>JAPCWY010000001.1:18385000-28385000 GCA_028455895.1 Rhodomyrtus tomentosa | reverse complement strand
AGAACCAATTACATCGATAGGAGAATAGAAAGTCATTTTATGAGTTGCTGAATCGTTGGTTTCTCATGAACTTTATGCAAGCTGAAGGCCAATGCAGATGTCTGAGAAATAGCAATAGTAGAGAACCAACCCATGACGGTGTGAGGGGAAAAATTCATTGAGCAGTTTTCATCAGTGAAGGTCCTCACAAAATATCTAGGTTATAACAAAAAAAGAGAGGTCCCCCTTCGAAGTGCAGGAAAATTGAAGATCTTTTTGGTCCTCGGAGTTGAAAGTAAAGAATTGACTGTCCCTATAAGTGGTCTATGTTTTCCCAGGCATATGCAAGAGAAAAGCTCACCAAGTTTCTTAAAAGAGGTACTCAACTGGCTCTGCCAACACAGAGTTGACTATCAGAGATGATATATACTTTACCAAGAAGAGATCCGTAAGTAAGTGTTCAACTAAAGGAGCCAGAATAGATAAGATAGGTGAATTGGTATTGGTGGTCCTTCTACTTTAACCCGAAATTCAAAACCAACCTTCTATTTCTTTTTGTTCAAAATGGTCACTGTCCTATTTTAAAGTGCCATTCCTGTGAAGGATTTTTTTTCCCTGACCCGTTAAAAACTAACATGGACTTTTCTCTCTGTATATATATATATTAAAAAAGCTGACTTGGATATGGCCTAGATTTATGGACCCTTTTTTTTTTCGTTTCTGCAATAGCAAAAGTAATAAAATAAATAGATATAAGAGCTGCATACACCAGGCGATGCCACCATTGGTGTTGCCGGGCGACCGCATCATGGTGGTCTCACAACTCAACCGACCACCGTCGCGGTGGTCTCCTGAGATTTCCACCAGCTTTGTGGCCTCCTTTTCTGTGCATGGCTGCTGGATTTGAGACCATCACTGTGGTCACCGTTGATAAGCAACAGGTGACACCACTATAGGTGTTGCTGGGCGACCACGTCATAGTGATCTCACAACTCAAGCGACCACTGTCGTGCTGGTGTCCTCAGAATTCCACTGGCTTTGTGTCGCGCTTTTCTGTGCGCGGCTGTGGATTTGAGACCACCATGGCAACACACCACGACGTTGGTCAACCTTGACAGGCAACCACCGTTGCAATGACCGCCTAGCAACTGAGCTCTGCTAGTGTCACCGCCCAAACAAACGCATCAATCACTGGCACAGAGGTCACTATGGATAGGCAACCAAGATGGTTGGAGGTCGCCATTGGGTTGGCAGTACCAGGCTTGTCCACTGGACATGAACTTTTTTCACTTCTTAAATGTATGGCCACATCAACAACAAACATACCTATAAAAGTGCGACAAGTGTACTCAGATTGCCACCTCAGCTTTTCAACTGCCAGCACCCCAGCTGCCAAGTTAAATCGAGCACTAATGGTGACATTTTTTCGAAAGTAAGTGACCATTTTGAACCCGCCAAAAAATATAGCAGTGTTCTCATTTTGAGTAAATGTAGAAGGACCACTGGTATCATTTCACCATTAAAAGCATACTAATTTATCATTTCAAATAAATCACCTGATTGCACTTTACTCCACACAAGAGCGAGGAATGGAGAAAGCACTACTAATGCTGCAGTGTTGAAGATAAAGAACAAAGAGAATAATATATTTTCTTTTCAGCTACAAAAAAAGAGTCATGCTAAATTTATGCCTAGAAGTAAGCAGAATCCTCTCTCTATTTATATACAAATTTGAACGAACCACACCAACTGAAAGGGGGAACATGGCCAGAAGTAAGATATTACAGCACAAAAAACCACAATTTTGTTAAACCATAGTTATGACAGTCATAATTTATATATTGGCGTATGGTTTGTCTTAGGTTGGAGCACAGAAAGGCTATTAGTATTGTGAAGGGGCAGAATTCCCATGTTCCTCACTGCCCTTTTTAGTCATTATATGTATCTATATTTTTATCTTTATTTATTTATTTTTACATATTTATCGCTCTTCTCTCGAGTGGTCTTGCTTTTATTTTATGAATCTTTGGGTTTCATCGACTGCCGACCCCAACTAGTTTGGGATAAATGTGTTGTTGATGTTGATAGTCATGACGGTCATAGTTTTCTAAAATGTCAACTCACTGCAACCTACTTAACTGTAGTTATGTTCTATTCTATGATTAATGAAGAATTTGTCAATGAGTGTCCCAAAGTCACTTGTTAAACAACCAATCATAGAAACTCATGGTTTCAAATGTATTATTTTTTCCCTTGTGCTATGCACAATCAATGTCTTGGAAAATAGAATTCTGTCAAGTAAAGAATACTTTAACAAGACCGTATATGAAACAGCAGAATGTTCAGAGGAACAAACTCCTATCACAAGAAGTTAGCAACGAAGCTAAAAAAAATAAGGAGAAGCATATCATGCCACTTCATATAGGAGTAGTATGAGAACATTAATAAGGAGGAGATTCCTCAACACATGGAGACTCTCCCTAAGAGAGGTGAAGCACACAAACTCCAATAAAAAAATCCTCATTCCGCACTAAGTATCATGTCCTCAAGATTTTCTTCTACTTAATACAAAAGCATCACCAAACAGAGACTAATATATCAAATTGGAAAGAAAAATTACTTATTTTTATAAGGAATGAAAGATCACCTCTGATGAAACTAAGCAGATGGAGGACGCCATGGCCTGCATCACCTCAACCGCTGAAGAAATAGCATTCTTCACTTTCTGGATGTCAACCTGAATATCAAAGAATGTTACTAACCTGTATCAATGCCCATTTAAAGCAATGATTCTGTGAGGAGTTAGTAACAAATTTTAGCACATACCCTTGCCCCACCAATGACAGGAAGGCGAAGAGTGCTAGCCCGCAAGGCTTCAGTGGCTCCCGACAAAGAATTTGAGTAGTCGTGATCTATTGAACCCCACTCTTCCAGATATCTTATCTGTTCTCCAGGAGCGTAAACATTAAATTAGAACTTACAGGAGATGGAAGTAAATACCAGTAGACATATCTTCTTTCCGCTTAAGCATACACACATGTCATTCCGTAAGTTATGCAAGGAATAGGAAACTAATATGAGTTGACTATTTCATACTAATATTCGGTTCTTCAAAAGATTTATTCAGTATCCAACTAAAAGTCAAGAGTCGAACGCTAAAAATCAAAAGTACGATCTAAGAGTTAATTACATAAGCAATTCAAACACAATTTAAAGTTAACAATACTCAATTCACCCAATACATTTTTGAAATCTGCACTAATACAACTTCTCCAAGCTAGCCCCTCCACTTTCAAGCTTGATAAATGGATCAATATAGGCTACATTTAACCACAACAGTTATTCTACAAGTGGATCTTACTTCTCCATGGACAACAGAGGTTAACTTCAGATTTTGCCTCTGCAACTGTAACTCGATTCTTTTGGCTTTAACAGATTCTCGCAGCTTGAAGATGCTCAGCCAGGCAGTGTAGATGCTTTTCTGGTGAAACAGAACATTAAAGGGACATGAGTTCTTCCTCAGACATTGAGCTGTTGAGAAAATCATGGATAGATCTAACACAACTCATAATGAAGTTTAAAAATAGAGAACCAAGGTATACCACAGTTAGGCTAAACGGACGCAGTCATTATTAGTAGATCATGTCTCAAGTACACAAGAGGATGGGAAAATTGCATATCTTCCTGATTCCCTATTCCAGGGTGTGTTCAGGAGGACCAACGGATGCACCACACGTGAATTTCTTTAAATTACTCAGTGTCATGCCATTACATACATTAATAACAGAAAAGAGCTTAACTCAAGCATACACAGTTTTAAGCGTCCATGTAAATTGAAAATCTTATTAGAAAGTTCAACTCAAAAGCTTAAGCTAATAGGGGGTACATGTCATGCCATTACATACATTAATAACAGAAAAGAGCTTAACTCAAGCATACACAGTTTTAAGCGTCCATGTGAATTGAAAGTCTTATTAGAAAATTCAACTCAAAAGCTTAAGCTAATAGGGGGTGTACGCACATTCATGAAAAGGACAACACTGACTCTAATACCATGCTAGAAAGTCCACCTCAAAAGCTTAAGTTAATAGGTGAAGGGAGACCACACGAATATAAATAACATATATGACCCCTTGCTAAGCAATGTGGGACAATTTCAACAAACATCTTAAAATGGATTCCTCATTCACTCTCAAACCCCTAATAGTGACACTCCATAGAGACCTTTGTTTTGTTGATGAGCCGACATCCATTAAGTGACCCTTAAACATTACAAGAGGTAGTAGCATCTTCACGTGAAGCCTTTTGTTTTCTTTTACCACTGATGCCCCAGGCTTTCCAGTTCCACTAGCAATCATATTCCCATGTCAGAAATATTCAATTCTTTCTCCATTAATGACTGAAGGATCAAAACATTTTCACTTAAGCTGTGAATTCCAACATTACTGGTCTACAGGTCCAGAATCCATCTTTGGTTCCATAAAAACATAAACTCACCAAGAATATTCCCATGTCAGAAGCCTTTTGTTTTCTTTTACCACTGATGCCCCAGCTTTTCCAGTTCAACTAGCAATAATATTCCCATGTCAGAAATATTCAATTCTTTCTCCATTAATGACTGAAAAACATTTTCACTTAAGCTGTGAATTCCAACATTACTAGTCTACAGGTCCAGAATCCATCTTTGGTTCCATAAAAACGTAAATTCACCAAGAATACTATTTAATAGCTTTGCTTATTCTCCTTGCAAGTCATGTCTAACTATTCGAGAATCTAGGTAACTGTTTCTTCTTATATTATTCTCTGATCAAATAGGTTTAATAACATTTAAAACCTTTTTTTTTTTGGCTATTGATCATCACTTCAACCTCATTCATCTACCACCAAATTTTATCAGAACTATACCCATCTTTTCTCTTGTATCGAGTTCATTCTTAGCATCTAAGTGACTATCCCACACTCACTTCAAAATAACAAATCTCCAACACACTATGCGCACATTTTAACCTGCTCCTGTCAATTAGGAGAGAAACTTCCCTGCAAAACCACCCAGTACCCTCTCAATAACTAACCAGTTAAAATTTAGAAGAAAAATAAGATTTGCAGCCAGCTTATCTGCCTATGCGTATGTGTGCCTGTATTGTCTAAACTACATAAACATATATAGATTTCCCTAAATCTATCAGCAAGATATTGGCATTACATCCGTTTAAACTTCTAAATAAGCACCAAGGATACAATCCATGGTGCAATTTCATGGCCGAATCACTCATACAAGCTCAAATACTAACCAGCAACCAGTTTGCCTCACATTTTAGCAAGCTCAATGCAACCATTATGATAGATCCACCATATATCCAGGCGACAAAGGGGCATTTTTCCATGGAGAATTACGCAAAAGCGTAAAAGAACATGGGTTTGGCTTGGTGGAGATCCAGCCTGACCAAGATATAAATCTTAGGTTTGGCTGTTGTCTTCCCCTTCCATCTCGATCTTAACTTCGAACAAATGGGGCTTGTAGGGGCCAAAGTGATCCATACAAAAGCCATCTTGCATCCTCAAGCACAAAACATGCCATGTCCCCTGTTTCTTCAATTCTTCAAGCTCTCTCTATACATTGCTTCCATATAATAAATATGAAGATCCAGAGACAAAATTCTGCCCAACCCAAATTTGTTTGATGCATGTCTATGGACCCTACACTTCTTACGCATGACAATCTATTAAGTTCACTTCCGACATTGCTGATAAATAATCTGAAATGACCAATCCATTGCACAAAATTCAGCATAAACCAATAGCTAAAGGTTTTTAGAAGTACATAGCGCCCTTTTGATTGAACCTACTAAAACCACGTCTAGATGATGAAATGCGGCATTTCAATGTGTAGCAGTCCATATTAATAGTTTCACCCTGTCAGGACAAGATTTGGCTTAAGTAGTCATACCTCTGCGTGTAATGTCTGCGAAGACAGTGCTTCATCTGCTCTGGCATTCACAAAACGCCATTGCAAAAGACGGTTATGCAAAAGTCTCAGAACATGTGCGTCAACTATACGGTTCTGCCCAATCTTCCCTCTCCTAGCCTCAGCAGCAAAACTCAAGATGGAAGGTATATTACTCGCACTAACATCAAGAGGAGTTCCCGCGGATACTGCCAAATGAGTAAGTTTACTTGGCGATGCTGGTCGACCTGCCCCACGAACGGGAGATGCCTCTCCCCGGCAACTCAAAATCCCTTTCGGAGTAGAGACTGGGCTACCAAAACCAGGCTTCTTAGGCATGACAAGCTTTGGTGTTGAACTCATTTTTAGGAGAGGGCCAGTCCACAACGGCATGCCAACCTCCGCTTGGTGTCGCATCCGGTTAATTGTCTCTTGCCAAAACCTTGCTGGTACCACAACTCCCCTAGGCCCATGCTGCCCTTGGCCACCTTCACATTCCTGAACCTCTGAAGTGCTACCAGAAGACAAACTCTCACCATCAGAAGAACTACAGTCGGTGCGTCCGTTGGTTTCCACACCTGAATTTCTTTCCACGTCAACCTCATTAGCTTTTCCCAGCAAGTGATCACTTGAATCAGAGTCAGGCAATCGTCCATCACGAGAAGCCCGAACATCGACCATCATTGATGTCTGCAGTGCCCTAACTATACTCCCCCTGGATCCGCCCATCCTCCTCCTGTCATCGCCGAAATCCACACTCCTGCTCAAGAAATTCTCCTGCCTCGACCTTCCTGGCCACCTCTGCTTCTCTAACGACTTTGAATTCTCCAACTGTTCCCTCCGCGGAGTCGCTGCAGCCACAGGTTTCCGCCTCTCCAGAGTCCCTTTCCGCATGCTGCTCGAAGCCGACGAAGGCTTCGCTTTGCTGACTGCAAGCGAGTATGACTCTCCCTGGAACGACACGGACAAGCTCCGAGCGGAGGTGAGCAGCAATTTCTGCGCCGCGGTCAACTCACCACCCTTCGCACCGCCGCCGCCCCTCAAATCATCCTTGTTCAGCCGGGGCGTCGCCGGCCGCCTTTCCACCGACTGCGAGCGCTTAGCCGCCGCAGAGCTCGGCGTCATCGCCGCCGTCCTCGAAATCAGAGGCGACGGACAACCCCTGGATGAACAAGACGACGCGGAAGACGGCGTGGACGAAGCGGACGAAGACGTGGTAGAAGAAGCTGAGGACAAGTAGCGAGAAGTGACCTCTCGGCCCTTAGGTCGGCGAGCGGCGAGGGCATTGTCCGGCTCGGAAGGCAACAGAGGAGGCCTCGAATGGTTCGCGCGAGCCACGCCGTCGCCTCCTCGAGCCGTCGCCCTCGTCGTCGTCGTTGTCGCCGCCGCCGCCGCAGCCGCTTTATTAGGGTTTACCGGCGCGGACACTGCAGCTACCATCGCCGGCCTCGGAATCACACGCGGAGAGAAACCACAATTTCCTGCAATTAAATCGCCATTAAAGGAGAGCTGAACCGACTCCAGAGTGAGAGCCAAAAGCCAGAATCCAGCGAGAATGTCGGTGTTGAAGGGAGGAATTTCCTCCCGAGGATCGAGGTGAAATCGTGTTCTAGAGAGAGAAAGAGAGATCGGAGATGACCGTTACGACTGGCCGGGGGGAGAGAGAGAGTGACTGAGTGAAGTGGTTTTAGGCCAGATTTTGAGAGCATAACTGTCGAGTTAAGAGCCGAGAATCGAGATCATGCTGCGGGTGCTGCTGACGCACGCGAGCAGGGGCAAAAGAGGGAATCCGGGGTGGCGTCCGAGGGCGGCAAGCCGTGTAGGTAAGGGTAGTTTCGGGAAGTTGGGAAGAGCTTTTGGAAGGGAGGACACGTGGCGGATAGTGTGTGGGCTGCACGCTCGCGGGGAATGGGATGTCGTCGACTCGTGTGAATCTTCGGAGAGACGTTACGCTATCGAGTAACGACAATCCCCCTGTCTTTAAAGCATGATTTTTTGTTTTGTTTTCGTTTTTAAAAAAAGAGATTGATTTTCATCAATTTCCTCTCCATTTAACAATTTAAACTACATAATAATTACTCTAATGTTACAAAATTTCACATGATATCATAGAACATCCCATAAAATCTCTCACTATGCTGATAGTTTTCTATTAACTTGATTTGAGTTTATGATATGCATATATTCCGAAACAGAATATGAAAAATTTAAAGAAACAAAAATATTTACGAGAAAATAGAAAGTCTAAATTTTGATGTGAAATGGAGATGGAGGAAAGACTTTTGCATAGATTGGACACCAACAGAAATGACTTTGGCTTTTTATGTTCTTTAGGTTGTCGTTTTGGGGGGCATGGTGGATCTCGATTAAGCAATTTCCTGAGATTTTGATTCTTCAGCATCCAATTTTCGTTTTATATTAAAAAAAGTTTGTAAATAAGCTAAATTTCTAATTGCATTGGTTGAAGGTTGTTGCGTCGTAATGGTGATGCAAACATATCAACATAAATGTGATGAGATATGCCACAAGTGCCACACTACAAAGTGCTTGATGTGTAGTCAATAACTTCAATTTCATTTTTTAGGTCAACATCTAAATATTTTCCTTGCAATGCTTAGTCAAAAACCTTTTGAAGCCATCATAGCTTAAAAGTTCCTGAATTTTTCGCTACCACCTCGAATAAAGGTGGGTCGGATAAATAGTAAAGAAACAATGGAAGTCACGATCAAAACACAATTTTTATCGTTGATAACTCAGTGGCATGGTCGAAAAAATTACTAAATTATTCGAGGATGGAATCTTCAATCCCATTAATGAGTCATAGAAAGAAAAACTAGGAATTCTAAATGACAAAACCGAAATTAGATTTAAAATTTGAAAAAGTTTCTAGCACCATTATTGAGCAAATGCTCACAAACTTCTAATCTTAGTAAAGAGAGAAAAGGAAACCCAGGTAAAGTGACAAAAAAAAAATTAATTATTGTGCTTATGCAAATGAGTAGCTCATTGACTATAATTAACTACCTCATTGCTCAACCCTCGATAGTTCCTTTTCCTTTTAACAAAGATTGACAAGCACGATATTACAAATATATATATATATATATATATATAATGAATTCCACGCCGTAGATTAATACCTCGCTCTCGGGATAAAATTGTCGCGCTCTATACTTCAAGTGGGTATCGGAATTGGAGATTTCGTGTCCGAATCTCCGCAACCCACGAATTTCGCTGTCAAAATCTCCATTCAAATCTAAGGATTTGGGGTCACAAGCATCACCATTAAGCAAAGGCTGACAAAGTGATTGAACCTTAGGAAAGAGATAAAGGTTAAGGTTAAGGCCTCCTTTGCCAATGATGTGAACTCTACCCGCCTTTAATAAAACCCCAAGTCACACCGATTGCTTTTGTGGGTTCAAAGGAAACTTTGGTGCTTAATCATGATTTAGTTGTAAAGTTTACCTCATTCCACACGTTTTGCCTTTGATTAGATATTCGCTATTGACCAGACAGCAGCTGCGGAAGAGTAATCAGGAAAACAAACAAATGTGTGTGTGGCTTAGCAATTAATGATGCCTTCACCAACCCAAGTCACTCATGGTAACTACTAACCACCTTCTGCCGTAGGTTGTTGATTTCTCCGGTGGAAATTGGTAAGAAGAGTGCTGCTAGTTTAGGGATAAGATAGATATAATATGTCTCGGTTTGTTGCGATTCGAGAAATATTTTCTTTAAGATAATCGCTTGTATAACTTAAAACAAATAATCAATGGAAATACATTCATTACTAACAACAATTTATGCCTAAAAATTTTTGTGGATGACGAAAATATTTTTTGGTTATTTGACACAAATCATCCTTTTTAGGAAATTGCTTTTCAAATTGGTTATTTTTCACGAAACAGTCGGAACCTAAAATAGCGTACCAAGTGACATAAATGGACGACAAGGAGCCATATTGGACTTTAAATAAGAGGAGTTATCCTGCCCCTTTAATATACCGATCTGATGAACCGATTTTAGCGTAATTAGGGTAATTCTAATTTTTTATTTATTTATTATTTATTTTTGTAGGTTGGCCTTCCCCAATTCCCATGAATTACAGGTTGTGCAACTTTTCTCAATAGCTCAAAAAAAGCTGATTGAGACTTACAACGGGTGGACAAGGCATAACATCAATTATCTGGTAATAGGTCTACATGTCAAAATAATTGAATCAAGCTCCACACTCAGATGCAAGACATGACGATATCATATATGGCATGAAAAAAAAAAAAAACATGTTCTTACCTTCTGGGACACTCAAGGTGAGAGGAGAAGGAAAAAAAATCTCAGAACAAAAGACCCCCATGTTTTTTCCTTTAGAACTAAAGGAGGAAGAAAAACAAAACCATGCTTTGAAACTCTTTCTTGATCAGGACAAGTTGTTAACTCCTTGCCTGCAGCAGAAGTAACCAAACCCAAAAACCACACATGATCCAAATTTTAAAGCTAACTGAGTTTTGCGAGCTTTGATTTGGTTGAACTGTAAGCTAATCCTGCATACCCGCCACATAACCAAACTGGATCATCTACAATCATTTCACTTCCAAGACAAACCCTTGTGATTAAAGCAGCAATCGAGTGATCATCATTACCTGCCAAGTTGATTGAGAAAATCCCTCCAAGCCCCTGAGATTTATGACCCCTGTTTTATTGCCAAAGAGGGAAGGATCAGCTTCCCATCCAGCCCCACTCCTGACCATAAAGAGAGACCACAGGTCTGATAGACCATCAATGTTTATTAAAGCTAAGCCATTAAAATAAGTGGAAAATGAAGTGAAAGGGCATCTTTTTCTAGGATGCTCCGCCCCCGTGCTGTCTCATTGTGTGCTCTTCTGGTGTCCCCTTTGCTTTTCTTTTCTTTACTAGGTTTTCTCTCAACCCCTTTTATCTTGTAGGGGGGCCAGCACAACTCCCCTCCCCCTCTTTATGCACATTGGTGGTCTCTTTTCCTAAGTCCGGTGGCCACGGTTTCGGGATAGCTTTGGAAGATGCACCGAGTTTGAGCTTGTGGTGAACAAGCTAAGGAGAAGAAAAGTCAGATTCTTGCTTATGGAACAGTTCGTTTTGTGATGGGGACGGTATCTTATTCTTCTCCACCAAGTTGGTGATCGGTCGCGTATGGTTTTGTTAGTTAAAGGGTGGTTAAGCGATCTAAGTGGTTCACAAGATCTAGCCAACATGAGTCACGGATACCTAATGGTACTATTTTTTACTATATGCATCAAAATTATTTGGTTAGTAACTCTTTAAGCACACCCAAGCTTTGAGCATTTAGAGTTCCTCGACGGCATTGCCTTTTATTCTTGATTGCTGCCTGCTGGTAATGTAGTAGGGAAAATTACCAAAAAAAAATCATAAATATATTGAATTTGTGCCAGTTTAGTTTTAAACATTTTAATTTGATCAACTTAGCCTTAAACCTTTTAACAATTTGTCAATATGGTCAATTTAGCCAATTTGATAGGAATCACTTATATGGATCTCGATCATACTTTATGGCATTGACCGGCGTGGACAATTGAAATTTTTTAATTTTAATTTTTTACTTTTTATTTCCTTCTTTTCTCTTTTCCTTTTTTTTTGTCCTTTATTGTGGCGAGGGGAGGGTCTGCAAGCCATAGGAATGTAAATGAAAGAAAAGTAATTAAAAAAGGGAAATACTTTCCTAACAATACTATCGTGGATGGTATGATCTCAATCTTAGATCTGCACACCACTACCACATATTTTGCATAAAAAACTAACTATTGAAAGATCGAATTGTCAGAAATAACTGATGGTATTATCAATCTGTTCGGCTATTAGCTTTCTTGTAGTGTGAAGCAACAATAATCTGGGAGACAAGTTCCGTTGATGATAAGGAATTCCTTGTCAAAAGCAAATCTTAAGGAACACAAATCTCATTCCCATGTGTCTTAGGTGATTTTGCTAAGTGGGATCTAAACAAGATTAGCAAGAAAAGAAGAAGGGTTTTACATAGTGAGACTTACTATTTTTCTTCTTATTAAAACATATTCAAATTGACCAAAAGCAAATCCAATGGACGTGAACTTTCGTTCCAACCCATCTATGGGTAGCTCAGTTGGTTAGGGCGCACTTGCGATTGTGTGGTTAGGCGCACTAGTCCCAAGTTCGATTTCCCAAATGAGCACCCGTGATTTAAGTGGAGGGCCATAGCGGTGGGTTGCTGTGCTAGTCTCCCCCAAGGAATAGTCGAGATGCGTGCAAATTGGCCCGGATACCTTGGTTATAAAAAAATAACTTTCGTTCCATTAGCAGCACCATATAGAAAAAAAAGTCAAGCATCATACATTAATTATGCAACAGATCTTTCTGATTAAGTTTCTATTTTATTACTATGATTAGGGTACTCGATTATGTCTCTCTCTCCCCAAACAAAATAGCAATGATAATAGACAACCCAGCCGAAAGAAAGACATCATTAAACAAGGGCTTACGCTTACCACTTTGCGCATTAACTGCAACTTTGATTATAGATTTGTTGTACTAGGGTAATAACAAAATGTATCAATGGAAAGACGTAAAAATTTTTTATAATGTGTAACAAAAGAGAGAGGAAAAAATCAATTTTGGGTGAACAAACCTCGGCGTGTGAAGTATCTCGCTAGTCTGTGAGACCAGATCAAGTACGAGGCAAACGTCGCATGTATGCTCAAACTATAAAATTGTATGTGTGTTTCTGTCATGCTCTCAATCTGTAAACATAAATTAGTTTCTCGATAGTTAAATTAATCCCGAGTTTAGTTAGTTCTCGTTGCAACTGAAGTGCAGGAGCCGGTCATTAAAGCGAGTGATGACGGGTTTGGATATGCTTCTAGTTTTTAACCATTTACATAATCCAAATTGTGCTGCGGATGCATTTCAATTCTCAACTCCTAGCGCCGGAAAAATATTTTCGATAACACGAAATTTTGACATGTAAATGCATATATAATTGTCGTTTGAGCATAAAAACACGCGAAAAGGGGAGAAAAGACAGACTAAGGTGGCAAGACGTACGTCGACGAATTGCTGATTAATTGCATGGTCATTGATTAAGCCGATGTTATTTCATGAAAAGTGATGAGTTAAGGAGTATTTATGAAAGTGTCCCACGTAGGTCATGCTGATTTTAATACATTGACGTGAAAGTAAACTGCAACATCTTTCTCTTTTTAGGTAATTCTAGTGAACAAACAAGTGGGGCAGCCCCATGTTGACAATATCATGTGAGATTCGAATTGAGCATGCATGCACCCACTTTTTATTTACTAATAAAATGTAAGTATTAGTTATCAAATTAAAGACAGAAGTCTAGGGGCGTCCCCCCAACATTACCAATAAAACTAATAATGTGAGAAGATGGAGATAGAAAGTAGCCAATACAACATTAGCCTGGGAAGATCTGATGTTTTTGTAGCGTGAAGCTCTACCTCTAAGCACTTTAGCCAAAATAATGTGGTTATCATTTGACTTGTTTTGATACGTTTGTGGTTGCATTTTGTTGAGAAAACATTCTTCCTGAATATTTTGATTCTGACAAATTATCCTTATTCAGAAAAAAATCTATTTAATACTTATAAACTTGTTATTACAGGATGAACATGTGAACAAAGCTTATATTGATCAGAACCTGACATTCAAACTCAAGTGGCAGTTATCATGTATTTGCGTCTAAAGTCATTTAGATGAAAAGGTTATTACCTCTAAGGGCTTATGTGACACGTCAGCAAGGATTTTTATTAAAGCTTAAAGCCATTGTTCAAAAGCCTGTTCAGATTCAAAGATTCTCTACTTCTGAAGACTGCTTTTGAAAAATGTTCAAATTTTGTGATATCTTTTTGATAGATTCTAAAAATCCATGTTTGACCGGTTTTCGTTATTGGCAATTTTTCTTATGAAAATTTGTAATCTTTGATTGGCAAGATTATTTTCCAACAAATCGGGAGAATATCTTCGATTGAAAATTACCTTCTAGGAATAAGGTTTGCTGAATATTTGAATTAACTCTACTTATGAAAATTGGAGATTTAGTTGTATGGGCGATTGAATCTAAAGAGTTCAGACTCTACTCCAACTGCTACCATATCTTTCTAGATACAATCTCGTTTAATTACGATTGATGACATCCTATCAATGATTGAAGAGCGATCCTTTAAAAAATTATTTAACGGCTTGTTTGGAAGCAAATGAGTATAAAAGGGAGATCCATGTTGTCCAGCAGAGAGAGAGAGAGAGAGAGAGAGAGAGAGAGAGAGAAGAGAGAGAGAGGAAGAGAGAAGAACATACAATTCCAAAGTACTTGAGTTATTGAGATTCTCATTCTTGTTTCAAGAGTACCACACATTCTATTCTTGAGAGGTTTTGTAATGGTGATTGAGAGTAATATCTCTTGTAATCTCCTTTGATTCATATAGTAGAATCTAGCAAATTGGTTGTCATCGTGAGAGAGTAGATGTAGGCTTACTAAGCTGAACTACTATAAACACTGCGTGCAATTTTTTTCCCTGAACTCTTATTACTGTGTTTATTTCATATGCATGTTCTCTTACTGATTCTACTCAGGTCGTGTTTTGAAACTGTTTGAAAAAGGTAAGGACTTAATTCCAAAGCCGTGCATTATTCTTTGCTTTATTTACTCCTCTATACAATCGTGTTGCAGAAGAAGAATATGCAAGGGTTATAAGGGATAGACTTCATGTCACGTTTCAAGGAACTGACAGAATAAAGGAAACCAATCTCAGCATTCTGCTGAGTGAATATGAAGCCTTCAAGATGAAGCCAGATGAGTCAATTGCAGACATGAATAATAGATTCCAAATACTAGCAAGTGGCCTTGCAAAGCAAGGTGCTCCGGTTGCTGAACTGATGCAAGTCAGGAAGATTTTTTGAGGACTTACAGATGACTGGAATTATATTAAGTGTCAAACAATTAGACCCTTGTCTGTAGATGAGTTTGTTGGAACTTTACAATCATATGAGATAGAGCGAGCAAACAAAACAAGGGACTCTAAATGTAAGAAGTCTATTGCATTAAAATATGAAATTAACCATGAATTATCTGATTCGGATAATGAAGATGGAGATGATAAGGAGCTTGCACTAATGATGAAGTTCAGAAAAATGGCTAGAATAGGTAGAAATTTCAAAGGAAAGAAATCATTCAAACAGAATGATCAGAGACAATCAAACAATGACAAACAGGAAAACAAAGATCTAATATGCTTCCATTGTAAGAAGGCAGGACATATCAAACCGAATTCCCTCTTTTGAAAAAAGACAAATCAAGTATGAAAAATACAAAAAAGGCATTAAAGGCAGAAACTTTGAGTGATTCTGAAGATAGTGAGAATGACTATGCAAATATATGTCTCATGGCAAAGTCAGGTTCAAGTGCAGATTCAGAATCAAATATTGAGGTATGTATTTATGAAATACCTAATGAGGTTGCAGAGTATATTGACGAATTACGTAAAAATTACAAAGAGGCTCTTGAAAATATTTTTATTTTAAAAAAAGAAAATTTTCTCCTTGAAACAACAAGATGTTTCTCCAAAAGATACTATTGAATTGTCGTAGAAGGAATTTCATCAGATCTAGGAAAATCGTGATTTGATTTTAAAAGAAGATGATTCTTTGAAAGTCAAAATTGAAAATATTTCAAAAAGATTTTTTCAGAGCTCAAAAGCCTTGGAAAACATTATTTCCAAACAAATAAAAAAAATTGATTTGGGTCTCAAAAAGGAAAGTGATCTCAAAAATAGATTTCCCAATGCACACAATAGGATTTTGCGAAAACCTTCCAAAATTGCATATAAACAACATTTTCATAAGCAATTCACGAGGTCTTATATGAGATAACATTGCTTCAACTATCGGGATTTAAATTATAATAAAAATAATTGTATGAAAGTCTGGAGACTTATCAATAGAAAGTTATCAATTGTGACTAACTCAGATGGACCCAAGAAAGTTCGAGTGCTAAAGAAATAGTGAGTTACTTTCTATTTACAGTTACCGAATAAGAGAAAGGACAAATGATTTCTGGATAGTAGATGCTCAAGTCACATGATTGGTGATCTAGAAGAGTTCATTCAACCATCATAATACAATGATAGAAGTGTGTTTTCTAGGGGAAATAACAAAGGAAAAATCATTGGCAAAGAAATTGTGAGGATTGGAAACTTAACGATAAATGATGTTTCCTTAGTCAATGGACTAAATTACAATCTTATCTTTGTAAGTCAACTCTGCGACTGTGGTTATCAAATTTATTTTCCAGATACGAAATGCTCAGGTGTTAGCAAAGACAAGAAGCAGAGTTTCATTGGTCTTTCATTGGTCGACGTTATGGAAACATCTATCTCCTCGATATTATTTCTGAAGAACTGAAGTGTCTCATATCTACTAAAGATGAATCTGAACTATGGCATAGAAAATTAGGCCATTTCATCGTTAAGCATATTTCAAAGTTATCTACCAAGAAGTTAGTTTGAGGTTTGCCACAAATGAAGCTTGAAAAGTCAGCACTTTGCTCAACATGTACTCTTGGAAAACAGGTAAGAAGTTCTTTTAAATCAATAAATCAAGTTGCTACTAAATCAGCATTGTAGCTACTTCATATGGATATATTCGGACCCAACAGAATCTTTAAGTCTTGGAGGTAAGAAATACTGTCCTGTGATTGTTGATGATTTCTCTAGATATACATGAGTTCTATTTCTTACACACAAAAATAATATTTTCTTATCATTTTAAAGTTTTACTAAGAAAGTTCAGAATGAGAAAAGATATGCTATTTCTCGCATAAAAACTAATCATGAGATAGAATTTTAAAATATTTTTTTTTTCAGATTATTGTGAGGAGATTAGAATTCAACATAATTTTTCTACTTCTTACACACTTCAACAAAATATGATGATAGAAAGGAAAAACCGTTATTTGTAAGAAATGGCAAGGACTCTTCTGATTGAAAGCGAAAATTGCTTCTCATTTCTAGGTAGAAGCAGTCTTTATAGCTTGCTACATATTAAATCTCATTTCTTTAGGGTTAAGTACACCTCAAGTGCCATAAGTGTGTATGACACTCAATTTAGTATCAAAATTTTCAAATCGATCACTTTAGTACTAAGTTTTTATAATTTCGATCAATTCAGTGCCAAAACTTTTAAATCGATCACTTTAGTGCTAAGTTTTTATAACTTGATCACTTAAGTGCCAACTTTTAAAAACGATCACTTCAGTGTCAAGTCCAATGAGCCGCATTAGTAAAATAAAAAAAAATACACGTGTCGAATTTTCGGCGAGGAAGGTTAGTTTAAATCGAAGTTGTCACTAAAGTGGCTGTTTTTAAAAGAAGTTGGCACTTAAGTGATCGAATTTACAAAAACTTAGTATTAAAGTGATATATTTGAAAATTTTGGCACTAAAGTGAGCGTAGTACACAGTTTATGACACTTGGGGTGTACTTAAGCCTATTTTTTTAAGACCAATTTTTGAGAAAACCTTTTTTTTTTTTTAACTTTTTAAAGGTAAAAAACCTGATGTTGCATACTTTCGTGTGTTTGGAAGTAAAGATTTTATTCTGAAAAATGCTAATGATCGTATAGACCAGTTTGATGAAAAGTCATATGAAGATATATTCTTAGGTTATTCAACGACGAGCAAAGTTTACAGAGTCTACAACAAAAACTCACGTGTGGTTGAAGAGTCTATGAATGCCAAATTTAATGAGAACCTTCAGAATGATCAATCTAAATCTGCTCAAGTTCTAGGCTTTCCTCAGAATTTAGAGCCATAGAGAAAATCTGAAGAGGATAAAGTCTCGGAAGAAAATGTTGCCTCCAAAGAAGTTCAGAATCAAGGAATAGATCATCAAACATTAGAAACACCAGTGGAGATACAACATGAATATGAAGATCCGAGTGTTACTGAAAATGAAAGGTTTAACAAAAACTGGAAACATAAATTCAATCACCTAAGAAGCTTATTATGAGAAGTTTGGATGACGACATCAAGATCAGGCCGAAATTCAAGTAGGCAATGAGTAACATAGCTCTTGTTTCTAAAGTAGAACCAAAAGAGATTGAAGAAGTACTCGTAGATGAAAACTAGATCAATGCAATGCAAGAAAAACTTTATCAATTCAAGATTAATAATGTTTGGAAACTAGTCTTAAGACCGAAGAGTCGTTCGGTAATTGAAAAAAATGGATTTTCAGAAACAAGCTAGATGATAAAGTGAAGATTGTCGGAAACAAAGCAAGACTAGTGGCAAAAAATTATTCCCAAGAAGAATGAATAGACTACGATGAAATCTATGAACTGGTTGCCAGGTTAGAAGCCATTAAGCTACTTCTTGCTTACACCTGTTACAATGATTTTAAACTTTTCAGATGGTCGTAAAAAGAGCATTCTTGAATGGATACGTCAAAGAAGAAATTTATGTTGAACAAAGGTCATCCATGCATTGAAGAATGCCCAATATGGTTTAAACCAAACACTACGTGCTGGGCGTGAGAAGTTAAGTAGCTTTCTATTTGAACAAAAGTACTTCAAAGATAATGTTGACACTACTCTCTTTATTCAGAAGCAAGGTAAAGATATTCTTCTTGTTCAGATTTAAGTAGATGATATAATCTTTAGTTATTCTAATAAGCATCTCTGTAAGAGTTTTTTTCTAAATGATGTAGGAGGAATTCGAAATGAGCATGATGGGAGAACTAAGATTCTTCCTTGGATTTCATATACACTAGACCAAAGAAAGGAATCTTTATTCATCGGGAAAAATATTCACTAGAGATTGTTAAGAAGTTTGGATTGGAGAACTGCAAAAAGACAGAAACTCCCATGCGGTAGGTAGATTAGAAACCTAAATAAAGTATTCGGGAGAAAATACTTTATTTCATGCGAACTAGAGATTAAATGGGTCCGGAGACTTGATTACATTAATTTTTTTATTAATGTACTTTTGATACCAATTTTCATGAAAAATTCTTGATTTGGTGATTTGATTTGATTTTTTTAGGACAAAAGGACTGCATCAGAATGCGGGCTTGGCCATTAAAATGGGGAGTACGAGGAGTCTGATGCGTCAGAACGCGGGCTTGGTCGTTACAAAGAGAACCATGATGGGATTGAGCGCTTGAGAAGTGTTTTGGCTAGTGAGCCCACGAGAAATGGCTATGAACTAAACATTGTGATAGTATGCCTGGAGCACATGGAATTTATGACATGCCTCTATGGCATGTGAAGTTTGAATTGGAAAGTGAATACATGAATGACATGAGCATGACTGACAGAAATGCTTGCATGAGACATGAAGAAATGTTTTTGCCTCTTGGCTTGAATGATTGGATGCCTGAAATGCCATGTTTTTGTTAATTGTTTGCTTGTCATGCTTGAAAAAGAAATGTTTTTTCAAATGTGCCTAGAGGTAATAATAGCCTAGCTTAGGGTTAAGGTTGACTTACTGATATTGTTATCTCACCCTGTCGTGGGATCAACATTTTTAGACCCAAAGTCTAGATGGAGACCCCTAGTAGAAGATGAAGATGAAAAGGACGAAGAGGAGTTCGGCTAGTTGGGATGTTTGTCTTCTCTATTGATGTCTGAAAGGATTTCTTAATGTTTTGGAGTTAGAGTTGTAAATCGAATCCATGCATTATCTTGGGAGTAAATGTTCTTGTGTTGAAACATCTTAAAGTCATCTTTTGGTAATGAAGAGAAGAAGTCGTTGTCTCGTTTTCGCTTGTTCATTTTTATTGTTTGGATTTGATAAGTTATGGGCCGAAGGATCCTGGGAATCAATCAAAAAAAGAATGTGCCTGGTGGGATGCTCGCATGCTCTTCTGGTTCGGGGTGTGACAGAAGATCACTCGTCATTTCTTTCTCCAATATTCTCGCAATCACCATCAACTTCATCGACAAATGTTGACGAAAAGCCGCAAGTACCGAAATCAAGGAGACTATTAGAAATTTATGAAGCTACCAATGAGCTTTACCTTGTATGTCTTCTTGTAGATTGTGAACCACTTGTTTTCGATGAAGCTGCCAAAAAAGAAAAATGGAGAAAAGCCATGGATGAAGAAATTGAAGCCATCGAGACGAATCAGACATGGAAACTTGCTAATCTTTCGAAGAAAATGGGTGTACAAGGCCAAGAAAAATGAGAAATGAGAAGTCCCCCGTTATAAGGCCAGGCTAGTCGCGAAGTGGTACAAACAAATAGGCAGGAATCGACTGTGATGAGGCATTTGCCAATGTCATCCGAATGGAAATGATAAAATTAATAATTTCCATTGCAGCTCAAAATCAGTGGCCAATCTACCAAATGGATGTTAAATCGACATTCTTGAATGAGGTTCTTGAAGAATAAATTTTTGTTGAGCAACCCGAGAGGTTTGTTGTGAAAGGTCATGAAGATAAACTGTTGCGGCTCAAGAAAGCTCTGTATGGGCTTGAACAAACACTGAGAGCTTGAAACTCTAAAATCGATGCTTATTTCAAGGCGAATGGGTTCGTACAACGTCCGTACGAGCATGTACTCTACTTTAAGCAAGAAAAAGGTGATGTTTTATTGGCATGTTATTTGTCGATGATCTCGTCTTTACAGGAAATAACTCTGCATTGATCGATATTTTTAAAGTGTCGATGGTGAAAGAATTGGAGATGACTGATAATGGTCTAATCAGTTATTTCCTCGGCATCGACATAAAGCAAAGTGAAGATGGGATCTTTATTTCCCAAAAAGGATATGCTAAAAGTATCCTTGAAAACTTCAACATGAAGAATTGTACATCAGTCACTACACCGATGGATTTTGGTGCAAAACTTTCGAAGTTCGATGAAGGTATCCGATGTTGATTCGACATATTATAGAAGCTTGATTGGAAACTTGTGGTATTTGACGTGTACTAAACCGGATATTATATATAGTGTCGAAATTGGAAGTCGATACATGGAGAAATCGAATGCATCTCGTCTCAAAGCAACAAAGAGCATGTTTCGGTACATCAAAGGTACTATCTCTCTTGGCTTACATTATTATCAGTCTGAATCATTTCAGGTTAGAGGTTATTCAGACAGTGATTATGGTGGAGATGTCAATGATCGAAAAAGCATTACAGGATTTGTATTTTTTCTGGGCGAGACTGCTTTTGCGTGGTCATCAAAGAGTAACCCAGTGTTACTCTATTAACATGCGAAGCTGAATATGTGGCTTCATCGTCGTGTGTTCGTCGTGCAATATGGCAAAGAAAACTACTCAAAAAAAATCCATATGGAGCACAAGAATGCGACGGGAATTTGCGTCGATAATATTTATGTAGCATCCCGGGGAATCAGCTCCCCAAGTTAGACCATTTTGACAATAGTGTTGTTGTAGAATGAAATGTGAATTGAGGCAAAAATGATTTTTGTCGAGTCCATTGTGGAATGTCGAGATATTATATGGCAAGATTGAATGTCCTTCACCTTGATATGAAGGTCATTTTGGATTTGATGTACAAAATACCCGCAACGGTCAATTAGGGAATTGTGCGATTGGACGATTAAGCGATTGCCCACCTCACCTAAGGAATTCATCAAAGTCTTAGTTGTGGTACAAATTTTCCAATACAACCATGAAGTTGCGAATGACTAATTGAGGCATGGTGTCGAAATCTTCTTAGTGGGCATAGAAATGAGGAGTCCAGAACCCAATCGGCTATGGTCAAGAGACGGGTTTTAACTCTCATAATTAAGAGGCAAGTGCGCTAGAAATTCCACAAGTCCTCAACTGGTCATTGCGACTCCAGACCTCGGTAAAGAAGAATGCATATACAAATGTGATTTGCCACACGAGTGCCACGTCAAGACTCTAAGAATGAAATGAGCAAATAATGAACGGTAGAGATGAATAATGAGTGGTAATGATAAAAGTGAGGTGTCACATGAGGAAAATTCTGTCCTCATGCAAGCATATCGTGGAAGAGGGACAAATGGGTAGACGGACACCGAACTCCTCGTCACCACTCAAAATTGATCACTACCCACCTTGGAGCGAACTCTTGTCCATTTTTCCCTGGTGCAAGTTGTCTACCAAAGTAAGGCATGTCTAGGGCAAGGGGCGAAAGACACCAAATGGCACGGCTATAGAAGAAATCTCGGCACCTGGCCAAGAACTGCTCACACATTGATATATTAAGTGAGAAAATATCAGGAAGTGGGGCACGAATAAGCAATACCAGTCATTGAGGACCCAAAAAAAGATTAGTGATCGCAGAATTTTGGAGAATAAAAAGCAATTCTTCCCTGGCTTCGTAAGAACTTGCGAGCATGGGAAGAGGAATGCAAAATTATCCTAGCCTTGTGAAAATTGCCTGGTCACGGTGGAACTCGTAAATATCGTTTTGAGGGAGCGATTTGTGGAAATCGAGTCCTCCACCAAATTTTGGTTCACTAACCGCGGTTGCAGTGAATTAGCGGCTATGCACGTACGCGTATGCATACAACGATATATGTGAGTCGCGCATAAAATTGGTAAAACGTCGGACAGAAATAGAGGTGACCGGCGCTACTATAAAATTGCCCAAGAGTATTGGTGGGAAAATGACGAAACTTGCCATTTGGCAAATTATTTCTATGTCCTAAAGAACCCATCATTTCTTTAATCTTCACCGACAGTAAACCCTAGGAAAGAAAAGGGAGGACGTGTGCGCGGCAAATGGAGAAAAAGGAGAAACGTGCTCACCATGAAGGGAAACTAACGTGTGAAGACGCACGGGTTCCAAACAATGAAGGCTGCCGTTCATGTGAACGGGCCATGTGGGGATTATAACATAAGAAAATAGTGACAATTGGCAAGTTGATTCTCAAAATTCCCAAGAAAATGTGATCGTTATGCGTGCCTAAGAAATGTGAGTGCCGTGTGTGAACCACAGGCGGGACGGTGTTGGGGCGCACTTGTGAGGTGGAATGAGGATATTGCGATGCATGAAGAGTGACTATTGTGCAAGTTTGGACACATGGTCCTCATGCATGAGACCCCTCCACCGGTGTTGAGAAGTGATTTGTGAGGTGGTGCGGGCCGATTCTGAATTCGACAAATGCAGCAAAATAAATAAATAAATAAGAGGAAAAGAAGGGAACTAAATTGGGAAACCTCATATGTCGTGTCATTATGTTAGCTTAGGGAATTAAACACTTTGGCAAATTGGCTTCAAAATCTATCAAAGGCTATACAAGAATAAGCATGGGGAAGGTAAGTCATTTTTCCTCCTCGCGCCTTGGGGATTCCACCACCGAAGAGGAGGAGGAGAGGAGTTGGAGATTTTCCCTTAGCCAACCTCTCAACCAGCTTCCTCGTCAACGCCATGGATCGCCAACTTTTGCTGGAAATCAAGCCATCGTTTCTCTTCGGCACCAACGAACAACGCGAGTTGAATTCTCCCTGTCGGATTTCTATGCGCGTCCGAAAAGAAAGAAAAATGCTCGTTTGAGCTGAACAGAAGCCAGAAGATGAGACACGCTGCGTGTCCGAGAGAATTCGAGCTTCATACACGATTCTAGGCAACTGGACTTCTATTCTTACTACTATGCCACTAATTTATCGTTCATTTGAGCATGAATAATTGATGTTTGAAATGAATATGTAAATCGATGAATAATTGATGTTTAAAATGAAAATGTCAATCGATGAATTGGCTTGCATGGTGGAAAAAATAAAATAAAATGTTGTGTGGTCGACCTGTTGCTTGAACAGGTGCCTCGAGCTTTAGGGTAAGTGGAGCGTACGACTTAATTGTCCTGATTATCATTGAATTGTGCTGAATTGAATGGGACCGTACAAGGTGGTTTTCACGTTCGGCGACTTTCTTTGATGTATTGCCCTCTCTTGGATCCAATTGAACCCTGTGGGGTAGTTTTCATGTGCTGGTCGGGCGTTTCAATTTTACATCCGTGTGCTTGATTAATTATGGGGGCCGAAAATTAGGTGGATGAGCTCAGGTACTGCATGTTATTCGTTGGTTTATTTGGAGGTTGGGTAGAACAAAAGCCTTCCACCGAACTTGAGTTGTTTTAGTCATTATGTTTCCGCCTGTTGGGATCATAACGCGAAAACGTCAGCGGATATTGCAAATAAGTCAAAACGAAATTACCAGACAAATTGCAATGAACGGTAAAGGATATTAGATATTTACGTGGTTCGGTCCGAATATCGGTACATACGTCCACGGGAAGAGCCGGCAATATAATCCACTATAATCGAATAGTCATATTTACAATCGATCATGCACTCGAGTGTTTCCCGCACCTAGATTAAGCTTAACGCAAACCCACAAATAATCTCACAATAATTTCTCACAGAGAAATAGATACTCGTCTTTGTTGCTATTTGAACGGCTGAACCAAGAACACCCTTTGACGTTATTTTTCTTCGTTCAGCTTCCCTCTTGTGCGGCTCCTCTGTTGCGGTTTTTTCTGCTCAAAGGAATCCACGCTCAATTTGTGTGCCCTTATTCTTTTCTCTATTATATTAGTCAACAAGTCAACTAATTTTTATTCCAAGACCCACCCAATATTGTTTTGTGGCTTTAGAGTCGGTGCGCCATACTGTTTTGGCAAGAAGTCCAAGTCTTGGTTAAACTTGCATATTGCTTTCCAACAGAACAATAATTCACGCGTCCAAGAAATATCGACATTTATCCAACCATTATATACTCTTATATATATATATATATATATATGCAATTCAAAGAAAAGATTCTTTGGTTTTCTTTCTTATCCGATCGGATTTCGAAACGGCACAAACTCGAGACATAACCCAACAATTTCCACCTTGGCTCGATGTTTGAAGCCAAGTCATAGTGCTCATCATACATGCTACTCTCCCAACACCTCCGCAGGCGCTCACTCTCCATGAACTTATTTAGAGCAATGAAGTTGATACATAAGGCTGCAGGATTCTCCACCGCAAGAAACTTCTTCTAAGTCACATCCTCACTTGACATGTTATATCTGACGCAAAATTTCTGGTCACCAATATACTCAATTCTCCAATGATATCTCTGACTTTTATCGAACACCACATCAACCGAATGTTCTATGTCAACATCACCAATCAATCCATTAAACCACATCGCCTCTTCAACTTTTCCTGTTGCTACCATATTTCTAGTCTCAGTCACTAACGATACTTTAGCATCTCCTAATGGCATTTTCAACTCACAGCACAACTGATAAAAGTAAAGGCACAACTGCTCAAAAGTCAGCTATCTTTCAGGTTCCATGCGTGACCCAAGTTCATAATCCTAGTTATTGCCACATTTCCTGAACTACATTTTTCAAATTACACCATAACGTCTGTCATCTCTAATAAAATCAGTATGATCCACTTCACATCATCACAATGTATACTTGGATTAATCGTATACATTTTCCCGACTGCATGTGATAGATCAAGCCTAGTACTATCCATGTCATAACCCAGATAACCAACAATACTATTATGTGAAGCATAAGACAAAGTGCTCCACCTCCATCCAAGTACACCGTGACAAATAAGATAATTTATAATATGCAATAAATAGAGTACTTACAGAATTTCTTCCAGTAGTCTCTCTCTGTATCTCCAGACATGAAGTTGTCTTTGCTGCACCCAAACTATCTATTTTAATATTTGCATACAACAGTCGCTCTATCTCATCTACCTTCGCTGACCACCTAGAAACATCATCATCTATGACCTCGGAACAACTGTCAACTGCTCTGGAATCTAGCAGACTCTGCAGATCCTGTCACATTTACTGTACTCTCAATATCTATGTACATAGAATTGATAAGCCAACCTTTCATCGTCGAATCATCGATCCTCCATTGTCAAAAAAACGGATCAGTTGGAAGGGGTTCAGAAGAATCACCGTTCAAATAGCCTAGTTTGTCTTTGCCCGATACATACGTCTCAACAACCTGGGACCATACGCCATAATTTTTGCCATCAAGCTTGACAGCAATTGGTGCAGCAGGAGGTTCAACGCACGGCGACGATACCTGCTGGGTCAAGAGCTGTTCATCACAATGGTTAGGTCTGCTAGAATGACAGTAGTACAGGCACTAGCATTCGCTTGGTCAGTTGCAACAATTGGCTTATCGTTGGCCATGAGATCAGGTCCGCAGAATGAATCGCTCGGAGATGACGAAGTTGACCGACGCGAGACGACGGTGTCGGGACCGCCGTAGTCGATGATTGGCGTACAGTACCCTAAGGATCAAATCCCAGGGTTCTGATACCATGAAGAAAAAAAAACCTCTCTTTCTTATTCAATGAATATTTTTTTATGTATATTTACAATACTCAATCTTGTCATATATATAGTACAACAGACAACCCTAATTAGGAGATACACAATAGGAATTATTTTATCATAGGAAGAAATATATACAATAAAACTTCCTAACAAATAAGCTAAAATAACTCACGATCACAGTTTACTCAACATTCAGATTTGTAATGCCCGAATTTGTTACACACTAAAGCAGTTGATCTTTGATTTGTCATGTGTTTTATTTTTAAAATTTTATTTTTGATAACCAAGGTGTTTATGCCAACTTGCGCGCACCTCGACTATTCTTAGGGAGATACTAGCACAAGAACCCACCGTCATGACCTGCTACTTACATCATAGGAGCTCATCTAGGAAGTCGAATCTGGACCATTGCGCCTTGTCACATGTTTTATTTTTTCCAATAAATTTAGAATTTCCACCTTTACCTCATCTACCTCCATGACCTCGGACACCATGATCCCCTCCTCGAGTTGAGTGAGCGACCTAACTGTGCAAAGCTTGCTCGGGATATGAATCAATGAACTTTTAATTTATTCTTTGCTCATGCGAGCATAATGAATCCATCAACTACTCCAACGTCATGGTTGATATATCTCGACCTTGTTCGATTGCCATAATAACGTAGTCAAATCTTTCAGTCAAAAACCTCAAGATTTTTTTTACAACTCGTTCATCTTGGAGTTATTCACTATTAATCTCAATTGGTTAACGATGGTTTGCACACGATCAAAGTACGATGAGATAGATTCATAATCGTTCATGCGTAAAGACTCAAAATCACCTCGAAATGTTTAAAGTCGAACTTACTTCACTTGTTCATCGCCCTGGCAAAATTTATTTAGAATATCCCATGCTGCTTTAACAATTTTTGCATACGATATTTTTTCAAATATTATCTTCTCCACAGCTTAAAAGATCGCATATAATACTTTCGAATCTTTCTTTCAAGACTTTACCCATGAATCATTTTCCTCCTTTTTCAAAGCAATGAATTCTTCAACATTGACTATTTCAGTACTGACATTCAGTGTAGACATTCTCTATTAGGTTCCATAAATCTTGTGTTTTGAATAAAACCTTCATTTGGACGGGCCGATTGTTGAAATTCATTCCATTCAACTTTGGATTTTGCAATTGAATGTAGCTTGGATTCCATAACTAGCTCTAATACCAATTATAGTAATCAAAAGAGATGCAGAAATTTGCTATGTTACACGGACTCGCTTTTTTATTTAAATAAAAAAAAATTACCGTGTCAGACACGTGTTGGACTCGGACACGCGTCCGACATGACTAGGCACCGCCGGACTCTTCTCGGACACACGATCAACGCGTGTCCGAGTCTGGACTCTCGGTCAACGCAACGGTGCGGGGGTAAGATGAGCCAAAGAGAAAGAGAGATATTTCAAATACACGAGATGTAAGCAGCAAGTGAAAGTGGGTGTTAATGGGATGAAGCAGAAGGCGGTGAGCCGCAGCACCAGATTTAACCAGTTGAACCAAAGAGCTTCTGCACGGACACTATCGACTGGCACAACCGGTGGTAATGGTGGTGCGACGGCGTAGCGTCGTCGTTGCGAGGGAAGTGGTGCTGCGACAGAGGTGCGGATCGCATGTTGTCGTTGCCGATGATGTTGAGTCATGAGAGAGAGATTAGTGGGAGTAGGTGTTACGAAGGCTGCGATAGACATGGCGAGACCTCCATGAGAGAGAAGGTTCTGGGAATGGAGAAGAGAGAATGGGGAAAAGAAAAAAAGTTCGGGGATGTACTCGTTCACGCACACATCCACTTTCTCTTACCCGTGCACTCACTCTCGCCTGTCGCTCACCTGTCACTCACTTTGCACACGCCATCTCTGCCCACACGCACGCACAAGAGATTAGATTTTGGGGGACATAAGAATTGATCGAGTCAAGATAAGAAGATGAAAAGGAGTTTTGAGCAGAGGAAAAACAGTTGAGAAGGGAGAGGTTTGAATTTTTATTTCTGTTATTTATAATTATATTATTATATATATAATATATAACATGTCGAAATCTATTTTTTTTTTTTAAAATTCAAGTGTTGCGGTGTCGTGTCTCGGCTCCGTGTGACATAATAAATTTGTAGAACTTAATATGGGAGAGATCTCAAATAAGCAAATATTCACAATGCTTTTGCCAAGGGTTACACAAAATAAACATAAACTTAACAATAAGCTTTTCAATACGAACTCACAACTCCCTATCTCTCTCATGTTAAGATTTCTATGGCTTACTTAAAAAAAAAAAAAAAAACAACTATCATGTCACCCATATTTATAATACAAGTTCCACCACCTAAGGACTCTAGCGTTAAGTATGAAAGCTTCTGCCCTAATTTTTTTTTCAAGCCAAAATCCATCCACTTGCAGCAAAGATGTCCCACGTTGACCAAAAACTTATTCTGCACACGTTCAACCACCTAGTGAAGTCAGCCAAATCATCCAATGCAAGTTGTATCCTTAATTATTAAGAGTCAAAGATTGAAGCTGGACGTTGTCTTTCCTTATCTATAAATATGCATAATAAGTCCAAAGTTAAATTAAACATTTCTTGTTCAAAAAATCAATTTTATCTATTAATGTGGATAAGGATTATTTTATTTTTGAGTTCATTAATCGATCTCAATTAGACTAGGATAAAATTGACGTTAATATTAAATGTGAAAAGGATTATCCATAACAAGTCCAAAGCCAAATTGGACTTGTCTTCTTCTTCAAAAAAAAAAAAAATCAATTTTATTATTTTCTGACAGGAAGTCGAAATCCAACGAGATCTTCGACAGCCTGAAGGGAGCACACCGCAGCAACAAAAAATTATGAAAGAACCAAAAGTAGAGCTCGGCGAAGGAGAGAATTAGATCATGAGTCGATAGCGTCGCCAGAGATGAGCTCCAGAGGTGGCTGAAGGGAATGCTGGTGACACGAGCGAGAGAAATCGAGATTCAATCATACTGAATCGCACACGGAAATCAATGAAGAGGGGATGACTTAGCTTCATTCCACCGCAGTAATCGAAGAATCGAATAGGAGCAGAGCCGCCTTCGTCAGATTTTTTTCGTGAGTTGTTCTCCGGCTCTGTTGATTGCGAACTTGAGGCGGCTGGCGACGGGGGTTCGACGACGGCTGTGGGCGACCGAAGATTTTCTCTCCCCTTTTGTGCCGCCTCCCTTTCTTGCTGAGAGTAGAATAATCTTAGTTCGTTTCCTAGGGTTTTGCGCGCTTCCGCCACTTGGCGTGATCACGAGGCATGTGAGCTTAAGTGGATAAAGATCGCGACTGCCAAGTGTCGTTAGACAGACAGTCCATCGGCTCTATAGATTGAAATCCCTTCAATCGGATTCAAGATCTCCAAATTTCACTAACCCTAAATCAAATGTCTAACAGACTAAAATTAGAAATCGATGATGTTCTAATTAATCGATCAAATGTTAATTTCTTCGATTGGACCAAAAAGCCAACCTATGGTATTTCTTGTGAAAATTCAATATCTAAAGTCGAATCTATTCTAAATTGATATACACACACGTAAAATATATGAAATTAATATACTAAGGATATTAAGATAATTGTTTTTGTCAAGAAACGAGGTTCACCACGATCGAAAATCTCGAATATCGAATTTTAACTTTTTGACCGATAATAGAGCTCCAAATGTTGGGTCCATAGATCCGACCATACACGAAAAGGATGTACCTCGTTTCTAATCTCCTCAACCGACACGTTTCCTTTTTGATGTCTCTGAAGTACTTGATCACGAAATAGATTGGGGTTACTAAAAATGGCAAGTCATAGTGCAGAAATGAGAGTCCTTTCTCTATGAAGAGGGAGAATTCCAACTAGACGAAGATTAGTCATTGTACTCAGCATGGAGTGCATCGGAATCGTAGGGGCAATTTCCCTCCTCCCACCACCGAAGCATGATGGAGGACAGAATAATAGTCTAATTTAGGGAAAGATGATTGTAATTTGCTCTTAAATTTAATTCACTTTTTTTTGAAGAAAATGACATGTCAGTTCCATTTACCCGAGACAAAATGTAAATCCATCAAACAAGGAGAAAATATTAGGTGGGGGCGGGATCAGTGCGCCTCACCCATTCAGGAGAGTACATCTGTCATCTCTCTCTGTCTTGTGTCACTCACGAGAGAATTGATGTTCTCTCGTGATTGGGCGGCACCCAATATTTTTTCTCAAACAGGCGGGCAAATATGTCAAATTGCCCCACCCCCATCAACGGGAATTTTTTTAATTATTTTTTTTACTATTTTATGTTTCTTTTATTTTTTTTGCTTTTAGTTATTCTTCTTCCAATTGGCCGCCAAGCCCAGCTATCGGCTAGAAACGAGGACCGACGAGGCTTGCCCAGCGATGGCGAGGTGCCTTGCTCACATTTGGCGAAGTTGACCTTGTTTAATGACGACAAGGTCGCGCCTTGCCAAATCTAGGCGAGGCTCACCCTTGTCAGTGGTCGGTGGTCAGTGGTCGGCAGGGGCGAGCTTCGTTGATCCTCGCTTCTGGTTAGTTGTCGACCTCAACAGCCGGCTGGTTGAAGAACAAGAAAATAAGAAGGAAAAAGAAAATAAAAAATTCAAAAAAAAGCTAGATAAAATTAAGTATTGGCCTCGTCAATGCCGATCACGCCACCTACGTGGTTTCAGCCAACTTTGACTGGAATGACTAAATTAACACGAACGTAAATGGATTAAAACTGAATTGGCAAAAATGCAAAAGATTCATCACTGAACTGGAAAAAAAAACCTGAATTGACATAGTTGCAATAGGTTTAAAACTTTTTTAGTCATTTCCTCCCTCCCCCCACCAAATATACATGAAGGGCGAAGTTGCTAGAGATCCATTACGATAGGTTGCATATCGTTCCCAAACTGAATCTACTTTTAAGTTGAAAATAACATGTCCCGTTTCCTTTCTTGCATGTGATAAACGAGGCAGATCACCCAACGCGCAATAGTTCTTACCCATGAGAAGCTTTTGGAAGCCTTGTGTGCGTACAAAGCTCATTGATAAAACAGGGCCATGGCATCCCTCATGCATGGGACACTGTATCATCTTTTCATGCGTTCATGTCGTTAGTTCCTTTGGTAACACAAACTTTAAAGTGGAAGTCAAAGTATCGATTCACGTGTTGAGAACTAAACCTCTTCGATCTGACTGAACATGCTGCTTTCTTGAAAATCACTGTTATTTTTTTTCAATCAAAAGGTTTAAACAGTCTGGGAGACGGGTCACGATGCATGTCAAGAACACGTCGAAGCCGGAGGCTCGTGAGGCTGGACACAAACGCAACGAGGCTTAATCGGAAGGGGGAGGGGAGAGGAAAATGCAGTTAGACCAGAGAGATCGATGGAGTTCAACTTTGCCAAAGAGTTGTGAAGATGAATGATTTGGACTGGTATTGGTATTGGCATTGGCAATGAGATTGGCTTTAGTTTGAAGCATGACTAGAAAAACAACAAGGCTGATTCAGTTTATCCAAGCTGATCTCTGTTATTCCTTTTCAAAAGTTTGAGAGAGCAAACGACTGTATAAGTCGATCGGTCACATATTGGCTTTACGTTGCCTTGACTCGTTGCTGGATACAGGCGAGTCATGAGCTCTAGACACGAAATTCTTGACTCAATGCGGTGTTTTTCTCGTATCGACTAGGGCGGATAGGATTAAAAGCTAGACAATTATTTCATTTGCTTACCCATCTATCAATTTCACAGTTCAACTTCGGAATTTATTAGGCAATGCAAATATAAACCACCGAGTGACAAGAGTCAAGCCATGACAACGAGACGAATCATCCAAACACACGTGAGTCTCATTTCTCGTGTGAGTTACAGGAACTTGGTAACAATAACTACGATAATAGCACATGTATTCTAGGAAAATATGACAAGTAGCTAGGCAGCGTTCCTTAAAAAACAACCAAGTTTCGGGGCAGCGCACATCTAGATAAAAATGCATCAACAAGAACTAAGGGCGGGGCAAACGGATCAGCCACCATGCTTAGGCGGACCTGGAGGTGAAGGCTTCGGTATGTATGGCATAAAAGGAGCTCCATGCACGATTGGTCCCGGCTTTATGGAGGCCTTTGAGCTTGGAGCCGGGTCGACAGGACGGTAATCCTCCAGACTCACACTTCCTTCTTCACTAAATTTCAACTCGGCGTTGGGACTATTTCCATTGCGCTGCAATTTCACGGGAAGACTTAATCAATGAATGATGAGAAGCCTGAGATACTGGGTTTTAGAAAGAGAATAACTCGAAAACCTGCGACGCCTTCAGAGAAACTTCCAGTGGCCAAATTAATCTGAGTATGACTCTTAAATAACCTGCATTAAGTCTTAGACGTGGAGGCACAAACCTTGGACTCCCTGCCTGCAACTGTGTTGACCATCGCATCAACTTGGTAGGTGGATGCAACATCTGAAGTTACTGAGCAAGGAAGAGGTAATCAGCATGGGAAGATTTGCTCATGTTAAATCTAATTACGGATGATTATATCTCAAGGACGTATACATCTCAGCAACATAAATGGCTCTAAAAGTAGGCCCCATGCTTAGGGGTTATAAATTATACAGCTTAAGCAATTTTGATGTTCAATAGTATCCTAGTGTCTAACGCATTTAAGACGTAAAACAATTATTATATCGGCACAACTGGCCAAGATTTAAACAATAGGGAGCGGAAAATGCGGCCAAAATGAGAAGAATAATGAGTCGCTACGGGATCCAACATCAAAATCACGACATGATAGAGAATGTAAACTTAGCATTGGCTGCTCCTGCATCCCAAGGAAAAGTTTGACTAAGATGAAAGAACTCAAACCAGAGGTACGTCACTTCAAATATCAGGCCTTACGACATTAGCAGCAAAAACTTCTAGAAAGTTTATCCTCTTTAATCTTATTTTTCGGCTAGTTCATAACTAGAATAGGGATGGAACTCTGTTCTCCAATCTGGCATTTGGAGATTTTTGGTACAGCAAGCCCCTTCAATTTTACAATGAACCCTTGAAAACTTCAACAGAAGATGATTTCTTCGCTTTTTGGCCTTCTCAGAGAAGTCTCACTCCTATTCCAAAATGGCTATGCGAAGAAATATTTTTGAATTCTTCCACAGGATGATTCAGAAATTTTCAATCAAAAATGGACTTCTTCCCCCCCACCCCCCAAACCCAAAACAAACATAGGTCCAACATAATAACTGGTAGAAGAGACAAGTATGAGCTATCGGTGTAATGCTAAGCACAACCGGGCAATACGATGCTCTAGCTAGATCAAGCTACCACTTCAACATGACTTGATTCAAACACTATACTGAACTGGGCCTAAGTTACAAGAAGAAACTGCTTGATGTTCTCAGCTCATATTTTTCATGTATTACTTCTCCAAGGAATGTCACTATCTAAGATAATCCATGCCAAACCCAGAACAGCAAGTTGCTCCAGTGTTCGCCATGGAGCATTTTCACTAGTAGATACCATGAGGCATTATATCAAAGTCTCAACTTTTTTTAGCCCTAACAATTTGGCTTCCCCACAATGTAATGGAATCACAAACTGATTGCACATCAACCAGGGGTTTTCAACAACCAAATCAAACCGAACCAGAATGATATACGGGGCGGCAACAAACAATTCGTTTAGTTTTGCTCTCAATTTTCCTGAATGGATCAACCAACGAAATATCTTCTTCTGATATGGCATAAATGAAACTATGTTCTCGTACTTCCGAAAGTATTTGCTATAAAACAACTCGCCGTAGCGTAATCCACTGGGTATAAGCAGAACCAATCCAAGACAGACAGAAACTGTGTGAATTTGGTTGATTTTCTACCTTCTAGATGTGATTTAATTCAGATTTTCTTTTTCTCTTTTTGGCAAGATTTAACTTAGACCCACACCGTGTAGCAGTGGTCTGACTCTGAACTTCTACACGTCAACCATACCGGGAACTTCTCTTACACCATGTAACAGTAGTCTAACTCTGAACTTCTATACTGTAACCAAACCAGGAACTTCTCTAACACCAACTGGCGATAACAAATGGATCATACATCATGCCCCCAAAAAAGAAAAAAAAAACAAATTAGTGAGATTGAGGCAGAGCATATAACAACAAGAACAACAGAAAAGGCAAGACAAGAAGATCAAGCAAACCAATTTCCAACACAATCATATTACAAGAACATTACTACGTAAAACAAACTTCCATAAATGTAAGCGAGCACTTGCCAGAAGCTGAGGATCCAGTCATGGCGTCCGAGAAGCCGAGGAGCAACAGAGAAGTTGCTCCAAGCATGCAGAGCACAACAAGCGGTGCCAAGATCTTCATGATTCCAGTGCATGCAAACACAACAAAATCACTCGGTGTCAAGAAACCCCAGATGAGATTTTTTGTTTCTCATGACAATGCAGCTTCTCTCTTCAAAATGCCGCCCTTCTATTTAAGCCAATCGAAAAGCGAACTCAAGAATGAGGATCCCAGCTCACGGAACTGAATTCTTTTTTGTTTCTTTCCTTTTTTTTTCCCCTGTCGTGGGAATTTCGTGCTGGAGCCAAAGTGGACTGGGAATAGCAAGAGACGCAACTGCGCGTGCCCCCTGCGTCACCCCCAGATTTAGAGAAGACGCACCAAAAAGTCTACCAGAAAATCTGGACAGATAAGGCAACGCTGGCACGTAAAATGAATGCCCATATCTCCACCTCACATAAAATAAAGCACTGTTCTGTTGTGCTCGTCTCTCTCCCCCCGAAAGACTGAAACTTTTCTGAAAATGCGTGGCGAGTTCAAACTAAAAGAAGAAGAAGAAGAAGAAGAAGTAGTGTGCTTTAATGTCTTCCAGAGAGAGAGAGAGAGAGGGAGCATTGAATTTGTTTGCAGGAGAGGGGGAGGAGTGACATTAATGGTGGTGGGAATGCGGGATGCTGGGCACGTCTCTCTGGAGTTGCAGGACAGAACCGGGGGAAAATGAAAAGCCGTGGACGCCTTCACCAGGAATATACTTTAAGTAAAAAAAATGATTTACAACAAACAACATAAGGGGGTGTAGCTCATATGGTAGAGCGCTCGCTTCGCATGCGAGAGGCACGGGGTTCGATTCCCCGCACCTCCATCCTTCACTTTCTTTTTTCTCTCACTCTTTTTTTTTTTTCTATGCTTTATTTATCTTCCCATATTTTAATAAACTCGAGTCGAGTCATTATAATCGGACACGCATGGCACACGTAGGAGTGGGTGGCGGGCCAATTTAGGCTCTGCACGTTATTATGCCTACCAATTTGACGGTCAGGGTGTGATTGGAGCATATCATTCTTTCTGAGTTACATTTTAAAGAACTCATATAAATAATAGAAATATCGAATTAACAAAGTGTCGCATTTATTGAAGACCGCTAGAAATGAGATAATGATAATATCATAGGACAATTTTCCACTCCCTTTTAGGCTAATTACACTCTTTATTGTGGTGTTTTGACCATGTTGTCCCATGGTCCCACTATATTTATAAGCGACCAGATTAGCCTGAACTAAATAATTGTTCCGGCTCCTTTGCTTGTCCAAAACGGAGGCTGTCGGCTCGCTAAGCTGCCGAGGGTCATCGGGAAGGAGTTGGCGGCGGGGACGAAGTGCGTTGTCTGCCTCGAGGAAGTACCTCGCCAAATCTAGGCTAGCTAGGCGAGCCTAACTTGACCATGAAGAGGACGAGCGTTGTTGAGGCTGGCGAAGTCAAGGCCGGCGAGGTTGACTTGCCGGCTGCACCTTTAGTCCACGAGGAAGAAGAGAGAAACAAAAGGGGAAGGGAAGAAAAAAAGAAAAAATTCAAAAAAATACTAAAATATTATGTCGCTAACCAATCAACATCCACGTCATCGCCAGCAGACCTAAATTTATCGAATGGACTAGACTGGCATAATTTCAAAAAAATTGAGATTAAATCGGCAACAAAAAAGTTTAAGAATAAATTGACACAATTACTATAAATTTATGATTTTTTTTTATAATTTTTCCAGTCCAGATGATATTAAAATAATATTAACCAGTCTCTCTGCTCGTTCCAATCAGATATCCTTAGGCCTAGTAGACTTCACTGCTTTTGCTTGGATCTTGTTCCTCATCTTCTCATTTCCTCGACGAGGATCTTTCGTATGTCGAACGTCTTATAGCTATTTGATGACAACGACTGAATTGACTAGACTGAGTCGACGATCGGGCGTGCTCGGTGAGGAACTCCTTAAAGACGCGATGGGGCTCCATGCGCTTCCGCAAGTAGAAGTGGCCGTCAAAGTCCTGCTCTGGCATGCCAAACTTGTCGATGCCGATGGTGTCGCGAAGGACGATGACGGTCACCGTACCGTGTCGCTCATCCCGTTGGTTCTAGCAACTCCGGCAAGTTCCCAAGCACTTGTCGAGCATCCTCACATGCCCGAGATTTAGGATCGGTGTGACTGGAGCTAACAAGGAAGATCTGGATTGAGCGAGGACGAGAGCTTCATATCCTAGAAGCGAGTGACGATGCTGAGAGAGTGATGTCTGGATGACGGCGGGTCGAGGCCATGAGGGGCGGGGAGGCAGCGAAGCGTGCGAACGTCCCCGTCGATGGAACCTTCGGGGTTGGGTGCGCAATGAAGGACATAGGTGGAGAAGCGGACGACAACAAGCAAGAGAGAGAACAAGGTCAAAATGGGCCCCACATTTAACTGGAATGGTTGACTAAATATGTATGGCTAACTAATGGTCCCATGAGGGATATTATGGTCAAAGCATTATGATGGGGAGTGTATTAATTGAAAAGGGAGTGGAAAGAGCTGCGTCCCTTGAAGAATTATTCAATACATTCAAAAAATGACATACTAGCGCTTTAGCAATATTGAAAAATTAATATTCCACAACTACACTTTGTGGATCGGCTCGAACTTCGCCCTTGTTGGTGGCAATTGTGCACTTTAGGCTGCCACAAAAGTCTCGTCCTGTCGTTTGGGTTATATGTAAAAGATTGTAGACATTATTTAGACACTATGTGTCACGCCCCGATCCTCGAGCACGTGACATTCCTGTCTTGACACCCTTAGGTCATGAAGTATAGTGTACCAGACTCGCTATCGACCTCAAAATACGCATGCGAAACGTGCCAAACTCCCAAACAATAAGATCAGTATGGGATAAATCAGCATGAATATTCATTCAATCAATTCAACATAAGACAACTTTAATTCTCATGAAAAGTAGATACTAATTAATCCTATAGAGCTAACAACATACAACCCCATTTTTCGGGGCGACTCTCTGGAACTTCAAAAGAGACAATGGTCAGTAAGGTTAACTTCATATTTACTCCAAAAGTTTACTTCAAAAAGTCACGCCTCAGCATCCATGAGGTTTCGTCACTTGTGACCTGAAAAGTTATTCCACGATGGGATGAGAAATAAATCTCAGTGAAGTCAATGCCTAAGCTCGGTTAGGACGTTGATTCACTCAGGATATCCTAAGAAATAGACATGGCATGTCAACCAATATAGATATCCAACCACATACAACTTACCCGCCAAAAAGCCACACATAATATGATACAGACACGACACGACAGTCAGACAGCCAAAACATGGCAAGCATCACATCACTCGACATACATGACGTCACACGTAGTACTTTTTATTATGAGGTAGGGCATGTCAGCCCGAGAATTTGGGCATGTCAGCCCGCGCACTGGTTAGTTGTGCCTAGTACACTAGTCAGTTGGTACTTTTCTGACGGCACTAGGCATCGTCCCTTACTTCCGACGACTGCTTCCAGTAGTTTGTGTGGTTCCGATCGTCACGGCATAGAGCTACCAAGAATCTCTTCCAAGGCTTCAGTCCATCACAAGCTGCGATCAGCATTTGTCAAACTGATGTCACAGAATGATGTGCTTCCGACAAGTCGTAATTTCCTGATTGTCACGGTACAATCTTGTTAGGACTCTCATCGTCCCATCATATGAACACACATGACACCCGACAATCAATCAATTTTGTCATCTTTGATTTAGGTCGGATACTCATACAAACGTGCTCAAAGACTCGGCCCAAGGCCGTTTTCATGCTAAATCATGCAGTTTGAGTTCACACAAGTCATATGAATGCACAACCACACCACTAGACTTGCGCCCGACACGGACGATGAAATACTCAGAAATTCAATCATGTCACATCACAATCAATCAACTACAGTCAGTCAAGCAGTCAAAACACAATCGATTAACCAATTCCATTAATCAAACGGCATTGATTAATCCCAATTTCATTAAATTATCGATCAATCGATCGCTCAATTTTGAACTAACGTTCGCTCACGATCAAACAATGACAATAATGCACAACCAGTCAATCAATCGAATCTAACAACCAACTAGCCACAGATGACCTAACTAAATCGACTAACTTAATTAATCGCGGCCACTTACCCTAAACCCAATTTCTATCTAAACCGATCACGATTATTCTAACTAAATTCTCTAATCGGCTAATTAACTAATCCTAGGCGTAATTAGCACCCTGACCAAGGATTAGGGGTTAACTCACAAAGTTAACTAGCTCGAGCGGTCCAACGGTAACAGCAATGAGCGACGACGATAGTGGCGATCCACGAAACTCGAGGCCTAACTCGGGTTCACGAGGCTCCAACTCAATCCAAAGTGGCCCAACAATATCACAACACTTTGAGACAGCGGCATAAGTTCAAGGGTGGTGGCCGACGGCCCCCGGTGGCCGAAACAGTGGCGGCCGGCGCGTGGGTCAGGCTCGGGTCAAGGGGAAAACATGGTAGGGGAGCTCGTTTTTAGGCCGATTTGGGCATTTCTTGGGCCAGCGGGGTGAGGGAAGTGTTGGCCAGCGTCGAGAGGTCACCCAGGGGTAGCTGGGGTGGCGACGTTAGTGGCTGGAGGTGGTCAAAGGCGGCGCGAGGCGACGGGAGTTCTCAAGACAGAACAGGGCAAGGGCGAGAGCATGAACAAGGGAGGAGGATTTCGGGTCTGCTCGGGATTCCGCGGCCAAAGATTGAACTATGGTGGCTGTAGGGGACGACAAGGGGTCGAGGGGGGTCGTTGGAGTCGGAGGTGAGCGGCGGTGCCGCAGCGAAGGCGGTGGAGAACGGCTCGGGCAAATTCGAGTCCAAAACAGGGCACCAACGGGCTTCGAGCTTCTGTGGTGGTTCACGGCGATTCCGAGCGGCGACAAGTGAAGGGAGGAGGTCGTGAGGGAGGCGAAGGACGTCGAGGCAAGGGTTGGCGGCCGATGGAAGCGGCGGTGTGGTGGGGCGATGCCTAGACCACTCTCTGTCCCGAAAATAGAGCAAGGAGACCGATGGCTATTTCATGGTTCTTCGGCGACAAACAGCGATCCAACGGCGGCGACGAGGAAGGCTGGAGGTCCGGCGAGAGGTCTGAGGTCGTGGCTGGTGGCGGTGGTGGCGCAAAAACAAGAGGAAGGGGGAGGAGGCGTTCGGTGAGGGAGGGGGGGTGTCCACAGAAGAGAGGGGGAAGAGGCGGAGAGCAGGCTTGAGAGAAAGAGAAGAATGGTAGTTGGGGGAGTTGACCAGTGGTTGGGGGATTTGATTAATGGTGGGGCCACAAGCCATATCAAATTGAATAATTTTGTCCTATATGCATTATGGGTGGCAAAATGGTAAATCGATAATACAGGTCTGAACAAAATTTGACCCGATCGAACGAAGGGTAAATTTGGTAATTTCACAGGCTAGGTCCAGCGCAAGGATTTCAATTATAAATCGCGGCGACTAAGAATTACGGAGCCTAATCTAAACCGATTGATATTTCGAAAATAGGCCAAAATCAGTCTCTCAATTCTTTACGGTCCAAAATTTCATGTCGATTGAAATTCAATTTCATTCCTTTTATCGAATTTATCGATTTACAAAAAGTGAATTTCAGGGCGTCACATTATGCATCGGCCTACTGCCTACGTCGCATATGCCGCTGCCTCTTCTTCTCGTTTGATTGCCCGAGGTACATTGATCTTCAAAACTATCATATGTTGCATGGATGGATTGCTTAAACTGGGGTTTGATCAATTTACGATAATGACTTGTGAACGTCTAGTCCGAAACTGGTGCTCTATAGACAGAGCATGTGGGTTTCCTTCCACGCGCCATCTACATTAATTTTCAAACTCCTGATTTTGACGGAGGAATTCAAGTGTGGACAAGATGAGAAAGAGGGAACTCGCCGATAGAAATGGAAGCTAGAGCTCTTTTTCTCACCTGCAAAAGTTGCCCAGTCCCTTGGCATCCACAAAGCGGTCTTCGAAAGTGATTTGCAAATGATAATTGATGCTATTCGACAAAGGGATTTGTTGTTATTGTATTCATCCTTTTGTCTCAGACTCTCGTCTCCTACTAAGGAGCAATTTTGGAAAAAGAATTGAATGGAAGGCAAAATGCCCCAATAAGGGTTAAAATCACGAACGACAGATGTCAAGTTTGACGGTGTGAATGGTCTGGAAATTTAAGAGGGGGCAAATTTGAGAACCCATGAAAAGTCTGGTGGGTTTTCTGTGATGAAGAAAAGTATGGCGCAAATTCATGTTGCACCCAAAAATTGAAGGTTCTTTTAGTGGATTAGGCCCTTGATCATTCAAACCATTCCATACGAATCACGGTGGCACCGTAGTAATCACTAACGTTATCCTTTGATAGAGTTGTGCAAAGATTCACTTACAGCTCGAAGGTCTCTTCAGAAAACGTGTGATGAAATTGATGCGACAGCACCTACGAGGCTACGACGGTAACAAGATGATACATGAATGTTGTCGCTCAACATGTCACGGTGATGACGAACGTCCTTCCGCCGCTCTTAACTAGGGTGGAACACAATCTGCTCATAGTTGAACTTCGTTGTTGCTGTCAACATCAAGAGCGGACAATTAGAATGCATATGGAAACGTTCCTGTTTTCGGGCTTTGTTTTTAAACATAAATATTTTTTTTTTATTTTTGTTCCCAACTACGTTTTTTGAAAACATAAACACGTTTGGAAAGTTTTTTTTTTTTTAAATAAAAATCTCCGCCGCCGGAGGGAGGCTGCAACAGCAGGCGGTCGGTGGCTGGCGACAATCGACGGCTGGTGGGTGATAGCAGCATCAGCGGCAGTAAGTAATAGTTCCAAATGTGTTCCAAAAAAGTATTCAAAAACTTAGAAGCAAGTTTTTGTTGTTTCTTCAAAAAAATGTTCCAAAACTTAGAATCAAGTTTTTGTTGTTTATTCAAAAATATTCCGCGAAACACTTTTGAAACATTTTTTAACCATCCACATTTTTGTTCCAAAAGTATTCCGATAACAACTTTAGAACATAAACACTCTCCTAAAGCATTTCTAGAGCGTTACCATACGCGCCCTTATTTAAGTTTGAGATCACCAACAAAAGCTTTGTCCCGTTATTTTTGCATTTACCATAACTAGAGATGTCAAATGAGTAAGACAAATGAGATTTGACTTAGATCGAATATAACCCAATCCATATTTAACCCATTTAACACTTTTTAATCCATTTTTTATAAATCGAACGACTCATATTCGACCGAACCCCCCATAATTCAATATTTAATCCAATTTAGCAAAACTTACGAATTATTAAAAAAATTAATACTAAAACATTGTGAACAATTTTTGTAATTAAAAAATAAAAATAAAACATAAAAAATCAATTTCGTATTTTCCTATCGCTTTTATTTTCATATTCTCCTCCTGTGATGGCAATATGGGAGTGTCTGATTTTAACAATGTAATTGTTCTAACCATATTCGCACATTCTCGTAGTATTCGAGCTTGCATATCGTCCCACCTGACTTTCGATAATTAATAAGGCTAAGATACAAAGTAAAAGCGTACATGCCAAGCTCACCTTAGCATCCCTAAGGAAGAAAATAATCCACTCTATAGCCTGGATAGATTGCAAGAATAACATGCTAGTAAAACCGACGCGATTGTTCCGTATAAAACAATTTTGTTCTATTTTTTTATTTCATTTTCTTATTTTCGCAACCGTCGGCTGCGGTTTGGCGGCCCTCACTTAGTTTCGATGAGGGTCAACCGCCCATTGCCCGCACCCATCAGGAAAAGAAACAAAATTAGAAAATAAAAAATTAAGAAATTATTTTTTACAACTCTCCTAATATAGCTAGCTAACCCATTTATGATCCGTTTAAAATCCATTTAAAACCTAGTAAGTAGTTAAGCACTCCTTTTATGACCCACTTAAAATTATTAAACAGCCCCTTCATGACCCACACTCCCACTTTGCCACCTCTAACCATAGCTAATGAAGAAGAACGCATCTACATCTTCTCTCCTTCTAAGAGTACGGATTCTCCAGTTATCCCTCAAGTTAATTTTGTCTGTAACATGGTCATCTACACAATGTTGGTTCTAGCCTGACCTCTCCCCTAATCAGGCGTTGCCTCCTCATATCTGACTTCAAAAATCCCTAATGAGGCACAAGGCAAGCCACTAAACGATGACTTGACACATTCGGATCAAGCCACATCGTCACAACCCCTAGCAGCAATAACACAGCAGATAGGCGTGAAGACAACACAGCAGAGGAAAGACAAAATATAAGTCCTATGAAAATAGACCCATCCCCACTACAGATCTTCCCTGTGATAAAAAGCCATCTACATAGACAAACCGTTTCAACGGATGGAGACACTTGGGCCCGATATCTCCATCAAGCATGGGCTCTTAGTCAATGCTATGTACTCTGTTTGCGCATGCAGACAATTTGACGAGCAAAATCAGCATGAATGTCTGGACCAGCATTACACGATTCTCCATCATAACGTTAGTAGCTACCACCGAAACAGAATTAGAATCTATGGCCCGTTATCATCACAGACCGAATTCTAAAACAAAAACGCGGACACATATTTCAGAGAATATTTATTGATCTACCAACTTACTCTTAGACAAGTCCCTCGGTTAAAAGTAAAACATGTTTCTAACCCTGACCATACTGGAGATAGATGTGGGGGAGGGGGCAGGGGCAGAAGAAAACCACACAAAGATTGGACAATCAGTTGCAGAAATTACTACGCATAATCGGAGTCAATAATATAAAATTTCTTGAGAGGGTACTGAAGCTGGCTTTGTTTTCTTTGAAGAGGTCCAATAAGCCGAGTCGATCTACCCATAGTGCAGATAGACCAGGGCAGAACAGAGTCCAAAGGGCAATAGGCCACAAACAAATTCAAGAGTATTCTTAGTAACACCTAACTTGGAGCATGAAAATGAAAGAGAAGTTCGCAATTACACATCCAGACAAAACTTTTAGCATAACCTCCTCCAAGTGCTGTCAACAGGACCCTCCCGTCAATCAGCGGTACTGCAAAGATAAAGAAAAAACACCGAGATAAACTTCTCTCCAGAGAGAAAAAGAGAAACACAGATCAAAACTTAAAAAGCTCTCGAACAATAATGTGAGAAACTAGATTTTCTTCCATAAATTCTGGCATGCAAACCAATCAGAAAGATCTGGAATAATCACTGCCTAACTATATAATTATGGCTGCTTTTAATTCGTCATTTGTAGAAAGCCTTTGGGGAAATGCCAAGACCTTAAAAAGTTTTCTTGAAAAGCACATTGTGTTTGGTGAAGTGCAATTGAAAAGTGCCTTGGACATCAACTTTGATACAAATGAAATTTGGAAAAAGCTTCACTTGTGGTTAAATATTTTATTGGACCGACAACCCTCGGGGATGGCCAGACACCAGCAAGCTAGATTTGGCCACCATGGCCCCCACAACCTTAGGCAATCTTAAGTGAGAGCGACCGGAGTCAGATTTAACTTTACGGCGACATCACATGTTGAGGCTAAAAGAAGAAGTTTTGAAAGTTTAGCAAGCGCCAAGTTGGGAAAAAAAAGGTTCCGTTACATCCTTAAAGTTGTCTTCCAAAAATACTGAAAGCCTAAGTCAGGTTGTGCCGGCATTTCCCCTAAGTGGTTCCAAACAAATTCGCCAAACACCCTGGCTTTTTCCCAAGGGACTTTCAACGCTCAAAGTTCCTTGACAAAGCTGAACCAAATGCAGCCTATAAGGCATAAGAATCCATGAGAGAGAGAGAGAGAGAGAGAGAGAACAAATTGGTGTGAGAAAGGGCTTCAATAGAGACCTAATTATCAATCAAACATGTTTGCTATCTAAACATAATTACCCTCCTATAACAATACTGATGGAGAAAACCTCTCCGAGAATTTCTTTTTTTTTTTCAAAAATTAATAAGCTATTAGGTAGATGGGCTATCTTTTCTTGCCCAACAAAGTAGAGGACAAATATCATCTAAGATGCAGTTATTATTAATTTCCATCACACGACAAACTGAAGTGAAACACCATTGTTCCACTTAAATATCAATAATCAGGAGATTAACAGAAGTTCACCTTAATGAAGCCAATTTCCTTAGCATTGCTACGGAAGCACTGCCTACAGCACATCAGTCCATACTTCCGGATCAAACCATGAGGGTTTCCACATACCCGACTGCCAAAAAAAAAAAAAAAACTAAAAGCTGAGAACGAATGCCTACACTGAAAGGAGAGAAGAAACGCAAGCACTTTCTCCTTTTCTTTACTTCCTAGAAAATGAACAATTAACTTGATAAATAAAGAAACAAATCACAATGTACAGCCTCATTGTATAACTTCATAGACAACATAAACTAATATCAAGCTACAAAATTCTACAAGACAGCAATGCGAATCTGTTTATTCAAATCACACCCCCCCCCCCCCCAAAAAAAAAAAAAATCCAAGGTAATTTTCTGAGGAGGCAGCCCATACACGAAGTCACAGGGCCGTTTTGCTTCGAGAGGTTGCTCTACTCTGCTCCTAGGTACTCTCTACCGACAGGCTGTGTTTGCAAGCATACAAACTAAATCTTACTAGAAAAGTCCTAAAAGGCACAACGACAACGACGACGACGACAGGAGCTATTACATCAACCAGCTATTACACCAGCTTTCTAATCGATTAGCTGATCACCCAATGCGAGCAAAACGATAAGCAGCCGATATTGCACGTGAACAACAATCAAAATGGAGAGAACCGACCAAACTGTCACCATGTTCGAAGCTTCATGATCGATTTGACCCAGAACAAAACGTGATTGCACAGTGGAACGCAAAAGAACGATGGAAGGTCGAGCCGAAGTGCGTACCAAGCACGAGAACCGGGGCCGTAGTTCTTGGGATGAGAGTTCCACACGTTGGAGTGACCCATCTTCCCTTCCTCGGGCGAAAAACCTTGAGCTCACCGCGCAACTCGATCGCTACCGCTCGTCAGGAAAGCCGAGGGAAACCCTAGAAGCTTTTTTATATGCTCCACGTCCCAAAACGCCGCGTTTTCGATGTGCACGGAACGTCGGTCGGAAGGCGGCGGGCTCAGCTCCCCATAGCCTCGCAAGCCTTTTTTAGCAAGCCGGGGCAAGTTAGCTGCGGCCTTGGGCTTGAATATCCGGCTCATTTTTTATAAAAGGGGTTTCTTTTTGGGCCGAAGAGCAATCTTGGAGCATTTCACTTGCAAGCTAGTGAGGAAGACGATCAAAAAGTCACCAATTCAAATGACACAGTGGTTCCTCTTAGTTTATTGGATCTTTCGATCACATCAACATAAATTAATAAATAAATATATTCGAATAAAAACAAGCCATTGTTAATTCAATGAGAGAGAAAATGTTCTTCTTATGGATATGGATCTTCACCATTCTTCTCTATAATAACTATGATAGAGTGTGTATTTTTCTCCCTTGCCATTTTGTGGAAGAATCAAACGCGTAAATATGCAGAAGCGTAAGAAAGCGTAAGCTTTTCTCCACAAAAAGAGGTCTTATATAGAGGGAGCGATGGGACCAACTCTAAAGCTGTCAAATATCAACCGTTCATCAAGATTTAAATATAATGATTCTAGAAGCCCAATTGGATGTAAAAAAACTATAAAATAATAAACTTGATAGGCCACATATTTGGGTGGATATAGTCAAATCCAACATTCTCCCACTTGACCAAAAGTTATATTATTTATCTAATTCACGAAGCTTAACGCAACATAATCAGGCATATAAAACATCAATTAGGTAATGTTTGACATTTATATAGAAAATAATTTAAGTTAGTATCCATGTTCTAATGCCACGATATCCTTCTCCAGTTACTATTCCAGCACAAACGTCACAACATCTAATGGTGTAATAGTCATGAGCATTAATGTTTCATAGTATAAACATGTCTATGAGGTCCATACATAATTATTATTTTTTTTGTCGGAACATAATTGTTTGTTTCAATAGGCTTCAAATATGTACATATAACAAGAAGCAAAACTATAAATTTAAAATTCATTACATAAGATGATCACAGAATATAAAAATACGTCATGGGTCCAAAATCATGGTCTAAATTAAAGTCTATCAACCAAACCCATGCTAGCAACATGTTCTCAAAAGAGATTTGGTGGTAAGCCTTTTATCGTAGAATTCGCTAACAGGACTTTCGTACTGATATGATGAATGGACATAATTTAATTTTGACCTCTTTCTCTCACAATAAGATAATGTTAATGTGTTTGGATGCACAACTCGACTTGTTTTTCAGGAAGAAAACAACAACCTGGTTGTTACAGTGAATCTTCGGTGGTTTCGAAATAGCATTAACAATCTCAAGCCAGATAATGAAGTTCCTCAACCATAAACCACGAGAACTTATCTCATAACATTCTACAAACTCTGTCTCTATAGTGGAAGATGCAATTATGGACTGCTTTATACTCTTCCATGAGATGGACCCTTCAGCGAGCATAAAAATGTAGCTAGATGTGGATTTCTTGGTGTTGATGCATCCAACATAATCAGAATAACCAACAACATCAAAGTTGTATGCCATTTTGAAGGTAAGCATAAAATCTTTTGTACTCTGTAAGTAGCGCATCACTTTCTTAGCTACTTTTCAATTACCCATTCCTGGGTTTACTTTGTAATGGCTAAGCATTCCAACAACATATGCTATGTCTAGGTGAGTATATACTCAAGCATGCATACGACTCCCTATTGCATATACATAGGGAACATGCTCTATTTGTACAAGTTCCAGTTGATTTCTAGGGCATTGCGGTAACCAGAAGTTGTCACCCTTAACAACAAGGGCAATACTAGGAGAGCAATTATGCATATTGAATCTTTTGAGAATCTTTTTCAATATAGATTCTCTGATAAGTCCTAATATCCCTCGAGATTTATTTCTGTGAATCTCAATGCCTATTACATAAGAGGTTTCACCCAGGTCTTTAATCTCGAAGTTATGTGAAAGAAAACTCTTGGTCTCATACAACATGTCCTTATCACTACTAACAAGTAATATATCATCTACATACAATACTAGAATGATAAATTTACTCCCACTAATCTTAAGATATATACATTTGTTCACTGCATTTTCTTTAAAGTAGAAATTACTAATCACATCATGAAACTTAAGATGCTAGAGGCTTGTTCTAAACCTTAGATGGACTTTTTCAGTTTAACAGCAAAACCTTGTGGTTGTGCCATATGGACATCTTCTTGCAAGTTTCAATTAAGAAATGTTGTTTTCACGTCCATTAGATGTAACTCTAAATCATAATAAGCTACTAAGCCATGACTATTCTGAAAGAGTACTTCTTTAACGCAAGAAAAATGTGTCATTATATTCCACTCGTTCTCTTTGAGTAAAACCTTTCGCGACAAGTCTAACTTTATACCCAACACATTACCTTAAGGGTCCACTTTAGTTTTGTAGGCCCATTTACAGCCTACAGCTTTAGCTCCTTTAGACAAGTCTATTAAGTCTTAGACATCACTAGTTTTCATTGAGTTCAATTCATCTTTCATGGCTTCAAACCATTAAGTTGAATAATCGCTTGTAATGGCTTCATCATAAGAGATAAGATCAGTTCATATGCCAATATCATAGTTTGACTCATCTAGATAGACAAAGTAATCATCAAAGATAGCCGACTTCCTTTCTCGTCGCAATCTCCTAAGAGATTGTTTATCAATGGGAGGAAGAATAAGCTCTATATTATGAGGTTATTCATTAGGTATATCCTTTGGTGAATAAAAATCTTTTGGTGAAGGTAATGGTACACTAGACCCTTGAATAATAGGAACCAAAAATGATCTTGAGTAAAAATTTGATCTTGGATTTCCTCAAGGTCTATTATTCTAGGGATAATATAATCATCATTTTCTAAAAATGCCGCATTTCTAGTTTCAACAAATTTAGAAGTATGAGAAGGGCAGTAAAATCTAAAACCCTTTGGCTACGTTTGATAGTTAAGATAAAATTCAAGGTATGATAAAGTTCATTTCATCATGTGCTTGGTACCTGCGTAGAATAGGATAAAGTAAGATATAAAGAAGATATAACCTAGATAAAGTTATCCGATGGGAAAGTGAGATAGAGATGGACAGAATTTCTTCTCTTCATAATATAAAAATAAATTTTCTATATAATAAACTTCTTAAATTGTAAACTAAAATAATAATTATATTTGAATTGTGAGGTTAAGAAAACTCAAATTTACAACATATTCATTTTTAGAATTATTCTATTTTTATTTCTATTTATTAATTTTCTTCTACTTTATATTACATTCATACATACATACCTAGTATCTATATACATTACTTATTTAAGCACAGTGTAGTTTATTACTTCATAAAAAAATTATTAAGAAATGATGGAAGGGAATAAAAATAATGATAAAAAATATTTTAAATTAAAAAAATAAAGTAAAAGAACCCATATTTTAAGTGAACATATTCAAACTTGAACAAAATTTCTCAAAGAATGAGGGGTAACAAAATTTCTCAAAAAACACTTGCATCTCGATCTCCTTTATATCTTTTGAGCATGATGAAGTTTCATAACTCTTTTATAGATTTTTAATTCACGACAAAACTCTACGAAAGAGACGAGAGAATCGAAACTTATTCTCCTTCTTCTGTATCTGGTTTACGCCAAAAGTCTATGAAAGTAGAAGGAGAGTCAAAACTCATTTTACTTCATAGTTTTGTGGTTCATGTTGAAGTTTAACGAAAGTAAAAAAAGAGACAAAATTTTTCATAGTCGCAAATGTGAATGACTATATTTTCTCTCTTACTAGATTCGACAGTGAGTTATAATATATTCTTATAGTCTCCATTTATAAATTTTCAGATTGATGTACATCGATATGTCGTAAATACCAAACAATAAATAATATAAGATATGAACATATCTGGCTTTATAATTACAATTCATCAAACAATGGATAGGATATACCATAATATCTAGATTTTATATCATATTCTATCAATCTTATCCTGACTTTAGATGACCAAACGTAGCATTTCATCTTTCAGGGTAACCAACAAAATATATGGTCTTTTGGACGAGTTTCTTTACTTGTGGGTTATATAGTTTTATCTCAGCCAAACAGCCCCATACATGAAGATATCCCAAACTCGATTTTTTTTTCACAATTCATAAGGTGTGTCAACCACGGATTTACTAGAAACTCGATTAAGGATATGCACGGCTGTTTTAAGAACTTAAACCCAAAGACACTCTGACGGAGTGTTATGGAAGATCATACTTCGTACCGTATTCATTAAAGCACAATTTCGTCGCTCAACAACACCATTTTTCTAGGGGTTCCTCGCATTTCATACTAATCAACTATGCCACATTGCTTCAAAAATAAAGCAAAAGCACAAGGATTATGACCTATATCTGAGAACCTTCTATAATATTCTCATCCGCGATCAGACCTTATAACTTTAATCTTTAGGTCGAGTTGATTTTCAACTTCAGTTTTGTAGATCTTAAACATGTCTAATTCTTCATATTTATCATGGATAAAATAGACATAACCATAACATGTGTAATCATCGATGAAAGTGATAAAATACTTATGATCACTAATACCAGGAGTATGGAAAGATCCACAAATATCAATTTGGATAATTTGTAAAAGCCTCTTACTCCTTGTGGCATCATGTTATTGCCCTTTGGGAATTTTCCTTTAATAAATTTAATACAGGTGTCAAAATAAGAGAAATCTAGAGAATGTACAATTTCATCCCCAATGAGGCATTCTATTCGACCTCATGATATATGACCCAAATGTTCATGCCATAACTTAGAGGAATTTTCATTCTATGATTTTCGTTTCTTTTCAGTTTTGGTAGCATCATCCTTCACATTCATTGAAACTAATTTCAACAAACGAAGAATCTAAACACAGTTTGTAGACCATTACCAACGGTCTCATCATAACGAGACATGGAGCAATTTTTTTTCTCTAACTTAAACGAATAACCATAAACTTAAGTTTTGAAATAGAAATTAAGTTTCTCATTATACTAGGAACATAAACAATATCAACTAAATCTAAATTAAAATCACTCTCCAACACCAAACGAAGAATGCCAAACGCTTCAACTAGAACCTTTTCTCCATTTCCCACGATAATATTACGATCTCCCTTACTTAGCTTCTTTTTCTAAAGGTAGTTATGTGTAAAGCTGCACCATTGTCAATCCACCACGTATTTAAAAGAGTGACAACAATGTAGTACTCATAACAAACATGACTTAATAAAGCCTTACCTTTCTTCTCCAGCCACTGCCGAAATTTTGACCTTCTCTCCTCACATGTCCTTTAGCTATACAAAAATGACACGGGACCACTTGGTCACTTTGAACTAGAATGGCATGTCTTGTTAATTATATAGTCATGAGTACCCTTGTTTCCATAATTGCAACCCTTGCCATGTATCTTTCCTTTTCTTTTGTTTGAACCAAAAATAATTATGTGAGCACCGTCAACTTGTTCGGATTTCAGCCTCTCTTCTTCTTGGACACATGTAAAAATCACCTCGTTCATCTTTCGTTTCTCTTTTTGCGTATTATAGTTGATCTTAAAAGGACCACACTGTGTAGGAAGAGATGTCATAATGAAGTGAACAAGAAAACCTTTAGAGATTTCTATACCTAAGGACTAAAGTTGAACAACCATATCACTCATACACATAATGTGCTCACGAACACCATCGATTCCATTATACTTTAGGGTAATCATTTTGGAAATAAGAGCAGCAACATGTGCTTTAGAAGTGCCCTCAAAATGCTCCTTAATGTGAGCAAGGTACTCCTTAGCATTATTAAAATTAGGAATGGCTCTCCGAATAGCGGTCGTTATGGTGCCTTTCATAATCATTAGAGATATGCGATTAGATTGCTTCCACTTTTCATAAATAGATTTTTGCTCATTTGAACTTTCATCTGTGAGTTCAATAGGAGTGTCAACCCATAATGCATAGTCTAAGTCCATGATCCCAAGAATAAGGCTTATTTGCTCGCATTTCTTAAAGTTTGTACCACTCAATTGCTCAATAGAGAAAAGATAACTCATAATAGTAGCGGGATTGTAAGTTAGATCAGTAAAATTATGCATATTAATACCTTTTAGGAAATCCTAAAAAATAAAGTTTTGGTTTAATTCGTCATTATAATAAACTGGAATAAACAGTTCTTTATATGGAAAGTACAACACACAAAATCTTATCAAAAGAAATTCAAAAATCATCTATAGCCTTCCGTTGGGCCAACTATAGACATTTGATGAATTCTTTCATAATTTACCAACAAATTCCATAAGGCAATAATAAATCAAATTAAATCACCACCGGGAAGAATTAATTTGAATCGCATATTTTCTATTTATCTGCTTATCATATTATCTCATTCTACTCAGAATTAAGTGTCTTAACTTTCCGTTGGGCTAATTACAAATTTAATCATGAGCATAACATAAGACGATATTCTCAGAATCTAAATCTATTTAAAACAATAATCTTATGTTGGACCGATTACTGTTCAAACAGTTTAGAACCGCAATAAAGAATAAAACTTATTTGAAATAATAGAGTCCTACTTTGCAATTTTAACACAACCCATCGCCAAAAGAATATAAGCAAGTATCGAGAAACGATCACGATGACTAACAGATTTATGCCATTATCAATACTTGCCGAATCAAAAGAAAAAGGGAACAACATAGAATTAGGTTGTTAATGACTAGATTACGGAAATGATATTTAGAAATTACAATAGTATATGGCAATTTCTGACGTTTTGTTGATACAAACCAAATAAAATACATGATTGTATAAGATTCATGAAAAACCGATTATCGTCATATGTTTATTCCATCATCAACAAAATACCATGAATCAATCATAAAAGGAGACGAATGATATGTCCATGCGTTGAATAAACTGTTACTCTTATACTACCTGTTAGTGTATTGGATCTTTCAATCACATGAACATAAATTAATAAATAAACATATCCGAATCAAAAGAATTCATTTTTGATTCGATGAGAAAGAAGATGTCTTTTTATGGGTATCGATTTTCACTACTCTCATCTATAACAATTACGACAGAGTGTGATTTTTCTCTCTTGTGACTTTGTGGAAGAAGCGGAAGCATAAAAATGTGGAAGCGTAGTAAAGCATGAGCTGTTCTTCACAAAAAGAGATCTTATATAGAGAGAGTAGTATGACCAATTGCCGAATCTCAACCGTCCATCAGTGTTTAAAGATAATGGTTGTAAAAGTCCAATGGGATGTAACAAATCTATAATGAATATATACTCATAATACAATTAATTAATTAATAAATCTGATAGGCCACATATTTGGGTGGATCTCGTCAAATCCAACGGTAAAAGAAAATGACATAGTGCCCCCCCCCAAAAAAAAAAAAAAGAAAGATGACATCGTTGGCACAAACTTTTGCTTCTCCGGAATCCCTTCTGGATAGCAACCGCGTTATCTCGGACTTTTGCTTACTGCCAATCATGATGTTGAGGCGAACAGGTGATGTCCTCACGATTTTGGCATGGTAGAGGTGGAGAGAGCGGATTAAGGGGCAAAAGATTCTGCGGGCATACTGAGGTGGACGCCCTTTTTAGCTGGTGCTGTATTTGGCTTCATGTTCGGCACGGCACGGCTGTATATACCGAGAAAATGGTAGAGCTTTTCATCCAGCTTCGAGCATAAAAATCTCCTCTTTGCATTCACCGTCAATTTTGAATGGCCGAGTCACCGATAGCTCAAACAAGCTTTTGATTTCCCAGTGCCAAACGATTGATCTAATTGCTTCCCTAAGGCAAAGATAAAACGCTCTTTATCTAAAGTACAACATACCTTATATACATATTGTAGAAGCCGACAATCTGTAATTGCTCTGGTAAAATATGTTGATCCGTCTTAGCCGGTATGTATTTCATCACATAGTTAGCCAGCAGCAAAAAAGTCAAATGGGTGGATCGAGGTCGGGTCGAATACGATCCGACTCATATCGACTCATTTAACTCGTTTTGGCCCATATTTAATAACTTATACTCAACCTGACCCCCAACTAACCCTTATGCAACCCTACCCGTTTTGATCGATATTATCAAATCACATTAATATTCTAAGAAAATATATATAACTCATATAACATATTTTAAACAGTTTACATGTATATGTTGTTAGATAAAAACGTCACATCAAATAAAAAGTAAATAAAATAATAGTAAATAAAATAAAAAATGATATTACTAAAATACTTTTATGCAATAAAAAATCTAGTGATATTTTTTTTCCTATTTTTAAATTTTTTATGGATTAATATTTTTATTAAAAAATAATTTTTTAAAAAGCATTTTTATCTTATTTTTTATTTCATTGTTCTCCGGCAACCAGTGGATGGTGGCGATCGACAGATGGACGACAGTGGTCGACAGCATTTGTTAGCGGCGTCAAATGGTGATGGTTGACAACTGTTGGTGGAGATAGCAGTGGGCGGTCGAGCAACAATTCTTATATTTTTATTTTATTTTTCTTTTCTGATCTCTTTCATTCACTTATAAAAATAGAAACTTAAAAAAAAAAAACCAAGTTAAGCCTTTGAGGTCCTGGGCCCATTTGCAAGTAATGGAAGTTGGATGTCATGTCCATTTTTCATGGGTCCAACATGGATCGAAAATGTGTTTTAATGTGTGGCAATTTTTGACTCATCTATCCAATTTAATTTTATTTTCATTCAACCATTTAAGAACTTAGAATTCATAAATAACTTATTTATACAAAATATGGATAAAAAAGAGTCATTTGCTGTAAAGTGGATATTTCACCTTCCACCATTTTTCCTCCTCTAATGGGGATTGATTATGTACATTAGGGATGATTGATGATGATTTTATAACCTTTCATATTTCATGAACGTTTTTAATCTCCGGCCTATAAATAGAGGCTTGTGTAACTTATTGAAGTGAATGGAAATGAGTAGATATCTTGCTCCTATTTTTCTCTTGTCTCTTCTTTCTCTCATTATATTCTCAGTAGAGTTCTCTGAGTTGATTCCAAATATCGTCGTTTTCTTTAACAACACGTTATCAACATGAGCCGGTTAGAATCTTGGATATCACTCAAAGTAATGCACCTTACTTCTCCATCTAATATCTCTATAATTTCTTTTGTGTATGGCAAACATTACCAAGAGAGAGTTTGCGACGTTAGATATTGCCGGAAGTAATTATCTAACATGGATTTTTGATGTCAAGATACACTTAATATTGTTAGACCTCAGTCAATCTATTATCCCATAATCTAATTATACTCCGGTCCAGAAGACTAAGGTTCTTATCTTCATTCACCACTATTTACATGAAGATTTAAAGGCAGAGTATCTGACTGAGGAGAACCCTGGAGTTTTATGGCAATCCCTGAATGATCATTTTGATCATCAACAAGAAGTTGTACTTCCTTATGCGAGGTTTCAATTGATCAATTTACGTTTTCAGGATTTTAAATCTGTGGCAGAATATAATTCTTGCATTCATCGAATTTTATTACAATTAAGACTCTGTGGCCAGCAGATCACAGAGACTGAAATGCTAAAAAAAAATATTATCTACTTTTCATGCCAATAACCTTATACTCCAGCAGCAGTATAGTGCAAAGAATTACTCCAAGCATTCGGAGTTAATCTCAGCACAACTTGTAGTTGAAAAGTACAACTTGTTGTTGATGCAAAACCACAATTCTCGTCCTGCTGAATCGGCACCTGTGCCTGAAGCACATGTCACACGTCATTGAAACAAGAGCCACGAGCATTGGAAGGGCAAATGGCATAACTTGAAAAATCAGCCTTATAAAAGCCGAGATAGAGGTGCACAAGGACATAAACGTGGTTCACAAAGAAAAAAAGGTCCAGAAGTGCCTAACCAGATTGGTGCCAATGTTTACCATAGATGTGGTTCTACATGCCATTGGTCTCGTACTTGTCGCATCCCAAAGCACCTAGTTGATCTCCATCAAAGAGAACAAGAATAGAGAAAAAGTGAAGCCAATATTGCAACCAAGCCCTCAATGGAGAATAAAGAATCATCTCTTGACAATACACCTTTTGATATTGATCATTTTCTGGATTTAGATTAAGCAATATATAAGTCTATGTTAATTTTTATTTACATGTTTTCTATCAATTTTCTAATAATATTTATATTTAATATTGTAATTCCATTTCTTATTCGTTTTGTTAATCATCAATGATGCTAAGCAATTACCATGAGGAGAACAATGGCATTCTTTGTCTTGTAGATAGTGGTACTACACACACTATCCTCTAAGAGAGGAAGTTCTTTGAGACATTGAAAAAAATGCGAATAGAGTATCACTACTATTTCAGGCGACAGTAACATTATTACAGGTCCGGAAGAGCTTATGTAATACTACCAATGGGCACAATTTTTGTTTATTAATGATGTTTTATTTTGCCCACAGTCTAAAAGGAACCTGCTCAACTTTAACGATATTCGTTCTAATGGGTTTCACATTGAAACCGAGACCGAAGGTAGTAAAGAATACTTGTATCTAACCCTGATGAGTGGATACAAAAAATAAATTATGGAAAAGTTACCATCATTCTCCTCTAGGTTATATTATACTTACATACATGTAAGTAATAAAAATATTGCGATGAACCTGAACTTCACAAACCTAGAAGGTTTTCAATTATGGCATGACTGTTTGGGTCATCCAAGATTGAATATGATGCATCGATTATTAACGCATTCAGTTGAGCATTCATTAACAAATCGTGGGCTCCCTTCACCCACTGATTATGCATACGATGCGTGCGCTGAGGGTAAATTAATTGTACGGTCGTCTCATACTAAAGCAAGGGTGTAATCTCCTATATTTTTGCATAGAATTCAAGGAGATATATGTGGGTCTATCCACCTTGCATGTGGACCTTTTAGGTACTTTATGGTTATGATCGATGCTTCAACGCGATGGACATACGTTGACCTGTTGTCAACACGTAATATGGCATTCGTAAAATTACTCACTCAGCTCATTAAATTATGTGCATAATTTCCTGATTATCCGATCCAGAAAATCCAGTTAGATAATGCCGGTGAGTTTACGTCTAAGGCTTTTGATGATTATTGTATGGCCATTGGGATAGATGTGGAGTATCCTGTGCCATATACTCATACACAGAATGGCCTAGTAAAATCTTTAATTAAATGCCTGAAAACGATTGCTAGACCGTTACTGTTGAGGGCCAAATTACCTTTTCGTTTATGGGGACATGCGATATTGCACGTTGCATCATTGATTAGAATTTGACACACCGCATATCATGAATACTCTCCGATTCAACTTGTACATGGATCTGAACCTGATGTTTCCCATCTATGAATTTTTGGTTGTGCCGTTTATGTTCCTATACCACCTCCACAGCGTTCCAAAATGAGGCTTCAACATCGACTAGGTATTTATGTGAGATACGAATCTCCATCTATTCTAAAATAAACAGGCGACTTTTTTACTGCCCGGCTCGCTGATTGTATATTTGATGAGATACTATTCCCGGTATTAGAAGGAGAAAACCTGAAGCTTAAAGAATGCCAGAAATTTCCTGGAAGGAAGATCAATTGAATGATCTTGATCTACGTACAAGCATGACTGAACTTGAAGTTCGGAAGATTATTAACTTGCAAGCATCGACTTAGTATTTTTGTGATCAATAAATGCATTTATTGATCACAAAGAGGTGACTAAGTTCCATATTCCTATAGAAAATGCACCACCTATAGTGGAGATCCTCTTGGGACAAAAAATGTCTGATGAGCCTAGTTAATGCCAGAAGTGTGGACGACCCACAGGGGCCAAAGACATAAATCCGCGGAAAAGAAAAAACATTCAGTTACCCAATGCGCCTCCTGCAGAGGAAAGCAATCCTGGTGAAATTAGTGCAGCTGCCCTAAATGACAAACTCGGGAATACGGAACGACCAAATCATATTGATTCGGGAAACGATGAGGATTTGGTTCATGCCAATATCGAGGTTGCGGTAAATTATATGAATACGAAAAATAAAATATGATAGAATTACAACTGTCATCGACGACTCCTTTGCCTCTTCAGTAGCACTCACTGTCTCAAAAGATAGTTAGGATCCAGAACTAAAATCCATTCTTGAATACCAGAAGCATTCAGATTGGAACAAATGGAAGGAGGCAATTAAGGCAGAACTAGACTCGCTTAATAGACGTTGTGTTTTTGGACCTGTTGTTCAAACACCCAAAGTTGTTATCCCTTTTGGATATAAATGGGTGTTTGTAAGAAAATACGATGAAAAGAATGAGGTTGTAAAATATAAAGCCAGACTAGTTGCCCAAGGATTTTCGCGGAGACATGGTATAGACTTTGATGTTACTTATTCTCCTGTAATGGACAATATTACGTTTCCTTATTTGATCAGTATGACAGTAAGTATGAATCTTGATATGCGCCTAATGGATGTTGTGACTGCATATTTATATTGATCACTTGACACTGATATATGAAAGTCCCTGAAGGATTTCCAATTCCCAATATGATAAAGAATTAAAATCGCAACATGTACAATATTAAGTTGCAAAGATTGTTATATGGTCTTAAACACTCCGATTGCATGTGGTACAACCGATTAAGTGATTACCTCTTAAAGCAAGAATATGTAAATAATGTAATATATTCGTGTGTGTTCATAAAAAGGTTATCAAATGGCTTTGCCATTATATCTGTATACGTTAATGACCTGAATATAATTGAAACTCCAAAAGAGCTCGAAGAAGCTCGTTCCTGCTTGAAAAAAGAATTTGAAATGATAGACTTAGGTCAAACCAAGTACTGACTCGGCCTGCAGATCGAGCACCTCCCAGAAGGAGTTTTATTGCACTAGTCAGTTATACAAAGAGGATAGTGGAGACATTTTATATAAATAAATCTCATCCTCTCAGCACACCAATGGTGGTCCGTTAACTTGAAGTGGACAAAGACCCATTTAAACCTAAAGAGGATAACAAAGATAGATTGGGACCTAAAGTTCCTTATCTCAACGTCATACGAGCACTATTATATCTTGCAAATTGCACCAGGCCTAATATTACATTTGCAATAAATGTTTTAGCTAGACATAGTGCCAGTCTAACCTGAAGACATTGGAATGGCATTAAACCTATCTTACGTTACCTTCAAGGAACTGTTGATCTTGGTTTATATGTATGATCCTCATAATGCCAAGTCACAGACTGGTTATGTGTACCTCTGTGGAGGCACAACAGTTTTATAGAAGTCTGTAAAACAAAGTGTAGTTGCTATTTCCTCAAACATTATGAGATTATTGCATAATTTGAAACTATCAAAGAATGTATTTGATTGAGAACTTTGATACATCGCATTCAAGATTCATGTGGCTTATCCTCAAATCATGATGCCCCCACTATACTTTTTGAGGATAATGCGGCTTGCATTGCACAAATACGTGATGGATTTGTCAAGAGTGACAGAACTAAACATATTTCACCTAAGTTATTTTACTCGCATGAACTCCAAAATAATAGTGAAAGAGACATCCATCAAATTCGCTCTAGTGATAATCTTGCGGATTTGTTCACTAAATCCCTTCTTATTTCCACATTTGAAAAACTTGTATATGGAATAGGGATGTGTCGTATGACATTCTGATTTTCAGTCAATTTTAGACTCATTAATGAGAAGTAAATCTAGAGATGTATTTCAGTCTTATCTCGCTCGAATCTGATCAATTCGAGTAGGCTGACCAAAAAAGGAAAGGCTAATGCGAGACAAGGTACGTGGACCTAGGAAACTCGGATAAGAAATGTCACTTTGACCATAAGGATTGTTGAGGGGATATTTAGAACCATAAAAAGGCCAATCTAAGAACGATTAAGGAATGCATTTGCTAGCGTCATACGATTGGAGCGCGGGTGATGCCGCTTAACCAATGTATAATTTGCAAAATTTACCTTAATCGGACAATGACGATCGAGACCAAAGGAACTAATGATAGACCCTCATAATTACATGATAACCAAAGTCTCCATGAATTGATGAGCCCTAAATGTGATATGAATCACATGGTCGATACGCGTAACGTCTGCAAAAGCCGCCTGTCAGTTCGAGATAGGCTGAAACCACGTTCGATAGAGAAAACAATCAGAAACAAGTCTTGAAAATTGAAAATGGAGAATCAAGAATTCCAACGTTATATTCGGATTGGCAGTCGCCCTATTAAAGAATATTGGAACGAGAAAAACGACGTTCCGAACGTCGGGGGTGAAATTATCATTTTGCCCCTCAAAGCTTACGTCTTGCCCATGCAAATAAAGAAGAGCATTTTGGTCTTCATACACTCCCCAAGGCTGCCGAAAAAGTGAATGAATTGTGGCCATTGGATCAAGCTTGAATGACACTTAGGACATATGTCAAAGGATGACTAAAGAGTGGTCATGTCCATTATTCACCACCTACCATTTAATCATTGACTTGACGGTTGTATATAGTCTTTTTCACTCTCTCTCTCACCTCACTTTGGCCGGCCATTCACCCCTCAACTCACCGAAACTTCATCTTCTTCCTCTTGCTCTCTCTGCCCTTGCCGACCAGTTCTGCCCTTGCCATTCGTCTCCGTCGACGCCGCCTTCCGGCCACCGCCTGGACTCCGACCGACCATATCCTCTTAGCTTAACCTCTTGCCGACCTTCTCAAAGGCACATCGATTGGACTACTGAGGAGCTCCGGCCAAGCATTTCCCCAGAAGCCGACGAAATTTGACTCAAACAGAGGTAGGCTGAGTTCCTGACCCCTTAGGATATCGAAATGTTGTAGTTTTGCGATCAAATTTTGTGGAGATCTAGGGGACTTGTATATCTATCTGTGGTAAAAAGTTGAGCTCGATTTGATTAAGTTTTGACCCCAAATGGATCTTGTGAACCTTGGATAGAAACTGCTGGTTTATTGACTTAGAGGATCCGGCGACTTTCGAAAAGATTCTGGCGACGACGCGACTTCAAATTCTCAGTGAGACTCTTAGACCCTTAGATAGACATGCTAAGAAGTATTTTAGTGATTAAATGATGGATTTGGTGGAGATTTAGGACAGGTTATGCTCGATTTGCACAGAATTGAAAATAGCCGGTTCGATTATGTGCAAGACCGAATCTGTGGAGGCTGATGGCTATGGGTTTTGAGTCTCAAATTGGTGATTTAGACAAGCTAGAGTGATGATGACATGTTAATGGAGGTTTGTGGTTGATGGATGGGTGAATTGGACATGGAAATTGACAATTAGTTGGAATTTCCTAGCTTGTGCGGTGAGATTGGTCTTGGACCATTGAGGGCCGAATTTTTTAGGGCTCAAGAAGAGAATTATGTGGCATCAAACTCAAGGTAAGGGAATCCTAAACTTAGGATAGGAAGATTGGACTCAATTGAGTGAGTATAGCGATAAATTGATTGATTGGTGAGAGATTCCAAGATGAATGTTCTTGGTGCATCGTAAGTTGTTATAGAGGATTTATGCATGCGAATGGTTGTGCTTGAATTGTTTGCCATGGTAAAGTATCACTTGATTGCCTTGCATGCCATGAGTATATAAATTGTGCCTGAACTGTACCTATTATTATTTATGTGAAATGAATCGAAAATCATGACATGAGTGTGATATGGCGGGACCCTGATGCGTATGAGACGCGGGGTGGTAGAATGAGTACCCTAAGGCGCCGAGGTAGGGGGTTGAAGTTGTGTGGCGCCCTGATGCGATCTAATCACGGGGTTGAGATGGCTACAGTCCTGATGCGTTTACACCGGACGGAGATATGAGGTGTCGACACTAGCCTAGAGTATCATGGAAACCTGATGTGTTTACGCGGGTTGTCAATGACGGTCTGATGCGTTTACGCGGATCGAGCCTGATGCGATATAATCGCGGGCTGAAAGGATGGGGCGGGCGGTAAATGGTGGATGTGGTGAAGTGGCAGGAGGGTGTGCGTAATCATCTAAGTGTGCATGATGTCATAGCTGCATACCTGTCATCCGTGTAATATCATCTTTTATTGTACTTGCATGTTCGTCTGTGAGCTTGAATTATTGGGGTCTATGACTGCCTGAGTGGATAGTCGGCCTAACTTAGGGTTAGGACTCTTTTACTGAGATGTGTATCTTACCTCGTTGGGAATCCTTATTTTTACAGATCCTAAGCCTTGATGATGTGGTCTATTCGTTTTGGAGACCCGAAGGAGATGTCCACTTATTTTGACGAGTTCCTGACGGGCAGGGAACTATTTATGTAAGGAAGTGTACTGTTGTCTGGATGGACGAGGGTAGTACGAGCTGGAAGCCTCATTGGTATGAGGCCTAATTTAAGAAAGTTGGGGATGTGTCAACTGGGTCGCTGAAGCTCCATGAGGTGCCCCAAAGAGTCGTCCCTAGTTGGTGTCACCCCACTCGGGACTTAGATCAGGCTGAGGGGTCCGTTGTTGGTTTGAGAAATGGATCGGAGAAGACCCCGACCATAGAGAACACGGAGGAGGAGGTCATTGTGGTCGAGGCGACCGGGAAGGATCTTATGGAGCCATCTGCTAAGGAGACCGTTGATGATACGATAGAAGTTCACTCTGAGACCTTTTCAGAGTACAAGCCCACGGAGGACGCAGAGGACACCGAGGACTCCAGTTGATCGTCTTAGGAGCTCCCAATTTATCAGTTTGATCCCTTTGTAGCAACCCTGACCTCGTTTCTTCTGGATGTTGATGATGAACCCTTTTTGTGTACTTATCCCGTCACCCCTAGTGTTAGCGGATTTAGTAGCTATGTACCTGTATGAACAGTTAGATATTATATGACAGTATATTTGCTATCCACGTACCATTTCACTATTTGTACGGATGAGTTATTTCTTTATCGCTTCCACATGCTTGGTATATGTGTATCATGTCTTTCAACTCAGTTATGGATCTTGGGACAATAAGAGATATTTATTTGTCTTGCAAGGAGTCGCATGCTCGTGCCTGAGGCGTGGAGCGTAATATCCCCGGCTTGCTTGGTATCAGAGCAAGGTCAGCTCGATCCAAATTTGATTGAGGACTAGAGTAATAAGGAGGATTAAGTTTGGACTTGGATGGATAGCGAGACCTTAGGAGACTGATTAAGATAAGGCATGGGGTGCATAGCATGTAACCTGGCACTTATGATTGGTGTTTGGCCTTGGCAGAGTTGTGGTAAGGCATGAGGATTAAGTTTCCTACTTAGTGTTGAAGGTCATTTCTGGATTTTGACCTGATAAGTGAATAAGTATGGCTTGATAAGTGAATGAGTACGGCCTGTTTTAGTGAGCTGTTGGAGTAAATGGAACTGAGAAATAGCCATGGGTTATTTGTTGAAATGTTTCTGGAGTTTATTGTATGGGGTACTGCTGTGTTGTGACTGTCTCTGTTGAGGATTAGTTAGTAGCTCCAGATGTGGATGAATGAGTGAGTTACTAACTCCTTGCTGAACTTGTGGTGGACCAGGTTCAGTAGAAAGGGATAAGGTTGAGCAACCCGTCTAAAAGATTTGGAAGATCCATAGGCGGAGCCTCTAGCTCGAGGCCGCTTGAAGCTGAGGACCCAAGAATGGATGGCGTGCTGAGGGCGCTAGAGAGAATTGGTGACTTGATTGATAGGCAGATCTAGGATCGGGACGCTGCCATCTCCTAGGCAGTAGGAGCTGCCATAGCTGCCGTCAACGCCAACAACGGTGGCAATGGAAATCAGAATGAACATGACCAGGGCAATGAAGCTGTGAATGCCCAAGAGAAAATCGTCATAGCTAGACAGATGGGCCAACTAGTGGAGCAGTTCATAAAGCTGAAGGCAACACAGTTCGATGGGACTGGAGATCCTGAGCTAACACCTTGATGGATTGAGAGGTTAGAAAAAGCTTTTGGTGTGCTGAGGTGCACGGACGAAGAGAAGGTGTTACTAGCAGTGTACCAGCTAGAGGGTACTACAAATGATTGGTGGGCTGTCACCAAGAATGGGGTTTTCCCTAAAGGAACGGCCATGAACTGTGATGCTTTTAAGACAACGTTCAACGACAAGTATTTCTCGGAGACGGCGAGGGAAAGAAAGCAGGTGGAATTCCTACAGTTGCGCCAAAACCAGCTGACGATAGATCAGTATGATGCCGAGTTCTCGAGGTATGCACCTTGATCTGTAGAGGATACTTAGGAGAAAGCAAGGAGGTTTAGGGACGGATTGAGGCCTGAGCTCCGTAATCAGATGATTGCCCTAAATCTGAGGACTTATAAAGAGATATACGAACGGGGCCAGATGATATAAAGGGGCTTGAAGGAGAGGAACACTACAACTGGATCACGGTTTATACCATTCAGAGATAACCGCCAGATGGGCAAGAGACCGATGACGGGCAATAGGCGTTTTGTGCCTCCCGTAAGGAAAAATATTGTGAAGCCGCCAAATCCTACTAACTAGAGCTGCTACCTTTATGGCAGGAGGCATGAAAATGGGCCATGCCCGGTAAGGACAAGAGCTTGCTTTAAGTGTGGTCAACTAGGCCACCAAATGAGGACGTGCCCAAATCAAGCTCCGACAAATTGACCTCAATGGCAGAGACCGCAGGCTGGACCATCGACGACTACTCCCCAGATCGAGTAGAATCGACCACCGGCATAGGGAAGGGTATATGCAGTAGCCCGCAGAGAGGCGGAGGAGGCACCAGGTGTGGTCATAGGTACGGTTTACTTGTGCAACCAAGCTGCATATGCATTGTTTGACCCTGGTGCCACGCATTCATTTGTGTCTGCACAGCTTGCTGATTTGGTGGGTATGAAATTGAAACCGTTGAATATGAATCTACATGTTGCCACTCCATTAAAGGATAATATATTGGTTTCTTTGGGTTGTACGGGTTGTGAAATCGTGATTGGAAGGAGTAAGGAGAGTATTGACCTAGCTGTATTGCCCATGTATGATTTTGATGTGATCATAAGGATGGATTAGTTGGGTAAACATGGGGCAGTAGTGGATTATGGTAGTAGATTAATTCAGTTTTATCCGAGAGGCCGCCTTAACTTTGAATTGATGGGAAGTCAAGGAGGAATCTCGATTCCCTTAGTCTCATCTCTGGAAGTGACCAAGTTGATATCTGAAGGGTGTCAGATATACTTAGTGGCATTAATGGACACGACTACCGAAGAATCAAAGTTAGAGAGTATCCCGGTAGTGCGTGAATTTCTTGATGTATTTTCCCAAGAGTTGCCAGTATTTCCACCGGAACGGGAAATAGAATTTGTAATCGAGTTAGCCTCTGGGATAGAGTCGATCTCGAAGGCACCTTATAGGATGTCCCTGTCAGAACTGAAATAGTTAAAGGTGTAGATGCAGGAACTGTTAGACAAGGGATTTATCTGACCAAGTGCTTCGCCGTGGGGAGTACCGGTGTTATTCGTAAGGAAGAAGGATGGATCTTTGCGTCTATGCATCGACTATCGGCAGCTGAACCAAGTGACAGTGAAGAACAAATACCCACTGTCGAGAATTGACAATTTGTTTGATCAGTTGCAAGAAGCGGCGATATTTTCAAAGATTGACTTAAGAACCGGGTATCATCAGTTGAGGATCAAGAAAGAAGACATATCTATGACTGCCTTTAGGACGAGGTATGGTCATTATGAGTTTACGGTGATGCCGTTTGATTTGACCAACGCTCCAGCTGTATTCATGGACCTGATGCATTGAGTATTTAAGGAATTCCTGGATAGATTCGTCATAGTCTTTATTAACGACATCTTGATTTACTCGAGGAGTAATGCAGAACACGAGGAGCACCTGAGGATTGTTTTGCAGACTTTGAGGGAACACTCATTCTACGCGAAGTCGAATAAATTGAGTTCTGGCTGAACAGGGTAGCATTTCTTGGACATGTGGTATCTGGTGAAGGAATCGCAGTGGATCCTGCGAAGATCGAGGCTGTAACAAATTGGCCTAGACCTACTACGGTCATTGAAGTCAGAAGTTTCTTGGGACTAGCGGGATACTACAGGCGTTTTGTGGAGAAATTCTCATCCATAGCCATCCCATTGACGCGGTTAACGAAGAAGGAAACGAGGTTTGAATGGACAGACAAGTGCGAGAAGAGTTTTTAGGAACTCATACATAGATTGACAATCGCACTAGTGCTGACAATTCCATCAGGGACCGGGAGGTTGCGAGATATACAACAATGCCTCGCTGAAAGGATTGGATTGTGTATTGATGTAGCACGGAAGAGTAGTGGCCTACGCATCCAGATAGTTGAGACCACATGAAGGAACTATCCAACTCATGATCTGGAGTTAGCGGCGATTGTATTTGCTCTGAAGATTTGGAGACATTACCTATGTGGCGAAAAGTTTCAGATTTATACCGACCACCAGAGCTTAAAGTACCTGCTTTCCCGAAAAGAGCTGAATATGAGGCAACGTAGGTGGATGAAACTGCTCAAGGACTATGATTGTGATATACTATATCACTTTGGGAAAGCAAATATAGTTGCAAATGCACTTAGCCAGAAGTCGAGCATCGCATGTCTGCTAGTGAAAAGTTGGTCGATGATTGAAGATTTAAGAGACTCTGAGTTCAGACTACAAGTCTGCTAGTTGTCTAGCTTAATGGCTACATTAAGGGTGGAACCTGAGGTCTAGGAGGGAATAAATACCCTATAGTCTACGAATCCGGAAATTCAGAAAATTTTGGAGATGGATGTGACGAAGATAAAGCTCGAGTTTCAGGTATCAGAGAACGGAATTTTAAAGTTCCAAGGACGACTGTGTATACCAAAGAATGAAGGACCCAGGGAAAGGATCTTGTTAGAAGCTCATAGGAGTAATTATAACATCCACCTTGAGAGTACGAAAATGTATCAGAACTTGCGACAGCATTATTGGTGGAACGGGATGAAGGTGGACGTAGCAATATAAGTGGCTAAGTGTTTGACATGCCAGTAATTGAAAGCGTAGCACTATAAGCTTGGAGGACTACTACAGCCACTAGAGATTCCCGAATAGAAGTGAGAGCATATAACTATGGATTTTGTGATGAGACTCCCAAGGAGCCAGAGAGGTTACGACTCTATATGAGTAGTCGTAGATAGATTGACCAAGTTCGTACATTTCATCCCGGTGCGAAAGGACTTCGCTATGGATAGGTATGCAAAGTTGTACAGGAGACATATAGTGAGGCTGCATGGAGTGCCTATGACGATTAACTCTGATAGAAATCCCAAATTCATGGTGAACTTTTGGAAAAGCTTGCAAGATGCCATGTGAACCCGACTACAGTTTAGCACAGTGTATCACTCATAGATGGACGGACAGTCAGAAAGGACGATACTAACGCTTGAGGACATGTTGCGTGCATGCGTCATTGATTTTAAAGGTGAGTGGGAAGATTAGCTACATTTGGTAGAGTTTGCTTATAATAATAGCTACCAATAGAGTATCCAGATGGCACCATTCGAAGCACTCTATAGTATGGCCTGCAGAACCACGATTTGCTGGGATGAGATTGGAGAAATGAGTATCACAGACCCAGAACTGTAGAGCAATCGGTGGAAGCAATGAATATAATTCGGGATAGACTGAGAACGGCACAGAGTCATTAGAAGAGCTACGCAGATAAGCGACGTAAGCCCTTGGAGTTTCAAATGGGCGATCACGTCTTCCTCAAGGTGTCACCGATGAGAGGACTATCGCGATTTGGAAAGAAGGGGAAGTTGAGCCCAAGGTATGCAGGCCCATTCGAGATATTGGAGCAGATTGGAACCTTGGTCTACAGGCTTGCCTTGCCGCCTAATCTATCCTAGGTGCATAATATTTTCCGCGAAGTGCTGTGGATAGGCATGCAAAGTTGTACATGAGACATATAGTGAGGCTGCATGGAGTGCCTATGACGATTAACTCTGATAGAAATCCCAAATTCATGGTGAACTTTTGGAAAAGCTTGCAAGATGCCATGTGAACCCGACTACAGTTTAGCACAGTGTATCACTCATAGATGGACGGACAGTCAGAAAGGACGATACTAACGCTTGAGGACATGTTGCGTGCATGCGTCATTGATTTTAAAGGTGAGTGGGAAGATTAGCTACATTTGGTAGAGTTTGCTTATAATAATAGCTACCAATAGAGTATCCAGATGGCACCATTCGAAGCACTCTATAGTATGGCCTGCAGAACCACGATTTGCTGGGATGAGATTGGAGAAATGAGTATCACAGACCCAGAACTGTAGAGCAATCGGTGGAAGCAATGAAAATAATTCGGGATAGACTGAGAACGGCATAGAGTCGTTAGAAGAGCTACGTAGATAAGCGGCGTAAGCCCTTGGAGTTTCAAGTGGGCGATCACGTCTTCCTCAAGGTGTCACCGATGAGAGGACTATCGCGATTTGGAAAGAAGGGGAAGTTGAGCCCAAGGTATGTAGGCCCATTCGAGATACTGGAGCGGATTGGAACCTTGGCCTACAGGCTTGCCTTGCCGCCTAATCTATCCTAGGTGCATAATATTTTCCACGGAGTGCTGTCGATAGGCATGTAAAGTAGTACATGAGACAGATAATGAGACTGCATGGAGTGTCTGTGACAATTACCTGTGATAGAGATTCCAAATTCACGTTGAACTTTTGGAAAAGCTTGCAAGATGTCATGGGAACCCGACTACAGTTTAGCATAGCGTATCACTCACAGACGGACGGACAGTCGGAAAGGACGATACAAACGCTTGAGGACATGTTGCGTGCATGCGTCATTGATTTTAAAGGTGGGTGGGAAGATTAGCTACATTTGGTAGAGTTTGCTTATAATAATAGCTACCAGCAGAGTATCCAAATGGCACCATTCGAAGCACTGTATAGTAGGGCCTGCAGAACCCCGATTGGCTGGGATGAGATTGGAGAAAGGAGTATCACAGGCCCATAACTGGTAGAGCAATCGGTGAAAGCAGTGAAAATAATTCGGGATAGACTGAGAACGGCACAGAGTTGTCAGAAGAGCAACGCAGATAAGCGGCGTAAGCCCTTGGAGTTTTAAGTGGGCGATCACGTCTTCCTCAAGGTGTCATCGATGAGAGGATTATCGCGATTTGGAAAGAGTGGGAAGTTGAGCCCAAGGTACGTAAGCCCATTCGAGATATTGGAGCGGATTGGAACCTAGGCCTACAGGCTTGCCTTGCCGCGTAATCTATCCTAGATGCATAATATTTTTCACGTGTCGATGCTGCGAAGTATGAACCAGATTTGACACATGTACTAGACTACGAGACTATAGAAGTGGATGACTGAGTGTCTTACGTGGAGAGGCCGATAAGGATCAAGGATCGGAAGGAGCAAATCCTCAGGAATAAGAAGATTCCACTGGTCAAAGTAGTGTGAGAGCACCATGGAACAGATGGTGCCACATGGAAAAACGAAGAGACGAGGCGACAACACTCCCATATATTTGAGTAATTAAGTTTGATGTAAATTTCGGTGACGAAATTTTTATAGGGGGGAAGAGTTGTGACATTCTGATTTCCAATCAATTTTAGACTCATTAATGAGAAGTAAATATAGAGATGTATTTCAGTCGTATCTCTCTCGAATCTGATCAATTCAAGTAGGCTGACCAAAAAGGGAAAGGCTAACACGAGACAAGGTATGTGAACCTAGGAAACTTGGATAAGAAATGACACTTTGACCATAAAGATTGTCGAGGGGATATTTAGAACCATAAAAAGACCGATTTAAGAACGATTAAGGAATGCATTTGCTAGCGTTATATGATTGGAGGGCGGATGATACGATTGGAGCGCGGATGATGCCGCTTAACCAATGTATAATTTACAAAATTTACCTTAATAGAACAGTGACGATTGAGACTAAAGTGACTAGTAATAGACCCTCATAATTACATGATAACCAAAGTTGCCACGAATTGATGAGCCCCAAATGTGATATGAATCACAAGGTCGATACACGTAACGTCTATAAAAGTCGTTCGTCGATTTGGAATAGGCTGGGACCACGTCAGATAGAGAAAAAAATTAGAAACGAGTCTTGAAAATTGAAAATGGAGAATCAAGAATTCCAACGTTATATTCGGATTGGCCGTCGCCCTATCGAAGAATATTGGAACCAGAAAAACGACGTTCCGAACGTCGAGGTGAAATTACCATTTTGCCTCTCAAAGCTTAAGCCTTGCCCATGCAAATAAAGAAGGGCATTTTTGTCTTCATACACTCCCCAAAGCTGCCGACAAAGTGAATGAATTGTGGCCATTGGATCAAGCTTGAATGACACTTAGGACATGTGTCAAAGGATGGACTAAAGAGTGGTCATGTCCACTATTCACCTCCTACCATTCAACCATTGACTTGAGGATTGTATATAGTCTTTTCACTCTCTCTCTCACCTCACTTTGGTTGGCCATTCACCCCCCAACTCACCGAAACTTCATCTTCTTCCTCTTACTCTCTCTACCGTTGCCGACCAGTTATGCCCTTGCCGTTCGCCGCCGTTGACGCTGCCTTCCGGCCACCACCTGGACTCCGGACAATCACACCATCTTAGCTTAACCTCTTGCCGACCTCCTCGAAGTGGAAGCACATCGATTGGACTACCGAGGAGCTCTGGCCAAGCATTTTCCTAGAAGCCGACGGAATCTGACTCAAACAGAGGTAGGCCCCTTAGGATATCGAAATGTTGTAGTTTTACAACCAAATTTTGTGGAGATCTAGGGGACTTGTATATCTTCTGTGGTAAAAATTGAGCTTGATTTGATGAAGCTTTAACCTCAAATGGGTCTTGTGAACCTTGGACAGAAATTGCCGGTTTACTGACTTGGAGGATCTGGTGACTATAGAAAAGATTCCGACGACGACACGACTTCAAACTCTCGGTGAGACTCTTAGACCCTTAGATAGACATGTTAAGAAGTAGGTTAGTGATTAAATGATGGATTTGGTAGAGATTTACATTGGTTATGCTCGGTTTGCACAGAATCAAAAATAGCCGGTTCAATTACGTGCAAGACCAAATCTGTGGAGGCTGATGGTTGTGGGAGTCTCAAATTGGTGATTTAGACATACTTGAATGATGAGGATGTGTTAATGGACTTTTGTGGTTCATGGATGGGTGAATTGCACATGGAAATTGACAATTGGTTGTAATTTCCTAGGTTGTGCGGTAAGATTGGTCTTGGACCATTGAGGGTTGAATTTTTGAGGGCTCAAGAAGAGAATTTTGTGGCATCAAACTCAAGGTAAGGGAATCCTAAACTTAGGATAGGAAAATTGGACTCAATTGGGTGAGTAGAGCGATAAATTGATTAATTGGTGAGAGATTCAAAGATAGATGTTCTTGGTACATCCTAAGTTGTTATAGGGGATTTATGCGTGCGAATGCTTGTGCTTGAATTGTTTGCCATGTTAAAGTGTCACTTGATTGCCTTGCATGCCATGAGTATATGAATTGTGTCTGAACTGCACCCGTTGTTATTTATGTGAAATGAATCAAAAATCATGGCATGAGTATGACATGGCGGGACCCTGATGCATATGAGATGCGAAGTGGTGGAATGAGTATCTTGAGGCGCCGAGGCGCGGGGTTGAAGTTGTGTGGCGCCCTGATGCGATCTAATCGCTGGGCTGAGATGGCCATGGTCCTGATGCGTTTACGTGGGACGAAGATATGAGGTGTCGACACTGGTCTAGAGTATCATTGAAACCTGATGCGTTTACACGGGTTGTCAATGGCGGTCTGATGCATTTACGTGGACCGAGCCTGATGCGATTTAATCGCAGGCTGAAAAGATGAGGCAGGCGGTAAATGGTGGATGTGGTGAAGTGGCAGGACGGGTGTGCGTAATTGTCTGAGTGTGCATGATGTCGTAACTGCATACCTATCATCTATGTAATGTCATCTTTTATTGTACTTGCCTGTTCGTCTGTGAGCTTGAATTATTGGGGTCTGTGACTGCCTGAGTGGACGTCGGCCTAACCTAGGGTTAGGACTCTTTTACTGAGATGTGTATCTCACCCCGATAGGGACCCTTATTTTTATATATCCTAGGCCTTGAAGATGTGGCCTATTCATTTTGGAGACCCGAAGGAGATGTCCACTTATTTTGACGAGTTCTCTGACGGGCAAGAAACTATTTATGTAAGGAAGTGTACTGTTATCTAGGTGGACGAGAGTAGTACGAGCTGGAAGCCTCATTGGTATGAGGCCTGGTTTAGGAAAGTTGGGGATGTGTCGACTGGGCCGCTGAAGCCCCATGAGGTGCCCCAAGGAGCAGTCCCTAGTTGGTGTCACCCCACTCAGGACTTAGACCAGGCTGAGGGTCCATTGTCGGTTTGAGAAATGGACCGGAGAGTACCCTGACCATAGAGAACACGGAGGACGAGGTCATTGTGGTCGAGGCGACCGAGGAGGATCTTATGGAGCCATTTGCTGAGAAGACCGCTGATGATACGATAGAGGTTCGCTCTGAGACTTTTTCGGAGTACGAGCCCACGGATGACGTAGATGACACTGAGGACTCCAGCTGCTCGTCTTAGGAGCTCCCAATTTATCAGTTTGATCCCTTTGTGGCGACCTTGACCTCGTTTCTTCTGGATGTTGATGATGAACCATTTTTGTGTACTTACCCCGTCGCCCCTAGTGTTAGCAGATTTAGTAGTTATGTACCTGTATGAACAATTGGGTATTGTATGACATTATATTCGATATCCAGGTCCCATTTCACTATTTGTACGGAGGAGTTATTTCTTTATCGCTTCCGCATGCTTGGTATATGCATATCATGTTCCTCGACTTAGTTGTGGATCTTGAGACCACGAGAGATATTTATTTGTCTTGTAGGGAGTCGCGTGCTCGTGCCTGAGGCGCAGGGCGTGACATATCTGCTTGGATGACTACTTCAATCAGAGATAGCGAATTAATCATCCCTAAAAGAGGCAACCCAGAAGGTTTATGGCTGTACTCTATTTCCTTTTGTAAGTTTGTTTTCCCTTAGGGTTTTTACTTACCAAAAGTTTTTAATGAGGCAGCTTACGTACAATGACTATTAAAATGAAAAGGGACATTATACGCATCGTACTCTTTTTTTCCTTCGCTAAGTTTTTATTCCACTGAATTTTTTTTGGCAAGGTTTTTAAAGAGGCAATACAACTAGCGTATATAAAAAGGTGAACATCCAATGGGAGTGTTGTAAAGTGGATATTTCACCTTCCACTATTTTTTCTCCCCTAACGAGGATTGATTACGTACATTAAGGAGGATTGATTACGAAAATCAATCACATTAAAGAGGATTGATGATGACTAATGTTTATAGACTTTCATATTTCATGAACGTTTTTATTCTCTGGCCTATAAATAGATATTTGTGTAACTTATTGAAATGAGTTAATATTTTGCTCCTACTTTTTTCTTATCTCTTCTTTCTCTCATTATATTCCCTTCTTTGATTCCAAAATTGCCGTTTTCTTTTACAACATCATTGACCCATATTGACGGCTCTAACAACTATGATACATTTATTAGCAAGTTGAAAAAACGGGCATGCTTCAGTCCGAAAATCACATGGTATCTTTTCCATAAGAAATTTCTATAACCCCGAACATACGTCCCATCACCTCACCAACTATAATGCAATTCAAATAACGTCCATGGAGTTTCATTAAACTCGATCTGATTCTCATTATCCATCAGAATTAAATCAGAATTATCCAGGGTGGTTCACAGCTATTGAGTTTCATGCAACTAAGCATGCAAAAAAACCAAGACAACCACATTGCCTCAGAAACTTAATATCAAGAGCCTCACTCGAATGACTAAAAACGTGGCTTCTGCCATCTCTGGTGACAGACTAATCAATACACCAAAGGCGCAGTTGAGGTCACACGAAAATTTATTATAAAAAAAAAGTGGGTACAGCAACCTCTACTTGCTGCAACTGTTATGTGCTACTCTGGACACGCTTCATCATCCTTCTCGATCAGCCCAGAGGGAACCGAGCTCCATGTTGCTCACACCATCAGAGACCATGGTTATCAAAGACCACAGAAGCAATGCATGCTTGATTCTTGATGATAACAATGATACAACAGCTATTGAAATTTGATAAGGTTGGATGATGACAATTAACAAAATTGCTTTCTAAATTGATACAAGTATGACATAGCATGATTAAAGGAATCGTACACCCCAACCATTCATGGAGATTGATTGCGCTGTCAGCAAGGATTGAACTTGGGACAAACTAATTTCTTCACTTTCCTGAGTTGGCGATAAACAGTGTGTACAGTTGAGTTTGCAAATCCCATCTTCAGTCAGAACTCGCTTTTTTCAAGCTCGCCATGTATGTTAAATAAATGGTCCACACATATGAACAAGAACTGTTCGCCAATGGCTGCCAACAATATGAAAAGAAGTGTTAATAGTCCATGATCAGAACACATGACCGAGAATAATTCACATGTTATTACAAGGGGGACAAAGAAAATAGATTGATTATTCTAAACAAAAAGTAACTTCTCTTAACAATCCAATCAGGTCCGGCAAAAATTTAATGAGTACCCTGCGAGTGACAAGTTCATTTTCCTCGTATGTTGGCAGTGTAAACTTCTGGCATGCTTAAAGCAACCAAACATACCTGTAAATGCACAGGGATGAACTTGAATGTGAAAAAATCGCAAATAGGCCAAAATAAAACACCATTTCTTATGGTCGGCAGCAGATCTCTCCTCAATCTGCCAACAATATCACCAAAAGTTTCACCTGCATCAATCAGAAATTAAGTTCACTGATTAAAAAATCATTTCCTGCTTGGAAACATTATCTCACCGGAAATTTGACGTCACTTGATACATCCGTTGAAAATATATATGGCAATTAGTACAACAACTCAGAACTATGGGCCGAACCATCAGGGGAAAATCGTATAATCAATGCAGAATTTACACACAGGCATGAGCGTACAAGCAGGGACATGTGCAGGCACACAGAAAGAGAGGTTCAAACTAATGCTAATTAACCAACGGCTGCAAAGGAAAGGTATTCTGCTGCTCCTATTAGTCACTCAAACTTTTAATTGAAATTGTGAAATAGGAAGAAACTAAAGATAACATAAGAATTCCTTACCAAAAAAAAAAGGTAACATAAGTAATAGCCTCTAAGCTGCATAACTGGCACCATATCACATCCGCATCAAATCAAGAAATTAGCTAAGGTAACACCCTTGAAAAAACACTCGTATGCAAATCAGTCCCGTAAATCTTTTTTCTTCAATAGATTATGCAATTCTAGGATTCTTAGTGATAAGTGGTGATCATCATTACCAACCACTATTAGGATCTTCTCAAAGAGCTATTATTCATTAGTAGTCTTACAATATCATGGCAAAGAACGACAGGGCAGAAGTTAATGATACTTGACCGCCCATTAATGTCTGAAGTACATTAAGACCGTCACAATCCATCAGCCTATTAAGACTTGCGCATTTGTCAAAGAGCTAGTAGCATCAACATTATAATCTATTATACATTAGTGGTTTAACCCACTTTTCCTATAAGGAATAGATGAATACTTTGCCACAACAGAGAAACTTAGGGGTGTGTTAGGATACTGCATCCAATTGACAACTTCAACATCAACAACACCTTTGTCTCAAACTAATTGGGATTGGCGGTCGATGAACCATAAAGAATTATAAAATAAAAGCAGAATCAAGAGAGGGAAAAGAGATAAATGTGTAAAAATAAATAAGTAAATATATATATATCTATCTATACACTACCCCTCCACAACACTAATAAACTCCCTCCACTCCGCCCTAAGACAAACTGTACGCCAATCTATTTCCCACTTCATTAAATCTTGTTTTACTGCTTTCCCCCAAGTATCGGCCGACCTTTTACTTTTTTCGTGTTATGCTCTCGATAGCAAACTTCTATTCGTACCAGTGTATCTAAGGGCCTTCGAAGGATATGTCCAAACCATCTCAATCTATCTTCTCTCATCTTTTCCACCACCGGTTCTACTTCAACTTTTCGTCGAATCTCTTTATTCTTTATTTTATCCATCCTTGTATGACCAAATATTCATCTTAACATCCTCATTTCCGCTACTCCCATTTTATGCTCATGTTTCCTTTGTGCTGGCAAACATTCAGCTCCGTATAACATGGTAGGTCTGACTGCTGTTCTATAAAATTTTCCTTTTAACCTAAGAGGAATTTTGCGATCAAACAAAAATCCCGATGCACTGCGCCATTTCATCTAACCTGCTCTGATTCTATGAGTTACATCCTCATCAATCTCTCCCTCCGTTTGCAATATTGATATCAGATATCTAAATGTATCTTTCTTGGGTACCTCCTGTTCGAGCATATTTACGGCTTTTTGATCCCCTCTTCCTGTCGTGTCAAACTCACACTTCAAGTATTCCATCTTACTTCGACTTAGCGTAAATCCTTTAGACTCTAACGTGCTTCTCCATACTTCTAACTTAGCGTTAACCCTTGCCCTGATCTCATCAATAAGCACAATATCGTCTGCAAATAGCATATACCATGGCATCTCATCTTGAATATTTTTTGTTAGCTCATCCATAATCAGGGCAAAAAGGTAAGGGCTCAAAGCAGAACCTTGATGTAAGCATATTGTGATTGGAAAATAACTTGATGTGCCATTACATTCACACATGTAGTAGCACCGTCATACATGTCCTTGATTGCCTCGACATACTTTGAAGGTACTTTTTTCTTCTCAAGAATCCACCACAAAATCAATCTTGGAACCCTATCATACGCCTTCTCGAGATCAATAAACACCATATGAAGGTCCTTCTTTCTTTCTTGATATCTCTCTATCAATTGTTGTATTAAGAAAATAGACTCCATGGTAGATCTTTCTGGCATAAATTCAAATTGATTGACAGAAACCTTGGTTTCTATTCTCAAACGATGCTCAATAACTCTCTCCCACAGCTTCATTGTATGGCTCATAAGCTTGATGCCTCTATAATTAGAACAATTCTGGATATCCCCCTTGATCTTGTATATAGACACAAGTATATTCTTCCTCCATTCATCAGACATCTTATTAGTATGGAGTATCTTGTTAAAAAGACTAGTCAACCAACTTATTGCTACATCCCTAAGTATCTCCACACTTCAATAGGAATACCATCGGGTCCCAAGACTTTACTAGTCTTCATCTTTTTTAATGCCTCCCTAACTTCCCGTGCTTTAACTCTACGCACAAACCTTCTATTTGAATCATCAAAAACATCTTCCAAATCCACCTCACTTCTATCGCTCTCCCCATTAAAAAGTTTGTTAAAATAAATCATCCACCTACCCTTGACGTTTTCATCTCTTATCAAGAGTGTTTGATTTTCATCTTGATACATATAACCTGTGTCAAGTATTTACTTTTCTTGTCCCTTAACTTTGCAAGTCTATAGATGCATTTTTCTCCTTCTTTGCTCCCAAGTTTGTTGTACATATCCAATTGACAACTTGAAAAGCTAAAATTTGAAAAAGGTACCAGCAATAAGTCCCTCAATCATCCGAAAGAGACATATAAAATGTGAAAGGAATGAGGAATAGGCTTTGCGGCAAGTCAACTATCCAACCAACTAATTGGCTTTACCTCAAAAAGAAAACACCAAAGAACCATCTCTTACATTTACTAAGATATCTATAAGCTTTTTGTTGTGCTGGGTTTAGTTAAATTTCTTGGCTTAGAAGTGAATACCACGTGTCAATAGTTTGCAATACAATCACTCATCGGGAACAGCATAAAGGAAAATTTGCCATTACAGTCTTGGTATGCGATAGACAATGGGTTTGTAGAAAGAAAAAAGATTGCTATAGCATCTCATCACCTTGTAGACCCGCATTGTATGAGAAGAAGACCGTGGTGATGCAAGGTCCATATATCGCCTGCCCCATGAATATTTTCTTCAGAGTAGTAACCATATCTCGCTTTGGTAAGACTCTCGACACAGAGTTGAACCACATGTGCTGGCTAGGACCCAAGATAACCAATCCATACGCGGTCATACGCAGCGTTCTTATCAGATCCAAAGAACCGGAAGGCGGCAATGTAACCATCTAAAGGAATCGATAAACAGTTGTCAGCAAATTCATATTAGCCGAAGTAAACATAGAAGTTGGGTAACACAGACTTAGAGAGTTAAAATGCCCTCTAAGGCTCCATTTTTTTCACGAAATATACATGATTCGGAAAATATTTTCGTAAAAACAATTAATTATATTGCTCACGTCTAAGAAAATATTTAGGCAAACTTTTCTTATTAATGCGAGCGATGTTTCCGGAAAATATTTTCAGATCACTCATTTTTCGAGCAACAAAATTGGCAAATTTATGCTTACATTTTGAGCGGATATTATCCCAAGCCCTGCCAAATGAATCATTCACCTTACAGCAATCTCTTACCAGACACTAGCTAGAATCAGAAGCAAGTTCAACTCCAGCGCTCTGAAAATTCAAGCCTTCCGGACCATTAAACTAGGGTATTTCGTGCAGTAAACAGGCACAAAGTTGCATCCGACATCGTTTCAGCACTTACCTGGGAAGTCAGATCAGAGGCGGCGTAAATGAGCGAGGACGTGACGCATTTGGTGGCCAGAGGCCGAGCCTCGAGCATGCCCAAGTACCAGGCGAGGAATCCATTCTTTCTCGGCCGACAATGCGGAACGGAGCGAGCGAGAGAGGGCTCGGACGAAGGGATCGAGCTTTTGGCGCCTCCACCGCTGCGAGTTCCGTTCCGCGAGCTAGTGTAGGCTCTTTGCCGCTGTGAGCTCGCGAGCGACGGAGCTTCGACGAAGGCGGCGACATCAGCGGGCGACACGCAGAGCTTCGTCGAACGTCTGCGGAGTTGCTTCAACACGGAGCTCGTCGCCATTTTCTTTCCGCTCTCGGAGTTTTGGAGGGGGAATTTCTGGTAGGCACGCGCGTGTTTATGCAGGGGTTCAGTGTTCAGCGAAAGAACCAAACTTGAACCGGGTTCAAACCGGACCGGTGTCGGGCCAAAGCCTTTTCTAGACCGGTTGGACCGAACCAATCTGAAGCATTGGGGCCTATTTTAACTTTTTAAGCCCCTTTCTCCTTCCCTCCCTCTCCCTCCGTCTCTGTCTCGGTCGCTGTCTTGCTCTCGTCAAAAGCTTCGACACTTTCCTTTCATGGTCGAGCTCTTCTTTTTGCACACTCTGAGTCTCTGTTTCTCTCTGAAGGTAGGGGTTTTCTGAAACGTTGGCACCGTTTGCTCCAGTGGCAATGCCATCAAATCAAGAATAGACGGAGCTGGGAGCTGCTGTTGCTTGCGATCGAGGATCACGCGAGGAATGGATCGTGGCAGTCTCCATTAAGAAGCTTAAGGTTAGGGTTTTGCTGATTTTCTTCCTCGGCCAATCGAATAGCTTGTTCACGGGAACGTTCTGAGGCACACATCGTCATAACACTGTTATGTGGCGACAGCTTTCTTGGTTTGCTCTTTGGCCGCTGAATTTAGTTCAAAGGTGGAGATGCTCGCGACTGTCTAATCGTCGACTTCGACCTCAAGCATAAAGGGAATTAGTTCTTATGACCGTTTGCGACCCGCTACTTGTTCGATTGAGTAGTTTTATCTGCAAAAGATAGGGTGTTTCGGTTCGATGATCATTGAAATTGGGCAAACGAACTCACTGAAGGAGTGCTGGACGCTATGGATCCTTCGATAATGAAGCTCCTGGAAGAAGATGAGGTATTTGTTGTTTTGCTTACTTTATCGTATTCACATGGAAAAATTCTGCGCTCGCCATGGATTGGGTGGGGATTTCTTATTTTGTTGCTTTATGTCTGCAGGACGAAAGCATGCACTCGGGGGCTGATGTGGAGGCTTTCCAGGCTGCCCTCAATCGGGATATTGAAGGTGATACGTTGGCTTCACAACCATCATCATCCGACAAAGGTGTTGTTGGCATTAAGTTATTGCTTTCTAGGAATCAAGGATTTTTCCTGGTAGTTTTGATGCAAACTGTTGAGTTATCAGGACGATGTTTCACATTGGGTTTATGTGATGATGACTAGCTTATGGGTTAGTATGTAATGAAGTTAGTGCAGGGATGATACATGGTACTTTTTATCCCGTTACAACACATTGATAGTATCTAGCCTTGTACTTAAATAGTCTAGTACAACACCTTTGTCAGATCGGAATAGCGTGACGATGTGTCATGTCTTTCAAGTTCACTGCTTTGTGTCACCTTATTTTAAGAAATGTTGATGTCATTATAGCTAAATGCTTGGGCTTAATTTGCCTTGCTTTGACTTAGTTGGGGCTTCAGATTAAACTGTGAACATTATGTCAAGCGACATCATTGAACATGCAGTCTCTAAGTTGATTCCTGAGAACTAATGTTGACCTGTAGATCGGGTAAGTGGATTCCTGCTCACAACTATTGAGTTTATGTTGGACTAGAGTCAGGCCTCTCAGATGTTGGGTGTGTGGATAAGATAGAAGCAAGTGATTTTCAGTCTGATGGGCTAGTTCTGGTTAATTTCATTTGTTTTGTAGAATAGTGGTAAATCAGTGGTGACTTCAAATCTCGCATGACTGGAGAAATCATTGATTATGAATTACTGATCATGAGATTGAAGGAAAATCAGGCTGTGGAAGATTCTGATGGATCCAACCTTGTTTGTCTCAAGCTATGATTTTTCTTGATTAAGAAATTAAAAAAGGGGATCAACATCAACATCACCTTTATCCCAACCTAGTTGGGGTCGGCGGTCGATGAACCCAAAAATAAATAAAATAAAATAGAGACCAATTGGGGAGAAAAGAAATAATTATAAAAATAAAAATATATATAAATATCTATAAAGAGAAATGACTAAAAAGAACAATCAAGAACATAGGAATTCTGCCTCTACGGTGCTAATAGCTTTCCTCCACTTCATCCTTAGATAAATCGTACGCCAATCTATGTCCTACTCCATCAAATCTTGTTTTACTACTTTCCCCCAAGATAGTTTCGGCCGACCTCTTTCTTTTTCATGTTATGCCCTCAGTAGCAAACTTCTGTTCTTATCGAAACATTTAGGGATCTTCAAAAAATATGCCCAAACCACTTCAATCTATGTTTTCTCATATTTTCTGCCACCGGTACTACTCCAACTTCATTTTTTATTTTATCCATCCTTGTATGACCGACCCCAGCTAGTTTGGGATAAAGGTGTTGTTGATGTTGATGTTGATTATATGACCACGCATCTGCCTTAACATCCTCATTTCGCTACTTTTATTTTATGCTCATGTTGCCTTTATGCTGGCCAACATTCAGCTCCATATAGCATTGCAAGCCTTGACGTTGTTCTATAAAATTTTCCTTTTAGCCTAAGGGGATTTTGCAATCACGCAGAAACCTTGACGCATATGCCATTTCATCCACTCTGCTCTGATTCTATGGCTTACATCCTCATCAATCTCTTCCCTCTTTTGCAATATTGATCGAAGATATCTAAAAACATCTTTATTGGGTACCGCTTGTCCAAGCAAATTCACGGATTCTTGATCTCTTCCTCTTGCCCTGTCGAACTCATACTTCAGGTATTCGGTCTTGCTTCGATTTAACGTAAATCCTTTAGATTCTAGCGTGTTTTTCATAATTCTAATTTAGCGCCAGTCTTAGCCCTGGTCTCATTAATGAGCACAATATCATCTGAAAAAAACATACACCACGACACTTCATCTTGGATATCTTTTGTTAGTTCATCCATAATTAGGGCAAAAAGATAAGGACTCAAAGCAGAACCTTGGTGTAAGTCTACTGTGATCGGAAAATAACTTAATGTGCATTACAAACCTTCACACATGTAGTAATACCATCATACATATCCTTGATTGCCTCTACATTTAAATTAAAAAAGGGGTAAAATATTAAAACCCCAATTTAAATTTGGCCTATATCAATTGTTCAAATTTGTTGGGGACGCATTAGTTCAAGTATCTGTGAACTTAATTTAGAGCTGATGTGATATAATTATTTACTAGCATGTGAGGATGAGATGGTGAGACGTTCTTTGGTTTCTTTGTCTTATTTGCGAATTTGGATTTCCTTGATGAAGCCGTAAACATGAGCCTCTTATAAACGGGGACTGAATTTATGTGGGAGAAATTTTCTTTGGCTAGGAGGATCAGCAGATAGTTATTTGATTATCATGACTAAGAGATTGTTCAGTGGGTGCCTACACTTTGCTTCTCGTCCAATCTGCGTCCGGCATCAAAAGCCAACTTATAAAAGGCAGAAGTCATGTCGCAAGCAAAGTCTGTCCCCTGCTGACTCCAGCTTTTGAAATCTGAGACCCAGGAAGAGCATTCAAAACATTTTGTAGTTCCTTTTAATCTAAAAAAGGATGACAAAAGAACAAAATAAAGCTTTTGACCCCCTTCTTCCTTCCAAGACCATAAAAAGAGGAAAGCAACAGAGACTAAATGGCAAATAGTGGATGGAACCATTAAATATCTGAAAGGGATGAGAAGCAATTTATAACAGGTATAATATGGTTCAACAACATCAACATCAAGAACAGGTATAATATGGCTGCAGAGGAAAAATGTTATTTGTACTACCTAAGCTTGTGGTGTAGTTTTGGATAATACTTTTAGCCAGTGCTGTGCAAATACAGTGCTTAGCCAAAAAAAGGTTCCTTATACTGGTGTGCTACTTGAAATGCGTGGGAGATTAACACATTTATTGGCTTGGTATGTGCTTCTTGTTTTGAAGTTATGTTTGGAAGAATGCAAAACAAAAGTATAATCTTGGCCACTATGCATTCTGGTGAGCAGCTTAGAAGTAGTATAAAGAAACTTGCTTCCTAATATCTAGGTCACCTTGACATTCCTTTCTTTTCTCTCTCATTTTTGGCTGCTGATCTCATATCTTTTGCTTGAAAGGGTCTTACTGTTGAGGTAACTATAATGCTGCAGGTGTTTCCCAAGGAAACAATATTATGCCTGGCCAATCATATCCGGGTTGGAAACCGACTAACCAGGCTGCAAATGCAAATTCTCATACTCACCAAGAGCGAAAAATTTCAGAACATCAAGAACAGATTTTGGCAGAGATGCAAGTGCACCAACATGAATCTCTTGCTGATCCCCAACAAAGTAACCACTTGGAGAAAGTCGATCACCCACAGTTGAAGCAGAAACAAGTGCAAGATGGCCACCCACTTGGGCAGGGAGAACAAAATTCTATCCAGATCATGCAATCTCCTGGGATGCAATGGTCAGAAAAGAATTCTGTCTCTATGAGTGAGCCAGGTAGAGTGCACACTCTCGACAGTGAATCTCAGTACTTAAAGCTACAGCAAATGAGCAATCAACATGCAAAGGTTCCCGAGCAAGCACCAAATAGGCCAAACCGTCTTAAACAAGTACCATTTGCATTGTTGCTCCCAGTGATTCTTCCCCAGCTCGATAAGGACAGAGCCATGCAACTACAAACCCTCTATGCTAAATTGAAGGTGAGTCTTTGGTAAAGCTCTTAAAGCTCTTTCTGAATCTTACTTTTTGAGGGAAATTTAATGAGGTTTGTCAGTTGCTTGTTTGATCTCACTGCTGTAGAAAAATGATATTCCCAAGGAAGGATTTGTGCGGATCATGAGAGGAATTGTTGGAGATCAGATGCTGAAGTTGGCAGTTATGAAAATGCAAACACAGGTGTGTTTAGCATGATTGATGTTGTACACAGGATTATGAATACCATTTTGTTGCTAAGCTCCATAGTCTGTCCCTTGCAGCCTCCCCCGCAGTTGCATATTCAAGGTTCGACTTCAGCTCTACAGCAGCAACCTAGAATGCAGCCTGCTAGCACTGCAAAGTTCAGTGATTCATCTCCGCCAGGCCAAGTCCCAATGAATGGAACTGGTCCAAAGTCTGCAGAAGTGGAACAGAAACCAGAGTCTCAATTAGTGCAGCAGCAGCATTTTCAGAACATGCAGACATTTCCTAAGTATGGAAGTCCTGGTGGAGTTCATCCATTCAGTGGGACGAATGTAAACTGTGCTGCTTCTTCTGTCAAAACAGAACCTAATGATTTACAAAGTTTGAGTTCAATTCACCCAGGAGGGGCAGCTCAGACAATGAGCCTGGTAACTGCACCGAAATTCGATCAGCAGCATCCTAACAATGATAACAAGAGAGGGCAATCTTCTGCTCCCCCACCCTTTGCAAGTAATGTGCCACTCCAACAAAATTCGATTCCTTGGAAGTTGTCTACTGCTAAAGACCAAAGTTCGGGTGCCGTCTCATCATCAGCCTTTGTAAAACATGAACCTATTGATCATTCCACCAATCAGCAAAAACCACAGTTTTCTTCCCTTCGTGGATTGTCCTCAGTTTCATCTGGACATCTAGAGCAAAGAGTTTCGACACCAGAAACCTCAAGGGACAATTCACTTGAGCAGCATTCCCCAGGAACGGGTTGCTTGGCTCCTGCTATTACGGGGACTTCGCATCAGAGTTCTCTTTCCACAACACCAGCTCAGGATTCTAATATCCAGGTGGTTCTTTAAATTCAGCCATGCTTCTATATAGTGCAATTTAATCCTGTTACTTTGAATGCATTTATTTCCTTCGTATGCATGTGGTAATACAAAATCTGGATAGAAACCCCTGAATTAAACAATTAATCACATTAAATGCCATGGCTAGGACATGTTTGCTGTTGGGAGGTTTTTCTCCATGCTTTAGGTGGTAAAACTATTTGATAGCCATTCCTCTTCATTTGCTTGATTGAAGAGGTTTGAAAATACTGTTTATCACTAGGCAGCAAAACAGCAGCTGACAGACCTCATTCTGGATGGGGCTTCCATCATGAAGCATAAAAAGTTAATGAGGTAAAAACTTTGGAAGAATTACATGTGACAAGAGCATATTTACTAGTTAGATACGACCCTATGCAGGAAAGGAATTCTCTTATGACATTGTCACTAGGGTTGATAACTATCGTATTATTTATTGGTCACAACGTTGCATCTAAACTGTGAATATAGAGGAGATGCTTAGTGCACAAACTTCTGCTCTCATTTATCCTGCGTACAGTTTTTAGACGCACTGGAATAGATCGCATAAGTTGCATTATCCCTCTACTGGAGTAGTGATATTGTAGAATTTTACTTCTGTAGCATTGTTTTTTTGTTCCCTTTGCTCTATGTTTTGAAACAATAACTGGCAGTTCATTTTGGGACAATTAGTACAAAAGTTCAGTCCTTGATGACATCTGTCAAGTAAGCCCTTATTGAAAGATGTTATTCTGGAATCTATCAGCTAGGCTCCCGAACAGCATCCGCACCAGCTGGGTATAATGCAAGGACACCTTCTAAAAAAACTTCTGTTGGCCAGAAGAAGCCTCTTGAAATGCTTGGTTCTTCGCCTCCTCCCTCAAGGTGATCTGGCTTCGAATAATTATACCTATCTTGATCAGTTGATTATGAAATTTCACTTTTGATATTAGCATTGGTCAATTTAATGTTGTCTACCGAATCTGTACAGTAAGAAGCAAAAGGTATCTGGGACCTTTGCAGATCAAAGCATTGAACAACTCATTGATGTCACTGCTGTTAGTGGGGTCAATCTCAGGGTAGGAATTGACAATACAATTATGTATATTTCATCCTTTTAGCTATTATTAAATTTCTGGTGTTTCATATCCGTGAAAATGTGATCTGAACTAGGAAGAAGAAGAACAGCTGTTTTCCGGGCCTAAGGAAGACAATCGAGTCTCAGAAGCATCCCGAAGAGTTGTCCAAGAGGAAGAAGAAACTCTGATATTGCAGCGAGCTCCCCTACAGAAAAAATTGGCGGAGATCAGTTAATTCCTCTCTTCCTCCTTCATCTCTGGAATTTTTTGTTTCTCTTCTATTATGCCCCAATACTCTTTGGTAAAGATATTCGACTCTATGCTTGTGCCAGTGGCCCAATGTGGTGTGAAGAATATAAGCCATGACGTGGAGCGGTGTCTCTCTTTGGTGAGATGCTAGCTTCTCTTCTCTTTAATGTTTCCTGTTTAGTGTCTTAACCAACTCATTTTCCAGAGTGTGGAGGAAAGGTTGCGTAGCATACTGTGCAATTTAGTTAGAGTCTCAAAGCAGGTGAGCGTGTTTTCCCCTTCCACTAACTTGGTTCAAGTATATTAGTCTCTCCTTATTAAGTTATTCCTTTTATAGAGGGTTGATGTTGAGAGGCCCAGACATCGGACCATTGTTGCTTCAGATGTCCAGCAGCACCTTATGATTTTTAACCGCAGAGCTAAGGAAGAATGGGATAAGAAACAGGCTGAAGCAGAAAAGCTCAGGAAACAGAGTGAGGTGAGTTTTTGCCATTTCACCTAGCTGACATGGCTATTACCACTAAGAAACTTACGCTGGAGTATGGGCATATTTGCAGATCTAATAAATATGTCTATGTAGACAAATATGATTGAATAGTTTATCTCTTTCCCTCTTGTCTTCACCTCCCTTTCTGGTTCTCTGTTGAATGCTTATTTGTCTACATCATTGCAGCCTGAGGGCAGTCAAGGAGTTGATGGTGATAAAGAAAACGACGAAGGCCGTGGAAAATCCGTGAAGGTAATATTGGATCTCTTTTTGGATGCGATATACCTTGGCTAGGCTGAGGCCTCACTTCCCTTGAAATCCCTAGTTTTAGTTGTTGAAATGAGGATTGAATTCCAATGTTCAATCAAGTTGTTGTACTAGTTAAGCTTGCTCACATCACACCTCATGGATCCAGCCTGATCATATTTCATTCTGTTTTATCTATACTTAGGCAAACAAAGAGGAAGACGACAAGATGAGAGCGACTGCTGCAAATGTTGCTGCCCGAGCTGCTGTGGGAGGAGATGACATGTTGTCTAAGTGGCAGCTTATGGCTGAACAAGCCCGTCAAAAACGCGAGGGAGGATTGGAGGCGGCATCCCAGGTCGGTAAAGATAGCCGAAAATCTTCAATTTCTGGAAGAAGCTATAAAGACAATCAAGAAGCAGGAAAAAGGGGACAAGCTGCATCTGGTATGTCATGGAATCATTGCTAATTTGTGTTAGAGTTCTGGTTTTGATGGCAAAAACAGTGGCTGAAAATAACTCTTCATTGTAAAATCTAATTCTGGACAAACAAATGAACCATGCAAAGAAACCATTGTGTTTGGGTGTAATTGTTAATCTCCCTATCTCTGATGTGTGGTGCCTCGTCCTAGTTTGTCCTCTTACCCAGGTTTTGTGCTTTACAGGGGCCAATAGAAAATTAGGAAGGAACCAAGCTATTGCCTCACAACTGAAGGTAGCTCGTACAATTTCTGTCAAGGATGTGATTGCTGTTCTGGAAAGGGAACCTCAGATGGCGAAGTCTAGTCTCATCTACCGCCTTTACAATAAAATTTGTTCCGATACTAGCCGTGAATAATTGAAGTGGCAGTCTTGGTCTCAGCCTTTTCTAATTCCTAATCCAGCTACCTTTTCAAATCATTCAATGAAGTGCAAAGAGCTGTTGATCCAGATCGAATCTCGCCAGTACTCATTCGTGATGGGGAAAACAGGCATCCTTTTTTTGGTTGCGGTAGACACTAATCTTAGTTCGGCCTCTTTGAAGTTAGGGATGTTTAGTGCATTTTCCTGGTATATCATCTGTATCATAGCTTTTCTTCTTTTGATTTTGCATGTACTTCGCAGAAATCACTCTGTTGCATTTTTTTTTTTTTTGGCAGTTGTTGGGTTTCCTCAGTACATATCTGGTATATCTCTGTTGTGGTAGTGGCTTCTTAGGATTTCTCATTGCCAACTTGCGGTAACATTTCATTGGAGTAAATTGTTGGGAATTAGATGAATGAGAAGGTTCTCTATGCGCGTATTTTGGAGGCTACATCGACTTGTTAAAAGGAATATTGTCCCATCTAACGTCGAATAAAACCGCCGGCCTTTTTCTTGTTCAGAGTTTCATCTCTTGAACTCTTATCTTCCTGTTCAATCTGTGTTTCTGAGTTATTAGGTGAATTAGACTCCAAGGTCACAGGCAGATTAACGACATAGCATCTTCCATTGCTCCAGCTTTACTTTGAGACGATGGAGGGTATGCATTTTTTGTTTTACAGTTATCAACGTGAGCTCTCACCATGATTCCTAAAGGTGCTACGGGCTGCAGAGGTTTCTCTGATAAGATCATCATGGCACTCTTGTCAGAGTTCGACATGTTCATCGTATTGTCAAGATAACTTACTATTACTGTTAAAAATTATTGAGGATTACATTGTATGGTTATATTTGTCTGCTCACAGTTGCGGTGAAGGACATAGCAGTAGACTACCATGGGATTTGACGAAATATATGTTGGGCAACGCTAATGGTCATCCTTATTTCTCCGCCAAAAGTAAAAATCTTAGCGGAATCCGTACTTTTTGCCGGGACCTCCAGAAGGGCCTCCTCCATTGGCTTCACCGGAGCCATACCAGGGTCCATATTCTCCGCCGTGCCCGTAACCTCCGACTGTACCTCCTCCTCCACTGATTCCGCCGATGACTCCACCACTTCCATATCCCGAGCTGTAGCCCGATCCATACCCACTTCCCCCACTAGGGCCACCCCAACCATATCCTCCCCCTAGGCCACTGCCCCATCCACCACCAGAACCATACCCGCCTCCACTTCCACCCCCGTAACCATATCCTCCATTGTTGTTGCCGGATCCTCCACCACCTCCAAAGCCGCCACCACCCCCTCCACCCATGCCAACCCCCCAACCCCCAGTTCCACTTCCACCACCGTAGCCGCTGCCTATACCACCACCTAACCCATAACCTCCGTCTCCCTTTCCTATTCCCCAGCCACCACCGTAGCTGCTGCCAATACCACCACCTGACCCATAGCCTCCGCCTCCCTTGCCTATTCCCCAGCCATCACCAAAACCGCGGCCGCCTGCACCTCCTAATCTGCCAGCTATTACCGTTCCGTAGGCAGCTTCTTCCTGATCCTGAACCCTCCTTTGCAACTCTTTAGCGATGTCATAATCGTCATCTTTGCTCAGAGACCTCTTCCCTCTACTACCATCCACTACTAGAAGCCCCACGATGAACCAGATGAGGATGAATCTCCGTGCAAGCTCATACTGCATTTCCATGACGCCCTCTCGCCTATGATACATATCACACTCGCCAAATTAACAGAGAAGATGTAATTTGTAGCCTTCCTTAACAACTTCTTTATGTGTTTTTTTTCTTCTGGAAAATTAATAATAACAAGAAAGAGCAGCGGGAAAAAACTAGTGGACAAACAAAATATCGAAACTTCTGTCCTCACCTATGTATTCGCAAGTCTCTCAATTCTCTATTTGTCGTCGCCGATGCTGCTGGTTGATATAGTAGGGAGATTGTTAAGAAGCACGCTCAAGAAGCGCAACGTCTGAGAGCTCGGAGGACCACGAACATGTAGCTCGTGCATGCAAGACTATGCTTAACATGGATGTGGGGAGATATCGGTCGTCCTTGTGCACATATATACGAAGGAGAGTGGACTTGAGTGGATGGGCAATGCATCGTGCAGGGGGGAGCGGTGTGCCTTCTGAGAGCCAAAAGCGTGCAAAGATGGTTCAGGTGGCGAAAGCAATTCGCATGACGATGAAGGTGCGAATCGAGTGATCTCTGCGCGCACGGAGGAGAGGGAATGCATCTGAGAAGAGATGATGACATGATCGCTATAATGGCACGTTTGGTTCGTCAAACAAAATGAGAAAAGGGTAGAACGACTAAACATTGATAACCGGAATGGACATGTCCGGTTTCGACGTCAGTTTGCAATGAGACCTCATATGCAAAATAGCCACTAAACGGACGGGGGTTTGCGGCGAGCACTCGGGAGTCCAAGGCTTTTCTTTGAAACAAATTGGTGCAGCTGGTTCCCATTGAGACGTGAATGTGTAGATGTGTTCATAGCAATTGTGATTTTTGAGTACATGCTTTGTTTTTTAAGGTACTTGACAATCCACAAAAGGCACGACCCTTAAGAAAGTTGGCCGTAACGAATAAGTTTACAGGTGCTTTAGGAACTGCAGCTTGTTTCTTACTTGCATAGGAATTTAGTAAACTCGATTGACCCTAACTTAGATCTTACTACATAAATATTTTATCTTTAGCCTTTTTATAACAAAATTGCTTCATCATTTACTGCAAGATTCTCCATAGTTTTGGAGGTCGTATACAATACCTTGGTATGTATTTGTACCAAACACCTCAATGGAAGTTTTTACTCCGCCTAGAGGATCAGATCATCCAATCCACCCTTACAAAATAGTGTTTTAATGTGTCTCATTTCAAAAACTATCGTGAAATCTATGTCACAAACGACATTATGTAACCCTATTCTGCTTTATGAAAGATCCTCGATCAAATCTACATCTATTTGTTGGTGTGCGTGTGCGTGTGTTAGACGACAGTCTCATTCGGTACACATACACATCAAAGGTGTATCCTTTCAAAGGATATCACAAGGCTTGTCTATAGACAACATCTTTATGGGTGGTGCCGGGAAATGCCCTTTAAGTGTTTTACGTCTGAGGGATCCTGAGGTCCGGACGAGATCACAGACGAAGCAGTTTAAGGACTTATTTGTATCCGAGAGACTATTGACCAAACCTACATCAATCTTTTTAGTACGTTAGGCAAAGATCCCTCGTCATAAAACGGTGAGGTGTGAAATAGTTAATAAGACGTAATTGGTCAATAAACATTGATTCAAGCTTTTAAGCGATGGTAAGTTTAATTGAATTTACTGAGGTATTGGGCCATGTGACTCGATCATGTTTGAGCTCTACCTATTAAACTCTATTTCATCGTTACTTTAGACAATTCTACTAATCTAGCCAGCATAAATATGCATTTAGATGATGAATGTTCTATTTCACAATTATTATTGATTGAGATACAAAAGGAAGCGGTATAATATATTCATCCTTCAAATTGAAGTTTATAAACGGGATTTTTGAATAATAATCTCCTATAACATAATGATTTATGTATTTGTATCTTTGAGTGAGATAGAATATATGCAAGATAGAAAAAATATCGAAAGCATCGAAAGTACGTAAAGGCTCAAAAGAAATTAACACCACATGTTGCGACAGTTAGACCGGGGTGTCCACTTGCCCATCCCTTTAAGCCTCAGAGCTCGAGGTCTAGTTTCGCCGCATGTTATTTTCTGATTGTTGCGTCCAACCTTACTAATGATGTCTATCATCATTAACTATAATTATATTTGTAATTAGTAACAATTAAATTGATATATTAAATTTTCAAAAAAGAGATAATAAAGGAAGGGAGAGGTGGGCCCAGTCGGAGGTGGGCCACTTTTATAAATTGGACTCCACAGGTTTGAATTCTTTGGCCTCCGTTACTATTTGAGAATTTTTCCTTCTTCTTCTTCTTCTTTTTTTACTTTAGCCTCCAGCCCTTTCCCCTCTTTTTCCGTTTTCGTTTTCTTTTGCCAAATTAATTCTTTTTCTTCTTCTTTTTTCCCCTCTCAATAAATACTTCAACTGTTTTCTTTCTTTTGGTTCCCTCTTTATTTTATTTTATCTATTCAAAGATAAAATTTGTCTTTGCTTTACTTTGTTTCTCAACCTATCTTTTGAGGGGAAATGTATCAAAAAGGTCCTAAACTTTTGGTACCAATTTAGTTATAAACCTTTTGATTACATTAATTTAGTCATAAACATTTTAGCATTGGTGCCAATTGCGTCCATCTGGTTAATTTTGTGCAAAAATCACTAATGTTGAAGTCATTCGTCCTACATGATATGGCCAGCGTTAACATGAATACTTTTAGATTTTTTTTTTTTTATAATTTCTTTGGTTTTCTTTGTATTTTTCTTTTCTTCACTATTTTTTTAGTTGGGGTGGGCGAGGGCCTGCGTGACTGCTTGCATAGACCTGGCGAAGGCCACAATTCCTTGCCGATCTTGGGCAAGGACGCCGTGGCCTGTGGCCCTTATCGGCTCTCAGCCAAAAGAAAATAAAGAACATAAAAGAAAAGAAAATTAAAAGCAAAAAAAAATTAGTGTTCACGTCAGCGACTTTCAATCAAAATTGATCGGATAAACTCAATTGGTATCAATACAAAAAGATTTATGACTAAATTGGTGTAATTAAAAAAATATAGGACTAAATTAACACCCATACAATAGGTTTAGGGCTTTTCTTGGTACTTTCCCGTTTTTTGAGCATATGATTGTAGTTACATATTTCCAAATCAGATCACCCATGTTTTTTTTTTTAATGAGTTTTATGTTTTTCTTTTTTTCTATTATTTTATTCGTCCATAGACGTCTAAATATATTTTGCAATTAACTCAAACTACAAAAATTTTGTTTCAGCTTTCTTAAACCTATCTAGTAATCGATAATAAAATTTAGACATAAGCAAAAAAAAAATACTTCATTATTATTGGCAAATGATATAACCAATATCAATAATTTTATCCTAATTGATCTGTGTATCACCAACATGTGTGTCTAAAATGGGCCACCGCTTATTGTATCACGTCTCAATCTTTTATCTGTCCGAGCACTGCTAAAAGTGAATTTTATGTGTACTTGCTCTTAATATTTGTTTTTTTAATACGAGCATAATGGTCACATTTTCTCGGGAGACAGTTCTATTTTGATGAAATTATTATTTTTTCTTATAAAAGTAACTCATTTAATAAATTAAACAAAGAATTAGTTTGTCAAAAGAGTGCACAAAAATAATGAATTAGTTTCTTGATAAAAAGCTAGTTTCGTTTACCAAATGAATTCATTTATTTTTACTTATGAATCCAAATAAGAACCTAAATTATCCTCATTGTTTCAAAGAAAAGCTTGATCAAGGAGCCTTCATTTTTTTTCCATTTTTTTATTTTATTTTTCCATTTCATTTTTCCTTCTTTTTTTTTTTTGGGCCCAAGCTTCTCACCGATGGCCCAGTCTTGGCCCACCACAAGTGAGGGCTGGGCAAGCGAGGCTAGCGAGGGCCTTGCCCCGGCGAGCCAAGGGCTGCCCTCGGCCTTGCATGCTAGATTTGGCTAGGGGTTTGCCTAAGCAAGCCAAAGATAGCACTCGACTCGCGCTGATGAGAAGCTATGGCAAAAAAAAAATGAAAAAAGAAATAACAAAAAAAAATCATAAAGGATTGCCTTAATAAAAAAGCCCTCGATAAGGCCCTTTATTGAAACAATAATGGCAATTCATACCATTATTTGAAATAAATCTCAATTTAGATTTTTATTTGAGAAAAAATCTCAAACCAATACACCTGTGATAAATTTATGCCAAATTATTTTTTTGACCACGAAAAATTTTAAATTGGCATACCTTTGATAACTTTATCCCAAACTATTTTTTTTATCATTAAAAACCCCAAACTGATATATATGTGATAAATTTACCCTTCCTTAAATTAGGTTAATATCACGAAAAATTTTAAATTGATACACATGTGACAAACAGAAAATAAAAACTCTAAAATGGTACAATCATAAACTACCACATGCCATTTAACTTAGCATTTTGACGGTTAAATTTAACGAAAATTAACATAGGGTAAATTTGTCATAAGTATAGCAATTTGGGATAAATTTATTGCAATTGCACTAGTTTGGGGTTTTTTACGGTCAAAAAAATAATTTTGGGCAAAATTGTAATATGTGTACCAGTTTAAAGTTTTTCATGGTATTAACCCTTATTTTCAATAGGCTTTTTATCAAATTAGTTCATTTTATTGACATACAATACAACAAGATTAATATGGGATGACAAGTGTACGTACGTATATATATTTGACCTTTGATCACACAAAAATTCAATAAACTCATTCAATCCCACTAGAAAAATTTTATCTTCAAAATGATCTTTTCACTAAAAAGTGTTATATAGAAAACATATTTTATCACGATAATACAGTGCTAAAGCAGTATCAAATTGGAGCAATAACCTGCACAGTAGATATGAGTATTAAAATCAATACTTCTCAAAATTCCTCCATTTCTTTGTAGTCTAGATAGTGTGGCACTGCATCAAACATGGCCGAATAGATCGGTCTTAACCATTTTCAAAGTAATATGACCAAACACCATCCTTAGTAAGTGCTAATCTGTGTGTCAAAGGAGTTAAGCGTGGCATTAAGAAAATCGCGCCTTAATCGACACAAAAAAGTGGAAGGTGGAAACAAGTAGAGGAAGAAGTGGCACACTGGTACTGAGATGAGAGAAAAACTTCGGACAGATGAAGTCCTGAACTTACCATGCAAAAAACTTCTTCATTATCCTCATATGCTCATGTCCTTCCTCTTCAGACCACAATTCTTATGCTCAACATCTTCCTCATATTACCTTTGACCTTGAGCCGGCAAACAGCCACGCGGCCTCCATCTGCTTGCTGATCATGCGCGCCGCGTAGTAGGGTATCTTCGCGCGCTTGCCCCTCTTCTTCTCCGACCTCATGCACCCATCGACGAACATCAAGCAGTCCATCAAGCTCTCTCTGCTCTGCCCTTTCATATCATAAGCCTGGGCTCTTCTCCACAAGCTCTTGCGGTGACTGTTCACGGGACTCGACAAGCACAGAGCTCTTGTCGTGTCTCTGATGGCGGAATCTGCATCTCCGAGCAACAGATGACACTGGCCTCGGTTGCTGTAAATCACCATCCTGTCCTTCCTCAGCCTCAATGGGCAAATCTCTAATGCCACGTTGTACTTCAACATGGCCTCTTCTATGCGACCTGCCCAAAACATGTTTTTTGCTTCTTGTTTTATGAGATCCACTAAGACCCTTTTTTCTTTAAGCTTTTCTTGGGTCAAAAGTCTCTCCTTTTTCCGTTTCTCAACCTTTAGGGTCCATAATTCATCTAAGGCCTCTTGGACTTTTGGGTTGTTCTTGAATCTTGATCTTATCATCTTGCTGAGGTCTTGAAGGAGGGTTCTCGAAATGGCTTCTCCTATGTGGATCCTTGTTTTCCCAAGATCATTGAGTTCTATCAAATCTATGAGACAAAAAATGGCAATCTCAATGACTTTGTACCGAGTATCTTGGTCTCTAAGAAGTAACAGAAGACAATCAATGCCCATATACTGCCAATCATCTGAAGATCTTGAGAGGTTACAGAGATATTGTACTACTTCTTCACAATCAGCAATCCTCTCTCTTCCAATTTTGGTGTAGCACAAGATTCTAATAAGCCCAACACCACCAGGATTAGAGTGGTTGACAAGTCCACCCCACATCCCACACAAGTCCTTCAAGAACTCTTCCCTGCAAATCAAATCCAAACTACTTCCCTTGGAAGCAAAGCAATTCAGAAGATAGAGAGACCAGCATTGGAGCTGGCTTGCCCACTCTTCAGCCTTTCGGTCTTCCAAATCGGTCCTTCTGATGCCGCGCGTCAGCAAATCGCATTGGTACTGAGACCTGTTCATTCCATTTAGCGCTATGAATTGGGAATGCACAGCCTCGAGGCAAGTGCTGGCTATTTGCATGGCTGAATCCACCACTTCTTGTTCGTAGGCCAAAACCGCTTTGAAAGTTTTCTCATAGCTTGCGAGGTGGCCTAGAGCTCGGACTGCAACTCTTTGTTCGACCCAACTTAACTTGCCTCCCAGGAGCTCGATCAATGGTGGTATCACGCCGGACTCCACCGCCTTTTCAGCAAACTCGGCCTTGTTCATGGTGTAGGAGCCAATAATGTGGGCTGCGTAGTAAGGCACATATATGTTTTGATCCCTAAGAAGCCAATCTTTGTCACTAATCCCCTTCGTGATCAAGTTGCTCAAGAGGTCAAAGATTCCGAGGGACGGGTATTCGGGATCGTCGGTGTGAGTCATGGCAATGTGCCACAGTCCACTCAGGATGACAACTAGCTCTCGGTTGTCCCTGTGAAGCATCTCCTCGAAGCATCTTGTAATGCCAGCTCTTCTGAGTGATGGATCTGGCTCTTCCATTATGCAAAAGAAACAACTTGATGATAGGCTTGTGCTGGCAGTGGTAGTTGTGGTGTTTCTCTTCTTCTTCCTTTTCTCATTCTTTTGGAAAAACTCCATTGGATTGGTTGGAGAGAGAGAGAGAGAGAGAGTAGGGTTTGGGAAGTTTCTAGTGTTTATTGGGGCTTAATCTATTGAGGTCACTTGGCAATAAACGGAAGACTCGTGGGGAAGTAAGTGGATTGAACCAAGTAAAAGTGACACATGGAGTGACTAGCTAGGGTGTGCCTGAAAAGAATGCAAAATCTATTGCTTTGTAAGCAGCTTCCATTATTGACTTGTTATGAGTAAATAAGGAAAAGGTTTGTCTTTATAGTGTTTTTATTTTTTTGGCTGAAGTTGTCTGTCTGGGTTCATAGTTCTTGCCTGTTTTCAGTGATTGCTTTATTCTGTGTATGTAATCTAAATGGAAACAAGAGCAGTTCAATTCTATAGCTATGACAGAAACCAAAATAACTGCTAGTATGAACTAAGCATAATAACTAGTATATTTCCGGTCATCATCATGTTAAACAGCGCAACCATTTTCTCATATCGTCTTCATATGCATTTTGGACAAATCGATGAAGTATTCTCAAGTGATCTTTTATTAGAGTACCCAAAGTTCATGGATAAAGTTGCTGCTTCCTGTCATTTGTCTGATTCTGGGTAATTTGTTTATTAGACAGTAGTTTTTTCCTTACAGATAATTTCATCCCAAACATTGGAACTTGATCGCTGCCTGGAGATGATAGTCAGATCGAGTCTGATATTAGAGAACAAGTTCATATGAGAACATAGAGATTATGGACTGTAAATTCATGCTCGAGTAATTTGATATGCCAACTCAACTTTGCACCAGAATGCCCTTAAAAAGCAGAAAGTTACTCCACCCTTGTAGCTTAGTTTTTCCAACATCAGAAAAGCAACTTCGGTGGTCCTTCCCTTGCATAGAGTTTAAACAAATTCCAAGTTGAAGCCTGGTTTTCGGATAGAATATAACCATCATCATTAATTTTGTCTTATGCAGCATAAAGTTTGTGGGCAACAGAACAAAATCTTCCAAATCTGATGAAGCTTGAGCTTTTAATGTATTCAGAAGAAAACTCCTTAAATTCTATTGCGCGCTTCCATCATGATGTTGTCTGGAACGTAGATTCTCTCACAATAAAAGCGATTATCGCTGCTTTATTATTTATATCGAGATAATTAGAAGATAACTTTCGGATTTAGACACGTTCTATAGCTAACTAGTAGAATCTGAAGGATACAATTTTCAGAGGGCAGTGAAATCCATTTCAAATAAGCTTTCGGGTTTCGATAGTGTTAGATAAGTTGATTTAGACTCAACACATGAGCGATAGTCTCTTGCAAACCTAATTTGATCACCAGCTTCCAGTACAACATTAAGACAGCTAATTCCAAACCCTCTAGCCTTACAAAGTGCCAACTACCGAAACCCTAATTGTCTTTTTATTGTATCTCACTCCCTTTGGCAAGTAGCGATTGAGCCAACTCAGAATTTTTGTGGGAAGAAATTACAGATATCAGCAAGAGGAAGGAACCCTTAGTATAATGACACTGTTCTGAAGCTATGATGTACAGTGACTGATGCGGGGAGAGAGAGAGAGAGAGAGAGAGCGCGCTAAATTTTTTTGTAGATAATCCTCCTGACTCATCCACTTTATGAGTTCTGTTGAGAATGAGAGTGCACAAAAAGCTCATGAGGGACCACCAGCTCAAAATCAGGATTGCCGTTGTATTTTTCAGACATGGTGTTTGTGGTCCCTTGACATTATTCCTAGGTTGCTCCTCCAGACAAATATTTTCTCCCACAACTGCAAGTTCCCAAGTACAGAAGCTTATTAGAACTTTAGTAGGAATGTTGGTGGTCTCAAGAATATGCAGTCACTACATATAAAAGCACATGGAGTACTAGAATGACGAGCCTAAAGAGCGAGAAGAAATCCGAATCAGTCTCTTGGAATGTGGTTTGCAACGGTAATTAAATATGCAGCTCGTGTCAAGGACTCGTGTTGCTTATCAAATTATATAATCATGACTTTTAGGACGTGTGGGAGGGAATTCTGGGCGTTTTAGGATGTCCTTATCAAGCTTTGGTCCGTAAATGCCGCGAACATCCAGCGGGGAAAAGGTTTTGCTGCTTTCAAAGTCCTTGATCATGGAGAAAGAATCAAAATTGCACACTTAGTCGTGGTAGATGGTGCAAATATGCAGAAAGGGTGTTCCTTCCTAATCTTATACAGATTTTGTTTCTTTGTAATTAATATAATCTACCTTTGGTAGTAAATGAAGTTTCTATTAGGTCTTGGTAAATATACATTCCAGTGTAGTTTCTTCATAGGTCAGAGTTCCTAATTGAGGCATGCCAAACTGCAGATAGGCGAACAAATGATCAGTCAGCCATGATTCTTTTGTCTACCGTAAAATGCAGTTAAACTATGTGGAGGTACACGTGAAGATAAATCATGGTTTCAAGAGCAATTTACTACTTTCGCTCATGATCTCGGGTTGCAACTGATGTGATTGAAACACGGGCAAACACGGGAAAATGACATATCGGAGCTAGGCAAGCTATACAGTCTGACTGCATAGTTACCACTTAACAGGTAAGGAATTATGCTCTTTCGGACATTGACAAATGATTATAAGCAGAAAAGGAAAAGCAGGCATCTAAATTGCAGTATGAAATAAACATTTTCGGGACTGGTAAAATAATTTAGGGGCCTCCTAGTTAATCCTAGGAGAGGTTCAAATTCAGTAATTGGATTTTTAGATTTTGATTTAAAGCGAAGCAGCAAAATGATGAGTTAAGGACTTAAGCAACAGGATTTAAAAACACCAATACCTCATCTACATGCAGTTTTGCTGCTGTAATTAGACCAACAAGGACAGCGATCAGACTGGCCGTGCAGATGGAGAAACAAATAGGCGTATGAGCTCAACCTAAGATGGCGGATGTCTCGGAAGATCACGCTTGAAGTTGTGCAAGCTCAAGCATTAGGACAAGCTAGAAAGTGACGGAGAGAACTCTGTGTTCATCATTTACAAAGTTTGGTGTGACGGTAATGCACTCACACACCTAATGCTCATCAAGGATAAATGCATTTTGACTATATCTGATATTTAAGTAACGAGTGTCTGACAAACATTAACTGAGACCGTCTTGCTTGATTTAAGAGCACGACATGCACGGATGCACGGATATCCAAGTTAAGATCTTTGAATAATGCAACAAATGATATCGCAAATATATTCCTAACCCACGACATTTTTCACACAGCTCTCTTCTGAGCCCGTCTTGCTCATGGCCTATCATAGTAGTAAGGACAGAGCAGGAGGGCATTTTCTGAGCAAATCTGGATGATTTGGCGTGAGTAGCTCCATAAAAAAATTTTGGAACCTGCGATGTTCTGTGATTGGCCATGACCAGTGTAAAGGGTCATTGAAGCATTCATTAATACAGATTCTAACCATCAACAGTTGAAGAGAAAAGTAGACATGCCCACTAGTTTCTCCTTTTTTGGGGCCAGAGACATGCCCACTTTGAAGAGTGGGATTTCCCCCCTGGAACATTTGAAGAGATATAGGACAAGAATATAAAACCTTCATATCTGAGCTACTAGACTGGTCGGACATCCAACTAAGTATTGTACTCCACGACTTCCATGGTGGGGCTACCATGATTGAGTTGCCTGAACTGAATGCAAAGAAAGAGAGCAGTACAAGTTCAGAAACTCTAAGAACAAGTCATCTTCTTTCTATCGGTGCTCTAGGTGAATGTCGTGTTGACGTTGTTCATTTGGCTGTGATTGCTGACGATTACATCCACAAAAAGATGAACCCAGTGGGGAAATTTAGAAAAATTTCAACTCTGTACATTGTCGAAGTTGCTTGGGCTTTTACATCTCATTCCGATCATCTTTGAGTATATCGATTGGCTTGCGCTCAATGAGCAACTTCCCCAAGAATCACACTTTGAATGAGATTCCAGGATATCCTGATTTAACATTTGAACAAACGAGCTGATCCTGTTCCATAAGGGAAAGGGAAAAAGAAAACTGCATATTGATCCATCAAAATCCCGCTTCCTGGCGGTCTGGCACCTCCCGCGACCTGTCGCCCTCTATTTACAGTTTGGATGTTTGATCAAGTGCTGACATTGAGACTACCTTCTAATGGTGGTCGGTAGCTACTCCACGCTATTACACAAGGAAAAGATCGACCGTGTCTTTCTTTCTGTTTTGCGAGCATGCGTCTCCCTAAATGTAATTGCGGGTCACACTGCCATGAGTTCTGTCTAGTGAAGCAACTCTGGCACGATGTAGGCTACTACTTAGATTAGCAACCACATTCCTTGCTCTCTGACCATGAGGGAGTTCGCATGCTTCACTGATCGAGGATAATCTGATTTCTGCGGGAGGGATGAAGCAATCCAACGACAGACCTGGGACATTGAAGGCCACTTCCTCGATGGTCCATGCTTCCTCCATCCTGGTCTTGGTATGGCTCATTGCAGTTTCTCCGAACCTGAAAAGGGTCACGACTGACCGCCCCGAATGTGCGATCATGATTCCCTCCACAGGCCTATAATCATCAAGGAAGGAGTTGATCGTGGTCTCCCAATACACAGCATCACCTCCATTGTTCTGGATTCGGGTCAAATGCGAGTCTTCCAAGTGAATAAGAAGCCCTGTTTTCTGGCTGAAGTACCCAAACAGGACGTGCCGTATGATTTCAGCTGGTCCTTCGCTCCTGGCCTTCAGGGTAACAGGGTCTGCGCAAAGCTTAAGAATGAAACAGTCCTCTCCATTGACCTTCTTCTCCCCGGTACACCGAGCATTGGTAAACATGCTTGCCGTGGTTCTTGGATCAAGACCCTGGTGCACAACCAAATGACAGAATGAATTAAGACGCGCAATATTGCAAACAGTACTCTTTTTTGAGAAGTATGTTTAGATCATTATCCTGCTAATCGTGTCCGGCTAGCTGCTAAGTGTCTTTTTTTTTTTTTTTTGGGGGGGGGGGGGGGGTGGGGGGGGGGTTGTAAAGGTTAGCTACTAAGTGTCAGACGCTATAACTCAAAATTCAATCATTTCGATTCCTCTGGTTAATAGTCTGCGTAGAGAACAGAGAAATATTCACCTGGAGTGCCCGACGGAGAGGCCTAACGGGTCCCTTCGCCGCATGCGCGCCAAGCCACGGCGTGTGCCTCCATACAATCTTCCCATTGCAGCCGGCGTGAACCTTGCTTCCCCCAAGCGCCAGCTCCACATACCACATGTCAGGATTCATCTGCCAGAGAACAAAGCCGCCCGACTCGGCAGCCTTGGAGGAATTCTTGTTCTTGACGACTTTGTTCGGCGTCTCGAATTCGGAGGCTATCATCCGGACCTTTCCCATGGCGTATGCGTTGTTAATGGAGTTCTGGAGCTTCTGTCCTCCAGACGATGCCATGTACTGCTGCAGTATGTACTGCGCGGAAGAGGATTCCTGCAAAATCGCCCTTAACAAAATCAAAAGGAAAATTCTGACTGGGTACTTTCAATCGAAGTTTTTTTCCAACATAAATCTACTTGGCGAGGTGACAAATGCTGTATACTTCTCTCACCAGAGGCAGTTTACTACATCACATTTCATGGGAGAAACGCAGAGAAAACGCATGCATTGGCCACAATTTGACTATTGTTAGAAGATGCCCAGAAGCAGAGCATGCGCAGTTTCATCACCCCCACCATGACTCACTCAAAGAAAGAACAAAAGCCAAAAGGCTGAACCCGAAGTTGCTAAAAATGTTTTAAAACTTCACAACATTACGGATTAGTCAACAGAAACGCAGTAATTTAGCAAACATTTTTGTAGTTTGGCGCTTGTTATTCAGCAACTTCCCCCAGAAAAATATCAGCCCATTACAGGGATCTAGAGAGAGAGAGAGAGAGAGCTAACAATGGGTATGTTCTTGATACTGAGGTGAGGGAGGGGATCGGAGGCAGCCACGTGCACGGGCGCAAGCGGCGCCCCGAGCACGCCGAGCAGAAGCCTCAGATCCGACTGCTTGCTAGCAGCGGCGGCGGCGGCGGAGGAGGAAGAAGAGACGGACGGCGCTCGCATCCAGTGGCCCCTCCTGGAGTCCCCGCATTCCGCACCGTCCTGATCGGGGCCTTCCATCAACGGCGAGAGAGCCTCGACGGGCCTAACCAGGGTCCCGTTTCTCGACATCAGCAGCTCGGGCGGCGCCACCTGTCCCCCCTTCCTCCGCCTAAAGAGGCCGGCCATTGGCGACGCGCTCCTGCCGGGGCTCTTGACCCTGGAGCGGGGCCGGGACCGCGACGGGGAGAGGCCGCGCACCACCTCGTCCTTGAGAGCCGAGAAGAACCCTTGCTTCTTCTCCATATTCACGAATCTGCCACCGAGCGTCCACGCACGCGCGCAGAGACAGAGAGAAACAGAGCGAGCTTCAGCGAGAAGTAGCAGCTGGGCAGAGGGTGAGGAAAAGCAAAAGAAGAGAGAGAATGATGGTGTCGAGTTTGAGCTGGAGAGCGAAATGGGAATGATGGTGGTTCTTCTTCTTATTGGGTCTCGGTGGTTTTCTTTTTGGAATGCATAGCCGCGAGACAAAAGCCCTCTCTCACCTCACTGTGCAAGAATCTGACAATGGGGTCGTAGCTTCTCTCTCTACAGAAAAGATGTAAACTTTAATCATGCTCAACCAAGGCCTCGTCTTCTTATTCTTCCTCTACTTCTTTACGTGCGTCTCGTCCCTCCTCCCATCATTACCGAAATACTTTTGGGTTGTGGCTTGTTGAGACGCTTCGTCTTCTTCTTTTTCTCGTTGGGGAGAGAGAGAGAGAGAGAGAGAGTTAAGCTTAAAAGACAGTGAGAGGAACAGAACATGGGGGTGGACTGACAGAGGAGAGAGACAGACACATCTTTTGTGCTTCTTTCTCGTGGAACACGGAGGCAAATGGGTGGGGTTTGGCGCCGCTTGTAACGGTCAAAGATTAGGGTTTCCGGTCAAACTGATGTGGTGACTGAAGTGAGATTGCAAACCACATCCCAAAAATCAAAAGGGGAAAAACCATTTTTTTTTTAAATAAAGGAAAATGCCTCGTAAGACCTGAGTGGTTTGTTTGTTTGTTTTTTTTTTTTTTGGGAATGAGAGGAAGACCTGAGATTGATGGAGGATTAAGAACCCATTAGATTAAAAGAGATTTCACGTCAAAATCATCACCATTCTCGTTAAGAACATCGTTAGCACAGCAACCCGTCATTTGATTAATTTCAATTTTCACCCGCACATATGTATTTCCAAATTGCTCTCTCTTTATTTGATGCATAGCTCAATTCGTTATTGCCTCTTTCGCCATCCTAAAAACTTGTCCAAAAGTTGTTCTTTATATAGGCCCTCATGTTCCGCCGATCAATCCCCAACCGTGTCGTTATCTCAATGTTTTTGGCGCCAAACGTTGCACAACGTGGAGCAAGACAACATTAAATACGTCAAGACCGGGTCGTGAGCTACCCAAGCCAAATAATTCTTTGTGCCAAAGCAATTCACACTGATGGGCCAAAGCAATATCCCAATTACTCCTAGAGTGAGCTCCTTACATATATTATATTGTGCTATTTCGTGTAATATCAACGAGGGCCCCCTCTGCGTCGAGGATTGACCCAAGACTCCATAGCCCCCCCAAAAAAAAAACATAGCCATTAGCCATTTGCCGTTGCCGAGTCTAGTAGCCGCACTCGCTCTTAGGGTACTCTCCTCTTGATTGGGCCACGTGGCGGCATCTGAACAGGGAGACTAGAGGAGTACTGGTATGGTATTGGATTGGTAAAGCGGGCGGTGGAGCAGGTGCGGCTAGCGTCGCCCCCTTTGTCGTCATTAGGCACTACCGTCGAGCCGGGACAAAGGAGCAGCCTTCCCGCCCTCTCTCTTTCGACCCACACGGGAAAGAGACGACACGATTGGCTTCCACTTCTCCTCTGTCGCGTCGCCAATCACGGAAAATTTAATAATACTCAGCCTTTTTTACTTCATTCGTTTCGCGGGCTCTTTTTTTTAATTAAAAAAATGACGCAAATAATTTTGATTAATGAACTTTTACTTCATTTATTAGCGATATTCAATTTTAACTCAACATGCGATATTATTCCTGAATTTTAAATTTATTCAATGCGATTCTTGAATTTTTAATATGTGTTTAAATTAATCCATTGATTAAGAGGCTTACTTTTTAGGAAACTAGAGAGTGGTGCTCCAAGATATGAAGCTTGACACGCAAGATCTTTCTCTCTCAATTTGAATTAATAGAGGGATGACATGTAACACTTTTCATATAATTTAGGGATTGATTTGAGCATGTGTCAAAAATTTAAGGATCACACTGAATAAATTGAAAGTTCATGAACAACATTACACGTTGAGTTAAAGTTCAAGGATCACGCTGAACACGTTGGGCTAAAATTTAGGTATTATTTGTGTCATTATCCCTTCTTTGAGAAGATACTCTTAGAATTTGACGAAACGGATGAATACATACGGGAAGCGAAGTGAAACAAAATCGAGTTGTATATTATATTGAAAGGTCCAAAAAAAAAAAAAAAAGAAGCTCGGGCCCACGACAAACGGAAGAAATGGGAAAAGTTGGTCTCGTCTTTTGCAGGGCAAAAACATTATCTCGATTTCAAAAATAAGAAAAATGAATGCAAGCTGCAAGCTTCCGCTCCGTCCAATGGGAAAGAGGCTTGAGCTCGCTGTGGAATGACACTATTATCCTTGTCTTGTCCAATATTTACGGTGTTTCCTCTCCTTTTTTTTTCATCTTTTTTTTCTTTTGTGGGGCTTTTTTTTTTCAGTTCGAGCTATTGTCCGAAAGAAAAATTATCAGGAGCGCAAGTCGCGCTCAATTTAGTCACGAGGATCATGAAATTACGTATGATATTACAATCTTAACCAGCGGGGCCTAGTCAAAGATTCCAACCAAACCAAATTGCTTCAAAAACAAATAATAATAATAAAAAAAGAAACATCTCGATATCTTAAAAGAAAAACCAAATTAAATCTCGAAATTGATTTTTTAATCCATTTTGTATTTTTTTTTTCAATTCCCATCGAAGATCATGCAGAGATTGGTTCCTGAGAAAAAAGTCAAAAGGGACAAGACAAGGGCTTTAGGGCTCGGGCCCACACTACCCTCACAATCTTCTTCATGGCATGGCTCACGCTGTTAAATTTCAGTATCTCTTTGTTCCACATGAAGAAATCCTCGTATCGCATCACAGGCTGCTGTTGACCATCTTTGCTTACCAGAACTAAAATAGTTTTGTCAGTACATTGATCTCACAGAAATTCTAAAAGAATTCTCCCTCGCCTTATGAATATAATCAACCTGTCATAATGTACCATAGGTTCAATGCAATTTCGAGGCCAACATGGTATTGTGGGCATTGAAATATGACCTAATTTGGTCATCGATGTATGCCTGCCCGGCACATGATTAAAGAGACCACATGAGTGGCACTGAGCAATGAACAAACGTGTGTCCCGTACATGAGTGTTGTTATTAACATATTTAAAGGCCAAAGAACTATTTCCAGTGAAAGATACTTTGTCGCTGGAAGAGGAATTCCGACGAAATAGGTATACATTGTATATTTCGAAAGGGATCACTAGTGGCTAATTATCTTTTAAGAAATGGAGCTGTGTAGTTGGTTAACAAGGTCAACAAAGAGTGCAACTTGCTGGGAATGTGCCTCGAAGAAAAGCCTCGAGAGTCTAATCTCCAATCTATTAGGTGAGCGGGAAAAAAATAAATTGAAATCTGATACCGAGAAAGTTGGTGCTTGCTTACAATTCCAAATGGACCCACTTGTTCGAAGAACGATTATTTTTTTTTTCTTTTTCTTTTTCGAATTTTTGAAATCAAGCATAGATTAATTGGAAGACACACTTAATAATGCAGCCGCTATACTCCAAATGCAGTCCATTGTACCCATTCTATAACATGCTATTTGCAAATTAAAGATTTACGAAATAATATCACAGATTCAACGTAAAGCGGAATCACGTTATATTACGTCGTGCAATCATTTTTGTATAGACACTCATAACAAGAAGGTTGCACTTATCCCAATAAAAAAATCACAATAAAAATCCTAAACATTGTGACCATCAATCAATTTAACTCTGCCAATCACATTCTATTTCGGTAAAAAAAAAAAAATGCAGCATTGCTGTGGATTTTCTTGGTTCTATTTAGGAACACATTCAAAGACCAATTATGAATATGTTGGCAAAGAATCATGTGAGAGCTGGATGAGAGAGGAGCATGATGAATATATATAATCTCCTGCCATGTGGATTAATCATTTTTAACAAGGACACAGGTTCTCTTTTTAACCTTTTCCTTTTGCCACGTGGGATTTCTTTGAAGCACAATTTTAAACCCCCCCCCCCCCCCCCCTCTTTTTTTTTACTTTTCTTTTTACCGGATCCCAGAGGCAAATGGATATTGAATGAGTGACTTCCTGATCAAGCAAGGTATTAAGATCCTAATGGCCAATGGAAGCTTTTGTTGTTATGTTCTTAGTTCCATGTAAGAAAGGTCCTTTGGGATCATCTTCAATACTCTTTTTTCTTTTTCCCGAACTTGAACTCTCGTGAGGGACTGTGGCGATCTGTGAAATTAATAGTGCGCTCCACAAAACCCGGATCTCAATAGAGTTTCCCTTGTTACTCAATAAACTGGATTCAGCTATTCACGAAGCTGACACTAGGATTACAGTGAGAAAAATGCTAATTTGGGTTGAATTTGTGACATGGATTAGGTGGGTTGGCGGGGTGGTGGGGGCATGTGTAGCCACTAGCTAGTCATTATATAGTCCAAAATTGGCACCTAAATTTGGAAAATTGGGGCCTCCAAAGATGCGATAAGTGAGGAAAAGGCGGTCATACATTCGGTCGCGTTGGAATATGACTTTAAGTAAGCTTTATTTGCTAATAAACCTAAGTCCTCGACCGTTTAATTTATGTCCCCCTTTGGCAACAGCATCGCATAAGGTTGCTTCACATGAAATATTCATGTGTCACGAATTCCTTTTATGAGGAAAATAATCCTCGAGAAAGCGAATGTCTCTTGGCGAGAAGCTTCTTTGTGGACAGCCTTTAGCCGTTGAATAAAATCGCGTGAAGAAGGTAAGGGATCGAGGGATTCCAAGTTCGGGAGTCGAAAGTCGCTTGTTCGAACTCCATCCGGCTACGAATGACCGTCTCGGAGTTGTTATCGGCTGGGAAATCGAACTAGGGCTACCTGCAAAGCTAAAGATCACAACATATTCGGTTTATGGAATTAGCAGAGTGTTTTATGATCCTATTAAAAGAAAAAAAAAAGGATCTATGATCTCGTGCTCTAGAGTTATAAGACAAGTGAAAAAACAAAATTGGTCGGTGAGTTGGTCAAGTATCATCGTTTTGCTAGAGCTAGTTGCGACTCGCGAGATTGTTGCAAATTAGGGTTGGCTCACGAACTGTTTTAACATTTTACTCAGAATCGGTCAGATTCCACGTTTTTCTCTGAATTGACGCGATTTGTCCAATGGAGTCCTCACTCCTCGGGGTTTCAACTTTGCTCATCAAGTTTTTCATCTTGCATCATTGCTGAAGCTTCTTCTAATCTTACCTTCTATCCTTTACACATAGAAGGAAAAATAATCGGGCTCATTGTGTGGTATCACGACAATAAAATAATAGGGCAATGGTTTCGTTCATTTCGTTTGAAGCAATAGTTTAGTTTAGCTTGGCGGATTTTGCTTCTCTCTTTTTCCGTTCAAACTGTGTTAACTACCCTTGGCTTTAGTTTAAAAATGCATTGGATCTCTCATGAATCATGATAACTACTAATTGGCATGATTAGTGAAGCGAGCAGGAAGTTTCGTGACCGTTAAACGATGCAGGGGATCGAACGACGAGTGTCATGGGGTACTTCTATACTTGAAAACCTTGTAGCAATACTTATTGATGCTAAAACATAACTCATGAGCAATGCAGAACGTAGATAAAGCGACTAGGTCGTCAGATTGGTTTTGTACTAGGACCTTAAGAGCTCCAAAGTTGAGATTGGCCTCCCGTGTACAAACTGGTCAGGAGTTGATGCCACTCTCCTGGTAAGACCATGGCAGGTCAAAACCAGTCGTAGTGTTAAAAATAATGTGTTATCGCTTGATACAAAGGACGTCCGAGTTAAGTTGGACGTGGTATGACTCAATACGGTAAAGATATTTGTCTTGAGTATTCCATGAGACAACTAAATAAAAGGGTTTGCCTAGCCTTGCGCGACAAGCCGAGCGCCTCATGAGCTATTCCACGGTCAAGGAAACTGTGAGCACCTGACAATTGGCATATGATCTATTCCACGTCGAAGGCAAAGCTCTTTCTTAATGAATGGGCCTTGCTCGTAGCCGGAATGTGACCAAGCGCCCAGTCCTCGTCAATGATGGTAGCGATGAAGGAGGTAAAGCCCAATACAGTAGCCCAGCCCTTCAAACAAAGAGCGAGAGCCTCTTATCTTTGAATGAAATGAAAATCCTCACATCTATTTTTGCAAGAAATTTAGGGACTGTTTGGCAACGATGCGTAATTCTCTGATTTTGTTTTTCAAAACAAAAAAAGATGAGAAACATGTCGGTAACATAAATGATTTTCATTTTGATTCTATTTCGGGGAACAGTTTTGGAGTATGAACAAGAATGAAAAAAAAGAGAGAGTTGATTATGGAAAAAAGATTCAATTTTGATAATCACAGAAAAGAATGAAGTCTCAGTTCTCTCACTTTTCCTTCGACTAACCTTGGATTCTCTCACTTTTCCCTCAACTTAAAAAAGAACCAAATCTCAATTTTGTCGCTCATCTGCCGCTTTCGTGACCCACTAGCTCCACCACCGCCCTCATCGCACTACTCTAGTTAGTTTTGTTTAGTCATTTACTTTCCTCATTGTATCATCGCCTCATCTATCTTTCCCAAGGATCTTGCTCGAGATGGCCCTCGCCGATCTGGGTGAGGGCCTCTCTAGTCGAGCTCGAGCGAGGGTCGCCCTCGCCGATCTTGTATTGTCTCGAAAAAAGAAGGGGAAAGACGATGGGGATGGTGGTGAGTCAATTCCGATTGCCGTTCAGCTTTCATTTGAAGGATGACTTTGCTAAGCCGTTCTTCTGTTCCTATGCTCTGAACTTTCACCTTTTTGATTTCATCTTCCAGACAGCGTGCCCGCGGTTCCTCTCCTCTAAAGCTGCTGTTCCATGTGGCTCCATTCTTCTAGCAGTCTTGATAATTCTGCCTTCATCTTATACTTTTCTAGAAAAATCTTCTCCTCGGCATCAGATACCGCAGTTTTCAGTTCCCTAATTTTTCATGATCCCGGTCTAGTAAACTTGTTTTAAGTCTTAAAGCTATGCATCCTCTCATCTCATTCGTAGCTACCCTGTCTGCAGCTTTCTCTTGGAGACATTAGCTTCAATAAGCTAAAGCATTTTAGTGGCGTAGGTAGAATCTTCGATTAATTTGAAATGTAGGAAATTTACATGAAATTTTGCAAAGTAACTACTGAAATTGCACTGAACGCTCAGTCCTGGGTTGGTCAGTGACGTTGGATGTCAGTTAATCACGTATTAAGGTTGGACGGTGAATACTTGACAAAGTCCATAATGAACAGATTGTTTGTGTCTTCATGCCCCAGGTAATAAATAAATTAATTATGAATAACGCATGATATGTTTTATTGTTGGGACTTTGGACTCCAGTCCCCTAATAATAGTGAATGAGAAGTGAGAAATGGAGAGTCCCGCAATGAAAAAAAAAATAGTTGAGAGATTGACTTAAATATGAGAAACTCACAAACGGGTTTGGTCCTCAAGGGACACCCCACTTTTGTGGAAGGGAGATGACGTATAAAAGCTGTGTTAGCCCACGTGCGTGCCGCCACCACCTGTCGGCCGGCTGGTTCGGGCCTGGGTCTAGCTTGTTCCTATTTTTTAAACCTATAAGTTTGATTTTATTCTATTTCTTTTTAAATCTAACAAACACGATTCAAATAGACTTGTTTGGAAATTTATGGACATTTTTCCTTGTTCGAACAGAAACCTTTGTTCGGAAATTGATACGGGTTCGATTGATACAGGTTCGTGACTCTTCATTCTTAACCTCTTCACTGGCGCAAGCTGTGGCCCATCTCAAAGAAATTTTGCAGCATCTCCATCCTTCGCAAATTCCTTCTATTGGCCAGAGAATTTTGCAAACAGATGCTAGTGACAAAAGTTGGGCAACCATACTTCTTGAAGAAATCAAAGGAAACGCTTCATTTGTGCTTACAAGGGTAGAAGATTCACCCCTGTAGAGATGTATTACCACTCGACCTTTAAGGAGATTCTCATAGTCAAGTATGATATCAAAAAGTTTGAATACCACCTTATTTGGCATTACTTTTTGGTAGAAATGGATATACCTTCATTTCCCTAAATGTTAAAACTCAATCAGAAATAGATCCCCATCCTCAGCTGTTAAAATGGGCTGAATGATTTTCAAATTACTCTTTTGATGCTAGACATATAGCAGGAAAGAAAAATGTCTTCGCAGATTTTCTGTCCAAACCAAAGCAGCCAGTTGAGTCCATCAACACGTATGTTCGCAGAAATCCTCACTTCATGGCCTATAAATACAACCATTGACTGCCACATTCTCAATAATGTCATTTTCGCCATCCATTCTTCATCTTCAGTATTTCTATGCGATTGTTCAGTGAAGTTACGTTTGAAGGTTTTCTTTGAAGAAGCACCACTTTAGAAAAAAGACGGTCCGTTTTATCCTAAGATGAAATTGTCCAAGACTTTTGGGTACCGGTAAAGGGGACAAATTTATCTTAAAGACACAACGTGAATTCGTTAGGCTCGGATCATTCGTCTATATTCGGATTACTCATTTGCGTTTGATTTTAGGTTGGCTGATCAACTTTATTTTATATATATGAACACTTAGACAACAACAATCTCAAGATAAATTTCTGCGCTTGGTCCATTTTTCGTTGTGAGTGTTCTGTTTTTTGTAATAGAAATGGCTTTAACATCGATGACGCTTATTCCATTTGTTCCGACTCATGGAGAGAGGCCAAAAAAGTTCAATGAGACTGATTTCAAGAGATGGCAATAGAAAATGTTGGTCTATATCACGACTTTGAATTTGGCAAGGTTACTTAATGAGGATACTCTTAAGTTGGATGAACGAGAGAGAAACAAGGAAAGGGATTCTACTATAGATGCGTGAAAGTATTCAGAATTCCTGTGTTGCAACTATATTATCAATGGTCTGAACAATTCCCTTTACAATGTTTATCGACCGCTGAAAATGGCTAAGGAGTTATGGAATATTTTGGACAAGAAGTAGAAAACAGAAGATACTGGATTGAAGAAATCATTGTTAGCAAATTTCTGGACTTCAAGATGATGGATTCCACGACTATCTTAATTCAAGTTCAAGAGCTTCAAATAATCATGCATGACATTCATGCTAAAGGTATAATGATTAGTGAATCATTTCAAGTGATTGCTTTCATTGAAAAGCTACTACCGTCTTAGACATATTTCAAGAATTACCTCAAACACGAGAGAAATAATTTATCACTTGAAGAGTTAATAGTTCAATTGAGAATAGAAGAAGACAATAAGCTTTCTGAGAAGAAAGTTGGCATAAATCTGGAGGTTTCAAGAGCCAATGTTGTTGAAAAAAGATCGAAACCTAACAAGATGAGGAAAAAGTTTGGAGAAGGATCCTCCCATGACTTGAAAAAGTTCATTGGCAAATACTATAATTGTGAAAAGTCTGGACTTCATGCCAAAGACCGTAAAACCAAGAAAAGACAGAAGACTCAGATGAATGTTATGGAACAAAAATACACTTTTAGTGCCAAAAGTTGTATGCGGATATCACTTTAGTACCAAAAATTTTAAACGGATCACTTTAGTATCAAGTTGGAGACAAAAAGATCATTTTGGTGCCTCTGGCGAGAATTTCTGACCAAAATTGCCACGTGTCATTAATAATAATAATTATTTTTTATGAAAAATGACATTTAAAAAATTAAATAAATCTACGTGGGCTGCCAAATAGATTTTTGCACTTTAAAATAATTAAAATTAGCTAAAAATTATATTCATTTAAAATACCAACTTTATTAAAAATAAAATTAAAAATAATCTATTAAAAATACTTAAGCTTAAAACAAATTGAACCAGGCGACGAGGGTCACTGAGCCCCGGCAAAGAGCCGACCACCCCTCCACCGGCGGTAGGTGAGGCCGCCAAGACCTAGGAGAGGTCGGTGACCCTCGCCCGATCTAGATGAGAGCTGCGATCCTCGTCTGTCGCCGGTGGGGGTCGTTGCCGAGGCTGGGCGCCCCCGCTGGCCATTGGCAGCAACGTCGAGCAACTGTGATGAGGATTGTGCAAGCCCTCGCCATCTGCAAACGTTTTTTTTTTGTTGAGTTTTTTTGTTAATTTTTAACCTAATTTTTCAAATTATTTTGAAAAAATAATTTGTATTTTCTATTTTTGTAAAGTAATTAAGTTTTTTTTAAAAAATTTAGCACTAAAGTGATCCGTTTGAAACTTTTAACATTAAAGTAATCTCTATACATAATTTTTGGCACTAAAAGTGTACTTTTTGCCGTATGTTTTACTTAGTCAACTCTGATCGGATTGGATTGGATTTTTAGTGAGTTCAGTGGAATTGAATTTTAAGGGTGGAGTTAGTCTTTCTCACCGCTAGTTTCCATGACATGAGCACAAGCAAGGCAGCACAAAGATGCTAAAGTTAAAAAGCTTCCCCGATAAGATACAAGCGCCAAGATCACATGAGTTAAGATACAAGGAGTGTTTCAGTTTTCGTCTTAGAAGAGGGAACTGATCCTATGACCCTTTATTTCAGAAGATTAGATTTGGAACCGAATCGATCGGTTTTAGTCCAGTTCTCAATTCTACCGTGTTTTGAGTAAAACCAAACACATCTTTATAGTAAAATGAAAGTTGCACCGTTTCACTATAAAATAATTCATTGGTCAAGTAGTTATGTCGTTGATTATTTATGTTGAAAACCATGGTTCAATTCCTGATGGGTGCAAAAGCATTTTTTTTCACTTTAAAGATGCTTCAAAAATCGGTTCGAGTGGAGAACCGGCCTAGTTGAAAGATTTCTGGATATCACTGATGGCTCCGTCCTTGGAAGTTGGAAGTAAACTGGTCCTAGTCCTTAGCAGAGTTTGAATCCGACTCAATTCTTCCTAAGATCAGTCTTGAACTAGTTGATCCATGCCGACTCGCCCCCGACTCCCTAATTGATTTGGACTCGGTGCTCACCCTTCTTACTTGCTTGTGAAAAATACCACCTGACACTTCGGAAGGTATCATATTGGGAAATTTAGCGAATGAGATGAACAACATAATCATATTCTGAGATTAGCAATTCCGAAGAGCAAGTGTGCCAAGTCTAATAAGTGCGCCTATTAATCGCACACCCGCATGCGGGTATAATATGATCTAGCCCACTTGCCTATTTTTTTTATTTTGAAAAATCATAGTAGCTTTCTAACTTATAAATAGATTTGCACTCTTTATTTCATACAATATGGTAAGAATGATTGGTTTCAGTATGGATATACCCACCATAGAACCAAGAACTACCAACTAGGAATCAATTCCATAAAAAGCGAACTATAAATCACCTGCTTATTCTATGGATCCACCCGAGAATCGAATCATCGGTATGATTCCCGCTTACGTTTCTACCGAGCAAAAACGGGAAAGAAACAGCATCATGGATCCTGAAGAAGTGACGAAAGGCTAAATATATATACCTTCCTCCTTCTGCCCTGAATAAGAACCAGGCTGACGGCGGCTGTCTTCACTCTCTGTTTTTCCTAATAAACAACATAAAATGTTAGTTTTTTTTTCTTTTCCTTTTTTTTGGCTCATCAAGCAGCAGCGTGAGGGTGTCAATGAGCCTGGCCAGGCCCGAAGGTGAACAGTACCGAGTTCGGGCCAGCCCGCGCTAGGCTGAGACGGGCCGAATTATTTTTTTTTCTTTTTTTTTTTCAAAATTAAAATTAAATGATAAATCTACCAAATGAAAGAATATAAAAAGAATAAATTAAATCAAATTAAAAGAAAATATAGATGTTAAAAAATATCTGGGCGTCGGGCCTGCCTGGCCCGCGTACCAAGCTTGGACTGGCCCTGCCCACTTGGCCCGACCTTTTTGACACCCCTATTGTGGCGTGCGTGGGTATTGTTTGGGTGGGTGAAACAGAGGTCTGGACATTTTTTTTGGATGGATCGGCCAGACTCTAGGTCTTTGAGGGATTCAATTAAAAGAATATATAAAATGGGTATTATATAAAAGAGCGGGTTTGGTTAGACCGGTTGAATGGTTTCCACTCAAAATTAAAAACCAAACCGGTACCCTCCAATTCTATGAAATTGGAATTGGGAACCAGACTCTACCCGCCGGTTACCATTCAAAATTAGCTGGTTGGGTACGGTCCAGTCCAGTTTGGATGGATTATGATTTTTTTGCTCACCTCTGCAACATGGGATTGGAAAATGACACTTTGTGTTTGTTTTACAAACAAAGTTCAAGTTGGCATACTTAAGTTTGGCACCAACAATTCTTCTTCTTTGTGCCTCTACTTACTTCGCTAAAGCGAAGGGCTTATGATCTAGGAAGCATCGATATTTTTCGGAGGCTTCCTTGTCGTGTCCAACACTTTTCGATACTCCAATACTATCCGATACTCTTCAACATGCAACCACATGTGACCAACCTTCAAACACACCAGTTCAACATCCCAACATGCCATTTATACAAAACACATAATCAATTTTAAATATTTTCAATGAATTATTGATCAAAATGTAGATTTATCAAAAATATAAATTTTTAAGTCATATATTTGGCCTCTCCAAAATTAATATACCTAATTAACAAAAAGAAATCGTGGATTCCTAATAGAAAAAGAAGAAAAAATCCAATAATATTTTTATATAATCATGTATACATAAAAAAACCTTATGTTTAATATAAAACGTGACTTAACGTGTCGAAATTTTTTATTTGTTAAAAAATGACGTGTCGAAATATCGTATAATGTCATGTCGTGTATTATCTCACGTGTTGGTATTAATGGTACCTAATTTATGATAGCTTATTGGCCTCAAAAGTGGGGCCTACTTGCGAGAGGTGGCTTTGCCCAGGTCTAAGGATGTTGCGCTGGAGTGGGTCCCACCGGATTTTGAAACCGCGTGGGGACCGATTCCTACGACTGGTGAAGTCACACTAGAGTTGGTGACATTTCCCATGCGTTCCCTTCCTCCTATCGGACTAAAGAGACCAATGCGAAGAGACTTATCTTGACTGTCGCCTGTATTAATGTGCATGAGGTTATATGCCTAATCAATCAAATAATTGGAGGGGAGATATATTTATGAGCCCGTTTAAGTATTTTAAGAAGCTGCAAGACATACCGCGATAAATGTCGTGATATTTTTTCAGAAATAATTTAATGGGGAAAGAAGAATTTGCATTAGTTAAAGCGAGCCGAGCGTTAACTGATCGCAACCCATCAAAGTTGGGATAATTGTTCAAAAAAATCCTGAACATATTATAATATAGCGGTAAATCCAGTCCTCACCTTTCGATTATGCCGATTTAGTCCAAAATCTTTAGACGATTTGTCAATTCAATCATAAATCTTTTAATTATGTCAATTTAGGCAAAATATTTTGAAGATTTGTCAATTTAGCCATAAGCCTATTATTTGGATAATTGGCCGAAAAGACTATACTGACAAATTATCAAAAAGTTTATGAACAAATCGATAAATCGTCAAAAGGTTTATGACTATATTAACACAAGTGAAATGTTCAAGACTGAATTGACAAATTGTCAAAAGACTTCGAACTAAATCGACACAATGAAAGGTTGAGTACTGAACTAACCAACTTACAATAGGTTGGGGACTTTTTGGACAATTTTTCCCCATGGGCCTTCACTCACCTTATAGTACAATAAGATCACCTTCGAAAATCCTCCATTGCTTTTGTAAATTGGGCCACTTCTGCAATTAATCGAGAAAGATTTTGCGTATCGCAAAAGGCCTATATGATAACACTTTCAAAAGTCAATTTCTCTGCCAGAAATCAATCTGACAGAGAAATTCGTTTGATAAAAACACTTCTGAAGTAGAAATCTGTTTGGTAAAAAAAATTGATTTATGATAGTATATTTCACTTTTGATAGGATATTCTGCCCATTTTGAGAAATGAAAAATTTTAACTCTCGACTTCAAAATCACTTCTTGGACCACAACCGTCTCCGTCGACCAACGCCGCCTCTGACCACCATCCGCCCACCGCCGTCACGGCTTCCACCGGCCCCATGACCCCGCCGCCGCAGCTCGCCCGCCGCGGTCGGCGACCATTGTAGACCCCGCCCTCATCCTCTGCTGTTGATCGCCGCCACCCACTAACCGTATTACGACCACTGTTGAAAATTTTGTTAATTATGTTTCAAAGTAGAAATTTTCAACTGTTACTAAATAAATTTGTTTAATCAGAAGTCAATTTGAAGCAGAATTAGAAAAATCAACTTATGAAGAGAAGTAAAAATTAATTTATAATATAGAAGTCTTACCCATGTACGCCCATATCGTCTTGACGATGCACATTCTGTTACAGTTTCCGATCTCGATCGTCATATTACTATAGTCACAAACTAGTTTTTTTTTTTTTTTTTACACACAAGGTAGTTGACAAGTCATATCCGTGAACGATCGACGTGTGTAATTGTACGATTCAACGTGGCTAACGGAGCCCTCGATGGGACCTACATCACATGACACCCCCTGTACCCCAACACCAACATTCATTATTCATTATGGGGGCCTCCAGCACGGACCGCCCCAAACTCTCCTCCCTCTCGTACAAATTTGTTGCTCAGAGGACGAGTCACTCTCAGCCTCATCCCACTTCGTCGCTTTGCCTTTTCTGCTTCTCATGCATAAATAGCCTCTTACCATTCCCATCGCTTCCTCCCACATTGTTCACTCCTCTTCATTTCACTCCGCTACGAAGATGGTTCGAGCAACAGTCTTCCTCCTCGCCTGCCTCGTCGTCGGCTCCTCCCTGCTCGACTCGACGAAGGCCGCCGGATCAAGTAAGCTGCATGACTTGTCATTTGTTAGAACGATGCTCACCTGCGGAAAGAGTCGCGCCTTGGTGGCATGCAAACGCCTCACAGAAAATTCGCTAGGACTGATTTAAAAGGTTGTGGAATTTTTTTTTTTTTTTTTGCGAGGTTTCTGCGGGACCAAGTGCTCGGCGAGGTGCTCGAAGGCGGGGCTGAAGGACCGGTGCATCAAGTATTGCCGGATTTGCTGCGACAAGTGCAAGTGCGTCCCGTCCGGCACGTACGGCAACAAGCACGAGTGCCCGTGTTACCGCGACCTCAAGAACTCCAAGGGCAAGCCGAAATGCCCTTGAGCGTCATTACCGACTTAAGTATCTGTTAATCATGATTATCAAGATAATTACGCCTATCTTACGTTGTAGTGCTTATGAAGTGCTCTCGAGACATCATATGGTCGAGACTAGACAGCTGGTGATCTGCTTGTATTGGTCCGTCCCTTGCGTTGGATTTGGATGTGAATAAGCCATGAAAATACGTTGCTTGAAAATAAAGCAGTTCTTCGGGTGCGTAATACAAAGTACAGAGCTAACATTTTACTCGGATTGTGAACGGCTGGTTGAGGCTTGCTTTTCAATTTCCCCAAAGTTAAAGGTAGTTTCCTGTCCTAGAGTATAATATGAAGGCGAATTGGTTAGCCAAGACGCAAAGGAAGAAAAAATTACCTCGAAACTGCGTACCCTCCCCATTCCGAGCTCTCTGAGATTTACTATGTAATGAAGTCCATCTCTCGGCCATTTCACATTGGTCATTCTCAAAGAAAATGTCTCTTCCGACCCCCCCAAAAAAAAAAAAAAAATTCTTGATTTCGTGGTTCCGTGAGCATCCGTGGACGTTCTTGAATCTGGGAGAATGTAACCATCTCGTAGTAACTTTTCTGTAGTTTTTTTTTTTTGGAAAAATAATCAAAAAATTCATAAATTTATTTTAATTATGCCAATTCAATCATAAATATTTTATTTTTACCATTTAAAACCTAAACATTTTACGTTTGTGTCCATCCGGCCAAATTTGGCTCTGATGTGATAATTTTTGACAATAATAACTATGGACTAGGTAAATTCATGACATCAATTCGATCTTCATTATTTATTTATTTCTTTTCTTTTCTTTTCTTCTCCTTCTTCCTCCGTTACGTCACCGGCCCTCGCCTCTGACCGGATAGGCTGAATCGGCACAAATACAAAATATTTACTTTCAATTAGCCAAAAAAATTTAATATTAAGTTGACGCAATTACAATAGGCCTAAGATTATTTTGGTAATCTTTCCCTACCTTTTTCTATTATTCAAATGATTTTCCTAAAGATCGTCTATTGACATTATAATATATCCCGCAAATAGATATAAGATAAGGGGTTAGGAGCACGTGAGTGATGTAAAAGCTAAAGATCCACCAACAGATTAAGAGTTACGAGTACACAAAATAATTACTGCACTGAACTATTTCGAGATCAATATAAGTTGATGCTTTCCAATACCAACCATGTCATCAAGCACAATCCATGCTATTCACCGTTCACTTGGTTAGCCGCAAGGACGGTCTTTTTGTTCGGCGATTTTCTCTCTCTGCGAAAACTGAGCAGCTGCCTATGTTACACTCTGCAATCTTCTAATCTTTTCATCAGTAAAGTATCTTTTCTACTGTATAAACGTATGAGGGACTGCTTTGTAGGTTTCTATTGTATACCCATGGTAGGAACAGCATCATAGACAAATGACGTCCAACGTGACCTTCCTCCGACCGAAGATGGGATCGATGCAGTTAGAAAACCTCCCTCTATCGATAACTTGCACCCGCCAAAAAATCATAATGACCAGATGAACGTGCCTGAGTCAAAGCGGCTGAAGCTCTTGCTCAGGAATGGCAACACCTACAGGCTTGTATGAACCGGATTGTTGCCGGTTATTGTTCCAAACGAACCATAGTGCAATACTCGTTAGGGTAAGAAACAGCGCTACTGAAGCGACTGCAGCCACTGCCAAATAATTTTGCTGCCACCATTTGCTGCACCGATGAAGGAGAAGATACTATTAGAGAAATAATAAGCAGCAAAAAAAAGGCGGAGGTCATATTAGCACAAAGTTCCTAGACATGGACATTGGCCAACCCTCCCTGAAATTAAAGATATCTCAAGAGTACTGAATATCCAAGAATTTGGAATGCAGTGACAACTCAACCACTCAATTACAACGTTTATAAGTCCAATTGCGGAGTCCTTTTTATTTTTTTATTTTTTTGCAGTTGATTATTTCTACTCCGACCATCAATTCTCAAATTCATGAAGATGATTTATTCAAGCTAAAGGGGACACCAACAATGTTAATTACAGCTGAACATGTACACATCGAAGAAGAAAACAAAACCATACCGCTTCTTTTGAGGCTCAATTTTCCATTCAACTAGCTGATAACTACCGAATCTCTCAGGAAGCTGCAGGCGATGATCTCTTAAGCGTGTGATTATGTTCTGCATACAAACACATGAGTCAGAAGCGAACAGGCAACTCTTGTAGATTAAATTCTATGAAAGAAAAGAAACAGTACCACTGCGGTGGTGTTAGAGATGTAGTCAGCAGAGTCAGCTGGAAAGATGGTCCACTCAGCAAGGAAATGGTTTCCACTGGAGGTGAAATTCAGCAAATGGACCTGAGATTTAGAAAATTCTGCTTAGCACAATCTGAAGTCAGATGGCTCTTATGGAGGTATCCAGACAGTGATCAATATCTCACACTTGATTATGGATACGACAAGGGTATAAACCCTGAGTAAAGAAAAAGGTTGAATATGTTAAAAGCGCAATGCGAGTTTTAGCAGATTAGGAGGCTAGGACATCAACTCAAGAATTCATGAACTGAGGAGATTAGGTCAAGCCTACCATTCAACCACAGATTACCCGGAAAAGATGCCTGCAAGATCTGACTCTTACCTGTGCAGTATTCATTCCCAACTCATGAGCAATAAGTTCTTCAAATTCTGTGAAGTTAGGCTTCCAGCTGGAGCTTTTGATGCTGAATGACATGTTGAACATTATGACTCCTACTCGAAATTCAACTGAGCACGAACAAATGGTAAGATGAAATTGTTAATGGAAGATTTCTAGTCGCAAGACGGAACGGTAAGTAAGCCAAAGACAAGCAAGTCAAATCCCTCAGGAACTTCAAGGTTTTCAGTCTTAATAGCAACATGATGAAGATAGATGACATCAGGTAAGAAAAGGCACTCCAGAAAATCCAAGCTATCTTAGAGTGCACTTGTTTTGTGAAAACTGAAGGATTTGAAAAACATTTTCCTAAAAAGCACAGTTTGTTGTATCACTCATAAAAATGAATGAATGAAAAAACAATCATCCTCTACTATAAATTGTTCCCGATGGTGAATTAGCTAATTATTTCAAGTGATACAAGCAATTATCTTTTGAAAAATATTTTCCAAATCCTTCATTTTTTGCGAAAAAATGCATCCTTAGGCTTCGTTTGTTCCACGGAAAATGAATAACTTGGAATAAATATCGTCTAGAAAAATGGATAAATAAAAAAAAAATTCCATCGTTCAAGAAATTGTTTAGTCATAAGTTGTTGTTGATAATCAAAACATTTCCAATTAACTCATTAATTCAAGTGATACAAGCGATTATTATTAAGAAAACGTTGTCCAAATATCTTATTTTCTGCAAAACAAATAAAGCCTTATTCTTGAAATGCTTTCAAAAAGATTAAGGCAGTAGGAAAACCTGCGGATATGGATAACAGTCAAAAGGAAGACTAGCACTGTTGAAACTCTTACAATCGACAGATCTCAGGAACTGGAAAAGGAAGGAGACTAAAAGGAACAGTCATCGCGCAGCAACTAATCCATTTAACTTCTTCCATCTTTCTTTTAAACAGGATTTTAACAACCAGGAGAGGAGAAGCCAGAATTGACAGTGTGCAGTACCCATCTGACTCCAGTAGAACACTTAATGTACAGCTAAGGGCATTCAAATGCTTGTAGGATTTACTCTTCTTACCCGGAAAAGAATTTGGAGGCAATCCACTTGGAGCTAAGCTAGGAGAAACAGCTGGAGAAGTGTTGTGGCTCTGAGGAACTAAAGGTGCAGGTGCGGGATGACCAGTATCATGCAGTCGCTTCCACAGTTCAGAGCAATTAGTTTTCCAAAAGCCAAGCTTATTTTTCTCCCTGTCATATGTGACAAGGGTGTTGCGGACAATTATACCTGCCAAAACATACAGTAGTCTGGATCAAAGTTCACAAATTGCTAAGCATTCCAATATTAAAAAAGATTCAGAAAAGAAAAGCAAAAACAGCAAGAATCAAGTACCTTTCCAAAATCAGGATGAAGTCAATGAAGGAGAGAGAAAGAGAGAGAGAATTCCAAATAATAAAAAGTACCTCCTAGCAGAGTGGTTTCATCATTTTTGTTCTCGAATACACCTAAGCAGTATGCCCCAGGAACCTTTGTGTGCTATACCATTTTTGGGAAAAAATAGAAAATCAAGAAGATATGTCAGACTAATTAAGAAAGTTCCGCAATAGAAGTCGAAATTAGGTAATAAACAACTCGGGCTTCTCTATTCAAAGAAGGCTTGGCAAGGCAGCATTAGTACAATAACATGTTAAGTTGAGCTTCTTGTTTATAAAGCATTCCCGGCCAACAAGTATACATACATCCATAAACAAAAGCATAAATAAAGCATTCTACGAGGAGATAAAAATGTTAAGATTACCTTGAACAAGTAATTCTCAGGAGATAGCGACAACTTTTGCTTGTTGCCGAAAACCATGTCAACCTTTGGAAATACTTCAGATAACTTGGAGATGTCCCTAAATATAGGTTGAGACCAAAATCCAGTCAAGCACAGTAAGAAAAAATTGCCTGTGCACATATTACGTTTATCTGCCATTACCATCCAGCACCAGCAAAACAAACATCGTTGTAATTTGGATCGGGTCCTTGAATCTTTTTCAGTGATTGAACATTATTTTTAATCTGCATATGGAAACAGAGAATTGCGTCATATATAGCATAGCCTTCACATTAGAGTATGCAATGTATTTCTCAAACAAGGCATCTTCAAATGCTATCTGATGCTGCCTATTCTCATCTACGGCAAAATCAAATGGCTCATTTTAAGTTATGTTTCTAAACACGATACTCATAAATCGTCTTTAGTCATTGTCCACCAACTTAAAATCCACAATGTCCTAGCCTTAGACAATGGAAAAAATTGAGTCAACTAACAATAAGCCATAGCAACTCCAACTTTCAAGATCAGAGAAGCATTTTCCCAAAGCCTTATCAGAGTCAAAATGAATATATGAGTCCTTATGAGTCATCATTTGAGCCTAATCATATTCAATGAATTGAAGTTATTTGTTATAATAGAATAACAAAAACCAAAGATGTTGTGGCATTAGAGTTCAGCTAGGGGGTACTAACTAGATAGTGGCCGTCCAAAAGTTCTAGAGGTCCTCAAGGAAGCTGCTCATGTTAATGGACTTAATGTATCTTAAGTGCCAATTATGCATAAAGCTAGAACATTTTGCATTATAAAAATACAAATTAATACATAGAAAGATTGGATGGACTTTCAAAATCTAGTAATCAAACAAAATCTTTCTGAAACATAGCAGAGATATACAGGGAAATCTGCTCTTATAAAATTTGGATTATTTAACTCAGACTACAAAATCTTACAGCATCCCTGAATGCCAGAAATGCCTTTGCTGGTAGGTATGCATATGTCGTTCCACTATCCAAGACCGTTCCATGTCTTCCATCAAAAACACTTGGCCTCAACTTCAATGGTTTCCCAGCGACATGTATTTCCTTCAGCTCGATATTGTAATAAGGACTGTGGACATCCCAATACCATATCACAAGTATGTGAGATGCACTAATTGCATTTGCACCCTAGGGGCCCAAGGATGTCAATAATCTAACAGAATATGTCAGCAGGCTGTTTACCTGCGGTGAGGATCCGAATGGGAGAATACCATTCCCGTGGGAGAAGCAATACTTCCAAGTATCATTGAACCCCCACCCACGCCCATACCACCATAGCATAATGAGAAAGAGTCATCGATAACATGCTTTTCAACGAGCTGGTTCACAAGGCTGAGGTAGCCACGACCCAAGCCCATTATGCCGTCTGCTCGTTGGCTGAACAGATCACCAGTTTCCACAGTTTCACACCCAAAAACAGCCCTCTGGGGCGTGAGCTCACTTTCATTCCCAAATGATACAAGATCATTTCCCAGCACGCCAGTACTGGAGCTCATCTCAGCATACCGTCTCTGATAAGTGCACTGCTTTCCTGCAGTGTCACAGTAGCAATGGGCATTGCATTTGACAGGCTGATAGGTGGACGATAAATGAGGTTGAAATCTTGGATCCTGGATTATTGCAAGGGACACTTCAAACAAACCGAAAGAAGAAGACACCCTGGTCCTCCACAGTAGTCAAGAATATCTTACAACTTATCTGATTGTTCAAAATCTAGAAAAGATACGAAAATTGTCCATAAATGAACATTGAACAGCACAACAGAACCAAAACGAAATTGTGAAAGAAAGGGAGGGAAAAGTCAACATTTTCTTTTGGGAAAAGGAGAAAAAAGAAACGTTACTATCTATTATTGCAGCTGTAACAAACACGACAGATCATTAACACTCCGTTCGTAACTCTCCAAGCCACATTGACAATAATCAGCACCATAAAAACAATCAAATACCAGAGCAGAGACCTTCGTTCGTAAGTACTTCAGTCAACAATTAAGCCTTTCAGAGAGGAAGTTAGACTTCCTATGTAGCAGTCTTAGTGAAACTGTTGTTGAGAGCTCCAGACAATCGAAGCTATGGACAAAATCACCATAATCACGGGTACTCCACTTAAAACTGCTAAAAAAAACTTCCAAACCGAAACTAATTACAACTGCCCAATTCACGAGCTCAGTCTTAGATTGCTGAACATAATCCAAAGACACAAGGAAAAAAAAAGGAAAAAAGGTTAAAACACAGCTGAGAAACCGGACCTGGTGTTTACCACACTGTTGACAATTGGAACAAGGAACATAAGTGACAGTACTTCCCGTGTCCACAATCAGTGCAAACTCCTGAGGAGGCGTCCCAATGGAAAGACGCGTCGTATAGTATCTGCAAAATCGCTCCCGAAAAATAAGAAACCCATCAAACATTTCAGCTGAAAACATGAATAACCGAGAAAATTTTTGCGAAAACCAGAAAAATGATGAGACTTGAAGATGACCCATTAGAGAGGAGATCATCGTAGAGCCGCATGCGAGCGCTGGGCGAGCGAGAGAGCTCCGAGTTCTGCAATCGCCGGCGGTGATGATCTCTCTCGTGAGAAGGAGAAGAAGAAGAAGAAGCCGAAGAATCATGGGGTGTTAGAGAGAGAGGTAGAATCAACGGACGGTGGCGATTGCTTGGATGAGAGAGAGCGTGCGCGGAGACGGTGAGCTTGATCAGAGACAACCAGGTGAGAAGGAGAGTGGCCAGCCGATACCCGGACGGAGCCATGGGAAGATGGTCGCCGGAGAGAGAGAACACAAGAGAGAGAGAGAGAAAGAGGGGTTGACGTTAGCTTTTGGTAGTCAGCGAAAGAGAATTGAACAAACTGCGAACTCTTTGTTGATGCTTGCAAGAAATTTATAAATTGCGGCGGATTATCTATCTATTTATTTATTTTGCAATTGACCCCAGAGAAGGAAAATTGGGAATAAATAAAAATTCAATTGTGATTAGAGAGCACATCTGCATTCGTTGGCGTACTAATCTTATCATTCCTCCCCATCCCATGTCGCATATTTCGGGAAAAAAAAACAACGGAATCACTAGACACGTTTCTTTCCCGACAAATTGATGATTTTGAAATTTATTCATTTTTAAAATTACTTATATTGCTCGAAATAATTAACCAATCAAAATTATTTTGATTGTCGACAATAATTTTTATTTTAACGTTGTGGACAATGAAAACATTTCATGTTCATTCATTTTTATTGGGCGATGCAAGCGATCATTTTTAAGAATATCTTTTTTACGTATAACTTATCAAGTTATCTTTGCCGCACAACTTGCCTGTGAAAAATGGGTGATGCAGAGCGTCTATTGAGAACACAATCGACAATCCAGGAGCAGTTATAAGAATGTGTTGCAGAACATAAAGAGAGAATACTTGTTCCCATAAAATTCATTCACGTCCACGGAACATCCTGGCTAAGAAAAATCTGGTTGAAATTCAGTCATTATCCATTTTTAGAAACGTCATGTCCGTTCGCATTTAGATGTTCTGTTAAGCATGTCAGATGTGCCAAAAGGTATTTCACCATGCATGGTTGTGTTGAGTCTTCTCATGTAAGGAGCAATTTAAGTGAGGTCCAAAAAATGTGTCCTAAATGCTAAATGCATTGCAAAGGTAATGGTAAAGGCTTGATTGTTTCCAAGTATGATCATGGAGACTCATAGGCCTACTCGAGCCTAGTGGGCACTAGAGAAATTTAGGCTTCCTTTGCGAAAAATGAAATTCCATCGTGCTTGCGCCATTTTTTTCATTGTTCAACTCTTTGACATCATGAAAAAAACCAAAATCTCTACCCTTTGGCAAAATTCAATAGAATAGGCAAGCACCCTCGCGGCCTCACCTCACTTACCTCACTCAAGAGCATTCTCCTGCTGGGGCGTCATTTCCTGTAACGGCTTGCCTGCCGTTGCAGCTAAGGCTAAGCTGGGCTATTTGTTATTTTATTTTTTTAATAAATTCTTCAATTAAAGATAAATATTTTTTTAAAAAGATGATCACCTATATTACTTGAAACTAAATAATTTGAGAGTGGACATCTAGTTATGAAGCCCAACCTAGTACGTAGCCCAATTGAGCTCACACGAAGTCTGGCGGGCGCAAAAATGTTGTAGGAATTTTTTTTTTTGACGGACAACCCAAGCAAAAATGATATGCATGTCTCGTGTACCTAACTTGTTTTATACTTTTCTCTCACATTTGATTACTTGGGAAAATTGTTGAAAAAGTCTTAAATGTATTGTGTTTTTGACGATTCAGTCGTAAACCTTTTAATTTTATCAACTTTTTTTTCGAGAATTTTGTCAATTAAATTATAAACATTTTCACATTTTTCAATTGAGTCCATCTGATCAATTTTAACAGAAAATCATTGACTAGGATGTCGGCTGTCCTACGTGGCATCATCGGCGCTAACATGTACATTTTTAAATAATAAATCATCTTTTTTTATATCTTGTTTCTTTGTTTTTCTTATGAAAGGGCTAGCGGATGAAGGCCAGCAACCTCCGCTCACTATTGACCGACGTCAGATGACCTTCGCCTACCCTTGGCAAGGACCGCAAAGCCCTCGCCAGCTGCTTGAAAGGAACATGGTCCCTTGCTAAGGTCGACTAGGATGTTGCAAGCCACAATGAGGGCTTCACGACCCTTGTAGAGGCCGGCGACCCACGCTAGTCCTCATTCAGTGGTTGGTGGAGGTCACCGATTGGGCCAAAAAAGGAAAAAAAATGAAAAGGGAAAATGTAATAAGAATTTGAAAAAAAAAATATATTCAAAAACTATTAAACATTATCCACATTAGCGCTGGTCGTACCATGTAAGATGATAACCGATGATTGAACTGCCTTGTCAGTGATTTCCGATCAAAGCTGATCGGATGGACTCAATTGGCAAAATATGAAAAGATTTAGAACTGAATCATGTAGGTTTTGGGCTAAGTTGATATAATTAAAAAGTTTAATGATTGAATTGGCATAAATGCAATAAATTTAGAAATTTGTTTATATCTTTATCTTGTTTCTTGTGGGTTGAGTTATTACAAATCGGTAACATTGAAGATGTGTTGGATGGACGGGGAGGTTGCACTCTCCGAAAACACCTAAGAAACTTTTCTTACTTTCCGCTAATTTCGCGCGACATTCTTTTCGTGGTATTGGTCAATGGCGGCCGATGATTGTTAAGTTTTCTTTGTCAAGAAAGATTGAAGGTGTTAGGACAACGGATAGGAACGATAAAAGATTACAAAATGTGTCCGTCGCTCTCTCTTTTCTGGTTATTGCTTTGACGGGCTTTTTGAGGCTAGTGTGTGGGGGTTCGATCATTCCATGCTTCCGGGTCTTTCCTCGGAATTAATCGTTCTTCTCAAGTAGTCCCGAGGTCATTCCGACTTCTAATTTGTTTGCCGGCCAGAAAAGATTAATGAATAAAACAAAACGTTTGATTTTGTTTTGGTACGTTGATGCGTATCCTAAGGTATATACACAAATTATAGAATATTTTATCTGTTCTAAGAAAAATAGATAGACGGTGTTGGGTATTGGTGCTGATCAGATCATGTGATTCGTACGTGGTGTCAATTTGAACTGGTCGATTTAAATTCTCCCGTCATGATACGAATAGATCGGAACATATCATTTTGCCGGTATTGGACAAGGCTCCATCTCGCCAGATCTAGCGTGGCTCAGCACACCATCCACCGTCCCCTCTCGCCTCCTTAAATACCTCCGCCTTTCGAGTCCCCCCTCGGCTCGACCGGAAAAGCACATTGAAAACTACTCTCCAAAATCTTCCCGAGCAATCTCTCGAACTGCGCGAATCAAAGCGTAAGCCTTAAAGCTCGCATCGAGACAAGATGATGTCTATCTTCAGCTCCTTCGAAGCTCCCCGCGGCGAGTCGCACGGCCAGAAGATCGTCTTCTCTTTCCCTTCACCATAAGTATATTTGATAGGACTTGTTCTGGTGCTTTTCTTTCACATTTTCGATTTGGTTGGATTAAAATCTCGTGAAATTGTAATTTGGTACACATACGAACTAAGATGTTTCTTTTTGCAATCGATCAAGCAATCAGATTTTGGCTTCTTCACTCTGAAGAAGCATATTCAAAGCGTCATTGCGACAAAATTATGTGATTGTTAAATGGGAAAGGAGGAGACACACTACTATAAATTGTTAGATCAAATAATAATTCACGAATTTGATTTTTTTTTTTAGCTAGTGCCTTCGTCGTGTTAACAAAATTGATTCTATAAAGCAAAAGAAAGAAAAATTAAAAGAAAATAATTGGTTTTGATACATTTTCACAAAAAAAAAAATTCATTTTTTGACAAACGATACATGTAATTATGCTTGTTTGATTTTGTCAATTAATAAATGAAACAATTTACTGAATGTTACTTACATAATTATATTCAGCGGCAGATATAGTGCTCTAAAATGTATTTTAAACTTTCATCCAAAATTTTGATTTAAATTTTAAAGCCGACTGGTTGAATGTGTGCAAATTCTGTTTTTGCCCGAACTCTTTAACGTGGACAGATTTTTGGAAAATGTAAGGATTGTGCAAAACTTCGTTAAACTACTACATAAATAGTGGGTTTCCTACCAACTTTGAGCAAGCCAAAAATTTCTAAATCAGCACAATTAAAGACCTCACTTGGCCGTGGCTTGTGTAAAGATCGGCACACAATCGCAGCAAAATAAAAAAGATGAGAGAAAGGAAAATCGAGACACGAGATTTATCCTGGTTCACCCTTAAATTAGGACTACGTCCAGCAGAGGATTCCACTATATTAGTACCTCTCACCTCTTGTTACAAGCGAACAAGAGTATATATATCAGTAGATATTCATGAGTCCAAGCCCAAACTACTAATGAGAATTTACGGGCTTAAATCATAAAAGCCTCTGATGTACAGGTAACGTTTGAAACCCCCGCTGGGGCGGCTCCCTCGGACCCCGCCCGCTCAGCATGTAACAGATGGGGATTCAAGGGCTGCACAATGAGAGAGGACATTTAAGTTGCTGGTGCATTAGTTAAGAAAAGAATGATCGTCCAACTCAGTTGAGGAATTCCTTTATATGTTGGATCATATGGATTGTGAAATGCAGTGAGGATGATTTTTATGATTTCATCTTGAGTAAAATCCCAGGCAAATAAACATAATTTTTGCATTTGCTATCTTTTGATTGTTTCTTCGACTTGCAGACGCTAAGCTTAGCGCATTTCACGGTGAAAGAGCCTATGGTGATTGGGCATGAGTGTGCAGGGATCATAGAAGAAGTGTGGAGTGAAGTCAAGACATTGGTTCTGGGCAATCGAGTGGCGCTGGAGTGAGGGGATCAGCGGTTGGCATTGTGATCTTTGTAAAGGAGGCCAGTACAATCTCTGTCCCGACATGAAGTTCTTTGCCACTCCTGTACATGGTTCTCTTGCCAATCGGGTGAAAAATTGAATATGGTTTCACAATCTGCTATTTGATATATTCTCTATTGGCAATTGTTTTGTGTCACGACATAGCTATTGAGCAAGATTTTTGTAAGAACATCCTGACAAGGCTTAGGTGTTGATGTTTTGTATCTTGAAGTTGGTTTGGAAGGACTGAAAACGCTCAGTATCAAACCAACGATGTGAGAATATCTAAAAATCTGGTTCCTGTACTAATTTGCTAACATTTAAGGAACGGGGATTTATAAAAACTTCATTTGGACATCATTCGACATAACTTGGCGTTATGCACATGGTTCCTCAGTTATCTGGCATCGGATCACACATATTATTCAAAGGATAGATGCATCGAGAAACTTGGGCAGTGTTGAAAGTACCTTTCTCTCCATTGACAGGTGTCGCATTCCGCGGACCTTTGTTTTCAGCTTCCAAACAATGTGAGTTTGGAGGAAGGGGCAATGTGCGAGCCCCTGAACGTTGGAGTTCATGCTTGCTGTAGACCTAATGGCGATCCAGAGACAAAACGTTTTGGTAATGGATGCAGGACTCATAGGGCTTGTCATAATGTTACGTGCCCGTGCTTTTGGAGCACCCAGAATGGTCATTGTTGATGTTGATGACTACCGGTTATCGGTTGCATAGGATCTGGGTGCAGATGATATCATGAAAGTTTCTACAGATAGGAAGGTATGCTAGAACAAATTTGAAGCAAGCATCATTTTGTCGTTTTTCAATTGAACTAACAAGCTGAACCCAGGTGATTTTGTTGAGCATTATAGTGCCTTCTGCATAACTTGTGTTGGTTGTGACTTGTGACTGTTTGAGGTGTTTAGATTGCTCATCTGCCTACCTTGTTCACTCTGCCAAGCCCTTTGCGAAGAAAATGGAGCATAACAATGAACAAAACTTGCTGTGGGGAATTAGTTGCTGAATTTCTTTGACAGTTCTATTTTCCATTTCATGGTTTTAGTCGAGAATGGCATGGTAGAATGGTTCAAAATAGCAGTCCTCTCGCCCTTATAAGCTTATCACTAAAACTTAAGAGGAAATGGAGTTTTGACTTGCTCTCGAGTTCATTGTCCTGAGTTCGCCCGTCTGAACGACATACCAGAAGAGGTGTCGAATGGGATGATACAAAAAGCTATGGAAACAGAGATTTAGACGTGAGCTTTGACTGCGCCGGTTTCGACAGAACTATGTCGACAGCACTGAATGTCACCCGGTCTGGCGGCAAAGTTTGCCCGTGGGGAATGGGTCATAACGACATGACTGTCCCGTTGACTCTGAGGGTTGCTGTAATCCTCGCCGCCCCCGCACCACCATCGTTGGCAATGGCCGATGACTGTAAGGCATGGCCAGCGGGGTCGCCAGCACCCGGCCAAGGGTCGCAGCCCTCACGCGGATCGGGCGAGAGTAGGCATGACCACCAGCCGGTTTGAGCTTGGGTCAAATCTATAACCGTCCCGTTGATCGGGATCGCGGTTTTCCAAATCGGAAACGGCCAGTGCCATACAGGCACGATTACGGTTCCTCCAAATATTGAACCGAAAAACATCCAACAGGGACCAAAACAAATAAAAACTTAAAAAAAAAAAGGGGGGGGGGGGGGGAGGAAGAATCGTTGCCAATGGCACCGGTCGCTCCCAACACCCCCCCCCCCCGCCCCGTCCCTTTTTCTTTATTAATTTCTAAGTTTCTAACCATTATAAATACGGATTCCATCTCTCGTTTTTTGCTCACAATTTCTCTTAAATTTTCTCAATTATCTCAATTCGTTTTCGCTCAATTATCTAAAAAAATGGCAAGTGAAAGTAGAATTAGTGACAAACACAAGAACAAAATGGGGGAATCCGATTATCCTCTTGATCCTCGTGATTATGCAGATTAAGGAATCGATATTGGTGATGAAATCAACATTATTCCCAATATAATGTACGTCCAAACGCAAGAAAGTCTTTATCCTCTTATTGATATCGAAGAAATCTCAATAACAAAGGAGTTGGAATAGAATTTTACATCCGATGTATATGATCACTTCACGAAGACGGAAAGATTTGATTCAGCTCCAAAAATGTATGATGTAATTTATAGACATTGTGGGGGTAATATACAAATATACAGGTGGAGTCGGCTATGGAATATTTGAACGACATCTTAAGACGAAACATCCAACTCAAGCAGAAATTGACACGAGGCAACAACAAATTTTCAAGTAGGCCAATCCTAATACTCCTCCTTTGTTTCATTATAATGAAAAAACTTATAAAGAAAAATTAGGGAAATTTATTTCTGTTGAACATTTATCATTTAGTTTTGGTGAAAGATTTGGTTTTAATCAATTTATACAAAATGCATCTACTCCATAAGCAAAACGTATTCCTAGAAATACACTTAAACGCATAGTTAAAAGATCTTTATAAAAAAAGAAAAAAAATTTATGAAATTTTTTATGAATTTTTATGGAAGTGTTCATATAGGTAGCAATATTTGGAGTGATCATTGGCAAGTTATTATTATATGAGCATAACATGTCATTGGATAGATGATGATTGAAATATTCTAAAAACACTTATTGCATTTAGATTTTTTATGATAGGCATATGGCAAATAATATTTATAGATCAATAAGGCAAATTTTAGAAGTATATTATTTACTTAATAACAAATTTTCAATTGGTTTTGATAATATCACGGCAAATACCAGTTCAATTCCTAATTTAAAAAAGATTTGCAAACCCGTTTTTGGTGGATAATTTTTTCAGTTAGATGTGGATGTCATGTTTAAATTTATGTGTACAAAATGGTTTTAAAACTCTTAATATTTTTCTCGACCCAATAAAAATAGCAATTCAATTTTTATGGAAACATTCCCAAAAAAATAAAAGAATGGTTAACATTTTGTAAAATTAATGAAAAAGACAAAAAAGATTTCCAAAAGATGTTTCAAATCATTGGAATTCAACTTATAAGTTGATTAATGAATCTTTTGCATATAAATATTTATTATATGCATTTAATTGCAAAAGATGATTTCCAAAAGATGCAATGTTATACGGGGCTGAATGTTGGCCAGTACAAAGGAAACATGAGCATAAAATGGAAGTAGCGGAAATGAGGATGTTAAGGTAGATGTGTGGTTATACAAGGATGGATAAGATAAAGAATGAAGAGATTCGACGAAAAGTTGGAGTAGAACCGGTGGGGGGAAAAGATAAGAGAACATAGATTGAGATGGTTTGGATATATACTCCGAAGGCCCTTAGATGCACCGGTATGAACAGAAGTTTGCTATCAAGAGCACAACGCGAAGAAAATAAGAGGTCGGACGAAACTTACTTGGGGGAAAGCAGTAAAACAAGATTTAATGGAGTGGAAAATATATTGGCGTACGGTTTGTCTTAGGACGGAGTGGAGGAAGACTATTAGTGTTGTGGAGGGTAGTGTATAGATGGATATATATATTTATTATTATTTTTTTACACATTTATTTCTTTTACCTCTCTTGATTCTGCTTTTATTTTTATAATTCTTTGAGGTTCATCAACCACCAACCCCAACTAGTTTAGGATAAATGTGTTGTTAATGTTGATGCTGATGTTGATTTATTTCGGATAATATAACTCAAATTAATTTATACCCACAAGAGTGGAAGATTTGCAAAAAAAAGAAGAAGAAATTTTAAAAGTTTTTAATGATGAAACTTATACCTTGTCTGATATTTATTATCCCACTACGCATTTATTTTTAATAAAGTGTTAATATTATTGTAGTTTGGAAGAAAATGAAAATGATGACAAATTATGTGGCACTGTTATAGCAATGCGAACAAAATAACTATATTATTATAGTGAAATTGCTATTATTTATTTAGTTGCTTGTGTCTTTTATCGACATTGAAATTAGATGGTTTCGATGATTATTTGAATATGTATTATGAATGTTTACATTTAATTGATGAGCTAAATATTAGAACTATATAAAAAATGGTTAAAAGCACAATAATAGAATTATACAATGAATTTTGTAGTAAATATAATCTAGGTGATAGTGGATCTTCTCAACCTAATGAGAACATAGGTAAAATTAGTAGAGGATACCAACTTCCGTTGCATAAGCAAAAAAAGCAAAAGGGAGCAATATGAAATATTTTTGAAATAGAGAGCTATCTAATAGTTTCTTTTGAGTTTAATGAATCCGAACACAGCACAGATTTTGCAATATTGAATTGGTGGAAGATGCATTCAACCCAATACCCAATTTTTGCTCTCATTGCAAAATAAATTTTAACAACCCCTTGTTTGACAATTTCGGCAGAGCAAGCATTTAGCGCTAGAGGTAATATTTTAGACAAACGACATTCAAGATTAGTTCCGGATTCGATGGAGGGTCAAACTTGTATCGATGATTGGACAAAGGCTCAATATAGATAACAAGAGATACATCACAACAATGAAGCCGAATTCTTCGATGACGGAGATACCACCGCCACGGGTACCGATGCTTGAACAAGTAGCGACGATTGATAATAAAGTAAGTACGAGATTATAAAAGGTAAGCGAAATACATGGGCATTGATTATTCTATTCTCAATAAGATATGTGGACACTTAATAATAATTTATTAAGTTCAATCCACCTCCCCCTCCCATTTCCCCCCCAAAATTGATTACAATTAACAATTTGATTATAATTTGTATTTGATAATTTTTTTATTTCATAATTCATTTTTTCATAATTTGATTATAATTTTATTACAAATCCATTACAATTTAATTTTTAAATTAAAAAATCACAACCAGAACCGAATTCAAAATTGGCGATTCCATTTTCGATTTTGAATTAAAACCGGGCCTGAAATCAGCCCAAAACTGCCGATTCAAAATCCAAATAAGAATCCCCCCTTAAGGGCTCGGTTACGGTTCTCCCATGGCCGCGAATCGAAATTGACTATTCCCGACCCATGGCCAAGCCGAGGCGAGGGTCGCCAGCTCTCGCCTGATCAAGGGGAGGGCCGTGACCCTCAACTAGATATGGGTAAGGGCTGTGACATTCTGATTTTCAGTTAATTTCAGACTCATTAATGAGAAATGAATCTAGAGATGTATTTCAGTCATATCTCGCTCGAATTTGATCAATTCGAGTAGACTGACCAAAAGGGAAAGGCTAACGCGAGACAAAGTACGTTGACCTAATAAACTCGGGTAAGAAATGACACTTTGACCATAAGGATTGTCGAGGGGATATTTAGAACCACAAAAAGACCGATCCAAGAACGATTAAGGAATGCCTTACGAGTGTCATACGATTGGAGCGCGGGTGATGCCGCTTAACCAACATATGATTTGCAAAATTTTCCTGTCACGCCCCGAACCCTTCGAGCACGCGAGCATCCCTGTCAGCAAACAACACATCTCTCTTGGTCCTAAGATTCACGATTAATTCGAGAGATATAAAATAGTCAAGCATGCGGAAGCGGTACTCAAATAAATCCCCGTACAAAATATAAGTTAAGTGGGACCTGGATAGTATAATAAATGTCGTACATCATAACGTACTGTTCATATAATTACTGAACTACTAAAAATCCGCTAGGTAGGAAGGCGACGGGGTAAGCACATCAAAAGATGACCATCGTCATGTCCAAAACAACCATGGTCGGGGGTTGCCACCACAGGATCGAGCCAACAAACTGTATCTCCTAGGATGAGCTGCTAGAGTCCCCGATATCCTCTGCGTCCTCGGTCGGCTCATACTCAGAGAACGTCTCGGACGGGACCTCGACGGTATCCTCCATAATCTCCTCATCATGGGACGGCTCCGCAAGATCCTCCTCGGTCGCCTCCAAGACAATGACCTCGTCCTCCTCCACAGTAAAGTTCAGCGTCGGGGTCTTCTCCAGCCCATTCCTAGATCCAACTATAGATCCTTCTGGTTGCTCCTACTCTCCAGCGGTCTGACACCAGTCGGGTATCACTCCCTGGGGTACCTCATAGGGCTTCAGCGGCCCAATCTGTGCATCCCCAACCTTTCTAAAGCAAGCCTCGAACCTATTAGGCTTTCAGTCCAGGCTACCCTCGTCATCCCATACAACTGTGCACTTTCTCACATAAACGTTCCCCTGCCTATTCGGGAACTTGTCCAAATACGTCGTCGCCTCCTTGGGGTCCCCAAAATGTATGAGCCACATACATAAGCCTAGGACAAATCAATAAAACAACAACATACAGATGACAGGCATGCAACTATGACAACATGTCACACTCAGATGATAATGCACAACCCATCTTGCCATCTCACCACAACCACCTCTTCCTACCTGCCTCAATTTTCAGCCCGCGATTAGAATGCAGTAGGCTCGGTCCGCGTAAACGCATCAGACCGTCATCGGCAACCCGCGTAAACGCATCAGGTTCTGATGAATATCCAGGCCAATATCACTGATTCGGATGTCTCAAAGGGATTGTTAGGGCTGGACGAGCTTTCATCCTCGCGGCCTAAGGGCCGGGTCAAGTAATGCCCTTTGATTTCACCTGTTTCAGCCTGTGCTTTAAAAAGTGCTTCGGCACAAAATAAGAAACGGTCTCTCCATACCTCCGTCCCGCGAATAATTCTCATCAGGACCGTGGCCATCTCAACCCTACGATTTCATCGCATCAGGGCTCCACACAACATCAACTCCATCCTGCAATCTCGTCGCATCAGGGTATCCACCTCCTGCCCGCGTCTCATACGCCTCAAGGCCTCGCCATGTCATGCTCATGCCATGATTTTCAATTAGTTTTCCACACATGACGACATGTACAATCCAAACACAATTCAAAGAGTCATGGCATGCAAGGCAATCAAATGATACACACATGGCGGACAATTCAAGCACAAGCAATCGCACACATAAATCCTTATACACTCTTAGGTCATTCCAAGAACATTCCTCTTGAAAACTCTCACGAATCGTTCAATTCATCGCTTGACTCGCCCAATTGAGTCCAACCTTCTATTCTAAGTTTAGGATTCCCTTACCTTGCATTTGATTACACAAACTTCTTCTTGAATCCTTCCACAACTTTTGGCTCCAAGGGTCCAAGGCTCAATTCACCGCGCAATCTAGGAATTTCAACCGATTCGTTAATTTTCCATTCTCAATTCCTCAATCCATGAACCCCAATCATCCACAACCTAACCCTCATCATCTAAACATGTCTTAAACATCAATTTGAGACTCAAAATCCAACGCCAATAGCCCCCATAGCCTCGGCCTTGCACAGAACCGAACCGGTTCTTCCCGGTTCTGTGCAAACCGGGCACAATCAGCCCTAAACCAACTCTAAATCCATCATTTGATTCTCATCCTACCTCTTAACATATCTATATAAGGGTTTATGAGGCTCATCGTGAGTTTGAGGTCGATTGGTTGCCGGAAACTCGTCCAAAGTCGCCGGATCCTCCAAGGTCAGTACTAGCAGTTTTATGTCTAAGGTTTACAAGACCGATTCGAGATAAAAAATTCTTCAAATCACTCTCAAATTTTTACCACAGATTTATATACATGTCTACTAGATCTTCACAAAATTTGACCTCAAAACTCCAACACTTCAGTCTCTTAAGATGTTAGAAATCGGACCTACCTCAGGCTGGAGAGGATTCCGTCGGATCTCGGGAAAATGCTTGGCCGGAGCTCCTCGGTGCTCCAAATGGCTTGATTCCACTTTAAGGAGGTCAACAAGACGTAGACCTAAGTTAGTGTGATTGGTCGGCATTTAGGTTGTGGCCGGAGGAGGTCGTCGTGGGCAGCGAACGACGGCGGCTGAGTTGGTCGGCGACGGGCAGAGAACAAGGAAGAAGAATAAGATCATTGGTGTGAGTTCTTGAGATGGTGGCTGGCCAAAGTGAGTGAGGAGAGAGAGTAAGAAGACTATATTCAACGCTCTTGGTCAATGCTTCGAATGGTAGGTTTGGCATAGTAGATTTGACCACTCTTTACACCATTCATTGACACTTGTCCTCTTGCCTTTCCAAGGTGATCCAATGGCCATCATTGACTCTCTTTTTCGACTGCTCTTGGGAGGGTTTAATGACCAAATTGCCCTTCTTCAAATGCATGGGCAAAGTTATAAGCTTGAGGGGCAAAAAGGTAATTTCACCCTCGACGTTCAGAATGTCATTTTTCTCGCTCCAATATTCTTCTATAGGGCGACGACCAATCTGAATGTGATGTTGGAATTCTTGATTCTCCATTTTCAATTTTCAAGACTCGTTTCTGATGATTTTCTCTATCAGACGTGGTTCCAGCCTATCTTGAACCAACGGGCGACTTTTGCAGACATTACACGTATCGATCCCATGATTCATATCACGTTTAGGGCTCGTCAATTCATGGCGACTTTGGTTGTCATGTAATTGTGAGGGTTTATCACTAGTCCCTATGGTCTTGATTGTCACTGTCCGATTTAGGAAAATTTTATAAATCATACGTTGGTTAAGCGGCATCACCCGAGCTCCAATTGTATGACACTCGCAAGGTAATCGTTAATCATTCTTAGATCGGCCTCTTGGTGGTTCTAAATATCCCATCGACAATCCTTATGGTCAAAGCGTCATTTCCTATCCGAGTCGCCTAGGTCCACGTACCTCGTCTCACATTAGCCTTTCCCTTTTGGTCAGCCTACTCAAATTAATCAGATTTGAGCAAAATATGACTGAAACACATCGCTTGATATATATAAACTTCTCATTAATGAGTCTGCAATTGATTAGAAATCAGAATGTCAAATTTCCTTTATCGGACAATGAAGATCGAGACCAAAGGGACTAGTGATAAACCCTCACAATTACATGACAACCAAAGCCACCACGAATTGATGAGCCCTAAATGTGATGAGAATCACAAGGTCGATACGCGTGAAGTCTGCAAAAGCCACCGGTCGGTTTGAGATAGGCTGGAACCACGTCTAATAGAGAAAACCATCAGAAACGAGTCTTGAAAATTGAAAATGGAGAATCAAGAATTCCAACATCACAAATGGATTGATCGTCGCCCTATAGAAGATCATTGGATCGAGAAAAACGACGTTCTGGACGTCGGGGTGAAATTATCCTTTTGCCCCTCAAGCTTAAAGCCTTGCCCATGCATTTGAAGAAGGGCATTTTGGACTTTGAACCCCCTCAAGGCTGCCGTAAACTAGGATGGATATGGGCCATTGGATCAAGTTGAATGACAAGTGGGACAAGTGTCACAAGATCAAGCATGGGGTGGTCATGTCCAACTTTATTCACCTACCATTCAAACCCTTTGACTCAAACCTTGAATATAAGCTTTTTCCTCTCTCTCTCACCTCACTTGGCCGGCCATACACTCATCCTACTCACCAAAACCACCATCTTCTTCTTCCTCTGCAATCTGCCGCCTACGACCAGATCTGCCGCCTCCATTCGCCGCCCACGACGCCTACCTCCGGCCACCACCTGGATGCCAACCAGCCACACCAACTTAGATCTACATCTTGCCAACCTCCTCAAATAAGAAGCGAGCCATTTGGACCACCGAGGAGCTCCGACCAAGAATTCTTCCGAAAGCCGACAAAAACAGACTCAACCTGAGCTAGGTGAGGTTCCTGACCTTTTGGCGGTTGAAATGTTGAAATTTTAAGGTCAAATTTTATGGAGATATGGTATACATGTATATAAATATGTGGTAAAAAGTTGAGAGTGATTTGATGAAGTTTTGATCTCAAATAGGTCTTGTGAACTAGGGACAGAATCTGCCGGAAAACTGACTTGAGGAATCTGGTGACTTCCGAAAGGATTCCGGCTACCATTCGACTTCAAACTCATGGTGAGCCTCAAGAACCCTTAGATAGACATGTTAAGAGGTAGGATGATGATTAAATGATGGATTTAGAGTTGATTTAGGGCTAGTTGTGCTCGGTTTGCACAAAACCGAGAAGAATCGGTTCGGTTCTGTGCAAGGCCGGGGCTGTTGGGCTGATGATGGTTGGATTATGAGACTCAAATTGATGATTAAGACATGTTAAGGTGATGAGAGTTAGATTATGGAGGATTATGGTTTATGGATTGAGAAATTAGGCAAAGAAAATTGACTAATTGATTGAAATTCTTAGGTTGCGCGGTGAGGTTTGTCTTGGACCCTTGGAACTGAGATTGTGAGGATCCAAGAAGTAAATTTTGGTGTTATCAAATGCAAGGCAAGGGAATCCTAAACTTAGGATAGGGAGATTGGACTCAATTGGGTGAGTCGGAAGTTGAATTGATCGGTTTATGATGATTTTTCAAAGGGATAACTCTTATTATATCCTAGGATGTTATAAGACGATTGTGAGTGACATTGTTTATGCCTGAGTCATTTGCCATATCCGGATATCATTTGATTTGCTTTGCATGCCACGGGATTTACGATTTGCACTTGAATTTGCACTTGGCATTGTGTGTGCAAATGAATTGAAAATCATGGCATGAGTTATGATTGTGGCATGAGCATGACATGGCGAGGCCTTGAGGCGTATAAGACGCGGGGCGAGAGATGGATACCCTGATGCGACGAGATCGCGGGTTGAAGCTGATGTTGTGTGGCATCCTGATGCAATGAAATCGCGGGGTTGAGATGACACGGTCCTGATGGGAACTATTCGCGGGATGGAGGTATGAGATGATGATATTGGCCTGGAGATTCATCGGAACCTGATGCTTTTAAGCGGGTTGCCGATGACGGTCTGATGAGTTTACGCAAATCGAGCCTGATGCGATCTAATTGCGGGCTAAAATTGAGGCAGGCAAGAAGAGGTGGCTGTAGTGAGATGACAGAATGAATTGTGCATTATCATCTGAGTGTGACATGTTGTTATAGTTGCATGCCTGTCATCTATATGTTGTTGTTTTATTGATTTGTACTTGATAAGCATGTGAGTGGAATTATTGGGGTGTACGACTACCTGAGTGGACGGTCGACCTAATTTAGGGTTAGGACTCTTTTACTAAGATGTGTATCTCACCCCTTTCGGAACTCCTATTTTTACAAATCTTAGGCCTTACATATGTGGCCTATTCATTTTGGGAATCCCAAGATGATGGCATATTTTGACGAATTCCCAGATAGGCAAGGGAACATGTATGTGAGAAAGTGTACAGTTGTATGGGTCGACGAGGGTAGCCCGGACTGGAAGCCTCATAGGTTCGAGGCATGGTTTAAGAAAGTTGGAGACGCGACGATTGGGCCGCTGAAGCCGCACGAGGTACCCTAAGGAGTTATCCCTGAGTGGTGCCAGTCTGTTGGGGAGCAGGAGATGCCAGAGGGGTCTGTAGTTGGTTCTAGGAACGGGCCGGAGAAGACCCCGACGCTAGACTTTATTGTGCAAGAGGACGAGGTCATTGTATTGAGGCGACCGAGGAGGACCTTGCGGAGCCGACGCACGAGGAGACTATGAAGGACACTGTTGAGGTTCCATCAAAAACCTTCTCCGAGTATGAGCCGACGGAGGATGCTAAGGATACCAATGATTCCAACAGTTCGTCCTAGCTGTCCCAGTTTATTAGCTCGATCTTATGATGGCGACCCCCGATCATTGCCATTTTGGATGTCGACGATGGTCATACTTTTTGATGTGCTTACCCCATCGCCCTTGCCTAGCGGATTGTAGTAGTCGAAATTTGTATGAACAGTATGTTATGATGTATGACAGTTATTATGCTATCTAAGTCTCACTTAACTTATATTTTGTACGGGGATTTAATTGAGTACTACTTCCGCATGCTTAAGGTTTATATATCATCTCTCGACTTGTTCGTGGATCTTGGGACCACGAGAGATGTGATGTTTGCTTGCAGGGATGTTCGCGTGCTCGACGGATTCGGGGAGTGACACCCCCATTCGATTTGGTATTAGAGCAAGGTCAGCTCGATCCAAGGTTGGTTGAGGACTGGAGTAATAAGAAGGATTAAGTTGGGACAAAGACGGATAGCAAGACCGTAGGAGATCGATTAAAGTAAGGCATGGGGTGTATAGCTGGTGACCTAGTACTTAAGGTTGACAATGGTTGAGGTAACGTAGGAGGATTAAGTTCCCTGCTTAGGATCGAAGGTCATTTCTGGACTTTGGTTTGTTTAAGGAATGAAAGTGGTTAGTTTTAGTGAATCACTAAAGTGAATGGAACTGAGAAATGGCCATAGGCTGTTTGTTAAAATGTTTTTGGAGTCTGTGGTATGGAGTACTATTGGATTGTAACTGTTTCTGTTAAGGGTTAGTTAGTAGCTCTGGATTTGAATGATTGAGTAAGTTACTAATTCCTTGCTGAACTTGTGATGGATCAGGTTTAGTAGAAAGAGACAAAGATGAGCAACCCGTCTAGAAGGTCTGGAAGGCCAAGAGATGGAGTTTCTAGCTCGAGGCCGCCTATCGTTGAAGATCCAATGATGGATGACGTATTGAGAGCGCTGGAAAGAATTGGCGACATGATTGATAGGCAGGCTCAGGATCGAGACGCTGCCATCGCCCAAGCAATGGGAGCTGCCATAGCAGCCGTCAATGACAACAATGGCAACAATGGTGGAAATGGAAGTCAGGGCGAACCGAACTAGAGTAACGAAGCGATAAACACTCAAGAAGAAATCGTCGTAGCCAGACAGATGGGCCAGCTAGTTGAGCAGTTTATAAAACTAAAACTGACACAATTGACGGGACTGGAGATCCCGAGTTGGCACCCAGATGGATAGAAAAGTTAGAGAAGGCTTTTGGTGTGCTGAGGTGCACTGATGAAGAGAAGGTGTTGCTAGTGGTGTACCAACTGGAGGGTACATCAAATGACTGGTGGGCTACCACCAAAAATGGCGTTTTCCCTGAAGGAACGGCCATGAACTGAGAAGTTTTTAAGACGGCCTTCAATGATAAATATTTCTCAGAAACGGCTAGGGAAAGGAAGCAGGTAGAATTCCTACAGCTACATCAGAACCAACTGACAATAGACCAGTACGAGGCCGAATTCTCGAGGCTGTTAAGGTATGCACCACGATCAGTAGAGGACCCTCAAGAGAAAGCGAGGAGATTCAGGGATGGTTTGAGGCCCGAGCTCCGTAGCCAGATGATTACTCTAAATTTGAGGAACTACAAGGAGATTTACTAGCGGGACCAGATGATTGAAAGAGGCTTGAAGAAGAGAAACGCTGCAACTGGATCGCGATTTACGTCATTCAGATATAATCGCCAAATGGGCAAGAGGCCGATGGCGAACAATAGGCGCTTTGTGCCTCTAATGCGGAAGAATATCGTGAAGCCGCCGAATATTGCGAACTGGAAATGCAGACTTTGTGGCAGAAGACATGGGAATGGGCCATGCCCGGTAAGGACAAGAGCTTGTTTTAAATGTGGTTAGTTAGGCCATCAGATGAGGGTGTGTCCAAACCAAGCTTCGGCAAGTTGACCGCAAGGACAAAGGCCACAAGCGGGACCGTCGACTGCCACACCCCAGATCGAGCAGAGTCGACCACCAGCGCAAGGTAGCGTGTATGCAGTAGCCCGTAGAGAGGCGGAGGAAGCACTAGGAGTGGTCACAGGTACGGTCTACTAGTGCAACTAAGCTGCATATGCATTGTTTGACCCTGGTGCCACACATTCGTTTGTGTCTGCACAATTTGCTGAGTTAGTGGGTATGAAATTGAAACCGTTGAGTATAATTCTGCATGTTGCCACTCCATTAAAGGATAATATAATGGTTTCAATGGGTTGTGCTGGTTGTGAGATTGTGATTGGAGGAAGTAAAGAGAGTATTGACCTAACGGTATTACCCATGTATGACTTAGATGTAATAATAGGAATGGATTGGTTGGGTAAGCAGGGGGCAGTAGTAGACTGTGGTAGTAAAATAATCCGATTTTATCCGAGAGGACGCCCCAGTTTTGAATTGATGGGAAGTCGAGGACGAATCTCAATTCCCTTAGTTTCGTCTCTTGAAGTGACTAAGTTGAGGTATGAAGGATGTTGGCATACTTAATGGCTGTAATGGACACGACTATCGAAGAGCCAAAGTTAGAGAATATTTCGGTAGTGCGTGAATTTCCTAATGTATTTCCCCAAGAGTTGCCAGGATTACCACCGGAACGAGAAATAGAATTTGTGATTGAATTAGCCCCTGGAACGAAGCCGATATCGAAAGCACCTTACAGGATGTCCATATCAGAATTAAAGGAGTTAAAGGTGCAGATACAAGAGCTGCTAGATAAAGGATTTATCCGACCGAGTGCTTCGCCGTAGGAAGCACCGGTGTTGTTCATAAGGAAGAAGGATGGGTCTTCGCATTTATGCATTGACTATCGGCAGCGGAACCAAGTGATAGTGAAGAACAAGTATCTGCTACCGAGGATTAATGATCTTTTTTATCAGTTGCAAGAAGCAGCAGTGTTTTCAAAGATTGACTTGAGAACTGGATATCACCAACTGAGGATCAAGAAGGAAGACATACCTAAAACTGCTTTCAGGATGAGGTATGGTCATTATGAATTTACGGTGATGCCGTTTGGATTGACTAACGCTCCAGCTGCATTCATGGACCTGATGCATCGAATATTTAAGGAGTTCCTGGACAGATTCGTAATAGTCTTCATTGACGACATCTTGATTTACTCGAGGAATGGTGCCGAACATGAGGAGCACTTGAGAATTGTACTAAAGACCCTAAGGGAGCATTCATTGTACGCGAAGTTGAGTAAATGTGAGTTTTGGCTTAACAGGGTAGCTTTTCTGGGTCATGTGGTATCTGGAGAAGGGATTGCAGTGGATCCTGCAAAGATTGAAGCAGTAACCAATTGGCCGATGCCTACTACGGTCACGGAGGTCAGAAGTTTCTTGGGACTGGCAGGATACTATAGGCGATTTGTGGAGAAATTCTCATCCACAGCCATTCCACTGACGCGGTTGACGAAGAAGGAAACGAGGTTTGAATGAACTGATAAATGTGAGAAGAGTTTCCAAGAGCTTAAGCATAGATTGACGACTGCACCAGTGCTGACCATTCCATCAGGACTAGGAAGTTATGAAATATACAGCGATGCTTCGCTGAAAGGATTAGGCTGTGTGTTGATGCAGCACGGGAGAGTAGTAGCCTACGCGTCCAGACAATTGAGGCCACACAAGATGAATTACCCGACTCATGACCTGAAATTAGCGGCAATTATATTTGCTCTAAAAATTTGGAGACACTACCTTTGTAGCGAGAAGTTTCAGATCTATACCGACTACTAAAGCTTAAAGTATTTGTTTTCCCAGAAAGAACTGAATATGAGGCAATGTAGGTGGATGGAGCTGCTCAACGACTATGATTGTGATATCCTATATCACCCTAGGAAAGCAAACAGAGTAGCAGATGCGCTGAGTCGGAAGTCAAGCATCGCATGTCTGCTAGTGAGGAGTTGGTCGATGATAAAAGATTTGAGAGACTCGGAGTTTATATTAGAAGTCGATCAGTTGTCCAGTCTGATAGCTATGCTGAGGGTGGAACCTGAAGTCTAAGAAGGGATAAAGGCATTACAGTCTATGGACCCAGAAATTTAGAAAATTGTCGAGATGGATGCTACGAAGAGAAAACTAGAATTTCAGGTGTTTGAAGACGGAATTTTGAAGTTCCGAGGACGATTGTGTGTACCAAAGGATGAAGGACTCAAGGAAAGAATTTTATCATAGGCTCATAGGAGCAATTATAGTGTCCTCCCTGGAAGTACAAAGATGTACCAGAATTTATGACAGCATTATTGGTGGAACGGAATGAAGGTGGATGTAGCAAAATACGTGGCTAAATGTTTGACATGCCAGCAAGTGAAAGTGCAGCACTGTAAGCCTGGAGGACTGTTGCAGCCATTGGAGATTCCGGAATGGAAGTGGGAGCATATAACTATGGATTTTGTGATGGGACTTCCGAGGAGTCGAGAGGTCATGACTCTATATGGGTAGTCGTGAACAAATTGACCAAGTCCGCCCACTTCATTCCTGTGCGAAAGGACTTCGCTATAGATAAGTATGCAGAGTTGTACATGAGGCAAGTAGTGAGACTGCACGGAGTGCCTGTGATGATCACTTCGGATAGAGATCCGGAATTCACAGCGAATTTTTGGAAAAGTCTGCAAGAAGCTATGGGAACCCGACTGCAGTTCAGTACGGCATACCATCCACAGATAGATGGACAGTCAGAAAGGACGATCCAGACGCTCGAGGACATGTTGAGAGCGTGCGTCATTGATTTCAAAGGTGGATGGGAAGAGCAGTTACACCTGGTAGAGTTTGCTTACAATAATAGTTACCAACAGAGTATACAAATGGTACCATTCGAAGCACTCTATGGCAGAGTCTGCAGAACCCCGATTTGCTAGGATGAGATAGGAGAAAGAAGTATCATAGGCCCGGAATTGGCAGAGCAATCGGTGGAAGCAGTGAAGATAATTCGGGATAAACTAAGGACGGCACAGAATCGTCAGAAGAGCTACGCAGATAAGCGGCGCAAGCCCTTGGAGTTTTAATTGGGCGATCACGTTTTCCTCAAGGTATCGCCGATGAGAGGACTATCGCGATTTAGGAAGAAGGGGAAACTGAGCCCAAGATATGTAGGCCCATTTGAGATACTGGAGCGGATTGGAACATTAGCCTACAAGCTTGCCTTGTCGCCTAATTTATCCCAGGTGCATAATGTGTTCCATGTGTCGATGCTGCGAAAGTATAAACTAGAACCGACACATATTCTGGACTACGAAGCAATAGAAGTGGACGACCGAGTGTCATATGTGGAGAAGCCGATAAGGTTCGAAGACCGGAAGGAGAAAATTCTCAAGAATAAGAAGATTCCACTGGTTAAGGTAATATGGGAGCACCATGGAACTGAAGGTGCCACGTGGGAGAATGAAGAAACGATGAGGCGACAACACCCCCATTTATTTGGATAATTAAGTGTAATGTAAATTTCGAGGACGAAATTTTTGTAAGGGGGGAAGAGTTGTAACATTCTGATTTCCAGCCAATTTCAGACTCATTAATGAGAAATGAATATAGAGATGTATTTCAGTCATATCTCGCTCGAACTTGATCAATTCGAGTAGGCTGACCAAAATGGAAAGGCTAACGCGAGACAAGGTACATAGACCTAGGAAATTCGGATAAGAAATGGCGCTTTGACCAAAAGGATTGTCGAGGGGATATTTAGAACCATAAAAAAGGCCGATCCAAGAACGATTAAGGAATGCCTTGCGAGTGTCATACGATTGGAGCGTGGGTGATGCCGTTTAACCAACATATGATTTGCAAAATTTTCCTTTATCGGACAATGAAGATCGAGACCAAAAGAACTAGTGATAAAACCTCACAATTACATGACAACCAAAGCCACCACGAATTGACGAGCCCTAAATGTGATTAGAATCAAAGGGTCAATACGCGTGAAGTCTGCAAAAGTCACCCGTCGATTCGAGATAGGCTGGAACGACATCTAATAAAGAAAATCATCAGAAACGAGTCTTGAAAATTGAAAATAGAGAATCAAGAATTCCAACATCACAATTGGATTGGTCGTTGCCCTATAGAAGGTCATTGGATCGAGAAAAACGACGTTCTAGACGTTGGGGGTGAAATTACCCTTTTGCCCCTGAAGCTTAAAGCCTTGGCCATGCATTTGAAGAAGGGAATTTTGGACTTTGAACTCCCTCAAGGTTGCTGAAAACTAGGATGGATATGGGCCATTGGATCAAGTTGAATGACAAGTGGGACAAGTGTCACAAGATCAAGCATGAGGTGGTCATGTCCAACTTTATTCACCTACCATTCAAACCCTTTGACTCAGGCCTTGAATATAAGCTTTTTCCTCTCTCTCTCTCTCACCTTACTTGGCCGGCCATACATTCCTCTCACTCACTGAAACCACCATCGTCTTCTTCCTCGGCAATCTGTTGCCGACGACCAGATCTGGCTCTTCCGTTTGCCGCCCATGACGCTCATCTCCGGCCACCACCTGGACCCCGGTCGGCCACATCAACTTAGACCTACGTCTTGCCGACCTCCTCAAACAAGAAGCGAGCCATTTGGACCACCGAGGAGCTCCGGCCAAGAATTCTTCCGAAAGCCGACAGAAATAGACTCAACCTGAGCTAGATGAGGTTCTTGACCTTTTGTAGGCCGAAATGTTCGAATTTTGAGGTCAAATTTTATGGAGGTCTAGTAGACATGTATATGAATCTGTAGTAAGAATTTGATAGTGATTTGATGAAGTTTTGACCTCAAATGGGTCTTGTGAATTAGGGACAGAATCTGCTGGAAAACTGACTTGAGGAATCCGATGACTTCCGAAGGGATTCCGGAGACCATTCGACTTCAAACTCAAGGTAAGCCTCAAGAAACCTTAGATAGACATGTTAAGAGGTAGGATGATGATTAAATGATGGATTTAGAGTTTATTTAGGGCTAATTGTGCTCGGTTTGCACTGAATCGAGAAGAATCGATTCGGTTCTATGCAAAGCCGGGGCTGTTGGGCTGATGATGGTTGGATTATGAGACTCAAATTGATGATTAAGACATGTTAAGATGATGAGGGTTAGATTATGAAAGATTATGGTTCATGGATTGAGAAATTGGGCAAAAAAAAAAGACTAATTGATTGAAATTCCTAAGTTGCGCGATGAGATTTGTCTTGGACCCTTGGAACCGAGATTGTGAGGATCCAAGCAGTGAATTTTGGTGTTATTAAACGCAAGGCAAGGGAATCCTAAACTTAGGATAGGGCGATTGGACTCAATTGGATGAGTCGGAGGTTGAATTGATCAGTTTATGATGATTTTCCAAAGGGATAGCTCTTATTATATCCTAGGATGTTATAAGACGATTGTGTGTGACATTTTTTATGCCTGAGTCGTTTGCCATATTCGGATATCATTTGATTTGCTTTGCATGCCACGGGATTTACGATTTGCACTTGGCATTGTGTGTGCAAATGAATTGAAAATCATGGCATGAGTTATGATTGTGGCATGAGCATAACATGGTGAGGCCCTGAGGCGTATAAGATGTGGGGTGGGAGATGGATACCCTGATGCGAAGAGATCGCGGGGTGGAGCTGATGTTGTGTGGCGCCCTGATGCGATGAAATCGCGAGGTTGAGATGGCCACGGTTTTGATGTGAACTATTCGCGAGACGGAGGTATGAGATGATGATATTGGCTTGGAGATTCATTGGAACCTGATGCATTTACGCGGGTTGTCGATGATGGTCTGATGTCTTTACGGGGATCGAGCCTGATGCGATCCAATCGCGAGCTGGAGATTGAGGCAGGCAGGAAGAGGTGGTTGTGGTGAGATGGCAGGATGAATTGTGCATTATCATCTGAGTGTGACATGTTGTCATAGTTGCATGCCTGTCATCTGTATGTTGTTATTTTATTGATTTGTGCTTGATAAGCCTGTGAGTGGAATTATAGGGATGTACGACTACCTGAATGGACGGTCGACCTAACCTAGGGTTAGGACTCTTTTACTGAGATGTGTATCTTACCCCTTTGGGGACCATCCTAGGCTTTAGGTATGTGGCCTATTCGTTTTGGGGATCCCAAGGAGATGACGGCATTGACAAGTTCCCGGATAGGCAGGGAACATGTATGTGAGAAAGTGTACAGTTGTATGGGTCGATGAGGGTAGCCCGGACTGGAAGCCTCATAGGTTCGATGCATGGTTTAAGAAGGTCAGAGACGCGATGATTGGGCCGCTGACGCCACACGAGGTACCCTAGGGAGTTATCCCTGAATGGTGCCAGACTGTTGGGGAGCAGGAGATGCCAGAGGGGTCTTTAGTTGATTCTAGGAACGGGCCAAAGAAGACCCCGACGTTGGATTTTACTGTGGAAGAGTACGAGGTCATTGTCTTGGAGGCGACCGAGGAGTACCTTGCGGAGCCGTCGCACGAGGAGACTATGGAGAACACCGTTGAGGTTCCATTAGAGACCTTATCCGAGTATGAGCCGACGGAGGATGCTGAGGATACCGAGGATTCCAGCAGTTCATCCTAGGTGTCCCAGTTTATTGGCTCGATCTTATGATGGCGACCCCCGATCATTGCCATTTTGGATGTCGACGATGGTCATACTTTTTGATGTGCTTACCCCGTTGCCCTTGCCTAGAAGATTGTAGTAGTCGAAATTTGTATGAACAATATGTTATGATGCATGACAGTTATTATGCTATCCAGGTCCCACTTAACTTATATTTTGTATGGGGATTTAATTGAATACCGCTTCTGCATGCTTAAGGTTTATATATTATCTCTCGACTTGTTCGTGGATCTTGGGACCACGAGAGATGTGCTGTTTGTTGTAGGGATGTTCGCGTGCTCGATAGATTCGAGGCGTGACAAGGGCCGTTAGGCTCCAGCCTGTGGCTGGTGTGGGTTGCTAGCCCTTGGCTGGGGCTCAGGGACCTCCGCTAGCCATGCCCTACCCATCGCCGGCAATGCGATGGTGGGGCGGTAGCAACGAGGGTTGCGATAAAACCTCACTGCCTGATCTACTATGCCTTGTTGCATTCTCCTGTGTTCTGTACCCCAAGTTGATTCTTGAGATGGTGAGCATTCTCTTGTTGCATTTGTATTACCTTCTAAATCCAAACCCTCCTAACATCAGCTTTAAATACGAAAACTTAATAATTACGAGAAAAAAATCAATGCAATTTCTCAATATAACTAAAATAGGTTGAAATTATTTCAATTTTTTTTTTACTTCGACGATTGAAGATAGAAACCCGGCAGCAGCGGTGGCAATCAATGGTGATGGCGAAGGGTGGTTGTTGGCAATAGGCGGCGGCGTGATTAGGTGTGAGTATAGAGAGCGATTCGTAGTGAAGAGAGAGAGAGAGAGAGAGAAAGAGAGAGAGAGAGAAGCCTTGAGAATAAAAGAGGGCGAAGTGAGAGATATATTAATGTCGGGAAATTTTACTTCTAAAAGAAAAGTATATTTTTTTTTTACTTATGAAAGTGGGCCAAAAACAACTTCTGAAGCTAAAAAAAATTACTACATAAGTAAAAAAATGAAATTGGGCAACCAAAAGAATTTCTGTTTCAGAAATTGCATTATCAAACGAATTTCTGTTCCATAGAATTTATCATGTGCGCCGTTAATTGGCCAAGTCATTGTTTGGGTTTACAATAACAAAGCCGAAAAATATGAATTTTAAATAGATTCACAGTATATGCAATCTCAACTCGTCTTTGTGACTATCTCTTCACCCTTTATGCAAAAATATTAGACTACTCAGCTTGCTTTAAGTTAAGAGAACTCTTGGTGGTTCCGCAAGACAGGCCCAACTTCACCCTTATTAAAAATATCAAGACTTTTTCTTTTTGCCATATCGTTCTTTTTATGATGTTTTAATTTTTGTGTGTTAGCTATTTGAGTTTATCTTTCCTTTGTTACATTTGCCATTGTTGCTTTTACGTGATACTCCTATCTTACTTCTTGTTATTACAATCCATGATTAAAAAACAAAAAATAAAAAACAAAATTTACTTCAGAAGTAGAAAAATGAAGTTGGGTAGTCAAACGAATTTCTGCTCCATAGGTATTATCATGCGCGCCCTTAGTTGGCCAGGTCATTATATGGGTTTACAATAACAAAGCCCAAAAATATGAATGTTAAATATGTTCAAAGTATATGCAAGCTCAACTTGCCTTTGTGACTATCTCTTCACCCTTTATGCAAAAATATTGGACTACTAACTTTGTCTTGTTCTTCATTATAAATCGATAAAAAAATTGAAAATTTTGTGCAATGTTGAAAGCCAATTCTTTAGTATCTTATATGAAAATAGCGATTCCAGCCGAATGCCGAAAGATGTAATAGCTTAAAATGGGTTAACTAGGTGGATACGGATTTTTATAAATTGAATTAAACATAAAAGTATTTAGTAAAAATGTTGAACCGGGTAAGGGCTACTAAATATATGTTGTATATAAATGGATCAAAATGTGTTAAATAATAAATGGTCAAATTGGTCGAACCATTATAGATTCAACCCAAACCTGACCCAACATATTCATTTTGACGGCCCTAGTTAGGGCGTGCATGACAACACTTCTTGGGTGAGAAGTGCATCTGGCAGGGAAGTGATTTTTTAGCTTTTACTTTGAAGTAGAAGTTAAATTTTCAGCTTCTACTTCAAAATTTGATTTTTGATAGAGAAATGCGTTTGACAAGGATAAAAAAAATATTTGAAACATTATTAAAAAAATATTTGATGGTGGCGATTGGCGGCGGCGACCGGCGGTAGTGACGCGATTGGCGGCGGGGGCGACCGGCGGCAGACGGCAACCGGCGGCCAGTGGTGGGCTGCGTCGACGGCGGCCGGCCCCGCGAGAATGACTTCTCGAATGGAGAAGTCAAAAATTTTACTTCTCAAAATCGGCCAAAAATGTTGCCAGAAGTAGAAAATCTTACCATAAGTCAATTTTTTTACCAAACGGCTTTCTACTTCAGGTTGGGTTTTATCAAACGCATTTCCCTGTCAGAATGACTTCTGGCAGGGAAATAGTAAAAAAGAAGTGTTACCATACACGACCTTAGTATACTAATACTAATAACAATATTTTGTTGTTGTCGTTAATAATAAAAAATTGTTATTATTGTTGTTGTCGTTATTATTATCATAATTAGCAGGAGAAGGGATTCGTACTTTTAGGGTGTATCTCCCTCCCTATTCTCTTGATATACTTATTGATTACTTAAATTTTTTGTATACACATGAGCATAATGAGGTAATAAAGAACTCTTGTCAATGCTATTTATTAATTTTTTTTTTTCCTTTGTTAAGAAGATTTTTGCTTTACTCCTTTTCCGTGTTCTCTTTTGAAAGAGACTTGAGTCGTTCCCGATGAGAAGAAATGTGTAATTTCGCATACAAAAGTAATATAAATAGTCAAGTTTAAACAGAAAAGTATACTTCTCAAAGAAAACATAAAGTAGTTCAAAATTGGTTGGACTGAGCTGACATAGGTTTTAGGATTTTTTATGATCAAAAAATTACTTTCGGTTAAATTTATTATAAGTGTACTAGTTTGGAATTTTTGGTGTTCAAAAGAATAGTTTTGGAAAAAATTGGTTACCATGCGAACTGGGGATTTTTCGTAGTCGAAAAAATAGTTTGGTAAAAATTTGACACAATTATACCAATTTGAAGTTCTTCTTCTTCGTGTATTAACTCCTAAAGAAAACATGAAAGGTAGACAAGAGTTGGTAAAGTAATCATATAGAACAATAAATGGTACAAGTGTTTGTCTTTTTTTTTTTTGTCTTTGTTTCTTTTTTACAAGCAATGTATTCTTCCTTTTTTATTTCTAAGTTTCAAAATGGGCGGAAATTTAGGCCTATGCTTTTACTTTCTTTCTATTTCATACTTTCTTACTTTTTAGTTTGGATTTTGCTAGCCTTTTTAATTTCATTTTTACCAATACAATATCACCTATGCAAAAGTCTGTTTCGACAATGATATTTGATGGTAGCACCAGTTTAACGAAATGTATTTCGATGTTCCAATGCACCACATCACTACTCATCCAAACTAAATATAGAGAATTTTCCAAAAAATTAGAAAGCTATTGCACTTTTATCAATTCAATCATAAACCTTTTAGTTTTGCAAATTAAGTCATAATCATTATCATATTTTGCCAATTCAAATCATCCGACCAATTTTGACTAAAAATCGCTCAAGTGAAAGTTGACTATTCTACATGGCATGAATGGCACTTATGTACATAATTTTTAATAATATTTTAATATTTTTTGAATTTTTTTTTAGAACTGTGGCCAGTGAGGTCGCTTGCGAACTTATCGTTGGCCCTTGCTTAGATCCAAGCGAGAGCTGTCACGCCCTCGCGGGCGGCAGGTGAGTGGCTCACGGTTCACTCACACCAGGAGAGGGCGTCATGGCCCTCGCCTGGATCTAGGCAAGAGCCAACAACCCCGGTAGTGCCATGTAGGTTCATTTGAGCGATTTTCGATCAAAATCGTAAAATAGACTCAATTGACAAAACATGAAAAGATTTACGACTCAATTGGCAAAATTAAAATAATATATATAGTTTTGAATTAGCAAAAGTGTAATAAATTTTAAAAAAAAATTATAATTTTTCCGTGTAACAGTTTTTGTGGACATATTTTGCTTATTAATTAAAATAATATAGGTTATCGCACTTGAAACATATTACTAATGCAGTAAATATGGTAAAGTGAACATGTACCTGTGTTGTAATTTACAATTACTATATCTGGAAACAGAAAATCCATGCATTTTCTTTTTTGTTCTCCTTTTTTTATGCTAGAAAATTTCCAAAGCCTTTTTACGTGCCAATTATGTCACGTTAAAACTGGGATATGCCAGTTAGTTGGTATTTGGAAGATAATAGTTTTTATTGTCATGCTTCACGCATTCGAAGATTTAATGGTTATTAAAGAAAATGGGCTGATATAATAACAACAAAATAACCAAGATACAACGGGGTTACTGTTGAACTCACCGCGATTTGTAACTTTTCATTTACCTATTCAAGTAGATTCGTTAGTTTATTTATAAATCTCACTGAAAATGTAGTTCTTCTGTAAGTATTTCGAGAAAATAAATAAACTATATATTAAAAAAAATTCAATGAACCATCAGAGGAAAATCGTATGATCTATATACATCGCCCGGCTGTGTTTTAGTAATAACAAATTATGATTCCACTTGTACTTTTAAATTTCGTGATTTTACGTTAAATTTTGATCTGCATTTGCTCAAAATAATAAAAAAAAAATAAAGTGAATAAGTTCTAATTTAGATCTGTGGTAACTAACTTCAATGTTTGACTCTAAAATTTAATTGACTACAGTAATTTGTTATTGGAATTGTGACTTGTGTTTGATAAATACTAATTGTCACATTATTCAAAATTTAAGCAACGGGATTGATTGCGTATACTTATCGAACAATCTATTAAATTGCACTATGAATTATAGTGATCTGTTGAATAAACTTTTATTAGGAATGATAATAATTATTCTATGAATAGATATTATAGTGAATTATGTACGGATATTAAAGGTGAAAAAGCAAATATATTCACGATTAAGGTTTTATTATTAGCTTTTATTTGCTATAAAGTCTGTAACATTTACATAATTCAATTGCTATCTTGTGGTGCTGCTACAATGCACCTACAAATAAGTGCGAGTGAACATATCAAGTTCGTTTCTGACCAAAAAAAAACATATCAAGTTCGTTAAAAGGGCAGAAACGATCAGTGGACGAGCTAAGACTGCTCAGGGGACTTGTAGTCAATCCAGGCCTGCTCGACTCCAGAGCAAACTATAGAATGAGCCCCTTTCAAACGATGGGTAGGATAAAAAAATCAGGACCAGTAATCAACCATAATGCTCAAAACTCCTATTAGTTAAAGAAATCGCAATTTCCTTTGTATGATGGGGTCAATGATATCTAGAGATGTCAAACAGATAGATCGAGTCGAGTCTGATTTGGATCGAGGCGAGTATGGTCCGATCCATATTGATGCATTTAACCCATTTACATGTAGTACAAAGCTAGTGACCCATACTCAACCCATCCATATTAGTAAACCACTTCGATATTTAATTCAAAATAGCAAAAGTTATGAATTATTAAATAAATTATATTACTAAAACATCGTGAACAAGTTTTATGATTAAAAAAAAGGGACGCATGATAGCTACCCAACCCATTTATGACCCATTTAAAACTCATTTAAGACTCATTAAGCAATCGATTTATGAACCACCTAAGTTTGTTAAGTAAACCATTGATGACTCACACTCTAAAATATAAGGTAGAATGTGTTCTTGACCCATTTTGCGACCTCCAACGACAACATCTTGCGAATTCCCCATTGACCGACATTTTGCAGGCACTGGGAGTGATTGATCGACAAGCGCAGTACAGACAATCAGAGAGATACGAAGTCGGAGCAAGAACTGAGCATAAGACAATCAACAGTGGGGCATATCCATTCGATTTACACTTGAAAAGGCAACTCCCCAGATTGCTTTCAACCTCCTAAGTCTGTGTGAGATAAGTAAAAAAAGAAAACATTCAATGTAACTCAATGTCTCCCTATTTCACAAGCCACAAATGTGGAAATGAACAGGGGACACCAAACACTGGGGCACGGAGCACTTATTAGCCTAAGACACAACAACAACAACATCAACAACAACAACATCAACAATAACAACAACAACAACAACAACAACAACAACAACAACACCAACAACAAATACCAACAGAAAGGTTAGCTTAAAGACCAACCGGCAGAAATCAAAATACGCGGCTGTACTTTCTGAACAAACACATATCCTCATCACGGCAATATGTTCTGCTTCTCTAGCCGAGAGACCGCCTTCTTGCTATAAGGATTGCTCTTGATTTGCGGATCCAATCTCTTGAGCTCTGCTGACAAAATGTAGTAGATTTGGGTCTGCCGCTGCTCCTGCATCAAATGAGGACAGATACCACGGCAGGCTGCCAATTAGTGGGATTGACCGTGCGAAATGGCATGAAGCTAATCTCCAATGTCAGAATGAGGGTGGGTCCAGAGAACATCTAATGAATCTATAAGGGCTTTAAAACCTTGATAAGATTGCCAGGACATTGTCTTGGGACGACACACGAATCGTAACTACTGCAAATCTTTATAGATTGATGTTTTGGGGTTGGGGGAGGGGGATAAAGTATAAAGAAAAGAAAATATTTTATGATTTAGAGCTCAGTGATGACCAATTGTCCACGAATGCTGATCATGTATGAGAAAGATGCAGAACACCTTATGGCCTGTGGAATCTATGTGAAAACTGACCTTGGACACCTCAACTGCCCTTCGGATGACATAGTTTCCAAATTCGTCCAAGAGCACCTTCTGGAACTCTTCAAGTAACTCCACAACAATTTGTTTGAATTGGTTGGATCCCATCTCTTTCAAGCATTTCTCCACCACGTTGCTACCATACTTATTGCAGGATAGATTTACATAGCTGCCGAGGAACTGTCCGTGAAGATCATCAGCAGCTTGTGGGATCTCCAAGGACAGCAGATGCTGTACTACATAGTTGCTGGATGGAGAAGAAAAAAAGTAAAACCAATTGAAATGGAAGGAAGTTGAGTTTGTTATCAAATAATAAGAATGGGGTGCAGAAGGTATAGAGAAACTAACCCATAGCGGTTCTCAGCTAGCAGAAGGGCACGGCTTGTAATTTCAGCCACGAGGCGATCTCTTTGCTTTCCTTGAGCATGTTCAACACATTGTTGGAGAATGCAGCATCCACTTTTATCAGTTGCAATCTCAAAACACTTAGTAGCCACCAGATCATAAAGGATCTGCACAACAAATGCAGTACTGCAATAGTTAACGGAGCCATAGTAAATACCAGAGAAGTAGAGGTTACCCATCGGAGAGCAAGTCCGATAATAATAAGAACACTTTGAACAAAGTAGTGGAATGCCCATCTCAACGGGCAGCACAAACTAAGGTTCCAAAGGTGGTTGTGCCTGGCCTGCTATTACAGGCAATGATTGGCTTTGTTCATTTTCTTTTCTTATGAGTCAGATCCAATTATTATCATCCTTGCATCTCTGCATTTGTCTTATAGTCCAGCAGACTTCTAATCCATTAAAATAGATGTCTTCAAAGTTCGGACATCTCTATGATTATTTTTGGTCCAAGGACAACATATACAGTAACCTGATAGGTCAATACAAACTGAAAAATACTTTTCACCTAGCAACTGTTACCCCTGCATCTTTATCGGCATACATAAATCTGTGTTTGTCGTCACAAGCAGCACTAATTCAATTATTTTAGATCAACCTCTGTTCTATTCTCTGTTTCTTTCATAGAAAGAAGGATTTCACTTTATGAAAATTACACAGGGCAACATGAGTGTAGCATACTGTACACGTGTATCTGGTTGAGATCAAGGATAATGTAATTTTGAGACTAGGATGCTCATGAGTTGATCTTTCGTCTAACTAAAATATGTTTTAAAGCTACATCAACCACAGTATGACAAACCTTAGCTTATCTTCGATCACACTGAAAAACAGATTGCAACATGGTGAATTTTCTAGACACGCGAATAATTGTGTATAAACAACTCAGTAGATGTCTCCTGCATAATTCCCAAAATAGCAACATCAAGCATGAACAGAAAGCTTAATTTTTTCTCGCTAGAACTTAGGTGCATTACTGGGTAGTTAGAGTCTTGGAGAGGAAATATTCCCTAAGAAATAGGTTTGAAAGGAGCACCCGCTTCTTGACAATCCATATTTTGCTACTTTCTAGGAGCAATTCTACAAATATGAGCATTGTAAATGACTTCCACTACTATTGATAATCTCCTCTCCCCAAGTAAAGATAAGAGTCAGATAACTAAAAAGGGCTACCAATTTTAATTCCTAACATGTAGGAGCTTAGCAGGAGAGAGAACTTCTCTGAAAAGAGAAAGAAGTGCAAGCAACCAATGCAAAGTCACACTACCTCATTATCATCATTAGAGAAGACCTTAAGGCAGTGCCGGATGACATGATGACCGACAGCGTTCTTGATCAATTGATACATAAAAGGTGCGAGGGCATGTACAACCACATTCTTTTGCCAACGACTCGTAAGTGTGTTCATTAACTTCTGTACAGAACGAATCCTGCAAAAGAACTAGACTATCAGCATGCCAAACGAATTGTTAATCCAGACTCTGAAGTAGACCTTATGAGGAGACACTTGTGAAGCCACAACATACCCGTATGTGCTAAGGCATATGCTAACAATTTGAGAATTCCAGGTCACCGCATACAAAATTTGCTTCCTCTGCTCCTCACTGCAGACTTCGACGAGCCTCTGCACCACATGGTTGGCGAAAGGGTCGGTCATCAAATAGCCAACACGTCCAATAATCTCCGAGAAAACTAGTTCCGTCTCATCCCGGTCCATCCTCTCCATCATGGAGAGTAAAATCCGGAAACCTTCTGGATCTGTGGCAATGGACTCTACCCGGCCTCGCATAGCTTCTACAGATGTACAGTGCACGAATTGCGCCCTCCTATCATTCAGACTACTTCCGGAAACAAGGCCGTTTACATAAATCTTGGAGTAATCGTTTAACAACCCGTTTTGTTGCCGAAGATTCGTGTTTGGTGAGACTTGGCTAATCCTATCCGTATAATAGTCCCATGACCCATCTCTATACAAACCAACCTGGCCAAGAGTATTAAACGCTGGACGAAGCACTTCGGCCTCGGCCCCATAAATTTCTCGCCCATCGGGACCAGAACCTAGCAGACGTCGATGCTCCCCGGGGTGGCGATACTCCGGTGACCAGATACCGAAGCTGCGCCTGCTCAAGCCGCTCAGCTCACTACCCTTCAAAGCCAAGCACACATCGTCCAGCCCGTCATCCAGGTCGAAGCGACCCGGATAAACGCACGGTTCTTGACCGGAGCAAGGCAAGAGACTGAGGCGAGCCAAGGCGGCCTCTAGGGTTGAGGGGGCCGGAAAGGGTCGGCCAGGAGGGCGGTTCTGAGAGGAGGCCGACCGCGATACGTGGGTCCGACGGGGGGGGAACACATGGGTGTCGTCGGGGTCGTCGGGAAAAGACATGGGTCGGAGAGAAAAGAACCGAAGCACCGGTCGCCGCCGCCTGCTGCTTGTCGTCTTCCACTCCGAGAGGCGAAGGAGTGGAGGAGGAAAGGGGGGTTTCGAGGCGTTGTGTATATATAGAGAGAGAGACAGAGACGATACGGATGGGGGGAGCTTGAAAAAACAAGAAAATAAAATCAAAGATACGATCTTTGGAGATGAGATTCGATCAAGAGTCCGAGAGATATCGACTGGGGGGGGAATTTGGGTGATGGAAGAAGGAAAGATCGAGATGAAGGGAACTAAATGGGAAATCCGTTGACTGAGAGAGAGAGAGAGAGTGAAGAGGAAGAGGAAGAGGAAGAGAGAGAAAGTAGAGAGACGGAGGGAGGGAGAGAGTCTGCCTGCATGCAATATATGGAAAGTTTTCATGAACGCGAAAGGGACAGGCCCTTTCGGGGATTTCCTTCGTTCCTTCTCTGTAGTAGTGGGGTAGGAGGCTGCGCTACGCGGCGTGGGATGGGGCGGTCAATGGAGGGTCGGGGTTTCCTGGGCTTCGGTCTCCTGTTGGGCCCCACCCTCCTAGGTTGGAGGTGGGGCCCACTTTGATTTTCCTCGTCTTTTAGCTTCTTTTTTGTCTTTTGTTTTTGCGATTTTTAAATTTTTAAGTAACTTTTTCTTCTTCACCTTCTCCGAACGTTTTATGGGGTTTGTTACTTTTGCATGGTGCGTCCGCTCATCGGTTTGTTCGTTCGCATTTATGAGCAAAATTTAGGCTTTAAATTCGAGGGGTTCGATTTGATGTCATCTCCGTAGATCTCATAAAATGCACCGGACATAAAACAATTACCCAAAAATATTAAATGTGCGCTTGATTTAGATGGATGTTATTGCTTTTATAATTTTTGTGTGGAAAAACATTGATTTTATTGCCTTCTTTGATTTTAATGTCGTGCCTTTTTTTATTCTATATCCATCTGAATCAAATCCATGTTTGTTTCGATATCCAATCTAAATCGATAAATTTCGTGAGCAGCTCGTATGTTTAGTCGAAAGAATGCGTGTGATGCGAGACATGGGGACAAATTTGTAATTATCACAAGTAATCAAGATGGCATTAAGATGATTCTGTGAACGTCTAATGCCTTCCTAATTCAAATTCACATTAACTCGAGATTATTATTCTTCCTACGTAGACAAATCTTCATAATATATGTTTGTCTCTTTATGCATTTATTGGTTGACTCTTTCTCGCTCCTCTTTTGCTGGTGATACGGAATGAACATCGGAAATCATATTATTCTCTACATAATTGAATTTCAAGAGAAGTCTTTTGGACACATAAGTTTAAGGCACTAAAAAAATCCTTAGTCCAATTGATCATGAATATCTCCTATCCTAGAAATCTTAACGACCCAATTTGCCTCTTGGACTCAAGCGTCATGATACATCAACATACATATTAACAACACATTTATCCCAAACTAATTGGGGTTGGCGGTTAATGAACCCCAAAAATCTATACACTAGCCCTCCACAATACTAATAGCCCCCTTTACTCCGTCATAACACAAACCGTACGCCAATCTATTTTTCACTCCATTAAATCTTGTTTTACTGCTTTCTCCTAAATAAGTTTCTATCACGCCCCGCTCACCTTACAAGTACGCTCATCCATTCATGCCGTAAATTCAGTCCCAAGATACCCTTTTTTTTACGGCGATAAATAATGAGACTCGCATGCGGAAGAGTAAAAGAAAATAAATACATAACTCCATGCAAGGTAATTCAAAACAAAACATAGAATGAGACACGAGATAAAGAAAATGGTGATTTACGTAACAAGAGGACGAGTTTATACAAACGAGACCAGGGACTAACTAATACTGCTAGCTAAGGTCGATGAAGACAAAAGGGCGAACTAAAGACAACCATTAAGCCCCACCAAAAATATCGTCATCACCAAAAGACAACTCCAACGGTCGTGTGATCTCGAGCCCACTAAGTGGTACTAGTATTTTCGGCTCGACTCATGTACTTTGTGAGATCGTAATCCGAGAAAGTTTTTTATCGTACTTCTATGGTGTATTCTTCCATCCCATCCCCCAAGTCAGAAATCTCGATCACCTCGATACTCTCCTCTCTAGTCGGGGTCTCCTCTGGAATGTTCCTCAAGCCTACTACGGAACCCTCTACCTCGATCTCATCTCGAGAAGGATGGCACCACGATGGAACTACACATCTTAGAGCCTCGTGAGCCTTTAATGAACCAGTGATAACTTCCCCAGCTCTCCTAAACCAAGCCTCAAAACGATATGGCTTCTAGTCTTCATCCCCCTCATCAACCCATACTACCGTACTCTTCATGATATAAATTGTACCTCGTCTATCTAGAAATTCTTCAAAATAAGTTGTCATCTCCTTAGGGTCTCCTAGGCGCGTATGCAGCATACTCAAAGTTTGGGGTCTGGAAAGAAAAAGAATCCCACGACGGGGTGAGATTTACGTCTCAGCAAGCTAGCCTAATCCTAATTTAGACCATCAATCCCACCAGACGAACTATCACAGCAACAAGCAAGCAGTGACAAAAGGACAAATGACATTTATACAAAAGCATCATATCAAACATCTTGCGAAGAAATTATACTCGAGACAAACATATAAAGAAAGTGACCCAAACTTCCGTACTAGCCAAAAACCACATTAACACCACAGGAATTAATAACCAATAAAATTCTCAATTCACAACTCAATGGATTAGTCCGCAATCAACGCATTAGACTGCCAAGACAAATAAACCAGCGTTAAGATGCGTCGGGTTTACTAACCAATTTCCAACTCATGTCAACATGTACAATTCCTTATCTCGCGGTAAGACGCATCAGGATATCATTCAATCACAATCCCGCGTTAAGACGCCTCAGGATATGCTCACAATGCGATCCCGCGTTAAGATGCATCAGGATACCACAGATCTCGACAAATATCTCAAGTTAAGAATTGTCTCAACAATCATTTAATCACATTCTCATCATGAGAAATTTTAGAAGGTCGATCATAAACCATTTGCTTGTAAAAAAGGTTGTACTTTATCACAAAACATATCTCAGGAGTCACATAGCCTGTAGCCACATAATCAAGTAGGGCATACCAACAAGTACATCATCAATTCAGGCAGATGAACTACAATTTTAATAACAAGCAAGCGCTCATGGCTCGTTCCTCAACAACTCCTTTCAATTTCCACTCAACCAAGTATAACAAAATTGTCAACTTATCGATTCCGCAATAAAACTATCCAGTTGCGTGTAAATATTCTAATATAGGTTTAGGGGTCGCTTACCGTCATTCCAATTAGCAAATTTTCACCAAAATCCCTTGTCAAGCTCAGCTTCCAAACAAGATCACCGCTGTCCAAAATAGGGCAACAATATATTTCAACAACAATTCATCATTTCAGTCAATTTCTCTTTTCTAACTTCAACTCTATCTATCGTACACCTTGATAACACCCTGAATCACATTCTAGTATGTTTTAACACCATATTTAGAGCATGATGACATCAAGAACAGCCCCCAATAGAACCGGTGAGCTCAAAATTGAAATAGAGCAGAGTCGGTTCTGCTCCTCCTAGCCTTAACAGTCCACAAATCATCTTTAAGTCCCAATTTTTTTCATCAATTCCACTTGGAAAAACCTTAATCCACATGTTATAGAGCTCCATAGAAATTTTTGAAGTAAATTAGCACTCCTAAGGCTTCCAAACAGACCGACTCCTCTCAGTTCACCGGCGGTCAGATTCTGCTCTTAAAAACCACATCGATTCAACCATCGAAACCTAATTGAAACTTAACCCAATCAACGACCCCAACTCATTGAACATATTACTACATGTCATGTAACTCCCATAAAAATTTTGGAGTCAAATGAAGTCTCTAAGAGGGTGAACCATAGCCCTCTCTCAGTTAGCTCAGAATCCGTCCGGTTTTCTTCCAAAAATTTCTATAAATTAATCAGACCTCCAAAAATCACAAAACTAATTGGGGCTTGTCAAGGACAGGTAAAATAATCTGTGGTGGTTGGAGGCCTGCCAAAAGGTCACTAGAGGAGGCGCTCGTACGGACCAAACCGGGCGGCATAAGCTGGTCGAAATAGAGCAGTTTCTGCTCTTGAGAAGAAAACACAAAATGAAGGGAAGGGGAGGGCTGGTCCACAAAATTTTGAGGGAGATAGCATATGGAATGAGGCTTCATTCAACCATGGTCAAATTTCTAGAAGATTAGATTAGTGAAAAATATATAACTATCACCCATGTAATGACACTTATCCTTAGTCAATAATATCAATGCTCAAATTACTTTCTTGCCCTCTTAATTTTCGGCAGCCTCCTTGGGAAAAAAGGAAATGTCAAATGACTAATATGCCCTTCTCAAATCAATTAGGCAAGGTTAACTCTCAAAGGGCAAAATAGTCTTTTCACACCTTTCGTTCGAAATTTCGTTTTCCTGATATTTTTCACCCTCGACAAGGCGACGTCTAATCCATATCAAATGTTGGAATCCCTCATTTCCAATATCAAATTTCGTGGTCCTATCTCATGATCGATTTTCTATCGATCGAAATTTCAATTTGTCTCGAATTAACGGGTGGCTTTTGCGGACTTTACGCGTATCGACTCTATGATTCTCATCACACTTAGAATAACTCAAACTACGGCAACTTTGATTGTCATGTAATCGCGAAGGTCTATCGCTAGCCCCAACGGCAATGATCGTCACAATTCAATTTAGAAAAAATTTGCAAATTATGCTTTGGTTAAGCGGTATCACCCGCGTCCCAATCGTACAATATTAGCAATGCTTTCCTTAATCGTTTTTAGATCGGCCTCGGTTCTAAATGTTCCCTTGATGATCCTTATGGTCAAAGTGTCGTTTTCTAATCGAGTTTCCTAGGTCAAAGTACCTTATCGCGCGTTAGCCTTTCCCCTTCAGTTAATTAACTCGAGATTGATCAGATCCAAGCGAGACATAACTGAAATACCTCGATAGATATCTTACATACAAAGGTCTCGAAATGAAAGGAAATTCAAAATGTCACAGTTTCGACCGACCTCTTGCTTTCTTCGTATTATGCTCTCGATAACAAACTTCTGTTCGTACCGGTGCATCTAAAGGCCTTCGGAGTATATGCCCAAACCATCTTAATCTATGCTATCTCATCTTTTCCGCCACCGGTTCTACTCCAACTTTTCGTCGAATCTCTTCATTCCTTATCTTATCCATCCTTGTAAGACCACACATCTACCTTAACATCCTCATTTCCGCTACTCCCATTTTATGCTCATATTTACTTTGTGTTGGACAACATTCAGCTCCGTATAACATGGCAGGTCTAACTACTATTCTATAAAATTTTCCTTTTAACCTAAGATGAATTTTGCGATCACACAAAAATCTCAATTCACTACGCCATTTCATCCAACCTGCTCTGATTTTATGGCTTACATCCTCATCAATCTCTCCCTCATTTTGCAATATTGATCCCAAATATCTAAATGTATCTTTCTTGGGTACCTCCTGTCCGAGCATATTTATGGCTTCTTGATTTCCTCTTCCTGTCGTGTTAAACCCACACTTCAAGTATTTCGTCTTACTTCGACTTAGCGTAAATCCTTTAGACTCTAACATGGTTCTCCATACTTCTAACTTAGCGTTAACCCTAGCATTGGTCTCATCAATAAGCACGATATCGTTTGCAAATAGCATACACTACGGCACCTCGTCTTGAATATCTTTTGTTGGCTCATTCATAACCAGGGCAAAAAGGTAAGAGCTCAAAGCAGAACCTTAGTGTAAACCTACTGTAATTGAAAAATAACTTAATGTGTCATTACGAGCCTTCACACATGTAGTAGCACCGTCATACATGTCCTTGATTGTCTCGACATACTTTAAAGGTACTTTTTTCTTCTCAAGAATCCACCATAAAACCTTTCTTGGAATCCTATCATACGTCTTCTCGAAATCAATAAACACCATATGGAGGTCCTTCTTTCTTTCTCGATATCTCTCCATCAATTGTCGTATTAATAAAATAACCTCCATGGTAGATCTTCCTAGCATAAATCCAAATTGATTGACGGAAACATTGGTCTCTATTCTCAAACGATGCTCAATAACTCTCTCCCACAGCTTCATTGTATGGCTCATAAGCTTGATGCATCTATAATTAAAATAATTCTAGATATCCCCTTGTTCTTGTATATATGCACAAGTATACTCTTCCTTCATTCATCATGCATCTTATTAGTATGAATGATCGTGTTAAAAAGACTAGTCACCCAACTTATTGCTATATTTCCTAAGCATCTCCACACTTTAATAGGAATACTATCGGGTCATAAGACTTTACTAGTCTTCATCTTTTTTAATGCCTCCCTAACTTTCTGTGCTTTAACTCTACACACAAACCTTTTATTTGAATCATTAGAAGCATCTTTCAAATCCACCTCACTTCTATCGCTCTCCCCATTAAAAAGTTTGTTAAAATAACTCATCCATATGCCCTTGACGTCTTCATCTCTTATCAAGAGTGTTTGATTTTCATACTTGATACATCTAACTTGTGTCAAGTCTTTACTTTTCTTGTCTCTTGACTTTGCAAGTCTATAGATGCATTTTTCTCCTTTTTTGCTCCCAAGTTTGTTATACATATTGGTGAAAACCTTGCCTCTGGCCTCTCGTAAAGCTTTCTTGGCGCTTTTTCTCGTCAATCTAAACTTTTGCAAATTCTCTTCATTAGGACATTTATGTAAACATCTGAAACACTCTTTCTTCTACTTAATTGCCTCATGCACATCTTCATTCCACCACCAGGTTTTCTTTGTTTGATGTCCATTCTTTTTACTTTCTTCTAACACCCATTTTGCCACTGTTTGGATGTAGTTAGACATCTCCTTTCACATCATATTTACTTCGCCCTACAGTCGTCACGGTCATTCCTGTAGCATTCTTTCCTTGAATTCTGTTTGTTTCTCCTCATATAACTTCCACCATCTTACTCTAGAGTGCTGCGCACTTATCTTCATCTTCTATACTTTGTTATACCGAACTTTTAAGACCACCAACTTATGTTGTGTAACTACACATTCACTAGGATATACTTTACAATCTACATACAAAGCTTTATCCTTTCTTCTGGCAAGAAAGAAATTAATCTGGCTACAATTTTGACCGCTGCGACAAGTGATCAGATGTGATTCTTTTTTCCTAAAAAAAGTATTTGCCAACACCAAATCATAAGCTAATGTCACACTCAAGATGTTTTCACCAATCTCATTTCTAGTCTATATCCAAAACTTCCATGAACTCTATCAAAACCTCCACTACTCTGACCGACATGTCATTTAGATCTCCTCCTATGAATACCTTCTCCTCATGTAGTATCCGCCTTAAAATTTCTTTCAAATCTTTCCAAAATCTACTCTTCTCGGACGCTTGTAGTCTAACTTGAGGGGCATACACACTAAGGATATTCAGAATCAAATCCCCCACTACTAGCTTAACTAAAATAATCATATCTCATATTCTTTTAACATCAACAACTCTATCCTTGAAATTTTTATCGATCAGAATCCCAACTCCATTTATACTTTTTGTTGTGCCTGTATATCATAGCTTGAATCCGATGCCATCCACTTCCTTAGCATTCTCTCATTTCTATTTAGTCTATTGTAGGCAAGCAAATTCACTTTTCTTCTAGCAAAAGTATCTGTTGATTCCCTCAATTTACCCGTTAAGGTTCCTATATTCCAACTCCCCAATCTAATCCCTACCCCTGGGCTTTTCTTGCCCCCCACATTCGCCCACGAAAGTGTGAGGACCCTTGCTCATTTATCACCACATTCGGGCACCAATGCGGCGTATCACTCTAGGAATGATGGCCCAAAACTAGCTTTCTTACTCCTTGCACCCACATATCTTGGTGCAAAGACCCTTGCTTATTTTTCGCTACACCGGGGCGCCAATGCAACGTGTTGCTAAGAAGGGTACTCTCCAACGAAATATCAATAGGGTTCATCTCATAAAGTTAGTTTTTTTTTTATAACCGGCTCGCTACGCCTGACGTAACCCTCCTTTACTTGGCTTGGGACAAGCTATATAGACTACATAGACAGAGTTAAATCAAGCGTCGTGATATAAAAAAAATTGATAACATCGCAAAAATCGAAAATTCTTTGCATATTAGGAAGGGCGGCACTATTTTCACTCCCATTTTGACTAAGACACTCATCTTTTCAATCAATGGATCAAAATACCCTTCTTCTTCTTCAACTTATTATTTTTTTTATCAACCTAACAAACAAAACTGTCTTTACTTCTATTTTTTCCTTTTAAATATCAAATTCACAATATAAATGTCAAATTACACCCAATAAAATTTCATTTTATAATGCATCATATGATTACTTTTCCTAGAGAAATTCGTTATTCTTATGATCTCATGCTTATAATTAGAAATGTTAGGAATTTCTAGTTATAACGGTTTATGAACAAATAATTAACTATCGAGTTTTTATTAAATAATTTGAGAATTTTTTTTTTACAAAGTTGAAATTTAAAATCCGATATAACTATCAAGCAAATTTTGATCTTGTAGGTAATTTTCAAATAGATCTGTAGATTTATAAAATTACAAATCACTTATTTGTGTTTAATCTTTTCAAATTTTAATATGAATTGCAAGATTGGTTTGAAAATTCATTTACATATTCTGCACTTTCAAACTCGCGTACGGTGATCTACTTGCTATGAGATTGAATTTACAATCGATATTAACTCCTTTGTTTATATCAAGAGTTGAATAATATGAAATCTCACGTTTTTTCCTTTTCGTATTTATCCTTTGTTAATACATATCTAAATATAAATATCTTCGACATTTTATTATGCTTTTTAATAAATTAATATTTTCTATTTTTTGATCAATTTTACTTTTCTGTTTTTATCAAGATCGACTAAAATTGAAGGTAGATTTGTTGGTTAGTCTGATATGAAAAGAAACATTTAATTGAAGAAAGAGAATGGTATTTTAGTAAGTTAACTAGCAAAAAAGAGTGTTTTAGTCAAAATGAGAGTGGAAATAACGTCACCCATTAGGAATTATGACTTCTTGTTCGCTCATTTTCACAACAAGGAAAATCTTTCACCGAAATTTATTTTTCGATTTTTATTATGAAGGTTTTATGGCAATTCCGGATAGGAAATATATAGGCGATTATAAAAATCAATGTGGAATTATGTAAACATAAACTGAATTGGAGTTTGACTCAATAGAAAAGTTTAGAAAGTACAAAGAAAACAACTTTGACGAAATTTGACTCGACGACGAAGCTTGAAAACGCGGTGTTATTACGCTGGAGTTTGACTTGACGACGAAGTGCCAAGGATAAAGATTCATATCAGAGTTTGACTCGATGTGAATTTGAGATTTGCAACTACATCTAAGAAAATTTGAAATGAAGTGAAAATAAAGTTAAATGAAAGATGAATGTTGAGTTCTGTGTTGATTCGGGGCTTTACAAAAACACATTTCGTATTTATAATCTCCTACATATGGTTACAACTTCAAAATTTAAATAAAAATAACTTTCTCATCTCAATTATTATCATTCATGATCCCTGTTTTCTAGGCATTATCCATGTTCACGTAACCACCCTTATCTGTAAGCAGTTTTGTTGCTGATACCAATGCTCATGAACTATCAGTAAGTTGCCAATTATCGGTAAGTTGCCGATGCCAATGCTTACCAACTATCGGTAAATTTTCAACTATCAATAAGTTGCCAACGCCAATGCTTACCAACTAGCCGATGATAATGCTTAGGATGCCTATTCTCGCGGCTTTCATCCGTGAGTCAATTTTGAGTTTCAACGTATGCCCCTTAAAAGAATTGAATGATTTACCAATCATTCGATTCTTTTAATTCTGAAAACCAAGGGTCTTTAGGTGCCCCTTGTCATCGCCAAATTCGATTGGCTATTCTGCTGAAGATGTTCAATAGATATTACTTGAACAGGTTGTCTTCCAAGCAACTTACTAATCACCATATTTGGCCATTTGAGGGGAGTAGACTGAGTTAGGCATTGCCACAACTTCTGCCACAAGTCGTTGACCATCCCGCCCCTTACGCTTCTCACATATGTTCTTGAATTCACGAACGAAGAAGGTGTGGTAGTCGATTAACATCATCTGCTATTGCATTTTGTGAAACCTCATTTGTTGGTCCCCAAAGCAACTTATAATCACCATATTTGGCTATTTGAGAGGAGTACACTGAGTCAGGCATCGTCACAACTTTTGTCACAAATCCAAAAATAGTCGTAGTGTGAGTTTATGCCGACTTACTGTGTTTGTTGATGGATGTGGGAATCTTTTGGGTTTTCTTTGAATGCTTCTCTCTTATACTGAATCGGTGGTCCATCACATAGTCGACGGTTTTGTATTGTTGCTCTTTGAACATCTTCCTTACAATAGCCATCATGACTGAGGTTTGCTCCAACTATCTTCTCTGCTCATCGGTAGCTGCTTCGAGATGTGGACACTTGTTGTGCAGTCAATGACTCAAAACACCACTACGATTGTCAGATCAAGTTGATTTCTAGTACGTATTATCGTATTTCCCTCAGATCAGTTACACTGATATCACTGGACGTGCCAAAAAGATATTCACTCGTTTTTGCAATAGGGAAAATATTTCATCGAAATTTGTTCTTCGATTTTTTTAAGAAGGTTCTGTGGCGATTCCGGACAGAAAATATCCAAGCGATTATAAAAAAATCAATGTGGAATTGTATAAACATAAACCGAACTGAAGTTTGACTCAATGGAAAAGTTTAGAAAGTGCAAAGAAAATAAACTTTGGCGAAGTTTGACTTGAAGATGAAGCTTGAAAATTGGTGGTACTACATCGAATATTGACTCAACGATGAAACACCAATGATAAAAGATTCATATAGGAGTTTGACTCAACAACGTAAATATGAAAATTGCAACTACTTCTAAGGAAATTTGAAATGCAGTGAAAATAAAGATAAAGTAAAGATGAACTAATAAAGAACGTTAAGTTTTGTCGTTGATTCCGGGCTTTACAAAAAACACATTAGGGTATTTATAAATGGTTAAAATTTTAAATTTTAAATAAAAACAACTTCCTCATAGTATTTATTATCACTATGTCCCATATTTTCTAGGCATTATCTACGTTCACGTAACCACTCTTATCTGTAAGCAGTTTTGTTGATTACGTCAATGCTCATCAATTATTGGTAAGTCGCCAACTATCGGCAAGTTGCCAATGCCAATGCCAATGCTCACCAACTATCGGTAAGTTGCCAAAGCCAAAGCTCACCAACTATTGATAAATTGCTGACTCTAATACTCATGGACGCCTATTCCCGTGACTTTCATCCATGAGTCAATTTTGAGTTTCAACACTTCCTTCTTCCATTATGTGGAGAAATTAAGTCGAAATTTATCAATTGAAAAATATGTAATCAAAATCTTCCGTGCACCTTTCAAATTGTATGCGCAAAAAGGGAAATATGTGTTGCAATCGAAGAAAGTTGAAACAATCGTTAGGTCGGTATTTCTCCTTCTCTCTCTTTCTCACAAGATAGACATTAGATTATGGGCGGCGCCATTTTGGCTCTTTTTCACTAATACATGTCTATTTTATGTTAACTGGCCAAATTATTCTCAACCTTATTAAGCATTTACTGATATTTACTAATACATTTATAAGAAAATTAACGATTAATCAGTTGCTACTTTCCTATCTCGATAAAATTCGAAATTTTCCTCTCTTTTTTGTGTCCTTTCTTAAACTAACTTGAAGAGAACATCTCCAAGATAGCAACAACAAAAAATGCAACAATTGAATGCATAGTTCACTAGAAACTCAATTCATGATTTTAATAAAGTTTTTTCTTCCAATTTTGAAATATAAAAACGACAAAAATTTCAACCAAAAAAAAAAAAATGAAAGAGGAAGATCAAGACCAAGAGTAAACTTCTCTTATCGTTCAACCGTGAACAAATTTATCGGTATTGCGTGTGAATCTTGTCCTCAAAATTAGTTTTCTATGAATTATTTTAAGTTTGAGTGCAAAGGAGATGTAATTCTATCTGGAGTTATATCAAAATCACTTAAAACAAGGACGAAAGAAAGAATCAGCAATGGTCTACTGAGTCGAATCAACAACATTTATATCTTTAATGAATAACGAATTCGTCGTCGCAAAGGAGGAAAAATATTTTCTAACTTTGCAAATATAGTTCTACTTTGAATAAGACATCTCTTGTTCGTAACGAATCAAAAGGATGACATCAGTTAATTAATTTATCCTTGGAATTTAGCGCAAATATGGTGTTAATAAATCTTGTTGGAAGGCTTAATGAGAAATATCGAACCAATCTTGTGGTTAAAAGGCGAAGTAGTTCCACTTTCTCGGAAATTCCTGCAACAATTTTTTTTTTTTTTATGACAAATCGGGCTTTTAGACATAGCCAATCATTCATTCCCCAATCATGAGGCGACAACCAGGTGAGGCTAAAATTCCATTAACGATGCAGGTTATCCGCATCTTCACAGACATGCCTATTCAATTAGCACAAAAATGGTGGGGCAGACGGAAGGATGTGGAAATAGCCCTTCCCTAGATTGTTTACTTCAATGTCAACTTTTTTTCACAAGTCATGTATGCTCACCATACACATGCAATTTGTATGAGAGATGTAATGCATGAAGAGATTTTACAAATCGGGGGTTCACATGAGTGGAATTCACCTATTTATATTATTTGTGAGGGGTGATATTTATTTTCTCATCATTGGGTTTCTATAATTTTTAAGTAATATAAGTAGTATCATCCTTTTTTCATCGTTTCGTATGCCATGCATTAATGTTTGTTTAAATAATAGTCGTATGAAGAGAAAGATCTAAAATTTTTAAAATTCAAATTAGGCATGGGAGAGATTGTGACATTACATGACAATTATCTTTGATTATTTTTTTTTCTGTCTTATCTTTAACCATACTTTCTCTTATTTTTACTTTGTCTCTTTGCAGAGCGCCATAGTCAAACTCCATACCGCAACTATAATACTAGCATCCCCACCTCCAAATTCCTTTACCAGCAAGACCGCATGCATATAAGCAATCATCTTGAAGAGTTCAAAATAAATATAAAAAAAAAATTTGTCTACTTGATAAAAATAGTTTTTCATCGTATGAGGATGGGTAACATGCGTGTGCTTTCATGATATTTTGGGGCAAAAGTTTTAGCGTTGGAAACCTCCAAATTTGCTTTACAATATACGGATTTCCTCTCTTCTCTTCATCAAATCAGCTTCCGTGCGCGAAGTGATACGATGTGAAACATAGCTTGTGTCAATCTCCCTATGCCGTTGCTTTTAGAAGAGATACTTCTTTATTAAGATTGTTATAGGTGATCGAGAAATAATATATCACTAATTATCTTTTCTTTTAAAATAGCTCACATCGTTTATCTACAAGAACTAGTTTATATGCTCAGTACATTGAAGGAATGGTCCAAAAAGACCTAAACCTATTGTATTGCAGCTAATTCAGTTACAAACATTTCAGTTGTACTAATTTAATGGTAAACCTTTTTTAACAATATGTCAATTTAGTCGAAAACCTTTCAATTATGTCAATTCAGTCTTAAAACTTTTAATAAATTGTCAATGAAAAGGTTTAAAACTAAATTGACAAATCGTCAAAATGTTTAGGACTTTAAAACAACACGATATGATCCAGTTCGGCGTTTGACACACGGAGTTATCCACTAGAATTTGCTGCATCACTTGATAAATATGACCTTTATATTACAACACTAGGCTTAACGAAAATAAATGCCCCATATTCCGATCACATTGGTCTGGTGGTGCTCTTTCCATCGTACCCTCTAACTCTTCTATATACTCTGATCAACAATCTACTGTGTTTCTACACTTTCTCTCAGCCAGAAGACTTCCAAATGTATGTTCTGTCCCATTTGCTATGTCCTGCTTTCTAAAGAGGAAAAGATGAGGGAATAAAGGTACGCAGTTCTTTAGGCTACTCGGGTTCGTTTCCCTCTTGGTTCCTCTAAAAAGATAACAAAATTGCATCGACCCCGTTCAAGTGACATTCCAACAGATTTTTCTCTTATGGCGTTTCTTGCAAGTGGAAAATTTCTTTAGATTCAACGTCCGATGCGAGAGAATTTTGTGCCGAGCCAAGGAGAAGAGATTATGCGACCAAACAAGAGGAGATATATTATGAAGGATATATAGGCTGCTGTGCCGATGCAAACCAAGAAACCGATGAGCAGCCCCTTCACTTCTGAAGTTATGAAATTCACCAACAGATAGCCGTTGATCATTATCAAAATTGCAGCCACAGTCCAGGCCACCCTCTTAAAAACCAATAAACAAGGAACAAGTCAATCGTCAGTTGTAAGTTTTAACTAGTAGATCATGTCTAGTCTAACAATTCTTAAGTACTTCTGCATAGAGTTTGATGAAATTTGGACCCAAAACAAGGTGGTAATGAGTAAGATGCGCATAAAAGTGCAAATGCAAAAAGAAGGATGATAGAAACAAAGAACAACAGGATTCAAAAACAAACAGTCAAGTGTTTGGATAGTCAAACACGGTTGCTCTACTTTCGTTAGAGCAGTTCATGCTTCAGGTGCAAAATACAGTTCAGGTAAGTAAAGCAAGATAAAAAAGATGAGGCAAAGATGATTAGTCCAGTTGATAAGAGCCGCTATTTCGCATTTCACTAGGACTAGACCTAAGTCTGAAGACTCTCCCTCGTTCCCCTACCTATGCGTTAAAAACAAAGTTGGCCATGATAATAGAGCATACCATTGGCAAAGAATGATCAGAATGATCAGACAGGAGAAAAATTGACTTCTGTTAATTTTAATCATATCAACATCCAAGTCTCAGCACAGCTTAATTCTATTTAACCTTTAATTGCTTCATTTCTTGCCAACTTTGCAAATGCATGCTTATTTCAACAGACGAGCAACTTTACTTTTTTTGGAACCCTAACTCATCAAATTTACTGCAATCCCAATTGGCTAAGATGATTATTGCAGCTTTAACAACTCTCATTAATTAATACTCCATCTCTAGCTGTCTCCAAACCATCATCTCATACGAAAACCTAGCATGAACTCAAAATTTGGGCACTGGCAGCCTGGCACAACACAATGCCAATCCGCTGTTCACCCAAAGGGAAATAACTAAAAAGAAGCAAGTAGGATGGTCATTTCAGCACAATTACCAAAGTAATTCCTAGTTGGATCCAAGAGAACCTGCAAAAGCACATCAAGAATACAGTGCAACCAAATGATGAGTAAAAAGAAATCACCTCGAGGAGAGGACCAATTTTGAAGGAACCCATTAGATGCTCCTGGGATACCATAGTGAGGAGAGGTGTCAGAGCAAAAGGAATCTGTATACACTGAAGCACATTAAGCCATTCATTCAAAATGTCCAGGGAAGCTTCAGAAGTGTTGAATACAATAGCCACTATTATTGTGGGCACAATGGCAAGGCTCCTCGAGATAGTTGCCCTAAGCCATTTCTTAAGCCGCAGGTTGAGAAAACCTTCCATGATGAACTGCCCAGCATATGTGCCGGTTATCGTACTACTCTGTCCAGCTGCTAGCAAACCGATACCCCATATATAAAGTATTGGAAAGAACCCTCCCCCATACTTCTCCTGAAGATAATTCCCAGCATTCACTAGCCCAATTGTCTTGGCTTCTTCCGTACCATAGAATCCCTTGGCAAAAACAGATGTCACAAGCAAATTTATTGTGAACATGACTGAAAGAGCAGCTGATGACTCGATGGAGTAGTAATTCAGCGCCTCTTGGACCCGGCCTTTATCCTGGTGATCAATATTTCTCGATTGCACCAAGGCAGAGTGTAAGAACACATTGTGAGGGGTTATAACGCAGCCCACCACTCCCACAGCTTGCCTAATCGTCTTTGAACTAAGTCTAGGAAGGAGAAGACCTGCAGGAAAAATCTGAGCCCCGGATAGCTACTAGTTGCATTTATAGCATTTTGTGGATGCTAAAATGAACCATGAGCGAAGCGACAAGTAAATTTTCTTACCGGTTAAAAGCTCTTTTCCGCTGGGTTTTGTCTCCGCAAACATGCAGGCAAAGGTCAAGGCCATTGTTGATATGAGAACTGCAAAAACAGCTTCTAATTTCCTCACTCCGTAGTTCTCAAGGAATAAAAACATGAAACTAGTCACAAAGGGACATCAGTTAATTATCAGTGCATACCAGATACAATCAATATATCCAGCAAAAGAGAAGTGTGCAAAATTGGGAATTATCGTAAAGAAAGGACCTAAGCTTGAATAAGTAGTTGGTACAATCACAATCCAGATTGAGAGTACAGTACATCCAGAGCTTAGAAGGACTGAAAATGAAGAATAACCGCCTGTTGGCCAGGTCTCAAACTTCAACTGCATCTCTAAGGACATTTCATTGCCAACAACGAGATAAAGACATGAGAAACTGTACATGCTGCAGCACATATAGCTAGGAACTAGAATTCATATATCAATTCCAACATAACTATTCCTACAGACAAAATAAAAATAGATGTCAGTACATATAAAGATCTCGTATCCTTTTCCCTGCGTCGACAACCTCTTCAAACTTTTTTTTTATTTGATAAATTAATCAACTCTGAAACATATACTGCTATTAATAATAACACATTCAAAAAAATTTCTCCACCGTGACTTAAGCTCCATTTCAACTTCCGAGTTGCAAAACATGGGATGCAATTCGGGGAGTTCTCTTTTGTCACTACCCTAAAGACCAGTTTGGTGGTTTCCCTCAGACATGCCGATTAATTCTATCAAAAGAAGCATAGATCTCAGACTGCCTGTCTAAGCCGCCGCGAAGGCAGCAAACAAGCTCCAGTAGCAACAAGGGACAAACTACGAAACGATCAAGTTTCCTCCTACTGTCAAGAGTTTTTCATAAGCTGACGAATACCACAGTGGTACATCTAAAGCTGCAGAGTTCCAATTGCACGCAAGAGAAACACAAGAACAGTGACCTCTGGGAATAAACTAATGCTTCCACTCGCAGGGTTCGAACAGTATCAGAGATACACATGTTGATGATGCTTCATGATAGCTAGTAATAATCATGGATGCGCATGTCGACGTGGATCACTTGTATGTTACTTTCTAAGGCTAGTAAGCAATGACGAGAAACATAATAATTCAGCATCTACCCCACCACTTACCCATAAACTATAGTTTGTTCGAATGCTCTGCAGTATGACTGCTTTGTCTACCAAGTCAGCTATTTATTAAATGTTAAACAAACTAATACTGGCCTCGAACCTTGTGGCAGAACTTAGCGAACTCTGCATTGGCTTGATTTGTTTAATGTCGACTTTATCAGAGTCACTTTCTCAGCCAATCTTGATAGTCTTAGCGTTTAAATCTGGGAGACAGACAACTCACGATCATTCGTCACCTACCAATCTGACGCGGTGATGATGACCCCGGCCCAGAGCGGCAACACCCCGCGGCTGAGCACCTGGATCCCGATGGCGCTCCCAATAACCTCCTGGATATCCGCAGCGACGAGAGTGACCTCGGCCATGACCCACAGCACTAGCCGCGTCCAATTCGGGTACTCCTCCCTGCACAGCTCTGCCAGATGACGGCCCGTCACGACGCCGACCCGGGCCGACAGCATCTGCAGCAAGAGCCCCATTAACGTCGCCCACATCAGCAGCCAGAGCAGCGAGTATCCGGCGATCGCGCCGGCCTGGAGATCTCCCTCGAGATTTCCCGGATCCAAGAAGGCGATGCTCATCAGGAAACCCGGGCCGGTGAAGAGCCAGAGCTTCTTCCACGAGAAGGGAGGCGCGACTTCGGACTTGGCGGGGACGGCGGCGTCGACGTCGAAGACCCGGACCTTGGCCCGGGTAGAGAATGCGGACTCGGGTTGGTACTCGCGCTCGTGATCGCGGTCATCGTCGGACGACGACCGCGATGACGGAGAGGTAGGAGGAGGAGGAGGTGAGTGACGGGGCTTGGAGGGTAAGAGTCGGTTCTCTTCGTCGTCTTCGCGGTTCTTGTGATGGTGGCGTTCTTGGGGATCGGGTTGGGTGGCCGGAGAAGGCATCGCCGGAGAGTCGTTGGATCAGCGAATTTCGGGTTTGCATGCGAAAAAAATTGCGGGACTCTTGGGCATTCGTCTTGTGCTGATAGGCAATGGAAAAAAACCAAAAAAGGCAACCCAAAAAGAAAAGGAAGAGGCGAAAACGAGGAGAAGAATAATCAGCGCTATGGTTGCGCCACGAAAGTAGCGAAATTTCCGGCGGCCGGAGCTTTTTCCTTTTGGCGCGTATTACTTAATTAGAGTGCAGGGTGCGGCGGTGGTGATTTTGCTCAACGAGCATCGCGGAGGATCACCGCGGGGAGGCGGAATTGATCGTGTGCACCGCCTCGCTTTATTTATGCAATTGATGGAATTAGGGTGGCAATTGCCAACAACGGCCGGCACGGGGCCACGGTCAGGCACGATCAGCCCGTGCTTGGCTCGAAGAATTTTATTTTTTTCCCCCTTATTTATGTCGAGCTCAATGACTCCGGGGCTTAAAATAATTTCGATGGGGCCGATAACTTCGAAGCCCCAATGTTCTCAGAGTCGGTGACCACTCGATGGCGGCGGCGGTTGTCTGATCAACTTGTGATTTAACAAAAGTGCTACATAACCTTATGCATTTTTCATCAAAATTTAATATATCGTATTAAGCTTAAAAATTTATGACAATTTGCATATGAATTTACATGTTGAAATTTTCATATGGAAAATTTTAAAATAAGTTCTTGTAATGTACATTATTTTAAAAAGGGGCTGAAGTGTTCAAATTTTAACACGTAAAATTTTATATTATCTCTTACTTGATCCATCATCGTTCATCACCCAAATGTGTCCTGAGTGTACTCCACTGTTGCCGCGTGAGTCCACAGCTGCTCCATCAAGTATTGCATCCCCAGCTCCGAATTGGCCATTACTGTGTCATCCTTGCCGCTGTTCTCAAGGTTGACCTCCATAAAACAATGTCCAGAAGCCTAAGCGGCTATGGCAGAGCCCGACGAAGTTCAAGTGGCCATGGCCGTGAGCTTGAAGAAGCCTGAAAGCTAGAGCGGCATGGTCAAGCTCGATGTAAATCAAGTGGTCACTGCCGATGGATCAAAGGTAGCGATTTTAACAAAACTCGAGCCGCCATTGCCATATGCTAGAAGAAGCTTGAAAGTTAGAGTCATGGCCAAGCTTCCCCGGAGCACTTAACAGTCATGGCAACGAGCTTAAAGGACCCTGAATGTTGGAGATACTAAGATCGGGGTCCCATGTCTAAGCACAGATGTCTAGTTATATCTTGAAAATTGATTTTTGATTCTTACAATGGAAATTGCTTCTCCTTTTTCGAATTTAAACATATGATGTTCCAATTGATTAGGAAAAAACTCTCTTGACTCATTTCCTAAGAAATTTCGTAAAATGGTCCGAACATAAGAAAATAAGGCAAATGTTTTTCGGTAGTGACTTTTTGCGAAATAAACAAACTCTTCAAATCATACTTTTAGAGGCTCCTTAGATTTATAATTAGAGATTTACAATACACATATTTCTTAGTGCTTATGCAATGTGAGATTATTTATTATGCATTTGGCATAAGATTATTGTTATTGCCAACTGTTATGGTGATTACAAGTACCTAATGTCAACCCAATTACTTTACTGAGGCGGATTTGGGATAATTATATCGAAATTTCCAATGGGTTTGGGAATAATAACGAGTTAATGAGACGGCTTTGTCCCATTTCCATCATATGTTGGAAGCACAAGTTACAAATTATTGTCGAACATAAAACACGAAACTTGTCGGGCATCATGTATTTTTTTACAATTTCTTATCACACAAGAAACCTGTTAATTACACCTGCGTTTAATTTAAAAAATGATATATGTATCTCATACAATGGATTACATGTTTTATGGCTATTAAGAATGGAAATAGATCGTCTAACCTTTTTTTAAAAGGTTACGCCCTAACCTTGCAATCCGGGCCGTTCGTGTTGAATGGATGTCTCAAATTATAACTAAGAATAGTCATTAGGTATAATGACATTGCAAACCTAAATTGCATATGGATTAAATGGGTAGAAAGTATTTAAATTCAAGAGATAAAAATAAGGGAAATTTTCCAAAAAAGGGCTCAAAGCGAACATTATTTCAAATAGGGATAGTGACACAATAGCTCCTGAACTTTGGATCAATTTGCAATGTGGTCCATGAACTTTTAATTTGTTCAATGTAGTCCCTGAACTTGAGCCCAATATGCAAGTTGATCTCTAAAACTTTTGACTTTTTCAATATAGTCCATTAACTTTTCGTACATGTTCAATATAGTACTTGAAATATATGAAAATGTTCAATGTAGTCATTCCATTAATTTAAGTCAGGGACATAATGAACATTTTTTTTTATAACCAATGTGTTCAAATCAGCTTGCGCGTACCTCGACTATTCCTTGGGGAGAGACTAACATAGCATCCCACCGCCATGGCCACTCACTTAAATTACAAGTGCTTATTTGAAGAATCGAACACGAGACCAGTGCGCCTAACCACACATTTCAAGTGCGCCCTAACCAACTAAGTTACCCATTGGTGGGTATGAACATTTTCATATGGTCTAGCAACTAAATTGAATATGTACGAAAAATCCATGGATTATATTGAACACGTCAAAAGTTTAGAGATCAAATGGCACATTGGGCTAAACTTCTAGGACTACATTGAACAAATTGAAAGTTCAGAGACCACATAACACATTGAACTAAGGTTCATGGACCATTTATATCATTTTCCCTTTCAAATAAAAGCACGAAGTAGCTTATATCAATCTAAAAAAAGAGTATCATTCACCGATTGGTTAGGGAATTTTCGTCATTTACTTTTTTTTTCTATAATAAAATTTTATAAAAGAAGAAGCATATGCGAGTATTTCTTTTGTTTGTTTTAACTTTTAAGTTTTATTTTTTAACTTAATCTTAACTAAAAATTAGGTTAAAATTATATTTCGACGAAAATGCGTTTGACCAACCATAATATTTAGCTGGCTGATCGATGACGTGAGGCATTTTAAGCCATTGTTTGAAACAACTATAGTCACTTCAAGTCCTTATTTAAAATTGACATGCTACTTTAGGCTTTTATTTGAAATAATGACTATTTTTTACCTTTCCCTTTATTTGAAAAAATGAGACATTTCGGGCACTTATTTGAAATTTTCCCAAAAATAAGTGGTCATGTCATTGTCGTTTTGAGTGACAAACTTGATCGAATGATCTGATGATTAACTTTGATCAACTTCACATTAATGAATTAGACAAGAATTTGCCGGGGGAAAAGCCCCCTCGAAACCTTTCAATTTTTCTTTTCAAAATGGATTTTTTACGTTTCATTTCTTACTTCAAGTTTTGTGGCACATAAGTACGTTCAATAATGCAAAGGTCTCGAAAATGTAATATATGCTCATATTAACGTGTAGATTCACCGACAAATATTACTAACTTTCTATAACCAATGTTTTCTATTTTGATGAAAATAGGAAATAATTTTTTTTTTTTGCTCGCCTTCCTTTCTAAGCCAATACGTGGTCTCACGTTCAAGCGGCAAAAACCCGACATTCAAACACAGCAATGGCGCTTTTCTTCCTTCCACGACAAATTCTCTCTCTCTCTCAGAGACACAGAGACAGAGAAGCTGAAGAGACAAAACTACAATGGCGGAGAACGGACGGAGCTTGGGCATGGCCCATGGGGCGAAGAAGAGAGCGGCGGATGAGAGGGGCGATGCTGAACAGGAGCCAGCGGCGGCGAGAAGGAAGAGGATGCCGCTCGGAGATATCACCAATCTATCCAGTCCCATCGCCCCGAAGAAAGGAGGGGGCGCCACCGCCGCGACAAGGACCAAAATCGAGGCCATCGGCGAGTCAAGGTCCGCAGCATCCGCTCTTTCAAAGGTGACAGGGGAGGGCGGCGACGGCAAAATTGATCCACCGACATGCGGAGCTTATGTTTCCGACATCTATCGCTACCTTCGCGACATGGAGGTCGGTGCCAATTTTGATTCATCTGTCCTTTGCTCGTTCTTCCCGACTAAGATGAGCTTTCTTGCAAAGAAACTGATTTAATCTGATTCCCGACTAAGATGAGCTTTCTTGCAAAGAAACTGATTTAATCTGATAATCTGTGAATGACTGGACATGAAACTCTTTCTTTCCTCGTTGCTTGAGTTGTGTCTCGGCGTCCTCGCTCCTTGTCCCACCGTAACCGGGTCATGTTATTGTCCAAACAGTTAGAAGGGCTAAAGAATTTGACTTTGGATGGATGATTTTCCCAGAAAACTTCTGTCAGTGTGATCATGTTTTATAAGTTAAAAATGATAGATGTCTAAGGTCTCTTACGGGATAACCACATAAGCTTACCTAAATCAAATTTCACTCACTTTGGAAGCCGCCGACACAGAACAGTAGGACACTAGTTAGCGTGAATCTGCCTGCTTCGTCAGCATTTGGCTCGAGTTCAATTTGATGGTGGAAATGGGAAAAAAAAATACAAAAGCTTTCCGAAGCGGTGTGGTGGGGTAATTTGGGCATGTCAGTTGTGATGCAGATGGAGCCAAAGAGGAGACCGTTGCCTGATTACATTGAGAAAGTTCAGAATGATGTAAGTCCCAACATGAGAGGGATTTTGGTGGACTGGTTGGTGGGAGTTGCGGAGGACTACCAGCTTCTTTCGGACACGCTCTATCTCTCCATCTCTTACATTGATAGGTTCTTGTCTGTGAATGCTTTGACTAGGCAAAAGCTCCAGCTACTCGGCGTTTCTGCGATGCTCATTTCCTCGTAAGTCAGTAAATAGTAGCACCTAGCCTTGGCTTCTATGTTCTGGTTTGGTATTTCGTGCCTCATCATCGGACATGGTGCTGATTTTCTGTCATTCTTTTTTGTCTCTTCAAACCGATGTTTAGAAAGTATGAAGAAATCACCCCTCCTCATGTAGAAGAATTCTGTTACATGACAGACAATGGTTATACTAAGGAAGAGGTATCTTCTCAGTTCACTATAATAACATTATTGTTTTGCCTTTGGTGAACGTATCTAGTCTTTTCAAGGATGCTCCATGTAAAGTAGGGAATCCGCGTGTTGCTCTTCTGATTTTAAGGTGGTTCAAATGGAGGATGATATATTGAAGGCTCTGGACTTTGAATTGGGCAATCCCACAACAAGGACATTCCTAAGGCAAGAAACCATCTTCCAGTTCTTGTCTAATGGGATGATCTCCTTTCTGAAATTCTATTTCAATTAGTTTGGAGTTCAAATTGACCTACAATCACCATTTGTTTACTTCCGTTTTGCAGAAGATTCAGCACAGTTGCTCAAGAAGGTCACAAGGTAGGTCTTATTTGCTTATATTAAGTTTATCAGATAGGCTAACAATGTGTCATAATTCGCAGACTACAAATCTGAAATTGGAATTCTTGGGCTACTATCTTGCCGAGCTAAGTTTGTTGGATTACGCCTGCGTGAAATTCTTGCCATCTGTTGTCGCTGCATCGGTCACATTCTTAGCAAGATATATCGTGCGGCCAAAAACTCTCCCCTGGGTAAGAGCCTAGCCTACTTATGATGATGCTTAGAATTGATAACATTCAATTCAATCGCAGTCTATTATAAAGATCATCCTACTCTTTCAGACTTCAAGCCTGCGGAGGTATTCAGGGTACAACGTGAAGGACCTGAAAGAGTGCGTTCAGATCATACATGACTTGCACCTGGGGAGAAGAGGAGGCTCCTTGCAAGCTGTACGAGAAAAATACAGGCAACACAAGGTATTTGCATCGTCTAATATGTGAATATGTTGATGCACCCGCGATCATCGCTATGGAGATCAGTCACTAATAAAATGACCGAAATGTTTTTCAGTTTAAGCGGGTAGCGATCATGCCCACTCCTCCACACATACCAGCTTCTTATTTCGAAGATGTCCATGAGTGATCAAACTCATGTTGGGTCGTGTATATATTGGTGAATCGATGGAATTTTACTGGATATGGCAGCAAATATTTGCATTTTAGCTGGGCACCAAGCAAGTGGCAGCAGACAAGGCCGCAATGCGTTGCTAGTCATACCAGAAAATGCGGACGAGGAAAACTACGTTGCCATAATTCGAGAGATGCTAAGATCGATTTGCAGAAATTTTCCATGAGTAAGGCTTGCTTTGATTTCATCGGCAAACAAATTGCATTTGGACGTCGTTTGATTCTGCTGATTGCTTCGGAAGTGGCAACGAAAGACTAATGTTCTGGTCCGTGGCGACCAAAGTCGCTAAAATCATGTTTCTAAAGTTTGATTAAAGTCAGCTTTCCTTCACTGCTGTCGCTGGTGAATACTGTCTGATACTGTGCTTTGTAAAGGAACTACTCAGCAGCTCCAGTCTGATACTGTGCTTTGTAAAGGAAGTACTCAGCAGCTCCAGTTGCCATACGAGTATGTTAAACACCCGGCTTTTGATTTTCGATGTTTTGGGTTGTCCACATGCTTCAATTTTCCCCTATGTCATCAGTCATCACCGTCCAGGAAGGCCAGTGCCGACTCAAATCTTTTCAAAAGCCAAATGAAGTCGTCTTTCAGATTCTTGAGATTGTCCATACTTTTAATTCCTAAATAGTGGAGATTGCAACCATTGATTCCCCATATTTGCAACTTCTTTCCAAGTTTGAGAGTAATCATTCTTTCCTTACTATGGCTTAAGTCCATCTCTTACCTTAGATTGAGCCTTATAAATTCCATACTTATCTTGACACTTACTAGAAATTGGTTTTTCTGTTTTCAAAGTGTACAATTTTACCTTCTGAAAACGATATGTTAGCTACTTTTTTTGTTCTTGAAACCTGTCCATGAAATCCCATATTTTATTACTTACAAAATAAAGATATGAAGTAGACATTATTTCAAATAAGGGCATAGAATGATCATTATTTCAAATAAGGGCATGAAGTGGTTATGTCAAGCTAAAAAAAGGGTATGACTTTACCGATTGATCAAAGACATTTTTGTTTTTCTTACTTCACTAGTTGGTCAAGGACATTTTCGTTTTTTTATTTTTTTTATTCTTTTTCCCTTGTTCTATTTTTTTCTTTTCCATTTGCAGTGATCATTTCAGATAATGGTCAAAAATCGTCGATGCCCAAAGAGGGCCAAGCAAGGTTGCCCTCGAAATCTAGAGGCAGGGGTTGGTCTCGCTTGGGTTGTTAGATATATTGTTCATATTAGGTTTGGGGTTTTCTCTTTGCTATATATATTTACGTTCATATCTTTCGTTGTATGTACATTTAAATTGGCCTTGTTTCTAATTGTAATTAAGCATGTATTATTCACATCTCTAAATCTATATGGCATCATAATTAGGGTTTGCTTTTTGTGAGTATTGTATACCAATCGCTCGTTTCCTTCGTTGCGCCTTTGTCTCGCACCAATAGCCCAACGATTGTCTTTATCGCTCAGACTTCATCTCGCCTAATCCCCTTCGTCTTTCGCCTTGTTATTGCGATCGACCTCGGGTTATGTCTTCTCACTCATATATATATTTGCTTCCTCTTTGTTTTATTGATCTCAGAATCATGGCTGATATTAGTGATCGGATTGATTGTATTGATGTTAAGTTGAATGGCTCTATTATTTGGAAACCCTCGATGATAACTGCTCTTATTTATCGTGATTTATATGAACATGTTGATGGTACTTGCTCTTGTCTTACATCTTTATCCGATATTGTTGAACACAAACATAGCGTCGATCAGATTATGCGATGCAAATATGAAATTAGGGCTTGGCATGTTGCTGATTGTAAAACATGGGGAATCTTATTTGATTCTATTAACCCTGATCTTTGTCCCCAATTTACTCAAATTGTTGTTGCGAAACAGCTATGGGATCAAATTGCTGAGATGTTTACATAGACAGGTTCTGTTCATGTTTATCAACTTATGCAGGAACATCGTCGTGCCATTTGGGGTACACGATCTGTTCGTTATTTCCATAATTATATTACATCTCTTTGGTCACGACTTGATGTGTTGGCTCGTCTAGCATGTCCCTTGTATGCTGGTTGCGTTGCTTGTGCTACGTTTAAGCTTGAAGATAAAAACAAGAATCATCTTTACGAATTCTTGATGCAACTCTCACCAGATTTTGATGGAGTTCAAAGTCAGATTTTCTATCGTTATCCTGCACCATCTCTTTCTGATGTAGTGGAGGAACTTCAGGCTGATGAAACTAGACGAGGAATTTTAGGTGCTCTTCCATATCTAGATCCCTCTGTAGTATTGGCCACCCCACAGCTTGATTTCTAGTCTAGCTCCTCTCAACGTGGTTTTCAATCTGATTATTCTCAACATGATGTCTAGTCTGGCTATTCTCAATTGGTTCTGTGCATGGTTCCCAGCGTGCCTTTTCTCAACGAGGTTCACGTTTTTATTGTAAATACCATAAGCAAACTAGACATTCTAAAGATCGATGTTTCCAGAAGAGGCATATTTTTTTTATGCAATCTCGCGCTCAGTTGCACCTATATCTGCTCTATCTGCGGACCGTGCCACTTCATCATCGTCTTCAGATGATCGTCTTGCTAATATTGAGGCTTAGTTTTCGCATTTAGGTCAGCTTCATCTCGGTTCTTTTGGTGCATCTTCCTCTATTGCTACTGCAACAACTACGCGACTGCCTCTGCTCATCATCTCACTCAGGAGACTGCACTAAAAAAATCCAGAAGGGTTCTTTACAGCTGATGGATCTGCTACCACTATGCAAGTCCATCTTACTATTCCTGATAGCTTTAAGGTGCCTAATGTGTTTTACATGCCAAATTTATCCCTTAATATGTTATCTGTGAACAACTTGTTGATGTGAGTCATATGGTAATACTTACTATTGATTCTTGTGTTGTGCGGTATCGTATGAGTGGTCAGACAATTGGCAGGGGTAGTAGACATGGAGGATTGTATTCGATGCAGCATCTTCAGCTTCCTTCACCTCAACCTGTTCTCGCCATCTTTGACCTTGACTTTTGACACTAGCTTCTAGGTTATATATCTGCATCCCATTTGTCTTTTATGTGTTATAACTAGTGTTATCACCTATAATTGGTGAATAGGTGATTATTGTGTAGTTTTCAAAATTTGATGCGAAATTTAAATCAGATAAGCTTGTAGCTTGACTCTCAATTGATGATCACACACAATAGTGTAATGTGTATTGGATATGCAGTTTGACTATCACAGCATAAGTACATAAACAAGTATGGGTGAGAGATAGAGAAAACTGCATATAGGGTTTATAGTGATTCGGCTTTATTCAAGCCTGCGTCCACTTCTTCACGCTGACAGCTAATCGGTTGAATTCCATTAGTAAACAATTTAAAGGTTACAGCTTAGTGATCTTTCTAAGATGCAGGACTCCACACCTAACGCTCAATACTCTCGTGTATACCTCTAAGAATTACAATGAATAGATCAAGGAGAAAATAAGAATTGAAACTCTTTCAATCTTGGAATTTAGAACACTATTCCCTCTTTGCACCAGCCTTATTCTCTTTGACCTTGAGATATCTTTTATACTCGTCCACATCCAACTATTCATTGCAAGGCTTCCAAAGGATCGCTATCCAGACGAGACCATATCCAAAAGATCTCTTAGCTATTGAGGGTTGTCAAAGGAAAGTTTTTCCCGTGAAGATAAAGCTTAACATCTTCTTGCTTTCTTTAGATGTTGTAATTAGCCCAAAAGTAAAGTTCACCAGTCTAGAGAACAGCTCAAATATGTATAGCAGTAATACCCAATTCTTGTCTTATATATTCAAAAGTATTTTTCTCTAATGGTTTCGAGAATATATCAGCTAATTGAAGCTTTGAATCAATAAATTGAATATTATCATCACCATTATACATATGATCACGAATGAAATGATGTTAATTTCAATATACATAACTCATGAATGTAGAATTGGATTCTTTGTGAGCTTGATGGCACTGATGTTGTCACACTTGATTTCCACATTTGAAGCTACAACACCAAAGTCCTTCAGTTGTTGCTTCATCCATATAATTTGAGTACATCAACTTCCCAATATCACATACTCAGCTTCTGCGGTTGATAGTACCACGGTATTTTGTTTCTTATAGAACCAAGACACCAGCATTGATCCCAGAAGTTTGCATGTTCTTGAAGTACTTTTTCTGTCTAACTTACAACCTGCAAGGTCAATATCCGAATAACTATATATTATAAAGTTTGACATCTTAGGATACCACAACCCTAGGTTAGGATTTGTCCTTACGTATTTTATAATTCTTTTGACTGCAGTGAGTTGTGATTCTCTAGGATTTGATTGAAATCTAGCACACATACACATACTAAAAATTATGTCAAGACTAAAAACAGTAAGGTATTAAAGAACCAATCATGCTCCTGTAAAGCTTCTGATCAACCTAATTGCCCTATTCATTCTTGTCTAACTTGGATGAAGAAGACATTGGTGATTCAATTTTCTTAGAGTTCTCCTGGCCAAACTTCTTCACTATTTCCTTTTCATACTTTTCTTGATGTATGAATGTGCCTTGCTCAGTTTGATTCACTTGTACTCCAAGGAAGAATATAAGTTCTCACATCATGCTCATTTCAAATGCACTATGCATGATTTGAGAGAAACTTTTGCAAAGTTTTTCATTAGATGAACCAAATATAATATCATGTACTTATATCTGAATAAAAACGATTTCTTTACCTTCCCTTTTGAAAAATAAAGTTGTATCAACTTTACCTTTTTTGGTAAGGTAATAACTTAACATTTCATACCGGGCTCGTGGTGCTTGCTTGAGTCCATAAAGAGCTTTCTTCAGCTTGTATACGTGATCTGGGCTCTTTGAATCTTCAAAACCCAAGGGTTGTTCAACGCATACTTCCTCCTTGATGTATCCATTTAGAAATGCGCTCTTGACATCCATCTGATATAGTTTGAAGTCATTGTAGTAAGCATAAGGAAGTAACAATTTGATGGATTCCAATCTTGCTACTGGAGCATACGTTTCATCATAGTCAATTTTCTCTTCGTGAGAGTAATCCTTTGGAACGAGTATTGCTTTCTTCCTAGTTACTTTTCCTTTTTCATCTACTTTGTTTCTAAAGATCCATTTGATTCTAATAATTGGTTGATCATTTGGTCTGGGCACTAGTTCCCAAACTTCATTGAATTTAAATTGGTGTGGCTCTTGTTGCATTGCTTCTATCCAGCTTTCGTCTGCAAAAGTTTTTTCAATTCTTTTGAGTTATACTTCAGAAAATAATGCAAACACATTTATAGCATTCTTGAGCTTGGATCTTGTTTTGATCCCTTCGTCTAAGTCTCTAATGACCAGGTCTGTAGGGTGACTGATTTTGTTTTTTCAGTTCTTCTTTGACTTGTCATGCTCAGTTTCTAAAGAGTCTTTAAGATTCTCTTCTTCAAAAGTTGGGATAGGTTGAACATCTTCTATGTTCTGAGAAGCTTCATTTCCTTCTTCATTCTCCGATGATGTGTTCTGCTTGGATAGTACTATGCCTTCATTGTCTATCTTTTGAGCAATATATTCTTGTCCAAATCTCACATTCATAGATTCTTCAAATTTCTGTGAGTTCTTGTTGAAAACTCTATATGCTTTGCTCGAAGTAGAATAACCCATAAACACATCTTCGATTGATCTTTCATCAAACTTACAAGTACGATCACTTGAGTACTTAAGAAAGTAACATTTGCACCCAAATACATGAAAGTATGATATATTTGGCTTCTTTTCTTTTCAAAGCTCATAAGGGGTTTTCTCAAATAGTGATTTTAGAAAGACATGGTTTATAATGTAACAGGCAATAGAAACTGTTGAGAAAAACCATAGATGATTTTGAAGTTAACAAAACAATCCAAGTACTCTTAAGTTTCGAGATAATATCGTGAAATACTTGTTTTGCAGATTGATCTTTTGGTGTGGGGATGCACAAGATTGAATATGGCAAAAGATTTAGCTCAGATGTTATTTTTGAAAGACTCAGATGCTGTGTCAAGTTTAAACGTTGAGCAGAAATAACTCAGACGTTGAAATGATGCTCAAGATCTAAGAAGAGTATTCATGAGCAGTAATCAAAACTTGAAGAGGACTTCAAGATGTAATTAATTGATACACTATAACAGACACAATCGAATTGGATCGTTCTTAAAGATTCTCGGGGATAGAGATCAATCGGGGACACGGATCTTAGGAGATGAATGAAACTTGCCTATTGAAGGAATACATCTATGGAAACTTAGGATCATAATTGTATGGCAATTTGATCCGAACGAGAAAGACTTTCCGTTGGCAATCCTCAACGGCTACGAGATCTTCTTTTGGTAATTGTCTCGTCCAAATGAGAAGTTTTGGAGAGATCACTTCTGGATGCCTTGCAACGGTAAGATTAGAGGTGGAGGAGTATAAAAGACATCCCAAAACTAAAGACAAAAAAGATTGGCTTTAAGAGGGAAAAATGTTCATAATTTTTAGATTAAGAGTATTTCAAATTATATATTCTTCATGATCCATCCATTGTAATTGTGAAGAGGTGTGCACAAAAGTGTTGAGTGTTAGGTGTGGAGTCCTGCGTCTCAAGGGAGATCATTAAGTTGTAACCTCTAAGCAATTTACTAATGGAATCCAACCGATTAGCTGATAGCCGAAGAAGTGGATGCATGCTTAACCAAAGGCGAACCACTATAAATCCTTTGTGCAATCTTCTCTATCCCTTACTCTAATCTTATTTTATATCTTGTGATAGTTGAACTGCATACTCAGCATACATAGTGATAAACTTTGTTTTGATCATCTAGAATCCGAGCTTAACGTTTGTGCAATTTGAATTCCGCATTAAATATTAAAAATTACACAATAATCACCTATTTACCCCTATAGATAATAGCGTTAGCCACAATGGAAATGGCTTCAGCCCAGAAATTGGATTGAGCTTTGCTTTTAATTGAAAAAGTTCATGTCATTTTTTACAAATATCAATTTTTCCTTTCAATAACTCCATTTTATTGTGGAGTGTAAGGAGAAGAAAAATTATGTTGAAAACTATATTTATCGAAAAATTCTGTAAAGTATTCATTTTTAAATTCCCCTCCATGATCAGTTTTGATTCTAGAAATTGAGTACCTTTTTTTATTTTGAACTTTCTTTGAAAAAATTTCAAAATATGGAAATGCATCACTTTTATGTGCAAGAAGAGAAATCCAAGTATATCTAGTGTAGTCATCCACAATGACTAAGCAATACTTTTTACCTCCAATACTCTGTGTTCATGTGGGTTTAAAGACATACTTATGTAGTAACTGCAGAACATAGTTAGTAGTATACTTCATTTATGGACTTGTAATAAATTCTTACTTGTTTCCCAAGTGTGCATGCTTCCCAATGCTTTGTCTGTTCAAAGTTGGCATTTGGGTGTTCTCTTACTAGCTTCTTTCTAGAGAGCATTGAGATTTGTTTGAGACTTATGTGTCCCAGCTTCCTGTGTTAAAATTGTGAATTGTCTTTGACAGATAGTAGGCATTTCACATCTTCAGACGATGTATCCAGAAGATACTTATTGCCATGTCTCCATCCGGTGAATGAACACTTATTGTCTCGGCTTTTACTTGAGCATTTATTTTCTGCAAAAGATACTTTATATCAAATATCGCATAGTTGGCTTATACTAATGAGATTAAAATTTAAACCCTTGACCAATGAGACATTGTCACGCCCCGACTCTCGAGCCTGCTGTTGACACATGATTTTTTATTAGTCTTTTTCATTTTATTTTTGCAAAATCATAAAAAATCCATAAAAAGTAAAAAAAAATTGCAAAATCAATTTTGATGGTCTTGGCCAAGCTCAAGGAACCATTTTTGACCAAAACATAATTTTTCATATTTTTCATATTTTTTAGTATTTTTAGAAAATAAGAAAATACTTGAAAATTCAAGAAAAATAGCATTTGGGGTCACAAAAATATAAAAAAATAGTCAATATTTTTATTTTAATTCCCTTGTATTTTTGACCTCATAAAAAGTCCAAGTTCAATTTCAATTTTATGTGTTTCTTTGTTACACGTATGATTGAATTTGGCAAAAAAAATGTCACTTGAGTATTTTAATTTGTAATTTTGGTATTTTTAGGGTCTTGACATTCAATCTAATTGTACTTCATTGCAATTTAGCTCAATTATTTGCACAAATTTCCCAATTGCGTGAATTGGGCAAAATTGCATACTTTATTGCAATTTAATCCTTGAATTTGGGCATAATTGAAGTTACTTTCAATTCAAGGGCTACATTTGCCAATTGAAGACACTGCCCAATGTATTTCACCATCTTGAATCGATTGGCATAGGTGGTTTGTTCCAATTTAATCATTTGAGTCTCCAATTTCATAATTTTTTGAATTGAAATTAAAGAAAAATTTGGGGTTTTTATAAAAATTGACATGAACTTTTGGGCAAAATCACATTTTTAAATAATATTCATGCCCCAAGTTCGATTTTGAGGTTCAATTTGTAAAGATTTCACTCGAATCAGGGTAAATTTTGGAAAATCAAGTCAGAACCGGTTCTGACCGGACATATCGCCCAGTCAGACCGATCGCACCGGTTCGCTACAGTGTTGTCTTTTTCCTTAAGTTTTCGTGCAGATTATCAGTCCTCAGGGCAATTTTGACCCTCAAATTGAATACCAATTCGCGGATAATCGGACAAGCAATGGTGAGCGTATTGTCACCCGTATCCTTCCCTGTCGATTGACACCGGCGGCACCACTCGACATCGCCGGAATAGAAAATAATTGGACGGTAAATCACACGAACCTGCAAAAGTCAACATTTCTCAAACTCGGCTCAAATCCATGTCAAATTCGCTCTAAATAGGACTTGCCGAAGCTCCTAACTAGGATTGAACGATTTCCCAACCAATTCCGTCGCCGTCGGCATGCCATTTGGCACGTGACAGCACGTGAATCCAAATTGGCAAGCCTCCACCGGTTAAACGGGTAATTGAAATTGGTATATAGCCTTTTAGGAGGGCCTTCTGTTGAAGGATCGGTTCATTCTGGTTTTGGGAGAGAACAGAATCGAGAGAGGAGGAGATTGAGAGAGAGAGCTCGCTCTCCAACCTCTATTGTTGAGAGTTAGAGCTCGAAATCACGCGGCACTGGTTAGGCTATTTACAGCCAAATCGAAGCCAACGAAGACCACTACAAGCTCACCTGTAGTAGCAGGAGTCGATCGCCCACTATCAGGCTGCCTAGAATCCCGAAAAAGGTGAGTTCAATCTTCGAGTTTTCTCACTGTGCTATAATGGCGGATTTCACATCCGGTCATCATTCTTCGAGTTTGTGTGGGCATTTTAATCCCCAAGTATCACTGAACATCATCGCATCTTCATTTTGTATCGACTTTGTTTGAATATCTCGAATTGAGTCTTCAAACTTGACCTCCATTGCAGATCACTGTTCAAAGTCTCCTAGCCAAATCTAGGTCATGCGAGCTCAATCAAAGTTCGAGGTAAGTCTTTTGAATTCACTTAGAAGCGATCGGAATGCTCTCTGTTGCTTGATTGAACTTCCATGGCCGTACTCGGCATTTCGTGTTCTGCATGTGATTCAATGGATGGAATGCTATGATTCTCAAATATGTTAAACTAGGGACTAATACGAGTCACTTGGCATAGGTTTGGTCGTCGATCGAGGCCGGAGAAGTTCGGCCGTCCATTTAGTTTTAGTTGGAAGGTTGAAGACGAAGTTGACGTGGCGGAGTCAACGAGTCAAAGGTCTAGGTGGCAGAACGTGATTGGTTCACATGGATGCCGAGTCAGCTCGATCGTTAGTCTGTTGGGCTGAGTCAGTGTTGATCGGGCGGCTTAGATTAATCAAGTCTTATTTTTAAGGGTCTTCCAATTAGTAATTAGGAATATTCGAAAATGGTTTTAAAATTGAAAAATCGAAACAAACCGAAACGGTGTCGTTTAGGTTAGTAGTTAAGTGGCGTCGTTTAGGTTAGTAAGGATGGACAGACCAGATCAAGTCTTGGGTTTTAATCATGGCCATAGGTTTAAGTAATTAGACCTAACGGTTGAGGGATAATCGACTTTTGATCTGAGCCGTAGGTTTCAGTCAGTTGATCCAGTGGTCATGGATTAGCCACGTGGTTCGTTAGGGACCGTCGGATTAAATCCGAATAATCGAAAAATAAAAAAGCAAAACGACGTCGTTTTAGGCGTGGGTCTCGCGAGTCCAGGTCTAGGCCGGGTATCCGATCCAAATGGGTCGGGTCGACCCGGTTCGAATAATTTCTTTTTTTTTGGGTAAGGTACGTTTGTATTGACTTTCCAAAATAACTAGATACATGTATAACCGGACACAAAAATCATGAACCAACTACAGCACCTGGGGTGCTATGATGGGTTCAACGGTGATCCAGTCGCAAAAATTCAGGCACATAATAAACCATGCTAACTAAGGCCTATGCACGGCAGTCTAAGTACATACAAAGCAGAGTGGACCGCCTAAACTATATGTGGGGAGTCTTGAGGCTAGCATATTAACATGAGAAATACATTAAGCAAGGCCAAACATACTGGCCATAGAGAAGATAAAGGCAGAAAGATTTAAAGAAAGCCGCAGAGGCAGCAACAACAGCACAAAATCATCCTCTGGTGACGCGATGAAGGTCTCCAGGAAGTTGAATGAGGCTGAGCAGTAGAAGTCATCCGAGTGAAAATTATAGGAGATGCCAGGAGAGGACCATAAGGCCGTAAACAGAGCATCAACACCATGGCAGAAGTGAAGATACTCTTCCAGGCAGTAGCACGCACTTGAGGAAATCACAGGGCAGGAGCAAGGCACGCTAGCAGAAAGTAAACTTACAAGCCAGTACAAACAAGCCAAGGGAGGCGGCTGAGCCATAAGGCCAAAAGAATCTATCCACATAAACAGAAAAAGAAGCCAAAACAGCAGCCAAAAGTAGAAGGGACAACAAAAGAAAGGCTGGTGGCAGGCAAGACAACCGAACAGGTCCAAGATAGAGAGATATGCATCAAAACAACCAGACCCCCAACTGAGACAAATTCGAAGTAAGTGAGTACAGAGCAGAAGCAATAACATGAAGTATCCTTCCAAGGAGAAAAGAGTAGCAGCATTGCAAACGAGCCAGGTCCTCTGAGTAGAACCCTTCTCGGCCATACCAGACCTCAGCATCCTGAGGGATCCTGACTTGAAAGAGTATACTATCACCTTGGAGAGAGATAAGTGGGAGAATAGGCAATCCAATAAGGGTCCATCCAGCAGGTAGAAAGGCCAGTAGGCACAGACCAAGTAACACTTCAGTTTAGTACCATACTGCAGGGTCAGTAATAGAACTGCACACTCATGGACTTTGATCATATATGACCAGCACACGCTTAACCACAACAGGCCAGTAGGAGAAAACAATCCAACCTCAGTAGACCACACATTCAAAATGCAACACGTCACTTTGAGATTTGCAGGGGACAAAAGGTTTACAGAACCATGTGAGTATGGCCAAAAGTTCATTTGATATTTTGAGCGCATAACAATCACCATATGAGAGAGTACAGTCAAAGAGAACAGCAAGCACCATCCGAATAAGAAGCAGCATATCATGGTGTGAAGATTGAGGCCGAGAGGCCCCACTTTCTCTGGATATTTCTATTTTGTGGAAGATCTTGGATTTTTCCATAAGAGAGGGCTTTATCCTTGACCTTCTTTGTTAAGTGCATGATAATGGAAGGGGCAAACAACTTTTTTCCTCTAAATAAGATGTCATTTCTCTCGGTCCATATAAAAAATTCAAAAAAAAATGTCATTTCGAATAATTTCTTTTATATATAAAAAATTCAAAAAAATCATTTTTAAATAAAAAATAAAAAAATGCTAGAAAATCCTAAAAAAATGTTAGAAAATTCTAGAAAATCCCAAAAAATATAGAAAAATTATGAAAAATTCCTAGACACTCCAGAAATTCTCAAAAATTGAGGAATGACCACAGACAATTAGTTAATCCTATTTTTGGGATTTCTTATCTATTTTCTTGAAAATAGATGATATTACCCTTTAGGGGTAAATCGCATCTGCCTTGTATACAAGATAGGTTGATAGCGCCAAGATAAGAATTAGGGTCGGTTAGATGACCAATTCTTATGCTTGGATTTTCGAATCTCGTTCTTTTTTAAGAATGACAATTTTGCCCCTCAAAAGGGTAAATCATCTTTCTTATTCCGATCAAGCTGTGAAAATTACTCAATAGTAGGATTTGGGTCTAGAGGCCAATCAATCCTTCCGTTTGGTATTTTCACTTCTCATCACTTTCTAAATTGACGATTTTATCCCTTAAAGGGTAAATCTTTTCTAAAATTCTAGAAAAATTCTTGAAATTCCTGAAAATAGGAAATGGATTGGTTTGATGACCAATCCTATTTCCATCATCTTTTGACTCCATATTTAATCTGAAATGACAAATTTTCCCTTCTTGGGCAAATTGTTTCAAATTTCTTCAAAATTATGATTTTGCCCCTCAAGGGCAAATCATGTCAAAAATATTCCTAAGCCTTGATTGATATTTCTTAGGCTAATAGGGCATAACTAGGGATGCCACGTGGCTTTCATGTGATTGATCCGCATGTATTGGATCCTTAATTTGCACGCTCATTTCATTAATTGTGTTTGTTAGGATAGTCATTCCTATTTGCATGAACTCTTAGATTTAGGATTTGCACCTCACTCATCTACATGAAGTCTTAGGTTAGACAAATCATTCAACTTAAGTATCGAAAGGGCGTCAACTCTAACCATTGACGTAACAAAGTCCCCGATCCCATTTCTCTGATTTTCACAGAATTGAATAGAATACTCCCAACTATTTGATAGGGTTTTCAATTGTACCCTCCACAGAACGATTAATGGTAACTCCTTGGCATGTACACGCATCACATGTCACCAGACCACACCGAAGGTCGACTACGTATATTGCCATTGAGATTTGGGTAACGGGCCTTCGGAGAGGCCCGCGTCCGACCGGACGGGACGGCCCATTAGCTCTTGAAATCGAGACAGCTCGAACAGGGTTGCGACACTTGTGACTTCCCTTGCCAAATCGTTTTGCGATAATAGAGATAGCGTCCCAAGCACACTATCCATCTAGCGGTTACTTACGCATGCGGAAACATGTTAATTTTCCCTGACAACACAATCAACATGGGACATAGAAGTAGGAAGCCATAGCAGTCATTCACAAAAGATAATTACAAAACATTAATCATAAGTAGATGACTTTTAACCCTACCGAGCTACAACTGACATAAATAACTCCACATTTCGGGACGGCTCACTATGACCTCAAAAGGTTACTCGGTCGGGTAAAGTTAATTTCTCATCTACTGCAAAATACTACTTCAACAGTCAAGCCTTGACATCCACAATGCTTCGTCACTTGGGACCTGAAAATATTATCGCACGACAGGGTGATAATAAATCTTAGTGAATCAAGACTAAGCTCGATTAGGGAATTAATTCACCCGGAGCATCCTAACAGAGGGTCACAAGATCATATGACTACATGTGGCACCCAAGTACAACCATGATATAATAATCATCCACATGCATACTTACGAGCCTTCAGCCACACGCAATACAATGCTCGACTCGACTTAGTAGTCAACTCAGTCAATCACTCAAACAAACATCACATCTACAAGTATGCATAGGACATTACATGAGTCTATTTATTAACGATTATCGCGCCAACGGTGTGACATTCCGAATTCTGACCCTCTCAAGATTATTAAATGAAAGGATATCGATCGATGTATTTCAGTTGTAATTTGCTTAGAGTTGGCCACTGTTGAGTTAACTAACCAAAAGAGAAAGACTGATGTAAAGTCGGGTACATGGACCTGAGAAATTTGAATGAGAAATGACACTTTGACCATAATGATTGTCGAGAGAATTTCTTGGGCTAGCAGAGATTGATCTAGGAATGATCATGGGATGTCTTGCTAGCGTTATATGTTGGGATGCGGGTGATTCTGCTTAACCAATGTGTAATTTGCGAGAATTTTCTAAATCGAATTCCAATGATCAGGATTGAAGGAACGAACGATAAACCCTCACAATTACATGATAACCAAAGCCGCCACGGCTTAAGAAAAATCTCAAGTTCGATACGCGTAGCACCTGTAAGAGTCGCTCGTCAGTTTCAGATAAACTGGAATTACATTCAACGAGAGATCGACATGAATTGGACCTCGATATTTGGATATTGGACATTAAGAAATTTCATTATTTGAATTGAAATGGACGTTGCCTCATCGATAGTGGTTTATGTTGGAAAAATAGAATTTCGGACGAAAAGTGCCAAATGACCATTTTGTCCCTCGATCTTTGGCCTTGCCTTAAGAAGTTTAGAAAGTTATATTGGTCAATTTATACCCAAGAGTTGCCGAAAATGTGATGAAGATAAGGTTAAAGGAAGTCAAGGTCTTCTAGAAGCTATGCCAAGTGTCATCCAAAGAAGGCTCCAAGCATTAAATGCCCACAAAATCAATCTTATCATTGTTAAGCCCAATTATTTGTGTGAAAGACTCCATTCTTTATCCTTACCAGCCACGACTATCTCTCTCTCTCTCTCTCTCCTCTTCCTCTTCATTTTTCTCTTCATTTTTTCCTTCCTCTCTCTTGGCCGGATGGATTTCTCGCGGACAGACATAAACTGGTTCACTGTTCCGACCATAACTTTGTCGTCCGACATCGGATTGAGGTAAAACCATCACCATCTTAAAGTTTATCATCTTGCCATTTTAACAAGATATTATATGCTTAATTTGGCCAGCCGTTTGTCTCATAGGTCTATTTGAGTGGGCAAAGGTCAAAATCTGACCCGATTTTGGAGAGGGATAGTTTTTGGGGGGCTTCCGGGTTCCAAATGGCTCTAAATTTTTGGTGAAGTCTTCTAAACTCATAGTATTAAAGATGGCTGACTTTGGGTTGAAATTTTAGTTGAGTTTTGATGGGTGTGCATGGCTGATTTGTGAAGGTTTTTACCGAGCATAATCTGCCCATTAAAGACTGTGTGGAAACCGAGCTGTTTAAGGGTCTTCGAGGTGTCGTTCCGCTTCAAAACTCTTGATGAGATTTCTAAACACATAAATTGAGGTCCTAATTGAGGCTTAGGAATGAGGTACGGCTCCATTGTATTAATTGAACTAAAATCGGTTCTATTTTAGGGAAGAACCCTATTCTGGCCGAACCTGATGAGGACCAATTAAGTGATATTTTGACTTCAAATTGACTCATAAGTCCCCATAAGACGTTATGTGAGGTGGTAATGGGGGAGTATGTGAAGTGGATTGGAAGTTATAAGTGATTTAAGGGCAAATTGGTGCATGAAACTCCAAGTTATACCCTGCCTTGTGTGTGGCTACATGAACCGAACACATTGAGGGTTCATGGAGGTATTGTCATGTATTCAATTGATCGATAAGGCATCTTGAGTTGCCAATTGAATGGTTGTTGAGGGAATTGGCTTAATGGAAATGAAATTCAATAGCTATTGATCTGAAAATTGATGAACTTTTTCTAGGTTGACGAGAGATCCTTGGTTGGTTGTATACTTGTGGAATTGAAAAAGATCGCTTGGTGTGAAGTTTGCTAATCGATCAAGGTAAGTGTTTCCTAAGCCCTTACTTGAACATTAAGACATTACTAAATAGATTGGTTGGATAAATTGACTGATTGGTGAAGCCTGTGGCTTAGATTGCTTGATGCAATCGTGTGGTGATTATATTATGATTGGTAATTGTGATTTAGAATGGCTAGAGAGCCTCAGTGATAAGAAATGGCTATAGTGCCCTATGTGAAATGAGATGGCCATAGAGCCCTGTGTCGAGAAAAGGCTATTGAGCCCTGTGATGGAATTGGCTATAATGCCTATCTTATGGAATTGACTATAATGCCTATCTTATGGAATTTGTCATAATGTTTATGCTATATAGATGGCTACAGTGCCTATGTTATATGACTAAGCTATAGTGCCCCAACGATCAATTGGCCTATAGCCCCGGAGATCGCATTGGCTTGATGCTCCTGATGATATCGATTGGCCTATGGCCCCAATGATATCAGTTGACTATAATTCCAGTGACAACGATTGGCCTGTGGCCCCATTAGTATCGAATAACTATGAGACTTGAATAATAATGACGATGTTGATTGGCCTGTGGCCCCAATGGTATCGAGCGGCTATGAGCCCCTGAAATGATAATTGGCTATGAACCCCAGAGATATCGATTAGCCTGTGGCCTTAATGGTATAGATTGGCGGTGAGCCTAGAGGTGCCGATTGGCGTGTGGCCCTAGTGGTACTAGATGATATCGATTGGCCTGTGGCTCCAGTGATATCAGTTGGCAAGAGCATCAGAGAAATACATCGCGGCTGAGAGCCTAGGTGATGAGTGGTTGTGAAAATTATAAGGATTATGTGTTAGTTACATGTGTTATGCGCGATGAGCATGAACCCTGAGGTAGAACATGGTAAACAGTGATTCTTATTCATGGCTGGCTTGCTATATGTCAGACGGTTTGATGCCTTGTGATATTGAGTTGCAGAATGCTTGCATTTGATAGCATTTGTGTGTGGTCTGGAGGGACTAGTGTTTAGGTTTAGGTTTAGGTATTACTTGCTGATATTTATATCTCACATCAGTGGAGGATTAACTTTTTCAGGTCCTAGACGAAGGAAACCCGGACTTACCGGCATTTGAAGAAGTCATTGGAGTTAGACTTGTAACTGACCTTATTATTTATGATAAGTGTATACCCATTTATTTTGAGTCATCTCATTATGAATTGTACGTAATAGTTTTATGGCTTACGCAATCTTGTTTCTTTGTCAAGTTGTTATGTGATTGGCCGAGGGATCTTGGTGTTAGTGGTCTATCCTAAGAACCAATTAAAATTGATACTCTAACATTAGTTGTGGATTAAGTTGTGTTGAAAAGTCGATCTTCACTATACTTAGGTAGTCATAATGTCTTGCTAGAGACCGCTTATGACTTGTGGGCCAAAAGAATTTTGGGCACACTGCTAATATCTAGTGAACCTACAGGGTTGCACATAATAACGAACTGATTTAATATTTTCTCTGCGCTATGATCTACTTAAGAAGTAGAGCTTTGTTTATTCTCAAATTACGAATATCACATAATCGTGTGCGTTATGAGATAACGATTAAATGCACGATTGAGTGGACGATTTAGAGGACGTCGTGGGCCCATGCCGTTATGTTGTGGGGCTCAAACTGTGAAGTGTAGGGCTACGAGTAATAACCCTAGAAACGCCTCAAACTGGTCGTCATTATTTTTATCCCGAAAGAGAAAAATAGAGAGCAGTTCTCTGTTCAGGCAATTGAGAGAGACACTCCAAGATTTGAAGTTAGCACTTGGATTGTTGGAGAATTTAGTTTGTGTGTATTGATACCGGTAGAGGCGCAATACTTAGGGCACTAATCTAAACACAACTGACCGTTAATTCCAAGTTGATCGAAAAAGGTACGTCTTGAACCTATTTTAATTTCGATATACACATGAATCTGGTTTAGGATTTTATTCTGCTGCGCTTTATGAATCCAGGAAATCCTACACCTGGAAGAGAATTGAAGAGCAACGACCGGTGGGATATACGTGTGCTCACGGGTTCAGGGCATGACAAATGGCGCAATGGGAGGATCTATGCGATTAGCATGATCAACTTTCACAATTAATGTGTACCTGCACTCCTCTGGTAGGACTAGGCTACGTTCCTTTTCCCTTGCGGCAATAGCTACTACAAGCAGTGTATCCAGTACATCCTACACAGCACGGCAAGTAGGCACCCTTAAATAGGGCGTTGATCCATCACAAGTTGCGATCGACATCCGATAATCCCTTAAATCCATACGTACCATACGTGATATGAATTATTGTGCTTCTGGCAAGTCATGTGATTCCATATAAATGGCACAGTGTGTACGATTAGTACACTACGCACTTACCAGGAAAACCTATTATCGTTCCATCATATGATCATACAATGCACCCGCCATATCAATCAATTTATTTTCTTTGATTTAGGCCGGATGCTCACATAACGTGCTCAAAGACTCGGCCCATGGCCATTTTCATGCTAAAACATGTCTCTTTAATTTCGCACATGCTCATGTGCATATGCATACTACCAATTAGACGCTGCAATTATGAATAGAATGATTAATCCCCAAACGAATGGAACGATTAACCCCCAAACGAATGCCAATTTACTCAATGAACAATCCAGACATCCAATCAAACATATCAACGAGGTGATCAATCCAATCATGCCATCAATTCAATTGAACAATATATAATGACCGATTCGTACAATAATTCTTTATTAGCCAATTTGCTTTATAAATGTCGATCGATTACTCGTCTCTAACTTATTGCTCGTTTGCGATCGAACACAGTTCACAATCAATCAATTCAATCTATCAATCAATTAGCCATAGACGACCTAGACTAATCTGATTAATTTAACCGATCGTGACCATTTACCCTAAACCCGATTTCTATCTAAACTGACTACGATCACGCTACTTAAATACCCTAACAGACTAATCTACTAATCCTAGGCACAATTAGCGTCCTAACCAAGGGTTAGGGTCAACTCACAATCTAATTAAGCTCGAGCCGACTCAAAATCAACGACGTGACAGTGACGGCGGCGGTTCTCGGCGAATACTAGTGTTATCGCGCAGCAACTCGACCCAAAACCTTGGGGACACCACGAAAAGGTCCGAGAAAGTCGTCGGGATAAGTGACCAATGACAAGAGCTTCGGCGAGCAATGGCCGGCGCTGTGAACAGTAACGGTCAGTAGTGAAACAGAATAATCAGGGTTGTTTTGAGGGCACACTCGGCCTTAAAGGCCGAGACAAGGCCGACCAAGTCTGGTGGACTCACCTACAGGTCGAGGGTGGTCGTCGGGACTAGCTGAGTGCGATGGAGAATGGTCGAAGGTAGCGAAATCGCGACTGGTCAGAACGGCGCGAAATAGGGGAATCGCGTGCGAACGGCTGGTTGGGGCTCTTTACGGCTCCTACCCGTTGCGAACGGCTTTCGACTATTGCTGGGGGTGAGAGGAGGGTCTAAGATGATCGTAGGCAGGGGTAGTGAGCAGGGGTGATGGCGGTTCTAGCTGGGATCGAACCAAAATCGAACCAGACCCCAAAACAGAGCACGTCGGCTCGGGGCTGTTCGCGGCTGTTCCGACGGACGATGGCCAGTGAGGAGGCGTCGGGAAGGTCAGAAGGTGGTGGTGTGGCAGCGGGAGGCTTTGGTGACAACACAATTGGTCGGGAAATGAGCTGGGATTTTCGGGTTCAGGAGGCCGAAAATAGGACACCTGATTTTCGTGGCTTCCTCGAGGCCGTCCAGCGGTTACGACGGTCGGGACTGGGTCAGGGTGGTGGCGAGGAGTGGCTGGGGACAGTGGTTGACGGTGGTGAGGTGGTGGTCGCACAAAAACCCAAGAAGAAGAGGATGATATTCGGTGAAGGAAGGGGGGCTCTCGTGTGAACATGAAGGGGGAAAAGGCAGACGGTAAAAGAGAGGGAGAGAGAGAGAGAGATTAATGGATGGGATTGGTAGTTGGAGAAGCGACCATGAATAGTGCCATAGGTCAAGGCAAATTTGAATATTTTATCCTGTATGTATTATTAGAGGGTTAGATGGTCATTGACAATTTAGGACTGAAATGAATTTTGGTATATTGGATCAAGGAAAATTTTGGCAATTGCACAAGCTAGGCTCAATTGGGACTCGGATTGGGCACGGGAATTGAATTCTTAATTTGCGACGACTAAAATTTCGAAAACTAATCTAAAACGACCGAAGCTTCAGAATTCATCCGATTATTGTTTTTTCAGTCCTTAAGGTCCAAAAATCATATACGAACTAAAATTCAATTTATTTCCGTTTATTGAATTCAGGCATTTTATAAAAGGTGAATTTCTAGGGCGCCGCAGACATCATTGATAAAAGGGTTGCCAATCTTCACTGTTTCTTTGCTTGTAATTATTCTTTTGTTGTTGCCACCAAAAGAAACACTTCCTCAATCAAACATTTCAACATTGATAAATATCATAGAATCTTCAATCATGTATCTAGAACAACCACTATCAAGATACCACTTATTTCTTCTTTTCAATGATACCTACAATCATGAAGGAAGCTCAAGTTTTCTTTGGTACTCAAATCTGTTTGGGCCCTTTGGGGTTAGAGCAATTCATAAATCTAAGAATGTCTTGAGTTGATTTCTAGATCTTAGGACAGTAACTTCTAGAGTGGTTCATGTCACCACACTTTGAACATATAGTAAGCCTTTGTCCTTCAGATCTTTCTAACTGTTTCCTAAAGTGATTCTTGTATAAAAGTTTAGGAGGTCTTCTTTTAAGTCTTTCCTTGACCTCAGGAAAATTATTCTTTGACTCATTTTCCTTTGAAAACCAAGTCTCGATTTGTTATAATAGGGAACTTGTAAAGAGAGTATGTACTGAAGCGTTTTTTTATCCGGATGAGAATCTTTGTTGAATATCTGAAATTTCCTTTCTTAGGAAGGTGTTCTCCTTTTTAGAAAGATCTTTTTCCTTTTTTAAAGAAATATTTTTTTCTTTGAAAAGATCTCTTTCCTTTCGCAAAGAAATATTTTCTTTCTCCAGAGATTCATTCTTAGACTTCAACTGCGTATTTTCCCTAGAAATAAACTCCGATCTTTCTTTGATTTGAGAAAATTCGTTTTCGAGAAAATTTGTTTTATCTTTCCGAGAAATCTCTCTTTGTTTAAAATTAGCTGCTTCCTTTTTCAATTCGGAAAGTCTCTTAAGAGTAGCCTTATATTCTAAGCACAATTCATCTATGTAGTTAGATACCTCAGAAGGAATTTTTAGACTTGTTACCTCAGATTCATCCTCTGAGGCAGCTAAGATATTGGCATATTTTTCATCACTTTCACCTTCAGTGTCCCTCCAAGTTTCTGCCTTTAGGACTTTTCTGGATTTATCATCATTTTCTTTCTTCTTTAACAAAAGACAGTTTGGCTTGATATGTCCTCTCTTATTACATTCAAGCAAGTGACATCTTTATTTTCATTTCTGCCTCCAGATGATCTTCTCTAATCATTTATTTGAAATCTTTTGTCTTCGAAATTTCTTTTTTTCTTTGCCATCCTTTTGAATCTGTTGACCATAAGTGTTAATTCCTCATTGTCTTCATTTTCAGAATATAAAACATCAGAATCAATATTAGATTTCAAAGAAATAGTTTTTTACCTTTTGATATTGCTTCCTCATTGCTTTTTTTTATCCTCATAGGACTGAAGAGTTCTAACGGGCTCATCCATGGATAGTGGTGCTATTTTTTGAGTCTCTCGAATGGAAATTTTCACATTGTCCCATTCCTTTGTGAGTGTTCTTAGTAGCTTGTTCACTCACACCGGTCTAGAAACTGATTGCCCATGATAAGTAAGGCCATTCACTATTTCAGTGAACCTATCAAACATTTCTTTCGCAGTTTCACTAGGCTTCATCTTGAATTCTTCGCACTGGCCGAGAAGAAAATTGATTGCCCATGATAAGTAAGGCCATTCACTATTTTAGTGAACCTATCAAACATTTATTTCGCAGTTTCACTAGGCTTCATCTTGAATTCTTCGCACTGGCCGAGAAGAAAATTGACTTTAATCTCCTTGATTATGTCCGTTCCTTCATAAGCGACGTAGAGCTTGTCCCAAATATCTTTTAACGAGGAACAATTCAAAACATTTATATCTAGTAGGAGATAATACACTATAAAATGAGTAAATGGTTTTTGCATCCAAAACATCTCTTTGCAATCTCAGTAGTAGATAAAGTGACGGTGTAGTGTTGGTATCATCCCATGCATTTGATGTGCTGTAGTAGGATTTACTCATCTTTGTACAATGTCCCAAATTTATGGATCTTGGCATATAATGTATGCCTTGAATTTGTTCTACAAGTCATTGTACTATTTCCCTTCAAAATATGGTGTCCGTTGTTGCTTTTACCTTCGATCCAAGTAGGAGAGAAATTGCTAGTCATAGCTTAGAAGTAAAACACTTCAGTAAAATATGAGCATCGAGCTCTGATACCAATTATTGTGGCTAGCGTTTTCACCTAGAGGGGGGGTGAATAGGTGATTAATGTGTATTTTTCAAAAATCGATGTGGAATTTAAATAAGATAAGCTTGTAGCTTGACCTCAAATGATGATCACACGCAATAGTGCAATATGTGTTGGATATTCAGTTTGATTATCACAATGTAAGTATATAAATAAGTATGAATAAGGGATAAAGAAAACTGTACAAAGGTTTTATAGTGATTCGGCTTTATTCAAGCTTAAATCCACTTCTTCTTGCTAGTAGCCAATCAACTGGATTCCACTAGTAAATTGCTCAGAGGTTATAGTTTAGCGATCTTCCTTGAGACGCATAACTCCACACCTAACGCTCAATACTCTCGTGTATACCTCTAATAATTACATCGAATAGATTAAGGAGAAAATAAGAATTGAAGCTCTCTCGATCTTGGAATTTGGAGCATTATTCCCTCTTTAAGCCAACCTTGTTCTTTTCGATCTTGAGATGTTTTTTATACTTCTCCACCTCCAACTATCTATTGCAAGGCCTCTAGAGGATCGCTCTTTAAAACTATCATTTTGGATGAGACCGTATCCAAAAAAAGATCTCTTAGCCGTTGAGGGTTGCCAAAGAAAAGTCTTCGTCATTGGATCAAATCGCCCATACAATTAAGATCTTAGGTTTCCATAGATGGATTTTTCCAATAGGAAAATTTCGCTCGTCTCCTTTGATCAGCATCCTTGATTGGTCTTCATCCCTAAGAATTTTTAAGAACGATCCAGCTCGATTACTAATCGCTGTGATGATGTAATATACCAATGAAATCATCTTTTAAATTTCTCTTAAAGTTTTGGTTACTGCGTGTAAAACATTCTCTCAGAACTTGAGTACTATTCCAACGTCTGAGCTCCACATAGCATATGAGTCCCTCATAGTACCATATGAGCCACCTTTTGACCGATTCAATCCTATGTATCCCTGCACCTTTGGACAATGTGCAAAATAAGTATTTCATGGCATTATCCCAAACCAAGAGAGCTTAGATTATTGTCACGCCCTGCGCCTCATCGCTCGCACGCAATCATCCCTGCAAACAAACATCAACAATCTCTCGGCAGTCCCAAGGATCCACCTATATATAAAGAGAGATCGAGAGATAAAATATTTTACATTAAGCACACGGAAGTGTTTCCCAACAACTCCCCGTACAATATACATATATATATATATATATATACCCCAAGACTAAGCAGGACTGGATAGCATCATAAAGTCATACATCAACATCAACTGGTCACATCTACTACAGATCGCTATACAGCAAGGCGACGGGTAAACACGTCAAAAGGTGTCCACAAAAACCATCAGGGAATGGGTTAGGTCGCTAGTCCAAAAGTCAGATCGACATCCGCAGTTGCCTAGGAGGAACTGCTAGAATCTCTGGTGTCCTCACTCTCCTCGGACGGCTCATACTCGGAGAAAGTCTCCGAGGGAACCTCCACAGAGTCCTCCATGGTCGTTTCCTGCGACTGCTCGGCCTGGTCTCCCTCCATGGTCGTCTCCTGGTCCGGCTCGGATGGATCTCTCTCGGACGGCTCCATCACGATGATTTCATTCTCTGGCGGTGGCACGGAAAACTTAGCTGTCGACGTCCGCTCCGGGTTGTTTCTCGACCCAACCACTAAACCCTCCGGAAACTCCTGATCCGAAGTCGTCTGACACTATGGAGGTATAACACCCTCCGAATCCTCGTGAGGCTTCAACGGCCCGACCTTCCTATCCCCATCCTATCTAAACCAAGCCTCAAATCGATAAGGCTTCCAGTCTGGTTTGCCCACATCTATCCAAACTACTGTATATTTCCTTAAGTATATATTTCCCTGCCTATCGAGGAACTCATCATAATACGCCGTCATCTCTTGCGGGTCCCTGAACCTAATAAGCCACATAGCTACTGCCTAGGATCTGTAAAGTAAAATTTTCCCAAAAGGGATGAGATACATATCTCAGTAAGAAAAACCTAAGCCTACGTCAGGTTGACTGTTCACTCAGGCAGTCAAGTCACTCAACCTATCCAACTCATGTGCTCATGCAGGTATGACATTCATAATTCAATAAACAATAATGCATAGAGGACAGACATGCATTTATATTCTCATGTCACACACAGTTGCACGTATATGCTCGGCCTGTCACTTCATCACATCGATCAACCTCTGCTTGCCTCATTCTCTGGCCCGCGATTAGATCGCATCAGGCTCGGTCCGAGTAAACGCATCAGGCCCCGGTTCAATTTCCAGGCAAAGTGTATAAACTCGTATTCTATCCCACGATTTTATCGCATCAGGACTGTGGCTATCTCACCCCGCGGCTTCGTCGCATCAGGGCGCCACTTAATCATCATCCACCCCGCGACCTCGTCGCCTTAGGGTCTCAATCTCTCGTCCCGCGTCTTACACGCCTCAGGGCCATGCCATGCCATGTCATGCTACAATTAGGATTCATGCCATGATCTTCTAACATTCACACACTCAATGTCAATTACATTTCAAGTAGCATTCATAATCCCATGGCATGCAAAGCAATTCAATTATTATCCAAACATGACACGCGATTCCAATACAAGTCAAGGCACACATAATCTCTTTATTAATTCTCAAATATACTAAGGCTCATTACTTTAGAATATGCCCATTAATCGATCAATTTCCCCACTCGACTTACCTAATCGAGTCCAATCCCCCTAGCCTTGGTTTAGGAAATTCCTTACCTCTGCTTAATAACACAAATTACTCCTCCTTGCACCTCCTAAGGTTTGGCCAACTCAAGTCCACGGTCAATACGTCGCCCAACCCAGGATAATCGATCGATTTGTCAAAATTCAACATCCAATTCCTCAATTCATCCATCCAAATCATCCAATACATACTCCTCATCATCTTAACACCTCATACACACCAAATTACAACTATATTCCAGCCTAATTAGCCCTCCACAGATTCGGTTTAGGCCCGGCATTTCAACGGTTCCATTCGGTTCTACTTGTACCGGGGCCAACCGGTTCTAATCCACCTCAAAGCCATCAATTATACACATTTTAATCTCTTATAATGTCTACCTAACAGTTTGGAGTACTCACCGTAGGGTTCAAGTCACGTGGATGCTGGAAAGTCGTCGGAAGTTCGCCGGTTGTCCAAGGCCCTTATTATTGGTAGATTCTGGGCGAAATTGGAAAGCGTGGTTCATTGTAAAAAAATTATCAAATAAATCCTCAATTTTTATCACAGATTCCTACACATGTCTACTGAGTCTCCACCAAATTTGAGCCAAACATTCTAAGTTTTCGGCTGTCAAAAATGTTCAAAATCGAACCTACCTCAAACTGGAGCAGAATCCGTCGACTTGTGGGAGAATACTTGCCCCAAATTCCTTAGAGCTCCAAATGACCTGATTCAAGTTGAAGGACGTTGGCAAGACGTGTGCCTACGTCTGGGTGATCGACCGGTAGTAGGGGATGGCCGGAGGCGGCAGTAGTATGGACCGAACTGCAGCTTTCGGCAGGGTCGGGTGAAGCCGAAATTGGAGAAGAAGAAGAAGAAAGGGAAATGGTGGTGCTCTGTGATTTTTGGCCGAATGGGGGGGGGGTTTGAGGAGAGAGAGAGAGCTGGTTATTTCTTCAAAAATTTTGATTAATGAAGTGATTGGTAGGTGGGCATTAAATGATGACTTGATCCACCACCATTGGATTTGTGACATTTGGCAATTGTTCTTCTCAAGGGCATCCAATGGTCATCAATTGCTCTTCAATTTTCAGTAGCTTGGGGGGGAGAAATTTCCATTTTTCCCTTCCTTCAATTATAAAGGCAAAATCCTAAGCTTGAGGGGCATTATGGTCATTTTACCCCCGACGTTCAGAACATCGTTTTTCTCGTTTTTAACATCTTCGATAGGGCGACGGCCAATCCAATTGATGTTGAAATTGTTGATTTTTCTTTTTCAAACGTTTCAGGACTCAATTCTTATCGTTCTTTCTACCAAACGTGATTCCAGCCTATTCCGAACTGACGGACGGCTTTTGCAGACTATACGCGTATCGACCCTGTGATTCTCATCACGTTTAGAGCTCGTCAATCCATGGCGGCCTTGGTTGTCATGTAATTGTGAGAGCTTATCGCTAGTCCCTGTGGCCTCGATCGTCACAGTCCGATTTTGGATAATTTTGCAAATCGTATATTGATTAAGCGACATCACCCGCGCTCCAATCGTATGACGCTCGCATGGTAATCTTTAATTGTTCTTAGATCGGCCTCTTTGCGGTCTTAAATATCCCCTCAACAATCCTTATGGTCAAAGCGCTATTTCCTATTCGAGTCGCCTAGGTCCACGTATCTCGTCTTGCATTAGCCTTTCCCCTTTGGTCAGTCTACTCAAATTGATCAGATTTGAGCGGAATACAACTGAAATACATCGCTTGATATAAATAAACTTCTCATTACAGAGTCTGAAGTTGATTGAAAATCAGAATGTCACAACTCTTCCCCCTTACAAAAATTTTATTCTCGAAATTTACATTACTCTCGACTATTCAAATAAATGGGGGTGTTGTCGCCTCATCGTCTCTTCATTCTCCCACGTAACTCCTTCCGTTCCGTGGTGCTCCCATATTACTTTGACCAGCGGGATCTTCTTATTCTTGAGGATCTGCTCCTTTCGGTCCTCGATCCTTATCGGCTTCTCTAGATAGGATACTCTGTCGTCCACCTCTATGGCTTCATAGTCCAGCATATGTGTTGGCTCAGGCTCATACTTTCTTAGCATCGACACATGGAATACATTATGTACCTAGGATAAACTTAGCAGTAATGCAAGCCGGTAGGCCAGGGTTCCAATTCTCTCTAATATCTCGAAAGGGCCTACATATCTTGGGCTTAGCTTCCCTTTGCTTCCGAATTGCGAGAGTCCTCTTATTGGCGACACCTTGAGGAAGACGTGATCGCCCACTTGAAACTCCAGAGGCTTGCGCTACTTGTCTGGATAACTCTTCTGGCAACTCTACGCCGTCCTCAGTCTATCCCAGATGATCTTTACTGCTTCCACCAATTGCCCTACCAATTCAGGGCCTGTGATACTCCTTTCTCCTACCTCATCCCAACATATCGATGTTTTGCAGGCTCTGCCATAAAGTGCCTCAAATGGTGCCATCTGTATACTTTGCTGATAGCTATTGTTGTACGCGAACTTTACCAGGTGTAACTACTCTTCTCATCCGCCTTTGAAATTTATAACGTACGCTCTCAACATATCCTCGAGCGTCTGGATTGTCCTTTTTGACTGTCCATCTGTCTGGGGGTGATACGCCGTACTAAACTGTAGTCGAGTCCCCATGGCCTCTTGCAGGCTCTTTCAGAAATTTGTCGTGAATTTCGGATCCCTATCTGAGGTGATCGTCACTAGCACTCTGTATAATCTGACTATGTGCCTCATGTACAGTTCTGCGTACTTATCCATGGCGAAGTCCTTTCGTACAGGAATGAAGTGGACAGACTTGGTCAATCGATCCACGACTACCCATATTGAGTTGTGACCTCTTTGGCTCCTCGAAAGTCCCATCACAAAATCCATAGTTATGTGTTCCCACTTCCATTTCGGAATTTCCAGCGGCTGCAGCAATCGTCCAGGCTTACAATGCTGCGCTTTCACTTGCTGGCAAGTCAAACATTTAGCAACATGCCTTGCCATGTCTACCTTCATCCCGTTCCACCAATAATGCTGTCTCAAGTTCTGGTACATCTTCGTATTGCTCCTATGGGCTTCTGATAAAATTCTTTCTCGGAGCCTTCATCCTTTGGTATATATAACCGCCCTCGAAATCTCAAAATTCCATCCTTAAACACCTGAAACTCTGGCTTCCTCTTCATTGCATCCATTTCGATAACTTTCTGAATCTGTGGGTCCGCAAACTGTAATGCTTTATTCCCTTCTTGGACCTCAGGTTCCACCCTCAAAGTCGCTATCAAACTGGATAGCTGATCAGCCTCCAATTTGAATTTAGAATCTCTCAGTTTTTCTATCGTCGACCAACTTCTCACCAACAGGCATGCAATAATCGACTTTCGACTTAATGCATCTGCCAGTCTGTTTGCTTTCCCAGGATGATATAATATCTCACAATCATAATCTTTCAACAGCTTCATCCACCTGCGCTGCTTAGGTTCAACTCTTTTTAGGAAAATAAATACTTCAAACTCTGGTGGTCTGTATATATCTGAAACTTCTCGCCACAAAGGTAATGCCTCCAAATCTTCAAGGCAAACACAATCGCCGCTAACTCCAAGCCGTGGGTCGGGTAATTCATTTCGTGCAGCCTCAACTGCCTGGATGCATAAGCTACTACCCGGTCGTGCTGCATCAATACACAACCCAATCCTTTCAGCGAAGCGTCGCTGTAGATCTCATATCCTCCCGGTCTCGACGGAATGGTCAGTACTAGCGCGGTCGTCAGCCTATGCTTAAGTTGTTGGAAACTTTGCTCACATCTATCAGTCTATTCAAACTTTGTTTCCTTCTTCGTCAACTACGTCAGTGGGACGGCTATGGATGAGAACTTTTCCACGAATCGCCTATAATATCCTGCTAGTCCCAAGAAGCTTCTGACCTCCGTGACCGTAGTAGGCATCGGCCAATTGGTTACAGCCTCTATCTTTGTAGGGTCCACTGCTATTCCTTCACCAGACACAATATGACCCAGAAATGCTACCCTATCTAGCGAAAATTCACATTTACTTAGCTTCGCATATAGTGAATGTTCCCTCAGGGTCTTCAATACGATTCTCAAATGTTCTTCGTGCTCCACGTCGCTCCTCGAGTAGATTAAGATGTCGTCAATGAAAACTATGATGAACTTGTCTAGAAACTCTTTGAATACTCGATGCATTAGATCCATAAATGCAGCATGGGCGTTAGTCAATCCGAACGGCATTACCGTAAACTTGTAATATCCATACCTCGTCCTGAATGCAGTCTTCGGTGTGTCTTCCTTCTTGATCCTCTGCTGGTGATACCCCGTCCTCAAGTCAATCTTCGAGAACAATGTTGCTCCTTGTAATTGATCAAAAAGATCGTCAATCCTCGGCAGCGGATACTTGTTCTTCACCGTCACCTGATTCAGTTGCCGGTAATCAATGCATAGTCGCAAGGATCCGTCTTTCTTCTTTACGAATAGCACCGGTGCTCCCCACGGCGAAGTACTTGGTCGGATGAATCCTTTGTTCAGCAACTATTGCATTTGCACCTTTAACTCCTTTAATTTTGACAAGGACATCCTGTACGGTGCTTTCGAAATCGGCTCCGTTCCAGGAGCTAATTTAATCACAAACTCTATTTCCCGTTCCGGTGGTAATCCTGGTAATTCCTGGGGAAACACATTCGAAAATTCGCGCACCACATGAATATTCTCTAACTTGGGTTCCTCGACCGTCGTATCCATCACGGCTACTAAGTATGCTCGACATCCTTCAGACATCAACTTAGTTACTTCCAAAGACGAAACCAAGGGAATCGAGATTCCTCATCGACTTCCCACCAACTCAAAACTAGGGCGATCTTTCCGATGAAATCGAATCGTCTTATTGCCATAGTCTACTACTGCTCCCTGCCTACTCAGCCAATCCATTCCTATAATCACGTCGAAATCAAACATAGGCAATACAGCTAGGTCGATACTTTCCTTACTTCCCCCAATCACTATCTCACACCCAGCACACTCTAATGAAACTAAGACGTTATCCTTCAATGGGGTGGCAACATGCAATGTCATGCTCAATGGTTCCAATCTCATGCCTACTAACTCAGTAGACTATGCAAATATAAATGAATGTGTCGCACCCGGATCGAACAAAGCATAAGCCGTCTGATTGCACAAGTAGACAGTACCTGTGACCAACTCTTGATGCTTCCTCCGCCTCTCCGCCGGCTACAGCATAGACTTTGCCTTGTGCCGGCAGTCTGCTCTGTTCTATCTGAGGCATTGCAGTCGACGGTCCTGCTTGTGGTGGCTGCACTTGTGGTCTATTTATCGGAGCTTGATTCGGACACATCCTCATCTGGTGGCCTAGCTAACTACACTTGAAACAGGCTCCAGTCCTCATGGGGCATAGTCCATTCCTATGCCTTCTGCCACACAGCCCGCGGCTTCAGTTCGCCGGGTTTGGCGGCTTTGCTATGTTCTTCCACATTAAAGGCACAAAACGTCTATTGTTCGCCATTGACCTCTTGCCTATCTGGCGATGGTCTCTAAACGATGAGAACCACGATCCAGTTGCGATGTTTCTTTCCCTCAAGTCTCGCTCAATCATCTGGCCTCGCTCGTATATCTCCCTGTAGGTCCACAAGTTTAGGGCTATCATCTGGCTGCGGAGTTCGGGCCTTAAACCATCCCTGAATCTTTGTGCCTTCTCCAAAGGATCCTCCACCGATCGAGGCGCATACCTCGAAAGCCTCGAGAACTCAGCTTCATACTGATCTATCGATAGCTGGTTCTGTCGCAGCTATAGGAACTTAATTTGTTTTCTTTCCCTAGTCGTTTCTGAAAAGTACTTGTCGTTGAACGCCCTCTTAAAAGTGTTCTAGTTTAAGGCCGTACCTTCAGGGAAGACTCCATCCTTGGTGGCATCCCATCAGTCGTTTGCCGTACCCTCTAGCTGATATACGGCTAACAACACCTTCTCCTCATTAGTGCATCTTAGTACCCCGAAAGCCTTTTCCAGCTTCTCTATCCATCTGGGTGCTTGCTCGGGATCTCTAATCCCGTCAAACTGCGTCGGCTTCAACTTCATAAATTGTTCCACTAGTTGGCACATCTGCCTGGTCACTATGATTTCCTCTTGAGGGTTCATTGTTTCATTGCTTTGGTTCGGCTCGCCCTGACTTCCACTTCCACCCGCGTTGCCAGTGTTGGTATTTGTGGCTGCTAGGGCAGCTCCCACTGCCTGGGTTATGGCGGAGTCCCGATCCTGGGCTTGCCTCTCTATGATGTCCCTGAGTCCCTCCATTGCCCTTAGTATACTGTCTACTCTTGGATCTTCAGCTGCGGGTGGCCTCGAGCTAGAGGCTCCGCCTCTTGGTCTTCCAAGTCTTCTGGATGGGTTACTCATCTCTGTAACTAACTACTCCTTAACAAAACAATTACACAACAACAGTACTTCATACGTCAACATCAATTCCAGAAATGTCTCAACCAATGGCTTGTGGCCATTACTCAATTCTATTCATTCCAATGATTCACTAAAACTAATCACTTTCAAGTATCAAGCCTGTCAAGGTCCAAAAACGACCTTCAATACTAAGCAAAGAACTCAATCCTCTATGCCCTGTCATAACTTTACCAAGATCAAACAGCATCCATAGGTGTCAAGTCACAACTAGGTATCCCCTACCTTACCCTGACCAGTTTTCTAAGGTCTAGCTATCCGTCTTTGTCTTACCTAGTCCTCCTTATTACTCCAATCCTTAACCAATTTCGTATTGAGCTGACCTTGCTCTGATACCAAAACAAGCGGGGATGTCACGCTACGCGCCTCATCGCGAGCACGCAATCATCCCTACAAGCAAACATCAATAATCTCTCGTCGGTCCCAAGGATCCACCTATATATAAAGGGAGATCGAGAGATAAAATAATTTACATTAAGCACACGGAAGCGTTTCCTAACAACTCTTCGTGCAATATATATACACACACACACACACACACACACACACACACACACACCCTAAGACTAAGCAGGACTGGATAGCATCATAAAGTCATACATCAATATCAATTGGTCACATCTACTGCAGACCGCTATATAGCAAGGCGATGGGTAAACATGTCAAAAGGTGTCCACAAAATCCATCATGGAAGGGGTCAAGTCGCCAGTCCAAAAGTCAGGTCGACATCTGAAGTTGCCTAGGAGGAACTGCTAGAATCTCTGGTGTCCTCGCTCTCCTCGGACGGCTCGCACTCGGAGAAAGTCTCCGACGGAACCTCCACAGAGTCCTCCATGGTCGCTTCCTACGACTGCTCAGCCCGGTCTCCCTCCACGGTCACCTCTTGGTCCGGCTCAGATGGATCTCTCTTGGAAGATTCCACCATGATGACCTCATCCTTTGGCGGTGGCACGGAAAACTCAGCTGTCGGCATCCGCTCCGGGCCGTTCCTTGACCCAACCACTAAACCCTCCGGAAACTCCTGATCCGAAGTTGTCTGACACCATGGAGGTATAGCAACCTCCGAGACCTCGTGAGGCTTCAACGACCCGACCTTTCTATCCCCGTCCTGTCTAAACCAAGCCTCAAACCGATGAGACTTCCAGTCTGGTTTGCCCTCATCTACCCAAACTACTGTACATTTCCTTAAGTATATATTTCCCTGCCTATCGGGGAACTCATCGTAATACGCCGTCATCTCCTGCGGGTCCCCGAACCTGATAGGCCACATAGCTACTGCCTAGGATCTGTAAAGTAAAATTTTCTTAAAAGGGGTGAGATACATATCTCAGTAAGAAAAACCTAACCATAAGTCAAGTTGACCGTCCACTCAGACAGTCAAGTCACTCAACCTATCCAACTCATGTGCTCATGCAGGTATGACATTCATAATTCAATAAACAATAATGCATAGAGGACAGACATGCATTTTATATTCTCATGTCACACATAGTTGCACGTATATGCTCGGCCTGTCACTTCACCACATCTATCAACCTTTGCCTGCCTCATTCTCTGGCCCACGATTAGATAGCATTAGGCTCGATCCGCGTAAACGCATCAAGCCCCTGTTCAATTTTCAGGCAGAGTCTATGAACTCGTATTCTATCCCGCGATTATATCGCATTAGGACTGTGGCTATCTCACCCCGCGACTTCGTTGCATTAGGACGCCACCTAATCATCATCCACCCCTCAACCTCTGCCTGCCTCATTCTCTGGCCCGCGATTAGATCGCATCAGGCTTGGCCCGCTTAAACGCATCAGGCCCCAGTTCAATTTCTAGGCAGAGTCTATGAACTCGTATTATATCCCGCGATTATATCGAATCAAAACAGTGGCTATCTCACCCCGCGACTTCGTCACATCAGGGTGCCATCTAATCATCATCCACCCTGCGACCTCGTCACCTTAGGGTCTCAATCTTTCGCCCCGCGTCTTACACCCCTCAGGGCCATGCCATGTCATGCTACAATCAGAATTTATTCCATGTTCTTCTAACATTCACATACTCTATATCAATTACATTTCAAGTAGCATTCATAACCTCATGGCATGCAAAGCAATTCAATTATTATCCAAACATGACACGCGATTCCAATACAAGTCAAGACACACATAAACTCTTTAATTAATCCTAAAACATACTAAGGCTCATTACTTTAGAATATGCCCATTAATCGATCAATTTCCCCACTCGACTTACCCAATCGAGTCTAATCCCCCTAGCCTTGGTTTAGGAAATTCCTTACCCCCGCTTAATAACGCAAATTACTCCTCCTTGTACCTCCTAAGGTTCGGCCAACTCAAGTCCACGGTCAATAAGTCGCACAACCTAGGATAATCGATCGATTTGTCAAAATTCAACATCCAATTCCTCAATTCATCCATCCAAATCATCCAATACATACTCCTCATCATCTTAACACATCATACAAACCAAATTACAACTCAATTCCGGCCTAATTAGCCCTCCACAGATTCGGTTTGGGCCTGGCATTACAACGGTTCCATTCGATTCTACTTGTGCTGGGTCCAACCGGTTCTAATCCACCTCAAAGCCATTAATTATACACATTTATATCTCTTATAATGTCTACCTAAGAGTTTGAAGTGCTCACCGTGGGGTTCAAATTGCGTGGATGCTGAAAAGTCATTGGAAGTTCGCCGGTTGTCCAAGGCCCTTATTACCGGCAGATTCTGGGAGAAATTGGCAAGGGTGGTTCATGGTAAAAAACTTATCAAATAAATCTCCAATTTTTATCACAGATTCCTCCACATGTCTACTAAGTCTCCACCAAATTTGAGTCAAATATTCCAAGTTTTCGACTGTCAAAAGTGTTTAGAACCGAACCTACCTCAAACTGGAGCAGAATCCGTCGACCTGTGGGAGAATGCTTGCCTCGAATTCCTCAGAGCTCCAAATTACCTGATTCAAGTTGGAGGACGTCGGCAAGACGTGTGGCTATGTCTGGGTGGTTAGCCGGCAGCAAGGGATGGCCAGAGGCGGCTGTCGTACGGACCGAACGAGCTAAAGTAGAAACTAAAGAAGAAGAAGAAGAAAGGGAAATGGTGGTGCTCTGTGATTTTTGGCCAAATGGGGGGGTTTGAGGAGAGAGAGAGAGCTGGTTATTTTCCCAAAAATTTTGATTAATGAAGTGATTGGTAGGTGGGCATTAATTGATGACTTGATCCCCCACCCTTGAATTTGTGACAATTGGCAATTGTTCTTCTCAAGGCCATCCAATGGCCATCAATTGCTCTTCAATTTTCAGCAGCTTGGGGGGGGGGAGAAATGTCCATTTTTTCCTTCCTTCAATTATAAAGGCAAAGTCCTAAGCTTGAGGGCATTATGGTCATTTTACTCCCGACGTTCGGAACGTCGTTTTTCTCGTTTCTGACTTCTTCGATAGGGCGACGACCAATCCAATTGACGTTGTAATTCTTGATTTTCCTTTTTCAAATTTTTCAGGACTCAATTCTGATCGTTCCTTCTGCCAGACGTGATTCCAGCCTATTGCGAACCGACGGGCGGCTTTTGTAGACTATACGCGTATCGACCCCGTGATTCTCATCACATTTAGAGCTCGTCAATTCATGGTGGTCTTGGTTGTCATGTAATTGCGAGAGCTTATCGCTAGTCCCTGTGGACTCGATCGTCACAGTCCGATTTACGATAATTTTACAAATCGTACGTTAGTTAAACGGCATCAACCACGCTCCAATTGTATGACGCTCGCATAGTAATCCTTAATTGTTCTTAGATCGGCCTTTTTGCGGTCCTAAATATCCTCTCGACAATCCTTATGATCAAAGCGTCATTTCCTATTCGAGTCGCCTAGGTTCACGTATCTCGTCTTGCATTAGCCTTTCCCCTTTGGTCAGTCTACTCAAATTGATCAGATTTGAGCGGAATACAACTGAAATACATAGCTTGATATAAATAAAATTCTCATTACAAAGTCTGAAGTTGATTGAAAATCAGAATGTCACAATTATTTTGTCAACTTCAAAATTACTTAGTGGTTTTTCTCAACATTATGTGTCAGCAAGGTTTACTTGGGCATATTTCAACTACTGTTATACATCCTTGGACTAACAACCCTTTAGCTAAATAATCTGCACCTTCTTTTCTTGTTAGCTCTTCTGTTTCAATTACATGTTTTGATTTAGTACATTTAAATGTTTGGGGTCCTGCCTCCCAATTATCAAAAAGTGGTTTCAAGTATTATGTATCGTTTATTGATGATTATTCTTATTATACTTGGATTTATTTCATGCCTTCTCGTGATGAATTTCTCTCTACCTATAAAAACTTTACAGCCACAATCTCTACTCAATTCTATAAAACTATTAAAGTTTTTTATTCTAATTCGGATGATGAATATCTTTTTATAGTTTTTTTTAATTCTTTCTTAACTTCTCGGGGAACCTTACCTCAGTTGTCTTGTCGCGGTGTTCCTGCTTAAAATGGTACTGCTGAGAGAAAACATCATCATATTCTGGATACTACTCGTGCTCTCCTATCATCCAATTTCATTCTCACTGAATTTTGAGCTGAAACACTTTCTACTGCTGTCTATCTCATAAATCAACTCCCTATTGTTGTCCTCTCCAAAGTCACCCCTCACTAATATATTTCTTCAAAACCACCCACTTATCACCAACTTCGTGTTTTTGGCAGTATGTGCTATGTACTTCTTCCACCCCATGAGCGTACCAAACTTTTTGCCAAGTCAGTTCGGCATGCTTTCTTAGGCTACATCACAGAACATAAAGATTACAAGTGCTTTTACCTTTCTTCACGATGTATTAATATCTCTCATAGTGTTCAGTTCTTTGAACACCTGTCGTTCTTTTGTACCGCTTTTATTTCTTCACAGTCTTCTCCATATGTTTTTATGGATTTTCTTCTTGATTCATCTCCAAGATTATCTCTTGATTCATCCATCAATTCATCTCATGTTCCTCTTCCTACTACATCTTCTTCATCTAACATAGTGTTACCACCTTCTCCTATTATGCCTCCTCTTCGTCTACTTCACTTGTCACTCTAACACCTCTTGATGATTCTCGTCCACCGTCCCTCTGACGGAGTCCTCCACAGGGATCGTCATCCTCCGGCTGGGTATGTGATGGCTACGAGTTATTCTGATGAGTTTGGTTCATTTATGGCTATTGTCCACACTTTGCAGGAACCATTACATTAACATTTGGCGGTCTAACATATACATGGTCGGTTCGGCGGAACCGCTAGTTCTGGTTCAGGAACCGACAGTTCTGGTTCCTGAAAAGGGTGGAACCGAAACCGGCCCTTGAAGTTGCCGATTTTAGTTTTGTTTGGAATTCGTTGGTTCCTGGAGGCTCAGTGTCTGTTCTCGGGCCAATTTCGATTCCCTTTTTTAATTTAATTTATAAAATAATAAATAAAAAGATAAAAATAATAAATTATTAAATATCAATTATAATTAAATTACACATTGTAATGAAATTTGAGGGAAAAAAAGAGGAGGAATGAGCTTGAACTTAATGAATTATTATTAAATACCTACATATCTTCTTGAGGATAGAAGAATCAAAATTCATGTTGTTCTTTTACCTTTGATAACCCCAGGTTATTTCTTCTTCAATCGTTGCTACCTATTGTAGTACATGTGGCAGTGGTATCTCCACAATCCTCATTAAAGAATTCGTGTTCTCGATCTAGCACTTGGTGTTAAAATTTAGCCTAACAATTTTGAGTCTCAACAGCTTCCGGACCTAATCTTGAACGACGGTCGTCCAAAATTAATCCTTCAGTGCTAAATGCTTGTTCACCTGCAACTGTTGAAAAATGAGTTGTTAATACCTATCTTGCGATGAGAGCAAGAACTGATAATTGAGTTGAATGGTTCTTTCACCACTCTATAATTTTTAAATCTTGATTCTGTTCGGAATCACTAAACTCAAAAATAATGATTAAACAGTTTTCTAATTCGAAAATAGTACCTCCTGTTGTTCCCTTTTACTTTTTTTGACCTATTTATGAGCATTTTGTATCCTCTACTAATTGAACCACCCGCATCGCTTTGTGAGGCATTAGGTTGGGGAGATCCACTATCAATTAAACCATATCTACTACAAAATTCATTATATAATGTTACTATAGCGTCTTTAACATCTCTTTGTATAATTGAAATATGTATTGTTTCATCCAAATGTAAATAATCATAATTTAATTATTCATATAATCTAATAAATCATCTAATTCAGTATGTGGATCGAAAACAATACCAACTAAATAAACAAGAGGAATGTTGAAATAATAACGCAATTATATTTCTCGCATTACTAAAATAGTCAAAGCTAATTGAGTATCTTTTTTATAATCACTAAAAACACCAACAATATTAGCACACTCTATTAAAAATAATGCATATTAAGATAATAAACATCATATAAAGTATTAGTAGCATCATTAAAAAATTTTAAAAATTTTAATTTTTTTTGCAAACGTCCCAATATTGCGGGAGTAAAGTAATATTGGGAACATTACTCAAAATAAACGTACATAATAAATATTTGTACTTAAAAGATTGACGAAGCAACTCGTAGGTAGAATTTCAACGAGTCAGAATATCTTTTGGAAATCTTTTTGCCCTTCTCCCATGTTCTTTACAAAATTTTCCCTATGCTTTCATAAATAGGGGATGGCTCCATAAAAATTTAATTGCATTCTTTATTGGGGTGAGAGAATTCTCAAGAGTTCGTAACCATCTTGTACACATAAATTTAAAACATATCAAGCACATCTAATGTGAAAAAATTGTCTGCCAAAAATGGGTTTACAAATATTTTCTAATTCGAAAATGGAAGCGGTATTTTCCGGAGCATTATCAAATTCAATTGAAAAAATTTTATTAATCAAATTATATTCTTCTAAAACTTGCCTAATTATTTTATAAATATTAATGGCCGTATGCCTTTCATCAAAAACTCAAAATGCAAGAAGTTTTTTTTGAATGGTCCAATCATCACCTATCCAATGACATGTATAAGAATGAATTTTCTAAGAATCAGTCCAAATATCGCTACCTATATGCACACGTCCATTGAAATCCGTAAAAAAAATTGTCAAACTTTTTTTTATATTTTTTATAAGCCTTGAAAAGTTCTCGTTTAAGAGTAGTTTTTGGAATAGATAGTGCTTGCGGAGCTAATGCAGTGTTTACAAAAAATTTCGAAGTAAAACTTTCACCAGTAGTAAACGGAGCATGTTCAAGGAAAAGATATTCAGTTAATGTTTAATTATAAAGTGCATCAGCGTAATGGAATAAAAGATGAGTGTTAGGATTGGCGTACTCAAAAATTTGTTGTTGGCTAGAGTCGATCCTATCTTGCGTTGAATGTTTTTTTTGTCAAATGCCGACAGAATATTCCGTAGTTGTCTCCTTTAGAAAAATTGTATGATTTCGGATAATATTTACAATTTATCTTAAACTTACCTTCGCTTTCATGTACCTTATCGAAGTGTTGCCATTAGTCAGATGTACCCTCTTGGGCCTGTTATTGACATTTCTTCGACACAAGAAGGAGGATAAAGATTTTCTTGCGTTGGGACATGCACGACGTCGGGATTGGGAATAACGTTGATATTATCATCGTCGTCTACCCAATATGAATACTCACGAGGATCAAATTAGTATGAGGAAAATTGGATTCTCTAATCGGGCTCTTTTCAGTATTTCTACTTTAATTTGCATTTTTTGAAAGAATTGATCAAAAAATTGATTCAGAGAATTGAGACGAGATTGAGAGAACTGAACGGATTGAGAGAATTAAGAGAATTTGAGAGAATTGAGATGAGAGGAATTGTGAGAAAAATGAAAGGGGGGATGGATATTTATAGAAGGGATAGAGAGGGAAGGGTATAATATAATTTGTAAAAAAAAAAATTGGGAAGGGGGGCGGCAATGGCCCAAAGGGCCCCACGGGAGAAAGAGCCCAATTATTTTTTACGGTTTGGAATGAGCCCGAAACCGCCGATTCCAGGTTGGTTTCCGAAATTATGGAACTGGAACCGGCTCTTGAAAGCTGATTCTAGTTCTGGCTCTGAACCGTGGGCTCCATCAACGAGCCGATCAGCGGACCGATTCCAAGCTAAATGGCCATGTCTAGTCAAACATGCCGAGTGGGGTGATAATATATCTGAGGAGTTGTCTGCTCTTGAGCGCATGGCACGCGAGATCTTGTGCCTTTTTCACCAGGAAAGTCCTTAATATCTTGTTGCTGGATTTACAAAAACAAGACTTGATTTGAAGATAGTATTGAGAGCTATAAAGTACGTCTCGTAGCACGTGATTTTGATCATGAGTATGCGATTGATTATGAGAAGGCCTTTGCTTTTGTCGCCAAAATGGTTTCTGTTCGCACTTTTCTTGCAGTGGTCTCTATTCATAATTGGCATGTCTTTCAACTTGATGTGAAGAATGTTTTTTCTCCATGGGACCATTCATGAGGAACTCTATATGCAGCCACCTCTTGGTCTTCATCATTTTCTTGGTTAGGTTTACCGTCTTCGTTGGGACCTACATAGTCTTAAACAAGCTCGAGCTTGGTTTGAGCACTTTGCCGATGTTGTTTAATCAGCTGATTTTGCTCAGAGTGAAAATGATCATGCTATGTTCACTCACATTTCTCTTGCTAGTTGTACTATTTTGCTACTCTATGTTGATGATGTGATTATTACTAGGTATGACTTTGCTCATATTTCTTGTACTAAGCAACATCTTCACCATTGTTTGCTATGAAGGATCTTGGTTTCTTATGCTATTTTCTTGATATTGAGGTTACTCGTAGTCGACGTGGTATTCTTCTCTCCCAGTAGAAGTATATCATTGGCATTCTCTCTCGTGTTGAGTTATCTGATACTCGTACCACGATTTCTCCCGTTGAACTTCATTTACAGCTTCATCTGGATGATGGCGACCCTCTGTCTGATGTGACTTGCTACAGGGCTCTTGTTGGCAGTCTTGCTGGTCTTATGACCACTCGACCTGATATCGCCTATGATGTTGATCTTCTCAATCAGTTTGTAGCGGCTCATCATACAGTTCATTATGTTGATGTGCTTCGGATGCTACGATATCTCTGTAGTACTCTAACATGTTCTATTTTTCTTCCATTAACTTCCTCACTTGCTCTTTGTACTTACTCTAATGATGATTGGGCAACGGATATTGCTGATTGCAAGTCCATCACATGATTTTGTGTCTTTCTAAGTGATTTTCTGATTAATTGGCATGCCAAGAAGCAACCTGTGTGTCTCGTTTTTCTATTGAGTCTGAGTATTGTGCTATTGCCGACACCCGACACTACAATTGAGATTATTTGGTTTCACTGTCTCCTTGCTGATCTGGGTGTTACCTCCTTTGTTTCTATTCCTTTTCATTACGAAAACAAGAGTGCTGTTTACATCGCTACAAATCCAATCTTTCCTAGACGTATCAAGCACATTGGCGTTGATTGTCACATCATGCGTCATGAGCTCAAAGCACACATCCTTTCTATTTCCTTTGTGGCATTTGAAGCGCAGCTTGTCGACTTATTCACCAAATTTCTTACATCACAACGATTTGCTGCTCTTTTTTTCAAACTCTTATTGATTGGTCCACCTTGAGTTTGAGGAGAGTGTTAGATACATTGTATATATTAGATTTGGGATATTCCCTTTAGTGTATATATTTACATTTAAACCTTTCCTTGTATGTATATTTATATTAGCATTGTGCCTATAATTAAGCATTCCATTATTTACATCTCTAAATCTGTCATGTGTAATAAGGATGATCGATTCCCGAGCAGTCCAACCATTGGACCGACTGCATTTTTATTTTGTGATTTGTGATTAAATTTTTCTCGTTATCTATATATTCACTGATCACCTCTTGTTAATTGTATCAGATTGTAGATAAACCTGGAAGTCATCCTAAGCATCTTACCTTTAGGTCTACATTTAGGATTTTTTGAAAAAATTATTATTTGACCCATTCCAAATGGTTTGACTCTCCCATGGAACCGAGAATCGAATTAGAGCCCTCAAGAACTGGATTGCACCTGTCGGTTAAGTCAAGTCTGAGTAGTTCTCGGTTTGGTCGATCCATTATACTCAGCTATACTGGGTGACCCTCTTTAGATCTGGGCAAGCCATTCCACTAACTCAGTTCAATTTGACTGACGAAAAAAGCTGAGGAGATTTTATTGTGTCTCTCCTAGATGGAGTTAAAGTTAACTAAAGCAATAAAATGATATCGTTTTGATCCAATTTCTAATCAATATCTTAATTAAATTAAGTTAAAAATCCCCAAAAAAATCCATAAGAAAAGATAAACTCAAAAAATAAAAAAAAGGCTAAGATTGTGGTTGTCGCCCTATTGTTAGTGGGGCATCGGTTATGGCCGACGACTCTTGTCCAGTTATGGGAGAGGGCCGCGGCCTTCTCCTTGTTCTTACTAGCCATCGCCTTCCCATCGGTGATAAGACAGTGGGCACAAGTTGGAGGGTACTTTAAGCTTTTATTTGAGAAAATGAGGATACTTTAGGCCGTTATTTTGGAGTTTTCTCTTATAGAGATTACATACCCCCGACTCTCTCTCTCTCTCTCTCTCTCTCTCTTCCTTTTGCGCTTCTTCTCAATTCTCCCTCTATCACTCTCGCTCTCGAGATCGAGGCCATGACTTTGCCTCTCTCTCAATTTCTTTTCTTGACTTCGTGTCTCCTTCTCACTCTTTCATCTCTCTCTCTCACGTGTGCATCACTTACTTGTCCAATGGCTCGATGTTAATAGGGGCTCTTAGGGCATGCATGACAATATCTCTAGAGCATTTTTTTTGCTCCAGAAGTAGTTTTGAAGCCACTTAAAAAAAAAAATTACTTCTCTCAAGAAATAGAAAAATCAACTTTTTCTTAGAAACATAAATAAAAAAAAATCAACTTTTGGTTAGAATTTGATTGTTAAAGTAGAATTTTGGCTATGCGCACCCTTAACCTCTCTCTATAAGTATATTGCTTCGCTTGCTCGATCTTGTCTTGCCTTCGATTTTTGTATGTTGCGTTTCAATTGTGTTTTCTCTTGCCATCCTTCAATTGCTCGATCACTGGCATGTTTATGTCGAGCTAAAGAAAAATTATCCTAAAAGTCCTAAATCTTTTGAATTTTGGCCAATTCAATCTTAAACCTTTTAATTTTGCTAATTATGTCTCAAGTATTTTCACTTTTTGTCAATTGATTCTATCTGATCAATTTTGATCGAAAATCGCAAACGAAACTGCCACCCATCCTATGTGGCACAATGGGTGCTCACATGAACAATTTCTTCGATAATATTTAATATTTTTTTTTCAAGTTTATCATTATTATGATTATTATTTCTTTTCATTTTTTTATTTTCTTTCTCTTTCTTTTTTTTTTCCTTTTTTTGTTCCAAAGGGCTGAGGGCCACGTAACCCTTACTGACTGCGGCCCCTTGCCTGAGGGTCGATGACGATTGTCGGCCCTCAGCCAGAGGTTGGAAGTCCCGCTTGCCTTTTGCCAAAAAAGGGAAAACAAAAGAGAAAGAAAAGAGGAAAAAAGGAAAAAGAAACGAATAACAACAAATTCATATAATATTATTTTTTTATGTTAGCACTGGCTGTGCCATGTAGAATGGCCAGTGGTCACGTTAGCAATTTTCGATCAAAATTGATCAGAGTGACTCAATTGGCAAAATATGAATATATTTCGATAAAAAAGATTGACAAAAATAAAAATATTTAGTATTAAATTGATAAAAATAAAATAAATTTAAGATTTTTTGAACAAATTTTCCAGTATTTTGGTACTAGGCTTTCCGTATTCACAGTTCTTTGACTCGTTCGTTGGGTCGAGTCAGGCCAAGCAAAGATAAGCGCATAACATGACAATTAATTGTTTTTCTCAGCGCTTTGAGTTTACACAGAGCGACCAGATTTATGTTCCCTCCCGCCGCTGTTTCAAAACTTTCATCAGTGGCCATCTCAATGTGGACCCCAACATCTAGTGTCGAGTCATGTCTCTCTGGAGATTTTTCACTTTACAGGCCTTGAATTAATGGGTTGGAAGGTAATAAGATTGGACGGTGGCTTGAACCGATGTACGATGCAGGTGTTTCTTACTCTCTATGGAATTTTTTTACCAAGCCTATACGTGGGATTCTAATCTTTCGAAACACGCGGATTAATTCTGATAGGATAAGCGTTAGCTTCTAGATCTCCGAACGTATTATTTACTCTAAAATTGATCACTCCCCTTCAAACTGAGAATTATTTTTTGAGTATGATGTTAGAAGGGTTAGTTGTTCTTTCACTTTGGTAGTTATGCCCACATTATTCTAAATAAATTGATAAATTTTAAAAGGAACAAAATATGAAATTAATTAGAGATAATAAATGGGTGCATTGTCGTTTTGGAAGGGTGCCTTCAAAGACATTAAAATGAGACGCTCCTCGATCTCCTAACCCTTGCTTCATGTCCGAGCGAGAGAAAGAGATCTGTGGCCCGGCCTTTAATGAGCAAAAAAAGCTCAAACGTCAACCATCGGATCCAACTACTTAGGTTACCCCGTCTTTTCATCATCTACAATTGTCCTAACGCGCGCACACAAAAATACTTACTCCTCAACCACACCCGATCCTTACCCCTCCTTGAATATTTTAATCCCGAAAATCCCATTTCCGTCCCCTCTCCAAATTAAAATCCCCCCACCAATGTCAGACTCAGACATCACCACCGCCCAACCCGCCTTCTCCACCGCCACCGCCACCCCCGCCGACGAGGACTCCTCTCCACCCCCGCCGTCCGACCCAATCTCCTGCCCTCCGCCGTCCGAGATGGAGGAGACCGTCCAAGATCCGCTCCCTCCGGAGCCCAGGAAGGACGCGACCCCCGCCCCCAACGTCGCCTTCAGCATCTGGCCCCCCTCGCAGCGCACCCGCGACGCCGTAGTCGCGCGCCTCATCGAGACCCTCTCCACCCCCTCTGTCCTCTCCAAGCGCTACGGCACGGTGCCCCAGGACGAGGCCGCCTCCGCCGCCCGCGCCATCGAGGAGGAGGCCTTCAACGCCGCCGGCGGCGCCGCCGCTGCTGACGACGACGGCATCGAGGTCCTCCAGATCTACTCCAAGGAGATCAGCAAGCGGATGCTCGACTCTGTGAAGACCCGCGCCGTCGCCGCCTCCCCCGCCGCTACCCCGGCCCCTGCCCCCGGCGGAGACGCCGCTCCCCCCGCCTCCAGTGAGGAGGCCTCTTCTACTGTTGAGTCGGAGGCTTAGGTTTTGTTCTTCAGCTCATCAGGGAGGCGCTGTTTTTTTGTTGTTGTCGGTTTAGAGATCTTTTAATGTGGATATTAACTGTGGTACATTGAGGATTATTATTTAGTATCTGTATTGATTTGGTTCTCATGGACTGATTATGGATTATGGTGGTCCTTAATGTGAGAATGGTGTCATGATCTATACATATCCAGGCCTTTGCGATTGCGTTTAGGCACCTACGATCGTTATATGAGTATGATTACTTGATGCATTGTGAGCTTCTTGTTCATATTCCATTTGCAATCCCATAAAGCACCCGCATGTTTTTAATCGATTATCGAATAGTGTTGTTTTGTGTCATCTCTGCTCACTGGTTCTTTGTTTCTGCCCAAGTTCCTTTCATTAGTATCTTATGCCGTGTAAACCTTGTGCTCTCTAGTATGCTTCTGTGTTTGACTGACCATATTTAGCTTACTTCAGTGGTTGTTCCAGTTTGCCAATTGCACTTCTGGACTGTTAGCGTCCTTTAACCGCGTCTGTCAGCATAAATCATCCTATTTAGCCTAGTTGAGCAGTTCATGCCCTGCCTTATGGATTTTGTATGTTTTTGGGTTTTATTCTTTAGTGGTTCTTATATCATTGGTTGCAATTGTCTTTGCCTGTTACATATTACATACTGCATATAACTTTCTTGCTTCGTGCAAATCTTGGCCTTGTGGATTGCTCATGTTTTATGATTTCTCCTAGTGGCCCTTATATCATTGTATGCTGTTGTTTTGATCTATAGATGATATATTGGTTGCTATCTTTTTAGCATGCAAAGAGTTGCTTTTATATCATTGGATGCCTTCGTCTTTTCCTTATACATTTTGTATGTAGTTTTTTGGTGCTAGTCTTCTGACTTTCGTATTGCTCTTTCTGATGATTGACTATTCATTTTTTGTCAGTTCCAATTCCATAAATGGCACAAGTTTATGAAGTTGTTCTTTAATTATATTACTGCATACACTTGATGGAAACTTATGATGTAGTGATTTTCCTAAATTGTTATATATGTAGAACTCAAGTTATCATTATGGTGAAGCCATTGCTGAACCTTGAGTTTACTAAAACGTTTTTTTTTGTATTTACCTGCTAAGGTCATTATTACATTTTCCATGATTTCCTTAAAACTGTTCTTCATTTAATTTTGCTAGCTTTGTTCTGTATTCTTTCTCAATCAAGAAGAGACAGCAGATCATTATTGCATCTCAATAAACCATTTTAGATGTTGAAGGTGTTTGGTTGTTTTACTCAGGGAGTCAAGATTGTTATCTACTTAGCGGAAAATATGTCCCCAATATTTTTCTAAAAGCATGTCCCCCCTGTTTTGGGCTAATAAGTGCTTACTATGCGTAAAGGGATGGGGAATGGATTATGGTGTCTTCCTTTTCGGTTTACATTCTATGCCTAAGACACAACTGTGTTATAATCTTCAGGATAGGGTAGCAATGTGCTGGCATGTCGTGTTAGTTTCAGGTTGGTTTAAAAAAAATGTTGGATATTAGTCGACATACTGGCTAGATAGTGTAGTATCAATTCGTATCAATGTCTTAAATGTTTCTTAGAACTGTTGTTCGGGATGGTGATTTTCTTACTATAGATATAAGATTCACGAGACAGGAAGGGTATGATCGAGTCCCTTATTCTTTCTGATTTCTTGCTATAGATATAAGATTCACGAGACAGGAAGGGTATGATCGAGTCCCTTATTCTTTCTGAATTTTCCTCTCCTGTCATTTGGTCTCCTCTAAGAATTTTCTCTTTTCCAGGATAAAGCACTGTCTGAGTTGTTTTTCTGGCTTGCCATATTTTCGAGACTTAATTATTACTTGCTAGGATTTGGCAAATCTCCGACCTAGTAGGAGTAAAACAAACTGATAATCAGTCTGCACAGTTTTTTCAGGAGCGATTGGTATGTCTGCCGGTGCATTCATAGATTATTAGAATGACGCACTAAAGCTTTTCGTGCTTTGTGGGTGTCAGGATTTTGTCAAGCTATGTGATGGCAAAATTAGAAGCTTTACATATGCATTTGAGATATTCTGTTTCTAGACGAAGCGTAAATTTAAGTGGAAAGGATACGAGGAGTGCTTGAGAAGGCATGAATGCAATATTTAATGTCCTCCAATTACCACACTCTGATGATGATGCAAATGGTATTTTTTCTTTTCTTTTTTAAAGCCATAATCCTCTCTTTCACACCCTGTTACCTGTCCATGGTCCATTTGCAACAAAACAAACCCTGATTGTCCTAAACAACACCCTTAACCGTTGTTTATTTTCTGAAGTGACCCAAGAGAGGAGGGTAATGGAGTTGATGCCTGGGGCTTTCTGTTCAAGGAAATGCAGCACGTGCGCTGCCATGAACCTTGAACTTCATTACAAATAGAATTTGATTGATGAGGCTGCATGGACTTTTTATCCAGGCAGATGCATAACTTTAGCCTTTTGTGCCTCTTTTTCTGATTTACTGGCCTGTTACGACCTGTGGAGGGATCCACTGTCCACAGAGAATAAGATGCTTAGAATGTGGCTCGTAGCTGTAGAAAGCATATTATTTATGGTTGAATTGTTAGGCGTGTATTTTCGTTGCTCTCCACGGAACTCCTGTTTGTCCGTATGTTCTTATAATATGACTGTCGTCAGTTTGTGTTAGATAAGAGATTTGAATTGCTGATGGTCGTTATAAGGATATCGGATAAATAAGTTGGTATTAAAAGGTCTGTGTATTCATTACTTTGTGCGTGGTATTTTGTAGATGATTCTCTTGTTAGTTGCTCAATTTGACGTGGACAAATTATTGATTCTGGGGCTTGATGAGAAAGAAATTATAGTTGGAGAAAGGGTTTATCGAGACTGGGGGTGTAAATAACTTTATTGTCCCCTTTTCGGCGTAGAACGAAATTGAGTGGACAGACTGTACAGCTCAAAGTTGATTTCTCTTGACAAATTATGCCGGATGCTCGATTGAAATTTAGACGCGACAGTGGATCGAAGCTTATATTGCAGTACCCATCATGCTCGTGCTCGAGCTTGACTCGTCAAACCTGAGTTTAACTTGAATTTTGGTATTCGAAACCCTGATAAGAAAATGCAAGTACAGTAGCACAGTAAGCGGTAAAAAGAGCTTGATCATGCTACTGGGCGGCTCGTATTAGTTTGAACTGGACTTGATCATCATTGGAGCTCGTGCTCCTTGGACTGGACATGGAGTGGCCTACGAGATTGATGAGATTGTGACCAGCTCCGCTTGTTTGGGCGGATTCACTCCTTGATAAGATTTTGAGAATTGGGGGAATGTTAGATTAAATAAGAAAAGATAGAAGTGACATTCTTGGTTGCTTTGCTCTTCCGTGAGAGAGATGTGCAAACGGTTTCTACGTACAACGAAGCTGATCTTTGCTTGTTTGATCAAATCCCTTCTTCGGTCTGGGTTGCAGATTCTACCGGCCGCATTCTGTATCGATTACTCCGTAGACCATTGATCTCTTGCCCGCACAAGTCAAAATTTCGGGTCGGTTTATATCTGACTACAGAAAAAAAAAATGATTCATGCTGCCTTGTTTCTGCAGTGAAAGTCCACTTCGGCTTCGATTTCTGGTCAACAGTTGCTGCACACCGAAGATCGAATATGTGCGTGCGTCCATTTCAACAATCTCGGTAGGTGTTTGCTCGTGAAAAAGATGTTAGGAAATTTCGTCGAAAATCGGATGAATAATGAAATCAGACTTTGAGACGTGTAATCACTCTCTTTAAGGATTTATTTGCACCATAATATTGCTCATGATTTCCGATAAATATACTCCAGGATACAACAAAGTCTCAACGAGAATAACAAATATCAATTATGATATTTTTCCAGGATCTCTCTAGGAAATAATTGAAAACAAAGGCTGTATTTCTCTTGTGTTCAAAGAACGCAAATTGAGAGAAGAAGTGAAGATGATTCTAAAAATGAACAGAACACTAGAATATATAATGAGAATGAACACACATTTTCGCATCTGAGATGTAGTTAATTCTCATGCAACTTTTCGTGTCCAAACAGTTTATTCAATCATACCTTTTTATTTATGAATCGGTAGTTATTTTCGAAGAGACGTAAACATTCGAAAGATTGTAAGAGTGCCTTAGAAAATAACCGTTGATTGAATAGACGCAACCTTTCAATTGTCGTCAGAATCCTTCGTGAGCAGTCACACTGTTTCACTAGAAAATAATAGTAATTGTTGATTTGTGCCAAATTTAATCCATGTGCGCACTCACATACTTTCGATGTGGGACAAGACACCTCTTAGTTTGTTTGTACAAACAAACTACCAAAAATCCCCCATTTTGTTTGTAAAAACAAAATTGCAAAGCAAAAATTCTTAAAAAATTACAACCAACATTTCTATGAGACTAATATACATACATAAAGGTATCTTTCAAGTTAAACCTTTATTTAGTGCAAATATCTCAAAATTCTATTAAAGTTACAAGTAGCTTGGCTTTAAATTTGTTACTCTATGTAATAGAATCGGACATACTGCACATATATTAACATCTTGTTTCAGCGAGAATTTCATATTTACTCAGCACTATTATAGCCTTGTGCTTGTACCTATTTCATGAGCTCTCTAGAAAGCAACCATAACTTTCGTAATAAGTGACACCATTTCTAAGCCCATATAGGTGAAATATTATCATGTGTTTCTATTACTAATGAACACGTTACTAAATCATATTATACTTCATTAAGAGTATAACTCAACCTCTAAACGTAACAGACGATACTGACTTCTCATGTCCGGGCTAGTGTCAGCATCAAACAATCACTATCAGTAACTTATTTTTACCCATTAAGCCTTATAACTAGTGATGTGCTAGTATCAGGTCGGGTTACAATTACTGGTGATTTTAAGTAAAGGGTTTCAGCCCATTTTCTTATAAAGTCACCTTTGCCACATCTCTTGGTAAAACCTTTGTAAAGATATCAACCAAATTTTTTGCTTGACCTCAAATAGACAATTGTTATGGTACCCTCTTGAATCAATTGTCTCATGCACTTATGCTTTAAGCTAATAAGTCTAGACTTTTTATTATACACGCTACTATAAGCTCTTGCTAAAGTAGCCTGATTGTCACAATGTATAGAAATAAGAGGCATAAGACTAGGCAATAATTTCATATCTATTAACAAATTTCTAATCCACTCAGCCTCTTTTTCAGTTGCCGCTAAAGCAATGAATTTCTCTTCCATCATTGAGTGAATTGCACTTATTTTTTTTTTGTTTATCCAAAATACATCACATCTCCCTAATGTGAAGATCTATATATAAGTGAAATGTCTATCTCACACACTTGTAATCCAACTAACATCGATGTATCCTTCCAATACAACCGGATAATTATTATAGAATAATCACAAATCTGTTAGTTCTCTTAACTAAAATTTTGTGACGACATTACGATGTTCTATATTTGGATTACTAAAATATCTACTTAATTGACACATGAAAAATGTAATCTCAAGTCTTTAACAATGCATCGCATACATTCAAGATCTTATAGCACTCACATATTTAAGTTGTGTTATTGCCTTACCAGAATTATAATTTAATTTCATATTTGAATCAAATGGAGTACTCATTTCTCTGCGGTCAAGATGCATAAATTTATTTAACATCTTTTCAATGTAATCATTTTGACCTAAAGAGTAACCCCCACTATGTTTTTTTAAAACTTCAATTCATAAGATAGTATCTACATTACCAAAATATTTCATATTCAATATGAAAGGTAGATACTTCTCAATCGCAATGATTCAAGTAATATCAGTTCCAAAGATAAATAAGCCATCAATCAGAAACTTTTACTAACCTTTGAATGAGAATTATCTCTCTTTGTTTTTGATACTTTCCACCATTCTCCCTTTTTTTTTTCCTCTTAGATAACAAATTAAGAGTACGAAGATACCGTGGACTAATCTATGTCTATAATTAAGTACTAAAAGCTATCTTTTAGTGATATCAAGAAACACATAAGCTTTACTATTTTTCACTATATCCAAGCAATACACTTTTGATAACTCTAAAATCAAATTCCATCCTTCAAAGGATGAGTACTCTGTAGAATGACAAACACCCTCACACTTTAAGATAATAAAACTTTGGTTTTCTACATTTCCAATATATAGAGAAAATGCTATTTTAATAATATGCTTAGCAAGTGTGAGAGCATATATAATTATGCATAATAGCTATTGACTCAGTCTACATCTTACGTATATCCTGAATATCCATTCCCGTAGTCGGGGGGTGTAAGAGTGTGCGCCGCCGTGCGGTGGGCTCTGTCGATCATCGACCATTCAAAATCCTCGTCTCAACGAGCCCTATCCGATTATGTATTCAAAACTAAAATTCACCGAACAAAAGCACCCAAAATAGATGAAACTAAGTTTGTTGAAATTTCAAGAACCCCTTCTCCAAATGTTCGTTATTAAATAACAACAATAGCATGAATGATTCAATTTTAATCACTCTCTTAGCAATAAATGGGAAGTTCATCATTGACCAATTATCAAAGCGAAATTTACAGTTCTAAATGAACCTGGATTTGTCTTTGATTTTCTTTGGGTTTGTTTGATTGCTGTGTCTATTTCGTTACAGAAACTCGGCATCGGTCTTGTGATTCTAATCGCCCCTCTCTCTTCCATAGTGGAGTTGCTATGAGAAATTCCCTTTTTCTTTGCAACTGCACACCTATATTAGCCATGTGAAAACTATCGCTCATATCAAGTAGAGCACGCCCACTTTCTTCTTGCGAAATCTTCTAATTTGCCATCACCAGCGACACTCGGTGAACCATCGCCATCTCTGATTCATGGAGATTCCATAACCAAAGTTCGACTCCATTATTGCATAAATAAATCCTTAAAATTGTTGGGAAATTTCGTCGGAAATGGGATGAACAATGGAATGACTTTGAGGCGTGTAATCAATCTCTTTAAGGATTTATTTGCTCCACAATATTGTTAATGGTTTCCGGCAAATATCCTACAGGATACAACAAAGTCTCAACGAGAATAGCATATAGCAATTATTATATTTCTTCAGGATTTCTCTAGGAAACAATTGAAAACAAAGGCTGTGTTTCTCTTGTGTTCAAAGAACAAAAATTAAGAGAAGAAATGAAGATGATTCTAAAAATGAACAGAACACTAGAATATATAATGAGAACGAACACACCTTTTCGCATACGAAAAGTAGTTAATTCTTATGCAACTCTTCATGTCCAAACAGTTTATTCAACCATAACTTTCACGTATGAATCGATAGTTATTTTTGAAGAGACACAAACATTCGAAAGATTGTAATAGTGCCTTAGAAAATAACCATTTATTGAATAGACGCAACATTTCAAATGTCGTTAGAATCTTTCGTGAACAGTCGCACTGTTTAACCAGAAAATAATAGTAATTGTTGATTTATGCCAAATTTAGTCCACGTGCGCACTCACATCCTTTCGATGTGGGACAAGACATCTCTTAGTTTGTTTGTAAAAACAAATTACCAACAAAAGAATCAAAGAAACAAGCCGCTGCGGTTCGGTTTTGGCTGACTTTGTCCTCCCTAAGCAACACCCTTTTCGTCGTTCGATTGGCCAACATGTTTTCGCTGTAATTTCAGTCAATAATCCTATTATTCTGGGTCTAGTTTAGGTGGATTCTCTGCTCGATTATGACTTATTCTATATTAGAGAATATATGGTGATTTCCAATTCGGGTCAACGTGGTCCGCATGAAAACACTTCCGCTTTTTCATTTTCTTGCTAGATCGACTTCTGGCTTGGTAAAATTCTATCTGAAGTATAAATGTATTTGATAAAAAAAATTGACTTATGATAGAATTTTTTGCTTGGTAAGATTTTTGGCCAATTTCAAGAAGTAAATTTTTTTTTTACTTTTTCGGCTTCAAAAGTCATTCTCGCGGCCACTGACCACCGCCGCCGGCCGTCCACCAATGCTGGCCTCCTCCTCCGCCGCCGCCATTGAATATTTTTTTAATAATGTTTCGAACATTGTCTTTCTTAATTGTTACCAAACGAATTTCTCTGATCAAAAATCAATCTGATCGAGAATTAGGAAAATCAACTTCTAATTTTGATGGGAAGTTGAAAAATCAATTTATTGCTAGAAATTGACTTTCCTGCCGAAAGTGTTGTTATGTGCACCCGTAGAATCTGGATGAAGAAGAAGATAAATGCACGGAACAAATAGTTTTAGTTGGAGATTTGAATTGTGTGCGTACGTAAGAATTTATGTCGACGCCTTCCTCTGTCTCCATCCCCCGGATCTTCTTGTTGACTTCGATTGGAAATTAGGTGGCAATTTGTTCGGCCTATTCCACTGCTAACTAACATGCTCCACTTTTCACAGGGATCAAGGGTAATTGTCCAGAAGATACGTATGAATCTTGACGAATAATTCATTAAACCATCTTCAACCAAAGTGTAGTCCTCCAATAAGCAGCGGAGAACTCTCGTTCTCACGTCACCGCGGACAACAAACACCCCGAACCACTCATTGCTACCACCGGTCGTCGCCTTGCCGGTAGCCATTCCCGTTTTTACCAGTTCCTCCTCATCTCTCCCCTCCCCGAGTGAAGTCTTCGATGGCTAGCTAGTTTTTGCTTGGCCAGGAAGGACAGGATGCAACGGGTGATAATGGGTGGCGCCGGAGTTGGGCACTGAAGGGAGCCGACGTAGGAGAGGGAGCGTGCACATTCACAGTTTCAGTCAGGATAGTCTTTTGGTGATTTTTTACTGATTCTGATGGTCTCAAGGCCTGTAATCTCTTGCAATTTGAAGTTCAATTTTCTTTTGCCACATAAAAATTACTTGGGAAAAAACAGTAAAACAAGTTTTAATTAAGTGAGAAATATATTGGCGTACGGTTTGTATTAGAACAGAGTGGAGGAAATCTATTAGTGTCGTGGAGGAATAGTGTATAAATATATATTTACATATTTATCTCTTTTTTCTCGCTTGATTTTGCTTTTATTTTTATGATTCTTTGGGGTTCATTGACCGCTGAACTCAACTAATTTGGGTTAAAGGTATTGTTGATGTTGATGTTGACGAAAAAGTTATGAGAGAGAAAGAGAATGGGTGTCGAAGTAAGGGTGAACCATGACTAAGCAAAACCCTTGTTCTTCAAAGTCAATTGCCACTCGCTAAATCACCGGACAAATGCACCAGTTCCTGTAGATTTTGCCGGAGTCTAGAATTGTGCAAAGTTAGATCACGTCTTCACCTTTCAATAAGCTTCGAGTTCATGAGTTTATCGTGGTCAGCGAATAGTCTTGCATAGTTGTCGTGATTGATTGATTTTCCTTATTCAAATCAGCTCCCATGGGGAATTTCTGTGTTCGTGCCGATTCAACTAGATCTACACTCGAGCATAAAGAATCCTACTTCTGATATATGGTCATGATTTTGCCTGGATGAAGAGGAATATACACAATAATTTGCTTAGCTACCCTCCGGCAAGATGGTAATACATGAACAAGAACTCTCATTTTGATAAAAAAATCACGTCACGACTTAGACGTATGATCGTGTAATCAATATGTCTCTCTACCAAAATCTAATGGAGTTGCAACTTGTTGGTGCAATAACTCAAAGAAAGTGAGAAGAATTTGGGAACAAGAAAAGAGATTGACGGGTGGTCGAGGGTATTAATGCCCAGGTCCTTTTCTGCTGGGTCCCGAAGCCAACTTCAACACCAGGCTCTTCACAGAACTAGGACGGGCCGTCTCGTTGCTGTTCGAAGCGAGAGCGAACGCAGCCATCATCCCCATAGAAGCACGGTGCTCTCGATCTCGATCTTCTCCGCAACCGGAGACTGTGTCCACCCGAAGAGCCCGACCACGGACGTGGCCGAGCTGCACGGATACCACCAAGACGAGTAGGCCCAAGACCAAGCGGGAGCTCTTCATCTGGTTGTGGGGTGGTGCTCTTTATTGGTTTCCTCTCGAACTTGCGAAGAAATATTCGGACACAGGCACCACTTCTCGCGCGTTGATGTCTTCTTGATCTTGGAGAATTGTGAATGTTTTGGAACTGGGTTTGCCATTCGTGCCTATATATACAAGAAGTCCTAGCCAAGCCCTTTTGATCGGTGTGTACGCGGGGTGGGACCTTTGACTATTTCATGGAGAAACTGGTGTTTTGACCCGGCCTCGAGAGAGAGAGAGAGAGAGGAGAGTTTTGAAACTTTGTGTGCTGTCCGAGTTTGACTTCTATTGGATGGTGAAGTCACAAGGCGAGCAGCTTTGGGCAGGGCACGGTTTTCCTTTTCCTCCTTAGCATCTTCGCAGCTTTGAGTTCACACGCTTTGTGGAACCACGAACGTGTGATGTCTGATGGCGATCCCCGCGCCCCCACCGCCTCCCCCCGCGGTGGAAACCTCGGAAAGTTTTTGACGGACGTTCAGGTAAACCACTGAATATTTTCTCCGGAGAAAGGAGAGGACGGAGTGCCCAAGTCCACGTGTCGCGATTACAAAGATGTTTTGGACGAAAAGGGGTGGGGTGGGGTGGTGCCGACGATGTTGCGCTTTCGGGACATGTAAAGAAGGCTGGTGAGGAGTTTGGTGAACTGTCTTTTCTCTCACCGCGGACGGTGCTCGTGGTCTGGACTGTGGAAACGATCCCTGCGTGATGATCGCGATGAATGTAGTTGCCTAGTGCTCGGGACACTTTTAACAAGACCCAAACGCCAATCACTAAACATTTTAACTAAACAAGGGTTCGCTTGGTATCTTCAACGCGTGAAAATATTCAGTAATTGCAAAGCATGACGTCAATTGCTTACATCTCCCAAAGCTTATTTCAATGACCCCGACATAACTAAACCATCTTTATCACTCCAATCAACCAATAAACCTAGGCTTTCCATTGTAAAAGATCTCCTTATCACTCCAATTCAAAACCTTTCTCTAATACCACCCCACAAGGAGATGTGATGACCCAGGACCTATATCCCATTATTCTACCTTTGTTTATTTATTATTTCTGCCAACCTTTATTTAATTTATCAGATCGGGACCTAAATCTTTTCTCTAATTTTTAAACTAGATTTTCTTTACTTTTATATCGCGGAAACGCATCGGTGGGTTCATGTGGTAATAGCATACATGAAAACTTTCAAGACCTACATAAACACATATATCCTTCTGTATGTATACATCATTATATTACACATCACGTACGACCTCCCGTTCACTCTTCTACAAATAAAATTCAAATGAGTTTATTTACTTGCTCTCATACTCTTTCAGCTGCTACCTCCACATCACATGACTCCACATCCATATCACAAAACTCCACTCCCGCAGCATCACGATGATAAATATGCAAATGGGGAGGCTAGCTGAACAGAAGAGCTTGTGATGAAACTATCAGTTTCTTAAAAATTAAAGGGACGAGCACAAAGCCTAGAAAGAAAAGTACTAGAACCGAGATAGAGTAGAAAGTTATAACACTTGTTATCGTAAATCACAAAGCTATTCTCTGATACATTACTCAAATTCATCAAGCACGACACTAGTCATAATATCAAGTACACACTTAATATAAGCTATAAGCTTTTCTTTTTCACTTTCGAAAATTCGAACTTTTCATTTCTCATAGCAATCTTGTTGGACACCGATCATCACGCCAGGCACTAGTCAATACATGCAAAAATGCATCTATTCTTTTCACTTTTCAGGCATCCTTTTGCGCGAGATTATAAGGGGACTTTCAGTACCGGTCGTCACCGTACGTGTATGACGACACATTTGTTCAATCAATCACTTGATAAACGGCGTCTGCATTATCACCTCCAGTAAACTTTTGGTGAATGACGGTACTCAATTTCATTGTCGCGAATAACGACCACTTTAAATTCACATCGTTTACCCCCAAGCCCTCGCACTGTAGCTTTTCTAGCTAACGGTTGTGATTATCATTTTCAATGGCAATCAATTACTTGCACACGCATGACCTCTTTATTATCTTTGGTTAGTATTATCATACTACCTACACATTCTAAGAAAATTCATATACCGCATGCAATAAATACTTAAACACACAAGAATGACGCGATTTCTCAACCTATCTTTAGCAAGTTTTATACACATGTTTTGGCATGCATTTCATCTCATTCATAAGGAATAACCACACATCCTCTTCAATTGAGGATTAAACTAATATCCCTATGTCAAAATTAGTAATCCCCCTACCTTTTGGATGTAGAACTAATCGAGAACACATGAGGAACGAGCAAAAATGTGGCCGAACAAGAGAGAACACTTGAGGAACGAGGGAGCTAAGCATGAGGAAGTTGGCGTGAGGGAGAGAGAAATGGCGTGAGGAAGGGCACATGATAAGAGAGAAAAGGAAGAAATAACGGTTGGTTATGAAATTTAAAGAGATCTTACATGAACGAGGGAGCTAAGCATGAGGAAGTTGGCGTGAGGGAGAGAGAAATGGCGTGAGGAAGGGCACATGATAAGAGAGAAAAGGAAGAAATAACGGTTGGTTATGAAATTTAAAGAGATCTTACATGAACGAGGGAGCTAAGCATGAGGAAGTTGGCGTGAGGGAGAGAGAAATGGTGTGAAGAAGGGCACATGAGAAGAGAGAAAAGGAATAAATAACGGTTGGTTATGAAATTTAAAGAGATCTTACCCTATTTATAGTGGTTTTCTAACTTCTTCCTTGAAATGCATTTATTTCATCTTGACTTTTTCTAACTTATTTTTCAAGTTTCATTAACGAACATGCTTCCCATTGGTCCACTTGTTTAATCTAGTTATCTTAGGTTTCTAGGCTAGCTACTTATTCTCATTTGATTGGTCCAGTTGTATGGTTAATAATGAACCCTATATTTTTATTTAATGCTTGATAATGGCATTGATCTTATCCTAAAATTAAATGCTTGAAAATGACATTTCTATTTGTCATTTACCTCTTGATTTCATATTGACTTCACTAAATTTTTCTACAAATATGAATGCATTTATAACATCTTGACTTTGTCAATCTTATAGTGAGAACTTATTTATAATTCCTTGAATTTACTAACGCGGATTCATTTATAATTAGTTGACTTTACTAATGAAAGTGACATTGATCTTATCTCATCATTTAATGCTTGAAAATGACATTTTTCTTATCCTATAGAAAATTGATTTGCCATTGACTTAATTGACTTGGTATCGACTTCATTATTATCCCTTAGAAAATTGACTTAGCATTGACTTTATTCTTATCCTTTATAAAATTGACTTGCCATTGACTCAATTGGATTAGCATTGACCTTATACTTATCCTTTAGAAAATTGACTTCCTTATTCTATTTGATATCAATTCAATAACTATTTCTTCGTATTATGTTTTCTAACACCATTTCCCGAAAAATTTCCTAAATAAGTTAAGTAATAGCTTTCTTGAAAAATTTCGAAATAACTTTCTTCAAAATTACAAAATATCCTCTTCTAAAAATTCCTTAAAGACTATGTCAAGAAGATTTATCTTTCTTTTTAACTATATCTAATGTAGTGAAAATTCAAGATGTCACATATTGCAACCAAGGCGAGCGATGCAAGTGTTAGACTTATCCTAGTATGATCTACATTAATTGAAATTAGGGTATGGGTAGGTCCATTAAAGTATGGCACATATCCTTAATTATTTATAATGTGGGCTGACTTAGTATAGGTCGAAGATGCATGACTCGTGATGAGGGGCTGTGGCGTCAAAACTCTTAAAAGCTTAAGTCCTACCTCTAACCCTTTCTATTTCAAAAAATAGAACATAATTTTCCATTTAAAAATGTGGCCGTTTCATTGGCCAACATTTCAAGAGGGAATAGAGGGGAAGAACTTGACTTTCCGATTCGTTGCCGTTCCACATTCAATTTTGACGGATTCTAATCAAAGTGCACGCATTCTTCTCCGCTATACATGTAGTATTTCTGATTGTGGTTGGATGATTATTGGGCATGCCGTATTCATGGTCTTAATTTGGTATTAAAGTCGCTTGACTGATAATTGAAACGCATTCTATCTTAGCGTGTTATTGTTGTTTTCATCCGATGAAAATTTGTTATGATTTTATATTCAGATTTGTCTCGTTTTACGAGAAAATGAGTGGTCATATACCTCTAAGGGACACCGAAAACTGCCGTATGCGCCCACACGCATAGTGGATGTGGCAGCACGCAACGATTATCGACAAACGTTACTGTTCAAGCTATTTTTGTGCATTTTCGTTGGGTAAAATTTAAAGCTAATCACATAGCCGGATAAGTATCATCATACGAGCATTTCAATTGGTGGTCCGCCGGTGGAAGCCACCAAACGGTGGTGCACGCTCATACACATGGCAATGACAGTCGTGCGCTTAGGTTTCACGCTTGACAGGTGAAGCGTCGCATTCATTGATCGTCAATGGTCAATGATGACGTCATCACGATGTTAGCATCCCGCGGGTCGTTCATGACCTGTTAACCAAACTAACGACCCAACCGTTGATTGACACGGTTCACCGTTGACTAGGTTGACCCGACCCATTGACTGGTTAAATCGAGAAATTGTTCGAACCATCTTAAAGTTGAATCGGGGAATCGGTCGGACCGATTCAAGCATGAGCACATGCCATGCATGCGGTTCACACGTTTTTAGCTTGTAGCGGCGCTTGAGGGTGCATTTCAGCTTCGATTAGAGTGTGGTCTATGGTGTTGAGTTTGTATGATCCTCATCTACATTGTCATATATTATTATTACATCTTTGAGGCTTTCATGGATGGAAAAAAATACATATGAAACCCTATGTATGTGTATTTTCAATGATATTTTGATATTATTTCTTGTATTTTCATATGATTTTTCTTTATGGTTTTGGAAATAAGAACATGAAATCACACATTTCTGACGTACGGAATGTATAGAGCTAATTCATTGATATTATCAATGAGTGGAGCAATGTAATTGGCATCACATGTGATTTTAGGGACAAATTACCTCTGTCATCAAGTCTAAGATTACATGTATATAATAGATGTGAGACATAAAGTTTATATCCTTGGTGTGAGAGATTTTTAAAGATTAGCCAAAGTGGTACACTTGATTGGATTTGAGACATATCGATATCATATTGTGGTATGATGTCTACTGTTATAATGCCTGATCATACTCCTGAAGGAGGTGGTTGTGTATATGTTTATGGAGGGATGCATGTGCAACATGTGTTGAATAATTATCTGATCCTGGTGGTTCATACACCCAAAGGTGGTGAGTTAACAAAGGTTGGAATATATTCTCAATGCCATTATAATGTTGATATTATATAACTTCATGTCATATATTCAGCCCAGAAGTGATTATATGATGATGCATGTAACTCTTAGGATGTGTACTTATTCAATATCAAGTTACACATTATTTGTTTATAAAGGGTCATATTTACAACGTATGCTTGAGGAGTGACTAATTCCTAATGATTCATATACCCAAAGGTGGTGATCCACATAGATTGAAATATGTTCTCATGGTTTCTGTTATGTGGAGATTTTATAGCTACATGGTATTTATTCTTCCCAAAGGTGATTACTCGATTATGCATGTAACCCTCAACATGTGTATTTATATGGTTTCGAGTTAAATAGGACTCACATGATGCTAATTATATGCACTGCTTGTTTAAATTAGTTACTTTCTCTTTAGTAAGTGACTCTATTAGTATTGAGGTTCATACTAGTTCAATCAATAAGAAATAGGTAGAGGATTTTCCATTTTGAATGGAGCTAGTAGATGTTCATATTGCTCTTATTAAGGATTGGCCGGCTGCTCTCATTGAGATCATTTTGGACCTCAAAAATCTCATTTTGCTGCTTAAGAAAAGAGCAATAAGATTTGCTTGTTATCTATTAAGCGATCCATTCAAGAATACTTGAAAAGTGTTTTGCAACTAATTGCACTGCCAGAAAAATTATATAAGTCTTAGAGTTTGAGAACTGTGTTTGGTAAAATGCTGAGATTTGGATACATCTGCAAGGATTTTTCAATCTATGTTTTGATGGTTCTTGTGGATTTAGAGATCATGTCATAAGGTTGGTGCATTGGTAGAATGAGAGATCTGAAAATCATACTCATAAAGGAAATTATGAAACTACTGTTCATTCCGACTTTTTAGGTCTTAAGGTAACATCTTTTCATGTAGGATGGTAATCCCTGCTTCTTTTGTAAGAAGAAGTATCAATACAAAAAGACTGTGATGAATTCTAAACTTAATTATCCAAGAGTAAGCGTATATGCAATGATTCTTTGACATTGATTTTTGAATCCAATCTATATGCATCCCTATTCAGTTCTTGGTGGCTAGATAGTGATGCAATCAATCAAATTGCGTTCACCATATAAGGATTTAGTTCTTGGTTAGATATCGAATAAGTACACATCCTGAGAGTTACATGTATCATCATGTAATCACTTTTGGGCAGAATATATGACATACAGTTATATAATCTCAAAATTATAATGGCCATGAGAATATATTCTGACTTTCATTAACTCACCACCTTTGGGTGTATATATCGTTAGGACCAGATAATTCTCCATCACATGTTGTACATGCATCCCTCCATGAACAAATACACAATTATCTCCTTTAGGAGTATGGCCAGGCATTATAACAGGAGACATCATACCACAATATGATATTGATATTTCTCAAACTCAATCAAGTGTGCCACTTTGGCAGTCACTAACTAATTGAATCCCTAAAAATCTCTCACACCAAAGATATAAACTTTATGTGTCACATCTATTATATACATGTAATCTTAGACTTGATGACAGGGGCAATTTGTCCCTAAAATCAATGTGATGCTAATTGCATTGCTCAACTCATTGATAATATTGATGAATTAGCTCTACACATTTCGTATGTCAGAAGCGTGTGAGTTCATGTTCTTATTTCCAACACCATATAGAAAAAATCATATGAAAATACAAGGAAAAAAATACCAAAATTCTCTTGAAAATACGCATACATAGGGTTTCATATGTATTTGTTCCATCCATGAAAGCCTCAAACATGTAATAATAATATATGACAATGTAGATGAGGACCATACAAACTCAACACCATAGACCACGCTCCAACTGGAGCTGAAACGTACCTTCAAGCACCGCTGCAAGCATTAACACATGAACCGCACACATGGCATGTGCTCACGCTTGAATCAGTCCGACCGATTCCCCAATCCAACTCTAGGACGGTCTGACCAGTTCCTCGATTTGACAAGTCAATGGGTCGGGTCAACCTAGTCAACGGTAAACTGGGTCAATCAATGGTTGGGTCGTCGATTTGGTTAACGGGTCGTTAACCACCTGGGAGGTGCTAATGTCGTGATGACATCATCATTGATCGTTGACGATCAATGAATGCGATGCTTCACCTGCTAGGCATGAAGCCTAAGTGCACACTTGCCATTGCCATGTGTATGAGCGTGCGCCACCTTTCGGTGGCTTCCGGCAGCGGGCGACCATTAGAAATGCTCGTATGAACGATACTTATCAGGATATGTTATTAGTTTTAAATTTTACCGAACGAAAGTACACAAAAATAGCCTGAACAGTAACATTTGGTGATACTCGTCATGCCTCGCCACTTTCACTACGTGTGTGGATGCATACGGCGTTTTTCATATTCGGATTTTTCTCTTATTAACGAGACAAATTCGAATATGAAATCATAACAAATTTTCAACGAACGAAAACAACAACAACACACTAAAATAGAATTTCGATTATTGGTCAAGCTATTCTAATACCAATTTAAGGCCACGAATGCGGCATGCCCAATAATCATCTAACAACAACCAGAAATACTACATGTATAGAGGAGAAGAATGCATGCACATTGATTAGAATTTGTCAAAATTGAATGTGGAATGACGGCGAATCGGAAAGTCAAGTTCTTCCCCTCTGTTCCCTCTTGAAGTGTTAGCCAATGAAACAACCACATTTTGAAATGAAAAGGTATGTTCTATTTTCTGAGATAGAAAGGGTTAGAGGTAGGACTTAAACTTTTATATAGAGTTTTGGTGCCATATCCTCTTATCATGAGTCATGCATTTTCGGCCTACACTAAGTCAACCCACATTATAAATAATTAAATAAATGTGTCATACTTTAATGGACCAACCCATACTTTAATTTCAATTAATGTAGATTATATTAGGATAAGTCTAACACTTTCATCGCTTGCAATATGTGACATCCTGAATTTTCACTACATTAGAAATAATTAAAAAGTAAACTAAATCTTCTTGATATATTCTTTAAGGAATTTTTAGAAGAGGGTATTTTGTAACTTTGAAGAAAGTTATTTAGAAATTTTCCAAGAAAGCTATTACTTAACTTATTTAGGAAATTTTTTTGGGAAATGGTGTTAGAAAACATAATATGAAGAAATAGCTCTTGAATTGATATCAAATAGAATAAGGAAGTCAATTTTATAAAGGATTAGAATAAAGTCAATGCTAAGTCAATTTTCTAAAGGATAATAATGAAGTCGATACTAAGTCAATTAAGTTAATGGCAAATCAATTTTCCAAAGGATAAGAAAAATATCATTTTCAAGCACTAAATGATGAGATAAGTTCAATGTCACTTCATTAGTAAAGTCAACTAATTATAAATGAATCCACATTAGTAAATTCAAGGAATTATAAATAAGTTCACACTATAAGGTTGAAAAACTCAAGATGTTATAAATGCATTCACATTTGTAGAAAAACTTAGCGTAAGTCAATATAAAATCAAGAGGTAAATGGCAAATAGAAATGTCATTTTCAAGCATTTAATTTTAGGATAAGATGAATGTCATTATCAAGCATTAAATAAAAATATAAGGTTTATTATTAACCATACAAGTGGACCAATCAAATGAGAATAAGTAGCTAGCCTAGAAACCTAAGATAACTAGATTAAACAAGTGGACCAATGAGAAGCAAGTTCATTAATGAGACTTGAAAAAGAAGTTAGAAAAACTCAAGATGCAATAAATGCATTTCACATTTGAAACTTGAAAACAAAAGTTAGGAAAAGTCAAGATGAATTAAATGCATTTTACCTTAGAAACTTGAGGAAAAAGTTAGAAAACCACTATAAATAGGGTAAGGTCTCTTTAAATTCATAACCAACCATTTTTTCTTCCTTTTCTCTCTTCTCACGTGCCCTTCCTCACGCCATTTCTCTCTCCCTCATGCCAATTTTCTCATGCTTAGCTCCCTCATTCCTTAAGTATTCTCTCTTGTTTGGTCACATTCTTGCTCGTTCCTCGTGTGTGCAATTTGTGGGGTAGCTCTCATGGATCGAAAATGAGTCTAATATGGATCAAAAGTTCTTGTGTAGCAGTTAAATGTGCATGTTCAGTTGGTGTTCTAATGAGATCCTCGATTATGTCGAAGTCCAAGCGCAACTTGAACTTGGGTGATGTTTGTGGGGGTCCATTGGGGCTGTTGGGAGAGTAGTAGATGAAGTTAGGAAATTTTAGTGAAGCGATTGTGACATGGCTCGAACGAGCTAAGGTGGAGATTGTTAAAATATGTCTCGAATTTAAGCTCGAAGCGAGAAATCTGAATATTTTGGATTGGACATTTCTTATTTTGATTGATATCACGTTGACTAAAGAAAGTTCGAATTTGAATATTCGTGGATATGTGCAACTATACAATACAAAAAGATATATTGTTTTGGGTGATATGCCAACTTGGATTATGATTGGCGTGCAAGATTGTTGCCAATCAAAAGCCAAAAAAAAAAAAAAAGAAGAAGAAGGAGAAAGTAAAAGAAATCCTCTTTCCTATTCTATGCCAGAATTTGGCGTGAAAAGGGAGAAGTCCAAATATGACTCTGAGTTGATCGAACTCCTATTGCAGGACTGAACTCCTATTGCAGGTTGCGTGTCTTGCAATTGGGTATATAAAATATTATATTATTGGATTTCTTTATCAGGGCTATGGTTGATGCGAGTTTTGAAGCATCTGTTTATGTGAGTGCTTAGACGCGTTAAATACGTGCAGACATTGAAGCGTCGTTTCAACGATTGCTTGGCAGAGGATTTCTTCGTCAGAATTATATCAAGATTTCAAGTATCGAACCTGCTTAAATCTCAAGATTAGATTTATGTAATTCCTTTTGCGAGATTGGGAGATTATTTTGCTAGGAATTGTGGGTTAAACACTATATTCATTCTTGGATATAATTAGGGCTTGGGAAATACCAAGAGTGTTTGTGTAACTCGAGCGATATGTAATCTATGTGTATCGTCTATAATGAAATTCGTTGTTGCTCTTCCCGTGGACGTAGGTCTTTACGATCAAATCACATATATCTGGTGTTCGATTTAATTTCTCGTTCTGTCTATTTATTTGATCGATTGTTTGTTTCGCACAATAATTGATATAAGAGCTAAGCTTGCTTGAATTGAAGCGAATTGATGGCGACAGAAGAAGCTAAAGTGAAAATCGACATATTTGATGGAAAAGATTTTGGTTTTCGGAATATGCAGATTGAAGATTATTTGTATAAAATGAAACTGCATGAACCATTTTTGGGGAAGAAGCTTTATATGATGAAGCAAGATGAGTGGGAATTGCTAAATAGACGAGCGAAGGGTGTTATTTGGCTGACGTTGGCTTGTAAACATCACGTTTAATATCGTCAAGAAAAATACCATTGCGGGTTTGATGAAAGCCTTGTTGGACATGTACGAGAAGCCCTCTGCGATCAACAAGGTCTATTTGATGCGATGTCTGTTTGACTTGAAGATGAGTGAAGGTCTGCCAGTTGCTAATCATATCAAAGAATTCAATGTGATGGTTAGTCAATTGAATTCAGTTGATATTGACTTTGAAGATGAGATACGTGCTTCGATTCTATTATTCTCATTGCCTGATAGTTGGAATACTACTGTTACTGCTGTTAATAATTCTTTTGGATCAACAAGTTTGAAGTTTGATGAGATTCGAGTTTTAATTTTGAGTGAGGATATCTGTAGGATAAAATATGGCCAATTTGTATCTACTGCTTTAGTAAGTAAAAATAGAGGAAGAGTTAGTACTCGTGTTAGCAGAAGAAGTATGAACTCGGATAGACGTAGTTAGTCTAGGACTCCTTGCACTATCCTTTGGAATTGTGGCAAGAGAGAGGGCATCTTAAAAGGAATTGCTTTAAGCTGAAAAATGAAATGGGTAAGGGAATTAGAGTTGAATATGCAGATAATATTGCAGTTGTAGCTGAAAATTCTGGTGGTGTCGATAGCGTCTTGTCTGTCAATAAGGATTTGTCGTTTGATGGATGAATTATGAATTCTGATTGTTCTTTTCATGCCACACTAAATAGGAATTGGTTTCCTACTTATCAATGCACATATAGTAGTAAAGTGCAGTTGGGAAACAACGCCGAATGTGATGTTGTGGGTGTTGGTGATATTAAAATCGAAATGCATAAGGGTGTTGTGAGGACATTAATTGGAGTACGGCACGTTCCAGAATTGAAAACAAAACTTAATTTCCTTAGGTGCCCTAGACTTAGCTGGATGCAAGTATTCTTCACAAGGCGGAGTTCTAAAGATTGTTCGAGATGCCTTGTGACATTCTGATTTCCAATTAATTTCAGATTCTGTAATGAAAAATTTATATGTATCAGGCGATGTGTTTCAGTCGTATCCCGCTCAAATCTGATCAATTTGAGTAGGCTGACCAAAGAGGAAAGGCTAACGCGAGACGAGGTACGTGGACCTAGGCGACTCGGATAGGAAATGACGCTTTGATCATAAGGATTATCGAGGGGATATTTAGAAACACTAAGAGGCCGATCTAAGAATGATTAAGGATTACCTTGCAAGTGTCATACGATTGGAGCGCGGGTGATGCCGCTTAACCAACGTATGATTTGCAAATTTATCCTTAATCGGACTGTGACGATTGAGACCATAGGGACTAGTGATAAACCTTCACAATTTCATGACAACCAAAGCCGCCATGAATTGACGAGTCCTAAACGTGATATGAATCACGGGGTCGATATGCGTAATGTCTGCAAAAGACGCCCGTCGGTTCGGGATAGGCTGGAACCACGTCTAATAGAGAAAATCATCAGAAATGAGTCTCGAAAGATTTGAAATGGAAAATCAAGAATTCCAACGTTATTCGGATTGGCTGTCGCCTTATCGAAGAATTTTGGAACGAGAAAAACGACGTTCTGAACGTTGGGATAAAATGACTGTTTTGCCTCTCAAGCTTAGAACCTTATCTATGCAAAGGAAGAAGGGCAAATTGGTCCATACACCCCCCATGGCTGCCAAACACAAGGAGAAATAATGGCCATTGGATCACCTTAGAAAAGACAATGGCCAAGTGTCACAAGATTAAGAGGTATGGTCATGTCAACCTTTTTGCTCACCTAACTTTCAAACTATTGACCAAGCCTTGGGATATATCACAACTCTCTCTCCTCTCTCTCTCTCCTCACCCCTCATTCGGCCAAGCTTTTCCCCCCTCAACCACCGAAACCATCTTCTTCCTTCTTCTTCTTCTACTCGCTGCCCAATCGCCGCTGGACCTTCTGTTCGCCGGCCACGACGCCACCCTCCAGCCGTCATTCGACCATTAGCTGACCACACCAGCGTAGATTTACATCTTGCCGACATTCTCGAACAAGAATCACTACATTTGGAGCACCGAGGAATCCCGAGCAAGCATTTTCCCGAGAGCCGACAGAATAGAACTCAAACTGAGGTAGGTTCGGTTCCTAGTCCATTTGATGGTTGAAATCTTGGAATTTTGGAGCCAAATTTTGTGAAAATCTAGTAGAGACGTGTAGGCATTTGTGGTAAAAATTGGGGCTCAATTTGATAAAGTTTTGATCATGAACCAATCTTACAAATATTGGACAAAATCTTCCCGAAAAGCTGACTTGGGCGATCTAGCGACCTTGGGCGAGTTTCCGGTGACCATCCGACTCGAAACTCATGATGAGCTTCCCAAATCCTTAGGTAGACATGTTAAGGATTAGGATAATATTTAAATATTGGAATTGGAGTAGATTTAGGACCGGTTGGCCTCGGCTTGCATAGAATCGAGTAGGACCGGTTCGGTGCCGAGCCAAACCGATTCTGTTGAGGGCTGAAGATGGTTATTTTGAGCTGCAAATTGATGTTTAAGATATGATGAGATGATGAGGGTTAAGTTATAGGTGATTGAGGTTGATGGATTGAGAATTTGGACAAGAGAATTGATGAAATTGGTTGAAATTTTAGGTTCCACGACAAGCTCGGTAGTGGACATTGGTTGACTGAAACCTTGGGGGCTCAAGAGGAAGTAATTGGTGCAATTAAACCCAAGGTAAGGGATTCCTAAGCTTAGAATAGGGAGATTGGACTCAATTGGGTGAGTCGAGGATTGATTGGATTGATTTGTGAGAAATTGCCAAAAGGGATAACCTTTGATATGTCCTAGGATGTAATAGGATGATTGTGTGTGGCAATGTCTATGTCTAAGTTGTCTGCCATGTCTGAGTATCAATTGACTTGCTTGCATGCCATGAGTATTCAAATCGTGCATGAGTTGCACCCGTTGTTTGTATGTGAATTGAATTGAGATATCATGGCATAAGCATGACATGACGAGGTCCTAAGGCGTGTGAGACGCGGGGCGGGGGAAGTGGATACCCTGATGCAATAAGATCGCGGGGTGGAGTAGATGTCGAGTGGCACCTTGATGCGACGAAGTCGCGGGGTTGAGATAGCCACGGTCCTGATGCGAATTATTCGTGGGACGAAGTATGAGATATTGATATTGGCCTAGAGATTCGTCGAAACCTGATGCGTTTACGCGGGTTGCCGATGATGGTCTGATGCATTTACGCAGACCGAGCCTGAGGCGATTTAATCGCGGGCTGAGATTGAGGTAGGCAGGAAGAAGTAGTGTGGTGAAATGGCAGGATGATTTATGCATTATCATCTGAGTGTGACATGTCTTCATTTTCGCATGCCTGTGTTCTATATATTGTTGTTTATGGAATTGTGCTTTATATGCCTGAGAATGGTATCGTTGAGGTGTGCGACTATCTGAGTGGACTATCGACCTAACTTAGGGTTATGATTCTTTTACTAAGATGAGTATCTCACCCCTTCGGGGACCCTTATTTTTATAGATCCTAGGCCTTAAGTATGTGGCCTATTCGTTTTGGGGACCTCAAGGAGATGACGACGTATTTTGACGAGTTCCCAGATAGTCAGGGGAACGTTTATGTGACAAAATGCACGGTTGTTTGGGTCGATGAGGGTAGCCCTGACTGAAAGCCTCATAGGTTCGAGGCATGGTTTAAGAGAGTCGGGGATGAGCAGATTGGGCCGTTGAAACCCCATGAGATACCCCAGGATGTTATCCCTGCTTGGTGTCAGACTGTTGGGGAGCAGGAGTTACCAGGAGGGTCCGTAGTTAGGTCAAGGAATGGCCCAGAGAAGACCCCGACCCTAGAGTTTACTAAGCCGGAGGAGGAGGAGGTTATTGTCTTGGAGGCGTCTGAGGGGGACCTTGCTGAGCCGTCACAAGAGGTGACCATGGAGGACTTCATTGAGGTTCCGTCCGAGACCTTCTCCGAATATGAGCCGACGGAGGATACTGAGGACACGGGGGACTCCAGCAGTTCTTCCTAGGAGACCCGAGTTGGTGGCCTGATCTTTTGATGAGGACCTGATCTGGTTCTTGCTGGCTTAGTAGATGGTTCTTTTTGTATGCTTACCCTGTCACCCTTTTATTTATCGGATTGTAGTAGTCAGTGTCTGTATGAACAATATGCTATGATGTACGAATGTTATTAAGCTATCTAGGTCCCACTTAACTTTCATATTGTACGGGGTTTTGTAGGAGTATCGCTTCCGCATGCTTGATGCATTCATCATATCTCTCGCCTTAGTTTATCAGAAGATCTTGGGACCGCGAGAGATTGTCGCATGGTTCCTTGCAGAGATGTTCGCGCGCTCGACGGGTTCGGGGCATGACATGCCCTGGTGATAATGAAAGGAATCAAGCATGGTGGCTTGTACGAACTTTAAGGTGATACATTGCTAAGTTTCACTTCTGAGAAGTCGACATTTGTTCGAGAGTTTAACGACTGCTCGAGGAAGGCTTGGATGATTGTGTCGATGCACAAGTTTGATGCTATTGTTAGGAACACGCAGTCGAGAGCTTTGATCGAAACGGAGATTGATAAGTTGATTAAGCATGTGCGAACTGACAGTAGCATTGAGTTGCGCTCGAAGCAGATAAATAAATTATGCATGAAAAATGGCATAGTGAAACACCGTACTAATCTGGTAAACCATAACAGTTTGCAAATTGATGAGTAGAACGTCACTAGAGACGGCCCATAAAATGATTTATAGTGCTGGCATGACTATGAGAATTCTAGTGGATGCACTTAGTATGATGAGCTACTTGGTGAACAGATCTTCATCGACTGCGATTGTATATCGGACTCCCGAAAAAGTGTAATCAGGTAACATTGCTGATTATTCTATTTATAGAATGTTTGGTTGCCAGTGTTATTATTGAATATAATGGTAATCTCAATGTGAGAGCAAGATGTATATTCCATGGTTATGCACGAGGTGAGTGTGGCTATTAGTTGTGGTGCCCGAATATAAATTCACCTATTCGCAATAGAGAAATTACTTTTGATGAGTATTCAGTACTTTAGACTAGGAGTAATTATAGCAGTGTTAATACGAATTTGGACGGTGTTCAGCTTGAGGTGAAGTTGCAATTAAAAACTCTTGAGGTAGTAGATACTAGCGAAATAATTGATATAGATGGTGCTTATAGCGAGGCAGAGCCTATAGAGCTAATTGTTGCTGTAACTATTGATATTGACAAATGTACGTATTCGATCTCTTAATAGATATGGATACAAGAATGGTTTTGCTTTATTTGTGGTTAAGGAGTTTGTATTAAAAAGTTAGTTAAAAGTGCATGTTCAGTTGGTGTTCTAATGAGGTCTTTGGTTATGCCGAAGTTCAAGCACGACTTGAACTTGGGTGATGTCTGTGGCGATTAAGTCCATTGGGATTGTTGGAAAAGTAGCAGACGAAGTTCGGAAATTTTAGAGAAACGATTGTGACATGGTACAAACGTATAGTTAAGATGAAGATTGTTAAAATATGTTTTGAATAAAATTTGAATATTCTAAATTTGCTATTTCTTATTTTGATCGGTATCACGTTGGTTAAAGAAAGTCCGAATTTGAATATTTGTGGATATGTGAAACTGCATGATATGGAAAGATAATATTATTTTGGGTGATATGCCAACTTGGATTATGATTCACGTGCAAGATTGTTGCCAAGAAAAAGCCAAAAGTAAAAAAAAGTAGAAAGTAAAAGAAATAATCTTTCCTAATCTGTCAGAATGTGCTGTGAAAAGGGATAAGTCTAAATATGACTTTGAGTTGACCGAAGTACTATTGCCGGAACGAACTCCCATTACAAGTTGCGTCTCTTTCGATTGGGTATATAAAATATTATATTATTAGATTTCTTTTTCGGGGCCGTGGTTGATACAGGAGTCATGAAGCACCTGTTTATGTGAGTGCTTGGACGCATTAAATACGTACAGATATTGAAGCGCCGTTTTAATGAGTGCTTGGCTGAGGATTTGTTCGTCAGAATTATGTCAAGATTTCAAGTATTGAAGCGTCTAAATCGTATTTTTCGACTGCCCGTCCATCTACGGGTGGTAAGCTATGCTAAACTATAATTAGGTTCTCATAGCTTTTTGCAGACTCTTCAAAAAATTTATCGTGAATTTGAGATTTATATCCGAGGTGATCGTCATAGACACTCCGTGCAGTCTCATTATCTGTCTCATGAACATCTCTGCATACCTATTCATAGCGAAATACTTTCGCATAGGGATGAAATGTGCGGACTTGATCAATTTGTCTACGACTACTCATATAGAGTCGTGACCTCGCTGGCTCCTTGAGAGTCCCATCACAAAATCCATAGTTATGTGCTCCCACTTCCATTCCGGTATTTCCAGTGGTTGTAATAGTCATCCAAGCTTACAGTATTGCGCTTTCACTTGCTCGCATGTCAAATACTTAGCCACATATCTTGCTATGCCCACCTTCATCCCGTTCTACCAATAGTGCTGTCGCAAGTTCTGATACATTTTCATACTTCCAGGGTGGATGCTATAATTATTCCTTTGAGCCCCTAACAAAATCTTTTCCCCTGAGTCCTTCATCTTTTGGCACACACAGTCGATCTCGGAACTTCAAAATTCCGTACTCTGACACCTGTTTTTTCTTTGTCGCGTCCATCTCCAGAATTTTCTGAATCTCTAGGTCCGTAGACTGTAAGGCCTTTAAGAAATTAAATCTCGAGGTTAGATTTATGTAATTTTTTTTGCGAAATTGAAAGATTATTTCACTAGAAATTAAGGGCTAAAAATTGTGTACGTTCTTGGATATAATTGGGGTTTGAGAAACACTGAGAGTGTTTTTGTAACTCGAGTAATCTATAATTTCTGTGTATCACTTGATTTATAGTGGAATTCGTTGCTGCTATCAACATAAACGTAAGTTTCTATTACCGAACCATGTACATATGATGGTCAATTTACTTTCTCGTTTTGCCTAGTTATTTTATCGAATACTTGTTCCGTGCAACAATAGTGTTGCATGCCATCTCGAGTAAACGGATATCTCGATTAAAAGGAGCGCGAAATGCTGAAATACAAATGTGAGAGGGAGATTATTGAGACGTGTCAGTGAATTGTGTTAGAAAAATTTCAAATAAAGAATTTGTTGTGGTTTGAAACAAATAATAATATCATCATAATTGACTTATAACTCGTCAATTTAAGTTTTTGAATAAATATCAATTTAACTGAATATGCCAATAGTTTGCAATTGAATACATCTCTTGTTTCTTCCCAAGTGAAGGTTCTCCACCGTGCGACACAAAAATCATGGCTACAAATTCATTGACAGTAAGAGATTGATCGTACTCTCTTAACACATACATTCAAATGCTCAGCCACCCACCATGATCCTCAAACATGTTAAATCTCACATAATCAAGCTAACTATGTTTGACATAAACCCAGAAGTGATTTCTCAGGCGAAGTACGTTCTCAGCTTCGAGTTGCAATTATGCCCACTTCCAGAAAACCCTCTTATTATTACGTGTCTGGAAAGCTCGACGTGGTCGGAGGACAGGTATTCCTTGGATCTGAGAAGAATCGGTGCACGTCACACGTGTTCGTCGTTTAAACGCGTTCATCGCTGAATCATGCTTGCGCGATGTGAACGAATCTGGCTGCATTGTCAAAGCCTCTCAGCTGTCGGATGTCAGACACTTTTTAGAGTAAACAACAATTTTCAATGGACCCATCTTTCCCTAGACTGAGGGAATCTTCTCTGCTTTGCTAGCAGCTTCTCCGTCTTTCCACCGCTTCAAACTTCTTTCTCCTGCTTGTTCATCTCTATGAAGTACTCTGCTCATCTATCTCAACACATGTTTCTATCCACAAAACCTTCGTAAACTGGCTTCCCCTCTCTGTTTATATGATCTGGAATGTCTTTTCCAAATTCTCTCTCTCTAATACACCTTTATATATGATATAATTTACTCTGGTTACTTCAATCTTCTGCTGTTCTCTATCATCTTTCCCTTGTTGTTCAGCCGTCTGTCTTCGCTAGTTTGCTCCTCCATCTTGTTACATCTAGTTATATTTTCCCTGGTGCTTTTCTCTTACGGATTGACTATCTCTACTGCAAGCTGGGTTTGCAGCTGTGGTGTTAAGTTGTTCTTCCCTTGTACGATAACTCCATGGAAAACTCGCTAGATGCTACCTCTCGTTTGGCAGCTCTCTGCAAAAAATTGGGTAAGTTAATGAGCAGCAAGGATACAGCCAATATATCAAATGAATCAATAAATACTTGTGATGCTACTTTGGTGGGTATGCTCTTTAATAGCCCTGGTGTTAACTTCATGGCGTTTCAAGCGGCTATAAAGAAGGCCTGGAGGCTGGAGAATATTCTGATTATCTCTCAAGGACAAGCCCATTACAGTTTTACATTTTCTATAGTACAAGATAAGGAAAGGATCCTTGCTACGGGACCCTGGTCTTTTGCAAACCATCTACTTGTTCTGCAAAATAGTGAGCCCCATATTCCCTTGAGACGGTATGATTTTTCTAGATGTGCTTTCTGGATTCACATTTTGGGATTGCCTCTTGGCTGGCATACTCGCAGTATTGTTGAAAAAATAATGGCACAAGTCGGGACTGTCCAGCAAGTCAAAATTGAGTCAAGATCCCCTGCTGCACCGCTGGTTGTGAAGGCTCGAGTGGACATTTCTCTCTTGAGTGAACTACAAGTGGGAATCCTCGCTAACTATCAGGGTTTGAAACTTTCGCTGGATTTTAAGTATGAGCGTCTTCGCATGTACTGCTATTCATGTGGTTTTATAGGACACTTCGCAAGGGATTGTCCTACTATTCCTTATGATGAGAGTCGTTTTGACTCTAATATGAATAGCAGCTTTGGTAGTTGGCTCAGGGCTGAATCTGTGGACTATAGCCCATTTTGGTGTGTCTTCTATAATGAACAATCGAACTTTTCACCAACTGTGTCCACATCATCTTCCCCTCTATTCTCAGCTAGTCCTCAGCATTCATTGCCCCTCTTACCAGCCTTAAACAATGATTTACGGCCTGATAATGAGTCACCGACCATGTCTGCTACAAGACACTCAGAGAATCCCTCATCTGGTTTGAAGTATGCCCCTGGCTACAATGTTTTATCTTCAACAGATTCTGGAATTGCTATGTCCAATCCTCAAAAGGCTGTCTCTCCAGAAAAAAACATATGTGCAGCAGTGTTTAAAGGACCGGCAACCTGTTTCTTCCAATTCTATTATACTGAGGCAACATCATCTGAAACAGGAGCAGCCTTCTAACCAGCCTCTTACACCTGAAGGCAGGGTCAACCGCAAGCAGAAAGGTAAACAACAACTTGGTTCAATTTGCAAGAAAACTAAGTGACATTCTCCTCATGCCCTTTCTGATACTCCTTGGCTGATTGATGAAGCTCGGCTTACGGATAATCCAAATTTGTAGGAGGAACTCCCTCATCGAGCTCCGGTAGCTAGCCCTAATAAGCTATCAAGTACGCCATGACTCTTTTGTGTTGGAACTGTCAGGGGCTAGGCAACCCCCTGACAGACCGAGAGCTTCGAGCTTTAGTAGTTTGAGATAGGTCCGATTTGGTGTTTCTTATGGAGACGAAGTAACCGGACGAAGTTGTTCATCGTCACTAACGGAGGCTCCATTGTTTGCATTGCTTTTCCATCCCGCCGCTTGGTATAGCAAGTGGTTTAGCTCTATTTTGGACAGAGGCAGCTTCGGTACATATTATCTCAGCCTTTGATATGTATATCCATCTTCTTTTTACAGATAATGTTAGTCAACTTACGATGGAGATCACTTTTCTTCATGCTCCAAACTCTTTTCAGTAGCGACAACAACTATGGCATATCCTTCAGGGTATCCATCAACATCTTTCTCATCCATGATTGTGCCTTAGTGATTTCAATGAAGTCCTTTATGAATGGGAAAAAAATAGGATACCGAGGGCTTGAACCTTATCGAGTGGCTGCGTTTGGAAGCTTTTTATCGACATGCCCACTAATGGAAATTGATTCCAAAGGCTTCTCCTACACTTGGTCAAATAATAGAGTGGATCCGTGTTGTGTTAAGGAAAGGCTGGATCGAGCATTCTGCTCTTTAGACTGGCGTCTATTCTGTTTACAAGCTGAAGTGTTTGCATTACCTCCGGTGGGGTCAAATCATTGTCCTCTCTTGCTTACTTTTACTCAGACATCATCACCCCGAAGGCGTCGCTTTAAATATGAGGCCTACTAGAATGAGTCAGCTGATTGTCTTCGAGTAGTTAAAGAGGTTTGGTTGTCTCCACATCATGGGGATGATTCTTGCCTTGTGAAGTTATGCCGAGTTTCACGACGACTAGCCTAATAGAGTCTCCTCCATTTTCCTAATGTTGCAACTGCTATTTCCTCACTTAAACAAGAGTTGGTGTCGACAAATCAACCACAAGGATTATTAGCTACTAAATATGCCACTGTTCATATTAAGCAGCAAATTGAGAATTTATGGAAGTAGGAGGAACAATATTGGGGGATAAGGTTGAGAATACAATGGCTGGCCTATGGGGATAGAAATACACGATTTTTTCATGCCACAACAGTTCAAAGACGACTTCGTAACCGCATTTCAATGCTCAAAACAACAAATGGAGAATAGATCTGTGGACTGCCGCAACTGCAAAATCTTATCCAAACCTACTACTTTGGTGACCTATTTGGCACTCAAGGCTGCCGATATTTTGAACCGGTTCTTGCCTATTGTACTACTGTAGTTACTGAAGTTATGAATAGAAGTTTAACACAAGATGCAACTATGGACGAAGTTCGACAAGTTGCGTTTCAATTAGGGCCATCTAAGGCACCGGGAGCTGATGGACAAAGTGGTTTGTTCTACCAGCATCATTGGGAGACAATACAGCATGATATTCTCAAGATGGTCAATAGCTTTCTTCATAATGATATGCTTACTCACTCAATTAATCAAACCCATATCACTCTTATCCCAAAGGTGCCTCATCCTGAGAGTGTAGACCAGTTTCGACCGATCAGTTTATGTAACTTTTCTTATAAGATTTGCTTGAAGGTCCTAGCCAATCGGCTTAAGCCCTTACTTCCGACTCTTATCAAACTGGAGCAAAGTGCCTTTGTTGCTGGGAGACAAATTCAGGATAATATTCTAATTGTCCAAGAGGTTCTACATCAACTTTGAGTTAGGAACAGAAAACAGCGATTTCAAGCTATTTTGAAACTTGATATGCAAAAAGCTTATGATCGGATTGAATGAGACTTCTCGAAAGCCTATTTACTTCGGCTGAGTTTTGCAGCTTGTTGGGTAACTTGGATCATGGCATGTGTCAAGTCTGCATCATTCAGCATTCTCCTCAATGGTGCCCCTTTACCATAAATCTTCCCTACAAGGGGTTTGGGGCAAGGTGATCCTTTATCACCCTACTTATTCATTCTGGTTTTGAATGTTTTATCCCAGATGTTAGTGGCAGCTATCTAGGAAGGGCGGCTTAAAGGAATTAAATTGAATCGTCGCTATCCTACTCTATCACATTTGCTGTTTGTGAACGATTCTATTTTTTTCCTTGATGTTAATATCTTTGAATGCCAGAACCTAAGTCACATACTACATATGTATTGTTATGCATCAGGACAAGCCATCAATCTTAATAAGTCTAGGATGTTATTTAGTAGTGGATGCCCTAAGTGGTTGAAGATTTCTTTGAAAAATGAGATGAGGGTTCCGGAAATTGTGCATACTGGGAAGTATTTAGGTCTTCCTTTGGACTGGGATCAAACAAAAAAGATATGTTTTCATGGATTTTGGCACGTGTCCATAACAAATTAGAAGGTTGGAAGGAAAATCTTTTTTCACTTGCAGGCAAGGAAGTTTTAATAAAGGCTGTCTTTCAAGTTATGCCCCAGTATGCCATGACAGTTTTTAAAGTGCCTCTTTGTTTGTCGGGCAATTGAACGGAGGATTGCACAATTTTGGTGGGCCAACAACGATGCTAGCTCTGGATTACATTGGCACAGGTGGAAGCTTCTTAAAACTAGCAAAAATAATGGTGGACTTGGGTTTCGAGATCTAATATGTTTTAACCTATCAATGCTTGGCAAAACGGCTAGGAGGCTTTACTCTAATCCTTCTAGTCTGTGGGTTGATAAATTGAAAGGTCTTTATTTTCCACACACTTCATTTTGGGAAGCAAAAAAAGGAGTGAAACCATCGTGGGGATGGCAAAGCATTTTGACGGGCCGAAACTCTATTGCTCCTCATATGCGGTGACAAGTTGGGAATGAAAATAGTATTCAGGTTCGCTATGATCACTAGTTACCATCTGGACCTATTGGTGGAGAACCAGCCTCCTTAGAACCTAACTTACTTGCCGATTTTATAACCTCGTCCTTTCAATGGGATGTAAATCTCCTTCATCACTTTTTCCCATCCCAAAAGGTTGAGGAGATAATGACTATCCCACTTACCCATCAAAATACCCAAGATAGGTTGTTGTGGGCTCATTTCACTTCTGGTCAGTACTCGATAAAAAGTGCTTATCGAATCATTCATAAGTCCACCCCTTCCAAACCTACCTTGAATCCTACTTTCTACCAATCTCAACCCAAACTGTGGAAACAAATCTGGAAACTTAGTGTGCCTCCAAAGATCAAACACTTTCTATGGCGTCTGTGTCATAATGCAATTTCTACGGCATCTAATCTGTTCAGAAGGGATATGATACCTTATCCCAATTGTAGTCTTTGCAATCAAGGTCCAGAAACAGTCGAGCATATGCTTCTTTTATGTCCCTGGACAACATAGGTTTGGGCACATCCTCTGATTAATAGGCCAATCAATCCTTAGAGTATAACGAGAATAGAAGAATGGCTAACAAACCTGCTTTTGAAGCCTCCACCGAACCAGGTTTCTGTCACTGTTATAGCTCATCCCTTATGGCAGATTTGGAAAGCCAGGAATGCGGCTATTTTTCGACATCAAAACCTAGATCTAGAACATGCGGTCTATAATTCATTTACTAATGAAGCTAGTTTTACCAGATGTCTACCAACTCGACCATGAAAAGGAAAGAACTTAACTGTGCATTGGAGGCCTCCATCGCCTGGTATATTGAAATTGAATGTGAATGTGTCTTTTCTTGTTGGTGAGACCATGGCAGTTGTTGCTGGCATTCTCCGTGATGAGCAAGGAGCTTGCGCTGACGGATTTGTCAAGAAAGTCACTGTTGAAGACTCGGAATAGGCTGAGGCGTTCATCAAAAGCATTCAGTCATACAACAATCTTCATCGACGCCGTTGATTATTGAGCCTTATTCTGCGAATGTAGTGCAAGATCTTACCTCTATGGCGTCAATGCAGATGGCATTGCAGTTGGAGAATCACTCGAAGCTCACCTTGTGGAAGACGAAGCCGATTCTTCTCGAATGCCTTCAGGGTATAACGCGAGATGGGCTTAAAGAGATAATGCAACATTGTTCTAGGGAGCAAAGCCGGGTAGTTCACTGGTTATGTCAAGCCCATCGAGGGAATCAGTTGCCAATAAACTGGCTATCTTGTCCTCCTTTTGTTCTGCGGGATTTGCTGTTGTCTGAAGCCCATCCTTCTTGTACTTTGTACTCTGTGTGATCTATAATAATCACATCTTTTGACCCCAAAAAAAAAAAAAAAAAAATTCAATGGAACCCGTCAATCTCAATGATTCCATGTTTTACAAATTGTCAAACTTTCCCTCTATGTCAACAAAATATGCTGCGTTTTTTGACAAAAAAAAACAAAAAAACAAAATATGCTGCGTTTAACTTCAAAATGACGATCCTTCTAGTTTTAGGGGGACTTTCGTGGCTTTTTAACATGGCGATACTCCCCCTTGGTGGGTCAGGCTCGTCCAAGTCATCTCTTCATCTGCAAAAATCTGCATGTCAAGACTTTCGCTAACCCGAATCATGGGATACTCACTTTGTGCCACGTTCTCTCTGTCCACGTTGAAGAATTAGCCCCACGAAAAGAAAAAACAAAGAGATTTTTCTCTCTCTTTTATCAAGGAATTAAGGAGTACTGCTAGGCGCACTAAGATGTGAATGACAACAATTCTGTTTTTGAAATAAAGTTTTAGTTAGAAATAATTTTTTTATTTCTTTTTCTTAATGGGTTTTGAGAAAAAAAATGTGTTTAATAACGACATAAAATTTTTTATATTGGAACAGAAGTTCATTTGATAACACTTGAAAATTTCTATTTCTAGAAATTATTATTTACTTTTTGAAAACAAAAAAATTATTGTTTATCTTTTACTCCGGTGACGACAGTTGCGGAGGGCGGTGGAGGCTGGTGGATGGTGGATGGGGGGCGGCTGTGGCCGACGGAGGTCACAGCGGTGAACGGTGGCGGCCGACGGTGGCTGGAAGTAGCTAGCGGGTGGCGGCGGAGGTCGCTAGTAGGTGGCGACCGGCGGAGATGGCTGGTGGGTGGCGGTGGCAATGGCGATTGGCGGAGGTAGCTGGGGTCAGCGGCGGCCGATGGAGGTCATAGCATTGAGTAAGGGCTGTGTGTGATAGCGAGCGGTGAGGCAGGGGGCGACAGCGGGCGGTCACTGGTGGCGATCGGCGGCGACGGGTACTTGAGAAGAAGTTAGGGGTAGAAAATTTTTGTTTCTATTTCTCTGAGAAGTAGAAAATTTTGGTTTCTCATTTCTCCTTCAAATCTATTTATGGAACTAACTTTTTGTTCCAGAAATAAAAAAATAGAATTACATTACCAGACAAGTTTTTGTTCCAAACTGTTCATGAAATAGGTTTGGAACAGAAATAGAGAAGTTGAATGGTTATCACGCGCGTCCTAAAACTAAAAAATTAAATTGGTATAGAAATTGATGACAAACAATGAGTAGAGTCATAAACTCATTTCTTAACCCTTATATAATGAGTTAAGTTGTTATATGAGTTAATTGTTATAAATATGTTTAAATATAAGTGTTAAATGGGCCATAAATGAGTTTACAACTTATTTAGATCTAATCCACCTCTATGACCATCTCTTCATTCTCTTTGTCCCTTACTCTATCCCGTGCTTACTCACGTCGTACTCTTAATTTAGTCCGGAAATGAATTTCCCTCGATTGAATCAAACATGAAAGTGTTTTAGAAAAATGGGTCGAGTTGGATATGTATTGGGTGTGAGTCAGGTCAGGATTAAGTCACTAAGTCTGCATTGAAAAAAAGAAGAAGAGATTATAAACGGATTAAAAGGGTATATTTGGATCAGACAATTTATGATCCGAACGACGCACATGTTTGATTGGTTTCATGATGAGTGAATATTTAAACTAAAGTAGGTCATATTCATTAACTTAGTTATAACTTGCGACCCAACTTTAATATGCTTCGCATTTCTCATTAAACGAAATGGCATGTGAGAAACCGGAAAAAAGTCGAACGGGGGGAAGTCAAAGAAGCTTGAGCTACTCGTTGCGGATCGATTTTTGATATTTGAATTTATTCGCGTCACATGGCGAGTACGGGAGGTAAAAATATGGAGCGGGTCAAAGACTAAGTAGTATCGACACTGACAACGACACGCAGATATGACAGACACGATACTCTGACACGTCATTTTTCAAAAACAGAAAAATCTGACTCGTCGGGAACGTGTTGTATTAAATATATATTTTTAAATATAAAAAAATAAATAAAGCCAAACAACTGTCATATGCTGAAAATGGATGTAATCAACAATTTATTGGTTTTGTCATCATTTATACTTTGAATCAAAAGCCTATAATTGATCTCACATTGATAACGAAGGAGAGAGAGACAAACATGAATTCTTTTAAAAAGCTAAAAATGACTTTTTGAGACTTATCTCTCGAAGAAAACAGTCTCACATTGATTGTTTAATGAGGATAATAAGTGGGATGGCTTTTTAAAATGCCAATAAATGAATATGAAGGCTTATTTATGTTGGCATCTTGGCTAAGTTGATATGTAATTAAAATTAAATTTTTAGTGAAAAGTCTCATTATTATAATTGGGCCATTTCAAGTGCCGCCCTAGGCCGACTCGCTTGTCTTTGAGGCTTCCAAATATTGTGTTTTTTTTTAAATTAGACTTTCACATGTCCGACGCGGTAACCGCGTGTCGAAATACTGACACTCACACTCATGAGAGGTATCGGTGCTACATAGGTCAAAGCTGCATTAAGGATTTGACGTCGTGTTGTAACATAACGTGCAGAAACCACAAGGATGTAATATAACGTACAGAAACTACAAGGATCTTGCAAATACATTAATGCGAAAATTCAGAGAAAATAACGAGGAATGATAAGGACACCAGATATAACGTGATTCGGTCCGAATGTCGGTATTTACATCTACGGAGAGAGTCAGCAAGAACAATATACTATAATCGGAGAATCGCAGTTACAATCGCTCAATATTTTCATCAGCAATAACAATCCACTGTAATCGAATAATCGCAGTTACAATCGCTCAATATTCTCGTATTTCTCAAACCTAGATTATAACCAAACTTAAAGTAATTACAATAATCAACTCAATTGGATATAATATAAAACTCACAAATCACAACATCACTGAGTCGAGAAAACTCCTCCGCACGACTCGCACGACTGAATCCTCACGTTCGCGTTGTCCTTTTTCGTGAAGTCTTCTACTGCACAGCCTCTTTCACGTGCGGCTGCTCGGTCTTGGAATCTGTTTGAGGGTTCCCTTGTCATTTGCGGCTCGGCCTAGGTTCTGAAGCCAAAAAAAAAAAAAAACAACGAAAAAGTCCTCATGCCCTTTTTGATTTTATGCGGCGCATCTGTGGGTTTGAAAAAGGAGGAAGCGAAACCCTTTTTCCATTCAATAGCCCCAAAAAGATTTAATATATAATATTCAATGAAGCCCAACTTAATTCTGCATAAGTTGTCCACGAATGCGATATATATAAACAAAAAAAAATTTCATTTACTTAATCGGCTCAAAATTCGAGGCATTATATAACAATTCTCCACCTTGACTCGACGTTTGAAGCCAACTCAATAATGTTCATCATCCATGCTGTTTTCCCATCACCCCAATGGCCAATCACTTTCTACAGACACCAATAGTGCTCAAGCAAAGCTTGGGTTTTGTCAAAGGAACAGGCTTAGTCATCATGTCCGTCGGGTTCTCTGCTGTAACAATCTTTTTCACAACATCTTACCCTTCGTTAAGACATCTCGGATGAAGTGGTACCTGATATTGATATGTTTAGTCCGCTCGTGATAAATCAAATTATACGCCATAAATATCGCACCTTGATTATCACAATATATGTCAACACTTTTCTGATCTAACCTAAAGTCCAAGAGCAAATTCTATGACCATATCGCCTTTTTCCCTATAAAGGTTAGTGTCATGTTGTGACACTCTGAATTTCCTGCCATTTGAGGCTGTTGAATGAGAATGTATCTTAGATGTATTTCAATCTTATCTCGCTCAGATCTGATCAATCTCGAGTAAACTGACCAAAAAGGTAAATGTTAATGCATGACAAGCCACGTGAACCTAGAAAACTCGAAAAAACAAATGACGCTTTGACTATAAGGATTGTCAAAGGAACATTTAGAGCCAATAAGGCTGATCGGATAACAACTAAGGAATACAATGCTAGCGTTATACGGTTGGGTCGCGGGTGAAGCAGCTTAACCAATGTATAATTTGCAAATTTTCCTAAATCGAACTATGACAATCGAAGTCGTCGGGACTAACAATGAATCCTCGCAATTACATGACAACCAAAGCTATCATAACTTGAGTTATCCTCAGTGTGATGAGAATCACAGAGTCGATACGCGTAATGTTTGTAAAAGCCACCTGCTAGTTCGGGACAAACTAGAATTACGATCGACGGATAAATGATCATGAAATGGAAGCTCGAAATTGACAATTGGAAATAGATAATTCCAATTCCGAATAGGAATTTGACGACGTTTCGCTAAATGGTAATTTCGAATTGGAAAAGTGAAGTTTGGACTGAAAGTACAAAAATTACCATTTTTCTCTCGACTAATTGCTTTGCCTTAAGAAATTAAGAATGACGAAATGGTCAATCCTTCTTCCCCATAGGCTGCCGAAAATGGATATACATGGGGTCAAAGGGTGAGTCAAAGTCTTGGTTGCATTATTGGTGAGTGACACATGTCAAGCAATGGAACCTTCAAGCATTATTACCCCACCTAACCTTGTCTAATCAATTTTAAGCCAATAATGTGTGTGAGACAACCATTAGAAGACCCCTCAGTCATATATAGCCATCCTACCATTTCCCACCATCTTCTTCTTCGTTTTTCCTCTCAGCCGATCAGGTTTCCCGCGGACAGGGAAAAACTGGCTCACTTGTTTAGCCATAACTTCGTTGTCCAATATCGGATTGAGGTAAAACCACTGCCATATTAAATCTTATCATCTTGCCATTCTAGGAAGGTATTATGAGATTAATTTGTCCAGCCGTTTGTCCTGTAGGTCTATTTGAGTGGGAAAAGGTCAAAATCTGACCCGATTTTAGAGAGGTTGCGTTTTTGGGAGATTTCGGATGCCAAATGGCTTCAAATTTTCTGTGAGCTCTTCTAAAATCACAGTATAAGAGTTTAGAAAATTGAAATTAAGGTTTTATATAATTTTTGATGTGTGTACATAGCTGGTTTGTGGAGGTTTATACCGAACAAATTCTGCCCGTTTAAGGACCGTGGAGGAACCGGGCTATTCAAAGGTCTTTAAGGTGTTATTTTATTTTCAAATCTTCGGTGAGCTCCCTTAACATGTAGATTAAGGTTATAGTGAGTTGGTTTTGTGATGGATTGAAGTTTGAAATTGATATAGGGCTTGATTGAGCGGTTTGAACCCGAAATCGATTTTGTTTTGTGGGTGAATCCGTGCTGGCCGGTTCTGTTTAGGGCTGATTAAGAAGTAATTAGACTTCAAATCGACTCATAATGGCCTATAAGATGTTATGTGAGGTGTTAATGAGGAGTTGATGAAGTGGATTGGGAGTTGAAAGTGATTTAAGGGCTATTTAGTGCATAAAACCCCGGGAAACATTCGAACCTAAATGTGGATGCATGAACCGAATATTTTGAGGGTTTGGGGGAGTATCTCATGTGTTTGGTTGATCGATAAGGCATCTTGAGTTGCAAATTAATTGGTTATTGAGGAATTGATTTGATAAAAGTGTAATTCGATTGAGTTTTGATTCAGAATTGATAAAATTTCCAAGGATGGCGATGGATGCTTGTTGGCCGTGGACTTACCAAATTGGGAAGGACCAATTGGTTTGGATTTCTTACTATTGACCAAAGGTAAGTATTTCCTAAACCCTTACTTGAATATTAGGACACTATTGGATAGATTGGTTGGATAAATTGATTGATTGGTGAAGCCTGTGGCTTAGTTTGCTTGATGCAATCGTGTGAGGATTATATTGTGATAGATAGTTGAGATTTAAAATGGCCAGAGAGCCTTGTGAGGTTAGTGGCTATTGGGCTTGGTGATATAGTTCGACTATGATGCCTTGGTATTGAATTGGCAATGGTGCCTGTGTTATTGAATTGTCATATCGTTATGCTATTTAGATGGCTATAATGTTTATGCTACATACACGGTTATAGTGCCGATGCTATGTAAATGTGCCGCAGTGCCCTAGTGATCGTTGGCTTGTGGCCCTAGTGGTATCGAATGGCTGCGAGCCTTGAGTATTAATGAGGATACCGATTGGTCTGATGACCCCGGTGGTATCGGAGGGTGGTGAAATTGAATGTGAATGAGAATGCCGATTGGTCTGATGACCCCAGTGGCATTGAGTAGATGTAAGCTTGGAGAGTATCGATTGGTCTGATGAGCCCGGTGGCATTGAGTGGCTGTAAGTCTAAAGAGTACCGATTGGTCTGATGACCCTAGTGGTACGTAGACGTCGTTTGGTTTGATGACCCCGAAGATGTCAGTTGGCAGGAGTGCTAGAGGAGTATGTGGGTGGATGAGAAAGTGGTTGCTGTGGTGTATGTGATGCATGTGATTGCACATTGGGACCTTGGAATTGAGCATGATTGTTTGTATTGGATTATCTATGCTTGATAATTGATATTGTTGTTGTGTGATACCTTGTGCCATTGCATTGATGAATGCCTGCATCTGATAGCACGTGCGAGTGTGGTATGGAGGGACTGGTGTTCAGGTCTAGGTTTAGGTTTCACTTGCTGAAATTTATATCTCACCTCAGTGGAGGCTTAACTTTTTCAAGTCCCAGGTGAAGGAAACTAGGACTTGCCATGGGATAACATTTGAAGAAGTCGTTAGAATTAGAATAGTAATTGAACATTTTATTTATGGGATGTGTATACCCATTTGTCTTAAGTCATCTCATTGTGAATTTGTATAGAGCTATTTAATTGCTTCCGTGACCTTGTATTATTTACGAGCTGTGCTTAATTGGCTGAGGGATCTTGAGAGATTATTGAAGATTAACGGCCAGGTGGGATGTTTGCGTGCTCGCCGGGTTCGGGGCATGATACATGTACTCTGCCTCAGTTGACGATAAGGCAATGTGATCCTGTAAGGATGCCTTCCAACTAACTGCACTACCTGCAAGCTTAAACAAGTACCCTGCTAAATACCTGCACTCATCCAAGTCACCTGCATGATCATAATCCACATAATTTGTGGTTTCACTACCATTACTGTTACTTCGGTATACTATACCTACTTCTGCTGTCCCTTTCAAATACCTGAGGATCTATTTCACAGCTTCCTAATAAGCTTTACCAAGATGCTTCATAAAACGACCGACTATAATGACTGCTTGCGAAATATCATGTCTAGTGCATACCATAGCATACATAACACTACCCACTGCACTAGAATATGGAACACGTGACATATGCTCCTCCTCTTCCTCAGTTTGCGACGATAACTTAATTGAAAGTTCAAAGTGCTTCGCTAATAGAGTACTCACAAATTTTATTGACTGCGTATTAAAACGTGCTACAATGTTCTCAATATATTTCTTTTGAGACAGACGCAATAATTCTACAGTCTTGTCACACAAAATCTCCATACCCAACATTTTTGTTGCAGCACGTAAATCTTTCATCTCAAACTTAGCACTCAACTGACTTTTCAACACATCAATATGAGACATATTTTTCACTGTTACCAACATATCATCAACGTATAACAATAGATATACCATAGACCAGTCATCCAATCTCTTAAAATAAACATAGCTATCCATTTGACTCTTTAAATAGCCCTGACTGGTCATGAAACCGTTAAAATGCTTATACCACTGCCTAGGAGACTGTTTCAGCCCATATAAAGATTTCTTTAATAAGCAAACATGGTCTTCCTTACCCGGAATAGCAAATCCCTCTAGGTACCTCATGTAAATCTGCTCCTTCAACTCACTGTGAAGAAACGCCATTTTCACATCAAGCTACTCCAACTCGAGATCTTGTGCATTAACTAAGGCAAGTAAAATACAAATAGAAGTATACCTTACCATAGGAGAAAATATTTCATCGTAGTCAATGCCCTCCCACTGTGTTGTCGCGACCCTCTCGAGCGGGATCTCGAGTGGTGAAGGTTAATGGCCATTACATTTGGTCGAACGCGGGTCTCTCCAAAGGCTTGTTACTTAAGTCGCAACGGAGGTATACGTGGTCGACCTTCATTGTGTACAGGCTAAGGAGTTGCCACTAATCATTTCGTAGAGGGTATGATTGAAAACCCTATCGAATAGATGGAAGCTTCTATTCGATTTTGCGAGAACAAGTGACATGGGATCGAGAACTTAGTTACGCCAACTATCAGAGTTCATGCCCTTTCGGTACCTAGGTTGAATGAATTATCTAACCTTAAGATTTCATGTAGATGAGTGAGGTATGAATCCTAAATCTAGAAGTTCATGCAGATAGGAGTGAATACCCTAACACTCACAATCAACAAAAGAAAGCGCGCAAATAAGGATTCAAGACATGCAGATAAATCACATGAATACAACATGTCGTCCTTAATAAGGCCTTATTGGCCTAGAGAAGTGTTAATTACGGCTCAGGAGTGATTTATACAAGATTTTCCCATGAGGGGCAAAATCTTAATTTTGATGAAATTTAGGACAATTTGATGGAAAAGGGAAAAACCGTCATTCCAGAAGAAATTTAGAGTCAAAAGAAGTCGAAAATAGGGTTGATCATCGAATTGATCAATTTCTTATTTTTTGGCAATTTTCAGAATTTTTTTTTTGAAAATGATTTACCCTTTGAGGGATAAAATCATCATTTTAGAAGATGACGAGAAGTGAAACTCCAAAATAGAATGATTGGTCATATACCAGACTCAAATTCTAATTTTGAACAATTTTCACGACTCATTGGAATAGGAAAGACGATTTACCCTTCGAGGAGTAAAATCGTTATTTCAAGAAAAAGGATGAGATTCAAAAACCTGATTAGCCACCTTACTAACCCTAATCCTTATCTTGGCATAAGCAAGATCTAACTCCCCCTATAGGGGAGAACCGTCATTTCCCGAAAAAAAACAAAGGAGAAATCACAAAAATAGGATTAACCAATTGTTTGTGGTCATTCCTCATCTTTTGGGAATTTTTGGGATGTTTAGGAATTTTCTATAATATTTTCTAATTTTTTTTTGGGTTTTCCAGGATTTTCTAACATTTTTTTTTAGAATTTTCTAGAATTTTTTATTTTTTATTTTTAAAATTATTTTATTAAAAAATTATTTGGATCGGGTCGAACCAATCTACATGGACTGGATACCCGGCCTAGACTCGGACCCGCGCATACCAACGCTCCAAAACGACGCCGTTCTTGATTTTTCTTTTTTATTCAAATCCTACGATCTCCGCTGGACCACGGGGCTACTCCACGGCAACAGGATTTGTTGATGAAAACCTATGGCCCAGATTAGAAGCCGACTAATCCTCATTCATCAGATCTGATTACTTGGATCTACGGCCCCGATCGAATGACTCAGTCAATCCTCAACAGTCCGATCTAATGATTTATTATTTTTTATTTCAAAAAATCGAGTTTTATTAACATAATATTCAAAATTGATCCGACGGTCACTAGGCCTATACGTGGCTGAACCTAGACCGTCAAATCGTCTAACAGAAACACACCCGACTCTAAAGACCTAGTTGATATGATTGCCACGTGGCATGCCACGTTAGCCTGTTGATTCATTAATCGCCACACCATTGCCTTCTTCGTAGAAAGGCCTTCCCCTATGACGAACGGTTAAGAGCCTCCAGCGAAATCTAACGGCGAAGCCTCGACGTAATCGAGCAAGACCGGCACGATTCGACTCATCCCAACATTACACGCAACATGTCTCAGAATCAAACATGATTATCCTCACAAACTAAGCTAATCAAGTTTTAACCAGTCCGACCATGGCTATTCTAATCAAGCAACAAAGAGCTTATTGGGCTAATTCCCTCACACAATCGCATCTAGATGAGTTTCGAGCGCTTACCTACAGGTCAGATCAACCTAGTAAGGTCTAGGATAACCTAGACAAGTTTCGACTGAATCGGCGATGGCAATGTAGTTTGAATGCTTGGTTTGACTCGGTTTCAATGCAATCAAAATACAGAGCATGGCTTAGTGATGTCTCAAATATAATATGCACACATCAATTATAAGAATCGAAGCTAGAATGGAGCTTCGCCATTGAATATCAGAGGTCAAGCTTAAATGTCGACTAACGGTTTTTTGAGATCAAAGGTGATGCGAGCTAGTGCAATCAACTCTACATCGCTCAAGCAAGCTTCTCAAAGTGGAATTGCGGCTCGGTTTAGCCTGAATCGCCGTCATCGATCATTACAGGCCGAGCTCAAGCTCTCGACGACGGGGGTTGGAGATCTCTCTCTCTCGATTCTGTTTTTCCCCCAAAATCAAATGAGAATGTCCTTCCTTTCTCCAAAGCCTTCAAAGGCTTATATCCATTTTTTATTTCACGTCCGATCAGGGGGGGAACCTCACCGACTTCAATTTGCATGTGAGACCACATGCTTTTAGGTTAGGCTTCGGGAAAGTTGGGCATTCCGTCCAGCTCCGTCTGGCTCTCCGGCGTGCTAGAATGGATGTCCGATTTGGCCGTTCTATGAATGAACTGAACGCCTCTCATAGCTCATCCAATTACGGTCGATTGGAGCTTCAATTTCTCGATTGAAACTCGGCCTACAGAATATTCAATAGTGGCGCGAATTTGGGGAAGACGATGCACTGTTTGGACCGGTTCGACCAGTCGAAACTGATTCAACTTGATTTTTCCCAAAATTAATCATAATTTGTGGGGAATTTTTATAATTAAGTCTCAAAATCGAACTCAAGGCATGAATATTGTCTAAAAATGTGGTTTTGCCCAAAAATTCTTATCAATTTATATAAAAACCCCAAATTTATTTTTAATTGCAATTCAGGAAATTGGGAAATTGAGGGTTCAAACAGCAAATTGGACCAAATCACCCATGGCAATCGATTCAGAATGGTGAAAAATATTGGGTAGTAGTTCCAATTTGTGATGGAAGTCCTTGAATTAAAAGTGATTTCAATTATACCTATTTCCAAGGACTAAATTGCAATAAAATGTGTAATTTTACCTAAATTGGGCAATTGAGCAATTTAAGCAACCAGTTGGACCAAATTGCAAATGAAGGATAATCAGATTGAAGGACAAGATTCTTAAAATGTCACAATTGCAAATCAAAAGACTCAATTGACAGTTATTAACCAAGTTCAACTATATGTGTAACAAAAGAACACATAAAATTGAACTTGATTTTTGATCTTTTATGAGGTCAAGAAGACAAGGGACTTAAAAGAAAATATTGGCTAATTTTCTATATTTTTGTGACCTCAAATGCTATTTTTCTTGATTTTTCATGCATTTTCCTATTTTTAATAAATATTAAAAAATGTAAAAAATATGAAAAAAATATTTTTTTGGTCAAAAATGGTTCATTGGGATTAGCCAAGGTTACCAAAGTTGATTTTGTAATTTTTTTAACTTTTTATGAATTTTTTTTATGAATTTTCTATAAATTGAAAAAGACTAATAGAAAATCAGTTGTCAACACGTGTAAACCCCTTCGTCACAAGTCTCACCTTATACCTTGTTGCGTCGACACCAGAAATACCCTCTTTCAGTTTGTAGACCCATTTACTACCGACAATCTTCTAGCTCTTGGGTACTTTAACTAGTTTCCATGTTTGATTCCGATGGAATAATTTCATCTCTTCACTCATAGCCCCTAACCACTGCGACGACTCAAAACCAACCATTGCCTTAGAGTATGACAAAGACTCATTTGTCTCCACCTTGTCACCTACAGTCAAAGCATAAGCAATATCTGTAAAACTATAACGTACTAGTGGCTTAATTTGCCTTCATTGTCTACTCTCAACTAGAGTATGTTGCGGCCGTACTGGTTGTTCACTATCACCTTTTTTAGGAATTGCGGCCTCATTTCCAATCTCAATCCCTGTTACCTCCAAGGTCTCTAGAGTCTCCACTTGAAGTTCCACCTTACTACTGACACCATGATATATCTGCTCCACCGATAATGTCTCAAGACTCCTCTGTCGAAACATTGCAGTCTCATTAAAAATTATATCTCTGCTGATTATGAAATCGGGTGATTTGGGATCGGTGCACCACAACCGATAGCCTTTCACCCCATGTGCATAACCTAGAAAGATGCACTTTTTCGGCGTCGACTCAAGCTTACCATCACTAGCATGAGTATACACAGGAATTCCGAATACTTGTAATCCAGAGTAACCAACAGTTTTCCCCGACCATACTTCCTCTGGAGTCTTCCACTCAATAGCAAATAATAGAGATCTACTAATTAGGTAACTGGCCATGTTCGCTGCTTCGGCCTAAAATTCCGTGTCTATTCCAGCATGCGAAAGCATGCTCTGAGTCCGCTCAAGTAAAGTTCTGTTCTTCCGTTCTGCCACGCTATTCTGCTGTGGTGTTTCAGGTACTGTGCAATGTCTCACAATACCATCTCTATTACAAAACTTGGTAAAATCTTTACCACAGAACTTCATGTCGTTATCGGTTATCGGGCACTTGATCTATTTATCTGACTGCTTCTCAATCAATGCTTTAAATTTCTTGAACTGATCAAACATATTAGATTTATAGTTCAAAAAATATACCATATATTCCTGGAATAATTGCGATAAATGTAAGCATATAACAGGAACCTCCTTTCGAACGAACCGGAGACGGGCCCTAAACATCTGAATGAATATATTCAATTGGTTGCTTGGTCGAATGAATAATAGTAGTAAACTTAACCTTGCGCTGCTTCCCAAAGATACAATGCTCACATAAGTCTAACTTACATATCTTCACTCTTTAGCAACCCTCTATCACTCAGCATTATCATACCTATTATACTCATGTGCCCTAAACGTATATGACATAAATGAGTTAAATCAAAATCTGACTCACCTGATGAAACTACAGCAACTCCTATCACGGTCTCTCTCAATAGATATAAAGAGAGCTCATTTTCTTCCCTTTCATTACTATCATGGCACCTTGAGAGATCTTCAACACTCCACCTTCAGTAGTGTACTTACACCCGATATCATCGAGTGTCTTTAGAGAAATAATGTTCTTCTTGAGCTCCGATACATGCCTTACGTTTGTCAATGTGCGAACTACACCATTATGCATTTGAATCTGAACTGTCCCTATCCCCGCAACTTTACAAGCTGTGTTGTTTCCTAATAGAACTCTACCACCAAATGCAGTCTAGTGAGTAGTAAATCAATTCCTATGAGGCGTCATATGATAAGAACACCCCGAATCTAGCACCAATTCGTCTCCTGACGAACTTATAGTCACGCACAAAACAACCTCTTAATCACTAGTGCTCTCCTCGGCAATGTTCGTCACACTGCTTGTGGCCTTATGCTTATCACCTTTATTTCTTAACTTAGGACAATCTCTCTTGATGTGCCCTTCTTCGTAACATTTAAAGCACTTCATGTGTCCCTTGGACTTTTTGTGGAGTGATTTAGACTTGCTTTTACCTCTGTACTAAACCTCCGTTGTTGCCTCTACCTCGAATCACTACTCCCTGCGTTACATCCTGCGCTAGACTGTTATCTCACAACTTTCTCTGCCACTCTTTAGAAAATAAGGCGGACTTTATCTCTTCTGAGGTAATCGTAATACGCCCCTGCAACAGGATAGGTAAAATGCTCCCATGACTCTGGTAGAGAAGCCAACAACATCATGCCTTATTCTTTGTCTTCAAGAGTCTTATCGACGTTCTTCAAATCCATCACGAGTTTATTAAATTCATCTAGATAGGTTCTGATAGACGTACATTCAATATATCTGAACTGGAACATCCTCTTTAACATGGACAAGCAATTGTTCAACCCTTCTTTATATAGAACGCATGGAGTTTTGCCCATAACACTGCAACATCCTTCTTCTTGCCTACCTCTATTAGCACTATATCCGATAAATTCAACATGATAAGATTCCTAGCCTTCCTCATCAATACATCATTATCAGCATATTTCATTGTATTGAGCAACTTAGCCTTGCCCTCCAATGCTTCTGCTAAACCTTGGATCGTTATTAATGCCTCCATCTTAAGGCTTCATAACCCAAAGTTGTTCCTCCCGTTAAACTCCTCAATTTCTGTTTCACTCCAGACATAAGTGTAGCAACAAAATTTTCAGATAATAACCAGACAAGCAAAAATCCCAAATCACAATTTAGAAATTTAATCTCAAGTTCTAATACCAATTGTTGTAATATAACATGCGAAAACTATCAGGATTTTGCAAATACGTCAATGCGAAAATCTAGAGAAAATAACAAGAAACGATAAAGACATCAGATATAACGTGGTTCGGTCCGAATGTCGGTACCTATATCCACGAGGAGAGCAAGCAAGAACAATCCTCCATAATCGAAAAATCACAGTTACAATCGCTCAATACTCTTATATTTATCAAATCTAGATCATACTCAAATCCAAAGTGTTTACAATAATCAACTCAATTGGATATAATATAAAACTCACATAGCACAAGATCACCGAGTGGAGAAAACTCCTCTACGCGCGACTGAATCCTCACGTTCGCATCGTCCTTTTTCGTGAAGTCTTCTACTGCACGGGCTCTTTCTCGTGCGGCTGCTCGGTCTTGGAATATGTTTGCGGGTTCCCTTGTCTTTTGTGGCTCGGCCTAGGTTCTAAAGGAAAAAAAAAAACGATGAAAAAGTCCATGCGTTCATCCTTTTTCACAAAAAAAAAATCAATTTTAGAAAAATATTTTTTGAATTCTTAATTTTCTGTAAAATAAGCAGAGCCTTTTATTGCTTGTATCCCTCACCAAAATAAAAAATAAAGTAACCAAAATTTTCTCTTATCTATATGAAAACTTTTAGACAGAAATTACTGTAAAAAATAATATTATAATTTATTGACTAATTATTTCAAGCAATACAAGCCATCATTTTTTGGAAAATATTTTTCAAATTAGTCATTTTTTTGCGAAATAAACGGGGATATGGTTAGAATTTCACACGGGTGTAGGAATGGAAACCATGGGAATGACAACACACGAAAAATTTGAATTCCAAGGCCAAGTTGCTAAAAAGTACCGTCTGGATTTCACACGGGTGTAGGAATGAAAACCATGAGAGTGACATCGACCTAAGCTTTTGAGTGAATATGAGTCCAACTAGATATGTTGACGGGCTCTGACTTGAGTTTTCTCTTAACGATATCTTCGGGTGAAAGTATCAAACTTCTGCTGCACGCTTCCTGTAACGCTCCGCAGCCCTTGGAGCTCATTACATTCACCTCAGGCCAACAACTACCAAGGAATCTCACACGACCTAGGATGGTATGAAATGCACAGGCGGAAGACAAGATAACATCGTCGTACAATAAAGATAAAAAGGGGAATAAAACAAGTTCAAAGCACACCTTACATATATATACAACCTACAAACGTTCAGTATACATATCGGAAGGGAAAAGACAAAAGAAAATATAAAGCCGCACACTTGGGTAGGAAAAATGAACTAAGGTCTATGTTTCAAAGGTTACTACTATACCTTTTCTAGAGACTAACACCAAAATGGTTCCTAATTCACCTAACACCTTTAACCGGATTTCTCAAAAGAACAATTTGAGTCGTCCTTTCCATCATCCTCCTCATCTGCTGGATTGTAATCAGAAAAAGTCTCGGATAGCACATCCTCGGAAGATTCTTCAGTGTCTTCCTTAGTTTCTTCTTCTTCTTCAGCTTCTGCTTCGTCATCCTTGTCGGAGGCCTCGATTGCATTGGCGAAAATTTCTATGTAATTCATGTACTTCGCGGAAGAAAGTGGAGACTTCGGCTCTTTAGGTGTGTTCCTTGAACCTCCCACGGATGCTGGGTTATCCACTTCAATATCCGGTTAGGACGGATGACACCAGGTTGGAATCGCTTCCCATGGAACATCTTCAGGCAGCAGAGGTCCCATTAAGCTACTGTTACCCACTTGACGAAACCATGCCTCAAAACGATGAGGTTGTAATTCCATCTTTCCCTCATCTACCCATACTGTTGTGCGCTTCCTGACGTATATGATACCCTTCGTAGCAAGGAATTCATAAAAAAGAGCGGTCATCTCCTTTGGATCGCCCAAACGGATTGATAGCATGGCTAAGGTTTGGGGTTTGAAAATGGTGTCCTACCATGGGGTGAGATTGACATCTCAGAAATTGAAACCTAAACTTATATCTCAACGCTAGTCCCCCCAAACTGCACACATAAATGTCATCAAAATGCAGGCAATCAATCATTCAATGGCACGAGGCATTGAAGAATCACATATATCAACCACTCAAGCATGGATAAGAATATATTTAACCACATATAACCTCATGGTGGAAGCTTGATGCATGTACAACATTTAAGTCAATGCAAAAATGTCACAAATAATATAAACTCTCATTTCCTCGGCTCTCAGCCACATTATGTTTCTCTAGCACCTTTGCCATCTGACATCACTAGGGCCACAGGCCAATCGATGTCCACGTACCACTAGGGCCACAAGCCAATCGGTACTCTCAAGGCTTACAACCATTCAATGCCATCTGGGGCTACAGGCCAATCGACATTCTCCTTCTCGTTCAAGTTCACCACCCTCCGATACCACTGAGGCCATAGGCCAATCGGTATCCTCCACATTTTCCGCATTGAATTCACAATGCCATCACAACACGCACAATTTAATTCATAAACTTCACCAGTCATTCAATTCATTAAATAATTCATCCAGCAATGTCCTAGCGTTCAGATAAAGGTTTAGGAAACACTTACCTTAGTCAATAAACACAATGTCACACCAAGTGACTCTCCTCAATGCCACAAATATATAATCCCCTCAAATTCTTCGTCAACCTAAAAGGATTCACCAATCTTGAATTAAAAACCATGGAATGCTCCCTTCCATTAACTCAATCTTTCCCTAGCCATGCCATTGGCAATTAAAGACACCTTTTCTAATAATTAAACCCATGGCAATGTTCACTTCGAACCCTTAATGTACTCGGTTCACATGGTCATATCTATAGCAAGTCACATCCTAGAGGTTCATGCACCAATTTTGCCATAAATCACTTCTAAATCTTAATCCACTTCTCATTGACACCTCATATTATATCATACAAGACATTATAAGTCAATTGAAGTCCAAATGCTCCTTATTCAGCCCCCCAACAGAACCAGTCAGCATGTATTTATCCTCAAAACAGAACTGATTTTGGGTTCTAACCGCTTAATCGAGCCATACTTCAATCCCAAGTCTAACTCTTTACACAAATAACATACCAAGACCTTCATTTACATTTTTAGAAGGCTCACCAAGAGATTTGAAGCAAAACCACACTCCAAGGACCTTGGAACAGCCCGGCTTCCTCAAGGTCAGAATCTGTCCAGTTTTGATCATCAATGTTTAGCCATGAAAACCTATTTTAAAACCATCAAACTTGCAATCACAGACCATCCAACATTAATACTATATGTTATGAAGCTCTCCTAAAAAATATGAGGCCAATCAGAGTCCCTAAGAGATAGAATGAAGACCTTATCTCAGCTCACGCGATTTCTGTCCGATTTTGGTCTAAGGGATGGTCGGGAAAAATCGCTCAACGAAACCTCGATCTACCACTTGGAACATGTCAACGACACATCCATATTGCTTTTGGTGGTCAGCGCTAGATCAGCCGACCTCGGAAAGTGGGGACTGAGCAGGCCGAACAACAGGGCAAAAAATTGTCTTTCTGGGCAGTTTTCGGTGGAAGCAAAATGGAGAGGAAAATGCAAGGGGGATGTGGGGAATGGTATACATGGTTGATAAGGGTCTTTGGCAAGTTATTTCACACAAATTATTGGCTTGAAATTGATTAGACTTGATTAGGTGGGTAATAAATACTTGGGGTCTCCATTGCTTGACACGCGGCATAATCCAATAATGCACTTCTTGGTCTTGACTTCCTTTGACTCATACACATAAATTTAGGCAGCCCCATAATGGAAAAGAAAATGATCATTTGGACCTTCTTGCATTCTTAAGGTAAAGCAAATGGTTGAGGGGCAAAATGGTAATTTTACATTTTCAGTCTAAACTTCACTTTTCCAATTCGAAATTACCATTCGGCGAGACAACGTCAAATTCTTATCTAGAATTGGAATTTTCTATTTCCAATTGCCACTTTTGAGCTTCCATTTCTTGATCATTCGTCCGTCGATCGTAATTCCAATTTATTTCAAACTAACGGGCGTCTTTTGCAGATGTTACGCGTATCAACTCCTGATTCTCATCATACTTAGGAAAACTCAAGTTATGATAGCTTTGGTTGTCATGTAATTGAGAGGGTTCATCGCTAGTTCCGACGGCTTTGATCGCCACAATTCGATTTAGAAGAATTTACAATTTATACATTGGTTAAGCGGCATCATCCACGACCCAATCATATAACGCTAGCATTGTATTCCTTAATCGTTATTTGTCGGCCTTATTGGCTATAAGTGTTCCCTCGACAATCCTTATGGTCAAAGCATCGCTTCTTTTTTCGAATTTGCTAGGTACACGTACTTTGTCATGCGTTAGCCTTTCCCTTTTTGGTAGTTTACTCGAGATTTATCAGATCTAAGTGAGATGAAACTGAAATACATTGAAGATACATTCTCATTCAACAGCCTCAAAATGGTAGGAAATTCAGAATGTCACACTTCCTCATTAGCTTGGAGATTCAAATTGAGATATCTTGACATTAAGCTCACATGTGATGAGAATTAGCGTAGTATTAATCAATTAATGTATCTTAATTGGCCCATAACTCAATGATTTAAGCTTTTGAGTGATTTTGGATCCAAGTCTAACTACATGTATTAATGGGTTCAGACTTGGGCTCTCTCTTGGCGTTTTTGCAATCTATTAGGGTGAAAAGTATTTGGCTTATGCTCCTCGCTCCGATAACTTGGATGGTTTTCTTTGGCATGTCTGAGGCAGTAAAAACATTGCTTTCAGGTCATGGTGAAGGTTCAGTGCCCTTGGCATCATAATAGGGGTGTCAATGGGCCGGGTCGAGTCTCGGCCCGGCCTGAGTGGACCCAAAATTAATAGCAACGACCTTGGCCCAACCCGAGCGGGCCCAACACCCGAGTTAATCTTCAGATTGGGTTGGGTCGGCTTTGTTTTGTTTCATTTTTTTATAATAAAAAAAAAATCTCGCTGTTTGAAAAAAATTAGAAATCAAGCTCTATAAATATCAAGCTATGAATTATAATTCTGTATTTATTCAAGCTATGTATTTATTCGAAGATTGACTTCATCTGCACTGATACTCTAGTGGTTGAAAACATTTTCATCTTGATCATGGCCTATATTGTCTAGAAATTTATACAAACGTGACAGCCCCGGGAACGAAAAACAGTATCTACCCATCTTGCCTTCTCTTGGTGGGGGAATATAAGCTAAGCTTCGGAAAATGAATTCCTTGGCATACAAAGCCAATTGAGTTGACCAACATGGTTTTGCGATTTGCAATCTGTTGCCTTCAGTCTGAAGCAGAATCCCCAAGTCCAGTGTCTCTTGAAACTTGGCTTTGCGAATGTTTTCGGGAGGCGAGTAGACTGAATCATCTCCCACATCACTCTTATGTCTCCACATTCCTCACAAGACTCCATATCCATGTAAAGCATCATGAGGCCATTCATGTTCGCTTCAGTACATGTCATCCCAAATCAAAAGAAGAAATTGTTTGAAACCCAAAATTCTAAATCCAAACATAAAGCTAAAATTCTCCTGTTTACTTTTGGCCTTGTATGTGAGGCATGAAGTGAGACAAGCAGAGACTTCGTTTGGAAGAGAAGTGAGTTCCTGAAGCATGAGTCGCATGACCAATTTGTCCACCTGCTCATCCTCTCTCTCTCTCTCTCTCTCATTTGATTCCTTTTATACCCATTTTCTTTCTCTCTCTCTCTCCCTCTCATCTCCTCTCTGTCCCTCTTCTCTCGGCTGAAGTCTATTCACAAATAGATGAAATCCCTCGTTTTCTAAGAACTTTAAAGTTCATTCACCAATAATAAACATGGTTACTAAGTCCATTCGACTAACATCTTGATCAAATTTCCAAGGTCTAGATGAACTACCAACCCCACCAAATCGATCCAAGGTACTTCTTTGCCTTTTATCGACATTTGCGTAAGGGTATACCTCACATCTTGATAAATGACACGCATGGAACTGGTGCCCTAACCACTAGTACAACCTATATTAGCCCCCACAATAAAAACATTCAGTCTTTATCTTTATCGACAAAATGTTTGAAGCGTTTCCACACTGTAGATCTCCTCCTTTTGTCAGTAGTACTTGACACACTCGTATCAGACATCTAACAAATTAAACATTAAACATTAATTACTAAAAGCTCTCAAGTCACAAACAACCAGTGAAAAAAATTAGTTGGCTTAGTTTATGCAAAAGGCTGATACATATTACTAGTGAAATTTGCCAACATGACCATATCTATATGTAAGAACCCACTGTTGTTATAAAAAAAAAAAAAAAAAAAAACAGCACGCGCCAAGAAATTACCTCATCCATTAAGAATACAAGGATTGGAACCCTCCGAAGACAAACGGATCGAACTTCTCGAGAAGTCGCTAAAAAGGGTTTGCCTAAAACAACAGGTAGGATGATTCCAAGTTTCTGGAAACTCTGCATGAAACATTGCCACTTAGATTTTAACCGTGAGGATTAGCTTGGATGAAAACATCAATCTCAGTACATCCGGAAAGCTATTTAAACTCAGTGCAACGTCCATTCCCTAAAAGTCAGAACTCTAAATGAAGGATGGAGGCAAGATTAGTTATGCAAGCACCTTTTGGCATAAAACTAGACCCTCGAAAAAAGATGGAACTTAATTGCTAAAGATCACAGTGAAGTATTTACTGTCATGCATCAAAGGTCTGAGTGCTTTTGCACTCAAATGACCTTCATAATAGGAACGAGAGAAGTAGGAACGAGAGAAGAAGATGAAGTTGTCCTTTTGCAGCGGAAGAACTAGAATGGAGACCCAGCTAAGTGCCAACAAATGCTGCTCAACCAAGCTAAAAAGGGCACCTAAAAGTAAATAACACATGTACCTTCGGTAGAATACAGAAGGAACAAGAAAAGAAGATACCTAAGAAAACTAAACCCCGTTCCTCTGGTCCTTTTGGTTTGCTAACCGATATCAGATCCGTGCCAATGCTTCCATCGCGAATATGCACTACGCCTTCAGAGATTTATGTCATCTGGTTGGTTTCCCTGTCGTAAAGAGGCAGTTGTTTTCTACCACATTTCTCTTCTCGAACACAGAATGAGAATCTTTTGAGAGAGAGAGAGAGGGGTCTCCCAAGTGGATGAACCCACGCACAAAACAGAGGGGAAATGAGACTCGCCTTGATTGTTGGAAATTAAACCAAATTCATTAAGTGTCAATGACCGTTCGACTCTCAAGGCGCATGCACAAGTTAGTAAATGAATCAAGAATTGTCTTTAATGATTTGTTGTTTTCAATGGAGTCTTTTCATGTTTCTACGACTAGTTAATGTCTTGCAAGTTCCTAGAAGTCTATCGCTTTAGAACAGTAGATTATTTATGAGTTGATTGAGTCGGGTAGTTGAAGAGTTTTGTAGAATGTCTATATAAAGGCTTGTCTTATAACCATTTCAGTATGGCAGAATCGATTGGTGAATGCAGAATATTGAAAAGCCATTTTTGAACTCCTTTTCCTTTGTGAATATAGTTGAGTTACGAGCGTTTATTGAGTGCCCACTTTCGATTTATCCCATCAAATTGGTAACAAAGCTTGAGGTTCGTGATAATGGCCTTAACAAATACTTCGCTTTCTTTTCAATATCCCCGCCTTACCAAAGAAAACTATGGCCAATGGGCTTAAAAAATGAAAGCTCCACTCGGCGCCTATAGTGCTTGGGATGTTGTCAACAATAGCTATGATGAGCCAGAAGAAGAAGTCACCAAGAGTTAGAATCAAAGAAATGCCTTGGAAAAGAATCAATCAAAAGATTAGTATGCCATGTCAATCATCTTTCAAGGTCTAGATGATTCGATGTTCGAGAAAGTGTCAAACGCTTCTACATTGAAGGAGGCATGGGAAATCCTTCAAACAACACACCAAGGTGTAGAGAAAGTGAAGATGATTCGCCGTCAAACTTTGAGAGGCAAGTTCAAGGTAATTCGCATGAAAGCATCTGAGTCGATTTCTGATTATTTCACAAGAGTTTTAGCAATTGTAAACTAGATAAAAAGGAATGGCGAAGACGTTCTTGATGTTCGAGTTGTTGAGAAGATTCTTCGGTTGTTAGGCAAAAAGTATAACCACATTACAGTTGCAATCGAGGAATCCAAAGACATTGATTCCATGAAGATCGACTAGCTTATGGGTTCATTACAAGATCATGAAGAAAGACTTAGAAGAAATAAGCATGAGTCGGTGGAGGAAGTACTCCAAACTCAGTTGTCTATCCGAGATGAGAAGGAGCAAAGAAGAGAACCTGTGCAAGTTCGAAGCTCTAATCAAGATCGTGGTCGCGGTTGAGACCAAGGTCACTTTCAAGGGAGAGGTCGTGGCTCGCAAAGATAGTGGCTACCATAATCAAAGATTTGTTCGTGGACGAGGAAGAAACTCGAGAGGTCAATGGTATGAAAAATCTAACATTCGATGTCAATATTGCAATAAACTGGGTCATTATGCTTATGACTGTTGACATAAAGAAAGTAGCAGTGCAGAAGAGAAGCCAAATTTAGTGAATGATGCCGATAACGTTCTTATGTTGGCATTCAAAGAAGACAAAGGAGAAAAGAGTGATACGTGGTACTTGGACATTGGAGCAAGTAACCACATGTGCTTAAGAAAGGAGATTTTTGCCAAGCAAGATGAGACAGTCAAAGGAAAAGTCTCATTTGGTGATAAATCTCAAATTCTTGTCGAAGGCAAAGGTACAATTTGAATTCGTTTGAAGAATGGTGCACTTTTGTTTATTTCTAATGTTTATTATGTTTAAAAAATGTCAAGCAATATCTTGAGTTTGGGACAACTTCTAGAGAAAGGATATATTGTGAACATGAAAGATCTGAGCCTTGTGCTAAGAGATCAAAATAATAAGTTGATTGCATCCATGAAGATGTTGAAGAACAGGATGTTCACTCTCAATATAAAACATGAAGTGGCGCATTGTTTAAAGTCATGCGTGGGTGATCCTACATGGTTGTGGCATTTGAGGTTCGGCTATCTAAATTTCGGCGGACTCAATATGCTTTCTCGCAAGAGGATGGTTTATAGCTTACCACATATTGATAATCCCAAGCAATTATGCAAAGGGTGTGTTATTGGCAAGCATTCCAGAACCAGCTTTTCGAAAGAAGCAACTTATCGAGCAAAGAAACGTTGGAATTGATCCATTCTGATGTTTGTGGCTCAATTATGCCTCAATTGTATGATAATCATTGATATTTTGTTACATTTATTAATGATTTTACTAGAAAAACTTGAGTGTATTTTTTGAAAGAAAAATCGGAAATATTTGAAACTTTCAAACAATTTAAGAAACTGGTCGAAAGGGAGAGTGACTATTTCATTAAAGCCTTGAGAATTGATCGTGGAGGAGAATTTATTTCTGCCGCATTCAACAAATTTTGTGAAGATTATGGTATTCAGCGTTTCCTGATAGTTCTCTATTCTCCTCAACAAAATGGCGTGGCAGAACGGAAAAATAGAACCATTTTTGACATGGTTTGAAGGATGTTGAAAAGCAAGAATCTGCCCAAAGAACTTTGGGGCTAGACTGTTATGTGTGCAGTCTATCTACAAAATAGATGTCCCACAAATGGACTTGATGGTGTGACTCCACAAGAAGCATGGACTGAGAGAAGACCTGATGTTTCACATTTGAGAATTTTCGGGAGCATTGCCTATGCCCATGTTCCGGACCAGAATAGATTAAAGCTAGAGACAAGAGCAAGAAACTTATCTTTATCGGATATGACTCTTTATTGAAAGCTTATAGATTATTTTATCCTAACACTTTCAAAGTGTACATAGGCAAAGATGTTAAGTTTGATGAAGATACTTTGTGGGAAGACAATCAACAAGTTGTCAAACCCACTCGCAGTGATTCTGTCGAAATGGGGAATGAAGACCACTCATCACATTCTTCATCTCTAACATCATTTTCGAGTCCGAGTTCATCATCGCCAACTTCTTCAAATTGTGTCGATGAACAGATAGCACGAAGATTGAGAAGATTGTCTGAGCTTTACGAAGCTACCGATGAGCTCCATCTTGTATGTCTTCTTCTATTCGATGAAGCCACCAAAGAAAAAAAAATGGAGGAAACCCACGAAAGAAGAAATTGAAGCTATTGAGAAAAATCAAACATGACAACTTGTAGATCTTAGGACAAGAAAGCAATTGGTGTCAAATGGGTGTATAAGGCTAAAAAGAACGAGAAAGGAGAAGTCACTCGTTATAAGGCCAGGCTCATTGCGAAAGGATACAAGCAGAAAGCTGGAATTGATTATGACGAGATATTTGCCCCTGTCATTCGCATGGAAACGATTAGACTAATGATTTCTATTGCTGCTCAAAATGTATGACCAATCTATCAAATAGATGTCAAATCAGCATTCTTAAATGGTATTCTTGATGAGGAAATTTATGTTGAACAACCCGAAGGTTTTCTGGTGAAAGGTCATGAAGACAAAGTGTTGAGATCGAAGAAAGCTTTGTTTGGGCTAAAACAAGCATAAAGAGCTTGGAATTCCAGAATCGATGCATATTTCAAGGCGAATGGCTTCATACAATGTCTGTATGAGCATGCACTTTATCTGAAGCACGAAAGAGGTGATGATTTATTGGCATGTTTATATGTGGATGATCTTGTTTTCACTGGAAATAATGCAGCAATGATCAATGCTTTTAAAGCATCTATGGTGAAAGAATTTGAAATGACTGATGACAGTCTGATGAGTTATTTTCTGGGCATCGAAGTAAAGCAAAGTGGTGATAGGATTTTTATTTCTAAAAAAAGAGATGTTGAAAATATCCTTGAAAAATTCAACATGAAGAATTGCAAGTCGGTCAATACACCGATGGAGTGTGGTGCCAAACTGTCGAAGTTTGATGAAGGTGTCAAAGTTGATTCAACATACTATAGAAGCTTGATTGGAAGCTTGAGATACTTGACATGTACAAGGCCAGACATCTTGAACAGTGTTGAAATTGTGAGTCGGTACATGAAGAAACCAAAATCCTCTCATCTTAAAGTTGCAAAGAGGATACTTCGATATATCAAATGTATTGTTTCTCGCGGCTTACATTATTATCCATCTTAAAATTTTTAGCTTAAAGGCTTTTCAGACAGTGATTATGGTGGAGATGTCGATGATCGAAAAAGCACTTCAGGTTTCGTATTTTTCTTATGTGATACTACTTTCACATGGTCATCGAAAAAGCAATCTAGTGTTACTCTTTCAACATGTGAAGCTGAATATGTCACATCATCTTCATGTGTTTGTCATGCGATATGATTGAGAAAACTGCTTAAAGAAATCTATATGGAGCAGAAGAGCGCAATAGAGATTTGTGTCGATAATGTTTCAGCCATTGCTTTGGCGAAAAATCCAATTTTGCATGAACGAAGCAAGCATATCGATGTTCAATATCATTTCATTTGAGAACATGCAACAGAGAAAAGTTGAAGTGTCGTATGTGAAGACCGGAGATCAAGTCGCAGATATTTTTACTAAACCACTCAAGATTGATACGTTTCGGAAATTCAAGAGTCTGCTTGGAATGATTGATGGAAGAGAATTTGGTTTAAGGGGGAGTTTTGTTGGAAATTAAACCAAATTCATTAAGTGTCAATGACCGTTTGACTCCCAAGGTGCATGCACGAGTACATAAATCAAGAATTGCCTTTATAATGGAGTCTTTTCATGTTTCTAGGACTAGTTAACGTCTCGCAAGTTCTTAGAAGTCTATCACTTTGGAACGGTAGATTATTTATGAGTTGGTTGAGTAGGGTAGTTGAAGAGTCTTGTAGGATGCTTATATGAAGGCTTATCTTGTAATCATTTCAATATAGGTGAATTGGTTGTGAATACAGAATATTGAAAAGCCATCTTTAATCTCCTCTTCCTTTGTGAATATAGTTGAGTTGTGAGTGTTTGTTGAGTGCCAACTTTCGATTTATCCCATCATTGATTTCGACGGTAAATTGACGAGCTAATGTGGAGACGATAGAGATTGGTGGCGCCTCTGGGTCGGCGAGCTAAAAAGGAATGACCCACATGAATCATCTAACACCAGCCATAACTGAAGCTACCAATTTAATCCTTCAATCAAGCCACGCAAGTTGTTTGTAAAGTGTCTGCATACCTTGCAATTTCAAGAGTTGTTGCTCGAGATCTTCACCAAGACGATGATGAAGAAGAAATGTCATCAAAAGGAAGACGGTGATCAAAGAGAAGTGAGATCTCGTCGTCGACGTCACACTCGCACTCGTAGTCCGATCTTCATGCCCCTTTCTTTGGCATCCTCAGCACGAGCCCTTCACGGGCGACGACGATGATGAAGATTGAAAAGTTTGGCCGAACTAGGGTTCTGAAAACGTGAGCACACTGAGTGTTGTGGGCTTTGCATTTTCAAGCCAATAACACCGGGCTAAAGTGTGAAATCTAATGACACTAGGCGTATCTGAATTGACACCGGGCTTTATTAGAACAATACCAAGGCTCAGCTCCAAAATACTCTAAATTTAAGGGTTGGACTGGGTTGGGTTGGGTTGGGCCGGGCCGGCGCGGACTATTTTGACGCCCCTAGCATCATGGTCGGCGGTGGCTATGGATTCTTAATGGTGGCTCCATGCGCTGGTCAGTGGTGGTGGCGTCATGGATGGTGGACTGGAGAAGATGAAGATGGCACTCAAACAAAGGGAGTAGCAGCGAGAGGGAAGTTCTACGGTGGCGAGAAGTTGTTTATTTTATTTTTCATTAACGGTGGTTTGATGATGTATGATGGTAGGCAACGGTAGTGCATGGTGTGGCGGCTGACGACAGCGCTGGTGCGGTGGTGGTGATGCATGCAATAAAAGATGGAGGTGAACCATGGTGTGCATGGGAGAGTACGAAATTGATTTCCATGTTTCTAAAGATGGGAACCCGTCTCCCTTTTATTTTCAAAAAGGATTTTCTGGTTCAGGGAAGATATTTTCCATGATTATTGAATTTTCCAGCACCAAAACCCGAAAAAAGTGGAAATACTTTCGTGTAACTTATTTGCCAGTAAATAACAGAACATTAAAGTTCTGCTTATAATCCATTAATTATAAGCGAACATGACTTGAGTAAGAGTTACCAGAGTTATAATGAGAAACTAAAGCGGTTTATTGTAGAAGTGCACTGGATTTAATCAACAAGCACTAGGCCGGTTTTCAGGTAGTAGGCGTGTGTCCAACTCTTTCTAGAAAGATACAAAAACAATATACAATTTTAAAAAAATTATGACCTTTTTTTATTTATATTTTGAGTTGTTAATGTTGATAAAACAATCTTTTCTTCACTGGTTTAGGGCCAGTTCAAAACGGGTTCTCAACGTGAATCGGCCCGGTTAGTTCAGTTCTTGAGAGAGCCAACTGGTCCAAGGCTCAATTTGGGCCCCAAACGGAATGTACTTGCAATGTTCTGCTAGGAACTGGCCTTGAACCAGACTAGCAACGCCGACTCCGACGCTTCTCAATCGGACTAGCACTGTTGCTCACCCCTGGTTTTCATGCTCGTACCATACCCGCTGGTGTAGTCGGATGCTGGTTTAACATGGTAAGTTTTCTTTCCTCTACAGAATTTGACCAATTCGGAATCCGAATCGTTTCCATGTCCAAACCACTAGCTCATTTGTGTCGACTCTAAGCCAATTGGTATGTGTGAGCACATGGCGAGTCCCACCTCTGCCCCCACAATTACTAGAGGAGCCTCATGTCTATCATTATGTGTGATCGACTGATAAAAGAATACTTGAAAACACATCTACAAACAACTCGTATAGAAATCCACAAAGAAACGATGTAGTTGATCACGATCAGATGAAATTGTGATAAATGGAAAAAGTGTAAAGAATTAGCTACAAGAACTTATGGAAAGCTCCCATATTTGGAAACTCTTCACATCAAGAAGGGGCACTTTCTCCCTCATTGGCCTAGTAGGTCAAGCGTGACAACGGCATCAGTCGTGCCGTGTTTTTTAGCCTTGCCAAAATCCACACACATATAAGCCCTACTAAATCTAGATAGCGACGGATATTTTTCTTATAGCTTGAGTTTTTCGTTGAATTTCCTGTTCGTCATGTCTAGTGACTCTGCAATTTCAGAATCTCCCTATTGAATGGGCATCGATGCTATGATATCTAGCATCAAGGCTGAAATCCTCTTCCTTCTCCATGCCCGTGTTATGGAAGAAGGAGAAGAAGAAACCATCGTCATATACAAGAGTGTGACTCGGTAAAGAAAAACAGGTGGCTTGATCCTCCGCTTATGCTCGGTGACTACTAAAAAGGGAATGGAATCTACTTTCTTGGGGGCAAAAGTACAATAGGAGTGCGAATATTTGTGTATGGTGCTTACTTTAGTGTCATTTTTTTTTATCGCTTAAATGCCAAATCGAAAAAAAAAATGATTACTTCGGTGCCGATTCCCACTATCTCATTGGAGTTGGCACTTTAGAGTACGTATGGGAACGCTCCGAAAACGCTCCAGGGAGAGTGTTTTTATTCCAAAGGTGTTCTCGAAACACTTTCGAAATAGAAACACATATTGTTTAAAAATATTTTAAAAGTGTTCCGCGAAACACTTTTGTGATAGGGAACACTATAAAAGAAACAAAAAAAAACTTGCTTCTGGATTTTGGAATACTTTTTGGAGCACTTTTGGAACCGCCACCTGCCGCCACTGATGCGGCCACCGCCCTCCAACCACCGTCGCCGGCCACTCCCGGTAAACGGTGGCAGCGAAAAAAAAGTACTTTTTTTTACTTACCAAACACGTTTTTGTTCCTAGAAATAGTAACCGAGAACAGAAACACAAAAAAGTGTTTCTGTTAAAAAATTGTGCCCAGGAACAAAAATGTTCTTATACGCACCCTTAATAACTGTTTTTCAAAAAATTACCGCTTAAGCGATTAAAAAAAAATTACACTAAAGTGAGTGCCGTACACAAAAAATGACACTCATGCTGTATTTATGCCCTTTTTTCGGTATGCCGCTCATGTTATGATCTTCTACATCCTAAGTCTTCCAGAGGGGAACTTTCGCTCGGAAGAATCCTTCTTTCCCCAATATGACGCCCTTTTTTCTATATATAAAAAAAAATCTTTCTTGTCTAGACTGAACGAGTCACACATTAAGCATAGCAATTATATGAAACCATCAATCGACCATCCAATAGCGCACAAGTTATAAAGAAAGCACAATGAAGCTACACATGATTGATGGACGAGGTAGTGTGGGGGTTAGCAGAGACAATGGAGGTTGGTTGTTGGATAATAGAGGTGCGATTGATGTGGAGACTAGTTTATACCACGGTTATGGAGAGTAGATATGACAAAATGTATATCGAACTCATAATTGACCCATAATCATGGTGGGTCATAAATGATTTGCTTAAGTTTTAAAAGTGAGTAAAAAACAGCTTATCTAGAAACTCAATGAATCCTAAATGGATTTTAAATATGTCAAAATGGGTTAATCATGGTAATTATTATTTTTTTGGTCAATTAAGGTAGCTATTTTGGTAAGATGTAAATAAGTTTTCAATTGTTTTTAAAATAGATCAATTTTTTTAATAATTTGTTATTTTAATTTAATTTTTATACCTTATTTTCTTTATTTTCTTTATATTTTATTTTTTCCTCCTTTTCCTCCTACCTGTGCCTTCCTCCTTCGCGATGGCCATCGACGAGCTCCTCCGCATACGTCCACTGTGATGACCCGAAAATTTTAGTTTGCTTATCCAAAGTCATTATTGGATAATTACGGATTGAAACTAAGGCGACATGATGACACAATAATTTATTTTGGGCACAATAGGGCTTATACTTGTGAAATTGGGACTGGGCAAGGACATCAAGGATGACGTAGCCACATGGAAGGCCATGTGACCGTACATGGTGAGGCAGTGGCCACGTGCCCACCGGTGATATGAGGCAGCCAATCGCGCGTGCAATTTTGCATGTGCTTGACATGTGTCGCGGCTGTAAGCAGCTGACTCGTCATAAGCTGACTCGTTTGTAAGTTGTTGCAAGCTGCTGACAAGCTGACGACAAGCTGACTGGTCTAAGTTGACTGGGCCATTATAAATAGAATTCAATGTTAGTTCATTTTGTCAGCTCTCATCAGAAACCTATGTTGTTACTCTACACGACTGCCACCAGCCGTTGACCCAAGCCGATTGCCGTCCATCCGTCCCGTCGCCCTAGCCATAGCCATTGTTCGCACACCCTAGCCATTGCAGACTGCCATTTCGTCTTGTTGTTTGTCATCCTTTCGTCATCTTTGGATACTGAAATTTTGCATCTAGACGAGTGGATTTCTAGCTTTTATAATTTGTTTGGATTGGCGTTTTAACCATTCGCCAATGATTTGAAAACTGGATCGTATTCTTGAATTCTTGCTTGATATACTTGATTCTTGCATTGATGATTTTTTTAAAAAGAATATGATTATGGAAATGAATGATTCATTAACTTCATAGAACTTCTGAATGCCAACGATAGTAAGATTAATTGTGTATGCATGGCATGGTATTTCATGATGAAACAAGCGAAACACTCGTCGCGAGTCTATCCGATGTTATATCACCATGAGCTTTATCTGGCTATGTCTCATGGGAGCCGAACAAAATTCTAGATGTCCTCTGATGCTTTCTGATAGTCATTGATGGCTCTGCTCTTTTGAGCTTGAGATATCTCAGAAGTGAGATGCCGATGACTCTATCCTCGAGGATGGCACGCCCATATGAGATTTATTTGTGAAGGAGCCGGAGATTGCATTGCATACAAATTCATGAGTTTTTGGGAAAGAAATCTTACTTGAATCGCCTGAGATGTGTGCATTTGGGATTACGAATTGTTGATGTGGTGTTTTGATTTCAATGCTTGCACTCTATTGAGTTAGATGTTCATTCGTGGGACGTAAGTTCCCTATTGTCGGTTTTTAGTTTTTAGATAGTCAAAATGCCACAGATTAGTCCTGCTGCATCGATTCTATGTTATGGAATCCCTCAAGAATGTGTCTCATGTTGGGAAGACTATGTGGATATAGACCATCCTGATGTGAAGTTTAAGAAACTGAGGTGTTTGGATGGCACGACAAGGCATGCTAGTTTAAAGTAGAGAATGTAAATCAAAAAGCTTTAGTGCATCTAGGACATCACAGCTTTGTTTTGGTATCAAAGCGGGATATCTTTGGTGCGATAAGGCGCTAGAGGATGAAGTGTTTGATTGGCACGTATGCTTAAAAAATTTACAAGTGCATGTGATTATGATTATTTTGACTGGTAGTAGCCAATGCTACTTATTCTGATGAATAGAAATTAAGATTATTTCTCAGGGAAAGATGACCCATTGAGTTCTGCTAGCCATTATGTGGAAGATTCAGAATCATGGTGAGACCAAGTGGAACCCAAAGGACAACTGATGAGGCTGCAGCTCCATCTTTCCCTGGTCCACCCAGATCGCCGTTCGCTTCTTAACATATACAATCCCTTTGCTCATGGGAAACTCGTTAAAAGAGACTGTCATCTCTTTCGGATCGCCTAGTTGGATCGGCAACAAGCTTATGGCTTGGGGTATGAAAATATGTCCTATTACGAGTGAGATTTACATCTCTACAAGTGAAACCTAAATCTAACCTGATCACCAGTCCCCCCCAAACCACAACACGACACCAGATGCAGAAAATCATCCATGCAATGGCACAAGGCATTCATAAATCAAGTATTTCAACAAGTTAGGCATAAACAAGGGTCACAATCGATTATACGCAACCTTATGGGATCGAACTTCAAGCGTATAGCATATAAATAAATATATAACTTCGAAAGGTCATTAAAATGATATCTCATTTACTAATCACCTGAGCTCTCAGGCCACAATGTAACTCTCTAGGGCACTATAGCCAATCGATATCACTAGGGTACTTTGGCCAATCGATATTACTACGGCTCTCTGGCCACTCAATATCACTGTTATCATTCACAGTATAATCATCATATGATCGCATCAATCAAGTCAAGCCACAGACATAACCAATCAATCAATTCATTCAACTAATTTATCCAATAGTATCCTAATGTTCAAGTGAAGGTATAAAGAGCACTTACCCTTCGGTCAAGCTAGCTAAATTAATCACAAAAAATCCTCCAAGCACGGTAATCCCACAGCCAAAGGAGCACACTTTCGGTCCTAGAGAAATTCCATCAAAAATATATCATAACCCATTCATTCTTCAATCCCATCACACCAATACTTCAATAACTAATCAAATAATAGCCTAGGATGTCTTAACGACCATTCAAAGACATGTCAACACCCCAATGAACCCCCAAAATGTTTGGTTCACACAGTCCTTTAATAGGGCAGAATCGGTTCCGCCTTAATTCGCCCAAATCAGTCCATAAATCAATCGTAGTTGCAATTCGTCACGAAAAAAACTTGCCAACATATTAACCCAAGTGTTGAGGAAGCTCACCAAGACTTTCGGATTGAAATAGCACCTCGAAACCCTTCAAACGGCTCGGTTTGCTCTTGGTGTTCAACGATCAAATTTATGCTCGGTAGAAGTCACCATAAAATCAGCCATGAAAACACCCTAAATCCTTAATAAAATCATCATATCTGCTTGGCCAACTCAAATCTAAGTGTTATAGAGATCCCACAAAAGGTTTGGAGTTAAACGATGTCTTTAAGAGGGTGAACAAAAGCCTTACCCCAACTCGCTCCAAATCTATCCAGTTTTGGTTTCGGGGTCGATCGGGAAAAAACTACACCACAAAACGACAAACTACCACTTAAAACTTGTAGATGAGAGATTGGACTAGCTACTAGTGGTGGGTACACAGTGAGACGACGACCGGAAGTGGCGGTCGACAATAGCGAACAGGAAGGGCAAAACCGCTCGGCTGGGCAGTTTCGGTGAAGGAAGAAGAAGAAGAAGAAAATGAATGGAAATGAGAGAGAGGGGGTCACTGCTGAAAAGAGGGGTATAATGAGGCTTTCCACAAATAATTGAGGATTTTTTGTGACGAGATTGATTTTATGGGGCAATTAATGCTTAGGTTATTCTATGGTTGATACTTGGCAAAGTTCAATTATTAACTCCATTGGCTTTGACTTCCTTTGACCTTATCTTCATCAATTTTTGCCAGCCACTAAGAAGGGTCTAAATGACCATTTTGTCCTTCTATTCTTCTCAAGATAAGGGCAAATGTCGATGGGCAAAATGGTAATTTTATACTTTCTGTCCGAAACTTCATTTTTCAAATTCTAAATTACCATTGGCGGAACGACGTCAAATCCTTTTCTAATATTGGAATTCCCTATTTCTATTTTTCAATATTTTGTGATCAATTTACCGTCATTGTATCTTCAGTTTATCTCGAACTAACGAGCGGTTTTTGCAAACGTTACGCGTATCGACTCTATGATTCTCATCACACTTAGGATGACTCAAGTTACGATAACTTTGGTTGTCATGTAATTGCGAGAATTCATTGCTAGTTTTGACGGTTTCGATCGTCATAGTTCAATTTAGAAAAATTTTGCAAATTATACATTGGTTATACAACATTACCTGCGCTCCAATCGTATAACACTAGCAATGGATTCCTTAATCGTTAATTGATCGGCCATTATTAGTTCTAAATATTCCCTCGACAATCTTTATGGTCAAAGCGTTATTTCCTTTCTTGAGTTTCATAGGTCTACATACCTTGTCATACGTTAGTCTGTCCATTTTGGTCAGTCAACTCGAGTTTGATCAGATCCGAGCGAGATAAAACTAAAATACATTGATAGATATATTCTCATTCAATAGCCTCAAAATGGCAGGAAATTCAAAATATCACAACTCTTCCCCCTTACGGAAAGTTCATTCTCGAAATTTGCAATAAATACAGCTATTCAAACAAATGGAGGTATTGACATCTCATAGCCTCTTCGTTTTCTCACGTAGCTTCTTCGGTCTCATGGTGCTCCCAGATTACTTTAACTAGTGAGATCGTCTTATTCCTTAGAACTTACTCCTTTCGATCGTCGATTCTGATGGGCTTTTCTACGTATTATACCTTGTCGTCTAGTTCGATGGTCTCATAATCTAAAACGTGAGTCAGATCTGGCTCGTACTTTCTTAGCATTGATACATGAAATACATTGTGCACTTGCGAGAAGTTCGGCGGCAGGGCGAGTCGGTAGGTGAAAGTTCCAATTCGTTCCAAAATTTCAAAAGGATCTATGTACCTCGGACTCAGTTTTCCCTTTTTCCCAAATCGAAATAATCCGCACATCGGTGATACCTTCAGGAAGACGTGATCACCAACTTGGAACTCGCATGACTTGCGCCTTTTATTGGCATAGCTCTTTTGACGATTTTGTGCCGTTCTCAGCCTTTCTCTAATAACCTTTACCACCTCAACTGATTGTTCCACTAACTTGGGACTTTTTATGCTCATTTCTCCAATTTCGTCCCAACATAGCGAAGTTTTGCAAGCTCTACAATAAAGCGCTTCAAACGGTGCCATTCAGATGGTTTGCCGGCAGCTGTTATTGTAAGCAAACTCCACTAGATATAGTTGGTAAAATCTATGACGCACACTCGTAACATATCCTCGAGCGTCTGAATCGTTCTCTCCGATTGTCAATTTGTTTGTGGATGATACGCTGTACTAAACTGTAATCTATTTCCCAAAGCCTCCTGAAGACTCTTCCAAAAGTTCGCTATAAATTTGGAATCTCTGTCCAATGTAATCGTACAATCCGACGCATATATAACTCTGCATACTTATCCATCAAGAAATCCTTTCGCACGGGTATGAAATGTGCAAATTTGATCAATCTATCCAAGACTACCCAAATTGAGTCATGACCTTTTTTACTTCTCGGCAACCCCATCACAAAATCCATTGTCACATGCTCCCATTTCCATTCAGGGATTTCTAAAGGTTGTAGCAATCGTCCGGGCTTACAATGTTGAGCTTTCACCTACTGACAGGTTAAACACTTTGTCACGTACTTAACCAAATCCACTTTCATTCCATTCCGCCAGTAGTATTGACGTAGATTCTGATACATCTTCATGCTACTCGGGTGAATACTGTAATTGCTCCTATGAGCTTCCAACAAGATCTTTTCTTAAAGTTTCTCGTCATCAGGCACACATAAACGTCCGCGGAATTTCAGAATCCCGTCTTCTGACGCTTGAAACTCTGGTTTCCTTTTCACCACGTCCATCTCGAGAATCTTTTAAATTTTCGAATCCGTAGACTGCAAAGCCTTTACTTGTTCTTGAATTTCAGGCTCAATCCTTAAAGTTGCCACTAAACTAGACAGTTGGCAAGCTTTCAATTTAAATTCGGAGTCTCTCAATTCCTCTAGTAAGGACCATCCCTTAACCAATAAGAGTGTAATGCTGGATTTTCGACTAAGCGTATTCGCGACTCAATTCGCCTTTCCAAGGTAATACAAAATATCGCAATCATAGTCATTGAGTAACTACATCCATCGACACTGTCTCATATTTCATTCTTTCTACGAAAATAGATACTTCAAATTCTAATGATCTATATAAATCTGAAACCTTTCGCCACACAAGTAATATCTCCAAATCTTTAGGGCGAAAATGATGACAGCTAATTCTAAGTCATGCGTCGGGTAATTCATCTGATGAGATCTCAATTGTCGCAAAGTATAAGTGACAACTTTCCCATGTTACATTAGCACGTACCATAATCCCTTTAGTGAAGCATCGCTATATATCTCATAACCTCCAAGTCTAGAATGAATAGTTAACACTGGTGCGGTTGTCAATCGATGCTTAAGTGCTTGAAAACTTTTTTTCACACTTATCAATCCATTCGAATTTCACATCCTTCTTTGTTAACCTCGTTAACGTTATAGCTATAGATGAAAAACTCTCCACAAATCGCCTATAGTAGCTCGCCAATCCTAGAAAACTTCTAACCTCAGTAACTGTCGTGGGTCTAGGCCATTTCATCACTACCTCAATCTTTGAAGGATCCACAAAAATTCCTTCTCCAGAAATCACGTGACCAAGGAATGCTACTTTACTTAGCCAGAATTCGCATTTATTAAACTTGGCGTAAAGCGAATGCTCCCATAAGGTTCACAGAACCACTCTCAAATGTTCTTCATTGCTTTTCGAGTAAATCAAGATGTCTCTATAAAAACAATGATGAATTGATCCAAATACTCCTTAAATACTCGATGTATCAAGTCCATGAATGCAGCAAGAGCATTAGTCAAATCAAAAGGCATAATTGTAAACTCATAATGCCCATATCTCGTTCTAAAGGCAGTCTTTGGGATGTCCTCTTTCTTAATCTTCAGCTGGTGATAACTAGTCCTCAAGTCTATTTTAGAAAACGCATATGCTCCTTGCAGCTGATCAAACAAATCGTCTATTCTCGATAATGGATACTTGTTCTTGATAGTTACTTGATTCAACTTCCTATAATCAATACACAAACGTAAAGACCCATCCTTTTTCCTTGCAAACAGCACTGGCGCTCCCCATGGCGACACGCTCGGTCTAATAAACCCTTTATCTAGTAACTCATGCATCTGTACTTTTAGTTCTTTCAATTCTAACAAGGACATTCTATAAGTTGCCATCGAGATTGGCTCTGTTCCAGGAGCTAACTCGATCACGAACTCAATTTCTCTCTCAGGTGGTAATCCTGGCAATTCCTTAGGGAAGATATTAGGAAATTCATATATCATTGCTATACTTTCCAACTTCGTTTCCTCAACTATTGTGTCAACTGCAATGGCTAAATAAGCTTGACACCCTTCATTCAATAGTTTAGTCGCCTCAAGCGACGAGACTAAAGGAATCGAGGTTCCTCCCCGACTTCCTGCAAATTCAAAACTACAGTGACCTTCCGGGTAAAAACGAATTACCCACCCTTTTACTACAATCAACTATAGCCCTTTGTTTCCCCAACCATTCTATTACAATAATCACGTCAAAATCGTACATAGGTAGTACAACCAAATCTATACTTTCTTCACTACCACCAATCACTATCTTAAAATTCATACAACCTAGCGAGACTAGTACGTTATCCTTTAATGGTGTGGTAACATGCAACGACACATTCAACTATTTCAACTCTACACCCACTGATCAGCAAATTGAGTCAGCAAATTGAGCAGATATAAAAGAATGCGAAGCCCCGGAATCAAATAAAGCATAGACAGCTTGGTCACATAAATAGATCGTACCTGTGACTACGCCAAGTACTTCATCCGCCTCTCTTCGTGCCACAACACACACTCTTCCTTTATCTAGTGGTTGATTCTGTTTGTTCGGTGAGGCTATAGCTAGCTGTCTAACCTGCGGTTTCTGTCCTTGAGCTCAGTTTCTTGGAGCTTGGTCTGGACAATTCTTCAACTAATGGCCCAGCTAACCACATCTAAAACATGCACCCGTCCTAACAGGACATGGACCACTTCCATGCCTTCTGCCACAAACATGACAATACCAGTTTGATTGATTCAACAGCTTTTCGATATTTCTTCGAATCGGAGGGATAAGAGTCGGTTGTTCACTATTAGCCTCTTACCCAGCTACCAATTGTCTCTTAATGGAGTAAACCATGATCCAAAAGTAGCGGTTCCTTTTATATCTCTCCCGATCATCTGACTCCTCTCATAAATCTCTCGAAACGTTCTTAAGTTCACCGTTGTTATTCAACTTCGAATTTCTGGTCTCAAACCATCTCAAAACTGCTGAGCTTTCTCGAGCGGATCCTAAACTGATCTCGGTGCACACCTCAATAATCTTGCGAACTCATCCTCATATTGGTCCACAGTCAGTTGATTCTGTCGCATTTGTTGGAATTCTACTCGTTTCCTCTCATTTGCCGTCTCTAAAAAGTACTTATCATTAAAAACGATAGTAAAGGCAGCCCAAGTCAAGGCCGTACCTTCAGGAAACACTCCATCCTTCGAGGCACTCCACTAGTCATTCGTAGTTCCTTCTAGCTGATATACAGCTAACAATACTTTCTCTTCATAGGTACACCTCAGCACTCCAAAAGCCTTTTCAAGTTTCTCAATCCATCTCGGGGCCAGCTCAAAATCTCTTGTGCCATCGAATTGGGTCAGTTTCAGCTGTATAAACTGCTCAACCAATTGACCCATTTGTCTATTGGCATTAGCATCACCTTGGGCGTTACCAGCTTTAACGCCTTGAACATTATTTCCATTCTCCATATTCACTACTGCCACTACAGCTTCAGTAACCTGAGCTATAATGTCAACTCTATCTTCAACTTGTCAAAGAGCCGTAACAGCTCTATCTTGAGCTTCCTTTCCCATTAACTCTCCAATTTGTTATAAGGCTCTCAAGACTCCATCCACTCTTAGATCATCGATCGCTGGTGCTCTCGAGCTAGAAGCTCCACTTCTCGGCCTTTCAAGTCTATTGCTCATTCTTGCTCAAACTTAGTCTACTTGAGTCACTATAATTCTACCATGGAACTAGAGACCAAAGTCACTTACTCAAGTCTAGTGATTCTATGCTACTCAACGAGGTAGCAATCACAAAACAATAGTCAATCACTTATACATTCTCATGAGAACGTCAATCAGTGATGCATAATCATACCTCTAGTTTAGACACATCTGCAACTTAGTATAATCAGATGTAATAACCCACTGGTCAAACCAGCATCGACAACAGCTCACTATGCTAAGTGCGAAGCTTGATCCCTATAGGTTCACTACAACAATGCCAATTTAAGATGTCAATTACATACACCAATCATATACCATGCATTCGTGCTTGACTCTAATGAATTCCCCCAAGGGTCTCTCTACTCCATCATCCAAATTCCTTTACTCATTATTACTCAAATCCTCAATCTAGTAGAATCGAGCTGACCTTACTCTGATACCACTTCGACGGGAATGTAACGCCCCGCATTCCTTATCTACGCGTCACATCGGCTCAAGCCATTCATAATCATAAATATCCAGGAATAACGCAAGGCCTAATAGTGTAATGAAACACGCATGCGGAAGGAAATACAATTACCCTGACCAATGAAAGTAACAAAAGGAAAATTGAGAATGATACAAAAGGACACACACATACATATATATATATATATATATATAAACATAGCATAAACATTTAGTTACATTTGCCAGAAGGGGAAAAGACATAAGGAAAACCGCACACCCATATAGGATAAGGAACTAAGGCTCAAGCCAAAAGGGTTACTCCACAGCCTTGGTAAAACCAAACACCAAAATTGTTCCTACTTCCAAAACACTAAGCCACTGCACCAGACTACTCTAATGAGCCACTCAACCCATCACTTTCTTCAGCTTCGTCATCTTCCGGATTGTATTTAGAAAATGTATCAAAAGGCACCTCCTCAAAAACCTCTTCAGTTTCCTATTCAATGTCCTGTATTACGTCAACGGAGATCTCGAAGTAGTTCATGTACTCTTCGGTAGGGGGAGAATTTGACACCTCGGGAATGTTCCTTGATCCTCCCATAGACGCCCCATTCTCCACCTTGATCTCTGCTCGGGACGGATGACACCAGCTAGGTACTACCTCTATAGGAACGTCTTCAGGCAATAGAGGATCCATCAGGTTACTACCTCCTAGACAACGAAACCATGATTCGTTCCCCCGTCCACCCAGACCTTTGTTCGCTTCCTAACATATAAAATCCTTTTCCTCGAGGGAAACTCATCAAAAGAGACGATCAACTATTTCGGATCGCCTAGTCGAATCAGCAACATGCTTACAGCTTGGGATCTGAAAAAATTTCCCACCATGGAGTGATATTTACATCTCAGCAATGAAACCTTACCCTAAACCTAATCATCAGTCCCCCCAGACCACAACACGACACCAGATGCAGAAAAGCATCCATGCAATGGCACAAGGCATTCATAAATCAAGCATTTCAACAAGTTCGTCATAAACAAGAGTCACAATCGATTATACCCAACCTTGTGGGATCGAGCTTCAAGCGCATATCATATACAAAAAAATATAATGTCGAAAGGTCATCAAAATGATATCTCAATTACTCATCGCCTGGGCTCTCAAGCCGCGATGTACTTCTCTAGGGCACTCTAGCCATTTGATATCACTAGAACACTTTGGCCAATCGATATCACTAGGGCTCTCTAGCCAATCGATGTCATTGAGGCTTTTTGGCCAATCGATATCATTGTTATCATTCAAAGTATAATCATCATATGATCACATCAATCAATTCAAGACACAAACTTCACCAATCAATAAAGTCTTTCAACCAATTTATTAGTAGTGTCCTAATGTTCAAGTAAAGGTTTAAGGAACACTTATCCTTTGGTCATGCTAGCTAAATTAATCACAAACGATCCAGTTGACACGGTAATCCCACAGCTGAAGGAGCACACTTTCGGTCATAGAGAAATTTCGTCAAAAATATGTCATATCCCATTCATTCTTTAATCTCATCACACCAATGCCTCAATAACTAATCAAATAACAACCTAAGATGTTTTAACTACCATTCAAAGATATGGCAACACTCCAATGAACCCCAAAACGTTCGGTTCACACAGTCCTTTAATAGGGCAGAATCGATTCTGCCTTAATCCGTCCAAATCAGTCCATAAATCAATCCTAGTTGGAATTTCTCATGAAACTTGCTAACATCTTAACCCAAGTGTTAAGGAAGCTCACCAAGAGTTTGGATTGAAATGACACCTTGAAGCCCTTCAAACAGCTTTGTTTCCTCTTGGTGCTCAACGGTCAGACTTTTACTCGGTAGAAGTCACCAAAACTCAGCCATGAAAATACCCTAAATCCTTCATAAAATTATCATCTTTGCTCGGTCAACTCAAGTACTAAGTATTATAGAGATCCCATAAAAATTTTGGACTTAAACGATGTCTCTAAAAGGGTGAACAAAAGCCTTACTCTAGCTCGCTCCAAATCCGTCCAATTTTGTTCTCGGGGTTGGTCGGGAAAAACTACTCTACGAAACGATGAGCTAACACTTGAAACTTGTAGAGGAGAGGTCGGGCTAGCTACTGGTTGTCAACGCACGAAGAGGTGATAGCCGGAAGTGGTGGCTGAAGGCAGCGAATAGGGAGGGCAGAACCGGTCGGCTTGGCAGTTTTGATGAAGGAAGAAAAATAAGAAGAAAATGTAGGGAAATGAGAGAGAGGGGGTCACTGCTAAGGAGAGGGGTATAATGAGGCTTTCCACAAATAATTGAGGATTTTTTTTGTGACAAGATTGATTTTATGGGGCAATTAATGTTTGGGTTCTTCTATGGTTGACACTTGGCAAAGCTCAATTATTAACTCCATTGGCTTTGACTTCCTTTGATCTTTATCTTCATCTATTTTCGATAGCCACTAAGAAGGGTCTAAATGATCATTTTGTCCTTCTATTCTTTTCAAGACAAGGGCAAATGGTCGAGAGGCAAAATAGAAATTTTACACTTTCCATCCGAAACTTTGTTTTTTCAATTCTAAATTACCATTAATGGAACGACGTCAAATCCTTTTCTAATATTGGAATTCTCTATTTTCATTTGCCAATTTTGAGTTTCCATTTCGTGATCAATCTACCGTCGATCGTATCATCAGTTAATCTCGAACTAATGAGCAGCTTTTGGAGATGTTACACATATTGACTTTATGATTCTCATCACACTTAGAACTACTCAAGTTACGACAACTTTAGTTGTCATAATTGCGAGGGTTCATCGCTAGTTCCGACAGTCGCAATCGTCATAGTTCGATTTAGGAAAATTTTATAAATTATACATTGGTTATAAAGCATCGCTCGCGCTTCAATTGTATTACACTACCAATGAATTTCTTAATTGATATTTGATCGGCCGTTATTGGTTTTAAATATTCACTCAACAATCCTTATAATCAAAGCGTCATTTCCTTTTCTCGATTTTCCTAGGTCCACGTACATTGTCATACGTTAGCCTTTTCCTTTTGGTTAGTCAACTCGATATTTACATATTCGAGCGAGATAAAATTGAAATACATCGATAGATATATTTTCATTCAATAGCCTTAAAATGACAAGAAATTCAGAATGTCTATTGAATGAGAATATATCTATCGATATATTTCAGTTTTATTTCGCTCGGATCTGATCAATCTCGAGTTGACTGACAAAAAAGGAAAGGCTAACGTATGACAAGGTACATGGACCTTGGAAACTCGAGAAAGGAAATGACGCTTTGACCATAAGGATTGTCGAGCGAATATTTAGAACCAATAACGGCCGATCAAATAACGATTAAGGAATCCAATGCTAGTGTCATACGATTGGAGCATGGATGATGCCGTATAATCAATGTATAATTTGTAAAATATTCCTAAATCGAACTATGACAATCGAGACCGTCAGAACTGGTGATGAACTCTTGCAATTACATGATAACCAAAGCTATCGTAACTTGAGTCGTCCTAAGTGTGAAGAGAATCAGAGAACCAACGCGCGTAACGTCTGTAAAAGCCGCCCGTTAGTTCGAGATAAACTAAAAATACAATCGACGGTAGATTGATCACGAAATGGAAGCTCAAAATTGGCGAATGGAAATAAAGAATTTCAATATTAGAAAAGGATTTGACATCATTCTGCTAATGGTAATTTAGAATTGAAAAAAAAATGAAGTTTCAGATGGAAAGTACAAAATTACAATTTTGCCCCTCGACCATTTGCCCTTGTCTTGAGAAGAATATAAGGACAAAATGGTCATTTAGACCCTCCTTGGTGATGAAGATAAGGTCAAAAGAAGTCAAAGCCAATGGAGTTAATAATTGAGTTTTGCCAAGTGTCAACCATAGAATAACCCAAGCATTAATTGCCTTATAAAATCAATCTTGTCACCAAAAATCATTATTTGTGGAAAGCCTCTGTACCCTTATTTTTAGGCGTGACCCCTTCTCTCTCATTTCCCTTCAATTTCTTCTTCTTTTTCTTCCTTCACCGAAACTACCCAGCCGATCGATTCTACCCTCCATGTTCGCTACCATTGATCGCCACTTCCGGCCGTCATCTCGACATGCGCCGACCACCAGTAGCTAACCCGACCTCTCCTCTACAAGTTTAAAGTGGTAGTTCATCATTTCATAGAGTATTTTTTTCTCGATCAGCCCCGAGACCAAAACTGGATAGATTTGGCACAAGCTGGGGTAAGGCTTTTGTTCATCCTCTTAGAGACATCGTTTAACTCCAAACTTTTTGTGGGATCTCTATAACACTTAGCACTTGAGTTGGCTAAGTAGAGATGATGATTTTGTTAAGGATTTAGGGTGTTTTCATGGCTGATTTTGTGGTGACTTCTACCGAGCAGAAATTTGACCGTTGAGCACCAAGAGGAAATCGAGTTGTTTGAAGGGCTTCGAGGTGTTATTTCAATCCGAAACTCTTGGTGAGCTTCCTCAACATTTGGATTAAGATGTTAGCAAGTTTATTTCGTGAGGAATTGCCATTAGAATTGATTTATGGATAGATTTGGACGGATTAAGGTGGAACCAATTATGCCCTATTAAAGAACTGTGTGAACCGAACATTTTGGGAGTTCATTGGAGTATTGCCATGTCTTTAAATGGTCGTTAAGACATCCTAGGTTGTTATTTGATTAGTTATTGAAGTATTGGTGTAACAGGATTGAAGAATGAATGGGTTATGATTTATTTTTTATGGAATTTTGCTAGAATCGAAAGTGTGCTCCTTTGGCTGTGGGATTATCGTACTAGGAAGATCGTTTGTGATTAATTTAGCTAGCTTGATCGAAGGGTAAGTATTCTTTATACCTTCACTTGAACATTAGGACACCGCTAGATAAATTAGTTGAATGAATTGATTAATTGGTTTAAGTTTGTGGCTTGAATTGATTGATGTGATCATATGATGATTATATTGTGAATGATAACAATGATATCGATCGACCAAAGAGCCCCAATGATATCGATTGGCCAGAGAGCCTTAGTGATATCGATTGGCCAGAGTGCCCCAGTAATATTGATTAGCCAAAGTGCCTTAGAGAAGTATATCGCGGCCTGATAGCCTAGGCAATGAGTAAATGAGATATCATTTTGATGACCTTTCGAAGTTATATATTCATTTATATGTTATTTGCTTGAAGCTCGATCCCATAAGGTTGAGTATAATCGATTGTGACTCTTGTTTATGCTTAACTTGTTGAAATGCTTGATTTATGAGTGCCTTTTGTCATTGTATGGATCATTTTCTGCATCGAGTGTCGTGTTGTGGTCTGGGGGGACTGGTGATCAGGTTTAGGTTTAAGTTTTACTTGCTGAGATGTAAACCTCACCATGTAGTGGGGCATATTTTCAAACCCCAAGCCGTAAGCATGTTGTCAATCCGACTAGGCGATCCGAAAATGATGACCGCCTCTTTTGACTAGTTTCTCGCGAGGAAAGGGATTGTATATGTTAGGAAGCGAACGATGGTCTTGGTGAACGAGGGAAAGATGGAGCTGCAACCTCATCGTTTTGAATCATGGTTTCGTTGTCTGGGAGGTAGTAACCTGATGGGTCCTACATTTCCTGAAGAAGTCCCTATAGAGGTAGTACCTACTGGTGTCACCCGTCCCGTCCAGAGATTGAGGTGGAGAACGCGGCGTTTATGGGAGGATCAAGGAACATTCCCGAGGAGTCAAAGTCTCGCCCTACCGAAGAGTACATGAACTACATTGAGATCTCCGCCGACGTAATAGAGGACACTGAAGAGTAAACTGAAGAGGACACTGAAGAGGTTTATGAGGAGGTGCCTTTTGAAATATTTTCTGAATACAATCTGAAAGACAATGAAGTTGAAGCAAGTGATGGGTCGAGTAGCTCATCAGAGTAGTGTGGTGCAATGGCTTAGTGTTTTGGGAGTAGGAATAATTTTTGTGTTAGAGTCAAGCACGGATGCATGGCATATGATTAGCGTATGTTATTGGCATCTTGAATTGGCATTGTTGTAGTGAACCTATGGGGATCAAGCTTCTCACTTAGCATATTGAGTTGTTACGGATGCTAATTTGACGAGTGGATTATTACCTCTAATTATACTAATTTGCAGATGCGTCTGGGCTTAAGGTATGATTATGCATCCCTACTTGACGTGCTCATGAGAATGCCTGAGTGATTGATTGTTGTTTTGTGATTGTTGCCTTGTTGGGTAGCATAGAATCACTAGACTTGAGTAAGTGACTTAGATCTCTAATTTCGTGGTAAAATTATAGTGACCCAGGTAGACTAAGTTTGAGCGAGTGTGAGCAACAGACCTAGAAGGCGAAGAAGTGGAGCTTCAACCTCGAGAGCATAAGCGACCGAAGATCTAAGAGTGGATGGAGTCCTGAGAGCCTAAGAACAAATTAGAGAGTTAATGGGAAAGGAAGCTCAAGATAGAGCTGTTGCGACTCTTCGACAAGTCAAAGATAGAGCTGAGATTATGGCTCAGGCTAAAGCTATAGTGGTAGCTGTGAATATGTCGAATGAAAATAATGTTCAGGGCACTAAAGCTGGTAACGCCTAAGGTGATGCTAATGCCAATAGACAAACGGGTTAGTTGGTTGAGCAGTTTATAAAGCTGAAACCGACCCAGTTTGATGGTACAGGAGATCCTGAGCTGGAGCCGAGATGGATTGAGAACTTGAAAAAGCTTTTGGAGTGCTGAGGTTCACCGACGAAGAGAAAGTACTGTTAGTTATGTATCAGCTAGAAGGAATTGCAAATGACTGGTGGAGCGCCTCGAAGGATCGAGTGTTTCTTGAAGGTACGACCTTGACTTGGGCTGCTTTCACTACCACTTTTAATGATAAGCACTTTTCAAAGACGACACGTGAGAGGAAACGAGTAGAATTCCAACAGTTGTAATAGAATTAACTGACTGTGGACTAGTATGAGGCTTAATTCGCAAGATTATCGAGGTATGCACCGAGATTAGTTGAGGATCCGCTCGAGAAAGCTCAGAGGTTCCTAGATGGTTTTAGACTAGAGATTCCAAGCCGAATAATAACGGTGAACCTGAGAACGTGTTGAGAGATTTATGAGAGGAGTCAGATGATTGAGAGAGATACAAAAGAAGGAGCCACTGCTTCTGGATCGCGGTTTACTCCCTTAAGAGACAATTGACAGATGGGTAAGAGGCCGATGGTGAACAACCTACGCTTTATCCCTTTGGTTCAAAGAAATATCGAAAAGCCGTCGAATCAGTCAAACTGGTATTGTCGTGTTTATGGCAAAAGGCATGGAAGTGGTCCTTGCCCTATTAGGATGGGTGCATGTTTTAGATGTGGTCAGTTGGACCACCAGTTGAAGAATTGTCCAAACCAAACTCTAGGGAGCCGAGCTCAAGGACAGAGACCGCAGGGTGGATAGCTAGCTGCAGCCCTACAGAACGAACAGAATCGACCATCAGCTCAAGGAAGAGTGTCTGATGTGGCACGAAAAGAGGCAAAAGAAGCGGCTGGCTTGGTCATAGGTACGATCTATTTATGCGACCAAGCTATTTATGCTTTATTTGATCTCGGGGTTTCGCATTCCTTTATATTTGCTCAGTTTGCCGATTTAGTGGGTGTAGAGTTGAAACAACTGAATGTGTTGTTGCATGTTACCACACCATTAAAAAATAACGTGCTAGTCTTGCTAGGTTGTGCGGACTGTAAGATAGTAATATGTGGTAGCAAAAAAAGGATAGATTTGATTGTGTTGTCTATGTACGATTTTGATGTGATTATTGGAATGGATTGATTGGGGAAACAAAGGGTTGTAGTTGATTGTGGTAACAAGGTAATTCGATTTAACCAGAAGGTCGTCGTAGTTTTGAATTTGCAGAAAGTCGGGGAGGAACCTCGATTCCTTTAGTCTCGTCGCTTGAGGCGACTAAGCTATTGAATAAAGGGTGTCAAGCTTATTTAGCTATTGCAGTTGACACAACAGTCAAGGAACCGAAGTTGGAAAGTATAACGGCTGTACGTGAATTTCCTGATGTCTTCTCTAAGGGATTGTTAGGATTATCACATGATAGAGAAATTGAGTTCGTGATTGAATTAACTCATGGAATGAAGCCAATCTCGAAGGCACCGTGTAGAATTTCCTTGTAAGAATTGAAAGAACTAAAAATACAAATGCAGGAGTTACTAGATAAAGGGTTTATTAGACCGAGCGCGTCGCCATGAGGAGCGCCGGTGCTGTTTGTAAGGAAAAAGGATGGGTCTTTACGTTTGTGTATTGATTACAGGCAGTTGAATCAAATAACTATCAAGAACAAGTATCCGTTGCCAAGGATAGATGATTTGTTTGATCAGCTGCAAGGAGCTTCTGTGTTTTCTAAAATAGAATGGAGAATTGGTTATCACCAATTGAGGATTAAGAAAGAGGACATCCCAAAGACTGCCTTTAGAATGATATATGGGCATTATGAGTTTACAGTTATGTATTTTGGTTTGACTAATGCTCCTGCTGCATTAATGGACTTGATGCATCGAGTATTTAAGGAGTACTTATTGAAATGTTGATTTATGAATGCCTAGTGCCATTGCATGGATGATTTTCTACATCTGGTATCGTGTTGTGGTCTAGGGAGACTGGTGATCAGGTTTAGGTTTAGATTTCACTTGTTGAGATGTAAATCTCATTCCGTAGTGGGACATATTTTCAAACTCCAAGTCGTAAGCATGTTGCCAATCCGACTAGGCGATTCGAAAGAGATGACCACCTCTTTTGATAAGTTTCTCGAGAGGAAATGGATTGTATATGTTAGGAAGCGAACGACGGTCTGGGTGGACGAGGGAAAGATGGAGCTGCAACCTCACCGTCTTGAATCATGGTTTCGTCTTCTGGGAGGTAGTAACCTGATGGGTCCTTTGTTGCCTAAAGACGTCCCTATAGAGGTAGTACCTAGTTGGTGTCACCCGTCCCGCCTAGAGATCGAGGTAGAGAATGCAGCGTCTATGGAAGGATCAAAGAACATTCCCGAGGAGTCAAAGTCTTCCCCTACCGAAGAGTACATGAACTACATCGAGATCTCCGCCGACGTAATAGAGGACACTGAAGAGGACACTGAAGAGGTTTCTGAGGAAGTGCCTTCTGAAATATTTTCTTAATACAATCTGGAAGACGATGAAGCTGAAGCAAGTGAAGGGTCGAGTGGCTCATCAGAGTAGTCTGGTGCAGTGGCTTAGTGTTTTGGGAGTAGGAACAATTTTGGTGTTATGTCTTACCAAGGCCGTGGAGTAACCCTTTTGGCTTGAGCCTTAGTTCCTTATCCCATTTGGGTGTGCGGTTTTCCTTATGTTTTTTCTCCTTCCGTCAAATGTAATCGAATGTTTATGCTATGTTTGTGTGTGTGTGTGTGCGCTCGCGCTTTTGTATCATTCCAAATTTTCCTTTTGTTGCTTTTATTGGTCAGGGTAATTGTATTTCATTTCGCATGCGTGTTTCATTACACTTTTAGGCCTTGTGTTATTCCTGGGTATTTATAATTATGAATGGCCCAACAGATGTGACACGTGGATGAGGAATACGGGGCGTTACATGCCAACTTTTTTGAAAAACGAACACTTCAATATCAAAACTTTCAAAATAGTCACTTAAGTGCCAATTTTTTTTAAAGCGATCATTTAAGTGCCAATTCTTTTGAAAATTGCTCACTTCAATGCCAACTCTGATGAACTACGTCAGCATAAATATTAATAAAAAAATAGGCCACATCGGATTTTCGGCGTGCTACGTCGGCTTAAATCAGAGTTGGCACTAAAGTTATCGTTTTTAAAAAAAGTTGTTACTTAATTGATTATTTTGAAAATGTGGGCACTAAAGTGAGTGTTGTATACAAGTTTGGCCACTTGTAATATACTTTGGCCGAAAGATTCCTAAAGTTGAAATCAAGTAAGTTTGCTAGGTTAGGAATACCATACTAGGCTAAAAAATGGGTTGAAGGTATGGGAAGGATTTTTAAAGTATTGAATCGTTATGAGGCTGAAAAAGTTACACTAGCTAAATACCAATTCGAAGGAAATGTTGAACATTAGTGGGGAGCAATGAGAGCAACAATAATTCCCATGATATAGAAATTACTTGGAATAGATTTGTGGACACATTTAATGAAAAATATTTCTCAAATACTGCTCGAAAGCAAAAAATGGAAGAGTTTACAAAGTCAATTAAAAAATATATATCTATAGATGAGTATGAGGCTAAGTTTTCAGAACTAACTAGGCATGCACCTAGATTGGTAGAGAATGAAGAAGATAAGGCAAGATGATTTATTGATGGATTGAGAAATGACATCAGAAGACAACCGGTACCTCTTGATATAAGAGACTATACTACCCTATATGGATGAGCTCAAATGGTCAAGCAGGCATTGGCAAAAGAAAGGAAAGAAATAGAGCTACAGGGCGGAATAAATCGTTATATTCCTCCGAATAATTTTTGAAATGATAAGAGACCCAACCTGTTTTGGGATCGTTCATTTATTCCAAATAAAAGAAGTGTTGATGGAGGCCTAAGGCCAATGAACACTGGACAATTCGAAGAAGGGAGATAATACTCGAACCAATTTTGTCACCGTTGTGGTAAGGAACATGGGAATACACCATGTCTAAGGTGGCAAAGATATTTTATGTGTGGACAAACAGGCCACAGATTTCAGGACTGTCCCCCGAATGTTCAACTGCAAAGAAATAATCAACCACAACTAACCACTACTATACCTTCTCAAGGAAGTATTAATCAACGACTATCAGCTCAAGCAAGAGTTTATGCCGCTACCAGGAAGAGGCAGAGATCTCTGAAGCTATAATTGAAGGTACGATCTCTGTAAATAATTGCAAAGCTTATCATTGTTTAATATGGGTGCAACACATTCATTTATTTCTTTAAGATTGGTACAGATGAATAACTTAAGTACTAGACCTATGAAAGTACCTCTTAATGTTGTCACAACCCTAAAAGACGTTGTCTTAACCACGATGATGTGTGACAATGTCAGAATAGAGATAATTGGACAAGAATTGATTGGAGATCTGGGGATCTTGACTATATATGATTTTGACAGCATCCTAGGTATGGATTGATTTTATAAGCAAAGAGCTAAAGCGGATTGTTACAGAAAGACAATACAGTTTAATCCATGAGACCAATCTAGTTTTGAATTTATTGAAAATCGTACCAGTTGCATGAAAATGCTCATATCGGCTTTAGAAACGGATCAATTACTTGAGGATGGATGTATGAGTTATTTGGCCGTTGAAAAGGACGAAGCAAAAGAAAGTGCCAATATGTATTTCCATATGAAATACCGGGATGACTTCCCAAACGAGTTTGAGTTTGTAATTGAACAAGCCTTTGAAATGGAACCAATCTCAAAAGCGCCTTATAGAATGGCATTAGCGGAACTGAATGAGTTAAAAGTTCAATTGCAAGAGTTGTTGGATAGGAGATTTATTAGAACAAGAATGTCACCATGGGTGCAACAATATTATTCGTACGGAAAAAGGATGGATCCTTTCGAATGTGCATTGATCATAGACAATTAAATGGAGTGACAATTATGAATAAGTACTTGCTCCCTATAATTGATGATTTGTTTGATCAATTGCAAGAAGCGTCAGTATTCTCGAGGTCAGGGTATCATTAGTTGATGATTAAGGACGAGGATATATCTAAAAATTCTTTTTGAACTCATTATGGATACTATGAGTTTTTAGTCATGCCATTTAAATTAATAAATGCACTTGCAACATTCATGGACTTGATGAATAGAATGTTTGGATCGTTCTTAGATCAATTTGTGATAATATTCATTGATGATATCCTTGTTTATTCAAAGGAACCTACGAAACATGAGGAACATTTGAGAATATCTTTGCAAACTTTGAGAGAACATAAACTGTATGCCAAATTTAGTAAATCTGAATTCTGGTTAAAGGAGGTTATATAACTTAGGACATGTTGTATCTGGTGAAGGAATATCGGTGGACCCATATAAGATTAAGGCTTTGATTTACAGGCCAAGACCAAAGATCGTGACTGAGGTTTGAAGTTTCATTGGTTTGGCAGGTTACTATAGGAGATTTGTGGATGGATTATCCAGTATTGTAGGTCCCTCGACTAAGTTAACAAGAAAGAACGCTAAGTTCATATGAGACCAAGAATGTGAAAAGAGTTTTTAAAAACTTAAGGAGAAATTGACATCATCATAAGTATTAACAATACCCTCAGGATCAGGAGGAAATGAGGTATATAATGATGTTTCCTTAAAAGGTTAGGTTGCGTTTTAATGCAACACGAAAGAGTTGTTGCATATGTTTTTGGACAATTGAAATCATATGAGTTGAATTATCCAACTCATGATTTAGAATTGGCTACGATTATTTTTTTCCTTGAAAATATGAAGACATTACCCAGCACACTAGATAGTTGGTGCTTGCGGTATGACCGGGCTTCGTCCCATTACTCTCGGCGACGGCAATCGAAAAGCCATTGGATTCCTACTGACATGGCATGACACATCAGACATTCTTGAAAGGAGCACCGGTTCATAACTTGCCACGAACTGCCAACCGATTAGCCCGATGACACAAATTGTCATGCATCTGATAAGTAGTGTGATTTCGATCGACACAGCATGAACATATCAGGTAAAAATCATATGACCATACAAGCATGCCAAACAACGAAGACAATTTATATCTTTGCATTTAGTCCAATGCATTGATGGTTGGGTTCAAAACTCAGCTCAATGTCATTTTCATACTTAAAACTCAGTTCACAATGACCACGTGAATACGTATTAGTAGCCATACTTTGCATTTATAAACAGGGTGATTAGTTGTCATCCATACTTACATGTACTATCAAGCATATAGCAATCGCCTAATAATAATAATAATAATTAAATTAATTATTCGACTATAGTTAATTAATCTAATCATAATTAATTAACTTCATCATAATTAATTAAGTTTATATTAATTAATTAATCCATCTTTAATTAATTAATTCATCTCAATTAATTAATTCAACTTCGATTAATTAGCACCACAATAAACAGGTAACCCAAAATCATGTAAATGATCTGACCATGATTTAAAACAAAAGTAACTATAATTGACGAAAAGTAATTATGATTAACACAAAGTAATTATGTTTAGTTAAAAGTAATCATGATCGATCATAAAGTAACTATTGTTAATAAAAAGTAACCGTAGTTAACTGAAAGAAATTACGGTTACTTTAATTAATTAGGGTTGACTAAAATAATCGTGATCAACTAACTTAATCATAGTCTCTGATCTGGCCCAATCAAAGTTAACCAAACTACTCCGTCATTAACACTAATTAATCTATCCCGTAAATGTAATTAACGTCACAATGAGTTTAAGGGTTTACTCAGCTAAACGTTTTGACGACAACGATGGCGGTGATGACTTGGGCGCGATCACGGGAGCGACTCGCGGACGGGCAATGGGCGGCACGTGGGCATGGTGACGAGAGACGCATGGCAACGACGGCTCACGAATCTGCGGTTCGGCATGAGGCTCACACGAGTCTCGACAGACACGGATTAGGCCGGGTAGATCGCGGCACGGATTCGGATGGCTAGGCGAAGGGCGCGGTGGTTCTTGACGGTCTTGGCTCTTGACGGACGACGATGGAACCGCGAATGACAAAGCTCGAGGGTTGCGGGTCGCGTAACTTGGGTTGGCGACTCACGGGCGGCAGTGGCGCAGCGCCGGGGGGAGCTCTCGGTTCCATGGGTGGGGGCAGTTCGGCGGGCTAGCGGCAGCGATGGAAGATGTAGTGGCCGAGCGTTGCTGGTGAGGACGAAGGATGGAGGGAATCTCGGCCCAAGGAAAAAGAAAGAAGATGAAAACGAATAAGAGGAAGGAGAATGAGTAAAATGGAGGGAGCGTTACGATCGAGAGAGGGAGGGAGGAGGGAGGGAGGGAGAGGGGGGAGAAAAACAGAGAGAGAGAACGAGTGATTTGAGGGTGATAATGGGGTGGGATCCGCTGTTTAAATCGCAAAGGAAAGAAAATATCTTGTTCTGTATATAAAGGACTTCATACTGATGACAAAGAGAAAATATTACGTAGGCGTGGAGTACCCACGTCATCTCTGCACTAATTCATAAAAAACTTGACACAAGTCATGTGGGCCCACTTTTTTATTTTTTCCAGATTTCCTCTTCTCGCTTCCGTATTCTTTTCCCTAAAAACCTTTCCCCCCCTTCAACCAAATTAAAATAAAATAAAAAAGAACCCTCCCCCTTCCATCTTCACATCTTCGACAAAATCACCGTAACAGAGTCATGACTGAGGCGACCTCGTACCGACGGCGAGGGAGCCGCAGGTTGAGCCGCCAAGATCGCCGACGGTGAGGACGCGAGGCAACGAGTAGGCGGAGGCAGCGGTCAAGTTCTGGTTGAGTCTGAGATGGATGGGGTGGTGGCGGCGGCGTGGATGAACACGAGAGATCTCATCGAGACTGAGATCGAGGGGTGGGGCCGGGGCGAGGGCCGCGACGGTCGTTGGCGAGGGGATGGCTAATCGAAGAGCTGCTGCGGCTGGGGCTGCGAGAGGAGGACATCAATTGGGCGGAGGTGGGAAGCGATGGAAGGTAGGGAAATGACAATCGGAGGAAAGGATGCTCCGGCAAACTCAAGCTGGGGACTCTGGTGGTTCTTGGCAAACGGAGAAGTGGGAGCCGGGGTCTTGTTTGAGGGGGAGAGTGTTCTTGAAAAAACACAGACTGAGAGTTCTTGAAGGAACAGAGAGTGGTCTGGTTTGGGAAAAAAAAAGAGAAAAACCCAGTTCATGAGCAAAGAGGAAGAAGAAAGCACAGAGGTTTAAAACCCAGATCTGATTTTTATTAGAAGGGCCATTCAAGCTCAAACTCATCCAGGAGCGAGAGAGAGTGTGCGTGACGGAGATCCGTGAACCTCACGCCCCGCTGTGCCGCCGCCATTGCCGACGAATTCTTGTCGAGGTCCTGGAGAGAGAGAGAGAGAGGCACGATGGCTTGCGGGAGGAGACCACCGTGATTTTATTTTTTTGATTTTTTTGTTCCAACATGGTGATTTTGTTGAAGACGTGAAGGTGAAAGGTGAGGGGTATTTAGAGAAAAGAATAAAGGAGTGAGAAGAGGAAATCTGGAAAAAAAAAAAAAAAGCGAGCCGACGAGACACATGTCAAATTTTCTATGGATTGTTGTAGAGATGATGTGGCTACTCCAAGCGTACCTAATATTTTCTTGATGACAAAAAATTTCATAGTTGTTGACGAAGACAAAGGAAGGAAAATATTTTTGGATCAAATCGCACATGCAATTGTGATCCTGAGTTTAGACAAATCACTTCATTACGTGAGTCATCCTCATCTCCGTTAATCCATGTCTTTGATAGATCTTCATGATTGAAAATCTTGAAGTACGGTTCCACCTCGATTACTAGCTATTGTTGATGTAATCGATTACTAGGCATTGTGATGATGTAATATGTCAATTAAATTATCTAGAATACATCTCTTTATGATCTTGTCATTGCACTTGAAATACTTCTCTTATAGCTTGATCATCATTCCAACGTTTGAACTTTCTCGTTCAACGTCTGAACTTTCTCGTTCAACGTCTAAGCTCGATACAACATCTTAGACGTTTCTACCGGATTCAATCATATGTAACCTACACCTATGGATAGTTTGCAAAGCAAGTGTTTCATTACATTAACTCATATCAAGATATTATAGATTATTTTGTCAATTTCAAAATCAATTAGGGGTTCTCCTCAACAATCTCCCCCTTTTTGATGATTTCGCTACTCAAGAAAATTTTGCTGAATGTACATATATCATTTTAACACTTCAGCAAAAAAAAAAAAATCGAGATAAAAGATGATTTCACGACTTTTGAAATCGCTCTCAAAGGTTAATTTCCTTTAACATCGAGAACTTGTATCGAGGTCATTCAAAATGGAATATGCATAGGTTCCGAGAATTGAGTCTTGAAGTGTAAAGCTTGTGATAGAGTGAATGTGATTAATATCAGTGTATTTGAGGTTAAAACAAGTTTTCTATAATCAGAGCATATGATTCAGTCATGTGAACCTGTATCAGAACGATAATCTCAAAAGATTGTAGCAATATAAGGTTTCAGAGAATAGCGCTTTTTAAGTTTAAACATTTCCGCACTGTAATACACAGAACATCTTGTTCTGCATCTTTCTCAGAGCTTGTTCCAGTGAGAACCTACTCTCAGAGCTTGAAACCTGTTCATCCTATTCAGAACATTCTCTACACAACGACATTACTCTCAGAGTATAAGTTCAATTATGATATTGGTTCCTGCTAAATCATCATTCCATCTTTTTCAAAGACGTAAGAAACTGTTTTGTTAGTTACCTGCAATTCATAATCTCACATTTTTTTCTTAATAGAGAGACAATTGAGGGGTATAAACTTTCCCCCCTTTTTGTCATCCACACAAAGGATTAGAGTGAACTACCAATATGTATTCAATAAAAGATTAAGTAGGTTCAATCATAGTAATATTGTGATATAGTAGATTCAATCAAAATACTTATAAACTAATGCAAAGACGAAAACAAACTCAAAAACATCCGCCATTTAACACAGATCTAAAAACTAACAAATTTAAACAAGTGAAATGATTTTTAATTAGAAGGATTTGAAGTTGGGGTAGATGTGGACGGGGCTTGAGTGGAAGTCGAAGTTACTGGGTCGGATGGAATTTGGATAAGAACAAACTCGGATAGATGTTCAATCTTCTTATCGAGGTCTATTTTCAGGTTGTAAATCTTCCTGTACATGTTTCCGGCTGGAATTCAGTAAAGCCTGTATTGGAGGATATTGCCTTCTTGAGCTGGACAGCTTCAGAGTCTAGCTTGATCTTTAGTCCATCAACATCCAAATGCAGAGATTTCCATATGTCTGTCATCTCCTTAACAAAATTTTCTCTGATTGTGCACGAGTTCTTTGAGAAGCTCCGAGTCTGTAGCACAACCCATATCATCCTTCTTAACAGCGTTGGAAAACTCCCCTTGAGTCACTAGCTTGTATTCCAGATGATGAAGCCGGAGTGTCATGCAGTGGAAGATCTAAGGCAATTTTGCCTGGAGAATCTGCTATACCAGCAGCATTAATGTCCATTTCTGCATCCTCCCCCTCAGATGTTGTTTCCTCCTGTGTAATCCTATCTCCTTCATTCTGCAGAACGAGTTCAGAGAAATCCACCTGTCCGATCTGCTCTTACTGAGACTGTATTTGCATCTCCACATTAGCTTGAACCTCTTTTTAAGACTCTTGAACCACAAAAGGATCACCAACTTCTTTGTCCTTGTCCAGGACATCTTGAGTAACCTCAACAGGTGCAACCTGTTGTGTTTCTTCTACTTTCTTTGTCTCCTCTTTTTATTCACTTCTCTCTTTCTCTTCCCTCTCATGCTCTATCTGAGCTGTAGTCTCATCCTCAAAGGTTGACCTCACATTTTTTTGAATAACTTCTTCAATCTCACTATCACTTACCAAGAAGCTATCAGATGTTTGCTTATCTGATTCACTCGTGTAATCTTTTCGAGCAGTTTCTTGGCAAGTTTCCTCTTCTTCTGTCCAGGCTTAATGGACTTGTGAGCTAATATTTTCATCCTCCCTTTTCGAGTGGATTCAGAGGATGGTCCAGCAAGTGAGGTATTTACAGATTTTTTGACATTTGAATTTTCATTCAGAGTGGCTTCTACCACAGTTTCTACCAAAGGAAGATCTATCAAAACGACATTTTTTGTCACATCTCTCCACTGACCATTTGCAAACTTGTAGTCCATCTTCCCAAACATCGTCTCACCAATACTTCCTTGATGAATTTGCAGATATCTAAGATGCTGTGGAATCTCTATTCTCAGATACTCAAAGATCCTGGTGATCAATGACCCACTAGGCAGTTATCCCTCGTTCTTTCTTACAGTTCTACCTATATGAAAAAAGATGATATGTGGAAGAGAGAAAGGCTTGCCATTTCGGACGACCGGCTTCAAAGCGTGAGACATCAGTTTTAGAAGATCCTTTGGGCCTAAGACAGTTGATAACTATCTTATGCAGAATGATAGATCTTAGAGGAAAGTGGTAGTGCTCAACATGAGCCTTGATTGCTTTAGATAAATTTTGATTTCCAGAGAGAACTTTATAGACAAGATCATCTGAGATGGGGATAGGGGTGAAAGTTGATAGTTCAGAATTAAGAACCTTTGAAAGATCTACAGCACTCAGAATAATGTTCTGTTCAAAGAAGGAGAATTGAATAGCATCGCGAGAGATTATGGAAAAGTTTCGAGTAAAAATATGCAGTCAACTCAGGAAAACAAGGAGTATTTAGAGAATGGACAAGGAAAGGATCTGCAAACCGCTCTTTTCAAAATATTAGAAGTCAATAGGCCTATTTGCCGCAGAAGTTTTGGCAATTAAGGAGTTGTTGTAGTATACATGATGCTCCTTTGATCTGAACATCCTGCCTGCTTTCCCTTCTTGAGCCAAGAACTTCATCACCATTCCTTTGAAGTGAATGTAGATCATCTCATCATCTTCTTCCCTCAGAATGGTCACTGACTAGCACAATCTCTGGTGTCACTTCTTTCTCAGCTTATCACCCTCGGATCTTACTTCAGTTGAAGCGACATGCACTCTTCTACTCTTGAAGATTCGCCAACTTTTTCTTGCCATTTTCTAGAAGTCTCAGATGATATAGGCCTATCATTCTGAAATTCTTCTCCGACTTTCGTAGCCTGCCGAATTTCATCTTTAATTAGCATTTGACTAAATGCTCGCAACTTTCCTTCATCAAAGAATCCATTTCTATGCAGAAATTCTTGAACATCACGATTTGGTCTTCCATGCATTCTCATTCCCATAATTATGTTCAATAATCCTCTTGCTGATTTTTTTTCTCTTATTAACAAGAAGATTAGCATTTTCTTTAGGAGTTCTTATTACCATGTTCGTGATGGGATCCTGAAGTCTCTTCTTCCTTCTTGCTGCAACCTTCGGAGCCACGGCAATAGGAGTCTCAACGATCAATTGAGTTCCACTCGTCTCCTATGTTCTCATATTCTTGTTTCCCTCTTGTGGAGAATTGGTGAGATCATACTGTGTTGGAGCGTCGATTGGAGCTCGGCCTCGTGATTCCAATCGGCCTGAAGGAAGAGAACCAGTCGTGGGTGTCTTCGCGTCCGAAGGATTTTTAGGGGCCATTGATGATTTGGAGTTGAGAGATTCTGAGAGATTGAGTAGTCGGGAGTGAAATTACAGATAGGATTTAAGAGGAGAAAATAGTCGAGAAGAAATTTCGAGTGAAAAGTGTGAAGGTTGAGATTTTCAGAATGGCATTTAAAGATGACAATGGTTCAGTGCAATTTTTTTGTTTTAACTAAAGTAGGAAACCGCGTTTGAGCGGTTAAAAGATTTTAGATCAATTTTTCAAAACTAAAGATTTAAAAAGATATGAAACAAAATAATTTTGAAAAGAAAATATTCACTCATATCAATCATGATATACACTTCAATCATAATATTTCGCTTTAATATTAAAAGGATTGAGATCGTGCGTACCTTGTTGTTGCCAAAAATAACTAGTTATGTGCTAAAAATTTTGAACATCAAATCTGATGCCGTTAGTTGCTCAGAGGTTGGCCTCCTCAGATGATGTTGTCGTCCAGAAGTGCCCTTTTAGTCATCATATCTCTTCAGATGATTTTTTTTTTTTTTGCAGTAGATGCAAAGCATGATTAGGGAAAAGTTGATTTAATGATTTTTAATAATTTCTTACTTGTTTCCCAAGAGTGCATGCTTCAAAATTTACCTATCTTTTCATTCAACCGAAGTTATAAATTGTAAATTAACATACAATTGAAGCATATTTTATTCTAAGGGTTAGATTTTTATAAGCAGTTAATTGATGTTAGAGGTACTACTGAATTAAAACTGGGCCTGGATTGGACTGCCGATCCCTTGTCCCTATAATATGGGGATCGAGACTACTGGTTCAGTTCTCGATTTCATGTTGGGATCAGATGGCCTGAATCATGCATATCCCTAAATATAAGCACATATTAGGATAACTTCAACGTGCACATGCCACCGGAAAATATAATGGGAATTTAACAGCTCTATAAAAAAAAAAAATGAAAGGTCGGGAGATATTTTGTGACCCTTTGAAAATTCAAGACAAAGGTATGTCACCTTCAAGTCAGGAGAGTTTTATCTAATTAACTTTATATTTATTTTTTCCCTGCGTGGTTTTGGTCCTCAAAGGGAGACTCGCCCTGCAGGCACGTCAAATTTCTGTCGCTCGGAACTTTGGTCCCAGTCATGTCGTCGTCGCCCTCGCGAACAAACTTGACTCGGGCATGCTGCTACCAATTCCAACGTCCCCACCAACTGACTGAGTCGTTGGTGCCATGTGCTCTATATTGACGCCATAGTGGACAAACATGTGACTATGTAAATTGCAGGGATAATATCACAAAAAATTTCAAATTAATATATTTATGATAATTTTACCTCAAATTATTTTTTTGTCATGAAAAACCTCAAACTGGTATACCTTGATAAATTTACCCCAAATTAGTACAACTGTGATAAATATATACTTCATTAGTTTTCCTTAAATTTTACTGTCGAATTTTTGAATTGGATGATACATGGAAATTGTCGGGTGTACACGTTACCCTATATTTACTACTAGTGCATCAATTCAAATTTTTCGTGATATTAACTCAATTTAACGGAAACTAACATAGAATAAATTTGTTACATGCGTACTAATTTTGAATTTTTTATAGTAAAAAAATTTAGTTCGATGTAAATTTGTCATGGTTGTACCAGTTTAATATTTTTGGTGATCAAAAAAATAATTTAAATAAATTTATTACAAGTGTATAAATTTAAAATTTTTAGTTATCAAAAAATAATTTGAAGTAAATTTATTACAAATATATTAATTTGAGGTTTTGGCAATATTGATCCTAAATTGTGAGATACGTTTGGAGTAACCGAACTTCTCCCGCGTGGTCTGTGCCCCTCTGACCATTATTTATATTTGTCTAATCCACTGTTCATGATGAGTCGTTGATTAGATATAAGAATAATTTTTTTTTTCGTGGGAATATGAATATGGTTTGGGTGGCTTTTCTTCCGTACAAATCCGTTACGAAACATTCGCAGGGGTGGATTGCGAATGGCACATGAAATTTAACTCTAAGGATGGATGTTCGCTTATGAGAAATGGATAACACTTAACACTGACTTTGATGCTGTATTATAAAGAAACTTAAACTAATAAAAAGAGAAATATCATATGAATTTAAAGAGCCTATGTGACTCGTTGTCAAGTGATGCGGATCAATATTTCACCATGCTTGGTTATAAAGATTAACTATTCATCAAATATACGGAACCAATGTTTCACAGTCTTCTAATCAATTAGTTCACACCACACAAGTATATAATTTTAGTTGTCCATAATACTTGATTCCTTTTGCTCTCCAGTAACCGTTTAAATTGGCCCATTAGTCCTTGCTACGCGTTGTTGCATACATAGGTGAATCTAAGGGAGACTGACGGGTTCTGTAGCCCCGTCTCTGGATGTTTTTGTTTTTTTGAATTGATAATCGAGATATCTGAGCTAATTTGTATGCACTTTGACTATTTCTCGAGGGAAACTATTACAACAACCCATTGTCACGGCTTCCCACTTAAATCATAGATACTCGATTAGAGAATCAAATCTGTGATTAGTGCACCTAACCATACAATCTCAAGTGTCCCAACAAGAGAAGAAAAAAATAAAATTTACATCAGTGCTCGCAGCGTCACATATGACGGCCGGCGTCCATATCAGAGGTTTTTGCAAAAATTGACTGGATAACTAAATTGATACTAAAATATTTGGGACTCAATTGATAAATAAAATGTTTAAAACTGAATTGATATAATTACAATAGATATTTGACTTTCTTGAAAAAAAATTCATAATATTATTAGGCGTTACGTAGAATATCAAGTTTGATTAGAGTTCTCATATACTTGCGATTTGCTCTTCATTAAATGACAAGAATTTTTGCATTGGACCTCTTAATATGGTCGGCCTTCAGTTACACATGCCTTCCCTCCGTACGATCTCAATCTGTTTGTACGAGGAGTCAAAGTATTAATGCAATATCGACCCTCGATTATTGCACTTTGACTGCACTTTATTATATATGATGTTCCACCAATTTTCTGCAGAGTGTATCCTGTGGATTTACTATAGCAATCTATGAATGCATCATAAGGAAGGTTCATATAGCGAAACGCATCAAGAAGGGATTGCTCATCCGTAGGTTAGACATTGCTTTCGATGAAAGGAGAAAGACTGGTCAAAGACCAGATATCAAAAAGAGTAATAGTCACTGGATCAGCGGGAAGGAAGAAACAGTTCGATGAAGGTGACCAGAAGCAACAACAAGATACCAACAAAACCATATTCAGAAGCATCGATAGATATACCACAAAGCACCTATGGTTGTCAATCCTGGCTTTTCCCCATACGATAGAAAACTCTATACTCAATCGTTGGTACTAGCTGAAGAATTGATCATCGGCAAAATAATCCAAGTACTCTTAAGTTTCGAGATAATACCGTAGGATTGAATCTAGCAAAAAGTTTAGCTCAAATATTATTTCTGGGGAAATTAGATGCTGTGTCAAGCTCACACGTTGAGCGGGGATAACTTAGATATTGGAATGATGCTCAAGATCTGAGAGGAATATTCATGAGCGGTAATCAAAACTTGAATATGACTTCAAGATGTATTTAATTGATGCACTATAATGGATATAATCAAGCTGGATCATTCTTAAAGATTCTCAAAAATAGAGATCAATTAAGGACGCGGATCTTAAAAGACAAGCGAAACTTACCAATTGAAGGAATTCATCTATGGAAACCCAAGATCATAATTGTATGAACGATTTGATCCAAACAGGGAAGACTTTCTTTTATCGATCCTCAACGGCTACGAGATATTCTTTGGTAATTGTCTTGTCCAAATGGAAAATTTTAGAGAGACCTCTTTTGAAAGCTTTACAACAGTTAGATTGGAGACAGAGGAGTATAAAAGATATCTCAAAGCTGAAGAGAAAAATATCGGCGTTAAGAGAGAAAAATGTTCATAATTCTTAGATTTAGAATATTTTAAATCATATATTTTTTGTGATACATTGATTGTAATTGTGAGGAGATGTACGCAAGAGTGTTGAGCGTTAGGTGGGGAATCCTGCATTTTAAGGAAGATTACTAAGCTGTAACCTCAAGTAGTTTACTATTGGAGTCCAGCCGATTGGTTGATAGCCGAAGGAGTGGACGTAGGCTTAACCAAAACCGAACCACTATAAACCTTCTGTGCAGTCTTTTCTATCTCTTACTCTGATTTTATTTTATATCTTATGATAATAGAACTGTAAGTTCAGTGTACACAATGATAAACTCTATTTTGATTATCTGAGATCTGAATTTAACGTTGTGCAATTCGAATTCCACATTAAATCTTGAAAATTACATGATAATCACTTATTCACCCCCTCTAGGTGATAACGCTAGCAACAATAGATTGTACCGTGATGATCGGAGTGATACAACTTGTTAGACGCATGTCAATTTGTGATGCCTGGTTGATCTTGTTGTTTGGAGGAATTCACGTTTCCGCATGCGTAGTATGGTAGTAGGTCGATAGTGTGCATGTCACACTACCCGTCGTGACCTAAGGGTGAATTGGTAGGGAAGTTGCATGCTCGAGAATCGGGGTGTGACAATGTGGCCTTATTTTTAGGGTGAATCTGAGCAAACTCGTGTTTCATCTTTTTCTATTTTCTATGTGATTGTTTTGACTCAGTTTAGGATATAACTCAAAATAAATAAATGTTGCTTACTGCGATATCAACATAAAGGATGAAAACTTTAAGCCAAACCTCTATACAGATAAGAGCAGTTATCAGATTACAACCTAAAGTTCCAAAGAATCACGTCCCAGAATCTTGGGGTCGTTAGGATTCAGAATAACAATAGCCAATGTGAGTTACCTCTTGTATTTGGCAATAAATAACAGAGAGAACTTCATTTATAGAGATCCGCAGTCAATAATACTCATCAATTTATTTTATCAATTCTTTACCAACATTTTTCTATTAGTTATTTTAAGGTTAATAGCACGAAGAACCCCAAATTGGTACAATGATGAAAAAATTACCTCAAATTAATATTTCGACTAACAATAGCTTAATCAGCTCATCAGTTAGAGACAACATCGTTTGGCTGGCATGTATGGATTAGTAACTAGCTACATATCAATGTGAGTCAACTTTTGGCCCATTTATAGTTGATTATCTCTCCACGCAACTAATAACTTCCATACGAGAAATTAGTTAAGTGTTCATACTCCGTGGTGAACTTAAGAGTTTTGGATTGACAAAAAAGAATTGTGCTAAGTCAGTCTCTTGCCATATTAATTTTTCACCATGGAAAGTGGGCGTATGCATATCAAATTATCAATGACTACTAAATTCAGTAACTTCTCCATTCTAATAATCAAAATTTATTCTGAGAAGTAAGTTTAATCATGTTGCTGTCAAAAGTTGGTTATTTATGTGTTAATAATGAATCCCCTTTGAAATAAGTGACAATCAATATATCGATTATAAGTTCTATGCGGATGCCATTTAAGTGTTCTTCCATAAATAAGGCGATTTAGTAACTACACCAAGATGGGAAACTTAAAGGATGCACAAATTGAAGGAAGGACAGTAGTAAACTTCAGAAGTATCAATACAGAATAATCCAATACACTCAAGTTACACCATTCTACTACAGCATTCTTGGATAGCTCCTGCTACGCGCATAAACAGTTAATATGTGTTCTCAAATTACCGCACGCCAAAATGCTGAATCCAGAAACAAAACATCCTCTTCACCCTCCAGAACGGCCGTGTCTTCTATAGCTGACTAAACATACTTTTAGGAGCAGAGATCAAGTCATGATACGGCAAGCCATTCCCAGTCAATCTGCAGAAATCAAGCTTTCTTTTGAATAAGATTTCCAATAATAATCAATTGCAATTTCTCTTGATGAACATAATACCAATGAACAGAAACCCAAAAGAAAAAAAGAAGAAGCAAGGCAATTTATGTTGGATTAAATTGAAAATGCTAGGGAACCAAGCATAATTCTAAGTAAAGCAACAGCACTCAAGAATGTGTGTGCACCATAGTCCTTGTGCTAGTTTAATTATGTATAGATACAGATGGAGAGTCATTATCAGCTATCATTTTGAGGAAAAAAGAATGATCGATCCTCTTCAGTGGTAGATTTTACCTGTCCGCTTTCGTTTGCTCAAACAGCCCCAAAGGCATAACAGCTAAACGCAAGCTGTTGGTAGTTCATCTTCTCCATGTAAACCCAGTGTATACAGTTTCTCCCTAATCTGTTGCAGCTGATTTGCAATTCCGCTAATGCTCATCCGTCTTCCAGGCACATTGTACGAACAAGCAACTCCAATATTGTACATCATAACCAAACACTCTTGAAATATGCCATCGCTTTCGAAAAGCCAATGCTGGGTACTAGTGCCTAAATGTCTCTCTCTTTCTTGAAGCAGAATGTTGTCTGTAATTTCGAGTACTCGTCCAGGCAAAGCTTTCGCGAAGAAACTATGAAGAGTCAAATTGTCTCCGAATGTGTCATCGGTAGGACTCAACCCTGTGAACATCTCCAGTAAGAGAATACCGTAACTATAGACGTCCCCTTCTCTTGAAACCTCGCATCGTTGTGCATATTCTGCCACGCATTTAGATCGTAGTGCTGGTTAAATTGGAGTGTGGATCTTCGAATAAGAATGTAATGTGTCTAAAGACTATAATAGTTATCATTAACTACCAAACTTCACATAGAGAGAGAGAGAGAGAGAGAGAGAGAGATTACCAGGTGGAGTATAACCAATTGTCCCTCTAAGACCCATAGAGCTCATCTGATTAACTATAGTATCATCAGACGATCCAAAAAGGAATTTCGCCAATCCAAAGTCGCCAACATGTGCGACCATCTCCGTGTCCAAAAGGATATTACTTGGTTTTAGGTCACAATGAACAATGGGAATGTGGCAGTGATGATGAAGATAATCCAGTGCAGAAGCAACATCAAAAGCTATATTTATCCTTTGAATGATATTCAGCTTTTTCGGGTGCTCATTTCCATCAGGCTTTGCATTTGGGTGTAGCCATCGTTCCAGACTTCCGTTGTCCATGAATTGATAGACTAAGGCCTTAAAATCATTTCCTTGATAATCACTACCCGAGCAAACTGTTAGTATCTTCAAGAGATTTCGATGTTTGATGTTCTTTAATGCCTCGCACTCCACTATGAAACTCTTCAGAGCGCCATCACGGACTAAATGAAGCACCTTCACAGCAACAACAATTCCATTGTCCTCGAGTACCCCTCTATAAACAGAACCAAAGCTTCCAGCACCGATCAAATTCATTGAAGAAAACCCATTTGTTGCTTTTAGGAGTGCTCCATACGACACATTTGGACGTGAATCATTTATCGAATTTGAAGCTGGTTCATTTACTTTCTTCTTTAACCGACGAAGATATAGAAGAGCTAGAATAAGAGCTATTCCAAGAACTCCACAAGTAATAGAAGCGGACAATATCGCTATATGTATCTTTATGCTCTGGGATTTTTTGGAGATGCAGCTGGGGAGGTGAAATTCCGGTAGTCCGCCGCACAGCTCATTGTTCCCAATAATGGAAGTACTAGTAACATTCTTAAAGATTCCTTCATGTGGCAGCATGCCCTCAAACTTGTTATACGATAAATTCAGAAGTTTCAAGGAGCGAAATTCTGCTAAAAATTCTGGAATCTGACCTGACAAATTATTGCACGAAAGATCTAGCTCTTCAATGCCTGCTAACGATTTGATTGATTGAGGAATGGACCCATGGAAGAAGTTGCCCTCCATCCTGAGTGATGTCAATGCAGTGCAACGACCTAAACTACTGGGGATTTCACCTACCAACAAATTGTTTGAGATGTCCAAAGCAGTCAAAGCTCTCAAGTTGCCAACATCTATGGGTAGAACCCCAGTCAGATAATTACGAGAAATGTTCAGAACGATCGTTAACGATGAGAGACCTATAAGTTGTGGGGGCATGGAACCACTCAGATTGTTATTAGATAAATCAAGCAGATCAAGAGACCAACAATTAGATAGATGTATAGGGATTTGCCCATGAAAGTTGTTTCCTCCGAGATATAGTTGAATTAACTTGGTTAGATTTCCCAAAGAAGTTGGGATAGTCCCTCCCAAGTTGTTGTCATTTAATTGCAGCATCGCCAAATCTTGTAGAACACCCAAATTTGAGGGGATAATACCTGAAAGCTGGTTGGAACCCATAGCCAAAACTCTCAGGTTGATAAAATTCCCGATTTCTTCCGGAATCTCACCAGATAATTGATTCTCTCCTAAATGAAAATTTATGATATTGGTGGATAAATTACCTATGCATTTGGGTAACACCCCACCAAACTTGTTCCCCGCAACTTCCACCGCCTCCAAGTTGGTGCTATTAGTTAACGAGCAAAGAAAGCTCAAGTCATCAGGTTTTCCACTTCCAAGCTGATTCCCAGCAATAAAAATCTGACGAAGCTTATACAAATTTTCCAGCGAAGGAACTTTTCCGGAAAATCTGTTATAAGTAAGTTGAAGCGAGCCTAGCTTTGTGCAATTCGATATCCATAGAGGAATCGGCCCCTCAAGTTGGTTAATAGGAACGCCAAAAAATTCCAGATCCGGGAGTTTGAGGCCTATGCTTGCAGGAAGAGTCCCTTCTATCCTGTTGTTTGCAACGTCAAAATTAACGAGCGAGGAGAGATTGAGTAACGAAGGTGGAATTGTACCTGACAATCTGTTTCCTCCAACGCCAATTCCTTGCAAGTTCGTCAGGTGGCCTAAAACTTGGGGAATACTCCCACCCAAGTTGTTTATGGTTAAATAAAGGATCTCCAATGAAGATAAGTTCCCAATGGAGGGAGGCACACTCCCGGTTAGATTGTTCCAAGCCAAGTCGAACACTTGTAGCTTCGGGATTGAACCGAGCTCTTCAGGAATTTCTCCAGTTAGTTTGTTAAAGTCAAGTCTGAGTGTGACCAAGTCTGAGCAACCTGACATGTTTTTGGGAATTTCACCAACTAATGAATTGTTGCCCAATCGTAAGACACGCAGGCGGCGCAACCGGCTGAGTTGTAGGGGGATTACTTGATTGAAGCTGTTGTTTTGTAGCCATATCTCCCTTAAGAAGCTGAGGTTTCCAATATGAGGAGAGATTGATCCGGAAAGTCCTTGTGATCGCAAGTCCAAGACCGTGACCCTCCGGTGCCTACGGCCGCACGTAATGCCATGCCACTGGCAAAACCCAATGCTATTGTTCCATGAGTTGAGCACACCGAAAGAATCTACTGGTATGCTGGCCTTAAATGCAAGCAGCGCGAGCCTATCAGTTTCATTGGTGGTGGAGGAGACTTGGTTAAAGCACAGTGCAAAAGCAATACCAAGAAGCAAGTGGCACGATCGAAACTCTGCAAAACTCATGCTTAGGAGTTTCATAACCCAAAGCACAAGAAAGCGGGTAGATATGAAAGCAAAGGCAAGAAGAAACAAGAGGCAGGATCAATGCTAGTGGAAATTGTGAAGAGATCTAAAAGAAGGGTTCGATTTTTCCTGGACAGCTTGCGCTTTTCGTCTTTCTGTTTTTTGTTCTTGTTTTTTTGGGTCGTTCAGTGCTCTATAAAAAGAAGAAGAGAAGGAGTTTCTTCCGGTCAACTGATTATGGCAAGGAAAAGAAAGATATTATCTTCCCGATGAAACGCAACTGGTGGTACTCTTTTTCATTTTAGGAAAAAAGTAGTCATTATGGTGGATTAACTTTGTACATTCAATCGGGATAATTACACCAAGAGTGCCATGGCTTTTATACGGTTTATGAGTGCCATAACTTTTTTTTTTTTTTGATTATTTGAGTACAATAACTTTGAAAAATCAACTATTTAAGTGCCATTGATGATTTGCCTAGCTGGAAATCCTACGTGGACGCCGAAAAAGCTGACGTGGCACCACATAAATGATTTTTAAATATTTTAATGCACGGGTGGATTTTTTCATAATTTTTTCATTTATTTGGAAACTTTTTTTTTCTTTTGGTTTTTTTCTTGGTTTGTTCCTCCCTTGGCCGGCGAGGGTCACCGCAACCTTCGCTGGCCATGACTGAGACCCAAGGGGCGAGGGCCGCCTCACCCATGGCCAGTGGGGCCTCAACAGCCTCCCTCGTCCCTGGGATAGCCGATTGTGGTCGGCGAGGGCCACCGATGACCTTGCTAGACAAGAGGGAAAATGCAACAAAATCAAAAGAAAAAGAAAAACATCAAAATAACTAAAAAATAAGAAAATTTCCAAAAAATATTTTAAAAAAATATACCTATCACTTAATAATAATAATAATAATAATAATAATAATAATAATAATAATAATAATAATAATAAAATCCACTTAGGATGATTTGTTAAAAGTGACATTCAAGTGAATGATTTACTTCGATGTGGCACTCAAGTGAGTGAAAAAGAATTATAACACTCAATTGAACGCAGTACAAAAGTCATGACACTCCTAGCTAATTTATTTCCCGTTCAATACTTTTGAACCGTAATTGGTTTCATTGGAATTATTTGACATGAACATTTCTGCTATAGTTGGCGGATTTTGGTTATTATAACGTAATTGGGCTAGATTTTGCGAAGAAAATCTTATTGAATTAACCATTTCTAAAAAAAAATTATCAAAAAATCCTAAATTTATTACAATTGCACCAATTCAGTCATAAGCATTTCTTTTTTGTTAATTTAGTTCCAAATCATTTGCAGTTTTGTCAATTCAATTACATCCGGCCAATCTTGGCCGGCCGTCCAACAACGAAATACTGACAACAAAGTTTAACCGATTGTAACCCGCCACATCTTTTTATTGAAGATCTCACAGTTCTTATTCTCGTGTTCAACATACACAATTAATTAGCAATGACCTCGTTATGAGAAGGTGTTGATGTTTCTGATCTTTTCAAGGACTCCTCATTTTTCTTTTTCTTTTTTTTTTTGGATAAGTCAAGACAACGAGTGCCATTCAGTGGATGAGACACGATCGACCATCGACCGTCGTCGACCTTGACTGCACTGCCCATTGATTCTATGGACCATTTTTCATCGTCTTTGGCCGCATATGCTGCGGGAGACCCGCTGTGACGTTCGCTTCGCATGGTCCGATCACAATCCGCGTGGACCACCGGGCCCACCCACAGCTATCGGTCAAGGTCCACGCAAGTATTTCCCCATACGCCCGGCTGGAAATCTACGAGAGGGCGGGCCGTTGGGATGTTCCCTTCAAGTCCAATCGGTGCGATGCCTGCGGTCTGCGCATATCAAATTCAAAGTGGAGTCTACTGTGTGAAGGGGCCATTGCATCGAGTACCTCCCTTCAAGTCCAGTCAGTGCAATGCCTACACATATCACATTCAAAGTGGAGTCTACTGTGTGAAGTGGTAGTTGCATCAAGCGCAAAAAGCACGAGTGATTTGTATCCAGTGAACATTCATTACGCGAATGTGAATGAGTTGAATTATTTATCCCCGCTCTATTAGTGAACTCTCTTTCTGGAGAGTCATTGTCACTGATCAATATCACTAGACTAACAACAGTTTGATTAGTCGAAATCATTTCATAGTTGATTGATAAACCTGCTTATTAGTCAAAGAAAATGTTGTGAGGCATGTGTGTACTGATTAAAAACTAGTTAAATTTCGACGTGAAAAGTAACTCTCTAGGAGGAAAATTAACTTTCAGCTGATTAATAGTTGATAATTTCTTGATGTGATTAATGACTTTCATATGAAACTTAGGCAAGTGATTATCGTAAGTGGTGAACTCGAAGTGCTGCTCTCGCAAAAATTACTGTAATAAGTCCGTCCCTTGAGGTAGTAAGTTTTCACCATGGAAATAGGTGTATGCATATTAATGACAAATAATTTTGTTCAAGATGAAAAGTAACTTTACTTTCAACCTTTTAAATTCAATAACTTCTCCATGTTAATGGTGTTGCAGAAATAAGCGATTGAACAACAAAATAGGCAGAATAGGAAAATTAAGTGAACATCATGTTTATGTGGTTTATTCAGTGTGACCCATGTCCCCAAAGATAGCAGCACATGATTCCGCTATAGATCAATTGATACAATGGAGAATACAATCACATTCGAATCAGTTAAGCACACTCAATTTTTCTCAACTCCACTTACACCCAATAACTCAGAGAACAGCCCGGCCACCTCTAGTAGACCACACGAAATCTATCGTTGAGCAAATGATGAGAAAATATCCAATAAGATGTACATTCTTTGTTTTGTTACTTTATGGCCTGTAGTGTAACCTTGTTTCCACATTTTAGGTAAGAAGAAGATCAATAACTCATAGAACAGCCTAGCCACCACCATTACCACCTCCAGAGCCAAAAGAACCTAATGCACAGCCACCACTTCCCTAGCTAACAAGAGAGGCTTTTAAAGGAATATGGTTAAGGCCTATTCACAGACGAATGCACTAGAATGATTATTTTGCATGTAAGTTTCATAGGACTTGTCCATTTAAGGACAACGATGCAAAAATTTCTGAATCATTTACTTCTGTTATTATGTTGTTGTAGCATGGAAGAAGCTCGGAGATGTTTATTTTTGAAGGTGGGCCAATCCATGAGTCGGTCACGCCAAACAAGAATTCACGAATGATGAGGATAGAAGTTGCAACTCCGAAGCATCCACCAAGGAAGAAGCCGGCAAGAGTTACTTCTCAACCAATGTCAGATACGCGACTTGAAGAACCATAACATGCGAAACATGTCAGAAAGAGTTCTAGGATCATGAACCAAGTCAAAAAGCCATAAAAAAGAAAAGAAATTGGACGGGTTGTTAATCTTGAATGATATGACTGTAGGATTGGAGTGTCACTCCCATTTAGTGTTGTCATTTTTTTTAGGGAATTCGTACTGATTTAGTGTTGTCATTTTTTTGTTGGGAACTCATATTTTTTGTTAATGTAATTTGCAAGTTCAATGGCGATGGAGCTTCTTGTTGTTGAATTATGCATTTACATTGTTGTATTTCCCTTCTTATTGTGTTGCATGGCTATTTGTGAATGTTGTTTGTGACATTCTGAATTTTCTACCATTTCAACATTATTGAATGAAGAATATCTATCAATGTATTTTAGTTTTATTTCGCTCGGACCTAATCAATCATGAGTTATCTGACCAAAAGGAAAAGGCTAACGTATGACAAGGTACGTGAACCTAGGAAACTCGAAATAATTTCCTTGAAATTCCCGTTCGAGTGGTATCAAAGCAAGGTCAGCTCGATCCAGATTGATTGAGGATTGGAGTGATAAGGAGAGATAAATTTGGGTTGACTGGGTAGAGAGACCTTAGGGGGCCCGTTAGAGTTAAGCACGAAATGCATGGCATATGAATTGACATAAGTGTGGTGAACCTACGATGACTAAGCTTCGTACTTAGCACTGTGAATTGATTGTGGTTGCTAGTATGTTGAGTGAATAATTGCCTCTGATTTTACTAAGTTGCAGATGTGTTTGGACTTGAGGTATGGTTATGCATCCTTGATCGATATGCTCATGAGAATGCCCAAGTGATTGGTTGTTATGTTGTGATTGCTGCTTTGTTGAGTAGCATAGAATCACTAGCTTTGAGTAAGTGACTTAGGTCTCTAATTTCATGATAGAATTATAATGACTCAGGTAGTTTAAGTTCGAGCAAGAATGAGCAATAGACCTGGAAGGTCAAGAGGAGGAGTGTCCAGCTCGAGAGCACCAACGGTCGAAGGTACAAGAGTCGATGGAGTCTTGAGGGCCCTAGAACAAATTGGAGAATTAATTAGAAAAGAAGCTCAAGATAGGGCTGTAGCAGCTGTTCGACAGGCCAAAGAGAAAGCCGAGATTATAGCTCAGGCTGCAGAAGCCGCAGTGGCAGCTATGAATATGGCGAACAGAAATAATGGCCAAGGCGCTGAGACTGGTAACGCCCAAGGCAATGGAAATGCCAATAAACAGATGAGTCAGTTAGTTTAGCAGTTTATAAAACTGAAACCGACCCAATTCGATGGCACTGGAGATCCTGAACTAGCACAAAGATGGATTGAAAAGCTCGAGAAAGTTTTTGGGGTGCTGAGGTGCACCGGCGAAGAGAAAGTGTTGTTGGTCGTTTATCAGCTGGAAGGCACTACTAATGATTGGTAGAGTGCCATGAAGGATGGAGTGTTTCCTGAAGGTACTGCCTTGACGTGGGTTGTCTTTACTGAAGCATTTAATGATAAGTGTTTTTCAGAAACGACACGAGAGAGGAAACGAGTAGAATTCTAGCACTTGCGTCAGAACTAACTGACTATGGGCCAATATGAAGCTGAGTTCGTGAGATTGTTGAGGTATGCACCGAGATCAGTTGAGGATTCACTAGAGAAAGCGTAGAGATTTCGGAATGGTTTTAGGCCGAAAATTCGAAGTCAAATAATAACGGTGATTTGAGAACGTACAGAGAGATCTATGAGCGAAGTCAAATGATTGAGAAAGACGTGAAAGAAAGAGCTGCCGCTTCTGGATCGCGGTTCGTTTCGTCGAGGGACAATCGACAACTAGGTAAAAGGCTAATGACGAACAATAGATGCTTTGTCCCGCTTGTTCAAAAGAATATTGAGAAGCCATCGTACCATTCAAATTGGAGCTGTCGCCTTTGTGGCAGAAGACATAGAAGTGGGCCCTGTTCTAGTAGGACGGGTGCATATTTTAAGTGTAGTCAGTTGGGCCACCAGATAAAGAATTGTATGAGCCAAACACTAGGGAACAGAGCTTAGGGACAGAGACCGCAAGCTGGACAACTGGCTGTGGCTCTGCAGAATGATTAGAATCGACTGCCAACCCAAGGAAAAGTTTATGTTGTGACATGTAGAGAGGCGGAGGAAGCGCTTAATGTGGTCACAGGTATAATCTATTTGTGCAATCAAGCTGCATATGCTTTATTTGATCAAGGGGCTTCGCATTCCTTTATGTCTGCTCAGTTTGCTGATTTGGTGGGTGTGGAGCTGAATGTGAGGTTGCATGTTACTACACCATTAAAAGATAATACGTTAGTCTCGCTAGGTTGTGTGGACTGTAATATAGTCATTGGCGGTAGTGAAGAAATGATAGATTTGTCCGTGTTGCCGATGTATGATTTTGATGTGATTATTGGGATGGACTGGTTAGGGAAACAAAGGGCTATAGTTGATTGTGATAACAGGATAATCCGTTTTTATCCCGATGGTCGCCCTAGTTTTAAATTTATGGGAAGTCGTGGGGGAACCTCGATTCCTTTAGTCTCGTCGATTGAAGCGACAAAACTATTGAGTGAAGGGTGTCAAGTTTATTTAGTTGTTGTAGTCAACACAATGGTTGAGGAATCGAAGTTGGAAGGTATAACAGTGGTGTTTGAATTTACTGATGTCTTTCTTAAGGAATTGTCAGGATTACCACATGAGAGAGAAATTGAGTTCGCGATTGAGTAGCTCCTAGGATGGAGCCGATCTCGAAGGCACCGTATAGAATGTCCTTGTCGTAATTGAAAGAGTTAAAAGTACGAATGCAAGAGTTGCTAGACAAAGGGTTCATTAAACCGAGCGCGTCGCCGTGGGAAACGCTGGTATTGTTTGTGAGGAAGAAAGATGGATCCCCGTGTTTGTGCATTGATTATAGATAGTTGAATCAAGTGACTATCAAGAATAAGTATTCGTTGCTGAGGATTGATGGTTTATTTGACTAGTTGCAAGAAGCCTCTGTGTTTTTCAAAATAGACCCGAGGACTGGTTATCATTAGTTGAGGATCAAAAAGGAGGATATACCAAAGACTGCCTTTAGGACGAGGTATGGGCATTATGAGTTTATCGTCATGCCTTTCGGATTAACTAATGCCCCAGCTGCATTCATGGACTTGATGCATCGAGTATTTAAGGAGTATTTGGATCGGCTTGTCATTGTATTCATTGACAATATTTTGATTTACTCGAGGAGTAGCGAAGAACATGAAAGACATTTGAGAATCGTCCTATAGACTTTGAGGGAGCATTCGCTCTACGCTAAGTTTAGTAAATGTGAATTTTGGTTGAATAAGGTGGCATTTCTTGGACATGTGATATTTGAAGAAGGAATCTCAGTAAACCCGTCAAAGATTGAAGAGGTGATGAATTAGCCTAGACCCACGACGGTTACCGAAATTCGAAGTTTCCTGGGATTGGCATGTTACTATAGATGATTTGTGGAAAAGTTTTCTTCCATAGCCACTCCGTTGACGAGGTTAACTAAGAAGGATACGAGATTCAAGTGGACGGATCAATGCGAAAGAAGTTTTCAAGAACTTAAGCACCATTTGACGACATCACCAGTGTTAACAATCCCTTCTGGATCTGGAGTTTATGAGCTATATAGCGATGTTTCGTTGAAGGGATTAGGGCGTGTGTTGATGCAAAATGGAAAAGTCGTCACTTATGCCTTGCGACAATTGAGACCTCAAGAGATGAATTATCTGACTTACGATTTGGAGTTAGCTGTCATTATTTTTGTCGTGAAGATTTGAGGCATTATTTATGTGGTAAAGGGTTTCAGATTTATACAGATTATCAAAGTTTGAAGTATATGTTTTCATAGAAGGAATTGAATATGAGACAGTGTCGATGGATGAAGTTACTAAAGGATTATAACTGTGATATTCTGTATCACCTTGGAAAGGCGAATAAAGTCACGGATGCACTTAGTCGAAAATCCAGCATTGCGCTTTTGTTGTTTAAGGGATGGTCCTTACTTGAGGGACTGAGAGATTTCGAGTTTAAGTTGGAAGTTTGCCAACTGTTAAGCCTAGTGACAACCTTAAGGATTGAACCTGAAATCTGAGAACGAGTAAAAGCCTTGCAATCTACGGATCTTGAGATTCAGAAAATTCCTGAGATGGATGTAGCGAGAAAGAAGCTTGAGTTTCAAGTATCGGAGGATATAATTTTGAATTTCCACGAAAGTTTATGTGTGCCTGGTGACGAGGAACTTAAGGAAAGAATCTTGTCTGAAACTCATAGGAGCAATTACAGTATTCACCCAGGTAGCACGAAAATGTATCAAAATCTACGTCAACACTATTGATGGAACTGGATGAAGGTAGATGTGACTAACTATGTAGCAAAGTGTTTGACTTGTCAACAAGTAAAAACACAACATTGTGAACCTGGAGGGCTGTTACAACTTTTGAAAATCCCTTAGTGGAAATGAGAGTATGTAACTATGGACTTTGTGATGGGATTGCTAAGGAGTCAAAGAGGTCACGATTCGATTTGGGTAGTCGTAGACAGATTGACCAAGTCTGCACATTTCATACCCATGCAAAAGGATTTCGCAATGGATAGGTACGCCGAGTTGTATATGCGGCAGATTGTACGATTGTATGGTGTTCCAATCACGATTACATCCAATAGAGATCCTAAATTCAATTCAAATTTCTAAAAAAGCCTTCAGGATGCCTTGGGAACTAGATTGCAGTTTAGTACAGCATATCATCCACAGACTGATGGGCATTCGGAGAGAACAATTCAGATGTTCGAAGATATGTTATGAACTTGCGTGATAGATTTTAAAGGTGGATGGGAGGATCAAATGCATTTAAAGGAGTTCACCTACAATAACAGCTACCAGCAGAGTATTCGAATAGCACCTTTCGAAGCATTGTATGGTAGAGTCTATAGAACTCCCGTTTGTTGGGATGAGGTTGGAGAAAGAAGCATTATAGGCCCTGAGTTGGTAGAACAATCGATCGAAGCTGTAAAGGCTATTAGAAAAAGGCTGAAAACGGCCCAAAGTCGTCAAAAGATTTATGCCGATAAAAGACGTAAGTCTTTGGAATTTCAGGTTGACGATCACGTTTTCCTTAAGGTATCGTCAATGCGAGGATCATCTTGATTTGAGAAGAAAGGAAAACTGAGTCAGAGGTACATAGGTCCTTTTGAGATTCTGGAGAGAATTGAAACTTTGGCCTACAGACTCACTCTGCCGCTGAACTTGTCGCGAGTGCATAACGTGTTTCATGTGTTGATGCTGAGGAAGTACGAGCCGGACCCGACTCATGTTTTGGATTATGAGACTATCGAGGTGGACGACAAGATATCGTATGTGGAAAAACCAATCAGAATTGAAGATCGAAAGGAGCAGGTCTTAAGGAATAAGACGGTTCCGTTAGTCAATGTAGTTTGGGAGTACCATGGAACTGAAGGTGCTACGTGGGAAAGCGAGGAAGTTATGAAGCAACAGTGCCCCCATTTGTTTGAATAGTTGGGTTATTGTAAATTTCGAGGATAAAATTTCTGTAAAGGGGAAGAGTTGTGACATTCTAAATTTCCTACTATTTCGAGACTATTGAATGAAGAATATCTATCGATGTATTTCAGTTTTATTTCCCACAGATCTAATCAATCTTGAGTTAACTAGTCAAAAGGGAAAGGCTAATGTATGACAAGGTACGTGGACCTAGGAAACTCGAAAAAGGAAATGACGCTTTGACCATAAGGATTGCTGAGGGAACATTTAGAACCAATAAAGGCCGATCAAATAATGATTAAGGAATTCATTGCTAGCGTTATACGATTGGAGCGCGGGTGATGCCGTTTAACCAAAGTATAATTTGTAAAATTTTCATAAATCGAATTATGACGATCGAGACCATCGGAACTGGCAACAAACTCTCGCAATTATATGACAACAAAAGTCGCTGTAACTTGAGTCGTCCTAAGTGTGATGAGAATCATAGAGTCGATACACGTAACGCCTGCAAAAGCCGCTCGTTAGTTCTAGATAAACTAAAGTTATGATTGATGGAAATCAATCACGAAATGGAATCTCGAAACTGAAAAAATTGAAATGAAGAATTTCAATATTCGAATTGAATTTAACGTCGCCTCGCCGATGGTTATTTAAAGTTGAAAAAGTGAAATTTCGGTCGGAAAGTGCAAAATTATCATTTTGCCCCTCAAGCCTTGCCCTTGCCTTAAGAACTATAGAATAACAATTTGGTCATTTGATTCTCTAAGGGCTGCCGAAAATGAGAAGAGTGATTGATCAAAGGAAGTCAAAGGCAACCTTAGATATTATTTAGGTAAAGACAAGTGTCAATGCTTAGTGGTTGGCATTTATTTCCCACTCAAACCTACCATTCAACTCACCTTGACCTCATTAATTTGGAGAAGGCTTTCCCAACTTTGCTCAGCCGAAACCCTCTCTCTCTCCCTCCATTTTCTTCTTTTTCTTCTTTCATTTCTCTCGGCCGAGAACCCCCCAGCTCGGCCACCGCTACCGCCGCCTTCGGCCGTCATCTCATCGAGCGCCGACCACCACCATCACCCTCAAACTTTGCTCTACACATCTCTAGTGGTTGATCGTCGATTGGAGGTCTCGTTTGTCCCGACCAACCCTGAAATCGAAAGTGGATAGATTCTGAGTAAGTTGAGGTAAGGACTTCGTTCATCCACTTCGAGACTTCAAATGACTTCAAACTTATTGTGGGATCTTCTTAACATGTTATATTTGAGTTAACTGTGCTCATATTGTAAGTTTATTTGAGATTTGAGGTGTTGTCATGGTTGATTTGAGATGGTTTTTTCGAAGCAGATTCTGACTGCTGGTGGACCGAGAGGAACACAACTATTCGAAAGTATTTCGGGTGTTTTTTTGCTTCGAAATTCTCTGTGAGGTTCCTAAACATGTAGAATAAGGTTTAGGCAAGTTAATTTCATATAGAATTGAAGCTTAGAATGATTTATGGACTGATTAGTGGGGCAGAGGACAGAACCGAATCTGCCCTGTTTTGGAATCATGCAAGTCGAACACTTTGAAGGTTCATGGAAGTGTCGCCATGTCCTAAAATCATCGTTAGGGCTTACTAGGATGTTAATTGATGTGTTGACGAAGTATTTACTCGATGGATTTGTTATTGGAAGAGTTTTATTGATGGAATCGTGAATTTTCCCTTGGACCGTGTGTGACCCCTGGTTGTGAGCTAGCTGGCCTTGGAGAGTCATTTGGATCGAAGAATTGCTATTGGATCGAAGGGTAAGTGATTCTTAAACCTTTATTAGAGTGCTAGGACACTACTGGGTGAATTTGGTTGAGGAATTGATTGATTGGTAAATTTTATGATGAAAATGGCATAGTATGACCTTGATTGTTATGAGGACTTATATAGTAGCGTGATAATTAAATCTTAACCAGCACTTGTGTTTGAAAATGGCTATTGAGCCATGTGAGAAAGAAATGGCTACTGACCCCTTATATAAAGAAAAATGGCTATTGAGCCATTGCGCAATAAAAATGGTTATTGAGCCCTTATGTATTTAAAAATGGCTAGTGAGCCCTGTTATGATGAATATGGACAGTGAGCCCTTGCGCGAAGAAATCGGCTATTAAGCCTTTGAGGTGTACATCGCGGTTAAAGAGCCCTTGGGATTGAGAGTATAAGATGTCATTGAAATAATTTCTGACGTTAATGCTGTGCTAGTACGTTAAGCTTGGTCTCGTAACTTGAGTATGTTTTGTTGTGATTCTTATTCGTTCCAATTGCAATGAGATGTTTGAAGTTTGCGCCCCTATGCTTTTGCCTTGGTAAATTTCTGCATATTGCTTCACTGCATAGTCTGGGGGGACTGGCGGTCTAGTCTAGGTTTAGGGTTCACTTGCTAAGATGTAAATCTCACCCCGCAGTGGGACGTGCTTTTCAGACCCCAAACCTTGATGCATGTTTTTAGTCCGCCTAGGCGATGCCAAGGAGATGACCGCCTATTTTGATGAGTGTCTGGACGATCAGGGAACAGTTTATGTTAGGAAGTACATTACTGTGTGGGTTGATTAGAGAGATGAAGGGTGGGAGCCGCATCATTTTGAAGCTTGGTTTCATCGGGTCGGTAAGAGTATGAATGGTCCTTTGAAGCCCACAGAGGTACCTAGAGGAGTGGTGCCTAGCTGGTGTCACCCCATCCGCGATGAGGTCGAAGTAGAGATTTTAGTGTTAGGATCGAGGAATATATCAGAGAAGATCCCTACTGTCGATGATGACATCGAGATGACAGAAGTTTCTGCTTTAGAGGATGATACTGCGGATGCTCGATCTGGGACTTTCTCCGACTGTGTTCCAAATGAAGACGAAGCGGAGGACGACGATGAGTCGAGCAGTTCCTCAGAGTAGGCTAGGTTGATATGGAAAACTTTGGGAGCTGTAACCTTTTGATGCTAGGCTTTTGATCAGGGTGATGGTTCAGTCTTTTGGTTGTAGCCCTTAGTTCCTCCAACCCAAGAGTTTATTTGATTTATGTTTTCCCCGTCCGTTGGTTGTAATTGATGATGGTTATATTATGTATATATGTGTGTGCTTTTGTTTTATTTCGAATCTCCCCATGCTATTATATAGTCTGGGTTGTTATTTATTTATTTTTCTTTTTCTCCTTCTACTTGCGTGCTTCATTTTACCCTTTAGGTCGTTTTTTTAATTTATTCTTGGGACTACTATTCTGGTCTTGGCAGATGTCTTGCGCTCGCAAGGAAGGACGGGACGTGACATTGTTGGCCGCTGGTTATAGTTGTTGATTGTCGGATTATACTTAGTTGTGGTGGGTGGTCATAGTTGTTGGAGTTTTGTTTGGCACAAATTTGGGAACTGCAGGTTTTGATACACCAGCAACATTGCACTAGCAACTTCTTGGTGCAACTTTGGCTCACTATTGGCGCATCAGCAAGCCACTGGTGCAAATATGGTGCACCTAGTATACTGATGGTGCATCAGCAAGTTGCTGGTACAGATTTGGGAATGCACCATCAATTTGCTAGTACACCTAGTACACTACTTGGTGTACCAGCACACAACAAGTTGCTATTGTATAGCTGGTTGTCGGTGGACTACTGAAGTGCTGCTTGCACGAATTGATATTGCAGGTTTTCATGTTGCACTTAAGTGATCGCTTTTAGAACAAGTTGGCACTGAAGTGACCAATTTTCAGAATAATTTAGCACTTAAGTGATTACATTTACAAAAATTTAGTACTAAAGTGATCACATTTTAACCCTGACTGGCACTTAAGCAATCAGCATGTACAACTTATAACCGATATTGCATTTGCAGCAAAAAAAATTACATGCAACAAGATGTTTGCAACCTTTAAACAGCTCCTAATATGAAACCTTGCAAACAAATGTCTCCCAATAGAAATTAACATACTAGTTGCAACTCAAATGGACAATGCAACAGCAAACTGAGCTCCAGTAAATTCCCCTTACAATAGCAAATTTTGCAGCAAATGAGCTTGGTCACAGCGCAAGATAGATTTCACGCTCCAAAAAATAAGAAACGATTCCGAACGCAATTGTAGTTCTATGTGAAGCATGAAATTGCTCACCTCAACATATGAACCAAAGTGTCAGCAAAAGAACATGTTAAAAACCCCCCCAAGTTTATGCAGCAGCATCGGCCAAAAATAGGTAAAAAACCTGCAGCAAACTACCGGCCACTTATGCAGCAAACTAAATAACTAAACAAAAAACTATGTAAAAATTATTGACAATACATACCTAGTTCAAAAACTGACCAAAAATTAAGCAAATACTGCATTACAACCTTCCATTTCCAACAAAATACTTCAGCAAGCTCTTCATCCATAGAAAAATCGTTCATTTCTTATCCATTATGCAATACAAATACATATCAAGCTCAACTTTACCTACGGAAGACTGAGAAAGTTCCTCTTATCACATAACTTACACTTGAATATTACATAAGTTACACAACATAACAAAATGATGATTAAGGCTCGATCATGCTTTCTTTGTCTTTGCGTCGTTGACACTTCCTTCTTCAATGGATTCACCAAAGATGTTACAGTCTTCATCTCAGCTTCCCCTGAATCGACATCATCCAATTCATCCATGAATGTACGTACAGGTTCATGGCATCTTTCAAGAAGCTCCAATATCACCTTTGTGACTCAATCCGATTTTTTTTTTATCAACCCATTTAAAATATTTGTACTTTGACCCCTCTTTATACCTGCACATCCATGAAATCTTCTTCCCGGATTCAATCGAGTCCAATATATTCTTGTTGGACTCGGTAACCCACAATAACAATTAATTTCACCATTATCTTCAGTTCGTCGAACCGAGTTTGAGCTGCTACTGAAACTCCTTCCCTCCATGTCAATTTTGGGACGAAATCAAAATGTCGGACTCAAATTTCCTTTCCAGCTGTGAGTAGGGTTTCCATGGGTTCAATTGAGGATTTAGGGTTTATGTTGGGAGAAATGATAGTAACGACGTCATATTCTCTTGAGAATGCTGAGTTGGCCTCAGGCGAGCCACGTCGCGCTCCTTTTTTAATGTAAAAAGTCCACATAGGTGGCACATAGACTTTCCAACGGCCATGTATGCACTTCGCACTGAAATGATCGAAGTTACAAAAACTTGGCACTAAAGTGATTGATTTGAAAGTTTTGGTACTAAAGTAAGTACCGTACATAACTTATGGCACTTGAGGTATACTTAAGTTAAAAAAACCTACCAATCTGACAAAAGAATTCACAAATTTCAATGGCCTTCAACACTATGAGATTGCTTCAATGTGTAATTCATGAAGAACCAGCCTCTTAGATGTTCTTCACCATGAAAACACTTTTCATATATATCCAATAACTGGATTTAAAACAAGAAACCTACTCAAACTAGCTAATGGCTTAAATAAAAAATCAACTCCAATTATGAAAACTATTCAAGTTAGAAAATTTTCTTCTCAGACTCGAATTCGAGACACGTTTCAACAAATGGTCATTGTTGTTTCGAAAAAATGAGTTTTAGCATATTGGTGGCTAATAATTTGTTGATGTAGCTAGTGACTTCTAGCTTTGAAAGTTGTTTGTATATGTGATTAAAGAATCTCCAATTAAAAAAGTGACTATCGATACACACATATATTTATACATAAATATATAGGCTTAATATCCAAAAAAACCCTAAGTTTAGCATTTGTGACAATTGTATAAAAAACTCTTTTTTTTTGTAAGGTACGTATGCATTAACTTTTCAAAAACTAGGTACATGAGTAACCAGACACAAAAATCATGAACCAATAACAGCATGTGGAGTGTGATGACGGGTTTAACGGTGAGTCGGTCGCAAAAATGGACAACGCAATAAATAGCGTGCTATCTAAAAGCCTAAGTACGGCAAATCTAAAACAAAAAGGCTAAAACATTTGGCCAAAAGTTGTAGACACAAGTCATAAACAGAGCTTGGCAACAAGAAATGTACTCTTGTTCCAATTATACCTCATCAAATACTCTTTTTTTTTTGGGTAAGGATCAAATACTCTTTTTATCTCAACAAAAACCTTTAATTTTTCTTTTGTTCCAATTTTATCGATCTAAGACACAAAAAACTCTCAATTTTAGCGTCTGTCCGAATTATATCCGAATTTTTTTGTTTTGCTTCATAAAAAAACTTCGACTTTTACTTTTATGCTGATTTTACTGCCGTTGGTCTTCCGTCCATAATCACCGATAATTACTCCTAGGTGACTCAAATATTATCATTGAACTGACCAATAAATCTTTAAAATTTAGAAACAGTAGATTACAAGGACAATGAAATTTTAGATTATTCATCCAAATATCTCCATTCTGGCTGTTGAGTGTTGGAGAAAAGGAGGCACGATATCTTGAGTGACTATATATCTCCCGGCAATACGTAGGGGAAGCAAACAACAGAAAAGAAGCTTGGGGCATTTTTATGTTTGTTTTGCTAAGGTATAATTTATTATTTGTGTAGAAATACCATGTATGATTAAGTAATAGTGACTGGATGGAAGACTAACATTTCATGAAATGGCAGTGGATAATGGCTAGCAAGGTTTAAAGCGGGGCTATATTTTTCCATTTACGTCGCATGTTGGTCAACCGTAACGGGACATGTGAGCTGCAACGCCCTGCATCCTTTGGAGTTCATCACATCCACCTCAGGCCAATAAATATCCACGAACAACTCACGGCCTAAAATGAAATGAAACACGTATATGAAAGGAGAAACAAACAGCCCCGATAATTGAAAGAAACAGAATGAAATTTGGAATGATTTAAAAGCACACACCTATATACATAACATAAACATCCAGTTACAACCAACGGAAAGGAAAAAAAAACATGAAGGAAACCCGCACACTCGAGTGAGACAAGGAACTATGGCCTAAGTCCAAAAGGTTACTGCTTAGCCTTCCCTAAAATCTAACATCAAAATTGTTCCTAATCACTTCTTCCTTAAACCCCTTCATCTAGCTACTCGGAAGAACCACTTAATTCGTTGCTTCCTTCGTCTTCACCATCCTCTGGGTTGTACTCATAAAATGTTTCAAATGGCACCTCCTCAGATGTTTCTTCAGAATCCTCTTCGATTTCCTCCTCATTGTCTTCATCGGTATCCTCTATCGTGTCGGCGGAGAGCTCGATGTAGCTCATGTATTCCTCAGTAGGAAGAGACTTCAAATCTTCAAGGATATTCCTCATTCCTCCCATTGACGCCGAATTTTCCACCTAGATCTCAAGACGTGACAAATGACACCAATTAAGAACTACCTCTGAAAGAGCATCTTCAGGCAACAGAGATCCTATCAAGTTATTGTTTCCCAGGCGACGGGAACACGCTTCAAAGCGGTGGGGTTGTAACTCCATCTTTCCCTTATCTACCCAAACGGTCATGCGTTTCCTAATGTATACAATACATTTCCCCACAGGAAACTTGTCAAAAAGGGTGATAATCTCCTTCGAATCGCCCAATCGGATCCGCAACATGTTTAAGGCTTGTGGTCTGAAAATATGTCCCACTACAGGGTGAGATTTACATATCAGAAAGTGAAACATAAACCTATATCTGAACACCAATCCCCTCAGACTACACACAAATGCTACAAGATGCAAGCATTCATCAATGCAATGGCGCAAGGCATCACCAACTCAGACATATCAACAACCAAGCATGGATAAGAAACACAACCCATCACGTTCAACCTTTGGGGTTCAAGTTCATATCACATGGCATGTATACCAATACACATAATTATCATAGTTTTCACAACCATTTATCGCCTAGGTTCTCACCTGCGATGTACTTATCTAGCACTCTGGCCAATTGATATTACCGAGGCTACAAGCCAATCGATATCATTAGAGCTCTTAGCTTGGTACCACCAGGGCTACAAGCCAATCGGTACCTTTAGGGCTCACAGCCAATTGTTATTTCAGGACTCACAGCCACTCGATACCACCGGGGCTACAAGCTAATCGGTATCGTTATTATCAGTCCGCACAACCTAGCGAGACTAGCACATTATCCTTTAATGGTGTAGCAACATAAAGCAACCCAATCAACGGTTTCAACTCTACACCCACTAGATCAACAAACTGAGCAGATATAAAGGAATACGAAGCCTCGAGATCAAATAAAGCATAGGCAGCTTGGTCACATAAATAGATCGTACCTATGACCACGCCAGGCGCTTCCTCCGTCTCTCTACGTGCCACAGCATACACTTTTCCTTAGGCTGACGGTCGATTCTGTTCATTTTGTGGGGTTACGGCTAACTGTCTAGCCTGTAATCTCTGTCCCTATGCTTAGTTCCCTTGAGCTTGATTCGGACAATTCTTCAACTGGTGGTCCAAATGACCACATTTATAATGTGCTTCTGTCCTAGCAGGGCAAGGACCACTTCCATGCCTTCTACCACAAATACAACAATACCAGTTTGACCGATTCAACGGCTTTTCGATATTACTCAAAGGGACAAATCGTCGGTTGTTCACCATCAGCCTCTTCCCCAACTGCCGGTTATCTCTCAAAGGAGTAAATCTCTCGCGATCCAGAAGCAGTGGCTCCTTCTTTGATGTCCCTCTCGACCATTTGACTCCTCTCATAAATCTCTCAGTACGTTCTCAAGTTCACCGTTATTATCCGATTGTGAATCTCTGATCTCAAACCATCTCGAAACCTTTGCACTTTCTCGAGCGGGTCATCAATCGACCTTGGTGCATACCTCGATAGTCCCTCCATCTCGAAACCATTTCAGCTTCATATTGATCCACAATCAGTTGATTCTGTAGCAATTGCTGAAATTCTATTCATTTCCTCTCACGTGCCGTCTCAGAAAAATACTTATCGTTAAAAACGGCCGTGAAGGCAGCCCAAGTCAAGGCCATACCTTCAGGAAACACTCCTTCCCTCAAGACACTCCACCAATCATTCGCGGTTCCTTCTAGCTGATACACAACTAACAATACTTTCTCTTCATCGGTGCACCTCATCACTCCAAAAGCCTTTTCAAGTTTCTCAATCCATCTAGGTGCCAACTCGGGATCTCCAATGCCATCAAACTAAGTCGGTTTCAGTTTTATAAACTGTTCAACCAACTGATCCATCGGTCTATTGGCATTTACATCACCTTGAGTATTCCCAGTTTCAGTGCCCTATTATTTTCATTTGCCATATTCACATCTACCACTGCAGCTTCAGCAACCTGAGCTATAATCTCAGCTCTATCTTCGGCTTGTCTAAGAGCCGCAGCAGCTCTATCTTGAGCTTCCTTTCCCATTAGCTCTCCAATTTGTTCCAAGGCCCTCAGGACTCCGTCCATTCTTGAATCCTCGACCGCTGGTGCTCTCGAGCTAGAAGCTCTACTTCTCGGCCTTCCTGGTCTGTTGCTCATAGTCGTTCAAACTTAGCTTACCTAAGTCACTATAATTCAACCACGAAATCAGATACCTAAGTCACTAACTCAAGTCTAATGATTCTATGCTACACAACAAGGCAGCAATCATAGAACAACAGACAATCACTCAGGTATTCTTATGAGCACATCAATCATGGGTGCAAATCCATACCTCAAGTCCAGACTCATTTGCAACTTAGTATAATTAGAGGTAATAACTCACTCATCAAACCGACATCCACAACAATTCAATATGTCAAGTGCAAAGCTTGACCCCCATAGTTTCACCACAACAATACCATTTTGAGATGTCAATCACATGCTCCAATCATATGCCATGCATTCATGCTTGACTCTAACGACTCTTCCTAGGGTCTCAATATCCCCTCATCCAAATTCTTGTGCTACTTATTACTTTGATCCTCAATCTGCTGCACTCGAGCAAACCTTGCTCTGATATCACTCAAATGGTGATGTAACGGCCCGTGTCCCTTGGAGCTCATCACATCCACCTTAGGCTAATAATTACCTAAGAACATCTCATGGCCTAAAATGAAATGAAACTCACATACGGAAGGAGAAACAAACACTCCTGACAATTGAAAGAAGCAAATGGAAATTTAGAATGATTCAAAAGCACACACCTATATACATAGCATAAACATCCAGTTACAACCAACGGAAAGGAAAAAAACATGAAGGAAAGTCGCACACCCGGGTGAGACAAGGAACTAAGCCCTAAGTCCAAAAAGTTACTACTTAGCCTTCCCTAAAATCTAACATCAAAATTGTTTCTAATCCCTTTTTCCTCAAACCCCTTTATCTAGCTACTTCAAAGAACCACTTGATCCGTCGCTTCTTTTGTCTTCATTGTCCTCTGGGTTGTACTCAAAAAATATTTAAAATGGCACCTCCTCAGATGTTTCTCCAGAATCCTTTTCAGTTTCCTCCTCGTTGCCTTCATCGGTATCCTCTATCGCGTCGGTGGAGAACTTGATGTAGCTCATGTATTTCTCAGTAGAAGGAGACTTCAACTCTTCAGGAATATTCCTCGATCCTCCCACTGACGCCAAATTCCCCACCTCGATCTCAAGATGGGACAGATAACACCAATTAGGAACTACACTCTAAAGAAACATCTTCTGGCAATAGAGGTCCTATCAAGTTACTGTTTCCCAAGCAACGGGACCACGCTTCAAAGTGGTGGGTTGTAACTCCATCTTTCCCTCGTCTACCCAAACGATCGTGCGTTTCCTAACGTATGCAATACCCTTTCTGGCGGGAAACTCGTCAAAAAGGGTGGTCATCTCCTTCGGATCGCCCAATCAGATCGGCAACATGTTTAATACTTGGGGCTGAAAATATGTCTCACTACGGGATGAGATTTACATCTTAGAAAGTGAAATCTAAACCTATATTTGAACACCAGTCCCCCCAAACCACACACAAATGCTACTAGATGCAAGCATTCATTAGTGCAATGGCGCAAGGTATCGCCAACTCAAACATATCAACAACCAAGCATGGATAAGAAGCACAACCCATCACAATCAACCTCAGGGGTTCAAGCTCATAGCACATGGTATGTAAATCAATACACATAATTATCATAGTTTTCACAACCATTCATCGCTTGGGCTCTCAGTCGCAATGTACTTCTCTGGCAATTTGGCCAATTGATATCACCAGGGCTACAAGCCAATCGATATCATTAGGACTCTTAGCAAATTGATACCATTAGGGCTACAAGCCAATCGATACCTCTGGAGCTCACAATTAATTATTATTTTAGGGCTCACAACCACTCGATACCACCGGGGCTACAAGCTAATTGGTATCGTTATTATTGTTCACAATAAAATCACAACATTATCGCACCAATCAATTGAAGTCACAGACTTCACTAGTCAATTAATTCATTCATTAGATCATCCAACAACATCCTAGCATTCAGGTAAGGGTTTAGGAAATACTTACATGTCAATCACGGTAGCAAGTTTCCAATCAAGCGATCCTCTAATCTAGCAATCTCACTGCCAAACAACGTTCCTAAAGAAATTTCATCAAAATCATGTCATAACTCGTTCATTCTTCGATTTCACCACACCAATACCACAATAACCAATCAAACAACAACCCAAGCTATCTCAACGACCCTTTAAAGACACGGCGACACCCCAATGGACCCTTACAATTTTTGGTCCAACCGTTCCTTCGACAAAACAGAACCGGTTCCACTTTAGTCCACACAAATCGGTCCATAAATCGATCTTAGGTTCCAATTCCTCATGAATTTAACTTGCCAAGACCTTGTTCTACAAGTCTAAGAACCTCATCGAGAGTTTTGAAGTGAAACGACACCTCGAAGCCCTTTGAACAACTCGATTTCATCATGGTCCTTAAATGGTAGAATCTGTTCGGCTAAGAATCATCACTTTTTAGCCATAAAAACAATTAAATCCTCAATAAAATGATCATACTTGTGCGGCCAACTCAAGCACTAGATGTTATGAAGATCTCACAAAAAGTTTAGAGCCAATCGAAATTTCTAAAAGGGTAAACGAAAGCTGTGACATTCCGAATTTCGACCCTTTCGAGGCTAGCTATTAAATGGAAGGATATCGATCGATGTATTTCAGTTGTAACTCGCTCAAAATTGGCCACTGTTGAGTTAACTGACCAAAAGGGAAAGGCTGAGGCGGAATCGGGTACGTGGACCTAGGAAATTTGAATGAGAAATGGCATTTTGATCATAAGGATTGTCAAGAGAATATCTTGGGATAGCAGATATCGATTTAAAAACGATCATGGAATGCCTTGCAAGCGTTATACGTTGGGACGTGGGTGATCCCTCTTAATCAATGTGTAATTTGCGAGAATTTCTTAAATCGGATTCCAATGATCAGGATCGAAGGAACGAACGATAAACACTTGCAATTACATGACAATCAAAGTCACCACGGCTTGAGAAAAATCCCAAAGTCGATACACATGGCGTTTGCAAGAGTCGTCCGTTAGTTTGAGACAAACTAGAATTATAGTCAACGAGAGTTCGACATGAAATTAAACCTCGAGATTTAGGTATTGGACATTGAGGAATTTAAATATTGGAATTGAGATGGATGACGCCTCATCGAGGGAGGTTTATATTGGAAAAATAGAATTTCGGACGAAAAGTGCAAAATGACCATTTTGCTCCTCAACCTTTGACTTGCCTTAAGAACCAATGGAGGTCATTTTGGTCATTTAACCGCTCTATATGCTGCCAAAAATTGGAAGAAAGAATGATCAATGGAAGTAAATGGATGAACAAGGTCTTCTAGAAGCCTTACTAAGTGTCAACCAAAGGAGGCCTCATGCATTAAATGACCATTAAATCAATCTTATCATTTTTAGCTCAATTATTTGGGTGAGAGCTTCATACCAGCCATCCTTGACCGTACACCCCCTTCCCCTCACTTTTCCTTTTCAATTTTCTTTTTCTTCTCTTTGTCGGCCGAACAGCCCAGCCTGACCAGTTCCGACCGCCTTGCTTCCTCCGGTCATAACTTTTTCGTCCGACTTCGGATTGAGGTAAAACCATCGTCATCTTAAAGCTTATCATCTTTTCATTCTAAGAAGGTGTTAGGAGTTTAATTTGGCCTAGCCGTTTATCTCGTAGGTCTATTTTAGTGGGCAAAGGTCAGGATGGAGGTTGATTCTGACCAATTTTGGGGAAAGATCTGTTTCGGGGGTTTCTGGACTTCAAATGGCTTCAAATTTTTGGTGAGGTCTTCTAAACTCATAGTATTAAAGTTAGCTGAGCTTGGATTGCTGTTTTAGTTGAGTTTTGATGGGTGCACATAACTGATTTATGGAGGTATTTACTGAGCAAATTCTGCCCGTTTGAGGACCGTGAAGGAACCGGGCAGTTCGAAGTTCTTGGAGGATTATTTTGCAAAAAATCTCTTGGTGAGCCCTCTATACATGTAAATTAAGGTTTTAGTAAGTTTATTGTGTGAAGAGTATGGCTAGGGATTGAAGTATGATTTGATTGAACGATTGGAAACAGAAACTGGTTTGTTTTGATGGATGAACCTTGTTGGCCGATTCTGTTGGGGGGCTAATTGAGGAACATTTGGACTTCAATTGACTTATAATGTCTTATATAATATCATGTGAAGTGTTAATGGGAAGTGCGAGAAGTGAATTGAGGTTTAGATGTGATTTATGACAGAATTGATGCATAAACCTCTAAGTTGTGACTTATTATGGATATGACCATGTGAACCGAATACATTAAGGGCTCGAAGTGAACATTGCCATGTGTTCAATTGTTAAGAAAGGTGTCTTGAATTGCCAATGGTGTAGCTAGGGAAAGATTGAGTTAATGGAAGTGAGCATTCCATGGTTTATGATTCAAGATTGGTTAATCTTTTTAGGTTGACGAAGAATTCATGGGAATTATATATTTGTGGCATTGAGAAGGGTTGCTTGCTGTGACATTGTGCTAATTGATCAAGTAAGTGTCTCCTAAACCTTTACCACTACTGGATGAGTTATTAGATGATTTGAGTGATTGATGAATTTTATGAATTGAATTGTGCATGTTATGATGGCATTATGATCTCAATGAGAAAGGTGTTGAAAATACCAATTGGTATGATGACCCCGGTGGTATCAGAGGATGGTGAAATTGAATAAGAATGAGAATGTTGATTGGTCTGATGACCTGGTGGCATTAAGTGGCTGTAAGCCTGGAAAGTACCGATTGGTCTGATGACCCCAGTGGTACGTAGACATCGTTTGGTCTGATGACCCCGGAGATGTCAGGTGGCAGGAGTGCGAAAGGAGTTCGTGGGTGGATGAGAAAGTGGTGGTTGTGGTGTATGTGATGCATGTGATTGCATATTAGGACCTTGGAATTGAGCATGATTGTTTGTATTGATTGTACATGCCTCATAATTGATATTGCTGTTGTGTGATGTCTTGTGCCACTATACTGATGAATGCCTGCATCTGGTATTGTTGATTGGTCTGGGGGGACTGGTGTTCAAGTTTAGGTTTAGGTTTTACTTGCTGAGATTTATATCTCACCCTAGGGGGCTTAAATTTTTTAGGTCCTAGGCGAAGAACACCCGAACTTGCTATGGGTTGGCATTTTAGGGAGTTGATAGCGGAAGTCATAAAGAATATGAATGAGACCATAGGAACTGTGTATTTTTGGAGTTAGATTTGTAACCGACTGTAATATTGATGATAAGTATATACCCTATTGCACTGAGTCATCTGATTATGAATTTTTATGGAGCTGTTTAATCGCTTCCGCAATCTTGTATTATTTTCTTAGCTGTGATTAATTGGCCGTGGGATCCTGAGAGATTATTGAAGATCAACGGCCTGGTGGGATGTACGTTTGCTCGACGGATGGGGCGTGACAAAAACCTTACCCTAGTTCGCTCAAAATCTGTCTGGTTTTGGTTTTGGGGCTTTTTGGGAAAAACCACTCCATGAAACGTCGAGCTACCACTTGGAACTTATAGAGGACAGGTTGGGCTAACTTTTGGTGGTTGGAGCACGGCGAGGGGGCAGCCGGAAAGGGCGGTCAAAGGCAGCGAACCGGGCAGCCAGAACCAGTCAAGCGAGCAATTTTTGGTGAGAAGAAAAGGAAGAAGGAATTGAAAGGAAAATGGGGGAGGAGGGGTGCACGGCTGAAGATGGTATAAAATAAAGTGTTCCACACATATAATTGAGGTATTAATTGACAAGACTGATTTGGGGGGCATTAAATGCGTGAATTCTCCATTGAATGACACTTGTCCCACCTCAATTATTCAATGCAATAGCTTTGACCTTCATTGACCTCATGCACATAATTTTCGGCAGCCACATAGAAGAGTGAGAATTGAACATTTCGTCATTCTGAAATGTTAAGGCAAGGACAAATGGTCGTGGGGGCAAAATGGTTATTTTGCACTTTCAGTCCGAAACTTCACTTTTCCAATTCGAAATTACCATTTGCGAGATGACATCAAACCCTTATCTAATGTTGGAATTCTCTATTTCCAATTGCCAATTTTGAGCTTCTATTTCGTGATCAATCGTTCGTTGATCGTATCTTCAGATTATCTTGAACTAACAAGCGACTTTTGCAAACGTTACGCGTATCGACTCTGCGATTCTCATCACACTTAGGACGACTCAAGTTATGACAGCTTTGGTTGTCATGTAATTACGAGAGTTCATCACTAATTCCGACAGCCTCGATTGTCATAGCTCGATTTAGGAAAATTTACAAATTATACATTGGCTAAGCAGCATCACCCGCGCCCCAATCGTATATCGCTAGCAATGGATTCCTTAATCGTTATCTGATTGGTTTTTATTAGTTCTAAATGTTCGCTCGACAATCCTTATGGTCAAAGCGTTATTTTATTTTTCGAGTTTTCTAGGTTGACGTATCTTGTCATGCATTAGCCTTTCCCTTTCGGTCAATTTACTCAAGATTGATCAAATTTGAGCGAGACAAAGTTGAAATACCTCGATAGATACATTTTCATTCAATAGCCTCAAAATAGTAGGAAATTCAGAATGTCACTTGAGCAAGTGGAAGATTGGGACCACCGTAAATCAGACTTTGATTTTCCTTGACCACCAGGTGATCCCAAGTGGTTTGGACTTATTGGGAACAACTCAAACCTGCACTAAATATGGTCGTTGGCTATCAGAGAATTGCTGGAAATGGCAATGGACCTGCAAAACAACTTGCATAAACCAAACAGAACATTGTTAGGGAGGCAATTGAACAACAACTGATGGTAGTGCTCGGCTGATGGGTACCCTCAAGTTCGGATCTGCTAAAATACTGCGACGTCTTCAAATGGAGTCCACTGGTCTTATGATGATCTTCTTGGATTCTGAAGCTTTGACTTTATGGGCGCACCACTGGAGGGATTGGAAGGAAGTACATTGTGAAACCAAAACTAGTCGTGGTGTGAGAACCCACTTTAAGGACAGGGTGTCCATGAGAAGGAGCTGCGTGTAAATCGGCTAGAACAGGAGCTACATCGCCGATGCGTTGGCCAGAGGACTTGCAAAAATCGCCTGGGCTTGTCAAGCACGTCTTGGAGATTCCGTTGTGGTGGTTGCGTGAGCACGTCGGGTAATAATGGACAGTAATTAGAGCAACGATGATTAGTCGAAGACCTTTGTATCAACCCATGGAGGAGAAAACAAAGAGCTTCCTTCTTTTTTTACCCTTCCTCTATGCAGCTCCTCTTTTGTTCTCCCTCTCACCGTCTATACGGTGTTCTAATATTGAATTTTGCCTCCCTAAACCCTAAGCATAACACTTATATTTACAGGCAAAACGCTTGCAAGCTAAGGGCTTTAAGTTTTTTAATTATTGCGAAATAGACCCGATTCTAAAACCTTATTCAATTGAGTCATTAAATGGCTGAATTATGTTCAATTAATCCTAATTTGGCCTTATTACTTGAATTTTTCAGCCAACATGCTCCCCAATGCCTTAGCACAATTTTATTTTTTAGCTCCTTAAATTAGCATGATTAATTTCGGTCGCTTCACCGATAGTTCATTAAATGCAAATGCAAATGCATGATAAAAATAAATATGAAAAATGACTTAATTTTTTTTGTTATAGCAAAAATATTAGCTCGAATTTTCTATGTAAAAAATGATTGAAAAAGTTAGCCAAAATTTAGGTGTCAATAATTGCACTTTCTAAAAGTTTTAAGACTCAATGGCACTTTGGTGATAAGTTTTAGGACTTTTGGTTTACAAAAGGTTGCGGCCTATGTGAGGAGTTTACAAAAGTTTTAGGAATAGTTTTGGACCAAAAACAAGAAATAAAAAAAAAAGTTGCTTCTAAAAATAGAACACTTTTGAGAATAAAAAAGGTAACTATAATCTTCTTTAACTTTTGTCGGGTGCCCGCGAGGCATGAGCCAGATCAACACGTCTTGGTCCAAATAATCATTTTTAATATTTTTTAAATTAATAAAAAAATATATATGATTAAAAATATAAAAATTCCAAAAAAAAACTAAAAAGAATTGGAAAAAATCAGAAAAAATTCCAAAAAAATCAAAAATTAAGAGATGAGCCATTTTAATTGGCCAATTATTGCGACCCTTTTCCGAAGAGCGAATGGAGTGAGGGCTAATGGATCGTCCCATCTGGTCAGACGCGGGCCTCTCATAAGGCCCATTACCCAACTGGCAACGGAAGTGTACGTGATCGACCTTCGGTGCAATCTAGTGACATGTGATACATGTATATGTCAAGGAGACGCCATCAATTATTTCGTGGAGGGCACGGTTAGAAACTCTATCAAATAGTTAAATACTTTTATTTGATTCTGCGAAAACTAGAGAAGTGAGATCGAGGACTTAGTTACGTCAACTATTATAATTGACGCTCTTTCGGTACCTAAGTTGACTGAATTATCTAACCTAAGATTTCATGCAGATGAATGGGGTACGGATCCTAAATATAGGAATTAATGCATACAAGAGTGTACCCTAACACTTACAATCAATAAAAGAAAGTGCACAAATTAAGGAACCAACACATGCGGATAAATCACATGAATACAACATGACATCTCTAATAAGGTTCTATTGGCCAAGAGAAGTATCAATCAAGACTCAGGAGTGATTTAAACAGGATTTGCTCATGAGGGGCAAAATCGTAATTTTGAATAAATGAGGAACGATTTGTCAAAAAAGAGAAAAATCATTATTTTAGAAGAAATCTAGAGTCAAAATGCGCTGAAAATAGGATCGGCCACCTAATTGATTCATTTCCCATTTTTTGACAATTTACAGAATTTTCTGAAATTTATGAAGATGATTTACTCTTTAAGGGTAAAATCATCATTATTGGGAGAGGAAATGAAAAATGAAAATTTCAAACATAAGGATTGAACATCTATTTGACCCAAATTCTAATTTTAAGCAATTTCCATGACTCATTGAAATAGGGAAGACGATTTACCCTTTGAGGGGTAAAATTGTCATTTCAAGAAAAAGACAATTTTGAAAACCTAAGCAGAAGGATTGGCCACCTAACTAGCCCTAATCGTAATTTAGGCATTTTCGACTTATCTCGAATACAAAGTAGAGGCGGTTTACCCCTAAAGGGTAAAATCAACAATTTCGAAAAAAACGGATAAGAAATCCCAAAAATATGATTTATAAAATTTTTTGTGCCTAGTCCTCAATTTTTGGGAATTTCTAGAGTGTCTAGGAATTTTCTACAAATTTCCTAATTGTTTTGGATTTTTCTAGGATTTTTTTATTTTTTTATTCCTATTTTCGATTTTTATCCGAATTTCTAAATTTTTGAAAATCCTAATTACCGATCCTACAGTCCAGATTCACCTAGATGGTTAAGCCACGACCCTCGGATTAGTCGACTAGAACCTACGGTCACGATCGAACGACGACTAACTCTTAACTGCCTGATCTGCATACTAAACTTACGGACGAGATCAGATGGCAAGACTAATTCTCAACCCTTTGATCCACATTTTTTATTTTTCTAAAAAATATGTTATAATATCATAAAAATCTATTAAAGCTTCTGAAAAATCCAAGATCATGACATGTGGCCTAATGCCAACCGTTCGATCTGGATTTTATTATTTTCATTTTCTGAAAATGTTAGAGCTTGCTTACGTGGTTGCCATGTGGCGCCACATCAGCACCATCTCAGCCACTGACCATTCAATTCTTTTGCAAATTAGCTTCGTCTTCAACCTTAGACAGACAACCAATGAACGACCGTTCATTTTGCAGAAAAGATACAGAGTCCTGCTTACCCCATTGCAAAATGCAGTCAGAAGGCAACCCCAAAATTCTTACCACGAAATTAACAATCACAGGCATAACAATAAAAATCTTACTAGCTATCCCATTTCATAACAATAAAAATCTTACTAACAATCAGATGTATCAATATCCATCGGATCCTAGGCGGGGACATTGGGGACCCTCTGAATAGGTGGCCCCTCAAATCCTCTAACGGACCAAAGAGATTGACCCCATCACGAAGATACCAGGCCTTAAAAAGGTGGGCCACCAGGTGTGGCATCCCCTCATCGACCTATATCATCATGATGTGGCGTTCCCACATCTGGTCCGTACCTGACACCGGGTGAAAAGTGATATCGTGTGATGAGTGGGTAGGTGTATCGAATCGTACCGGCCTCTCCATTGCTTTGGACCTAAAAAGTTTTCCCATGATGGGGTGAGAACTTAATCTTAGTGAATCAAGCCTAAGCTCGGCTAGGACACTGATTTGCCTAGGATATCCTAAGCTCAACAGTCAATCATAAGGTATAAACACATATATCAACAAAAATATATTCACCAAATAAGTAACCAATTAAAGCACCACTACTCAGGCGTACACAAGAAATCACACAAATCTATTATTTAACAATGATACACGCGACTGGTGTGATAAAAACATCCATAGTGCAATCCCGCACTCATCTGGCAGGGCCAGACTACGTCCACTTTTACCCTCTCAGCGACAGCTACTACAAGCGGTGTATCCAGTGCACCCCGCGTGGCACTGCGAGTAGGCATTCCTTAAAAAGGAGCTTCGATTCGTCACAAGCTGCGATCGGCACCCGATAATCCCTTAAAATCGTACAACTGGCACGGGGCATGGATTATCGTGCTTCTGACAAGTCACAAGTTTCCATACAATAGGTACGGCATAAGTACTAATGGTACAATACGAACTTGCCAAGTAACGTAATTGATCCTTTAAATGACCACACGATTCACATTCGGCAATCACCCATTGTTTATCTTTGATTAATGCCAAAATTCATACAGAAATGCAACAAACTCAGTCTAAGGCCAAGCAGATTCTCACTCAGGCATTTCAGTGAGGTGATTAAACCAATAAGGCAACTTAATGCACTCGCGACCAATTAACTCAATTAGGCGATTTTGAGCTCAATTTGCACCAAATCTCTTATTTCTCAGTTGATTTATAAGTTCAATTGCCCGCTCGTCTCTAACCTATCGCTTGTTCGCACAAAAACACAGATAATTAGTCTATTGATAAATTACCATAAATAGCCACAGACAATTTAATCAATCAAACTAACCTAATCGATTGACCATTTAACCTAATCATCGTTTCTATCTAAACTGGTTCCGATCATGTGCGTAATTTATTAATTATCTAATCCTAAGCGCAATTAGTGTCTAACCAAGGAGTAGGGTCAACTCACAAAGTGAGTTAGCTCGAGCGGCCACGACAAACGGCGGCGGCGGCGACGACGGCGACGGAATTAGGGTTTATCGTGCGGCAACCCGAGCTCAAGCTTTGTCGACACCCCGGGGAAGTCCGGCGAGGTTACCAAGCAAGGTGGCCTGAAACAGTAGCGGTTAGTGGCGAAACCGGCAAACCGGGCTGTTTCGCAGTGTTTCTTGGAGTCTCGGGCTGAGACAAGGTCGACCGAGGCTCGGGAACTCACCCAGGGGTCGGTGGGGGTTGATTAGGACCAGTGGACGGCGGTGGAAGGCGGCCGATGGCGGCGAACATCCACAAACAGGATCGAGTCTCTACGTCGCCGAAACAGGGGAAGTGGTCGGCGGCGTTTTTCGGGCGCTACTTGCGGTGGCCGGCAGCAATGAGCTCCGAGGGGGTAGAATGAACCCTAGGGAGGTGATCGGTGGCGACGGTGAGGGACGGCGGTGGTCGGTTTGGCCGGATCGAAGACCGAACCGAACCGGGTCTAAAATAGGGCACTGGGGTTCAGGGTGATTTTCCGGCGGCTCCGGCGGTGGACGACCGGTGTGGTTGGGTTGGGGTGGTCAAGGGGAGGATGGTGATCGGCTGTGGGCTGGTGGTTGGTGCTGGTGACGGCCTGGGTGGCCGAAGGAAGCAGCGGAGTCCTCGAGGGTTAAATGACCTGAGAATAGAGCAGGGTTCTCCGAGCCGTTTTCTCGGCCGTTCGATGGAGACGGCGGTCAGGCTCGGGTCAGGGTGGGGGCAGGAGGTTGTTGGGGCGGTGGCCGACGATGGTGAGGGGTGGTGGTCGCTCAAATCGTCGATGGAGGAGGAGGAGGAGTGGCTCGGCTTGGAGGAACGATCGTCTACAGCCAAAACCAAAGAAGGAAGAAGAAGAAGCTGAAAGAAGGAGCAGAGGCTGACATGAAGGAAGTATGGGGAAGAGGAATGGTGGGTCCCACCCAAGACTTTGGTAGCAAAATTAATTTTTGTCTTATACACACAAATGATTGAGGGTATTAAGGTCATTTGGTGCGTCGGGCCTGAAACGAAATTTTGGTATACTGAATGAAGGGTATTTTCGGTAAATTCACCGGCCAAGCTCGATCGAGGTTAGGTTCGATCCCGAAAATAGCAATTCCAATTCGCGGCGAATAAAATTCGAAACCTAATCTAAAATAATCTAAATTTTAGAATTCGTCCAAATTTTCGTCTCTTCAGTCCTTACAGTCCAAAATATATGTCGACTATGATTATATTTTCAAATCATTCTTATCGACTTTTGGCGCTTACAAAAGCTAAATTTCCAGGACACTACAACTCTCTCCCATTTAGGAAATTTCGACCTCAAAATTACAGCACGGTTCTAACTATTCAAAAAGATAAGGATAGTTACACTTCATAACCTCATCATTCTCCCATGTAGCTCTTTTAGTACCTTGTGTTGCCAAATCACCTTGACTAACGGGATCATCTTTGTTCGGAGCACCTGCTCTTTTCTATTCACGATCTTGACTGGTCGCTCCACGTATGACGCTCGCTCATCCAGATCAATCTCCTTATAACTCAGCACATGAGCGGGGTCAGGCTCATACTTCCTCAACATCGACACGTGGAAGACGTTAAGCACTTGAGCAAGTCTGGATGGCAACGCAAGTCGATAAGCCAAAATTCCAATTCGTTCTAGGATTTCAAACGGTCCAACATATCTCGGGCTCAGCTTTCCTTTCCTTCCAAAGCGGGATGTTCCTCTCATAGGCGATTCTTTCAGAAAAACATGATCGCCTACTTGAAACTCCAAAAGTCTACGCCTTTTATATGCATCACTTTTCTAGCGATTCTGAGCTGTTTTTAGTCCGTTTCTAATCACCTTAATTGCTTCTATCGACTGTTCTACTAACTCAGGATCGGTTATCTTCCTTTCACAAACCTCATCCTAGCAAACTGGCATCCTGCAAGCTCTGCCATACAAGGCCTCGAAAGGCACCATCTTAATACTCTACTGATAACTATTATTATACGCAAACTCAACCAAATGTAATTGTTTCTCCCATCTACCTTTGAAATCCAGAACACATGCTCTCAACATGTCCTCCAAAGTTTGAATCGTTCTTTCAGACTAGCTATCTGTCTGCGGATGATAAGCTACAATAAATTGCAGCTTCATCCCTAAAACAGTTTGTAAACTCTCCCAAAATATAGCAGTGAATTTGGGATCCAAATCAGAAGTGATTGTCACTGGCACACCATGTAGTCTTACAATATGCCTCACATACAACTCTGCATATCTGTCCAAGGCGAAGTCCTTTCTTACTGGAATGAAGTGTGCTGACTTTGTCAACCTGTCTACCACAACCCATATTGAATCATACCCTTTCTGACTTCTTGGCAAACCCATCACGAAATCCATCGTGACATGCTCCCATTTCCATTTTGAAATTTCCAAAGACTGCAGCAGTCCTCCTGGTTTGCAATGTTGTGCCTTGACCTGCTGACAGGTCAAAAACTTAGCCACATGTTTGGCTATATCTATTTTCATACCATTCTATCAGTAGTGCTGTTTCAAATTCTGATACATCTTTGTACTCCTAGGGTGGATACTATAACTGCTATGATGTACCTCTGATAAAATCTCATCCTTTAAATTTTCATCAGTAGGCACAACCAAACGTCCTCTAAATTTCTATATTCCATCCTTAGCTATTTGAAAGTCGACTCTTCGTTTAGCCGAGTCTTCTTGAAGGATCTTCTGAATAAAGGGGTCTGTAGACTGCAGGACCTTAATCTTAACTTGCACTTCCGGCTCAATTCTCAAAGTAGCCACGAGACTCGACAGGTTGCTTATCTCCAATTTAAAGTTTGAGTCTCTCAATTGTTCAAGCAAACGCCATTCATGCACATGTAATTGAGCAATTGTTGATTTTCTACTCAAGGCATCTGCAACCTTATTCGCCTTACCAGGATGATACAGGATCTCGTAATCATAATCTTTAAGTAATTCCATCCATCGGCGCTGCCTCATGTTCAGCTCCTTCTGAGAGAACAGGTACTTCAGACTCTGATGGTCGGTATACACCTGAAAACTTTTCCCAATCAAATAGTGTCTCCAGATCTTCAAAGCAAACACGACCGCAGCTAACTTCAGATCGTGGGTGGGATAATTCAACTCATGCGGTCTCAACTGACGAGATGCATACGCTACCACCCTGCCATATTGCATTAAAACACAACCCAGACCCCTAAGCGAAACATTGCTATAAATTTCATAACCACCAGGACCAGACGGAATCGTCAGAACAGAAGCTGTAGTTAGCCTATACTTAAGCTCTTGGAAACTATGTTCACACTTGTCTGTCCATTCAAAATTCATGTTTTTCTTTAGCAATTTAGTCAAAGGCGTCACTATAGCTGAGAACCCTTCCACCAATTGCCTGTAATAACTTGCCAAACCCAAAAAGCTTGTAATATCATTAGCAATCATCGATCTTGACAAATCTATCACTGCCTCAATTTTAGTTGGATCCGCCTCAATTTTATCGGATCCATCGCAATACCCTCACCCGAAATCACATGGCCTAAGAATGCCATGCGAGCTAGCCAAAACTCGCATTTACTGAACTTGGCATATAATTGATGCACTCTCAGAGTTTCCAGAACTACTCTCAAGTGTTGCTCATGATCTTCAAATTCTTCGAGTACACTAGAATGTCATCTATAAAAACAATCACAAAGCGATCCAGGAACTCCTTGAATACTCTGTTCATCAAATCCATAAAGGCAGCAGGAGCATTCGTCAAACCAAACGACATCACAATGAACTCATAATGTCCATAACGTGCCCTAAATGTCGATTTTGGTATATCCTCTTTTCTGATTCTCAACTAATGGTATCCCGTCTGTAGATCAATCTTAGAAAATATCGACGCTCCCTGCAGCTGATCAAACAAGTCATCAATCCTTGGTAGTGGGTACTTATTCTTGATCGTCACCTGATTCAATTGCCTGTAGTCAATACACAATCTCAAGGACGCATCTTTTTTCTTAACAAACAAAACAAGCGCTCCCCAAGGCGATGCACTAGGGCGGATGAACCATTTATCTAATAATTCTTGCATCTGAACTTTGAGCTCCTTCAACTCTGACAATGAGATTCTTTACGGCGCCTTAGAGATCGGCTCCGTCCCAGGAGCTAACTCTATCACAAATTCAATTTCTCTTTCTGCGGGTAAACTAGGTAATTCTTGAGGGAAAACATCTGAAAATTCACGTACAATCGCAATATCCTCTAATTTCAGTTCTTCAGCAAACGTATCCACCACAGAAGCCAAATAACCTTGGCACCCATTCTCCAACAATCGAGTCGCCTCTAATGACGATATCATCACAGTCGAGGTTCCTCCTCAATTACCCAAAAATTCAAAGCTAATACCATCCATTGGATTAAACCGAATTACCTTATTAAAGCAGTCCATCGTGGCCCTTTACTTCGTCAATCAATCCATCCCCACAATTAAGTAAAAATCGTACATCTCTAGCATAATCAAGTCTATTTTACTCTCATGGCCATCCATGACAAGTCTACAATCAGGACAGCTCACTGTAGTCACTACTTTATCTTTTAACGGCGTAGACACTTTAAACACAATATCTAAAGGCACCCAGTTCAATTCAGACAATTTAACGAACTAATCCGTAGCAAACGAATGTGTGACACCCGGATCAAACAAGGCATATGCTACTTGGTTATGCAAGTGAACCGTACCTGTAACGCCGGCGAATCCTTCGCCGCTTCTCGAGTGACAACAAAAACCTTTCATTGTGCCAGCGTATGATTCTGAAAGTTTGGCGACACAGCTCCTTTAGGCAGTCCTCCCTACTGTGGCAGCGCCTGCCTGCCCAGCATCTACGGACAATCTTTCACCTGATGGTCCAGCTGACCACAACCAAAGCAGACACCATCTCGATACGGGCACAGGCGAGGCCCATGCCTCTGTCGGCACAAACTGCACATCTCACTTTGATGAAATGATGGCTTACTAATTGCCCCTCGGTGATTGGGTGGAATGTGACTTCGTTTGCTAAACATTGGTTTCTTCCCTTGCCTTTTGTCAAATCTGTTTGGGGACGTGAATCGTGATCCTGATGCTGTAGTCCTTTCAGCCAAGTGTTGTTCCACTATTAGCGCTCTTGCGTAGATATTATCATAGTCCTGACGATCAAGCGGTGCCAGAGCACTCTTAATCTCGAGCTTCAACCCGTCCTTGAACCTTCTAGCCCTGTCCTCTGGATCCTCAATCATCCTCGGAGCATACTTGAATAGTTTAGAAAACTTTGCCTCGTACTGGTCAATTGTCATTAGGTTCTAACGGAGGCGAAAGAACTCAGCCATCTTTTACTCTCTAGCTGTCTTCGAGAAGTATTTATTATTAAAAACTTCCACAAAAGTATTCCATACTGGAATTGTACCTTCAGGAAAAGTTCTACCCTTGACGGCTCTCCACCAAGTACTAGCGTTCCCTTCAAGTTGATAGACTGCCAGAGTAATCTTATCCGTATCAGAACATCTCAGCAAATTGAATGCTTTCTCCATCCCTTTGACCCATCGAGTAGCAGCTTCAGGGTCTCTACTTCCAGTGAACTGAGGTGGCTTCAACTTGAGGAACTGTTCCACTAGCTTCTTAGCCCTACGTTCCTCGCTGCCAGGTGCAGGTGGTGGATTTACTGGCGGAACTACAAGTGGAATCACAAATGAAGTCCCAGCAGCAGCAACAGTAGCCGTAGCTTGATTCCTTACTTGCTGCCCCATCAATTCTCCAATAGCCCCTAAAGCTTGCATAACTTCAGCCATAGTCGGTTTCCTTCCAGTAGGTCCAGTAGGTTTTGTAGCAGAGGCTGCAGTAGGGGGCGCAATGGGGACACAACGGGCGGTGCTCTTTCAACATCAACTAATTCTTCTACTAGCCTCACAAGCCTCCTTCGAGGTGCTTGGGGTGCTCTTATACAGCGTCCGCTCATTTTGCAGAAACGATACAAAGTCCTACTTACCCCATAGCAAAACGCTGTCAGAAGGCAACCCCAAAATTCTTACCACGAAATTAACAATCAAAGGCATAATAATAAAAATCTTACTAGCTATCACATTTCCCGACGCCTCCTTATTACTCCAGACGAATGACCAGACGGATCAGGCTGACCTTGCTCTAATAACACCGTGGATGAGGATGTCACGTCCCAACTCTCGAACCCGCGACATCCTTTGCCAAATCGCCACCAGGTCATCAAAGATAGCGTCCTAGGCAACTGCTATCGATCTAAGAATGTACTACGCATGCGGAATGTGTGATTTCCAAACAATAAAATCAACATGGAATAGATAAGCAGAAAAGTCAGGCAACTCAATGCAAACATAAAACTGTTGAGAATAGATGATCTATAACCTTACAGAGGCAATACTAATAACTACAACCCCATGCTTCGGGGCGTCCCTCTAGGACTCACAAAAAGATACAGGAGTCAGATAATGTTAACTTGCATCTATTCCAAAACAGTATCCCTACAAAAGACATCACTAGTTCCCTAACCACAAAAGAAACCAACTCAATGCAAACATAAAACTGCTGAGAATATATGATCTATAACCTTACAGAGGCAATACTAATAACTACAACCCCATGCTTCGGGGCGTCCCTCTAGGACTCACAAACAGATACAGGAGTCAGATAATGTTAACTTGCATCTATTCCAAAACAGTATCCCTACAAAAGACGTCACTAGTTCCCTAACCACAAAAGAAACCTAACCCTCTACAAGGTAAAAACGGCATCCGGATCGTCGTAATCAATCGGGGGAGCCGAGTCGTTAGGGTCATCGCAGGAACTCTGACTGGAATGTACAGAGGGGGCTACGGACAGCTCAGGCTTGAGCTCGGGCTGCATATCGGGTGTGCGATCCACCAACTCCCCATTAGGCGTATCAATATCGATCGGATCCCAAGTGGGAATATCAGGGACCCCCTGAATAGGTGGCCCCTCAAATTCTCTGAGCGGACTAAAGATCTACCCCATCACGAAGATACCAGACCTTAAAAAGGTGCGCCACCAGGTGTGGCATCCCCTCATCGACCCATATCATCGTGATGTGGCGTTTTCACATCTGGTCCGTACTTGGCACCAAGTGGAGAGTGATATCGTGTGATGAGTGGGTAGGTGTACTGAATCGCACCGGCCTCTCCATTACTTTGGACCTGAAAAGTTATCTCACGACGGGGTGAGAACTTAATCTCAATGAACGAAGCCTAAGCTCGGTTAGGATACTGATTCGCCCAGGATATCCTAAGCTCATCAGTCAATCATAAGGTATAAACACATATATCAATAAAAATGTATTCACCAAATAAGTAACCAATTAAAGCACCACCACTCATGCGTACACAAGACATCACACAAATCCATTATTTAACAACGATCCATGCGACTGGCGTGATAAAAACATCAATAGTGTGATCCCGCACTCATCTAGCAGGATCAGGCTACGTCCACTTTTACCCTCTCAACGACGGCTACTATAAGCGGTGTATCCAGTGCACCCGGGACGGTATTACGAGTAGGCATTCCTTAAAAAGGAGCTTCGATCCGTCATAAGCTGTGATCGGCATATGATAATCCCTTAAAACCGTACGACTGGCACGGAGCATGGATTATCGTGCTTCTAACAAGTTGCGAGTTTCCATACAATAGGTATGGCATGAGTACCAATAGTACAATGCGAACTTGCCAAGTAACGTCATTGATCTTTTAAATGACCACATGATTCACATTCGGCAATCACCCATTGTTTATCTTTGATTAATGCCAAAATTCATACAAAAATGCAACAAACTCGGCCTAAGGCCAACCAGACTCTCAGTTAGGCATTTCAATGAGGTGACTAAACCAATAAGGCAACTTAATGCACTCACAAGCAATTAACTCAATCAGGCAATTTCGAGCTCAATTTGCACTAAACCTCTTATTTCTCAATCGATTTATTAGTTCAATTGCCCGCTCGTCTCTAACCTATCGCTCGCTCGCACAAAAACACAATCAATCAGTCAGCTGATAAATTACCACAAATAGCCACAGACAATTTAATCAATCAAACTAACCTAATCGATCGACCATTTAACCTAATCATCGTTTCTATCGAAACCGATCCCGATCGTGTGCCTAATTAATTAATTATCCAATTCGAAGCGCAATTAGCACCTAACCAAGGATTAGGGTCAACTCACCAAGTGAGTTAGCTCAAGCGGCCACGACGAATAGTGGCGACGGAGATGGCGGCGGTGGCGGCGACGACTGCAGCGGCGGCGGCAGAATTAAGGTTTATCGCGCGACGACCCGAGGTCAAACTTTGACGACACCCTGAAGAAGTCTAGCGAGGTCGCCGGGACAGGTGGCCGGCGACAGAGCTTTGGCGGCAGGCGGACGGCGACCTGAAACAGTAGCAGTCAGTGGCAAAACAGGCAAACCGGGTTGTTTCGTAGTGTTTCTCGACATTTCGGGCCGAGACAAGGCCGACCGAGGCTTGGGAACTCACCCAGGGGTCGATGGGGGTCGATTGGGACCGGTGAACGGAGGCGGAAGACGACTAATGGCGGCGAACAGTAGCAAACAGGACCAAGTCTCTACGGCTTCGAAATAGGCGAAGTGGTCGGCGGCATTTTTTGGGCACCACGCGTGGCTGTTGGGGGCGATGAGCTCCGAGGGGGCAAAAGGAACTTTAGGGATGTGATTGGCGACGACGGTGAGGGACAGCGGCCACCGGTTTGGCCCGATCGAAGACCAAATCAAATCGGGTCTAAAATAGGGCACTGGGGCTTCGGGGTGATTTTTCGGCTGCTCCGGCGGTGGACGGCTAGTGTGGCTAGGTGGGGTGGTCGAGGGGAGGTCGGTGATCGGCTGTGGGGTGGTGGTTAGCGCCGGTGATGGCCTGGGTGGCCGGAGGAAGCAGCGGAGTCCTCGGGTTAAATGACTTGAGAACGGGGCAAGGATCTCCAAGTCGTTTTCTTGGCCGTTCGTCGGCGACGGCGGTCAGGCTCGGGTCGGGGTGGCGACAGGAGGTTGCTAGGGCAGTGGCTGACGATGGTGACGGGTGGTGGTCGCTCAAATCGTTGATAGAGGAGGAGGAGTGGCTCGGCTTGGAAGAACGGTCGTCTACGGCCAAAACGAAAGAAGGAAGAAGAAGAAGAAGCAGAAAGAAGGAGTAGAGGCTGGTGTGAAGGAAGTATGGGGAAGAGGGATGGTGGGTCCCACCTAAGACTTTGGTGGCAAAATTAATTTTTGTCTTATACACATAATGATTGAGGGTATTACGGTCATTTGGCGCACCGGGACTGAAATGAAATTTTGGTATACTGAAAGAACGGTATTTTCGATAAATTCACCGGCCAAGCTTGGCCAGGGTTAGACTCGATCGCGAAAACGGCAATTCCAATTCGCAACGGATAAAATTTGAAACCTAATCTAAAATAAGCTAAATTTTAGAATTCATCCAAATTTTCGTCTCTTCAATCCTTACAGTCCAAAATATGTGTCGACTATAATTATATTTTCATATCATTCTTATCGACTTTTGGTGCTTACAAAAGCTGAATTTCCAGGACGTCACAAGATCGATGCAAAAGTAATGTGCGATCATGGTCAGCATATTTGAGAGATAAAATTCCTACTCTAGTTTGCAAAATGCAAGTCGGAGACGAGTTCTGCCATTGATGCTCAGAGTAAAGCTCGAAAGACTGACTCAACGTTTTGGGGGATGCTGACCTACGAGGGAGGTCGCGATCATCTCCTTGAAGCTCGGGCAACCTTCCTGACATGGATTTGAGGCTCGATTTGGCTTGGATTGGCCAGGCTGAACTTTCACATGTTGAGCTCAAATTTTTGACAATGGGGACGCTGAGAGTTTTTCTCTCTACCTTTTTTACTCTCTCTCTATTTTGTTGGAATGTAAGAACAGAATGAAGCTCTCTTTTGCTTCTAGAATGCTTCCAAAGTGTTATACCCATTTTGAAATTTGGCGCCGATTTGAGGAGGTGTCCACCGACTTGAAATGACAAGTGGTCTTGCATGCCATTTGGTCCAAATGGTGACGGAGAGATCGGCAATTTCGTCAAGTCATTTGGCCTCCCCGACGATCACAAATTGACGTCGAAATTGCATATTTTGTCAAGGTTGACTTTCTTAAGCTGCAGCGACATTGACCAGCCAATTCTGCTCGTCTGTGCCACCGGTCCTGATCAACAGGGAAGGATGAAAGGAAAACGACCACCACCCAAGCTCGTCCAATTATCATTGAATTTGCCTTCAATTTTTTGATTGAAATTCGACCTTCAAACTTGTAAAATGCACGCAAAATTAGGGAGGAAGACGACACTATTCGACCGAGTGTTGACACCTAAATTTTGATTTTTTAGGAAATCATTTAAACATAAAAAGAGAGTTATTTATAATTCTCACAAAATAATTCGTCATGCATTGCATATTTATTTCTGTCATGCATTTGCAAAGATGAGTCAATCGAGCTTAATTCGGCGAGCATCCGGACCGGACTCATCTTCAATTTTCGACCAAGAGATGTTATGGCCGAAATTGTTATGGGTTTTGGGCTTCATTCGATTTCAAATCAGTCCATTTTAGGTCTTTTAAATACAATGTGTTTAATTAATTACCCATTTAATTAATTAAAGCCCAGTTATACTTTAAATTGGCACAAATAAGCCCATCAAATGAGAAATTTCAGCCAAGATGGCCCCATTATTCAAAGATAAGGCCCTTGATATTCATAAATTTCAATTCGACGGTCATTGTCTCTTAAATCCGACGGTCAAAAATAAATTCTACAACTCAAGACCTTCCTTACTCCATATATATCTTGTGATAGCTTAGGGTTACAGGGGATCCCATTCGGCTCATACTAAAGAAATTGTCGATACTTCTAAGGGGTCAAACGGAAAGGCATTCTATCTGAACAGATTAATTTGAACCGTGAAACTGAGTTTCAATAAAGTCATTCTGACAGGTCATATAAGTCTTCAGACGAGTAAGCCTTCAGATGCAACATATTCCATCTGATAGTTTTCAGAAATAACTCCATCTGAATGTCTTCAGAACCAAATATATGACTACTTTTTTCTTAGTCTGAATACCAGAGATTGATTAATATAAACTTATGTTCACTTGTTCTTTCTGCAATTTAAAACATTATAACCCTTACACAGATTCTATTTAAACAAGGATAGTTTTGTCAAAACCAAAATATTCAGAGACAAGGTTTCCTCAACAAACAGCTACGAGATCTTCAGGAGATACAGTTTGTCCAAACAAGTGGTTTTGGAGACCGATCCTTGGACACCTTGCAAGGGATAGTTGAAGGTGGAGGAGTATAAAACAAATCTCGATGTCGAAGAGAAAGTTGGCACAAGAGAGGATAATTCTAAATTTCATTGTAATACTTAAAGGAGAGCATTCTACTATGAGTGTTAGGCGGGAAGTCTCTCGACTCAAGAACTATCACTAATTTGTATCTAGCGGTGTCAAATGGGTGAGTCGGGTTGGGTTTGGGTCGGGTCAAATATAATCCGACCCATATTGACTTGTCTAAGCCATTTTGACCCATATTCAATGACTCACACCCGACCCAACCCGCATCTAACTCATATCTGACGCTACCCATTTTGACCCATTATTATCAAATCACAATAATATTTCAAATAATAATATTATTAAAATACTTCCATATACAATAAAATATCTAGTGAAATTTTTTAGGCGACCAAGACCGGCGGCGATGATTTGGACTATAACCGAGACCGCAGTTGGGGTTCTGGAATGGCGACCGGCGACCGGCAACTGTGACTGGCGAACATCCAGTCACCGACCCCAGCCCCAATCTCGTTCGCAAGCCTCGATCCATGTTGCTGGTCCGCCACCACGGTGCCGATTGTCGACCTCGATCCCGATATTTGACCCCCATCTCGGTCCCGAGCCCCTGCTCTACCTTCGACCCCAACCTCAGTGCCGATCGCCGGCCCCGGTCCCAGCCCAAGCCTCGGTCGCCGACATCGGTCCCGCACGTCGGTCCCAGTCCCAATCACCAACCCCTGTCCCGATCTCCGATAGGCGCCGGGCCAGGCCCTGATCGTAGGCCTCAGCCCATGTTCGGGCCTCGATCCTGATTGTCGGCCCTGATCATGAACGGATCTCGATCACCTGCCCAGGTCCCGGTCCCTGCCCCAGCCACGGACCCTATCCCGGGCCCTGAGTTCAGTCCCAATCGTCCGCCCCGACCTTGTGTCCTGGCTTCGGTCCCGATTGCGGGCCCCAGCCCTAGGCCTATGACTAGGATCAGGGTCGACGAATAAGGCAGGCGATAGGGGTCGAGGCTGACGACCGAGACAGGGACTGGCAATAGGGACCTGGGCCTACAATCGGGATTGGGGCAGGGGTCAAGATTGGGGCTTGCAACCGACGACTCGAATCATTTGCAACTTATGGACATTGATTTTTTTTATGTCTTTGAAAACGCATATTGACCCCTCTCTAGATCATACGGCTAGCTACAATAAACTCAAAATTGTTTTCAAAATTACAGGTTACATGTGCTAGATGGGTAGTTTCATGCTTCTGCAAGACATTTCTTCCATAGCTTGAGAAGATAAATATCTTTGACATAGTATGAGTTCATGTTACTTCTAATTCAGCCATCGGATAAACTTACACCTGCAAATTAACTGCATATGAACGATGATGGATGGCTGAAACAGAAGCCTAAAAAAGCACAACAAAATAATCTAGGATCACTTTACATCCAAAGAAGCCTAGCACAACAGCCATGGATGGCTAAAGAAAAAATTAATTGAAACCCAAATGAACCAACTCAAATAGCACACATAGAAACACATTGATTGTAGGAAAATGTAGCTGTTGATGAAACAAGTATATCTGACAAAAGCAAAAAAACACGATATCAAGCTAGAAATTTCACAGAACATGAACATTTTCTCCTTTTCAGCAGTATTATATTTCCTTAAACAAAAAAGTGACACACCTAGTTAAAGATAAATAGAAAAACTATTAACATGAACAAATCAACTCACTGTTTCACCTTCCGACCAAAAAAAAAAAAAATCACCGCTTCACCGAGCCAATGCTTCCAAACTAGACCACATGTGAGACGAAACAATGCAACAAATCCAGAAAGAGCTGGAACTTCGAAACGCAGCACCGTCCTAGACAAACACACCAACCCAAAAGATTAAAATCACAAACTCAGAGCCATAATAGATGACAAACTAACTCATAGTATACCCAAAATGCACTCTTGTGGTAAAAGAAGGTGAGCGCACCCACGTGTAAAACCGAGCTCTAGAGGACCAACGAGCGTCAAGCGAACGACGAGGCGGAATCAAGGCGAGCTCAAAGCCAAGAGCGAATGCAGAAGTCGTGAGTGAGCATCGGAGGATAAGCGATGGAGCCGAGAGCACGCGTTGAAGAAGAGAGAGACACAGACGTTGAAGGAGTACTTCACAAGGCAAGCATGCGCTAGAGCAGAGGGAGAGCAAGTAATGGAGAGAGTGCCGTGCAAAGATCGAACGAGTACTGGAGTAGAGAGCGCGGAGCAAGCAAAGTATAGAGCACGAAGAGCGGATCGGAGAGCAAAGAGGAAGACCCAAAATTTCAAAAGCAAGAGAGGGAGAGAGGAGAGTCACGTCTACATTCTTGAGGAGGAGGAAAAAAAAGGAGAGATAAAAATCAAGCTAAATCTAGAGCAATTAATGTATGTAAATCTACTAAAAAGAAAGTTTCTTTTTTTTTAATTGAAAAAGGGAAAATTAGTATTATTGTGCAGAATAGCCGATGGGGACCATTGGCTCACGTGGCCCTACGCGATGAGCTGGGGCGCACGGTAACCTATTGACCCCCACCTACCTAATATTTTCTCGTATCCTTGAAGCCCAAGAAATTAACTTCCTTCACTCTATTTATTATTGCTGCAACTTTTAGTTTGACAGTGACAAGAAGAAAAGAAAGCGGAACGCACGATGGAGAGAAAGGTTGCGGTTCAAGCTCGTTGGGGACATCTTAGCATGTTGTGATAACGTTGGTTGCGAAGCACTAAGTAAGAATTCGAAGCCTTGTCACCTAATTGAAGAAAGTATCTTGGTTAAAGTGTAATTTCAATTCAGTTCTTGTTAGGTTGCTGTATCAGCTCCGGAGATTGCTAAGATTCAAAATCGTGTTGTAAAGAAACATTTGTGTCTCAATGTCTCATGGAATCGTGAGATTTTACGGAAGTCAATTTGAGGTAAAAGTTTGATCGGAATGACGTTTTAAAATTTGTTGCACATTGTTGGAACCAGATTCCAACTAGTGTGATTGGTCCTTGTTGTCTATCGTCTCCCGCCATCTTTAGGGTTGGAGGCGATTTCGCTCTTTAAGTATGTAGAGTTAGCTTGAAGTGGGCATCGTCGTTGCGTTTCATATTTTCACACGTGACGTTATCTCTTCTATGATGTGTAAACTCGTGTCTTGAATATGACAAGAATTAGATATGTTAAATGGATTGCATGGCAACCAATCCAATATTCTTCATGGGGTGTCAGGAAGAAATCTCCAAAAGTACTTGGGGTACTACTTTTGTCAAACTCCTAGTGCCCTGAAATTCACGTTTGAAATCCATGGGATTAATTACAATCCAAGTGTAATAAGTTATGTAATACACTCATCTTAATGTAAAAACTTTCAAATTAATCACTTTATTGCTAAATTTTTGTAACTTCGATAACTTAAATAACAAATTCTTTTAAAAATGATCACTTTAGTGCCAACTCCGATTTAACCTGACGTGGCTCGCCGAAAATCCGATACATGTATTTTTACTATTATTTGAGCTGACGCGGCTCATTGGACTTGGCACTGAAGTAATCGTTTTTAAAAGAAGTTGGCACTTGAAGTTACAAAAACTTAACACTAAAATAATCGATTTGAAAATTTTAATACTAAATTGATCGAACTTACAAAAACTTAGCATTAAAGTGATGATCTATTTGAAAGTTTTGGTACTAAAGTGAGCGTCGTATATAGCTTACGTCACTTGAGGTGTACTTAACTCCAAATCCATGTTCAGAACTAACAAATGAAACATCGAACACAAGATGATAACCCCAAATCCATGTCGCATGACCGACCCTTCTGTTGGGATCAGTCCTGGTCAAGAAGGACCAGGTGAGGAAGACCACAACAATTTCCACTCCAGCTTACCCCGAATCAAAAATGAGCAAGATCTCAACTGTCGAGCTCGCGTGACTTCCGATAGAGGACAACTCTTGAACTTCTATTGGACAGGGCAGTGGGATGAACTCCGTAGTGCGTATTTGATAAGAAGAGAGATTGGCTTTTGGTAGTTTCAAATAGATTCTTCCAATGAATGAAGACGAAGAATATCCATTTAATAACTGTAGCATGGGATAACAGTCGAAGTTTCCACTGTCCTCGTCGAATTTGTATTGAAAGCCTTCGCAATTGCAAAGATCTGCGCACATTTTCTTGCACGCCGCCAAGGTAGAGTTTGCAAAGTAGTCCTTATCATATCCGTAGAAATTATGGTGGGGCAAATGCAGGAAATCGACATGAGCATCGGAGCTTTTGTTGCAGAAGCTCTCGAATTCGGGCGCGCATCCTTGAGTCCAATCGGTGTCATTGCTCCACACATATCCAGGAAGGCAAGAACATCTCCTTCCCTTGCTTGGGGTGCCACTGCAAACGCTATTTGGTCCACAAATTCTATGAATTGCACATGACTCGGATATGGCTTGCCATGTCACCCATTTCCCATTTTCCCTTCTACTGTAGACCCTTGCATTACCTTCATGATCAACCTTCAATATTCGTTGGGTTCTCTCGCCGAAATCCGACGTCAGGAATTTGAGATCATCGGATGAAGTGAAATTCCCCCAAGGAATCGAGCACTGCAACTCTACTATCGTTGTAGGTTGTTCTTCCAACTTCCCAAATATCATGGCCTGGGTCCGGCCAGTACACACTGGAGATCAAAGGTCCATCGAAGAGGAGACGATGGACGTTGTCGTTGTCGAAGTACAACTTGTAATAGCCAGAAGAGAAGTTGCCGTTGCTCCGAGAGGAAACAAGCGATGTGTTCCTAGTGAGGTTCTGTTCAGGGAGGAGCATGTCGGTCGGATAGTCGAAGCTTTGCCACAACGGAACATTGCCTTTCCTGTCACGAAGAGCAAGATTACCAGAGTCTAGGAGCTGCAACTGACGATCCAATGTCTTTGACTCCGAGAGTGAGGCCGTGTCTATGGTCCAAACAACGGCGTGTCTGGCGTCGGTTAGCATGAGATCGCCATTCTTTTTAAGGGAAAGCTTGGAGTTTCTCCCATTGACAGGCTCGTCGCTGTTTGCCATCCAAACTACAGTGCAGTTCTGGCCGCTGCACGGTGGATGGCTGAGCCAGGTGGCAAAGCAGTAAGCGTTCTTGCCTTCGGGGTAAAACCCTGCGGAGAAGACGCCGGACTTGGAGATGAGGATGTCATCCGGGTTATCAACGGAGAGAGAGTCGCCTATGCGCAGAGTGGCTAGAGTTGCAGAGGAAGGTTGAGAAGACAAGCGAAGGACAGAGAGAACAAGCACAAGGAGGAATGACCGGTTTCGCATGGCGTTCAGTTGAGGATTGACCTGTACTGAGATGTTTTTGTATGAAAAGCGGGTGATTTCCAAAAAAGAAATTGTTTTAGATTTTTACTTTCAGAGTTTGTAGGAAATAATATGAAGGAAAAATGAAGTTGGACTCCTCATCCACTTTTTAAAGCGCATCCAAAGGCACGTGAGACACAACTAAATTTAGGGTGTATTTACTTCGAAAATTAAATAACTTAAATAATATTTTTTTTAAGAATAGTTACTTATATCATTTGTAATAATTGGTGAATAAAAATGCTTCATAACGGATGAAAGTTTATTTTTAAATATTTTCGTTGATGATTAGAATTTGCAAGCAAGACAATATTTTAACACAGCGTATGAAATTGTGAAGTAGACAAATAATCCATCTGCAAAAACGTGGGTGGAAATATTTTTCAACGCAAGTGATCACCACGTCAAGATATATAATTTATCGTAACGCCAATTAACCATCCACATAAACCACATCAGGATTTCAAAATCAATTGCTATCAAGTAAGTCGGTTCTTTTGCGAATTTGTCCCTCTATGCCATTATGATTGCGCGTATGGCACCAGCGACTCGGATTCACTTGGCGGCATGCTCGAGTCAAAGCCTCTTCACAAGTGCGGCCATGAAGTGATTGTACCGCGCTTGACGGGCGAGTCCCCCTTTGAGGACCAAACCACGTAGGGACGGCCAAATTAAAAAAAATAAAAATAAAAGTGTTATCCAAATATATTTCGAGTTTTTGAATCCACGTTCAAAGACCGATTGTACCGATTGGACTTTGATTTTGTGTGCCCTTCTTTTCGGATTGTACTATCGATGGACATGTAAGGGTTTTGTTTGCTTCGCAAAAGAAAAAGAATTTATGGAAGATTTTCTTAAAACTAATCACTTGATATGAATAATAATTCATATTTAAATATTTTCATGTATGATGGAATTATTTTTCATTTATTCATTTTTATAAATAATATAAGTGATCATTTTTAGGAAAATATAGCTTATGTTATTTATTTTCTCCAAAACAAATGGGCAAGATATTAGAGGGCTGTGGCTTTTCCACATATTACTTTGGGTTTGACCATGAGCAATTGTTGTAATATTAACGCAGAAACTAACTATGGTCTTGCAAATAAGTTAATGCAAAAAGCACTAAAGATATAAACAAGCAACAATAAAGAACACAAGAGATTCATTTGGTTCAATTCGAGTGGCGATATTTACATTTACGGAAAAGCCAATCACATAATCAAATAATTAAAGTTACAATCATTTGTACACTTGAATATTTTTCTTGTTTAGATTATACTCAAACTCAAAATATTTACAAATAAATAACTTAACTAAATGTAAAAGCAAGCAAAATCACTGTGTTCACAGAATTGCTTTATGCAACCCTCTCCGTGCGGCAAAAGGATCGCCTACCATAACCCCTTTATGGCAGGGCTACGGAAGGCAATCTAAGCGGTCCATTTCAAAAATGAATGGCCCAGATCAATTTTTAAAAAAAAATCCTTTTAATTTCCCCTATATGAAAGGATTTGGGCCGTCTAATTCAAAATAGACGGCCCAAATCAATTATGTCGCCTCGTTGCACAAAAATCTTCCTCGGTAAGGCCCAATCAATTCTCCTAGGGCTCGGTCGAAGAGGTCAGACCCCAAAAGGGTTGCTGTTGCGGAAAATTCCTTTTATCGAACGTTAGCAGTTCGTTAAGAAATAAGGGTTCCGAGTAAGCTATGGATAGAGAGCGTCAAATGCAAGGTAACTTACTAATAGAAGCGTGTCTTTCGACAACTTTGTACAAAATTTCGACGAGCCTACTGGAGACGAATTACGATGAACTTTGTCGAATTGCTTCAACGAGAAAGGGACCGAGGCACAATACCGGAATTGAATCGACGATGCTGGACCACACTGTAGGACACGATGTCTGAATTTAATCTACGGCACCAAACGAGTGAAAATGTAGGACACAACACCGGAATTGAATCGATGATGCTGGACGAGTGGAGAATGAACCAATACAGTACTGGAATTTAGTCGACGACACTGGACTGGGCGAGTAGAAGTGAGAATTTAATCAAAGACACCTAACTCTGGATATGAAACACGTCGGAATTGAATCAACAATGGACATCTGAAAGCTACAACTAAGATTAAGCTAGGTTGAAAGATAAAGGTTTGTTGTGTACTTTTTTCGTGGGGCGGGCCTTCGATGCAGGATACCTTTAGGTATTTATAGGCATGTTCTGGTAACCGTCGAAGGGTCTTTGTCTTATGCTTCAAGTACATCTGCCTTTGGGGATGAAGTCTGCTTCGATAACTGCTGGACAGCTGTCACCTTCCAGCTTTTGCACGTTTCGCTTCTACGATTCTTGCAGTTGAAGTCTTTAATTGTTTTCGCGCCTCTTTTGTTTCTTTTGATGGGATTGCTGTCAAATCTTTCGACTACCCCTAATCATGTCTTCTTTCGAGCACCCTTTTTATTTTGCGCTTTGGGACAAATTCCGCCAAAACCATCCCTTACATGGCGTCTCTGTAGCTGATCCTCGCTTGTGCTACATACAACTTTCCGTAGCTGATTATTCCTTTTCTCGTGCGCATCACATGACCCCTAAGATAGTTTTAGGTGTCAACAAATGCCCCATTTTAAAAAATATGAATCAAGTATTTATGTCTTTTCAAGAACATTTTGATTTGACGGCTGTATTATCATCAGGATTTCTTTTCCCGAGAGTGTGATCATTTCACCTTTTCCTTGACGAATTGACTTTTGGTTCGTAATCCCTTTTAGATAGAAAGTTTTCAATCGTTGTCTTCTTTGTTGTTTTAAACCCTAAACCCTTTCTGGTTCTCTGCTTTCATTTCTTTCCATGGCGTCTTCATCTTCTTCTTCTGATCCAAAACAAATGATTGGTCGTTTCGACAAGCTGAAGGACCAAAATAAAGATGACTATTTTTTTCGAGCTTCTAAATTCTTCTAAAGAGTATTTCGGGTTTATCCTGGGACTCAGTCTTCGTTCCCATTTGTCTGTCACAGCATCCCTTTAAACTTGTTTTCCGCTGCGTTGGAGTGAAAAACTTCCTATCCAAGCCTCTCCTATGCGGGACATTTGGTCGCTTCTGTCTCCGTAATTCCGCAGCTTCCCATTGCGTGACGACATGTGTCTGGCCTGGTTTCGCCGGCTCAAATCCGACTCATTGACTACAGTTGCTTGGACGACAGCCCATATTAGGATAGCCCTAGAGGTTAGTTTACTATCCCATGATCTGAATAGGAGTTTGCTAGGCTCTGTCGTAAGCTTCTGGTCTTCGTCGACCAACTGTTTCTTTTTCCCATGGGGTCTCATGTCGGTCACCCTTCTAGATGTTTTCACTATTACTGGCCTGGCTTCTCATGATGCGTCTGCCATGAATCTAAAAACGTTAGAAGATTGTTCCACCCCACAAACAGTCTTGGCTTATGGAAAATTCCTCAATTGCCACTGTAGAACTTCTGGCAGTGTCTCCCTTATAAAGCGGATAGCCTTCGTTTTGTATTGGTTGTGGAAATACTTTTTCTTCAACCAAGCCGTAAAGGTGTCTTAGGACTGCCTCGTCCTTGCGTCCAATCTTGCCAGGGGCAGAGACGTCGCTCTACGCCCTTTGGGTCTAGCCGTTCTTTATAGGAGCATAACTCGTGCCTCTCGATCAATGATGGCATGCATAGAGGATGATGTGTTGTCCAGCCCTCTCTAGATTCTCCAAGTCTTGATAACATTGTATTTTCCTTTTCTGTTTACGAATATTCCCCTTCCTTGACGAGAAGGTGGACCTTCGAACATTGGTATCAGGTTGCTTTCAGCTACTCCATTGGAGGTTCCGCCTAGTGTCCAGTCTTTCACCTTTTACCTTAAGCAAATCTTATCAAGCGGCTCTGACAAGATTGACCTGTTCTCATACCGTTCCGCTGAGCTTAACTTTCTTCTTGATCCGAAAACTCATGAGCCTTTTAGTTTTCGTGACTTCCTAATTCCTGTCCTTTCCCCCAAAGACCTTCCCATTCGGTTGTCCCTCAAAGGCAGGCTCTATCTAGGATTTAAACCTTATTCTTCTTAATACTGTGCTCGGCAATTTGGTCTTCGACAAGCTATTCCCATGCCCACTCTTTATCTTATGGATTTTCCGTTGATGGGTAAGAAGGCATACAGATTTATGATGATAATAATTCCTTCACCTGCTGTGCCCGAGTGATTGCTTTAATGCACCAGCGTTTCTCTAAGAACAACATTGGAGCTCTTCGGTTTGATCATGGGGCTACCTCAGAGCATACAACCTAGTGGTTATCTTTTAGTCTGGAAAGTCCCTATCAAGCAACTACCTCTTCGATTCTCAACAAAGATTGAATCAAGTCATTTGGCCTAAATCCGAGTAGGGCAGATCCTAAAGCAAAGAGGAAGGCCTCCCAAGACGTCCCTGAGCATCCAATATTTTCCGCAGATTAGAAAGACTTTTCTTTGTCTTAATTGATGGTTAGGACTTCGAGTACTTACTTGTTTATGCTTGTCAGATGATAAGCCGGAAGATGACGAACCCATTATTTCTCTCCATCGAAAGAAACGTCCCGTGCCTTCGATCATCCTCTCCGATGCTGCCAAACCCGCAAACATTCCCACCAAGATCCTTTGTCGGATGTTGCTCAGGCTGACAAAAAGTTTAACGATAGCTTTTTTGTCAACAAGCCGTTCATCCCCTGCTGAGTCATCCAATCCACCATCTTTGGAAGTTCACAGCAGGCCCTAGCTAGCATTTATTTCTTGTCAAGTAGATTCTCTTAGCAATCTCCCAGTGGTCAAAGAGCCATACGATGAATTCCCATCTACGATTCCTCAATCATTTGTAGCTGTTGATCCTACACTTACTGAGGTTTTTTCGGATCTATCTACAACTCAAGCATCATCAGCAGATATTCAAGCTTACTTTGTGGAGCCTTCTGCTTCTTCAGCTCTTCATGATATGCATCAATAGGGCACTTCCCCATCAGCAGCAACTTTAAATTGGCTAAAACTCAACCTGTCGGGCTCCCTAAATCTCCTTTTTGCTGGGATTTCCTCTTTTTTGGACAATCCATCCGCAATTGAATGTATCAAATCTGTGACAACATAACTGACCAAAGAAGAGTTTATGGTGTTGCTTCCTCCGAGTGTGGCTCACCGCTTGAAGAATTTTTTAGATCACTTTTCCATCGGCTTTTCTCACTATAAAAAATGCCATGAGCAAATAGTTGCCGTAACTAGCTTTATTGATTACCCTTCTGATGCTAAAGCCCAGGCAGCGGAGCAACTCGTATGTCAAGAGAGGGATTTTCTTCGGGATGTCGCTAAGGAGATGGCTGAGCTGGACGAGAGAAAGTGAACTCTTGAGTAGCATAAATTGGCAATAGAGAAGGAATTAGAGGAAACACTCCTTCGGCGGTCCGCCATGTTGTCTCGTCGTTCGCTGGTTGAAGATCGTTTAAAAACATCTGTCACTGCTCTTGAGGCGAAGAGACAAGAAGGTCTTGCTAAGATGTCACAAGAAGAGACCCGCTAGCGCCAAATTAGGAGTGAATCGATAATGCGCAATAAGAAGTTTGAGTCTTTGATAAACTCTTTCTAGATGTCAAAAACTCCGTGTATCCTTTAAAATCTTAATAATACCGCCTTTGATATCTTCTTTTGGCGCAAAAAAATATCCACTATCTTTCCACGTTCGTGCAATGACCTGACCCAATTATCTTGCTAACCTCCTATATGAAAGTGAGTATGGCATAGCGTCTTAGGCTCAAGTTACCATGGCGAACCAAACCTTCATCGCAATCCAAATGGCTTCTCGCTTGTCATATCTTGATGATCTTCTAAACCATGAAGATAACGGGGACGTTTCTTTCTCCTTCATGGATCATCAACCTAGAAATGATCACATTGTCCTGAGCCCTCAGCTTAGACGACTGCCTCCTCCTTCGATACTGGCAGAGTGCTTTTCGCGTCATTGCGGGGAAACCTTACCTGTTGAGCAATCATTTATTTTTGCTTCTGATTGGCTGACCCATAACCATCATTTTGCCCCCTATCCATCTTTCGACATACAGTTCTTCTATTGGTACCAACAGTTGAAAGGTGTGGAAGAAAGCTAGGATCGACAGACCATTGGCTTTTTGTCGTATCTCTATCAATCCTTCAGAATATGGTCTGATTGGAAGCATGTGTTGCTTGTGGTCACCCTCGCCACATTACATCTTCTTTCATACCGGTCTTGTATCTATCACTCTTCTTTATGTCTAATTCTTGACCACTCTATTGCCTTTTATCGAATGCGATGTGTCGCGTGTGGGTGACCAATATCACTTCGACGAGCTCCATTACGTTAATTCTCCTTATGATGTGTTCATGAGCTACCACAGTAATTCCGTAAGTACACATCGACGAAGGAACACATTTCCTTTCTCATGTGTTGGCTTTGCCGTTATGTCTTCCGTCTTCCGTCTCTCCGAGTATCCTTGAAATTCCTTGATATCGATTGCACACTGGCATGTGGTGTTAATGTAGGGTTAGGTCGAATGTTTCTTGCATCATTGTACCGTGCCTTAACAGATGCACAAAGCTCCATAATGGGTGGTCATTCGACTCTTTTTTCTGGTCAGTTGTGGTTTTTGCATGGTTGGCTTCGAATTTACTTTCCACGACTGTTTCACGAAAAGGACCCTTTATTTGTGAGGCCATTTATGAACAACTCTGGTCCTGAAGTTTTCGATCGTTTGCATTGACAATCATTAGGCAAACCTCCTTCTTTCAATAACTTTCTTGTCGAATTATTGTCGCTTGCCAAATTCGATTTCTTAAGGCTACCTGTTGAAGATATTGTTTATAACTCTCTTGGTGAAACTTAAGATGTGCGCTTGTTCTGGATGAGTGTTCTGACTCCATTTGACATTGCTCTGAACTTGTAGAACGGGGTTGAGTCATCTTTTAGCCTTGAAATTTACTACCCTTATTACTGTGCTCGTCAGTTCGGGCTAACTCAAGGTATCCCGATGTCGATGATAACTTCGATGAATTACCCTTTCTCCCTTGGTCAAGCAGAGAATTTTGATTAGGCTTGTCATACGAAGATTACCTAGATTATTTGTAACCGATTTTCTTTCATCAACTTCCCTGGTCATCCATGTAGCCTAGTAACTTTCGACAGGTGGTGGACCGACTATCAGTTTTCTCTTTTCCCGCCAGGTATCAATGACATAGCCTCAAGGGTTACCATCTACCATGGGGTCTGATGCTTCCTTTTAGGATGACTATCCCATTAATTGTTGTGAATACCATTGTCGAGACATTACGTGATGAAGGTATCTTCTGTGTTTTTCAACTGTGTTTGATCGTATCCTCATTAACTCCTTTCGTAATGCAGATGATTCGCTAGCATTAGATGGTTGAACCGAAGGGATTTGCAGTAACCTGCTAGTGATCTCTACAACCTTGTTCGTACCTCAAATAACATGCCAAGCCTGGCTCACGATCATTATCACCTCGTGTATTCCAAATGGTTGCGGCTCCATGACTTGTTGGAAGAAGGATATGCTACTATCTGTAAAAACACTACTGCTGAGGACGAAGTTAAAACTCTTCTTACTTTCTTGGCATCTACCTTGTTCGATTCAATGTCGTATACTCAAACCTGCTATTAAGGAGCTTTTCCTCACATGGACTAAGTCATATTTGGTAAAGTTCGATAATAATTTCTTTGCGAGTTCATAGTACGATATGATGTTCTCACTTAGACATTGGTACTCACCTTTGAGTTGTTTTATTACCTTTAATCGTGATCAATCGCACTTTCATGTCAGTCAGGACCTTCAACCCTACTATCAAGGCTTCATACTCGACTTGATTGTTTGAACAGTTGAAATCAAGCCTGAACATGAGCTTCGTTTTTTGTTGGTGGAGAGATACAATCATGATTCAAACCCCTGATGATTCTGATGTTACCGACCCATCGAAATAGAGTATCCAGGGCGCAATGCGAAGATAATTTTCATCATCCTCTATTTTTAAACCCATTGGATATTCAGTGATGAAGTCGGACACGGCCTACCCTTTTACTACTTTGAGTGGTACATACATCAAATTGATTTTCGTCAGAGTGAATGCCCATTTTGCAATCCAGCCTCTTATGATCGGCCTAGACAACATATACTTTATTACATTTGTTTTTCAAATTAGATGTACCGTAGTCGGCAGCATATAATGACGTAATTTTGTACAGGCATGATACAAAGAGAGATATAGCTTCTCAATGGGAGTGTATTTTGTTTCTGCGTCATTGAGCATTCTGCTCAGGTAGTACATGGCCTGTTCTTTTCCTTCATCATTCTCCTAGGCCCGCATACTCCCGACCGTGGTATCGGTTGTAGATAGGCACAACTTCAATGGCCTACCTGCTTTTGATAGCATCAAGACTGGTGGCTTGGTCAAATAATTCTTCAAATGTTCAAAAACCAACCTGTGTTTTTCTTCCCAGATAAATTCTTGCTCGTATTTCAACTTGAGTAAGGGGAAAACACTTCAATTTTTTCTAACAAATTAGCTATGAAACGATGCAAGAAATTCAATTTTCCAATCAACATATGGAGTTTTTTTTTGTTAGTGGGGGCGACAATTCTAGATCGGCTTTAGCCTTGTTTTTATCCACCTCAATTCCTCTTTGATGGACAAGAAAGCCAAGAAAATTACAAGACTTTATCCCAAAAGCGCATTTTAATGGATTTATTTTTAATTTGAACCTGCGCATCCTAACAAAAGCTTGCTTAAGATGGTTTAGATGACTTACTTGGTTGGTTTTGACTATTATGCCATCAATATAGATTTCCATGAATTCTCCAATCATGTCATGGAAGATGAAGTTCATCGCCCTTTGATAGGTGGCTCCGACATTCTTCAATCCAAATGGCATGACAACCTATTCAAATGTTCCAATAGCTCCAGGACACCTGAAGGTCGTTTTGTGGACATCTTCTGCAGCTATGCAGATCTGATTGTACCCGAAATGTACATCCATCAGAGACACGATTTCATTACTAGCGGCTGAATCAATCAGCATATCTTCCATAGGCATTTCATACTCATCTTTAGACGTGGCAACATTCAGGTCACGAAAGTCAATGCTAACCCTTAGATTGCCATTCAATTTCTTGATTGGGACAATATTTGACAGCCATTCGACGTATCTAGCCATCCTTATAAATCCAGCAGAGAGGAGCCGTTCGATCTCTTCTTTTACCTTGAGGATCACCTCAGGTGCGAACCTCCTTGGTGATTGCTGATGCGGTCGAAATCCTCCTTTAATCAATAGTCGATGCTCGACTATATTTCTTGCTAGACCAGGAATTTCATGGCAATTCCACGAAAAGCAATCTTTATACTTTTTGAGCAAATCTATCAATTGTGTTTATATGACTGATCGAACAACTTACTTACGTAGGTTGGTTGTGGGGAAACTTCATCTCCAAGGTTTACTTCTTCCATTGGATCTTGAGCTTGAATAACTTTGTTGTCTTCCTTGATTGGAGATTCCTCGAAGTCCACAATCCCATCAACCACTTCGTCTGTCAGCTCGGCTTGCTCGGCCTTATTGGCCTCGTACTTCTCAACGAGGTTTTGTGATAATTCCTGATCCTCCATCATAAATTCTTCAAGCTGAACCGCCGGTTCCTTCCTAGGAATCCATTCAGTTTTTGCCTTGTCAAAATGGCAGAAAGCAATATCCCTTGAATCAATGACAGGAGGCTTTGAAATACGCAAACAATCATCTAGCATAACCTGATCTTGCCCTGATATCCAAGTCCATGTAACGCAAGTCTGAGGATTGGCTCTTACATATTCCACCTTATCCTCATTCTAGAATGCCAGCATCTGATGCAACGTAGAAGGGACGCACTGGTTCCCATGTATCCAATCCCTCCCTGGTAGAACATTATATGAGCCGTCAACGTCCACTACACAGAAAGATGTTCTTGATGCCTTGGATCCTACAACACGATTGGCGATGTATATCCCCTTGACTTTAGTGATTTCCCCAGTAAAATCTAATAGTTGGATGTTTGACGGGATGATCTCATCGTCAGTTCTCCCAATCTTTTTAAAACATTTGTACATGATGAGATTCAATGTTGAACCACCATGTACCGGGACCTTCATCACTGGTTGCCTGTTTATTTTGGTGTTAATATTTAGTGACCTCAAATGATTGGATACTTCCTCAATGGATTTTTTGAACATCATAGCCTCTTCGTCATCAAAATAGAACTAAGCGCTTTCCTTTTCTTGCTTGGTTACTTCGTCATCAAGGCGCTCCAAGTTCAGCTCCCGTCGGAACTCGTTAGGCAGCTTAACTTGCACCATGCAAAAGCTCAACGGCGAAGCTGACCTGCTTGCATAAATCTTGAATCTAGATTTCAACCTTGATGGCTTTAATTGTTCAAGCTGTCTACGAGTCTTTCCCTGAGTTGGTTGCAACTCCTCTTGCTTACGTCTCCAAACCGGGTTTCTGACTCTTTGAAACTTTGGGTGTTATTTCACTGGCCTTGGTTCAAACAAGGTAGCTTGATGCTGCAACATGTGGGCCTTCCTTTTCCTTTATGCCATTCTTTCTTGGTACAAGTCCTTATTTCTTCTTTCTTTTGGGCCTCTGTAATCTCGTCCATGATCATTTTACCAGACTGGCTAGAATCTTCAAGGTTCATTAGCGGCGCGGCCAAGCCAGAATGTAGTGATTTTGATGTATCGCTCTGTCAAGCTCGTTTTTCCTAATGTGGGAGACCGTCTCTTGAGTGTAGGCTATCGGAGGACCGTAGCTTACATAATAATCAAATTTCCCGCTAGGTTCCCCTAGCGTGTCGATAGAGGGGTCCCCCTCTTCGTACCTCAGTTTAAATAATTTGTAAATCACTTTCTTAGGGATCAACTTTTTGACCTGTGGTACGTTCCGGCCTTATTGGTTGATGCGGTCATCCAGCTGGCTGCGATCCGCGCCGTCTAATTTCTTTTTGCAGCGTGGGAAAAAATTTGGCAATTCTTATCCTTTATATGACCGTTTTAAGGATATCATCCCAGTCATCACAGGAAATGGGTCAGTATCAATATCCATGGGGGACTTACCCTTGTCATCGGCAAACCGAATCTTTCCTTGTCGGATGGCTTCTTGGATATTCTTTTTTAGAAGAAACAATCCAACATATTATGGCTCTATGAGTGGTGCCATTTGCAGTATTTTTTACTTGATATCTCCTCTTTGGACGGTATCTGTTGCCCTTCTGTTAGTTTAATCTGCCCATCGGCCAACAAAATGTCAAAAATTTCTTCGATCCTATTCGCATCAAACGAATAATACACTATCTCCTTGGCTTTGGCCATAATGGTTGACTTCTCTTTCATTTTTGCTAGCCTCAGTGCTTGACAGATGTATGGCTTGTCTATACTTAGTTGGGCTATGACAACTTCAACAAGATCTGTCAGTTCTTCGTCGAGATCTTGAGCATTAACAAAATTTGCTTCCCCTTTTCAGGTATGCCTTTTGTCTTTTTTCCCGAGTAAGCTCTCATGCTTGACAGTCATGGTAGATAGTTCGAATTGATCCGCGCACGGATGTCCTACCATCCTATATCGTATTTCGAACTTCAGCCTGTTAAAGGTGAATTCTGCAAATATTTTCTCAGGTATGGGAACCATACACTTGTTCCTAGCTTGCTTGAATCTAGTAATGAACTGGTCCACTGTCTCGTTGTACATTTGCCTCATTGTTGATAAGTCAGCTACGGATAGGTTCGACACAACTCGTTGGAACTGCCCATGAAAAAGGCGTTCCATTTGTTCCCATGAAAGCATCGAATTTGGTGGTAAAGCAGTGTACTAGGTGAAAGCTATTCTGGATAAAGATAACGGGAACAATCTAAGCTTCCAGTGATCAGCATGAGTAACATCTCCACATAGTGCCAAGAAACGATTAACGTGTTCATAGGTGGACTGGTCGTCTTCACCAGTGAATAGGGAATCGGCATGAATGTGAATTCTTTTGGCTTATGCCATTTTGTTCTTGCCATTTTGGCTTCATCTGGAATGAACTTGACCCTATGGCAGTTTCGTCTGAGGCTTGTTAGGATTGGCGCACAACCGCAACGAAGTAAAACGAACGAGAAAGAGAAAATTGAGACATGAGATTTTATTTTAATTCACCCTTAAATTAGGGTTACGTCCTGTAGAGGATTCCACTATAATTAGCATCTCGCACCTCTCGTTACATCACTCAATTACAAGCGAAAAAAGAGTATATATGTCAGGCTTATCAGTAGCTATTTACAAATCTAATTCCAAATTACTAATGAAAAATTATGGGCTTAAATCGTAAAAGTCCGCTGATGTTCAGGAGGCGCTGCCCTCTTGAGATCCCCACCGGAGCGGCTTCTTCGGCCTCGCCCGAAGCGAGACCTTTCTATCGCAGGGGAATATAAATCACACCCTAACAAGGCTTACCAACAAAAACTCCAATGAACCGCAAGTAAGCGTTGTAGTCATTTCCGTCTATGTCTGCTCGTGTAGAGAACAGAGAATCTTCCTTCTCTTTCAAGTTCATGTTTGATTTCTTTTGGCTCTTTGCAGATCATGGAGTGTGATCCAGTTTTCATGTTGAGTTCCTCATTAGTCATATTACTTAAAGTTTCCTTATTTCCAAAATGCAATTTTTAATGCATAAACAATTAACATGTTCTTCTTTCACGAAGCCACACTGCATGAAAGATAAAAGACGCCCGCTTGATGTCACGCCCCGAACCCGGCGAGCACGCGAACATCCCACCAGGCCATTTTTCTTTGTAAAAATCTTCTAAGATCCTTCGACCCACAATACAGATAATCCAATTTCGGCCCAAATTCATCTACCTTCAGTTCATCGCTATTCTTTAAAATCATGGAAGCGAGAAAACAACTCCGCTCACCTAGTACAACAAGATGACTTGGGACAGGTACATCAAGGTTACATTAATCAATTACTAAAAGATCAATTCCTAACTCACCAATCAGGAGTACAATCCCTAATATCACAAAAGGCAAATCTATTTTAAATATAATTGGTCAACTATCTCTTCAAATGCCCATCCTTGGCAAGCTCGTGCTTCCTTCGCCTGGAACCTGAAAAATTAAGCCCCCACTGGAACGAGATATAAATCTCAATAAGGTGGGTCCTAACCCTAGGTTAGGCCGATCATTCACTCAGACAGTCATCTATCCCGAATCTCCAGACTCATGAACACATAGGCATATCAAGCATAATTCAATACCGACAACAATAAACAGATGACAGGCATGCAATGATGACCTCATGTTACACTCAGATGATCATGCACACTCGGCCTGTCACTTTACCATATCTACCAATCTCTGCTTGCCTCAATCTCTAGCCCGCGATTAGATCGCATCAGCTTCGGTTCGTGTAAACGCATCAAACCATCATCGGCAACCCGCGTAAACCCATTAGGTTCCGATGAATCTCCAGGCCAATATCATCATTTCATACCTCTGTCCCGCGAATGGTTCGCATCAGGACCGTAGCCGACTCAACCCCACAATTTCATCGCATCAAGGCGCCACACAACATCAACTCCACCCTGCGATCTCGTCGCATCAGGGTATACATCTCCTATCCCGTGTCTCATACGCTTCAGAGCCTCTCCGTCCCGCGAATAATCGTATTAGGATCGTGGCCATCTCAACCCCGCGATTTCATCGAATCAAGGCGCCACACAGTACCAACACCACCCTGCGATCTCGTCGTATCAGGGTATCCACCTCCCGCCCCATGTCTCACACGCCTCAGGGCCTCGCCATGTCATGCTCATGCCATGATTTTCAAATGGTTTCCATACATGACGACATGTGCAATTCAGGCACAGTTCAAAGACTCATGGCATGCAAAGCAATCAAGTGACACACTCACATGGCGAATGATTTAAACACAATCAATAACACATATAATTCTCCTATAACCACTTAAGACATATCAAGAGTTATCCCTTTGGAAGATTCTTATAAATCGAACAATTTAATCCTTGACTCACCCAATTGAATCCAATATTCCTATCCTAAGTTTAGGATTCCCTTACTTTGAATTTGATAACAAAATTCCTCCTTGCAAGTGCCTCAAATCTCCGCCAAATCAATCCAAGGGTCAATTCACTGCGCAACCTAGCATATTCAACCAATTTCATTAATTTCCAAGTCCAATTCAACCATTCATGAATCCTAATCCTCTATAGCATAATCCTCATCATCTTAACATGTCTTAAACATCAATTTAAGACTCGTCACCATCTGTTCTTGCACCCACCAGAATCGATTTTGCACAGAACCGAACCGGTTCATTTCGGTTCTGTGCAAACCGTGCACTCCCAGCCCTAAATCTTCATCAAATCCTTCATCTACTCACTATCCTACCTCTTAACATGTTTATCTAAGGGTTTGTGAGGCTCACCAGAGGTTTGAAGTGGATTGGCCGTCGGAATCCCGTTGAACGTCGTCGGTTCGCCCAAGGTCATAATCTGGCAATTTTTGTGTAAGGTTTACAAGACCGATTCGAGGTCAAAACTTCTTCAAATCACTCTCAACTTTTTACCACACATTCATATATATGTCTACTAGACCTCCATAAAATTTGACCTAAAAAATCCAACATTTTGGCCTCCAAAAGGGTTAGAAATCGGACCTATCTCAGGTTGGATCAGTTTCCGTCGATTTCCGGGAAAACTCTTGGCCGGAGCTCCTCGGTGGTCCAAATGCTGTGCTTTCACTTCGAGGAGGTCGGCAAGACATTGATCTAGGTTGGTATGGCTAGCCGGCATCCTGGTGGTGTCCGAAAGTAGCCGTCAACGGTGTCGAATGAGGCGTCCAAAATTTGTCGCTGGTGCAGAGTGAGGAAGAGAGGAATAAGAGGGGTTTCGGGAGTTTGAGGGAGGGTTTGGCCGGCCAAATGAGTGAAGAGAGAGAGTGAAAAAGCTTATATTCAACCTTAGGTCAAAGGGTTTGAATGGTAAGTAGCATAAAGTTGAACATGACCACTCAATGGTTGATCTTGTGACACTTGTCCACTTGTCATTCCAACTCAATCCAATGGCTCATATTAACCCACTTTTTTGGCAGCTATAGGGGAGGATTAAAAGGCCAAAATTCCCTTCTTCAAATGCTTGGGCAAGGTTCTAAGCTTGAGGGGCAAAAGAGTAATTTTATACCCGACGTTCAGAACGTCATTTTTCTCTCTCCAATAATCTTCAATAGGGCGACTGCCAATTCAATTGTGATGTTAGAATTCTTGATTCTCCATTTTCAATTTTCAAGACTCGTTTCTAATTAATGAGTCTGAAAATAACTAGAAATCAGAATGTCACACCGCATAGAGAACTCAGAAACAGAAGGTAGAGAATGGTCGCGCGAGAAAGAGAAAAAGAACGTAAGGGACATTCTGGTTTATTTTCGACCATGCGCGAACTGTTGCCTTGGGATTGTGGTCGTGAGTTTTATTATTGTCTATTATATTCAATTGAATTGTTTTATCTATAAACATAGAGGGTTTAGGTATAATCTAGATTTGGGAAACACGAGCGTATTGAGTGATTATAAATCCGATTCTCCAAATATAGTGGATTATTCTTACTGGGTCTCCCTGTGGATATTGGTACCGATATTCGGACCGAACTACGTTATATCTGGTATCTTTTATCATTCCCCGTTATTTTCTCTAAGCTTTCATGTTGACATATTTGCAAGATACTGCTTAGTTTCCACGCGTTAGTATTACAATAATTGGTATTAGAGCTTGAGGATCAGATATTCTGGATTGTGATTTGGGGCTTTTGCTTGTCTGACTATTATCTAGATATTTGTTATTGCAATTATGTCTGGGGTAAAAGATGAAATTGAGAAGTTTAACGGGAGGAAAAACATTGGGTTATGGAGCCTCAAGATGGAGGCATTATTGATGACTCAAAGTTTAGCAGAAGCATTGGAGAGCAAGGCCAAGTTGCTCGATACAATGAAAGACGCTGATAATGATGTATTGATGAGGAAGGCTAGGAATCTTATCCTGTTGAATTTATCGGATGAAGTGTTAATAGAGGTAGGCGAGGAGAAGGATATCGCGGCATTGTGAGCAAAGCTTCAGTCGTTCTATGTAAAGAAGGGTTTAAACAATCGCTTATACATGTTGAAGAGGATGTTTCAGTTCAAATATACTGAAAGTACGTCTATCAGAACCCACCTAGATGAATTTAATAAACTCATGATGGATTTGAAGAACGTCGGTAAGACTCTTGAAGATGAAGAGTAGGGCATGATATTGTTAGCTTCTTTACCAGAGTCATGGGAGCACTTTACTGATTCGCTGTTACAAGGGCATACTACAATTACCTCAGAAGAGGTAAAATCCGCCTTGTTTTCTAAGAAGTGGCAAAGAAAGTTGCGAGATGACAGTCTAGCGCAGGATGTAGCGCGGGGACTAGTGATTCGGGGTAGAGAGCAATAGCGGGAGTCCAACAGCAGCAGAGATAAAAGCAGCCCTAAATCAAGCCATAGAAAATCCAAGGGACGCGTGAAGTATTTTAAATGTCATGATGAGGGACACTCAGGAGAGATTGTCTTAAGCTGAGAAACAGAGATGATAAGCAGAAAGCAACAAGCAATGTGGCAAACATTGCTGAGGAGAGTACTAGTGATGTAGAGGTTGTTTTGTGTGTGACTACAGGTTTGTCAGGAGACGAATGGGTGCTAGATTCGGGCTGGTTTACTACTTATCAGACTGCAGATGGTGGTAGAGTTCTGTTGGAAAATAACGTAGCTTGCAAGGTTGTGAGGATAGGGACAGTTCGGATTCAGATGCATGATGGTGTGGTTCGCACATTGACAGACGTAAGACATGTACCGGAGCTCAAGAAGAACCTTATTTCTCTGGGGACACTCGATGATATCAGGTGTAAGTACACCGCTGAAGGTGGAGTACTGAAGATTTCTCAATGTGCCATGACAATGATGAAAGGGAAGAAAGTGAGTTCTCTCTATCATCTACTAGGAAAGACCGTGACAAGAGCTGTTACAGTTTCATCAGGTGAGTGAGATTCTGATTTAACTCATTTATGGCATATGTGTTTAGGGCACATGAGTGAGACATGTATGACAATGTTGAGTGATAGAGGGTTGTTAAAGGGTCAGAAGACAAGTAAGTTAGACTTATGTGAGCACTGCATTTTTGGAAAGCAGTATAGGATTAAGTTTATTACAGGTATTCATTCAACCAAACAACCGGTTGAGTATATTCATTCAGATGTCTAGGGCCCATCTCCGGTTCCTTCGAGAGGAGGTGCCTGTTATATGCTGATATTTGTCGACAACTATTTCAGGAAGGTATGGGTATACTTTCTAAAGCACAAATCTGATGTGTTTGATTGGTTCAAGAAATTTAAGGCATTGATTGAGAAGTAGTCAGATAAACAGATCAAGTGTTTGAGAACCGATAACTGCATAGAGTTCTGTGGTAAAGATTTTACCGAGTTCTGCGAGAGAGAAGGTATTGTTAGACAGCGCACAATACCTAGGACACCACAGCAAAATGGCATGGCAGAACGGAAGAACAAAACTTTACTTAAGTGGGCTCGGAGCATGTTATCGCATGTTGGAATAGGCAAGGAATTTTGGGTCGAAGCAGTGAACATGGTCTATTACCTAATTAATAGATCTCCATTATCTGCTATTGAGTGGAAGACTCTTGAGGAAGTATGGTCGGGGAAAACAGTTGATCACTACGGATTATGAGTATTCAGATGTCCTGCATATGTTCATGCTGGTGATGGTGAGCTTGAGCCGAGGTCCAAGAAGTGCATATTTTTGGGTTATGCACATGGGACGAAAGGCTACTGGCTATGGTACACTGATCCCAGATCACCCGATTTTCTAATCAGTAGAGATGTAATCTTCGACGAGACTGCAATGCTTTGACAGAGGAGTCTTGAGACACTACCGGCAGAGCAGACAGACCATGGTGTCAGTAGTGAGATGAAGCTTCAGGTAGAAACTGTAGAGACCTCAGAGATAACAGACGTTGAGACTGTAGATGAGGCCGCAGTTCCTGAAGTTGGTTATAGTGAACAACCAGTACAGCCTCAGCACACTCTAGCTAAGGGTAGACAGCGAAGGCAAATAAAACCACCGGTACGTTATCGTTATACAGATATTGCTTATGCTTTGACTATAGGTGATAAGGTAGAGATAGATGAGCCTTCGCCTTACTTTGAGGCGATGGCTAGTTCTGAGTCATCGTAGTGGCTAGGGGTTAGAGTGAAGAGATGAAATCACTTAATCGAAATCAAACACGGGAGAGCTAGTTAAAATACCCAAGAGTCAGAAGATTGTTGGAAGCAAATGGGTCTACAAACGGAAAGAGGGCATTCCTGGTGTTGAGGCAGCGAGGTATAAGGCAAGACTTGTGGTGAAAGGGTTTACACAATGGGAGGGCATTGACTACAATGAAGTGTTTTCTCCTATGGTAAGGCATACTTTTATTCGTATTTTACTTGCCTTAGTTGTTGCACAAGATCTCGAGTTAGAGCAGCTTGATGTGAAAACGACTTTTCCTCACGGTGAGTTGGAGGAGCGGATTTACATGAGACAGCCAAAGGGATTTCCTATTTCGGGTAAGGAAGACCACATTTGCTTGTTAAAGAAATCTTTATATGGACTGAAACAGTCTCCTAGGCAGTGGTATAAGCGCTTTGATGTTTTCATGACTAGTCAGGACTATTCTAAGAGTCAGATGGATAGCTGTGTTTATTTTAGGAGATTGGATGATGAGTCTTTGATATATCTGCTTCTATATGTTAAAGATATGTGGATAGCAGCTAAGAATATGTTTGATATTGATGTACTAAAAAAGCAGTTAAGTACTGAGTTTGAGATGAAAGATTTAGGTGCTGCTAAGAAAATTTTTAGTATGGAGAAAAAATAAAAAACTAAAAGTTAAAAATTTTATATATATATATATATATATATATCCATCCATGTGGTTGCCACCCCACTGCCGTTGTGGTCATCGAGGGCCGGTCATCTCGTAAGACTAGGGACGAGGGCTAACAGGTCCTCACTAGAGTCAGGAGAGAGCCGACTCTCATAGAACTGGGCGAGGGCCACGACCCTCCTTAAGGTCCATCGACGAGGGTCGGTGACCCTCATCCAGATCTAGGTCTACGTACCTTCTCTCGCGTTAGTCTTTCCCTTTCGGTCAGTTAACTCGAGATTTATCATATCCGAGCGAGATGCAACTGAAACACATTGTTAGATATATTTTCATTAATAAGTCTCGAAATGATAGGAAAAATCAGAATGTCACAACTCTTTCTCCTTACAAAAATTTCGTTCTCGAAATTTACAATAAACCCTGCTATCCAAATAAATGGGGGTATTAGCGCCTCATCGTTTCTTCGATTTCCCACGTAGCGCCTTCGGTTCCATGGTGCTCCCAAACGACTTTAACCAATGGAATCGTCTTGTTCCTCAGAACTTGCTCTTTTCAATCTTCGATCCTAACTGGCCTTTCCACATATGACACTCTGTCATCTACTTCAATGGTTTCGTAATCCAATACATACATTGGGTCCGGCTCGTACTTTCGTAGCATTGACACATGGAAGACGTTGTGTACTTGGGACAAGTTAGGCGGTAAGGCAAGCCTATAGGCCAGGGTCCCAATTCGTTCCAAAATATCAAAAGGTACTACGTACCTTGGACTTAGTTTCCCTTTCTTTCCAAATCGAGATAATCCTCTCATTGGCGACACCTTAAGGAAAACATAATCGCCTACTTGAAACTCCAGAGGCTTACGTCGTTTATCTGCATAACTTTCTGACGACTCTGTGCTATTTTTAGCCTATCCCATATTATCTTTACCGCTTCCACCGATTGCTTTACCAATTCTGGGCCTGTAATACTTCTTTCGCCAACTTCGTCCTAGCAAATTGAGGTCCAACAAGCTCTTCCATAAAGCGCATCAAAAGGTGTCATTCGAATACTCTGCTAATAACTATTGTTATATGCGAATTCTACCAAATGCATTTGATCCTCTCATCCACCTTTGAAGTCTATGACATACGCTCGTAACATATCCTCAAGCGTCTGAATCGTCCTTTCCGATTGTCCGTCCGTCTACGAATGATATGCCGTATTGAACTGCAGTCGAGTCCCCATGGCATCCTGAAAACTCTTCCAAAAATTAGCCGTAAACTTGGGATCTCTATCCGATGTAATCGTCATGGGTATTCCATGTAGCCTCACTATTTGCCGCATATACAATTCGGCGTACCTGTCCATCACGAAATCCTTTCGCACAAGAATAAAATGTGCAGACTTGGTTAACTAGTCCACGACTACCCAAATAGAATCATGGCTTCTCTGGCTCCTTGGTAGTCCCATGACAAAGTCCATAGTCACGTGCTCCCATTTCCATTCAAGAATCTCCAACATTTCCATTCAAGAATCTCCAACGGCTGTAGTAATCTACCAAGCTTATAGTGTTGTGCCTTCACCTGCTGGCATGTCAAGCACTTCGCCATATACTTCGCTACATCCACCTTCATCCCGTTCCTCCAATAATGCTAACGTATGTTCTGGTACATTTTCGTGCTACCTGAATGGATACTATAATTGCTTCTGTGAGGCTCTGATAAAATCCTTTCTCTAAGCTCTTCATCCTTTGGTACGTATAGACGCCCTTGAAATTTCAAAATTCCATCCTCTACCACTTGGAACTCTAGCTTCCTTTTCGTCACATCCATCTCCAAGATTTTCTGAATTTCCGGGTCTGTTGGCTGCACGACTCTTATCCTTTCTTGGATCTCAGGTTCTATTCTCAGTGTGGCTACCAAACTGGATAGCTGACAGACTTCCAATCCGAATTTGGATTCCCTTAAATTTTTAAATATCGACCACCCTTTTACCAAAAGACAGGCGATACTCAATTTCCGAGTAAGCGCATCCGCGACTCTGTTCGCTTTCTCAGGGTGATGTAATATATTGCAATCATAATCCTTAAGCAGTTTCATCCATCGGCGTTGCCTCATATTCAGTTACTTCTAGAAAAATAGATACTTCAGACTTTGGTAGTCCGTATAAATCTGAAATTTCTGGCCACACAAATAATGCCTCCAGATCTTCAGAGCAAAGATGATTGCTGCCAGTTTCAAATCATGGGTCGGGTAGTTCATCTCATGCAGTCTCAGTTGTCGGGACGCGTAGGCAACCATCCTTCCCTGTTGCATTAGCACACAGTCCAGTCCGTTTAGCGAAGCATCGCTATATATTTCGGAGCCTCCAGGTCCTAATGGAATCGTCAATACCGGTACGGTCGTTAACCGATGCTTGAGCTCTTGGAAACTCCTTTCACACTTATCCATCCATTCGAACTTCGTTTCTTTCTTAGTCAATCTCGTCAGTGGAATGGCTATAGATGAAAACTTCTCCACGAAACGTCTATAATATCCTGCCAATCCTAAGAAACTTCGGACTTCCGTGACCGTAATAGGCCTAGACCAATTCATAACGGCTACGATCTTCGCATGGTCCATAGCAATCCCTTCTCCAAATACCACATGGCCAAGAAATGCCACTTTATTCAGCCAGAACTCGCATTTGCTAAACTTAACATAAAACGAGTGCTCCCTCAAGGTCCGCAAGACCATCCTCAAATGCTCTTTGTGTTCTTCGTTACTCTTTGAGTAAATCAGGATATTGTTGATAAAGACTAACAAATCTATCCAAGAATTCCTTGAACACCCGATGCATCAAGTCAATGAATGCAGCTGAAGCATTGGTTAGTCCAAAAGGCATCACAGTGAATTCGTAATGACCATACCTTGTCCTAAAATCGGTCTTAGGTTGTCTTCCTTCTTAATTCTCAACTAATGATACCCGGTCCTCAGGTCAATTTTAGAGAATGCCGCAGCTCCTTGCAATTGATCAAATAAGTCATCAATCCTCGATAGTGGATACTTATCCTTTACAATCACTTGATTCAATTGTCTATAGTCGATGCATAAACGCAAGGACCCATCCTTTTTCCTCACAAACAACACCGGCGCTTCCCACGGTAAAGCACTCGGTCGAATAAATCCTTTATCCAGTAATTCTTGCATTTATACCTTTAACTCCTTCAGTTTTGATGGGGACATCCGATAGGATGCCTTCGAGATCGGTTCCGTTCCGGGAGCTAACTCAATCACGAATTCTATTTCTCATTCTAGTAGCAACCCTAGTGACTCTTAGGGAAAAATGTCAGGAAACTCACGCACTACCGGAATACTTTCTAGTTTAGGTTCCTCGGCAGTTGTGTCCATAACTACGACTAAGTATGTCTGGCATCCTTCAGTTATCAGCTTTGTTGCTTCAAGTGATGAGACTAAAGGAATAGAGGTTCCTCCTCGACTTTCCATAAATTCAAAATTTAGGCGGCCTTATGGATAAAACGGATTATCCTACTACCACAATCAACTACTGCCCTCTGCTTACCCAACCAGTTCATTCCAATGATCACATCAAAGTTATACATGGGCAACACGGCCAAGTCTATACTCTCTTTACTATCGCCAATTACGATTTTACAATCAGCACAGCCTAACAAAACCAGCACATTATCTTTCAACATGGTGGCAACATGCAGAATCACACTCAGCGTTTTCAATTCCATATTAACCAAATCAGCAAAGCGAGCAGACACAAATGAGTGTGATGCGCCAGGATCGAACAAAGCATAAGTAGCTTGATCACACAAATAAATCGTACATGTGACCACGCTAGGCGCTTCTTCTGCTTCCCTGCGTGCCACATCATAGACCATTCCTTGAGCTGGAGGTCGGTTCTGGTCAATTTGGGGAGTGGCAGTGGGCGATCTTGCCTGTGGTCGTTGCCTTTGAGGTCTATTCGCTGGAGTTTGGTTCGGGTAAGTCCTCATCTGATAGCCCATCTGACCACACTTGAAGCACGCTCCAGTCCTTGCCGAACAAGGTCTGTTACCATGCCTTCTGCCACAAAGGCGGCAACTCCAGTTCATTGGGTTCAACGGCTTCAATATGTTCTTTCTTACTGGAGGGACGAAGCGTCTATTGCCAACCATAGGTCTTTTCCCGACTTGGCGGTTATCTCTAAATGAACTGAACCGCGTTCCAAATGCGGCATTTCTCTCCTTTAGGTCTCTCTCGATCATCTGTCCCCGTTCATAGATATCTTTATAGGTCCTCAGGTTTAGAGCTATCATATGGCTGCGAAGTTCAGGCCTCAGTCCATCTCGAAATCTCTGCGCCCTCTCCAAGGGATCCTCTACTGATCGGGGCACATACCTTGACAATCTAGAGAACTCAGCTTCATACTGGTCCACTGTTAGGTGATTCTGGCATAACTATAAGAATTATATTTGCTTCCTTTCTCGAGCTGTCTCGAAGAAGTACTTGTCATTGACGGTCGTAGTAAAGGCATTCCAAGTCAAAGATGTTCCTTCTAGAAAGACTCCATTCTTGGTGGCAATCCACTAGTCATTTGCGGTGCCTTCCAGTTGGTACACCGCCAATATACTTTTTCTTCATCTGTACATCACAATACTCCGAAAGCTTTCTCCAGTTTCTCTATCCACCTTGGCACCAGTTCAGGGTATCTGGTCCCATCGAACTGGGTTGGCTTCATTTTGATAATTGTTCGATCAGTTAGCCCATCTGTCTGGCCACAACAACTTCCTCCTGGGTATTTCCTACATCATTGCTCTAGTCATGATCGTCGTTGTTCTCGTTGCCTCCATTATTGCCGTTATTGGCATTGATAGCGACTATTGCGACTCCCACCTCTTGAGCTATGGCAACATCCCTATCGTGAGTCTACCTATCAATAAGGTCGTCGATCTTTTCGAGTGCCCTTAGCACTCTGTCCATTCTCGGATCTTCCGCCACAGGTGGCCTCGAACTAGAGGCTCCACCCTTGGGTCTTCCAGGTCTTCTAAGCAAATTACTCATTCTGGTATACTTTTACTGCGCTTGAACCATCACAATTCCACCACAGAATTAGTAACTTATTCATCTAATCAAGTCCAGCGATACTAAACTAGGTCCGAAAGAAGCAATCATAACATAGCAACCTCCCACACAACTATTTCCAGAGGCACTTCAATAAACAGTCCATGGCCATTCCTCAATTCTGTTTACTTCAACGGTTCACCAAAACTAGACATGCTCATTACTCAACAGACCAAATTTCAAAAATGACTTTCAGCGCTAAACATGGAATTTAATCCTCATAAATCACCACAATCTTGTCAAGACCAAATGTCAATCACGTGCGCCAAATCATATGCCATGCATGTAGTGCCTAACTCTAACGAGTCTCCTAAGATCTCGCTACCCATCATGTCCCAACTTACTCCTCCTTATTACTCAAATCCTCAATCAACTTTGGATCGAGCTGACCTTGCTCTGATATCAAGCAAGGCGGGTTATCATGCCTCGCACCCCAGGCACAGGCTTGCGACTCTCTGCAAGCGTACTCTCGAGTCCCAAGAATCGTATAGCGACAGATCATAATGAAAGAAGCACATGGAAGCGATATCATATACTCCTTCGTACAAACATCCATGGGAACCTGGATAGCGAGAACATGATGTGCATATATAACATTCCAAGAGTTCGTACAAAAGCGTAGGAGAACTAGTCCTACAGATGGGTCGGGGTAATGGTACTGCGTCAAAAGACATCCATAACAAGTCTTAAAGAGAAATTGGCCTGCGAGACCATCAACAAAAGAAAACTACAGCAAGTTAGAAACCACTAAGTCGAACTGCTGGAGCCGTCAGTCTCCTCGACATCCTTGGTAGGCTCGTACTCCGAGAAAGTCTCAGAGCGTACCTTTATGGTATCCTCCATCGTCTCGTCCTCTGGCTGCTCTACCAGGTTATCCTCTGAGGCTTCAATCTCAATCACTTCAACGATGTCTTCAGGGTTGGGGTCTTCTCGGGAATGTTCCTCGAACTAGCTACAGATCCCTCGACTTCCACAGAATCCCGAGTGGGATGACACCAACTAGGAATAACCCTACGGGGTACCTTAGTAGACTTCAGTGGTCGAATAGTGACCTCGCTTACCCTACGAAACCAAGTCTCAAATATATGAGGCTTCCAGTCCTTTTCACCCTCATCGACCCAAACTACTGTATACTTTCTAACTACACAATTCCCTGTCCTTTCGAAAACTCGTCAAAATAAGCAATCATCTCCTTCGGGTCACCTAGTCTGGTCGGCAGCATCCTCACGGTCTAGGATCTGAAAATGGGGTCCCGCAATGGGGTGAGATTCACATCTCAATAAGATAGGTCATAACCCTAAGTCAGGCCGACTGTACACCCAGATGAATGCAATCATACACAAGAATACACAAACAACATCATACGGTACTCATCAGTCAAATATGTCACAATGATGCAAGCGTTCATCAATCACACAACAGGGCATCATAACTTGTCAATCGAGTCAGGCATATAGTCCAAATTCAAGCCGCATGTTCCATCATTCAGAACTTTCTCAAGAATCATGCCCGCGTTTAAAACGCCTCAGGCTCGGCCGCGTCAATACGCCTTAGACCATCATATTGGTAAACCCACGTAAATGTATTAGGTTTCCAAATGTCATTCTAAGCTTGTGTTGACACATATTCATTCTCGTCCCACGTTTCAACGCATTAGGGCATTGACCATTTCAACTACGCGTCTCAACGCATCAGGGTACAATTCAACACAATCCCGCATCTCAACGCCTCAGGGTACCACAAGATTCACAACACGCCAATCATTCGTTTCAAATCAAACTTCATAATCGAGTACTAGCTCATACAACAAGCTAGATATCTATGGCATACAAGGCAATCAATCTCACCACTCACAAGAGGCAATCAATTCATGGCATATGCATTCGACAAGAATTCAAGCAATCAACAATCCACAAGGGCGAACATTGAAGAACCTCACCATAACTCGAGAAAACTAACTCAATTCATACCCAGATCATCTAGTCGAGTCCAATCTTCCTAGCAAAGGTTTAGAAACCCCTTACCTTGAGCTTAATGGATAAAAATCATCCTCTAAGCACTTCAAAGGTTCGGCCCTAAAGAGTCCAAAACAGGGCAGCTTTGTACCTAAGGGGATTCCATCCGTTTCGTCAATATTTCTTCGTCCAATCATCAAACCATTGAGTATAAACCTTAATAACACATCCATTGACATTCTAGTACATCTCAACGATGAAATTTGAGCTTAATTGAATCCCAAACAGCCCCCCATGATCTCGGTAAGAACAAAACCGAGCAGGGCATTTTTTGGTTCTGTTTAGTTCCCAACTAATCAGCCCTTAAATTATTCTAAATCCTCAATTTATCCACTAATCTACTTGCTAACACATATTTTTACATGTTGGGAAGCCTCACCGAAATTTTGAACTCAAGACGACGTCAAATGATCCACGAACGGGTTCGGTTCTTCCGAGTCTTCGTCGGGTCAGTTTCTACGCTTCAAACACAACACTCATTTGGGGTTAAAACTCTATCAAATTTAGCCTAATTTTTTACCATAACTCAGTATATGAGTGTCCTAGATGTCCACAAAATTTGGCCGAAAGATTGGGAGTCCTATGGAGTTCAAAAGTCGACTTACCTCTAGCTGGGACGGATTCCGTCAACTCGCGGGAAAACAGCTGGTCGGTGCTCCTCGATGGGTCAAACGGCGAGCTACCACTTAGAGGTGGTCGGCAAGAGGCTGAGGAAGGTGAAGGTAGTCAGCTTGACGGCTGTAAGTTGCCAAAAGTGGCAGTCGGAAGTGGCGAATGAGCGGCTGCGGACTGGTCGGGCGTGGAGTCTTCGATTGAAGAAGAAGAAGATGATGATGATGATGATGAAGATGGTGGCTAGTAGGGTGTTCGGCTGAGCACAATGGAGAAGAAGAGGTATACACTTATTACTTGGTCAAATATGTAGAATGGTAAGTTAAAAGTGAGTTAATAAATGCCAAAGCCTAATCCAATGACGCTTGTCCACTAGTCAATCAAGGGCTCATCCAAGGGCTGTCATTTTCTCTAATTTCGGCAGCCATAGGGGTATTGCAATTGTCCAAAATGCCCTTATCCATTTATTAAGGCAAGGTTAAAACTTGAGGGGCAAAATGGTAATTTCACATTTGACGTTCGGAACGTCGTTTTTCTAATTCAAATTTCCATCGATGAGGCGACGTCCAATCCAATTATAACGTTGGAATTCTTGATTTTCTATTTTCTAATTTTGAGACTCGTCTCTAAATCATTTCTCAATCAGATGTGATTCCAACCTATCTCGAACTGAGGGGTGGCTTTTGCAGACGTCACGCGTATCGATTCTATGATTCATATCACACTTAGGGCTCGTCAGTTCATGGTGACTTTAGTTGTCATGTAATTGCGAGGGTCTATTACTAGTTCCGACGGTCTCGATCATCATCGTTCGATATAGGAAAATTTTGCAAATTATACATTAGTTAAGCGGCATCACCCGCGCTCCAATCGTATAACGCTAGCAATGCATTACTTAATCGTTCTTAAATCGGTCTTTTATGGCTCTAAATATCCCCTCGACAATCCTTATGGTAAAAGTGTCATTTCCTATTTGAATTCCCTAGATCCACGTACCTTCTCTCGCTTTAACCTTTCCCTTTCGGTCAGTTAACTCAAGATTGATCAGATCCGAGCAAGATGCGACTGAAACACATCGTTAGATATATTTTCATTAATAAGTCTCGAAATGATAGGAAAAATCAAAATGTCACATGAGCGGCGTTAAAGAACGGGAAATATTTCTAGGAAAAATGAGATGCCTTTAAACAATATTATGTTTGTGAATTATTTGATGTTTGGGGTATTGATTTTATAGGACCTTTTACACCTTCTCATGGGAATTTATACATTTTAGTTGCTGTGGAGTATATATCTAAGTGGGTAGAAGCTATAGCATTGCCAACAAATGATGCTAAGGTTTTTACTCGATTTGGCACACCTAGGGCAATCATAAGTGATAGGGGAACACATTTTTGCAACAAACAGTTTGAAGCACTTTTAAGTAAGTACGGAATCACCCATAAGCTTGCAACACCTTATCATCCTCATACTAGTGGTCGGGTAGAGGTTTCAAACGTGGAAATCAAGAGAATTTTGGAAAAAACAATGAATGCTTCTAGGAAAGATTGGTCAATGAAACTTGATGATGCACTTTGGGCCTATAGGACAGCGTTCAAAACCTTAATTGGGATGTCTCCTTTTAGGCTAGTATTTGGAAAAGCCTATCATTTACCAGTGGAATTGGAGCATAGAGCGTATTGGGCTTTGAAATTTTTAAATTTTGACATGCAGTCTGCAGGTGAAGGAAAATTATTGCAACTATATGAATTGGAGGGATTTCGTAATGAGGCTTATGAAAATGCTCTGATGTACAAGGAGCGTACAAAATGATGGCATGACAAGTAAATATGTAGAAGAGAGTTCAAAATTGGGCAAAAAGTTTTACTTTATAACTCTTGTCTTAAACTTTTTTTAGGAAAGTTACGATCCCGATGGTCTGGTCCTTTTACAATCACACAGGTATTTCTATACGGAACAGTTGAAATTGCAAATGACACCAAGGGCACATTTCAAGTGACCAGTCAACGTCTGAAGGCCTACTTTGAAAGTGGATACAACAAGCAAAAGGCCACCATCGAACTTCATCCTCTAGAATAGCGATATCTGATAGTTTGGCTGAAAACTATAAAGCAAACGCTTCTTGAGAGGCAACCCAAGCGTTTTCATTATGTTTCTTTGTTAATGTTTTAAATTTATTTCTTTCCCAAAAAAACAAAAAAAAAATTACAAAAAGTAAAAAAAAAAAGATTAATTTTTCTTTATTTTATGCAGGTTCATTTTCTTTCTCTAGGGATCAACAATTTGGAGTTCTCTTTATCAAGGCCATTAGTCGACTCATCTTAAAACAAGGGAGTTTCTTGTTCATATTTTTATTTTGTCCTTCACATTGAGGACAATGTTTATTCAAGTTTTGTTGGGGAGGGGGGGGGGGGGGGGGGGACGAAATCAAATCTATTTTTTGTGTCATGACTCATGCTTTCTTTCATGGTTGCATTCCGTATTGTGAATTTTTGCAATTCTTAGGAAAATTTAAATTTTGTTCCAACTATGTAAGTTAATTTTGATGGTGATTATGTCGATCCACTTATTGAGCACTAAAAGTCCTTAAATTTTTTTAGTTATGTGTGCATTCAGAGAAGATTCTGTGAAGGGTGTGATTTTCTTATATCTCACCCAATTTTTAGAATTTGTTTGATTTCTTCTTGAGGCGAAATCCCAATCTACATCTAACTAAGAAAATGATTTAGGCAATTTTTTTGGACCGATTGAGCCTTTCAAGCCAACCATATTTATTTTTCTCTAGTCATCTTGTTGAGCTGTAATTCTTATCCAATTTTTTCCTTGACACCTACATGATTTTAACCCAGCTTTTACAAAATTATATCATTATCCCATGCTCATGAACATGTTGATTTTTAGGATTAAAAAAATTATTTGACAATAACTGCAAGTTGGGAGGAAGAGTGGAACATGAAAAAAAAATGATTGCTATTGTTGTTTGGGGTGTATTGTTAAAAAAAAAATTACTTTTATGGTTCCCTATCCAACTTTCAATTGAGTGAGCCTTTTAGATACTCAATGGGTTGGGAATGTTCATGTTATATCTAGAGGGACTTAGGCAGGAACTTCGGCAAAAAGCAATTGACAAAAAAAAAGAGAAGAAAGAAAAAAAAGAATGAATTGTTGATAAGTAGTGGCAGAATGATTTCGTTCAAGGAATGAAATTGAGAGTAGTGGCATGAGCTCTAATTATATCCTAGAAACCAATGTGTTAATGGGCAATTTGAGTTTAAATTTACCTTTATCTCACTGTAAGCCCAACCTCACATTACAACCTGCGAAAGTCCTATTGATTTTTGGTTGGATGATTAGCTTACATTAGTGGAGAGATTAATAAAAAGCAAACTTATGAGATTTGGTCATATTATTGAGAGTTTATGAGAAATTGCATGTTAATGTGAATTTATCTAGATTGCATATAATTGAAAAGATGGGGATTCACACACACAACTGGATCATATAATTATAATTATTCTTAACTTATTTTCAATGTTTGGATGAAATTTTTGTTATTCTTTGAATTATAAATACGAACAATCAAGGAAGAATGCTATGGAATAATTTGATATGTGTTATCTATTGCTTTTGCCCGAGGACTAGCAAAATGTTAAGTTTGGGGATTTGATAACTCTATAAAAATAGAGTTTTTTTTTTTATCTATTTTGAACAACAAATAATGTGCTATCTATGAGAAAATATTTCGATTTCCTTATATTTATTTAGATTTTTCTTGTTTATGCAGGATAATGATATATGGAGAAAAAAGGGGGCCAAAAAAAAAAGAGAAGAGAATCAAGATGTCACCGGCAGAATTTTTAAAAGATTACATTATTTTTAGAATATCTCAATGTTTTCCTTAGAGATTCAATTATTTTTAGAATATCTTGATGTTATCTTTAGGATTTTATTTGTTTTTACAGATCTAGAATGTTATGCCAGAGGGAGGATTAGCTTTAGAGAGACGTCGACATTTTTATCTTTCCACTTTACTTTTTCTTCTATTATTGTTTTGGGAGCTTTCTAGTATTTTTGAAGAGAAGACAAAGTGGTGATAGAATTCTTGTTCTTTGATTCAATATGTTTGATTTAATTTATATTTTTGCTTCTTCTTCTTCTTCTTCTTCTTCTTCTTCTTCTTCTTCTTCTTCTTCTTCTTCTTCTTCTTCTATTATGTTCTAATTTTCTTTCATTAGGGCTATAATGTAGCCTGATCATGATAATATGAATTTCTTGATGTTTATGTTTTGCAAGTTTTTTCGTTCATGTGAGTTATATATTCTTATGCTTAATGCTTTTAAATGATTGGCCACCATTTGAATGATCCAATGTGCATATTTGAGACTGAGAAGTGATAATATGCAATTGCTCCTTAAAATATATAACTATGAATTATAACGTGGATAGAAATATACCATGTTATTTTTGTAGCTTTCGGTGATAAGTTGATCCAAAAGACTCATTGTAAATTAGGAATATTCACAGATTTTAATGCACTTATGTTTATTTAAATTCACATAGAGATATAATGGATTGATAAACTAAGTAGATTTATTATACCTAGAGGTAGGATAGTAAATAGCTGAGGAAATTCCGTTATCACATGTTCGATGTCGTTCTTGTATGCGTAAAGATATGAAATTCATGTCTAGTGGTTATGGTGAAATTGTATGCTTTAACGTATTTATTTGATTGATTTTATCTCATCCAATTATGAACTTTTATCTTTAAAATTGTCAATTTTATTTTAATTTCAGTTCTATTTTTATTCGTTAGATAAATTTTAGAATTAGTCCATTTTTAGTATTTAATTAGTTTATTAATCATCAATCTCTATGGGGCGATACCTTTTCTCATCATTATATTTCTTGTTCGACACGTGCTCTTGCGTTGAGAATTTTGCAAACAGCCCTCGCTTGAGTAATTGGACCAAGCAGATAGGTCAACGGGTCCCTAGCACCTCCCCCTCGATAGGTTCGATGTCCACATCACATGTTGTGCCATGTGCCATTACACGGTGGTACGTGTCACATGACGTGACACGTCATGCTTCTTGCATATGGTTGTCCTGATTTCGCACATATTTGAATCGATAGGACCTAAATAAAAAAACTTGGTGTCTATAAAATAATAAATTCACCATGCAATTGTCTTTTTAGGCTTGTTTACTATTAACTCGAGCCCCACGAGCACTAATCTGCTCATGGCTTATACTGGTGGAAAACTTGGGTCATTAATAAACCGATCTCGTTTTTGTACATCCGATCATGTCTCGGGTTTTCAATCAGCATTGTAACTAAATACCTGACGGATTACGGGTTTTCATTTCCAAGATATTTACTTATTGCGTTGTATTCCAATAAATTGGATGTGAATCACTTTCTTAGAATTAGGTTAACTTTAGACTAGAATCTTGATAAAATGAAAATTATAAAAATCTGCACGATAACTTAGTATTGATGACGCCTTTAGGATTAAATGGCTATCTAGAATGCATGATCACTTTGAAAAATGACCAAATAGTTAGGTACCAAAAAGGTGATAATTAGACTATTAGCATAAATAAGTACTCGCTCCTAGATCTTTGGTCACATAGGAATTGAGATTACACTCCCACTTCTGGATTGATTTCTAATCGATCCCAATAGGTTAGTGACAACTCCTAGAAATATTTAGGCGGAAAAGAATTGAAAATGAAATCCAATGCCACGCAAGATATGGGTTTGTGAGAGTCTGTATCTAAACTGATTGGCCATATGGCTCGCCTTTTGGACAAAATCCCTAAACCTGTGATCTTCCATCTGCATCGGGAAGAATAGGTCTCGACATTCCTTGCAAGCAGTGATGACCTTGTTAGCAGCCGAGGGGGCCATGAATACCCTAACCAAAGCCTCGTTGGGTACAAACATGCGCATTTCGCGACTCTTGACGAAGGATTTAGGGGTGACTACCTCATTTCTACAGATGGTGATCCATAGATCGCCTTCTCCCAAGTCTTCACCTCGTAGGACAACGAGATTTACAACGGTTTCGACCTTAACATGCGTGGTCAGGTGACATGTGCATAAGTGTACATGCTTCGAAGTCGCTACTAATCTTTGGGGAAGGTAGATTGGAAACTTTGTTGGACTGGTGGGAGAAGTCACACTACTCACACGGAACTAGAGAAGTGGATGCAGGGACTTAGTTACGCCAATGTCATTAATTGATGTCATTTCGGTACCCAAGTTGAATGATTTTTCTAGCAGGGAATTTCATGTAGACGATTTGAGTTAAAAATCCTAAAATTCAGGAGTTCAAGCAAATGAGAGTAATTATCATAATAATCACAATCGATAAAATAAATGCACAAATTAATGATCTAATGACGCGCAGATAAAACGCATCAATACAACACATGACATCCCTAGTATAGCCCTAATGGTTTAGAGAAATGGTATTCGGGATCCAGAAGGAGTTCGAAAATGATTTGGAGGCAATTTGCCCATGAGGGGCAAAATTGTCATTTTTGAAAAGATTAGAAACCCAAAAGCATCAAAAATAGGATTGGCCAATTGAATGTGCCAATTTTCTTTTTCGTTTTTTACATTTTTATGATTTTTCTAAATTTTCGGAGTGATTTGCCTATGAGGGGCGAAATCGTTATTTTGAAAGGAATTGGAAGTCAAAATCACCAAAAATGGGGCTGGTTAGTCAAAATGCCTCATTTCCTAATTTTTGGGATTTTTTTTTTAGAATTTTTCTTGATTTTTTCCAATTGTTTTTTGAATTTGGAGTTTTAAAAATCATTTTCCAATTTTTTTTTATCCATGCCTCACGGGCCCCCGGCCCAGACCGTACGGATCCAAACCGGCCTAGACAAAACGGAGTAGTTGTGGGACTCACACCCAAAACGACGTAGTTTAGAGGTTTTTTGAAACAAATTTTAATTGTCCTCCAAAAATTCGAAAATTTAAAAGAACGCCTAGGATTGTGCCGTCTGGCGCGAACGAGACCGTCTAATCTACATTTAATTTTTGAAAAAAGTGGATGGTCCAAATCACGATTTGTGGTCAAACTTGGGCCCACGATCGTAAGAATTTTTTTTATTGCGAAAAAACCGATCTTGACACGTGTCTGTCGTCGGATCTTTTTATTTTGTTATAACGGACTCGCGTCAGGTGCCTACCATGTCAACGTTGCCTCGATCAACTAACTTTGACTTAGTCAATGACTCGTTGGAGAAGACGACCGGAATGGTCGCGACTCCGGCAAGTCTGCCGGAACCTGGCCGGAGGCCTAAAAAGAGCATATAAATAAGGTCGTTTTCACCCGATTCTCAAATACATGGACAACTAATCATCCTAAAGCCAGCAAACCTCAATTTCTGCCCTCATTAACATCCAAAACTACCCAAACCAAACCTCACGGTTACGATTTTCCGGCCAGTTTTCCAGATTCCGGCGAACATTCATTTCCAACATTTTCAGCCGCTCGTTTTTCAGTCTCAAGCACTCAGCGAGCACAAACAAGGTTCAGAGGTCTACCTGAGCAACTTTAGACAGCCGTTTGTCATCCATGCGCCATCGTTGATCCACGGTTTCGTCGAAGTCCGAACGAAACTCGGCCAGATGATTTTACGTCGAATCAATGCACAAAATGAGCAAATATACGTTCAGAATTTATTCTAGTGGCAGACCGAAGTACTAAACGAGAAATAAACACGATGGAATGCTCGTGGTTTTGACTGGAATTTTTTTGGTGCATCTCGGCATTTTATCAAGCATATAGTGTGCGACATTTAAGAACGAGAATCGCTCCTCGTCGTATTGACTCAATCACAACCGAACCTATGTCAATGCTAAAATACCTCAAATCGTCCACTATAACTCGTCGATACGGTTCGGCGCGGTCGAAATTGGACAGAACCGATCGGCAACGGAAAATCAGAACAGCAAAATAGGTGCGTGGACTGACCTGAGCTTGCTGGTGACGACCGAGGCACAGCAAGGCACGGCGGTGATGGGCTCCGCTCGATCCTGATCTCTCTCTCTAAATTTCCCTATTTTTTTTTTGTTTTTTTTGTTCCGAGTAATATGTTTGAAATAGAAATGTGGTTGTCAACACAATTGAATTTTTCTGTTCTCGAGCTAAATTTTTGTCTCAGAAATAATTTTGCATGAGAAATGAGAAGTAAAAAATAGCTGTTTTTTCATTTGTGAAACAAAAACTAGAATCAAGTTCCTCTTTTCTCCTATCTCTTTGTCGTCGACCGCCACCATCAGCGACCTTCGTCGATCATCAACCGCCACCACCCGGGGGCTGCCGGTCACCACCTGACTCACTGCCAGACGCTGCCACCGCCCACTGTCGTCCACTACTGCCGCCCACCACCAGTAGCTATTCGCCGACGATCTCCTCCAACCGCCACGGCCCATCATCGCCCCCCGCCTCACTGCCGGCCATTGGCCGCCGCCATTGCCATGACCTCCGACCTCTGGCCGCCACTATCGCCGCTGGAGTAAACTATAAATTATATATTTATTTATTTGAAATAAGAAATTTTATGCTCTTATTAAACGAATTTTTGTTCCAAAAATAGAAATTTTGTGTCGTTATCAAACATGATTTTTGGTTGAGAAACTCGTACAAGGAATACAAATGAAAAAACCTATTTCTGGTTAGAAATAGAATCAAGAAAACGAATGGTTACCATATGTGCCCTAAGTCTCTATCAAGAACTTGGGCCTTCGAGCGCGACTAACCTCCCCTGTGTGTATGAACAGATTCCGTTCTCTCTCTAACATATATATATATATATAATTCTGTTATGCTTCTCTGTGCCAGCTCGACGTCGTGGGAAACTCCTGAAAATGGTCTCTCCGTTTTTCTGGGGAAAATTTTGGAATTAGTTGGTTATCGTTACTGCTTGTCCAAGATCCCCATGCACGCCCGAGAAAGAACCAGTAAAACTGCTACTGTTCTTTGAGTTGTTGGGTCTACTTTGGTCAACCGGTTGACCGGGTTGGGTCAAACCGACTCGGTTGACCTTAACTTCAAATTTTGGTCCAATTGGCCTCCCATTCGACCTGTTTTCACAAAATTAATGTCAAAATTGGAATCCACCGAATGCGTTTTATCTAAGAATGACAACTTCGAGTCAAATCGGTTCAATTTTATACAAAAGCCCCAAATTTCAAATTTGACCGGAAAATAAAATTTGATCGATTGAGATCCTTATTTATCAACTTGTGTCAATCTAACTTCATCAAAGTGTTTAGAATAGTGAAAAGCTTATGGGTGAAGGTTTATCTGTGCATGGGTTCATCTTTAAAATAACCAATTTGACATTAATTGAAAATCAGGGACCAAATTGAAAATGCAAATTCGTCCATTTTGCAATCTGCTGAAAAAACGAAGTTGATCAGACTAAAATACAATTAGAGTTGTAAAAATCAAATGTCAAAATTTGGAGCTAGTGAGGAAAAGATTAGAAGGGCCTCAAATGAATTTTTTTTAATCAATTTGGGTTCACTTTTGTGAAGACTCTTGCATCCGCAAATTGAATTTTTTAAATTTTAAATGGTCAAAATGAAAATAAAATTATACTGGATATTTTTTTCATATTTGGTTGGCCACAAATGATATTTCTGTACTTTTTCAGGTATTTCCCTAATATATGTAAAACATAAAAAATGGGAAAAATATGAAAAAAAATGTTTTTTACTCGAAATTTGATCCTTAGGTTTGATGAAGGATTTCAATGTTGATTTTGTAATTTTATGAATTTTTATGAATTGCCTGGACCTGAAACAGGTTTGCTATCTCGAGACACATAGTCTTCTTGGTCAAAACAGGAGACTGCCTTTTAGCTTTTATCTCCAGAAACAAAGCCCTCGTTTTCCCGTCTGTGAAAAAAGTTTTGTGCTCTCATTCGTCTTCTCTCTCTCTCTACCCGAAAACTCTCCTTTTCTCTCCACGTGATGCCGCGTGATGAATCTTTTGGGTGCCTCCCACTCAGAATTTGTCCGTAGTGAGTTTTTTTTTTTAATAGGTAAAGATGATATGACGTCCTGAAAATTCAATTTTTGTAAGAGCCGAAAATCGATTGAATGATATTAATTTATAATCATAGTCGACGTCTACTTTGGACTATATGGACCGAAGAGACGAAAATTTGGACGAATTCTGAACTTTAGATTATTTCGAATTGAATTTCGAAATTAATCCGCGGCGCTTTTGAATTGCCGATTTCGCAATCAATCCTGACCTTGACCGAGTTTGGCCAGTGAAATTACCAAAATTACCCTTCGTTCAGTATACCAAAAATTTCGTTTCAGTCACGGTGTGCAAAATTACCATTTTACCCTCCTCAATTATTCATACACTTAAGACAAAAAAAAAAATTTATGGTTGGTCTTCAAAGTCATGGTCGTGGCCCACCTTCTCTCTGCCCCATGCACATCCCATCTGCCTCTTCTTTCTTCTTCTATTCTTTTTCGTTGGATCGAGAACGACCAACGTTTGCCGATCCAATTCTCCTTCGTCGCCACCGTTTTTCGCGGCCACCACCCCACCACCGACAGCCACCATCCTCAGCTACTCCCCGTCACCGCCTTGACCTGAGCCGAGCCGTCATTGCAGTCGATCGGCCGAAGAGAAGTCGCGGCCAAACTTGCTCTGTTTTCGGGTCAAAGGACCCGAGAACTCCGCGGCCTCCTCCGGCCGCCACCGACGCCGACCACCGCCCCTCAGCTGACCCTCGACTTCCCCTCGATCGATCCGACCCCTCCCCATCGGCCTTCCGCCGCCGGAGTCACCGGAATCGGGCCCCGAAGTTCTGGTGCCCTGTTTTGGGCCCGGTTCGGTCCGGTCTTCGATCCAGCCACCACGACCGCCGCCGTGCCTCACCGCCACCATCGGACGACTCCCCTAAGTCCCCTCTACAGCCACCCAGCTCACCTTCGCCGGCCGTCGTGCGTGACGATAGGAATCGACTGCCAACCGAAACCCCTTTCGGCGTCGAACAGGGCAACCACTGATCGTGGCTGTTCGCCACCGCCGGCCGCCTCCCGCCGCAATCCATCGGTCCCAGCTGACCCCCACCAATCCCTAGGTGAGCCCCCGACCCTTGGTCGGCCTTGTCCCGGCCCGTGTCGCCGGAAAACGGCCAAAACAGTAGGGTTCGCCGGTTAAGTTTACTGTTTCTCACTGTTTCAGGCCGCCGGCCGCCATTCGTCGGAGCTCCGCCGCCGGCCACCTGTTCTGGCGACCTCGCCGGACTTCCTCAAGGTGTCACCGAAGTTTGAGCTCGGGCTGCCGCGCGATAAACCCTAGTTTCGCCGCCGCCGCCGCTAACTCACATTGTGAGTTGACCCTAAACCTTAATTAGGGCGTTAATTGCGCTTAGGATTAGTTTTAATTAATTATTTATTTATTTATTTTAAAAAAAATTTCTATCAAAACCGGTTTAGATAGAAACGATGGTTAGAATAAATGGCCGATCGATTATTTGTCTGTGGCTATTTGTGGTAATTTATCAATTAATTGATTAATTGTGCTTGGTCGCGAGCGAGCAACAGGTTAGAGACGAGCGAGCGATTAATTGCTATAATTCGACTGAGAATTAAAATTTATAATATGAATTGAGCTTGAAATTGCCGAGTTGAGTTGATTGGTCGCAAGTGCGTGAATTGCTTGATTGGTTTGATTGCCTGAGTGAAATGCTCAATTGAGAGTCTTGTGGGCCTTGGGGCCGAGTTAGTTGTTTTTCCGAATGGATTTTGGCATTAATCCAAGATAAACAATGAGTTGATTGCCGAATGCAATTTGTGTGGTCATTTAAAGGATCAATGACGCTACCTGGCAAGTTCGCATTGTACCATAGGTACTCGTGCCGTACAGATTGTATGGAAATTCGCGACTTGTTAGAAGCACGATAATCCATACCCCATGTCAGTCGTACGATTTTAAGAGATTATTGGATGCCGGTCGCAACTTGTGATGGACCGAAGCTCCTTTTTAAGGAATGCCTACTTGCAGTGCCGTGCTGGGTGCACTAGATACACCGTTTGTAGTAGCCGTCGCTGAGAGGGTAAAGTGGACGTAGCCTGGTCCTGCTAGAAGAGTGCGTGATCGCGATATTGATATATCTATCACGCCAGTCACGTGGGTCATTGTTTAATAATGGACTTGTGTATGCTTGAGTGATTGTGATTCTGTTGGTTGTTGATTTGACAGATTTTATTTTATTGATATATATCTATTTATATCTTGTGGCTTATTGTGGTGCTTAGGATGTCCTGGACGAATCAGTGTTCTAACCGAGATTAACTTTTCAGGTGCGAAGTAATGGAGAGACAGGTGCGATTTGGTACCCCCACCCACGCATCACTCGATGTCAGTCTCTACCGGGTGCCAGGTACAGACCAGATGTGGGAACGTCACATCACGACGATATGGGTCGATGAGGGGATGCCACAGCTGGTGGCACACCTCTTCAAGGCCTGGTATCTTCGTGATGGGATGGATCTCTTTGGTCTGCTTAGAGGATTTGAGGAGCCACCTCTTCAGGGGGTCCCTAATATCCCGCTTGGGACCCGATGGATATCGATACGCCCGATGGGGAAGTGATGGATCCCGCACCCTGTATGCAGCCTGAGCTCGAGCCTGAGCAGTCAGTAACCCCCTCTGTGCATTCTAGCCAGAGTTTCCGTGACGACCCGAACGACTCGGCTCCCCCAGTTAGTTATGACGACCCGGATGTCGAGTTTACCTAGTAGAGGGTTAGGTTCTTTTTGTGGTCAGGGAACTGATGATGTTTTTGTGGGGGTACTGTTTTTGAGTAAATGAGAGTAAACTTTACCTGACTTCTGTATCTTTTTGTGAGTCCTAGAGGGCCGCCCCGAAGAATGGGTTGTAATTATCAGTTGATGGCTCTGTAAGGTTATGGATCATCTATTCTCATCAGTTTATTTTAGTGTTGTGTATCTGGTTTTTCTTCCTATTTATCCCATGTGATTTTATTGGATGGAAGATTATACGTTCCGCATGCGCAGTATATTCTTAGGTCGATAACAGTTGCCTGGGACGCCATCTTTTATAAACTAGTGACGATTTGGCAAGAGATATCGCGGGTTCGAGAGTCGGGACGTGATAGATGACGAGGATTTCTAGAAAATAGAGAAAATATATATGTTTCCCCTTTTGTTTGAAGGTTTCTTCGCTCTTTAGCACCCAACTTGTCCACTCACTAATACGACTTATGAGACCAAAGAAGAGAAGACGAGAAAAGAGTCTCCCAGCGACATCACTTCAGAGTCCACTTCTGCTTTGGGCTATGCAGATCTCGGCCTTCACTTCTCCAAACTCACAGTTTCGTTGCTTCATTCTCGGGATTGCTATTGCGTCGTGCTTTGCCCCGGTCTCCTCGGCATCAAATGAAACCGACAACTCCGCATTGCTTGCATTTAAGGCCGGGATAACCGAGGACCCCCTCGGAGTTTTTTAGCTCCTGGAACGATACGGTCCATCTCTGCCACTGGTACGGGGTCACGTGTGGCCGCCGGCACCGCAATAGAGTCACCGCATTGAACCTCTACTCCCTGAAACTCTCGGGATCTATCTCCCCTCACATGGGGAATCTCAGCTTCTTGAGCGAGTTAAGGCTCTACAACAACACCTTTAGCCAGGAAATCCCTCCCCAAATCGGTCGGCTGCGGCGCTTACGCATCTTGATCCTGGGCAATAATTCGCTCACTGGGGAAATCCCCAAGAACACATCGGCCTGCCTTAACCTGAATATCCTTGTATTGGCTGGTAACCAACTCAGTGGAGAAGTTCCTCCAGAGATAGGCTCCTTGGTGAAGCTTCGGTATCTTCATTTAGCAAGAAACAATCTCACAGGAAGCGTCCCTTCTTCCATCGGCAACTTGTCATCGTTGGAGCTGCTCTATCTTGTCTACAACGACTTAAGCGGGAGTCTTCCTTGGGTTCTAAGCCAACTGACCAAACTAACGGAACTTGATTTTGGAGAGAACTCGTTGTCCGGTGCGTTTCCGTCTTCCTCTACAATTTATCTTCATTGGAGCAATTCAACGTCGGAGGTAACCAAATACATGGAAGTCTTCCATCTGCAATGGGCTTTTGTCTCCCCAGCTTAAAACTTTTCAGCATCTACGGTAACCAGTTTGTCGGATCAATCCCGTCGTGTATACCTAATAACGCCACAAATCTACAGACTCTACAACTTGGAGGCAACAGACTCTCCGGGAACGTACCTTTTTTTGAAAATTTGCGTAACCTTCGACGGTTGAGCCTTTACAGTAACCTTCTTGGAAGTGGGGGATCTGGTGACTTGAGCTTCATTTGCTCATTAACCAATATGACTAGCTTATTCCTCTTGAGCATGAATACTAATAGACTCGGTGGGCCGTTGCCGAAATGCATCGGTAATTTGTCCGTTGCTCTCACGACATTGGCCCTGGGCCTAAATCCTATTACCGGTGAGACTCCAAGATCAATGGGCAATCTTGTGAACTTGGAGATCTTGCATATGACCAACAATATTCTTTCAGGGTCCATCCCGTTTGATGTGGGAAACCTTCCAAATCTAACATATGTGGATCTCTCCACTAACAATCTATCGGGAGCAATATCATCCTCTTTCCATAAGAACAAGAGATTGGCGGTGTTATTTCTTGATGGGAATAATTTCCATGGGGACATTCCTTCACATCTAGATGAGTGCCAAAGTCTGACGACACTCGATCTTTCGAACAACAATCTCAGCGGTTCCGTGTTCCCGGCGGTTAAAAGTCTTCTCTATTTGAACTTGTCTCTCAACCATTTGAGTGGGGCGCTTCCGATGGAAGTAGGAAGAATTGAACACATAAATTCTTTGGTCATTTCTGGCAATATGTTTAGTGGTGAAATTCCGACCACTCTAGGCGATTGTGATGGACTGCTAGTTTTGCGGATGAAGGATAACCACTTCCAAGGATCCATTCCCCAATCAATTAGCTCATTAAGAAGCATTGAGGAGTTGGATCTTTCAAACAACAATCTATCAGGCGAAATTCCAAAATTCTTAGAAGCATTTGACTGCCTCAGGGTCCTGAATTTGTCCTATAACCATTTCGAAGGAACGTTACCAACCGAGGGCGTCTTCAAGAATGCAAGTGCCACTTTTATCACCGGAAACAAGTTGTGTGGAGGAATCCCAGAATTTGGACTCCGTAAATGCATCTCTCCACGCTCCAAGAGCAAAGGAGTAGTTCGTAAATTGAAACTCACGCTCTTTATTATCTTTGCACTTATAGGGGTGGTTCTTGTTGTGGTTTTTGTGTATGTATGCTGGTCGAGGAAGAAGAAAGCTAAACAGCCGACTTTAAGTTCCATAGATGAGACATGGCTAAACTTATCTTATGGGACTCTACATAAAGCAACCGACGGTTTCTCTTCAACTAATTTGATCGGTGTTGGCAGTTTTGGATCTGTTTACTGGGGAGTACTCCAGGAGGATGGAACTAACATTGCTGTGAAGGTGCTTAATTTAACGCGTCAAGGTGCTTTGAAGAGCTTCAAAGCCGAATGCGAGGCTCTAAAGCATATCAAACATCGAAATCTTTTGAAGGTACTAACAGTTTGCTCAGGTACTGATTATGACGAAAATGATTGTAAGGCGTTGGTCTACAAGTTCATGATCAATGGTAGCCTTGAAGAGTGGTTGCACCCATATCCAATGTCGGTTGATGCAGACGGGCCTTCAAAAAATTTGAGTTTCGTCCAATAGATAAAGATTTCCATTGACATTGCTTTTGCATTGGACTATCTTCATAACCAATGCCACATTGCCACAGTTCATTGTGATCTAAAGCCAAGCAATGTCCTTTTAGACATTGAGATGGTTGGACATGTAGGTGATTTTGGATTGGCAAAGATCATCCTTGAATCCACATCTGACGTGAACATGAATATAAGCTCAGCTGGTTTGTGAGGAACAATTGGTTATGCTGCTCCAGGTTTGGTCCCTTGTGCCCCTTAAATGAAGAATTTGTTCATCACGAAATTGTTGATTGCATCTTTTCGCGAAACTTTTTAACTTCATAATGAGATTTTGCATATATTATTTTCTCATGGCTCAACCATATGTGGTTCTTGACATGTGCAGAATATGGAATAGGTAGCACGGTTTCTATTAAAGGTGATGTCTACAGTTATGGCATTCTCTTGCTAGAGATGTTCACAGGAATCAGGCCCACGGCTGAGATATTCAATGAAAATTTGAACCTGCATATTTTTGTTGAGGAAGCTTTGCCTGGACAAGTCCTAGAGATTAGCGATCCCATCCTAGTTCGAGAAGTGGAGAGCTATGCAGGCGAAAGCAGAAAAAGCACGGTCCAGGATTGTTTGCTGGTGATCTACGGAATTGGGATCGCTTGCTCAGTTGGATCCCCAGGAGAGCGAATGAACATCACAGACGTAACAGCTCAACTATGTTCGATTAGGGACAAACTTTACACAGCTGGCTTATGAGGATAGGTGATATGCCAAAGCAGTAAGTTTTCTAGTCCCTCCTACAAATGTCTACCTGAACCACCTATGCATAGACAAGCACGTGACTACTCACATTTTTTTTTTCCCAATTTAGATAAACTCAACTTTCTGGTAATGGGAAGATGAAGCTATGGAGGTAACAGAGTCATCGTGCAGAATTTAAAGTGGGGCAGATGCTTTTCTAATGTATCGTGAGGTTAGTGAATTGAGTTCTGATATATATTATAAATAGTATAGACCGTGAAAAACAAAGGTGTGTTTCAATGTTCCTTTTAAAATGAAAGCTGGCGGCGAGTGAGAAGTGAACAAAGTATTTGGAATGTTGCTGGTTTCTATCAGCGCTACTGTATATTTGAAATTTGGAATCTTGAAAAGAAAGGCATACATGCGAGGCTGTATATGCCTCATAAAGCTACGCAAGCAAGTTCATTTATCCTTTTCTTCCTTTTGCGAATTAATGAGTTCGATCTATTAATGCGAGGAGCGAGCAAGAATGCTTTAACTGGTGAGATCCCGAGGGCACTTGGAATCTTGTAATCTTAGAAAAGATGTATGTGGATGTCAAGACCTTTATCTGATGGTCATATGTATCCAGGGTACATACTGTAGTCTATCTTGAGCAGTGTATTCATCTTCATATCTCATACTGTTTGCTAAGTGGTACTGGAAATAAACAAGCATGACTGAGTGGCGAAGCCTTTACCTCTATCTTTGCCCTACCAGATAATTGAATTTCGCCCTTCACGTATATCTGAGAATATGTATTGCTCTCTCTCAGTCTAGGCCAGAAAGAAATGTTACTCAGTCCCCGTGCTTGAGTGCGCAGGCACACTTCTGTATGCTTGACTAGGCTTCAAGGGGTTCTTTTCGGTCTGCCAAGGTGATTATTTCTAGAAATGTCGTTGCTTTTGCCTATTACCTATACTTGTAAACCAGCTGCATGAAGTTTGTCCCTAATCAGGCGTAGTTCAGTTCCAGCTTCTGTGATGCTCATTATCTTTCTGGGAACTCCAACTGAGCAGTCAATTCCAATTCCATAGACCGTTACCAGACCCTCATGAACTGCGTTGTCTCCGCCATGGCCTGCACAGTTCTCTCTTCCCTGAAGTAGAATGGGATCTGTAATTTGTAGGACTCTTGCGGGCAAAGCTTCGTCAACCAAATTCCAAAGGTACAAATTTCCTTTGAAGATGTCATCTTGAGGCCTGATTCCGGTGAACGTCTCTAGCAAGAGCATGCCATAACTATAGACATGGCCTTCTCCAGAAACCACACTTCCCATAAAATATTCTGCGCATTGTCCAAATTTCACGTTAGACATAAGGCTCTTTTGAGAGGAAGGACGGACAATGGGGATTTACCCGGAGTAGCACAACCAACTGTTCATCTTAGACCAGCTGAGCTTATGCTTGAGTTGGTGTCAGATGTATTTCAAGGACGATTTTTGCCAATCCAAAGTCACCGACATGTCCATGTCCGCGCATCTTATCATCTAAGAGAACATTATTTGTCTTTAGATCATAATGAATAATTTGGCTGTGACAGTGGCTGTAAATATAATCCAATGCTCAGAGAATCTTGACTGTGTTAATTGCATACGGTTTCCTAAATCGGGCCTCCTCATCTATCCATTTTTATTTTCCATCTTCGACAGACCAGAATTTCCTGGTTGGTGGAAGAAGGCGGAGGCTGAGAATTGTTCTTTGCTTTTCTTTCTTTCTTCTTTTATAGTAAAATGTAGTTTAAGCATTTGTTAGGATATTTCTAACTCACCGCTTCGTCAATAGTTTTAAAAATTTCAGAACAGTCCACAATGGTCTCATACAATTTTTTATATGTTAGTAACAACCTTTGGCTTTGATTTTGTTCTTACTGCTTAGTCAAAGCCTTAAATTGATAGCATGTGTAGAGAAGGGCAAGGGAAAATTCGGTCCACGTCCGAACATTATTTATCTCCATTGGAAGAATTTACGGTGATTAAGATGCACCGACAACAATTGATTCCTTTAGAAATATGAGAATTGATTATATAATAGTCTGTTTTATTGAAATGTGATTCATACTCCCAAATGACCTGTTACAATTTAAGCTCAAATTTCTCATTGGTAGTTTAAGTTGCGTATAGATTGTAGTCAGGAAAATTGTTTCTGTTCCAAAAGTGTTCTGGAAACACTTTTGGAACAGAAACGCGTACGGTTAAAAATGTTTCAAAAATATTTCGAGAAACACTTTTGTGCCAAGGAACACTTTTCAAGAAATTAAAAAAAAAATTGATTCTGAGTTTTGTAACACCTTTTGGAACAATTTTGGAATCACCATCCATCAATGTCGATGCGGCCACCATCCGTTGGCCGCCGCCCTCTACTGATCATTGGCCGTCGCCGGTGCCGTCGATCACTGGCCGTCGGCGCTACTAATCACCGGCCGTTGCCCACCGCCGCCGCCACTCACCGCCTGCCTGTCGCTGCTTGCCGCTCGCCCCTGCCGTTGGTCGGCCAGTTGCCGGTCGACGGAGACGAAAAAGCTTTTGATTTCTAAAAAAAAAAAATGGCCTTGTACTTTTATAACGATGACAAGAAAGAAGTCTAGCAAAGGGGAAAAAACAAAAGTAACCAAACAAAAAAGAGCACTTCATGTCCCTGATTGTATGTTAGAATCGCACTTGGAGGATAGGGAATCCACTTAGAAAAGAACGCTGAGGTGATTTTCATCTCTCTAATCATTCATAGGAAAATTGGTCCAAGTGGGGAATTCAGCTTTGTAGCAGATATGTTTGAATATTAAAGTTTCTGTGAGCATTAGAGTAGTGGCAGGTCTTTTTGTTTTAGTCAGGAATATATATATATAGACACACACACAAACTCTCAGAAGGTGATAGCAACCTTAATATTAACCAGGTCAACAAATTTGATCGAGGTGGGCAGTTTTGAATGTGTTTATCGGGGATTACTCTAGGAGAATGAGACTTATGTTGCTGTGAAGGTGCTTAATTTAACACATCATGGTGCTCTAAAAAGCTTCAATTGTGTCGATTCAGTCATAATTTTTTTTTTTGCCGATTCAGTCCTAAACTTTTTGCAATTGTGTTATTTCAATCCATATGGCGAATTCTGACCGGTCGGCATCAACGTGGACACTGGCCAGCCGGTGATCGAATATTTTATTATTATTTTGAGTTTTTAATAATTTTTATTATGTTTTTAAATTTTTAAATTTTCCTTTTTTTCTGCCTCCCCCTCCCCCTCCCCCTCCCCAGAATTGCCTCTGACCGATTGCCAGTCGATGGTGGTGGGGTCGACCTCGCCATCGCCGAGCGAGGTTGAGCCCCACTATGGCCGGGTGAGGCTCGACCTCACTGTCGCTACCTCGCCCCACAACGACGAGGTTGACCCTCGCCATGGTTGGGCGAGGCTCAACCTCGCTGGCCCAAATATGGGTCTGCAAGGTTGAGCCTCGCTCGGCCATGGTGGGGCTCCACCTTGCCATCGTTGCCTCGCCCGGTGATGGCAAGGTCGACCCTCGCCACGGCTAGGCGACGCCTCTTTGACCACACCTCTGGCTAATCGCTGGCCGAGCAAGGCTCGACCTTGCTGGCCCAAATATGGGTTGGCAAGGTTGAGCCTCGCTCGGTCATGGTGGGGCTCCACCTTGCCATCGCTGCCTCACCCGGCGACGGCAAGGTCAGCCCTCGCCACGGCCAGGCGAGGCCTCTTTGACCATGCCTCTGGCCAATCGCTGGATTGTGCGATCAACCAGAGGTGGTTTTGGTGAGGAAGGGGGAGGGAGGAGCAGAAAAAAAACAAAAAAACATAAAAAAAATTTAAAAAATTTTAAAAATAATAAAATATTTAGTCATTGGCGGGTCGGCATTCAAGTCAGTGCCGACTGGCCAAAATTCGCCGGATGTACTTAAATGACACAATTGTAAAAAATTTAGGACTGAATCGACAAAAAAAAGTTTAGGACTGAATTGACATAATTATAATAATTTCAGAACTTATTTTGGTAATTTTCCCAATAAACAAGAGGAAAGTGGTGCAACCCCATCTGTACAATAAACAATATTCTCCTCACAGTAACATGTCTGGAAAGCCTTCTCCACACTGCTCATGCTTTGGGCAAACACTATATAGGAAATCCTAGGATATGGCTACAATGTTGCATTCGTTCATTAATATTAGTGCTAATACTGAATTCCGGGATTTTTATACTCACTTCTAGTACTCAGGGGCGTGTTTGATTTGGTTCAAAACACCTGATACTTCAGGGCCGTTTTTTAATTAGATTGGTGTTATTTTGTGATGTGATTGTACATCATCCTGATCCAGGACATAAGGCGAAGCATTCCTGGGAACTTGTGACCATTGATGACAAATATTCCCGCTCCATCCATGTATAGCGTGAGAAGATTTGAACAGGATTGAAGCTGAATAGTAATCTTCACACGTCAAAAGGCATGTATTTCGAAAATCAAGATCGGACATGAGCAGAGATCGCTCGGTCTCAAACACCAATTAGCCTCAAGCAGATGAGCGAAGAAAAGGAAAAAGTCAATCAATCATTCATGAGAGAGTCCCGCAAATTGATTTCACCATAGGAATCTTTACAGGAAAATGAAAGAGTTATGCAAGGGAATCAACTCTTTCCATGAGCGGGTCCCCAACTTTGCACATAAGAGGAGTCATTGATTCACGTTCAAAAAAAAAGGAGGGGGTCGATATCGGAGAGCACGTATAGTGAGAAAAAGAAGGGGAGAATAGAGAAGAAAGAGAGGGGGGTCATTTACGGTGAGCATTTTTCATAACATACTTTGGTCGAGCTCTCACAGCTTATCTCTCGGACACCACTATTATGTCCTTCCTCTCAACGGTCCACGATCAGCCCGCTTTGCGGTGACTCATTGCGATTCCTAGACCCCTATTTTTTTCCGCTTCGCCCCGACAATAGCAGCCGACATTTGCTTGGTGGCGGGCAGTCACCACGACGACGGCGCTGGTTCCAGAGTTCCGCTGAACTTGCGCTGAATCCATTCATTTAACGGCAATTTCCTCTTCCCAGCCTGTGTTCTGCATCATTGTGGTTGTCCCCACTGCAATCGAGGCCTTGGTCATTTACTTCAGAGACTTCGCAACATTGATACCGGTTCGAAGACAACTCTCACCGAGAAAGTCGTATATCCTTTCGCGACCTTGGTGTCCTCTTTTTTTTTAATAGGATTAGGAAGCCCAACTCATCATTGACATTGCTCAAGATATCCTTCGCCGAAACGATATTGAGTGAAGCATCAATTACGATCTAACGAGGGTATTCCTCCATTATGAGCTTCATCGCTGAACTAATTGCTGCACTCGATTGTCAGTCACTTGTTGAGTTCGATTGCAATATCCAAATTAGGTTATTATTCAGTCTAATTTTGAAATTCCATATTTTGCTTCCTGACTTGGACTGATTTGGTTTGATATGATTCCAGGCATTATTTGATTAGGAGTTACCGCATGAAATTCAGATCAAATTATTAATTTGAACCGCAAGACGTCAATTTTTTTTTATATATAAATATATTTGAATTCATTACGGTCATATGTTTGGTTAAGATTACGATATTCATTAGTTTATGTCGCAAGATGACTATTTTTTTAAATATCGTAATCTTGTGTTTGAAACCTTTATTTGTATGTATTGGCTTCGATCTTGGAGGAATTGGCGGTCACGCAGACGTTGAGACTCCATGGCACAAAGAGCTGACAAAGTTCTCCCTCTCTTTTAGATTTCAATTTCTTTTAGCTTTTTGCCTTCGCAATTCATTTTTTTGTTTTGTTTTCGATATGTGTCCTTAATCACTCATTATTTTTCATTAAAAAAATATTCATTGGGTAACCGCATGAACTTTTTTGTTAGGGGGAAAGTTAAGAAGAAACAATCCAAGGCTGTCGCCAATTTTTTTTTTAAAGAAAAAATGAAAAAGAAAGCTACCCAAAGGGCGCTAGGTTAAGCTAGCCTAACCAAGTCTCCGAACTTGTGATCTGTGGTTCGAAGGAATAAAGTATTTCTCCCAATATTTTATTCATGTGTCTTATCGACCTACACTAAACAGATTAGATATATTTTTTTAAAAAAACTTTTTCATGAAATTATTAAAAGTCGTGAATTGGTATGAACATGGGAGTGTCCGAGCTAGGTCAAATAACTTAGCAATCTATTAGCTTGAAATTCTAATTTTTAGGTCAAATAACTTAGCAATCATTTGTTAACACAAATGATTGTGATTTTGATTATGCTCCCGAGAACACTTTTGGACGAAAAATAAGAGACATTTTTTTTTCTTCAAAAAAAGAACACTCTTGGGAAACAAAAAGGCAGCGATAGTTTTCTTTCACTTTTGTTGGGCACTAGCAAGACATAGGCCGGGTCAACCCAACCCAGCCCGGATAAATTTTTTAATAAAAATTTTGACAGTTTATTTTTTAAAAAAATAGAAAATGATAAAAATTTCTAAAAAATGAAAAAAAAAATTCATAAAAATCTAAAAAATTGGAAAAAAATTCGGAAAATGCCAAAAATTCCAAAAAAATGTAAAAATTTAGAGATGGGTTATTGAAATTGGCCAATCATATTTTTGATGATTTTTCCTTGCATTTTTTCGCAAATGACATTTTTTCCCCTCATCGAAAAATCGTTCCAAAAAATCCCAAAAATTCCAAAAAAATATCAAAAAGTACAAAGTGGGTCTATTGAATTGGCCAATCCTATTTTTGGTGATTTTGCCTTTGGATTTTTTTGAAGCCTTGCCTGATTTGTTGTTGGAGAACCATGCTGCATCAGTGACCATCTGCATGATATGTAATGATAAAACTGAGCCACCTATGTGGCAGAGACAAATTTTATTCATTTTGAGCAATAAAAAAATAATTAGAGTCACATCTTTCATTCTTGGTACATGTATAGCCTCGAGGGAAGCATGAGAAAACAACAATTTTAGCATATTATCCTTCTAAGGAACAAATCTGAAGCATCATTATTTTGGCCAAAAGATGTCACGCTGCAAGAAGATCGCACTTGTGATGTCTGAGGAAAGTCATCAAATGTGTTATGTAATTATTTGATTTGAATGACAAATTAGGAAGGGAAATATTTTTCAGAACAGAAATTTTGCGCGGTTACCAAACGTGTTTCTGTACTGAGAATATAAATTTTATACATGTATCAAACGCATTTTGATTCTAAAAAACTCATTCAGAGAATAAAATAAAAAAATAAATTCTAATTAGAATAACTTTTTTGAACGAAAACGTTACCAAATAAATCCTGGTTAGCATGTCAGACTCCCCACACGCGGCAAGCAGCAATGCCAGCTCTGAAGTGAGTATGAACAACATGGCCTATGAATGGAGGGGAACGGACTGGATGATGAGATTGCCAGTAACCGGGATGGCCATTCGCCTGCTCGTGGCAGGTGATTGTAAGTTGATGCGGTGGTGAGTTGGGAGTCATCCATTGTTTTGAATCGGAAGCGGCAGGATCGATGAAGGGAATGTTCCTAGAAAGAACTTAACAGGGGATTCATGTTGATGGTAAAAATTGTACGAGTTGGTTAGGAAGGCTGGCTGTTGAGGACCCTCTTATTGAGCTCCTTGTATTAGTTATTGTCTGTCGGCGAATTAAGCTGAACTCTCCTTTTTTGTTTTTGTTTTTGTTTATGAGCGTGAGTTATGGTGAACAAGCTTTAGTAAGTTGTACCCCTCTTGTCGAATCGTTCCTCGTTCTTGCTCTCATGTAATTTTCGCTGCTTTGAGTGCGTTTTGGCATCTATTCACCACTTAGTGCGTGATAAGCTCAGAGAGAATCTTGATTATGTAAATCGCAAACGGTCTCCTAAATTGGGCCACCTCGTCTATTCTCTTCTCTTCTCCATCCTCTACAGACCAGAGTTTCTTGGTTGGTGGAAGGAGGTAAGAGGATCGCCTAAAATTTTCTCAGAAGGCTAGGTACCTAAACTTACAATCCGGACCGTCCATTTTTAGACGGATGGCCCAGATTTTTAATTTTTAGAGGGTAATTTTTTGAATTATATATATATATATATATATGTTAGTTATAATTTGAGCATCCATTTATAACACAGACGGTTCGAATTGCAAAGTTAAGGCCTAACCTTCTAAAGAAAGGTTAGACGATTTTTTTCCGAGAAAAACATACTTGGTTCTCTTCTCTCTCTATCCTTTAAAGCTAGTTTCTGGGTGAAAATTACTCTGAATTCCTTAATATTGCTAGTGATGCATTAGTATTATATTTCTCTCTTGGGTGAAAAGTACTCTGAAGTAATCCCTTTATCCGACACTAACCGAAGCAATGCCACCGGGGAATTGAGATTTTCTCGGATCGAGGTACGGTCGATGATCCGAACACATGATCAAGAAGAGCTTCAAACTGCGTTGAACAAATGCTTAACCAACTCGGCCAATCACTTTAGTGATGACATAAACTCGTTACATTGAATGGACATATCACATTCCCCATCCTACCTAAGAAACTCCCCCTGTCAATCCCTAATTGCCGGCACAAGAACCAAATAAACAAAATTGAAATTGAAAACCTAGGCCAAAGTGTATAGCGCACTTATTTAAATAACCTAGACACATCATATATTATTCTATTATATTTTGCAAACAACCTAGTATATTTTACCAATAATTTCTGCCCACAGATGCAAAGTTTTCCTTAATGGGGTCATGAATCAAGGGCCGGCAGGAGGCAATGTCTGCCCATTTGCCAGTTGAACACTTTTCATTTTGGATTATCGTCAAAGGAGAATAACCGCTACTAATTTAGTAGTTTCTGCTCATGGATTTCTTTACTAGATGCGACTTCCTTTCTTGCCTTCTCTATTTGACCGAGATGTGATGCTCATTAATCGACCATGTAAAAATCTCCAAGCTACCGCTTCGTAGACATCTTCGCTTCCTCGTGGCTTCTTTCTGGCAAACTGAACAGGGTGCGACAATGCTTATTGTTGTCATGTTGTGGAAAATCAATTTCAGCCGGCGTCTGCTTTAATTAAATGTACATCTTATAATTCTTCCGTAGAGACACCTTTAGGAGGAATGTCGCATCTTTTTAGCCATGTCGCTGCAGACAAATAACGACTCTGTATATCACTTCTCAACGTGGTGGCTAAACCACAGCGAATTCACACAATCCCATCTCTCGTCCCTTCTTTAGTCTCCCAGCAACATCACTTCAGAATCGACTCCTGCTTTGAGTTATGCAGATGTCGGGCTTTGCTTCTGCAAACTTTCAGTTTCGTAGCTTCATTCTTGGGATTGCTATTGCATCATGCTTTGCCCGAGTCTCCCCAGCATCAAGTGAAACCAATGAATCCGCATTGCTTGCATTCAAAGCCGGCATAACTGAGGACCCTCTCGGGGTGCTTAGCTCCTGGAACAATACGGTCGACCTCTGCCAATGGTACGGGGTTACGTGCGGCCGCAGCACCGCAATAGGGTCACTGCGTTGAACCTGTGTTCCCAAAAGCTCTCGGGCTCTATCTCCCCTCATATCGGGAACCTCAGCTTGCTGAGGGAATTAAGGCTCTATAACAACAGCTTTCGCCAGGAGATCCCTCCCCAAATTGGTTGGTTACGACGGTTATGCGTCTTAACCCTGGCCAATAATTCTCTCAGCGGCGAAATCCCCAAGAACATATCAGGCTGCCTTAACCTGAATCTCCTTGAATTGTCTGGTAACCAACTCAGTGGATAAGTTCCTCCAGAGATAGGTTCATTGGTGAAGCTTCGGATTCTTAGTTCAGGAAAAAACAATCTGACAGGAAGTATCCCCGCTTCTATTGGGAACATATCATCGTTGGAAAAGCTTTATCTTGAGTACAAAAACTTAGGCGGGAGTCTTCCTTGGGTTCTAAGCCAACTGACCAAACTGACATTCCTTGCTTTGGGAGAGAACTCGTTGTCCGGTACGTTTCCGCCTTCCCTCAACAATTTGTCTTCATTTATAATACTTGACCTTGGAGGTAACCTGATACATGGAAGTCTTCCCACTGCAATGGGCTTTGGTCTCCTCGACTTAGAATTCTTAAGCATCAACACGAATCAGCTAGATGGATCAATCCCTCCGTGGATTCCTAATAATGCCACAAATCTACGGATTCTTCAACTTGGAGGCAACAGACTCTCCGGAAACGTACCTTCTTTTAAAAGTTTGCGTAACCTTCAATGGTTGAGCCTTTACAGTAAGCAACTTGGAAGTGGGGGATCTGGTGACTTGAGCTTCATTTGCTCATTAACCAATATGACTACCTTACTTCTCTTGAGTATGCATTCCAACAGACTCGGTGGGCGGTTACCAGGATGCATTGGTAATTTGTCCATTGCCATCACAACATTATCATTGGGCGATAATCCTATTATTGGTGTGATTCCTAGAGCAATCGGCAATCTTGTGAACTTGGAACTCTGGTATATGTGGAACAGCATTCTTTCAGGTGCCATCCCGTTTGATGTGGGAAACCTTCGAAATCTTACATATGTTGATCTCTCCACTAACAATCTGTCGGGGGTAATATCATCCTCTTTCCAGAAGAACAAGAGATTGATTGCATTATATCTGAATGGGAATCACTTCCATGGGCACATTCCTTCATATCTAGATGAGTGTCAAAGTCTGACAACGCTCGATCTTTCCAGAAACAATCTCAGCGGTTCCGTATTCCCAGCGGTTAGAGCTCTTCTCTATTTGAACTTGTCTTGCAACCATTTGAATGGGTCCCTTCTGGTGGAAGTAGGAAAAATTGAACATATAAATTCTTTGGACATTTCAGGCAATATGTTCATTGGTGAAATTCCGAGCGCTCTAGGCGATTGTAATGGACTGCTAGTTTTGCGGATGAAGGATAAACACTTTCATGGATCCATTCCCCAGTCCATTAGCTCATTAAGAAGCATCGAAGAATTGGATCTTTCAAACAACAATCTATTAGGCGAAATTCCAAAATTTTTAGAAGCATTTGACTTCCTGAGGATCCTGAAGTTATCCTACAATAACTTTCAAGGAACATTACCAACTGAGGGCGTCTTCAAGAATGTGAATGCCACTTTTATTTCCGGAAACAAGTTGTGCGGAGGAATTCCAGAATTTGGACTCCCTAAATGCTTCTCTTCGCACTCCAAGAGCAAAGGAGTAGTTCATAAATTGAAACTCACGCTCTTTATTATCTTTGCACTTCTAGGGGTGGCTTTTGTTGTGGTTTTTGTATATGTAAGCTGGTCGAAGAAGAAGAAAGCTAAACAACCGACTTTAAGTTCCATAGCTGAGACCTGGCAAAACTTATCCTATTGGACTCTCTTTAAAGCAACCGACGGTTTTTCTTCAACTAATTTGATTGGCGTTGGCAGTTTTGGATTGGTTTATAGGGGAATACTCCAGGAGGATGGGACTAAGGTTGCTGTGAAGGTGCTTAATTTAACACGTCATGGTGCTCTAACAAGCTTCAAAACCGAGTGCGAGGCTCTAAAGCATATCAAACACCGAAATCTTTTAAAGGTACTAACTGTATGCTCAGGTATTGATTATGACGGAAATGATTTTAAGGCTTTGGTCTATGAGTTCATGATTGATGGTAGCCTCGAAGAATGGTTGCACCCAGCTCCGATACCGGCTGATGCAGAAGGGCCTTCAAAAAATTTGAGTCTCATCGAAAGGATACAGATTTCCAGTGACATTGCTTTTGCATTGGACTATCTTCATAACCAATCCCACATTGCCACAGTTCATTGTGATCTAAAGCCAAGCAATGTCCTTTTAGACGTTGAGATAATTGGACATATCGGTGACTTTGGATTGGCAAAGATCATCCTTGAATCCACATCTGACGCGAACACAAATATAAGCTCAGTTGGTTTGCGTGGGACAATTGAATATGCAGCTCCAGGTTGTCCCCTTGTGTCCCTCAAATGAAGAATTTCTTCATCACAAAATTTTTGATGACATCTTTTCACTTTTTAACTTAATTATGTAATTTGCATATATTATTTTCTCATAGCTCAATCATACGTGGTTCTTAATATGTGCAGAATATGGAATGGGTAGTGCGGTTTCTATTAAAGGTGATGTCTACAGTTATGGCATTCTCTCGCTAGAGATGTTCACAGGAATTAGGCCCACGGCTAACACATTCGAAGAAAACTTGAACCTGCATATTTTTGTTGAGGAAGCTTTGCCTGAAGGAGTCCTAGAGATTACCGATCCCATTCTAGTTCAAGAAGTGGAGAGCTACGTAGGCGAAAACAGAAAGAGCACAGTCCAGGATTGTCTGCTAATGATCTACAGAATTGGGATCGCTTGCTCGGTTGGAGCCCCAGGGGAGCGAATGAGCATCACAAATGTAGCAGCTCAACTATGTTCGATTAGGGACAGACTTTACGCGGCTAGCTTATGAGGATAAGTGATATGCTAAAGCAGTAATTTTTCTAGTCCCTCCTACAAATGTCTAACTGAACCACCTATGCATAGACAAGCATGTGACTACTCACATTTTTTATTAATTAAATTTAGATAAACTCAACTTTCTGGTAATGGGAAGATGAAGCCATGGAGGTAACAGAGTCATCGTGCAGAATTTAAAGTGGGGCAGATGCTTTTCTAATGTATCGTGAGGTTAGGGAATTGAGTTCTGATATATATTATAAATAGTGTAGACCGTGAAGAACAAAGATGTGTTCCATGGTTCCTTTTAAATGAAAGTTGGCGGCGTGAGAGAAGTGAACAAAGTACTTGGAACGTTGCTGTTTTCTATCAGCGTTACTGTACATTTAGACAATTGAAATGAAAAGCATACAAATAACTTGCAAGTTAAGATTGTAGTTCAAGAAATGGAGGAAATGAACAAACTTTCTCTCATTGCTTGGAATTTTGAAGACATTTCAGTCCACTCCACGGACCAAAAAACCGGAAAGTCGATCAGTCGGGATACCTCGCCTTGTCTGCCTCAGCCAAGAAGATGTAGGAAAATGGCCATTAAATCCATACGACCATTGGCCATGATTTTTCTTTTCATTTTTATCTTCTGGGAATCTTCATCTGAGAAAGCGTAGAGATCTCTTCCGGATCCCATTGTCAATTTCTAAAGCCTCCAACATAGACAACAATCTTTCGGGGAACATATCTTCTCTTAAAAAACTACACAACCTTCAATGACTTTCGATTAGCTCCAATCATATCTGAAGTGGGGGTTCCCATGACTTGAGCTTCCTTTGCTTCTTAACAGATGCCTCTAGCTTAATCGAGTTGAATGTCAGGGAAAATAGAATGGGGGAGTCACTGCCTCAGTGCATTGGCAATTTCCCTGTACTCTTGCAGCCTTGGGAGCGAGCAATAATGCTTAACCAGTGCCGTCCCGAAAGCCCTTGGGATCCTGTAAACTTAGAAAAGTTGTACGTGGATGTCAACAATCTTTCAGGCACAATCCCGTTTGACTTGAAAAATCTGTAAATCGTTACATACGTGAATGTCTCATACCACAATCTGTCAAGGAGTAATTCCATTCTTTATGCAAACTCTAAGCAAATTGATGTATCAGTATCTTGACGGGAATAACTTTCGAGGGCGCGTTCCTCAGCATCTAGATAAGTACTTACTGAGATCAATTGTTCAGGTTCTTCTGCTTATCAGAATCACGTCCTGTCCGTGGTCTAATATGTGTAATGACATTACGTGTCTGGATTTGTGATGAAGATATCTACAACAGTATCTCAAGCAGTTTGGTCTCCTATTCTGATGGATGGAGATGAAAGCTGATAACTTGCATCCTAACAAGACCTTTATCACATAGTCATATGTATCAAGAGTACATACGGAAGTCTATCTTGAGCAGTGTATTCATCTTCATATCTAATACAGTTATCTAAGTGTACTGGAATAAACAAGCATGAATTCATTCTCATTCGAGAAACAAAACACAGAGTAGCTTGATTACGGCTGAAAGAGGAGCAGTATTTCCTTCCATATGAGTTCAACTATAATTTGCTGATAGGCTTTGGATCTGTTGGACCTCCACGCTCAAAAGCTTTTGCTTTGGATGTAGCAGTTCTGCAACATACTTCTACCAATCCACTCCTAAGGTGTCCCGCAGAGTGGAATAACCCTATGGAATGAGGAAACCATCAATTCTTAAAACCAGGAAAAAAAATACAAAAATTTAATTACCAATGCAGGGGATCCGGTCAGAAGCCAATTCTTTTAGTGAACCACGAAGCCCCATAACCAATGCTGTTATAGTGCAAGTGCAGAGGCACATATTAGATGTAACATATGAGGTTCCTAGTCAGTTGTTTCAATACCTTGTGATGTAAGATTGAATTTCGCTCTCCACGTATGTCTGAGAATATGTATGGCTCTCTCTTAGCCTAGACTGGAAAGAAATGTTAGTCCCAGTGCTGGAGGGTGTAGGCACACTTCTGTATGCTTGACTAGGCTTAAGGTAAATTTTCAGAAATGTCATTACCTATCCTTGTAAACCAGCTGCATGAAGTTTGCCCTAATCAAACAGAGTTGAGTTCCAGCTTCTGTGATGCTCATTCTCTCTCTGGGTACGACTGAGCAGCCAATTCCAATTCCATGTACCATGACCAGACAATCTTGAACTGTGTTGTCATTGTTATGGCCTGCATAGTTCTCTCTTCCCTGAAGTAGAATGGGATCAGTAATTTCTAGTACTCGTGTGGCCAAGGCTTCCTCAACAAAATTGCGAAGGTTCAAATTTTCTTTGAAGATCTCATCTGTGGGCCTGACTCTGGTGAACATCTCTGGCAAGAGCATGCCATAAACTATAGACTTCGCCTTCTCTAGAAACCGCACTTCCCATCCCATATTCTGCACTTCGTTCGGATTTCACATTAGGCATAACAGAACATAGCGTCCACAGTATCATCATGAATTGTAAGGTTCTTTTGAGAGGAAGGACGAACAAGAGGGTTTTAGATGGAGCAGCATAACCAACCGTTCCTCTTGGACCAGTTGAGCTTATCTTTGAATTGGTGTCAGGTGTATCTTCAAGGACGATTTTCGCGAATCCAAAGTCACCAACATGTCCATCCATCTCATCATCTAAGAGAACATTGCTTGGCTTTAGATCACAATGAATAATTTCGCTCTGACAGTGGTTGTGAAGATAATTCAATACAGAAGCAATGTCGATGGCGATCTTTATCCTACGGAGGAGGCTCAAAGATTTTGAAGGTCCATCTACTTCGGTCGGTTCTTGATGGTGATGCGACCACTCTTCAAGGCTTCCATTAACCATGAACTCGTAGATTAAAGCCTTAAATTCATTACCGTAGTAAGATTGAGCATATTTATAAGATTTTCGAAAGATTTCGGTGTCTGATGTGCTTTAGAGCCTTGCATTCAGCCATGAAGCTATTCAATGCACAACCGCGAATTAAATTCAGCGTCTCCACGGCGACAACCATTCCATTCTCAAGTATACCCTTGTAAACAGATCCAAAACTACCGCTATCAATCAAATTAGTTGAAGAAAAATCCATTAGTTGCTTTTAGGAGAATTCCATAAGATAGACTCTGCCATGCATCACCTACGGGACTGGAAATAGGCTCTTTTCTTTTCTCCTTCAACCAACATGAGTACAAAAAAGCAAGAAGAAGAGCTATTCCCAGAAGCCCAAAAGTGACAGCGATGGAAAGTATCAGGATATGGACCGGCCGCTTGCTCTTTGGAGTTTCTAGAGATGCACTTATCATTATTATTATTTTTTTAATGAAAGTAAGTTACGGTGAACGAGTTTTAACAAAAGTTGTACTCTTCGCGCCTACATGGTAATTATTCTCATTCTCTAATTCTGATTTTGAAAATAAAAAAGGATGAGAACCTTGTTTGGTAATGTAAATAATTTTGATTCTGATTCTATTTTCAGAATAAGTTTTAGAGATTTAAAATCAGTTTTAGATCAAAATCCAGAATTAAAAAAAAAGTTAATTTTGGAAAAAAAAATTACTTTTTAGAATTACAAAATAGAGCGAAGTATCATATATCTCACTTTTAAGTTTCAGTTCTTTTTCAGTTCTCTCGTCAATTTTCCCTTAACCTAATAAAAATAAAAAAAATTGAAAAAAATTGAAATTTTTTTAAAAAATCACAAAAAAATTAGAAAATCCCTTAAAATAGAAAAAGCTTAGATTAGGCTACTTTGACCTCATTTTCATTAATTTGGGCCTAAATTTTCTAGATTTCATAGTTTAAACTCTTTTACAAAAAATATCGCAGAAGATGAGGGCATCCAACATGCGAATGATAACATATATACTCATATCCGTGCGTCATAAAATGTGACTACCTATATGTGAAGTTGGAGTCAAACATCCACTTGGATTTAGGACAAAAGCTACAAAAATGATAGTGAAGGACTTGTACTTCTTGTCAATGAAGATAATTTGATTTTTTTTGTTAGTGGATAATTTGGTTATTCAGTTGCTATGCTTGTATATATTTTGGACAAAACAACATTTAAAGAAACAAATCAGTTCTTAATATGTAAATTACCCTATACTTCAATTGAATGTCAAACATCATATATTGAAATTTGTGTTTCTTACATGACACGCTAAAAAAATTATGTATTTTAAATTATTTTAGGAACTTTTGTTCTGGCGAACACTTTTAAAGAATAAAATTTGCTTATAAATTTTGGAATACTTTTAGAACTACCACCCGCCGACGCCGACACGGTTACCACCTGCTAGCCACCGTCGCAGCCGGTAGCCGGCCGCGGTAGAAAAATATATTTTTTTTACTTACCAAATGCGTTTTTGTTCCCAAAAATCATAGTCGGGAACAGAAAAACAAAAAAATATTTTCATTTCAAATATGTTCTTAGGAACAGAAACGTTACCATACGCAGCCTAAAACTCATTCAAAAACAGAATTAGAAAAAATTATTTTAATCAGAACTAATTTTCCGGGATAAAATGGTTACTATGCGCAGCTTGTCGAATTGTTCCTGGTTCTCGTTCTCAACCCCGCGCCTCAGGGTATCCATCACACCACCCCGCGTCTCACACGCCTCAGGGTATTCACCATGTCACACTCATGCCATGATTCTCACTCAATCACACAAATAATTTCAAGTGCAACTCAAGCGTAATTCTTGTCCCCATGGAATGCAAGACGTTCCAATACACATTCAAATGTGACCAATTACTCAAGAGACAAACATAAGAAAACATTCGGATCATCTACACTCTCTTAGCATACACAAAGGCCAATCACACAAAGCCTCTCAAGAATCAATCTCAATTCTACCCGACTCGTCCAATTGAGTCCAATCTTCCTATCATAAACTTAGGAATTCCCTTACCTTAAGCTTGATGCCACAATAATTCTCTCCTCAAGCCCTTAACAATTCGGTCTCAAGGGTTCAAGAACAAACTTGCCGTGCAACCTAGGAAAATCCAACCGATTGTCAATTTCTCTTGTCCAATTTGCTAACCCATGAACCACCAACCTTAATAACACATTCCTCAACATCATAACATATCCCATTGTTGAATTTGAGACTCAAACTCCACAGCCATCAGTCCCCACAGAACCGGTTTGCACAGAACCGAACCAGGCTATGTTCGATTCTGTGTAAACCGAGCATATCCAACCCTTAACCTACTTCAAATTCACCATTTAATCACTAACCTACTTGCTAACATGTCTATCTAAGGGTCTAAGAGGCTCACCGAAGATTTGAGGCTGTGTCATCCCCGGAATCCCTTCGAAAGTCGCCGGCTCCTTCAAGACTGCAAACCGGCTGTTTCTGTCCAACATTCACAAGACCCATTTGGGGTCAAAACTCCATCAAATTAAGCTCAACGTTTTACCACAGATCACTAAATGAGTCCCCTAGATCTCCACAAAATGTGGTCGCAAGACTCTAACATTTCGAGGTCCTAAAGGGTTAGAAACTCTGCCTACCTCAGATTGTGTCGGTTTCCGTTGGCTTCCGGAAGAATGGTTGGTCGGAGCTCCTCGGTGGGTCAATCGCCTCGCTTCCAATTCGAGGAGGTCAGCAAGAGGTAGGGCTAGGTGTGGGTGGTCAGCTCGCCAGCTGATGGTCACCGGAGAGGGGCGTCGGCGGCAATGAACGGCGACATAAAAGCTGGTCAGGTGGCAACGGTAGAGAGGAAGAAGAAGAAGATGAAGTCTCAGTGGAAATGGAGGGGAAGTGGCCGGCCAAGGAGAGAGAGAGGGAGCTATATTCAAGGTTCAAGGTCAAAGGTTGAATGGTAGTTGGGTAATAGTGGACATGACCACTCTTTAGCTAATCCATTGACACATGTCCTAAGTGTCAATCAAGCTTAATCCAATGGCCATGCTCTCTTCCAATTTTTAGCAGCCTTGGGGGGAAATAAAAGACCAAAATGCCCTTCTTCAATTGCATAAGCAAGGCTAAAGCTTTGAGGGGCAAAATGGTAATTTTACCCCCGACGTTCGGAACGTCCTTTTTCTCATTTCAATAATTTTTGATAGGACGACGACCAATCTAAACCTGACGTTGGAATTCTTGATTCTCCATTTTTGATTTTCAAGACTTGTTTCTGATTGTTTTTTCTATCAGACGTGGTTCTAGCCTATCCCGAACCGACGGGCGGCTTTTGTAGACATTACACGTATCGATCTTGTGATTCATATCACATTTAGGGCTCGTCAATTCATGGTGACTTTGGTTGTCATGTAATTGTGAGGGTCTATCACTAGTTCCCATGGTCTCGATCGTCACTGTCCGACTTTGAAAAATTTAGCAAATTATACATTGGTTAAGCAGCATCACCTGCGCTCCAATCGTATAACATTAGCAATGTATTCCTTAATCGTTCTTAGATCGGCCTTTTATGGTTCTAAATGTCCCATCGACAATCCTTATGGTCAAAGCGTTATTTCCTATTCGAGTTTCCTAGGTCCACGTACCTTGTCTCGCGTTAGCCTTTCCTTTTTGGTCAGCCTACTCGAATTGATCAGACTTGAGCGAGATATAACTGAAACACATCGCTAGATATATACTTCTCATTAGTGAGTCTGAAAATGATCGGGAAATCAGAATGTCACAACTCTTCCCTCCTTACAAAAATTTCATCCCCGAAATTTACATTAAACTTAATTACTCGAATAAATGGAGGTGTTGTCGCCTCATCGTCTCTTCGTTTTCCCACATGGCACATTCGGTTCCATGGTGCTCCCACACTACCTTGACCAATGGAATCGTCTTATTCCTGAGAGTTTGCTCTTTCCGGTCTTCGATCCTGATCGGCTTCTCCACGTAGGATACCCGATTGTCTACTTCTATGACTTCATAATTCAGCACATGTGTCGGGTCTGGTTCATATTTCCTCAGCATAGACACGTGGAAGACATTATGCACCTGAAATAGATTAAGCGGCAAGGCAAACTTGTAGGCCAAGGGTCCAATCCGCTCCAAAATTTTGAATGGACCTACGTACCTTGGGCTCAGTTTTCCTTTCTTTTCGAATCACGATAAGCCCCTCATTGGCGACATCTTGAGGAAAATATGATCGCCCACTTGAAACTTCAAAGGCTTACGCCGCTTATCCGCGTAGCTCTTTTGACGACTATGTGCCGTGCTCAGTCTATCCCGAATTATTTTCACTGCTTTCACCGATTGCTCTACCAACTCTAAGCCCGTGATACTTCTTTCTCCAACCTCATCCCAGCAAATCGGGGTTCTGCAAGCCCTTCCATAGAGCGCTTTAAATGGTGCCATCTGGATACTCTGTTGGTATCTATTATTGTACGTGAATTCCACCAAATGTAGCTGATCCTCCCATCCACCTTTAAAATCTATGATGCATGCTCGCAGCATATCCTCAAGCATCTAAATCATCCTTTCTGACTGCTCGTCTGTCTGTGGGTGGTACGTAGTGCTAAACTACAATCGAGTTTCCATGGCTTCTTGAAGACTCTTTTAAAAGTTTGCCGTGAATTTGGGATCTCTGTCCAAGGTAATGGTCATAGGCACTCCATATAGCCTCACAATCTGTCTCATGTATAACTTGGCGTATCTGTTCATTGCGAAATCCTTTCGCACAGGAATAAAGTGGGTGGACTTGGTCAATCTGTCTACGACTACCCACATAGAGTCGTGACCTCTCTAGCTCCTCGGGAGTCCCATCACGAAATCCATAGTTATATGCTCTCATTTTCATTCCGGTATTTTCAGTGGCTGTAATAGTCCTCCAAGCTTACAGTGTTGTGTTTTTACTTGCTGACACGTCAAACACTTAGCCACATATTTCGCCACATCCACCTTCATCCCGTTCTACCAATAGTGCTGTCGCAAGTTCTAATACATTTTCATACTTTTAGGGTGGATACTATAATTGCTCCTGTGAGCCTCTGACAAAATTCTTTCCCTAAGTCCTTCATCCTTTGGCACACATAGTCGTCCTCGAAACTTCAAAATTCCATCCTCTGACACCTGAAATTCTGGTTTTCTCTTTGTCGCATCCATCTCCAGAATTTTCTAAATCTCTAGGTCCGCAGATTGTAAAATCTTTATTCCTTCCTAAACCTCAGGCTCTACCTTCAATGTAGCCATTAAACTGGACAACTAGTAAACCTTTAGTCTGAACTCAGAATCTCATAAATCCTTGATCATCGACCAACTTCTTACTAGCAGACAGGCGATGCTCGACTTCCGACTTAGCGCATCTGCAACTCTGTTTGCCTTCCCAGAGTGATATAGTATATCACAATCATAATCCTTGAGCAGCTCCATCCACCGATGCTGCCTCATATTCAACCCTTTTTGGGAGAACAAATACTTTAAGCTCTGGTGGTCGATATAAATCTGGAACTTCTCGCCACACAGATAGTGTCTCCAGATCTTCAGGGCAAAAATAATCGCTGCTAACTCCAGATCATGCGTTGGTAGTTCATTTCATGTGGTCTCAACTGTCGGGATGTGTAGGCCACTACTCTTCCATGCTGCATCAACAGGCAGCCCAGTCCTTTCAGCGAGGCATCGTTATATATCTCATAGCCCCCTGGTCCAGATGGAATTGTCAGCACTGGTGCGGTTGTCAACCGATGTTTGAGCTCTTGAAAGCTCTTCTAGCACTTATCCGTCCATTCAAACCTTGTTTCCTTCTTTTTTAGCCTCGTCAATGGGATGACTATGGATGAGAATTTCTCCACAAAATGTCTGTAATACCCGACCAATCCTAAGAAACTTTTGACCTTAGTGACCGTAGTAGGCCTAGGTCAATTGGTTACTGCTTCGATCTTTGCAAGATCCACTGCAATCCCTTCTCCAAACACCACATGACCAAGAAATGCTACCATGCTCAGCCAGAACTCGCATTTACTCAACTTCGCATAGAGCAAGTGCTCCCTCAGGGTCTGCATGACAATCCTCAAGTGCTCCTCATGTTCTTCATCACTCCTTGAGTAAATCAAGATATCGTCGATTAAAACTATGACAAATCTATCTAGGAATTCCTTAAATACTCGATGCATTAAATCCATGAATGCGGCTGGAGCATTAGTTAATCCAAAAGGCATCACTGTGAACTCGTAATGACCATATCTCGTCCTAACAGCATCTTAGGTATGTCTTCCTTCTTGATCCTCAATTGGTGATACCCGGTCCTCAAGTCAATCTTTGAAAATACCGCCGTTCCTTGCAACTGGTCAAACAGGTCATCGATTCTCGGCAGTGGGTATTTATTCTTCACTGTTACTTGGTTCAATTGCCGATAGTCAATGCATAGACGCAGAGACCCATCCTTCTTCCTTACGAATAGCACCGGCACTCCCCACGGTGAAGCACTCAATCGGATAAATCCTTTATCCAGCAATTCTTGCATCTGCACCTTTAACTCTTTCAATTCCGAGGGACATCCAATAAGGTGCCTTCAAGATTGACTCCGTTCCAAGAGCTAACTCGATCACGAACTCTATCTCTCGCTCTGGTGGTAATCCTGGCAACTCTTAGGGAAGTATGTCAGGGTACTCACGCACTACCGGAATACTATCCAATTTTGGCTCCTCGGCAGTCATGTCCATCACTGCGACTAAGTACGCCTGACACCCTTCTGACATCAACTTCATCACTTCTAAAGATGAGACTAAAGAAATCGAGATTCCTCCTCGACTTCCCACCAATTCAAAGCTAGGGCGGCCTTCCGGGTAAAAACGAATTGTCCTACTACCACAATCTACCACTACCCCCTGCTTACCCAATCAATCCATCCCTATGATCACATTAAAATCATACATGGGGAATACAGCTAGATCAATACTCTCCTTACTCCCTCTAATCATGATTTCACAATCAGCACAACCCAAAGAAATCAGTATATTATCCTTTAACGGAGTGGCAACATGCAGAATTATATTCAACGATATCCACCAATTCAGCAAACTGAGAAAACACAAATGAATGCGTGGCACTAGGATCAAACAATGCATATGCAGCTTGGTCACACAAGTAAACCGTACCTGTGACCACGCCTGGCGCCTCCTCTGCCTCTCTGCGGGCTACTGCATATACTCTTCCTTGGACCGGTGGTCGATTCTGCTCGATCTGAGGAGTGGCAGTCGACGGTCCAGCCTGTGGTCGCTGCTCTTGAGGTCCACTTGTCGGAGCTTGATTTGGACACGTCCTCATCTGGTGGCCCAGCTGACCGCACTTAAAGCAAGCTCCTGTCCTTACTGGGCATGGCCCATTTCCATGCCTCCTGCCACAAAGGCGATAGCTCCAGTTCGTGGAATTTGGCGGCTTCACAATATTTTTCCTTACTAGAGGCACAAAATGCCTATTGCCCGCCATCGGTCTCTTGCCCATCTAGCAGTTGTCTCTAAATGGGGTAAACCGCGATTCAGTTGTGGTGTTTCTCTCCTTCAAGTCCTTTTCAATCATCTGGCCCTGCTCATAAATCTCCTTATAAGTCCTTAGATTTAGGGCAATCATCTGACTGCGGAGTTCATGCCTTAATCCGTCTCGAAATCTCCTTGCTTTTTCTTGGGGATCTTCTACAGATCGAGGTATGTACCTCGACAGTCGGGAGAACTCAGCTCGTACTAATCCACCGTCAGCTGGTTCTGACGCAACTGTAAGAATTCTACCTGCTTCCTTTCTCCGGCCGTCTCCGAGAAGTACTTGTCGTTGAACGCCGTGTTAAAGGCTTCCCAGGTCATGACTGCTCCTTCAGGGAAAATGCTATTCTTGGTGGCAGCTCACTAGTCGTTTGTAGTACCCTCCAGCTCGTATACTGTCAAGAGCACTTTTTCCTCATCTGTACACCTCAGCACCCCAAAAGCTTTCTCTAGCTTCTCAATCCACCTGGGTGCTAGCTCGGGGTCTCTAGTCCCATCGAATTGGGTCGGCTTCAGCTTTATGAATTGTTCTACTAGCTGACCCATCTATCTGGTCACGATTATTTCCTCCTGGGCATTCACCGCCTCATTGCCCTGGTTAAGTTCACCCTGGCTTCCATTGCCACCGTTGTTACCGTTGTTGCCATCGACGGCAGCTATGGCGGCTCTTACCACCTGGGCTATGGCAACATCCCGATCTTGGGTCTGCCCATCAATAAGGTCACCAATTCTCTCTATGCCCTCAGCACACCGTCCATCCTTGGATCCTCCGCTACAGGTGGCCTCGAGCTAGAGGCTCCGCCTCTGGGTCTTCCAGATCTCCTGGATGGGTTGCTTATCCTTATCTCATTCTACTGAATTTGGTCCACCACAAGTTTAGCAAGGAGTTAGTAACTCATTCATTTATCCAAGTCCAAAGCTACTAACTACTCCTTAACAGAAACAATCATAACACAGCAGTACCCCATACAACAAATCCCAAGGATATTTCAACAAGCAGCACATGGTCATTCAGTTCCGTTCACTCCAACGGTTCACTAAAACAAACCCTGCTTGAACACTTATCAAGCCAAAATCCAGAAATGACCTTCAACACTAAATAGGGAACTCAATCATCATGCCTTACCACAACCCTGCCAAGGCCAAATGCCATCCATAAGTGTCAAGTCACATGCTATGCACCCTGTGTCTTACCCTAACCAGTCTCCTAAGGTCTAGCTACCCGTCCTTATCCCAACTTAATCCTCTTTATTACTCAAATCCTCAATCAACTTTGGATTGAGCTGACCTTACTCTAATACCAAATCAAACGGGGATGTCACGCCCCGCGCCCTGGGCACGAGCACGCGACTCCCTACAAGCAAACCAAATATCTCTCGTGGTCCCAAGATCCACACATAAGTCGAGAGACGCATAAAATACAAAGCACGCAGAAGCAATAATGAAATAACTCCTCCATACAAATATGAAGTGGGACTTGGATAGCTCAAAAACTGTCATACAGATACGGAACTACTAAATCTGCTAACATGGAGGATGGGGTAAGTACACAAAAGGGATCTATCATCAACATCCAACCAGAAACGGGGTTAGGGTTGCCATCAAAAGATCAAGCTAACAAACTGAGAACTCCTAAGACGAGCTGCTGGAGTCCTCAGTCTCCTCGACGTCCTCCGTGGGCTCGTACTCTAAGAAGGTCTCCGAGCAAACCTCGATGGTATCCTCCATGGTCGCCTCAGCAGACTGCTCCGCAAGATCCTCCTTAGTCGCCTCGAGCACTATAACCTCCTCCTCCGTGTCCTCCATGGTCGGGGTTCTCTTTGGTCCATTCCTTGAACCTGCAATAGACCCCTCAGCCCGGTCTAAGTCCCGAGTGAGGTGGTACCAACTAAGGACAACTCCCAGGGGCACCTCATTGGACTTCAGCGGCCTGGTAGACACATCCCCGACTTTCCTGAACTAGGCCTCATACTTGTGAGGCTTCCAACTAGTACTACCCTCGTCTACCCAAACCATAATACACTTCCTGATATAAATAGTTCTCTGCCCGTCAGGGAACTCATCAAAATAAGTGGACATCTCCTTAGGGTCTCCAAAGCGGATAGGTCACATCTTCAAGGTCTAGGATCTGTAAAAAGAAGAGGTCCCCAACAGGGTAAGATTCACATCTCAGTAAATGAGTCACAACCCTATGTTAGGTCGACCTTCTACTCAGACAGTCACAAACCTCAATCATTCAAATTCAAAGACATATAAGACAATGCAAATATAGGTAACCACACACAGGTGACAAGCATGTTATTATGGCATCATAACACATTCAGATGATCATGCACGACTCGTCTTACCACATCACCACACCCACTATTTTTCGCCTACCTCATTCTCATGCCCGCGTTTAGAACGCATCAGGCTCGGTCCGCGTAAACGCATCAGACCGTCATTGACAACCCGCGTATATGCATCAGGTTTCAATGTACTCCAGGCCAGTATCAACACATCACATCTCCGTCTTGCGTTTCAACGCATCAGGACCGTGGCCATCTCAACCCCACGTCTCGTACGCATCAGGGCACCACACAACTTCAACCCCACGCCTCAGCGCCTCAGGATATCCATCACACCACCCCACGTCTCATACGCCTCAGGGTATCAATCACATCACCCTGCGTCTCATACGTCTCAAGGTATTCACCATGTCACACTCATGCTAGGATTCTCACTCAATCACACACATAATTCCAAGTGCAACTCAAGCGCAATTCATGTGCCCATGGCATGCAAGACGTTCCAATACACGTTCAAATGTGACCAATTACTCATGAGACAAACATAAGCAAATATTCGAATCATCTACACTCTCTTAGCATACACAAAGGTCAATCACGCTAAGCTCTCAAGAATCAATCTCAATTCTATCCGACTCGCCCAATTGAGTCCAATCTTCCTATCATAAGGTTAGGAATTCCCTTACCTTAAGCTTGATGCCACAATAATCCTCTCCTCAAGCCCTTAACAATTCGTTCTCAAGGGTTCAAGAACAAACCCACCGTACAACCTAGGAAAATCCAACCAATTATCAATTTCTCTTGTCCAATTCGCCAATCCATGAACCACCAATCTTAATAACACATTCCTCAACGTCATAACATATCCCATTGTTGAATTTGAGACTCAAAATCCACAGCCATCGGCCCCCACAGAACCGGTTTGCATAAAACCAAACCGGGCTATGTTCGGTTCTGTGTAAACCGAGCATATCCAGCCCTTAACCTACTCCAAATTCATCATTTAATCACTAACCTACTTGCTAACATGTCTATCTAAGGGTCTAAGAGGCTCATCGAAGATTTGAGGCTGTGTCGTCGCTGGAATCCCTTCGAAAGCCGTCTGCTCCTTCAAGACTACAAATCGACAGTTTCTGTCCAACATTCACAAGACCCATTTGGAGTCAAAACTCCATCAAATTAAGCTCAACGTTTTACCACAGATCACTAAATGAGTCCCCTAGATCTCCACAAAATGTGGTCGTAAGACTCTAACATTTCGAGGTCCTAAAGGGTTAGAAACTCTGCCTACCTCAGATTGTGTCGATTTCCGTCGACTTCCGAAAGAATGGTTGACCGGAGCTCCTCGGTGGGTCAATCCACTTCGAGGAGGTCGGCAAGAGGTATGGTTAGGCGTGGGTGGTCGGCTCGCCGGCTAATGGTCATCGGAGAGGGGTGTCGACGATAGTGAACAGCGAGGCAGAAGCTGGTCGGGCAGCAGCGGTAGAGAGGAAAAAGAAGAAGATGAAGTCTCGGTGGAAATGGAGGGGAAGTAGCCGGCCAAGGAGAGAGAGAGAGAGAGCTATATTCAAGGTTCAAGGTCAAAGGTTGAATGATAGTTGGATAATAGTGGACAAGACTACTCTTTAACTAATTTATTGACACATGTCCTAAGTGTCAATCAAGCTTAATCCAATGGCCATGCTCTCTTCCAATTTTCAGCAACCTTGGGGAAAAAATAAAAGTCCAAAATGCCCTTCTTCAATTGCATAAGCAAGGCTAAAGCTTTGAGGGGTAAAATGGTAATTTTACCCCTGACATTCGGAACATCGTTTTTCTCATTCCAATAATTTTCGATAGGGTGACGGCCAATCCAAACCTGACATTGGAATTCTTGGTTCTCCATTTTCGATTTTCAAGACTCATTTCTGATTATTTTCTCTATCAGACGTGGTTCCAATCTATCCCGAACCGACGGACGGTTTTTGCAGACGTTACGCGTATCGACCCTATGATTCATATCACATTTAGGGCTCGTCAATTCATGGTGACTTTGGTTGTCATGTAATTGTGAAGATATATCACTAGTTCCTATGGTCCCGATCATCACTATCCGATTTTAAAATTTTTTACAAATTATACGTTGGTTAAGTGGCATCACCCGCGCTCCAATCATATAACACTAGCAATGTATTTCTCAATCGTTCTTAGATTGGCCTTTTATGGTTCTAAATGTCTCCTCGACAATCCTTGTGGTCAAAGCGTCATTTCCTATTCGAGTTTCCTAAGTCCACGTACCTTGTTTGGCGTTAGCCTTTCCCTTTTGGTCAGCCTATTCGAATTGATCACACTCGAGCGAGATATGACTGAAACACATCGCTAGATATATACTTCTCATTAATGAGTCTGAAAATGACTGGAAAATCAGAATGTCACAATGTCGAAGGTAAAAAACATGTTGAGATGGCAAGTAAATTTAGGAATTTGTAAATTTGAGGAAAACACGATTTCATAAATTTGAGTGCGAAGTACTAATTACAGTTGTAATGTACAGCTTACGCGATCAACAACGAATGTTCAATCAAATAATGAACCGAATTAAGGAGTTCGGTCTTCCCATAGCCACATGGTATGGCTAGATGCCAAAGAGAAATGGAAAAAGGCTTATGATGCATGGAGGAGATATGGATCGATGTGACAAATTTAGTTGAATCGGTCAATGGGATGTTGAATGTTTCGTTTCTGCCAATAATAGCCATGGTGGAGAAGATATTCTATTAGTAGGTCCACTATTTTGACACAAGAAGAACGATGTACAGGATGCATAAGGACAACGGATGGGTATATACGCAAATTGCGGGTGAGACGCTCCGGAAAAATGGTCAAATTGCAAATAAGCATGAGTGAGATGTTTCGACTTTGATAGAGGAGTTTTTGAAGTGAAAACTGGATGTGATAGATCCAGAGAATCATGGGGCCACAAATACATAGTGCACCTAGACGTGCGAACGTGCACATGTGAAAAATTTCAAGAGATTAAAATCCTATGTTTCCATGTAATTGCAATATGTCAAGTACATGCAATTGATTACCATACTTACATAAATGAATGACATATGTTGGATAAAACCCTTCAGTACTACCAGTACATGTTTTATCCATTGGGACATCATGATTACTAGGCTGAACCTAACGAGCTGCCATTAGTGCCAGACTCAAGTCGTATTAGGAAGAAAGGAAGGCTTCATGCACGACGGATATGTAATGAGATGGACTGGAAAATGCCGAGCAATAGCAATTCTCATAACCATTGCACCAATTGTGGAAATCAGAGCACAACTGGCAAACTTGTGCATACAGATCGGCTTGGGAATAGATCACGGTTGTGTGAATTATGTAAATTAGTTTGATGAAAGTTTTGTAATGTTCATAATATCATTATTGGATCGATATTTATTAAGTTCATTTTTTTCATGGTTTTTATATTAGATATGTGAATTTTTTTGTAATATTATAATATCACAATTGCACGATATTTATTCAGTTCCTCTATTCCATGTCTACATTGGATATGTGAATTTCTTGTAATGCTATAATATCACAATTGTGCGATATTTATTAAGTTATGTTCCATTTGTAGATATGACACATAGAACTTACATTTGGCCGTAACCTGAGGATGATTCACTACTTACACGGCAGGCCCGACATAGATCACGGGCTACATAGAATGCTCAGGTAACCGAGGAATTTAGCAGTTGATCTACATTTGCAATACCGGTATCAAAATTGCCACTAATAATTCATGTCACATTTCACAGATAGATTAGAGTGAAGTCTTTAGATGTCAACGAGCGACGCTACACATAGGTGAACTTGATCAGTGCATAGTCCCATATTTTCAAGCTTGGGGATTTTACTGAGTTTATATGATAGGATTTGTCCAGCTTGATCGGCTTTTCATTAATACATTGGTCGAGGGGTAGAGACCCGAGATCCACACCTTCCGTATACTGGAAGGTGAATGCACAATCACATTATGCTCACAGGGCTTCCCATCGATGGACATGCAGTTACTGGTCCTACAAATATGAATTGGAGCACTCTCTGTGATGATCTACTTGGTGATCGTCCACCCTAGTTGCATGTCACGCAGATAAAGTTAAGTTGGTTGAAACAACGCTTTGATTATCTTTCGGCCGATGCCAATGACGTCACCTTAGTGCAGCACGCTAGGGCATTCATCTCCAGTTGCTTGGAGGGTTTATTTTTGCAGACAAATCAAGGGCCATGGTTAGTTTGATGTTTCTTTCACTATTGACGTATCTCAACGGCTCTACATAGTACAAATGGGGTTCAATAGCACTTGTGTGGTTATATCGGAAGCTATGCAGTGCAACTGACCCAGAAGCGTAGCAAGTGGGTGGTACCCTACATGTATTGCAGATTTGGGCATGAGAACGCTTCATATGTGTCTCCCAATCCCTGACGAACTGTGATCATTTACCTGATGCACCTTTCTGTAGTCTGTAAGTGATCTACTGTCTTTTCAGTTCGCACGTCATAATTCTTTCAACTACATATAATATATGAAAATCCAATGTTTTTTTGTGTATGGGGCAGGAGTCAAGGCCGACACACAACGAAGATCCCCATATATACTTTGCAACATATGCGCTACCAACTTGGTAGAATGGCATTTGCAGATGTAAGTAATGATAGGAACGAACAAATTTAATATAATGTTAGCGTTTAAATTAATTATTTGTTTACTTTGATATGTCTTATTATGATAGCAGATTACTTGGGAACCCTACATCGACGACATTCTGGAGACTCTATTGTATTACTGCCTGCAAGGACAAGACATTTGGAGGGCTTGTGTCTTACTTAATCGAAAGTCCGGCAGGAGGAAATTTTTGCCGATCGGACTGCGGAACTAAGCTCCTTCGAATTGCTTTTCTCATTGTTTTTTTTTTAACTTGACAATTCTAGAAACAGGAGGGAGTAGCGGTGGACTGGACACTCGTTCATGCCAAGTGAATGCACAAAAATGACTTTTTCAGACCAAAAACGAGAGTCGTCCTCTTTTTTTCCCCAAAATCCCGGCCCTCTATAAATTTCTTGTCAAGGGAGGTGGCTCCACCATACCTGAATCGCGCATCATATCTCTCGCCCTTCTTAAATCTCCCTGTACGCCCCTTCCGTCCACCTCTGCTTCGAGTCATGCAACTCGTGGGTCTTACTTTTGCGAAGTAACTATTCCCTCGCTTCATTTTTGCCATTGCCATTGCGTTGTGGTTTGTACAGGCCTCCGCGGCTTCAAATGAGACCGACAAATCCGCATTATGTATGCTATGGTATGCATTAGGCCTGATATTTCATAAGTTGTCAGAGTAGTTAGTCGTTTTATGAAGCGTAATGGTAAAACTTATTGAGAAGCAGTGAAATGGATCTTCAGATATTTGAAGGGGACAACATACGTTGGTATAGAGTACCGGAGGGACAGTAATGGTTGTGAGACCACAGGTTATGTGGATTCTGATCATGCAGGTGACTTGGATGAATGCAGGTCTTTAGCAGGGTACTTGTTTACGCTTGTAGGTAGTGTAGTTAGTTGGAAGGCGTCCTTACAAGACCACGTTGTCTTGTCGTCGACTGAGGCAGAATAGATGGCACTAACCTTTATAGCGAAAGAGGCGATATGGTTACAGAGTTTGTTTATGGACTTTGGGTTAGATCAGAAAAGTGTTGATATACACTGTGATAACCAAGGTGTGATATTTCTGGCATATAATTTATTTTATCACGAGCGGACAAAGCATATCAATATCAGGTACCACTTCATCCGAGATATCTTAGCGAAAGGTAAGATTGTTGTGAAAAAGATTGCTACAGCAGAGAACCCGACAAACATGATGACTAAGTATGTTACTTTATCGAAGCTCAAGCTTTGCTTGAGCACTATTGGCTTCTATGGAGAGTGATCGACTTTTGGGGCGATGAGAGAGTAGCATAGATGATGAGCACTGTTGACTTGATTTCAAATATCGAGATAAGGTAGAGAATTGTTATATTATGTATCGAGTTTGAGTTCATACACGTGATCCCAATTAATTAGAATTTCTTTTAAAGGAATGTGCATATATGTGATCCTGGGTTTGGTTGAAAAAGGAGAGGCTAATCTCCATGTTTTACCGCTGACCGAGATTTGGGGCATATGTCTTCGAAGGAAAAGATTTTAGGTGGGTCCCAATCTAAAAAGTCATGTCCTCATCTGAATAAAAAAAAAAAAGGGGGAGTGCACATGGCTTCTATCCCGTGCAATGTTCTGTCAACGAGGGTATGACCGAGAGAGAGGGACCCACACGCATGTTCTTTGCTCCTTCTAGCCGAATAGAAGAATAATACAAAGGAGACCCAATCTTTGCTTCTTTCGCTGAGCCGCGCCGCACGAAAGATAGAAGACGTTGCACGGAGAGCTCAGAAACAAAAGGCAGAGGACAGTCGCGCGAGAAAGAGAAAAGAACGTAAGGTACGTTCTGGTTTATTTTCGACCGTGCGCGAGCTGTTGCCTTGGTCGTGAGTTTTGTTATCGTCTATTATATTCAATTGAGTTATTTTATCTATAAACACAGAAGGTTTTGGTATAATTTAGATTTGAAGAGTAATTGTAAATTCGATTCTCCGATTATAGTGAATTGTTCTTACTGGCTCTCCCCGTGAATGTAGGTACACGTTATATCTAGTTGTCTTTTATCGTTTATCGTTAGTTTCTCTGAACTTTCGCGTCGATATATTTACAAGATCTTAATTAGTTTTCGCACATTAGTATTACAACACCATCTCTTCACCGGTAACGAGAAAGAAGATATTCTTGAGATGTAGTTTTGCTCTAACCGACGGAAAATAACGGGGTTGGCAGATCTTTTTGGGATCCATAAGCTTAAAATTTCGTAATGCTTGTAAACCAGCGATCGGCAGTCTGATTTCCCCCGATCATGAATAGACATAGATATCATAACCTTTGACAAACCTATCGGGTTGCAATTGATAACCGACTGCATGTTGGAATACGATGCAGTGTAACACAGCAATTCTAAACAAAAAATGAGAGTTCATAAGTAAATTAAGTGCCAAAATTACAACATCCGATGCCTGAAAGATTATCTACAATTGAGATTAGATCAATGCTTTTGACTTTTGAGGGTGTACTCGCAAGAATCGTATGAAGACGGTGATTTGCAGCTACGAGCAGGTACTGACTACTGATCACTTTGTGCTTTGCTTTGTTCACTCTATAAGTAGAGCAAAGAATTCTGCAAAAATAAATAAATAAATAAATCTCAGTACAGGCCAAACCTCAATATGTTTATCCCCTAAGATCAAATGATGAAGTGTTTATCATGTTTAAGAGATATAAGACTGAAGTAAAAAAATCAATGAGTCCATCTAAAAGAAGCTACCACCATGTACATCAATGATCACGTTAATTTGGTTTCTTGCACATCGCTTCTTCTAATTAATTATTGACAAGCTAAAATAGTTACAATTTGTAAGTTCCTTTTTTACATTGATTTTTGGACATAACTATTATGATGCACTTACTAATTCTTTTTTGGGTGTTATTTTACATGAGTAGAGGTGTGAATATGGGTCCATGACCCATTTTTGACCCCATATTTTATATAAATTGATTGTTTATTTTTTTAAAGGACCAAGTAAAAATGGGTCCAAAAAAATTAAAGTTGAACCATATGGATAAAAAAAGGGTCATATCATTGAATCCATTTCGACCCATTTTTGGTCCATGGCCTATAGCTTCCAAGCACCCATTTATAAATGGCCTTCAACTCAAGTATATTAGTTTTTATTTTTTTATTTTCCAATTTTAATTTTTATAAGTAAAAAAAAGAAAGAAAAACAAAAATAAACAAAATAAAGCTGCTCTAGAAACTCTCGCCATTGCCGTCTCGCCACCACCTACCGCCAACCACCGCCGTCCTCCACGGTCACTAGAGAAAAATAAAAGAGAAAAAAAAGAAAAATAAAATGAAAAACGCTTTAAAAAATTAAAAAAATAGAATAAATTAAAAATGAAAAAGCATTTAATAAAAATAGAAAAAATTAAAAGAAATATATGAAAAATATTTCACTAGATTTTTATCGCATGAAAGTATCTTAGTGATATAAATTTTTATTTTATTTACTAATTTTTTTATTTTTTATTTGATTTTTAACTGACGTGAAGATTTTATCTAGGTAACATACACATGTGAGTAGTTTAAAATAGGTTAAATGAGTTGTATAGTTTTCCTAGAATATTAGTGTATTTTGATAATATGAGTCAAAATGGGTCAAATTGAGTATGGCTAGTTGCAAGTCGAGTTGGGTATTGGTCATTGAATATGGGCCAATACAAGTTAAACGGGTCAAAATGGCTTGGGCCATATTCGACCAAACCCAAACCCAAACCCGATCGACCCACCCACCCATTTGACACCTCTAGATATGAGCTAATCTATTATCTAAATCGAAGCAATTCACGTGGGTTGGGGAATTTGTTGAGAAGTGAAGCCATCAAAAAATAGTTCGAACCTTATAGAAGTAATTTGGAAAATTTTGTTTGATTTTGATTACCCTAAGTAAGGTTACACGTAGTCGTGTAAAAAAGAACCTCCTAAACCAAACCGAAAATTGATATTTTTATGATGTAAAGAATGTTCACGGTACATCCAAACTTTAACCTACTCTTATTCTACAGCATGTTCTCCTTCTAAAGGTCCTGGACTTACACATAATTCCCGTCCAATAGCTTATTCTTCACACTATGTTACGCTAACGCAAAATATAACGAAGGGTTAACAGCTATATCAATACAAAAGTTTAGGAGGTATTGTGTAACAGATGAAAATTTCCAAACCTTTGGAGAGATGTTGTACGATTATGTGGAGCCAACAGGCTTCGTTAAAAACCAATGCGAGAATGAAATCAGCAGAGAAATGGGACCAACAAAAAAATAAGAAAGATGTTCGTAATTCGATTTGAATATCAATACCCAGGAAAACATCTCAAATGTATGATTCTCTGCACAAAATCACCGGTGTTCAGAGCAACTTCGTGGGGCTCAAAACAAGAACTCCAATTTCGATTCTTTCTTGCGCGATCAGAGGAGTCAACTGTGCGGTCTGCGTTGAGCTCCTCTTGTTTTTACGAAACGTGGCAAAATTAGGAATTCGTCACGGTATGGCACTTAGAGAAGACCAAATTCTTGGTCTTGGTCATGATCAAACCCGAAATAATATATGCAAAAACCACATCCCTCAAATATCTTACCAATCAAGGTCCGTTTGTTTCGCAGAAAATACATAATTTAAATTATAAATATTTTAAAAAGATCACTTATATCACTTCTAAAATTAAATTAATGAAAAATATTTTCACCCTTCATCAAAATAGCTGAAGATAAATTATTCTTGATAATAAGAATATTTTTCCTGGACTAATTATAATCTTCTGATTGACATATTAGATTTCGTTTGTTTTGCGAAAAATGTTACGTTTCAAAACTAATTTTCTTAAAAATAATCGTGGGAACTATGAATTGGGTTGGATTTTATACATAAATTCAAACTCGAAACATAATTTAACAAGACTTTTATGTAATTTTCTTTTTATTTTTGATGTCCCTAAGTGGTTTGGTCCTCAAAGAGAGACTTGGGAAGAGACTTGACTCGGCCATGCTACCAAGTCAATCCCAGTCGTTGGTGCCACAGGCGCCATCATAATGCCATTGAGGGATAAATTGTCAAATGAACCGACTTCTTGATACTCATTGATTTTGCGACCCAGATGTGCTCATGTGGATGGTTAATTGGCATTAAGACGAATTATGTATCTTGACGTCATGAGCACTTGTGTTGAAAAATATTTCCACCTACGATTTTCTAGATGGATTATTAGTCTACTCCGCAATGCTGAATTTGTCTTCCTTCCAATGAGAATTTGCTCGTCCAACATCTGATCTAATATATTATAAGTATAGTGGTGCTTCGTCTAACTCTCGATAAGATGTTGAGATGTGGCTCTATCGTTGCACGCCACATGTCCCTTCGATGTCTACTGGTGGCATTTTTAATTGTCCGCTTTGATTGTTTAAATCATGCCCTTCAATTCATTTTTCTCTAGTATTATATTTCTAACCAAATTTGGGTTATATTGTTTCGCAGAGCATGAATGACTTTGAAAACTTCTTTCTAAAAAATATTGCTTGTGGTGCTTAAAAAATGAATAAATATAAATATTTTCAACATCCACAAAAATATTATGAAAATATTTAGACCTAAAATAATTATCCATGATGAAAGCATTTGCTGTGAATATTTATTTCAAATAATATAAATGATTATTTTATAATTACATTATTTAAATCATTTATTTTTCATGAGATAAAGAAAATCTCAATCTAATTATATATGAGTGTGTGTCCGATGCCCTTTCAAAAGTCAATGAGGAGTCGAAATATGATCTTCTCTTTTGGTGGCACATCTCCCCATGTTCAACTTTATTTTTTTCTTGATATATGTCCTACAAACTCTGAAGGAAAAATTTGAAAGAAAAAAATATCTAAAAGGATTTTTCTTTTTTTCGTATGATTAACTAACATATCGCGACCCAAAACCATATTGTTCGTTTCTTTTTTACACAAGTGAGGAATAATTACGTGTATTATATCTCGTACTTATAAATATCACAAGAGTGTTTCATGTAGATGTAAGAAATCGGATGGCTCTTGTGCCTTGAATATTTTGAGTGATAATCTATGCCCTGAAATAAACTGATAACTTTAACTATATAAACATTAATAATCTAGCAACTCGGTTTAAATAAATTATTTGAATTTATATTTGTTGTTTACTTCAATTAAGAATTTTCCCTTTCTCCCGTGCATAGCTCGGGCCAAATACTTGAACTGCACATCTATTTATTGTAATTGGAAGGCACTGAAGAAAAGTCATGCAAAAAAGTCCACGAGCCTCATGGGTAGGAGAATGAATAACACACTACAATGCTTAAGACTAAGCATATAAGAGAGGTTTATTAGATAAGACGTGTGAGATGCTCGGTTAAGTGGCTTAATGTAGCCAAGTACTTAAGACAGGAGTCATAGGATATATATAGTCATTTCCAATATGTGTCACGATTAATTATTGATTATGTTATAGTTACTGTAAGACTAACAGTTGGTTTTGCGTCACAAAAAAAAATATTAATTAAAAAAAATTATTGTGGAGTCCACTCTTTTAAGAATTTGTGGCTTCCAACATACTATTATTCTAAAAATATTGGAAAACCCAAAAAGTGTTCATCACATCAGCTCTTGAGCTACCTTTACTGTAATTGTCTTTTATTTATTATTGTTGTTGTGCGGAACTAAGCGATCGATCAAATAAAATAGATAGAACAAGTAAAGTAAACCAAACACTAAATGTATGTGATTCAATCGTAGAGACCTATGTCCACGGGGAGAGCAGCAACGAATTCTACTATAGATCAAGTGATACATGGAGATTACGGATCAGTCGAGTTACACAAACACAATCTTGGTGTTTCCTAGCCCAATTACATTTAAGAACGCACAAAGTATTTAACCCTCAATTTCTAACAAAATAATCTCTCAATTTCGTAAAAGAATTAAAAAACACAAATTTAACTTCAAGATTTAATCAGTTTCAACACTTAAATTCTTGATGTAATTCCGCAAACAAATCCACGATCTCGCCAAGCACTCGACTAAACCGGCGCTTCAAGAGGACCCTCTGTTCATCATGGATGGCACGAAGACCTTTGTACAAGCACTCTCCTAAGGCGCTTCAAGACTTCGTTGGTTTTTCTTCAAGTCTTCACAGCAACAGGTCTTTGTTTTTTCAACCACCGCATCCTCAAACCCCAATATAGTATTACATATATATTTACGAAGATGAAAACCTGCAATTGGAGTTTTGTGCAACTTGGAGTCCGAGTTTGACCCGCTTTTCACGCTGAGATACTATAGATCAAGAAAGTGGATTCTTAACTTCCTTTTTTTTTATCTTTGATTTCTTTTATTTATTTTTCAGTCGAGCCAATATTTCTTTTCCTTTTCTCAAAAAACCGTGGATTTTAATGTGCGACAAGTTTCCTAGGTTTCAAACTTTAACCAATCTTACCGAACGATATTTACCGCAAGATATTATACTTTGCTCTATTTCGGATATCCGTAAAATATTCAATTTGAAATGTTTACAATTTCACTTCGAACTCAAACTCGAGACACATTTCAACAATCTCCACCTTGACTCGACATTTGAGCCATATCGCAATCGCTTCACTAAAATTCGAATTTCACCGCTACTAGTCTCTCACAGCTCCAACGAGCTCAATCGCCACAGATATCATCCAAGTCCGAGACATGCTTGAACTTCACCATAATCGAGGGCCTCATCAAAACACCAACTGAACATGCACATTTAACTACTCCACAAGGATTTTCTGATACAAGCTCTTTAACCACAGATAAAGCAAACTCGCTATTGCATCCATATCTATCAGGAGATCGAATATGTACTTTGTCAATATCAGCAGTTACAGCAATCGTTGGCTCCATAGGCTCCACCTCGCTACAAGCACCATCTGTGTCGATTACTGCACTAGTACCCGCTACCTCAAGAGTTTCTGGTTGCAACTCCACCTCAAGCTGAACATTGTTCAAATCTGAATGAACACTACTATAATCACTCCTAGCCAGAAATATTGAAGACTCGTCAAAGGTAGCTTCTCTACTGCAAACAGGCAAATTTATTTTCGGGTATCACAACTGATAGTCCTGCTCTCATTGTGCATAGCCATGGAATATGCACCTTGCCCTCACATCGAGCTTACCATCACTTACTCGGTAATAACACAGGCAACTAATCATTTAAAAAAAAGAATCATCAGCAACATTACTTGACCACACTTCTTCGGAATTCTGATATTCAATCGCAGTCGATGTGGATCTATTTACTAGGTAGCTCGTCATACTAAGCGCATCCGCTGGAATTCTTCTAGCCATACCAATACTAGAGATCCTTTTACAGGCCGTTTTTAGTAATATCCTACTCATAAATTCTACAAACTGTTGTGATTTACTAGCACTAGTGCGGTGCTTCACTATGCCCACTTTCATGCAGAATTTATTTATCAGCTTCGAGCAGAACTCCATGCTACTGTCAGTTCACACATGCTTGATCAACTTACCAATCTTCGTTTCGATCAAAGCTCTCGACCGCGTATTCCTCAAAATAGCATCAAACTTGTGCTTCCACACAAACATCTAGGCCTTCCTCGAGTAGCCATTAGACTCTCGAACAGATGTCGACATCTCATGAGCGAAACTTACTAATGTCTCACCTTGAAGTTTATATAGGCTACTGTGCTTGACTCCTTTCATTTTTTCCAAGGCATCTCGAACAATCTTCAAGACTCCACCTCGTGAAGAACACCTGCATCCAGCTGAATCTAGAGCACCCAAGGAAATTAAGTTCTTTTTCAATTCTGGAATGTGCTATACTCCAGTCAATGTCCTCATAATACCATTATGCATTCTGATTTTAATATCACTAACACCTATAACATCGCATTCAGCATTGTTGTTTTACTGCACTTTAATATAATCCATCCATTGATAAGAAGTAAACCAATTCCTGTTTGGTGTCGCATGAAAAGAACAATCATAATCCATAATTCATCCGTCAAACGATGAATCCTCAATGACAGACAAGACACAATCGACACCATCAAAATTTTCAACTATAGCTGCAATATCATCCGTAGATTCAACTTTAATTCCTTTACCTGTTACATTTATCAGCTCAAAGCAATTTCTTCTAAGATGCCCCCTCTTGCCATAATTTCAACAAATAGCATCGCCAGTCATAGGCTGACTATGTCTATTCATGTTCATACTAATTGTGCTAACACACATGCTAGCTCTTCCTCTTTCATCTACTAAAGCAGCAGACATAGATTCGCCAGATTCTCTTTTACGGATATCCTTACTCATAATTAAATCTTGAATCTCATCAAACGTCAAACTTGTCGACCTAGAGGAATTACTAACAGCAGTAACAGTAGTATTCCAACTATTAGGCAATGAGGATAATATGTCATGCCCTGACTCTTGACCCCGCGATTTCCCTTGCCAAATCACCACGAGGTCATAGAGATAGTGTCCCAAGCACACTATCGACCTATCACTTATTTAAGAATGCGGAAACGTGTCAATTTCTTGACAATAAAATAAACAAGAATAGAATAATATGAGTCAAACACCATAAATAAATCTTGATCCTATCGACACTACTTCCGTACGTACACAACCCCATCTTGGGGTAACTAGGCAAGACCTTAGCAGGTATACTCAGTCAGGTAAGACTAACTCCTCATCTTACTTCAGATGACTAATCCAAAAGCTAATCCTTGGCGCCCACGAGGCTTCGTCACTTGGGACCTGAAAATATTATCCCACGATGGGGTGAGAATAAATCTCAGTGAATCAAGCCTAAGCTCGATTAGGAAACTGATTCACTCCGGCATCCTAACAGAAGTCTCACAATAACAAATCACCAAATATTACACCCAATTACAGTCACAATATAAAAACAATCCACATGCACACTTGCCAGCCTCTGTCACACATAATGCAATGCTTGACTCGACCTATAGCCAATCAGTTAATCACCCAAACAAGCATCTCATCCACAAGTACGTACAATACATCACACAAGTCCAATCATTAACGATGATCGTGCCCACGACACATAAGAGGAACTACACGAAAGAAGGCGTGATTCAACTCCCACAAATAACGCGATCCAGCACTTTGATACAATCGAGCGTTCTACCGGTAGGACCGGGCTACGTTCCTTTTCTCTCGGCAACGACTACTTCAAAAGGTATCTCCGGTGCGCCTGGCATGGCACCAGCAAGTAGGCATCCCTAAACAGGGCATCAGTCCATCACAAGCTGCGACCGACATCCGATAATCTCTTAAAACCAAACATACCATACGAGGTATGAATTATCGTGCTTCTGGCAAGTTATATGGTTCTATACAATTGGTACAGTACGAACTTGCTAGGAAAAGCATCATCATTCCATCATATGACCACAAAGAACATATTCAGCAATCAACCCATTTCATTATCTTCGGTTAAAGCCGGATGCTCACTCACGTATGTAAAAGATCGGGCCGAAGGCCATTTTCATTCTAAAAATGTCTTTTGACTTCCCACACGGCCATATGCACATGTAGCCTACCTCCTAGTCACCACAATCGCACACAGGGCGATTAACCCACAAACATACAATCAATTACACAGTGGACAAAAAGACAGTTAAACCGGTCGTCCAGCGAAGCGATCAAATCAACAAGGCCACCAAGCAACCACGAGCAGTCAAAATCGATTAGACAAGAAAAAGCTCGATTCATACAATAATACTTTATTAACCCAATTAATCTATTTAAGACGTTGATCGCTCGTTCGTCTCTAGCCTATCGCTCCCTCGCGGTCAATCAATCCGGCAATTTCAACTAATCGCAATTAGCCACAGGCAAAGTAATCAGCCGGCTAACCTAATCGATCAACCATTTAACTTAATCATAATTTCTACCTAAACTAGCCCCGATCGCGTATCTAAATTCTCTAATCGACTAAACGACTAATCTTAGGCGCAATTACCGTCTTAACCAAGGATTAGGGTCAACTCACAAATTAAGTCTGCTCGGGCAGTCTCAATGGCGACGGCGTGGCGACGACGACGAACGGTGACGACGATCGGCGATGACGGCTCACGGGCCAACTTCTCAGACAACGGCCCAAATTTTCTCGGCCCAAGGCCCAAATTATCAGTCAAAATGGCCCATGGACCCGGCCACTCGGCCTAAACTCTTGACCACCCGGCCTAGGCCAAACGGGCCACCGCCCCCGCAAACTGGCCCAAGTAGGGCACTCGGCCGGGCAGGGCAGGGTCGGCTTGGGACTGAGGCAGCCGGTTCGGTGATCGGCGGACGGTGGCCGGCTCGGGGGTTGCGGTGGAAGGACCAGGTGGTCGGGGGGAGTCGATCGGGGGTGTGGCCACGGCGGAGGGCGGCTGGAGGCGGCGGATCGGTGAGAGACAGAATCGGGTGGGTAGGGTGTGAGGGCACTGGGAACAGGATGCTAGTTCGAGTAGATTTTTGGCCACCACGCGCAGTGGCCGGCGGCCACGAGTTCAGGAAAGATGGAGAGAGGTCCCAGGAGTTCATCAGTGGCGGCGGTGAGGGGCGGTGGCGGCCGGTCTGACCGAATCGAAGAGAAATTTGACCGGTCTCCAAAATAGGGCACCGGCGGTTTGGGGGCTGATTACGGCGGCTCCGGCGGTCGACGATCAGCAAGACTGGGTCGAGGGAGTTGAGGGAAGGCAGGGGGATGTCGAAGAGGTGGTGGATGGTGGCGGTGGCGTCGAAAACGGACGGGGAAGGGCCGAAGGCTCTCAAGTCAACGGGCCGAAATAGGGGCTAGGCCTTCCGGGGCGTTTCACGGTCGTCCGGCTACCAACGGAGGTGATGGAGGGGTCGTGAGTGACGGCAAGGGAGGGCTAAGGGTCGTGGCGGTGGTAGTCGGTGGTGGCGGTGGTGAAAATCGCCGGAGGAAAGAGAAAGAGGGAGGAGGAGCGGTCGGTCGGGGGAGGGGAAAGGTAGTCCACGAGAGAGAGAGAGAGAGAGAGAGATCATGAAAGAGAGCAGGAGAGCACGTGAGAGATGAGAGAGTAGGTGGGGTCCACATGAAGAATTTTGGGGCAATTTTGTCCTTTAGTGAATAATTGAGGGCATTTTGGTAATTTCGCAAATCGGGACTAGATTGAATTTTCGGACACTGAACAAAGGGTACTTTGGTAATTTCATAGGTTAGCCTCGGTCGAGATTAGGCTCGAGCGCAAGGATTGAAATCCTAATTGCGACAGCTAAAAATATTCGAAACCCAATCTAAATCGACTGAAACTTTCGAATTCGTCCAATTATTGTCTCTTCTGTTCTTGCGATCAAAAATTTTCTATTGACTGAAATTCGATGTCAGCCCATTATATTTATTTATGGTACTTTGTCAGAGGTGAATTTTTGGGACATCACAACTCTCCCCCCTTAGGAAATTTCGTCCTTGAAATTGAAATACTACTACCTCCTTTAAACACATAAGGATATCTAGTCCTCACAATTTCTTCAATCTTCTAAATAGTTCCTGTCAGTTCTATGGGTTCACTAAATTATCTTTACCAAAGCGAAAAATTCTTGTCCTGGAATACTTGCTCTTTCCTACCTACGATCCTGACTAGACTTCCCAGACACGATGCTCGCTCATCAAGTTCAATCTTCTTATAATTCAACACAACACATGAGTCAGGTTCGGCTCACACTTCCTTAATATCGACACATGGAAGACATAATAAACGTGAGTAAGTTCTCGGTGGTAACACAAAACGATACACCCAATTTTCAAACCTTTCCAAAATCCCGATTGATACGACACACCTTGGACTTAGCTTTTCTTTCTTGCCAAAACGAGTTGTTCCTCCAAAAGATGTCACCTTCTACAAGCATCATTACCCACTTGAAATTTCAATGGTCTTCATCTCCTATCAGCGTAACTTTTCTGACCCTGGACTGTTCTCAATCTGTCTCTGATAACCTTGATTGTGTCTATCGACTATTCCACTAACTGAAGACTCATGATCTTCATTTCACCATTTTCATTTCAACAGACTAGCGCTCTGCACATTCTACCATATCATGCCTCAAAAAGCATCATCTTAATGCTTCGCTGATAATAATTTTTTTTTTCGGTAAACTCCATCAGATGCAACTGCTCTTTCCAATCACCTTGAAATCCAAAATGCATACCTCCAACATATCCTCCAAGGTCTGAATTGACCTTTCAGATTGACTTTCTATCTATGGGTAATAAGCTGTACTGAACTGCAATTTCGTTTCCCAAACTTCATACTAGGTTCGCTCCAAGTCAATCCTAATCTCCACTCTGTACACCGAAATCATAAAGCGACTATCAAATCCAAGTCGGATTCTAACTTACGATCCTTAACTACTAATTTGACATAATTTCATATCCACAATTCGTTTCAACAGGGTGAATCATCCGACTCTAGGGATTCAACTCAACTGTGACTATCCGATCTTGCTGTCTCAATCAACTGTTGGTTATCCTAGTAACCGTAGTAATTATCTATTCCCACGAACATACTGGCCATTTCTTAAATTCCAACGAGCAGAGTTTAACGTTACTTTTCCTCCTGTTCCATAGATGTTAACCATGATTAACACTAATGGCAATTTGGGAATTCTGCTTACATGGAGAAGATCTACTAATAATTCGCTTCTTCTTCAATGCTTTGAGATTTAGAATCACCACTTGTCATCCCTTGAACACTTGGAGAATTATTGAACTCAGGCGCCAAATCCAACTGAGGATCAGACTGTCCATTCTATCGAACAGGATCCGCTCACAAACGACTGACGAGTTGAGGACCACCTCAAATATTCCGGTTTAGGGTTGGAATCACCCGTTCCTAGATCGGTGGTACAATCAACCACTATCGAGATTACCTCTCATGACCAACTCAAATTGATGTAGGATTAGTTCATCTAGACCCATATTCTTCCAACAACACATCACAAAATTCAAGATAGCTAATTCTTGACTAGTGTGTGGCTAGTACGGGGTTCTAGTATAAATCATTCCTCACTGGGTCCATGGCCATCCTGAATATCGATCAATGCCAGCTCGCAAATCATGCCACGAATCAATCCCTGGTTGACTTCAGGGTAATCCTAAGGTTGACTTACAACTGAGCGAGATCAACCCAATTTGATTTAAGATCGCCACACAGTCAACCCTTAATCAATAGCACAACCGATTGGCAAATCAGACCATCATCCACGTCGAGGGCGACCTCTAACTCTCGGTGGCTTCCTCGACCCTTAGTCATTGTTTGCGATTAGTTCGAGTCTTAAGCTTGAATCGGTCGTAGATCTTGGAGCATCACACTCATATTAAGTTGAATTTCTTCACACTGTTATATCTTGAACATGTATTGTCAATCTGCTTACTGCACTCCAAATTGAGTCATTTATCCCTTGACTTCTTAGAAGTCTCATTACTAATCCATTGTAATCTTTTCCCACCTTTACCTTAGAATCCCCAATGACGGCAGCAGTCCACTTAGGCTTGTAATGCTGCTCTTTGACTTATCGATACGCCAAAATCTTCGTCATTTGCTCGACCACGCCTGTTAATCTTCTAGTAGCCTTACCTCAAATCTTAATGTCTTCACGAGCTATCTGGACTAACATTGAAACTACTGTTGTGAATCCCAATCAGTTTTCTGCTTTATCAAAAGCAAGGCCCTTATGATCATTATTCCAAGAAATCATGTGGCCTTACTATGCTTCCACTGCATCACTCTATTAATTAGTCTTCCTTAATTGTCAATCTCGCAATCTTAATCTTATTCAGGGGCATCGCCAAACTCAATAGTCTATGCATCCAACTGGCAACCCTACCATGTCACGTAATCTTAGGTTGCCATTACAAACTTTCCTTGTTCGTCTTCACAGTCCTCGTTTCATGTACATGCCTAAGGCTTCATTAACTATAATCTTCAGGCAGTGTATACTTTACCATGACCTTATTAGGTTACTAATCAACTGGACCTCACGGGCCTCAAGTTATTCCAAAACTACCTTTGACATACTGCAAGTCCTTCTTCGACCAGGATTTAGAGATAAAATCAACTTTCACCCATTTTGCAAAGCACATAAGTCTTACTTACCCATGATTTCTTTGTTCATTTCCAATCTTTTGTCCATCACCCGAAATACAACACAACGGACTCACAAACACGCCTTTCACTTTTAAGTCCCACTTTAACCACATGTAGAGAAAGATTTTCATCGCTATTTAACACACTTTACCTGCCTTCGCATTGATCCTTATCAATTAATACTTTCTGACTCTTTAGGGGTTCATTACATCGCAGAGATTACTTTCACAATTCACGCTCGCTCTTCTGCGAATATTCATCTAATCATTGATTAGGATTCAAGAAAACAACGGCTAAGACAATCCAAGCAAAACAACACTTCAAACTTATGCAACCCACAAAATACTAATTGTCTTATCACAAGCCCATATCCATAAGCCTTATCCATAAAAAGGTCTTTTCAAGCTCGACTAGCTTTTGCTAATCTGTACTTAAGCATCTTAACTCAAAAGTCACTCTACTCCCAGTAGAGTCAATCCTAGGTATTCCGCTGAACATCTCCTCAAGTTTGTCCTTCTTGCGACAATGATTCTTGGACGGTTTTCTGTCTCTGCGGGCAATCCTTCACTTGGTGTCCCAACTGATAACATTTAAAGCATTATCCACCTCTATACGGGCAAGGACTAGATCCATTCCTTAGGCGACACAGGCGACACTTCTCACTTCGGCGGAATATCAGCTTCCTAATTGTACTCCTCCGATTAAACGGGATGTGATACTTGTTGGCATATGTCGACCTCTTCTCTATCCAATGGTTATCTCTGGAAGAAAGCACGAGTCACGATCCAGATGCGATTGCTCTATCAGTCATGCTCCTCTCCACAGACTGGGCCATTTTATATAATTCACTATAACTCTTAAGATTCAGCGGCACCAGTTGATCCTTGATCTCGGGCTTCAATCCCTCATGAAATCTTTTCATCCTATTCATAGGATCTCCAATCGTCCATGGTGCAAACTCTGATAGCTCCGTAAATTTCGCCTCATATTACTCTACTGTCATTTAGTCCTGTCGAAGCCGCAAGAATTCAGCCATCTTTTTCTCTCGCCTACAGTCCAGAAAGTACTTGTCATAAAAGGCTTCAATGAAGGTGTCCCACACCGGAACCATAACTTCAGGAAAGATCTTCCTTCATGTGGCTTCCCACCACGTAGTGGCGTCACTTTGAAGTTGGTAAATGGCCAGTGTCACCTTGTCCTCTTCGGAACATCCTAGCACAACGAACGCCTTCTCGATTTCGTTAATCCACAAGATTGCAGCCTTTGGGTCTCCTAATTCAATAAACTTCGGTGGCTCGAGGTTAAGAAACCTCTCTATCAACTCAAGTATCGGCTGCACACCTTTCTCGTTTCTAGTCAACAAGTCTTCACTTGAAACGGCGGCACCATTAATCTGACTACTCACTTGCTGTCCAAGTACCACTTCCAAAATTTCCAACTCTTGCATAATCCCTTCCGCTCTATGATCTTCTTGAACTATCCTTCCACTAGGCATTCTCTCATTAACGCTGCTCATTATACAGGTAACTTACAAAGTCTTGTCCACTCCAAGCAACGCGAAATGAGATCACAAACAATTAATCAAAAGAAATAAAGATAACAAGCACATGCAAAAACTTACGATCCTACTAACTATCCCAAATCCTAACGCTCCTTATCACTTCAAGCTAATGACCAGATGGATCAAGCTAACCTTGCTCTGATGCCACCTTGGGCGGGGATGTCACGGCCCAACTCTCGAGCCCGTGACATCCCTTGCCAAATCACCACGAGGTCATAAAGATAGTGTCCTAGGCACACTATCGACCTATCACTTACTTAAGTATGCGGAAACGTGTCAACTCCCTGATAATAAAACAAATAGGAATAGAATAGTAGGAGTCAAACACCATAAATAAATCTTGATCCTATCGACACTACTTCTGTACATACACAACCCCATATTTCGAGGTGACTAGACAAGACCTTAGCAGGTGTACTTAGTCAGGTAAGACTAACTCCTCATCTTACTTCAGATGACTAATCCAAAAGCCAATCCTTGGCGTCCACGAGGTTTCGTCACTTGGGACCTGAAAATATTATCCCACGACGGGGTGAGAATAAATCTCACTAAATCAAGCCTAAGTTCGGTTAGGAAACTGATTCGTCTGGGCATCCTAATAGAAGTCTCACAATAACAAATCACCACATATAACACCCAATTACAGTCACGATATAAAAACAATCTACATGCATACTTGCCAGCCTCAGTCACACATAATGCAATGCTTGACTCGACTCATAACCAATCAGTCAATCACCTAAACAAGCATCTCATCTACAAGTACGCATAAGACATCACACAAGTCCAATTATTAACAATGATCGTGCCCACGACACATGAGAGGATCTACACGAAAGAAGACGTGATTCGACTCCCACAAATAACGCGATCTAGCACCTTGATGCAATCGAGCGTTCTACTGGCAGGACCGAGCTACGTCCATTTTCTCTCGACAACGACTACCACAAAAGGTGTCTCCGGTGCGCCTGGCATGGCACCAGCAAGTAGGCATCCCTAAACGGGGAATCGGTCCATCACAAGCTGCGACCAACATCCGATAATCCCTTAAAACGTTACGTACCATACGGGGCGCGAATTATCGTGCTTCTGGTAAGTCGTGTGATTCTATACAATTGGTACAGTACGAACTTGCCAGGAAAAGCATCATCGTTCCCTCACATGACCACACAGAACACATCCAGCAATTAACCCATTTCATTATTTTCGGTTAAAGCCGGCTGCTCACTCACGCATGTAAAAGATCGGGCCGAAGGCCATTTTCATGCTAAAAATATCTTTTGACTTCCCACACAGCCATATGCATTGCAGCCTACCTCCTAGTCACCATAATCGTACACGGGACGATTAACCCACAAACAGACAATCAATTACACAGTGAACAAAAAGACAGTCAAACCAGTCGTCCAGCAAAGCGATCAAATCAACAAGGCTACCAAGCAACCACAAGTAGTCAAAATCGATTATATAACAAAAAGCTCGATTCATACAATAATACTTTATTAACCCAATTAATCTATTTAAGACGTCGATCGCTCGCTCATCTCTAGCCTATCGCTCCCTCGCGATCAATAAATCAAATCAATCAATTAGGCAATTTCAACTAATCGCAATTAGCCACAAGCAACGTAATCAGCCGGCTAACCTCAACGATCAACCATTTAACTTAATCAGAATTTCTACCTAAACCGGCCCTGATCGCATACCTAAATTCCCTAATCGACTAAACGACTAATCCTAGGCATAATTAGCGCCCTAACCAAGGATTAGGGTCAACTCACAAATTGAGTCGGCTCGGGCGATCTCAACTACGATGGCATGGTGACAACGACAAACGGTGATGAAGAATCACAGGCCAACTTCTCGGCCCACGGCCCAAAATATCGGCCAAAATGGTCCACGGACCCGGCCACGGATTTGGTCACTCGGCCCAAACTCTCGGCCACCAGGCCCAGGCCCTCGGCCACTCGGCCTAGGCCAAACGGGCCACGACTCTTGCAAATCGGGCCCAAGCAAGGTACTCGGCCTGGCCGGACAGGGCAGGGCCGAGTTAGGGTTGAGGCGATCGGTTCGGCGACTAGCGGACGGCGGCCGGCTCGGGGGTTGGCGATGGAAGGACTAGGTGGTCGGGGAGAGTCGATCGGGAGTGGTGGCCATGGCGGAGGGCAGCCGGAGGCGGCGGATCGGCGAGGGACAGAATCGGGTAGGTAGGGTGTGAGGGCGCCGGGAATAGGGCGCCGGTTCGAGAGGATTTCCAGTAGCCATGCTCGGCGGCCGGTGGCCACGAGCTCAGGAAAAATGGAGAGAGGTCTTAGGAGTTCATCAGCAGCGGCGGTGAGGGGCAGTGACGGCCGATCCGGCCGTATCGAAGAGAAATCTGACTGATCTCTAAAATAGGGCACTAGAGATTTCGGGGCTGATTATGGCGGCTCCGGCGATCGACGGTTAGCGAGGCTAGGTCGATGGAGTTGAGGGAAGGCAGGGGGATGTCGGAGAGGTGGTGAGTGGCGGCGTTGGCGCCAGAAACGGCCAGGGAAGGGCCGGAGGCTCTCGGGTCAACGCGGCCGAAATAGGGGCTGGGGCTTTCGGGGCGTTTCACGGTCGTCCGGCGGCCAACGGTGGCGATGGAGGGGTCAGGAGTGACAACAAGGGAGGGCTGAAGGTCGTGGCGGTGGTGGTCGGTGGTGGCAACGGCGAAAATCGCCGGAGGAAGGAGAAAGAGGGAGGAGGAGCGGTCGGTCGGGGGAGGGGAAAGGTAGTCCACGAGAGAGAGAGAGAGAGAGAGAGAGAGAGAGAGAGAGAGAGAGATCGTGAGTGAGAGCAGGAGAGCACGTGAGCGATGAGAGAGTGGGTGGGGTCCATATGAAGAATTTTGGGCAATTTTGTCCTTCAGTGAATAATTGAGGGCTTTGGTAATTTCGCAAATCGAGACTGTATTAAATTGGTAATTTCATAGGTTAGCCTCGGTCGGGATTAGGCTCGAGCGCGAGGATTGAAATCCTAATTGCAACAGCTAAAAAAATTCAAAACCTAATCTAAACCGACTGAAACTTCCGAATTCGTCCAATTATTGTCTCTTCAGTCCTTGCGATCCAAAATTTTCTATTGACTGAAATTCGATATCAACCCATCATATTGATTTCTGGTACTTTGCCAGAAGTGAATTTTCGAGGCGTCACGTAATAGAATCAAAGCACGTACCTCACCTTCAAAGTCAATCTCGACTGAACTCAATTGACTAAGGATCGCATTGAATTCATTGATATGATTAGTAACTGATGTACCTTTGCTCATCTTCAAGTTAAACAGACGTTGCATCAGATAGACTTTGTTGATCGCAGAGGGCTTCTTGTACACGTCCAACATGGCTCATCAAACCTGCAATGGTCTTCTCCTTAACGATGTTAAACGCGACGTTATGAGCCGACGTTAGTCGAATAACATCAATCGCTCGTCTATCCAGCAATTCTCAATCGGCTTGCTTCATCGTTTCTGGTTTCTTCCCAGACAGGGGCTCATGCAGCTTCATCTGATATAAATAATCTTCTATCTGCATCTTCCAGAAACCAAAGTCCTTCCCCTCCTGTCGATTTTCCCTTTAGCTTCTTCTGTCGCCATCGATTCGCTTCAACTTCGGCAAGACTAGCTCTGATACTAATTGTTGCGCAGAACCAATCGATCGATCAAATAAAATAGATAGAACAAATAAAGTAAATCGAACACCAGATGTATGTAGTTCGGTCGTAAAGATCTACGTCCACGGGGAGAGCAACAACGAATTCCACCATAGATCAAGCGATACACGGAGATTACAGATCACTAGAGTTACACAAACACACTCTTGGTGTTTCCCAGCCCAATTACATCCACGAATGCACACGGTGTTTAACCTTCAATTCCTAGCGAAATAATCTCTCAATCTCGCAAAGAAATTAAAAAACACAAATCTAACTTTAAGATTTAACCGGCTTCGACACTTGAATTATTGATGTTATTCCTCAAACAAATTCACGATCTCGCCAAGCACTCTACTAAACCGGCGCTTCAAGAGGACCCTCTGTTCATCGTGGACGGCACGAAGACCTTTGCACAAGCACTCACCTAAGGCAGTTCAAGACTTCGTTGGTTTTTCTTCAAGTCTTCACAGCAACAGGTCTTCGTTTTTTCAACCACCGCATCCTCAAACCCCAATATAGTATTACATATATATTTACGAAGAGTAGAACTTGCAATTGGAGTGTTGTGCAACTTGGAGTCTTGTGCAACTTGGACTCCAAGTTTGACCCGCTTTTCAGCCTAATATACTACACATCAAGAAAGTGGATTCTTGACTTCCTCTTTTTTTTTTATTTTTTTTATCTTTGATTTATTTTATTTCAATATTTCTTTTCCTTTTCACGACCAAACTGTGAATTTCAATGTGCAATAAGTTTCCTAGATTTCAAACTTTAACCAATCTTGCGGAAGGACATTTGCCGCAAGATATTATACTTTGCTCTATTTCGAATATCCGTAAAATATTCAATTCGAAATATTTATATTTTCGCTTCAAGCTCAAATTTGAGACACATTTCAACAATTGCACCCCTTTCTAATTTAACATATAGCAGCAAATATCTAAGATTCTTTCAATACCGCCACAAACTTTTGCGATAGATAAGCACCGAAAACAACTAGATGAATGGTCCTAAGAATGTTGTCTCGTCCAAGGATGTGATTGGTTGTTCATGGAAAAGATAGAATATGAGTGAGAAGAAAGGGCTCTATGGAACATATGAAAATGCGGGGCCCTGAACACGTGTCGGTCAATAAATAGAGTGTTATATGCCGGCTTGCAATATCTTACCCAATATATTCTCGGATGTGATTTGATACGAGGCCCTAAAAGTAAAGCCAAACACTTCCAAAACCATCCTCGCGCGAGCCAATCCTCAACTGTACGCCATGAGAACCTCGTCATTCCTCCTTGTGCTTGGTCTCTCAATCCTTCACTTGTCTTCTCAACCTTCCTCTGCAACTCTCGCCATTTTGCGCACAGGCCACTCTCTCTCCGTTGACAACCCAGATGACATCCTCATCTCCAAGTCCGGCGTCTTCTCCGCAGGGTTTTACCCCGTCGGCAACAACGCGTACTGCTTTTCCATCTGGTTAAGCCATCCACCATGCAGCGGCCAGAACTGCACAGTGGTTTGGATGTCAAACCGCGACCAACCTGTCAATGGGAGATACTCCAAGCTTTCCCTTAAAAAGAATTGTGATCTCGTGCTAACCGACGCCAGACACGCCATTGTTTGGACCACAGATACGGCATCACGCTCGGGGTCAAAGACACCGGATCGTCAGTTGCAACTCCTAGACAATGGTAATCTTGTTCTTCATGGCAGGGAAGACAATGTCCCGTTGTGGCAAAGCTTCAACTATCCGACCGACGTGCTTCTTCCTGAACAGAACCTCACTAGGAACACACCGCTTGTTTCCTCTCGGAGCAACGGCAACTTCTCTTCTGGCTATTACAAGTTGTACTTCGACAACGACAACGTCCTTCGTCTCCTCTTCGACGGGCCTTCGATCTCCAGTGTGTATTGGCCAGACCCGGGCCATGTAAGTTGGGATGTTGGAAGAACAACCTACAACGATAGTAGAGTTGCAGTGCTCGATTCCTTGGGGAATTTCACTTCATCCGATGATCTGAACTTCCTGACGTCGGATTTCGGCAAGAGAACCCAACGAATATTGAAGGTTGATCATGATGGTAATGTCAGGGTCTATAGTAGAAGAAAAAATGGGAAATGGGTCGTAACATGGCAAGCCATATCCGAGTCATGTACAATTCATGGGATTTGTGGAACAAATAGCGTTTGCAGTGACAGCCCAAGCCAGGGAAGGAGATGCTCTTGCCTTCCTGGATATGTGTGGAACAATGAAACCGATTGGACTCAAGGATGCGCACCAAAATTCAAGAGCTTCTGCAACAAAAGCTCCGATGCTCATGTCGATTTCCTGCGTTTGCCTCACCATGATTTCTACGGATATGACAAGGGCTACTTTCCAAACACAACCTTGACGGCATGCAAGAAAATGTGCGCAGATCTTTGCATCTGCATAGGCTTTCAATACAAATTCGACGGGGACAGTGGGAACTTCGACTGTTACCCGAAGCTACAGCTGTTAAATGGATATTCTTCGTCTTCATTCATTGGGAGCATCTATTTGAAACTACCAAAAGCCAATCTCTCTTCTTATCAAATACGCACTACGGAGTTCATCCCACTGCCCTGTCCACTAAAAGTTGAAGAAGTTGTCCTCCAGAGGACGTATCAGAAGAGTCGCGTGAGCTCGACGGTTGAGATCTTACTCCTTTTTGCTTCGGTGTTAGCTGGAGCGGAAATTGTTGTGGTCTTCCTCACGTGGTCCTTTTTGATCAGGACTGACCCCAACAGAAGGGTAGGTCATTCTAAGGGATATCAACTCGCGGCGAGAGGGTTTACAAGGTTCACATATGCCGAGTTAAAGAAAGCAACAAGGAACTTTTGCAAGGAGATTGGAAGAGGAAGTGGGGGTGTTGTGTACAAGGGTGTCTTGCCTGATCATGGGGAAGTGGCGATCAAGCGGCTAAACGAGGTGGATCAAGGAGAAGAAGAGTTCCTGGCTGAAGTGAGAACAATTGGGAATCTCAATCACAGGAACCTGATTGTGATGTGGGGTTACTGCGCGGAGGGAAAGCACAGGCTCTTGGTTTATGAGTTCATGGATAACGGTTCCCTGGCGGAAAATCTTTCTTCCAATCGGCTCGACTGGACGAAAAGGTATGAGATCGCGCTGGGATCGGCCAGGGGACTCTCTTATCTTCATGAAGAGTGCTTGGAATGGTTTCTCCACTGCGACGTGAAGCCACAAAACATACTTCTTGATTCTAATTACCAACCAAAGGTGGCGGATTTCGGGCTGTCCAAGATACTCAAGAGGGAGGGACTGAAGAACTCAAGCTTCTCAAGAATCCGAGGAACCAGAGGTTACATGGCTCCTGAATGGATCTACAACATGCCAATCACCTCCAAAGTAGATGTGTACAGTTATGGTATTGTCCTGTTGGAGCTGGTGACCGGCAGGAGTCCAACAGGAGGGCTTGCGAATCCTGAGGGCGGTGATGAAAACGAGAGCAAAAGGTTGACTTCTTGGGTGAGAGAGAGGAAGAGAACAGGAGCTCCCATGGAGACATGGATAAAGGAAATCCTGGATCCAAGGCTGACAGGGGAATATGACATGAGGAAGATTGAAGTTCTGGTTGCGGTGGCGCTTCAGTGTGTGGATGAGGACAGGGAAGCGAGACCCCCCATGAGCCAGGTGGTTGAGATGCTTCTGCGCCATGAAAGTGAGGATCTGTAATCCGCTTCAAGCATGAACTGCTCGTGTTTTATCCCTAAATTAACCTATGAAAGACGGTTTAGTGGCTGTTGATCTCTGTATGTTCTTCTTACAAACCTAGGAAAGATCATTTACTCGGATAGCGCCCTGTAAGAGAGAGATCTTGCAGCAACAAGGCCACTGTCACTCTCTTGTTAATGTTCACCTCTGGTGCGTATAGCCCCGTCCTATGAATTCGCCAACTAGCTGTTGCTAGTGTCCTAAGAAAGATTGCACATACAATGTATCCAAAAAGAACGTTTAATAAGGTTGGTGTCTTCAGTACTGTGTCCCTCACTGTAATTTGGTTGATAAGCTGTCAGCATTATCGTCTCATGCTTGTTAAGCAGATTCGACTGAAGTTAATTCCTTCAATAATTAATCATGCACATGGACAACCGTTTCTACATTTTTCTCAGTGAAATTGCACCTGTTGTGCTCCATGATTCACTGGCTAGCACTGAACGTGGATTCCATCGGCAGTAAGAGTTCCGAGATCTACCATGATGCTTGTTCCTGAATAAGAACATGACTGTGGACGGACATGATGTTGAAATCGGGCACCTCGGTTATGTCCACAGGGTGTATGACAGCAAAGTTCTTTATGGCCTCCGCAACTGATGCGAACACTTCATCCATCTGCAAAACCCAAATTAATACGAATTATTACCCAAAAGAAGGCCATCAGTACTTGAAACCTATAGAAATGAAATTGACAATAACAAAACACCTCACAAACCATATGGGAAGCAAAGGCATAATCAGCATAGAAATAACGATTTTTCCCTTGTACTCTGGGACAGTGATCAACAGACGTGTTTAAGGCAAAAAGAGGTATCGTTCACAAGACTGCACATTGCGTCATACCATTGACGTAGCTAGATGACAATCAAAAGTACCATATAGATCCAGTGGCTGCACAGAGCATTTAAAGACTCGTCCACCAGAATTCCGCATGCCGCGATTGGTTCCTTAGGGCTCGAATGGCAATATTATTGCTTCAAAAATCAAATTCTGCTCCAGAGTTTGATTTTTGACGGAGAAAATCGTTCGATAACATGACAAAATTTCTATATTTGAAACAAAAAATTATTTGGTAAGGATTGAAAATTTCTAATTATGAAATATTATTAACACAAAAAAATTGGCAGAAGAACATTACGATTAATATTTTTTTTTGCATCACTTAGCTGCCAATTTTTTTAAATGTTTATTTTAGTGCCAAGTTTGGCGTGGCTCGCCGAAAATCATGCGTGGTGCATACGTGGCTCACTGAATATCCTTGTCACCATTAAAAAAAGACAAAAACTAATAAAAATTCCATCCATATCTTGGCGAGGGTTGTGGTCTTCACCCAAGTCGGGCGAGGGTCACCAACCCTCACCCAAGCCTAGCCGCTCGCCAACTGCTGGTGTAGGCCTACTACCAGGCCTAGGTGAGGGCCGGCAACCCTCGCTTGACCTGAGTGAGGACCGCAACCCTTTGCCAAGGCTCGGCGAGGCAACCCCCGCCTCGTCGACCAATGGTCCCGACCCACAAGTCCCTAACCATCGCCGGCCACTACCGGTGATGGTGGGTGACGATGGCAAGGGTTTAAAGACCGTGCTACTGTAAACTCCCGCAACTACAAACTTCTACAATTGTTTTTTTTTTTTGTGGATTTTTTAGGTTTCCTATTTAATTTTATTTTTTTGAAAAAAATTAAGCTTTTTTTTAAAGTTGAACAGTTCATGTGGACGCCATGTGGATGCCACATGGATGCCATGCGGACAGATTTGTTTTTAAAAATTGCGACATAATATTAAAAAATTAGTAAAAATTGTCACGTATATGGATTGGTTGGAATTGGCACTTAAATGATTGTTTTTGGCCGGAATTGGCACTTAAGTGATAATTTTTTCTTCGATTTGGCAATTAATTAAGCTGGCGAAAAAAATAGATACTAACATGAGCACCGTACTTGAATAATGGCACTCTAGGTGTTTTTCTGCCCAAGAATATTCTACAAAAATCTGTTGATCCTAACATATGCATGTTATGAGAAAAGTGAAATGTAAACATCGACGGGTTTATGTATAATTTGTTATTTAATTATTTTATGCAAATGAAGACAAATTTTATTGGGAGAATTATATTAAGTCCTCTAAGAACATTCTTCATTCCTACAGTAATTCACGTGGCGAAACTTAGAAGGTTCTTTCGTGGGGTTCTTGACCATGGATGGAACGTCGGGACTCAAAAAGTGCAAAACTACAGGGTATATGAGGTAATTGGTCTTAAACACACTTCCTTGAAAAGTATAATCAGACCCACGATCACGTGGTGGTATTAGCCTTCAATTCCTAGAAAGGAGCAATCATCCAAGCTGCAGAATCAGACAAAGGCTCGTGCCAGTCTCCCAACTCTCTAGAATTCTTATCTCCCACTTTATCTCCCATCTCTCTTGAGAACGATCAAAGAGCGATTCTAGGCATATCAATAACGATTTACCAAATCGATCTATGGAAAAAAGTTGGGTAAATTGTGGGCAAGCGTTCAAGGGTAATGCTTATTTTATATTTGTTGACACTCAAAAGTCACCCCGAAGAGTCGTATGCTAGGCACGTGAGGAGGGTGGAACCAGCCACGGTCGGGTGTATCAAAATCAGGTACGAATCGGCTATATAACTGCCATGTATCTAGGAAAAATTGGCGGCACTTTCTCCTAAAAGGAAAAGGAAAAAGCACGAAAAGAAGTCACAATTAAGGCAGTTATAGAGATGAACGGTGTTGATACCTAAATTTTGACTATCTTTTTAGTCATTTATTATGCAATCAAAAATTAGGAGTTAATTTTAATTCCTACAAAAAAAAATAATTAGTCATTCTTCATATTTATTTTTAGCATTCATGCATTGCATTAGCATTGTTTTGGATCGACGGTGTCGAAATGAGCTTGAATTGACAAGCAGTTTGAATTAAAACTCATCAGCAATTTTCGTCAATATTGGAGAATGTGTCGAATTTTTTAAAGAAAAATTAAACTAATTTGATGCAATTTAACCCTTTGGGATTTAATTCAAGTCATATTTTGAGCCCGGATTTATTTTGTAAAAATTAAAAAACTTTATGTCCTTGCAATAATTTTATCTATAAATACGAGGTTATGCTTAGGTTTAATAGATATTACAACATATTGAATACGCGGCCAGAGAAAGACGCCTTCTGCAGAAGATGAGAAAGGAAAGTTTACTCTTCGTCTTTTTTGCTGGTTCTGAAGGAGACCTGGAGGCCACACAATTAAACGATACGGCCAAAGAGAGGAGGAGGCCAATTCAATCCATAATACACGGCAAAAGGACAGGTTAGGTAGGGTTGTTTCACACACGTTCTACGGAGGAGAACAGTTGTTGGTGGAACCAAAAGGGGGGACTTGTTCACTAGCGCTTTACAGTAGCTCCATAGAAGAAGATCCACTGCCAAAGCAATAAATTCCAGTCAACAGGGGTCACTGTTGAAGGCTTCCCTTGAATTGTCGATGCTTTGCAACCCCAGCACTTCCACGTGATGACGCTTTTGCCCTCTGAAGTCAACATGCGTCGTTCGAAGAGTTTGACTCACTTCGTCCCAAAGGAAACCAACATCAAACGTGGACAAATCATTAGGGAGCTTCCTTTGATCCATTATAAAAGGGTTCACTTTTGTTTCTTTTATTGATCCCACGGGCAGACGACACACATCACACTTGCACGAGCACTGGAAAGGTAAAAAGGGCTTGAAGTGGTTTGTCTTCGTTTGATCGTGTGCAGAGTTGATATACAAAATCAGCAAGTATTGCGGTAGAATTTATTTTGGCATGATCAATAAGGAGCGGTATTCTTTTGCCTTTGGTGATTCTCATTAAAGTCCAATAGGTTCCTTGAGTAACACTCCAAGGTCAAAGCCAGTAAAGCTTCAGGAGCGCGCCCGATTGCTGACTTGGGTTCATTGGAGACATCTACCAACGGAGGGGCATAGTTCAAATACATTTCAATCGAAGTCAATATAGCACCTTCTGTTCAGGATCCCTACAAAGCAATTGAACACCACCAAGTTGCCTCAAGTTTGCCGAATCAAACCCGAGCACTGTTCGTGATCCGCAATCCCTATCAGAAGTTGGTTCAAAATTGAGAAGTAAATCTTGCAAGATATGGTAGCTATCTTATCTTAGAATGGTTTGAATATTACTTTGTTTAGTTTGAACCTATTCTTATCTCTAACCCTATCTTGCAGATATACATTTCCCAATTTGATTTGCTAAGATATTATCATCTCCTTTGCATATCCAACGCGTTGCTTTGCAGATAATTGTCGCATTTTTTTGAAAGGATGTAGATTCACATTGATAGGATTATATCATGTTAGAGACAACACAATATTATCCTATGTGTAAATTAGGCACGTTATCTACCAAGTATTCTATCCATGTTTTAATTTTCCATCTTTCCAGCTCATTTATGTTGTTATTTTTATCTTGTCTTGTTTTATAAAGTTTGCACATTAGTAAACAATCTTGCTCATAACATATGCTCCCCTTGTGCCTAGACCCGTCTGAAAAATTAAATTGCATGCCTTAACCATGATATCATGGAATGGGATTGCAATTTAGTATAGAACTTCGCGTTCTTTCTCTTTGGCAAAAGGGATGTTGTTGTTCTATACATATATTCGCATACTGGTTCGAATCTTCGAGTATGTAGCGGATAAAATTTTTGCTCTAGCTTGAATCTTTAGGAATGAGTGAATTTTCAGAAAATTCAAGATTTAAGGTATTTTACGGGAAATATTGTTTATTTTTATTCAAATTTCCTTTGTTTCCATGTTTAGATAAATCCTTTTTTTTAAAAAAGGACTAGATGTCATGTTTTCTTAAGTTGAATCACACATCTCTTTCACTTTTTGCATGGCACTAACATCTAATAAAAATTGAGATTTTGAGGAATCAATTTCTTGAATAAAATTGGATGTTATTTCAACTTAGGGTAGTCTTTTACCTCAATTTTTCATAAATTCGAAAATGCATAAAAATACCAAAAAATATCATCCGCAATGCATATTATATAGTTGCATGTCATATTTTCTATGTCATTAGTAATCGCCAAGTCATCTTGTCACGTCATCCATGCATAGTTCATATTATTTTGTAATTGCCTTGTCATCCTTTTATGTCATTACATTTCACATGTCATATAGTTAATTTGCATTAGCATTGCATTAATAAGAGAAAACCCTAAAAATTCAAGTCACATAAACCAATCAGAAAAAGTATTTTTCATGAAATTGATACTGAAAGGGCATTAATTTTTTAATTAATGTAACCAAGTCCCCGAACTCAATTTCTCTGATTTGTAGAGATAAAATAGTTATCCCGCTATTTTATATAGGTTTCTAATCAACCTACCGTAAATGATTAGTGGCGGCTCCAATTGAATATTTTTCGTGAATAAACCTAAGTTGCGATTTGGTAGGTCTTGGGAGAGTCTGCATTAGATTAGTTAATTTAATTAACCTGATAATCCACCTACGTAGAATTTTTTAGGTCGCGACAAATGGCAAATCTTAGAGTAAAAAGAAAGGCGCGCAAAGCAAGAAACTATCAATAGTGACGTCAGCAAAAGCCATCAAAATAGGAAGATGTGCGGAAGAATAAATAGGGAGTGGATAACGAAGAGCAGTAACCGGGGAGTGGATAACCAAGAGCAGTAACCGTTCGACGATTACCTAGGTTCCCTAATAAATACCTCGAGACATCCAAATAGCGGCACACACACAAACACACAAATCAAGTCTTTATCTTTCATTATCTTAGCCTAATTTAACTGTAGCTTTCAAATTCCCGTCGTCGATTCAATTCCAACGAGTTTCATATCTCGGGTCGGTGCCGTTGATTAAATTCCGGTGTTTTCCCTTCATCCAAGGTCGTCGATTAGATTCCAATTTTGTGTCGAGAAACCTGTCCAGTGTCGTCGATTAAATTTCGGCATTGTGTCATATATCACGTCCAGTGTTGTCGATTAAATTCTGGTATTGTGTCCTATGATTCAAGTTCCCATCCAACATCATCGATTAAATTCTGGTGTTGTGTCCTAAATGTAAGCCATCTGAAGGATTACCTTTTGATTGGTCAAGAGTCTATAAGGCGCTACCTACATCATTATTGAAATATCTTTTGCATTTGATACTCTCTGTCCAAAATTGATCCGAAACTCCTTATTGAAAAATGAACTGCTTAAGTTCGATAAAAGATTTTCGCGTCAACAATTCATTTAGGCTTCAGCCTTCTGGGCTGAACCTCAGAAGTCTATTTGGGCCTAATCGAAGGATTTCGATGTTAACAATCTTTTTTACACACCCAATGTGTGACATTCTGAATTTCTTGCCATTTTGAAGCTATTGAATGAGAAGTATCCATTGATATATTTCAATTTTATTTTCCTTGGATCTGATCAATCCAGAGTAAACTGACCAAAAAGGGAAATGTTAATGTATGACAAGATACGTAGACCTAAGAAACTCAAAAAAGTAAATGACGCTTTGACTATAATGATTATGGAGGGAACATTTTGAATCAATAAAGGCCAGTCAAATAATGACAAAGGAATCCATTGCTAGCGTTATACGATTGGAGAGCGAGTGATGCCGTTTAACTAATGTATAATTTGCAAAATTCTCTAAATCGAACTATGACGATCGAGACCGTCGGAACTAGCGATGAACCCTCGTAATTACATGACAACCAATGTGACATTCTAATTTTTCCTATCATTTCGGGACTCATTAATGAGAATGTATCTAACGATGTATTTCAATCATATCTCGCTCGGATCTAATCAATCTCGAGTTGATTAACCAAAAGGGAAAGGCTAACGCGAGACAAGGTACGTGGACTTAGGGAATTCAAATAGGAAATGATATTTTGACCATAAGGATTGTAGAGGGGACATTTAGAGCCATAAAAGGCCGATCTAAGAACGATTAAGGAATGCATTGCTAGCGTTATACGATTGGAGTACGGGTGATGTCGCTTAATCAATATATAATTTACAAAATTTCCTAAATCGAACAGTGACGATCGAGATCGTCGGAACTAGTGATAGACCCTCATAATTACATGACAGCTAAAGTTGCCATGAATTGACGAGTCCTAAATGTGATATGAATCACGAGGTCGATATGCGTAATGTCTGTAAAAGTCGCCCGTCAGTTCGAGATAGGCTGGAACCACGTCTGATAGAGAAATAATTCAGAAACGAGTCTCGAAATTAAAAAATGTAGAATCAAGAATTCCAACATTACAATTGAATTGGACGTTACCTTATCGAAGAAAATTGGAATTAGAAAAAATGACGTTCCGGACGTCGGAGGTAAAATTATCATTTTGCCCCTCAAGCCTTAGTCTTGCCTTAATAATTGGACAAGGGCATTTCGATCATTGATACCCTACCATAGCTGCCGAAAATTGGAGAAAATTGGTAGCCATTGGATGAAACAATGATTGACACATGGACAAGTGTTAAAGGATTAGACAATGATGTGGATGGGGACACTTTTAACCTACCATTCAACCTTGGTTGACTCTTCACTTGGTGTATATCCCCTCTTGCTCCCCCCATTTGGCCGAACACCCCACCACCACAGCCATCTTCTTCTTCTTCTTCTTCTTCTTCTTCCTTTATGCCGAGAGCTGCACCGACGAGCAGGTTCTGCCGCCAGTTTCGCCGCCGTCGACCCCCCCTTTCGGTGACTTCCAGCCGCCGAGCCAACCACTAGCGCCTTCCTCATCCTCTTGCTAACATCCTTCAAGTGGAATCAGGTCATTTGACCCACCGAGGAGTTCTGACCGGTCATTCTCCCGAAAGTCGATGAAACCGTCGCAGCTGGAGGTAAGCCACTGTTTAGACTCCGTAGGACCCCAAAATCTTTGAATCTTTCGGCCAAATTTTGTGGATATCTAGAGGACATGTAGAATGAGTTGTGGTAAAAATTTTGAGTGAATTTGATGGAGTTTTGACCCCAAATGAGTCTTATGTTTGAAGGACAAAAACTGACCGTTCGAGGACTTCCCAGCGTCGCCTTGGCTTCAAATTTTCGGTGAGGCTTCCCAACCCCTAGAACTACATATTAGCAAGTAGATTAGTGGATAAATTGAGGATTTATGTTAGTTTAAGGACTGGTTGGTTGAGATATGCACAGAACTGAAAATGCTCTATTTCGGTTTTGTGCATACCAAATCTGTGGGGGACTGTTGGTGATAGAATTGAGTCCCAAATTCATCGTTGAAATATGCTAGGATGTCGATGAACATGTCAAGGGGGTTTATGTTTCATGGATTGGTGATTTAAGCAAGAGAATTGATAAATTGATTGGAATTCCTTAGGGTTATACGGCTGTCCTGTTTTGGAACCCTTGGAGCCGAATCCTTGGAGTGCTTGGGAAGAGATTTTTGTTGAATGTCTCATGTGATTGCATGTGCGTTCATTCTTGGTTGTATTCGCCTGAGTGTACGGTCAGCCTAACCTAGGGTTAAGACCTACCTTACTGAGATGTAAATCTCACCCCGTTGTAGGACCCCATTCTTCAGATCCTAGGCCGTGAGAATGTGACCAATCAGATTTGGTGACCCGAAAGAGATGTCGGAGTATTTTGAGGAGTTCTCGGACGGACAGGAAACTGTGTATGTTAGGAAATGTACCATAGTCTGGGTCGATGATGGTGGCAGCAGTTGGAAGCCTCATAGGTACGAGGCCTGGTTTGGAAAGGTAGGGGATATTACCATCGGACCACTAAAGCCCACTGAGGTATCCCGTGGGGTGATCCTTAGTTGGTGTCATCCTGATCGGGATTTGGTGGAGGCCGAGGGGTCAACAGTTGGCTCAAGGAATGTTCTTGAGAGGACCTCGACCTTGGAGGACATCGATGAGGTTATCGAGATCGAGGCTACCGAGGACGACCTGGTGGAGCCGTCAGCTAACGAGACGATGGAGGACACCGTGGAGGTTGGCTCGGAGACCCTCTTGGAGTACGAGCCTACTAAGGAGGCTGAAGAGACTGACGACTCCAGTAGCTCGACTTAGGAGTTTCTATTTTTCTGGTATGATATTTTCATGGTGACCACGATGCCACATTTCTTTTTGGGAGATGCGATGATTGTCTTTTGTACTAGTCCTGTCACCTCCATCGATCAGCAAGTTTAGCTTGCCCGTGCTCTTGTATGAACACTTGGGAGATTATGTATCTATTGATATTCTCGTTACCCAGGTCCCTTTTTATTATTGTACGGAGGACTTTACATATTATCATTTCTGCATGCTATCAATATAGTACATCTCTCGATTTATGTGAATCCTGGGACGTCCGAGAGAGTTTATGCTTACAGGGAGTTGCGCGCTCGTGCTCGGGGAGCGGGGCGTGACAACCAAAGTTGTCATAACTTGAGTTGTCCTAAGTGTGATGAGAATCAATGAGAATCACTGAGTGGATATGTGTAACGTCTACAAAAACTGTCCGTTGGTTCGAGATAAACTGAAGATATGATTGACGGAAGATTGATCACGAAATGGAAGCCCAAAATTGGCAAATGGAAATAAGAATTCCAAGATTAGAAGAGGATTTGACGTCGTCCCGCAAATGGTAATTTAAAATTGGAAAAGTGAAGTTTCAGATAGAAAGTGCAAAATTACCATTTTGCCCCTCAAGGATTGGCCTTATTTTAATAATTGAAAAAGGACATTTTAGTCAATTACAAATCCTCTAGGGCTGCTGAATTTAGAGGGACAAGATAGTATTTGATAGCCAAGATTTTATATGCATGCGGGTATCATTATATGGGTGATAAACATTTAATGCTTACCTTTAACCTACCATTTTTCATGTTGACCAAGCTAGATTTTGTGAAAGACTACTTCTTCCCCTTGCTTCAGTCGAACATCCCTTCCCACTCTCTTCCTCTCATTTTTCCTCTTCTTTTCCTTCCACCTAAACTGCTTCCGCCTGACCAGACCGCCACCACCGCTTTGCCCGGTTCGATCGACCCCTCCGACGACTCCTTCACCAAGCACCAACCACCAGAACGTTCCTCAACCTCTCCTCTACAAGTTTCAAGTGGTAGATCATCATTTGGTAGAGTATTTTTACCCGACCAGCCCCAAACACAAAAAACGGACAGAATCTGACTCAGTTGGGAGAAGGTCTTCGTTCAGCTACTTCGAGGCTTCGTTTGGCTTCAAATCTTCGGTGAGATCTTTTTAACTCATAGTACTTGAGTTGGCTAAGTTAGGATAGTAAGTTTGATTGTGTTTAGATGGATTTTCATGGCTAAAATGAAGTGATTTTCATGGGACAGATTCTGACCGCCTACACTCCTAAGGGAACCGAACCAATTGGAAGACCAAGGGGTCTTGTTTTGTTTCAAAATTTACGGTGAGGCCTCTAGACATCTAGATTTGTGTATTGCCAAGTTGATTTTTTGATAAATTGAAGTTTAGAGATGATTTGTAGACTGATTATTGGGGTAGAGGACATAACTGAACCTGCCCTATTTCGGTTTGAACTATCATGCCCTGCGCCTCGGGCACGAGCGCGTGACTCCCTGTAAGTACAAACTATCTCTCGGGATCCTAGGATTCCAACATAGTTCGAGAGATGTATCATATAGAAAGCATGCAGGAGCGACGATATAAAAACTCCTCCGTACAATTATGAAATGGGACTTGGGTAGCGAGGGTACCAATAATACATAATATCTGAATATCCATACAAGGTTCGATAAACTAACTATGCTGGTTAGTAGGGTGGCATGGCCAATACAAAAGGCAATCATCAATCTCGCAAAAGAAGTAGATATCGAGAACACCATCAAAATGTCAGACTAGTAAAATAGAGCCTCCTAAGTCGAGCTATTGGAGTCATCAGTCCCCTCCGTCTCCTCAGTAGACTCATACTCCGAGAAAGTCTCAAAGAAAATCTCCACCGTATCCTCGAGCGTCTCGCCCGCTGACGGCTCCACCAGGTCGCTCTCGGTAGCCTCGACTACTATAGCCTCATCAGTGTCCTCTAGGGTCGGGGTCCTTTCAGGGCCATTCCTCGAACCAGCGACTAACCCCTCGGCCTCCACTAAATCCCGGACGGGATGACACCAGCTAAGGATCACTCAATGGGGCACCTCAGTGGGCTTTAATGCCCCATAGAAATGTCCCCTACCTTTCTAAACCATGCCTCATACCTATGAAGCTTCCAGCTACTATCACCCTCATCTACCCAAACGACTATATACTTCCTAACATAAACGTCCCCTACCCAAACGACTATCCGCCGTCAGCTGGTTCTGACGCAACTGTAAGAATTCTACCTGCTTCCTTTCTCCGGCCGTCTCCGAGAAGTACTTGTCGTTGAACGCCGTGTTAAAGGCTTCCCAAGTCATGACTGCTCCTTCAGGGAAAATGCTATTCTTGGTGGCAGCTCACTAGTCGTTTGCAGTACCCTCCAGCTCGTATACTGTCAAGAGCACTTTTTCCTCATCTATACACCTCAGCACCCCAAAAGCTTTCTCTAGCTTCTCAATCCACCTGGGTGCTAGCTCGGGGTCTCTAATCCCATCAAATTGGGTCGGCTTCAGCTTTATGAATTGTTCCACTAGCTGACCCATCTATCTGGTCACGATTATTTCCTCCTGGGCATTCACTGCCTCATTGCCCTGGTTAAGTTCACCCTGGCTTCCATTGCCACCGTTGTTACCGTTGTTGCCATCGACGGCAGCTATGGCGGCTCTTACTACCTGGGCTATGGCAACATCCCGATCTTGGGTCTGCCCATCAATAAGGTCATCAATTCTCTCTAATGCCCTCAGCACGCCGTCCATCCTTGGATCCTCCGCTACAGGCGGCCTCGAGCTAGAGGCTCCGCCTCTGGGTCTTCCAGATCTCCTGGATGGGTTGCTCATCCTTATCTCATTCTACTGAATTTGGTCCACCACAAGTTTAGCAAGGAGTTAGTAACTCATTCATTTATCCAAGTCCAAAGCTACTAACTACTCCTCAATAGAAACAATCATAACACAACAGTACCCCATACAACAAATCCCAGGGATATTTCAACAAGCAGCACATGGTCATTCCTCAGTTCTGTTCACTCCAAGGGTTCACTAAAACAAACCCTGCTCGAACACTTATCAAGCCAAAATCAAGAAATGACCTTCAACACTAAACAGGGAACTCAATCATCATGCCTTACCACAACCCTGCCAAGGCCAAATGCCATCCATAAGTGTCAAGTCACATGCTATGCACCCTGTGTCTTACCCTAACCAGTCTCCTAAGGTCTGCCTACCCGTCCTTATCCCAACTTAATCCTCTTTATTACTCAAATCCTCAATCAACTTTGGATCGAGCTGACCTTGCTCTAATACCAAATCAAACGGGGATGTCACGCCCCGCGCCCTGGGCATGAGCACGCGACTCCCTACAAGCAAACCAAATATCTCTCGTGGTCCCAAGATCCATACATAAGTTGAGAGACGCATAAAATACAAAGCACGCAGAAGCAATAACGAAATAACTCCTCCATACAAATATGAAGTGGGACTTGGATAGCTCAAAAACTGTCATACAGATACGGAACTACTAAATCTGCTAACATGGAGGATGGGGTAAGTACACAAAAGGGATCTATCATCAACATCCAACCAGAAACGGGGTTAGGGTTGCAATCAAAAGATCAAGCTAACAAACTGAGAACTCCTAAGACGAGCTGCTGGAGTCCTCGGTCTCCTCGACGTCCTCCGTGGGCTCGTACTCTAAGAAGGTCTCCGAGCAAACCTCGATGGTATCCTCCATGGTCGCCTCAGCAGACTGCTCCGCAAGATCCTCCTTAGTCGCCTCGAGCACTATGACCTCCTCCTCCGTGTCCTCCATGGTCGGGGTTCTCTTTGGTCCATTCCTTGAACCTGCAATAGACCCCTCAGCCCGGTCTAAGTCCCGAGTGAGGTGGTACCAACTAAGGACAACTCCCAGGGGCACCTCATTGGACTTCAGCGGCCTGGTAGACACATCCCCGTCTTTCCTGAACTAGGCCTCATACTTGTGAGGCTTCCAACTAGTACTACCCTCGTCTACCCAAACCATAATACACTTCCTGATATAAATAGTTCTCTGCCCGTCAAGGAACTCATCAAAATAAGTGGACATCTCCTTAGGGTCTCCAAAGCGGATAGGTCACATCTTCAAGGTCTAGGATCTGTAAAAAGAAGAGGTCCCCAACGGGGTAAGATTCACATCTCAGTAAAGGAGTCATAACCCTATGTTAGGTCGACCTTCTACTTAGACAGTCACAAACCTCAATCATTCAAATTCAAAGACATATAAGACAATGCAAATATAGGTAACCACACATAGGTGACAAGCATGTTATTATGGCATCATAACACATTCAGATGATCATGCACGACTCGTCCTACCACATCACCACACCCACTATTTTCGCCTACCTCATTCTCATGCCCGCGTTTAGAACGCATCAAGCTCGGTCCGCGTAAACGCATCAGACCGTCATTGACAACCCGCGTAAATGCATCAGGTTTCAATGTACTCCAGGCCAGTATCAACACATCACATCTCCGTCTCGCGTTTCAACGCATTAGGACCGTGGCCATCTCAACCCCACGTCTCGTACGCATCAGGGCACCACACAACTTCAACCCCACGCCTCAGTGCCTCAGGATATCCATCACACCACCCCACGTCTCATACGCCTCAGGGCATCAATCACATCACCCTGCGTCTCATACGTCTCAAGGTATTCACCATGTCACACTCATGCTAGGATTCTCACTCAATCACACACATAATTCCAAGTGCAACTCAAGCGCAATTCATGTGCCCATGGCATGCAAGACGTTCCAATACACATTCAAATGTGACCAATTACTCAAGAGACAAACATAAGCAAACATTCGAATCATCTACACTCTCTTAGCATACACAAAGGTCAATCACACTAAGCCTCTCAAGAATCAATCTCAATTCTATCCGACTCGCCCAATTGAGTCCAATCTTCCTATCATAAGGTTAGGAATTTCCTTACCTTAAGCTTGATGCCACAATAATCCTCTCCTCAAGCCCTTAACAATTTGTTCTCAAGGGTTCAAGAACAAACCCACCGTACAACCTAGGAAAATCCAACCAATTGTCAATTTCTCTTGTCCAATTCGCCAATCCATGAACCACCAATCTTAATAACACATTCCTCAACATCATAACATATCCCATTGTTGAATTTGAGACTCAAAATCCACAGCCATCGGCCCCCACAGAACCGGTTTGCACAAAACCAAATCGGGCTATGTTCGGTTCTGTGTAAACTGAGCATATCCAGCCCTTAACCTACTCCAAATTCACCATTTAATCACTAACCTACTTGCTAACATGTCTATCTAAGGGTCTAAGAGGCTCATCGAAGATTTGAGGCTGTGTCGTCGCTGGAATCCCTTCGAAAGCCGTCTGCTCCTTCAAGACTACAAATCGACAGTTTCTGTCCAACATTCACAAGACCCATTTGGGGTCAAAAATCCATCAAATTAAGCTCAACGTTTTACCACAGATCACTAAATGAGTCTCCTAGATCTCCACAAAATGTGGTCGCAAGACTCTAACATTTTGAGGTCCTAAAGGGTTAGAAACTCTGCCTAACTCAGATTGTGTCGATTTCCGTCGGCTTTCGAAAGAATGGTTGACCGGAGCTCCTCGGTGGGTCAATCCACTTCGAGGAGGTCGGCAAGAGGTATGGTTAGGTGTAGGTGGTCGGCTCGCCGGCTAATGTTCACCGGAGAGGGGTGTCGACGGTAGTGAACAGCGAGGCAGAAGCTGGTCGGGCGGCAGCGGTAGAGAGGAAAAAGAAGAAGATGAAGTCTCGGTGGAAATGGAGGGGAAGTGGCTGGCCAAGGAGAGAGAGAGAGAGAGCTATATTCAAGGTTCAAGGTCAAAGGTTGAATGATAGTTGGATAATAGTGGACAAGACTACTCTTTAACTAATTCATTGACACATGTCCTAAGTGTCAATCAAGCTTAATCCAATGGCCATGCTCTCTTCCAATTTTCAGCAACCTTAGGGGAAAATAAAAGTCCAAAATGCCCTTCTTCAATTGCATAAGCAAGGCTAAAGCTTTGAGGGGCAAAATGATAATTTTACCCTCGACATCCGGAACGTCGTTTTTCTCATTCTAATAATTTTCGATAGGGTGACGACCAATCCAAACATGACATTGGAATTCTTGATTCTCCATTTTCGATTTTCAAGACTCATTTCTGATTATTTTCTCTATCAGACGCGGTTCCAACCTATCCCGAATCGACAGACGGTTTTTGCAGACGTTACGCGTATCGACCCTATGATTTATATCATATTTAGGGCTCGTCAATTCATGGCGACTTTGGTTGTCATGTAATTGTGAGGATCTATCACTAGTTCTTATGATCCCGATCATCACTGTCCGATTTTAAATTTTTTTACAAATTATACGTTGGTTAAGTGGCATCACCCGCGCTCCAATCATATAACACTAGCAATGTATTCCTCAATCGTTCTTAGATTGGCCTTTTATGGTTCTAAATGTCTCCTCGACAATCCTTATGGTCAAAGTGTCATTTCCTATTCGAGTTTCCTAAGTCCACGTACCTTGTTTGGCGTTAGCCTTTCCCTTTTGGTCAGCCTTTCCCTTTTGGTCAGCCTATTCAAATTGATCAGACTCGAGCGAGATATGACTGAAACACATCGCTAGATATATATACTTATCATTAATGAGTCTGAAAATGACTAGAAAATCAGAATGTCACAATGTCGAAGGTAAAAAACATGTTGAGATGGCAAGTAAATTTAGGAATTTGTAAATTTGAGGAAAACACGATTTCATAAATTTGAGTGCGAAATACTAATTACAGTTGTAATGTACAGTTTACGCGATCAACAACGAATGTTCAATCAAATAATGAACCGAATTAAGGAGTTCGGTCTTCCCATAGCCACATGGTATGGCTAGATGCCAAAGAGAAATGGAAAAAGGCTTATGATGCATGGAGGAGATATGGATCGATGTGACAAATTTAGTTGAATCGGTCAATGGGTTGTTGAAGGTTTCGTTTCTGCCAATAATAGCCATGGTGGAGAAGATATTCTATTAGTTGGTCCACTATTTTGACACAAGAAGAACGATGTACAGGATACATAAGGACAACGGATGGGTATATACGCAAATTGCGGGTGAGACGCTCCGGAAAAATGGTCAAACTGCAAATAAGCATGAGTGAGATGTTTCGACTTTGATAGAGGAGTTTTTGAAGTGAAAACTGGATGTGATAGATCCAGAGAATCATGGGGCCACAAATACATAGTGCACCTAGACGTGCGAACGTGCACATGTGGAAAATTTCAAGAGATTAAAATCCTATGTTTCCATGTAATTGCAATATGTCAAGTACATGCAATTGATTACCATACTTACATAAATGAATGACATATGTTGGATAAAACCCTTCAGTACTACCAGTACATGTTTTATCCGTTGGGACATCATGATTACTAGGCTGAACCTAACGAGCTGCCATTAGTGCCAGACTCAAGTCGTATTAGGAATAAAGGAAGGCTTCATGCACGACGGATATGTAATGAGATGGACTGGAAAATGCCGAGCAATAGCAATTCTCATAACCATTGCACCAATTGTGGAAATCAGAGCACAACTGGCAAACTTGTGCATACAGATCGGCTCGGGAATAGATCACGGTTGTGTGAATTATGTAAATTAGTTTGATGAAAGTTTTGTAATGTTCATAATATCATTATTGGATCGATATTTATTAAGTTCATTTTTTTCATGGTTTTTACATTAGATATGTGAATTTTTTTGTAATATTATAATATCACAATTGCACGATATTTATTCAGTTCCTCTATTCCATGTCTACATTGGATATGTGAATTTCTTGTAATGCTATAATATCACAATTGTGCGATATTTATTAAGTTATGTTCCATTTGTAGATATGACACATAGAACTTACATTTGGCCGTAACCTGAGGATGATTCACTACTTACACGGCAGGCCCGACATAGATCACGGGCCACATAGAATGCTCAGGTAACCGAGGAATTTAGCAGTTGATCTACATTTGCAATACCGGTATCAAAATTGCCACTAATAATTCATGTCACATTTCACAGATAGATTAGAGTGAAGTCTTTAGATGTCAACGAGCGACGCTACACATAGGTGAACTTGATCAGTGCATAGTCCCGTATTTTCAAGCTTGGGGATTTTACTGAGTTTATATGATAGGATTTGTCCAGCTTGATCGGCTTTTCATTAATACATTGGTCGAGGGGTAGAGACCCAAGATCCACACCTTCCGTATACCGGAAGGTGAATGCACAATCACATTATGCTCACAGGGCTTCCCATCGATGGACATGCAGTTACTGGTCCTACAAATATGAATTAGAGCACTCTCTGTGATGATCTACTTGGTGATCATCCACCCTAGTTGCATGTCACGCAGATAAAGTTAAGTTGGTTGAAACAACGCTTTGATTATCTTTCGGCCGATGCCAATGACGTCACCTTAGTGCAGCACGCTAGGGCATTCGTCTCCAGTTGCTTGGAGGGTTTATTTTTGCAGACAAATCAAGGGCCATGGTTAGTTTGATGTTTCTTTCACTATTGACGTATCTCAACGGCCCTACATAGTACAAATGGGGTTCAATAGCACTTGTGTGGTTATATCGGGAGCTATGTAGTGCAACTAACCCAGAAGCGTAGCAAGTGGGTGATACCCTACATGTATTGCAGATTTGGGCATGAGAACGCTTCATATGTGTCTCCCAATCCCTGACGAACTGTGATCATTTACCCGATGCACCTTTCTGTAGTCTGTAAGTGATCTACTGTCTTTTCAGTTCGCACGTCATAATTCTTTCAACTACATATAATATATGAAAATCCAATGTTTTTTTGTGTATGGGGCAGGAGTCAAGGCCGACACACAACGAAGATCCCCATATATACTTTGCAACATATGCGCTACCAACTTGGTAGAATGGCATTTGCAGATGTAAGTAATGATAGGAACGAACAAATTTAATATAATGTTAGCGTTTAAATTAATTATTTGTTTACTTTGATATGTCTTATTATGATAGCAGATTACTTGGGAACCCTACATCGACGACATTCTGGAGACTCTATTGTATTACTGCCTGCAAGGACAAGACATTTGGAGGGCTTGTGTCTCACTTAATCGAAAGTCCGGCAGGAGGAAATTTTTGCCGATCGGACTGCGGAACTAAGCTCCTTCGAATTGCTTTTCTCATTGCTTTTTTTTTTAACTTGACAATTCTAGAAACAGGAGGGAGTAGCGGTGGACTGGACACTCGTTCATGCCAAGTGAATGCACACAAATGACTTTTTCAGATCAAAAACGAGAGTCGTCCTCTTTTTTTCCCCAAAATCTCGGCCCTCTATAAATTTCTTGTTAAGGGAGGTGGCTCCACCATACCTGAATCGCGCATCATATCTCTCACCCTTCTTAAATCTCCCTGTACGCCCCTTCCGTCCACCTCTACTTCGAGTCATGCAACTCGTGGGTTTTACTTTTGCGAAGTTACTATTCCCTCGCTTCATTTTTGCCATTGCCATTGCGTTGTGGTTTGTACAGGCCTCCGCGGCTTCAAATGAGACCGACAAATCCGCATTATGTATGCTATGGTATGCATTAGGCCTGATATTTCACAAGTTGTCAGTGTAGTTAGTCGTTTTATGAAGCGTAATGGTAAAACTTATTGGGAAGCTGTGAAATGGATCTTCATATATTTGAAGGGGGCAACATACGTTGGTATAGTGTACCGGAGGGACAGTAATGGATGTGAGACCACAGGTTATGTGGATTCTGATCATGCAAGTGACTTGGATGAATGCAGGTCTTTAGCAGGGTACTTGTTTACGCTTGTAGGTAGTGTAGTTAGTTGGAAGGCGTCCTTACAGGACCGTCTTGTCGTCGACTAAGGCAGAATACATGACACTAACATTTATAGCGAAAGAGACGATATGGTTACAGAGTTTGTTTATAGACTTTGGGTTAGATCAGAAAAGTGTTGATAAACACTGTGATAACCAAGGTGTAATATTTCTAGCATATAATCCAGTTTATCACGAGCGGACAAAGCATATCAATATCAGGTACCACTTCATCCGAGATATCTTAGCGAAATGTAAGATTGTTGGGAAAAAGATTGCTACAGCAGAGAACCCGATAGACATGATGACTAAGTATGTTCCTTTACCGAAGCTCAAGCTCTGCTTGAGCACTATTGGCTTCTATGGAGAGTGATCGACTTTCGGGGCGATGAGAGAGTAGCATAGATGATGAGCACTGTTGACTTGATTTCAAATATGGAGATAAGGTGGAGAATTGTTATATTATGTATCGAGTTTGAGTTCATACACGTGATCCAAATTAATTAGAATTTCTTTTAAAGGAATGTGCATATATGTGATCGTGGGTTTGGTTGAAAAAGGAGAGGCTAATCTCCATGTTTGACCGATGACCGAGATTTGGGGTATATGTCTTCGAAGGAAAAGATTTTAGGTGTGTCCCAATCTAAAAAGGCATGTCCTCATCTGAATAAAAAAAAGGGGGGGGGGGAAGTGCACATGGCTTCTATCCCGTGCAATGTTCTGTCAACAAGGGTTTGACCGAGAGAGAGGGACCCACACGCATGTTCTTTGCTCCTTCTAGCCGAATAGAAGAATAATATAAAGGAGACCCTATCTGTGCTTCTTTCGCTGAGCCGCGCCGCACGAAAGATAGAAGACGTTGCACGAAGAGCTCAGAAACAAAAGGCAGAGGACAGTCGTGCGAGAAAGAGAAAAAGAACGCAAGGTACGTTCTGGTTTATTTTCGACCGTGCGCGAGCTGTTGCCTTGGTCGTGAGTTTTGTTATTGTCACGTCCCGACTCTCGAGCCCACGACATCCCTTGCCAAATCGCCACCAGGTCATAATAGATAGCGTCCCAGGCAACTGCTATCGACCTAAGATTATATTGCGCAAGCGAAACGTACCATCTTCCATTCAATAAAACCATATGGGATAGATAGAAAGTAAAGCCAGATTGCAAAATACAAAAGGCTGATGAGAATAGATGATTCATAACCTTACAGAGCCATCAACTGATAAATACAACCCCATGCTTCGGGGTGGCCCTCTAGGACTCACAAAAAGATACAGGAGTCAGGTAAGGTTAACTCTCATCATCCCAAAACAGTATCCCCACAAAAACAACCACAGTTCCTTGACTACAAAAGGAACCTAACCCTCTACTGGGAAGACTCGACATCCGTGTCGTAATAATCAACCGGGGGAGTCGGGTCGTTTGGGTCATCACAAGAACTCTGGCTAGAACGCACAGAGGGGGCTGCCGATTGCTCAGGCTCGAGCTCGAGCTCCATACCAGGCGCGGGGTCCATCACTTCCCCATCAGGTGTATCAATATCCATTGGGTCCCAAGCGGGGATATTAGGGACCCTCTGTAGAGGTGGCCCCTCAAATCCTCGAAGCGGACCGAAGAGATCCATCCCATCACGAAGATACCAGGCTTTAAAGAGGTGTGCCACCAGATCTGGCATCCCTTCATCAACCCATATCGTCGTGATGTGACGTTCCCACATCTGGTCCGTACCTGGTACCGGATGGAGACTGATATCAAGTGATGAGTCAATGGGGGTACCGAACCGCACCGGTCTTTCCATTACTTCGGACCTGAAAAATTATCCCACGACGGGGTGAGAAATGAATCTCAGTGAATCAAGCCTAATCTCGGTTAGGACAATGATTCGCCCAGAACATCCTAAGTGCCACGAAAAGATCACAAGACATCAACAGAGATATATATATATATAAATATCAATCATAACAAATCTGTCAAATCTACCACCAACAGAAGTACAACCACTCAGGCATACACAAGTTCATTATTAATCAATGACCCACGCGACTGGCGTGATAAAAACATCAATAGTGCGATCCCGCACTCTTCTGGCAAAACCAGGCTACGTCCACTTTACCCTCTCAGTGACGGCTACTACAAGCAGTGTATCCAGTGCACCCGGCACGGCACTGCAAGTAGGCATTCCTTAAAAAGGAGCTTCGGTCCTTCACAAGCTGCGACCGGCATCCGATAATCCCTTAAAATCGTACGACTGGCACGGGGCATGGATTATCGTGCTTCTGACAAGTTGCAAATTTCCATACAATCAGTACGGTACAAGTACCCACGGTACAAAGCGAACTTGCCAGGTAGCGTCATTGACCCTTTAAATGACCACACAAATTGCACTCGGCAATCAACTCATTGATTATATTGGATTAACGCCAACATCCACAAGAAATACAATCAACTCGGCCCCAAGGCCCACAAGATTCCCAATTGAACTTTTCAGCCAGGCAAACAAACCACTCAAGCAATTCACTCACTCTCGAGTAATCAACTTAACCCGGCAATTTCAAGCTCAATTCATATTAGAAATCTTAATTCTTAGTCAAATTATAGCAATCAATCGTTCGCTCGTCTCTAACCTGTCACTCACTCGTGAGCAACTCAATCAAACAATTAATTGCTAAATTACCACAAATAGCCACAGACAAATAATCGATCGACCATGTATCCTAACCATGGTTTCTATCTATACCGATCCCGATCGAAATATTTATTTATTTATTTTATAAATAAATAAATAATTAAATAAATAAATACATAATTCAATAAATAATTAAATCAGACTAATCCTAAGCGCAATTAGCGCCCTAACCAAGGTTTAGAGTCAACTCACTATTTGAGTTAGCTCGATCGGCGGCGGCGGCGGCGGCGGCGGCGACGACGACGATAAAACTAAGGTTTATCGCGCGGCGAATCGAGCTCAAACTTCGGCGACACCCCGTGGGAGTCCGGCGAGGTCGCCGGAATAGGTGGCCGGCGGCGGAGCTCCGGCGAGCGGCTGCCGGCGGCCTGCAACAGTGAACAACAGAATATTCAATCCTGCAGCTCTACTGTTTTGGCCGTTTTTCCGGCGACGCGGGCCGGGACAAGGCCGGCCAAGGGTCGGGGCCTCACCTAGGGGTCGGTGGGAGTCGGTCGGGATAGGTGGACGGCGGCGGAAGGCGGCCGGCGACGGTGTACAGCCATGATCAGTGGCTGTCCTGTTTTCGCGCCGAAACAGGGCTCTCGGTCGGCGGCGATTTTCGGCGGCAACGCGCGGCGACCGGTGGAGCCGAGCTGGGTGGCGGTAGAGGAGACTCAGGGGAGTCGTCTGGCGGTGGCGATGTGGTACGGCGGGGACGGTGGCGGCCGAAACGAAGACCGGAACAAATCGGGTTCAAAACAGAGCACCGAGACTTTCGGGCCGGATTCCGGCTGTTCCGGTGGCTGACGGTCGGCGACGAGGGGTCGGATCGATCGAGGGGAGGTCGGGGGTTAGCTGGGTGGTGGTGGTCGGCGTCGGTGGCGGCCGTGGCGGTCGGAGGAGACCGCGGAGTCCTTGGGTCGCCTGACCCGAAAACAGAGGACGTTCGGCCGTAGGTTTTCTTCGGCGAAACGGCGGCGATGGCGGCTCGGCCGGGGTCTAGGCGACGGCGGGGAGTAGCTGGAGGCAGTGGCTGCCGGTGGTGGTGTGGTGGTCGCGAAAAATAGCCACGAACGGAGGTGATTCGCTCGGTTGAAGGAGTTGTCGGCAAAGAAGAAAAATGAAGAAAGAAGAAGAACAGAAGAAGAAGATGCAGAAAGAAGTAGAAGACAGCGGCAGAGAGAGGCGAAGTTGGGCAGTGAAATGGAGGGCCCAACCTTGACTTTGAAGGCCACAAAATTAAATTTTTTTGTCTCTTGTGAGTGAATAATTGGGGGGGGGGGGAATGGTAATTTTGGCGCGCGGGGACTGAAACGAAATTTTTGGTGTACTGATCGAAGGGTAATTTCGGCAATTTCACTGGTCAAGCTCGATCAGGGTTAAGCTCGTTTGCCAAAACGGCAATTTAAAAATCATCGCGGATTAATTTCGAAACTCAATTCGAAATAATCTAAAGTTCAGAATTCGTCCAAATTTTTGTCTTTTCAGTCCTTATAGTCCAAAATGGGCGTCGACTATGACTATACATTCATATCATTTAATCGACTCCCGGCACTTACAAGGATTGAATTTCCAGGACGTCACAACTCTCCCCCACTTAGGAAATTTCGTCCTCGAAATTACAACACAGTTCTAATTACTCAAAAAGAGAAGGATAACTACGCTTCATAACTTCTTCGTTCTCCCATGTAGCTCCTTCTGTTCCATGGTGTTGCCAAACCACCTTAATTAACGGAATTGTCTTGGATCGCAGTACCTGCTCTTTTCTGTCCACGATCCTGACTGGTCGCTCCACATATGACGCCCGTTCATCCAAATCAATTTCTTCGTAACTCAGCACATGAGCAGGGTCTGGCTCATACTTCCTCAACATCGATACGTGGAAAACATTATGCACTTGAGCCAGTCTAGGCGGCAATGCGAGTCGGTAAGCCAAAATTCCAATTCGTTCTAAGATTTCAAATGGTCCAACGTACCTCGGGCTCAGCTTTCATTTCTTGCCAAAACGGGATGTTCCTCTCATAGGTGACACTTTCAAAAAGACATGGTCGCCTACTTGAAATTCCAAAGGTCTGCGCCTTTTATCAGCATAACTCTTCTGCCGACTCTGAGCTGTCTTTAATCTATCTCTAATCACTTTAATTGTTTCCATCGACTGTTCTACTAACTCAGGGCCAGTTATCTTCCTTTCCCCAACCTCATCTCAACAGACTGGTGTCCTGCAAGCCCTACCATACAAGGCCTCAAAAGGTGCCATCCTAATACTCTGTTGGTAGCTGTTATTATAGGCAAATTCAACCAAATGTAAATGTTCCTCCCAATTACCTCTGAAATCCAGAACACATGCTCTCAACATGTCCTCCAAGGTATGAATCGTTCTTTCAGACTGACCATCTGTCTGTGGATGATAAGCTGTACTAAATTGCAGCTTCGTTCCTAAAGCAGTTTGTAGACTCTTCCAAAATGTAGCGGTGAATTTAGGATCTTGATCAGAAGTGATCGTCACTGGCACACCATGCAACCTTACAATATGCCTCACATACAACTCAGCGTATCTGTCTAAAGCGAAGTCCTTTCTTACTGGAATAAAATGTGCTGACTTCGTTAGTCTATCCACCACGACCCAAATTGAATCATGCCCTCGCTGACTCCTCGGCAAACCCATCACGAAATCCATCGTGATATGCTCCCATTTCCACTCTGGAATTTCCAAAGGTTGTAGTAGTCCTCCAGGTTTGCAATGCTGCGCCTTGACCCGCTGGCAAGTCAAACATTTAGCCACATGTTTGGCTATATCAGTTTTCATACCATTCCACCAGTAATGCTGTTTCAAATTCTGATACATCTTTGTACTCCCAGGATGAATACTATAACTACTACGATGTGCTTCTGATAAAATCTCCTTTAAATTTTCATCCTCCGGCACAACCAACCGTCCTCTAAACTTAAGTATCCCATCCTCCGCTATTTGAAAATCGACCCTTCGTTTGGTCGGATCTCCTTGCAGAATCTTCCGGATAAAAGGGTCTGTGGACTGCAAGGCCTTAATTTTAACTTGCACTTCTGGCTCGATTCTCAAGGTAGCCACGAGACTCGACGGCTGGCTTATCTCCAGTTTAAAGTCTGAGTCTCTTAATTGCTCAAGTAAACGCCACTCCTGCACCTGCAATTGAGCAATCACTGATTTTCTACTCAGGGCATCAACAACCTTATTCGCCTTACCAGGATGATACAAAATCTCACAGTCATAGTCTTTTAATTACTCCATCCATCGGCGCTGTCTCATGTTCAGCTCCCTTTGAGAGAACAGGTATTTCAGACTCTGATGGTCAGTGTACACCTGAAAACTTTCCCCAATCAAATAGTGTCTCCAGATCTTCAAGGCAAACACAACCGCAGCTAACTCCAAGTAGTGTGTAGGATAATTCAACTCATGTGGTCTCAACTGACGGGACGCATACGCTACCACCCTGCCATGCTGCATCAAAACACAGCCCAGTCCCCTAAGCGAAGCATCGCTATAAATTTCATAACCACCAGGACCAGACGGAATTGTCAGAACAGGAGCCGTAGTTAGCTTATGCTTAAGCTCTTGGAAACTACGCTCGCACTTGTCCGTCCATTGAAACTTTGTATCTTTCTTCAGCAATTTAGTCAAAGGCGAGGCTATAGCTGAGAATCCTTCCACAAATCGTCTGTAATAACCTGCCAAACCCAAGAAACTTCTAATTTCTGTAGCAGTTGTCGGTCTCGACCAGTTAATAACTGCCTCAATTTTAACCGGATCCACAGCAATACCTTCATTCGAAACTACGTGGCCTAAGAACGCCACGCTAGCTAACCAAAACTCACACTTACTGAGCTTAGCATATAATTGATGCGTTCTCAGAGTTTCCAGAACTATTCTCAGGTGTTGCTCATGATCTTCAGAACTCTTCGAGTACACTAGGATATCATCTATGAAAACAATCACAAAGCGATCCAAAAACTCCTTGAACACTCTATTCATCATATCCATAAAAGTAGCAGGAGCATTCGTCAAACCAAACGGCATCACTGTGAACTCGTAATGCCCGTAACGTGTTCTAAATGCCGATTTAGGTATATCCTCTTTTCTGATTCTCAACTGATGGTATCCCGTCCGTAGATCAATTTTTGAAAATATAGATGCTCCCTGCAGCTGATCGAACAAGTCGTCAATTCTTGGCAGTGGGTACTTATTCTTGATCGTCACCTGATTCAACTGCCTATAGTCAATACACAGTCTCAAAGACCCATCCTTTTTCTTGACGAACAAGACAGGCGCTCCCCATGGCGAGGCACTAGGGCGAATGAACCCCTTGTCTAACAACTCCTGCATTTGAACCTTAAGTTCTTTCAATTTTGATAACGCCATTCTATATGGCGCCTTAGAAATCGGCTCCGTCCCCGGAGCTAATTCTATCACAAAGTCGATTTCTCTTTCTGGTGGTAAACCAGGTAATTCTTGGGGGAAAACATCTGGAAACTCACATACAATCGCAATATCCTCCAATTTCAATTCTTTAGCAGATGTATCTACCACAGAAGCCAAATAACCTTGGCACCCATCTCCCAACAATCGAGTCACCTCTAACGACGATATCATCACAGTCGAGGTTCCTCCTCGATTACCCAAAAATTCATAACTACTGTCATCCATCGGATTAAACCGTATTATCTTATTAAAGCAGTCCATTGTGGCTCTTTGCTTTACCAACCAATCCATTCCCACAATCAGGTCAAAATCGTACATTTCTAGCACAATCAAATCTATCTTACTCTCATGGCCATCCACCATTAGTCTGCAATCAGGACAGCTCACTGTAGCCACTACTTTATCTTTCAATGGCGTAGATGCATTAAGCACAATTTCTAAAGGTACCAAGTTCAATTCAGATAATTTAACAAACTGATCCGCAACAAACGAATGGGTGGCACCCGGATCAAATAAGGCATATGCTACTTGGTCATGCAAGAGGACCGTACCTGTAACAGTCGGCGAATCCTTCGCCGCTTCCCGAGTGACTGCAAAAACCCTTCCTTGTGCCGGCGGGCGATTCTGGAAGTTCGACGGCACAGATCCTCTAGACTGTCCTCCCTGCTGGGGTTGTGCCTGTCCACCTTGCCTCTGCGGGCAGTCCCTCACCTGATAGCCCAGCTGGCCACAACCAAAATAGGCACCACCTCGATACGGGCACAAACAAGGCCCATGCCTCTGTCGACACAAGCTGCACACCTCATTCTGACGAAATGCCGGCTTACTAATCGCCCCTCGGCGATTTGGTGGAATGTGACTCCGGTTGTTAAACATGGGTTTCTTCCCTTGTCTCCTATCGAATCTGTTTAGGGAAACAAATCGTGATCCAGATGCAGTAGCCCTTTCAGACAAGTCCCGCTCCACTATCAACGCCCTCGCGTAGATATCATCATAGTCTTGAAGGTCAAGCGGTGCCAGGGCGCTCTTAATCTCGGGCTTCAATCCGTCCTTGAATCTTCTAGCCCTATCCTCCGGATCCTCAATCATTCTCGGAGCATACTTGGATAGTTCATAAAATTTTGCCTCGTACTGGTCAATAGTCATCTGATTCTGACGGAGGCGGAAAAATTCAGCCATCTTTTGCTCCCTAGCTGTCCTCGAAAAGTATTTATTATTGAAAACTTCTACAAAAGTATTCCATACTGGAATCGTACCTTCTGGAAAAGTTCTACCCTTGACAGCTCTCCACCACGTACTAGCATTCCCTTCAAGTTGATAAACTGCCAGAGTAACTTTATCCCTATCTGAGCATCTCAGCAAATCGAATGCTTTCTCCATCCCTTCGACCCATCAAGTAGCAGCTTCAGGGTCTCCACTTCCAGTGAATTGGGGTGGTTTCAATTTAAGAAACTGTTCCACCAGCTTTTGAGCCCTACGCTCCTCACTGTCATGTATAGGTAGGGGACTCGCCGACGGAACTGCAAACGGAATAGCAGATGAAGTCCCAGCAACAGCGACAGTAGCTGCGGCTTGATTCCTTACTTGCTGTCCCATCAAATCTCCAATAGTACCTAAGGCTTGCATGACTTCAGCCATTGTCGGTTCCCTTCCAGTAGGTCCTGTAGGTTCTGCAGCAGAGGCTGCAGTAGGGGGTGCAATAGGGGACATCGCAGGCCGTACTCTTTCAGCATCGACCAATTCTTCCACTGGCCTTAAAGGCCTCCTTCGAGGTGCTCGGGGTGCTCTTCTACCACGTCCGCTCATTTTACAGTAAAAGGTGAAGTCCTGCTTACCCCATAGCAAAACGTGGTCAGAAAGAAACCCTTAAATTATACCACATAATTAGCAATCACAGGCATAATAACCAAAAATCTTACTAACTATCCCATTTCTCAACGCTCCTTATCACTCCATGCCAATGACCAGACGGATCAGGCTGACCTTGCTCTGATACCACCTTGGGCGGGGATGTCACGTCTCGACTCTCGAGCCCGCGACATCCCTTGCCAAATCGCCACCAGGTCATAATAGATAGCGTCCCAGGCAACTGCTATCGACCTAAGATTATATTGCACAAGCGGAACGTACCATCTTCCATTCAATAAAATCATATGGGATAGATAGAAAGTAAAGCCAAATTGCAAAATACAAAAGGCTGATGAGAATAGATGATTCATAACCTTACAGAGCCATCAACTGATAAATACAACCCCATGCTTCGGGGTGGCCCTCTAGGACTCACAAAAAGATACAGGAGTCAGGTAAGGTTAACTCTCATTTATCCCAAAATAGTATCCCCCACAAAAACAACCACAGTTCCTTGACTACAAAAGGAACCTAATCCTCTACTGGGAAGACTCGACATCCGTGTCATAATAATCAACCGGGGGAGCCGGGTCGTTTGGGTCATCACAAGAACTCTGGCTAGAACGCTCAGAGGGGGCTACCGATTGCTCAGGCTTGAGCTCGAGCTCCATACCAGGCGCGGGGTCCATCACTTCCCCATCAGGTGTATCAATATCCATTGAGTCCCAAGCGGGGATATTAGGGACCCCCTATAGAGGTGGCCCCTCAAATCCTCGAAGCGGACTGAAGAGATCCATCCCATCACGAAGATACGAGGCTTTAAAGAGGTGTGCCACCATATGTGGCATCCCTTCATCAACCCATATCGTCGTGATGTGACGCTCCCACATCTGGTCCGTACCTGGTACCGGATGGAGACTGATATCAAGTGATGAGTCAATGGGGGTGCCGAACCGCACCGGTCTTTCCATTACTTCGGACCTGAAAAATTTATCCCACGACGGGGTGAGAAATGAATCTCAGTGAATTAAGCCTAATCTCGGTTAGGACAATGATTCGCCCAGAACATCCTAAGTGCCACGAAAAGATCACAAGACATCAACAGAGATATATATATATAAATATCAATCATAACAAATCTGTCAAATCTACCACCAACAGAAGTACAACCACTCAGGCATACACAAGTTCATTATTAATCAATGACCCACGCGACTGGCGTGATAAAAACATCAATAGTGTGATCCCGGACTCTTCTGGCAAAACCAGGCTACGTCCACTTTACCCTCTCAGTGACGGCTACTACAAGCAGTGTATCCAGTGCACCCGGCACGGCACTGCAAGTAGGCATTCCTTAAAAAGGAGCTTCGGTCCTTCACAAGCTGCGACCGGCATCCGATAATCCCTTAAAATCGTACGACTGGCACGGGGCATGGATTATCGTGCTTCTGACAAGTCGCAAATTTCCATACAATCAGTACGGTACAAGTACCCACGGTACAAAGCGAACTTGCCAGGTAGCGTCATTGACCATTTAAATGACCACACAAATTGCACTCGGCAATCAACTTATTGATTATCTTGGATTAACGCCAAAATCCATAAGAAATACAATCAACTCGGCCCCAAGGCCCACAAGATTCCCAATTGAACTTTTCAGCCAGGCAAACAAACCACTCAAGCAATTCACTCACTCTCGAGTAATCAACTTAACCCGGCAATTTCAAGCTCAATTCATATTAGAAATCTTAATTCTTAGTCAAATTATAGCAATCAATCATTCGCTCGTCTCTAACCTGTCACTCACTCGCGAGCAACTCAATCAAACAATTAATTGCTAAATTACCACAAATAGCCACAGACAAATAATCGATCGACCATGTATCCTAACCATGGTTTCTATCTATACCGGTCCCGATCAAAATATTTATTTATTTATTTATTTTATAAATAAATAATTAAATTAATAAATAAATACATAATTCAATAAATAATTAAATCAGACTAATCCTAAGCGCAATTAGCGCCCTAACCAAGGTTTAGAGTCAACTCACTATTTGAGTTAGCTCGATCGGCGGCGGCGGCGACGACGACGATAAAACTAAGGTTTATCGCGCGGCGAATCGAGCTCAAACTTCGGCGACACCCCGTGGGAGTCCGGCGAGGTCGCCGAAATGGGTGGCCGGCGGCGGACGGCGGCCTGCAACAGTAAACAACAGAATATTCAATCCGGCAACTCTACTGTTTTGGCCGTTTTTCCGGCGACGCGGGTCGGGACAAGGCCGGCCAAGGGTCGGGGCCTCACCTAGGGGTCGGTGGGAGTCGGTCGGGATAGGTGGACGGCGGCAGAAGGCGGCCGGCGACGGCTGACAGCCGTGATCAGTGGCTGTCCTGTTTTCGTGCCGAAACAGGGCTCTCGGTCGGCAGCGGTTTTCGGCGGCGGTTTTCGACGGCCACGCGAGGCGACCGGCGGAGCCGAGCTGGGTGGCTGTAGAGGAGACTCAGGGGAGTCGTCTGGCGGTGGCGGTGTGGTACGGCGGCGACGGTGACGGCCGAAACGAAGACCGGAACAAACCGGGTTCAAAACAGAGCAACGGGACTTTCGGGCCGGATTCCGGCTGTTTCGGCGGCTGACGGTCGGCGACGAGGGGTCGGATCGGTCGAGGGGAGGTCGGGGGTTAGCTGGGTGGTGGTGGTCGGCGTCGGTGGCGGCCGTGGCGGCCGGAGGAGACCGCGGAGTCCTCGGGTCGCCTGACCCGAAAACAGAGGACGTTCGGCCGTAGGTTTTCTTCGGCGAAACGGCGGCGACGGCGGCTCGACCGGGGTCCAGGCGACGGCGGGGAGTAGCTGGAGGCAGTGGCTGCCGGTGGTGGTGTGGTGGTCGCGAAAAATGGCCACGAACGGAGGTGATTCGCTCGGATGAAGGAGTTGTCGGCAAAGAAGAAAAATGAAGAAAGAAGAAGAACAGAAGAAGAAGATGCAGAAAGAAGAAGAAGACAGCGGCAGAGAGAGGCGACGTTGGGCAGTGAAATGGAGGGCCCAACCTTGACTTTGAAGGCCACAAAATTAAATTTTTTTGTCTCTTGTGAGTGAATAATTGGGGGGGGGGAAATGGTAATTTTGGCGCGCCGGGACTGAAACGAAATTTTTGGTGTACTGATCGAAGGGTAATTTCGGCAATTTCACTGGTCAAGCTCGATCAGGGTTAAGCTCGTTTGCAAAAACGGCAATTTAAAAATCGCCGCGGATTAATTTCGAAACTCAATTCGAAATAATCTAAAGTTCGAAATTCGTCCAAATTTTTGTCTTTTCAGTCCTTATAGTCCAAAATGGGCGTCGATTATGACTATACATTCATATCATTTAATCGACTCCCGGCACTTACAAGGATTGAATTTCCAGGACGTCACAGTTATTGTCTATTATATTCAATTGAGTTATTTTATCTATAAACGCTGAGAGTTTTGGTATAATTTAGGTTTGGAAAACACGAGCGTATTGAGTGATTGTAAATTCGATTCTTCGATTATAGTGGATTGTTCTTACTGGCTCTCCTCGTGAATGTAGGTACTGACATTCGGACCGAAGCACGTTATATCTAGTTGTCTTTTATCGTTTATCGTTAGTTTCTCTGAACTTTCGCGTCAATATATTTACAAGATCCTAATTAGTTTTCGCACATTAGTATTACAACACCATCTCTTCACCGGTAACGAGAAAGAAGATATTCTTGAGATGTAGTTTTGCTATAACTGACGGAAAAATACGAGGTTGGCAGATCTTTTTGGGATCCATAAGCTTAAAATTTCGTAATGCTTGTAAACCAGCGATCGGCAGTCTGATTTCCCCCGATCATGAATAGACATAGATACCATAACCTTTGACAAACCTATCGGGTTGCAATTGATAACCGACTGCATGTTGGAATACGATGCAGTGTAACACAGCAATTCTAAACAAAAAATGAGAGTTCATAAGTAAATTAAGTGCTAAAATTACAACATCCGATGCCTGAAAGATTATCTACAATTGAGATTAGATCAATGCTTTTGACTTTTGAGGGTGTACTCGCAAGAATCGTTGAAGACGGTGATTTGCAGCTACGAGCAGGTACTGACTACTGATCACTTTGTGCTTTGCTTTGTTCACTCTATAAGTAGAGCAAAGACTTCTGCAAAAATAAATAAATAAATAAATCTCAGTAGAGGCCAAACCTCAATATGTTTATCCCCTAAGATCAAATGATGAAGTGTTTATCATGTTTAAGAGATATAAGACTGAAGTAAAAAAATCAATGAGTCCATCTAAAAGAAGCTACCACCATGTACATCAATGATCACGTTAATTTGGTTTCTTGCACATCGCTTCTTCTAATTAATTATTGACAAGCTAAAATAGTTACAATTTGTAAGTTCCTTTTTACATTGATTTTTCGACATAACTATTATGATGCACTTACTAACTCTTTTTCGGGTGTTATTTTACATGAGTAGAGGTGTGAATATGGGTCCATGACCCATTTTTGACCCCATATTTTATATAAATTGATTGTTTATTTTTCAAAGGACCAAGTAAAAATGGGTCCAAAAAAATTAAAGTTGAACCATATGGATAAAAAAAGGGTCATATAATTGAATCCATTTCGACCCATTTTTGGTCCATGGCCTATAGCTTCCAAGCACCCATTTATAAATGGCCTTCAACTCAAGTATATTAGTTTTTATTTTTTTATTTTCCAATTTTAATTTTTATAAGTAAAAAAAAGAAAGAAAAACAAAAATAAAAAAAAATAAAGCTGCTCTAGAAACTCTCGCCGTTGCCGTCTCGCCACCGCCTACCGCCAACCACCGCCGTCCTCCACGGTCACCAGAGAAAAATGAAAGAGAAAAAAAAGAAAAATAAAATGAAAAACGCTTTAAAAAATTAAAAAATAGAATAAATTAAAAATGAAAAAGCATTTAATAAAAATAGAAAAAATTAAAAGAAATATATGAAAAAAATTTCACTAGATTTTTATCGCATGAAAGTATCTTAGTGATATAAATTTTTATTTTATTTACTAATTTTTTATTTTTTTATTTGATTTTTAACTAACGTGAAGATTTTATCTAGGTAATATACACATGTGAGTAGTTTAAAATAGGTTAAATGAGTTGTATAGGTTTCCTAGAATATTAGTGTATTTTGATAATATGAGTCAAAACGGATCAGATTGAGTATGGCTAGTTGCAAGTCGAGTTGGGTATTAGTCATTGAATATGGGCCAATACAAGTTAAACGGGTCAAAATGACTTGGACCATATTTGACCAAACCCAAACCCAAACCCGATCGACCCACCCATTTGACACTTCTAGATATGAGCTAATCTATTATCTAAATCGAAGCAATTCACGAGGGTTGGGGAATTTGTTGAGACGTGAAGCCATCAAAAAATAGTTCGAACCTTATAGAAGTAATTTGGAAAATTTTGTTTGATTTTGATTACCCTAAGTAAGGTTACACGTAGTCGTGTAAAAAAGAACCTCCTAAACCAAACCGAAAATTGATATTTTTATGATGTAAAGAATGTTCACGGTACATCCAAACTTTAACCTACTCTTATTCTACAGCATGTTCTCCTTCTAAAGGTACTGGACTTGCACATAATTCCCGTCCAATAGCTTATTCTTCACACTATGTTACGCTAACGCAAAATATAACGAAGGGTTAACAGCTATATCAATACAAAAGTTTAGGAGGTATTGTGTAACAGATGAAAATTTCCAAACCTTTGGAGAGATGTTGTACGATTATGTGGAGCCAACAGGTTTTGTTAAAAACCAATGCGAGAATGAAACCAGCAGAGAAATGGGACCAACAAAAAAATAAGAAAGATGTTCGTAATTCGATTTGAATATCAATACCCAGGAAAACGTCTCAAATGTATGATTCTCTGCACAAAATCACCGGTGTTCAGAGCAACTTCGTGGGGCTCAAAACAAGAACTCCAATTTCGATTCTTTCTTGCGCGATCAGAGGAGTCAACTGTGCGGTCTGCGTTGAGCTCCTCTTGTTTTTACGAAACGTGGCAAAATTAGGAATTCGTCACGGTATGGCACTTAGAGAAGACCAAATTCTTGGTCTTGGTCATGATCAAACCCGAAATAATATATGCAAAAACCACATCCCTCAAATATCTTACCAATCAAGGTCCGTTTGTTTCGCAGAAAATACATAATTTAAATTATAAATATTTTAAAAAGATCACTTATATCACTTCTAAAATTAAATTAATGAAAAATATTTTCACCCTTCATCAAAATAGCTGAAGATAAATTATTCTTGATAATAAGAATATTTTTCCTGGACTAATTATAATCTTCTGATTGACATATTAGATTTCGTTTGTTTTGCGAAAAATGTTACATTTCAAAACTAATTTTCTTAAAAATAATCGTGGGAACTATGAATTGGGTTGGATTGTATACATAAATTCAAACTCGAAACATAATTTAACAAGACTTTTATGTAATTTTCTTTTTATTTTTGATGTCCCTAAGTGGTTTGGTCCTCAAAGAGAGACTTGGGAAGAGACTTGACTCGGCCATGCTACCAAGTCAATCCCAGTCGTTGGTGCCACAGGCGCCATCATAATGCCATTGAGGGATAAATTGTCAAATGAACCGACTTCTTGATACTCATTGATTTTGCGACCCAGATGTGCTCATCTGGATGGTTAATTGGCATTAAGACGAATTATGTATCTTGACGTCATGAGCACTTGTGTTGAAAAATATTTCCACCCACGATTTTCTAGATGGATTATTAGTCTACTCCGCAATGCTGAATTTGTCTTCCTTCCAATGAGAATTTGCTCGTCCAACATCCGATCTAATATATTATAAGTATAGTGGTGCTTCGTCTAACTCTCGATAAGATGTTGAGATGTGGCTCTATCGTTGCACGCCACATGTCCCTTCGATGTCTACTGGTGGCATTTTTAATTGTCCGCTTTGATTGTTTAAATCATGCCCTTCAATTCATTTTTCTCTAGTATTATATTTCTAACCAAATTTGGGTTATATTGTTTCGCAGAGCATGAATGACTTTGAAAACTTCTTTCTAAAAAATATTGCTTGTGGTGCTTAAAAAATGAATAAATATAAATATTTTCAACATCCACAAAAATATTATGAAAATATTTAGACCTAAAATAATTATCCATGATGAAAGCATTTGCTGTGAATATTTATTTCAAATAATATAAATGATTATTTTATAATTACATTATTTAAATCATTTATTTTTCATGAGATAAAGAAAATCTCAATCTAATTATATATGAGTGTGTGTCCGATGCCCTTTCAAAAGTCAATGAGGAGTCGAAATATGATCTTCTCTTTTGGTGGCACATCTCCCCATGTTCAACTTTATTTTTTTCTTGATATATTTCCTACAAACTCTGAAGGAAAAATTTGAAAGAAAAAAATATCTAAAAGGATTTTTCTTTTTTTCGTATGATTAACTAACATATCGCGACCCAAAACCATATTGTTCGTTTCTTTTTTACACAAGTGAGGAATAATTACGTGTATTATATCTCGTACTTATAAATATCACAAGAGTGTTTCATGTAGATGTAAGAAATCGGATGGCTCTTGTGCCTTGAATATTTTGAGTGATAATCTATGCCCTGAAATAAACTGATAACTCTAACTATATAAACATTAATAATCTAGCAACTCGGTTTAAATAAATTATTTGAATTTATATTTGTTGTTTACTTCAATTAAGAATTTTCCCTTTCTCCCGTGCATAGCTCGGGCCAAATACTTGAACTGCACATCTATTTATTGTAATTGGAAGGCACTGAAGAAAAGTCATGCAAAAAAGTCCACGAGCCTCATGGGTAGGAGAATGAATAACACACTACAATGCTTAAGACTAAGCATATAAGAGAGGTTTATTAGATAAGACGTGTGAGATGCTCGGTTAAGTGGCTTAATGTAGCCAAGTACTTAAGACAGGAGTCATAGGATATATATAGTCATTTCCAATATGTGTCACGATTAATTATTGATTATGTAATAGTTACTGTAAGACTAACAGTTGGTTTTGCGTCACAAAAAAAAATATTAATTAAAAAAAATTATTGTGGAGTCCACTCTTTTAAGAATTTGTGGCTTCCAACATACTATTATTCTAAAAATATTGGAAAACCCAAAAAGTGTTCATCACATCATCTCTTGAGCTACCTTTACTGTAATTGTCTTTTATTTATTATTGTTGTTGTGCGGAACTAAGCGATCGATCAAATAAAATATATAGAACAAGTAAAGTAAACCAAACACTAAATGTATGTGATTCGGTCGTAGAGACCTATGTCCACGGGGAGAGCAGCAACGAATTCTACTATAGATCAAGTGATACATGGAGATTACGGATCACTCGAGTTACACAAACACAATCTTGGTGTTTCCTAGCCCAATTACATTTAAGAACGCACAAAGTATTTAACCCTCAATTCCTAACGAAATAATCTCTCAATTTCGTAAAAGAATTAAAAAACACAAATTTAACTTCAAGATTTAATCAGTTTCAACACTTAAATTCTTGATGTAATTCCGCAAATAAATCCACGATCTCGCCAAGCACTCGACTAAACCGGCGCTTCAAGAGGACCCTCTGTTCATCATGGATGGCACGAAGACCTTTGTACAAGCACTCTCCTAAGGCGCTTCAAGACTTCGTTGGTTTTTCTTCAAGTCTTCACAGCAACAGGTCTTTGTTTTTTCAACCACCGCATCCTCAAACCCCAATATAGTATTACATATATATTTACGAAAGATGAAAACCTGCAATTGGAGTTTTGTGCAACTTGGAGTCCGAGTTTGACCCGCTTTTCACGCTGAGATACTATAGATCAAGAAAGTGGATTCTTGACTTCCTTTTTTTTTTATCTTTGATTTCTTTTATTTATTTTTCAGTCGAGCCAATATTTCTTTTCCTTTTCACAACCAAACCGTGGATTTTAATGTGCAACAAGTTTCCTAGGTTTCAAACTTTAACCAATCTTACCGAACGATATTCACCGCAAGATATTATACTTTGCTCTATTTCGGATATCCATAAAATATTCAATTTGAAATGTTTACAATTTCACTTCGAACTCAAACTCGAGACACACTTCAACAATCTCCACCTTGACTCGACGTTTGAGCCATATCGCAATCGCTTCACTAAAATTCGAATTTCACCGCTACTAGTCTCTCACAGCTCCAACGAGCTCAATCGCCACTGATATCATCAAAGTCCGAGACATGCTTGAACTTCACCATAATCGAGGACCTCATCAAAACACCAACTGGACATGCACATTTAACTACTCCACAAGGATTTTCTGATACAAGCTCTTTAACCACGGATAAAGCAAAATCGTTATTGCATCCATATCTATCAGGAGATCGAATACGTACTTTGTCAATATCAGCAGTTACAGCAATTGTTGGCTCTATAGGCTCCACCTCGCTACAAGCACCATTTGTGTCGATTACTGCACTAGTACCCGCTACCTCAAGAGTTTCTGGTTGCAACTCCACCTCAAGCTGAACATTGTTCAAATCTGAATGAACACTACTATAATCACTCCTAGCCAGAAATACTGAAGACTCGTCAAAGGTAGCTTCTCTACTGCAAACAGGCAAATTTATTTTCGGGTATCACAACTGATAGTCCCGCTCACCTTGTGCATAGCCATGGAATATGCACCTTGTGCTCATATCGAGCTTACCATCACTTACTCGATAATAACACGGGCAACTAATCATTTTAAAAAAAGAATCATCAGCAACATTACCTGACCACACTTCTTCGGAAGTCTGATATTCAATCGCAGTCGATGTGGATCTATTCACTAGGTAGCTCGTCATACTAAGCGCATCCGCTGGAATTCTTCTAGCCATACCAATACTATAGATCCTTTTACAGGCTGTTTCTAGTAATATCCTACTCATAAATTCTACAAACTATTGTGATTTACTAGCACTAGTGCGGTGCTTCACTATGCCCACTTTCATGCAGAATTTATTTACCAGCTTCGAGCAGGACTCCATGCTACTGTCACTTCGCACATGCTTGATCAACTTACCAATCTGCGTTTCGATCAAAGCTTTCGACCGCGTATTCCTCACAATAGCATCAAACTTGTGCTTCCGCACAAACATCCTGGCCTTCCTCGAGTAGCCATTAGACTCTCGAACAGATGTCGATATCTCATGAGCGAAACTTATTAATGTCTCACCTTGAAGTTTATATAGGCTACCGTGCTTGACTCCTTTCATTATTACCAAGGCATCTCGAACAATCTTCAAGACTCCACCTCGTGAAGAACACCTGCATCCAGCTGAATCTAGAACACCCAAGGAAATTAAGTTCTTTTTCAATTCTGGAATGTGCTGTACTCCAGTCAATGTCCTCATAATACCATTATGCATTCTGATTTTAATATCACCAACACCTATAACATCGCATTCAGCATTGTTGCTTTACTGCACTTTAATATAATCCATCCATTGATAAGAAGTAAACCAATTCTTGTTTGGTGTCGCATGAAAAGAACAATCAGAATCCATAATTCATCCGTCAAACGATGAATCCTCAATGACAGACAAGACACAATCGACACCATCAAAATTTTCAGCTATAGCTGCAATATCATCCGTAGATTCAACTTTAATTCCTTTGCCTGTTACATTTATCAGCTCAAAGCAATTTCTTCTAAGATGCCCCCTCTTGCCATAATTTCAACAGATAGCATCGCCAGTCCTAGGCTGACTATGTCTATTCATGTTCATACTAATTGTGCTAACACACATGCTAGCTCTTCCTCTTTCATCTACTAAAGCAGTAGACATATATTTGCCAGATTCTCTTTTACGGATATCCTTACTCATAATTAAATCTCGAATCTCATCAAACGTCAAACTTGTCGACCCAGAGGAATTACTAACAGCAGTAACAGTAGTATTCCAACTATTAGGCAATGAGGATAATATGTCATGCCCTGACTCTTGAGCCCGCGATTTCCCTTGCCAAATCACTACGAGGTCATAGAGATAGTGTCCCAGGCACACTATCGACCTATCACTTATTTAAGAATGCGGAAACGTGTCAATTTCTTAACAATAAAATAAACAAGAATAGAATAATATGAGTCAAACACCATAAATAAATCTTGATCCTATCGACACTACTTCCGTACGTACACAACCCCATACTTGGGGTGACTAGGCAAGACCTTAGCAGGTATACTCAGTCAGGTAAGACTAACTCCTCATCTTATTTCAGATGACAAATCCAAAAGTTAATCCTTGGCGCCCACGAGACTTCGTCACTTGGGACCTGAAAATATTATCCCACGATGGGGTGAGAATAAATCTCAGTGAATCAAGCCTAAGCTCGGTTAGGAAACTGATTCGCTCTGGCATCCTAACAGAAGTCTCACAATAACAAATCACCAAATATTACATCCAATTACAGTCACGATATAAAAACAATCCACATGCACACTTGCCAGCCTCAGTCACACATAATACAATGCTTGACTCGACCTACAGCCAATCAGTCAATCACCCAAACAAGCATCTCATCCACAAGTACGTACAATACATCACACAAGTCTAATTATTAACGATGATCGTGCCCACGATACATAAGAGGATCTACACGAAAGAAAGCGTGATTCGACTCCCACAAATAACGTGATCCAGCACCTTGATACAATCGAGCGTTCTACCGGTATGACCGGGCTACGTTCCTTTTCTCTCGGCAACGACTACTTCAAAAGGTGTCTCCGGTGCGCCTGGCACGGCACCAGCAAGTAAGCATCCCTAAACAGGGCATCGGTCCATCACAAGCTGCGACCGACATCCGATAATCCCTTAAAACCAAACATACCATACGGGGTATGAATTATCGTGCTTCTGGCAAGTTATATGGTTCTATACAATTGGTACAGTACGAACTTGCTAGGAAAAGCATCATCGTTCCCTCATATGACCACAAAGAACATATTCAGCAATCAACCCATTTCATTATCTTCGGTTAAAGCCGGATGCTCACTCACGTATGTTAAAGATCGGGCCGAAGGCCATTTTCATGCTAAAAATGTCTTTTGACTTCCCACACGGCCATATGCACATGTAGCCTACCTTCTAATCACCACAATCGCACACAGGGCGATTAACCCACAAACAGACAATCAATTACACAGTGGACAAAAAGACAGTTAAGCCGGTCGTCCAGCGAAGCGATCAAATCAACAAGGCCACCAAGCAACCACGAGCAGTCAAAATCGATTAGACAAGAAAAAGCTCGATTCATACAATAATACTTTATTAACCCAATTAATCTATTTAAGACGTTGATCGCTCGTTCATCTCTAGCCTATCGCTCCCTCGCGATCAATCAATTAGGCAATTTCAACTAATCGCAATTAGCCACAGGCAAAGTAATCAGCCAGCTAACTTAATCGATCAGCCATTTAACTTAATCATAATTTCTACCTAAATAGGCCCCGATCGCGTATCTAAATTCTCTAATCGACTAAACGACTAATCTTAGGCGCAATTACCGTCCTAACCAAGGATTAGGGTCAACTCACAAATTAAGTCTACTCGGGCAGTCTCAACGGCGACGGCGCGGCGACGACGACGAACGGTGACGACGATCGGCAATGACGGCTCACGGGCCAACTTCTCGGACAACGGCCCAAATTTTCTCAGCCCACGACCCAAATTATCAATCAAAATGGCCCATGGACCCGGCCACTCGGCCCAAACTCTTGACCACCCAGCCTAGGCCAAACGGGCTACCACCCCCGCAAACTGGCCCAAGCAGGGCACTCGGCCGGGCAGGGTAGGGTCGGCTTGGGATTGAGGCAGCCGGTTCAGTGATCGGCGGACGGTGGCCGGCTCGGGGGTTGGCCGTGGAAGGACCAGGTGGTCGGGGGGAGTCGATCGGGGGTGGTGGCCACGGCGGAGGGCGGCCGGAGGCGACGGATCGGCGAGAGACAGAATCGGGTAGGTAGGGTGTGAGGGCACTGGGAACAGTATGCTAGTTCGAGCAGATTTTTGGCCACCACGCGCGGTGGTCGGCGGCCACGAGCTTAGGAAAGATGGAGAGAGGTCCCAGGAGTTCATCGGTGGCGGCGGTGAGGGGCAGTGGCGGCCGGTCTGACCGAATCGAAGAGAAATCTGACCGGTCTCCAAAATAGGGCACCGACGGTTTCGGGGCTAATTACGGCGGCTCCGGCGGTTGACGGTCGGCAAGACTAGGTCGAGGGAGTTGAGGGAAGGCAGGGGGATGTCGAAGAGGTGGTGGGTGGCGGCGGTGGCGCCGAAAACGGCCGGGGAAGGGCCGAGGCTTTCGAGTCAACGCGGCCGAAATAGGGGCTAGGGCTTCCGGGGCGTTTCGCGGTCATCCGGCTACCAACGGAGGCGATGGAGGGGTCGGGAGTGACGGCAAGGGAGGGCTAAGGGTCGTGGCAGTGGTGGTCGGTGGTGGCGGTGGTGAAAATCGCCGGAGGAAAGAGAAAGAGGGAGGAGGAGCGGTCGGTCGGGGAAGGGGAAAGGTAGTCCACGAGAGAGAGAGAGAGAGAGAGAGAGAGAGATCATGAAAGAGAGCAGGAGAGCACGTGAGAGATGAGAGAGTAGGTGGGGTCCACATGAAGAATTATGGGGCAATTTTATCCTTTAGTGAATAATTGAGGGCATTTTGGTAATTTCACAAATCGGGACTGGATTGAATTTTCGGACACTGAACAAAGGGTATTTTGGTAATTTCATAGGTTAGCCTCGGTCGGGTTTAGGCTCGAGCACAAGGATTGAAATCCTAATTGCGACAGCTAAAAATATTCGAAATACAATCTAAACCGACTGAAACTTCCGAATTCGTCCAATTATTGTCTCTTCTGTCCTTGCGATCAAAAATTTTCCATTGACTGAAATTCGATGTCAGCCCATTATATTTATTTATGGTACTTTGTCAAAGGTGAATTTTCGGGGCGTCACAACTCTCCTCCCTTAGGAAATTTCATCCTCGAAATTGAAATACTACTACCTCCTTTAAACACATAAGGATATCTAGTCCTCACAATTTCTTCAATCTTCTAAATAGTTCCTGTCAGTTCTATGGGTTCACTAAATTATCTTTACCAAAGCGAAAAATTCTTGTCCTGGAATACTTGCTCTTTCCTACCTACGATCCTGACTAGACTTCCTAAATACGATGCTCGCTCATCAAGTTCAATCTTCTCATAATTCAACACAACACATGAGTCGGGTTCGGCTCACACTTCCTTAATATCGACACATGGAAGACATAATAAACGTGAGTAAGTTCTCGGTGGTAACACGAAACGATACACCCAATTTTCAAACCTTTCCAAAATCCCAATTGATACGACACACCTTGGACTTAGCTTTTCTTTCTTGCCAAAACGAGTTGTTCCTCCAAAAGATGTCACCTTCTACAGGCATCATTACCCACTTGAAATTTCAATGGTCTTCGTCTCCTATCAGCGTAACTTTTCTGACCCTGGACTGTTCGCAGTCTATCTCTGATAACCTTGATTGCGTCTATCGACTATTCCACTAACTGAAGACTCATGATCTTCATTTCACCATTTTCATTTCAACAGACTAGCGCTCTGCACATTCTACCATATCATGCCTCAAAAAGCATCATCTTAATGCTTCGCTGATAATAATTTTTTTTTTCGGTAAACTCCATCAGATGCAACTGTTCTTTCCAATCACCTTGAAATCCAAAACGCATGCCTCCAACATGTCCTCCAAGGTCTGAATTGACCTTTCAGATTGACTTTCTATCTATGGGTAATAAGCCGTACTGAACTGCAATTTCATTTCCCAAACATCATGCTAGGTTCGCTCCAAGACAATCCTAATCTCCACTCTGTACACCGAAATCATAAAGCGACTATCAAATCCAAGTCGGATTCTAATTTACGATCCTTAACTACTAATTTGACATAATTTCATATCCACAATTCGTTTCAACAGGGTGAATCATCCGACTCTAGGGATTCAACTTAACTGTGACTATCCGATCTTGCTGTCTCAATCAACTGTTGGTTATCTTAGTAACCGTAGTAATTATCTATTCCCACGAACATACTGACCATTTCTTAAATTCCAACGAGCAGAGTTTAACGCTACTTTTCCTCCTGTTCCATAGATGTTAACCATGATTAACACTAATGGCAATTTGGGCATTCTGCTTACATGGAGAAGATCTACTAATAATTCGCTTCTTCTTCAATGCTTTGAGATTTAGAATCACCACTTGTCATCCCTTGAACACTTGGAGAATTATTGAACTCAGGCGCCAAATCCAACTGAGGATCAGACTGTCCATTCTATCGAACAGGATCCGCTTACAAACGACTGACGAGTTGAGGACCACCTCAAGTATTCCGGTTTAGGGTTGGAATCACCCGTTCCTAGATCGGTGGTACAATTAACCACTATCGAGATTACCTCTCATGACCAACTCAAATTGATGTAGGATTAGTTCATCTAGACCCATATTCTTCCAACAACAAATCACAAAATTCAAGATAGCTAATCCTTGACTAGTGTGTGGCTAGTACGGGGTTCTAGTATAAATCATTCCTCACTGGGTCCATGGCCATCCTGAATATCAATCAATGCCAGCTCGCAAATCATGCCACGAATCAATCCCTGGTTGACTTCAGAGTAATCCTATGGTTGACTTACAACTGAGCGAGATCAACCCAATTTGATCCATGTTTGATTTAAGATCGCCACACAGTCGACCCTTAATCAATAGCACAACCGATTGGCAAATCAGACCATCATCCACGTCGAGGGCGACCTATAACTCTCGGTGGCTTCCTCGACCCTTAGTCGTTGTTTGCGACTAGTTCGAGTCTTAAGCTTGAATCGGTCGTAGATCTTGGAGCATCACACTCATATTAAGTTGAATTTCTTCACACTGTTATATCTTGAACATGTATTGTCAATCTGCTTACTACACTCCAAATTGAGTCATTTATCCCTTGACTTCTTAGAAGTCTCATTACTAATCCATTGTAATCTTTTCCCACCTTTACCTTAGAATCCCCAACGACGGCAACAGTCCACTTAAGCTTGTAATGCTGCTCTTTGACTTATCGATATGCCAAAATCTTCGTCATTTGCTCGACCACGCCTATTAATCTTCTAGTAGCCTTACCTCAAATCTTAATGTCTTCACGAGCTATTTGGACTAACATTGAAACTACTGTTGTGAATCTCAATCAGTTTTCTGCTTTATCAAAAGCAAGGCCCTTATGGTCATTATTCCAAGAAATCATGTGGCCTTACTATGCTTCCACTGCATCACTGTATTAATTAGTCTTCCTTAATTGTCAATCTCGCAATCTTAATCTTATTTAGGGGCATCGCCAAACTCAATAGTCTATGTATCCAACTGGCGACCCTACCATGTCACGTAATCTTAGGTTGCCATTACAAACTTTCCTTGTTCGTCTTCGCAGTCCTCGTTTCAAGTACATGCCTAAGGCTTCATTAACTATAATCTTCAGGTAGTGTATACTTCACCATGACCTTATTAGGTTACTAGTTAACTGGACCTCACGGGCCTCAAGTTATTCCAAAACTACCTTTGACATACTGCAAGTCCTTCTTCGACCAGGATTTAGAGATAAAATCAGCTTTCACCCATTTTGCAAAGCACATAAGTCTTACTTACCCATGATATCTTTGTTCATTTCCAATCTTTTGTCCATCACTCGAAATACAACACAACGGACTCACAAACACGCCTTTCACTTTTAAGTTCCACTTTAACTACATGTAGAGAAAGATTTTCATCACTATTCAACACACTTTACCTGCCTTCACATTGATCCTTATCAATTAATACTTTCTGACTCTTTAGGGGTTCATTACATCGCAGATATTACTTTCACAATTCACGCTCGCTCTTCTGCGAATATTCATCTAATCATTGATTAGGATTCAAGAAAACAACGGCTAAGACAATCCAAGCAAAACAACACTTCAAACTTATGCAACCCACAAAATACTAATTGTCTTATCACAAACCCATATCCATAAGCCTTATCCATAAAAAGGTCTTTTCAAGCTCGACTAGCTTTTGCTAATCTGTACTCAAGCATCTTAACACAAAAGTCACTCTACTCCCAGTAGAGTCAATCCTAGGTATTCCGCTGAACATCTCCTCGAGTTTGTCCTTCTTGCGACAATGATTCTTGGACGGTTTTCTGTCTCTGCGGGCAATCCTTCACTTGGTGTCCCAACTGATAACATTTAAAGCATTCTCCACTTCTATACGGGCAAGGACCAGATCCATTCCTTAGGCGACACAGGCGTCACTTCTCACTTTAGCGGAATGTCAGCTTCCTGATTGTACTCCTCCGATTAAACGGGATGTGATACTTGTTGGCATACATCGACCTCTTCTCTATCCAATGGTTATCCCTGGAAGAAAGCACGAGTCACGATCCAGATGCGATTGCTCTATCAGTCATGCTCCTCTCCACAGACTAGGCCATTTTATATAATTCGCTATAACTCATAAGGTTCAGCGGCACCAGTTGATCCTTGATCTCGGGCTTCAATCCCTCATGAAATCTTTTCATCCTATTCATAGGATCTCCAATCGTCCATGGTGCAAACTCTGACAGCTCCGTAAATTTCGCCTTATATTACTCTACTATCATTTAGTCCTGTTGAAGCCGCAAGAATTCAGTCATCTTTTTCTCTCGCCTACAGTCCAGAAAGTACTTGTCATAAAAGGCTTCAACGAAGGCGTCCCACACCGGAACCATAACTTCAGGAAAGATCTTCCTTCATGTGGCTTCCCACTACGTAGTGGCGTCACTTTGAAGTTGGTAAATGGCCAGTGTCACTTTGTCCTCTTCGGAACATCCTAGCACAACGAACGCCTTCTCGATTTCGTTAATCTACAAGATTGCAGCCTTTGGGTCTCCTAATTCTTTAAACTTCGGTGGCTCGAGGTTAAGAAACCTCTCTATCAACTCAAGTATCGGCTGCACACCTTTCTCGTTTCTAGTCAACAAGTCTTCACTTGAAACAGCGGCACCATTAATCTGACTACTCACTTGCTATCCAACTACCACTTCCAAAATTTCCAACTCTTGCATAATCCCTTCTGCTCTATGATCTTCTTGAACTATCCTTCCACTAGGCATTCTCTCATTAACGCTGCTCATTATACAGGTAACTTACAGAGTCTTGTCCACTCCAAGCAAGGCGAAATGAGATCACAAACAATTAATCAAAAGAAATAAAGATAACAAGCACATGCAAAAACTTACGATCCTACTAACTATCCCAAACCCTAACGCTCCTTATCACTCCAAGCCAATGACCAGATGGATCAAGCTAACCTTGCTCTGATGCCACCTTGGGCGGGGATGTCACGCCCCGACTCTCGAGCCCGCGACATCCCTTGCCAAATCACCACGAGGTCATAGAGATAGCGTCCTAGGCACACTATCGACCTATCACTTACTTAAGTATGCGAAAACGTGTCAACTCCCTGATAATAAAATAAATATGAATAGAATAGTAGGAGACAAACACCATAAATAAATCTTGATCCTATCGACACTACTTCTGTATGAACACAACCCCATATTTCGGGGTGACTAGACAAGACCTTAGCAGGTGTACTCAGTCAGGTAAGACTAACTCTTCATCTTACTTCAGATGACTAATCCAAAAGCCAATCCTTGGCGTCCACGAGGCTTCGTCACTTGGGACCTGAAAATATTATCCCACGATGGGGTGAGAATAAATCTCACTGAATCAAGCCTAAGTTCGGTTAGGAAACTGATTCGTCTGGGCATCCTAATAGAAGTCTCACAATAACAAATCACCACATATAACACTCAATTACAGTCACGATATAAAAATAATCCACATGCATACTTGCCAGCCTCAGTCACACATAATGCAATGCTTGACTCGACTCACAGCCAATCAGTCAATCACCTAAACAAACATCTCATCTACAAGTACGCATAAGACATCGCACAAGTCCAATTAATAACAATGATCGTGCCCACGACACATGAGAGGATCTACACGAAAGAAGGCGTGATTCGACTCCCACAAATAACGCGATCTAGCACCTTGATGCAATCGAGCGTTCTACTAGCAGGACCGGGCTACGTCCATTTTCTCTCGGCAACGACTACCACAAAAGGTGTCTCCGGTGCGCCTGGCATGGCACCAGCAAGTAGGCATCCCTAAACGAAAAATCGATCCATCACAAGCTGCGACCAACATCCGATAATCCCTTAAAACGTTACGTACCATACGAGGCACGAATTATCGTGCTTCTGATAAGTCGTGTGATTCTATACAATTGGTACAATACGAACTTGCCAGGAAAAGCATCATCATTCCCTCACATGACCACACAGAACACATCCAGCAATTAACCCATTTCATTATTTTCAGTTAAAGCTGGATGCTCACTCACGCATGTAAAAGATAAGGCCGAAGGCCATTTTCATGCTAAAAATGTCTTTTGACTTCCCACACGGCCATATGCATATGCAGCCTACCTCCTAGTCACCATAATCGTACACAGGACGATTAACCCACAAACAGGCAATCAATTGCACAGTGAACAAAAAGACAGTTAAACCAGCCGTCCAGCAAAGCGATCAAATCAATAAGGCCACCAAGCAACCACAAGTAGTCAAAACCGATTATATAACAAAAAGCTCGATTCACACAATAATACTTTATTAACCCAATTAATCTATTTAAGACGTCGATCGCTCGCTCGTCTCTAACCTATCGCTCCCTCGCGATCAATAAATCAAATCAATCAATTAGGCAATTTCAACTAATCGCAATTAGCCACAGGCAACGTAATCAGCCGGCTAACCTCATCGATCAACCATTTAACTTAATCAGAATTTCTACCTAAACCGGCCCCGATCGCATACCTAAATTCCCTAATCGATTAAACGACTAATCCTAGGCATAATTAGCACCCTAACCAAGGATTAGGGCCAACTCATAAATTGAGTCGGCTCGGGCGGTCTCAACTACGACGGCACGGTGACAACGACGAACGGCGATGACGAATCACGGGCCAACTTCTCGACCCACGGCCCAAATTATCGGCCAAAATGGTCCACGGACCCATCCACGAATGCGGTCACTCGGCCCAAACTCTCGGCCACCAGGCCCAAGCCCTTGGCCACTCGGCCTAGGCCAAACGGGCCACGACTCTTGCAAATCGGCTCGAGCAAGGTACTCGGCCTGGCCGGACAGGGCAGGGCAGGGTTGGGGCTGAGGTGACTGGTTCGGCGACTAGCGAACGGCGGCCGGCTCGGGGGTTGGCGATGGAAGGACTAGGTGGTCGGGGAGAGTCGATCGGGAGTGGTGGCCATGGCGGAGGACGGCCGGAGGCGGCGGATCGGCGAGGGAAAGAATCAGGTAGGTAGAGTGTGAGGGCGCCGGGAATAGGGCGCCGGTTCGAGAGGATTTCCAGCAGCCATGCTCGACGGCCGGTGGCCACGAGCTCAGGAAAAATGGAGAGAGGTCTTAGGAGTTCATCAGCAGCGGCGGTGAGGGGCGGTGACGGCCGGTTCGGCCGTATCGAAGAGAAATCTGACTGATCTCTAAAATAGGGCACTGGAGAATTCGGGGCTGATTATGACGGCTCCGACGATCGACGGTCGACGAGGCTAGGTCGATGGAGTTGAGGGAAGGCAGGGGGATGTCGGAGAGGTGGTGGGTGGCGGCGGTGGCGCCAGAAACGGCCGGGGAAGGGCCGGAGGCTCTCGGGGTCAACGCGGCCGAAACAGGGGCTGGGGCTTTCGGGGCGTTTCACGGTCGTCCGGCAGCCAACGGTGGCGATGGAGGGATCAGGAGTGACAACAAGGGAGGGCTGAGGGTCATGGCGGTGGTGGTCGGTGGTGGCAACGGCGAAAATCGCCGGAGGAAGGAGAAAGAGGGAGGAGGAGCAGTCGGTCGGGGGAAGGGAAAGGTAGTCTACGAGAGAGAGAGAGAGAGAGAGAGATCGTGAGTGAGAGCAGGAGAGCACGTGAGAGATGAGAGAGTGGGTGGGGTCCATATGAAGAATTTTGGGCAATTTTGTCCTTCAGTGAATAATTGAGGGCTTTGGTAATTTCGCAAATCGGGACTGTATTAAATTGGTAATTTCATAGGTTAGCCTCGGTCGGGATTAGGCTCGAGCGCGAGGATTGAAATCCTAATTGCGACGGCTAAAAAAATTCAAAACCTAATTTAAATCGACTGAAACTTCCGAATTCGTCTAATTATTGTCTCTTCAGTCCTTGCGATCCAAAATTTTCCATTGACTGAAATTCGATGTCAACCCATTATATTGATTTCTGGTACTTTGCCAGAAGTGAATTTTCGGGGCGTCACGTAATAGAATCAAAGCACGTATCTCACCTTCAAAGTCAATCTCAACTGAACTCAATTGACTAACGATCACATTGAATTCATTGATATGATTAGTAACTGATGTACCTTTGCTCATCTTCAAGTTAAACAGACGTTGCATCAGATAGACTTTGTTGATCGCAGAGGGCTTCTAGTACATGTCCAACATGGCTCATCAAACCTGCAATGGTCTTCTCCTTAACGATGTTAAACGCGACATTATGAGCCAACGTTAGTCGAATAACATCCATCGCTCGTCTATCCAGCAATTCTCAATCGGCTTGCTTCATCGTTTCTGGTTTCTTCCCAAACAGGGGCTCATGCAGCTTCATCTGATATAAATAATCTTCTATCTGCATCTTCTAGAAACCAAAGTCCTTCCCTTCCTGTCGATTTTCCCTTTAGCTTCTTCTGTCGCCATCGATTCGCTTCAACTTCGGCAAGACTAGCTTTGATACTAATTGTTGCGCAGAACCAAGCAATCGATCAAATAAAATAGATAGAACAAGTAAAGTAAATCGAACACCAGATGTACGTAGTTCGATCGTAAAGATCTACGTCCACGGGGAGAGCAGCAACGAATTTCACCATAGATCAAGCGATACACGGAGATTACAGATCACTAGAGTTACACAAACACACTCTTGGTGTTTCCTAGCCCAATTACATCCACGAATGCACACGGTGTTTAACCTTCAATTCCTAGCGAAATAATCTCTCAATCTCGCAAAGGAATTAAAAAACACAAATCTAACTATAAGATTTAACCGACTTCGACACTTGAATTATTGATGTAATTCCTCAAACAAATCCACGATCTCGCCAAGCACTCTACTAAACCGGCGCTTCAAGAGTACCCTCTGTTCATCGTGGACGGCACGAAGACCTTTGCACAAGCACTCACCTAAGGCGCTTCAAGACTTCGTTGGTTTTCCTTCAAGTCTTCACAGCAACAGGTCTTCGTTTTTTCAACCACCGCATCCTCAAACCCCAATATAGTATTACATATATATTTATGAAGAGGAGAACTTGCAATTGGAGTTTTGTGCAACTTGGAGTCTTGTACAACTTGGAGTCCAAGTTTGACCCGCTTTTCACGCTAAGATACTACACATCAAGAAAGTGGATTCTTGACTTCCTCTTCTTTCTTTTTTCTTTTTTTTTATCTTTGATTTATTTTATTTCAATATTTCTTTTCCTTTTCACGACCAAACTATGAATTTCAATGTGCAATAAGTTTCCTCGATTTCAAACTTTAACCAATCTTGCGGAAGGACATTCGCCGCAAGATATTATACTTTGCTCTATTTCGGATATCCGTAAAATATTCAATTCGAAATATTTATATTTTCGCTTCAAGCTCAAACTTGAGACACATTTCAACAATTGCACCCCTTTCTAATTTAACATATAGGAGCAAATATCTAAGATTCTTTCAATACCGCCACAAACTTTTGCGATAGATAAGCACCGAAAGCAACTAGATGAATGGTCCTAAGAATGTTGTCTCGTACAAGGATGTGATTGGTTGTTCATGGAAAAGATAGAATATGAGTGAGAAGAAAGGGATCTATGGAACATATGAAAATGCGGGGCCCACTGAACACGTGTCGGTCAATAAATAGAGTGTTATATGCCGGCTTGCAATATCTTACCCAATATATTCTCGGATGTGATTTGATACGAGGCCCTAAAAGTAAAGCCAAACACTTCCAAAACCATCCTAGCGCGAGCCAATCCTCAACTGTACGCCATGAGAACCTCGTCATTCCTCCTTGTGCTTGGTCTCTCAATCCTTCACTTGTCTTCTCAACCTTCCTCTGCAACTCTCGCCATTTTGCGCACAGGCCACTCTCTCTCAGTTGACAACCCAGATGACATCCTCATCTCCAAGTCCGGCGTCTTCTCCGCAGGGTTTTACCCCGTCGGCAACAACGCGTACTGCTTTTCCATCTGGTTAAGCCATCCACCATGCAGCGGCCAGAACTGCACAGTGGTTTGGATGTCAAACCGCGACCAACCTGTCAATGGGAGATACTCCAAGCTTTCCCTTAAAAAGTATGGTGATCTCGTGCTAACCGACGCCAGACACGCCATTGTTTGGACCACAGATACGGCATCACGCTCGGGGTCAAAGACACCGGATCGTCAGTTGCAACTCCTAGACAATGGTAATCTTGTTCTTCATGGCAGGGAAGACAATGTCCCGTTGTGGCAAAGCTTCAACTATCCGACCGACGTGCTTCTTCCTGAACAGAACCTCACTAGGAACACACCGCTTGTTTCCTCTCGGAGCAACGGCAACTTCTCTTCTGGCTATTACATGTTGTACTTCGACAACGACAACGTCCTTCGTCTCCTCTTCGACGGGCCTTCGATCTCCAGTGTGTATTGGCCAGACCCGGGCCATGTAAGTTGGGATGTTGGAAGAACAACCTACAACGATAGTAGAGTTGCAGTGCTCGATTCCTTGGGGAATTTCACTTCATCCGATGATCTGAACTTCCTGACGTCGGATTTCGGCAAGAGAACCCAACGAATATTGAAGGTTGATCATGATGGTAATGCCAGGGTCTATAGTAGAAGAAAAAATGGGAAATGGGTCGTAACATGGCAAGCCATATCCGAGTCATGTACAATTCATGGGATTTGTGGAACAAATAGCGTTTGCAGTGACAGCCCAAGCCAGGAAAGGAGATGCTCTTGCCTTCCTGGATATGTGTGGAACAATGAAACCGATTGGACTCAAGGATGCGCACCCAAATTCAAGAGCTTCTGCAACAAAAGCTCCGATGCTCATGTCGATTTCCTGCGTTTGCCTCACCATGATTTCTACGGATATGACAAGGGCTACTTTCCAAACACAACCTTGACGGCATGCAAGAAAATGTGCGCAGATCTTTGCATCTGCATAGGCTTTCAATACAAATTCGACGGGGACAGTGGGAACTTCGACTGTTACCCGAAGCTACAGCTGTTAAATGGATATTCTTCGTCTTCATTCATTGGGAGCATCTATTTGAAACTACCAAAAGCCAATCTCTCTTCTTATCAAATACGCACTACGGAGTTCATCCCACTGCCCTGTCCACAAAAAGTTGAAGAAGTTGTCCTCCAGAGGACGGTTGAGATCTTACTCCTTTTTGCTTCGGTGTTAGCTGGAGCGGAAATTGTTGTGGTCTTCCTCACGTGGTCCTCTTTGATCAGGACTGACCCCAACAGAAGGGTAGGTCATGCTAAGGGATATCAACTCGCGGCGAGAGGGTTTACAAGGTTCACATATGCCGAGCTAAAGAAAGCAACAAGGAACTTTTGCAAGGAGATTGGAAGAGGAAGTGGGGGTGTTGTGTACAAGGGTGTCTTGCCTGATCATGGGGAAGTGGCGATCAAGCGGCTAAACGAGGTGGATCAAGGAGAAGAAGAGTTCCTGGCTGAAGTGAGAACAATTGGGAATCTCAATCACAGGAACCTGATTGTGATGTGGGGTTACTGCGCGGAGGGAAAGCACAGGCTCTTGGTTTATGAGTTCATGGATAACGGTTCCTTGGCGGAAAATCTTTCTTCCAATCGGCTCGACTGGACGAAAAGGTATGAGATCGCGCTGGGATCGGCCAGGGGACTCTCTTATCTTCATGAAGAGTGCTTGGAATGGTTTCTCCACTGCGACGTGAAGCCACATAACATACTTCTTGATTCTAATTACCAACCAAAGGTGGCGGATTTCGGGCTGTCCAAGATACTCAAGAGGGAGGGACTGAAGAACTCAAGCTTCTCAAGAATCCGAGGAACCAGAGGTTACATGGCTCCTGAATGGATCTACAACATGCCAATCACCTCCAAAGTAGATGTGTACAGTTATGGTATTGTCCTGTTGGAGCTGGTGACCGGCAGGAGTCCAACAGGAGGGCTTGCGAATCCTGAGGGCGGTGACGAAAACGAGAGCAAAAGGTTGACTTCTTGGGTGAGAGAGAGGAAGAGAACAGGAGCTCCCATGGAGACATGGATAAAGGAAATCCTGGATCCAAGGCTGACAGGGGAATATGACATGAGGAAGATTGAAGTTCTGGTTGCGGTGGCGCTTCAGTGTGTGGAGGAGGACAGGGAAGCAAGACCCCCCATGAGCCAGGTGGTTGAGATGCTTCTGCGCCATGAAAGTGAGGATCTGTAATCCGCTTCAAGCATGAACTGCTCGTGTTTTATCCCTAAATAAACCTATGAAAGACGGTTTAGTGGCTGTTCATCTCTGTATGTTCTTCTTACAAACCTAGGAAAGATCATTTACTCGGATAGCACCCTGTAAGAGAGAGATCTTGCAGCAACAAGGCCACTGTCACTCTCTTGTTAATGTTCACCTCTGGTGCGTATAGCCCCGTCCTATGAATTCGCCAACTAGCTGTTGCTAGTGTCCTAAGAAAGATTGCACATACAATGTATCCAAAAAGAACGTTTAATAAGGTTGGTGTCTTCAGTACTGTGTCCCTCACTGTAATTTGGTTGATAAGCTGTCAGCATTATCGTCTCATGCTTGTTAAGCATATTCGACTGAAGTTAATTCCTTCAATAATTAATCATGTACATGGACAACCGTTTCTACATTTTTCTCAGTGAAATTGCACCTGTTGTGCTCCATGATTCACTGGCTAGCACTGAAGTGGATTCCATCGGCAGTAAGAGTTCCGAGATCTACCATGATGTGCTTGTTCCTGAATAAGAACATGACTGTGGACGGACATGATGTTGAAATCGGGCACCTCGGTTATGTCCACAGGGTGTATGACAGCAAAGTTCTTTATGGCCTCCGCAACTGATGCGAGCACTTCATCCATCTGCAAAACCCAAATTAATACGAATTATTACCCAAAAGAAGGCCATCAGTACTTGAAACCTATAGAAATGAAATTGACAATAACACAACACCTCACGAACCATATGGGAAGCAAAGGCATAATCAGCATAGAAATAACGATTTTTCCCTTGTACTCTGGTACAGTGATCAACAGACGTGTTTAAGGCAAAAAGAGGTATCCTTCACAAGACTGCACATTGCGTCATACCATTGACGTAGCTAGATGACAATCAAAAGTACCATATAGATCCAATGGCTACACAGAGCATTTAAAGACTCGTCCACCAGAATTCCGCATGCCGCGATTGTTTCCTTAGGGCTCGAATGGCAATATTATTGCTTCAAAAATCAAATTCTGCTCCAGAATTTGATTTTTGACGGAGAAAATCGTTCGATAACATGACAAAATTTCTATATCTGAAACAAAAAATTGTTTGGTAAGGATTGAAAATTTCTAATTATGAAATATTATTAACACAAAAAAATTGGCAGAAGAACATTAGGAGTAATATTTTTTTTTTTGCATCACTTAGCTGCCAATTTTTTTTTAAATGTTTATTTTAGTGCCAAGTTTGGCGTGGCTCGCCGAAAATCATGCGTGGTGCATACGTGGCTCACTGAATATCCTTGTCACCATTAAAAAAAGCCAAAAACTAATAAAAATTCCATCCATATCTTGGCGAGGGTTGTGGTCTTCACCCAAGTCGGGCAAGGGTCACCAACCCTTGCCCAAGCCTGGCCGCTCGCCAACTGCTGGTGTAGGCCTACTACCAGGCCTAGGTGAGGGCCGGCAACCCTCGCCTGACCTGAGTGAGGACCGCAACCCTTGCCAAGGCTCGGCGAGGCAACCCCCGCCTCGTCAACCAATGGTCCCGACCCACAAGTCCCTAACCATCGCCGGCCACTACCGGTGATGGTGGGTGACGGTGGCAAGGGTTTAAAGACCGTGCTGCTGTAAACTCCCGCAACTACAAACTTCTACAATTGTTTTTTTTTTTTTTGTGGATTTTTTAGGTTTCCTATTTAATTTTATTTTTTTGAAAAAAATTAAGCTTTTTTTTAAAGTTGAACAGTTCATGTGGACGCCATGTGGATGCCACATGGATGCCATGCGGACAGATTTGTTTTTAAAAATTGTGACATAATATTAAAAAATTAGTAAAAATTGTCACGTATATGGATTGGTTGGAATTGGCACTTAAATGATTGTTTTTGGCCGGAATTGGCACTTAAGTGATAATTTTTTCTTCGATTTGGCAATTAATTAAGCTGGCGAAAAAAATAGACACTAACATGAGCACCGTACTTGAATAATGGCACTCTAGGTGTTTTTCTGCCCAAGAATATTCTACAAAAATCTATTGATCCTAACATATGCATGTTATGAGAAAAGTGAAATGTAAACATTGACGGGTTTATGTATAATTTGTTATTTAATTATTTTATGCAAATTAAGACAAATTTTATTGGGAGAATTATATTAAGTCCTCTACGAACATTCTTCATTCCTACAGTAATTCACGTGGCGAAACTTAGAAGGTTCTTTCGTGGGGTTCTTGACCATGGATGGAACGTCGGGACTCAAAAAGTGCAAAACTACAGGGTATATGAGGTAATTGGTCTTAAACACACTTCCTTGAAAAGTATAATCAGACCCACGATGACGTGGTGGTATTAGCCTTCAATTCCTAGAAAGGAGCAATCATCCAAGCTGCAGAATCAGACAAAGGCTCGTGCCAGTCTCCCAACTCTCTAGAATTCTTATCTCCCACTTTATCTCCCATCTCTCTTGAGAACGATCAAAGAGTGATTCTAGGCATATCAATAACGATTTACCAAATCGATCTATAGAAAAAAGTTGGGTAAATTGTGGGCAAGCGTTCAAGGGTAATGCTTATTTTATATTTGTTGACACTCAAAAGTCACCCCGAAGAGTCGTATGCTAGGCACGGGAGGAGGGTGGAACCAGCCACGATCGGGTGTATCAAAATCAGGTACGAATCGGCTATCTAACTGCCACGTATCTAGGAAAAATTGGGGGCACTTTCTCCTAAAAGGAAAAGGAAAAAGCGCGAAAAGAATTCACAATTAAGGCAGTTACAGAGATGAACGGTGTTGATACCTAAATTTTGACTATCTTTTTAGTCATTTATTATGCAATAAAAAATTAGGAGTTAATTTTAATTCCTACAAAAAATAATAATTAGTCATTCTTCATATTTATTTTTAGCATTCATGCATTGTATTAGCATTGTTTTGGATCGACGGTGTCGAAATGAGCTTGAATTGACAAGCAGTTTGAATTAAAACTCATCAGCAATTTTCGTTAATATTGGAGAATATGTGTCGAATTTTTCAAAGAAAAATTAAACTAATTTGATGCAATTTAGCCCTTTGGGATTTAATTCAAGTCATATTTTGAGCCCGTATTTATTTTGTAAAAATTAAAAAACTTTATGTCTTTGCAATAATTTTATCTATAAATACGAAGTTATGTCTAGGTTTAAGAGATATTACACCATATTGAATACACGGCCAGAGAAGGACGCCTTCTGCAGAAGATGAGAAAGGAAAGTTTACTCTTCGTCTTTTTTGCAGGTTCTGAAGGAGATCTGGAGGCCACACAATTAAACGATACGGCCAAAGAGAGGAGGAGGCCAATTCAATCCATAATACACGGCAAAAGGACAGGTTAGGTAGGGTTGTTTCACACACGTTCTACGGAGGAGAACAGTTGTTGGTGGAACCAAAAGGGGGGACTTGTTCACTAGCGCTTTACAGTAGCTCCATAGAAGAAGATCCACTGCCAAAGCAATAAATTCCAGTCAACAGGGGTCACTGTTGAAGGCTTCCCTTGAATTGTCGATGCTTTGCAACCCCAGCACTTCCACGTGATGACGCTTTTGCCCTCTGAAGTCAACATGCGTCGTTCGAAGAGTTTGACTCACTTCGTCCCAAAGGAAACCAACATCAAACGTGGACAAATCATTAGGGAGCTTCCTTTGATCCATTATAAAAGGGTTCACTTTTGTTTCTTTTATTGATCCCACGGGCAGACGACACACATCACACTTGCACGAGCACTGGAAAGGTAAAAAGGGCTTGAAGTGGTTTGTCTTCGTTTGATCGTGTGCAGAGTTGATATACAAAATCAGCAAGTATTGCGGTAGAATTTATTTTGGCATGATCAATAAGGAGCGGTATTCTTTTGCCTTTGGTGATTCTCATTAAAGTCCAATAGGTTCCTTGAGTAACACTCCAAGGTCAAAGCCAGTAAAGCTTCAGGAGCGCGCCCGATTGCTGACTTGGGTTCATTGGAGACATCTACCAACGGAGGGGCATAGTTCAAATACATTTCAATCGAAGTCAATATAGCACCTTCTGTTCAGGATCCCTACTAAGCAATTGAACACCACCAAGTTGCCTCAAGTTTGCCGAATCAAACCCGAGCACTGTTCGTGATCCGCAATCCCTATCAGAAGTTGGTTCAAAATTGAGAAGTAAATCTTGCAAGATATGGTAGCTATCTTATCTTAGAATGGTTTGAATATTACTTTGTTTGTTTGAACCTATTCTTATCTCTAACCCTATCTTGCAGATATACATTTCCCAATTTGATTTGCTAAGATATTATCATCTCCTTTGCATATCCAACGCGTTGCTTTGCAGATAATTGTCGCATTTTTTTGAAAGGATGTAGATTCACATTGATAGGATTATATCATGTTAGAGACAACACAATATTATCCTATGTGTAAATTAGGCACGTTATCTACCAAGTATTCTATCCATGTTTTAATTTTCCATCTTTCCAGCTCATTTATGTTGTTATTTTTATCTTGTCTTGTTTTATAAAGTTTGCACATTAGTAAACAATCTTGCTCATAACATATGCTCCCCTTATGCCTAGACCCGTCGGAAAAATTAAATTGCATGCCTTAACCATGATCTCATGGAATGGGATTGCAATTTAGTATAGAACTTCGCGTTCTTTCTCTTTGGCAAAAGGGATGTTGTTGTTCTATACATATATTCGCATACTGGTTCGAATCTTCGAGTATGTAGCGGATAAAATTTTTGCTCTAGCCTGAATCTTTAGGAATGAGTGAATTTTCAGAAAATTCAGGATTTAAGGTATTTTATGGGAAATATTATTTATTTTTGTTCAAATTTCCTTTGTTTCCATGTTTAGATAAATCCTTTTTTTAAAAAAAGGACTAGATGTCATGTTTTCTTAAGTTGAATCACAAATCTCTTTCACTTTTTGCATGGCACTAACATCTAATAAAAATTGAGATTTTGAGGAATCAATTTCTTGAATAAAATTGGATGTTATTTCAACTTAGGGTAGTCTTTTACTTCAATTTTTCATAAATCCGAAAATGCATAAAAATACCAAAAAATATCATCCGCAATGCATATTATATAGTTGCATGTCATATTTTCTATGTCATTAGTAATCGCCATGTCATCTTGTCACGTCATCCATGCATAGTTCATATTATTTTGTAATTGCCTTGTCATCCTTTTATGTCATTACATTTCACATGTCATATAGTTAATTTGCATTAGCATTGCATTAATAAGAGAAAACCCTAAAAATTCAAGTCACATAAACCAATCAGAAAAAGGATTTTTCATGAAATTGATACTGAAAGGGCATTAATTTTTTAATTAATGTAACCAAGTCCCCGAACTCAATTTCTTTGATTCGTAGAGATAAAATAGTTATCCCGCTATTTTATATAGGTTTCTAATCAACCTACCGTAAATGATTAGTGGCGGCTCCAATTGAATATTTTTCGTGAATAAACCTAAGTTGCGATTTGGTAGGTCTTGGGAGAGTCTGCATTAGATTAGTTAATTTAATTAACCTGATAATCCACCTACGTAGAATTTTTTATGTCGCGACAAATGGCAAATCTTAGAGTAAAAAGAAAGGCGTGCAAAGCAAGAAACTATCAATAGTGACGTCAGCAAAAGCCGTCAAAACAGGAAGATGTGCGGAAGAATAAACAGGGAGTGGATAACCAAGAGCAGTAACCGGGGAGTAGATAACCAAGAGCAGTAACCGTTCGACGATTACCTAGGTTCCCTAATAAATACCTCGAGACATCCAAATAGCGGCACACACACAAACACACAAATCAAGTCTTTATCTTTCATTATCTTAGCCTAATTTAACTGTAGCTTTCAAATTCCCGTCGTCGATTCAATTCCAACGAGTTTCATATCTCGGGTCGGTGCCGTTGATTAAATTCCGGTGTTTTCCCTTCATCCAAGGCCGTCGATTAGATTCCAATTTTGTATCGAGAAACCTGTCCAGTGTCGTCGATTAAATTTCGGCATTGTGTCATATATCACGTCCAATGTTGTCGATTAAATTCTGGTATTGTGTCCTATGATTCACGTTCCCATCCAACATCATCGATTAAATTCTGGTGTTGTGTCCTAAATGTAAGCCATCTGAAGGATTACCTTTTGATTGGTCAAGAGTCTGTAAGGCGCTACCTACATCATTATTGAAATATCTTTTGCATTTGATACTCTCTGTCCAAAATTGATCCGAAACTCCTTATTGAAAAATGAACTGCTTAAGTTCGATAAAAGATTTTCGCGTCAACAATTCATTTAGGCTTCAGCCTTCTGGGCTGAACCTCAAAAGTCTATTTGGGCCTAATCGAAGGATTTCGATGTTAACAATCTTTTTTACACACCCGATGTATGACATTCTGAATTTCTTGCCATTTTGAAGCTATTGAATGAGAAGTATCCATTGATGTATTTCAATTTTATTTTGCTTGGATCTGTTCAATCCAGAGTAAACTGACCAAAAAGGGAAATGCTAATGTATGACAAGATACGTAGACCTAAGAAACTCAAAAAAGTAAATGACGCTTTGACTGTAAGGATTGTGGAGGGAACATTTTGAATCAATAAAGGCCAGTCAAATAATGACAAAGGAATCCATTGCTAGCGTTATACAATTGGAGAGCGAGTGATGCCGTTTAACTAATGTATAATTTGCAAAATTCTCTAAATCGAACTATGACGATCGAGACCGTCGGAACTAGCGATGAACCCTCGTAATTACATGACAACCAATGTGACATTCTAATTTTTCCTGTCATTTTGGGACTCATTAATGAAAATGTATCTAACGATGTATTTCAGTCATATCTCGCTCGGATCTAATCAATCTCGAGTTGATTAACCAAAAGGGAAAGGTTAACGCGAGACAAGGTACGTGGACTTAGGAAATTCAAATAGGAAATGATACTTTGACCATAAGGATTGTAAAGGGGACATTTAGAGCCATAAAAGGCCGATCTAAGAACGATTAAGGAATGCATTGCTAGCGTTATATGATTGGAGTACGGGTGATGTCGCTTAATCAATATATAATTTACAAAATTTCCTAAATCGAACAGTGACGATCGAGATCGTCGGAACTAGTGATAGACTCTCATAATTACATGACAGCTAAAGTTGCCATGAATTGACGAGTCCTAAATGTGATATGAATCACGAGATCGATATGCGTAATGTCTGTAAAAGTCGTCCGTCAGTTCGAGATAGGCTGGAACCACGTCTGATAGAGAAATAATTCAGAAACGAGTCTTGAAATTAAAAAATGTAGAATCAAGAATTTCAACATTATAATTGAATTGGACGTTACCTTATCGAAGAAAATTGGAATTAGAAAAAACGACGTTCCGAATGTCGGAGGTAAAATTATCATTTTGCCCCTCAAGCCTTAGCCTTGCCTTAATAATTGGACAAGGGCATTTCGATCATTGATACCCTACCATAGCTGCTGAAAATTGGAGAAAATTGGTAGCCATTGGATGAAACAATGATTGACACATGGACAAGTGTTAAAGGATTAGACAATGATGTGGATGGGGACACTTTTAACCTATCATTCAACCTTGGTTGACTCTTCACTTGGTGTATATCCCCTCTTGCTCCCCCCATTTGGCCGAACACCCCACCACCACAGCCATCTTCTTCTTCTTCTTCTTCTTCCTTTCTGCCGAGAGCTGCACTGACGACCAGGTTCTGCCGCCAGTTTCGCCGCCGTCGACCCCCCCTTTCGGTGACTTCCAGCCACCGAGCCAACCACCAGCGCCTTCCTCATCCTCTTGCTAACATCCTTCAAGTGGAATCAGGTCATTTGACCCACCGAGGAGTTCCTACCGGTCATTCTCCCAGAAGTCGACGAAAACCGTCGCTGCTAGAGGTAAGCCACTGTTTAGACTCCGTAGGACCCCAAAACCTTTGAATCTTTCGGCCAAATTTTGTGGATATCTAGAGGACATGTAGAATGAGTTGTGGTAAAAATTTTGAGTGAATTTGATGGAGTTTTGACCCCAAATGGGTCTTGTGTTTGAAGGACAAAAACTGACCGGTTGAGGACTTAGAGGAACCGGCGCCGTTCGAGGACTTCCCAGCGTCGCCTTGGCTTCAAATTTTCGGTGAGGCTTCCCAACCCCTAGAACTACATATTAGCAAGTATATTAGTGGATAAATTGGGGATTTAGGTTAGTTTAAGGACTGATTGGTTGAGATATGCACAGAACTGAAAATGCTCTATTTCGGTTTTGTGCATACCAAATCTGTGGGGGACTGTTGGTGATAGAATTGAGTCCCAAATTCATCGTTGAAACATGCTAGGATGTCGATGAACATGTCAAGGGGGTTTATGTTTCATGAATTGGTGATTTAAGCAAGAGAATTGATAAATTGATTGGAATTCCTTAGGGTTATACGGCTGTCCTGTTTTGGAACCCTTGGAGCCGAATCCTTGGAGTGCTTGGGAAGAGATTTTTGTTGAATGTCTCATGTGATTGCATGTGCGTTCATTCTTGGTTGTATTCGCCTGAGTGTACGGTCAGCCTAACCTAGGGTTAGGACCTACCTTACTGAGATGTAAATCTCACCCCGTTGTAGGACCCCATTCTTCAGATCCTAGGCCGTGAGAATGTGACCAATCAGATTTGGTGACCCGAAAGAGATGTCGGAGTATTTTGAGGAGTTCTCGGACGGACAGGAAACTGTGTATGTTAGGAAATGTACCATAGTCTGGGTCGATGATGGTGGCAGCAGTTGGAAGCCTCATAGGTACGAGGCCTGGTTTGGAAAGGTAGGGGATATTACCATCGGACCACTAAAGCCCACTGAGGTATCCCGTGGGGTGATCCTTAGTTGGTGTCATCCTGATCGGGATTTGGTGGAGGCCGAGGGGTCAACAGTTGGCTCAAGGAATGTTCTTGAGAGGACCTCGACCTTGGAGGACATCGATGAGGTTATCGAGATCGAGGCTACCGAGGACGACCTGGTGGAGCCGTCAGCTAACGAGACGATGGAGGACACCGTGGAGGTTGGCTCGGAGACCCTCTTGGAGTACGAGCCTACTAAGGAGGCTGAAGAGACTGACGACTCCAGTAGCTCGACTTAGGAGTTTCTATTTTTCTGGTATGATATTTTCATGGTGACCACGATGCCACATTTCTTTTTGGGAGATGCGATGATTGTCTTTTGTACTAGTCCTGTCACCTCCATCGATCAGCAAGTTTAGCTTGCCCGTGCTCTTGTATGAACACTTGGGAGATTATGTATCTATTGATATTCTCGTTACCCAGGTCCCTTTTTATTATTGTACGGAGGACTTTACATATTATCATTTCTGCATGCTATCAATATAGTACATCTCTCGATTTATGTGAATCCTGGGACGTCCGAGAGAGTTTATGCTTACAGGGAGTTGCGCGCTCGTGCTCGGGGAGCGGGGCGTGACAACCAAAGTTGTCATAACTTGAGTTGTCCTAAGTGTGATGAGAATCAATGAGAATCACTGAGTGGATATGTGTAACGTCTACAAAAACTGTCCGTTGGTTCGAGATAAACTGAAGATATGATTGACGGAAGATTGATCACGAAATGGAAGCCCAAAATTGGCAAATGGAAATAAGAATTCCAAGATTAGAAGAGGATTTGACGTCGTCCCGCAAATGGTAATTTAAAATTGGAAAAGTGAAGTTTCAGATAGAAAGTGCAAAATTACCATTTTGCCCCTCAAGGATTGGCCTTATTTTAATAATTGAAAAAGGACATTTTAGTCAATTACAAATCCTCTAGGGCTGCTGAATTTAGAGGGACAAGATAGTATTTGATAGCCAAGATTTTATATGCATGCGGGTATCATTATATGGGTGATAAACATTTAATGCTTACCTTTAACCTACCATTTTTCATGTTGACCAAGCTAGATTTTGTGAAAGACTACTTCTTCCCCTTGCTTCAGTCGAACATCCCTTCCCACTCTCTTCCTCTCATTTTTCCTCTTCTTTTCCTTCCACCTAAACTGCTTCCGCCTGACCAGACCGCCACCACCGCTTTGCCCGGTTCGATCGACCCCTCCGACGACTCCTTCACCAAGCACCAACCACCAGAACGTTCCTCAACCTCTCCTCTACAAGTTTCAAGTGGTAGATCATCATTTGGTAGAGTATTTTTACCCGACCAGCCCCAAACACAAAAAACGGACAGAATCTGACTCAGTTGGGAGAAGGTCTTCGTTCAGCTACTTCGAGGCTTCGTTTGGCTTCAAATCTTCGGTGAGATCTTTTTAACTCATAGTACTTGAGTTGGCTAAGTTAGGATAGTAAGTTTGATTGTGTTTAGATGGATTTTCATGGCTAAAATGAAGTGATTTTCATGGGACAGATTCTGACCGCCTACACTCCTAAGGGAACCGAACCAATTGGAAGACCAAGGGGTCTTGTTTTGTTTCAAAATTTACGGTGAGGCCTCTAGACATCTAGATTTGTGTATTGCCAAGTTGATTTTTTGATAAATTGAAGTTTAGAGATGATTTGTAGACTGATTATTGGGGTAGAGGACATAACTGAACCTGCCCTATTTCGGTTTGAACTATCATGCCCTGCGCCTCGGGCACGAGCGCGTGACTCCCTGTAAGTACAAACTATCTCTCGGGATCCTAGGATTCCAACATAGTTCGAGAGATGTATCATATAGAAAGCATGCAGGAGCGACAATATAAAAACTCCTCCGTACAATTATGAAATGGGACCTGGGTAGCGAGGGTACCAATAATACATAATATCTGAATATCCATACAAGGTTCGATAAACTAACTATGCTGGTTAGTAGGGTGGCATGGCCAATACAAAAGGCAATCATCAATCTTGCAAAAGAAGTAGATATCGAGAACACCATCAAAATGCCAGACTAGTAAAATAGAGCCTCCTAAGTCGAGCTATTGGAGTCATCAGTCTCCTCCGTCTCCTCAGTAGACTCATACTCCGAGAAAGTCTCAAAGAAAATATCCACCGTATCCTCGAGCGTCTCGTCCGCTGACGGCTCCACCAGGTCGCCCTCGGTAGCCTCGACTACTATAGCCTCATCAGTGTCCTCTAGGGTCGGGGTCCTTTCAGGGCCATTCCTCGAACCAGCGACTAACCCCTCGGCCTCCACTAAATCCCGGACGAGATGACACCAGCTAAGGATCACTCCATGGGGCACCTCAGTGGGCTTTAATGCCCCATAGAAACGTCCCCTACCTTTCTAAACCATGCCTCGTACCTATGAGGCTTCCAGCTACTGTCACCCTCATCTACCCAAACGACTATACACTTCCTAACATAAATGGTCCCCTGTCTGTTAGGGAACTCCTCAAAATACACTGACATTTCCTTTGGGTCACCAAACCTGACTGGCCACATCCTCAATGCCTAGGATCTAAAAAGAAAGGGGTCCCACAACGGGGTGTGATATACATCTCAGTAAGGTAGGTCCTAACCCTAGGTTAGGCTGACCGTCCACTCAGGCAGATGCAATCACAAACAATTTATACAAATAATCACATGAGGCATTCGATTATCAATAAAAATATACAGATGTCAAGCATGCAGTCATGGCATCATAACACATCATCAGGATTAAGCACACGTCGCCATGTCAAATCACAACTTCCACCCTTCCAGTCTGCCTCACTTTCATGCCCGCGTTTAGAACGCTTTAGGCTCGGTCCGCATAAACGCATCAGACTGTCTCATTGACAAACCCGAGTAAATGCATCAGGTTTTTAATGTCACTCCAGGTTTGTGTCGACACATCACAACTCCGTTTCGTGTTTCAACGCATCAAGACTATGGCCTTCACAACCCCGCGTCTTATACGCCTCAGGGTGCCATTCAATTCAAACCCCGCGTCTCATACGCCTCAGGGTGTCACCACTCTCAGACATGTCACAAGTTCATTTTAATTCATAATACATAATATCAAGTGCAACTCAAGCACGAGCAATACACCCATGGCATGCGAAACAATCAATTGTGACACTCAAATGTGGCAATCAATTCAAAGCACAAGCATCGTCACACACATTCAAGTCCTCTATATCTTTCTAGGACGCACATTAGGGCACGACATTATAAATGTGACATTCTGATTTTCCTGTCATTTTCGAACTCAGTAATGAAAATTGTGTCTAGCGATGTATTTCAGTTGTATCTCGCTCAAATCTGATCAATCTCGAGTTGACTGATCAAAAGGGAAGGGCTAACGCGAGACAAGGTACGTGGACCAAGGAAACTCGAATAGGAAATAGCGCTTTGACCATCAGGATTGTCGAGGGGACATTTGCATTGCTAGCGTTATACGATTGGAGCGCGGGTGATGCCGCTTAACCAATGTATAATTTGTAAAAGTTTCCTAAATCAAACAGTGACGATCGAGGTCGTCGAAACTAGTGATAGACCCTCACGATTACATGACAACCAAAGTCGCCACGAATTGACCAGCCCTAAATGTGATACGAATCACAGGGTCGATACGCGCAACGTCTGCAAAAGCTGCCCGTCAGTTCGGGATAGACTGGAACCACGACTGATAGAGAAAACGATGAGAAACGAGTCTTGAAAATTGAAAATGGAGAATCAAGAATCACTTGGATTGGCCATCGTCTTATCGAAGAGTATTGGAAGGAGAAAAATAACATTTCGGACGTCGGGAGTAAAATTATCATTTTGCCCCTCAAGACCTAGCCTTACTTATATAATTAGACAAGGGCATTTTGGTCTTTTAATCACCCCCAAGGCTACAAAAAAAGAGAAAGGATTATGGCCATTGGATGAAACTTGAATGACACTTAGGACAAGTGCCAATATATTAGCTAAAGAGTGGTCATATCCATTATTTCATAACTACCATTCAACCCTTTAACTTTGAGACTTGCATATAACTCTCTCTCTCTCTCTCACCCCTCATTTGGCCGACCATCAACTGCCCCAAACCGAGAGTCTTCTTCTTCTCTTACTCGTCGCTCGCTGCCCTGTTCCGACCGACTCCCTTTTTCGGCCATAACTTTTTCGTCCGATGGTCGATTGAGCTAAAACCACCGGCAATAGAAAGCTTATCATCTTGTCGTTCTAACAATGTATTATGGGTCCAAACCCACCCAATCGTTTATCCCGTAGAGCTGTTTGAAGGAGCAAAGGTCAGGCTGACCAATTTTGAATTCGAGAGCTCCCAGCCGACCAGTCCGACTGCCCCACTATTCCGGCTATATCTTCTTCGTTCGATACCGGATCGAGGTAAAACCACCTCCAAATGAAAGCTTTATCTTTCCATAGACATATTATAAGCTCAATTTGACCCTGTAGATCTTCCCGTAGCTCGATTTGAGTGGACAAAGGTCAGGCGAGGCCAGATTCTGACCGTTTTTGGGGAAAGACCTGTTCCGGGGTCTTCTGGACTTCAAATTGCTCCACATTTTCGGTGAGGTCTTCTAAACTTATAGTATTAAGGTTGGATGAGATGTGGTAAAATGTTGGAATGAATTTTATGGAGTTTTAACGCTAAATGGGTCTTGTGTTTGAAGGGCCAAAACTGACCGGCGGTAAGCTTGGAGGAACCGGCGCTGTTCTTGGACCATTTGACGTCGCCTTGAGTTCAAATTTTTGGTGAGGCTTTCCAACCCTTAAAACTATATGTTAGCTAGTAAATTAATGATTAAATTGAGAAATTGAGATGGTTTAAGGGTTGGTAAATTGAGGTATACACAGAATCAAAATTCGCCCGATTCGGTTCTGTGCAAACTGGTTCTGTGGAGGCTATTATGGGTGGTTTTATGCCTCAAATTCATCAATGAGACATGCTAGAATGTTGAGAATCATGTTATTAAGGTTGGTGGTTCATGAATGGGTGAATTGAGCAAGAGAAATTGACGATTGATTGGAATTTCATAGGTTGTGTGACGGCTTTGGTCTTGGACCACTTGGACCGAATTTGAGGAGGTGCTTGAGGAGAGAATTTGTGGCATTAAGCTTGAGGTAAGGGAATCCTAAATCTAAGATAGGAAGATTGGACTCGATTGGACGAGTCGGGTAAATTTTTGGGTGATTCTTGAAGGGTTTCAATGTGATTGTCTATTGTACATCCTAGGAGGGTGTAGACCAAATGTTTGATCATGTTTATGCATTGAGTGATTTGTCGCATTTGAGTGTTGAATTTGATTGTCTTGCATGCCATAAATGTATGATTAGTGCATGAGATTACACATGGTCTTGTGTGTGTGAATTGATTCGAATTAATGGCATGTTTGAGGCATGATAAGACCCTGAGGCGTATGAGATGCGGGGTGGCGGAATGAATACCCTGAGGCGCTGAGGCGCGGGGTTGGAGTGTATGGCATCCTGATGCGTATGAGACGCGGGGTTGAGAAGGCCATAGTCCTGATACTTTGAAACGCGGAACGGAGTTGTGATGTGTGGACACTGGCCTGGAGTAACATTGAAACCTGATGCATTGGAACGGAGTTGTCAATGATGGTCTGATGTGTTTACGCGGACCGAGCCTGATGCGTTCTAAACGCGGGCATAAGAATGAGACAGGTGTGAAAGGTGGAAGTGGTGGTGTGACATAGCGGTGTGTGCATGATCTTAGAGATGTGTTGTGATGCCATGTCTGCCTGTTTGACATCTGCATGACTGTTAATAATTGAATTCCTCATGTGTCTATTTGCATGAAACGCTAATGTTTATGACCGCCTGAGTGGACGGACGACCTAACCTAGGGTTAAGACCTACCTTATTGAGATTTATATCTCACCCCGTTGTGGGCAACATTTTCAGGTCCCCGATGAAGAAAATCGAGTTTGCCATGGATTGGCATTTGACGAAGTCATTGGAGAAAAATAAAGACTTCCCTTTTGTGGCCTTAGGGTTGAAAAATGATACTCTTGGGGATTTAGATCTGTAATCTCTGAAGTATGATTGACCTTTATAAAAGGGGTACCCCAGTGTCCTTAGTCATCATCTGTTGCTGTATTTGTAATGGAGTTGACATCACTTTCGCATACATGCTTCATATAAAGTTGTAAGTTATAGGCCGTTGGATCCTGGAGCTCATTAAAGGTAACGGTGAAGGTGGGATGCTCGTGTGCCCGCCGGGCTCGGGGCGTGACATCTCCGTTTAAGTGGTATTAGAGTGAGGTCAGCTCGATCCAATCTGATTAAGACTTGGAGTGATAAGGAGCGATGACTTGAGGACAATTAGGTAGTGAGACCTTGAGGGATAAGCATGGATTGCTGAATCTTGAGGACTATAGGCTTGAACTTGTGTAGTATTCTAATGGTCCTAGTGCCGATTTAAGGGATGATTTTGAGTGATATTATGAATAAGGCTCACAAGGAAGTGAATAGAAATTGAGGAGTCATAAGCTTGGATTTGGGGTTGCTAGAGAATAACTTATGAATGAAGGGTCAATTGAAGTATATGATTGTGATCTTGATTTGTCAATGACCCAACTTGAGGAGTACGAGTTATAAAGAGGCGACTGATGTTAGTGAATTCAGGCTTGAATTGCGTGATATCTTGATGGTTTGGTTATCGATTGCTATTGACAATCTTGGATGATATGAGATGAGATGCATACAAGGGAGCAGATAAGGAATATATAGATTAAAGGCCAGTTGTGATTGAATGCATATGGGTTTGGCTTGAATAGCAACTAAACTTGAGATTTATGGTTGAACATAGGCAATTAATCTATGAGATGTGATGGTAATTGATGGAATTAAAAATTTTCAATGGATAAGAATGGATCTGGAGATGATTATGGTATGATGAATGGCGAGGACAATCAGGACGCGCATGTGTTTGTGGCATTGAAATGAAAGTCGAGGAAGGTGTGTGCATGAGCTTATCATTATTGGACTTAATAAACTGTCGCTTGGTATGGGACAAGTTGATGAGATACCTATAAACTGTAATGAAACATGGTGTGGGACATGTGAAACAAGGCTTTCTTCGTAGATGTATGACTTGGGACAACCTGCAACGGTCATGTCTGATGAGGGAGGGGGGTGATCGTAGGGACAGAGAGGTCCGGACAAGAAGCAGCTCCTGGCAGGCTTCTAAGATGGCAAGAGGCAGGAATGACCCAAGTCAAACTTGAAATAGGAAGTCTAGGTATTAGGTTGAGTCCAATTGTGGTTAAGAGATGTATGACACAAGATTGATCCTCGAGGGAGAATGTTCAAAAGTGGCATGGCATGTGTAATGACACCGTGATTGGCATGCTTAAAAGCCTTGTGCTTAGCAATGGATGCCGTTAGAAAAGAAAATCGATATTGTGATTGGCCTAGTTGGCATGTTTTGTAATTGACATCATGTGATTGGCTTGGCCAAGGTCTAATTGGGAGAGTAGATGACATGTGGGGTTAATACCCATTGAACTTATGCCTGTTGAGAATGAGAAAGCATGTCGTGTTTATGACAGAGTGGCAGATGCCTTGACTTATAGCATGATCGATTGATTCATTGAACTGCTGCCTTGAGTACTTGCTCATTGTTAATCTAGTTGAGTTTTGGCCTAGTCCAGGCTTGCCTAGTAATTGGCTGAAGATTGAGAAGTTGCCTTGTTGAAGCTAGCCTATTGAATAGTCATTGACTGATGAGAATCTGAAATCTTTGGGTAATGGACAACTAGTTGAGAGTTGTTTGGGAACCATTGTAAGGTTGATAATGATGAATGATGAGATGAGCAGCTTGAGACTGATAGACTTGAGTAGATGACTTAAGTTTTTGATTCCTGGAGGGAATCACAGTGGTTCAAGTCATATGAGAACCTAATAAGGTTGAACGACAAAGGTATGGTCGTAAAAGAGCATTGAGCTCGAGTATACATGGTATGGAAGATCCGAAAATTGATATGAATAATGAGAATTGAGTAAAGATGGGCGATTGGAGTATGAGTACCAAAAGAGAATATGGCTCGATCTGTTAATCATACAAGACCCAAGAGCTAAATGGGTCATGAGAACTTTAAATGGAAATGAGAAAATTTGTTGATTAAGCAACCTCGAGGAGGAGCTGCCATGATTGTCTAAGTCACTATGGTGACAGATGCTAGTACTATGAGTTAAAATGATGGAAGTCACGAGAAAGGTGACTCTGAGTTAATCTTTTCTAAATTGAATTCGTGGGAAAGACCCCGAGAGGTTGGAAAAGCTTGTGAAACTATGTATAAGGTTGAGATTGATTGAGTCAGGTAGAGGGATGAGATTTGAAATTGTCTCCCTCTAGATTGGGGATCTTGGTAAGGAAACCTTAGAGGTTTTGGGTACATTAAAGAAAGAAAGTGACCTCGATAGTTGTAGTCTTAAGAGGCTGTTGATAATTGGTGGAAGGTCACCAGAGGAAGGATTTCCTCGAAGGCATGATATATGCCTGGACTACCCCTATTGAGTTATTCAACGGAAAGTATCCTTTTGAGATTGCTCGAAGGCAAAGGTTGTAGGGATCCTGATAGTTTTGTAAGGATCAGAGGATGATTGACCAATGTGAGACAGAGTTCGCAAGGTCGCCTAAATATGTTAAGAGTGGTCAAGGACCCTTGAATAAAATAAGTAAATCCTTGAATTGATTGGAACTTGAAAACCTTATGGCTGGTTGTTATTCCTGATTTTGAGGAACACTAATGAGACTCAGCAAAAGAGGAGAATGATCGAAAGACTTATGAATAAGAGACCTCCTGCTCATGGATTACGAGCAAAGAGATGTTCATTATGAATATGGAACGTGCCTACGGGAAATGGTTAATTACCTGGGCGTAAGACACATGGTGGAAAATGGGTAGTCCGTCTTTTCTGTTATGGAAGGAGTCGAGGAAAAATCGGCATGCTAGTTTGCCTGGAATTAATGATTTCCTAGGATCGGTTGATTGAATCGGAACCATGAAAAATGAAATCATGCGTTGTTGTTCCCTAAAGCATAGGACATTGTTCTTAAAGGGCGATTGGACCATGAATTGGTCGTTAATGAAAAGGAAAGTGAGCGGACTTGATAGTCTTGACTGGTTGTGATTCTAGTGAATAATTTAGTAAACGAAAAAAGTGCTTAGAGAATACTTGCAAAGTGAGTTGAGGTAATCGAATTGAGCATTCGATAAGTGAACTGGTGGAGACCAAGGACGAACAGATATTGTCACTTGAGGTGACTGAATTATGGGAAGGAGAATGCCGAGTATGGTGGCATCTACATTCTGGAGTAAAACACCACCGTTGGCGCAGATTCCAAGATCGACGTCCTATGGAATAGGAAGAACATGGTGGATTTGAAATAAGAGAATGCCACTGAAGTGTTTGCTTCCCTCACATGGTAAGAGACCCTAGTGTGGAAGAAGGAGAAAATCCTAACTGTCTTGATATTAAGATGGAGCGTCTAGACTGGGAAAGAAGACGAAAAACTTGAATGATTCCTGGAAGTGAAATCTGAGAGGCTGTCTTGTAGACAATTTTGAATTCTAGGATGATGTTGACGTTTAGTGGATTGAACGGAATTGGGATAAGGTCGCATTAGCGAGTTTTGGAACTTAGAGGCTAAAATGCTAATGCTTCTCGAGAAAAAAGTGACAAGAATAAATAAAATGTTGTGCGGTCCTAGAGGAGACCCGTGACAACAAAGAGCCAAGGTCTGAGCTCTCAAGTGAAAAGTGAGAGGAATAGTTGGAAGATTCGACACTTGGTAGAAAGTTGATAACAGTCGAATTGAGTGCCCAATGAATGATTGAGTTGGTTGTTACCGTTTTGAGAGACGAGGATTGGACTCATTTAAGGAGTCATAAGAAACATGAGCAGCTTTTGAGAGTGTCCTATGGACTCTAAGGAGATGCTTGTTATATGCTGAATGTGAAGAGCACGGGCTATGGATCTGATAAGGTAAGATTTCTCGGTCGTGAAATCTCTTAGAAATGAAATCTCCGTAGAGCCTTGGAGAAATGGAATGAGTGATAAATCAACTAGAGTCGATGTGGGTTGCTAGAAGTTGAAAGTTCTTGGAATTGATGAATTGTAATAGACGGACCACGGAAAGATTCCCCACAAGAGCTGTTCCATTGGTAAAATGGATTAAGGATGAGATGTAACATGAATGGGTGAATGAACGTGAAAAGAGTTTTCGAGGACTCGAGTTAAGCTGATGACTACGCTGTTTATGACAATTCCAGTTGGAAATTGAAATGCATATGAGGGTCGCGATGACGCGACAAGAATGAAACTTGAGGCATAGCAAGGCAACCGGAAGTGGGCATTGCATATACATCGTGATGATAAGGCCATAGGAGTTGGAATGCTTAGAGCATGATTGGAGTGGGTTGCGAGTGTCCTCGCGATAAAGTTGGGGAATGTTGTTTGAGTAAAAGAATGTTTCAAGGCTATACCTACCACAAGAGTATAAAGTAGCAGTTTCTCGAGGGGAATTGAATAAGAGGTAGCGCTGATGCGTGAAACTACTTGTGAATATGAGAACATAACATGTTTAAAGAAAGATCTTGAAGTTATGTGAGTTAAAAGAGGTTGAGAGTAGGGACTGCCTAAAGGGAATTGAAGGCAAAGCATGTGGAACGAAGAGATCACCCAAGTGTTGTTATAGCGATATTCGTATCGCTAAGGAAGGGTGAATTGTTTAGCGGATGCTTACAATTAAGAATTGAGCATTGTTTAATTGGCGTTGGAGGAACGGATCTTCCCTTGAGAAATAAGAGATTTAACCTCTAAATTGGAAGTTGTCAAATGACTAATTGACGGCCACTGAAAACATCTAACTTGAAGGCTAGAAGAGAATTGAGATGTTGCCATGAACGAACATCGATACTTGAGGGGTTATAGGAATAGATGGAACCCTCGAGACCCTAGGGACGGAAGTACGAGTCCAGTATTGAGGGGAAATTTAAGGAGACGATCTCATCAAAATTCGAGGGGAGGATTATGGTGTTCCTGGGGATGGCACAAAGATGTGCCAAGATACATATATATACTATCGGTGATAAGGGTTGAAAGTTGAAATTTATCTATCATATAGTCGAGCACTAGACGTGTCGATAAAATGGAAGGACATAACCACGAAAGTTGAAGGACCACTTTGATCCAAGGGAATTTTCGGATGGAATCGAGAATGGATTATTACGGAAGTAATCATGTAATTGTTTAAGGAGTCGAGAGGGCCATAACTCGATTTGATTAATGGAGGGCAAATTGATAAAGTCCTTGAATCTCTGTTGGTATGAAATGAAGTTTGAAGGGGGCGATACGCCGAATGGTATGGACATTAAGGAGTGCATTCTGACGAGGGCTTAGTAATAATGGTTATGGACAAATGAAAGAGATAATGTGAACACTAGAGGATGAACTGCTGACAAATGTTACGAATACCAAAATAGAATGGAGAGAAGCAAATAGGATTGAGGACTGAAGGAGACAAGTCCTAGGAGAAAAATGGTTTTGGACTAGAAAGGATGAGTACGATCGTCAAGGCGTGAAAGGAATTATCTAAAAGAGTAAGGATGTGATGAGGCGCTGATACCTCAAAGGATTGGATGGCTAGAAGGTTGTAAATTTCGAGGACGAAATTTCTTTAAGGGGAAGAGTTGTGACATTTTGATTTTCCTATCATTTCCGGAATCAGTAATGAGAATTGTATCTAGCGATGTATTTCAATCGTATCTCGCTCGAATCTGATCAATCTCGAGTTAATTGACCAAAAGGTAAGGGCTAACGCGATACAAGGTACGTGGACCAAGGGAACTGGAATAGAAAATGTCGCTTTGACCGTAAGGATTGTCGAGGGGACATTTAGAGCCATGAAAGGCCGATCTAAGAACGATTAATGAATGCATTGCTAGCGTTATTCGATTGGAGCACGGGTGATGCTGCTTAATCAATGTACAATTTGCAAAAGTTTCCTAATTCAAACAGTGATGATCGAGGTCATTGGAACTAGTGATAGACCCTCACGATTACATGACAACCAAAGTCGCTATGAATTGATGAGCCCTAAATGTAATACGAATCACATGGTCGATACGTGTAACGTTTGCAAAAGCCGTCCGTCAGTTCGGGATATACTGGAACCATGTCTGATAGAGAAAACGATCAGAGACGAGTCTTGAAAATTGAAAATGGAGAATCAAGAATTCCAACGTCAGATTTGGATTGGCCATCACCTTACCAAAGAGTATTGGAATGAGAAAAACAACGTTCCGAACGTCGGGAGTAAAATTACCATTTTGCCCTTCAAGACCTAGCCTTACTTATATAATTGGACAAGGGCGTTTTGGTCTTTTAATCACCCCCAAGGCTGCCAAAAAAGAGAAAGGATTATGGCCATTGGATGAAACTTGAATGACACTTAGGACAAGTGTCAATAGATTAGCTAAAGAGTGGTCATGTCCACTTTTTCACAACTACCATTCAACCCTTTGACCTTGAGACTTGCATATAGCTCTCTCTCTCTCTCTCTCTCACCCCGTATTTGGCCGACCATCAACTCCCCCAAATCGAGAGTCTTCTTCTTCTTCTTGTCTTACTCGCCAGCTCGCTGCCTTGTTCCAATTGACTCATTGTTCCGGCCATAACTTTTTCGTCCGATGGTCGATTGAGGTAAAACCACCGGCAATAGAAAGCTTATCGTCTTGCCGTTCTAACAAGGTATTACGGGTCCAAATCCACCTAGCCGTTTGTACCATAGAGTCATTTGAAGGAGCAAAGGTCAGGCTGGTAAGTTTTGAATCCGAGAGCTCCCGGTCGAGCAGTTCGATCGGCCCACTATTCCGGCCATATCTTCTTCGTTCGATACCGGATAGAGGTAAAACCACTGCCAAATGAAAGCTTATTGTCTTATATTTCCATAGACATATTATAAGCTCTATTTAACTCTATAGATCTTCCCTAGCTCGATTTGAGTGGACAAAGGTCAGGCGAGGTTAGATTCTGACCGGTTTTAGGAAAATACCTGTTCCGGGATCCTCCGGACTTCAAATTGCTCCAAATTTTCGGTGAGGTCTTCTACGCTTATAGTATTAAGGTCGAATGAGCTATGGTAAAAAGTTGGGATGAATTGGATGAAGTTTTGGCCCCAAATGGGTCTTATGTTTGAAGGGCTAGAACTGACCAGCGGTAAGCTTGGAGGAACTAGCGCCATTCTTGGACCATTTGACGACGCTTTGAGCTTAAATTTTCGGTGAGGCTTTCCTACCCTTAGGACTACATGTTAGCAAGTAGATTAATGATTAAATTGAGGAATTGAGATGGTTTAAGGGCTAGTAAGTTGAGGTATACACAAAATCGAAATTCGCCCAATTCGGTTCTGTGCAAACCGGTTCTGTGGAGGCTGTTAGGTTGGTTTTGAGTCTCAAATTCATCGATGAGACATGCTAGAATGTTGAGGATGATGTTATTAAGGTTGGTAGTTCATGAATGGGTGAATTGAGCAAGAGAAATTGACGATTGGTTGGAATTTCATAGGTTGTGTGGCGGGTTTGGTCTTGGACCACTTGGACCGAATTTGAGGAGATTCTTGAGGAGAGAATTTGTGACATTAAGCTTGAGGTAAGCAAATCCTAAATCTAAGATAGGAAGATTGGACTCGATTGGGCGAGTCGGGTAAATTTTTGAGTGATTCTTGAAGAGTTTCAGTGTGATTGTCTATTGTACATCCTAGGAGGGTGTAGATGACCCAAATGTTTGATCATGCTTGTGCATTGAGTGATTTGTCGTATTTGAGTGTTGAATTTGATTGTCTTGCATGCCATAAGTGTATGATTGGTGCATGAGATTACACATGGTCTTGTGTGTGTGTGAATTGATTCGAATTAATGGCATGTTTGAGGCATGATAAGGCCCCAAGGCGTATGAGACGCGGGGTGGTATAATGAATACCCTGAGGCGCGGGGTTGGAGTGTATGGCACCTTGATGCATATGAGAAGTGGGGTTGAGAAGGCCATAGTCCTGATGTGTTGAAACGCAGGACGAAGTTGTGATGTGTCGACACTAGTCTGGAGTAACATTGAAACCTGATGCGTTTACGTGGGTTGTCAATGACGGTCTGATGTGTTTACGCGGACCGAGCCTGATGCGTTCTAAACGCGGGCATGAGAATGAGGCAAGTGTGAAAGGTGGAAGTGGTGGTGTGACATGGCGATGTGTGCTTGATCTTAGAGATGTGTTGTGATGCCATGTCTGCTTGTCTGACATCTACATGACTGTTGATAATTGAATGCCTCATGTGTTTGTTTGCATGAAACGCTGATGTTTATGACTGCCTGAGTGGATGGTCGGCCTAACCTAGGGTTAGGACCTATCTTACTGAGATTTATATCTCACCCCGTTGTGGGCAACATTTTCAGGTCCCGATGAAGAAAATCGAGCTTGCCATGGATTGGCATTTGACGAAGTCTTTGGAGGAAAATAAAGACTTCCCTTTTGTGACCATAGGGTTGAAAAATAATACTCTTTGGGATTTAGGTTTGTAACCTCTGAAGTATGATTGACCTTTATGAAAGAGGTACCCTTGTGTCCTTAGTCATCATGTGTTGTTGTATTTGTAATGGAGTTGACATCGTTTTCGCATGCATGCTTCATATAGAGTTGTAAGTTATTGACCATTGGATCTTGGAGCTCATTAAAGATAACGGTGAAGATGGGATGCTCGCGTGTCCGCCGGGCTCGGGGCGTGACATTAAACCTCCAAGAATCGATCAATTCACGCACAAATCGCCCAATCGTGTCCAATCCTCCTATCAAAGGTTTAAGATTCCACTTACCTCGAGCTTAATTCAATACAATTCCTCTTCCAAGCACCCCAAGGGTTCGGTTCTAATGATCCAAGATCAAGTCTGCCGCGCAACCTTAGGAAATTCATCAAATCGTTAACTTTTCTTGCTCAAATCATCACCCCACTAAACATACACCTCATGGACTTATCCATTAGCATCCTCACATTTCTCAACGATGAATTTGGAGCTTAATTTCAACACCAGCAGCCTTCCATAGAACCGGTATGCACAGAACCGAAACAGAGCATACCCGATTCTGTGCATTCCCCAACTTAACAGCCCTTAAACTAGCCTAAATTCTCAATTTAATCACTAGTCTACTTGCTAACTTGTAGCTCTAAGGGTTGGGGAGTCTCACCGAAAATTTGGAGTCAAGGCGACGCCAAAAAGTCCTTGAACGGCGCCGGTTCTTCCGAGTCTGCTACCGGTCAATTCTGGCCCTTCAAACACAAGACCCATTTGGGTCAAAACTCCATCAAATTTACCAAAACTTTTTACCACGGCTCACTCTATGTGTCCCCTAGATGTCCACAAAATTTGGTCAAAAAATTCAAAGATTTCGGGGTCCTATGAGGCCTAAATCGTGGCTTACCTCTGGTTGCGACGATTTCCATCGACCTTCGGGAGATTGGTCGGCTGGAGCTCTTCAGATGGTCAAATGACTTGCTTCCACTTCGAGGATGTTGGCAAGAGGATGAGGAAGTAGCAGGTAGTTGACTTGGTGGCTGGGAGTCGCCGGAAGTGGAGGTTGACGACGGCAAACAACAGCGGCATAACCGGTCGAGCGGCGAGCTTCACAGTAGCAAGGAAGAAGAAGAAGAAGAAGAAGAAGATGAAGAGCAGATGGGAGGGTGTTCGGCCATGCAAGAGAGAGAAAGTGAGGTATATATTTCAATGGCTTGGTCAACTATGTTTGAATGGTATGTAAAAAGTGTTTCCATCACCTCATGGCTTAATCTCTTGACACTTGTCCATTGTGTCAATCATTTGCTCATCCAATGGCTGTTATTTCTTTAAATTTTCGACAGCTATAAAGGGCTTCAATGACCAAAATGCCCTTGTCCAATTATTAGGGCAAAGCTAAAGCTTGAGGGGCAAAATAGTAATTTCACCCCTGACGTCCGGAACGTCGTTTTTTTATTCCAAATTTCTTGGATAGGGCATCGGCCAATCCAATTGTAATGTTGGAATTCTTGATTCTCCATTTTCAAATTTCAAGACTTGTATCTGAATCATTTCTCTATCCAATGCGATCTTAGCCTATCCAGAACTGACGGGCTGCTTTTGCAGACGTTATCACAATTAGGGTTCGTCAATTCATGGCGACTTTGGTTGTCATATAATTGTGAGGGTCTATCACTAGTTTCGATGGTCTCGATCGTCACTGTTCAATTTAGGATTTTGCAAATTATATATTGATTAAGCAGCATCACCCGCGCTTCAATCATGTAATGCTTGCAATTCATTCCTTAAACGTTCTTAGATCGGCCTTTTATGGCTCTAAATGTCCCATTGACAATCCTTATGTTCAAAGTTCCATTTCCTCTTCGAGTTTCCTAGGTCTACGTACCTTGCCTCGCGTTAGCCTTTCCCTTTTGGTCAATCAACTCGAGATTGATCAGATCTGAGCGGGATACGACTGAAATACATTGTTAGATACATTTTCATTAATGAGTCTTGAAATGACAGGAAAAATCAGAATGTCACAACTCTTCCCCCTTACAAAAATTTCGTTCCCGAAATTTACATCAAACTTGGTTACTCAAACAAATGGGGGTATTGACACCTCATCGTTTCCTCGTTTTCCCATGTAGCGCCTTCGGTTCCATGGTGCACTCAAACAACTTTGACCAATGGAATCGTTTTATTCCTCAGAATTTGCTCCTTTCGGTCTTCGATTCTAACTGGCTTCTTCACGTAGGATACTCTGTCGTCTACTTCTATAACCTCGTAGTCCAGCACATGTGTCGGGCCCGGTTCGTACTTCCGTAACATGGACACATGGAAGACGTTGTACACTTGGAATAGATTGGGTGGTAAGGCCAGTCTGTAGACTAAGGTCCCAATCCATTCCTGAATTTCAGATGGACCTACGTACCTTGGGCTCAGTTTTCCTTTCTTTCTAAATCGCGATAACCCCTTCATCGGCGACACCTTAAGGAAAACATGATCGCCTACTAAAAACTCCAAAGGCTTACGTCGTTTATCTGCATAATTCTTCTGGCGACTCTGTGCCGTCTTCAGTCTATCCCGAATTATCTTTACCGCTTCCACCGATTGCTCTACTAACTTTGGGCTTGTGATACTTCTTTCTCCAATCTCGTTCTAGCAAATCGGGGTTCTACAAGGTCTTCCATAAAGCGCTTCAAATGGTGCCAATCGAACGCTCTGCTGGTAGCTGTTATTATAAGCAAACTCTACCAAATGCAACTGACCCTCCCATCCACCTTTGAAGTCTATTACGCACGCTCGCAACATATCCTCAAGCGTTTGAATCGTCCACTCCGATTGTCCGTCCGTTTTTGGATGGTACACCGTGCTAAATTACAGGCGAGTCCCCATAGCATCTTGAAGACTTTTCCAAAAGTTCGCTGTGAACTTGGGATCTCTATCTAAGCTAATTGTCACGGGTACTCCTTGCAGTTTTACTATCTGCCTCATGTACAATTCGGTGTATCTATCCATTGCGAAATCCTTTCGCACAGAGATGAAGTGTGTAGACTTGGTCAACCTGTCCACGACTACCCAAATGAAATTATGGCCTCTCTAGCTCCTTGGGAGTCCTATTACAAAGTCCATCGTTACATGCTCCCACTTCCATTCAGGAATCTCCAATGGCAGTAATAATCCACCAGGCTTATAGTGTTGTGCCTTCACCTGTTGCATGTCAGACACTTTGCCATGTACTTCGCTACGTCCATTTTCATCTCGTTCCACCAATAATGTTGACGCAAGTTTTGATACATCTTCGTGCTTCCTAGGTGGATACTATAATTGCTCCTATGAGCCTTTGATAAAATCTTTTCCCTGAGTTCTTCGTCCTTTGGTACGCATAGACGCCTTCGAAACTTCACGATTCCATCCTCTAACACTTGGAATTTCGGTTTCCTCTTTGTCACGTCCATTCCCAGGATTTTCTGGATTTCTAGGTCCTTACACTGCAATGCTTTTACCCTTTCCTAGACCTCAAGTTCTATTCTCAGTGTGGCCATCAAACTGGATAACCAACAGACTTCCAATTTGAACTCAGAATCCCTCAAGTTCTCGAATAACGACCATCCTTTCACCAGTAGGCAAGCGATGCTCGATTTTCGGCTGAGCGCATCCGCGACTCGATTCGCTTTCACAGGGTGATACAGTATGTCGCAATCATAATTCTTAAGCAGCTCCATCCGCCGACGCTGCCTCATATTTAGTTCCTTCTGGGAAAACAGATACTTCAGGCTCTGGTGGTCCGTGTAAATCTAGAACTTCTCACCACACGGATAATGTCTCTAGATCTTTAGAGCAAAAATGATTGCTGCTAACTCTAAATCGTGAGTTGGATAGTTCATCTCGTGCGGTCTCAATTGTCGAGACGCATAGGCAACCACTCTTCCATGCTGCATTAGCACACAGCCTAGTCCCTTTAACGAAGTATCGCTATATATTTCATAGCCTCCAGGCCTTGATGGAATCGTTAACACCGGTGCGGTTGTCAATCGATGTTTGAGCTCTTAAAAACTCCTTTCGCACTTATCCGTCCATTCGAACCTCGTTTCTTTCTTTGTCAATCTCGTTAGTGGAATGGCTATGGATGAAAACTTCTCCACAAAACGTCTGTAATATCTAGCCAATCCCAAGAAACTTCGGACTTCCGTGACTGTAGTAGGCATAGGCCAATTCGTTATAGTTTCGATCTTTGCTAGATCCACAATAATCCCTTCTCCAGATACCACATGGCCAAGGAATGCCACTTTGTTCAGCCAAAACTCGCATTTGCTAAACTTAGCGTAGAGCGAGTGTTCCTCAAGGTCTGCAAAACAATCCTCAGGTGCTCTTCATGTTTCTCGTTACTCCATGAGTAAATCAGGATATCGTCGATAAAGACTATGGCGAATCCGTCCAAAAATTCCTCAAACACCCGCTGCGTCAAATCCATAAATGCGACTGGAGCATTGATCAATCCAAAAGGCATCACTATAATTCGTAGTGGCCATACCTTGTCCTGAAAGCAGTCTTAGGTATGTCTTCTTTCTTAATCCTCAACTGGTGATACCCGGTTCTCAAATCAATCTTAGAGAATATCGTGGCTCCTTGCAATTGGTCAAATAGTTCATTAATTCTCGCAGAGGGTACTTGTTCTTCACTGTCACGTGGTTCAATTGTCTGTGGTTCAATTGTCTGTAGTCGATGCATAGACACAAGGACCCATCCTTTTTCCTTACAAACAATACCGGTGCTCCCCATGGTGAAGCACTCAGTCAGATAAATCCTTTATCTAGTAATTCTTGCATCTGCACCTTTAGCTCTTTCAATTCCGATAGGGACATCCTATAAGGTGCTTTCGAGATTGGCTCCGTTCCGAGAGCTAACTTGATCACAAATTCTACCTCTTGCTCTGGTGGTAACCCGGCAACTCTTGGGGAAATATGTCAAGAAACTTACGCACTATCGGGATACCTTCTAGTTTAGATTCCTCGATAGTCGTGTCAATAACTACGATCAAGTACGCCTGATATCCTTCAGACATCAACTTTATCACTTCAAGAGATGAGACTAAAGGAATTGGGGTTCCTCCTCGACTTCCCACGAATTCAAAACTAAGACGTCCTTCTAGGTAGAAACAGATTATCCTACTACCGCAATCCACTACTGCTCCCTGTTTATCCAACCGGTCCATTCCTATGATCACATCGAAGTCATACATGGGCAACACAACTAGATCGATACTCTCCTTACTATCGCCAATCACAATTTTACATTCAGCACAGCCAATGAAACTAGTATATTATCTTTCAACGGAGTAGCAACATGCAGAATCACACTTAATGTCTTTAACTTCATATCGGTCAAATCAGCATATCAAGCAGACACAAATGAGTGTGTTGCGCCAGGATCAAATAAAACAAATGCAGCTTGGTCGCACAAATAAACCGTACCTGTGACCACGCCTGGCGTTTCTTCTGCCTCTCTGCGGGCTACTGCATAAACTCTCCCCTGAGCTGGGGGTCGATTCTAATCAATTTGAGGAGTGGCAGTCGACGATCTAGCCTATGGCCACTGCCCTTGAGGTTGATTCGCTAAAGCTCGATTCGGGCAAGTCCTCATCTAGTGGCCCATCTAACCACACTTGAAGCACGCTCCAGTTCTTATTGGGCATGGCCCATTACCATGCCTTCTGCCACAGAGGCGACAGTTCCAGTTCATGGGGTTCGGTGACATCACAATGTTCCTCCTTATCAGAGGGACAAAACGTCTATTGCCAGTCATTGATCTCTTACTCATCTGGCGATTGTCTCTAAATGAATTAAACCGCGATCTAGATGCGACATTCCTCTCCTTCAGGTTCCTCTCGATCATTTGCCCCCGTTCATAGATTTCCTCGTAGGTGCTCAAATTTAGGGCTATCATCTGGCTGCGAAGCTTAGGCCTCAGTCCATCTCGAAAGCTCCGCGTCTTCTCTAGGGGATCCTCTACTGATCGGGGTACATATTTTGAAAGCCTAGAGAACTCAGCCTCATACTGGTCTACGGTCAGCTGATTCTGAAGTAGTTGTAAGAATTCTACTTGCTTCCTTTCCCGGGCTGTCTCCGAGAAATACTTATCATTGAATGCCGTAGTAAAGGCATTCCAGGTCATGGTCATTCCTTCCAAAAAGACTCCATTCTTGGTGGCAGCCCACCAATCATTTGCGATCCCTTCTCGCTGGTACACCGCCAATAGCACTTTTTCTTCGTCCGAGCACCTCAGGACTCCAAAGGTCTTCTCTAGTTTCTCAATCCATCTGGGGGCTAGTTTGGGGTCTTCAATCCTGTCAAACTTGGTTGGTTTTAGCTTGATAAATTGCTCGACTAGCTAGCCCATCTGCCTGGCCACAACAACTTTTTCTTGAGCATCACTGTCTCATTTCCCTGGTCGTGGTCGCCATTGTTCCTGTTGCTCCCATTGTTACTGTTGTTGGCATTGACGACAGCTATTGCGGCTCCTACCGCTTAGGCTATGGTAGCATCTCTATCTTAGGTCTGCTTGTCGATGAGGTCGCCAATCTTTTCGAGTGCCCTCAATACTCTGTCCATCCTTAGGTCTTCTGCTACAGGTGGCCTCGAACTAAAGGCTCCGTTCCTTGGTCTTCCAGGCCTCCTAGACGGATTACTCATTCTTATGCGCTTCTACTGAGCCTGGTCCACCATAATTTCATCAAGGAGTTAGTAACTCATTCATTCAATCAAGTCCAAAGCTACCAACTAACTATGCCTTAATAGAAACAGTTATAATACAACAGCCTTCCACACAACAATTTCCACAAACACCATAACAAGCCGTTCATGGCTGTTCCTCAATTCCGTTCCTTTAACGGTTCGCCAAAACAAGCCATGCTCATTCACTTAATAGGCCAATTCCAGAAATGACTTTCAATGTTAAACATGGAACTCAATCCTCATACATTGCCACAACCCTGCCAAGGCCAACTGGCAATCACATGTGCCAAGTCATATGCCATGCATCTCGTGCCTTATTCTAGTAAGTCTCCCAAGGTCTCGCTACCTGTCCTTGTCCCAACTTAATCCTCCTTATTACTCCAGTCCTCAATCAACTTTGAATCGAGCTGACCTTACTTTGATACCAAGCGAAGCGAGGATGTCACGCCCCACAACTCGGGCACGAGCGCGCGACTCCCTGTAAGTACAAACTATCTCTTGGGGTCCTAGGATTCCAACATAGTTTGAGAGATGTATCATATAGAAAGCATGCGGAAGCGACAATATAAAAACTCCTCCGTACAATTATGAAATGGGACATAGATAGCGAGGGTGCCGATAATACATAATATCTGAATATCCATACAAGGTTCGATAAACTAACTATGCTGGTTAGTAGGGTGGCATGGCCAATACAAAAGGCAGCCATTAGTCTTGCAAAAGAAGTAGATATCGAGAACATCATCAAAATGTCAGACTAGTAAAATAGAGCCATCTAAGTCGAGCTATTGGAGTCATCAGTCTCTTCCGCCTCCTCAGTAGGCTCATACTTCGAGAAAGTCTCAGAACAAATCTCCACCGTATCCTCGAGCGTCTCGTTCTTTGATGGCTCCACCAGGTCGTCCTCGGTAGTCTCAATCACTATAACCTCATCGATGTCTTCTAGGGTCGGGGTCCTCTCAAGGTCATTCCTCGAACCAGCGACTGACCCCTCGGCCTCTACTGAATCTTGGGCGGGATGGCACCAGCTAGGGATCACTCCATGGGGCACCTCAGTGGGTTTCAGTGGCCCCGTAGAAACGTTCCTTACCTTTCTAAACCATGCCTCATACTTATGAGGGTTCCAGCTACTGCCACCCTCATCTACCTAAACGACTGTACACTTCCTAACATAAATGGTCCCCTGTCCGTCAGGAAACTCCTCAAAATATACTGACATTTCCTTTGGGTCACCAAACCCGATTGGCCACATCCTTAAAGCCTAGCATCTGAAAAGAAAGAGGTCCCACAACGGGGTGAGATATACATCTCAGTAAGGAAGGTCCTAACCCTAGGTTAGGCTGACCGTCCACTCAAGCAGATGCAATCACAAACAATTTATACAAATAATCACACGAGGCATTCGATTATCAAGAACAACATACAAATGTCAAGCATGCAGTCATAACATCGTAACACATCAGGATCAGTCACACGTCGCCATGTCAAATCACAACTTCCACCCTTCCAGTCTACCTCACTTTCATGCCCGTGTTTAGAACGCCTTAGGCTTGGTCCGCGTAAACACATCAGACCGTCTCATTGACAAACTCGCGTAAACCATCAGATTTTCAATGTCACTCCAGGTTTGTGTCACACATCACAACTCCATCCCGCGTTTCAATGCATCAGGACTATGGCCTTCACAACCCCGCGTCTCATATGCCTCAAGGTGTCACTACTCTCAGACATGCCACAAGTTCATTTTAATTCATAATACATAATATCAAGTGCAACTCAAGTACAAGCAATATATCCATGGCATGCGAAACAATCAATTGTGACATTCAAATGTGACAATCCATTCAAAGCGCAAGCATCGTCACACACATTCAATTCCTCTATATCTTTCTATGACGCACATTGGGCCACCACATTATAAACCTCCAAGAATCGATCAATTCACACACAAATCGCCCAATCGAGTCCAATCCTCCTATCAAAGGTTTAGGATTTCCCTTACCTCGAGCTTAATTCAATACAATTCCTCTTCCAAGAACCTCAAGGGTTCGGTTCTAACGATCCAAGATAAATTCCGCCGCGCAACCTATGGAAATTCATCCAATCGTTAACTTTTCTTGCTCAAATCATCACCCCACTAAACATACACCTCGTGGACTTATCCATTAGCATCCTCACACTTCTCAATGATGAATTTGGAGCATAATTTCAACACCAACAGCCTCCCACAGAACCGGTATGCACAGAACCGAAGCAAAGCATACCCGATTCTATGTATACCCCAACTTTGCAGCCCTTAAACTAGCCTAAATCCTCAGTTTAATCACTAATCTACTTGTTAACATGTAGTTCTAGGGGTTGGGGAGCCTCATCGAAAATTTAGAGTCAAGGCGACGCCGAAAAGTCCTTGAACGGTGTTGGTTCCTCCGAGTCTGCTACCGGTCAGTTCTAGCCCTTCAAACACAAGACTCATTTGGGGTCAAAACTCCATCAAATTCACCCAAACCTTTTACCACAGCTCAGACTATGTGTCCCCTAGATGTACACAAAATTTGGTCAAAAAATTTAAAGACTTCGGGGTCCTGTGAGGCCTAAATTATGGCTTACTTCTGGTTACGACGATTTCCGTCGACTTTCGGGAGATTGGTTGGCCGGAGCTCTTCAAGTGGTCAATCGACTTGCTTCCATTTCAAGAACGTTGGCAAGAGGACGAGGAAGCAGCAGGTGGTTGGCTCGGTGGCTGGGAGTCACCGGAAGTGGCGGTCGATGGCGGCGAACAACCGCGACAGAACTGGTCGGGCGGCGAGCTTCACAGCAGCAAGAAAGAAGAAGAAGAAGAAGAAGAAGAGTAGATGGGAGGGTGTTCAACCAAGCAAGAGAGAGAAAGTGAGGTATATATTTCAATGGCTTGGTCAACTATGTTTTAATGATAGGTAAAAAGTGTTTCCATCACCTCATGGCTTAATCTCTTGACACTTGTCCATTGTGTCAATCATTTGCTCATCCAATGGCTCTTGTTTCTTCAAATTTTCGACAGCTATAAAGGGCTTCAATGATCAAAATGCCCTTGTCCAATTATTAAGGCAAAGCTAAAGCTTGAGGGGCAAAATGATAATTTCATCCCCGACGTTCGGAACGTCATTTTTCTAATTCCAAATTTCTTCGATAAGATGATGGCCAATCCAATTGTAATGTTGAAATTGTTGATTCTCTATTTTCAAATTTCAAGACTTGTGTCTGAATCATTTCTCTATCCAATGTGATCCCAGCCTATCCTGAACTGACGGACGTCTTTTACAGACGTTATGCGTATCGACCCTGTGATTCATATCACAATTAGGGCTCATCAATTCATGGCGACTTTGGTTGTCATGTAATTGTGAGGGTCTATCACTAGTTCCGATGGTCTCGATCGTCACTGTTCGATTTAGAAATTTTACAAATTATATATTGGTTAAGCGGCATCACCCTCGCTCCAATCATATAACGCTAGCAATGCATTCCTTAATCATTCTTAGATCCGCCTTTTGCGGCTCTAAATATGCCCGCGACAATCCTTATGGTCAAAGTTCCATTTCCTATTCGAGTTTTGTAGGTCCACGTACATTGCCTCGTGTTAGCCTTTCTCTTTTGGTCAGTTAACTCGAGATTGATTAGATTCGAGTGGGATACGACTGAAATACATCGTTAGATACATTTTCATTAATGAGCCTTGAAATGACAGGAAAAATCAGAATGTCACATGAAAAAACTGACCATTTTAAGGGCTGTGGGAGGTGTCGCCATGCTATTAATTTATCGTTAAGGCATATTAGAATATCGATTGGGGTGTTAGTGAGGTGTGTGCTTCAGAGAATGGAGAATTAAAGAGATAAATTGATCAATTGGTGAATTTTCATTAGGTTGCATTGTTGCCTTGTTTCGGATCAAGAAGAACTGAACTTTGGAGGAGCTTTGGAGGAATTTTGCTAATTAAATTGAAGGGTAAGTGACTGTTAAGCATATGCTAAGAAGTTAGGACACTACTGGATGGGTTTGGATAATATATTGATGAATTTGGGAGTCTAATTGATTAATTGTCCCTGGCCGACTGAGATAATAGAGGTGCGAGTCGTGTGTGCTCTTTGTGATGAGAAATTATAACTCTCATGGCTAAGTTGTTATTGTGTTCATTCAATTGACATGGATGCTGGTACGGTTGTGGAATATTTGGCCTTGAATGGCGACTATTTGAGAGATATGAATGAGTTGGCAAGAGAACAAATCGTTAGGTTGATTATCTTGCTGTGTATTTCATATCACCTTGTGGGTGATTAGCCTTGTTGTCTCGCATGATAAAGATTTATTGCTTGTTTGATAAAATTGTACTCAATCAAGAAATTCCTTAAGAGGAGAGTTTAACATGTGAGCCTAAGGGTTTATGGCACCCTGATGCCTCAAAACGCGGGATTGCAAGTAGAGTTATACCCTGATGGGTCAGAACGTGGGGTTAGATTATATTCTGATGTGTCAGAACGCGAGATAAGTTTAGTATGTGTTGACACGAGCCTTGTCATGGCATTTGAAACCTGAGGCGTTTTAACACGGGTTTATCAATTGTTGTGGTCTGAGGCATATTGACGCAGGTCAAGCCTGAGGCGTATCAACACGGACTGAGACAATGAAATGAACGTTATTGCTAGTACGTTAAGCTTGGTCTCTTATGTTCATATATGCCTTGAGTTGTGGTTTATATGGCAATTAGATGATGTGCCTTGGTGATTGTTTACCATGTGCCTTTCTTGTTGTACCTTTACTTATGGTTTAAAATTGTGTCTGGGAGTACTAACGGCCTGACCTAGTTATAGGAATATCTTGCTAAGATGTAAATCTCATTCCATTGTGGGACTTATTTTTCAAACCCCAAGTCCTGAAGAATGTTGCCAACTAGCTTAGGCGATCCAAAGAAGACAAAGATGAAGACGAAGATGAGACTAGTAGCCCCACCTAGTAGTCTTAGACATCGTGGGTTTTCTTTTGGAGAGTTCCTGTAGATGTGGGATTTTACTTGAGGATCATGGGTTGTCTTTTGGGTTTAGTCCTCTGTCTTCTTTCGATCTTTTATGTACAAGATGCCCCATCACTTTACCTTGACCCTTTGTAGGTGAACCCTTGTTTATGTTAGGTATATACATATTATTATCCCAAGTTGTTCTTTGGTCTAAATGATACAGAGGCGTTTGTTTATTTTCCTTCCGCATGCGTATTTCATTTCATATAATTTCATGGTTACCGTATCCTGGGTTTATGAATGGAATTGGCGAATGTGGTGCGCTCGCCTTAGAAAGCAGGGCATGACATGGTGGGACGATAAAAAAAAGCCAGTCTAAGAGAGTGCTATGCCACTATCACAACCCTCGAAAAATCATTTGCCGGAAGGCGATGAGATTTTGCGAGTTAATGGGCCGTCCCGTCTGGTCGGACGCGGGCCTCTCCCAAAGCCCGTAACTCAAGTCCCAACGGCGAAATACATGGTCGACCTTCGGTGTGGTCTAGTGACATGTGATACATGTACGTACCAAGGAGTCGCCACCGATCGTTTTGCGGAGGGTACGATCAAAAACCCTACCGAACAGTTAGGAGCATTGTGACATTCTGATTTCCTAGTCATTTTCAGACTCATTAATGAGAAGTATATCTAGTGATGTGTTTCAGTCATGTCTCGCTTGAATCTGATCAATTTGAGTAGACTGACCAAAAGGGAAAGGCCAACGCGAGACAAGGTACGTGGACCTAGGGAACTCGAATAGAAAATAGCACTTTGACCATAAGGATTGACGAGCGGACATTTAGAACCATAAAAGGCCGATCTCAAGACGATTAAGGATTGCATTGCTAGCGTTATACGATTGGAGCGCGAGTAATGCCGCTTAACCAACGTATAATTTGCAAATTTTTCCTAAATCGGACAGTGACGATCGAGATCATAGGAACAAGTGATAGACCCTCACAATTATATGATAACCAAAGTCGCCACGAATTGACGAGCCCTAAATGTGATATGAATCACAGGGTCGATACGCGTAATATCCGCAAAATCCGCCTGTCAATTCGAGATAGGCTGGAGCTACGTCTGATAGAGAAAACGATCAGAAACGAGTCTTGAAAATTGAAAATGGAGAATGAAGAATTCCAACATCATATTTGGATTGGCCATCACCTTATCGAAGAATATTGAAATGAGAAAAACGACATTCCGGACGTCGGGGGTAAAATTACCATTTTGCCCCTCAAGCTTTAACCTTGCTTATGCAATTGATGGAGGGCATTTTGGTCTTTATACATACCCCCAAGGATGCTGAAAAAGGGAGATGATCATGGCCATTGGATCGCCTTGATTGACATTTAGGACATGTGTCAATAGATTAGCTAAAGAGTAGTCATGTCCACTTTTTTACAACTATCATTCAACTCATTGACTTTGAGGTTGATTATAGCTCTCTCTCTCTCTCTCCTCTTGGCCAGCCATACACCCCTCTAAAGCACCGAGACCTCTCTTCTTCTTCCTCTCTTCTCTGCCGCTCGCCCGACCGTTACCCTCTCTGTTCGGTTGCTTCGACGACTCCCTCCGGTGACCTCTGGCCGGCAGGCCGACCACCCACTCCTAGCCCGACCTCTTGCCGACATTCTCGAAGTAGAAGCAAGTTGTTAGACCTACCAAAGAGCTCCGGCCAGTCATTCTCTCGGAAGCCGACGGAAACCGACACAATCTGAGGTAGGCAGCATTTCTGACCTCTTAGGATCTCGAAACGTTGGTGTTTTACAACCAAATTTTGTGGAGATCTAGGGGACTCATAGAGTGATCTGTGGTAAAAATTTGAGGTTTATTTGATGAAGTTTTGACCCCAAATGGGTCTTGTATTTGATGGACAAAAACTGCCGGTTTAAGGAAATGGGGAAACCGGCGACTTCCAAAGGGTTTCCGATGACGACTCGGCCCCAAATCTTCGGTGAGCTTCCCAAACCCTTAGATTTACATGTTAGCAAGTAGGTTAGTGATTAAATTTTAGATTTGGAGTAGTTTTAGGGCTGAAAAACCTCGGTATGCATAGAATCGAAAATAGTCCAGTTCGGTTCTGTGTAAACCGGTTCTGTGGAGGCTATTGGCTGTTGGTTTTGAGTCTCAAATTCATCAATGGGATATGCTAGGATGTTGAGGATCATGTTAGTAAGGTTGGTGGTCCATGGATAGGTGAATTGGATAAGAGAAATTGACAATTGGTTGGAATTTCCTAGGTTGCATGGTGGGTTTGTTCTTGGACCATTGAGACCGAATTGTTGAGTACTTGAGGAGAGGATTTTTGTGGCATCAAGCTTGAGGCAAGGGAATTCCTAACCTTATGATAGGAAAAGTGAACTCAATTGGGCGTTTCGGGTAAAGTTTAGATTGATTCTTGAGAGGTTTAATGTGATTGTGTGTGTGTGCTAAAAGAGTATAGATGACTCAAATGCTTGATTGTGCTTGTGTCTTGAGTAATTGGTCACATTTGAATGTGTATTGGAATGTCTTGCATGCCATGAGTATATGAATTGTGCTTAAGTTACACTTGGCATTATGTGTGTGATTTGAAAGAGAATCATGGCATGAGTGTGATATGGTAAGACCCTAAGGCGTATGAGACGCGAGGTGGCGTGATGGATACCTTGAGGCGCTGAGGGGCAGGGTTGAAGTTGTGTGGCACTCTGATACGTATGAGATGTGGGGTTGAGAAGGCGACGGTCCTAATGCGTTGAAACGTGGGACGGAGATGTAATGTGTCGACACTGGCCTAGAGTACATTGAAATTTGATGCGTTTACACGGGTTGTCAATGACGGTCTGATGCGTTTTCGTGGATTGAGCCTGATGCGTTCTAAACGTGGGCATGAGAATAAGGCAGGCAAGAAAAGGTGGATGTGGTGATGTGGTAAGGTGAGTTGCGATGATCATCTGAATGGGTTGTGGTGCCATGACTGCCTGCCTAACATCTGCATGGGTGTTGTTATTTGAATGCCTTATATGTCTATCTGCGTGATATGTTGATATTGATGATTGCCTGAGTGGACGGTTGGCCTAACGTAGGGTTAGGACCCACCTTACTGAGATGTGAATCTCACCCCGTTGGGGACCTCTCCTTTTTACAGATCCTAGGCCTTGAAGATGTGGCCTATCCGTTTTGGCAACCCCAAGGAGATGACCATTTATTTTGATAAGTTCCCTAATGGGTAGGGAACTATTTATGTAAGGAAGTGTATTGTGGTTTGGGTAGACGATGGTAGTACTAGTTGGAAGCCTCACAGGCATGAGGCCTGGTTCAAGAAGGTCGGGGATGTGTCTACTAGATCGCTGAAGCCCAATGAGGTGCCCTAGGGAGTGATCCCTAGTTGGTGCCACCCCGCTCGGGACTTAGACCAGGCTAAGGGATCAGTTACCGGTTCGAGGAATGGATCGGAGAGGACCCCGACCTTAGAGGACACGGTGGAGGAGGTTATCGTAATCGAGGCGACTAAGGAGGATCTCGTGCAGCCGTCTGTCGAGGATACCATAAAGGATACCATCGAGGTTTGCTCTGAGACCTTTTTGGAGTACGAGCTCACGGAGGACGTAGAGAAGACCGAGGACTCTAGCAGCTCGTCTTAGGGGCTCCCAGCTTGCTAGTTGATCTTCTGATGGCGATCTTGACACTGTCTCTTGCAATATGTTGATGGATCCTTTTGTGTACTTACCCCATCACCCCTTGTTTTGGCGGATTTAGTGGCCATGTGTCTGTACGAACTTATGGATATTATGTATGACAGTATTTGCGCTATCCAGGTCCCATTCTATTTTGTACAGAGGAGTTTTATTGCTGCCGCTTCCGTGTGCAATGTATATTATACGTCTCTCGACTTATATGTGGATCTTGAGACCACGAGAGATATTTGGTTTGCTTACAGAGAGTCGCGTGCTCGTGCCCGGGACGCGGGACGTGACAAGCATTCTATTCGATTTTGCGATAACCAGAGAAATGAGATCAGGGACTTTGTTACGCCAACTATCAAAGTTGACTCCCTTTCGGCACCTAAGTCGAATGATTTATCTAACCCTATGATTTCATGCAGACGAGTGAGGTACGAACCCTAAATCTAGGAGCTCATGCAGATAGGAATGACTATCTTAGCAAACACAATAAATAAAGTGAGTGCACAAATCAAGGATCCAAAATATGCAGATAAATCACATGAATACAACGTGGCATCCCTAGTAAGGCCCAACTAGCCTAGAGAAGTGTCAATCAGGGCTCATGAGTGTTTTTGACATGATGTGACTTTGAGGGGCAAAATCGTAATTTTGAAGAGTTTTAGGATAATTTGCCTAAAAAGGGCAAGTTTTTCATTTCAAATGAAATATGGAGTTAAAAGATGGTGGAAATAGGATTGGTCACCAAACCAATCCATTTCTTATTTTTCGAAAATTTTCAAAATTTTTCTGGAATTTTGGTAGCGATCTACCTTTTAAGGGGTAAAATGTCATTTCAGAAAATAATAAGAAAAGAAAATCCCAAGCAAAAGGATTGATTGACCACCAGACCCAAATCCTAATTTTGAACAATTTTCGAAACTCAATCAGAGTAAGAAAGACGATTTACCCTTAGAAGGATAAAATCGTCATTTCTAGAAAATGAAGCGAGATTTGAAAACCCAATCATAAGAATTGGTCCCCTAAACGACCCCAATTCTTACCTTGGCATTCTCAACTTATCTTACATATCAAGTAGAGGTGATTTACCCCTAAAGGGTAATATTGTCAATTTCCTGAAGAAAAGATAAGAAATTCCAAAAATATGACTAACCAGTTATCTGTGGTAAATTCTCAATTTTTGGGAATTTCTAGAGTGTCTAGAAATTTTTCATAATTTTCCTATAATTTGTTTGGGATTTTTTAGGATTTTCTAACATTTTTTTTTTAGAATTTTCTAGGAATTTTCTAATTTTTTTATTTTAAAATTATTTTTGAATTTTTTATTATAAAATGATTCGGATCGGGTCGACTCGACCCTCTCGAATCGGATAACCTGGACCCGCGCGACTATGCTCCAAAACGACGCCACTTCACAATGCCCGCTCAAATTTTGAATTCCTGCCCAAAATTGACCCTCGGTCCGGATTGTACCATGTGTCAACATTCGAACGGCTTGATCTAACACTAAAAATTGACGATCAGATTGAAGTGTCCGATTGAATCGTGACTGTCCGATCTAAGGCATTTTTTAATTCTGAAAATCATTTTTTATTTCAAAAATAGCGGGATTGCGACACGTGGCTAACTCTCTACCGTCAGATCAAGTTTATTTTTATTCTGTTATAACCGATCGGATGATGTGGCTGCCACGTAAGCGCCACGTAAGCATTGACTAGGTCAACCACCATTGACTAGTCAACGACTTAACGGGGAAGACGACCGGTGCTGGCGAGAGACTGACATTCTCTCTCCGGTGCCTTGTTGGAGGACCATATCCTGGCCTTTCGACGTCCAAATCGCACGAAATTACCGCCATCAGACTCGCACAAATCTCCTCTACAACATATCGGAAGCTCGACATAGTAGAATCACATCTCATCCACGTGCTATCTTTGACCGAAGGTAAGCTCCGGCGACTAATCGCCTAGCCATTTCTTGCGTCAAACAAACATTTTTAACTAGCATACAGCATCTACGGAGGCAGAGGAAACTTACCTAGGGGTTGCGGAGCTTCGGTTAGGTCTAAAACAAGTCATGGAGCTCGCGATCGATCGGGGAGAGTAGGAGGTCGACTCGACAGTTCAAGCAACCAAAATGCAAAAAATTAGAGCGACATGAATCAGCAGGACGTATAGAGTAGATCGCGAGTCAAAATACTCAAAATGACTAACGCTAGCCTAATCTGCCGTGTGAGGCCGAGTGAGAGCTCGATGTTGAGCTTTACCTTTCTAGGCCATCTTCGGCAGATCCGACGGGTCTGCAAGCTTCCTCAGGAGGTCACCAAGCTCGGAGGATGATTTGCCAACTTCAGTTTTTCCCTAGATGCGGCGACGAAGACTCTGAAGTTTTAACCCAGCTCGGCGGCTATGGAGGCCAAGGAGTTCATAAGACCCTCATCTCTCTCTTTTTTGCTCTCTCTCTATCTCTTCGAGTCTATGGTTGCTGTGGAACCTCCGAACTGACTCTCTCCTCTTGGAACCAAATCCCACCTCCTCCATTTTAAGTTCGGGTCCCTTTCTGTTATGGCCAACGTTCACCCCTTGATTCGCACGTGCGGCAAGTGCCTTGGCCAGCAAGATGTCACCGAGATGTTGTGGGTGAATGACCGGAGAAGACAAGTTGAATGGACATCTCCATTTGAAGTTCAATTCTTGGCTTCCCGTGCGTGAGAACTAAAGGAAGAACCAGAAATCCTTCTGGTTGCTGTTGGTCTTCAGTCAATGGGTTGACTGGGTCGGGTCAACCCATCCCAGTTGACCCGATTCGGTAAATTTCTTCAAATTGAGGGTCCAAATGTCCAAAAATCATGCAATTAACCTTAAAATCAGGTTTTATGACATGGAATTCATCTAAGAAAGGTATAATAGGGATGAATTGGTTTTAATTTGTGCAAAAGCCCCAATTCTTTAGTTTGACTAGAAAATAAAATCTGATCAGTACGAGCTCTAAATGACAAAATTGGGTCAAGTTAACCCCACCAATAGATTAAGAGAGGTTAAAAACCTATGGGTCAACGTTCACTCATGCATGGTAGCCCCTAGATTAAAAGTAATTTCATCTTTTCCAAATATGGAGACTAAATTGCAATAAAAATATGCAATTTTGCCCAATTCGCGTAATTATGCAATTTTAGTGAACAATTGGACTAAATTACAATTCAGGACAATTGGATTAAATGTCAAAACTCTCAAAATGCCAAAATTGCAAATTAAAAGATTCAAAACATATTTTTTTGGCAAATTCAATCCTATGTGTTACAAAGAAACACACAAAATTGAACATAAATTTTGACTTTTGATGAGGTTAAAATGACAAGAGATTTGAAAGAAACATATAGAATACCTTTTCATATTTTTGTGACATTGAATGCTATTTTTTCTGATTTTTCTAGTATTTTTCAATTTTCTAAAAATACTAAAAACATATGAAAAATTTAGAAAATTATTTTTGGTCAAAAATGGTCCCTTAGGCTTGGTCAAGGTTACCAGAGTTGATTTTGGAATTTTTTGACTATTTATGAATTTTTCATGATTTTTCCAAAATAAAACCTAAAAAAGACTTGTTAAAAATAAGGTGTCAACAGCTGCTCCTCTTTGAGAGGAATCTCATGAGAGGTTTCACTCAAAGACAGGTGACATTTGAGTCTAGGCTGACTCGATTGGGGAAAAGAAAAACAAATCCTGACATTCGATCTTTCTTGTCTTACTAGTGAATGCTCTGCTCATTCCATTTTAGCTGATGTGAGAGAGAGAGGTGGAGTAGAGATACTTACCTGTTACTCACCTACCTGATGCTCGTGTGGCATGCGCGGTGCATGGGAAATTCAAGTGAATATCTAAGGGCTCGTATCTTTGAGAATCCTAGGGCGGTTCAGCTCTAACCCTTATGGTAGCCCAAACCAGAATGAGATTCCTATCGGATAGGAACCTAAGGATGAAGCGCTTGTTCTTTAGGGATTGTCAAAAGTTTCGATCAATATGGAGGATTAGGCCATGACTAGGATTCCTTTCTATTAGGAACCAAAGGATGACGTACCCATTTTTTTAGGGATTGTCAAAAGTTTCGATCCGTATGGAGGATCAGGCCATGAATATCATTCCTTTCTATCAGGAATCTAAGGATGACGCACTCGTTCTTTTAGGGATTGTCAAAAGTTTCGATCCGATGGAGGATCAGGCCATGAATAGGATTCCTTTCTATTAGGAACTTATGGATGATGCATCCATTCTTTAGGGATTGTCGGAGATTAGGCTTTTTATCATCGAGAACCTAAAGGTGACACACCCGTTCTTTAGGGTTTGTCAGCGACTAGGCTTCTTATCTATCGAGAACATAAACGTGACGCACCCGTTCTTTAAAGTTTGTCAGAGACTAGGCTTCCTATCCACTAGGAACCTCAAGGTGACGTATCCGTTCTTTGGGGTTTGTCGGAGACTAGGCTTCCTATTTACTAGGAATCTAAAGGTGACACACCCATTCTTTGGGGTTTTTCGTAGGCTTGCCTTCTATAAAGCTTACTTGGGGAAATGGTTCGTCTCATTTTTGAAGACCAACCATTGCTTCGAGAAAGGGTCATCTCATAAAAGGATTACCTATCCGAAAATCTAGACGGGAACACTATATCCCAAGATGACCTGTCCCATGCCTCAGGACTCATCTAAGAGGTGAACCTATCACTTGGTTTACCTATAGAATGATTGATCCTATGTCTTGAGGAATCAATGAGGGTCTATACAAATGAAGTATACCTAACTCTTAGGTTTACCAAAGAAGCTATTATGGCGTTTAGGGGTTACCTAGAACCTTATAGAAAGCTGGTTCTAGAGATTGTCTTCTTGATGTGCAAGGTTCCATTCTGGGATTTGGAGATTCCAAGTATCCTACAAAAACTTTTGTTATCAGGATTTTTATGGGATTTAGGGGAAATCTCGTAGAAAGTTGAATCCTAGGATTGTCCTTCTGACATGAGAGGTGACATTCTGAGATATGAAGACTCCAGATATTCTGTAGAAAGCTCTAACCTGCAAAAACTTTTGTTATTAGGATTCTTTTCAGATTTAGGGGTTACCTGAAATCTCGCAGAAAGTTGAATCCTGGGATTGTCCTTCTGACATGGAAGATAACATTATGAGATCTGAGGACTCCAGCTATTCTGCAGAAAGCTCTAACTTGCAAATTTTTCAACAAAAGGTATTTTCTAGGATATGGGGTTACCAGGGATCCAGCAGAAAAATAAGCTTGAAAGCTCTTTCTCACAGAGCATGGCATCCTTCTGAGATCTGGAATTACCATGAGCCCAAGAAAGATAAAGATGAAGTTTAACCAAGAAAGATAGCATTTTGGGATCTGGAATTACCAAGAATCCGTCAGAAGCTTAGTCATATAAACTCTTCTTTTCAAAGAAAAGTGTCCTTTTGGGATCTAGGGTTACCACGAGTCCTGCAGAAGTTTAAACCAAGAAAGATAACATTCTGGGATTTGGGGTTGCTAGGAATCCGGCAGAAGCTTAGGCATACGAATTCGTCTTTACAAAGAAAGACATCCTTCTGAGATCTGGGGTTACCATGAGTCTTGCAGAAGTTTAAGCCAAGAAAGATAGCATCCTGGGATTTGGGGTTACCAGGAATCCGTCAGAAGCTTTGACCAAGGGAGGTTATGTTCTTCTGAGATCTAGGGTCATTAGGGATCTTGTAGAAGCTTAAACAAGCAAATTTTCTTTACCAAGAAATATGTCCTTCTAGGATCTAAGGTTGTAAGAAATCCTGTAGAAGCTCAAATTTCAAAGTTATTCTTCACAAAAAAAGTAGCATTCTGAGGTCTGGGATACTAGAGATCTTACAGAAGCTTAACATGTAAACTCTTTCTTACCAATAGAGCTTGTATTCTTCTGAAATCTGGGGTTACCAGGAATTCAGGGATTCTATAGAAGCTCAAACATATAAACTCTTTCCTACCAAGAGAGGTTGTGTTCTTTTGGGATTTGGGATTACTAGGAATCCTGCAGAAGCTCAAACATGTAAATCGTTTCTTATCAAGGGAGATAGAAGCCATTCTAGGATCCGAGATCACCAAGAATCCTACAACAGCTCTAATCTGAATATTTTCTCGCCGAGAGAACATCAATGGTCTTTGAGTGATATCTAACGTCCAACTGTCAGCACTTTATGACTTATATCGAAGTCAAGCAAAAGTTTCAATAAATGCATTATGATGTTGTAGGTTATCCAAAACACCTTGCAATATACAGAAGTGATAAAAAATTCCTAATGGGGGAAGTTTGAATCAATCAATTTGAAATTACCAAAGGAGTTTGGTTAAAAGGCCCATTGAAGTATTCTTGTCAAAGAAGACTTCTCACCGTTTTGAGATAATGGTCTTTTATCGAGAATGCGCTCAAATTTCCTATCAAACCTGTACCTAGGATTCGGGATCATTTGCAGTACATACATTTCCATTTATCAGGAGGTCTTCTAAAGGACCGTAATGTTGGGCTTGGACACGGTTTCCAAAGGGGAATCAGAAGTGAGCCAAGGCTATTGAACTAAAGATCTTCATCATCTGCTCCAGGGTTATAAGTCGAGAAACCTGCAAAATGAGAAAGAAGTAATCTTGCTCGAATTTCTTCGAACTAAACTTAGACATTAAACCCTACGTTAATCCAGATGCTCTAATCAAAAAAGGCTTCTTAGGGTTGTAATGTAGGTAAGATTGGGGATCGAAAAATGCTTATTTTTGGCCCATAATACATGAAGGGTTTAATGTTGGTGATCATTGCAGGTTGTCGCCCATCTTAACCCTGTCTATTTAAAGCATATCTTCAGTCTTCGAAGTACATCGATAATCTTTGGAAGGCATCGACAATCTTTTGAGAACACTTTTAATCTTGGGAGAGTATTTCTGATGTTCGGAGTACTTCATCAGTCTTCGAGACGCACATTTGTCTTCAGAGAACACCTCTTTTATGCTAAGACGGCATCAACATCTTGTCTATGCTTTCGTCATTTGAATGTGAATCTAGGAGTATCTTTCGCAGTCTACCTCCCATGGGATTTTCTTTTACAACCAGATCTCACTAGTGTCCCATACAAAGATATCATGCCAGCTTTTGGCATTTACAAGATGAAACAAATGATTCACAAGCATACAAGTACTTGGATGGGCATTGGCCTTGCTTTTACCAAGCACTTTGTTTTTTCTTTGATGCAGGATTGGATTTTTTTCATCATTTTTCTTTTGTTTTTCGCATCTTTTGTTGAAATCCCACATTTTCCTTTCTCTTGGGAACTAGGATTTTTAGATGAATGTGTTAGATGTACAACTTGAATATCAGCACACTTAAACATTGGTCTAGGAACTTTTCATAAATCCTATCTCCTGAACTCCTCTATTCTTGAATTGATGTCGCTTCCATCTTGGAATATGCAATGATCACCAATGGGTTTGTGAAATGAATGTATAGGCTTAATTGGGCTGTGCAGAGGGTAAAAGTGTGTAGGATAGAGAAATGAACGCTTTTCGTCATCCTAAAGCACCTGATTTACCATAGGAGTTAAAATGACAAGAAACATAAGAAGATTGATGCTAGTCTGAGCAAGAGAATTTCTAACCATTTACCTCCTGATATAGTTGGAATTACCTCCATTTGACCCCAATGTGGGGTGGTTCTTGACAGTGGTAAAGAATGAAACCATCGTTCAAAGAGGTTGTCGATGGTCACCTGTAGTGTTTATGATAGAGAAACGAATGCCACCGTCATCTCAATCCATGTAATCACTAGGAATAACCCCTACACTTGCAGGTCAAGTTTTCGCTATCCTTTCCACTCCACTCATCGCTCAAGTGTATATAGGACGTGTTTGGATCAGGTTTGCCTCTCGTCTGAGAAAACATCCTTTTGAACAGTTTAAACAAATTTTGTTGGAAAAGTTCATCTTGTTTTCTCCAAAATTTACCCTTAAAAGGGATTTATGATGCACTATGCATGTTTCAATCATGTTCAGATAACCTCCAAGTTTAAACACGAATGCCAATGACGTGAATGAGAATTTTGCGTCTTTCTAGACATGAGAATTGAATGCAATTTAGATTCCTAGCAGTCTTAAAATTCTGAAAATAAGGATTCTGAAAGTTTTAAACCCTAAGAGATTGGAAAAATAGATACTTATCTGTTCGTCATGGCTAGGGCTTCCTGAAAATATAAAAAGGAACATGTCAGTGTACGTTCTCGAATTTTCAGAAAATTGGAACGATACGACTTACCCTCAGTCATGCACTATAATGGAAGCACGTAGAAAAATCTGCTGATATTTAACAACACAGGATGGTTAAGTGTTTTAAAATTTCTTGAAATTCTCAGTCTTTGTGGAGAAAGGACACGTACCTGGCCACCATGACGGTAGGTCCTCTTGATTACGCATACCAATATGAATGCCAGTACGTGGATTACAGAAATCGACCATTTCACTTATGGCGATGATACTTTCATCTGGTTAGGCAATGAATCTTGTTTGATGACTCCATTCATCTTTTGGACGTATTCCACGACACTCTTTGGAGTTCCTTAATCAAGGAAAAAGGGAATTCTTATCAATATGTATGTCAAAGCATGTAGTGCGAAGACGATACTCTTTACCCTCCACTTGATCTTATAACCAAAGATCATTTCTTGAATACTTGACTTTTGAAACCGCTATCTCCAAAGATCATTTCGTCTCAAATTTGAGTCGGTGAGTTCTTTCCTTTTGATCCTTTTGAGCGCCAATAATTTCCTATTGAAATGAGGGCAAATTCACATTAGGACCAAGATTACCGAAGATCAAATTAGAACAATACCAAGTTACCCTTCGTTCAAGTTCTTATCTTGAGGTTTGACTCTGATGTAAACGACTCTTCTATCACATTTATTGATCTTGCTGGGAATGGAATGTCACTTTTTGGAGATAACGCAAAAATGATTCACTTGCCCCAGCTGGGCGTGACTTGTCATGGCCAGGTAACGTTTGCCCCAGCTAAATGGCTCTATTCATTTTTACATTTTCATGTAATCCCATGTTCAATTTGGGATATCTCTTATTTGGGTCTTCACTTTACTTTTTACCTTCGGGGTGCCATACTTTTGAGGTTTGAGAAAATCATTTGCTTTCGGTGTCTTGTCAATCGTAACCTTCCTTATGATATTTTCTTCTCATTGGACATATGATGATGTCGTATAAGCATATTTTGCCACAGAAAGAAATGATTTTGCATTAGCGAATGCGAGGAAAAGAGGTAAATTGAGTACGATACCCAACTACCCTTCTTTTTGTCGACTGTTGGCATTTCTCTTTTGATCGAGTCCATTTCAATATTGTATACTGATGTGGATAACATTTATCGAATCCCCTCATCCATGCTTGAAGGTGTAGATAACATTTCTCTTTTTTCCCAGTTGGGCGATGTCTACCTTGGCTAACAGTCTCGGTAGTTTCGCATGTCCTCTCACAATTCCTTATCTAATCTAAGGAAGTCTTTGTACCTATACATGAAGAAATAAGTGTTAGTTCTTACTTGACTTCATTTGAAAGTTTAGGAATGCGATACTCCCTTTAAGGTTTCGTCCTTCCAAAGCTTGAAGAAATGGTTCTTTCCCAGCATTTTGCCCCAGTAGGGCCTATCTTAATGTTTGTCATATTTGGGCTTTAATGGCCTGTTCCAATATGCTTTATTGGCGACATATGAGAATTTTGCCCTCGACTTGATTTCTTGACAAGAAAAGAGGGGTTTGCCCCTAATGAATTTTCTTTGTTGATTCTGGTCATCTATCTCAACTACCAGATCCTTTGATCATTTCCATCTGTCTTTCGGTAGCTTGACAGCCTTGGAATTTGTCCCATCGTATCTTGGCGACTCTGTCAATCATAATTGCCCTTGAAGTTTTTGATATTTTCCTATTAAAGAAAAGAGGGCTCATGTCTAAATGGCAAATAAAATGAACCATTGGAGTCGATACAATGTACCCTTCGTCCATTAGGTCTTGGTATTTTCCTTTCATTTGGATTTTCTACCTTGATCTGTCAACATCTTTCAAGGAAAAATATGCATATAAATGATGCATGCATGATATGCATGATGCAAGTGATCTAAACTGATTTGTGTTTGCAACGAAAAAGGGATTCGTGCCTTTCACTCCATTTAGAGAAAGTATCTCTCTACCGTGTATGCCAATCTGCAAAGTTTGAAATCTTTCCTCTCAAATGCTCTTTTCTAAGAGATTTCTAATTGATAATAAACTTTTTCAAGTTTTCTCAAGAGTTTTGTTCACGAATTGAGTCATTAGAATGCTCTTGAATTTGTTTATTCTAAATGTTTGAGATGACATGAAAAGGGGTACTCCCTATTTTGTCATTTGAAGGTATTGCTTCTTGGGTACCTTGCCTCTGTCCATAACCTGAAAGGAGAAAGATAGGAAACATTATTTCCATATCTAACTAAAAATCATTTAGGAACGATATGCCCCTTTTTACCAAGACAAATGACTCGGTATCGTTCTCCTTCTTAGTTGAAAGTGTTGCTACTATGGCCAAACGCATTTTGTATTCAATGGGTAGACTCCATTGCATTATATTCCATGAGTGAAAACCACCACTTCGGAGACTTGCCTCGCGTTTTGCGTGACTAATCTGATGTCTTCAACTTTGGCATGCTTTCCAGGTAGGGGGAATCATTTGCCCCTGGTAACTGAGTGCTTCAACTTGAGTCAGCTCCATTGTGCCATGCTTTTCCCTTTAGGTTGAGTCAATCACTTCTATGTTAAGTGATTTTGGCATTTCACGCCTTTCAATCCACTCTGACATCTGTTTTAAACTGACATTTTCTGTACATGAAAGAGAAACACCTCAATCATGGAATGAAATCAGAATAAGGGACAATTTACTCCCTTTTGTGACATCAGATGATAGAATTTCATCTCGATCATCCGAAGATCTTGGCATTTGATGTTCCATGATATTCGATACTGCTTGGTCTCTGTCACTTCTCTTCTTGAGGTTAGAGATCTTTCGCCACTTTCGCTCTATTGATGTATTTCATTGTGTTTAGAACGAAAGAAAAGAAAAAAATGTTTGACATTTGATTATGAAAATCAATGATTAAAACGAGTACTCCCTCTTGATTCAAATATGGGCAACGATCATCTCTTCATGGTCTTTTTGATTTGTCATGATCTCGTGACGCTTCTCAAGCATCCTACTACTTGAGATCCACAAGTGTAGATTTATCTCTATTTGTGTACGTTTACACCTTGAAGTATTGCTTCGCGAATAACCATTTAGTTTTCTTCATCCCTACATATAGAAGAGGAGAAGAACATTTCATATCTTGAGAGGATTGAAATGAGGAACGATATACACCCTTTTGTGGTGGAGTGATCATCAATCTCATGGTGAGAAACATGAGTACTTGTACTTCTTGAGACGCGCTTCAATTGGCAATCGTGCCATGTCACATTCACCTCATACTTCATAGGTCTAAACTTGAGTAAATGAGTGTTAACCTCACACAATCCTTTAATTTCACCTACATGACAGGAGGAATGAATAAGTCAATTGTCGCACAAAAAGCTCTAATTGAAACAATTACAGATTTACTATCCCCAGAGCATATTTCCTCAGCTCCCATCATTTTGAGCATTAGAGATGAAGGAATGTTCCTCAACAATCCCATTCATTTTTTACAATCACCTACAAGTGCGAATAACCAAATCAATTCACAAACAAATCAATTTAATTCGGAACGAATACATCCTCTTCAACTTAGAGAGAGTTGATTCCAAATTAGGTTGCCACTTCTCCATGTAGTCTGTTTAGGGCTTATCTCAATTGACATTTATTGTCTTTGCAAACCCAATGGGTGACATCTACTAAAGACACATTTCTTTTCATCCCATAGAGAAAACAAGTTTCACTTCATTGGTCTTCAACCATTTTGACCTATTGACAAAAGAAATAAAGGAACAAGTCAAGCATAATACTCGAAGTTTTTAGTGGAACGATTATAGTTTTATCATTGTTCCATCACATCTTGCATGTGATTAAATGAAGGAATCTTTAATAAATGTCTTATCATGTATAACCTATCAAAAAGGGAACACACTTAGTATTTTACATTGCAAAGACATCTCTCAATGAGTCGCCTCTCATAATAAAAACAAGGCGACAATACATATCCCATAATCCCTATTTACGGGCTTCTGATGTCTATCAAGATTTCAAGATAAGAGGAGACATCATTAAAAGATCGATTCATGATCATCAATCGAATGCCCATTTAATTCTCAAAAGTTTCGTAAGCAAATGGGAGCATTAATCTTGAAAGATTGCTTTGTGACATTTTTGGTGTAAAAGCATGTGATTCTTGTTTAAGAAAACACTACACAAAATGTGATTGGAAACGGGGTTTTAACTATGTGCCCCAAAATCTTAAATCAGAAGAATTTTCGACATAAAAAAATGACATTAATTCATGATTGAAAATTTGGATAAACCATCTACTCTGTAGGGACGGCTTAGAAGTGTTTCAACTTTGCATCCAAAATTCATTACTAAAAATTTTCATCTTTAAACTCAAACACCCAGGGCATTCGACTGATTTTCACAAATTTCCAATCATTAAATTTCACTAGGAAATGAACAAGTAGAAGGAGAAGTCATACTTACAGTGATTAGAGGGAGATTTTTTTTTTTTTTTGGTTTTAGGTATCCCAACCTTCCACAGACATACGTATGAGACAAGTAGCGGGTATACTCTAAAAATCGAAAATCGGGTGAGGAACCTATGGCTTAGGCTCCCACGATCCAAATATAGCAGATTCCTCCCCAAGAGTACCCACCCAAGCGGGCTAGATATCACCGATTTGGATTGTGAGCGGGAACGAATACGAAAGTCTCAAGTGCTATCAAACAAGAAATCCTTTCGTATCCTTTCCCTATCTAAGGTAACCTAGAGATGGTTACAGTCAGGGTTTGACCGTCAGTGCGTGAGATGTATCGTGATCATCACAATGCAAGGTCATGCACATTAGTTTATATCAAACACCGCTTCAGTATATGCGTAAAAATAAACATACAATATCAACTCCAACTTGCAGGAAATATGCCAGCAAATACTCCACCCCTTATTTCTCCAATTTGCAAAAACATCTAACACAATGGTTAGGATACGTACCTTACCTTCAAGAGCATCTGCAGAAAACGAGGTTAGATAAACTAATCAACTTTTTAATCAGCTCAAGTCCTCTAAAATTCCTAACCAGAGATTCTGGTTTGGAGTAAGTCCCCAGCAGAGTTGCGACCCTCGAAAAATCATATGCCGGAAGGCAATGAGATTTCGCGAGTTCATGGGCCATCCTGTCTGGTCAAACACGGGCCTCTCCCAAGGCCCGTTACCCAAGTCGCAATGGCGGAATACGTGGTCGACCGTCAGTGTGGTCTAGTGACATGTGATGCGTGTACATACCAAGGAGTCGCCATCGATCGCTTTGCGAAGGGTACGATCGGAAACCCTATCGAACAGTTGGGGAGCATTCTATTCGATTCTGCGATAACCAGAGAAATGGGATTGGGGACTTTGTTACACCAATTATCAGAATTGACACTCTTTCGGCACCTAAGTCGAATGATTTATCTAATCCTATGATTTCATGCAAACAAGTGAGGTACAAACCCTAAATCTAAGAGCTCATGCAGATAGGAATGACTATCTTAGCATACACAGTCAATAAAGTGAGTGTGCAAATTAAGGATCCAAAACATGCGGATAAATCACATGAATACAACGTGGCATCCCTAGTAAGGCCCTACTAGCCTAGAGAAGTGTCAATTAGGGCTTAGGAGTGTTTTTGACATAATTTGCCCTTGAAGGGCAAAATCGTAATTTTGAAGAGTTTTGGGACAATTTTCCCAAGAAGGGAAAATTTGTCATTTCAGATGATATATGGAGTGAAAAGATGGTTGAAATAGGATTGATCACCAAACCAATCCATTTCCTTTTTTTCGGGAATTTTTAGAATTTTTCTAGAATTTTGGCAGCGATTTACCCTTTGAGGGGTAAAATTATCATTTTAGAAAATAATGAGAAATGAAAATCCCAAGAAAAAGGATTGGTCGATCATCAGACCCAAATCCTAATTTTGAACAATTTTCATAATTCAATCAGAGTAAGAAAGACGATTTATCCTTAGAAGGGTAAAATCATCATTTCCAGAAAATAGTTCGAGATTCGAAAACCCAAGCATAAGAATTGATCTCCTAATCAACCTTAATTCTTACCTTGGCATTCTCGACTTATCTCATATACCAAGTAGAGGCGATTTACCCCTAAAGGGTAATATCATCAATTTCCTAAAGAAAAGATAAGAAATCCTAAAAATATGACTGACCAGTTGTCTGTGGCCAATCCTCAATTTTTGAGAATTTCTGGAGTGTCTAGGAATTTTCCACAATTTTTCAACAATTTTTTTGGGATTTTCTAGAATTTTCTAACATTTTTTTAGAATTTTCTTTGATTTTTTTGATTTTTTATTTTAAAATCATTTTTGAATTTGTTATTATAAAATGATTCAGACCGAGTTGACCCGACCCACTCGGATTGGATAACCCGGCCCATACCTAGACCTGCGCAACCGCGCTTCAAAACGACACGACTTCACAATACCTGCTCAAAATTGACCTTGGGGTCCGGATTGTGTCACGTGTCGACATTCGAACGGCCTGATCTAACACTAGAAACCGATGACCCAAATTGAAGTGTCCGATTGAACCGTGACCGTCCGATCTAAGGCATTTTTTAATTCTTAAAATCATTTTCTATTTCGAAAATAGAGGGATTGCGACACGTGGCTAACTCTCTACCGTCATAACAAGTTTGTTTTTATTCTGTTACAACCGATCGGATGATGTGGCTGCCACGTGGTTGCCACGTAAGCGCCACATAAGCGTTGACCAGGTCAACCATCGTTGATCGATCAACCATCGTTGACCGGTCAACCAATCATCAGGGAAGACGACCGGCGTCGGCATTCTCTTGCCGGTGCCTCGTCGGAGGGCCATATCTTGGCCTTCCGACGTCCAAATCGCACGAAATTACCGCCATTAGACCAGTTCGGATCTCCTCTACAATATATCGGAAGCTCGACATAGCAGAATCACATCTCATCCACATGCTATCTCCGACCGAAGGTAAGCTCCGACGACTAATCACCCTAGCCATTTCTAGTGTCGAACAAGCATTTTTAATTATCATACAGCATCTATGGAGTCAGAGGAAACTTACTCGGGGGTTACGGAGCTTCGGTTTGGTCTAAAACGAACCATGGAGCTCGCGACCGATCAGGGAGAGTTGGAGGCCGACTCGATGGCTCAAGCAACCAAAATGCACAAAATCAGAGCGACATGAATCAGCAGGACATATAGAGTAGATCGCGAGTCAAAATGCTCAAAACGACTAACGATAGCCCAATCTGCCTCGTGAGGCCGAGTGAGAGCTCGATGATAAGCATTACCTTTCTAGGCAATCTCCGACAGATCCGACGGATCTGCGAGCTTCCTCAGGAGGTCACCAAGCTCGGAGGATGATTTGCCGACTTCGGTTTTTCCCAGGATGTAGCAATGAAGGCTAGTTTTGGCCGAGCTCGGCATCTATGGCGGCCAAGGAGTTCGTAAGACCCTCCTCTATCTTTTTTTCGATCTCTCTTTGTCTCTTTGAGTCCCTGGTTGTTGTGGAACCTTCGAACTGACTCTTTCCTCTTGGAACCAAATCCCACCTCCTCCATTTTCAGTTCGAGTCTGGTCCCTTTCTGTTATGGCTAGCGTTCACCCCTTGATTCGTATGCGCGGTAAGTGCCTTGGCCAGCTAGATATCGCCAAGATGGTGTGGGTGAATGACTGGAGAAGACAAGTTGAATGGGCACCTCCATTTGACGTTCAATTCTTGGCTTCCCGTGTGTAAGAACTGAAGGAAGAACCAAAAGTCCTTCTGGTTGTTGTCACGCCCCACACCCCGGGCACGAGCACGCGAGCATCCCTGCAGGTAAACCAACAATAATCTCTCGGCGGTCCCAAGAGATATAATAAATACATCATGCATCCGGAAGCGATACTCCAATAAATCCCCGTACAATATATATATATATATATATATATATATATAGATTAAGTAGGACCTGGATAGCATATATCATTCATACATCAAGGCGTACCATTCATATAACCCGAATACTAAACTTGCTAAACAAAAAGGTGACAGGGTAAGCATATCAAAAGGAAACATCAACAAAATCCCTCAGGAGCGGGGCCAAGTCGCCAGTCAAGATCGATCCACCAACTGGAGTATCCTAGGATGAGTTGCTAGAGTCGTCCGTATCCTCTGCGTCCTCGGTCGGCTCATACTCCGAAAACGTCTCAGACGAAACCTCCACTGAATCCTCCATAGTTGCCTCTTGCAACGGCTTAGCGAAGTCACCCTCAGACGCCTCCAAACTATGACCTCCTCCTGCTCCTGCTCCTCGGTGAACTCCAAGGTCGGTGTCCGCTCTGGTCCATTCCTAGACCTTACTACTAACCCCTCAGGCAATTCCTGCTCCGTTACGGTTTGGCACCAATCAGATATGACACCTTGTGGTACCTCGTGGGGCTTCAGCGGCCCTATTTGTCTGTCCCCCTCTTTCTTGAACCATGCCTCGAATTTATTAGGCTTCCACTCAGACTTACCTTCGTCCACCCATACGATGATACACTTCCTCACATATACGTTCCCCTGCCTATCCGGGAACTCTTCGTAATACGCCATCATTTCCTTTGGGTCCCCAAAACGTATTGGCCACATAGCTATGACCTAGGATCTGTAAAGTAAGGTTTCCCCAAAAGGGGTGAGATACACATCTCAGTAAGAAAAACCTAACCTAGGTCAGGTTGACAGTCTACTCAGGCAGTCACATCCCTCAACAGATCCACACTCATAAACACATAGGCATAACAATCATAATTCAATAAACAACAACATACAGATGACAAGCATGCATTTATGATCTCGTGTCAGACTCGTATGCACATGTACTCTTAGCCTGCCACTTCACCACATCCATCAACCTCCGCCTACCTCATTCTCCTGCCCGCGAACTAGTCGCCTCAGGCTCGGTCCGCGTAAACGCATCAGACCGTCATCGATGACCCGCGTAAATGCATCAAGTCCCGATAAATCTCCAGGCAATACTCATTAACTCATACTTCATCCCGCGAATAATTCGCATCAGGACCGTGGCTATCTCAACCCCGCGACTTCGTCGCATCAGGGTGCCACCTAACCACACTTCACCCCGCGACCTCGTCGCATCAGGGTTTCAACCTCCCACCCTGCGTCTCACACGCCTCAGGGCCTCTCCATGCCATGCTCATGCCACATCACATTGTATGCCTTGATTTTCAATTCAGTTTCACACTCATTGGCAAGTACGCATTCAAATGCATTTCATAAATTCCGTGGCATGCAAATCAATTCAATGGTACACAGACATGACACACAACTCAGGCATAGGCGACTCAGGCATAGGCAATGTCGCACAATCATTCCTTAAAGCCTTAGGACATATCAAAACTATCCCATTTGACAATTTCTCATAAACCATTCCAATTGACCCTCGACTTACCCAATGAAGTCCAATCCCCCTAGCCTTCGTTTAGGAATTCCCTTACCTTAGCTCGGCAACACAATCCTTCCTTCTTGAACCTCCTGGGTTTCGGCCAACCCAAGTCCAAGGGTTAATTTATCGCGCAACCTAGAATAATTAACTGATTCGTCAAATTCTCGTACTCAATTCCTCAATTCATCAATCCCATTCATCCATAACATACCCCTCATCATCTCATCACATCATAAACACCAATTTGCAGCACAAAACCATCGCCCAAAGCCCTCAACAGAATTGGTTTGGCTCGGCATTGAACTGGTTCCATTTGGTTCTGTTCATGCCAGGTCCAACCGGTCCTAATCTACTCTAAATCCATTAATTATACACTATCCTACCTCTTATAATGTCTACCTAAGGGTTTGGGAGGCTTACCGATCGTTTGAAGTCAAATGGCCACCGGAAAATCGTCCGAAGTCGCCGGATCGTCTATGGTCAGAATACTAGTAGTTTTTAGGAAAAATGTTCAAGGCCGGTTCGTGGTAAAAAACTTATCAAATAAATCCTCAATTTTTACCACAGAATGCTATATGTGTCTACTGAGTCTCTATGAAATTTGAGTTCAAGACTCAAAGATTTCGGCCATGAAAAGGGGCAAGAACTGGACCTACCTCAGGTTTGTTCCGATTTCGTTGGCTCTCGGGAAAACTTCTGCCTAGAACTCCTTGGTGCTCCAAACGCCGTGATTCTTATTGGATGAGCTCGGCAAGACGTGGATCTTCGCTATGGTGGTTGGCCGGCAGCAGGTGATGGCCGGAGGGGGTGATTGTGAGTGGCGAACGGGCGGCATGAGTCTGGTCGGGCGGTCGGCAATTTGAAGGAAGAAGAAGAAGATTGTGGTGGCATGAGGAGCTTGGTCTAGCTGAATGGAAGGGTGAGGAGAGAGAGAAGAGATAGAGAGTTCAATTATATCCAAATTTTGGTCAATGGCTTTGAATGTAAGATGTGAAAAAGGTGACATGACCCTAGCCCTTTGATCTTTGACACTTGGCAAGTTATCTTCCCCGTGGAGATCCAATGGCCACTTTTTGTCCTTCATTTTCGGCAGCCCAAGGATGATTAAAAGACCAATTTGCCCTTCTTCCTTTGTAAGGGTAAGGTTCTAAGGTTGAGGGGCAAAACGATCATTTTACCCCTGACGTTCTGAACGTCGTTTTTCTCATTCCAGGGTTATTCAACAGGGCGACGACCAATCCAAATAACGTTGAAATTCTTGATTTTCCATTTCAAACTTTTCAGGACTCATTTTTGATAGTTTTCTCTATCAGACGTGATTCCAGCCTATCCCGAACTGACGGGTGGCTTTTACAGACTTTACGAGTATCGACCCCGTGATTCATATCACGTTTAGGGCTCGTCAATTCATGGCGGCTTTAGTTGTCATGTAATTGTGAGGGTTTATCACTAGTCCCTATGGTTTCGATCGTCACTGTTCGATTTAGGATAATTTTGCAAATCGTACGTTGGTTAAGTGGCATCATCCGCGCTCTAATCGTACGACGATCGCATGGTAATCCTTAATCATTCTTTGATCAGCCTTTTGGTGGTTCTAAATATCCCCTCGACAATCCTTATGGTCAAAGCGTCATTTCCTATCCAAGTCGCCTAGGTCCACGTATCTCGTCTCGCGTTAGCCTTTTCCCTTTGGTCAGTCTACTCAAATTGATCAGATTTGAGCGAAAAATGACTGAAATACATCTCTTGATATATATAAATTTTGTATTACAGAGTCTGAAGTTGATTGGAAATCAAAATGTCACAGTTGTTGTTGGTCTTCAGTCAATGGGTTGACTGGGTCGGGTCAACCTGTTCCAATTGACCCGGTTCGGTAAATTTCTTCAAATTGGGTCTCCAAATGTCCAAAAACCATGCAATTGACCTTAAAATCAGGTTTTATGACATTGAATTCATCTAAGAAAGCTAAAACGGGTCTGAATTGATTTTAATTTGTGCAACCCCAAATCTTTAGTTTGACTCGAAAATAAAATTTGATCAGTTCGAGCTCTAAATGACAAAATTGGGTTAAACTAACCCCACCAATGGATTCAGAGAGGTTAAAAACCTATGGGTCAACAGTCACTCATGCATGATAGCCCTTGGATTAAAAGTAATTTCATCTTTTCCAAATCTGGGGACTAAATTGCACTAAAAGTATGCAATTTTGCCCAATTCGCATAATTTTGTAATTTTAGTGAACAATTGGACTAATTCAGAACTATTGGATTGAATGTCAAAACTCTCAAAATGCCAAAATTGTAAATTAAAAGATTCAAAACACATTTTTTTGAGAAATTCAATCCTATGTGTTACAAAGAAACACACAAAATTGAATATGAATTTTGACTTTTGATGAGGTGAAAATGACAAGAGATTTAAAAGAAAACTATAGAACACCTGTGCATATTTTTGTGACCTCGAATGCTATTTTTTCTGATTTTTCTAGTATTTTCCTATTTTCTAAAAATACTAAAAATGAGAAAAAAAAATATAAAATATTATTTTTTGGTAAAAAATTATCCCTTGGGCTTGGCCAAGACTACCAGAGTTGCTTTTGAATTTTTTTGACTTTTTATAAATTTTTAATGATTTTTCCAAAATAAGACTGAAAAAAGCTAGTAAAAAATCATATGTCAACCGCCACGTACAAGAGGTCGAAACAACTTACACGCTGTTGAAGATGAACCCATGGAAGGAGTCCTACGAGTCGAGTCTTCTGTTGAAAAAAACCCCTAAGTAATTTTGAAGTTGACAAAACAATCTAAGCACTCTTAAGTTTCGAGATAATAATGTGGAATACTTGTTTTGCATATTATCTTTTGGTACAGGGATGCATAGGATTGAATCTATCAAAAAGGTTTTTGCTTAGGTGGGACTTCTGAGGGACTCAAAGGCTGGTTCGAGCTCAGATGTTGAGCAGAGATAGCTCAGACGTTGGAATGATGCTCAAGCTCTGAGTGGAGTATTCACGCGCAGTAATTATAACTTGAAGAGAACTTTCAAATGCACTTATTTGATACACTATAACAGATACAATCGAGTTGGATCATTTTTGAGGATTCTCGGGGATAGAGATCAATCAGGGATGCGAAATCAAGGAGACACACATACAACTTTCCAAATGAGTGAAATCATCTATGGAAACCCAGGATAGTAATTGTATGGGCGATTTGATCCGAACGGAGAAGACTTTTCTTTGGTGATCCCCAACAACTACAAGATCTTCTTTTGGTATCTGTCTTGTCCAAACGGGAAGTTTCGGAGGGATCTCTTCTAGAAGCTTTGCAACGGTTAGATTGGAGGCAGAGGAATATAAGAGACATCTTAAGGTCGAAGGGAGAGCAGATCGGCGTTAAGAGGGAAAAGTTTTTATAATTCTTAGATCAAGAGTACTTCATTTCATACACACTTCTTGATTCATCCATTGTAATTGTGCGGAGGTCTATACAAGAGTGTTGAATGTTAGGTGGGGTATCCTGCATGTCAAGGAGATCACTAAGCTATAACCTCTCGAACAATTTACTAGTGAAATCCAGCCGATTGTGTGACATTCTGAATTCCTGTCATTTCGAGACCTTTGAATATAAGATATCTATCGAGGTATTTCAGTTATGTCACACTCGGATCTGATCAATCTCGAGTAATTAACCGAAGGGGAAAGGCTAACGCGCGATGAGATACGTGGACTTGGGAAACTCGATTAGAAAACGACATTTAAACCATAAGGATCGTTGAGGGAACATTTAGAGCCGAGGCCGATCTAAAAAAGATTAAGGAAACCATTGCTAGTATTGTACGGTTGGAACGCAGGTGATGCTGCTTAACCAAAGTATAATTTACAAAATTTTCCTAAATCGAATTGTGATGATCGTTGCTGTCGGGGTTAGCGATAGACCCTCGCGATTACATGACAATCAAAATTGCTGTAGTTTGAGTTATCCTAAGTGTGATGAGAATTACAGAGTCGATACGCATAACGTCCGCAAGAGCCACCCGTTAATTCGAGACAAACTGAAATTTCGATCGACGGAAAATAGACCATGAGATAGGATCTCGAAATTTGAAAATGGAAATGAGGGATTCCAACATTTGATATGGATTGGACACCGCCTCATAGAGGGTGAAAAATATCAGGAAAACGAAATTTCGGACGAAAGGCGTGAAAGGACCATTTTGCCATTGGTGAGTTAACCATGCCTAATTGGTTTGAGAAGGGCATAATAGTCATTTGACCATTTCTTCTTCACCAAGGAGGCTGCCGAAAATTGAGAGGGGCAAAAGAGTCATTGGAACCTTAATATTATGGATACAATGACAAGTGTCAATGCATGCATGATGGTCATTAATCATCCACTCACTTAAACCTACTAGAAGCCTAATCAAAAGTGATTAAGACTCCATCATCTGCTACTTCTTCAAAATTTCGTGGACCATCATCTTCCATCCCTTCCATTTGTAAATTTTCCTCCAAGAATAGAAAACTGCTCTTGCCGACCAGTTTCTGCTGCCCGGTTCGGTTCGTACGAGCGCCACCTCCGGTAACCTTTTGGCAGGCTGCCAATCACCACAGGTTATTTTAACCTGCCCTTGACAATCTCCACTTGGTTTCGTGATTTTTGGAGGTCTGGTTGATTTATGAAAATTTTTAAAATAAACCTGGACAGATTCTGAGCTAATTGAGAGAGGGCTATGGTTCGGCCACTTAGGGACTTCAAATGGCTCCAAATGTTTTATGGGAGTTGCAGGACATGTAGTACTATATTCACTGAGTTGGGGCCGTTGATTGGGTTAAGTTTCAATTAGGTTTTGATGGTTGGATTGGAGTTCAATTTCCGGACATATTTTGACTACAATTGAACTGAGAAGATTCTGTCTGTTTGGAGGCCTTAGGAGTGCTATTTAACTTCAAAATTCATCGTGGGACTATATAACATGTTGATTAAGGTTGTTCCAAGTGAATTGAAGAAGAAAATTGGAGTTAAGGGTGTTGTGTGGATTGTTAGAGCAAGAAGGAGCATAATCGATTTTTGCTCTGTTTCAATTCTGAGCACATCGGTTCTGTCAGGGGCTGTTCATGGTGTCGCCATGCTCTAAATGTGTCGTTAGGACATACGAGAATATCCCTTGAGTTGTTAATGAGGTCCACGATTGATGAAATTGGGGCTAAATTGGATATATTGATTGTAACAATAGATATTTCCTAAATCGTTTTGCTGCCCTGTTTTGGACAGCGACGACCTTGTTTGGAAGTTGAGCTTGACAAGGAATTTTGGTGAAAATTTGCTAATTGGAACGAAGGTGAGTGACCCCTAAACCTATTTTAGGACATTTGGACACTACTGGACAGTTTCCGTTGAGGAAACGATGAAATTGATTGATTTATTATGCTTGAATGATTGAATTGATGACGTGCTCGTTGATGCACCTTGCTTGCCTATGTGGCAGTATGATATTCGATTATTAAATTTTGCTTTGCGACACGGCACGTTCTTTCGTCTTGGGTAAGCAATTGATTCATGTTCTAATGCCTGAAAATCCTCATGGTGATTATGTGATTAAATGTTTATCGTAATGATTTATGATTGAGATTGCCTGAGTAACTAGGCTAGCGAACCATGAGAACATATGAATGGTGGCAAGTATTATGATGAGATGAGGGCTTGAGGCCAGTGACAGCCTGATGCGATTTATCGTGGGGATTGCGAGCAAGATACATTCCCATGTGTCTGAACGTGGGGTTGTTGAAAGTACATCCTGATGTGTTTGAACGCGGGATGAGAAATTTGGCTTGTCGACTTGAGCCTGGTGATAAGCTGTTAAACCTGATGCGTCTAAACGCGGGTTTATTAATCGGGATAGCCTAAGGCGTCTGAACGCAGGCTAGTCCCTGGAAGTTTGAAAGAGGGGGTGAATTTCTTTCTAATTTACGTGATGGTGAAAATGAATGTAAGCTAGTACGAAAGCTTGGTCACTCTATGCTAGTTTGCCTTGAGTTAATGCCATGTCTTGTTTTAGCAAATAATATGCATTGCTTTGTTTATTTTGGTCCGGTGGGACAGATCGCCTAAGTGGGGTTAGGCTAGCTTGCTGAGACTAAGTCTCACCCCATCGTGGGATCTCTCTTTTTCTAGATCCTAAGCCCTGAAGATGTTGCCGATCCGTCTTGGCGACCTGTAAGAGAAGACGACCTATTTTGACGAATTTCCAAATAGATGAGGTACAGTTTATGTTAGGAAGAGTACGGTGGTATGGGTTGATGAGGGGAAAGAAGACTTGAAGCCACATCACTTCGAGGCCTGGTTCAAGAAAGTTGGGGAAGTTACCACTAGTCCCACCGTGGTGCCATCCTTCTCGTGATGAGATCGAGGTAGAGGGTTCCGTGGTAGGCTCGAGGAACATTCTAGAGGAGGCCTCAGTTAGAGAGGAGAGCATCGAGGTGATCGAGATTTCTGACTTGGAGGATGAAGTGGAAGAGGACTCCATAGCAATTCAATCAAAAACTTTCTTGGATTATGACCCCGCAGAGGACCTAAGTCGAGCCAATGATACTAGTACTACTTAGTAGGCTCGAGATTGTACGACCGTTGGGGTTGTCTTTTGGTGGTGACGATCTTTTGGTGGGGCTTAGTGGTTGTCTTTTTTTCGCTGTCTTGTCTTCCTCGACCTTAGCCAGTAGTATTAGCTAGTACCTGACCTCGTTTGTATAAACTTGACCTTTTGATATGTAAATCATCTCTTTCCCTTGTCCCGTGTCTCATTCTTTATTTTGTTTTGAATTACCTTGCTTGGAGTTATGTATTTATTGTCTTTCACTCTTCCGCATGCGAGTCTCATTTATTTATCGCCGTAAAAGAAGGGTATCTTGGGATTGAATTTACGGCTTGAGCGGATGAGCGCACTCGTAAGGTGAGCGAGGCGTGACATCCTAGTTGGAAGTGATATCAGAATAAGGTTAGCTTGATCCAAGTCGATTGAGGATTGGAGTAATAAGGAGGAATGAGATTCGGGATGATTGGGTAGCGAGATCGTAAGTGGATTCGCTAGAGTCAAGTAAGAAATGCATTGCATATGGGTTGGTGCATGTGATTGGCACATGAAAGTGGTGAGTTATAATGACTAGATAGTGACCAAGCTTCGTACTTAGCGTGTGTATTGATTGTGGATGCTTGCTTAGTGAAATATTGAGTATTGTGTTGAAATTGAAGCATGATTATACGTTTCTAATTGTTGTGCTCTTGAGAATGACTGGGTGAACGGTTGCTTTAGTGTGAGTGTTGCTTGTTGTGTAGTATAAAATCACTGGAATTCTGTAGATGAACTAAGTAGTTAATTCCGTGATGGAATTAAAGTGGTACAGGTAGTACAAAGATGAGCAACCGACCTGGTAGACGTGGGAGATCTAGAGGTGGAGCTTCTAGTTCGAGGTCACCTGTAGCGGAGAATCTTGGAATGGGTGATGTATTGAGAGCGTTGGAACGAATCGGGAACTTAATAGATAGGCAAGCTCAGGATAGAGATGCTGCTATTACCCAAGCCGTGGGAGCTACCTTGGCTACTGTCAATGTGACGGCTGGTAATAATATGGGTAGTAGAGTTAACGCCAACATTGGCCAAGGCATTGAAGCTGGTAATGCTCGAGTTAATGAGGTTAGTGATCAAGGTGTGGAGGTAGGTAATGCATTAGGTAATGAGCCTGTGACTAGACAAATGGGACAGCTAGTTGAATAGTTTGTGAAGTTAAAGCCCCTCCAGTTCAATGGTACGGGTGATCCAGAGTTGGCACCTAGGTGGATAGAAAAGTTCGAAAAAATCTTTGGAGTTCTAAGATGTAGTGATGAGGAAAAAGTACTATTGGCGATTTACCAACTAGAAGGTACCGCGAATGACTAGTGGAATGCTATGAAGGATGGGGTATTTCCTGAAGGTACTGCCCTGAATTGGCCTGTTTTTACTGCTGTCTTCAATGACAAATATTTCTCGGAGACTGCGCGAGAAAGGAAACTAGTGGAATTTCAGAATTTGCGTCAGAATCACATGACGGTGGATCAATATGCGGCTAAATTTGCTAGGTTTTCAAGATATGCGCCAAGGTATGTTGAAGACTCGCTAGAGAAGGCGCGGAGATTTTGAGACGGGTTACAACCCAAACTTCGCAATCAAATGATAGCTTTGTTTTTAAGAACGTACAAGGAAGTATATGAACGGGGACAGATGATTGAGAGAGACCTGAGAGAGAGAGAAATGCCTCATCTAGGTCGCGGTTCAGCTCGTTTCGAGACAATCGCCAGTTTGGTAAGAGACCAATGACCAATAATAGGCATTTTGTTCCACCCGCAAGAAAGAATATTGGGAAGCTGCCACACCAGTTCAACTTGAACTGTTGTCTTTGTGGGAGGAAGCATGGGAATGGACCTTGCCCGACTATAACGGGAGCATGCTTTAAGTGCGGCCAATTGGGTCATCAGGTGAGAAACTGTCCCAACCAAGTTTCAAGACCTAGACCACAGGGATCACGACCACAGATAGGACCCCCGGTTGCTACTCCATAGAACGAATTGAATCGACCACCGGCTCAAGAGCGAGTGTATGTAGTGGCATGAGGCGAAGCGGAGAACGTGCCTGGTCTGATCACAGGTATGATTTATCTGAATAATCACGCTGCTTATGCCTTATTTGATCCTGGAGCTTCACATTCTTTTGTGTCTGCTCAATTTGCCGATATGATTGATTTGGATTTAAGACCATTGAGTATGAGATTGCATGTTACCACTCTACTAAAGGATAATGTGATAGTTTCGTTAGGCTGTACGGATTGCAAGATAGCCTTTGGTGGTAGAGAGGAAAAGATAGATTTGGCTGTGTTACCTATGTTTGACTTTGATGTAATGGTTGGGATGGATTGGCTAAGTAAACAAAGGGCTATAGTGGATTGTGGTGATAAAATAGTTCGCTTTTCTCCAGATGGTCGCCCTAGCTTTGAGTTTAAAGGGAGTCGGGGAGGAATTTCTATTCCTTTGATTTCGTTGCTGGAAGCTTATTTGGCTGCGGTAGTTGATACGACGGTTGGGGAGCCGAAATTGGAAAATATAGCAGTGGTATGTGAATTTCCGAATGTCTTTCCCCAAGAATTGCTTGGATTATCGCCCGAACGAGAAATTGAGTTTGTAATTGAATTAGCTTCTGGGATGGAGCCAATTTCGAAGGCACCTTATAGAATGGCGTTATCGGAGTTGAAGGAGCTGAAGGTGCAGATGCAAGAGTTATTGGATAAAGGATTCATTAGGCCAAGTGCGTCGCCGTGGGGAGCACTGGTGTTATTTGTGAGGAAGGATGGGTCCTTGCGCTTGTGTATTGATTATAGGCAATTTAATCAGGTGACCATTAAGAACAAATATCCGTTGCCAAGGATTGATGATTTATTTGACCAGTTGTAGGGAGCTTCAGTATTCTCTAAGATAGACTTGAGAACGAGGTACCATCAGTTGAGAATTAAGAAAGTGGATATTCCAAAGACGGCTTTTAGGACGAGATATGGGCGCTATGAATTTAAAGTGATGCCTTTTGGGTTGACTAATCTCCAGCAACATTTATGGACATGATGCATCGGGTGTTTAAGGAATACCTTGATCGTTTTGTCATTGTCTTTATTGATGACATTTTGGTTTACTCGAGGAGTAAGGAAGAGCACGAAAAACACTTGAGAATTGTCCTACAAACTTTGAGGGAGCACTTACTTTATGCCAAATTTAGTAAGTGCGAATTTTGGTTGAATAAAGTGGCATTTCTTGGCCATGTGATAATCGGAGAAAGAATCTCCGTAGATCCTACCAAGATTGAGGCGGTGATAAATTGGCCTAGACCTACCACAGTCACTGAAGTTCGAAGTTTTCTGGGATTGACCGGTTATTATAGATGCTTCGTAGAAAAGTTCTCGTCTATAGCTATGCCATTGACGCAGTTGACTATGAAGCATACGAAGTTTGATTGAACGGATAAATGCGAAAGAAGTTTTCGAGAGCTCAAGCAGCGTTGGACAACGACACCTGTACTTACTATCCCTTCTGGACTTGGAGGCTTTGAGATTTATAGCAATGCTTCATTAAAAGGATTGGGATGTGTACTTATGCAACACAGAAGGGTAGTAGCGTATGCTTCGCGGCAATTAAGACCCCACGAAATGAATTATCCGACACATGATTTGGAGTTGGCTGCGATTGTTTTCGCCTTAAAAATTTAGAGGCATTATTTATGTGGCGAAAGGTTCCAAATCTATACGGATCATCAGAGTTTAAAGTATTTATTTTCCCAGAGAGAATTGAACATGAGACAGCGTCGATGGATGGAATTGCTTAAAGATTATGTTTGCAATATTTTGTACCATCTTGAGAAGACGAATAGAGTTGCTGATGCACTTAGTCGGAAATCAAGTATTGCACACCTAATGGTTAGAGGATGGTTAGTGCTTGAAGAATTGAGAGATTCTGAGTTTAAGCTGGAAGTGAGCCAGCTGTCGAGTTTAATAGCGACCTTGAGAATTGAACCAGAGATACAAGAAAGGATAAAAGTCTCACAGTCTACAGATCTAGAGATTCAGAAAATTCTGAGTATAGATACGCCAAAAATGAAAGCCGAATTTCATGTATCTGAGGACGGAATTTTAAGGTTTCGTGGACGTCTTTGTATGCCTAATGATGAAACACTTAAAGAAAGAATTCTATCCGAGGCTCATCGGAGTAATTACAGCATCCACCCGGGTAGTACGGAAATATATCAAAATTTACACCAACATTATTGGTGGAACGGAATGAAAGTGGAAGTGGCGAAATTTGTGGCTAAGTGTTTGACGTGCCAGCAAGTAAAAGCTCAGCACTATAAGCCTGGAGGATTGTTACAACCCTTGGAAATTCCTGAGTGGAAATGGGAATACGTAACCATGGATTTTGTTATGGGTTTACCGCGGAGTCAGAGAGGACATGACTCGATCTGGGTAGTCATGGATAGATTAACCAAGTCCGTGCACTTTATTCCTGTGAGAAAGGATTTTTCAATGGATAAATACGCCGAATTGTATATGCGCCAGATTGTACGAATTCATGGAGTGCCTATAACAATTACGTCGGATCAAGATCCCAAATTTATTGCGAATTTTTGGAAGAGTCTTCAGGATGCCTTAGGAACCAGATTGCAGTTTAGTACGGCGTATCATCCACAAATAGATAGACAATCAGAGAGGATAATTCAGACGCTCGAGGAAATGTTACGAGCGTGCGTGATAGATTTTAAAGGTGGATGGGAAGATCACCTGCATCTAGTAGCGTTTTCATATAATAACAGCTATCAACAAAGTATTGGAATGGCTCCTTTTGAAGCACTTTATGGCAGAGCTTGTAGAACTCCTTTATGCTGGGACGAAGTAGGAGAAAGAAGTATCACAGGCCCAAAGTTAGTGGAACAGTCAGTTGAGTCAGTAAAGATAATTAGAGAAAGATTTAAAATTGCACAAAGTCGACGAAAAAGTTATGCCGACAAGCGACGCAAGCCGTTAGAGTTTCAAGTTGGGGATCATGTTTTTCTCAAGATATCTCCAATGCGGGGCATATCTTGATTCGAAAAGAAAGGAAAGTTGAGTCCGAGATATGTAGGCCCATTCGAAATTCTAGAACGGATTGGAACATTGGTTTATAGGCTTGTCTTACCGTCGAGTTTGTCTCAGGTACATAATGTGTTTCATGTATCTATGTTGAGGAAGTACGAAATAGACCCGACACATATTTTGGATCATGAAACTATAGAAGTGGACGACAAAGTGTCGTAGGTGGAAAGCCAATCAGGATCGAAGATTGAAAGAAACAAGTTTTGAGGACTAAGACTATTCCGCTGGTCAAAGTAATATGAGCGCATCATGGAACTGAATGCGCTATGTAGGAGAATGAAGAAGCGATGAAGCGTCAGTACCCCCATTTGTTTTAGTAACTATATTGTAATAAATTTCGAAAATGAAATTTTTGTAAGGGGGGAAGAGTTGTGACATTCTGTATTCCTGTCATTTCGAGACCTTTGAATGTAAGATATCTATCGAGGTATTTCAGTTATGTCTCGCTCGGATCTGATCAATCTCGAGTAATTAACCGAAGGGGAAAGGCTAACGCGCGATAAGATACGTAGACTTGGGAAACTTGATTAGAAAACGACATTTTGACCATAAGGATCGTCGATGGAACATTTAGAGCCGAGGCCAATCTAAAAATGATTAAGGAAACCATTGCTAGTATTATATGGTTGGAATTCGGGTGATGCCGCTTAGCTAAAGTATAATTTGCAAAATTTTCCTAAATCGAATTGTGATGATCGTTGCCGTCAGGGCTAGAGATAGACACTCGCTATTACATGGCAATCAAAATTGCCGTAGTTTGAGTTATTCTAAGTGTGATGAGAATCACGGAGTCGATACGTATAAGGTCCACAAGAGCCACCCGTTAATTCGAGACAAACTGAAATTTCGATCGACGGAAAATAGATCATGAGATAGGATCTCGAAATTTGAAAAAGGAAATGAGGGATTCCAACATTTGATATGGATTGGACGTCGCCTTATCAAGGGTGAAAAATATCAGGAAAACGAAATTTGGGACGAAAGGTGTGAAAGGACCATTTTGCACTTGGTGAGTTAACCTTGCCTAATTAGTTTGAAAAGGGCATAATAGTCATTTGATCATTCCTTCTTCCCCAAGGAGGCTGCCAAAAATTGGGAGGGGCCAAAGAGTCATTGGAACCTTGATATTATGGATACAATGACAAGTGCCAATGCATGGATGATGGTCATTAATCATCCACTCACTTAAACCTTCTAGAAGCCTAATCACAAGTGATTAGGACTCCATCATCTACTGCTTCTTCAAAATTTCGTGGTCCATCATCTTCCTTCCCTTCCATTTGTGCATTTTCCTCCAAGAACAGAAAACTGCTCTTGCCGACCAGTTTCAGCCGACGAGTTCGGTCCGTACGAGCACCACCTCCGGTGACCTTTTGGCCAGCCGCTGTCCACCATAGGTTAGTTTAACCTGTCCTTGACAATCTTCAATTATTTTCGTGATTTTTGGAGGTCTGGTTGATTTATGGGAATTTTTGGAAGAAAACTGGATAAATTCTGAGCTAACTAAGAGAGGGCTATGGTTCGCCCACTTAGGGACGTCAAATGGCTCCAAATTTTTTATTGGAGTTACATGATATGTAGTACTATGTTCACTGAGTTGGGGCCATTGATTGGGTTAAGTTTTAATTAGGTTTTGATGGTTGGATTGGAGTTCAATTTCCGAACAAATTTTGACTGCCGGTGAACTAAGAAGAGTCGGTCTGTTTGGAGGCCTTAGGAGTGCTATTTAACTTCTAAATTCATCATGGGACTATATAACATGTTGATTAAGGTTGATCCAAGTGAATTGATGAAGAAAATTGGAGTTAAGGGTGATGTGTGGATTGTTAGAGCAAGAAGGAGCAAAACCGGTTTTTGCTCTGTTTCAATTCTGAGCACACTGGTTCTGTTAGGGACTGCTCATGGTGTCGCCATGCTCTAAATGTCTCGTTAGGAATAGAATATCCCTTGAGTTATTAATGAGGTCCACGATTGATGAAATTGGGGCTAAGTTGGATATATTGATTGTAACGATGGATATTTCCTAAATCGTTTTGCTGCCCTATTTTGGACAGCGACGACCTTGTTTGGAAGCTGAGCTCGACAAGTAATTTTGGCGAAAATTTGCTAATTGGAATGAAGGTGAGTGACCCCTAAACCTATTTTAGGACATTTGGATACGATTGGACAGTTTCCATTGAGGAAACGATGAAATTGATTGATTTGTTGTGCTTGAATGATTGAATTGATGACGTGCTCGTTGATGCACCTTGCTTGCCTATGTGGCGCTATGATATTTGATTCTTAAATTTTGCTTTGCGACACAGCACCTTCGTTCCTCTTAGGTAAGCAATTGATTCGTGTTCTAATGCCTAAAAATCCTCATGGTGAAAATGTGATTAAATGTTTATCGTAATGATTTATGACTGAGATTGCTTGAGGAACTAGGCTAGCGAACCATGAGAACATATGAATGGTGGTAAGTATCATGATGAGATGAGGGCTTGAGGCTAGTGACACCCTGATGCGATTTATCGCGGGGATTGCGAGCAAGATACATCCTAATGTGTTTGAACGTGGGGTTGTGATTGAAAGTACATCCTGATGCGTCTGAATGCTGGATGAGAAATTTGGCCTGACATGAGCTTGGTGATAAGCTGTTAAACTTGATGCGTCTGAACGTGGGTTTATTAATCGGGATAGCCTGAGGCATCTGAACGCGGGCTAGTCCCTAGAAGTTTGAAAGAGGGGGTGAATTTCTTTCTAATTTACGTGATGATGAAAATGAATGTAAGCTAGTACAAAAGCTTGGTCACTCTTTGCTAGTTTGCCTTGAGTTGATGCCATGTCTTGTTTTAGCAAATAATATGCGTTCCTTTGTTTTACTTTGGTCTGGTGGGACGGATGGCCTAGGTAGGGTTAGGCTAGCTTGCTGAGACGTAAGTCTCACCCTGTCGTGGAATCTCTCTTTTTCTAGATCCTAAGCCCTGAGGATGCTGCCAATCCGTCTTGGCGACCCGAAGGAGATGATGACCTATTTTGACGAATTTTCAGATAGACGAGATCAGTTTATGTTAGGAAGAGTACGGTGGTATGGGTTGATGAGGGGGAAGAAGACTTGAAGCCACATCGTTTCAAGGCCTGGTTCAAGAAAGTTGGGGAAGTTATCACTAGTCCAATAAAGGCTCACGAGGTTCCAAGACGTGTTGTCCCATTGTGGTGCCATCCTTCTCGTGATGAGATCGAGGTAGAGGGTTCCGTGGTAGGCTCGAGGAACATTCCAAATGAGGCCCCGGTTAGAGAGGAGTGCATCGAGGTGATCGAGATTTCTAACTCGGAGGATGGAGTGGAAGAGGACTCCATAGAAGTTCGATCAGAAACTTTCTCGGATTATGACCTCGCAGAGGACCTAAGTCGAGCCGATGATACTAGTACTACTTAGTAGGCTCGAGATCGTACGACCGTTGGAGTTGTCTTTTGGTGGTGACGATCTTTTGATGGGGCTTAGTGGTTGTCTTTTGTTCGCTCTCTTGTCTTCCTCGACCTTAGCCAGTGGTATTAGCTAGTATCTGACCTCGTTTGTATGAACTCGACCTTTTGATATGTAAATCATCTCTTTCCCTTGTCCCATGTCTCATTCTTTATTTTGTTTTGAATTAACTTGCATAGAGTTATGTATTTATTATCTTTCACTCTTCCGCATGCGAGTCTCATTTATTTATCACCGTAAAAGGAGGGTATCTTGGGACTGAATTTACGGCATGAGCGGATGAGCGCACTTGTAAGGTGAGCGGGGCGTGACAGATTGTCTGATAGTCGAAGAAGTGGACATAAGTTCAAGCAAAGCCGAACCACTATAAACTCTCCATGCAGTGTTATCTATCTATACTTTGATCATATCATACATACTATGATAGTGAAACTACATATGAATTGTTTATAGTGATATATTGTGTTACCATTATCTAAGACGTCATATAATCGCCTGTGTAATTTGTATTCTGCGATAAAATTTTAAATTGCACTATAATCACTTATTCACCCCCTCTAGATGATAACTCTAGCCACATCAATTGATATCAGAGCCTGGTACTCATATTTTGTGAAGTGTTTTTAATTCCGAGCTAACAATCTTTATGGCTAGCAATTTCTCTCCCATATGGATTGAAGGTGGAAGCAACAACAGACTACCATATTTTGAAGGGAAAGAGTATAGCAACTGGCAAAACAAATTCAAAGCATATATCAAATGCCAAGATCCCCAAATATGGGATGTTGTACAACGAGGAGTGAATCCAACTGCAAATGTAACGACAAGATCAAATGTAGGGGATAACAATTCAACACCGACTACCACTCTGTCAACTACTGAAATTACCAAGAGAGATGCACTTGATGTAAAGGCTATTTATTCATTTCATAGTGCTTTCTCTCCTGTTGAATATAAATGTATCATAGATTGTTCTTCATTGAAAGAAATTTGGGACAAGCTCTACATCAAATATGAACGAATAGACAGTGTAAAGGAGACCAAAGTCAATTTCCTTCTTGGCCAATAAAAAGCATTCAAAATGAAGCCTGGAGAAACTGTGAAACAAATGTTTGACATATTCACCGAAATAGTGAATGGTCTCACATACTATAGGCAACCTATTTTTGGACCAATTAGAGTCAATAAGCTACTGAGAGCTCTCACAAAAGAATGAGACAATTTCAAAGCCTTTATTCGAGAGACTCAAAGGATCTCTCCTTTATCTATGGACGAGCTTATTGGAACTCTTCGATCCTATGAGAAAGAAAGAGTTAATGAAGAGACCACATCAAAAGGTAAGAAGTCTATTGCTTTAAAATTTAATGTTTATTCTATCATTCAGACTCTGAAGATGAAGATGATGAGGAGTTAGGACTTATGGTCAAAAAATTTAGAAGAATGGCTAAGAAAGGCAAGAACTTCAAAGACAGAAAAGATCTCAGACGATATGATCAGAAACGATCATCTGAGACCAAAAGTGAAGGACAAGAAGTCATCTGCTATGAATACAAGAAGAGAGGTCCCATTAAACCAAATTGTCCTCTATTAAAGAAGAAAAGCAGGGATGAAAAGTCCAAAAAAGCCTTGAACGCAGAAACTTGGAGCGTCACTGAATATGAAAGTGATGAAGAGTATGCAAACATATGTCTCATGGTAGACTCAGATGATGACCTCGAGGTAACTCATTCAAACATTCCTTTTGAGGTATCAGATTATATCGATGAGCTATGTTTAGAATATAAAACTACTCTTAAAAGACTTTTCGAATTGAAAAAGGAAGTAACTATTTTTAAATAGAGAGACCTGTCTCAAAAAATAAGATTAGTTTTCTCGAAAAGGAACTTTTCCAGTTAAACGAAAAATCTGATTGTATGTCTAGTGAGAATAATCGCTTGAAATCCGAATTGCAAATTCTTGAAAGAGAAACTGAACCCTTGAAAAATGAAAGAAATCTTTTTGATAAAGAGAGGAATTCTTTAAAAAAGGGAAACTGATCTTTTTGAAAAATAAACTATTTCTTTAAGAAAAGAAATCTCGAATATTCACAAGAAATTCTCAATGGGATCCAAAACGTTACATCACATACTATCTATACAAGTTTCGTATTATAATAAATCAAGTTTGGGTTTTCAAAAGGAAAGTACTATGGAAAATTGTTTTCCTTCTGTTAAGGAAAGAATCAAGATAAGACATCCTAAGAAATCTTACGAGAGTCATTTTGGAAAGTAATTTGTAAAATTCAAAGATCAAGAATTGTTTGTATGTTCAAACTATGGTAAACCAAGACACTCTAGGAGTTATTGTAATAAAAGGTCAATATGAGACATTCTTAGATATGCAAATGTTGCTAACCCTAAAGGACCCAAATAGATTTAGGTACCAAAGAAAACTTGAGTCTCGTTGATCATTGTAGGAACCAATGAAAAAGAAAAATAAATGGTGCCTCGATAGTGGGTGTTCAAGACATATGACTGAAAATGCAACAAAATTTATCATTATTGAGAGAATCGATGGTGGAAACGTTTCATTTGGAAGAAATAACAAGGGAACAATTATTGGCAAAAGAACCGTGAAGATTGGAAATCTTCTTATCCATGATGTTTCATTGGTTAAGGGTTTGAATTTCTATGTCATTAGTATTATCCAATTATGCGATATTGGATACAAAATCTATTTTGTAGAAAAAAAGTGCTCAAGTACAAGTCAAGACAATGAATCTTTGTTCACTAGACGAAGACATGGTAATATGTATCTTATGGGGACAACATCTGAAGAAGAAAAATGTCTTCTATCTATCAAAGATGATCTAGAACTTTGGCACAGAAAGCTGGGACATATAAGCTTCAAGCAAATATCAAAGCTCTTCAAAAAGAAGTAGTGAGAGGACTCCCAGAAGCTAAATTTGAGAAATCTAAACACTATGAAGCTTGACACTTAGAAAATAAGTAGGAAGTTCTTACAAATCTATAAATGAAGTGTTTACTAACCATGCTCTGCAGAAATTACATATAGATGTCTTCGGACCTACTCGAACTCTAAGCATTGGAGGTAAAAAATACTATTTAGTCATTGTTGATGATTATACCAGATTTACTTGGGTTTTCTTTCTTGCACATAAAAGTGATGCTTTTTCATATTTTGAAACCTTTTCGAAGAAAGTCCAAAACGAAAAGGGCTACTCTATTTCAAGTATCAAAACAGATCATGGAGGGGAATTTGAAAACCAATACTTTGCTGATTTTTGTGATCAAAATGGTTTTCAACACAATTTCTCATCTCCATACACTCCACAACAAAATGAAGTTGTTGAAAGAATGAATAGATCTTTACAAGAAATGGCACGAACTCTTTTAATTGAAAGCAAAGCTCCACCCTATTTTTGGACAAAAGCTGTCTCTACTGCTTGTTATATTATAAATCAAGTTTTTCTTAGACCACTACTTGAGAAAACCTCCTATGAGCTTTACAAAGGAAAGAAACCAAACATATCATGATTCCAAATTTTTGGTTGTAAATGCTATATTCTTAAAAACTCAAGTGATGGGCCGAGTAAGTTTGTTGAAAGATCAGACGAAGGAGTATTTTTGAGATATTTGACTTCAAGCAAAGCCTTTCGAGTCTTCAACAAGACATCTCAAACAATTGAAGAATCCATGAACGTGAAATTTGAATATGAGTACAATACTCAGAAGATCACTACTGGAAGTGAAGTGTCAGATGATCAGAATCAATCATCTAAGAAGCAGAACTCATCGTTTGAGGCTGAAGAAGTAACTGAATCTTCTCAGAACATGGAAGACACTCAACTATTACAACTTCTGAAGATCCAACTGTTGAAGAGTCGGTTGAGAATGAGCTTGAAATGTCAAAGAAGAACTGGAATTACAAATCCAGCCACCCTACAAATCAAGTCATCGAGAATATTGATGAAGGAATCAAAACCAGATCTAAGCTGAGAAGTGCAATAAATGCATTTGCTATGGTTTCTGAGTTTGAACCCAAAAGAATTGAAGAAGCTCTTGAAGATGAAAGCTGGATTGAAGCTATGCAGCAAGAGTTACGCCAATTCAAACTCAATGAAGTATAGAAATTGATACCAAGACCAAAGGATCATCCTGTTATCGGAACCAAATGGGTATTCAGAAACAAATTAGATGATAAAGGCAAGGTAACTAGAAACAAAGCAAGACTTATTAATAAGGGCTACTCTCAAGAAGATGAAACTTATGCCCCAGTAGCAAGACTGGAATCTATCAGACTCCTACTCGCCTATGCTTGCTATCACGACTTTAAACTATATCAAATGGATGTCAAAAGTGCATTCTTGAATGGTTATATCAAGGAAGAAGTCTATGTTGATCAGCCTTTAGGTTTTGAAGATCCAAAATGTCCAGATCATGTATTCAAACTTCAAAAAACACTTTATGAACTCAATCAAGCTCCACGAGCATGGTACGAAAGGTTAAGTGATTTCCTTACCAACCAAGGTTTTGAGAAAGGTAAAGTCGATACAACTTTATTTATCAAAAGGGAAGGTAAAAAAATCCTACTTATTCAGATTTATGTAGATGATATAATATTTGGATCATCTAACAAAAATCTTTGCAAGGAATTCTCTCAGATCATGCAAAATGAATTTGAGATGAGCATGATGAGAGAACTTACATTCTTCCTAAGACTAAAAGTCAATCAGACCAATCAAGGCACTTTCATACATTAAGAGAAATACGCTCTTGAACTGGTAAAGAAGTTCAGTCAGGAAAATTGCAAAAAAACTGATTTACCATTATCTTCCTCATCTAAGCTAGACAAGGATGAACAAGGCTAATAGTTTGATCAGAAGCTTTATAGGAGCATGATCAGTTCATTATTATATCTAACTGCTTCTAGACCTGACATTATCTTTAGTGTATGCATGTGTGCTAGATTTCAATCAGATCCCAAGGAATCACATCTTACAGCCGTCAAAATAATTATTAAATACATAGAAATTTGTCCTAATTTAGGACTATGGTATCCTAAGACTTCAGATCTTACATTACATGGATATTCAGATGCTGGTCTTGCAGGTTGTAAGTTAGACAAGAAAAGTACTTCAGGGGCATGTTAACTTTTGAGATTAATGCTGGTGTCTTGATTTTTCAAGAAGCAAAACTCCGTAACTCTATCAACTGCAGAAGCTGAGTATGTTGCCTTAGAAAGTTGCTGTGCACAAATTCTATGAATGAAACAACAATCGAAGGACTTTGGTGTTCAATCTCACAATGTGGAAATCAAATGTGACAACACCAGCGCAATCAATCTCACCAAGAATCCAATCCTGCACTCACGAGCTAAGCTTATTGAAATTAAGCATAATTTTATCCGTGACCATGTGCATAATAGTGATATTAGTATTCAATTTGTTGATTCAAAGTATCAATTAGCTGACATATTCACCAAGTCACTTGATAAGAATACATTTGAATATATTAGACAAGAATTAGGTATTAGATGCCTGTTTGAGTTGCTATTTAGACATGAAGATTTTGCTTCCAAGCTTAAAACAATATATGGAAGAAGCAAAGGATGTCAAAGCTTCATCTGAAGAAGCTCTATGAACACAAGGAACTCAGAACTTAAAGTATCATCTGAAGATAACATCTTTCGAGTTGAAAACGACTAAAGGTTTGATAATTCAAATTTTTGGAGGGTAAGTAGTTATATTTCTAGCAACAAATAAGGTACGCATCATCACGATCCTTCTAAATATTCCCTCCTCAACCCAAAAAGTCATGCGCTTCCTAACATACACAATACTCTTACCGTCTGGAAATTCATCAAAATAGGTGGTCAATTCTTTTGGGTTGCCTAGTCGGATTGGCAACATGTGTGACATTCTGATTTCCAGTCAATTTCAAACTCATTAATAAGAAGTTTTTATATATCAAGCAATGTGTTTCGGTCATATTTCGCTCAAATCTGATCAATTTGAGTAGGATGACCAAAAGAGAAAGGCTAACGTGAGACGAGATACATGGACCAAGGCGACTCGGATAGGAAACGACGCTTTGACCATAAGGATTTTCGAGGGGATATTTAGAACCACCAAAAGGCCAATCTAAGAATGATTAAGGATTTCCTTGCGAGTGTCATACGATTGGAGCGCGGGTGATGCCACTTAACCAACGTATGATTTGCAAAATTTTCCTAAATCGGACCATGACGATCGAGACCATAGGGACTAGCGATAAACCTTCATAATTACATGACAACCAAAGTCGTCATAAATGGACGAGCCCTAAACGTGATATGAATCACGGGGTCGATACGCATGATGTCTGCAAAAGCCGTCCGTCGATTCGAGATAGATTGGAACCCCGTGTGACAGAGGAAACCATCAGAAATGAGTCTTGAAAGATTTGAAATGGAAAATCAAGAATTTCAACGTTATTCGGATTGGTCGTCGCCCAATCAAAGGATTCTGAAATGAGAAAAACGACATTCTGAGCGTCGGGGGTAAAATTACCCTTTTGCCCCTCAAGCTTAGAATCTTGCCTATACAATTCAAGAAGGGCATTTCAGTCTTTGCACCCTCTCCATGGCTACCAAAAAATAAAGAAGGACTATGGGCCATTGGATCTTGCATGATTGACTTGAGGGACAAGTGTCAATGGATGCTTGAAAGACTAGTCTTGTCGACTATGCCAAACCTAACATTCAACCTTTGACCAAGCCTTTGTATATAGCAAAATCTTCTCTCTCCTCACTCCCAATGACCGGCCATTTCCTCTCCCAAGACCATCGACAGCCATCCTCCTCTCCCTGCTCCAATCTGCCGATCGCCGACCAGCACTGAGCTCTCTATTCGGCACTGTCGCCGACCATCTCCGGCCACAATCTGACCTCCGGCAAATTGTACCAATAAATCCTCACGTCTTGACGACATCCTTGAACAAGAATCACGCCATTTGGAGAACCGAGGAGTCCCAAGCAAGGATTCTCCCGAGAGCCGATAGAATCGGAGCCAATCTGAGGTAGATCTGGTTCCTAGTCCTTTTGAAGGCCAAAACCTTGGAATTTTGGAGTCAAATTTTGTGGAGACTTAGTACAAATGTGTAGAAATCTGTGACAAAAATTTATACTTAATTTGATGAAGTTTTGACCATGAACCGTCCTTGTAAACTTTGCATAGAATCTGCCGGTAAACTGACCTTGGACGATCCGACGAGTTTTGACGGGAATCCGGCCGCCATTTGACTTCAAGCACACGGTGAGCTTCCCAAACCCTTAGGTAGACATGTTAAGAGATAGGATAGTGTTTAAATGTTGGATTTGGAGTAGATTTAGGATCGGTTGGACCCGGCTTGCACAGAACCGAATGGGACCGGTTCGGTGCCGGGCCAAACCGAATCTGTTGAGGGCTGAGGATGGCGATTTTGAGTTGCAAATTGATGTTTAAGACATGATTAGATGATGAGGATTATGTTATGGATGATTGGAGTTAATGGATTGAGGAATTAGGTATGGAAAATTGACGGATTCGTTGAAATTCCTAGGTTGCGCGACAAGTTTGACCTTGACCCTAAGGGGGCGAGACGCTGAGGCTATTGCAAGAGGAGATTTGTGTTGTCGAGCTAAAGGTAAGGGAATTCCTAAACTTAGGATAGGAAGATTGGACTCAATTGGGTGAGTCGAGGGTTGAATTGACTGGTTATGAGGAATTGCCCATGGAGATAGTTTCCTTTATATCTTAAGATGTTACAGGAAGATCGTATGTGACATTGTCTATGGCTGAGTCGTTTACGAAGTCTGAATATCATTTGATTTGTTATGCATGCCATGAATGTTCAAATTGTGCATGAGTTGCGTCCGTTGTTTGTGTGTGAATTGAATTGAGATAACATGGCATGAGCATGACATGGCGAGGCCCTGAGGCGTACGAGATGCGGGGCGGGAGGTAGATATCCTGATGCGACAAGATCTCGGGGTGGAGTTGATGTTGTGTGGCACCCTGATGCGACGAGATCGCGGGGTTGAGATGGCCATGGTCCTGATACGAATTATTCGCGGGACAGAGGTGTGAGATGATGAGATTAGCCTGAAGATTCATCGAAACCTGATGCGTTTACGCGGGTTGCCGATGGCGGTCTGATGCATTTAAGCTGACCGAGCCTGATGCGACAAGATCGCGAGATAAAGATTGAGGCAGGTAGAGATTGGTGGATGTAATGAAATGGCAGGACGGTTGTGCATGGTCATCTCAATGTGACGTGAGGTCATTATTGCATGCCTGTCATCTGTATGTTGTTGTTTCATTAATTTGTACCTGATATGCCTGTATGTTTATGAGTTTGCAATGATTGGGGTGTACTACTGCCTGAGTAGACGGTCCACCTGACCTAGGGTGAGGATTCTTTTACTGAGATAAGTATTTCACACCTTTTGGGGACCCTTATTTTTTTCAAATCCTAGACCCTAGATAAATGGCCCATACATTTTGAGGACCCCAAGAAAATGACGACGTATTTTGATTAGTTCCCAGATAGTCAGGGGAACATATATGTGAGAAAATGCACAGTTGTATGGGTCGATGAGGGTAGCTCTGATTAGAAGCCTCATAGGTTCGAGGCTTGGTTCAAGACGATTGGGGACACATAGATTGGGCCGATGAAGCCCCATGAGGCACCTCAGGGAGTGATACCCGACTGGTGCCAGACCGTGGGAGAGTAGGAGCAGCCAGAGGGGTCTATAGTCGGCTCTAGGAATGGGCCAGAGAAGACCCGACACTGGACTTCACCGTCGAGGAGGACGAGGTCATAGTCTTGAGGCGACCGAGGAGGACTTGGCGGAGCCATCACGTGAGGAGACTATGGAGGATTCCATCGAGGTCCCGTTCGAGACATTCTCTGAGTATAAGCCGACCGAGGATGTAGAGGATTTCGGGGACTCCAGCAGCTCATCCTAGAGATATAGTTCGTTGACCTGAGTTTTTGGAGGCGACTTGACCCTATCCCTTTGGATGTCATGAGGGACTCGTTTTGTGTACTACCCCGTCGCCTAGCTTGTTAGCGGATTGTATTAGGCAACATCTGTACAAACCATATATTATGATGTATGACAATTCTTATGCTATCCAGGTCCCAATTAACTTACACATTGTACGGGGATTTATTTGAGTATTGCTTCCGCATGCTTGACTATTTTATATCTCTCGAATTGATTGTGGATTTTGGGATCGCGAGAGATGTGTAGTTTGTTTGCAGAGATGTTTACGTGCTCGATAGGTTCGGGGTGTGACATCCCCATGCGAAGTGGTATAAGAGAAAGGTCGACTCGAACCAAAGTTGGTTGAGGACTGGAGTAATAAGGAGGTTAAGTTGGGACAAGGACGGATAGCAAGATCTTAGGGGACTGGTTAAGATAAGGCATGGGGTGTATAGCTTGTGACCTAGTATTTAAGGTTGACAATGGACTCTGGTAGGATTGTGGAAATGCTTGAGGATCAAGTTCTCTGCTTGGGATTGAAGGTCATTTTCGGACCTTAGTTTGTTTGAGAAATGAAAGCGATTGGTTTTAGTGAATTACTAGAGTCAATGGAACTGAGAAATGGCCATGGGCTGTTGGTTGAAATGCTTCTAAAGTTGATGTACGGAGTACTGTTGTAGCATAACTATTTCTATTAAGGGTTAGCTAGTAGCTCTAGATTTGGATGATTGAGTAAGTTACTGACTTCTTGCTGAACTTGTGATGGATCAGGTTCAGTAGCAAGAGACAAAGATGAGCAACCCACCTAGAGGGGCTAGAAAACCAAGAGGCGGAGCCTCCAGGTCGAGATCGCCTATCGTTGAAGATCCAAGAATGGATGGTATGCCGAGAGCACTGGAAAGAATCGGCGACATGATCAATAGGCAGGCCCAAGATCGGGACGCTGCTATCGCCCAGGCAGTAGGAGCTGCCATAACCGCCGTTAACGCCGACAATAGCAATAATAGTGGTAATGGAAGTCAAAATGAACCTAGCCAGGGCACTGAGACTATGAATGCCCAAGAAGAGATCGTCGTGGCCAGACAGATGGGCCAACTAGTAGAGCAGTTTACGAAGCTGAAACCGACATAGTTTGATGGGACTGGAGATCCCGAGCTAGCGTCTAGATGGATCGAGAAGCTAGAGAAAGCCTTCGGAGTACTGAGGTGTGCGAATAAAGAGAAGGTATTGTTAGCTGTGTGCCAGCTGGAGGGCACAGCGAATTTGGTGTCTTCCCTGAAGGAACGGCCATGAACTGGGAAGTTTTTAAAACGGCCTTCAATGATAAATATTTCTCGGAGACGGCCAGGGAAAGGAAGCAGGTGGAGTTCCTACAATTATGCCAAAACCAGATGACAATAGATCAGTATGAGGCCGAATTCGCGAGGCTTTCGAGGTATGCACCTCGATCTGTGGAGGACCCTCTGGAGAAAGCAAGAAGGTTTAGAGATGGTCTGAGGCCCGAGCTTTGTAGCCAGATGATTGCGCTGAACTTGAGGACTTACAAGGAGATCTACGAGCGGGGCCAGATAATAGAGCAGGACTTGAGAGAAAGAAACGCCGCAACTAGATCGCGATTTACGTCTTTCAGAGATACTTGCCAAATGGGCAAGAGGCCAATGGCGAATAACAGATGTTTTGTGCCTCTAGTACGAAAGAATATCGCGAAGTTGCCAAATCTTGCGAACTGGAGCTGCAGACTTTGTAGCAGGAGGCATGGAAATGGGCCATGCCTAGTGAGGACGAGAGCATGTTTCAAATGTGGTCAGCTGGGCCACCAGATGAGGGTGTGTCCGAATCAAGCTCCGACAAGTCAACCGCAAGGACAGAGGCCACAAGCAGGACCGTCGACTGCAACGCCTCAGATTAAGCAGGGCAGACCACCGACCCAAGGAAGAGTGTATGCAGTAGCCCGCAGAAAGGCGGAGGAAGCACTAGGAGTGGTCACAAGTAAGGTCTACTTGTGCAATCAAGTTGCATACACATTATTTGATCCTGGTGCCATGCATTCATTCGTGTCTACACAGTTTGCTGATTTGGTGGGCATGAACTTGAAACCGTTGAATGTAATCTTGCATGTTGCCACTCCTTTAAAGGATAACATAATAGTTTCAATAGGCTGTGCTGGTTGTGAGATTGTGATTGGAGGGAGTAAAGAGAGTATTGACCTAGCTATCTTACTCATGCACGATTTTGACGTAATAATAGAGATAGATTGGTTGGGTAAGCAGGGGGCAGTAGTGGATTGTGGTAGTAGGGTAATTCGATTTTATCCGAGAGGACGCCCTAGCTTTGAATTGGTGGGAAATCGAGGAGGAATCTCGATTCCCATGGTCTCATCTTTGGAAGTGACTAAGCTGATGTTTGAAAGATGTCAGGCATACTTAGTGGCAGTACTGGACACGACTACCGAAGAGCCAAAGTTAGAGAATATCCCGGTAGTGCGTGAATTCCCTGATGTGTTTCCCCAAGAGTTGCCAGGATTACCACCAGAGCGGAAAATAGAGTTTGAAATTGAGTTAGCCATTGGAACGGAGTCGATTTCGAAAGCACCTTACAGGATGTCCCTGTCAGAACTAAAAGAGTTGAAGGTGCAGATGCAAGAGCTGCTGGATAAGGGATTTATCCGGCCTAGCGCTTCACCATGAGGAGCGCCAGTGCTATTCGTATGAAAGAAGGATGAATCTTTGCGATTATGCATTGACTATCGGCAGCTCAACCATGTGACAGTGAAGAACAAGTATCCGCTATCGAGAATTAATGATCTTTTTGATCAGTTGCAAGGAGCAGCAGTATTTTCAAAGATTGACTTGAGGACTGGATATCACCAGCTGCGGATCAAGAAGGAAGACATACCTAAGACTGCTGTCAGGACGAGGTATGGTCATTATGAGTTTACGGTGATGCCGTTTAGATTGACTAACGCTCCAGCTACATTTATGGACCTGATGCATAGAGTATTTAAAGAATTTTTGGACAGATTCGTCATAGTCTTTATTGACGATATCTTAATTTACTCGAGGAGCGATGCAGAACATGAGGAGCACCTGAGAATTATATTGAGGATGCTGAGGGAGCATACGCTCCATGCGAAGCTGAGTAAGTGTGAGTTTTGGTTGAACAGGGTAGCTTTTCTTGGTCAAGTGGTGTCTAGAGAAGGGATTGCAGTGGATCCTGCAAAGATTGAAGCAGTAACCAATTGGCCGAGACCTACTACAATCATGGAGGTCAGGAGTTTCTTGGGAATGGTAGGATACTACTGACGTTTTGTGGAGAAATTCTCATCCATAGCCATCCTATTGACGCGGTTGACGAAGAAGGAAACGAGGTTCGAATGGATTGATAAATGTGAGAAGAGTTTCCAAGAACTTAAGCATAGATTGACAACCGCACCAGTGCTGACCATTCCATCAGGACTAAGGGGATACGAGATTTACAGCGATGCTTCGTTGGAAGGACTGGGGTATGTATTGATGCAGCACGGAAGAGTAGTAGCTTATGTATCCAGACAATTGAGGCCACATGAGATGAATTACCCGACTCATGACCTAGAGTTAGCGGCGATTGTATTTGCCCTGAAAATTTGGAGACACTACCTTTGTGGCGAGAAGTTTCAGATATATACCGACCACTAGAGCTTAAGGTACCTATTTTCCCAGAAGGAGCTGAACATGAGGTAGCGCAGGTAGATGAAGCTGCTCAAAGACTATGATTGTGAGATATTATATCACCCTGAGAAAGCAAACAGAGTAGCAGATGCACTGAGTCAGAAGTCAAGCGTCGCATGTCTGCTGGTGAAAGGTTGGTCGACGATTGAGGATTTGAGTGACTCCAAGTTTAGATTAGAAGTTGATCAGTTGTCTAACTTGATAGCTACGCTAAGGGTGGAACCTGAGGTCTAGGAAAGAATAAAGGCCTTACAGTCTACGAACCTAGAGATCCAGAAGATCCTTGAGATGGACGTAACAAAGAGAAAACCCGAGTTTCAGGTGCTTGAGGACGGGATTCTAAAGTTTAGAGGACGACTGTGCATGCCAAACGATGAAGGACTCAAAGAAAGGATCTTGTCAGAGGCTCATAGGAGCAACTATAGTGTCCACCTTGGGAGTACAAAAATGTATCAGAATTTGCGACATCATTATTGGTGGAACGGGATGAAGGTGGACGTAACAAGGTACATGGCTAAGTGTTTGACATGCCAGCAAGTGAAAGCGCAACACTGTAAGCCTGGAGGACTGTTGCAGCCATTGGAGATTCCGGAATGGAAGTGGGATCACATAACCATGGATTTTGTGATGAGATTGCCAAGGAGCCAAAGAGGTCACGACTCGATATGGGTAGTCGTGGACAGATTGACCAAGTCTGCCCACTTCATTCCTGTGCAGAAGGATTTCGCCATGGATAAGTATGTGGAACTATACATGAGGCAGATAGTGAGGTTGCACGGAGTGCCAGTGACGATTACGTCCGATTGAGATCCTAAGTTCATGGCGAACTTTTGGAAAAGTCTAAATGAAGCCATGGGGACTTAATTGTAGTTTAGTACAGCCTACCATCCACAGACGGACGGACAGTCAGAAAGGACAATTCAGATGCTCGAGGACATGTTGAGAGCGTGCGGAATTGATTTCAAAAGTGGATGAGAAGAGCAGTTACACCTGGTAGAATTTGCTTACAATAATAGCTACCAGCAGAGTATCCAGATGGCACCATTCGAGGCACTTTATGGACGAGCCTGCAGAACCCCGATTTGCTGGGATGAAGTTGGAGAAAGAAGCATCACAGGCCCATAATTGGTAAAGCAATCGGTGGAAGCAGTGAAGATAATTCAGGATAGACTGAAGACGGCACAGAGTCGTCAGAAGAGTTACGTAAATAAACAACGCAAGCCCTTGAAATTTCAAGTGGGCGATCACGTCTTCCTCAAGGTGTCACCAATGAGAGGACTATCTCGTTTTGGAAAGAAGGGGAAGCTGAGCCCAAGATATGCAGGCCTATTTGAGATATTAGAGTGGATTGGAACCTTGGCCTACTGGCTTGCCTTGCCGCCCAATCTATCCCAGGTGCATAATGTGTTCCACGTGTTGATGTTACGAAAGTATGAACTGGACCCGACACATGTGCTGGATTACGAAGCCATAAAAGTGGACGACAAAGTGTCGTACGTGGAGAAGCCAATAAGGATCGAGGACCGGAAGGAGCAAATCCTCAGAAATAAGAAGATGCTACTGGTCAAGGTAGTATGAGAGCACCACGGCACTGAGGGTGCCACATGGGAGAATGAAGAGACGATGAGGCAATAGCATCCCCATTTATTTGAGTAATTGAGTGTAATGTAAATTTCGTAGACGAAATTTTTTGTAAGGGGGAGAGAGTTGTGACATTCTGATTCCAGTCAATTTCAGACTCATTAATGAGAATTTTATATATATCAAGCGATGTGTTTTAGTCATATTTCGCTCAAATCTGATCAATTTGAGTAGGCTGATCAAAAGGGAAAGGCTGACGCGAGACGAGGTACGTGGACCTAGGCGACTCAGATAGGAAATGACGCTTTGACCAAAAGGATTGTCGAGTGGATATTTAGAACCACCAAAAGGCCGATCTAAGAACGATTAAGGATTTCCTTGCGAATGTCATACGATTGGAGCGCGGGTGATGCCGCTTAACCAACATATGATTTGCAAAATTTTTCTAAATTGGACCATGACGATCGAGACCATAGAGACTAGCGATAAACCCTCACAATTTTATGACAACCAAAGCCGCCATGAATTGACGAGCCCTAAACGTGATATGAATCATGGGGTCGATACGCGTAATGTCTACAAAAATCGCCCGTCAGTTAGATATAGGCTGGAACCCCGTCTGATAGAGGAAATCATCAGAAATGAGTCTTGAAATATTTAAAATGGAAATTCAAGAATTCCAACGTTATGTGGATTGGCCATCGCCCAATCAACGAATTCTGAAACGAGAAAAACGACGTTCTGAACGTCGGGGGTAAAATTACCATTTTCCCCCTCAAACTTAGAACCTTACCTATACAATTCAAGAAGGGCATTTCAGTCTTTGGACCCTCTCCATGGCTGCCAAAAAATCAAGAAGGATTATGGGCCATTGGATCTTGCATGATTGGCTTGAGGGACAAGTGTCAATGGATGCTTTAAAGACTAGTCTTGTCTATTATGCCAAACCTAACATTCAACCTTTGACTAATCCTTTTTATATAGAAAAATCTTCTCTCTCCTAACTCCCAATGACCGGCCATTTCCTCCCCCAAGACCACCGACGGCCATCCTCCTCTCCCTCCTCCAATCTGCCGATCGCCGACCAGCACTGAGCTCTCTGTTTGGCGCCGTCGCCAACCATCTCCAGCCACCATCTAACCACCGGCCGACCACACCAACAAAGCCTCACATCTTGCCGACATCCTCGAACAAGAATCACGCCATTTGGAGCACCGAGGAGTCCCGAGCAAGGATTCTCCCGAGAGCCGACAGAATCGGAGCCAATCTGAGGTAGGTCCGGTTCCTAGTCCTTTTGAAGGCCGAAACCTTGGAATTTTGGAGTCAAATTTTGTGGAGACCTAGTAGAGGCTTGTAGGAATCTGTGATAAAAATTGGGACTTAATTTGATGAAGTTTTGACCATGAACCGGCCTTGTAAACTTCGCATATAATTTGCCGGTAAACTAACCTTGGACGATCTGGCGAGTTTCAACGGGAATCCGGCGGCCATTTGACTTCAAGCACATGATGAGCTTCCCAAACCCTTAGGTAGACATGTTAAGAGGTAGGATAGTGTTTAAATGTTAGATTTGGAGTAGATTTAGGACCGGTTAGACTCGGCTTGGACTGAACTGAAAGGACCGGTTCGATGCCGGGCCAAACCGAATCTATTGAGGGCTGAGGATGGCGATTTTAGTTGCAAATTGATTTTTAAGACATGATTAGATGATGAGGTTATGTTATGGATGATTGGGGTTAATGGATTGAGAAATTGGATATGGAAAATTGACGGATTCATTGAAATTCCTAGGTTGCGCGACGAGTTCGACCTTGAACCCTAAGGGGGTGAGACGTTGAGGCTATTGCAAGATGAGATTTGTGTTGTCGAGCTAAAGGTAAGGAAATTCCAAAACTTAGGATAGGGAGATTAGACTCAATTGGGTGAGTCGGGAGTTGAATTGACTGGTTATGAGGAATTGCCCACGGGAATAGTTTCCTTTATACCCTAAGATGTTATAGGAAGATTGTATGTGACATTGTCTATGCCTGAGTCGTTTGCCATGTCTGAGTATCATTTGATTTGTTATGCATGCCATGAGTGTTCAAATTGTGCATGAGTTACACCTGTTGTTTGTGTGTGAATTGAATTAAGATAACATGGCATGAGCATGACATGGCGAGGCCCTGAGGCGTACGAGACGTGGGGCGGGAGGTAGATACCCTGATGCGACAAGATCGCGGGGTGGAGTTGATGTTGTGTGGCGCCCTGATGCGACGAGATCGTGGGTTGAGATGGCCACGGTCTTGATGCGAATTATTCGCGGGACAGAGGTGTGAGATGATGAGATTGGCCTGGAGATTCATTGGAACCTGATGCGTTTACGCGGGTTACCGATGACGGTCTGATGCTTTTACGCTGATCGAACCTGATGCGACGAGATCGCGGGCTAGAGGTTGAGGCAGGCGGAGATTGGTGGATGTGATGAAATGGCAGGATGGGTGTGCATGGTCATCTGAGTGTGACGCGAGATCATTATTGCATGCCTGTCATCTGTTTGTTGTTGTTTCATTAATTTGTACCTGATATGCCTGTATGTTTATGAGTTTGGAATGATTAGGGTGTACGACTGCCTGAGTGGACGGTCGACCTGACCTAGGGTTAGGATTCTTTTACTAAGATGAGTATCTCACCCTTTTTGGGGACTCTTATTTTTTTTTTCAGATCCTAGATCCTAGATATGTGGCCCATACATTTTGAAGACCCCAAGGAAATGACGGCGTATTTTGATGAGTTCCCGAATAGTCAGGGGAACATATATGTGAGAAAGTGCACAGTTGTATAGGTCGATGAGGGTAGCTCTGATTGGAAGCGCCATAGGTTCGAGGCTTGGTTCAAGAAGGTTGGGGAAACATAGATTGGGCCGATGAAGCCCCATGAGGTACGCCGAGGAGTGATACTCGACTGGTGCCAGACCGCGGGAGAGCAGGAGCAGCTAGAGGGGTCTGTAGTCAGCTCTAGGAACGGGCTGGAGAAGACTCCGACGCTGGACTTCACTGTCAAGGAGCACGAGGTCATAGTCTTGGAGGCGATCGAGGAGGACCTAGCGGAGCCATCGCGCGAGGAGACTATGGAGAATACCATCGAGGTCCTGTCCGAGACATTCTCTGAGTATGAGCCGACCGAGGACGTAGAGGATTTCGGGGACTCCAGCAGCTCATCCTAGAGATATAGTTCGTTGACCTGAGTTTTTGGAGGCGACTTGACCCTATCCCTTTGGATGTCATGAGGGACTCGTTTTGTGTACTACCCCTTCACCTAGCTTGTTAGCGGATTGTATTAGCCGGCATCTGTACGAACCATATATTATGATGTATGACAGCTCTTATGCTCTCCAGGTCCCACTGAACTTACACATTGTACGGGGATTTATTTGAGTATCGCTTTCGCATGCTTGCATATTTTATATCTCTCAAATTGATTATGGATTTTGGGACCGCAAGAGATGTGTGGTTTGTTTGCAGGGATGTTAACGTGCTCCACGGGTTCGGGGCGTGACAACATGCTCACGACTTGGGCAAGATGTAGAAATTCATAAAAATAATAGCACATGTCATTCATATATCAAGCATCTCGATGTAATTGGTAGGGTGAAGAATTACAGTCAAGTGCATCATACACAATGAGATCCAAGCTTCACGTATTACCACATAATGAATTCATAAATTTAGAATTATCACAATGGCATCTCATTCTCTCATTGCCAAGGGCACACTAGCCGCGATGCATTCTCAAGGGCTCTCTAGCCAATTTCTTTGCATAAGGGCACAATAGTCATGCAATCACATAAGGGCACTATAGCCATTTCAATCTCATAAGGCACTATAGCCATATCATTCTCATAGGGCACTATAGCCATTTCAATTCATAATAGGCACTCTGGTCATCTCATTTCATAATTGCCAATACAATGCAAATTTCACACAACCATGCCAATCCTCATCACAACGAAATCACACAGTGCCATTTAACTCATAGAATTCATTAATCAAGCAATTCATCAACTCGATTCATCCACTAGTTTCCTAACTTTCAAGTAAAGGTTTAAGGAAGACTTACACTTCAATTGAATAGCAAACTTCGATCCCAACGATCTTCCTAGGTCAGCAAACTCACGGCCAAAAGGAGTACACGCACGGTCCTAGGGAATTTCACATTTTCCACATGAAAACTCATTCGCTTTTCAAATCCATTGGGCTAATACTTTAATAGCATATTGATTAATAATCTAAGATTCTTTAACGACGATTTATAGACATGGGGACACCCCCACAAACCCTCATGGTGTTCGGTTTAGTCAGCCACTATCCCGGGACGAACCAGTCCTCAATGAATTGTACATAATAGCTCATAATTTCATCTCTAAACTTCAATTCATCATTAAACCAACTTGCCAATACATCCATTTACATACCTAGTAGGCTCACCGTGAGTTTTGAAGCAAAATAGCACATCTAAGAACCTCAAATCAGCTTGGTTCCACTAGATCATCAAACGACCAGAAATTGTTTCCAAGAAACTATCTCAAATCAGCCATGAAAACTCCTCAAATCTCAAATGAACTCACAACCACAGCTCATCGAACTCAAGTACAGCATGTTATGAAAATCTCATAGCAAGTTTGAAGCCAATCCAAGTGTCTAAGTGGAAGAATGAAGGCTTTACCTCAGCTTGGTCAGATTCTATCCACTTCCGGGTTTGGGGCTGGATGGGGTAAATGGGACCTCCAATGGACGATCTACCACTGGGGATGTATAGAGGAGAAGTTGAGGGTGAAGTTGGTGATCAGCGTTCGGCCAGGGAGTGGTCGAAGCCGGCGGTCAAGCAGGGCGAACGCGGCGGCTAGTGGGGCTAGAAGCTCTCGGCAAGGAGAAAGGAAGAGGAAAAGAAATGGACGAGGGAGAGAGGAATGGGGTGCTCGGCTGAAGCAAGGTGAGGAGTCGTGATTGTCATAGTTCTATTTAGAGAAATTTTGTAAATTATACATTAGTTAAACGGCACCACCTGTGCTCCAATCGTATAACACTAGCAATGGATTCATTAATCGTTATTGATCGACCTTTATTGGTTCTAAATGTTCCCTCGGCAATCCTTATGGTCAAAGCGTCATTTCCTTTTTCGAGCCTCCTAGGTCCACGTATCTTACCATGCGTTAGCCTAGCCCTTTTCTCAAGATTGATTAGATTCGACCGAAATAAAACTGAAATATATCGATAGATATTCTTCATTCAATAGTCTCGAAATGGTAGGAAATTCAGAATGTCATAACTCTTCCCCCCTTACAAAAATTCCGTCATCGAAATTTACAATAAATCCAACTAAACAAACAAATAGAGGGGGTACTGTTGCTTCAAAGCTTCTTCGCTTTCCCACGTAGCGCCTTTAGTTCCGTGGTGCTCCTAAATCACTTTCACTAGTTGAATCGTCTTATTCCTTAAGACTTGCTCCTTTTGATCATCAATTCTGATTGACTTTTCCACATACGATATCTTGTCGTCTACCTCAATATTCTCATAGTCCAAAACATGAGTCGGGTCCGGCTCCAACTTCCTCAACATCAATACATGAAAAACGTTGTGCACTTACGACAGGTTCGGCGGTAAGGCGAGTCTGTAGGCCAAAGTTCCAATTCATTTCAAAATCTCAAAAGGACCTACGTACCTTGGACTCAATTTTCCTTTCTTCCCAAATTGAGATAATCCTCACATCGGCAATACCTTAAGGAAAACGTAATCGCCAACCTGGAATTTCAAAGACTTACGTCTTTTATCGGCATAACTCTTCTGACGACTCTGTGTCGTTCTTAGCCTTTCTCTAATAACATTTACAGCTTCAACTGATTGTTCTACAAACTCGGGATTTGTTATGCTCTTTTCTCCAACTTCGTCCCAACACACAGGAGTTCTACAGGCTCTTTTGTATAGTGCTTCAAACAGTGCCATTCGGATACTCTGCTGGTAGCTATTATTGTAGGCGAACTCCACAAGTTGCAGTTGATCCTCCTATCCACATTTAAAATCTATCACATAAACTCGTAACATATCCTCGAGCATCTGAATCGTTCTCTCCGACTGCCCATTTGTCTATGGATGATATGCCGTACTAAACTTCAATCTAGTTCCCAAGGCATCCTGAAGACTTTTTCAGAAATTTCCTGTGAACTTAGGATCCCTATCAGACGTAATCATAACTGGGACTCCATGCAGTCTCACAATCTAACGCATATACAACTCAGCATGCTTATCCATCGTGAAATCATTTCGCGCAGGTATGAAATGTGCAGATTTGGTCAACTTATCCACGACTACCCAAATCGAGTCCTGACCTCTTTGACTCCTTGGCAATCCCGTTACAAAATCCATAGTTACATACTCCCATTTCCACTCAGGGATTTTCAAAGGTTGTAATAGTCTGTCAGGCTTGCAATGTTGAGCTTTTACTTATTGACAAGTCAAACACTTTGTTACATACTTAGCCACATACACTTTCATTCCATTCCACAAGTAGTGTTGATACAGATTTTGATACATTTTTGTGCTACTTGGGTGAATACTGTAATTGCTCCTATGAACTTCAGACAAGATTCTTTACTTAAGTTTCGCATCACCTGGCACACATAAATGTCTATGGAATTTCAGAATTCCATCTTCTGACACTTGAAATTCAGGTTTCCTTTTTGCTACATCCATCTCGAGAATCTTCTGAATCTCAGGATTCGTAGACTGCAAAGCATTTACACTTTCTTGAATATAACTAGATTAATTGAGCTATAACCAATTCAGCCATGGCTACGCTAATCAAGCAACAGAGAGCATACCAAGCTAATTCATTCACATGATCGCTTCTAAGTGAGTTCAGAAGACTTACCTACAGGGCAGATTGACCTGGTAAGGTTTAGCATAACCTAGACAAGCTTCGACTGAATCGGCGATGCCGGTGGAGTTCGAATGCGACATTTGACTCGATTTCAATGCAATCAAAACATATAGAGGTGCTCAATATCGTTCTAGATATGAAACGCACATGTCAATTATAACGATCAGAATTGAAAATAGGATCCGCCATTAAAGCTCAGCCAAAAGCTTGAGTTTGGGATATAACTTTTCCAACAATGTCGAGCTGATTGGAGAAGTACAATCGCTTGTCTAGAACTCCTACAAGCTTCTTCAAGTGGAATGGCCGTTCGATTTGGCCTGAATCATCGTTGCCGGTCACCTGCGGTTCGAGCTTAAACTCTCGACGACGAGGGTCGAAGAGCAAGCTCTCTCTCGTTCTCTCTCTCTTTCGATTCTGTTGATCCCCAGAAAACAGAATGTCCCCCTTCTCTTCAAGAATGAGTCTCTTTTTGTTATATTCCCTCTCGAAAATTTTTGGCCACTCGGGAGAGGGTGATTCGGTTACCTTTGCACGTGCAATCACGTGTAAAATGGTCATCAACGATTACACGTGTAAAGGTCACCGATGACTGGCGATCAGTGGAAGCATAACGGCAAACTCAATTAAGCCCTTCGGTGATCAAATTTCGCGTGAATTTGGTCTTAATTTTGGTCCTGCGTTTGAGTGAAGTTGGCCGTGACACACTATAGCCTAGTCAGCGTGATTCCTATAAACCCATGCTGTCGGACTTGCCTCGATCGACGCTAGACTTCGTGGCCAACAAAACGCCTCCATCAATTTCATGAATTGAAGCCAATTGGTCATCCAATTTTTTGATCAAAATTCGCCCTTTCGAACCTCAAAAATGGTGCGAATGGGACGAAGAAGACGCACTGTAGTAGACGGTTCGATCGGTTTGACCGGGTGGTTTGACCGGTCAGAACCGATTTTGACTTGATTTTCAAAATTAATCACAATTTGATGGGGAAGTTTTGTAATTAACCCTCAAAATCGAACTTAGGACATGAATATTATCTAAAAATATATTTTTCCCAAAAGTTCATGTCAATTTCTACAAAAGCCTAAAATTTGTCCTTACTTGCAATTCGAGAAATTATGAAATTGAAGACTCAAACAGTCAAATTGGACCAAACCACCTATGCCAATCGACTCAGAATGATGAAAAACATTTGGTAGTGGGTTCAATTGGTAAAGGTAGCCCTTGAATTGAAAGTAATTTCAATTATGCCCAAATTCAAGGACTAAATTACAATTAAGTATGCAATTTTGCCCATTTCATGCAATTGAACAATTTGTGCAAATAATTGGGCTAAATTACAATGAAGGACAATCAGATTGAATGTCAAGACCCTAAAAATACCAAAATTACAATTTAAAAGATTCAATTGACATTTTTTTACTAAATTCAATCATACGTGTAACAAAGGAACACATAAAATTGAACTTGAATTTATAATTTTTATGAGGTCAAGAATAAAAGGGAATTAAAATAAAAATATTGACTATTTTTTTCATATTTTTGTGACCTCAAATGCTATTTTTCTTGAATTTTGCGAGTATTTTCCTATTTTTTGAAAATACTAAAAAATGTGAAAAATATGAAAAAAAAAATTGGTCAAAAATGGTTCCTTGGGTTTGGCCAAGGCCACCAAAGTTGATTTTGCAAATTTTCATTTTTTAATGAATTTTTTATGAATTTTTCAAAAATAAACTGAAAATGATTAATAAAAAATCAAGTGTCAACACCCACTTCCATGCATCCTGCCACAAAGGCGACAGTTCTAGTTCGATTGATACGACAGCTTCCCAATATTCTTTCGAATAGGAGGAACAAAACGCCTATTGGTCGCCATTGGCCTTTTACCTAGTTGCCGATTATCTCTCGAAATAGCGAACCGCGATCCAGAAGTGGCGGCTCTTTCTTTCATGTCTCTCTCGATCATTTGACTTCGCTCATAAATCTCTCTGTACGTTCTCAAGTTCATCATTATTATCTAACTTTGAATTTTTGGTCTCAAGTCATCCCGGAATCTCTACGCTTTCTCCAGGGGATCCTCCACTGATCTTGGTGCATACCTTGACAATCTTGCGAACTCGGCTTCATGCTGGTCCACAGTCAGTTGATTCTGACGCAACTACTGAAATTCTACTCGTTTCCTCTCTCGTGCTATTTCCGGAAACTACTTATCATTAAAGGCGGCAGTGAAGACAGCCTATGTCAAGGCAGTACCTTCAGGAAACACTTTATCCTTCGTGGCACTCTACCAATCATTAGCAGTGCCTTCCAGCCAATACACAGTTGACAGTACCTTCTCCTTGTCGGCGCATTGCAGCACCCCAAAAGCTTTCTCGTGCTTTTCAACCCATCTTGGTGCCAACTCAGGATCTCAAGTGCCATCAAACTAGGTCGGTTTCAGCTTTATAAACTGCTCGACCAACTAGGTCATTTGTCTATTGGTATTTCCATCGCCTTGGGAGTTACCAGCCTTAGCGCCTTGGCCATTGTTTCCATTCACCATATTCACGGCTGCCACTGCAACCTCAACAGCCTGAGCTATAATCTCGGCTCTATCTTAAACCTGTCGAAGAGCTGCTGCAGCCCTATCTTGAGCTTCCTTTCCCATTAATACTCCAATTTGTTCCAAGGCTCTGAGGACTCTATCAACTCTTGGATCCTCAGCCGCTGGTACTCTCAAGCTAGACGCTCCTCCTCATGACCTTTCATGTCTATTACTCATCCTTCTTCGAACTTAAACTACCCGAGTCACTATAATTCCACCACGGAATTAGAGACCTGGGTCACTCGCTCAAGTCTAATGATTCTATGCTACTTAATAAGGTAGCAATCACAACATAACAACCAATCACTCAGGCATTCTCATGAGCACATCAATCAAGGGTTCACAACCATACCTCAAGTCCAGGCGTATCTGCAACTTAGAATAATCAAAGGCTATTATTCACTCATCATACTAGTATACGCAATGAATTTATGGTGCCAAGTGCGAAGCTTGGTCATCACAGGTTCACCACATTCATGCCAATTCAAGATGCCAATCACATGCGCCAATCATATACCATGCATTTTGTGCTTGACTCTAAAGAATCCTCCTAGGGTCTCACTACCCTATCATCCAAATTTCAATACTCCTTATTACCCCAATCCTTAATCTACTTGGGTCGAGATGACCTTGCTCTGATACCACTCGAATGAAGATGTCACGCCTCACGTTCGATCTTGACGAGATTGTTACATCCACGAGGCCATAATGAATAAAATCTCAGGAACCAACAGACCGCCTAACGAATGAAATGAAACACGCATGTGGAAGGAAAAACAACAATCCAGACATTTAATACATGGGGATTCGAAATAACACAAAATCATATATACAAAACATCAACATCTAGCTACATCCAACGGTAGGGAAAACACATTAAACAAACACGCATAAGGTTAGGTTAGAGAAACTAGGGGCTACCCTCAAAAGACTACATCAAAGCCCCAACATCAAAATTCTATCTCCAAAAAGTTACACCCCAAAAGCCTTCTATGACAACCCAGGCTACTCAGATGAACTGCTCGTCCCATCATCAGCTTCAGCTTTGTCTTCCTCAAGGTCGTAATCGGAGAAAGTCTCTGAACGCACCTCCTCAGTGTCCTCCTTCATGTCTAACTCGTCAGTAGAGATCTCGAACACTTCAAGGTATTCTTCGGTTGTAGGGGATTTGGACTGCTTAGGGATGTTTCTCGAACCTACCATAGAAGCCTCAACCTCTACCTCGACCTCAGGACGCGAAGGATGACACCAACTGGGCACTACTCCTACAGGAACGTCGGCAGGCTGCAGAGGACCCATGGTACTACTATCCCAAAGCGACGGAACCAAGCTTCGAAGCAATGTGGCTGCCACTCTTCTTTTCCCTCATCAACCAAGTAGTCATGCGCTTCCTAACATACACAATACCCTTACCGTCTGGAAATTCGTCAAAATAGACGGTCATTTCTTTTGGGTCGCCTAATCGGATTGGCAACATGCTCATAACTTGGGGTCTGAAAAACACATCCCACTACGGGGTGAGATTTACATCTCAGCAGTGAAACCTAAACCTAGACTAGACTGCTAGTCCTCCCAGACCGTACAATGAATCAAGATGCAGAAATTCATAAAGATAATGGCACATGGCATTCATATATCAAGCATCTCGATGTAATTGGCATGATCAAGAATCACAGTCAAGCACATCATACGCAATGGCATCTCATTCTCTCATTGCCAAGGGCACACTAGCCGTGATGCATTCTCAAGGGCTCTCTAGCCAATTCCTTTACATAAGGGCACAATAGCCATGCAATCACATGAGGGCACTATAGCCATTGCAATATTATAGGGTACTATAGTCATTTCAATCTTACAGGGCACCATAGTTATATCAATCTCATAGGGCACAATAGCCATTTCAATTCATTATAGACACTCTGGCCATCTCATTTCACTATAGACAATTACAATGCAAATTTCACACTACCATGACAATCCTCATCAAAACCGAAATCACGCTATACCATTTAACTCAGAATTCATTAATCAAGAAATTCATCAACTCAATTCATTCAGTAGTGGCCTAACTTTCAAGTAAAGATTTAAGGAACACTTACACTTCAATTGAATAGCAAATTTTGATCCCAACGATCCTCTTGGGTCAGCAAACACACGGCCAAAAGGAGCACACGCATGGTCCTAGGGAATTTCACATTTTCCACATGAAAACTCATTCGTTTGTCATATCTATCACTCTAATACTTCAATAACATATTGATTAACAATCTAAGACGCCTTAACGATGATTTAAAGACACAACGACACCTCCACGAACCCTCATGGTGTTCGATTCACTCAGCCACTACCCCGGGCAGAACTGGTCCTCAATGAATCATGCATAACAACTCACAATTCTATCTCTAAACTTCAATTCATCATAAAATCAACTCGCCAATACATCCATTTACATGTCTAGTAGACTCACCGTGATTTTTGAAGCAAAATAGCACCTCTAAGAACCTCCAATCAACTCAATTCCACTAGATCCTCAATCGGCCAGAAACTACCTCGAAGAAATTACCTTAAATCAGTCATGAAAACTCCTCAAATATCAAACGAACATGTAACCATAGATCAGCCAACTTAAGTACAACATGTTATGAAGAGCTCACAGCAAGTTTGAAGCCAATCGAAGTCTCTAAGTGGAAGAACGAAGGCTATACCTCACCTTGGTCAGCTTCTATCCACTTTCAGGTTTAGGGGTAGACAGGGCAAACGGGACCTCCAATGGAGGATCTACCATCCGAGATGTGTATAGGAGAGATTGAGGGTGAAGATGGCGGTCGGCGTTCGGCCAGGGAGTCGCCGAAGACGGCAGTTGAGCAAGGCGAATGCTACGACAGCGGCAGGTCGGGCTGGGAGCTCTCGGCATGGAGAAAGGAAGAGGAAAAGAAATGGAAGGGGGAGAGAGGAATGGGATGCTCGGCTGAAGCAAGGTGAGGAGTCTTACACAATAATTTACCTTGGTCAAATGAGTAGAATGGTAGGTTAAAAGTGACTAATTAATGCCAATCACTCAAGCATGACACTTATCTTGGAGTAAATAATATCTTGTCTTGCGTTGACTTCCTTTGTCCACTCCAACCTTCAATTTTTGGCAGCCATGGGGGAAGGTCCAAATGATCAAAATGTCCTTCAGTCATTCTTAAGGCAATATTAAGGCTTGAGGGGCAAAATGATAATTTTGCACTTTTCGTCCGAAACTTCACTTTTTCAATTTTAAATTACCATTGACAAGGTGACGTCAAATACCATTCAAATGTTGCAATTCTTCATTTCTATTTTTCAAATTTCGAGATTCCATTTCGTGATTGATTTTTCATCAATCGTAACTTCAGTTCATCTCGAACTAACGGGTGGCTTTTGCGGATGTTACGCGTATCGACTCTGTGGTTCTCATCACACTTAGGACTACTCAAGTTACGGCGACTTTAGTTGTCATGTAATTGTGAGGGTTCATTGCCAGTATCGACGGTCTCGATCATCATAGTCCCATTTAGGAAAATTTTACAAATTATACATTGGTTAAATAGTATCCACGCTCCAATCATATAACACTAGCAATGGATTCCTTAAATGTTATTTGATCGGCCTTTATTGATTCTAAATGTTCCCTCCGTAATCCTTTTGTCATGCGTTAGCCTTTCCCTTTTGGTCAGTTTACTCAGGATTGATTAGATTCGAGCGAAATAAAATAGAAATACATCAATAGACATTCTTCATTCAATAGTCTAGAAATGTTAGGAAATTCAAAATGTCACAAAAATGAATCACATTGAGAAGAGGATGAAAAGATTCAAGGAAGTCATCAACAATGAATTGGAGGAATTCTCCAAAATAGTTGTGAGAAATTTCCCCGAGACTTCACTTTATCTAAATCAATCCATGAAGACTCCAATCCAATGAAGCATGAGTTTGCACAACTCTCTACTTTGGTAAAATCTCTCACTGCTGAAAAAGCTGCCTTCTGTTTTGAGAGAAAATTTGTACTTGCTAGAGCTGTTAGAGAAGTTGTTATAAAAGCCAAAGAGCAAGGAGGCAACAAAAGATTTGTGAAAGAATTGATAGTGAATAATGGTTTTATTTTAGAGGAGGATGTAGTTGGATTCGTATCAAAGTCAACTGGAGAAGAGTTGAAGAATGTCTCATCCAAACAAAAAGATGTTCAGCACAGTATCACTCCACTGTTGAGCGATTTTAAGATTCTAGATCTCACAAGATTCTATAAGGAAAACGAACAAGAAATGGCAAGAACAGAATATGCAAGATGGCTTGTTCAAGAAAACAACTTGACCCTAGTTACATTCTACCGGGAATGTATGCTCTTGAAAGATTATCTAGACATATGAATGATGAGATAGATGTAGAGATTCAGCAAAAAGATTCTGACAGGAATTAAGAATTGACCTGTGACTGCTGGGAAAGAGACAAAAAGGAAGAAGTCTCAGACATATACAAGTTATGGGATATCCTGTTCAAATAGAGAGAATACAAAAATAACTTGAGAAAGTTTCGATCAGACTTCACTATAACTTTATCTTAGTTCAAAGAAGAAATAAGTCTAAAGAGCCAAAGTCTGTGTGATGACATAGGGAAGAAATTTAATCTCACTTGTCTGGAGATTGAAGAGACTACAAAGAAATTGAATTAGGTGGAAGAGGAAATCAAACTAAAGTTAACTGAAATGACCAAATATGCTGCAATCCAGTTCTATGCTGAATTTTCCTACAAACTCTGAAGCTACCAATCATCTCGCTCTCCAATAAAACTTGCCTGGCAAATCATATCCACTTCTCAAACAGCCTAATCCACGTTTCAATTACCTTCAGCCACATTCACTTCTCAACCAGCCCAAAAAGACTAAAATGATTTTTTCAATGTTTTTCATCTTTTTGGTATTTCGATATAGTTGTTATTTTGACAATATCTTTATTATTTTGACAGTATCTTTGTTGATGTTGTAATTGAATTTTTGATTGGATGTTTGGATATTACATGTTGTTATGGCTGTTTCAGAATTTCCATATATGTTATTTGGTGTTAATCTCATATTAGTGATATATCCCATAGAGGGAGTAATTCATAATAATCAGTGATATGTTTCACTCTTTTATGCTTTACTAGATGGTTATTAAATTCAGGGGGAGTGAAACTCCATACTTGTGCTTTTATGAATATGTTTGATCTAATAGATCATTCACTAGACTCTTTTGTGCTGATGGCAAAAAGGGGGAGAAGTTACAAAAGTTATAATCACAAAAACAGGAGAAGTTACAAAGGTTACACAGTATGTAAACATGATATACTTCTCACTGTGAATGATGTGTGAATGCACATACAAATAGGTTATGCATGTGAAGATATGCATATAGGTACAATAATTGTGAAAAGTATGTGAATACATACAAACAGGATATGCATGTGAAGATATGCAAGCAAGTCCACATGTTTTCAAAATGAAAATATGAGAACACAAGTTCCCATGTTTAGCAAGAACAAGATTTGAAAAGAAATACCATTTATTTCTTAAGCAGAACAGGTGAACAAGTTCTTTACTTTGAGCATATTTTATTAATATGTACATTTGGTAACATATTTGCCAAAACAGGTTAACTTGAGCATGTTAAGGTCGTCATAATCTGAGTATGTATCAAAATTACAAGTTTTGAGCTATTTTGTGACAATTCTAAATCACAAGTATTATGCTCACACTTTTCATGCCGCTCAAGATTGTCATACATGTGATTAAACTCTATAATGAAATTTATTAGAATCACACGTCTATGCTCTGAAACTATACTTGTGCTTAAATTCAAAATTTTAAGAGTAACCACAAGTTCTGAGATTGTTCATAATATTGAAATATCACTTTTAGAAATTCTGAGCTTACTCTTGCTAGAAGAATAATGGGAAAATTTGATAAAATTATTTTTACCAAGACTCTATTGAGAGTAATTGGATTCTAGCTACTCATTCTTATTAGTCAGACTATTGTTACTTTTGTGGATAGTTTTGTCATCATCAAAAAGGGGGAGATTGTTGAGGAAAACCCCTAAGTAATTTTGAAGTTGACAAAACAATCCAAGCACTCTTAAGTTTCGAGTTAATGCCATGGAATATTTATTTTGCAGATTATCCTTTGGTGTGGAGATGCACAGGGATGAATCTGTCAAAAAGGTTTTTGCTCGAATGGGACATCTGAGGGACTTAGAGGCTGGTTCGAGCTTAGACGTTGAGCAGGGATAGCTCAGACGTTGGAATGATGGTAGAGCTCTAGGCGGAGTATTCACGCGCAGTAATCAGAACTTGAAGAGAACTTTGAAATTCACTTATTTGATACACTACAACGGATACAATCGAGTTGAATCATTCTTGAGGATTCTTGAGGATAGAGATTAATCAAGGATGCAAAATCAAAAAGACACTCACGACTTTTCGAATGAGTGAAATCATCTATGGAAACCTAGGATCGTAATTGTATGGGTGATTTGATCCGAATGGGAAAGACTTTCCTTTGGCGATCCCCAACGACTACGACATATTCTTTTGATATCTTCCTTGTCCAAACGATAAGTTTTAGAGAGACCTCATCTGGAAGCCTTGCAACGGTTATATTGGAGGCGAAGGAGTATAAAAGACATCTCAAGGTCGAAAGGCGAACAGATCGGCGTTAAAAGGAAAAAGTCTTTATAATTCTTAAATCGAGAATACTTCATTTCATACACACTTCTTGATTCATCCATTATAATTGTGAGGAAATGTACACAAGGGTATTGAACGCTAGGTGAGATATCCTGTGTGTCAAGGAGATCACTAAGCTGTAATCTCTCAAGCCGTTTACTAGTGGAATCCAGTCGATTGGCCGATAGCCGAAGAAATGGACGTAGGCTTAACCAAACCCGAACCATTATAAACCCTCTGTGCAGTTTTATCTATCTTTACTCTGATCATATCATACATACTGTGATAGTGAAATTGCATATGAATTGTTCGTAATGATATGTTGTGTTGCCATCATTTGAGACGTCATATAAACGCCTGTGCAATTTGTATTCCACGATAAAATTTTAAATTGCACTATAATTACCTATTCACCCCCTCTAGGTGATAACACTAGCCACATCATCTTCGACCGCTCACTGATTGCCAAATCAGGTATAGGGTGAAGACAATGAGATTCCTCAACAACACATCGAAGAACCAAGAGAAAATATAGAAATCACGCCTATTATTTTGTCTTTGATAAAACAAACAATTGAAGAAGCTCAAAATGAGCTTGCTGATCATATGGTCTGACGAATAACTGACGTCGTTGGACCATTAATCATTAATACTTATCATGAATGTGCTACTAGGCAACATGGAACCCCAACACGTTCTTCACAAACTCAAGTTGGAAATATTGTCATGCTTGTAAGGAATACTTTATTGTCGACACCTCCATTGATAAATACAGGTTCTACTAGTCAGAGTGAGCAAACTACTGCACCACTAATCATCAATACTTATCATGAATGTGCTACAGGACAACATGGAGCTCCAGCAAGTTTTTCACAAACTCAAGTCGAAAATATTCTCATACCTATAAGGAATACTTTGTTGTCGATACCTCCATTGATAAATGTAGGTTCTACTAGTCAAAGTGAGCAAACTATTGCACCTACTAGGATTTGCAATGAGGAGAGGCATCAACAACCAACGATTCAAATCCTCAAGCAGACGCGGGTCTAGGTACGTTTTCTGGCCATCCTATTCAACAAGATACACCTGTTGTCCAAAGCGGGATTTTTGCTCAACTAAACCCCTCGCTATGAGTGAGTAACCTGTGCCCATGGTCATTGAGAATCAAGGAGCAGCACCAGCTCCCCCCAAAGGGCAGGGCAGTATCAAGCTAGGGGGCATGAATAGTTGCCTTAGGTCAAAGGACCAGATCAACTTTTTCAGCCAGCAATAAAGCGGCAGTTTGCACAACCAATATATCAATAGGCGAACCAAGCTTTACAGCCACTGGTTCTTCAACCCATGTTGCAAGCTTTTCAGCCTGCCATACAGCCAGTATATCAAGCATAACAGTCGGCATATCAAATCCTATAGCAACTAGGATATCAAGTATCGTATCAATCAACATATCAAAATCAACCAATTGTCAATCAAGTCGTTGGGTACAACAACCCGGTGGAAGGATACAAGATCAAGATTTATTGAAAGTCATATCCTAATTAGATGGATATCATTCCATATCCAAAAGGATTTAAGACGCCTGAATTTATGTTGTTCACTAGTGAAGAGGATCAATCTACTTTTGAATAGGTGAATCGATTTCTAGCATTATGTGGAGACGCTACTCATGCTAGTCACTGAAAATTGAGGCTTTTCCCACTTTCCATGTCGAGAACGACTTTTACATGGTACACCGCCTTGCCATCGAATTCGGTGTTGACATGGGAACAGATGGAGCAACTTTTTCATGGTCAGTTTCAACAAGCTGTGCTGAACCTGTCAGTTTCCATTTTGTCGACAATGAAGCAGATGACAAACGAGACTGTCGACCAGTTCATCATGAGGTTCAAAAAGGTTAGGAACAACTATTTGGTTCCCCTGTCGGAGAAAACATTCGCGGAGTTTTCTTTCAATATATTAAAGTTCATAATACGAGATAGGATTGTGGGTCATCCATGTGCAGTTATTGGAGCTATCTATGTTGGCAGTTAAACACGAGAGCCTATTCAAAGAAAAAGACAAAAGGCATACCCGAAAGGGAGATATGGGTTTTGTCGAACCATCTAACTTTGATGAAGAACAGATGGACGCTGTTGAGATAGCTGTAGCCCAGCTGGTCATAGACAACTCATATACCTGCCAAGCTTTAAGGCCTGCAAAGATAAAAGAAAAATCAACCATCATGGCCAAAGCTAAGGGGGCAATGTACTACTTTTTCGACGCAAATCGAATGAAGGAAATTTTCGACATGCTGTTAGCTGATGGACAGATCAAATTGACTAAAGGTCAAAAGATACCGACTAAAGAAGAACTAGTTAGAAAAGAATATTATAAATGACATCATTCGTGGAGCCACAACACCTCAGATTGTTTGGTCCTCAAGAAGAACATCCAAGAACCAATTCAACAAGGGACGATCAAATTTCCTAATGACAAGGGTAAATCTCTCATGGATATAGACATTGATCCTTTCTCGGTAATGACAGGGATGGTCTTCTTGAAGCTAAAAAGAGAGAGATATAAGTCGTCGAAATTATGCGCTCGCTGTAGGCAAGAACTAAAAGACATAGATCGATGCATAAAAGATTGCCGAAAAGGCAATCGAACTAGCCAAAAGCAGCCCTAGAACAAACAAATGATATCCAAAAGAGTTCTCACTCGACAGAAGGCCTATAAATAATTCAAATAGAGATATGAGGAGGGGGATCCTTCTATCGGTACGTTAGGAGAGCCTAGTGGTAAATTTGACTACTAGGTAAGCTGTGGCCCTCCACTCATTCATATTCATGAAAAGGCGGCATATGGGAGGGGAAAAGAGTTCAATGAGGACATTAGCCAGGATTACTATGCTCGGCGTCGACCATGTCGACAACGAACTCTTAAGATACCAATTAACCCCTTCGAAGGATCTTGGTGCGAAGTAACAGAGGCTCAAAAGAAAGAGGAAGTCATGATCGTACCAAGAAGAGAAGAGTGCAAAGGAAAAGAAGAACTCGCTTGCTGCAACAACAAGCTGGTCTACTTGGTCATGAGCCAATGACGACGATGGCCACGGATCGCCTTAGATTTCAAAGAGCCGAAAATTTGGTTTAGAGTCCCAAACCAGAAGAAATGCCATCTGCTTGAAAAAGGGATGCTGTGCAATCAGAACAACATGAGTCGACGACACTAAAATCTCGATTCAGAACTCCTATAAGCAGGTCGGTATCACCTTTGAGTTCTTGTATAGTCCAAGTTAAGTTGCCTGAAGAATTTCGGCTGGAATCGCCCTCGATTAGCCATGATGATAAGACCACAATACAAGAGAATGAGAGTGCTAAGTTTGTTTCGACAACGAAGAGATTGTGGAATTCAGAAACCTCTTGAGGATGTCTCAAATCATCTGAGGTCACTTAATATTAATGTCAAAATAAATGGGCAACCAGGGATGAAGGTGTTAGTCAATGGCGGTTCAACGTTAAATCTTGTCCCATATAGGTTCTTCTAGAAAATAGGAAGAAATGATGATGAGATCATCCCATCGAGTATCTAATTGTTAGATTTTATTGGTGAAATCACCGAAGTAAAAGGCATATATATGGCAAATTTGACTGTGGGATCGAAAACATCGAGAACATCCTTTTGTGTTGTAGATGCCTATAGATCATATAATTTGCTACTAGGAAGAGATTAGATACATGGGAACCCTTGTATTCCTACGATGTTAAATCAGATGTTGCCATTTTGGAATGGAGATAAGGTAGAATATGTGAAAGTTAACCCACAGACTTATGTCACTTGGACTCAAATATCGGGTCAAGACAGAGTTATGCTAGACGACCGTTTGCGCATCTCAAAGCCTCCCGAGATTGATCCAAGAGACATTGCTTTATGCCGCTTCGATAGGGGAAACACCGAATGGGTCCCTATAAAGTAACTTGTGACGTTCTGATTTCCAATCAACTTCAGACTCTGTAATGAGAAGTTTATATATATCAAGCGATGTATTTCAGTTCTATTCCGCTCAAACCTAATCAATTTGAGTAGGCTGACCAAAGCGGAAAGGCTAACGCGAGACGAAGTACGTGGACCTAGGCGACTCGGATAAGAAATGGCGCTTTGACCGTAAGGATTGTCGAGGGGATACTTAGAACCACCAAAAGGCCGATCTAAGAACGATCAGGGATTACCATGCGAGTGTCGTACGATTGGAGCGCGGGTGATGCGGCTTAACCAACGTATGATTTACAAAATTTTCATAAATCGAACTGTGATGATCGAGGCCATAGAAACTAGTGATAAACCCTTACAATTACATAACAACCAAAAGCCACCATGAATTGACGAGCCCTAAACGTGATGAGAATCACGGGGTCGATACGCGTAATGTCTGCAAAAAACTCTCGTCAGTTCGGGATAGGTTGGAATCACGTTTGATAGAGAAAACTATCAGAAATGAGTCCTCAAAGTCTGAAATGGAAAATCAAGAATTTCAACGTTATTTGGATTGGCCGTCGCCCTATCAAAGGATTTCGGAGCCAGAAAAACGTCATTCTGAGCGTCGGCAGTAAAATGACCCTTTTGCCCCTCAAGCCTAGAACCTTACCTATACAATTCAAGAAGGGCAATTTGGTCAATGAACCCTCCTCAAGCCTGTTGAAAATGAGGAATAAAAATGGCCATTGGATCTCCTTTAGAAAAAGCAAATGCCAAGTGTCAAGAGATTAGAAAGTGTGGCCATATCACACTATTTGCCAAACCTAGCATTCAACCTTTGACCAAGCTTTGGTATATAGTGAACTCTTCTATCTCCTCACTCCCAATGACCGGCCATTTCCACCCCCAAGACCATCGACAGCCATCCTCCTCTCCCACCTCCAATTTGCCCCTCGCCAACCACCCCGAAACCACCCGTTCGCTGCCCATAACCAGCCCTTCCGGCTACCATTCGACTGCCAACCAACCACACCGACGAAGATCCACGTCTTGCCGAACTCCTCCAATAAGAATCATGTCGATTGGAGCACCGAGATGTTCTGGGCAAGAGATTTCCCGAGAGCCGACAGAATCGGAACAAACCTGAGGTAGGTCCGGTTCTCAGTCCCTTTGATGGTCGAAATGTTGGAATTTAGAGATAAAATTTTGTGGAGATCTAGCTGAGACGTGTAGAATTCTATGGTAAAAAGTGAAGTTTAATTTGATAAGTTTATGATCACAAATCAGCCTTGTATATTTTGCCCAGAAACTGTCGGTATTCTGACTATGGGTGATCCAGCGACCTTAGACGAATTTCCAGAGACCAATCGACTCGAAACGACTGGTGAGCCTCCCAAACCCTTAGGTAGACATTCTAAGAGGTAGGATAGTATATAATTGATGGATTTGGAGTAGATTAGGACCGGTTGGACTCGGCATGCACAGAACCGAGTGGGACTGGTTTGCTACCGGGCCCAAAATGATTCTTTTAAGAGCCGATTATGGATGATTTGAGTGCAAATTAGTGATTATGACATGATGAGGTGTTGAGGTTTAAGTTATGGATGATTGGGATTGATGGATTGGGAAATTGAGTACGAAAATTTGACGAATTGGTTGAAATTCTAGGTTAAGCGACAAGTCCGGGTGTGGACCTTGGTTGGCCGAACCCTAGGTGATCCAAGAAGAAGAAATTTGTGTTGTCCAGTCAAAGGTAAGGGATTTTCTATATCGAGGCTAGGGGGATTAGACTATTGGATGTGTCGAGAATTAATTGGATCGATGTACGAGAAATCCTAACAAGGGATGGTTTTTAATACACCCTAAGGTATTATAGGATGCATATGTGTGACGTTGTTTGTGTTTGAGTGGTTGCCATGTCTGTATGCCATCTGAGTTGCTTGCATGTCATAGAATTTATGAAATGCATTTGAATTGACATTTGTCACTAAGTATGCAATTGAATTGAAAGTCAAAGTATAAGTCTTGATTGTGGCATGAGCATGGCATGGCGAGGCCTTGAGGCGTGTGAGACGCGGGGCAGGAGTTGATACCCTGATGCGACAAGATCGCGTGGTGAAGTTATTGTGGTGTGGCGCCCTGATTCGACTAGATCGCGGGGTGAGATGGCCACGGTCCGGATGCGAACTTATCGCGAGACGGAGTATGAGTTAATGAGCTTTATCTGGAGATTCATCGGGGCCTAATGCGTTTACGTGTGTCACCGATGATGGTCTGATGCGTTTATGTGGACTGAGCCTAAGGCGGCTAGTTCGCGAGCTAGAGTATGTGGCAATCGGGGATTGATGGATGTGGTGATGTGGCAGGCCGAGGGTACATGTGCATCTGAGTGTGACACGAGATAATAAATGCATGTCTGTCTTCTATATGTTGTAGTTTATTGAATTGTGATTGTCATGCCTATGTGTTCATGAGTTTGGATCTATTGAGGGACGCGACTACTTGAGTGGACTGTCAACCTGACCTAGGTTTAGATTTTTCTTACTGAGATGTGTATCTCACTCCTTTTGGGAAACCCTTTACTTTACAGATCCTAGGCCATAGCTATGTGGCCCATTCGCTTTGGGGACTCAAAAGAGATGATGGCGTATTAAGATGAGTTCCCAGATAGGCAGAGGAACATTTACGTTAGGAAATTTACTATTGTATGGGTGGATGAGGGTAAGCTCGAGTGGAAGTCTTATAGATTCGAGGCGTGGTTCAAGAAGAAAGGGGATTCACAGATTGGACCGCTGAAGCCCCACGAGGTACCATAGGGTGTCATACCCATTTGGTGCCAGACTACAGCAGAGCAGGAGTTGCCTGAAGGGTCAGTGGTAGGATCTAGGAATGAATCAAAGCGAACACCGATCTTGGAGTTCACCAAGGAGCAGGAGCAGGAGGAGGTCATAGTCCTAGAGGCGTCCAAGGATGACCTTATTGAGCCGTTGTAGGAGTTACCATGAAGGATTCCGTCGAGGTCCCGTCCGAGATATTTTATGAGTACGAGCCGACCGAGGACACAGAGGACACGAATTACTCCAGCAACTCATCGTAGGATACCCTAGTTGGTGGATTGATCTTTGATTGGTGACTTGGCCCTACTCCCGATGGATATTGTAGATGATCCCTTTTTGATATGCTTACCCTGCCGTCTTTTGGGATAGCAGGTTTAGTATTCGATGTTGTATGAATAGTACGCTTTGATGTATGAATGTTATATGCTATCCAAGTCCCACTTAGTCTTTATACATTGTACGGGATTCTGTTTGTATCGCTTTCGCATCCTCTAGGTATTTATCATATCTCTCGACTTCCATTGGTGAATCTTGGGACCGCCGAGAAATCATTATTGGTTTGCTTGCAGGGATGTTCGTGTGCTCGTGCTCGGGGCGTGACATCCCCGCTTGTCTTGGTATCAGAGTAAGGTCAGCTCGATACAAAGTAGATTAAGGACTGGAGTAATAAGGAGGATTAAGTTGGGACAAGGACGGATAGCAAGATCTTAGGAGACTGGTCAGGGTAAGGCATGGGATGCCTAGTATGTGACTTGACACCTATGGGTGGTGTTTGACCTTAGTAAGATTGTGGCAAGGCATAAGGAATTAAGTTCTCTAGTTAGGATTGAATGTCATTTTTGGGCCTTGGCTTGCTTGATGAATGAAAGTGATTGGTCTTAGTGAATCATTGGAGTGGATGGAAATGAGGAATGACCATGGGCCATTGGTTGAAATGTTTCTGAAATTGATGTGCGAAGTAATGTTGTAGCATGACTATTTCTGTTAAGGGTTAGTTAGTAGCTCTGGATTTGGATGATCGAGTAAGTTACTAACTTCTTGCTGAACTTGTGATGGATCAGGTTCAGTAGAAAGAAGCAAGGATGAGTAACCCACCTAGGAGGGCTAGAAGACCAAGAGGCGGAGCCTCTAGCTTGAAGCCGTCCGTAGCTGAAGATCCAAGAGTGGACGGTCTGCTGAAGGCAATGGAAGGGCTTAGAGATATTATAGAAAGGCAAGCCCAAGATCGGGACTCTCCCATAGCCTAGGCAATAGGAGCTACCCTAGTTACCATCAATATCAACCTTGGCAACACTGGTGGAAGTGGAAGTCAGGGCGACCCGAACCAAAGTAACGAAACGGTAAACCCTCAAGGGGAAATCGTTGTGGCCAAACAAATGGGCCAGCTAGTTGATCAGTTCATGAAACTGAAGCCGACACAGTTTGACGGGATTAGAGATCCCGAGCTAGCACCCAGATGGATAGAGAAACTAGAGAAGGCTTTTAGGGTGCTAAGATGCACAGATGAGGAGAAAGTGCTGCTGGCTGTGTACCAACTGGAGGGTACAGCCAATGACTGGTGGGCTGCCACCAAGGACGAAGTTTCCCTAAAGGAGTGGCCATGAACTGGAATGCTTTTAAGAGGGTATTTAACGATAAATATTTCTTAGAAACGGCCAGAGAAAGGAAGCAAGTAGAGTTCCTGCAATTGCGTCAGAACCAGCTGACGATAGACCAGTACGAGGCTGAGTTTGTGAGGCTTTTAAGGTATGCACCTCGATCTGTGGAGGACCCTTTGGAGAAGACAAGGAGGCTTAGGGATAGTCTAAAGCCCGAGCTCCGCAGCTAGATGATCGCTTTGAACTTGAGGACCTACCGGGAGATATATGAGCGAGGCCAAATGATAGAACGGGATTTGAGGGAAAGAAACACCGCAACTAGATCGCGATTTACGTCATACAAGGACAATCGCCAGATGCGCAAGAGGTCGATGGCGAACAACAGATGTTTCGTGCCGCCCGTAAGGAAGAATATAGTGAGACTGCCAAACCCAGCGAACTGGAGCTGCAGCCTGTGTGGCAGAAGGCATGAAAATGGGCCATACCTAGTGAGGACAAGAGCATGTTTCAAGTGTGGTCAGCTGGGCCACCAGATGAGGGTGTGCCCAAACCAAGCTCCGGCAAGTCGACCGCAAGGATAGAGACTACAAGCTGGGCCGTCGATTGCTACACCTCAAACTGAGCAGAGCAGACCGCCGGTACAAGGTAGAGTATATGCTGTAGCCCGCAGAGAGGCGGAGGAAGCACCAGAAGTGGTCACAGGTATGGTTCACTTGTGCAACCAGATTGCTTATGCATTGTTTGACCCTAGTGCCACGTATTCTTTCGTGTCTGCATAGTTTGCTGAATTAGTAGGCATGAAATTAGAACCGTTGAGCATGATCTTGCATGTTACCACACCCTTAAAGGATAACACAATAGTTTCGTTGGTTGTGCTGGTTGTGAGATAGTGATTGGGGGTAATAAAGAAAGCATTGACCTAGCAGGACTACCCATGTTTGACTTTGACGCAAAAATATGAATGGATTGGTTGGGTAAGCGGGGGGGCGTAGTAGACTGTGATAGCAGAACAATTCGATTTTATCCGAGAGGCCACCCTAGCTTTGAATTAGTGGGAAGTCGAGGAGGAATCTCGATTCCCAAAGTCTCATCTTTGGAAGTAACTAAGTTGATGTCTGAAGGATGTCGGGCATACTTAGTAGCAGTAATGGATACGACTACCGAGGAACCAAAGTTAGAGAATATTCTGGTAGTGCGTAAGTTCCTGGATGTGTTTCCCAGGAGTTGCCAGGATTACCACCAGAATGGGAAATAGAGTTTGTAATTGAATTAGCCCTTGGGGCAGAGCCGATATCGAAAGCACCGTATAGGATGTCCCTGTCAGAATTAAATGAGTTAAAGGTGCAGATACAAAAACTGCTAGACAGAGGATTCATCCAACCAAGTGCTTTATCATGGGGAGCACCAGTGTTGTTTGTGAGAAAGAAGGATGAGTCTTTGCGGCTATGCATTGACTATCGGCAGCTGAACCAAGTAACAATGAAGAACAAGTACCCGCTGCCGAGGATCGGTGATTTGTTCGATCAGCTGCAGGGAGCGACAGTATTTTCGAAGATTGACTTGAGGACTAGGCATCACCAGTTGATGATTAAGAAGGAAGCATACCGAAGACTGCCTTCAGGATGAGGTATGGTCATTATGAGTTCACGGTGATGCCGTTTGGATTGACTAACGCTCTAGCTGCTTTCATGGACCTGATGCACCGAGTATTCAAGGAGTTTCTAGACAGATTCATCATAGTCTTCATTTACGATATCTTGATTTACTCGAGGAGCGATGCAGAACATGAAGAACATTTAAGAATGGTACTGAGGACCCTGAGGGAACATTCACTCTATGCGAAGTTAGGCAAATGTGAATTTTGGCTGAACAAGGTAGCATTTTTGGTGTTTGATGAAGGGATTGCAGCGGATCTTGCGAAGATTGAGGCTGTAATCAATTGGCTGAGGCCTACTACGGTCATGGAGGTCAGGAGTTTCTTGGGACTGGCGGGATATTATAGGCGATTTGTGGAGAAATTCTCATCCATAGCCGTCCCACTAACACGGTTGACGAAGAAGGAACGAAGTTTGAATGGACTAATAGATGTGAGCAAAGTTTCCAAGAGCTTAAGCATAGATTGACGATCGCGTCAGTGCTGACCATTCCGTCGAGACCGGGAGTATATGAGATTTACAGCGATGCTTCGCTGAAAGGATTGGGCTGTGAATTGATGTAGTATGGCAGGGTAGCAGCCTATGCATTAAGGCAGTTGAGGCCACACGAGATGAATTACCCGACTTATGACTTGGAGTTAACGGCGATAGTGTTTGCCCTAAAGATTTAGAGACACTACCTTTGTGGCGAGAAATTTCAAATATATACCGATCACCAGAGTCTGAAATACTTATTTTCCCAAAAAGAGCTAAATCTGAGGCAGCGCAGATGGATGGAGCTATTGAAAGATTATGACTGTGAGATACTATATCATCCTGAGAAAGCAAACAAAGTAACAGATGCACTCAATCGTAAGCCAAGTATTGCATGCCAGCTAGTGAGAAGTTGGTCGACGATAGAGTAATTGAGAGACTCCGAATTTAGACTGGAGGTCGATCAATTGTTCAGTTTGATAGCTACTCTGAGGGTGGAACCTAAGGTCCAGGAAGGGATTAAGGCATTACAGTCTACGGACCCCGAAATTCAGAAAATTGTAGAGATGGATGCGACAACGAGAAAGCCAGAATTTCAAGTGTCTGAGGACGAAATTTTGAGGTTCTGAGGACGTTTATGTGTACCAAAGGATGAAGGATTCCGAGAAATAATTTTGTCAAAGGCTCCTAGGAGCAACTATAGGTCCACCTTGGAAGTACAAAGATGTACCAGAATCTGCGACAACATTATTGGTGGAACGGAATGAAGGTAGGCGTGGCAAGATACGTGGCTAAGTGTTTGACTTGCCAACAAGTCAAGGCGTAACATTGTAAACCTGGAGGACTGCTGCAGCCACTGGAGATTTCGGAATGGAAGTGAGAGCACATAACCATGGATTTCGTAATGGGACTTCCGAGGAGTCAAAGAGGTCATGACTTGATATGGGTAGTTGTGGATCGACTGACCAAGTTCGCCCACTTCATTCCTGTGCGAAAGGACTTCACTACGGATAAGTATGCAAAACTGTACATGAGATAGATAGTAAGATTGTACGGAGTACCGGTGACGATCACCTCGGATAGGGATTCAAAATTCACGGCGAATTTTTAGAAGAGCCTGCAAGAGGCTATGGGAACTCGACTGCAGTTCAGTACGGCATATCATCCCCAAATAGATGGATAGTCAAAAAAGACGATCCAGACGCTCGAGGACATGTTGAGAGCGTGCGTAATTGATTTCAAAAGTGGATGGGAAGAGCAGTTACACCTGGTAGAGTTTGCGTACAATAATAGCTACCAGCAGAGTATACAGGTGGCATCGTTTGAGGCACTCTATGGTAGAGCCTGCAGAACACCGATATACTGGGACGAGGTAGGAGAAAGAAGTATCGTAGGCCCAGAGTTGGTAGAGCAATCGGTGGAAGCAGTGAAGATCATCAGGGATAGACTGAGGATGGCGTATAGTCGCTAGAAGAGCTATGCAGACAAGCGGTGCAAACCCCTGGAGTTTCAAGTGGGTGATCACGTCTTCCTCAAGGTGTCGCCAATGAGGGGACTGTCGCGATTCGGAAGGAAAGGAAAGCTGAGCCTAAGGCACGTAGGCCCTTTCGAGATACTAGAACGGATTGGAACTTTAGCCTACCGGCTTGCTCTGCCGCGAAATCTATCCCAGGTACATAACATATTCCATGTGTTGATGCTGAGAAAGTACGAGCCTGACCCCACACATGTACTGGATTACGAGACCATAGAGGTGGACGACAGAGTGTCTTACAGAGAGAGGCCAATAAGGATCGAGGATCGAAAAGAGCAGATCCTCAAGAATAAGAAGATCCCACTAGTCAAAGTGGTATGGGAGCACCTCGGGACGGAGGGAGCCACGCGGGAGAATGAAGAGATGATAAGGCGACAACACCCCCATTTATTAGAGCGACTGAGTGTAATGTAAATTTCGGGGACGAAATTTTTACAAGGGGGAGGAGCTGTGACATTCTGATTTCCAATCAACTTCAGACTCTGTAATGAGAAGTTTATATATATCAAGAGATGTATTTCAGTTGTATTCCGCTCAAACCTGATCAATATGAGTAGGCTGACCAAAGAGGAAAGGCTAATACGAGACGAAGTATGTGAACCTAGGTGACTCGGATAGGAAATGGTGCTTTGACCATAAGGATTGTCGAGGGGATATTTAGAACCGCCAAAAGGCCAATCTAAGAACGATCAGGGATTACCATGCGAGCGTCGTACGATTGAAGTGCGGGTGATGCCGCTTAACCAACGTATGATTTGTAAAATTTTCCTAAATCAGACAGTAATGATTGAGGCCATAGAGACTAGTGATAGACCCTCACAATTACATGACAACCAAAGCTGCCACGAATTGACGAGCCCTAAACGTGATGAGAATCATGAGGTCGATACGCGTAATGTTTGCAAAAGCCACCCTTCAGTTCGGGATAGGCTGGAATCATGTCTGATAGAGAAAACTATTAGAAATGAGTCCTGAAAGTCTGAAATGAAAAATCAAGAATTCCAACGTTATTCTGAATGGTCGTCGCCCTATCGAAAGATTCCGAAACGAGAAAAATGACGTTATGAGCGTCGGGGGTAAAAGGACCCTTTTGCCCCCTCAAGCCTAGAACCTTACCTATACAATTCAAGAAGGGCAATTTGGTCAATGAACCCTCCTCAAGACTATCGAAAATGAGGATTAAAAATGGTCATTGGATCTCCTTTGGAAAAAGCAAATGCCAAGTGCCAAGAGATTAGAAAGTGTGGTCATGTCACACTATTTGCCAAACCTAACATTCAACCTTTGACCAAGCTTTGGTATATAGTGAACTCTTCTCTCTCCTCACTCCCAATGACTGGCCATTTCCTCCCCCAAGACCACCGACAGCTATGCTCCTCTCCCACTTCCAATCTGCCGCTCGCCGACCACCCCGGGACCGCCCGTTCGCCACCCACGACCGACCCTTCTGGCCACCATTCGACTGCCAGCCGAACACACTGACGAAGATCCACATCTTGCCAAACTCCTCTAACAAGAATCAGGTCGATTGGAGCATCGAGGCGTTTTGGGCAAGAGATTTCCCGAGAGCTGACAGAATCGAAACAAACTTGAGGTAGGTCCGGTTCTCAGTTCCTTTGATGATCGAAATGTTGGAATTTAGAGCTCAAATTTTGTGAAGATCTAGCTGAGGCGTGTAGAATTCTTTGGTAAAAAGTGGGGTTTAATTTGATAATTTTTTGACCACGAACCGGCCTTGTACATTTTGCCCAGAAACTATCGATATTCTGATCTTGGGTGATCCGGCGACCTTGGACGAATTTTCGACAACTAATCGACTCAAAGCGATCGGTGAGCATCCCAAACCCTTACGTAAACATTCTAAGAGGTAAGATAATGTATAATTGATGGATTTGGAGTAGATTACGACCGGTTAGACCCAGCATGCATAGAACCGAGTGGGACTAATTTGGTGCCGGGCCCAAACCGAGTCTGTTAAGGGCCGATTGTGGATGATTTGAGCTGCAAATTGGTGATTATGACATGATGAGGTGTTGAGAGTTAAGTTATGGATGATTGGGATTGATGGATTGAGGAATTGGGTACGAAAATTTGACGAATTGGTTGAAATTCTAGGTTGCGCGACAAGTCCGGGTGTGGACCTTGGTTGGCCGAACCCTAGGTGATCCAAGAAGAAGAAATTTGTGTTGTCCAGTCAAAGGTAAGGCATTTCCTAAATCGAGCCTAGAGGGATTGGACTCTATTGGGTGTGTCAAGAATTGATTAGATCGATGTATGAGAAATCCTAACAAGGGATGGTTTTTAATACACCCTATGGTATTATAGGATGCATATGTGTGACGTTGTTTGTGCTTGAGTGGTTGCCATGTCTGTATGCCATCTGAGTTGCTTGCATGTCACAAAATTTATGAAATGCATTTGAATTGACACTTGCCACTAAGTGTGCAATTGAATTGAAACTCAAAGTATAAGTCTCGATTGTGGCATGAGCATGGCATGGCGAGGCCCTGAGGCGTGTGAGACGCGAGGCGGGAGTTGATACCCTAACGCTACAAGATCGCAGGGTGAAGTTATTATGGTGTGGCGTCCTGATGCGACGAGATCGCGGGATAAGATGGCCGCGGTCCTGATGCGAACTTATCGCTGGACGAAGTATGAGTTAATGAGCTTTGTCTGGAGATTCATCGGGGCCTGATGCGTTTATGCGGGTCACCGATGACGGTCTGATGCTTTATACGGACCAAGCTTGAGGCGACTAGTTCGCGGGCTAAAGTATGTGGTAGTCGGAGATTGATGGATGTGGTGAAATGGCAGGCTGAAGGTACATGTGCATCTGAGTGTGACATGAGATCATAAATGCATGCCTGTCTTCTGTATGTTGTCGTTTATTGAATTGTGATTGTCTTGCCTATGTGTTCATGAGTTTGGATCTGTTGAGGGATGCGACTACCTGAGTAGACTGTCAACCTGACCTAGGTTTAGGCTTTCCTTACTGAGATGTGTATCTCACCCCTTTTGGGAAACCCTTTACTTTACACATCTTAGGCCGTAGCTATGTGGCCCATTCGCTTTGGGGACCCAAAAGAGATCGACATATTATGATGAGTTCCCGAATAGGCAGGGGAACATTTACGTTAGGAAATGTACTGTTGTATGGGTGGATGAGGGTAAGCCTGAGTGGAAGCCTCATAGATTCGAGGCGTAGTTCAAGAAGGAAGGGGATTCACAGATAGGGCCGCTGAAGCACCACGAGGTACCACATGGTGTCATACCCGATTGGTGCCAGACTACAGCTGAGCAGGAGTTGCCTCAAGGGTCAGTGGTAGGATATAGGAACGAACCAGTGCGGACATCGACCTTGGAGTTCACCGAGGAGTAGGAGCAGGAGGAGGTCATAGTTCTAGAGGCATCCGAGGGGAACCTTGCTAAGTCGTCGCAGGAGGTTACCATGGAGGATTCTGTCGAGGTCCTGTCCGAGACGTTTTCTAAATATGAGCCGACCAAGGACGCAAAGGACACGGATGACTCCAGCAGCTCATCCTAGGATACCCCAGTTGGTGGATCGATCTTTGACTAGCGACCTGGCCCTACTCCCGATGGATATTGTAGATGATCCCTTTTTGATATGCTGACCCTATCGCCTTTTGGGATAGCGTGTTTAGTATTTGGTGTTGTATGAACAGTACGCTTTAATGTATGAATGTTATATGCTATCCAGTTCCCACTTAGTCTTTATATATTGTACGGGGTTATGTTAGTATTGCTTCCGCGTGCTCTAGGTATTTATCATATCTCTCGACTTCCGTTGGTGGATCTTGGGACCGTCGAGAGATCATTATTGGTTTGCTTGCAGGGATGTTCACGTGCTCGTGCTCGGGGTGCGGGGCGTGACAGAGTTGATGGAGCAGCTAGAAGAGTCTACTGATGGACGATCAACGATTGTCACAAGACCTTATTAAGAGGCATACGGCCTACAAGGCCAAACAGGCCGAGCAAGCCAATGAGGTGGCCGATGGTATTCTAGATTTCGAGGAATCACCAATAAAGGAAGACGACAAGGCGATTGAAGCCCAAGACCCATTGGAATTGGTGAATCTTGGGGATGAAACTTGCCCACAATTGACCTATGTGAGCAAATTTCTTGACCAACAATACAAGGCCCAGTTGGTAAATTTGTTAAAGAAATACAAATATTGCTTCACCTGGAGTTATCATGAGATGCCTGGTCTTACAAGAAATGTTGTCGAACATCGATTACCAATTAAAAAAGGATTTCTCCCATACCAACAAGCCTCGAGAAGGCTTTCCTCAGAGGTAATCCTTAAGATCAATGAGGAAATTGAGCGACGTCTCTTTACTGGCTTTATAAGAATGGCAAGATATGCCGAATGGTTGTCGAATATAGCGCTGGTAAAAAACAAATGGCATGCTCAGATTATGCATCGATTTCCATGATCTTAATGCCACCACATCCAAAGATGAATATCAAATGCCCTTGGTTGATATACTATTCGATTCGGCCTCCAACAATGAAATTATGTCTCTCATGAACGGGCATTCAGAATACAATTAGATATTCATAGCTTCAGAGGATGTTCATAAGACAGCTTTTAGGTGCCTTGGAGCCATTGAGACTTTCGAATGGATCGTCATGCCTTTTGATCTGAAGAACGCCGATGCCACTTATCAAAGGGCAATGGATTTTATATTCCACAACATGATTCGAGAATTCATGGAAGTTTATATTGATGACATTATTGTTAAAACCAACCAGGTAAGTCATCTAAATCAACTAGAACGAGCTTTTTTGAGGATGCGCAAGTCTATATTAAAAATGAACCAAATGTGCTTTTGGAGCGAACACCTCAATTTTTCCTGCCTGGTTAGCTGTAAAACACCGCAAGAAATTCAATTTTTCAATTAACATTTGAAGTTGATAGGTGGCGGTAATTCTAAAATGAATCATCCAGGTTTTCTAGTTCGTCAAAGAGGAATAGAGATAGATAAGAACAAAACTAATGTCATTTTAGAATTACCACCACCTATCAACAAAAAGTAGCTTCAAATATTGATTGAAAAATTGAATTTCCTACGGCGTTTTATAGCTAACCTGTCAGGAAAAATTGAGGTGTTCGCTTTATTGCTCCTCCCAAGATAAAAAGCAGTTTTTTCAACAATGAAAGATTTTACCATATTAGTAAGCCGTTCAGATCATTGCTTCACTTGATTAGAGTCTTGATAGATTGATGTGGACAGTGAGAAGTCTTAAGGGAATTTCATCAAGATCAATTTTGAAAACTCTTCCAGTTTTTGATTGATGACATCCTTGAAATAGTCCATTCTTTTCTTTTTGTGATCACTTTGAGAAAGATCAAACCAGACTTTTCTGATCGGTTATCACTTAACCGTTTGAACTCATCTACTAGCGTCTCTCTCAATTCCCCTGTTTCTTGAAAGAATATCTTTTATAGTTCAAGAGTTTGATGTTTTAACTCTTTCTAAAAGTACAAGATATCTTTTAGTGATTCAAAGTCCGTATTCAGGCTCATTTCACCCTCTTCATTCTCTTTTGACTCAGTTTCCAAATGCTTTCCTGAGAACTAGCTCCTTTAATCTCTGTCAGCTAAATTGCCTCTTTAGTGCTTCTCTTTTTTCTTGTAGAAGAGCATGATATTGTTCTATCATTTCATTGTGATAGATGTCTTCTTCTTCCATTCTAGCTTTTGATGCAGCCTCTCTTTCCTTTTGGACTTTCATCGTGAACTCATCAATAGTAAGATGGTTTTCATCTTCTAAGTCACTTAGAGTAATTCTAAGGTCGTCAAAGGATTTCTTTGAGGAAACATAATTGTTGGAAGCCATGAGAGATGGTAGAGAATTTTGGGAAGGGGCATTGTTTTAGAGAATTGTAGGAGCATAAATGCTTATGGCCCTTTTTTGAGAGAATGTTTAAGTAGCTTGTTTGGAAATAAGTGTATTTTGAGGAGATATGATTTAATTAATTTGGGAAAGTAAATATTCAATCAATTAAATCTAATCAATCAAGGCAATCATCATAATCAACACGATCACAATATTTACAGAATATTTAGAGATATTGTGATGATACATACTTATTTGTTGCAAAAAATATAACTACTTCGTGCCAAAAATTTGAATGATCAAACTTTTTGTCATTCCACTCAGAAGAAGGCATCTTCAAATGATTAAGTTATGAGTTCCTTGTAGTCATTGAGCTTCTTCATAAGAAGCTTTGGCACTTATTTGTTTCTTTCAGATGTTGCAATATGCTCAGAAGTAAATTTTTCTGTCTAAATAACAACTCGAACAAGCATAATAGTAATACCTAATTCTTGTCGGATATATTCAAATGTGTTCTTGTCAAGTGGTTTGGTAAATATGCCACGTAATTAATGCTCTGAATCAACAAATTGAATGCTAACATCACCATTATACGCATGATCATGAATGAAATGATGTTTAATTTCAATATGCTTAGCTCGTGAGTGCAGTATTGGATTCTTTGTAAGGATGATGGCACTTGTATTGTCACATTTAATTTTCACATTGTGAGCTTGAATATCAAAGTTGTCACGCCCCGCTCCCTGGGCACGAGCACGCGACTCCCTGCAAGCACAAGCTCTCTCGAGATCCCAAGATTCACATAGGTTGAGAGGCGAACCATATCAATAGCAAGCGGAAGCGATAGTAAATAAACTCCTCCGTACAATGATAAAAAGGGGACCTGGGTAACGAGAATATTAATAAATACATAAGTTCCCAAATATTCATACAAGAGCATGACAAACTAGACCTGCTGGTCAGTAGGGGTGACAGGGTAAGTACAAAAGAGGGCCATCATCATCTCCAAAAGAAGCGGCATCGAGGTCACCATCAAACTATCAGACCAGCGATAGGAACTCCTAAGTCGAGCTGCTGGAGTCGTCAGTATCCTCGGTATCCTCAGATGGCTCAGACTCTGAGAGTGTCTCGGAGCAGACCTCCACCGTGTCCTCGAGTGTCTCGTCTGCTGACAGCTCTACTTGGTCGTCCTCGGTGGCCTCTATCACTATAACCTCATCAGTGTGCTCTAGGGTATGGATCTTTTCAGGACCATTCCTCGAGCCAGCGATTGATCCATTGGCCTCCATTGAATCCCGAGCAGGATGTCACCAACTAGGGATCACCCTACGGAGTACCTCTATCATGCCCGATTCGTCGAGCACGCGAACATCCCTGTAAGCAAACAACACATCTCTCATGGTCCTAAGATCCACAATCAAGTCGAGAGATAATATATATATATATATATATGTCTAGCATACGAAAGCGATACTCAAATAAATCCCCGTACAAATATAAGTTAAGTGGGACCTGGATAGCATAACAACTGTCGTATATCATAACATATGGTTCATACACAAAAAGAGTCCCTCATGACATCCAAAAGGACAAGGTCGAGTCGCCTCCAAAAAGCTCAGGTCAGCGAACTGGGATCCTAAGATGAACTGCTAGAATCCTCGGTATCCTCGGCATCCTCCGTAGGCTCGTACTGGGAGAAGGTCTCGGATGGGACCTCGATAGAATCCTCCATGGTCGCCTCGTGAGACGGCTCCGCAAGATCCTCCTCAGTCGCCTCCAGGACGATGACCTCATCCTCTTCCACGTTGAAGTCCAACGTCGAGGTCTTCTCTAGCCCGTTCCTAGAACCAACTACGGACCCCCCTCTAGTAACTCCTGCTCCCCAACAGTCTGACACCAAGTAGGGATAACACCCTAGGGTATCTCGTGGGGCTTCAGCAACCCAATCTGCTTGTCCCCGACCCCTCTTAAACAATGCCTTGAACTTGTGAGGCTTCCAGTCAGGGCTACCCTCGTCAACCCATACAACCGTGCATTTCCTCACATAAATATTCCCCTGACTATCCGAAAACTCATCAAAGTACGCCGTCATCTCCTTAGGGTCCCCAAAATGTATAGGCTACATATCTAAGGCCTAGAATCTGTAAAAATAAGGGTCCCCAAAGGGGTTAGATACTCATCTCAGTAAAAGAATCCTAACCCTAGGTCAGGTCGACCGTCCACTTAGGTAGTTGTGCACCTCAATAATTCTAATCACAGGCATATCAAGCACAAGTCAAATAAACAACAACATATAGATGACAAGCTTGCAACTATGACAACATGTCACATTCAGATGATAATGCATGATTCATCCTGTCATCTCACCACAACCACCTCTTCCTGCCTACCTCAATCTCCAGCTCGCGATAATTCGCATTAGGCTCGGTCCGCGTAAACGCATCAGACCATCATCGGCAACCCGCGTAAACACATCAGGTTCTGATGAAGCTCTAGGCCAATATCATCATTTCATACCTCCGTCCCGCGAATAATTCGCATCAAGACCATGTCCATCTCAACCCCGCGATTAGATCGCATCAGGGCGCCACGCAACATCAACTCCACCCCGCGATCTCGTCGCATCAGGGTATCCATCTCCCGCCCCGCGTCTCATAAACCTCAGGGCCTCGCCATGTCATGCTCATGCCATGATTTTCAAATTTGGTTTCCATATGAGACGACAAGTGCAATTCAGGCACAATTCAAAGAACTCATGGCATGCAAAGCAAATCAAATGATATCCAGACACGGCAAACGACTCAGGCACAAACAATGTCACACACCAACATCCTATAACGTCTTAGGATATAAAGTAAGCTATCCCCTTGGACAAATCCTCATAAATCAATAAATTCAACCCCCGACTCACCCAATTGAGTTCAATCTCCCCATCCTAAGTTTAGGAATTCTCTTACCTTTGACTTGATAACACAAATTTCTCTCTGCGATTGCCTCAAGGTCTTGGCCAAACCAATCCAAAGGTCAATTCACTGCGCAACCTAGAATTTCAACCAATTTCATCAATTTCCTTGTCCAAATTCTCAATTCATGAACCATAATCCTCCATAACACAACCCTCATCATCTTAACATATCTTAAACATCAATTTGGAACTCAAACCATCCATCACCAGCCCCCAACAGCCCCGGCCTTGCACAAAATCGAACCGGTTCTTCCCGATTCTGTGCAAACCGGGCACAATCAGCCCTAAACCAACTCTAAATCCATCATTAAATCCTCATCCTACCTCTTAACATGTCTATCTAAGGGTTTGTGAGGCTCACCGTGAGTTTGAGGTCGATTGGTCACTTGAAGCTTGTCGAATGTCGCCGAATCTCCTTAAGTCAGTACCGACAATTTTCTGTTCAAGTTCACAAGACCATTTCGAGGTCAAAACGTCATCAAATTGAACCCCAATTTTTATCACAGATTCATACACATGTCTACTAGATATCCACCAAATTTGGCTTTGAAACTCCAACATTTTGGTCTTCAAAATGATTAGAAACCTGACCTACCTCAGGTTGAGCTCAATTCTGTTGGCTCTCGGGAAAATCCTTGGTCGAGACTCCTCAGTGCTCCAAATGGCTCGATTCTTATTCGAGAAGGTCGGAAAGACGTAAATCTACGTTGGTGTGATCGGCCGACGGTCAAACGGTGGCCGGAAGTGGCCGTCGGGGGCGGCGAACAGGGGCGCCTAGGCTGGTCGACGATAGGAAGAATGAAGAGGAAGAAGAAGACGAAGTTTCAAGAGTCTAGGGGGAGCTTTGGCCGATCAAGTGAGGTGAGAAGATAGAGAAATTGGCTATATACAAGGCTTGGTCAAATGGTTGAATGGTAGGTTTGTAATAGTTGACTTGACTACTCTTTACACCATCCATTGACACTTGTCCTCAATGTCAATCATGCATGATCCAATGGCCAATAATCCTCCTTGAATTTTAGCAACCTTGAAGGGGTTTAAAGACAAAATTGCCCTTCTTCAAATGCATGACAAAGTTTTAAGCTTGAGGGGCAAAAGGGGTAATTTCACCCCCGACGTTCAGAACGTCGTTTTTCTCGCTCCAAAACTCTTTGATAGGGCGACGGACAATCCGAATGTGATGTTGGAATTCTTGATTTTTTATTTTCAATTTCCAGACTCATTTTTGAGGATTTCCTCTATCCGATGTGGTTCCAGCCAATCCCGAATCGACGGGCGGCTTTTGCAGACATTACGCGTATTGACCCCGTGATTCATATCACGTTTAAGACTCGTCAATTTATGGCGGCTTTGATTGTCATGTGATTGTGAGGGTTTATCGCTAGTCTTTATGGTCTCGATCGTCATGGTCTGATTTAGGAAAATTTTACAAATCATACGTTGATTAAGCGGCATCACTCGCTCTCCAATCGTATGACACTCGCAAGGAAATCCTTAATCGTTCTTAAATCGGCCTCTTGGTGGTTCTAAATATCCTCTCGACAATCCTTATGGTCAAAGCGTTATTTTCTATCCAAGTCGCCTAGGTCCACGTACCTCGTCTCACGTTCCTTTCCCTTTTGGTCAGCCTACTCAAATTGATCAGATTTGAGCGAAATATGACTGAAACACATCGCTTGATATATATAAACTTCTCATTAATGATTTTGAAATTGACTGGAAATCAAAATGTCACAACCTCAATGGGCTTTAATGGCCACGTGGAAACATCCCTTATCTTCCTGAACCAGGCCTCGTACCTATGAGGCTTCCAACTACTGCCACCCTCATCTACCGAGATGACCGTGAACTTCTTAACAAAAACGGTCCCCTGTCCGTCGGGGAACTCTTCAAAATTTACTGACATCTCCTTTGTGTCACCAAACCTAATTGGCCACATTATCAAGGCCTAGGATCTGAAAAATGTAGGTCCCACAACGGGGTGAGATTTACATCTCAGTAAGGTAGGTCATAGCCCTAGGTTAGGTTAACTGTCCACTTAGGTAAGTACAATCACAAACAATTTATACAAAATCACATGAGGCATTCAACTATCACGAAATAACACACGGATGTCAAGCATGCAATCAAGGCATCGTATTACATCATTAAGCTCAAGCACTCATTATCCAGCCAGATTACACCTTCCACCATTTCCTGCCTCCTCACTTTCATGCCCGTGTTTAGATCGCCTCAGACTCGGTCCACGTAAATGCATCAAACCGTCTCATTGACAAACCCACGTAAATGCATCAGGTTTTCAATCTCATTACAGGCCTATGTCGACACGTCTCATCTCCGTCCCGCGTTTCAATGCATCAGGACCATGGCCTTCTCAACCACATGTCTCGTACGCCTCAGGGAGCCATTCAATTCAAACCTCGCGCCTCAGGGTATCCATTCACACAACCCTGCATCTCAAAGTATCAGGGTGTCACAGCTTTTCAAACATGCCACAAGTTCATTTCATTTCATAGCACACGTTCGAATACAAACTCATGCGACGAACGACACATCCATGGCATGCGAGACAATTAAATTTGACATACAAATGTGACAATCAATTCATAGCACAAGCATTGTCAAATGTTAAAGTCCTCTATATATTTCTAGGACGTACATTGGACAACCACATCATAAACCTCCAAGAATCGATCAATTCGCACACAATTCACCCAATCTAGTCCAATCCTCCTATTAAAGGTTTAAAATCCCCTTACCTTTTGCTAAAACCAACAAAAATATCTTGGTAAGCACTCCAAGGATTCGGTCCAAATAGCTCAAGAACAACTCAGCCGCGCAACCTAAGGAAATTCCTCTAATCGTCAATTTTCCTTGCTCAATTCATCAATCCATGAAACATGAACTTCATGGACTTATCAATTAACATTCTAATACGTCTCAACAATGAATTTGGAACCCATTTCCATCACCAACAGCCTCCCACATAATCGATATGCACAGAACCGAAACAGGGCATTTTTGGTTCTGTGCATATCCCAACTAATCAGCCCTTAAACTAATTTAAATCCTCAATTTATCTACTAATCTACTTGCTAACATATAGTTCTAAGGGTTGGGGAGCCTCACCGAAAATTTGGAGCCAAGGCGATGTCGAAAAGTCCTTGAACGGGCGCCGGTTCCTCCGAGTCCTCCAACGGTCAGTTTTTACCCTTCAAACAAAAGACCCATTTGGGGTCAAAACTCCATCAAATTACTCCACAATTTTTACCACAGCTCAGTCTATGTGTCCTCTAGATGTCCACAAAATTTGGTTGAAAAATTCGAAGGATTCTAGGTCCTATGGGGTCTAAACAGCAGCTTACCTCTAGCTACGACGGTTTTCGTCGACTTCCGAGAGAATGGCTGGCCGGAGGTCCTCAGGTGGTCAAATGACTTGCTTCCACTTGGAGAATGTCGGAAAGAGGATGAGGAAGGGGCTGGTGGTTGGCTTGGGTCCAGGCGGCGGCCGGAGATGGCGGTCGATGGCAGCGAACGGTGTCTGTAGAACCTGGTCGGGCGGTGGAGCTTCTCAACAGCAAGGGAAGAACAAGAAGATGATGATGATCGACAATAGAGGGGGTGTTCGGCCAAGTGAGAGAGAAATAGTGAGGTATATACTTTAATGGCTTGGTCAACTTATTGAATGGCAAATTAAAAGGTAATTCCATCACATCATAGCTCAATCCTTTGACACTTGTCCATGTGTCAATCAATTGCTCATCCAATGTCTCTCATTTTCTTCAATTTTTGGCAGCTATAATGGGGCTTTAATGACCAAAATGCCCTCATCCAATTATATAGACAAGGTTAAGCCTTAAGGGGCAAAATGATAATTTTACCCTCGACGTCCGGAACGTCGTTTTTCTAATTCCAATTTTCTTCGATAAGGTGACGGCCAATCCAATTATAATGTTGGAATTCTTGATTCTCTATTTTTTAATTTCAAGACTCGTTTCTGAATCATTTCTCTATCAGACGTGGTTCCAGCCTATCTCAAACTAACGGGCGGCTTTTATAGACGTTACACGTATCGACCCTGTGATTCTTATCACAATTAAGGCTCATCAATTCATGGCAACTTTGGTTGTCATGTAATTGTGAGGGTTTATCACTAGTTCCGACGGTCTCGATCATCACTGTTCGATTTAGAAAAAAATTTGTAAATTATACATTGGTTAAGCGGCATCACCCGTGCTCCAATCGTATAACGCTAGCAATGCATTCCTTAATCATTCTTAGATCGGCCTTTTATGGTTTTAAATGTCCCATCGACAATCTTTATGGTCAAAGCGCCATTTTCTATTTGAATTCCCTAGGTCCACGTACCTTGTCTCGCGTTAGTCTTCCCCTTTTGGTCAATCAACTCAAGATTGATCAGATTCGAGCGAAATACGACTGAAATACATCGTTAGATACTTTCTCATTAATGAGTCTTGAAATGATAGGAAAAATCAAAATGTTATAAAAGTCCTTCAATTGTTGCTTCATCCATAGGATTTGAGAACAACAACTTCCTAACGCAATATACTCAGTTTCCACAGTTGATTGAACTACAGTGTTTTGTTTATTGGAGAACCAAGACACCAGCATTGATCCCAGAAGTTGGCATGGGCCTGAAATATTTTTTTCGATCTATCTTAAGCCTACAGGATCAGCATCTGAATAGCAATGTAATATAAGATCTGACGTATTAGGATACCGCAATCCTAAATTAGGATTAGTTCCTATGTATTTGATGATTCTTTTTACTGCAGTAAGATGTGATTCCTTATGATCTGATTGAAATCCAGCATATATATACACACGAAAAATAATATCCGATCTAGAAGCAGTAAGATATAGTAGTGAATCGATCATGCTCTTGTATTGCTTCTCATCAACTTGTTTGTCTTGTTTATCCTTGTCTAGCTCGGACGAAGAAGACATCGGTGATTCAGTTTTCTTATAATTTTCCTAACCAAACTTCTTTACCAATTTAAAAGCATATTCCTCTTGATGTATGAATATGCCTTGCTTAGTCTATTTGACTTGTAGTCCTAGGAAAAATGTAAGTTCTCCAATCATGATCATCTCAAACTCATTCTACATGATATGAGAGAGACTCTTGCAAAAATTTTTGTTAGATGATCCAAATATAATGTTATCTACATACTAAATGAGGAAGATTTTGTTACCTTCCCTTTTGATAAATAAAGTTGTATCGGTAACCTTTCATACCAAGCTTGTGGTGTTTGCTTGAGTTCATAAAGAACTTTCTTCAGTCTATACACATGATTAGGACTTTTAGGATCTTCAAAGCCTAGAGGTTATTCAACATAGACTTCCTCGTTGATATAACCATTCAGAAATTCACTCTTAACATCCATTTAATATAGCTTGAAGTCATGAAAACAAGCACAAGCAAGAAGTAGCCTGATTGATTCCAATCTTGCTACTAGAGCATATGTCTTATCATAATCGATCCCTTATTCTTATGAGTAACACTTGGCAACGAGTTTTGCTTTATTTGTGAACCTTATCATCCATTTTGTTTCTAAAAACCTATTTTGTTTCAATAACAGGATGATCCTTCAGCCAGGGTACCAGTTCTCAAATTTCACTAAGTTTGAACTAATATAGCTCCTGTTACATAGCTTCAATCCAGTTTTATCTTCAAGAGCTTACTCAATCCCTTTGAGTTCTATTTCAGAGACCATAGCAAATGCATTTATGACATTCTTAAGCTTGGATCTAGTTCTGATTTCCTCATCAATGTTTTCAATGACTTAATTAGTAGGATGATTTGTGTTTCTAGTTCTTTGATTTTTCATACACATCCTCAGTTGATTTCTCAGCATTTGCATCTTCAGAACTTGAGATTTGCTGTTTTTCTACCATGTTCTAAGGTGATTCATTTAGCTCTTCATTTTGAGAAGATGGGTTCTACTCACTTGGTATTGCGCCTCCAGCATCTTTCATCTGGGTGATGTATTCATCTTCAAATTTCACATTCATAGATTTTTCAACTGTTTGAGAGTTCTTGTTGAAGACATGGTAAGCTTTGCTTGATGTAGAACATCCCAAGAAGACTCCTTCGTTTGATCTATCGTCAAACTTACCCAGCCAATCACTTGAATTTTTAAGAATACATCATTTACATCAAAATATGTGACAATATAAAATATTTGGTTTCTTTCCTTTATAAAACTCACAGGGGGTTTTCTCAAGTAATGGTATGAAGAAACACGATTTATAATATAGCAAGCAGTAGAAACTGCCTCAGTCCAAAAATAGGATGGTGTTTTACTTTCAATAAAAAATGAGGTATGAATGTAAGATTTAGCTAGAGAGATTTTTGGAGGATTCAGAATAGAGCTGAAATACATCATATTTGGACATTTGAGAAAACTTCAAATTGATTTCTTCTTCTATCTTGTCCATCTTCTTTTCAGTCTACTCAAGCTCTAGAAATGTGAGATGACATTTCTTCCTCATGTCATCATGTAGGCTCTGGCTTTTTAGATGCATTTCCTCTTTGAACTAAATTATGTCAATGCTTAAGTCTGTTATGAACTTTCTCAAGTTATCCTTGCATTCTCCTTGTTTGAACAAGATATCCCATAATTTGTTTGTGTCTGATGTTTTTTCCTTTTTGTTTTTCTCCCAACTATCACACATCTCTCCTGTGCCTTGTCACTTTTTTCTACTTTGATTTCTTCATCTATCTGTTTATTCATCTATGTTGACAATTTCTCAAGAGCATACATCGCAAGTAGGATGTAACTAGGGTCAAGCTGGTTTTCTTGAACTAGGAATCTGGCAGATTTTACTCTGGCCATATCTTGTTCGTGTTCCTTGTAAAATTTTATGAGATCTAGAATATTGAAGTTCCTAAGCAGTGTGTCAGTACTACGCTGAACTTCTATTGCCTTTGATGAAGCATTCTTAAATGCTTCTTCAGTTGATTTGGATGTGAATTCAACAACATCTTCCTTAGAGTCAAAACTATTGTTCATTATCAAATCATTCACAAAGTTTTTGTTGGTTCCTTGTTCTTTGGCCTTTATGACAGCCTCTCTAACAACCCTGGCAAGCTTGATTTTTCTCTAAAGATAAAAATCAGCCTTTTCAGCAATAAGAGATTTTACCAGGATGGTAAGCCTTTTAGATTCATAATTCACTTGATGTGAGTCTCATGGACTGATTTGGACAGCGTAAAGTCTTGAGAAAATTTCTTCATGACCAATTTTGAAAACTCTTCCAGTTTTTGGTTAATAGTATCCTTGAATCTGTCCATTCTCTTCTCCATGTGATCCACGTTAAGAAAGATCAAGCCAACTTTTTCAGATAGATTATCCATTAACCATTTGAATTCAACTGCCAACTTCTCTCTTAATTTCCCTGTTTCCTTAAAGAGTATCTTGTATAATTCATGAGTTTGATGTTTTAACTCATTCTGAAAGTACATAATATCTTTAGCAATTCAAAAGTTGTGTTCAAGCTCGTTTCTTTCTCTTCATCGTCTTCAGATTTTGTTTCCATATGATCCCTTTGAGAATTAGCTCCTCTGTTTTCATGAGGTTGAATACTATCCTCTCTATTTCCTTACAGAAAAGCACGACACTCGTCTATCATTTTCTTGTGATATATGTCTTCTGCTCCCATTCTAAATTTTGATTCTTCCTCTCTTTTCTTTTGACTTTTCACCGTGAACACTTCAGCGGTAAAGTTATTTTCTTCTTCCTCTAAATCACTCAGAGTGATTTTTAGGTCATCAAAAGATTTTATTGAGGTAGCAGAATTGTTGGAAGCCATGCTAAATGGTAGAGAAGGTTTTAAAGTTTTTTGTGGAAAAATCAAGGAATTTTTCTTTGGGAAGATTTGGGGAGTGTATAAGAGACATAGTGTTTCCTTTAAGTTTTGAGAAGGGACGAGGTTTTAGTTTTGGCTTTTGTCTTTTAAAAAATTTGGAAACCGTCTTAAGAGAATATTTAAAAAGATGTAAGAAATTAAGTTTGGAAAGTTTATACTCAATCAACCAATTTAGATCAATCAATTAAATCAATCAATCACCATAATCATAACAATTAACATAATTACAATATTTGCAGAATATTTAGAGAGATTGTGATGGTTTGTACCTTATTTGTTGCCAAATATATAACTACTTATGCACCAAAAATTTCAATGAATAAACCTTTAGTCGTTTCCACTCGAAAGGTGTCATCTTCAAATGATGCTTTAAGTTCTGAGTTCCTTGTAGTCATAGAGCTTCTTCAAATGAAGCTTTGACATCCTTTGCATCTTTCATATATTCCTTTATGCTCATAAGCAAATTCTTCCTATCTAAATAACATCTCAAACAAACATTATATTAATACCTAATTCTTGTCTAATATATTTAAATGTATTCTTATCAAGTGACTTGGTGAATATGTCAGCTAATTGATGCTTTGAATCAACAAATTGAATGTTAATATTACCATTATGCACATGATCACGAATAAAATGATGCTTAATTTCAATATGATTAGCTCTTGAATGCAAAATTAGATTCTTTGTAAGATTGATGGCACTTGTGTTGTCACATTTCATTTCCACGTTATGAGTTTGACCACCAAAGTTCTTCAGTAGTCGCTTCATCCATAAGATTTGTGCACAACAACTTCCTAATGCAACATATTCAGCTTCTGCAGTTGGTAGAGCCATAATGTTTTGTTTCTTGGAGAACCAAGACACTAGCATTGATCTCAGAAGTTGACATGTGCCTGAAGTACTTTTCCTGTCTAATTTACAACCTGCAAAGTCCGCATATGAATCTCCATAAAGTAACTTATCTAAAGTCTTAGGATACAATAGTCCTATATAAGGATAGGTTCCTGTGTATTTGATGATTCTTTTGACAGCAGTGAGATGTGATTCGTTAGAATCTGAATGAAATCTAGCACATATGCATACACTAAAAATAATGTCAGGTCTAGAAGCAGTAAGATATAATAATGAACCGATCATGTTTCTGTATAACTTCCAATCAATATGTTTGTCATATTCATCCTTATCTAGCTTGTATGAAGAATACATTGGTGATTCAGCTTTCTTGCAATTTTCCTAACCAAACTTCTTTGTCAGTTCAAGAGCATATGTGATATTCTGAATTTCCTACCATTTCGAGACTATTGAATGAAATGATATCTATCGACGTATTTCAGTTATATATCGAGTTAACTGACCAAAAGGGAAAGGCTAACGTAGGACTAGGTACGTGGACCTAGGAACTCGACTAAGAAATGACACTTTGACGATAAGGATTGTCAAGGGACTATTTAAAGCCAATAAAGGCCGATCTAAGGACACTTATGGAATCCATTGCTAGAGTATGTGATTAGAGCGCGGGTGATTCCATTTAACCAACGTATGATTTGCAAACCTTTCCTAAATCGAACATCGACGATCGAGACCATCGGCGCTAGCGATAAACCCTCGTAATTACATGACAACCAAAGTCTCCATGATTGGAGTAATCCTAAGTGTGATAAGAATCACTGAGTCGATATGCGTAACATTTGCAAAAGCCGCACGTTAGTTCGAGATAAGCTGAAATTACGATTGATAGAAAATCGACCATGAAATGGGATCTCGAAATTGGAAATTGGCCAATGAAGAATTCCAACAATTGAAAGGAATTGGGCGTTGCCTCATTGAGAGTGATTTATATTGAAAAAGTGAAATTACTATTTTGCCCTTAGTAGGATACCTTTGCTTTAATAATGGAATAAGGGCATTTTGGTCAATTTCCCTCTTCCCTTTGATGGTCAAAACTTTTGAGGAAATTTAGTCATTGGCTCAAGATATTATTGACAAAATGCCAAGTGTCATTACAAGAGCAAGGTTTATACATCTAGTATTAATTGCTTGTCATTCATCCAACTTCCATTTTTTGCCTTTAACTCTTTGGGATTAAGAGAGCTTCATTCTCTCTCCCTCCACATTTTTCATTTGGCAGACCCTCATCTCCCTTCCTTTTCTTTTTCTTCTTCTCCTTCTTTCTACCTTGGCCAAGAAGAACTCTGCCGGACCAGCCGCTCGCCGCCGATTCGCTATTCTCGACAACCATTTTCGGTGACTTTCTACTTGAACGCCGACCACCACAACCTTTCCTAGCCTCTCCTCTACAACCTCCCAGTCGCCGTTTAGCCATTCGCCACCCCGATCACGCCGTTTGGCCATCAAAAGTAGAATCGGTCTTTGCCAGACCTAGTTTTAGCAAGGGCTCTCTTGCGTCGATTTCAAGGACTCATTTGGCTTCCAACTTCCGGTAAGGATCTCTTAACATATAGTTCAAGAGTTTAGCAAGTTGAGGTTAGAAAATTATTGAAGATTAAATAGATTTTAATGGATGAAATATCATAATTTTGCAAGGGCAGTTTTTGCTCCCTTGCTGCTAGGTTGGAACCAAATCATTTGGAGGTTCATGGAAGTATCGCCTTGCTTTGAAACTCTCGATAAGACACCTAAAGACGTAGATTGATGTATTGGCAAGGTGTAGGCATGATGCAACAAAGTGTAGAACTGTTTCAACGGTTGAATTATTGGATTTTCCCTACGACGCCCACTGCCCTGTTCTGGCCAGACCATAACCGAGCATTGTGGCTGACTTTGATTGAAATTTCTAGCTCAATTGGATTGGTAAGTGACCCATAAAATCTTATTAGGACGTTATGGTACTAAAGGATGGAGTTGAGGGTTGAATTGATAGTTTACGATTTGATTGTGCTTGAATTGGCTTGTGTCGATGGTGAATTGTGTAACCGAACCTTGTTTTCTGCCTTGAGGTGATATTGTGAAAAATTCTTGATTGGAATTAACATGTGGATGTTCGGATGGGATGGGTCCTTGAATGGCCGTGTGGCAATTGATTCCTTGTTTGGTAAATGTGTGAATTTCATGCTTGAACTGACAAGGGAATAACTTGTTTGATTGAATGACTTGTTGTGCCACACAATGTGTGATTCGACCAAGAATGATCTTCATGTTAAGAGGCTAATAGCTTGCCTAATTGAATTATACTCGATCATGAAGTTGTTTTAAAATGAGTCATGGCTTGTGAGCTCGCGATTGAAAAGAAACATGATATATGATGGCAAGCTTTGATTGGTGGAACTATGGCTTAATGGCATATCGAACCTTGATGTGTCAGAACTCGAAGTCGATTGATATCCTAATGCGTCGAAACGCGGGATAGACTCGATATGTGTCGACACGATTATTGAAATGACATTGAAACCTGATGCGTTAAAACGGGTGTTGTCAATTGTTTTTAGCCTGAGGCGTATTGACGCGGGCCTAGCCATTGAAATGGAGAATGGAGATAAATTCCTGGTATATGAATTTGATATTGCGCTAGTACGAGAGACTGGGTCTTATTGTTATGATTGCCTTTGAATTGTAATTGTTATGTGCCCATCATGGTGATTTGTTATGATGCCGTGAGTGCCTTATGCTATTTTCTTGATGAGTTATTGCATACTGCTTTTAAAAGAGTCTGGAGGTACTAATGGCCTAGTCTAGGTTTAGGGATAGCTTGCTGAGATGTAATCTCACCTCGTCGTAGGATTTATTTTTTGAATATGCTGTTTATATGTTTTGGTGACTCGATGGATATGGACACATCTGTTGAGAAATTTCCTATAGATTAGGATATGGTCTATATAAGGAAGGGAACTACTGTTTGGGTTGACGAAGGGGAACCATATTGGAAGCCGCATCACTATGAGTCATGGTACTTTTGTACCGGGGACACGACCACCGAACCTTTGAAGCCTTCTGAGGTACCCAAGGATGTGATCCTGCCATGGTGTCATCCATCTCCTGTAGAGGCCGAGAGAGATAACTCTGTAGTTGGGTCTAGGAATGTCCCTGAGAAGACCCCGATCATTGAGGAGGATATTGAAGTCATAGAGCTATATGCGTCCAAGGGCGACGAAGAGGAGGATCCTATGGAATCTGAGAGCTTCACCAAATATGACCCCGCCGAAGACGAAGACGATGCTAAAAATAGTGATGACGACTAGTGATCTTAGGAGTGGCTAGACATTTTGGATGACCTCTTGGAGTAGAGGCGTGATAGTGGGATTCATAGAGTTGTCTTTTGTTGTGGCCACTAGTTTTCCTCGACCTTTATTTTTTATGTTGCCCATCATCCTGGTCGTTTGTTCATAACTTGTGGTGCTTTATTATGTATGGTGTTGTTGTTATCCCAAGTTTTCTTATTTTATTTATGAATGGAGTTATTTATGTTTTCGCATGTGCATATATATTCATTCACGTGTCGTTAGCCGTTCGGATCCAAGGTTACTTTCGAGAACGACAATGGCAATCGCGGGGCATGACATCATATTTCTCTTGATGTATGAAAGAGCCTTGTTTAGTCTGATTAACTTGCAGTCCTAGGAAGAATGTAAGTTCTCCCATCATGCTTTTCTCAAATTCATTATGCAAGATCTGAGAGAAATCCTTGTAGATATTTTCGTTAAATGATCCAAATATATTATTGTCACGCCCCGCGCCCCGGGCACGAGTACGCAACTCCCTGCAAGCAAACTAAAATATCTCTCGTGGTCCCAAGATCCACACATAAGTCGAGAGACATACTATATACAAAGCACGTGGAAGCGATCGTATAATAACTCCTCCGTACAAACATAAAGTGGGACCTGGATAGCGAGAATACTACTATACATAATATCTGAAAGTTCATTCATGAGCATAGCAACTAGATCCGCTAGACAAGGGGTGACAGGGTAAGTACACAAAAAGGATCCATCCTCGACATCCAACAAGAAACAGGGTCAAGATCGCCATCAAAAGATCGACTAGCAAGCTGGGAGCTCCTAAGATGAGCTGCTGGAGTCCTCAGTCTCCTCTGTCTCCTCCGTAGGCTCGTACTCCAAGAAGGTCTCCGAACGACCCTCGATGGTGTCCTCCATAGTCTCCTTAACAAACGGCTCCACTAGATTCTCCTCAATCACCTCGACCACAATGACCTCCTCCTCCGTGTCCTCCAAGGTCGGGGTCCTTTCTGGTCCATTTCTCGAACAGACAACTGACCCCTCAGCCTGCTCTAAGTCTCGGGCGGGATGGCACCAACTAGGGATCACTCCTTGAGGCACCTCAGTGGGCTTCAGCGGCCCTGTAGACACTTCCCCAACCTTACGGAACCAAGCCTCATACCTGTGAGGCTTCTAGCTAGAACTACCCTCGGCTACCCAAATCACAGTACACTTCTTAACATAAATAGTTTCCTGCCCGTCAGGGAACTCCTCAAAATAGACCGTCATCTCCTTGGGGTCACCAAAACGGATAGGCCACATCTTCAAGACCTAGGATCTATAAAAAGGGAGTCCCCAATGGGGTGAGATACACATCTCAGTAAAGGAGTTCCTAACCCTAGGTTAGACCAACAGTCTACTCAGGCAATCATTAATACTAACATATCATGCAGATAGACATATAAGGCATTCAAATAACAACACTCATGCAGATGTCAGGCAGGCAGTCTTGGCATCACAACACATCACTAAGATCATGCACATTCCGCCTGTCACACCTCCATTTTCACCCTTTACACTTGCCTTATTCTCGTGGCCGCGTTTAGAACGCATCAGGCTCGGTCCGCGTAAACGCATCAGACAGTTGTTGACAACACACATAAACGCATCAGGTTTCAATGTTACTCCAGGTCAGAGTCGACACATCACATCTCCGTCCCGCGTTTCAACGCATCAGGACCGTGGCCTTCTCAACCCCGCGTCTCATACGCATTAGGGTGCCACACAACTCCAGCCCCGCGCCTCAGCGCCTTATGGTATTCATCTCACTACCCCACGTCTCATACGTTTCAGGGTCTTATCTTGCCTCAAACATGCCATAATTCGAATCAATTCACGCACACAAGATCATGTACAATCTCATGCACCAATCATACACTTGTGGCTTGCAAGACATTCAAATTCAACACTCAAATGCGACAAATCATTCAATGCACAAGCATGATCAAACATTTGGGTCATCTACACCCTCCTAAGATGTACAATGGACAATCACATTGAAACCCTTTAAGAATCACCCAAACATTTACCCGACTCGCCCAATCGAGTCCAATCTTCCTATCTTAGGTTTAGGATTCCCTTACCTCAAGCTTAATATCAAAAATTCTCTCCTCAAGCACTTTCTTAAATTCGGTCCAAGTGGTCCAAGACCAAATCCACCGTGCAACCTATGAAATTCCAACCAATCGTCAATTTTCTCTTGCCCAATCACCAATCCATGGATCACAAACCTCATTAACACATTCCTCAACATCCTAACATGTCTTATTGATGAATTTGAGACTCAAAACCAACCCATAACAGCCTCCACAGAGCCGGTTTGCACAGAACCGAACCAGGCTATTTTCGGTTATGTGTATACCAAAATCAACCAGCCCTTAAACTACCTCAAATCCTCAATTCCTTCACTAATCTACTTGCTAACATGTATATCTAAGGGTTTAGGAAGCTCATCGAAGATTTGAAGCCAAGCCATCATCGGAAACCCCTTGAAAGTCACCGGTTTCCCTTAGTCCTTCAACCGGCAGTTTCTGGTCCTTCAAACACAAGACCCATTTGAGGTCAAAACTTCATCAAATTAACCTCAAATTTTTACCACAGATCACTCTATGAGTCCCCTAGATTTCCATAAAATTTGGTTGCAAAACTCCAAAGTTTCGGGGTCCTAAGAGGTTAGAAACGTTACCTACCTTAGGTTGTGATGGTTTCCATCGACTTGCGGGAGATCGGTTGGCCGGAGCTCTTCAATGGGTCAAACGACTCGCTTCCACTTTGAGGATGTCGGCAAGAGGTCGGGCTAGGTGTGGATGGTCAGATCACCGGCTAGAGATCGCCAGAGGGGGTCGTCGGCGGCAGCGAATAGGAGGAGCAGAACCGGTCGAGCGAGCAGCAGAGAAGAGGAAGAAGAAGAAGATGCTCTAGGTGGAAATGGAGGTGGATGGTCGGCCAAGAAGAGAGATAAAGAGCTATATTCAACCTCAAGAGTCAAAGGGTTGAATGGTAGTTGGGAAAAAGTGGACATGACCACTCTTTGCCTAATCTAGTGACACATGTCCGATGTGTCAATCAAGCTAAATCAATGGCCAAGATCCCCTCCCATTTTCAGCAGCCTTGAGGGGCATATTAAAGACCAAAATGCCCTTGTCCAATTATATAATCAAGGCTAAAGCTTGAGGGGCAAAAATGATAATTTTACCCCCGACGTCTAGAACGTTGTTTTTCTCATTCCAATATTCTTCGATAAGGCGATGGCCCATCCAAACCTGACGTTGGAATTCTTGATTCTCCATTTTTAATTTTCAAGACTCGTTTCTGATCATTTTCTCTATCAGACGTGGTTCCAGTCTATCCTGGACCAATGGGTGGCTTTTGTAGACGTCACGCGTATCGACCCTGTGATTCATATCACATTTAGGGCTCGTCAATTCGTGGGGACTTTGGTTGTCATGTAATTATGAGGGTCTATCACTAGTTCCTATGGTCTCGATCGTCACTGTCCGATTTAGGAAAATTTTACAAATTATATATTGGTTAAGCCGCATCACTCGTGCTCCAATCGTATAACACTAGCAATGCATTCTTTAATTGTTCTTAGATCGCCCTTTTGTGGTTCTAAATGTCCCCTCGATAATCCTTATGGTCAAAGCACCATTTCCTATTCAAGTTTCCTAGATCCACGTACCTTGTCTCGCGTTAGCCTTTTTCTTTTGGTCAGTCAACTCAAATTAATCAGATTCGAGCGGAATATGACTGAAACACATCGCTGGATATACTTCTCATTAATGAGTCTGAAAATGACTGAGAAATCAGAGTGTCACAATTATCATTCACATTACCTTCCTTTTTTATGAGTAAAGTTATATGAACTTTACCTTTCTCAAAACCTTTGTCGGTAAGAAAATTACTTAACCTCTCATATCAGGCTCTGGTGCTTGTTTGAGTCCATAGAGAGCTTTTTGAAGTCTATATACTCGATTTATTCTTTTTGGATCTTCTAATCCCAGGGGTTGTTCAACATAGACTTCCTCCTTCATATATCTATTCAAAATTACACTTTTGACATCCATTTGATATAGTCTAAAGTCATAATAGCAAGTATAAGCGAGTAAGAATCTGATAGACTCCAGTCTTGCTACTGGAGCATAAGTTTCATCGTAGTTAATCCTTTCTTCTTGAGAATAGCCCTTTGCAACAAGTATTGCCTTATTTCTGATTACATCGCCTTTGTCATACAATTTGTTTCTGAATACCTACTTGGTTCCAATAACGGGATGATACTTTGGTCTTGATAGCAGTTCCCAAACTTCATTAAGTTTGAATTGATGTAACTCTTGTTGCCTAACTTCAATCCAGCTTTCATCTTCAAGAGTTTCTTCAATTCTTTTGGGTTCAAATTTTAAAACCAGAGAAAATGCGTTCATTGCATTTCTTAGTTTATATCTCGTTCTGATTCCTTCATCGATGTTTCCCATAACTTGATCTGTAAGATGACTGGATCTGTATTTCTAGTTTTTCTTGGATTTTTCAAGCTCACTCTGACTTGACTTTGCATCATTTGAATCTTCAGAAGTTACAACTGGCTGATTATCTTCTATTTTCTAATAAGACTCAATGCTTCATTTCATTTCAGATGATAAGTTCTGCTTCTTAGATGATTGATACTGAACACTTGGCATTTCACTTTCAGTAGTCATCTTCTGAGCAGTGTACTCATATTCAAATTTTTTGTTCATGGATTCTTCAACAGTCTGAGAATTCTTGTTGAAGACTATAAGATTTGCTTGATGTAGAGTATCCCAAGAATACTCCTTCATCTGATCTTTCATGAAACTTACTTGGCCTATCACTTGAGTTCTTAAGAATATAGCATTTACTACCAAATACATGAAAGTATGAAATATTTGGTTTCTTTCCTTTGTAAAGGTCATAGGGGGTTTTCTTAAATAGTGGTCTAAGAAAGGCATGATTTATAAGATAACAAGCAGTAGAGATAGCTTCAGCCCAAAAATGAGATGAAGCTTTGCTTTTAATTGCCACTTCTCGTAAAGATCTATTCTTTCTTTCAACAACTCTAGTTTGTTGTGCAGTGTGGGGAGATGAAAAGTTATGTTGAAAACCATTTTGATCACAAACTCAACGAAGTATTGATTTTCAAATTCTCGTCTATGATTCGTATTAATGCTTGAAATTGAGTATCCCTTTTCATTTTGGATTTCTTAGAAAAGGTTTCAAAATATGAAATGCATCACTTTTGTGTGCCAGAAAGAAAACCCATGTAAATCTAGTATAATCATCCACAATGACTAAACAATATTTTTTACCTCCGATACTATAAATTCGAGTAGGTCCGAAGACATCTATATGTAATAGCTGGAGAGCACCATCAGTAGACACTTCATTTATATATTTGTAAGAATTTATTACTTGTTTTCCAAGTGTGCAAGCTTCACAGTGCTTAATCCTTTCAAATTTGACGTTTGAGAGTCCTCTCACTAGCTTCTTTTTAGAAAGTTTCGATATTTGTTTGAGGCATATGTGTCCCAAATTCCTGTGCTAAAGTTCTGGATTGTCTTTGATATATAGAAGACATTTCTCTTCCTCAGACGATATATCCATAAGGTACACGTTACCCTGTCTTCGTTTAGTGAACAAAGATTCATTGTCTTGACTTGTACCTAAGCATTTATTTTATGCGAAAGAAACTTTATATCCAATATTGCACAATTGACTGATACTAATAAGATTGAAATTCAAACCCTTGACCAATGAAGCATCGTTGATACGAAGGTTCCCAATCTTCACGATTCATGTCACGCCCCGCGCCCTGGGCACGAGCACACGACTCCTTGCAAGCAAACCAAGATATCTCTCGTGGTCCCAAGATTCACATACCAGTTGAGAGATGTATCACATAATAGGCATGAGGAAACGACGACATTAAAAACTCCTCCGTATAAATAAAAAGTGGGACCTGGATAGCGAGAATACTATAATACATAATATCCAAATGTTAATACAGGTACATAGCAAACTAGATCCGCTAGTCAGTGGGGAGACGGGGTAAGCACAAAAAGAATCCACCATCATCACCAAGAGAATAAGGCATCAGGGTTGCTGTCAAAAGATCAAACTAGTAAGCCAGGAGCACCTAAGACGAGCTGCTGGAGTTATTAGTCTCCCCTGCCTCCTCCGTGGGCTCGTACTTTGAGAAGGTCTCTGAGCAAAACTCTACTATGTCCTCCATGGTCTCGTTGGTAAACGGTTCCACCAGATCATCCTCAGTAGCCTCAACCACTATGACTTCCTGTGTCTTCCAGGATCGGGGTCCTCTCAAGTCCGTTCCTCGAACCGGCGACTGACCCCTCAGCTTCTACTGAATCTCGAGTGGGATGGCACCAGCTAGGAATCAATCCCAGCGGCACCTCAGTGGGCTTCAGCGGCCCAATGGATACATCCCCCACCTTCCGAAACCAGGCCTCCTACCTATAAGGCTTCCAGCAACTACCACCCTCGTCTTCCTATACTACTGTACATTTCCTAACATAAATAGTCCCTTGCCCATCGGGGAACTCATCAAAATAGACAGACATCTCCTTGGGGTCACCAAATCTGATAGGTCACATCTTCAGGACCTAGGATTTGTAAAAATGGGGTCCCACAACGGGGTGAGCTATACATCTTAGTAAGGTGGATCCCAACCCTAGGTTAGGCTGACAGTCCACTCAAGCAGTCATAAACACCAGCATTTCCTGCAAATAAACATATGAGGCATTCAATTATCTATAACAACATATAGATGTCAAGCATATAGTCATGGCATCATAACACATCAATATGGTCATGCACACATCGCCATGTCACATCACCACTTCCACCCTTCGAGCCTGTCTCAATCTCATGCCTACGTTTAGAACGCCTCAGGCTCGGTCCGCGTAAACGCATTAGACCGTCTCATTGACAAAACCGCGTAAACGCATCAGGTTTTTAATAGTACTCCACACCTGTGTCGACACATCACAACTCCGACCCACGTTTCAACTCATCAGAATTATGGCCTTCTTAACCCCGCGTCTCATACGCCTCAGGGTGCCATTCACTCCAAACCCCACACCTCAGCGCCTCAGGGCATTAATCATACAACTCCGTGTCTCATACGCCTTAGGGTATTACCACGTCTCAAACATGCCACAATCTCAATTCAATTCATACACACAAGGCCAAATGCAAACTCATGCACAAGCAATACACCCATGGCATGCAAGACGATTCAATTGACATTCAAACATGGTAGTCAATACAAGGTACAAGCATTGGCACACATTCAAGTCCTCTATACCATTCTAGGACGCACAATGAACAATCACATTAAAGTCTCTCAAGAATCAATCAAAATTTCACCCGACTCGCCCAATTGAGTCCAATATTCCTATCATAGGTTTAGGATTCCCTTACCTCAAGCTTAATGCCACAAAATCCTTCTCCCAAGAACCTCAAGAATTCGGTCCAAGCAGCTCGAGGACAACTCAACCGTGCAACCTATTGAAATCCATCCAATCGTCAATTTCCTTACTTAATTGCCAAATCCATGGAACATAAACCTTCTTGACATGTTCCTCAACCTCCTAGCATGTCTCAATGATGAATTTGAGACTCAATTTCAACCACTAACAGCCCCCACAGAACCAATATGCATAGAACTGAACCGGGCAATTTTCGGTTCTGTGTATACCTCAATTAACCAGCCCTTAAACTACCTCAAATCCTCAATTTATTCACTATTCTACTTGTTAGCATGTAGTTCTAAGGGTTTGGGAAGTTCACCGAAAAATTGGGGCCAAGCTGTCGCCGAAAACTCCTTGAATGTCATCGGTTCTCCCAAGCCTTCAACCTGGTAGTTTTGACCCTTCAAACACAAGACCCATTTGGGGTCAAAACTCCTTCAAATTAACCCAAACCTTTTACCACAGCCCAATCTATGAGTCTCCTCGATGTCCACAAAATTTGGTTGAAAAACTTCAAAGTTTCAGGGTTCTAAGAAGCCAAAAATGTAGCTTACCTTTGGTCGCGACGATTTCCGTTGACTTTCGGGAGATTGGCTGGTTGGAGCTCCTCGCCGAGTCAAATGACTCGCTTCCACTTTGAGGACATCGGCAAGAGGTCAACCAAGGAGTGGGTGGTTGGCTTAGTAGCTGGGTGTCGCTGGAGGTGGTCGTCGGCGGCAACGAGCAAGGAGGCAGAAACTGGTTGAACGGTGAGCGGGCGGCAGCAAAAGAAGAAGAAGAAGAAGAAGAAGAAGAAGAAGAAGCTCTTGGCAATGGAGGGGTGATGGTCGGCCAAGTGAGGAGAGAGAGAGAGAAAGAGAGTTATATGCACACTTCACAAGTCAACTTGTTGAATGGTAGGTAAAAAGGTATATATGTCCACTCAAAACTTAATCCCTTGACACTTGTCCAAGGTGTCATTCAAGCTCATCCAATGGCTCTCCTTCCTCCACATTTTCAGCAGCTATGGGGGTGGGTTAATGACCAAAATGTCCCCTTCCAATTATATAGGCAAGGCTAAGGCTTGTGAGGCAAAATGGTAATTTTATCCCCGACGTCCGGAACGTCGTTTTTCTAATTTCAATTTTCTTCGATAAGGCGATGGCCAATCCAATCATGATGTTGGAATTCTTGATTCTCCATTTTCAATTTTCAAGACACGTTTCTGATCATTTTCTTTATTAGACGTGGTTTCAGCCTATCTCGAATCGACGGACGGCTTTTGCAGACATTACGCGTATCAACCCTGTGATTCATATCACATTTAGGGTTCGTCAATTCATGGCGACTTTGGTTGTCATGTAATTATGAGGGTCTATCACGAGTTCCGATGGTCTCGATCGTCACTGTTTGATTTAGGAAAATTTTGCAAATTATACATTAGTTGAGCGGTATCACCCGCGCTCCAATCGTATAACGCTAGCAAGGTATTCCTTAATTATTTTTAGATCAGCCATTTATGGCTCTAAATGTCCCCTCAACAATCCTTATGGTCAAAGCGTCATTTCCTGTTTAAGTTCCCTAGGTCCACGTAATTTTTCTCGCGTTAGCCTTTCCCCTTTGGTCAGTCAACTCCAATTGATTAGATTCGAGCTCGATATAACTGAAATACGTCGCTAGACACATTTCTCATTAATGAGTCTGAAAATGATAGGGAAATCAGAATATCACAACTCTTGTCCCTTACAAAAATTTCGCCCCGAAATTTACATCAAACTTAGTTACTCAAACAAATGGGAGTTTGGCGCCTCATCGTCTCATCGTTTTCCCACGTGGCGCCTTTAGTTCAACGGTGCTCCCATACAACTTTGACCAATGGAATCGTCTTATTCCTTAGAGTTTGCTTCTTCCAATCTTCGACCCTGATCGGCCTCTCCTCATAGGATACCCGGTCATCCACTTCTATGACCTCGTAGTCCAGCACATGTGTCGGGTCTGGGTCGTATTTCCGTAGCATTGACACGTGGAAGACATTATGTACTTGGGATAGATTAGGCGACAAGGCAAGTCCGTAGGTCAAGATCCCAATCCGCTCCAATATTTCAAATGAACCTACGTACCTTGGGCTCAGTTTTCCTTTCTTTCCAAAACGCGATAATCCCCTCATCGACGACACCTTATGGAAAACCTGATCGCCTACTTGGAACTCCAAAGGCTTACGCCGCTTATCCGCATAACTCTTCTAACGACTTTGACCCGTCTTCAGTCTATCCTGAATTATTTTCAATGCTTCCACCAATTGCTCTACCAACTCTGGGCCTGTGATACTCCTTTCTCCAACATCATCCCAACAAATCGGGGTTCTGCAAGCCCTTCCATAGTGCTTCAAATGGTGCCATTTGGATGCTTTGCTGGTAGCTATTGTTATATGCAAACTCCACCAAATGCAGCTGATCTTCCCATTCACCTTTAAAATCTATGACGCACGCTCGCAACATGTCCTCAAGCCTCTGAATCGTCCTCTCCAACTGTCCATCCGTCTGTAGATGGTACGCCGTGCTAAATTGCAGTCGGGTTCCCATGGCATCTTGAAGGCTTTTCCAAAAGTTTGCAGTGAACTTGGGATCTCTATTTGAGGTAATTGTCACGGGTACTCCATGCAGCCTCACTATCTGCCTCATGTATAACTTGGCGTATCTATCCATTGCGAAATCCTTTCGCACCGGGATGAAGTGCGCAGATTTAGTCAATCTGTCCACGACTACCCATATAGAGTCGTGACCTCTCTGACTTCTTGGGAGTCCTATCACAAAATCTATCGTTATATGCTCCTACTTTCATTCCGTAATCTCTAGTGGCTGTAATAATCCTCCAGGCTTACAATGTTGCACTTTCACCTGCTGGCATATTAAGCACTTTGCTACATATTTCGCTACATCTACTTTCTCGTTTCACCAGTAGTGTTGACCCAGGTTCTGATACATCTTCGTACTTCCTGGGTGGATACTATAATTGCTCTTGTGAGCCTCTAACAAAATACTTTCCCTGAGTCCTTCATCCTTTGGCACACATAGACGTCCTCGGAACTTCAAGATTCCGTCCTCTAACATTTGAAACTCTGGTTTTCTCTCCGTCATGTCCATCTCCAAGATTTTTGAATTTCTGGGTCCGTAGACTGTAAGGTTTATCCCTTTTTGGACCTCAGGTTCTACCCTCAATGTAGCTATCAAACTGGACAATTGGCAGACTTCTAGTCTGAACTCAGAATCTCTCAAATCCTCAATCATCAACCAACCTTTTACCAGCAGACATGCGATGCTCGACTTCCGGCTAAGTGCATCTGCAACTCTGTTTGCCTTCCCAAGGTGATACAATATATCACAATCATAATCCTCAAGCAGCTCTATCCACCGACGCTGCCTCATATTCAATTCCTTCTAGGAAAATAGATACTTTAAGCTCTGGTGGTCCGTGTAAATCTGGAACTTCTCGCCACACAGATAATATCTCCAGATCTTTAGAGCAAAAATGATCGCTGCTAACTCCAGATCGTGAGTTGGGTAGTTGAATTCATGTGGTCTCAGCTGTCGAAATGCGTAGGCCACTACTTTTCCATTCTGCATTAACACACAGCCTAGTCCTTTTAGCGAGGCATCACTGTATATCTCATAGCCTCCCGGCCCTAATGGAATTGTCAACACCGGTGCGGTTGTCAACCGATGTTCGAGCTCTTGGAAACTCCTTTCGTACTTATCTGTCCATTCGAACTTCGTTTCTTTCTTTGTCAACCTAGTCAATGGGACAGCTATGGATGAAAACTTCTCCACAAAACGTTTGTAATATCTTGCCAAACCCAAGAAACTTCGGAATTCTGTGACCGTAGTAGGCTTAGGCCAATTTGTTACAGCTTCGATCTTTGCAGGATCCACTGTGATTCCTTCTCCAAATATCACGTGCCCAAGAAATGCTACCTTATTCAGCCAGAACTCGCATTTGCTCAACTTATCGTAGAGCGAGTGTTCCCTTAGGGTCTGCAAGACAATCCTTAAGTGCTCCTCGTGTTCTGAGTCACTCCTTAAGTAAATCAGGATATCGTCGATAAAGACTATGATGAATCTATCTAGGAATTCCTTAAACACTCGATGCATTAAATCCATGAATGCGGCTGGAGCATTGGTCAATCCAAAAGGCATTACTGTGAACTCATAATGACCATACCTCGTCCTAAAAGCAGTATTAGGTATGTCTTCCTTCTTGATTCTCAATTGGTGATACTCGGTCCTCAGATCAATATTAGGGAATACGGCCGCTCCTTGCAACTGATCAAACAAGTCATCGATTCTCGGCAGTGGGTACTTATTCTTCACTGTTACCTAGTTTAACTGCCTATAGTCGATGCATAGACGCAAGGGCCCATCCTTTTTCCTTACAAACAATACTGGTGCTCCCCACGGTGAAGCGCTCGGTCGGATAAATCCTTTATCCAGTATTTCTTGCATCTGCACCTTTAGCTCCTTCAATTCTGACAGGGACATCCTATAAGGTGCCTTCGAGATCAGCTCCGTTCCGAGATCTATCTCAATCACAAATTCTATCTCTCGCTCCGGTGGCAATCCTAGCAACTATTGAGGAAAAATGTCAGGGAACTCACGCATTACCTGGATATTCTCTAGTTTTGGCTCCTCGGCAGTCGTGTCCATCACTGCAATTAAGTACGCCTAACACCCTTCAGACATCAAATTTGTCACTTCAAGAGATGAGATTAAGGGAATCGAGATTCCCCCTCGACTTCTCACAAATTCAAAGCTAGGGCGGCCTTTTGGGTAGAAATGAATTAGTCTACTACCACAATCTACCACTGCCCCCTGTTTACCCAATCAGTCTATCCCTATGATCACATCAAAATCGTACATGGGCAATACAGCTAGATCAATACTCTCCATATTCACTCCAACCATGATTTCACAGTCAGCACAACCCAATGAAACCAGTATATTATCTTTCAATGGGGTGGCAACATGCAATATTACACTCAAAGGTTTTAACTTCATATCAACCAAGTCAGTAAATCGAGCTGACACGAATGAGTATGTGGCACCAGGATCAAACAATGCATATGCAGCTTGGTCACACAAATAAACCGTTCCAGTGACCATGCCTAACGCTTCCTCCGCCTCCCTGCGGGCTACTGCATAAACTCTACCCTAAGCCGGGGGTCGATTCTGATCGATCTGGGGAGTAGCAGTCGACGGTCCAGCCTGCGATCTCTGTCCTTGAGGTCGACTCGTCGGAGCTTGGTTCGAGCACATCTTCATCTTGTGGTCCATTTGACCACACTTGAAGTAGGCTCCAGTTCTTACCGGCATGGCCCATTTTCATGCCTTTTGCCACAAAGGCGACAACTCCAGTTCGTGGAGTTTGGCGACTTCGCAATGTTTTTCCTTACTAGAGGCATAAAACGCCTATTGCCCGCCATTGGTCTCTTACCCATCTGGCGATTGTCTCATAATGGGGTAAGCCGCGATCCAGATGCGGCATTTCTCTCCTTTAAATCCTTCTTAATCATCTGGCCCCGCTCATAAATTTTCTTATAAGTTCTCAGATTTAGGGCTATCATCTGACTGCGGAGTTCAGGCCTCAATCCGTCTCGAAATCTCCTGGGGATCTTCTACTGATCGAGGTGCGTACCTAGACAATCTGGAGAACTCGGCCTCATACAGGTCCACCGTCAGCTAATTCATACTTAGCTGTAAAAATTTCACCTATTTTCTTTCCCTGGCTGTCTCCGAAAAGTATTTGTCGTTGAACGCTGTCTTAAAGGCATCCAGGTCATGGCCATTCCCTCTAGAAAACCTCCATTCTTGGTGGCAGCCCACCAATCATTTGCGGTACCTTCCAGCTGGTACACTACTAATAGCACTTTCTCCTCGTCCGTGCACCTCAGGACCCAAAGGCTTTCTCTAGCTTTTCAATCCATTTGGGTGCTAATTCGGGGTCTCTAGTCCCGTCGAACTAGGTCGGCTTCAACTTGATAAATTGTTCGACCAACTTGCCTATCTGTCTGGCCGCAACAATCTCCTCCTAGGCATTCACTACCTCATTACCCTGATTGTGATCATTACGGTTTCCATTTACCCCGTTGTTGATGTTGTTGGCATTGACAGTAGCTATTGCGGCTCCTACCGTTTGGGCTATGGCAGCATCCCTATCCTGGGTCTGCCTGTCAATGAGGTCGCCAATCCTCTCTAACGCCCTCAGTACGCCATCCATCCTCGGATCTTCTGCTACAGGCGGCCTCGAGCTAGAGGCTCTGCTTTTGGGCCTTCTGGGTCTCCTAGATGGGTAACTCATTCTTAGAAGCTTCTACTGAGCTGGTCCACCACAAATTCATCAAGGAGTTAGTAACTCACTCATTCAACCAAGTCCAGAGCTACCAACTAGGCCTTAACAAAAATAGTTATAATATAACAGCCCTCCATTCAACAAATTCCCGAGACATTTCAACAAGTAGTCCATGGTGATTCCTCAATTCAGTTCACCCCAATAGTTCACCAAAATAAGTCATATGTTATGTATCCCATGTCTTATCCTAACCAGTCTCCTAAGGTCTCGCTACCCGTTTTTGTCCCAACTTAATCCTCCTTATTACTCCAATCCTCAACCAACTTTGGATCGAGCTGATCTTGCTCTGATACCAAGCAAATCAGGGGATGTCACACCCTGCGCCCCGGGCAAGAGCATGCGACTCCCTGCGAGCAAATCAAGATATCTCTTGTGGTCCCAGGATTTACATACCAGTTAAGAGATATATCACATAACAGGCATGCGGAAGCGACGACATTAAAAACTCCTTCGTACAAATAAAAAGTAGGACCTGGATAGCGAGAATACTATAATACATAATAAAGCAAATTACGGGATGTCACGCCCCGCGGCCCGAGCACGAGCATGCGACTCCCTGTAAGAAAACCAAGATATCTCTCGTGGTCCTAGGATTCACATGCCAGTTGAGAGATGTATCACATAACAGGCATGCGGAAGCGACGACATTAAAAACTCCTCTGTACAAATAAAAAGTAGGACCTGGATAGCGAGAATACTATAATACATAATATCCAAATGTTCAAACAAGTACATAGCAAACTAGATCCGCTAGTTAGTGGGGAGACGGGGTAAGTACAAAAAGAATCCACCATCATTACCAAGAGAATCAGGCATCAGGGTTGCCGTCAAATGATCAAACTAGTAAGCCAAGAGCTCCTAAGACGAGCTGCTGGAGTCATTAGTCTCCCCAGCCTCCTTCATGGGCTCGTACTCTGAGAAGGTCTCCAAGCAAAACTCTATTGTATCCTCCATGATCTCGTCGGCAGACGATTCCGCCAAATCATCCTCAGTAGCCTTGACCACTATGACTTCCTCAGTGTCTTCCACGGTCGGGGTCCTCTCAGGTCCGTTCCTCGAACCGGCGATGACCCCTCGGTCTCTACTAAATCTCGGGTGGGATGGCACCAACTAAGGATCACTCCCAGCGGCACCTCAGTGGGCTTCAGCGGCTATGTGGATATATCCCCCACCTTCCGGAACCAAACCTCATACCTACGAGGCTTCTAGCTACTACCACCCTTGTCTACCCATACTGCTGTGCATTTCCTAATACAAATAGTCCCCTGCCCATCGGGAAACTCATCAAAATAGATAGACACCTCATTGGGGTCGCCAAATCTACTAGGCCACATTTTCAGGACTTAGGATCTGTAAAAAGGGGGTCCCATAACGGGTGAGAAATACATCTCAGTAAGGTGGATCCTAACCCTAAGTTAGGCTGACAGTCTACTCAGGCAGTCATAAACACTAGCATTTCATGCAAATAAACATATGAGGCATTCAATTATCGATAACAACACACAGATGTCAAGCATACAGTCATGGCATCATAACATATCAATATGGTCATGCATACATCGCCATGTCACATCACCACTTCCACCCTTCCAGCCTATCTCAATTTCATGCCTGCGTTTAGAATGCCTCAGGCTCGATCCGCGTAAACGTATCAGACCGTCTCGTTGACAAACCTGCATAAATGCATCAGGTTTTCAATGTTACTCCAAGCCTGTGTCGACAAATCACAACTCCATCCCGTGTTTCAACGCATCAGGACTATGGCCTTCTCAACCCCGCGTCTCAAACGCCTTAGGGTGCCATTCACTCCAAACCCCGCGCCTCAGCGCCTTAGGGCATTAATCATACGACCCCGTGTCTCATACGCCTCAGGGAATTACCACGTCTCAAACATGTCATAATCTCAATTCAATTCATACATACAAGGCCAAGTGTAAACTCATGCACAAGCAATACACCCATGGCATGCAAGACCATTCAATTAACATTTAAACATGGTAGTCAATACAAGGTACAAGCATTGACACACATTAAAGTCCTCTATACTATTCTAGGACGCACAATGAACAATCACATTAAAGTCTCTCAAGAATCAATCAAAATTTCACCCGACTCGCCCAATTGAGTCCAATATTCCTATCATAGGTTTAGGATTCCCTTACCTCAAGCTTAATGCCATAAAATCCTTCTCCCAAGAGCCTCAAGAATTCGGACCAAGAAGCCCAAGGACAACTCAACCGTGCAACCTTTTGAAATTCATCAAATCGTCAATTTCCTTATTCAATTGTCAAATCCATGGAACATAAACCTTATTGACATGTTCCTCAACCTCCTAGCATGTCTCAATGATGAATTTGAGACTCCATTTCAACCACCAACGGCCCCTACAGAACCGGTATGCATAGAACCAAACCGGGCAATTTTTGGTTCTGTGTATACCTCAATTAATCAGCCCTTAAACTACCTAAATTCTTCAATTTATTCACTAATCTACTTGCCAACATGTAGTTCTATGGGTTTGGGAAGCCCACAAAAAATTTGGGGCCAAGCCGTCACCGGAAACTCCTTGAATGTCATCGGTTCTCCCAAGCCTTCAAACTGGCAGTTCTGACTCTTCAAACACAAGACCCATTTGGGGTCAAAACTCCATCAAATTAACCCAAACCTTTTACCACAGCTTAATCTATGAGTCCCCTATATGTCCACAAAATTTGATTGAAAAACTCCAAAGTTTCGGGGTCCTTAGAGGGAAAAAACGTGGCTTACCTCTGGTTGCGACGATTTCAGTCGACTTTCGGGAGATCGACTGTTCGGAGCACCTCGCTGAGTCAAATGACTCGTTTCTACTTCAAAGACTTCGGCAAGAGGTCAAGCAAGGAGTGGGTGGTCGGTTCGGTGGCTGGGAGTCTCCGAAGGTAGCCGTCGACGGCAGCGAATAAGGAGGCAGGAACTGGTCGGGCAGTGAGCGGTCGACAGCAGCAGTAGCAGAAGAAGAAGAAGAAGAAGAAGAAGAAGAAGAATAAGCTCTCGGCAATGGAGGGGTGATGGACGGCCAAGTGAGGGGAGAGAGAGATAGAAAGAGAGGTATATGCATACTTCACAAGTCAACTTGTTGAATGGTAGGTAAAAAGCTTGATATGTCCACTCAAAACTTAATTCATTGACACTTGTCCAAGGTGTCATTCAAGCTCATCCAATGGCTCTCCTTCCTCCACATTTTCGGCAGCTATGGGGGTGGGTTAATGACCAAAATGGGCCCATCCAATTTTATAGGCAAGGCTAAGGCTTGAGGGGCAAAATGGTAATTTTACCCCCGACGTCCGGAACGTCGTTTTTCTAGTTTCAATTTTCTTCGATAAGGCGATGGCCAATCCAATCATGATGTTGGAATTCTTGACTCTCCATTTTTAATTTTCAAGACTCGTTTTTGATCGTTTTCTCTGTCAGACGTGGTTCCAGCCTATCCCGAACCGACGGACGGCTTTTGTAGACGATACGTGTATCGACCCTGTGATTCATATCACATTTAGGATTCGTCAATTCATGGCGATTTTGGTTGTCATGTAATTGTGAGGGTCTATCACTAGTTCCAATGGTCTCGATCGTCACCGTTCGATTTAGGAAAATTTTGCAAATTATACATTGGTTGAGCGGTATCACCCGTGCTCCAATCGTATAACGCTAGTAAGGTATTCCTTAATCGTTCTTAGATCGGCCTTTTATGGCTCTAAATGTTCTCTCAACAATCTTTATGGTCAAAGCGCCATTTCCTATTCGAGTTCCCTAGGTCCACGTACTTTGTCTCGCGTTAGCCTTTCTCCTTTGGTCAGTCAACTCAAATTGATTAGATTCGAGCGAGATATGACTGAAATACGTCGTTAAATACATTTCTCATTAATGAGTTTGAAAATGACAGGAAAATCAGAATGCCACAATTCCTTTGCCAACAATTGTTCCTTTGTTGTTTCCTCCAAAGGAGATATTTCCACCATCGAACATCTCAAGATTAGTGAAATTTGTTGCATTCCAGTCATATGTCTGGAGCATCCACTATCAAGGTACCATTTATTTTTCTTTTTCATTGGTTCCCGCAATAATCACGGAAACTCAAGTTTTTTTTTGGACCCAAATATGTTTAGATCCATTTGTGTTAACAACATTTGCATATCTAAAAATATCACAGATGACCTTTTGATTTTAGAACAATAACTTTTAGAATGTTTTGAATCGCCACAGTTTGAACATACGTAAAAATTATAATCTTTCGACTTTACAAACTGTTTTCTAAAAAGACTCTTATACCAGTTCTTAGAAGGTCTCGTCTTAAGTCTTTTCTTTACATCAGGAAAATGATTTTCCACATTCTTTTCTTTTTGAAAACTTAGTCCCGATTTGTTATAATAAGGAACTTTTATGGAAAGTATGTGTTGTAAGATTTTAGATCTCGATGAGAATTTCTTTTGAATATTTAGAGCTTCCTTTTTCCAAGAGACGTTTTCTTTTTCGAAAAGATCCTTTTCCTTTTTCAAAGGATTTCTCTTTTCTTGAAGAAGATTTCTTTCCTTTTTTAAGGATTCAGTTTCTCTCTCAAGAATTTCCAATTCAAATTTCAAACGAATATTCTCATTAGTCACGAAATCAGATTTTTCATTTAATTGAGAATTTTTTTTTTCAAGAAAGCTAATTTTATCATTTTGAGAAATGTCTCTTTGTTTAAAAATGGCTACTTTCTTTTTCCAATTCAGAAAATCTTTTAAAAGTAGCATTATATTCTAAATATAACTCATTTATGTAAGCAGACACCTCAAAAGGAATGTTTAAATGAGTTACCTCGATGTCATCATCTGAGTCTGCCACAAGACAGATATTGGCATATTCCTCATCACTTTCACATTTAGTGCCGCTCCAAGTTTCTGCTTTCAAGACTTTCTTGGATTTTTCATCTCTGTCTTTCTTCTTTAATAGAGGGCAATTTGATTTAATGTGGCCTCTCTTCTTTCATTCGTAGTAGATGGCTTCTTGGCGTTCATTTTTTTTTGTCTAAAATGATCGTTTTTTATCATCTCATCTAAGATCCTTCCTGTCTTTTAAGTTCCTGTCTTTCTTAACCATTCTTCTAAATCTTTTGACCATGAGTGCTAACTCCTCACCGGCTTCATTTTCTAAGTCTGAAATATCAGAACATGCATTAGATTTTAAAGCAATAGACTTCTTACCTTTTGACATGGTTTCATCATTGACTCTTTCTTCTTCATAGGATTGAAGAGTTCCAATAAGCTCGTCCATAGACAAGGGTGATATCCTCTAAGTCTCTCGAATGAATATTTTAGCATTATCTCATTCCTTGGTGAGAGCTTGTACCATCCTGTTGACTCTCATTAGTCTAGAAATAAGTTTCCCATGGTATGTGAGACCATTCACTATTTCAATGAATGTGTTAAAGACAATTTGTCTGAGCGTCATTTTAAATGCTTCATACTAGCCGAGAAGGAAATTGACTTTAGTCTCCTTGACTCTGTCTGTTCCTTCATATGTAATGTAGAACATGTCCCAAATCTCTTTTGACGAGGAACAATCTACAATACGTTTATATTTAGTAGGAGATAAAGCACTATAGAATGAGTAAATAGCCTTTGTATCAAGAGCATCTCTCTTGGCAATTTCAGTAGCCTATAGAGTGGCAGTTGGCGTCGAATTATTATCCCCTGTATTTGATCCATTTGTGACACTTGCAGTAGGATTCACTCCTCATTGTACAACATCCTAAATCTAGGGATCTTGGCATCTAATATATGTCTTGAATTTGTTTTGTCAGTCATTGTATTCTTTCCCTTCAAAATATAATGGTATGTTGTTGCTTCCACCTTCAATCCATGTAAGAGAGAAATTGCTAGCATAAAGATCATTAGCTCAAAAGTAAAAATACTTCACAAAATATGATCACGGGGCTCTGATACCAGTTGTTGTAGCTAGCATTATCACCTAGATGGTGTGAATGGGTGATTATAGTGCAATTTCAAAATTTGTCATGAAATTCAAATTTCACAGGCGTTATTATGACGTCTCAGATGATTAAAAGTTAGTATATCACTATGAGCGCTTCATGTGCAGTTCATGTCACGTCCCGAACAGGTCAGGCACGCAATATCCCACCAGGACCGTCTTGTCTCGGTGGTACCTAGGATCCGTCGGCCAACAATTTATAACTTCTAATTTAGACAAACATACGGAAGCAATGAAACTTCTCCATACAATTCAAACTTAAGATGACTTGGGATATATGGTACATCTTCTTATAAACGCCGACTACAGGTTCAGAGGATATAACACTAACTTCAAGGTAACATGAAATCCCTGAAGTCACAAAAGTGTATATCCATTTCCTATAGTTACTTCTTTAAATATCGATCATTGGCAAGCTCAGATTTCCATCGCTTGGGATTTGAAAAAGTTAATCCCACAACGCGGTGAAATATAAATCTCAGCAAGTTCACCCTAAATCTAGATCAGGCCATTAGTTCTCCCAAATTATGCAATAAAATAATAGACCAGGATTCATTGATAAAACAACACATGACAATGAAACATCAAGCCACCTCGATACGTCTGGCATAACGCAATCACGATCCTAGGACGATCATATCATCACAACTTTCAATTCCAATAACCAAGCTCGCGTCAATATGCATCAAGCTAATCACAAATTTAATCCCAATAACCGAATCCGCGTCAATACACCTTAGGCTAATCAACGTCTCGATTAGCAACCTACGTTCTGACACATCAAGTTCCAAAGGCCATCTCGATACTTGTGTCGACGCGTATCAAGACTATCCCGCGTTCTGATGCATTAGGATATCAATTCTCTTTTCAATAGCTATGCCTGCGTCAATACGCCTCAGGCTCAATCTGCGTCATTACGCCTCAGGCTATCAAATTGACAAACCCGTGTTAAACGCATTAGGTTTTCAATTCTCTTTTCAATAGATATGGCCGTGTAAATACGCCTCAGACCATCAAATTGACAAACCCGGGTTAAACGCATCAGATTTTCAATTCTTTTTTCAATAGCTATGCCCGCGTCAATACGCCTCAAGCTCAATCCGCGTCATTACACCTCAGACTATCAAGTTGACAAACCCGCGCTAAATGCATCAGGTTTTCAATGCCATTCTCGGCCTGTGTTGACACATAATCTATCTTGTCCCGCGTCTCAACGCATCAGGACATTAGCCACCACAACCCTGAGTCTCAACGCATCATGGTACTAGCTATCATAGCCCCGCGTCTCAACGCATCAGGATACCACAAACTCTTAGGCTCACAAATCAAACTCTCCTCTTAAGAAACTTCATAACCGAGTACAATTTTTATCAGCCAAATAATGAATCATTGATATGCGAGACGTCAAGGCCAAATGCCTACAAGGTGATATCAAGTACACAGCAAGACAGTCAATCTATCGGTTTGTTCTCTTGCCAACCCATTCATATTTCTCAACAGTCGCTATTCAAGGCCAAATATCACATAGCCATACCAGCATCCATGTCAATCGAATGCACGCAACAACAATTTACCCATGAGAATTATAATTTCTCATCATCAAGAGTACACATGACTCACACCTCCATTATCTCAGTCGATCATGAGCAATCAATGCAATAGACTCCCAAATTCATCAATATATCATCCAAACGCGTCCAGTAGTGTCCTAACTTCCTAGCAAAGGTTTAGGAGTCACTTACCTTTCAATTTAATCAGTAAAATTCTCTCTAAGACTCCTCCAAAGATTCGGTTCTCTTGATCCCAAAATAGGACGGCCGTGCGACCTAATCCAAAGTTCGTCAAATAATCAATTTTTCTACTCCAATCACCAATTCATGGAGCATACACCTCATTAACATCTCAATTAATGTTCTAGTATGTCTTAACGAGGAATTTAAGGCATGGAGACACCTCCCACAGCCCTCAAAGGGCTCAGTTCATCCAAATCGGAACAAGGCAGAATTCGGTTCAACCCTCTACCTCCTTAATCAGTCCATAATTCAACTTTAAACCTTAATTTACCACAAAATCAACTTGCTAACATGTTGTTCTAGGAGTTAGGAAGCCTCACCGAAGATGTTGTTCTAGGAGTTAGGAAGCCTCATCGAAGATTTGGAAGCAAAATAACACCTCAAGGACTTCCGATCAGCCCGGTTCCTCTCGGTGTACATGCAGTCTGATTCTGCTCTAGAAAAACCATCTCAAATCAGCCATGAAAACCCATCATAACTTAACTAAAATTGCAACCACAGCTCTGCAAACTTTAATACTATAAGTGTAGAAGACCTCACCCAAAATTTGAAGCTATTTGAAGTTCGAAAGATCCCGCAACAGGTCCTTCCCCAAAACCGATCAGAATCTGACCTCGCCGGACCTTTGCCTACTCAAACAAACCTACAGGACAAACGGCTTGGCCAAATAGAGCTTGTAATATGTCCCTAGAACCATAAGATAATAAGATTTCAGATGGAAGTGGTTTTACCTCAATTCGATACCGAACGACAAAGATATGGCTAGAATAGTGAAGTAGTCCGGATAGGGTGACGGACAGGTCGGCAAGAGAGAGAAGAGGAAGAAGAAGAAAATGGAGAAAGTGAAGAGAGAGAGAGAGAGGGATGGTCAGCCAAATGAGAAGGAGAGAGAGTCTTCCACCAATAATTTACATGGTCAAAGGCTTGGAATGTTAGTTGGGATAAGATGGCTAATTAATGCTAGAAGGATAAGCTTTGTTCTCGCAATAACAAATGGCTTGTTCTCATAATGACACATGACAAGCTTCCAGAAGGTCTGTGGTCCATATTGACTTTCTTTGACTAATCCTTCATCAACTTTCGACAGCCCTTGGGAGGTTCAAATGACCAAAATGACCTCCATTAGTTCCTAAGGCAAGGCCAAAAGTCGAGAGGCAAAATGGTCATTTGGCACTTACCATCCGGAATTCTACTTTTTTGATTTAAATTACCTTCGATGAGGCGGCATCTAATTCATTTCCAATATTGGAATTCCTTATTGTCCGATACCCAATTTCGAGGTCCAATTTCATGTCGAGCTCTCGTCGACTGTATTCTAGTTTATCTCAAATTGACGGGCGACCCTTGTAGGTGCTACATGTATCGACCTTAGAATTTCTTAAGCTGTGGCGACTTTAGTTGTCATGTGGTTGCCAGGGATTATCGCTAGTTCCTGCGATCCTGGTCATCGGAATCCGATTTAGGAAATTCTCACAAATTACACATTGGTTAAGCGGAATCTCCTACATCCCAACATATAACGTTAGCAAGGCATTCCACGATCGTTCCTAGATCGATCTCTGCTGGCCCAAAACATTCTCTCGACAATCCTTATGGTCAAAGTGCCGTTTCTTACTCGACTTTCTTAGGTCCACGTACTCAACTCCGCGTTAGTCTTTCCCTTTCAATCAGTTAACTCAAGAGTGGCCAACTCCGAGCGAGCTAAAACTAAAATACACCAATCGATATCCTTCCATTCAATAGCGTCTAGAGGGGTCGAAATTTGGAATGTCACAGTTCAACTATCAGAAGATATATGACATAATCAGAGTAAGGGATATAGAAGACTGCACAGAGGGTTTATAGTGGTATGGCTTTGGTTAAGCCTACATCTACTTATTCGTCTATCAGCCAATCGGCTAGATTCCACTAATAAACTGCTTGAGAGGTTACAGCTTAGTGATCTCCTTGAAACTCAAGATCCCACACCTAACGTTCAACACTCTATGGACATCTCCTCACAATTACAATGAATGGAGCTTGAAGATATAAAATTTGAAGTACTCTCGATCTACGAATTACGAACACTTTTCTCTCTTAATGCCAATTTTATTTCCCTTTAGCATTGAGATGTCTTTTATACTCCTCCGCCTCTAATCCAACCGTTGCAAGGCTTCTAAAAGAGGTCTCTCCAAACTTCCCATTTGGAAAAGACAATCACCGAAAGAAGATCTCGTAGTCATTGGGGATTGCCAAAGGAAAGTCTTCCCAGTTCGAATCAAATTGCTTATACAATTATGATCTTGGGTTTCCATAGACGAATTCCTTCAATAGGCAAGTTTTGCTCATTTCCTAAGAGTCGTGTCCTTAATTGATCTCTATCCCCGAGAATCTTTAAGAACAACCCAGCTCAATTGTATCTGTTGAAGTGTATCAATTAAGTACATCTAAAAGTCTTCTTCAAGTTCTAATTACTACTCATGAATACTCCTCTTAGAGCTTGAGCATCATTCCAACGTCTGAGCTATCCCCGTTCAATGTCTGATCTCGACATAGCATTTGAGTCCCTCATAAATCAGCATCTGCGCTAACCCTTTTTGCCAAATTCAATTCTGTGTATGTAACGTCCCGCTTCCCTTGGAGCTCGTCACATCCGCCATCGGCCAATAAATACCCAGGAACAACACAAGGCCTAGTATGAAATGAAATACACACGGAAGGAGAGACAATACCCCCGACAAATGAAAGAAACAAAAGGAAATTTGGAATGATTAAAAACACACACATTGATACATAACATAATCATCCGGTTTCAACCAACGGAAAGGAAAGGACTTAAAAGAAAGCCGCACACTCGGGTGATAAGGAACTAAGGCATAAGTCCAAAAGGTTACAACTTAGCTTTCTCCAAAGTCTAACATCAAAATTGTTTCTAATCCCTTTTTCCTCAAACCCCTTTTATTCAACTACATGGATGAACCACTTGATCCATCGCTTCCTTCATCTTCATCGTCCTCTGGGTTGTACTCAGAAAATGTTTCGGATGGCACCTCCCCAGATGTTTCTTCAGAGTCCTCATAGGTTTCCTCCTCATTATATTCGTCGGTGTCCTCTATCGCGTCGGCGAAGAGCTCAATATAGCTCATGTATTCCTCAGTAGGAGGAGACTTCGACTTTTCAGGGATATTCCTCGATCCTACCACTGACGCTGGACTTTCCACTTTGATCTCAAGAGGGGACGGATGACACCAGTTAGGAACTACTTCTAGAGGAACGTCTTCAGGTAACAGAGGTCCCATCAAGTTACTATTTTCCAGGCAACAGAACCACGCTTCAAAGCGGTGGGGTTGTAACTCCATCTTTCCCTCGTCTATCCAAACGGTCGTGCGTTTCCCAACATACACAATACCTTTCCCTATAGGAAACTTGTCAAAAAGGACGATCATCTCCTTTGGATCACCCAGTCGGATTGGCAGCATGTTTAAAGCTTGGGGTCTGAAAATGTGTTCCATTACGGGGTGAGATTTACATCTCATAAAGTGAAATCTAAACCTATATCTGAACATCAATCCCCTCAAACCACACATAATGCTACCAGATGCAAGCATTCATCAATGCAATGGCGCAAGGCATCATTAAATCAGACAAGTCGACAAACCAAGCATGGATAAGACACAACCAATCACACTTAACCTCAGGGTTCAAGCTCATAATAAAAGGCATATAAACAATTACACAAGATTTTCATAGTTTTCACCACCATTCATCGCTTGGGCTCTCTGCCGCAATGTACTTCTCTAGCCCTCTAGCCAACTGATATTACCGGGGCTACAAGCCAATCGATATCATTAGGGCTCTTAGCCAATTGGTACCACCGGAGCTACAAGCGAATCGGTACCTCTGTGGCTCACAGTCAATTACTATTTTAGGGCTCATAGCTACTCGATACCATCGGGGCTACAAGCCAATTGGTATCGTTATTATCTTTCACAGTACAATCACAATATTATCGCACCAAGCAATTTAGGTCACAGACATCACCAGTCAATCAATTCGTTCACTAAATCATCCAGCAATGTCCTTACATTCAGATAAGGGTTTAGGAAACACTTACATGTCAATCACACTAGCAAATTCCCAACCAAGCGATTCCCTAATCCAGCAATCTCATGGTCAAACGACGTTCCTAAAGAAATTACATCAAAACCACTTCATAACCCGTTCATTCTGCAATTTCAACACACCAATACCTCAATAACCAATCAAAGAACAACCCAAGATATCTCAACGATCATTTAAAGGCACAGTGACACCCCAATGGACCCTTACAATATTCGGTCCAACCGTTCTTTCGACAAAACAGAACCGGTTTCACTTTAGTCCATACAAATCGGTCCATAAATCGATCTTAGGTTCCAATTCCTCATGAATGTAACTTTGTAAGACCTTATTCCACATGTCTAGGAACCTCACCAAGCATTTTGAAGCGAAACGACACCTCAAAGACCCTTGAACAACTCGGTTTCCACTCGGTCTTCAAACGGTAGAATCTGTTTGGTCAAAATCACTACTATTCAGCCATGAAACACCCTAAATCTTTAATAAAATAACTATACTTGCTCGGTCAACTCAAGTACTAGATGTTATGAAGATCTCACAAAACGTTTGGGGCCAATCGGAGTCTCTAAGAGGGTAAACAAAAGCTTTACCCCAGTTTGCTCAGAATTTATCCAGTTGTGGTTTCGGGGCTGGTCGAGAAAAACCACTCCACGAAACATCAAGATACCACTTGGAACTTGTAGATGATAGGTTGGGCTAGCTTCTGGTGGTTGAAGCATGGCAAGGCAACGGCCAGAAGGGGCGGTCGACGGTAGCGAGCAGAAGGGCAGAAATTGGTCGGGCTAGCAGGTTTTGGGTAAGTAGAAAAGAGGAAGAAAATGAAAGGGAAATGGAGGGGGAAAGGGATACACGGCTGAGGGGCTGTATAATGAGGTGTTCCACACATATAATTGAGATTAAAATTGACAAGATTGATTTGGTGGGGTAATAAATGCATGAGGCCTTCAATGGATGACACTTGTCCCACCTCAATTATTCAATCCAAGAGCTTTGACTTCATTTGACCATATCCACATAAATTCGGCAGCTATATAGAGGAGCTTGGAATGACCATTTCATCCTTCTAAAATGTTAAGGCAAGGGCAAATGGTCGAGGGACAAAATGGTAATTTTACACTTTCAGTCCAAAACTTCATTTTTCCAATTCGAGATTGCCATTGGCGAGACGACATCAATTCATTATCTAATATTGGAATTCTCTATTTCTAATTACCAATTTTGAGCTTCCATTTCGTGATCAATCGTCCATCGATCGTATCTTCAGTTTATCTCGAACTAACGGGCAGCTTTTGTAGACGTTACACGTATCGACTCTGTGATTCTCATCACATTTAGGATGACTCAAGTTACGACAGCTTTAGTAAAATTTGCAAATTATACATTGGTTATGCGGCATCACCCACGCTCAAATCGTATAACATTAGCAATGGGTTCCTTAATAGTTATATGATTGGCCTTTATTGGTTCTAAATGTTCCCTCGACAATCCTTATGGCCAAAGAGTCATTTCCTTTTTCGAGTTTCCTAGATCCACGTATCTTGTCACGTGTTAACATTTTCCTTTTGGGTCAGTTTACTTAAAATTGATCAAATCTGAGCGAAGTAAAACTGAAATACATCGATAGATACATTCTCATTCAATAGCTTCAAAATGGCAGGAAATTCAGAATGTCAAAGTGCATCCTCGCACCAAAAAACAATTTGCAAGATAAGTATCCCACGACAAGAGTGCTTGGATTGTTTTGTTAACTTCAAAATCATTTATGGGTTTTTCTCAATAGTGTATGTATTACATATGAGACATCACTAAGCCTCTTTATGTATTTTGATTGCATTGAAATCGAGTCAAACCTCGCATTCGAACCCCATCAACATCGACGACTCAGTCGAAGCTTGTCTAGATAATTGTAGACCTAACCAAGTCAATCTGACCTATAGGTGAGTTTCCTAAACATGCGACGAAGCTATTCTATGATTGGATTGAACTGTTATGCTGTGTATAGTGAGTTTCGTCTGCCATTGCTATACTTCGTCGAAGCTTTGAATAGGATGATTATGTGGATGATATTGATTGATTCCTAGTTATGTTATAGAGGAAGTTCAAGCGAGTTGATTGGTAGTAGTCTGAGGTTAATCGGCCGAGGTTTTGTCGTAAGATCTCGCTAGAGGCTCCTGGCCAATCCTTACCGGTGGAGGTTGTTCTACAAAGAAGATGATGATGTGTCGGTCAATGAGTCAACATGCTGACATGGTGCGGACATAGCTTTGATGTGACATGCCACGTCAGCTAGATCGTTAGGGCAGAGTGTCGTTCCGTTAGATGATCCAACGGCTTAGGTTCGCCGACATGTTGGCTTGGTAGTCGTTAGATCGAATTTGAATATTCTGTTAATAAAAACTAAATTTTTTGAAATAAAAAATAAAAAATGTAGATCGGATGGTTGAGAATTAGTCTTGCCATCTGATCTTGGCCGTAGGTTTTGTAAGCAGATTGGACGGCTGAGAATTAGTCTCCCCATTCGATCTCGACCATCCATCTTAATAATTAGATCGAACGGCACGAGCTTAGTCGTCATTTGATCGTGGTCGTAGGTTTAGTTGACTGATCTGAAGCCGGTGGCTTAGCCACGTTGGAAAATTTGTGGCCGTAGGATCAGTAATTAGGATTTTTTGAAAATTTGAAAATTCATTTAGAAATAAAAAAATCTATAAAAAATATAAAAATATATTAGAAAATCATAGAAAATCCAAAAAAAAATTAGACATAAATGTAGAAAATTCCTAAACACTCCAGAAATTATAAAAAATTAAGGAATGACTGTAGAGAACTGGTCAATCCTATTTTGAGATTTTCATTCGTTCTTCTTGAAATTGACGATTATAACCTTTAGAGTAAATCGTCATTGTTTTGTATCTGAGATAGGTTGAAAATGCCTAGATTAGGATTAAGGATAGTTAAGTGGCTAATCATTCTACTTTGATTTTCAAATCTCGTCATTTTTTCTAAAAAGATAAATTTACCCCCCAAAGGGTAAATCGTCTTTCTTGTTCCAATGAATAGTGAAATTGCTCAAAATTAGGATTTCATTATGGTGGATGACCAATCCTTCTGTTTGAGATTTTCACTTATCGTCATCTTCTAAAATGACGATTTTACCCTTCAAAGGGTAAATCGTTTTCGAAATTTCAGAAAATTACCGAAAAATAGGAAAGGGGTCAGTTGGGTGGCCAATCCTATTTTTGACATTCTTTGACTCCAGATTTCCTCTGAAATGACAATTTCTCTCCTTTTTTGGCAAATTGTATCAGATTTTTTCGAAATTATGATTTTACCCCTCTTATGCAAATCTTGTGTAAATCACTTCTGAACCGTGATTGACACTTCTCTAGGCCAATAGAGCATTATCAGGGATGCCATGTTGTATTTATGTGATTTATCTGCATGTCTTAAATCCTTGATTTACGCACCTTCTTTTATTGATTGTGAGCGTTAGGGTAATCAATCCCGTCGAGCGTCAACTTTGATATTTGGCGTAACTAAGTCCTTGATCCCACTTCTATGGTTATCGCAGAATTGAATAGAAACTCTTGATTATTCGATAGGGTTTCTAATCGTACCTTCCATGAAACGATTGGTGGCAACTCCTTGGCTTGTAAACGCATTACTTGTCACTAGACTACACTAAAGGTCGACCACGTATACCTCCGTTATGATTTAGGTAATGAGCCTTGGGAGAGGCCTGTGCCCGACCCGATCGGTAGGCCCATTAGCCCTTCAACATCAAATATGGTGAGGGTCACGATAGTTGTATCGAGCTCAGACGTTAAGCAGGGATAACTCAGACGTTGGAATGATACTCAAAATATGAGATGAATATTCATGTGCAGTAATCAGAATTTAAAGAGAACTTCGACATGTACTTAATTGATACATTTCAACGGACACAACCAAGCTGGATCGCTCTTAAAGATTCTCGAGGATAGGGATCAATTAAGGACACAGATCTTAGGTGATGAACGAAACTTGCCTATTGAAGAAATTCATCTATGGAAATCCAATATCATAATTATATGGGCAATTTGATCCGAACATGGAAGACTTTCCTTTGGCAATCCTCAACGACTACAAAATTTTCTTTTGGTAATTATCTTATCCAAACGAAAAGTTTTGGAGAGACCTCTTCTAGACGTGTTGCAACGGTTAGATTAGAGACGAAGGAGTATAAAAGACATCTAAAACCTAAAGAGAAAAAGAGATCGGCATTAAGAGGGAAAAATGGTCATAATTCTAAGATTTGGGGGTACTTCAAATCTTATGTTCTTCTCGATCCATCCATTGTAATTATGAGGAGGTGTACATAAGAGTGTTGAACATTATGTGTGAAGTCCTGTGTCTCAAGGATGGTCATTAAGCTGTAACCTTAAGCAGTTTACTAGTGGAATCTAGCCGATTGACTAATAGTCGAAGAAGTGGACGTAAGCTTAACCAAAGTCGAATCATTATAAACTTTCTATGTAGTCTTCTCTATCTCTTACTTTGATCTTGTTTTATACCTTGTGATAGTTGAACTGTACACTCAGCGTACACAGTGATAAACTTTGTTTGATCATCTGAGATTTCTTCATTTATGCAATTCGAATTCTGCATTAAATCTTAGAAATTGCACGATAATCAACTATGCACCCCCTATAGGTGATAGTGCTAGCTACAACAATTGGTATTAGAGCCTAGTGCTCATATTTTGTGAAGTGTTTTTACTTTCAAGCTAATGATCTTTATGGCTAGCAATTTTTCTCTCACATGGATCGAAGGTGGAAGCAATAACATGTCACCATATTTTGAAAGGAAAGAGTATAGCGACTGAAAAAACAAATTCAAGGCATATATTAGATGCTAGGATACCCAGATTTGGGAAATTGTACAACGAGGAGTAAATCCTATTGCAAGCGTCACAAGCGGATCAAATGCAGGGGATAATAATTCAACGCTAACTACCACTCTATCTACCACTAAAATAGCCAAGAGAGATGCTCTCGATGAAAGGCTATTTACTCATTTTATAGTGCTTTATCTCCTACTAAATATAAACGTATTACAAATTGTTCCTCGTCAAAAGAGATTTGGGACAAGCTCCACATTACATATGAAGGAACAAATAGAGTCAAGGAGATTAAAGTTAGTTTCCTTCTCGGCTAGCATGAACCATTCAAAATGAAGCCCGGAGAAATTGTGAAACAAATGTTCGATAGATTCACTGAAATAGTGAATGGTCTGACATACCATGGGCAATCAGTTTCTGGATCAATGAGACTTAATAAATTGCTAAGGGCCCTCACAAAGGAATGGGACAATCTCAAAATATCCATACGAGAGACTCAAATGATATCACCTTTATCCGTGGACGAGCTCATTGGAACTTTTCAATCCTATGAAGAAGAAAGGATCAATGAGGAAACCACGTCAAAAGGTAAGAAATCCACTGCTTTGAAATCTAATGCTAATTTTGATGTTTCCGATTTTGAGCATGAAGACAATGAGGAACTAGAACTCATGGCTAGAAGATTCATAAGAATGGCAAATAAAAGCAGAAATTTCAAAGGAAAAAAGGATCTCAAATGATATGATGAGAAAAGATTATCTAAGACCAAAAATGAAAGTCAAGAAGTCATCTGCTATCAATGCAAAAAGGGACGTCACATTAAACCAAATTGCCCTCTATTAAAGAAGAAAGACGAACCGTACCACAATCTATTTCCCACATCCTTAAATCATTTTTCGTATTTATTGTTCATGCATTGCATTAGCATTCATTTAGATCGACGGTACAAGAATGAGCCTAAATTGAAGGATGAAGTAGACAGTTTGAGCTTAATCAAGATAAGCCAGTGGTGACACAAATTCAGTTAACCCATGGTCGAAAGTTGCATTGTGCTCAATTCGAAAACTAATTTGCAAAATATTTGAAAATGCTTGTGGTCGATTTCTCTTGGTTGAAAAAAGGAAAAAAAAAACAGAAAAAAGAAAGAAACAAAAAGATCAGCAGATTCCATTGCATATCTTCATACAAGAGAGGACATTATATGAAAAAGGAAATTTGGCAAAGAAAGAAACGGTCGACAAGGGAAAGGAATGAAATATAAAATAATTGAGGGCATTAGAATGAGGAAAGAAAATCTGTTCTTTCCTTAAAGAACTCCGGCAATCCCACTTATAAAAGCAAGTTAGCTACGGACAAGCGGACGAGCATGTTCTACACGCACAACCCAAAAAATGAGAGAGATACACGAGAGAAAGAGAAGTTGGCAAGAAAAAAATTCAGTTTTTCATTCGGCTGATTTTGTCTACTCCAGTACATGTATTGCTTCGATTGAAGACACTTTCACTCAGTTTGTCTTTATTCCAGTGCAATTGCTGCACTAGAGACCAACGTACTGCACCGATTAACTGAGGTACTCACACCAGCTGTCTTGACGTGGCCGCTGGTTCTGTTTTGCTCGTGTCAGGCCCTGTTTTTATCGCTGCCCGCGGGAATTTCGGCTGCTGTTTTAGCTGTTGACAGCTTCGCTTTGAGATTTTTTTCACCCTACTTTGAGTGCAGGATTTTGTTCGTCGTTCCGGACCATTTTACTGTGGTTTTGATGCAAATTTAGTGCTGTCCAAGGAGCTTCATGTTCCCGACCAAAAAAAAAAAAAAAAAGAAGAAGCTTCATGCGCATTTCTTAGGCTGGGAATCAGGCTTATTACTCAGTCCGCTTATCAAGAAAACCGTGGAATTTTAGTTTAACAACCTTGTCAAATCAGGTAACGAATATTTTAAACTCATTACATGTAGAATTCGTTATCAAGGCAAATTTAAATTTCAGATTTCATTATGCTCTTGGTGGATGATGTTTACTTCTACGTTTATCATATTTATTTTTTGCACCTTGTTTTCTATTATGTGTTCCGTTTATTATTATAAAGTTTGGATATTAGTAAACAATTTTACCCATAATTCATGCTCCCTTTATGTCTAGTCCCGTCGGAATATGTATATCAATGCACGCTATTTGACTTCAAATTGAAGTATCATCGTGCTCAAATGTACATGAGAATTATACATCAAACCCCCTATTTTGAGGGGTGGATTGATAGCTTCAAAGAATTTCATGATTTGCCTTATGTATATAGAAGTGACGGTAATTCTATATGTAACCTGTTCTCTGGTCATAATGCAAGGGCACGCTGCGTATTAAATCGGGATTTTCGGAATTTGAGGTGAATTATAGGCAAAATTGTTTATTTTTGTTCAAATTTTTATTTTTTTCCCTTTTAATAAAATTCCTAAAAATACCAAAAAATGACACATTTTTCTTAAGGTAAATTACATTTTTATCATATTTTACATGAAAATAACATTTAATATAGATTGAGATTTTGAGAAGTCAATTTTCTTAAGTTATAATTAATGTTGTCTTCACTTTAACGTAGTTTTCGCCGTCATTTTTCATAATTCGGAAATACATAAAAAAAAATAACAAATACTAAAAATATCATCCATAGCATATAGTTTAGAATCATACTTGCCATGTCATGCACATCATTCATGCATATTTTCATGTCATTTGCATTAGCATTATGCCTAACAAGAGAAAATTTTAAATCATCAAATCAAGAATTCTTCATGAAAACTGGTAACGAAAGGATATTAACTGAAAATTTAATGTAACCAAATTCTCGAACTTATTTTCTCTGGTTTTTAGAAATAAAATAGTCCTTTCGCTAATTTATTTAGGTTTTTAATCGACCTACCAAGAACGATTAGCGGCGGCTTCAATTTGATAAATTTTTTATTGAATGAACATAAGTCGTAATTAATGTAACCAAGTCTCCAAACTCATTTTCTCTAGTTCGTAAAGATAAAATAGTTCTCCCACTATTTTATATAGGTTTCTAATCAACCTACCGTAAATAATTAGTGGCAACTCCGATTGAATATTTTTCCCGAATAAACCTTAAGTTGCGATTTGGTAGGACTTGAGAGGGTTTGAGTTATGTTAGTTAATTTAATTGACCAAATAATCCATTAGCCTAATTTTTAAGTAGCGACAACTTAGCGACTCCGCTAGAGAGTTTGCCATCTTTTCAAAAAAAATCAAAGGGGTCAATCGGACTTCTCATTCCATTTTCAAAAAAATAAAAGACTTTAAAGACTTTAATTTTTTTTGAAAAATAAATGAACTAACCTTTGATTTTTGGAAAATTTAGTGGACTTAATCCTAAGTAATTTTCATGTTGATTTTCCTTGATTGATGATTTGGATGTCGTGTTTCCTTCGATGTTAATTGCTATGCTTAATTTCCTGACTATCTAACCTTTGTCTTGGATGGTTGATAGTTAAGTTACAATGCAATTTAATTTCTTGGGTGGCATAAACTCTTGTGCATGAATTTTTATTTCACGCTACACCATTTTCAAAACCTTAGTAAAATCTAGGATGGTATTAAGATTGGAAATTTTCCTGGCCTCAATCTCAAGGAGTGGGTGACCTTGTCTTCGATCCCGATCTTTGGTACAGAGGATTTCTCAACCTAGTTATGATCTCAGGACCTGGAATGGACCCTCGGCCTAAATGAAGTTTTAAAGACTGAACATTGATCAATCTAATTTGATAGTTTGTCTTTAAGATTTCATTTTTTTAAAAAAAATTCATAAAAAGGCACACACCTGACACCCATCATGCGCATGCCTCTGTACCATTGTAATGTTGGTGGGTAAATTCCTTGATCCCTTTCTTGCAATTTATTTATCTCATTCTTAATTTTTAGTGACTCCATAGAAAATTAGGCTTGTCATTATGGTCTTGTCGAGTCACATCATTTTATTTACATTCTTATCCTTTCTTTAGGAATTTTTTCTGATTTCATGGCTGTAGTACCTTCATTACTTTGTCATTTAATGAATCAATTTTGTTTCTAGTCTTGTCTTGCTGCATTACATGAATTTTTAGACCCTTTTTGAATTAACTTTAACTCATGGTCAACAAACGAAAAATGTTTAGAGGATCTCAAATTTTTGTGTCAAAATTTTTGGGCCGCACTGGGAGATTTTCTATTTTCTAGGGAATTAATGGCCCAAATGGAGCACGTTGGAATTTCACGCATTTTCATGATTCCAGAACCATTTCGTGGATTATCCTTACTAAATGACTTCCATCTCGAAATCACAAAACATGAAAGTCATAGGTCCATGTTTCAACTAATAGCCTGCAAAATTTAGGACTTTAATTCACATTTGAAAGGGGTACTTCGTTCTTATAACAAGAGGCGAATGGAACAGTTTTTTGGACGTGATTTTTTGGAAAAGTGCATTAAACTAAATTGATCCATTCATTTCTAGCTCAATCACTAAACATGAAAATTGTTCTTCATCCTCTCGGCTATGAGTTCGTAAATGTTCACATCATTTTGACCAGTTGAAGATGCTTCACGAATTTATTTTCAAAATCTGACGAAATGAAATTTCCTTAGGTCGTAGTCGTGAGTCAAGTTAGGTTGTGTCTATGAGACTAGTGTAGAGCCATGCATCGGCGCGTTATTTTTATTCATCATACTCATTCAGTGATTTCCTTTTGGAGATAATTTAACACAGATACCCACGCACAAAGATCACTCGAACGGGGTTACTCATCAGCGCCATCATCAAGCTAGCTCCCTGAGCAATCAGGCGATGGTCCATTCACTTTTAAGAAATCCCCCATATGGGATATTTTCTTGCTCTCTAAGTGTCTAGGTCTTTTTTTTGTTCTTTAGGATTTCCTTTCAAGCCATGTTACACATTAGGATTTCCCTTTCAAAAGTATATAATTTGATTGGTTCATTGTCAATAAAATTACATAATTTTTTTCATTATTTTGGAAACTTGTTGAAGCATCGCAAACTAACCCAATGACGATAACCAACGAACGAACAATTTGTCATCTATGGTAAGCACTGAGGGTTGGGCTTCTCAAGAATTCTTGTCCCGAGAATTTCGAAAACAAAAATTATCTTTCAAAGAAAATCTTCACAAATGACCAACATGTGGTCTAACCCTATTTGTCTTACTGATCCATCTACTTTGTGTTTCAGAATCAATCCAGGGGTAGGGGCAGATTCTCCAATATGACTAGGCATATAGCCCGATTGATTATTGGACGTCTCCCACATGGCGATCAAGTAATTGAAGCAGGCTACACGTCCTTGGCCAATTCTGATTCATCTACCAGTTGAGCGCTACTTTTGGATGTCCTCTGATCAACCCAAATGATGGCACTAGAGGGCAATCTTTAATTGATCCCTTGATTGATTCACCAATCGCATCACATAAGCCAACTCATATATCAATTCATCATCCTGTTGAGACTAATCCATGTTTCGCCCTTGACAGATTTTTTGGTCGTGCGGTATCCATTGACGAAAGACGGGATGAGACCAAGGCCGCTCTATCTCAAAAGGAGTATCTTTTGGCAGGCTCGATCATTTCTAGAAATGACTTTCTGTGTTCCTTCTTGTAAGTGCCAATGCCATGAAACGTGTTTTCGGTTGCTATCACTAGAGCAGTCCACAATCGAGAGCTTCCCAGATTTTTGCTCATTTCATTTTTTTTAGGACCCTACTCATCTACATCATTCCTATGTAGGATCAGGTGTGAAAATAAGTGGTTCATCAAAGTTCGAAACTGTATTCCTAACACTAGAGATATTTGGGGCAATCCTACATGTTGACCAAGCTGTGATCATCTGACTTTGTCATGCCCTACGCCCAAGACACGAACACGCAACTCCCTGCAAGTAAACCAAGATATCTCTCATGGTCCCAGGATTCACATACCAGTTGACAGATGTATCACATAACAGGCATGCGGAAGCGACGACATTAAAAACTCCTCCGTACAAATAAAAAGTGGGACCTAGATAACGAGACTACTATAATATATAATATCCAAATGTTCATACAGGTACATAGCAAACTAGATCCGCTAGTTAGTAGGGAGATGGGGTAAGTACAAAGAGAATCCACCATTATCACCAAGAGAATCAGGCGTCAGGGTCGCCGTCAACCTCGACCACTATGATTTTCTCAGTGTCTTCCAGGGTCGGGGTCCTCTTAGGTTCGTTTCTCGAACCGGTGACTGACCCCCTCAGCCTCTACTGAATCTTGGGTGGGATGGCACCAGCTAGGGATCACTCCCTGCGGCACCTCAATGGACTTCAGCGGTCCAGTGGAGACATCCCCCACCTTCCGGAACCAGGCCTCATACCTATGAGGCTTTTAGCTACTAACACCCTCGTCTACCCATACTATTGTACATTTCCTAACATAAATAGTCCCCTGCCCGTCGGGGAACTCATCAAAATAGACAAACATCTCCTTGGGGTCGCCAAATCTAATAAGCCACATCTTCAGGACCTAAGATCTGTAAAAAGGGGGTCCCACAACGGGGTGGGATATATATCTCAGTAAGGTGGATCCTAACCCTAGGTTAGGCTGAGAGTCCACTCAGGCAGTCATAAACACCAGCATTTCATGCAAATAAACATATGAAACATTCAATTATCGATAACAACACACAGATGTCTAGCATACAGTCATGGCATCATAACACGTCAATATGGTCATGCACATATCGCCATGTCACATCACCACTTCTACCCTTCCAGCCTGTCTCAATCTCATGTCCGCGTGTAGAACACCTCAGGCTTGGTCTGCGTAAACGCATTAGACCGTCTCATTGACAAACCCGCGTAAACGCATCAGGTTTTAAATGTTACTCCAAGCCTGTGTCGACACATTACAACTTCGTCCCGCATTTCAACGCATCGGGACTATGGCCTTTTCAACCCCGCGTCTCATACTCCTCAAGGTGCCATTCACTCCAAACCCCGCGCCTCAGCACCTTAGGGCATTAATCATACAACCCCGCGTCTCATGCGCTTCAGGGTATTACCACGTCTCAAACATGCCACAATCTCAATTCAATTCACACACACAAGGCCGAGTGCAAACTCATGCACAAGCAAAATACCCATGGCATGCAAGACGATTTAATTGACATTAAGGTACAAGCATTGGCACACATTCAAATCCTCTATATCATCTAGGACACACAATGAACAATCACATTAAAGTCTCTCAAGAATTAATCAAAATTTCACCCGACTCGTCTAATTGAGTCCAATCTTCCTATCATAGGTTTAGGATTCCCTTACCTCAAACTTAATGCCACAAAATCCTTCTTCCAAGAGCCTCAAGAATTCGGTCCAAGCAGCGCAAGGACAACTCAACCGTGCAACCTATTGAAATCCATCCAATCGTCAATTTCCTTACTCAATTGCCTAATATATGGAACATAAACCTAATTTACATGTTCCTCAACCTCCTAGCATATCTCAATGATAATTTGAGACTCAATTTCAACCACCAACAGCCCCCATAGAACCGGTATGCACAGAACCGAACCGGGCAATTTTTAGTTCTGTGTATACCTCATTTAACCAGCCTTTAAACTACCTCAAATCCTTAATTTATTCATTAATCTACTTGCTAACGTGTAGTTCTAAGGGTTTGGAAAGCTCATCGAAAATTTGGGGCCAAGCCGTTGTCGGAAACTCCTTGAATGTCGCCAGTTCTCCCAAGCCTTCAAACTGGCAATTCTGACCCTTGTCCAAGGTCAAAACTCCATCAAATTAACCCAAAACTTTTACCACAGCTCAATCTATGAGTCCCCTAGATGTCCACAAAATTTGGTTGAAAACTCCAAAGTTTCGGGGTCCTAAGAGGCCGAAAACGTGGCTTACCTCTGGTTGCGAGGGTTTTCGTCGACTTTCGGGAGATCGGTTGGTCGGAGCTCCTCGCTAAGTCAAATTACTCGTTTCCACTTCGAGGTCGTCGGCAAGAGGTCAAGCAAGGAGTAGGTGGTTGGCTCGGCCGCTGGGAGTCACCGGAGGTAGCCGTCAGAGGCAGTGAACAAGAGGCAGAAACCGGTCGGGCGGTGAGCGGTCGGCAACAGAAGAAGAAGAAGAAGAAGAAGAAGCTCTCGGCAATGGAGGGGTGATGGTCGGCCAAGTGAGGGGAGAGAGAGAGAGAAAGAGAGGTATATGCACACTTCACAAGTTAACTTGTTGAATGGTAGGTAAAATGGTAAATATATCCACTCAAAACTTAATGAATTGACACTTGTCCAAGGTGTCATTCAAGCTCATCCAATGGCTCTCCTTCCTCCACATTTTTGGCAGCTATGAGGTGGGTTAATGAACAAAATGCCCCCATCCATTTATATAGGCAAGGCTAAGGCTTGAGGGGCAAAATGATAATTTTACCTCCGACATCCGGAACGTCATTTTTCTAATTCCAATAAGGCGATGACCAATCCAATCATGATGTTGGAATTCTTGATTCTCCATTTTCAATTTTCAAGACTCGTTTCTGATCGTTTTCTCTGTCAAACGTGGTTCCAACTATCCCAAACCGACAAGCGGCTTTTGTAGACGTTACGCGTATCGACCCTATGATTCATATCACATTTAGGGTTCGTCAATTCATGGCGACTTAGGTTGTCATGTAATTGTGTGGGTCTATCACTAGTTCCGATGGTCTCGATTGACACTATTCGATTTAGGAAAATTTTGCGAATTATACGTTGGCTGAGCGGTATCACCTGTGCTCCAATCGTATAACGGTAGCAAGGTGTTCCTTAATCGTTCTTAGATCGACCTTTTATGGCTCTAAATGTCCCCTCAACAATCCTTATGGTCAAAGCGTCATTTCCTATTCGAGTTCCCTAGGTCCACGTACTTTGTCTCGCGTTAGCCTTTCCCCTTTGGTCAGTCAACTCAAATTGATCGGATTCGAACGAAATATGACTGAAATACGTCGCTAGATAAATTTCTCATTAATGAGTCTGAAAATGACAGGGATTCAGAATGTCACAACTCTTTCCCCCTTAAAAGAATTTCGTCTCCAAAATTTACATCAAACTTAGTCACTCAAACAAATGGGGGTGTTGGCGCCTCATCGTCTCCTCGTTTTCCCATGTGGCACCTTTGGTTCCATGGTGCTCTCACACAACTTTGACCAATGAAATCATCTTATTCTTTAGAGTTTGCTCCTTTCGATCTTCGATCCTGATCGGCCTCTCCACATAGGATACCCGGTCGTCCACTTCTATGACCTCGTAGTCTAGCACATGTGTCGGGTCTGGTTTGTATTTCCGCAGCGTTGACACGTGGAAGACATTATGTACTTGGGATAGATTAGACGGCAAGGCAAGCCTGTAGGCCAAGGTCCCAATCCGCTCCAGTATTTCAAATGGACCTACGTACCTTGGGCTCAGTTTTCCTTTCTTTCTAAAATACGATAATCCCCTCATCGGCGACACCTTGAGGAAAACATGATCGCCTACTTGAAACTCCAAAGGCTTACGCCGCTTATCCGCATAACTCTTCTAATGACTTTGAGCCGTCTTCAGTCTATCCGAATTATTTTCACTACTTCCACTAATTGCTCTACCAACTCTGGGCCTGTGATACTCCTTTCTCCAACCTCATTCCAACAAATCGGGGTTCTGCAAGCCCTTCCATAAAGTGCTTCAAATGATGCCATTTGGATGCTCTGCTGGTAGCTGTTGTTATATGCAAACTCTACCAAATGCAGTTGATTTTCCCATCCACCTTCAAAATCTATGACGCACGATCGTAACATGTCCTCAAGCGTCTCAATCGTCCTCTATGACTGTCCGTCTGTCTGTGGATGGTACGCCATGCTAAATTGCAATCGAGTTCCCATGGCATCTTGAAGGCTTTTCCAAAAGTTTGCAATGAACTTGGGATCTCTATCTAAGGTAATTGTCACGGGTACTCTATGCAGCCTCACTATCTACCTCATGTATAATTCGACGTATCTATCCATTGCGAAATCCTTTTGCACCGGGATGAAGTACGCAGACTTAGTCAATCTATCCATGACTATCCATATAGAGTCGTGACCTCTCTGACTTATTAGGAGTCCCATCACAAAATCCATCGTTATATGCTCTAACTTCCATTCCAGAATCTCCAGTGGCTGTAATAATCCTCCGGGCTTACAATGCCGCGTTTTCACCTGCCGGCATGTCAAGCACTTTGCTACATATTTCGCTACATCTACTTTCATCCCATTCCACCAGTAGTGTTGACGTAGGTTTTGATACATCTTCGTACTTCATGGGTGGATACTATAATTGCTCCTGTGAGCCTCTGACAAAATCCTTTCCTTAGTCCTTCATCCTTTGGCACACATAGACGTCCTCGGAACTTCAAGATTCCGTCCTCTGACACCTGAAACTCTGGTTTTCTCTCCGTCGCGTCCATCTCTAGGATTTTCTGAATTTCTGGGTCCGTAGACTGTAAGGTCTTTATCGCTTCCTGGACCTCAGGTTCTACCCTCAATGTAGCTATCAAACTGGACAATTAGCAGACTTCTAGTCTGAACTCAGAATCTCTCAAATCCTCGATCATCGACCAACCGTTTACCAGCAAACATGCGATGCTCGACTTCCGGCTAAGTGCATCTACGACTTTGTTTGCCTTCCCAGGGTGATACAGTATATCACAATCATAATTCTTAAGAAGCTCCATCCACCGACGCTGCCTCATATTTAGTTTGTTCTGGGAAAACAGATACTTCAAGCTCTGGTGGTCGGTGTAAATCTGGAACTTCTCACCACACAGATAATGTTTCCAGATCTTCAGAGCAAAAATGATCGCTACTAACTCCAAATCGTGAGTTGGGTTGTTCATTTCACGTGATCTCGATTGTCGGGATGCGTAGGCCACTACTCTTCCATTCTACATTAACACACAGCCTAGTCCTTTTAGCGAGGCATTGCTGCATATCTTATAGCCTCCCGGTCCTGATGGAATTGTCAACACCGGTTCGGTTGTCAACCGATGTTTGAGCTCTTGGAAACTCCTTTCTCACTTATCCGTCCATTCGAACTTCATTTCTTTCTTTGTCAACCTCGTCAATAAGATGGCTATGGATGAAAACTTCTCCACAAAATGTCTATAATATCCTGCCAAACCCAAGAAACTTCGAACTTCCGTGACCGTAGTAGACTTAGGCCAATTTGTTACAGCTTCGATCTGTGTAGGATCCACTGCGATTCCTTATCCATATATCACGTGCCCAAGAAATGCTACCTTATTCATCCAGAACTCGCATTTGCTCAACTTTGTGTGGAGCGAGTGTTCCATCAGGGTCTGCAAGACAATCCTTAGGTGCTCCTCATGTTCTGCGTCACTCCTTGAGTAAATCAGGATATCATCGATAAAGACTATGACGAATCTATCTAGGAATTTTTTAAACTCTTGATGCATCAAATCTATGAATGCGGCTAGAGCATTGGTCAATCCAAAAGGCATCACTGTGAACTCATAATGACCATACCTCGTCCTAAAAGCAGTCTTAGGTATATCTTCCTTCTTGATTCTCAATTGGTGATGCCTGGTCCTCAGATCAATCTTGGAGAATACCGTCGCTCCTTGCAACTAAACAAATAGGTCATCGATTCTCGGCAGTAGGTACTTATTCTTCACTATTACCTGGTTCAACTGCCTATAGTCGATACATAGACGCAAGGACCTATTCTTTTTCCTTACGAACAATACCGGTGCTCCCCACGGTGAAGTGCTCAGTCTGATAAATCCTTTATCCAGTAATTCTTGCATCTGTACCTTTAGCTCCTTCAATCTGATAGGGCATCCTATAAGGTGCCTTCGAGATCGGCTCCGTTTTGTGAGCTAACTCGATCACGAATTCTATCTCTCGCTCCGGTGGCAATCCTTGCAACTCTTGGGGAAAAATGTCAGGAAAGTCATGTACTACCGGGATACTCTCTAGTTTTGGCTCCTCGGTAGTCGTGTCCATCACTGCAACTAAGTACGCCTGACACCCTTCAGACATCAACTTTGTCACTTCAAGAGATGAGACTAAAGGAATTGAGATTCCCCCTTGACTTCCCATGAATTCACAGCTAGGGCGGTCTTCTAGGTGGAAACGAATTATTCTACTACCACAATCTACCACTGCCTCCTGTTTACCCAACCAGTCCATCCCTATGATCACGTCAAAATCGTACATGGGCAATATAACTAGATCAATACTCTCCTTACTCCCTCCAACCACGATTTCATAGTCAGCACAGCCCAATGAAACCAGTAGATTATCTTTCTGTGGGGTGGCAACATGCAAGATCACACTCAAAGGTTTTCACTTCATATCAACCAAGTCAGCAAATCGAGCAAACACGAATGATTGCGTGGCGCCAGGATCAAACAATGCATATGCAGCTTGGTCACACAAATAAACCGTACTTGTGACCACGCCTGGCGCTTCTTCCGCCTCCTTGCGGGCTACTGCATAAACTCTACCCTGAGCTAGGGGTCAATTCTGATCGATCTGGGGAGTGGCAGTTGACGGTCCAGCCTGCGGTCTCTGTCCTTGAGGTCGACTCGTCGGAGCTTGGTTCGGGCACATCGTCATCTGGTGACCCATCTGACAATACTTGAAACAGGCTTCATTCCTTATTAGGTATGGCCCATTTCCATGCCTTCTGCCACAAAGGCGACAACTCCAATTCGTGGGGTTCGGCAGCTTTGCAATATTTTTCCTTACTGGAGGGACAAAACGCCTATTACCCGCCATTGATCTCTTGACCATCTGGCGGTTGTCTCGGAATGGGGTAAATCGCTATCCAAATGTGACATTTCTCTCCTTTAAATCCCTCTCGATCATCTGGCCCCGCTTATAAATTTCCTTATAAGTCCTCAAATTTAGGGCTATCATCTGACTGCGGAGTTCAGGCCTCAATCCGTCCCGAAATCTCCGTGCTTTCTCCTGGGGATCCTTTATTGATCGAGGTGTGTACCTAGACAGTTTGGAGAACTAGGCCTCATACTGGTCCACCGTCAGCTGATTCTGACGTAGCTGTAAAAATTCCACCTATTTCCTTTCCCTAGCCGTCTCTGAAAAGTATTTGTCGTTGAACGCTGTCTTAAAGGCATCCCAGGTCATGGTCATTCCCTGTGGAAAACTCCATTCTTGGTGGCAGTCCACCAATCGTTTGCAGTCCACCAATCGTTTGCAGTACCTTCCAGCTGATACACTGCCAACAGCACTTTCTCCTCGTCCGTGTACCTCAGGACTCCAAAGGCTTTCTCTAGCTTTTCAATCCATCTAGGTGCTAGTTCGGGGTCTCCAATCCCGTCGAACTGGGTCGGCTTTAACTTGATAAATTGCTTGACCGACTGACCCATCTGTCTGGCCGCAACAATCTCCTCCTGGGCATTCATTGCCTCATTACCCTAGTTGTGATCATTGTGGTTTCCATTGCCCCCGTTGCTGTCGTTGTTGGTGTTGACAACAGCTATTGCGGTTCCTACTGTTTGGGCTATGGCAGCATCCCTATTCTGGGTCTGCCTGTCAATGAGGTCGCCAATCCTCTCTAGCGCCCCCAGTACACCATCCATCCTCGGATCTTCTGCTACAGGCGGCCTCGAGCTAGAGGCTCTGCCTCTGGGCCTTCCGAGTCTCCTAAATGGGTTACTCATTCTTAGGCGTTTCTACTAAGCCTGGTCCACCACAAATTCATCAAGGAGTTAGTAACTCACTCATTCAACCAAGTCCAGAGGTACTAACTAGGCCTTAACAAAAACAGTTATAATATAACAACCCTCCAGTCAACAAATTCCAGAGACATTTCAACAAGTAGTCCATGGTCATTCCTCAATTTCGTTCACCCCAATAGTTCACTAAAACAAGTCATATGCTATACATCCCATGTCTTATCCTAACCAATCTCCTAAGGTCTCGCTACCCGTCCTTGTCTCAACTTAATCCTCCTTATTACTCTAATCCTCAACCAACTTTGGATCGAGCTAACCTTGCTCTAATATCAAGCAAACGGGGGATGTCACGCCCCGCACCCCGGGCACAAGCATGCGACTCCCTGCAAGCAAACCAAGATATCTCTCGCGGTCCCAAGATTCGCATACCAGTTGAGAGATGTAGCACATAACAGGCATGCGGAAGCGACGACATTAAAAACTCCTTCGTACAAATAAAAAGTGAGACCTGGATAGCGAGAATACTATAATACATAATATCCAAATGTTCATACAGGTACATAGCAAACTAGATCCGCTAGTCAGTGGGGAGACGAGGTAAGTACAAAAAGAATCCACCATCATTACCAAGAGAATCAAGCGTTAGGTGTCACGCCCCGAACCCGGCGAGCGTGCTAACATCCTACCGAGCCGTACTTTTCTTAAAACTCCAGGATCCAACGGCCAATGTTCTTTACATTGAAAGAAAAACGCATGCGGAAGCGATGCCAATTCCATTCTCGAATAAATCAACAACCGATGACTCAAGACAACTACATCAAAATCTCATTAACCCATTCGTTTCATTATTTCAATTCATATTCAACCAATCAGAAGTATAATCATTTATATCACAAAAGGCAAATCCATTCCTAAATACAAATGGGTCGACTATCTCTTCAAATGCCAATCCTTGGCAAGCTCGCGCTTCCTTCGCTTGGGACTTGAAAAATATAAGCCCCCATTGGGGTGAGATATAAATCTCAATAAGGTGGGTCCTAACCCTAGGTTTGGCCTATCGTCCACTCAGGCAGCCATCTATCTTGAAATTCAAGCTTATAATCAGACATGTGCATACGAATAAGGTAGTGGCACATAGATGATGGGCATGCAACTATGAACCCATGTCACCCTCAAATGATTATACATACCTCATCCCGCCACTTCACTACAACCACTAAACTCCGCCTGCCTCAGTCTCTAGCTCGCGATTTAAATCGCATCAGGCTCGATCCACGTAAACGCATCAGCCCGTCATCGGCGACCCGCGTAAAAGCATCAGGTTCCAATGAATCTCCAAGCCAATTTCACCATCTCATAACTCCGTTCTGCGAATAGTTCGCATCAGGACCGTGGCTATCTCGATCCCGCGATCTCGTCTCATCAAGGCGCCACTCAATATCAACTCCACCACGCGATCTCTTCGCATTAGGGTATCCATCTCTTGCCCCGTGTCTCATACGCTTTAGGGCCTCTCCGTCCCGTGAATAATTCGCATCAGGACCGTGGCTATCTCAACCTCGTGATCTCGTCGCATCAGGACGCCACACAATATCAACTCCACCCCTCGATCTCGTCGCATCAGGGTATCCATCTCCTGCCCCGCGTTTCATACGTCTCAGGGCCTCTCTGTCTCGCGAATGATTCGCATCAGGACGGTGGCTATCTCAACCCCGCGATCTCGTCGCATCAGGGCGCTACACAATATCAACTCCATCCCGCGATCTCGTCGCATCAGGGTATCCATCTCCTCCCCTGCGTCTCATACGCCTCAAGGCCTCTCCATCTCACAAATAATTCGCATCAGGACCGTAGCTATCTCAACTTCGTGATCTCGTCGCATCAAGGGGCAACATAATATCAACTCCACCCCGCGATCTCGTTGCATCAAGGTATCCACCTCCCGCCCCACGTCTCATACGCTTCAGGGCCTCGCCATGTCATGTTTATGCATTGAATTTTAATTCAATTTCACGAATTAAACATCAGGTGCAACTCATGCACAGTCCGAATACTCATGGCAGATAATCCAAGTATAAACAATAACATACGTAACCCTTTTATCATAACTTAGTATATACCAAACAGTTATCTTTTGGAAAATCCTCATAAATCGATCCAAACAATCCTCGACTCACCCAATTGAGTCCAATCTTCCTAGCATAAGGTTAGGAGTTCCCTTACCTCGAGCTTGACAACACAAAACTTTTCATTTTGAGCCCCCAAGGTTTCGGCCAACCCAAATCCAAGGTCGATTTACCGCACAACCTAATATATTCAACCGATTTGTCAATTTTCAAGACCAATTCCTCAATTCATTAACCTCAATCATCCATAACATTTCCCTCAACATCTCATCATATCATAAATACCAATTTGGAACTCAAAATCACCAATCCCAGCCTCCAACAGATTCGATTTGCCAAAAGACGAACTGGTCCTCCTCGGTTCCGTGCAAACCAAGCACTACCGGTCTTCAATCTACTCCTAAATCCATCATTCAATCATAACCCTATCTCTTAACATGTCTATCTAGGGGTTTGAGAGGGTCATCGTGAGTTTCGAGTCGATTGGTCACTGGAAACTCATCCAAGGTCGCCGGATCGCCTAAGTCAGCTTACCGAGCAGATTCTATCCAAAATGTACAAGACCGGTTCATGGTTAAATCCTTATCAAATGGAGCCCCAATTTTTACCACAGAATCCTACACATGTCTACTAAGTCTCCACGAAATTTGAGCCCAAAATTCTAAGATTTCGACCATCAAAAGGGCTAAGAACCTAACCTACCTCAGATTGAGTCCTAATCTGTCGGCTCTCGGGAGAATCTCTGCTCGGGACTCCTCGATGCTCCAATCGACCTGATTCTTGTTCGAGGACATCGGCAAAATGTAAAGCTTCATTGGTGTGGTTGGCCAGTGGATGAATGGTGGCCGAAAGGGGCAGTCGAGGCCTGCGAACGGTGGGTTTAATGGTTGTCCGGCGAGGAGCAGAAGAGAAGAAGAAGAAGAGGAGGTTTTCGGTGGCTTGAGGATGATGGTCTGGACGAATGAGGGTGAGAAGAGAGAGAGGATGGGCTATATTCAAATCTTAGTCAATGGAGTTTGAATGGTAGGTGGCCAAAAGTGTGAAATGACCACACTTGCCCATCTTGTGACACTTAGCATTGTCTTTTCCAAAGGAGATCCAATGGCTCTCTTCTATTCTTCTTTTTCGGCAGCCATGGGAAGGTGCAATGTCCATTATGCCCTTCTTCAATTGCAAGGGCAAAGTTATAAACTTGAGGGGCAAAAGGGTAATTTTACCCCCGACGTTCGGAACGTCGTTCTTCTCAATCCAATTATCTCCGATAGGGCGACGACAAATCCAATTGTAATGTTGGAATTCTTGATTCTCCATTTTAAATTTTCAAGACTCATTTCTGATGGTTTTCTCTGCCAGACATGATTCCAGCCTATCCCAAACCAACGGGTGGCTTTTGCAGACATTACACGTATCGATCCCATGATTCATATCACGTTTAGGGCTCGTCAATTCGTGACAGCTTTGGTTGTCATGTAATTGCGATGGTCTATCGCTAGTTCCCTCGACAATCCTTATGGCCAAAGCGTCGTTTCCTATCGAGTTCCCTAGGTCCACGTACCTCGTCTCGCGTTAGCTTTTTCCTTTTGGTCAGTCTTCTCCAATTGATCTGATTCGAGCAAAATATGACTAAAATACATCTCTAGATATACACTTCTCATTAATGAGCCTGAAATTGACTGAAAATCAGAATGTCACAACTCTTCCCCCCTTAAAGAAATTTCGTCCTCGAAATTCACAACCTTCTACCCATCCAATCCTTTGGGGTATTTGTGCATCGTAGCATTTTCACTCTTTCGGATAATCCTTTCCATGGTTTGACGATCTTGCTCGTCCTTTCCAACCCAAAGCCATCTTTCCCTAGGACTTGTCTCCTTTAGCCCTCAATCTGATTTACTTCTCTCCATTCTCTTTTGGTACTCATATCATTTGCCAGCAGCTCATCTTAGAGCGTTCACTTTATCTCTTTCGTTCGTCTATAACCATTATTACCAAGCCCTCGCCAGAATGTACTCTTAATGTCCATACCCTTCGACGTATTACTCCTTTCAAAATTCCTTTCACGCCAACAGAGATTCAAGGACTTTATCAATTGCCCTCCATTAATAAAATCTAGTTATGGCCCTCTTAACTCCTTAAACATTTACATGGTTATTTCCTTAGCAATGTATTCTCGACTACATCCGAAAATTCCCTTGGATCAAAGTGGTCCTTCAGCCTTCATTGTCATGTCCTTCCCTTCCATCGACACGTCTAGTGCTCGACTACAAGATAGACAAATTTCAACCTTCAATCTTATCACCGATATATATATATATATATATATATATATATGCATCTTGGTACATCTTTGTGTCATCCCCAAAAAACACCATAATTCTCCCTTTGAATTTCAATGAGGTCGTCTCCTTAAGTTTCTCTTCAATGCTGGACTCGTACTTCCGTCCATGGACCTCAAGGGTTCCTTTCATTCCTATAATCCCTCCAGTATCGATGTTTAATCATGGCACACCTCAATTTCCTTCTGGCCTTCAGGCTAGGTGTTTCCAGTGGCCATCGCGCTAGCCCATTAGTGAACTTCCAATTTAAGAGTTGAATCTCTTACTTCTTGAGGAAAGATCTATCCCTCCATTGCCAATTAAACCATGTTTAATTCTCAATGATAGACATCCACTAAATAATTCACCCTTCCTCAGCGATAGGGGTATTGTAGTAATAATACTTGGGTAATTCCTTCGTTTCACGTAACTTTCCATCAATCCTCTTTAGGCAGTCTATGCACTCAGCCTCTTGTAGTTCGCATAACTTCAAGATTTTTCTTCATACAAGCAACGCTCCCATACCCACGAGGAGTTTCATACATCAATGTTGCCTCTTGTTCGATTCCTCATTGGAGACTATAACCTTATTTTCTTGCGGTAGGTATAGACTCAAAAATCTTATTCTACCTAGACATTGTTTCTCAAATTTTTGCCGTGAGGATATTCGCAAGCCCACTCCAATCATGCACTAGGCGTTCCCACTCCTGTGTTCTTATTATCACAGCGCATTTGCATAGTCGGCTTTCGTTAGTCATGCCATGCCTCAAGTTTCTTCCTTGCATCACGTCATTATGGTTCTCTCGACCATTCTGATTCTAAACAGGAACGTCCTTATCGGCATAGCCGTCATCTTGACTTAAGTCGTCAAAATTTCTTTGTATGTCTATTCACCCATTTAGTGCTACATTTCGTCCTCCATCCATTTTACCAATGGAACAGCTCTTGTAGGGAATCTTTCCACTACCCGTCTATTACTATTCGTCAATTCTAGGAGTTTTCAACTTCTAGCAATCCCACATCAACTCTAGTCGATTTATCACTCACTCTAATCCTCAAAGGATTTATCACTTATTCCAATGCGTAAATCCTACTTCATCAGGTTCACAACTTGCGCTCTTCACATTTAACATGCAATAGACATTTCCTTAGAGCCCATATGACGCTCTCAAAAACTGTTCATGTTTCTTATGGCTCCTTACATGAGTTCAACCATCATCTCTTAAGACGGTAACGACCAATTCAACCATTCCTTGGGTACTTAGTTCGGCGATTATCAACTTCCTTCCGCCAGATGTCGAATCTTCCAAACTATTTCTCGCTCTTCTCACTTGAGAGCTCAGACCCTGGCTCTCTGTTGTCACAGGTCTCATCTAGGACCGCATGACATTTTTCTTATTCTTGTCACTCTTCTCTCGAGAAGCATTAGTGCTTTAGCCTCTGAGTTCTATACTCACTAAGGCGACCTTATCCTAATTCTCTTCATTCCACTGAACGTCCACATCATCTTGGAATTCAACATTGTCTACAAGACTGTCTATCGGATTTCACCTCCAGGAGTCATTCAAGTTCTGCGTCCTCTTTCTCGGTATAGACGCTCAATCATAATACTGAGATAATTTAAAGTTTTTCTTCATTTCACAATAGGGTCTCTTCCCTAAGGAAGTAACTACACAACTCCGTGACATTTTCTCACTTCAAATTCACCTTATCATTCCCATTCCATAGGACAGCAACCTTGGATTCTGCGCCGACGGCGATACCTTTACTCCAAGATTCAAATGCCACCATGCTTTCACATTCACTTTTCCATAACTCAGTCACCTCCAGTGACAATATCTGTTCGTCCTTGGTCTTCACCAGTTCATTTGTCGAATGCTCAATTTGATCACGTCAAATCACTATGCAAGTATTCTCTAAGCGCTCTTTTCATTTACTAAACCATTCATTAGAATCATAGCCAGTCAGGACTACCAAGTCCGTTCACTTTTCTTTTCGTCAATGACCAATTCATGGTCCAATCACCCTTTACGAACAATGCCCTATTCTTTAGGGAATAGCAACTTATGATTTCATTCTTCAGGGTTCTAATTCAATCAACCGATCCTAGGAAATCATTAACTTCAGGCAATCCAGCATGCCGATTCTTCTTCGACCTCATTCATAACAGAAAAGACTTACTACTCACTTTCCACTGTGTGTCTTACGCCCAAGTAATCAGCCATTTTTCGTAGGCACATTCCATATTCATCATGAACATCTCTTTGCTCTAATCCATGAGCAGGAGTTATCTTATTCATAAGTTTTTCGATCATTCTCCTTTCTTGCTGAGTCCCATCACCATTCCTCAAAATCAGGAATAACAACCAACCATAAGGTTTTCAAGTTTCAATCCACTCAAGGATTTACTTATCTTATTCAAGGGTCCTTGACTACCTTAACCATATACTTAAACGACCTTGAGAACTCTGTCTCACACTGGTCGATCATTTTATGATACTTGCAAAAGTATTAGGATCCAAACAACCCTTACTCTCTAGCAACCCCAGGATGATACTTTCTATCGAACAACTCAGCAGAAGTCGTCTAGGCAGATCTCATGTCTCCGAGGAAATACTTCCTCTAGTGACCTTTCACCAATCCTTAATAGTCTCTTAGGGCTAATACTGCCAGGGTCACTTTCTTTCTTCAGTGTACCCAAAACCTCCAAGGTTTTCTCATTAAGATCCTCATTCCAGAGGAGGCAATTTCGACTTTCATTCTTCCATCAAACTCAGTCATTCTCATACTTATTCACAGCTTCACAAGCTTTTCAGAACTCTCATGGTTCTTCCCATACATTTACCTTTTCTTTAGTGAATGAAATAACTCAGAGTCACCTTTCTCGTGACTTCTATCACTTAACTCGTCAGCATAAGCATTTATCACCATAGTGACTTAGAGAATCTTGATAGCTCCTCCACGAGCTTGTTTAATCAACAATTTTCTCATTCCCACTTAAAGTCCTCACGACCCATCCAGCCCTTGGGTCTCGTATGATTAACAAATTGAGCCATGTTCTCCTTTAGTACTCACACTCCAATCGCCCATCTGTACTCAATTCTCCTGATCCATATCAGTTCTCGGATTTTTTGTACCATGCATACTCGAGCCCAATGCTCTTCTACAACCACCCCTTGGTCGCTCAACCTCATTAAGTTCTCAGGCTACTCGAACCACTATGATTCCCTCCAAGAATCAAAAACTTAAGTCATCTACTCAAGTCTATCAGTCTCAAGCTGTTCATCTCAATATCTTTCACCATCAACTAACCCTCTAATAGTTCTTAGGCAATTCTCAATTAATTGCCAATTATTCAAGGATCCCAAATCATCATTGGTCAGTAATCATTCCTCAAGCCAGCCTCAACGAGGCAACTTCTCAACCGATAGCCACTACTAGGCTAGCTTCAACTAGGCAACTACCAATCAAGCGCTCCAGACAACGATTCACTAAATCAAAGGCTCACACTTTAGGCCTAAAGGCATCCGCCACTCTAGCATAGTCACAACAGACTATCTCATCTCAACATGCCTTGGTTCAATGGGTATAAACCCCTTACGTCATCTAACCTCCCAATCATACTTTGGCCAAGCCAATCACATGAGTCTAATCATCAAACATGCCTAACAGGCCCATCACAACCATCGCTTTTTTTTTTCCAAGGGCATCCACTTTCAAGCACGACGCCTTTAACCATGCCACTCATAGGCGCCTTTACACAGGTCATGCCACTTTCAATCATCCATGATGAGAATCATTTCGTGTCACACATCCCTTATTCACGATTGGACTCAACTTGATACCTAGACTTTCCCTTTCAAGTTATGACTTAGGTCATTCCCGTCTCTTGCCATCTTAGAAGCCTGCCAGGAGCCGCTCCGTGTCCTGACCTCTCTGTTCTAGCGATCACTCCCCGCCCTCATCAGATCTAGCCATTGCAGGTTGTCCCAAGTCATACATCTACGGAGAAAGCCCCGTTCCACATGTCCCATACCATGTTTCGTTACAGTTTATAGGTATCCCATCAACTCGTCCCATACCAAGCGATGGCTTATTAAGTCCAACAGTGATAAGTTCATGCATGCACCCTCATCAACTTGTATTTCATAATGACAAACTCAAGCACAACATGATCGTCCTCATCACTTGTCCTGCCAAAGCTGCCTTCAGGTCAATTGTCCATATTTCATTATATATATCATGTCCAGTCAACATTCAAATCAAATCTCTATGCATCCGATCACAACTAATCTTCAATTCAGATACTCCTTGTATTTATCTCAAATCATATCATCCAACGTTGTCGATAACAATCGATAACTAAAACCATCAAGATATCACGTAGTTCAAGCCTGAATCCACCAATACTAGCCGTCTCTTTATAACTCGTACTCCTCGAGTTGGGGTCATTAACAAATCAAGATCACAATCATACACCTCAATTAACCCTTCATTCATAAGCAATTCTATACTATCTTCAAGCACACTTACTACCTCAAAATCCAGGTTTATGACTCTTCAATCTTAGCTTGCTTCCACTTAAACTTTAATCACCACATAACTCAAGGCCAACCATTAAAGTCAACTCTAGGACCATTAAAGTGTACACAAGTTCAAGCCTACCATCCTTGAGACTCAACAATCCGTGCCTAGTCCTATGGGCCTCAATATCTAATTGGCCTCAAGTCATCGCTCCTTATCACTCCAAGTCTCAATCACATTGGATCGAGCTGACCTTGCTTTGATACCAAATCAAGCGGGGATGTCACGCCCCAAACCCGGCGAGCGCGCTAACATCCCACCAAGCCATACTTTTCTTAAAACTCCAGGATCCAATGGCCAATGTTCTTTACACTGAAAGAAAAACGCATGCGAAAGCGATGCCAACTCTATTCTCAAATAAATCAACAACCGATGACTCAGGACAGCTACATCAAAATCTCATTAACCCATTCGTTTCATTATTTCAATTCATATTCCACCAATCAGAAGTACAATCCTTTATATATCACAAAAAGCAAATCCATTCCTAAATACAAATGGGTCGACTATCTCTTCAAATGCCAATCCTTTGCAAGCTCGCGTTTCCTTCGCCTGGGACTTGAAAAATGTAAGCCTCCACTAGGATGAGATATAAATCTCAGTAAGATGGGTCCTAACCCTAAGTTAGGCCGACCGTCCGCTCAGGCAGTCATTTATCTTGAAATTCAAGCTCATAATCAGACAGGCCCATACGAATAAAGGTAGTGGCACACAGATGATGGGCATGCAACTATGACACCATATCACCCTCAAATGATTATACACACCTCATCCCGCCACTTCACCACAACCACTAATCTCCGCCTACCTCAGTCTCTAGCCCGCAATTTAAATTGCATCAGGCTCGGTCTGCGTAAATGCATTAGACCGTCATTGGTAACCTGCGTAAACGTATCAGGTTCCGATGAATCTCCATGCCAATTTCACCATCTCATAACTTCATCCCACGAATAGTTCGCATTAGGACCATGTCTATCTCGACCCGCGATCTCGTCGTATCAAGGTATCCATCTCCTGCCTTGTGTTACATACGCCTCAAGGCCTCTCCGTCCCGCGAATAATTCGCATCAAGACCGTGGCTATCTCAACCCCACGATCTCGTCGCATCAAGGCGCCACACAATATTAACTCCACCCCGCGATCTCGTCGTATCAGGGCGCCACACAATATCAACTCTACCCCACGATCTCATCGCATCAGGGTATCCATTTCCTGCCCCGTGTCTCATATGCCTCAGGGCCTCTTCATCCCGCGAATAATTCGCATCAGGACCATGGCTATCTCAACCCCGCGATCTCGTCGTATCAGGGTGCCACACAATATCAACTCCACCCCGTGATCTCGTTGCATCAGGATATCCACCTCTCGCCCCGCGTCTCATATCCTTCAGGGCCTTGCCATGTCATGCTCATTCTATGAATTTTAATTCAATTTCATGAATCAAACATCAGGTGTAACTCATGCACAGTCTGAATACTCATGGCAAATAATCCAAGCATAAACAATAACATACGTAACCTTTATCGTAACTTAGGACATACCAACAGTTATCTTTTGAAAAATCCTCATAAATCGATCTAAACAATCCTTTGACTCACCCAATTGAGTCCAATCTTCCTATCATAAGGTTAGGAGTTCCCTTATCTCGAGCTTGACAACACAAAAATCTTCCTTTTAAGTCCCCAAAGTTTCGGCCAACCCAAATCCAAGGGTCAATTTGCCGCGCAACCTAGAATATTCAACCGATTCATCAATATCCTAGTCCAATTCCTCAATTCATTAACCCCAATCATCCATAACATATCCCTCAACAACTCATCATATCTTAAACACCAATTTGGAACTCAAAATCACAAATCCCAGCCTCCAACAGATTCGGCATGCACGGAACCGATCCTCCTCGGTTCCGTGCAAGCCGAACACTACCGATCTTCAATCTACTCCTAAATCCATCATTCAATCATAACCCTATCTCTTAACATTTCTATCCAGGGGTTTGAGAGGCTCACCATGAGTTTCGAGTCGATTGGTCGCCGAAAACTCATCCAAGGTCGCCGGATCTCCCAAGTCAGCTTATCGAGCAGATTCTGTCCAAAATGTACAAGATCGGTTCATGATCAAATCCTTATCAAATGGAGCCCCAATTTTTACCACAAAATCCTACACATGTCTACTAAGTCTCCACGAAATTTGAACCCAAAATTTCAAGATTTCGACCATCAAAAGGGCTAAGAACCGAACCTACCTCTGATTGAGTCCTAATCTATCGGCTCTCGGGAGAATCTCTGCTCGGGACTCCTCGATGCTCCAATCGACCTAATTCTTATTCGAGGACGTCAGCAAGATGTAAAGTTTCATCGGTGTGATTGGCTGGTGGTCGAAAGGGGCGGTCGTGGCTGGTGAACGGCGGGTTCAGTAGTTGTCCGAAGAGGAGCGGAAGAGAAGAAGAAGGTTTTGGTGGCTTAAGGATGATGGTTTGGCTGAATGAGGGTGAAGAGAGAGAGAGGATGGGCTATATTCAAATCTTAGTCAATGAAGTTTGAATGGTAGGTGGCCAAAAGTGTGAAATGACCACACTCGCCCATCTTGTGACACTTGGCATGGTATTTTCCAAAGGAGATCCAATGGCTCTCTTCTATTCTTCTTTTTCGGCAGCCATAGGAGGGTGCAATGTCCATTATGCCCTTCTTCAATTGCAAGGACAAAGTTATAAACTTGAGGGGCAAAATGGTAATTTTACCCCCGACGTCCGGAACGTCATTTTTCTTAATCCAATTATCTCCGATAGGGCGACGGCCAATCCAATTGTAATGTTGGAATTCTTGATTCTCCATTTTAAATTTTCAAGACTCATTTCTGATGGTTTTCTCTACCAGACGTGGTTCTAGTTTATCCCGAACCGATGGGTGGTTTTTGCAGACATTATGCGTATCGACCCGTGATTAATATCATGTTTAGGGCTCGTCAATCCGTGGCAGCTTTGGTTGTCATGTAATTGTGAGGGTCTATCGCTAGTTCCATCGACAATCCTTATGGCCAAAGTGTCGTTTCCTATCCGAGTTCCCTGAGTACACGTATCTCGTCTCGCGTTAGTTTTTTCCTTTTGGTCAGTCTACTCGAATTGATTAGATTCGAGCGGAATACAACTGAAATACATCTCTAGATATACACTTCTCATTAATGAGCCGGAAATTGACTGAAAATCAAAATGTCACATCAGTGTTGCCGTCAAAAGATCAAACTAGTAAGTCAGGAGCTCCTAAGACGAGCTGCTGGAGTCATCAGTCCCCCTGCCACCTCCGTGGACTCGTACTCTAAAAAGGTCTCTGAGCAAAACTCTACTGTGTCCTCCATTGTCTCGTTGGCAGACGGCTCCACCAGATCATCCTTAGTAGCCTCGACCACTATAACTTGCTCAGTGTCTTCCAAGGTCGGGATCCTCTCAGGTCCGTTCCTTTTCCAACGATTGACCCCTCAACCTCTACTGAATCTCGGGTGGGATGGCACCAGCTAGGGATTACTCCTTACGGCACCTCAATGGGCTTCAACAGCCTAGTGGATACATCTCCTACCTTCCGAAACCAGGCCTCATACCTATGAGACTTCCAGCTACTGCCACCCTTGTCTACCCATACTATTGTACATTTCCTAACATAAATAGTCCCCTACCTGTCGAGGAACTCCTCAAATAGGCAGATATCTCCTTGGGGTCGCCAAATCTGATAGGTCACATCTTCAAGACCTAGGATCTATAAAAAGGGGGTCCCACAACGGGGTGAGATATACATCTTAGTAAGGTAGATCCTAACCCTAGGTTAGGCTAACAGTTTACTCAAGTAGTCATAAACACCAGCATTTCATGCAAATAAATAAATGAGGCATTCAATTATCGATAACAACACACATATGTCAAGCATACAGTCATGGCATCATAACACATCAATATGGTCATGCACACATCGCCATGTCACATCACCACTTCCACCCTTCCAGCTTGTCTCAATCTCATGCTCGCGTTTAGAACGCCTTAGGCTCGGTCCACATAAATGCATCAAACCGTCTCATTGACAAACCCGCGTAAACGCATCAGGTTTTCAATGTTACTCCAGGCCTGTGTCTACACATCACAACTCCGTCTCGCGTTTCAACGCATCAGGAATATGGCATTCTCAACCTCGCGTCTCATACGCCTCAGGGTGCCATTCACTCCAAACCCCGCGCCTCAGCACCTCAGGGCATTAATCATACAACCCCGCATCTTATACGCCTCAGGGTATTACCACGTCTCAAATATGCCAAAATCTCAATTCAATTCATACACGCAAGACCAAGTGCAAACTCATGCACAAGCAATACACCCATGGCATGCAAGACGATTCAATTGACATTCAAGCATGGTAGTCAATACAAGGTATAAGCATTGGCACACATTCAAGTCCTTTATACCATTCTAGGGTGCACAATGAACAATCACATTAAAGTCTCTCAAGAATCAATCAAAATTTCACCCAACTTGCCCAATTGAGGCCAATCTTCCTATCATAGGTTTAGGATTCCCTTACCTCAAGCTTAATTCCATAAAGTCTTTCTCCCAAGAGCCTCAAGAATTCGGTCCAAGTAGCCTAAGGCCAACTCAACCGTGCAACCTATTGAAAACCATCCAATCGCCAATTTCCTTACTCAATTGCCAAATCCATGGAAAATAAACCTTATTGACATGTTCCTCAACCTCCTAGCATGTCTCAATGATGAATTTGAGACTCAATTTCAACCACCAACAGCCCCCACAGAACCGGTATGCACAGAACCAAACTGGGTAATTTTCGATTCTGTGTATACCTCAATTAACCAGCCCTTAAAGTACCTCAAATCCTCAATTTATTCACTAATCTACTTGCCAACATGTAGTTTTTAGGGTTTGGGCTCACCGAAAATTTGGGGCCAAGCCGTCGCCGGAAACTCCTTGAATGTCACCGGTTCTCCCAAGCCTTCAAACTGGCAGTTCTGACCCTTCAAACACAAGACCTATTTGGAGTCAAAACTTCATAAAATTAATCCAAACCTTTGATCATAGCTCAATCTATGAGTCCCCTAGATGTCCACAAAATTTGGTTGAAAAACTCTAAAGTTTCGGGTCCTAAGAGGCCAAAAACGTGGCTTACCTCTGGTTAGGACGATTTCCATCGACTTTGGGAGATCGGTTGGTCGGAGCTCCTCGCTGAGTCAAATAACTCGCTTCCACTTTGAGGACTTCGGCAAGAGGTCAAACAAGGAATGGGTAGTCGGCTCGGCGGCTGGGAGTCGCCGGAGGTGGCCATCGGCGGCAACGAACAAGGAGGCAGAAATCGGTCGAGCGGTGAGCGGTCGGCAGTAGAAGAAGAAGAAGAAGAAGAAGCTCTCGGCAATGGAGGGGTAATGGTTGGCCAAGTAAGGGGAGAGAGAGAGAGAAAGAGAGGTATATGCATACTTCACAAGTCAACTTGCTGAATGGTAGGTAAAAAGGTAGATATGTCCACTCAAAGCTTAATCCATTGACACTTGTCCAAGGTGTTATTCAAGCTCATCCAATTACACTCCTTCCTTCACATTTTTGACAGCTATAGGAGTGGATTAATGACTAAAATACCCTCATCCAATTATATAGGTAAGGCAAGGCTTGAGGGGCAAAATGGTAATTTTACCCTCGACGTCTGGAACGTCATTTTTCTAATTTCAATAAGGCGATGGCCAATCCAATCATGATATTGGAATTCTTGATTCTCCATTTTTAATTTTCAAGACTCGCTTCTGATTGTTTTCTCTGTCAGACGTGGTTTCAGCCTATCCCGAACCGATAGGCGGCTTTTGCAGACGTTACGCGTATCAACCCTGTGATTCATATCACATTTAGGATTTGTCAATTCATGGCGACTTTAGTTGTCATGTAATTGTGAGGGTCTATCACTAGTTCCGATGGTTTTGATTGTCACTATTCGATTTAGGAAAATTTTACAAATTATACATTGGTTGAGCAGTATCACTCGTGCTCCAATCGTATAACGCTAGCAAGATATTCCTTAATCGTTCCTAGATCGGCCTTTTATGGCTCTAAATGTCCCCTCAACAATCCGTATAGTCAAAACGTCATTTTCTATTCGATTTCCCTAGGTCTACGTACTTTGTCTCGCGTTAGCCTTTCCTCTTTGGTCAGTCAGCTCAAATTGATCAAATTCTAGCGAGAAATGACTGAAATACGTCGCTAGATACATTTCTCATTAATGAGTTTGAAAGTGACAGGGAAATCAGAATGTCACAGACATAGCCTATCCCAATTGAAAATGGGGCGAACCAACGGCAAACCTCAACTTTGACAAAGGAAGTATTGTTCTCTGTCTTATGTAGTTTTCAAGTGATACATTCCTTTTTGTAAGACCATGCGACCATCCATGACAGTGATCACCACTGAACGGGGGCGACTAGAGCACTCAAATCTTCTCTTGACTCGATCATACATATGATTTCCTTGCTTTAGGGCAAGGATAGAAATGACCTAGTCCCCAATCTGAAGAGTAGGATCCCTGAGTTGTTGTTCTAGGGCAACTTAAAGCCACTGCACTCTAAAAAATTATCTGGCATTCTTACACGGTTTGATTCCTAAGCAAATGCACACATTTTTTGAAACATGACTAATACCGAAAATTGCTATGTTCACATGCTTAAAAATGCTCACACATTCCTTGGCTTATGCATTTCATTTTTCACGTTTAATTTACCAAATTTGAACAAAGAGCGTAAGATATATCTGATGCATCGAATATACAGAATGGGATATGACGGGATGATGAAAGGCAAGTCATTTCCACACATCCCTAAATTTTAATCCCCAGTAGGTTGAGTAGTAGCTAGGTTCCGCATTCACAAAGTGAGAGGTTTTCTCGTACAAGGTATGATAACTGAAAAGATAGAAGCATTCAATTCTCTATCCCAAACAGTACAGGTAATCCATTTATTAATCCTTTTGAGCAGCGATTCCATTTCTTACCCCAGTCAAGAACCACCCCACATCGGGGCCCAAATGAGTTAACTCGAGCAGCAACATGAGATAAATGGTTAAAAATTTTCTTGTTTGGACTAACATCGATCTCCGGGTGTTTCTTAGCATTAATACTCGAACTTTAATTCAAGTGTTTTAGGATGACGAAGAGCATTCATTTCTCTATCTTATACACTTTATCCATTGCATAGCCCACTTATGCCTGTAAATTCATTTCTTAAACCCATGTTGGTGATCATTTTCTCATTCCAAGAGATGAAGATAACATTTTCCCAAGAAGCAGAGCTGGAGATGATCGGGTCGATAGACAATTCCCGTGTGAACTCATCTTGCACTTTAGATTTTTCATAATTTTTTATTTGTAACTGTCTATTTGTGTTGTAATACCTGGTTCAAAATCATGGGATTGGAAAAAGAAGATGAAAAATTAGCCTGAAAGAAAAGGGGCCACTAAAAAAAACGAGCAAAAAAAGAGCATTCTCTCAAAAAAATTGAAAGAAAAAAGCACAAGCTCTCTCTAAAAAAACACAAGCTCTTTGTGACATTCTAAAATCCAACCCTTTTCGAAGTGTCGATACACTTCAGTTAAAGCATACTCAAAGTTGGCCACTCTAGAGAAGACCAACCGATGGGGAAAGGCTAACTAGGATTTAAGTACGTGGACCAAAGAACTCGACCATGGATTGGCATCTTGACCATAAAGATTGTTGAGGGAACATTTTGAGCCATTATAGGCCGATCTAAGATTGGTCTTAGAAGGATTTGGCGGTATTATATAATTAGATCATAGGTGATTCTGTTTGACCATTGTATGATTTGCAAATTAACCTAAACCGATTCCTAACGATCGCGTCCTTTGGAACTAGCGATTTACCCTCGCACTTACGCGACAATCAAGGTTGCCATGGCTTGAATAATTCTTTAACATGACATTAATCATGGGTCGATAAGCGTAACTCCTAAAAGCCGCTCGTTAGTTTGAGATACATTGGAATCGAAAATTGATCGAGTTTGGGCATGAATTGGACTTCGAGATTAGATGCCGGATATTCAAGGATTTCAACGTTAATAAATTGGACGTCACCTCACGAGATCAATTGAGTTTATGGTTCGCTCCGAAGAAATTAGAAAAGTGAAATTTTGGACTATAAACTGGAAATTACCTTTTTACCCCTAGGTTAATGCTTATTCCTCTAGAAATCAGTAAAGGCAAAGTGGTCTTTTGTCCATTCCCCCTTGTTGGCTGCAATTCGGGTAAGAGTGGTTCACTCTTACACCTTGGCACTCACACTAGTCATTCACCACATCAATCCTTATCTCCCAACTTGCATAAGGCTTCTTAAGGAAGCTTTAAGGAAGCAAATAACTCTCTTCCCCCTTCATTCCTCCCATTCGGCTGAACACCACTTCCTCTCACTCCCTCCCATTTTCATTTGCTCTCAAGCTCTCTCTCTCTCTCTCTTCTCTCACGCCAATCATCGACCGCCTTTCCTCCACCGTCCATCACTAGAAGCTGCCAAACCATCGACCATCAAATTTGAACTGCGAGCTTGGGAGGCTGATTTTGGTGGTTCATTTGGCTTGTCTAGCTCTTTTGAAAGGTGAGAAACTCTCAAACCTTCCCTAGCTTTTGTGAGGTAGATGGTTAGTTTTGAGGTTGGGTTTTAATGAGAGTATTGGGATGAAACTTTAAGGAACAAGACCAGACTGATTCTGCCCAAACTTGGAACCGTGAGCTTCGTCGATTGTCTCGTGGTTTTCACTTGCTCAATCACTCGATAAGTTACTCTTAAACCTTACCTAGGGATTTAGGCTACTAATAGACGTGTTTAGTAGTGGATTTGAAGGTGATTAAAGGTGGTTTAGGGGCTGTGATTGTTGAGGATAACTTGTCCTTCTGAACGTTCCTTCTGAATGGTTGCTTCTGAACGTTTCCTTCTGAATGGTTCCTTCTGAATGTTCCTACTTAATTGTTGCTTCTTCTAAATGGTTGCTTTTGAATGTTTCCTTTCGGAATGTTTCCTTTTGGACGTTTCTTCTTAACGAAGCTTGAGGTGTTCTCGAACTAAAATTGTGTTGTCTTGGTTAATCGTCCTCATTGAAAGTTCGACCATGAGTAGAAGGTAGAATGAGATGACTAATTGCCTTCCATGTTTTCCTTATACTCGATCATGAAGTTAAGAAATTAATGTGAGGGCTAATCGGATGAGATGGCTTATTCGTACTTGTATGGTCGTGATGCATGAGTAAAATTGCGAAACTTGTGATAATATAATCATGAGTTGTCTTGATTTCATTGAATGATCTATTAGTATCGAGAATTGACTTGATTGACTGGATTATCTCGAATGTGTAATTGAATAGCGAGAGTCGACTTAACCGATTGAATCATCTCAAATGTGCGATTGAGTATCAAGAGTCGACATAATCGACCGAATCATCTCAAATGTATGTTTAGATAACGAGAGTCATTATAATTGATTGAATCATCTCGAGTGAGCAAATGGCATCGAGAGACGTTATAATCGACTGAATCATCTCGTGAGGGCATTTGGTTGATTAAATGCTTATAGTACAAAGCTTAGTCTAGATTGAGTAATTGAGCCCTTGAATTGTGAAATTATGTAGCACCATATGCCATGACTTGGTTACAATGTATCGAATGCCATGCGTTTATTTTGATTAAGCATTGCATGTTTTAAATGTGTCTGGAGGTATTAATGACCTAGTTTAGGTTTAAGGTTAACTTGCTAAGATTTATTCTCACCCCGTCATAGGACCACATTTTCAAACCCTAATTCTTGACCCCGATTACCATGTCGCCACTATTTGGGATGCCGAGGGATATTGAGACTGTGATCACCAAGTATCCAGTAGGTGAGAACCAGACATGTTTTAGGAAGGCTAATAAGATCTGGGTTGACGAGGGAGGTGATTCTTGGAGACCTCTCACCTTTTTGGCGTAGGCGTGCCGAGATGGGGATACCACTTTAGGATTGTTTAGGGACTGGGTCATACCCGATGATGTACTAGGAGTTGTGGATTCTGAGGAGATTATTTCCCTGAAGATGACGACGTGGAGACCTCTGTTGCCAAGAATGATCCTAGGCAGATTTCCGGAGCTGAGCAGGAGAGATTAGAAGAGACGGACCCGAAAGAGCCACTAGAGTCCGAACTTGAGGGAATTAAGGTGGAGTCAGATGATAGTAAGACTAACAATTAGGCATAGCTGTAGTGCCTAGCTTTTGGATGCCTATCGAGTAAAGGTAGTAGTATCTTGTTTGGTTACACCCTTTTGATTAGATGTCGTCAATCCTTGGACACAGTTATGGTTTATGTTTGAAGTTTGGTGTTGTAAAACTAATTGTTATGTATATGTGTTCTATGCATTCTAAGTCATCATATCAAGCTTTATGTATAGAGTTTATTTATTGCTTTCGCATGTGCATTTCATTCTGTGAGTGTATCGATTGCCATTCGATCTTGGGGATAATCGCGAACAAAGACCACGAAGGGATGTTCGCACACTTTTTAGGACGCAGGGCATGACACACACTCTCTCTCTCTCAAGAAAAGGAAAGAGAGAAAACGAGAGTTGGGGGTAAGAAAAGCAAAGCTGATCTCACAAAAATCCCAAGCATTTAAAAAGCAAAGCGCCTAACAAAAGCAAGGCCAATGCCATTCATTTGTGAAGTTCCACTATACATTATTGCATGTTAACTTGTAAATTTCATGTACATATTCTTCCTTGTAAATTCCCAAATAGGTTTGGTTGTAAGGAAGATTCCTCAAAGAGAATGCTTTGTAAAATGCAATTTTTAGCAGAAAGCTACCATTTCTCAACCAACGATGGTATTCTTAGAAGATATTTTTAGAAGGCCAAGATCCGAGACAACTACATTGATCACCACCATCAAACCTTTCTCTCATATTTTATGAGCCATAACGAGCCTTTCTGTTCCTCAGTCCCAAATTCTAACTTAAGTTACAACCCTTCAAAGCCTCTTTTGATTAGGGCACTTGAATTAACATAGAGTTGAATGATTTTAAGCCTTGCTCGAATTCTTCGAGCAAGATTATTTCTCTCTCATTTTTGCAGGGCTCTAGACTTGTAAACTCAAAGTGGATGATGAATTATTTCATTTCAGAAGCCTTGACTTAACAAAGTTTCCTTTGCATACCTTTGACCCAGCCTATGTTACGGTTTTGATTAAGATCTCCAAATCGGGTCAGTTGTACCGACTGTAAGATTATTCGGACCCTTGTCAAAAGCGATGATGGTAAGATTTAGTGATTTCTCTTGAATCTTGCAGTCAGGATAAGTAGCTTTCCTTGAGAGCGAGAGAAAACTCTTTTGGATTGGAGTCCTCCATTCATATTATATTTGAGGTATACACGATATGATAACCTCCTTGAACAAAATTGGTAATGCAAACTTGACATAATAGTTATGCACGAATCGCGTCATGAGCAAAATGCACACTTTAATTCTCTTTAATAGGAGCTCAAGAAGTGCACAATGTAAGATTGACAGAGTAATTTTGCATGATTTCATCGATGAGTTTCAGCAATTATGTTTGCATATGTCACCTCTAATATTGTCTGACAGGTAGCAAGTTACCTCTCGAGCTCTTGAAATTCGTCCAAAGACCTTTGAATGAGCAAACCTTACGGGCAAAGGCCGACCAAGTGGTCTTCCAAATCCTCAGGTAAGTATATCTTCAATCCAAACCTCTCCAAGAGAGTGAAAGTCTTTTTTTACTAAAGTTCCTCATTCTATTTGATCAAATTTTGTGGAAAGGATCAAACAGGTTTCTTTATTGACAAATCTCTAGTGAAGCTTTTTAATGCAAGTAAGAGCTCCCACATCTTTTTTGACATATGCATTTACATTGATTTTGTGCATATCATCATCTTTTTAAGAGAATGGACGGGTGTGATGCAGTCAACCTAGCCATCACTTACTCATTGCTCAGAAAATACCAGGTAAGTTTTCTGAACCCTCTTTTTAAAAAATCGACCTTAGTCGTGACCCTTCTTATGGTCTCACTGGCAAATTTTTTAAGTGTCACATCATTTTGTATTCATACTGATTCAATTCGGATGATATCATATATTGTCTTGATGCGGAATACCTGTTGAGAAGGTCGCAAGAGACATTTTACCACTCACGCTGACCTGTTAAGGAGGTCGCTAAAGACACTTCATCGACTCATGCTGACCTGTTGAGAAGGTCGCAAGAGACATTTTACCTGCTCATGGTGGCCTGTTGAGAATATCTCGAGAGGCAAATAACCAACTTGAACCATAACTCAAGCACATTTTCAACTCTACGCATATCTTGCGCTGTTCCACATCAAAAGAAAACCTTTGGTAGCGGATAAGGCCCCAGAACTTTAGATCTTCTTGATTTTTGTTCTTCTTCCAGTTCACAATGACATAGCTCTTGTCATTTTGAAAGATATATTTCAAATCTACACATATTTTGCGCTGTCTCGCGTCAAAAGGAAACTCCTGGTAACAGATGGGCTTAGTACTTTGGTATCCTCGCTAGAAGCATGGAAATTAAGGGAATCGTCAGCATATGAGGTACTTGGTAAAATAAGTGTTTTCATATGCGATCCATGTGTAGATTTCTCTAATAAGAAAAAGCAGAAATTTTGACACATGTTATTTATAGCATTGCATTTCATGCATCATTTTCTTTTACATCAGAAAATGGGATTGAATCCTGTCAAAAAATTTATTATTATCATTATTCATTTCTTGCATTTGCAAAATGTGAGTTTCAATTTTGGTGTTTGAGCAGAACCTCTACGTGCTTCCACTCAAAGAGGAATAGCTGTTAACACCTAATTTTAATTTTGAGGAATTCAATTATTTAAGCATAAAATGAGATTTATTCATGACTCTTGCAAAAATAAATTTCCATGTATTGTATATTTATTTTCTATCATGCATTCGCATTCAGTCAAAGGTCAGTTATATTGCACTTAATCTGACAGACAGTTGGACGAGACTTAGTCTGAGATTTTTTACGAAGGCCATATGAGGGAATATCGAAGGGTTTGAATCTATTTTTATATTTAACTCAGCCCATTTTATGCTCGCTTAAATGCTAAAGGCTATCAATTAATTAAAGCCCAACTGGAGTTTGAGATTAAGCAAGTTAAGACTCCTAAGGCATTGGAATTTTCAGCCAACCCATGGTCATATTCCCATGGCAGAAAATTTGGAGAAGTTTTAAGGGATTGGGCTCTTGGTCTTTTAGATTTTTAAATCCTACGGACACCGTTTGTGTGAAGTCTCTTAATCCGATGGCCTGAATTAAATCCTATGACTTGCCCTAATATTCTCTATATATACTTCATTATAGCTTAGGATTAGGGAGACCATTCATTGAATATGAGGCTACACAATTTACGATCATATACGGCCACTAGAGTATTTTTTTCGGAGGATACAAGGAGAAAGAGATCCCTATCTCTACTTCGTGTTCTTCACCCTGCGTTCGAAAGGAAAAACGAGAGAATCAAAGGGAAAGCGACATTATAGGAGAAAAGGAGAGTGGTGCTAGTTATTATTGTTATTATTATTCTTTTGGCAGGTTTTGTTCCAGATTTCCGTGGAGCACCAAATTTCTTGTGTGGAACCACCATATCAAGAACTTTGGTGCGAATCCCTTCACCGTTGGCAATCTATCTGACACATGCAGCCACAAGAAAGCAATCCTGACTTCATCATCAACAAATCAATTGCCAAGTAATGAGAGGATCCTTGGATGACTTTCCATGGACGAGTTTGTAGCCATTGCTCCTATCCACCGAGATCCCACGACGGTGATTTTAGGATGCGCATAAGTTCTGGGCTGAGAATGAATTCTGGCAGGGGAGTTAAATTTTCAGCTTTTGTTTTTTAGTAGAAATTGAATTCTCAGCTTTTACTTCAGAAGTTGATTTCTGATAGAAACATTATTAAAAAAAAATGTTTGATGGTGGCGGTGGGTGGCGGCGGGCAACCGGCGGTGCCGGGCAGCTGCGGCCGGCCGCGGGTCACCGGCCGCCCGCTGCCGACGCGGCCCTGCAACCTGCGGAGGCGGGTGGCGGCACAAGTCGGCGACCGGCGGCGATGGACGGCCGACGGCCACCACGAGAATCACTTCTGGATCAAAGAAGTGAAAAATTTTTACTTCTCCAAGTTTACAAAAAATCTTGCCAGAAATAGAAAATCTTACCAGCATTAGAAAATCCTATCATAAGTCAATTTTTTTACCAAACGCGTTTCTACTTCGAATAGGATTTTATCAAACGCATTTCCCTGCCAGATTGACTTCTGGCGGAGAAATGAAAAAAATAGTATTGTCATGCAGCGACTTAGTTCCTTTTTTGCAGGTTCTCGCACATTCACATATCCATAAAAGAAACTAGAGAAGTCCTCGTTGGAATCCTCTGATCTATGATCACGTTCCCGGAGTCAAGGAAATCAAGAATTTGAGATAAATAGAAATTCACGTTAGTTTGAAGAATTTAATATATTTGATTTGTCTTCTTCCCTTTTTGTCTAGATACATTGGAGTGAGATAATATCCAACCGAAACAGAGAGAGAGAGGGAGGACGACGAGGATGGAGTTTTTTTTAGGCGCATAGTGATCTCTTCTTTCACCATAATCACTACTTTCATCGTGGAATAGATTCCATGATCATCAATTCTCACTATCATCATTGTGATCACGTCTTTCTCTAAACAACGGAAGTATTGATTCTGGAGTTTTCATTTTATACAGTGGATATGTGAAAAGGTAGAGAGAATTCATTCATTTGGGGAGGCAACCTATCCTGTCGCTTGCTTCTATATGCTGTTCTCAGAAGATCCGCCCGAGTTCGACAATTTTCAACAGAGGATCGACCTTCCGGTCTTCTCTGACCCTTTTGAGACGTCACCCCTGCCATGGCGACTAGCTACTGCCCTCCGTAGCTTGTGAGGGTAAATTTTGTTACATGTCACCGAGCTTAACTCATTGACCTTTGTTTTCACAGATTTTACATCAATCGATGTCAAGGGCCATGTCGAACTAGCCAGAAATCAAGAACCATAGCCGAGTAATCCCATTGATGGGAGACTCGCTGGGGACGACACCAATCACGTATTTCAACCTCTCAATCGCAGCCATTGGTCACCTTTTGCTGGCCGTGCATCGTAAGTAGTAGCACAGTTACGGAAACCGTCACCCACCGAGCAAGGTTCACAAGCTGACATGGGGTTCGAATTTGGCATTTCAATTTGTCAAATTAGGTAACGAATTTTCATCTTCGAAATATATTAAATTTTCATTACTTGATATGGTTGAATTGCATAGCCATTGTGAATATTTTGCATATCTTTACATATTGTGGATAAATCCTTGTCTTGATTGAATATATCTTTCCTAATTTAGTGTTTATGTAAAATATATTCGAAATTTCAAGAGATAATTGCTTAATTTTAAAAGATGTAAACTTTCACGGATCAAGCAGCTGATCCCCAACAAATTTCGGCAATGGTTTTTCTAGTTTTCGAAATCCATGTGCTCTAGATAGTTGATTTCTTTTAGCACGTTTGTTTTTGCTTACTATTTATTATTTGTACTACGTTATTTTTATTTAAAAGTTTGAACTTTAATAAACAATGTTGCCATAACACATGCTCCCAATTGTGCCTTGTTCCTCGAAAAACATACATTAAAGGCAATATATGACTTCGATCTCGAAGTATGATCGTGCTCATACGAGTGAATTGGTTATCAAATCAACGATCTTGAGGACCGGATTGCTAATTCCTAAACATAATGAGGAATTCAAATCATTGTAAGTAGTAGTAAGATCGGACAATGAGGAATTCTGACATTTGAAGAGAATTAGACGTCGCCTATCAAAGCTAATTTAAATTGAAAAGTTAAGTTTTCGACGGAAAGTGAGAATGACCAATTTGCCCCTCGAGTATTAGCCTTGCCTTAAGATGAGGAGAAGGGTATTTTAGTCAATTGCAAACCCCCATGGCTACCGAAGGATTTAAGGGCTAAAGAGCTGTCATGCCCCGCGCCTTGGGCACGAGCGCGCAGCTCCCTACAAGCATAAGCTCTCTCGGACGTCCTAGGATTTACATAAATCGGGAGATGTACCATATCGATAGCATGCGGAAACGATAATATACATACTCCTCCGTACAATAATAAAAAGGGGACCTGGGTAACGAGAGTACCAATAAATACATAACCTCCCAACTGTTCATACAAAAGCACCGGCAAGCTAAACCTGCTAGTCGATAGGGGTGACAGGACCAATACAAAAGACGATCATCAACATCTCCAAAAGAAGTAGGGCCTCGAGGTCACAATCAAAATATCAGACCAGAAAACAGAAACACCTAAGTCGAGCTGCTAGAGTCGTCAATCTTCTCAGCATCCTCAATAGGCTCGTACTCCGAGAAAGTCTCCGAGCAAACCTCCACAGTATCTATGACATTCTGATTTCCAATTGATTATAGGCTTAGTAATGAGAAGCGAGTATCTAGAGATGGATTTCAGTTGTATTCCGCTTGAACCTAATCAATTCGAGTAGATTGATCAAAGGGAAAAGGCTAACGCGAGACCAGGTACGTAGACTTGAGGAACTCGGATAGGAAATGACGCTTTGGCCATAAGGATTGTCGAGGGAACTAGCGATAGACCCTCATAATTACATAACAACCAAAGCCGCCATGAATTGACTAGCTCGAAACGTGATATTAATCATAGGGTCGATACGCGTAATGTCTGCAAAAGCCGTCCATCGGTTAGGAATAGGCTAAAACCACGTCTGATAGAGAAAACTATCAGAAACGAGCCTTGAAAGTTTGAAATAGAAAATCAAGAATTCCAACATTATTTGGATTGGCTGTTGCCCTATCAAAGATTTTCGGAACGAGAAAAACGAAGTTTCGAACTTCGGGGGTAAAATGACCTTTTACCCCTCAAGCTTAGGACTTTGCCCAAGCAAATGAAGAAGGGCGATTTAGACATTTAGCCCTCCCCTTAGCTGTCGAAAATGAGAATAAATGGTGGCCATTGGATCATCTTGAAAAAGTAAATGGACAAGTGTCAAGAGATGGGGCAAATGTGGTCATTTCACACCTTTTGGCCAACTACCATTCAAGCTTTGACCAAGGGACTTTGAAGCACTCTCTCTCTCTCTCTCTCTTTCTCTCTCTTTGCTCATTTTCGGCCAGACCACCAAGAGAAACCACCGAGAACTCTCTCCTTCTTCCTCCTTTATTCTGTCACCTACGACCAGCTTCTGGTCTCTCTGTTCGGCAGTTCCGACCACCCTCTTCGGCCATTTTCTGACCGCTGGCTAACCACACCAACAAAGATCCATGTCTTGGCAACCTCCTCGAAGTGGAATCGGGTCATTGGAGCACCGAGGAGTCCGGAGCAAGGATTCTCCCAAGAGTCGATGGAATTTGCTCCAATCTGAGGTAGGTCCGGTTTCTGACCTGTTTGATGGCCGAAATCTTGGAGTTTTAAGCTCAAATTTTGTGGAGACCTAGTAGACTTGTAGATGAATCGGTGGCAAACTGTTGAGGTGGATTTGATAAATTTTTTACCATGAACCAGCCTTGTGAATCTTGCCTAGAAAACTGCCGATACTGACCCAAGAAGATCCGACAACTTAGGATGGGTTTCCGGCAACCAATTAGCTTCAAATATTCGATGAGACCTCTAAACCCTACGATAGGCATGTTAAGAGGTGGTATAGCATTTAAATGGTGAATTTGGAGTTGATATATGGCTGGATCTATTCGGTTCACACAGAACCGAACATAGCCCGATTCTATTCTGTGCAAACCGAATCTGTAGGGTTGATGATGGTTGAATTTTAAGTCTCAATTTGATGATTATGATGTGATGAGATGTTGAGGGTTGTGTTATGGGTGATTAGGATTGATGGATTGAGGAATTGAGTGCGAAAATTGACAGAATTGATTGAAATTCTAGGTTGCGCGAGAAGTTCGGGTGTGGACATTTGGTTGGCCGAAACCTAGGGGCTACAAGAAGAGAAATTGGGTTGCCAAATTCAAGGTAAGGGGATTCCTAATCCTATGTTAAGACGATTGGACTCGATTGAGTGAGTCGAGGCTTGATTTGATCAATTTATAAGAATTTATTCAAGTGGGTAGCTTAGTGATATACTAAGATGATATAGAACGATTATGAGTGATATTGTGTATGCCTGAGTTGTTTGCCATGTTTGGATATTATTGATTTGCGTAGCATGCCACGGGGTTTTCGAATTTCATTCGGACTTGCACTTGCCATTGAGTGTGCAATTGAATGGAAAATCATGGTACGAGACGTGGTTGCGGCATGAATATAACAAGCAGTGACATGGTGAGCCCTAAGGCGCATGAGACGCGGGGCAAGAAATATATACCCTAATACGATGTGATCGCGGGGTGAAGTTGAGGAGATGTGGCACCTTGATACGACGAGATCGCGGGATTAATATAGCCACGGTCCTGATGAGATTTAATCGCGGGATAAGGAGGCCCTGAGGCATATGTGACGCGAGGCGGGAGTTGATTCCCTGATGCGACGAGATCGCGGGGTAGAATTATTGTTGAGTGGCGCCTTGATGTGATGTGATCGCGGGGTTGAGATAGCCACGATCCTAATGCGATCTAATCGCGGGACGAAGAGGCCTTGAAGCGTATGAGACGCAGGGCAGGAGATATATATACCCTGATGCGACGAGTTCGCGGGGTGAAGTTATTATGATGTGGCGCCCTGATGCGATGTGATCGCGGGGTTGAGATAGCCACGGTCCTGATGCGAAGATATTCGCAGGACGAAGAGGCCCTGAGGCGTACGAGACGCGGGGCAGAAGTTGATACCCTGATGCGATAAGATCGCGGGGTAAAGTTATGGTTGAATGGTGCCCTGATGCAACGAGGTCACGGGGTTGAGATAGCCATGGTCCTGATGCGATCTAATCGTGGGATGGAGTATAAGTTAATGAGCTTTGCCTGGAGATTTATCGGAACCTGATGCGTTACGTAGGTTGCCAATGACGGCCTGATGCGTTTACGCGGATCGAGCCTGATACGATCTAATCGCGGGCTAACGATTGAGGCAGACGAGGATTAGTGGATTTGATGAAGTGGCAGGCCGAGTAGATATGATCATCTGAGTGGGATGTTAGGTCATTAATGCATGCATGTCATCTGCATTTTGTGGTTTTATGGATTGTGCTTGATGCACCCGTATGTTCATGAGTTGAAAGTTTCAGATAAATGACTGCCTGAGTGGACGGTCGGCCTAACCTAGGGTTAGGACCCACCTTACTAAGATTTATATCTTACCCAAGTGGGGGCTTAATTTTTTTCAGGTTTTACGCGAAGGAGGCATGAACTTACCAAGGATCGGCATTTAAAGAGATAGATGACCAATTGTATTTAGATTGGATTCGCCTTTCTTTGAAGTTGGAAATGTACTTATGATTGGTAGATTATAGAATTGAATCCTCGAGAATGAATTAAGAAGATTATGATGTACCCTTGTGTCCTAAGTCATCGTGTGTTGTTGTATTTATATGATTGGAGTTGGCATTGCTTCCGCGAGTATGTTTCTTACAGCGCGATGGAAATTGGCCGTTGGATCCTAGAGCATTTATGAATGAACGACATGGACTGGGATGTTCATGTGCTCGCCAAGTTCGGAGCGTGACAGTATCCTCCATCGTCTCGTCAACTGATGGCTCCACCAGGTCGTCCTCGGTAGCCTCGATCTCGATGACCTCGTCGATGTCTTCCAAGGTTGGTGTGACATTCTGATTTCCCAGTCATTGTCAGGCTCATTAATGAGAAGTATATCTAGCGTTATGTTTTGGTCATATTTCGCTCAAATTTGATCAATTTGAGTAGACTGACCAAAATAGAAAGGCTAACGCGAGACAAGGTACGTGGACTAAGGGAACTCGAATAGGAAATGACGCTTTGACCATAAAGATTGTCGAGAGGACATTTAGAATCACAAAAGGCCGATCTAAGAATGATTAAGGAATGCATTGGTAGTGTTATATGATTGGAGCACGGGTGATACCGCTTAACCAAAGTGTACTTTATAAAATTTTCCTAAATCGGACAATGACGATCGAGATGTAGGAACTAGTGATAAACCCTCGCAATTACATGACAACCAAAGTCGCCATGAATTGACGAGCCCTAGATGTGATATGAATCATAGGGTCGATACGTGTAACGTTTGCAAAAGCTGCACGTCAATTCGGGATAGGCTGGAACCACGTCTGATAGAGAAAACAATTAGAAACGAGTCTTGAAAATTAAAAATGAAGAATCAAGAATTTCGACGTCATGTTTGGATTGGCCGTCGCCATATTGAAGAATATTAGAATGAGAAAAACGACGTTCCGGACGTCGGGGGTAAAATTACTATTTTGCCCCTCAAAGCTTAGCCTTGCTTATGCAATTGAAGGAGGGCATTTTGGTCTTTCAATCACCCCCAAGAGCCACCGAAAATTTAAAGAGATTATGGCCATTGGATCATCTTGAATGACACTTAGGACAAGTGTCACTAGATTAGCTAAAGAGTGGTCATGTCCAGCTTTACACAACTACCATTCAACCCTTTGACTCTTAAGGTTGAAAATAGCTCACTCTCTCTCTTCTTGGCCGGCCATACACCCCTCAAAGCACCGAGAGCCTCTCTTCTTCTTCCTCTTTCTTCTACCGCTTGCCCGACCAGTTTCTATGCAGCCGTTCGCCCGCTCCGACGATCACTTCCAACGACCTTGAGCCGGTGAGCCGATCATCCCCTCCTAGTCAGCTTCTTGCCGACACCCTCAAAGTGGAATAGTATCGATTGACCTATCGAAGAGCTCCGGCCAGCCATTCTCCCGGAAGCCAACGGAAACTGTCGCAGCTAGAGGTAAGCTGCTATTAGGACTCCGTAGAATCCCTTAATGTTTGAATGTTTTGGCCAAATTTTTTGGCGATCTAGGAGACTCATATACTGAGTTGTGATAAAAATTTGGGCTGAATTTGATGGAGGATTGATGATGAAATGGTGTCGCCTTTGGTGGACAGAAACTGTCGGTTTAAGGACTTGAGGAAACCGGCAACTTCTAAAGGGTTTCCGGCGACGACTCGGCCTCAAATCTTCGGTGAGCCTCTTAGACCCTTAGATATATATGTTAGCAAGTAGGTTAGTGAATAAATGGTGGATTTAGAGTACGTTAAGGGCCGGATAAGCTTGGTTTACGCATAACCGAAACTAGCCCGGTTCGGTTCTGTGCAAACCGGTTCTGTGGAGGCTGTTGGATGTTAGTTTTGAGTCTCAAATTCATTAATAAGACATGCTAGGATGTTGAGGATTGTGTTATTAAGATTGGTGGTTCATGGATGGGTGAATTGGGCAAGAGAAATTGACAATTGGTTGGATTTTCATAAGTTGCACGGTGGGTTTATTCTTGGACCATTGAGACCGAATTGTTGAGGGCTTGAGGAGAGGATTTTTGTGACATCAAGCTTGAGGTAAGGAAATTTCCAACCTTAGGATAGGAAAATCGGACTCAATTGGGCGTTTCGGGTAAGGTTTAGATTGATTCTTGAGAGGTTTAATGTGATTGACCCTTATGTGTGTGCCAAAAGAGTATAGATGACTCAAATACTTGATTATACTTATGTCTTGAGTAATTGGTCACATTTGAATGTGTATTGAAATGTCTTGCATGCCATGGATATATGAATTGTTCTTGAGTTGCACCTGGTGTTATGCGTGTGATTTGAATTAGAATCATGGCATGAGTGTGACATGGTAAGACCCTGATGCGTATGCGACCCGGGGTGGTGGAATGAGTACCCTAAGGCGCTGAGGCGCGAGGTTGAAGTGTATGGCACCCTGATGCGTATGAGACGCGCGGTTGAGAAGGCCGTAGTCCTGATGCGTTGAAACGCGGGACGGAGATGTGAGGTGTCGACACTAGCCTAGAGTAACATTGAAACCTGATGCATTTATGCGAGTTGTCAATGACGGTCTGATACATTTACGCGAACCGAGCCTGATGCATTCTAAATGCGGACATGAGAATGAGGCAGCCAAGGAAAGGTGGATGTGGTGACGTGGCGGGGCGAGTTGCGCATGATCCTCTGAATGTGTTGTGGTGCCATGACTACCTTCCTGACATCTGCATGAGTTTTGTTATTTGAATACATTATATGTCTATCTGTATAATATGTTGATCTAGATGACTGCCTGAGTGGACGGTTGGCCTAATTTAGGGTTAGGACCCACCTTACTAAGATGTGTATCTCACCTCGTTGGGGACCCCTTTTTCTTACATATCCTAGAACTTGAAGATGTAGCCTATTCGTTTTGGGGACCCTAAGGAGATGTCCATTTATTTTGATAAGTTTCCTGACGGGCAGGGAACTATTTATGTCAGAAAGTGTACTGTGGTTTTGGTAGACAAGGCTAGTACTAGTTGGAAGCCTCATAGGTGTGAGGCCTGGTTCAAAAAGGTCGGGGATGTGTCTACCGGGCCTCAGAAGCCTAGTGAGGTGCCCTAGGGAGTTGTCCCTAGTTGGTGCCACCTCGCTAGGGACTCAGAGCAGCCCGAGGGGTTAGTTGCTGAGTTGAGGAATGGACCTGAGAGGACGCCGACCTTGGAGAACACACAGGAAGAGTTCATAATGGTTGAGGCGACTGAGGAGGATCTCATGAAACCATCTGCTGAGGAGACCATGAAGGATACCATAGAGGTTCGCTCGGAGACCTTTTCGAAGTACGAGCCCACGGAGGATGCAAAGGAGACCGAGGACTCCAGCAGCTCGTTTTAGGAGCTCCCAACTTGCTAGTTTGATCTCTCGATGACGATCCTGACCCTGTGTCTTGTTGGACGTTGAAGATGGATCCCTTTTGTGTACTTACCACGTCACCCCTTATATTAGCAAATTTAGTGGCCATGTGTCTGTACGAACTTATGGATGTTATGTATTAAAGTATTCTCTCTATCTAGGTCCCACTTCATATAATTTACGGAGGAGTTATTACATTGTCGCTTCTACATGTAATGTATATCATATTTCTCTCGACTTATTTGTAGATCTTGGGACCACGAGAGATATTTTGGTTTGCTTGCAGGGAGTTACGTGCTTGTGCCGGGGCGCGAGGCGTGACAGTTGGGGTCCTCTTGGGAATATTTCTTGAGCCAGTTAATGATCCCTCGGCCTCTACCAAATCCCGAGCGGGATGACACCAACTAAGGATTACCCTACGGGGTACTTCAGTGGGCTTTAATGGCCCCGTAGTAACTTCCCCTACCCTATTAAACCAAGCCTCGAACCTATGAGGCTTCCAGCTCTTTCCACCCTCATTGACCCAGACTACCGTGCGCTTCCTAACGTATACAGTTCCTTATCCGTCCAAAAACTCCTCAAAATAAGCGGGCATTTCCTTTGGGTCGCCAAATCTGATTGACCACATTTTCACGGCCTAGGATATGAAAATGGAGTCCCACAACGGGGTGAGATTTACATCTCAGTAAGGGAAGTCCTAATCCTAGGTTAGGCTGACCGTACAGTTAGGTGAATGCAACCAAGAACAAAATGCACAATAACCACATGAGGCATTCAACAGCCATTAAATAACAGACGAATACAAACGAGTGTCAAGCATGCAATCATGGCACTATATCACATCATTGGAATCAAAACACATATTGCCAAGCCAGATCACACTTTCTACCCTTCCAATCCTCCTTATTTTCACTCCCGCATTTAGAACACCTCAGGTTCGGTCCACGCAAAGACGCCTCAGACCACCACATTGACTGTGATATTCTGATTTCGAGTCATTTTCAGACTCATTAATCAGAAATGAGTCTTGAAAATTGAAAATGGAGAATCAAGAATTCCAACATCACAATTGCATTGGTCGTCGCCCCTATTAAAGAATTTTGGAGCGAGTAAAACGACATTCTAAACGTCGGGGGTAAAATTACTTATTTGCCCCTTAATTTTAGAACCTCCCCTCAGCATTTGAAGAAGGGCATTTTGGACATTAAACCATTCCAATAGCCACCGAAAATTCGAAGGATTATTGGCCATTGGATTGAGTTGGAATGACAAGTGAACAAGTGTCACAAGATCAACCATTGAGTGGTCATGTCCAACTTTACATACCTACCATTCAAACCCTTTGACTCAAGCTTGGATATATAGCAATTTCTCTCTCCTCAACCTCATTTAACCAACCATAAACCCCTCCCTCACCGAAACCACCATCTTCTTCTTCCTCTTCATTCTGCTGATCACCGACCAGAACTGCCACCGCCCTTCGCCGCCCACGACACTGCCCTTCAGCCACCACCTGGATGTCGGCCTGCCATACCAACCAAGTCCCACGTCTTGTCGACCTCCTCGAACAAGAATTGGGCCATTTAGAGCACCAAGGAGTTCCGGCCAAGAGATTTCCCGAGAGCCGACGAAAATTGACCCAATCTGAGGTATGTCCGGTTTCTAACCCTTTTGGAGGTCGAATTGTTGGATTTTTTAGACCAAATTTGGTGGAGATCTAGTAGACATGTATATGAATCTGTGACAAAAATTGGGATTCAATTTGATGAAGTTTTGATCATGAATTGTTCTTGTGAACTATGGACAGAATCTACCGGAAAACTGACTTGAGGAATCCGGCGACTTCCGAAGGGATTCCAGTGATGACCCGACTCCAAACCCTCGGTAAGGCCTTTAGACTCTTAGGTAGACATGTTAAAGGGTAGGATGATGATTAAATGATGGAAATGGAGTTGATTAAGGCCCGATTGTGCTCGGTTTACACAGAATTGAAAAGGATCGATTCTGTTCTATGCAAAATCATATCTATTGGGGCTGATGGCGATGGATTATGGGACTCAAATTGGTGATTTGTATATGCGAGGGTGATAAGGATTATGATGTGGTGGATTGTGGTGCATGGTTTGAGGAATTGGGCAAAGAAAATTGACAGATTGATTAAAATTCTTAGGTTGCGCGGTAAGCACGGTCTTGGATCATTGGGGGCCAAAATTTTGAGGGCTCAAGAAGAGAAATTGTGTTGTCAAACGCAAGGTAAGGGAATTCCTAACCTTATGTTAGGAAGATTGGACTCGATTGGGCGAGTCGAGAGTTAAATTGATTGATTTGTGAGAGTACCCAAAAGGATAATTCTTGGCGTGTTATTAGATGGTCGGGGGGTTTATGTGTGCCCTTACCTGTGTTTAAATCGTGTGCCATGTCGAATGTCATTGATTGTCTTGCATGCCATGAATTTTCAAATTGTGCATGAGATGCACTTATTGTTTTAATTATGAATTGAATTGTGAATCTTGGCATGAGCATAACATGGCGAAGCCCTGAGGCATATGAGACGTGGGGCTGGAGGTGGACAACCTGATGCGACGAGATCGCGAGGTGGAGTTGATATTGTGTGGCGCCCTGATGCGATGAAATCGCAAGATTGAGTTGGCCACAGTCCTTATGAGAATTATTTGCGGTACGGAAAGGCCCTAAGACGTAAGAGACGCGGGGTAGGAGATGGATACCCTGATGTGACAAGATCGCGAGGTGGAGTTGATATTGAGTGGCGCCCTTATGCGATGAAATCGCGGGGTTGAGATAGCCACGGTCCTGATGTGAACTATTCGCGATACAGAATTATGAAATAATGATATTGGCCTGGAGATTCATCGGAACCTGATGCGTTTACGCAGGTTGCCGATGACGGCCTGATGCGTTTACGCGGATCGAGCCTAATGCGATTTAATCGCGGGCTAGAGATTAAGGCAGGCAGAGATTGGTAGATGTGGTGAAATGGCAGGCCGAGTGTGCATGATCATCTGAGTGTGACATGAGGTCATCATTGCATGCCTGTCATCTGTATGTTGTTGTTTTATTGATTTGTGCTTGATATGCCTATGTGGTTAAGAGTTTGGAAATTTCGGGATAGATGATTGCCTGAGTGGACGGTCAGCCTAACTTAGGGTTAGGACCCACCTTACTAAGATTTATATCTCACCCCAGTGGGGGCTTAATTTTTCAGGTCCCAGGCGAAGGAAGCGCGAGCTTGCCAAGGATTGGCAGTTGAAGAGATAGTTGATCCATTTGCATTTAGAATGGATTTATCTTTTATAATATTAGGGATTGTATTTCTGATTGGTGAATTAGGAATTGAACCTTTGGGAATTGGTTAATGTAACTTGATGTGCCCTTGTGTCCTAAGTCATCGGGTGTTGTTGTATTTATTATGAATGGAGTTGGCATCGCTTCCGCATGCGTGTTCCTTTCAATGCTTAGAACATTGGTCGTTGGATCCTGGAGTTTTCACAAACGAACGGCTTGATGGGATGCTCGCCGGGTTCGAGGCATGACATCCCCGTTCGATTTGGTATCAGAGCAAGGTTAGCTCGATCCAATGTCATTGAGACTTAGAGTGATAAGGAGCAATGACTTGAGAACAATTAGATATTAAGGCCTACAGGACTAGGCATGGATTATTGAGTCTCGAGGATGGTAGGCTTAAACTTGTGTACGCTTTAATTGTCTTAGAGTTGACTTTAATGGCTGACTTTGAGTTATGTGGTGATTAAGGTTTAAGTGGAAGCAAGCTGGGATTAAAGAGTCATAAGCATGGATTTTGAGGTAGTAATTGTACTTGTGGATAGTAGAAAATTGCTTATGAATGAGGAGTCATGAGCCTGGATTTGAGGTTGCTAGAGAATAAATTATGAATGAAGGGTCAATTGAAGTGTATGATTGTGATCTTGGTTTATGAATGACCCCAACTCGAGGAGTACGAGTTATAAAGAGACAGCTAGTATTGGAGAATTCAGGCTTGAACTACGTGATATCTTGATGGTGTTAGTTATCGATTGTCATTGACAACATTGGATAATATGAGTTGAGATAAACACAAGGAGTATCTGAATTGAAAATCAGTTGTGATCGGATGCATAGGGATTTGATTTGAATGTTGACTGGACTTGAGATATATAATGGAATATAGACAATTGATCTGTGAGATGTGACGGTCATTGGTGGAATTAGAACTCTTGAATGGATAGGAGTTAATCTAAAGGCGGTTTTGACAGGACAAGTTATGAGGATGGTCATGCTGCGCTTATGTTTATGGTTTGGAAACGAAAGTCAATGAGGGTGCATGCGGTAACTTGTCGCTGTTGGACTTAATAAACCGTCGCTTGGTATGGGACGAGTTAATGAGATACCTATAAACTGTAATGAAACATGGTATGGGACATGTGGAACGGAGCTTTTTCCGTAGATGTATGACTTGGGACAACCTGCAACAGCCAAGTCTGATGAGGGCGGGGAGTGATCGCCGGGACAGAGAGGTCCGGACAAGGAGCGGCTCCTGACAGGCTTCTAAGATGGCTAGAGGCAAGAATGACCCAAGTCATAACTTGAAAGAGAGAGTCTAGGTATCAGGTTGAGTCCAATCGTGGATAAGAGATGTATGGCACGAGATTTATCCTCATCAATAATGATCGAAAGTGGCATGACATATGAAATGATGCCTGTGATTGACATAATTAGAAGCTTCGTGCTTGGCAGTGGATGCCCTTTGAAAAGGAAAAGGTGATGGTTGTGATGGGGCTGTTAGGCATGTTTTATGATTAGCCTCATGTGATTGGCTTGGCCAAGGTATAGCTGAGAGGTTAGACGACGTATAGGGTTTATACCCGTGGAACTAAGGCATGCTCGAAATGAGATAGTCTGTTGTGACTATGCTAGAGTGGTGGATGTCTTTAGGCCTAAAGTATGAGCTTTTGACCTAGTGAATCGTTGTCTTGAGTGCTTGATTGATAGTTGCCTAGTTGAGGCTAGCCTAATAATGGCTGTCAGTTTAGGAGTTGCCTCGTTGAGGCTGGCTTGAGGAATGATTACTGACCAAGGATGATTTGGGATCCTCAAATAATTGGCGATTAATTGAAAATTGCCCAAGAACCATTAGAGGGTTGGTTGATGGTGAAAGATATTGAGGTGAGCAACTTGAGACTAATTGATTCATGGAGAGAAGCATAGTAGTCCAAGTGACATGAGCATTTAAGAACATTAAACGACGACAGTATGGTCGTAGAAGAACTTTAGGCTCAAGTATACATGAAATGGAAGATCCGAGAATTGATATGGATCATGAGAATTGTGTAAAGATGGATGATTGGAGTAGGAGTACCAAAAGAGAATATGGCTCAATCTGTTAATTGTACGAGACTTAAGAGCTGGATGGGTCGTAGGAGCTTTAAATGGAAATGAGGAAATTTTTCGATTAAGCCAGCTTAGGGAGGAGTTGCCATGATTCTCTAAGTCATTATGGTGATAAATGCTTGTGCTGAAGAGTTAAGTGATAGAAGTCACGAGAAAGGTGACTCTGAGTTATTTCATTCACGAGAAAAGTGAGTATGTGGGAAGAACCATAAGAGCTTTGAAAAACTTGTGAAGCCGTGAATAAGAATGAGATTGACTGAGTTTGAAGGAAGGATGAAAGTTGAAATTGCCTCCTCTAGATTGAGGATCTTGATAAGAAAACCTTGGAGGTTTTGAGTACGCTGAAGAAAAAAAGTGACCCTGGCAGTACTAGCCCTAAGAGGCTATTGTGGATTGGTGAAAGGTCACTAGAGGAAGGATTTCCTCGAAGGCATGAGATCTGCCTAGACAACTTCTGTTGAGTTGTTCGATGGGAAGTATCGGCTCGGGATTGCTTGAGAGCAAGAGTTGTTTGGATCCTAATACTTTTACAAAGATCATAAGATGATCGACCGGAGTGAGATAGAGTCCTCAAGGTCGCGTAGGCATATGGTAAAGGTGGTCAAGGACCCTTGAATAAGATAAGTAAATCCTTGAGTGGATTGGAGCTTGAAAGCCTTATGGCTGGCTGTTATTCCTAATTTTGAAGAATGGTGATGGGACTTAGCAAAAGAGGAGAATGATCGAAAGACTTATGAATAAGAGGAACTCCTGCTCATGGATTACGAGCAGAGAGACGTTCATTATGGATATGGAGCGTGCCTACGAGAAATGGTTGATTATTTGGGCGTAAGACATAGGGTGGAAAATGGGTAGCCCGTCTTTTCCGTTATAGAAAGAGTCGAGGAAAAACCGGCATGCTTGTTTGCTTGGAATTAATGATTTCTTAGGATCAGTTTATGGAATTGGAACCTAGAGAAATGAGATCATGAGTCGCCGTTCCCTAAAGAACAGGGCATGGTTCTTAAAGGGCGATTGGACCATGAATTGGTCATTGATGAAAGGAAAAAGGTGAACAACCTTTATAGTCCTGACTGGTTATAATTCTAGTGAATAATTTGGCAAGCGAAAGGAGCGCTTAAAGAACACTTGCAAAGTGATTTGAGGCAATCGAATTGACCATTCGACAAGTGAACTGGTGAAGACCCAAGGACGAACAGATATTGTCACTGGAGGTGACTGAGTTATGGGAAAGAGAATGTGAAAGCATGGTGGCTTGTGAATCCTGGAGTAAAGGTATCGCCATTGACGCAGACCCCAAGGTCGACGTCCTATGGAATGGGAAGGACAAGGTGGACTCGAAGTGAGAGGGTGTCACGGAAGTGTATAGTTTCCTTCATAGGGTAAGAGACCCTAGTATGTAAGGAAGAGGAACTTCTGATTGTCTGGTGTTTAGGATGGAGCGTCTAGACTGAGAAAGAGGGCGCAGAACTGAATGACTCCTAGAAGTGAAATCCGAGAGACAGTCCTGTAGACAATGTTGAATTTCAAGATGACGTTAACGCTTAGTGGAACGAACGGAATTGGGATGAGGTCACCTTAGTGAGTATGGAACTTAGAGGCTAAAACACTAATGCTTCTCGAGAGAAGAATGACAAGAATAAATGAAATGTCATGCGTCCTAGAAGAGATCCGTGACAACAGAGAGCCAAGGTCTGAGCTCTCAAGTGAAAAGTACGAAGAATAGTTGGAAGATTCAACACCTGGTGGAAGGAAGTTGATGATCGCCGAACTAAGTGCCCAATGAATGATTGAGTTGGTCGTTACCATCTCAAGAGACGATGGTTGAACTCATGTAAGGAGCCATTAGAAATATGAACAGTTTTTGAGAATGTCGTATGGGCTCTAAGGATATGTTTGTTGCATGCTAAATGTGAAGAGCGCAAGTTTTGAACCTGATGAAGTGAGATTCACGCATTGGAATAAGTGATAAATCCTTTAAGGATTAAAATAAGTGATGAATCAGCTATAGTTGATGTAAGTTATGAGAAGTTGAGATTTACTGAGATTAGTGAATGGTAATAGACGGATCGTGGGAAGATTCCCCACAAGAGCTTCCATTGGTAAAAAGGGATTAAGGACGAGATGCAACGCGAATGGGTGAATGGACGTGAAAAGAGCTTTTGAGGACTTGAGTTAAGCTAATGGTTGCGCTGTTTATGACAATTCCAGTTGGAAATTGAAAAGCTTATGAAGGTCGTAGTGACACGACGTAGAATGGAACTTGAGACATGACAAGGTAATTTGAAATGGATATTGCTTGTACGCCGTGATGATAAGGCCATAAGAGTTGGAATGCTTAAAGTGTGATTGGAGTGGGTTACGAGTGTCCTCGCGATAAAGCTGGGGAATGTTGTTTGAGTGAAAGAATGTCTCAAGGCTATACCTATCACAAGAGTATAAAGTGGCGGTTTCCCGAGGGGAATTGAATAAGAGGCAACGCAAATGTATAGAATTGCTTATGGATACGAGAGTGTTGCTTAGATTAAGAAAAGACCTAGAGAATTATGTGAACTATAAGAGATTGAGAGCATGGACTGCCTAAAGAGAATTAAAGGCGAGGCATGTGGGACGAAGAGATCACCCAAGTGTTGTTATAGCGATATTCGTTTCGCTAAGGAAGGGTGGATTGTTTGATGGATGCCTACCGTTGAGAATTAAACATGGTTTAATTGGCAATGAAGGGACAGATTTTCCCTCAAGAAATAAGATATTCAACTTCTAAATTGGAAGTTCACTAATGGACTAGCGTGATGGTTACTGGAAACACCTAGCCTGAAGGCCAGAAAGAAATTGGGGTGTTACCATGATTAAACATCGATACTGGATGGATTATAGGAATGGATAGAACCCTTAAGGCCCATGGATAGAAGTACGAGTACAGCATGGAAGGGAAACTTAAGGAGATGACCTTACTGAAATTCGAAGGGAGAATTATGGTGTTTCCTGGGAATGGCACAAAGATGTGCCAAGATGCATGTATATAGCGGTGATGAGATTGAAAGTTGGAGTTTGTCTATCTTGTAGTCGAGCCCTAGATGTGTCTATAGAAAGGAATGACATGACGACGAAAGTTGAAGGACCACTTTGATCCAAGGAAATTTTCGAATGGAGTCGAGAATGGATTGTTACGAAAGTAACTATGTAAATGTTTAAGGAGCTAAGAGGGTCATAACTCAATTTGATTAATGGAGGGCAAATTGATAAAGCCCTTGAATCTATGTTGGCGCGAAAGGAAGCTTGAAAGAAGTAATATGCCGAATGGTATGGACGTTAAAGAACGCATTCTGACGCGGGCTAGTATTAGTAGTGATGGACAAATGAAAGAGACGATATGAACGCCCGAAGATGAGCTGCTGGCAAATGATATGAATACCGAAAGAAAATGGAGAGAAGCAAATCAGATTGAGGACTGAAGAAGACAAGTCCTAGGGAAAGGTGGCTTTAGGTCGGAAGGGAAGAGTAAGATCATCAAGTCATTAAAAAAAAGGAATTATTCAGGGGAAACGAGGATGCGATGAGGAGCCGATGCTCCAAAGGATTAAATGGTTAGAAGGCTGCAAATTTCGAGGACGAAATTTCTTTAAGGGGAAAGAATTGTGACATTCGCATTTCCAGTCATTTTCAGACTCACTAATCAGAAACGAGTCTTGAAAATTTAAAATGGAGAATCAAGAATTCCAACATCATAATTGGATTGGTCGTCGCCCCTATTAAAGAATTTTAGAGCGAGTAAAACGACGTTCTGAACGTCGGGGGTAAAATTACCTTTTTGCCCCTCAAGTTTAGAACCTCGTCCAAGCATTTGAAGAAGGGCATTTTGGACATTAATCCCTTCCAATAGCCACCAAAAATTTGAAGGATTATTGGCCATTGGATCGAGTTGGAATGACAAGTGGACAAGTGTCACAAGATCAATCATTGAGTGGTCATGTCCAACTTTACATACCTACCATTTAAATCCTTTGACTCAAGTTTGGATATATAGCAATTTCTCCCTCTCCTCAACCTCATTTGACTAGCCATAAACCCCTCCCTCACCGAAACCACCATCTTCTTCTTCCTCTTATCACCGACCAAAACTGTCACCGCTCTTTGCCGCCCACGACACTGCCCTCCGGCCACCACCTAGATGGCAACCAGCCATGCCAACCAAGTCCCACGTCTTGTCGACCTCCTCGAACAAGAATCGGGCCATTTAGAGCACTGAGGAGTTCCAGCCAAGAGATTTCCCGAGAGCCGACGAAAACTGACTCAATCTGAGGTAGGTCCAGTTTCTAACTCTTTTGGAGACCGAATTGTTAGATTTTTGAGGCCAAATTTGGTGGATATCTAGTAGACATGTAGCTGAATCTGTGATAAAAATTGGGGTTCAATTTGATGAAGTTTTGACCATGAATCGGTATTGTGAACTATGGACAGAATCTGCGGAAAAACTGACTTGAGGAATTCGGCGACTTATGAAGGGATTCCGGCGATGACCTGACTCCAAACCCTTGGTAAGGCCCTTAGGTTCTTAGGTAGACATGTTAAAGGGTATGATGATGATTAAATGATGGAAATGGAGTTGATTAAGGCCCGATTGTGCTCAGTTTGCATAGAACCGAGAAAGATCGATTCGGTTCTTTGCAAAACTAAATTTGTTGGGGCTGATGGCGATGGATTATGCGACTCAAATTGGTGATTTGTATATGTTAGGGTGATGAGGATTATGATGTGGTGAATTGTGGTGCATGGATTGAGGAATTGGGCAAAGAAAATTGACGAATTGATTGAAATTCTTAGGTTGTGCAGTGAGTACGGTCTTGGACCATTGGGGGCCGAAATTTTGAGGGCTCAAGAAGAGAAATTGTGTTGTCAAATGCAAAATAAGGGAATTCCTAACCTTATGCTAGGAAGATTGGATTCGATTGGGCGAGTCGAGAGTAAAATTGATTGATTTGTGAGAGTGCCCAAAAGGATAATTATTGGCATGTTATAAGATGGTCGAGGAGTTTATGTGTGCCCTTGCTTGTGTTTAAATCGTGTGCCATGTCGAATGTCATTGATTGTCTTGCAAGCCATGAGTTTTCAAATTGTGCATGAGATGCATTTGTTGTTTTAATTGTGAATTGAATTGTGAATCATGGCATGAGCATGACAGGGCAAGGCCCTAAAGCGTATGAGACGCGGGACGGGAGGTGGATACCCTGATGCGACGAGATCGCGGGGTAGAGTTGATATTGTGTAGCGCCTTGATGCGATGAAATCGCGGGATTGAGTTGGCCACGGTCCTCATGCGAATTATTCGCAGGACGGAGAGGCCTTGAGGCGTATGAGACGCAGGACAGGAGATGGATACCCTAATGCGACAAGATCGCGAGGTGGAGTTGATATTGAGTAGCGTCCTGATGCGATAAAATCGCGGGGTTGAGATAGCCACGGTCCTGATGCGAACTATTCGCAGGACGGAGTTATGAGATAATGGTATTGGCTTGGAGATTCATCGGAACCTGATGCGTTTACGCGGGTTGCCAATGAAGGTCTGATGCATTTAAGTGGACCGAGCCTGATACAATTTAATCGCGGGCTAGAGATTGAGGCAGGCGAAGATTGGTGGATGTGGTGAAGTGGCAGGCCGAGTGTGCATAATCATCTGAGTGTGACATAAGGTCATCATTACATGCCTGTCATCTGTATGTTGTTGTTTTATTGATTTGTGCTTGATATGCCTATGTGGTTAAGAGTTTGGAAATTTCGGGATAGATGACTACCTGAGTGGACGGTCGGCCTAACCTAAGGTTAGGACCTACCTTATTGAGATTTATATCTCGCCCCAATGGGGGCTTAATTTTTCAGGTCCTAGGCGAAGGAAGCGCGAGCTTGCCAAGGATTGGCATTTGAAGCGATAGTTGATCCATTTGCATTTAGAATGGATTTACCTTTTATGATATTAGGGATTGTACTTCTGATTGATGAATTAGGAATTGAACCCTTTGGGAATTGGTTAATGGAACTTGATGTGCCCTTGTATCCTAAGCCATCGGGTGTTGTTTTATTTATTATGAATGGAGTTGGCATCGCTTCTCCATGCGTGTGCCTTTCAATGCTTAGAACATTGGCCGTTGGATCCTAGAGCTTTCACAAACGAACGGCTTGATGGGATGCTCACGTACTCGCCGGGTTCGAGGCGTGACATTGAAAAACCCGCGTAAACGCATCATGTTTACAATTTCATTCCAGGCCTGTGTCGATACATCTCAAATTCTATCCCGCGTCTCAACACATCAGGACATTGGCCATTTTAACCCCGCGTCTCATACGCCTCAGGGTACCATTCAACTCAAACCCTGCACCTCAGCGCCTCAGGGTATCCATCCACACAACCCCGCGTCTCAACACCTCAAGGTGTCACAAGTTTGTCAGACATGCCAAATGCTCATTTCAATTCAGAACTCATGATCAAGTTCAAACTCATGCGACGAGCAACACATCTATGGCATGCGAGACAATTAAATTCAACACTCAAATGTGACAATCAATTCATGGCACAAGCATTATCAAGCATTCAAGCCATCTATATCTCTCAAGGATGCACAATGGATAATCACACCATAAACTTCCAAGGACCAATCTAATTCATACTCAATTCACCTAATTGAGTCCAATCCTCCTAGCCAAGGTTTAAAAACTTCTTACCTCAAGCTTAATTCAACAAAAAATTTTCTTCCAAGCACTTCAATCACTCGATTCTAATAGTCCAAGAACAAGTTAGCCGCGTAACCTAAAGAAATTTATCCAATCGTCAATTTTTCTTGCTCAATTCACCAATCTATGAAGCATAAACCTTAACAATACATTCATCGACATCCTATTACATCTCAATGATGAATTTGAGACTCAATTCCATCACCAACAGTCCCCCACAGATTCGGTATGCATAGAACCGTGACAGGGCATTTTCGGTTATGTGCATATCTCAATCAATCAGCCCTTAAACTAACTGAAATCCTCAATTTATCCACTAATCTACTTGCTAACATGTAGTTCTAGGAGTTGGGAAGCCTCACCGAAAATTTGGAGTCAAGGCGACGACGGAAAGTCCTCGAACAGCGCCGATTCCTCCAAGTCCTCAACCGGTAAGTTTTTTTCCTTCAAACACAAGACCCATTTGGGGTCAAAATTCCATCAAATTCATCCAAAATTTTTACCACAGCTCAGTCTACATGTCCTCTAGATGTCCACAAAACTTAGCTGAAAGATTCAAAGGTTTCGGGGTCCTACGGAGTCTAAACAGTGGCTTACCTCCAGCTGTGATGGTTTCCATCGACTTTCGGGAGAAAGGCCGGCCGGAACTCCTTAGTGGGTCAAATGACTTGATTCTACTTGGAGGTTGTCGACAAGAGAATAAGGAAGGTGCTGGTGGTCGGCTCAAGCCTAAGCAATGGCCGGAGGTGACGGTCGGAGCCAGCGAAGGCGGCGGCAGTGGCTGGTCGGAGTGGAGCTCTCTCGGCTGGAGGAAGAAGAAGAAGAAGAAGAAGAAGAAGAAGAAGAAGAAGAAGAAGAAGAAGAAGAAGAGAAATGGCAGAATGAAGGGGATTTCGGCTGAAGGAGTGAGAGAGAGTGAGATATACACAAATGGCTTGGTCAACCTGATAGAATGGTAGGTTAAAAGTTGTTCATTAAATGCCAACTATTTATCCTTTGACACTTGTCCATATGTCAATCAAAGCTCATCCAATGGTTGTGGTTTCTTGCAATTTTCGTCAGCAATAATGCGGTATAAATGACCAAAATGCCTTTGTTCAATTACTAAGGCAAGGCTAAGGCTTAAGGGGGCAAAGTGATAATTTTACCCTCGACGTTCGGAACGTCGTTTTTCTAATTTCAAATTTCTTCGATATGGTGATGGCCAATCCAATTATAATATTAGAATTCTTGATTCTCCATTTTCTAATTTCAAGACTCATTTCTGAATCCTTTCTCTATTAGATGTGATTCCAACCTATCTCGAACTGACGGGCGGTTGTTCCAAACGTTACGCGTATCGACTCTGTGATTCATATCACACTTAGGGTTCATCAATTCGTGGTGACTTTGATTGTCATGTAATTATTAGGGTCTATCACTAGTTCCGATGATCTCAATCTTCACTATTCGATTTAGGAAAATTTTACAAATTACACATTGGTTAAGTGGCATCACCCGTGCTCCAATCGTATAACGCTAGCAATCCATTCCTTAATCGTTCTTAGATCGGCCTTTTATGGCTTTAAATGTCTCCTCGACAATCCTTATGGTCAAAGCGTCATTTCCTATTTAAGTTCCCTAGGTCCACGTACCTTATCTCGTGTTAGCTTTTCCCTTTTGATCAGTCAACTCAAGATTGATCAGATCCGAGCGAGATACAATTGAAAGACATCGTTAGATATGTTCTCATTACTAAGTCTCGAAATGACAAAAAAAATTAGAATGTCACAACTCCTCCCCCTTACAAAAATTTTGTCCCTGAAATTTATAATAAACCCAATTACCTAAACAAATAGGGGTATTGACGCCTCATCGTTTCCTCGCTTTCCCACGTAACTCATTCGATTCCATGGTGCTCCCAAAAAACTTTGACCAATGGAATCATCTTATTCCTCAGAATCTGCTCCTTCCGATCTTCGATCCTGAGTGGCTTCTCTACGTAGGATGTTCTATCATCCACTTCGAAAATCTCGTAATCCAGTACATGCGTCGGGTCCGGTTCGTACTTCCGTAGCAATGACGTATGGAAGACGTTGTGCACTTGAGATAGATTAGGTGGTAAGGCAAGCCTATAGGCTAAGGTCCCAATCCGTTCCAAAATTTCGAATGGTCCTACGTATCTTGGACTCAGTTTTCCTTTCTTTCCAAATTGAGATAATCCCCTCATTGGTGACAACTTAAGGAAGACATGATCGCCTATTTGAAACTCTAAGGGCTTACGTCGTTTATCCGCATAAATCTTCTAACGACTCTATGTCGTTTTCAGTCTATCCCGAATTATCTTTACTGCTTCCACCGATTGCTCTACCAACTTGGGCCCGTAATACTTCTTTCTCCAACCTCGTCCCAGCAAATCGGGGTTCTACAAGCTCTTTCGTAAAGCGCTTCAAAAGGTACCATTCGAATGCTCTGTTGATAGCTGTTATTATATGCGAACTCTACCAAATGCAACTGATCCTCCCATCCACCTTTGAAGTCTATCACGCACATTCGTAACATGTCCTCGAGCGTCTAAATTGTCCTCTCCGATTACCCATCCGTTTGTGGATGGTATGCCGTACTAAATTGTAGTCGAGTTCCCATGGCATCTTAAAAACAATTCCAAAAGTTCGCTGTGAACTTGGGATCTCTGTCCGATGTGATCGTCACGGGTACTCCATGTAGCCTCACTATCTGCCGCATGTACAGTTCGGCATATCTGTCCATCGCGAAATCCTCTCGCACAGGAATGAAGTGTGCAGACTTGGCCAATCGGCTCACGACTACACAAATAGAATCGTGGCCTCTCTCGCTCCTTGAGAGTCCCATCACAAAATCCATTATTACGTGCTCCCATTTCCATTCAGAAATCTCTAATGGCTGTAACAATCTACCAGGCTTACAGTGTTGTGCCTTCACCTGTTGGCATGTCAAGCACTTTGCCACATACTTCGCTACATCCACTTTCATCCCGTTTCACTAATAATGTTGACGCAATTTCTGATACATCTTTGTGCTTCCTAGGTGAATACTGTAATTGCTTCTATAAGCCTCCAATAAAATCCTTTCTCTAAGCTCTTTGTCCTTTGGTATGCATAGATGCCCTCGAAACTTCAAAATTTCATCCTCTAACACTTGGAATTCTGGCTTCCTTTTTGTCGCATCCATCTCTAAGATTTTTTGAATTTCTAGATTCGTATGCTGCAAGGCTTTTATCCTTTCTTGGATCTCAAGTTCTATTCTCAGTGTGGCTATCAAACTAGATAGTTGACAGACTTCCAATCTGAACTCAGAATCCCTCAAGTTTTCAAATAATGGTCACCCTTTTACCAGTAGACAAGCAATACTCGATTTCCGACTAAGCGCATACGCGACTCTGTTTGCCTTCCTAGGGTGATACAATATGTCACAATCATAATCCTTAAACAACTTCATCCATCGACACTGCCTCATATTCAGTTCATTTTGGGAAAATAGATATTTCAAACTCTGGTGATCCGTATAAATTTAAAATTTTTCGCCACACAAATAATGCCTCCAGATCTTCAGAGCAAAGATGATTGCTGCCAATTCCAAATCGTGAGTCAGATAGTTCATCTCATGCGATCTCAGTTGTCGGGATGCGTAAGTAACTACTCTTCCATGCTGCATTAGCACACAGCCCAGTCCTTTTAAGGAAGCATCGCTATATATTTCATAGCCTCCAAGTCCTTATGGGATCGTCAATACTGGTGCGGTTGTCAACCAATGCTTGAGCTCTTGGAAACTCCTTTCACACTTATCGGTCCATTCAAACTTCGTTTCTTTCTTAGTCAATCTCGTCAGTGGCATGGCTATGAATGAAAACTTCTCCACAAAACGTCTGTAATGTCATCTCAATCCTAAGAAACTTCGGACTTCCGTGACAGTAGTAGGCCTAGGCCAATTCGCTACAGCTTCGATCTTCGCAGGATACACCGCAATTCCTTCTCTAGACACAATATGGCCAAGAAATGCCACTTTGTTCTGCCAGAACTCGCATTTACTAAACTTAGTGTAGAGTGAGTGTTCCCTCAGGTTCTGCAAAACAGTGCTCAGATGCTCTTCGTGTTCTTCGTTACTCCTTGAGTAAATTAGGATATCGTCAATAAAGACTATAACAACTCTATCCAAGAATTCCTTGAACACCCGATGCATCAAGTCCATAAATGCGGCTAGAGCATTGGTCAGTCCCAAAGGCATCACAGTGAATTCGTAATGACCATACCTTGTCCTGAAAGCGATTTTAGGTATGTCTTTCTTCTTAATTCTCAACTGTGATACCCGGTCCTCAGGTCAATTTTAGAGAATACCGCAGCTCCCTGCAATTGGTTAAATAAGTCATCAATTCTCGGCAGTGGGTACTTATTCGTCACAGTCACTTGATTCAGTTGTCTATAGTCAATGCATAGACGCAAGGACCCATCCTTTTTCCTCACAAACAACATCGGCGCTCCCCACGGCAAAGCACTCGGTCGAATAAATCCTTTATCCAGTAATTCTTGTATTTGCACCTTTAACTCCTTTAATTCTAATAAGGACATCCTATAGGTGCCTTTGAGAATGGCTCCGTTCCGGGAGCTAACTCGATCACAAATTCAATTTCTCGCTCTGGTGGCAACCCTGGTAACTCTTGGGGGAAAATGTCAGGAAACTCGCGCACTACCAAGATGCTTTCTAGTTTAGGCTCCTTGGCAGTCATGTCCATAACTGCGACTAAGTACGCCTGACATCCTTCAATTATCAGTTTTGTCGCATCAAGAGACGAGACTAAAGGAATCGAGGTTCCTCCTCGACTTCCCACAAATTCAAAACTAGGACGGCCTTCCAGATATAACCGGATTATCTCACTACCACAATCAACTACCGCCCTTTGCTTACCCAACCAATCCATTCCTATGTTCACATCAAAGTCATACATGGGCAACACAGCCAAGTCTATACTCTCCTTACTACCGCCAATGACGATTTTACAATCCGCATAACCCAACGAAACGAGTACATTATCTTTCAACGGGGTGGAAACATATAGAATCACACTCAACGGTTTTAACTTCATATCAACCAAATCAGCAAATCGATCAGACACAAATAAAGCATACGCAGCTTGGTCACACAAATAAATCGTATCTGTGACCACGCTTGGCATTTCTTCTGCTTCCCTACGGGCTACGGCATAAACTCTCCCCTGAGCTAGGGGTTGGTTCTAATCAATTTGGGGAGTAGAAGCCGACGGTCTAGCCTGTGGTTGTTACCCTTGAGGTCTATTCGTTGGAGCTTGATTCGGGCAAGTCCCCATCTGGTGCCTCATCTAACCACACTTGAAGCATGCTCCAGTCCTTGTCGAGTAAGGTCCATTACCATGCCTTCTGCCACAAAGGCGGCAACTCTAGTTCATAGGGTTCGGTGGCTTCACAATGTTCTTCCTTGTCGGAGGGATAAAGTGTCTATTACCAATCACTGGTCTTTTACCAATTTGGCGATTATCTCTGAACGAATTAAACCGCGATCCAGATGCGGCATTTCTCTCCTTCAGGTCCCTCTTAATCATTTGTCCACGTTCATAAATTTCCTTGTAGGTCCTCATGTTTAGAGCTATCATTTGGCTACGAAGTTCAGGCCTCAATCCATCCCGAAATCTTTGCGACTTCTCCAGGGGATCCTCTACCGATCGAGGTGCATACCTTGATAGCCTAGAGAATTCAGCTTCATAGTAGTCCACTGTCAGGTGATTCTGACGCAGCTGCAAGAACTCTACTTGCTTCCTTTCCCGAGCCGTCTCAGAGAAATACCTGTCATTGAATGCTGTAGTAAATGCATTCCAGGTCAAGGCTGTCTCTTCCGGGAAGATTCCATTCTTGGTGGTAGCCCACCAGTCATTAGTAGTCCCTTCCAGTTGGTATATTGCTAACAGTACCTTTTCCTCATCTATGCACCTTAGCACTCCAAAGGCCTTTTCTAGTTTCTCGATCCATCTCAATGCTAGTTCGGGGTCTTCAGTCCCATCAAACTGGGTCGGCTTCAGCTTGATAAATTGCTCAACCAGTCGGCCCATCTGCCTGGCCACAACAATATCTTCTTAGGCATTCGCTGCCTCATTGCCCTGGTCATGATCGCCATTGTTTCCATTGCCTCCATTATTGCCGTTGTTGGCATTAACGGTAGCTATTACGGCTCCTACATCTTGGGCTATGGTAGTATCCCTATCCCGGATTTGCCTGTCGATGAGGTCGCCAATCCTTTCTAGTGCTCTCAGCATTCCATCCATTCTCGGGTCTTCCGCCACAGGTGGCCTCGAACTAGAGGCTCCGCTCCTGAGTCTTTCAAGTCTTTTGGATGGATTACTTATTCTCGTATGCTTTTACTAAGCCTGGACCAACACAATTTCACCACAAAATTAGCAACTTATTCATCTAATCAAGTCTAGAGATACTAAACTAGGTCTGAAAGAAGCAGTCATAACATAGCAATCTCCCACACAACTATTTTCAAAGGCACTTCAATAAGCAGTTCATGGCTATTCCTCAATTCCGTTCACTTCGATGGTTCACCAAAACTAGCCATCTCATTCACTTAATAGATCAAAATCCAGAAATGACTTCCTGCGCTAAACATGAAACTTAATCCTCATAAATCACCGCAATCCTGTCAAGACCAAATGCCAATCACATGTGCCAAGTCATATGTCATGCATCTCGTGCCTTATTCTAACTAGTTTCCTAAGGTTCACTACCCGTCTTTGTCCCAATTTAATCCTCCTTATCACTCCAATCCTCAATCAACTTTAGATCGAGTTGACCTTGCTCTGATACCAAGCAAGACGAGATGTCACGCCCCGCGCTTCGAGCACGATCGCGCAACTCCCTGCAAGCATAAACTCTCTCGGATGTCCCAAGATTCGCATAAATCGAGAGATGTACCATATCGATAGCATGCAAAAGCGATAATATACAAACTCCTCCATACAATAATAAAAAGGGGACCTGGGTAATGAGAGTACCAATAAATACATAACCTCTCAACTGTTCATACAAAAGCACTAGCAAGCTAAACCTGCTAGTCGGTAGAGGTGATAAGACCAGTACAAAAGATGATCATCAACATCTCCAAAAGAAGCAGGGCCTCGAGGTCACAATCAAAATATCAGACCAGAAAACATAAACTTCTAAGTCGAGCTGCTGAAATCGTCAATCTCCTAAGCATCCTCAATAGGCTCGTACTCTGAGAAAGTCTCCGACCAAACCTCCACAGTATCCTTCATCGTCTCGTCAACTGACGACTCCACCAGGTCATCTTCGGTAGCCTCAATCTCGATGACCTCGTTGGTGTCTTTCAAGGTTGGGGTCCTCTCAAAAATATCCCTCAAGCCAGCTGCTGATCCCTCGGCCTCTATCGAATCCCGAGCTGGATGACACCAACTAGGGATTATCCCACGGGGTACTTCAGTGAGCTTTAGTGGCCCCGTAGTAACTTTTCCTACCCTCCTAAATCAAGCATCGAACCTATGAGGCTTCTAGCTCTTTCCACCCTCATCAACCCAGACTACCGTGCACTTCCTAACGTATATCGTTCCCTGTTCATCCGGAAACTCCTCAAAATAAGCGGACATTTCCTTTGGGTCACCAAATCTGATTGGCCACATTTTCACGGCCTAGGATATCGAGGTGCACCAATAAAGAGAAAGTGTTGTTGGCAGTTTATCAGTTAGAAGGCACAGCTAATGATTGGTAGAGTGCCACGAAAGATGAAGTGTTTCCTGAAGGAACCGCCTTGACTTGGTCCGCTTTCACTGCCGCTTTCAACTACAAGTATTTCATGGAGACGGCACAAGAAAGGAAGCAAGTAGAATTCCAATAGTTATGCCAGAATCGTCTAACTGTGGATCAGTATGAGGCCGAATTTGCTAGATTGTCAAGGTACACACCAAGGTCAATTGAGGATCCATTAGAGAAGGTACGAAAATTTCGAGATGGATTGAGACCAGAACTTCAAAGTCAAATGGTAGCTATGAACCTGAGGACTTACAGGGAGATTTATGAACGGAGCAAGATGGTTGCGAGAGACATGAAAGAAAGAGCCACCACATCTAGATCGCGGTTCACTTCGCTCAAGGATAACCACCAGCTCGGGAAGGGACCAATGACAAGCAACAGGTGTTTTGTCCCTCCAGCGAGAAAGGATATTGGGAAGTTACTGCACCAATCGAATTGGAACCGTCGCCTCTATATTATAAAGCATAGAAGTGAGGCTTTCCCGACTAGGACATGAGCATATTTTAAGTGTGGTCAACTGGGCCACCAGATAAGAAACTGTCCTAATCAAGCCCTATGACCCAGACCACAAGGGCAGCGACTCCAGCCAAGACCGCCGGTTATAGTTCCACATAACGATCAAAATCGACCGCCAGCCCAAGGACGAGTTTATGTTGTGGCGCGTAGAGAGGCGGAGGAAGCGTCTGGCGTGGTCACAGGTGTGATTTGTTTGTGCGGTGAAGTTGCCTATACGTTATTTGATCCTGAAGCTTCGCATTCTTTTGTTCTGCCCAATTTGCTGACTTGGTTGATATGAAATTGAAACCGTTGAATGTGACGTTGCATGTTACCACCCCGTTAAAGGATAATGAGTTAGTCTCGCTAGGTTGTGCAGACTTTAAAATAGTCATTGGTGGTAGCGAAGAAATGATAGATTTGGTTGTGTTGCATGTTTGATTTTGATGTGATTATTAGGATGGATTGACTGAGTAAGCAAAAGGCTGTCGTCGATTGTTGTAATAGGGTAATTCATTTTTTTCCGGATGGTCGACCTAGTTTTGAATTCGTGGGAAGTCGAGGTGGAACCTCGTTTCCTTTTATCTCGTCGCTTGAGGTGGCAAAGTTGTTAGCAGAAGGATGCTAAGCTTATTTAGCTGTGGCAGTGGATACAATCGTCAGGGAACCTAGGTTAGAGGATATTTTCATGGCACGTGAATTTCCCCGATATCTTTCCCTAAGAATTGTCGAAATTACCACAAGAGAGGGAAATCAAATTTGTAATTAAACTAGCCCCTGGAACGGAGCCAATTTCGAAAGCATCTTATAGAATGTCGTTGCTGGAATTGAAAGAGTTAAAGGTGCAAATGCAAGAGTTGTTAGACAAAGGGTTCATTTGACCGAGCACACAGCCTTGAGGAGTACCGGTGTTGTATGTAAGGAAGAAAGATGGGTCTTTGCGCTTGTGTATTGATTATAGACAGTTGAATCAATTGACCATTAAGAATAAGTATCCGTTGCTGAGGATTGATAATCTGTTCGATCAATTGCAAGGAGCCATTGTGTTTTCTAAGATAGATCTAAGGACTGGTTATCACCAGCTGAGGATTAAGCAAGAGGACATTTCGAATACTACTTTTCGAACAAGGTTTAGGCATTATGACTTTAAAGTGATGCCTTTTGGGTTGACTAATGCCCTAGAACATTTATGGATTTAATGCACCGAGTGTTTATGAAATATTTAGACCGGTTTGTTATAGTCTTCATTGATGACATATTGATTTACTCGAGGAGTAATAAGGAGCATGAACGACACCTAAGGATTGTTTTATAGACTTTGAGGGAACACTTGCTTTACGCTAAGTTTAGCAAATACTAATTTTGGTTGGATAAAGTAGACCCTTTGAAGATAGAAGCAGTGATGAATTGGCCTAGACCTATGATAGTTACTGAAGTTCGAATTTTTTTGGGACTGGCAGGTTACTACAGACAACATGAAAAAGTTCTCGTCAATGGCCACTCTATTGACGAGGTTGACTAAGAAAGATACGAAGTTTGAGTGGACAAATAAATGTGAAAGGAGCTTTCAAGAGCTTAAGCACTACTTGACAACCGCACCAGTACTAAATATCCCTTCTGGACCTGGAGGTTATGAAATTTATAGCGATACTTCACTAAAAGGATTGTGTTGTGTGTTGATGCAACATGGAAGTGTTGTCACCTATGCTTCTCGACAACTGAGACCTCATGAAATTAACTATGCGACGCATGACTTGGAGTTAGCTGCAATGATCTTTACCTTGAAGATCTAGAGGCATTCTTTGTGTGACGAGAGGTTTCATATTTATACATACTATCAGAGCTTGAAATATCCTTTTCTCATAAGAAATTGAATATGAGACAACATCGATGGATGGAATTACTGAAGGATTATGACTGCGACATTTTGTACCATCCTGAGAAAGCGAATAGGGTCGCAGATGCACTTAGTTAGAAATCCAGCATCGTGCATCTATTGGTCAAGGGATGGTCTTTGCTCGAAGGATTAAGAGATTCCTAGTTTAAGTTGGAAGTTTGCCAACCGCCGAGTTTGGTGGCAACGCTGAGAATTGAACCTGAAATCTAAGAAAGAATAAAGGCCTTATAGTCTACGGACCTAGAAATTTAGAAGATTCTTGAGATGGATCCAAGGAAAAGGAAAGCAGAGTTTTAAGTATCCGAGGATGGGATTTTGAGGTTTCGAGGGCGTCTGTACATACCTAATGATGAAGAGCTTAAGAAAAGAATTTTGTCTGAAGCTCATTGGAGTAATTACAAATCTGCTCATTTTATACCTATGCGAAAGGATTTCGTGATGGACAAGTTCGCTGAGTTGTATATGCGTCGTGTAGTGCGACTTCACGGAGTGCCGGTAACGATTATATCGGACAGAGATCCTAAGTTTACAGCAAATTTCTGAAAAGTCTTTAGGATGGTATGGGAACTAGATTGCAGTTTTGTACTGAGTATCATCCACAAACAGATGGACAATCGAAAAGAACGATTTAGATGCTCGAGGATATGTTGTGAGCATGTGTTATAAATTTCAAATGTGGATGTGAGGATCAACTGCATCTGGTGGAGTTCGCATATAACAACAGCCACCAATAGAGTATTGGAAAGACCCAATTCGAAGCACTTTATGGCAGAGCCTGTAGAACCCTTGTATGCTGGGACGAAGTTGGAGAAACAAGCATTTCAGGCCCAAAGTTATTAGAACAGTCTGCAGAGGTAGTGAAAGTGATTAGAGAAAGGTTGAGGATGGCACAGAGTCGCCAGAAAATTTATGCTGACAAATGACGCAAGCCCTTGGAGTTTCATGTCGGAGATCATGCTTTCCCTAAGGAATCACCAATACGAGGCTTATCTCGGTTTGGAAAGAAAGGAAAACTGAGTCCGAGGTACGTAGGCCCATTCGAAATTCTAGAGCGGATTGGAACACTGGCCTACAGGCTTGCCTTACCACCAACTTTGTGACAAGTGCACAATGTCTTCCATGTGTCAATACTAAGAAAGCACAAGCCAGACCCGACTCATGTGTTGGATTATGAGACTATTGAAGTGGACGACAGAATATCGTACGTGGAAAAGCCAATCAGAATAGAAGATCCAAAGGAGCAAGTCTTGAGGAATAAGACAATTCTGCTAGTCAAGGTCATTTCTAACACCACGGGACCAAAGGCGCTACATGGGAAAGTGAAGAGGCGATGAGGCATCAATACCCCCGTTTGTTTTAGTAATTGGGTTTGCTATAAATTTCAAGGACAAAATTTCTATAAGGGGAAAGAGTTGTGACATTCTGAATTTCCTACCATTTCGAGACTGTTGAATGAAAGGATATCTATCGATGTGTTTCAGTCTTATCTCGCTCGGATCTGATCAATTTTGAGTTAACTCACCAAAAGAGAAAGGGTAACGCACGACAAGGTACATAGACGTAGGAAACTCCAATAAGAAATGACGCTTTGACCATAAGGATTGTCGAGGGAATATTTAGAGCCAATAAAGGCCGATCTAAAAATGATTAAGATATTCATTGCTAGTGTTGTGTGATTGGCGCGCGGGTGATGCCACTTAACCAACGTATGATTTGTAAACTTTTCCTAAATCGAACTATGACGATCGACACTGTCGGAACTAATAATAGACCTACAATTACAGGACAACCAAAGTTGCCGCGACTTGAGTCGTCCTAAGTGGGATGAGAATCATAGAGTCGACACGCCTAATGTCTACAAAAGTCGTCTGTTAGTTCGAGATAAACTGAATTTACGATTGACAAAAAACTGATCATGAAATGGGATCTCAAAATTAGAACATGGACAATGAGGAATTCAGACATTTGAAAAGAATTAGACGTCGCCTCATCGAAGGTAATTTAAATTGAAAAAGTGAAGTTTTGGACGGAAATTGCGAAATCACCAATTTACCCCTCGAGGATTAGCTCTGCCTTAAGATTAGAAGAAGGCATTTTAGTCAATTGCAAACCCCATGGGTGCCGAAAATTTAAGGGCAAAAGAACCATTGGATTTCAAGATATTAATTTGCTTGTGGATTAGTGTCATGACCTGGAGCAGTTAGCATTACTTGACCACTTTTTACCTACCATTCAAGCAATTTGACCAAGTTGGATTAAACTAGTCTTCTCCTCCCTCATTTCACTGTGTTTGGTAACACTCTCTCCCTCTCATCCCTTCATTTTTTTTTCTTCAAGCCAAGAGACCCTTGCCGACCAGCTTCTGTCTACCAATTTGCAGCCTTCAGCCGCCACTTCCGACGACCTCTAGCCTGATCGCCGACCACCAGCCTCTCCCTCAGCCTCTTCCCTACACAGCCTTAGTCGCCATTCGGCCGTTGGTGGTCCCAATCGTCTCGTTTGGCCCCAAACACGAAACCGGACGAATTCTAACCCGATTTCAAAGAGGGCTAGTTTTCTTCGACTTCGAGAGCTTGTTGAGCTTCAAACCTTTGGTGAGACACTCTCAACTCATAGTATAAGAGTTTAGAAAGTTGAGATTGAGAATTGGTTGAAGTTAGATTGGATTTTGAAGAGTGTTTTGTGTAGTTTCCCATGGACAGATTATGTTTCGCATGCCTCAAAATTTTCAGTAAGACCTCTAATGACATAGATTGGCAAGTTGGCAAGGAAATTATGGGATGAATTGAAGCTTAAAGGTGATTTAAGGGCTATTTAGTGTGATTTTTTTAGGACCGATTCTGTCCTAGCCTTGACCCGAACAAACCGAACCCTTTGGAGATTTGTCGCCGTGTCGCCTTGCTTCAAGACTTGTGGTAAGTCACCTAGGGGTGTTAATTGATATGTTGCTAAGGTCATTGCACGCTGGAATGAGGTATTAAAGTATTTTAATGGTGAAATTGGTGCAATTACCTTTAGGACTGCATTGCCCTATTTTTGGTGGAGTTAGAACCGAACCTTGTGGTGCGTCTTGGCATGAAAATTGCTAGCTCAATTGAAGGTAAGCGGCCCCTAGCCCTCCACTAGGACGTTAGGTTACTAATGGATGGATTTGAGGTTTAATTGATGGGTTTTATAAAGCAAAAATGTGATTGAAATGTTGAGGGCCGAATGCAACTCTTATTAGCCGAAACATGTATCTCGCCTTAGGGTGAATTTGTGATTTTCATGATTGAATATGTGTGTTCGGTTATCATGTATGCTTGTTTGGTCGTGTGGCATTTGGCCTTGAATGACAATTGTATGAAAAATATGCTTGAAATGGCAAGAGATTGAGTTGCGCAATTGCTTGCCATAATGTGTGAAACGGTGCTATGCAATGAAAGTGTTTGGCCGTGCTGTCTCTCACGATAATAGAATTGCTAATTGCTTGGTGAAATTATATTCGATCATGAGGTCACTTAGTGAAATGGCTTGTGAGCCTTGTGTGATTAGAAACACGACATGAGATGACAAGTTTGATGAAAATGAGATATAAGCCTATGGACTTATGGCACCCTGATGGGTCAGAACGCGAGTTGCAAGTCGAGTTATACCCTGATGCATCACAACGCGGGGTCAGTGTAACATTCTGAATTTCCTATCATTTTGAGACCTTTGAATGTAAGATATCTATCGAGGTATGTTAGTTATTTCTCGCTTGGATCTGATCAGTCTCGAGTCAATTAACTAAAGGGGAAAGGCTCACACGCGATGAGGTACGTGGACCTAAGAAACTCGATTAGAAAAAGGCACTTTGACCAAAAGAATCGTCAAGGGAACATTTAGAACCGAGACCAATCTAAAAACGATTAAGGAAGGCATTGCTAGTGTTGTACGATTGGGACGCGGGTGATACCGCTTAATCAAAGTATAATTTGCAAAATTTTTCTAAATCAAATTGTGACAATCGTTGCCGTCGGGGCTAGCAATAGACCCTCGCGATTACATGACAACCAAAGTTGCCATAATTTGAGTTATCCTAAGTGTGATGAGAATCACAGAGTCGATACGCGTAAAGTCCGCAAGTGCCACCCGTTAATTCGAGACAAATTGAAATTTCGATCGACGAAAAATCGATCACGAGATAGGACCTCGAAATTTGAAATTGAAAATGAGGGATTCCAACATTTGATATGGATTGTGTGACATTCTGATTTTCAATCAACTTCAGACTCTGTAATGAGAAGTTTATTTATATCAAGCGATGTATTTCAGTTGTATTCCACTCAAATCTGATCAATTTGAGCAGACTGACCAAAGAGGAAAGGCTAACGCAAGACGAGATACGTGGACCTAGGCGACTCGAATAGGAAATGGCGTTTTGACCATAAGGATTGTCGAGGGGATATTTAGGACCGCAAAAAGGCCAATCTAAGAACGATTAAGGATTACCATGCGAGCGTTGTGCGGTTGGAGCGCGGGTGATGCCGCTTAACCAACGTACGATTTACAAAATTATCCTAAATCGGACTGTGACGATCGAGACCACAGGGACTAGCGATAAGCCCTCGCGATTACATGACAACCAAGGCCGCCATGAATTGACGAGCTCTAGACGTGATGAGAATCACGGGGTCGATACGCGTATAGTCTGTAGAAGCCGCCCATCGGTTCGGAATAGGCTGGAATCACGTCTGGTAGAAGGAACGATCAGAATTGAGTCCTGAAAAGTTCGAAAAAGGAAAATCAAGAATTCCAACGTCAATTGGATTGGCCGTCGCCCTATCGAAGAAGTCAGAAACTAGAAAAACGACGTTCCGAACATCGGAGGTAAAAAGACCAAAATGCCCCTCAAGTTTAGGACTTTGTCTTTATAATTGAAGGAAGGGCAAAATGGACATTTCTCCTCCCCCAAGCTGCTGCAAATTGAAGAGCAATTGATGGCCATTGGATGCCCTTGAGAAGAACAATGGACAAGTGTCAAGCATTCAAGGGTAGTAGATCATTTCACCAATTAATGCCCACCTACCAATCACCTCAATTAATTTAAATTTTTTGGGATAATAAACAGCTCTCTCTCTCTCCTCAAACCCCCCCATTCGGCCATTTTTGTTCCCCAAAGACCAGACCAAGCTTCTTCTTCTTCTTCTTCTTCTCTAGTTTCTGCTTCACCCGACCCCGCCGGATGCCGCCGTTCGGTCCGTGCGACCGCCACCTCCGACCGTCCCGTGCTTCCGGCCAACTACCCAGACGTAGCCCCACGTCTTGCCGACATCTTCCAACTAGAATCAGGTCATTTGGAGCTCTGAGGAATTCGGGACAAGCATTCTCCCACAGGTCGACGGAATCTGTTCCAGTTTGAGGTAGGTTCGGTTCTGAACCCTTTAGACAGCTGAAAACTTGGAATATTTGGCTCAAATTTTATGGAGATCAAGTACACATATATATGGTTCTGTGGTAAAAATTTGGGATTTATTGTATAAGTTTTTGACCATGAACAACCCTTGTACATTATGCCCAGAATCTGCCGGTATTATGTGTGTGAGTGCTCCGGCGACTTCCGTCGACTTTCCGGCAACCGCACTACTTGAAACTACGGTGAGACTTCCAAACTCTTAGGTAGACATTATAAGAGGTAGAATGGTGTATATTTGATGGATTTGAGATAGATTAAGGCCGGTTGGACCCGGCATGAACAGAACCGAATGGAACCGGTTCAATGCTGGGCCAAACCAGTTCTGTGGAGGGCTGAATAGACTGGGATTGTGTTGTATTTTGGTGTGTTAATGTGTTGTGATGATGAGGAGTATCTAATGGATGATTTGGATGGATGAATGGAGGGATTGAACTTGAAATTTGACCAAATCGATTGATTATCCTAGGTTGCGCGACGGATTGGCCTTCGACTTGAGTTGGCCGAACCTTAGGAGGTGCAAGGAGGAGTAATTTGCGTTGTTAAGCGGAGGTAAGGAATTTTCTAAACCGATGCTAGGGGGATTGGACTCGATTGGGTAAGTCGAGGGCCGAACGAAACGATTTATGAGAAAATCCTCGCATGTAATAGCTTGATGCGCCCTTGGACATTATAGAATGATTGTTTGACCTAGCCTATGTGTGAATGGTCTGAGTGCCTGAGTACTATTTGAATTGAATTGCATGCCACGAAATTTATTAAACATATTATCATGCGCATTGGCCATTGGTTATGAAATTTGATTTTTAAAAATCAAGTTAATTGATATGATGTGGCATGAGACATGATTGTGACATTGCATGGCATGGCCCTGAGGCGTATGAGACACGGGGCGGAGGTTGAGACCTTGATGCGACGAGGTCGCGGGGTGGATTACGAAAAGGTGGCGCCCTGATGCGACGGAGTCACGGGGTTGAGATAGCCACAGTCCTGATGCGATATAATAGCGGGACAAAATACGAGCTCATAGACTCTGCCTAGAAATTGAACCGGGGCCTGATGCGTTTACGCGGGACGAGCCTGATGCGATTTAATCGCGGGCTAGAGAATGAGGCAGACAGAGGTTGATTGGTGTGGTGAAGTGACATGCCGAGCATATACGTGCAACTGTGTGTGACATGAGAATATAAATGCATGCCTGTCCTCTATGCATTATTGTTTATTGAATTATGACTGTCATGTCCGCGTGAGTTCATGAGTTGGATAGGTTGAGTGACTTGACTGCCTAAGTGGACGGTCAACCTGACCTAGGGTTAGGTTTTTCTTACTGAGATGTGTATCTCACCCCTTTTAGGGAAATTCTACTTTACAGATCCTAGGCAATAGCAATGTGGCCTATCAGATTCGGGGACCCGCAGGAGATGACGGCGTATTACGATGAGTTCCCCGATAGGCAGGGTAATATATACATAAGGAAATGTACAGTAATTTGGATAGATGAGGGCGAACCTGACTAGAAACCTCATCGGTTTGAGGCTTCGTTTAGACAGGACGGGGATAGGAAGGTCGGGCCGCTGAAGCCCCATGAGGTTCCAGAGGGTGTCATACCTCCTTGGTGTCAGACGATAGCAGACTAGGAGTTTCCCGAGGGCTCAGTGGTTGGTTCGAGGAACGGCCTGGAGCGGACGCCGACAGCTGAGTTTCCCGTGCCACCGCCAGAGGATGAGATCATCGTGGTAGAGCCGTCCGAGAGAGATCCATCCGAGCTGGACCAGGAGGCGACCGTAGAGAGAGACCGGGCTGAGCAGTCGCAGGAAGCGACCATGGGAGATTCTGTGGAGGTTCCATCAAAGACTTTCTCCGAGTACGAGCCGTCAGAGGAGAGCGAGGACACCGGAGATTCCAGCAGTTCTTCCTAGGCGACTTCGGATGACGACCTGACTTTTTGACTGGCGACCTGATCCCCTTTCCCTAGTGGATTTTGTGGACATCTTTGACATGTTTACCCATCGCCTTGGTGTATAGCGGTCTGAAGTAGATGTGACCAGTTAATGTTGATGTACGACCTTTTGATGCTATCCAGTCCTGCTTAGTCTTGGGATATATATATCCATGTGGTACGGGGAGTTGTTGGGAAACGCTTCCTTGTGCTTAATGTAAATTATTTCATCTCTCGATCTTCCTTTATATATAAGTGGATCCTTGGGACCGTCGAGAGATTGTTGTGGTTTTGCTTGTAGGGATGATTGCGTGCTCGCGATGGGGCACGGGGCGTGACAGATTGGATGCCGCCTTATCGAGGGTGAAAAATATCAGGAAAACGAAATTTCGAACTAAAGGTGTGAAAAGACCATTTTGCCCTTGGAGAGTTAACCTTGCCTAACTGATTTGAGAAGGGCTTATTAGTCATTTGACATTTTCTTCTTCCCCAAGGAGGCTGCCGAAAATTAAGGGGGCAAGAAAGTAATTTGAGCCTTGATATTATTGACTAAGGACATGTGTCATTACATGGGTGATGGTCATTAATTTTTATAGAGGTTACATGACATGTAGTATTAGGTTCACAGAGCTGGGGCCGCTGTTTTGGTTAAGTTTCGATTAGGTTTTGATGGTTGAATCGAGGTGATTTTTAAGAGCAGAATCTGACCGCCAGTTGGTCTAGGATGAAGTGAGCTATTCGGAGGTCTTATGGGTGCTATTTAGCTTTGAATTTCATCGTGGCACTATATAACATGTTAATTGAGGTTTTAGCAAGAGGAATTGGTGATAAATTGGACCTTAAGGTGATGCATGGGCTGTTTAATGCATGAGGAAGCAGAACCGGTTCTGGTCTATTTTGTGCAAACTGGTTCTGTTGGGGGCTGTTCTTGGCGTCATCATGCTCTAAATGTGGTGTTAAGGCATACTAGAATGTCGTTTAGAGTGTTATTAAGGTGTACGATGGGTGGAATTGAAGTTAGAAAAGAGAAATAGATTGAAACGATGATTAGTCGCTGAAGTATCTTGCTGCCCTATTTTTGGACAACGATGTTTGGGATTGAAGCCGGCTTTGACAAGGGACTTTCGATGGAATTTTGCTAATTGGAACGAAGGTAAGCGACCCTAAACCTATATTAGAACATTTGGACGCAACTGGATGGTTTTATTGTGGAATCGATGAGTTGATGATTTTGTTATGATTGATTGAGTGGAAATTGACTGGAATTGTTGAGAAGTGGGCCAAGAGCGTTTGCTTGTTATTAAAATTATAGTTCTTTTAACTGACTTGGTGATGTGCTTGTTGGTATGTCTTACTTGATTATGTGGCAATAGGGTATGTGACTCTCAAGTTATTTTTTATGACAGCGGTGTTTGGGATTGAAGCTGGCTTTGACAAGGGACTTTCGATGGAATTGTGCTAATTGGAACGAAGGTAAGCGACCCTAAACCTATATTAGAACATTTGGACGCAACTGGATGGTTTTATTGCAGAATCGATGAGTTGATGATTTTGTTATGATTGGTTGAGTGGAAATTGACTAGAATTGTTGAGAAGTGGGCCAAGAGCGCTTGCTTGTTATTAAAATTGTAGTTCTTTTGACTGACTTGATGATGTGCTTGTTGGTATGTCTTACTTGACTATGTGGCAATAGGGTATGTGACTCTCAAGTTATGTTTGACGATAAAGTATGATCATTTTGGTAAGCAGAGGGTTTATGATCGGCTTTCGAAAGTTTCTCATGGTGAGAATGTGATTAAATGATCGTGGAGATAATTATTGACTTGAGATGTTTGTTGAGGTACATATATCCTGAGGCGTCTTAACGCAAGATCACATTGTGAGTATACTCTAAGGCGTTTTAACGCGGGGTTGTGGCTCGAATGTTATCCTGAGGCGTCTTTATGCAGGATAAGAATTTGTACATGCTAGCATGAGTTTGAAAATAAGCTCGTAAACCTGATGCGTCTTAACACGGGTTTATTTGTCTTGGTAGTCTAATGCGTTGAACGCAGACTAATCCATTGAGTTGTGGATCGAAAATTTTATTAGTTATTAATTCCTTTGGTGTTGATGTAGTTCTTGGCTAGTACGAAAGATTGGGTCACTTTCTTTCTATATTTGTTTTATATGTCATCTCTTTACAAGTCGTATGATGTGACGCTCTCGTGTAAACCGTTATTTGTTGTTATGACTGTTTTATCTGGTGGGACTGATGGTCTAATTTAGGATTAGGGTAGCTTGCCGAGACATAAGTCTCACCCCGTCGTGGGATCCTAAACTTTGATTATGTTGCCTATGTGCCTAGGAGATCCCAAGGAGATGACAGCTTATTTTGAGGAATTTCCAGATAGACGAGGTACAGTTTATATTATGAAGAGTATGGTAGTATGGGTTGATGGGGGGGAGGAAGACTGGAAGCCACATCGTTTTGAGGGCTGGTTTAGGAGAGCTAGAGAAGTTACCACTGGTCTATTAAAGGCTTACGGGGTTCCAAGACGTGTAGTTCCATCGTGGTGCCATCCTTCTCAAGAAGAGATCAAGGTAGAGGGTTCCGTGGTAGGTTCGAGGAACGTTCTAGAGAAGACCCCGGCAAGAGAGAAGAGTATCGAGGTGATCGAGATTTCTGACTCAAAGAATGAGATAGAAGAGGACACCATAAAAGTATGATCAGAAACTTTCTCGGATTACAATCCCGCAGAGGACATGAGTCGAGTCGAAGATACTAGTACCACTTAGTGGGCTCGAGATCACACGACTGTTGGAGTTGTCTTTTGGTGGTGACGATCTTTTTGGTGGGGCTTAATGGTTGTCTTTTGTTCGTCCTTTTGTCTTCATCGACCTTAGCTAGTGGTATTAGCTAGTCCCTGGCCTCGTTTGTATAAACTCATCCTCTTGATATGTAAATCAATATTTACTTTGTCTCGTGTCTCTTTTTTTATTTTGTTTTGAATTACCTTGCATGGAGTTATGTATTTTTTTTTTTTACTCTTCCGCATGCGAGTCTCATTTATTTATCGCCATAAAGAAGGGTATTTTGGGACTGAATTTACGGCATGAGCGGATAAGCGCATTCGTAAGGTGATCAGGGCGTGACAGATTATATCATAATGCGTCAGAACGCAGGATAAGTTTGATACGTGTCGACACGAGCCTTGATGTGGCATTTGAAACCTAAGACATCTGAACACAAATTTATAAATTGTTGTAGCCTAAGGCGTGTTGATGGGGCCGAGCCTGAGGCGTTTTGACGCGGGCATAGACGATGAAATGAACATCAAGATGAGATTAAGTACAACCCTTTTCATACTTGAATGAACTATAATGCTAGTACGTTAAGCTTGGTCTCATATTGTTATGCATGCCCGTAAATGGTAACTTTTTATGCCAATTATGTCGATGTGCTTTAATATTAGTGTACTATGTGCCTTTCTTGATGAGCCACTACATGTTGGATTTAGAAGTTTTGTCTAAAGGTATTAGCAGCCTAATCTAGGTTTAGATCTAGCTTGTTGAGATGTAAATCTCACCCCGTCGTGGGATTTATTTTTAGACCCCAAACCTTGAAGATGATGCCCATATGCCTAGGCGATCCTAAAAAAATGACCTCTTTTGATGAGTTTTCGGATGGTCAAGTTGTAGTTTATGTTAGGAAGTGTACCACAGTATGGGTTGACGTTGGAGCGGAGCATTGGCAACCTCATTGCTAAGAGGCGTGGTATCGTCGTGCCGAGGGCATTACCACTTGTGACATTCTGATTTCCCCGTCATTTTCAGACTCATTAATGAGAAATGTATCTGGCGATGTATTTCAGTCATATCTCGCTCGAATCTGATCAATTTGAGTTACAGACCAAAGGGGAAAGGTTAACGCGAGACGAGGTACGTGGACATAAGGAACTCGAATAGGAAATGACGTTTTGACCATAAGGATTATTGATGGGACATTTAGAACCATAAAAGGTCGATCTAAGAACGATTAAGGAATGTCTTGCTAGCGTTATACGATTGGAGCGCGGGTGATACCTCTTAACCAATGTATAATTTGCAAAATTTTCCTAAATCGAACGGTGACGATCAAGACCATCGGAACTAGTGATAGACCCTCACAATTACATGACAACCAAAGTCGCCATGAATTGACGAGCCCTAATTGTGATATGAATCATAGGGTCGATACGTGTAACATCTGCAAAAGCCACCCGTCAGTACAGGATAGGCTAGAACCACGTCTGATAGAGAAAAAAATCAGAAACGAGTCTTGAAAATTGAAAATGGAGAATTAAGAATTCCAACATTATATTTGGATTGATCGTCGCCTTATCGAAGAAAATTAAAACTAGAAAAACGACGTTCCGGTCGTCGAAGTAAAATTATCATTTTGCCCCTCAAGCCTTAGCATTACCTATATAATTGGATGAGGGCATTTTGATCATTAACCACACCCTCATAGCTGCTGAAAATGTGAAGGAAGGAGAGCCATTGGATGCACTTTGATTGACACCTTGGACAAGTGTCAATGGATTAAGCCATGAGTTGATGTATCCACTTTACCTACCATTCAACTCATGTTGAGCAAGCCAAATGAAGTATAAACCCTCACACTCTCTCTCTTGGCCGGTCACCCCCTCATTTAGCCAAAAACTTCTTCTTCTTCTTCCCTTCTTCTGCTACTGTGAAGCTGCATCGCCGACCAGTTCTGCCGTCCCTGTTCGCTGCCACCGACCGCCACCTCCGGTGACTTCCAGCCTTCGAGCCGACCACCCACTCCTTCCTTGACCTCTTGCCAACGTTCTCGAAGTAGAAGCGAGTCATTTGACTTAGTGAGGAGCTTCGATCAGCCAATCTCCCAAAAGTCGACGAAAATCGTCGCAACCAGAGGTAAGCCACGTTTTAGGACTCTTAGGACACCGAAACCTTGGAGTTTTCAACCAAATTTTGTGAACACCTAGGGAACACATAGATTGAGCTGTGGGAAAAAGATTGGGTTAATTGATGGAGTTTTAGCCCCAAATGGGTCTTGTATTTAAAGGGCCAAAACTGATCGGGTGAAGGCTTGGGAAGACCGACGCCACTCAAGGAGTTTTCGGCGTCGCCTTGGCCCCAAATCCTCGGTGAGCTTCCCAAAACCTTAGAACTACATGTTAGTAAGTAGATTAGTGAATAAATTGAGGATTTGGGGTAGTTTAAGGGCTAGTTAGTTGAGGTATACACAGAGCCGAAAATTGCCCGGTTCGATTCTGTGCATACCGGTTCTGTGGGAGCTGTTGGTGGTTGGAATTGAGTCTTAAATTCATCACTGAGACATGCTAGGATATTGAGGAACATGTCAGTAAGGTTTATGTCCCATGGATTGGTCAATTGAGCAATAAAAATTGACGATTGGATGAATTTTCTTAGGTTGCACGGTGGACTTGATCTTGGACCGTTAGGACCGAAGCTTTGAGGTGCTCGAAAGAAGATTGCGTTGCATTAAGCTTAAGGTAAAGGGAATCTTAAACCTTTGATAGGAAGATTGGACTTAATTGGGCGAGTTGAGTGCAATTTTGATTGATCATTGAGAGACTTTAAAGTGATTGTTCATTGTACGTCCTAGGAGGGTATAGGTGACTCAAATGCTTGGCCATGCTGTGTTGAATTTGATTGTCTGGCATGCCATAAGTGTATTGTTTGTGCATGAGTTTGCACTTGCCATTATATGTTATGAATTGAATTGGAATTATGGCATGTCTGAGACGTGGTAATACCTTGAGGCGTACGAGACGCAGGATGGTATGATGAATGCCCTGAGGCGCTGAGGCGCGGGATTTGAGTTGAATGGTACCCTGAGGCGTATGAGATGCAGAGTTAGGAAGGCCATAGTCTTGATGCATTGAAACGCGGGACGAACTTGTGACGTGTCGACACAAGCTTGGAGTAACATTGAAAACCTGATGCGTTTACGCAAGTTTGTCAATGAGACGGTCTGATGCGTTTACGCGAATCGAGCCTGAGGCGTTCTAAACGCGAGCATGAGAATGAGGCAGGCTGGAAGGGCAGAAGTGGTGATTCAACATGGCAATGTGTGCATGACCCTATTGATGTGTCATGATGCCATGACTACATGCCTAACATATGTATGTTGTTATTGATAGTCAAATACCTCATGTGTTTATTTGTATGAATTGTTGGTGATTATAACTATCTGAGTGGACTTTCAGCTTAACCTAAGGTTAGGACCCACCTTATTGAGATGTATATCTCACCCCTTCGTGGGACCCCTTTTCTTTACAAATCCTAAACCCAAAGGATGTGGCCCATCACCAAGGAGATGTCTGTTTATTTTGATGAGTTCCCTGACAAGCAGGGGACTATTTATGTTAGGAAATATACAGTAGTATGGGTAGACGAGGGTGGTAGCAGCTGGAAGCCTCATAGATATGAGGCCTAGTTTTGAAAGGTGAGGGATGTATCTACTAGGTCGCTGAAGCCCATTGAGGTGCCTCGAGGAGTGATCCCTAGCTGGTGCCATCCCACCCGAGATTTAGTAGAGGCTAAGGGGTCAGTCGCCGGTTCGAGGAACGGACCTGAGAAGACCCCAATCCGGGAGGACACTGAGGAGATCGTAGTGGTCGAGACTATCGAGGATGACCTGATGGAGCCGTCTGCTGATGAGGCCATGGTGGACACTGTAGAGGTTTGCTCGAAGACCTTCTCGGAGTACAAGCCCACGGAAGGGGTAGAGGAGACTGATGACTCCAGCAGCTCGTCTTAGGAGCTTCTAGCTTACTGGTCTGATATTTTGACGGCAACCCTGATGTCTGTTTCTTTTTTGTGATGATGATAGACCCCTTTTGTACTTACCCTGTCACCCCTTTTGACTAGCGGATCTAGTTTGTTATGCACACGTCTGAACATTCGGATATTATGTATTATTTAGTACTCTTGCTATCCATATCCCACTTTATGTTTGTACGGGTGAATTTTTAATGTCGACACCTCCGCTTGCTTGTTCTGTAATACATCTCTCGACTTGTATATGAATCCTAGGACCACCAGAGATATCTTGGGTTGCTTGCAGGGAGTCGCGTGCTCGTGTCCGGGGCGCGGGGCGTAACATCCCCGTTTGCTTGGTATCAGAGCAAGGTCAGCTCGATCCAAAGTTGGTTGAAGATTGGTGTAATGAGGAGGATTAAGTTGGGACAAGGACGGGTAGCAAGACCTTAGGAAACTGGTTAGGATGAGGCACGAGAGGCATGGTATATGACTTGGCACATATGATTGGCATTTGGCCTTGGCAAGGTTGTGGTCATGTATGAGGATCACGTTTCTTGCTTAGTATTGAGAGTCATTCCTGGATTTTGGCCTGTTAAGTGAATGAGTATGGTTTGTTTTGTAAACCGTTGGAGTGAACAGAACTGAGGAATGACTATGGACTACTTGTTGAAATGTCTCTGGAATTTGTTGTATGGAGGATTGTTATATTATAATTGTTTCTATTAAGGTATAGTTGGTAGCTCTAAACTTGGATGAATGAGTGAGTTACTAACTCCTTGATGAACTTGTGGTGGACCAGGCTCAGTAGAAGCGCATAAGAATGAGTAACCCATCTAGGAGACCTAGAAGGCTCAGAGGCGAAGCCTCTAGCTCGAGGCCACCTGTAATAGAAGACCCGAGGATGGATGGAGTACTAAGGGCTCTAGAGAAGATTGGTGACCTCATTGACAAGCAAACCCAAGATAAGGATGCTGCCAAAACCCAAGTGGTAGGAGCAGCAATAGTTGTCGTCAATGCCAACAACGGCAACAACGGGGGCAATGGAAACCATGGTGATCATGACCAGGGTAATGAGGCAGTGAATGCCCAGGAGGAGATTGTCGTGGCCAGATAGATGGGTCAGTTGATGGAGCAAATCATCAAATTGAAGCTAACCTAGTTCGACGGGATTGAAGACCCCAAACTAGCACCTAGATGGATTGACAAACTAGAAAAAGCCTTTGGAGTCTTGAGGTGCACGGACGAAAAGAAAGTTCCATTGGCGGTGTACCAGCTGGAAGGTACCGTGAACGATTGGTGGGCTACCACCAAGAATGGAGTTTTCCCTGAAGGAACGGCCATGACCTAGAATGCCTTTACGACGGCATTCAATGACAAATACTTTTTGGAGACAGCTAGGGAAAGGAAACAGGTGGAATTTTTACTGCTACGTCAGAATCAGCTGACGGTGGACTAGTATGAGGCCGAGTTCTCCAGACTATCAAGGTACACACCTCGATTAGTAGAGCATCCCCAAGAGAATGCACAAAAATTTCGGGACAGATTGAGGCTTGAACACCGCAATCAGATGATAGCCCTGAATTTGAGGACCTATAAGGAAATTTATGAACGGGGCCAGATGATCAAAAGGGATTTAAAGGAGAGAAATGCTGCATTTGAATCGTGGTTTACCCCATTCCGAGACAACCGCCAGATGGGCAAGAGACCAATGGCGGGCAATAAGCGTTTTGTTCCTCCAGTAAGGAGGAACATAGTAAAGCCGTCGAACCACACGAACTGGAGCCGTCGCCTTCGTGGAAGAAGGCATGGAAATGGGCCATGCCCAGCAAGGACCGGAACCTGTTTTATGTGTGGTCAGATGGGCCACTAGATAAAGACCTGCCCGAACCAAGCTCCAGCGAATTGACCTCAAGAGCAGCGACCGTAGGCTGGATCATCGATTGCCACTCCCCAGATCGATCAGAATCGACCCCCAGCTCAGGGGAGAGTTTATGCAGTAGCCTGTAGGGAGGCGAATGAAGCGCTAGGCGTGGTCACAGGTACGATTTATTTATGTGACCAAGCTGCATATGCATTGTTTGATCCTAGTGCCACACACTCATTCGTGTCTGCTCGGTTTACTGACTTGGTTGGTATGAAGTTAAAACCTTTGAGTGTGATTATGCATGTCGCCACTCCACTGAAAGATAATATACTGGTTTCATTGGGCTGTGCTGATTGTGAAATTGTGATTGGAAGAAGTAAGGAGAGTATTGATTTAGCTGTGTTACCTATGTATGCTTTTGATGTGATCATAGGGATGGACTGGTTGGGTAAACAGGGGGGTGGTAGATTGTGGTAGTAGGATAATTCGTTTCTACCCAGAAGGTCGTCCTAGCTTTGAATTCGTGGGAAGTCAAGGATGAACCTCGATTCCCTTAATCTCATCTCTTGAAGTGACAAAGTTGATGCCTAAAGAGTGTCAGACGTACTTAGTTGTAGTGATGGACATGACTGTCGAGGAGCCAAAACTAGAGAGTATTTCGGTAGTGCATGAGTTCCCTGACATTTTTCCCCAAAAGTTGCCAGGGTTGCCACCGGAGCGAGAGATAGAATTCGTGATCTAGTTAGCTCCTGGAACGGAGCCGATCTTGAAGGCACCTTATAGGATGTCCTGTCAGAATTGAAAGAGCTAAAAGTGCATATGCAAGAACTACTGAATAAAGGATTTATCCGACCCAGTGTTTCACCGTGGGGAGCGCCGGTATTATTCGTAAGAAAAAAGGATGGGTCCCTGCGTCTATGCATCGACTATAGGCAATTGAACCAGGTAACAGTGAAGAATAAGTATCAACTGCCGAGAATTGACGACCTATTTGATCAGTTGCAAGGAGCGGCGGTATTCTCTAAGATTGACCTGAGAACCAGGTATCACCAGTTGAGGATTAAGAAGGAAGACATACCTAAAACTGCTTTTAGGACAAGGTATGGTCATTACGAATTCACAATGATGCCTTTTGGATTGACCAATGCTCCAGCTACCTTTATGGATTTAATGCATCGAGTGTTTAAGGAATTCTTGGATAGATTCGTCGTAGTCTTCATCGACGATATCCTAATTTACTCAAGGAGTGACGAAGAACATGAGGAGTACCTGAGGATTGTCTTGCAGACCCTGAAGGAACACTTGCTCTACGCTAAGTTGAGCAAATGCGACTTCTGGCTGAATAAAGTATCATTTCTTGGCCACGTGGTATCTGGAGAGGGAATCGCGGTGGATCCTGCGAAGATCGAAACTGTAACAAATTGGCCTAGGCCTACTACGGTCACAGAAGTTAGAAGTTTATTGGGATTGGTAGGATATTACAAACGTTTTATGGAAAAGTTTTCATCCATAGCCATTCCATTGACGAGGTTGATAAAGAAAGAAACAAGGTTCGAATAGACGGACAAGTGCGAAATGAGTGTCCAAGAGCTCAAGCATCGATTGACAACCGCACCAGTGTTGACGATTCCATCAGGACCAGGGGGCTATGAGATATACAACGATGCTTCGCTAAAGGGACTAGGCTGTATGTTAATGCAGCATGGAAGAGTAGTCGCCAACGCGTCTCGATAGCTGAGACCACACGAAATGAACTACCCAACTCATGATATGGAGTTAGCAGCGATCATTTTTGCTCTGAAGATCTGGAGGCATTATCTATCTAGCAAGAAGTTTTAGATTTACACTAACCACCAGAGCCTGAAGTACCTATTTTCCCATAAAGAACTGAATATGAGGCAGCATCGGTGGATGAAACTACTTAAGGATTATGATTGTGATATATTGTATCACCCTGGGAAAGCAAACAGAGTCGCAGATGCATTTAGTCGGAAGTCAAGCATCGCTTGTCTGCTAGTAAAAGGTAGGTCGATGATCGAGGAATTGAGAGATTCTGAGTTCAGACTAGAAGTCTGCCAACTGTCCAGTTTGATGGCTATATTAAGGGTAGAACCTGAGATCCAAGAAGGGATAAAGACCTTGCAGTCTACGGACACAGAAATTCAGAAAATCCTAGAGATGGACACGACAAAGAGGAAACCAGAGTTTCAGGTGTCAGAGGACGAAATCTTGAAGTTTCGAGGAAGTTTATACGTGCCAAAGGATGAAGAACTCAGGGAAAGGATTTTATCAGAGGCTCACAAGAACAATTATAGTATCCACTCAGGAAGTACGAAGATGTATTAGAACCTGCGTCAACACTACTTGTAGAACGGGATGAAAGTGGATGTAGCGAAGTATGTGGGAAAGTGCTTGACGTGCCAGCAGGTGAAAGCGCAACACTGTAAGCTTGGAGGATTATTATAGCCACTGAAAATTCCTAAATGGAAGTGGGAGCATATAATGGTGGATTTTGTGATGAGACTCCCAAGGAACCAGAGAGGTCACGATTCTAGATGGGTAGTGGTGGATAGATTGACTAAGTCCGCACACTTCATCCTTGTGCGAAAGGATTTCGCAATGGATAGATACGCCGAACTGTACATGAGGGAGATAGTGCGGCTGCATGGAGTACCCGTGACAATTACCTCAGATAGAAATCCCAAGTTCACAGCGAACTTTTGGAAAATTCTTCAATATGCCATGGGCACTCGACTGCAATTTAGCACGGCGTACCATCCACAAACAGATGGACAATTGGAGAGGATGATTCAGACGCTTTAGGACATGTTGCAAGCGTACATCATAGACTTCAAAGATGGATGGGAAGATCAGCTGCATTTGGTGGAGTTTATATATAACAATAGCTGCCAGCAGAGCGTCCGGATGGCACCGTTTGAAGAGCTTTATGAAAGGGCCTGTAGAACCCCGATTTGCTAGGATGAGATTGGAGAAAGAAGTATCACAGGTCCAGAGTTTGTAGAGTAGTCGGTGGAAGTAGTGAAAATAATTCGAGATAGACTGAAGACGACTCAGAGTCGTCAGAAGAGTTATGCGGATAAGCGGCGTAAGCCTTTAGAGTTCCAAGTAGGCGATTATGTTTTCCTTAAGTTGTCACCGATGAGGGGATTATTGCAGTTTGGAAAGAAAGGAAAACTAAGCCCAAGGTACGTAGGTCCATTTGAAATTCTGGAGCGGATTGGGATCTTAGCCTACAGGCTTGCCTTGCCGCCTAATCTATCCCAAGTACATAATGTCTTCCACGTGTCAATGCTGCGGAAATACGAATCAGACCCGACACACGTGCTAGACTACGAGGTTATAGAAGTGGACAACAAGCTATCCTACGTAGAGAGGTCGATCAGGATTGAAGATCGGAAGGAGCAGATTCTGAGAAATAAGACGATTCCATTAGTCAAGGTTGTGTGGGAGCACCATGGAACCGAATGCGCCACATGGGAAAATGAGGAGACGATGAGGCGTCAACACCCCATTTGTTTGAGTAGCTAAGTTGATGTAAATTTCGGAGATGAAATTTTTGTAAGGGAGAAGAGTTGTGACATTCTGATTTCCCTATCATTTTCAAACTCATTAATGAGAAATGTATCTAGCGATGTATTTAAGTCATATCTCGCTTGAATTTGATCAATTTGAGTTGACTAATCAAAAGGGAAAGGGTGAAACGAGACAAGGTACGTGGACCTAGGCAACTCGAATAGGAAATGGCGCTTTGACCATAAAGATTGTTGAGAGGACATTTAGAACCATAAAAGGTCGATCTACGAACGATTAAGGAATGCCTTGCTAGCGTTATACGATTGGAGTACGAGTGATACCGCTTAACCAATGTATGATTTGTAAAATTGTCCTAAATCGAACGGTGACGATCGAGACCATCGGAACTAATGATAGACTCTCACAATTACATGACAACCAAAGTCACCATGAATTGACGAGCCATAATAGTGACATAAATCACAAGGTCGATACGCGTAACCTCTGCAAAAACTACCCATCAATTCGGGATAGGCTGGAACCACGTTTGATAGAGAAAACAATCAGAAACGAGTCTTGAAAATTGAAAATGGAAAATCAAGAATTCCAACATTATATTTGGATTGGCCGTCGCCTTATTGAAGAAAATTGAAATTAGAAAAACGACGTTCCGATCGTCGGGGGTGAATTTAACATTTTGCCCCCTCAAGCCTTAGCCTTACCTATATAATTGGATGAGGGCATTTTGGTCATTAACCACACCCTCATAGTAGCTGAAAATGTGAAGGAAAGAGAGCCATTGGATACACTTTGATTGACACCTTGGACAAGTGTCAATGGATTAAGTCATGAGTTGATGTATCCATTTTTTACCTACCATTAAACTCATGTTGACCAAGCCAAATGAAGTATAAACCCTCACACTCTCTCTCTTGGCCGGTCACCCCCTCATTTGGCCAAAAACTTCTTCTTCTTATTCCCTTCTTCTGCTATCATGAAGCTGCATTGCCGACCGGTTCTGCCGTCCCTGTTCACTACCGCCGACCACCACCTCCAGCAACTCCCAACCACCAAGCCCACCACCCACACCTTCCTTGACCTCATGCTGACGTTCTCGAAGTGGAAGCAAGTCATTTGACTCAGTGAGGAGCTTCGGTCAACCGATCTCCCGAAAGTTGACGGAAATCGTCGCAACCAGAGGTAAGCCACGTTTTAGGCCTCTTAAGACCCCGAAACCTTGGAGTTTTTCAACCAAATTTTGTGGACACCTAGGAGACACATAGATTGAGCTGTGGTAAAAATATTGGGTTAATTGATGGATTTTTGACCTCAAATGGATCTTGTATTTGAAGGGCCAGAACTGACCAAGTGAAGGCTTAGGAAGACCGGCGCCACTCAAGGAGTTTCCAGTGTCGCCTTGGCCCCAAATCTTTTGTGAGCTTCCCAAACCCTTAGAACTACATGTTATCGAGTAGATTAATGAATTAATTAAGGATTTGAGATAGTTTAAGGGATGGTTAGTTGAGATATACACGAAATCGAAAATTGCCCGGTACGGTTCTGTGCATACCGGTTCCATGGAAGCTGTTGGTGTTTGGAATTGATTCTCAAATTCATCATCGAGACATGCTAGGATGTTAAGGAGCATGCCAATAAGGTTTATATCCCATGGATTAGTCAATTAAGCAATAAACATTGACGATTGGATGAATTTCTTTAGGTTGCGCGGTGGACTTGATCTTGGACCGTTAGGACCGAACCTTTGAGGTGCTCGGAAGAGGATTGTGTTGCATTAAGCTTAAGGTAAGAGGAATCCTAAACCTTTGATAGAAAGATTGGACTCAATTGGGCGAGCCGAGTGCAATTTTGATTGATCGTTGAGAGACTTTAAAGTGATTGTTCATTGTACCTCCTAGGAGGGTATAGGTGACTCAAATGCTTGGTCATTCTGGTGGCTTGAGTGATTTGTTGCATTGAGTGTTGAATTTGATTGTTTAGCATGCCATGAGTGTATTGTTTGTGCATGAGTTTGTACTTGGCATTATGTGTTACGAATTGAATTAGAATTATGGCATGTCTGAGACGTGGTAATAACTTGAGGCATATGAGACGCGGGGTGGTATGATGAATGCCTTGAGGCGCGGGGTTTGAGTTGAATGGCACCTTGAGGCGTATGAGACGCGGGGTTGAGAAGGTCAAAGTCCTAATGCGTTGAAACGCGGGACGGAGTTGTGATGTGTCGACACAGGCCTAGAGTAACATTGAAAACCTGATGCGTTTACGCAGATTTGTCAATGAGACGGTCTGATACGTTTACGCGGACCGAGCCCGAGGCGTTCTAAACGCGGGCATGAAAATGAGGCAGGCTGGAAGGGTAAAAGTGGCGATTCGACATGGCAATGTGTGCATGACCTTATTAATGTGTTATGATGCCATGACTGCATGCCTGACATCTGTGTGTTGTTATTAATAGTCGAATGTCTCATGTGTTTATTTGTATGAATTGTTGGTGATTATAACGACTTGAGTGGACTGTCAGCCTAACCTAGAGTTAGGACCCACCTTACTGAAATGTATATCTCACCCCATCGTGGGATCCCTTTTCTTTACAGATCCTAGGCCTTGAGAACGTGGCCCATCAGGTTTGGCGACCCCAAGGAGATGTTTGTTTATTTTGATGAGTTCCCTAATGGGCAAGGGACTATTTAAGTTAGGAAATGTATAGTAGTATGGGTAGACGAGGGTGGTAGTAGCTGAAAGCCTTATAGATATGATGCCTGGTTCCAGAAGGTGGGGGATGTATCTACTAGGCCGCTGAAGCCCACTGAGGTGCCTCAGGGAGTGATCCCTAGCTGGTACCATCACACCCGAGATTCAGTGGAGGCTGAGGGATCAGTCGTCGGTTCGAGGAACGAACCTGAGAGGACCCCGACCCTGGAGGACACTAAGGAGATCGTAGTGGTCGAGGCTATTAAGGATGACCTGGTGAACTCGTTTGTTGACGAGACCATAGAGGACACTGTAGAGGTTTGCTAGGAGACCTTCTCAGAGTACAAGCCCACGGAGGGGGCAAAGGAGACTGATGACTCCAGTAGCTCATCTTAGAAGCTCCTAGCTTACTAGTCTGATATTTTGACGACGACCCTGATACCTGTTTCTTTTTTGTGATGATGATGGACCCCTTTTGTACTTACCTTGTCACCCCTTTTGACTAGCGGATCTAGTTTGTTATGCACATGTATGAACATTCGGATATTATGTATTATTTAGTACTCTCGCTATCTAGATCCCACTTTATGTTTGTACGGAGGAGATTTTAATGTCGACGCTTCCGCTTGCTTGTTCTGTAATACATCTCTCGACTTGTATGTGAATCTTGAGACCACCAGAGATATCTTGGGTTGCTTGCAGGGAGTCGCGTGCTCATGCTCGGGGCGCGGGGTGTGACACCACTTGTCCTTTGAAGCTCACTGAAGTCGCTTTAGGAGTAGTGCCTAGTTGGTGTCATCCTGTCTGCATTGAGAGCGTGGTCGAGGCCTCAGTAGTTGGCTTAAGGAACATCCCTGAAAAGACCCCGACAGTTGAGAAGGATATTGAGGTGATTGAGTTATTCGCTTCGGAAGATGACAAGGATGATGATTCCGTGGAAGTGCGTTCCGAGACCTTTTCTGACTACGATCCTTGCGAGGACGAAGACGAGAATGAAGACGAAGCCAGTGGCTCTATTTAACGATTTGAGGAGTTTTGGGTTTCTTTTTGGGATGCCTGCTTGTTTAGAAGCCGTTTGGTTAGGACCCTAGTGATGCCTTTTGAGTATGGTCCTTAGTCTCCTTTCGACCCCTGTTATAAATTAGGTACCCTGTCACTTTACCTCAATCGTTGTAAGTGAACTTGATGTTTTATGTATATATATTTTGTTGTCCCAAATCATTCTTTTGTTTATGTATGGAGTTGTTTATTTTCTTTCGCAAGCGTATTTTATTTCATTCGAGTGCCGTGACCGATCGCATCCTGGGGTTGGTAAGACGGCGTTGGCGGATGTGGCGCGCTCGCATGAGAACGCGGTGCGTTACATGCATATTTGCCACATCATTATGCCATGTCATACATCTTTGCCATGTCATTACACATGTCATATTATTAGATTGCATTAGCATTGCATTTAATAAAAGAAGACCCCAAAAAAATTCAAGTCATCAAACTAAGGATTTTTTCATGAAAATTGGATGCCGAAAGGGCATTAATTTTTAATTAATGTAACCAAGTTTCCGAATTCATTTCTCTAGTTCATAGAGATAAAATAGTTCTTCCACTATTTTATATATGTTTCTAATCAACCTATCGTAGATGATTAGTAGTGGCTCCGATTGAATATTCTTTCACGAATAAACGTAAGTTGCGATTTGGTAGGACTTAGGAGGATCTGAATTAGGTTAGTTAATTTAATTGACCTAATAATCCATTAGTCTAATTTTTAGGTCACGACAACTAGATTTTGGCCTTTTTTTTCTTGGCTCATGCTTGTTTATGCTCACTTGTTTTGGTTGTTAATTTACTGCCTTTCCTTGGCTTCAAATTGCGGATCATCTTTTGAGTTCGGAGAAGTTCATTGGGGCGAGTTGGAGTAGCGGTGGTAGTCTCGAGCCACTGCCGATCCCGCTGTTGGTGATCGTAGGTTCTCTAGAGGATCATGGTCAAGAGACAGACTCCCTTTGGGAGGGGACTGGTCAGGTGGTTCAAATGTCGACGGGATTCCAGCGCATGAGGAGGCTTAAACCATAAGCGGTAGCATGACGGGAGCTTGAACAATATGGTTTCGGCGGTCTCTGTTGACCATGAAGGCCGCCAACTTGGCGTCGGGCTGATGTTCAAGAGATCACCGTTGAAGGTTTTCGAGCAGCAAAAGATGCGAGGTTCGGGTGTCACATCGCAGAGGCTGTCAGGGTTGTTCGCTTCGTGAAAATGAGGCTCATGATGGCGGTGGCGAGATCGAACGGGTTGGGGGAGGCGAGTTGGGCCTGGTCGGAGGCGATGGCATATCCCGACTAACCCACAGACGCCTAAAATCCCACCCACTGGAGGTCCGGACGTGAGCATGTTTCGTGTTCGGTCGCTCGTCGAATGTGTGATATCCCACTTATGGTAACTCCTAAAGGAGATCAAGAGAACCAAAGTTGGGTCAGAAGTTCACCTAAGGTACAAAGGTTTATAGTCCTAGTGTGTAAAATAAATAAGAGGTCAAAACATAGCAATGAGTCATGTATGATCGAGATTATAAAGAGAATAAATTGACCAAGATGGAGGCTAATGTGGTAAGACAATTCGATTTGACAAGACCATGTATCAATTGAAAGTCTCGATCAAGCCAAGAGTATATGTCACGAGTGATCATGGATGGACAAACCCCATTCAACCCCAAATTGAATTTGAGATGTGACAAGTTTAGTCAAGAAAATGAATGGCGCATTCATGATACTAAATTCCTTTTGGCACTCATTATCATGGAAATTTACACAAGAAAGACACCATAACCTGAGAGCCTTTCTTGTAGCTTTCAGCACGCGCCGAAAGTAAAATGGCTCATTTGAGCTTGTCTGGATGCCGAATTGAATTCTGTTTTCTCCCACGCTATTGTAAAATCATGAGGGACATGATATGGGTTCGGATTATCCAATAAGGGAACATAATTATGTCAGGTTGGATTAGAATGAATCTAAACGTGATTGCATAACGGATTCGAATGGGGCGACTCATTATTGCATGTGAGCCAAGTGTCACTCTCTCCCTCTTCAGTTGCCAAATCGCGATCCCACCATTGCATGTACTCCAAGTGTCGCTAGCTTCCTCTCAAGTCATTCTAAGTGGCAGAACCTAAACCAACATATCTTGCCATTTGTCGCAATGCTTGGTCCACATGCTTTCTAATCCCTATAAATACCTCCATGGAGAAAGAGAAGAGGTTTTGGTCTACTTACCTCCCATTTCTCTCCCTCCATTCTTGTCAAACAGAGGTCAACTTTACGATGACGACACGGGAAGGAAGGCGTACGGCGAAGGCAAGCATTTGGGGATTAAGGCAAGGAATTCTTTCAATCTTGTTGTAGGATAGAGGCCTCTGATATGTTGGCTTGTTCTAGGAGTTTCGGATTTGGTTATTTGGTGAAGGAACCGAACTAATGATAGTTGAATGCTCATTTTAGTTCTGGATGGATTTGGTGTGAAATTAGTAACAAAATGAGGTCAATTTGGGTTGTCCTAGGAATTGATTGAGGAACCGAACCTGGGAGTTTTGGAAGCTATTCACGGTGGGATGGAGGGGGAGAATTGGAAAGTTAAACTGAGTTTTGAGTGGACGATCTCATGCATGTAGATTTTATTGTTGTTAGGCTCGAAGGAGATCTAAGTCGTGTGGTGTGAGCGAAATTGTGGACTGTTTTAGAGCAAGAAAGTGTTCTCTCGATTAGGGTCTAGGATGAAATGGCGTCGAATAAGTGTAGAACTGAGCTGAGTTGGGTCTGTTTTAGGGATTGAACTTAGAAATCAAACATGAAAGCTTGTTATGTGTTGTGATTAGGGGTGTCAAATGTATCTGCGTTAGGCGGGCCGGCCCGACCCTGCTCGAAATTTTCTTATAGTTTCAGGCCTTTTTGGGCCGGGTCTGGCACTCGGGCCAGGCCAGCCCGCTACCCAACTATATTTATATCCATTTTTATTTTAAATTTATTTTCTTTTTATATTTTCTTTTTATATTCTTTCATTTTAAAGGTTTATTAATTGATTTTAATTCCAAAAAAAAATTAAAAAAAGGAAAGAAAAAAAGAAATAGGCACGAATCCGGCCCAACCCCCGGCTTGGTTTGGGCCGGCCCGATTGCAGTACTGTTCCGTTCAAGCCAACTCGGGCTAGGCCGAGACCCGGCCCGACCCAGCCCATTGACCCCTAGTTGTGATACCATAAATTGTAATAGGATGGTCTCTAGCATGGAAACTTTAGTTCATGATAAGTTCGTGTAAGGCCTAAACCGAGGAGAATTGTAGAATTGGCAAACTGACTTAGCATTGAGTACTCTGTTCTGTTCGTGAGCAGGACCATCGATGGATGCTTACTCTGGATTTATGTTCTCAGAGGAGAAAACTTCATTGAACCGAGAGCAAGAGAGAGAGGAATGAGTTCACTAAGCCATGCAATTTGGTTTGGGGTGATTAAGGGCTAAGGTGAACAGAATTGCATGTCTTAGGAATATGTTGTGGTTCAATGTCACGAAATGTTAGTTTGTGAAATTTGAGTTAGCATGACATTGAACTGTATAATGTGATGAGCTGGAGTTGGACTTGAGTCGGTACATTGTATGAAATACGGCAATAGCTCATTCATGTGTACATTCATGTATGATTATGTATTTATGACCGTGACTAGCATTGTCATTGGTTTTACATCCTGAGATGAAAAGCATGACTATCAATCTCTTTTGTCCTAATCCAGAATGGCTAAGTTCATAAAGGCGAAACCTGATTCAAAATCGAGGAATCTGATACCCTTTTGGCGGTTAGGCTTCTCCGCATCAAGTTATGTTACATCGACTTACATTCTAAGGCATGTAATGCTCACGGCCAGGTGTATTGATACATGGATGAAATGATAATTAAGGTGTAAATTCTCTTCAATCACTAAATCGAGTTTGGACGCCCCTGAGCTGTGTGGGGGGATTTGTAAAGCTTGAGGATCCTAAGCTTAGTGCAAGGAAGAGTCATAACTTGTGTCCTGGAGCCTCGGAGTAGAGAATTGCAAGCTAAATCGATTTCGACTAGCCTTGCAATTGTGTGATGAAAGAAGAGAACGTGGTCATGCATTGATGTCTTGGCATATTTATTGCATTTTAAGACTTGTTATTCTTTGCCATGCATTTTCTTGTGATTTAATAGCAAATGTCTTTATATTGGTTACGATTTAGGATGTCATAGGGTGCGTACCATGAGATTGAACATTTTCCTTGTTAGCCATCGTGTTAACCCACGTAGTGGGACTATTTTTCATATTTAGAAGACTTGGCAGGTTGGTATTGAAGCAGGAGTACAGGAGATTCGAGTCTATTACATAATGCCACGAAGAAAATGTTAAACAGTGGCATATGTGCTCAAACACGAGAATCATTGATGCAGCAAGCGAGTCCCCGCGGAAAGCGACGCAGCTGAGCAAAGGTTGGGGGTGGCGTTAGTTTCTGTCAAGGCCGTCGGTGCCACTGAGTTTTGCAGACGCAGTAAAGAGAAAGACTTGGCAGAAGCTTCCTGGTTAAGAGAGTGTCGACGATTCCCGTTACCAGCCGGCGTTGAGGTTTAAGGGCAGTTGTCGACTCTGATGGTGGCCGACGGGGAGGAGGCGAACGATTGGGTCTAGTCGTTTCTCGAGTTTCATTTGGTGGAAGCGCCATCGGGTAGTACACAGCAGGAGATACGAGGAAGAAGAAGGTGAGCAGTATCAATTTTTTTATTCCTTTGGTCGTTTGGGCTGATCGAGCAGGCTGGTGCAAAAGGAAATATAGGCTTTTGGGCTTGTATTGTTCTCTTTCATGAAGCTTGAAGCTGGGCCCAACCCCAGTGAATTTAGGGGTTTTTGTGTTAAAGCTGGGCCAAAAAGTGGTCTAAGCCTAATTCAATCAAGACAAGAGCGGGGTGGGCCTGACTCCTTTTCGTTGATCGAGTCCGGTTCGGGTTCTTTCATTCAGGCCTATCAGATACAACGACCTGATCCAGGCTCAGGTCTGAGAAGCCTACCCTTACCCAATTTCCTTTATTTATTATTAATAAATAAAAATAGAAAAAATAAAAAATTCTAAAAAATTAGGAAATTTCGGAAAATTTTTTAAAAAATGATTTCATTGACGTTTTAACCCTCATGTGAGTTTGTAGGCCTCATATTTGGCATTGATTAAAGATTGATGTCCAGTCCGATATTATAACTGATGTATTTCGACCTTCGAGTCAAACTCGTTTGTTTAAATATTATGATTATAGATTTGGTTCTCATGCGCACATCCTAGTCTTATATTTGACATATTTACCTGATTGAGTATTTATTATGACACTGTCTTTTGAAAAATTACCTGTTAATCACTTTCCCTAGGCACTAGGTTAAGGATAAATAAGTAATTACATGAAATGATAGAAAACCTTTATACATGATCATTTAGTACTAGCTAGTAAACCTAAAATGATATGTAGAGTGTCTGGACCTTTTAGGAAATATTAATTAGTTAGATATCGAAAGGGCGCTAATTATTTAGTTAGCGTAAGCAAGTCTCTCAACCTAGAAGCTCTAGCTGCGTAGGAATCAAGATAGTACTCTTATGTCTTGATTGGTTTCTAGCCTACCCTAATAGGTTAGTGATGTCATCTAATAGCATTCTTAGTTTTCTAATCATTAAAATAAAATCCAACATCAAGCGAGGTAGGATTTGGGAGAGTCCATATCATTGGTCGATGGCAAAATCTCTAAACTCGTCGGACCCTCAAGGGAGGCTTAAGGCAGATCGCGACAATTATGAATCTTGTTAAATGAATTGAGGGTCCCGTCGGACTTTGTCCAGACGAGGACGATTTAATGTCCGCTTGTGTGAGGACGATTTAATGTCCGCTTGTGTCCGGACGATACCCCGTGGGAGTTTGATGATGTTGAGAAAAACCCTGAGTGATATTGAAGTTGATAAAATAATTTATGAGCTCTTGGTTTTGGGATATTGCTGTAAAATACTTATTTAGCAAATTGTCCAAAGGTGCGGAGATGCACAGGATTGAATCTTTCAAAAGGCGGCTCATATGTTATTTCAAGGAACTCAAATGTCGTGTGGAAATTAGATGTGGAGCGGGGAGGCTAAAACATTATAATGATACTCAAGCTCTGAGAGAAGTGTTTTAAGCGCAGTAACCAAAACTTCAAGTGAAATTCAAAAGATGATTTAATTGGTATATTACATCACGGCTAGTAATCAAGCTAGATCATTCTTGAAGATTCTCGGGGATGAAGATCAATCAAAGACGCGGATTTGAAGATACGAGCGCAACTTTCCTATTGGAGAAATCCATTTATGAAAACTCAGTATCATAATTTTATGGCGATTTGATCTAACGGGGAAGACTTTTCATTATCAATCCTCAATGACAATGAGATCTTCTTTTAGATACAGTCTCATCTAAATGGTTAGGTTTTGAAAGCAATCCTCTAGAGGCCTTGCAATGGATAGTTAGAAGAGGAGGATTATAAAAAACATCTCAAGGCCAAAGAGAAAAAAAGGTTGGCGTAAAGAGGAAATAGTTTTCTAAATTTCAAGATTGAGAGAACTTCAATTCTTATTTTCTCATTCATCTATTTGCTATAATACTTAGAGGTACACACGAAAGTGTTGAGCGTTAGGTGTGGAGTCCTTCGTCTCAAGAGAGATCAGTAAGATGTAATCTCTGAGCAGTTTTACTAGTGAAATACAGCCGGTTGGCTGCCAACGAAAAGAAGTGGACGTAGATTTGAATAAAATTGAACTACTATAAACCTTATGTGCAGTTTTCTCTATCCCTACTCATGCTTGTTTATATGAGTATACTGAGATAGTCAAACTGCACATCCAACACTCATTGCGTTATTGCGTATGATTATCATTTGATGGACAAGCTACAAGCTTACTTGATTTAAATTCCACATCGATTTTCGAAAATACACAGTAATCACTTATTCGCCCCCTCTAAATGATAATGCTAGCCTCAATAATTGGTGTCAGAGCCTAGTGCTCATATTTTATTGAAGTGTTTTACTTTCGAACTAACGATCTTAATGGCTAGTAATTTCTCTATCACTTGGATCGAACATGGAAGCAACAACAGGCTATTATATTTTGAAGAGAAAGAGTATAGTGATTGGCATAACAAATTTAAGGCATACACCAAATGCCAAGATCTCCAAATTTGAGACGTTGTACAAAGAGGAGTAAATTCTACTACAAGCGCATCAAAATACCAACGCCAGGGATATACCAACGCCATTCCAACTGCCACTTTATCTGCTACTAAGATAGCAAAGAGATATGCTCTGCATTCAAAAGCCATTTACTCCTTTTTATTGTACATTAACTCTCACTGAATATAAACGTATTGTAAATTGTTACTCGTCAAAAGAGATTTGAGACAAGCTCTATGTCACTTATGAAGGAACATACAGAGTCAAATAGACTAAAGTCAATTTCATTCTCGGCCAATATGAAACATTCAAGATAAAACCCAATGAAACTGTGAAAGAAATATTTGACACAGTCACTAAAATAGTGAATGGTCTTACCTATCTTAGGCAACCAATTTCTAGATCGATGCAAGCGAATAAGCTACTAAGAGCACTCACAAAGGAATGAGATAATGTGAAAACTTCCATTCGAGTGACTCAAAGAATGTCACCACTATCCATGGATGAGCTCATTGAAATTCTTCGGTCCTACGAGAATGAAAGAAACAATGAGGAAACGGCATCTAAAGTTAAAAAATCCATTGCTTTGAAAACTAATGCTGACTCTGATGTTTCCAATTCTGAAAATGAAGACAATAAGGAACTAGCACTCATGGTCGAAAGATTCAAAAGGATTGCAAAGAAAGGGAGAAATTTTAAAGAGAAAAGAGATTTCAGATGATATGATTGGAAAAGATCATCTAGAGGCAGCGATGAGAACCATGATGCCACTTGCTATGAATGCAAGAAGATAGGACACATTAAACCAAATTGGCCTTTGTTAAATAAGAAAGGGAATGATGATAAATGCAAGAAAGCCCTTTGAACGATACTGAATGTGAAAGTGATGAGCCAATATATGTCTCATGGCCAACTCAAAGGATGAATCTGAGGTAGCAATTTTGAAAATTCCTTCAGAGATATCTAAGTACATAGATGAACTATGTTTAGCATATAAGGGTACTCTTAAAAGACTTTCCAAATTGAAAAAGAATGTAGCTAGTTTTAAACAAAAAGATGTTTATCAAAAAGATAAAATAAATTTTCTTGAAAATGAATTTTTTCAAATAAAAAAAAAGATCAAATTTTATTTCTGGGGAAAATACGCAATTGAAATCTAGAAATGAATCCTAGAGAAAGAAAAAAATTGAGAAAGGAAAGAGATCTTTTTGAATAAGAAAATATTTCTCTGAAAAAGGATAAAGATCTTTCTGAAAAGGAGAATACCTCTCTAAGAAAGGAAATTTCATACATTCATAAATGATTCTCATCCAGATCAAAAACACTGCAACGCATACTTTATGTACAAGTTCCCTATTATAACAAATCGAGACTCGATTTTTTTTAAGTAAAGGAGAGACTTAGAAAAAAAAAAGGCCGCCTAAATTTTTATACAAGAAACATTTTAGAAAATAATTTGTAATATCTAAAGGACAAAGTTTTTTTCATTCTCAAATTGTGGTGACACAAAACACTCTATAAGTTGATATTCGAAGATTAAGAGATTGACTCTAGATATACTCAGATTTATGAATTCCTCTAAACCTAAAGGAGCTAAATAGATTTGGGTACCAAAGAAAACTTGAGCTTCCTTGATGATTGCAAGTACCAATAAAAAGAAAAAATAAGTGGTACCTTTATAGTGGTTGTTTTAGACACATGACTGGAGACTCTACAATATTAATCAATCTTGAAATATTTGATGTAGGAAGTGTTTCCTTTGGTAGCAACAACAAAGAAACAGTTACAGGCAAAGGAATAGTGAAGATTGACAACATTCTTATCAATGATGTCTCATTGGTCAAGGGTTTGAATTTCTATCTCATTAGTATAAGCCAACTGTGCGATATTGGATATAAAGTATCTTTTGCAGAAGATAAATGCTCAGGTGTAATCCGAGATAACAAGTGCTCGTTCACTAGACAAAGACATGGCAATATGCATCTTCTACATACCTCATCTAAGGATGCAAAATGCCTACTATGCGTCAAAGACGATCTAGAATTTTGGCATAGGAAGTGGGATACAAAAGCCTCAAACAAATCACAAAACACTATAGAAAGAAGCTAGTGAGAGGACTCTCAGATGTCATGCATGAACAGAGAAAGCATTGTGAAGCATGCACACTCGAGAAACAAGTAAAAAATTCTTACAAGTCTAAAAATAGAGTATCTAGTAACCATGCTATGCAGTTCGTACACATAGATGTCTTCGGACCCACTTGAACACAAAGTATTGGAGGTAAAAAGTATTGCTTTGTCATTATTGATGATTATACTAGATATACTTAGGTTTTCTTCCTTGCACATAAAAGTGATTAATTCTCATATTTCGAAAGTTGTCAAAAAAGTTCAAAATGAGAAGGATTATTAAATTTCTATCATCAAAACTAATCATGGAGGGAATATGAAAATTAATACTTCGCAGAATTTTATGACCAGAATAATTTTCAACATAATTTATTTTCTCCTTACCTCCACAACAAAATAGAGTTGTTAAAGGAAAAAATCGATCTTTGCAAAAAATGACACAAATTCTTTTGATTGAAAGCAAAGCTCCACCCTATTTCTAGGCTGAAGCTATTTCTACTGCTTGTTGTATTATAAATCATGTTTTCTGAGACCATTGCTTGAGAAAACCCCCTATGAGCTTTACAAAGGAAAAAAACCAAACATATCATACTTTCATGCGTTTGGGTGCAAATGCTATATCCTTAAGAACTCAAGTGATGGGGCTAGCAAGTTTGATGAAAGATCAAATGAAGGTGTCTTTCTGAGTTATTCTACTTCGAGCAAAGCATACAGAGTTTTCAACAAGAACTCACATACAGTTAAAGAGTCCATGAATATGAAATTTGAAAATAAATATACTGCTCAAAAGATAGATAGTGAAGGCACTATAATGTCACGCTCTGAACCCGGCGAGCACGCGAGCATCCCACTGAGCCGTTACTTATTTAAACTCCAGGATCCAACGGCTAATAACTTACAACTCTTTACAAATATGCACACGAAAGCGGTGCTAACTCCAATCACAAATAAATCAATAACCGATGACTTGGGACACAAGGGTACAACAAATTATTTTTAACCAATTACTAAAGATCAATTCCTAATTCACCAATCCGAAGAACAAGCCCTAATTTAAAAAGGCAAATCCAATCTAAATACGATCGATCCACTATCCCTTCAATGTCGATCTTGGCAAGCTCGTAATACCTCCACCTGGAACCTGAAAAATGAAGCCCCCACTTGGGTGAGATATAAATCTTAGTAAGGTGGTCCTAACCCTATGTCAGGCCGACCATCCACTCAGGTAGTCATATATCCAATAGTTCAAACTCATAAACTCATAGACATATCTAGTACAAATCAATAAAACAACAACATGCCATCTCACCACAACCATCTGCTCCTGGCTGCCTCAATTTTCAGCCCCTGATAATTGCATCAGGCTCGGTCTGCGTAAACGCATCGGATCGTCATCGGCAACCCGCGTAAACGCATCAGGTTCCGATGAATCTCCAAGCAACATCATCATCTCATAAATTCTGTCCCGTGAATAGTTCGCATCAGGACCGTGGCTATCTCAACCCCACAATCTTGTCGCATCAGGGCGCCACGCAACATCAACTCCACCTCGCGATCTTGTCGCATCAGGGTATTCTCATACCTCCATCCCACGAATAGTTCGCATCAGAACTGTGGCTATCTCAACCCCGCGATCTCATCGCATCAGGGCGCCACGCAATATGGACTCTACCCCGCGATCTTATCGCATCAGGGTATTCATTTCCCGCCTCGCGTCTCGTATGCATCAGGGCCTCGCCATGTTATACTCATGCCATAATTTTCAATTCAATTCACAGATAAGACACTTGTGCAACTCATGCACAATTTGATTATTCATGGCATGCAAAACAATCAACGATACACATACATGGCAGACAATTCAAATATATACAATATCATACATAACCATTCTATCATTATTTAGGACATACTAATAGTTATCCCTTGGAAAAATCCCCATAATTCAATCCGATCAAACTTCGACTCACCTAATTGAGTCCAATCTTCCTAGCATAAGGTTAGGAATTCCCTTACCTTTTATTTGGCAACACAAATCTCCCCTTGTAATAGCCTCAAGGTCTCGGTCCCTTAAGGTTCAAGGTCGAACTCGTCGCGCAACCTAGAATATTCAACCGATTCGTTAAATTTCCATACCCAAATCATCCATTCATGAATCACAATCTTCCATAGCACAATCCCCAACATCTTAACACATCTTAAAAATCAATTTGAGTCCCATAACCATCTATTCTTGCACCCTCCAGAATCGATTTTGCATAGAACCTACCCTATTCAATTCGATTTTGTGCATACCGTGCACATCCATCCTAAATCAACTTCAATTCCATCATTTAACCCTTATCCTACCTCTCAACATGTTTATCTAAGGGTTCTTAAGGCTCACCGAAGATTTGAACTCAATTGGTCGCCAGAAACTCATCGAACGTCGCTGGTTCTTCCCAAGTCAGAATCTGGTAGTTTCTGGGCAAAATGTACAAGGTCGGTTCGTGGTCAAAAACTTATCAAATAAATCCTCAATTTTTACCACAGAACTCTACATATGTCTACTGAGTCTCTACAAAATTTGAACCTCAAACTCCAAAATTTCAACTAGCAAAAGGGTTGAGAACCGAACCTACCTCAGGTTGAGTCTGTTTCCGTCGACTCCCGGGAAAATGCTTGGCCGGAGCTTCTCGGTGCTCCAAATGGCGTGCTTCCACTTCGAGGAGGTCAGAAAGACATAGATCAAGGTTGGTATGGCCAGCCGGCGTCCAGGTGGTGGCCGGAGGTAGTCACCGGAGAGGCCGAACAGAAGCCTAGAAACTGGTCGGCGATTGGCAAAGTGAAGGAGGAAGAAGATGAAGATGCTCGGTGGTTAAGGGCTTTGTCTGGCAGAATGGGAGGGTGAAGAGAGAGAGAGGAGAGATAATTGTGTTATATCCAAATTTTGGTCAATGGTTTGAATGTTAGTTGTGCATAAAGGTTGATATGACTACATTTCACCATCTAGTGACACATGGGATTGTTTTTTCCCATGGAGATCCAATGGCTCTCCTTTAGTCTTCATTTTCGGCAGCCATGGGAGGGTGTAATGTCCATTATGCCCTTCTTCAATTGCAAGGGCAAAGTTATAAGCTTGAGGGCAAAACGGTCATTTTACCCCCGATGTTCAGAACGTCGTTTTTCTCGTTCCAGAATTCCTCGATAGGACGACGGTCAATCCAAATAACGTTGGAATTCTTGATTTTCCAATTCAAACTTTTCAGGACTCGTTTATGATACTTTTCTCTATTAGACGTGATTCCAGCCTATCTCGAACCGACGGGTGGCTTTTGCAGACATTACGCGTATCGACCCCATGATTCATATCATGTTTAGGGCTCATCAATTCATGGCGACTTTGGTTATCATGTAATTGTGACGGTCTATTGCTAGTTCGCTCGACAATCCTTATGGCCAAAGCGTCGTTTCCTATCCGAGTTCCTTATGTCCACGTACCTCGTCTCACGTTAGCCTTTCCCTTTTGGTCAGTCTACTCAAATTAATCAGATTCGAGTAGAATATGACTGAAATACATCTCTAGATATGCACTTCTCATTAATGAGCCTGAAATTGACTGGAAATTAAAATGTCACAACTCTTCCCCCCTTAAGGAAATTTCGTCCTCAAAATTCACAACTTTCTACTCATTCAATCCTTTGGGGTATTGGCGCCTCGTTGCATCCTTACTCTTCTGGACAATACTTAAATGGCTCGACAATCTTGCTCGTCCTTTCCAACCCAAAGCCATGCTTCCCTAGGATTTGTCTCCTTTAGCCCTTAATCTGATTCGCTTCTCTCCATTCTCTTTCAGTACTCATATCACTTGCCAGCAACTCATCCTCGAGTGTTCACATTATCTCTTTCATTTATCTATAACCATTATTATCAAGCCCTCACCAGAATGCACTCTTAATGTCCATACCCTTCGGCGTATTATTCCTTTCAAGCTTCCTTTCACGCCAACAGAAATTCAAGGGCTTTATCAATTTGCCCTCTATTAATCAAATCGAGTTATGGACCTCTTACTCCATAAACATTCACATGGTTACTTCCGTAGCAATCCATTCTCGACTCCATCCGAAAATTTCCTTGAATCAAAGTGGTTCTTCAACTTTCACCATCGTGTCCTTCCCTTCCATCGACACATTTAGTGCTCGACTACAAGGTAGACAAATTTCAACTCTCAACCTTATCACCGATGTATATATATGCATCTTGGCACATCTTTGTGCCATCCCCAGGAAACACCATAATTCCTCCTTTGAATTGTACTTCCATCCATAGGCCTCAACGGTTCCATCCATTCCTATAATCCTTCTAGTATCGGTGTTTAGTCATGGCACACCTCGATTTCTTTCTGGCCTTCAAGTTAGGCATTTTCGGTGGCCTTCTATTAGTCATTTGACAACTTCCTGTTTAGAGGTTGAATCCTTTATTTCTTGAAGGAAGATCCGTCCCTCCATCTCCAATTACTCAATGCTCAATTCCCAATTGTAGGCATCTGCTAAACAATTCACTCTTCATTAGCGATACAAATATCGCTATAACAACACTTGGGTGATCTTTTCGTTTCACATGCCTCGCCTTCAATTTCCTTTAGGCAATACATGCTCTCAATCTCTTATAGTTCATATAATTCTCGAGGTCTTTTCTTCATCTAAGCAACGCTCTCATATCCACAAGCAATTCTACACATCTGCGTTGCCTCTTGTTCAATTCCCTTAAGAAATCTACTACTTGATATCTTTTGGAGTAGATAAAAACCAGAAATCTTCTTCCACCTAAGCAAGATTTCCCAAACTTTGTTACAAGAATATTCACAACCAACTCCAATCATGTTCTAAGCATGCCAATTCATACGGCATTATCGTTACGACGTACAGACCATATCCATTTCACATCGCCTTGTTATGCTTCAAATTCCATTCTACATCGTGTCACTACGACCTTCATAAGCTTTTCCATTTCCAATTGGAATTGTCATAGACATCACAGTCATTAGCTTAACTCGAGTCCTTAAAAACTCTTTTCACTTTCATTCACCCATTCGTGTCACGACTCGTCCTTAGTCTATATCACCAGTGGAATAGCTCTTGTAGGGAATCTTTCAACGATCCGTCTATTGCAATCCATCAATCCCAAGAAAATTGCACTTTTTGCAACTCACATCGACTATAGTCGATTCGTTACTTATTCCAATCCTCAAAGGATCCCCAAGGATTCCCTTTTTCAAAAGTTTCACGACTGAGGAATCTCATCTCATTAGGTCCACGACTCACGCTCTTCACATTTGTCATATATCGAGCATCTCCTTAAATTCCATAGGATACTTTCGAAGGTCATTCATCTTTCTCATGACTCCTTAAATGAGTCCAATCATCGTCGCTCAAGACGGTAACAATCCACCCAATCATTCCTTGGACACTCAATTCAATTGATATCAACTTCTTTCTACTATTCATCACACTTTTCACTTGAGAGCTCAGACCTTGGCTCTCTGTCATCACGGGTCTCCTCTAGGACCGCACGATATTTTGTTTACTCTTATCACTCTTTTCACGAGAAGCATTAGTGCTTCAACCTCTGAGTTCCATACTCACTAAGGCAACCTTATCCCAATTCTGTTCGTTTCACTAAATGTCAACATCATCCTGGAATTCAACATTGTCCAAAAGACCGTCTCTCGGATTTCACTTCCAAGAATCATTCAAGTTCTGCATCTTCTTCCTAAGTTCAGACGCTCCATCCTAAACACCAAGACAATTAGAAGTTCCTCTTCCTTACACACTAGGGTTCCTTACCCTATGAAGGAAACTATACACTTCCATGACATTCTCTCACTTCAAATTCACATGGTCATTCCCATTCCAAAGGACAAAAACATTGGAGTCTGCGCCAGCGGCGATACCTTTACTCCAGGATTCAAATGCCACCATGCCTTCACATTCTCTTTCCCATAACTCCGTCATCTCAAGTGGCAATATCTGTCCGTCCTTAGGTCTCACAAATCCCCATGTCGAATACTCAATTCTATGTTCTTGAATCACTTTGTATTTACACTCTAAGCACTCTTTTCGCTTACCCAACCATTCATTGGAATTACAAACAATCAAGACTATCAAGTCTATTCACTTTTCTTTTCATCAACGACCAATCCATGGTCCAATCGCCCTTTAAGAACAATGCTCTATTCTTTAGGGAACAACCGTTCATGATTTCATTTCTCATGGTTCCAATTCAATCAACTAATCCCAGGAAGTCATTAACTTCAAGCAATCTAGCATGCCGATTCTTCCTCGACCTCATCTATAACAGAAAAGACTTACTACTCACTTTCCACTATGTGTCTTACGTCTAGATAATCAACTATTTCCCCATAGGCATGCTCCATATTCATAATGAACGTCTTCCTTGCTCGTAATCTATGAGCAAGAATTCTCTTATTCATAAGTCTTTCGATCATTCTTCTCTTTTGCTTGGTCCCATCACTATTCCTTAAAATTAGGAATACTAACCAGTCATGTGGTTCTCAAGTTCCAATCCACTTAGGAACTTACTCATCTTATTCAAGGGTCTTTGACCGCTTTTACCATATGCTTGCGCGACTTTGAGAACTCTGTCTCACACCGGTCGATCATCTTATGATCCTTGCAAAAGTGTTAAGATCCAAACAACCCTTGCTCTCAAGCAATCCTAGGACAATACTTCCCATCGGACAACTCAACAGAAGTTGGCTAGGCAGATCTCATGCCTCCAAGGAAATCCTTCCTCTAGTGATCTTTCACCAATCCTCAATAGCCTCTTAGGGCTAGTACTATCAGGGTCACTTTCCTTCTTTAGTGCACCCAAAATCTCTAAGGTTTTCTCACAAAACCCTCAATCCAAAGGGAGATAATTTCGAATCTCATCCCTCTACCTGATTCAATCAATTTCAGCCTTATACGTAATCTTACAAGCTTTTCCAAGCTCTCGTGGTCCTATCCACTCAGAGTCACTTTCTTCATGACTTCCATCACTTAACTCCTCAGTACTAGTTGTCTCAGCGACTTGGATAACAATGGCAGCCCCTTTTGAGCTTGCCTACCCATAGAAATTTCTCATTTCTATTCAAGGTTCTCGTGACCCACTCAACTCTTGGGTCCCACGTGGTTCACAAACTTGAGTTAATTGCTCTGCTGGTTTTCACGTTTTGGTTACTCATCTTTACTCAATTCTCATGATCCATCCTAGTTCCTGGATCCTTTCATATCTCACATACACCAGCCAAGTGCTACTCTAGTGACCATACCTTGGTCCTTCAATCTTATCAGGTTCTCATGTCACTTGAACCACTATGATTCCCTCTAAGAATCCAAGACTCAAGTCATCTACTCCAGTCCATCAATCTTAGGCTGCTCATCTCAATATCTTTCATCATTAACCAACCCTCTAATAGTTCTTAGGCAATTCTTAATTAATCGCCAATTATTCAAGGATCCTAGATCATGCTTGGTCAGTAATCGTTCCTCAAGCCTGCCTCAACGAGGCAACTTCTCAACTAACAACCATTACTAGGCTAGCCTCAACTATGCAACTGTCAAACAAGTACTCAAGGCAGCAACTCATTGAGTCGATAGCTCACGCTATAGGCCTAAAGGCATTCGCCATTCTAGCATAGTCACAACAGACTATCTCATCTCAATATGTCTCGGTTTCACGGGTATAAACCCCTTACATCATCTAACCTCCCAGTCATATCTTGGCCAAGCCAATCACATGAGGCTAATCATCAAACATGCCTTTCAGGCCCATCACAACCATCACTTTTCTTTTTTAAAAGGCATCCACCGCCAGGCACAAAGCTTTTATCCATGTCACTCATAGGTGCCATTACACATGTCATGCCACGTTCGATCATTCTCGATGAGGATCAATCCCGTGCCGCACATCACTTATCCACAATTGGACTCAGCCTGATACCTAAGCTTCCCCTTTCATGTTATGACTTGGGTCATTTCTGCCTCTTGCCATCTTAGAAGACTGCCAGGAGCCGCTCCTTGTCCGGACCTCTCTGTCCCAGAGATCACTCCCCGCCCTCATCAGACTTGGCCGTTGCAGATTGTCCCAAGTCATACATCTACGGAGAAAGCCCCGCTCCACATGACCCATACCATGCTTCATTACAGTTTATAGGTATCCCATAAACTCGTCCTATACCAAGCGACGATTTATTAATTCCAACAGCGATAAGTCGCTACATGCACCCTCATCAACTTGCCTTTCATAACCATAACTCAAGGACAACATGACTGTCCTCATTACTTGTCCTATCAAAACCGCCTTCAGATCAATTCCTATCCATTCAAGAGTTCTAATTCTACCAATGACTGTCATATCTCACAGATTAGTTGCCTATATCCCATTATATATCTCAAGTCCAGTCAACATCCAAATCCAATCCCTATGCATCCGATCACAACTGATCTTCAATTTAGGTACTTCTCGTATTCATCTCAATTCATATCACCTAAGGCTATCAATAGTAATTGATAGCTAAACCATCAAGATATCACGTAATTAAAACATGAAACCAATACTAGCTATCTCTTTATAACTCATACTCCTCGAGTTGGGGTCATTGATAAATCAAAATCACAATCATACACTTCAATTGACTCGTCTTTCATAATTTATTCTCTAGCAACCTTAAATTCACGCTCAAGACTCCACATTCATAAGCAATTTTCTACCATCCTCAAGCACAATTACTACCTCAAAATCCATGCTTATGACTCTCCAATCCCAGCTTGCTTCCACTTAAATTTTAATCACCACATAACTCGAGATCATCCAATAAGGTCAACTCTAGGACCATTAAAGTGTACACAAGTTCGAGCCTACCATTCTCGAGACTCAATAATCCATGCCTAGTCTTATAGGCCTCCATATCTAATTGTCCTCAAGTCATTGTTCCTTATCACTCCAAATCTCAATCACATTGGATCGAGCTGACCTTGCTCTGATACCAAATCGAACGGGGATGTCACGCCCCAAACCCGGTGAGCACGCGAGCATCCCACTGAGCCGTTACTTATTTAAACTCCAAGATCCAACGGTCAATAACTTACAATTCTTTACAAATATGCACGCGAAAGCGGTGCTAACTCCAATCACAAATAAATCAATAACCGATGACTTGGGACACAAGAGAACAACAAATTATCTTTAACCAATTACTAAAGATCAATTCCTAATTCACCAATCCTAAGAGCAAGCCCTAATTTAAAAAGGCAAATCCAATCTAAATACGATTGATCCACTATCTCTTCAATGCCGATCCTTGGCAAGCTCGCGCTACCTCCACCTAGAACCTGAAAAATGAAGCTCCCACTAAGGTGAGATATAAATTTCAGTAAAGTGGATCCTAACTCTAGGTGAGGCCGACCATCCACTCAAGCAGTCATATATCCAATAGTTCAAACTCATAAACTCATAGACATATCTAGTACAAATCAATAAAACAACAACATGCCAACTCACCACAACCATCTCCTCCCGCCTGCCTCAATTTTCAGCCCGCGATAATCGCATCAGGCTCGGTCCGCGTAAACACATCGAACCGTCATCGGCAACCCGCATAAACACATCAGATTTCGATGAATCTCCAAGCAACATCATCATCTCATAAATTCTGTCTCGTGAATAGTTCGTACCAGGACCATGGCTATCTCAACCCCGCAATCTTATTGCATCAGGGCGCCACGCAACATCAACTCTATCCCGCGATCTTGTCGCATTAGGGTATTCTTATACCTCTGTCCCACGAATAGTTCGCATTAGGACTGTGACTATCTCAACCCCGCGATCTCGTCGCGTCAGAGAGCCACACAACATCGACTCCACCCCGCAATCTTGTTGCATCAGGATATTCATTTCCCGCATCGCGTCTCGTACGCCTCAGGGCCTCACCATGTTATACTCATGCCATGATTTTAAATTCAATTCACAGATAAGACACTTTTGCAACTCATGCACAATTTGATTATTCATGGCATGCAAAACAGTCAATGATACACATACATGGCGGACAATTCAAATATATACAATATCATACATAACCCTTCTATCATTATTTAGGACATACCAATAGTTATCCTTTGGAAAAATCCCCACAATTTAATCCGATCAAACTTCGACTCGCCCAATTGAGTCCAATCTTCCTAGCATAAGGTTAGGAATTCCCTTATCTTTGATTTGGCAACACAAATCTCCCCTTGCAATAGCCTCAAGGTCTCAGTCCCTTAAGGTTCAAGGTCGAACTCATCGCGCAACCTAAAATATTCACCCGATTCGTCAAATTTCCATACCCAAATCATCCATTCATGAATCGCAATCCTCCATAGCACATTCCCCAACATCTTAACACATCTTAAACATCAATTTGAGTCTCATAACCATCTGTTCTTGCACCCACCAGAATCGGTTTTGCACAAAACCTACCCGGTTCAATTCGATTCTGTGCATACTGTGCACTATCCGTCCTAAATCAACTTCAATTCCATCATTTAACCCTTATCCTACCTCTTAACATGTCTATCTAAGGGTTCTTAAGGCTCACTGAAGATTTGAAGTCAATTGGTAGCCGGAAACTCGTCGAATGTCGCCGGTTCTTCTCGAGTCAAAATTTGGCAGTTTCTGGACAAAATATATAAGGTTGGTTTGTGGTAAAAAACTTATCAAATCCGCAATTTTTACCACAGAACCCTACATATATCTACTGAGTCTCCACGAAATTTGAGCCTTAAACTCTAAAATTTTGACCAACAAAAGTGTTGAGAACCGGACCTACCTCAAGTTGAGTCAGTTTCCGTCGACTCCAGGAAAAACGCTTGGCCGGAGTTCCTCGGTGTTCCAAATGGCGTGCTTCCACTTCGAAGAGGTCGAAAAGACATAGATCTAGGTTGGTATGGCCGGCCGGCGTCCAGGTGGTGGCCGGTGGTTGTCACCAGAGTGGCCGAACGGAAGCCCAGAAACTGGTCGGCGATTGGCAAAGTGAAGGAGGAAGAAGATGAAGATGCTCGGTGGTTGGGAAGCTTGGTCTGGCCGAATGGGAGGGTGAGGAGAGAGAGAGGAGAGAGAATTGTGTTATATCCAAATTTTGGTCAATGGTTTGAAAGTTAGGCGTGTATAAAGGTTGATATGACTACACTTCACCATCTAGTGACACATGGCATTGTCTTTTCCCATGGAGATCCAATAGCTCTCCTTTAGTCTTCATTTTTGGCAACCATGGGACGGTGTAATGTACATTATGCTCTTCTTCAATTGCAAGGGCAAAGTTCTAAGCTTGAGGGGGGCAAAACGGTCATTTTACCCCCGACGTTCAGAACGTCGTTTTTCTCGTTCCAGAATTTCTCGTTACGGCGACGGCCAATCCAAATAATGTTGGAATTCTTGATTTTCCAATTCAAACTTTTTAAGACTCGTTTCTGATAGTTTTCCCTCTCAGGCATGATTCCAGCCTATCTCGAATTAATCGGCAGCTTTTGTAGATATTACGCGTATCGACCCCGTGATTCATATCACGTTTAGGGCTCGTCAATTCATGGCAGCTTTGGTTGTCATGTAATTGTGAGGGTCTATCGCTAGTTCGCTCGACAATTCTTATGGTCAAAGCGCCGTTTCCTATCCGAGTTCCTTAGGTCCACGTACCTCATCTCACGTTAGCCTTTTCCTTTTGGCCAGTCTACTCGAATTGATCAGATTCGAGCGGAATACAACTGAAATACATCTCTAGATATACACTTCTCATTAATGTGCCTGAAATTGACTAGAAATCAGAATGTCTCGCTATAATATCTAAACATAACACATATCTGAGAATGAAGAGTAATGTGATGCTCCTCAAAAAATGGAAGAAAATGAACTAATTCCAACTTCTGAAGAAGAAAACTTTGAAGAATCTCCAGAAACTGAGCATGACAAGTCAAAGGGGAATTAGAAATACAAAATCAGTCATCCTACAGATTTGGTCATTAGAGATATAGACGAAGGGATTAGAATAGGATCCAAGCTTAAGAATGCAATAAATGTGTTTACTTTAGTTTTTGAAATAGAACCCTAAAGAATTGAAGAAGCTCTTGCAGACGAAAATTGGATAGAAGTAATGCAAGAAGAGCTACATCAATTCAGACTCAGTGAAGTTTGGGAACTAGTGCCTAGACCGAAGGATCATCCAGTTATTGAAATCAAATGGGCCTTTAGAAATAAAATGAATGAAAAAAGGAAAGTAACAAAGAAAAAGGCAAGACTCGTTGCAAAAGGTTACTCTCAAGAAAAGGAGATTGACTATGATGAAACATATTCTCTAGTAACAAGATTGGAATCCATCGGGCTGCTACTTGCCTATGCTTGCTACAATAATGTCGAGCTATATCATATGGATGTTAAGTTCGCATTCCTCGATGGATACATCAAGAAGAAAATATACATCAAATAACCCCTAGGCTTTGAAGATCCAAAGAGCCCAAATCATATATACAAGCTGAAGAAAGCTCTCTATGGACTAAAGCAAGCACCACGAGTCTAGTATGAAAAGTTAAATAATTTCCTTTCTAAAAAAAAATTGAAAAAGGTAAAGTTGATATAACTTTATCTATCAAAAGAGAAGGTAAAGAAATTTTACTTATCCATATATATGTAGATGATATTATATATTGTTTATCTAACGAAAAACTTTGCAAAAGTTTCTCTCAGATCATGCAGAGTAAATTTGAAATGAGCATGATGGGAGAACTTACTTTCTTCCTTGGACTACAAGTGAATCAAACTGAGCAAGGCATATTCATACATCAAGAGAAGTATGCGAAAGAAATAGTGAATAAATTTGGTCAAGAGAACCGTAAGAAAATTGAATCACTAATGTCTTCTTCATCCAAACTAGATAAAGATGAACGGCACAAACAGGTCATAAGCGTTATAGGAACATGACTGGTTATTTAATATATCTTACTACTTCTAGACCTGACACCATTTTCAGGTGTGTATGTGTGTTAGATTTCAATCGGATCCTAAGGAATCACATCTCACTACAGTCAAAGAGTTATAAACTACATAGGAATAAATCCTAATCTAGGACTGTGATATCCTAAGATGTCAGACTTTATATTATATGGCCATTCAGATACTAAATTTGCAGGTTGTAGGTATGATAGAAAAAGTATTTCGGGTACATGACAACTTATGGGATCAATGCTAGTGTCTTGGTTCTAAAAAAAATAAAACACCATAACTTTATCAACCGCAGAAGTTGAATATGTGGCATTAGGAAATTGTTGTTCTCAAATCATATGGATGCAGCAATAATTGAACGACTTTGGTGTTGAAGCTTCCAATGTGAAAATCAAATTTGTCAACACCAATCCCATCAACCTCACAAAGAATCCAATTCTTCACTCACGGGCTAAGCATGTAGAAATTAAGCATCATTTAATTTGTGATCATGTGCATAATTGTGATATTAATATTCAATTTGTTGACTCAAAGCATCAATTAATTGACATATACATGAAATCACTTGGAAAATACTTTTAAATATATCATACAAGAATTGTGTATTACTATTATGTTTGTTTAAGTTATTTTCTAGACAGAAAAACCTTGTTTCCAAGCAAATTGCAACATCAGAAGAATGTAAAATGATGTTAAGCTTCATCTAGAAAGGTTTGATAACTGAAATGACTTCAAAACTTAAAGCATACTTTGAAGATGTTATCAACTGAGTGGATATGACGTAAGGTTTGATCATTCAAACTTTTGGCACGTAAGTAGTTATTTTTAGCAACAAATAAACGACACACCATCTCAATCCTTTTAAATAATTTGCAAATATTGTGTTGCCATAGTTGTGTTGATTGAATTGATTAATAATCATTTTTTCCAAAAATAATACATCATATCTTTTCAAAATACTTTAATCATGTAATTTATATCTCGGAATCCCTTATTTCTCAAAAGCAATTTCCAATTTTAGCAATGATACAATCTTTGCATTGAACCGTCATATCTTTTTAAATACTTCCACAAAAACTATCTCTTCCCTCCACTCATTCTCCTCAACTAGAATGCTCTGAATCTCTTCTTCTCAAAATTACTTATGCGACTTCACTCTATGAAGCCCTAAAATACTCAAATCCTCTCCACAAATTCCCAAAATCTCATGGCACTCAAGAATCCCTCGGCGACAAAGACGCCCTCGACTGCTACCCATCGGTCTGGCCAACTAGAATCACGAGGCCCTAGAGTCTCACCCGATGCTCTAACTTATTAGAGTCTCTCAGACTCCCTATGGGAAGACAACGTTGATCAGAAATCTGAGCAAGCAAGCAGAGTCGTTGCTGACATCGCCATTATTACACCCCTAGGTTCTCTGAGAATTGAAATGAGAAGGTTGGTGAACGTTCAAGGACAAATACACCAAAGACTACTAGAACAAAAGGAGAATTTATTGAGAAAGAAATGGGGATTGTGTCAATCAGTGATCATCTAAGGAAAGATGATGATGATGAGGCAATCTATACTCATTTTCAGCCAACGATAATGAAGTTTTTGGCTGATAAAGGAAAGGCTGATAGAATGTTTAGATCTAGAGAGCCTTACACTTATTATAACTCCTTGATTGCCAAGACTTCCATGGCAAATAGACTAGTTGATTTTAAATGCTTTGAGAAGAATAGTTTGCAAATCCTTTATCCTCTCACCAAATTTTAATTGCAAACTCTCTGTTCTCTGAATGCATCTTGTAATCTTGAGCTAACTGCCTACTTCTACTCCAACTTCTTTATGATCTCTAGAGATGCAATTCAGTTCTCATTCTTTGAAAAGAACGTTATTCTGAGTGCTGCAGTTCTTGCAGAAGCATTTAATACATATCTTTCTACTTTTACTCAAATTCCTATCTTCGATGATGCTTCTTACAAAGAACTGTAAAAAAATCTAGATCTGTTCAAAGAAAACAAATTTCACATTGAACATCAATTCTTTCCTCTAAGAACCATCATTCTGCATAAGATAATCATAAACTACCTTAGGCCCAAAGGATCATCAAAGACTGATGTTCCTTGATTTGAAGCCAAACTCATCTAGGCTATTCTCAATGACAAACCCTTCTCTCTTACACATCTTATCTTTCTCTACATGCAAAGAACAACAAGGAAGAACAAGGGACAACTGCCTTACAGATCACTGATCACTAAGATCTTTGAATATCTAAGATTAGTGATTCCACAGCAATTCAGATCTTTGGAAGTTCCTCAAGAAATTAGTGGTGAGACAATGTTCACAAAGATGGGCTACAAACTTGACAAAGGTCTGTGGAAAGACAGAAAGAAGAAAGTGATCCTAATTGATCTCTCTGGAGACAATAGTAACAAAAGTCACTTAGAATCTGACAATTGAAAAATCAGCAGGGGATTCTCCAGCAGGATCATCCTCACAGTTTACTTAAAAGAGGAGGATAAAAACTTTGGCTCACAAGTCCACCAAACTCAGACTAAATAAGAGAAAGCTTGCCAAGAGATTGCCTGAGAAAGAGCAAACTTATGATAGCTCCTTGGTAAGTGAAACTGAACTTGAAGAGATACTTCAAATAATTGTGAGGTCAACCTTTGAGGATGAGACTACAATCCAATTAGAGGAGAAGATCGAAAGAGAAAGATCAGCATACAACAAGATGTACATATTGAGGATGTCCAGGAAAGGACAAAGAATTTGCTGAATTTAGAGGCTCAAGCAACTGGAGAGGAAGTGCAAAATGAAGGAGAGATGGCAAGCCTATTAATACAGATTCGAGAATAAAAAATTAAATAGATCAACATCTCTGAATTCATTCAAAGTGAAGGGGTTGCACCAATGAAAACAACATCTGAAGGGGAGAAAACACCTATGGAAATTGATGTTGCTGACTCAGCAGTTTCCCCAGGCAAAACTGCCACCGATGCCCCACAAGATATTGCAAACTCATCATCTGAGAAGCATGCTAAAACTTAGGGAGAGTTATCTAATGTAGGCACTCAAACTGATAATGACTTAAGTGGAGCCACTGACATAGAACGCCTCAGGGAATTAGTGCAAAAGCAAAGAGAGATGAATGAGAAACTAAAAGATATTTGGACTTCTCTGCATCTGGATGTTGAGGAACTGAAGATCCGAATAGATTCTGAGGCTGGACGGAAAAAAAAAAAGATATTACAGGACTCTCATAGTCTCGATTGGGACTTTTGGATAAGACGATCCTCAATTTGAAAAAGGATCTGGATCAGAAAATTAGCCAATTATCAAGATTTGTCCTTGTTCAACTCTCTACTTACTAAGCGTCAACAACTTCCACAGCAGCCCCCTCTTCAAGAACTCCAAATCCAAATCCATTAAAATCAAAAAATATTTTCTATTTTAAAATGTTTTCTGCTTTTGATGTCTTTTGATTATGACTCTATTGGCTATGGTTCTGTAATGAAGTGTTGAACTTGAACTTCTCTGTTTGTTTATTTTGCTATGCTTGAAATATTTTAGCCTTTGTTACATATCTCGATGTGTTTTGCTGTAACATTCTGATTTTTCTATCATTTCAAGACTTATCAATGAGAATGTATCTAACGATGTATTTCAGTCTTATCTCACTCAGATCTGATCAATCTAGAGTTAACTGACCAAAAGAGAAAGGTTAACCCAAGACGAGGTACGTGAACCTAGGGAACTCAAATAGTAAATGGCACTTTAAACATAAGAATTGTCGAGGGAATATTTAAAACCAGTAAAGGCCGATCTAAGAACGATTAAGGAATGCATTGCTAGTGTTATACAATTAGAGCGCAGGTGATGCCGCTTAACCAAAGTATAATTTGTAAAATTTTCCTAAATCGAACGATGGTGATCAAGACCGTCGAAACCAGTAATAGACCCTCGCAATTACATGACAACCAAAGTTGCCATGAACTGACAAGCCCTAAGTGTGATGAGAATCACAAAGTCGATACGTGTAACATCTGCAAAAGTCATCCGTTAGTTCGGGATAGTTGAAATTACATCTGACAGAAAAATGGCCCAAACATGAGTCTCGAAATTGGAAAATGGAAAACCAAGAATTTCAACATTTTAATCGAATTGGACGTCGCCTCATCGAAGGAAATTTGAATTAGAAAAATGACGTTCCGAACGACGAGAGCCAAATTACCGTTTTTCCCCTCAAGGCTTGGCTTTGTCTTAATAAATGAATATGGACATTTTGGTCATTGACCACCCATCAAGGCTGCCAAAAATGAGATGGAATAAGAGCCATTGGATGATCAAATGATGGACATAAGGATAAGTAATGGATGGTGAGTTGGCATTAATTACTCAACTTTTAACTTGTCATTCTTCTTGTTTGACTCTCCAAATTTGGTGTATAGCTCTCTCTCTCTCTCTCTCTCTCTCTCTCTCTCTCTCTCTCTCTCTCCCTCTCCCTCTCTCCCTCTCTTCCCATTGCTTCAACCGAACCGCCCTACCATCCCCTTCTTCTTCTTCTTCTTCTTCGTTTTCATTTCTTCTTCTTCTTCACGCTACCTAGCTCAATCGGACGCCACTTGCCTCTTCGCTCATTTTGATGACCACCTCCGGCGACCACTACCGCTCGCGCCGACCACCAGCTCCTAGCCCCACATTTTGCCGATCACTTTCAAGTGGTATCTCGGCATTTGGGCACCGGTAGAGCTCCGGTCAACCATTTCCCTGAAAGCAGACAAATTCCGACGCAATAGAGAGTAAGTCTTCGTTTAGCCTCGTTAGGACTTCGATTTGCTTCCAACTTTCGATGAAACTTTGTAGACATGTAGTACACTTGTATACTGAGCTGAGGTAACAAGTTTGACTAAATTTGATGAAGATTTGATGATGAAAGGATGTTGTTTTCGAAGGGCAGAAACTGATTGGTGATAGGACTCGAAGAATCGAGGCTGTTTTGAGACTTCTGGACGTTGCCTTGCCCTCAAATTTTTGGTGAGGCTCTATAACACATAGAACTATATGTTAGCAAGTAGTTTAGGTGATAAATTAAGATTTAAGGATGATTTATGGACTGATTAGTCGGGAATAGGGTAGAACCGAAAATGTCCCCTGTTTTGGTTGGTTAAACTCGAAATCTTAAGGGCTGTTCGCAGTGTCATCGTGCCCTAATTTTATTGTTGAGGCATACTAGGTTGTCAATGGATATGTATTGACGTATATGCTTAGTAGTTCGACGATTGGGCGAGAAAAATTGACGAATTGGTTGAATTCTCTTAGGGTACAGCGCTGCCCTATTTTTGGACGGTTAGTACCGAATACTTGGTGAGCTTGGAAGGAAGATTTTGCTAAATTAAGCCTAAGGTAAGGAGTCCCTATACCTTTGCTAGGAGGATAGACCTCTACTGGATGATTTGGTTGTGAATTGAATAAATTTTCATGAATTTATTATGTAGCTGTTCAATATCTATCATTGTGGATTGGTGAATGTGAGTATGCTTGCTAAATGCATATGCCTTGTGTCGAATGCCATTTTATGACTGATGAATTTGATTGCCTGGCATGCCGTAGACTCTTAGCTCAATGCATGGGCTTGTACTCGATCATAAAGTCTTGAATTGGAAAGGTATTTGGCATGCTTGGAAACTCTTGGCACCCTGATGCATCGAGACGTAGGGTTGTGATGGCTAACGTCCTGATGCATTGAGACGCGGGACGAGATTGTATATGTGTCGACACAGGCCTGGAATGGCGATGAAAACCTGATGCGTTTAACACTGGTTTATGCTTAAGATGGTCTGAGACGTAATGACCCGAACCGAGCCCGAGGCGTTTTGACGTGGGCAAGAATTATGAGATAATTTTGGAAGATGGAATGTACGACTCAACCTTGTGTTTCCATACTTGACTTGAGTGATAAGTTATGTTGATATGTTTGCACGATTATCCGCCGTTTGTCTTCTTATGGCATATTATGTATGCCGTTTACCTTATATTGTGAGAGTATTCCTGCTCATTATCTATATTCATCTGGGTGTACTGTCAGCCTAACCTAAAGTTAGGGCTCATCTTACTAAGATGTAAATCTCACATCGTCGTGGAACTTACTTTTTCTGATCCTAAAACCTGAGGATGCTACCGATATGTTTAGGCGATCCAAATTAAATGACCGCCTATTTTGCTGAGTTTCCTGACGGTCGAGGTACCATTTATGTGAGGAAGTGTACAGTCGCATGGGTTGACAAGGGAGATAAGGACTGGACACCATATAAGTTCGAGGCCTGGTTCCATAGGGTGGGTAAGGTCATTGCCAGTCCATTGAAGTCCACGGAGGTGCCTCAAGGAGTCATTCCTAGCTAGTGTCATCCCACTCGGGATTCTGTGGAGGTAGAGGTGTCCGTAGCTGGTTCGAGGAATATACCTAAGAAGACCCTAACCCTAGAGGACACTGATGAGTTGATAGAGATTGACGCCTTTGAGGATGAGCTGGAAGATGCTACGATGGACGACTCAGTGGATGTGCGTTCTGAGACTTTCTCGAACTATGAGCCAGACGATGATGAGGACGAGACCGATGGATCTAGAGATTCGACCTAGGGGTTTCTAGACTTTACTTAGTAGTCTTTTGATGATAACCTCGTTAGTCTGTAATCTTTTGGGGACTTGAGACTAGTTGTCTTTAGGTTAAGTCCCGATTGCTCCGATCCGTCAGCAGGCTTAGTTCACCTGCGCTTTTATATGAACTCATGTTGGTGTTTATTTATTATGTTCTCGTTATTTAGGTTTCCATCGTTTTATGTATGGAGGTGATAGTCATATTTCGTTTCCGCATGCTTGCTTACATTATGCATCTCTCGACAAGTGAGTCCTGGGCCTCGAGAGTACAAGAAAAGGAGTTACACGTTCGTGTTCGAGGGCGCAGGGCGTGACATTCGCTATAACCCTTTTGATAACAAAAGGGAGAGAACAAGTTAATTTATCTATCTTTTGTGTTGATGACAAAAAGAGTAAGAAGTTGAACAGAATATAAATCAAATAGGAGCATTTAAGAAGAAGAGAGAAATCAACCTTGTCACATCTTGAGGTTGGATGGTGGCCGGAGGCCGGCGATGAAGCGAACAAACGGGGACGATGTGGCTGGTTGAGCAAGAGAGGAAGAGATAGTGATAGAAGAAGAGAGAAATGAAAGAAGAAGATGGTCTTTGGCTGACCAAAATGAAGAGAGAGTGAGTGTTCTTTGCTTAACCTCCAAAGCAAGAGAGAAAGAAGGGTAGTTAAGGATGTGACAAGGTTTTAATCCTTAAACTAGGCCTCTAATCTAGCCTATATGTACTCTTAAGCCCACATTAAGACACTTGTCCCTTAGCTCATAAAAATCTTGAAGGCCAAATGACCATAATGTCCTCATTTGTTCAGCCACTAAAGGGTTGAAAGTGATTGACTATTTTGCCCTTGTTTGGTCTTAAAAGAAAGAATGTACTTTAAAGGAAAAAAGATAATTTTTCACTTTCAATCCAAATTTCACTTTTCTAAGCTTAATTACCCTCGATGAGGTGACTTCTAATTTTTTTTCAAATGTTGAAATTCCTCAATGTCTGATTCCCAATTCTGAGGTCAATATTCATTTCAAGTTCTCGCCGACTGTAATTCTAATTTTTCTTGAACTGACGGGCGAATCTTGCAAGCGCTACGCATATCGACCTTAGGATTTCTCAAATCGTGGCGACTTTAGTTGTCATGTGATCATCGAGGGTTTATCGCTAGTTCCTGCGGTCCTGATCATCGAAATCTGATTTAATAAATTCTCACAAAGTACACATTAGTTAGGCAGAATCACCCGCGTCCCAACGTATAGCGCTAGCAACATTCTATGATCGTTCCTAGATCGATCTCCACTGGCCCAAAATATCCCCTCGACAATCGTTAAGGTCAAAGTGTCACTTCTTATTCGAATTTCCTAGGTCTACGTACTCGACTCCGCATTAGTTTTTCCTTTCGGTCAGTTAACTCGAGAGTGGCCAACTCCGAGCGAGATACTACTGAAATATACCTAATGATATCTTTTCAATCAATAGCCTCGAAAAGGGTCGAAATTCCAAATGTCACATTTGATTTCCACATTGTGAGATTGAACATCAGAGTCCTCCAGTTGTTAATTCATCCATAGGATTTGTGCACAACAACTTCCTAATGCTACATATTCAGCTTCTATAGTTGATAGAGCCATAGTGTTTTGCTTCTTGGAGAGCCAAGACACTAGCATAGATCCCAGAAGTTGACATGTTCCTGGAGTACTTTTCCTATCTAACTTGCAACCAGCAAGGTCAGCATCTGAATATCCATGTAATATAAGATCTGAAATCTTAGGATATCATAGTCCCAAATTAAGAGAGGTTCTTATGTATTTGATAATTCTTTTGACAACAATAAGGTGATATTCCTTAGGATCTGATTGAAATCTAGCACTCATGCATACACTAAAGATAATGTTAGGTCTATAAGTAGTAAGATATAGTAATGAACCTGTGACATTTCGAATTCCGACCCTCCCGAGGCTATGGAATAGAAGGTATCGATCGGTGTGTTTCGGTTATAACTTGCTCGAAATTGGCCACTCCCGTGTTAACTAATCAAAAGGAAAAGAATGACGCGGAATCGGGTACGTGGACAAAGAGAATTTGAATGAGAAATGGCACCTTGACCATAAAGAATGTCGAGAAAATATTTTGGGCTAATAGAGATCGATCGTGGAATGCCTTGCTAATGTTAACGTTAGGACGCAGGTGATTCCGCTTAACCAATGTGTAATTTACGATGATTTCCTAAATCGAATTTCGACAATCAGGATCGCAGGAGCTAACGGTAAATACTCGTAATTACATGACAATCAAAGTCGCCACAGCTTAAGAAACCCTAAGGTCGGCACGCATAAAGCCTGCAAGAGTCACCTGTCACTTTGAGTTAAACTGAAATTACAGTCAACGATGGCTCGACATAAAATTGGACCTCGAGATTTGGGTATTGGAAATTTAGAAATTTCAACATTTGAATTGAATTTGACGTTGCCTCATCGATGGTGATTTATATTGAAAAAATGAAATTTCAGATGGAAAGTGTAAAATGATCATTTTGCCCCTAAACCCTTGCCCTTGCCTTATGAATATTAGAAGAATAATTTGGTTATTTAGACCCCTCATGGCTACCGAAAATGAGAAGACAAGGTGGTCAAAGGAAGTCAATGCAAGCTTGGATAGTTTGCTAAGTGACAAGTGCCACTCTTTGAAGAAAGATAAGTATCACCATTTGAGAGATTAAGCATTAATTAATTTCACCTAACCATCTTATCTTTAACCAAGTGAATTATCGGTGGGAAGACTCTCTCTCTCTCTCTCCATTTGGCCGGCCATCTTCTCTCTTCTTCTTCTTCTTCTTCTTCTTCTTTTCTCTTTCGACCAAGAAGCTATCTCGCGGAAAGACTAAAACTGCTTCACTGTTCTGGTCATAACATTGTCTTTCGACATTAGATTAACGTAAAACTATCGCTCTCTTAAAGCTTATTATTTTGTGGTTCTAGGGACATATTATAAGCTCAATTGGGCCCAGTCGTTTATCCCGTAAATCTATTTGAGTAGGCAAAGGTCATATTCTAATCCGGTTTTGGAGAGAGTCCGTTTTGGGGGGCTTCAAGGCTTCAAATGACTTCAAATTTTGGTCAGTCACTCTTAACTCATAATATAAAAGCTTGAAAAACTGAGATTGAGGATTTGTAGGAGTTGAGATGGGTTTTAATGGATGAAACTACTTGATCTTTCATGGACAAATTTTGCCTGCTAGAAGACCGTGGGGAAACCGAGTGGTTCAAAGGCTTTGTGGTATCATTTACCTTCAAAACTCTTGGTGAGGTTCCTAAACATGTAGAATAAAGTCTTGGCAAATTAATTTTGTGAGGAATTGGAACCTAGGATTGAGTTATTGATTGAATTGTGAGGGTTAGGCCAAAGTCGATTCTGCCCTATTGATACCTCGATAGAACTGAACTTGTTGGGGTTAAATAAGGGGTGTTTTGACTTTGAAATGATTAGTGAGGCATCATAAGATATTATATGAGATGTTATACGAATTGGATTAGAGATTAGAGGTGATTTAAGGGCTGAATTGGGCACGAAACTCGAGTTATACTCTGCCTTGTTAAAGGACTAATTAAACCGAGCATTTTGTGGGTTGGTGGAGGCATCGCCGTGTTTTTAATTAGGCGTCAGGACACCATTGAATGTTAATTTACTTGGATATTGAGGTATTGGTGTAAGGGAATTGGGATTCGATTGATTTTTGATCCAGAACTTAGTGAAATTGCCTAGAACGGCGCATTATCCTTGTTAGCCGTGGACTTGCCGAGTTGGGAAGGATCAATTGATTTGGATTTCTTACTATCGACCAAAGGTAAGTGTTCCTTAAACCCATACTTAAACATTGGGACACTACTAGATAGATTGATTGAATGAATTGAGTGCTTGGTGAAGCCTATGGCTTGAATTGCTCGATTGAGTAGTGGATTCCATGACTTGAATGGCATAGTATGATAATTGAATTGCGATATTCCTTGATGATATATTGGCTATTGAGCCCTTGATGATATATTTGGCAATTGTGTTTCGATTGGCCAAAGAGCCTTGTGATGTAATGGCTATTGAGCTTGGTGATATAGTTCGACTATTGAGCCTGGTGATATAGTTCGACTATTGAGCCCCGGATTCATATGAATTGGCTAGGAAGCCCCTGTTATTGAATTGGCTATAGTGCCTATGTTATTGAATTGGTTATAATGTCTATGCTATACATATGGTTATAATGCCTATGCTATATAAACGGCTATAGTGTCGATGTCATGTGAATAGGCTATAGTGCCCCCAGCAATCAATTGGCATGGTGCCTTGGAGAACACATTGGCTTGGTGCCTCAGTGATTTAATTGGCTATGAGCCCTAGTGATACCGATTGGCTGTGAGCCCTTGTGGTACCGATTGGCTGTGAGCCCCAGTGGTACCGATTAGCCAGAATGCTTAGAGAAGTACATCGCGGCCTGAGAACCCAGGCGATGAATGACTGTGATGACTTGTGAAGTTATGTGTGCTAATTTATATGCCATATGCTTGAAGCTTGAACCCATGAAGTTGAGGATGATTGATCGTGACTCTTGTTCATGCCTGGCTTGCTAAAATGCTTGATCTATGAATGCCTTATGCCATTGTATGGATGATTTTTTTTGCATCTAGTGTCATTTCATGGTCTAAGGGGACTGGTGTTTACGTCTAGCTTTAGGTTTCACTTGCTCAAATTCTATATCTCACCCTGTCATGGGATTACCATTTTTTAGGTCCTAGGGGAAGGAAACCCGAACTTGCCATGGGTTGTAATTTGGAAGTCGTTGACGAAAATCATAATGAATCTGAGTGAGACCGCAGGAACTGTATATTGTTTGGAGTTAGATTTGTAACCGAATGTGATTTTTATGAGAAGTGTATACCTTTTTATCCCGATTCATCTCATTGTGAATTTGTATGGAGCTGTTTAATTGCTTTTGTGACCTTATTTCATTTCAGTATTTGGATTAATTGTTCGAGGGCTCCTGGGAGACTATTGTAATGTAAACAACCTGATGGGATGTTCACGAGCTCGTAGGGTTCGGGGCGTGACATGCTCGTTTAAGTGGTATCAGAGCAAGGTCAGCTCGATCCAATGTTATTGAGGTTTGGAGTAATAATGATTGATGACTTGGGGATAATTAGATAGTGAGACCTTTAGGATTTAGTATTGATCATTGAATCTTGAGGATTAAAGACTTGAACTTGTGTGCACCCCAATGGTTCTAGTGTTGATTTTCATTGATGACCTTGGGTGGTGATATTATTGAGGTTCACAATGAAGTAAGCAGGAATAGGGGAGTTACAAGTATGGATTTTGAGGTTATGAATGTGCTTGAGGTTGTTACAGAATTGCTTATGAATGAGGGGTTGATTGGATTATATGATTGTGATCGTGATTTGTCAATGACCCAACTTGAGGAATATTTGGATTAAAGGCCAGTTGTGATCGAATGCATATGGATTTGGCTTGAATAGCGACTAAACTTGGGGTATATGGTTGAATATAGGCAATCGATTTGTGAGATGCGATGGTCCTTATGGAATTAGAAATATTCGATGGATAAGAATTGATTTGAAGGCGATCGTGGTATGACGAGTAGCGAGAACAAACATGTTGTGCATGTGTTTGTGGCATTAAAATGAAAGTCGAGGAAGGTGTATGCATGAGCTTATCACTATTGGACTTGATAAACTGTCGCTTGGTATGGAACGAGTTGATGGGATACCTATAAACCGTAATGAATCGTGTTATGGGACGTATAGAATGGGGCTTTCTACATAGATGCATGACTTGGGACGACTTGCAACGATCAAATCTGATAAGGGGGGAGTGATCGCCGGGACAAAGAGGTCTAGAATGACCTCTTTGTCCGTAGTGATCGCCGGGACAAGGAGGACTCCTGGTAAGCTTCTAAGATGGCGGTGAGGCAAGAATGACCCAAGCCATAAATTGAAAGGGAAAGTCCAGGTATCAGGTTGAATCCAATTGTGGTTAAGAGATGTATGGCACGGGATGGATTCACAAGTGAATGTTTGAAAGTGGCATGGCATGTGTAATGACGCCTATGATTGATATGGTTAAAAGCTTAGTGCTTGGCAGAGAATATCGTTTGAAAAAGAAAATTGATGTCTGTGATTGGCATCATGTGATTGTTATGGTCAAAGTCTAACTAAGAGATTAGACGACATGTGGGATTTATACCCATTGAACTGATGCTTATTGAGATTGAGATAGTCTGTTGTGATTATGCTGGAGTAGCAGATGCCTCTGGATTTATGACATGAACGATTGAAATGGCACTTTGAGTACTTGCTTGGTGTTGTCTTAGTTGAGTTTTAGCCTAGTTAAGGCTTGCCTAGTAATGGATGTTAATTGAAAAGTTACCTCGTTAAGGCTGACTTGTTGTGTGGTTGCTGCTTGAGGATGATTCCTGGAGGGAATCATAGTGGTTCAAGTGACATGAGAATCTAATGACGTTGACCAACCAAAGTGTGGTTGTAGAAGAGCATTAGGCTTGAGTATATATGGTATGGAAGATCCGAGAACTGAGAAGGATGAGGAGGATTGAGTAAAGATGAGCGACTGGAGTATGAGTCCTAAAAGAGAATAAGGCTCGATTTTGTTAATCGTGCGAGACCCAAGTGTAATGAGGGGTCGTGAGAACTTTAAACAAAAATGAGAAAAAACTTATAGGTAGGCAAGCTCAAGGAGGAGTTGCCATTGTTACCTAAGTCACTGTGGTGAAAGATGCTAATACCGATGAGTTAAAGTGATGAAAGTCACAAGAAAGGTAACTCGGAGATTACTCATTTTCAAAGTGAGAACGTGAAAAAGAATCACGAGAGTTCGAACAGCTTATGAGATGGATCACAAGGTTGAGGTCAAATAAGGTTCGACGGAGAAAATGAGTTTGAAACTGCCTTCTTATAAATTAAGAATTTTGTGAGAAAACCTTAGAAGTTTTGGGTACACTGAAGAAAGAAAGTGACTTTGGCAGTTTTTAGCCTTAAGAGGCTGTTGATAATTGGTGAAATGTCACCAGAGGAAAAGTTTTCCCTGAAGGCATGATATCTACCTAGACTACCTCTGTTGAGTCGTTCGATGGAAAGTATCCTCATGTGATTGCTCGAGTGCGAAGGTTGTTTGGATCCTAAAAATCTTGAAAGGATCCGAGGACAATCGACCAGTGTGAAATAGAGTTCTCAAGGTTGTTTAAGCATATGTTAAAGGTGGTCAAGGACCCTTTGAATGAGACGTAAAGTCCTTGAGTGGATTGAAGTTTGAAAGCCTTATGGCTAGTTTTGTTATTCCTGGTGATGAGGAATGGTAATGGGACTTAGTAAAAGAAGAGAATAATCAGAAGACTTGTGAATAAGAGAACTCTTGCTCATGGATTACAAGCAAAGAGATGTTCATTATGGAATGTGGAACGTGCCTACGAGAAACGGCTATTGCCTTGATGTAAGGCTCGTAATTGGGAATTGACATTTCATTGCTTCCGTTGTGGGAAAACTAAGGAAAGAATTATGTCAATTGTCGTCAAACTTTGTGATTGAAATGAGATTGATTGAAGTTGAATCGAAATCCCAAGAAATGACATAGCGAGTAATCACCCGTAGCGAGTAGGGTGTCATTCTTAAAGGGCGATTAGACCATGAAATGGTCGTTGAAGGAAGGGAAAGTGAATGGACTTGATAGTCCTGGCTGTTTGGAATCCTAATGAATGGTTGAGTAAGCAAAAAGAGCGCTTAGAGCGTAATTGCAGAGTAATTTGAGGCAATCAAATTGAGTATTCCATACGAGAATTGGTGGAGACCAAGGAAGAACGAATTTTGTCACTTGAGGTGACTGAGTCACTAGAAGAAGAATGTCAAGTATGGTGACATTTGGGAATCTTGGAGTAAAAACATTGTTGTTGGCGCAAACTCCAAGACTGACGTCCTATGAAACAGGCAGGACAAGGTGGATTCAAAGTGAGAGAATGCCACTAAAGTGTATCGCTTCCTTCGTAGGGTAAGAGACCCTAGCGAGTAAGGAAGAGGAACTTCTGATCATCTTGGTGTTAAAACTGAACATCTAGACTAACAAGGAAGTCGCAAAGTTTGGGTTATTTTTGGAAGCTAAGTTTAGAGATTGTAAACAACATTGAATTCCTGGATAATGTCGATGTTCAGTGGAACGGACGGAATTGGGATAAAGTCGCATTGACTAGTTATGGAAACCAGTGGTTAAGACAAGAGTGCTTCTTGAGGAAAGAGTAACAAAAATGAACAAAATATTATGTAGTCCAAGTGGGGACTCATGAGAGCAGAGGGCCAAGGTTTGAGCTCTCAAGTAAAAAGCATGAAGAACAGTTTAAAAGATTCGACACCTAGAAGAAAGAAACTGATAATAGTCGGATTGAACATCTGAGGAATAAAAACAAAGCCGTATTTCACACCTATTCTTTGCGGATGATGTACTTTTGTTTTCCGAAGGCGACCCACAATCCATCCAACTCTTCAAAGATGGGTTGAACTTATTTTCTTCTTGGTCAGGGCTATGGCCGAACCATTCCAAGAGCGAATTTTTCCTCTCGGGTGGTACAAGTACTTTGCGAGACTACATTACTACTTGTTTGAACTTCCAAGAAGGATCTCTACCTTTTCGATATCTTGGAGCTCCAGTCATCTCGACTAGAATATCCAAAGGTGATTGTGATGTTCTAGTCAATGCTATCACGGCTAGAGCTCGATCTTGGTCTCAGAGATTTTTATCGTATGCTGGACAACTACAACTCATAAAATCTATCCTCCATTCTATTCATGTCTATTGGGCTTCTGTCTTCACCCTTCCAAAGTCTGTCCTAAATAGGATTGAACTTATCCTTAGGCAGTTCCTTTGGAAGGGACCAGATTTGGGTGTTGGTGGTGCAAAGGTCTCATGGGCAGATTTATGTCTACCTAAAGAAGAAGGTGGCTTGGGTATCCGAAGATTACTAGACTGCAACAAAGCCTTCTCTTTAAAGCATATTTGGATTCTCTTTACAGACAAAGAGTCCCTTTGGTGTAGGTGGGTCCATTCAAACTTTCTGAAGAAGACTAACTTCTGGATTACTAAAAGACCGACCGTTTGTTCTTGGACTTGGAAAAAGATCTTAGAACTCCGCCATGAAGTGTTCCTACAATTTAGATGGAGCATTGGAAATGGACTTTCGACGTCCTTTTGGTTTGATAATTGGCATGAAGTGTGTCCTTTGTACAAATTGGTGTCCAATGGAGATATATATCGTTCTAGGATTCCACGGGACACTACGGTACGTGACTTTTTTACATTGGATTGGCCAACCTCTTCAGCTCTACAAACCGTTACATCCAGGATACAAACACCTCCGTCTTATGTTGATACCAAGGATGATACGCTTCGGTGGATGGGAAATGCGTTGGGTAACTTCTCCATTACATCGGCTTGGAACCACTTTAGGCCTAAGGGAACACAAGTCCACTGGTATTCGTTCATTTGGGATAAGGCTTTTGCTCCACGGGATGCTTTTCTCATGTGGTTAGCTTCTCACAATCGCCTACCTACTCAAGTCTTACTAATCCAATATCGGAGAATTGATGATGATTCCTATGCTTTTTGCAAACTAAGACCGGACTCCATTGACCACTTATTCTTTGGATGTTCAGTAACCGGTGAATTTGCCACTACATGGGCCTCCAATTGCAATATTCCATGGAAAAACCTCCCTTGGGACGATTTCATTAGATGGGGGAAAAACGCTTTGGAGGGAAAAGCTTTGCACATTGTATCACTAGATATTCTCTCGGGGCACTTTGCCACATTATATGGACTGAGAGAAATGACATCTTATTTAGAGGCAAGAAGATGTTTGCTCCGGCTATTATCCTACACCTGACTAAGAAGGTTAAAGATAAGGCTATCTCCTTTGGGGAAGTCCAAGATACCCCACAAAATAGGCGGTTCCAGAGAAAATGGGGCCTCTCCACATCAATCTTTCCAGCCTGACACTTTGCTGGCTGACTTATTGCTTAACTGCCTGCTGACCCTTTCGGTTTCTTCTACCACTTGATGATTGTTATGTTCTCAAGCTATGCTCTATTCTTTTGGCTGTGCTTATATGGTGTTATAGCATGTATGGCTCTCTCATCATCTACATTACTAAGGTGGCTGTTCTGCATTTTGGATTACTGCTATCTTGAATTTGGAGCTTCTTAGTCTGTCTTCCTGATATGCTGCCTGGTGTGTGGCTACTGCTCACTCTTCATGCTGGATGGACTTTCCTTGGTTGGACTTTCCTCTTCTTTCAAGGTGGTATTATTCTCTCTCGAGCTTCCAGGCGCCCTTAAAGCCCTTGGTGAACTGAGGTCTGCTATAGCGATGATGTTTTCTGCTGCTGCTGTTTTCTGGATGGTTATCTGTTGTTCTTCCAACTTTTTTGGTCTTGGCTACTCCACCTGTGTAGTTGGGGGGTTCTTTTGTCCTGTTTTATGTTGTTTAAGTCTCTTCTCCTGCTTCTTATCTCCCTTGTTCTCTCCAGTTTCCTTTTTTCTTGGCTACTGTTTTAGCCTCTCTTTACTCTTGTCTCTTTGGGGGGATCTTTTGGCTTTCATATATCTGTCGCCCCTGCCTCCTTTGTTGTCTAACAGCTCGCCAAGCTCTTGCCAAGAGTTGCTACACCGTTTTTATTTTACTGATCATCTGCTACCTTTGCTGGATACCCTGATGCTTTTGCTATACTTCCTAGACTTTGGAAGTTCGCCTGCTGGTTACTCTGGGTTTTGGTGGAATCTTGCTGCTCGGTTTGGCCTACTCTCCAGAATTGACTTGCTCTTCAACTCCTCCTTAGAAGTTGGGCTTTCTCCCATTAAGTGCAGTATACCGTGGCTCTCTGTGGTGGTTTACATCTTGCATTTATTTTATGGCCACTATGTTCGGCCCTTGCCTCGCACTTTCTCTTAATAGTAGGTTTTTTTTAGGATGGCTCAACTTAATGAGCTTCGTCAGCCGGTATAGGCCAACACTTGGCACGGTTTTTTGTTGTGTCTAGCCTTTTTGCAACCAGTTCACCGTTGAACCCATCATGGCACTATAAGTGCTGTTATTGGTTCATGATTTTTGTGTCCGGTTAATCATGTATCTAGCTATTTTGAAAAGTTCAATACATACGTACCTTACCAAAAAAAAAACATCTGAGGAATAATTGGGTGGTCTGTTACTGTCTTGAGAGGCGATGATTGGACTCATTTAATGAGTCATGAGAAACATGAATAACCTTCGAGAATATCATAATGACTTTAAGGAGATGCTCGTTTTATGCTGAATATGAAGAACACGAGCTGTGGACCTGATGAGGTAAGATTCCTCAGTCGTGAAGTTTCTGGAAAGTGAAATCCCTATGAAGCACTTACGATATGAAATAAGTGATTAATCGACTAGAGTCGATGTGGGTTGCTGGAAGTTGAAATTTCCTGAGATTGGTGAATTGTTACAAACGGAACGTGGGAAGATTCCCCACAAGAGCTGTTCCATTGATAAATGAACGTGAAAAGAGTTTTCGAGAATTTAAGTCAATTGATGGCTACACTATTAATGGCATTTTCAGATGGAAATTGAAAAGCTTATGAAGGTTGTAATGACGCGACGCAAAATGAAACTTGAGGCACAACGAGGCAACTGGAAGTGGACATTGCATATACATAATAAGGATAAGGCCATATGAGTTGGAATGCTTAGAGCATGATTGGAGTTGGTTTGCGAATATCCTCACGACAAAGTTTAGGAATTGTTTGGGTGGAAGAAGATTTCAAGTCTATATCTACTCCAAAAATATCGAGTAGTAGTTACCCGAGAGGAATTGATGAGAAGTAACGCCGATGAATGAAATTACTTATGAATATGGAAGCGTTGCTTACGTAAGGAAAGACCTCGCAACTGTGTGAACTGCAAGAGTTGGAAATGTTGCGTGACATTCTAATATCCAGCCAATTTCAGACTCATTAATGAGAAGTATATCTAGTAATGTATTTCAGTAGTATCTCGCTCAAATCTGATCAATTTGAGTAAGTTGACCAAAAGGGAAAGGCTAACTCGAGACCAGGTACATGGACCTAAGGAACTTGAATAGGAAATGGCACTTTGGCCATAAAGATTGTCGAGGGGACATTTAGAACCATAAAAGGCTGATCTAAAGACAATTAAGGGATGCCTTGCTAGTGTTATACAATTGGAGCACGGGTGATGCCGCTTAACCAACATATGATTTGTAAAATTTTCCTAAATCGGACAGAGACGATCGAGACCATAGGAGCAAGTGATAGACCATCACAATTACATGACAACCAAAGTCGTCATGAATTGACAAGCCCTAAATGTGATATGAATCCCAAGGTCGATACGTGTAAAGTCTGCAAAAGCCACCCGTCGGTTCGGGATAGGCTGGAACACGTCTGATAAAGAAAACAATAAGAAATGAGTCTTGAAAATTGAAAATGGAGAATCAAGAATTCCAAAGTCATGTTTGGATTGGTCGTCGCCATGTCAAAGATTATTGGATTGAGAAAAACAACGTTCCGGACGTCGGGGGTGAAATTACCATTTTGCCCCTCAAAGCTTTAGCCTTGCTTATGCAAATGAAGAAGGGCATTTTGGTCTTTCAACCACCCCAACGCTGTCGAAAAAGTGAAGAGAGCATGGCCATTGGATCACCCTTGATTGACACTTAGGACAAGTGTCAATGGATGAGATAAAGAGTGGTCTTGTCCACTATTAACCACCTACCATTCAACTCCTTTGACATGACGATTGAATGTAACTCTTTCTCTCTCTCTCTCTCTCTCTCTCTCTCTCCTCTCATTTTCGACCGGTCATACACCCCCCACCATCACCGAAAGCTTCTTCTTCCTCTCCCTTTTCTTTGCCGCCCGACGACTAGCTTCTACTTATTCATTCGTTGCCGCTGACGAGCCCCTCCAGTGACCATCAGCTAGCGAGCCAACCACCCATGCCTAGCCTCACCTCTTGCCGACCTCCTCGAAGTGGAAGCATGTCGATTGAGTCACCGAGGAGCTCCGGCCAACCATTCTCTCGGAAGCCCATGGAAATTGACACAATCTGAGGTAGGCAAAGTTTCTGACCCTTTAAGACCTCGAAATGTTGGAATCTTGCAAATAAATTTTGTCGAAATCTAGGGGACTCGCTTAGCGATCTGTGGTAAAATATTAAGCTCAATTTGATGGAGTTTTGACCCCAAATAGATCTTGTGAATGTTGGACAAAAACTGCCGGCTGCAGTCTTAAAGGAGTCGACAACTTTCGAAGGGATTCCGGCGACGACATGACCTCAAACCTTTGGTGAGACTCTTAGATCCTTAGATAGACATGTTAGCAAGTAGGTTAGTGATTAAATGGTGGATTTGGAGTAGATTAAGGGCTGGTCATGCTCGATTTGCACATAACCGAAATAGCCGGTTCGATTTTGTGCAAGACGGGTTCTGTGGAGGCTGATATAGGTCGATTATGAGTCTCAAATTGGTGATTGAGACATGCTAGGATGATGAGAATTGTGTTATGGAGGTTTGCGGTTCATGGATTGGTGAATTGGACAAGGGAAATTGACAATTGGTTGGAATTTCATTAGTTGCGCGGTGGATTGAATCCTTGGGCTATTTGGCCAAACCTTGAGGGCTTGAAAAGGGGATTTTTGTGGCATTAAACTCAAGATAAGGGAATTCCTAACCTTATGATAGGAAGATTATACTCGATTGGGCGAGTCGGGTGGAATTGGGATTGTTTCTTGAGAGGCTTAGTGTGATTGGTCCTTGTGTATGCTAAGAGAGTATAGGTGATCCTAATGATTGCTTATGTTTGTCTCTTGAGTAATTGGTCACGTTTGATTATGTATTGAATCGTCTTGCATGCCATGGATGTATTGTTTATGCATAAGTTGCACTTGACCTTGTGTGCATGATTTGTGATTGTGGCATGGCGGAGACGAGGCGAGACCCTAAGGCATATGAGACGCGGGGTGATGTGGTTGATACCCTGAGACGCTGAGGCGCAGGGTTGGAGTTGTGTGGCCCTTTGATACGTACGAGACGCGGGGTTGAGATGGCCACGGTTCTAAAGCGTTTACGCGGGACGGAGATATGAGGTGTCGACATTGGCCTAGAGTATCATTGAAACCTGATGCGTTTACGCGGGTTATCAATGACAGTCTGATGCGTTTATGCGGACCAAGCCTGATGCAATCTAATCGCGAGCATGAGAATGAGGCAGGCGGATAAAAGATGATTGTGGTGAAGTGACAGGACGAGTCGTGCATGATCATCTGAAAATGTTATGATGCCATAATTGCATACCTTCCATCCGTGTGTTGTTATCTATATTTGCATTGTCTCATATGTCTGTGAGTTTGAATGATTGAGGTTTGTGACTGCCTGAGTGGACGGTCGGCCTAACTTAAGGTTAGGACCCACCTTACTGAGATGTGAATCTCACCTCGTTGGGGACCCCTTCTTTTTATAGATCCTAGGCTTTGACGATGTGGCCTATTCATTTTGGAAACCCGAAGGAAATGTCCACTTATTTTGATGAGTTCCCTGACGGGCAGGGAACAATTTATGTTAGGAAGTGTACTGTTGTCCGGGTAGACGAGGGTAGTACGAGCTGGAAGCCTCATTGGTATGAGGCCTTGTTTAGGAAGGTCAGGGATGCGTCTACCGGGCCGCTGAAGCACAATGAGGTGCTTCAAGGAGTTGTCCCTACTTAGTGCCACCCCACCCGGGATTTAGACCAGGTTGAGGGGTCTGTTTTCGGTTCTAGGATTGGACCGGAGAGGACCCCGACCTTGGAGGACACAGAGGATGAGGTCATAGTACTCGAGGTGACTGAGAAGGATCTCGCAGAGCCGTCTGCTGAGGCGACCACGGAGGATATCGTTGAGGTTCGTTCGGAGACCTTCTCAGAGTTCGAGCCCATGGAGGACGCCGAGGAGACCGGGGACTCCAGCAACTCGTCTTAGGAGCTCCCAGTTTGTTAGTTGATCTTTTGGTGGCGACCTTGACCCCGTTTCTTTTGGATGCTGATGATGTATCATTTTGTGTACTTACCCCGTCACCCCTTGTGTTAGCGGATTTAGTAGCTATGTACCTATATGAACATTCTGATTTTATGTATGTCAGCATTTGCGCTATCCAGGTCTCATTTCACTATTTGTACGGAGGAGTTATTTATTTATCGCTTCCGCATGCTTGGTATATATATATAAATATATTTATGTATATATATATATATATCATGTCTCTCGACATGGTTGTGGATCTTGGGACCGCGAGAGATATTTGGTTTGCTTGTAGGGAGTCGCGTGCTCGTGCCCGGGGTATGGGGCGTGACATCCCCGTCCGATTTGGTATTAGAACAAAGTCGGCTCGATCCAAATTTGATTGAGGAATGGAGTAATAAGGAGGATTACGTTGAAACTTAGACGGATAGCGAGACCTTAGAAGACTAGTTAAGATAAGACATGGGGTGCATAGCATGTGACTTGACACTTAAGGTTGGCATTTGGCCTTGACAGGGTTGTGGTAAGGCATGAGGATTGAGCTCCCTGCTTCGTGTTGGAGGTCATTTCTGGATTTTAGCCTGATAAATGAATGAGTGTGGCCTGTTTTAGTGAACCGTTGGAGTGAACGAAATTGAGGAATGACCATGAGTTATTTATTGAAGTGTCTGTGGAAGTTATTGTGTGAAAGGACTATTGTAGTGTAACTATTTCTGTTAAAGATTAGTTAGTAGCTCTAGACATGGATAAATGAATGAGTTACTAACTCCTTGCTGAACTTGCGGTGGACCAAGTTCAGTAGAAGGAGGAAAGGATGAGCAACACATTCAGGAGATCAGAAAGACCTAGAGGCGGAGCCTCTAGCTCGATGCTGCCTGTAGCTGAGACCTAAGAATGGATGGCGTGCTGAGGACGCTAGAGAGAATTAGTGACTTAATTGACAGGCAAACCCAAGACCTAGATGCTGCCATAACCCAGGCAGTAGGAGCTGCCATAGCCGCCGTCAACACCAACAACGGCAACAACGGTGGTAATGGAAACCAGGATGAACATGGCCAGGGCAATGAGACGGTGAATGCCCAAGAGGAAGTAGTCGTGGCTAGACAGATGGGTCAGCTAGTGGAACAATTCATAAAGCTAAAGCCGACACGGTTCAATGGGACTAGAGATCTCGAGCTAGCACCCAGGTAGATTGAGAAGTTGGAAAAACCCTTTAGAGTGCTTAGGTGCACGGACGAAGAAAAGGTACTACTAGCAGTGTACCAGCTGGAGGGTACGGCAAATGATTGGTGGGCTGCCACCAAGAATGGAGTTTTCCCCGAAGGAACGGCCATGAATTGGGACACCTTTAAGACAACGTTCAATGACAAGTGCTTCTCGAAGACGGCCAGGGAAAGAAAGCAGATAGAATTTCTATAGCTACGTCAGAACCAGCTGACAGTAGACCCGTACGAGGCCGAGTTCTCTAGACTGTCGAGGTACGTACCTCGATCTGTAGAGGATCCTTAGAAGAAAGCAAGGAGATTTAGGGACGGTTTGAGGCCTGAGCTCCATAGTCTGATGATTGTCCTGAATTTGAGAACTTATAAGGAGATCTATAAGCGGGGCTAGATGATTGAAATGGACTTGAAGGAGAGAAATACTACAACTGGATCGCGGTTTATCCCATTTAGAGATAACCACCAGATGAGCAAGAGACCGATAGCGGGCAACAGGCGTTTTGTCCCTCCCGTGAGGAAAAATATTGTGAAGCCGCCAAATCCCACGAACTGGAGCTGCCGCCTTTGTAGCAGGAGGCATGGAAATGGGCCATGCCCGGTAAAAACTAGGGTTTACTTTAAGTGTAGTCAGCTGGGCCACCAGATGAGAACGTGCCCAAACCAAGCTCCGGCGAATCGACCTCAAGGGCGGTGACCGCAGGCCGGACCGTCGACTGCCACTCCTCAGATAGAGCAGAACCGACCACCGGCCCAGGGAAGGGTATATGCAGTAGCCCGCAGAGAGGTGGAGGAAGTACCAGGCGTGGTCGCAAGTATGGTTTACTTGTGCAACCAAGCTGCATATGCATTGTTTGACACTGGTGCCACGTATTCTTTTGTGTCTGCTCAATTTGTTGATTTGGTGGGTATGGAGTTGAAACCATTGAATATGATTCTGCATGTTGCCACTCCATTAAAGGATAACATATTGGTTTCTTTGGGCTGTGCTGGTTGTGAAATAGTGATTGGAGGGAGTAAGGAGAGTATTGATATAGCTGTATTACCCATGTACGATTTTGAAGTGATTATAGAAATGGATCGGTTGGGTAAACAGGGGGCAGTAGTGGACTGTGATAGTAGAATAATCCGATTTTATCCGAGAGGGCACCCTAGCTTTGAACTGGTGGGAAGTCGAGGAGGAATCTCAATTCCCTTAGTCTCATCTCTGAAAGTGACCAAGTTGATGTCAGAAGGATGTCAGGCGTACTTAGTTACAGTGGTGGACACGACTGTCGAAGAGCCAAAACGAGAGAATATTCTGGTAGTACGTGAGTACCCTGACATATTTCCCCAAGAGTTGCTAGGATTGCCACCGGAGCGAGAGATAGAATTCGTGATCGAGTTAGCTCCTAGAATGGAGCCGATCTCGAAGGCACCTTATAGGATGTCCCTGTTGGAATTGAAAGAGTTAAAGGTGCAGATGCAGAAACTACTGGATAAAGGATTTATCCGACCGAGTGCTTCACTGTGGGGAGCACCGGTGTTGTTCGTAAGAAAGAAGGATGGGTCTTTGCGTCTATGCATTGACTACCGGCAGCTGGATCAAGTAACAGTGAAGAACAAATACCCACTGTCGAGGATTGACAATTTGTTTGATCAGTTACAAGGAGCGGCGATTTTCTCAAAGATTGACCTGAGAACAGGGTATCACCAGTTGAGGATCAAGAAGGAAGACATACCTAAGACTGCTTTTAGGATGAGGTATGGTCATTATGAGTTTACGGTGATGCCGTTTAGATTGACCAACGCTCCAACTGCTTTTATGGACCTGATGCATCGAGTATTTAAGGAATTCCTAGATAGATTCGTCATAGTCTTTATTGACGATATCCTAATTTACTCGAGGAATGACGCAGAACATGAGGAGCACTTGAGGATTGTCCTACAGACCCTGAGGGAGCATTCGCTATACGCGAAGTTGAGTAAATGCGAGTTCTGGCTGAGCAGGGTAGCATTTCTTGGTCAAGTGGTGTCTGGGGAAAGGATTGCAGTGGATCTTGTAAAGATCAAAGCGGTAACAAATTGGCCTAGGCCTACTACAGTCACTGAAGTCCGAAGCTTCTTAGGATTGGCCGGGTATTACAGACGTTTTGTGGAGAAATTCTCATCCATAGCCATCCCATTGACGAGGCTAACAAAGAAGGAAACAAGGTTTGAATGGATAGACAAGTGTGAAAGGAGTTTCCAGGAACTCAAGCATCGGTTGACGACTGCACCAGTGTTGACGATTCCATCTGGACCAGGGGGTATGAGATTTGTAGCGATGTCTCATTGAAGGGACTAGGCTGTGTGTTGATGCAGCACGGGAGAGTAGTGGCCTACGCATCCCGACAGTTGAGACCACATGAAATGAACTACCCAATGCATGATCTGGAATTAGCAGCGATCATATTTGCTCTGAAGATCTGGAAATACTATCTATGTGGCGAGAAGTTTAAGATTTATACCAACCACCAAAGCTTAAAATATTTATTTTCCCAAACAAAGCTGAATATGAGGCGGCGTAGGTGGATGGAGCTACTCAAGGACTATGATTGTGATATACTATATCACCTTGGGAAGGCAAATAGAGTCGCAGATGCTCTGAGTCGGAAGTCGAGCATCGCATGTCTGCTAATAAGAAGTTGGTCGATGATCGAGGACTTGAGAGACTCTGAGTTCAGACTAGAAGTCTGCCAGTTGTCTAATTTAATGGCTATGTTAAGGGTAGAACCTAAAGTCCAGGAGAGGATAAAGGCCTTACAGTCTGCGGACCTGGAGATTCAGAAAATTCTAGAGACAGACGCGACGAAGAGAAAACCAAAATTTTAGGTGTCAGAGGACGGAATCTGAAGTTCCGAGGGCAATTATGCGTACCAAAGGATGAAGGGAAAGGATCTTGTCAGAGGCTCAAAAGAGCAATTATAGCATCCACCCTAGAAGTACGAAAATGTATCAGAACTTGTGACGGCACTATAGGTGGAACGGGATGAAGGTAGACATAGCAAAGTATGTGGCTAAGTGTTTGACATGCCAGCAAGTGAAAGCGCAGCACTATAAGCCTAAAGGATTATTACAGCCACTGGAGATTCCGGAATGAAAGTGGGAGCATATAACTAGGGATTTTGTAATGGGACTTCCGAGGAGCCAGAAAGGTCACGACTCTATATGGGTAGTCGTGGACAGATTGACCAAGTCTGCCCACTTCATCCCTGTGCGAAAGGATTTTGCAATGGACAGATGCGTCGAGTTGTATATAAGGCAAGTCATGAGACTACATGGAGTGCCAGTGACCATTACGTCGGATAGAGATTCTAAGTTCACGGCAAACTCTTGGAAGAGTCTTCAAGAAGACATGGGAACCCGAATGTAATTTAGTACGGCGTACCATCCATAAACAGACGGACAGTCGGAAAGGACGATCTAGATGCTTGAGGATATGTTGCGAGCATGCGTCATTGATTTCAAAGGTGGATAGGAAGAGCAGTTACATTTGGTGGAATTCGCGTACAATAACAGCTACCAGCAAAGTATCCAGATGGCACCATTCGAAGCACTCTATGGAAGGGCCTACAGAACCCCGATTTGCTGGGATGAGATTGGAGAAAGGAGTATCACAAGCCCGGAGCTGGTAGAGCAATCGGTGGAAGCAGTGAAAATAATTCGAGATAGACTGAGGATGGTACAGAGTCGTTAGAAGAGCTATGTAGATAAGCGGGGCAAGCCCGTGGAGTTTCAAGTGGGCGATCATGGATTCATCAAGGTGTCACCCATGAGAGGATTATCGCCATTTGGAAAAAAGGGGAAGCTGAGCCCAAGGTATGTAGGCCCATTTGAGATACTAGAGCGAATTGGAACCTTGGCCTACAGGCTTGCCTTGCCGCCTAACCTATCCCAAGTGCAAAATATTTTTCATATGTCCATGCTACAAAAATACGAACCAGACCCAACACATGTGCTGGACTACGAAGTCATGCAAGTGGACGATCAAGTATCTTACGTGAAAAAGCCGATCAGGATCGAGGACCAGAAGGAGCAAATCTTCAGGAATAAGAAGATTTCATAGGTCAAAGTGGTGTGGGAGCACCAGGGAACTGAAGGCGCCACATGGGAAAATGAAGATACAATGAGGCGACAACACCCCCATTTATTTGAGTAATCGAGTTTGATGTAAATTTCGGGGACGAAATTTTTGGAAGGGGGGAAGAGTTGTGACATTCTGATTTCTAGTCAATTTCAGACTCATTAATGAGACGTATATCTAGTGATATATTTCAGTCGTATCTCGCTCAAATCTGATCAATTTGAATAAGCTGACCAAAAGGGAAAGGTTAACGCGAGACCAGGTACATGGACCTAGGGAACTCGACTAAGAAATGGCACTTTGGCCATAAGGATTGTCGATGGAACATTTAGAACAATAAAAGGCTAATATAAGGACGATTAAGGGATGCCTTGCTAGTGTTATACGATTGGAGCGCGGGTGATGCCGCTTAACCAACATATGATTTGCAAAAAACTTTTAAATCGGACAGTGACGATCGAGACCATAGAAGCTAATGATAGACCCTCACATTACATGACAACCAAAGTCGCCACGAATTGACGAGCCCTATATGCGATATGAATCACAGGGTCGATACGCGTAAAGTCTACAAAAGCCGCCCGTCAGTTCGGGATAGACTGTAACACGTTTGATAGAGAAAACAATCAGAAACGAGTCTTGAAAATTGAAAATGGAGAATCAAGAATTCCAACGTCATGTTCGAATTGGTCGTCGCCATGTCGAAGATTATTAGATTGAGAAAAACGGCGTTCCAGACGTCGGGGGTGAATTACCATTTTACCCCTCAAAGCTTTAACCTTACTTATGCAAATGAAGAAGGCATTTTAGTCTTTCAACCACCCCAACGCTGCCGAAAAAGTGAAGAGAGCGTGGCCATTGGATCACCCTTGATTGACACTTAGGACAAGTGTCAATGGATGAGATAAAGAGTGGTCTTGTCCACTATTAACCATCTACCATTCAACTCCTTTGACTTGAGGATTAAATATAACTTTTTCTCTCTCTCTCTCTCTCTCTCCTATCATTTTCGACCGTCCATACACTCCCCACCATCACCGAAAGCTTCTTCTTCCTCTCCCTCTTCTCTATCGCCCGACTACCAGCTTCTGCCTATCCATTCGTTGCCGCTGATGAGCCCCTCCAGTGACCATCAACCGGCGAGCCGACCACCCACTTCTAGCCCCACCTCTTTCCGACCTCCTCGAAGTGGAAGTACGTCGATTGAGCCACCAAGGAGCTCCGGCCAACTATTCTCTCGTAAACCGACACAATCTGAGGTAGGAAGAGTTTCTGACCCTTTAGGACCTCGAAATGTTGGATTCTTGCAACCAAATTTTGTGGAGATCTAGGGGACTCATTTAGCGATCTGTGGTACAAAGCTGAGCTCAATTTGATGGATTTTTTACCCCAGATAGGTCTTGTGAATGTTGGATAGAAACTACCGGTTGAAGTCTTGAAGGAGCCGGCGACTTTCGAAGGGATTATGGCGACAACACTACCTTAAACCCTCGGTGAGACTCTTAGACCCTTATATAGACATGTTAGCAAGTAGGTTAGTGATTAAATGATGGATTTGGAGTAGATTAAGGGCAGGTCATGCTTGGTTTGCACAGAACCTAAAATAACCAGTTCGTTTCTGTGCAAGACCGGTTCTGTGGAGATCGATATAGGTCGGTTTTGAGTCTTAAATTGGTGATTGAGACATGCTAGGATGATGAGGATTGTGTTATGGATGTTTGTGGTTCATGGATTGGTGAATTGGACAAGGGAAATTAACAATTGGTTGAAATTTCATAAGTTGCGCAGTGGATTGGATCCTTGGGCTATTTGGCCGAACCCTTGAGGGCTTGAAAAGAGGATTTTTGCGGCATTAAACTCTACGTAAGGGAATTCCTAACCTTATGATAGGAAGATTAGACTCGATTGGGCGAGTCGAGTAGAATTGGGATTGTTTCTTGGGAGGCTTAGTGTGATTGGTCCTTGTGTATGCTAAGAGAGTATAGGTGATCTTAATGATTGCTTATGTTTGTCTCTTGAGTAATTGGTCATGTTTGATTGTGTATTGAATCGTCTTGCATGCCATGTATGCATTGTTTATGCATGAGTTACACTTGGCCTTGTGTGCATGATTTGTGATTGTGGCATGGCGGAAACGAGGCGAGACCCTGAGGCGTATGAAACATGGGGTGATGTGGTTGATACCCTGAGGCGCTGAGGCGCGGGGTTGGAATTGTGTGGCGCTCTGATGCGTACGAGACGCGGGGTTGAGAAGACCGCGGTCCTAATGCGTTTACGCGGGACGGAGATATGAGGTGTTGACACTGGCCTAGAGTATCATTGAAACCTGATACGCTAACACGGGTTATCAATAACGGTCTGATGTGTTTACGTGGATCGAGCCTGATGCGATCTAATCACCGGCATGAGAATGAGGTAGGCAGATAAAAGATGGCTATGGTGAAGTGGCAGGACGAGTCGTGCATGATCATCTGAGTGTATTATGATGCCATAATTGCGTGCCTGCCATTCGTGTGTTGTTATCTATATTTGCATTGCCTTATATGTCTATGAGTTTGAATGATTGAGGTTTGTGACTGCCTGAGTGGACGGTCGGCCTAACATAAGGTTAGGACCCACTTTACTGAGATGTGAATCTTACCCCATTGGGGACCCCTTCTTTTTACAAATCCTAGGCCTTGACGATGTGGCCTTTTCGTTTTGGAGACCTGAAAGAGATGTCCACTTATTTTGATGAGTTTCCTGACGAGCAGGGAACAATTTATGCTAGGAAGTGTACTGTTGTTCGGGTAGACAAGGGTAGTACGAGCTGAAAGCCTCATCGGTATGAGGCCTTGTTTAGGAAGGTCGGAGATGTGTCTACCGGGCCGCTGAAGCCCAATGAGGTGCCCTAGGGAGTTGTTCCTAGTTGGTGCCCCCCCACCTGGGACTTAGACCAGGCTAAGGGGCCTATTGCCAGTTCTAGGATTGGATCGGAGAGGACCCCGACCTTGGAGGACACAGAGGATGAGGTCATAGTACTCGAGACGACTGAGGAGGATCTCACGGAGCCGTCTGCTAAGGCGACCATGGAGGATACCATCGAGGTTCGTTCGGAGACCTTCTCAGAGTACGAGCTCACGGAGGACGCCGAGGAGATCGGGGACTCTAGCAGCTCGTCTTAGGAGCTCCCAGTTTGTTAGTTGATCTTTTGGTGGCGACTTTGGCCCCATTTCTTTTGGATGCTAATGATGGATCATTTTGTGTACTTACCCCGTCACCACTTGTGTTAGCGAATTTAGTAGCTTTGTACCTGTATGAACATTCGGATTTTATGTATGTCGGCATTTGCGCTATCCAAGTCTCATTTCACTATTTGTACAGAGGAGTTATTTCATTATCGCTTCCGCATGCTTGGTATGTGTATATATATATATACAGATCATGTCTCTCGACATGGTTGTGGATCTTGAAACCGCGAGAGATATTTGGTTTGCTTGCAGGGAGTCGCGTGCTCATGCCCGAGACGCGGGGCATGACATGTTGACTGCTCTAAAGGGAATGAAGGGAAAGCACAACCGTTGCAAGTTGGTGGATTAATTGGTCATTTGCAGACCTTGAATGTAATCTAGGAAGAACTATTAAAGACTCAATCATGAGATTCCTAAGAAGTCCAGAAGGCTATGGTTTAATTTGGACAGTCAAGGTTAAGCTAATGGAACTTGTGCGTTCTCGGCGATACAACATGACGTTTGAATAGGATGATTATGCCAATTGATAGAGGCACTCAAGGAGTGCGATTTCATGATGATCGGGTAATGATCGTGATAGAAAACGATCTTGTATCTACTGCGGCGTTCTAGAAAAAAAACCTTCCGATAAGGAATTTCAAAAGTGGGATTACAGTATGACATACATATTTCCACGGATCAATAAACAAATCAAAAAGAAAGTCCGAATGCTCGAAATTGTACCACCGACTAATGTTATAATGTCGGAAGAGGATAAAGAAAAGCAAGAATAAGCTAAGAAAGAAGGGAAACAAGTCCTGGAGGAAGATGACTTTTGTCAGAAAAGACAAATGGGAAGAGTTATCTTAAAGATTGAGAATGCGATGAGGCATCAGTACCCCATGGAAGCGGATAATCGGAAAATTGCAAATTTCGAGGATGAAATTTCTGTAAGGGGGGATAGTTATGACATTTCGAAATTCAAGCCTTTCGAGGCCATGGAATGGAAGGTATCGATTGGTGTGTTTCAGTTGTAACTCGCTCGGAGTTGGCCACTTCAGAGTTAACTGACCAAAAGGAAAAGATTGACGCGGAGTCAGGTACGTGGACCTGGAAAATTTGAATGAGAAATGGCACTTTGACCATAAGGATTATCGAGGGAATATTTTGGGCAAGCAAAGATCGATCTAGGAACGATCGTGAAATGCCTTGCTAATGTTATACGCTGGGATGCGGATGATTCCGCTTAACCAATGTGTACTTTGCGAGGATTTCCTAAATCGGATTCCGACAATCAGGATTGCAAGGACTAACGATAAATCCTCGAAATTACATGACCACCAAAGTTGCTACAGCTTAAGAAATCCTAAGGTCGATACGTGTAGCGCCTGCAAGAGTCGCCCGTCAGTTTGAGATAAACTGAAATTACAGTCGACAAGGGTTCGACATAAAATTTGACCTCGAGATTTGAATATTTGACATTTAGGAATTTCAACATTTGAATTGAATTTGAAGTCGCCTCATCGATGGTAATTTATATTGAAAAATTGAAATTTCAGATGAAAAGTGTAAAATGACCATTTTGCCCCTCGACCCTTGCCCTTATCTTAAGAAGATTAGAATGATAATTTGGTCATTTCGACCCCTCATGGCTGCCGAAAATGAGAAGACAAGGTGGTCAAAGGAAGTCAATGCAAGCTTGGATATTTTGCCAAGTGACAAGTGTCACTCTTTGAAGGAAGACAAGTGTCACCATTTGAGAGGTTAAGTAGTAATTAATCTCACCTAATCATCTTATCTGTGACCAAGTGAATTATTGCTGGGAAGTCTCTCTCTCTTCATTTGGCTAGCCACCTTCTCTCTTCTTCTTCTTCTTCTTCTTCTTCTTCTTTTTTCTCTCGGCCGAGAAGCTCTCTCGCGGACAGACCAAAACTATTTCACTATTTTGGCCATAATTTTGTCGTCCTATATTAGATTAAGGTAAAACTACCGCCATCTTAAATCTTATTGTCTTGTGATTCCAGAAACATATTATAAGCTCAATTGGGCCCAGTTATTTGTCCCGTAGGTCTGTTTGAGTGAGAAAAGGTCATATTCCTGACCCGATTTTGGAGAGAGTCTGTTTTTTGGGGCTTCAAGGCTTCAAATGACTCTAAATTTTTGGTGAGTCACTCTCAACTCATAGTATAAGAGTTTGAAAAGCTGAGATTGAGGATTGGTGGGAGTTGAGATGGGTTTTAATGGATAAAACTAGTTGATCTTTCATGGATAGATTATGCCCGCTAGAGGACCGTGGGGAAACCGAATGGTTCAAAGGCTTTATGGTATTGTTTAGCTTTAAAACTCTTGGTGAGGTTCCTAGACTTATAGAATAAGGTCTTGGCTAGTTAATTTCGTGAGGAATTAGATTCTAGGATTAAGTTATGGATTGATTTATGCGGGTTGGGCCAAAGTTGATTCTACCCTTTTGATACCCCGATAGAACCGAACCCGTTGGGGGTTAAATAAGGGGTGCTTTGAATTTGAAATGAGTAGTAAGACATCATAAGATATTATACGAGATGTTATATGAGTTGGATTGGAGATTAGAGGTGATTTAAGGGCTGAATTGGGCACAAAACTCAAGTTATTACCAGCCCTATTAAAGGACTAATTAAATCGAGTATTTTGTGGGTTCGTGGAGGTGTCGTCGTGTTTTTAATTGGGCGTCAGGACACTCTTGAATTTTAATTTATTTGGCTATTGAGATATTGGTGTAAGGGAATGGGGATTCAATTGATTTTTTATCCGGAACTTGGTGAAATTGCCTAGGACGGCGCATGATTCTTGTTGGCCATGGACTTGCCGAGTTAGGAAGGATCAATTGATTTGGATTTCTTGCTATTGACCAAAGGTAAGTGTTCCTTAAACCCATACTTGAACATTAGGACACTACTTGATAGATTGGTTGAATGAATTGAGTGCTTGGTGAAGCATATGGCTTGAATTGCTTCATTGAGTATTGGATTCCATGACTTGAATGGCATAGTATGATAATTAAATTGTGATATGCCTTGATGATATATTGGCTATTGAGCCCTTGATGATATATTTGGCAAGTGTGCTTCGATTGGCCAGAGAGCCTTGTGATGTATGTGGGTTTGAGCTTGGGGATATAGTTCGGCTATTGAGCTTTGGATTCATATGAATTAACTATAAAGCCCATGTTATTGAATTGGCTATAGTACCTATGTTATTGAATTGGTTATAATGTCTATGTTATACAGATGGCTATAATGCCTATGCTATATAAACGGCTATAGTGTCGATGTTATATAAATGGGCTATGGTGCCCCCAGCGATCAATTGGTTGGGTGCCCCGGAAATCGCATTGGCTTGGTGCCCCCATGATTTAATTGGCTATGAGGCTCAGTGATACCGATTGGCTGTGGTGGTATCAATTGGCTGTGAGCCCCAACGGTGCCGATTAGCTGTGAGCCACGGTGGTACCAATTGGCTATGAGCCCTGATGATGTCGATTGGCTTTGAGCCCCGGTGATATTAATTGGCCAAAGTACCAAGAGATGTACATCGCTGCTTGAGAGCCCAGGCGATGAATGACTATGATGACTCGTGAAGTTATGTGTACTTGTTTATATGCCATGTGCTTGAATCTTGAACTTATGAGGTTGAGCATGATTGATCGTAACTCTTCTTCTTGTATGGCTTGCTGAAATGCTTGATTTATGAATACCTTGTGCCATTGTACGGATGAGTTTCTACATCTGGTGTCGTTTCATGGTCTGAGGGGGCTGATGTTCAGGTCTAGGTTTAGGTTTCACTTGCTCAGATTTTATATCTCACCCCGTCGTAGGATTTCCATTTTTCAGGTCTCAAGCGAAGGAAACCCGAACTTGCCCCGGGTTGGCATTTGAGGAAGTCGTTGTGGAAATCATAATGAATCTGAGTGAGACCGTAGGAAATGTATATTGTTTGGAGTTAGATTTGTAACGGACTGTGATATTTATGAGAAGTGTACACCCTTTTATCCTGAGTCATCCCATTGTGGATTCATATGAAGCTGTTTAATTGCTTACGTGACCTTGTTTCATTTTGGTATTTGGATTAATTGTCCGAGCGATCTTGGGAGACTATTGTAATGTAAACGGCCTGGTGGTATGTTCACGAGCTCGCAGGGTTCGGGACGTGATAGAAACGATCATGCTTCTATAAAGTTTCTAATTAACCTATTTGGCATGTTCATCCTTGCCTAGCTTTGATGAAGAAGACATTGGTGATTCAGTTTTTTGCATTTTTCCTGACCAAACTTCTTTACCAGTTCAAGAGCATATTTCAAGTGCCTTGTTCAGTCTAATTGACTTGCGATCCTAGGAAGAATGTAAGTTCTCCCATCATACTCATCTCAAATTCATTTTGTATGATCTGAGAAAATTTCTTGCAGAGATTTTCGTTAGATGATCCAAATATAATATCATCTACATATATCTAAATAAATAAGATTTCGTTACCTTCGTTTCTAATAAATAAAGTTGTAAATCTTTGTCCGTGAGGAAATTATTTAACATTTCATACCAAGCTCGTAGTGCTTGCTTGAGTCCATAGAGAGTTTTTTAAGTCTGAATACATGGGACTTTTTCCAAACCGGTCACAAAAGTGAAAGTATTTACCAAATGAAGTATTATTTTTTTATTTACCGGACCAAAGACCGCTACTGCCGAGCGAGCCGCCAGAACCACCCGCTCGGCAGTTAGAGACTCCCGAGCGGGTTCTTGGTCCGTTTTTTTTTTTTTTTAATTTCTTCTTTGCAGTTTGTTTGATGATAAAGGGGCCACATGTCTTGATGTTCCGGGGTCATGCGAAGTAACGAAGGAACCAAAGAAAAGCAGATATTTATCTACTTTTGTCTAATTTTCCAGATAAAATAAATTACAGAGGGAGAGCGAACATGTCGCTTTTCATAAAACCTTAATAGATGGCAAACATGTCAGCAAAGTATTTGTAGCACATGACTCGTAGCAATGCCCCGCCTATCTCAGCCAATCATTGCGCGCACAAAACGGGATGTCAATGAAACTGTACTAATGAGATAATCTGCGGAATTTGAAAACATGCATAACAACCTGACTTGTGTCAAAATCTGAACAACGTATTGTGTAATGTATGACTTGAAATCCAATCCATGTCAATCTTAGTTCACTCCACAGCCTCGATCGCTCGCTCAGTTGTTCTTTCGTTCGTTCGTTCTCTCATTCGCTCTGCAGTCTCGATTGTTCATTCGCTCACTCGTTAGTTTGCTCCATAGCCTAGATTATTCGCTCGCTCGCTCGTTCGTTCGCTCCGCGGCCTCGACTATTCGTTCACTCTGCGGCATCGATTGTTCGCACGCTCGTTCATTCGTTTGCTCAGCGACCTCGACCGTTCCTTCCCTCGCTTGTTCATTTGCTCCGCGGTCGAATAATCGAGACCGCGGAGCAAGCAAACACTCGATGACGCAAAGCGAGCAAATGATCGAGGTCGCGAAGCGAATGAACAAGCGAGGGAGCGAACGAATGAAAGAACGTGTGAACAATCAACACCAAGGAGAGAACGAATAGTCGAGGCCGCGGAGCGAATGAACGAACGAGAGAGCGAGCGAGCAATCCAGCCATGGAGCAAATCAACGAGTGAGCGAATGAACGATCGAGGCCGCAGAGCGAATGAGAGAACGAACGAACGAACAACCGAGCTAGCGAACAATCGAGTTCGCGGACTGAACTAATATTGGCATGGATTGGCTTTCAAGTTATACATTACACAATACGTTGTTCAGATTTCGACACAAGTCACGTTATTATGCATGTTTTCCAATTTCGTAGATTATCTCATTAGTGCAGTTCCGTTGACATCTCGTTTTGTGCGCGCAATGATTGGCAGAGACACGCGGGGGATTGCTACGAGTCATGTTGTATAAATACTTTGCTGACATGTTTGCCATCTATTAAAGTTTTATAAAAAGTAACATGTTCGCTCCCCCTCCGCAATTTGTTTTGTCTGGAAAATTAGACAAAAGTAGATAAATAGCTGCTTCTCTTTGGTTCCTCGGTTGCTTCGCATGACCCCAGAACATCAAGACATGTGGCCCCTTTATCATCAAACGAACTGCAAAGAAGAAACTTAAAAAAAAAAAAAAAAAAAAAAAAGATCAACTGCTGAGCGGGTGCTTGGCCATAACATTGCGCCCCGCTCGACAATAAAACTGCCGAGCGAGTGGGTTGCCTTCAGCAGTATGACTGCCGAGCAGCCTCTGGTCCAGTAAATAAAAATAATAATACCTCATTTGGTAAATACTTTCATTTTTGCGCCCGATTTGGAAAAAAGCCCGAATACATGGTCTAGAATTTTTGGATCTTCAAAGTATGGAGGTTGATCAAGGTAGACTTGCTCCTTAATATATTCATTCAAGAATGCACTTTTGACATCCATTTGATATAGTTTGAAGTCATGATAGCAAGCACAGGCGAGTAAGAGCCTAATAGATTCCACTAGGGCATAAGTTTCATCATAATCGATTCCCTCTTCTTAAAAGTAACCCTTAGCAACAAGTCTTACCTTGTTTCTAGTTAACTTGCCCTTATCATCCAATTTGTTTCTGAATACCCGTTTGGTTCCAATAAAAGGATGACCCTTTGGTCTTGGCACCAATTCCCAAACTTCATTGGGTTTGAATTGATGTAACTCTTATTGCATAGCTTCAATCCAACTTTCATTTTCAAGAGCTTCTTCAATTCTTTTGGATTCAAACTCAGAAACCAGAGCAAATGCTTTTATTGGATTCCTCAGTTTAGATTTGGTTCTGATTCCTTCATCAATGTTTCCAATGATTTGATTTGAATTCCAGTTCTTCTTTGACTTTTCAAGCTTATTTTCAATTTATTCTCCAACATTTGAATCTTCAGAAGTTGTGATTGGTTGAGCATTTTCCATATTCTGAGAAGACTCATTTGCTTCTTCAGTCTTAGATGATAAGTTCTGCTTCTTAGATGATTGGTTCTGATCATCTAACATTCACCTTTCAGTAGTGATCTTCTGAGAAGTGTACTCATCTTCAATTTTAACATTCATGGATTTTTCAACCATCTGAGATTTCTTGTTGGAGACTCGATAAGCTTTGCTTGAAGTAGAGTATCCCAAAAATGCTCCTTCGTCTGATCTTTCATCAAACTTACTTGGCCGATCACTTAAGTTTTTAAGAATATAGCATTTACAACTAAATATATGAAAATATGAAATATTTGGCTTTTTTCCTTTGTAAAGCGTATAGGGATTTTTTCAAGTAATGATCTAAGAAAAACACGATTTATAATATAACAAGCAGTAGAAACAACTTCAACCCAAATATGGTTTATAATATAACAAGCAGTATGGAGCTTTGCATTCAATTAAAAGAATTCGTGTCATTTCTTGTAAAAATATATTCTTTCTTCCAACAATCCATTTTGTTGTGGAGTGTATGGAGATAAAAATTATGTTGAAAACCATTTTGATCACAAAATTCAGCAAAGTATTAGTTTTCAAATTCCCTTCCATGATTTGTTTTGATGCTTGAAATTGAGTAATCTTTTTCGTTTTGAACTTTATTGAAAAAGGTTTCAAAATATGAAAAAGAAGAACTTTTATTTGCAAGAAAGAAAACCCAAGTAAATCTGGTATAATCATCCACAATGACTAAACAATATTTTTTACCTTCAATGCTCTGAGTTCGAGTAGGTCCGAAGATATTTATATATAATAGCTGTAAAGCACGATTAGTAGACACTTCATTTATAGATTTGTAAGAACTTTTTACTTGTTTTCCAAGTGTGCAAGCTCCACAGTGCTTAGTCCTTTCAAATTTGGCATCTGGGAGTCCTCTCACTAGCTTCTTTTTAGAAAGCTTTGATATTTACTTGAGGCTTATGTGTCCCAACTTCCTGTGCCAAAGTTCTAGATCGTCTTTAACAGATAGAAGACTTTTCTTCCTTAGACGATGTATCTAGAAAGTACAAAGTCATCCTTCCCTACGACTTGTCTCCTTTAGCCCTTAATCTGATTCGCTTCTCTCCATTCTCTTTTGGTATTCATATCATTTGCCAGCAGCCATTTCTCAAGCGTTCACCTTATCTCTTTCATTCGTCCATAACCATTATTATCAAGCCCTCACCAGAATGCACTCTTAATGTCCATACCCTTCGTCGTATTACTCCTTTCAAGCTTCCTTTCATGCCAACAAAGATTCAATTATCAATTTACCCTCCATTAATCAAATCGAGTTATGGCCCTCTTAACTCCTTAAACATTTACATGGTTATTTCCTTAGCAATCCATTCTCGACTCCATCCGAAAATTTCCTTGGATCAAAGTGGTCCTTCAACTTTCGTCGTCATGTCCCTCCCTTCCGCTGACACGTCTAGTGTTCGACTACAAGATAGACAAATTTCAACTTTCAACCTTAGCACCGATATATATATATATATGCATCTTGGCACATCTTTGTGCCATCCCCAGGAAACATCATAATTCTCCCTTTGAATTTTAATGAGGTCATCTCCTTAAGTTTCTCTTCAATGATGGACTCGTACTTCTGTCCATGACCTCAAGGGCTGCTTTCATTCCTATAATCCCTTCGGTATCGATATTTAATCATGGCACACCTCAATTTCCTTCTGGCCTTCAAGATAGGTGTTTCTAGTGGCCATCACACTAGTCCATTAGCGAACTTCCAATTTTAAGAGTTGAATCTCTTACTTCTTGAGGGAAGATCTGCCCCTCCATTGCCAATCAAACCATGTTTAATTCTCAATGGTAAGCATCCATCAAACAATCCACCCTTTCTTAGCGATACGAATATCGCTATAACAACACTTGGGTGGTCTCTTTGTCCCACATGCCTCGCCTTCAATCCCCTTTAGGCAGTCCATACTCTTAATCTCTTATAGTTCACATAACTTCGAGGTCTTTTCTTTATCCATGCAACGCTTTCATATCCACAAGCAATTTCATCCTTCGGTATTGCCTCTCGTCCAATTCTTCTCAGAAAACTACTACTCGATATCTTTAGAGTAGATATAAACTTGAAATCTTCTTCCACCCAAGTAAGGTTTTTCCAAACCTTATTGCGAGAATATTCGCAAACCTATTCCAATCATGCTTTAAGAATGCCAATTCATATGGCATTATTGTCACGACGTACAAGTAGTATCCAATTCAAATCGCCTTGTTATGCCTCAAGTTTCATTATGCGTCGTGTCATTACGACCTTCATAAGCGTTTCAATTTTTCAAACGGAATCGTCACAAATAGCGTAGTCATCAGCTTAACTCGAGTCTTCGAAAACTCTTTTCACGTTCAATCACTCATTCGTGTCACGACTCGTCCTTGTAGGGAACCTTTCCACGGTCCGTCTATTGCCACTCATCAATCCCAAGAAACTTGCACTTTTCACAACTCACATCAACTATAGTCGATTCATCTCTTATTCCAATCCTCAAAGGATTTATCACTTATTCCAATAGGTAAATCCTACTTCATCAGGTTCACAACTTGCGCTCTTCACACTTAGCATGCAATAGACATTTCTTTAGAGTCCATATGACACTCTCAAAAACTGTTCATGTTTCTTATGGCTCCTTACATGAGTTCAACCATCGTCTCTCGAGATGGTAACGACCAACTCAATCATTCCTTGGGCACTTAGTTCAACTATTATCGACTTCTTTCTACTAAGTGTCGAATCTTCCTATCTATTCCTCGCACTTTTCTCTTGAGCTCAGGCCTTGGCTCTCTATCGTCACAGGTCTCCTCTAGGACCGTACGACATTTTATTTATTCTTATCACTCTTCTCTCGAGAAGCATTAGTGCTTTAGCCTCTGAGTTCCATACTCACTAAGGTAACCTTATTCCAATTTCGTTCGTTCCACTGAACGTCAACAACATCCTGAAATTCAACATTGCTACAAAACGATCTCTCAGATTTCACCTCCAGGAGTCATCCAAGTCATGCGTCCTCCTTCTCGGTACAGACGCTCGATCATCATACTAAGACAATTCAGAACTTTTCTTCCTTTTACAATAGGGTCTCTTACCCTAAGAAAAAAACTACACAACTCCGTGGCATTTCCTCACTCCAAATTCACCTTGTCCTTCCTATTTCATATGACGTCAACCTTGAAGTCTGCGTCAACAGCGACACCTTTACCCAGGATTCAAATGCCACCATGCTTTCACATTTTCTTTCCCATAACTCAGTCACCTCCAGTGACAATATCTATTCGTCCTTGGGCCTTCACTAGTTCACTTGTCGAATGGTCAATTCGATTACCTCAAATCACTTTGCAAGTGTTCTTCAAGCATTCCTTTCGCTTACTAAATCATTCACTAGAATCATAACCAGCTAGGACTATCAAGTCCGTTCATTTTTCCTTTCGTCAATGACCAATTCATGGTTCAATTGCCCTTTAAGAGCAATGCCCTATTTTTTAGAGAATAGCAACTCATGATCTTATTTCTCTAGGTTCCAATTCCATCAACTGATCCCAGTAACTCATTAATTCCAGGCAACCAAGCATGCCGATTTTTTTTTCCTCGACCTCACCTATAACAGAAAAGACTTACTGCTTACTTCCCACCATGTGTCTTACGTCTAGGTAATCAACCATTTCTCTTAGACACGCTCTATATTCATAATGAACATCTCTTTGCTCGTAATCCATGAGCAGGAGTTATGTTATTCATAAATCTTTCGATCGTCCTCCTCTTTTGCTGAGTCCCATCATCATTCCTCAAAATCAGGAGTAACCATCAGCCACATGGTTCTCAAGTTCCAATCCACTCAGGGACTTACTCATCTTATTCAAGGGTCTTTGACCACCTTTACTATATGCCTAAGCAACCTTGATAACTCTGTCTCACACGGGTCGGTCATCCTATGATCCTTGCAACAGTATCAAGATCCAAACAATCCTTACTCTCAAGCAACCCCAGGATGATACTTTCCATCGAACAACTCAACAGAGATAGTCTAGGCAAATCTCATGCCTTCGAGGAAACCCTTCCTCTAGTGATCTTCCACCAATCCTCAATAGCCTCTTAGGGCTAGTACTACCAAGGTCACTTTCTTTCTTCAATGTGCCCCAAACCTCTAAGGTTTTCTCATTAAGGTCCTCAATCCAGAGGGAGATAATTTCAACTTTCATTCTTCCATCAAACTCAGTCATTCTCATTCTTATTCACGACTTCACAAGCTTTTCAGAGCTCTCATGGTTCTTCTCACACATTCACTTTTTCTCGTGAATGAAATAACTCAGAGTCACCTTTCTCGTGACTTCTATCACTTAACTCGTCAGCACAAGCGTTTATCACCACAGTGACTTAGAGAATCATGGCAGCTCCTCCTCGAGCTTGCTTACCCATCTACTTTCTCATTTCCATTCGAAGTTCCCACGACCCATTCAGCTCTTGAGTCTCGTATGATTAACAGATCGAACCATATTTTCCTTTGGTACTCATATTCCAGTCATCCATCTTTACTCAACTCTCATGATCCTTCTTAGTTTTTGGATTTTCTCATATCTTACATAGGCAAGCCAAGTGCTACTCTAGCGACCATACCTTGGTCCTTCAGTCTTATCAGGTTCTCACGTCACTTGAACTACTATGATTTCCTCTAGAAATCCAAGACTCAAGTCATCTACTCAAGTCCACCAATCTCAGGCTGCTCATCTCAATATCTTTCACCATCAACCAACCCTCTAATGGTTCCCAATTAATTGCCAATTATTCAAGGATCCCAAATCATCCTTGATCAGCAATCCTTCCTCAAGCCAGCCTCAACGAGACAACTTCTCAACTAACGGCCACTACTAGGCTAGCCTCAACTGGGAAACTATCAATCAAGCACTCAAGACAGCGACTCATTGAGTCAACAGCTCATACTCTAGGTCTAAAGGCATCCGCCACTCTAGCATAGTCACAACAGACTATCTCATCTCAACATGCCTCAGTTTCACGGATATAAACCCCTTACGTCATCTAACCTCCTAATCATATCTTGGCCAAGCCAATCACATGAGGCTAATCATCAAACATGCCTAACAGGCCCATCACAACCATCACTTTTCTTTTTCAAAAGGCATCCACTGTCAAGCACGAAGCTTTTAACCATGCCAATCACAGGCATCATTACACATATCACGCCACTTTCGATCATCCTTGATGAGGATCAATCCGTGCCGCACATCCCTTATCCATAATCGGACTCAACCCAATACCTAAGCTTCCCCTTTCAAGTTTTGACTTGGGTTATTCCTGCTTCTGGCCATCTTAGAAGCCTGCCAGGAGCTGCTCCTTGTTCGGACCTCTCTGTCCCGACGATCACTCTCCGCCCTCATCAGACCTGGCCATTGCAAGTTGTCCTAAGTTATATATATACGGAGAAAGCCCCGTTCCACATATCTGATACCATATTTCATTACAGTTTATAGGTATCCCATCAACTTGTCTCATACCAAGTGACAGTTTATTAAGTCCAACAGCGATAAGTCACTGCATGCACTCTCATCGACTTTCGTTTCAAAGCCGTAAACATAAGCACAGCATGACCGTCCTCATCACTTGTCTTGTCAAAATCGCCTTCAGATCAATTCCTATCCATTCAAGAGTTCTAATGCCACCAATGACCGGCATATCTCACAGATCAATTGCCTATATTCCATTATATATCTCAAGTCCATTCAACATTCAAATCAAATCCCTATGCATCCGATCACGACTGATCTTCAATTTAGATACTCCTTGTATTTATCTCAACTCATATCATCTAACGTTGTCAATAACAATCGATAACTAAAACCATCAAGATATCACGTAGTTCAAGCCTGAATCCACCAATACTAGCCATCTCTTTATAGCTCGTACTCCTCGAGTTGGGGTCATTGATAAATCAAGATCACAATCTTACACCTCAATTGACCCTTCATTCATAAGCAATTCCTTATTATCCCCAAGCACAATTACTACCTCAAAATCAATGCTTATGACTCTCCAATCCTAGCTTGCTTCTACTTAAACTTTAATCACCACATAACTCGAGATCATCCATCAAAGTCAACTCTAGGACCATTAAAGTGTACACAAGTTCAAGCCTACCATCCTCAAGATTCAATGATCCTTGCTTAGTCCTATAGGCATTAATATCTAATTGTCCCCAAGTCATCGCTCCTTATCACTCACAGTCTCAATCAACTTGGATCGAGCTAACCTTGCTCTGATACCAAACAAACGGTGATGTCACGCCCCGAACCCGACGAGCACATGAGCATCCCACTAAGCTGTTACTTATTTAGGCTCCAGGATCCAAAGGCCAATAACTTACAACTCTTTCCATAATATGCATGCGAAAGCGATGCCAACTCTGATCATATATATACAACAACATCCGATGACTTAGAACAGATACAACAAAATCCCATTAATCAATTTATCACGGGTCCAATTCATATTCCAACAATCAGAAGTACAAACTCAGTATCCAGAAAAGGCAAATCCATTCTAAATGCAATTGGTCAACTATCTCTTCAAAAGTCAATCATTGGCAAGCTCGCGCTTCCTTCGTTTAGGACCTAAAAAATTAAGCCCCACTGAGGTGAGATATAAATCTCAGTAAGGTGAGTCCTAAACCTAGGTTATGCCAACCGTCCACCCAGGCAGTCATCTATCCCAAAATTTCCAAACTCATAACTATACAGGCGCGTCAAGTATAAATCAATAAAACAACCACATGCAGATGACAGGCTTGTAAAGATGACCTCATGTCACACTTGGCTTGCCACTTCACCATATCCTCTAATCTTCACCTACCTCAATCTCTAGCCCGCGATTAAATCGCATCAGGCTCGATCCGCGTAAACGCATCAGACCGTCATCGGTAACCCGCGTAAACGCATCAAGTTTTAATGAATCTCTAAGCCAATATCTCCATCTCATAACTCCATCCAGTAAATAGTTTACATCAGGGTCGTGGCTATCTCAACCCCGCGACCTCATCGCATCAGGGCGCCACACATCATCAACTCCACCCCGCGATCTTGTCGCATCAGGATATACATCTCCTGCCCACGTCTCACACACCCTAGGGCCTCTCCGTCCCGTGAATAATTCGCATCAGGACCGTGGCCAACTCAACCCTGCGATTTCATCGCATCAGGGTGCCACTCAATGTCAACTCCACCTCGCATCTCGTCGCATTAGGGTATCCACCTCCCGCCCCGCGTCTCATACGCCTCAGGGCCTCGCCACGTCATACTCATGCCATAACTTACAATTCATTTCACAGATAAAACAACAAGTGCATCTCATGCACAATTTGAAACTTCATGGCATGCAAGACAATCATTGACATACGACATGGCATGAGATTTAAATGCAATCAATATCACACAAGGGCTTCCTATAATCACTCAGGACTTGCTAAGAACTCTCCCATTGGAATATTCCCATAATTCAATCCAATTGAACCTCGATTTGCCCAATCGAGCCCGATCTTCCTAGCATAAGGTTAGTAATTCCCTTACCTCGAGCTTGACAACACAAAACTCTTCCTTTTGATCCCCCAAGGTTTCGGCCAACTCAAATCCAAGGTCAATTTGCGGCGCAACCTAGACTATTCAACAGATTCGTCAATTTCCAAGTCCAATTCCTCAATTCATTAACCCCAATCATCCATAACATATCCCTCAACATCTCATCATATCTTAAACACCAATTTGGAACTCAAAATCACCAATCCCAGTCTCCAACAAATTCGATTTGCCAAAAATCGAACCCGTCCTCCCCGGTTCGTGCAAACCGAACACTACCGGTCTTCAATCTACTCCTAAATCCACCATTCAATCATAACCCCACCTCTTAAAATGTCTATCTAGGGGTTTGAGAGCCTCACCATGAGTTTCGAGTCGATTGGTCGTCAGAAACTCGTCCAAGGTAGCCGGATCGCCCAAGTTAGCTTACCGAGCAGATTCTGTCCAAAATATACAAGATTGGTTCATGGTCAAATCCTTATCAAATGGAGCCCTAATTTTTACCACAGAATTCTTGACATATCTACTAAGTCTCCACAAAATTTGAGCTCAAAATTCCAAGATTTCGACCATCAAAAGGGCTAAGAACCGAACCTACCTCAAATTGTGTCCTAATCTGTCGGCTCTCGGGAGAATCTATGCTCGGGACTCTTCGGTGCTCCAATCGACCTGATTCTTATTCAAGGACATCGGCAAGACGTAAAGCTTCGTCGGTGTAGTTGGCCAATGGCCGAATGGTGGCTAAAAGTGGTCGGCGAAACAACCGAACAGTGGTGGCTGGGCTGGTCGACAACGGCAGACTGAAGGAGAAGAAAGAGAGGAAGTGTTCGGTGGCCTTTGGGGTTCAATGGCCAGTCAAATGAAGTGAAGAGAGAGAAAAATTTGCTATATACCAATGCTTGGTCAAATGGTTGAATGGTAGGTTTGTAATAATTGACTTGACTACTCTTTAAAGCATCAATTGACACTTGTCCCGCAAGTCAATCATGCAAGATCCAATGGCCCATAATCCTTCTTGATTTTTGGCAACCTCGAGGGGTTTAATGTCCATAATGCCCTTCTTCAATTGCAAGGGCAAAGTTCTAAGCCTGAGGGGCAAAAGGGTAATTTTACCCCCGGCGTTCAGAACATCATTTTTCTCATTTCAAAATCCTTCGATAGGGCGACGGCCAATCCAAATAACGTTGGAATTCTTGATTTTCCATTTTCAATCTTTCAAGACTCGTTTATGATAGTTTTCTCTATCAGACGTGGTTTTAGCCTATCCCGAACCGACGGGCGGCTTTTGCAGACATTACGCGTATTGACCCCGTGATTCATATCACATTTAGGGCTCGTCAATTCGGGACAGCTTTGATTGTCATGTAATTGTGAGGGTCTATCGCTAGTTCCCTCGACAATTCTTATAGCCAAAGTGTCGTTTCCTATCCGAGTTCCTTGGGTCCACGTACCTCGTCTCGCGTTAGCCTTCCCTTTTGGTCAGTCTACTCGAATTGATTAAATTCGAGCAGAATACGACTAAAATGCATCTCTAGATATACACTTCTCATTAATGAGCCTGAAATTGACTGAAAATCAGAATGTCACAATATGTCTCTTTGATTTTGCATCTTTGATTGATCTATATCCCCGAAAATCCTCAAGAATGATCCAACTCGAGTGTATACGTTGTAATGTATTAATTAAGTACATTTCGAAGTCCTTTTCAAATTCTAATTACTGCATGTGAATACTCCACTCAGAACTTGAGCATCATTCCAACGTCTAAGCTATCCCCACTCAATGTCTGTCAGTATAGCTTTTTTCGAAATATTTATTGTTCGGCAGATTCCCACGCCTTACGCACCCGTTCGCCACTTTGTTCTCAACTCTTCCCAACTCAATGTCTGAGCTCGACACAACATCTGAGCAAAATCTTTTTGCCAAATTCAATCCTGTGCATCCACGCACCAAAGGAAAATCTGCAAAATAGGTATTCCACGGTATTATCTCGAAACTTAAGAGTACTTGGATTGTTGTGTCAACTTCAAAATCATCTAGGGGTTTTTCTCAACACTTGATTCAAAGTGAAAATGGAAAACTAAACGGATCATGTAGATACTCGTACACCTGAAGTTCCTATTACATAATGTGCGGTATCATCTTCGAGTCGCATTCATGCCTGGGGATTGGTTGCTTGTCCTCCGCATCATGTGTATGCTCGCTCTTTGAGTCTATTCGATGTGGCTTTGCTCAATCTAGTAGCAAATAGGTTGTTTAGTCGATTGGTTTATAGAGTTCCTACACGCTAAGCTTCGGCTCATTCCCATGGATACTACCCTTTTCAGATGGGATTCAGCCACTTGAGAAGCAAAGGATGTGGACAAGAAGATGAAAAGATCTCAAAGCCGTCGATAGAAATGGAGGATAGTACTCAAAGTAGTTTTCGTATTAAATCTTCCCAATGTATTCGTTTGGCTTGTTTAATACAAGATACTGTACCCAAGTGATATCTAGATATATCTATATTAGACAGATGTTTTTAAATCTGCGTGGTTTATGTGTGTTAATAGTAAGCTACTAAGGCCATAACCTATTAAGTGCGCCTGCCATTTCCTTTTCATGCATGCATCTGTCTTTGTTTTTGGGTGGCTCACTACCTATTTCTAGTTTGTTTAGCTTCTGCATACGCCCTCACTTATATAGTAACAAATTAAATCAATGCTTATGATTAGTGTCATATGGCGCCCTGGGACGCCATAGCTTTGATGAAGGATTAAGGCATTATGCCTATTACAGCGCGGCCCAAGTAATGAGGCCTGGGTCTTATCGGTCTTTTGTCGGCTGCCAAATCTGGCCTTGTGCCAACTGCCCTCTCTCAAGAAGAAGATGAATAGTAGATCTAGTGTTTCACTTTTTAAAAGGGAGTAAGATTTTCAGAATAAAATAAGCAATTGACTATTCATCAGTTGGGGTTTTCTGCATTTCTAAAATGCTGAAAACCTCAAATTTTCTCCAATTTGCTTAGTCTCGCTTGTATTTGAACCCTAAATAAATTTTCGTTCTTTTCTCTATTGTAATGATCTCATTATCAATACGTAGACTATCGTGTAATTAAGAAATGTCGAACATAAAAAGTTATTCAAAGGACGCAATATGATTGAGTGTTAGGCATTCAGAACCTTTCTTACATGCCCCAAAACAATAGTAGAAGTTTCAAAATTTGTGTATAACACTCACTTTAATGCCATAATATTTGGCCGGATAACTTAAGAGTCAAATCAAAGAAAAACAATCACTTAAATGCGAAATCGAAGAAATTCTAATCAAACTAATTACGTGATATTTATCATTAAATCTTTTAAATTATGTGGAGATGTTTTTATTTTAAAAATTCAAAATGTCCATGTTGCAATTTAAAAAAAAAAATATATCAGTTCACGTGGAGTCCAGATGGACTTCTAGACTTAAAAATAGGATATAATGTAAAAGAAATTGAATTGAATCTAAAATTTAAGTTAAAAAACCCAAAAAATAATAAAATAAAACAAAATAAAATAAAAATTTTAAAAAAACTAATTAGGGCTTGTGGTCCACGCTGATGCCAAGCCCTTCCCTTTCCTTTTTTTTTTGTTTAGTTCTGTAGCCTATTTTTCCATTTTTTTTATTTTTTTGGTATTATTTCAACTTTTAGCTTTTCTATTACTAATTTTGGATGCTCCGATGAGCCACGTAAGTTTATGTTATCAATAAAAAAAAAGTGCCACGTGAAATTTTTTGTCAAGTTGATCGGAGTTAGCATTTAAGCAGTCATTTTTCAAAAAAGTTGACACTTAAGTGAGCGGAAAAAAATTGACAACAATGTGAAATCCGTACACAAATTTTGACCCTTCCTCTATTCTTTTTGCCTGAACATGAATATTGTGACATTCCGAATTTCGACCCTTTTCGAGGCAATTGATTGGAAAAATATCAATTGGTGTATTTCGGTGGTATCTCGCTCGGAGCTGATCACTCTCAAGTTAATTGACCGAAAGGAAAAGACTAACGCGGAGTCGGATACGTGGACTTGAGAAATTTGAATAAGAAATTACGCTTTGACCATAGAGATTGTGGGGAGGATATTTTGGACCAGCAGACATCGATGCAGGAATGATCTTGGAATGTCTTGCTAGAGTTATACATTGGGATGCGAGTGATTCCGCCTAACCAATGTGTAATTTGCAAGAATTTCCTAAATCAAATTCCGATAATCAATACCGCAGGAACTAGTGATAAACCCTCACAATCACATGACAACCAAAGTCACCATGACTTGAGAAATCCTAAGATCGATACGTGTAGCGCCTGCAAGAGTCGCCTGTCAGTTGGAGATAAACTGAAATTACAATCGGCGAGATCTCAACATGAATATTAACCTCGGAATTGAATATCGGACATTGAGGAATTTCGACATTTGGAAAAGAATTGGACGTCGCCTCATCGAAGGTAATTAAGATTGGAAAAGTAAAACTTTGGACTATGAGTGAGAAATTACCCTTTTGCCCCTCTAAGGACATTTCTTCTATTAAAAGAAACCAACGGCAATTTAGTCATTTGTCTTTCACCATATAATGGTCGAAAAAGTAAGGATGAAATGGACATTTGGCTCCAAGATTTTTCTTATGGGACAAGACAACCTATTAGCTATATCCTAGAGCCCTAATTAATCATTAATTACTTGTCTTGTCTCCCACCTACCATTCTCATCTTCTTCTTAGCCTTTGGGATTAAGTAAGAATCACTCTCTCTCTCTCTCTTCTTCCTCTAGTCTTGGCCGAGCACTCACTCTCTCTCTATTCACACATTTTTCTTTTCTTCTTGCTCTCTCACGCTCGGCTCCACCCGTCTAGCCCCGATCCCCATTATTGTTCCGGCCTTAACTTCTTCCTCCATCATCGGATTGAGGCAAGCCACCCACCATTAGAACTTTCTTTCTCTTGCCATTCCAACAAGATATTATAAACCCAAATCCACCCTGCAGTTTATCCTGTAGAGTCGTTTGAGTGAGCAAATGTCACTGCCCGACCCTATTCCGACCCGAGGAGCTCTATGTTGGAATTTTGAGCTCATTTCGCCCTATATATATATATATATATATATATATATATATATATATATATTTGTGTTCATGAAGTTTGATTGGATTTTGATAAGTTTTGGCAGTTGAATCTTCATGGTTTTCAAGAGAACAGAACCCGCCCCTACCGGTCAAACTTAGAACCGTGACTCCTTGAGGGATTTTTAGGCTTTGTCTTGCTTGGAAATCGCCGATAAGCCATCCTAAGACATAGTATTATGTGTTAGCAAGTTGTGTGTGAGCTAGGATGGAGTTTAGAGAGGTTCTAATAGTCGATTTTGTGTGATTCGTCGAAGAGCAGAATCTACCCTTTTGCATTTTTTTGACTAAATCGGGAACTTTAGAGGTGATTAAGGACTGAATTCACTTGGAATAAGTGATAATTGATTCCTCAATCCTAACTTGGGGTGTTAATGAGCTATTGGTTGGAGTTTGGGGTGAAATTCATATAGTTTAATGGTTGTTTCTTGCTTAGATTTTAGAGAGGGCAAATCTGTACATTTCAGTCCAGTTGAGCCGTGAGCTTCAAGGAAGGATTTCTTGGACTTTGGCTAGTTTAATTACTTTGTAAGTTGATCCTAAATCTTTATTATGATGTTAGGTTACTAATAGACGAAGTTTGGACTTGATTGGAGTAGTTTTACGAACTAATTTTGTGAGAGGCGCAAGGAAGCCCAAATCTGTTCCGACTTTAGAGTTGGTATTTCATGGCTTGTTCTTATTTGATAATTGTGTGCTTGAGGAGTCCCATTTGCCGTGAACAAGTGTTTTAAATGGCCAATTAATCCTTGAGTTGAAAAGACAAGTTTACATATGTGAAGTGGCCGTATCCTGCCTGTGCTATTGTGAGCATCGAAAATTGAAATGTGAATAAAATGCCTCGAGTAGGCGATGAAATGCTTGATTCTCATGAGTATGATTTCGAATGAAAAATCGAGGCATGGATTTATTTTCAAAAGAAAAATTGAGGCTATTTTATAATTGAAAATTTTTTTATGAATAAAAGGCATGTGGGATCGTCGAGGAAATTATAAGTGCGATGGTGTGTGGGATCGCCTGGAAAAAATTATATGTGCACTGGCGTGTGAAATCGTTGATGGCATGTGGGATCGTCGAGAATTACGAATATAGCCAATGGATTATATCGGGGAGGGAGTTCCTCCCATTGATCTGACAAGGTCGTGCGGTTAGAGAGTACCATACTGACAGAATTCATCTCGATTGAAAATAGGCATCAAGAGTTGTATGATGACCGAATCATCTTTAGGTCCGAACGCGATAGTCTCATATGGACTAATAAGTCCAATGATTGACTGAATCATCTCGCAGCCCAAAATGGACGGAAATGGAAAGAGGCCTGGATGGGCGGGAATGAAAAGATATGATTTCTAGAAATTCAAGAAATGAAAATTCTGAGAAATTTGAAATTGCCTCATGGGTTGAAATTTGGAAATTTGCCTCGTGATTTAAAAAGGCGTCAAGTGTATGTTTCTGATTGAAAACTCTACCGTTGTAGGAAACTTAGATTTTATCATGATTTATGACTAAGCCGAGTCGTTTGAAATGCCAAAATGCCTTGTTTGGTAAATCATCATGTTTTCGCTAAAATCACTAGTTTTTCACTATGCCAAAGCCTTTTTATTCCAAATACCCATTTTAAAAAGGTGTCTGGAGGTACTAGCAGCCTAGTTTAGGGTTAAGTTTAGCTTACTGAGATTTATATCTCATCCCATCGTGGGATTAACATTTTTTGGTCCCAGATGATGGAAACCCGTGCTTGCCATGATTGGCATTTGAAGAAGTCTTTGGAAGATTCAATATAAACCCTCTTGTGTCCTTTGGGATTGTACTTTGTTTTGTGAATTTAGAATTGAACCAATGGTACTTGACTACTGTAACCATTTGAAGCGTATTAAGCAATATGAAAAGTGTACCCTTTTGTCCTACGTCATCTTGTGCTGTTTAATTTGTATGGAGTTGTCTTCTCGTTTCCACATGCGTATTTCATTTAGAAGCTTTGAGTTGATAACCGATGGATCTTGGGTATCATGAGGTCGAAACGGCCCTTGAGGGATGTTTGTGTGTCCGCCGGGTTTGGGGCGTGACATCCCTGCTAGTTTAGTATCAGAGTAAGGTCAGCTCGATCCAATTTGATTGAGACTTAGAGTGATAAGGAGCGATAACTTGAAGACGATTATATAGTGAGCCCCTTAGGATTAGGTATTGATTGGTGAATCTTGAAGATTATAGGTTTGAACTTATGCTATATTTTAATGGCTATAGTATCGATCTCGATTGATGATTTTGGTTGGTGATATGATTGAGGTTCACTAGGAAACAAATAGAAATCAAGAAGCTATAAGCATGGATTTGAGGTTGGAAATGTGTTTGAAGTTAACAGAGGATTGCTTATGAGTAAAGGGTTGATTGGATTTTATGCTTGTGATTGTGGATTTGAGGTATATGGTTGAACATAGGCAATTGATCTGTGAGATGTGATAGTCATTTGTGGAATTAGAAATCTTCTATGGATAAGAATTGATATGGAGACGAATGTGGTATGCCGAGTAGTGAGGACGATCATGCAGTGCATGTGTTTATGGCATCAAAACGAGAATTGAGGATGTGCGTGCATAAGCATATCATCGTCGGACTTGATAAACTGTCACTAGATATAGGATAAGCCGATAGGATACCTACAAACCGTAATGAAGCATGGTATGGGACATATGGAACAGGACTCTCTTCGTAGATGTATGACTTGGGATAACCTGCAACGACCAGGTCTAATGAGGGCCGAAAGTGTTGCCGGGACAGAGAGGTCCAGACAGGGAGCGACTCCTGGTAGGCTTCTAAGATAGCAATAAGGTAGGAGTGACCCAAATCATACATTGAAAAGGACGGGTCTAGGTATCGGGCTAAGTCAGATTTTTTTGTTAAAAGATATATTGCATTAAAGTCGATCCTCAAGATGAATTTTCAAAATGTGCATGGCATTTGTAATGGCGCATGTGATTGACATGATTAGGAGCTTCGTACTTGACAGTAGGTATTGTTTGAAAAGATAAACTATTGACACGCATGTTTGGCCTATTTGGTGAGTTCTGACATTGAGTGACGTTCGACTGATGTCTTTTGAATGTGAGATAACCTGTTGTGTTAATACTAAGTTGCAGATGCATCTGGACTTAAGAAACGAGCGATTGACCTATTGAAGTGATGCCTTGAGTGGTTGCTTGACGTTGGTCCAGTTGAGTTTTGGCCTAGTTGAGGCTTGCCTAGTAATTGGCTATTAATTGAAAAATTACCTTGTTGAGTCTGGCTTGATAAATGGTTACTGATTAAGGATGATTTAGAATCCCAAGGTAATTGGCAATCAGTTGAGAGTTACCTAAGAACCACTGGGTGGTTGATTGCTTGTGATAACCATTAAGATTAGCAGACTAAGACTGTTAGACCTGGATGAATGACTTAGGTCTTTGATTCATGAACGAAATTGTAGTTGTTCAAGTGCCATGAGAACTTAATAAGGTTGAACGACCATAGTATGATTACTAGAGGAGCATTGGCTCGAGTATGCAAGATATGAAAGGACTCTAGAACTGAAAGTAGTCGTGAGAACTGAGCAAAGATGAATAACTAGAAAATGAGCACTACAAGAGTGATTGGCTCGAGTCTGTAAATGGCGAGAAACCCAAGAACAGAAGGGCAGAGAGAACTTTGAATGGAAATGGAAAAAGTAGATGGGTAGGCAGACTCAAGAAGGAGCTGCCATTGTTACCCAAGTCGTTGAGACGACTGATGCAAGTGCTAATGAATTAAGTAATGAAAGCCATGAGAAAGGCAACAAGAGGTGGAAATGAAAATCGCCTAGTGAATAGCTTGTGAAAACAGATCATAAGGTTGAGGTTGACTAAAGTTCGATGGAGGGGATGATCCTGAAACTGGCTTTCTTGGGATTGAAAAACTAGAAAGAAACCTAAGAGGCATTGAGTCCACTAAGGAAGGAAAGTGGCCCTAATAGTTACTAGCCTTAAGAAGCTATCGATGGTCGACGAAAGGCTATTGAAGGAAGAGTTTTCCTTAAAGGCATGGTATTTAACTGGATTGCCTTCGTCGGATTGTTCAATGGGAGGTACCTTTTCTAAGGTTACTTGAGAGCAAGGATTGCTTGAATTCTAATAGCTTTGCAAGAATCTAAGGAAGATCGATCAAAATAAGATAGAGTTCTCGATGTCATTTAAGGACACATCAAGATGGTTGAGAACCTTAGATAAGGCAAGGAGGTTCAAGAATGAATCGAAATTCGAAGCGTTGTGGCTAGATAGTACCCTTGAATATAAAGTATCATGATGAACCCCATCTCGAATGGCTCAATGACTGGAGGAAGTGTAAGTGAAGGGACTTCCACTTATGGATCATAGGAGGTCCCTATAAAGAATGGTCGATTACCTGGGTGTAAGACCTATGGTGGAAAAATTTATAGCACATCTCTTCTGACATAGGAACTGTTAAAGGAAAATCGGTATACTAGTATACCTGAGTTTTATTATTTCAAGAGATTGGGTGAGATTGAACTGGAACCATTAGAAATGGAGACCTGAGTTGTTATCCCCTAAAGGATAGGGTGTTGTTCTTGAGGGTAATTGGACCATGCGATGGTCGTAGATGGAAAGAAAAAATGAATGGACTTAACAGTCCTAACTTATGACATTCTGAATTCCAACCCCTCTCGAGGCTATTGAATAGAAAGCTATCGACCGAGGTATTTCAGTTGTATCTCACTCGAAGCAGGCCACTCTCGAGTTAACTGACCAAAAGGGAAAAACTAACATGAAGTAGGGTAGGTGGACCTGAGAAATTCCAATAAGAAATGATGTTTTGAGCATAAGGATTATTGAGGGGATATTTTGGGCCAGTAGAGATCGATCTAGGAACGATCATGGGATGTTTTGCTAGCGTTATACAGTTGGGAGCGGGTGATTCCGCTTAACCAATGTATAATTTGCAAAAATTCCCTTAATCGAATTTCGATGATCAGGACCGCAAGAACTAGTGATAAACCCTCGTAATCACATGACAACTAAAGTCACTACGACTTGAGAGATCATAAGGTCGATACACGTAACGCCTGCAATAGTCGTTCGTCAGTTTGAGATAAATTGGAATTATAGTCGGTGAGAGCTTGACATGAATTGGATCTCAAAAGTGGATATCGGACATTGAGGGATTCCAACATTAGAAGAGAATTGATGTCGCCTCATCGAGGGTGATTAATATTGAGAAAGTGAAATTTCGGACCCTAAGTGAAAAATTACCTTTTTGCCCCTATTTGGATATCCTTTTCTTTAAAACAAATAAAGGGCAAAATAGTCTTTTGGTTTTTCTCCACATGGCCAAAAATTGAAGGGCATTATGGTCATTTGGCTCCTAGATATTATGAGAAAGAGACAAAGCCACTAATGCATTGTCAAATCCCTCAATTGCCTAGTCTAATTAGCCATTAAAGGCCAAAGATATCACCTCAACTTTTTCTCTCTCCCTCTCTCTCTCTTCCTTTAGCTTGAAGGATAAGCCACTCTCTCTTCTTCATCTCCCCCCATTTGGCCGAGCAACCCCTTCTTCTTCAAACTCTCTCAAAACTCTCTCTCTCTCTCGAATTTCTCTCTCGCCCAGTTCCGACCACCTCCACTGTTTTCGCCATAACTTCTTCATCTGTTATCCGATTGAGATGAGCCAGCCACCAATAGAAAGATCTTTCTCTTTTCATTTCAAAAAGGTATTATGAACAAAAATTCACTCAGCCGTTTGTCTCGTAGGTCCGTTTGAGAGAGCAAAAGTCGATGTCCAACCCTGTACCGACCCGAGGAGGTTCATCTTGGAATTTCGAGCTTGTTTTGGCTTTATTTTGTATAAGACCACCTCTTAAGCCTAGTTAAGACATATACCTTTGTGTCCATGAAGTTTGGTTAGATTTTGATGAGTTTTAACGGTCGAATCTTCATGGTCTTCAAGAGGACAGAAACTACCCAACCGGTCAAACTTGAAACCGTGATTCCTTGAGGATCATTGAGGCTTTGTTTTGCTTGAAAATCACCAGTAAGCTATCCTAAGGCATAATATTATGTGTAACAAGATGTGTGTGGGCTAGAATGGAGTTCAGAAGGATTTTTAACGGTTGATTTCTTGTGGACTCACCGAGGACAAAATCTGTCCATCGCCAACTGGTTTGAAATCGAGATATACTTGAGGACCTTTAAGGCATCGCCTTGCTCGGAAATTGGGGGTAAGACTCTTTAAGACATAATATTATATGTTAGCAAAGAGTATGTGAGTTGGTTTAGACTTTCATGGTCGGTGATGTGTGACTTTCTCTAGGAACAGAAAACTTCCATGCACTGATCAGTTTTGGAATTGAGAATTGTGGCTACTCTTGATGGATTTTGCCGGCTTGATTCATGTGGTAAGATAATTTCTAACCCTTCGTTAGGGTGATAAGTTATTAATAGATGATTAGTAGGTGAATTGAAGGTGTTAAAGGAGATGTTTTGGTGTAAGGAATGCTTGAGACCCGAGAACCATTAGAATCTGCCTTTGGCGCGCACTAATTTTAAAATGGCTCATTCTAGGTCATTCGCTATCCAAATTGAGCTCCGTTTTTTCTCACACATTCGTAAGACCATGAGGGACAAGATTCTGAAAGTATATTTCTCAAAAGGTTGGCAAAACAATGTCAGTTTATTCGGGAGTGAATCTTGTCGTGGAGTCCAAAATGGATAGCTTGGTGCCGCGACAATGCTTCGATCATTTTATGGAATTGCTTGGCCTAAGCTCGAGGTACGTTATGCCTAAACCTTTATTAGGATGTTATGTTACTAAAGGATGGAGTTTTGAGTTGGATTGAATGATTTCATGGCCTGATTTTGTGAGATGTACGAGGGAGTCCAAATCTATCCAGTTTTGTGAGTTGGCATTCCTTGGCATGTTTGATTGAAAACCGACTGTTTGGGGAGCCCTAATTGACCATGAATGTGTGCCTTAATGGCTATTTGAGCATGTGAGATGAGAATCCGAAAGTTTTGATTGAAAAGAAAGGCAAGATTGAAAGTGATGAAAAATATGATTTTGAGTCAAGCTTGAAATTATGAATTGGCCGTCACCATTGAATTGTCTGAGGCTTTACTTGAATTTATACGTGCTTAACTGAGAAAGTTATGACTTGAAACGTGTTGTGTCCAGTGACGGACATTTGAAAGGAATGCCTCGAGTAGGCGATGAACTGCTTGATTTCATGAGTTGTTCTTGAATGATGAATTTTGAGGCATGAATTGTTTTCATTAAATGAAAATTTGAGGCTTTCTATAATTGAAATTTTTATGAATAAAATGGCGCGTGGGATTGCTGAAGAAATGATATGTGCACTGGCGTGTGAGATCGCCAATGGCGTGTGGGATCGCCGAGAAATTATATTTTGGCCAACGTATTAGGAAGGAGTTACTCCCATTTAACCTGACGAGATCATGCGGCTAGAGAATCCCATACTGACACAATTCATCTTGATTAAAAATGAGCGTCGAGAGTCGTATGGCGACTGAATCATCTCTAGGTCCGAAAGTGGGAGTCTTATATGGATCGACGGGTCATATGGTGATCGAATCATCTCGCAGCCCCAAAATGGGCGGCCCAAGATGGGCGGATACGGAAAGAACTATTTCTTGAAATATCAATGAACGGGTTTTTAAGAAATCGAAATGCCTCTTGAATCAAGAATTGCCTCGAGTTTTAAATTTACCTCGTGTGTTAAAAATGGCCATGGAAGAAAGGGCGTGATAGAAAAGGATATGTTTTCTAGAAATTCATGAAATGGCATTGGAAATATCCTCATGTTTGAGATGGCGTCGAGTGTTTACTCTTGATTGAAAACCCTGCCTTTGTGCAAAGCTTAGATTTGTCAAGATTTATAACTGAGTCGGGATGATTTGAAGGTACTGAAATGCCAAGTTTTGACAAGTACCTTGTTTTATCATGCCAGAGTTATTATCCCAAAATGCCCATTTTTCAAAAGTGTCTGGAGGTACTAGCAGCCTAATTTAGGATTAGGTTTGACTTACTAAGATTATATATCTCACTCCTTCATAGGATAACATTTTTCAGGTCCCGGACGAAGGAAACCGAGTTTGCGATGGATTGGCATTTAAATAAGTCATTGGAGGACATGAAGATTACTCTTTTGTGACCTTAGGGTTGTAATGATATATTTGGAGATTTAAAGTTGTAACCTCTAAAGTATGATTGACCTTTATGAAAGGTGTACCCCTTTGTCCTAAGTCATCCTGTGTTGCTGTATTGTTATGGAGTTTGGCTTCACTTTCGCATGCATGCTTCATATAAAGTTTTATGTTATTAGTCATTGGATCCTGAGAGTTCATTAAGGTTAACGGCGAATGTGGGATGCTCGTGTGCTCACCGAGTTTAGGGCGTGACATAACCACTTGCGATTTTAATGAATAGATGAGTAGGCGAAAAAGGAGCTCGGATTGTAACCGCAAGGTGATATGATCTAATTGATTCGAATATCCAAGGTGTGGATCCATGGAGACCGAGGAGGAACCTCAACCCCTTAGAACCTCATCACTTGAAGTGACCGAGTTATTGGAAGAAGAATGTCGAGTATGGTGGCATATGAATCTTGGAATAAAAGTATCGTTGTTGGCACAAACTCCAAGTTTGATATTCACTAGAGCACAAAAGACGAGGTGGATTCGAAGTAAAATAATGTCACTGAAGTGTATAGTTGCCTTCACAGGGTAAGAAACCCTAGCGTGAAGAAGAGAGAAAATTATGATTATCTTGGTGTTAAGGTTGAGCGTTTGGACTGAGAAGAAAAATGCAGAGCTCAAATGATCTCTAGGAAACAATTCTAAGAGACTTGTCATGTGGACAATGTAGGATTCTAAGATAAGGCTGACGTTCAGTCGAATGGAAGGAATTAGGACAAAGTCGCATTGGCTGGTTATGGAATCCAGTGGTTAAGACATTAATGTTTCCTGAGAAAAGTATGACAAAAAAAGAAAATAAACAAAGTGCTGCATGGACAAATTGGGGATCCATGAAAGCAGAGAGCTAAGCCACAAACTCTCAAGTAGACAATGCAAAGAGCAGTTGGAATAGCCCGACATCTGATAATGAAGGAGCTGATAATAGCCAGATTGAGTATTTAAAGAGTAATTGGATTGGTTATTACCGTCTTGAGAGATGATGATTGAACTCATTCAAGGAGTTGTAGGAAGCATGAATAGCCTTCGAGAAATATCCTATGGACCGTAAGAAAATGTTCATCGTGTGCTACATGTGAAGAGCACGAGCTTTGGGCTTGACAAGGTGAAATTTCTTGATCGTATAATTTATGGGAAATGAGATCCCTTTGAATCCTTTGAGGGTTGGAATGAGTAACGGATTGACTAAGGTCGACATGAGTCACTGAAATTTGGAGTTTCTCCTGGACTTGATGGATTGCTATTGACAAATCGTGGGAAGATTTCCCCACAAGAGCTATCTCATTAAGGAAATGCACTAAGGACGAAGCACATCATAAATGGATGAATGAGCACATAGAGAGTTTTCAAGGATTTAAGTTGAGTCAGTGACCACGCCAACAATGGTGTTTCCGTTTGAAATCGGAAGGATCAAGAGAATCATAATGACGTGAACTAGAAAGGAAATTTGTGGTGTAATAAGGCAATTCAAAGTGAGCATTGCATAGACGATGCGATAGTAAGGCCATGAGTTGAAATGCCTAATGCGTGATTGGAGTTGGCTTGCAAATGTCCTTGCGACGAAGTTTGGGAAACGATAATTGCATGGAGGAAGGTTTCAAGTCTATATATATATACCACAAGAACCTAAAGTATTAGTTTCCCGAGAGAAATTGAATGAGAGGCAACACTGGTAGGTGGAATTGCTTAAGAATATGGAAACGTTGCTTGTGTAAAGAAAGACCGTGCAATTATGTGAACTATAAGAGTTGAGAGTATTGACTGCCCCAAAAGGGAACTAAAGGAAAGGTCATGTTGAACAAAGATATTATCCAAAGTTCGTGACTATGATGCTCTATATCACTTAGGAAGGGCAAACTAAGTAGTGGATGCATAAAATTGGAAATTGAGCAGCGTGCAATTGGCGAGTAAAAGACGGACTTCGCTCAAGGAAATAAGAGATTCAACTTCTAAATTGGAAGTTTTCCATTTGACTAATTTGAGGGCTACCTTGAGCATCAAACCTGAAAGTCAGGGAAGGATTAAGACGTTGCAATGGTCGGACCCAAATGTCCAAAGGATAGGGTGAATAAGAGTAACTGGGAGAAAATTCAAACTCCCGAGCACCGGGAAAAAGGACCTTGAAGTTGAGGGTAAAAACCTTGAAGTCCCATAGACGAGTGTATGTATCTAATAAAAGAGGAAAGTTTGAGAATACTCAAAAGAAACACGTGGGCAAGTGACACGTACTTTGACTGTCCAAGGAGGAAAAATTCACAGATATTACAAGGTGTCACAAGGGAGAGAGAATCATGCTAGTCTGAAAGGAAAGGAAACTGAACTCCGAATAGTCGTACTAAGGAAGTACAAGCCGAACCAACTCTGATTTGGAGAGTGGAGTTATGAAGGTGGACAGAAAGAAATATCATTGAGAAAAAGGCAAGTACAGATTAAGGACAAAGGAAAATAAGTCCTAGAAGAGGAGAACTTTTTTCGAAAAGGGCAAATGGGAAGGTCGATTAATGGAATGAGTTATTTTGGAAAGTGATGAAGCGATGAGGCGTCAGTATCCCCTAAGATTGGATAATTGGAAGGTTGTAAGTTTTGAGGACGAAATTTCCTTAAAGGGGAAGAGTTGTGAGATTTCGAATTCCGACCTTTTCGAAGCTATTGATAGGAAATATATCGATTGGTGTATTTTAGTTGTATATCGCTTGGAGTTGGCCACTCTCGAGTTAACTGACTGAAAGGAAAAGACTAATGTAGAGTCGAGTACGTGGACTTGGGAAATTCGAATAAAAAAATGACGCTTTGACCATAAGGATTGTCGAGAGAATATTTTAGGCCAGTAGAGATCGATCTAGGAATGATCATGGAATGTCTTGCTAGCGTTATACGTTGGAACGCGAGTGATTCCGTATAATCAATGTGTAATTTACGAGAATTTCCTAAATTGAATTTCGATGATCAGGACCGTAGAAACTAGCGATAAACCATCGCAATCACATGACAACCAAAGTCGCCATAACTTGAAAAATTCTAAGGTCAATACGCGTAGCGCCTGCTAGAGTTGCCTGTTAGTTCAAGATAAACTGGAATTACAGTCGGTGAGAACTCGACATGAATATTGACCTCGAAATTGGGTATCGGACATTGAGGAATTTCGACATTTGGAAGAAAATCGGAGTCGCCTCATCGATGGTAATTAAGATTGAAAAAGTAAAACTTTGGACTATGAGTGAGAAACTACCATTTTGCCCCTCTAAGGACATTTTTTCTTTTAAAAGAAACTAAGGGTAATTTAGTCATTTGTCTTTCACCATATAGTGGCCAAAAAAGTAAGGATGAAATGGTCATTTGACTCCAAGATTTTTCTTATGGGACAAGACAACCCATTAGCTATAGCCTAAAGCCCTAATTAGCCATTAATTACTTGTCTTGTCTCCCACCTACGATTCTTATCTTCTTCATAGCCTTGGGGATTAAGCAATATTCTGTCTCTCTCTCTCTCTCTCGCTCGCTCGCTCGCTCTCGCTCTTCTTCCTCTAGTCTTGGCCGAGCACTCACTCTCTCTATTCTTTCATTTTTCTTTTCTTCTTCCTCTCTCACGCTTATCTCTACCCGCCCAGTTTCGATCCTCCTCACTTTTCCGGCCATGATTTCTTCGTCCATAATCGGATTGAGGCCAGCCACCTACCATTAGAAATTTCTTTCTCTTGCCGTTCCAACAAGGTATTATAAACCCAAATCCACCTAGTTGTTTGTCCCGTAGAGTCGTTTGAGTGAGTAAAGGTCACTGCCCGACCCTGTTCCGATCCGAAAAGCTCTATGTTGGAATTCTAAGCTCATTTCGCCCCAATATTTGATAAGACCACTCTCAAGGCTAGTTAAAACATTTGTGTGTGTGTGTGTGTGTATTTGTGTTCATGAAATTTGGTTGGATTTTGATAAGTTTTAGTGGTTGAATCTTCATGGTTTTCAAGAGGACAAAACCTGCCCCTACCGGTCAGACTTGGAACCGTGACTCCTTGAGGGTTTTTTAGGCTTTGTCTTGCTTGAAAATCGCCGGTAAGCCATCCTAAGACATATTATTATGTGTTGGCAAGTTGTGTGTGAGCTAAAATGGAGTTTAGAGGGGTTCTAATAGTAGGTTTTGTGTGATTCGTCGAAGAGCAGAATCTGCCCTTTTGCTTTTTCTGACTGAACCGGGAACTTTGAGGTAATTAAGGAATGAATTCACTTGGAATAAGTGGTAATGGTTCCTCAATCCTAGCTTGAGGTGTTAATGAGCTATTGGTTGGAGTTTGGGATGAAATTGATGGATTTTAGTGGTTGTTTCTTGCTTAGATTTTAGAGAGGACAAATCTGTCCATTTCAGTCCAGTTGAGCCGTGAGCTTCAAGGAAGAATTTTGTGGACTTTGGCTAGTTTAATTACTTTCTAAGTTGATCCTAAATCTTTATTATGATGTTAGGTTACTAATAGACGAAGTTTGGACTTGATTGGAGTAGTTTTACGAGCTAATTTTGTGAGAGACGGAAGGAAGCCCAAATCTGTCCCGACTTGAGAGTTGGTATTTCGTGGCGTGTTCATGTTTGATAATTGTGTGCTTGAGGAGACCCATTTGATGTGAACATGTGTTTTAAATGGCCAATTAATCCTTGAGTTGAAAAGCCGAGTTTACATATTAGTGGCCGTGTCCTGCTTGTGCTATTGTGAGCATCGAAAATTGAAATTTGAATAAAATGCCTCAAGTAGGCAATGAAATGCTTGATTCTCATGAGTATGATTTCGAATGAAAATTCAAGGCATGGATTTGTTTTTGAAAGAAAAATTGAGGCTATTTTCTAATTGAAATTTTTTTATGAATAAATGACGTGTGGGATCGCCAAGGAAATTATAAGTGCACTAGTGTATGGGATCGCCTAAAAAATTATATGTGTACTGACGTGTGGAATCACCAAGCATTATGAATTTAGCCAATGCATTGTGCCAGGGAGTGAGTTGCTCCCAATGACTTGACGAGGTCGTGCGGCCAGAGAGTCTTATACTAACAGAATTCATCTCGATTGAAAATGGGCATCGAGAGTCGTATGGTGACCAAATCATCTCTAGGTCCGGACGCAAGAATCTCATATAGACTGACGAGTCGTATGATTGACTGAATCATCTCGCAGCATAGGATGGACGAAAATAGAAAGAGGCCTTAGATGGGTGGGAATGAAAAGATATGATTTCTAGAAATTCAAGAAATGGAACTTTTGAGAAATTTGAAATTGCCTCATTGGATTGAAATTTGGAAATTTGTCTAGTGATTTGAAAAGGCGTCGAGTGCATGTTTCTGAATGAAAACCCTGCTGTTGGAGGAAAAATTACAGGTATTTCATTTCTTTTATTTTTGGGACGGACGGACATAATGATGATTTCACTAAAAGCCAAATAGGTCAGAGTGGGGAGAACTCCGTGCACGTTTTGTGAACTAAAAAACTAACCATTGGGCGGTTGGACGGCCGAACTTAAACCTCAAATTAACTCGTACAAAACCGTCCGGAGTTGAAAGGGTCTCAATTACAATTGTCCCCAACCTCAGTTTCTCCCCAATTTTGAACTCCGACATTCTAGTCTAAACTCCGCAACAATGCTTTCCTTCTTCTTCTTCCTCCTCACCGTGGCCCCTTCCTTTGCCCATCCTCAACCCCTCCCTCCAAGCCAAAGTCCAAGTCTAAGCCCCAAAAGCGTCTTCCTCCTCGCCGGGCAGAGCAACATGGCGGGCCGAGGCGGCGTGGTCAGGGACAATTCCACAGGTTGGATTGAGATGTGGAACGGCGTCGTCCCTCCCGAGTGCGCCCCTAGCCCGTCTATCCTCCGGCTCGCGGTGAACCTCAATTGGGTCGAGGCATGGGAGCCGCTCCACGCGGACATCGACACCAACAACACGAACGGGATCGGCCCGGGCATGGCGTTCGCCAACACCATCCTGGACCAGGATCGGAGTCTCGGCTCGGTGGGGCTGGTGCCGTGCGCGGTCGGCGGGACAAGGATAAGCGAGTGGGCGCGAGGGTCGTTCTTGTACGACCTGTTGATGAGGCGGGCACGAGCCGGGATGAGTGACGGCGGGACAATTAGGGCGCTCTTGTGGTATCAGGGAGAGAGCGACACGGTGGGGGAAAGCGACGCCGCGCTGTCCAAAGGGAGGTTGGAGAAGTTCTTGTCGGATGTGAGAGCTGATCTGCAGTCCCCTGAGCTACCAATTCTCCAGGTGATTGGAATTTCTCCTTTTATGCTTCATTTTCGGAATTAACCCCGTCTTCCACTTTAGATTAATTCATACAGACTATGATAAATATATAAATGAAAGTCATCATTTAATTAAACAAAAGGTGGTCATCTCGATGTGGTAGGTTCTTAGTCTATTTGTAATTCAAGACCAGACAGATTATAGTTAGATAGGCATTTTAATAGTAATAGCTAGCAAAATTGGACCGTATATTTAATTGGATTAATGAATCGTACATCAGGAAATAGTATTATTCACACTACGCATTTTTAATTTTCCTTAATGGAGCAAGATGGAGCGCGTTGCTTGCTTGGCCTCCTTTGTTTTTGCGAAAATGAATGACATAAAAAATATTTTTCTAAAATTGATTATTTGTATTGTTCACAAAAATGTATGAATAAAAAATACTTTTAGCATTCACAAGAACTTTTAGACCTAAAATTTGAAGATCATGGAAACGTTTTTTTCATTGACTAATAAGCGATACAAATGATCAAAATTAAGAATGTATTTTTCAAATCATTTATATTTCTCCGTAGAAACGACATTTTAATCTCCTGTTTGTTCTGGAATCGAGACCAGGTGGCTATCGCGTCGGGGCAAGGACGTTTCACCGAGATAGTGAGAAAGGCCCAATTCGGAATTGACCTACCAAATGTCCAAATCGTCGATGCCAAGGGACTGCCCCTCTCACCCGACCGGATCCACTTAACCACCGCGGCACATGTCCGGCTTGGCCGGATGCTGGCCGATGCTTTCCTTCGGTCCATGTCTCGCTCCGCTCGTGAGTGAAGCTTCCACGAATGGTCCAAATTGGTAATCCATGTTTTGGCATTCCACATGTGGAAATTTGTTAGAGCAGTTTTGATGAACAGGTTATAAATAATTTTGTGGATTGGGTGGTGATCGATGATTGATTGTTTTGGACTTTAGTCCGAAAATTGCTGGAAGAGTGTACGGGAAACGTGAGATGAAACTGTCGTTTAGATGGATATACATGAAAAAAGAGAAAATTGATATTTCAGTCCTAAATTTATCGTAAGGTTTTGAGTGAAATTTTAATGTAATCTTTCCGGCCAGTTTTTGCATGATAAAAATTGAAACGGTGGCATGATCATCCCCAGCCGTCTTACGTGTCACCGTCGGTGATTTGGCGTGGATAGCTTTACTCGAAATGATGTCGTTTTGTTTAGTTCCATAAACTTTCCAACTTTCCTCTATCTTTTCTTTATTTTATTTTACTTTTTATTTACGTTCGAATCATCTTCATCATCTCCTCCTCACCCATAGATCAAGAACTAATCTAGTCGATCCACCCCATCAACTGGATTCACCAGAGGCTCAAACCTAACATTGAAGAAATATGTTCATTAGAAGTCGTAAAACTCGTCATATAAGTGCAAGTGAGTTCTAAAATTTGTAAAAAATGCAATTGAGTCCTAAAACATACCAAACCGGTGCAATCAAGTCCTAAAACATACAAAAAATGCAATTTGTCAAATTTTGCAATCGAGTCATTTTGTTAAGTCCATCCAATTAGCTAATAGAAAATACTTACATGACTTTTTAAATATTTTCTTTTTTCCTATGTGACGATGATGTGGCTGAAACAATGTTGTTTTGGTCCGACTCTAATTGTTAATATTCTTGAAATAAATTTAGGGAAAATGACGTGGAATTTCTGAAAATTTCTGAAAAGAAACTATCTCCCCAATGGGATAAAAGAGTGGGTTGGACAGGCCTCCTCATCGTTGGATCAACCTCAACATTGATGAGACCTTCACAAACAATTTGAGTTCAACTTCAGTTGGTGGAATTCTCCGTGACGAGTCAAGCAACTGGCTTGCAAGTTTTGCCCAACATGTAGGAGTGTGCTTTTCATTAAAAGTTGTACTTTGGGGGTACTCTTTTGGGCCTCAAACGAGCAATCTCTTTATGCATTCCCAAAATTATTGTGGGAGCAAACTCACAAGCTGCAATAGCACTACTTTAGAAATCAATTATTCTCGCCGTTTTGGCAACATCCTCATCTTTCGAGTTCGGAAACTGTTGAAGTCCTTCCGACGAGTCAGAATTCTTCATTCTTTTAGAAGAGAAAATTCACGTACAGATTGGTTGGCAAATAGGATCATTGAGTCATGCGATGTAAATGTCATTCCGGCATTAGTAAGCCACCAACAGCAGTAATTCCTTTACTGATAGGAGATCGGTCTGGCTTAAGCTTTGTTCGGCAGATGTTAATGTAACAATCGGGCTTTGCCCCTTTTAAAATAGAAAGTTAGGTTAGCACGGTCATTTTTGGCTTAAACCTCAACCCTTTATATACAGGATTGGCAGGTACCGTATCATGGCCAAAAGTGTGGTAGAAGCTGATAGCAAACGCGGAAAAGTTACTGGCCATGTCAATCCACCTTGGTTCCTCGAACATGCTAAGTATTGGAAACAATGATTGGGACAAGTGAGATACTTTCAGAACATGGGAAACAAGTAAAACTTGAAAAGTGGGATCCTAGAGGCCATGGACTAAAAGAACCTGTCGGGAGAGAAGAAAGACACCCGCAACAGAAAATATGCAGATATAAGACTTAAGTTTCAACACTTAATCTATGTCTCCTAGCCACTTATCTACCAATTCCCAGCATTTGAACTTTGATCTTTTGCTTGAAGGCTTCTTCTTGCCAAACCAACTCGGGCCATGGTTGGAAGGCGGTCCTGTCATGTGGTCGAGACATGCTGACTATACATTCCAAGTTGGACTTTTGGCGATTATATTTTGAAGGTCTATAAGTTTTGTTGACAAGCATATCACGCAAGGCATGTGTGATGAGCATGTCCGTGTCAATTTTCGAAAAGTGACAGGACGGTCTTCTTAGCTTTTTCCAACCAACTTTAGTCTCCTTTGTATTTAACCCAAACCAAGTTCTTATACTATTCTCAATTGTAATCATCTCATTATCAATACAAGGACGCTATTGGTTGAGTTTTGGCATTAGAAACCTTTCTTGTGAAGAAACGAACGCGGGTATTCAAATGTAGATTGACTAATAATGCTTTCCATAGTTTTTTCTAAACTTTCAAAATATCCGTTTATAAAGAGATTGGAGGAAAAACAAAAGGTCAAATTTTCTTTAATTGATGGAAAGGACAGACCAAACCATGACTTCATTACAAACATAATAGGTGTATGTTAGAGCGCGGAAGAACTCCATGCATTTTTCATGAATGAAATCTAAACATTGGGCGCTACGAAGGCTGAATTAAAATATTAAGTTAACTCGAACAAAATATTTTCAAGAAAAATTTCAAATAAGGACTCGAAGTACTTTTATTTTCTCAAATAAAGGCCTAAAGTGCCCTCATTTTCTCAAATAAGGACTTGAAGTGAACCTTATGTCACATAAAGGCATAAATTACCCTCGTTTTCCCAAATAAGGTATAAAACAAATATTATTTCACATAAGGGCCTAAAATAACCATATCAGTTTCAAAAAAAGATCCAACTCACAGGTTGGTTAAGGGCATTTTCCTCATTTAATTTTTCACTTTTTTTCCTTTTTCTATTTATACAAAACTGAAAGTTAAACAAGCAAAAATACACAGGTGTGGCCGGCAATGGAAATTGTCGTCAGGGTTGCCGGTGCCACGGCGAGGGCCTACTGGCCCTTGCTAAAGCTAAGAGAGAGTTGCGACCCTCGCCCTCCTGCTTATATTTTGTATTTTTTCTCTTTAGTTTTTTTAAATTTTTAATTTATTTAACTAAAAAATTAGATTCAAATTATATTTTAACAAAAATGCCCTTGATCGATCATAATATTTAGCTGGTTCACTGGATTTAAAATAATCACGGCCATTTTAAGCCCTTATTTGAAATAGCTATGCCATTTCAATCATTTATTTGAAATAAAAATTATTTTAGACTCTTATTTAAGAAAAAGAGGGAACTCCGAGCCGTTATTTGAAATTTTTCTTATTTTCAATGTATGGATCTTGATTTCAAAATCCTTTAGGAGCTGAAGGGTCTCCAATTGCAATTGTTCCCAAAGTGGAACAATCTTCATAAGTTTCTCCCCTTCAACCTTCCAACTCAAGCTCTAATAAATAATTCAACACCAACGTGAAAATCATTAGCTCATCTGAGAGATCATGCTTTTGCTTGTTCATCGTCTTACATTTATTATTAAAGAAAGACCGTTGATGCTTGGTTGGTCGAATAATAACAAGCCAAACATACTCTTTAATCTTAACACATGAGAGCGAGAAGCGAGAAGCAAGAATCTCTCTTTTGCGACGCTTTCCGTCGCAAGGTACCAAGCCTAGCAACAATGCTTCTCTTCTTCTTGTTCTTCCTCGCCGCCGGCACCGGCACCAACCCCTCCTTTGTCCATCCTCAACCACTCCCTCCGAGCCCAAGCCCCAGTCCAAGGCCGCACCCCAAAAGCATCTTCCTCCTCGCTGGACAGAGCAACATGGCGGGTCGAGGCGGGGTGGTCAATGACACATCCACCGGTTGGATCGCCACGTGGGACGGCATTGTCCCTCCTGAGTGTGACCCCAACCCGTCCATCCTCCGTCTCGCGGCAAATCTCACGTGGATCAAGGCACGGGAGCCACTCCACGCGGACATCGACACGAACAAGACGAACGGGATCGGCCCCAGCATGGCATTCGCCAACGCCATTCTAGGCCAGGATCGGAGTCTTGGCTTGGTGGGGCTGGTGCCTTGCGCGATCGGCGGGACGAGGATAAGCGAGTGGGCGCGAGGATCGTTCTTATACCACCAGTTGATGAGGCGGGCACGAGCCGCGATGAGTGACGGCGCGACAATCAGGGCGCTCTTGTGGTACCAAGGAGAGAGCGACACGGTGGAGGAAAGCGACGCCGCGCTGTACAAAGGGAGGTTGGAGAAGTTCTTCTTGGATGTGAGAGCTGATCTGCAGTCCCCTAAGCTACCAATTCTCCAGGTGATTGAAATTTCTCCTTTTATGCTTCATTTTCGGAATTAATCCCATCTTCCACTTTAGATTAATTCAAACAGATTATGATTAATTTATGAGTGAAAATCGTTATTTAATTAAACAAAAGGCGAACATCTCGATGTGGTAGGTTATTGGTCTATTCTTATTCAAGAACAGACAGATCATAGTTAGATATGCATTTTAATAGTAATAGCTTGCGAAAGGGTCGGTGGAAATCCACGTGATGCATTTTAAGAACTTAGGATTATCCATCTTCGGTAGGCAGGGGAGGCTCGTGTGGGAACATGTCGCCTTGCAATAAAAGTGTTTCTGTTCGAGTGTCGCATCAAGTTTGTAGTTCTGAACGTTGAATCTAAACCTTTTGAACTAATCCTCCGTTTGGTTTGCGAAAGAAGTGATATTTTCGGAAAATATTTTTCATAAAGTTATTTTCTTAAAAAATATGATATTTTTTGGTGTTTGGCTGTGACTTAAAAATGAAGTAGAAAAAAATTTCCTGCATTTGGCAAGGAATTGATTTTCTATAAAAAAAAATCATATTTTGATTTTTTTTATTTTTTAATTTGTTAAATTTCTTAAAATATTTTTTATTTTTTTCTTTTCTTCTTTTTTCTTTGCTTGCTTGTAAGATACTAAATGGAAAGGAGAGAAGGCTAAAGAAGTGGATGGCACCGGATTCAAGCTATGATATACAGGCACAACAAGGAGTATAAATGAAGTTGGGATTATGATCGATAAAAATTTCAAGGATAGAGTTGTTGATATTAAAAGAATAGGAGATAGGATTATTTTAGTTAAGCTGGTAGTGGGGGATTTGATTCTGAATATCTGTATGCCCTTCAAGTTGGACAGCAAGCGTCCAAGAAGAGCAGATTTTGGGAATATCTAGAAGAGATTTTAAGGCGGATACCACACGAGGAGAATGTATTCATAGGAAGAGATCTAAATGGACATGTCGTTCAGAGTAGTGGAGGTTTTGACAGAGTCCACGGAAGTTTTGGATATGGGGCTAAAAATGAGGCTGGCGAAGACATCTTGAGTGTGGCATTAGCTTATGATTTGATGTTGGCAAACATCTTTTTTAGGAAAAGAGAGTCACATCTGATCACTTTTCGTAGCTGTCAAAATTGTAGCCAGATTGATTTCTTTCTTGCTAGAAGAGATGATAGAGACTCATTTGTAGATTGTAAGGTATACCCTAGTGAATGTGTAGTTACAAAACATAAGTTGGTGGTCTTAGAAGTTCGGTATAACAAAATATATAAGATGAAGAGAAGTGTGCAGCACCCCAAAATAAGATGTGGAAGTTACAAGAGGAGAAACAAACATAATTCAAGAAAAGAATGCTACAGGAAGAATCATGACGATTGAAGGACGAAGTAAATGTAATGTGGAAGGAGACGTCTAATTGCATCCAAACAGTGGCAAAATGGGTGTTGGGGGCAAATAGATAGAATGGAAATCAAACGAAGGAAACCTGATGGTGAAATGAAGAGGTGCAGGAGGCAATTAAGCAGAAGAATGAGTATTTCAGATGCCTACATAAATGTCCTAATGAAGAGAATTTGCAAAAGTTCAGATTGATAAGAAAAAGTGTCAAGAAAGTTGTGCGAGAGGTTAGAGGCAAGGTTTTCACCAATATGTACAACAAACTTGGGAGCAAAGAAGGAGAAAAAGACATCTATAGACTTGCAAAGTCAAAGGACAAGAAAAGTAAAGACTTGACACGGGTTAAATGTATCAAGGATGAAAATCAAACACTCTTGATAAGATATGAAGACGTTAAGGGCAGGTGAATGAGTTATTTTAATAAATTTTTTAAAGGGAAAAGCGATAGAAGTGCGGTAGATTTGGAATATACTTCTGATGATTTAACAGAAGGTTTGTGCGTAGAGTTAAAATACGAAAAGTTGGAGAGGCATTAAAAAAGATGAAGACTAATAAAGCCTTGGGGCCCGATGGTATTCCTATTGAAGTGTGGAGATGCTTATGGGATGCAACAATAAGTTGGTTGACTAGTCTTTTTAACAAGATCCTTAATACTAATAAAATGCCTGATGAATAGAGGAAGAGTATACTTGTGCCTATATACAAGAACAAGGGGAATATCTAGAATTGTTATAACTACAGATGCATCAAGCTTATGAGCCATACAATGAAGTTGTGGGAGAGAGTTATTGAGTATCGTTTGAGAATAGAGACCAAGGTTTCTGTCAATCAATTTGGATTTATGCTAGGAAGATCTACTATAGAGGCTATTTTCTTGATACGACAATTGATGGAGAGATATTGAAAAAGAAAGAAGTGGTGTTTATTGATCTCAAGAAAGCATATAATAGGGTTCCAAAAAAGATTTTGTGGTGGATTCTTGAGAAGAAAAAAGTACCTTCAAAGTATGTCGAGGCAATCAAGGACATGTATGACCGTGTTACTACATGTGTGAAGACTTGTAATGGCACATCAAGTTATTTTTCAATCACAGTAGGTTTACACCAAGGTTCTGCTTTAAACCCTTACCTTTTACCTTGGTTATGAATGAGCTAACAAAAGATATTCAAGATGAAGTGTCGTGGTGTATGTTATTTGCAGACGATATCGTGCTTATTGATGAGACCAGGACTGGAATTAACACTAAGTTAGAAGTATGAAGAATCACGTTAGAGTCTAAAGGATTTACACTAAGTCGAAGTAAGACGGAATACTTAAAGTGTGAGTTTGACACGGCAGGAAGAGGGGATTAAGAAGCCGTACATATGCTCGGATAGGAGGTACCTAAGAAAGATACATTTAGATATCTAGGATTGATATTACAAAAGGAGGGAGAGATTGATGAGTATATAAGCCATAGAATCAGAGCATGTTGGATGAAATGGCGCAGTGCATTGGGATTTTTGTGTGATCGCAAAATTTCTCTTAAGTTAAAAGAAAAATTTTATAGAACAGCAGTCAAACGTGCCATGTTATACGGAGGTGAATGTTGGCCAGCACAAAGAAAATATGAGCATAAAATGGGAGTAGCAGAAATGAGGATATTAAGGTGGATGTGTGGTCATACAAGAATGGATAAGATGATGAATGAAGAGATTCGTCAAAAAATTGGAGTAGAACTGGTAGCGGAAAAGATAAGAGAGCATAGATTGAGATGGTTTGGGCATATCCACCAAAGGCCCTTAGATGCACCCGTACGAACAGAAGTTTGCTATCGAGAGCATAACACGAAAAAAGTAAGAGATCGGCCGAAATTTACTAGAGGGAAAGCAGTAAAACAATATTTAATTGAGTAGGAAATAGATTGGCGTACGGTTTGTCTTAGAACGGAGTGGAATAAGGCTATTGGTATTGTAAAGAGATAGTCTATAGATAGATAGATAAATATATATATACACATTTTTCTCTTTTCCCTCGTTTGATTCTGTTTTTATTTTTTATGATTTTTTAGGGTTCATCGACCGCCAACCCCAACTAGTTTGGGATAAAGGTATTATTAATGTTCTTTCTTCTCTAGCGATCACCGGCCACGGCAATGGCCAGCACAACTACTCGCCCAAGGCCGATAAGCTCGAGTCTTGCCAGCCTCGAGCGAGGCGCTAGAGAGGTCAGCCCTCGCTAGATTCGCTCGGCCTCACCAACGCCGAGCTTGTCGACCTCGCTCGGGAGAGGTTGAGCCTTGCCTGCGCCTCCCTCAAGGCTGACAAGACTCAAGCTCAGAGGTCGGCAGAGAAATAAAAAGAAAAGAAAAAAAAGTAAAATTTAAAATTAAAATTAAATTTTTCTAATATTTAAATAAAATCAAGAAATTCGAAATTTTCCTAAATTAGTATAAAAGAAAATGAATGTACATGAATTGAGGAGTAAAGTTGAGGGAAAATATTTTCCTTAACTAGCTTTATTTTAGCGAACTAAACACCGAAAAATCCAAAAAGTATATTCTTGAAAGTTGTTTTTTAACGAAATAAACAAATCCTGTTTTTGAAAAATTGGAAGAATTTTGCCCCAAAAATTATTTAATGAGCTCAAATAATCAGAATTGGTCCACACATATAATTAGATTAATGAATCGGACATCAATAAACAGCCGTATTCACACTAAATACTCGATAAAAATGTACTTTTTTACACATTTTTAATTCACCTTAATGGAGCACATTTCTTGGTTAGGCTTCGTTTGTTTTTGTGGGGGAAAAAATAAATAATTTAAAAATTATTTTTTCTCAAAGTAATCGCTTGTATTACTCATAAAAATCTATAAATAAAAATACTTTTAGCATCACAACGATGTTTAGACATATAAGGTTGGGATGATGAAACATTTTTCTATTGGTTAACTATTTTAAGCGATACAAACCATTAATATCAGAAAAATATTTTTCGAATTGTTCGCTTTTTGCGATACTAACGAAATTTCAATTGCATGCCTGTTCTGTATTTGGGAGCAGGTGGCTGTCGCGTCAGGACAGGGACCTTTCACTGAGACAGTAAGAAAGGCCCAGCTCGGGCTTGATCTACGAAACGTGCAAACTGTCGATGCCAAGGGACTGCCTCTTGGACCCGACCAGCTGCACCTAACCACCCCGGCTCAGGTCCAGCTTGGCCGGATGCTGGCTGATGCTTTCCTTCGGTCCATGTCTCGCTCCGCGTCGCTCGTGAGTGAAGCTTCCACGAGTGTTCCAAATTTGGTAATCCATGTTTTGGCGTTCTTCATGTGGACAGTTGTCAGAGCAGTTTTGATGAACAGGTGATTATTGATTTTTTGGATTGGATGGTGATTAATGGTTGATTGTTTTGGATTTAGACGGAAAATTGCTGAAGAGTGTAGAGAAACGTGAGATGCAACCATCGTTTAGATGGATATACATGAAAAATGAGAAAATTGCTACTTCAGTACTAAATTTATCCTAAGGTTTTGGGTGAAATTTCTGACCAATTTTCGCCTGATAAAAATTGAACATGCAAGTCTAATCGTCCCTGGCCCATTTTTTGTATCACAGCCGGCGTTCTGACGTGGGTGACTTTATTCGAAACGACTTCTATTTGCTTAATTCTACGAACTCTTTAACTTTTCTGTGTCTTTTCTTCATTTTGTTTTCCTTTCCTTTACATCAGAATCATCTTCATTATCTCCTCACCCACAGGATCAATAAACTATGCCGATCGATCCATCCGATCATCCGGAGTCACCCGAGGCTTAACCTTAACATTGAACTATAAATTCATGCACATCACATGAAATGACAAGAATCTTATCAACGGCAATAACAAAAGTAGTCACATTCCTACGTCAGCGTGACTAAAAAGGTAGGAAAAACATAGATTGTAAAGCTAAAGCTTCTAAAATTTATGGACCTTTAGAATTTGGTATGGTGAAGTGTTGACTTGGATGGACCTGCGTTTCCGCAACGGATCTGAATCCCCTGCCTTAAAGGCAGTGAATCCTAGTAACGGGGAACATTGGATTCCCCTCCTTTTATGTGGGGGAGATCCTATGGCTATGGAGAAATGGATCCCCTGGTTTGGTTTTAAGGCAGGATCCATTTCCACAACATCTATAGATATTCCATGAATGGATTTGGTTGTCTATGGGGGCCAATAGAAATGGTACTCTTGGACATGAAATGGAGGGGAACCGGGGTAACTTGTTGTCAAAGGTCGGTATGTTATTCGAGAAGGGTATTTTTGGAAATTAAAAAAAAATGAGGAAACACCTTGTTCTTTTTCAATATTAGAGTATACCATAACAAACCATTAAGCCAACTCTACGGAATTATACTCACATTTTAGGAAGAAATTTACGCACGCAGCGTGTAAATATCGAGAGTCGAGAGGAAGGAGAAGATGAAGATGCCTCGAAAACATACATATTTCATCTCCCTCCGTCGGACTTTGGCGAATGAGGTCGAGTGGAAGTGAAGACCAAATCGAACATACTTTGTCCAAATGTGACGAGTAATGACTAGAAAGTTGATAAAGAAACAAGAGCAGAGACAGAAAGCTACTTCATCTAATTTAGAATGGAAATTACTGATCTCCCCCAATAAAATTTGATTCTTAATTTCTTACCAACCTTGGACTTTGTTACTAAATTCACGAATCACAACGTGGATTCCTTCGACTTTAGTGCTGGCCCGGTGTCATTACAATGCGCATGTTTTCTTGGCGATTGAGAAGTTTCATGCATCTGTGATCGAGCAATGCAACCACCGCAATTTTTTAAAGCTATGTTGACCTCGACCAATGACCAACCCTTTGCTAGCTATTTTTAAATCACAGCATGGGTAACCAATTTATATTTTCCAAAATCATCGTCCACGGCATATGAATTACATGCATCAAATCTAAAGATTGTATACAATGAAGTACACTCGATATTTGGAAAAAGGAAAAGCATAAACCTTTGATCTTGAACTCCAGCAATATCGTCATTTGCCTCCAAAAAAAGAAATTTTAGATATGACATCAAAACGGAAATGATCTATACATCCTTAAACAGACAATAAATCTCCTAACTTGTCGGGTTAGGATTTTTTTCTTTTCACCTTCTAAATCTTCATAAACTACTCATATACAAGGAAAATTGTTTCCCTTTTTTGATCAAGATTATTTTTCTTATTTGGAAAGAAATACGTAGAAAGTTTGCGGAATGCATCTTTTTATGATTTTTTTTTTTTTTTGCCTTATGCTTTTTTTCCACTCACCTCATGACTTTGATACTCATTTTTATGTGTGTTTTGACCATCCTATCCTTCGTTTGTGGCTCACCACATCTGATACAATTTCATATGATTCTTTTTTTGTTAATTTTTTTTATTTCTTTTCTTTTTTTACTTCTGAATCTCACCTTCTTCCTTTTTTCCTTCTTCCTACGTCCCACACCTTCCACTCGTCTCTCTATTTTTTCTCCCGCTTGGACACCTCCCTCTCCTTCCAAAAATCCCAACTTTATTATGTCAATCCCGTCCTCCACAATTTTGCCGATTGGCATTGGGCTTACCAGTGACCTCCCCAATGATTTCCTTTTCTCCGCACGAAGGCAATGACATTTAACTCATGTTCTTGATAATGGAAGTTTCTGTTTGTAAATACTTCTGCATGAGGACAAAAAAGGTTCTTCCCATCCCGTTTTGGCAGTGTGTCCGTAATCCGCATGATAGCTCATGGATTCTTAAGTTTCAAGCATGAAGCTAAGCATAAATCTCCAAAAGCTTTCTTGGTAGTGTATAGCTCAATTCGATATGCAGTTCGCTTTTTTGGCAAAAATATCAGACGATCCATCATGACGGCTTACAATTTCACAGTGGTATGGCTACTTTGCATTAAATTACTTCTTACTTCCCCTCTAATATGTTTTTTCTATATCCATTGTCTGAGTATAAGGTAAATAAACAATTGCTTCGCAAAAATAGGATGGGACGAAGAAAAGAGAACAACTTAAGCAGGAGGTAAAACAGAGAGACGAGTAGGAGGTATGGGAAGGAGAAAGAAGAAGAAAAAGAAAAGGAGAAAAGTGGGATCCGCAAGGATATAGAAATGAAATAAAAAAATTAACAAAAAAAGAATCATATAAAATTGTATCATATTTGATGGGCAACATACAAAGGATAGAATGATCAAAGCATATATAAAAAGGAGTGTAAAGTGAGTGGAAAAAGCGCAAGCCTTTTTTCTTATTAAACACCTCGGCTATGCTTGGCAATCGGGATATAAGTCAAGATAGGATAAAATTTATCATATCCTATGTTTGATTCCTACTCAGGATAGGATATAGCAGGATATAAGGGGACATAGCCTAGATATAATTATCTTGAGGGAGGTAGGATAAAGGTGGATAGGATTTATTTTGTTTATGGTATAAAAACTATTTTTCTGAATAACAAACTTCTTATAGAGTAAAATTAAAATAGCAATTATTTTTAAATAAATTTGAATTCTAATGTTAGAAAGAAAAATCAAAATAAAAAATAATTTTTATTTTTATTTTTTATAAATCATATTTATAATTTGATTTCTTTCTTCATTATAATATATAATTTGTATATGTACACACTTAGTATCTATATCATTAAATATTTTAAGTATAATAGTACAATTTATTATTTAATGAAAAATTTTATTAAGAAATGATGGGAGGGAGTCAAAATAATAATAAAAAAGATTTAAAATTAAAAATAATAAAAATAAAGTAGAAGAAACTAGATTTTAAGTAAATATATTCAAACTTGAAAATGATTTCTCTAATTCTTTAAGAGAAAGAGTAATGAAATTTCTAAAAAAATAGCATCTCCGTATTCGCCTCTCTAACTCTAGTTCATATGGAAGTTTCATGATTGCTTTGTAGCTCTATAGTTTATTATAAAAATTTACGAAAATAGCGAGATAGTTGAAACTTACTCTCCTTCTTAGCTTTCCGGTTCACATCAAAAGTTTAAGAAAAGCAGAAAGAGAATCGAATCTCTTTTTCCTCCACAACCTTGTGTTTCATATTGAGATTTAATAAATGTCGCAAAAAAGGCAAAACGTTTCCGCAAAGTTGAATGTTTATATTTTCTTTTTTTTTTACTAGATTCAACAGTGAATTACAAGAGATTCTTATATTTTTCGCTTGTGTTTTTTCAAATTCATTTTGCATTGATATATCATATATACCAAATAATAAATATGATATGATATGAACATATCCGGCTCTATTACTGCGATTCACCAAACACATGATAGAATATGGCAAAATCCCTGAATTTCATATCATATCCTATCCTATCTTATCCCGACTAAAAATCCGGGCGACCAAACGCAGCCCTACACAATAAAAAATCATTGTCATGTTCACCATGTATACGGAAAAAGGTATCCTTATACATTCACCATTCAATGAGTAATATGTGTATTTGAGTTTGATTTCATAACCGAATTTGTTGAAAACATATCTAAAATTTGAGTTAGAAAAAAAGAAATTTTCCTAATCAAGTAAGTTTTCTAGTTGGAGAAGAATTATTTTTTGGATCCAACCATTGCCTATAAATACGAAGCTAATGTTCTTTGAGTAGAGTATCAAAGAGGAGCTTCTGCTAGTGAATTACTTTGCTAATGTTTGAAGCCAATTAAATATTAAGTGTTTAATATTTTTTAATTCCTTCGTGAGATTGAGAGATTAATTCATGAGTAATTGCGAGGCTAAATATTTGTGTGTTATCTAATATAATTGGAGGCTGAGAAACACTAAGAATATTTGAGTTTCTCGATATTGCTTGATCTATAGAGGAATTTGTTGATACTCTCCCGTGGACTTATATGTCCAATTTATTTTTTTAATCATGTTTTTTGTATTGTTCAATAGCATGCTTCGTGCAGTAGAATTTAGGGGTGAGCAAATCGGACTGCCCGAACCGGGACTCGACCAAATCGGTGATCTGGTTCTCGATTCTATATAGGTTTGGTCCAATTCTCTGTTCTTAATATTGGAACCGGTGGTCGGGCGGTCCTGTTCCCGGTTCTAGGACCATAGGACAGGATCGAGTTGCCCGAACCGGTTGAATTTCTTCTCTTTTTTTTATTTGAAAAAAGTAACCTAACTAGGTAGCTTTGCTCAAGCTAAGCAACTAACCGCAGGAACTACTTTTTGACCGCAATGTCCACTGGACTCCAAGCATTGAAAGTTCCTACTTTAAACTAGGAAGGCCAACCAGTCTAAATGTTGTTGTCAGCATCAAACAGAATGGACGTATGGCAGAGAAATGGGAAACCATTTTCCTAAAAATGTTTTTCGCATATAAAAATGAATGAACAAAAAAGCATACAAAAATAAATTTGATCGTGTCATTGATTTCTTGGAACCAATCCGGTTCCCGATGTGATCGATCCAGTCTCCGGTTCCAAAAAATTAGAATCAGGATCACTGGTCTGATTCTCGGTTCTTAAGGGGAACCGAAGTGGATCGAGAACCTATGTAGCACCGATACGAAACACGGGACATGATATGACACGATACACCGATACATAATTTCTCAAAAAATAGAGATTTTCGACACGCTAAAATATATTATATATTAAATATTTATTTTTATATATACATTTAAATTTTCATTTTTATGAACTCCAATGATCACATATAAACATCACATATATGTGTAAATGTCATGGCTATTTCATATTTGATGGAAAATGTTAGTCAAAAACTAGAAAAAAGTTCAGATACTCCATAAATTGTCTAAATGTTGATGAAGATGATGACGGCGGCGGCGGCATGTCAGCAAGGTGGCGACGACGAGGGGGACAGAGATTGGCATGCACTGAGGACTTGAGGCGACTCAGGGCCCTTGAGCTGTGCTGGAAAGCAGTCAACAATTGTAGGAAGTGGGGAGGCCGGCGGCCACGAGGCGGCGAGTCGTGAGGTGTCAAAGGGCGTCTAAATCGATGAATCAGGAAGCCGTGAGAGAAAACGAGTGACAAAGGAGAGCGCGAGCAGAGTGAAGGAGCAGAACAACGACGGAGGTTCGAGGGTGAAAAAATAACATTAGGTTAGATTTGGGTTCTTTTTTTTCCTATCTTGTCCCCGGACACGCATGACTAGGGCATTGACCAAGCGGACACGCGTGTCCGAGCGTGTCCAATACGTCGCCGTATCTGATACGCAAAAAAATCCCAACATAGGCGTATTGGTGCTACATATCCGGGAACTGATCACCCCTAGTAGAATTGATCATGATAAGAGTATAAATTATTATTTATAACAACAATGGAATCATTAAAAAAATTAAATTAAAATCATATGACCTTTATAGAGGCCTAATACCTTAAAAACCTATCAAATTAGGTTCAGTCTCAATTCCACTCTAAACTTTTTTTGTCCAATAAAAAGCCCCAACTTTAGGTATAGTCTAAATTCTACCCTAAACTCTTTTTCTTTTCTTTTTTGTTAATTAAGTATGTATTGAATTTTCAAAATACTAGGTACAAGATTGGAACCGAAAACAAAAATCATGAACCATCATTGGCATCATTAAATGTTTAATAGGGTTTAACGGTGAACCGATTGTAAGATACAACATCGCATCAAAGTGCGCCCAGCCCTAGAACGAAAAAAGCAAGGAGATATCCCACAAATAAAGGTCAAACATAATGGCCAAAATCACAGTAGAAATGAAATAAAACTTGCTGTAGTTGAAGCCTAAGCACAAAACATAGTCTAAATTCTACCCTAAACTTTTTTTCGTCTCTTAAAAATCAACAACTTTTATTTGAGTCCCAAATATACTCACATTAACCCTCCATTCGAAATTTCTTTTGACAACCAAGAGGTGAAAAAATCCCAAGCCTGAGCTAAGTGTCTCGAGTGCAAGCTTTTCGACTACGAGAAATGAAAGACTTCAGAGCATGAGATATTGAAGACTAAGCGCAAAATTGAAGATCTCTGAGAGAGATGGAAGGAAGACTCTCTAAGAATAAGAGCAATCGAAGAAAGGCAAACCTAATTGCTTCAGTTTTTACCCAACTTTAGAATACAATAAGATGTTGTTTGTGTTGACATGAAAATTCATCAACAAAGGACATCTTCTTAGATATGAAATTTAGGAAAAAAAATTAGAGCAATAACGTGGAAATGCCATGTCACTCAGATCAATAGAAGAAGCTAATGCTAATTGCTCTAGTTTTTACTCAAATTTCGGTTCTAATAAGATTTTGTTTGGGTTGATGTCGCGCCCCGAACCTCCCGAGCAAGCCAACATCCCTCCAAGGCCATTAAGCTTGAAACTTCCCAGGATCCAACGGCGACAAACTTAAGCATGAAATGAAACGCACCATGCGGAAGAGAAAACAAAACTCCATACAATAAAAATAACACGATGACTCGGGATAAGAAAAGAGACATTTATTCATTAAAACAAATCCTCCTTATTAAAAATTATAATTACAATTCCAAAAGCTATAACAGTCATCTACTTCCAAGGGACTTCTCTAATAACCAACTTTAGCATCCACTGGACTCCATCATTCGAGACCTGAAAATATTATCCCACAACGGGGTGAGAATAAATCTCAGTAAGTAAACTCCTAAACCTAGACTAGGCCAATAGTACCTTCGGATGAATCTTAAACATACAGTTCCCACATTCTAGGTCGACCTTCAGATCACTCTTTATCGTGCAATTCTAACTATCACAGCCATCCTTCAGATCATTCCTTATCATGCAAATCTAACCATCAAGGCCATCATTCAGGTCCAGGCAAAACAAGTCTATCTCATCAAGAGGGACAACTTACTAAACTAGACAATTGGCATTACCGCAATAAGATTCAAACTCACAATTCAAGCCATGATTTACCAATATAAGTTCAAGTTTCGTACTTTAGGCACTTCACAAATCACAAGTTCATATAGGATATTTCCCAACATATAACTCAATTCTCAATATCCAGACCCAAGTAATGACGCATCATACTATCATAATGTACTTGGCAAGACCCGCGTCATAATGCATCAGGTTAATATATCATTTGTCAAGACCCGCGTAATAACGCCTCAAGTCGTACTTTAACCCACGTAAATACGCATCAGGTTAACAATCCGCGTTTAACGTATCAGGATTAACTCAAACCCCACATAAAACGCATCAGGGTAATATGTACACATAGATATAATCTCATCAATCAATTGGCCAAGCATAAAATTCAAGATCAATCATGATCAAACCAACACAAGCCCTACGATTCAATCACGGCACATGATCAAGTAAACAATCTGAATTGCACAATCACCCCAATCAATTTATGGTTCGGCCACTACACTCCAACTTCACCATTATAACCATTTTCTACATTATAAAGCCGAACATATTAAGGACAAACATCTAGTTTAGCTATTCAATTCGATTTACACATTACATGGCTGAACATCATAAGGGCAAACGACAAAATCAACCACTCAATCCACAATAAAATCTCAAAGCCGAATATAAGTAGGGCCTAATCAATTTATTCAATCGTTCAATTCATTCATAGCTCGTACTCAAGTAAATTCGGCCTTTCACGAACAATTAAGCACATTCTCAAGTTGTCTAACTCACTTGGTACAATCAAACATGTTCTCAAGTTACGAAGTCCTAAGATCAAGCATATCATTAAGGGATAGTTCAAGCTTAATAATCAACAATCCCTAACCAATCTTGGCTAAAACTATCAATCCCAAAACAACTATATTTTTATCATTCTAAGGTCAAGAATGACCACCACGATTTACCCATGAAGAATCAAGTTTGGCCTGAGCATGTTCTGACTCGAATCAACCATCTAAACTCCTCGAATCCTCTTTTAATCACGTCCAAACCTACTCCCTGTAAAACTGACATAATCGTCATTTATTTTGGCTTTTTGACCCCATATTGTAGGGTTCACTTTTTGAGCAATCCAACCTTAGATTCATGTTCCTCAAGATCTTATGGTCACATGAGAGAAAACAAAGCTCAATTCGGCCTCCGGACGACTTCAAACGGCCCATTTTACTTTTGACGCGCGCTGAAAGACGAAAGATACGGGCTCTCGGGCTTATAATGTCCCCTAAAAATCTCCAAATCTAACTCCAAACCATCTATTAGTAACCTAGAGTCTTATGTTAAGTTTAAGAGTAACTTACCAAGTAAATGAGCAAGTGAAATCCACAATACCCCAAGGAAAGTCAAGGCCAAGGCTGGGAGTATGGGAACCGATTTTGTTCAAGAGGAAATGTCCAAGAACAACCACTAAACTTCAATAATCTTTCACTTAAAACCATCCTCTAGCTTCATACAACACCAAACTAGGTTCAAGGATCACTTACCAAGTAAATTAATCACGACAATTCCTCGAATCATCCCCAAAGGTCGCGGCTTGGACAGGGAAGAGCAAGTTGGTCGGTTCATGAAGATTAAGCAAAATCAACCATTAAACTCCATCGAATCTTCACTAAACCTCAACCATTGCCTTCCTAACATGTTAAACTAAGTTTAGGGAGTCTCCTTACCTTGAACCAACTCAAGAAACCCCTTAGAACAACCCCCAACAATCCACGATTTAGGGCTGGTCGGAGGTGCAGGGACGGCGGGTGGTGGTTCGGTGATTCCAAGGCCTCAACAGCGACGGCATAGAGGGGGATGTTTGGTGATGGTGGTGCTCCGTGGTGGAAGGCGAAAGAGAGACAAAGAGAGCAAGCTGAGAGAGTGAGAGAGAAAGTGTGAGCGTTCGGTGAGGGAGAGAGAGAGAGAGAGAAATGATAGGAGTGTAATCCCAAGGAGGAGAAGTGGTGGGAGATGGTGCAAAGCTTCCTCAAGAAGCTTTCCTTGCAAGTGGGGTGATGGATTGACAAGCTTGAGTAACATGTGTGACAAGGTGGAATGATTAGTTGATTAATGGTTGCTTTTGTATACCCCAAGACTTTCCCTCTTTTAATTCAAATTCAATAGGCTTAATGGACAATAAGGGGAAAGGACTAAAGATCATCTTGCCTTGTAAATTCTAGATGAATTAACAATAACCGGGGGTAAAATGAAAATTTCCATTTCCAGTCTAAATTTCGCTTTTCTGATCACTTCAGAAAGAGCCGTAAAATTTAAACAACATTGGCGAGGCGACGTCCGAAATATTGTTATTGGGATCCTTAAATATATGTTGTCCAAGTTCGGAGTCCAATTTATAGTCATTCTCGATCGATTATAACTTCAGTGTATCTCAAACTAACGGGCGGCTCTTTAGGAGTTATATGTATCGACTTGTGATTAAGGTCACGTTCACGCTTGCTCGACGCATGGATACCTTTGGTTGTCATGTAATTGCAAGGGTAAATCACTAGTTTCGAAAGATGCGATCGATAGAAATTAGTTTAAGAAGTTCGTAAATTATACTATGGTCAAATGAAATCACCCGCGATCTAATTGTATAACGCTAGCAATTCATTCCATAATCATTCTTGGATCGGCCTATAATGGTCCTAAACCTTCCCTCAATAATCCTTATGGCCAAAGCGTCGATGCATGGACAAGTTCTTAGGTTCACATACCTGTTTCCTAGTTAGCCATTCCCCTTCGGCTAGTCATCTCAAAAGTGATCACTTCTGAGCGAGATTTAACTGAAATACATCAATGAGACAATTCACTCATTCATAACTACGAAAGGGTCGAATTTCAGAATGTCACAGATATGAAAATTCATCCCCAAAAGACATCTTTTTGGGTATGAAGTTCGAGAAAAAACTACAATAGTGACGTGAAAATACCACATCAGTAGGAGAAATTTTGGACGGATGGTTAATGGAAGAAGATATGAAACTCAAGTACAAATTGATGGTTTTTATATGATAAAAAAAATTCAAGGTATAATTGAAACTGAACATAAAGTTAGTGATTTTTTTATGAGAAAAAAATTAGGATATAATTGAGATTGGATAAAAAGATGAGGATTTTTTATGAAATAAAAAAATATCTAGAATAAAATTAAGAGTGGAAAAAAAAATTGGGTGGAAAAGACTGGAATTAAAGTTGGAGATCTTTGGGATATTGGGCTGATTTCCGTATAACAATAAATGGAATATACTGGAACCAGGCAGAAGGTCAACGCAACACCATCGTCAACAACTGCCCCCGTAGAAAGAATAGAAAACTCACGGACGAAAGCCCCATTGCTTCGCCAATCCCAGACAACTGGCAGAGAGACACGGAGAGAGAGAGAGCGCGCGCGCGCGCACAGTACACTCAGCAAAATGGCGGCTATATCTTCATGGAATCTCGTGTTCACCCAACCCTCAAAGAAGCGCTCTCTCTCATCTCTCTCGCGGACCGGCTCTCTCTCACCCTTCGCCTCCAAACCCCTACTCTGCTTCACCCACAGAGGTGGCGGCGTCACCCCCACCAGCTGTACCACGTCTCTGGCGGTCCTCTCGCTCCTGGGCGCGAAACCCACCGTCCTCGTCACCGAGAAGCTCGGCGAGGCGGGGCTCGACCTCCTCAAGACCTTCGCCAACGTCGACTGCTCGTACAACCTGAGCCCGGAGGAGCTATGCACAAAGATCTCTCTCTGCGACGCCCTCATCGTCAGGAGCGGCACCAAGGTCACCCGCGAGGTCTTCGAGTCGTCCGGCGGGCGGCTCAAGGTCGTGGGTTGCGCCGGCGTGGGGATTGACAACGTCGATGTCTCGGCCGCGACGGAACATGGGTGCGTCGTCGTCAATGCCCCCGCTGCGAACACCATCGCCGCCGCCGAACACGGGATTGCCTTGCTTGCTTCCATGGCGCGGAACATCGCCCAGGCGGACGCTTCTGTAAAAGCGGGTGCGTGTTTTTTTGGGTGCTTTCGGGTAGTGTTAATTTTTTACAAGGTCTCGATGTGGCATTTATTTGAGCAGTCTGGGTGCGATGTGGGTGATTTTGAAGCTTTTAAAATTGTTGGTTGCGTTGGCGGTTTGTTTCTGTTTATTACACCGTTGGTGGTACGGTCGGCGATGTCTCTTAGGATTTGCTGATTGGCAGCATTGAATTTGGTTGAGGCTTGTGGAAATTTTTCGCACGGTTGCGGAGAATACGAGCTGAATATTGTAGTTTCAGGAACAAGCAACAAATATTTGAAATGCTTGAACGGAGCCCATTTTATTAAACAAGCTGTAAACTTTCCGTATTATATTGAATGTTTAATAAGGACATGTGAGCGCGCGCTCCTATGACATGGTAATTGGACGCTTATGCCGCGAATGCCCTATGCTGTTTCTTAGAAAATGCCGGGCCTCTCACTGTCTGGATCACTGTTTTTTTGTTAGGGAAGTGGCAGAGAAACAAGTATGTCGGGGTTTCACTGGTGGGGAAGACTCTTGCCATTATGGGGTTTGGGAAGGTTGGATCGGAAGTTGCAAGGCGGGCCAAGGGTCTCGGCATGCACGTGATTACCCACGATCCATACGCTCCTGCTGATCGTGCACGTGCAGTCGGAGTGGAAATGGTGAGCTTCGACGAAGCTATCTCGACCGCAAATTTCATCTCCCTGCACATGCCTCTAACCCCTGCTACATCCAAGGTGTTAAATGATGACGCTTTTGCTAAGATGATGAAGGGCATCCGAATCGTCAATGTTGCTCGAGGTGGAGTGATCGATGAAGAAGCTCTTCTAAGGGCTCTAGATTCTGGAATTGTTGCTCAGGTTGTGATTTTCTTTGATCTGTTTGCAGAATTTTTATGATCAATTCGTACAATTGGGGAAGGAACAATAGTTCTCATTTTTGTGCAGGCTGCACTTGACGTTTTCACGGAAGAGCCTCCTCACCAAGACAGTAAGCTAGTGCGGCATGAGAATGTGACTGTTACGCCTCATCTTGGTGCTAGTACAACTGAGGCCCAGGTAAGTTTGGCTAACATCCTGCTGGTAAGTTATGTTCTTTCTGGGCCGGATTAGTTTTTCCGACATTGAGTTTCTTTGTGGATGTAATCAGGAAGGTGTGGCCATTGAAATTGCAGATGCCGTTATTGGGGCCTTGAAGGGGGAGCTTGCGGCTACTGCTGTGAATGCACCCATGGTGCCTGCCGAGGTAGGGCATCAAATTCTGTTTTCGTACTTTTGTTCTGGTGCATTTTACAATGACTTTTAGCTATACTACTCCAGTGACTCCTTCCTCATTTAGTACAGGATAACTTAATCAGCCTCGCTTGCTTGGTTTCACAATAGTTTTGATTGACTGACATGGATTGACCAGTTTTCGGATCATGATGCTCACATCTCAATTCACTAACAGTTTGCAAGCATAACCTTGTGTTTGGTGCATGCTTTAGGAATTTAATTGACCTCGAATTGCTCTCTTTCCTTTAAATTGTTGCCCTACTGTTCCATCTCATAGCACTTATTTTCTATGAGGATTGTCAAATCTGACATGCTATAGAGAAGTGCCTCTTAGTAAAAACAATACAAAAACCGGGTACTCGAAACTAAAGAGAGTTGTTCTCATTTCCCAGGCCTCACTATGTTTATTAATAGACATTGTTAGGTTTCGTTGTTCATTCCATTTGCTCCAGACCCAGGCATCAGTTGTTCTAGCACTATGCTATGTAACACACTTACATGGTTTGATGCGAGCGAAGTTCAAGTTTATTCATATTGCTCGCAGGTCATATCAGAGCTCACTCCTTATGTTGATCTAGCAGAAAAGCTTGGAAGACTAGCCATACGGCTCGTTGCAGGTGGAAGTGGCATAAAATCCGTGAAGGTGGGTTATGCTTCAGCCAGAGGTCCAGATGATCTCGACACCCGGCTGCTCCGTGCTATGGTCACCAAGGGTCTAATTGAGCCTATATCCAGCGACTTTGTAAACTTGGTGAATGCTGACTTCACCGCCAAACAAAGAGGACTCCGGATCACAGAGGAGAGAACCGTGTTGGACGGATCGCCCGAGAACCCCCTTGAATACATCCAGGTCCAGATCGCCAATGTCGAGTCGAAATTCGCCAGCGCTATCTCAGAGTCTGGAGAGATCGGAGTGGAAGGGAAGGTGAAGGATGGGAAACCACATCTCACCAAGGTTGGGTCATTCGGCGTAGATGTGAGCTTGGAAGGGAGTTTAATTCTGTGCAGGCAGATCGATCAGCCCGGCATGATTGGGAAGGTAGGGAGTATATTGGGTGAGGAGAATGTGAATGTGAATTATGTAAGTGTTGGGAGGACGGCTCCAGGGAAGCAGGCCATTATGACAATTGGTGTGGATGAGGAGCCAAGCAGGGAAGCCCTAATGGCCATTGGAGATATTCCTGCCATCGAAGAGTTTGTTTTCTTGAAATTGTAGGAGATACAAGAGATCGAAACGTTTGTCTTTGCTGCTGAATTCTTGAAGGTATGGTTTTTTGTGTGACAGAGTGTTACAAATATCAATAAGATTGATTATTAGCTATTGCAATTGACATAGATTTATATGGCGGCGATGATACTTTTGATTGGACTGTCATCTGATATCTGGGTTAGGTACTATACGGTATGTCGAATATATCCTTCTCCAGGTGACAATACATTTCCCGACGCATCCAATGAAGGTTTGTTTTTCAGTTTCATAGCTGTGCTTCCTGTCTATATAAATGCGTATGCTGTAACTGTGGAATTCTATTTGCCGTAAAAGCCGGTTGCCTTCCTTTGGCAGTGCTGCATATAGAATTTTCATGCCTACTTCCTTACTTTTTTCGCGATAATCTGTCTTCCCTTGTTTAGTTTGCCTGGCGTGTAACAAGGATACTTGCACGGAGTTTGCTTTTTCGTATTGTCTCGCTATGCAAAACCCAATTGCCTCCATTTTGTATTAGCTTGTCAGCCACGGACTAGGAGTTCGATGACTCTCGGTTTGCCACACTGTGGAAATGCTATTACATGAGAAGAGCCTTGACATGGTCGTGCTTTACAATTTTCTTAATCCGCCCTGCACTTTTCTGTAGCTGCCGGTTTCAAAAGCGAACTGTATGTTACAGTCTCATGCGTCATCTGTTTGCCGCGAGTAACACGTGAGAGAGCTCGAATGCGAAAACGGGATCGAGTCTGTTACATCATACTCGTTTATTCCATCTCTTATCGAATGGTAGACAGTAGAAATTTCTGGTAATTCGGCCATATCGTTGCTTCTAAAGCTTCTCTCGATCTGTCAAATGAACCAGCACTGGCCTACTCAATCATTCAATAGAACACTAGATATCAATAGAAGCACTTGCATTTCCATTACTAGTTTGGGGAAAGGATGTTCAACCTTTTACATACTGAAATAGCACAGCGTTGTTATTCACACATTTCCACCAAGTAGAAGCAGGACTTCACTTGAAAAGAAACAGTTCCATTACTAACAAGCAAAGCTGGAGATCACGGCAAAGAGCCACCACCCGAGGCTCCTTACCAAATCCCAACCTCCATGAACCCACCTTCAGTTGCAAATCCTCTGAACATCCCGTTGGTGTTGAAGCCGCAGGCCACTTCCCCGTTCCGAGAGACGGCTATCATCCCCGCCTTCCCCTCGTCCAGCCTCTCCTTCACCACAAAGTCGACCGCCGCCTGGAGCCCCAGGCCCTTGTACTCCATCACCGCCGCCACGTCGCGGGCCAGGGTCCCGCGTATGATGGCCTCCCCCTCGCCGGTGCACGAGACCCCGCAGAGGCCGCACGCGTAGGTCCCAGCCCCTATCAGGGGCGAGTCCCCGATGCGGCCGCACATCTTGTTCATGAGGCCGCCGGTGGAGGTGGCCGCCGCGCACCTCCCCTGTCCGTCGACCACGACGCATCCGACCGTCTCGGGCGCGTACAAACTAATCGGTAGGCCATTCATCAGCAGGGGGTTCTCCACGCTGGCGGCGCACGTATCCGGGACGAGAGTCGGGATTCTATAGTCAAACTGTTGGAACCAACCAAACAGGAAAAACATAAGAAAAGACATGTTTTAGCCCATTGGCCGGGACGAAGACGCATTAAAATTCAAATGAGATTGAGAATGAACTTCACCATGATCGTGTTTGCTTCCTTGGCTAATTTCAACATTCCCTTATTGTCTTCGGTGATGAAATATTCGTTGTCCACCACCTCAACACCCTGGACGTATCAAGAAACCAAAACAAAATCCTCAGAAAGGGAAGACGACAGCAGTAATCATCTCATGATCCCCGCGCAAACTAGCAACAGCAATGGCACGCTGCACGACAAATTGAAAGTTGAAACCCCTCGACCAAAAAACCAAGTATCCCCACCAATCTTTTACAAGAACCACAACACCCGGCGAAATCAAAATATGATTTAATCACACGACGAGTCTTTCTATCTCGAGAACCGGAAGAGACGTACAACCGAAAACCATCTCAAGCAAAGCACGCGGGGGAAAAAGAAAGCCACGTGGGGCGACGGCGGGGTCAGAGGTTCATGCACCAGTTGAAAAGCACGTGGACGGCACGACGCAGAAAGAGGGGAAGCTTATGCACTTGGGCATGCTGTTTCTCTGTCTCTCGTGGCTGGCGTTGCGCCGCTTGCTCGAGAGGAGAAGATTTGACTGAATATTTCGACGGTCGAGATTGTTTATTGAGGCCGACCGTCAATAACAACACAAGGCACAGAAACGGTTCATGCAAAAAGGCGGAAGCCAAAACTGTAGGAGTAGGGCAGGAAAAGTTACGGACGTGGAGGCGGGCGAAGTCCTCGGCGCCAGCGAAGGCGAGATAGGAGTGGGGGGACCTCTCCATGACCAGCCTGGCGAGTGAGACCGGGTTCTTCACCGTCGTCACCCCAGACACGGCACCGCACCTCCTGCCCTCTCCGTCCATTATGCTCGCCTCCATCTCCACCGTGCCTTTCTCCGTCAGGGCAGATCCCCGCCCCGAATTGAACACCGGGTCGCTCTCCAGTTCCCTCACCTTGTCCGTATCCAAAGGAAAGAAACAAACGAATGAGACTGTGCATTATGTAATTAACGACGACCTAGGTCTCGAATATACATATTAAACAAAAACGCTGGTTGGTTGCTCGGTTTCTTTTAGAACCGGCGTTGCATGTCAAAAAGAAATGGAAATACAAAGAGAGCGTGCTTGTGCGTATGAGTACGTACGACGAGTTCGACGACGTCGACGGCGGAGAGAGAGGAGCGGAGGGCGGAGATGCCGATGTCAAGACTCCGGGCGAGGACGCGCTTGGCCTCCTCCTGGCGGTGGTGGGGGAGATTCGGGTCCACACCAGCGCCGCCGTGCACGGCGATTGCCCACCCTACCATCCCTCCCTCCCTCTCTCTCTCTCTACGGTCGGGGTGGTGTGTGGCTGTGGGGTAACTGGCGGACGCCTCTCTGCGCAGTTTTGTCTTCTTCTTCTTCTTGCGGAGAGAGAGCGGCGGAGAGGGGGAGAGTGCGGTTGGGGGTACTTATAGGGGTGGCGGGGGAGGGAAGCTTGGAAGCCAAAGCAAATGCGATGGCGCATTTAATTATGGATGCATGTCCACATCAGATTTCGTTCATCCCTTGGAATTGGAAATTTCCTCTCTCTTTTTCCCTCATTTAAAATTTTGTGTATTACCATTTTAGTTTTCCTAGACGGATTCGGATTCGTGTTTAATTGGAGTTTGTTCACGGAATGGGTTGGGGAATTGACGAAACTGCCGCGAAGGGCAGCGCTTTGGGTCGCAACTCCCTTTTGGGTTTGTTTCTAATAACGTTGTCCTAGAGTGAGCAGGACACACCAATCAAACCAAAAACTATCCAGATATGGATCGAGCTAGCCGGTTCAATCCGGTTCTTAGGGGCGCTAGTATGGTTCCCGATTTCATAAAAGTAGAACCGGTGATTTTCCGTTTGGTTCTCAATTCCCGACAGAACCAGATCAACCAATTATTTTTTTTTTAGATATAAACTTAACAATAATTCATCGGTTATTTCCTTTTATCTCTTAAATGCAAATACAATTTTAATTAATATATTGAAATTAAAGTCAGGTGTGGTTCATCCTTACTAATAATCCATTAATTTCATTAAATGAACCCTCGAGAACCGAAATGGTCTAGTCCGGATCCCAATTCCAATGTGAGAGCGGATCAGAACGGAATCGATATCCCTTAAAAAGTTCTACTTTAAATAGTTCATTTATGATGTATGCGTAGTAAAAATCTACAACTTTCATGCAGGCGAATCGAGTGCTTAATTCCAAAAAAAAAAAATCTAGTGATTAATTGAATTAGAAGGAATCAAGTCCATAGAATGAAAGGAGATCGATCTCCCTTTCTCCGAGTCACATACATTAGCCTGACATAACGGGGAACCGGGTTTCACGAGTTTTCTCATTTGCTTTATTTGTTTCGAGTCTTCAAAAAATAGCGAGATAGGTTAAGAGGGATTAGACTGAAGTTTATGCAATGATATCTGTGAAATCAGTAAATGTGACAAGCCTTAAGAATATATCGTGCCCATTTTATGCAGTTTAACTAATGTAGTTTAGGTCGTCAACAGGCATGTAGCCTCGCTAATAAATGGATTGGGAGGTGGGGTCGGAGAGTATCGTAAACCTATCACACTTGCGTTAATTCAATCCTAAAATTTGTAATTTTACAAATTGAATGCTAAACATTTTGATAATTTTATAACGTAGCTCATCCAATCAATTTTGGCTGAAAATGCTTATATGGACATCAGTTGTCTTATGTGATACGACCGATGTTAAAGTGGAAATATTTTATAATTTTTTTAATAAATTTCATGAGTTTTTTTTCTTTTTATTTTCTTGTTTAACATAGTGGTTAGTGAGGGTCGCGGCCCTCGCCGGCCCACGAGTGAGGGCCATCAAGTCATCGCCCAAGCAAGCCCTCGCAAGATCCAAGGAGGGCTCAACCCACGCGGCCAAGCAATCCTTGTCGGCCACATTGAAAACCATAAAAAAAAAAACACAAATATTTTAAAAATTATAGAATTTATCCATGTCAATATTGGTCATGCCACGTGAGGCGGCTGGCATTCATGCCAGTGATTTCCAGTTGAAATTAGCCATATAGACTATATTGAAAAATAGTCAAATGGATTCAGACTCAATTGATACAATTGAAAATTTGACAACTTAGTAAGCACATATACAATCGGTTTATGACTTCTTCTTTTTTTGTACTTTTTTTTTCCCAAATCTTGTATTTCCATTATCGTATGTTGGTTGTTGCAGTAGAATATCACTTTCAAAGTCATCATTGTGCACATCTTCTTCTCTGAGGACGCTGCGTAGCAATCTTCAAGCGTATTCAAAGACCGAGTCCTTGCTAATCTTTCGATTCGACATGTGGCGAGACCCAACTCATTCCCATACTAGCCATTAACAACATGCATCATGTACATGGATTTTTATTTTATTTTTTTCTAATGACATTCAAACATGACGCGGTTGTAATTATACTAAACGAGTAAATATGCGAGAGAACTTATAATTAGCTCCGCTTGCGCTACCGACCTTTCTTTCCTTTCCAACGCTTTAATATTTAGCATTTGGCATTTAAATTCGCCACGAATATCTATAAAGCTTGGCATACGATCATTTCAAATCATTGAGGAGTTTCTATTATTACGCTGGGAAGCCTAGGAGTGAGCATAGCTTCAAGATAGAGCCTGGAACGAACCGATGGGGAACTTGTTCAATTACAGGTTCAAACACCGGGAGAGTAAGTTTCACGTTCTGAAATTGAAGAACATGTTTCAACGGGCAGGATCTGTAATGAAACTTGTGTCTAAGTTTTTGTGTTTTGTTGATTTATCTCTTTACATGATCCTAGATTTTCAAATGCAAATACAATGGCCAAGGGAAGCCCAGTGGAGCATTCGGTATTCCATGGCGTCATGTGGTGAGTGTACAATCTGAAACTGCTTGTTTGAGCTTCCATTTTTTCGAGAATATTTCTAGCTATAACTTTTATTTAGTTAATGTTTCATAATTTTTTTCGTGCGTCTAGCTATGAGTTGTGATTAGTAAATTGCAGCAATAAATAGTGGTCATTAAAAGCAATAATAAAATTAAGAATATATATAGAGCCCGTATAAACCCTAGAACCGATCTTGAAACATGTGACAGGATAGGTTTAGGATTTTAAAATATATAATTAGGTTTCAAGTTAAAACAAATGAGAAATCTATTTTGATAAATGGATTCTAAGTTTCAAACCAAACTTGTACAGGACTTAAAGTCGGTTGCCCTTTTATTTTTTATGGAGACGTTAACAAATAGTAGTAGGTATCGTTTATATATGTGTATATTATACATAAAATAAATAAATGGGTCCCCCAAGAACTTTATTGCCACGACAAACTTCCAAGAAAACAATGCGATGGGACATACTGTGCTCCAGCTGTGATCGAAAGCAGGGCCGATTAAAATACGGAGAGTGTCTGTGTGGCTTATTACCATGCAAACGTTGGGAACATGGGCAGCCACGGCAGTGGGTCCGACAAGATTTTCTGTCTTCCCAATCTTTCTCAGATTTCCCACCATAACGTGGGGACACACATTTATACATACTAATATTTCGATCAAAATACTTAAAATAATACATACTAATATATTTTTTAGTCAGAGTAATTTTTGCGATCGTCCAATTATACACGCCCCATTCATTAAAAAAAACTATTATTTTATGCCTAATCCCAATTTTTCCCTCAAACCTATACATATGTGTGTATAAATCATCAATTTTCACTTTACTCATAAATCTATCCTCGTTACCCTCCTTTCAAAATTTGGCTTCAAGATATTGATGTTGTGCCATACGAAGATGACGGAGAAGAGTCAGGGTCTCATAATGAACCTCTAATTAGCCTGATGTGGATAATTTTAAAAATAATTAGCAACAATTTATCGACATGTGGATGGGTTTCGGAGTAAATTGAAAGATGGTGTTCGGTACTTATTTTTAGGAATGTAGGTCGACTATACACATAAATATAGTGAATGTGAGCCATTATATTATATGTATCTCATCATGCTTGACAATTCGCATGTACTGAGTTCACGGGGAGAAGAAATGCAACCCTAAGAGTAATTAGATTCCACTATTTGTGTCAGAAATTTTCATGTGTGTTGATTCCCAAGCATACCAAAAGCCAATCTCTGCACAAATTTTTGTCCTGGCCCATATATTTTAATGGTATCAAGAGTTCAGTACAAGTAAAAATATCAAAACTTAAAGGCTAAAAGTAAATAATATAAATCGGAAGTTAAAAAGTGGAAAAAGTATAAAGTATACCCTAATGTGCATGTCCAAAAATCCACTAGCAGCTAACGATATGTATACTTTATCTTGGATTCTTCAATCAGATTCTCTTTAAAGAATGATCGTAGGATGTAAGAATGAGCAAATCGGACCACCCGAATCGAGATCACCCGGGCCAAATCGGGACCAATAACCCGGTTTCCGATTTTAGATAAAGCGGTCTGGTTCCTAGCTCTAAGATCGTAGGATCGGACAGTCAGGATCGGACCGATCGTCAAAATGTGCATATTTTTTAGCGAATTCTCGCAATTTCTCTTGCAGGCTTCGATGTAGTCGAATCTAATTAACTTGATCTCTATGAGATCCATTTGCTGAGGCTTTCATCGGGCGGTACTTAGCCGATTTGCGAAGGCCTGTTTGAATTTGCTTGAAAGTCAAGCCATCGGCAGTTTCTAAAGTTTGATCCAGACATACAGCTTTAAATTCCAAAAGAAAGCAACACATGACCAAGTAACCAAATAAATAAATGATCCGTACTTGGAAAACAATGTCCACACCTACAAGTGCTTAATGGTAAACCCCGTTTCATCAAGTTAAGGCAAGAATTTTGGCTGGTGGCTATAGTTTACTCACCCACTTACACTTTCAATTACAGCAGAGAGAGTAACAGTGTATCCAGAGACTCACACAACTATGTTAAACTAGAGTAACTCTACCAAACAAATGATGTATTTTACTAAGCTTGATGATCCAAATATGAGAGAATAGTTCGCGCGCACGAGAGAGAGAGAGAGTCACACATGAACAACCACATGCACGCATGAACATCCAGGGATTCAGAAGGAGAGAAATTGTCCAGCAAGTCCAACAAAAGCATTGGCATAAGCACAAATGAAGACGATCACAACTTATCCTTACATAAAAAGTGATTAAAATGCAACTATGGTTTCTGTACGAATAAAATGCAATTATGGTTTCAAGCAATTTCATGGTATTGATCAAGATGTTTTGAGAGCAGTTTTTTTTTTTTTTTGGCATGTGTCTGGTTCAATGGAACTTCTCAAGAACCGGGACCACCTGTCCGGTTCTCGATTCTCGAGGGGAACCGAACCAGACTGGAAACTGATCACCCCTAGTAGATGTTCTCAATTTCCACATGAGATGGAGACAGTTATAAGGTAAAATCGCAAGATCTGTTACTTGAGCATAAACATAATTTCGCTTCGAGAACTCAATGCTTATTTCTGCTCTATTTGTTTCGTGATAAAATGTAGAATTCAATAAATATACTAAGAACTTTACCCAAAATAAATAAATAAACATACTAAGAAGATAAAATGAATGTATACTTGAAATATTATTTGATCTTCACTACTAACCTAAGTAAAGATTAGATCGTGGGAAAATCATAAAAACTAATTTCAACTTTACTTTATATACCAAACACTCTCTTTACATTTTTTTTTGGGGGGGGGGGGGGGGGGTTGTGACACAGTCTCATTTTTGTATGATGGTGAGTTTCAAAAATATAGGTTTTGAAATTTGTGGAGGTATTCATCATCGTCATCATTAATGATCGAGGGGGTATTTATTATGGGGAGCAAAACTCATTATGGTTTCTGCAATTGTCCCTTAGATCTTTGGGGGCTTTCAACTAAGGGTCATGTTTTCTTCCAGCAATGTGTCCGATTGGTGAATTACAAGTTATAAACTCACCAATTAGAAGTATGTTTTCCTCGATCTAACGTACCGGGATGAAAAAGCCATTTTTTATTTATTGTAAACTACTTGCATATCGGGTTTGGGTGCTCGCTCCACTGTTTTTCCCATCATATCCGTGAGATTCTATCACATGTCCTAGATCCTTATCCAAAATAAAGTCCATGAATTTTGGATACAAAGACAGAGCCCATCGTGCCTAGTATCCTAACAAATCCACCACTTTAGATCTCTCAATTAATTCTACTGACTACCGTCGTTAACTTGTGATCAAGTCACAATTCTACCATGACCCTCTCTTTTTTTCTCGTAAAAAATCACGAAATTTTGCTTGAGTCTCTTAATTACCACCAAAGTGTTGCCCCTAGACCTAAAGTCGCAGGTATTTTCTTAGAATATTAAGCCTCAATGGGTAGAAGACCACCAAAACTAGGCTACTAGACCTAGGGTAGTGGCTCTTTTTTTCAGAATATTAAGCCTCAGTAGGTAGACGATTAATTGAATTAACATCTTTTTTTTTTAATAGAAAAGAAGGGTGAAAGGAGCGACTAGCGTCCGTAAACCCCTTTCTAAATGTTATAATAGGTGCTCCACACACGAGACGAAATGTTCGGTCACAGCAATAACTATTGCTCATTTTGAGCGAGCCCATCTCTGCGACCCTAACGGGAGTTTAGTTATCCTCGGCCATGTCGAAGTTGAACATGAGCCGCAGACGAACAAAAACTTCATGCGGCCGAGAAACGACTATGAGATTGAAGTCCGAAACTACCTTGGAAGTAAAGCCCTACACCAGCAAAACCAGTTCCCGCTACGTACGCATAGCAATGCACATATATAAACGTCTCACGCATCTGAAGGGACATTAGCCACTCGCACAAGCAACCATTCTCAATTTTGGTCTCCACATGGCGACATTTAAACCCCACCTGCCATGCCTCTCCCTTCTCTTCTCGTCTCGTCTCGTCTCGTCATTGGCTTAATCTTTTTGCCAATAATCACTTTAATCTCTTGTTCGCGGGCCCCTGCGACTCTTTCAATTCGACCTCTGATTCAAATACTTAATGGGTAATAGCAAGCTTGTCATCGAGTCATCATACTCACCGAATCCAGCCAATCAGCGTTCCTATCGCTTCCTCGGTCGTAAATTTTTTTTAAATTTCTTAGTGAATTTTTCAAGTTCAAGGTCCGCGTGGTCAATTTGGGTGTTGGACGATTTGGTTGTCCGCGAAATTAACGCGCCCTTAATCGAAAAAACAAAAAATTACTATTTGCTAAACTTTTTTGAATAACTTTAACGCCATTTAAGAAGAAGCGCTTGTCGAGGAAATGTAAATAAAAGTCAAGTAGCACGACAGGATTTATGCTAAAGAGAATATTCTAACTTAGCTTACGTCACTATCATGTGCTAAACTCTAAAAGGCGTGTGAAAACGCTTGATAAAAAGATTTGTTCACACCGCTTTTTTTCCACGCCACTCGACTGTTTTATTAAACTTTTTGACTAACTTTAACACTATTACCGAATTTTAAAGCATAGTATTAAAGAAGAAAAATTACACAATCAATCCTAAATCAAGTGTGGAGACACCAATTCAATCATCGCGCGCGTGTCGGTTATCTCCGAAAAAATTGATTGGAATGATTACATTTGAAATTTTGAGCAAAAATTCAAAATTAAATTGGTAAATTGAAAAAATTTACACGCTTGAAACGGCATCTTCCTTCAATAAATTTAAAACTATTTACATAATTTTTCTGTCTTGAAAAGATTTGATATGATGGATAGTGGTGAGTAGAGGGTTCTAGGGATCGCATTCGAGACCCCTCCTTTTTTTTCTTTTTAATAGGAATTTAGGTCGTAACATTCATGCCAATTTAAATTGGTATGCGTCACATCCTCGAAACGCCAAGGAATCTCCACTCTTCGGGATCCACTACGATTCCACCAATCCTTCCCCCCACTTTATGGACAGCCCTTTGTGCGTTCCAAAAGGATTCCCATCACCCCTGTGTATGTTGCCTAGGCAAGCATTAGGAGAATTTCGTTTGCTTCTTCTTCTTTTCCCCCCTCTCGAGCTAAGGACATTTCTGCGTGTTAAACGACATTTTGTACTCAATGTAATTTTTATTTTTTTTTAGTTTGGAACTTTCTTGGAAGGAAAAAAAAAATTGATTCCCCTAACTTGATACGATAGCACAGGTCACTGAGTTTAGATCGTGACGCTCCTCCTGCATTCGACTTTTGCGCTTTGCATAAAGACATAACAAAAGTTAAAGAGAAAAGTGTCAGAGATAGGACAGACCAAAAAAAAAAAAATTCAGAGTGATTTGTTTTACGGAAAACATAAGATTTGAAAAATGTTTTCTTAAAAATGATCACTTATGTCATTTGCATAAATGAATTTATGAAAGATATTTTATGTCACGTCCAAGTCCCACTTGCCAACGACGTTAGCCGTTTCGGGTCGTAACCCGCCCGATTTTGTTTGTCTAGGCTTCGCTCGAAAAAAGCCTCGTTGCAAGTTAAGGATAAGTGCCACGCATGTATAGCATTTCACCTCACCACACCCCAGGTAATGTGTGATTCGATTCATCCCTATCCCCTTCATCATCCTAGAAACCTCCGACAATTACTTTCTGGCCTCGTCATTACATTTTCGTCATTCACGAAAGTAGTTAGGTATATATGGTTGTCGATAATGGAAAAAAAAAATTCCGTACACTTATTTTCTAATATGACCCATCTTTTTTTTAAAAATTATTTTTCAGATTCTTGAATTTTTCGCGAAACAAATGAATCGTTGTCTATAAACATCAAGTTTCGCATGGGAAAGATTAGGCAAAAGAGGGATTATCACGTAAATTCCCAAGTTACTCTGTTTCGTTCGATTTGCGTTGGCCAAAATAGTTTTGAGCGGGGTTCGCGACAAATAGTTCTATCCCTTTTGTTGTTATTCGGGCCGTCTTTAAAATCCTCGCGAATCGAACTCTCTTCGTCGAAGCAATTTACCGTTGACTAGACAAGCCCAAATGCATAAGCAGGAGTTGTCCTGTCCCTCAAAAGACTTAACGGAAATCCATCTCACCTCGCTTTCATTCCAAGAAAAGAATATGTCCCTTATGACACTCTATTTTTTCCCCAGAAAACAAAAGAGGTGTGTGTATATATATATATATATATCCAATAAATATAATATCCTAACACTACACATAACAATTTGAGCTATGTCATGCACATTTCACATGTCACGTTCCAAATTTAACTTACTCGAGATATTGTGCACTTTGACCAGTTTCATACCGAATCTTACGATTTGGTGCTTTCAAAAGATTGCTCAATCCCGATAGTTCTCGCAACTGAACACGCTTTATTTTGGAATTCAAAACCAAGCATTGCCAATAAAAGAAGGTCTTTGTGAGTTCCCGGCACATTTTCCCTATTTTATGTGCAATTCGATTCATTTATGCATCCTTCGTCATTGTAGAAGCCCCATAGTAACAGTTATTAAATATGATAATTCACTGCAATCGTTCAATTAATAATACATGTGAAAGTTAGGTAGTCTCTAAAATCGATCCTGAAACCTGTGATAAAATACATTGAGGGTAGAATTTGTATGGAACCTATAACCACTCACCCTCAAAACCAGATCATCCCACCAGCTTGGAAATGGTTCATTGTCGAACCACACACCCACTAAAAGGGTCTCTCTCTCATACCTTCTTGTGACATCCTAAATTTAACTTAAGGAAATCGTCCACTTTGGCTCGTTCTATACCAAGTCTCGCAATTTTGTCGTTTGGTGTACATATGAGCACTTTTCCAGAAGGTCACCTAAGCAGACTTAACTTTGAGGTTTGAAAAATAAGCATTATTTTTACGTCAAAAGACGCATACATGAGTTAATTTCAGTTCACGCACACATTCCAAACATGCATTCTCCATATTTGGTGTGCAATTTGATTCATTCTTGTCCCATTTGTCATTTTAAAAATTTATTGGGAGTCACTCCTTGTCCGAATACTCTGTCCCCAGCGATCACCCACCACCCTCATCGGATCGATTCGTTGCAACTCAAGCATGTGGGTGGGTGCATGATATCCTTGTCTTTGTGAATTGTCCTCGCGAGGCAAGACGAGAACATTCCAAAAAGGCGTCGCCAGACACTTGGCATTAGATCCCAAATGAATTATAGGACAAGATGAGTGGCTCATCAACTTCTTGGATGATCCGCACTTTCGGCCCGTCTCCCTTGTTCTTTCACAGATGCTTTAGAAAAAGATGAGATGACAAGCAAACGTAACAGGGCGATTTGGCCGGAGGACAAATGCTTGTACCAAGAATTTATTTTCTTAATATCACCAAAAACTCCAAACTGATACGCCTATAATAATTTTATCCAAAATTATTTTTTTGACTGTAAAAAACCTCAAACTAGTATATCCTATGAAAAATTTACCCCAAACTGGTATAATTGTGACAAATTTATCCTTCGTTAATTTTCCTTAATTTTACCGTCGAATTGCTGAACTAAATGACTCGTAGCAATTTTTTGGTGCACACGTTACCCTATATTTGCTACTAATGCGTCAATTTAAAATTTCCATGGTCTTAACTTAATTTAACGAAAATTAATAGTGGATAAATTTGTCATATGTGTATTAGTTTGGAATTTTTTATGGTAAAATAATTAGTTTTGGGTAAATTTGTCGCGATTGTACCAGTTTTTGATTTTTTGTGGCCAAAAAAATAATTTATGATAAATTTATCACAGGTGTACATATTTAGGATTTTTCGCGGTATTAACCCTTACTTTTATTGGCAATAAAAATAGAAAAGGGAAACCAGATCAACCATTGCTCCCGACGTCATCCAAAGGGTCTAAAACACCCCCATCGCGGGACGCTCCGTGTGAAGCACAGCTCTTTATCCTACCTCATCGAGGAACCCTATCCTCAAGGCACGAGCTGGCCAGAAATTTGCTCTTGACTCGATTCGAACCTGCGATCTCGGGGCAGATAGTATGGCCCATTTGCCCGTAGGCCGCCACGAAACATGACAGTAAGCATTCATCAGAATGTTATTAGGGACATTCAACTCTGTACTGAAAAGGCAAACTCAAAACATATTCCTAAACTTCATCTTAAACTGTGAATGGCAAAACAAACGCATATTGCTAAAATAATGGGCAAACGAAGATCGAAAATGACTACGGTCATGTTGCCATAAATCTCGTCGAAAAGACAGCACTCTTTTCTTTTTCCCTCTATTTTTCATACAAGTTCTGTGGGCACCCTTTTTTGTGAACAAACATCACCTGATTAACCTTCAGAAGAATGAATTCCCGGCATTGTCGAGATTTTCCGGTAATCTCTTGCATGGCGGATATTTCGAACTTCGGCAATGCCCTCACGAAAATCTAATCACGTTTTTGTCTTTGCTTGACGGAGCTACGCATGTTTATCTAATTTCGAAAATGTTTTTGAGATTGTATTCTTTAACATAATTATTTCAAATTTTCAAAAGTCTCATTCAAGATTTCATTTTCTAGGTGCGTGGTTTGGGCCTTTTTTTTCCATCCCTGGCATGCTTGGGCTTTATAATACTGATTATAACTTACCTCTTTTGTGCATCCCAAGATGACTGGGCCTAGTCTATCAGAAATATAAGACCGACGCACATCAGTGAGATTGATGGACGAGTACTTCCTTCAATTTCTTAATTCGTTGTAGGGATAAAATGGTATGCCAAGAAGGAAAATATAAATGAAGGCCAAATCGCGGTATGCTCATAATAATAACAAAAATTTCTACTCTAAATTTTCAAATTTTTTCCCTCCAAAATTATCACGCATTATGCATACCAGTTACTTTAGAACACGGTCTTCACTTGTGTCGAAGTTGTTGTTACATCAAATTTGGCTATTTTCTTTTATAGAGATAGGCTCCAGTCATTTGAATGGGTTAAAAGGTCGATTTGTTTCACATTTGAATTCGCCCCCCACTCCCCCAAAATACCCAAAAAGGTAAAAATTTCGCCGAATTATTTTTTCCTCCGGTCAAGAAAGTCCTTTCGCCCAATGTGTTTTTTTTTTTTTTGGTCAACCCTTTCGCCCAATGTTAATTATGGGTAAAAATGTAGACTTTACAAGAGGTTGTGTGTAGCTTCTCGTTAAATTCTCGCAGCCAAACTTTTCAGAAGCATGCGACCGTGGACTCCATTAATATTCAAGTATGTCCATAGCGATTTGCAATCCCTGGAGCAAACTTGCACTGGTTATTAGACAGTCTATGCTGGCAAATCAAGCTTTCCAATCAATAAATTTTTTGAAAAGAAAAAAGTTTAAAGAAATCAAAGTAAAATTAGTAACACAATCAGGCAGAATGGGGCTTTACGAGCCCTGGGATGTCCCCCAAAATAGGGTGAAGTCCCTTTCTTTCTGCCCTCGAATAGGGACACTTGTGGCATTAAACTGAGTTTTGCTTACCATATCAGCTACTACTCCCACTTCCCAATACCTCATTATAAAAATAAAAGAGAGAGAGAGAGAGAGCGCGCGCCCTATAAGTCCATGCAGTTTGAAGGACCACATAGAAGAGCCTACAGCAAAATCTACATATCCTACCAATTCTAAATGCCCATAAGCTTCTCTCTCTCTCTGTTCCTGAGAATATTGGTGCCAATAGAGTCTGACCACATTAAATGACAAGAAATTTACTTTTGCCTGCCTGTCATCAGTGCTTGATGGGGGTACTAGAGTGACAAGACTCCAGCAGCATCTCTTCACAGATCCATATTTTATGGGTGCTTTTCCATAATGCCTTCCTGATATAGTTTTTGCTTAGAGGGGCTCCTACACAAAATAATTTCCCCTCCCAAATTTATTAACATAGGTTTCCCTGGCCCTAGCCAAAAAAAAAAATTTCCCCTAAAAAAAAAACAATGAGGTTGGATGTGACCAACATCTTTTACCCTCAAATGGGCTGGCCCATCATTGCCCCATTTTGACAGCAGGAGAGATTTTTTTTTCACTGGGTTGTTGGCATCACTTGTTAGTTGTGACAAAACATGGGTGTTTCTTTCTCTTGTCATTTTTCATTTTGGTGCTGTGGTTTCAGAGCATTTCATTTAAGGAGCCCAACCATTCTTGAGGGTTGGGGACCACAAGTTACATGATCCTATCACTGAATGTCTCAGGCTTCATGGAATCACAGAGAAGAGAGAGAGAGAGAGAGAGAGAGAGAGAGAGAGAGAGAGAGAGAGAGAGAGATGGTTGGTTGAGCATCAAAACATGGATTCCAATAGGTGCAGATGGGAAACTAAATGCAAGGCTTGTCTTATAACTGTCAGGGGAGGCCTGCACAGTGAATACTTCCCTTGGCATTTACCTGAGAAAGTGACAAAAATTGAATGCCTTACTCACAGAAGGTCAAAAAGCCCAGCCAACCCGGCCCATTGGATGCTCATCATGTGGGCCCTTCTCACCACTTGGGTCCACCCCCCAAAAAACCTCCACCAAACTAGGTTAAAAAGGCATGGTGGGTCTTCCTTTTTTTTTTCTTTTTTTTTTATGTTCCCCGTCTAAACCAATACATCCACGACACATTTATCCAAAAGTAATTTTCATTTTCACAATGGCAACCCCAACCTGAATCTATCATCTATCCGCAGCCTAGAATCTAACGTGAGCGCTAAATTTGAGTCAAAGATACCCGTTTCGAATATTCGATGAAGCGGTAGTTGGATTGGAGTCAATGTGCCGCGGGAGTGCCGGTTCGGTTCGGGGTCTTCTAGCGAGACGACAGCTAGTTTTAGGCGAATGTTCCATCATGTACTAATTTGGGATTTTCTTTTATGATATTGACACTTCTATTCATGCAAGCTATCTTATATGAATGCCGATGATCCGGATGAATCTCATGTATTTTTCTGAAAATCGTCAGCGTCAAATTGAATTTCGTACGGGCTGCGTATGAAATGAATGTCGTCGTCGACTCGTCGTCATCGAGAGATATCAAGAACGGATGATAGACACAAATATTTTGGGATGGCAGGATGGAAGGATCCTTTGCAATAAATAACGCTCACGCACGAAGTGTGCAAACCTCCGGCAAGTAGCAACTGGAAAATGTTTCTTGAATATTCATATTTGCCTTCATGTAATAATTGCTTTCAAAGTGGCCCCATTACTTCATCATTAAATTCGAGTCCAAGCTTCCAATTTTTAGTTTTGTTTGGAATAGATTATCATTTCCTCTCTCTTTTTGCGGTACGGTAATTTCAAGGGGAAAAAAAGCCTCGAAAATAATTTACGGTCGAAGATAATATGCATGCTTAAAGTTAGGAAAAATATATTCCCTAATTTGAACGAGAAAAATATTTTTAAAAAAAAATGATTTCCATTTTCTTATTCACAAAGTTTTACCCAAAACAAGCACACTTAGGTTAGCGTTTGTTTTAGGGAAAACTAAAGACTTGAAAAATATTTTTCAAAAAATAATTGGTTATATCACGTAGTAAAATTAGTCAAAAAAAATATTTTTATTATCGATGATAATTTATGTCTGACTATTTCGGTAGGTGATAAAAATATTATGCATTCATTCATCGTTGTAAGCGATATGAATAATTATTTCTCAAAAAATATTTTTCAAAGCTCGAGTTCTATGTGAAACAAACGCAATCTTTAAATAAGTATCAATCATTCAGAACCTATTCATCTCTCTCTCCATATGTGAACTAAATGTAAGTCGCTATTCAAAATAATCATTTGACGGATTTAATACAATAATTGTCAAAATAAATCGCGCATTTATATTATCAACTAGTTATTTTTTGTACTTGGGATCGATCAGATGGGGCCAGTGAATTAAGTTGATACAATAAAGTTCATGGTTAATTCAATGATATGGGCAAAAATTCCCGGGAAAATTTGTTGGTAGCAAAATAATTGAATTGGGCATGAATATTTTGGTAAAAATTACGGAGCCGACACCTAATGGAGGACGCTCAACAACTTTTGAAGCCCGAGCCGTAAATCTACAGATTTGGTAGTTTCTTTTGTCTATTATTTTTTTAGGCCTTTATTTATTTATTATTTTTCGTGATGTTGATTTCGGACATTTGTGATAATTTATTTTTGTTTCAACAGTCGGGTTGAAAGTATAATAATGCAGAGATTTATTTATTTATTTATTTGGGGAGGTCCATTGTGATGGTCCGTGATCCCCTAGGGTTTAATTATGTTTATTGACTCAAATAGTCTTATAGGTAAATTACTTACTTTTCTCATTTATTTTAGTTGTTGTTGTGATTATTCTTTTATTTTGGAAAAAAAGCCCTGGGATTTAATCGGCAGGTGACTTGACATGAAGGGTCATTGGTTTAGCATTGACTTCACTCCAGCCAAGGACTTTGCGAGGCGTTTCATATGGAATATTGAGTAGTCATGCCTCGTGTCCACGCCCGAGGAAAAGCGGCATCCGCTGCGGACAAATAGTACTAAACAGATCTTCTGGGTAATTGACTAGAGCTAATGCATCACTCATAAGATGTTTCATGAATTCTTAATGGTTCACCGATGCAAGAGGAGGATGAAAGGTTCAGGACTAAAAAGTAAAATGCGATTTTCGTGGCGACAAAGCTCTAATATGAATAGAACCGTGATCTAAATGTACGAAAGGGTATGCATATGTGCAAAAAGCTTTATTTAGAAAAGATGGAAACAACACGTTGGACACCAAAAGAAATGGTATTGATTAGAGATGGTCACGGGCCGTTTGGGCTTGGAACCGGCTCATTGATTGGGCCCACCTATTCCGAACCGAAAGCCTATTCGGTTCAATAAATCTCATAATCAGCCAATTTTTCTTTTAAAAAAAAAATGGGATTCCGACCGTTGCATTGCAACGGATCCTTCCCCTTCCCCCCCCCCTCTCCCCCATTTTTTTTCCTTAACTAATAAAAAGCTAAAACTATCCTAAATTCTCTATAAATACCCTTCCCCCTTTCATTTTTTCTCACAATTTCTCTTAAATTCTCTCGGTTCTCTCAAATTATCTCAATTTTCTGAATCAGCTTTTCGCTCAATTCTCTCAAAAAATGGCAAATAAAAGCAAAAATGCTGATAAGAGTCCGATGAGAAAATCCGATTATCCTTATGGATATGCTCCTTGTGATATGCATTTTGGATAGACAAGTATGATGATATCAACTTTATTCCTAACATCGAGTACATCCCAATGCAATAAAGTCTTCAGCCTCCTACTGATGTTGAAGAAACGTCGACAGCAAAGGAGCATGAATGGGAGGGTACATTCGACATATGACAACACTTCGAGAAGTAACATTTAGGCGAAGACAAGTATGAGGTAAAATGTAAATATTGTACGAAAATATACAGTTTTGTTGCTGGAGGTAGCTATGGAATATTTAGTATGCATCTGAGATCAAAACATGCAACACAAACGGTAATCGACACCCGCCAGTAACAAATTTTTGGATACATCAATCCTAACATATCTCTTTTGTTTCGTTACGATGATAACGTTTATAAAGAAATATTAGCTTAATATGCTGTCATTGACCATTTACCATTTAATATTGATGAAAGTTTTGGTTTGAATTTTTTTTATATAAATACTGCATGTACTCGCAAGCAAACCTTGTTCCAAGAAGTGCTCTTACATGCGAACTTTTTCGATTTTATTTATATATATATATATATATATATATATATATATAAAGCTTGAAAATATTTTTTACGGATTTCAATGAATGTATGCATATAGGTAACGATATTTGGAGTGATCCTTGGCAAGCTCATTCTTATATGGGTATCACATGTCATTGGCTAGGTGGCGATTCGAATATTCTAAAAAGAATTATTGCATTGCAAGTGTTTGATGAGAGGCATACAACCAATAATATTTAGAGAGTAATTATGCAAGTTTTAGAAGAATATAATTTGATCAATAAAATTTTTTCTGTTGGTTTTGATAATACCGCGACAAATACCGCTTCCATTCATGAATTAGAAAAATTTGTAAACATCTTTTGGTGGATAATTTTTTCACATTAGATGTACTTTTCATATTTTAAATTTATGTGTACAAGATGTTTTACGAACTATTGATGCTTTCTCTGCTCAATAAAGGAAGCAATTCAATTTTTATGGAGTCATCCCCAATTTATGAAAGAATGGGACAGGTTTTGTAAATAACACGAAAGAGTATCAAAAAGATTTCCAAAAAATGTTCCAACTCGTTAAAATTCTACCTATGAGTTACCTAATCAATGCTTTGCTTTTAAAAATTTATTATGTGTGTTTATTTCTAATAATGTTTTGGAAATTACTTTGTACCTACAAAAGTGGGTTATTTGAAAAAAAAATTAAAATTTTAAAATTTTTTAATGATACAACTTATATTTTATCTGGTGTTTATTATCTTATTATGCATTTATTTGTAGTAGAGTGTGTTAGTATTGCTGGTGTTTTTGAAAAAAATGAAAAAGATGATCAATTAGGCTCTACTATTATAGAAATGCAAACGAAATGGATGAATTATTATGCTGAAATTCCTCTTATTTATTTGATTGCTTTTGTTTTCGATCAACATTTCAAATTAGATGGTTTAATTGATTTTTTGAAGGCGTATTAGGAGTGTTTACATTTGACTGCAACGGTAGATGTTAAAGCTATACAAGGAGTAGTTAAAAATGCAATAGTAGAATTGTATAATGAATTTTATAGTAAATATAATCTAGGTGAGAGTGGATCTTTTTCCCAATTTAATGACGTACAAAGTGGGGACCAAGGTAAAATTAGTAAATGGTACAAGATGATGATGAATAGGCCAAAAAAAGGGGGGGGGGAGCAACAGGGTATATTTCAAAAATAGAGGACTATTTAACCACTTGTTTTGAGTTTGGTGAATGAGAATACGAAGGCGACACAGATTTCAAAATTCGAGACTGTCTTGCACAGTTTTGAATGAGAGAAAGAAGTGAGGAATCTTCTTTTCGACTCTAACTCTCCAACTACAGTCGTTGCTGAGGAGGTATTAAGTCGAATACCAATTCTCACTATCATTGCAAGAGAGATTTTAGCAATCCCCTGCTCAACAACAGCGGCTGAACAAATATTTAACACTAGAGAATTAATTTTGAACCAACGACGTTCAACATTAGTTCCAGATTCGGTGAAGGCTCAAGCTTGTGTCAATGATTGGACAAAAGTTAATTTCAACAACATAGCTGAATTATTCAATGATGATGGATATACCGTCATCACGGGTACCAACGATTGATAATGAGATAAGTTGGAGTTATCAAAGGTAAACGAATTACATGTGCTTTGATTATTACATCCCAAGAAGATATGTAAGCGCTTAATGATAATTCTTTAAATTCAAGTCCCTTCTCCCTCTCTTTTTTTTTTCCCCAAATTCGATTACAATGTATAATTTTATTATTTATTATTCATTACTTTTTATTTCATAATTTATTATATTTTAAATTTCATATTTTATTATTTAAAAATTAAATTCAAATGTCGAAATCGACGATTCCGGTGAACCGGCCCGGAACCATGAACCGGGCCCATGGCTAGTATCGATGATTACTTCGAAGACCAAATATATATATATATATATATATATATACATACATATATATATATATATATATATATGACAACAGGAATAAATAACGTGGACCATGGGTATGGAGGGGTCTTTGACCCTTTGCCCTCTGAATATGGGTACCCAAAATTATTTTCATTTTTTTCAAAAAAGGACTATAATTCAATTAATTCTCAATAAACATTCAAACATCATATCCTCCCTAGGTCAAAAGGAACACGTCAGAGGAGCCTAAAAGGTGGGACTACCGTCCAGAGATGTTCACAGGAACCTCAGCCAACCAAATTACTCTCCTCTCCCTAAATTATTTCTTCATCTTTTTTTTTTTTTCTTTTTCTTTTTCTCTTTCTCTTTTTCCATACCGTGCCCTAATATCAAAAGCGCTGAACAAATCAAAGAAGCAACAAAAAAAAAAAGAGACATTAAAAAGATACCGTCCCCCAATTTCAACATTCTCATCCTTAATTTAATCTTGTCTCAAAAAAAAAATCCTTAAGTTAATAATATAATTAACTTTTTTGCCCTTGAGTGTCGTTTTTGGTGTATCTACTTGTCTCTTTTGGATCTTCTCTTAAGAGCTTACTTTACGAGGCTAATTGCTGCTTAGTCTCCTCTTGTCTTACTTTCTTTTTTAGTCGCCTTTTCTATATTCTTCTTTTTCTTTTTTCTTTTTTCTTTTTTTACCTTTCCTATATTCTTCAATCCATCTTTTCTTGCCCAAGACAAAAGTGCGCATAATGCCTTGCATCTCCAATGAAAAAAAAGGGAGAAGATCGAAAGAGGTATCGTTCTTGTTTGTCGCATTTTGAGTTGAGGAATTTGGATGAATCCTCTCGTCCAGCTCGAGGGGTCAACCAGAAAAAAGTTTGGGAACACTTGCCGTTCCGTATGCATAACGTGTTTGTACATTTCAATAGGTCGCAGGTACAAAATTTAAAAGCGGGGGGTCGGGTGAATAGGGTCAACAGTTCGTGTCCCCGTGTCATCATCATGTATTGCAATTCACGCATTGGTAATTTTGATTTTGCACTCCATAAAATTGACTTATATTAAAAAAAAAACGTGTCAATTTGTGTCAATGTGCGAATTAAATAAACATGTCGTTTCGTGTCGTCTCGTAGTTAGATTTCTTGTTAGTAATGCGTGTTTTGTCTCATGTTGTGCTCGTGCAGTGGTAATTGTGAATTCAAATTGCTAGCTCGACTTGACATCGAACTCGGATCTAGTTCATTTGGATAGTAAATGGAAGGAAAAAAAAAACTGCAATGCATATCATTCGAATTTTAACATTCAAATAGAGAATGGTGTTTAAAATTTTAACCTTTTGAATCGATTGTGGATGTCAATTTCGATTCTTACTCGGCTCAAAGTTCTCGTGGCCGGTCCAAAAGAAATTATCAGTTCCTCGCTGATTTCTATGTTATGACGTGAATGGCCTACAATCAATCGAACTAACAAGAAAGACTAAGCCCGATAGCAAAAGCTAACTCAGGAAATCATTGAAAAAATTGTCAAAAAAGTTTTGAACCTTTTATACTTTGCTAATTTAGCCTTAATTTTTTTAAGTTTGTTGATTCGGGCCTAAAAACTATTTCATCTTTTGTTAATTTTGTCCTATTTGCCGAAAATTGTTGATATGGATCCCAACCTTCTTAGGTGGCGCAGCCGGTACTTACATGCATAATATCTAATAATATTTTTAATGTGTTTCTTTATTTGCTATTTTTTTCCTTTTTCCTTTTTCTTACATTTTCCAGCCGGCATCAAGGGAGAGCCGTCCCTGCCATCCCTAGCGAGGGAGAAAGAAAAAAAGACAAAAAGAAAAAAGGAAAAAAATAATATATGTATGTAAAATATTATTAAAAATTATTCACATCAGTATTGACGGTGCCTTATAGAATGATCGATATCCACATCAACGATTTTCAGTCAATAAAACGGAATGGGCAAAAGGTAAAAAGTTATGTAGAACAGTTGGCGCATGATTTACTTGAAAAATGCAATTGCTAGAAATCAGGGTGATCACACCACTTATTTGCACTTAGGGTTGGCGAGTTCGGAATGCGCTCAAATTCTGTTGGCTACTTGGATACCGGCCGTCAATCAATATTCACCGTTTGTTCCGTGACTTACGTCGAATTTCACATTTATGGTTCGTTTAAATAGGTCTTCGGGGAATTTTTCGATTTTAGGCAACTTTGTGATATACCTAATCGCAATATTTGATTTGATTTCTGCTTTGGTTTTATTCTCATTATCTCATTTTTGTTATCTTTAATTCCTTAAGGAGTACTATTTATATAAAGTACGTCCACCCTATGTAATATTCACTGTTCATTCTATCAAATTTAAGTCTATCTTTTGGAATGCCCTTCTAGATATTACTTCCCTGAGTAAAAAAAGTTTAGCAATAAATCAATAAACTTAAAAGGTTTAGGATTGAATTGACAAAAGTGTAAAAGATTTATGACTTTTATTTATATAATTTCACCGAAAATTGTTTGGCAGCAAAACCCAAAAAAGAAATAATAATAATAAATCCCTCAGAGCACAAATGCAATTTTTTCTACGTTTCACTTCCATTGCAATATCTGTACATTAATCATATACTAATTTTTGGTATAAAAAAAACTGACCAGATCATACCACTTGATTAGAGGCTTAGAGCAGGAGTGGCTGCCCGATGATCAATGTGACATCAAATTGAAATTGTCAATTCATATGACTCCGACATTCACGGCGCTATGAAAGACCAAAACATATGTGGAGTTTGATAATTAGTGAGCGATAGTGACGCAAGCGAAATTTTATTTAATTTCGAATTTTTTTTTTGGTCTGCATGGCATTATAATATAAAGGTCCAGATTGAGAGAATAAAGCCAAGTCATGATTCCCAAAAAAAAAAAAAAAAAGAAATCCTTTTTTAACTCGAAAGAGTTGTGTTGGGGGGTGGAAAGCACATGTAAACCCCTCTTGTCCATGTCCTTTTCTGTGCTCCCAACAACTCCCCCACCCTCAGTCAAATATCAAACCTCCTATATTCTCATTTTATTTCATTTACTTACACATTTGTAGAAATTCTTTCAATTTTTTTTTCATTGGTCATTCAGAGAAATTTTAATTCTTGCTACTTGTCATAAGCACTTGTACTCTAGTCCTCTTACGTTTTTGAGAATCTCTCACTGCGCGCACGAGATTTATTGCACTTTCGATCGTTAGTTCCATTGCAAATCTATGACGGATCGCCCACAATTCGTTTGATTAAAATAGCTATGGCGTCTGTAGAATATTTAAGTATTCAACCATCCCTCCATCTAACCACCATAGACGTTTAGAATATTTGCATGATATTAAAGCAACAGATCATGCGTTCAAAATCTTTATGAGTTGGGTACCATGTTATATATTTCCACGCTTAGCTTTAAGTCGAAGACCAACTCACGTATGAGCGAATTGGCAGAACAGTAAAACGTCGACCCACCCTTATTACATAATTTCAATCTATGCATGTGGGGAAGTGTTAGAATGTTCAAATGCTATACCACCATGTCTTGATCTAATGGTTGTATAACAGTTAACAGTGGTCCTACGTATAAAACTTTCTATGTGACACTTAAGTTGTTGCGGAAAGTTGTTTAAGAAAAACTACACCCAATTGGGTCATCTTGATAGCTTCAAAAGGAGATCCACTTAGTTCGTTTCCTCAATCAAACTAGAGATCCCATTTCAACTTCTTAAGCAACACCCATTTTTACTCACCTACTTATCATGCTAATGTAGGTGCTAAACTTTCCCAAGTTGATAAAAAAAAAAGCTTGGCTCAAGGCTGATTTTTGCCTTCACAAACAATCAACCCCAAAACAATGCCAGAAAAAAATCATGGGACTCCATCCAATTTGCCTTCAAACATGAAAATAGACTTCCACCTAAAGGAATGTTCATTTAATGCCGCCCATTAATGCGACTTCCCCCTTTCGCATGTGCTTCTCTCCTTGGACTTCTCCTCTCCTCAGATTGAATACCGATCTAAAACCTGCAGTATATATCAATTAATCTCCCATTTTCATTTTTATTTTCCTTGACAATTTGTGACAAAGATGGGTGTGGAATTCAACTTGAAGAAATAGGGGCGTGACTAGCAGCATAGCATTGGCTTTATAGGGGCCCTTCTCGAGCTTTGTTCTGCTTGGAACGATGAGAAGCATATAAATGGCATATATGATGGGATATAAATAAATTAAATATGTCATGTATATTGTATAGATCTGTATACGTGTGTTTTGTGGGCTCCAGCTGGGCACACCTAGCTGATTGAATTGTTTTGATTAATCCGTTTTGAATTATTATTATTTTTTTTTGGCAATGGAGATTTATAAAAATCTCTCTTGGGAGGGCACAAGAAAGTAAAAAGATAACTCAAAATTTCACCCGCGTAGCAATTATTGAAAATCACGTCGAGCAACCACCATCAATAGGGATAATACTCCGACCATCATGTTGAGATACGCGTGTAATTTATGTGAGAGAAATCAAATTAATATAGCATTGAGCAATTAATATAGGATAAGTTCAATTGGATATGTTGACAGAGTCGAATTTGAGTTCTCTCTTTGCGATCTCCCTCCTGACGAGGGTATCAAATTTCTAAGATGAAAGCGCCATTGAACATCACATGTGTATTATATGGTAGGTGAAATCGCCGAATCTTTTAATCGCGAGAGCTTTCACCGGCCTCCATCGACTCCGGGCTTGGTCAATCAGGTTCTATTTTCGAACATGAGTCTTCCCAAAAAAAAAAATGAGCTCTTCCAACGAGGTCAAACCGAAATAATAGTCCGAAAATAAATTCTTTAAGAAAATGTGAGTGGCCGACTACAAGTGATGTTCCCTTTTTTTGTTTTTGGGTCGGAGTGATGTTCCTTTTTTAACATGCCAAAAACAAAAAAAAAAAATTAGAATGCATTTATTACGCTGAAAATAAATAATTTAGATAATATTTTATTAGATAATTATTTATATCACTTTAAAAAAATGAACAAACGGAATTTTTTTTTAATCATTCTCGAAAATATTTAGTTGTAAATTGTTATTTGTACTAGTAACAAATCATTTTGAACATCATATTGAAAAAAAAAATTCTTTTGAATTATTCATTACTTAAAAAAAAAAAAAATAGATAGCCTTCTTACCACTTTAATGAGAAACCAATTCTTCCGAAATCATGGTTCTTTTTCCATATATATTGCTAAAAAAGTGTTATTGGATGATCTTTCACCATGTTCGAAGGATTTGACTTTTCTTTCTAAAAGATAAAGCTCTCCCGGAGACGAAAAACTAAAAAGAATAATGGCCACATGCTTTTGGAGCTTGGACTTTTTAAAGGTAAGCCCCCATCCAGGGGAGTAAGTCAAAAAACAGGGCGAGGCGAGTGTCGCATGACCCCGGGGGGGCTTTCCCCCGGTCGATCGAAAAAGAGCCAAAAAAAAATGACCCGGCCGAGACCCGTCGTTGCATTTCAATCCAGCGATGAATGAATTATAAGACGCTCGGTCTCCTGCGGACCGTAAACTTCGGTCCGAAAGACGTGCTACCAAAGAACAAAATCAAAGTATTCCAAAGAGTTTTGATGATTTTGTCCAAAGGCTCCAACTTTATTTTCATTCGCTTCCAGGCTTTTTATATGATTAGTCAAGAGGACCCAATGAGCCAAGAAAAGAAGAAGAAGAACATTCAGAACCAGCCAATGCTTACCCTCCATGAATCCATGATGAACTACTCTTATTTCAAAGTACCCATAGCTATAGCTGAAGTGCTTTGATACACAGAAAGAGGGAAGGGATAGGGATAGGGATAGGGATAGGGATAGGGATAGGGGCCGTACAACAAAAAAACAGAATAACAGGAACAGCAAATAATCCTCCAACTATTTCTTCTCTTCATCTGTTCATAATCCTAAACTTTTTAATCCGGATAAAATGCCAACCATCTCCATTCCAAATCTCAAAAGCCTAACAAATCCCAAACAAATCCCAGTTAGAACAGTTCCGCAAACTTCCATTTTGTTTCGACCATCTGGGATTGTATTAGGCCGGAAACCAGAGATGGTTGGCAATTTAACTTGCGCATTACATGAACATATGAACCAGTTATTTCCAACATATAGAGAGTATGATAACCAGAACCACCGGGAAAGAAGTAACTTAGTGAGGGAAGCTGAAGATATCCGCACTCGCACCTTCTTCGTCCCCGATCGGAAGCTGATCTTCGGCTTCTTCTTCTTCTTCGGCGGCTCTGCTCTTCTTGGCGTGAGGTTCCGGGGAGGAGGACACCGAAGCCGCCGCCACGGCCCAAGAGTCATTGGAGCTGTCTGAACTGAAGCACATTTCCATTACTCCTCTGGGGCTCCCAGGGACTGAGCCAAACTTGCGTTTGTTGTGTGGATAATTCTGGCCTCTTGATGCGTGGTCGTCGATGAGCTTATAGCAAGCATCGATCTTGTCCTGTTCAAAAGGGTGATGCCAAAGCTCAGATTTAGGAATATCTTGCTAATGTCCCGTTTTTTAACAGATCAAGAACGTGAAGGGGGGGAGGGGGCGGTGAGATGAGAGTAGAGAGACCAACCATGCCCATTACTAGGATTCCCAAGAGCTGGGTTTGGTCTTCGACACCAAGACGAGGTTTTAGGCCATTGATTACGTGCAGCATTGTGGAAGCAGCTATCACTGAAGGGAGAAAACACGCAAATCTGCAATCTGTGGAATGAAGAAATGCACAGCGAGTCAGACAAAAAACAACCCGCAACTATCCCAAAAGATTTCTCGAACGGAAGTATTAGCTAAGCAATGGAGTTGGGCATTTTCGAATGACCTACCTGAGATTACAGAGAGGAGGACGTGCTCGCACCTTCTAAGGAACTCCCAGCACAGATTGCCCGTCAGCCCAAGTCTCCTCGTCATGTAATCAAGAAACGATATTGGGGTCACTGGATTCATCTTCCATTTGAGCGACGAGAGCACCAGGAGCTCCATTCTCTGTATGTTCTTCGCCTCAAAGACGGGGCTACTGTCCTCGACCTGAAAAAGAAAAAATAATTCATAAAACATCCGAACCCACATTGTCAATTAAAAAGCAAATCAAGCAGACAATTTTCCCATAGGCGTTTTATCAAATAGGTGGAGGACGGACACTTTCCGGCAACGTACTTGGAAATCAATGAGAAGAGGCACTTGGGTCTCCTCCACTTTGGCAGCGAGAGAGAGGCAAGCAACGGCGGAGAGCTGAGTCATCCACGGCTTCTCTTCCTGCAAAGGGAAGCTGCACATGAACCTATCCCAGTAGTTCACCGCGAGCAGAGCCGTAAGAGCGGAGAACGCGTAGTGCGCGTGTACTCTCATTATCCACTCCACCGCCTCGCGGCGAGCATCGGCTAAAGACGGGTCGCCTTCCAGATTCGAACCCATGCCGTTCGGCTCCTCTTTGGAGAAGAGGGAGGCCAGCTCTTCCTCTTCCCACAGCAAGTCCTGATCGAGCAAGAGTCGCGGGCTCAACAACCTGTGATCTCTCTCTTCCGACAGAAGTCCGTCGCTAGCTAATTCCTCTTCTTCGTCCTCTTCCTCCCAACGCTCCTCCGAGCAGTAAAGGGCGTCGAAAAGGAGGGAGCTTTGGAGCCGTTCTTGTTCTTCTTCTTCTTGAGAGTTCGACGGGTCGTGTTGATGATGAAGAAGACGATGGTGGGGCTGACAACTTGGCTCCATCTCCATCTCCTCCGCCTCTTCCTCCTCCTCCTCCTCCTCCTTTCTTCTTCTTCAGAGACGAAGAGGGTCGAGGCACGAGAGGAACATTACTCCTCCATGGGAGGGGCAATGAAGATGGCGTAGATAAAGAAGAAAGAGAGGTCCAAGATTGACCCCGCTGTCGGAGCCATCTCTCTCGCTCTGTGTCTGAGCAGCTCTGGGTAGGGGGGGAAGTGATGAGTTCCTCAAAAGGATCTCTGGCTTATTTGTGGGCTTCCGCCTGCGTTTCGTTTTATTGCGGTGTGTCTTTTTGTGCGCAAACGAGAGAGAGAGAGAGAGCGAATTTTCATATGATGCCAGAAAACTAAATTAAACCATTTGACAAGAGCACTTGTAATTTATAAAGTTATCTAAAACTTGCCCCCATCATTCAGCTCCGGTCTCAAATCTATCCCGACCAATTTTTTTTTTCTATCTTGTAAAAACCTCTCGCATTTAGGTGCACTCCCAAATTTGTCTCAAGTTTATTTTTTCATAAAAATCAAATTCTTTCAATATGTTCTCAAATTTGACCGTAGTTCAGTCCCTACTTGACGTTGCATTTTCAAGTCGATAAACAAAATTCACATCATCAAATCGACATGGAGTTTTCACATGGATAACAAATACGTGCCAATAAAAATTGTTGAAATTCTCCAAAATAAAACCCTCATATGATATGAAAATTGGAAGGAATAACAGAGATTTTCGGATCGATATCTAGTGGGGGCATATTTGATATTAGAGTAAAAATTATTGTGTTTTTTTTCTCAGACGAAATAAAAGTTTGGAAGCGAGTTTGGGATTGGACTTTGAAGTTTTCTCCGAGACCTTGAAAAAAAAAATTGGGACATATTTGGAATTGGACTTAAAATTTGAGGTATTTTCTAAAACAAGAAAAAATTCGAGATAGATTTGGGGCTAAACCAACGTGCGTAAAAGAATGTCACGTGATTTACTTGGGAGTAGAAAATGTCCCGTGAAATAAACCACAACTCGGTCTTATCGAATCGGAATTCATAGACAACAGTAGAGAGGCATTACTTTCGGCCATTAGTTGATATAAAAAAGGATCGAACAATGCGCACTTCTCGACAGGCTTCCGGATTTTGAATGGGCCCTTACCTTTATTTGATTGTGTAATTCGCCGGAATACTTACGTTAATCACAAGGGCCCCACGCTCATATGCTACATGAACATAACTCGTGGCCTCATGAAAGATAAATTATGTTCTTACCAACGGCCAATCACCTCGTTGGCAATGTGTTTCCTAAGTAATCGGATTAAAACCTCGCATAGTGACATTAAATAGTTGGGTTTTCCCTTTTGACCCGAAAAGTTTTCTGCAGGGGTGAGCGGTTCTACGATCCGTAGAATTTTCACTTAGAATTTAGAACCTACCCGTCTATACATATTCGTCATTTTTTTTAAAATCTAAAATCTACTCTGCATTCCTTGAAACATATATCCTACTCTATTACAGGATACAAGGTCAGTTTCAAGTTCCACTCGGGTTCGACATGTACTCTTAGTTTAATCACATTTAATGACCACCACATGCTGCTAAAATCCACTGACCACAACTCAATTTAAACGCATGAAAAATATGAAACATTAACAAAGTAAATATCTCATTGATAAAGTGAATTTGGATTGCGCGCTGGTCACGGATACCATGAAATACCTCATGATGATGCAAAGACATATATCAAGAAATACATAAAAGTTTGCTCCAAGTTTCAAGTTCCACATAGTTGGAACTTATAACTTACACGTCATAACATGTTCCCTAATTTTTTGAAACCTGAATCATACCCTCCATAACCCTAGAAACTAAAACAGATTAGTTTCCATCGGTCCGATTTTTCAGGTTTCAGGTTCTATCCTAAAACCATGCTTACCCCTAATTTTCTCGACATCAACATGCTCAAGCATTGTAAAAGTCGATTAAGACACGCCCGAGATGAAAATGTTTTAGTTTGAAAATTATGGAATATGATGTGCCAACATTATAATTAGGATGTTTGATTGGATAAGTGGACTTTATTACTTTTTGATGAGTTTCAAATATGTTAATACTAATGGTACTTGAAATTTCAAATGAAAATGGTCCCAAAATTAGTGGGCTGAAATAAAGCTCCAACCCGAATATGGCGTTGATGGGCCGGGAGTCTCCCTTACACTTGATGCGATTGTAAAATGTCCAAATTACCCCTCAGTTGTAAGTTAATGAAATTTATTATTAGAATAATCTCTGGCGGGTCTAGATAGGGCTTAATTATCTTAATGATGATCTTTCACAAATCCGATGGGTATGGGAAAAGTAAGAAATTCATTTAAATAAAATTTTAATTTTTTTTTAGTGCAGAATCTAAGTCCAGGAAAATCAATGTATCTCTAATTAAGAAAATATCTTATCTTTCCCTCCTGTTTTTCTCTCAGCTGTGTGATTAGTCGGATTTACAAGTCACCTGCCGATTTGCTTTTGACGTATTTGGTATCTAAAGTGATAGATTAAGATCGCTATAGAAGTATTGTGCTGGACAGACGATCCACGTTCCTCTGCATGTAATCCAATTAGGGTTTATGTGATTTGAGGGGAAAAAAAAGTCATCCTAACTCCTAATAAAGAAAAATAATTTTCGAGAAATTATTTGAAAAATATTTTCCTCTTTTCAAGTTAAGAAAAATCATTTTTACTGTCTTTAAGCATGCATATTCTCTTTAATGAACTGATTATTTTTGGCAAATTAAAAACTAGTGAAAACCCAAAAACCTAATTTTCGGACAATTCTATGGCTCAAACAAACGACTCCCTACACATCATTATTCTCTAAGTGCAAGTTCAAAAAAAAAAATCCATATTAATTGAGAGAGAGAGAGAGAGTAGGGAAGTGTTCGGTTCTAGGGTTGGGCCAATAGGGTCTATTTCCAGGTTCGTGAAATTGGTAACTAGTAACCGGACCGGTCTCTGGATTGGTCGGTCTAATCCATCCCGAGCAATTCGATTCAGTAGCTGAAATCGGAAATCGGACTGTTTATTCCTCGTTTCAAAAATTGGAAACCCACCCCTAATAGTAAAAAAAAAAAAAAAAGAAAAGAAGAGGAATGGGAGGTGAAAGAGTTCTTGAATCGGCTCACACGAACCTTCCTTTTTGTTGGCAAGCAAGTGCCATGCCAACAGTAGTCCCAACTGTTGTTGCAGATTCAAAGTAACCCTACTTCTTCTCTCCATCTCGATACAGACAGAGAGAGAGAGACAGAGGGAGAGTACGTAATGCACTGTGAGTCTGAGTACTCCAGGCTCTCTCTTCAGGCTTTGCTTTTGCTCGACGACGCAGAACTGATGAAACGTTGCTTTCTCTCTCTCTCTCCTCTTTCCTTTCCTTTTTCCGACCACTTCTTTATGGGCTCGCTCTCCAAGAAATGCACACACCTACTCTGTGTTTGTGCGCGAGAGAGGGAGAGAGAGACAGAGAAGGCGTTATGAGATGACAGAAAAAAAAAAAAGTATGATGGGTGGTGAAACGCAGCGCAGAATCCACGGCTTAGGGCTATAGAGAGAGAGATGGGGGTAATGGCTGTGGTGGTGAGATGATGCAGAAGATCATGCTTGTGGCCATTGATGGTTTCAGGTTTCACCCCCCACCCACCCACCAAGGAGAACCAGATAAGCTGGGGATAAAGAGAAGCTTCTGCAGTTCTCACCATAGCTGTTTCACAACTTAGGCATCACTTGTCCAATTATCCTTAGGTCTACAAGCACATCTCTTACTACATTTTATGCTGGATCTTGTCAAAGGTGCTCTCCAGTCTCCACCACTGACTGAGCTGTTTTTGTGAATTGTGCTGTCAATGTTTTCAAGTGTGCAAGACTTGAATGAGGATTTGGACCCAAAAAAAGAGAAGGTAAAAAGGAAAAGGATTTCTTCCCTCTCGTCAAGGGGAAAAAACAAAAAAGATTGCAATTTTCTCTTATAGAACATACTTAATAAGGGCCTAATACCCTGAAAGGTCATCCAATTTTAAGTTCAGTCCCTTGTCTAATGTAAACTTCTTTTTGTCCCGTAAAAAACTTTCACCTAGGTGTTATTGCAATTCTACCCCGAATTTCTTTTATCCTGTCAAAAACTCTCAACTTTAGGTCTTATCTCAATTTTGAACTAAAATTTTTTACGGTCTCATAAACAATCACAAACTTTTACTTAAGTGCTAAATATGCCCCCATTAAAATAACCCTTAGTGGTTTTGTACTCTTCGCTTGGGATTTTTTTTATTTCTAGGTTGTCAATGAGAAATTCTGGATGAATGGTTAATGGAGGCGGCATATTTGTGACTCAAGTAAAAAGTTGATGATCTTTTATGAGATAAAAACAATTAGAGTGAAATTGAAATTGGATCCAAATTTGAGATTTTTTTATGAGATGGAAAATGTTTGTAGTATAATTAATGTTGGACCTAAAATTGAGGATTTTTTATGAGACAAAAAAGAAGAAGATGAGGGTAGTATTGAGATTCGACATAAAGTTAAGATTTTTTATTAGATAAAAAAATTGGGGTAGAATTGAAACTGGATTTGAGCTTTTTTTAGAGACAAAATGTAGAATTGAGACAATAGCTGAAGTTAAAGTTTTTTTTGGGTATTAGGCCCTTAATAAGTGTTTTGACACTTATTTTGTATTTTCAATGATGTGATAAAATCAAGTTAGATATTGTCATATGTGAGATTCGAACTTGTACAATATGGTCGATACTCATCTAGTACATCAAATGACACCGTTCAAAGTTCATGCTAAATTAACTTTAATGTCTTTAGCACTTCTTAGTTGTAGTAGTGTTTGGGAGAAGTGTCAAAAAAGTCTTAAAATTATTGTATTTGTGCCAATTCAGTTTTAAACCTTTTTTTGATGTCAATTAAATCTTAAACTTTTTGCATTAGTGCCAATTCAATCCTAAACTTTTTGCATTGATGCCAATTAACTACTTATTTTTTTGCATTTATGTTAATTGAGTTAATTCGGTCAATTTTGATCGAAAATTACTGACATGGATGTCGACTGTCCTACATGACATGGTTTCCATTGATTTGGTATATTATTATAATATTTTAAATAAATTCCTAATCATTTATTTTTTTAAACATTATTTTTAAAAATTATTTCAAGTATAAAAAATATTAAAAATATTCACGTCAATGCCAGCCATGATATGACGTCCATTCCAGTGATTTTCGATCAAAAAATTGATTGAATGTACTCAATTTATATAAATACAGAAAATTTAGGACTAAATTGACATTGATACAAAAAAAATTAGAATTGAATTGGCATCAATCAAAGGTTTATGACTGAATTGACACCAATGCAAAAGGTTTATGACGAAATTCATCAAAAAAAATATTTAGGACTAAATTGGTGCTAATGTAATATGTTTAGGGCATTTTTGATACTTTTTCCGGAGGATATAATTTCAAAGTCAATATAATAATTGTTGAAAATGATAATTGTTTATTTTTTTGTTGTAAACGGGAAGTGCGGTAACTTTAAAGTTTATCCATCGTTATCTAACGAGGGAATACTAATTCCCTAAAGAATCATATGATAAGAAATTGCAAGTGGTTGGCATTTGGCAAGATTTTTTTTTTTTGGCCAAAGTAGTTAGCAAGAGTTTATCATTTTTGAAATACAATTGAATAATAAGTACTGAAAACTTAAGCACTAAATTTTAAATATCGGGTATCTCAAGTGCTCAAAATTAAATAATAGAGTTGCTCGTCAATAACTGTTGTCACGAATTATAGTTAATTTCTTATCCAACGTGGCATCATAATGGTAGGCTTAACAAGATAATTGATAAGATTAATATCGTTCAATACTAATTTTTTAATTTTTAGCCCTTAATCGGGGATATCAAACGGGCTTGTTCTTTCTTGATTAATCTTTGTACCTCAAACATTAATCGCAACAGAATTTTGTGCAAAAAAAGCACTTAATACATTGATCCCATGGCTGATGTTGTGCGACCATTCAAGCTTTTTACAACATAATTATAGTATAATTAATGCTGAACCTAAAATTGAGGATTTTTAATGAGACAAAAAAAAAAGAAAAAGATGAGGGTAGCATAGAGATTCGACATAAAGTTGAGATTTTTTATGTGATAAAAATTTGGGGTAGAATTGAAACTGGATTTGAAGTTTTTTTAGAGACAAAATGTAGAATTGAGACAATAGCTAAAGTTAGAGTTTTTTTAGGGTATTAGGCCCTTAATAAGTGTTTTGACAACTATTTTGTATTTTCAGTGATGTGAAAAAATCGAGTTAGATGTTGTAATATGTGAGATCCAAACTTGTACAATATGGTTGATACTCATCTAGTACATCAAATGACACCATTCAAAGTTCATGCCAAATTAACTTTAATGTCTTTAGCACTTCTTAGTTGTAGTAGTGTTTGGGAGAAGTGTCAAAAAAGTCTTAAACTTATTGCATTTGTGCCAATTCAGTCTTAAACCTTTTTTTGGTGCCAATTAAGTCCTAAACATTTTGTATTAGTACCAATTCAGTCATAAACCTTTTGCATTAGTGTCAATTAATTATTTTTTTTTTTGCATTTATGTCAATTGAGTTAATCCGGCCAATTTTGATCGAAAATCACTATTATGGATATTGACTGTCCTGCATGGCATGTTTTCCGTTGATTTGGTATATTATTCTAATATTTTAAATAAATTTCTAATCATTTATTTTTTTAAACAGTATTTTTAAAAATTATTTCAAGTATAAAAAAATATTAAAAATTTTCACGTTAACGCCAACCATGCTATGATGCCCATTCTAGTGATTTTCGATCAAAATTGATTGAATGTACTCAATTTACATAAATACAAAAAATTTAGGACTAAATTGACATTGATCCAAAAAAATTAGGATTGAATTGGCATCAATCAAAGGTTTAGGACTGAATTGACATCAACGCAAAAGGTTTATGACTGAATTCATCAAAAAAAATATTTAGGATTAAATTAGTGCTAATGTCATAGGTTTAGGGCATTTTTTATACTTTTTCCGTAGGATATAATTTCAAAGTCAATATAATAATTGTTGAAAATGATAATTGTTTATTTTTTGTTGTAAACGGGAAGTGCGGTGACTTTAAAGTTTATCCATCGTTATCTAACGAGAGAATACTAATTCCCTAAAGAATCATATGATAAAAAATTGCAAGTGGTTGGCAATATTTTTCATTTTGGCCAAAGTAGTTAGCAAGAGTTTATCATTTTTGAAATACAATTGAATAATAAGTACAGAAAACTTAAGCACTAAATTTTAAATATTGGGTATCTCAAGTGCTCAAAATTAAATAATAGAGTCGCTCGTCAATAACTGTTGTGGCATCATAATGGTAGGTTTAACAAGATAATTGATAAGATTAATACCATTCTATACTAATTTTTTTTTTAATCTTTAGCCCTTAATTGGGGATATCAAACGGGCTTGTTCTTTCTTGATTAATCTTTGTACCTCAAACATTAATCGCAACAGAATTATGTGCAAAAGAAAGTACTTAATACATTGATCCAGTGGCTGATGTTGTGGGACCATTCAAGCTTTTTACAATGTGATATGAATTCCGACTAACTTTGCATTTGCATTTCAAAAAACAAATTTATATCCTTACTGGGTATCATCGTATGTACGACATAAATACTCATATAAGATAAATGTTTGAATTGGAGAAGATGACATACATGCTCATATGTCTATTCTGGGATCATCTTCCTCTTTGCTTTCACAAAATCTCAGACAGTGGAAGGTCTCAAAAAAAGGAATGAGCAGCTCCATTTTCATCAATTAGGTTAAAGATCAGAAAGAGGCCTCTCTTTGCTAGATGAGCCAGAGAGATTGATGTTCTGATGTAAAATCCATGTGAATCGCAGCATCAGAAAAAAATCAGAGTCTCTTTTTCCTCATTGGGACTCATCGAACTCACCCTCCCCCACTCCTGCTGTCTCTGACCGTACCTACTTCACATTCACCTCGTTTTTGACCCACTCTAATGAGCTCTACTTCAGTCAATAATGGTCAATGTCTTCCTACACAGACAACTTTCTTTGAAGCAAGGTTAATTATGCCAAAGCTAATTTACCAAATGATGCGACCGACTGTAATTCGTCGATCGAACGAATCTAACTTCGAATTTTGTAAACGCTCTTACGGAACACGAGATTTATCTTTTTTTTTTTAATTATTATTTCGTTTACATCTATTTATTTTAGGGTGGGTATTTGTTTTTTTTTTGGTAAGATACCGTGGAATTTGAAGAAAAAGGGGAGATTCCATGATGTTTTATTTTGACAAATATTACATAATTTTGGATACCCCACTAATGAGAAACTCATCATGGGTTGCGCGGCAAAGGAGCGAGGACCCAATTGGATATCTTGCAGCTTCCAGCTGTCCGGGAGAGATGGTGTTTCAGTGTGTCCAATGATGGTGTTTCTCCCCGTAATTGTAGGAGAGAAGCTTGCGTAGTTGTCTTTTTGCATGGGACAACTATCCCTAAATTTTCATTCTTTTATAAGCTGTTTTGGGTGCAAAATTAGCATTTTTGACATTGATATGTCTACTAGGACAATTTTTACGAATGGGACGTTACACGGATAGAGTTAGAAAACAAAATCGGGTGGTTAAGCTATATGGTGAAGGCGTAATTGAATATTTAATTAATTTAATATTCTCATTTATGCGTGCTCTAAAATTTGGTCTATGGTTATGTGCGCACGGTCGACTCTGGAAATCCTTATATGACGCAATGCGAGATTATGTAGTATCATTGACAGCTGTCCTAAAAGTGTAAATTAATAGGTGAAGGAACATTATATGTATATGAAGAGTACATAAACTTTATATTCAAGCGGTGCGAGATATTTTACCGGCTACTTTCACGTGCAAGCCGAATTAGAAATGACACGTGGAATGTTCTATAAACTTAGGGTGACCGGTCAAGGCGTAGTTTAATATTTAAATACTTTACCACTTCCCTTCACGCGTAGGATGAATTCTGGTGTAAGACTACAAGATAAAAATATGTAACAGAAAGGTAAATTAAGGGCTTGGAAAGTTCAACCTCAATATTTTTTGTTCGAATACCGTTTGAGACTACTGCTAATTATTCTAAAAGCTCAAACTAACATGTAGAGGGTAACCACGTATATAAAAATAGCATATTAAGTCCATAGTCAAATGATTTGATTTTAAGCTAGGGTGCGACCTGAGTTGAATCTGCGACATGATGATTAAAGGGGTGACCTATAGCTACATATCATCAACATCACATTCACTCTTCAGAGGCTGTATGACTATCAGCTGCGGAAATTGCCCATTTGATACTTTAATTTAGCAGTAGGAGTGATTTTTGGCTACTCAGGAATCATAAAACTGGAAGAGAGAAACGCTAGCTCGCCAAGTAATGCAGAGAAATGATAGCTTGACAAATGAGAAACAAAGCCTACAGTGCAAAACCACATACTATGTAGTCCAAAAGCAGCAGAACGAATTTGGCACAAATTGGAATGATTTGGAAGGAATGTACCATAAAATATGGTATGCGGCATACAAATTCCTATTCATCACACTATGTACCTTCTAGCTAAGCACCGTTATCTTTGACCGAAAAAAATAAAATAATAACACCGTCGTCGCTTTATTTTTTTTTTTACCGACCACAACTACTACGACGGTATTCTACGGTTACCTGTTTGCAATTTGAAAATTCCATCTATAATTAGAGACCGTCCTGTCAACTGTACTAAGAGTCTAAGATATAGAACTGGCGAGGAATACATCGCCCGCAAAGAATGAAGGCACTATTCTTTGCTTTGAGGATAAAGAATGCTTGACTAACCCCCGAACCATTAAGTACGATAGATAATTTCGCGACAACAAACTTTGGCCCATGACATTGTCCGTTCTCTCTCTCTCGATCGAACAAAATTTTTTACCGGACACATAACACCACAGTTAAAAGAAATTAAGCTGGGAAAAAAAATATTCGAGCATCATGCTAGACATATTAAAATCACCCATTAAATTGCTAGCGTAAAGATATGATAGGCAAACCACAAATGGGTCACAATCAACTAACCATACGAGTCCGTCACATCATTCAGTAAATCAATTTAATCTGCCGAGGACAACATACTAAACATTGCGTAAATCAAATTTTTGGGGTTCTTTCACCCATTGTAGAAGTGATTTATCACATTGACTGGCCTATAGTTGCACTGGCAGTCCTCGATCCTTAAAATTGATGTGGTAGTTCACCCCACATTCTCAGCAAAGCAGATTTTTCTTTTTCCTGGTGGACACCGGTGCGACCGCCATCATTTTGCAGAGCAGATCATGAAAGTGGCGTTTACTAACCTCTATGATATTTGTTGGGTTTGATAATTAGGCAGCAGGCAGGGAAAAAAACAAAAAACCCACAAGTGCCAGCAACTGAAAACATCATCCATATGACCAGTTCACCAAACTACTGTCCAAGAAAAAGTTCATCGTACACTAGAAGATGGATATTTCAACGCCTATATCAGTATGATAAGAAATGGAAGGCGGTGATTCAAATCCCTGCTAACAAGTATAAGAGCAGCATTTATGCACTCTTGATAAATAAAAAGATACGATCCTCACGTTCACGAGATGGAATGGAACTTCCTTCTGATAAGTACAAACGCATTGTTCCTATTCAATAAGCCAAAAACCAAACTTAAGAGCAACAGCTCATGATGCTGTGATGTCTTGGGTGAAAATTGCACAATGACTTGGCCGCGTAGGGAAGGGAAAGGACAAAAATTCAAGCAGGGTTTTGTCTACTGGACATGTATCAAATCGCCACTTTGCTGAAAACACAGAAGAAAAAAGAGATATGGGTGTCCTCCAACCCCAGAACATCATTTGCAGTCTTTTTCAGAGCTGGGCAATAATGGATTCCCCGCCATTGACTTTGGCACAATGAAGCAACGCAAAGACCAAGCTGAACAGCCACTCCTTTTTGAGTTTTGACTCGGTTCCTGACTCATTCGCTACAATTTCTCTTCCTGGACCACAATAGGAACTTCTGAAGTCGGGCTAGTACCATCCATAATAGTTCATTCATAAAAACAAGTCACCTAATCAAGCATCAACCTTGAACCATCATTGATTGAGGTAGTTTCTACATCATCTATTCACATAAGTCAACAGCATTTGACCCCTATGCTCACTCATGGTGTCCCTTTACAGACAAAATAATCCAGAGAGAGAGAGAGAAAGAGAGAGAGAGAGAGAGAGGGGGGCTAACTACCAATTTTTACTACCGAAGACAAGTCCTAACGCCAACCAAAAAGAAAAAGTGGAGTTCACCTTCAATCATGTTCCTTGTCCCCACATGTGAACAAACAGTTGAACTTGAAGTGCCGGTCAAAGCAGTATCTGCTCCATTGACTAATGACATAATCTAAGGCGCATGGGCATTTCTTTAGCCTCACGGCCATTCGGAATATTTTATACGAGCCACCAACCTCTAGTGATTCCAAAACTGCTGTCGAACTTACAGCATGAAGCACAAGCCTTCGACATGCATTAACCACTGCTGCGTTTTAAATGTTCCCGGATGAACCTTTCAGCATAAGACGGGTACTTCGATCGGATATACGCTCGGAGACATTTCTGGTACGAGAAATCTATCCATGCACCATTGGTTCTTACGACAAACAGACACCTTGACACTCTAAACTGGGGATGTCGCTCAACCTTCATCAAGAGAAAAAAGCACGTTAGATAATTTCTTAAGTGTTCCAATCATGTCATGATGTGTTCCGACAAGGAAGTATTTCCCATATGCACCTCAATGACAGTCAATAACTTCACCATACCATGAGCAATTGGAACAACTTTGTGGACATATTTCTGCCCGAATAAGAACTAGTATTGTTTGCTATATTTTAAGTGAAAACTAAAATAAATAGACCAATAATCACATCAGAGAGAAGCACTGCGGTACAAAAAGCAATGGGGTTGAAAACCATGGACATAATCTCTCACCTCAAATTCAAAAGCCATCTTTAGGGATCATACACTTAATGGATTGCCAGGTAAAACGGGCATGTGACGGTAATCCCGAGAAAAGCGAAGGAATATAATCGAATAATGTCTCCTACAGGCACTCAAGTTGACAGAGAAAGAAGAACGAGAACTTTACCAAGTAAAATAAAGGACAGCTCATAGTGCTGGAAAAAAAAAGAAAAAGAAAAAAGAAGAATGAGACGCAAGCCATAAGTCAACTTAAATGATAATTTGATATGTCCAGTCTGTTACTTATGGCATGGGATGTTTGGCAATTGGAACATCATTCAACTGAAATATTTTACCTTAACACCAAACCTCTACCTCTACTACTTTATGAAATAGTTACTGTCAATATGATGAAACAACGTTTGTATTGCTCTCCCACATAGTTTCCTCTGTACTTATAGTCTGCTATTGAGTTCATTCTTCTTCTGTGATCTAACTATCACCAGCACATGGATATATCCATCTATCCATGCCACTTTGTCCATGTTAATTTTCTTATCCTCATGCACTAATTTCATATTAAACTAAATTTATTTCACTCAAACATTAGGGCATTAGATCCTCCAGAAGCACAGTGAGTTCCTTATATTAACCAGGCATAACATGCTAGTAGCATAAACTCGTTCTCTCATCACCAAGTAGACTCAGTCATTTCTTTAAACAATGATTATAGGCCAATTAAGAATGGTTTATAAAATTTATTTTACTCATTATTCGGACTTCAATTAAGCGTTGAACATGTGAATCATGTCTACAAGCCCATTTGCAGTCTGCACGTGGAAATAATTACAAGAGCAAGCACTGTTAATAGCAAACCTCTGCTAAGATAAACCACAAAGCTGAACAATACAAATGTTATGATTGGCAAATCGTGCACTTTTGGCTGTTAGAAGAAAGGGTAAACTGTGTGCAATATCCTAAAAAAGGAATATGAGATGCCAGCACATACTAGATATGCAGAATCAGGAACAGTAGATGGTAATCAACTACGTGATGCAAGTGTTTCAGACAAATATACATTCATAGTTCATGGTTTGCGGCTAAAATGCAATAAGAGGAGAAAACAGAATCAGATTTTGCAATAGAGGCCAAATGCATGCCATACACTTGGTAGAGCTTGATCTTGGGTTTTGGAGAAAAACTAAATCCATCAATAACATCACCATCTTAACAGTTGTTTGAGTTAGATCGTCAACTTGGCTGCTAAGTTTTCTTTTCTTTTTTCTTCTCTCCGAGAAGGGGAGGGAAGTAGGTGGTTTATAACTTCACATTTAAATTAGCAGCAGAAGTGCCCAAAAAATAATTATCTGTAACACGAATGTCTCTTTCAGTTTCCTTTTCTTTGGGAAAAAGCCACTTATTTACCCTAGACCTTTTTTCGTGACACTAGAAATTCCAAACTCATACCCCTGTGACACAATTACTTTCCATTACGTTTCCATTAGAAAACACAGTTAGAAGTCCTACCTGCACCTGACGTGGACGACAGAATGCAAACAGCATTGACACGACGCCCATGTGGATTAAGTGGATATCAACAAAACAACGCTGTGCTCTTCATCTCTCTTGTTTTGGGAGTTATGGTTCTTCATGGAGCTGCTTTTGTTTTTGGGGGGGGGGGGGGGGGGGGGGGGTTAGTGATCACGAAAAGAGAGGATTTCTGCAAAAATAAAAATAAAAGAAGAAGAAGAAAGGAAAAGAGTGGGCAATCAATCAGACCATGTAGAACTAGAAGAGGAGTGAAATAGAACGGAAGAGAAATTTGCGTTGCGATTTGCAGCAAGAAAGCCAGAATGAGGAATGCGCAGGGTCTGAGACAAAATCAAAGCTATTACAATGCTAATTAATATTTCAGCATGTTTCAAGGTGTTCACTAGATGCTACATGGAATGGAGGGGAAAAAGAAATTGCAAGACATTCTTTTACACCCCCAGCCACAGCCTGTCAGTCCTGCTCACAGTCATGGTCACAGTCACATGGACAACAATGGCGGGGGAGACCAGACCATGTAGAACTCGAAGAGCAGTGATATAGCACAGAGGAGAAATTTGCCTTGCGATTCGCAGCAAGAGAGCCAGAAAGAGGAATGTGCAGGATCTGAGACAAAATCAAAGCTATTTCAATGCTAATTAATATTTCGGCATGTTTCATGGTGTTCACTCAGATGCTACATGGAATAGAGGGGAAAATGAATTTGCAACACATTTTTTCACACTCCTAGTCGCAGTCCCGGTCAGTCCAGTTCACAGTCATGGTCACATAATGGAGAATCGTAGTTTCAGCAGTCGCATGGACAGTCAATTGGAGAAGAGGGGGGGGGGGGGAACAGATGGTACTGCCTTCCACAGCGACCAAGGAATCAGATTCAAGCGTTTTGCTTATCAGTGATTAAAATGAAGATCAATGGGCGGAACCAAACTAGATCAGACCAGGCTATCGAAGCAATTCAAAAACCAGAAAAGGGGGCAAAATCCATAAATCAGAAAAAAACCAGACAGCACAAACCCCCACGGATTTGGAACCATTTGAACTCGTAATCACTCTCCTAAGGTAAATCAAAGCTCAATTTGGATAAATCTGGGTCAACAATTGAAGATTTGGTGAGGAACTAAGAGAGAGATGAACACAAATCGAAGAACCCAAAATTTTTTCCCAAATCGACTTCAGCAACCGTGGAAGAGAGCAAAACGGCACCGATGTGGCCCACATAAGCCATAAAAAAGGACGTCATTTGTTATCACTTAAGCCACATGGACGCCACACCAGTTCTGTTTGCATTCTGTCGTCCACGTCCGCGGCCACGTAGGACTTTTAACTGTGCTTTCAAACAGAATGACAATGGTGGGTAAATGTGTCGCACTAATACAAGTTTGAGTTTTTTGGTGTCACAAATTTTTTTTTAGGGTAAACGTGTCACAATGACATAGTTTGGAGTTCTTTGTGGCTTTTCCATTTTTCTTCTTAATGCAGATATAAGTGCAGAAGAGCTTACCATTATGTAATGAAGTCCACAACCAATTTTGTCTTCAGCATGTGGATGATACTTGAGAAGCTTCTCTACAACAGCTTTCTCATCTTCAGCTGTCAGTCGTTGCCCATCTAAGTACCTAGTAACCAGAAAAAAAAATTAGCAAATTAAGGAACCGAGAGCACTCTCAACTCACCAACTGCTGCATAAACATGACTTTGACAGGTAGGCACAATTCAAAATGAAACAACTATCAACACATTCAGTGTGATGCAAATGTTTTAATCAGTTAAATCATAACTGTGTAACTTGCAAGCCCAATACAATGATCCCACTCGTAGTCCACACCAAAAGGACAATTCGATAACTATCAAACAAGACAAATAATCCTCTACTTACAAAAATCATTAGCTTGTCACAAGTATCACAAGTTGTACAGGACAAACTACTTTTCCATTTACCGAATGTAATTAATTGAACTATGATCAAAATTGTATGCAGTTGCTAACTGTGAGATTTTGTGGGAGCCAAATGTTCTAAAAGCTTGAGTTGTTAGATGTAGACGTGGTTTATTATTTAATTACTCTATTAACACTCTCCCTCACACTTAGTTTAGTCTTTTTGCCTAGCACTAAGTATGGACGTATTTAATTGGAGAAGCAAATAGGGCATGGAAAGGTTTAAACTCAGGACCTTCTGCTCTAATACCATGTGAGATTTTGTGGGACTATTGCCACACTGTTCTAAAAGCTTAAACTGTTAAATGAAGGCATGGTTTAATATTTAATTACTACACTAAACACCAATAACTGATGCGGGCCAAATTTTAAATCAAATGCTAACAAAAGCCGTTTGCAGTATCTTGTGTCAACAAAACCAATCAAGATTCTTAACTAATCCTACGAACAAGTATGTTTTGATGCAACTTTTTAGAAATATTATTTCCTGAACTCTATTAGAAATGTAGAACCAATGAAAAAAGCACAAACGCTACTGAAACAAGTAGTCATGAAGTGTGGGCGAGATTCAAGCAAACAACAGCAAATGACATCACAATACCAGTTTACAGACAAGAGTGTACTGGGAGAGCTTGACATGCTTTACAAACTCCACCGAGTTCCTAGCAATAGAACAGAATAGCCGGCGATTGAAATGAATTTAAGAGTGCAGTGGAGGAGGAAAATCTTAGTGAGCACGGATATCACACAGTACGGACATTTATGAGGCTTAGAATTGCTGGAAGGAAATTATCAAGCAGTGATGGAGACCGTCAAATGGTAAATGCTGTCTGTCATAACTCATAAGGACAGGTACCATAGTTTAGGCAATGAAAAAATGTTAGGGAAATAGGAGGCCTTCCCACTAATCTTGGGTCTGACACATACATGTAAAAAAGAATGACCTGCAATCATGTGTAACCTATGACTTTCGGTAGACTTGAAAGACTCTAGGAGAGGGAAATATGTTAATTCCCTCCATTTTCTTCTCACAGAAATTTGAGATTTTTTCATTGTTTTCCACTCAAATTTTCATTTCCCTTATTTCCCCCTATTTCCCATACATAGTGAGTGTCACAGCAACAATCATATCCAAAGTGAAACCATTTGCAAACCAATGCACCAATGGAAAACGTAAATACCGTTTACATCTATGTCTATATGTCATTACAAAGTTTGTAGATTGCCAGATTGGGCTTCTCCTCAATGCAATATGTCTACATTCATTTAGTTATCTAATGAATTTAATACTATCACATGGATGTCCATAATGGACATTTAGAGTCCCCAACGTCAATTTTGGGATATCAAAAACTGTTCATTATCTTCACTCCTACTTGATGGATGCGTGGATAGTTAGTTGTGTTTCGCTTCTCTTCCTGTGTCCAAGTTTTCCATTCTCCATTGAGTTATATTATTACATCATTTTTCGCCTTGATTTCTGTTTCCACTCCACCTTTGAACGATCCAAAACTTAATCATTTATCCACTACTTTTGTTTCAAATTGATAATTACTTTAAGATGTTTTCCCCTACGATCTCCAAGTACATATTTCTTTTTCAGCAATCCAATTAGCATCTTTCTGAGATTTTGTTAAAATGATCTAAGCATTGTCAGGAAGAGTAGGATGAACGAAATTTCAATTTTTGTTTCAAAGTCAATTAAGCCATTTAGAAATGTATTATAGAGACGTGAAAATCAGTTTTCTTTCGTTGTTGAATATTGTCAATTTCACCTTACAATGTGGAAAGCGGATGAAGATGAAAGACAACATAGTTCCAATGGGCATTACAGCTCATCTAATTCTTACAAATCTCAGTTCAAAGTCCTGCCATGTATTGGTTTTGTCCTCCTTTGTGTTAGAGTTAGAATATCGATCTCATCTTTCTTTTACATATTTACATTTCCAGAAAGACGACCTACAAGAATAGAATGGAACCCCAGCCATAACAATTATCCTGTATGATATAATGTACCGTCAAAAAAGGGGATATAGATTTTTATTTTTTCCAAAAGATATTGCCATGCATTGTTATGTTCAAACAACATTGAGTTGGAGGACCAATATCTGTATTTTATACCTTTAATACGAATAACATAACAGTTAGATGAAGTGCTCGAATATTATCCAGAGGATATAGCATACTGCAAAAATCACATGCATGTAGCAGGTCCACTATAATTAATAAAATCAACTTCAGGCATCTGCACCCTTCTACAATGAAATTTAATATCTAGCTACGAGATCAATTTGTTAAGGTTTTTGCATTTCAAATGAGTTGGTAACCATGTCACATAACAAACGAGATCGCTGACTCTCCCATACTCTGGCAAACAGCATCATAGAATGCACATTAACGAACTTCTTGAATTTCACGATATATAAGAGCAATTTGACATATAGGTTTGCAACTGTGCAGGAGATGTCACTCCTTGCCAGATTGTTGATTAGACAACAGGAGAATCTCATACGTGCATTGGTGGATTACAAAATACACAGTAGGAATCACCAAAGACTACGATGACAATTCCCCACCACTAAATTGTTTTCTTTTTGGTTTGATTTATATGCTTCTGTGTAGACATTGGTTGAAGTTAAAAATTCCAAGTAGTCTAGAAGTCAAATTTCGATGCTGCAATTGTTCTGTGCAACCGACAGAAGAGCAGAAACCAAGAGTTAGATATATTTTCCCCAAGCAGAACCAAGAGTTAGAGTTGTCCAATCAGACTGTCGACTAAGACACACTGTCCATGCAATATTCATTAACGTGAAAAACCATTCTTTGAAAGATTTGGCTAGACAGACATAATATCTGATCCCTCTCTGCTTTTTGTATTGCGCGGAGTGGGGGGAACTGAAGAGCCTTTGAAGGAATTAAGTCTACATGAATACATTTCAAGCCATCCAATATTAGAATGAAATTGGACGAGGAAATGGATACCATTCCAGGCAATCGAATCCCTCTGCATATAGTCTCTATTCTGTTGTTTGGTCACTTTGTTACAGCGTTATAACGTTATGACAAACATGTCAAGTGCAAAATGAAAGGGCTGAAATAACTTCAGCACATTATGGCCAAGTTAGATCACAAAAATGATTCCTCCCAAAAAATTTTGTACATGAAAGAAATCATCGATCATGACTTGATCAAGATGATCATTTATCTATTCTACCATAACAAATAACATGGACCTTACCAAAAAAAATATTTTAAAACCTTACCAAAAAAAAAATAACATGGACATAAATAGAGAGAGAGAGGAGAGGGGGAGAGAGATTGATTTTTCATCTTTTGTGATGACATGTGCAATGGCATATGCCGACCCCAACTAGTTTGGGATAAAGGTGCTTTTGATGTTGATGTTGTGATGACATGTGCAATGACAGAGTTTGGAAAGACTAGGTTAAGCATGGTTCCAGGGTGGAATAGAACTGGGAACCGGTGGAAACAAGGTAAGTTCCAGGATATGCAGGGTATGTTTTAGGTTCAAAAAATTGGAGAACTGGTTCTGATGGGTTCCGTTTTTGCATTTTTCTTGTTTTCTGTCTTCGCGCAATCCTGCAGTACTCCATGGCCTCTAATGATAAGTGTGAAATCTAGAACCATTAATCTAAGCTTCCATTTCCAAAGATATCCACAACTGAGACTTTCACTTTGTTAATGTTTTATACTCTTTGTGTGTCTACCTATAAATTCGATCAGTAGATTATAGCAGTAAATGATAGTCATTAGAGGTGAATTTACTGCAATCATTTAGTTAAGGATACAGGTGAAACCAGCGTAAACTCTAGAACCAACCTTGGAATCTATGACATGGTAGGTTCCAAGTTCCCAAAAATGGGAAATCGGTTCCGACGGGTAGGTGCATTGAGGGAGAATGAGTATATGAGAAGGGGTGTCTGATTACCTCCATCAGCTATGTAATTGGATTGGGGATTCCATTTCCATAGTAAACCAAACAAGGCCACAATCACAAATGGAAATTTCTCATTTTTTAGGCATTAGAAAAAGTCACAAGTCGATGCTTGCTGTTGTCAAATATGCTTGTATACTTTTTGAACTTTTCTATAAATGGCTTCTTCTCGAGCCTTTGCAAACTAATTCGTATGCCTTTGGTGCTTTATTATTGAGATCATCTCATCTGTACTTTTCAGAATAAGAGAAGAAAAATGTGGAAGAAATTTACAACAACAGAAGAACTCACCAATTGTTCGACAATATAAAAATTAGTATTGAAGATTAATTATTGAGCATCAAGTGTTGACGGCTTTAAGTGCTTGAAACGAAATGAAGAAGTTATTTGATGATAGCAAAAATTTCAAATCTGAGTATAATTCATTTCTTACAGAAAATGGAATTGTGGATGTCAATGTAGGTTTTAGAAACTTATTGGCAATCTATTGAGTTAGCCAACCCCTTTACTTACTTTTAAGTTAACTAACTAACATTATCAAAATCGCTTCATCTTATTAGATGCTGAATCTTTTTACTTTCACCCTCTTAGCTGGCAAGTTCATTTTCCCTCTCTAGTAAACTTTCATGCAGAACACACAGAGTTCTAGTCATCCTCAAAATTTTATAATCCTCCCAATACCCTAAAGCCAAATATTATTAGATGATAGGAATTCAACATTGACTAGCCACACCAATAGAAGATAGTTCCAATTTTTTAGGTAGCTGTCTTAGGGCCTGATTCCTAAAATGATCCCAAAATTCAGCTGGTTTCAATTATATTGCCTCAGCCCTAGCAGTTGACCTAAGAAGTGAGCCGACAGGGAACATTTCAGTCTATCTCTACTGGATCTACCCACCGTAAAGGTCCAGTGAAATCGCTAACGAAAATAAAAGACTGACATGTCTTGATATGGTCAAATATATGATCCACAAAAAAGAATGAAAAAACAATTAGGATGATCACTTGATATTTGATAATGAAATCTAATTTTTACCGAAGATGTCAGCTGCAAAGACAACTTTACAAAAAAGTGCAGTATAGGACATGCAGGGCAAATCATTCTGATCATTCACCATCCTTTCATTTTCACTCTTTTTAAGTCCACTTTTTAAATTAATAACTCAATCTTATCACCACACTAGCCCTATGTTGAGCCATATCAGCAGTTAATCATGTCACTAGTGGAATACTGATGGCTGGCTGACACGTACCTTCATGGTAGAGTTGGAAAATCAATAATTCAAGGTAGAACTGGAAAGGTCCAGGACTATCATTATTCATAATGTAATTAGACCTTTTCCTATATATTGTGGAAAGCTAACATCCATTGCTAGCATCAGAGTGAGTAAAAGAGGAATAGAGGAGCAGAAGAAAAGTGAAGATGATGAAAGCAGAGAGAAACGGCAGATTGGAAATAATACATCTATATTTTTTCCAAGACAAATCAATCACCTCTGTTGAAAGCAATTAAATGTTCAGGCATATGAAAACAGTGCAAGGCATCTGCAGATTTCTGAGTAGTAGTAGGTCATTGTTTACCTAGAGAGAAAGGCATACAATAGAAGAGTGGTCGGCTGTTCTGAAATGGTACTCAAGAGTACCAAGATCCTGAGATAGACAATATAAACTGAAGAGAACAAGATGGTAAATAATTTGCCACAAATACCGTCCATGGAACTAGTGGAACACAGAAGCAGTTGGAAGAGGGAAGCGATGATAAAACTAATAGCTAAGCACAAAACACGCGGCTACCAAGGGTAAGCAACTCAGTTGTCTGTGACTTTTATTTTTCTGGTTCTTCATTCAATGAGAAATCCCAACCGGTTTTCAAGCCAAAAACAAATGAAACAAAAAAGAGAAATCCCAAGAGGTGTGTGTTTTCATATTCGCATACAATTCTCCACCCAAGATGCTCGATGCCAAAGAAGGATGCTTTTACAAATTCATAGCCATTATCAAGTTCCCATGTAATTAATCACCACCGACTTTCACCTTCCAAGCTATGTAGGTTCTTTATCGAAGGAGTTCACCATCCATAAGCAAGCTATCGAATTGATATAACTCACTTCCACATACAGGGGGAAAAAAAATCACATAAGCTGTGTGCAGCAAGCTATCTTGCCGACGTAGACGCCCCACATTATTTTCCCAAATTACACTTGAACTCTAATTACTTCAACCAGCTTCCGAACGGAGTTCAATAGTGCACAACAACAAATAACCAAAGCAACTTTGAACTACTAAGTAATCATTGTACGTGTGTAGAGAGAGAGAGAGAGAGAGAGAGAGAGAGAGAGAGAGAGAGAGACCTATCGGAGTGGAGAATCTCCTTGGCGAGCGAGACTGTAGGCTTGATGTCTCTCAAAATCTCATCTTCCATATCCTTCCACTTCCTGTAGTCAGGATCGTCCCATCTGTGGTACTTCGGCGTCTCTTTGGTGCTCAATAACACCATGCTCTCCTTCTCCTCGGGGAACACCTTCTCTCCCTGCGAAGCCGACTCGATCGAGGCCCCCGCCGCGGCGCACAGCGGACGGAGACCTCCGGCGAAGAGGCGGTGGTGAAGGTGGAGCCGGAGGCGGAGAACCGGCATGCTCCTCAGAAGCAGAGGAGGAGCTGCCATGAGCGAAGCTTCAATGGGGCTCTCGCTCTGCTCTGGCCGTGCTCTGCGAAGTGAGAATGATAACAATGGTATTGACGCTGAAGGTGATTCGGTGAAGGTGCTCCTCGTGGTGTTGATCCTTCGCGAGGGAGAGATCGGGCCCCGCTTTGGGTCCACTTCATTTGGGCTCTTCTTGTCCGTTTGAGAAACAAACCTATGAGTTATGACCTTTTTTTTTTTTAATAAAAAAATATTATTAGAAAATGCTACATCATGGCTCTACAAAACTAATTAACGGGGTGAAGGTCCCAAAATCGGTCCAAATTTTACATGGACCAATTCCTCTGTTTTCGAAATCTAAAATCTACCTAGCATGACTAAAAAAAAAACCTTGTCAATCCACTTGAGAATCGGCCATTTTTTTTCATTTTTATTAATTTTTTGTTTCGTTTAAATTAAGCAAACTGAAAGTGAACGCAGCAACAAAAACTGCTATTTGTCAATAGGAACAGATTATAAAAATTGAACACGTATAATTAAAAGAAAGAACAACAAATTCAAACATGTAATATAAAAAGGTTCTTGATTTGATTCTTGCATTCCCGGTTCTGTTCTTACCAAGGAATCGGAGAATGAATAGCACATTATTGATTCCACATTTTCTTTTAGCCAGAAACCGAACGATTAACTGTGGGAACCTAGAATCAGACCAGTTCCTATGGCCAGTTCAGTCCAATTCTTAGTTCTATCTTGAATACATGCTCACCCTCTACTAATTGATATGTTGAATCACATTTTAGTATTTCAATAATATGGTCATGCACTGCTAAACCCCTAATTAAAATCTTATCACATGGTTTCGCAATTCAATGCTTGGTGTTATTCCTTTATGGCCACTTATGCACATGGCAACACTTCTACTTCAAAAATCAAGTTCTGCTTTTGAGCAAAAGTTGATTTTTCTACTTCTACTCCAAAAGTTGATTTTTGATTGGAGAATGCATTTGATAACAGGACAAAAGTTTTACTTTTGGGATATAAATTTGTTTGGTAGCAGTTTAAAATTTTTACTTATGAAACATTATTAACACAAATAATTCCACAAAAAATTATTGATCTTAACCTAAAATGCATGTTATTTGAAAAAAATGAAATGACGGATTTACGTATAATTTGTCATTTAATTATTTATGCAAATAAGGATCGATTTTATAAGAAAAATTGTATTAATGAATACGATAGACGAGTTCATATATCCAAGCTAAAAGCATGGTAGTTCCGATGCTTCCTCGTTTGTGCTCAGAGGTGTCAAATGTTTGGGTCGGATTTGGGTCGAATCGAATGTAATTCGATTCATATTAATCCATTTAACCTCATTTTCATACAATACAAATTTAACGATCCATACCCAACCCGACCCGTAATACTTAAATACTTTTATATTTACCAAAATCATAAAATATTTATTTTTATAATTTATCAAGAAAAATGATATTACTAAATAACTGTGACATTCTGATTTTTCCTGTCATTTCAAGACTCATTGATGGCAATGTATCTAATGATGTATTTTAGTTATATCTCGCTCGGATCTGATCAATTTTGAGTCAACTGACCAAAAAGGAAAGGCTAACGCGAGATAGGGTACGTGTACCTAGGGAATTCGAATATGAAATGGTGTTTTGACCATAAGGATTATAGAGGGGACATTTATAACCATAAAAGACCGATATAAAAATAATTAAGGAATACATTGCTAGCATTATATGATTGGGGCGCGGGTGATGCCTCTTAAACCAATATATAATTTGTAAAATTTTCCTAAATCGATCAGTGACAATCGGGGCCATTGGAACTAGTGATAGACCCTCACAATTCCATGAAAACCAAAGTCGCCATGAATTGATGAGCCCTAATTGTGATATGAATCACAGGGTCGATACGCATAACATCTGCAAAAATCGTTCGTCGGTTCGAGATAGGCTGAAATCGCATTGAATAGAGAAATAATTCAGAAACAAGTCTTAAAATTCAAGAATGGAGAATCAAGAATTCTAACATAATAATTGGATTGGCCGTCGCCTTATCAAAGAAAATTGAAACCAGAAAAATGACGTTCCGGACGTCGGGGGTAAAACTACCATTTTGTCCCTCAAGTCTTAGCCTTACCTATATAATTGGACAAGGATATTTTCGTCTTAAACCCCACCCAAGGCTGCGAAAATGTGGAAAAACTATGGTCATTGGATGCACTTTGAATGACACCTTGGACAAGTGTCAAGAGATTGAGCCATGAGTTGATATGTACACTTTTTACCTACCATTCCACACAAGTTGACCTTTGAAATTTCATATACCTCTCTCTCTCTCCCCCCCTCACTTGGCTGATCATCACCTTCTCCATTTGCTATTTCATCTTCTTCTCCTTCATTGCCAAGCTGCTTTCCTGTACCGACTGCTTAACTAAATTGGCCATAACTTTTTCATCCAATGGTCGATTAAGGTAAAATCACCGGTAATAGAAAGCTTATCATCTTGCCGTTCTAACAAGGTATTATAGGTCCAAATTCACCCAGCCATTTGTCCCATAGAGCCGTTTGAAGGAGCAAAGGTCAGGAGGTCAGTTTTGAATCCGAGAGCTCCCAGTCGACTAGTCTCGACCATCCCACCATTCCGGCCATATATTTGTCGTCCGATATCAAATTGAGGTAAAATCACTTCCCTTTGAAATATTATTGTCTTATGGTTCTATGGACATATTATAAGCTCCATTTGGCCCAGCTATTTATCCTGTAGATCTGTTTGAGTAGGCAAAGGTCAAGAGAGGTCAGATTCTGACTGGTTTTGGGGAAAGACCTGTTCCGGGGTCTTCCAGACTTCAAATTGCTCTAAATTTTCGCTTAGGTCTTCTAAACTTATAGTGTTAAGGTTGGATAAGCTGTGGTAAAAAGTTGGGATGAATTTGATGGAGTTTTGACCCACCCCAAATGGGTCTTGTGATTTTTGGATAGAAACTGCTGGTTTAAGGACTTGAGGAAACCGGCGACTTTCAAAGTGTTTCCGGCGACGGCTCGGCCCCAAATCTTCTGTGAGCCTCTTAGACCCTTAGATATACATGTTAGCAAGTAGGTTGTTGATTAAATGGTGGATTTGGAGTAGTTTTAGGGCTGAAAAACTTTGGTATGCACAAAATCGAAAATAGCCCGGTTCGGTTCTATGCAAACCGAATCTGTGGGGGCTGATGATGGTTGGTTTTGAGCCTCAAATTGGTGATTGAGGCATGCTAAAATGATGAGGATTATGTTATGGAGATTTGTGGTTCATGGATTGGTGAATTGGATATGGAAATTGACGGATTGGTTGGAATTTTCTAGGTTGTACGGTGAGATTGGTCTTGGACCCTTGAGGGCCGAATCTTTGAAGGCTCAAGAAGAGAATTTTTGTGGCATCAAACTCAAGGTAAGGGAATCCTAAACTTAGGATATGAAGATTGGACTCAATTGGGTGAATCGAGGATTAATTTGATCTATTTATGAGAATCTTCCAAAGGGATAGCTCTTAATATGTCCTAAGTGGTTATAGGAGGTCTATGTGTGACATTGCTTGTGTTTAAATCATATGCCATGTCGAATGTCATTGATTGTCTTGCATGCTATGAGTATTCAAATTGTGTATGAGTTGCACCTGTTGTTTTATCTGTGAATTGAATTGCAAAGCATGGCATGAACATGACATGACGAGGCCCTGAGGCATATGAGACGTGGGGTGAGAGATGGATACCTTGATACGATGTAATCGCGGGGTGGAATTGATATTGTGTGGCGCTCTGATGCGATCTAATCGTGGGGTTAAGATGGCCACGGTCCTGATGCGATCTATTCGCGGGACGGAGGTATGAGGTGATGATATTGGCCTGTAGATTCATTGGAACCTGATGCATTTACACGGGTTGCCAATAACAGTCTGATGCGTTTACGCGGACCGAGCCTGATGCGATTTAATCGCGGGCTGGAGAATGAGGCAGGCAGGAAGAGGTGATTGTGGTGAAATGGCGGGACGAATATGCATGATCCTCTGAGTGTGTATGATGCCATAGCTGCATGCCTGCCATCTGTGTTGTAACATTCTGATTTCCAGTCGATTTCAAGCTCATCATGAGAAGTGTGTATCTGGAGATGCATTTCAGTCGTATCCCGCTCGAACCTGATCAATTTGAGTAGACTGACCAAAGGGGAAATGTTAACGAGAGATGAGGTATGTAGACCTAGGAAACTCGGATAGGAAATGACGCTTTGACCATAAGGATTGTCGAGGGGATATTTAGGGCCACAAAAAAATCGATCCAAGAACGATTAAGGGATGCTTTGCGAGTGTCATACGATTGGAGCGCGGGTGATGCCGCTTAATCAACATATGATTTCCAAAATTTTTCTAAATCGGATGGTGAAGATCGAGACCTTAGGAGCTAGTGATAGACCCTCACAATTACATAACAACCAAAGCCGCCACAAATTGACGAGCCCTAAACGTGATATGAATTACGGGGTCGATACGCGTAATGTCTGCGAAAGCCGCATGTCGATTTGGGATAGGCTGGAACCACATCTGATAGAGAAAGTTATTAGAAATGAGCCTTGAAAGATTTGAAATGGAAAATCAAGAATTCCAACGTTATTTGGATTGGTCGTCGCCCTATTGAAGATTTCCGGAACGAGAAAAACGACGTTTTGAATGTCGGGGGTAAAATGACCGTTTTGCTCCTCAAGCTTAGAACTTTACCCTTGCAATTGAAGAACGGAAAAATGGTCTAAGCACACCCCAAGGCTGCCAAAAATTCAAGGACAAGGAAGTGGCTATTGGATCTCATGGGAAAAGCAACTTGCCAAGTGTCAAAGATCCAAGGAGTCATGGTCATTTCACCTTTTTCCCACCTACCAATCAAAGGCCTTTGACCATAAATTGAATATAGCAATCACTCTCTCTCTCTCTATTCTGCAAAAATTTCGGCCACCACCCTTGGAGAACCGACCATCATCTTCCTCCTCCTCTTCTTCATTCTGCTACCTGCCGACCAGAATCTGGGCTCCACTTCGTTGGCCACCATAGCCACTTCCGGCCACCCTTGGACGCCGACCAACCATACAAACAAAGATCTATGTCTTGCCGACATCCTCCAATAAGAATTGAAACATTTGGAGCACCAAGGAGCCCAGAGCAAGGATTCTTCCGAGAGTCGACGGAAACTGACTCAATCTGAGGTAGGTTCGATTTCTGACCTGTTTAGTGGCAGAAATCTTAGAGTTTTGAGCTTAAATTTTGTGGAAACCTAGTATACATGTAGATGGTTCTATGGTAAAAAGTTGAGATGGATTTGATTAATTTTTTACCACGAACCGGCCTTGTTAATCTTGCCCATAAAACTGTTAGATTCTGTGCTTAGAGGAACCGGCGACTTTGGATAGTTTTCTGGTGATCAACCGGCCTAAAACTCACGGTGAGCCTCTTGGACCCTTAGATAATCATGTTAAGAGATAGAATGATGATTAAATGGAGGATTTAGAAGTGGATTGTAGGTTGGATGTGCTCGGTTTGCATAGAACCGAAGTGAACCGGTTGGTTCTGTGTAAGACCGGTTTTGTTGGGCTGATGATGGATGGATTATAAGTCTCAAATTGATGTTTAAAGCATGTTAAGATGTTGAGGATTATGCCATGGAGGGTTAGGAGTCATGGATGGTTGAATTGGACATGAAAATTGACGGATTAGTCGAATTTTATTAGGTTTTGCAGTGGATTGGCCTTGAACCATGGATGGCCGAGACCTTGAGGGTCCATGAGGAGCAACTTGCGTTGACAAATCAAAGGTAAGGGAATTCCTAACCTTATGCTAGGAAGATTGGACTCAATTGGGTGAGTCGAAGATTTATTGGATTGAGTTATGAGAAAATCCCCAAACGTAATAGCTTGATATGTCCTTAGACGTTAAGGAATGATTGTGTGATATTACCAATGCCTGAGTTGTTTGCCATGCGTGTAAACCCTTTGAATTGAATTGCATACCACGAAAATTATGAAATACATTTGAATGCGCGCCTGCAAGTGAGTGTGAAATTGATTTGATGATCAAGCATATAATATGATGTGGCATGAGCATGGCATGGCATGGCCCTGACGCGTGTGAGACGCGGGGCAGAAGGTTGAAACCCTGATGCTACGAAGTCGCAGGGTGAAGAATGATAAGATGGTGTCTTGATGCGACGAAGTCGCAGGGCTGAGATAGCCACAGTCTTGATACGATCTAATCGCGGGACAGAGTATGAGCTCATAAACATTGCTTGGAGATGGACCGAGACCTGATGCATTTACGCGGGTCACCGATGACGGTCTAATGCGTTTACGCGGGCCGAGCCTGATGCGATCTAATCGCGGGCTAGAGAATGAGGCAGACAGAGATTGATGGATGTGGTGAAGTGGCAGGTTGAGTATACCAGTGCATTATCATTTGAATGTGACATGAGTTCATTTTTGTATGCCTGTCGTTTATATGTCATTGCTTCATTGAATGGTGCCCTATCTGCCTGTAAGTTATGAGTTTGAAAAGATAGAGGATTGGAGGACTGCCTAAGTGGACGGTCGGCCTAACCTAGGGTTAGGACCCACCTTACTGAGATTTATATCTCACCTCAGTGGGGGCTTACATTTTACAGGTTCCAGGTGAAGGTAGCACAAGCTTGCCAAGGATTGGCGTCTGAAGAGATAGTTGATCAATTACATTAGATTGGATTTGTCTTATGATGATATTAGGTTTGTACTTCCGATTGGTGAATTGAGAATTGATCTTTTAGGAATTGCTTAAACAGAAAATTTCCAAGTGTGATAGTTGTATATGTCCTAAGTCATCGGTATGTTCCTGTATTTATATAAAGGGAGGTGGCATCGCTTCTGCGCGCATTTGTTTCAAGGAGTTGTATGTTATTGGCCGTTGGATCCTAGAGCGTTAATGAATGAATGGCATGGACAGGGATGTTCGCGTGCTTGTCGAGTTCGGGGCGTGACATGTGTGCTGTCATCTCTATTTGTATTTGTCTGATATGTCTGTGAGCTTGGATGTTTGGGGTTTGCGACTGCCTGAGTGGACGGTCAGCCTAACCTAGTGTTAGGACTCACTTTACTGAGATGTGTATTTCACCCCGTTGTTGGCAACATTTTCAGGTCCCCGCGAAGAAAATCAAGTTTGCCATGGATTGGTATTTAACGAAGTCATTGGAGGAAAATAAAGACTTCCCTTCTGAGACCTTAGGGTTGAAAAATGATATTCTTGGGGATTAAGATTTGTAACCTCTGAAGTATGATTGATATTTATAAAAGGGGTACCCTTATGTCTTTAGTCATAATGTGTTGTTGTATTTGTAATGGAGTTGGCATCGCTTTCGCATGCATGCTTCATATAGAGTTGTAAGTTATTGGCCGTTGGATCTTGGAACTCATTAAAGGTAACGGTGAAGGTGGATGCTTGCGTGCCCGCTGGGCTCGGGGCGTGACAATAACTCTCATGCAATTGAAAATATATTATTATTAAAAAAATATTATTTAATTTTTTAAAAGTAAAAAAGTATTATTTATTATTTTTTACTCCGGCGATGGTGGTGGGCGACAATAGTAGACAGTGGTCAATGGTGGTCGACCGTGGCCAGTGGGGGTGATGGCGCGCAGCGACCGTGCGTATTGATTGCGTAGGCATGATTGGGAGTAGAGAGCAATTCATAGCGAAGAGAGAGAGAGACGGTCAGTGAGAACAAAAAGAGGTTGAAGTGAGAGAGAGTTAGTATAAGGTGAGAGAGATTCTGATCTCGAGAGATTTTTACTTCTGAAAAAAGAGTAATTTTTTTACTTCCGAAAATGGATTGAAATACCTTATAAAGCAAAAAATTACTTCAGAAGTAAAAAACGAAATTGCGTGGCCAAATAAGTTTTTGCTTTAGAAGTTGCGATACCAAACGCATTTGTGCTTCATAAATGTTATCATGCGTGCCGATAAATATAGATTTGTTTAATAGTGAACAAGAGTTAGCATACCTATATTTCTGAAAGTATTGGGCACATATCTGAGTTTTATTTTCGAAAATCAATTCGCACCTCCATATAAGTTTTCTGCAAATGTTCATGATAAACGTCGATCTATTAAATTTTTACATTCACTCAGGGCACTCGAACCAACTAAAACCTAAACTACCCAAAACTTGAAGTAAGGTACCGCGATTAATTTGCAATGTGGGGCAATTTGGTCTTTTATGTCACGTTTCGATTCTCGAACACACGAAATTCCTACCAAATCATCACGTCATAAAATATAACGTTCAAGGCACGCTATTGACCTATGATACTTTACTACGCATGAGAAAATATGTAGTACTCCCAAACAACAAATCAGCAGGGATGGAAAAGCGGGAATCACTTCAGCTCCAAAAATGTCATTTCATTTAATAGACACATCTTAACCAGCAAGAATATTACTTTATTCAGCCCCATACTTTGGAGTGGCTCCCTAAGACCAATAAAAAGGTAGGGGTCGGGTGAAGGTTAGTTTCATATCTACTCTGGAATAGGCCTACGTCACCCTCGTCCTCCACAACACTCACAACACCAGATCTATATTACCTTGGACTTGAAAACGTTTAATAACGACGGGGTGAGAAATAAATCTCAGTTAGTTAATGTCTAAGTCTGGCTAGGGTGCTGATTCGCTCAGGAAGACCTAAACATGCAGCACATAACGATGGCAGATCAATAGCAGGTGATCTACACTATGCTCTAACTCATACAAGGAAACATATACAATCCGACCATGTTTCCACAATTACATGCAAGCTTACCATACATTGGGCCACGCATAATCAAACAGTTATACCATCCAAGGCAAATAACCAGATCAATAATCATAACTTACATACGCATAATATCACATGCAATTTCGATTATTAACGACCATTCAATCCAACACACTAGAAAATGATTTAAGTACACTAGCTAGTTTGCTTTATTGGTGGAGCCAGACATCGTCCTTTACTTTTGGCGACGGCTTTAGATAGTCCATGTGACTCTGATTGACCAATTAGAAGATGATGACTGTCGGCTTGGCACGGAACTATCGAGAATACCTTTAGGGATTTCGGTCCTTTACTAGCTGTGACCGGAATTCGATCAGTCAGAAAACACTGACCATCATGCATCAGATTAATCAGAAAACAGTGGTTGTCCGAAACATCTAACCAATCAGAAAACAATTATTGTCGGGAAACCTATTATATGACCACTTAAGCATACAATACAACCAAATTATTCTTATCTTTACATTTAGCCAAATGCTTACTGTCATGCTCAAAATTAGGCTCGAAACCATTTTCTTGCTCAATCAGAAAGCAATGATCGTCTGAAACATCTAAGCAATCAAAAAACAATGATTGTCGGAAAACCCATTATATGACCACTCAAGCATACAATACAACCAAACGATTCTTATCTTTGCATTTAGCTAAATGCTCATTGTCAAGCTCAAAATTCAGCTCGAAATCATTTTTATGCTCAAATATGCAATTTGATGTTCATAAGGGGTCATGTGAATGAATAGTTTGTTGACCAGACTTTGCATCTAACCCGAGTAATCAATCCTCATATGATCAATGTTAAATCAATTAGGATACCCAACACTGAGCATTGATCGCCCCAAGCTGATAGCTGATCAAGTAATTAATTAATTGATCAGTTCACTCGGTCTACTTTATTGCTCGCTTGCTCTTGATCAAGCAGTCATAATCGAACAATCAATCCGGCCTAAGCATCAAGTTGCTATAGACATCCTAGCTATCCAATCTAACTTAATCAATCATGATCATTTATCATAATCCATGTTTCTAACTAAAACCAACCATAATGAATTTACCTAAACACCCTATTATACTAATTACACTAACCCTAAACGTAATTAGCGTCTTAACCAAGAGTCAGGGGCTAACTCAAAAGTAATTATTTAGAAAAACCCTATGTGATTTTGAAGTTGACAAAACAATCCAAGTACTCTTGAGTTTTGACATAATGCCATGGAATATTTGTTTTGCAGATTGTCCTTTGGTAAGGGGATGCACAGAATTGAGTTTATCAAAAATGATTTTGCTCAGATGAGATTTGTAAGGGACTCAGATGCTGATTCGAGCTTAGATGTTGGAATGATGATCAAGCTCTAAGTGGAGTATTTATGTGTAGTAATCAGAACTTGAAAAAGATTTTGAAATGTACTTAATTGATACATTACAATGGATACAATCGAGTTGGATCATTCTTGAGGATTCTCAAGGATAAAGACTAATCAAGGATGCGAAATCAATGAGATACACACGACTTTCCAAATGAATGAAATTATCTATAGAAATCCAGTATCATAATTGTATGGGCAATTTGATCCAAATAGGAAAGACTTTCCTTTGGCGATCCTCAATGATTACGAGATCTTCTTTTGGTATTTATTTTGTTCAAATGAAAAGTTTTGGAGAGATCTCTTCTAGAAGCCTTGCAACGATTAGATTGGAGGCGGGGGAGTATAAAATACATCTTAAGATCGAAGGGAAAAAGATCGGCGTTAAGAGGGAAAAGTGTTCATAATTCTTAGATCGAGAGTACTTCATTTCATACACACTTCTTGATTCATCCATTGTAATTGTGAGGAGGTGTACATAAGAGTGTTAAGTGCTAGGTGGGGTATCCTGCGTGTCAAGGAGATCACTAACCCGTAACCTCTTGAGTAGTTTACCAGTGGAATCCAGCGGATTGGCTGATAGTCGAAAAAGTGGATGTAGGCTTAATCAAAACCGAACCACTATAAACCATATGTGCAGTTTTCTCTATATTTACTCTAATCATATCATTTATACTGTGATAGCTGAATTGTATATGAATCGTTCATGGTGATATACTGTGTATACATCATCTAAGACATTATATTAACGCTTGTGCAATTTGTATTCCTCGATAAACTTTGAATTGTACTATAATCACATATTCAACCCCCTTTTAGTGATAACGCTAGCCACACCAATTGGTATCAGAGCCTGGTGCTCATATTTTGTGAAGTATTTTTACTTTCGAGCTAACGATCTTTATGGTTAGCAATTTCTCTCCCACTTGGATTAAAGGTGGAAGCAATAACAGACCATCATATTTTGAAGGGAAAGAGTACAAAGAACAATGACTGGCAAAACAAATTCAAAGCATATATTAGATGCCAAGATCTCTAAATATGAGATGTTGTACAACGATGAGTGAATCCGAATGCAAGTGTTACAACCAGATCAAATGCTGGGGATAACAATTCAAAGCCGACTGCTATTCTGTCCATTACTGAAATTGCCAAGAGAGATGCTCTCGATGCAAAGGCTATTTTTTCATTCTATAGTGCTTTATCTCCTATTGAATATAAACGTATTGCAGATTGTTCTTCATCAAAAGAGATTTGGGACGAGCTCTACATCGTCTATGAAGGAATAGACAGAATCAAAAAGACTAAAGTAAATTTCCTTCTCAACCAGTATGAAGCTCGAAGAAATTGTGAAATAAATGTTTGACAGATTTACTGAAATAGTGAACGGTCCCCCATACTATGGACAACCTGTTTCTGGACCGATGAGAGTCAACAAGCTACTGAGAGCTCTCACAAAAGAATGAGACAATGTCAAAATCTCCAATCCTCTAAGGAAGAAAGGTCAACGAAGAAACCATGACAAAAAGGGAAGAAGTCTGTTGCTTTAAAATCTAATGTTGATTCTGATGTTTCAGACTCAGAAGATGAAGATGATGAGAAGTTAGCACTCATGGTCAAAAGATTTAGAAGAATGGCTAAGAAAGGCAAGAACTTCAAAAACAGAAAAGATCTCAGATGATATGATAAAAAACGATTATTTGAGACCAAAAGTGAAGGCCAAGAAGTCATCTACTACGAATACAAGAAGAGAGGTCACATCAAACCTAATTGTCCTTCTATTAAAGAAGAAAGACAAGGATGAAAGATCCAATAAAATCTTAAAAGCAGAGACTTGGAGCGACACCTAATGTGAGAGTGATGAAGAGTATGCCAACATGTCTCATGGCTGACTTAGATGATGAACTTGAGATCTGGGTATCAAAAAAAACTTGAGTTTCATTGATCATTGCTAGGAGTGATCAACTCACAGGACGGATGGTTTTACTTTGAAATCGAAAACCATTTGCTAGAGATCGATTTTGCAAAACACAAACCGCGAACCAACTGAACCATTGGTCCGGTTGGGTCCGATTTTCAGTTAGATTTCGGCTACGTTTCTACTGAGCAAAAAATGAAAAAAAAAAGGCGAGGAAACAAATTCACCTTGTTCCAGAGCTAGCAATCTGTTAAAATGAGCAACAACATGTCAAGCTACAAATACATGGGAGAGGGTTAACCATGACCCCCATAAAAGTGCAGTATTCTCAACTGACTGAATTGTCCAACACTTTCATATGAGAGAAGTATTTCCACTAAAGTATTCATGCAAGATGATATGAAAGGAGTATTTCTGGCACTTTTCTTAGTAGAGACTTTGAGAATAATCTTCTTCACACGCTCCTTGCTAACAGCAGATAAGAACACTGATAACATGCCAAAAAAATTAAAGTTGATGTTTTTCACCAAGAATCTTCAGCAAATCATTTTTTAAATTAGAAAATATAACTGTTGAAATATAATCATGTAAAATTTTATCTCAAAATTTTTCCTTGCCTTGAGAGAGATTCATCTCTCATGTGATTGCTAACTTGATATAAATGAGACTGATCAAAGCTAGTATCTGGATCTAAGAGACCCGCCAAATCCTTCCAGACATTAGTGTCCTGATCTAGAATATGAAATTCTCCTTTGCTTTTGTTGGGTCGGGAAAGAACCGAGACATTATTTTGAAGCAGAATTGCACCTTCTTCTGGATTTCTAAAGCATCACTATTCTGCAGTTGGAGAAAATCACTTGCTCAAGTCACCATTTTCCTGTGTATTTCTTGAAACTGATAAATATTCAGAGTTTGCAAGCCTGATACGTCTGCCTTAAACATAGATACCTCTGCATCTCCTGTTGTAACCTGAAATTTGGAGTAACGACAAATATAACAAATTCCGTCATGAATAACTCTAAAAGCTGGGCTTTCAAAATGCACATCCCAACCATAATCAATCATTTAAGCAATTAAAGAGTGAATACAAAAGCTCTCAAGCATTTCAAATCCACTTTCATATATGGTCCAATTGAATAACAAACAAGACAGAGCATGTAAAGGCATCCATAAAGAAATTCTATTAGAGATTGACAATAATAAATTAGCCAGTAATAAAAGAACTCAGCTCCTTGATGACATATGCATATATAACAACCAAGAAACAAATCACTTAGAATTCAGCTGCTTTAGAGTGGGAAAAAGCTGACGTTCAGGACAAAACGTACTACTGAACTGCTCAACACATTATACCCTCTCTGCGGAACTTTACCAAGTCCATCAAAGCTAAAAGTAAGTTCTAATCACTCATAGGATCCATCACAAAAAGCTCCATTAGTCATTTGACATCACTAATGCGGAATCCACAGTAATAAACTTCTCAAAGTTTTAATCTAAAACCAAGTCTACGAAAGATCCACAAGACATTTCCAAGTTGGAACTTCAATTCAATACTCCAAGTTGTAGCCCCCCGAAAGCAAAACAACAAACTCAACATTAATTGCATATTAGAATTATTAGTGATGGGACCAAAACAATAAAATGGAAAATCTCACCACATACATTCCGCACACTTCAACTTGCAAACAATATGTATTGTTAACCTCCTTATTAACATTTTCCATATTTAACACAAAAAAGCTATTAGATAAGACATTCACTTATTAAACATATGAAAAATACAAGATAAGAAAAGATACGAACTTACCCAACTCAAATCTTTCCGCATTCTCGATGCACTCTTCAATAATCCTTACCTCAAGAGCCGCTTTCAACCCATCTTGAGTGCAAATCAGAGCTTCCACAACTCTAGGAATCAAAGAACTTCCAAAGCTATCAAGTACACGACCAAATGTAATAAAAGTTGACTCAAAAGCAACAGTAGTGATGAGAATAGACAAAATATCCAAAGCCATCAAAGATAGGATTTTGAACTTTCGCCCTGCAGTTTTCCACCACATCAAAATGTCAAGGTCACGAGCTTCTTCACGTTGAGCTTTAAAATACCAATCAAGCTCAGTCAAGTCACCTGCGGACTTTTTTTTCTCCTCATCAATAAATGTATCATATGTCCTTTTCACACGAAAATTGAAATCTCTCTCTTGGTTACTAGTATTTCTATCAACGTTGCCATTACTACCAAATGCAGATTCATCACCCTTCTTTTTTTTTCGCAATAACTAAGAAAAGATTTCTCATAGAATTTAAACAAATGTTCTAGGGTCAACTTCATCTCATTAAACATCACATCGACTTTCACACTATCTTTATAAATGAGTCCATAACAATACCTCACATACTTCAACTTTTTTCTAGGATCCAACACTACCGCAATCAACACCATTTTATTCATTTTTTCAAAATCCCCATAATATTTGTCAAACTTATCTTTCATTTTTGCACCCATAGCTTTCACTGTAAGTTCCGTAGCCTTTGACACTGCTTTCAAAAAATTATGTAAAGAAGCTATCTCGTCAAAATGCTCAATAGAGTTGATATACAAGCTCCCACACATCCTCTTGGTGGCATCATAAAATATTTCCAAAAAATTGAAAAGATAGTGGCATTTTCCTAGTCAACACAACTCGGAGTGTCAGAATTAAGCTAAGCAGAGAAATAAATATCACATTCTTCTATTTTTTTAAAAGCTTTTCTTAGCTTAAATGCAGTGTCTAACATTAGATAAGTGGAGTTCCATCTAGTGCTAACATCAAGACAAACTGAACCTTTCTAAGTGGTTCTTGTACTCTCAATGAAACCTTGAAATATTTTAGCTCTTATAGGGGAACTTCTTACATACCTAACCACATTTCGAATACGTGTAACAAAATCACGCACCTCAGCAAGCCATCATTCACAGCCAAATTCATTATATGAGCCTTGCATCTCATATGTAAAACTTCACCATCTAAGATCAATAGATTCTCTTTATAAAATTATTTTTTCAGAAAACTAAGGGCGGTATCATTCGCACTAGCATTATTCATAATAATTGTTGTCACGCCTCGAACCCGGCGAGCACGCGAACATCCCACCAGGCTGTTCTTCTTTCAATGGTCTCCGATAGAGTAATATGCAAAGCAGGCCAATAGGGGCCGTAGGAAATTAGTGTTTGAACCCGGCGATTGGGTTTGGATTCATATGTGCACGGAGCGTTTTCCCAAGTAGTGACATTCTAAGTTATTACCGCGAATGGATAAACCATTCATGGTGTTGGAAAGGGTCAATGATAATGCCTACAAACTTGATCTTCTAGTGAGTATGATATTAGTGCTACTTTTAATGTTATTGACTTGACTCTTTTCAATACATGTGATGATTTGAGGGAAAATCCTTTGCATAGGGAAGGAAATGATGTGGACATCGAACCCTATCGAGGAGGAGGTGCTAGGGACCCGTTGACCTATCCGTTTGGTTCAATTACTTGAGAAAGGGAGAAAGAATTCAAGGAATCTATTGGTATCATGGTTCAAGATCTTTGGAATGGAGGCGATCTTGATTTAAGGATTGAAGATTACGAAACTCTTTGGCACAACACGATCACATTTAGCCTTGCGAATTGCGATGGATTTCGACCATTCGACATCGTTTAGATGGGTTTTTAGGTCTTTTTCTATTTTTAGGCTAATTTTATTAATTAAGGTGATTTTCGTCCTTTTCCCTTTTAGGGTTAGCACCATATATAAGAGTGGTTATGAGTTTTTGATAACACAACACTAATTCAGAATTTATATAAAGAGTTTTCCTCTTCTTCGAGTTCTATTGAAGACTAGATCTTATCAAGACTTCCTTGTGACGATCGATTCAACTTATTGAGCAAGATTGCGAATTCTCTTGTTTGTGGCGTCTATAGCGTGGATTGGTTGACATAGGTTCGTCAACAGGTCACGTTTATATCAAGGTTACCAATCACATGTTTGATTGGGGGTTAAGATTTGCAATTCGTAACTCTTGAATCTTCGTAGAACGATCAGTTTCTGTCGTGATTCTCATCAGGATTGTAAAGTTTGATTGCTTGGCCAATCTATTTATGAGTTTTACATTTATATGGGATCACATATTAACCAATGAGGGTCAAAGCATAACCTGAAAGCCGTTGCTAAGGGAGGTCCGGGCAGATGATAATACTACCTAGGAACTATTATTGCTGGGGGTCCTGCCTAGCACGACTTGGGAGCCATTGCTATGGGGGGTCCAGGCAGATAATAGTACTAGGGGTGAGCAAAAAAGACTACCTAGATCAGGACCGCCCAAACCGGATTAGGACCGGTGGTCTAGTTCTCGATTCTAGGGGGATTCGATTCGATCCCCGGTTTCTAAAATTGGAACCAGTGACCGGACGGTCCGATTCCCATTCTAGGGTCCGGTTCTAGAACTGGACCGCCTGGTCTTAAAAAAGAATGGTTTGAGGAAACCACAGAAGCTGTAAATGAAAGCGCAAAGGTCTTTAGTTGTAGATTTTGCTCCAAACTTGAGCATATCAAAGGACTTTGAGGCTGGGAGACTATTGAGTAATGGCTGATCGTACCCACACAGGATGAAGTCGGTTACAACCTAATTTCTATTGAGTAATGGCAGATCAAACCCGCATAGGATGAAGCCGATTTCGGAACTGGACCTCAAAGATCGGACCGAAATCGCTCATTTTATTGAACTGTCATTTTATCAGTTCTTTGGAACCGGACCAGATCGACGGTTCGATTCGGTTCCCGATTCTCGGGTGGCCGGTCCGGTCCGTGATTTTGAAAAATAGGAACCGAGACTATTGATCCGGTTCCCGATTCTTGAGGGGAACCGGATCGGACCGGGAACCGTTCACCCCTAAATAGTACCACCTGGGAGTCGTCATTACGGGGGGTCCTGCCTAGTGCATTGTAATAGCCTAATGCGTTATAATGTAGGCCTTGATATTGAGTGATGTTAGCGAGCTGAGAGGACACGAAGTATGACAGCCTAGCACGAGCTCAGCGGGCGCTGTACAGTAGAGGGAAACGAGGACTCTCGGGTCTTTCTAAGTCCACGGTTGCTGGGGTGCAGTGCGAAATATTACTGAAGCTAAGGAGTTCTTGGGTCTTCGAGTCGTCGGTGGTGCACGACAACAGTACATGGCTCGAGCTTCGGGTGGTCTTGGTGCCTCTGTAGCTTGACTCTCAAAGGCAGTGGCTAGCATGACAGTGCAAGGGCTAAGGATGGTTGACGGCTAGGGTAGAGCTCGAGCCGACGAGATACAGATCTGGCTACGAGCTCGAGTAGTAAGGTGTGGTGATCGTCGATTGTGATGTTTAGTGTAGATTGCTGGTGGTCAGGGTCGTGGATCTTGGGTCCAGCTCACGGGCGATGATAGGGATGAGCTCATCACGGAAGGACAATGATGAAGGGGTGGTGAGGGGGGCCGAGGTCATTTGGCATTGGAAAGCAACAGTTAGAGGTGGTGACGAGGGCGTCGGGTCTTGGGCAGCAAGTGGCAGGTTTGGATCGGTGGAGCTCAGCCTTGGTGACACACGGGAGACACACGCGACAGAGGAAAACTTGACGGGGGCGGCGGCCAGTTGGTGACGGAGCGGCTAGGGCAGGCGTGGGGGTGGCGAAGGCGTTCGAATGTGTGCAAGGGAGGAGGGAGAGTCGAACACCAAAGAAGCCAATGAAGAAGAAAAAGAAGAAAGAAAATGAGACGGGGGATACGGTTGACAAGACAAAAGGAAGAGGGGGGCCACTACTAGTCAAATCCAATTTAAATTGTTTTGTCTTGTAGTGCAAATATTTTAAGGCGAAACTGTCTTTTGGTATTTTAGGACTTGCTGGACATTTGGCTCAATTGATGGAGAGTATTTCAGTACTTTCATATCTCGGGGTTAGGCTCGGGCGTGAGGGTCTCAATCCTATTGCGCGGCGATTAAACCATCAAAGCCTAATATAATCTAAGCGACGTCTAAGGGAATATCCAAATATCGTCACTTAATGTTTTAAAATCCAAATTCTTTCTAACGAGCTGAAATTAAATAACCTTTTATTGAATTCAGATATCTTGCAGATGTCGAAATTTCGGGGCGTCACACTTTCACCGTGGGATTTTGCTTACCGATATGCTATCGGTACTTGGAGAAAGGACTGTAAAAAATGCCCGAGCCGGCCCGACGCAAAAATTTGGTGTAATTTCGGGCTGGGTCTCGGTACTATTCCCGCAAGGCTTGGCCCAAAGGTAAAAAAAGAAGCCCATAACTTGCAAACCTAGCTGTTCTTCCGTGACTGTCGCCCTCTTTCTCAATTTGCCTCACGATCGAATTCTGCTCCTCGATGTACGATGTGCTGCTTGCCGCTCAACGAGGACAAACCAATCGACGAACCTTGGTGCCGAACCGACAGCCTTTGTTGATCCGGCTCGTCTCTGACGGCGTCTTTCCCCACAATTTGAGTTCGTTATTCTCGTGATCGTCGATTGTACTTTCCACACCGAGCACAAGGCCGACCAGAACCTCCCTCTCGTCCTTTACGCTCAGCTCGTGCTTGCCGGCACAATCATTCTCGTCTCGGCTGAAAACAAAGCAACCAGATGAACTGCCTCGACACATCTCAAGATTTGCGTGGAGTTGTTGCTGCAAAGCATTGCCATTTTCGAACATCGAAGACTTCGAGAGGCTTGTTCGTTCTTCGTGCTGTTGCGTCTCAATTGGGTTGGAATGGACTCGGTAATCTTCGTTCCCAGAATTTACTTTTTTGATCGGTGTGACATTTTGAATTCCGACCTCTCTCGAGGCTATTGAATGGAAGGATATCGATCGATGTATTTCAGTTTTAACTCGCTTGGAGTTGGCCACTCCTAAATTAACTGAGCGAAAGAGAAAGACTAACGCGGAGTCGAGTACATGGACCTGAGGAAGTCGAGTAAGAAACGACACTTTGACCATAAAGATTGTCGATGGGATGCTTTGGGCCAGCAGATATCGATCTAGGAACGATCGTGGAAAGCCTTGTTAGCGTTATACGTTGGAACGCGGGTGGTTCCGCCCAACTAATGTGTAATTTGCAAGAATTTTCTAAATCGAATTTCGATGAACAGGACCGCAGGAACTAGCGATAAATCCTCGCAATCACATGACAACCAAAGTCACCACAACTTAAGAAATCCTAAGGTCGATACGCGTAGCGCCTGCAAGAGTCGCCCGTTAGCTTGAGATAAACTAGAATACAGTCAACGAAAGCTTGACATGAAATTAAACCTCCAAATTGGGTATTGGACAATAAGGAATTCCAACATTGAAAATGAATTAGATGCCGCCTCATCGAAGGTAATTTAAATAGAAAAAGTGAAATTCCGGATGGCAAGTGCCAAATGACCATTTTGTCATCGACTTTTGGCCTTCCCTTAGGAACTAACGGAGGTCATTTTGGTCATTTGAACCTCCCAAGGGCTACCGAAAGTTGATGAAGGATTAGTAAAAAAAAGTCAATGTGGAGCAAAGACCTTCTAGAAGTTTGCCATGTGTCATTATGAGAACAAGCCATGTGTCATTGTGATAACAAAGCTTATCCTTCTAGCATTAATTGGCCATCTTATTTTAACTAACATTCCAAGCCTTTGACTAAGTGATTATTGGTGGAAGACTCTTTCTCCTTCTCATTTAGCCGGCCATCCCTCTTTCTCTTCACTTTCTCCATTTTCTTTTTCTTCCTTTTCTCTCTCTTGCCGACCAACCCGTCACCCTATCTCGGCTGCTTCACTATTCTGGCCATATCTTTCTCGTCTGATATCATATTGAGGTAAAACTACTTCCATCTAAAAGCTTATTATCTTGTGGTTCTAGAGACATATTATAAGTTCTATTTGGCTCAGCCGTTTGTCCCGTAGGTCTATTTGAGTAGACAAAGGTCAGGCGATGTCAGATTTTGACCGGTTTTGAGGAAAGACCTGTTTCAGGGTCTTTAGGACTTCAAATGGTTTCAAATTTTCGATGAGGTCTTCTGCACTTATAGTATTAAAGTTGGCAGAGCTTTGGTTGCAATTTTAGTTGAGTTAAGATAGGTTTTTATGGCTGATTTGAGGTGATTTTTCTGGAGCAGAATCTGATCGCATGTACACCGAGTGGAACCGGGCTGATTGGAAGTCCTTGAGGTGTTATTTTGCTTTCAAATCTTTGGTGAGGCTTCCTAACTCCTGGAACAACATGTTAACAAGTTGATTTCGTGGTAAATCAAGGTTTAGAGTTGAATTATGGACTGATTAAAAAGGTAGAGGGCAGAACCGAATTCTGCCCTATTTCGATTTGGATGAACCGAGCCCTTTGGGGGCTGTTGGAGGTGTCACCATGCCTTAAATTCATCGTTAAGACATACTAGAATGTTAATTGAGATGTTAATGAGGTGTATGCTTCGTGAATTGGTGATTGGAGTAGAAAAATTAATCGTTTGACAAACTTTGGATTAGGTCGCACGGCTGTCCTGTTTTGGGATCAAGGGAATTGAATCTTTGGAGGAGTCTTGGAGAGAATTTTATGAATTAAATTAATAAGTAAGTGACTCCTAAACCTTTTCTAGGAAGTTAGGACACTACTGGATGCGTTTGGATGATATATTGATGAATTTGAGAGTCTATTGCTTTGATTGTTCATGATCGACTAAGATAATGGAGGTGTGAATCGTGTGTACTCCTGATGATGAGAAATTATAACTCTCATGACTAAATTGTTGTTGTGTGCATTCGATTGACATGGATGCTGGTATGGCTATGTGATATTTGGCCTTGAATGGCGACTATTGAGAAATATGAATGGGTTGTCAAGAGAACAAACCGTTAGATTGACTGTCTTGCTGTGTACTTGATATCACCTTGTGGGTGTTTGGCCTTTGCGTCTCGCATGTCAATGATTCATTATTTAGCTGATAAAAATTGTACTTGATTATGAAGTTCCTTAAGAGGGGAGTTTGATTTGTGAGATTAAGAGCTTGTGGTACCCTGATGCATTGAGACGCGGGGTTGTGGTGGCTAATGTCCTGATGCGTTGAGACGCGGGACGAGATTGATTATGTGTCGGCACAGGCCGAGAAAGGCATTGAAAACCTGATGTGTTTAACGTGGGTTTGTCAATTTGATGGTCTGAGGCGTAATGACGCGGACCGAGCCCAAGGCGTATTGACGCGGGCATAGCTATTAAAAAGAGAATTGAAAACCTGATGCGTTTAACGCAAGTTTGTCAATTTGATGGTTTGAGGCGTAATGACGCGGACCGAGCCTAAGGTGTATTGACACGGGCATAACTATTAAAAAGAGAATTGAAAACCTGATGCGTTTAATGCGGGTTTGTCAATTTGATGGTCTGAGGCGTAATGACGCGGATCGAGCCTGAGGCGTATTGACGCAGGCATAGTTATTGAAAATAGAATTGATATCCTGATACATCAGAATGCGGGATAGTCTTGGTACGTATCGACACAAGTATCAAAATGTCCTTTGGAACCTGATGCGTCAGAACGCGGGTTGCCAATCGAGACCTTGATTAGCCTGAGGCGTATTAATGTAGGCTTGGCCATTAGGATTAAATTTGTGATTAGCCTGACGCATATTGACGCGGGCTTGACCATTGAAATTGAAAATTGTGATGATATGATCGTCCTGGAATCGTGATTGCGTTATGCCAGATGTAACGAGGTGTCTTGATGTTTCATTGTCATGTGTTGTTTTATCAATGAATCATGGTCTATTGTTTTATTACATAATCTGGGAGTACTAATGGCCTGATCTAGGTTTAGGGTGAATTGCTTGCCAATTATCGGTATTTGAAGAAGTAATTATAGGAAATGGATTCACATTTTTGTGACTTTAGGGATTTCATGTTACCTTGAAGTTAGTGTTGTATACTCTGAACCTGTAGTCGGCGTTTATAAGAAGACGTACCCTATGTCCTGAGTAATCTTAAGTTTGAATTGTATGAAGAAGTTTCACCTCTTCCGGATGTTTGTCTAAATTAGAAGTTATAAATTGTTGGCCGACGGATCCTGAGTACCACCGAGATAAGACGGTCCTAGTGGGATATTGCGTGCCTGACCGGTTCGGGACGTGACAATCGGTCTCCATTGGTGGCCTTGCCATCGCTGGGTTTTTGCACGTTTGGTTTCTTGAATGACGATGGCTCTGATCTCCCCGAGAAGCCTTGGACATGAAACTGGGGAATGTACATTTGTTTTCACGCCTCTTGATCTTCTTTGGATGAACCCAGTAGCTTGTTAGACTATCGGATTGAGCTGTGAAAGATGTGAGTGGGTCGCTGTTTTCACTGATGGCTTAGTGCATGGAATCTGTGTTTGGTCGCGTCCGAGGCTCACTAGTTTGGTTAATTGATGTTTGCAAGTAATCATTTGATGTTGTGTCGTTTCTAAGTGCCCTTCCTGTGGGGCAATGTTGTGTGTGTACTCGTTTGGTCAGCAGAGTTTGGCAAAAACTACTAGTCCATGACAGTGCATAGAAACAGAATAGATAATGGAAGATTTATGCTAACCTGATCGGCCGCGCTTGATGCTTTTGAGATTATGGCATAGGTCTTCCGCTTAAAGAGCCGTTTTATGAGCAGATTTTGCAGTCTCTCACACGTGTTAATTCCACTCACCCCTCATGCTTTTGTCATTCTCTTGCTCATTTGTAATCCATTTTTGCAGCACAATTTCTCTGCGGTTTTTTTTGTCCAGCTGATGCTTGAGATCTACTCCTGAATCCTGATGAGTCCTTCCGAATTGGGTTTCCATTGAAGCCTTGAATCTGTTGCTCTGGTGTGTTCTCTCTGTCCCTTTTCGCTTGCCTCATTCGTGCTCTGTCCTTGTATTGGTTTTCCTTCGTTTGAATTCTTTTGACTGATTTTAGTTGTTTGCGTCTGCATTTGAACACATTGGGTATGTAGTAATCATGCACAATGAGTGAACTATCGTTCTATTGTCCCTAGCAACTGCTTGAAATAAATACTTCTTCCTAATGGACTTTTTGGCTCCCTCTTCATGTTTCTCAAGGGAGAAGGGGCACGTTCCTGCTCTTGACAAATGCTTGAGAGGAAGATTTCAGATTTTTTGTATATTTTCTCTGGTGTTTCCAAAGTTATCCTACTTGATTTTGAATCTCTTAGTCTGTGGTTCATTTGATGTTTGATGCAATGAAATGAGCCAATTTTATATTGCTCGAGACATATTGGCCGTGCCTGTCTCGACAGTAGCATTAGAGGCCGCATTTAGCACAAGAGGTCATGTGCTTGATGTGTTTTGTAGTTCCTCGACTCCAATCATGGTTGAGGCTCTTATATGTGCTCAAGATTGGCTACGAAGCGGGCCACTTTCTTGTTCGATTGAGGAAGAGTTAGAAGAACTGGAAAAGTTTGAGTCGGGTAAAGAATTGTAGTTGTAGAATATTTTTTTTCCTTTTTACATTTCAATGGATACCTTAATTATCATTTTCATCATAAATTTAATGCAGAGTTGCCATCTACGACCAGCGACCCCAAATTTGACATCGATATCTCTTGATGGTTGAGAAGGTTGGTACATAGAACTGGAAATGATCAATGCCCTGCTTGATGTTTTAGTTTCTTAGGTCCAGGTTTACATTACACTGATATTCCCTCTTTAAAAGTTGTTTTTGTAATGATGCAATGACTTACTCTAAAGAAAGGGATATACACTCATTTTGCTGACTTTATCATATCTATTTGACAGCCATGAATGCATTTGGCCTTAATTGAGTGTGTCTGAACTTGCTTTCCTTGTACCCGAGCGGAGAACTTCTCTATTTGACGTCAACGTGCTCTTCACTTTGTTTACTTAATATCATACTTTGTTACATTGGTACATGACGACATTAATTGAAGTCTTCTGTCTTCTCTTTTCTGCCCAATCAAGATTCACTTTTGCTTCCTTCTTTTTTTCAAAATGTGTGAATATCGCCAGAGAATGGTGCATCAACAAGATATTATAACTTTTCTAAGTTTACCAAGTGAAGCTTTGGCAGCTATTCGAGTGCTCGAGCCACAGGGACTACAACCGAAGCTCTAGACATTAGAATTTGAAGCTCGAGCCGATTGGTGGATTGAATCTTTATAATCTGTCCAGTTTTTTTTTTTTTTTTGGTCCCAGGAAGGGGAGTATGTAAGAGCCTTCCTAGATGTGGGTTGGGTTCTTCTTCTTCTTCTTTTTTTCTGGTTTCCCTATTGTGAAAAAGGAGGAATTCATGGCAAAATTCCATCTGGGTCTCCTAAGTTTCTAATTTTTCTTTTGGGGGCTTGTCCTCCATTAATATAATATTTTCCTGAATGAGTGGCTCTTTCAAGAATGTCAAGTGCTTTAATCCATGAAGAAAAGCCTACGTGAATTGGAGAACGATGCTATGCGATTTGGCTTCTTGTTTGTTTGTGGTCCGGGCAAAGATTAGGGCAAAGTCCACAATTCTGTCTTCTCTTTAATGTTTTTGTCCTAATCTGAAAATTTTGAAAAATTAAAAGTGAGATCTGTGAAAGCGAAGAGAGAGATATGTCCTTGATCTTTTTGCTGTAATGAAAAAAAAAAAAGAAAAAAAGAGAGACCCACCGACCCAGTCCGACCCAAAATATGGGACATATAATGGGTACCGAGCCGGACCTAATTTGGTACCATTAAGTTTTGGGCCGTGTCGGGCCTCTATGAGACCCGATCCGATCAGGCCCATTGACACCCCTATTTGGAGAATCGAAGGTATGAAATTCGTCATCGGGATAAAAGTAATATGTGCGATTTTGGTAGTTTCCCTTGAAGTATAATTACCGCTTAAAAGATCATTTTATTCGAAATCGGAGGATGGGCCGAATCTCGAAGTCGGGTTTTGCGCCGTTGAGTGTTGATGCTCGGCTCAGTTAGACCTCTCCTCGATGGGCCGGCCAATTCTGCTCGCTTTGACTCTGCAAACGCAACACTTCTTTCCCACATTTGTCGACCAAAAAAAACCAGACACTAGTGTCCCCACGCGCGCTACTCTGCTATCTCCTGTACCTAACCAGAGGATAGGATAAGCCCACCCGAATCCTGCCTCCGCCTCCGTCGCCGATGGGCCAGTCGCCGTCGTCCTTGACGGTCTCCGTACCCGGCCGCCGCAACTCCGACCCCGACCTCGGCGGCCACTCGGTTTTCAAGTCCGAGGCCGTGATCTGGCCGATGCTCGCGGAGGCCGCCGACGAGTCCGCCGGCCCCGATCTCTCCGTATCCATTTCCGATCTCCCCGACGAGTGCCTGGCCTGCGTCTTCCAGTTCCTAAGCTCCGGCGACCGGAGCCGGTGCTCCCTCGTGTGCCGCCGCTGGCTCACGATTGAAGGTCAGAGTCGCCACAGGCTCGCTCTCAAAGCTCAGTCGGAGCTGTTGGACGCGGTGCCGGCGCTGTTCGCTCGGTTCGACTTGGTCACGAAGCTCGCGCTCAAGTGCGACCGCAAGTCGCTCAGCATCGGCGACGACGCGCTCGTCCTGATCTCGCTGAAGTGCAGCAAACTCACGCGCCTCAAGTTGCGAGGCTGCCGTGAGCTCACGGACACGGGGATCGCCGTCTTCGCGAGCAATTGCCGGGGGTTGAGGAAGCTCTCGTGCGGATCTTGTGTGTTCGGAGCCAAAGGCATGAACGCCGTGCTCGATCACTGTGCCGCGCTCGAAGAGTTATCTGTGAAGCGGCTCCGGAGTCCCGCTGAAGGAGCTACGACCGAGCCTATTGGGCCTGGCGCGGCTGCGGCTTCCCTCAAAACGATTTGCTTGAAGGAGCTTTACAATGGGCAGTGCTTCGGTCCGCTGATCATCGGTTCGAAGAATTTGAGGACGTTGAAGCTGGTGAAATGTTTTGGAGATTGGGACACGGTGCTCCAAGTTATGGTGGAGAGGGTCACAAAAATAGTGGAGATCCATCTGGAGAGGATCCAGGTAAGTGATTTTGGCATTGCCTCGCTATCTAATTGCTCGGATCTTGAGATATTGCATCTCTTAAAGACGCCACAGTGTACAAACCTAGGGCTCGTATCTGTTGCTGAACGTTGTAAGTTATTGAGGAAGCTCCACATCGATGGATTGAAGCTGAACCGCATTAGTGACGATGGTTTGATTGCCATCGCAAAGCATTGCCCTAATTTGCAAGAGCTTGTTCTCATTGGTGTCAATCCTACAGAATCGAGCTTGGATTTGCTAGGATCTAACTGTGGCACGTTGGAGAGACTGGCATTTTGCAGTAGCGATACAGTTGGAGATCCTGAGATTGTATGCATAGCGGCTAGATGTATGGTACTCAAGAAGCTTTGCATCAAGAATTGCCCTGTTTCGGATGAAGGAATGAAAGCATTAGCCACTGGTTGCCCTAATTTGGTGAAACTGAAGGTTAAGAAGTGTGTTGGAGTGACTTCTGATGGCGCAGGTTGGTTGAGAATGAGGAGGGAGTCGCTTGCATTGAATTTGGACTCCAGTGACCAAGAACAGATGGACGCCTTTGCCAGTGATGGTGTAGTAGAAGAAAATCATGTGGAGTTTCCACCCGTACCCAGCCAAACAGCCAGCGCTCATATTGCATCATCGAGTGGCACCAGTAGGTCATCTTTGTTTAAATCAAGGTTGGGCAGTTTGAGTGGAAAGAATTTGATGGCATGCACATTCAGAAGATGGTCAAGTGGCAGTAAAGATTCCTAAAAACAAAATCTTAGGGGAATCTCCCAACGGTCAGGGTAAAGCAATGACTGCCCCTCGGTGCCTCAAATTTGAATTGTTAACCTCATGGGTCTTCAGGTTTTGAACTTCGATCTTCAGATGATCAGCTTCATGCCATCACTGACAGCCGTCCTAGCATGCACAAAGCTGTTCGAATTGGTGCCTGTCCTACAAAATTGTGCTCGAGTTTGCTGGAATTGAATTGCCTGAGTTTAGAGCGGTTTAGCACTCAACGGTTAGTGATACCATTCACTCCGCTGAATGTACAGCTCTAGAGAAGTTTTGTGTGGAGAATTTCCCAGTTTCAATTAGGTGTAGAAGCACTACTCAGCTGTTGCCTGAGCTTGTTGATAGCAAACCTCACAAGGTATACTGTTGTGGAGTGACTAGTGAGATGCAGTTTGTGAGGATTGCTCATGTTTGAAATTTGATGCTCTTGAAGAGAATCGTTTTGATTTATTGCCAGCTGCACTGGCCCACTGGTATGCATTCTCGAGTGTGTTATCCTCTCGCTACTTGAGGTTAATTCAGTCCAGTGGCTTCCAAGTCGGGAGATGGTCTAGAGAACGAGATGGTAGTGATTAAGATACCTATGTGTGGTTTCCTACCATTTTTTATCGGCTCATCCTGTTTGATTCGGTTGTGGTGTTTTTGGTCAGGATCTATTCCTTTAATGCCAATTGAAAAAGGAAAGAGTTATTTCTGTTACCATGCTGTTAGCTGTTTTCTCTTGATGTAATCTGTGTGGTTACTTCATGGTCTCAGAAAGCTCATATAACATGCCAAGACACTTTTGTTTACCGGGACTGCATGGTCCTAGGAAGCCGTAGTCAGAATGTAAGAATCTTGTGTCAACGTTTTGAACCGGTCAACCTGAAGAAGCTGTGCAGGAATGTTTACTTTTTAACGGGGTTCTGTACATATTTTATTCCTTGTACATCAGCGAGGCTCAAGAGTTCTTGCCGGTGAGAGCACCACCTTTAATTGTAGGTTGGATTTTGGGAGCACTTGAATATCTGTTTGGTTGTCTGAAAAGTTTCTCTTGGTGATTGCTCCAGTCAAAATCAGTTATGTTGCTGATTTGCTCAATGTGCTTGCAAGCAAATTGCCGACAAGTCTGGAGGTGCGCACGTGGCTTGCCGGCAGAGGCCAATGCAGGTCGCCTGGCACCACCATCATCGAGGAATCACGCGGGACTTTCGCCGTGACTGTCGCGATATGGACTTTTGCGCAGCTTTTGGTCAAGGGATTGATGTTCTCTGCCCATGTTAAATCAGATGGTAAGGTGGGTAAGCTGTTGGGTTCTCTGTAGGGGAAGTGATCTGGACCTCACAAGGCTTGACCTTTGCTTCGAAGCAAAGCGAATCTCGCTTTCCACGTTAGACTGGTCAATGGGGAGTCACTTCTGAACCTAACTATGCAAAGTTGCGGGCCAATTCGCATGTCGAAAGTGAACATGGAAAGCTTTCTGTGTGCCTTAGATCCGAATATTCTTCGTTATACTTACGCTGCTTCAGCTTGGTCGTTCCTTTTCTGGCTTTCGTTTGTTCTTTCTTTAGTTCGTTTTTGGGGTCAAAAGTCGGTTGGAAAAGGGGAATAGGAAAATTCGGAGAAAGATGCGATGAAGCGAGCATATTTTTAGGGTGTTTTAAAAATGAATAATTTGGAAATCGTTTTTCAATAAATGATCCTTTGAATTACTTATAAAAATGAATTAACCAAAAATATTTTCTTTGTACACAAAACTATTTACAAATAAATTATTATTGATAACAAAAATATTTAGATAGGCTAATTATTTCGAGAAATACAAATCATTATTTTTTGAAAAATATTTAACATCATTTATTTTTTGCGAAGCAAATGCAGCCTTAATAATTAAAAAAAAGAGAGAGAACTCAATGTTTTCGCTTGTAAAATTACTCAATCAATCATAAACATATTGTTGGGATGTCAAATCTCCTAAATTTTTTTATTTTTTGTCAGTTCTAAACATTGGCGTGAAATTCTAATGTAACCCTTCCAATGTAATCCTTGAACGGCGAACAATTTAACAATTTAGCAATTCTATCCTAAATATATCAATTTTGCCAATTCATTTAAAAATATTGGCACGAAATTCTATTCTAATTTGTGATTAGGATTGATCAAGTAGGTGAAGAGATGTCAATGTATGGGTCCGTAGAGACGTCTTGATAGGGGATTTTGCCTAATTTTCAGTTGTTGCCTCCATGCACATCTGAAAGCCATCTGAATGGCCAGTGTCTTTGTCAAAACTTACACGAATCAAAGGCTTTAAAAACCAGCCCAGGTCCTTATTCTCAACCTAAATCGACATCGACACATCATGGGCTCTTCCTACATCTACGCAAGCGATGAGGCAATGAACTAGATCCTGAAGCGGGAGCAAGTTAGATCCAGGGTAAGTAGACTCAACCTAAGATGTTTTCTCATCGTCATCATCTATCCTTGCAATCTAGTGCCAAACAAAGGTCTACAACTTCTACTGTTGTGGTAAAATGAACATAAAAAAAGAACATAAAAAGAGCTTAGTATCTATTTAGCTCTTTACTATAGTTTCTGTTTTGATGAAACGTCATGTCCCGTTTTGGAAAAAAAAAAAACATGTCGTTCATTCATTTTTTAATCACCAGGCATCAAATAAAACTGTTTGAACTTGTTAGCCTTCTCTAATTGTGCAAATTGAGAATCGATCCGAGTCCACGCATTGTATACAGAGCTAAGATTTTTCAAATTAGCCGTCGGGGTTTTCAATTACGTATCCATGTCATGTCTAGAATCTTTTGTTCTTAGGTTTCCCCAATATCTCGACTACCCTTAAAGATTCAATGAAGGTATTGGTTGTTTTGGAGGGACTTCGCTAGTAAGTAGAGAAGTTGAGCCCTTTTTAGTAATGTTTTCAAGCCTTTGTTGTTTACATTCTCTCGTTGAAACGCATTAAACAGTGGCCACGGAAGGAAAAACGATACTAGCGATCTCTAGAAATTGGCGCCGACACGCAATATCATCTTGTAGACTTTCAATTTAAATTAATGTTGCCCTTAATGACTCTCAAATGTTCAATGTAGTTAGTATATTTAATCAAACAAGAGAAAACACCACCGACAGACATTAAGGGGCGAACATGTCTATACTTCTATTTCAAAAATCAACTTATTGCCAGAAGTTGATTTTTCTATTTATGTTCCAAAAGTTAATTTCTGATCAGAGAATTCGTTTTATAAGATTTGAAAATTTAACTCGCCCATGGATAGTTCAATTGGTTAAGGCGTACTTGTGATTTAAGTGGAGGTACATGGCGGTGGATTGCTGTGCTAGTCTCTCCCAAAGAATAGTCGATGTGCGCACAAACTGGCTTGGACACATTGGTTATAAAAAAAAAATACACTTCTGGAACGTTATTAGGACAAAATCTTCTATGATGAACTGTTGTCGGCGGCCAAAAAAAGTTCTAATTCATTTTGAAATTGTTATTAAAAATATTATTTACCTTTTTTAAAATAAAAATTATTTTTTATTTTTTATTCCAGCTGTCGGAGATGGCGACTAGGTGGCCGTTGCGATGGCGGTCGTCAATGGTTGGCGGTAGGTGGAGGTTGGAGGCGGTGGTTGGCGTTTGGCAACGGCGGTGGTGAGTGAGCGCGCGATGGGCGGTGACGGTGGAGGTGTGATTGAGAGAGGGAGGCGTAATAAAAAGAGGGTGATGCGAGAAGTAATTCTTGAGTTGAGAATTAATTTTTTCAAATTCTCAAATTGGGGGGAAAACAATTTCAGAAGTGAAAATTTACTTCAGAAGTAGAAATTTCTTTCAAAAGTAAAATTTTTTACCAAATAGTTTCTGCTCCAGAAGCATTTCTGGAGCAGAAATTTACTTCCAGAAGTATTACCATGCGCATCTAAACTGTTATAAAATCCCTCAAATTTCCATAACAAATTCAAATCGGTCTCCCGGTATTATACATAAGTTTTCATAATTACACTACTACTCAAATTCTAGAATTCCCTTTCATTGCAGTCGATTTCTTAAATCAACAAAAATATGCTGTATTTTAATTACCTATTCTAGTCTTATAGATATTACAATGGTTTAATGGAACATAATTTAACTTAAGAGTTCTATAATGAAAAAAAAACATATATTTTGGTGTACAAAGAGAATCTATGTTCAATTACTTGGGCAGACTTGTTTCACAGTGAAAGTACGATTATGCAGTGGTTTAGCCACGATTACAATACAGTGCGATCTACGTGTTGCTTCAATCAGGATTACTACACGTCAATCAGGAATACTTCGTAAGTAATACTGATAGAAAGCTATAGGAAGCTGAACTCTACAGACTAGGAATGGAATGATAGACCACTTCGGGTGCGCATATGAATACTTCTCCATACTCATCAAGACCGGTGACCACCTATTCGTCCTTCGATCCCAGAAAACCGGAACATACACAAGAAGTACCTGCTCGAACTGCAAAGAGCAAAAGGACGCTTGCTACTTGGCTTTCTTCTCTAGTTGGTCGTGTGTCTTCCGGTACATAATTATCTGAATCAGGATGGTGCCATTTGTAGCCACAGTTCGCAGTGAGCCCAAAACAACTGCAGTAGAAATGAGGACACTGAAGTCGACAGGATCCATAAGAAATAAGGAAATCGCTGAACAGGCTGTGGCAGATGCAAACATAGAAAGAAAAAAACAGGTGATTTGTGAAACAGTGTGCTGATTTTAACATTGGCCACGTCAAATCAGTAGGAAGACTATCTCAGAATTGTCCATCGTTATTGCTTCATTGACGACAGTGGTTCATATTTGTCTGCACCAGGGCGCATTGTTCAGTTATTGGTTGCGTTCCTCAGTTTCCCTCAAGGTATTTCATTCAAGGAATCTCTTCTATTGGCCACTCAGGTGAACAGCTAGAAAAAAGGGTGGAAGATATTCTGACCTCCTGAAGAGAAAATGAATTCATTTGACCTATAGAAGCAAATTAAGTCAAGTCTACTTTAAGGACATCGCCGCCACAGCAATTTTGCTACAGAAGCAAAAGCAAATGATGACCCAATTTGAGAAAATGCTAGACACAGAGATTAGCAGAAGTTTTTGAGTCCCAGTAAGCCCAACCTACGATTAAATCTTCGTATTGTTGGTGGATCTCCAAAAGCAACAGTTAATTAAATCATAAGGAAGAAAAGATTGGGTTACCGCTCGCTGGTGCTTTTTCTTGTATGCTGGTAAACACTCTCGCTGCCAAAAAGGAGGGATTGAAAATGTACATTAAATTCAAAAAGTCAATTATGTCACGTAGTGCAGAGCTACTCAACAAGCAGTCCAAACTCACCCATGGAACCTCCAAAATTAATCAAGTATGTCAATTGGCTGAGTTGCCCAGTACTCTTGGTCTGCTCAGCAAGAAATTGCAATTGTTATCACATAAACACAGTAAGATTTGCAAAAATTGCAAGATTAGAAGTGCAAAAATATCATAATGGCGCAGCTCAGCCACTTGACATATTATAATGGCAATGATTGCAAGCTTAGAAGTGCAAAAATATCATAATGGGTAGCTCAATGAAGCATAGGAAAACCATTAACCCCTTCAAGATATTATTAGAGGAATAAGATACACCCAAATTATTGCTTGCTCATTACGGAAAGGACCAAAATTCTAAGTAGAAGAGTGAGCTGCCCCAGGAAAATTCTTGAGAACCCACATCTCTAGTTAATTAACCCCTTAGCGATTGCAATCAAAAACAAAAAGGCGAGGAAAACGACAGCTAAGCTAATTCTCATGGCTAAAATTGTCAAATTCAGAAGTTGACTTAATAGGGAAAAGAGAGAGTTGAACTTGGATGAACATTTTCAACCATCACAGTTATTTCATTTGGAAAGATAATCAAGTCCTTTTATCACGATTATATCAAGACAAATGCTGCTTAAAACACTCCATCCTAGCATTCTTCAACTTGGAGAGAAGTTAGAGCCAAAACTAGAACACTTACAGTGAAATTTTTCCATATTTGTGGAACTCTGGCACAGAAAAATATTGCATGCTGGCATGCCTGTGTTTGAGGATTCCAGTTTCATGTTAAGTTAAAACCATATAGATGTAATCTCAGAAGGAGAATAACTTAAAAAATACATGTGATGACAATATAACTAGAGCAAGGGAATTACAAAATAAACAGTCATAAATAGAAGAAAACTGCAGAGTGACAGAAACATTTGATACTCACATATAAAGCTTCAAAAAGAACAGGATCAACTTTACCAGATAGAATTGTTGGTGCCAAAGCACAATACCTGGATGTCAACACGTTAAGGAAAAAGGTTGAAAAAACTAATCGTCAGGGAACATCAAATATATGGCCATTCAGGACAAAACAATTCTGCTGGCCAAGGAAGGAGGATACAATACTGTCTTGGTCCATGTCTTGGCCCCCAGAGGTTGTGAGTAGTAGTATATCATAGCAACCAAAATTATAGCTGTGAATTGTAAACATCAAATTAACTCGTAGTCTCATCACACAACAGGGTAATTAGTTTTACGCAAGAAAGGTAAACAGCAATCATTTCATGAAAATGTCTAACAGCTGCCGCTGAAACATCCATTCTGAGAGGATAATACATTCACCTGTCAACCTAGTCCAATTCCTTGGGTCAACGCACAGCATTACAAATACAGGAAGCAATTCTTAGTGAATTTGAGCAGTAGAAGAGTTGTGCTCTGGAAAAAGTTGATCCTACAAGAGTTTCCCTCGGACATAGTTACCACTCTGATTAAGCACGAGATCAAAAAGCAAAAGTGGAAGATTCCAAGTAACCGATAGAGCTACCTTACTTCATTTACTTAAGTTGCAGTTTAATTTGCTTTAGCTTGTGAGCTCAAGATAGATAAATTGGCGAGATAAAAGATAACCCTTCATCTACTGCTTTCCCTGAAAAGAGGCATTGAAGATGGCAAGGAAGCCACACTTACAATGATTGTCACATAATCAGGTGTCTAAGATAACTGTCAAATGCCTGAAGCCATAAAATGTTAGGCATTTTTTTCCCAGTTTTCTGGGAATGAAATGAAATTATCCAGAAGGTTAAAGGCTGAAAAGAACCGTTTGATAAGAAGAAAGTTAGTGTTCTCTGACTATGAATGATTCTACCATGCTAGGCAGATTCTCAGTGAAAGTGAGTGCAAACATCATGAAGAAATGCAACGCTATGGAAAGTGAACTCAATGCACTAAGTGGAGCCCCCCGAGATTTGGAAAATTGTCTAGAACAAAGCAATCTCTAAGATTCCTCCAATGGCTCCAGATGTAACGTACATTGGATCAGAAGAAACACCAGCTCGCCATAAGCAGAGAAGTGAAGCCCTTTGTGGAGGCAATACGCCAAAGCGATAGTGTAGCCGACCACGTCAAGCTCGAAGGATAACATACTGAGCCCACTCGCACTCCTGTGCTTCAAAATCTTCAATATCTGCGGTTGCCAAAGTAAGATTCGGCGACCAACATCACTGAGAGTTTGTACTACGACTAATCTTCAAGGAAACCAAATTCTAAATACAAACAATCTGGAGCTCGAACACCATTGATCTAGAGTACCCATCACATTGGAAAGTGTCAGAGTCGAACCATTCTCAAAAAGGCCCATTCTTTTCCTGAGGGATTTCTCATGCGAACCAGTCTGGACTCTGGAGTTCGTCACAAATCCCAAGGGACGAGACGCGATGTGGGTTTCGCTTTCATTACAACAAGGAAGGAAGTGACGGATTTTTATTTTTATTTTATCCACAAGTGACGAGATTATACCTGAGGAAGTTTGACGGTGGTGGAAGCAGCGATAAGGCAATATCCGACGAGCTTCGACAATAGAGGCAAGACGCAGTCCCTGTCCGGGACTGTGCCGTCGCCCAGAGATTTGAGAGCGCAGGTGAAATCCATCCCGAGAAGCGCCATTTTCCTACCCCTTTTGGACGCGAATTTTTGACTTTGGAGTGAAGTGAATTGTCAGGTGAAGTTGCATTAAATCGGGCGACGAAGTGGAGGGTGTGCGCGCGTAGCTGGAAAAGTGGTTGGCTCGGCATCTCGCGATCGGCAGGGGATTTGTCAATTCACTTTCCTTGTCCTCGTTCGGAACGTGCTTATAATAAGCGGACAAGACGTGTGAATTTCTCACGAATGCCGAGGAATATGAGTATCTGGCAACGGCATTGTCGGACTTTACTTGCTTGTATAGAGCATTATTGAAATCCAGATTTGGCCTATTTCGTCTGCAGATGAACTACCCAACCACGTAAGTCCGGCATTCCAAATCTACTTTTCTGCATTGTATCTCTCGCTCGAAGCGTCTCGATCTTATTTGGGTTCCGATTTTGCGTACTGATTGAGTGGGACGTCTCGATGCACAAGAGAGAATCACCGTCGCGCATTGATTGTCTGCGGAATTTTCCCGATTTTCTCCAGTCACATCATAGCTTCTTACTTTCCGACCATTTAGAAGTTCATTCTGCTGTAGCAAACTGACATAGGATTTTGAGATTGACAAAGACATTCGAAAGAGAACATACTAATTGGTTGGCCCACGGGAACTGATTTGATCATCATGTCACAGAAGCTGACTTGAACTGACAAAACAGAAAGAAGAGAAAGGAAGTACAAGAAAAGAGGAAAATGTAAATCGTTGATGTTCTTCCAAGAATTTAATGCAGCTTGTTGTTGCACAATTGCATGCTCTTCCTTTGAACTGAGTTGAGCAGTTCCTGATCAGTACGGCGGAGGCAGGTAAATTCCGGCTGTTGGACCTGCATTGTTGTGGTGAAGTCCATTAAGCTTCCATTCTATATATGAATGATAAAGAATCAAATAGACTTCCGTCTGTAGATGGATGTAATTCTGACATCCTCCATTTGGGAATACAAAAAAAAATCTGAGGGTGGCGTGACAATTTGCAGGTACCTCGTATTCTCATCCTAAGCAAAAATGCAATCAAAAAGGGGAAGATATACATTTTTACCTGGAGGGTAACAGGTTGAAGCTGGAGGCGGATATTGTGGAGGATAACCTGCAGGAGCGCAAGCAGGATAACCGGCTGGCGTAGGAGGGTAGGCAGGAGGCAGTGGATACATGCTTGAAGTAGGAGGATATGCCGAGTTAGTAGGTGGGGGAGGATATGCACATGGCGGGTATGTGGCTGATGCAGGAGGATACGCCAGCGCTGCAGCATACGGCGATGGAGTCGGATAAGGAGATGCAGTTATTTGTGCATAGGGCAGGGTGCCCGGCGTGGTCGGGTTTGGAATTCTGCATGGCAGAGCCGATGATTTGGCTTTCGGCTTCGATTGCTGGTCAAAAGGATCACGAGAAAGCAGAAGTTTGTGATCCTGTTAGTCTCATTGTTCAACTTGCCTCTTCATGCTAATGAATAAGAAAGACTAGTTCGTTGACTCCTTGGTTTAGGTCAACTAAAGAGATCCTTTTAGATGTGTCAAGTACTGTTGCTTAGCTCCATTATGCAGATTTACTCTAGATTTACTCCAGATTGATTAGTGCTGGAAAAACCACAAACGGCAGAACAAGCACTTTTGACAGAAGGGCAAAGCTTAGTTTTTTGGATCAGAATGGTTTCTCAGTAATAAGGATGCGTTTCTGTCCTCACCAAGTAAAAGCCATCACTCTCAGGTTTTTGTCCATTCGCTATTAGCTAGCTAGTGAGCGATCGCGAGAGAGAGAGAGAGGTTGCATGAGTCGCCGAACAGTACGATATGAGCCTCACTTCGCCAGAGTACCTGGAATCAACAAAGCAATGCATTCATGTGAACTATGACGGGTAGTAAGGTTTTGAAGGGGTTTAGAAAAGCTCATTACCTGCCACATTCGTCCTGAATTGGCCATGCAGTGTCATCATAGCCTTGAGACAGAACCTTGTACAATTGAATCCTGGCAAAAGAAAATCACTAGGATTTCAATCAGCCTTTTCTTTTTCTCAGCCTGGTCAAAATAATATAAGTAGATGTCCATCACTCAAGTACCTTCCACTGCCAATGAAGTCATCGGCAGAGAGAGTGTTGCTATTCCAAACCATAACATTCAGTTCTCTTAGGCCTTCAATGAGGGCGAACACAAATTTCTCCTGGAAGATGGGATTCCTGCCACCGTCTGCGCACATCAGAAGCAACTTCAATCTCAGTGAGAAGAAACCACAGACACCTCGAAATCAACCTCGAGAAATTGGAGAAGGAAGCAAAGCCACAGAAACTTGTAAAAAAAGGTACATTCAGTTGCGGTACCTGTGCATGTTTTGGTTCTGAATTTGGAGCTAGCGTACTCGACGCATACATAAGGGTCTTGCCTAGAGATCCATTCCATGTCTTTCAAATTGACGCATCCGACAACTAGTGCATGAAACAGAAAAGGGGGAAAAAACAAACAAGTCGAGTCGAAGGCATTCGATAAGCTACAATGCTGAAAGCGAAGAGAGGACAGTAACAGAGAATCGAACTCTACCAGTGACCTCTAGAGGCAGTCCTTGGATTCCTGAGATTGACATGATCTCTCTTTGCAGAAACGAAGCAAGAGTAAAGGAATTTTTGAAGGCCAGCATCTTATAACAGAGACTTCAAGATGTGATCTCCCGAAAATAATTGACCAAGACTTTGGCATTCCTTCATCTTCACCAGATTACAGCGGGGCCCTGATATGATCACAACCAGGTAAAGTCAACCATCCACCAACGTCAACTTATTTTAAAAAAATAAAAATAAAAGTGCTTGAACACAAACCTGTTGCACAGACGATGCACATCCTAATTTATGCAACTTATTTTTTTTTCTAGTAAAATAGATAAAAGTCTAAAGATATTAATTAGGGTTAATAACAAGGAAAATACCAAATTGACACATCTGTGATAAATTTACTTCAAATTATTTTTTTGACCATAAAAAATCTCAAACTGATATATTTGTGATAAATTTATCACAAATTATTTTAAATCTCAAATTGGTATATATGTGATAAATTTATCAAAAATTGGTACATTTGCTATAAATTTACCATTCGTTAGTTTTTCGTTAAATTTTACCGTCAAATTATGAGTTGGACGACACATGACAGTTGACAAGTATACCAGTTTGAATTTTTTACCCTATGTTTATCACACATGTATTAGTTTAAGGTTTTTCACGGTATAAATTCGATTTAACGTAAATTAACGAATGGTAAATCTATCACATGTATATCAGTTTTGAATTTTTGGTGATAAAAAAATTTAGTTTGGGGTAAATTATCACAAGTATATCAGTTTAAAATTTTTTGTGGTAAAATTATTACACGTATACCAGTTTAAAGTTTGTTATAGCCAAAAAGTTAATTTAAGATAAATGTGTCATATGTGTATCTATTGGGATTTTTATAGTAAAAAAAATAATTTAAAATAAATTTATCATAAATATATCAATTTGATAATTTTCATGGTATTAACCCTATTAATTATTAGGGAATAAGTCGCCACGTGATTGAACGATGAGACGGTAACGCTACGCCTGGCCGATGCCAGTGTCAAACTCAAAAAAAACGTTGACCAGCTAAGAGTTTGACCAAAATTTGTCCGATGCGATGAAATTCAAAGGATGAATCTTCGTAATCGAAATGCCAACGCAGATGTGCCGCAAGCTCTTTCCACGTTGACTTCACCAATTCATTGATCCTTTAAGTCATTCATTCTACTAACAGTAGTAGTCTGCCCACAAAAGAAAATACAAAAAAAAAAATATTGTACTAACGGTGCGTTTGTTTGGAAGAAAACTTCAAGAAAAAAAAATACTTTTCATGAAATCATTTTTAGGGAAATAATTAATTTTCCTTTCTTTGGGAATATTTGACCGAAAATTTTTTTGGCGTTTGAATCTCATTTGAAAAATGATTTTATTGTCATGACTTTATCTTAATCCAAAAAAAAAAAGAATTCAAAAATTTTATTTTTATGTTTATTTTGTCCTTCTTGCTCCGCTTTTCACCGGGCCATGACGATGGCCGGCGACCAACCACACGAGGTCGAGCCTTGCCCACGGCCAGCGAGATTGAGGTTCGCCCAGAGAATTAACCGATGTAAGAAGATTGCAGCGGCCCAAGAGGAGCCTGTGACTCGAATGTAACAAGATTTCTTACACAGCGCACCAAGGACCAAGACAGATTACAGGAATGATTTGGGCCGTGCACATGACTCGATCTCAATTAACCAATAAACCCAAGGCCGTTCCAGGCTCAGCCCATCGTCAGGTCCATTTGTGTGGTAATGCTTTTGTTGGTTGTCAAAATGCCAATCGGCGTAATTCTGCTTTGCTTTCAAAGTACGTACAGTGCAGAAAACTATGCACAGTAGTATTTTCCGGAGAGAGAGAGAGAGAGAGAGAGAGGGAAGAACAAAAAAGACAACGCTGGATTTACTAGAGTAGAGTCATGGACTCTCCCGACCCAACTGGAAGCAAACGGTTTTCCAGGCGATTGGCGCTGAAGTTAAACGGCGAAATTCTAGATTCATAAGACGTTATCAGTACAATGCACCTAGAAAAACAAATTAAAGAGAGTTCCATGACTGTTTGGCATCGAGTCGTCAACTCGGGGCGCAAGTATCCGTTTAGCCTATTCCTGGGTTATCATGACATAGGTAAGATAGAGCAAAAAAGAACATCAAAAGGTTTACTAGCATTCGAAATTTATTTCTTTCCAGTATGTCATCAGGAATAAGGTATGGTCTGTACTTGTTACAATCTGCAAAAATGCACGCGCTTCTGCTCTTCAACGCGATATCTGTCGATCTATGCAGCAAAACATTCTCACAAGTTTGAATAAGCAACTTCAACCTAACGCCTACCATCTACATGGATGCCTCCGAAAGTCCTTTAGTTTGTTCTTGATCGCCTAAAGGACAAACGTTGGATAGCCTTTTTCTTTTAAATGAAAGGGAAATGACACAAATGAATTTCGAACTATGACCTAATGTGCAATGTCGTCGCTGATCTTTTAATTTTGTCCTGTCCGGCCCTTGAACTTTGGATACATGTTCAATTTAGGCTCTGGACTGTGTTGAAAATATTCGGTATTGTTCCTAAACAAGGACAACATCGAACATTTTCAATACAGTTCAAGAACTACATTGAACATGTAACAAAAGTCCAATGACCACATTAGACAAATTAAAAGTTCAAGGGTCACATTGCACGTTGAGTTAAAGTTCAGAGGTCGCATCGCACGTTAGACCAAAATATAGGAACCATTTATGTCACTATCCTTAAATGAAAAGAAGCTCTATTTCGCTTGCACGATCTGCACATTTCGTGATAGACGTAATGGTCCAGTTTGCACTCAAGTAGAAGCCTTGAACGTCCAGCATCACTTAAAAACTTGTTGACACTGTAAGGGACATTGTTTCCCTTCCCTAGATAGGGCTCTTTCCCAAGTAGGCCAAGCCAAAGGAGATACAATAAATAAGAGGTGTGATGCGTTCAGGAAGATACGTGTGAACGAAATGTGGTTCCTGCGTGAACCCACTCCACCAATAGGAGCCTGAGAAGTTGAGTATCTTCTATCCCAAGGGATAAGAGTGAAAGGGCGATAACAGAGAGGGCCATGCCAATGCCATTCGAGGTGATGCTGTCTCGGAAAAAAAAGAAGAGCAAGGAGGGCTGCATGATGGGCTTTACTCTCTTATCTTGTAGCTGTCAATAGGTTTTCATTTGTGGTGACTTCACAGAAAAAGTCTGAACCTGGACAGCATAGTCCTCCTCACATTGCAGGGTTCATATTCTATGTCCTCTTGTGCATCATGAATGTATTGATCACTTTGCTGCTGAACAATTAATCTGGCCCTGGGATTTTTTTCCCATTATTAAGATCAGGAGAGTTAGGAGTATGAGAAAGCATGGAACAAATTGCAAGTCGCTTTTGTGGCGGCCAAGGCCTTGGGAGTCTTTAGTGGTTTCGTTTGCTGATCATACCCAAATCTCCGAGATTCTGAGTGACGATTAACTTACTTCATGGACAGAAGTAATAATGAAGTTAGAAGGTCTAACCCAGCAGAGCTTCACAGCCAAAGAGCATGAGAGTTCATTGTTCTAGGTACTGAGATCAACCATCTCACTTTCACTAGGGTTTGAGAGAATTTGAGGAATGGAGGCGGGTATTCCCCTCTTGTCTGACCAAGCATCCAAACAAGTAGAGGCATGATTAAGACTTATGGCGCCAAGTCGGGATGAATAACGGGTATGCTCGTTTTATAAAAAGCTAAAATCACAAAAAATCCTAAATTGATATATATTTGATAAATTTACTTCAAATTTTACAGCCAAAATCCTAAATTAGTATACATATAACAATTTTGCCCAAAACTGGTACATTTGTGATAAATTTACCCTTCGTTCATTTTTATTAAAGTGAGTTAATATCACGAAAAGTCTCAATTTGATACACCTGTGAAAAACAAAAGGAAAAAACCATAAATGAGTTCAATAGTCAACTGCCACATGTTATCTAACATAATAATTTAACTATAAAATTTAATGAAAACTAGCGGAGTGTCAATTTATCACAAGTATACCAATTTAAGATAAATTTGTTACAAACGTACCAGTTTAATGTTTTTGTTGATAAAAAAAATAGGTAAATTTATTATATATTAGTTTGGGATTTTTTGTGATAAAAAAATAGTTTTAGGTAAATTTGTCACAATTATACTTATTTGAAATTCTCCATGGTATTAACCCTTTTATAAATAATCCAACAAGCATAAACATAATCAGTTATTGTATAAGTGTGGTTCTTAATACTTCATGGTTTTTAATGCCATAAAAAATTCTAAATTTTATTCATCGTGAAACTAATACCCTAATTTTTTTCTCATCACACAAAACACTAAACATGTCCATTATGATACCGATGCCCTGAACTTTTTTTTGGTCAACAAATCCCCTAAACTATACTTACTGTCACACAAATACCCTTTACTTTTTATTGTGACACCATAACACACATACTTGTACCAAAAAAATTATCGAAAAATCCCTAAACTCAACTTTTTTTGGATCAACAAAGCTACTATACTATACTCACTGTGACACAAATACTCTTAATTTCTTATCAATTTAGTCCTAAACTTTTTGTATTTGTATCAATTCAGATATTCCGATCTGAAAATCGCTAACATGGCATGGCCGACAATGACGTGGCGCAGCCAGTGCTGACGTGGCACATACTGCATTCTCCGAAGATTGACGAAGAAGAGCCTTTGCTTGCGAACCTCTATATATTAGTGGATTACCCCTATTAACGTATTATCCATACTCGTTGTGCTAGTTATCGGAGGGTCCTAATTAGGCAAGGGAAGAGTCTCCATCACTAATCGAGCTACTCCTAGTCCACACTGATATTTCTTCTAGTCTCACGAATTGGATATGAAGTAACGGATTCTAGCTAATTGAAGAGGTTTATATTTTAATCTTTTTCCAATTTTTTATTTATTTCTTTTTGTTTTTCCTTCTTTCTTTAGCAGACCTCCGAGCCCAAGTATTGGCCAGAGGCAAAAGCTAATGAGGTCAACCACTCCGGCTACTGGAAAAATGTGACCTCGACTGGTGATATCGGCCATGCCGTCACTAGTTGGGCAAGGTACCTCGCCCGCTCTTGGCCTTTGGCCGGTCACAGTCTTGGCAGTCGATTGGAAGAAGAAGGAAGAGAAAGAAAAAAAAAGGAAAAAAATTGAAAATTATTAGGATCTTATTGAAAATTGCCACATTAGTAATTTGCAGTGAAAATTAGCCGAAAGGATCGAATTGTCACAAATGCGAAAAGTTTGGGAATGAATTGACATAGAATAATAAGTTTAGGGCTCTTTTGATAATTTTGCCTAACTTGTACCAGTGTGACAGAACCATCCTCTATCTAGCACAAGTTTGGGTAGCACAAGTTTGGGTCATTGGTAAGTGAAGAAAAAAAGTTTGGAATATGACAGGGGGCAAAGTTTAGAATTTTTGTGGTAGACAGGGGCCTTTTTTGTCACACTAATACAAGTTTATATATCATTAAAAAAAAAGTTTGAGGTATTAGTGTCACAATGAATAGAATTTAGGGTTTTTGATCCCAGATAGAAGGTATTTTTGTCACAAATTTGGGAGTTGTGGGGACGAATTTGAAGGGAATCAAGTACCCATAAAATTAACCGCACCATATCCCCCCTTCATCTGACCCAAAAAATAAAAATAAAAATAAAAATAAAAATAAATTCCCACTTCATCCTTTCTTTTCTTTTCCCTTGGTCACCTCTTCCATTCAAACAAGATGACACACGAAAAATCCTCTCTCTTTCCTCTCAATTCCCTTTTCCAATAACTTTCTTGATTGGAGTAAGCTTCCTCTTTAAAAAATTGGTGGGTTTATGTAGAGACAATGCACGAATAGGTGGACAAAATTATCCAAAATATCCAAAACCTTTTGTACGTAGGCCAATTCAGTTCTAAAACTTTAAATTATGTCAATTTAGCTCTAAACATTTTAACAATTTCTCAATTTAATCATAAACTTTTTAATTGCATCAGTTTAGTCATAAATATTTTGGCGAATTATCAATGTGATCTTTCTAGTCAATTTTGACAGGACAATTATTGACATGGCGGTCTAGTCAACACCAAACATCTTACATGGCATGCTTGGCGTCGACATGAATGATTTTTTTTTATTGATTTTCATAACAAAATTTGAATTTGTTATTCATATTTTTCTTCTTTTCTTTTGCAAGGCTGGCGGGGTTTCAGACCGCTAATCGAGGGTCGATGAGCACCATCGACTACTAAGCAAGGGGTCCATGGCCCTCGCCAAATCTGTTGAAGGCCAGGACACCCTTGTTCAAGCCTACGAGGGCTTGGGTAAGGACTCGTTATGCCATCAGCGGCCATAGCAAGGGCTGATGAGCCATTGCCTAAATCCTACAAGGGCTAGCCCAAGGGTCAGCGGAGTCGCTAGCCCTCGCCTAGTAGCCGGCAAATGGCGCCAATCTTGTGAAGAAAAATGAGAAGGAACAAAGAAAGAAAAAAAATCAAAAAAAATTTTTGAGTTGTTTAAAAAGCTAATAAAATGGTCCACATCAACGCTACTCTTGCCACATAGGTGGCCGCTGCTAATTGAACTTCCACATTAGCAATTTCTAGTCAAATTAGCCTGAAGGATTACATTCGTTAAAATGTTCAGGATTGAATTTTCAAATGCTTAAAAGGTCTAGAGCTAAATTGACATAAGTGACAAGTTTAAAATTGAATTGACTCTCATACAATAGGTTTAAGATTAAATTGACACAAATTGAAATGTTTAGAATTGAACTGACCACTGTACAATAATTCTAAGATTTTTGGAAGGTGATCGTAAAGCTACATATGTACTAACTACTAACCCTAACAAACACTGTTAATCTCTATCGAGAATTGCAGAGCCACACTAACAATCACTGCAGGCTCTCTCTCTCTCTCAACCGCCGCCAAAGGATTTGGATTCTCTACCATGAAGGTAGTTTCTTCAACCACCTGGCAGCCACAACCTTCAACCTCCGTTGATGGTAGTGCCAAGCTTACCTGTCGATGGAGCACACATAGCCGAGATCTGAACAAATTTGGCAGAGTAGCCGAGATCGATTGTGGATGGAGTTACTATGGTGATATTAACATGCGAAATGACCAATTAAGAACTAAAAATCAGGTTGGAGCAAATGACTCCTTCCAAATTCGAACCGAGGAATCCCTGATCTAATAGAATTGTCTAAGTCCAAATTAGGACTTAAGGCCTCCCACACTCGAAGTTACTAAACAGTGTGCGTATATATATATATATGTGTGTGTGTGTGTGTGACAACACATTTAATAAATATATGCGTTTAGGATGTATTGTGATATTTCTTGATCGATCCAAAACTTTTACTCTTTAAAATCTATCCACGTTTTAAATGTGCTTTTATCAATTCAAACACCTTTTCACAAAAAATATCCATTAAAACAATCTGTTGAACAATTCAAAAAGTTCTTGCATACACACTTGGTCAGTCAAGCTATTCGACAAAAATCGTCCCACCAACTTTACGCTACGAACGTCAGAAGAGCGCGATACAAAACCTTTACGTAGGCAAGCATCATGGAAGGCCACGAAAGAACGAAACCACATATGACAGACGAAAGATAATTATGAAATCGCATATGAGATTTCGGCATTGATACGAAAATTAATGGCTAATGGTTTCGTCATGAAAGCTCAATATTGCACTACACACTTTCACTGTAACCTAGGATCTCTAACATCAACATGGATATGTTGGGCGTAAAGCATAACCTCAAGATATGCTAAGGCAAGGCTTTGATTGAGCAAAAAGCTCAATCCAACATGGTGCGCGCACACACCTCTACCGGGTGGACATGTTGACCGGTGCTATGGACCAAGTCTTCTACGGCAATCTATTAATTGCCAAAAGGATCGATAAGGACCACCTTTCCTTCTTGTCAGACAGCGGGACAAAGCCCCACGCCTTGTACACATTTCAATGATCTTTTTGGGAGTTTGGTTTACTTGTCTTTGATACAAGATCCTTGCGCGCGCGCGCTCTCTCTCTCTTCTATGATCAAGAACAACTCATTCATTGAAATTAAAACATGTTGGGTGAATCTCATTGCCATGTTTGGTGCACCCAAAAATGCTGCGACAAGAAATGTACGTCCGCAACCGGCTTTGTGGTTCATGGGTGAGGGAGTAATTGTAAAGAGGGGGTGGGGGTTTGTAATTATTGAATCAGGAATTGTATTATATTTATTAAGCTCAAAGGGCTATCTATATACCTAAAATTACATTCTAAAATATTTACTAACAAAAAGGAAAATACATAAAATAAAAAGCTATGCTCCCAAATCAATCAAACTGATTGCATGATCGTTGAATGAATCAATCAAACTAAATGCATGATCATTGATTGATATCCAAAGATACAATTCTGAATCTACTAAAACTGATAATGCATTATTCGATTGATACGCCCCCTCAAGTGGAAGAGCCGAGACTATGAATCTTCCATAAAAATTCAAAACGAGTTGTAGGAAGAGCTTTGGTGAGGGCAACGGCTAATTGGTCCACCGTAAAGATAAACTATACATTAAGCTGTCGTTTAGCGACACGGTCACTGACAAAGTGGAAGTCAATTTCAACATGTTTGGTACGAGCATGAAAAATCGAATTTGCAGACAGATACGTGGCACCAATTTTTTCGCACCAAAGGATGGGAGGACCTTGAAGAGGGAATCCAAGCTCTTGAAAGAGTGATTCAAGCTAGATGAGTTCGACAGCAGCATCAGCAAGAGCTTTATAATCAGACTTTATGGAAGAGCGAGCTACGATACGTTGTTTCTTGGAGCTCCAAGAAATTAAGTTAGGACCCAAAAAATAGCATACCCTCGTGTTGACTTCCTGTCATCAGAACTACCATCCAATCCACATCAGAAAAGGCTTGCAATCAAGAATCGTTACATCGAGAAGTGAGCAAACCAAACGATCTTGTATGTTTGAGATAACACAAGATGCGTTTTACCATTTGCCAGTGGTCTTCAGTCGATGCGTGCATAAATTGACATACTTTATTAACACCGAATGAGAGACCTAGTCTTGTTAATGTCACATATTGGAGGGTATCAACTATGGATCGACATAGTGTGGCATCAAACATCAAAGCACCCCCTATCTCAGATGGGTTTGTAGTTGTGGCTATAGGAGTTCGAACAGATTTGCATTTAGACATCCTAGTCCGATGAAGAAGATCATGAATATAACATCCTAGAGAGAGAAGCAACCCTTCAAAGTGAGGGATAGCTTCTATACCAAGGCAGAAGTGCAATGGACTAAGATCCTTAATAGAGAACTCTATAGACAATCTCTTTAATACTGAATTGATAGTAGAAGGTGTGGTACCTGTAACCAGAATGTCATCAACATATATCAAAAAATAAATGATATCAGCCCCTCTTCGACAGATAAAAAATGATGGATCTGTTTGTGATGTCAAGAATCCCAAATGAAATAAAAATTGAGAAAGTCATTGGAACCGGGCTCTTGGAGCTTGCTTGAGACCATATAGCAAACAATGCAACTTACAAACATAATCATAACGAGTTGGATCTACAAACTCGTGGGGCTGCTCCATATACACCTTTTCATAACAATTTCCCATGTAGGAATGAATTATGTACATCCAGTTGTTGCATTTTCCATCCTTGAGAGACAGCAAGAGACAAAATAGAACGAACAATAGTAATTTTTACAATTGGACTGAAGGTGTGACATTCTGAATTCCAACCCTCTCAAGGCTATTGAATGGAAGGATATCGATCGGTGTATTACAGTTATAACTCGCTCAGAGTTGGCTACTCTCGAGTTAACTGACCAAAAGGGAAAGAATAACGCGGAGTTAGATATGTGGACTTGGAAAATTTGATTAAGAAATGGCACATTAACCATAAGGATTGTCGAAGGAATATTTTGGGCCAACATAGATTGACTATGAATGATTGTGGAATGCCTTGCTAACGTTATACGTTGGGACGCAGGTAATTCTGCTTAACCAATGTGTAATTTGAGAGAATTTTCTAAATCAGATTCCAATAATTAGCACCGCAGGAGCTAGTGATAAACCCTCGTAATTACATGACAACCATAGTCGCCATGGCTTGAGAAAAATCCCAAGGTCGATACGCGTAGCGCCTGCAAGAGTCGCCCATTAATTTGAGATAAATTTGAAATTTACAGTCGACAAGGGCTCGACATGAAATTAGACCTCGAGTTTGAGTATTGGACATTTAGGAATTCCAACATTTAAATTGAAATGGACGTCGCCTCATTAAGGGCAATTTAAATTGAAAAAAATGTAATTTCGGACGGAAAGTGTAAAATAATAATTTTGCCCCTCGACCTTTGGTCTTACCTTAAAAACTAATGGAGGCCATTTTGGTCATTTAACCTCCTCTATATGCTGCCGAAAATCTATGTTGATGAGGTTAAAGAAAGCCAATGGTGGACCAATATTTTCTAGAAGCTTGTCAAATATCAACCAAAGAAGAGGCCAAGTATTAAATGCACATTAATTACCCATCTTATCAAATTGACCAAAATAAATTATTGGGTGGAAAACTCTCTCTTTCTCTTTTCATTTTGGTCGGCCAAGACTCTTTCTCCTCTTCCTCTTCTTCCTTGTCTCTCTCAGCCGAGAAGGATTCTAATGGACAGATAAAAATTGTTTCACTGTTTCAGCCATAACTTTGTATTAAGATAAAACCATTGCTATCGGAAAGCTTATCGTCTTGCAGTTTCAACAAGGTATTATGAGCTTAATTTGATCCAGAAGTTTATCTCGTAGATCTGTTTGAGTGGGCAAATGTTAGAATCTGACCCCGTTTTGGAGAGGTCCATTTTTGGAGGCTTCAAGGCTTCAAATGGCTCTAAATTTTCGGTAAGACCCTTTAAACTCTTAGTATAAGGGTTGATTAAGTTGATGTTGAGTGTTTGTTGAAGTTAGAATTAGTTTTCATATAGAAATTATTGGGTTTTGCAAGATTAGTTTCTGTTTTGCCGCTGACCGTGAAAAACCAAGGCTGTTTGGTGCTCATTGAAGTGCCGTTCTGCCCCAAAACTTTCGATAAGACCCATATGGATGATGTATGATGCGTTGACAAGTAGTCTTTGTGGTACATTGGAGTTTAGGATTGATTTATTGACTGATTTATGCGGTTTAAGGCAGAATCGATTCTGCCCAGCTTTAGGGGTTGTTGGAACCGAACCTTTTGGAGTTTCTTGGGGATGTCGCCTTGTTATAAAATTATCATTAAGATGTATTGGGATGTTAATTGATGTGTGGATTTGCGATTGGAAGAATTTTATTGATTGAATCGTAAATTCTTCCTAAGATCGTGCTTGACCATTATGTGGCCGTGAGGTTGCTGATCTAGAGGGATCGTTTAGCTTGGAAATTGCTAGCTTGATCAAGCGAAAGTGTTTCCTAAACCCTTACATGAATACTAGGACACTACGGGATAGATTGGTGGGATGAATTGACTGATTGGTGAAGCATGTGGCTTAAATTGCTTAATGCAATCGTGTGATGATTAGATTATGATTGATAATTGAGATTTAAATTGGCGAGAGAGCCTCAGTGATTAAAAATGGCTATAGTGCCCTTTATGAAAGAAGTGGTTATAGTGTCTTATGAAAAGAAAAGACTATTAAGCCCTTAAGGTATATATCGCGATTAGAGAGCCTTGTGATGTAAGTGGCTATTGGGCTTGGTGATATAGTTTGGCTATGAAGCCCCGTTATTGAATTGGCTATGATGCCTTGTTATTGAATTGGTTATAATGTATATGCTATATAGATAACTATAATGCCTATAACATATAAATAGTTGTAGTGCCGATGTTATATGAATGAGCTATAGCGCCCCAGTGATCGCATTGGCTTGTAGCCCCGGAAATCGCATTGGCTTGGTGCCCTAGCGATACAGATTGGCCTGTAGTCTCGGTGGTATCGATTGGCTGTGAGCCCCAGTAATATTAATTAGTTGTGAGCCTCAGAGGTACCGATTGACTTGTAGTCTCGGTGGTACTAATTGGCTATGAGCCATGAAGATATCGATTGGCATGTGGCCCCGATGATATCAATTGGCCAAAGTGCCTAGAGAAGTACATCACAACTGAGAGCCCAGGCGATGAATGATTGTGATAACTCTGAAAGTTATGTGTAAGTGTTTGTATGCGCCGTGCTTTGAGCTTAAACCCCTAAGGTTAAACATGGTTAGATGTGATTCTTATTCCTGCATGGCTCGTTGATATGTTTGATTAATCGATGCCTTGTGACACTGAGTTGCTGAATGCTTGCATCTGGTAGCATTTGTGTGTGGTTTGGGAGAGCTGGTGTTTAGGTCTAAGTGTAGGTTTCACTTGCTAAGGTTTATATCTCACCTCGTCGTGGGATTAACATTTTTTCAAGTCCTAGGCGAAGGAAACCCGAACTTGCCATAGGTTGGCATTTGAGGAAGTCGTTAGAGGAATCATAATGAATCTGATGGAGACCTTAGGAACTGTATATTATGTGGAATTAGAATTGTAACTGACTTTGACATTATAAGAAGTGTATCTCTTTTTGTCCTCAGTCATCTTGTGTTATTTTAAATTGTATGGAGTTGTTTATCACTTCCGCATAAGAGATGGACCTACTGAGTTTAGGGTCGAAGAATCCTGGGAGACTGAATATAAGATGAACGGCCTGGTAGGATGTTCGCATGCTCGCCGAGTTCAAGGCGTGACAGAAGGTTTCTGTATAATTCAAGCTTTGTTGCTAATGAAAACCCTTAGCAACTAGGCAAGCTTTATAACGCTCAAGACTGCCATCCACTTTGTGCTTTACTCTGTAAATCCATTTACACCCAACGAGATTCATGGAAGAAGTGTGAGGGACTAAAGACCATGTTCCATTTTTTAATAATGCATTAAATTCATTGTTCATAACTGCACGCCACTCAGGGATATTGTTGGCTTGGGTGAATGATGTTGGTTCCGTGATGGAGATAGTGGTGGTGTTAATTTGTGGTGGATGATAACGAAGTTGCATGGCATGGGTAAGTGTTGACTTAGGTGGTGGTGGACAAGTTGATGTGGAGGTGATATGATAAAGTTCATGGAGGAGTCTGGTTCTTAGGATATGGGAGGAAGATGAATCAACATTAGACGACATCGTGGGAGCTAGTGTAGGAGTTTGTGTTCTCACTATATTAGTAGGGGAAGGCCAATAGGAGCTGAAGCCCATGGGACCAGAGAAGGTGTAGAAAGGGAAGAGGTAGGGGCCAGACCGAGAATAGAAGGAGTTACAAAGGGAAAACATGTCCCGTCAAAACAAATATGTCCAACAATATATAAACTATTGCTGACAGGGTCAAGGCAGCAGTATCTTGTATGAATGGAACTATCCCAAGAAAATACAAGGAATAAAATGAAAATCCATCCTATGGGCATTATAAGGATGTAGATGTGGAAAACAACGACATCCAAAGATTTTTAAGAACGAATAATCGGGAGGGTGATTTTAAACCATTTGAAAGGGGAGATGCGATTAGTGACCTTGGACGGCATTCGATTGATGAGGTAGACTATCGTTTCGAATGTGTAATGTCAGTATTGGTGAGGGACAGAACCATGAGTTAGTAATGTTAAACCGGTTTTAACTATATGCCTATGACGATGCTCAACCGCCCCCTGTTGTTCATGGGTACGAGGGGTAGAGAGGCACTGAGAAATACCAATTTTTGAGAAAAAGGACGAAAGATACGAAATTGGCCACCCCAATCCATTTGAACGGCTTTTATTTTTCGTGAAAAGTAATGTTTGACAAGAGCTTGAAAAGTAAGAAAAATATAGTAAACTTCTGACTTTGCTTTAAAGGATAAAACCAAATAATTTTTGTGCAATCAACAACAAAAATAATAAAATAGCAATGACCATCAATTGAAACAAAATGAGAAAGACCCTAAACATCACTAAAAATCAAATTCAATGGAAACAAACTATGAGTTGAAGATAATCCTAAAGATTGACGACTAGCCTTGCCCAATTGGCAGGCTATACATAATTGACTCTACCATGTGGGCTGACACAATAAATTATTCTCTTTGATCATAAATCGTAAGAGATGCTCATAGGGATGGTCAAGACATTGATGGCAACCATCCATGGATGTCCGTTCAGCAATACTGGCAGTAGGCATTAAAGGTTGTTGCGAAATGGTGTAAAGACCACCACTACTCACACCCGAAAGAAGAACTGCCTTGGTCACTAGATCCTAAAAAATAAAGTGGGTAGGATAAAATTCAAAAAAGACCTTATTGTCAGTTGCAAATTTTGAACCGAAAGTAGACACTTAGAAATATCAGGGACGTGAAGAACATCATTTAAGCGTAAAAAAAGATTTGAATCAGAGGAGGGAATAGAAGAAGTATCAATATTAGTAATTTTCAGACCCTTACCATTTTCCACGTGTAGTTGATCCGATCCATTATAAGCTTCGTAGGAAGATAGAGATTGTATATCAGGCGTGACATGATGGGAGGCACCTGTGTCAGGATACCAAGGTAAGTTGTTGTTAGGTGAAAAATAGGGGAAGAGGCATGACTGAGGTTTGCATTATGAGAGTAAGAGTGCTGAAAATATGATATATACGGAGAGGTATGGGTAGCGTGCAGGTAATAGGGCATACCTGGAAGACGATAGTAGCATGGGGCAGTAGTATGATTTGTACGTTGACAGATGGAACGCCATAGTCGTCCTTGTTGAGCACCACGACACCTTGACCCCACGACCTTTGGACTGACCATGCCAAAGAAAGTTGAACTAGGATGGGTGGAGGCAGAAGTAAAGGAATTTGGTTCAGTAGAGTTGGCTATAGCAAAGTTAGCTTGGGAAGAAGGCTTAAAGATCTGCAACTTTTGGAAGACTTTAATGCTATCGTGACTAAGAAGAAGGCCTTAAAAATCAGTAAATGAAATTGGTTCTGAACGACCAAGTAATGTAGGAACAATATCTTGGAGATCAGATCGGAGACCACGAAAGACGTGGACATTGAAATCCCTTGGTTCAAGGGGCTTTCCTGCAGCACCCATCTCATCGGCAATGGTTTTAGCACGCTGAAGGAAATCAGTAACTGATTCATCAAGTTTTTGCTGTAGATGTTGAAGACTGAGATGAAGAGAGAGCATACATGTAGCACAAGCAAAGCCAAAGGAAGCATTAAGAGCATTCCAGATGGCTTTGCTAGTGGATATAGCTAGAACGAGAGGTAAAATAGATTCTAATAGGGATGTAATTAGAATACTCATGACGGAAGCATCTTGTTGTTGCAAGAGAGTTGTTTGGGCTTCATTAGAGGGACGCAATTTAGTCCCATCGACATAACCGTAGAGATTTTGCCCTTTGAGAAACGGGACAGTCAGTGTTTTCCATAGCAAGTAATTGGATGATGTGAGGCGTAGAGAAAGAAAGTGGTGAGCAGATTCGAATAGAGGAAGAATAGAAAAAGAGTTTGTGGTGGGGAGGAGCGTCGGAGCCATTCGAAGCCATGCTGATCACTATTGTATAAAAAAATGTAGAAGAAGAAGAAAGCTAGGGTTGAAAAGAGGTGTTAGCCTTAGATGGCTCTGATATCATATTGAATCAAGAATTGTATTATATTTCATTAAGCTCGGAGGGGTATTTATATACCCAAAATAACATTTTAGAATATTTACTAACAAAAAGGAAAATACATAAAATAGAAAGTTATGATCTCAAATCAATCAAACTAATTGCACGATCATTGAATGAATCAATCAAACTAATTGCATGATCATTGATTGATATCCAAAGATACGATTTCGAATCTACTAAAACTGATAACACAATATTCGATTGATAGTAATTAAACAATTAGACCTAAAATTGTTGTACAAATGCCAATTGTTCCTCAATTTTTCAACTTTATCAATTTAGTCCTACACTTTTTTTGCAAAAATCCAAAGCAGTTATTCCAGTCAATTTTCGTCACATCAGTCATTTCCGGCCAAAATCGAAAGGAATAACTGCATTGAAATTTTGTATATAGATTTAGGACTGAATTGACATCCGTAGATAATGTTTAGAATTGACCGGACGATTTCCGAGAGAGAGAAAGAGAGAGTCTTTCACTCCAAGTATTCGATCACCGAAGTAATCATAATTAATCATGCGATAAAAAGTTGATCCAACCACGGGGAGCAATTAACTAGCTAGTTAGGGGTAACACCAAACCTAAGTTGCTTTGTCAAACCCAAAAAAACAGGAGAGTATTTCCTTAGTGACTTTGCATGGACACATGAAGCATCGAAGGGCAGATATCAATGTCTGAAACAATAGAAGGTGGAACCACGACTGAAAGACAAGATTTTTTTGCTTTGTAAAAGCATAAAGCAAAATCCAAATAGCAATACCAGCTTCGAGGACCGCTTGAGTAAATGGGGATTGTTCCTATCGTGTGTCATGAGCTAAGATTATGTCGATTTTTCTCGTGCCCTACAATTTCCAGGGCAGTTAAGTTGAATGAATGTGTCAATCGAGAATTCAACTGCACAATACCAGACCAAAAGAAAAAGAAAAGGGAGAAATTCCACTTTTTATCCAATTTTACTACACTTTTTTATCCAATCCCTGTAGTTTTAATTTCGTTTAATCAAGTCACTCTACTTACACGAATATGTCTAATTCAGTCTCTTCGGCACAAGACCTCGCCAAATCCAATCGATGTGGCCTTCAGATTATGAATGGATTAATTAATTAATCTAATTATTTTGAGCTCCTAGTCATGCACATTGCACTATGTCCACGTGGGCAATATTTAACCCGTACCAACACTTTGACGTCTTTTAACGGTCTTGTATGCTGGATTTGACTGAAATTTGTATTGGAGGAATGTGATTACTTATTTTGTTTAAGTAGAAGGACTTGATGAGAAAAATCAAAAGCACACAACATTGATTGAAAAAGTACGGAACGTACAAGGACGAAACTTGAGTGTGGTTAAAAACAAAACGCATATTTAATACCGTCAATAATCAACTATTCAAAGTTTAGGGCTCTATTTATTGATGAAAAATGAATGATTTGAAAAATATTTTCATAAAAATGATTGTCTATATCGCTTACAAAAATGAATGGATACCAAAAAAAAAAAAAATTCGTCCACGAAAATATTCAGACTTATATTGTCGACGATAATGAAAAAAAAAATTATTGACTAATTATTTTAAACTATACAAGCAATCATTTTTTAGAAAATATTTTTTTAAATTATTCATTTTCTGTGAAACACACTAAACCTAGGTTACCAAATGGGGACGAACTTATACTTTACACCCCCATTCAATTCTTTGTAGTGGTGATGAAATATTTTGTCTTTAGGATCTTTTGAGCAATGTTACACCATTTTGACCTTCAAAATTGAGCTTAGCCTTCGTTGGAAATTTTAAAAAAAAAGTTAATACCACGAAAAATCCAAAATTAGTACACTCATGACAAATTTAACCTAAGCTATTTTATGGCTGCTAAAAATCCCAAAATGTTACACTTGTGATAAATTTATCTCAAATTATTATTTTGATCACCAAAAATTATAAACTGTTACATTTGTGATAAATTTACCCTAAGTTAAATTTTTTTATCACGAAAAATCTCAACTCATACAGCCGTGACAAATTTACCCTCTATTAAATTGGGTTAATATACCACAAAAAATATTCAAAATTGATACACTTCTGCCAAACATAGGATACAAATTCCAAAATGGTACACCCGTGCACTGCTACATGTCATCCAATTTAGCAATTTGACATTTAGATTTAAGGAAAACTAACGAATGATAAATTTATCACATGCGTACCAATTTGGAGTAAATTTTTCACAATAGTAGTAGTTTGGGATTTTTTTTGGTCAAAAAAATAGTTTGGATAAATTTATCATAGGCGTACCAATTTGAAATTTTTTGTGGCATTAACCCTAAAAAATATGTAGGTAAGTTATAATGAAGGCAAACTGCACTCACAAATTGATAACAATTTGGAAACAATCTTAGCATGTAACATTGTCATACAAACAAAAATCTATTGATTTATGTCAAACTATGGACCCAAGAGCTAGCCTAGCGGGGGTGCTAGCTTTGATACTCGACATATTCCATTAGTATGTATATTTTCATGTTTATGATATGTCCCAAAAACAAATTTATGTTTCAACCCTCCAAGATTAGGTTATTGCAAATTTTTGTCTCGTTCTTAAGTTATGTTTTTTATACTTCGTCTCATCGTTATCATCATCATGTACCAATTTTCGACAAATGTCCTCTTTTTCGACATTGGGAGTTCATCAATGAAAAATGAAGTTGCACATCAGGTAATCGCCCTTGCATTTTTAAACATCTATAGCATTCTTTGCAAATCTAAAGTATTCGATTTCGAATCAGTAACAGACGCAAGTTAGTTCTTCACATAGCAGAAGTTTTTGGGCGTACTAAAGTGGATTTTGAAGTATTTAAGAAGGTTGGTTCCCACATCCGTGGAGGAACTCAATAACATCATGCTGAACAGCGCGTAGGATCCTCTCTTGAAATATCATGAGACCGCAGTTCGCAACCACTAATATATGACTAGCGGAAAGAGAGAGTCGAGACACAGGCAGCTAATAAAAGGATTCGACCTCAATGGTTGGTATAGTTCGTTGGGGATTCCCCAGGGGATTCTTCAGACAGAAAATTGTATGTCACCCGTCCCGATCTCACCAAATTGCCCGCAAACTACTCCGAGTTAGGGTCGCCTGCTTGGGCCAAATTCTTCTACTTCTCCAGCTTACACGAGACGTGCAGCATATTCCCTGGACTTTTAATTAGCCGTGCCTCTGCGCTCGTTCCCTCAGATTAAAGTAAAGAGTAGGGGATAGGGTAGCTCTCATTAGATCAGCTCCACCACGTGGGATAATGCTTTGTCGTTATCGGTGGTGGCAAGTGCTTGATATGGCCATGCACTGCTTTACTACAGCTACATGCATCACTATGCAGGTAACATATACAGGGTGAGAGAATGAATGAGCCAAACGTGGTGGATGAGACACAGTGCAAAGCTGAGAGCGAATCGAATCTTTCGCGCAAATAAGACATCCCTCCCTTTGCCGTGTCTCCAACTTTGCGTTGGCCCGGAACAGAAATTTACATCATCATCATCATTTCAATGCCCTCTCCTTCTTAGCCCTTTTTCGACCCAAAAAAAGAAGAAATTGTCCTCTCTTCTTAGCCCAATTTATTATTTTTTCGACCCCTTAATTTCACCACGCATTACGCTCTAGTCCCCGGACTTGAGGCCAATCGTTTCGCTTTAGTCCGGCTCCATCTGGACTTTGATTGGTCCGCGTACTATAGGTAGAGATAACGAAGTGGAGAATTGAATGTAACATCCAAATCATTTTGCGGTATCTTCTCAAGTGCAATACTAAGTCAAGTGAACTCTTTGAATACCGATTTTGTGGATGAAAAAAAAAATGCATACAGCGGACCAAAGGGTTTATGACATTTCGTAGTTTTCATGTAAGATGCAGTAACATGAACATATTAGGCAAAAGTAAGTTAGACAAACATGTGAGATGATATTGTGAACAACTGATAACAATGATGGATGCTGGGGAAAGCGAGGTTTACGCATCTTCATGGCAACATTGCGCCACATCCCGATTCCTGGTTCGAACAGAATCGAGTCGACACAAAATAACGCGCATGACAAACACGATGAAGCTTCTTCCGACGTCGTGTTCAGGAATGGTCTCTAATCTAAGAACGGACAGATAGGAAAAGGAGATCCAATTTGTCAATTAAGTGATGTCCTTTCGTCGAACTCCCATTTGATTGAAAAAGGAGGTACGGGTCAATGGTAACCGTGGTTAGTTGAAAGTCATAGCGTGTTTCCAAATAGTCGGCTTCAAGTGCATGAGCACATTATTTGAGACAATTTAGCAACTTATACTATTATTTGAAATAAATTTACCTTGAAACCCTTATTTGAAATTTTTTTTCATTTTCATTTTTGAGGGAACAATAAAGCAGAGTACAATGTGAGGTCTCCAATTGTTGTACCTCCTCTCCCTCCCTCCTCCCTCCCTCCTTCTCTCTAAGAAACACACGCAGAGTGAGAATGGACGGTGGACTTCCAATGCTGAATTGTCTGCTGCAGCACACCTTGAGGAGCATATGCTCGTGTTCGTCAGATCCTTCTGATTCCTCCAAGTGGGTTTATGCTGTTTTTTGGAGGATCTTGCCTCGCAACTACCCTCCACCAAAGTAAAGATGCAAGCATTAATCATCAGTTTTTTGTCGAGTAAAGTTCCGTACATTTCCCTGTTTCTTGATCCATGTTGCTCTGTTGCAGGTGGGAGTTTGGAGAGGGTGCCATTGACAGAACCAAAGGGAACAAAAGAAACTGGTAGCCACGATGCATAGATAAGAATTGAAAGACCCTCTTCCGATCTCCCATCATTTTTTGAGTTTTTCATTTGGTTTCTGAATCAGGATTCTTGTTTGGGAAGATGGGTTCTGTGATTTCTGCGAGTGTGAGAAGGTGGGAGGTGGATACATTAAGGGCGTGTTCGGACCAGATATCTTCTTCAAAATGTCTCATGAGGTCTACAGTTATGGCGAAGGGTCAGGCTTGAGTCAAAAAGTCTCCTCACATTATCACCTTCTTCCATCTCTTTCTGGGGGACAAGAAAGAATGATCTCTTTCCCCTTCTTGGTGCAGATTGATTGGGAAAGTGGCAGCAGATAACAGTCACAAATGGGTGTCGAGAGACGCTACGAATGAGAGTGATCCAAACTTCATCTCTTCCTGGAACATGTCGATTGAGCCTGTAAGACAAGTAACACAATTTCCCCTGTTTTAGACTTAACCACGCTAGCTGCAAGTCTCCGTTTCAATAGCTCTCTTTCAAAGCTTCATTTGCTTGAATTTTTACTTCCCTACATTGCAGCAACCGAAGGCATGGGAGGTTCAATTCAACACCGGCATTCAGGTCGGAGTTTCCCAGAACTCAAAAAAGGAAAGGAAACCCGGTTTTTCTTTTTCATCTTTACTAATGCACCTGCAGCTAAATTGTTTGATTTGCAGACGATTGCCATTATTTCGGTACGAGAAGGCATAGTTCAGCTTGGATCATTGGATCAGGTCTTCCTCTCTGTCTTCCTTCCCTCTCTCTCTCTCTTTTTTTTTCTTTTCATTTGCCTTTCCTCTTGATCATTGTCCAGTATGCCCATTGGTTTCTCCAGATAGCGGAAGATCTTAATTTGGTGATCAGCATACAGAGAAAATTCAGCTATCTCCATAGCATTCCCGGCGTATTCACGCTACAAAGGCCATACCTACCTTTCCAAGATCCCTACCTCCGCAAGTCCCATATCTCCATCACCGAACACCGTGAGACATTTTACTTGGAGGATGAGAGACGCCAATTCATTGGCGCCAAAAGGTCGTTCGAGGAAGCACCGGATAGTTGGCCAGTCAAGTCCATCAATCTGGGTTGGAACACCCCGCAGTACAGCGTCCAGGGCCCATCCATGTGGCCGATCCCGCCTCTTCTGTCGAAGCTACCTCCCATGATCCCGCCTTATAACCCCATCGAACCTCCCGATCCAGCTATCAGCGACAGGAGCAGCATTGGCAATGGGTACCAGAGAGCAAAAGCGCATGAAAGCCAATTTCAGATTGGTGATGTGAAAGTGGAGCCTTCGTGTCACCTGGATGCTACTAGTGAAGAGAAGCCAACGTCCCCAAACTGTGAATTCAACGTGAAAGATCAGGTACTTGTTGGACTAGGATTTGAGCCTGTTAGGGATGGAGAACTGTCGTCGAATCTTAATTAATTAGGAAAGCCGAAACGCCACATAATTATGAAGCAGACATAGATCGAGCTCTTTCTGGCTCCGAGCGGTCGGTTGGTAGTACACAAGTAGTTATGCGTCAGCCTTCGGAGCATTATGTACGTACTGAAAGCTGCATATAGTATGACAAACTACGGAACCTTAACTCAAATTTAGCACCTATTTGTTCTGGATCACGGTCAGCTAATCTCGCGGCAGATTGGGCAACATCCTCCGTCCACGGTGGAGTCGAACAACTGGATTGGACCAATTCCTTCCTGTTCCATCCCTGTCGTTGTGGGATACATGACCTCCACCATTATGTGATGGTCCCCCTGAACATACTGATAGGAAAAGGACACGGCAAATTGTTCATTGGGTGAAGTTGAGTGCAACATTTGAGAACTTGCCTGAGACACGCCGAATGGTCCCCATTCTCAACCACTTGATTTTTCCCCCCTTCTCGAATGAATTCAAGAGACCCGTGATTCATGTTTTGAGACGTAGATGCGGCGTTATTAGGTTGCAAAATTACATGGCCGAACTTGTGTCAATTTCGGTAATCATTCTGAAGTTCGGAAAGGCTAGAAATATCCTTCTCATACATGCTACATCATCAGACCATGTTACTTCACGACTCTCCCTCGTGACATGATCTTCACGAGGCACATTGATCCTTGCCATAGATGGAACATAAATCCTATGTAGTTAGGCTTTCTAAGCAGAATGTCTCAGATATATCAGTAAATACCGGGTATAATAATCGACTGTAGCAGCAAAGTTTACTCGCATCTCCTTAAGGATTTGAAAAACAGGTATCGACTTAAAAAGGAGGAAGGACATTGCTTAAGAGTGCAGGTGGATCCCGAGACTGGCACCCTCACTATGAGTAACATATGCTTGTTTTCTCTTCAAGCACTAAATTTGAACCATCAGCAACTCACAATGATGTCCATTCTCACAGAAGGAATGCACGATGTCTCTAAGAGTAGTTTCCACAAAGGGTTGCAATCCGTGCAAGACAGGCCAGAAGAGATTAAACAAAGTAAAGCTGCTTTCACGTTATAACATGAAATTAACCAACTGGAGAACAGAATAACCAGAGGCGTGGCGCGAAACAAAGCATTCAAATTCTATAGAAATGAGGGAGTTATTCGAGAACCCCTTCCTGAATGAAGCCTGGATTTACAGAGGATATTTCAGAAACTTGCAGCAGCAAAGTCTGTGTATCTCATGTCGCATAAAATAAGAAGTCTATTTACAGAACCAGTGCCTAGACATACTTTACGAACATTTTAAGGAGTTGTCTGGATCTGCAGTTTAATGCAAATGAGGAGGAGAACATGAGTTACTGCAATTTTCTCGACTCCTCTCAAGAATCTCCATCCACAGCTAACAAACTCCAAAGCCTTTTTCATGCACTGCTCTTTTGTTCACCTCCAAAAGCCCAGTGAAAATTAGCAGGAGTACGCTTTAACGCCTTGACTCCTAGTGGATTGTCCTTGCTCTGTTGCACAAAAATAAATTAGAAAGAACACAAAGGATTGTGAATGAAGCTGGCACTTTAAAGTGACTTCTATATGGTAAAGGTCAAGTCAGGCATCCGCAGATTCAGAAAGCCATTCATGACGCGATTGATTTGAGTCAGTTGTACTTACCATCTGGCAGGTCCCAGCATTTACGTTGCAGACCGGGTAATCATGAGGGCAGCAACTATAGTGATCTTCACAGCAGGTGGCTGCCTCAAGAGGGCAGCATCCCCAGGCAAAGCAGTAGTTTGCATACTCATAGACGCAGCAGCAGGTATTGCTCTCGGGACAAGAGTAGTAATTGTCGCAGACGGTCGGGGGTTTCACAGGAGATGGTGGAGACGGGCCGGGATTGGGAGGATTTTGGCTCCTCTTGACGGGGTACGAGGACTCCATGGCTATACCACATTTGCCAGTGGGGGTACCAGCCACATTACGTGCCATTCTGATGTAGCCTTCCTCTCCCCAGCTAGCGCCCCATGAGTTCCTCACTATCCAGTAATCAACTCCATTTTCTGTGCCATATCCGACTGCTGCAACCCCATGATCCAGAGCTGTCCCACATTTCCCAGTAAATATACCCTGCGAAAGTGAGAGGGCAAAGTTAGGGCCATATCCTTTCAAGAATCATCTGCACTTGCTCCTCGAAGAAATTTGTGTACAACAGTAACATCCCAAAGTAGCCCTTGCAATTTTAAAAGTAAAAGATTTTACAACTAAAATGCCATGCATTCGCAGAAAAGCCTAAAGTCCTATCTTTTGAAAAACTTTAGTCTACATATAACAACGAACAAAGGCTATTAGCCAGAAAAGTAATTACTTGAAGAAGCTCATCAATTCCTCTATGTGACAAATTTTTAATGCAAGTATTATGGCCGACACTCAAGCTACAGATGGAAATAGTTGAGAAGCAGAGTGAAATTGCAAGCAAGGCTCCTCCAAATTGATGGATAACCCAAAGTTAAAGCTTATTATCATTCAGCATGCATTTATTGATGGACCAACCAAGATACCAGACGGTAAAGTAGATATATTACCGAAACGTAAAACTGGAATTCCCGGCCTCCTGCTTCAATGGCCACGCTCACTGGTTGATTAGCAACAGCCTTTTGCAATGCTTTCTCATCATTTTCAGGAACATCTTCATAATCATCGATCGTCACGACCTTTGCGTTCTTCTGCAAGATATGTCATAAAGGGATGACATGTTATTACCTACATGGTCATTACTCAGCCCCCTTCAGCAACTAGATATTAATTACGAGACTAACCCTGTATTGGTCACAACTGCTATCTACGGCTTTATACGGATAGTCTTCCTCGGTATCAATGCCTCCATTATTGATAATAAATTCAAAGGCATAATCCATGAGTCCTCCATTACATCCTTCATTGTAGGATGTATCACAGTCCACAAGTTCCTGCTCGGACAGAGAGATCAAATCACCAGTCACAATCTTGTTTATCCCCTCCACAGCCGCAATTGTGGAGAATGCCCAGCAACTCCCTTCAATCAGAAATAAACAACAAATCAAACAGGTATAGATAGAAGAATCTTAAGCCTGTATCCTGGTGCGTTTTGTGAATAAGATAGTACTTTATCAATGTCTCCAGCAGATGTGTCATCCTCTCATTAGATTCATATCTTGAGCAAACTACTTAGGTTTATAAAGAAGTATGGCTAAGAACTGAAAACAAATATAGAGCTTATAGTGTTTCCTCAGGTTCTATTGCGAAAGAGCATTCAACTTCCTACATACAAATAAAGTGCTTTTCCCTTTCCAGACTGCTAAAACAGGAACTTTCTTCAAGAGATATTTAGCTTTGCCTCCACATTATTACAAGAATAGCTAACTTCTGGACACCTTAAATTTTTCATATTACGATCTCAAGCGCTAGTAGTTGTTTCTCAGCTTCACCATAGCCTTCGTCAGTTTTTGCATTCAAGTGTGCTAGATAAGCTGCAAAGTTGAAGCTACACCTTCCCTCCACACTACATTATCATTGGCAAAGTAAAAGATGTGAAGAAGAAGAACCACCACGCCTTCGAAACATGCTGCCAATTAATATTATTAAAGATGATCACATCTCAATAGATAAACACAATTACCCCTTGGAAACTGTCACCTCAAACTTTGGCATCCATGTCCGTTCATAAGCTTTCAGACTTTAAGATGGAATAATTCACATTGTTAAGGTTTGTCCAACATCACTTACTCGTACATTGTTTTCATTAGCCTTGTCTACTTACATTCCTCATCACCTAAAAGATAGCTGGATTATTAAACCATTGACAGATATCCTCCCAAAGAAATTTTTTGAGAACCAAGTTAGTAACAGACGATGATTGTTTTGAGTTGAGGAATCTATTCAATAGATGTCTACATATACAAACATTTCAAAAGACCAATTCTTCTGCCCATCATCCTTTTCACTAATTGTTGCAATTGCCTGAAACCAAATTTTTTTTACACCAATTGAGTAAATTACCATTTTAAATTCAAATCAAGTAGTAGTGGCATCAGAGAAGCTTGTGCACGAAGGGCATTTTATTTTTGGGCCTTTGGAGAATCACAAGTGCTTGATTCTCCTTATTTAATTTAAAATCGGGCATACGTAGTGATTGCCCCTGCTACATGAAGCAAAAGCCCCTCGTGCTGTGAAGTTTGAAGCGATAGAAATGACTTATCAAAAGTAGGAAAACTCAAACTAGAGCAAAAAGATTTGCAGTAACAACGATATCTTAATATGGTTTCTAAAGTTCTAGCAAAAAAGCAAACAAAAAGAATTTTCTCTTCGTGTGCATCCTCTCTTGCCAATTCATGCTATAATAAACAAAAAAAAAACAAAAAAAAAAAGCTTTTCACCTGGCAGACGTGGTAGGTATCCAAAGATTGTACAGGTCAACAACCATGCTTGCTAGAAACAATGGTCTATAACGCAATATACGCGATCAATAACAAGCAATTTCACATATAAATAACAGATGATAGATTATCACGAATGAACCACATCGAAGTCTACAAACGGATGTAAAATCATGGGACCAACAAAGACAAAATGCAAACATGGAAATCAGTGCAAGACGAAGAAAGCCACAATCAAACAAAGCCGCGAAACTTCCTAACGAGCAAAAAGGGTAGGATCTTAACCAAAAAAGAAAAATGAAAAATGAAAAACAGAAGCAGTACGAATATCAAATCAAACCAAGAAAGAAAAAGAAGAACGCACCGCAGCTTCCCTGGTCCTTGACGTTGGCAACGGCGCCTTCCTTCCTCCAATCGACGGACGCCGGCAGCTCCTCTCCGGCGGCCACAGCGTAGCGATCGCTGCGAGCCTTCCGGAGCCGCCGCCTCGACCGATCCATCTTGGCACCCAAGTACATGGACCGGTACTCCTCGTTGGTGAGATCGGCGAACCGGTTGAGGCCAACCTTGTAGGTCCGGTTCTCCGCGTTGTGGTCGTCGATGAACCTGAGGTTGTCCTTGAAGACCTGGAAGCGCTTCTCCTTCTCGCCCAGGGCGTTGTAGGCTTTGCCGTGCTTGGCCAACCAGCTCTCGTAGACCGCCATCACCTCGCCGTCGGTCCTCCAGGAGGACCGGTCGCCACCGTGGGCTCGGTCGTAGCTGACGATGGACATGTCGAGGGCGGACGCGACCGTCAGGAACAGGGCGAAGGCGAGGAGGACGGCCATGGGGGGCGCCGACGATGGCGATTTGGGATCCATCTTTTGGGCTTGGCGGGTCCGATCGGAGAATAGGAGAGAGATCGGGAATGGAAGAGAGAGCAGAGAGGGATCGTGATTTTATAGAAGGCGACGGAGAGAGAGAGAGAAAGAGACAGAGTGAGAGAGAGAGAAAGAATCGGAGAAATGGAGAAGAGAGGGAGGCGAAATTGGAGAGAGAATATAGGAAATTTGTAATTTGTTGGAATGAGAGTGGACGAACGAGACTGAACGTGATTGGCCAGAGGAAAGAGAGTAGGCCCCACGGAAATGAGGTGGTTGTAAAATTTCACTCGCGATGGGGGGCGCGTGGTGCTGGCTTTCTGCGTTAGATATTGTCTTTCCCGTTGCCGTAATCTTTGAATATTTTTTTCTCTTGTTCATAGTGGCCGTTCAAATTCGATTTGAAGACTTCTTGAATTTACTTCGATTTGATTTCTTCTTCAAGTCGAACTCGTGCTAGGAAAATATTATAATCAAGTGGATTTGCAAGCATAATTGGGCAATTGCACTTTTACAAATTACAATTACATAATTAGGACTACTTACATTATTATAATAATGGCAAAAAAAAGTACAATTATTTATATAGATAAATATACAAATGTATTTTGCCAATCACACTGTTAGGGTCGAGTAGAAGAACCGGATCGAATTGAACCGAATCATTTAGTTTTGGATGTATCTTGATTCCTAAAATTTAGGCCCAGTGAATATCGGTCCGATTTCAAGTATAAACTCACATATCAGGACTATTCGGATTGGGCTTATTGTTTTAATTATTATAATTGCAAAATTTTCAGAACTAGAATTTGCATTCTTTTTTAGCTAAGACCGAAACTCGTCACTCACGCCCTTCACTCTTGAGTTCTCATGGTTTACTTCGAAAATGGCTTCTGCTGTGACATAATGTCCACACTACCACAAAAACAATCCCTATTTCAAAGGGGCTCGCCATTAACAATCCTCGACCATTGGCTCGTATGTGCCCCATACATACAACTACAAACCACAAAGGAAAGGACCCGGATCTACTACCATAAAAGTAGGGGTAACATTGGACGGCTCGCATCACTCGCATCAATCATGTACCTCCCTTAAAAAAAGTGATGTGAATTGATCATATATATATATATGGTGTCCATGATCATGACTAAGAAGACTAGATTACCCTATTAAGAACACATGGCCAACTCCATTGGTCCCAAATGGGTGTAAGGATCATTGATAAGTTTTCTGCCAAACAAATCAACCTCGAGGCTACATTTATTTTGTAGAAGATGATTATATTTTGATGATTATTTTTAATAATCGCTTACATCACTAGCGAAGTGAATGCATCTCAATACATACGTAGAGGATTACACGAAAGTAGCATACTCAAGATCATACTTGAATCACTAATTGGATAAGTACATCATATAACACACAAACCTTGTATTCCACAAATTAAATGTCGCAGATGCAGCTTTTGAGAGGTCTTCTATGCGTTTGATGTTCTGGAGAGGAGAATGGAAAAGCGATGCTTTTTATTTTCTTTGTCACTATTCTTCATTGTAGAATGAACATGCCAAATGAGAGGAAATTTAATTTCTGAAGAAACGTGATTATATCACATTGGGAACTGATTAAATGGCTTTAACAGTTATCTCATATAAGTAACTGCAGCTAGCAGTTATTCTTTTGGGAAAGGACTGGGATAGGCTACATGGACGGATCACGACAATTGCATACACCCATAAAGCCCAACAGCTTGAAATAATTGACCGACAAAAAATGTTTTCGCACAAGAAAATGGTGACATTTCAAAATGAAATTGAGTTACTTGGCATGCATATTTGATTCTTACTATCCCGATAATCACATTGGAAAAAGAATTGCTGGGTATTTCTATGGATGATAGATTTTTTTAAAATTTATTATAAGGAATCAGGCAAATATTTTATGAACCATTTATTTTTATTTGTAACGGAATTCCAGAAAGGATTTTTTTTTTTTTTTTTTTTGCGCGGGGCGGGAAGACCCGGGGACTGGGGGTGGTTTAAGAATTCCAGAAAGGATTTACAGCGCATGTGATCATATGCTAATTGCTAACGACGTACAGAGAAGGGGGAAAAAAAAACCAGTGAGAGACTCAATACGTTGATGTCGGGTGGGGCCCGCAGACGAGGGGGGCGGGCATAGGAAAAGGAGACCGAAGGAAGTGGGCCTCCTCAATGTCTTGTTTGTTTCACTGTGAGTTCTTGTGATTGGAATTTGGACAGCTTCTCTTCTCCATCTCCCCCCGACCGTGATATGAATCCTCCGAAAGGAATCAACGAACTGCCATGCCAACCATCTTGATCCTTCGTCCCTGAAAATGCTGGGCAAGCAAAATTAACCGACTAACTACCATCTTTTGTCCAAATAAAGAAAGGAGATTACCTGGGTCGTTTGGCACAACAACTTGAAAAACAAAACAAAAATAATTTGTTTTTACAGTCAAAACACACGATATACGTAGATGTGGTCGGTTCCGTGAAATCGCCGGTTTTAGTTCCATAAAAAGGTGGAACCGGCAATTCCGGAACGGTTCCCGATTCCGAACTTTTAATTTTATTTTTTAAAATAATAAATAATAAAACAAAATTAATAAATTATAAATTATAATCAATTTGTACATTGTAATAAAATTTGAAAAAAAGAGATAGGAGAGGAATGGGTTTTGAATTATTATTATAATGTAATTTTATAAATTATTATAAATTATAATGTAATAAAATCTGTTTCCTAACTTTTAATTTTATAAATTATAATATAATAAAATTCGATTTCGAAAAATATGAAACTGGGGTCCGGGATCCACGGTTCGGTTGGCCATGTCTAGATACACATAACGTTTTTGTTCTGTGAAAAACATAAAGCATTTCAAATGTCAAAAAATGGACAGGTTGTATTAGAAGTAGAGCCCAGGCCAGATCTAGGCGAGCACCAACCAACAAAAGAAGTAGAGTCCATAGTCAAACCACATCCTTCTCACTCTCTGTGTTCCCATATATCTCTGAAAGCTTCTTGTTCGTAGTGACCGTGTCCGTACCTGCACAAATCTTGAGGACGACGCCATGAACTCGATTTCGAGTCACTTTAGAAACCAATCCTCGCTCTTCATCTATGGTGAGGGTGGCTGGCCGACCTCGGCCATGCCAAATCCATGTGGTCGCATCTTGCCATGGCTGGGTGAGGCCGACCTCACCTGGGTGCGACCACATCCTTCTCGCTCTCTGTGTTTCCATATGTCTCTGAAAGCTTCTTGTTCGTAATGAATGGGTGAGGCCGACCTCACCTGGCATCGAGAGCGATTGGAAGAAAAAGAAAAACGAAAAAATAAATAAAGAGAAAGTAAAGAAAAAGAGAGAGGAAAGAGTAAAAAAGTAGTTATTTTAAATTGTTCACATCACCATCACCAAAATTGGTCGGATAGAGTGAATTGATAAAAAATACAAAAGATTAAGGACTAAACTGACACAAATACAAAAAAAAAAAATTAAGATTGAATTGGCACAAATATAAATAATTTATGACTGAATTAAAAAAAGTGCAACGGGTTTATAAATTTATTGAAATCTCTTACAACTATACTTAGAACTAATTCACATCTAAAGAACGCTCTTCATTCGGTCTCGCCTTTATCCACGTCAATTTGTGTATGAGTTTACCTAAATTAAGTTAAATAAAAAAGTATTTTAATAATATAAATTGGGCCAGATGTATGCTTAATATAGGTAGAACTAAATATGAATTGCTAAATTTGTATTGAATGAAATTAAGTCAAAATAAAATTAAACGAGTATATTTAAATCGGCGCGAGATTGACCAGTTTTATAAAGCCATATGCTCAAAAGGGTGGAAAAGATAAGAAGAGAACGCTACGGACAAAAACCACGCATAGACAGAGCTGGCACTGCATTGCAATTGTAGGCTGTAGCCTTAGTGGGTCACGCGACGGATTCCCAATGAATCTTTTCTTGGCATTATGAAAGTGTCTCTTTGTAAATTATCATTGATGAGGAAGGGACAATTTTCGATGATGGCCACTTTGACCACGACCCTTTTCATTAATTCATTATCATTGTTGCCGTAATTATTGTCACCGTGTTGTAATTTAATCACGAGTTCCTCTCAAACGATCGCAACATCACATCGACGTTAACCAGACGCTGTTACACGTTACCTTTTCCCGATCACTAATGACCAAGAAAAAAAAAACTCAATAAAATGCTCTTACCCGTTTGTGGAAAAAAAAAAAAAAAAAGCGCTGCGGTAAGGAAAATAATCTTGAAAATTGTCAATTGCCAAAGGAGGTTCCAGAAAAATATATAAGAGATTTTCGCCTCCCAAACTAAAAGACCCTCTCTTTTTTTTTTGTACGTGAATTTTTAAGTATTATGCGAGTAGTCTAGAAATCACCGACACTCTTCGAGAACCTACATATCATAACATGTCTAACACTTCAATACTCTCCGACACTATCTGACAAGTGACAAATACATGATCAGTGCTCTAAACAAGACATTTTGAAGTCGGTTTTAAGTATTATCAATAAATAAGGGATTGAAATATAAATTTATTGAATATATATACGCTTAAGTCATATATATATATATATAGCCGACTACATGCATCGGCAAATCGCCGGACAATTCTCGATAGACGAAAGCCAAGCAAATCGGATGAGTCCGTGTGCGCTTGTAGCCGACGACGTGCATCGGCAAATCCGTTGTGGCCTTGGCGAGTCAATAAACCAACTCGAAATCAGTCGTGATTATTAGACCCAACCTTGCTCAACGGACAAAGGAGGCGTAACTTCTCACGTAAGAAACAAAGTAACATGGATTCATGGGAAGTCAACACTCAAGAGAGTCTTGTAGCTTTGTATTCTAGCAAAAGAGTTGGAATCTCGCACGTCTTGTGCTAGTAAAATAATATCTCTTGGAAGCATCAAGCCGTCGTTACCGACTCATCAACACGTCCATCCGTCGTCGGCTTCGCTCATGGGACGAAACGAATGAGTGGCCGATTGCGAGGATTTCTATCTGCCTTTCGTGTCGTATTTCCGCTGAGGAAAACTATCTTGTCTTGTCCCCTAAAAGTTACACGTGTGATTTTTTGAATAAGTCGCACGATATATTTATACTCATCATGCGTCTAACGGGGTTCAATTTGCATGTTCACGTTACCAGCACGTTTGTTCTACGATTTTTTTTTATTATTAAAAAAATTGATTATTTTGCTTAAAAATTAGTCAACCTCAAATATTTTCCTTATCCACCACTTATTATTTTCTTGGACAATGAAAATTATTTTTCATCCACTCATTTTTTTGTAAGCCATAAGAGAGATTATTTTTTCTTTTTCTTTTTTTAAACTTGAATTTTTTGTGAAACAAATACACAATAAATAGTTGCCGAAGTCTTGTTTTCCATGGTGAGGAATCAACGCATGGGACTTGCACTTTCAAGTAATTTTGAATTGAAGATGGCATCAGCCTTCTGAGAGAGAACAATTCTCACTGCTGATCGGAGACGGGTGGCGTACGGGGATTGCAATGGAGTTAGGTAGATTTATTATTATTATTATTATTCTTTTAATGTAGTTCAATGATGTTGGGGATGTGGAATTGGAATCTCAAAACCAAATTTCGCTAGCACCCACAATTCCGCTTATTATTATTATTATTATTATTTGGGTTCATAAAGATGCATGTATTATTAAGAAGTAGATCCATCATCCAGCAGTACATGTTGGGTGGGCTTCAGAGCACAGAAAAGACCGAAGAACAGCTGGTGGATTCGTGGGCCAGTCTGGGAAGAGTTCATTTCTGCGGTGGGCTTGACAAAGCCAATCCGCTAGCCATGTTAGCCCCCCTGGGACAAAATCAAAATGAAGGCATATGCGCAAAATCCGATCCAGTGATCGGCAACAGTCCAGCAAAATAGGGGTTGAACTCCATGAAGAAGATTGCTGCGGAATGGCAGAGGGTTGAACAGAAGGGTGCGACTCCAGCCATTGCTGTAGACGGGCGAGGTCGTCAACCACATTCCTGCAATCAGACTCGATGGCAACAGTTGGCGCTGTGCGGACGTTGAGAGATCCAATTTCACATTTTTGGTTTCTTTTGCGGACATTGAGAAATTGCAGATATTGGGAATCCCATTGCTTAGGAAATCCAAATTCTGTATTGAACTTTATTTTTTGGGCAGTCAAAATGGGGTTAAAATCGAGCCCATCAAAATCAGTCGAAAAAGCAAATCCTAGCCCATCCAAGAGCCCCTTGACGGTTCGCCATGAACTAATCCAGTTAATTGATCCATCATTACGGAACATCGGACATCACGTCTCGCGCCCCCCCCCCCCCCCCCCCCAACAATCGTCGTCAGATGGTAGTAGGATCCAGCCTTTTCTGTACCAACAAGAGTTAAAATTTGTAATTCGGTGGTAATGGTAATAGCTGTGCGCCTAAACGAGGCCCGAGTGTGATCATTGGAGTAACTGGTTAAGCAGAAGTGGCGTCTGATCATGGACGACATCCCGGGATCTTCTCTCCCACTTAGGTATCTCAAATGGGTGAATCAGACGGGGTAACCCGCTCTCAATGAACCATTTAACTCGTTTTGACTCCATTAATAACGTGTGTACCCCAATTTTCTCTCCCACTTCATCTCCACCACCCGCCCTCGCCGCCCGTCTCCTCCTTTGCTCCTCCCGCACCGTCTCTCCGCCCTCTCTACCCTCCACTCTTGCTGCTGCTGCTCGATGATTTCTTTTGCCCATTTCTCGACCTACCACCACGCCAGAGATGCCGCCCCTTTTCACCCTCTTGTCCCCTCCTTGCCCCCTCATCTTCAATTCCTCCTCCTCCTCCTCCACAACCATGTCGCCGTTGACCTTTGCCTCGGGCTCGCCGGATACCACGCCGTCGCTGCTAACCGAACCTTCAACCTCTCTTCCTCAAGGCCTGGGCCAATCTCACGTCCTCCATTACTTTCTTTAGCGAGTTCTCATCTGTGCTAGTGCTGGTTTGTCTGGTACTTGCAATTTCTTCTTCGCCTTCTCATATTTTTCCCTTATAAAAACGAGGCTAATCTAACGTGCCCGACATCTTCGACCAGACACTGAGAGAGAAAGAGAAGGCCAAGGGGATGCATTCAATATCTTTTGGTTTTTCGCATGGGTGTTTATGTCAATCCCACGAGTGGGACAGAAAGAAGCCCCAGAAAAGGCGGGCCAATCATCCCATCCTTTCCCACATCGACAATCACTCACAGCTTTCTTCTCCGTAAAGGAGAACGTGTCAAGCGTCGAGGATCTCGCTTTGGAGACATCCGTTCAAATTGAAACTTCGCAAAGAAGATTAGCATCGGCCCTGCGCGAGGATAACACGCACAAATTGAGAAATAATCTAAATTATTTTTGCTTATTTTCGCACCGTTAGTTTCTATTTTTTTTTTTTTTTGCTTATGCAGCGACATTACTTTCTCTAGTTAATTCTCTTATTTGCGAAGTAATTAACCAATTACATATTTAACCTCACGTTTCCTTAGAAAGTGCTAACATGAAAATTTGAGTCGTTAAGATAAAATATTCTGGAAATTTATTACGGGTTTGGACGAAATAATGCCATTTTTTGTTTCCAATCGTTTACCTGAGAAAGGTGTGGGGGCATTGGTTTTTTCTTCAATACAAAAGAAGAAACGCAGCTTCCTCTAACACTGACTGTGAATCATAATAATCGAGTTCGCCACTTTCAAGCACTTATAGGCGTAGGCGGCGATAACGTGAAATTTCCAAATTTGTTTTTGTTTTCATTCTTTTAAAATTTATTTATTAAAAAACTTTAAAAAGTACAAATAATTATCCACGTCAACACCGATAATCTCACTTGGGATGACCGTTATCCATGACAATGCTTTCTTCCCAAAATTGGGCAGAAGGACTACATTCCAAAATCATCACAAGACGTAAGTGTAAATTAGTTAAATTGAACAATTTATCACTTAATTGGCATCAACACAGTAAGTTCAGAACTGGTTCTCGTAATTTTTCCGTATTAGGTCCATTTAAATGGAAAATGTGTTAATTCCTTCCTTTCAAATAAGTTGTTAAGAAAAATCCCAAAAAGATAAAACGAGAAAAAGAAATTAGTTGTTAAGAAATAAGAACAGCGTGAGAAAGCCCAAAAAGGACAAAATGAAAAGGCTGTGCAGCTAAATGCAAATCGATGTACAGCCGACAAGTCAGGCGATAAGGTTTTCTCTTCGGAAACATCCGATAAAAATTGAAACTATGCAGAGTAAGGTTAGCATGGCTCTGCGCAAGATGACACGCACAAATCTAGAAACGGTCCAAATTTCTCGATTATGCATTGGATTCAGCGGAAAGATCTGCCATTGGACATAATAAGAATGGTGGGCCCGTCGAAGCAGCATGAATGAATCTCTTCTTTCTTTGGAAACAGGAACTGGGTTTTACTAGCACACTGAACCCAGTGCCCAGGACCGGCGTTCAAGGGCCATTGCTCCGCCGTCCAATGTTCCATGCAGGTGATGAAAAAATATCATTCAGCATACTACAGCTTCAAAATAGATTCCGTCCAAAAATTGATTGTTAATGTTAGATCACTCCGAGCTTCAAGTTGGCAGGTCGCCGGTCCGAGTTCCTACTGCGCACCTCCGACTTACAGAGGTCGTTTTTCTCCCTAGCCGTACAAATGGAAATGCCAAACGTCGGCGGCGTTAGAACCAGGCGCTGCATCAAGATCGAAAACTACTCAGCACCAGTGGCTCTCGCAGTTCTCCACCTAATTACACGCTCTTATCTGGTAAGAACTTACTAAAGACGAAACCGAGCCCGTCCTGTTGAACGGCTGCTCACCTACTTGACATGTTTCTCTGATCGCAGCCGCCCTGGCCTTTGCCTCGGGCTCGCCTGTCACTACGTCGTCGTCGTCGCCGCTGCCCGGACCTTCAACCTCTCTTCCTTGAGGCCCGGGCCAATCTCACATCCTCCATTACTGTCTTTAGCGAGTTCTCTCATGTGCTAGTGCTGGATTGTCTGGTACTTGCAATTTCTTCTTCGCTTCCACATATATTTTTCCCTCACAAAAACGAGGCTAATCTAACGTGACTGACGTGTTCGAGTAGACAGTGGAAGTGTTTCCTGCGTTTAATGTCTTCTGGTTTTTCTAATGGATGGTTCATGTCGGAATAGGATACCCTGCCCTAAGACCAGGGGTATCCTGCAATCCCCACCATTCAATATAATCCCCCCTATACAAAGGAGGAGGGGATCGTGGGGATTGTAATAGCAGGTAATCCGGATCCGTTTATGTTAATCTCACGAGTAGGTGCTAGGTGGGACGGTAAGCAACCCAATAAAGCCGGGCAAGTCAGCCCATCCTTATCCCACATCGAAAATCTCACAGCTTTCTTTTGTATAGAAGCCGATGTGTCGACCGGTAGGACCGGCGCTTTGGAGGCTTTCAACAAAATTGGAATGATATGAAGGAAATTAGCATGGCCCCTGCATCGAGATTGGCACGCACAAATCGAGACTTAATCCAAATTTTGTTTATGCTTTGTTTTTCGCAACACTACTTTCAACTTCCCTTTTTTTTTTTTTGTGTGCGCTTATTTAGCGACGTTACTTTCTTTTGTTAGTTCTCTTATTTGCGTGTTAATAAACCAATCAAATGTTTAACCTCACGTTTCTTTAGCAAGTGCCAAGATCAAACTTTGAGTCCCTTGGAAATTTATTACGGGTTTGTACGAAATAATGCCAATTTTCTTTTCCCATTCATTTACTCGAGAAATTATGGGAGCACTCGTTTTTTGGTTAAATTATCAAGAAACACTGCACAGGAAATGTAGTTTCCTCTGACATGGATTGCGAATCATCATATCATCTGGGATAAAGGACGTGCAGTCATATTCAAAATCCGTGATAATTACTAAAAATTGACCAAGTCAATTTAAATTTAAACATTTTAATGTTTTGTCAATTTATTTCAATATAATCTTAGATACTATTTATTGATTGTGTCCGATTTGGCATTGCGCAATATTTTCGTCCAACTTTAATTAGTTTTCGTTTTACTCTCTCTCTCTCTCTCTCCAAGCTTCCATTCATTCAAGACGGCAATTTTTAGACTTGCTGTTAGGCTCATCCAGTTCACCAATTAATCGAAGCCAACCTTTGGATGATTCAATCTTATTAGTCCATCTCAATCGATGCGGAGATGTGGCGTGCACATAATTCGAGGTCGAGTTACATTTGACTCTCCATCAACAAAGTTTTTCCATGGTCGACCAATACAATATTAAGTTGAGATAATTACCAAATAGGTCATAAACTTATTATACGGATGTCGATTCATTGACGTGACATCGACCATTAAATTTGGCAACAACCGATGCTAACGTGGATGATTTTATAAATTTTTTAAAATAAACTTTCCCTATTTTTTCTTCCATTTTTCATTTTCTTTTGAAAAAAAAAATAAAGGAATTGCAAAAATATTTCACTTCACCACCGACCATACCACGTAGGACATAAGGACTATATTGAAAAGTTATCAAAAGATTCATAATTAAATTGACCAAATTGAAAATTTTGGAACAAAATTGAAAACTTCACCGTTGGTTTAGTTTTTTTTTTTTAATTTATAATCTCCATATTAGTTCCAATTAGATGGAAAGTAAGTCACTTTATTCTTTCAAATTAGTTGTTAAGAAGAGAGCATAAGAAAAAACATAAAAAACCCAAAAGATAAAATGAAAGTCTCTACCTGTACATGCATCGAATGATTGTCAATAACGAGTCATTGACAATTGTCAAAGACTCAAGCACAATGATGTGGCAGGATAGGGATCTTCTACCTTGCTTTTTGTAAGGCAGGGTGATCCCCACCCTTCATTTAGGTGGAAACCCCTAAGTGAAGGACGGGATCTCCTTACCTTACAAAAAAAAATAAGGTAGGAGATTCGGATACGTTGTGGCAACATCATCGGTGCAAAAAGATGTAGTAATTTTTCCTCTCCCGCTCGTAACTCATGAGTCGATCGAATCTAGTGCTAGTCTGGCACATGCAATTTTCTTCTTCGCTTACTTGTAATTTCTTATTCCGACAAAAAAAAATAAAAATTATGACGATGATAATAATTAACATGACCGACATATTTTAGTAGTGAAGATGTATGTATGTTCGTCTTCTTTTTTTTTTTTATGAGTGGGTGTTTACATCGTGACGGAAAGTTATCCCTACGAAAGAAAAACTGGGTAAGTCATCTCACATCTTTACCAAACATTAGAAACTCACGGCCGCTGTTTTCTCTATCAAAGCCAGCGTGTTAAGTGATAAGGTTTCCGACCAAACAAAAAAAAAAGTGATAAGGTTGTCTTTTCGGAAGATCCGAAGAAGTTAGAACGATACATAGCAAATTAGAAAAAAAATATCAAAAAATTCTTAAATCTATTGCAATAATACCTATTCAATTTTATTTTTTTTCCCGATTCAGTCCTAAACTTTTTGTAATTGTGCAAATTTAATTCATTTGACTAAATTTAGCTAGCCAGAGAGTACGTGACGTCAACTGTATGACGATATATTATTTTAATATTTTTTTGAATTGTTTATTGTTTATTATTTTATTTTCCCTTTCTTTCTTTTTTCCGCTTCGTCTTCTTCCTATGGTCTTCGTTTCTGCCTCTCTAGCTCTTCATTTTCTTCCTCTGGCAAGAGGCGCCGGCTTGCGGCGAAGCTCGCCATCCCCGGGCCTCTCCATGGTTAGGCGAGGCTCGCCTTGCCGTGGCCATGCAAGGACGACCCTTGCCAGCTAAGATCTGGCGAGGTTTGATCTCACCATCAACAGGGGAGACAGCCCAAGACCTCGCCTAGCAACGGCGAGGTCAAGCCTCGCCATGGCTAGGTGAGGCAGATTGAGACCTTGCCATATTTGGGCTACCGAGGGTCAACCATGGCGAGGTGAGCCTCGCCCAACCATGGTGAGTCCCAACGACGACGATGCTCCCCCTTGCCAGTGGCCTGCGTGGACAAGCTTCGCCTCAGGTCGGCGGCCTTGGCCTGAAGAAGATGAAGAGCCTAAGAGAAAATGAAGACCAGAGGAGGAAGAGAAGACCAGGGAAGAAGACGAAGAGGAAAAAAAAAATAAAAAAAGAGAAAATAAAATAAAATAAAAATAATTAAAATTTCAATAAAAATATTAAAATAATATATCGCTTGATGGCTAAATTTGGCTGGATGTACTGCACAATTGCAAAATGCTTAGGACTGAATTGACAAAAAAAAAAATTAGGACTGAATCGACAATATTGCAATAGGTTTAAGTCAACTTTTTTGGTAATTTTTTCGAGAAGATTAGTAATACGATATGCACAAATCGAGAAATGGTTTAAATTCTTTTTCCAGTTAACCCTCGTTAGGGAAGCGCTTTTTTTCCCATCCGCCCTTCGCTTTTCTGCTAACCTAAGATAACTCAATGACATATTTACATTCATTAATATCTTAATACATGACACAAGCTGAGTGAAATCAAAACTTAGCGTCCATACACCAAAACAAAAGGCTAAAAAAAAAAAAAACAATGCCAAACATCTTCTTAATCTATACAGACATCGTCATATAATGGATTCATTGGAAAGATCTACAACTGGACAAAACTTTTTAATCCTTCACCTATAGAAATCAAAGTTACTGCAAAAACATTCAAATGTTCGATGACCATGGATTGCATCCGACACCAATCGCACATCCACCGATGGCAGTAGAGTGACAAAGTGGTCAAAAGTAGAACACTCGCAATTCTTATACTGGTAACCAATGCAGATGCAGACACCAAGCTTCATGAGAGGGGTTATTGGGTTGGGTTTCCATGAGACCCGACCTGACTCGAAACACTGAAGGGGTGTGCTTGACCCAACCTCACCCAAAAGACATATAACCCGAGCGGTCGGCTGGGATCGGGTATGTCCGGATCGACCACAAGCTCCATGAACGTTATGAAGGAGAAGCCGATCTAGGCTCTGAGGTAGAGAAAGAGCATGAGACTTATTTGTTTTCAAATTACAGCTAATTCAAGAAATAAAGAGAGAGTTATGGATTTCCATGTCGAGTTATTGTAAAAAAAAAAAAAAAGAGTAATTGTCATACGACATCCATCTCACTAATTTCACGATAAAATTTAAATGAAGCTAACGGAGCGTAATTGTATAACGCATGTACCAATTTGAGGTTTTTTATAATCTAAAATTTAGTTTAGAGTAAATTTATCGCAAGTGTATTGGTTTGGAATTTTTATTGACCCAAAAATTATTTTGGAGTAAAATATTCACGTGTATACCTGTTTTGAGTTTTTCATGATATTAATCCATACATTTTTGCCAAGTATGAAACATTTCATTCTTACAATCAGAATCTAACTTTAGTGTCAGTTTCCTTTAAAAACATCGTGCCCTAGAACTTTCATGTCTATATTTTGCTGGACGAACCTTTCTGCTAGCATGACCGCCACCTTCTTATGTGGAGCAACGGTGGGGGCTTTTTTCCAAAATAACATAATTTTTTTTTATCAAATTAGGTGAAAAAAAAAGTATTTGCCGTTTTAGGTGCCGCTCGGCAGTCTCAATGCCAAGGGGGCCTTGATCTGCCCGATCAAGGTCTTGCTCGGCCCCATCAAGGGCCAAGCAACTCTATTTTGTTTTAATTTTCTTTTCTCGTTAATTACGTTAGTTCTTTTCTATAGTTTTGTAGACACATTAGTTTTTTTTACAAATATGACTAAGTTTTTCCATACGACATAGTTTTTTTAATTTTTTTTTCTTGTTGATCACATTATTTTTCTTTTAATCATTTTTTAATCACTACGTCAGCTCTGCCTTCCATCTCTAGCCAACGTTTACCTCTCTTGTTTGTTTGCTTGCTCGCGTTCCACAATGACGCGTCTCGACTCCATGGCCCCATCTCCTTGCTCGCTCGTTCGCAACACCATAACACTCGTACGATCACTTCTACATCGGTTCCATTCCACAAATGAAAGAGTGAAATTTGGGAAGTTGAAGAAATTTATCTAGCAACGCATTTTTTTTTTCTAATTTAGTATTTTGTTGTTGTTTTCTTTTAATACTAAATAGGAAAAAGAAATAAAAAAAAAACTACATCATTTCAATGCATTCTATTTTAATGTGTTCAATGCATTCTATTTTTTTTTATTTTCTTTCAATACTAAATTGTAGTTGAGGCGTGTCATCGTTGTATACAAGCGAGTGAACAAACGAGCGAAACGACAGCGCCGCGGAGTCAAGGCACGTCATTGTGGTGCACGAGCGAGCGAGGCGACGGGACCACGGAGGCACTTAAAAGAAAAAATAAAAAAAAACGTTGAGCAACATGTTGAGGCACACAAAAAGAAAAGAAAATTAAAAAAATGATTAAAAAAATAAATCAACATGTTGAAGCACTCTAAAATGATTTAAAAAAAAAAAATAGAGTTGCTTTGCCCTTAATGGGCCGAGCAAGGCCTTGCTCGAGCGGCCGCACCAATGCCCATTTGGCATTTTAAATGCCGAGTGGCACCTAAAACGGAATATATATATATATATATATATATATTACATCTATTTGATAAATTTTTATTTTTATATTTTGGAAAAAAAGCCCTAACGGTGTCCTGTGATGATGTGATCCTCAACTTGTAATTGAGAGAAAACAAAAACCGTCCAACCTTCGGAAAACGATTTGAAAAATATGTTCTTAAAATTTATAGAAATATCGGTCAAGTAAATGGACAAACATATCATTCATAAAATTATTTCATGCGATACAAGTGATTAGTGTTGAGAACATATTTTTCAAATCGGTCATATTCTGGGGTTCAGTTCTCTTTTCTTGAGAAAGAATCAAATTTGGAATCAAAGCACCAGACTGAGAATTAATGAACCAGATATTATATATTGTAAGTGATGCATATAACTTTTTTTTTATATTAATTGTAATGAGAAAATTATCATTAGTAAATAGAGTTTACGAGTTGAAGTGAATATATGTGGTGAGGATTTCTAATAATTATGTCAATTTATTAATGGTCGTTTTAATTAAAAATGTTATTAAGTGATTAACTATATTTGTTGTTTCTTTTGATGTCATGCGGTTAGAATTCGGAGTAATTTTTCATGGACGATTGAGGATTGAAATTCTATAATTTAGGTTTTATGTTATATGATTTGAACTTTTTATTTTTATTATTTTTTATTTTTTTTATGTGTTCGTCTTTTATGGAATGTTACTATTGGCAAACCTGAATTTACATTTGTTGTTGTGTTCACTTTTGCTTTGCTTAACTAATTAAAAATGAAACAAAAAAGAAATAAAACACACTGAAACCTATCGTGGAAAAGATTGACAAGGTAATTTTCAAGATATGCAGGGTAGGTTCTAAGTTCCCAAAACTGGAGAACTAGTTTTGACGGGATAGTTTCATATTCAGGTGAAATTTGGATCGACCTTGAAACCGCTCATCCTTATCCCTAGTTACGACGAATTGCAAAATTTAATCAATCTCAATTAGTCATGTCAAAATGTTTTTGTGCTTGTGGATTTTTGTTGTTGACAAAAGATTTTGTCTGAAATATCATGTTTTGTTGGCCAGCATGTGTACCGCCTAATTATGTACAAATTGTAGGATTTAACTAATTTAAACTCTTCAGGTCAATTATAATTTTTTCGGTTTTTTATTTATTGTGAACAAAGATTGGGTCTCAAGTCTCATCTCTTTCTGGCCACGATGAGTAAAGTTTCAAGAACAAATTGGTGTATTCAGCCACATCCACCATGTAACATATGCACAGAATATTTTCTTGTCAACTTTCGTTTGAATGGTAAAAAATTCTAAAACAAATGTGATGTATACCTTTAATTTTTGAACTTCCTCATGCTTTAGAGAATTGTCTGATGCATGTGTCGTGGTTAAAAAGAGATGATCTTTTTTACCTAAACTTCATCTGGGTAAAATTTTCCTTGTGCGGATTGACCTGGGTTTTGTTCTCACGAGAGAATCAACTAAACATACGCGAGAGACAACAGCAGTCATCCGGTCGTCACATTTGAATTAACCAATTTCAACCCGCAAAATCAACATCAGTTCGGCCAGATGCAACCACGCGCGCCGTTCATCTGCATTCAAGTTGGTCCGTTTCGGTTATTGATTTCAAAGATTTTGACGAAACGCCTTGATTATTGCTCATGCTAAAGACTGGCGAGGGCTTAGAGTCAGTGGAACAAAGGACATTGGACAGAAGGTTGCGCCTGACATCGATTTTGGTATAGAATTTTTGCTTTAGAATTAATTTCGGAGCATAAATCGGTTTAGTAACGTAACTTAATATGTAGTTTTGGAACTACTTCAAAAGTTAAAAAAAAAAATTACTTTTCTCCATAAATAGAAAAATCAGCTTCTGCTCAGAAATTGATTTCTAAAGTATAAGTGTTACTATGCACACCCCTAAGGTCTATCTTGTTAAGCGTGGATTCCTAATACCTGAGCAAAAGTTTGGGTGCACTCAATCTTTTTCTAATGATCCGGAATGCGGTCTAAGTTGCGTTAACATTCGAAGGAGTACTTCAAATAGTTACTGTTTAAACTCGTTTTTAAGGGAACAAATGACTCTCGTATCGAAAGAAAAATGGCCCAAACCATCCCGTAAGACACATGTGTGCGTGTCACGGGTCGATGGATTCTTTGCAATGAAATAGCTCGTGTGGCACCTAGTGAGCCGAGAACACCAGACAACCTTCCTTGGATAGCTGTTTCTAAGAACAAAATGACGAATAGCATCCTCATATAGGATTACACCGTGTCCAATTTCGCTCAGTCATCCAATCCGTTGATCGAGGTACACAAACCAATTCGCACAACAACTCATTTCGGCTTCTGATCAATTTGTGCACGGGAGTCCAACTTCTTCCTCAGAGCTACTCAGAGTATAACCATTCTATCCTAAAACTCTCAGCACAAACCACGATGATGCCACTCCAGCGAGCCGATTGTGTCTTCTCTTCGGCATCAGACACCCTCGAACGACATCACAAGCTGAGCTCACATGGGTATATCACGATGTGAGTATGGGAGAATTCCGACCGTTGGGTGACGGAAAATTTGGGTCCGCGACACGCGCACGTGCTTTGCACAACGTTCGTTCGTCCTTAGAGCAGGAGTGGAGAGAATAAAGTAGGAAACCATCATTTTGCTGAATTTTCTCATCTTGAGCGTCCTCTCGTAACAAACCTGCAAGTCAGCACAGACCAGTGGTGGAAGATCGCGGAAAGTCATTGGTCTAACAGAAAGTTGGAGCCTCTAGAATCATCATTGGCTATTCACATTTTGCACCCTTTGAAGCCAAAGAGACAATCCTGTAGACAATCATGATAAGATGACAAAATTCATGCAACAGGGAGAGCTTCTCTTTGACAAACAAACAGCCACTAATTTATTTATTTTTTTTTGCTTTATTTTAGTAGGCTAAGTGGGTTTGATCAAAGCACTCACCATCGGGGTGGGTCGGCGAGAAGGCACCAGTTTCCCCCTCAGTAGTGGACATTTGCAGGCACAACAACAACACGTTCTAGCAGATACTAAGGTTGTTTCTCTCTCATAGACCCGCCTCCATTGCCTCCACATCTCCTAACCGTCGAAATCTCCATAGCATCTGAAATCACAAGAAAGTGTGGTACAATGATCACCAAGATCTTCTTTGTTGCAATCCTCTCACTCTTCCGTATCATCCCGACTTCTCTCGTTTTGGACGCCGAAGCAACTTCCACCGGTAGAGATACGCTAGAGCTCCCCATCGGCATCATCGGCGGCAGCGGCGGCGGCTCGAGCAAAGATTGCGGCGATAGACTTCTCGAGAACCCCGACAAATCGGAATGTCCTCAGGCAAAGATTCCATTGTTAGGACCAGTAATACAAGCGCCCCTGCTAGGACCAGTAGTTCAAGCGCCCATTGTACAGGAGATCCTGAACTTTGTCGACGAGAGGCTTGCGCTGGTGTACCCGGTGATCCAGATGTTCAAGTCCACGATCACATTAGATCCTCTCGGCATCACCAATTCTTGGGTTGGCGCCGACATTTGCAAGTACAAAGGCTTTTACTGTGACAACCCTCCTGACAATAAATCAGCCGTTGCGTTAGCTTCTATAGACTTCAATGGCTTCGGATTAAGCGCTCCAACCCTAGATGGCTTCCTCGATCGGCTCCCGGACATCGCTCTCTTCCACGCCAATTCCAACAACTTCGCGGGGACCATTTCCCCGGCCATTGCCAAGCTCAAGTACCTCTACGAGCTCGACCTTAGTAACAACAAGTTCTCGGGCCCGTTTCCTATGGTGGTTCTTGGCATGACCAATCTCATATTCCTAGACATGAGGTTCAATTCCTTCTCCGGGGCCGTACCTGCCCAGATATTTACTCAGGATCTCTACGCGCTATTCCTCAACGACAACGGCTTCGATCAGATGCTGCCGGACAATCTAGGGAGCACACACGTGCTCTACCTCACCTTAGCCAACAACAAATTCACTGGTCCGATCCCGGGAAGCATCGCGAGAGCACTGTCCACTTTGACTGAGGTCCTGTTCTTGAACAACCGGTTTAGCGGCTGTTTGCCGTACGAGATTGGTCTGCTGGACGAGACTGTGGTCTTGGATGCGGGTAACAATCTGTTGACAGGCCCGCTTCCGCTCTCGCTGTTCTGCTTGCAGAAGGTGGAGCAACTGAACCTCGCAGGGAATTTGTTCTACGGGATGGTGCCGGAGCCAATCTGCTGGCTAGGATTGTATCGGAACTTAGTGAACTTATCTCTGTCGGACAACTATTTTCAGCACGCCGGCCCTTGGTGTAGAGCGTTGATCGAGAAGGGCATACTCAATGTGCGAAATAATTGCATTCCCGATATTCCGTTCCAGAGGCCGGTGGCCGAGTGTGCGAATTTCTTCGCACACCCCAGGCCGTGTCCACGGATGTGGTCATACTCCTACGTACCATGCAACCATGCTCATCTGGATTCATTGGTTCCCGGCATTGCTCCTTCGCCTTGAGAATCTCGCTGGCTCTTCTCTTTTTATCTTCAAGTCCAATGACTTGTAATTTACAAACTGGAACGAAGTAGTGTAACTGCATAATTCAAATAAGAAAGAATCCTTTTTTTTTTTATAAGTTAAGTGCTGATGTTTCTACCCTTTTATCAGCTTTTCCTTTGTTTTTGGCGTATCCCTTCTTTTTCACTTTGCTATATGAGGAACTTGCCCTGATGTCAAGGCAATGGACTCAACCAATCCCATGAAACAAATATCTCCTCATTGCACCGCAGTATATTGCGTCTCCATTGAATAGTTTTACGTCATCATTAACGACTCCCGGGACGCCGGCAACTCTAATCCCGATATGGCAAAGGGCGATGTAAATAAGCGGCGCCGCCTCTTAAAATTCGAGCGACTTTCTTCTGATATACGTGTGCGGATGGAACATGTTTCTACACATCTCGTCTAGCAGAAATGCAAATCCTTTCAGAATATTAAAACCTGAACTCCGAAATCCGAAAATGAAACCATAAGAAGACCAAGACTGGATTCACCAATAACAGAAATTATAGCTCATGCTTCGTATCATCTTTTCATTTTTTTTCTCCCAGCTTGACTAGCGTCCAAGTTTCAGCTTCATCCTTCCTTAAATGTCCATAAAGGCAAAAGAAGACAAAGAACTTGCAAATGATTCTGCTATGCCATAACATAAGGGCTGTCGCAGAAAGTCTCAAGTAGTGCCGAGGAAAGTGCGGATTCCCATCATCAAAGGGCCAAAAAAAAAAGAAAAAAAAGAAGGAAGAAGAAGAATGCTTGATGATGAAGTCAAGAACTTGGTGGGTTTGTGCCTCTTCGATTTTTAAGACAGTACAGCTTCCTTATCCTCACAAGTCTGGTCACTGGTCCATAATTTTCCTTTTTCCTGTCCCAATCTCGGCAGGGGATGCATTAGATTGAAAAGGAAAATGCGGACCAAAACCAAACTTTTCCCACTTGAATTCCCAGCCAGCAGCAGCATCGTGGTCCACCTGAGAAAGTGGTTCATCTATGGATTCCAAATTGTGGTGGATGTCTCGCTCACATCCTTGTCACTGACCACTGTTCCTGGTTTTTGATTGATGTTTTCAATTGTCTCTATCCAACTGGTTATGAAAAATCTGCTCTTCGGTCGTCAATCGTCATGCCCATTCAACACAGGCATTTGATTTGTCCGTGTGCAACTGATGCATGCGAGAAGAATAATCGCAAGACCCGTCTTTTATCATCGCAGCCGACAAGCTTGAACTTAATCATTCCATCTCGAGTCCTTGACTGATATTACTAATATCTTTACTCGCTTATCTCGTCCCTTCTAGTTATACCCATTATTTTTTGTGCTTTTTTCCAAATTAAAATTATTTTTTTAAACCAAATAGGATATTTTTTTTACCTAATTGGGTGCAGCTCGGCAGTATGACTGCCGAGCGGGCTTGGGCCGAGGCCCGTCTTTTTTTTTTTTTTTAGTTTCATATTTTTTTAATGTGTTTTATAACATTTATTTTATTTATAATTTTTCTAACATTATGAATAAAATAATAAATTGTAATAATTATGTAAATAGTTAGTAGTCATAAAATAAAGGTAATGAGACATATGAAAAACATATGATTTTCATAATAGAGAACAATCGTTAGCAATCTCAATTACATCTATTAACGATATCATCTTCTTGCATGACCTCCTATTTCACAATCAGGTCTAAGGTGCTTAGGGGTCTAGTATTATACCGACGAGAATGAGGATCCGCCTAAATAGGATGCGTAGATGATGAAGTCATATTTTGTGAAAATATGCTACACCCAGATTAGTCATATACTACTGTAGGAGGGCTTGGATAAAAATGAGGGAAATCCACATATGAAGCCGAAGAAGTAGGTGGAGTCTGCTGTTGTGGATAGTCAGGAAACACCTTGGTAAATGGGACGGCGAATTGCTCGAATCTTGCATCGTGTCGTATGATACTCGAAGATGTGAGGGACAACATGACCGGCTGGATGAGCTCTCAGGGTACTCCTAATCGGCTGAACAAGCTCAGATGGGCCATCCTCATCCGACCCAACGGGTGCCGCTGTAATTGGTGGTTGGGGTGGTGACATGGCTGTTATTAGCCATATCTCCTCATTCTGGACGTATATCGATGCCCTAAGTATACTCTTCACGTCATCTCAGGCCTGACGAGATAGATGCGCGTCCATCATATGTAACCTGTGTTCGATGCCATCAGCCTGATAATGATATTAAAATTAACAAAAGTTATCAAATGCCCATAACTTATGATGTGAAAAAATAACTAATGAATTAAGTTGAACGTGTTTAAACGAACCGTTGAACCTATTGCAGCTCCCGTAATAAAAATTCATTTCCGTGTATGTCTACAAAACCACTCTATATATCCTGAATGAAAGTGAAGTGCTTCCATTGTAGGATTATCTGGGACTATACGATCAAAACGTTTATCCCACAAATCGATCCATCGTCTGTGCTTATTAGTCCAATCCGTCGTGGGTGGTGTGTTATCAATATCATGGAATACAGTATTGCAAACCAAACTGTCGAAGTACTCGGTCTAGATAGTTCCAGTCAACTATCAAGTGACATATGAGTAGGACATTCGCCATCTAACAACCTTGTCCCTGCTAGCAGTAATCCGATAGATCATGACTTAGGTATAGGGCTCCCAAGTAATATGCCATTGTAATAAAACATGTCAAATTAAATGAATAATTAATTTTAAAGCTAACATCATATTAAAACATATAAAATTAAGCGAATAATTAAAGTAGTTATTGCTATTGTTACTTACATCTTCGAATGTCAATCTGTTAAGTTGGTAGCGCATATGTGTCAAGGTAAGTGTGGGGATCTTCGTTGTGCATCGGCCTAGAGTCCAGCTGCATAAACAAAAAAATATTATATTTTCATATATTATACGTATTGAAAAGAATTAATGATGAGTGATATGAAAATGGAATATATCACATACCGACTACTAAAAGGCACATATGGTAAAGGATCCCAAATCATCAAGGATGGGAAGACACATCTGAAATGCTCCCATCTCAAATTTGTAGTATATCTAGGGCACCGCCCATTTGCTTTGCGTTAGTATCAATTGCATGGCATAGCTCTTGATACAATCACGCTAGTGTTGTTGCACCCCGAACGTACTGTGTAGGGGCCTCTATGTTCACCAACAGTGGGAGAAATAGCAAACTAACCTGGGCGCCTGATTTGTCCGCAAAAATAGATCCTCCAAATAGGCGGAGAACAAATGCCCTTGCATACTGCACTATGGTGACGTCATCGGCATCTGCTGAAAGATCTTCAAAGCATTGTCTCAACCAGCTTAAACTTATCTATGTGCCACACAACTTTGGTGGGTGAGCAGTGAACACCAAGTAAATCATCACAGTCAATGGCCCAATTTATAACAACAGGCCAGTAATTGCATTTCCATCGATAGGAAGCCTTATAAGCTGAGCTCATCTCATAAAGGGAAAAGCCTCTTTGTTTGCGTTGGGCGGGGGATTACGAAACTTATTTTTTATTGGATTTGCATTTTGACCGAAAGATCTCAGTTATCTTGAACTGGACAAATACGTAGAGATCTTCGTGGGACCGAGGAGGGAGTCTCAATTAAGGGGTCTGTGGACTTTTGTGGCTCTCCAAGACGCTTTCGGACTAATAGGCTTCATGTTACGTCGATGAACGATAAATCACTGCAAGTGATGGAAATATACGATTTAAATAACGGAAGACGGAATCGGATTTTTGGTTTAGGGCGAGATCCGATTCAGTTCAAGTTTGCACTCTAATGATTCAATTCGGTTCGATTTTAAACATAACCATTAACCCCCTATATGAAGGTATTGCCTATTTTGAGCTAAATTGTGCTCATGGCAAATCCAATTCGTTTATTGATTTGGGTAGATAGCCCAAAAAAAAAAAGCCTCCTTGATAAAAAGATTTATCTAATGGGTTTGGTATCTTATCATGAAGCCCAAAACCTCTATCAGTTTTCATCATTCTTAGCATGAAGGTAAAAATGAGTCCAGACCCAGAGACCAAGAACAAGACGGAGACGAAATGAAAGTGCTTTTTTTGGAAATGACATGAAAGATAGCGCCACACCCAGAATCGTCTAACATAAAACTTCTCTACACTTCTACCAGAATCTTCATCAGAAGTTGTCAGCCAACAGAGGAGAGAGAGAGAACCAAAAAAAAAAAAAAAGGGAAAAAACGCACCTTTCCTTTCATGGCATTGATGTGATTCGTATGCGTTCTGTATCGCATCGACATAGCTCGAGCTGAAGAAATTGAGTGGGAAACAAAAGAGGGTGACGAAGAATGGCAGGAGATCCAGTGGAGGGAGACACGGAGATGCGGGAGAGTGAGAGGGAGATGCAAGGGAGAGACGTTGGGTGGGAGTTGCTGGCCTCTGCTCGCCATCTCGTTGATCAGGGCAAGCCCTCTCAGGCTCTCCAAGCGGTGATTTTTCTTCTCTTTTTAGCTGCTCGTTCGTGGCTCTATGCTGTGCTTCTTTCTGGGAAACTGCGGATTTGAATTAGTTTGTTGGATTTCCAATTGCTGAAACCCATTGTTCGAGTTGGGTTTGCGAGTTTGTTTATGTGTTGCTTCATGATTATTGGCTCGTACAGTAGCTGACATTGTGGTTGAATATTGTGTATGAAATGCATTGATGGGGTAGAGTGGATCTCAATTGTGATTGATGGGAGGTGCACGACGTTAAGTTGGTTGCCAACGTCCCGAATTTTCGCCTTCTTTGCTGGTGCACCTCATTGACAGTTGCATTAGCTCGAATTGGACATTGAGTTGAGCATTTTGACCTGTGACCATTTCGTGGTCACACTATTCCATGGGATCATCTATCGCGAGTCCAATAGTGTCAAGCTTGATGAGTGTCGGTCAACTGCTGCTCCTCAGCACATTTGTGGGAGAACAGGCTAGCTATGGGTTCGAGTGACATCAACCCCAATATATAATAGTCTTTAGATATGGGTAAAGAGAAAGAACCCATAAGCAACCTGAACAGCCTGTGCAATGGATCTGCTTGTTTTATGAAGGCGCGGAGAGAATTTCGGTCACCACATTGTTTCGTACTCAGCAGCCTCTTTCAATGGAATGGTAATTCTTGTGAATTGACTCTGCATAAAAGCTTTGATGTTGCATGATGTTTTTGTTTTGTTTTTTTATTTTTAAGCAGCGACACTCTATATGAAGCTAAGTGGGGTGCTTCCTTTTAACACGGGGCACCACCTCTTCTGTTTCCTTGGAATGATTAGGGAACAACATAACGTGCCCCTCCCATATTGAGATGTCAAATTGTCCTTTACATTCTCAGCGAGAAAGGATGGGCATGAGATTTGGGAAATTAGAATACCATGTTCTGGAGCAAGTTCAGTTGAATATTTTCGTTGTTCAGTCAGACCAAGTAGTAAGTTTAACAGAGAAATAAGTGCTTTTTCATTGCCAAGATCGATTCAACTCTCATTTATTCCTTAAATGACCTCGAGTCACCAGTGAACTTGCCTGTGGACAAGGAAAAAAATACCTTGAGAAGCAGGTTTCTGGAAAATATTTCTTAAAAGAGTGGAGTGGTTTTTGACTCGGCTGAGCTGTTGCCCTCTGAGTTGCAGAAAATGTCGCTAAAGGAGTAGACTCAACTGACCTTATCATGAATTGAAACAGTTGACGCGAGCCGTTAAATATGATTCAGTATGAGAAGGATATTGGCTGTATTACTCTCATTCTTGATCCATCATCGATCCCCAAATTTAGGATGCCTCATACATCGAACTCTATGAAATACGCAGTGCTGATTGCTTTTCTTCCATCTATACTCTGGCCCTTTATGTAGTTATAGTGGATTCATTGTGGAGATAGCTTTATGATGGTGCAAGATTATTTTCATGGTGATGCTCTATGTCATGCTTAGTGGGAGAAGTTTCACCGACCTTAGTTGTACCTGGTTGTCAATTTCATTTTACGGTATTACTGTCTTTGTCTTTAGTATAGCAACTTCTATGTCTCTTCCCGCGATCAATTGTATTGTGTTGGTGCAAGTGATATATTTCTGTTTGGGCAATAAAGAGATAGTGTCAACATATATAGTTTAGAAAGGACAAAGTCAACGTGGTTTGGTAGAGGAGATGCTAAGAGATGGAAAATATAATTCATTGGTTGGAGCTAACTTGGTGCTTCAAACAGGTAGTGATGGCAACAAGGGCTAAAGGAGGGGACCAGGCTGTGTTCGAATTCTTGCAGCGTGCCCGTGAGCTATACAGAAGCAAACTGCAATCAACTTCTGCGGTTGAACAGCTGGCTTCATTGTTCGCCGAGTGTGCGATTGCCGAAGCACAACCTTTGGAGGCCAACCCTCCATCAGTTCCTGCAAGTGGCCCATTGATCGAGCCAGATGCTCATGGAAATTCCATACTGGCAGAAACTGGAAGGAATCAGATTGTGCTGGATGCATTTGCCGACGGGAGCAGTTTCATCTGCTTGCAATGTGGTGGTCTTGTTAGTAACCAGCGTAGAGATGAGCACTATGCCTATTGGTGCGGTTGATCAGATGCTTGAGCACATGCACTCTCTTGGTTGAAGTTGCCTGAGCCTTTGATGGATTTTGGCCTTTTAACTACACACTTCTATCCGATGCCAGAATATTTTACGAAGTTGCCGGATGACGGCAAGTTATGAAGAAACCACTCGGTGCCTTGTGTGCGATTGGGTGCTCGTAATGTGGATCAGCTGAAAGCTCACACAACTTGTTCCATTGAAGTACAAAAGAAAATTATGCTTCTGCATTACAATATTAGCAGTTTGTGAAATAAGGACACGGGATTTAGAGGGGGCAGTTTCTTCCTCGATGCAGAGTTTGTGTTTGTCCGATCTGTTATACAGTGAGATCTCTCTTGCATAGCTTTCAGATGGGCGTCAGCGTATTTTGGTTAGGCTGTCCTCCATAGCGTGCAGCCCATTAAAAAATGTTGATTACTTACCATCTTGGAATATCGTTAGCATCTAGTTTCACATGGGTTCTAAGCTTATAGTTACGGCAGGTTGGTCTAGATCTAGGTTTCAATAACCTGGAAATTTCTGTTCGGAATCGATTCTCTAATTTTTATAACTTGAAACTTATTCTGCGTGCACTTTACCCTTTAAACTTATGTCATAGATTTCAGGGTATATTTAGGTTTCAACTGTATTTTAAGTTGAATGATTATAGTGAAACATTGGTTCTAATATTTATCATCTGCAGTTACAATTCATTGGCAACAATTCATATTTAGACACACTGAAGAATATGAAACATCAACAAAATAAAAGTTTCAGTCATGGATATCTCCGGAAATAAAGGTTCAAGCTAATGTTTCAACATTACGTATTCATCATCGAACGCTATTTAATATGGCAGGATTGGTGAAGATATGGACAAAAAAAAATATACAAAGACTTGTTTTAGAAAGTTGCCTGTCGAAATCGGTTTTTCAATTTTTTGAATTCTGAAAGTTACGCTACAAGCACTAGAACCTGGAATTGTATCGGTCCGGTTATTTTCATTTTCAGCTGTTGACGGATGAGTTTCTAACAGGCTCCGCCGTATTCACAACTTGGCAGGCCACAAAAGAAAGATTGTGATGCTACGGTGAGGAAAAAAGTATAACGCATACGCTCACATGGCAAAAGCAACACCACCACCCGTTTTAAGCGCGTTGTACTCTGAAAATGAGTAGCCAAGTAGCCAAATGAAGTAGTGACTGTTTAGTGTGTATTTTACTCGTGAATCGCTCTGCAACGATCTCTCACTTGATATGGGATTTAAGCTGTTCCATCTTCATAGTAATTATCTCTCACTTGATATGAAAGTTAAGCTCTTACATCTACGTTGTTGAAGCCAGTAATATTGTCATCTTTCACATGCGTCGGATACGTGGCAAGTATGGTGCAAGTTTGGTGAAACGGTATGCTGAGTGTAGAATGTGCGAAAGTATTGAATCCTGGACATAAATAAACGAACAACCTTGCATATTCAAGTCAAACTGGATAACAGCGTATTCATCACTTTCTGGACAAGAAAGGGTTTACAAGATGGTTCACTCAATCCACACAGTGATCTGAAAAGAGAACAGCAAAACATATGAAAGAATATTGGTACCGTTGCAATGGCTGAAGGAGGCTACAATCTACAAGCAATACAACAACAGACAGACAAACAACAAACCATATGAACAGGCTTGGCCCAAAACACTACAAAACAACACCTAGTTTAGACCTTCAATATACATCTTTCCGACTCCAAAGCGATTCCCTCAACTTCTGTTATTGACAGGGAAAGGAGCACCAAAATCAGGCGTCACCCTCGCATTGGTGATGTTATGTTCATCTACTGTCTACTTCATCTTTACCTCGTAAACTTAGAAACTGTTCAGCAGCATCAAACCTTCTGTACAAGATGCTCCTGATGATGAAATAGCAAAACTTTCAAGCTTCCAAAACCAGCTTGTGCAACTTCAACATGTTCGAGATACATTCATATGCAAGAGATCCTCAAAAACCAGCATCAGCTGCAAAAACAGAGGAATGTATTAGGTGGTTTGCAGCGGTGGGCATTTGGCTAAAAACTGTGATCATGTTAACTGCAATTGACAAACCGATAAATTAAGTATGTAGTTTCTCAGTTTTTTTATCAATTGACGATGAACACTCCACAGGAATGTAGTTGGTACTTGCATCCCTAGAACTGGAGACGTATGAATGATCTAGCAACTCAACAGGAAATTGCTCCGTTAGAGAAAATCTTCTCATGTATTTTTATTTAGAACCTCCAGGTGGAATTTTGGCCAAATTCAAAAGTAGGGTGCTAAACTAGCATCTTCCATGGGTTCCGGATGTCTATGCCTTCTGCCAAACTAACTATTTCACGAGTTACTCCCCCCAAGCTTATCAAACTCACACAAAGTTACCTCTTGCCACATGTTGCTATGCAACATGCCGCATGCTGCAAGTTCCAAGGAAAACAGATCAGGCAATAGCTGGTGACAGCAATCGTATCACATAACATCTTGCAATGCATGTGGGCGAGGCCTGGCTCTCATTATTGTTTCATCACTATGCCTAATCCATTCAGAAAGTTTCCATGGCTTCTGCCACTTCCATTTGAATTGCAAGAGCCACTGGTGGTGACTCCTCTTCCATCTCCATAGCTTCCCAGCTTGTCCAACAACTGCCAATTTCCTCATCGACAATTGTCCCATTGGAACCATCTGCAGCAGTATGAACAGCAAACCGTTAAGTAAGTTATGAGGCATATAACTGAAAAACCAGAAGATATTGACCTTTCGTGTCTGATCTATAAATGCCGCTGACTCCTGAATTGAGCCATTTACAATCCCTGGGGTATATTTGAGCTGCTTCTGTGCAGGTAGAGAGATTGGAGATAGAGCACCGCTCGCCTCATCAGAGAAGTGCTTCAGTGAATTAGGTGAGTTTGCCTGTCAAGGCCAAGTTCAAAGAGTTAATGGAGTCCAACAAATTGACACCAGAAAAAAAGATATCAAGCCACAGCAGTTGAACAAGGCGAATTGGAAGTAGCTAGGGCTGTCAAATGGGTGGGTCGGGTTGAAAATTGTCCGACCTAAATCGGCTCATTTTACCCGTTTTGACCTATATGCGATGCAAATCCAGTTATCCAAACCCAATCCGACCAAGCTTATTAAGACATAGATATATATATATTTTTTGGTTGGAAGACATACAGATATTGAAAAGCAAGAACTTTTGTGTAAAAGGTAAAACTTTTAATAGTTTTATAGTTGGTACTTTTTCTCTATCGTGCAAAAATTTCAACTTTTACAAATTGAAGTATCCGACATGTATGGGAAAATTTCAAAAAAGGGCCTCAAGTTACTTCATTTTCTCAAATAAGGGCGGGCCGAAGTTGACATTGTTTGAAGTTGACATTATTTCAAATAAGGGCTTGAGGTGCCCTCATTTATCTCAAATAAGGGCCCAAGACAGATATTGTTTTAACTAAGGGCCTGAGTGGTTATATCAGTCTCAAAAAGGGTCTGACTCGCCGGTCATAGGGGCATTTTCGTTACTCGCACTTTCTTGATATTCTATTATTTTCTTTTGCTTATTCCTTTTCAGAAATTAAAAAAACTAAAAACCAAGAACTGAAAGGGAAAAAAGAAAATAGACACAGGATAGCCGCACGGTTCACCGGCGCATTGGCCAGGGCAAGTGACCCTGCCAACAAGAAACCAGCAGGCCCTCGCCAGAACAGGACCTCTTCCTCTGTTTCAAGCAACCGATCTCTTATTGCTCCTTCTCTGAAGTCCCTCTGTTTCTCCAGAGACCTCTCACACAGTGCTTTCTCTCCGGGTAATGTCCTGCATCTATCTCACGTTGTCTTTGATCGTCAAAGTTTCAAAATTTTTTACAGTTTCCCTCATAGTTGGCTGAGAAAATTAAGGGTCCGAGATTTAGTGTATGATTGCTTATGATCAGGCGAGAGGGCTTATTTCCCTTTTTTTTTTTTTTTCAGTTTTTAGTTGTTCTTAATTTTAATTTAACTAAAAATTAGGTTAAATTTGCATTTGACCAAAATGCTCTTTATTGGCCGCAATATTTGGCCAGCCGTCAAGGTGAGACCCTTATTTGAAATAGCTAAGACCATTTCAGGTCCTTATTTGAAATGAAGACCACTCCAAGTCCTTAATTGAGAAAATTAGAGCATCTCGAGCCCTTATTTGAAAATTTCCCGACATCTATTAAAATTAATAAGTCAATAAATATTGGCATGTATGATATGTTAATTTTCAAGACTTTTTAAAGGATGAAGAAAACAAAATTTTGTACTATTTTTCAATTTTGAAAGACCAGAAGATCATAAAGTAGAAGATAAAACTAGTAAATAAGTTGCCACGCCCAAAAGCTCCCAATCTGAATCTGAAGACAAGTAAAGAGGGACCGCAGGTGGGTTGGGCTTTAGACCCATTAAAAACCCACATTTTGTTGGACTTTATTGCTCAAACCCATATCAACCCATTTAGCAAAATTTAGCTAATACCCAACTCATCACCTATGGGTTAATAAGTGGGTCTTCAACACATTTTGACACCTTTATACGTGGTACATGTAAAAGTGAAATCATTGTTCGAATTCCATGTATGCTAGGACCAAATTGAACAAGTTTCTCATTCATAGTTGTACGCTAGTCTGAAACTAATATCTACAGTTTTCATGAATTAAGACACAGATTGTTTCCAACATCATCATCATCTCAATTACATAAAGACTAGAAATTTGACATTGGATGAAAACTTACCGAAGGCGACGTAGCCAATGCAATTGCAATAGCTTGCTCTCTCGATTTTAATTCCTTTTCAACTTCTTTTCTTTGTAACTCACTCTGCCGCAGCAAACCTACGAGTTCCTTCAGTTGGTCTTTCATTTCGTTGATCTCCATATCCCTATCCCATAATTGGCACCTGAAGGGGAAAAAAGAGAGAGGCAGAGGTGCCATTCTTGAGAATGTTAATTTCAATTGTCGGAATTAAACATGGAAACTAAAAATTACTGGTGCCACTACTCCAATACTTATATTGGTAAGGCCATCGGTCAATTTCACTGTTCTTTACTGACTATTGGAATGGAGAAATGTACACGTTGTCATCTTATTCTGCTAACAGTCACGTCCGCCACTCTTTTGGGCGTGTCCACATGAACAGGCATCTAAGAAGGTAATATAGGTCTACTTATATAAGATTGGATAACAGTAGGAGGGTAATTGGATAACAGTAGTAGGGTAATGTTTCTACTAAAGCAAGGACATAGTATTTCTAAGCAGATAACAGCAAATTGGGCCAAGAGAAGCACCTTGTATCGGCAATAGAACTGAACATATATTGAAGCAAGTTCTTTGCATCTCCCATCGAACGCAACTGGTTCCAACGGCCACGGCTAGTGAAGCCACGTTCCCGCTCTTCTGCCTCTGAAAGCTGTGTAGCCATGGTTACAAGTGAGTTGGATGATATGCTTAGCATACTCTCAAGGGAAGATATTCTGGCCATTCTTGCATTTGGTGACATGGAGGAAACTCTGGAAAGCAAAAGCGAAGAGCAACATAAAAACATTGAATACGTAAACACCGGCATGACCACCGGCATTCCTGAAAGTCTCATGAATCACTTCCACTTACCTCGCCAAGCCATTCTTTCCTCTTGGAGGGCTAAGCCCCTTTGAAGCAAATTCATCCACTTGCTTCAGGAGAGATAACTCTTCTGCCAATGCAGCTCGCCTACATTGAACCAATTAATTGATAAAGCTATAAAGCACTGCAGCTAGCATCAAAGTTCCTTTCTGAATCAGTGACTTACACGTGACTTTGCTTCTCGTATTCAAATCGTACTTCATGGACATTCACCATCACTTCAAGCTCATGGTCAAGCCAGCGTTGTAAGGACTTCTCATTGGTCTGAAGATCCAATACTTGTCAGGTTAACTTCAACAACAGCAAATCATAGGTTAATGTCGGGGAAAACATAACAGGGAACAAGACCACTACCTGCCCATTTATTCCGTTGCCATTGCCCATAACTGGAATACAGCGTCAAAAATGAATTAGAAGGCAGAAAGAAAGACCCTGATTCTAAGTGCAGCCTTCAGATACAATGAATTCATTTACAAGCATTTTTTTTATATGCATTTAAACGGTGGAGAGTATTCATGATCCACGAAATGGACAGTGTAAAAACAATCAGCAATTTCTGCTACAAATTCTCACAGAATACAATGAACAACATACCTGAGTTGTCACGAGGAGACGATTTGCGAGCTTCTAGTAACTCTTTTAGCCTCTTGGTAGCCATTGCAGCCTCTTCTGTCTTTCTTTGAAGAACCTGGGACAAAGATTTCGTTCAAGTGAAAAGACGAATAAAGATTCCAAGTTTCATCCTCTCAATCTTTTTCAGATGTCAGCATAAGCAAATCAATGGAGTTTTCATTTAATTGCCCGCTGTCACGCATCATTGACTTGCAAGTCATTTGCACAACTAAAAAATTGGAGAAAAAGACCATATTGAAGTTTGCATATTGTATTTAGCCTACTAGACATGATGGTCAGCAAGATAATGAAAATTTTTGCGATGCTGCTTAATTTTATTCTTTTGGCGGGAAAGACTTGCTACTGTGATAGCCATAAAATTAAATAAAAAAATTAGTGGATGCAGCAACACTTAAAGCAACATCTTCTCGTACATAATAAAAAGCATGTTGATTTCCTCAAATAGACTGCCCACTGAATTAACACAATTGAAATGTATATAACTGCATGCCATGTTAAATGCTAAATATGATCTGCATCTTGCGCACAATCATTTTCATAACTATAATTGAAACTATTGGACTTGACCAAAAAATGATGAGCATGGTGCGAGAATACCATTTTCTGACGTTGATTTAGAGCTTGCAATTTATGCCGTTCATATTCATTTCTCCTCCCTTCCTTCCGCAGCTGCTCAAGCAATTGGAGAATTGAAAACAGAAAAAAGTTGCAAAAAATAACATATTATTAAAGCATGCTAAAGTAATGTGCAAAGAAGATGCAAACAGATCATTTGTCCTTTCAAGAACAAAATAATAAAAATAGACTGAGGAATAAATGTCACAAAGTTATGCATCTAACTCTAAATGCAAAACTATTTCAACTGCAGTGCAAAATGAATTAATTTTGTGGACATTTTCTACAAGTGCTTCACTGCAACTGTACACTTCATTGGAAGGTACACCTACATGTCGGCATTTGGCTTCCCATCTTAATAGTGTTTAAGATTTACAGAGTATTATTTCCTCTATTTATAAATGCCACCTAATTCAAATGGAGAGCCATAAGATTTGATGGCCTTCAAAGTTATAGACATTAATAAGCAATTGATGATGCATAAATGTTTTGGATTATTTCTACAAGCTTGCTCGATCATGGTTGGGCAACTCCGTGAAGGAAGACATTGAGGAAGCGCTGAAGGAAAGGTCTCGTAACAATAAAATGGCGAACGTGGCATCTTTTATGGCATGAAAAGTGAATAATAAATTGTCTTCATCCATTCTCTTAAGGCTGGGGAAGAATAAACTAAGAGAACCCCTCAGAACTGCGACTCTTTTAGTAGTACTTTGCCTCATTAAAGTTAGATATACACTATGATATAATGCCTAAATGCATTGCCGTTTCTTTCTTATGTGTCCAAGAAAAGGAAAGATTAATCAATGGCAGTAGAAGCAAGGGCCTTCGGAAGAACTACAGACAGGACAGGCGTACCTGCAGCAGTTCCTTCTCCCGAGAGGCCTTCCACTGTCGAAACTGTTCAGCTTCTTGTTTCATCCTATGTTGAAGTTGAACCTAACAGATATAAACAAAGTTAGAAAATGATGCGGCTGTGGACTTCAGAGTCGTAGAAGACCAAGTGATGTTCCAACCTTTTGTGCCTTTATAGAATGAATTTCTTCCTGCAATCTCTTTGCTGCTTCATCACTTTTTTGTTTTTGCTTTAAAAGCTGAACCTGATTCTCTTGTTTCTTCTTGAGATCAGAAATCTGTTGCACATGAGCAGTCAATAAAAAGTTATCATCCTAGGACGGCACCCTTACTGATGTCCACCACACAAAGTAATGTACGATCAATGTTACATCATCACCTGAGCTTCAAGCATCTTCAGCTTCTGAGCATGGATATCCTGCATCTTTTGGGTTTGTCCATCAGAATTAGCAGCAAGGTTCTCAACTTCAGCCAACAAGCGATCTCTCTCTTGCTGCACTCAACATACATAGAAATAAACATACATGACACTTTAACTTTTCTACAATAGGGCAACGTGTATAAACTGAAGAGACTGGATTCTACCTGCACAGTTCTCTTTTCATCCTCCAACTCTATGACTTTCTTGCCAAAGTGTTGCTTGAGTGCTACAGTATCCAAGCCTCCAAAAAGCTTCATCTCTGACTGTTGACATGCAGTTTCAAAATTACAGAAGATGAGTCAAAAGCTATAATGCTTGCTTACTGTGTAGGAGAGGAGAAAGAAGCAATGTGGGAAAAAAAACAAAAAGACTGGCTGATGGACTCTTCCCTTCATCCCTTTTTCTATGATTTAAACAAGATGATTTATTAACCAACAACCTGTCTTACAAGATTATAACACCATCACTAGGGGCGTACCGACCATAACGTCATTAAGCAAAAGGCCGGAAGCATCAAATAACAAAATCCTGGGATAACTTTTTTTCATACGCCAGCTAAAGCATAAAGTAGAGCTAATAAGAAGCAACTCAGAGCTATTTGTACTGTTAGGAAGAAGAAACTCAGAGATAATCATCTATATGTTTCTTTTTAAACGAACCCCCTCGTTCCTTCTAGAGAATAAAAAAAAATACAAAATATTACATATAAGATTTGTTAATATCACTGCGATCTCCTCATTTGGCAAATCAAAAGGTCTTGCTCCTAAGGGAGGGCATTGGAAGAATGCTTATCAATCAAGAAATTTCACGCAAAAGAGTGGACTGTCCAAAAATAGTAAATATCAATAAGCCATTAATCTGCAGCCAACAGAAATGTCAAAAATACGGGAAGTCCATTGCACCTCCTTCTCCTCTAAGCGTTTATTCAACTCGTGCAGCTCTTGGTCCATGGAGTTTTGCAGAAGAGCGTGTTCCCACTCTTTAGTGACTTCATCTATATCTCTGGAATCACCTGCTATAGTTGGACATGGGGAAGGGGAAATGGAGATACACAAGAAGGAAGAGCAAGGTAACGTGAGAAAGGAGATGATGTGATTAACAGTAAATGAAAGTACTAGAGAGAATCATAATCAAGAGAGGATGGGTCATACTGCTCATGGTTTCACCCATTTGGAAATCACATGACTCCATGCTTTGCAATCCTCTTTTAAGCCCATCACTTTTCAAAGAGCAGGTATCATCCTACAAGAAATGTCTTCAGTTCACAAATGCGGAAGCACAATAGTGCATGTGATATCTTAATAAATTCTGTTACAGGATAAACCAAGTCTAGAGAGCACCAGAAAAAACGAGTGTAACTGGACATCGGGGTGGAGACAAAATGGACAAAAGGGCATCTGTATCAAAGCCCCCAAGATGCAAGGACTTGGAAAGGTGGCAAAAAGGTATGAAGCTTTGATGCTGCATTGTAAAGAAGCTTTTGGTGCCATGATATTTGTCACAATGGATAGATTTATCATTGAATAAGACTCACCTCCTTTATAAGGGCCAAAGCAGTGAACTAAAAAAAGTCCTGACGAATGTCAATATCATACCTGGGAATCTGTTTCACAGCGCTCCACAGCAGAGCATCTGCTTCGGAATTCATGTAGTTCTCGACAAAGATCCTCATTAGCCGCTTCCAGCCAAGCAATTCTTTCCTTGAGAGCCTATGAGGAAAAATGATTATAACTGGTTAGGCTAAAAAAAAGAAAGCAATATCGCTAAGCAAGACACCGAAAGAATTATTTCACAAAAAGTTCAAGGGTTCTGTGACTAATTAATACAAGTGTATAAGGATTAAACAAGAAATTGGCCACTTATGCCGTTGCTGTACATGAAGAAACTGACTTGCAGAAAGTTGGAATACCTGCACTTCATTTGATGAAGGTCCACCACGGGCACAAAGTTCTGCTTGCAAATACTCTAGTTGTTGGCGCATCTTTATCATCTCGTTTGACATGGGATCTCTATTAACCTATCAAGAAAAAGAAAACGTAGTTATGTTTCTTTCACCATGTATAGAATGCTCAGCCACATATGAAAAAGCAAAAAAATAAGTAAAGCAAACTACTGGTCAGAAACTTACAACTGGCTTGTTTTGTATATTCCGAGCACGATTTGCATACTTCAAAGTATTAAGCGTTTCTTCAGCATTAATATCAGCAGGGCTAATGCAGGCTGCAAATTGAAAACAGATTTAGAGGGCATGAAAGAAAAACATTAAGAAAATTCTTTTAGAATATAATTATGATGGCAATAAGCTAAAAAAAAACAACTATGGTACCATAAACACATACATTAAGGAACCAAAAATGAGTGATCTGCATTCTATTCTCACACACGAAGGCGAAAGTTATGCCAAAACTCATTCACCAACAAGCATTGGGATCAACAAATCTAAAGCCATATCTAGCAGCATCACAGGTGCCATAAGTATGAATCGAAAGTACGCAGAAAGAATGAGGAAGACTTTTCGGCCTTACCTATCATCACTGTTCTACTATTGCCGCCAAGTGAATCCTGATATGTAAACAAAGTAAGTGTAGGTGCAAAATAGACTTCCAACTCAGTACTCAATACAAGGTAAAAAAATATGACACTAAAAGGGTGAAAGAAAAACTTCCACAGCCATGGATTTCTAGGAACACACAGAGGTCATCTTGTCATTATTGTTACCAAAGATGAAAAGAAATCGTGATAATAGTTGCTTAATCTTCCAAATAGTGTACACTGCTAATTAAGACAACACTGTTCCATTAGATTTGCATATGATAAGGATTATTCTTCACAAGTCTCAACCTGTAATAACCTAGTTAGTTTACTGTCCCTGTAAGGCACATGAACACCTTCTTTCCGCTTCTTCTCGTCACCAAGAGCACTGATCACATTACCAAGTGCAAGAAGGCCCCTGTTGATGTGCACTCCTATCAAAAAATGTAAATTGAATCCGATTACCTTTTCAGTAAGCACATCATATATTATTTAGAAAGAAGGATGCACTCTAATTTACCTTCTTTGAATCGCAAGCCATCAGAACCTGTTCTCTTAGCTCGCTCTGATCCAGCAAGGTCAACTAGATGCAATTTGGCACACAGGTATTCTTCATTTAAACTCTCAGGACTGCTATCGCCAGGAAAAAGTGGATTGAGCCTATGCATCTGCTCTAACGTGATGGTGAAGATGGCATGCGAACGGCTACATAGACAGAGTCGATAGTAAGACTCGTAATTTCACTATATGTTTGCATGACTCTTCAAAATTTAGCCCCAAAGTCTATTGCATGGTTTCTATTATAAAGATGAGTAGCTACAGTAAAAATTGTGCTACTCAGCGTTTAGTTTTTTGTATTGTGTGATGCATATGAAAGGAGACACTGACTTATATGGCCAATGGGAAACACAACGACATTTTAAAGGTGAACTTCCATCAGAAAGGGAATTCACTATACGAGTATGCATCTCTGTGAGTCACACAAGTTTTGCAATCTCAGTACAGTCCATAGAGCTGCTTCATTTGCTCCTCTCTTACTCGCTGGTTAAGTTTTGCATCTCATCTAAAAATTGTTGTCCTTCAAGTCATATATTTGAGAAAGCCTTAAGAGACGGGAAACGAAAACTAAGTACGTCTGCTATCACATAAAGGCCTGTCAGTTGAGGTCATGTGTTAACGTAGTATGTAACACTCTTCTTTTAGTCTCTCTTTCAGATGAGGAAATGACAAAAATGGAAAGCGGGACTCAAGTTTGTGACCTCGTCGAGCTAACATTTATCCTCAAACTCTTATACATTGAGGAATTGAGGAAGTTGACTCACAGTGCAAAACAAGCATATACCTTAACAGGCTATATACAACGTCAATGAGAGTGAAGAGAAATCTGAGAAAATAACTCAGCCCCATCTCATATATATTTATCCACGAGGAACAGTCTTCATAGCATATAACCACTCAGCTTTTTCATGTATTTATATTGGGATCAAATTGCAAATCAGATACAGCAAAAAGAATTATCAGAAGATAGGTCACATTAACACAGGAGAATGTAGCAACTACATCTGCTTGTGCACTTGGACGAAATTTAAGAGGCTTAGTTTACCAGCTAATGGTGCATGATGCCAGTGGATGAGATTGCTTCAGATAAATGCCATGCTTCCCACCTCAATTGCACCTAAACTATGCTTCACCACATTAAAAGAGAAACTAAAAGCTTCACCAACCTGGACTGATTGTTCATGTTTGTACTTCCGGTAGCCCGGCTCAGTGAACCCTGTTCAAGACAGGCAATCATCTCTTTTAGAGAACTAACGCTAACTTCTGTAGATCCTGCCAATGTTATAACACCATTTGATGATTCACGAATCTGAATGGGAGGTTTTCCTGGAACAGGTACTTTCCCAGTGTGGCCATTTGCATTCTCTGATTTGCTCAAAGAACTTGGATCCAGCAAATCTTGAACTTCTTCTTTCAAAATCTATCACAATAGAAAACATCTCATTGTGAAGCAAATCTTAAAAGAAGTCACAGGACAAAAGGATACTAGCAAGTGTTGTATCAAATAAACGCGCAAAGGATGAGTCGTGTATCATAAAAGGACCGTACATCATTCAATGATAATCATTTTATCAGATGTTCATAGAAGATTTATTGAGCCCATAATGCTAGAATGTAATAGAATAGCTTATATCTGTAGAAGGAATGGGCCAAAACGAGCCCTCTAGGGCAAGCCTATGAAACATGCCGAAGTTTGAGGAATAGAATGGCAATCTAGTATTATCTGCCACTTGGAGGTTGTGGTACTTCATCCCGTTAATGTAGCACACTTTGTAATGTTCAATGGGGAACACAAAGAAAAAGATAGCTAAAATGCCATTGTATTATTGCTCCAGTGAAATCTACACTTCACTCAGAGGAGCCTTCCGTTACGGTATTTAAGCAACAGTAAAATTGATAGTTCTGGAACCAGACATTAGTACATAGTTCCATTGACCTTTGTCCTTCTCTTTGTAGATAAGTATCACTTATAAACGGAATAGGTACATGGTTCCATTTCCACAAAATACGGAGTTCCTATCAGAAGATCAGCTATAAGAGTTACATAAAGCATTGCGACATAGACTATTTTCAATGTCACAAAATGGAAAAATAGCTGACCTCGATGAAGGAAACGTGCAGTTGGAACCCTGTTTGTTGTTTAAGAGCTTCCATCTTGCTGAATAAAGAATTCATAACTTGGGGAATCAGGCCTGTCTGGGAACCATCTTTGTAACCAGTACCCATCGTATAAGTTTTGCCGGAACCAGTCTGTCATGCACGGAACACACAAATATAAGCAAACAAGAGGAGACTATAGGCTAAACATTAGCTCCATTTAACAACAAATGGGAAGACCCACCTGGCCATAAGCCAGAACAGTTGCATTATATCCTTGGAAGAGGCCCTCGACAAGAGGCGCAACACATTCTTCAAACATTGAAGATGATGGAGTGCCATTGCTCCCATACACATGATCAAACGTGAAGGAATGTGTACCAATTTGTACCTGCACCCACCAATAACAAAATGTTCACAATCCTGTGACTGCTATTTTCAGTTTCCCCACATTGCTTCTTCTTTCAGAATTTCCCATGACCATCAAATAGATCAATTAAGAATAGATACTGGAGGGTCATTGTAGGTTTCCACAGGTAATAGCTATCCACCAAAACTGATATTATACAGCAAGAAAAGTTCTGGATACTTATAGAAAATAGTGTGATTAATAGGAAAAGTTTTACTGTAAGTACGCTTTACTACCATGATTCAAGTATGATTAGCAAAATGAGAACATGATTGCTACAATATCCCTGATCATTTATGTTTCAGCATGAATTCATGGGTCAATGTAAATCTTGTCCAACCTCCGAATTGTTTGAATGATAAAATTTTAAAAAAGGGAAGACTACCAAACATTTGTCTGAGACTATGGAAAATGAGGTTGGAGACTTGGGAACACCCTTCCACCTCTCAAAGCAACAAAAGAAACAGAAAGGTACTCCAGAAAAGAACCAGAGTCAAGCAAGTCCGCAAACAATTCTAGGATGCGAGAAAACTTCATCATTAAATGCCGATAGCCAGTCATGCCAATGAGTAGATGTTTCCCTTGCCGATGCAACACTCAAGACCCTCCAGAAACTCCAACGCAAATTCTCATGCCACTGGGAAAGAATCCAGATGGCAACAGCAACAATGGAAGATTTCCTCCCTTCCGCAACTCTCTTTTCTTTTTTTCCTTCTTTTGGCTGGGCATTTCCCACCACCATTTAATTAGTGCGACCAAGAAAACATTAAGCCGACTAAGAAGTGAGATTCATCATCCTCGGATCAAAGGGAGGGGGCAAAAAAGAAGACGACAAAAATAGAAAGCGGCGCTTTGCTGGATTTATGAGACTCTCCAAAGTCCAAACTTTCTCAGAGAAGAGAATACAGAAGTATAAGGGGAACTTCAACTAGTAACCATCAGCTCCAAAGATGAATCGGAAAAATTCCCAGAACCACCCAAAGTGCAATGACGATTCAGGAAAATGATTGGGGAAAAAAAAAAGGGAAGGAAAATTCCCAGTCTGATTTAGAATTTACCAACCGCTTTGAAAAGAAGAAGAACCGAGTCAAGGAAAAAAACAAGAAAAGTTTCCATTAATATGTCAATCCCATCCTAAATCAGACTACTACGTCACAGTCCTCTTAAACAATATACGACTCCAATCCAAGACTCTAAAACCTCGCCCCCAAAAAAAAAACAAACAAACAAACAAAACGAAACGAAAGACACTTCCACTCACAATCACGATCTTGAGATCCAGATCTCAGACACATAATCGTCAACAGCCCAGCAAGTAGTCAACTTGATTGCCCACTCGACGACGGGACCTTTATTTATTTATTTTTCCCTTCTCCCTACATTTGCACTTGGAATTCACTGGAGCGAGCTGCTACATTCAAAGCGAACGTACCTGAGGCTTCCCGGGGACGACCGTGACGCAATCCTTACAACCCTGGAGCTTCTCGTCGCCGATGAGAGGCCTGATGTGGACCGCCACCTTGACGCAACAATCCTCGCCCCCGCCACCGCCAGCTTCCATCGCTACCGGCTGGGAGAAGAAGCGCTGGCAGATTCGGGCCCAGAGAGACGGCAAGCGGATCGGAACGCGCTGGGGCTAAGTTGGGGTGGGGAGAGGGAGGGGGGGTGGACGGAGCTCCGGCGAGCTCAGGATCAGCTCCGACGCGGGTTAGGGTGAGAGCGAGAGGCAGGAGCAGGGCCGGGGAGCGACTGGACGGAGGTGAGGACGAGCAGTGGAGGAGAGATGGGAAAGGATTTTAGAGAGAAAGTGAGTGACTTGTGCATGCGTCAGTGTTGGTAGAGAGAGAGAGTGGGGGTAGGGGTAGTTGGGGGAAGTTAGGAGAGAGAACGTAGAAGGAGACGTAGAGAGAGAAGGGAGGGAGGGAGAGAGCGGAGGAGAACAACAACAACAACAACCAGTAGAGGAGAGGATGAGCAGAGCTCTTATGATTTTTCCTTGGCTTTCACTGCATTTGCATTATACCCACCAGCCACCAGCCGCGACGGTTAGTACCTTCTTCTTCTTCTTCTGCTTCCGCCAACTCTCACAGGTAAAATAAATAAATAAATACATAAATAAATAAATAAAGAGGAGGAAAAAGAAGAAAACACATGCTTCCATGGCAATCTTTCCCATTTTGCCCCCTCCCTTGCTTGCAAGTTTTTTTTTTTTTTTTTAAATCTGGCGAAGAGGAATTTCCCGAGCTCGCCAGCCTCGGACCTTCGAGTCACCGATGAACCAACAGCGATGTCTCAAATTGAATACTCCATCGCGGGTTTGAACCCACCGCCCTCCCTGTTAACAAAATGAAACATGCGTTGTCTCGTAATGGATGTATATTCGTCATTCTTAGAACTTAATTTGAGGAGGATCGCAATTGGGTGGGTTTTTTTTTTTTTTTTATAATAATGATCTTGTGGTTACACGAGGAAGTTTGTATTGAGAAGAGCAGACGTACGTGAGGTGTAAATTGTCATGAAGACGCCCCGAGAACAGAGGGAGGAGACAGAGAGAGAGAGAGAGAGAGAGAGAGAGGTGGGGCCCATGAGGCCACGTGATGAGGGAATCGCGAGGGAGAGGTGGAGTGCCTCGGAGTTTTTCCCGGCACGAGGCGGCCGCTTTGTCATCATTAACCACAATTAATAATTTCAACCCCTAAATGCATGCTCCTTTTATGGCTTCTCTCCTCCCAATATTATGTATATACACACACATACTTATATTTAATGTGTAAATAAATACCTCCTCGTTTCCAGGTTCAAAAACAAAAATCCGAGAATCGTACCGATTACAACCGTTCTAGTTCTAAATTTCAAGGCATGTAGTGGACTCCAAATTAAGCACTTGAAATCCATCTTTGTGGTTTTCTTTTTCGATGTCTTCGTATGATCTTGCCGTGTCCCCTTGCGTAGGCTGATGAGTGTGTGATCAGCTTTATTTTTCAATGATATTCATGATCAAGGCTTCTACTTTGTTAATGTTTCGTACTTTTTGTGTGTCTCAATATGAGTTTTGGTCAGTAAATTGTAGAAGCAAATGGTGACCATTAAAGACGATAATTTAATACAATCGTTCAACTAATGATATATGTATAATTTGGGTTAGGTTCCAAGTTTGGAGATATGCAGGTAGGAGAACTTGAAACCGTACACATTTAATTTACCTTGTTATATCTAACTTTAATATTTGAAGTGTCCTTTTAATTTTTTTAACTCTTATTTTTTTTTATTGCTAACTAGGATCCTCAGACGAGTCATATCTGACATAAATGCCACATATGATTCCCTGCGAAGCTAATCGAAATTGGATCTAAAAAAGAAATTTGGCACCATAGTGACTGCAACTTTTATAGATGTCCTTCTGCCTTATAGGTATTTTAGCTAGACCAAAATACCTCTTTTTATCTTGGTAAAAAAAAAAGTACCTCTTTTTATCTCATTACTGGATTTCTTACATTGACCTTTCATTTCTCTCTTGTATCCACCCGTTTATCAAATAACCATTCATTTTCTTTCATTTTCTTTGTCTCTTTCTTGCAATTAAGTTTCCCTTTCCTAAGTTACCTCTCAATTTCTTGTATACGTTTACATGCATTTTCTTTACTTTATAATTGAAAGTGCGAATGTTCAACGCATTGTCGATAGTTTTAAGCATCACGGGCTCCTTAATTTCAACGTGTGTGCGAAAATAAATAGTGGGCATAAGGATATTTTAAGTGTCAATATTTATTTGTGGCTCATTTTGATGTCAATAAATTTTTTGGATCAATTAAGTGTCAAATCGGAGAAAAAACGATTACTTTAGTCCCAACAGCGAGAAATTATGACTATCTCACTGAAATTGGCACTTAAATAATTATTCTTTAAAAAGAAATTGATATTTAAATGATCCAAAAAATGATTATTTTAGTGCCAAATCGAAGTAAAAAATCTCTTGAATGTCGATTCCAGCGACTTACAGGAGTTAGCACTTAAATAATTATTTTTTTAAAAAAATTGATATTTAAGTGATTAATATATATATATATATATATATATATATATATATATATATTGGCAAATATTGTCACCTGAGATATCCTTTGCCATAAATATTGATCTCTCGGTAATGAAGTCAAGGGCAAGGTAGCTAAGTCAGAAATTATCAGATTCAAGAGGGTTAAACTTTTCATCTTAAACCCACCGGCTGGTGGCCAAGATGGTTTGCGCTCAGCTACTTTCACGAGAGGTCCTGGGTTCAAAACTCCTTGGTGCAAGTGTCGTACCTGGGGGACTGTGGTGGTGGGGTCCTGCAGTTTACCCCCGAGGACTAGTCGTGCTTCACCGCTGGTTTGAGCGCAAGCTCGCCGGCCGCGCGGACACCTCGGTTATCAAAAAAAAAAAAAAAAAACTTTTCATCTTAACGTTTAGCTAACTCCATAAAGAAAAAGAGCTCATAATGGATTTATAGAACTGAAAATTGCGCGGAGAGGACTATTGAAGAGGTCGTATCGAGTAAGGAAGAATTAGTTTTCTTCGTTTCTCCTCCTATTCAATGATAGAGAGTTTGCCCTGCCTCTCACGTTACCACAATAAATCAAACTCTCCACAACTCACTTTCCCACCCTTTGAATTGGCACTATCTAGTCACGAAGTGTAGAATTCAGGTCACGTTTCTACATCACGCGAAGCAACGATCAAAAAAAGGGGAAAGTCCAATACGCTGTATCGGAAAAACGAAAGGGGGTGGGCGTGGTGTGACGATCCGGTCTCTCTGCCCTTGGGACTTTTTGGGCTCGTGGTGGAGGGCCACGACAATGGCAATTCGGAAAAGAAAAAAAAAAAAGAAGAGGAAAAAAGGGGTTCGGAAAGAAGCGAAATGTATGTCGCACTTACATATAGAACTCACAAGTCGACGCGATTGTCATCTATTCAAACGTTCTTTAATTTTCCCGATTCAAAAGCATTTTAATGAATACGGCCATATGAACTACATATATGCGTCCGAACGATGAGATCGTGTCAATGGGTACAGAGATGGGACGATTACAAGTCGTAATGAAGTTTTATTTACTTAAGAGGGGGAGTGAGATTTGGAAAGTGACGTGAGGGAGCGGGGGGGGGGGAAGAGGAGACCCACCCACAATTAGACACATTACAGCTGGTGGTCCCCCAGGTCACATGGCCTTTTAAGTGTCAAAATAACCCATCTGGACCCCACACACCCACACACACACTCTCTCTCTCTCTCTCTTCAATTGGTAACAGTCTCAGCTGGTCCAATGTTTCTCTGCAGAATTTGGGGCAGTTAATAAATACCATCCTTGTATTTTGCAACCTTTTAAGGATCAACTGCTGTTGTGTCTGGTGTGTCACCCTCAGAGCTGTGGAAGAAATATAACTAAAAGGATGACTAAAAGGGAGAGAGAAAAATGCCCCAGCCAACTCTCTTGGTGATGAACTCGCCACACCCTCTGACACTACAGCCATGGTTTGGACTCGCAAATATTGACCGACTCATTCCACATGGAGCTCATGGCGATGGGTATTCGGGCAATACAATACTTGTTCCTTTTCCTTTCACATTCTGTGGCCAGTACACGTACAAGTAAGCAAGCCCATGTTGGTCTAGGGATGTTGATGTGCTTGGTCAACCTCGACCTTAAATGGTTCTGTTCTAGGAGGCACGAACCGTGTCGAATCTCAACGTGAATGACTCGCGACGGAGCCTTGATGAGATGATTTTCTTTGCCTCTGGCGTCTTGTAAATGAGTTGACGGATCGTTTCACCAAGTGTGAGGACGATTAAGCACCCTCTACCCATCTAGAGAAATCTAGTCAATCCAATGCCTCCATATCATTTAAATGTCTCACTTGAATTCTCTTTTTTCTTTCCCCTCCTTTTCAAGAGGAATTGGCCTAGACATTCACACCCCTGTGTGCCTTTTAACAAGTATTTTTCACCAGCTTTGAAAGCCATGGCTGAATCATCACAATTTAATAACATCTTGGGCAGTTGGGTGGAGGGCACTGAAAAAAAGACTGTCAAAGTAGATGCAACCCTGGGCCACAAACCCTCTGACATAACCAACAAGAACCATAGGAGCCTTCTTCCCCCACCCCACGACCAAATGGGACCTCTGGCTGCAATCTTTGAACCTTGGTGGTTCCTTGTTGCAGAATCAAAATCACATTGATATGGACCTTCAAATGTACCTAAATCTCTACCTGAGACCTACACACATGCATGCCCAGAAAAGTGTGTGTCTAGGGAGATTGTTTGATCATGGCACATTATTCCAATACATGCCCGTGACTAGGCCTTATCAGAAAGCCTCATTCTGGTTCTCTATAGCTTTTCTTTGAGGGGTGATGGGTGAAAGATAATAGCTATGTGATTTCGAATCTTGTCGCATTGCTGTCATATATTTGATCTTGGCAGTGTTTTGGAAGAAAGTAGAAAAAGGGCATCTATCTTCACCGGTTCTTGTTGATCTAGGGGTTTGAAAGTCCATCTTCTTTGCGCACTGGTTGTTATGCACACTCACCCTGGGAAGCTGTCGGAGTCTTCCTTACCAAGACACCAAACTGCAGCTTTCTCCTTTCCATTTCATAACAATTTCTAGTCGATAATTGACGAAAGATCAAGCTAGATGGCGATGTTAGCTTCAGCGGATTCGAGCGAAAGATAAATGAGAAAAAAAAATGAGAAAAGAGCATGCATCTTTATCAGCTTCTGGTAACTACAAGTTAAAGAATCATTTTCAAGACCCATTACGAATCGCAAAAAAGAAAAGTCCGCACACTTCGATTATCTATCAAATGACTTATACAGGGAAGTTTATAGCCTAGCGCATTCCAAAATTTTCTCGTGATCACTCTAAAGCTGACCAATGTTTTCTTTGCTCTCATCCTTTTTCCCTAGAAGCGGTAAACTGCAAGTTAAGCAACCCCGGTCCGAAAATGGACTCTTTCCTCTTTATGGACTCTGGACTCTCACCTAAGGCTTCATACACAAGGGAGGAACAGATGCGCACACTAAACAAACTCTGACACAAAGACCTCAACCTTCAACCCTTTCACTTTCTCGACCTAACTCACTTCCCTCAATTCATTGGATTTTCGCTCCAATCCGACCGTTACATTGGACGCCGACCCGGCAACCGCATCCGTCCCACACACACACACGAAAAAAAAATGTCTGGATTGGTTCTGTTGCTGACAATTTTTAGCTTCTTTGAGTAACACATGTCCGTTCTTTTTACCATAATTGTGCCTGTCTTACCAAACTTCCCTGCAGGGTCTCAGGAATAAGAAGCTTGTTGCGTTTTTTTTCGCTTTTCACCGCAAGGAATATGGATTAGCACTTTGACTACAAAAGCAGCAATTTTGAAATCCCAACTGCAATGTGAATAGAAGAAAGGGTCTTGGAATTCGGTGTGTTATGTTTTTCATGTCCATTTTGATGGAAAATGTTCTTCTCTTTGATAAAATCAATGTCTTTCGACAAGTTGTTGCCCAGGAATGTGCTAGTCCTATATCCGAGTCTTATCGCGATAGCGGCTAACCTCGGAATGTCTTGATGACGTTCATGAGCCCTCCGTCGCATGCTTTTGTCTCTCTGGCAAAGCATAGTCGAGTCTGAATCATATTCTTCAGGCATTTAGATTCTCAGGACTCTAAGAAAAAGCAAATGCAAAGAGGGACAACACCTATAAAAAAGAAGAAAAAGGAACGATCTGGCAGTTGCATATGATGTTGACGATGCGCATTGGAATTGATCTCAAGGCTCAAAAGCTGGATATGGCCAACATGTACTTAAAATCTAAGGGCATCAACCTTCCTTCTGTGGAAAGAAAACATATCTCATGAATTGGATCATTTTCAGACCACTAGAAACTGCATTTTCTTCTTTCTTCCTTCCTTCTTCTCCTGCCGCCAATTCTTATTAACCTGACAACATCCTCATTAAATTTACCGAAGCCCCAGTCAAACATTCGCCACTCAACTCTCCCTAATTGTAAAACGAGGCCGCCCAACCACATGATTGCATAACAAAAATAAAGCTGAGACCTTTTTGATCCAATGACAGAAGCTCTGTTTTCAAAGTAGCTTCTGCTACTGCGTAGCAGCAGAGCCTCATCTTTATTCTGTTCTCTTTCCCTCTTACTGCTTTGCTTTTCACCCATGTGGAGCTAACTTGCATCACATGGACTCGCTCCTCCTTTTTCACATCACCCAACACACCATTATTCCAAACCCTCCCTCCTTTTCATCTGAGCCACTTAAGACCCGAATTTTTTTTCTGTTCCTAGAATTCCCTCGCAAGCAAGCTCATCACCAACGCCCGCCCCCGCCCCCCTCCCCCCCGGGCCCCTTTTTACCTTGTTTTCTTTTTGGGTTTTGGTGTTTTTCCTAGGAATAATTAGCACCAGTAATTAAACAAAGTTGGACACAAATTAGGGCTCAAGTCCAATCTTCCCCTAAGGTTATGTCAATCAGTGCACCCACATCAAAGTACATTGAAACCTAGATTAGAGTTTCATAGGGGAGATATGATTCCACTTGATGAATGTCATCATGATTCTGTTTTTTTTTTTTTTTGCCTTTTCCTTTATGGGGTGGCCCATTTGTCAACACTTGAAGCCAATACACTTATTGTAGTTGCTTGTGCTGTGATCCTTTCTCATCTCAGTTTTTTGGATTCCATCATGTCATTGTCTTGAATTGGAAATGCAACTCTTTTCTCAAAAGAAAATTGAAGGAAGAAAAGAAAAGAAAGACACTTAATCAGTCAATTGGCCATTTTTATCTTTTTGAAATTGAGAGGGGGGAGGAGGGGGGTGTGGGTGGGGGTTTGGAAGAGAAGAACATGGCATGTGCAGCTCTGGAGCCACTCATGATTGTCCAAAAGTTTAGATGCGGGTCTTTGTCCTGGTGGTGTACCATGGAAGGATATTGGGTTAATAATTGAGCATACAAGGGTTGGCTCTACCTTCAATATCATCTACACTGTCTCATTATAAAAACTTGCCCTCAGTTAGGTTATGTAGGGTTATTTTTAATTTTTTTTTAATCTGGGCTGATATCTGAGGGAACAAATGAATTTGTCAGGACCCAAGACATAAATAAGAGGTAGAGAAAACACTGAATAGCAGGCTACAGTACTAGTGTTTGGGATCTTTCTTTCTTGTGTTTTTTTATCAATGGGGTTTTGGAAGGGGATGGAATGGAATGGAAGAAAGAATATTAGGTTGTCAGATCAAGTTTTCTTTAGGCACAAGTACATGTACTTACAGAATGGATGTTCCCATGGTTTTGAGCAGTTTCTTCCACTTATGTGGTCACAGCAAGATGGAATGACACAGGAAATTTCAAGAATAGGGCTGTACTGCTTGCTATATATGAAGTTAGCTATAGGACAGGTGCATGCAGCCTCACATGGGAGTTTGAGTTTCTTGGATCATCCCTTGCTGGCCTGATTGGAGTGGCAGAGTCTTGTGCCTGACAAGTCTCTGTCATTACACTTCATACTGTTCAAGAATTTTCATGTACAAGGCCAGAAACTGAAAGAAAAGTTGAACGGCCCGGCCCATGTTGTTCTGCATTTTCAGCATCGAAAAAAGATTCTGTCCTTTGTTGGCACTTACATTCTAGGAAGCACCGCCGGAGATCTTCATGCTGTGTCCGACGCTCTGAAGCTCGACATGCGATCGACATGTGTTCAGCATCAAAGACACGCCAACAAAATGAGAGTTCAGCATTCCAACACATCATTTTGAATGATGTCAATTTTAAGCATTTTCATTAAATTATAGGTCAAAATGTGAATACACACACAAACTTAAGTCATATACCTAACCACCCTAATATTAACATACCTAGACAGCTCAAAAAAACCTAATCGTGAATCCCTAACAAAAGAATAATAAGACGAAACTCATCGTTGATATTTTTATACATACATGATAAATACAACATGTTCCAACATGTTGAAATTCTTCATTTTTGAGAAATGACATGCCGGCGTGTCGTGCCGTGTCGTGTCGTGTCGCATATCTTCTGTGAGTATCGATGCTACTTAGGTTACGTTTTGTCGTGCTTTCCTAATATACCGCAGAAATAATGTTTCGTTTTCCAAGACTACTAATGGAATTCCCACGGTTACTTCTCCTTCCAGCGACGCCAAGATGAAAAAACAATGTGATAACAACGACACTATCAACCTACGCAAGTTTCCCTATCAAACACACTTATTGAAGTGGAGAACGAAGGTTCAAATTCTATCCAAGAGAGATAGAAAGATGTTCCAGGCTAATCTTTTAAGGCTCGTGCTATTTTCTTCCTTTGAATAGCTTCAGACTTGTCAAAAAAAAAAAAAAAAAGCTTTAGACGTATCCTAGAATTTAATTGGTCTGCAATAATCACCGCTGAGATCTCATTAATGATAAGTTGAAGAAAGAGAGAAGTATTCCTTTAATGTGGATCAATCAATATAATCGTTTGTATCAACTTTTCTTAACATGTTTCTTCTTTTGTCATGTTCACATCGAAGAAGTTCAATGATCATCTTTCTCCAAGTAATAGGCGAAACATAATTAACACGAATTTTGCGACACGTATTCGAAATCTAGTTAAATATTCGATTTGTTATCTCACGTTTACTTTTCGTGAAAAAAAAAAAGTGGAGGGTTTCTTCAAACAACAAGGAGCTGGGTCAACTATTTAATCCAATGACGTTGAACATATTTCTTATCTCTTCTCCAAAAACAAGTGGACCATTTCTTTGCAAAATTGTGCTTAATTTCGTACGTGGTAATTCCGCTAGTTGGGGAAAGAATGTGCCCAGATCGGCTTTTTTGATGAATATATCGAGAGAAAAATGGATTTCTTTAGACAACGTTTGCTTGGTAAATAATGATCGATTTTTTGATGAATATATCGAAAGAAGATTGGATTTCTTTAGCGGTTTTGTTGATGATTAAGGCAGCGATGCATCCATCTGAGCAAGCACATCGCAATGTTGCAAGGGGCCTTTTTTTTAACTCTGAAAGAGACAAGCAATTAGTTACGTATGGTAATGTTTCTGTTTTCGTAACAACTTTTGAAATAGAAATATTATTTTGACATTTATGATCCTGACAACGATTTTTGGGAATAGAAACAGATTTGGTAACTACAAAAAAAATTGTGTTCTCAGAACCAAAAAAAAAAAAAAAACAGAAACGCGTTTGATGACTGCATACAATTTCTATTCTCAGAACAAAAAAGAAAAGAAAATAAACACGTTTGATAACTGAAAAAAAAATTATCCCTAATTTTTTTCATTTAAGTAAGTGGACTATATATATATTAAAATTAAGATGTCTTTATCTTTTTAACTTACTAAATCAAATAAAATCTCATTTGTTTAATTTATTAAATCAAATTAGACCAATATATGTGTAAGTAATTTATGCACGATTTATCAAATTACAATATGACAAGATCAACTATAAAAAAAAAACTGAGAGAGAAGATAAATTGAAGTTGGACAACGAGAACATCAAATATGATTTCTATATATAGGAAAAATTACAATTATGAGTCATACATAAATGTTTCAAAGTAGTTAAAAATATGTTTATCTTTGAATGGGAACCGTTAGAGAAATATTAATTGCATTTTGAGTAAAATCGGGGATATAAATGAAAAATATTTGTGCATTTAGATCCTTTTAGTCAAATTGTGCAATTTTTCCAAACAAGAGGATTGAAATGAAATACAGGGTATCAAAGGCTCATATCATGACTCTAAAAGTAATTTTTTTTAGCTAAAATGATCTTAAATGAAATGTTTTAGTCAATTTAAGATTATGTTCAATGAAAAAGCATGTGGTCTCAAACTAAATTTTAAAAAATTTGAGAGGAAAAAAAAATTAAAATAAAAATATGGACTATTTTTTATGCATTTTTATTACTACAAATACTAATTTTCTGATTTTCAGCTATTTTTATAATTAAAATGAATCTGAAAAATGTCAAAAATTACGAACAATAATTTTTATTTCAAAATTGATTCCTAAGGTTAGGCCAAAACTTCGAATGTTGATTTTGTAATTTTATGAATTATTTTATTTTTTTATTAAATTTTCTAAAATAAAATGATTAAAAAAAAAGCAGTTGTCATAGTGCAAGAAGAAAAAAAGAAAAGAGTGTGTAAAAAAAAAATTATTCCCAATTGCTTCTAAAAAAAGATTCCAAATGTGTTCTAAAAAGTATTTCAAAAATACAGAAATAAGTTTTTTTATTTTTGCTTTAAAATTATTCTCTAAACACTTTGAAAATATTTTTAACTATTCGAGTTTATGTTTTCAAAGTGATCCGATCAAAAAAAAAATTATCTGGAGCAGTTCGCTAGTCTCTACAGCCTCGCCCGATAATTCAACCGATCGAGCCGGTTGGCCCGCCTGGTCCGGGTTCAAAGCATATTCCCCAATCCGATGGCCAGGTACTGTTTCGGATGCTCCACGTAGGGTCGGACCTTCTCAATGGGAAGATGACGACGATGCCAAGTGGCAAGTACCGAGCGGGACTCTCTCTCCGGATAAAGTTCACATCTTTGTTACTGTATGCATCGTATCTTCTTACTGAGTGATAAGCTCTCATCGGCATTTCCTCAGATATCTTGGAGACGACGACTCTCCACTCGCTCGGAAGCCATGAATTATCGTTCGCCCGAGAAGCTCCGACGAATCTGATTTTCCGACTCTTCTGCAAGGTGTAAAGTATGAATCCTCTCTGCAAATCTCTGGACACTCTCTCCGTAAGGCCTCCTTCTCTGTCGCTCAACCCTCCGCTTCACCTCCAATCCACCAAGTTCTTCCATCTCTCTCGCTCTTCCTTCCTCAGTAACCCCGGAAACCTGAAATTCACACCGACCCTCATCTCGAAAACCCCGGTAAAATCTCACGGGGCGCTCCGGGGCGTCCTGGTTAGAGCTTCTGCCGCTGCGGACATCGACATGGTTAGGAACAAGCAAGGTATCTACACTCCGAAGCAGAAGAAGGTGGTGGTCCTGTGGGACCTGGACAACAAGCCGCCGCGGGGCCCGCCGTACCAGGCCGCGACCGCCCTCAGGCGGGTAGCGCAGAACTTCGGCGACGTCGTCGAGATGTCGGCGTACGCCAACCGGCACGCGTTCATTCACCTCCCCCAGTGGGTCGTTGAGGAACGCCGGGAGCGCAAGCAGCTCGACATTCTTGAGCGCAAAGGGATTGTGGCTCCAGCCCAGCCATATGTTTGCGGGGTGTGCGGGCGAAAGTGTAAGACGAATCTGGACTTGAAGAGGCATTTTAAGCAGTTGCACGAGCGAGAGAGGCAAAAGAAGTTGAATAGGATGAGGTCTTTGAAGGGGAAGAAGAGGCAAAAGTACAGGGAGAAGTATGTAGCTGGGAATCATAAGTATAATAAGGCGGCGAGGGTGTTGATCAAGCCAAAAGTGGGATACGGCTTGGCATCGGAGTTGAGGAGAGCTGGTGTTTTTGTTAAGACTGTGGAGGATAAGCCACAGGCAGCGGATTGGGCTCTGAAGAGGCAAATGCAACATTCAATGAGTAGAAGGATTGATTGGTTGTTTTTAGTGTCTGATGATTCGGACTTTTCGGAGATGTTGAGGAAGGCGAGGGAGGCGAATTTGGGGACAGTTGTGGTGGGGGATTGGGATCGGGCATTGGGAAGGCATGCCGATATGTGGCTTCCTTGGAGTGAGGTAGAGAATGGGGAGGTCACAGAGGAGGATTTGGTGCCCAATAGGAGGACAGGGAGGGAGGACGCTGATGGGGAGGACAGTTTCTTTTCGCTTTCAGTCTTTGATGAGGACGTTGATGGAGACGGCAACTTGGACAATGTAGTGAATGAGCTTGTTGCAGGAAGGTCTGAGAATGGTAGTGTGAGGATTTCGGCTTTTTCAGAAGGGGAGGAAGAGGAGGAAGAAGAAGAAGAATGGGACACAGAGGAAGTACCCAATGGCTTCGTGTTGGGCTATAGTGACAATGAGGAAGATGCCTACTTCTGATTCAAAAATTACATCTCTCATTGTCAACGTTCGTTTTATAGCCATTTGACAATTGAATTATGATATCGTGTTCAAGAGCTGATCATGGTTATCTGGGACAAGATGGCTGTTTGGACGAATTGGCGACTAATTGGCTGGTTTGTTTCCAACAATTTTGCCTACGGAAGTTCCCGGTCTGTATATTTTATACACCACATTTCTCAAGGGCTTAACTCTCTTACTGGATTTATCACTTGGATTAACAGCAATACACTGCTTTATTTTGTATCTTCTCCATCAACAACAAGTATTTCATTTCGAGACAGGATAATAAATCTGCTCTTAGTAGAAATCCACCCTTATTAGGATTTAAATCCCAATAGAAGGAAAAGATTTAAGTCAGTCTCCATTTTGATTGAATCTTGAGCTGAAGAACTTTTTGGAAATGTTTTTTGTGCATTCAGCATAAGCATTTGGAGGTGCACATAAAATTTCTACTACAATGTTTCTTGATCATGGAGATTACGCACTTCTCTTTGGTTTTCAGATTAATATCTCCTCTCACTGATGCTGGGAGCGTACCATAAACAGGGACAATATAGACAGATATATTCCGGACCGCATGGAATTTGTAAGATGGGTGTGATGTTTTATGAGATTAGAATGCCCCCTTGAATCTTAAAAACTTTGCGTTCTGATTGACTTTTGATTGGGGAAAGGAGAACATGGTACTCTGGAGGAATGTTTACTGATTATGGTGCGGTGTTTAGTAGTGGGACCATAAGAGGCTGAACCCAAAAATAAATGAACTAAAATCAAAATCAATTGAGAAAAAAAAATGTATGTGAAGCAGAAACATAGAAATTTTGATTCTCCACAATGTTAATAGCTTTACTTCACTCCGTCCTAAGACTAACCGTACGCCAATTTATTTTCCACTGCATTAAATCTTCTTTTACTACCTTCTCTCAAGTAAATTTCGATTGATCTCTTCCTCTCTTTATGTCAAGCTCTCGATAACAAACTACTGTTCTTACTGGATTATTTAGGAATTTACGAAGAATATGCCCAAACCATCTTAATTTATATTCTCATTTTTTCTACAAGTTTATCCAACTTTTCGTTAAATATTTTCATTTCTAATCTTATTCATCTTTCTATGACCACTCATCCATCTTAACATCATCATTTTCGCTACTCTCATTTTATGCTCATATTGCCTCTATGTTGGCCAACATTCTGTTTCGTATAGCATTACAAGCCTTACTGTATTTTTATAAAATTTTTCTTTTAGCTTAAGAGATATTTAGCGATCATACAAAAATCTTGATACATCATGCCATTTCATTCAAACTGCTTTAATTCTATGACTTATATCCTCATCAATTTCTTCCCCTTTTTGCAATATCAATCATAAATATCTAAAAGTATTTTTTTTTTGTATCTCCTATCCGAGCATATTCACAAATTCTTGACGTCTTCCTTTTGTTGTATCGAACTCACACTTCATGTATTATGTTTTATTTCTAATTAACGTAAATCTTTTAAACTCCAACATGCTTCTTCATAATTTTAATTTAGCGTCAACCTTAGCCCTGGTCTCATCAATAAGCATAATATCATCTGCAAATAGCATACAACGGCACTTCATTTTGGATATCTTTTATTAGCTTATCCATAAGTAGGGCAAAAAAATAAAGACTCAAAGCAAAGCCCTGATATAAGTTTACTGTGATTGGAAAAAAAAACTTGATGTACCATTACAAGACTTCGTACATGTAGTAATACCATCGTGTGTGTGTGTGTGTGTATATATTATTGATTGCCTTTACATACTTTGACAGTAATTCGTTCTTCTCAAAAACCCACGACATAACTTTTCTTGGAACCCTATCATATGTCTTCATATGAAGATCCTTTTTTTCTCGATATATCTTCATCAATTGTCGTATCAAGAAGATAGTCTGTATGGTAGATTTTTCTAACATAAACCCAAATTGATTTACAGATATCTTGATCGCTATTCTCAAATGATAATCAATAACTCTCTCCCACAACTTCATGTTATGACTTATAAGCTTAATACCTTTGTAGTTGGAACAATTCTGCATGCTCCCTTTGTTCTTGTAGATGGCACAAGCATGCTCTTTCTATATTCATCAAGATCCTATTAATTTGGAGAATGTTGTTAAAAAGGCTAATCAATCACCTTATTGCTACATCCCTAAGCATCTCCACACTTCAATAGGGACGCCATCATGTCTCAAAGCTTTACTAGTCTTCATCTTCTTTAATGTCTCCTTAACTCAATACGCTCTAACTCTACGAACAAACCTTTTATTTAAATAATTATAAACGTCTTCCAAATCTATCTCGCTTCTATTGCTCTCTCCATTAAAGAGTTTGTTAAAATGGCTCATCCACCTTTCCTTAACTTCTGCATCTCTTACTAAAAGTTTTTTATTTTCATCCTTGATACATCTAACCTGTGGCAAGTCTTTACTTTTCTTGTCACTTATCTTTGCAAACCTATAGATACTTTTTCCCCCTTCTTTGCACTCCATTTTGGGTACATATCAGTGAAAACCTTACTTCTATCCTTTCACACCGCTTTATTGACAATTTTTTCGCCAATATAAAATTTTGCAAATTCTCTTTACTTGGACATTTATGCAAGGATCTAAAACACTCCTTCTGTTTAATTGCCTTCTGCACCACTTTACTCCACCACCAAGTTTCTTTTGTTTGATATATGTTCCTTTCCCCTAACACCTCTCTTACCACTCTTTGGATGCATTTAGACACCTAATTTCTACATCATATTTATTTTGCCCTATAGCTACCACGGTATTTCCTGAAGCATTATTTCCTTGAAAATTATTTGTTTTTCCTCATGTAATTTCCATCATCTTATTCTAAGGTTCTAAGCACTTCTCTGTATTTCCTGTACTTTGTTATACCGTACCTTTAAGATCACCAACTTATGTTGCGTCGCACACATTCTCCAGGGTAGACTTTGCAATTTACATACAAGGCTCTATCTTTTCTTTTAGCAAGAAATAAATCAATCTAGCTATAATTTAACTGTTGCGAAAAATGATTAGATGTGACTCTTTTCCTAAAAAAAATATTTGTTGACATTAAATCATAAGTTAATGCCGCGCTCAAGATGTCTTTGCTAGCCTCATTTCTAGTCTCATATCTAAAACTTCCATGAGCTATGTCAAAACCTTCACTACTTTGATCAACATATCCATTTATATATCCTCCCATGAATACTTTCTACTCGTGTGATATCCCCCTTAGAATCTCCTCCAGATCTTCTTAAAATCTGTTCTTATCGGATACTTGTAGTCCAACTTGGGGGCATACATACTAATGATATTTAAAATCAAATATCATACTACTAGGTTAACCAAAGTAATCATATCTCTTGATCTTTTAACATCCACAACTTTATCTTTGAAACTTTTATCGATCATAATCTCAACTCTATTTGTACTATTTTTTTGTACTTGTATACCACAGCTTGAATCCGAGGCCTTCTACTTCCTTTGACTTTTCTCCCGTCCATTTAGTCTTTTGCAAACAAGCAATATTCACTTTTATTCTAATAAGAGTATCTGCCAACCTCCTCAACTTACCCATTAAGGTTTCTATGTTCCAATTCCCCAATTGAATCCTTACCCTATAGGCATTTGTTGCCCCCCCCCCCCCCACGCTCGCCCATACAAGTTTGACGACCCTAGCTCACTTTTCACCACACCCAAACATCAATGTGGTGCGTCACTCTGTAAATGATGACCCAAGGCTAGTGTAGCATCTCGAGCCTCCAATCCTCCTTCTATGTCGACCAGGGTAGGACTGGCACATCCAGCAATCTGAAAAGTATGGGATGATACAAGGGTGAGCTTACTAGCTCAGCAAGAAATATTCTAACCCTGTCACCTAGTCAGGTTTTATTCAATTAATAGCCAACCAATTCGTCTTACAGCTAAAACATGACATGTTCGTCTCACAGCTAAAATATGACCTGTAAATGCCAAACTTGCCATTCGGCTATACTCCCTCATGGAAGCCACACTAATTCAACTCATCTTATGTAAGGCTTCAAAATAAAATCACGATCATAACAAAACAATTCTAACGATAAACAATTACAGGGCCCTGATTCAATCATCTCCCGCATAAGGCTCAAGGACAATTCTCACTTAAGGCTCAGGTACGTTTCCCGCACTTGGCTTAGGTTTGTCTCCCGCACGGAGCTCAGGATTGTCATCTGCACATTACTCAGAAACAACTCCCGCACATGGCTCAGGGATGTCTCCCGCACATGGCTCAAGATTGTCTCCGCATATGGCTCAGGAATTTCTATACGTCATGGTGCTCCTGCACATAGCTTAGAAACAATTCCCACACCTGGCTCAGGTACATCTCCCGCACATGGCTCAAGGTGCCAATCATTATTAATAACTATGAAGTAACATGCATCATATACATAAGACCAGTGCCGAACATTAGATATTGGTACATGAACATGCCATTTATCAATATGCCATCACAATAGTTTGACATGTACTTCCCTTACCATGACCAACAAAATATTTAGAGACTAAGTCATGCAAGTCTCGAGCATTTCACGCTCACAACTAATCCTAGTGACTCCATCATGATTCTTTTTAGCGTGTAAACCATAACCCAGTGTTATAACACGATCTCGAGGTTGCCAATTCTATCAGGGTGTTCGGTTTAGGTCTTCCAGTCATAAGGATGTCCTACAATCGACCACTTTTGTAAGACTTCATTGTTTAGACTTCCGATGGACACCCAATCCATTCTGAGTTTAGGTAAACAGAACGTTTTCGACGTATCTACACTCGAATTTAAGCTCCTACTATTCGACCCTTAAAGTTTATTCATCATGCAAAAAATTCAGTTTTGTATAGTTACGGAAGTCACCACCTTTGGGTTAGCTAATGAGCTCTTAAAATCACCAAATATTAATATGTTATATCTAAGACATTGAGGAACATTGTTTCAAGAAATCGTGAGCTGATTCAATATAAAAAAAATTGCAGGAAATCTAACCTTCAGGGACCAATGGTAATTCCATGAAACAAGCTCTATTTCGTGATCTTATATCTTCCATAAAAATCCCAAATTTTTATATGTTGTAGTTCAAGATGTCCTATTAAAATTTTGTGAAGGGGAGTTGATTCAATTCATTTTCCTAAAATTTGTAAAAAATCACGAACTAACAAAGGTCACAACTAAACTCACCATAACTGGACAGAATCCGTGAAGTTCTAAATGCGTTGCAAATGCCATTTCGACTCCTAAAATTCTGAGATTAAATTATGTTATAGCCAAGGATGTTATGAACAAGATTCACGAAGGTAGGTTAGTCAAAATTTCGACACACAGAGCTCGGTAAAATTCAAACTCCATCAGACTCAGAGCAAATCCAAACCGAACAACACACTGTTTCTCATACCAGCTCGACTTCTAACCAATCTCAGCACTATAATCTACTCCATTCTAACATTCTAGCAATTATATGACAGAGTTGAATAATTCCTTACCTGGATTTGTGGCTAGGAGTTGAGTATAGCCTTGATTGTCCTTTGAATCTTCTTCTTCGGCCCAACACCTACACGAACAGAACGTATTCTGTTCTTCCTCTTCTTTTTCCTCTGGCGTGAGAGACAGAACCAAATAAGCTCAATTCCCCTAACTTGCGTTGAGCTGATGGAGCGGGAGAGAGGTGACACTTGGCCATCGCCTCTCGACATTTGGCAGGCATGCAGCAAGTTAAATTGCCATTTGGGCTATTGGCATACATGCGTCCCATTTGGCTCTTCTGAGGCACCACTTGTTACTCATGCATCCTATCATTGTCTCCTCTTGCCACATAACCTCCCTTGATTTCCACTTGTTGGCATTAGAGTGCCACTTGGCCTTGACACTAATTAGACATGCATCAAGTAACGAACCTGTCCTACAGTCCCTTCCAGGCCCCTTTCTTGCCTATCCTGACGAATTTTCATCCACTTTCTTGACAATCAAACTTCAGGACCATGTTCCTCATGATCTTACGATCACGTGGTAGAAAACAGAGCTCAATTCGGCATCCGGACGACTTCGAACGAGCCATTTTATTTTCAGTGCGCGATGAAACCCAATCTTGCGGGCTCGCGGGTCTTGTGTTGTTTTTCACGAAATTCCACCTTCAATTGAGAACTAATGAGGGCCTAATGACCAATCGCACAAATAGAGTATTGTGATGGCACTCAAGTTAAATATTGCCAACGTCCTTGACGATCCTCGGCTTAATTATATTAAATTACAAGCGTCCTCAATCCATAGTCGTATAAATCCTTACCTCAAGTCAACTTGCTAATCCTTTTTGAGCTTTTCCTAGACTGAACACGATCTATTAAAAGTGGGATACTACAGCTAACTTTCTTACCCTCGTATCCATTTATCTTGGTGCAAGGACCCTTATCCATTTTTCGCTACACCCAAACACCGATGCAACGCATCGTTAAGAAATGTATGCTCAAACGAGAAATTTGAAGGGTTCATCTCTTAAAAAAAATAGCTCTTTTTTACAACCGGCTCGTTATGCCTGACGCAATCCTCCTTCCTTATCCTGACTTGGAATAGGTTATGTAAACAAACATAGGCGGAGTTTTGTTTGTCGATTGTTGTCACTGATGAGTATTGGTCAACTACCGGAGCTGCTGCCATAACCTTGTCGCTGTTCACTGTTTCTAAAAGGTACAATAGATTTCACCGTAGGGTTTTGCTGTCGAGTGCTGCATGGAAGGAAACACAACTATTTTTTTTGTGGATCTTTCCTATCTTATGAGTGGATCTATAGCAAAATTGTGAATAATTGCTGGTAAAGCAACCAAAACGCTCCTGCAATTATAGTTGCTAGGAAATATTTGCGGCGTTTGGTCTGTTCATTAAGTAATTTTATTCACCAAGCCACTGGTGCTTGTTTTGAACGCATGACAAGCCAAGTTAATATGTTGGTTCAGGTTACATAAGGTCAAACTTTGCCTAACAGAAGGCCCACCAATCCTCGCAGGATTCCGAGGGGGAATATTTGATCTCTTGAAGAAAGATGTGGGCTTGGAACTGCACCAGAGACGCCATGGCTGCATCCAAAGTGTTTGATGTAATTCCCCGAGAGCTTTTTCATCTTTTTGGGTATCTTAGTTAACCAAATTCCCCAACTCCCCAAACTGAATTCCCCGTTCACCTTGAGCCTAACTACTTTCCATCTGGATCCTCTTTGTCTCTAGTATTGTCCCCACAAAAGGATTTGAGGAACTATCAGGTCACCGTGACGTGAGCTTGATGATGTTGAGCTTCAGGTAAGGCACAGTAACAAAGAAGGAATCCATAGAAACTTAGGATCCTTACGGAAGGCTCAGGCTTCCATGGGAGACCGGCCCTCTAGCTCAGGTGCTTGTGCGCCCACTTCATGATTGGCCCGTGCCTAAGTCACCCTCTCTGCCGAATTTGGAAGATGTTTGCCTAAGTTGACATCCTAACCATAAAGGGTTTTGAGTTTGGCCCTAGGCCTAAATCTGATTGGCTTGGCTTCGCGTGAATGGAACGGCACCCTTGGAGGCCCTTCTCCTCCATTCGACATGGCCACAGCCAAACAGTCCTACTTGTATCCTTGGTTGGGTGCGGTTCCATAAAATCTGCCGAGCTCAAAGGTTCTTGGATTCAAAGCAAAGAGCTTTGAGTGACGTTGAGTGATTCTAGAGGTAATTGACGTGAGCACAAAATGAGGTCTTAATCGATTTAGAGGGACGATGAGGCGACAAAATAACTTGTGGATTAGTAATGGAGTCGGTGGCAATGGCCTCGTCTTCAGCCAACTTTTGTTTATTACTTCTATCTTTGTTCAAAGATTGGTAGAAAGTCCAACCCAAAAACTTAAATCAATAGGTGGAGAGAGGACACATGAATATAAAGAACATATAAGACCCGTTATTAGGCGATGTGGGATAATAACTTCAACAAACATCTTATTGGCTAACTAATAGTTCATCAATTCAGGTATGCAATTGATATTGATGCATTAGTTGTCAAATACAGAAAGGTCGAGATTTAATCCATGAACAAATCGACACCGCTAGAGTCATCGTGTAGAAACAAACCATTCTTCATCATTTTTCGGGTGATTGTTTGTAGAGAAGGGTGATCGACCTATTGCGTAGATCTGTTAAAATTGATCATAAATCCACATATATATGATTTGTTAAATAAGTTAATTATATTGAATAAACGTGTCATAAGTAAGTTTAAACGTAATATGAGTATTAAATGAGTCGTAGACGAGTTTACAAATTATTTACACTTGACTTACCTTTATCTCTCTCTTCATCATCTCTCGTGCTCACTCATTGATACTCTCATCGCAGCTTAGATGCGAGTTTAGATTTGATTAAAATATGAAAGTGTTTTGAGAGTAGGGTTCGGGTCGGAACACGTGTCGATAGATTAACATTGCATGAAAATTGATCATTTTCAACTCCATCCAACCGGGCTGGATGGATGGGGTCTTTCAGCAGCACCCAAGGGCCATCAGAACAGTTGTCAAGGGGACATGGAGGGAACTGTGTGTCTGCGCGTGTGGGTGGCAACCATCTCCCAAGTTGCAAGCAAAGGTCGCTTTTTCTCCATCTTCCATCTGATAAAGTCCAGCGCTTGTTCTCCCAAGGTTAACCACAGCACTTTTTTGGATTTACAAATTAATAAAAAAAAGAGAGATGGGGGGATATATTAATTAAAAATTAGCCAATTGCCAGCACATATACTTCTGAATTTAAAATACCCGATTTTCCGCCTACTCTTTTATTTTATCATTATTATTATTTTCTCTTTTATATATTTGCAAAATTGTGTGTTGTTTGGTTCCCGGTGGTCATTGGGACGGGCTGGCGATTGCGTGGGACGGAAAGTCACCCTCTTTCAAATTTTCTACTCTTTACTTTGGGTCTTCGTCTTGGCACCGACCTCCCTCCCCCTGCTCTCTCTCTCTCTCTCCCACTACCTATAAGGTAAAAAATTTCCCAGAAACTTTCCTCCTTCGTCAATATTCCTGCCTGGGATCTGTCAATAGAAAAGCATGTTTACTTTAAAATTATTATTCTTTTTTAAAACCCCAAACGTCCAAGACATGTCAGCGTCGAATGGCAAATCTAGAGCGGCTCACTAGGCAAATTTTGCTTAAAAAAGAAAAGAAAAGAGAGAGAGAGATTAATGTACACTCAAAATTTTAGGGGTTCATGGAAACAAATCAGAAACAGTTTTTGAAATAGATTTGAAGTAGAAATGAGAAAAAAAAAATTAATTCTCCAAAAAATAGAAATAAAAATTTCCGTTAACGAACAACTCCGCCGGTCGTCGCCGCCGCCAGTAGCCGATCGTCGCCCACCGCCACCGATTGCCGATCGCCTACCTCCGACCCAGCTGTCCGCCCCCTCGCCTGTCAAATAAATTTCTATTCCAAAAATATAAATTATTTATCATTATCAAGCGAATTTATTTTGCTCAGGAATTCATTCTGAAATAGAAATAGAAAAAATCATTCTCATTTCAGAAATTCTTCCTAAAAACTTTGTCATGCATGCCCTTAACTGGAAATTTCTGGTTTCGACCCTAATAATGTCCAAAATACTTCGCCCCCTTTTCAAAGACGTGACTTGTTCCAATTGAATTGCATGAATTTCGCCCCGTCTTCCCGCCCCCAACCCCGATCCTTTTTCCATACCAATCCTCTCTCTCTCTCTCTCTCTCTCTCCTTTGCAGGCAGGCACGTGCATAAATCGGCCAAAAAAATCAGCACGTGGCATTAAAAACCGTCAGCTTAGTCAAGAAAACAGATAAAAAAACTGTCCCCAACGGAATAAAAATCCCCTCTCAGCGCCGACATCAGGAATTTCCTCTTTCCTACGTGAGACACAGAGAGAGTGGATGACGGACTTATGTCGGCCGAGTTTTGAAGATTAAGAAAAGGCGGCCCAATCTCTTTGCCAGATTCATCTGCTTTCCGCCCCCACTCTCTCTCTCTCTCTCTATTAATACCCTTCGACCCTTCATCTTTATCCTCGAGAATCAAGAAGAGCTTATCATGGCAAGCGAACGCTACGATGATGATTCGACGACAGAGAAGCAGCGAATCAAGAGAAGGCCGCTCCCGCACCCGTACCAGCATAAGCCGAAGCCGTACCGAGGCATCCGGATGAGGAAGTGGGGCAAGTGGGTGGCCGAGATCAGGGAGCCCAACAAGCGCTCCCGTATCTGGCTCGGCTCCTACGCCACCCCCGTGGCCGCCGCCCGCGCCTACGACACCGCCGTCTTCTACCTCCGCGGCCCCTCCGCCCGCCTCAACTTTCCCGACCTCATCTGCCACGACTCTCTGTGCGGGGAGGTCTCGGCCGCCTCCATCCGCAGGCGCGCCGCCGAGGTCGGGGCCCAGGTGGACGCCGTCCAGGCGGCGGCGGCAGCCGAGCCAAGGCCGTGCCGCGCCCCGGACTTGAACGAGTGCCCGAAACTGGAGGACGTGGAGGAGATTCATCACGAGCCTGTGTTTTGAAAAACAGTCTCTTCATGGGGGAAAGCCCAGGTTCAGGAAAAAATAATGATTGCCCATTTTATGGCCGGGGCTGGTGAGATTGAAGGAACAAATGAAGAATGGTTGACCCCTTTGCGCGTGCAGAAGATCAGCGCTACGTCCGTCTCCAGTCTCGATTAAGGAAAGAGATTGTGCAGGCCTCGCCCCTCTAGTTCTTCGAGTGCGAAAGGAGAATTAATTTCCATTTGCTGACTGTAATTTTTCTTTCTCTTCTTCTTTTCTTCAAAGAATTAAAAGAGATCAATCCAGGGATAGGATTCCGACCAAGAACCAAAAAAATACTAAGCGTATGATTGAGTTCTAATTAATTCGTGAAATTCGAGATGGTCGTATCGCGACAAAAGATCTCGTGAACATGGGAAATTGAATGTTGGCTGTCGTGTCGTGTTGCATAAAGATAGATTTTTTTTAGTTTGTTTTATGGGTGGGTTATTTTTGAAAGCTTTGAGTTTGAGCATATGTGGTCCACGCATTAGAGGGTGTGGTGGTTTACAGGGTGTGCGATAGAGAAGTGATTTGGCGTCTTGTTTCTGATTGTCGAATGAACGTGCCTGGGGACACCACCGAAGCAGGTGACCACCGCATAGGAAAGTGCAGCACAAAGAGATTTATCCGGAAAAAAAAAAAAACCGATGGTTATACCCGTCAAACAGGCGGGTCGGATATGAAATGATACGATCCAAATAGACAGATTTAATTCCGTTTCTAGTGACTCATATCTAATCATACTCGACTCGATATGTATTACTAACTCAAAGTAAAGTGAGGTTGTAGAATAAGTAAGCTTGAAATCGAGTTGGTCTAAGTAAGTTGTAAATATATTTATGACTCATTTAATACTCATCTTATGTTTGAATCTATTTATGACATATTTATTGAACACAACTATTACCTAACATCAACCCATTTTAACAGGCTTAGTGATGATCTTTCAACCTAAAGAGCATTCATCAGTTTCGCTTAAATCATCTGTTGGTGAGCAATCTGGATTCAGATTCAAACAAAATATCAAGGGGTGTATATCCAAGACAGAATGATTTTTTGGGGAATTGACGTTAAAGGAGAGAAAATGGCGGTGATAGAAAATTTGGGTGGAAAGTTGGGAAAGAGGTTTGAAATTCTTGTGAAAGAAAGATTCGAGGGAAAACTTAAGAATTTTAAGCACAAAAGAACAAAATATTCCACCCAATGAAATGTTAAACTTCAATTATCTAAGACTATTAGTTAATACAGTATGACCAGTAAAAATAAATTCTTTTCGGTCGTGAATATTTTTTTGGGGTAGAAATTTCCTCTATCCATAAGTTTCTTATGATAAAATCATATGAAACAAGGGCCTTTTCTATACCTTTAGGGCTTTTATAGTGATAAGACGGTAAGCCCATGAAGAAATTCTACATGTTTCTGATCTTTACGTTTTTCGGCCCTCGCCCAAGGCAGCGAGAGAGGCCTCGGTGGGGCATGGACGAGGGTTCCTGCCCTTGCTCGAAGGGTTGGCAACCCTCGCCCATATATAGGAGAGGGTCGTGGCCCTCATTGAGGCGTTGCAAGGGTTGCGATCCTCACCCAAATCTAGGAGAGGGTCGTGCCCCTCGTCGAGGCATTGGCGACCCTGATGGCCATTGCAGTCGCCCCATCATTGGGGTGACCATAGACGGGAGGGTAGCCCCTTACCTCTTGTATCTCCTTTCTTTTTCTTTTTCTTTTGTAGTTTTAGTTTTTTCTTTAATATTTGAAAAACCAAAAAAAAAAAATAAAGAAGAAAAAATGACGAGAATGCCTCTATCAACAGGTGGCCCAAGCCCTTTTTTTAGATATGGAAACTCCATGCCCTTATTTGAGACGATGAGGTCACTTTAGAGGAAAAATTACCAAAAAAGTCATAAACCTATTGCAATTGTGTCAAATCAATCATAAACTTATTTTTTTTTTGTCAATTCAGTCCTAAATCTTTTGTAATTGTATTAATTCAATCCATCCTACCAAATTTGGCCGGCCAGCGTTGAGGTGATGCTAGCCGGTGCCAACCATCCGGCGAACCCCGGTGACAACAAACAAAACTTTCCCACGAGAAAAAAAAAACTCCAAAAAACGCAAAGTAACTGAGGGAAGAAGTGCAGATCTGTGGGATTTTTCATTTCTCTTGATTTTTCCTAGAAGGGGTTTACCTTGTTCAGATGCTAAAATGGGTTTTGCAGCGCTAACCAAGAAAGAAGATGAAGTCGCTGGCTAAGGAAGAAGATGAAGTGGGGAAAAGATAATAATAAAAATATTAAAATATTGTCTCGCCGGACTGTCGGTGTCCCCATTAGCATCTGCCAATCAAATTTGGCCAGATGGACTGAATTGGCACAATTGCAAAAGATTTAGGACTGAATCGACAAAAATAAATAAATAAGTTTATTACTGATTTGACACAATTGCAATAGGTTTAGGATTTGTTTTAGTAATTTTTCCTCACTTTAGATCATTATTTGAAATGAGATAAACTTCAAGATCAAAGTAAGAACACTTAGAGCCCGTATTTGAAGAATTTCCCCATAATACTCGTTTCTCAATCTGAATCTCCCATTGGTTTCCAAAAAGTTTCTTCTCAATGAAAACAAGGCCTTTTCCATACCTCTATGGCTCCTACAGTGATAAGACGGTAAGACCATGCAGAAATTCTACACGACGTTTCTGATCTTTAGAGAACCCAATTCCAAATCCTAAACAAACGTTCGGATCATGCTGAATTGTAATTTTTCCAAGGGGAGCCACCTCATCTGGTTCTAGCTTCCTAGGGTTTTGAGGCATTTGTTTATCATTGAGATCAATTCACGACTGTCGTCATACTGGGCCTTATGGGTTGCTGCGGCCACTTAGGCCCAACGAGAAAACGATAAGCTTTTGACGCACTACTTTTTTTATTTATTATTATTTTTTGCTAGCATAAACAGTTTTTAGGTTGGACTTCACAATAATTTTAATTATTTATTATTTATTTTTTGCTACTCAAAATCGACTGTTAGCATGACAGTAACCCAAAGACTCTTATATAATCAATTCTCTTTTTTCTTAATCTCCATTTGAAAATGAATGAAATGGAAAACAGTTTAAACAATGGATCGTATCCATTAAATGAATTAACAGATGAGATAGTTCTTCATTGTCGATAACAATTTGTGTCTCGATATTTTCGTGGACGACGAGAATATTTTTCTTTCATTCATTTTTATAAGCGATGTAAGTGATAATATTTATCACGAAATAAACGGAGCCTCGGGCCTTGATCACTCTACTTGAACCCTTTCTCAGCGTATGGAGACATTTCGGGGAGGTCAAACAATCGTCCCATCGCGGGAGCATTTCAAAACATGCAGCGACACACACCCGCATAGGGACAGTGAATCTGGCAACGCCAATGCTCGGAAAACGTTCTCCAAAATCTGAAAAGCGTTAAAAGATGTCCCTTACCAACATGGGTTAGCTTCCATTCAAACCGATATAAGAGGCAATCTTGAGTTAAATTCGGAGCTCCAAAGTTAACACAACTACCCCCAAATTGAAAAAAAAATAAAAATAGAAATCCCGGCATCTTGAACGAAGCTCTTTTCGCGAACAATCACACAAGGTTCGGGGAGATTGCTCCGAATTTATTCATCGTGACATCATCTCGACAAGTGACTTCGAGATTCCAACCTTATGAGATGTTGCTCTACTGAGGTAAATTAAGTGGATTTGTGTCTCAAATTCCTGCCTTTTTTTTTTTTTTTTGAGTGGGAGGGTCCATAGTTGACTTACATGTTGTTAGCATCGGGTTAAAGTTGATGGTGCCATTGCTATGCAGAATCCCACTCACTTGCATCAATTTAGGTAGCGACCTTTCAGCAAAGGAAATCTTCAATGTGGCGATAGAAAAATGAAAAAGGAGGCTTGGGATTTTGGTGACACAGTTGTTGTCTCCTGTTTGCGTACCTTTTCGGCCTTCTTTCTTTTTTTTTTTTGGCCTATTGCGTTTTGTGGTGTCACATGTATTGCAAAAGCTCTAAGCATAATGGGTTGACAACAACTAGTAGCACTAAAAGAAGAAAAGATCGCTCAGGAAAGCGAAAGGAGAAAATTCTCCATTCAAAATGCATCTCTGTGGTGTTAAGATCTCCCATTCCCTTTTGTCACTTATTTGGTAGGTCAAAGTAGCAGTATTTTTTTTTTCCTAAGAAAAGAAGTATCATTTTTTAACTACTCACAAGTGAGAACAATTTAGGTAAGGAAACTAGCAAATATAATGAAAATTGTCCAATCATTCCTAATTCTATTTTATGCAGATGTTACTTCGGACCTAAACTTTTTTAGTTATACCAATTTAGTGCTAAACCTTCGAGCGGAATTTCAATACAGCCCTTCCAGTCAATTGTTGCTGGAAATTGCTGACATGGTGGTGTGTATGGACGAATATGCGCGCGTACGTTTCATGCTCGTTTGAGTAATAGCAATGAGATTCCCTAATATCGTGCTAAGAATAGCTAGGATTTTCAGAAGAAAATGACATTCATTTTATGAGAAATAAAAAGGAATACTGAAAATTCGTGCCAACTATTTCTAGAGAGAATTGACAGGAAGGGCTGCATTGAAATTTTGGTAAAAAATTTAGGGGTAAATTGATATAATTAAAAATTTTATGACTAAATTAACATATGTATAAAAAGATTAGGACTGACAGGGCGATTTTCTAATCTCTATTGTGTTCAACGATTCAAAATTTGAAAACTAGGACTAGTTCTACTCAGATTTTTCAATGGCCATGGCTCTTGTTTGGTTACATTAATGGGTTTGAACTTGGTTGTCTCCTAGGAATAAATATAGGGTTTCGCTGCCACAATTTCCTCAAAAGTTATATGAGCATGACTCGGAGCATTAACCGTAAGCTAACTCACGAGAAAGTAAATGGTTGAGAAACTGGCCAAACTTATTTTTAAGGCTCGATCAATCCTTGTGCTAGAACGATGACTTCTTTTTCGGAGGCAGCAGATTACATGTTTGACATGGCCACCAATGTTTGCCTGAGGTACATTATGCCATTGGCAAAGAAAGCTAAGGGTTGGCGATGGCCAGCAAGGGCCTCTCACCTTACAGAAATCCACAAGCAGACGTGTAAGACACAAGTCAAGCTAAAAAAGGTAGAGGACAGCGTGCATGGATGACGCCCCTACTACCTTGGTGAGGTTGCTGTTGGCGTTGATGACCTCAGAGAGAGAGAGAGAGAGAGATGTGAAGCGAAGCGAAATTGGACTGGAAATGAGTGTGGTTTTCGGCGATTTCTCAAGCTTTTTTTGGCTAGATGCAGACATGTTCTCATCTTCTTTAGGCGGGAATTGTAGACTATCTTTGACAACTGAGATGAGTGGGGGCACAACCTCACGAACATCTGCTTCCATTGGCCAGTACATTGACATGCATTGCTAAAAGCAGCTTCCTTTTCTTAGTTTGAGTTTTCTCTTCTTCCACAACTGGGAGATCAGGTTTCAGATGAATAAAGAAAGAGTATCTTAAATACTTTTGAGAGAGTCAATATGTGAAAAAATTCTTCGAGTTCGTGTAAAGCACCACAAAGGATTCAAAAGAAAAGGAAAAGTAGCATAAATGATATATGAATTCTAACTCAATATACAATGCGATTCCTCAACTTTTAATTTGTTTGATATAATTTTTGAATTTTAGCTCAATATGCATTGCGGTCCATGAATTTTTTATTTGTTCAATGTGATGCCTCAATTTTTAGTACATGTTCAATGTAATATCCGATCTATATAAAAATGTTCAATATTTTCTCTAATATGAAATTAATTAAAAAACGACATTGTAATTTTCATATAGTTGATGGACTACATTAAACATGTATCAAAAGTCTATGGTCATGTTGATCAAATCAAGAGCTCATAAATCACATTATACACCAAGCTAAAGTTCAAAGATCACAATCAACAAATTAAAAGTTGAACTAAATTGTATGTCGGGTCGCAATTTAGGGATCATTAGTGCCATTATCCTTTGAAAGAAAATGAAATATCGAAAAGAAGGGAGGAAAGCAAAAGGGGGTTTTGGAGTAGAGCTCGCGAGAGGATCTTTCAGTGCCATCCATTCGTTACTTCGTTGTGCTTGGACTGTCATCCATTTTCACAGCCCCAAAAGGGAATCCCTTTCTCTTCACATTTGCACCCACTTTCCCGTACATGACATGACACCAAGTTTGTTTTCCCCCCCGCTCGCCATGCGATCGCCTTCTTTTCCCTTCTCTTTTCTCGAGAAAAAAAAATGGGGGAGAAAACAAAAGGGCCGGACGATTTTAACTGTTTGGAGATAAAGTCGTGAGGAGATGAGTTCGTGTAAAAGGTGTCCATCTAAATCTAGTCGGGAATATATTTCCATCATAGCAATGATGGCTGCTGCTCACATTCACTTTATTTAGCAAACCCTAGAGAGAGAGAGTGGCATCAATATCATCAACGACAATCACTTTCCATCAAATTCCAAGTTAAAAAAAGGCTTCCAAGCAAAACGAATGCTAAAGAGGATGGAAATATAAAGTCACCAAGGGAAAAGTTCGGGGGGGAATTTGGGCCTTTTCTTTACTATAGTATGGTGAGAAAAGTAATCTGTTGTTTCCGTGATGCCATTTCATGTCACGCCTCCAACTTTTTTCCCACTACCGACATGTTTTGGCCAAGGGGAAGCCTATTAACTAAAACACAAGGCACAAGTAATTCTGCTGATCTTTTTTTTTTTTATTTTCCTTACCTTTCCTTCTTTCTAGTACATGCTGCTTGTTCGCCGCAGAAGAGCTGCCTTTGATTGGTGTCATACCTACATTCACAAAATAAATAAATAAATAAATAGAGGCTCGGTGCAACCAGATACAGTGCAAAGTCCCGTGAATGTGCCCGTATGAGAGCGTTTGGATAAAAAAGTTCATATCAAGATTCAGTGCAATGCAGAGCAAATAATATATTATAGATGGTTCATAACTTGTTGAATTAAGTTCTTGACAATGTGATTTCAATTAGTTATGTTGATAGACTCGAACTTGAGCTACATCTTAGTGATTTGTCTGGGGTGAAGGTGTCTGCATTCATCAAAGCTGATGATTGATTGGTGGCCTACTCAATGGTGTGTATGAATGTTCGATGAAATGGCTCATGGAAGAAATCTCCATGTGACTTCCCTAATTGAGGTCGATTATTGGTGTCCCAAGACTTCCTGCTGAGTTTAGCGACACGACCAAACTAGAGATTTGAATTGACATAATATTGGAGGAAAGGGGGTAATTGCATAAAAGGGGAGGGAACCTAATGAAAAACCTCACATGTGAATGGAAGATTTTCTCCGATGCATGTGTGAGAATGTTAGATGAAAGAATGCCTCGTTGGGAGTATGGTGTAGTGTGAATCATTTAATCATGTTGTAGTTAACCAATAGCTTATTGGTTCAAACTTTTGAATGAATATTCCGCTAGGCATGTTGACGGACTTGAACTTTAGTTATTTCTTAGCGATCTTGGTCACCACTAGTTGAAAATGGCTTGTGGCGGCAACGGCGACTTCGGTATTTACATGGAATAGTGTATATACACCATAGGAATGGAGAGTTCCGGCGCGCAGAGAGACTCATGGTGGGGTTATTTGAAATGTCAAATTTTGCATCCCAAATTAATACTTAAACTGATAAAAAATTTCGAAATAGCTTACTCTTTTTATTTTATCCCCCCAAACCAAACCCCTTACCCCCCCCCCCCCCCCCCCAAAAAAAAAAAAAAAAAAAAGAGAGGACAGAGATTCTCGCCTGAGTATTTTGCGCCCTACATACCGAGCAAGGGGATCGTGCGTATCCGGTTATTTTTGCAGAGGACAGTGATTTTTGGTTCAGCTCGTGTACGCACACGAACAAAGAAGCTTTTTCGAGATTGGATATGAGGGCGTGCGAGGGGTCCATCGACACGTGCGAATGATGACAAATGTCTCGAGGATACGATAATGATGGAGTTCCACCGTTTCTCCCACTGGTCGTGGGATGGGATCCCCCACCCCAACCTTATCATGCGATCCAACTTCCCCCTCTCTATCTTTGACCGACAATGATCATATCATCAAAACTCCATCTCATTGATGTTCTTGCTGGTGGAAAGAAATGGCTCGTGTCATCTTGTATTGGGGACGAGAAACTCCGTAACAATACATAAATAAATAAATAAATTTGCCTTAGGATTTTGCTCGGATCATGCCTTTGATGGGACACGGTGCACATGACAACATTTACAAAGTAGAATTTTTGCTCTAAAAATACTTTTGAAGCAGAAATCTATTTGGTAATGTAAATTCTAGAGCAGAAATCCGTTTAATTACGCAACTTCATTTTTCCAATTATAGAGTTTTTTTCCTTTAAAAATAATTTTGAAGCCACTTGAAGAAACAATTTTTTTTTTTTACTTCTCTTCAAAAATTAATTTATAAAGCATAAGTATTGTCATGCGCACCCTAATGTGGCTGAATTCTATATCATATTACTCTCATTCGTATTGACCTTGTGAGTTATGCTATCACCATGTGAATGAAGTCTTACCTAATATGCGTGAACATGACAATTTATATGCATTTGTAAGGATTAGCCAAGCTGAGAGATTCGACCTTGCATTATTAAAGAAGTTGATGTATATAGGTGATGTGGGATCGTTCAAAACATTGTAGAGAGGAAAAGAACTTCGAGAATCATGTTGAAATATCCTCTATTGTAAGGAGCGAGCATAGTGCGATTTGATTCGTTATAGAGGTTAAATCGAACTGACTCGCAATTAAGCTGTACTAAAATGATTTGTCAAAAAACAAAACCACACCACTTTTAGTATAATAAGCAAAACTAACCAAACCGAATAATATTACTAAAAAAGTTCTCAAGTTATTGTTATTGTAATAATTGAATCGTAAAACATTTTTTATTTGTGTCATTTTAGTCAATCTGGCCAATTTTAGCCAGCGTGACATTACAATTTTTAATATCATTTAAATATTTTTTTCAAATTTTTATTTTATTTTTTCTTTCATATTTTTTTCTTCCTCCAGTCGGTCGATGGCTAGAGGCAAGTCTTGGCCACTTGCCAGCCTCGGACGAAGCTCGCACTTAGGGAAGCGTGACCTCGTCGAGATCTAGCGAGGTTGAACCTTGTCCAACAACGACGAGGGCGAGCTTCGCATATGACCGACGAGTTGTCAGCCCATGCCTCTGGCTGATCGTTGCGCCTTGGCTATTGGCCGAAGAAAGAAGAAGATAGAGAAGGAAAGAAAAAAAAATCAAACATTATAAAAATTGTCAATAGCACAAATGCAAAAGGATTAGGATTTAATTAGCAAATAACAAGATATATGACTGAATTCACACAATTAGCGCAGATTTAAAACTTTTTTTTAGAATTCTCCCAACCAAACCGTATTAGGGACCCCTCTCTCTCTCTCCCCCCATCCTTCCCTTATTGGGTTTTATGTTTTACTACTAGTAACACATTTTAGGGAAAAAAAGTATCTTGAAACTAAAATAAGTAGCATCATAGTATAAAATTTGGAACAACTTAAAGTTTAAATAGATTAATTGCGATAACATGTTCAACTTCAATAAAACACCGCCACATAGAAAAATAAGGCAAGTATACTGCCATCATTGCTCTGTTTGTTTTGCAGAAATTAATTTTCAGAAAAATAATTTTCACAATTTTTGGAGTTTGGTTTGCAAAAAATAAGCTAATCAAGGATTTTTTTTTTATTTCTTATGTTCCCTTTTTCTTTGGCCAATCGCTGACCATGGCCACAGTCGGAAGAGGGTGGGGAAAAGCAAAAAAAATAAAAATTTGATTTTAAAAAATTAAAGATAAAATAAAACAAAATATTTTTATAATGAGTGCACTGAGTAAAGTCAAATCGGATTTTCCATACCAAAAGCGGAAAATATTTTCTAGTATATTTTCAAATTTTAGCCAAACTCCAAAACAAATGGAGCCTAAATAAAAGAAAAATTGCGAGTCAAGGAAAACTTAGATCTCTTAAGTTTAGAGTTTTTAACTACATAATCAATAAAATAAAAGGTAAAAATGGAAAACAACTTTCGATTTGGTCCGGTTTCATTTTTTTGCAACCAAACCAAATTGCACTGTTATGGTTCCGTTTGGTGGTTTGAACCGTTCCTTTTTTTTTTTTTTTTTTGCATTGGGATCTTGTAAGTATTAAAGTTTGTGTACAATGCTCAATTTGATGCCAAAAATTTGGCCGGCTTACTTAAATGTAAAATCGGAGAAAAAATAATTATTTAAGTGCCAATAGCGAGATATTCCGGCCAAAAAATATACTTGGCATTTGTAATGTAAAAAGTTCAATTACACTTAAGAAATAAGCCCACGTGGCAAATTTCTTTTTTTAAATTAGTCTATGTGGACACCATGTGGAAATTTATTGGGATAATTATATAAATGGTCCATGAACTTTGGCAGAATGTGCAATATGATCGCTGAATTTTTAATTTGTTCAATTTAGTCCCTGAACTTTGACAGAATGTGCAATTTGGTCTATAAACTTTTGACTTGTTTAGTAGTTCCTAAACTTTTAGTGCATATTCAATCTAGTCCCTGAATTATATAAAAATATTCAATATAATCATTTTGTTAATTTAAAATCAGGGATAACGTTGAACATTTTCGGAATAATTATATAAATGGTCTCTGAACTTTGACAGAATGTGCAATCTGGTCCCTGAACTTTTAATTTATTCAATTTAGCCCCTGAATTTTGGCAGAATGTGTAATTTGGTCCATAAACTTTTGACTTGTTCAATTTAGTTCCTAAACTTTTAGTGCATGTTTAATCTAGTCCATGAATTATAAAAAATATTCAATATAGTCCTTTTGTTAATTTAAAATCGAGGATAACGTTGAACATTTTCATATAGTTCAAGGACTAAATTGACATTCACTAAAAGTTTATGGACTAAATTGAACAAATCAAAAGTTTAGGGATTAAATTGCACATTCTACCAAAGTCCATGAACTAAATTGAACAAATTAAAAATTTATGGACCAGATTGCACATTCTGCCAAAGTTTAGGGACTATTTGTGTCATTTTGCCAATATTTTCATATAGTTCATGGACTAAATTGAATATTTACTAAAAGTTTAGGGATTAAATTGAACAAGTAAAAAATTTAGGGACTAAATTGCACATTCTGCCAAAGTTCATGGACTAAATTGAACAAATTAAATATTCAGGGACCAGATTGCATATTCTGTTAAAGTTTAGGGACTATTTGTGTCATTTTGCCAAATTTATTTAAAAAAATTCATTTCTAGTTTTGAAAATAAGCTTAAAGAAAAGTTAAAACAAGAAAAAAAAATCCAAGGTTGATTATTTTTTTATTTTTTAAGTATTTTTATCTAGATTTTAACCTTTTTTAATTTTTTAATTTCTTTTTGAGTTTTAGCCTCTTTTTTTATTGCTTGACTGAGATCCTTCGTTGAGCCACATAGATATTATGTAAGATTTCAGGCAAAATTCGGCACTCAAATATTCATTTTTTTTAAAAAAAATGGCACCTAAATAATCCAAAAAAATTGACACCAAAGTGAGCGTCGTACACAAACTTTGACACTTCCAATGTCCTTCTGCCATTTTTTTTTCCTCACCCTGATTATCACTTGTGGTCTTCTATACATATAATCTCCCTACACTTGAGTATTTAAATTTTTGGATGTAGTATTCCAAATAATCATCCTGATAGGTTCAACGATTTGCCATTCTTAATGAAGGGCCTCTCTACATGCATTCCATGTTTTTTTTTTTGGGGGGGGGGGGGGGTCAAACCGTGCATTCTATGAGACAAGGTTTAATTCATAATCTCATGTCGTTAAATGATGAAAGAAGAATGTGTAAGACCATCATTAGACGACAATGTAATGATATTGAAGCATTTAACACATCTTCACGTGCCTAAACGAGATGAAAGAGGAACGGTTTGAGGGAGGGATATATCATCGAACTGATGAACAAGCATTGATTGGGGAACGGAATTGAACAAGAAATCAATGTGGACGATAAATGAATTAAGTCTAGTAGGAGGAGCTCCATTTGTTTTTTGACTTTTTTGGTGCAATCAAGGCCTGATTTCCCGGTCGGCAACATTTGGTTGTCGGAAATCCTCACCCTTCCATTCTTGCATGAAAGTTAAAAGCATACTTTTGATCATAATAGAGGACCCAAAATATAAATTTGTTGACAAACGAGTTGGGAAATGGAATACAATAATCAATTGAAAAATGCTTGATTGCACCTGTTTCGTAACAAATGTTCAGAACTTAAAAACCAAGAAAATAACCTAATCAGTTCTAAATCGATTGTACGAAGGTCAATTTGATCACAAACATTTCAATTTTATCCTAAACCTTTGAGCGAAATTTCAATGAAATATTTCGATCAATTTTCACGAGAATAGTTGACGTGGCAGTCGAGTTATCAACAACCATCCTACGTGGCATGCTAGAACTCACTGTAGCCAAATCTGAGATCCACTTTTGACCAAATCTACCAAACTTTTGATACAAAAATCACTCCGATTGTTCCGTCTTTAAAGCTGTCGGATCGATAAAAGGAATTCCACAAGACTCGGAGAGGATTTCAGTAACCACCAATCCATAAAAGGGGGTCACCGGTCATGATAGCTTGTTTGACGTTGCGGAGAAGTGGTTTTGATGTGTCTTTGGTTCAAGAAGGAGAGAGATGAACTTGTTTGACTGGGTCTGCAATTGCATGCATGGCGATCAAGAGGAGAAGGTACATTGCGGGATGAGTAGCGATGCAGGAGAATAATCTGATGGACCAATGGTGACGGTAGATCGCTGGGATTCATCAATTTAGGTGCACAATGATTGAGTCTAGAAGAATAGGGTGGGGGAGAGGAAGAATCTCGAATCGATTACTAAAAGCAAAGTCGTGATTGATGGTGGACATTTAAATCCATTTTAGGGTTTGTATGTATGCTCACGTGAGACCGAAACGGGGTGGGTCAAGGCAGGGCAAACCCCTAATGACATACTGAGATTGCTTAATCATACGTTCGTTGTCTAATCTATTTCCGTGATAAATTCGAATGGACCGTATTTATAACGACTCGGTCCGACGAGGGCAGAAAGTGATCGTAGGAGCATGAGAGCTTGAAAAAAGAGCAGCTTATGGTAGGCTTTTAGGATGATAAAGTGTTGGAATTATCCCACATCGATTGTAGAATGAGCCGGTAGTCGGTTTAGAAGTGTGAGGAAAAACCTCAACTTTGAGCTATTTTTTGGGTTGAGAGATTCTCAAAACCACCCAATACTGACATCAGAGCGTAGGTTACCAACAAGTGTGGGCCAAACAGTCACACAGAAGAGATATTAATTGTCGCGGCCTTCGATCCATGACCTGATGTGTGAGGGGGAGATTGTTAGGGTTGTATTACATCGGTTGTAGAAGGGGTTGATGGTCACTTTATAAGTGTGAGGGAAAGTCTCAACCTTTGAGCTAGTTTTTAGGTGCAGAGAGTCCCAAAACCACCCAATACAAATGGCAAGACTGTACCGAACTATGGAACAAACAAGAGAAGCGATTTCGGAAGATATATGTGTGTGCATGCACATTTGCAAGTGACGATACTTATTTTTGGAATTTCAAAGTTAAATGTGTTCAAGTAGGAGCACTATCGGGATGGGTAACCTCCTAAAAAGGTGCCCACTTGTACGCTAAAGGATACAACTACGAGGCTTGTTATAGGACGGGCAAAAACAAACAATACAATCCAAGGACGTCAAAGTATTTCTTTCTTGTTGGAAGATGCATACCTTCCTGCATGATAATTACACATATGACAACATAAGACACAACCACATCAAAATAATAATAATCAGATACATATAAGAAATCAATAAAAGAATCAATATAACCCAGAAACTAGACTCACATATACAAAAATATTACAAAACCCGTTTCACATGCAATCCGAAATAGAAAAGACGGGTGAGGTAAAACTAGACTCCGATATAATGTTCAGTTTAAGCCGATATATGAAGATGGACCAATTGATATAAAGATCATATAGATATGAATTTCCTCACTAAGGGAGAAGTGTGGCGATTCAAGTTTATGCCCCCACACAACTTAAATTTTCCTAAGAAATTAAGCGATTAGAAATTTGACATACATTATTCGCTTTGACATATTTCTCTACCACGGATATTTCCTATCCAATAGTTACGTCTTTACTTTATTAAATCAGGACAAATTGAGTGCGGTGTCATGGGAGATCTCACTCAACTCTCTCTCTCTCTCTTTCTCTCTCTCTCTCTCTTTTTTTTTTTTTTTTGGGTGATTAGTAAGATAGTCAAGACCTCACTCAGCTCATGCAATCAGGAAACTGGACCTTCCGAAAAAGAAAGAGATCTTTGGGTTTGTCAAACACCCCCATAATTATCTCCACAATTTTCACGTCACAGCGATGGAATGACATCTGGCAATTTCGTGTTCCATGAGCTCCTGGGGAACTGGTCCCTCTGTCTGTTTATTCGGTGCGATTTGAAATTTTGGAATATAGCTAAGCTAGCTCCTCCTTTTGTTTGACTATGAAAAAGATAAATAGGGCGTGTAATTCCACGAGAAAGTGGCCCCGGAAAAGTGAGAAACTTGGTTTTTCGAATTCAAGAGCTTGGAAATGCTTTTGTAACTTGTGCCCCTTCATTTCCACTTTTTAGTTTTTAAAATTCAATTAAACTATTACCCTTTTAAACTTCAGCAAAATGATCTGATGGTGGAATTCACAAAATTTTATACGGTATGAGCATGAACTCATGAATTCAAACATATCGATCGTTGAAAGAGACGCATGAACTTAAGCCCCTTTTGGACATTTTTGTTTATAGTTCGGATTAGATATCTAGCTAGTGATTATGGTGAAAAGAATACGGCCTGACAAATTTTTTTTTAAAAAAATAAGGGTTATTGCGATTAGAAAGATATACACCTACCTTACCAAAAAAAAAAAAAAAGATATACACCTTCTAGAAGATCATTTTGGCAAAAGATAAAATCTAATTCTACAGCAGCTCCAAAAAACAGGCAGATTAATTGCATCAAATCATTCCGTGGACAAGCTTTACATGCCCCTTTTCACTCCGAAGAAAGCTACTTATGATCAGTACCTGAGATAAAGGGGCCGCATTAAAATGCCAAAAGTAAATAAATAAGCATATAAAAAGGATAAGAAAGAAGTGTCTAATTGAGCAATGAGGGACAACTTGAATGGGCTAGTGAATCACTATGCAGATACACATTAGCTAGAATACGTACGCTCCAAACTATACATGGAAAAGGGAAAAACTAAGATGATATGCTCCAAAAATGTGAAGAAAAAAAAAATTGCTTGCTTGGCGATGGACTTGTGGTTTATTCTGTGTGTGTTGAACGTATAAATGCAAATGAAATTCGGCTTAGAATTCGATCGTATCCATGAAAAAGTTTTAAGTTAGGTACGTCAAAGTATCGATTCGTGCATGTCGAATTTTTATGTTCAAATCCAGTTTGGGACGTTCGCTGTTTTGATACTAATTGTTATTGATGTAGCACAAGTCTGTTTGTGTGGGTTGAATTATACAATTTTCCAGTCGATTCCAAAAAGGTGTGGGTGAGCAGTTCCTGACGCTCAATTTTAACGTGTTTGTTGTTTTAATTATGTATGGCATTTTTTTTTAGTGAAAGTGTTTTTTTGAGAATTAGTTTTACGGACTTTTACCTGTTTGGTTCGCTGAAAAAGACTTAACCGACAAAAAACACTTTTTAGTCAACTAAAAATCTATGCATTAAATTAGAAAAAAAAATGAATTCCTAAATTGAAAAAGGCGAAAATACTTCTTGGAGTTGCTCCTTTCATTATTTCTAATTTGCGATATTTTATTATATTTTAATTTTTTTTTCTTTTTCTCGTTCCTTCTTTCTACCGTAATCGATCGAGACTTGGCGAGCTAGAGCTCCCCCAAAGCTGTCGGATCTGGCGAGGCTCAAAATCATCCATGGTCGTCCCTGTCAATCATAGTGGAAGACGTAGAGGAAAAGAACCAGAAAGAGAAGAAAAACAATAATTCAACATTTCTATTTTGCCTGAGACAAAATCAAGGCATTAAAATTTATTTTTCAAATGAAATTCAAACACTAGAATATTTTTTGATTATATATCATCAAATAAAGGAAGACTAGCAATTTTTATGAAAAATAATTTCCTGAAAAGTGTTCTTTTTTTTTTTACCATGAAGTTTTTCCCCTAAATAAATACACCTTAAGTAACAAATCGCAGTCCGAGACGAATCGTGTTTTCAAATACATGAAATTTTGTGTTTCCAAATAGACAAACTCCTGTTGGTATTTTGTACTTTTCTCGTAAAGGAAGAAACGACAAAAGGGTAAAACGTGAAAAACGAAAGACGAGAATTTCTAATAATAATAACAAGAAAAACAGGGGTTGGTTAGATTCAAACTCGCGTGACCGAAGTGTAGGTTTTGTCCCAGACCAATCTCTGGTGGCAAGGAGGACTTGGTACTTGCAGTACAGTACGTCCATCACCGAAATCTGTGGGATGTCTTTAATATATTTTTCAAGGGGAGTGGTTTTCTTGTCTCCTCTTTTCCGACTTTTCAAACTATTTCTTCTTTTATTCGACCAAAAAATATATATATTCTTGTTTTATTCTTCCTTCAAAGTCTCTCTCTCTCTCCACACACACACTCATATATATGTGTGTGTGTGTGTTTGAGTGTATAACGTCAAAGAGGAACATGGTAATCTAGGGAAGGTGGCCTAGGGCTTGATTAAGCTGGCACTAGCCACTAATCATTATGTGGCGGTCACAAAAATTGACTCCCGTTCATTTTCCAAGAGTGAAATGTTATGACAAAACTCCGATTGATAGATAGATGGATAGAATTGATTATTATCGCCGATGCCTAGTCGAGATAAGATGTTCATGCTTTCGTTAAGTTTGGATTAATTGGAACAACATTTCATCCGAACACTTTAATTAAATCAAGGAAAAAGTAAATCTCTCGAATCAAAAACATATTTTTCATTTTGTTAGGCGATTAATTTTACATAAGTCTGAGCAACCTGAAGGACCATTTGAAAAATATTGAGGAGAACGTAACTACATCCAATTTAGATAGTTCTTCGGTGCCCTCGCATCTATATTGCATCTTCGATATTTGCATAAGGAGATTTTACAGTAAGGATGAGGGACCAGTTAAGAGTGTGGAAATACAATTAGCTTAAATTTAAGACCTTCTCAAACAACTAAGTTTTGATGATGAAAATTCTCAAGGTACTTAATTTTGAAAAGTGCTCACGCCACTTTCCTTGACTTGATCATGCATGGACAACTCTTTGAGTTGGAATTGCATATGATTCGAGCCTCAAACTTTTCTTGCAAAGTGATGCTCCGATTGGTGGAAAGGTTTAATCCAATCGTCCCGTCGAAGCTCACCCGTCGAAACAGGTTTCCCTAATATTGACAACCAAAGAATTTCGTGAAGCAAAATGCCAATCACATTGATTTGTGATCTTTCACAAGTAGTCTAGCTTTTTGAGGAATTGTAAATTTGAATGCGAAATGTGTTGGAGGGATCGAAATGAGTTATTTTTCAGTAATCAGAGGGCGTACTTGAGATTGTGTGGTTAGACGCACTGGTCACAGATTCGATTTCCCAGATGAGCATCTGTAATTTAAGTGAGGGGGCTATGGCGGTGAGTTGTTGTGCTGGTCTTCCTCGAGAAATAGTCGAGATACGCGCAAGTTGGCTTGTACATCTTAATTATAAAAAAAAAAACCAATATTAGACTGTATCAATAAACCCTTCTGATATGCATACCTGGAGAGCTGGTGGATGTAATCAATTATATCCCCCAGTCAAATTTTATCACTAATTGTGCCGTTCCCAAGGAAGAGAAAACGACAACGACGACAATTAGTTGCATCCAAGGCAAATTGTTCACCTAGGCTTAAAACTACTCAAAATGTTAAAGTCTGCCGCTAATTTCAAACTTATCGACATTAGAGACGACATCATAATAGACATCTTTGTGATAAAATGAGATATTCGAAGGTTTCGATCAACTAATTTTTCTATGAATATACTCAGACTCCTAGTCAAGATGCCTTTCCTAAGACTTTAGAGGCCCCTAAGAAAACTAAGTGTAGTCTCCTTGTCAATATGCATTTCCTAAGACTTTAGAGGCCTGAGAAAACTAAGTAGGAGAAACTATGAGTTGAATATGAGATCTTGTTGTATTTGCTCGAATGCCCATGGTTTATTGCACCGGAAAGAAGTTGAGTGCCACGATTTGGTGTACATATCAGCTTGGGGTGGCAAATAGGTGGGTTGGGTCAGGTTTGGATTAGGTTATAAATGGTTCGATCCAAATTGAATCATTAACCCAGTTATGACCCATCTATGCACAATACAAATTTCTTGACCCATACCCGATTCGATACTTATATATCTAATTTAATCTATGAAAAATTATTTCTTATGATTGTTTAATAAAATTATATTGCTGAAATATTTCCATAAAGTACAAATCGGCATTTTTATTGAATATGAGTCACTCCATACTCAGCCTCGGCCCTAATCCAGATCCCTGCCCCTTGGCCCCCAGTCGCCAGCCTTTGTGCCTACCCCGATCCCGGATTTGGTCTCAGTCCGTGGCTCGGATCCTGCCTAGGTCCTAGGCCCTGGCCCTAGTCTACGGCCTTGGCCCCGGCACTGATCCCCGACTCTAGTCTAGGCCCCGAGACCTAGCCCCAACCCCAGCCCTTGCCCCGGTCCCTGCTCCCAGTCTCGGACCCAGCCCCCAGTCGTCGGCCTCGGTACCTACCCAGGTCCCAATTCGGGCGTCGGCCCCAGTAGCCAATTATCGGCCCGGGCCCCGGTCTCAGCTCCGGTCCTAGTCCTCCGCCTGGGCCCCGGCCCCTGCCTTCGGCCACGGCCTCGGACACTTCCCCGGCCCCGTCCCCGACCCCTCATTAATCCTCGGTCCCCGATCCTGGTCCCGGCCTCAGCATTGGTCTCCGGTCTCGGCCCCGGCCCCATTAGCGGACCCGACCTCGACCCCATTAGCGGGCCCGGCCTCGGCCTCGACCCTGATCCCGGACCAAGCCCCATCGCCCGGTCCCCAGTTCGGCCCCGGCCCCTGGTTCAGATCCCGGACCCTGTTCCGGCCTTGACCCTATTCCCCCGGGCGCGGACCCGGTCTCGGTCCCTGTTTCGGACCCGATCGCCCAACCTTGGACCTGGCCCAAATCTTTTGCCCGGTACCCGGGCCCGACCTCGACACTCGACCTCAGCACCCGGCCCCAGTCCCTGGCTATTGAGCGAAGAAGAGATTTAATTAAATGGGTCCTGAATGGGTTTAGACCAAACCCATTAAAATCCATCTATTTTTGTTTTCTTGTTGTAAAACTCATTTATGGCGGACAAGAGAAATAAGAGTGACCCATTAGTAACCTATTTAAAGAAAAATGAGTTTATAAATGGGTTTTAGACCCATTTTGACAGGTCTAATATCAGCTAAAAGTAGATTTATGTTTGATAACGCGAAGAAAATGGATAAAAATTCATGTTTCACCTATTTTTCGAAAATTGAATAATTTATATAACATTGTTTTTTTTAAATAATGGTTAGTATCACGAAAAATTCTAAGCCGGTACACATGTGATAAACATAAAAATCTCAAATTAATACACCCGATGTTATCAAACTCAATAATTTAATGACAAAATTAAACAGAATAACATAGGGTAAATGTGTCACATATATAGCAGTTTTAGCTTTTTGATAGCCGAAAATTAGTTTGAGTAAATTTGTCACATGTTTACTACTTTAGGATTTTTCGTGGCATCAACCCTACAAAAATTTATTTATATATCTTCCAATCAGTCATTTTCTTTTTATTTTTAATTTAAAAAATTGAAATTTTAAGTTGAAACGACAACTTTGTTGAAGCCGGGGTTTCTAGACCATGAGGGAATTTTTGTTTGAGGAAGTTGGCGAAACGTTGAGATACGTAGATTGCTTGAGACTGGCAATCGATGATTGAATTGGTGATGCCACGGTGGCAAATGTGCCTCGCCAAGTTCTCGATAATGATAGAAAAAGAACATTTTGTTTTATAAAAGTTCTCTTTAAATGAGTTTGAGATGTTTTCCAACTTCCTTTAATGATTTTCATATGTTAATTAATGGTGGGGATGGTTGAGGTAACAAAAAGATACAACATCGACAAGCCTAGAGAATGTCGTGCCGAATTTCTGACGCATATATTCGTTATGTTTTTGTTTTGTCAGACATTTTAACCTATTTGAATATTCACCATGGCTACTCACAAAATTCATAAATTCCATGCATCGATGCGCGCGCAACTTTTTGACCGTGGGAACATATTAGATGATTCGGATTTGCTTGTCCTCGATTTCACTGCTGGAGTTTCCATGGAAAAATAATTCCGAGGGACATAAATTAAGAAGTTCTCAAAGTCGGTGAGCTGTTAGGAAAATCAAAGTCCAAGAATCCGGCAACGACATCAAATTTCAAGATCGATCCTTAATTGGTACGAATATATGCTACAAGTCAGACCATGAGATTGAGAGACCGGACCAGATCTTCAAGCTGCGTGCACTAATCCGTTTCGAGCGGGGAAGGGTTGAAATAGAATACGGTTGAATGACTAGTTTATTCTCTACTTCTTTGTTTAGGGTATTCACAGCAAATGATACGTCGTAATTTATACATTTCTCTTTTATAATTTAGGAGCACAAGCTCACGGTTTCAACAAACGAGCCGCTTCATTAAGGGGGGAAAAAAACCTGATTATGCTGACATCAAAGTTCACTATACAATAAATGACGAAAAGATGGTGGCATTGTGGATTTACCTATGTATGCCAGCATTGAACGGGTGCATTTTAGACCTAAGAACCATCTTGTCAACATTAACAAATGAGATGAGCTTACATCCCTGCCATTGGAAGCTCAAAGTTCATATTGTATGTTGAACGGCCCATTTCAAGGATTAAAATCGATCAAGCTCTTAGAAGAAATACTTTAGTGGTAACTTCTGGCGCCAAATGAAAATAACAATGACTATTGGAACATACATACTGCATAGGGCTCTCTCTAATAGTATATGTTTTCTCAACAAATTAGGTATACTTGGAATTATTCTCGCCAAACGGGTGGGTGGGATCGGATCGTTAGTTGAAAATGATTCGACCCCTATTGATTCATGTTTACGCAATACAATTAAATGACTTATACCCCCAACTTTGACTCGGACCAAACTCGAGCTCCCACTGCTAGTAACTTTTCTCTTTAACTTGTTGTCTTTGAAGAATGAGCGACTCTATGGACCGGCTTGCCGATTTGATGAGGGAGCTCAAGTTCTTGGGTTGGGTCGTGGGCTAGGACTTGACGTGGCACATGAGCAACGTGGAGACGTGACAAAGCGCCATGCTGAGTGGCAAAAACAAAGAGGTTTTAGAAAAGGAAACTGGTTGGTTCTGGTTCGTTTCCTGGTTCTCTAGGAATTAGTACATTTTATGCTTTGGGTAGAACATAGATTACATATAATAATAATAAAAAATTACACCATTTTACTATAGAAACATATATCGGTTAAGATATCATATTATTGTTTGTTCATGTTGAAGAATGTGGTTTGATTCTTGATATATTCATAAATACATATGTATTTTAAAAAGAGTCTTTAGAACCAGCCTCGAGGGACCTAAGTCAAACCTCTATGAACCTGATCACGAGTCGGGGTCTCGAGCCTGAGGGAAAATGTTTTTCCTTTTCTCAAAAAGAAACAAAAAAAAAACAAATAGATAATAATAATAATAATAAAATGTGAAGGAGTTGAGGGAGAATGTTTTCTCTTCTCAAAAAGAGGAATTCATTTTTTCCATTTTTGAAATTACGTTTTTGACGATAGAAAAATATTTTCCTTGATTCGTTTATTTTTCATGGAATAAATACAAGAAAATTAGAAAAATTTCCCTAAAAGTTGTTTTCCACAAAATGAGCAGAGCCTTAGTTTCTTCATTTATTTTGTGGAAAATTAATGCTCTAGAAGACATTTTTCCCAAAAAAATGATCATCGATATCTCTTGAAATAGTTAGTCAATCAAAAATATTTTCGTTATCAACAACAATTAATGCCTAAATATCATCGTAAAACCATGAAAGCATTTTTTTTTTTCATTCGTTTTTTTAGCAATATAAGTTGTCATTTTTAGAAAAATATTTTTTGAATTATTTATTTTTCGCAAAATAAAACCGGCCTTTATTCTAATCGATATACCATATCTACAACCACAAAACTTCCACAAAAATCTATTACGGTTGCTTTTTTGAAGAGAGGCAGCTCCCTTAACAATTCCAGGTTTGGTCTCCATAGATCAGCTACTTGGAAACTCGAACAGAGTTTTTCTTTGTTTAGCAATTCATTCTTCCGTAATTTCGACATCCATTGTGAAACATACATAAAATTGCGGTTCAGAAATTTCAGGTTTACCTCTACTTTATCTTCAATTTTTTTTTTTGAAAAAGTCAAAGAAATGGGGGCTATAAAACATCCGGTTTCTTTCAATTATGTCTCCGGTTGGTACCGATACAAATAAGGGCATCACCAACTACTATATTTACCAAAGTTTGCATGCGCAAAAGGTTGGTGATTTGCAACCCATTGACCAAAAGCATGGTTAAAAGTTAATTTCGAAGAAACTCGAGTAAAACTTAGTTGATCTTCACATAGCCTGCTCATATTATCCAAAGGAGGAAAAAAAATCGAACGTCGATGAGGTCGTAGCTTTGGTGTTGTTTATAGACAATTACAGAAATTGTTCAATCGCCGTCAACTGATTCAGAAACTTAAATCGAATCTCTAAAACCGGCTTGAATGTTATCCAAAAAGAGAGGCCATATTCATAAGCAAAGCCTATCCTCCATGCAGGAAAGCACTCGTAAATTTGCAAGAATTCAACCCCCACCAAGAATCAATACGTAGACAATAGATGATTTCTGGTAATCATTGAAGATCAAAGTGGAATAAAAATAATATTTGATAGCGCCACTGCCCGCCGTGGTGGTGCGGTGCTTTAGCCCTAGACCCACCCCCCCCCCCCCCCCCCCTCTTAACAGAATTCTTTGTCCTCCTCCTTGTTCTCTTTTTTTGGGGAATATGAAAATGAAAGTGGGGTTGCGTATTTTGCCGGTTATGAACTGTTTGGGAAATTGAAGCAAAGCTGTTCCCCAAAGAAAAAAGATAAATAATAATAATAATAATAATGTTAAATATGTATTTGTCATTTTGAATTGTATGTTCCACCTTCATTACCTAAAGAAGACGGCATTCAGTACCTTATTTTTATTTTTATTTGTTAATGCCCTTTTTCCATTCATTGGATTATGTGGAAAAAGAGGCAATTTCGAGTATTGGGATTGGAGGGGAGGGGGATTTTTATTTATTTATTTATTTATTGTTTGGTTGAATTATTTATTTTATTTTTTTAAAAAAAATTGTTGGCTTCATTCCCTCCCCACCTCTTCAACTTTATGGGAAGAAAAAGGTTGATAGAGGCCACCGAAAAGCATGGACACCTTATCATGAAAGCAAGAAAAACACGACCCGATTTGACGGGCCAACACACCCCACACACCCCGCCAACATCACAAAATAACAAAAACCACTCGAACGCCTCAGCAAAAAATTCACACGCTTGTTCCATCATCACATTCACATCTCCCATCTCCACCTTCTATTCCTCTTTCGCCCTCTTCCCTCCACCCCCTTTTTCCCCTCGGTCTTGTTGACGACCATGATGGAGAGAGAGTGAGAGCGCGCGCGATTGTCTTGTTTTGATGGAAAAAAATTACTGCAAAAGTTTTATACTAATTATAATTGTGTCGATTCAGTCATAAATATTTTTCTTTTGTCAATTTAGCCATCAACTTTTGCATTTATGCCAATTGAGTCCATTTGACTGGTCGACACCGTCATAATTTTTTTAAATAAATATATAATTTTCTTTTTTTTCCTTCATGTTGTGACTAGCGAGGACTTCGCAACTGCAGGCAAGGCCACATTACCTAGACATGGGCAAGGGCAGCGTCGCCTTCGGCTGGCGATGCCATGGCCGCCTTCGCTAGTGGGCCCCCAGACCATTGTAAGCCGCAGCAACAAGCAAGGCTGCCTCGCCAGGGCCTCGTTGGTTGAGAGTGAAGGTGGCCATGGCCTTGCTAGCCATGGGAGGACCCGTCTTCACTCATGGCTAGTGAGACTACCCTCCGCTCAGACCTGGTTAAGGACTTTGTGGCCCTTATCTAGTGGTTGGTGAGCTCCAATGACCCTCATCGGCCATAAGGAAGAAAAAAAGAAAGAGAAAAAAAAGAAATTATTAAAAATTATCCAAGTTAGCGTTGATTGGTCAAATGGACTGAATTGTTAAAAAGAGAAAAAAGGCCTATAACTCAATTGCCCAAAAAACAAAAAAAAGGATTGAACGCTAGCAAGGATTTCACACGCTTGTTCCATCATCACATTCACATCTCCATCTCCACCTTCTATTCCTTTTGGCTCTCTTCTCTCGATCCTCTTTTTCCTCGGTCTTGTTGACGACATGATGGAGAAATTCAGAGAGGTTGTCATGTTTAGAAGGGAAAAATTATATAAAAAAAAGTTCTAAGCTTATTATAATTGTGTCAATTCAATCTTAATCTTTTTCTAATTCAATCGTAAACATTATGCGTTTGTACCAATTCTGCCCATTTGGCTAGTCAGCACTGACATGATTTTTTTTTTTAAATTTTATTTTCCTTTCTTTCTTTCCTTTCCCGCTGTGCCGATAAGGGCTTCACGAACCCAGACCATCCCGAGGCGCGACCATCTTGCCAGCCAAGGGTAAGGCGATTTCTCTTGAGGTCGGCGAGGCTGAAGAATAAAAAAATAAATAAATAAATAATAACAAAATATTATTAAAAACTATTCACATTATTGCCATCCGATTAAATAGGCTGAATTATACAAATGCAAAAGGTTTTGGACTCAATTAACAAAAAAAAAATTAAAACTGAATTTACACAATTACAAAACATTTAGAATTTTTTTTTGGGATAATTTTCCCTATTTTTAAGAAGAGTTTAGCTCCTCCTTCTACAGGAGGGATCGAGGGAGATGGAATGAAGGAATGGAGAGCTGCCGAATGGTTTCCATATCCTTCCAATCTACCAATTCCCCACAATTAAGATGGACAATAGTCTTTCAAAGAGAGAAAACAAAATTATTCAGTGAAAACCCTCGTTGTAATCTTAAACACTTCGAAGTTAAATGTCGAGTCTTTTCGATTTCGAGAAGTAAATTGAGTCAAATTGCTCCCCTTGACAAGATGGTGGTTCATCAACCTCCAAAGGGCAAAAAATAAAAATAAAAATTGATACATCACACATGTTTTGCAGGTGAGAAATCATGATATAAGGAGAATGAAATTGAGTTAGGCAATTGAGAGCATACCAACTCAAGCAATCAAAAGCACGTTAATGAAAAATAACCAGATAAATATATAATAACAATCCTTTCTTCTTCTTTTTTGACACAACAACGGGAAAACCCATTCAAGTATATAGATCTCAAACTCGTGAAATACCTCGCTAATCTCACGAATGAGACAAACAGGAGTTAATGATCTGGATGGATGCCCAAACATTAAAATCTCCACACTTGGTGGCCTGGGAAACTATGACCCCATTTATGAGCTTGATCCACACACACAAATATGTTTTTTAATCACTAAGCAAACTTTCACAAAGCTAATACCCTAGGAGAATTTAAACAATAAAGGTATGGCATAATTCAAAGTATGATAAATTCCCAATCCTAGTGCATTTAATGCAACTGAAAGAGCACTACAAAGCAAAATGGCAATCATAAACAAAATTTTTTCCCCCTTTCTCCTTTTTGCTCCAATGCAACTTTAGCTTTTCCATCGTGTGGGTAATCAATCTCCAAGTCAACCTCGCCTCATCATTTGGTCTTGGGTTCTTCTGAACAACCCACCATGCACCTCATTTCCCACTTTGTTTCTATCTCTCTCTCTCTCTCTTTCTCTTCATCTTTTTTCGTTTTGTCCCTTTTTTTTTAACCTTTTCAACAGGAGTGTGTCATTCCCTATATAATTGCCTCTCTCTTTTAGCCGGATCTTTCCCTCATGGGAAGCAGAAGCATCTCGTTTCAGGGCAAAGCATGAAGGTTCATCAGTTCGCACGTGGATTCTTTGAGCTCGAACCCACCACCCTCACGCTCGGCTGCAAACGCCTCCGCCCCCTCGTTCCGAAGCTCCCCCACCAGACGGACGTGGTCTCAGCCGCCGCCGCATTTGTCGACATCAAGAGCTTCATCCGCCCAGAGAGTGGACCGCGGAGGCCCGGCTCCTCCTCCGACGACAAGAGAGACCCTCCTCAGGTATAACCCCATTTCCCTCTTCCGTGGCAATTTCCACAATTCTTGTCACGAGCAGGTGAATGCTGACTATGTAGTATGCGACATTTTGCAAAGTGACTAGGAGTTCAAACTTTGCCGTGTTTACTAGTCCAATGTACCACACAGAGAACCTTCGGAGGTTCTCTTTTTTCCATTGATCATTGTTCTTTTCGATGATTGAACCGTGTTAATCTACTTGTTCTCTTCCTGGAGCATACGTCCACTAGTAAAAAGCCTAATCAAACGGGCGGTCGAAGAAGGAGAGATTTGCATCACGAATAAAATAGATAGTCTGTTCTCTTCATCATTTAGATTGCCACGGCGGCCATTAAATGTTAGTTAAATAGAAAAGAATGTATGTCTGGCTGGAGAAGTAATTACAATATGATTTTGAAGTCTCATATTTTATGTGTGCATGGGAACTTCTACGTTCATGCAGGAGGAAACACACCCGGGAGGGACTCGTTGGAACCCAACGCAAGAGCAGATCGGGATACTCGAGATGCTGTACAGAGGGGGGATGAGAACTCCCAACGCGCAGCAGATCGAGCAGATCACAGCCCAGCTCAGCAAGTACGGGAAGATCGAAGGGAAGAACGTGTTCTATTGGTTCCAGAACCACAAAGCCCGCGAGAGGCAGAAGCAGAAGCGCAACAGCCTCGGCCTCGCTCACTGCTCGAGAACCCCAACCACCGCCGTCGCCATCGCCACTGTAACTTTGAACACCAGTAAGGTATGCATCGTTGCAACATTGGTATCAGAATGCCGCATGATGCATGCTGAGAGTTTGACGTTTGGTTCGTCGCACTCATGCTTCATATGTTGTTTCAGATTTGCCAGACAGCTAAATTTTCCCTTCGATCAATCGAACAAACATATTTTACGACATAAAAAACTCACCAGTCCTAGCACAATATGCACGAGTGTAAATGGTAATGAACGTTCGAAATTAAGAATTTTCAAATTAACCCATGGAACATAACATGATGCTGCAGGGATCGGAAGGAGAGATTAGAGGGGAGGAAGACAGTCCGTACAAGAGGAAGTGTAGAAGCTGGGGATTCGACTTCTCGGAAGCAGAAGAGGATGTGAGCAGGTCATCATCATCATCATACAGAGATGAGGACGAAGCAGCTCACTGTAGAACTCTGGAGCTCTTCCCATTACACCCGGAAGGCAGATGAAGGCGTTCGTCTCGGAAGAAAAACATAACTTGCCAAAATCTTCGGCTCGTTCTCTCTCTCTCTCTCTCTCTCGCTCTATCACCCTCTCTCTCTCTCTCTCTCTCTATTTCAAAGACTTTTGCGAGGCCAAACTGTGATGTGATCATCGACTAAGAATGATCTTCTCTTCCCTTCTTCCTTCCTTCTTTCTTTCTTTCTTTTTCCTTCTTTTGAATTAGATGATGTACTGCTTTTTCTTTCCTTCTTCTTTCCTTTTGTTCCGGGAAAGAAGAAAGAAAGACAAGATGTGTCGTCTCTTGTCTGACCTCTGTACTCTAATTTAACCTTTGCTCTCTCTCTCTCTCTCTCTCTCTCTCTCTCTCTGACTTATAAGCCTGTGTTCTCTCTGTAGGACTCTTTATTCCCATCTCTGCCATGTGTGTATGCGCTTGTTCATTCTTTTGACTATGGAGGAACAAGCATGTTGATAAATCCAAGGGTTTTAGGTTAAAAGTAGACACCTATGGACACTGAAGTCCAAGCACCTACTGATCTTTTTTCATTTTCCTCTTCTTCTTTTTTTCCTCTTCTCCTAAACCCTACTTTCAAATTATCAACATCACAATCTAAAAGGAAAACGTCTCCACTTGCATCAACTCCCAAAAGAAAAGAAAAGAAAAGAAAGAATTGATGTATAATAGCATTATGTGTTTTAGTCTCTTGTGGAGACTTTTTAGCAAAAGCAAGATGGAAGAGATCAATATGATCAAATATCAAAGGGGACGTGGATTTTCTTGATGTGAAGGATCTTTGGTGATTGACATGCTTTTTCCAAGCATTATTTGGCCGGCCATCCATCCTCGTCCGGGATGAAGTTTTGGGAGGAAAAAGATATGCCATGAAATTTGAAAATTACATGCGTGGAATCATCTCAATGATTGTCCTAATTTGGACACACGTACGACAATTGTTTCTACTTTCAATGATATATCACTAGTAACGCTATTTTCACTTCCATTTTATTTAAGATACTCATATTTTCAATCAATAGATCAAAATATCATTCTCTTTTCAACTTATTGTTTCTTTTTTTTATTATTATCAAACCAACCAACATAATTGTCTTTATAAATATCAAATTCACAATATAAATGTCAAATTACACCCAATAAAAATATCATTCCATAATGCATCATGTTATCACTTTTTCTTGAGAAGTTCATTATTCTTAGTTTACGGTCTCTTGCTTTTAATTAGAAAAAAGTATATTTTTTTGGTCGAAAAAAAGCTTATTGATATTACTAATCACTAAGAGTTCGTACAAATACGCCCATCAGAGGGGCATCAGCACAAAGTAAATTCCAAATGGGCTGGGGAGGAACAGAGGCCCATTGAGCCGGAAGTTGGTGAGCTTAGCATATCTTGGCCACATGATTAGCCATGTGATTGGCGGTTCTCTTGCGATGGAAGACAATTACATTGGGAACTCGGACAAGACTATGACGGGCTTGTATAATTAGGTGATCTGCTTCCCAGCTGGCTTCCACATCCCTATTGACTGAACGAACTAGAGCTAGGGAGTCTGACTCCACTGAAACACAAACTCATTTCTCTCCAGAGACTTCAACCCGACGAAGAGGGCATGAGCTTCAAATAACATAGGAAAGTACGAGGGGATATTTTCAGCAAATCCATCCACCAAAGCGCCGCTCGAGTCGCGAAATACCCTTGCAATTGCGCCCTCTCGATCCGTCGCCCCACCAACAGAAGCATCAACGTTAAGCTTTGGATCTGGAAATTTTGGAGGTGAGTCTTCAGCAGTCCTCTTAAGGTTTTGATTTTTCGCGTTCCATCTTCTATAAGTCGCAAGTGTTGATTCTGCTTCTTCAATTAAGGATTCTGCGCATGATTTTGACCCCCTAAACACCAAATTATTCCTTGATTTCGAGATTCCCCAGAGAGTTACAACAATCAGATCAAAGGAGGAAGCACAGCTTGGGTTGCAGATGATCGACTGCAACCAGATATCCATGCGGTTTGTCTGAGTAATTTGGTGGCTCATACTCAGCTTTCTCCAGATAGTTTCAGTCCGTGGACAAAAGAGAAGGAGGTGTTCTACAGTTTCTACTTGTCGGCTGTATATAGCGCATGTGGATTATTTTTCGCTGACATAGGTTAACCCTAGTAGACAGGGCGTTCTGTGCCATATTCCATAGAAAAATCCTAACTTTAGGAGGGATATTAGCCTTCCAAATTCCATTCCAAAGTTTTCTTGATGATTGGACCGAAGTAGAGGCCACCTCCGGGTTTTGCTTCGTTTCTTTTTCTCCTAAAGAATTGTGGGCAGTCTTCACTAGGAAGTCTCCTTCAGCAGTTTCAATCCATTTCAACTTATCTTCGTGAGGTACAGGGCATATAAGGATGCTAGAATCTCCGATGCTATTTCTTCGTCGAAAAGGAGATTAACTTTTTCGGCATCCCAAGAAGCTTCCTCTTTTAGAATCAACTCTAAAATTTTCAATGGATCCGATATGTTTGCTGCACCCCCAATGATACCCCTCTCGAGCCAGTGATCTTATCGTATACATACATCCTCCTCTGTTCCGATATACATTGAGACGGGGATGTAAAGCCCCGCATCTCTTGGAGCTCCTTACATCCAGCTCAGGCTAATAATTATCCAAGAATTTACCACGGCCTAAGATGGTATAAAATGCACACTCGAAATATGAGATAATATCGTCGTACAATAAAGATAAAAAAGAAAAATAAAACAAGTTCTAAGCACACCATATATATACAACTCGCAAACATTCAGTACACATAACGGAAGGGAAAAGACAAAAAAAAATATAAAGCCGCACACTTGGGTGGGAAAAAAGAACTAAAGCTTATGGTTCAAAGTTTGCAATTATATCTTTCTCAGAGCTTGACATCAAAATGATTTTTTATTCACCTAACACCTTCAATCGGATTTATTATAAGAACAGCTTGAGTCGTACTTTTCATCATCCTCCTCATCAGCTGGATTACAATTAGAAAAAGTCCCGTATAGTACATTTTCGGAAGATTCTTTAGTGTCTTCCTTAGTTTCTTCTTCTTCTTCAGCTTCTGCTTTGTCATCCTCGTGGTGGCCTTAATCGCATCGGCAGAAATCTCTATGTAATTCATGTACTTCGCAAAAGACAGTGGAGACCTCGGCTTTTTAGGTATGTTCCTTGATCCTCCTGCTAATGCTAGGTTATCCACTTCGATATCCAGTCGGAACGGATGACACCAGGTTGGAATCATTTCCCATAGAACATCCTTAGGCAGCAGGGGTCCTATCAAGCTACTGTCACTCACTTGACGAAATCATACTTCAAAACGGTGGGGTTGTAGTTCCAGCTTTCCTTCATCTACCTAGACAGTTGTGCGCTTCCTGACATATACAATACTCTTCCTAGCAGATAACTCATTAAAAAGGGCGGTCATCTCTTTTGGATCGTCTAGACGGATTGGCAGCATGGCTAAGGTTTAGGGTCTAAAAATGGTGTCCCACTAAGGGGTGAGATCGACATCTCAGAAAGTGAAACCTAAACTTATATCTCAACACCAGTCTCTCCAGACCACACATATAAATGTCATCAAAATGCAAGCAATCAATCATGCAGTGGTGCAAGGCATCGATGAATCACATATATATCAATCACTCAAGCATGGATATAATGCATTCAATCACATATAACCTCAGGGTTCAAGCTCGATGCATGTATAACATTTAAATCAATACACAATCGTCACAAATATTATAAACTCCCACTGCCTCGGCTCTCAGCCACAATATGTTTCTCTAGCACCTCTGCCAACAGACATCACCGGGCCACAGGTCAATTGATGTCCATGTACCACTAGGGCCACAGGCTAATCGGTACTCTTAAGGCTTACAGCCATTCAATGCCATCTCGAGTTACAAGCCAATCGGCATTCTCATTCTTGTTCAAGTTCACCGTCCCCCGATACCACCAGGGCCACAGGCCAATCGGTATCCTCCACATTTTCCTCATTGAATTCATAATGCTATCATCACACACATAATTTAATTCATAAAATTCACCAGCCATTCAAATCATTCAATAACTCATTCAACAGTGTCCTAGTATTCAAATAAGGTTTAGAAATCACTTACCTTGATTAATTAGCACTATGTCACACAATGCGACTATCCTCAACGCCATAGTTATATAATCCCCACGAATTCTTCGACAGCCTAAAAAGATTTACCAATCTTGAATCAAAATCATGGAATGCTCACTTCCATTAACCCAATCTGTTCCTAGCCATGCCATTGGCAATTCAAGACACATTTTATAACAATTAAACACATGTCAATGCTCACTTCGAACCCCTAATGTACTCGGTTCACATGGTCATATCCATAGCAAGTCACATCTAGAGGTTTAAGCATCTATTTTGACCATAATTCACGTCTAAACCTTAATCTACTTCTCACACTTCCCATTGACACCTCACCTTATATCATACAAGACATTATAAGTCAATTGAAGTTCAAATATTCCTCAATCAGTCCCCCTGCAGAACCGGCCAACATGTATTCATCCTCAAAACATAATCGGTTTTGGGTTCTAGCCGCTTAATCGAGCCATACTTCAATCTTAAGCCTAACTTTTTACACAATAAATAAACTAATACCTTCATTTACATGTTTAGAAGTCTCACCAAGAGATTTGAAACGAAACCACACTCCAAGGACCTTAGAATAGCCCGGCTTCCTCAAGGTCAAAATCTGTACAAATTTGCATTACCCATAATTAGCCATAAAAATCTAATTTACACCATCAAACTTGCAGCCACAGATCATCCAATCTTAGTGCTAGATGTTATGAAGGTCTTCTAAAAATTTTGAGGCCAATCAGAGTCTCTAAGAGGTAGAACGAAGACCTTACTTTAGCTCACGCGATTTCCGTCCGATTTTGATTTAGGCGCTGGTCGGGAAAAACCGTTCAACGAAACCTCGATCTACCACTTGAAACTTGTTAATGGCACATCAAAATTGCTCCTGGTGGTCGGAGCATGGCCAGACGGCGCCAAAAGATGGGGCTCAAGCAGACTGAACAAGGAGGTAGAAACTGGTCTTTTTGGGCAGTTTTCTGCCAGAGCAAAAGAAGAGGAAAATCAAAGGAAAAATGGTGGGATGACTATACACAGCTGATGAGGGCTTCAAATGGATGTCTCACACACATAACTGAGGTTAATTTGACATGACTTGGTTTGGTGGGGGTAATTAATGCTTGGGAGCTTCATAGGTTGACATGTAGCATATAACCAATAATACAACTCAAGCTTTGACTCTTCTTTGACCTCTTGTTCCTCAATTTTCGGTGGCCATAAGGAGAAAGAGGGATTGATCATTTTGCCCTTCTTGCATTCTTAAGGCAAAGCAAATAGTCGAGGGGCAAAATAGTAATTTTGCACTTTCAGTCCAAACTTCACTTTTCCATTTTGAAATTACCATTCAACGAGACGTCGTCAAATTCTTATTTAGAATTGGAATTCTCTATTCCCAATTGCCACTTTTGAGCTTCCATTTCATGGTCATTCATCCGTCAATCGTAACTCCAGTTTGTCTCGAACTAACGGGCAGCTTTTGCAGACGTTACACGTATCGACTCCTTGATTCTCATCACACTGAGGAAAACTCAAGTTATGACAGCTTTGGTTGTCGTGTAATTGTGATGGTTTATCGCTAGTTTCGACGGTTTCGATCGCCATAGTTCGATTTAGGAAAATTTACAAATTATACATTGGTTAAGCGACATCACCCGCGACCCAATCGTATAACGCTAGTTTTGTATTCCTTAATCATTATTTGATCGGCCTTATTGGCTTTAAATGTTCCATCGACAATTCTTATGGTTAAAGCGTCATTTTTTTTTTCGAGTTTTCTATGTTCACGTGCCTTGTCATGCGTTAGCCTTTCCCTTTTTGGTCAGTTTACACGAGATTGATCAAATCTAAGCGAGACAAGATTGAAATACATCCAATCGAAGATACATTCTCATTCAACAGCCTCAAAACGACAAGAAATTCAGAATATCATAAGCGCACCGAATCTGCTATAGTATCTCTACCACAGAGTGTGCTAATCCAACCCCAAGATGATCTCACGCCTTTTTGAGCCTGTAGGAAGTTGTAGTTCGGGAAGTACATACCTTTCATGACTCTACACCATTGGGTGTTTTGGCCATATCTTTGAAGCCTAACCTCCGTTATCCTTTCTTTCTAGAAGATAGAAAATCTATATAAAATGCTGCACATTAATTGTTATAATGCCCTATGAACGCACAATGAACTATCTATTTTTTATGAAATAATTTAAGAAAAACTTTATTACAAAGTTGAAATTTAAAATAAAATATAATTATCAAGCATATTTTGATCTTATGGGTAATTTTCAAATAGACTTGTATGTTTTTAAAGTTACAAATCACTTATTTGTGATTTTTTTTGTTATCTTTTCACATTTTGATAAGAATTGCAAAATGGGATTGAAAATTTATTTATATATGTTGCACTTTCAAATTTGCATAAGTTGTATTGAATACTAACACGGAAATTATCAGGATCTTGCAAATATGTCAACGTGAAAGTGCAGAAAATTAACGAGGAAAGATAAAGGACACCAGATATAACGTGGTTCGATCTGAATATCGGTACCTATATTCACGGAGAGAGCCGGCAAGAACAATCAATTATATCGGAGTATCGAATTTACAATCGTTCAATATGCTTGTATTTTCTATACTTAAATTATACCCAAATTCAAATTCAAAGTGTTTACAAATAAACAAATTTATTGGATATATAAAAGAAAAAACTCACGAAGCATAAAACCAATTGCGTTGAGGCTCCTCCGTGCGATCAGGAAACGTCATTATATGTTTACCTTTCTTTGTCTTCGCTGATCGTCTTCTACGGAGTCTACTATGCGCGGCTCTTTTTTTCTCCTTTTGTGAAAAAGACCTTTTGACACCTTCCTCCCCTTTTAACAATCACGCCTGACAGCAAAAAAATTAAGTGAAACCTACGTTTCACTTTTCTTTTCTTTCCCCTAGCTAAAAGACATTTTTACCACACAACAAATAATATGACAAAGGATATAAATGGGCTCCCTTTTGTCCTGTAGCGCCAAGCATGGATTCTGTCGAAGAAGTGCACCGAGCGCCAAACAAATAAAAGAAAGTATCCTTTTGTTAGTCGGCTCAAATTTGAGACATTATATAACAATTCACCACCTTGACTTAATATTTGAAGCCAAGTCAATAATACTCAATATCCATGCTGCTCTCCCATCGCCCTAATGGGCGCTTACTCTCTGCAGATGCCAATAATGCTCAAATAAAGCTTGAGATTTGCCAGAGGAATATGCTTAGTCATCATATCCGTCGGGTTTCCTGCTGTCGCTATTTTTTTCACAACAATCATACATTTTGTTAAGATATCTCGGATGAAGTAGTACCTAATATTGATATATTTCGTCTGTTCGTGATAAATCAGATTATACGCAAGAAATATCGTACCTTGATTATCATAGTATATATCAATACTTTTCTGATCTAACCCAAAGTCCAAAAACAAACCTTGTAACCATATCGCCTCTTTCGCTACAATGGTTAGTGCCATGTACTCTGCCTCAGTCGACGACAAGGTGACATGGTCCTGTAAGGACGCCTTTCAACTAATTGCACCGCCTGCAAGTTTAAACAAGTACCCTGCTAAAGATCTACACTCATCCAAGTCACCTGCATGATTAGAATCCACAAAACCTGTGGTCTCACTGCCATTACTGTTTCTCCGGTATACTATACCAACGTATGATGTCCCCTTCAAATATCTGAGTATCCATTTCACTGCTTTTCAATAAGTTTTACCACGATGTTTCATAAAACGACTAACTACACTGACAGCTTGTGAAATATCAGGCTTAGTGCATACCATAACATACATAATACTACCCATTGCACTAGAATACGGAACACGAGACATATGCTCCTCATCCTCAGTTTGTGGTGATAATTTAACTAAAAGTTTAAAGTGCTTCGCTAATGATGTACTTATAGACTTCGCTGATCGCATATTAAAACGCTCTATAATCTTCTCAATATATTTCTTTTGAGACAGATGTAATAATCCTGCATTCCTATCACATCAAGCTGCTCCAACTCAAGATCCTGTGCAACAATTAAGGCAATTAAAATACGAATAGAAATATGCCTTACCACAAGAGAAAATGCTTTATTGTAGTTAATGCCCTTCTGCTGTGTAAAGCTTTTTGCCACAAGCCTCGCCTTATATTTGCCTCGAACCAGGAGTGCCCTCTTTCCTTTTATAGACCCATTTACTTCCGACAATTTTCTGGTTCTTGGATACTTTAATTAGCTCCCATGTCTGATTTCGATGGAGTGATTCCACTTCTTCACTCATAGCTCCTAGTTACTACAATAATTCAGAACTAGCCTTCATCTCAGAGTGTGACGAAGTCTCATATGTCTCCACCTCATCTCCTACAGTCAAATCATAAGCAATATTTGTATAATCATAAGCAATATTTGTATAATCATAACATACCGGTGGTCTTATTTGCCTTCGCTATCTACCCTCAACTAGAGTATATTGCGGCAGTACTGGTTGTTGACTATCACCGTCTTCAGGAACTGCGGCCTCATCTGGAGTCTCAACATCTGTTACCTCCGAGGTCTCCGGAGTCTCTACCTGAAGCTCTACCTCACTACTAATACCATGATCCGTCTGCTCTGCTGGTAGTGTCTCCAGACTTCTCTGTTGAAGCATTGCAGTCTAGTCGAAGATTACATCTCTGCTGATTATAAAATCGGGTGATTTGGAATCAGTGTACCACAGTTGGTAGCCTTTCACCCCATGTGCATAACCTAGAAATATGCAAGTTTTTGACCTCGGCTCAAGCTTACTATCACTAGCATGAGCATACACAAGACATTTGAATACTTATAATCCGGAGTAATCAATAATTTTTCCCGACCATACTTCCTCTAGAGTCTTCTACTCAATAGCAGATGATGGAGATCGATTAATCAGGTAACACACCATGTTTATTGTTTCGGCCCAAAATTCCTTGCCTATTCCAGCATATGATAGCATGCTCCGAGCCCGCTCAAGTAAAGTTCTATTCTTTCGTTTTGTTACGCCATTCTGCTATGGTGTCCCATGTACTGTGCGGTGTCTAACAATGCCTTCTTTTTTGTAGAACTCGGTAAAATCTTTACACAGAACTCTATGCCTTTATCGGTTCTTAGGAACTTGATTTGTTATCTGACTACTTATCAATCAATGCCATAAATTTCTTGAATCGATCAAAGTCATGTGATTTGTGCTTCAAAAAGTATACCACACATTCCTAGAATAATCGTTGATAAATGCCAACATATAACGGACACCTCCTTTCGAAGGAACCATAGACGGGCTCCAAACATCTGAATGAGTATACTCGATTGGTTGCTTGGTCGAATGAATACCTGTAGTAAAATTAATCTTGCGTTGCTTTTCAAAAATGCAGTGCTCACATAAGTCTAACTTACTTATCTTCTGACCCTTGAGCATTCCCAGCTTCAGCACCTTGGGCATTATTTTCGTTTACCATATTTACAGCTGCTACTGCAATTTCAGCAGCCTGAGTTATAATCTCAGCTCTATCTTTCGCTTGCCTAAGAGCGGCAACAGCTCTATATTGAGCTTTTTTTCCCATCAGTTCGCCAATATGTTCTAAGGCCCTCAAGATTCCTTCCATTCTTGGATCCTTAGTTTCTGGAGCTCTAGAGCTCGATGGTCTGCTTCTCAGCCTTCCAGGTCGATTACTCATACTTGTTCAACTTATCTTACCTGAGTCATCATAATTCTACCACGGAATTAGAGATCTAATTCACTTACTCATATCCCGTTACTTCTACGCTACTCAACAAAGCAACAATCATAAAACAACAATCAATCTCTTAGGCATTCTTATTTGCATATTAACCAAGAATACAAATCCATAGCTCAAGTCCAGGCTCATCTGCAATTTAGTAAAATTAGAGGTATGACTCACTCATTCAATCCATATCCACAACAACATGCTAAGTGCAGAGCTTGACCACTCATAAGTGTACAATAACCATGCCATGTCAAGATGCCAATCACATTCGCCACTCATATGCCATGCATTCATGCTTGACTCTAACGACTCCCCATAGGGTCTCACTACCCCAACTCATCCAAACTTCTTTACTCCTTATTACTCTAATTCTCAATCAATATTAATCTTGGTAACTTGCTCTAATATCACTTGGAACGGGGATGTAATGCCCCGCGTTTCTTGGAGCTCATTACATCCACCTCAGGCCCTCAATTTTCCAGGAACTGCATACGGCCTAGCATGGTATGAAATGCGTACACGAAAAGGTGACAACATCACCATATAAAAGAAATAAAAAGAAAATTTAGAACAAGGGGAAAAACATATCTATTTATACATTGTAGAAATATTCAGTACATATATCGGAAGGGAAAAGATAAAAGAAAATACAAAGCCGCACACCTCGGTGGAAGAAGGAACAAAGGCTTATGGTTCAAAGGTTACTACTATACCTTTCCCAGAGCCTAACACCAAAATGGTTCCTTGATCATCTAACCCCTTTACTCGGAGTTCTCAGAAGAATAGCTTGAGTCGTCCTTTCCATTGTCTCCATTATCATCTGGATTGTAATAAAAAAAAAGTCTTGGATGGTACATTCTTTGAAGGTTTTTTAGTGTCTTCCTCGGTTTCCTCTTCTTCTTCAGCTTTTGCTTCGTCTTCTTCATTAGTGGCCTCGATCGCATTAGCAGAAATTTCTATATAAGTCATGTACCCCGCAAAATACAGTGGAGACTTCAAGACTTCTAGTATGTTCCTTGAACCTCCCATGGATGCTGAGTTATCCATTTCAATACCCGGTCGGGACAGATGACACAGGTTGAAATCACTTCCCATGAAACATCCTCAGGCAATAGAGGTCCCATCAAGCTACTATCACCTACTTGATGAAACCATGTCTCAAAACGATGGGGTTGTAGTTTCAGCTTTCCTTCATCTACCCAGACAGTTGTGCGCTTCCTGACATATGTAATACCCTTCCGATACGGGACTTATAAAAAAGGGCGATCATTTCCTTTGGATCGCCAAGGTAGATTGGCAACATGGCCAAGGTTTGGGGTTTGAAAAGTTTGTCCCACTACGGGGTGAGATCCATATCTTAGAAAGTGAAACCTAACCCTATACCTCAATACCAGTCCTACCAAACCACACACATATACCACTCGAATGCAAAATAACAAATAACGCAATGGCACAAGGCATCACACAGCGACAATATCAATTATCATATATAGATAATCAATACAAACAATCATGCTCAACTTCAGGATCCCAATACATAAGTACATGCACCACATACATCACAGCCACCATTTTCTCATCCATCCACATACTCCATCGGCACTTCTGCCTTCTGACATCACCGGGGTTACAGACTAAACTATGTCCACGTACTATTGGGGCCACAGACCAATCGATACTCTCCAAGCTTACTACCACTCAATGCCACTGGGGTTATCAGACCAATGGGCATTCTCATTCTCATTCAATTTCACCACCCTCCGATAGCACCAAGGTCATAGACCAATCGGTATCCTCCACATTTTCTTTATTGGATCCACAATGCCATCACAACTTGCATAATTCAATTCATAAAATTCACCAATAATTCAAATCATTTAATAACTCATCCAGCAGTGTCTTAGTATTCAGGTAAATGTTTAGGAAATACTTACCCGATCAATTAACACAGTGTTACTCAATGTGACTCTCCTCAAGATCACAAATATAGAATCCCTACGAATTCTTCGTCAACCTAAAAAGATTAACCAATCTTGAGTCACGAACCATGGAACGCTCACTTCCATTAACTCAATCTTTCCTTAGCCACGTCATTGGCAATTCAAGATACCTTTTCTAACAATTGAACACATAACAATGTGTTTCCCCGAACCCTTAATGTGTTTGGTTTACTCAGCCATACACATGGCAAGACACAATTTAGAGTTTCGTGCACCAATTTTGCCATAAATCACCTTTAAACCTCAATCCACTTCTCATGCTTCTCATCGACACTTCACAATATATTAAATAGGGTATTATAAGTCCATTTGTAGTTCAAGTGCTCCTCATTCAACCCTTGAACAGAACCGGCCAGCATCGTTCTTCCACTAAATAGAACCGATTTCGATTTTCAACCACTCAATCTAGCCATACTTTAGTCCCAATCCTAACTCTTTACATAAATAATATACCAAGGTCTTCATTTACAAGTTTGGAAGGTTCACCAAGAGATTTGAAGCGAAACCACACTCCAAGGACCTCGGAACAGCCTGGCTTCCTCAAGGTCAGAATTTGTCCAAATTTTAACATCAATGTTCAGCCATGAAAATCTATTTTAACACTATCCAACTTGCAGCCACAGACTATCAAACCTTAGTACTAGATGTTATGAAGGTCTTCTAAAAAATTTGTGGCTAATCAAAATCTCTAAGAGATAGAACGAAGACCTTACCTCAGCTCGCGCGATTTCTGTCCGGTTTTGGTCTAAGGGCTGGTCGGGAAAAATCGCTCGACGAAACTTTGAGCTACCACTTGCAACTTGTTAAGGACACGCTCAACGAAACATCGCGCGATTTTTGTTTGGTGGTTGGGGCTCGATCAGGCGGCGTCGAAAAAGGACCGGCGAGATGATCGAACAAGGAGGCAGAAAACTGTCTTCTGGGCAGTTTTTCGGCAAGAGCAAAAAGAAGAGGAAAATGCAAAGAAAATTGTAGGATGACTATACACAGCTGATGAGGCTTCAATATGATTGTCTCACACAAATAATTAGGGGTTAATTGACAAGATTTGATTTGATGTGGGCAATTAATGTTTGGGGGCTTCAATGGTTGACATGTGGCACTTACCAATAATACAACTTAAGGCGTTGACTCTTCTTTGACCCCTTGTGCATGAATTTTCGGTAGCTATGGATGAGAGGGATTGACTATTTTATCCTTCTTGAATTCTTAAGGCAAGGCAAATGATCGAGGGGCAAAATGGTAATTTTGCACTTTCAGTTCAAACTTCACTTTTTCAATTCGAAATTGCCATTTAACGAGACGTTGTCAAGTTCTTGTTTAGAATTGAAATTCGTTATTTTCAATTGCCAATTTTGAGCTTCCATTTCATGATCTTTCGTCTGTCGATCGTAACTCCAGTTTGTCTCGAACTAACGGTCGGCTTTCGCAAATGTTACGCTTATCGACTCTGTGATTCTCATCACACTTAGGAAAATTCAAGTTATGACAGCTTGGTTGTCATGTAATTAAGAGGGTTCATTACTAGTTTCGACGGCTTTAATCGTCACAGTTCGATTTGGAAAGATTTGTAAATTGTATATTGGTTAAGTGGCATCACCCGCGACCCAATCGTATAATACAGCATTGTATTCCTTAATCATTATCTGATCGGCCCTATTGGCTCTAACTGTTCTTTCGACAATTCTTATGGTCAAAACATCATTTCCTATTTCGAGTTTCCTAGGTACATGTACCTTACCATACGTTAGCCTTTCCCTTTTGGTCAGTTTACTCAAGATTAATCAGATCTAAGCGAGACATAATTGAAATTTATCGAAAGGTACATTCTCATTCAACATCCTCAAAATGGCAAGAAATTTAGAATGTCACAATATCTGAACTGAAACATCCTCTTCAACATGTATAAACGATTGTTCAAACGCTTCTTTATATGGAGCGACTGAAGCTTTGCTCACAATGTTGCGGTATACTTCTCATCGCCTACTTCTATTAACACTTTATCCTATAAATTCAACAAGATAAGACTTTTAGCCTTCCTCATCAATACATCCTTATCAGCGTCTTTCATTGTATCGGACAACTTAGCCTTGCCCTCCAATGCTTCTGCTAAACTTTGGATCGTCAATAATGCCTCCATCTTGAGGCTGCATAACTCAAAGTTGTTCCTTCCGTTAAGCTTCTCAATTTTAGCTTTCATCCCAGCATAATTGCAACTGTAAATATCCAGATAATAATCAGACAAGCAAAAACCCCAAATCATAATTCAGAATATCCAATCCCCAAGCTCTAATACTAATTGTTGAATACTAACGCGGAAACTACCAGGATCTTGCAATTATGTCAACGCGAAAGTGCAGAAAATTAACGAGGAACGATAAAGGACATCATATATAACATGATTCGATCCGAATGTCGGTATCTACATTCACGGGAAGAGTAAGCAAAAATAATCAACTATATCGAAAAATGGATTTATAATCGCTCAATACGCTCGTGTTTCCCGCACTTAAATTATATCCAAATTCAAAGTGTTTACAAATAAACAATTCTATTGGATATATAAAAGAAAAAACTCACGAAGCACAAAACCAATTGCGTTGAGGCTCCTCCGTGCGATCAGGAAACGTCACTGTACGTTTACCTTTCTTTGTCTTCGCTGATCGTCTTCTACAGAGTCTACTACCCGCGGCTCTCTTTTTCTCCTTTTGTGAGGAAGACCTTCTGACACCTTCCTCCCTTTTTGACAGTCACGCCCGACACCAAAAAAATTAAGTGAAACCCTATGTTTCACTTTTCTTTTCTTTCCCCTAGGTAAAAGACTTTTTACCCCACAACAAATAATATGATAAAGGATATATATGGGCTCCCTTTTGTCCTGCAGTGCCAAGCATGAATTTTGTCGAAGAAGTGCATCGAGCGCCAAATAAACAAAAATAAGTATCCTTTTGTTACTCGGCTCAAATTCGAGACATTATATAACAATTTGATGCACTTGCCATTATATTGAATTTACAATTAATATTAATTTCTTTCTTTTTTATCAAGAATTGAATAGCACTAAATTTCATTTTTTTTCCTTTATGTATTTATTCTTTGTTATTACATGTCACGCCTCAACTCTCGAGCCCGCAACTTTCTTTGCCAAATTGTTACGAGGTCATAGAGATAGCGACCTAGGCATATTATCGACCAATACTTATTTACTCATGTGAAAACGGTTTTAACTCCTAGACAACATATAACAAATATGGATAGAATAGCATGAGTCAATCACCACAACAATTCATCAAAAGATAATTATAAACATACATATGTACAACAGATGAGTCTTAATACTATTGAGCTCTTAATGTATGAGCATAACCCCATTCTTCGGGACGGCTAGACAAGACCTCAATGGGTTACTCGGTCATTAAGACTAACTTCTCATCTACTTTCCCAGATTACTTCCACATCCAATCATTGGTATCTATGAAGCTCCATCAGAAGCGACCTAAAAATATTATCCCACGATGGGGTGAGAATAAATATCAGTGAATCAAGACTAAGCTCGGTTAGGAAACTAATTTGCCTCGGGCATTCTAACAAAAAACTCACATGGTTACGTATTCGTATATTACAGCCAATTACAGTCATAACACCATAATAACCCACATGCACCTTTATCAGTCCTCAGCCACACACAATGCAATGCTTAACTCGACTCAACAGTCATATCAGTCAATCACTTAATGACATCGCATTTACAAGTATGCACAGAACACCACACAACTCTATTTATTAATGATGATAGTGTGCGATTGACGTGATTTGACTCTCACAAATAACGCGATCTAACGTTTTACCAACAAAATCGGGCTACGTTTCTTTTCTCTCGGCAACGGCTACTACAAGCGATGTATCCAGTGCACCTGTTGCATGGTACGTTGGTAGGCATCCCTATATGAGGCGTTGGTTCATCACAAGTTGCGACTGTCATCCAACCAACCCCGAATCTGTACTAGTTGGCACTAGATCAGAATTGTCGTGTTTTTGGCAAGTCGTGTGGTTCTGTATGATTGGTACAGTGTGAACTTGCCAGGAAAAACATCATCGTTCCCTGATATGACCATACAATACACATTCATCAATCAACCCATTTCATTATTTTTGGTTAAAGCTCAATGTTCACACAGGCGTGTAAAAGACTCGACCCAAGGTCATTTTCATGCTAAAGTATGCCTTTTGATTTTGCACTAGGTCATATGCATATGCAGACTATCCACTAGCCATACAATCACAAACGAGGTAATTAACCTCCAAACAAACGCTCAATCAACTAATGAACATACAAGCGTTCAATCAGCCATTCCAACGAGACAATTGACCCAATAAATATTATCAATTCAATAGCAAGAAAACAAGTCTCATTAGACCACATAGGGGCTCAATTTGTGCAATGGTCCTTTGTTAGTTAAACCGATTTAAAAGTCGTCGATCGCTCATTCGTTTCTAACCTATCATTTGCTCACGATCAGATCACAACATACAGTCAATCAGTCGATCAGTCACTTCAGTTTAACACCAATTAGTCATAGAAGACCTAAACTAATTAACTAACTTAATCGATCACGGCTATTTAACCTGAACCGACCACGGTCACGTACTTAAACGCCCTATTCGACTAATTGACTAATCCTAAGCGTAATTAGCGCCCTAACCAATGATTAAGGTCAACTCACAATCTAATTAAGCTCAGGCCGACTTGAAATCAACGACGTGATGGCGGCAGCAATGAACAGCGACGATGGCGGCGGCGGCGGTTCTCGCCAAACCTAAGGGTTGTTGCGTGACGACTCGACCCAACACTTCAAGAACACCATAGGGAGGTCCGGCAAGGTCGCCAGGACAGGTGGCCGGCGACAGGAGCTCTGGTAAGCGGCGATCGGTGCTAAAAATAAAGGTGGTTAGTGGCGAAAACAGGGGACTCTAGTTGTTTCGGGATGGTTCTCAGCCTCAAAGGCCAAGACAAGATCAGGAAGGGCTAGGGGACCAGCAGGTCGAGGGTGGTCGTCGGGACCTGTTGAGGATGGCGAAAAGTGGCTGAACAGAATTGGTCAAAACAGGGCAGGTTCGTGGAAAAACAAAGGAGTTCAGCCGGCGCCTTTCGAGGCTCCACGGGCGACGACAGTCTTCCACGAGCTTAGGGGAACATGGGAGGGGTCTGAGGCAATCGTCGGAGGTGGTGGTGAGCGGCGACGGTGGTCGGGATGGTGGTGACGGAGCAACAATGAGGTGGGGCGACAGAGCAACAGTGAGGCGGCACGAAGGTTAGAGGTGACGGCTAGAGGTGGTGGTGCACAAAATCAGTTGGGGGAGGAGGAGGAATGAAGGAGGAGGCGGTCGGCTATGGCTGTTCTCCAAAAGAGAAGAGAGAAAGAGTGAGGGGGCAGCAGAGAGATGGTCGGCTGAGAGAGAGAGAAGAGTGGAGAGAGAGAGATAGAGTGATGGCTAATGCGAGGGATGGTGGGGGCCCAAACGAAAACTTTTGGATAATTTTATCCTTTAGTGCATTATTAAAGGACAATTTGGTCATTTCGTAAATCGAGACTGAAATGAAATTTCGGTACACCGGACGAAGGGTATTTTGGTAATTTCACAAGTTAGGCTCAGTCGGGATTAGACTCGGGCGCGAGGAATGAAATCCTAATTCGTGACGGCTAGGAATTTCGAAATCTAATCTAAACTGACTAAAACTTCAAAATTTGTCCAATTATTGTCTCTTCAGTCCTTACGATCCAAAATATTTTATCAACTAAAATTCAATTTAATTTCTTTTTATTGAATTCAGGTATTTTACAAAAGTTGAATTTTCAGGGCGTCACAATACATATCTAAATAAAAATATGTTTGGCATTTTACTATGCTTTTAGCAAATTAATATTTTTCATTTTGTGATCAATTTTACTTTTCTATTTTTGTCAAGATTAACTAAAAATAAAGATAGATTTGTGGATTAGCCTGATACAAAAAGAAACATTGAATTGAACTTAAAATTCTATTTGAACTTGAAGAATTTGTAAACTCATTTTATGAGAATCAGTATTTCAATATTATATTTTGAACGGTTTAAGTTCAAAGAGTTGAACGTCAAATAAAAGTTAAATTGCATGACCAAAAATATTTGAAAACATAATGGATTTACTGTGTAAATTTATCAATTCAATTCTAAACTTACTTTGCAGATGACAACTCAGTCCTAAAGATCCAATTTTGATTAATGTAATCCTAAATCTTTGTGCGACATTTCAAAGTAGTCATTCCAGTCAATTGCCACTAGAAATTACTGATGTGACATCCATTCATTGCGGGCCGTCCTACATGGCACGCTGACATGAAAAACTTGTGCATCACCACATTAGCATTTCCGGTGGTAATTGGCCGGAAAGACTCAATTGAAATTTGACACAAAGATTTGAAAACACTTAGGCAAAATTAAAATATTTAAGAATGATTGGATGATTATTATGAATTTAAGGATGAATGGAAATTACGGTTCACTTTAACAATGTGATTAGCAAGAAAGAAAAAGGAGGAAATCGGAGAAATTATGGATGGCTACAAATAATTGAAATTCAATTTCTTGATCTGTACCTTCAATTTTTGGAAACTTATAAAATTCTTCTGTTAAGCCATGATCAAGAAATCTACAAAATCCTTCGAATTGTATTTGATTAAAACCAGGTATTGTAGATATTCCCTCATTTCCATCCTCGAGCATTTTAAATTTCCCTTTTCTCAAAAAATTCCATTATGGACCCATTCTTCATCAAATTATATGGATTTATTTAGCACTATTTCCACACCTTATGTGACTAATCCAATCCATTTTTTACTAAAAAGGAAAAATTATGCTCAATCATTCAATAGCAATTTAAAGTGGAGGCCCCAAATTAAATTACTTTCCTCGTTTGTTTATTTTTTCGATTTCTATTTAGGATTTAGATACCATAATTAAAAATTTCATTCGCCTTTTTTTATTGGATGCATCCCTTGTATATTAAAGGCACAATGTTTTTATTTTTATGTTTGGGTTTTACTTGTGTAGAAGTAACTTAACAAGTTATGATGATATACACCACAAAAGTGAAAGTTTATAAATAAGTGATTGTGTTAAGGAAGTCTATATGTTAAGATTTTTCTGCATTTTACTTGATACTGTAGAAAAGAATTAGGTTTCTTGGAAATTCATCTTTTCGAAAAAATTAATTTTTATGAAAAAAATCTAACAATAAAAAATAGTGTCTTCAATAAACACATGATACCCACGATAATAAAAACAAAACATGTGAAAATCTTATTCATGACACATAGAAATAGAAAAAGTAAGAAAAGTAAATAAATTTAATACCACTACTTTTAATTACAATTGAATGATTAAGGAAATTTTATCTTTTTTTTAATAAAAAAATTAGGAAATAATTTCTTTATTTGAGTATTTAAATCAAGGGGGAAGCGGGTGAAACGAAGGGAAGCATTTCCCTCTAAGCTTAGATTTTATTTATTATATTAGAAAATTCACGCTAGACAGATGTCATGAACAAAAAAAAATTAGCGTATAATTTTTTTTTTGTGTTTTTGTAGTTATTTTTTATTGCAAAACTCGTCTCGAGATGGTCGCTTAGAGTTGTTTGAAAGTTTGGCCGTATATGGTTGTATTAACATCATCGGAAGGATTATAAAATAGAAATGGTCCTAAACCTATTGCAACTGTGTCAATTCATTTCTAAATTCTTTTTTTCTCAATTGAATTCTAAACCTTTTGCATCTATGTTGGTTCAGTCCATGCAGTGAATTTTAGCTGGAAGTGTTAGTCTAGAGGAAGAAAAATGAAGGGAAGGAACAAAAAAAAAAAAGAAAGAAAAGGAAAAAGAAAATATAAAATATATTTTAAAAAAAGAAATAAGGTATTCTAAAAAAAATTGTACACGTCAACGCCGTCCATACCATGTAGAATGGCTGGTGTTCTTATCAGCGATTTAAGATCAAATTAACATAAATGCAAAACGTTTAGGACTCAATTGAGAATAGAAAAGGTTTGGGATTGAATTAGCCAATTGCAATATATTTATGGCTTTTTTGGTAATACTAGGCCAATCTTATATATCCAAACTTCAGGACAACTCTAAGCGACCATCTCGAGATGGGCTTTACAATCAAGAATAACAATAAAGACGCACAAAATTATACGTTCAATTTGTTCATGACATCCGTTTTGTAAAAGATTTATGGCAGATAAGTCCACAATAGAACATGAACAGAAACCTTGTACACATACAAATACATAGAGTTAAATAACCCAACGGGAAATAGTCGGCCCATAAATCCCAACCGGAAACAGTCGGCCCATCCAAACAAGATTCGTTTTACATTAGTCCAACAAAGAGAAAACAAAAAAGAGCCATAAGGCCTGTTTGGTTTGGTATTTGGCTAAGATACTTTGATAAAATGCAAATGACTTTGGCTAAAGGTCTTTTGCAAAATGCAAGTAGTGTTTGGTAAAGTGTATTTTAAAAATATATTAGAAAGCAATATTGATGTAAATATTATTTGGTAAAAAATGAACTTTGTAAAGTATTTTTACTTTTTTTTAAAATAAAAAAACGGCGATGGCAGTGATTCAGTGGCTGCCGACGGTCGCCATCGACTAGCAACCTGCGACCGGCGGTGGCGATTGACGACTGATGGCGACCTATCTCAATTGATCTGTAAATGCATGACCCAGCCACAACACCTTACTCGGGTGGTGGCTCCACCACCTACGGCTTCAAGTACTCTATTTGAGCTATTATAGCGTTAGATGCATGAATAACTTTCCACAGACGATTTGTTAATTCATTCAGAGAAAGCATAGCCGTTAATTTAGAATTCAAACACGTTCACTCCCATTTGAACATGTACAAAGCGAATCCCTAAAACTATATGTAGCAATTGCGGAATTAACATGCCCAAATATCAGCTTGAATCACTGATCAGAATTAACATGCGCAAATATCAACTTGGATAACTTTTGTCTTATTTGGTGTTTAAGCCAATAAAAATCCAAATCCCCCCAAAAAAAAAAATCACTTTGGCGGTGAGATATATAGCTGAATATGATATCTGCTATCTAGTAAAGTTAAAAGAAAAGGAAAACAAAAGATATTGAGCTAGCTTCATGAAGCTTCTTTGTCTCATACAACTTCATCACATGAGCAGCCACACCTTCATCCGTTGCACCTTCGTTGGATTAAAGGCTCGCAACCTCAAATCCAAGGTTGCTGGCCCAGGCAGGGGACCCTAAACTTGGTGGGTAGTCTAAGGTTGGGCCTCGACCCTAAAGTTGACTGCGGCCTCTGTGGTTGCGAACGACGAGCTTGACCGAGAGATTAAGGGACAATGCAGCACCAGACGAAGAGCATGAGAGAGGCACACTAACAGCAGAGCAAGAGAAGGGATAGCGAAGTCCCATGCGGCAATGGAAGTAGGCGATGAGGCGGGAACGGGAGGCGGAGGGGAAGAGGATGGACATGAGGGAGGCATATGGGGGGGGGGGGGGCACGGACGGTCGGGAAGGAAGCCATAGGAATGTGAGGTCGGGATGCTCCTCGGGCCAGTTCACTGCAGCGGCGACAGAAACGGGAGAGTCCGATAGGGATTGTCGGGAGAGTCGGAGTCAAGGAGACAGGCGGAGACAGAGAGGAAATTATTCATGTATACCCAAACACTTATCACATGTCTATATATATCCATGTTATATTTGGATATGAATTGAATTACACATAAGATATTATGGACCTTACCCTCTCCCAGCAAATCCGACCTCATCTTACTCGGTAGAAATCCCTGCATCATCCTCTACCAATGCACAGAAAATAAAGAACAAAAATTCACAACCGCAGCAAGATAGCCAGCCTACTCAGATTGCACATTCATATTCATGGATAAGTTTGGTCATTTCTTACATAGTGGAACTTTGGACCGAACAAGAAAGAACAAGTAGGCCCAAAGCCTCCACTCGTCATTCAGAATCCTGCATGAGCTGCTTTAGGCTGGGCCTGGCCCAGAGCAGATAACTACTGACCTTTATCTCCTTTTGATTAGTGTGTTTGATAAACCGTTCTCAGTCTAAATATCCCCCGACAGATTTCAGCCTCACCCACCTCTAACAGAAATCTTAGTCTAATAAAGTTTAATCCCATGATGATTTTTTTTTTGGTCACAGTTTCTTATCCTTCCTCAGCTTCTGCCAAAGATGGCGAAATGGGTCCGCTCACCCATTTTTTTTTTTGCTCCTATATTTATTGGGCTGGGATCGAAATGGTTCGCTCCAATGTTGTGAGTGGGTTAAAATGAGTTGTAAGAAATAAAGACCAACTAAATTGGGCTAAATGGGTATGATTCAGACCCCTATTTAACCGCAACTTTTACAAGGATGGAACAAAACGAGTCCTAACCACGTCGAAAACCATTTCATCGTCCTCAATCCATTATTATTCAACTTACGCCTTCTATCCCGTTGCTTCGCAATCTCCTACATGAGCAAACACTGTTATGTGTGTGTCTCTTTCTCTCTCTCTGAGTTTTCATTGTCTTGCTAGTTCAAGTTCGGTTTCGATTGCGATTTCCCAATTCAATTCGACTCCGAAAGGAGGAAAAATCCCAATGCGATACGCGGTTTTACAAGATTCCAGTGAAGAGCTTAACGCTTCTGCCACTTCTAGCGATGATGATTCCTCAATATCGTTGCCTGGTAGTCGACTTGTTTCTATTGATGGGTTTCGCATTTCGCACACTCCCCTTTACGTCTTGCTTCGCTTTATTTCGACATTCGGTCATTTCGCATTTGCTTGTTATGATTCCTCTCGGATTTGGGTGTATCTTAGGCAACCACCGTTGCCGGTTGTTTACGACTTTCATACCAAGTTTGTAATTTTTCAAAATTTGAGCTCTGTGTTGATTTTGGATGACCTTAGAGGTGGCAAATAAATGAGTTGGATTGAGTTTGGATGGGCCACAAATGAATTAAACATGAATCCACTCATTTAATCCGTATTGACCCATTAGTGTTTGGTTGGTGACAGATGCGGTGAATTTATTGAACTCATTGTGAGAGAGGTTCAGCTTGGGGTAGACGAACAAGTAGAAGCCATAGTGGAGTTGTTAAATGTCGACCCCGGCACTAGTGTGCGTTTCGTCGGGATTCACGAAATGAGTGGCATCGGTAAAACTGCTCTCGATAAAATCGTTTTCAATAAATTATGCTCTCGCTTTGATGGCCAATGCATTTTCATTGACATCTGAGAATCATCAAAAGGAAATGGCATAATAGATCGGCACAAACATTTTGCATCCGACATCTCTGACTCTAGATTTTTAGAAAGTTTTATCAACATTGATGAAGGGATAGATAGCATAACAAGGAGAGCTAGTTCTAAGAAAATTCTCCTTTTTCTAGACCGATGAGTTTTTCCTACTAAAATTAAAAACGATATCTATATACACAGCGGAATGAAATAAATCTTCATACCCATGATATAAAATGTGTGGATCCATAAACGAGACGTGCGAATTACAATCATACAATGATCGAATCAATAAATACATACTTTTAAGGATGAATCACACTAGATCACATGCCTTGGAATCTACTTGTATTACTGATCAACGAAATAAATCATGAGTAATGAAAATAACTCAACACCACATATTAAGAGCCCCGAGAGTGTAGACAATAAAGCGATCCGGCGATTTGTTGTTCTTTGTGAGAATCTATGAGAGAGCTTTTGGGAGAGAATTTTGATAGGGTGAAAAGTGAACGACATACGTTCAATTCCAAAATAAATATGCCATATTCTTTGGTTCCTTTTTGTAGAATATGCAACTATATCCCTTAATTGCCAATCCATCATTGTAATATTGGCAAGGATTGATTTTCCCTTTAATTAGCGCAATCAAACGTATTAGCTCTCACTCTATGATAAAAGGGCCAAACATCCCTATATTTTTTCTTGCTGTAAAGTTCGTATAAGCAAATAATCCGTGCGACCAGCGTACTCTAAGAGCTCGTTACCATGCATTTGTAAGGAATATATAGCAGCTCACATTGGGCTTTACAATATTCGAGGAGATTCAGTATGCCGTACCCTAAATCAATATTTCACATTAATATCATATCTCACTTGATCTCTCTAAGTACTCAATTACAATACATTGTATCACAATCATGATTAAGCTCAAATAATCACAATTGATTGACCTGTGAATACAAAGATTTAATGTGGCATTCAAAACAAAATTTGATCTTCCTTTTTCCTTAAACCTCTCAACCTCAGTCCAGCTCACTTTTCTAGAAATGCTCCATTAGATCGAATCAATCACATGATCATTGGCAATACTCTAAGATAGCAAATAATGAATAAAAATCTCAAGAGTAGGTCAGAGTCGTGAGGGCACTTAACTGAGGAACTCATATCCTTAAGAGTCTCACACGGTTATAGAGTTGAGATAAAAAAAAAAAACTCTTGCCAACTCATTTTGGCCGTCTTGTGCATACATAATATGAAGTACGTATTACGGTATTCACTCCTTTCCCGTGGAGCGTATGTCTCTACATTTAATACCATACAAATGATAGCTCAGACATACTCAATATCTAGCTTGAGTTTTCAAATCTACCCTCTTCAAAGAATCCAATAGAACTCACATCTGGTATCAAAGACAGATAAAGTGAAATACGTGTTTACTTCACTTTCGGGCACAACTTATTATGACCTCATTTTAAAACTCCTGTTAACGCGACAAAAAAGATTTTAAACTCGAGCTCTCAATTATCATCTAGATAATGAGCTTGAAAATGTCTAATCTCCATTTGTCACCTAGTAAATGGAGGCAATTGCCCGTGTGAGTGGGCTAATCTTCCACTTGTTTGACATACTTTCTCAATGTAATGCATGAAGCATTAAAATGCATAAAAGTAAACTCATCAGACATCAATTAATGATAACAAATATCATTTATTGTGAACTTCGGGAAAAAGAAATATAAGTGTCCAGTACATCAATTTCTACGCAGTCCCAAGGACTTTACATGACCGAGAAATATATTTCTAAGAATTAGCTTGGTTATAGGATCTGCTATCATACTGTGCGTAGATATATACTAGACGTTTGCAATCTTTCGTGCAACCATGTCTTTCACGAAATTATACTTGGTATCTATATATTTAGTCTTGCAATGTAATTTAGGATCTTTGGTGCAAGCTATAACTGCTCGGCTATCACAATTAACCGGCAAAGGACAATTAGTATCCTCAGTAACACCTAGACAATCCAAAAATTTCTTAAGCCAAACTCCTTCTTGTACTATTGCTGATAAAGCCACAAACTCAGCTTCCATTGTCAATAAAGCTGTAATGTTTGTTTCTTACTACTCCAAGATATTGCGTTATTGCACAATAAGAAAACAAACCCAGAGGTAGATTGTCTCTCATCTAAATCTCCTCCCCAATCAGCATCCGTATAGCTTTCAAGGTGCATATCTCCTCCTTGAAAAGTCAGCGAATAATTTGTAGTACCCTTCAGATATCTTAGGATTTTCTTGATGACAGTTTAATGAGCTTGACCTGATTGGATTGACACCTACTCACCATTTCAACAACATGGCAAATGTCAGGCCTTGTACACATCACAGCGTATATTAAGCTCCTAATAGCACTAGCTTATGAAACTTTTTCCATACATTCCTGTTCTTGTGGAGTTTTAGGACACAATATGCGGCTCAAGCTTTCACCCTTGGCAATATGAGTGCCAATGAGATTACAATCTTGCATATAGAATCGTTCAAGGACTTTATTTATATATGTCTCTTGTGAAAGAGATAACAACCTTTTTGAACGATCTCTTAAAATCTTAATTCCAAAAATGTACGCAGCTTCTCCCATATTTTTCATTTCAAAGTTGGACGATAACCAATCCTTGACTGTTTGAACTAACTCCATGTTATTTCTGGCAATGAGAATATCATCAACATACAATGATATAATCACAAAAAGTACTTTGGATCTTTTAATGTACATGCAGTGATCCTCATCGATCATTGTAAAATCATATGCTACGATATCATTATAAAAGCGTATGTGCCATTGTCTCGAAGACTGCTTGAGGCCATATATCGATTTTAGAAGTCGACATACCTTTTTTTCTTGACCTTTTACAACAAACCCAATAGGTTGTTGCATATATAATGTTTCTTCTAATTCGCCATTGAGAAAAACAGTTTCACATCCTTTTAATGTAATTCAAGATCCATGCTTGCCCTATTGATGGAATAAGGCGAATTGAGGTAAATCTCATCACAAAAGAGAAGTTTCCTCATAATCAACTCCTTCCTGTTGATTGTACCATTTTGCCACAAGGCAAGCCTTATATTTTTCAATTGAGCCATCATCTTTTCGCTTTATTTTGAGAACCCATTTGTTCCCAAGTGCTTCACATCCTTTCGGAATATGAACCAATTCCTAAACTTGAGTCAATTCAATTTTGTTGTTGGAGAAAATAATGTGTGTTATTCAGTAACCACAATTACAATGATATATAAACGTAAGATATATAAAAGTGACTATTCTGCCCTTATCCTTTACACTCACCCTCAAGTTGGGATGTAAATATCAAATAATCCCAACTTATTACATAAAAAACTTACTCTACTCCCCTTTATAGATTTAGTAAAAATATCAGCAAGCTAATCCTCTGTCCTTGCATGTTGAAGAATAATCTCCCATTTCTCAACTTTCCCCTGTACGAAATGACAATCAATCTCAAAATGTTTAGTTTGCTCATGGGAGACAGGGTTATTCGTAATGTGAATAGCCAATTGATTATCACAATATAAGACTGATGGATCTGATATTGACAAGCCAATTTCTGATAATAACATCCTCTGTGACATTTCGAATTTTCGATCCTTCGAGGCTTGAGATATGAAATGGAATCTCAAAATTGAAAAATAAAAAATAAAGATTCCAACGTTCTAATCGAATTAGATGTTGCCTCATCGAAGGTAAATTGAATTGGAAAAACGACATTTTGGACGCGAGAACAAAATTATCATTTTGCCTCTTAAGGATTTACCTTGTCTTGGCAAATGAAGAAGGGTAATTTGGTCATTTTCAAGACACTATGGCTGCCCAAATGTGAGGAAATATTGATTAATGAAAGTCAATGTGAGCCAAGACATTGTTTAGATGAAGACAAGTGGCATAGTGGAGATGGAGACAAGTGGTATTATGTGATTAGTTAGCATTTAATGTAAGCTTTTAACCTACCATTTAAAGAAGTTGACCTAGTGAGATCACGCCAATCCCTTCTTCTACTTCCTTATTTTTTTGGACCACCTTTCCTCTCTCTTCCTCTCATTTTTCTCTTTCTTTTCCTCTTCCACCGAGCTGCTGCTGCCCGACCAAACTCGACTCGTCCCACTGTTTCGGCCATATCTCCTTCATGCGATACCCAATCGAGGTAAAACTACTGTCAAATAAAAGCTTATTGTCTTGTCTTTCTATAGACATATTATAAGCTCAATTTGGCCCAGTAGATCTTCCCGTAACTCTATTGGAGTGGACAAAGGTCCAGACGGGCAGATTCTGACCAAGTTGAAAGAAGGTCTTCGTTTGGCCACTTCAAGAATTCAAATTGCTTCAAATTTTCGGTGAGGACTTCTTAACTCATAGTACTTGTATTGACTGAGCTGAAATTGTGAGTTTGATTGGGTTTAGATGGGTTTCCATGGTTGATTTGTGAGGGTTTCTGTGGAGCAGAATCTGCTGCCAATGGACCGAGTAGAACCAATGTCGTTTGCGGCACTTTGAGACTTCGACTTGCTCCAAAACTTTTGGTAAGACTCCTGTAGATGTAGTAGGACATGTTAGCAAGTTGATTTTATGGTAAATCAATGTTTAGAGTTGAATTATAGACTGATTAAGGAGGTAGAGGGCAGAACTGAATTCTACCCTATTTCTGTTTGGATGAACCGAGCCCTTTGAGGGCTGTGGGAGGTGTCTCCATACTTTAAATTCATCGTTAAGATATACTATATTATTAATTGAGATGTTAAGGAGGTGTATGCTCCGTGAATTGGTGATTGGAATAAAAAAATTGATCGTTTGACGAACTTTAGACTAGGTCGCATGGCTATCCTGTTTTGGGATCAAGGGAACCGAATCTTTGGAGGAGTCTTGGAGGAAATTTTACGGATTAAAATGAAAAGTAAGTGACTCGTAAACCTTTGCTAGGAAGTTAGGACACTGCTGGATGTGTTTGGATGATATATTAATGAATTTGGGAGATTATTGCATTGATTGTTCATTATCGACTGAGATAATGGAGGTGTGAGTCGTGTGTACTCCTGATGATGAGAAATTAAAACTCTCATGGCTAAATTATTGTTATGTGCATTCGATTGACATGGATGCTGATATGGCTATGTGATATTTGGCCTTGTATGGCGACTGATGAGAAATATGAATGAGTTGGCAAGAGAACAAACCATTAGATTGACTGTCTTGCTATGTACTTGATATCACCTTGTGGGCGTTTGGCCTTGACGTCTCACATGATAATGATTCATTACTTGGCTGATAAAAATCGTACTCGATTATGAAGTTCCTTAAGATGGGAGTTTGATTTTATGAGCCTAAGAGCTTGTGGCATCCTGATACGTTGAGACGCGGGGTTGTGATGGCTAGTACCCTGATGCGTTGAGACGCGGGGTTGTGGTGGCCAACGTCCTGAAGCGTTGAGACGCGAGGTTGTGGTGGCTAACGTCCTGAAGCGTTGAGACGCGGGACGAGATTGATTATGTGTCGACACAGGCCTGGAATGAAATTGAAAACCTGATGGGTTTACGCAGTTTTGTCAATGGGATTGTTTGAGGCGTAATGACGTGAACCGAGCTTGAGGCGTATTGACGTGGGCATAGCTATTGAAAAGAGAATTGAAAACTTGATGTGTTTAATGCAGGTTTGTCAATTTGATGGTTTGAGGCGTAATGACGCGGACCGAGCCTGAGGCGTATTGACGCGGGCATAACTATTGAAAAGAGAATTGATATCCTAATGCGTCAGAACGCGGGATAGTCTTGATACATGTCGACACAAGTATCGAAATGGCCTTTGGAACCTGATGCGTTAGAATGCGGGTTGCCAATCGAGACCTTGATTAGCCTGAGTCGTATTGACGCAGACTTAGCCATCGAGATTAAATTTGTGATTAGCCTGATGCGTATTGACGCGGGCTCGGCCATTGGAATTGAAAGTCTTGATGAAATGAGAATACACCTTTGCTGATGAACTTAAGGTTGCGCTAGTATGAAACTTAGTTGTGATAATATGATTGTTCTTGAATCGTGATTGCGTTATGCCAGACATATCGAGGTGCCTTGATGTTTCATTGTCATGTGTTGTTTTATTGCATAATCTAGGAGGACTAATAATGGCTTTGTCTAGGTTTAGGGTGAACTTACTGAGATTTATATCTCACCCCGTCGTGGGATTAACTTTTTCAGGTCCCAAACGATGGAAATCTGAGCTTGCCAATGATTGATATTTGAAGAAGTAATTATAGAAAATGAATTTACACTTTTGTGACTTTAGGGATTTCATGTCACCTTGAAGTTAGAGTTGTATCATCAAAACCTGTAGTCAGTATTTATAAGAAGGCGTACCCTATGTCCTGAGTCATCTTAAGTATGAATTATAAGGATAAGTTTCATTGCTTCCGTATGTTTGTATCATTTAGAAGTTATAAATTGTTGGCCGATGGATCTTGGGTAACACCGAGACAAGAAGGCCATGGTGGGATTTTGTGTGCCTGACAGGTTCGGGACGTGATATCCCCCTTTGTTTGGTATCAGAGCAAGATCAGCTCGATCCAATATGATTGAGACTTGGAGTGATAAGGAGCGATGACTTGAGGATAATTAGGTAGTGAGACCTTGAGGGATAAACATGGATTGCTGAATTTTAAGGACTATAAGCTTGAACTTATGTAGTATTCTAAAGGTCCTAGTGCCGATTTAAGGGATGATCTTGAGTGATTTTATGAATAAGGCTCACAAGGAAGTGAATAGAAATTGAAGAGTCATAAGCTTGGATTTGAGGTTGCTAGAGAATAACTTATGAATGAAGGGTCGATTGGGTTATATGATTGTGATTGTGGTTTGTCAATGACCTAACTTGGGGAGTATAAGTTATGAAGAGACGATTGGTATTAGTGGATTCAGGCTCGAATTGCGATGTATCTTGATTGTTTAGTTATCGACTGCTATTGACAGCCTTGGACTGCTATGAGATGAGATGCATATAGGGGGCAGAGAAGGATTATTTGGATTAAAGACCAGTTGTGATCGAATGCATGTGGATGTGGCTTGAATATCGACTAAACTTGAGATATATGATTGAACATAGACAATTAATCTATGAGATGTGATGGTCATTGATGGAATTAGAAATCTTCGATGGATAAGAATGGATCTGGAGATGATTATGGTATGATGAATGGCGAGAACAATCAGGACGTGCATGTGTTTGTGGTGTTAAAATAAAAGTCGAGGAAGGTGTGTGCATGAGCTTATCATTATTAGACTTAATAAACAGTCGCTTGGTGTGAGACAAGTTGATGGGATACCTACGAACTGTAATGAAACATGGTATGGGACATGTGGAACGAGGCTTTCTCCGTGGATGTATGACTTGGGACAACTTGCAACAGCCAGGTCTGATGAGAGCGGGGAGTGATCGCTGGGACAAAGAGGTCCGGACAAGGAGTGACTCTCGGCAGGCTTCTAAGATGACAAGAGGCAAGAATGACCCAAGTCATAACTTGAAAGGGGAAGTCTAGGTATCAAGTTGAGTCCAATTGTGGTTAAGAGATGTATGGCACAAGATTGATCCTCGAAGAAGATGTTCAAAAGTGGCATGACATGTGAAATGATGCTTGTGATTAGCATAATTAAAAGCTTTGTACTTGGCGGTGGATGCCATTTGAATAGAAAAATTGATGTTTATGATTGGCCTATTGAGAATGAGAAAACATGTCGTGTTTGTGACAGAGTGGCAGATGCCTTAGACTTATAGCATGATCGATTGACTCATTGAATTGATGCCTTAAGTGCTTGTTTGATAGTTGCCAAGCTAAGGCTTGCTTAGTAGTTGACTGTTAATTGAGAAATTGCCTAGTTGAGGCTGATTTGATATGTGGCTGCTGCTTAAGGTTGATTTGGAATCCTCAGATAATTGGTAATTAGTTGAGAATTGCATAGGGACCACTAGATGGTTGTTTGATGGTGATAGATGATGAGATGAGTAGCCTGAGACTATTAGACTCGAGTAGATGACTTAAGTCTTTAATTCCTAAAGGGAATTGTAGTGGTTCGAATGCCATAAAAACCTATGAGGTTGAACGACAAGAGAATGGTCACTAGAGGAGCATTGGCTTAAGTATGTAAGATTTGAGAAAATCCAACAATTGAGATGGATCATAGAATTGAGTAAAGATGAGCGACTGGGGTATGAGTACTATAAGAGAATATGGTTCAATTTGTTAATTGTACGAGACCCAAGTGTGATAAGGGGCTGTGAGAACTTTAAACGAAAATGAGAAAAGTGAATGGGTAGACATTCTCGAGAAAGAGCTGTTATTATACCCAAGTCGTTGAGATGATTGAAGATAGTGCTGATGAGTTAAATGATAGAAGTCACGAGAGAGGTGACTTCGAGTTAATCCTTTCTAAATTGAATGTGTGGGAAGAACCACGAGAGTTTTGAAAAGCTTGTGAAGCCATGCATAAGGTTGAGATTGACCAAGTTTGAAGGAGGGATGAGATTTGAAGTTGTCTCCCTTTGGATTGGGGATCTTGGTAAGGAAACCTTAGAGGTTTTGGGTACACTAAGGAAAGAAAGTGACCCTGGCAGATTATAACCTTAAGAGGTTGTTGATAATTGGTGAAAGGTCACCAGAGGAAGGGTTTCCTCGAAGACATGATATTTGCCTATACTACCTTTATTGAATTGTTTAATGGAAGTGCTTTCCCTGGATTGCTTGAGAACAAATGTTGTTTTGATCCGGATACTTTTGCAAGGATTAGAGGATGATCGACCAGTATGAGAGACCAGTATGAGACAGAGTTCTCAATGTCGTTTAAGCATATAGTAAAGGTAGTCAAGGACCCTTGAATAAGATAAGTAAATCTCCGTGTGGATTGGAGTTTGAAAGCCTTATGGCTAGTTGTTCTTCCTGATTTTGAGGAATGGTAACGAGACTCAGTAAAAGAAGAGAACTCCTGCTCATGGATTACGAGCAAAGAGATGTTCATTTTGGAACATGAAACGTACTTGTGAGAGATGGTTGCTACCTTGCCGCCAGTCTCGTAATGAGAGACTGACATGTCGTTCCTTCCGTTGTTGGAAAAGTTGAGGAAAAAGATCTGTGACATTCTGATTTCCCATTTATTTTCAGACTCATTAATGAGAAGTATATCTAACAATGTGTTTCAATAATATCTCGCTCGAATCTAATCAATTCGAGTAGACAAACCAAAAGGGAAACGCTAACGCGAGACGAGGTACGTGGACCTAGGGAATTCGAATAGGAAATGACACTTTGACCATAAGGATTGTCGAGGGGACATTTAGAACCACAAAAGGACGATCTAAGAATGATTAAGGAATGCCTTGCTAGCGTTATACGATTGGAGCGCGGGTGATGTCGCTTAACCAACGTATAATTTGCAAAGTTTTCCTAAATCAGACAGCGACGATCGAGACCATAGGAACTAGTGATAGACCCTCATAATTACATGACAACCAAAGTCGCCACGAATTGACGAGCCCTAAATGTGATATGAATCACAGAGTCGATATGCGTAAAGTCTGCAACAGCCGCCCGTCGGTTCGGGATAGGCTGGAACCATGTCTGATAGAGAAAATAATCAGAAATGAATCTTGAAAATCGAAAATGGAGAATCAAGAATTCCAATGTCATGTTTGGATTGGCCATCGCCTTATCAAAGAATATTGGAACGAGAAAAACGACGTTCCGGACGTCGGGGTAAAATTTCCATTTTGCCTCTCAAAGCTTTAACCTTACTTATACAATTGAAGGAGGGCATTTTGGTCTTTCAACCACCCCAACAGCCACCGAAAATTGAGAGAAATTATGGCCATTGGATCACCTTGATTGACACTTAGGACAAGTGTCACTAGATTAACTAAAGAGTGGTCATGTCCACTTTTTGCCAACTACCATTCAATCCTTTGACTCTTGCAATTGAATATAGCTTCTCACTCTCTCTCTTGGTCGGCCATTCACCTCATTTCACAGTGATCCTTCTTCTTCCTCTTCTTACTCTCTTTGCCGTGAACTGCTCCAGTCGACCGAACCTCTGCCGCCCGTTTGCCTACTTCGACGACCACTTTCGACGACCCTCAGCAGGCGAGCTAACCATCCTCCGCTAGCTCAGCCTCTTGCTGACATCTTCGAGGTGGAAGCACGTCGATTGACCCACTGAAGAGCTCCGGCCAGCCATTCTCTCGGAAGCCGACGGAAATCGATACAATCTGAGGTAGGTAGCGATTCTGAACTCTTAGAACCTCGAAATGTTGGAGTTTTGCAACCAAATTTTGTGGAGGTCTAGGAGACTTGTAGAGTGATTTGTGGTAAAAAGTTGAGGTCAATTTGATAAAATTTTGACCCCAAATGGGTCTTATGATTGTTGGATAGAAACTGCCGGTTTAAGGACTTGAGGGAACCGGCGACTTTCAAGGGATTTCCGGCGACAATTTGGCTTCAAATCTTTGGTGAGCCTTATAAACCCTTAGATATACATGTTAGCAAGTAGGTTAGAGATTAAATGGTGGAATTAGAGTAGGTTAAAGGGCTGGATATGCTCGGTTTACACAGAATCGAACATTGCCTGATTCGGTTCTATGCAAACCGATTCTGTGGAGGCTGTTGGCTATTGGTTTTGAGTCTCAAATTCATCAATGAGACATGCTAGGATGTTGAGAGATGTGTTAATGAGGTTGGAGACTCATGGAATGGTGAATTGGACAAGGGAAATTGACAATTGGTTGGAATTCCATAGGTTGCGCGGTGAGTTTGCTCTTGGACCATTGGACCGAATTGTTGAGGATTTAAGGAGAGAATTTTTGTGGCATCAAGTTTAAGGTAAGGGAACCCTAAACTTAAGATAGGAATATTGGATTCGATTGGACGAGTCGAGTAAATTTTGGGTGATTCTTGAAAGGTTTTTATGAGATTGTTCGTTGTGCGTCTTAGGACGGTATAGAGGATTGCATGTGTGTTAATATTCGTGCTTTGAATTAGCTACCTTGTTTACATGTTGATTGAATCGTCTTGCATGCCATGAATGCATTGTTTATGCACGAGTTGCACTTGGCCTTGTGTGTATGATTTGTGATTGTGGCATGACGGAGACGAGGCGAGACCCTAATGAGTATGAGATGCGGGGTGGTGTGATGGTTACCCTAAGGCGCTGAGGCGCGGGGTTGGAGTTGTGTAGCACCCTGATGCGTATGAGACGCGGGGTTGAGATGGCCACGGTCCTAATGCATTTACGCGGGACGGAGATGTGACGTGTCGACACTGGCCTGGAGTATCATTGAAACCTGATGTGTTTATGCGGGTTGTCAATGACGGTCTGATGCGTTTACGCGGACCGAGCTTGAGGCGTTCTAAACGCGGGCATGAGATTGAGGCAGGTATGAAGGGTGGAAGTGATGATGTGGCATGGTGATTCGTGAATGATCATCTAGATGTGTTATGATGCTATGACTACATGCCTGACATTGTGCGTTGTATTGATACTTGAATTGCCACTTATGTCTGTTTGTGTGAAATGTTGATCTTTATGACTGCCTGAGTTGACGGTCGGCCTAACCTAGGATTAGGACCTACCTTACTGAGATGTGTATCTCACCCTATTGGGGACCCCCATTTTACAGATCCTAGGCCTTGAAGATGTGGCCTATCCATTTTGGTGACCTAAGGAGATGTCCACCTATTTTGAAGAGTTCCCTGAGGGCAGGGAACCATTTATGTCAGGAAGTGTACCGTAGTTTGGGTAGACGAGGGTAGTACTTGTTGGAACCCTTACAGGTATGAGGCCTAGTTTAGGAAGGTCGGGGATGTGTCTACCGGGCCGTTGAAGCTCAATGAGGTGCCCTAGGGATTTGTCCCTAGTTGGTGCCACCCCACCCGAGACTTAGACCGGGCTAAGGGGTCAGTTGTCGGTTCAAGGAATGGACCGGAGAGGACTCTGACCTTAGAGGACACGAAAGAAGAGGTCATAGTAGTCGAGGCGACTGAGGAGGATCTCATGGAGCCATCTGCTGAGGAGACCATGGATGATGCTATAGAGGTTCGCTCTGAGACCTTTTCGGAGTATAAGCCCACGGAGGACGCAAAGGAGACCGAGGACTCCAACAACTCGTCTTAGGAGCTCCCAGCTTGCTAGTCGGTCCTTTGATGGCGACCCTAATCCTGTTTAAGAGTTGGTTGTTGATGATGGATCCCTTTTGTGTACTTACCCCGTCCCCCATGTTAGCGGATTTAGTAGCTCTGTATCTGTATGAACAGTTGGATATCTTGTATGACAATATTTGCGCTATCCAGGTCCCACTTCATATTTTGTACGGAGGATTTATTTCATTGTTGCTTCCATGTGCTTATATATATCATGTCTCTCGACTTATTTGAGGATCTTGGGAACACGAGAGATATTTGGTTTGCTTGCAAGGAGTCGCGTGCTCGTGCCCGGGGCGCGGGGCGTGACAAGATCTGTTAGTTGTCTGACATTGATGATTTTATGAGATTGATTGAGTATAAATCTAGACCACTAGAAGTGGTATTGTGTGTTATCACCCCTAAAGGGTATGACATCGCTCTTAAATGACGATTGGACCATGAGATGGTCGTTGATGAAAAGAAAAGTGAATGGACTGGATAGTCTTGGCTGTTCGTAATTCTAGTGAATGGTTGAGGAAGCGAAAAGAGCGCTTAGAGAGTAATTGTAGACTAAATTGAGGTAATCTAATCGAGTATTCGATACGTGAATTGGTGGAAACCAAGGACGAACCGATATTGTCACTTGAGGTGACTGAATTATGGGAAGAAGAATGCCGAGTATGGTGTTATCTACGTTCTAGAGTAAAACACCGCCATTGATGCAGACTCCAAGATCGACGTCTTATGGAACAGGAAGGACATGGTAGATTTGAAATAAGAGAATGCCATTGAAGTTTATAGCTTCCTTCACATGGTAAGAGACCCTAGTGTGGAAGAAAGAGAAAATCCTAACTGTCTTGATATTAAGATGGAGCGTCTAGATTGAGAAAGACGAGGCAGAACTTGAATGTTTGTTGTAAGGGAAGTTAAGTTCGAGAGACTGTCTTGTAGATGATGTTGAATTTCAGGATAATATCGGCGTTCAGTGGGACGGATAGAATTGAGATAAGGTCGCATTAGCTGGTTGTGAAACCAAGAGATCAAGGCACTAATGCTTCTTGAGAAAAGAGCAATAAAAATGAACAGAATGTTGTGTAGTTCAAGTGGGGACTCATGAGATTAGAGGGCCAAGGTTTGAGCTCTCAAGTGAAAAGTATGAATAACAGTTTGAAGATTCGATACCTGGTAGAAAGAAACGGATAAAAGTCAGATTGAGTATCCAATGAATAATTGGAATGATTGTTACCGTCTTTAAAGACGATGAATATACTCATTTAAGGAGGCATGAGAAACATGAATAACTTTCAAGAGTATCCTACGGACTCTAAAGAGATGCTCGTTGTGTGCTGCTAATTGTGAAGAGCACGAGTTGCGGGTCTGATGATGTAAAATTTCTCAGTAGTGAAATTTTTGAGAAATGAAATCCTTGTAAAGCCCTTGAGGAATGAAATAAGTGATGAATCGAATAAGATCGATGTGCGTTCCAGAAATTGAAAGTTCCTGGAATTGGTGAACTGTTATGGAGGTATCGAAGGAAGATTTCCCACAAAAGCAATTCCATGGATGAATGAATACGAAAATAGTTTTCGGGAACTTAAGTCAAGTTGATGACTACGCCGACAATAATGTTCCTATTTGGAATTAAAAAGGGGTTGAGTGAATCATAATGACATGACGCAGAAAGGAAATTTGAGGTGTAACAAGGCAAACTGAATTGGACTATGCGAATATGTCGTGATAGTAAAACTGCATTAGTTGGAACGTATAATGCGTGGTTGGAGTTGGCTTGCAAATGTTCTTGTGATGAAGTTGGAAAACACGACTCACATGGAGAGGTTTCAAGTTTGCACAAACCATAAGAATTTGAGGTATGTGGTTGCCAAAAAAAAATTGAATGAGGAACAACGTGTGTGAAGGAGATTGCTTAAGAACTGAGGATGAAATATCATATATCGCCTAGAAAAGGGTGTGTAAATAGCAAATGCATATAAGTGAAAATTGAGCACCGTGCATTTGGCAGACAAATGATAGGCTTTGCCCAATGAAATAAGAGATTCAACTCATAAATTGGAAGGTTGCCAATTGACTATTTTGATAACTACCTGAAGTATCAAGCATGAAGCAGAAAGGAATTGAGATGCCGCGATGAACGGACCCTAACATTTAAGGGATTATGGAAATGGATAGAACATAAAGGAAATCCAGATTTTTGGATACTTGGGAAAGAAACCTCAAAGTTGAGGGTTGAAACCTTAAAGTCCCATGGACGAGAATACGAGTCCAATATTGAAAAGGAACTTAAAGAAATGACCTCATCAGAAATTCAAAGAGAGGATTATGGTGTCCCTTGGGATGACACAAAAATGTGCCAGACTTGCATCGGTATTATCGATGGAATGGACTAAAAGTTTGGTTCGTCGAACATGAGGTCAAGTATTAAAAGTGCTGACAAGAAAAATGCGTGCCCTTGAAAGGATTGATACGCCGAATGGTATGGGCAATAAAGAGTGCATTCTGGCGAGGGTTTAGTAATAATGGTGATGAAAAAATGGAATAGATGAGGTGAACGCTCGAGGATGAACTGCTGACAGATGTTATGAATATCGAAAGAGAATGGAGAGAAGCAAATCAGATTGAGGACTGAAGGAGACAAGTCCTAGGGAAAGATGGCTTTGGTCGGGAAGTACAAGTAAGATCGTCAAGTCATGAAAGGAATTATCTGGAAGAATGAGGATGCGATGAGACGCCGATACCCCAAAGGACTAGATGGTTAGAAGGTTGTAAATTTCGAGAACAAAATTTCTTTAAGGGGGGAAGAGTTGCGATATTCCGAATTTTCCGCCTCCTCAAGGCTTGAGATATGAAACGAAATCTCAAAATCTCAAAATGAAAAATAAAGATTCCATTGTTCTAATCAAATTAGATGTCGCTTCATCTAAGGTAAATTGAATTGGAAAAACGACATTTCGGACTGCGAGAGCAAAATTACCATTTTGCCCCTCAAGAATTGACCTTGTCTTAGCAAATGAAGAAGAGCAATTTGGTCATTTCCAAGACACCATGGCTACTGAAAATGTGAGGGAATATTGGTTAATGAAAGTCAATGTGAGGCAAGACATTGTTTAGATGAAGACAAGTGGCATAGTGGAGAAGGAGACAAGTGGTATTGTGTGATTGGTTAGCATTTAGTGTAAGCTTTTAACCTAACATTCAAAGAAGTTGACTAAGTGAGATCAAGCCTAATCCCTTCTTCTTCTTCCTCATTTTTGTGGACCACCTTTCCCCTCTCTTCCTCTCATTTTTCTCTTTCTTTCCTCTTCCACCGTGCAGCTACTGCCCGACCAAACCTGACCCGTCCCACTCTTCCGGTCATATATCCTTTGTCCGATATCGGATCGAGGTAAAACTACCGCCAAATGAAAGATTATTGTCTTGTCTTTCCATAGACATATTATAAACTGAATTTGGGCCAGTAGATATTCCCATAGCTTGATTGGAGTGGACAAAAGTCCAGACGGGGCAGATTCTGACCAAGTTGGAAGGTCTTCGTTTGATCACTTCAAAACTTCAAATTGCTTCAAATTTTCTATGAGGACTTCTTAACTCATAATACTTGTATTGGATGAGCTGAAATTGTGAGTTTGATTGGGTTTAGATGGGTTTCCATGGTTGATTTGTGAGGGTTTCTGTGGAGCAGAATCTGCCGCTGATGGACCAAGTAGAACCAAGGCCGTTTGCGGCACTTTGAGACTTCAAATTGCTCCAAAAATTTTGGTAATACTCCTATAGATATAGTAGGACATGTTAACAAGTTTATTTTGTGGTAAATCAATGTTTAGAGTTGAATTATAGACTTATTAATGAGGTATAGGGCATAATCGAATTCTACCCTGTTTCTGTTTGGATGAACTGAGCCCTTTGAGGGCTGTGGGAGGTGTCTCCATGCTTTAAATTTATCATTAAGACATACTAAATTGTTAATTGAGATGTTAAGGAGGTGTATGCTCCGTGAATTGGTGATTGGAATAGAAAAATTGATCGTTTGATGAACTTTGGACTAGGTCTCACGGCTGTCCTGTTTTGGGATCAAGCAAACCGAATCTTTGGAGGAGTCTTGGAGGAAATTTTATGGATTAAATTTAAAGGTAAGTGACTGCTAAACCTTTGCTAGGAAGTTATGACACTACTGTATGTGTTTGGATGATACATTGATGAATTTGAGAGTTTATTGCATTGATTGTTCATGATCGACTAAGATAATGGAGGTGTGAGTCATGTGTATTCCTGATGATGAGAAATTAAAACTCTCATGGCTAAATTGTTGTTGTGTGCGTTCGATTGACATGGATGCTAGTATGGCTATGTGATATTTGGCCTTGAATGGCGACTAATTAGAAATATGAATAAGTTGGCAAGAAAACAAACCGTTAGATTGATTGTCTTGCTGTGTACTTGGTATCACCTTGTGGGCGTTTGGCCTTGACGTCTCGCATGATAATGATTCATTACTTGGCTAATAAAAATCGTACTCGATTATGAAGTTCCTTAAGAGGAGAGTTTGATTTGTGAGCCTAAGAGCTTGTGGCACCTTGATGCGTTGAGACGCGGGGTTGTGATGGCTAGTACCCTGATGCGTTGAGACACGAGGTTATGATGGCTAACGTCCTGATGCGTTGAGATGCGGGACGAGATTGATTATGTGTCGACACAGGCCTGAAATGAAATTGAAAACCTGATGCGTTTACGTAGGTTTGTCAATGGGATGGTCTGAGACGTAATGACGCGGACCGAGCCTGAAGCATATTGACGCGGGCATAGCTATTGAAAAGGGAATTGAAAACCCGATGTGTTTAATGCAGGTTTGTCAATTTGATGGTTTGAGGCGTAATGACGAGGACCGAGCTTGAGACATATTGACGCTGGCATAGCTATTGAAAAGAGAATTGAAAACCTGATGCGTTTAATGCGGGTTTGTCAATTTGATGGTCTGAAGCGTAATGACACGGACCGAGTCTTAGGAGTATTGACGCGGGCATAGCTATTGAAAAGAGAATTGATATCTTGATGCGTCAGAACGCAATATAGTCTTGTTATGTGTCGACACAAGTATCGAAATGGCCTTTGGAACCTGATGCGTTAGAACGCGGGTTGCCAATTGAGAACTTGATTAGCCTAAGGCGTATTGATGCATGCTTGGCCATTGAAATTAAATTTATAATCAGCCTAATGCGTATTGACGCGGGCTTGAACATTGAGATTAAATTTGTGATTAGCCTGATGCGTATTGACGCGGGCTCAACCATTGGAATTGAAAGTGGTAATGAAATTGAGAATAAACCTTTGCTAATGAACTTGAGGTTGTGCTAGTATGAAACTTAGTTGTGATAATATGATTGTTCTTGAATCGTGATTGCGTTGTGCCAGACATATCTAGGTGCCTTGATGTTTCATTGTCATGCGTTATTTTATTGCATAATCTGAGAGGACTAATGGCCTGGTCTAGGTTTGGGGTGAACTTGCTTAGATTTATATCTCTCCCCGTCGTGAGATTAACTTTTTCAGGTCCCAGGCGATGGAAATCTGAGCTTGCCAATGATCGGTATTTGAAGAAGTAATTATAGAAATTGGATTTACATTTTTGTTATTTTATGGATTTCATGTCACCTTGAAGTTAGAGTTGTATCCTCGGAACCTGTAGTTGGTGTTTATAAGAAGGCGAACCCTATGTCCTGATTCATCTTAAGTCTGAATTGTATGGAGAAGTTTCATCGCTTCCATATGTTTGTATCATTTAGAAGTTATTAATTTTTGGCCAACGAATCTTAGGTACCACCGAGACAAGATGGCCCTGGTGGGATTTTGCGTGATTGACAGATTCGGGATGTGACATCCTTAACCAGAGTAATTCACACGTCACATGTGCAATAGCTTTATACTCTTCTTCAGCACTTGATCGAGAAACCACATGTTGCTTTTTACTTTTCCAAGCGACTAAATGACCTCCAAGGAATACACAGTAACCCGATGTAGATCTCCTATTGATAGGACATCCGGCCCAGTATGCATCAGAAAAACCTATAGTGTTTAGATGTCCATAATTCTTGAAGAGTAGCCCTTTACCTGGCGTTCCCTTCAAGTACTTGATAATTCTAAGTAGAGTATCCCAGTGAGTAGTACGGAGAGAACTCATGAACTGACTGATTACACTGACAGCAAAAGATATGCCAAGCCTTGTGACGGTAAGATAGTTCAACTTTCCCACTAATCTTCTATACTTCCTTGGATCATGCAACAAATCTCCACTTTCTGCATCAAGTTTCACATTGAGTTCCATAGGAGTATCTACTGGCTTTACTCCAAGATATCTAACCTCGTCAAGGATGTTAAGTACATACTTTCGCTGAGACAAATTGATACCTGCATGTGAGTATGCAACTTCAATACCAAGAAAATATCGTAGACATCCCAAATCCTTGGTACTAAATTCTTTCTGTAGAAACTGCTTAATTTGTTGGATACCATTTGAATCACTGCCAGTAATGATAATATTGTCCACATATACAACAAGGAGAATACATCCAGCTGAGGAGATAGAACTAAAAATTGAATGATCTACTTGACAACGCTTTAATCCAAACCTGATAATAGCATCACTAAATCTGCCAAACTAAGTGCGAGGAGATTGCTTGAATCCATATAAGACTTCATGTAAGCCACATACCAAATTCTCCCCCTGAGTAACAAACCCAGTGAGTTGCTCCATATAAACTTTCTCGGATATATCACCATGAAGGAAGGCATTTTTCACATCTAGTTGATGAAGTACCCAACCAAAATGTAATGCAAGGGAAATAAAGGCATGAACAGAGGAGATTTTGGCAACATGTGAAAATGTGTCGTCATAATCAACACCGTATGTTTGAGTATATCCTTTTACAACCAATCGAGCCTTCAATCGATCAATAGTGCCGTAAGGGTGAACTTAATAGTGAATACCCAACGGCAACCAATAGTGTGTTTCACCGCAGGTACTGAAGTGAGTTCCCAAGTACGGTTTTTAATGAGGGCCTTCATCTCATCTTCCATTGTTTGCAGCCATCCAGGATGAGAAAGAGTTTCAGCAAGACTACTAGGCACAGAAACTGAGGATAAGGACGAGACAAATATGGAGAAACTAGGAGATAAACAATCATATGACAAGAAATTGGAAATAGGATGACGAGTACGAAGACACTCATAAAGACCAGAATAAGGAGCATAACGATCCACAGGACGATCGACATAAGAACGTGTACCTTTGCGAGTAGCTATGGGCACATCAAGATCAAAGGATGGTACAACAACTGATGAGGGAACAGATGAATCATGTGTAGGTGCTGTACTGCATCATTGATAGGTGTGCTCAGCAAACTCAAATCCTTGGGCGTCGTTGGAGCTAGCTTCTGAAAGTGAAGTAGGTGGAATAATTGGTATGACACAACAATTACTATCATCAGATGTTGTAGGAACTGACTGAGAGGAAAAATATGACTGATCTTCAAAGAATGTCACATATGCAGATACGAATACACGACGACGAGCAGGGCTGTAACATTTGTACCCCTTTTGAGTACGAGAATATCCCACAAAGATACATTTTTCAGCACAAGTATCCAGCTTATCAAGACCAGGAGTAAGAGAATGTACAAAATAAACATAGCCAAATACTCGAAGAGGTAATGAAAAAGGGGAACGATCTGGATGTAAAGTAGTGAACAGTGTCTCCCCCTGAAGAACAGAAGTTGGAACCCTATTAATTAAATAACACGTTGCTAGAATAGCATGGCCCCAAAATTTTTTAGGTAGATTCATGTAAAATATAAGACAACGAGCAACATCAAGAATATGACACTTTTTACGTTCAACGACCCCATCTTGTTGAGGGGTGTATGAACACGAAGTCTGATGGATAACACCATGAGAATCAAGGAATGACTGGAAACCAAAAGTGGTAGCAAGATATTCTCTAGCGTTATCTGACCGTAAATATTTGACGAAGATATTATACTGATTCAACACTTCGAAGTAGAATAATAAAAAATAATGAAAAATTTCCGTACGGTCCTTTATTAAAAATGACCAAGTCATTCGGGAAAAATCATCCATGAATGTAACAAAGTATCTAAATCCAGAAATATCAAACACACGACATGGACCCCATACATCTGAATGAACCAGCTCAAATGGACTCGACACACGACTCTGAATACGGGAAGGAAAAGACGCTCTATGATGTTTACCAAACTGACATGCTTCACATTGAAAAGAACTCACAGACTCGAACTCAGGAAATATACGACTAAGTATGTTTGGTGGCGAATGACCAGCTCGACAATGTGTCCGAATTATTTCAATGGATGGACGTTTCATAGTTGTGGTAGCTAACACCTTCTTGTCAAGATAATATAAACCATTTGATTCATGTCCCCCACAAATCGTTTGTCAAGTTCTCAGCTCCTGAAAAATACAGCAAGAAGCAGAAAAAGTTATAGAGCAATTCAAATGTTTAGTCAATGAGCTAACAGAAATCAGATTATAGGGAGACTCGGATAGGTAAAGGACAGATGACAAAGAAAGAGAGGGACTCAAATGAACAACTCCTGTACCAGTAACCTGAGATTGGGAACCATTTGCTAATGTAACCGAATTAGACAATGAAGGAGACAAAGAATGCAATGAAGATAGCAAATTAGAGTTACCAGACATGTGATTGGTAGCTCCAAAGTCAATGACCCAAGAATCAGACGTCGCAGAAAACAAACAAGATTAACTACCTTTGGATGTTTGTGCCAAAGTTGTAGTAGGAGCTGAAGTTCCTGTCATTTGTTGAGGACGAATCAATGCATCATACTCAGCACGTGTCAATGTAACTGAGTCTCTTACACGTTGTGTGGTGCTCGAACTAGACGGAGTCAATGAAAGAGAAACAACATGATTCTCCACTTCAGCATAGGTGGCAAGATGTGGTTTGAGCTCTGGATGAAGAGAACAACAATAAGCTTCCGTATAACTAGTTCTTTGACAATGATGGCAATAGCATGAACTACGACTATTCCCAGAACTAACGGCACCACGAGTGCTAGCCCCTCCATCGCGACCTCCTTGGCTACCATTTTAAACAAAGCCACGTCCACGAGCTCGATAACTTTGACCACAACTCTCACGTCCACCAGGATCATGGGAAAGCATAGCGCTCGTCTCTATAGTTGGCATGGAAGAAACTTTCTCAGTAACCGTAGAACGAAGAGCTTGAGAAACGACTTCATCCACAGTGGGAAGTGAGCTTTGTGACGTAATGTGTTGCCGAAGAGATGAATACTGGGGCCCCAATGACTTAAGATATAATATTATCTGCAGATCCTCTTGTCGCTTGGCCAAAACACGTAGATCATCCGAGGCAGGAAGATAAGTACCCAAACGTTGACAACGAGTAGTAAACTGAGCATAATGATCATATAAAGATTGATCTCCACGCTGAAGATCAAATAATGCTTCCCAAGTGTCACAGACTTGCGTCATATTATTTTGTCTGGAATAGAGCAGTGTACATTTCTCCCAAACCGCCTTAGCAGTCTTACACTAAATAAAGTGGGGACTAACCTTTGGATCCATGCTATTCCACAGAAGAGTTCGAATCATAGCATCTCCTGCAGTCCATTTAGCAAGTTTCTCTTTCTCAGACGGTGCTGTAGACGTAAGAAAATCAAGTTGTTCGGTGGCAGTAAGATAGACTTCGATAGCTGTTGACCATGATGGATAATTTGTGCCATCCAACTTGACAGAGGTCAATTGAAAATGACCAAAAGGGGATCCAGAATTCGATCCAGTAGCCATTAATTCAATCAAGTCCAAATAATAAATGAACTTCACAGTAATTAAGGACTGCAACTAACGTATGTATTGCAATACAAAATGCTCCAACCTAAAGGAATAACTCCACTTTATTGACTTCAAGTCTCCAAGAGCTATCAAGAACAGAATTTGGACTTGATTGAATTTAAACCCCCAACACCAAAAAACAGGACACCAATAGAAATGGTGTTATTCATCAGACATTCTCAAATGTATTAGCACATTCTATATTTCTCAAACTCATTTGCACTCCTAGAATACCGATTCACTTCAGAGAACTTAAAAACATTGAACATCATACACCTACAGAGTTGTGTAACTACCAAGGAAGGGTTGCTCCTCAGTCAGTAGCTTCAGAGAATGCCGGAAATAGGTCTAGTAGCTTCAGAGGACGCCTGAAATAGGTCGCTAGCTCAGAACAGGAGGTCGCAGCTCAGAATAGGAGGTCTTGGAGGTCGCCAGGCGTCGGCTAAGTCAAGAAAAAGGGTCGCCGGGTTTGGGTGACTTCGATCGGCAGGTTGCCGATCCTGGGAGACCTCGGTCGGCATTGGAAATAGTGTCGCCAAGCCTGGGCGACTTCAGTAGGCGCTAGAAATGGGGTCGCTAAGCCTGGGCAACCTCAGATCTGGCTTTGCCGGCTTGGAACGACCTTAGTCGGCATCGGAAATAGTATCGCCAGGCCTGGGTAACCTCGGTCGGTGTCGAAAATAGGGTCACCGAGCCTGGGCCACCTCAGATTTGGCTTCACCGGCTCGGGACAACCTCGGATCTGGCTTCTCGGCTGCTGGACGACCTCATATCTAAGGTTTTTCGACGCCGGTAAGAGGCCGACAGTGGCCCGATAGAGGATCGACGATGGTCAACGATGGATGATCAACGGAGGTGGTTGTTTTAGGTTTAGGGTGGCTTTGATACCATGTTGTTGAAGAAAATAATGTGTGTTATTCAGTAACCACAATTACAAGGATATATAAAAGTGACTATTCTACCCTTATCCTTAACAAATCTCATTGACTCTATCTCTTCTTCCATTGCATGTAACCATTTTTCCTTGTTGGGGCAAGACAAAGCCTCATTTACATTCCTTGACTCATTTTCAATTTGTGGAGCAACTATGAAAGCTTTCCCTTCAATTTGGAAGCGTCGACGGGATTGCTTTTGCAACTTGTTCGCCGTGGAGAAGACTATACCCTAGGTATTTCACTCTCCATTATGCTCCCACGTGGATTAGGTAATGAAGGTATTGTGTCATCAAGAGGCTGTGATTGAGATTGGTGGGAAACGAACTCCTCATTTCTTGCATTACTCCTACTTGCATCATTATCATTATCTAATACTTCAAATGAGAAATTTCTTTCTCCTATTTCCCCCTTTTTAGGAAATTTATTCTCTAAAAAAGTAACATCTTGTGATTCGAATTCAATTACACTCTCACTTTCCTATTCACCTATGAATTCATATCTTTTTGAGTTCTCAAAGTATCTTGTGAAGATACTCTTCTTGCCTCTAGGACCCAATTTCCCATTCTTGTGGGACGATTCATGAGTATAGGCCGCATGGTGCCAAGGTTTCAGGAAACTCAAATTAGGTTTTCTACCCGTCCATAATTAGTATGTGGTGGAGGTAACTAATTTAGTAGGCACTCAGTTAAGTACATAGGCAGCTGTTAACAAAGCATTACCCTAAAAAGTGATTAGCAAATGTACCTGTGCCATCATAGATCTAACCATCTTCAAGAGGGTTCTATTTCTTCTCTGTACAACACCGTTTTGTTGAGGAGTATATGAAATAAAAAAATGTCTGTCTATTCCCCTTTTATCTCACAAATCTATGAATTGATTAGATAGATATTCTCGTCCTCGATCGGATTTCAATGCTTTTATTTTCTTGTCCAATTGATTTTTCACTAAAGTCTCAAACTTCTTAAAGCAATATAATGCTGCAAATTTGTGAGAAATCAAGTAGACATATCCGAATCGGGTATAATCATCTATAAAAGTGACGAAATAAACAACCTCATGCCTTGCTCTTACATTCATTAGACCACAGGCGTCAGAATGAATTAATTGCAACGGAAACTCAGCTCTAGTCCCCTTTTTCAAATGGTTTCCGCGTCGTTTTTCCCACTAGGTAATGTTCATATATATAGACAAATTGACTTTTTTTATACTGCTCAATAAGTCCTCTTTGACTAACTATTCATTTGTTGTTGACTAATATGACCCATGTAGCATGCCACATATTCATGTCATTATCATTAGAATCGGAAGATATAACTAGAGAATAACTATTGTAACATCCAAAATGATAAAATCATCCATAAAATAACCAGAACCATATAGACTTGTTCCCAAAAACAAATCAACACTATAATTATGGAAATTCAAATTAAAACCATGTTTGCCCAACACCAAAACTGAAACTAAATTTCGACGAATTTCTGAAGCATACAACACGTCATGCAGGATTAAAGTGTGTCCACCACACATATTCAATTGGCAGGTGCCAATACCCTTCACCTCTACTCTGGAGTTGTTTCCCACATATATCCACCTTACTTCATTTGGAACTTGTCGAAATTCCATGAAGGCTTATCCGTCCTTCGTCACATGGTCTATGGCTCCTGAGTTTACAGTTCACAAATGATGAAATTCAGTTAAAAAGACAGAATTAGAAACATAAGAAACACTCACAAGTGTACACAAAGTTTCTACCTCCTTTGACTCAGCGCAATCGCGAGTGAAGTGTATTTTGTTGCCACAGTTGAAACACTTCACCTTTGAAGTGTTCATTTTGAAAGTACACTTTCCTCTCTTCGGTTGGTTGGTTTTAGGTTTCTTCCTCGAAGGTTCCGCTTCTTTGCCTTTCCACTTCTTAAAATCACCTGGATGCTTGCGCTTGAAGCCCGCAGCTCCATGTAAGCTAGAAGCAGCATAATAATTATCTGCTTGTGGCTTGGCCGCCAGAAGACGGTCTTCTTCGAACTCAAGGTGTCACATCACATCCTCAAAGGTTTTAATGTTATCATTATAAGTCAAGTGGACTTTCATAGTTTTCCAGCTATGAGGCAAAGAGCATATAATCGCTTGCACCTGCTGCTAATTAGTTAATATGTGTCCAGCATCAGACAATTCACTTATCATATTCGACATCCGCCTCAGATGTTATTTCATATTCTGGCCATGAGGTATCTTGTATGAGTCGAATCTTATAGTGAGCTGTCTTAGTTTGGTCATAGAAGTTTGACCAAACCTGGCCTTCAATGCATTTCATATATCCTTGGCATTATCAAAGCATCTAAACTCTCTTATAATATCATTTTTCATGTTGCTCATCAATGTAATGTGAGCTAGAGAGTTCTTCTTTTTCCAAGCGGCAAATGCATCTCTATCTCTGCAATGCTGTGCAGTGGTGCCCTCTTCAGGTTCATCCATAATCTGGTTCAAGGTTTCTAGTGCTTCATGTTCCTCTAAAACATATTGGATTTTCATGCTCCAAATCTCATAGTTTTTGCCGTTCAGTTTTTCTCCCTTGTTCAGTTCAGCCATGGTATTTTTTATTGTTGAAGTCATTCTATAAGAACTCAAAGTTTTTTAGACATTATTTGCACGAAACTTTTAATTCCTAGCTTTTATGCATTAATATTTATATTAATTAATTATATTAACAAATAACCTCACAAAAGGCCTTAAGATTCAAGAGTTCACTGCGTTCTCCATCATTGTCCAAAGAGTTTAATTTGAAATTACCATTAACATAATTACTCATATAAATTGAGTTCCTTTAATAGTTACACAAACTAATTGAACTCCCACTTGAAAAAAAAAAAAATAATCATGGCAATACACAATATAAAACATAATAGTTGCCATTCATTATTCAATACATGTCAAAAGTTCATAAAGTAAGTTCAAAACATCATCCAATAAATAATGTTGTGAAAAAAAAAACACTTCTCAGTATGGAAAGATAAAAGGTCCCAAAACCAAACAGCTTAAAGAAGTATGACATTTCAACGAATGATCATTTTCTTGTAGACTGGGAGAGTGTCATAAAAATATTTTGGAAGCTTTCGTGAAAAACCCATAGGGTCAACTGCTTAGCAAGTCCATTTGACTTGCAAAATGGTGCATTCCTACACGCTCTGGTGTTCATTGAATGAGACCGTCTTTGATGCCTGAATCTTCAAATCCTTCCTTATGAAGGCTTCAAGTAATTTTTTATAATTCGGGCGACAGTTCCTCTCCCAGAGATCAGGTAGAAAGTTTATCTGACTTTCTTGCAGACTGTCAGCAAAAATGACAATCATGTCATAGTCTTTCATGTAGCTACCCGCCCAAATAACATCTTGTAACTTCTCATTGAATTTTATGACATGATTAATCAAATCAGTCATTGCATCCTACTTAATGGCCTCCAACTCACAACGCAAGCTCTTAAGTTTGGCCTTCTGGGCTCTTGTCCTTGCAATATGGGGAGTCTGTCACATTTACACCATCGTTTCTATAACGTATACGGAAACAATAGGATGATTATTGTCACGCCCCGAACCCGACGAGCGTGCTAACATCCCGTCTAGCCGTTCCTTTTCGATTAACCCTAGGATTTATCGGCCAATATCATATAGAAATACGCATGCGGAAGTGATGCCTTCTTCTATTATATGAATACAACTATACCCGATGACTTAGGACATATACATCAAATTTCTTTAATCAGTTATCAAAAGGTCAAATCCTAATTCGTACATAAGAATTACGAGCCCCAATATCCAAAAGGGCTAATCTACTCTAAAAACAAATGGCCAGCTAACGCTTCAAATGCCACTCCATGGCCAGCTCGTGCTCCCCCCGCCTAGAACCTGAAAAAAATGTAATTCCCCATTGGGGTGAGATATAAATCTCAGTAAGGTGGGTCCTAACCTTAGGTTAGGCCGACCGTCCACTCAGACAGTCATCTATATCAAAATCCAATCTCATAACAAGCTGGTGCATCAAGCACAAACCATAAAACAACAACATGCAGCAGACAGGCAAACCACAATGACCTCACGTCCCACTCAGACATTCTTGTCCACTCAGCCTACCACTTCACCATATCCACTAATCTTTGCCTGCCTCAATCTCTAGCCCGCGATTAGATCGCATCAAGCTCGGTCCGCGTAAACGCATCAGACCGTCAGCGGCAACCCGCGTAAACGCATCAGGCTTCGATAAATCTCTAGGCAAAGCTCATTAACTCATACTCCGTCCCGCGTTTAGATCACATCAGAACCATGGCTATCTCAACCTCGCGATCTTGTCGAATCAGGGTGCCATTCAACCATAACTTCGCCCTCGATCTTGTTGCATCATGGAATCAACTTCTGCCCCGCGTCTCGTACGCCTCAGGGCCTCTTCGTCTCGTGAATATCATCGTATCAGGACCGTGGCTATCTCAATCTTGCGATCACATCGCATCAGGGCGCCGCATCACATCACCCTGCGAACTCGTCGCATTAGGGTATATATATATTCTGCACCGCGTCTCATATGCTTCAGGGCCTCTTCGTCCTGTGATTAGATCGTATCAGGACTGTGGCTAACTTAACCCCACGATCACATCGCATCAGGGCGCCACATTCCATCAAATTTCACCCAGTGAACTCGTCGCATCCGGGTGCCACCTAACATTAATTTCACCCCGCGATCTTGTCGCATTAGGGTATCAACTTTCGCCTCACGTCTCATATGCCTCAGGGCCTCGGCATGCCACACTCGTGCCATGACTTCCAAATAGTCTCCCATACAAGACAACATGTGCAATTCAAACACCGCTCAAGATTCATGGCATACAAAGTAGATCAAATGAAATCTGAACATGGCAAACGACATCAGGCATATCCAATATCATACAAGATCATCCTATAACACCTTAGGATATAACAAGGCATTCCCCTTAGACAAATTCTCTTAACTCAATCAATTTAATCCATGACTCGCCCAATTGAGTCCAATCTTCCTAGCATAAGGTTAGGAATTCCCTTACCTTGAATTTGGCAACCCAATTTCTCTTCTTGAAACCCCTAGGTTTCGGCCAACCGAGTGTCCACACCCAGACTTGTCGCGCAACCTAGAATTTCAACCAATTCCGTCAATTTCCATACTCAATTCCCCAATCCATCAATCCCAATTACCCATAACACAACCCTCGACATCTCATCACATCATAACATGCCTCAATCACCAATTTAGAACTTATAATCCAACAACCACAGCTCCCACAGAACCGTTCTTGCACAGAACCAACCGGTTCATTTCAGTTCTGTGCAAACCGAGCATGTCCAGCCTTTAATCTACTCCTAAATTCTTCATTTAATCATCAATCTATCTCTTAACATATCTATTTAAAGATTTGGGAGGCTTATCGAAGATTTGGAGTCAATTGATCGCCGAAAACTCAACGAATGTCGCCGGTTCCCCCAAACACAGAATCCGGCGATTTTTTGGGCAACATTCATAAGGTCGGTTCGTAGTCAAAACTTAATCAAATCCATCTCAACTTTTTACCACAGATTCATCTACAAGTCTACTTGATCTTCACAAAATTTGAGCTTAAAAATCCAATATTTCGGCCACTAAACAGGTGAAAAACCGGACCTACCTTAGATTAGAGCAGATTCCGTCGACTCTCGGGATAATCCTTGCTCCGGACTCCTCGGTGCTCCAAATGACCCGATTCCACTTCGAGGAGGTTGGTAAGACATAGATATTTGTTGGTGTAGCTAACCAACAGTCAAAAGGTGGCCAGAGGTGGTGATCGGGACTACCGAACAGAGAGACCAGAAGCTGGTTGCCGGTGAACAGAAATGAAAGGGAAGAAGAAGCTGCGTTTGGTTCTCTCTCTCAAGGGTGGTCTGGCCGAAAATTGCAGTGGGAGAGAGAGAGAAAGAGTGCTTCAAAGTCCCTTGGTCAAAGCTTGAATGGTAGTTGGCCAAAAGGTGTGAAATGACCACAATTGCCCCATCTCATGACACTTGTCCATTTACGTTTTCAAGATGATCCAATGGCCACCATTTATTCTAATTTTCGGCAGCTAAAGGGAGGGATAAATGTTGAAATTGCCCTTCTTCAATTGCTTGAGCAAAGTCCTAAGCTTGTGGGGGCAAAACGGTCATTTTACCATCGACATTCAGAACGTCATTTTTCTCGTTCCGAAAATCTTCGATGGGGCGACGACCTATCCAAATAACGTTGAAATTCTTGATTTTTCATTTTCAATCTTTCAAGGCTCGTTTTTGATAGTTTTATCTATCAGACGTAGTTCTAGCCTATCCCGAACTGACGGGCGGCTTTTGCAGACATTACGCGTATCGACCCTATGATCTATATGATGTTTAGGGCTCGTCAATTCGTGGCGGCTTTGGTTGTCATGTAATTATGAGGGTCTATCGCTAGTTTCCTCGACAATCCTTATGGCCAAAGTGTCATTATTTATTTGAGTTCCCCAGGTCCACGTACCTCGTCTCGCGTTAGCCTTTCCCCTTTGGTTAGTCTACTCGAATTGATCAGGTTCGACGGAATACGACTGAAAGACATCTCTAGATACACACTCCTCATTAGGGAGCCTAAAATTGACTGGAAATCAGAATGTCACAACTCTTCCCCCTTAAAGAAATCTCATCCTCAAAATTGCAACCTTCCAATCCATCCGATCCTTTGGGGGTATAGGCATTTCGTCGCACCCTCACTTTTCCGGATAATCCTTTACATGGCTTGACGATCTTGTTCGTCTTTTTCAACTCAAAACTATCATTTTCTAGGACTTTCCTCCTTTAACCCTCAATCCAATGGGCTTTTCTCCATTCTCTTCTGGCATTCATATCACTTGCCCGCGGCTCTTCCTCGAGCTTTCACCTTATCTCTTACATTTGTCCATAACCATCCTTACCAAGCCCTCGCTAGTATGCATTCTTACTGTACATACCCTTCGGCGTATTACTCCTTTCGAACTTCCTTTCACGCCAACAGAGATTTCAGGGCTTTATTCATTTGCCCTCCATTAACCAAATCGAGTTATGGTCCTCTCGACTCCCTAAATATTTACATGGTTGCTTCCGTAGTAATCCATTCTCGACTCCATCCGTCAATTCCTTTGGATCAAGTGATTCTTCAACTTTCATCGACATGTCTAGTGCTCGACTGCAAGATAGACAAACTTCAACTTTTAATATCATGCCCAATTCTTGTCAGCATGCCTAATGCTTGACCTCACGTTAGACTAATCCCACTTTCAGTCCATTCATCGATAGCATTGACGCGAGTCTGGCACACCTTTGTGACATCCCAAAGGACTCCATAATCCTCAATGCTCAACTCTCAACTGTAATCGTCCGTTAAACAATTCAACCTTCCTTAGCGATATGAACATCGCTTTAACAACACTTGGGCGGTCTCTTTGTTCCACGCGCCTTTTCACCAATTCCCTTCAGACATTTCATGCTCTCATTCTCTTATAATTCCCATAATTTCGAGGTCTTCTCTTTATCTAAGCAATGCTCTCATATCCACAAACGATTCTATACATCTGCGTTGCCTTTTATTCAATTCCCCTAGGGACACTGCTACCTTATACTCTCGTAGCAGGTGTAGCCTTGCAATGTTCTTCCACTCAGACAACATCTTCCAACTTTATCACTAGGACACTCGCAGACCACACTAATCATGCTTTCAGCATGCCAATTCATGTAGTTTTACTGTCATGGCGTACATGCAATAGCCATCTCAAATCGTTCTGTTACTCCTCAAATTTCATTCTGCGTCGTGTCACTACGACCTTAATAAGCCTTTCAATTTCCAATCGGAATCATCATATATTGCGTAGTCCTCAGTTTAACTCGAGTTCTTGAAAGCTCCTTTCACGTTCATTCGCCCATTCGGGTCACAACTCGTCCTTAGTCCATTTCACCAATGGAATAGCTCTTGCAGGGAATCTTTCAACGGTCCGTCTATTGTCGCTCATCAATCCCAAAAGCTTGCACTTTTTGCAATCCACATCGACCCTTGTCGATTCATCACTTATCCCAATCCTCAAAGGTTCCCCAAAGATTTCCTCTTTCAGCAGTTTCGCGACTGAGGAATCTCATCCCATCAGGTCTTCGACCCGTGCTCTTCATATTTAGCATACAACATACCTTCCCTTAGAGCTCATATGACACTCTCAAAAACTGTTCATGTTTCTCATGATTCTTTACATGAGTTCAACCATCGTCTCTTAAGACGGTAACGACCCACTCAATCGTTCCTTGGGCACTCAATTCAGATGATATCAACTTTCTTCCACTATTTCTCGCATTTTTCACTTGAGAGCTCAAATCTTGGCTCTCTATCGTCACGGATCTCCTCTAGGACCGCACGACATTTTTCTTATTCTTGTCACTCTTTTCATGAGAATCATTAGTGCTCTAGCCTCTGAGTTCCATACTCACTAAGACAACCTTATCCCAATTCCGTTCGTTCCACTGAATGTCAACGTCATCCTGGAATTCAACATTGTCCAAAAGACTGTCTCTCTGACTTCACTTCCAGTAGTCATTCAAGTTCTGTGTCCTCTTCCTTGGTATAGACGCTCATTCATCATACGTAGACAATTTAAAGTCTTTCTTCCTTTTACAATAGGGTCTCTTACCCTAAGGAAGAAACTACACAATTCTGTGGCATTTTCCCACTTCAAATTCACCTTGTCCTTCCCATTCCATAGGACATCAACCTTGGAGTCTGCTCCAACGGCGATACCTTTACTCTAGAATTCAAATGCCACATTGCTTTCACATTTTCTTTCCTATGACTCTGTCACCTCAAGTGACAATATTTGTCCGTCCTTGGGTCTCACAAATCCCCATATCGAATACTCAATTCTACGTTCTCGAATCACTTTGTATTTAAGCTCTAAGCGCTCTTTTCGCTTACCCAACCATTTGTTAGAATTACCAACAATCAAGACTATCAAGTCTATTTACTTTTCTTTTCGTCAATGACCAATTCATGGTCCAATCGCCCTTTAAGGACAATGCTCCATTCTTTAGGGAATAACAACTCATGATTTCCTCTCTCATGGTTCCACTTCAATCAACTGATCCTAGGAAATCATTAACTTCAAGCAATCTAACATGCCGATTCTTCTTCGACCTCATTCATAATAGAAAAGACTTACTGTTCACTTTCCACCATGTGCCTTACACCCAGGTAATCAACCATTGCCCATAGGCACGCTCCATACTTATAATGAGTATCTCTTTGCTCGTAATCCATGAGCAGGAGTTCTCTTATTCATAAGTCTTTCAATCATTCTCCTCTTTAACTGATTCCTGTCATCATTTCTCAAAATCAGGAATAACAATTAGCCACATGGTTCTCAAGTTCCAATCCACTCAGGAACTTGCTCATCTTGTTCAAGGGTCTTTGACCACCCCTACCATATGTCTAAGCGACCTTGAGAACTCTGTCTTACACCGGTCGATCATCTTATAATCCTTGCAAAAGTATTAGGATCCAAACAATCCTTGCTCCCAAGCAACCCCAGGATGATACCTCACATCGAACAACTCAACAGAGGTAGTCTAGGCAGATCTCATGCCTCCGAGAAAATCCTTCTTCTAGAAATCTTTCACCAATCCTCAATAGCCTCTTGGCGCTAGTACTGCCAGGGTCACTTTCTTTCTTCAGTGTACCCAAAACCTCTAAGGTTTTCTCACAAAACCCTCAATCCAGAGGGAGACAATTTCGAATCTCATCCCTCTACCTGACTCAATCAATTTAAGCTTTATACATAATTTTACAAGCTTTTCTAAGCTGTTGTGGTCCTATCCACACATCCAATTTCGAAAAGACTTACTCAGAGTCACCTTCTTCGTGACTTCTATCACTTAACTCATCAGCACAAGCATTTATCGCCACAGTGATTTAGAGAATCATGGCAGCTTCTCTCCGAGCTTGTTTAATCAATAATTTTCCATTTCCATTTAAAGTTCTCACGACCCATTCAACTGTTGGGTCTCGTACGATCAACCGATCGAGCCATATTCTCTTTAGTACTCGTACTTCCATCGCCCATCTCTACTCAATTTCATGATCCATCTCAATTCTTCGATCTTATCATATCTTACATACACCAGCCAAGTGCTACTCTAGTGACCATACCTTGGTCCTTCAATCTTATCAGATTCTCATGTCACTCGAACCACTATGATTTCCCCTTAGGAATTCAAGACTTAAGTCATTTACTCAATCCGGCAGTCTCAAGCTGCTCATGTCATCATTTATCGCTATCAACCATCAGTGGTTCCAAAACAACTCTTTGATGGCACATAGGAAATTCTCCACCATTAGCCTAGTATTCAAAGATCTCAAATCACCCTTGGTTAGCAATCATTCCTCAAGCCAGTCTCAACAAGGCAACTCCTCATCTAATGGCCACTACAAGGCCAGCCTCCACTAGGCATCCACCAATCAAGCGCTCCAAACAGCGATTCACTGAATCACAGGCTCATATTTTAGGCACAAAGGCATCCGCCCTCTAGCATAGTCACAACAGACTATCTCATCTCAACAAGCCTCGGTTCCAAGGGTATAAACCCATACGTCGTCTAACCTCTCAGTTATATCTTGGCCAAGCCAATCACATGAGGTTAATCATAAAACATGCCTAACAGGCCCATCACAACCATCACTTTTCCTTTTCAAAAGGCATATACTGTCAAGCACAAGGCTTTTAACCATGCCACTCATAGGTATCATCTCACAGGTCATGCCACTTTCAATCATTCTCGATGAGAATTGATCCCGTGCTGTACATCCCCTATCCACAATTGGACTCAACCTGATACCTAAGCTTCCCATTTCAAGTAATGACTTGGGTCATTCCTGCCTCTTGCCATCTTAGAAGCCTGCTAGGAGCCGCTCTTTGTCCAGACCTCTCTGTCCCGGCGATCACTCCCCGCCCTCATCAGACTTGGCCGATGCAGGTTGTCCCAAGCCATACATCTATGGAGAAAGCCCCATTCCACATGTCCCATACCATGTTTCATTACAGTTTATAGGTATCTCATCAACTCGTCCTATACCAAGCGACGGTTTATTAAGTCCAACAGCGACAAGTCATTGCATGCACCCTCATCGACTTTCGTTTCAAGGCCATAAACATAAGCACAACATAACCGTCATATCTCACAGATCAATTGCCCATATTCCATTACACTTCTCAAGTCCAGTCAACATTCAAATCACATCCCTATGCAGCTGATCACCACTGATCTTCGATTCAGGTACTCCTTGTATTCATCTCAACTCATATCACCCAAAGCTGTCAATAGTAATTGATAGCTAATCCACCAAAGTATCATACAATTCAAGCCTGAATCCACTAATATCAGTTATTTCTCTATGACTCGTACTCCTCAAGTTGGGTCATAGGCAAATCAAGATCATAATCATACATCTCAATTGACCCTTCATTCATAAGCAATTTCCTATTATCCTCAAGCACAATTACTACCTCAAAATCCATGCTCATGATTCTCCGATTCCAGCTTACTTCCACTTAAGCTTTAATCATCACATAACTCAAGATTATCTATCAAAGTCAACTCTAAAACCATTAAAGTGTATACAAGTTCAAGCCTACCATCCTCGAGACTCAACAATCCATGCCTAATCCCATAGACCTCAATATCCAACTGTCCTCAAGTCATCGCTCCTTATCACTCCAAGTCTCAATCTCATTTGATCGAGCTGACCTTGCTTTGATACCAAATCGGACGAGGATGTCACGCCCCGAACCCGGCGAGCGTGCGAACATCCTGCACAGCCGTTCCTTTTCGATTAACCCCAGGATCCATCGGCCAATATCATATAGAAATACGCATGCGGAAGCGATGCATTCTTCTATTATATGAATACAACTGTACCCGATGAGTTAGGACAGATACATCAAATTTCTTTAATCATTTATCAAAAGGTCAAATCCTAATTCGCACATCAGAATTACAAGCCCCAATATCTAAAAGGGCTAATCCACTTTAAAAACAAATGGCCAACTAACGCTTCAAATGCCACTCCTTGGCAAGCTCGTGCTCCTTCCGCCTCGAACCCGAAAAAAATGTAATCCCCCACTGGGGTGAGATATACATCCTAGTAAGGTGGGTCCTAACCCTAGGTTAGGTCGACCGTCCACTTAGGTAGTCATCTATCTCAAAATCCAATCTCATAACATGCTGGTGCATCAAGCACAAACAATAATGATAAATCATAGATCGAACTGCCGAATCGGAAAAATTGGGTGCTATCATATAGCTTTGTATCGGCTAAGTTCACGAGTTGGAGAACAACAACATGCAGCAGACAGGCAAATCACAATGACCTCATGTCCCACTCAGACAATCTTGTCTACTCAGCCTGCCACTTCACCACATCCACTAATCTTCGTCTGCCTCAATCTCCAGCTCGCGGTTAGATCGCATCAGGCTCGATCCGCGTAAACACATCAGACCGTCATCGGCAACCCGCGTAAATGCATCAAGCTTCGATAAATCTCCAGGCAAAGCTCATTAACTCATACTCCGCCCTGCGATTAGATCGTATTAGGACCATAGCTATCTTAACCCCGCGACCTCGTCTCATCAGAGCGGCATTCAACCATAACTTCGCTGTGCGATCTTGTCGCATCAGGGTATCAACTTCTGCCCCGCGTCTCGTACGCCTTAGGGCCTCTTCGTCCCGTGATATCATCGTATCAGGACCGTGGCTATCTCAACCCAGCTATCACATCGCATCAGGGCGCCACATCACATCACCCCGCGAACTTGTCGCATCAAGGTATATATATCTCCTGCCCCACATCTCATACGCTTTAGGGCCTTTTCGTCCCATGATTAGATCGCATCAGGACCCTGGCTAACTGAACCCCGCGATCACATCCATCAGGGCGCCACATTACATCAAATGTCACACTGCGAACTCGTCGCATCTGGATGCCACCTAACATTAACTTCACCCCGCGATCTTATCGCATCAGGGTATCAACTTTCGCCCCGCGTCTCATACGCCTCAGGGCCTCGGCATGCCACACTCGTGCCATGACTTCCAAATAGTCTCCTATACAAGACGACATGTGCAATTCAAACACAACTCAAGATTCATGGCATACAAAGTAGATCAAATGAAATCTGGACATGACAAACGACATCAGACATATCCAATATCACACAAGATCATCCTATAACACCTTAGGATATAACAAGGCATTCCCCTTAGACAAATTCTCTAAACTCAATCAATTTAATCCATGACTCGCCCAATTGAGTCCAATCTTCTAGCATAAGGTTAGGAATTCCCTTACCTTGAATTTGGCAACCCAATTTCTCTTCTTGAAGCCCCTAGGTTTTGGCCAACCGAGTGTCCACATCCGGACTTGTCGCGCAACCTAGAATTTCAATCAATTCCGTCAATTTCCGTACTCAATTCCCCAATCCATCAATCCCAATCACCCATAACACAACCCTCGACATCTCATTGCATCATAAGATGCCTCTATCACCAATTTAAGACTTATAATCCAACAACCATGGCTACCACAGAACCGGTCTTGCACGGAACCAGCCGATTCATTTCAGTTCTGTGTAAACCGAGCATGTCCAGCCTTTAATCTACTCTTAAATCCTTCATTTAATCATCAATCTATCTCTTACAAGTCTATTTAAGAATTTGGGAGGCTTACCGAAGATTTGGAGTCAATTGGTCGCCATAAACTAAACGAACGTCGCCGGTTCCCCTAAACACAGAATCCGACGGTTTTTTGGGCAACATTCACAAGGCCGGTTCGTAGTCAAAACTTAATCAAATCCATCTCAACTTTTTACCACTGATTCATCTACAAGTCTACTAGGTATCCACAAAATTTGACCTTAAAAATCTAAGATTTCAGCCACTAAACAGTTCAGAAACTGGACCTACCTCAGATTGAAGTAGATTCCGTCGACTCTTGGGAGAATCCTTCCTCCGGACTCCTCGGTGCTCCAAATGATCCGATTCCACTTCGAGGTCGGCATGACATAGATCTGTGTTGATGTGGCCATCCGGCAGTCAAAAGGTGGCTAGAGGTGGTGATGGGGACTGTCGAACAGAGAGACCAGAAGATGGTCGCCGGTGAACAGAAATGAAAGGGAAGAAGAAGCTGCGTTTGGTTCTCTCTCTCAAAGGTGGTTTGGCCGAAAATTGCAGAGGGAGAGAGAAAGAAAGAGTGCTTCAAAGTCCCTTGGTCAAAGCTTGAATGGTAGTTGGCCAAAAGGTGTGAAATGACCACACTTGCCCTATCTCTTGACACTTGTCCATTTACTTTTTCAAGATGATCCAATGGCCACCATTTATTCTCATTTTCGGCCGCTAAGGGGAGGGCTAAATGTCCAAATTGTCCTTCTTCAATTGCTTGACCAAAGTCCTAAGGTTGAGGGGCAAAATGGTCATTTTACCTCTGACGTTCAGAACATCGTTTTTCTCGTTTCGGAAATCTTCGATAGGGCGACGGCCAATCCAAATAACGTTGGAATTCTTGATTTTCCATTTTCAATATTTCAAGGCTCGTTTCTGATAGTTTTCTCTATCAGACGTGGTTCCAGCCTATCTTGAACCGACGGGCGATTTTTGCAGACATTACGCGTATCGACCCCATGAACCATATCACGTTTAGGGCTCGTCAATTCGTGATGACTTTGGTTGTCATGTAATTGTGAGGGTCTATCGCTCGTTTTCTCGACAATCCTTATGTCCAAAGTGCCATTATTTATCTGAGTTCCCCAGGTCCACGTACCTCGTTTCGCGTTAACCTTCCTCCTTTAGTCAGTCTACTTGAATTGATTAGGTTCGAGCGAAATACGACTGAAATACATCTCTCGGTACACACTCCTCATTACGGAGCTTGAAATTGATTGGAAATCAGAATGTCACAATTATTCATAATCCATGGCACAAACATCAATACAATGAGAGTTTACAAGATATTATACATTGAATGGGGTCCATTAAATGATTTTTCATAAAAATAAGGATCATATTACAATTTTCTGAAAAATCAGGGACCAAAAAAGTACTTTCCCAAAAGTTCAGGAACCAAAATGTAATTTCTCAAAAGTTCAGGGACCAAAATATAATTTCCCAAAAATTCAATTACCAAAATGTTATTTCCTATTTTTTAATAATAAAAAAATATAAAAAAGGAACGAAAAGCGGATCGGGTCGGAACCTGACCCGCTGACGTCACTCTGACGTCAGCACCACTCAGTCGGGCGTGCGCCTCACATGGTGCGTGCCACGTATGTTGCGCGTGAAGCCCACTCGCAGTGAGCTTCACCAGCGCGTATACCGCCGTCTAGCGCCTTCTGGTGACGTTCGACCACTCAATTTTCTCATCTCAACGAGCCCGTTCGTTTGGTATATACAAAAGTAAATTTTACCATACAGAACAAAAATAACTACACCAAAACAGTACGTATAAGAATGTGTATATGAGGCTAATCGCGATTAACGAATGTAAACTTGATTAGGAAACAAGCACAACACGGCTCTGATACCGCTGATGGGTTTTTCGTACTAAAACTAAAAACCAGATCTATAAACACCGGAACGAAATAGATCCTCATATCCATGAACAAAATGTGTGGATCCACAAACGAGATGTGCGAATTACAATCATGCAATAATCGAACCAATAAATATGTACTTTTATAGATAAATCACACTAGATCACATGGCTTGGAATCCACTTGTATCACTGATCAACGAAGTAAATCACGGGTAATGGAAATATCTCAATACCACAGATTAAGACCCCCGAGAGTGAAGACGAAAAAGTGATCCGGTGATCTGTTGTTCTTCGTGAGAACCTGTGAGAGAGCTTTTGGGAGATAATTCTAATAAGGTGAAAAGTGAACGACATACGTTCAATTCCAAAATAGATATACCATATTCTTTGCTTCCTTTTGTAGAATAGGAAACTATATCCCCTAATTGCCAATCCATCATTGTAATTGTTGCGCGGAACTAAGGATCGATCAAATAAATAGACAGAACGAGTAAAGTATATCGAACACCAGATATATGGGGTTCGGTCGTAAAGACTACGTCCACGGGGAGAGCAGCAACGAATTCCACTATAGAACGAGCGATACATAGAAATTGCAAATTCACTCGAGTTACACAAACACACTTTTGGTGTTTTCCAGTCTCAATCATATTCAAGAACGCACACAATGTTTAGCCCCGAATTTCTAGCAAAAATAATCTCTTAATCTCGCAAAGAAATTAAAATAAATCTAATAACAAGATTTTCTATCAACTATAAACACCTGTGGTTCTTCGCCGAATATAATTCACGGATGAACTTCTGTCACGAGCAATACCCACGGCCAAGCACTCAGCACCTGTAGAAAACGCTATGCTATTGAGGCTACGGCACTCACAAAATCGGCGATTCGTCGATCTTCGCAGACCGCGTATCCCTTGTGTCTTCCTATCAGACTTATATAGAATGCCGCCCACTTCTAACCCGCGAGAATAAAGTGCAAGCAAAACGGATCTCGCGCGGTAAAAGATATCCATGAGAATCAGTCATATCTTTTTTTTTTTTTTTCCCTAATCTCAACAGAAGATTTCTTTCCTTTTATATGTACGTGCACATCTGCCAATGAAAAAGCAAAGATAGATAACTAACAGCCCACAATTGGTCAACAAAGTTCATGTTGACCGAATACTTGTCAGACTCTTGTCTATATATATTCAACTATTCAACCGAACAGTCTTTCTTGTTTTAGAGACCGAATTCTACACGGATGATTTGAATTTCCATGTCACGTACTTGGGCATCCACAATACTAATTTATTTTACTTATTTTCAACAAATCATATTTTCGCTTCGGCTAAAACTCGAGACATATTTTATCAATCTATACCTTTACTCGATGTTTGGGCCAAATCACAATCACTTCGCTGATAATTCGAATATCATTTGTGCTACTCTCTCCCAACAGTCCCAATGGGCTCAACCGCCATAGATATCATCCGAAGTCTAAGTCACGCTTGAACTTTGTCATAACTGAGGACCTTATCAGAACACCAACTCCACATGCACTTTTAACTGCTCCACAAGGACTTTCCGACATAAGCTCCTTAATCACAAATAAAGCAAAACCATCGTTGCATCCATTTATGTCAGGAAACCGAAAACATACCTTGTAAACATTAGCAGTTACAGCCACCATTAGCTCTATAGGCTCCACCTCGCTATAAGCACCATTTGTGTCGATTAGCACACTAGTACCTGATACTTGAGGATTTTTTGGTTGCAACTCCATCTCAAGCTAAACACCGCCCAGATCCGTATGAACACTGTCATAATCACTCCTAGCCAGAAGTACTGGAGACTCGTCAAAGGTAACTTCTCTGCTGTAAATAGGTGAATTTATATTCGGGCACCACAACTGATAGCCCCGCTCACCTCATGCATAGCCATGGAATATGCACATTGCCTCCACATCGAGCTTACCATCACTTACTCGATAATAACATGGACAATTGAATATTCTAAAAATAGAATCATTAGCAACATTATCTGACCATACTTCTTTGGGAGTCTGATATCCAATCGCAGTCGATGGAGATCTATTCACCAGGTAACTCGCCATACTAAGCGCATCTGCTGGAATTCTCCTAGCCATACCCGCACTAGAGATCTTTTTAGGAGCCGTCTCTAGTAATGTTCTGCTAATCAATTCTGCAAATTATCGTGGTTTACTGGCACTAGTGCGGTGCTTCACTATGCACTCTTTCATGCAAAATTTATTTACCAGCTTCGAGTAGGACTCCATGCTACTGTCAGTTCGCACATGCTTGATCGACTTACCGGTTTCCGTTCCGATCAAAGCTCTCGACCGCGTATTTCTGACAACAGCATCAAACTTGTGTTTCCGTACAAACACCCAGGCCTTTCTTGAGTAGCCATTAGACTCTCAAACAAATGTTGACGTCTTAGGAGCGACTTATCAATGTCTCACCTTGAAGTTTATACAGACCACCATGCTTGATTCCTTTCATTATCACCAAGGCACCTCGAATAATCTTCAGGACTCCAGCTCGTGAAGAATACCTGCATCCAGCTGAATCTAGGGCACTCAAGGAAATTAAGTTCTTTTTCAATTTTGAAACATGTCGTACTTCAGTTAATGTCCTCACAATGCCATCATGCATTCTGATTTTAATATTACCAGCACCTATATCATCACATTTAATGTTGTTCCTCAACTGCACTTTATTACTATCCATATATTGATAAGAAGTAAATCAATTCATGTTTGGTGTAGCATGAAAAGAACGACCAGAATCCATAATCCATCTGTGAAACGAAGAATCCTTAGTGACAAGCAAGACACAATCAACATCATCAGAATTTTCAGCTATAGTTGTAACATCATCCGCAGATTCAACTCTAATTCCCTTATCCGTTTCATTTTTCAGCTTAAAGCAATTTCTTTTAAGACGTCTCATCTTGCCACAGTTCCAACAGACATCATCGCCAGTCCTAGATTGACTATGTTTATTCATGTTCATACTACTTCTGTTAACATGAGTACTGGCTCTTCCTCTTTCACCTACTAAAGCAGCAGATACATATTCACCAGATTCTCTTCTACGGATATCCTTACTCAAAATTAAATCTCGAATCCCATCAAATGTCAAACTTGTCGACCTAGAGGAATTACTAACAGCAATAATAGTAGTATTCCAACTATCAGGCAATGAGGATAATAGAATCAAAGCAAGTCCCTCATCTTTAAAGCCAATCTCGATTGAACTCAATTGACTAACGATTACGTTGAATTCATTGGTATGATTCGTAACTGACGCACCTTCGCTCATCTTCAAATTAAATAGACGTCGCATCAAATAGACCTTGTTGATCGCAAAGGGCTTCTCGTACATGTCCGACAGGGCTTTCATCAAACCCGCAGTAGTCTTCTCCTTGACGATATAAAACGCTATCCAGCAATTCCCAATCGGCTTGTTTCATCGTTTCTGGTTTCTTCCCAGATAGGGGCTCATGCAGCTTCATCTGATATAAATAATCTTCTATCTGCATTTCCAGAAGCTAAAGTCCTTCCCCTCAAATTTGTCGATTTTCCCTTTAGCTTCTTCTGTCGCCATCGATTCGCTTCAACTCAAGCAAGCCTAGCTCTAATACCAATTGTTGCGCGGAAATAAGGATCGATCAAATAACTAGACAGAATGAGTAAGGTAAATTGAACACCAGATATACGTGGTTCGGTTGTAAAGACGTACGTCCACGGGAGAGCAGCAAAGAATTCTACTATAGAACGAGCGATACACGGAAATTACATATTCACTCGAGTTACACAAATACACTCTTGGTGTTTCCCAGCCCCAATCACATTCAGGAACACACATAATGTTTATGTCATGCCCCGAACCCGTCGAGCACATAAACATCCCTGCAAGCAAACAACACATCTCTCGTGGTCCCAAGATCCACAATCATATCGAAAGATAATATATAAACATAAACATGCGGAAGCGGTACTCAAATAAATCCTCGTACAACATAAGTTAAGTGGGACCTGGATAACATAAAAACTGTCATACATCATAATATATGGTTCGTACAGATGCCTGTTACTACAATCCACTAACAAGTTGGGTGACAGGGTAGTACACAAAAAGAGTCTCTCATGACATCCAAAAGGACAAGGTCGGGTCGCCTCTAAAAAGGCTTAGGTCAGTGAGCTAAGACACCTAATATGAACTGCTGGAATCCTCAGTATTCTCGGCATCCTCCGTCGGTTCATACTCGGAGAAGGTCTTGGATTGGACCTCGATAGAATCCTCCATGGTCGCCTCATGAGACGGCTCCACAAGGTCCTCCTCGCTCGCCTCCAGGACGATAACCTCATCCTCCTCCACGGTGAAGTCCAGCGTCGGGATTTTCTCCGGCCCGTTCCTAGAACCAACTACGGACCCATCTGGTAACTTCTGCTCCCCAGTAGTCTGACACCAAGCAGGGATAACACCCTAGGGTATCTCGTGGAGCTTCAGCGGTCCAATCTGCTCGTCCCCAGCTTTCTTAAACCATGCCTTAAACCTATGAGGCTTCTAATTAGGGCTACCCTCATCGACCCAGACAACCGTGCATTTTCTCATATAAACGTTACCTTGACTATCCGGGAACTCATCAAAATATGCAGTCATCTCCTTGGGATCCCCAAAACATATAGACCACATATCTAAGGTCTAGGATCTGTAAAAATAAGGGTTCCCCAAAGGGGTGAGATACTCATCTCAGTAAAAGAATCCTAACTCTAGGTCAGGTCGACTGTCCACTCAGGCAGTCGTACACCCCAATCATTTCAAACTCATAAATACACAGGCATATCAGGCACAAATCAACGAAACAACAGCATATAGATGATAGGCATGCAATGATAACCTCATGTCACACTCATGATCATGCACACCCGTCCTGCTACTTCACCACATTCACCGATCTCCGCTTGACTCAATCTCCAGCCCGCGATCTCGTCGCATCAGGCTCGGTCCGTGTAAACGCATCAGATTGTCATCAGCAACCTGCGTAAACGCATCAGGTTTCGATGAATCTCCTAGCCAATCTCATCATCTCACATCTCCGTCCCGCGAATAGTTGGCATTAGGACCGTGGCCATCTCAACCCCGTGATCTTGTTGCATCAGGGCGCCACACAATATCAACTCCACCTCGCGATCTCGTCGTATCAGGGTATTCACCTCCCGCCCCACGTCTCATACGCCTCGGGGCCTCACTATGCCATGCTCATGCTATGATTTTAAATTCAATTTCACAAATCAAACAACAGGTGCAACTCATGCACAATTCGAATACTCATCGCATGCAAGGCAATCAAACGACACACATACGTGGTGAATAATTTCAAGCATAAACAATAACATACATAACCCTCCTATAGCCACTTAGGGCATACCAAGAACTATCCCTTTGTTAAAACTTCATAAATCAATCAATTTCAACCTCGACTCACTCAATTGAGTCCAATCTCCCTATCCTAAGTTTAGAGTTCCCTTACCTTGCGTTTAATATCACAATAATTCCTTCTTGCAGCCTTGAAGTCTTGGCCAAACCAACTCAAAGGTTAATTCACTGCGTAACCTATAATTTCAATCAATTTCATCAATTTCCTTGTCCAAATTCTTAATCCATGAACCATAATCCTCCATAACCTAATCCTCATCATCTTATTATGTCTCAAACATCAATTTGAGTCTCAAAATTCAACCATCATCAGCCCAATAGATTTGGTTTGCTCGGAACCGAACCGGTCCTCCTCGGTTTGTGCAAACCGAACATAACCGGTCTTCAATCTACTCATAAATCCATCATTTAATCCTCATCCTACCTCTTAACATGTCTATCTAAGGGTTTGAGAGGCTCACCGAAGGTTTGAAGTTAAATTGTCGTTGGAAACTTGTCGGACATCGCCGGTTCCTCCAAATTCAAAATCCAGCAGTTTCTTTGCAAGGTTTACAAGACCGGTTCATGGTCAAAACTTCATCAAATTGAGCCCCAATTTTTATCATATATTTCCACACGTCTCTACTAGATTTTCACAAAATTTTACTCCAAAACTCCAAGATTTCGACCTTCAAAAGGACTAGGAATCAGACCTACCTCAGGTTGAGTTCTACTCTGTCAGCTCTCGAGAAAATGCTTGCTTGGGACTCCTCGGTGCTCCAAATGGCTCGATTCTTGTTCGAGGATGTCGGCAAGGAGTAAATCTACGTTGGTGTGGTCGGCCGGCGGTTGGATGGTGGCCAAAAAGTGGTGTCGAAAAGGCCGAACAGGAGGCTCGGTTCTTGTCGGCGGTTCTTGTCGGCGATCGATAGATTGAGGGAGGAAGAAGAGAGGATTTTCGGTGGTTTCCTTGGGTGTGGCCAGCCAAATGAAGTGGAGAGAGAGAGAATAAGACTATATACAAAGCTTTGGTCAATGGTTGGATGGTATGTTTGAAAAAGTTGGACATGACCACACTTTGCCCCATCCTTTGACACTTGTCCTATTGTCTTCCCAATGTGAACCAATGGCCCTCATTTCTTCTTGAATTTCGGCAGCCTTGAGGAGGTTTAATGTCCAAAATGCCCTTCTTCAATTGCTTGGGCAAGGTTCTAAGCTTGAGGGGTAAAAGGATAATTTTACTCTCGACGTTTTGAACATCGTTTTTTTCATTTCAGAATTCTTCGATAGGGCGATGGCCAATCCGAATAACGTTGGAATTCTTGATTTTCCATCTCAAGTTTTTCAAGACTCATTTATGATGATTTTCTCTATCAGACGTGGTTCCAACCTATCTCGAACTGACGGGTGGCTTTTGCGGACTTTGCGCGTATCGATCATGTGATTCTCATCACATTTAGGGCTTGTCAATTCGTGGCGGCTTTGGTTGTCATGTAATTGTGAGGGTTTATCGTTAGTCCCTATGGTCTCGATTGTTACGGTCCGATTTAGGAAAATTTTGCAAATCATACGTTGGTTAAGTGGCATTACCCGTGCTTTAATTGTATGACACTCGCAAGGCATCCCTTAATCGTTCTTAGATCGGCCTTTTTGCGATTCTAAATATCCCCTCGACAATCCTTATAGTCAAAGCGCCATTTCTTATCCGAATTCCTTAGGTCCACGTACTTTGTCTCGTGTTAGCCATTCCCTTTTGATCAGTCTACTCGAATTGATCAGATTCGAACGAGATATTACTGAAATACATCTCTAGATTCATTTATCATTAATGAGTCTGAAATTGACTGAAAATCAGAATGTCACAGTTTAGCCCCAAATTCCTAGCAAAGTAATATCTTAATCTCGCAAAGGAATTAAAATAAATCTAATAACAACATTTTCTATCAACTATAAACTCCAGTGGTTCTTCGCCGAATATAATTCATGGACAAACTTCTGTCACGAGTAATACACACGGGCAAGCACCCAGCACCTGTAGAAAACGGTCTGCTATTGAGGCTGCGACACTCACAAAATCGGTGCTTCATCGATCTTCGCAGACCGCGTATCCCTTGTGTCTTCCTATCAGACTTATTATATAGAATGCTGCCCACTTTCTAACCCTCGAGAATAAAGTGCAAGCAAAACGGGTCTCACGCGGTAAAAGATATCCATGAGATTCAGTCATATCATCTTCTTCATCATCTTCTTCTTCTTCTTCTTCTTCTTCTTCTTTTGTTTTTTTTTCCCTAATCTCAACAAAAGACTTCTTTCCTTTTATATGTACGTGCACATCTGCCAACGAAAAAGTAAAGAAAGAAAACTAACAGCCCACAATTGATCAACAAAGTTCATGTTGACCGAATACTTGTCAAGTTCTTGTCTATATATATTCAACCGAACAATCTTTCTTGTTTTAGAGACCGAATTCTACACGGATGATTTTTTTCCATGTCATGTACTTGGGCATCCACAATACTAATTTATTTTACTTATTTTCAAAAATTCATCCTTTCGCTTTGGCTAAAACTCGAGACATATTTTAACAATAATATTGGCAAGGATTGATTTGTCCTTTAATTGACGCGATCAAATCCATTATAGACGATCTAGACAATAAAGAACAACTTAAGAAACTAGCCGGGAGTTTTGACACTTCTTGTTCGGCGAGTAGGATTAACATTACAACAAGGGATCAATTCATCAAAGGATTCTATATGAAGAGAAGGAAGTTGTAGTTTATTACGTAAAACAAATGGATCTTGATAAAGCGCTGGAGCTTTTCGGTTGGCATGCTTTTGACAGCGTCTCTCCTCCTGATGCGTTCCAAAGTCTCTCCGGAGAAGTTGCATTTACAACCGCGGGATTCCCATTGGCTTTTTGAAGTCATAGGTTCCTTTCTTCGTCGCAAAGGAATAAATATATGGGAAGAAATGCTAAAAAGGATGAAGAAAGCACTTCATAATGAAGTTCGGGTTAAGTTGAAGATAAATTATGATGCATTAGGAGATATGGAAAAATAAATTTTTCTCGACATTGCATACTTCTTCCTAAATGAATGCAAATAAAAAATAAAAAAAATCAATAGCAACCTATTTTTGGGATGCTTTGGATCTATCCCCACATATCGCATTGGAAGAACTTACCAATTTATGCCTAATAAGAATTGTTAATGGAGATGCTATATGAATATATGATCAGTCAAGAGACCTTGAAAAAGACATCATTCGCTAAGAATGTACGCAGAATCCGACACGACACATTAGGTTGTGCAATTGCAAAGAAGCTCTGAAAGTAGTAAGGTTGAATCAGGTAAAGTTAAAGTAGGATCCATACAATGGCAACTATACAATTATATTGGTACTTTCATTAGAAAGTTTCCTATGGTCGTTGTGAAGGACAAATTTACTGTTTGCGAGCTCATACTCATTGATGCTTTCTAATGGCAGAGAAAGGATAAAGTTCAAGCACTCAATTTAGTTGAAGATAGTAGGGATCCCATCACCTTTATTGATGAAGAATTTGAGACGATCCCTAATATGAAATTCCTCAAGATAAGAGCAGGAAGTTTTGTTGGAGACATAAACAATTATCTCCTGGAGCTAATATGGCTGTCTTGGGATTCTCCTCCTATATAGATCGTACAATGGCCAATTTGCCTTTGGAAAATCTACTAGCTTTCGAACTTTACGACAATGAAAACACCGAAAATTGAGGTGGATGGAACATTTTGAATGTATGAATGCGTGCTTTTGCTCTTTCAACATAGTACTCTCTCTTTGGTTCCCTCTGATAATATTTTTGCACTTTTGCAGATGGCAAATAAATTGAAAGTTCTCTCTCTCATAAGTTGTGAAGGATTGAAATGGACTCTAGACTTTTCTGGATGCCTGAGTTTAGAGAGACTATCTCTCTATCACTGTCCAAACTTGCAAGAAGTTAACTACTCTTTTGGAAAGCTAAAAATTCGACTCACCTGGACATTATTTGGTGCGTGAGTCTTCAAACTTTGCCTGAAGAGATTGGCGAACTGGTGAATTTGAAGCAATTCTCCATGGAAGAGTGCGACAATATGGAGAAACATCCTTATTCTATCCGGAAATTAGCATCATCGTCTGAGTTGGATATATCATCCTCAAAAGTTGCAAGTTCACCTGACTTTATTGGCAATACAAAACACCTGTCATTCCTTAATCTATCACGAAGACCAATTGAGAAACTTCCAATTTCTATTGGGGAGCTTACACAACTCAAGTTTTTGTTTTTTTTTTCACTCGATAGACAGAGAATGTTGAGGGAGCTTACAGGATCAATAGGCAATTACAGACGTTGAATATCTCGGAGACTAACATTGTTGAGTTACCTGATTGGACAAAAAATCACGAGCAATTGAAGGTGAAGAGGATAGGAGGGAGTCCAATGAGGAGGTTACCTGTCGGTGTTGGAATGTTAGAGAGGTTTGAGGAGCTGAATGCCCGATATTGTAAGCATCTTGCAGGCGAACTTCCCACTGAAATTGGTAGAATATCGTCTCTTAAGTATCTTAGACATCACATGCTGGAGTTAGAACAGTGCCGACAGCAATCAATTCCCACACGCGACTCCAACAGCTGGATTTAACGGATTGTAATGAGCTTCAAGAGTTGCCAAATCTTCCCCCCAAGTTTGAACTACCTAAGTATTCACTCAACATCATTGTGGTTAGTTCTGGATCTCAGTAACCTCACGAATCTAGTGGGATTGCTTCTGTCTAACGGCTATGGACAAACACCTGCCCAGGCATCAAACTCGATGGGAACTCATCAATTACAATGGCTTGGAAAGCTATCCAAGCTGGATAAGTTGGACTGGGGCCTTTCAGATGTTCCTGTGCTGTTGACGGAGTTCGGTTGCCTGCCTCGACTTAGAGAATTCACATTCTCTTTCGTGGACAATTTCGACATGGTAGTTGTTGGACTACAATTTTCCAACTTGAAAAGTTCGTTCAGATTGTGCCTTTGTCGCTCTCCACAGAGGGAAATTCAACTCGATGGGCTTGATTTAGCCGTGAGAGATTGCGGGTTTCTTTAGGGATTGTCTATTCTTTCATCAAGCATGAGGAAGCTTTGTAAAATGGAAAGTTTTAGGTCGTCCAAATGTACTTGAAATTTGATTTCTCAGCACGATGGAATCATTGGGGGCGAATTTCGGGTTGGATGGTGCGATCCCTTAATTAGGAGAGTTGTGTGGTTGGACAAACTCGAAGAAGCTGAAGGCTCTGCGGATTGAAATGTGGGATGGGCTACGGGTTGTTGAGGAGGGCCTCGAAGAATTGGAGCTTTTGGAATCTTTGAAATTTTTCGGACGTGGATCGTTGGAGATGTTGACCGAAGAATCCAATTCAAAGGAATGCAGGATATCTGTGCGACATAGCATTGCGCGACCGAAATTACAGATAGGTGATTCTTGACAGGACGGGGAAGACTTTTCTTTCCACTTTGTTCCGTTTGCTTCCATGTCTCCCCCCCCCCCCTCTCTCTCTCTCTCCTCTTGCATGTATAAATCATTTCTGTGCGTGGTAGGTTTCTAAAGATTCAATTCTTTTGGTAACATTTTCTTACGAAAAAAAGAGGAAAACTGGAAAAAAAATAATCATATCCTGAATTTCCACCTCAACATCTGTTTGCATTATCTAATTTTTAACATTAAAATTGGCATCATCATTTTTTTTTCCTTTTTTTTCCCTTTGGCACCAAATCTAATTGCAGAAGAAGCATTTTTTTTCATCACATTGCTATGTTTTGCTCTAAAATACTGTGTCATTTTTTTTTTCTTATTTCCGTCCATCAATCTAAAAATAATAAGGTTAATACCACGAAAAATCCCAAACTGGTACACCTGTGACAAATTTACCCAAAATTATTTTTTTGACCACAAAAAATTTCAAACTGATATATTTGTAATAAATTTTTCCCAAACCGGTACACTTGTGATAAATTTACCCTAAATTTACCCTCCATTAATTTTTCTTAAATTTAACCATCAAATTGCTAAGTTGGATGACATGTTTCAGTTCACGGGTATACCGGTTTGAGATTTTTACCCTTACCCTCTGTTTGTCACATATTTATCAATTTGAGATTTTTCATAGTATTAATCCAATTTAATGGAGGGTAAATTTATCGCGGTGTACCAGCTTAGAGTTTTTCTTGATTAAAAAGATTAATTTAGGGTAAATTTATCACAAAATTACCAATTTATGGTTTTTGATGGTAAAAAAAATGATTTGGGACAAACTTATCACATGTATATCAGTTTGGGATTTTTCGAGGTCAAAAAAATAGTTTGAGGTAAATTTATCACATGTGTATCGATTTGGGATTTTTTTATAGTACTAACTCCAAATAATGCTCACCTCCCAAGCCTCGACAATAGCGATGGCTGCCCCCCATCACGGCCAAAACGGCTGACTTGTCGTTAGTTTGCCCGCACCACCCCTCCCGTGTCTAATTTCTTTCTTATATATGTGCGTCTCCCCCACCCCTCTATCTCCCTATTTTAGATTTTGCAAATTGGTCTTTGCACCGGCGTATGTCCTCTTCTTTCTGAATTTAGATGGTTAAATCTGATGGTTAAACCTGAGTACTGATGGTGAAATTTAATTTAAATATTCTTTAACGTACTCATCAAGTAATTTGTGCCTCTAAGGCCTTTGATCTTATGAGATGATTGATATTCATGTATAAAATTCCCTTATCCAAGAACCTAAGAAAAACGACCCATCATATCCGATGTCATGCAAAAATTATCCTGATACCCACTATTGATGATGTTAATTATCGTCGATCTAAATAAATTTCGGTTTAATTCTTTTTCATTTTTGATGCTCACCTTTGAATTAGTTAACTTCATCTCTCAAATCAATGGGGAATGCAATTATGGTATCTTTGAAGAGGGCCTTCCTTTGTTTGATTTTTGTCATCCCATTACAGCGGATAAAAAATAATTGAAGAGTGAAATGCGCAATAAATATGTTTACAAGTAGGTTGCGTCAAAATGTTGCTTATGTCGAAAGTTTTTATGGATTTGACTTGACAATTAATCCATATATTTGGTTAACCACATGGAAAGAACTAGATGTCATGAACATTCCTCTCTTCCGCAATATCCGTTTTTTAATACCCACTTAAAAGTAAAAAAAGAAAAAGATTTATCATCCTTAATTACGACAACTAAATTCAGAAAAAAATAGAAATTCCAAAAATGGGGCCGTCACTTCAAATTTCCATTGAATGATTAAAGGCAATTTATGTATCCAGGAAAAATGGGGTGAATTTGGTCATGTAAATAGTATATATAATCCCCTCCAAGTAAGTCACATGGTTTGAATCAAATCATTGATACCTTTTTTGTTGATGATAGACATGAGGTGTGTGGAAGCAAGATGGTAAGATACAGTTGAGTTTACCCCCACAGGCATCAGCGGTGTTAGTTGCCACGTTTTGTCTTCGCATTTTGGTTGGCAAAATTGTCCAATCAATCATAAAATTTTTGTACCAGTTTGGTCCCAAATTTTGTCAATTTTATTTTGAATCTTTACACGTAATTGCAATATACTTCTCCTGACCAAGTTTTTTCGAAAATCGCTAAGGTTGCAACGTGCCATGTAGAATAGTCATGTCAGCCGGTGAAAAGTGACTAAAGGATTAGAATGGAATTTGTGCACAAAAAAAATTAAGATTAAATTGACAAAATTAAGAAGTTTATGATTGAATTGATATCTTTATAATATATTTAAGATTGATTTGATAACTTTTCCCATTTTGGTCCGGGGGTTCGAATATCCACGGTCACAAAGTGAGTTTAGGCCCTAGCGTGAGTGTTGTGAGGTTTATCTATAAGTTGCGATTTTAATCCGTATGCAGCGACCCACGATTCACACGTATAGATGCATGAATCACTAATTTATAGAGTTAAAGAATTAACGCACCCTGTTTCGAATACATTATTCTTGATGTGGAATTACGACGTTCTGATACCTAAGAGCTTCTCCTCTATCATCGGCTTTAATGAGACGATCCCTTACGTATAGTTTTGACGACTCTTGAGATGAGATTATGTGTACATCAGGGTTTAGAGGAGGGACTTGAGCTCTATTTATAGATATTGAAACCTATCCCCTTATGAAAAATAAGGTTTATCTCGGTCCACACTATCCAGCACCATATTTGACTAAATAGGAAACTGAATATATCTTTCTTTATTAGACCAATTAATATTACGATAACAATTAATAAAGCCCACATCGAATATTAAAAATATATTCTAACATTCTCCCACTTGGGTTAGATTAATCGAAATCGTACTGTATATGCACATCTTTATATTGGTCTAGAGATAATTCCCAATAGTCAATCTGATTCCATAAAGTCTTAAGTACCGAATCATATCAGTAACTGCATCAAAAGACACAGAGCCATCCATGGTCACAAATGCTCGTGACTTTAATGATATGAATTTAATATGGTAGCGTGGCAAACGGATAACATCTTAAATAATATAAACACTTTATATGTTATCCTCTATGTCAGTCACCATTATCTTACTTTATGTGTCACGAAACATGATGTGTCACAAGAGAATGTCTTTATGATTCCAACAAACTAACATATTTCTCACTTTTATAGTTAACTATACTTTATGTGTAACAAGACATATACTTTTAGCTAAAATAAATGCCCCAACCATCACTCAAGATTTACATGATGTCTTGAGATTTTTCTTTAGATATACATTCAATAACAATATTGCATTCATAAATGCTTCAAAGAAAGTAAAAAACAATACATATCAAAACGTTACTAAAAGTAACATAATATTGTAAATTTTATTAGAGCAAAAAACTAGAAAGCTCCCACTAAACAATGACATTCCACGATACTTCTAAACTCATATTAATGACTTGTCGTTCAAATACACAAGGGCGTAGACCTTTAGTCAGTGGATCATCAATCATAGCATATGTAGTAATATGCTTTATTACAACGTTACCATTCTACACTAATTCCTTTACGGTAAAAAACTTGACCTCCATATGCTTAAACCCTTTGAGATCTTTGTTGTTGTTAATGAATACTACGGAGTTATTGTCACAATACAACCGTATGGGTCTATCAACAAAATCATACACGGTTAACTCTCAAATGAGGTTCCTGAACCAAAAACTTGAATAGCAGTAAAAAGCATACTACAAACTCCACTTTCTTGATAGAGGATAACATAGATTTCTGTTTACCCTTTTCTATAATACTGCACTTCTCTTTAAACATATCAATACATGTGGTTGTCAACATGACATCATCCTGACAGTTAGCAAAATCTAAATCCGAATGTCCTACTAACTGCAAGTTATGAATATGTCTGTAAATCAGCATACAGTCTTTAGCCCTTTTTAAGTACCTCGAAACCTTCTTGGTAGCAATCCAGTGATCGTGTCCTGGATTTGACCGATATCTGCCCAAAAGTCCTGTTTCAAAAGCAATGTCTGGCTTTGAACAAACTTGAGCATACATGATACTACAAAGTGCACTAACATAAGCTACATTCTTCATCTGTGCTTCTCAATATTTGAATGAGGACATTGTGAAAGACTTAATTTATCACCTTTGTAGATAGGAGTAATCCCTGGTTTGCACTGTTGCATATTGAATCTCTCCAAAATACGACAAATATATGCCCTTTGAGATAAGCCAATGTGCAGCGAAATGGATCCCTATGGATCTCAATGCAAAGGACAAAAGATGCTTCACCAAGATTCTTCATATCAAAATTCTATGACAATATTCTCTTTGTCTCATGCATTAACTTAATATCGCTGCTAGCAAGCAAGATGTCATCAACATAAAGAACGAGAAAAATAAATTTTGTCCTATTAACCTTGCAGTATATGCATTGATCTAGTTTTTTTTTTTGGTAAAGAAATATGCATTGATCTAGTTTGTTCTCAACAAAACCAAAAGAAGTAACAACACTATGAAATTTCAAGTATCACTATCTAGAAGCTTGCTTCAAATCATATATAGACTTTTTCAATCTACAAACTAGATTACTTGTATCATCTGCTTCAAAACCTTCTAGTTGTGCCATCTAACTTGTTCATCAAGATCTCTATTCTGAAAAGGCAATTTTAACATCCATCTGATGAAGCTCCATATCAAAATGAGTTATTAAAACCATGATTACTCTAAAAGAGTCTTTAGAAGAGATTGGAGAAAAGGTAGTCTCGTTGTCTATTCTTTCTCTTCGAGTGAATCCCTTAGCTACTTGTCTAGCCTTAAATTTTTCAATCTTTCCTATAGAGTCTTTCTTGGTCTTAAAAATCCATTTACAATCAAGGAGTTTTTGACCTTTAGGTAATTCAATAAGCTCTCAAACATCATTATGTTTCATAAATAACATTTCATCTTTCATTGCATCTATCCACAAATCAGATTGATGACAAGAAACAGCTTCTGCATAAGTTACCGAATCAACAACACAATTGATATCATAATTATGTTCTCCCAGATAGATTATATAGTCTGGTGATATAACTGATTGTTTCTGCCTAATATATTTCTTTAGAAGAGCATTTTCCACTTCATTTTGTTCTTGAGAGGCTCAAAGAATTTCATTAGGAACTGCTTCAGTAACAGGTTCTTGAGTCTCAATAGGTTCAATCTGTGGTATAGGGACCTCCACAATTATCTGTATAGGTAGAGAAAACGACATAGAAGTACTCACCGTACTGTTATCTTCAATAGTATATGAGCAATCATCACCCTATTATGCTACGTCAAGCTCTAGAAACTTTGCTATCTGTGAATCCACAATTCCCGTTTGTTCGTTGAGATTATAAAATCGATATCTCTTTGAATGATCTGGATAAGACACAAAATAAAAATGAGTGGTTTTGGAGTCCACCTTGCTCATAGTTGGATTATACAATTTTACTTCAGCAGAGCATCCAATACCTTCAGATGATTTAAGCTAGGTTTCCGTCCAGTCCACAATTCAAAATGAGTAAGTATCGTAGATTTTAGTAGGAACATGATTCAGTATATAAAGCACCATTTTCAAAGCCTCATCCCATAAAAATCAGATAAATTAGATTTGTTAATCATACTCCTCACCATATCCATAAAAATATGATTACGCCTTTCAGCCACACTGTTCTTTTCAGGATTACCGGGCATAGTAAACTGATCCACAATCTCAGAATCCTCTAAGTACTTGGCGAATGGCCTTTTAAACTGTCCAGCATCGCCATGTCGACCATATTACTCACCACCATAGTCAGATATGACAATGTTTATGACTTTTCCCAACTATTTCTCGACTTCAGTCTGAAAAATTTTAAACTTGTCAAGAGATTCATATTTTTCCTTAATCAAGTGTAGATAAACATATCGGGAATAATCATCTATAAATATGATGAAATAAAAATTTCTGCACAATATGGTTGTATAGGGCCCACTTATATTTATATGGATGATCTTTAACAAGTGAGAGCTATGGACTGCAGTTTCTTTTTATCTATATTTTGATCATCTTTCTTCTACAGCAGTCTACGCATGTGTCTAGGTTACTTTTAAGAGTGAGTATAATCTATTCCTTTATCAGTCTTCCTGCTCTTTCTTTAGAGATGTGACCAAGATGTTTGTGCCATATTACGCATGACTATTCCTAAGGTATAGGTCTTTTGAAAACATCCGTTTTAGCTGTATAAGCGACGTATATTTCGTTGGGACATAAACAAAATCTGTACAATCCATTGGATATAATGCAATTCCCAATTTTATTTCAATTAAAAGAAATATAAATTGCATTGTTTGAAATCTCAAAAGAGTAATCACACATGTCCAAACTTAAAACGAAAATCAAATTTTGTCTAAAAGAAGGTACATAAAATGTATTCTTTAACATCAAATTAAAACAAGAATCTAGATTTAAAATAACATCTCATACGAACTCGACATCAGCTTTATTGTTGTTTCCTATGGTGAGTTTTGATTCTCCCTTATTTGGCTTCCTCCGATTTATGAATTCTTGTATGGTAAATGCAACATGATTAGTTGCACCGCTATCTAATCACCACGAATAAGATAGGGCTTCTGGTAGATTAGTTTCATAAATCAACGCTAAAGAACTATTACCTTTAGGCTCACGCTTAGATAACCAATTCTTATATTTAGCGCAGTCTTTTTTATGTGTCCTCCCTTCTTACAGAGAAGCAGAGACTATCCTTACCAGAATTACCGTCCTTTTTAAAGGTCGGTTTCTCTGGACCCAAATTGTCAGACAGTCCAGCAGATGATTGAGCTTCTTTATGAGTATGATTTCTGTGCCCTTTACCTTTATTAACACTAGAACTGGAAGCAACATACAAAGCAACATACGCTTTACCTTTCTTTAGCTTAGTCTTTTCTGACACCACCTTTGCAGTCCAGTCATTGATTATCCATGCCTGATCAGCGGTATTATGTTGTGTTTGGATAATGCCAAATTCAGGTGGAAGAGAATTGAGTGTAAGATGTATAATACAAGCATCAGGAATTGGAACATTAAGCGCCTTGAATTTTGATTGTTGATCTACCATCCTCAGCACATAGTCTCTGACACCAGCAAAACCATCATACTTCAAACTGAATAACCTAGATAGATGTGTTCAAACTTCAGCATTAGGAAAATCACGATTTCTAGCTACCAAGGCTTCCATCATTTGCCTAGCTGTGATGTCAGCAACAAAATTACTTTTAAGATGTTCCTGTATGGGTCACTTTATTGACAGTAAGCAAATCTTATTACTATTTTCCTAAGTAGCAAAATGTGTTTTTTGGGCATCTGTACTATCCTTAATAAGGGCTTTCGGCCTATCTTCATTAAGAGCAAAATGAACATCTGCCAGTTCCATACCAAATAGAAAATCATCTCTCTACTTCTTAAAATTAGAACCAGTGAGAATCTTAATAGCTATGAAGTTGTCGTTTGTGACATTCCAAATTTCGACACTCTTCGAGGCTATTGACGTGGAATGGGGTCTCGAAATTGGATATTGGGCAATGAAGAATTTCAATATTTAAAGGAATTGAGTGTCGTCTCATCGAAGGTAATTTCTATTGGAAATGTGAAATTTCGAACTGAAAGTGTGAAATTATAATTTTACCCATAGAAGGACACCTTTGCCTTAAGAATTGAATAAGGGCATTTTGGTCTTCTGTCAATCCTCCTTGGTGGCTGAAAGTTTGAAGGCAATTTGGTCTTTGAAGCTTTAAGATATTATTGGAATAAGACAAGTGTTATTATATGGTGAAAGATGTCCACTTAGCATTAATTGCTTGTCTATCCAACTACCATTCCAAACTTTGAATATTTTGGGAGAATGAAGAAGACTCCTCTCTTTCTCTCTCTCCTCTCTTCATTTTTTTGGCTGGCCTTATGCCTCTCTCATCTCTCTCTCTCTCTCTCTCTCTCTCTCTCTCTCTCACTTTTTCACTTTTTTTTCCTCGACACTGCCCAGACCTAGAACAGTCTGGTTTTTCGACCATAACTCCGGTGTCCGACATCAGATAGAGGCGAGCCAGTCATCATTAGAAAGCTTATCGTCTTGTCGTTCTGACGACATATCGTGAGCTCAATTTGGCTGAACCGTTTGTCCCATAAAGCTGTTTGAAGGGGCAAAAATCAGATTGGTCAAACTTGAACCCGCGAGCTTTAAATTGGGTTTTTGAGCTTGTTATGCCTTGATTTTTGGAAAAACAACCTCTCAAGCTTAGAAAATACATATATCATTGTGTTTATGAGGTCAAGGTTAGATTATAGTGGGATTTAAGGGCTGATTGTGTGTTGTTTTGTTGGACAAAAACTGGGCAGTGCTGTTCTAAGAGGAAGCCGTGACTTTGAGGGCTGTTCGCGAATCAATTATGGTTGGATTGAATGGTAGGATGACCCTAAATCTTAACTTGACATGTTATAAGCTATTGGTGGAGGTTTGAGGTGAAATTGATGGGTTTTAATGATTGTTCCTTCATGAACTCGCAAGGAACAGATTCAGCCCCCTTGTACACTAGTCGGAATCGAGCTGTTTGGAGATCCGTGAAGGAGTCACCTTGCTTGGAAACTCACGATAAGACATATAGGGATGTAGGTTGATGTCCTTGTGTTATGTAATGAGATTTAGATGTGTTATAATGGTTATTTGGTGTAATTTCCTTAAGAACCACACACTACCCTGCCCGGACAGAATTGAACCGAGCCACTTGGGAACTTGCCGAGGTGTCGTCTTTCCTCAAAACTCTTGGTAAGGCATCCTAGAATGTAGTATGATGTGTTGGCAAAGTGGTTGTGCGATAGAATTGAATTTGAAGGAGTTTTAATGGTTGAATTGTTGGAATTTCTTATGGCCGCATATTGCTCTGTTTTGACCGGTTTAACTTGAAGGCTTCGTGCGACCAATTGATGGATTTTGCTAGCTTGATTAGTGTGGTAAGCGACCTCTAAAATTTTATTAGGGCGTTAGGGTACTAATGACAAGTTTGAGACTCGATCGATGATTATGTGAACCATATGTGCTTGAATTGATCAATGTCGAATGAGATTGTTGTTAACCAAACCTTGCTTGCTTGCTTGGGGTGTAATTGTGATGTTTAGGGTTGAGTTTTCCATGTGGACATTCGGTTGGTACGTGCTATTGATTGACCGTGTGGCATTTGGTCCCTTGAGTACCAAATGTGCAAAGTTTACGCTTGAATTGGCAAGGGAATGCCTGGTTTGATTGAGTGCCTTGTTGGCCATGCATTGTGTAATTCGGCCATGATTGGCCTTCATGTTAAAAGGCTAATTGCTCGTTTAGTTGAGTTATACTTGATCACGAAGTCGTTTAAAAATGAGATATGGATTGTGATCCCTTGAATTATGAGAAGCATGTTTTATAAAAGCGAGCTTTAATTGATTGATGGAGCTATGAGCCAATGACATATTGAATCTTGATGCGCCAGAACGCGAGGTCGATTTATATCCCGATGCGTCAAAACGCGGGATATGCTTGATACATGTCAACATGAGTATTGAAATGGCATTTGAAACTAGATGCGTCGGAATATGGGTTGCTAATCGAAACCTTGATTTAGCCTGATGTGTATTGACGCGGACTTGACCATTGGAATTGGAAGAATGTTGAGCCTAATACGTATTAACGCGGGCTTGGCCATTAGAATTGAAAGCATGATGATTCTGATACGTATTGACGTGGGCATAGCCCTGGAAATTGAAATTGTGATGAGCCTGAGTCATTTTGACGCGAGCGTAGCCATTGAAATGGGAAGTTGTGACGAAATTGAGAATAAATCCTCTCATATGAATTTGATATTGTGCTGGTACGAGAAGTTTACCTTTGAGGGTGTGATTGTTCATGGATTGTGATTGTTTAACGCTAATCGTAATGCCTTTTCATGATGCATTGGGGGTTATGTGTTATTTTTCTTGATGAGCTATTGCTTGCTCCTTTTTAAAAGATGTTTGGGGGTACTAATGGCCTAGTTTAGGTTTAGGGTTAGCCTACTGAGATTTATATCTCACCACATCATGAGATTAAAATTTTTCAGGTCCCGAACAATGGAATTTGAGGTTGCCATGGATTGGTATTCGAGGAAGTCATTGAAAGAAAATGGATATTAACCCTTTTTGTACCCTTAGGGATTGCTTATTGTTTGGAGTTAGAATTGTACTAGACTTTGGAAGCTTGAAATGAGAACTATACTCTTTCTGTCCTAAATCATCTTGTATTTTCATGATTGAGATGTTTTCTCTCTTCCGCTTGTTCATATCATGTATATGGATTAGTAAATTGGAAGTTTGCCAATTGACTAGTTTGATGGCTACCTGAAATATCAAGCCTGAGTGTCAGAAAGGAATTGAGATGTTGCGAAAAACGGACCCTGATATTTAAGGGATTATGGAAATAAATAGACATGAAGAAAATCTAGACTTCCGAGTACTTGAGAGAGAAACCTCAAAGTTGAGGATAGAAACCTTGAATTCCCATGGACGAGTGTACAAGTCCAACATTGAAGAGGGACTCAAAGAAATGACCTTATCGGAAATTCGAAAGGAGAACTATGGTGTCCATTGGGATGGCACAAAGGTGTGCCAAGGCTTACATCCATACTATTGATGGAATGGACTAAAAGTTGAATTAGTCTAATCTGTGGTCAAGTATTAGACATGCCAACAAGAAAGAGGCATGACCCTGAAGGATGATGGGTTACTATGATCGTTGGAGATTTTCGATTGGAATCGAGAGCGAATTACTACGGAGGTAATCATGAAGTTGTTTAAGGAGTTGATAAAGCTATGACTCGAATTGGATAATAGATGACAAATTGATAAAGCCCATAAATTCAAGATGGTATAAAAGGACTCTTGAAGGGAGTGATACGCCAAATGGTAGGGGCACCAAAGAGGGCATTCTTGCAATGGTTTAGTACTGATGGTGATAGGCAAAGAGCTTGAGTTTAATGCGATACTCTGGAAAGGACTTTAGTCAAGAATTAGAAAAGCTGGATTGTAGTATGACATGCATACTGTCCTCGAACTGATAGACAATTAAAAAGGTGATTTGAATGCTTGAAGATATACTACCAACATATATTGTGAATGTCGAAAGAGAATAGAGAAAGTTGAGCACGGATTGAGGACAAAAGGAAACGAGTTCTGAAGGATAAGAACAGTTACTGGTAAAGACGTTACGGAAATGTCAAGTAACGAAAGGAGCTGCTTTGGAAAGTGAGGTAGCGATAAGGCGTCAGTACCCCATGAAATTGGATGATTGGAAGGTTACAAATTTTTAGGATAAAATTTCTTTAAGGAGAGAAGAGTTGTGACATTCCGAATTCCGACACTCTTCGAAGCTATTAAAGTGGAATGGGGTCTCGAAATTAGATATTCAACAATGAAGAATTTCAATATTTAAAGGAATTGGGCGTTGCATCATCGAAGGTAATTTTTATTGGAAAAAAATGAAATTTCGGACTGGAAGTGTGAAATTATTATTTTGTCCCTGGAATGACACCTTTGCCTTAAGAATTGAATAAATGCATTTTGGCCTTTAGTCAATATCCCTTGGTGACCGGAAGTTTGAGGGTAATTTGGTCTTTGAAGCTTCAAGATATTATTGGAATAAGACAAGTGTCATTATACGGTGAAAGATGTCCACTTAACATTAATTGCTTGTCAATCCAACTACCATTCCAAGCTTTAACCATTTTGGAAAAATGAAGAAGACTCATCTCTCTCTCTCTCTCCTCTCTTCATTTTTTGGGTCGGCCACACCCCTCCCTCATCTTTTTCACTTTTCCTCTTTTTTTTTTCTTTTGCCCAGAATACTGCCCAGATCCGGAATAGTTCGATTTTTCGTCTATAACTCCATCGTCCGACATCAGACGGAGGCGAGCCACTCATCATTGAAAAGCTTATCGTCTTGCCGTTCTAATGACATATTGTGAGCTCAATTTGGACCACCTGTTTGAAGAAACAAAGGTCAGGCTGGTCAGACTTAAACCCGCGATCTTCAAATTGGGTTTCCGAGTTTGTTATGGCTTAATTTTCGGTAAGACCACCTCTCAAGCTTAGATAAGACATATATCTTTGTGTTTATGAGGTCAAGGTTGAATTATAGTGGGATTTAAGAGCTGATTATGTGTGGTTTTGTTGAAAAAAACTGGGTTGTGTTGTTCTAAAAAGAAGCCGTAACTTTGAGGGCTGTTCGCGGACCAATTGTGCTTGGATTGAATAGTAGGATATTGATGGGTTTTAATGGTTGTTCCTCCATGAACTCGCAAGGAACATATTTTGTCCCCTTGTGTACCGATCAGAACCAAGCTGTTTGGAGGTCCGTGGAGGCGTCGCCTTATTTGAAAACTCACGGTTAGACATCTAGGGATGTAGATTGATGTCTTGGAAAGATGGTTGTGTTATGTAATGAGGTTTAGAGGTGTTATAATGGTTATTTTGTGTGATTCCCTTAGGAACCATACATTGCCCTGCTCGGACAGAATTGAACCGAGCCACTTGAAGGCTTGTCGAGGCATCGTCTTGCCTCAAAATTCTTGGTAAGGCATCCTAGAATGTATTATGATGTGTTGGCAAAGTGGTTGTGCGATAGAATTGAGTTTGAAAGAGTTTTAATGGTTGAATTGTTGGAATTCCTTAGGGTCGCATATTGCCCTGTTTTGACCGGTTTAACTCGAAGGCTTCGTGCGACCAATTAATGGATTTTGCTAGTTTGATTAGTGTGGTAAGCGACCTCTAAAACTTTATTAGGGTGTTAGGGTACTAAGGGACAAATTTGAGACTCGATCGATGATTGTGTGAGCCATATGTGCTTGAATTGATCAATGCTGAATGAGATTCGTGTTAACCGAACCTTGCTTGCTTGCTTGCTTGGGTTGTAATTGTGATATTTAGGGTTGAGTTTTCTATGTGGACATTCGGTTGGTATGTGCTCTTGATTGGCTGTGTGACATTTGGTCCCTTGAGTACCAAATGTGCGAAGTTTATGTCTGAATTGGCAAGGGAATGCTTGTTTGATTAAGTGCCTTGTTGTGCCATGCATTGTGTAATTCGGCCATGATTGATCTTCATGTTAAAAGGCTAATTGCTCGTTAAGTTGAGTTATACTTGATTATGAAGTCGTTTAAAGATGAGATATGGCTTGTGAGCCCTTGAATTATGAGAAGCATGTTTTATGAAAGCGAGCTTTAATTGATTGATTGAGCTATGAGCCAATGTCATATAGAATCTTGATGCGTTAGAACGCGATGTCGATTTATATCCTGATGGGTCAGAATGCGGGATATGCTTGATACGTGTTGACACGAGTATTGAAATGACATTTAGAACTTGATGCAAACGCGGGTTGCCAATTGAAACCTTGATTTAGTTCGATGCATATTGACACGGGTTGACCTTTGGAATTGGAAGCATGATGAGCCTGATACGTATTGATGCCGGCTTGACCATTGGAATTGAAAGCATGCTGAGCTTGATGCGTGTTGACACGAGCATAGCTATGGAAATTAAAATTGTGATAAGCCTGAGACATTTTAACACTGGCTTAGCCATTGAAACGAGAAGTTGTGAAGAAATTAAGAATAAATCCTCCCATATGAACTTATTATGCTGGTATGAGAAGCTTGGTCTTGAGGGTGTGATTGTTCTTGAATTGTGGTTGTTTAACGCTAATCGTAATGCCTTTTCATGATGCATTGAGGGCCATGCATTATTTTTCTTGATGAGCTATTGCTTGCTCCTTTTTAAAATATGTTTGGAGGTACTAATGGCCTAATTTAGGTTTATGGTTAGGCTAATGAGATTTATATCTCATCTCGTCATGCAATTAATATTTTTCAGGTCCCCGACGATGGAAACTGAGGTTGCCATGGATTGGTATTCGAGGAAGTCATTGAAAGAAAAAGGAAATTAACCCTTTTTGTACTCTTAGGGATTGCTTATTGTTTGGGTTAGAATTGTACTAGACTTTGGAAGCTTGAAACGAGAAGTGTTCTCTTTCTGTCTTGAGTCATCTTTTATTTTCATGATTGAGATATTTTCTCGCTTCCGCTTTCTTGTATCATGTATATGGATTAGTAAGTTGTGGGCCGAAGTGCTACGCCCTGTGTCTCAACTTAGCTCGCTAACATCCCTCTAAAGCTGATAACTTGAATTTCTTCCCAGGATCCATTGGCTAACATCTTGAACATGATATGAAATGCACAAATGGATGCAAGCAAAACTCCATACTATTTAAAACATGATGACTCAAGATGGGAAGAGATGGATTTATACTTGTACCAAAAATATTCTTACAACCTCAAGAATTGATTTCAAAAACTACAGCCATCAGTGTTCAAAATTCACCTTCCTCCACAAATCAATGATAGATGAAACTTAGCCCTACAGAACTACACGATCTTTAAGTCCACAAAGGAGATACAATTAAATAAAGTTAGACCTCCATTTACTTCAAAAGACATCTCCAAAGCCAATCAGTAACATCCTCTGAGCTTTATCATTCGATACTTGAAAAAAGTTATCCCATGACGGGGTGAGAATAAATCCTGGCAAGTAAACTCTCAAACCTAGATTAAGCTAGTGGTACCTCTAGACAAATCCTAAACATGTAGTTCTCACATTATAGGCCAATATCAAATCATATCTTATCCTGCAATTCTAATTATCAAGGTCGTTATTTAAAATGATTCCTATCAAGCGATTCTATCCATCGAGGCCTTCCCTCGGATCATTCCTTATCATGCCATCGATATTTCAAAGTTGTTCTCCAGATCGTTCCTTGTCATGCACTCTAATAAAAAGAGACGATTCTCTAAACCAGGCAAAAAACAATGACACATTGCAATTTCGAACTCAGGAGTTCACAAAATAAGTCATGAATCACAATTTAAGGTCGAGCTTCGTACTTAACCACTCGATAGCTCATAAGCTTATAGGATAGTATAATACTCATTGTGGTTTCAACTTTAAATGGCTAGGCCTGTTCATTAGCGCCTCAGGCTTAAGTAATTGTTGTACCCGTGTTAGTACGTCTCAGATTACAATGTCATTCTAAGATCCGCGTTAGTACGTCTCAGTTCAATCCCACGTCTATCACCTTAGGATATGCTTAAACCTCGCGTTTTTCGCCCCATGGCAAGCTTAAACCCCGCGTTCACCGTATCAGGGTATAATATACACATAGGCTCAGAATTCAATCAATCAAGGCCAATTGAAGTAAACTACACCTCATCAATCAAGAATACCAATCAGCCTTTAAGCCTTAAATTCCCCAAATTGGTTAACATACCACACTTCGGCCATTTTCTCGCCTTGAGAACTTCACGATCAAGTATAATGAAACCAATCAAGACATTTAATCATTGGCTCACGTAATTCACCCCATGGCCAAATACATATGGACACAGCCACAATCCAATCATCAATTTCACAATTTTCAAGTCATGACCGAATATACAATGAGCACGATTAGCCAAGACAACGGAAGTTTGGTTCAAGAACACCTCAAGAACCCTTTAGAAGGAACGTTTGGAGGCAAACACTTAGAAGTAACGTTTGGAAGGAAACGTTCAGAAGCAACGTTTAGAAGGAAGGTTTAGAAGAAATGTTTAGAAGCATCGTCAAAAGCAACGTTCAGAAGGAACGTTCAGGAGCAAGGTGAGAAGCAACGTTCAGAAGCAACGTCAGAAGTAACATTCATAAGCAACGTTCAGAAGCAACGTTCAAAAGCAACATTAGAAGCAACGTGCAGAAACAATGTTCAGATGCACGATATCCTCAACCTTTACAGCCCTCAAACTATCTTTGATCACCATCAGATCCACCACTAAATATGTCTATTAGTAGCCTAAAGTCCTAGGTAAGGTTTAAGAGTAACTTACCACGAGATTAGGTCAAGTAATTTCTTTAAATAAGCGATGCAAGATCACAACTCAAGCTAGTGGGCAAAACTGATTCGGTCCCCCTTGAAGTTCATATGAAATCAGCCATGGAAATCGACAAGAACCACTCTTAATTCCATCAACTAACTTCTTAGCGCACTAGGTGAGGCTTTAGAAGTCACTTACCCTTCAAATGACCAAAGTAAGTCGGGCGAGACCTCAAGAACAACCACCAAAGTCACGATCTCTGTCGGTCAGCAACACTAAGTTGGTTCCGAAGAGAAACACCACAAGTTATGTCACGCTCCGCCCTTCCAAGCGAGCAAGACATCCGCCAAGACTTGAATGTTAGTTCCAAGAACCAATAAACGGCCTAAGGGGTAAAATGGTACACACATGCAGAAGGAGAAAAAGAAGGAAATTTAACTAACGACTTAGATAGTAGAATAATATGGGGAGATTCAAAATAAAATAAAAGCACACACATATATAAATAACATAAACGTCATTGTTTACAACCAGCGAACGGAGATAACATAAAACAAACACACCTTTGGGGTCGGAGGAACTAAGGGCTATAACCAAAAGACTGCACCATCGCCCTAATCAAAAGCCTAACATCAAGAGATTACCACTCCCAACGTTTTTCATGGCAACCTAACCTACTCTAAGGAGCTACTCGTCTTGTCGTCATCCTCTGCTTAGTCTTCATTTGGAATATAGTCAGAGAAAGTCTCAGATCGAGCCTCCATAGTATCGTCCTCCATTTCATCCTTTGAAGTAAACATCTCTATCACCTCAACGCCCTCCTCGACAGTAGGGGCTTTCTTTGGTATATTTCTCGATGCTACCACTGAAATCTCCACTTCGACATCATCATGGATTGGGTGATACCAGTTAGGCACCACTCCTCTAGGTACCTCTGTGGGCTTCAAAGGACCAGTCGTACTCTCACCGACCAATGAAACCAAGCTTCAAAACGATGCGACTTCCACCCTTCATCTCTCTCATTGGCCCACACAGTAATGCGTTTCCTAACATAAATGGTTTCTTGACCATCCAGAAACTTGTCAAAATAGGCAGTCATCTCCTTGGGATCGCCTAAGCGTATTGAAAACATGCTTTAAGGCTTGGGGTCTGAAAAGCATGTCCCACTACAGAGTGATATTTATATCTCAACAAGTGAATCCTAAACATAGACTAGACCGCCAGACATGGCCGGTTCCACGAAATCGCCGGTTTCGAATTAGGAACCGGCCCTTAAGCGATCGGTTTCGATTCTGGTTCAGAACCAGCCGGTTCCGGTCTAATTTCGATTTCCATTTTTTTAAATAATAAAAAATAAATAAAATATAAATTATAATCATTAATCAAATTTACATTGTAATAAAATTTGGGAAAAAAAAGGAGAAGGAATGGGCTTGAACTTAATGAATTATCATTAAGCGCCTACATATTTTCTTGGGGATAGAAGAATCAAAACCCATGTAGTTCTATTACCTTTGGCTTCGGTAACCCCAACTTACCTCATCGTCAATTGTCACTACCCGTTGTTGTGGTGGCGGTAGTATCTCCACAATCATCACTGAAGAATTCGTATTCTCGATCCAGCTCCAATCATCGACACAAGCTTGAATCTCCACACTTTTCGGACTTAATCTTGAACGGCGGGGGTCCAAAATTAATCCTCCAGCGCTAAATGCTTGTCCAACTGCCACTATTGAAGAAGGGATCGCTAATATTTGTTTCACAATGAGAGAGAGAACTGAAAATTGAGTTAAATAGTTCTTCTACCACTCAAGAATCTTGAAATTTGCGCTGTTTTCAGAAACACTAAACTCAAAAGCTATTGTTAAATAGTTTTCTAATTCAGAAATAATACCTGTTGATGTCCCTTTATATTTTTTTTTGCCTACTCATGAGCATTTTATACCATCTACTAAGTGAAATATCTGCATCTGCATCACTTTGTGAGACACTATGTTTGGCAGATCTACATCCACTATCACTTAAACCATATCTACTAGAAATTTCATTATATAATGTTATTATAGCTTGTTTAACCTCTGTTTGTATAATTGAAAAATTTATTACTACATTCAAATGTAAACAATCATAATAATAAGCATTCATATAATCTAATAAGCCATCTAATTTAGTGCGTGGATTGAAAACAATACCAACTAAATAGACAAGAGGAATGTTCAAATAATAATCAAACCATTTTTCTCGCATTACTAAAATACTCGAAGCTAATTTAGTATCATTTTCGTATATGTTAAAAACACAAGCAATATTAACATACTCAATTAAAAATAAATACATAGTGGGATAATAAATACCAGATAAAATATTAGTAGCATCATTAAAAACTTTAAAAAAATCTAATTTTTTTTCAAACGTCCCAATGTTGCTGGAGCAAAGTAATATCGGGAACGATATTCAAAATAAATGAACATAATAAATCTTTGTAATCAAAAGTTTGTAGAAGCATCTTGTAGGTAGAATTCCAACAAGTCAGAATATCTTTTGGAAACCTTCTTGCTTTTCTCCCATTTTGTTTACAAAATTTTCCCCACTCTTTCATAAGATGAGGATGGCTCCATAAAAATCTAATTGCACTATTAATTGGATGTAGATAAGTCACAAGAGATCGTAAACCATCTTGTACACATAAATTCAAAACATTGCAAGCACATCTAATGTGAAAAAAATGTCCGCCAAAAGACGGTTTACAATTTTTTTAACTCGGGAATGGAAGCAGTATTTGCGGCGGCATTATCAAAATCAATTGAAAAAACTTTATTAATCAAATCATATTCTTCTAAAACTTTCCTAATTAGTCTATAAATATTATGGGCCGTATGTCTTTCAGGAAAAAATCAAAATGTAAGAAGTCTTTTTTGAATAACTTAATCATCATTTATCCAATGACATGTGACACCCATATAAGAATTAATATTCCAAGCATCGCTCCAAATATCACTACCTATATGTACACGTCCATTGAATTCTCCAAAAAAACTTATCAATTCATTTTTTTCATTTTTTAGAAGTTTGTTTAAGTTCGCGTCTAAGAGTAGTTTTTAAAATAGATGGTGCTTGCGGAGCAAGCACAATATTTACCAAATATCTAAAATTAAAATTTTCACCAATATTGAACAAAGCATGCTTAAGGGAAACATATTTAGCTAATATTTGTTTATAAAGTGCATTAGTGAAACGGAATAAAGGATGGGAGTTAAGATTGGTGAACCCGGAAATTTGTTGTTGGCTAGTGTCGATCTCCACTTGCGTTGGATATTTTTTCGTCAGATGCCGAAGAAATGTTCCGTAACCATCTCCTTTACCAAGTTTGTATGTTTGCGGACAATATTTACATCTTATATCAAACTTACCTTCATTTTCATTCCATACTTTGTTGAAGTGTAGCCAAAAGTAGGATTCTCGACTTTTTCGTCCTTGCTCATTTGCTATCGACGTTTCTTCGACACTAGTAGGAGGATAAAGACTTTCTTGCGTTGGGGTGTGCTCGACGTTGGGATGGGGAACATCGTCGTCTTCCCAACATGCATATTCACGAGGATCATATTCACGAGCAAGATAATCGGATTCTCCCATCGGGTTCTTTCTAGTATTTCTGCTTCCACTTGCCATTTTTTGAGAGAATTGATCGGAAAATTGATTCAAAGAATTCAGACGAAATTGAGAGAGAATAACGGATTGCGAGAATTTGAGAGATTGAGACTTGAGAATTGAGAGTATTGGACATAATTGTGAGAAATTGTGAGAAAAATGAAGAGGGATTGAAAGGTTTTATAGAATATATATTTTATATATAAGAAATTTGCAATGGCCAAATGGCCGTTGCAAATGTCCAACGGCCTTCGGACAACGGTCCGAAGGCCATTGGACCCGTTGGGGAAGAGCGGTTGGGGCTCTTCCCTTCGCCAGGCGGGGCCCACCCGCTTGGCAAGGCCCGTCCGCCTGGCAGGGCCTCGAGAAGAGCCGTTTGGCTCTTCTCAAGGGGGCGGGGGGCCCGCGGCCCCCGCCCTCACTTTTTTTCCAATTCCGAAAAATTAAGAATAGGAACCAGCCCTTGAAAGGCCGGTTCAGGTTCTGGTTCGGAGCCGCGGGTCCGGTTAACGGGTTGACAGTTCCGAATGGCCATATCTATAGACCGCTAGTTCGCCAGACTATGCAAAGACGCGTAATGCAGAAAAATTCAACAAGGCAATTAGTATGTGGCATTCACACATTGATACACCTCAATGTTATTGGCATAAATAAGAATCACAATCGTTCGTACTCAAAGTTTCGAGATCGAGCTTAACGTACTAGCATAAAATGAGTTTATAACTTCATAGATTATCTCAATGATGTCTCACACTCTCATCGCCAAGGGCTTTCTAGCCACGAAGTACACCTCAAGGGTACTATAGCCATTTCTTTTCACAGGGCACTATAGCAATTTCAATCCACATAGGGCACTATAACCATTTCAATTCATATAGGCACTATAGCCATTTCAATTCACATAGGCACTAGAATCATTGAATTCAATAATCGATCTATTCATCAATCCAATTTGTCCAGTAATGCCCTAGTGATTGAGTAAAGGTTTAAGGAACACTTACTCTTTGATCGAGCTAGAAAATGTCAATTCAAATGATCCTCCCAACTCCGCAAGCTCACGGCCAAATAAGGGTCATGCACGGCCCTAGGAAAATTTCATGATTCCATCAATAAAACTCTTCAAATCACAAATCCATTGAATAAATACTTCGCCAACACATCAATTGACATTCTAATATGCCTTAACAATGACTTTAGGACATGATGACACTCCCACGAACCTTAAAGTGTTCGGTTTGCAGGCTCCCAAAATAGGGTAGAATCGGTTCTGCTCTATACAGCACAAATCAGTCCACAATTCAATCCTAGGCTCCAATTCATCACAAATTTAACTTGCTAAAACCTTAATCCATATGTTTAGGAAGCTCACAAAAAGTTTTGAATCGAAACAACACCTCGAAGGTCTTCGAACAGCTTGGTTTTCCCACGGTCTTCAACGGTCAGAATTTCTGTTTCAAGAAACCATTTCAATTAAGTCACGAAAACCTATCTTAACCTAACTAAACTTGCAACCACAGCTCAGCCAACTCAAGTAAAACATGTTAAGAAGATCCCACAGCAAGTTTGAAGTCATTTGAAGTCTTGAAGTGGATGAACGAAGACCTTATCTCAACTTGCTCATAATCTGTCCACTTTCGATTTCAGGGGTGGTCAGGAAAAATGGGACCTCTAATCAACGATGCACCGGGGATGTATATAGGAGAGGTCGAGGGTGGTGGTGGTGCTTGACACGAGGTTAAGGGGTCGCTAGAGGTGGCGGTCGAGACGGAAAAGTAGGCGGGCAGAATTGATTGGGCGAGCCAACATTCAGCCAAGAGTAAAAATGAAGAAAAAGAAGAAAATGGAAAGAGATGGAAGGGAGAGGTTTGGCTGAGCAAAGGGGGTCTTCTCCAATTATTTTCTTAGTCAAAGATAAGATTGGTAAGTGAAAAGTAGAATTAAATGCTAAAACACACAATGATTGACACTTGGCATGGAGCAAATAATTATCATCTCTTGCATTAACTTTCTTTGACCACTTGGTCTTCCCAATTTCGGCAACCCATGGAGGTCCAAATGACCAATTTGTCCTTCATTAGTTCTTAAGGCAAGGGCAAGGCTTGATGGCAAAATGGTAATTTGCACTTTCTATCCAAAACTACACGTTTCCAACTTTAAATTACCATCAGCGAGGAGACGTCAACTTCCATTCAAATTTTGGAATTCCTCATTTTCATTTTTTCAATTTCGAGACTCCATTTTGTGATTGATTTTTTCGTCAATCATAACTTCAGTTTATCTCGAACTAACAGGCGGCCTTTGCAGACGTTACGCATGTCTACCCTGTGATTCTCATCACACTCGAGACAACTCAAGTTATGGTAACTTTGGTTGCCATGTAATTGCGAGAGTTCATTGCTAGTTCTGATTGTCGTGATCGTTATAGTTTGATTTAGGAAAATTTTGCAAATTATACATTGGTTAAACGGTACCACCACACCCCGATCGTATAACACTAGTAATGGATTCCTTAATTGTTATTTGATTGGTCTTTATTGGTTCTAAATGTTCTCTCGGCAATCCTTATGGTCAAAACATCATTTCTTTTTTCGAGTTTCCTAGATCCACGTATCTTGCCATGCGTTAACCTTTCCCTTTTGATCAGTCTACTCGGGATTGTTGAGATCCAGGCGAAATAAAATTAAAATACATTGATAAATATTCTTCATTCAATAGTATCGAAATGGTGGAAATTTAGAATGTCACAAGTTAGCCACTTATATCCTTTCATAATCTAACTTTAACCTCATAAACATGTTGCTACACATCCCAACTAAGTCTTAAAGTGTTTTACCAAGAGATTGGGTGAAATGAGCTCAAGAATCAAGAATCCAACATTGAAGCTCTTGGTTTGGGTTAGATTGGTTAGTGACCATTGCTTCTTCAAACGACTCTACATGACAAATGGTTGGATGGATTTAGGCCCATAATACCTTGTTGGAAAGACAAGAGAAAGAGTTTTCTAACTATAGGTGGCTCGCCAGCAACCGATGATGGATGGGGGAGATATGGTTGGAAGAGTGAGCGGCGATAGGCTGCCAACGAGAGAGAGATAGAGAGATCAAGATAAGAAAAAAAATGAGTGAGAGAGTGTTCTTATGGGAGTTCTGCTGAATAAGGGGAGAGATAGTGTTCTTTTGAGAGTTTTGCCGAATGATGGGATAGAGAGGGTGATATACTCCACTTTCAATTCTAAAAGATGGTGGGAGTGGTTCATGGAGTTATGACATTGATTTGAAGTGAATAGTAGCAATGAATGACTAAGTGCAAGAGAGTTGGTCAAGGGGTTTTGACTATTTCACTCTCTTGTCTTTAGTGAATAATTGCAAGACAACTATGAGCAATAATATCCCTCTTTATTTCGGTTGAAGTGAGGGAAAGGGCTAAAGATCAATTTGCCCTTGACTTAATTCAAAAGAATGGGCATTATCCTAGGGGTAAAAGGGTAATTTCTACTTCTCAGTCTAAAATTTCACTTTTTCGATTCCTTTGGGGTGTACCCTAACCTTAGTTGTCCTCGATGAGGCGACGTCCAATTTATTAACGTTAGAATTCTTGAATATCCGACATCCAATCTCAAAGTTCAATTCATGCCCAAACTCAATCGATTTCCGATCCCAGTACATCTCAAACTAACGGACGACTTTTAGGAGTTACGCTTATCGGCTCGTGATTAATGTCACATTTAAGAATTATTCAAGCCATGACGATCTTGATTGTTACGTAATTCCGAGGGTAAATCTCTAGTTCCAAAGGGCGCGATCGTCAAGAATCGGTTTAGGTTAATTTGCAAATCATATAATGGTCAAACGGAATCGCTCGTGATCCACTTGTATAACATTGGCAAATTGTTCTAAGACCAATCTTAGATCGCCCCATAATGGCTCAAAATGTTCCCTCGACAATCCTTGTGGTCAAGATGCCAACCCATGGTCGAGTTCTTTGGTCAACGTATTTAAATCGTAGTTAGGTTTTCCCATCGATTAGTCTTCTCAAGAGTGACCAACTCTCAACGAGATTTAACTGAAGTGCACCGACGAGATATCTCATTCATTCATACTTCGAAAAGGGTCGAATTTCAAATGTCATTTGAAGGATCTTGGATAATAACGAAAATAAGAGCAACCTGATGGGATGTTCGTGCGTTCGCCTGGTTCAGGGCGTGACATCATTCACAGAAAAGGTGATTCAAAATAATCAATATTTTCAATTAGCATAATATGAAATTCATCCTTGAGAGATACATACATCATCATATAATCACCTTTGGACAGAAAATATGACGTGTAGTTATATACCCCCTATATTATAGTGGCCATGAGAATATATTTTAATTTTCGTTAATCACCACCTTTGGGTACATGAAAGCACTTGGACTAATCAATTCTCAACCATATACTGTACATGCATCTCTCCTTGCAACAATATGGTATTTCCTCTTTTGGGAGAATAAGTATGCATTAAAATAGGAGAGATCCCAATATTATGTAAACTCTTCTTTATTAAATTCAACCAAGTGCGCCACTTTGACGGTCACAACCCAATTGAATTTACTTAAAATTAGGATATAACTTTATATTTCACATTTACCGTATGCATTTAATTTCAGAAATTAGGGGCGATCATCCGTAAAATTACACCCCGCTAATTTACATTGATACACTCAACAATATATGTCAAATCATAACATGTAAATGATAAATCACGCTCCACAAAACTGTATGAGGTACTTACATGTAAGCTTGTACCTGTATTTCACGAAACCATATAGAAATACGAGAAAATACTCCAAAAATACCCCAAAATTTACACGTATTTGGGTTCCATAGGTATTTTTATCCATAAAAGCATTGAACATGTAAAATAAATATACCACCTTGTAGAGCAAAAATACCTTTTGTATCAAAAATACCCCAAGATTTATCAAACATGTGCCAACTCGGCCATAAATCTTTTGCATTTGAGCCAATTCATCCTAGACATTTTATTTTGTCAATTCAATTCTAAATCTCTTGTATTTGTGCAAATTCAATCCATTCGACCAATTTTGATTGCTCGTTGCTAATGTGGATGCTAACTGGCTTGACATAGTTTATCTTTAAAATTATTTAAAAATTTTGAATAATTTTTTTATTTTCTTTCCCTTTCCTTTTTCCTTCTTTCTGCTATCTCTAGCCGGTCGCTGTTGCTAATCGGCTAGAGATAGCATATTAGCAAGTTGGTTGTGGAAGGATTGAGGATTAGAGTTGAATTATAGCTTGATTAAACGATTGGAACCCAAAATCGATTCCGTTTTGAGGATTACTACATGCTGGCCGATTCTATTTAGAGGCTAAATGAGGAGCATTTGAACTTCAATGGACTTATAATGTCTTATATGATATCATGCGAGGTGTAAATGGGAAGTGTGGGAAGTGGATTGAGGTTTGAAAGTGCTTTATGACAAAATTGGTGCACCAAACTCTAAATTGTGTCTTGTCATGCGTATGGCTGAGTAAACCGAACACATTACGAGTTCAGGGGAAAGCATTGTCGTGTGTTCAATTGTTAGAAAAGGTGTCTTGAATTGCCAATAGCGTGGCTAGCGAAATATTGAGTTAATGAAAGTGAGCATTTCGTGGTTCGTGACTCAAGATTGGTTAATCCTTTTAGATTGACGAAGAATTTGTGGGGATTCTATACCTATGATCTCGAAGAGTTGTCTGGTGTGACATTGTGCTGAGTAATCAAGATAAGTGTCTCCCAAACCTTTATCTGAATGCTATGACACTCTTAGATGAGTCATTGAATGATTTGAATGATTGGTGTATTTTATGAATTGAATTGTGCGTGTTGTGATGGCATTGTGGATCCAATGAAGGAAGTATGAAGGATACCGATTGGTCTATGACCCTAGTGATATCGGAGGGAGGTGAAACTGAATGAGAATGAAATTGTTGATTGGTTTGATGACCCCGGTGGCATTGAGTGGTTGTAGGCCTGGAGAGTACCGATTAGTCTGTGGCCCCAATGGTACGTGGACATCGTTTGGTCTGTGACCCTGGAGATATCAGGTGGCAGGAGTGCTAGAGGAGTATGTGGGTGAATGAGAAAGTGGAGGCAATGGTGTATTTAATGCATGTGCTTGTATATTGAGACCCTGAAATTGAGCATGATTATTTGTACTGGTTATCCATGCTTGATAATTGATACTACCGTTGTGTAATGCATTGTGCCATTGCTTCATTTGTTATTTTGCATTTAAGTGGCATATGTGTGTGGCCTGGTAGGATTGGTATTGAGGTATATGGTTAGGTTTCACTTTTTGAGATAACGATCTCCCCCCGTAGTGGGACAAGCTTTTCAAACCCCAAACCTTAGCCATGTTGCCAATCCGCCTGGACGATCCAAAGGAGATGACTGCCCTTTTTGATGAGTTCGCTTATCGGAAGGGTATCACATATGTCAGGAAGCACATAACTGTCTGGGTAGACGAAGGAAAGCTGAAACTACAACCCCAATGTTTTGAGGCATGGCTTCGTCAAGTGGGTGATAGTAGCTTGATGGGAACTCTGCTGCCTGAGGATGTTCCATGGGAAGTGATTCCAACTTGGTGTCATCCGTCCTGATCGGGTATTGAAATGGATAAACTAGCATCCGTGGGAGGTCCAAGGAACATACCTGAAGTGCCGAAGTCTCTATCGTCTTCTGCGGAGTACATGAATTATATAGATATTTCTGTTGATGCGATCGAGGCCACTGATGAAGAAGATGAAGCAGAAGCTGAAGAAGAAGTGGAAACCAAAGGAGACACTGAAGAGCCTTCAGAGAATGTATCATCCGAGACTTTTTCGGATTACAATTCAGATGTTGTGGGAGACGATGGAAGGGATGACTCAAGTTGTTCTTCTGAGAAGTCCGGTTAAAGGGGTTAGGTGATTAAGGAACCATTTTGGTGTTAGGCTCTAGGAAAGGTATAGTAGTAATCTTTGAACCATAGGCCTTAGTTCCTTTTTCCTGCCCAGGTGTGTGGCTTTGTATTGTCTTTTATCTTTTCCCTTTCGATGTATGTACTGAATATTTCTGCAATGTATAAATAGGTGTGCTTTTCTCCTTGTTCTAAATTTTCTTTTTATTTATTTTGTATGGTGATGTTGTCACCCTTTTGTATGTCCATTTCATACCATGCTAGGCCGTGTGAGGTCCCTGGGTAATTGATGGCCTGAGGTGGGTGTAACGAGCACCAAGGGACGCGGGGTGTTACATCCACGTACGAAGTGGTATCAAAGCAGGTTATCAAGATTGCAATCGATTGAGGATTAGAGTAATAAAGAGTAAAGGAATTTGGATGAGTTGGGATAGTGAGACCCTAAGGGGAGTCGTTAGAGTCAAGCATGAATGCATGGCATATGAGTGGCGCATGTGATTGGCATCTTGAAATGGCATGATTGCGGTGAATTTATGAAGGGTTAAGCTCTGCACATAATGTGTTGTTATAGATGTTGATTGAGTGAGTGAGTTATACCTCTGAGTTTACCATGTTGCAGATGAGTCTGAACTTGAGGTGTGGATTTATATTTCAGAATTGTGTGCTCATGAGAATGCCTGAGTGATTGGTTGTTGTTATATGACCGCTACTTTGTTGAGTGGTTTAGAAGTAATGAGATATGAGTAAGTAAATTAGATCTCTGATTTCGAGCTCCAGAGCTTGAGTGGCCGTAGATCCAAGAATGAAAGGAGTCCTAAGGGCCTTAGAACAGATTGGCGAGCTGATGGGAAAGGAAGCTCAAGATAGAGCGGCTGTGGCACTTAGACAAGCGGAAGATAGAGCTGAGTTTATAGCTCAGGCTGTTGAAGCTGCAATAACAGCTGTGAATATGGTAAACGGAAATAATGCCCAGGGTGCTGAAGTTGGGAATGCTCAAGGGGATGTCAATGCTAATAGACCAATGTGGATTGAGAAACTTGAAAAGGCTTTTGAAGTGTTGAGACTCCAAGGTGGATTGAGAAACTTGAAAAGGCTTTCGAAGTGTTGAGATGCACAGATGAAGAGAAAGTGTTGCTAGCTGTGTATCAGCTAGAGGGAACTGCGCATGAATGGTAGAGTGCCTCGAAGGGAGGAGTATTTCCTGAAGGTATGGCTTTGACTTGGGCTGCCTTCACTGCTGCTTTCAATGACAAATATTTTTTTAAGACGACACGTGAGAGGAAACGATTGGAATTTCAGCAGTTGCGACAAAATTAGCCGATTGTGGATCAATATGAAGCTGAGTTTGCAAAATTGTCAAGGTATGCACCAAGGTCAGTAAAGGATCCACTTGAAAAGTGCAAAAATTTCAAGATGGTCTGAGACCAGAGATTCGCAGTAGGATAATAACTGTGAATTTGAGAACATATCGAGAGATTTATGAGAGGAGTCAAATGATTGAAAGGGATATCAAAGAAAGAGGCGTTGCTTCTAGATTACGATTTACTCCTTTGAAGGATAATTGAATTGGGAAAACAGCCGATGGCGAATAACTGACGATTTGTACCTCCGATTCACAGAAATATTGGAAAGCCGACGAACCAGTTCAAATGGTATTGTCGTATTTATGGGAGGAGACATTGAAGTGGTCTTTGCCCTACTAGGGCGGAGGCATGTTCTAAGTGTGGTCAGATGGGCCACCAGATAAATAATTGTCCTAATCAAGCCCTATGACCCAGAGCACAAGGACGACGACCACAAGTAGGACCACCGGCTGTGGTTCCATGGCATGAGTAGAATCGTCCACCAGTCCAAGGAAGGGTTTATGCCGTGGCACGTAGAGAGGCGGAAGAAGCGCCTAGGATGGTCATAGGTATGATTTATTTGTGCGATCAAGTTGCCTATGCCTTGTTTGATCCTGGTGCTTCGCATTCCTTTATAATTGCTCAGTTTGTTGATCTAGTGGGAGTGGAGTTGAAACCATTAAATGTTCTACTGCATGTTGCTACACCATTAAAGTATAATGTGCTAGTCTCGCTTGGTTGTGCGGATTGTAAAATAGTGACTGGGGGTAGCGAAGAAAGGATAGATTTTGCTGTGTTACCTATGTATGTTTTGATGTAATAATTAGCATGAATTGGTTGGGGAAGCAAAGGGTTGTAGTTGATTGTGGTAATAGGGTAATTCAGTTTTGCTCGGAAAGTCGCCCTAGTTTTGAATTTCCAGGAAGTCGGGGAGGAATCTCGATTTCTTTGGTTTAGTCGCTCGAGGCGACTAAGTTGTTGAGTGAAGGATGTCAAGCTTATTTGGTTGTTGCAGTAGACACAATGGTGGAGGAGCCGAAGTTAGATAGTACATATGAGTTTCCTGATGTCTTTCCTAAGGAATTGCTAGGATTACCACCAAAGAGAGAGATTGAGTGGGCACCTGGAACGGAGCCAATCTCAAAGGCACTGCATATGATGTCCTTGTCTGAGCTGAAATAGCTAAAGGTACAGATGCAGGAACTACTGGATAAGGGATTTATTAGACTGAGCACATCGCCATGGGCAGAGTCGATGCTGTTTGTACGAAAGAAAGATAGATCCTTGCGTTTGTGTATAGATTACAGACAGTTGAATCAATTGACCATCAAGAACAAGTATACTTTGCCGAGGATAGATGATTTGTTTGATCAACTACAGGGAGTGTCTGTATTTTCTAAAATAGACTTGAGGACTGGTTATCACTAGCTGAGGATTAAGAATGAGGATATACCAAAATCTGCATTCCGAATGAGATATGGTCATTACGAGTTTACGGTCATGCCTTTTGGGTTGACTAATGTCCCTGCCGCATTCATGGATTTGATGCATCGAGTGTTTAAGGAGTAGTTGGATCGATTCGTCATTATTTTTATAGACGATATTTTGATTTATTTGAAGAGTAATGGAGAACATGAGGAACACTTGAGGGTAGTTCTGCAGACCCTGAGGGAGCATTCGCTTTACGCCAAGTTTAGTAAATGTGAATTTTGGTTGAGTAAAGTGACTTTCCTTGGTCATGTGATTTCTGGGGAAGGAACTTCAGTAGATCCTTCAAAGATTGAGGCAGTGATAAAATGGCCTAGGCCTATGACAGTTACCGAGATTAGAAGTTTCTGGGATTAGCAGGTTATTATAGGCAATTCATGGAGAAGTTTTCGTCTATAGCCACTCCATTGACGAGACTAATGAAGAAGGACGTAAAGTTCGTATGGACTGATAAGTGTGAGAAAAGTTTCCAAGAACTTAAGCACCGATTAACGATCGCACCAGTATTAACCATTCCTTATGAACCCGGAAGTTATGAGATATATAGCGATGCTTCGCTAAAAAGGACTAGGGTGTGTGTTGATGCAACACGAAAAAGTTGTTGCTTATGCCTCACGACAATTGAGACCACAAGAGATGAATTATCCGACGTATGATTTGGAATTAGCTGCCATCATCTTCGCTTCAAAGATCTAGAGACACTATTTATGTGGTGAAAGATTTCAGATTTATACAGATCATCAAAGCTTGAAGCATCTATTTTCGCAGAAAGAACTGAATATGAGACAGCGTTGATGGATGGAATTACTCAAGGACTATGATTGTGAGATTCTATATCATTCCGGAAAGGCGAATAGAGTCGTGGATGCACTCAACCGAAAATCAAGTATTGCCCTTTTATTGGTTAAAGGATGGTCTTTGTTAGAGGAGTTGAGGGATTCTAAGTTTAAACTGGAAGTTTGCCAACTGTCAAGTTAATGGCAACTTTAAGAATTGAACCTGACAGTTTCTTGGATTCTTGGAATGGATGCGACGAAAAGGAAAGCTGAGTTTCAAGTGTCAGAAGATGGAATTCTGAAGTTTTGCGGACGTTTATGTGTACCTGGTAATAAGGAACTCAAGGAAAGGATTTTATCGGAAGCTCACAGGAGCAGTTACAGTATTCATCCAGGTAGCACTAACATGTATAAGAATTTGCGTCAACTTTACTGGTGGAATGGAATGAAGGTGGATGTAACTAAGCATGTGGCGAAATGTTTAACCTATCAACAGGTGAAAGCTCAGCATTGCAAGCCTGGAGGATTGTTACAATCTCTAGAAATTTCTGAGTGGAAATGGGAACATGTGACAATGGATTTTGTGATGGGGTTACCGAGGAGTCAAATGTGCCATGACTCAATTTGGGTAATCGTAGATAGATTGACAAAGTCGATACATTTCATACATGTGAGAAAGGATATTGCAATGGATAAGTACGCAGAATTATAGATGCGTCAGATTGTGCGATTACATGGAGTACCAGTTACGATTACGTCGGATCAAGATCCTAAGTTTACAGCAAACTTTTGGAAGAGTATATAAGAGGCTTTGGGAACTAGATTACAATTTAGTACGGCGTACCATTCACAGACTGATGGACAGTCAGAAAGTACGATACAAACGCTCGAGGATATGTTACGGGTGTGTGTCATAGATTTTAAAGGTGGCTGGGAAGATCAACTGCATTTGGTGGAATTTGCGTACAATAACAATTACCAGCAAAGCATTGGTATGGCACCGTTTGAAGCACTTTATGGTCGAGCTTGTAGAATGCCTGTATGCTGGAATGATGTTGGAGAAAGGAATATAACAAGCCCTAAATTAGTGGAACAGTCTGTTGAGGCGATTAAAGTCATTAGAGAAAGACTGAGAACGGCACAAAGTCGACAGAAGAGTTATGCTAATAAAATACGTAAACCACTGGAATTCCAAGTTGGTGACCATGTTTTTCTAAAGGTATCACCGATGCGTAGATTATCTTGATTTGGGAAAAAGGGAAAGTTAAGTCCGAGGTACGTAGGTCCTTTTGAAATTATAGAGCAAATTGGATCTTTGGCCTACAGACTTGCCTTACCGCCAAACTTATCGCAAGTGCACAATGTATTTATGTGTCATTGCTGAGGAAGTACGAGCCACACCTGACTCATTTTTTGGATTTTGAAACCGTCGAGGTTGATGACAAGGTGTTATATTTGGAAAAGCCTATCAGAATCAAGGATCGAAAGGAGTAAGTCTTAAGGAATAAGATGATTCCATTAGTCAAAGTAATATGGGAACATCACGGGACTAAAGGAGAACGTGGGAAAGCGAAGAAGTTATGAGACGTCAACACTCCCATTTGTTTACATAAGATGGGTTTATCGTAAATTTCGAGGACGAAAATTCTGTAAGGGAGAAAAATTGTGACATTCTGAATTTTCTGCCATTTTAAGGCTGTTGAATGTGAATGTACCTTACGACAGTCTTGTCTCGCTCAGATTTGATCAATCTTGAGTAAATCGACCAAAAGGGAAAGGCTAACGCATACCAAGGTATGTGGACCTAGGAAACTCGAAAAAGGAAATGACGCTTTGACCACAAGGGTTGTCGAGGAAACATTTAGAGCCAATAGGGCCGATCAAATAATGATTGAGGTATACAATGCTAGCATTATACGATTGGGTCTCGGGTGATGCCGCTTAACCAATGTATAATTTGTAAATTTTTCTAAATCAAATCATGACGATCGAAGCCGTCGGAACTAGCAATTAACCCTCGCAATTACATGACAACCGAAGCTATCATAACTTGAGTTATCCTCAGTGTGATGGTAATCACAGAGTTGATACGTGTAATGTTTGTAAAAGCCACCTATTAGTTCGAGACAAACTGGAATTACGATCAATGTACGAATGATCATGAAATGGAAGCTCAAAATTGGCAATTGAAAAATAGGAAATTCCAATTATGGATAGGAATTTGACGATGTTTCGCCAAATGATAATTTCGAATTAGAAAAGTGAAGTTTGGATTGAAAGTGCAAAATTACCATTTTTCCCCTCGACCATTTGCTTTTCCTTAAGAAATGCAAGAAGGACAAAATGGTCAATTTCAAGTGTTTCATAGGGCTGCTGAAATTATATGCAAGAGTCAAAGATGAGTCAAAGCTTGGAATTGCATTACTAGACAAATGCCACATGTCAACCATTGAAGTCTTCAAGCATTAATTACCCCACCAAACCTAGTCATGTCAAATTAACCCTAATTATTTGTGTGACACAACTATTTTTAAGACCCCTTCAGCCGTGTAAACCATAGACCATCCTTCCTTTGTATTTTCCTCTCATTTTAGCTTCCACCGAAAAGCTGCCTAGAAGACAGATTTTGCCCTCCTTGTTCGGTCTACTCGAGCTCCCCTTTCCGGCACCGTCTCGCCATGCACCAACCACCAGGAGCAAGGTTGACGTGTCCCCGACAAGTTTCAAGTGGTAGATCGAAGTTTCGTTGAACAGGTTTTCCCGACTAGCCCTTAGACCAAAACCGGACGGAAATCACATGAGCTGAGGCAAGGTCTTCGTTCTACCTCTTAGAGACTCCGATTGACCTCAAATTTTTTAAGAGACCTTCATGACATCTAGTACTAAGGTTGGATGGTCTGTGGTTGTAAGTTTGATGGTTTTAAAATGGGTTTTTATGGCTGAACATTGATGATCAAAACTAGACATATTCTGACCTTGTGGAGACCGGGCTGTTCCGAAGTCTTTGGGGTGTCAATCCACGTCAAATCTCTTGGTGAGCCTTCCAAACCCATAAAGGAAGGTCTTAGCAAGTTGGTTATCGAATGATTGAGGATTAGAATTGAATTATAGCTCGATTAAACGGTTGGAACCCAAAATCGATTCTGTTTTGAATATGACTACATGCTGGCCAGTTCTGTTTAGGGGCTAAATGAGGACCATTTAAACTTCAATGGACTTATAATGTCTTATATGATATCATGCGAGGTGTCAATGGGAAGTGTGAGAAGTGGATTGAGGTTTGGAAGTGATTTATGGCAAAATTGGTGCACAAAACTTTAAATTGTGTCTTTCTACGTATATGACTGAGTAAACCGAACACATTAAGGGTTCGGGGGAAAGCATTGTCATGTATTCAATTATTAGAAAAGGTGTCTTGAATTGCCAATGGCATGGCCAGGGAAAGATTGAGTTAATAGAAGTGAGCATTCCATGGTTCGTGACTCAAGATTGGTTAATCTTTTTAGGTGACAAAGAATTCGTGGGGATTCTATACTTGTGGTCTTGAGGAGAGTTGTCCGGTGTGACATTGTGCTGAGTAATCAAGGTAAGTGTCTCCTAAACCTATATTTGAAAGCTAGGACACTGTTGGATGAGTCATTGAATGATTTGAATGATTAGTGTATTTTAGGAATTGAATTGTGTGTATTGTGATGGCATTATGGATCTAATGAAGGGAGTGTGGAGGATACCGATTGGTCTGTGACCCGGTGGTATCAGAGGGTGGTGAAATTGAATGAGAATGAAAATGCCGATTAGTCTGATGACCCGCACGGCATTGAGTGGCTGTAAGTCGGGAGAGTACCTGTAACATTTTGGTTTCCCAGTCATTTTTCAGACTCATTAATGAGAAGTATATCTAGCGATGTGCTTCAGTCATATCTTGATCGAATCTGATCAATTCGAGTAGGCTGACCAAAAGGGAAAAGATAACGCGAGACAAAGTACGTGGATCTAGGAAACTCGAATAGGAAATGGCGTTTTGACCACAAGGATTGTCGAGGGGATATTTAGAACCATAAAAGGCTGATCTAAGAACGATTAAGGAATGCATTGCTATTGTTATACGATTGGAGTGCGGGTGATGCCGCTTAATCAATTTATAATTTGTAAAATTTTCCTAAATCGGATAGTGACGATCGAGACCATAGGAACTAGTGATAGACCCTCACAATTTCATGATAACCAAAGCCGCCACGAATTGACGAGCCCTAAATGTGATATGAATCACAAGGTCGATACACGTAAAGTCTGCAAAAGCAGCCCGTCGGTATGGGATAGGCTGGAACCACGTCTGATAGAGAAAACAATCAGAAATAAGTCTTGAAAATTGAAAATAGAGAATCAAGAATTCCAATGTCATGTTTGGATTGGCCGTCGCCTTATCGAAGAATATTGGAACGAGAAAACGACGTTCCGAACTTCGAGGGTAAAATTACCATTTTGCCCCTCAAAGCTTTAGCCTTGCCAATGCAAATGAAAAAGGGCATTTTGGTCTTATATACACCCCAAGAGCCACCGAAATTTTGGAGGAATTGTGGCCATTAGATCACTCTTGAATAACACATAGGACAAGTGTCCAAAGATAGGCTAAAGAGTGGTCTTGTCTACTATTGACCACCTACCATTCAACCATTGACTCTTGAGAGTTGAATATAGTTTTTTTTCACTCTCCTTGGCCGGCCATACACCCTTAAACCACCGACAACTTCTTCCTCCTTCTTCCTCTCTTTCTACCGCTCGACTACCAGCTCCTGCCGCTCCATTCGCTGTAGCGACGCCCTCCTCCGGTGACCACCAGCTAGGGAACCGACCACCCACGCCTAGCCCTACCACTTGTTGACCACCTCGAAGTGGAAGCACGTCGATTGAACTACTGAGGAGCTCCGACCAAGCATTTTCCAGGAAGCTGATGGAAACTGACTCAAACTGAGGTAGATCGAGTTTCTGACCCCTTAGGACATCGAAATGTTGGAGTATTGTGACCAAATTTTATGGAGGTCTAGGGGACTTGTATATCAATCTGTGGTAAAAATTTTGGCTGGATTTTGACCCCAAATAGGTCTTGTGAATGTTGGACAGAAACTGTCGGTTTACTCTCTTGGAGGAGCTGGCAACTTTTGAAGAAATTTCGGCGACAACTCGACCTCAAATCTTCGGTGAGCCTCATAAGCCCTTAGATAGACATGTTAACAAGTAGGTTAGTAATTAAATGATGGATTGAGAATTGATTTAAGGCTAGACATATTCGGTTTGCACAGAACCGAAAATAGCTGGTTCGATTTTGTGCAAGACCGAATCTGTGGGGGTTGAAGGCTTTTGGTTTTGAGTGTCAAATTTGTGATTGAGGCATGCTAGGATAGTGAGGATTGTGTTATGGAGGTTTGTGATGCATGGATGGGTAAATTGGGTAAAGGAAATTGACAATTGGTTGGAAATTCCTAGGTTGAGCGGTGAGTTTGGCCTTGGAACATTGAAACCGAACCTGTGAGGGCTCAAGAGGAGGATTTTTGTGACATCAAACTCGAGGTAAGGGAATCCTAAACTTAGGATAGGAAGATTGGACTCAATTGGATGAGCCGGACGTTAATTTGATTGACTTGTGAGAGATTTCCAAGAGGATTGTTCTTGGTACACCCTAAGATAGTATAGGGGATTAATATGTACCATTACTTGTGCTTGAATTACCTACCATGTCTGAGTGTCACTTTGATGGTCTTGCATGCCATGAGTGTATGATTGTGCTTGAATTGCACATTGCATTATAAATGTGAAATGAATTGAGAATCATGGCATGAGTGTGACATGGTGAGACCCTGATGCATATGAGACACGAGGTGGTGGAATGAGTACCCTGAGGTGCTGATGCGCGAGATTGGAGTTGTGTGGCTCCCTGATGCGTACGGACGCCAGGTTGAGGTGGATACGGTCCTGATGCGTTTACGCGAGACAGAGATTATTAGGTGTTAACACTGGCCTAGAGTATCATTGAAACCTGATGCGTTTACGTGGGTTGTTGATGATGGTCTGATGCGTTTACGTGGACTGAGCCTGATGCGATCTAATCTCGGGCATGAGAATGAGGTAGGCAGGAGAAGATGGTTGTGGTGATGTGGCAGAACGAGTCGTGCATGACCATCCGAATGTGATATGGTGTGATAATTGCATGCATGTCATTTGTGTGTGGTTATTTAAATTGCTTTGTCTTATATGACTGTGAGTTTGAATGATTGGGGTATGTGACTGTCTGAGTGAACGGTCGGCCTAACTTAAAGTTAGAACCCACCTTACTAAGATGTTAATCTCACCCCGTTGAGGACCTTTTTTTTTTTACAGATCCTAGGCCTTGACGATGTGGCCCATTCGTTTTGGAGACCCGAATGAGATGTCCACCTATTTTGATGAGTTCCCTGACGGGCAAAGAACTATTTATGTAAGGAAGTGTACCGTGGTTTGAGTATATGAGGGTGGTACGAGTTGGAAGCCTCATCGGTATGAGGCCTGGTTTAGGAAGGTCGGAGATGTCTCAACCGAGCCGCTGAAGCCCAATGAGGTGCCCCAGGGAGTTGTCCCTAGTTGGTGCCACCCCACCAAAGACTTAGATCAGACTGAGGGGTCCATTGTTGGTTCGAGGAATGGACCGGAGAGGACCCTGACCATAGAAAACACGAAGGAGGAGGTCATTGTGGTCGAGGTGACCGAGGAGGATCTCATGGAGCCATTTGTTGAGGAGACCGCTAAGGATACGATAGAGGTTCGCTTTGAGACCTTTTCGGAGTACGAGCCCACAGAGAATGCAGAGGACACCGAGGACTCCAGCTGCTCATCTTAGGAGCTCCCAGTTTGTCAGTTTGATCCTTTGGTGGCGACCCTGACCCCTTTTCTTTTGGATGTTGATGATGAACCCTTTTTGTTTACTTACCCCGTCGCCCTCGTTTTAGCGGATTTAGTAGCTATATACTTGTATGAACAGTTGGATATTTATATGACAGTATTTGCGCTATCCAGATTCCACTTAAATTTTGTACGGAGTTATTTCATTATTGCTTCCGCGTGCTTGGTATATGTATTATGTCTCTCGCCTTATTTGTGGATCTTGGGACTAGAGTGATATTTGGTTTGCTTACAGGGAGTCACGTGCTCGTGCCCGGGGCGCGGGGCATGACATCCCCGTTTGCTTGGTATCATAGCAAGGTCAGCTCGATCCAAAGTTGGTTGAGGATTGGAGTAATAAAGAGGATTAGGTCAGGACTTAGATGGATAGCGAGACCTTAGGAGACTGGTTAAGATAAGGCATGGGGTGCATAGCATGTAACTTGACACTTATGGATGGCATTTGGCCTTGACAGGGTTGTGGTGTTGCATGAGAATTAAGTTCCCTGCTTGGTGTTGAAAGTCATTTCTGGACTTTGGCTTGTTGAATGAATGAGTATGGTTGGTTTTATTGAACCGTTGTGTGCTGCTTGTTGAAATACCCTTGGGATTCGTTGTATGGAGTAATGCTGTGTTATGATTGTTTCTATTGAGGAGTAGTTAGTAGCTCTAGACTTGGTTGAATGAATGAGTTGCTAACTCCTTGCTGAACTTGTGGCGGGACCAGGTTCAGTAGAGAGAGATAAGAATGAGCAACCCATCCAGGAGATTTGGAAGACCTAGAGGCGGAGCCTCTAGCTCAAGGCCGCCTGTAGCTGAGGATCCAAGGTTGGACGGCGTGTTGAGGGCAATGGAGAGAATTGGTGACCTTATTGACAGACAGACTCGGGATCGGGATGCTGCTATAGCCCAAGCAGTAGAAGCTGTCATAGCTACTGTCAACACTAACAACGACAACAACGGTGGCAATGGAAGCCAGGGTGAACTTAACCAAGGCAATGAGGCAGTGAACACCCAAGAGGAAATCGTTGTGGCCAGACAGATGGGCCAACTAGTCGAGCAGCTCATAAATTTGAAGCCGACATAGTTTGATGGGACTGGAGACCCCGAGCTAGCACCCAGGTGGATTGAGAAGTTGGAAAATGCCTTTGGAGTGCTGAGATGTACAGACGAGGAGAAGGTATTGTTAGCAGTGTACCAGCTAAAGGGTACGGCAAACGATTGGTGGGCTGCCACCAAGAATGGTGTTTTTCCTAAAGGAACAACCATGAATTAGGAGGCCTTTAAGACGGCGTTCAATGACAAGTACTTCTCGGAGACGGCCAGGGAAAGGAAGCAGGTAGAATTCCTACAGTTGTGCCATAACTAGCTGACGATAAATCAGTATGAGGCCGAGTTCTCCAGATTATCAAGGTACGCACATCGATTTGTAGAGGATCCTTAGGAGAAAGCATGGAGATTTTGGGATGGATTGAGGCTTGATCTCCGTAGTCAGATGATTGCTCTAAACCTAAGGACTTATAAGGAGATCTATGAGCGGGGTCAGATGATTGAAAGAGACTTCAAAGAGAAGAATACAACAACTGGATGGTGGTTTACCCCATTCAGAGACAATCGCCTGATAGGCAAGAGACCGATGGCGGGCAACAGACGTTTTGTGCCTCCCGTAAGGAAAAATATTGTGAAGTCGCCAAACCCCATTAATTAGAGTTGCCGCCTTTGTGGCAGAATGCATGGAAATGGGCCATGCCCGGTAAGGACTGGGGCTTGTTTCAAGTGTGGTCAGCTGGGCTACTAGATGAGGACGTGCCCAAACCAAGCTCCGACGAGTTGACCTCAAGGACAGAGACTGTAGGCTGGGCCGTCGATTGTCACTCCTCAAATCAAGCAAAACCGACCACTGGCCCAAGAAAGGGTATATGTGGTAGCCCGCAGAGAGGCGGAGGAAGCACCAGACGTGGTCACAGGTATGGTTTACTTGTGTGACCAAGCTGCATATGCATTGTTTGATCCTGGTGCCACGCATTCATTTGTGTCTGCTTGATTTGCTGATTTGGTGGGTATGGAGTTAAAACCATTGAATATGAATCTGCATGTTGCCACTCCATTAAAGGATAACATATTGGTTTCTTTGGGCTGTGCTGGTTGTAAAATCATGATTGGAGGAAGTAAGGAGAGTATTGATCTAGCTATATTGCTCATGTATGATTTTGATGTGATCATAGGGATGGATTGACTGGGCAAACAGGGGGCAGTAGTAGACTGTGGTAGTAGAATAATCCGATTTTATCCAAGAGGCCGCCCTAGCTTTGAATTGGTGGGAAGTCAAGGAGGAATCTCAATTCCTTTGGTTTCATCTTTAGAAGTGACCAAGTTGATGTCAGAAGGGTGTCAAGTGTACTTGGTTGCAGTAATGGACACGACTACCGAAGAGCCAAAACTAGAGAGTATCCCGGTAGTGCGTGAACTTCCTGACGTGTTTCCCCAAGAGTTGCCAGGATTGCCACCGGAGCGAGAGATAGAATTCGTGATCGAGTTAGCTCTTGGACCGGAGCCGATCTCGAAGGCACCTTATAGGATGTCCCTATCAGAATTAAAGGAGTTAAAGGTACAGATGCAGGAACTGTTGGATAAGGGATTTATCCGACCAAGTGCTTCGTCGTGGGGAGCATCGGTATTATTCGTAAGGAAAAAAGATGGGTCTTTGCGTCTATGCATCGACTATAGGCAGTTAAACCAGGTAACAGTGAAGAACAAGTACCCACTGCCAAGAATTGATGATCTGTTTGATCAGTTGCAAGGAGCAGCGGTATTCTCAAAGATTGACTTGAGGATCGGGTATCACCAGTTGAGGATTAAGAAGGAAGACATACCTAAGACTACTTTTAGGACTAGGTATGGTCATTATGAGTTCACAGTGATGCTTTTTGGATTAACCAATGCTCTAGCCGCATTCATGGACTTGATGCATTGAGTATTTAAGGAATTCCTAGATAAATTCGTCATAATCTTCATTGACGATATCTTGATTTACTCGAGGAGTGATGAGGAACATGAGGAGCACCTGAGAATTGTCTTGCAGACCTTGAGGGAGCACTCGCTATATGCTAAGTTGAGTAAATGCGAGTTCTGGCTGAACAAGGTAGCATTTCTTGGTCATGTGGTATCTAGAGAAGGAATTGCAGTGGATCCTACAAAGATCGAAGCGATAACCAATTGACCTAGGCCTACTATGGTCACTGAAGTCAGAAGTTTCTTGGGATTGGCAGGGTATTACAGACAATTTGTGGAGAAGTTTTCATCCATAACCATCCCATTGACGAGGCTGACAAAGAAGGAAACAAGGTTTGAATGGACAGACAAGTGTGAAAGGAGTTTCCAAGAACTCAAACATTGGTTGACGACCGCACCGGTGTTGACGATTTCATCCGGACCAAGGGGCTATGAGATATACAGTGATGCCTCACTGAAAGGATTGGGCTATGTGTTGATGCAGCACGAAAGAGTAGTGGCCTAGGCATCTCGACAGTTGAGACCACATGAAATGAACTACCTAACACATGATCTGGAGTTAGCAGCGATCATATTTGCCCTGAAGATCTAGAGACACTACCTATGTGGCGAAAAGTTTCAAATTGACACTGACCACCAGAGCTTAAAGTATTTATTTTCCCAGAAGGAGCTGAATATGAGGCAGCGTTGGTGGATGGAGTTGCTCAAAGACCATGATTGTGATATATTGTATCACCCTGGGAAGGCAAACAGGTCGCAGATGCGCTTAGCCGGAAGTCGAGCATTGCCTGTCTGCTATTAAAGGGGTGGTCAATGATGGAGAATTTAAGAGATTCCGAATTCAGGTATCAACCCCATTGCGTATTGGTACTTATCGAGAATGAATGTCCGGGCTGCATTCGATATTTGTCAGAAGTTTGTCAGTTGTCCAGTTTGATAGCAGCATTGAGGGTAGAACCTGAGGTCCAGGAAGGAATAAAGGCCTTACAGTCTACGGACCCAGAGATTTAGAAAATTCTGGAGATGGACGCAACAAAGAGAAAATCAGAATTTCAAGTGTCAGAGGATGAAATTTTGAAGTTCCGAGGACGACTGTGCGTGCCAAAAGATGAAGGACTCAGGGAAATGATTTTATTAGAAACTCACAAGAGCAATTATAGTATCCACCCTGGAAGTACGAAAATGTATCAGAACTTTCGACAACATTATTGGTGAACGGAATGAAGGTGGATGTGGCGAGATATGTGGCTAAGTGTTTGACGTGCCAGTAGGTGAAAGCACATCATTGTAAGCTTGGAGGACTACTACAGCCACTGGAAATTCCTGAGTAAAAGTGGTAGATATAACAATGAATTTTGTGATGGGACTCCCGAGGAGCTAGAGAGGTCACGACTCTATATGAGTAGTCGTGGATAGATTGACCAAGTACGCACATTTCATCTCGGTGCGAAAGGACTTCACTATGGATAGGTATGCAGAGTTGTACATGAGACAAGTCGTGAGATTACATGTAGTGCCTGTGACGATTATGTCTGATAGAGATCCCAAATTTACGGCAAACTTTTGGAAAAGCTTGCAAGATGATATGATAACCTGACTGCAGTTCAGTACGGCGTACCATCCATAGACGGACGGACAATCGGAAAGGACGATTCAGGCACTTGAGGACATGCTGCAAGCATGGTCATAGATTTTAAAGGTGGATGGGAAGATCAGCTATATTTGGTAGAATTTACTTATAATAATAGCTACCAGTAGAGTATCCAGATGACACCATTTGAAGCACTTTATGGAAGAGATTGCAGACCGATTTGCTGGGATGAGGTTGAAGAAAAGAGTATCACAAGCCCAGAGCTGGTAGAGCAATCGGTGGAAGCAGTAAAAATAATTCGGCATAGACTAAAGACGGCACAGAGTCGTCAGAAGAGTTATGCAGATAAACAGCGTAAGCCTTTGGAATTCCAAGTAGGCGATCATGTCTTCCTCAAGGTGTCACCAATGAGAGGATTAACGCGATTTGGAAAGAAGGGAAAACCGAACCCAAGATATGTAGGCCCATTTGAGATACTGGAGCGGATTGGAACCTTGGTCTACAGGCTTGCCTTGCCGCCTAACCTATCCCAGGTGCACAATGTCTTCCATGTATCAATGCTGTGGAAATGAACCAGACCCGACACATGTGCTGGACTACGAGACTATAGAAGTGGACGACCGGATGTCTTACGTGGAGAGGCCGATAAGGATCGAGGATCGGAAGGAGCAAATCCTCAGGAATAAGAAGATTCCACTGGTCGTGGTGGTGTGGGAGCAACATGGAACTGAAGGTGCTACGTGGGAAAATGAAGAGACGATGAGGCGACAACACCTCCATTTATTTGAGTAATTGAGATTGATGTAAATTTCGGGGACAAAATTTTTGTAAGGGAGGAAGAGTTGTGACATTCTGATTTCCCAGTCATTTTTTAAAACTCATTAATGATAAGTATATCTAATGATGTGCTTTAGTCATATCTTGCTCGAATCTGATCAATTCGAGTAGGCTGACCAAAAGGGAAAGGCTAACGCGAGACAAGGTACGTGGACCTAGGAAACTCGAATAGGAAATGACGTTTTGACCATAAGGATTGTCGAGGGGACATTTAGAACCACAAAAGGCCGATCTAAGAATAATTAAGGAATGCCTTGCTAGTGTTATATGATTGGAGTGCGGGTGATGCCGTTTAACCAATGTATAATTTGCAAAAATTTTCTAAATCGGACAGTGACGATCGAGACCATAGGAACTAGTGATAGATCCTCACAATTACATGAAAACTAAAGCCGCCACGAATTGACGGGCCCTAAATGTGATATGAATCATAGGGTCGATACGAGTAAAGTTTGCAAAAGTCGCTCGTCGATTCGGGATAGGCTGGAACCATATCTGGTAGAGAAAACAATCAGAAACGAGTCTTGAAAATTGAAAATGGAGAATTAAGAATTCCAACGTCATGTTTGGATTGGCCGTCGCCTTATCGAAGAATATTGGAACGAGAAAAACGACGTTCCAGACTTTAGGAGTAAAATTACCATTTTGCCCCTCAAAACTTTAGCCTTGCCAATGCAAATGAAGAATGTCATTTTGGTCTTCTATACACCCCAAGAGCCACTAAAATTTTGGAGGAATTGTGGCCATTGGATCACTCTTGATTGACACTTAGGGCAAGTGTCCAAAGATGGGCTAAAGAGTGGTCTTGTCCACTATTGACCCCCTACCATTCAACCATTGACTCTTGAGAGTTGAATATAGTCTCTTTTCTCTCTCCTTGGCCGGCCATACACCCTTAAACAACCGACAGCTTCTTCTTCCTTCTTCCTCTCTTTTTGCCGTCGACGACCAGCTCTTGTCGCTTTATTCGCTGCCGCCGACGCCCTCTTTCGGTGACCACCAGCCGATGCATCCACGCCTAGCCCCACCTCTTTCCAAGCTCCTCAAAGTGGAAGTACATCGATTGGACCATCGAGGAGCTCCAGCCAAGCATTTTTCCGGAAGTCGACGGAAACTGACTCAAATTGAGGTAGGCCGAGTTTTTGACCCCTTAGGACATTGAAATGTTGGAGTCTTGTGACCAAATTTTGTGGAGGTCTAGGGGACTTGTTTATCAATCTATGGTAAAAGGTTGGGCTTGATTTGATGAATATTTTACCCCAAATGGATCTTGTGAATGTTGGACGGAAACTACTGGTTTACTGTCTTGGAGGAGCCAGCGACTTTCGAAGAGATTCTGGCGACGACTCGACCTCAAATCTTCGGTGAGCCTCATAAACCCTTAGATAGACATGTTAACAAGTAGGTTAGTGATTAAATGATGGATTGGGAGTTGATTTAGGGCTAGACATGTTCGGTTTGCACATAACCGAAAATAGCCGGTTCGGTTCTGTGCAAGACCAAATCTGTGGGAGCAAAAGGCTATTGGTTTTGAGTGTCAAATTGGTGATTGAGGCATGCTAGGATAGTGAGGATTGTGTTATGGAGGTTTGTGATGCATGGATGAGTGAATTTGGTAAAGGAAATTGACAATTGGTTGGAAATTCCTAGGTTACACGGCGAGTTTGGCCTTGGACCATTGAAACCGAACCTGTGAGGGCTCAAGAGGAGGATTTTTGTGACATCAAACTCAAGGCAAGGGAATCCTAAACTTAGGATAGGAAGATTGGACTCAATTGGGTGAGTCGGGTGTTAATTTGATGGACTTATGAGAGATTTCCAAGAGGATTGTTCTTGGTACGCCCTAAGATAGTACAGGGGATTAATATGTGCTATTACTTGTACTTGAATTACCTGCCATGTCTGAGTGTCACTTTGATGGTCTTGCATGTTATGGGTGTATGATTGTGCTTGAATTGCACATTGCATTATAATGTGAAATGAATTGAGAATCATGGCATCAGTGTGACATGGCGAGACCCTGATGCGTATGAGACGTGAGGTGGTGGAATGAGTACCCTGAGGTGCTAAGGCGAGGGGTTGGAGTTGTGTGGCGCCCTGATGCGTACGACACGTAGGGTTGAGCTGGCCACGGTCTTGATGCGTTTACGCAGGACGGAGATTATGAGGTGTTAACACTGGCCTAGAGTATCACTGAAACCTGATGCGTTTATGCGGGTTATCGATGATGGTCTAATGCGTTTACGCGGACCGAGCCTGATGCGATCTAATCGCGGACATGAGAATGAGACAGGTAGGAGAAGATGGTTGAGGTGATGTGGCAGGATGAGTCGTGCATGACCATCCGAATGTGATATGATGCCATAATTGTATGCCTGTTATTTATGTGTGGTTATTTAAATTCCTTTGTCTTATATGACTATGAGTTTGAATGATTGGGGTATGTGACTGCTTAAGTGGATGGTCGGCCTAACCTAAGGTTAGGACCCACCTTACTGAAATGTGAATCTCACCTTGTTGGAGACCCTTGTTTTTTTATAGATCCTAGGCATTCACGATGTGGCCCATTCATTTTGGAGACCCGAAGCAGATGTCCACCTATTTTGATGAGTTCCCTGATGGGTAGGGAACTATTTATGTAAGAAAGTGTATCGTGGTTTGGGTAGATGAGGGTGGCACGAGCTGGAAGCCTCATTGGTATGAGGTCTGGTTTAGGAAGGTCGGGGATGTGTTTACTAGGCCGCTGAAGCCTAATGAGGTGCACTAGGGAGTTGTCCCTAGTTGGTGTCACCTCACCAGAGACTTAGATTAGGCTGAGGGGTCCGTTGTCGGTTCGAGGAATGAACCGGAGAGGACCCCAACCATAGAAAACACGGAGGAGTAGGTCATTGTGGTCGAGGCGACCAAGGAGGATCTCATGGAGCCATCTGCTGAGGAGACTGCTGAGGATAAGATAGAGGTTCGCTCTGAGACCTTTTCGGAGTACGAGCCCACGGAGGACGCAGAGGACACCGAGGACTCCAGCTGCTCGTCTTAGGAGCTCCTAGTTTGTCAGTTTGATCCTTTGGTGGCGACCCTGACCCTGTTTCTTTTGGATGTTGATGATGAACCCTTTTTGTGCACTTACCCCGTCGCCCTCGTGTTAGCAGATTTAGTAGTTATGTACCTGTATGAATAGTTGGATATTTATATGACAGTATTTGCACTATCCATGTCCCACTTAAATTTTGTACGGAGGAGTTATTTCATTATTGCTTTCGCGTGCTTGATATATATATTATGTCTCTCGACTTATTTGTGGATCTTGGGACCACGAGAGATATTTGATTTGCTTGCAGGGAGTCGCGTGCTCGTACCCAGGGCGCGGGGCGTGATAGTACCGATTGGCCTGTGGCCCTAGTGGTATGTGGACATCGTTTGGTCTGTGACCCCGGAGATGTCAGGTGGCAGGAGTGCTAGAGGAGTATGTGGGTGGATGAGAAAGTGGAGGCAGTGGTGTATCGAGTGCATGTGCTTGTATATTGGGTCCTTGGAATTGAGCATGATTGTTTGTACTGGTTATCCATGCCTGATAATTGATACTACCATTGTGTGATGCCTTGTGCCATTGCTTCATTTGTTATTTTGCATTTGAGTGGCATATGTGTGTGGTCTGGTAGAACTGGTAATGAGGTATTGGGTTAGGTTTCACTTTCTGAGATGTTGATCTCACCCCGTAGTGGGACAAACTTTCCAGACCCCAAACCTTAGCCATGCTGCTAATCCGCCTGGACGATCCAAAGAAGATGACCACCCTTTTTGATGAGTTCCCTTATCGAAAGGGTATCCCATATGTCAAGGAGCGCACAACTGTCTGGCTAGACGAAAGAAAGCTGGAACTATAAACCCACCGTTTTGAGGCATGGTTTTGTCAAGTAGGTGACAGTAGCTTGATGAGACGTCTGCTGCCTAAGGATGTTTCATGGAAAGTGATTCCAATCCGGTGTCATCCGTCCCGACCGGGTATTGAAATGGATAACCCAGCATCCGTGGGAAGTTTAAGGAACATACCTGAAGTGTTGTGACATTTTGATTTCCAGTTAATTTCAGGCTCATTAATGAGAAGTGTATATCTAGGGATGTAATTCAGCCGTATTCTGCTCAAACCTGATCAATTCGAGTAGACTGACCAAAGGGGAAAGGCTAATGCGAGACGAGGTACGTGGACTCGGGGAACTCTGATATGAAATGGCCCTTCGGCCATAAAGATTGTCGAGGGAACTAGCGATAGACCCTCACAATTACATGACAACCAAATCCGTCACAAATTGACGAGCCCTAAATGCGATATTAATCACGGGGTCGATACGCGTAATGTTTGTAAAAGCCGCCCGTCGGTTCGGGATAGGCTGGAACTATGTCTGATAGAGAAAATTATCAGAAACGAACCTTGAAAGATTGAAAATGGAAAATCAAGAATTCCAACATTATTCGGATTGGCCGTCGCCCTGTCGAAGATTTCCGGAACGAGAAAAACGACGTTCTGAACGTCGGGAATAAAATGACCGTTTTGCCCCTCAAGCTTAGAACTTTACCCAAGCAAATGAAGAAGGAAATTTTGGACAATAAACCCCTCAAGGCTACCTAAAATCAAGAGTGAATGGTGGCCATCGAATCAAGTTTGATTGACACCAGGAGAAGTATCACAAGATCAACCATGGAGAAGTCATATCACCTTTTACCCAACTACCATTCTTCCTCTTTGACCAAGTCTTCAATAAATAGCATTTTCTCTCTCCTCACCTCATTATTTTCGGCCAACACCTTAGAAGAACTGCCAAGAACTCCATCATCTCTCTTCCTCTTCTTTGCTGCCCGACGACAATTTCTGGGGGTTCTGTTCGCCGGCCACGATGACCACCTCCGGCCACTTTTTGACTTTCGGCCGGCCACACCAACAAAGATCTATGTCTTTTGACCTCCTCGAAGTGGAATCGGGTCATTTAGAGTATTGAGGAGTCCGAAGAAAGGATTCTCCCGAGTGTCGATGGAAACCGACTCAATCTGAGGTAGGTCCGATTTCTGACCTGTTTGATGGTCGAAATGTTAGAGTTTTGAGCTCAAATTTTGTGGAGACATAATAGACATGTAGATGAATTTGTGGTAAAAATTTGAGACAGATTTGGTTAAGTTTTGATCACGAACCGGCCCTGTGAATGTTGCCTAGAAATTACCTGATTCTGACTCGGGAAGGATCGGCGATGTTTGTTGAGTTTCCGGTGACCAATTGACTCCTAATATTTGGTAAGCCTCCTAAATCCTTAAGTAGACATGTTAAGAGATAGATTGATGATTAAATGAAGGATTTATGAGTGGATTTAAGGTTGGAAGTGTGCGGTTTGCATAGAATCGAAATGAATCGGTTCGATTTTGTGCAAGACCGATTTTGTGGAGGCTGTGATTGTTGGATTTGATGATTATGATGTGTTAAATGATGAGGATAATGCTATGGAGGTTTGGGGTTCATGGATGGTTGAATTGGACTTGAGAATTGGCGAATTGGTGGAATTCTATTAGGTTGCGCGATGATTTGGCCTTCGAGTGACTTAGCCGAGACCCTGAGGGTCCAAGAGGAGTAATTTGTGTTGTCAAATCAAAGGTAAAGGAATTTCTAACCCTATGCTAGGAAGATTGGACTCAATTGGGTGAGTCGTGAATTGAATTGATCGAATTAAGAAGATTTGTCTAAGGAAATCGCCTTTGTTATATCATAATATGTTATAGGATGATCGTGTGTGGTATTGGATATGCCAGAGTTGTTTGCCATGTCCGGAGTTCATTTGATCTGCTTTGCATGCCATGCATCTTGAGTTGTGCTTGAATTTCACATGTCGTCTTGTATGGAGAGCTATTTGGAAATCATGGCATAAATGTGGCATGGCGAGGTCCTAAAGCGTATGAGACGTGGGGCAGGAGATATATATACCCGGATGCGACGAGTCCGCAGGGTGAAGTTGAGAAGATGTGGCGTCCTGATGCGATGTGATTGCGGGGTTAAGTTAGCCACAGTCCTTATATGAACTATTCGCGAGATGAAAGTATGAGAATACCTTGATGCGACAAGATCGCGGGGTGGAATTGATATTAGGTGGCGTCCTGATCCGATGAAATCGCAGGGTTGAGAAGGCCACGGTCCTGATGCGAACTATTCACGGGACGGAGAGGCCCTGAGGCGTATGAGACGCGGGGCAGGAGATATATATCCTAATGCGATGAGATCGCGGGGTGAAGTTGATGTTATGTGGTGCCATGATGCGACGAGATCGCGGGGTTGAGATAGCCACGGTCCTGATGCGAACTATTCGCGGGACAGAAGAGTGAGAATGCCCTGATGCGACGCGATCGAGGAGTGGTGTTGATGTTGCGTGGCGCCCTGATGCGACAAGACCACGGGATTGAGATAGCCATAGTTCTGATGCGAACAATTCGCGAGATGGGGTATGAGATATTGATATTGGCCGGGAGATTTGTCGGAACCTGATGCGTTTACGCGGGTTGCCGACGATAATCTGAGGTGTTTACGCGGAACGAGCCTGAGGCGACATGATCGCGGGCTAGAGATTGAGACAGTTTGGGATTAGTGGATATGAGATGTGACAGGCTGAGGGTGCAGGTGCATTATTATCTGGATGTGACATGAGGTCATTTTTACATGCTTTTCGTCTATATGTCGTTATTTCATTGAATGGTGCCCTATCCGCCTGTGAGTTTATGAGTTTGAAAATATCGAAGAATGGATCACTGCTTGAGTGGACGGTTGGCCTAACCTAGGGTTAGGACCCACCTTACTGAGATTTATATCTCATCCCAGTGGGGGCTTACATTTTTCAGGTTCTAGGCGGAGAGAGCACGAGCTTGCCAAGGAGTGGCATTTGAAGCGTTAGCTGGCCATTTGTTTTTAGAGTGGATTTGCCTTTTTGGATATTGGGGCTTGTAATTTTGATGTGCGAATTAGGATTTGATCTTTTGATAACTCATTAAAGAAATTTGATGTATCTGTCCTAAATCATCGGGTACAGTTGTATTCATATAATAGAAGAAGGCATCGCTTTCGTATGCTTATTTCTATATGATATTGGCCGATAGATCCTGGAGTAAAATGTCAAAGGTACGGCACGGAGGGATGTTTGCGCGCTTGTCGGGTTTGGGACGTGACAAGTGTCGAAGTCTCCACTGTCTTCTGCGGAGTACGTGAATTATCTAGAGATTTCTACTGATGCAATTAAGACCACTGACGAAGAAGATGAAGTAGAAGTTGAAGAAGAAGAGGAAACTGAGGGAGACATTGAAGAGCCTTCAGAGAATGTACCATCCAAGAATTTTTCAAATTACAATCAAGATGCCAAGGGGGACGATGGAAGGGATGACTCGAGCTATTCTTCTGAGAAGTCCGGTTAAAGGGGTTAGATGATTAAGGAACCATTTTGGTGTTAGGTTCTGGAAAAGGTATAGTAGTAACCTTTGAACCATAGGCCTTAGTTCCTTTTTCCTACCTAGGTGTGCGGATTTGTATTGTCTTTTATCTTTTCCTTTCCTATGTATGTACTGAATGTTTCTGCAATGTGTAAATAGGTGTGCTTTTCCCCTTATTCCAAATTTCCTTTTTATTTCTTTTGTATGGTGATGTTGACACCCTTTCGTATGTGCATTTCATACCATGCTAGGCTGTGTGAGGTTTCTAGGTAATTGATGGCCTGAGATGGGTGTAATGAGCTCCAAGGGATGCGGAGCGTGACAGGGGAGTTCTAGAAAATCTTAGCAATTTCAGTGAACTCGATTTTACATAAATGATTATGTTAATGATAATTTCAAGCGATGATTCTCAGACGATGATTGGGAACATAGTGAACTTTCGACTTTGAGACCTTATGTGAAATTATTTATTAATATAATTAGTTAGTGTAAAATAGATGTATAAATGTTAGGCATCAATAATAGTTAAATACATGTCTATAGAACTTTGTGTTCAAAAACTTATGGATTGATCTTCTTGGAATATCGTAGCTAAGCCTGATTAGAATAGAAATTAGACGGTGAGAATTATGAAAACTGGAATGTGAGAATCCAGTATGTGCTAGAAGAGCAAGAAGCACTAGAAGCTCTTAACCTAATTATGAAAGTACCTGAAGATGAAAATACTGCATAATGTAGAAGGAAAAAGAGGTATTTGCTGTGTTGAACAAGATGTACTCTATTACTCACATTATGTTGTTGAGTAGCATGACAATAGTTTTATGCATGAGTTCAGACATTTATGAAAATGTCATAGTCAAGTGGGAGCAATTAAAAATTAAGTTTTGGTTAGATACCGTTTACCAACTTGGGATAGATCATTATAAGGTTTGACGTCAATATGATGCCTTGTGGGCTAAATTTAAAATAGCTTTTGTGATTTATGTCAAACATGATAAGTGAACTGTTAGATGCAGACCACATTTTGAATTAATGAGTAGCAAATGCAATCAGTAATAAGTTCTTTGCCCCGTAGCTATGTACATATGAAAATTCACTTGACTCACGCTAAAAGTAAATATCCTTCTAGTGGCTTAATTAGAAACCGACATTCGTTATACTGGTTTCAGCTCAAATGAGGCTTAATGCTTCAAGTGTAAGTATCAAGGTGGGTTTGAGAGCTTAAAGGGTAAGGGAAGAGATCATTCAGGATAAAAATAAAATCGAAGTTTAACCGACATGGTAAAGGAAAGTGTACATTTTGAGAAAAACATTTCAAAAGTGAAGTGTTTTAACTATGGCAAAAATGGTAATTTTGCTCACAATTGTGATGAGTTAAAGAAGTTAGAATCCCTTTGTATTCTTAAGAATGTACGTATGTCTATACTTCAGTTTTGGTAATTGAATTTTATCCTTTGTGGATTGTAAATCTAAGGGTCCTAGACCATGTAGTAGTGAAATTTTAATAAGTTCCACATTGAGTAAATTTAATAAATGTGAGAAATATTTTCTTAGTGAAAATTAAAGTAATTGGCATGTGTCAATTGAATATGTGCGATGGTCGTACCTTGTTCTTACTAATGTTTATATGCTCCAAAACACGATGGAATTTAGTTTCCGTGTTAGTTTGGTTAAACTTGATTTCAATTTGAACTTTCATAACGATGGTGATGACTTGTCATTGTGAACTAGTTATTATAATTCTAGATGGTTTCATTTTGCATATTGTCAAGTGCAATAATGTGAATGATAGTTATTTCCTATTTTTATCTTTTGTGATGATATGAATTTGTGGCATGCTACGCTAGGTAAAATAAGCTAAAGAGAGCTTATCGAACAGTATTGAAAGTGTCAATTTACCTATTTGTGAGCATTGTCTGGTGAGAACAATAATGAGGAAACCATTTAGAAAATGAACAAGGGCTAAGTTTCCTTTGTGTTGATCCATTCAGACATATGTGGTTCAATAAATGTGAGAGAAAGGCATGGGGCTATTTATTTCGTCACATTTATATATCAATACACTCGATTGGGATTTATTGTTTTATGATTTTTCTTAAATTTGACGCATACGTTGCTTTGAGAAATTTTATATTTGACCTTTTAATATAGAAAAAAAATGATTCGATCGAGATCAAGAAAATCTATCTGATCAGTTTGGATATTTATGTGATGAAAAGGAATAGAAAAATAATTTTCTATTCCATCGATTCCTTAATATAATTGGAGTTGTAGAGAAAACAGGTCCAAATAGATATGATTAAGTCTTTGATAGCACATTTTATCGTGCGTATTACCTTTTGGTGATATTTTATTGATGGCTATCTAGATGCTTAATTGTGCCTTATAAATCAGTTACCTCTACTCCATATGAGTTATGGACAGGTTGAAAATGAGATTTGAGTTTTCTCAGACCTTGATGTGCTTCTTATACACACGTGTTCTCTCACAAGTATGGGAAATTGGGCCCTAGAGGCAAAAGGAGTATTTTCGTGAAATACTAAGAGCACTTGAAAGGGCAAGTGCGATAGGTGAACAAGAAAGAAAGTAGGAAATGTAACTGAATTTGAATCACGAGATGTCACATTCTTAGTGAATGAATTTCCGAAAAAGGGCGAGATACTTAAAAACTATTCTCTGTTTGAATTATAGGATAGTGGCAATGATTTTTTTAGGCATCTTGTCCAAGTGGGAGCAATGTGAGAAGTAGAGAATTTTTTTCGAATTAGTCTCAATTGCAACTACTTGATGTCAAGAAAAGAATCGTCGTTGTCTGATCCGAGTGGAAGCGTAATGGAGAATGATGCACTAAGTGTATGATCTCTATTGTGGCGAACAAGTCGCAAAATGCTTTCTTCGACAAATTGTCGACGTTTAGACAATGCACATAAAGCTTTCATGGATGTTCCACAAAAAGAGAACAATGTCAAGGAGTGTAAAATGACGCTCTGATTTGCCCTGAAAAGGAAAAGTGGATACAAGCAATGGAAAAAGAGATGGAATTAATGAGATCAAATGAAGTTTTAGAGACTGATTGATTTTTTGAATGGACACAAAGCTATTGGGAGCAAGCGTGTTCTCAAAATAAAAGCGCAAAGCTGATGGCTCGATTAAGAGATATAAGGCTCATTTTTGGTGAAATAGAATGATCAGTTCATCTTATTCTGAAAGTGATTAGTATGGATCTTGGATTACATCAAGTGGATGTAAAGACTACAATTCTCAATGGAGGATCAAAAGAAGAATTTTGCATGAAACAATCTATTGGGTTTGTTATTGAAGGCCAAGAACAAAAGGCATATCGACTTTTGAGATCGATATAAGGCCTTATGCAGTCTTCGAGATAATGATATATATTTTCTCGTAATGCCACTATGGTATATGTTTTTCTAATGATTGATGAGGATCATTGAGTATATATCCAAGATCCAAAGATCAGTTTGTGGATGATATACTAATTGCTAGGAGCAGTATGGAGTTAATTGATACAGTCAGAATTAGTTATGTTCCAATTTTTGATATAGAAGATATGTGTGAATCTGCAAACGTTTGAAAGATATTGTAATCTCTTTCACAAAAGACTCATATAGATAAAGTCTTTGAGTGATTTTGTATGAGAGACTGTAAACTAAAAGATACTCCTATTGCAAGAGGTGAATGTCTGGGCCAAAGATGTGTCCTAAAACTCCACAAGCAAAATAAAGAAATGAAAAGTGTTCTATATGCTAGTGCTGTTAGAAGCTTAATGTACACTATGTGTGTAAAAGACCCGATATTTATTATGTAGCTGGAATGCTGTGTAGATATCAATCCACTGCAAGTCAAGTACTTTGAATTGCCATCAAGAAAATCTTGAGATACTTGAAAAAGTGCTGCTTAATTTTTTATTGGGTTATCGATGTATATATTTGCACCTTGAAGGCTATGTTGATGTTGACCGGGGAAAAGGTTTAGATTTGTGTTCTTACTTAGAAATGGTGCCTTATGTTAGAATAGTAAGAAGCAAAGGTGTATAGCTTTATCCACGATGGAAATTGATCTCATGGCATTAAGTAAACATGTATAGCTTTATCCATGATGGAAGATGATCTCGTGGTGTTATCAACAGCAATACAAGAGAATGTTTGGTTCAAGAGATGATTGAATCAGTGATGTGTTGTTAAAGATGCTGCAGGTACAATTATTAATTGATTGTGACAACCAAGCAACAAGAGCTTACACGAAGGATCCATTGCTAGATCAAGCAAATAGACATGCGATATGTTCTTGTGAAAAACATGGTTGTAAGAAAAGATAAAAACATGCAGTACACATACATGCACCAAATGATAGCAGCTCTTCTATGAAGTGAATACCTAGAGATGTTTCTCCTCAGTCATGTGTTAGCAAAATGATTAGTTTCATATAATGAAATCTCTAGAAGTACGTAAAAGTGGAAGTACTTGACATTTATATTTCCTAATGTTCATAGTTAATGGTATTTGTTATTATTATTGATGCCTATGAAATTATATGACATTTATGCATATTAATGCTTGATGCATTATGTTGAGAAGGTATGTCGAACAGATGATATTAATCTACTCAGACAGGTAATCGACTTTTTTTACTACGTGATAAATAGAGATGGGATGATTTCAAGCTTATTATCTAGGTAATAATTGAAAGCTGAAGTTTGAAAATTTAATGCCGCCTTAATAGAAGTGTTAAAATGAGGTCATAATTTTTATTATATCCGAAAATGAAATATCGAAAGTGATATTGCCCACATATTTCACTTTATCTGTCTTAATTCCATATATGAGTTCTGAAAGATTCTTTTAAAGAGAGTAGATTTGCGAACTTAAGCTAAATATTGAGTATATCTGAGCTATCATTTGTATGGTATTAAAAGTGAAAAGACATACGCTGTGACATTCTGATTTTCAGTTAATTTCAAACTCAGTAATGAGGAGTGTGTATCTAGAGATGTATTTCAGTCGTATTCTGCTCAAACTTGATCAATTCAAGTAGACTGACCAAAGGAGAAAAGCTAACGCGAGACAAGGTACGTGGACTTAGGGAACTCAGATAGGAAATGACGCTTTGGCCATAAGGATTGTCGAGGGAACTAGTGATAGACCCTCACAATTACATGACAACCAAAACCGCCACAAATTGACGAGCCCTAAACGTGATATGAATCACGGGGTCGATACACGTAATATCTGCAAAAGGCGCCCGTCGGTTCGGGATAGGCTGGAACCACGTCTGATAAAGAAAACTATCAGAAACGAGCCTTGAAAGATTGAAAATGTAAAATCAAGAATTTCAACATTATTTGGATTGGCCGTCGCCCTATCAAAGATTTTCGGAACGAGAAAAACAACGTTTTGAACGTCGAGGGTAAAATGACCATTTTGCCCCTCAAGCTTAAGGCTTTGCCCATGAAATGAAGAAAAGAAATTTTGGACATTTGACACTCCTATAGCTGCCGAAATTCATGGAGCAAGGATGGCCATTGGATCTTCTTAAAAAAAGGCAAAGACAAGTGTCACAAGATCAACCATGGAGAGGTCTTGTCCACCTTTTGGCCACCTACCATTCAAGTTTTGATCAAGGGACTTTGAAGCTCTCTCTCTCTCTCTCTCTCTCTCTCTCCCCCCCCTCTGTATTTTTGGCCACCACCCAAGAGAGAGCACCGAAACCACCATCTTCATCTTCTTCATGTTTCTGCATTGGCGACCAGAATTTGGGGCTCTGTTCGGCCGTTCCGACGACCATTTTTGGCCACTTCCTGACTGCCGGTCATCCACACCAACAAATATCCATGTCTTTCCGGCCTCCTCGAAGTGGAATGGAGTCATTTGGAGCACTGAAGAGCCCGAAGCAAGGATTCTCCCGAGAGTCGACGGAATTTGCTCCAATCTGAGGTAGGTCCGATTTCTGACCTGTTTTAGCCTAAATCTTGGAGTTTTAAGCTCAAATTTCGTGAAGATTTAGTAGACTTATAGATGAATCTTTGGTAAAAAGTTGAGATGGATTTGATTAAGTTTTGACCACGAACCAGCCTTGTGAATGTTGCCTAGAAAACTACCGGATTCTGTGTTTGGAGGACCGGCGACGTTCTTTGAGTTCCCAGCTACCAACCGACTTCAAATCTTCGATGAGCCTCTTGGATCCTTAAATAAAAATGTTAAGAGGCTGAATGATGATTGAATGTTGGATTTGGAGTTGAATTTAGGGCTAGTTGTACTCGGATTGCATAAAATTGAAAAGAACCGGTTCGATTCTGTGCAAAACCGAATCTGTGGGGTTGATAATGGTTGGATTATAAGTTTCAAATTGATGATTGAGGAATGTTATGATGGTGAGGAATATGCTATGGAGACTTGGGGTTCATGGATGGTTGAATTGGATTGAAAATTGACGTAATTGGTTGGATTTTGTTAGGTTGGGCTTTGAGATCGGTATTGGACATTGAAGACCGAAATTTTGAAGGCTCAAGAGGAGGAAATTGTGATGTTGAAATCAAGGTAAGGGAATTACTAACCTTATGCTAGGAAGATTGGACTCCATTGGGTGAGTCATGGATTGGATTGGTTGAATTAAGGTAATTTGTCTAAGGAAATAGTCTTTTTATGTCCTAAGATGTTATAGGACGATCTTGGGTGATATTGGATATGCCTTAGTTGCTTGCCATGTCCGGATTGCATTTGTTCTGCTTAGCATGTCATGAATCTTGAGTTGTGCTTGAATTGCACATGTCGTATTGTATGGAGAGCCATTTGAAAATCATGGCACAACTGTGGCATGGCGAGGCCCTGAAGCGTATGAGATGCGGGGCAGGGGATATATATACCCTAATGCGACAAGTTCACGAGGTGATGTCATGTGGCGCCTTGATGCGATGTGATCGCGGGGTTGAGAGAGCCACGGTCCTGATGCGACGATATTCGTGGGGCGAAGAGGCCCTGAGGCGTACGAGACGCGGGACAGAAGTTGATACCCTGATGCGACAAGATCGCGGGGTGAAGTTATAGTTGAATGGCGCCCTGATGCGATGTAATCACGGGGTTGATATGGCCATGGTCCTGATGCGATCTAATCGCGGGACGAAGTATGAGTTAATGAACTTTGCCTGGAGATTTATCGGAACCTGATGTATTTACGCAGGTTGCCGATGACGGTGTGATGCGTTTATGCGGACCGAGCCTGATGCGATCTAATCGCGGGTTAGAAATTGAGGTAGGCGGAGATTAGTGGATGTGGTGAAGTGACGGGCAAAGTAGGCTTGAATATCTGAGTGGGGCGCGAAGTCGTCACGGTATGTCTGTCGTCTGTATGTTGTTGTTTTATGGTTTGTGCTTGATGCACCAGTATGTTTATGAGATTGGATTTTGGGATAAATGACTGCTTGAATGGATGGTCGGCCCAACCTAGGGTTAGGACCCACCTTACTGAGATTTATATCTCACCCCATTGGGGGCATATATTTTTCAAGTTCTAAGCGAAGGAAGCACAAGTTTACAAAGGGTTGGCGTCTGAAGAGACAGTTGACCAATGGTATTTAGAGTGGATTTGCCTTTGGTGATATTGGGATTGTACTTCGGATTATTGAATTAGGAATTGATTTTTGACTAATTGGTTAATGAGATTTTGTCCTAAGTCATCGATTATTGATTTATTTATGAATGGAACTGGCATCGCTTTCGCGTGCGTAATTTATTAAAGAGTTGTAAGTTATTGGCTGAAGGATCCTGGAGATTGAATAAAGAAATGGCTTGGTGGGATGTACACGTGTTCGCTGAGTTCGGGGCGCGACATACGCTCCATGGGAAAGGAGAGAATACCGTAATACATACTTCATATTACGTATGCATGAATTGACCAAGAAGAGTTATCAAGAGTTTTGATCTCAATTCTATAGTCGTGTGAGACTCTTGAGGATAAAAGTTCCTTAAATTTAGTCCCCTTACGACTCTTACTTATTCTCAATATTTCTTTTTGGTGTTCGCTATCTTAGGGTGTTACCAATGGTCATGAGATTGATTCGACCTAATGGGATATTTCTAGAAAAGCGAGTTGGAATGAGATTGAGAGGTTTAAGGGAAGAGGAAGATCAATTTGTTTTGGATGTCACATTCAATCTTTGTGTTCACAGGTCGATCAATTGTGATTATTTGAGTTAATCATGATTGTGAATATAATGTATTGTATTTGAGCGATCAAAGTGATCAAAGAGATCAAGAGAGATATGATGTAAATGTGATTAATTGATCTAGGGTAATGCATACTGAATCTACTCTGAGTTAACAAGCAATTTTAGAGCTGCTATATTCTTCCAACTGATATATGGCAACGAGCTCTCGCAGTATGCTAGTCGCACGGATTATTTTTGATATAAACTTTGCAAAAAAGAGAAAGATATGTTTAACCCTTCGTGGGTGAGTGGGAGTTATGATCCTTCGTGGATAAGTGAGAGATATTGATAGCTATTCATGAGCGAGTGGGAGATGTTGGATTATATGGGGTGCACGGTAAGTACCGTGGTCCGCCTATATAGGATATCCCATCCTTTGACGGTTATATATTTTAACGTGATATAGGATCAAGTTTGTTCGTCGTTGTTTATATATATAAACGACGTTCCTCTTATGCTTAAAAGCAAAAAAAGATAGAGAACAGAGATGACGACCACGCCGGTTCTCCTTTTTCTCTCTGGAAAAGTTAATGGACGACGAATTCTCTCACTGCTTTGTGACACTTAATCTGTGAAAATCCGAGATGTGTTTGTCCTATGATACACTTCTCCGATCAGTGATTCAAGTAAGTTTCTAGGGCTTGTTAATTTGTGTAATTCCGCTGTATGTTAATAGGGGTCCGTTCTCTACAGATAAACAAGGGCTAAATTAGGAATTTGCAGTAAGACACAGCTCACTTTTGATTTAAATATATAAATTTATGGTCTAGTCATTTGCCGGCTAATAGAGCCAAAGAATAAGATTTGAATGCTTAATATATGCATTTGAATTGTATGTCTTAATTATTATTTTTAGTATTTGAGATTTGACTTTCGTTTAAATAGGAATTTTCAATTTCGTTTTGAACGTATACATGAATTTAAACTCATTGAAAAAATATAAAACCTTTTTGCGGTTTCTTCAATTCAGCTTTTACAAGGATCAAAATAAAAAAATGTTGTTCTTAGAAAAGTTTGAAGCAAAATGTGGACTTTGTCAACTACACATGCGAACTCTTTTGATCTTCAGCCGTAGTCGAGCTTATTGAATTTAACTTAGGATAATCAGCCAATTTGAGTGAGTCAAAATGAAATAAGCTGTTATTATGTATAAAACTACTTAGGGGCAAACTTTTTGTACATCAAAGTGTCATAATTACTGAAGATTTAATTGCCTTTTTACGAAGGATAAGATTGAAAATGGCAATGTAATCTAGTAGTGAAAAAAGGAAAAATTTGTTTCTCTTTCTGTCCAGATTTTTTGCCACATCCCTTCTTTGTTCTTTCTTCTTTCGCCACAGCCATTTCTGGTCTCTTCCTTGCCAAAACAAAGTAAAAGAACAGAAAAGGACCAGCTGCTTAATCCTATCCAGCTTCACATCCCAAAAAAGGACAAGCAAATAAGGCAAGATTTTTTAGGGCAAGGCAAGAATGTCCTTTGTCGCTTTTTCTTTTTGGTGAAGGAAAGAGCACTCTCAGTCTCATGCACCAGCTCTCTCGTTTGCTTCTTATGGACACCTCTTCCTTCTTACCCTATAAAAAGGCCTCCACTCTCTTATTCTTCTGCACTGCATTCTCATTTCCCTCACTGTCTGAAACCATCAAATTTCTCTCTCTCTCTCTCTCTCTCTCTCTCTCAATCTCTCGTGTTCAACAATGGCTGCCCAAAACATTCCTGACAACAACAACCAGAATGGCAACAACGTGGGATCGGTGCCTGTGCTGCCGCCAGGCTTCCGCATCTGCCCTTCTGATGAAGAAATCTTTCGCCACTACCTGGTGAACAAGAACAACAACCCGAACCCCGACGTGGCCAATCGCTTCGATCACAAATGATCAGGGAGCTCGACGTGTATGGCTACAGCCCGTCGGAGCTGTTGGAGAATCCCTTCTTCGAGTATGGCTCCAGGGAGGCGACAAGGCACTGGTACTTCTATGCAGCGGCTCATGGGCCTGCAGAGAGGCAGAGGAGGGTGAGGGCCGACGACCGCAGGTTCTGGCCGATGAGGGGCAGGGGCAACGATGCTGTCGTAGGTGGTGACGGTGAAATCCTGGGCACCAAGAGCTGCTTTGTTTTCTACATGGGGAATTCAGTTCAAAATGCTGTTGGGACTGATTGGACGATGCATGAGTTTGCTCTTCCTGATAGTGCCCAGGTGACTGATGATGACCGAACTTCGCTTGTTTTCGAGTTTCTTTTTTCTTTTATATTTGAAGTCTGACATATAAGAGCATGCTTCCCTCCGGATTGGTGAAAACTTTTAGTCGATTATTCTTTTGTACGTGGTGGTTTGGCTTTTGCATTTTCGTTTTCCAACCATCGGTTGTTATGACGTTGACCTTTGACTTTTATTGACGTGCAGGCGTCTTTCGTGCTCTATCGGCTTTTTGTGAAGCCCAGGACCTCATCAAGTGCTCGCAATGTTGGCGTGCATACATGGGAAGCTGCGCCGGGAGGCAATCGTGAGGGTGTTCTGGTTAGCGAAATCCATAACCATGTTCCAGAAGGGCAAATTCCTGGGCCTCTTCATCTGAACCAGACCATCTATCTGAATAGTAGGGTAAGACTTGATATCATGCCATGCTTAGATCATTTCAATACTTCTCGATGTTGGATTCCAGGACAGTAATTTACCCGAAGGCCATCCGTTAACCCTTGACCTGCTATATCTTGGCTAGTTCAGTGGTATTTGGCGTGCCTCCTACAAAATTTGCATCATCCAGGAAGATTAGTTTGGTTTTATGATGGCATTTCACATGTTACATCGTCACTTGTCTTACGTTAAAAGCAACATTATGTTCTCTTACTAGATTTTTTCCTTACATCTTAGTGTGATTTTTTTTTAAAGGGAAAGGAAGCTGATATGAGTAACCCGTACGAGCTTGTTGGTTAATGAAAAAATTTTGCCACTTATGAAATTCTGATCTCCCTTTTGGTTCTCAAATGGCATCGACATCACAAGTGAATGCGTTTCCTTTATGACTACTTGTGTAGGTAAACCATAACTATGAAGACGGCGATGGTGCTGGGAACTTTGATGCTGATTTTGCTGCGCCGCCGGCAACAGGTGCTCCAAGGGTGGACTGTGTAGAGCTGAATGATTTTTTCAGCCTGTTGGAAACGCCGTTTTAATGGAACAACATAATTTCTAACAAGAGAAAACATTACCACGACCATCCATCAACGATCGTGGTATGTTTTCCCTTGTAGAAATTAAGTTGTTCCATTATAGGCTAGCATCATTCTGTTGCTTTAGTTGTCTTTAACTTTGTATCGAAGGTTTGATCCAATAAAGCATTACATTTAGTTTGCTCGTGTCCAATGAAAGCCGAAATTTGCGATAAGTTCACTTTTTGTTTGTTTTCCCTTTTTCACTAATTTTCATTGTTTCGGTTAAGGGGCGCATGACAAGGTATGTAATTCGAATGATGTACACAAATCGATTTATGGTACGAAAATCTTTTAGAGCAACTATATTCGAGTGGAGATTTCCTACCATCTATGACCCAACTGTCTTAAAAAGAAAAATCCAGTTGAGATTGGCGTCATTTTGCTAGAGAGAAATCTTACCAATTTGGCTATTCAAAGTAAAATGTACATGGAGAGCTGTAAAAAGTAATGGCTTGTGAGTGAATAGAATCGACACGGGCGGTTAAGTGCCTGGGTTAAATTTCCTGCTTATGAGCCGAAGGTACCTATTTAATTCCCACCATTATATTGGTCCTGTCGAAGGTCCGGATTTGACCGATTCGTGGGGTTTGTAAGAACGTTCAGTGCTCTTCCGCATAATGGGGCCGCTGCACTCGGGCCCCCCAGGCTGTTAAAACAAATGGCTCATGCAATTTCAATCGAGACAGTAAGTTCACTGCTCACTAGATCGACACCATTCATTAATGCTAAAATCTTGCTTTTCTATCTTAATGTTTCATCACCACAAAAAAAGCACACTTGGGATGGAAAAACCCATTCTACTATTATGATGGAATCTGAATTGACCATGTATAACAATAACCCCTTTTTTTGGGTAAGGAAATGTATAACAATTACGTTGATAATCGGATATGCCAATTTTGCTAAATCAGACTGTATTATAAAGCAAAGTCTTGAACTTCCATTCATGCATGGTTGGTGTTAAATTATGTCTCGAATTTGAGCCCTACGGACGAAGTTGGATGTGATATCATCTATTAATTGTGGACGTCAGAATAATTCAAGTCGGAGAAAGTTATCCTTATTTGTTTCTGAGGAGTTTCAGTTGGACAAGGTTCTCAATAGGAAAAAAAGGGATAAGAAATCAATTTCCTTACTGGATGTTGGATAGTGAATTTGCAAAGTCCAATGTGGATTTGAAGTTAGGACCACTCGGTCAACAACATACATGAAGAGATAAAATATACGAAAATCTTTCTGTGCAGAATTGTTTGTTTTCTTTATACGCCGGTTCGGCTTGCACATACATATTGCAAACCATACCGTGGCCGAGGGTTGTTGCTTGAACCGCGGTCTTGTCGTCGACTGCTTGAGAGAGTTTACTTTCGTGGATTTTGTTCATGGAATTACATCAAGTATTCAAGTGAAGATGATTAAATCTTGAGATTAGATTTGTGCAATTCCTTTACGAGATCGAGAGATCATTTCGGTAGGAATTGGGTGATAAACATTGTGCATGTTCTTGGATGTGATTAAGGCTAGAAACATCGAGAGTGTTTGAGTGACTTGAGTATGATTTATAATCTCCGTGTATCGCTTGAACTATAGTAGAATTCGTTGCTGCTTTCTCCGTAGACGTAGGTCTCTACGATCGAACCATGTACATCCAATATTCGATTTATTTTCTTGTTTTGTCTCTTTATTATTCGATCGCTTGTTCCACGCAATAATTGGTATCAAAGCTAGGTTTGCTTGAGTTGAAACGAATCGATGGCGACAAAAGAAATTAAAGTGAACATCGACAGATTTGATGGGAAGGATTTTAGTTTCTGAAAGATGCAGACTGAAGGCTATACGTATCAGATGAAATTGCATTTATCTTGTATGGGGAGTAGCTAGATACGATAACGTAAGCTGATTGGGAATTATTTGATAGACAAGCGATGGGTATTGTTCGGTTGATGTTGGCTTGTAACGTTGTGTTTAATATCATCAAGGAGAAGACCACTATGGGTCTGATGAAAGTCCCATCAGATATGTACGAGAAACCCTCTGCAATCAACAAGGTCTATTTGATGCGACGTCTATTTAATTTGAAGATGACCGAAAGTGCATCAGTTGCTAATCATATCAATGAATTTAATGTGATTGTTAGTCAATTGAGTTCAGTTGATATCGACTTTGAAGATAAGCCCCAAGCTCATAACGATTTTTTTTTCTATATATACTAAGCTTTCTCTAGGATCAGGGGAGGCAGCATTTACTAGAAATTTCAGCATACTTTGAGTGGAGAGAGTGGAGAGCTACTCAAGAACGCGTAGGGGTCCGATTGTTTCCCCTGCAGTCGAGACAATCCCCCTCAAGAATGCGTCGACTTTTCATCGCGTCCTTCTATGTGCAATGTTTTATCATTGTCTAGGCGAGATTCGGTTGCTGTTTAAGTTATCTTCAAAGTGCAGTTTTTGAGGGGATTTTTGACTCAGAAAATTCATATTATGCGCGAGTTTCTCGAGAGAAATATATGTGAGAGGAGATAGAGCAAATGTCACGCCCCGCGCCCTTGAGCACGAGCACGCAACTCCCTTCTGTATAACTCTTAAAGCCCATGACTTACTTATCGAAAGATGCATGATGTAATTAAGCATGCGGAAATGAAATAATTATAAAACCCGTACAAGTCCAAATGGAAAACATTGGGGTAGCAAAACTTATAAATATAAACATAGCGTAACCAAGAGTTTTTACAAAAGGTGCAGATAAATCACTCTTGCAGACGGGTCGGGGTGATTAGGACTCAATCAAAAGGCAACAAAAATTCTAAGTCCCCCAAAAGATTACAAACCAACGAGGGTCATCAGCAAAAGACTACTAAATAAAGTCAGGAAACCCCTAAGTCGAACCACTAGCTCCGTTTGTCTCGTCTTCATCTTCGTCTGGGTCATAGTCCGAGAAGTTCTCAGAACACACATCTATCAAGTCGTCCGCCATAACATCCTCCAGCTCATCCTCAGAAGCATAGATCTTTATCACCTCGTCAATGTCCTCCAGGGTAGGGGCCTTCTCCAGTATATTCCTCAATCCTGCTACAGACACCTTTACTTCCACCTCATCTCTAGTAGGATGACGACAGCTAGGAACGACTCCTCGAGGGACTTCGGTAGACTTCAAAGGACCTGTCGTGACCTCACCTACTCTACGGAACCAAGCCTTGAACCTATGTAGTTTCCAATCCTGACCTTCCTCGTCAACCCAAACAACCGTACACTTCCTAACATAAACGGTAGCCCGACCGTCAGGAAATTCATCAAAATAGGCGGTCATCTCCTTAGGATCGCCTAAACGGGTTGAAAACATCTTTACGGTTTGGAGTCTGAAAAAAAAAATTAATATCCCACGACGAGCTGAGATTTACTTCTTAGTAAGCTGAGTCCTAACTCTAGGTTAGGCTGAACACAGATATAAATGCAGACAATGAACAAGAAGACTCCCAACAACATAATGCAAACATCAATCATAAAATGCTATGTGGAAACAAATGGTTGATAATCATGCAAGCGTATCAACATAACGTATAACTCAAGTCAGGCAGGGAAACAAGGTCAAGTCGTACTGTCACGCCCTGAACCCGACGGGCTCACGAACATCCCTGCAAACAAACCATACAATCTCTCGTTGTCCCAAGATTCAGGCTTACAAGTCGAGAGATATTATATAAACATAAGCATGCGAAAGCGATACTTAAATAATCCCCATACAAAATATTAGTTAAGTAGGACTTGAATAGCATAATAATTGTCATACATCATAACTAACCGTTCATACAACTCCGACTACTACAATCCACTAACAAACTAGGCGACGAGGTAGTACGCAAAAACAGTCCCTCATGACATCCAAAAAGGATAGGATCGGGTCGCCTCCAAAAGATCGAGCCAATAAACTATATCTCCTAGGATGAGCTGCTGGAGTCCCTGGAATCCTTTACGTCCTCGGTTGGCTCATATTTAGAGAATGTCTCTGACGGGACCTCAATGGAATCCTCCATGGTCGCCTCATGAGATGGCTCCACAAGGTCCTCCTTGGTCTCCTCCCGGACGATGACCTCATCCTCCTCCACGGTGAAGTCTAGCGTCGTGGTCTTCTCTGGCTCGTTCCTAGAACCAACTATGGACCCCTTTGGTAACTGTTGCTCCTCGGCAGTCTGACACCAAGCAAGGATAATATCATGGGGCATCTTATGGGGCTTCAGCAGCCCAATCTGCACATCCCCAACTTTCTTAAACCATGCCTCGAACCTATGAGGCTTCCAATCAAGGCTACCCTCGTCGACCCATACAACTATACACTTTCTCACATAAACGTTCCCCTAACTATCCAGGAACTCATCAAAATACGCCGTCATTTCCTTGGGATCCCCAAAATGAATTGGCCACATAGTTAAGGTCTAGGATCTGTAAAAATAAGGGTCCCCAAAGGGGTGAGATACTCATCTCAGTAAAAGAATCTTAACCCTAGATCAGGTCGACCGTCCACTCTGGCAGTCGTACGCCCCAATCATTCTAAACTCATAAACACACAGGCATATCAGACACAAATCAATGAAACAACAGCATACGGATGACAGGCATGCAATGATGACCTCATGCCACTCTCATGATCATGCACACCCATCCCGCCACTTCACCACATCCATCAATCTCTGCCTACCTCAATCTCCAACCTGCGATCTCGTTGCATCAAGCTCGGTCCGCGTAAACGCATCAGATCGTCATCGGCAACCCGCGTAAACGCATCATGTTTCGATGAATCTCCGAGCCAATCCCATCATCTCACACCTCCGTCCCGCGAATAGTTCGCATCAGGACCGTGGCCATATCAACCCCGCGATCTTGTCGCATCAAGGCGCCACACAACATCAACTCCACCCCGCGATCTCATCGCATCAGGATATCCACCTCCCGCCCCGCGTCTCATACGCCTCAAGGCCTCGCCATGTCATGCTCATGCCACAATCATAACTCATGTCATGATTTTCAATTCATTTGCACACATAATGCCCATCACAAATTCAAGTGCAAATCGTAAATCCCGTGGCATGCAAGGAAATGAAATGACATTCGATATAGAAAAAAACTCAGGCATAAAAATGTCACACACAATTATCCTATAACATCTTAGGATATAAAGAAAACTATCTCCTTGGGCAATTCCTCATAAATTAGTCGATTCAACCCTCGACTCACCCAATTGAGTCCAATCTCCCTATCCTAAGTTTAGAAATTCCTTTACCTTGTGTTTAATATCACAATAATTCCTTCTTGTAAGCCTTGAAGTCTCGGCCAAACCAACTCAAGGGTTAATTCGCCGCGCACCTAGAATATTCAATGAATTCATCAATTTTTCATATCCAATTCATCAATCCATTAACCCCAATCATCCATAACATAACCCTCATCATCTCATCATGTCTTAAACATCAATTTGCAACTCAAAATAGTCATCCTCAGCCCTCAACAGATTCGGTTTTGCCCGATTTTGCACAGGACAGGACTGGTCTCTCTCGGTTCTATGCAAACCAAGCACAACCGGTCCTAATCCTACTCCAACTCCAACATTTAATCCTCATCCTACCCCTTGACATGTCTACCTAAGGGTTTGGGAGGCTCACCATGCGTTTGAAGCCAATTGGTCGCCGGAATCCCGTTTAAATCGCCGGATCCTCCTAGGTCAGTTTTCTCGGCAAATTTTGTCCAATATTTGCAAGATCGGTTCATGGTCAAAACTCCATCAAATTGAGCCCCAATTTTTATCACAAATTGCTACACGTCTCTACTTGTTCTTCACAAAATTTGACTCCAAAATTCCAAGATTTCGGCCTTCAAAAGGACTAGGAACCGGACCTACCTCAGGTTGAGTTCTATTCTATCAGCTCTCGGGAAAATCCTTGCTCGGGACTCCTCAGTGCTCCAAATGCCGTGATTCTTATTCAAGGATGTCGGCAAGACATAAATCTACGTTAATGTGGTCGGTCGGAGGTCGGATGGTGGCCGAAAGTGGACTTCATGGCCGGCGAACAAGAGGCTCGGTGGCGGTCGGCGATCAGCAGATTAAAGGAGGAAGAAGAAGGAAGTTTCGGGAGTTTGAGGGGGAGCTTTGGCCGGTCAAGTGAGATGGGAAGAGAGAGAATTTGCTATATACAAACTTGGTCAAAAAGGGGTTGAATGTTAGGTAGAAAAAGTTGGACATGACCACATCTCTTGATCTTGTGACACATGTCTTCTTGTCTACCCAATATGATCCAATGACCCTCATTTCTTCTTGAATTTCGGCAGCCTTGAGGGGGTTTAATGTCTAAAATGCCCTTCTTCAATTGCTTGGGCAAGGTTCTAAGCTTGAGAGGCAAAAGGGTAATTTTACCCCCGACATTCAGAACGTCGTTTTTCTCGCTTCAAAACTTTTCAATAAGGCGACGGCCAATCCGAATAACGTTGGAATTCTTGATTTTTCATTTCAAATCTTTCAAGACTCGTTTCTGATGGTTTCCTCTATCAAGCGTGGTTCCAGTCTATCTCGAACCTACGGGCGACTTTTGTAGACATTATGCGTATCGACCCCGTGATTCATATCACGTTTAGGACTCGTCAATTCATGGCGGCTTTGGTTGTCATGTAATTATGAGAGTTTCTCGCTAGTCCCTATGGTCTCGATTTTCACTGTCCAATTTATGAAAAATTTGCAAATCATACGTTGGTTAAGCGACATCACCCGCGCTCCAATCGTATGACACTCGCAAGGCAATCCTTAATCGTTCTTAGATCGGCTTCTTAGTGATTCTAAATATCCCCTCGACAATTCTTATGGTCAAAGCGCCATTTCCTATCCGAGTCGCCTAGGTCCACGTACCTCGTCTCGCATTAGCATTTCCCTCTTGGTCAGCCTACTCAAATTGATCAGATTTGTGCCAAATATGACTGAAACACATCATTTGATATATATAAACTTCTCATTAATGAATCTGAAATTGACTGAAAATCAGAATGTCACAACTATTCCCCCCTTACAAAAATTTCGTCATCAAAATTTACATTACACTTAATTACTCAAACAAATGAGGGTGTTGTCGCCTCATCGTCTCTTCATTCTCCCACGTGGCACCTTTGGTTCTATGGTGCTCCTATATTACCTTGACCAGTGAAATCTTCTTATCCCTGAGGACTTGCTCCTTTCGATCTTTAATCCTTATTGGTTTCTCCACGTAAGACACTCTATCGTCCACTTCTATGGCTTCGTAGTCCAGCACATGTGTCGGATCTGGTTCATACTTTCGTAGCATCGACACATGGAACACATTATGCACCTGGGATAGATTAGGCGACAAGGTAAGTATGTAGGCCAAGGTTCCAATCCGCTCCAGTATCTCAAATGGGTCTATATACCTTGGGCCCAGCTTCCCATTCTTTCCAAAACGCGATAGTCCTCTCATTGGTGACACCTTGAGGAAGACGTGATCGCCCACTTGAAATTCCAAGGGCTTGTGTCGTTTATCTGTGTAGCTCTTCTAACAACTTTGTGCCGTCCTCAGTCTATCTCGAATTATCTTCACTGCTTCCACCGATTGCTCTACCAATTCTGGGCCTATGATACTCCTTTCTCTAATCTCATCCCAACAAATTGGGGTTCTGTAGGCTCGTCCATAAAGTGCCTCAAATGGTGCCATCTGGATACTCTGCCGGTAGCTGTTGTTATACGCAAACTCTACCAAATGTAACTGCTCTTCCCATCCTCCTTGGAAATCTATGACGCATGCCCTCAATATGTCCTCGAGCGTCTGAATTGTCCTTTCTGACTGTCCATCTGCCTGTGGATGATAGGCCGTACTGAACTGCAATCGAATCCTCATGGCTTCTTGCAGACTTTTCCAAAAGTTCGCCGTGAACTTAGGATCTCGATCGGACATGATCATCACTGGTACTCCGTGCAACCTCACTATCAGTCTCATATACAGCTCCGCATACCGATCCATAGCGAAATCCTTTTACACAGGAATGAAGTGAGCGGACTAGGTCAATTTGTCCACGACTACCCATATAGAGTCCTGCCCTAGCTGGCTTCTTGGGAGTCCCATCACAAAATCCATGGTTTTATGCTCCCACTTCCATTCCGGAATCTCCAATGGCTGCAACAGTCCTCCAGGCTTATAGTGCTGCGCTTTCACTTGCTAGCACGTCAAACATTTAGTTACGTATTTTGCTACGTCCACCTTCATTCCGTTCCACCAGCTGTTGCAAATTTTGGTACATCTTTGTACTTCCAGGGTGGACACTATAGTTGCTCCTATGAGCCTCTGACAAGATTCTTTCCCTGAGTCATTCATCCTTTGGTACACACAATCGTCCTTTGGACTTCAGAATTCCATCCTCAAATACCTGAAATTCCGACTTTCTCTTCGCCGCATCCATTTCGAGGATCTTCTGGATCTCTAGGTCCGTAGATTGCAAAGTCTTTATTCCTTCTTGGACCTCAGGTTCTACCCTCAATGTAGCTATCAGACTGGACAACTGATCAACTTCAAATCTGAACTCGGAGTCTCTCAAATCCTCAGTCATCGACCAACCTTTCACCAGCAGACATGCGATGCTTGACTTCAGACTCAACGCATCGGCTACTTTGTTTGCTTTCCCAAGGTGATAGAGGATATCACAATCATAATCCTTCAGTAGTTCCATCCACCTACGCTACCTCATATTCAGTTCTTTCTGGAAAAACAAATACTTTAAGCTTTGGTGGTCGATATATATCTGAAACTTCTCGCCATAAAGGTAATGTCTCCAAATTTTCAAAGCGAATATAATTGCCGCTAACTCCAGGTCATGAGTTGGGTAGTTCATCTCATGTGGCCTCAATTGTCTAGATGCGTAGGCTACTACTCTTCCGTACTGTATCAACACACAGCCCAATCCTTTCAGCGAAGCATCGCTGTATATTTTATAACCTCCTGGTCCCGAAGGAATGGTCAGTACTAGTGCGGTCGTCAATCTATGCTTAAGCTCTTGAAAACTCTGCTCACATTTGTCAGTCCATTCAAACCTTGTTTCCTTCTTCGTTAACCGCGTCAATGGGATGGCTATAGACGAGAATTTCTCCACAAAACGCATGTAGTATCCTGCCAATCTCAAGAAACTTCTGACCTCCGTGACTGTAGTAGGCCTCGGCCAATTGGTTACTGCTTCAATTTTTGCAGGACCCACTGCAATTCCTTCTTCAGACACCACATGACCAAAAAAATGCCACCCTGTGCAACCAGAATTCACACTTACTCAACTTCGCATAGAGTGTATGCTCCCTCAGAGTCCTCAGTACATTTCTCAAGTGCTCCTCATGTTCTGTTTCGCTCCTCGAGTAAATCAAGATATCGTCAATGAAGACTATGACGAATCTGTCCAGAAACTCCTTAAATACTCTATGCATCAGGTCCATAAAAGTAGCTGGAGCGTTGGTCAATCCAAATGGCATCACCGTAAACTCATAATGACCATACCTCGTCCTAAAGACAGTCTTAGGTATGTCTTCCTTCTTAATCCTCAACTAGTGATACCTAGTCCTCAAGTCAATCTTTGAAAACACCGCTGCTCCTTGCAACTGATCAAAAAGTTCATCAATCCTCGGCAGCGGATTGTTGTTTTTCACTATCACTTGGTTCAGCTGCCGATAGTCAATGCATAATCGCAAAGACCCATCCTTCTTCCTTACAAACAGCATCGGTACTCCCCACGGTGAAGCACTTGGTCGGATAAATCCATTGTCTAGCAACTCTTGCATCTGTACCTTTAACTCCTTCAGTTCTGACAGGGACATCCTGTAAGGTGCTTTCGAAATCGGCTCTGTTCCAGGGGCTAACTCGATTACAAACTCTATTTCCCGTTCCAGTGGTAACCCTGGCAACTCTTGGGAAAATACATCAAGAAACTCACATACTACCGGGATATTCTCTAACTTTGGCTTTTCGGTAGTTATGTCCATTACTGCCACTAAGTATGCCTGACACCCTTCGGTCATCAACTTAGTTACTTCCAAATATGAGACTAAGGGAATCGAGGTGCCTCCTCTACTTCCCACCAACTCAAAGCTAGGGCGGCCTCTCGAATAAAACCAGATTATTTTACTACCACAGTCTACTACTGCCCCCTGCTTACCCAACCAATCCATTCCTACTATTACGTCAAAATCATGCATGGGTAAGACAGCTAGGTCAATGCTTTCTTTACTCCCTCCAATCACAATCTTACAATTAGCACATCCCAATGAGACTATTATGTTATCCTTTAAAGGAGTGGCAACATGCAAGATTACATTCAACGGTTTCAAGTTCATGCCCACCAAATCAGCAAATTGTGCAGACACGAATGAATGCATGGCACCAAGGTCAAATAATGCGTATGCAGCTTGATTGCACAAGTAAACCGTACCTGTGACCACCCCTGATGCTTCCTCCGCCTCTCTACGGGCTACTGCATACACTTTGCCCTGTGCTGGTGGTCTGTTCTGCTCGATCTAAGGCGTTGCTGTCGATGGTCCCACTTGTGGCCTCTGTCCTTGCGGTCGACTCGCCGGAGCTTGGTTTGGACACACCCTCATCTGATGGCCCAGTTGACCACACTTGAAACAAGCTCCTGTCCTTACTGGGCATGGCCCATTTCCATGCCTCCTGCCATAAAGTCTGCAGTTCCAGTTCGCAAGGTTCAGCGGCTTCACGATATTCTTTCACACTAGAGGCACAAAGCGCCTGTTACCCGTCATTGGCCTCTTGCCTATCTGGCGATTATCTTTGAATAATGGGAACTGCGATTCAATTGCGGCATTTCTTTCTTTCAAGTCCCGCTCTATCATTTGGCCCCACTTGTAGATCTCCTTATAAGTCCTCAAATTCAGCGCGATCATCTGACCACGTAGCTCGGGCCTCAGACCATCTCTAAACCTTCTCGCTTTCTCCAAAGGGTCCTCCATAGATCGAGGCGCATACCTTGAAAGCCTTGCGAATTCGGCTTCGTACTGATCTATTGTCATCTGATTCTAACATAACTGCAAGAACTCCACCTGCTTCCTTTCCCTAGCTATCTCCGAGAAATATTTATCATTGAAGGTCGTCTTAAAAACTTCTCAGTTCATGGCCGTTCCTTCAAGGAAGACGCTATCCTTGGTGGCAGCCCACCAGTCATTCACTGTACCCTCCAGCTAGTACACAGCTAACAACACCTTCTCTTCATCTATACACCTCAGTACTCCGAAGGCTTTCTCTAACTTCTCGATCCGTCTGGACGCTAGCTCAGGATCTGCAATCCCGTCAAACTGTGTCGATTTCAGTTTCATAAACTGCTCAACTAGCTAGCCCATCTGTCTGGCCATGACGATCTCGTCTTGGGCGTTTATAGCTTCGTTACTCTGATTTGGCTCACCCTGACTTCCATTCCCGCCATTGTTGCCGTTGTTGGCATTGACGCCTATGGCAGCTCCTACTGCCTGGGCAATAACAATGTCCCGATCCTGGGCCTGCCTATCAATCATGTCGCCGATTCTTTCCAATGATCGTAGCAAGCCATCCATCCTTGGATCTTCAGCGACAAGCGGCCTCGAGCTAGAGGCTCCGCCTCTTAGTCTTCCAACCCTTCTAGGTGGGTTACTCATCCTTGTCTCTTTCTACTGAACCTGATCCACCACAAGTTCAACAAGGAGTTAGTAACTTACTCAATCATTCAAATCCAAAGCTACTAACTAATCCTTAACAAAAACAGTTCCAATACAACAATATTCTATGCCACAAACTCCAGAAACATTTCAAATAATAGCCCATGGCCATTTCTCAGTTCCATTCACTTCAGTGATTCACTAAAACCAATCACTTTCATTCCTCAAACAAACCAAGGTCCAGAAATGACCTTCAATCCTAAGTAGAGAACTTGATCCTTAAGCATTTCCACAACCCTACCAGAGTCCATTGTCAACCTTAAGTACTAGGTCACAAGCTACACACCCCATGCCTTATCTTAACCAGTCCCCTAAGGTCTTACTATCCGTCCTTGTCCAACTTAATCTTCCTTATTACTCCAATCCTTAACCAACTTTGGTTCGAGCTGACCTTGCTCTGATATCAATTAAACGGGGATGTCACGCCCCGAACCTGTCGGGCTCGCGAACATCCCTGCAAACAAATCATACAATCTCTTGCGGTCCCAAGATTCAGACTTACAAGTTGAGAGATATTATATAAACATAAGCATGCGGAAGCGATACTTAAATAATCCTCGTACAGAATATTAGTTAAGTGGGACTTGGATAGCATAATAATTGTCATACATCATAACTAACAGTTCATACAACTTCAACTACTACAATCCGCTAATAAACTGGGCGACGAGGTAGTACGCAAAAAGAGTCCCTCATGACATCCAAAAAGGACAGGATCGGGTCGCCTCTAAAAGATCGAGCCAATAAACTATATCTCCTAGGATGAGCTAATGGAGTCCTCGAAATCCTCTACGTCTTTGGTCGGCTCATATTCAGAGAATGTCTCTGACGGGACCTCAATGGAATCCTTCATGGTCGCCTCAAGAGATGGCTCCGAAAGGTCCTTCTCAGTCGCCTACAAAACGATGACCTCATCCTCCTCCACAGTGAAGTCTAGCGTTGGGGTCTTTTCTGGCTCGTTCCTAGAACCAACTATGGACCCCATTGGTAACTCCTGCTCCCCAACAGCCTGACACCAAGCAGGGATAACACCTTGGGGTATCTCATAGGGCTTTAGTGGCCCAATCTGCTCATCTCAAGCTCTCTTAAACCATGCCTCGAACCTATGAGGCTTTCAATCAGGGCTACCCTCGTCGACCCATACAACTGTACACTTTCTCACATAAACGTTCCCCTGACTATCCGGGAACTCATCAAAATATGTCATCATTTCCTTAGGATCCCCAAAACGAATTAGCAACATAACTAAGGCCTAGGATCTGTAAAAATAAGGGTCCTCAAAGGGGTGAGATACTCATCTCAGTAAAAGAATTCTAACCCTAAGTCAGGTCGACCGTCCACTCATGCAGTCGTACACCCCAATCATTCCAAACTCATAAACACATAGGCATATTAGACACAAATAACAGCATACAGATGACAGTCATGCAATGATGACCTCATGTCACACTCATGATCATGCACACCCGTCCTGCCATTTCACCACATCCACCAATCTCCACTTGCCTCAACCTCCAGCCCGCAATCTCGTTGCATTAGGCTCGGTCCGAGTAAACGTATCAGACCGTCATCGACAACCCGCGTAAACGCATAAAGTTCCGATGAATCTCCAGGCCAATCTCATCATCTCACACCTCCGTCCCGCGAATTGTTCGCATCAAGACCGTGGCCATCTCAACCCCGCGATCTTGTCGCATCAGGACGCCACACAACATCAACTCCACCCTGCGATCTTGTCGCATCAGGGTATCTACCTCTCGCCCCGCGTCTCATACGCCTCAGGGCCTCGCCATGTCATGTCATGCCATAATCATAACTCATGCCATGATTTTCAATTCATTTGCACACACAAAACCCATCACAAATTCATGTGCAAATCGTCAATCCCGTGGCATGCAAGGAAATCAAATGACATTCGACATGGCAAACAACTCAGGCATAAACAATCTCACACACAATTATCCTATAATATCTTAGGATATAAAGAAAACTATCTCCTTGGGCAATTCCTCATAAATCAGTCAATTCAACCTCCGACTCACCCAATTGAGTCCAATCTCTCTATCCTAAGTTTAGGAATTTCCTTACCTTGCATTTAATATCACAATAATTCCTTCTTGCAAGCCTTGAAGTCTTGGCAAAACCAACTCAAGGGTTAATTCGTTGCGCCCCTAGAATATTCAACGAATCCGTCAATTTTTCATATCCAATTCTTCAATCCATTAACCCCAATCATCCATAACATAACCCTCATCATCTCATCATGTCTTAAACATCAATTTGCAACTCAAAATCGCCATCCTCAGCCCTCAACAAATTCAGTTTTGCCCAATCTTGCACAAGACTGGATCGATCTCTCTCGGTTCTGTGCAAATCGGGCAAAACCGGTCCTTATCCTACTTTAAATCCAACATCTAATACTCATCCTACCTCTTGACATGTCTACCTAAGGGTTTGAGAGGCTCACCGTGAGTTTGAAGCCAATTGGTCGCCGGAATCCCATTGAAATCGCCGGATCCTCCTTGGTTAGTTTTCCAGGCAGATTTTGTCCAATATTTGCAAGACCGGTTCATGGTCAAAACTTCATCAAATTGAGCCCCAATTTTTATCGCAGATTCCTACAGGCTCTACTAGTTCGTCACAAAATTTGACTCCAAAATTTCAAGATTTCGGCCTTCAAAAGGACTAGGAATCGGACATACCTCAGGTTGAGTTCTATTTTGTCAGCTCTCGGGAAAATCCTTGCTCGGGACTCCTCGGTGCTCTAAATGCCGTGTTTCTTGTTCGAGTATGTCGGCAAGACGTAAATCTACGTTGATGTTATCGGCCGACGGTCAGATGGTGGCCGGAAGTGGCCGGAAGTGGCCGATGAACAGGAGGTTCGGTGGCATTCGGCGATCGACATATTAAAGGAGGGGGAAGAAGAAAGTTTCGGGAGTTTGAGGGGGAGCTTTGGCCGGTCAAGTGAGGTGGGAAGAGAGAGAATTTGCTATATACAAACTTGGTCAAAGAGGGGTTGAATGTTAGGTAGAAAAAGTTGGACATGACCACACCTCTTGATCTTGTGACACATGTCTTCTTGTCTTCCCAATATGATCCAATGACCCTCATTTCTTCTTGAATTTCGGCAGCCTTCAGGGGGTTTAATGTCCAAAATGCCCTTCTTCAATTGCTTGGGCAAGGTTCTAAGCTTGAGGGGCAAAAGGGTAATTTTACCCCCGACGCTCAGAACGTTATTTTCTCGCTCCAAAACTTTTCGATGGGGCGACGGCCAATCCAAATAACGTTGAAATTTTTGATTTTCCATTTCAAATCTTTCAAGACTCGTTTCTGATGGTTTCTTCTATCAGACATGGTTCCAGCCTATCTCGAACCGATAGGCGGCTTTTGCAAACATTACGCGTATCGACCCTGTGATTCATATCATGTTTAGGACTCGTCAATTTATGGTGGCTTTGGTTGTCATATAATTGTGAGGGTTTATCGCTAGTCCCTGTGGTCTCGATCTTCACTGTCCGATTTAGGAAAAATTTGCAAATCATACGTTAGTTAAGTGGCATCACCTGCGCTCCAATCTTATGACACTCGCCAGGCAATCCTTAATCGTTCTTAGATCGGCCTCTTGGTGGTTCTAAATATCTCCTCAAACATTCTTATGGTCAAAGCGTCATTTCCTATCCGAGTCGCCTAGGTTCACGTACCTCGTCTCGCGTTAGCCTTTCCCTCTTGGTCAGCCTACTCAAATTGATCAGATTTGAGCGAAATATGACTAAAACATATCGTTTGATATATATAAACTTCTCATTAATGAGTTTGAAATTGACTGAAAATCAAAATGTCACATGTACATTCTATCATCTCGAATTATCTCATAATTCACGCTCGCGTCAAAACGCCTCAGGCTTAGTCCGCGTCACAACGCCTTAGACCATTATAAACGTAAACCCGCGTTAAATACCTCAGGTTTCAAATGTCATTCCAGGCTTATGTGAATACATGTTTACCTATCCCGTGTCTCAACGCCTCAGGATAGAAGTCAATACAACCCCGCGTCTCAACGCATCAAGGTATCAAAATTTTTAAGCATGCCAAATCCTCCCTCCATTTATTGACTTTATGATCGAGTACAAGCCCATTCATCGAGCTAAGAGTCTACAGCATACAAGTCATCCAATTTCACCACTCACAAAATGGCATTCGATACAAGGTATATGTATTGAACAAGCATACTCGCTTTCACCAAACCACAGTGATTGACATTGAACAATCACACAATAAACTCAAGAAAATTCACCCAATTTCAATCCAATTAATCCAGTAGAGGCCTATCCTCCTAACTAAGGTTTAAGGACTCCTTACCTCAAGCTTTGATCAGCAAACATTCCTCCCAAGCACACCAACGATTCGGTTCTAGTAATCCAAAAATAGGGCAGTCGCGCAACCTAGGGGAATTCATCCGATTCATCAATTTTCTCATTCAATTTGTCAAACCACTTGTATACTCCTCACAATTTACATCCTAATATGTCTCAACGACAAAATTAAGGCATGGCGACACCCCAATCAGCCCTCAAGAACTCGATTTGCACAAACCAAAATAGGGGATTTTCGGTTCTGCCCTATGCCCGACTAATCAATCCATAACTCAGCTTTAAACCGTAATTCCTCACATAATTCACTTGCTAACCTATAGTTCTATGTCTAATAGAGTCTCACTGAAAATTTTGGAGTGAGTCGACGTCCAAAAGACCATGAATGGCTTCGGTTCTCTTCGGTCCACCGCCAGTTAGACTAGACCCAAACAAATCACCACAAAATAGCCATGAACATTCTTCCAAACTCTATCAAATTTATCATCTCAGATCAGCCAATGTTAGTACTACATGTTAAGAAGTCACCACAAAAAATTTGAAGCAAATCGGAGTCCTAAAGAGGCCGAACGAAGACTTACCCTCGGCTTCGCTTAAATCTGTCCAGTTTTGGGAAAACGGCTAGTCGGCGCTCCTCCAGCGTCCAATGGCCAAGCTACCACTTGGAGGTTATCGAGAAAAAAATGAGGGTTTGGCTAGTGGTCAGCACGAGCTATAATGGTCACCGGAGGTGGCGGTTGTAGGCAGCGAAGTGGTGACAGCGGGCTGGTCAAGCGGTCTCGACGAAGGAGATAGGGAGAAGAAGAAAAAAATGGTTCGGCTGAGGAATGGAGGATGAAGCTATACACTAATTTTGCATGGTCAACTAAGAAGAATGGTAGGTAAAAAGGCTTGCCATTAATGCCATTCAACCATCTAATGACACTTGTCTCTATATTCATCATTTTGATCATCCAATGGCCATCATACACCTTCATTTTCGGCAGCCATAGGGGGTTTACTGAGGACCAAAATTCCCTTCTTCATTTATTAATACTAAGCCCAAAACTTGAGGGGTAAAATGGTAATTTTGCTCTCGTCATCCGGAACGTTATTTTTATCAATTCTAATTCCCCTCAATGAGGTGATGTCCAAATCATTAGAATGTTGAAATTTTATTTTTCATTTTCCAATTTCGAGACTCGTCCTTGGCTCATTTCTCTATCAAGTGTAATTTCAGACTATCCCGATCTAATGAGCGGCTTTTGCAGACGTTACGCATATCGACTCTGCAATTCTCATCACACTTAGGGCCTGTCAGTTCGTGGCAACTTTAGTTGTTATATAATTGTAAGAGTTTATTACTAGCTCCAACGGTCACAATCGTTATCATTCGATTTGAAAAATTTTGCAAATTATACGTTGGTTAAGTGGCATCACCCGCGCTCCAATCGTATAACACTAGCAATGAATTCCTTAATCGTTCTTAGATCAACCTTTAATGGTTCTAAATATTCCCTTGGCAATCTTTATGGTCATAGTGCCCTTTCCTATTTGAGTTCCCTAGGTCCACGTACCTTGTCTTGCGTTAGCCTTTCCCTTTTGGTTTGTTAACTCGAGATTGATCAAATCCGAGCGAGATAAGATTGAAATACATCGTTAGATACATTCTCATTTATAAGTCTCGAAATGAAAGGAAAACCAGAATGTTAAAACTCTTCCCCCTTACAAAAATTTAGTCCTCGAAATTTACAATAAACCCAGCTATCCAAACAAACGGGGGTACTGACGCCTCATCATTTCTTCACTTTCCCACGTGGCGCCTTCGGTTCCATGGTGCTCCCAAATTATTTTAACAAGTAAAATCGTCTTATTCCTTTAAACTTGCTCTTTTCAATCTTCAATTCTATTTGGCTTTTCTATGTGTGACACCCTGTCGTCCACATCGATAGTCTCGTTATCCAGCACGTGTGTTGGGTCTGGCTCGTACTTCCTCAGCATCGACACATGGAAGACGTTGTGTACTTGAGATAAACTAGGCAGTAAGACAAGTCTGTAGGCCAAAGTTCCAATCCGTTCCAAAATCTCAAAAGGACCTACGTACCTTGGACTCAGTTTCCCTTTCTTTCCAAACTGAGATAGTCTTCGCATCGGTGAAACCTTAAGGAAAACATGATCACCAACTTGAAACTCCAAGGGTTTTCGTCGTTTGTCGGCACATTTGGCATGGTGCTCAAACCTTGTTCAGAGATGTTTTTGCTGGTATTGACCTGGATTTAGATGCTCAAGTGAAATTTTTTCTAACGACTCTGTGTTGTCTTCAGCCTGTCTCGTATTATCTTCACAGCCTCCATCAATTATTCTACCAACTTTGGACCTGTAATACTTCTCTCTCCATCTTCGTCTCAGCAAATCGGGGTTCTACAGGCTCTTCCATACAACGCTTCAAAAGGTGCCATTTAAATACTCTGCTGATGACTGTTGTTATACGCGAACTCTACTAAGTGTAACTAATCCTCCCATCCACATTTAAAGTCTATAACACACGCTCGTTACATATCCTTGAGCATTTGAATCATTCTTTCCGATTGTCCGTCTATTTATGGACGATACGCCGTACTAAACTATAGTCGAGTCCCCATGGCATCTTGAAGGCTCTTCCAGAAGTTCATCGTGAACTTAGGATCTCAGTCTGATGTAATCATCACAGGCACCCCATGCAGCCGTATTATGTGACTCATATACAGCTCGGCATATTTGTCCATCGTGAAGTCCTTTCGCACCGGGATGAAATGTGCAAACTTGATCAATCTGTCTACAACTACCCAAATCGAATCGTGACCTCTTTGGCTCCTTGGCAATCCCATCACAAAGTCCATCGTCACATGTTCTCTTTTCCATTCAGGAATTTCTAATGGTTGTAACAATCCATCGGGCTTACAGTGTTATGCCTTTACCTGCTGACACGTCAAGCACTTTGCCACATTTTTAGCCACATCTACTTTTATCCCGTTCCACCAGTAATGTTGACGTAGGTTTTGGTACATCTTTGTGCTATCCGGATGTATGCTATAATTGCTCCTGTGAGTTTCAGATAGAATCTTTTCCTTAAGCTCTTCTTCTTTGGGCACGCATAGACGACCTCGAAATTTTAAAACTCCGTCCTCTAACACTTGAAACTCTGGTTTCCTTTTTATTGCATCCATTCAATGATCTTCTGAATTTTTGGGTCCGTAGGCTGCAAAATCTTTATCTTTTATTGGATTTCAGGATCTATTCTCAAAGTCGCTATCAAGCTGGACAGTTGACAAACTTTCAACTTGAATTCAGAATCCCTTAGTCCTTTGAGTAACGACCATCTTTAACCAATAGACAAAAAATGCTCGATTTTCGGTTGAGTGCATCCATGACTCCATTCACTTTCCTAGGATGATATAGAATGTCACAATCATAATCTTTAAGTAGTTCCATCCATCGACGTTGCCTCATATTTAATTTCTTCTGGGAAAAGAGATACTTCAGGCTCTGGTGATCTGTATAAATTCGAAAATTTTCGCCACATAAATAATGCCTCCAGATCTTCAAGGCAAAGATAATTGCAGCTAATTCTAGGTCATGAGTGGATAATTCATCTCGTGCGGTCTCATTTGTCGCGGTGCATAAGCGACTACTCTTCCATGTTGCATTAGCACATAGCCTAGTCCCTTTAGTGAAGCGTCACTATATATCTTGTAGCCTCTGGATCCTGATGGGATCGTCAATATTGGTGCGGTCGTCAACCGGTGTTTAAGCTCTTGCAAGCTCCTTTCACATTTATCCGTCCACTCGAACTTCGTTTCCTCTTAGTCAACTTCGTCAATGGAATGGCTATGGATGAAAACTTTTCTACGAAGCGTCGGTAATAACCAGCCATTCCTAGGAAACTCCGGACTTTCGTAACCGTAGTAGGTCTAGGCCAATTCATAACGGCTTCAACCTTTGTAGGGTCTACAACAATTCCTTCTCCAGATAGCACGTGACCAAGAAATGTCACTTTATTCAGCCAAAACTCGCATTTGCTAAACTTAGCTTAAAGCGAGTGCTCCCTTAGAATCTATAAGACAATCCTCAAATGTCTTTTGTGTTTTTCGTTTCTCTTTGAGTAAATCAAAATATCATCAATGAAGATTATAACAAACCTATCCAAGAATTCTTTGAACACTCGATGCATTAAATCCATAAACGCGGTTGGACCATTAGTCAATCCAAAAGGCATAACTGTGAACTCGTAGTGACCATACCTTATCCTAAAAGCTATCTTTGGTATGTTCTCTTTCTTAATTCTCAACTGATGATAACCGGTCCTCAGGTCAATTTTAGAGAACACAGAAGGTCCTTGCAACTGATCAAACAAATCGTCAATCCTCGGCAGTGGATATTTATTCTTCATAGTTACTTGATTCAACTGCCTATAATCAATAAAAAAACACAAGGATCCGTTCTTTTTCCTCACAAACAACACTGGCGCTTCTCACGGTGAAGCACTCGATCGAATAAATCCTTTATCTACTAGTTCTTGCATTTGTACCTTTAACTCTTTCAACTCTGACAGGGACATCTTATATGGTGCCTTCGAGATCGGCTCCGTTTCGGGAGCTAACTCAATCACGAATTCAATTTCCCGCTCCGGTGGCAATCTTGGCAATTCTTGAGAAAAGACATTAGGAAATTCACACACCACTGGCATACTTTCTAATTTAGGCTCCACGGCAATCGTATCCATAACTGAGACTAAGTACGCTTGACATCCATCAGTCATCAGCTTTGTCGCTTCAAGCTACGAGACTAGTGGGGCTGTGGTTCCCCCTCGACTTCCGACAAATTCAAAATGATGATGGCCATCCGGATAAAATGGATTACCCTATTACTACAATCTACTACTGCCCTTTGCTTACCCAACAAATCTATTCCTATGATCACATCAAAATCGTACATGGGCAACACAGCCAAGTCTATACTCTCTTCGCCTTAAAGTTGGCTAAGCTTGGATTGTAATTTTAGTTGAGTTTTGATGGGTGTACAGGGCTGATTTCTGAAGGTTTTTATCGAGCATAATCTGACCGTTTGAGGACCGTGGAGAAAACCGATTGGTTCGAAGGCTTTATGTTATTGTTTCTGTCACGTTCCGAACCCATCAGACACGCAAAATCCTACTAGGGCCGTCTTGTCTCGGTGGTACCCAAGATCCGTCGGCCAACCATTTAAAAACTTCCAAATGATACAAACATGCGGAAGCGATAAAACTTCTCCATTCAGTTCAATCTTAAAATGACTCAGGACAGAGGGAATGTCTTCTTATAAACGCCGACGACAGGTTCAGAGGATACAACTCTAACTTCAAGGTAACATGAAATCCTTAGAGTCACAAAAGTATAAATCCATTTCCTATAATTACTCCTTTAGATACCGATTGTGACATTCTGATTTTTCAGTCTTTTTCAGACTCATTAAGGAGAAGCCCATTAGAAACGAGTCTTGAAAATTGAGAATAGAAAATCAAGAATTTCAACATCATATTCGGATCCATCGCCTATCGAAGAATTCTGGAACGAGAAAAAACGACGTTCTGAATGTCGAGGGTAAAATTACTCTTTTGCCCCTCAAGCTTAAACCTTACCTATACAATTGAAGAAGGGCATTTTGGTCTTTATCTCTACCCCATAAGCTGCCGAAAATAAGAAGAGATGGTAGCCATTGGATCAAGTTGATTGACACTTAGGACAAGTGTCACAAGATCAAGCATTGGATGGTCAAGTCAACTATTACAAACCTACCATTCAACCCCTTTGACCAAGCCTTGGATATATAGCAATTTTACTCTCTCTTCTCTTCATTTTGACTGGCATAAACCCCTCACCATAGAAAATCTCCACCTTCTTCTTGTTCTTCATTCTGCCGCCGGCGACAAGTTCTGGTCTCTCTGTTCGGCGCCGTTGGCAACCAATTTCGGCCACCATCTGACCACCGTCCGACCACACCAACAAAGCTCTACGTCTTTCCGACCTCCTTGAAGTGGAAGAGAGGCATTTGGACCACCGAGGAGCTCCGGCCAAGCGTTTTCCCGAGAGCCGAAGGAATTTGCTCCAGCCTGAGGCAGGTCCGATTTCTGATCCTTTTGGAGGCCGAATTGTTGGAGTTTTGAGGTAGAATTTTATGGAAATCTAGTAGACATGTGTATGAATCTGTGGTAAAAAGTTGAGAGTGATTTGAAGAAGTATTGACCTCGAAATGGTCTTGTAAATCTTGGACAGAAAACTGTCAATTCAAACCTTGGGTGAACCAGCGACTTTCAACGGGATTCCGGCGACCAATCGACTCCAAACTCACGGTGAGCCTCACAAGCCCTTAGATAGACATGTTAAGAGATAGTGTAGTAATTAGATGAGGGATTTGATGAAGGTTTAAAGCTGGAAGTGCACGGTTTGCACCGAACCAAAATGAACCGGTTCGGTTCTGTGCAAAACTGATTCTGGTGGGAGCAAGAACAAATGATTATGGGACTCAAATTGATGTTTAAGACATGTTTTAATGATGAGGGTTAGGTTATGGATGATTGGGGTTCATGGATTGAGGAATTGAGTATGAAAAATTGATGAATCGGTTGAAATTCCTAGGTTGCGCAGCGAGTTCGACCTTGAACCTTAGGAGGCCGAAACTTTGAGGATCCAAGAAGTGAATTTGGTGTTATCAAACACAAGATAAGGGAATTCCTAACCTTATGCTAGGAAGATTGGACTCTATTGGGTGAGTCAGATGAGGTTAAGATAAATTAACTTGAGGAGTTTAGTTTGGTTGGCCTTTGTGAATGCCAAGAGAGTGTAAATGATTGAATAATTGTATATGCATAACTCTTGAGTATTGACCTCATTTGTACGTGTATTGTGTCGCCTTGCATGCCATGAGTCTTTGAATTGTGCCTGAATTGCACATGTCGCCATGTATGGAAAACGAATTGAAAAACATAGCATGAACATGATATGGCGAGGCCTTGAGGCATGTGAGACGCGGGGTGGGAGGTGGATACCCTGATGTGATCTAATCGTTGTTATGATGGCCACGGTCCTGATGCGAACTATTCACAAGACGGAGGAATGAAGTGATGATATTGGCCTGGAGAATCATTGGAACCTGATACGTTTACGAGGGTTGCCAGTGGTGCCCTGATGCGATCTAATCGCGGGGTTATGGTGGCCATGATCGTGATGCGAACAATTCGCGAGACAAAGGAATGAGGTGATGATATTGGCCTGGAGAATCATTGAAACCTGATGCGTTTACACAGATTGCCAGTGGTGCCCTGATGAGATCTAATCGTGGGGTTATGATGGCCACGGTCTCGATGCGATTTAATTGCGGGACAGAGATATGAGGCATTGGCACTAGCCTGGAGAATTATTGAAACCTAACGCGTTTACGCGGGTTGCCAATGACGGTCTAATGCGTTTACATGGATTGAGCCTGATGCGATCTAATCGCGGGCATGAGAATGAGGCAAGGCAAGAAGAGGTGGTTGTGGTGAGGTAGCAGGACGAGTCTTGTATGAACCTTTGAGTGTGTTATGATACCATATTTGCATGCTTGTCACCTGTGTATGGTTATCTGTATTTGAATTGACTAATATGTCTATGAGTTGAACTATTGGGGTATATGACAGCCTGGGTAGACGGTCGGTCTAACCTAGGGTTAGGACCCAACTTACTGAGATTTATATCTCACCCAGTGGGGGCTTAAATTTTTCAAGTTTCAAGCGAAGGAACTACGAACTTGCCAAGGATTGACATTTGAAGGGATAGTTGATCAACTAAGCTTAAGAGGGTTACAAGTTATGGATTTACAATTGTGACCTTAAGGATTGTCCTTCTGATTGGTAGATTAGGAATTGAACCTTTGGGAATTGGTTAATGTAATCTTGATGTACCCTTGTGTCCTAAGTCATCGGGTATTGTTGTATTTATTGATTGAAGTTGGCATCGCTTTCGCGTGTACATTTTGTTTAGAGTTGTAAGTTATTGGCCGTTGGATCTTGGAGCTTTCATAAAGGAACAGCTTGGTGGGATGCTCGCGTGCTCGCTGAGTTCAAGGCGTGACAACCCCGTTTAAGTGGTATCAGAGCAAGGTCGGCTCGATCCAATGTGATTGAGACTTGGAGTGATAAGGAGCGATGACTTGGGGACAATTAGATATTGAGGCCTATTGGACTAGGCATGGATTGTTGAGTCTCGAGGATAGTAGGCTTGAACTTGTGTACACTTTAATGGTCCTAGGGTTGACTTTAATCGCGGACTTTGAGTTATGTGATGATTAAGGTTTAAGTGGAAGCAAGCTGGGATTAAAGAGTCATAAGCATGGATTTTGTGGTAGTAATAGTGCTTGAGGATAGTAGAAAATTACTTATGAATGAGGAGTCATAAGCTTAGACTTGAGGTTGCTAGAGAATAAATTATGAATGAAGGGTCAATTGAAGTATATGATTGTGATCTTGGTTTGTCAATAACCCAACTCGAAGAGTACAAGTTATAAAGAGACAGCTAGTATTGGTGGATTCAGGCTTGAACTACATGATACTTTGATGGTTTTAGTTATCAATTGTTATTGACAACATTGGATGATATAAGTTGAGATAAATACAAGGAGTATCTGAATTGAAGATCAGTTATGATCGGATGCATAGGGATTTGATTTGAATATTGACTAGACTTGAGATACATAATGGAATATAGGCAACTGATCTGTGATATATGACGGTCATTGGTGAAATTAGAACTCTTGATGGATAGGAATTGATCTGAAGGCGGTTTTGACAGGACAAGTGATGAGGACGGTCATGTTGTGCTTATGTTTATAGCTTTGAAACGAAAGTCGATGAGGGTGCATGTAGTGACTTATCGCTGTTGAACTTAATAAACCGTCGCTTAGTATGGGATGAGTTGATAGGATACCTATAAACTGTAATGAAATATGGTATGGGACATGTGGAACGGGGCTTTCTCTGCAGATGTATGACTTGGGACAACCTGCAACGGCCAGGTCTGATGAGGATGGGGAGTGATCGCCGGGACAAAGAGGTCCGGACAAGGAACGGCTCCTAGCAGGCTTCTAAGATGGCAAGAGGCAGGAATGACCCAAGTGATAACTTGAAATGAGAAGTCTAGGTATCGAGTTGAGTCCAATTGTTGATAAGAGATGTATGGCACGGGATTTGTGACATTCTGATTTTCAGTCGATTTTAGACTCAATAATGAGAAGTGTGTATCTAGAGATAAGGCATGGTTAGTAGCTCTGGACTTGGTTGAATAAATAAGTTACTAACTTCTTGATAAAATTATGGTGGACCAGGCTCAGTAAAAGCATATGAGAATAAGTAATCCATCTAGGAGACTTGGAAGGCCCAGGAACGAAACTCTAGCTCGAGGCCGCCTGTAGCAGAGAACCTGAGGATGGATGGAGTACTGAGGGCGCTCGAAAGAATTGGCGACCTCATCGACAGGTAGACCCAAGATAGGGATGCTGCTATAGCCCAAGTGGTAGGAGCTGCAATAACTGCCGTCAACGACACAACGGCAACAACAGGGGCAATGGAAACAATGGCGACCACGACCAGGGCAATGAGGCAGTGAATGCCCAGGAAGAAATTGTTCTAGCCAGGCAGATGGGCCAACTGGTCAAATAATTTATTAAGTTGAAGCCGACCGAATTTGATGGGACTGAAGACCCCGAACTAGCACCAAGATGGATCGGGAAACTAAAAAAGGCCTTTGGAGTTTTGAGGTGCACAGATGAGGAAAAGGTACTGCTAGCGGTGTATCAACTAGAAGGTACCGTAAACGACTAGTGGGCTGCCATCAAGAATGGAGTCTTTCTAGAAGGAACGACTATGACCTGGAATGCCTTTACTATGGCATTCAACGACAGGTACTTTTTGGAAACAGCCCGGGAAACGAAACGGGTGGAGTTCTTATAACTGCGTCAGAATCAGCTGACAGTGGACCAGTATGAGGCTAAGTTCTCCAGACTGTCAAGGTACGCACCCTGATCATTAGTGGATCCCCTGGAGAAGGCACGGAGATTTCGAGATAGACTGAGGCCTGAACTTCGCAGTCAGATGATAGCTTTGAACTTGAAGACTTATAAAGAAATTTATGAACGGGGACAAATGATCGAGAGGGACTTGAAAGAAAGGAATGCCACATCTGGATCGCGGTTTAATTCATTTCGGAACAATCGTCAGATTGGTAAGAGGCCAATGGCTGGCAATAGGCACTTCGTCCCTCCCGTGAGGAAAAATATCGTGAAGCCGCAAAATCCCATGAACTGGAGTTGTCACCTTTGTGGCAGAATGCATGGTAATGGACCATGTCCAGCAAGAACTGGAGTATGCTTTAAGTGTGGTCAAATGGGCCACCAGATGAGGACTTGCCCAAACTAAGCTCCAGCGAATCGACCTTAAGGACAGCGACCACAGGCTGGACCATCGGGCGTCACTCCTCAGATTGATCTGAATTGACCCCTAGCTCAGGAGAGAGTCTATGCAATAGCCCGCAGAAAGGCAGAAGAAACGCCAAGCGTGGTCACAGGTACGATTTATTTGTGTGACCAAACTGTATATGCTTTGTTTGATCTTGGCACAACACACTCATTTGTGTCCGCTCGGTTTGCTGATTTGGTTGATATGAAGTTAAAACCATTGAGTGTGATTCTGCATGTTGCTACCCCGTTGAAAGATAATGTGCTGGTTTCGTTGGGTTGTGCTGACTGTAGGATTATAATTAGTAGCAGTAAGGAGAGTATTGATTTAACTGTGTTGCCCATGTATGATTTTGACGTGAACATAGGAATAGATTGGTTGGGTAAGTGAAGGGCGATAGGGGATTGTGGTAGTAGGATAATCTGGTTCTATCTAGAAGGCCGTCCGAGTTTTGAATTTGTGGAAAGTCGAGGAGGAACCTTGATTCCTTTAGTCTCGTCTCTTGAAGTAACGAAGTTGATGACTGAAGTATGTCAAGCATACTTAGTCGCAGTTATGGACACGACTGCCGAGGAACCTAAACTAGAAAGTATTCCGATAGTACGCGAGTTTCCTGACATTTTTCCTCAAGAGTTACCAGGGTTGCCATCGGAGCGAGAGATAGAATTCATGATTAAGTTAGCTCCCGGAACGAAGCCGATCTCGAAGGCACCATATAGAATGTCCCTATCATAACTAAAAGAGTTAAAGGTGCATATGCAAGAATTGCTAGATAAGGGATTTATCCGACCGAGTGCTTCACCGTGGGGAGTACCGATGTTATTTGTAAGGAAAAAGAATGGGTCCTTATGTCTATGCATCGACTATAGACAGTTGAACCAAGTGATAGTGAAGAATAAGTATCCTCTACCGAGGAATGATGATTTATTTGACCAATTGTAAAGAGCTGCAGTATTCTCTAAGATTGACCTGAGAATCGGGTATCACTAGCTGAGAATCAAGAAGAAAGACATACCTAAGACTGCTTTTAGGACAATGTATGATCATTACGAATTCACTGTGATGCCTTTTGGATTGATCAATGCTCCAGCCGCATTTATGGACTTGATGCATCAGGTGTTCAAAGAATTCTTGGATAGATTCTTCATAGTCTTTATCGACGATATCCTGATTTACTCAAGGAGTAACGAGGAACACGAAAAGCACTTGAGGATTGTTTTGCAGACCCTAAGGGAACACTCGCTTTACGCTAAGCTTAGTAAATGTGAGTTCTGGCTAAACAAAGTGGCATTTCTTGGTCATGTGGTGTCTGGAGAAGGAATTGCAATGGATCCTGCGAAAATTGAAGTCGTAACAAATTGGCCTAGACCTACTATGGTCACGAAAGTTTAAAGTTTCTTGGGATTGGCAAGATACTACAGACGTTTTGTGGAGAAGATTTCATCCATAGCCGTCCCACTAACGAGGTTGACAAAGAGAAAAACGAGGTTTAAATGGACGGATAGGTGCGAAAGGAGTTTCCAAGAGCTCAAGCATCGATTGATAACCGCACTGGTGTTGATGATTCCATCAGGACTTGGAGGTTATGAGATATATAGCGATACGTCGCTTAAGGGACTAAGCTGTGTACTAATACAACATGGAAGAATAGTGGCCTATGCGTCCCGACTGCTGAGACAGCACGAGATTAATTACCCGACCCACGATTTGGAGTTAGCAACGATCATTTTTGCTCTAAAGATCTAAAGACATTATCTGTGTGGCGAAAAGTTCTAGATTTATACTGACCACCAGAGCCTAAAGTATCTGTTTTCCCAAAAGGAATTGAATATGAGACAGCGTCGATGGATAGAGCTGCTTAAGGATTATAATTACGACATACTGTATCACCCTGGGAAGACAAACAAAGTCGCGGATGCGCTCAGCCGAAAGTCAAGCATTGCATGTCTATTGGTGAAAGGATGGTCGTTAATCGATGATTTGAGGGATTCTGAGTTCAGATTGGAAGTTTGTCAGTTATCCAGTTTGATGGCCACACTAAGAGTAGAACCTGAGGTTCAGGAAAGGATAAAAACCCTACAGCATACAGACCCAGAAATTCAAAAAATCCTGGAGATAGATGCAACAAAAGGAAACCAGAGTTCTAAGTACTAGAGGATGGAACCTTGAAATTTCGAGGGTGTCCATGCGTGCCAAAGGACAAAGAGCTTAGAGAAAAGATCTTATCAGAGGCTCATAGGAGCAACTATAGTATCCACCCAGGAAGTACAAAGATGTATCGGAACTTGCGTCAACACTATTGGTGGAACGGGATGAAAGTTGATGTGGCGAAGTATGTGGCAAATTGCTTGACATACCAGTAGGTGAAGGCCCAACACTATAAGCCTGAAGGATTATTACAGCCACTAGAGATTCCTAAATGGAAATAAGAGCACGTAACGATGGACTTTGTAATAGGACTTTCAAGGAGCCAGAGAGGCCACGATTTTATATGGGTAATCGTGGACAGGTTGACTAAGTTCGCACACTTCATCCTTGTGTGAAAAGATTTTGCAATGGACAAATATGCCGAATTGTACATGAGACAGATTGTGAGACTACACGGAGTACCCGCGACAATTACCTCGGACGGAGATCCCAAGTTCACAGCAAACTTATGGAAGAGTCTTCAAGACGCCATGGGAACTCGACTGCAATTTAGCACGGCATACCATCTACAAACAGATAGACAATCGGAGAGGATGATTCAGACGCTCGAGAATATGTTGCGAGCGTGCGTAATAGACTTTAAAAGAAGATGGGAAGATCAACTCATTTGGTAGAGCTCGCATATAATAACAACTACCAGCAGAGCATTCGAATGGCACCGTTTGAGGCACTTTATGGAAGAGCTTGCCAAACCCCGATTTACTGGGACAAGGTTGGAGAAAGAAGTATCACAAGCCCAGAATTAGTGGAGCAATCAGTGGAGGCGGTAAAGATAATTCGGGATAGACTGAAGACGGCACAAAATCGTTAGAAGAGTTATGCGGATAAACAGTGTAAGCCATTGGAATTTCAAGTAGGTGATCATTTTTTCCTTAAGGTGTCGCCGATGAGGGGATTATCTCGATTTGGAAAGAAAAAAAAACTGAGCCCAAGGTACGTAGGTCATTTGAGATTCTGGAGCGGATTGTGACCTTAGCCTACAGACTTGCCTTACCGCTTAATCTATCCCAAGTGCACAACGTCTTCCACGTGTCCATGCTACGGAAGTACGAACCTGACCCAACGTATATGCTAGACTACGAGGATATAGAAGTGGACGACAGGGTATCCTACATGGAAAAGCCGGTTAGGATTGAAGACCGAAAAAGCAAATTTTGAGGAATAAAATGATTCCATTGGTCAATGTTATCTGGGAGCACCATGGGACCGAAGGAGTTACGTGGGAAAGCGAAGAAACGATGAGGCGTCAGTACCCCCATTTGTTTGAGTAACGGGTGTAATGTAAATTTCGAGGACGAAATTTTTGTGAGGGAGAAGAGTTGTGAAATTCTGATTTTTCCTGTCATTTCAAGACTCATTAATGAGGAATTATCAAACGATGTATTTCAGTCGTATTTCGCTCGGATCTGATCAATCTCGAGTTGACTGACCAAAAGGGAAAGGCTAACGCGAGACAAGGTACGTAGTCCTAGGGGATTCGAATAGGAAATAGCGCTTTGACCATAAGAATTGTCGAGGGGACATTTAGAGCCATAAAAAGGCCGATCTAAGAACAATTAAGGAATGCAATGCCAGCGTTATATGATTGGAGCGCGGGTGATGTCGCTTAACCAATATATAATTTGTAAAATTTTCCTAAATCGAACAGTGACAATCGAGCCCATCGGAACTAGTGATAGATCCTCACAATTACATGATAACCAAAGTCGCCATGAATGACGAGCCCTAATTGTGATATGAATCACAGGGTCGATACACGTAACGTCTGCAAAAGCCGTCCATCAGTTTGGGATAGACTGGAATCGCATTAGATAGAGAAATGATTCAGAAATAAGTCTTGAAATTTGAAAATGGAGAATCAAGAATTTCAACATTTCAATTGGATTGGCCGTCGCCTTAACGAAGAAATTGGAATCACGAAAATGACGTTCCGGACGTTGAGAGTAAAATTACCATTTTGCCCCTCAAGTCCTAACCTTGCTTATATGATTGGATGAGGACATTTTGGTCATAAACCACATCCAAGGCTACTGAAAATGGAGAGAAACCATGGTCATTGGATGAGCTTTGATTGACACCATGGAGGTGTGTCAATGGATGAAGCCTTGAGTTGATGTATTCACTTTTAACCTACCATTCAACTCATGTTGACCAAACCAATTGAAGTATAAACCCTCTCTCTCTCTCCTCATGGCCGAACACACCCCCCATTTGCCAAATTCTTCTTCTTCTTCTTCCCTTCCTCTTTGCCGAACAGTCTGCTGCCAACCGATTTCTGCTCGCCCGTTTGCCAGTGTCGACCGCCACTTTCGGCGATCCCCGGCTGCCGAGCCAACCATCTACTCATTTCTCATCCTCTTGTCGACGTTCTCGAAGTGAATCAAGTCATTTGACCCACTGAGGAGCTCCGGCCGGCTAATCTCCCGAAAGTCGACGGAAATCGTCGCAACCAGAGGTAAGCCACGATTTAGGCCTCTTAGGACTCCGAAATCTTGGAGTTTTTCAACCAAATTTTGTGGAAATCTAGGGAACACATAGAGTGAGCTGTGGTAAAAATTTTGGATGAATTTGATGAAGTTTTGGTCCCAAATAGGTCTTGTGTTTGAAGGGCCAGAACTGACCGGTTGAGGACTTGGGAAGACTAGCGTCGTTCAAGGACTTTCCGGCATCGCCTTGGCTCCAAATTTTCGATGAGGCCCTCCAACCCTTAGAACTACATGTTAGCAAGTAGATTAGTGATTAAATAGAGAATTTAAGATAATTTAGGGGCTGTTTAGTTGGGGTATACACAGAACCGAAAATGTACTGTTTCAATTCTATGCATATCGATTCTGTGGGAGCTGTTGGTGGTTGTAATTAAGCTCCAAATTTATCGTTGAGAAATGTTAGACTGTTAATTGATTGGCCCATGAGGTGTATGATCAGTGGGGTGGTGATTTGAGCGAGAAAATTAACGATTGGATGAAATTTCCTTAGGTTCCGCAGTTGAATTGTTCTTGGGCTAGTAGGGCCTAACCATTGAGGTGCTTGGAAGAGGAATTACATTGCATTAAGCTTGAGGTAAGGGGAATTCTAAACCTTTGATAGGAGGATTGGACTCAATTAGGCAAATTGAGTGTGGGTTTGATTGATTATTAGAAGATTATTAAATGCTTATCCATTGTACGTCCTCGAAAGATATAGATGACTCGAACGCTTGGCCATGCTTGTGCCTTGAGTTGATTATTAAATTTGAGTATTGAACTTGATTGCCTTGCATGCCATAAGTGTGTTGTTCGTGCATGAGTTGCACTTGATTGTATGTTTTATGCATTAAAATGAACTTATGGCTCATTAAGAGGTTGTGACACCCTGAGGCCTATGAGACGCCGGGTTGTGCGGATGAATGCCCTGAGGTGCTAAGGTGCGGGGTTTGAATTGAATGGTACCCTAAGGCGTATGAGACGAGGGGTTGAGAAGGCCATAGTCCTAATTGCGTTGAAACGCAGGATGGAGTTAAGATGTGTCGACACAGGCCTGGAGCGATATTGAAAACTTGATGTGTTTACGAGGATTTGTCAATGAGATGGTCTGATGTGTTTACGCAGACCGAGCCTGAGGCGTTGTAAACGCGGGCATGAAAATGAGGCAGATTGGAAAGGGGTGGAAGGTGTAATCTGAATTGGCATAAATTGTTTGATTCTAATGACATTGTATGATGCCATGATTGCATGCTTGTCATCTATGTGTTAATTCGTGCAAGTTTAATGCCTCTTGTGTTTTTATACAAATTGTCTGTGATAAGTAATTGCCTGAGTAGACGGTCAGCCTAACCTAGGATTAGGACCTACCTTACTGAGATGTATATCTCACCCCGTTGTGGGACCCCCTTTCTTTTCAGATCCTAGACCTTGAGGATGTGGCCAATCCATTTTGGAGATCTTAAAGAGATGTCAGCGTATTTTAATGAGTTCTCCGATAGACAGGGGACCGTTTATGTTAGGAAGTATACAGTCGTCTAGGTAGATGATGGTGGTAGTAGCTGAAGCCTCATAGATATGAGGCCTGGTTTAGGAGGGTAGAAGATGTTTCTATAAGGCCACTGAAGCTCACTAAGGTACCCCGTGGGGTGATACCCAGTTAGTGCCATCCCGCTCGGAATTCAGTGGAGGGCGAGGGGTCTATCACTTGTTTGAGGATTGGTACTGAGAGAACTCCAACCTTGGAAGACACCGAGGAGATTATAGTGGTCGAGGCTATCGAGGACGACTTGGTGGAGCCATCAACAGACGAGATGCTCGAGGATACCGTGGCGATTTGCTCTGAGACTTTCTCGGAGTATGAGCCTACTAAGGACGCGGAGGAGACTGATGACTCCAATAGCACGACCTAGGTGTCCTACTTTCCTCGTCTGATATTTTGATGGTGACCTTGATGCCCGTTCCTTTTGAGATGATGATAGACCTCCTTTGCACTCACCCTGTCACCTCTACTAACCAACATAGTAGTTTTTCGTGTCTTGTATGGAAATTTGGATATTATATATTATTGGTACCCTCACTATCCAGGTCCCATTTCATAATTGTACGGAGTAGTTTTATATTGTCGCTTTCGCATGTTCTCTATATGATACATCTCTTGAACTATGTTTAAATCCTAGGACCTCGAGAGATAGTTTGTGCTTGCAGGGAGTCGCGCGCTCATGCCCGGGACGCGGGGCATGACATGAGATGTGTCGTGATTATCACAATGCAAGGTCATGCATAGCAATTTGTATCAAACATCACTTTAATATACGCATTAAAATAAGCATACAATCTCAACTTCAACTTGCATGAAAGATGCTAACAAACACTCCACCCATTATTTCTCCAATCTGCAAAAACATCTAACACAATATTTAGGATACGTATCTCACCTTCGAGAGCATCTGTAGAAAATAAGGTTAGACAAATCAATCAACTTTTTAATCGGCTAAAGTTCTCTAAAATTCGTAACCAAAGATTTTGGTCTGGAATGATTCCCCAGTGGAGTCGCCTGCCTGTCGCGACTACCCTCTCGCGATTTCGAGGGCTAATGGACCATCCCGTCTAGTCGGACGCGAGCCTCTCCCAAGACCCGTTACCCAAGTCGCAACAGCAGTATACGTGGTCAACCTTCGGTATGGTCTGGTGACATGTGATGCATGTACATATCAAAGAGTCACCACCAATCGTTTTGTGGAGAGTACGATTGGAAACCTTATCGAATAATTGAGAGCATTCTATTCAATTATGCAAAAATCAGAGAAATGAGATTGGGGACTTTGTTACGCCAACTATCAGAGTTGACGCCATTTCAGCACCTAAGTTGAATGATTTATCTAACATAAGATTTCATGCAAATGAGTGAGGCGCGAACCCTAAAACTAGGAGTTCATGCAGATAAGAGTGACTACCCCACCAGTCACAATCAGTAAAAATAAATGTGCAAATCAAGGATCCAATACGTGCGGATAAATCATAGTGTGGCATCCTTAGTAAGGCCCTATTAGCCTAGAAATATGTCAATCAAGGCTCAGAAGTATTTTTCTGACATGGTTTACCCTTGAGGGGCAAAATCGTAATTTCGAAGAATTTTGAGACAATTTGCCCATAAAGGACAAATTTGTCATTTTAGATGAAATATGGGGTCAAAAGATAGTGAAAATAGGATTGGTCGTTAAATCAATCCATTTCCTATTTTTCGGGAATTTTCAGAATTTTTCTAGAATATTGGAAATGATTTATTTCTTGAGAGGTAAAATCGTCATTTTAAAAAGTGATGAGAAGTGAAAATCCCAAACAGAAAGATTGGTCGACCCCCAGACCCAAATCCTAATTTTAAGCAATTTCCACGGCTCGATTGGAATAGAAAGATGATTTACCCTTAGAAGGGTAGAATCGTCATTTCAGGAAAAAAAATGGATGAGATTGAGAATCCAAGCATAAAAATTGATCGCCTAGTCAACCCTAACTCTTACCTTAGCCTTCTCGACCTATCCCATATACCAAGCAGAGGCAATTTACCCCTAAAAAGTAATATCGTCAATTTTCAGATGAACAGATAAGAAATCCCCAAAAATAGGATTAAGCAGTTGTATGTGGTCAATCCTCAACTTTTGGGAATTTTTGGAATGCCTAGGAATTTTCAATGATTTTTCTACAATTTTTTTGGGATTTTCTAAAATTTTCTGATATTTTTCAGAATTTTCTAGGATTTTTCTAATTTTTTTATTATTTAAAAATGATTTTCTGAATTTTTTCAATAAAAGTTATTCGAACTGAGTCGACCTAACCCACTCGGGTTGGATACCTGGTCCAGACCCTGACCCGCGCAAACTACGCCTAAAAACGACGTCGTTCCACTTTTTTTATTTTCTGATTATTCGGATTTAATCCGATGGCTCATAATGAACCACGTGGCTAATCCACAGCAACTAGATTAGTTGACTAAAACCTATGGCCCATATCAAAAGCCAACTATCCTTCAACCGTTAGATCTGATTACTTAGATTTACAGGCAAGATCGAACGACTCAACTAATTCTCAACCGTTCGATCAAATTCATTATTTTTTTATTTTTGAAAATCTGATTTTTATTAACAAAATTTATAAAACTGATTGGACGGTCACCAAACCAACACGTGGGGCAACATAAACACTCCGATCATCTAATAGATTCAAACCGAATTATAACGACTCAGTTGACGTGGCTGCTACGTGGCACGCCACTTCAACGTCATGTCAGCAACTTTGATCGATTGACCGCCACGTCATCGTCTTCTTCCTCAAACACTCTACATCTGCAACGAACAGTCGAGAAACTCCGACGACAATCTGACTATGAAATCTCGACGAAATTGAGCAAAACTAGCGCCAATCAACTCGCCTTGATGTCGCAAGTAACATATCGTAGAATCAAACGCGATTATCCAAGATAACTAGGTTAATCGAGACATTACCAGTTCAACCATGGCTACGTTAATCAGGCAACAGAGAGCACACCAAGCTAATTCATTCACATGATTGCTTCTAAGTCAATTCGGGAAACTTACCTCGAGCTCTGATTGAGCTCGCATGACCTAGATTCGGCTAAGTGACTTTAAACAATGATCGGCAATGGAGGTTGAGTTTGGAGATTCAATTCGAGATATTCAGGTAAAGTCGATGCAAAATGAAGATGCGATGATGGTCATTGATACTTGGGGAACAAAACGCACACACTAAATGCAAGGATCCAGGCCGAAGACGAGATCTGCCATTGATGCTCAATGAGAAACTCGAAATTCTGACTCACATGTTTTCATGGTTTCAGGCGGCGCGACCTGCGACGATCGCTTCCTTGAAGCTTGGGCGACCTCCTAACGACCTTTGCAAGTTTTGGTTTGGCCTGAAAAGACCTAATCGGTGCTCTACAAATTCGAGCTCAAGCCTTTGACAATGGCGATGGAAGGCGAGCTCTTCCTCCTTCTCTCTACTCTCTCTCTAGTTTGTTTAATTCCAACAACCGAATGAACTCTCCCCCCTGAAGAATATGTCCCCAAAGATTATATCCATTTTCGGATTTTTGCCACGAACGGAGGAGGCTAACTGACTTGTAATGGCACGAGATCATGCGTGCCATTTGGTCCAAACGGCGTCGGAGATAGTGGACAATTCTGTTAAGTCGGAATGGTTCCCCGGCGTGCACGAATGGACGTCCGATTTGGCCATACTATGAAAGTTGACTTTCACGGCCACTACGACGTTGACAGATCGATTTTGCCTTCCTCCGACGACCATTGGTCGCTATTCCGGTCTCAATCGATGGGAAATGGCCCGAAGAATTAAACCTCCACCAATGTGCCTTCAATTGCTATCGATTGATCTATCAATTTCACCGTCAAGACTTGACCTTGCACTGTTCATCTACACGAGAGTCTGAAGATGAAGATGACACTGTAACAAACCGGTCCGAACCGGTTTCGACTTGAAATTTTCAAAATTAATCCAAATTGGTGGAGAATTTTTGTAATTAACCTCATAATCGAACTTAGGGCACAAATATTGTCTAAAAATGTGATTTTGTCCAAAAGTTCATGTCAATTTCTATAAAAACCCCCAAATTTGTCCTTAATTGCAATTCGGGTAATTATGAAATTGAAGGTTTAAACGGTTAAATTGGACCAAACCACCTATGCCAATCGATTCCGGATGGTGAAATACATTGGGTAGTGGCTTCCATTTGTAAATGTAGCTCTTTAATTGAAAGTAATTTCAATTATACCCAAATTCAAGGACTAAATTGCAATAATATATGCAATTTTACCCAATTCATGCAATTGAGCAATTTGTGCGAATAATTGGGCTAAATTGAAATGAAGGAAAATTAGATTGAATTTCAAGACACTAAAAATTCCAAAATTGCAAATTAAAAGACTCAATTGATATTTTTTACCAAATTCAATCATACGTGTAACAAAGGAACACATAAAATTGAACTTAAATTTGGACTTTTTATGAGGTCAAAAATACAAGGGAATTAAAAAAAATAATTACTATTTTTCTATATTTTTGTGACCTCAAATGCTATTTTTCTTGAATTTTTTAAGTATTTTCCTATTTTCTTAAAAATACTAAAAATGTGAAAATGTGAAAATTTATTTATTTTTGTTCAAAAATGGTTCCTTGAGCTTGGTCAAGGCCATCAAAGTTGATTTTGTAATTTTTTGACTTTTTATGGATTTTTTTATAATTTTTCAAAAATAAACTAAAAAAACTAATCAAAAATCAAGTGTCACCAAATCCCTAAAGAACAAGTGTGTCATCCATAAATTCCTGGTAGAAATGAATCTTATTCATGATCTTATCCTTCATACTGATCGAAACTTTTGACAATACCTAAAGAACAGGTACGCCATCCATAGGTTCCTGATAGAAAGGAATCTTATTCACGACCTGATCCTCCATACAGATCAAAATTTTTGATAATCCCTAAAGAACGGGTGCATCATCCTTAGATTCCTAGCAGAAAGGAATTCCATTTTGGTTTGGCCTACCATACGGGCTATAGCTTAACCGCCCCAAGATTCTCAAATATGCGAGCCCCTAGGTATTCACTTGAATCCTCCATACACCGCGTATGACACATGAGTATCAAGCAAGTGAGTAACAAATAAATACATTTACTTCATCTCTTTCTCTCTCTCTCTCACATAAGCTAAAATGGAATGAGCAAAACAATCACCAATAAGACAAAAAAGATTGAATGTCAAGATTCATTTTTCGTTTCCCCAGTCAAGTCAGTCTAGACTCAGGTGTCACCTGTCTTTCAGTGAAACCTATCACGAGATTTCTCTCAAAGAGGGGTAGCTGCTGATACTTGATTTTGTACCAATCTTATTTTGAAAAATCATTAAAAAAATCTATAAAAAGTTGAAAAATTATAAAATCAACTTTGGTAGCCTTGGCTAAGCCTAAGGAACCATTTTTGAACAAAAAATAATTTTCCATATTTTTCATATTTTTTAGTATTTTCGAAAAATAAAAAAATAGATAAAAGAAATCAGCAAAAATAGCATTTGAGGTCCCAAAAATATGGAAAAGTGTTCTATATTTTTATTTTTATTTTCTTGTCATGTTGATCTCATCAAAAGTCAAAATGTAAGTTTAAGTTTACGTGTTTCTTCGTAATGCATAGGATTGAATTTGTTAAAAAATATGTTTTGAGTCTTTTAATTTACAATTTTGGCATTTTGTGAGTTTTGACATTCAATCCAATTGTCCTGAATTTCAATTTATCCCAATTGTTCACCAAAATTGCCCAATTATGTGAATTGGGCAAAATCGCATCTTTTATTGCAATTTAGTCCTTAGATTTAGAAAAAATGAAATTACTTTCAATCTAGGGGCTATCATGCATGAATGAATATTGACCCATAGGTTTTTAACCTTTATGAATCCATTGGTGGGGTTAATTGGACTCAATTTGGTCATTTAGGGCATTAATTGAGTAGATTTCATATTCCGGTCAAACTAAAGATTTGGAGCTTTTGCACAAATTAAAACCAATTCATCCTCATTTTACCTTTCTTAGATGAATTTCATGTCATATAATCCGATTTTAAGGTCAATTGCATGATTTTTGGATATTTGGATGTCCAATTTGAAGGAATTTACCGAACCGGGTCAATTGGGTGGGTTATGTCACGCCCCGCGCCCTGGGCATGAGCGCGCAACCCCCTACAAGCGTAAACTCTCGAGCGTCCCAGGATTCAACAGATCGAGAGATTCGAATGATCAAAAGCACGCGGAAGCGATGACATACAAATTCCTCCATACAATAACAAGGGGACCTAGGTAACGAGAACATCAACATACATCATCATGAGTTCATAAAAAAGAGCAAGTAAACTAACCCTGCTAACAGGTCAGGGAAATCGGGACTCCACCAAAAGACGACAAAGATTTAAATTCCCTAGAAGATTACGGACCATCGAGGGTCATCACCAAAAGACTACTAAGTAAAGCCAGGAAACCCCTAGGTTGAACTGCTAGATCTGTCAGTCTCCTCAACGTCCTCAGTAGGTTCGTACTTCGAGAAAGTCTCCGAGCATACTTCCATTGTATCCTCCATCATCTCGCCTATTGACTGTTCCACCAGGTCGTCCTCGGCAATTTCGATCTCAATGACCTCGTCGGTATCTTTCAGGGTTGGGGTCCTCTCGGGAACGTTTCTCGAACCAGCTGCTGACCCCTCGACCTCCATAGAATCCCCAATGGGATGACACCAACTAGGGATTACCTCACGGGGTACCTCGGTGGGCTTCAGTGGCCCAGTAGTAACTTCCCCTTCCCTTCGAAACCAAGCCTCAAACCTATGAGGCTTCCATCTCTTTCCACCCTCATCAATCCAGAGAACAATACACTTCCTATCGTACATAGTTTCTTGTTCGTCCAGAAACTTCTCAAAATACGCAGACCTCACCTTCGAGTCACCTAGTCTGATCGGCAACATTCTCACGGCCTAAGATCTGAAAAAGTGGTCCCTCAACGGAGTGAGATTTACATCTCACTAAGACAAGTCCTAGCCCTAGGTTTGGCTGACCGTACACTCAGGTGAATGCAACCATAAACAAAATGCACAGGCCACCACATGAAGTATTCAGCAGTCATGAAATAACATATATATACAAATTAGCGTCAAGCACGTATTCATGACAGCAGTTCTCATAGTTCAGATCAAGCACACATAGCCAAAACAGGTCACACCTTTCACCCTTCCAAGCCTCCATTGTTTCACGCCCGCATTTAGAACGCCTCAGGCTCGGTCCGTGTAATTACGCCTCAAACCACTCCATTGACAAACCCGCGTAAACGCATCAGGTTTTTAATTTCATTCCAGACTTGTGTCGACACATATCAAGTTCCGTCTCGCGTCTCAACGCATTAAGACAATGGTCATTTCAACCTCGCGTCTTAACGCATCATGGTATAATTCCACACAATCCCATGTCTCAACGCCTTAGGGTGTCATAAGTTTCTCAGACATGCCAAATACTCATTTCAATTTAGAACCTCATGGTCAAGTGCAAACTCATGCAACGAGTAACACATCTATGGCATGCGAGACAATTAAATTGAATACTCAAATGTGGTAATCAATTCATAGCACAAGCATTCAACAAGCATTCAAGCCATCAACTCCCCACGAGGATGCACATTGGACAATTTCACCCTAATTCCCAAGAATCAACCTAATTCACACCCAATTCACCCAATCGAGTCCAATCCTCCTAGCCAAGGTTTAGAAACCCTTACCTCAAACTTAATTCAGCAAAAATCTCCTTTTAAGCACACTAATGGTTCGGTTCTAATAGTCCAAGAACACGTCAGCCGCGCAACCTAAGCGAATTCATCCAATTCGTCAATTTTCTCGTCTAATTCGTCAATTCACTAAACATACACCTCATTGACATATCAATTGACATCCTAATACTTCTCAACAATGGAATTGGAACTCAACTCTATCACCAACAGCCCCCACAAGATTCGATATGCACAAAACCGAAACAGGGCATTATTGATTATGTGCATATCTTAACTAATCAGCCCATAAACCATCCTAAATCCTTCATTTATCCATTAATATACTTACTAACATGTAGTTCTAGGAGTTAGAAAGCCTCACCAAAAATTTGAGCTCAAGGCGACGTCAATTAGTCCACGAACGACGCCTGTTCCTCCAAATCCTTAACCGGTCAATTTTTTCCCGTCAAACACAAGACCCATTTGGGGTTAAAACTCCATCAAATTCATCCAAAATTTTTATCACAACTCAGTCTACATGTCCCATTGATGTCCACAAAATTTGGTTGAAAGATTTGAAAGTTTCGAGGTCCTACGGAGTCTAAACATCAGCTTACCTCCAACTGCGACGGTTTCCGTCGACTCTCGAGAAAATGGTTGGCCGAAGCTCCTCAATGGGTCAAATGACTTGATTTAAGTTGGAGCTGGTCAGCAAGAGGCTAAGGAAGACGCTGGTGATCGGCTTAGTGGCTGAGGGTCACCGGAGACGGCGGTCGACTGCAGCGAAGGCTGCGGCAGCAGTTGGTTGGGCGTAGAGCTGGTTCGGCCGAATGAAGAAGATGGAAGGAAGAAGAAGATGGCTATGGAGAGAGGGTTTCGGCTGAGCAAGGAGGAAGAAGAGGGTATACACCAATTCAAGAGTCAAATCCCAAAGAATGGTAGGTTAAAAGTGATTCAATAAATGCTCAAGCATAATCCTTTAACACTTGTCATCATGTCAATCAAGTATTCATCCAAGGGCTGTTATTTTTCCTCATTTTTGGCAACCTTAGGGTATTGTGATTGACCAAAATGCCCTCATCTAATTATTAAGGCAAGGTTAAGGCTTGAGGGGCAAAATGGTAATTTTACCCTCGACGTCCGGAACGTCATTTTTTTTTCTAATGCCAATTTTCTTCGATGAGGCGATGGCCAATCCAATTATAATGTTGAAATTCTTGATTCTCTATTTTCTAATTTCGAGACTCGTCTCTAAATCATTTCTCTATCAGATGTGATTTCAGTCTATCCCGAACTGACGGGCGGCTCTTGTAGACGTTGCGCGTATCGACTCTGTGATTCATATCACACTTAAGGCTCGTCAATTCATGGTCACTTTGGGTGTCATGTATTTGCGAGGGTCTATTACTAGTTCCGACGGTCTCGATCGTCACTGTTCGATTTAGGAAAATTTTACAAATTATACATTGGTTAAGCGGCATCACTCGCGCTCCAATCGTATAACGCTAGCAATGCATTCCTTAATCGTTATTAGATCGGCCTTTCATGGCTCTAAATGTCCCCTCGACAATCCTTTTGGTCATAGTGTCATTTCCTATTTGAGTTCCCTAGGTCCACGTACCTTGTTTCGCATTAGTCTTTTCCTTTTGGTCAGTCAACTCGAGATTGATCAGATCCGAGCGAGATACGACTAAAAGACATCGTTAAATATGTTTTCATTAATAAGTCTCGAAATGACAGGAAAATCAAAATGTCACAACTCTTTCCCCTTACAAAAATTTCGTCCTCGAAATTTACAATAAGCACGGTTACTCAAAAAAATAGAGGTATTGACGCCTCATCGTTTCTTTGCTTTCCCATGTAGCGCCTTCGATTCCATGGTGCTCCCAAACAACTTTGACCAATGGAATCGTCTTATTCCTTAGAATCTGCTCCTTTCGATTTTCGATCCTGACCGGCTTTTCTACGTAGGATACTCTATCATCCACTTCGATGGTTTCATAATTCAATACATGTGTCGAGTCCGATTCGTACTTTCGTAGCATTGACACATGGAAGACATTGTGTACTTGGGACAACTTAGGCGGTAAGGCAAGCCTGTAGGCTAAGGTCTCAATCCGTTCCAAAATTTTGAATGGACCTACGTATCTTGGACTCAGTTTTCCTTTCTTTCCAAATTGAGATAATCCCTTCATCAGCAATACCTTAAGGAAAACATAATCGCCTACTTGAAACTCCAAAGCTTACATTGTTTATCTGCATAACTCTTCTGACGACTCTGTGCTATTTTTAGCCTATCTCGGATTATCTTTATTGCTTCCACCAATTGCTCTACCAACTCTGGGCCTATAATACTTCTTTCTCCAACCTCGTCCCAGCAAATCGGAGTCCTGCAAGCTCTTGTGTAAAGCGCTTCAAAAGGTGCCATTCGGACACTCTGCTAATAGCTGTTGTTATATGCGAACTCCACCAAATGTAACTGATATTCCCATCCACCCTTGAAATCTATAACACACGCTCGTAACATATCCTCGAGCGTCTGGATTGTTCTCTCCGATTGTCCGTCCGTTTGTGGATGGTATGCCGTACTAAATTGTAGTCGAGTTCCCATGGCATCTTGAAGACTCTTCCAGAAGTTTGTCGTGAACTTGAGATCTCTGTCCGATATAATTGTCACAGGTACTCCATTAGTTTCACTATCTGCCGCATATACAATTCGACATATCTATCCATCGCTAAATCATTTTGCACGGGAATGAAATGTGCAGACTTGGTCAATCGGTCTACGACTACCCAAATTGAATCGTGGCCTTTTTGGCACCTCAGTAGTCCCATGACAAAGTCCATAGTCACATGCTACCATTTCCATTCAGGAATCTCTAATGGCTATAACAATCCACCAGGCTTATAGTGTTGCGCCTTTACATGTTGGCACGTCAAGCACTTTGCCACATATTTCGCCACATCCACTTTCATCCCATTCCACCAATAATGTTGGCGCAAGTTCTGGTACATCTTCGTGCTACATGGGTGGATACTGTAATTACTTCTACGAGCCTCTAATAAAATCCTTTCTCTAAGTTCTTCGTCCTTTGGTACGCATAGACGCCCCCGAAACATCAAAATTCTGTCTTCTAACACTTGGAACTCCGGTTTCCTTTTCGTAGCATCCATCTCCAGGATTTTCTGAATTTCTGGGTCCGTAGACTGTAAGGCTTTTATCCTTTCTTGGATCTCAGGTTCTATGCTCAGTATGGCCATCAAACTGGATAACTGACATACTTCTAATCTGAATTCAAAATCCCCCAAATTTTCGAATAACGACCATCCTTTCACCAGTAGACAGGCAATACTAGACTTTCATCTAAGCACATCCACAACTCGATTCGCTTTCCTAGGATGATATAATATGTCGCAATCATAATCTTTAAGCAGCTCCATCCATCAATGCTGCCTCATGTTTACTTCCTTTCGAAAAATAGATACTTCAGGCTCTGGTAATCAGTATAAATTTGAAACTTCTCACCACACAAATAATGCCTCCAAATTTTCAAAGTAAAGATGATTGCTGCCAATTTCAAATCATGAGTTGGATAATTCATCTCGTGCGGTCTCAGTTGTTGAGACGCGTAGGCAACCACTCTTCCATGTTACATTAGCACACAGCCTAGTCCTTTTAGCGAAGCATCGCTGTATATCTCATAGCCTCCAGGTCATGATGGAATCGTTAATACAGGTCTGTCGTCAACCAATGCTTCAGTTCCTGAAAACTTCTTTCACATTTGTCTATCCACTCGAACTTAGTTTCTTTCTTAGTCAATCTCGTCAGTGGAATGACTATAGATGAAAACTTCTTCACGAAACGTCTATAATATCCTATCAATCCTGAGAAACTTCAGACTTCCGTGATCGTAGTAGGCCTAGGCCAATTCATTACAGCTTCAATCTTTGCAGGATCCACCGCAATTCCTTTTTAAACACGACATGGTCAAGAAATGCCACATTATTCAGCCAGAACTCGCATTTGATAAACTTAGCATAAAGCGAGTGCTCCCTCAATGTTTGTAAGACAATCCTCAGATGCCCTTCGTGTTATTCGTTACTCTTTAAGTAAATTAGGATATCATCGATAAAGACTATAACATATCTATCCAAGAATTCCTTGAACACCTGATGCATCAAGTCCATGAATGCGGCTGGAGCATTGGTCAGTCCAAAAGTCACACGGTGAATTCGTAACGACCATACCTTGTCCTAAAAGCGGTCTTAGGTATGTCTTCCTTCTTAATTCTCAACTGATGATATTCGGTCCTTAGGTCAATCTTTGAGAATACCGCAGCTCCTTGCAATTGATCAAATAAATCATCAATCATCGACAGTGGGTACTTATTCTTTACAGTTACTTGATTCAACTACCTATAGTCGATGCATAAACGCAAGGACCCATCCTTTTTCTTTACAAACAACACTGGTGCTCCCCACGGTGAAGCACTCGGTCAAATAAATCCTTTATCTAGTAATTCTTGCATTTGCACCTTTAGCTCTTTCAGTTCTAATAGGGACATCCTATAGCGTGCCTTCGAGATCGACTCCATTCTGGGAGCTAACTCATCATAAATTCTATTTCTCGCTCTGGTGGCAACTCTGGCAACTCTTGGGGAAAAATGTTAGGAAACTCACGCACTACCAAAATGTTTTCTAGTTTAGGTTCCTCGGCAGTCGTGCCCATAACTGCAACTAAGTATACCTGACATCCTTCAGTCATCAGCTTTGTCGCTTCAAGAGATGAGACTAAAGGAATCGAGATTCCTCCTCGACTTCTCACAAATTCAAAACTAGGGCAGCCTTCCAAGTAGAATCGGATTATCCTACTACCACAATCAACTACCGCCCTTTGTTTACCCAACCAATCCATTCCTATAATCACATCGAAATCATACATGGGCAACACAGCTAAGTCGATATTCTCTTTACTACTGCCAATTACGATTTTACAATCAGCACAGCCCAACGAAATCAACACACTATGGCAACATGCAGAATCTCACTCAACGGTTTCAATTCCATATCAACCAAATCAGCAAATCAAGCAGACACAAATGAGTGTGATGCGCCAGGATCAAACAAAGCATAGGCAGCTTGATCACACAAATAAATCGCACCTATGACTACGCCAGGCGCTTTTTCTGCTTCCCTGCGTGCTACAGCATAGACCATTCCCTGGACTGGAGGTCGATTCTGATCATTTTGGGGAGTGACAATTGACGATCCTACCTGTGGTCATTGCCCTTGAGATCTAGTCATTGGAGCTTGATTCGGGAAAGTTCTCATCTGATGGCCCATTTGACCATACTTGAAGCATGCTTCAATCCTTGCCGAGCAAGGTCCGTTACCATGCCTTCTGCCATAAAGGCGGCAACTCCAGTTCATTGGATTCGGCGGCTTCACAATGTTCTTTCTTATCGGAGGGACTAAGTGTCTATTGCCAGCCATAGGTCTTTTGCCGGCCTGGCGATTATCTCTGAATGAATTAAACCGTGATCCAAATACGGCATTCCTCTCCTTCAGGTCCCTCTCGATCATCTGTCCTCGTTCATAGATTTTCTTATAGGTCCTCAGGTTCAGAGCTATCATCTGGCTGTGAAGGTCAGGCCTTAGTCCATCTCGAAATCTCCGTGCCTTCTCTAGGGGAACCTCTACCGACCGAGGTGCATACCTTGAAAGTCTAGAGAATTCTGCTTCATATTGATCCACTGTTAGATGATTCTAACGTAACTGTAAGAACTCCACTTGCTTCCTTTCTCGAGCGGTCTTAGAGAAGTACTTGTCGTTGAATGCCGTAGTAAAGCCATTCCAGGTCAAGGCTGTTCTTTCCGAAAAGATTCCATTCCTGGTGGCAGCCCACCAGTCATTTGCGGTACCTTCCAGCTAATACACTACCAGTAGTACCTTTTCTTCGTCCATGCATCTCAAGACTCCAAAGGCCTTTTTCAGTTTCTCAATCCATCTCGGTGCTAGTTTGGGGTCTCCAGTCCCATCGAACTGGGTTGGCTTCAGCTTGATAAATTGTTCAACCAGCTGGCCCATCTGCCTGGCCACAACAACTTCTTCCTGGGCATTCCCTGCCTCATTGCCCTGGTTATGATCGTCATTGTTTCCATTGCCTCCATTATTGGCGTTGACGGCAGCTATCGCGGCTCATACCGCTTGGGTTATGGCAGCATCCCTATCTTGGGTCTGCCTGTCAATGAGGTCGCTAATCCTTTCGAGCGCCCTCAGTACTCTATCCATCCTCGGGTCTTCCGTCACATGTGGCCTCGAACTCGAGACTCCACTCCTGGGTCTTCCAGGTCTTCTAGGCGGATTACTCATTCTCGTATGCTTTCACTAAGCTTGGACCACCACAAATCCATCAAGGAGTTGGTAACACATTCATCCAACCGAGTCCAGAGCTACCAAATTATGACTTAACGAAAGCGGTCATAACATAACGACCTTTCACATCACCAACTCCAGAGGCACTTCACTAAACAGTTCATGGCCATCACTCCACTCCGTCCATTTCAACGGTTCACCAAAACTAGCCATGCTCGTCTACTCAATAGACTAAAATCCAAGAATGACTTTCAACGCTAAGCATGGAACTTAATCCTCATAAACCACCATAATCTTGTAAAGACCAAATGTCAATCACATGCGCCAAGTCATATGCCATGCACCTCGTGTTTTATTCTAACAAGTTTCCTAAGGTCTCACTACCCTTCCTGTCCCAACTTAATCCTCCTTACCACTCCAATTCTCAATCAACTTGGATCGAGCTGACCTTGCTCTAATACCAAGTAAGGCGGGATGTCACGCCCCGTGCCTTGGGCACGAGCTCGTGACCCCTTACACGCGTAAACTCTCGAGCGTCCCAAGATTCAACAGATCGAGAGATTCGAATAATCGAAAGTATGCGGAAGCGATGACATATAAATTCCTCTATACAATAATAAAGGGACCTGGGTAACAAGAACATCAATATAAATCATCATGAGTTCATACAAAAGAGTAAGTAAACTAACCATGCTAACAGGTCGGGAAAATCGGGACTCCACCAAAAGACAACAAAGATTTAAATTCCCCAGAAGATTACGGACCAACAAGGGTCATAACCAAAAGACTACTAAGTAAAGCCAGGAAAACCCTAGGTCGAACTGCTAGATCTGTCAGTCTCCTCAGCATCCTCGGTAGGCTCGTACTCCGAGAAAGTCTCCGAGCATAGCTCCACCATATCCTCCATCGTCTCGCCTACTGACTCTTCCACCAGGTCATCCTCGGAAGCTTCAATCTCAATGACCTCGTCGGTATCTTCCAAGGTTGGGGTCCTCTCGGGAACATTCCTCAGACTAGCTGCTGACCCCTCGGCCTCCACAGAATCCCGAGCAGGATGACACCAACTAGGGATTACCCAACGGGATACCTCGATGGGCTTCAGTGGCCCAGTAATAACTTCCCCTACCCTTCGAAACCAAAACTCGAACCTATGAGGCTTCCAGCTCTTTCCACCTCATCGACCCAAACTACAGTACATTTCCTAACGTACACGGTTCCCTGTCCGTCCGGGAACTCCTCAAAATACGCGGACATCTCATTTGGATCACCTAGTCTGATCGGCAATATTCTCACAACCTAGGATCGAAAAAGTGGTCCTTCAACGGGGTGAGATTTACATCCCACTAAGACAGGTCCTAACCCTAGGTTAGGCTGACCGTACACTCAGGTGAATACAGCCATAGAAAAATGAACAAGCAACCACATGAAGCATTCAACAGTCATGAAATAACATATAGATACAAATTAGCGTCAAGCATGTATTCATGATAGCAGTTCTCATAGTTCAGATCAAGCACGCATAGCCAAAACAGATCACACCTTCCACACTTCCAAGCATCTATTGTTTCACACCCGCATTTAGAACGCCTCAGGCTCGGTCCGTGTAATTGCGCCTCAGACCACTCCATTGACAAACTCGTGTAAACGCATCAGGTTTTCAATTTCATTCTAGGCCTATGTCGACACATATCAGGTTTCGTCACGCGTCTCAACGCATCAGGACAATGGCCATTATAATCCCACGTCTCAACACATCAGGGTACAATTCCACACAACCCCGCGTCTCAACGCCTCAAGGTACAATTCCACACAACCCCGCGTCTCAACGCCTCAGGGTGTCACAAGTTTCTCAGACATGCTAAATACTCATTTCAATTCAAAACCTCATGGTCAAGTGCAAACTCATGCAGCGAGTAACACGTCTATGGCATGCGAGATAATTAAATTCAACATTCAAATATGGTAATCAATTCATAGCACAAGCATTCAACAAGCATTCAAGCCATCGACTCCCCACGAGGACACACATTGGAGAATCACACCATAATTCTCAAGAATCAACCTAATTCACACCCAATTCACCCAATCGAACCCAATCCTCCTAGCCAAGGTTTAGAAACCCCTTACCTCAAACTTAATTCAGCAAAAATATGCTTCCAAGCACACTAATGGTTCGATTCTAATAGTCAAAGAACAAGTCAGCCGCGCAACCTAAGGGAATTCATCCAATTCGTCAATTTTCTCGTCCAATTCGTCAATTCACTAAATGTACACCTCATTGACATATCGATTGACATCCTCATACTTCTCAACGATGAAATTGGAACTCAACTCTATCACCAACAGCCCTCACAAGATTCAATATGCACAGAACCAAAATAGGGCATTTTTAGTTATGTGCATGTCTCAACTAATCAACCCATAAACCATCCTAAATCCTCAATTTATCCACTAATCTACTTGCTAACATGTAGTTCTAGGAGTTAGAAAGCCTTACCGAAAATTTGAGCTCAAGGTGACGTCAATTGGTCCACGAACAGCGCCGATTCCTCCATGTCCTCAACCGGTCAGTTTTTCCCTTCAAACACAAGACCCATTTGGGGTCAAAAATCCATCAAATTCATCCAAACTTTTTATCACAACTCAGTCTATATGTCCCCTTAATGTCCACAAAATTACACAGAAAGATTCGAAAGTTTCAAGGTCCTACGGATTCTAAACAGCAACTTAACTCCAGCTGCGACAATTTCTGACGACTCTCAGGAAAATGGTTGACCAGGGCTCCTCAGTGGGCCAAATGACTTGATTCAAGTTGAAGGAGGTTGGCAAGAGGCTGAGGAAGACGCTGGTGGTTGGCTTAGCGGCTAGTGGTCACCGGAGACGGCGGTCGACGGCAACGAAAGCGGCGGGGCGGCTGGTCGGGCGTAGAGCTGGTTCGGCCGAATGAAGAAGATGGAAGGAAGAAGAAGATCGCTATGGAGAGAAAGGGTTTCGGCTGAGCAAGGAGAAAAAAGAGGGTATACACCAATTCAAGAGTCAAACCCCAAAGAATGGTATGTTAAAAGTGATTCAATAAATGTCCAAGCATAATCCTTTGACACTTGTCCTCATGTCATTCAAGTCTTCATCCAAGGACTTTTATTTTTCCTCATTTTCGGCAGCCTTGGTGTATTGTGATTGACCAAAATGCCCTCATCCAATTATTAAGACAAGGTTAAGGCTTGAGGGCAAAATTGTAATTTTACCCTCGACGTCCGAAATGTCGTTTTTTTTTTCTAATTTCAATTTTCTTCGATAAGGCGACGGTCAATCCAATTATAATGTTGGAATTCTTGATTCTTCATTTTCTAATTTCGAGACTCGTCTCTAAATTATTTCTCTATTAGATGTGATTTCAGTCTATCCCGAATTGACGGGCGGCTCTTGCAGATATTACGCGTATCGACTCTGTGATTCATATCACACTTAGGGCTCGTTAATTCATGGCAACTTTGGGTATCATGTAATTGCGAGGGTCTATTACTAGTTCCAAACGGTCTCGATCGTCACTATTCGATTTAGGAAAATTTTCCAAATTATACATTGGTTAAGCGGCATCACCCGCGGTTAAGCGGCATCACCCGCGCTCCAATCGTATAATGCTAGCAATGCATTCCTTAATCATTCTTAGATTGGCCTTTCATGGCTCTAAATGTCCCCTCGACAATCCTTATGGTCAAAGTGTCATTTCCTATTTGAGTTCCCTAGGTCCACGTATCTTGTCTCGCGTTAGCCTTTTCTTTTTGGTCAGACAACTCGAGATTGATCAGATCCGAGCGAGATACAACTGAAAGACATCGTTAGATATGATCTCATTAATAAGTCCCAAAATGACAAGAAAATCAGAATGTCACAGGTTGACTCGACCCCGTCAACCCATTGACTAAAGACCAACAACAAGCAGAAGGATTTGTGGTTCTTCCTTGAGTTCTCATGCACGAGAAGCCAAAAAGTGAACCTCAAATAGAGATGTCGATTCAACTTGTCTTCGTTGATCATTCACCTGTACCACTTCCAGTTGAAAAAATCGTGCTCCACATGTTTTAATCCGAGGGAAAAACGCTCATAACCGACCTTGATTGGTAACAAACGAGAGGGAGGAATCAAAAAAAAGAAAGAAAAGAAAGGCCATTCGGTGAGGGAGAGGAGTTGATCACACCTGGAGGAGGAGAGGGTTCCACGAGGAGAGAGAGACAGAGAGAGAGAGCGCGAGAGAGGGCCATCGACCACCATGGAAGGAGCTTGTGGTCGAGAACTTCAAAGGTTCGTCTAGTGCATTCCAAGCCCTGCCAAGCCACACCGTCGCCATTTGCGACTTCGTCTCGGTCTTGCGAACGCAACGAACTAGCTTGTTTGTCAGTTTATCGCAGAAAAAGATCCAAACCTATCTCGAACTCTACATTGGCCTCCCATGGCATCTTGATATTACGTGGATTATTTTATGCGATATCGGTTTCGATCTATTGCACATGCTTTACTGATCACGTACATAACTTTTTTGTGCATCTTCATCGAGTATTTTCTCCTGTCGACCTCCACCTCTCTCCAATCGGTCGCGAGCTCCATGGCTCGCTTTAGACCAAAGCGAAGCTCACTAACAACCAGGTAAGTCTTCTCAACCCTCGGTGATGCTTCCTGATTGGGTTGTTTAGCCAAATTATGCTAGAAATGGCTAGGACAAGTAGTCACGGAGCTTACCTTCGGTCAGAGATAGCACATGGATGAGATGTGATTCTGCTATGTTGAGCTTCTAGTATGTTGTAGAGGAGATCCATGCGAGTCTAATGGCGGTGGTTTCATGCAATTTGGTGCTTTGTAGCTAGAGATACGGCCTTTCGACGAGGCGCCGATGAGACATAGCCGGTGCCGATAGTCTTCCCTGGTGAAGGTATTGACCGGTCAACGATTACGTGGTGCTAATGTGGTGGCTACATGGCTGCCACGTCAGTGCTGGTTGTTATAACCGAATAACAAAAAAGAGATAACTGATCCGACAGTGGTAGGTGTGCCACGTGTCGCGGTCGTGCTTTTTTAGAAATAAAAAATTCATTAGATCGAACGGTCACGGTTCAATCGAGTTCTTCAATCTAGGTCGTCGATTTCTTGTGTTGAATCGGGCCGACCACAAGCCGACACGTGGCATAATTTGCGCCATTGGTTCAAATTAGGCGGGAATTCGAAATTCAAGCGGGAATGGGTTGAAGCGGCGTCATTTCGACACGGGCCTAGATCTGGGACTGAGTTTGCCACTCGTGGGTCGTGGGCCAGGTCAACCTGACCCAGATCAAATCATATTTTCTTAATAAAAATATTCAAAAATCATTTTTTTTAAAAAAATAAAAATAAAAATCCAAAAAATTCTAGAAAATTCTAAAAAAATATTAGAAAATTCTAGAAATTCCCAAAAAATTGTAGAAAAATTGTGAAAAATTCCTAGACAGTCTAGAAATTCCTAAAAATCGAGGAATGACTACATACAACTCGTCAATCCTATTTTTGAGATTTCTCATTCGTTCTTCTGGAAATTGACGATATTACCCTTTATGGGTAAATTGCCTCTACTTTGTATATGAGATAGGTCGAGATTGCCAAGATAAGAATTAGAGTCGATTGGTTGACCAATTCTTTTGCTTGGATTTTCGAATCTCGTCCTTTTTTTCAAGAATGACGATTTTACCCCTCAAATGGTAAATCGTCTTTCTTATTCCAATCGAGCCGTGAAATTTGCTCAAAATTAGGATTTGATCAGGAGGTCGACCAATCCGTCTATTTAGGATTTTCACTTCTCATCACCTTCTAAAATGACGATTCTACCCCTCAAAGGGTAAATCGCTTCATTCTAGAAAAATTCTGAAAATTTTCGAAAAATAGGAAATTGATTGGTTTGATGGTCAATCTTATTTCCATTATCTATTGACCCCATATTTCATTTGAAATGATAAATTTTCCCTTCTTAGGCAAATTATTCCAAAATTCTTCAAGATTACAATTTTGTCCCTCAATGGCAAATCATATCAAGAACATTCGTGAGCCTTGATTGACACTTCTCTAGACTAATAGGGCCTTATTAGGGATGTCACATTGTATTCATGTGATTTATCCCCATATTTTGGATCTTTGATTGGCACACTCATTTTATTGACTGTGTCTGATAGGATAGTCACTCTTATCTACATGAACTCTTAGATTTAGAGTTTGTACCTCGCTCATCTGCATGAAATCTTAGGGCTAGATAAATCATTCAACTTAGGTACCGAAAGGGCGTCAACTCTGCCAGTTGGAGTAACAAAATTCCCGATCCCATTTCTCTAGTTATCACAGAATTGAATTGAATGTTCCTAACTGTTCGATAGGGTTTACCCTCCGCGAAATGATTGGTGGCGACACCTTGACATGTACACGTATCACATGTCACCAGACCACACCGAAGGTCAACCACGTATTCCACTGTTGTGACTTGAGTAACGGGCCTTGGGAGAGGCCCGCGTCTGATCAGCTATGACGGTCCATTAACCCTCGGAATCTCTAGTCGGGAGAGATTTTTTCAAGGATCGTGACAGAATAAACTACTCAGATGGATATATCAAGGAGGATATCTATGTTGAACAACCTCTAAGATTTGAAGATCCAAATAGAATAGATCAAGTATACATACTAGGGGTGTGCATGATCCGGGCTAGTTCGGTCCTGGCATGGAACCGATGACCGGACCAATAGTCTAGGTCCCCATGTTTTCGAGACCACGAACGGGACTAGGATCGGCGGTCCAGGACGGTCCTGATCTGGGCCCAATAGGACCGCTAATTCTAATTACTTATAAAAATCTAGCCCTTAGAAATTATAATATAATTTTAATTTACAATCTATAATCTACTTATGACTGCAAGAAAATCGGGTAAATGCTGGGGGCACCCAACATGTGTTCAATCCAGCCTTGAAGGCTTCACGTGATCTTTTATGCTCGTAATCGACGCCCACATGTGGCCCGCTGAACTTAGATGGGCGACGAAAACGAACTCTGATTTTATTTCTTTTTAATTTTTAGTTGTGAAAAAAAAATAGATTTATCAAATCTATATAATGATTAGAGTTTCTGTCCGCATGCACGTACGTGCTTATTCTTCATGTACGTACATGCTTAATATATAAAATAGATCTTATCATCAATTAAGACCTGGTTTTGTCCCAAAGCAATATCAAAATCCAAATTGCTAAATAATATGTACAATGACACCACTAAACTCAAGAGGCGTGAGATAAGATTTATAGGTTTCTTAGAATGTTAAAAATAGGTTAACTCTAGATATATATTAATTTTAAAAAAAATTGACGGTCTGGTCCGGGCCGAGCCGGTCTGATCCCAAACCATGGAATTGGGGACCAGACCGCCCAGTCGCCGATCTCATTTATTGGGACCGAGGACCGGACCTCCAACCTCAAGGACTAAACCAACCCGGCCGGTTCGAGCAGTCCGGTTCAATTTGCACACCCTTAATACATACTTCAGAAAGCTTTCTATAGACTCAAACAAGCACCATGAGCTTGTTATGAAAGGTTAAGTAATTTTTTTACTGACAAAGGTTTTTATTGACACCTGATTTTTAATCGCTTTTTATTTCAATTTTACTTTTAAAATTAATTAAAAATAGCCAAAAAATCATAAAATTTCAAAATCAACTTTGAAAGCCTTGGCCTAGCCCCAAGAACCAATTTATAATAAAAAATATTTTCATAATTTTTATTTTTTTCGAATTTATTTAAATATAAAAGTGCCCAAAAAATACAAAAATACCATTCGTGCTCATAAAAATGGACAAAAATAGCCACTAATTTTATTTCAATTCCCTCTTCAAGTGGTCCTATTAAATCTCGAAAATTTGAATTGGATCAGTATGTTTCTTCATAAATATAAACCTGAATCGAGTATAAAAATTTCTTTTTGAGTTCTTTAATTTTCAATTTTTTCTTTCAATATGCCATGACATTGATATCAAGAACCTTGAAGTGAAATTGTATCGATTTGCCCTCCAATTTGATCAATCTTGATGCAAGGGGCCTAATTGCACAATTTTATTTCAATTTATTCCCCAATTTTACGAATCTTGAAATTAAATTCTCTCTAGGGACATCCATAAAAATCAAATACCTCTATCCTATATTTTCACTATGCCGAATCCATTGGTGGCTTCAATTTGGACTGATATGATCATTTGAACCCCAAACTAGCAAAAACCCATTTTCGGATCCAAATCCCAATTTGGGGATTTTATTGAATTTTCAAGATGTTATTTCTAAAAATACCTTGTTTACATGAGATCCATGCCGAGGAATCCAACTTTCATGTTTAATTTCAAGAATTTAATCATCTTGGGTTCCAATTTGAGGTTCTTAGCTAAGCCGGATCAATTGGGCAGATCAAACCCGGCCCGAGTAACCCGAGTCAATTCAACAAAAGGCAGGAGCAACCTGCCGTTTGAAAAAATGGCCACAGCTACTTTCCTAGTTCACATACAAGTATGTCGGTTTTGGCCAAAGGAAAGCGCCAAAATCCCCTCTATTTTTTGAGAAGGTATTAGGTGGGCCGGGTGCATTGTACCCAACCCAATCGAGAGGGTACATGTGTTCCCTCTCCCTCTATATCATTCACTCTCTCTCCTCTCTCCTCTCTCCTCTCTCCTCTCTCCTATCTATCTCTCACACATCACTGGGAGGGGACATGTGTCCCCTTCTGATTGGGTCGGGTGCAATACACCCGGCCCACCTAAAATTTTTTCTTATTTTTTAACAACCTGAAGATTGTCTTTTCAATGTTTAGTTGTCGCTTGCCCAGAACTGCCCTTTGACTGTATAATGTCATAGCACAGCTAACACAGAAAACACAGTGTCCATGCCGTGGGCATGAAGAGGGGATGAAGGACAAAAAAAAAAAAAAAAGCATGGGAGGTGGCGAGGGAAGGGGCGCGCTCCCTCTCTTGGTCGAAGTGGGGCGAATTTTTTTTATTTATTATTGCTCATTGACAGAGAGAGAGAGAGAGTTGGTAGGAGTTTTGGGCTCCCGAGAGGAAGAAATACGAGAGAAGGGAAGACGAGAGAGCAAAAGACTCAGAGAGAGAGGAGGAGAGAACTTATTGTGAGTGTTCAAGCGTGAGAGTCCAGAGGAGGAACGCAAGCCGGCAGGGGTTCCTCAAGGCGAGGTCTGGTTCCAAAAAGAAAAAGGGGCGTAGACAGACCATGAGCACTTCCGAGTGACAGAGGAGGCGAAGTTGAGAAGATCACAGACAAAAAGCGACATCTTTCCGCCATTCCTTCGCGACCCATCCACTGTTGCTTTGCGCGTCCCTGTATCGATTGCATCCGACGAATCGCCTCAACCGGCTTGACGATCCTCGAACTAGTACATCTCGCCTCTGGCCAGGTAGAAATCGAATCTCACGTTGCTCGTTTCTTAATGACGGGCTGTCGCTCATTATCATTGACTTGCGAGATATCGAGTTGGTTTGAGGAGCGCTCGTTGTAGATCTCAGTACTTATGCATCCTATTGAAAACGTGTTAATGCGCCTCGCTTCGCCTTCTCTGTTCCCGACAATCCCATCGCGCATCTCGTTCGAACCCACGAGTGTGGAGTCGTTTGGTTTTCACCGGAGCTAGGGCTGGCGCTTAGGGAATCCCCGGCCCGTACATGGTTTTTGAGATAGAGAAATGCTTGGAATGGTTTGTTAGTCAATATAGGTTATTTTGGAAAAAAAGGATGAATTGTCTTGAGTTGGTTTGGGGCCGACGAGTTTCAGAATCCCAGTAAGGTGATGGCTGATTGAGGGCGAAACCTGGGTGGACGTTTGAGAGAAAAGGAGACACCAGAAAAGCTCGTAAAAAAAAAAAAAAAGTAGAGATAACAGAGATCTTTGGGACCAACACCAGAGAAAGAGAGCTCGGACGAGGAGCACGTCAAACTGTGGGCAAAAAAAAAAAAAAAAAAACAACAACAACAACACAGAAACAAATATAAAAAAAAAAAATTGCAAAAAGAAGAGAGAAAGGAGAGTAAACTTTTTGAAAGAAGGGATAGGACCTGTTATTTTTTTAACAATCTCAGTCCAACCGACGTGATCCTGATTTCGTGGGTCTAGTTTTCTAACAGATAGGGGAATTAAAAAAAAATTAGAAAATGATGAGGTGCGGATAATGAGAAGGATCAGGGAGAGATCGACGAATGTCCACGGTGGCGTCGAGCGTATGGATATTTGAACGAGTTTGGTGGTGATCGTCGGCATGGACGGCGATCCACTACGGTTGGAGGCGATGAGCGATGAAGGTTGGGAGCGGCCGCAATAGAGTTCGCGTGAAAGAGCTTACGATGAACAAGGCCACGAAGAGGACGGTGGGAATAATATTAAGAAATAGTTAAAGAAAACATTGAGGGTAGAAAAAAAAAAAGGGGGGGGAAAAGAAAATCAAAGAGAATGAAAAATTAGATGGGGGTGGTCGTGCATTCGATTCGGCTGATGGCTTGTGGATTTGTCGCTGGAGTTGGGCCAAAATTGAGCTTTAAAATTGTTTCCAATCGGATCTCTCTCAAGGTCATTAAAAAACACAAAAGTGGGCCTATCTTGGTTTAAACCCCATTTGGGCTTTCCGTCCTTCTTGACCTCACGACTTTAGGAGGGTCGGGCATAGAAGCCCAATCCGGATACCTAATTTCGTAATAAAAAATATTTAAACAAATATTAAAAAAATCATTAAAAAGAAAATACAAAAAAAAGAAGGAAAAATTAAAAAAAAAAACTCCAAAAAATTTCCCAAAAATATAAAATGGCTACAATCAAATGGTCAAGACCTATTTTAGGTCTTTCAATCCCCGTTCCTTCCTAAAATGACGATTTTGCCCTTTTGGCATATCGTCTTCCAAAAAAAATTGAAGAAAATTTAAATAAAAATAAAAAATAAAAAATTTTAGAAAATAGAAAATGACCATAATTAACTGGCCATGACTTATTTTGGATTCTTCAACTCCCGATCTTTCCAAAAATGACGATTTTGTCTTTTCGACAAACCATTTCCCGTAAATTCCAGAAAAATCTCTAAAATAGAATATGGCCACCCAATTGGCCATGGACTATTTTGAGTGATTCAACACTCGAACCTTTCAAAAATGATGATGTCTCCCTTCTGATAAATCATCCATAAATCTTCTCATTTTACGCCTGACCTTTAATCACACATTCTCTAAGCCCATAGGGCTATACTAGAAGAGCATTGACTTCAATTGATGTGCATTGACATGGTTAATTTATGCACTTGATTGGATTTTATTGATTGTGATTGATAGTATTAGTCTTTCAACCTGCATGAAACCCCAAATCAGACTTACCTCACCCAAATTTGTGCATGCATGAAATCTTAGTTATGATAATCACTCACGTTAGGTACCGAAAGGATGTTGGTAATAACACCAGCGCAACCAAGTCCCGAATCCAAAATCTCTTGTTCCGCAGAGCTAATTGATCTCTCCCAATCAATTAGTGAGGTTTCTGATTCATCTTCCAAGAAGGACCAGTAGAGACTCCAAATGCATGTACACATAGCACTTGCCACCATGACCATACCAAGGTCGAATCCAATCGACTATTATCGTCGGAAAAATCTTCAAATTTACTCCCGTCGCGATTTGGAATGGGCCTAGGAGGGCCCGCGCCGAGAAGGCCCGCGATTCGCATTTCAGAGTAGAGACTCGATCGGTAATCCATTAGCAAAAAAAAAGGTCGCAACAATTTTGAGAAAGGTAAAATTGTTGGCCATGACTTATTTTGGATTCTTCAACTCCCGATCTTTCCAAAAATGACGATTTTGTCTTTTCGACAAACCATTTCCCGTAAATTCCAGAAAAATCTCTAAAATAGAATATGGCCACCCAATTGGCCATGGACTATTTTGAGTGATTCAACACTCGAACCTTTCAAAAATGATGATGTCTCCCTTCTGATAAATCATCCATAAATCTTCTCATTTTACGCCTGACCTTTAATCACACATTCTCTAAGCCCATAGGGCTATACTAGAAGAGCATTGACTTCAATTGATGTGCATTGACATGGTTAATTTATGCACTTGATTGGATTTTATTGATTGTGATTGATAGTATTAGTCTTTCAACCTGCATGAAACCCCAAATCAGACTTACCTCACCCAAATTTGTGCATGCATGAAATCTTAGTTATGATAATCACTCACGTTAGGTACCGAAAGGATGTTGGTAATAACACCAGCGCAACCAAGTCCCGAATCCAAAATCTCTTGTTCCGCAGAGCTAATTGATCTCTCCCAATCAATTAGTGAGGTTTCTGATTCATCTTCCAAGAAGGACCAGTAGAGACTCCAAATGCATGTACACATAGCACTTGCCACCATGACCATACCAAGGTCGAATCCAATCGACTATTATCGTCGGAAAAATCTTCAAATTTACTCCCGTCGCGATTTGGAATGGGCCTAGGAGGGCCCGCGCCGAGAAGGCCCGCGATTCGCATTTCAGAGTAGAGACTCGATCGGTAATCCATTAGCAAAAAAAAAGGTCGCAACAATTTTGAGAAAGGTAAAATTGATACAATTTTATTTATCAAAAAGAAAAGTAATGAAATCTTATTTATTCAGATATATGTAGATGATATTATATTTGAATCATCTAACGAAAATCTCTACAATAATTTCTCTCAGATCATTCAGAATAATTTGAGATGAATATGATGGCTTACATTCTTCCTAGGACTGCAAGTTAATCAGACTGAACAAGGTACTTTCATACTTCAAGAGAAATATGCTCTTGAACTGACAAAGAAGTTCGGTCAGGAAAATTGCAAGAAAACTGAATCATCAATGCCTTCTTCTTCCAAGCTAAAAAAGGATGAACATGGCAAATAAGTTGACCAGAAGCTATATGTGACATTCTGATTTTTCTGTCATTTCGAGACTTATTAATGAAAATTTATTTAATGATGTATTTCAGTCATATCTCGCTTGGATTTGATCAATCTCTAGTTAACTGACCAAAAGAGAAAGGCTAAGATTTGATCAATCTCTAGTTAACTGACCAAAAGGGAAAGGCTAACGCGACACAAGGTACGTGTACCTAGGAAACTCAAATAGGAAATGACACTTTGACCATAAGGATTGCCGAGGGAATATTTAGAACCATTAAAGACCGATCTAAGAACGATTAAGGAATGCATTGCTAGCGTTATACGATTAGAGCGCGGGTAATGCCATTTAACTAATGTATGATTTGCAAAATTTTCCTAAATCGAACGATGACGATGGAGACTGTCGGAACTAGTAATAGATTCTCGATTACATGAAAACCAAAGTCGCCAGGAACTGACGAGCCCTAAGTGTGATAAGAATCACAGATTCGATACGCGTAACGTTCGCAAAAGCAGCCCGTTAGTCCAGGATAGTCTGAAATCGCAATTGATAGAGAAATGGTTCAGAGACGAGTCTCGAAATTGAAAAATGAAAATTCAAGAATTTCAACATTACATTTGGATTAGACATCGCCTCATCAAAGAAAATTTGAATTGAAAAAACGACGTTTTGGACGTCAAGGGTGAAATTACCGTTTTGCCCCTCAAGTTTTAGCTTTGCCTTAATAAATGGATGATGGCATTTTGGTCATTGACCATACCCTATAGCTACCGAAAATTTGGAGAATTGATGGCCATTGGATCGTCTAATTGATTGACAATGGGACAAGTGTCAATGGATGGAGCATTAGCATTTGTTAATCAACTTTTAACCTACTATTCTTTAGGGTTTAACTCTCAAAATTGGTGTATACACTCCTCTCTCTCTCCCTCAGCCAAATACACACTCCCAAGCTGCCATCTTCATCTTCCTTTCCACTTCTTCTCTTCGGCCGAGAACAGCCTCACCCAACCAGACCGCTGCCGCCACTTCGCCGCCGTCGAGTGCCACCTCCGGCTACTGCCGCTGCTTGAGCCGACCACCAATATCAAGCCCTACCTCTTGCCGACCAGCTTCAAGTAGAATCACGGCATTTGGTCACCTGAGGAGCTCCGGCCAACCGATTCCGTGAGAGTCGACGGATTTCATCGCAGCTGGAGGTAAGTCGTCGTTTGAACTCCATAGGACCTCAATTTGCCAATTTTTTTAGACATCTAGAGAACTTGTATACAGAGCTGTGATGAAAAATTTGGTTAAGTTTGATGGAGTTTTGATGCAAAATTGGTGCGGTGTTTAAAGGGCAGAATTTAACCCGGTGAAGACCGAAGAGAACCAAACCTATTTGGGTACTTCCGGGCGTCGCCTTGCCTTCAAACTTTCAGTGAGGCTCCCTAACATCTAGAAATATATGTTAGCAAGTATTTTAGTTGATAAATTGAGGTTTAAGGATAGTTTAGGGGCTGATTAGTTGGGTACTAAACAGAACTGAAAATGCCTTGTTTCGGTTCTATGCAAACCGAAACCTTAGAGGCTGTTAAGGGTGTCGCCGAATTCTAAATCCTTCGTTGAGACATATTAGAATGTCAATGGATATGTTATTGAGGTTTATGCTTGGTGGTTCGATGATTGGATGAGGAAAAATTGATGAAATGGGTTGAATTTCATTAGGTATATAGCTGTCCTGTTTTGGATTGCTTGGGGCCAAACCTTTGAAGTGCTTGGAAGGAAATTTTTGTTGATTTGAGTCTAATATAAGGAGTCTCTAAACCTTGGTTAGAAGGATTGGACTCGACCGAATGAGTTGATTGGGAATTTGGTGAATTTTCATGAGATTATTGCGTGATTATCCATTGTTCGTCATTATGATTTGATGAATGCTTGAATGCTTGCTAAATGCACATGCCATGAGTTGATTGCCACTTCTGAATGATGAAATTGATTTCCACGCTTGCTATAAACTATTAGCTCAATGCACGAGCTTGTACTTAATCATGAAGTCTTAAATTGAAATGAATTTTGCATGCTTGAGAACTCGGGATACCATGATGCGTTGAGACATGGGGTTGTGATGAATGGTACCCTGAAGCGTTGAGACGCGGGGTTGTGAAAATCAATGTCCTGATGCGGAATGAGATTGATTATGTGTCGACACAAACTTGGAATGGCATTTGAAAACCTGATGCGTTTACGCGAGTTTATCAATTAGATGGTATGATATGTAATGACGCGGACCGAGCCTAATGCGTTTTAAACGCGGGCGTGATTCATGAGAAATTTCGGAAGAGTGGAAGGCATGGCTCGACTTTGTATTCCATGCTTGACTTGATTGATAAGATATGATGCCATGACTGTGTGATTGATAATCGCTTGCATCCTTGTGGCATATTTGACTGATGAGTACCTTATATTGTTGAGTGCGTATTCTTTTTTATTAGTTGCATTCATCTGGATGTACTATCAGCCTGACCTAGGGTTAGAACTTATCTTACTTAGATGTTAATCTTACCCCGTCGTAGGACCATATTTTTCAGACCCTAAGCCTTAAGGATGTTTCCGACTCGATTAGGCGACCAGAAAGAAATGACAGCTTATTTTGATGAGTTCCCGGATGGTCAGGGTACCGTGTATGTTAGGAAGAGTACAGTGGTTTGGGTCGACGAGGGTGGTAAAGACTAGAAACCATATAGGTTTGAGGCCTGGTTTCGTAGGGTAGGCGAAGTTACTACTGGTCCACTGAAGTCTACCGAGATGCCTCGAGGAACCATCCCTAGCTGGTGTCATCCCACTCGGGATTCTGTAGAGGTTGAGGTATTTGTAGCCGGCTCGAGGAACATACCGGAGAAGACCCCAACTCTAGAGGACTCGGTGGAGATGATAGAGATTGATGCTTTGGAGGACAAGTTGGAGGATGCCGCAATGGAGAATTCCGTGGATGTGCGTTCTGAGACTTTCTCGGACTTCGAGCCTACTGAGGAGACTAACGGTTCCAGTGATTCGACCTAGGGATTTCCTGTTTTTACTTGTCTTCCTTTGGATGACCTCGTCGGTCTGTTTCTTTTGGGGACTTTGATATAGTTATCTTTTGATTCAGTCCCGTTACCCCGACCTATCAGTAGGACTAGCTCACCTGCGCTTTTGTGTGAACTGATGAGATGTTTATATATATATATATATATATATATATGTATGTATGTATGTATGTATGTATGTATGTATGTATGTTATGTTCTCGTTACCCAAGTTTCCTTTGGTTTATGTACGGAGGTGTTATGCATGTTATGTTTCTGTATGCTCGTTTTCATTATGCATCTCTCGGTAAGTAATCCCTGGGACTCGAGAGTTTGATGAAAGGGAGTTGCGCGCTCGTTCCTAGGGTGTGGGGCGTGACATCCCTGTTTGCTTGGTATCAGAGTAAGGTCAGCTCTATTCATTGTGATTGAGGATTGGAGTAATAAGAAAGAATGAATTGGGACTGATTGGATAGCGAGACCTTAGGAGGCTCGTTAGAGTTAGGCACGAGATGCATGACATATGACTTGGCGCATGTGATTGGTATGTAGTATTGGTGTGATTGTGGTGGCTTATAAAGATTGAACTCCATTATAGCACTGGAAGTCATACCCGAATTTTGGTCTGTTGAGCGAGCGGTTATCGCTGGTTTTGATGAACCATTGAAGTGAATGGAATTGGGTAATGGCCATAGACTATTTATTGAAGTGCCTCTAGAAATGGTTATGTGGAAGGTTGTTTTGTTATGACTGCTTCTTTTAAGAAATAATTTAGTATTGCTGGACTTGACTAGACGAGTAAGTCTCTAATTTCGTTATGGAATTATAGTGGTCCAGGTGTAGTAAGGATACACAAGAGTGAGTAATTCGCCCAGAAGACGTAGAAGGCCTAGGAGCAGAGCTTCTAGCTCGAGACCGCCTGTGGCGGAAGACTCAAGGATGGATGGAGTGCTGAGGGCACTCGAACGGATTGGAGACCTCATCGACAGGCAGACCCAAGACAGGGATGCTTCCATAGCTCAAGCGTTAGGAGCTACTATAGCTGCTGTGAACGCAAATAACAACAATAATGGAGGTAACGGAAACAACAACGATCATGACCAGGGCAACGAAGTAGGTAATGCCCAGGAGGAAGTTGTCGTGACTAGGCAAATGGGGCCAACTAGTCGAACAATTTATTAAGTTGAAGCCAACCTAGTTCAATGGAACTAGAGATCCTGAATTGGCGCCAAGGTGGATAGAGAAGTTTGAGAAGCTTGAGAAGGCCTTTGGAGTACTGAGGTGTACAAATGAGGAAAAGTTACTATTGGCGGTATATCAACTTAAAGGGACCGCAAATGACTGGTGGACTGCCACCAAGAATGGAGTTTTTCCAGAAGGGACGACCTTAATATGGAATGTTTTCACTACAACATTCAATGATAAGTATTTCTCCGAGACGACTCGTGAAAGGAAGCAGGTAGAATTCCTACAGCTGCGTCAGAATCACCTGACAGTGAATCAATACGAAGCTAAGTTCTCTCAATTGTCGAGGTACGCGCCCCGATCAGTAGAAGATCCGCTGGAGAAGGCGCAGAGATTTCGAGATGGACTGAAACCTGAACTTCGCAGCCAGATGATATCTTTGAACCTGAGGACTTATAAGGAAATCTATGAACAGGGGCAGATGATCGAGAGGAAACCTGAAAGAGAGGAATTTCGCATCTGGATCATGGTTTAGTTCATTCAGAGACAATCGCCAGATTGGTAAAAGACCTATGACTGGCAATAGACGCTTCGTCCCTCCAGTAAGAAAGAATATAGTGAAGCCGCCAAACCTAGCAAGCTGGAATTGTCGCCTCTGTGGCAGAAGGCACGGTAATGGATCTTATCCAGCTAGGATCAGAGCGTGCTTTAAATGTGGTCAGATGGGCAACCAGATGAGGACTTACCCAAATCAAGCTCCAGTGGCTAGACCTCAAGGGCAACGACCACAGGCAGTACCGTCAACTACCATTTCCCAGAATGATTAGAACCGACCCCCAACTTAGGGAAGGGTCTATACTGTGGCGCGTAGGGAAGCGAAAGAAGCTCCAAGCATGGTCTCAAGTACGATTTATTTGTGTGACCAAGCTATTTATGCATTGTTTGATCCTGGCGCTTCGCATTCTTTTGTGTCTGCTCAATTTGCTGATCTGGTTAATATGGAATTGAAACCATTGAGTGTGATGCTACATGTTGCTATCCCGTTGAAGGATAATGTATTGGTTTCATTAGGCTATGCTGACTGTAAAATAGTCATTGATGGTAGCAAAGAGAGTATAGACTTGGCTGTGTTGCCCATGTATGAATTTGATATGATCATAGGAATGAATTGGTTGGGCAAGCAAAGGCGGTAGTTGATTGTGGTAGTAGGATAATCCGTTTTTATCCGGAAAGTCGCCCTAATTTTGAATTTGTAGGAAGTCGATGAGGAATCGCGATTCCTTTAGTCTTATCGCTGGAAGCGACAAAGCTGATGATCGAAGGATGTCAAACCTACTTAACGCGGTTATAGATACGACCACCGTGGAACCTAAATTTGAAAATATTTCGGTAGTACATAAGTTTCCATATATTTTTTCCCAAGAATTACTAAGGTTGCCACTAGAGCGAGAAATTGAATTTGTGATCGAGTTAGCTCCCAAAACGGAGCCGATCTCGAAGGCATCCTATAGGATGTCCCTATCGGAGTTAAAGGAGTTAAAGGTGCAAATGCAATAATTACTGGATAAATGATTTACTTGATCGAGTGCTTCGCCGTGAGGAGCGCCAGTGTTGTTTGTGAGGAAAAAGGATGGATCCTTACGTTTGTGCATCAACTATAGGAAGTTAAATCAAGTGACTGTAAAGAATAAGTACCCACTGTCGAGGATTGATGACTTATTTGATCAGTTACAGGGAGTTTCAGTATTCTCTAAGATAGACTTAAGGACCGGGTACTATCGGTTGAGAATTAAGAAAGAAGACATACCTAAGACAGCTTTTAGGACAAGGTATGGTCACTACGAGTTCACTGTGATGCCTTTTGGACTGATCAATGCTCCAACTGCATTTATGGATTTAATGCATCGGCTTGGATAGATTTGTGATAGTCTTTATTGATGACATTTTGATTTACTCAAGGAGTAACGAAGAGCGTGAGGAGTATCTGAGGGTTGTCTTGCAGACTATGAGTGTCATGCCCCACGCCCCGGGCACGAACACGCGACTCCCTGCAAGTAACCACATAATCTCTTGTGGTCCCAAGATCCGCAAATAAGATGAGAGAGGTATAATGTACAAGCACACGGAAGCGATAAGTAAACAACTCCTCCGTTCAAAATATAAGTTAAGTGGGACCTAGATAGCATCAGTACTGTCATACATAATAACCATATGTCCATACAGATAAGGAACTACTAGAATCCGCTAAGAAACTGGACAACGGGGTAGTACACAAAAGAGTTCCTCACAAAATCCAAAAGAAACACAGTCGAGTCACCTCCAAAAGCTCAAGCCAACGAACTAGAATCCTAAGAAGAGATACTAGAATCCTCGGTGTCCTCTGCATCCTCCGTCGGCTCATACTCGAAGAAGGTCTTTGATGGAACCTCAATGGTATCCTCCACGGTCTCCTCATGGGACGGCTCCACAAGATCCTACTCGGTCGCCTCCAGGACAATGACCTCGTCCTCCTCCACAGTAAAATCCAGCATCGGGGTCTTCTCCGGCCCATTCCTAGAACAGACTACCGATCCCTCTACCTGATCTTGGTCCCTACCGGGTTGGCACCAATCAAGAATCACTCCCTGGGGCACGTCATGGGGTTTCAGCGGTCCCCAACTTTCTTAAACCACGCCTCATACCTATGAGGTTTCCAGTCCGTATTACCCTCGTTAACCCACACCACTGTACACTTTCTCACATATATAGTCCCCCGACCGTCAGGGAACTCATCAAAATACGCGGTCATCTCCTTAGGGTCTCCAAAGCAAATGGGTCACATAGTCAAGGCCTAGAATCTATAAAAGAAGGGTCCCCAAAAGGGGTGAGACACACATCTTAATAAAAGAGTCCTGACCCTAGGTCAAGCCGACCGTCCACTCAGGCAGTCGCAACCCCAATCATTCAAACTCACAGGCATATCAAGCAAATACAAGTACAGACAACAACACATAGGTGGCATACACGCAAATATGGCATCATAACACACTCAGATGATATGCACACTCGCTCTGCCACATCACCACATCCACCACTTACTCCGACCTCATTCTCATGCCCGCGATTAAATCGCATCAGGCTCGGTCCGCGTAAACGCATCAGATAGTCATTGACAACCCGCGTAAACGCATCAGGTTTCAATGATTCTCCAAGCCATTATCAGCACCTCATATCTCCATCCTGCGATTAGATCACATCAGGACCGTAGCCATCTCAACTCCGCGATTAGATCGCATCAGGGCGCCACACCATTCCGACCCCGCGCCTTAGCGCCTCAGGGTATCACCCACCTCACCCCGCATCTCATATGCATCAGGGCCTCGCCATGTCATGCTCATGCCATGATTTTCAATTTGTTTTCCATACATGACAACATGTGCAATTCAGGCACAATTCAAAGATTCATGGTATGCAAGGCAATCAAGTGACACACACACATGGTGGATAATTCTAGCACAAGCATTTACACACCTTAATCCCTTATAACAACTTAGGGTATACCAAGAACATTCACCATGGAATCTCTCACCAATCAACCAATTCACTGCTCAACTCACTCAATCGAGTCCAATCTTCCTATCCTAAGTTTAGGATTCCCTTACCTTGAATTGATGTCACAAATTCTCTTCTTGAGCCCTCAAAGTTTCGGCCCCCAATGGTCCGAGATCTAATTTTTCATGCAACCTAATAAAATCCAACCAATCCGTCAATTTCCTTTGTCCAACTCCTCAATCCATGAACCTTAACCTCCATAACATAATCCTCATCATCTTAACATGTTATAATCGTCAATTTGAAGCTCAAAACCAACCATCATCAACCCCAACAGATTCGATTTGCCTGGAACCGAACCGGTCCTTCTCGGTTCTGTGCAAATCGGGCACAACCGATCCTAAATCTCCTCCAAATCCATCATTTAAGCACTATCCTACCTCTTAACATATCTATCTAAGGGTCTAAGGGTCTCATCGTGAGCTTGGAGTCGAGTCGTCGCCGGAATTCCGTCCAAAGTCGCAAGATCCCCCAAGGTCAGTACCGGTAGTTTTCTGTGCAAGGTTTACAAGGCCAATTCAAGATAAAAAAATTCATCAAATCATTCTCAACTTTTTACCACGGATAATTATACATGTATCCTAGACCTCCATAAAGTTTGACCTCAAGATTCCAACATTTCGGCCTCCTAAAGGGTCAGAAACAGAACCTACCTCAGATTGAGTCAAATTCCGTCGACTCCCGGGAAAACGCTTGGCCGGAGCTCCTCGGTGGTCCAAATGGCTCGTTTCCAGTTCGAAGAGGTCGGCAAAACGTGGAGCTAGGTTGGTGTGGTCGGTCGGAGTCCAGGCGGTGGCCGGAGGGCGGCGTCGAAACGGTCGAACAGCACCCCAGAATCTTGTCTGCGACAGCAGAAAGAAGAAGGAAGAAGAAGATGGAGCTTCGGTGAGTTGAGGGAGTTATGGCTGGCCAAATGAGGTGAGGAGAGAGAGAAAAAGCTTATATCTAAGGCTCATGGTCAATGGTTGAATGGTAGGTATGAAATAGTAGACTTGACCACCCAATGCTTGATCTTGTGACACTTATCCTCAATGTCAATCATTCTTGATCCAATGGCTACCATTCATTCACTTTTTCGGTAGCTCTGGGAAAAGGATAAAGATCAAAATGCCCTTTCTTATTTGCATGGGCAAGGCTTAAGCTTGAGGGGCAAAATGGTAATTTCACCCCCGATGTTCGGATCGTCATTTTTCTCGTTTCAATAGTCTCCAATAGGGCGACGGCTAATCCGAATATAACGTTGGAATCCTTGATTCTTCATTTTTAATTTTCAAGACTTGTTTCTGATGATTTTTTCTATCAGATGTGGTTCCAGCATATCCCGAACCAACGGGCGGCTTTTGCAGACATTACGCGTATCAACCCTGTGATTCATATCACGTTTAGGGGTCGTCAATTCATGGCTACTTTGGTTATCATATAATTGTGAGGGTCTATCACTAGTCTTTAAGGTCTCGATCGTCACTGTTCGATTTAGGAAAATTTTGCAAATCACACGTTGGTTAAGCGGCATCACCCGCGCTCCAATCGTATGACACTCGTAAGGCATTCCCTAATCGTCCTTAGATCGGCCTCTTTGTGGTTCTAAATATCTCCTCGACAATCCTTACGGTCAAAGCGCCATTTTCTATCCGAGTTACCTAGGTCCACGTACCTCGTCTCGCGTTAGCCTTTCCCTTTTGGTCAGCCTACTCGAATTGATCAGATTCGAGCGGAATAAGACTGAAATACATCTCTAGATTTACTTATTCTTAATGAGTCTGAAATTGACTAAAAATCAGAATGTCACAATGAGAGAGCATTCGTTTTACGCTAAGTTTAGCAAATGTGAGTTCTGATTGAATAAGATAGCATTTCTTGGTCACGTGTTGTCTGGAGAAGGAATTGATGTGGATCCTGCGAAGATCGAAGCCGTTATGAATTGGCCTAGACCTACTACGGTCACGAAAGTTCGAAGTTTCTTAGGATTGGCAAGGTATTACCGATACTTTGTGGAGAAGTTTTCATCCATAGTCATTTCATTGACGAGGTTGACTAAGAAGGAAACTAAGTTCGAGCGGACAGACAAGTGTTAAAGGAGCTTTCAAGAGCTTAAGCATCAATTGACGACTGCACCAGTATTGACGATTTCATTAGGACCCGAAGGCTATGAGATATACAGCGATACTTCGCTGAAGGGACTGGGCTGTATGCTAATGCAACATGGGAGAGTGGTTGCCTATGCATCGCGACAACTGAGGCCGCACGAGATGAATTACCCCACTCATGACTTGGAATTGGCCGCAATTATCTTCACCTTGAAGATCTGGAGACATTATTTGTGTGGCGAGAGGTTCCAGATATATACAGATCACCAGAGCCTGAAGTATCTCTTTTCCCAAAAAGAATTGAACATGAGACAACGTCGATGGATGGAACTGCTCAAGGATTATGACTGTGACATTCTATATCACCCTGGGAAAGCGAACAGAGTCGCGGATGCGCTCAGTCGAAAATCGAGTATCGCTTGTCTACTGGTTAAAGGGTGGTGGTTATTTGAAAATTTAAGGGATTCTGAATTCAAATTGGAAGTCTATCAGCTGTCCAATTTGATAGCGACCTTGAGAATAGAACCGGAGATCCAAGAAAGAATAAAAGCCTTACAGTTTTCGGGCCCAGAAATTCAAAAGATCCATAGATCCTCGAGATGGACACAACAAAAAGAAAACCAGAGTTCCAAGTGTTAGAGGATGAAATTTTGAAATTTCGAGGGCGTCTATGCGTACCAAAGGATGAAAAGCTCAGAGAAAAGATTTTATCAAAGGCCCACAGAAGCAATTACAATATCCATCCAGGTAGCACGAAGATGTACCAAAACTCACGTCAGCATTATTGGTGGAACGGGATGAAGGTGGAAGTAGCGAAATATGTAGCAAAGTGCTTGACATGTCAGCAGATAAAGGCACAACACTGTAAGCCTAGTGGATTACTCCAACCTTTAGAGATTCTCGAATGAAAATGGGAGCACGTGACTATGGATTTTGTAATGGGGTTGCCAAGGAGTCAGAGAGGTCACAATTCTATTTGGGTAGTCGTGGACCGATTGACCAAGTCTGTACATTTCATTCATGTGCGAAAGGACTTCGCAATGGACAAGTATGTCGAACTGTATATGCGGCAGATAGTACGACTACACGAAGTACCCATTATGATTACATCGGACAAGGATCCCAAATTTACGGTAAATTTCTAGAAGAGCCTTCAAGATGCCATGGGAACTCGACTACAGTTCAGTACAGCGTACCATCTACAAACGGACGGACAATCAGAAAGAACGATTCAGACGCTCAAGGATATGTTGCGAGCGTGGTTATAGACTTTAAAGGTAGATGGAAAGATCAACTGCATTAGTAGAGTTCACATATAATAACAGTTATCAACAGAGCATTCGAATGGCACCTTTTGAGACACTGTATGGAAAAGCTTGCAGGACCCCGATTTGATGGGATAAAGTTGGAGAAAGAAGTATCACAGGACCAGAGTTGTTAGAGCAATCGGTGGAGACCGTGAAAATAATACGGGATAGGCTGAAAATAGCACAGAGTCGTCAGAAAAGTTATGCGGATAAACGACGAAAACCTATGGAATTTCAAGTAGGTGACCATGTTTTCCTTAAGGTATCGCCGATGCGAGGACTATTTCGATTTGGAAAGAAAGGGAAATTGAGTCCAAGGTACGTAGGCCCATTTGAGATTTTGGAACGGATTGGGCCTTGGCTTACAGGCTTGCCTTACCGCCTAGCTTGTCCCAAGTACACAACGTTTTCCATGTGTCAATGCTAAGGAAGTATGAGTTGGACCCAACACATGTATTGGATTATTAGACTATTGAAGTGGATGACAGAGTGTCATATGTGGAAAAGCCATTCAGGATCGAAGATCGAAAAGAGCAAGTTCTGAAGAACAAGATTATTACACTAGTCAAAGTGATTTTGGAGCACCATGGAACCGAAGGAGTAAGGCGCCAATACCCCCATTTGTTTGAATAGCTGGGTTTATTGTAAATTTCGAGGACAAAATTTTTTTAAGGGGGAAAGAGTTGTGACATTCTAACTTTCCTGTTATTTTGAGACTTATCAATGAGAATATATTTAATGATGTATTTCAGTCATATCTCACTCGGATCTGATCAATCTCGAGTTAACTAACTAAAAGGGAAAGGCAAACGCGAGACAAGTTACGTGAACCTAGGGAACTCAAATAAGAAATGACACTTTGACCATAAGGATTACCGAAGAAATATTTAGAACCATTAAAGGCCGATCTAATAACGATTAAGGAATGCATTGCTAGCGTTATACGATTGAAGCGTGAGTGATGCCGCTTAACCAATGTATGATTTGTAAAATTTTCCTAAATTGAACGATGACGATCGAGACCATCAGAACTAGTAATAGACCCTCGTAATTACATGACAACCAAAGTTATCAGGAACTGACGAGCTCTAAGTGTGATAAGAATCACAGAGTCGATACGCGTAACGTCCGCAAAAGCCGTCCATCAGCTCGGGATAGTCTGAAATCGCAATCAATAGCGAAATGGTTCAAAGACGAGTCTCGAAATTGAAAAATGAAAATTCAAGAATTCCAATATTACATTTGGATTAGACGTCGCCTCATCGAAGAAAATTTGAATGGGAAAAACGACGTACATCAAGGGTGAAATTACCATTTTGCCCCTCAAATTTTGGCCTTACCTTAATAAATGGATGAAGCCATTTTGGTCATTGACCATACCCTATAGCTGCCGAGAATTTGGAAAATTGATGGCCATTAGATCATCTAATTGATTGACAAGGGGACAAGTGTCAAAGGATGGAGCATTAGCATTTATTAATCAACTTTTAACCTACCATTCTTTGGGGTTTGACTCTCAAAATTGGTGTATACACTCGTCTCTCTCTCCCTCAGCTGAATACACACTCCCAAGTTACCATCTTCTTCTTCCTTTCCCCTTCTTCTCTTCGGCCTAGAACAGCCTCACCCGACCAGACTACTATCGCCACTTCGCCACCGTCGAGCGCCACCTCCGGCGACCGCCACTACTCGAGCCAACCACCAACATCAAGCCCTACCTCTTGCTGACCAGCTCCAAGTTGAATCACGGCATTTGATCACCTGAAGAGCTCCGGCCAACCGATTCCGCGAGAGTCGACGGACTTCGTCGCAGTTGGAGGTAAGTTGTCGTTTGACCTCCATAGGACCTCAATTTGCCTCAAACTTAGACATCCAGGGTAATTATATACTGAGCTGTGGTGAAAATTTTGGCTAATTTTGACGGATTTTTTATGCCAAATTGGTGCTGTGTTTGAAGGGCAGAATCTGACCCGATGAAGATCGAAGAGAACCGAACCTATTTGGGTACTTACAGGCATCTCCTTGCCTTCAAACTTTTGGTGAGGTTCCCTAACATCTAGAACTGTATGTTAACAAGTATTTTAGTTGATAAATTGAGGTTTAAGGATAGTTTAGGGGACTGATTAGTTGGGTACTAAAAAGAACCGAAAATGTCCTGTTTCGATTCTGTGCAAACCGAAACCTTAGAGATTGTTAAGGATGTCGTCAAACTCTAAATCCTTTGTTGAGACATATTAAAATGTCAGTGGATATGTTATTGAGGTTTATGCTTGGTGGTTCGATGATTGGACAAGGAAAAATTGATGAAATAAGTTGAATTTCATTAGGTATACAGCTGCCCTGTTTTGGATTGCTTGGGGCTGAACCTTTGAAGTTCTTGGAAGGAAATTTTTGTTGATTTGAACCTAAGGTAAGGAGTCTCTAAACCTTGACTAGGAGGATTGGACTCGACCGGATGAATTGGTTGGGAATTTGGTGAATTTTCATGAGATTATTGCGTGATTGTCCATCGTTCGTCATTATGATTTGATGAATGCTTGAATGCTTGCTAAATGCATATGCCATGAGTTGATTGCCACTTCTGAATGATGAAATTGATTTCCTCACATGCTATAGACTATGAGTTCAATACATGACCTTGTACTTGATCATGAAGTCTTGAATTGAAATGACTTTTGGCATGCTTGAGAACTTGGGATGCCCTGACGCATTGAGACGCGGGATTGTGATTATTGGTATCCTGATGCGTTGAGATGCGGAACGAGATTGATTATGTGTCGACATAGGCTTGGATGGCATTTAAAAACCTGATGCGTTTACACGGGTTTATCAATATGATGGTTTGAGGCGTAATGACGAAGACCAAGCTTGAGGCGTTTTAAACGCGGGCGTAATTCATGAGAAAGTTCGGAAGGGTGGAAGGTGTGGCTCGACTTTGTATTCCATGCCTGACTTGATTGATAAGATATGATGTCATGACTATGTGATTGATAATCGCTTGCATCCTTATGGCATGTTTGATTGATGAGTGCCTTATATTATTGAGTGTGCATTCTTGTATATTAGTTGCATTCATCTGGGTGTACTGTCAGCCTGACCTAGGGTCAGGACTTATCTTATTGAGATGTCAATTTCACCCTATCATGGGACCATATTTTTTAGTCCCTAAGCCTTGAGGATGCTTCCGACTCGATTAGGCGACCCGAAGGAAATGACAACTTATTTTGACGAGTTTTCAGACGGTCGAGGTACCGTGTATGTTAGGAAGAGTACATTGGTTTGGGTCCACGAGGGTGGTAAAGACTAGAAACCACATAAGTTTGAGGCCTGGTTTCGTATGGTAGGCGAAGTTACTACTAGTCCACTGAAGTCTACCGAGATGTCTCGAGGAACCATCCCTAGCTAGTGTCATTCCAGTCGGGATTCTGTAGAGGTCAAGGTGTTTGTAGCCGGCTCGAGGAACATACCGGAGAAGACCCCAACTCTGGAGGACTCGGTGGAGATGATATAGATTGATGCTTCGGAGGACGAGTTGGAGCATGCCGCGATGGAGGATTCCGTGGATGTGTGTTTCGAGACTTTCTCGGACTACGAGCCTACTGAGGATGCTAAGGAAACTGACAGTTCTAGCGATTCGACCTAGGATTTCCTGCTTTTACTTGGCTTCCTTTTGATGACCTTGTCGGTCTATTTCTTTTGAGGACTTTGATATAGTTGTCTTTTGATTCAGTCCCGTTACCCCGACCTATTAGCAGGACTAGCTCACCTGCGCTTTTGTGTGAACTCATGAGATGTTTATACATATATGTTATGTTCTCGTTATCCAGGTTCCCTTTGATTTATGTACATAGGTGTTATACATGTTACGTTTCCGCGTGCTCGTTTTCATTACGCATCTCTCGGTAAGTGATCCCTGGGACTCGAGAGTTTGATGGAAGGGAGTCGCGCGCTCGTGCCAGTGTGCGAGGTGTGACACTATATAGGAGCATGATTAGTTCATTATTATATCTTATTACTTCTAGACCTGACATCATTTTTAGAGTATGTATGTGTGCTAGACTTCAATCAAATCCTAAGAAATCACACATTACTGCTGTCAAAAGAATCATCAAATACATAGGAACTTATCCTAATCTAGGATTATGGCATCCTAAGACTTCAGATCTTCTATTACATGGATATTCAGATTTTGATCTTGCAGACTGTAAGTTAGACAAGAAAAGTACTTCAGGCACATGTCAACTTCTGGGATCATTGCTAGTGTCTTGGTTCTCCAAGAAATTAAATATTGTGGTTCTATCAACTGCAGAAGCTGAATATGTTGCATTAGGAAGTTGTTGCGCACAAATCCTATGGATAAAACAACAACTGAAGGACTTTAGTGTTCAATCTTACAACGTGAAAATCAAATGTGACAACACAAGTGCCATCAATCTTACCAAGAATCCAATTCTGCACTCATGAACTAAGCATATTGAAATTGAGCATCATCTTATTCATGATCATGTGCATAATGATGATATTAACATTCAATTTGTTGATTCAAAGCATCAATTAGCTGACATATTCACCAAGCCACATGATAAGAATACATTTGAATATTTCAGATAAGAATTAGGTATTACTATAATGCATATTTGAGCTGTTATTTAGACAGGAAGATTTTTGCTTCGAGCATAAAGGAATATATGGAAGAAGCAAAGGATGCCAAAGCTTCATTTGAAGAAGCTACATGACTACAAGAAACTCAGAACTTAAAGCATCATCTAAAGATGACATCTTCTAAGAGGAAATGACTAAAGGTTTAGATCATTCAAATTTTTTGTACGTGAGTAGTTATATTTTTTGCAACAAATAAGGTACACTTCATCACAATCTATCTAAATATTCTGCAAATATTATGATTATATTGATTCTGTTGATCGCCATGATTGATTGATTTAATTGATTGGTATAATTGCTTGATGAAGCATATGGCTTGAATTGCTTGATGCGATTGGATGATGTTTATATTATGTTACCAATTGGCTGTGAGCCCTAGTGATACCGATTTGCGGTGAGCCCTAGTGGTACCAATTGGCAATGAGCCCCGGTAATATCGATTGGCTATGATCCCCGGTGATATCAATTGGCCTGAGTGCCCAAAGAAGTACATTGCGGCATGTGAACCTAGGAGATGAATGATTATGATGACTCTGAAAGTTATGTGTACTTGTTTATATGCCATGTGCTTGAAGCTTGAACCCATGAGATTGAGTATGATTGGTTGTGACTCCTATCCATGCTTGACTTGTAGACATGCCTGATTTATTAATGCCTTGTGCCATTGCATCGATGAATGTCTACATCTGGTAGCATTTGGTGGTCTGGGAGACTGGTGTTCAAGTTTAGGTTTAGGTTTCACTTGCTGAGATGTAAATCTCACCCCATAGTGAAACAAATTTTCAGACCCCAAGTCGCAAACTGCTGCCATTCCGACTTGGCGATCCTAAAGAGATGACTACCTCTTTTGACGAGTTTCCTGCAAGGAAAGGGATTGTTTATGTTAGAAAGCGTACGACCGATTGGGTGGACAAGGGAAAGATGGAGTTGTATCCCCACCGCTTTGAAGTGTGGTATCGTCATTTGGAAAATAATAACCTGATGGGCCCTTTGTTGCCTGAAGATGTTCCTTCAGAGGTAGTACCTAATTGGTGTCATCCATCTCGACCAGAGATCGAGGTGGAGAATGTGACGTCTATGGGAGAATCGAGGAACATTCCTGAGGAGTCAAAGTCTCCCCCTACTGAGGAGTATTATGAACTACATCGAGCTCTCTGCCGACGTGATAGAGCATACCGAAGAAGACACTAAGGAGGATTCTAAAGAGATTTCTGAGGAGGTGCTATCTGAAATATTTTTTGAATATAACCTAGAAGACGACGAACATGAAGGAAGTGATGGATCAAGTTGTTCTTCAGAGTAGTTGGGAACAGCGCTTTACCAAAAGGAGATTAGGAATAATTTTGATGTTAGATTTTGGGAAGACTAAATAGTAACCTTTTGGACTTAGGCCTTAGTTCCTTGTCTCACCCGGGTGTGCGGCTTTTTTTACGTCTTTTTCCCTTTCCATCAGTTGTAACCCAATGTTTATGTTATGTATATATGTGTGTATTTTTAAACCATTCCAAATTTCCTTTTGTTTCTTGTATTTGTCAGGGGTATTGTTTTCCCTTTCGCATGCGTGTTTCATTTCACTTTTAGGTCGTGAGTTGTTCCCGGGTATTTATGGTTATCATTAGCCTGAGCTGGATGTGATGAGCTCCAAGAAATGCGAAGCGTTACAGTATCTGTCACTACTACAACAGCATGAAATGGCAATGAGAAGAATAATACGCCCACTCTATCTAATACTGAAAAAGCAAAAAAGACAAGGACTAGAGTCTAAAGCTTTAATTGCATTATGTTGTGCAACTTCTCCTCTTTTGTATAATCGTGTTTCAGAAGAACAATCAGCAAAGACTATGTAGGACAGACTTCATATCACTTTTTAAGGAGCTGACAGAGTTAAACAAATCTCAATATTCTACTAAATGACTATCAAGCATTCCAGATGAAATTAGATGAATCTTTTGTAGATATGATGATAGATTTCAAATTCTGGCAAGTGGACTTGCAAAACAGGGTACTCCAATTGCTGAGCCAATGCAAGTTAGAAAAATACTCAGATATCTCACAGATGATTGGAATTATATCAAGCCATCAATATATGAATGTCAAACAATCAGGCCACTCTCAGTAGATGAGTTTGTTGGAACTTTGCAATCCTATGAAACAGAAAGAGCCAACAAGAAAAGAGACACGAAAGGTAAGAAGTCAATTGTCTTAAAATATGAAATTAATCATGATTTTTCTGATTCAGATAATGAAGATGAAGATGATGAGGAGCTTGCACTCATGGTGAAAAAGTTCAAAAAAATGGCTCAAAGAGGTAGAAACTTCAAAGGGGATAAATCATTCGATAGTATGATCAGAAATTCTCGAATAATGATAAATGGGAAAGCAAAGATGTAATATGCTTTCACTGTGAGAAGGCAAGACACATTAAACCCAACTGTCTTATTCTAAAGAAAGACAAGGCTAAGTATGAGACGTATACTTGGGACGTTGTTCTCTTGCCTAATGGAAAGTGTACAATTGGATGTCGTTGAATTTATAAAATTAAATATAATAGTGATGGCTCAATAAAGAGGTATAAAACCAAGTTAGTTGCTAAGGGATACATCCATAGTTATGGTATTGACTATAAGGAAACGTTTGCACCTGCTACAAAAATGAATACTGTCAGGTTCTTTTGTCGGTCGCAGTCAATTGCAAGTGGCCCTTATTTCAAATGGATGTGAAGAATGCATTCCTTCATAGTGATCTTGAAGAGGAGGTTTACATGGACCTTCCGCATGGACACTTCCTGCAAAGAGAAGAAGGGATGGTGTGTAGGCTCAGGAAGCCTATATATAGACTCAAGCAGTTCTCCTGGGCTTGGTATGGAAATCTTAGCACTTATCTACTTAAGTTTGGATATAAACGAGGAGTAGCAAATTCCTCTATGTTTACCAAGACAGTTGAAAATGATCTTGCTGTTTTACTTGTATATGTTGACGGTATTGTCATTATGGGAGTAATCAATCGAGAATTGATGCACTCAAAATTCAGCTATGCTAGGAGTTTGATATTAAGGATCTTGGATGGCTGAAATATTTTTTGGGTATTGAGGTAGCAAATTCTAGTAAAAGCTTGTTTTTTTCACAGCGAAAATATATTTTAGATCTATTGGAGGAGATTGGCACGATAGGTGAAAAACAAACTAGTGTTCCCATGGCCTACAACAAGAACATGGTTTCGAATAACTCTCCTTTGCAAGATGTGGGTTGATTTCAGCGTCTTATCGGCAAGTTTATGCAAAATCCTACACAAGGACATTGTGTTTAGTTGATTATCTATTGAGGTACTTAAAAGCCACACCAAGGAAAGGCTTATTGATGAAGAACAATGGTCATACAGAAATAGTTGGATATACAGATGCAAATTGGGCTAGAAGCGGTCATGATTGAAAGTCCACTGTTGGATTATGTATGTTTGTAGGAGGTAATGTTGCCGCATGGAAAAGTAAGAAACAATCTGTGGTTATACTTGCTCCTTCAGAAACAGGGTTGTAGATACTTAAATTCGCCTAAAATTATTTTGCGACAACCTATGAAAGGACTAAACATATTAAGGTGGACTGTCATTTCATATGGGAAAAGGTTCAAGACAAAACCATTGAGATAACTTACATCCGGAGTGAAGAACAATTGGCTGATGTGTTCACCGAAACTCTTTCTAAGGGGCCATTTCAAGAGATAGTAAGCAAGTTGACCTCCGATGAGTCTCCTGAGCTAGTAGATCTAGCTCCTTATCGTCGCTTAATTGGATGCCTTTTGTACCTCACTGCTACTCGCCTGGATATTATGTTTCCTGTTCAGAATCTTAGCCAGTTTATGCATGCTCCATGTGATGATCATTGGCAAGCTGCACTTCGGACAGTCCCGTATTTTAAATCTAATTCCGACTAGCTGATCCCTTGGATTATAGGGATACATCGATTCTGATTGGATTGCATGTTCATCTACATGTCGTTTAGTTTCTGGCTACTGTATGTTCCTGGGGTTCTTGCCCTATTTCTTGGCGTTCTAAGAAACCGCACATTATTGCTTGATCTTCAGCCGAGGCTGAATACAGAGCCATGGCATCTGCACCATGTGAGATTACATGGCCTCGCATGCTTCTCATCGATCTCGCCATCCCGTTGTCCACTGCCAAGCTTTTTTGTGACAACCAAACGACTATCTACATTGCTACTAATCCGGTTTTTTATAAGCGCACCAAACACATTGAGATTAACTGCCATCTCCAGCTTACAGACCCATTCACGAAAGCCGTTTCTCATAATCTCTTTCTTTCTTTCAAGGACAAGTTGTTGACATTCTTGCACTTACCAACTTGAGGGGGAGTACTAAAATAGGAGATATGATTTGATTCTGATTGTTCTAATTGTGGGTTAATTGATCCGGTCAATCCGTAAGATTAGAAATTCGGAATATAGAATAGAAAGTGCTATTTTGCATATTCTTTCCTATTGTACGTCTTTCTTATATTATAAATAGGCTTGTGATACATGTACAAAACATATGAAATACATAACACGTTTTTCTCCTTCTCTTTCAATAGCGAAGGCATGGTTCATTCTATATTTTGGGTTATGAAAAGCACGACATAGTTGTAAAAAGAAGATTGATCAAAATATACCTTTAAAACTCGAATTTTTAGAGATTACCTTTTGATTTTTTATCATTAGAGTTTTCAGGCGCTCTTTTTTAGACAAGTAGAGTGAAGCCGGAAGCTCGCCTCCAAGTCCTAGTCACGGCTTGGATCTTAGAATAGCACTTAATGGAATTGATAGTGGGATCTACGGGACGACCGTTGAATTGGATACTACTGCTTGAAGATGCGCTCCTCATCATCATTAGAAGATGCGTCTCCTGCATTTGGTCGAAACCTTTAGTGACAATAGGAAAGCATTTAGAGATCGCTCTCTTGAGGGTCCTTGTTCAGTTATAACCACAGCCAGCCCCATTCGTAACAAAAACGCGAAAGCACCCAAATTGAACCGAGTTCAACCGAGTTCAGCTTTTTTCCACAGGTAAGAGATATCTCTGCAATACCATTGCGAAACGTTAGAAATGAACTGCTAATGCGGACACAATGAAACCGAGTCGGGCTTTCTGTCTATCGAGGATGATATAACTGATGCAACTATAGAATGAAGCACCCGTAAGTCCAAAGTATGCAACTAATGGATCTCATGGCCATTTGCTGCAAAGCTTAGCTAAATCCGATTCACGTGTCGAATTTCAAAACCCCACCCCCCGGGGCGGCAACCTAAACCCTGAAAGAGAATGTTCTCACCTTTGATCGTCGTCCAGATCAAAAACTGACTTGAAAGTAGCGAGATTTTTTCTGTGCTACTGACATAAACCTAGACCCGAATCTCAGAAAAGTATTTACAGCTTAATCTTAGTGTAGCACCTTCATTGAAACATACGCAGCATTTAGGAACCAAATGACAATAACAATAAAATGAAATTCAACGGATGAAAGACAATCACCGTGCATTAACCCATCAAAGCATGCATACGACAGATCAGTCAATTCCATTGAGAAAGTCTGAAGAAATGCTCTGACACGACAAGAATCGCTAAAATGGTTTCGTTCTCACAAGCAGCAAATATGTAACCCGCAAACAAAAGAGCATAGTTCAACTCTAAAAACAAGATTTTATCCATTTGAATCTGAAGGAGGCAACTTTCAATATTTGAGAGGCCTAAGCCAAGTTAAGACCATGAAAAAAAGAACATCATAAACAAGTAATTAATGTCTTCAAATGTTGGGAAAACTTGATTCTCTGAAACCACCCCATGAAAAAGAATTACTTTGGCCACACTAGGAGGTCGTGAAACATCAAGAAACACAAACCTCCAGCATTTTAACTTTTGCATGGGGCCATGGTCTAGCTTCAAATGGAAGAATGAAAACATTAAAATGATTAATTAATCCTAGCAAAATATCAGAATCCTCAAGCCATTTCACGGTATGCATCTGTTTGTCTTCTCAGTCAAATTGAATAGGGGACTAAGACATGGTTTAGGAAGATCTTCGGCTCCTTCTCAAGTGTTCAGACCGGTTGTTTTGCAGATGGGGCACAAGTTTTTGTGCATCAGCCACTGCTTAACACAATCTCTGTGAAAATCATGCCCACATTCCAGGGTCCCGAGGTCGTCTCCAGTATTATATTCTTCCTGTCGATCATGTGAAATAATGTGATGAATAGATAGAGCAATCTTTTGGAGAAAATACTGTGCACACACAACTCATATACTAAATGGCGAAGGTAATGTAGATCAACCTAGGTCATTGGAAACCAACAGATTATTTAAAGTTACATAGAATCAAAAATTAAGGGCGAAAAAACCAATGCTGCAGGAGGAGTCCAGGTAACAATATGACCCACTTAGATTAGACGATTAAGTAATGCTTTGTCGACCAAGGACAGAATGTAAAAATACAGGATAATTTTGGTTACCTGACAAATACAGCAAGGCTCAACCTCATTATCAGAGTCAACGGGAATGGCATACTTCCGCTGTTTCATACGAGTTGATATGATTTCTTCATTCAATCCGGTGCTAACGTTTCCGATGCGCTCTTCGAGAGCCAATAACTCCTGAAAGTAGCAATACTACGTTAGAATACCTTCTGTAGTCTAGAGAAAATAAGTACGTGAGAGCAACTCATGTTTTCACCTCATAGGACATGTTGTCAACGTCAAGGCGCATATCCCTATGCCGGTCATGGATATCAGCCATCCCAAAAAATACTGACTGCTCAAGGAGCATATAGTCCTACATCAAAGCACAAGCACAACCTCTATCAGATATATATGTAGTGCTAGCAATCTAGAAGAAACTCCTTGTTAACCCATCTTGAACAATTCATCGAGCTTTAGGGCCTGTTTCTGAAATGATGATTTCACTTCTTCATCATCCAAGATCTAGACAAAAAAAAAATTACGCAAGAACAGTTCTTACGTGATATATTTAAAATCTTGAACAAGATGATAGCACGCCGACCCCAACTAGTTTAGGATAAAGGTGTTGTTGATGTTAATGTTGAACAAAATGATAACAGCATTAAAATTTTTAGTTGGTGAAGACGATTTTGAGTTGGAATCCATCAAGTGTACTCTGTGCTAACAAAGAAAAAATTGCATCTGCTTGCATTCTTAAAAAGAGACTTGAGAATAGCCATATAAAAGAGTTCCAAGCAACCACTTATGGTTTATGTAGCTATCTTAGAAAACATGGTCAGTCAACTACATATTCTTCTCAGACCAAGAAAAAAAAATACATATTCTTCCAGTTAAAAGAGGATTGCGAAGTAATCCTTGTTGACAGACAGATACTATAAGTAATAATGTGATTGTTCATCCATCACAAAATAGCGTTTTCACCTCAAAGAAAGCAATAATTTCTTTAAGCACAAATACTGCATAAGTGTAGTCTAGATAACATTCCACCTTGAGGATCTATCCTCCTTGGCACTGACTAGGGAACTCTTAACACAGTTTCACGGAAAAAGTTGCCAATCTCATTAGCCATCATAGCGAGCGAAATGTTACTCGCTACCTCTTCTCATACCCTTATGAGAAGCAATGTTGCACCGACACGTGCTTTTGGAAGTTTTTTGCATGTCGGACGCAGCTCACTACCTCTTCTCACACCCTTATGAGAAGCTATGTTGCACCGACACGTGCTTTTGGAAGTTTTTTGCGTGTCGGACACATGTCCACGTCCAACACGTTCGGACATGCTAGGACACGCTAGGACTCGCTAGGACACGCGGTCAATGCATGTCCGAGATTTCGACACGAAGTCAACGACCGGGACACGCTGGGAACTGCGTTTCCCGGGGGCAATCTCAAAAAATGAAAAAAAAAAATTAGGGCAAAACCTTAAGCAGAAGAAAAATTCGAAAATCCCTAATATCCTAGCCTAATTTCTTCGAAAATCCCTAAATCCCTAATAAATTTTGAAATACACAAATCGCACTAGCAAAGCCTATCATGTACATGTTGTCATTTTTAGCTTTGTTTATGGGTTAAATTAGGGAAAAAAAATGTTGGCAGCTGCATGATGTTGCTCTTTAGCCTTGCATTTATTATTTTTTATTATTATTGAAATCATAAAAATTATTATATATATATATAATGCACAACGTGTCCTAACGTGTCGGAATTCTCTATTTTTTCGTGTCAGTGCAACATAGATGAGAAGTAGAGACTATTTAGACACTTGTCTAGTTAAGGTTACGCAATCAATTGTTAAAGCTCAGCCTACTAGTAAGGCATGACAGTATCGAGATTTCAACTGTGACATACAGACTTAACACAGATACAAAGTTCTATGTCCATTATCCCATGCAAGACACCAACAATTAGCAGCCGTTTATTTCAAAGACTTACATCCAGATACCATATATGATATTCATCAGTCTGCTTGCCTTCCCCCTCACTAGCTCAGTCAACTGTTTAATAAGAACTGGTCCATTGTGCTATAAAACATACTTTCAAAGTATAACAAATAATACAAGACTGACCTCAATGCGCAAGCCCTCACTTCGACGCATTAAATCCAAGACATTTCGCACCTGTACATGGAAGGACATGGTAAGCCCCAAAGATCAAGATGCAAAGTGAAGCAAAATCATAGGTAAAATAGTTCCTCACCATCATCCTAACAAATACAGAAATAACACATGTCAAACATGATATACACACTAAAGCTAGATGATACTGAAAATGGGACACAAACCTCAGATACAAGCCTCCTTCGCCCTTCACTAGCAGCAGCTAAACTTCGCATGGGATAGGGAAAACCCACTGCACCATCTCCTTGTCTCTCTGTCCAAATCGTTGACCTGGAAGGAACTGCCTGACCCTGGTAACCAGATCTAGATGAAAGCAGAATATCTTGTGAAGAAGCAGGAGGCCCTGAGCCAACTGCAGCATAGCTACTCTGGCCTTCAGGCTCAGAACCCATAGAAGACATCAAAGACCGGCGAACATATTCAGATAATCTCCGAGGATATTGTGGATGACGATTGTGATGAGGCGCCCAATGACCATGGGATGACTGGCGGCTTGAACTTGGGCCGGCTCGAGAACTAGAAGCAACATTTACAGGAATGCCACTGCTTCCCCCAGCACTCCTCCTAACAGAAGGATTTGGAACCGAGTTTCCCAAATCGCTGGAGGGAACAAACATGGAATGCTCTAAGATGTTTCTCCCATTGCTGCTTGAGCTGGATTCGTCATGCGATCCAGCATCTCTATTTCCCGAGAGAACTGCGCTAGAAGAACTGGAAGCTCGTGAAACAAGAGCTCTATTCCATCGAATTGATGGTCCGCTGGGTGGCAAAGATGGAACAGGTAGTACACTACTCTGGTGTTGCCCATTTGCGTCACTGGCTACAGGTATTGGCCTCAAGTCCAATGAAGAATCAATTGTGAGAAGTCTCGAAGATGGCTGGTTAGACATAAAACCAGGGTTAAAAACACCATTTCCAGTACCAGCAGAATATGAAATGGGAGGATTGGGCATGTTTTGACCCAAAGCATTTCCCCTCACACGGAAGTTTCTCTGTATGTTTTCTGCACTTCCCGCAACACTTAAATCGGGCAGACTACGAGAACCAGCTCCTCTCAGACCCAATCCACTTCTTGGGTCTGCCTGTTCTGGAAAAGAAGATGAAACGGTAGTGCCATCATAATTACGGCCTATAAGAAGATTGGGCGGAGCATTAGTTTCCAAATTTTGCGAATAACTAGAGCTCCCAACATTAGAAGATTGACCAATGTGTCCTTCAAACGACTTCCTTTTACAAGGTATACGGCGACCATCCAACAGGTTGCCAGGTCTCACATCATTGTCTTCACCGAAATTTCCAGTGCCACTGCTAGAGGCAACCGTAAAAGGATCGGAGCAATTACTAGCCGGAAGCCATTGAGCACCCGACCTACTTGGCTTGTACAAATTAGGGCATTCCAGAAGTGGCGAACTCTCACTGCCATGGCCAACAAAACCAGCTGGCACATTAAGATTTGGTGGCATTGAACTAGAACTGGAACTATGAATCACTAGAGGGTTGATACTAACATTATCCAATGGACGAACGCTACCCGGTTGCTCGTATCTCCGATCTTCTAGTAAAGGACCAGGGCCACCATAGGAACTCACTGAAGCTGACCATGAATGTTCTGTTTTCCGCTCATTACCCATCTCAGGATGCATGTCACTAGAACTGGGTCCGCCTGGACCCCAGTTGGCCAAGTTTGGCAGCTCATGAGAGGTCAGAAAGGTAATGTTATTATTTGGTGGCGGAATGTAGTCCACCACTCGGCTATCTGGCTGATTCAGCATATTATTCCAACAGAGCTGCTGATCTACCGCAGCACTACTTGATGAAGATCCATGTTCAAACTCAAAACCTGTGGACAAGGAACTGCTTGTACCCCTCTGCCCTTGCATTGGGGTTGACATAGTTCAGCACAAATTATGTTGTGAAGGCAGAGTTGTCGCACCAAATCTTGGAGGTATCAACCCGGTCCAAATCGTTATGGAATATCTGGAATGACAGGATGAACAGAGATAAATATCAAAGTCAGCATTTCACTTACAAAGAAAGCGAAATGTTGCATATATGCTTACACTCCATTAAGCAATGGACTGCCCGATTACTTAAATATCATCACTTAAGATCTTTCCTTGGCGATTATATTGAAATTCTTACTCGTTAGTCAATAGGACACACTCAGCAAAAGTTCAAACGGACACATTTTGGTTATATGGAAGAGCAATTAAAAATCTGTCTTATCAGCATTCACATATGTCCTTTTAATCTCACGCTTCTAAAGAGTTTCTCGAAACTTCATAGTCTTTATTTTGAAAGAAAAATGAAGTTCCACAACATCCACCACTCAACACTAGACACAAGAAAAGCTTGTGAATTTGGTCAGCTCCATCAAATGCCAACTAATTCACAAGGAAACAGAACTTAGAAGTTCTGAGGAGTGCTTTATGATAAAATGATACAATCTATGGCATCAATCTAGCAGGTCCATATCCCAAATTGATAATTCTAAAACCAGACAGCTTTGGATACGCTGGTTTTCCCGAATAAAAGACAATGCCATTCACAGATTACAAGAGAAAAAATTTTGATCATAAGATTGAACGGAAGGGAAAGGGCTAGTAAACCCGGGCTCATGGTAAAAACAACATATAAGTTTTTTTTATTAAAAAAAATGTATTGGTATCCAAACAGGAAAAGGAAATTAGCAGAAAGCTGAGAAAAATTGCAGCTCCATCGCCTGCTACCCAAAGTTTGAATTTTTAAATTTCTGCACCTAAAATCATCAACTTAATCATGACGTTTGAGAAAAAATCCAGGAAAAACCGTAACTTTTGCACTCTTCAAGCAGGGAAAAAAAAACAGAAGCAAGGAAAATACATGCGATCCGCTGAGAAATATGAGGATTTATTATCCACAAAGAAAAAAAAAAGCAAGATCGACACAGCCATTTCTCATCAAATATCAGCTCAGATGAATCGTTTGACAAGTCAAAACACTTAACAAGCAAGCCAAAAGAAAAAAAACTTAAGGCAGTCAAAAATCCAAAGTTAAGAAAGCTCAAAGCTTCCCACGAGCTCACCTCTGCTTCCTTCAAACAAATCGAACCCAAATATGCGATAAAAATCCTGTTCACGGTCAACCATTAAAACTAAAAAAACATCTACAGAGCACCCCCAAAAAAAAACCAAAAAAAATTATGAGCAAACACAATCGGAATCCTCAGCTACAATTCACCGATCATCAAAAAACTAAAAGATTTTGACGAGAAAAGCATAAAGATTGTACCTTTGAGCTGAGTACCGAGCTAACAGATGGATCTAAATCTGGGTGTCGGAAGGCGAAGGGCCACAATCTCTGTCTATCCCCTCGACGTTCTCGTTTGCTTTGCGGAGAAAATAAGGAAGAGAACGAAAGGAAAAAAAGGGAAAAGAATAAGTCGCCGCTTAGCAAATGGAAGATAGAAAGAAGCCTTTGGATGAAGAATATGAGATAGAGGAATGAAATGCTAGAGAAGAGAGAGAGAGAGATTAAAGAGGACAGTAATCTGTGATTTACAAGGCAACCCAAAAGAGAGAGGGGATAGAGAGAGAGAGAGAGAGAGACAATGGTGAGAATAGAGCAGTTTCCTGGAGAGACAATTCAATAAAATACGTATTGAACGACAGAGCACCCAACCAAGACAAAATGTGTCCTGTTGGCCGCTTACCAAATGGCTCGTGTCCCCGTCTTTCCTTCGAAAAATCAAAACGCTCTCAGACTCTCTCTCTCTCTCTCTCTCTACTTCTCGAGTAATGCTTCTAACACAACTTAGTAAACAAGGCATGTAAATCTGGAGGTAAGAAATCTGACCCGATCATATGGTCGAAAATGGCTTTGTTTTCTCTTGGTGAAGGAATTGACAGATTTGGGTGTTGGCAAAAAGGATGATGAATCTGTTCTTGACTCCAAGTAGCTCTTGAAAAATTGCGAATTTTCTTGGTGCACACATCTATGAAAGGTTGTTTCACCTAAATTGGATCATTTATGTTGAGGCTCTTTTTTGGCGATTTATATTCGGGGGATCTTACTTTACTTGTTTGGAAATTTGGGATCTGTTCATATGCCCTAATAATGCAAGATTAGTATTATATTACCAACTTGGTTAATAGGGTATGAAAGATCTTTTTTGGGTAGGGATGACAATTTTTTTAAAATGAGGCGAGGAATACAACTCTAATAAAACAAATGGATTCACCGAGAGAAATATAAACTCGACACGGCACCAGTTGAAATTTGTAATTTCATGTAAACTTTTATTCTGTGATATAGAATGGCTCATATGATCGACATAATGCGACACTAATTGCCTGTTGAGCCAGGTTGAGGAGTTCTTGAGGCGAATTAATCTATTAGAGAAGGTTAAATATTGTGAAACGAAAGGAGGGTCGAGAGCAAGCATGGACAGGATCTCACAAATAAGCCGTTGAAAAGTAAAGGCAATGCAATTTTGACATGTTAAACATCTGTACGCCACCATGACTTCTAATTCGATGATTAGATATTTTTTTCACTATTTAAAACTAAAGATATATGATAAAAAGAAAAAGACCTTTGACTTCGTTTTGGGGGTATGTTGGGACGGGCCAGGATTCAAGTTTGATTAGTCCACCAATGTATATTCAGCATCAGAACTCCTCACGCACAATATGGAGACAAATATCTAATCATATGGATCGATAAAATCAAATTTATTGATACTTATTTTATTTGTTTTGTGATTAATTTATGTCTAGTGCATCTTTCCGTTCTCATCTTTCGTGGAAGTCTAAAACAAGCTGCCTAATGGCCAGGCAAACCCCCGATAATCTCTTGTGTCTTCATGTTGCCCACGCCAAGCACCTTCGGGTCTTTTTACCTTCACATGCTTGTCTTTTTGCCCCGTTTTTTTAAGGAGCCTTCCCTTGTGACTTCTCGTGATCATCTCATCTTATGAGCACCAAAAATAAATAGAAGAGTACAAAGAAGGACCACTTATACCTTAATCTTGAATTGCAAAAGAAATTAAATGTCTACAAATTCTTTTGAAGTGAAATATGAGTAATTTTTCGAGCTCAAGACTGGATTCACTTTTTAAATTAGAAAACATGCAGGTCACTTTTCGAACATACAAGAAATTCCTACTAAATGTGAAGGTTTATATGATTAAGCTTCATGGGTATTTAGCAAAATTTGTGCGGTATAATAAAGGCAGGTATTTTGTGGATATTGTTAATTGCAATCAATTTACCATCCGACGAGGAGAAAAGGGAGTAAAGAGAAAGGTCTTTTAGTAATTCCTATTTCAAATTTAAGTTTAGTTGAAATGAAATAGATATTTCGTATCATTACAACTAGCCATTGTAGACAATTGCACAATAGCTAGTACTACCAATAAATAGCATAACATGCAATAAATCTATAATGTAGCAGACACTAGTGTAGCTACATTTTTTTTTATGTGTTGTTGAATTTAACCACGGAAGACAAAGACTTACCGCTACTAATAATATGGGATTTGCTCAAAACTGTAATCGTCTTCGTCTTCATCTTCGTCTTTGTCTTCTTTGTTCAGAATGTGAGTTTGAACTATTATACTTTTCAAATTTTTGTTCCAACACTCTGAGGAGCACATATTAGAGTGTTGTAGTAATCACCGAGTATGTGTGGTATCGGAAGATGCCCTATTCACGTAGATCACTCGTATTTCGAAAATCCCCTAACTTCTCGTCATTGAGAAGAACATTAGTGTTCTATGAATGTATATATTCTAAGCTGGTTTTAGGTGTAGCAATGTTGGGGGCCCCGTATTTGCTGCTCCACCTAAAACTCTGTCGCTGTTCCTCTAATCATTTCTCTCTTTTTTTCCTTACTAAAGTAGGGAAATCAAGTGTGTAATTGAGTAAAAGACTGAAAAACGTAGACACCCAAGGAGGCAATCAAAAATTTTCCTGACGGTAAGAAAATTTATAGGTGGCGGTAATGATTTTCTCTCAAAAGGGGTTTTTGCCTCTTCAAAGTGTGAATGCCCGGAGAGACAATTTGACTCTTTTTTTAGTTCCACCCAATTTATCTTTTTTACAACCAAAAAAAAACACATAATAATAATAATAATAATAATAATAATAATAATATAATAATAATAATAATAATAATAATAATAATCTTCTCTTGCTTTAAAGTGTGCTTGCCCCTTTGCTTGTCCCCGTTCACATCTCATTCTGGTCCTATTCTCAATTTGTTGCCCTACTTTTTTCTGTGCTTCCTCCCCCTCAACTTTCAAAGTTGGTTGCTTTGCATTTTTGCTTTTGTCCTCCTACAAACTTTTTTAAGCTCTTCCGCACAATGAATGCGAGGCCACGCAAACGGGGCCATTATGACTCACCATATGGAGTTTGCTTCTAAAACCCCTCTTGCGAAATGCTTTGGTTTGAAAAGCCAGGCATTTATATAATTACATATTGGCGACTGGGGGAGTGGGGAGAGGAATATCAAGATAAGTATGACGAATCCTTCCACCATCGAGAATATTAATAGGCTTGTGTATTTTTTTTTTCCACTTACTTTGGACAAAGTAGTGAAATTGACAACCTCATATGCTAGGCACGAATATTCCAACGGGTGAGCTCATGACCTCCTTTCTTTTCTTTTCTTTTTTCTCTCTTTTTGTGGTTTTCAAACATCAGTTATTGCATCAAATTCTACATGGTGTGAATCTAGAATTTGTGGTTAAGGGAGCATGTAGGATAAGAAACTTTATTAGGATATTGAGACAGGTGGTCTAAATATTTTCTAGTATCATGTCTTGAAGGCATGGTGATTGATATGTGTAACAGCCGCTACACATGATATACTTTTTTCTAGACGACCGTGCTTTAGTTCACACGGTTGATTATGGCCATGATCATGTCATATAGAAGATCTCAATTATATCCAAGGTGACATATGGACTCATAATATAAAGCATACAATTTGGAGAGAAATTTAAGAGAATAGTTGCTTGGTGTCGTAATGTTTGGACGCCAAAATGATGTTTCGTGAATATTTGAAGGAACTAAGTAATGAGGCGGCCATTCGGTCTACTCAATAACACTAAATTTTCATTCAGTTCATGTACTGTGATTGGATTTGTTAACCACATAATTCGCTAAGGTATACACAATCCAAAGAACATGTTTGTTTTGGTCCCACAATATATGGAAGACCAGAACAATTTTTCCTTCAATACTCCTTAATTACAGGGAGACGCATTTTTTTTTAAAATTGATTATATAACAATTTTTGGGGAACTATTATGCTAATAGTCTATTTTGGGCCACAAAAAATAAATAACAATTAATCAAAATCATTGTGGAATCCACTCTTTTAAGAATTTGTGACTCACGATATACTTTATTCTCACCATCACTCAAACATTGCTATGCTAGCAAAGTCATTTTCTTTATAAAATGGGACAGTATTCTCTCTCCAACTAAATGTCATGCCCGGATCCATTTTGGTCGCGGAAATGGTGGCTTCCTTTATTTTTTTACTAAGCTTATGAAAATAACATGAACGTATGTACTCATGTTAATTGAATAAGCTATGCATAGTTTTTTTAATATTTATAGTTTTAGATTATTTTCGTTATTTTAGATAGCAAGATATGTCATTTTAGTATTTTTTGCTTTTGTTTTTTACTTGAAATTTCCATCAAGAGCATACATATGAAGGGCAACTTATTCGGATAATCAAATAAGTTATACGTCAGAATACGAAAACATCCGAATATGATTAGTTTATTCGGCAACAAAATATGTTTTTTAAGTTATCTGATTTTTTTTTGTTTTACTTTAATATTATGGGTTCAATAATTAATTTTTCTATAACTAAACATAAGTGAAATTCATTCATATTAGCAGGTAATGTTAGTAAGTTATAATTTAAATTACAAATAATTTCCTTACAACTTATATCTCTTATTAGATGTTAGTTTACAAATTCAACTCAATGATAAGTAAATATTATTCCTTCAATTTATTACTCCACACCACTCTTATAATAAGATAAATATGTGAGAATGGTTTTGAAGACATTTCCGTTATACATACCCTTCCATTTTTGAGAATTAACAAAAGATAAATGTTTAGATATGACAAATAATCTGCAGTTTTCTTTTACTCCATAGCTACAGGTTATTGTCGAATAAGTGCAAAAACAAAAAACAAAAAGAACGAAAGGAGAACGCACTTTATCGGAAAAAGATATTTGGCATGAAAAGGAAAGCGGGGCCAGGCTTTTTGCCTTGGAAGAAAGACAAATGAGTTTGGCATAGTTTGATTGTTTCATCAATTAGGTAGGAAAATTATCCAAAATTCTTAAATCTATTGTATCTTCACCAATTAGATCCCTATTGTATTTTTGTCAATTGAGTGTTAAATCTTTTAATTTTATCAATTGAGAACTAAACCTCTTCACATTTTGTCAATTAAGTTAGTTCGTTCAATTTTTCCGGAAATCAGTCACGTGGATATCGATCGTCCTACGTGGCACGATCGGCAATGACATGAACAACTTTTAACAATATTTTTAGTATTTTTTGATTATTTATTTATTTTATTTATTTTTTCCATTCAATGAGGGATTGCCACCTCCGCCGCCCTTGCTGTGGCCCCTCGTCAGCTGCGAGCTGGGGGTTGCATCCCCTCACTAAGGCCGATGAGGGCTTTACGGTCCTCACCTAAGAACCGACAAGGGTTGTCGACCCTCAGCCAGTGGCCAATGGCTCGGTCGGCCCTTTGAACCAAAAAGGAAAAATGAAGAAAAGAAAAGAAAAGAAAAATAAAATAAATAGAAAATTCAAAAGAATATATAATATTATTAAAAATTATCCACGTCAGTACCGATCGCGCCACGTAGGATGGCCGATGTTCACATCAGCGATTTATATTCCAAATTGATTGGATATACTCAATTGAGAAAAGAACATAAAAATGTTTAGAACTCAATTGAAAAAATTTTAAGAGGTTTATGACTTAATTAATAAAATTAAAATATTTTGATTTGAATTGGTAAAAATATAATAAGTTTACGATTTTTTGGACATTTTTTTCCACAATTTGGTAGAGCATAAATTACTTTTATAATTTTCGAGAATCTCCATAGAGATTATGGATGAAATATTAAGGGCGTATCAGTCCAACCAAAACATAGAATAAGAAAAAGTTGTAGAAGACAAGTTTTTATTGCAAGTTGTCTCTTTTTCGTCATTGCAAGTTCATTGGCTCAAGCTACGGACAGAGCAGTGGCGACACGGAAAGAAGCAGCCTCGAGGTTGGTGCTGATTCTTAATGTAAATTTGTACCCTTCTTACCTCTTTGCATAAAGGTGTTGATCTCTCATGGCAGGATCGTACCGCGGCCTGTGCGACGAGCTGTCCATGTTCTTGATGGCCCAATCCGCACGAACCCTTCAATTACAATGGCAACTCTCACAGATGTATAACCAGAGATTGTGCACTAGACTAGAGAAGGAGAGGGGTTAATTCACCACTAACTGGAATTGGATTCCTTAAGGAGTGGGATTCCGATTTCTTATAGCCATCGACCTACGTGAATTAAGCAATTGCCTAATTAAGTAACAATGAATTTAAAATTTTGGGATTAGAAAGTATACATGGTTGGGTCAAAATTCTTATCTACAGGGACTATAAATATGCACAGGTCTTTTGAAGGACTAACTATAAAAACTTTGTTTTCGAGGTGTATTACAAAACATAGCTTCTTCTCCATCTATTTGCATACGTTATCTAAGCTCCGAAGTTCTAATTGCCGGGTTGAAAATTTTGGTTGTCGAATATCCGATGAGTCCTAAAATAACAGCATGATTAACATGAGAAACATATTTAATTTGAAACAATATTTAATGCCAACATAAAGCTAAGCAAAGCGTTCTCTTTCTTTTCTTTGTAAAAGGTTTGAGAGCAAAAAAAGAAAAAAAAAACTTCAGACAGAATGGTTGCTCGTCGAGAGAGCGTACAACGAAAACCCAATACCTCTTTCAGAAGAAATGTCTGGAAGCTTGTCTAAAGATAATTAAGCTTTTGTTTGGAGATAATTAAGCTTTTCGTGACCCACTTCCATCCCCATTTCCCCATTGAAAATGAAATTAGCATTGACCATGTGTCCACCCGCAGCAACAGTATACAAACTTCATGGGTTTTGCCCCCTTCAACGAAATTAATAATTGATTCGCCTTCCCGGTCAACACCCACGTCCAAATCACCAGAGAGAGAGAGAGAGAGAGAGAAGCATCCGAGAAGTAAAAAGACTTGAAAGCTTGGTCCCATTTTGTGCCAGCTTACCTGGTCCGTCGGTTAAGCAATAATGCTAAATGTACAACTCAATTCACACCTTGCTGGTAGTCCACAATCACCTTGGCCGGTCCATTCTGGCCAACTCGCGAAACAACAATGCAGGTCCGTCTGAACTTTCAAAGTGCACGGCTGTTGTCATTACTGGCTGCTGACGGGAAAAAAAATGAGCACGAGGAGGATGGATTCCCCATTCGTCTAGTAAAACCTTCGAATGTTTTATATTGAGTCCCTGCCTATCTTACACGGACAAGGGATGTGACATGCGATACGACACGTCATACTTACACGTGAATTCTCAAAAAATAGAAAATTTCGATACTCTGGGACACGTAAATTAAATATATATTTTATATATACATGATAAATTATTAATTTTTTGAAGTCATAATGGCACATTTCACATCGACCGAAAAACAAAGAAATTGATGGAAAGCTCTAATAAAAACGAGTCGCAATATAGCCAACCCCCATGAGTTGATTGTCAAGTGCCACATGGCTAAAAAACAATGAAAATGATGAAAAGATTCTAATAAAAAGGAGACACAAAGCAGCAAGTTGAGCAGGCCGTAGTAAAGTTGATGTTTGTTGGTTCTTTTGACTATTTTAAGTGAAAATTTTGAGACTTTTGACTATTTTAGTAGTGTGGCCGTGTCCAGCCGTGTCGGACACGTGTCTGTGTCCAACACGTGTCCAACACGACAGAAAAATTTAAAGGGCTATGTTCGTGTAACACAAGTCTCGACACGACTTCGCAATCATTTTGAAACGGGAGATTTTTAGCATTAGAACCTTAAAATCCTACCATCTTCGTGAAGCTGATCTGAATTAATGTCATTTGCATATAGTTAGAGGTATAAATATGGGTTCATAACTCATTTTTTTACTCTTATTTTATATAGATAGGTTGTATATGAGTTGTATATTTTTAAAGGGCTAAGTAAAAATGGGTCAAAATAATTAAAGTTGAATTATTTCTTATAAGTAAAACAACGAAAGAAAAGTAAAAGTTGTTCTAGAATGATGCTAGGTGCCACCCCAAATCGCCTTCCACCGCTGCCCATCCCCGTTGGGTTGCCATTTCCAACCTTTGGAGAAACAGGAAAATAAAAAAATAAACTGAAATTTAAATTTTAAAAAATTAAATTTTTATAAAAATAATATTTTTAATAATAAAAAATATTTTGACAATTAAAAATTAAATTTCATGAAAGTATTTTAGAAATATCATTTTTTTAAACAATTTGTAAGAAATAAATAGTCCATAATTTAGTTAAATATAGAAGTATTTTAGTAATATGGGTCGAGTTAGGTAAGTGTTGGGTGCGGGTTGGGTCGCATATGGATTATCAAATTTGTACTGTATTAAAATGGATCAAAGCGACCCATCCATGGGTAGTTCAGTTGGTTAGGGCGCAGTTGAGATTGTGTGGTTAGGCGCACTGATCCTAGGTTTGATTTCCTAGATGAACACCTGTGATTTAAGTGGAGGGTCATGGTGGTGGATTGCTGTGCTAGCCTTCTCCGAAGAATAGTCGTATGGCTCTAACTATTTACGACTCAGCTCACCAATTTGACACTTCTACATATACTGAATGCTTGGATTTAATCGGATTGTGAGTCCCGCGAGGGGCTCTGTGCATCTCGAGATGGTCGGGTCTTTGTGCTCTTCTATGTGAACTAATAAAAGAAAGGGAAGATTGTTCGATCAATCCTAAATAATTTGTGCAGATGCCAATTCAGTATTAAAATTTTTAATTTTGCCAACTTAGTCCTATGCCATTACGTAAAGTAAAAAATTTAGTCCTTCCGATAATGTTTCACTGAAAATTATTTTTATGGTAGTGTGCCAAAGTGGGGCCAATAAAGAAACAAAACTTGTTATCGTTTAATTCATGTATCGTCGGTGTAGTTTCCAGATATCTAGTCATTGATTAAAATTTGAGCGTGTATTAACTTGTAGCTTTCATATCTTCATTGTCAATTCACCTTGGGTATTGATTCTCCGAAAAAGTCCACGACGAAAGATCCTTCACCGAAGGTCTAAATTCTTGGCTTTGATGTTTAGTCGAGTTCTTGTAGCGATTTTAGACATGAAGTATCGGCTTTGCATGATTTTTGGTGTCACATATCGATTTCAGAGTGTCGCCAACCCTTCATGTGCTCGGGTAGCGGCCACAACACGTCATTGGTCGCCGATTGGTTCAAAATACTCTGGGTCTTCAAGCCCATTGCGTTCTTATGGGCTTTCCAGCTTTCTAAAGCCCGAACGATTTTAGGTGTCAACAGGCACTGTCTCTTTATAATCTCGTTTCGTCCTCAATAATTCCAGCCGAGGCGTTGTGTATTCTGACGCTGATTTAATTCCATTGCAGTAAATTTGTTGGTTTCCTTGTGCTGCAGGTATATATCGTGATCTGGACTCGCCACAAAACATGCGTCCTCTCATAAAAAAAAAAAAATCGAGGAATGACTTTAAATGAATTTAGTTATGAAATCCAATTCCAAAGAAACATATTTAGAACACGCAGTGGGATCACGTATGGTTTATTTTGAGGATTAACAACACCAAGAACAAGGAATTATCCAAAGCCTGATTACATACAGGTGACATCCCTGATGAACCAATCCAAGAACTCAGCCGTTCCCGGAGTGACAACGATAAGCCAACGCGGGAACGCCAACATCCAATGACACCTTATGCAAGAACAAGCAAGGGAGCAAAAAAACCCCACTTTTATGGCTACCATGAAGAGGCTATTCGATCAGCAAAGTGAGATGGAAAATCACAGAGTTAGACATATCTCTGATTTGATCAGTCTATGGTTGTTAACACGCTCACGATGTTATCTCAGGGCTCGAGAAATTCCAATATGTCCATTCAGATCCAACTGAACACCGCAGCTTTCTGGTATGTTCCTCCAACTCTTAGTCAATTGCATGGTAGAAATGATATAGGGCAAGTGATCCGACCACCAGTGAAGATTTTACAAAGGCCTGAAAATCTTAACCAATTTAATTTGGTCAATGGAAATGACCAAGTTGATGCAGTGTGGATTAATCATGAGGACAATAATGTGGAAGATCAAAATGTTCCGTTGAATGGACCTCCTATTTGGGTCAATTCCAAATGAGGATAATATGAGGCATTACGGTGCAATCTTACCTCCGAATGTAGGAAAATTACCCTATAGACCAAATGTGCCAATTGACCCTAATGTCAATAGCCCGAATCTAGAACGGCCTTTGAATCCAGATCCTAGGGGGTAAAAAGGCTAAGCCTATAGACCTATCTATCCTGAACCTAGAGGCAAGAAGATCAGGTTTATCGGCTCATGAATCCACACCAAGTGACTATAATGGTGATACAACAAATAAATACTGATATATGCGTTATCAAGTCTGTTTATTGAAAGCCATATCATCATTGGGTCGATAGGTGTTCCTTATCAAAGGGGATTTAAAATTCCCCATCTTTTTTCATTCATACCAGCAAAGATGACCAATCAACCGTTGAATAAATTGGCCGATTTATATTGCCCAATGTGGAGAGGCATTCTCAAATGAATTCTTGAGACTTAGGTTGTTCCCTTTATATTTATCAAAAACTGTCTTTACTTGGTATATGAATTGTCTCATAATTCAATCCACATCTGGGCTGAGATGTAAATACAAATCAATTCTCAATCTTATAAAATGATATCTACAATATATGGATGAGCATGATTTTAAGTAGACGAGTATGCAGGGTAGGTTCCATGTTTCAAAAATTGAAAAACCGATTCTAATAGGTAAGTTCCACGTTCTAGGAGGTAGAACCTAAAACCAAGAACTAGAACTTGAAATGGGTCTCTGTGTTTTCTTGTTCTGTGTTTTCACGCGATCCTAAAGCACTTTATTATGTCCGACAATAAATGTGTAATTTGGAATCACAAGTCGAAGCTTCTATTTCTAGCAATATTCACGATTGAGACTTTTACTTTGTTGATGTTTCATTTAGCAAGAAATGGTAGTCATTAGAGATGGATGATTCACTAATCGTCCAATCAAGAATATAGGTGGAATCTTAGTAGATCTTGAAACCTATAACATAATATGTTCTAGGTTTCAGGGTATGCAATATAGGTTTCAGATTCCAAAAATTGAGAATAAGATTTCGATGGTATGGAACCTACATAAACCATAGCACCGGTCACCTCTAATGTATCAATTGATGATTTGGTCATACTCTATCGATACGATAATGGTTGATCGATCAATTTGTTGCTTGATTCAAGAAGGCTGTAAATAAATGCCTTACTTTACTCTTAGAGAAAGAATTCACAAATTTGGCTTTTGGATTGAAATTCAAAAGATTCACAAATTTCCCATCATCCCAAGGTTAAAAAAAAAACTCATATGGAGTGTAAGTAACTAATTAAAAAGCTCGTGGTTAAGTATATCGGTAATAGTTAACCAAACATAACAGGTGATTGGTAAATTAGATTGTGCCGTTATAAACCCAACCATTTCCACCAATGGGGCATTTGTTGAGTTGTGAGATCCCTGAACTTTAGACAGTTAAACTGATGAGGTACAAGGTTCGAATCTCCCTAGCTGTGTCTTGGGGGCTTACTCGGTGGCATTGGTTTTGTATCCCATCATCCCGAGGATTAAGTCCATTGCACATGGAAAACCTTGGTTATCAAAAAATAAAAAAACTAATCATTTCCATTAGGGTTTTATTTCTTAAACTAACCATTTCCATTAGGGGTTTATTTCTTTTCTCTGCAACACCATTTTGTTGAGCAGTCATTAGAATAGTCAATTGTCTTTCTATTCCTTTTTTATCCCATAAAATTATGAACATATAAGTTAGGTATTCTTCACCTCGATCGGATCTTAATTCTTTTATTTTCTTGTCCAATTGATTTTCTATCAAGCTCATATTTTTTTTAAAGCTACTTAATACATAAAATTGATGAGAAATCAAATCGACATGACCAAATCGAGTATAATCATCTATAAATGTGATGAAGTATACAGTTTCAACCTTGCTCTTACATTCGTTGGACCACAACGTACGAATGGATTAATTGCAAATGATACTCAGTTCTTGTTCCTTTTTTAAATGGTTTCCGAGTTGTTTTTCTCTCTAGATAATTCTCACAAATAGACAAATTAATTTTTTCAATATTGCCCAATATGCTCTAAAGCTAATCTTGTCACGCCTCAACTCTCTTGAGCCCGTGACATCCCTTCCAAAATCGGCACTAGGTCATAGAAATAGTGTCCCAGGCATACTATCGACCTATCGATTAATTACGCATACGGAAACGTTTTAACTTCCTGACAACAAATCAACATGGGATAGAGAAGTAGGAAGCCACAACAGTCATTCACAAAAGACAATTACATAACATTAATAAAAGCATATGTGTTTTAACCCTACCGAGCTAACAACAACAAAGTACAACCCTACGTTTCGAGGCAGCTCTCTAGGGCCTCAAAAGGGAGTACGATCGGGTGAGGTTAAACTCTCATCTACTTTAAAAGACTGCTCCAACAGCCAAGCCTTGGCATCTAGGGGGTTTCATCACTCGAGACCTGAAAATATTATTCCACGACATGGTGAGAATAAATCTCAATGAATCAAGCCTAAACTCGGTTAGGACACTGATTCTCTTAGAACATCTTAATCACAAGGATCACAACATCGTATATCCACACGTAACACCCAAGTATAGCCACGATATGATAATTATCCACATGCATACTTATCAGCTTTCAGCCACACATAATGCAATACTTGACTCGACTCGACTCAGCAGTCATATCAGTCAATCACTCAAACATAGCATCGCATTCACAAGTACGCACAAGACACCACATGAGTTTTGTTAACGATGAACCATGCCATTGGTGAAAATTGATGAAATGATCCACGCGATTGGCGTGATTGACTCTCACAATTAGTATGATATCATACTCATCCGGACGAACCAGGATATGCTCCTTTCCTCTTGGCAGTGACTACTACTAGTGGTGTATCTAATGCACCCATTGCACGGCACGACAAGTAGGCATTTATATACGGAGCTTCGTCCTTCACAAGTTACAACCGACATCCAACAATCTTTGTATCCATACTAGCTGGTACAGGAATTGTCATGCTTTTGGTAATTCATATGGTTCCGTACAATTGGAACAGTATGAACTTGCTAGGAAAAACCCATCATCGTTCCATCATAAGACCATACAACACATCCGGTGTGACATTTTGAATTTCGACCCTATCTCAAAGCTTGTGAATGAATGAATATCTATCAATGTATTTCTGTTAGATCTCACTCAGAATTGATCTCTCTTGAGTTGACTAACCAAAGGGGAATGACTAATTAGGACTTAAATACGTAGATTAAAGAACTCGATCATGGATTGGTATCTTGACCATAAGGATTGCCGAGGAAATATTTTGGGCCATTAAAGGCTGATCTAAGAATGGTATTAGAACGATTTACTAGCGTTATACAATTGGTTCACGGGTGGATCAGTCTGACCAAAGTATAATTTGTAAATTAACCTAAATCAATTCCTAACGATCGTGCCCGTTGGAACTAGTGATTGACCCTTGCAATTACATGACAACCAAGGTCTCCATGGCCTGAATAACTTTTAAACGTGACATTAATCACGGATTGATATGCATAACTCCTAAAAGCCGCCCGTTAGTTTGAGATGCACTGGAATGACAATTGACTGAATTTGAATATAAATTGGACTTCGAGATTAGATGTCGGTTATTCAAGGATTTCAATATAAAAAAATTAGACGTCGCCTCATCGAGAGCAATTAAGATCATAGTTCGTCCTAAAATGATCAGAAAAGTGAAATCTAGACTGGAAATGGAAAATTACCATTTTACCCCCGAAGAAATGCTCATGCCTCTAGAAAATTAGAAGGGGCATTCTTTTCCATTGGCTTCTTACATTATTAATGAAGAAGAGACAAAAGTGGCCTCAAAAGTCAACACCCCAAAAAGCAAACATCATTCAAGCTTATCACTCCAACTTGTCGATCATTCTTACACATGTCAATCAAGCTTGTCATTCCATCACCTAGTCATTCATATTTCCCACTTGCATGAAGCTTCTTGAAGAAGCTTTGAGGGAGCTTTGGACAAATTTGAGAACACTCCCCTCATTTTTACTCATCTCTCTCTCACTCCCTCATTGACGAACACTCTCATGGCTCTCTGTTCCCTCTTGTTTTCACTTCATTTGGCTGATCACCACCGAGCACCACCACCACCATCTCACTCCCTCGCCAGACCACCACGGTACCACCACCAACGAGCCGTCGCTACTGCCGTTAACCCCAAAAGAGCCGACCGAACAACCGCCGTCCTTGTACGCTGGCCAGCTTGGAAATCGTGAGTTGTAGGGGTTGTTCTTGGAAGTTCTTTGAATTGGTTTAAGGTGAGAGACTCCCTAAGATTATTTTAACTTGTTAAGAGGCTATTGGTTGAGGATTGGTGAAGATTTGATGGAATACAATGGTTGTTTGTGGCGTTTTCTCTTGGACCGTTCTAGCTTGCTATTCCAGCCCAAAATCATGACTTTGAGACCATTTAAGGGCCGATCTTGCTTGATTTAGGTGATAAGTTATCTCTAAATCCTAGCTTGGTATGTTAGGGGCTTAGTGGTTGAAGTTTGGATTGAATAGGATGGAGTTTAATGAGTGATTTTTACGTAAATCTTCTAGGGATCAAATCCATCCATTTCCATTCAACTTGTGACGTGACCTCTCGCCGTTTGTTTCGAGGAGTTTCTTGGCCTAAACTTGTGATAGGTTATCCCTAAACCTCTATTAGGACTCTAGATTACTAATAAATTGATTTAGAGACAGATTTGATGACTTTTGTGCATTGAATCGGCGTGGAACTCTGGAAATCCGAATCTGTCCACTTGGAGTTTATGTTCGTCAGATTGGTTCGTGGGATTAGTGTTTGGCCTAGGGTGTTTCTTGAGGACCGAATGATTGATTTTGGTCCATAAGCATGTCTATGGACTAATTAGTTTGATGATTGTCAAGTGTGAAGTTCATGGTTTGAAATTGCTTGATTGAATTGCCAAAAATGCTAATAGAACCCCATGTATACTCGGCCTTGCATTGAAGTTGATAATTGAACGTGCGAATTGTGCCATGAACTATATATATTCGGCCGTGGCTTGTTGTTTGAGAAGGAAATGATTAAATTGGTTAATCGTATTCTTGTGGGTTCGGCCATGAAGAGAAATGATGAGTTAGAATGACTAGAGGGCTTACTTGTTTTCATTATACTCGATCATGAAGTCGAAATAAATGTAAGGACTAGTTAGATGGGTGGCTTATTCGTACTTCTATGGTCATGATGCATGAGTTGAATTGCGGAACTTGTGCTAGTAATATCATGACTTGTCTTGACTTCATTGAATGATCTATTGGTGTCGAGAGTCGACTTAACCGACTTGATTATCTCGATTGTGCGACTGAATAGCGAGAGTCGACTTAACCGACTGAATCATCTCGAATGTGTGACTGGATATTGAGAGTCGACATAATCGATCGCATTATCTTGAATGTGTGATTGGATATCGAGAGTCGACATAATCGAGTGCATTATCTCGAAAGTGTGTTTGGATAACTAGAGTCGTTATAATTGACTAAATCATCTCGAGTGAGCAAATGGCATTGAGAGACGTTATAATTGACTGAATTATCTCATGAGGGCAATTGGTTGATTACGTATCTATAGTATGAATCTTAGCCTTGATTAGGTAAATGTACCCTTGAATGGTAGAACTGTGTAGTCCCATATGCCATGACTTGTTTTAATGTATCAAATGCCATGTGTTTCTTTTGATCAAACATTGCATATTTTAAATGTGTCTGGAGATACTATTGTTGACACATGATTTTGGATCAGTCTTTTTTAAGCGTATTTTTAGAAAATTCATAAAAAAAAGAGTCAAAACATTACAAAATCAATTTTGGCAGCATTGGCTAATCGTAAGGAACCATCTTTGACCAAAAATAATTTTTCATATTTTTCATCTTTTTGGTTTTTTTAGAAAATAGAAAATACATAAAAAATCAAGAAAAATAGCATTTGAGGTCACAAAAATATGAAAAAATAAATATTTTTCTTTTAATTCCCTTGTCTTTTTGACCTCATAAAAAGTCCAAATTCAAGTTCAATTTTATATGCTTCTATGTTACACGTATGATTGAATTTGGTAAAAAAATGTCAATTGAGTATTTTAATTTAGAATTTTGGCATTTTAAGAGTCTTGTCATCCAATCGGATTGTCCTTATTTGCAATTTAGTTCAATTGTTCGCATAAATCGTTTACTTGCATGATTTGGATAAAATTGCACGTTTCATTGCAATTTAGTCCTTGAATTTGAGCATAATTGAAATTACTTTCAATTCATGAACTATATTTGCAAATTGAAGCCACTACTCAATGTTTTTTGTAACGCTCCGCGTCCTCTGGAGCTCGTTATATCCGCCTCAGGCTAAACAATTACCCAGAAATCTCACACAACCTATTATGATATAAAGTGTAAAAACGAAAGCGAGCATCTCGTACAAAGAAAATAAAAAGAAAATAAAAAGAAAATGGGAGTTTTGAAAAAATTCAAAAGAACATCATTTATACAGCAGAAACATTCATTACAAATAGTGGAAGGGAAAAGACAAAAATTATAAAGCCGCACACCCTGGGAAGAAAAAGAACTAAGGCTTAGGGTTTAAAGGCCACTACTAAACCTTTCCTAAAGCCCAACACCAAAGTTGTTCCTTCTTAATCACTGAACCCCCTTCATTCAGACTTTATATCTGAACAGCTTGAATCATCTCCTCCATCGTCCCCCTCAACATCTGGGTCGTAATTCGAAAAAGTCTCGGATGACACATTCTTTGAAGGCTCTTCGGTGCCTTCCTTGGCTTCTTCTTCTTCTTCTTCTTCTTCTGCTTCATCTTCTTCGTCAGTGGCCTTGATAGCGTCAGAAGAAATATCTACATAGTTCATGTTCTCAGCAGAGAACAAAGGAGACTTAAGCACTTCAGGCATATTTCTTGAACTTTCCACAGATGCTGGGTTGTCCACTTCAATGCCTAGTCGGGACGGATGGCACCAAGTTGGAATCACCTCCCACGGAACATCCTCTAGCAACAGGGGTCCCATCAAGCTACTGTCTCCCACTTGACGAAACCAAGCTTCAAAATGATGGGGTTGCAGTTTCGACTTTCCTTCGTCTACCCAAACCGTCGTGCGCTTCCTGATATAAGTAATAACCTTTTGGTAGGGAAACTCATCAAAATCGGCGATCATCTCCTTTGGATCCCCCAGGCGAATTGGCAGCATGGCTAGAGTTTAGGGTATGAAAAGTTTGTCCTACTAAGGAGTGAGATCGACGTCTCAGCAAGTGAAACCCAACCCTAACTAAACCACTAGTTCCACCGGATAAAACAAAATGCAGAGAATGCAGGGAATTTAGCAAGCAATGGCATATGGCAAATCAACATCATTTATCACAGAATAATTGGCATATCAATTCATTAATGAACACACCACATGCTATAGTACCTATACTTCACATATTAGCTTTAAATCACATTTAATCATTGCTAGGGCCCACGGCCGTGATGTATCACTAGGGCCTACGGCCGCGTCGTATCGCTAGGGCCCACGGCTGCGATGTATTGCCAGGGCTCCAAGTCGCGAAATAGTTTCATAAGGCTCAAAGCCAAAGCATTGTCTGGGCCCATGGCCGCGTCGTATCACTAGGGCCTACGGCTAATTCAATAACATGCTATCAATTACCATGCTTTTATCACATAATCGAGCTACACAAAATAACTTTCCAGTAGTGTCCTAGGGTTCAAGTAAGGGTTTAGGAACCACTTACAATGATTAATCAGTAAAAATTCACACCAAACGAGCCTCCACGATCCAATAGATCACAACCAAATGAGAACCACGTGCCGTTCCAAGAAGTTCATCAATTTTGAGTCAAAATCCACTCAATTTCGGATTAGAAACAATTGACTTTCACTTTCGATAAACCATTCTCTCGATCACCAAACAAATAGCAACTCAGGATGCCTTATCAATTGGTCGAATGCACGACAACACCTCCATTAATCCTGCATTTATTCGGTTCATGCTACAATTTAAAGGGCAGAATATATATCTCAAGTTCCATGCACCAATTAGCCCTTAAATCACCTTTAAACTTCAATTCACTTCTCATACTTCCCATTGGCACTTCACATGATATCATATAAGACGTTATACGTCAATTGAAGTCCAAATATTCCTCATTCATCCCCCAAACAGAACAGGCCAACATGTATACACCCTTAAAACAGAATCGATTTTTGTTCCCAACTGTTCAATCAAGCCATAAATCAATTTCAAGACCAACTATTTGCACAAATAACATACCAGGACCTTCATTTACAAGTTTAAAAGGCTCACTGTTAGTTTTGAAGTCTTTTGACACCCAAAGACTTCGGAATAGCCTGATCTCCACAAGGTCAGGATTTGTCCAGTTTTGTACCACTCATGATCAGCCATAAAAATCTAATTTTTCACCATCTATTTGGGGCTATAGACCATATGAACATAGTACTAGATATTATGAAGCTCTCCAAAAAAATTTGAGGCCAATCGGAGTCTCTAAGAGGTAGAACGAAAACTTTATCTCGGCTTGCGCGTATTTTGTCCGGTTTTGATTTAAGGGCTGGTTCGGAAAAACCATCCAACGAAACATCGATCTACCACTTGGAATGGGTCAAGGACACGTCTATCTACCTTCTGGTGGTCGGAACACCTCAAATGGCCACCAGAAAGGGCCGCTCGACCGGACCAAATAGAAGGTTCAAAAACTATTTTTCTGGACAGTTTTCAGTTGAGTGTGTTTGGAGAGGAAATGCAATGAACATGAGGTAGATGGTATACACAGCAGATGAGGTCTTTAATATACTTGTCTCACACATGTTATTGAGGTTAATTTGATTATACTTGGTTTGTGAAGTCATTAATGCTTGAGGGTCTCCTTACTTGACATGTGGCAACCTCCAATAATACATCTCCAACTTTGACTCAATCTTTGACCCCATTATAGCAAATTTTCGGCAACCATATAAGTAGGCAAATGTCCAATTTTTCTTTCTTAATTTCTTAAGGCAAGGGCAAATGGTCGAGGGGCAAAATGGTAATTTTGTACTTTCAGTCCAAACTTCACTTTTCCAATTCGAAATTACCATTTGGCAAGACATTGTCAAATTCCTATCCAGAAATAGAATTCTCTATTTCCAATTGCCTATTTTGAGCTTCCATTTCATGATCATTTGTCCGTCGATCGTAATTCCAATTTATTTTGAACTATCGGACGGCTTTTGCAAACGTTACACGTATCGACTCTGTGATTCTTATAACACTGAGGATACCTCAAGTTATGACGACTTTGGTTGTCATGTAATTGCGAGGGTTCATCACTAGCTACGACGACTTTGATCGTTATAGTTCGATTTAGGAAAATTTGTAAATTATACATTGGTTAAGCGGATTCACCCGCGATCCAATCGTATAACGCTAGCATTGTATTCCTTAATCGTTATCTGATCGGCCTTATTGGCTATAAATGTTCCCTCGACAATCTTATGGTCAAAGCGTCATTTCCTTTTTCGAGTTTCCTAGGTCCACGTAACTTGTTATGCGTTAGCCTTTTCCTTTTGGTCGGTTTACTCAAGATTGATCAGATCTGAGCGAGATAAAACTGAAATACATCGTAAGGTACATTAACACTTAACAGCCTCAAAATGACAGGAAATTCTGAATGTCACAATTCCTCCCCCTTATAGAAATTTCGTCCTCGAAATTTACAATAAACCCAACTTTAGTTAACAAATGGGGGTATTGACGTCTCATAGCTTCTTCGCTTTCCCATGTTGCTCCTTTGGTCCCGAGATGCTCCCAAATTACTTTGACTAATGAAATCGTCTTATTCCTTAAGACTTGCTCCTTTCGATCCTCGATTCTGATAGGCTTTTCCATAAATGACACCTTGTCATCAACTTTGATGGTTTCAAAATCCAAAACATGAGTCGGGTTTGGCTCATACTTCCTCAGCATTGACACATGAAATACATTGTGCACTTGTGATAGTTTTGGCAGCAAGGCAAGCTTGTAGGCCAAAATTCTAATTCGCTCCAGAACTTCAAAAGGACCTACATACCTTGAACTCAGTTTTCCCTTTTTCCCAAATCGAGATAATCCATGCATTGGTGATACCTTCAGGAAAACATGGTCGCCAACTTGGAATTCCAATGGTTTGCGTCTTTTATCAGCATAACTCTTCTATCGACTTTGCGCCATTCTAAGCCTTTCTCTAATGACTTTAATCGCCTCATTAGACCGTTCCACTAATTTTGGGTCTATTATACTCCTTTCTCCAACTTCATCCCAACATGCCGGCGTTTTGCAAGTTCGACCATAAAGTGCTTCGAACGGTGCCATACCAATACTTTGCTGGTAATTGTTATTATACGCAAACTCCACCAAATGTAGTTGGTCCTCCCATCCACCTTTGAAATCTATGACACAGGTTCGCAACAGATCCTCGAGCGTTTGAATTGTTCTTTCTGACTGCCCATTAGTCGGTGGATGATACGCTGCACTGAATTGCAATCTAGTTCCCAAAGCCTCCTGAATACTCTTCCCAAAGTTTGCTGTAAACTTAGGATCTCGATCCGACGTAATCGTAATCGGGATTCCATGAAATTACACAATCTGATGCATATACAACTCTATGTACTTATCCATTGCAAAATCCTTTCACATAGGTATGAAATGTGCCAACTTTGTCAATCTATCCACAATTACCCAAATTGAGTCATGGCCTTTTTGACTCCTTGGCAAGCCCATCACAAAATCCATTGTCACATGTTCTCATTTCCACTTAAGAATTTCTAGGGGTTGTAGCAATCCTCCAGGCTTATAGTGTTGAGCTTTCACCTGCTGGCAGGTTAAACACTTCGCCACATGCTTAGCTACATCCACCTTCATTCCATTCCACCAGTAATGTTGTCGTAGATTCTGATACATCTTAGTGCTACTTGGATGAATACTGTAATTGCTCCTGTGAGCTTCCGACAAAATCCTTTCTTTAAGTTCCTCATCCCTAAGTACACATAAACATCCTCGAAACTTTAGAATTCCATCTTCTAACACTTGAAACTCAGCTTTCCTTTTCGTCGCATCCATTCCAAGAATCTTTTGAATCTCGGGATTCGTAAACTGCAAGGCCTTACTCTTTCCTGAATCTTAGGCTCAATCCTCAAGGCTGCTACCAAACTTGATAGTAGACAAACTTCTACTTTAAACTCAGAATCTCTCAACTCCTCTAATAAAAACCATCCTTTAACCAATAAGAGCGCAATGCTTGACTTCCGGCTAAGTGCATCCGCAACTCTAATCACCTTTCTAGGATGATACAGAATCTCGCAACCATAGTCCTTGAGTAATTCCATCCATCAACGCTGTCTCATATTCAATTCTTTCTGAGAAAATAGGTACTTCAAACTTTGATGATCTGTATAAATCTGAAACCTTTCACCACATAAGTAGTGTCTCCAGATCTTTAAAGCGAAGATGATGGCAGTTAACTCTAAATCATGCGTCGGATAATTCATCTCATGAGGTCTCAATTGTCGTGAGGCATGAGCAACCACTTTTCCATGCTACATCAACACGCACCCTAATCATTTTAGCTAAGTATCGCTATATATCTCATAACCTCTAGGTCCAGAATGAATGGTTAGTATTGGTGCGGTCGTCAATCGGTGCTTAAGTTCTTGGAAACTACTTTCACACTTATCAGTCCATTCGAACTTCATGTCTTTCTTCGTTAGCCTCGCCAACGGAGTAGCTATAAACGAAAACTTCTCTATGAATAGCCTATAATAACCTGCTAATCCTAGAAAATTTTTAGTCTCAGTAACTGTCGTAGGTTTAGGCCATTTCATCACTGCCTCAATCTTTGAAGGATCTATTGAAATTCCTTCTCCAGAAATCATATGACCAAGGAAAGCTACTTTACTCGACCAAAATTCGTATTTACTAAACTTGGCGTAAAGTGAATGCTCCCTCAGGGTCTGCAGAACTACCCTTAAGTGTTCTTCATGTTCCTCATTACTCTTCGAATAAATCAAGATGTCATCTATAAGAACAATAACGAACCAGTCCAAGTACTCCTTAAACACTCGATGCATCAAATCCATGAATGCAGCAGGGGCGTTAGTCAAACCAAAAGGCATAACTGTGAACTCGTAATGCCCATATCTTGTTCTTAAAGCAGTCTTTGATATATCATCCTTCTTAATTTTCAACTGTTGATAACCAGTCCTCAAGTCTATTTTAGAAAATAGAGACGCTCTCTGTAGTTGATCAAACAAATCATCTATCCTCGGCAAAGGATACTTGTTCTTGATGGTCACTTGATTCAATTGCTTGTAATCTATACACAATCGGGATCCATCCTTCTTTCTCACAAACAACATTGGCGCTCCCCATGGCGACGCTTTCGGTCTAATGAATCCCTTATCCAGTAATTCTTGCATCTGTACTTTTAATTCTTTCAGCTCAAACAAGGACATCCTATACTGTGCCTTTGAAATTGGCTCATTCCAGGTGCCAATTCTATCACAAACTCAATTTCTTTCTCAGGTGGTAATCCTGGAAATTCCTTAGGAAAGACATCAGGAAACTCACGTACTACGGCTATACTGTCCAACTTTGGCTCGTCTGTCGTTGTTTCTACTGCAACAGCCAAATAAGCTTGATATCCTTCATTCAACAACTTAGTTACCTCAAGCGACGAAACCAAAGGAATTGAGGTTCCTCCCCGACTTCTTGCAAATTCAAAACTAGGGTGACCTTTCGGGTAAAATCGAATTACCCTATTACCACAATCCACTACAGCCTTTTGCTTTATCAACCAATCCATGCCAATAATTACATCAAAATCATACATAGGTAACACAGCCAAATCAATCCTTTCTTTGCTACCACCAATCACTATCTTACAATCCACACAGCCTAGCGAAACTAACACGCTGTCTTTTAATGATGTGGCAACATGCAGTAGCACATTCAATGGTTTCAACTCTACTCCCACTAGATCAGCAAACTGAGCAGATATAAAGGAATGTGACACTTCAAGATCAAACAAGGCATAGGCAACTTAGTCACACAAATAAATTGTACCTGTGACCATGCCAAGCGCTTCCTCTGCCTCTCTACGTGCCACAGCGTACACTCTCCCTTGGGTTGGTGGTCGATTCTGCTCATTCTGTGGAATCACAGCCGGTGGTCCTACCTTTGGTCGCTGTCCTTGTGCTCTATTTACTGGAGCTTGGCTTGGACAATTTTTTGCCTGGTGGCCAAGCTGACCACATCTATAACATGCTCCTGACTACCTTGGGCAAGGTCTATTTCCATGCCTTCGCTCACAGATACGACAATTCCAACTTGCTTGAAATGGGGTTTTCACAATATTCCTTCGAACAGGAGGAACAGAACGTCTATTACTCATCATCGACCTTTTTCCCAACTATCGATTATTTCTCAGGGGGATAAATTGTGATCTAGAAGCAACGCCTCTTTCCTTGATATCCCTTTCAATCATTTGGCTCCTCTTATAAATCTCTCTGTATGTTCTCAAATTCACAATTATGATCCTACTGCGAATTTCTGGTTTCAAACCATTTCGAAACCTTTGCGCTTTCTCGAGTGGATCCTCAACTGACCTTGGGGCATACCTTGACAATCTCGCAAACTCTGCTTCATACTGATCCATAATCAGTTGATTCTGTCGCAACTGCCGAAATTCCAGTCGCTTACTTTCACGTGCCGTCTCAGAAAAATACTTGTCATTAAAAGCGGCAATGAAGGCAGCCCAAGTCAAAGCCGTACCTTCAGGAAATACTCCTCCCTTCAAGGCACTCCACCAATCATGCGCAATTCCCTTTAGCTGATGCACAGCTAGCAACAACTTCTCTCATCTGTGCATCTTAACACTTCGAAAGCTTTCTCGAGTTTCTCAATCCACCTTGGAGCCAACTCATGATCTCCAGTACCATCAAACTGGGTCGGTTTCAGTTTAATAAACTGCTCGACCAACTAACCCATTGGTCTATTGGCATTGACATTCCCTTGAGCATTCCTACCTTCAGCACCTTGGGCATTGTTTCCATTTGCCATATTCATAGTTGCCACTGCTGCTTCAGCAGCTTAAGCTATGATCTCAGCTCTATCTTTCGCTTGCCTAAGAACTGCTGCCGCTCTATCTTGAGCTTCTTTTCCCATAAGCTCGCCAATCTGTTCCAAGGCTCTCAGGACTCCTTCCATTCTCGAGTCCTTAACCACTGAAACTCTGGAGCTCGAAGCTCCATTTCTCGGCCTTCCAGGTCGATTACTCATACTTGCTCAACTTAACTCACTTGAGTCACCATAATTCCATCACGGAATTAGAAATCTAATTCACTTACTCATATCTCATTACTTCTACGCTACTCAACAAAGTAGAAATCATATAACAACAGCCAATCACTCAGGCATTCTCAAAAACACATCAACCATACCTCAAGTCTAGACTCATCTGTAACTTGGTACAAATAGAGGTATAACTCACTCATTCAATCCGCATCCACAACAACATGCTAAGTGTAGAGCTCGACCCCTTATAGGTCCACAAAAATCATGCCATGTCAATAAGTCATTCACACGTGCCATTTATATGCCATGCATTCATGCTTGACTCTCTAACGACTCCCCCTAGGGTCTCACTACCCCAATCATCCCAATTCCTTTACTCCTTATTACTCAAATCCTCAATCGACTGTACTCTTGGTAACCTTATCTTAACCTGTTATGATACCATTCAAAAGAGGATGTGACGCCCCGCGTCCTCTGGAGCTCGTTACATCCGCCTCAGGCTAAACATTTACCCAGGAATCTCACACGACCTAGTATGATATGAAGTGCACAAACGAAAGTGAACATTTCCGTACAAAGAAAATAAAAAGAAAACGGGAGTTTTAGAAAAATTCAAAAGCACACCATTTATATATAGCAGAAACATTCATTACAAACAGTGGAAGGGAAAAGACAAAAATTAGAAAGCTGCACACCCTCAGTAGAAAAGGAACTAAGGCTTAGGGTTCAAAGGCTACTACTAAACCTTTCCTAAAACCCAACACCAAAATTGTTCATTCTTAATCACCGAACCCCCTTCAATCAGACTTCACATCTGAACAGCTTGACTCATATCTTCTGTTGCCCCCTTAACATCTGGGTCGTAATCCGAAAAATTCTAGGATGGCACATTCTCTGAAGGCTCTTTGATGTCTTCCTTGGCTTCTTCTTCTTCTTCTTCTTCTTCTTCTGTTTCATCTTTTTCATCAGTGGCCTCGATAGCGCTAGCAGAAATCTCTACATAGTTCATATACTCAGCAGATGACAAAGGAGACTTAGGCACTTCATGTATGTTTCTTGGACCTTCCATAGATTTGGGTTGTCCGCTTCAATGCCTGGTTGGGAAGGATGGCATCAAATTGGAATCACCTCCCATGGAACATCCTCTGGCAATAGGGGTCCCATCAAGCTGCTATCTCCCACTTGACGAAACTAGGCTTCAAAACGATGGGTTGCAGTTCCGGCTTCCCTTCGTCTACTTAGACTGTCGTGCGCTTCCTGATATAAGTAATACCCTTCCGGTAATGAAACTCATCAAAATCGGCGATCATCCCCTTTGGATCGCCCATGCGAATTGGCAGCATGGCTAGGGTTAGGGTCTGAAAAGTTTATCTCACTAAGGGGTGAGATCGAAGTCTCAGCAAGTGAAACCCAACCCTAACTAAACCACTAGTTTTACCGGATAAATCAAAATGCGGGGAATGCGGGGAATTCAACAAACAATGGCATATGGCAAATCAACCTCATTTATCATAGAATAACTGGCATATCAGTTCATTAACGAACACACCACACATTATAGTACCCATAATTCACATATTAGCCTTAAATCACATTTAATCATTGCCGCGATGTATCGCCAGGGCCCACGGTCGCGTCGTATTGCTAAGGGCCACGACCGCATCGTATTGCTAAGGCCCATGGCCATGATGTATCACCAGGACTCCAAATCATGATAGAGTTTCATAGAGCTTAAAGCCAAAGCATCGCCAAGGCCCACGGCCACGATGTCATCACCAATCATTGCCAGGGCCCACGGCTGCATCGTATCGCTAGGGCCCACGACCAATTCAATAACATGCTATCAATTACCACGCTTTTATCACCCAATCGCGCTACACAAAACAACTTTCCAGTAGCGTCCTAAGGTTCAAGTAAGGTTTTAGGAATCACTTACAGTGATTAATCAGCAAAAATCCACACCAAACGAGCCCCCTCGATCCACAAGATCACAACCAAACGTGAACCACGTGCCGTCCTAGGAAGTTCATCAATTTTGAGTCAAAATCCACTCAATTTCGGATTAGAAACAATCGACTTTCACTTTCGATAAACCATTCTCTCGATCACCAAACAAATGAAAACTCAGGATGCCTTATCAATTGATCGAATACATGACAACACCTCCATTAATCCTCTATTTATTCGATGCATGCTACAATTTAAAGGGCATAATATATATCTCAAGTTCCACGCACCAATTAGCCATTAAAACACCTTTAAACTTCAATCCACTTCTCATACTTCCCATTGGCACTTCACATGATATCATACAAGATGTTATACGTCAATTGAAGTCCAAATATTCCTCATTTAGCCCCCAAACAGAACCGGCCAGCATGTATACACCCTCAAAACAGAACCGGTTTCGGTTCTCAACCGTTCAATTAAGCCATAAATCAATTCCAAGACCAACTCTTTGCATAAATAACATACCAAGACCTTCATTTACAAGTTTAGAAGGCTCACCCCGAGTTTTGAAGTTTTTTGACACCCCAAAGAGTTCGGAATAGCTCTATCTTCACAAGGTCAGAATCTATCCAGTTTTGTACCACCCATGATCAGCCATAAAAATCTAATTTATCACCATCTATTTGCAGCCACAGACCATCTAAACATAGTACTAGATGTTATGAAGCTCTTCTAAAAATATTTGAGGCCAATCAGAGTCTCTAAGAGGTAGAATAAAGACTTTACCTTAGCTCGCATAGATTTCGTCCAGTTTTGGTCTAAGGGCTGGTTCGGAAAACTGTCCAATGAAACTTCGATCTACCACTTGAAATGTGTCAAGGACACGTCTATCTACCTTTTGGTAGTCGGAGCACCTCAAATGGCCATCAGAAAGGGCCGCTCAAACGGACTAAACAAAAGGCTCAAAAACTATTTTTCTGGGCAGTTTTCGGTTGAGTGTGTTTGGAGAGGAAATGCAATGATCGTGAGGTAGATGGTATACACAGCAGATGAGGTCTTCAATATACTTGTCTCACACATATTATTAAGGTTAATTTGATTAGACTTGGTTAGATGAGGTCATTAATGCTTGAGGGTCTCCTTGCTTGACATGTGGCAAGCTCCTATAATACATCTCCAACTTTGACTCAATCTTTAACACTTGTATAGCAAATTTTTGGCCTCCATATAGGTAGGGAAATGTCCAATTTGTCCTTCTTGATTTCTTAAGGCAAGGACAAATGGTCGAGCGGCAAAATGGTAATTTTGCACTTTCAGTCCAAACTTCACTTTTCCAATTCGAAATTATCATTTGGCGAGACATTTTCAAATTCCTATCCAGAATTGAAATTTTCTATTTTCAATTGTCTATTTTGAGCTTCCATTTCATGATCATTCGTCCGTCAATTGTAATTCCAGTTTGTTTCGATCTATAGGGCGACTTTTGCAAACGTTACGCGTATCGACTCTGTGATTCTCATCACACTGAGGATAACTCAAGTTATGACAGCTTTGATTGTCATGTAATTGTGAGGGTTCATCGCTAGCTTTGACAAATTTGATCGTCATTGTTCGATTTAGGAAAATTTACAAATTATATATTGATTAAGCGGCTTCATCTGCGATCCAATCGTATAACGCTAGCATTGTATTCCTTAATTGTTATCTGATCGGCCTTATTGGCTTTAAATGTTCTCTAGACAATCTTATGATTAAAGCGTCATTTCCTTTTTCGAGTTTCCTAGGTCCACGTACGTTGTTATGCGTTAACCTTTCCTTTTTGGTCAGTTTACTTAAGATTGATCAGATTTGAGCGAGACAAAATCGAAATACATTGTAAGGTACATTCACACTCAACAACCTCAAAATGACATGAAATTCAAAATGTCACATTTTTCATCGTTCTGAGTCGATTGACATAGGTGGTTTGATCCAAATTGATTGTTTAAGCCTCCAATTTCATAATTTTTGAATTACGATTAAATGAAAATTTAGGGTTTTCATAAAAATTGTTTATAACTTCTAGGCAAAAAAACATTTATGGATAATATTCACGTCCTAAGTTCGATTTTGAGGCTTATTTGCCAAAATTTCCCATAAATTTTGGTTAATTTTTTTAAAAATAGAGTCGAACTGGTTCTAACCGGTCGAACCGACTGAACCGGTCCGCTACAGCATCATCTTCAACTTCAGGTTTCCTGCGTAAAATGCAAATGTACAGGTGTGCTTTGATCGAGAAATTGGCCTTCCAATTAACCATGATCAATAAAATTGATCAAGGGGTTTTGATCCTCAAAGTATTCTCTGTCGATTGAGACTGGTCCGACGATCTGGGTTCATCGAAACAGCATCGGCGATGGCCATGTAAGCGTCGGCCATTTTCAATGCAAATGCAGGATCAAATGCACGCCAACTTCATGCCAAATGTGATCACTGGAGGGCCTAAATGGATTGGCCATTTTATCCCTATCGACTACTTATCATCGGTGACCATTTTGCAAGTGTTTGGACGTGCGAAGGTCACCGACTCCTATTCCCCCGTGGGGACCCTTTTCAAAATGTGGATTATATCAAAACAAAGTCTTTTTGATTGAGAGGTGGCAGACATTCCATTTCTGGAGATAAACAGAATTGAAAGAGAGAGCGAGAGAGGAGAGAGAGAGCTCGCTCTCCGACTGCCATTGTGGAGAGCTTGAGCTCAAAGAACACAGCACTAGTCAAGCCATTCTAGGCCGAACCTCGTCGTCATTGCCGATTCAGTCGAAACTGGTCTAGGTTATCCTAGACCTTACCAGGTCAATCTGACTTGTAGGTAAATCTCCTGAACTTGAGGCGAAGCTATCCTGTGATTGAATTGCCTAGATTTTGTGTAAATTGCACAAATGAACTTCCATGGCCGTGCTCGACATTTTGCATGATGTTCGTGATTTTGTGAATGAAATGTTTCGATTATGATATAAATGAAACTAGATGATAAGGTGAGTTGAAAGACACCGGTTTTATGTTAATTGGTTTAGGTTTAGTCATCCATCGGCGTCGGAGAAATCTCAGCCGTCCATTCCGTCGGGGTCGAGAGATTAAAGAAGAAGCTGACGTGATGGAGTCAACGAGTCAAAGGTCTAGGTGACAGTACGTGATTGGTCCACATAGGTGCTAAGTTGGTTCGATCGTTAGTCTGTTAGACAGAGTCAGCTTAGATCGGACGATCTAGGTTAATCGAGTCCTATTTTTGATGGCCGTCCGATTAGTAATTAGGAATATCCGAAAATGATTTCAAAATTAGAAAATCAGAACAGACTGAAACGGTGCCGTTTAGGTTAGTGGTTGAGTGGTGTTGTTTAGGTTAGTGAAGATGGACGGTCCAGATTAAGTTTTGGCTTTTAATCGTGGCCGTAAGTTTAAGTAATCAGATTTGACGGTTGAGGAGTAGTCGACTTTTGATTTGAGTCGTAAGTTTTAGTTAGCCAATCCTAAGGTCGTGGAGTAGCCATGTGGTTCATAGGAGCTGTCAGATTAAATCCGAATAATCGAAAAATAAAAAAGACGGAATGACATCATTTTTACGGGGTCGGTAGCGTTGGTTCGGGTCTAGGTCGGGTTTCGATCCTAGTGGATCAGGTCACCTAGTTCGAATAATTTTTTTATAATAAAAAATTCAAAAATGATTTTAAAAAAATAAAAAATCAGAGAAATTCTGAAAATTCTAAAAATGTTAGAAAATCCTAGAAAATCCCAAAAATGTTGAAAAATTGTGAAAAATTTCTAGACACTCCAGAAATTCTCAAAAATTGAGGAATGACCACAGACAACTGGTTAATTCTATTTTTGGGATTTCTTATCCGTTCTTCTAGAAATTGACGATATTACCGTTTATGGTTAAATCACCTCCGCTTCGTATATAAGATAGGTCGAGAATGCCAAGATAAGAATTAGGGTCAGGTGATCAATTCCTATGCTTGGATTTTCGAATCTCGTTCTTTTTTCTGAAAATGATGATTTTATCCCTCAAAGGATAAATCGCCTTTCTTATTCTGATCGAGCCGCGGAGATTACTCAATATTAAGATTTGGATCTGATGGTCGATCAATCCTTCTGTTTGGGATTTTTACGTCTCATCACCTTCTGTAACGACGATGTTACACCTCAAAGAGTAAATCGCTTCTAAAATTCCAAAAATATTCAAAATTTTTTCAAAAAATAAGAAATAGATTGGTTTGGTGAGTAATCCTATTTTCACCACCTTTTGAATCCATATTTCATCTGAAATGATAAATTTTCCTTTTAAATTGTCCCAAAACTTTTCAAAATTATGATTTTGCCCCTCAAGGGTAAATTGTGTCAAAAACACTTATGAGCCTTGATTGACATTTCTCTAGGCTAATAGGGCCTTACTAGGGATGTCATGTTGCGCTCATGTGATTTATCCGCACGTTTTGGATCCTTGATTTGCGCATTTATTCTCTACTGATTGTGAGTGCTAGGGTAGTCATTTTTATCTGCATGAATTACTAGATTTAGGGTTCTGTATCTTACTCATCTACATGAAATCTTGGGGTTAGATAAGTCATTTAAATTAGGTACCGAAAAAGCGTCAACTCTGGTAGTTAGCTAAGCAAAGTTCCCGATCCTATTTCTCCGGTTTACGCAGAATCGAATAAAGTGCTCCCAACTATTCGATAGGGTTTTCGATCGTACCCTCCACAAAATGATTGGTGGCGACTCTTTGGCATGTACACATATCACATGTCACTAGACTACACCGAAGGTCGATCACGTATACCTCCGTTGCGACTTGGGTAACGGGTCTTGGGGAGAGACCCGCGTTCGACTAGACGGGACGGCCCATTAACCCCCTTGCCTTGACGCCGGGAAAATCGCGAGAGGGTTGCGACAGATTGGCGACTCCACTGGGGACTTCTTCCAAACCAGAATCTCTAGTTAAGAATTTTAGAGGACTTGAGCCGATTAAAATGTTGATTAGTATATCTAATCTTGTTTTCTGCAAGTGCTCTCGAAGGTGAGGTACGTACCCTAACCATTGTGTTAAATTTTTTTTGCAGATTAGAGAAATAAAGGGTGGAGTGTTTGATGATATTTTTCCTACAGGTTGGAGTTGGGATTGTATGTTTATTTTTACGCATATATTGAAGCGGCATTTGATACAAACTGCTATGCATGACCTTGCATTGTGATGATCATGACACATCTTACGCACTGGCGGTCAAACCCCGACTGCAACCACCTTTAGGTTACCTTAGATAGGGAAAGGGTGCCAAAGGATCTCGTGTTTGATGGTACTTGAGACTTTCATATTCGTTCCCGCTTACAATCCAAATTGGTGATATCTAACCCTCTTGGGTGGGTACTCTTGGGGAGGAATCTACCATATTTGAATCGTGGGAGCCTAAGCCGTAGGTTTCTCACCAGATCTTTCGATTTTTAGAATATATCCCCACTTGTCTCATGCGCATGACTATAGAAGGCTGGTATACCTAAAATCACTCATTGTGTGACATTTTGATTTTCCTGTCATTTTCAGAATCACTAATGAGAAATATATTTAGCGATGTATTTCAATCATATCTCACTCGAATCTGATCAATTTGAGTTGACTGACCAAAGGGGAAAAGCTAATGCGAGACAAGGTACGTGGACCTAGGAAACTCGAATAAGAAATGACACTTTGACCATAAGGATTGTCGAGAGTACATTTAGAGCCATAAAAGATCGATCTAAGAACGATTAAGGAATGTATTGCTAGCGTTATATGATTGAAGCGCGGGTGATGCCGCTAAACCAATATATAATTTGCAAAATTTTCCTAAATCGAACAGTGACGATCGAGACCATCGAAACTAGTGATAGACCCTCACGATTACATGACAACCAAAATTGCCATGAATTGACGAGCCTAATTGTGATATGAATCACATGGTCGATACGCGTAACGTTTGCAAAAGCCGCCCGTCAATTCGGGATAGGCTGGAATCACGTCCGATAGAGAGTTGAATTAGAAACGAGTCTAGAAAATTGAGATTAGAGAAGAAAAAATTTCAACATTACAATTGGATTGGTCATTGCCTCATCGAAGAAATTTGGAATCAGAAAAATGATGTTCCGGACGTCGGGGGTAAAATTACCATTTTGCTCCTCAAGCCCTAACCTTGCCTATATTTTGGATGAGGGCATTTTGGTCATAAACCACACCCAAGACTACCGAAAATTTGAAGAAACCATGGCCATTGGATGAGCTTTGATTGACATATTGGACAAGTGTCAAGAGATTAAACCTTGAGTTGATAGGTTCACTTTTAACCTACCATTCAACTCACCTTGACTCTTGAAATTGGTATAAACCCTCATTCTCTCACTCACATGGCCGAACACCCTCAGTCCTTTCTGCCATTTTCTTCTTCTTCTTCTTCATGCCTAGAAATCGCTCACTACCCGATCGGATTCTGTTCGCCCGTTCGCTGCCGTTGACTACCACCTCTAACGACTTCCAGCCACCGAACAGACCACCCACTCCTTCCTTAACCTCTTGCAGACGATCTCGAAGTGGAAACGAGTCATTTGATTCAGTGAGGAGCTCCGGCCAGCTGATCTCCCGAAAGTCGACGGAAATCATCGCAACCAGAGGTAAGCCACGTCTTAGGCCTCTTAGGATACCGAAATCTTGGAGTTTTTCAACCAAATTTTGTGGACATCTAGGGAACACATAGATTGAGGTGTGGTAAAAAGTTTGGGTTAATTTGATGGAGTTTTGACCCCAAATGGGTCTTGTGTTTGAAGGGCCAGAACTGACCAGTTGAAGGCTTGGGAAGACCGGTGTCATTCAAGGAGTTTCTGACGTCGGCTTGGCTCCAAATTTTTGGCGAGCTTCCCAAACCTTTAGAAATACATGTTAACAAGTAGATTAGTGAATAAATTGAGGATTTGAGGTGGTTTAAGGACTGGTTAGTTGGGGTATACACAGAACCAAAATTGCCCGGTTCGGTCCTGTGCATGCTGGTTCTATGAGAGCTATTGGTGGTTGTAATTGAGCTCCAAATTCATCATTGAGAAGTATGAGGGTGCTAATTGATAGGTCCATAAGGTGTATGTTTAGTGGGGTGATGATTTGGGCAAGAAAATTAACGATCGGATGAAATTTCCTTAGGTTGCGCGGTTGAGTTGTCCTTGGACCATTTGGACCGAACGCTTGAGGTGCTTGGGAAGAGGATTGTGTTGCATTGAGCTTGAGTTAAGGGGAATCCTAACCTTTGATAGGAGGATTGGACTCGATTGAGCGATTTATGCGTGTATGGATCGATTTTTGGAGGTCTATAACGTGATGACCTAATGTGCGTCCTAGAATGGTATAGAGGACTTGAACGTGTGACAATGCTTGTGCTTGAGTTGATTACCATGTTTAAATGTCAAATTTGATTGTTTTGTTTGCCATAAGTGTATTGTTATTGTTTGTGCATGAGTTTGCACATGACATTATGTGTATGAATTGAATTGAACTTGTGGCATGCCTGAGAAGTTGGAATACCCTAAGGCGTATGAGACGCAGGGTCGTATGACAAATGCCCTCAGGCGCTAAGGCGTGGGGTTTGAATTGAATGGCACCCTGAGGCGTATGAGACGTGGGGTTGAGAAGGCCATAGTCCTGATGCCTTGAAACGCGAGACGGAGTTGTGATGTGTCAACACAGGCCTAGAGTGACATTGAAAATCTCATACGTTTATGCGGGTTTGTCAATGAGACGGTCTGATGCGTTTATGCGGACCGAGCGTGAGGCGTTCTAAATGCGGGCATGAAAGTGAGGCAGGCGGGAAGGGTGGAAGTGGTGATTCAACATGGCGATGTGTGTATGATCCTATTGATGTGTTATGATGCCATGACTGCATGCCTGACATCTGTGTGTTGTTATTGATAGTTGAATGCCTCATGCGTTTATTTGTATGAAGTGCCGGTAATTGTATCTGCCTGAGTGGACTGTTAGCCTAACCTAGGGTTAGGACCCACCTTACCAAGATATATATCTCACTCCGTTGTGGGACCCCTTTCTTTACAAATCGTAGGCCCTGAGGATGTGGCCCATCAAGTTTGGCGATATCGGTTTATTTTGATGAGTTCCCTGATGGGCAGGAGACTATTTATGTTAGGAAATGCACAATAGTTTGGGTAGACGGGATGGTAGTAGCCGGAAGCCTCATAAATATGAGGCCTAGTTTCGGAAGGTAAGGGATGTATCTACTAGGCCACTGAAGCCCATTGAGATGCTTCATGGAGTGATCCCTAGTTAGTGTCATCTCACTCGGGATTCGGTGGAGGCTGAGAGGTCAATCGCCGGCTCGAGGAACAGTCCTAAGAGGACCTCGACCCTAGAGGACATTGAGGAGGTCATAGTGGTCGAGGCTACCGAGGATGACCTGGTGGAGCCGTCCACGGACGAGACACTCGAGGATACGGTGGAGATTTGCTCTGAGACCTTTTCGGAGTGTGAGTCGACTGAGGAGGCAGAGGAGACTGATGACTCTAGCAGCTCGACTTAGGAACTCCTGGTTTACTAGTTTGATATTTTGACAGTGACCTTGATGCCGTTCTTTTTTTGGTGATGATAATGGACCTTTTTTGGTACTTACCCCGTCACCCCTACTGACTAGTGGATCTAGTTTGCTATGCACATGTATGGACATTCGGGTATTATGTATTATTAATATTCTCGCTATCCAGGTCCCACTTTATATTTGTATGGAGGAGTTTTTAATGTCGTCGCTTCCGCATGCTTGTTCCGTGATGTATCTCTCGACTTACATGTGAATCCTGGGACCATGAGAGATATCTTGATTTGCTTGCAGGGAGTCGCGTGCTCGTGTTTGAACCGCAGGGCGTGACACATTGTTACAAGAGAATATTTGATATTCCCTGGATTTTGGTTGGTAAGACATTTACTTTTGATGTATTTCATTATTCCATATTTCATAGTATGTTCATCTGTTGCATATTATTCATATCCACATACATTGCATGCACTTTGAGATCATCCAAGTGACTGATCGAAACAACGATAATAGGGGGTAGGATGTTGCTATTTCCTAAAAGTTCGACAGAGTTAGTGACTTTTGAGTATCTAAGGAAAATCACTCGTCATGGGCTGAACGTAAGGTTGCACTTTACCAGATTTGTACATGGTCGAGAACTGATTGGCCGTAAGCTAGGATATGCCGAAGGTTGCCAGAATAGTTACTATGTCGATAACCTTAGGTTTAAGCGGCTGTCGCGACCTAAAAATCGAAAATTCTTATAGGCTTGAGATTGACTTAAGATTCAAACAAGAACCAAGGCAAGACATCAATGGAATTTTTATAGGACTAAGTCCACTAAAGCTTTTAATTTTTCAAAAAATTTGAAGTGGACCGGTTAAGTCTTAATTGCTTTCGAAAAATTAAAATGCAAGTCCCCAGCGGAGTCGCCAAGTTGTCGCGACCTACAAATCGAAAATTCTAAACTAATGAATTATCAGGTTAATTTTAATGACTAACCTAATACGGACTCTCCTAAGCCCTCCCAAATCGCAACTTAGACTAATTAAAATGATTTAAAAATTGGAGTCGCCACTAATCATTTTTGGTAGGTTGATTAGAACCTAAGGAAAGTAGTGGAAGTACTATTTTACTTCTACGAACTAGAGATTTGTGGATTTGAGGACTTGATTACATTAACTAAATAAATCTAATGCCCTTTCGGTACCTTAATTCCATGAGATGTCCTAAATCGACGATCAAATTTGATTGAGTTTGATTTGATTTAAATGAGGTGTTTTTTTTAGGATTTTCGCTTTTAGATGCAATGCATGAATGACCATGAATGAATGCATGATACGAAACTATCTAAATGATGGATGATATGCAAAACATGCAAATTTAATGTCATGTCAATCTATTGCGAACTTAAATAATCAACTTAAAACATGCAAAACGATATATAACCTACATGCGATGATAATTTATTCAAGCATGCAAATAATCAAAGAAACAAATGGACTAAACATGCAAATCGAATTATGAGTCTAAGATGTAATGAGACTAAGCATGATTTTTTTTATCACATAACATAGCATGACATGACATAGAGACAAGCATATAGGGCATGGCAAGTTATATTATACAATATGTGATTTTCAAAAATAAAGAAGCATGGATATGCAATTTTCGGAAACATGGTAGGCAGGATAAAGATATAAAAAAAATGGTATGCAAAATATGAGTTGTAATATGACATATGATACTCGAAAGTCGTGGAGGAAGTATAGGTGATGTGATGATTCTTGAAAATATGATTTGCAAAACATACAATATGAAATATGTAAAAGATATGATAAGGAATATGCATAGATGACATGAGATAATGCAAGATATGAGCAGAATTGTTCTTGGTATTTTTAAAATTTTCGCTCCATTTAAAATACAACCTTGATTGACTTCATTATATTAAATTTTATTCCAAATTTTCCAATCTTTTTAAAGCTTTAATTAGACATGGCTTCTAGAAAATCATATATTACCAAAATATTTTTATGAATTTTTTGTGTATGGAATTCAAATAAAATAATATCAATCAAGATAATATCAAGATAACGATCAAAATCAATCAGGAACAACTCGTGAGTATCCACTTCATGATTTTCGAAAATTTGATCATTCCAAATATAAAATCGAATAGAGTATTCCGACTTAACATAAACGTTGCCTATTAGGAAAAATAATTTTCCTAATTTAGATAGGTTTTTTTTTGTTTTTAAAGATTTGTAGAGAGATATGCATGAGATTTCAAATTCGTTCGAAATAAGTAACGTAATTTAGAAAATCAAATCGAAGATTACCTATTTCGGAGATTATGCAATATCTCATCTCCAAATCCGAATGCCACGGACGGGATCGGCGGACGGTGGGGACTCGTATATGTCCCCGTAACTTGAACCGAAGATGTACTTCCCTAATTTGAACCGTCATTAAATCTGCGCGAGATTTGCTAATGGGTCAGCATGGCTTGGCGCCGAAATCGACGGTCGTAATGAGGGCTCATTAATGGATAATCCTGCAACAAGAAACGAAACTAAAGCAAGGATAAAATGTTTTCATGCTTTCATGTGCAGGTAATCTGGGAAGAAGACAAATTCCATCGTTTTAGCAATTTCTAAATTCTTCACTATTTATCCCTTTTGCTCGTGACCATGCATTGAATAAAGCATCTCACAATTCTGTACCCGTCTTCTTTTGCCACCGTGTCGACTCTAAGGACTGAGGCGTGCTTCGGACCTGCTGAAGCTTGTATAGTCTTCGAGCTTAAGAGGTCACTGGAGAAATTGGCATGGTTTGTCCTCACACAAAAAGTCCGCAAATCGGGGCGTGCCTAAACTTTCCACAATCTCTTTGCGAGAGAATGGTATTAGCACAAAAAAAAAAAAAAAAAGCCAGATCTAGACAAAATCCAGTAGGAACAAAGCCCCACCGTTTGGACTTATTTGGCCGAAGTTACTGTGATGCTCGCTTGACCATAGAATTCAGCACTTGATTTTGCTAGACCTCAACGAAACCGCTGACATGTCTATGGGATCTCCTCGGGTTGAAACGAATCGACAAAAGGGCACAAGCAACTCGGGTGGACTCCTTGGTTCGTTGAAGGCGTCGATGAGGACCCACAGCTGGATTGCTTCGTCGACGTTGGGGCGGATCGGCAAGAGAGAACGTGATCTCTTTCTCACTCCTTTTTTTTTTTCCTTTTTCTTTTTCCTCTCTCAATCTGCCGTGTGTGTAAAAATTCGGTGGCTTCCCCCCTTTTGTTACATGACCTAGAGGTGTTTATATAGAAAACGAGTAGGTCAAACCCTGATAATGCGGGCCTAAGTTTTGGCCTTATTTCGATTAATAAACTTTAATTTAAAGGACTTTTTTTGAATTAAAATCTAGTGGGCTGAATTAAAAATCAAACTAAATCCATGCCTTAACCAAATTTCTCATGCTATATCGATTACTTGTCAAATTTTGGGTCTGCTTCCATCGTTAGTCCAATGCAAAAAAATATAATGCATGAAAGCATAAAATAAACTATCCTATATGATAAATGATTTAGTTATTTTTTATAGGAACTAAAATTTAGTTCCTGATTTTTTATGATAAATAAATGATTAAAAGGAAAAGTCAAAATTTAGGTGTCAATAGCTTCCCCTCTTTGAGTGGAAGGTCACAGAGGTTTTGCTCAAAGACTAGAAGTGAAACCTAAATTTTGCGAATGCAGGTGATGAAATATTTTTTTGCGGGAGTTTTAATCCCATTTTATGATGCAAGTGAAATGATGCATGAAATGAAGTGCTATAAATAACATGTGCCAAAATTTCTCTTTTCACGGTATTAGAGAAATATGCACATGGATCGCATAAGGAATACATGTTTTACCCAATATCTCATAATGCTGATGATTCTCTCAATCTCCAGACTTCTTTGTGGATGCCAGGATTTTAAGGTACTGAGCCCATCTATTACCAGAAATTTCTTTTTAACGCGAAACGACGCAAGATTTGCGTAAGGTTTGAAAATGTGTTTGAGTTGTGGTTCGAACTGACCATTTGTCTCTTGGGGACCACCTCAACGGGTTACCATGAGTTGGTAAAAATAATCTTTCGCAACTTTTTTTAGAAGGTCTCATCGTATCAAGAGGAGAGATGCCTCTTGAGACCTCCTCAACGGGTCACCATGAGACGATAAAATGTATCTTGCGACCTCGTCAATGGGTCAGAATGAGTCGGTAAAAATAATCTCTCGCGACCATATCTAGAAGGTCTCATCGTATCAAGATGAGAGATGCCTCTTGGGACCTCCTCAACGGGTCACCATGCGACGGTAAATGTCTCTTGCAACCTGCTCAACTAGTCAGCATGAGGCGGTAAGGTGTCTCTTGCGACCTTCTCAACGGGTCAGCATGAGTCGATAAAAATAATCTTTCGCAACTTTCTTCGTAAGGTCTTACCTTATCAAGACAAGAGATGCCTCTTGAGACCTTCTCAACGGGTCACCATGAGACGATAAAATGTCTGTTAAGACCTCCTCAACGGGTCAGCATGAGTCGATAAAAATAATCTCTCGCGACCTTCTCTAGAAGGTCTCATCGTATCAAGACGAGAGATGCCTCTTGGGACCTCCTCAATGGGTCACCAAGAGACGGTAAATATCTCTTGCAACCTGCTCAGCGGGTCAGTATGAGTCGGTAAAAATAATCTCTTGCGACCTTTTCTGGAAGTCTTCATCGTATCAAGCCGAGAGATGCCTCTTGGGACCTCCTCAATAGGTTACCATGAGGCAGTAGAAATAATCTCTTGTGACCTTCTGAAGCAGGTCTCATCGTATTAAGACAAGAGATGAAGTATCATCTGAATCGAATCACTATGAATACAAAGTAGTGTGATGCCTAAAAAATTATCACTGCGACCACAAGAAGGGTACGATTAAAGTTGATTGTAAAAGTGTTCAGAAAACTTACCCGGGTTCTCCAAGCAATGATGGATAGGCTGACTGTATCATACCCGTCCATCTTCTTGAAGTAATGATGATATGCATAAGCTCAAATGCAACATCATATGACATAAAAAGTTCATGAGATTTTGATTGTGTTATAAAGCTCCGTTGGAGAATTCATCAATAAGAAAGTCTATCGGACCCTACTGACAATTCTTATAAATTGAATGAGGAACTTTGGTCAGAAAGGACTTTCACCCACTCTCTTGAAAAGGTTCAGGTTGAAGATATTCTTATCCGAGGATTTGAAAAGCTACTGGTCAGTATTGCCAGTAAGGCTCGCTCATGTAATGGCTTTTGGATGAATTTCGAGACTTTGAGAGGTAACTTGATCATAAGGGATTGCTAACTGTTTGACAATATCAGCAGTAACATGTGCAAACATAATTACTGAAATTCATTAATGAAATCATGCAAAATTATTGTCAATCTTGCATTGTGCATTTCTTGAGCTCTTGTCAAAGACGATTAAAGTATGTGTTTCGCTCATGACGCGATTCATGCATAACCATTCTGCCAGGTTTGAATTACCAATTCAGTTCAAGGAGGTTATCACATTGTGAATACCTCGAATGTAATCTGAATTGAGACTTAGTCTGAAATGGCTTTCACTCACTCTCAAGGAAAGCTGTTTATCATAACTGCAGGATTCAAGAGAATTCACTCCATCTTACAATCATCGCATTTCGACAAGGTTTGAGCAATCTCGCAATTGGTGCAACCGAGCTGATCCAGGGGTCTTGATAAGGATTGTAATGAGGGTTAGGTCAAAGGTTCTCAATCGGGACTCCAGTCGAGTCAAGGCTTATGAAATGAAATTCTTCATCATTTGTGTCAAGTTTACAAGTCAAGAACCCTGCAAAAATGAGAGAGAAATAATCTTGCTCGAATTTCTTCGAGCGATGCTTAAAATCATTCAACTCTATGTTAATTCAAGTGCCCTAGTTATGAGAAACTTTTGAAGGGTTGTAATGTAGGTTATGATGAAGGACCGAGGAACGAAAAAAGCTCATTTTGGCTTAGAAAATATATGAGAAGGATTTTATGTTGGTGATCATTGCTGCTTGTCGCCGATCTTCACCTCCAAATGATACCATCATTGCTTGAGAGATGGTATGAACTTCTTTGGGAATTACACTTTGCAAAGTGACTCCTCCAAGTGACTCTTCCAGACTTATTGGAGATTCACCAGAGATGTGACATATGTATACTTGAAAATACAAAATTACTTTACGAGTGAACAAGAATTTGAATGGACATTGGCTTTGTTTTTGTTAGGCACTTTACTTTTTCTTTTTGTTATGCCCTAGATTTTTGCGGGATCAACCTTTACTTTTCTTACTCCCAACTCCCATTTTCGAGAGAGAACCCATGTATTTTTAGAGAGAGAGAGAGAGCTCGTATTTTTTTTCCTTTCTCTTCGAAATTTTCTCTAGAGAATGCTTGTTTTTTCCAAAGAGATTTTTTTTGTGCTTTTCGACATCTCTCTTCTGTGTCTTTCTTTCCTTCTTCTCTTTTTTTTTGGGAGTGGGCCCTTTTCTTTCAGTCTAAAATTTATTTCTTCATCCTATGATCTTAAACCATGAATTACAACCAGAACAAACCAAAATTATGCAAAATATCACATAAAGAATGAGTTTATTGAGGAGTTCTCTGTTGACCCGATCTTCTTCAGATGTCATCTTCGTTTTCGTCTTGAATGAGCAAATGATCACCAACATGGGTTTAAGAAATGAATTTGTAGGCTCAAGTGGGCTATACAAAGCATAGAGTGTATAGGATAGTGAAATGAATGTTCTTCATCATCCTAAGGCACTTCAATTAAAGTTCGAGCATAAATGCAAAGAAACACCCGAAGATTGATGTTAGTCCGAGCATGAGAATTTCTAACAATTTATCTCGTGCTGCTGCTGGGATTACCTCGTCTCGGCCCCAATGTGGGGTGGCTCTTAACAGGGGTAGGAAATAAAATCACTGCTAAAAGTAGTTAATCAATGGTCACATGTACTGTTTGGGATAGAGAATTGAATGCCTCTGTCATGTCAGCAATCGTACCTTTTGCGAGAAAACCCTTTGCCTTGAAGAATGCGAAATAATATCACTCAAATCACTTGGGGTTAAAATGTGGGACATATGTGGAAATGGATTGTCTTTCATCATTCTGTCATGCCCCATTTTGTAAATTCGATGCATCATATATAGTTTATGTTCCCTGTTAGTTTTGATGAATCAAACATGAAGAATAATCATGCATAAACCATGCAATGGGTGAACATTTTTAGGCATGCAAAAATTCAGTCAATTTCTTATGCTTTATGAAAACAAATTTGCTTGAAGAGTAGAATATGTAAGCATGAGAGAAAAATTTCAAAAATAAGGGAATCTGAGTTTCCCTCGAACATGTGAATGAATTAGACAAGTCAGGGAATCTACTCCTCGAGTTGAGAATGAGCTCAATCCGATCTTTGCCTTGAATGTGTTTTGGTTGCCCTTGTTCAATAGCCACCATGTACTTGAAAGAAGGGAAGTATAATCCTGATAATGACATAAGGCAGGGAGACAAACTTCCTTTTCCCAAGTTAAGTTTTACAATTGGTTTGCCTTATTTTTAATCCGGAGGTATATGTGAGATGATCATAGTTTTGCCAAAATGTATAATTGCCCCGGACAAGACCAATGTTGGGAACATGGTTTCGAGTTTTTGTATATGACTCCTTTCCAACCTGATTTTGCATAAGAAAGATGTGCATGAATAGGGTCTTAAGAAAATGAAATGAGTAAAAAAAAATTGAGAAGCTCATGATCGTCGATTTGCTTTAGTGGCAGCAATCGAAAACGATGTTTCCTAGCTTGACACCTACAAGAAGGAAAACATAAGGTTATTTCTAACAGTGATGAGTTGAGGGCAGGAAATACCCCTTTTGAGATCAGGCGGCCTTTGTCTTCCCTCAACTTTCGACATGGTACGATCAATGGATCTATCGAGGGTGTAGCATGAGTCAGCCTTGACTGATATATGGAATGGGGTTTAAACTGGCCAATGTGATGCGATTGATGAATCGATTAAGGGATACACTAAGAATTGCCCCAAGGATTTTTATTAGACTGATGCATGGTCAGAGTTAAGAATCTGCCCTTGCCTCTGAAGCATAAAGTGGCAGAATTAGAGAGACAAACAGAGTTTAAACATGCATGTATTGCAATTTTTCAAAAATTGATGTGTCACTTTCGAAAATCTTGAGATTTTTTAAAGACAGCGGGATGAGAATTTTTGAGAAACCCAACCCTCAGTTTCTTACCATAGATGACAAATTTGTTATTTTGTTGGTTATCATCATCAGGCTGGTTTGGAATACTTCGTCAAGACTCCAAAATTTAATGAAAAACGTTTGTAATTTTATTGATATAAAATCAATGAATTACATCTTATTGAATGGAAATGCAACATTGAATGAAAATGAAATCCTAACGTGCAAGATGAATTGAAAATCTTAATGTGAACTAAGGAAAGCCGGAAAGACCCCACACAAGGGATTGCAAAAACATCGAAAATGTTACTCTGAACCTCTAATGGATTATCAACCATGGCTTCAACAAATAGCTCCGGTGATTCAAGTGCCATTCTAGGCTCCTCCTCCGGTGCTTCATTAGTCGGCACGGGGTCCTCGATATAGCTATAATAATAAGATCATCGAACCAACCAGAGAGATCCAGAAACCCATGATCAACTCCATCTTCATCTCGAAGTTCATTGATTTTTTCACTTGTAATGACTGCAATCTCAGCTTGATCATTCATTCTCCTCGCGCCAAATCGAATATTATGAGAGTGCGAAGAATTCATAATATATCACCTTGGAGGAATGATCACACGAAAATTAGTATAATGAACTGGAATAGTGTGACGGTCCACGACAAACTCTCCAGACTCGATGAACAAAATAGATATGAGCAACAAACTAAATCAAACAGTTTTTTCAGTTTCGTTGGCCATTACGATAAAATTCATATCAATTCTCAAATTTTATGAGATGATATGGCACACAACGATGAACAACTTTCATGTTTGGATTTAAAGTTGAAAGTGAACCGATCAGTACAGTTTAATGCATCTTCATGAAATTTTTGTCCAGAAAACTTTTTCGTTTAGTTTTTGTTAAATGAACGAAAGAGTTTAAAGTGTGAATTAAATTATGAAAGTTTGCAGGTTATTATTTGACACATCAACCTACAAATTGCATTTTTCATGGTTCAACAAAGGAGGTCATTTAAGAGTAGTAAATCGCAAGACAAAACGAGTGTCATGAAACTATCGAAATTTCAGCTTACATTGTTCTCAATGAAAATTCATTATTAAATGGAAAACACTATGGATCATTCTCAAAATTTTATATATGATAGTCCAAGATATTCTAAAAATTTTCCATTTGGAAGTTAGAGTTCAGAAATGACCAGAAGACATTGTAAAAAATCGTAGCATGCAAAGGGTTCGCTTAAAAACAAAGTCATGGACCTTCCCGAAAATATAAGTAAGCAGGAGGACAAGGATTGAAGAGGGTACCACCTTTTGGGACGTCTGAAATGACTAATCGCATAGACATGCGGATGAAATGCGACGTGAGGTTCGAATTCTATTTGTCAAGGCTTAACAATGTGGAGCCTCGAGGATACTCGGATCAAATCACTTTTGCTTGTGATTGAATCGAGATCCCCTATAGACATCCTGCTCAGCCAAGTAATGACCCGCATCACATGGTGAATGAGGGGTGATAACTCTTGGCATCGATTTATAAAAGTTCGGGACTCAAGAAGGGTGACTCGGGCCAAATGGCGATGGCCGAAGTGCCCCCAATCAAATTCCATCCTAAGCTTAGCCATTCAGGTCTAATGGCAGCTTGTTTGTGTTAAGTGTGGATGTAAAGGTAGTACAGACATGCACATGAGTTTATATCAAAACAACGCTTCAATATAACCCCCCAAAACATACATGCCTACTCCAGCTTGCAAGAAAAGGTTAGCAAACACTCCACCCCTTATCACTTCAAACCTGTAAAAATATTTAAGACCTTATAAATAAGATTCAAACAAGATCGGTCAAGGCAAGACATCAATGGAATTTTTATAGGCCCAAGTCCACTAAAGTTTTTAATTTTTCAAAAAATTTCAAGTGGACCTGTAAAATTTTAATTGTTTTCGAAAAATAAAAATGCAAGTCCCTAGTGGAGTCACCAAGCTGTCGTGACCTAAAAATCGAAAATTATAAGCTAATGGATTATCAGGTTAATTTTAATGACTAACCTAATACGAACTTTCCCAAGTACTACCAAATCGCAACTTAGACTAATCAGAATTTTTTAGAAATTGGAGTCGCCACTAATCATTTTTTGTAGGTTGATTAGAAGCCTAAGTAAAGTAGCGAGAGGACAATTTTACTTCTACGAGCAAGAGATTTGTGGATTCGAGGACTTGATTGCATTAACTAATTAAATCTAATGCCCTTTCGATACCTTAAATCCATGATATGTCCTAAATCGGCGATCAAACTTGATCGAGTTTGATTTGATTCAAACGAGGTGTTTTTTTTAGGAAGTTTGCTTTTAGATGCAACGCATGAATGACCATGAATGAATGCATGATATGAAACTATCTAAATGACGGATGATATGCAAATCATGCAAATTTAATGTCAGTTTAATCTATTGCGAACTTAAATAATCAACTTAAAACTTGCAAAACGATATATAACCTACATGCGATGACAATTTATTCAAGCATGTAAATAATCAAATAAACAAATGGACTAAACATACAAATTGAATTATGAGTCTAAGATGTAGCATGATTTTTTCTTATCACATAACATAGCATGACATGGCATAGAGACAAGCATATAGGGCATGGCAAGTTGTATTATGCAATATATGATTTTCAAAAATAAAGATGCATGAATATGCAATTTTCGAAAATATGGTGGGCACGATAAAGATATAAAAAAAAAACGGTATGCAAAATATGAGTTGTAATATGACATATGATACTTGAAAGTCGTGGAGGAAGGATAGGTGATGTGATGATTCTTGACAATATGATATGCAAAAGATACAACATGAAATATGTAAAAGATATGATAAGGAATATAGACAAAATCCAGTAGGAACAAAGCCCCATCGTTTGGACTTATTTGGCCGAAGTTACTGTGATGCTCGCTTGACCATAGAATTCAGCACTTGATTTTGCTGGATCTCAACGAAACCGCTGACATGTCGCTGGGATCTCCTTGGGCTGAAACAGATCGACAAAAGGGCACAGGCAACTCGGGTGGACTCCTTGGTTCGTTGAAGGCGTTGATGAGGCACCACAGCTGGATTGCTTCATCGACGTTGGGACGGATCATAAAGGGCGATAAGGATGAAGGACTCCACCAGGTTTAGATCAGTCTTCACTAGTGTGCACATTGATGGCTCAAAGTCGCACCAATATAAGAAGACCATGTTCTTGTCTTCTTCCTCTGGACTCTCAAACGCCCTCTCCCTCTCTCTTTTCTGCTCTCCCGTTTGAACTTTCGGCGGTCTCCTTGAGAAGTTCACAATGGCCGTATATGGATTGAGTTAGCCCTCCTCTCAACTTCTGTCTCTTCCATTGATGATGATTAGCAAGAGAGAACGTGAGCTCTCTCCCACTCTTTTTTTTTTTTTTTTTCATTTTTGTTTTTCCTCTCTCAATCTGCCGTGTGTGTAAAAATTCGATGGCCTCCCCCCTTTTGTTACTTGACCTAGAGGTGTTTATATAGAGAACTCGTAGGTCAAACCCTGATAATGCAGGCCTAACTTTTGGCTTTGTTTCGATTAATAAACTTTAATTTAAAGGCCTTTTCTTAAATTAAAATCTAGTGGGATGAATTAAAAATAAAAATAAATCCAAGCCTGCAACCCCATGCCTTAGCAGAATTTTTGATGCTGTATCGATTATTTGTCAAATTTTGGATACACTTTCATCGTCAGTCCAATGAAAAATATAATACATGAATGCATAAAATAAACCATCTTATATGATAAATGATTTAGTTAATTTTTATAGGAACTAAAATTTAATTCCTGATTTTATATGCTATATAAATGGTTAAAAGGAAAAGTCAAAATTTAGGTGTCAACAGCTTCCCCCCTTTGAGTGGAAGCTCGCAGAGGTTTCACTCAAAAACCAGAAGTGAAAAAATTTTGCGAATGCAAGTGATGAAATATTTTTTGCGGGAGTTTTAATCCCATTTTCTGATGCAAGTGAAATGATGCATGAAATGAAGGACTATAAATAACATGTGCCAAAAATTTCTCTTTTCACGGTATTAGAGAAATATGCAAATGGATCGCATATGGAATACATGTTTTACCAAATCTATCATAATGCTGATAATTCCCTCAATCTCAAGACTTCTTTGCGGATGACAGGATTTCAAGGTATTGAGCCCATCTATTGCCAGGAATTTTTTTCTGACGCGAAATAGCGCAAGATCTGTGTAAGGCTTGAAAATGTGCTTGAGTTATGGTTCGAGTTGGCCATTTGTCTCTTGGGGACCACCTTAACGAGTCACCATGAGCTGGTAAAAATAATCTCTCGCGACCTTTTTTGGAAGGTCTCATCGTATCAAGACTAGAGATGCCTCTTGAGACCTCCTCAATGGGTCACCATGAGATGATAAAATGTCTCTTGCAATCTCCTCAATGGGTCAGCATGGGTCGGTAAGGTGTCTCTTGCGACCTCCTCAACGGGTCAGCATGAGTCGGTAATGTGTCTCTTGCGACCTCCTCAATGGGTCAGCATGAGTTGTAAAAATAATCTCTCGCGACGTTCTCTGGAAGGTCTTATTGTATCAAGATGGGAGATGCCTCTTGGGACCTCTTCAATGGGTCACCATGAGACGGTAAATGTCTCTTGCAATCTCCTCAACGGGTCAGCATGAGGCGGTAAGGTATCTCTTGCGACCTCCTCAACGGGTTAGCATGAGTCGGTAAAAATAATCTCTCGCGACCTTCTCTGGAAGGTCTCATCTTATCAATACGAGAGATGCATCTTGAGACTTCTTCAACGGGTCACCATGAGACGATAAAATGTCTCTTGCGATCTTCTCAACTGGTCAGCATGAGTCGGCAAGGTGTCTCTTGCGACCTCCTCAACAGGTCAACATGAGTCGGTTAAAATAATCTTTCACGATCTTTTCCAGAAGGTCTCATCGTATCAAGACGAGAGATGCCTCTTGGGACCTCCTTAACGGGTCACCATGAGAAGTTAAATGTCTCTGCAACCTCCTCAACGGGTTAGCATGAGGCGGTAAGGTGTCTCTTATGACCTCTTCAACGGGTCAGTATGAGTTGGCAAAAATAATCTCTCGCGACCTTCTTTGGAAGGTCTCATCGTATCAAGATGAGAGATGCCACTTGGGACCTCCTCAATGGTTCATCATGAGGCGGTAGAAATAATCTTTTATGACCTTCTCAAGAAGATCTCATCATATTAAGACAACATATGAAGTATCATCTGAATTGAATCAGTATGAATACAAAGTAGTGTGATGCCTGAAAAATTATCACTGCGACCACAAGAAGGGGTACGATTAAAGTCAATTTTAAAAGTGTTCAGAAAACTTACCCGGGTTCTCCGAGCAATGATGGATAGGCTGACTGTATCATACCCATCCATCTTCTTGAAGTAATGATGATATGCATAAACTCAAATGCGACATCATATGACATAAAAAGTTCATGAGATTTTGATTGTGTTATAAAGCTCCGTTGGAGAATTCGTCAATAAGAAAGTCTATCTGACCATACTGACAATTCTTATAAAATGAATGAGAAACTTTGGTCAGAAAGGACTTTCACCCACTCTCTTGAAAAGGTTCAGGTTGAAAATATTCTTATCCGAGGATTGGAAAAGCTACCTGGTCAGTATTGCTAGCAAGGCTCGCTCATGTAATGGCTTTTGGATGAATTTCGAGACCTTGAGAAGTAACTTGATCACAAGGAATTGCTACCTGTCGACAATATCAGCAGTAACATGTGCAAATATAATTACTGAAATTCATTAATGAAATCATGCAAAATTATTCTGTCAATCTTGCATTGTGCATTTCTTGAGCTCCTGTCAAGGACGATTAAAGCGTGTGTTTCGCTCATGAATACAAGGTTTGCATTACCGATTCTATCCAAGGAGGTTATCACATTGTGAATATCTCCAATGTAATCTGAATTGTGACTTTAGTCCAAAAGGGCTTTCTCTCACTCTCAAGGAAAGCTGTTTATCCTGACTGCAGGATTCAAGAGAATTCACTCCATCTTACAATAATCGCATTTCGACAAGGTCTGAGCAATCTCATAATTGGTACGGTCGAGCCGATCTGGAGGTCTTGATTAGGACCGTAATGAGGGTTAGGTCAAAGGTTCTCAATCGGGACTCCAGTCGAGTCAAGGCTTATGAAATGAAATTCATCATCATCTGCTTTAGGTTTACAAGTCAAGAACCTTGCAAAAATGAGAGAGAAATAATCTTGCTCGAACTTCTTCGAGCGATGCTTAAAATCATTCAACTCTATGTTAGTTCAAGTGCCCTAGTCAGAAGAGACTTTTGATGGGTTGTAACGTAGGTTATGATGAGGGACTGAGGAATGAAAATGGCTCATTTTGGCTTAGAAAATATATGAGAAGGATTTTATGTTGGTGATCATTGTTGCTTGTCGCCGATCTTCGCCTCCAAATGATACCATCTTTGCTTGAGAGATGGTATGAACTTCTTTGGGAATTACACTTTGCAAAGTGAGTTCTCCAGACTTTTTAGAGATTCACAAGAGATATAAAATATGTATACTTGAAAATGCATAATTACTTTACAAGTGAACAAGAATTTGAATGGATATTGGCCTTACTTTTGTTAGGCACTTTACTTTTTCGTTTTTTTATCCCCGAGATTTTTGTGGGATCAACCTTTCTTTTTCTTACTCCCAACTCCCATTTTCGAGAGATAACCCATGTTTTTTTAGAGAGAGAGCTCGTGTTTTTTTCTTTTTCTTTGAAATTTTTTCTAGAGAATGCTTGTTTTTTCCGAAGAGATTTTTTTTTATGCTTTTCGACATCTCTCTTCTGTCTCTTTCTTTCCTTTTTTTTTTTTGAGAGTTGGCCCTTTTCTTTCAGGCTGATTTTTTTTTTCTTCATCCTATGATCTTGAACCAGGAATTATAACCAGAACAAACCAAAATTATGCAAAACATCACATAAAGAATGAGTTTATTGAGGAGTTCTCTATTGACCCGATCTTCTTCAGACGTCATCTTCGTCTTCGTCTTGGAATGAGTAAATGATCACCATCATGGGTTTAATAAATGAATTTGCGGGCTCAAGTGGGCTATGCAAAGGATATAGTGTATAAGATAGTGAAATGAATGTTCTTCATCATCCTAAGGCATTTCAATTAAAGTTCGAGCATAAATACAAAGAAATGCCCAAAAATTGATGTTAATTTGAGCAAGAGAATTTCTAACATTTACCTCGTGCTGCTGCTAGGATTACCTCCTCTCGGCCCCAATGTGGGGTGGTTCTTGATAGGGATAAGAAATAAAATCGCTGCTAAAAGTAGTTAGTCAATGGTTCACATATACTGTTTGGGATAGAGAACTGATTGCCTTTGTCATTTTAGCGATCGAACCTTTTGCGAGAAAGCCCTTTACCTTGAAGAATGCAGAATAATATCACTTAAATCACTGGGGGTTAAAATGTATAACATATATAGAAATGGATCGTCTTTCATCATTCTGTCATGCCCCATTCTGTACATTTGATGCATCATATGTAATTTATGTTCCATGTTCAATTTTGATGAATCGAACATGTCACGCCTTGTGCCCCCGGGCACGAGCGCGAAACTCCCTGCAAGCACCAACTCTCTTGAATGTCCCAAGATTCACATATGTAGAGAGATGCATAATATCGATAGCATGTGGAAGCGATAATATACAAGGCGACGACCAATTCAATTATAATGTTGTAATTTTTGATTCTCCATTTTCTAATTTCGAGACTCATTTCTGAATCATTTCTCTATTAGATGTGATTCCAGCCTATCCCGAATTGACGGGCGGCTTTTGCAGACGTTATGCGTTTCGACTCTGTGATTCATATCACACTTAAGGCTCGTCAATTCATGGCGACTTTGGTTGTCATGTAATTGCGAGGGTCTATTACTAGTTCCGACGGTCTTGATCGTCATTGTTCGATTTAGGAAAATTTACAAATTATACATTGGTTAAGCGGCATCACCCACGCTCCAATCATATAACGCTAGAATGCATTCCTTAATCGTTCTTAGATCGACCTTTCATGACTCTAAATGTCCCCTCGACAATCCTTATGGTCAAAGTGCCATTTCCTATTCGAGTTTCCTAAGTTCACATACCTTGTCTCGCGTTAGCCTTTCCCTTTTGGTCAGTTGACTCGAGATTGATCAGATCCGAGCGAGATACGATTAAAAGACATCGTTAGATACATTCTCATTAATAAGTCTCGAAATGACAGGAAAATCAGAATGTCACAACTTTTCCCCCTTACAAAAATTTCGTCCTCAAAATTTACAATAAACCCGTTACTCAAACAAATGGGGGTATTGGTGCCTCATCGTTTTCTCATTTTCCCACGTAGCTCCTTTGGTTCCATGGTGCTCCCAAATAACTTTGACCATTGGAAACGTCTTATTCCTCAGAATCTGCTCATTTCGATCTTTGATCCTGACTGGCTTTTCTATGTAGGGTACCCTATCATCCACTTCGATAACCTCGTAATCCAGTATGTGCGTCGAGTCCGGCTCGTACTTCCGCAGTATTGACACATGGAAAACATTGTGTACTTGGGACAAGTTAGGCAGCAAGGCAAGCCTGTAGGTTAAGGTCTCAATCCGTTCCAAAATCTCAAAAGGTCCTACATACCTTGAACTCATTTTTCATTTCTTTCCAAATTGAGATAATCCCCTCATCGGCGATACCTTAAGGAAAACATGATCGCCTACTTGAAACTCCAAAGGCTTACATCTTTTATCTGCATAACTCTTCTGACGACTTTGTGCCGTCTTTAGTCTATCCTGAATTATTTTCACCACCTCCACTAATTGCTCTACCAATTCTGGACCTGTAATGCTTCTTTCTCCAACTTCGTCCCAACATATCGGCGTTCTGCAAGCCCTTCCATAGAGTGCCTCAAAAGGTGCCATTTGAATACTCTGCTGATAACTGTTATTATACGCGAACTCTACCAAATGCAGCTGATCCCCCCATCGACCTTTGAAGTCTATCACGCATGCTCATAACATGTCCTCGAGCGTTTGAATTGTCCTCTCCGATTGTCCGTCCGTTTGTGGATGATATGCCGTACTAAATTGTAGTCGAATTCCCATGGCACCTTGAAGACTCTTCCAAAAGTTCGTTGCGAACTTGGGATCTCTGTCCAATGTGATCGTCACGAGTACTCTATGTAGCCTCACTATCTGCCGCATATACAATTCGGCATATCTATCCATCGCGAAATCCTTTCGCATAGGAATGAAGTGTGCAGACTTGGTCAATCGGTCTACGACTACCCAAATCAAATCGTGGCCTCTCTGGCTCCTCGGTAGTCCCATGACAAAGTCTATAGTCACGTGTTCCCATTTCCATTCAAGAATTTCTAACGGCTGTAACAATCCACCAGGCTTACAGTGTTGCGCATTCACCTGTTGACACGTCAAGCACTTTGCTACATACTTGGCTACATCAACTTTCATCCCGTTCCACCGATAATGTTGATGTAAGTTTTGATACATCTTCGTGCTACCTGGGTAGATAATATAGTTGCTTCTGTGAGCCTCAAATAAAATCCTTTCCCTGAGCTCTTCGTCCTTTGATACACATAAACGCCCTCGAAATTTCAAAGTTCTATCCTCTAACACTTGGAACTCTGGCTTCCTTTTTGTCGCATCCATTTCGAGGATTTTCTGGATTTCTGGGCCCGTAGGCTGTAAGGCTCTTATCCTTTCTTGGATCTCGGGTTCTATCCTCAGTATGACTACCAAACTGGATGTTGACAGAATTCCAATCTGAACTCAAAATCCCTAAAGTTCTCAAATAACGACCACCCTTTTACCAGTAGACAGGCAATGCTCGATTTCCGAATGAGCGCATCCACGACTCTATTTGCCTTCCCATGGTGATATAATATGTCGCAATCATAATCCTTAAGCAGTTCCATCCATCGACGCTGCCTCATGTTCAATTCCTTCTGAAAAAATAGATACTTCAGGCTCTGGTGGTCAGTATAAATCTGAAATTTCTCGCTACACAAATAATGCCTCCAGATTTTCAAAGCAAAGATGATTATTGCCAATTCCAAATCATAGGTGGGGTAGTTCATCTCGTGTGGTCTCAGTTGTCGAGACGCGTAGACAACCACTCTTCCATGTTGCATTAGCACACAGCCTAGTCCCTTTAGCGAAGCATTGCTATATATTTCATAGCCTTTAAGTGCTGATGGGATCGTCAATACAGGTGCGGTTGTTAATCGGTGCTTGAGCTCTTGGAAACTCCTTTCACACTTATCATGTCATAGCCCGCGCCCCTAGGCACGAACGCAAAACTCCCTGCAAGAACTAACTCTCTCGAACGTCCCAAGATTCACATATGTTGAGAGATGCATAATATCGATAGCATGTAGAAGCGATAATTTACAAACTCCTCCGTACAAAAATAAAGGGAATCCGAGTAACGAGAATACCAACATATAAACATAACCTCCCAACTGTTCTTATAAGAGCACTGGTAAACTAAACTTGCTAGCCGGTAGGGGTGATAGGACAAGTACAAAAAACGATTATCAGCATCTCCAAAAAAAAAAAAAACAGGATATCGAGATCATCATCAAAATATATCAGTCCAGAAAATGGAAGTCCCTAAGTCGAGTTGCTAGAGTCGTCAGTCTCCTCAACATCCTCAGTAGGCTTGTACTCCGAGAAAGTCTCTAAGCAAACCTCCACTATATCCTCCATCATCTCGTCAGCTGACAGCTCCACCAGGTCGTCCTCGGTAGCCTCGATCTCAATGACCTCGTTAGTGTCTTCTAGGGTTGGGGTCCTCTCGGGAATATTCCTCGAGCTAGCTGCTGACCCCTCGAGCTCTACAGAATCCCGAGCGAGATGACACAAATTAGGAATTACCCCATGGGGTACCTCGGCAGGCTTCAGTGATCCCGTAGTAACTTCCCTACTTTTCGAAACCAAGCCTCGAACCTATGAGACTTTCAGCTTTTTCCATCCTCATCGATCCAGACTATAGTACACTTCCTAACATATACGGTTCCCTGTCAGTCTAGAAACTTCTCAAAATAAGCGGACATTTCTTTCGGGTCACCAAATCTGATGGGCAACATTCTCACGGCTTAGGATATGAAAATGAGGTCCCACAATGGGGTGAGATTTACATCTCAGTAAGATAGGTTTAACCCTTGGTTAGGCTGACTGTACACTCAGGTGAATGCAATCACAAACAAAAATGCACAAGCAATCACATGAGGCATTCGACTGTCATTAAATGACATACGGATACAAACGAGTGTCAAGCATACAATCATGACATCATATCACATCTATGGAATTAGGCACATATTACCAAGCCAGATCACACCTTCCACCCTTCCATGCCTCCATTTGATTCACGCCTGCGTTTAGAATGCCTCAGGCTCGTTCCGCGTAAATACGCGTCAGACCATCTCATTGACAAACCCGCGTAAACACATCAGGTTTTTAATTTCCTTCTAGGCCTGTGTCGACATATCTCAAATTCCGTCGAGCGTTTCAATGCATCAGGATATTAGCCATTTTAACCCCGCGTCTCAACGCATCAGGATACCATTCAACACAAACCCCGTGCCTCAACGCCTCAGGGTATTAATTCACACAACCTCGCGTCTTAACGCCTCAGGATGTCATAGGTTTCAAACATTCCAAACATTATTTAAATTTTCAACTTCATGATTGAATACAAACCCATGAAACGAGCAGCACATCTATGGCATGCAAGGTAGATAATCTCATCAGTCACGAGAGGCAATCAAATCATGGCACAAGCATTCAACAAGTATTCAAGCCAGCTATACCTCTCAAGGACACACAAAGGATAATCACACCATAAACTCCCAAGAACCAATCTAATCCACACCCAATTCACCCAATCGAGTCCAATCCTCCTAGCCAAGGTTTAGAAACTTCTTACCTCAAGCTTAATTCAACAAAATTTTTCTTCCAAGCACTTCAATAATCCGGCCCAAGCAATCCTCAACAAGGGCAGTGAACAATCCTAGCGGAACCAATCAATTTGTCATCTTTTCTTGCTCAATTTACCAACCCATGAAGCATAAACCTCAATGACATATTCATCGACATCCTAATACATCTCAACAATGAATTAGGGACTTAATTCCATCACCAATAGCCCCCCACAGATTCGGTATGCACAGTATCGAAACATGACATTTTCGATTCTGTGCATATCTCAACTAATCAGCCCTTAAACTAACTTAAATCCTCAATTTATCCACTAATCTACTTGCTAACATGTAGTTCTAGGATTTGGAAAGTCTCACTGAAAATTTGAAGCCAAGGCGACGTCGGAAAGTCCACAAACGGCGCTGGTTCCTCCAAGTCCTCAATCGGTCAATTTTTATCCTTCAAACACAAGATCCATTTGGGGTCAAAACTCTATCAAATTCATCCAAAATTTTTACCACAACTCAGTCTACATGTCCTTTAGATGTCCACAAAATTTGGCCAAAAGATTCGAAAGTTTCGAGGTCCTACGGAATCTAAACAACAACATACCTCCAACTGCGACGGTTTCCGTTGATTTCCGAGAGAATGGCCGGCCGGAGCTCCTCGGTGGGTCAAATGTTGTGATTCCACTTGGAGGTTGTTGTCAAGAGGATGAGGAAGGAGCTGGTGGCCGGTTTGAGCTCAAGTGGTGGCCGAAAGTGGCGGTCGACGGTGGCGATGAAGGCGGCAGTGGCTAGTCGGGCGATGCAACTCTCGGTTGAAGGAAGAAGGAAGAAGAAGAAGAAGAAGAAGGCACGGGGAGGTGGGTTCGGCTGAGGGAGTGGGAGAGAGATGTATACACCAAGTGGAGAGTTAACCAAGGTGGAATGGTAGGTTAAAAGTTGTTCATTAAATGCCAACTCTTCATCTTTTGACACTTGTCCATATGTCAATCAAGGCTCATCCAATGGTTGTTATTTTTTTCTCATTTTCGGCAGCCTTGGGGTATTGTGAATGACCAAAATGCCCTCATTCGATTATTAAGGCAAGGTTAAGGCTTGAGGGGCAAAATGATAATTTTACCCTCGGCGTCCGGAACATCGTTTTCCTAATTCCAATTCTCTTCGATGAGGCGACAGCCAATCCAATTATAATGTTGGAATTCTTGATTCTCTATTTTCTAATTTCGAGACTCGTTTCTGAATCATTTCTCCATTAGATGTGATTCCAACCTATCCCGAACTGACGTGCGGCTTTTGCAGACGTTACGCGCATCGACTCTGTGATTCATATCACACTTAGGGCTCGTCAATTCATGGCGACTTTGGTTGTCATGTAATTACGAGTGTCTATTACTAGTTCTGACGGTCTCGATCGTCATCGTTCGATTTAGGAAAATTTGCAAATTATATATTGGTTAAATGGCATTACCCACACTCCAATCGTATAATGCTAGCAATGCATTCCTTAATCGTTCTTATATCGGCCTTTCATGACTTAAATGTCCCCTCAACAACTCTTATGGTCAAAGTGCCATTTTCTATTTGAGTTCCCTAGGTCTACGTACCTTGTCTCACGTTAGCCTTTCCCTTTTGGTCAGTTAACTCGAGATTGATCAGATTCGAGCGAGATATGACTGAAAGACATTGTTAGATAAATTCTCATTAATAAGTCTCGAAATGATAGAAAAATCAGAATGTCACAAAACATGAGGAATAATCATGCATAAACCATGCAATGGGTGAACATTTTTAGGCATGCAAAATTGCAGTCAACTTTTTATGCTTTATGAAAACAAATTTGCTTGAAGAGTAGAATATGTAAGCATAAGAGAAAAATTTCAAGAATAAGGGAATCTGAGTTTCCCCCGAACATGTGAGTGAATTAGACAAGTCAGGGAATCTACTTCTTGAGTTGAGAACTAGCTCAATCCGATCTTTGCCCTGAATGTGTTTTGGTTGCCCTTGTTCAATAACCACCATGTACCTACAAGAAGGGAAGTACAATCCTAGAAATGACATAAGGCAAGGAGACATACTTTCTTTTCCCAAGTTGAGTTTTACGGTTGGTTTGCCCCATTTTTAATCAGAAGGTATATGTGAGATGATCATAGTTTTGCCAAAATGCATAATTGCCTTGGACATGATCAGTGTTGGGAACATAGTTTTGAGCTTTGGTATATGACTCGTTTCCAACCTAATTCTTCATAAGAAAGATGTGCATGAATAGGGTCTTAAAAATGAAATGAGTAAACAAAATTTGAGAAGCTCATGATCGTCGATTTTCTTTAGCGGTAGCAATCGAAAACGATGTTTCCTAGCTTAGCACCTGCAAGAAGGAAAACATAAGGTTATTTCTAACAGTGATGAGTCGAGAGTAGGAAATACTCTCTTTGAGATCGGGTGGCCTTTGTCTTCCCTCAACTTTGGACATGGTACGTGTGACATTCTAATTTCAGTCGATTTCAGGCTCAGTAATGAGAAGTGTGTATCTAGAGATGGATTTCAGTCGTATTCCGCTTGAACCTGATCAATTCGAGTAGACTGACCAAAAGGAAAAGGCTAACGAGATATGAGAGACGAGGTACGTAGACCTAGGGAACTCGGACGAGAAATGACGCTTTGACCATAAGTATTGTCGAGGGGATATTTAGAGCCACAAAAAGGCCGATCCAAGAATGATTAAGGGATGCCTTGCGAGTGTCAAACGATTGGAGCGTGGGTGAAGATCGAGACCTTAGGAGCTAGTGATAGACCAACGTATAATTTGTAAAATTTTCCTAAACCGGACGGTGAAGATCGAGACCTTAGGAGCTAGTGATAGATCCTCATAATTACATGACAACCAAAGCCGCCACAAGTTGACGAGTCCTAAACGTGATATTAATCACGGGGTCGATACGCGTAATGTCTGCAAAAGCTACTCGTCGGTTTGGGATAGGCTGGAACCACGTCTGATAGAGAAAACTATCAGAAAAGAGCCTTGAAAGTTTGAAATGGAAAATCAAGAATTCCAACGTTATTCGGATTGGCCTTCACCCTATCGAAGGTTTCCGGAATGAGGAAAACGACGTTCGGAACGTCGGAGGTAAAATGACCGTTTTGCCCCTCAAGCTTAGAGCTTTGTTATTATAATTGGAGAAGGGAAAAATGGGCATTACAACTCACCCATGGCTACTGAAAATAAGGGCAAGGAGAGAGTCATTAGATCTCCTTAGATAGAGTAAATGACAAGTTTCAAGAATCCAAGGGTTAAGGTCATCTCACACTTTTTCCCACCTACGAATTAAAGGTCTTTGATCAAGCCTTGAATAAAGCTTCTTCTCTCTCCTCGCCTCTGCAATTTTTGGCCAAACCCTAAGAGGGAACACCAGATACCTTCATCTTCTTCCTCCTCCATTTTGTTGTCGCCGGGCAGATTCTGGAGCTCCACTTCGCCGGCTACCACGGCCACTTTCGGCCGCCCCTGGATGCCGGACAGCTATCCAAACAAAGATCTATGTCTTGCTGACATTCTTCAATAATAATTGGAGCATTTGGAGCACTGTGGAATTCAGGGAAAGCATTCTCCCACAGGCCGACAGAATAGGAACTAACCAGAGGTAGGTTCTGTTCTTGGTCCCTTTGATGCTCGAATTTTTGGAGTCTTGAGCTCAAATTTTGCAGAAACTCAGTAGAGTTATAGATGGTTCTATGGTAAAAAGTTGAGATGGATTTGATTAAGTTTTGACCACGAACCGATCTTGTTAATCTTGCCCAGAAACTGCCAGATTCTGACCTTGGGCGAACCGGCGGTGTTCGTTGGGTTTCCGGCGATCAATTGACCTCAAATTTTTGGTAAGCCTCCCAAATCCCTAAATAGACATGTTAAAAGATAGATTTATGATTAAATGAAGGATTTAGAAGTAGACTGAAGGCTGGAAGTACACGGTTTGCACAGAACTGAAATGAACTTGTGGTTCTGTGCAAAATCGAATCTGTTGGAGGCTGAGATGGGTAATTTTGAGTTCCAAATTAGTGTTTATGATGTGATGAGATGTTGAGGATTGTGTTATGGGCGATTGGGATTGATGGATTGAGGAATTGAGTATGGAAATTGTTGAAATTGGTTGAATATGCTAGGTTGCGCATTGAGTTCGGTATGGGACATTAGGGGCCGCAACTTTGGAGGCTCAAGAGGAGGAAATTGTGATGTTGCAACCAAGGTAAGGGAATTTCTAACCTTATATTAAGACGATTGGACTCGATTGGATAAGTCGAGGGCCGATTGGAACGATTTATGAGAATTTATTCAAGTTGGTAGCTTAGTGATATGCTAAGATGATATATGATTGATTGTGAGTGATATTGTGTGCCTGAGTTATTTGCCATGCCTGTATATCATTTGAACTGAATTGCATGCCACAAAAAATTATGAAACGCATTTGAATGCGCGCTTGCTAGTGAGTGTGAGATTGAATGAATAATCAAGCATATGATGTGAGGTAGCAATGGCATGCCTGAGGCGTGTGAGACGCGGGGAGGAAGCTTGAGACCCTGATGCGACGAGGTTGCGGGGTGAAGTATGATTAGTTGGCACCCTGATGCGACGAAGTCGCGGGGTTGAGATAGACACAGTCCTGATGCGATCTAATCGCGGGACATAGTATGAGCTCATAAATCCTACCTAGAAATGAACCGGGATCTGATGCGTTTACACGTCACCGAAGATGGTCTGATGTGTTTACGCGGGCCGAGCCTGAGGCGACTAATTCGCGGGCTAGAGAATGAGGCAGGCATAGGTTGATGGATGTGATGAAATGACAGGCTGGGTATACAAGTGCATTATCATCTGAATGTGACATGAGTTCATTTTTGCATGCCTGTCGTCTATATGTCATTGCTTCATTGAATGGCGCCCTATCTGCCCGTGAGTTTGTGAGTTTGAAAATATCGAGGATTGGATGACTGCCTGAGTGGACGATCGGCCTAACCTAGGGTTAGGATCCACCTTACTGAGATTTATATATCACCCCAGTGGGGGCTTACATTTTTCGGGTTCCAAGCGAAGGAAGCGCGACCTTGCTAAGGATTGGCATTTGAAGAGAAAGTGGATAAATTGTACCTTGGATGAAGTTGTTTTCTTTATGTGGTATTAGAATTATACTCCTAATTGGTGGATTATAGAATTGAATCCTCGAGAATGAATTAATGAGATTTTATTGTTTATGTCCTAAATCATTTGTATGTTGTTGTATGTATATGACGGGGGATGGCATCGCTTCTGCATGCATTCTTTAAAGGAGTTATAAGGAATTGGCCGTTGGATTCTGGAGTGTTCTTAAATGAACGGCATGGACAGGGATGTTCGCGTGCTCGCAGAGTTCGGGGCATGATAGTATGATCAATGGATCTATCGAGGGTGTAGCATGAGTCAGCCTTGACCGATCGATGGAATGGGGTTTAAGCTGGTCCATGCGATGCGATTGATAAATCGATCGAGGGACCAACTAAGGATTGCCCCAAGGATTTTCATTAGACTGATGCATGGTCAGAGTTAAGAATCTGTCCCTTGCCTCTGAAGCATAAAGTGGCGGAATTAGAGAGACAAACATGGTTTAAACATACATGCATTGCAATTTTTCAAAAATTGATGTGTCAATATTGAAAATCTTGAGATTTTTTAAAGACAGTCGGACGAGAATTCTTGAGAAGCCCAACCCTTAGTTTCTTACCATGGATGACAAATTTGTTCTTTTGTTGGTTATCGTCATCAGGCTGGTTTGGGATACTTCGTCAAGATTCCAAAATTTAATGAAAAACTTCTGTAATTTTATTGATATAAAATCAATGAATTACATCTTATGGAATGGAAATGCAACATTGAATGAAAATAAAATCCTAACGTGCAACATGAATTGAAAATCTTAATGTGAACTAAGGAAAGCCAGAAAGACCCCAAGCAGGGGATTGCAAAAACATCGAAAATGTTACTCTGAACCTCTAATGAATCATCAACCATGGCTTCAACAAATAGCTCCGGTGATTCAAGTGCCATGCCAGGCTCCTCCTCTAGTGCTTCATCAATCGGCACGGGGTCTTCAATATAGCTACAACGATAAGATCATCGAACCAACCAGAGAGATCCAGAAACCCATGATCAACTCCATCTTTGTCCCGAATTTCATTGATTCTTTCACTTGTAATGACTGCAACCTCAGCTTAATCAGTCATTCTCTTTGCTCCAAATCGAATATTATGAGAGTGCGAAAAATTCATAATATATCACTTTGGAGGAATGATCACACGAAAATTAGCATAATGAACTGGAATAGTGAACCGTCCACGACAAACTCTCTAGATTCGATGAACAAAATAGATATGAGCAACAAATTGAATCAAATAGGTTTTTCAGTTTCATAGGCCGTTGCGATAAAATTCGTAGTAATCTGTACGTTGACCGAAAAATTCTCAAATTTTATGAGATGATACGAGACACAACGATGAACAACTTTCGTATTTGAATTTAATGTTGAAAGTGAACCGATCAGTACAGTTTAATGCATCTTCATGAAATTTTTGTACAGAAATATTTTTCGTCTAGTTTTTGTTAAATGAACAAAAGGCCCCTTTAAAATGCGAATTAAAATATGAAATTTTGTGGATTATTATTTGAGACATCAACTTACAAATTTCATTTTTTATGGTTCAGCAAAGGAGGTCATTTAAAAGTGGTAAACTGCAAGACAAAATGAGTGTTTGGAAACTCTTGAAATTCCAAGTTACATTGTTCTTAATAAAAATTCATTATTAAATGGAAAACACTATGGATCATTCTCAAAATTTTATATGTGATAGTCCAAGATATTCTGAACATTTTCCATTTGGATGTTAGAGTTAAGAAATGACCAAAAGATATTGTAAAAAATCATAGCATGCAAAGGGTTCGCTTAAAAATAAAGTCATAGGTTTTCCCGAAAATATAAGTAAGCAGGGGGACTTGGATTGAATAGTGTACCACCTTTTAGGACGTCTGAAATGACCAATTACATAGACATGCGGATGAAATGCGACGTGAGTTTGAATTCTATCTATCAAGACTTAACAATGTGGAGCCCCGAGGATACCCGGAACGAATCACTTTGGCTTGTGATTGAATCAAGATCCACCATAGACATCCGGCTCAGCCAAGTAACGATTCGCATCACATGGTGAATGATGGGGGTGATAGCTCTTGGCACCGATTTAGAAACGATTGGGACTCGAGAAGGGTGACTCGGGTCAGGTGGCGATGGCCGAAGTGCCGCCAATCAAATACCATCCTAAGCCTAGCCATTCAAGTCCAATGGCGGGTTGTGTGTGTTAAGTGTGGATGCAAAGGTAGTAGATACATGCACATGAGTTTATATCAAAAATAGCGCTTTAATATAACCCCCGACAACATACATTCCTACTCCAGACTGCAAGAAAATGTTAGCAAACACTCCACCCCTTATCACTCCAAACCTGTAAAAATATTTAACACCTTATAAAAGAGATTCAAACAAGATCAATCAAGGCAAGACATCAATGGAATTTATATAAGCTTAAGTCCACTAAAGCTTTTAATTTTTCGAAAATTTTCAAGTGGACCAGTTTAGTTTGTTTTTCAAAAAATTAAAATGCAAGTCTCTAGCGGAGTCGCCAAGCTATCACGACGTAAAAATCGAAAATTCTAAGCTAATGGATTATCATGTTAATTTTAATGACTAACCTAATATGTACTCTCCCAAACCCTGCCAAATCGCAACTTAGACTAATAAGAATGATTTAGAAATTGGAGTCGCCACTAATCAGTTTTTGTAGGCTGATTATAAACCTAAGTAAAGTAGTGAAAGGACTATTTTACTTCTACGAACTAGAGATTTGTGGATTCAGGGACTTGATTACATTAACTAATTAAATCTAATGCCCTTTCGGTACCTTATTTCCATCAGATGTCCTAAATCGACAATCAAACTTGATTGAGTTTGTTTTGATTCAAATGAGGTGTTTTTTTTTTTAGGATTTTCGATTTTAGATGCAATGCATGAATAACCATGAATGAATGCATGATACAGAACCATCTAAATGATGAATGATATGCAAAACATGCAAATTTAATATCATGTGAATCTATTGCAAACTTAAATAATCAACTTAAAACATGCAAAACGATATATAACCTACATGTGATGACAATTTATTCAAGCATGCAAATAATCAAAGAAACAAATGGACTAAACATGCAAATTGAATTATGAGTCTAAGTTGTAATGAGACTAAGCATGATTTTTTTATCACATAACATAGCATGACATGGCATAGAGACAAGCGTACAGGGCATGGCAAGTTATATTATGCAATATGTGATATTCAAAAATAAAGATGCATGAATATGCAAATTTTTGGAAATATGATGGGCAGGATAAAGATAAAAAAAAAACGGTATGCAAAATATGAGTTGTAATATGACATATGGTACTCGAAAGTCGTAGAGGAAGGATACGTGATGTGATGATTCTTGAAAATATGATATGCAAAAGATACAATTTGAAATATATAAAAGATATGATAAGGAATATGCGGAGATGACATGAGATAATGCAAGATATGAGCAGAATTGTTCTTGGTATTTTTAAAATTTTCACTCCATTTAAAAGACAATCTTGATTGACTTCATTATCTTAATTTTATTCCAATTTTTCCAATCTTCCTAAAAACTTTAATTAGACACGACTTCTATAAATCCATATATTACCAAAATATTTGTAGGAATTTTTCTTGTATGGAATTCAAATAAAATAATATCAACCAAGATAATATCAAGATAACAATCAAAATAAATAGGAACAATTCACAAGTATTCACTTCATGTTTTTTGAAAATTTGATCCTTCCAAATCTAAAATCGGCTTATGAAGATAGCATATCGGATTTAAATGGCAATAGATCAAATTAGCTAATTTTCAATTTTATCTAAGCTGGAGAATCGTACCCGAATGGCAACGGATAAGATATTCCGATTTAACATAAACATTGCCTATTAGGAAAAATAATTTTCCTAATTTAGATAGGTTATTTTTGTTTTTAAAGATTTATGGAGAGTTATGCATGAGATTTCAAATTCGTTCGAAATAGGTAACGTAATTTATAAAATCTTTGACATTCTGATTTCCCAGTCATTTTTAAACTCATTAATGAGAAGTATATCTAGCGATGTGTTTCAATCATATCTCGCTCAAATCTGATTAATTTGAGTAGACTGACCAAAAGGGAAAGGCTAACGCGAGACCAGGTACGTGGACCTAGGGAACTCGAATAGAAAATGACGCTTTAACCATAAGGATTGTCGAGGGGATATTTAGAATCACAAAAAGCCGATCTAAGAACGATTAATGAATGCCTTGCTAGTATTATACGATTGGAGTGCGGGTGATGCCGCTTAACCAATGTATAATTTGCAAAATTTTTCTAAATCGGACAGTGACGATCGAGACCAAAGGAACTAGTGATAGACCCTTACAATTATATGACAACCAAAGTTGCCCTGAATTGATGAGCCCTAAATGTGATATGAATCATAGGGTCGATACGCGTAACGTCTGCAAAAGCCGCCCGTAAGTTCGAGATAGGTTGGATCCACGTCTGATAGAGAAAACAATTAGAAACGAGTCTTGAAAATTGAAAATGGAGACTCAAGAATTCCAACGACATGTTTGGATTGGCCGTTGCCTTATCGAAGAATATTGGAACGAGAAAAACGACGTTCCGGACGTCGAGGGTAGAATTTCCATTTTGCCCCTCAAGCTTTAACCTTGCTCATGCAATTGAAAGAGGGCATTTTGGTCTTTCAACCACCCCAAGAGCCACAAAAAATTTGAAGAGATTATGGCCATTGGATCACCTTGATCGACACTTAGGACATGTGTCAATGGATTAGCTAAAGAGTGGTCATGTCCACCTTTACACAACTACCATTCAACCTTTGACTTTGAAGGTTGAATATAGCTTCTCACTCTTGGCCGGCCATACACTCCCATTTTCACTGAGAACCACCATCTCCTTCTTTCTCTCTTTCTGCAGCTCGCCGACCAGTTTTTGTGCCGTTGTTCGCCAGCTCCGACGACCCCCTTCGGCCACCACTTGGACTCCGGTTGACCAAACCCTCTTAGCTCAGCCTCTTGTCGATGTCCTTGAAGTAGAAACGCATCGATTGACCCACCGAGGAGCTCCGGCTAGCCATTCTCCCCGAAGCCGATCGAAACTAACACAATCTGAGGTAGGCAGCGATTCTGACCTCATAGAACCTTGAAACGTTGGAGTCTTGTGACCAAATTCTGTGGAGGTCTAGGGGACTTGTAGAGTGATCTGTGGTAAAAATTTGAGGTCAATTTGAAGTTTTGACCCCAAATAGGTCTTGTGATTGTTGGATAGAAACTGCCAGTTTGCAGTCTTGAAGGAATTGGCGACTTTCGAAGGAATTCTGGCAACGACACGGCTTCAAATCTTCGGTGAGCCTCTTAGACCCTTAAACAGACATGTTAGCAAGTAGGTTAGTGATTAAATGATGGCATTGGAGTAGGTTAAGAGCTGAATATCCTCGGTTTACACAAAACCGAACATAGCCCGGTTCGGTTCTGTGTAAACCGATTTTGTGGAGGTGTTGGCTGTTGTTTTGAGTTTCAAATTCATCAATGAGACATGATTGGATATTAAGGGATGTGTTAATGAGGTTGGAGACTCATGGAATGGTGAATTGGACAAGAGAAATTGACAATTGGTTGGAATTCTATAGGTTGCGAGGTGAGTTTGCTCTTGGACAATTGGACCGAATTGTTGAGAGCTTAAGGAGAGGATTTTTGTGGCATCAAGCTTAAGGTAAGGGAATCCTAAAACTATGATAGGAAGATTAGACTCAATTGGGCGAGTCGGGTGAAATTTAGATCGATTCTTGAGAGGCTTAATGAGATTGCTCTTTGTGTATACTAAAAGGGTATAGAAGACTCAAATGTTTGATTATGCTTGTGTCTTGAGTAATTAGTCACATTTGAATGTGTATTGGAATGTCTTGCATGCCATGAATATATGAATTGTGCTTGAGTTGCACCTGACTTTATGTGTGTGGTTTGAATGAGAAACATGGAATGTGTCACGTCCCGAACTCGGCGAACACGCGAACATCTCTGTCCATGCCGTTCATTCAAGAATCCTCCAGGATCCAACGGCCGATAACTTACGACTCTCTTCATATGACGCATGCAGAAGCGATGCCATCCCCCATCACATAAATACAACAACATACAGATGACTTAGGATAGATACAACCAAATCTCATTAACCAATCACTAAAAGATCAACTCCTAATTCAATGTCTGAAGTATAATCTCAATATCCACAAATTACACTTTCACTCTAAATACAATTGGCCAACTATCTCTGTAAATGCCACTTCTCGGCAAACTCGTGCTACCTTTGCCTGGAACCTAAAAAATGTAAGCCCCCACTGGGGTGAGATATAAATCTCAGTAAGGTGGGTCCTAACCCTAGGTTAGGCCGACCGTCCACTTAGACAGTCACGTCCCTTGACAGATCTAAACTCATGAATCCAAAGGCATAGCAGCCACAATTCAATAAACAACAACATGCAGAAGATAGGCATGCATTTATGATCTCATATCACACACAAATGCACATATGTTCTCGGCCTGTCACTTCGCTACATCGATCAACCTCTGCTTGCCTCATTTCTAGCCCGCGATTAGATCGCCTTAGGCTCGGCCCACGTAAACGCATCAGACCATCTTCGGTGACCCGCGTAAACGCATCAGGTCCCGAATTATCTCCAGGTTGGGTTTATGATCTCATACTCTGTCCCGCGATTATATCACATCAAGATTGTGGCTATCTCAACCCCGCGACTCCGTCGCATCAGGGCGCCATCTAATCATACTTCACCCTGCGACCTCGTCGCATCAGGGTCTCAACCTTCCGCCCTGCGTCTTGCACGCCTCAGGGCCATGCCATGCTATGCTCATGCCATACTACTTTACTTCATTTCACATGCAAACAAGGGTGCAACTTAAGCACAATTGACACTCATGGCATGCAAAGCAAATCAAATGAAATCTAGACATGGAAAACGATTCAGGCTTAGATAATGTGATACACAACCATCCTATGACATCTTAGGATGCAACCAAGCTACCTACTTGAATAAATTCTCATAATTTGTTACTATCGGCCCTTGACTTACCCAATCGAGTCCAATCGTCTTAACAAAGGGTTAGGAATTCCCTTACCTTTGATTTGACGACACAAATTACTCCTCTTGAGCCCCAAGGTTTCGGCCCTCAATGTCCACAACCGGACTTGTCGCGCAACCTAACATATTCAACTAATTTCATCAATTTCCATACTCAATTCCTCAATCCATTAATCCCAATTGCCCATAACACAACCCTCAACATCTCATCACATCATAAACACTAATTTGGAACTCAATATTACCAACCTCAGCCTCCAACAATTCGGTTTTGCCTGGCCTTGCATAGAACCGAACCGGTTTTTCTTGGTTCTGTGTAAACTGGGCACAATCAGCTCTAAACCAATTCTATTGCTATCATTTACTCATCATCCTATCTCTTAACATGTCTAGTTAAGGATCCAAGAGGCTCACCAGAGATTTGAGCCTGATTGGTTGCCGAAAACCCTTTGAAGTCGCCGGATCCTTCCTTGGTCAGTAACCGGCATTCTAGGCAAGATATACATGGGTGATTCATGGTCAAAAACTTATCAAATAAATCCACAATTTTTATCACAGGTTTCTACACATATCTTCTAAGTCTCCACCAAATTTGAGCTTTAAAATCCAAGAATTCGACCTTCAAATGGACTGAGTAACAGACCTACCTCAGGTTGGCTCCAATTCTATCAACCTATGGGAGAATGCTTGCCCCGAATTCCACAGAGCTCCAAATGACTTGATTCAAGTTGGAGGATGTCGGCAAGACATAGATCTTTGTTTGGGAGACTAGTCAGCATCCAGTGGTGGCTGAAAGTGGTCGTGGTGGCCGGCAAACAGAAGCCCAGAAACAGGTCCGGCGGACAGCGGATCGAAGAGGAAGAAGAAGAGAAGGCTTCAGTGGTTCTCTTGGGGAGCAGCTGGCCGAATGGTTTGAGGAGAGAGAGAAAAGAGAGTGAGAGTTTGTTTTATCCAAAAAAAATTTGGTCAATTGAGTTGAATGGTAGGTGGTGGAAAAAGGTGATATGACTAGGCTTCCTAATCTAGTGACACATGACAATTGCTTTTCCCATGACAATCCAACGGCTCTCATTAAGTCTTCATTTTCGACAGCCTTGGGAGGACGTAATGTCCATTTTTCCCTTCTTTGATTATAAAAGCCGAGTTTTAAACTTGAGGGGCAAAACGGTCATTTTACCCCCGACGTTTAGATAGTCATTTTTCTCGTTCCGAAAACTTTCGATAGGGTGACGACCAATCTGAATAACGTTGAAATTCTTGATTTTCCATTTTCAAACTTTCAAGGCTCTTTTCTGATAGTTTTTTCTATCAGACGTGATTCCAGCCTATCTCGAACCGATAGACGACTTTTGCAGGCATTACGCGTATCGACCTCGTGATTCATATCACGTTTAGGGCTCATCAATTCGTGGCAGCTTTGGTTGTCATGTAATTGTGAGGTCTATCACTAGCTCCTAAGGTCTCGATCTTTACCGTCTGATTTAGGAAAATTTTGCAAATCATACGTTGGTTAAGCGGCATCACCTGCGCTCTAATCGTATGACACTCACAAGGCATCCCTTAATCGTACTTGGATCGGCCTTTTTGTGGCTCTAAATATCTCCTCAACAATCCTTATGGTCAAAGCACCATTTCCTATCTGAGTTTCCCCAGGTCCACGTACCTCGTCTCGCGTTAGCCATTCCCCTTTGGTTAGTCTACTCGAATTGATCAGGTTCGAGCGAAATACGACTGAAATACATCTCCAGATACACACTTCTCATTACTGAGCCTGAAATCGACTGGAAATCAGAATGTCACAACTCTTCCCCTTTAAAGAAATTTCATCCTCGAAATTCACAACCTTCTACTCCATCTAATCCCTCGGGGGTATAGGCGTCTTGTCGCATACTCACTTTTCCAAATAATCCTTTCCATGGCTTGACGATCTTGCCCGTCTTTTCCAACTCAAGGTCATCCTTCTCTAGGACTTGTCTCTTATAGTCCTCAATCTAGTGGGCTTCTCTCCATTCTCTTTTGGCATTCACATCATTAGCCAGTAGCTCTTCCTCGAGCGTTCACTCTAACTCTTTCATTTATCCATAACCATCCTTACCAAGCCCTCGCTAGTATGCACTCTTTCTATCTACACCATTAGGCATATCACTCTTTTCGAACTTTCTCTTACGCCAATAGAGATTTCTGGGCTTTATCAATTTGCCCTCCATTATCCAAACCGGGTTATGGTCCTTTCGACTCCTTAAACAGTTACATGGCTACTTCCATGACAATCTATTCTCGACTCCATCCGACAATTCCCTTGGACCAAAGTGATCCTTCAACTTTCAGGTCATATTCTTCCCTTTTATTGACATGTCTAATGCTCGACCATAAGATAAACAAACCTCAACTTTCAATATCATGCCCCTTTCCTTATTAGCATACTTAATGCTTGACTTCGTGTTAGACTAATCCCACTTTTAGTCCATTCATCGATAGCATTGATGCGAGTCTGGCATACCTTTGCGCCATCCCCAAGAAACACTATAATTCTCCCTTTGAATCTCGACGGGGTCCTCTCCCTAAGTTCCTTTCAATACTAGACTCGTACTTCCGTCCATGTCCTTCAGGGTTCCATCTATTCCTATAATCTGTCCAGTATCAATGTTCAATCGTGGTAATACCTCAACTTCCTTATGGCCTTCGGGCTAGGTGTTCCCAGTAGTCATCACACTAGTCCATTAACGAACTTCCAACTTGAGGGAAGATTGTCCTTCCATTGCCCATTTCTCGATGTTCAACTCTCAACTGCAAACATATGTTAAACCATTCACTCTTCCTTAGCAATGCGAATATCGCTATAACAACATTTGAGCGGCCTCTTAGTTCTACATGCCTCACCTTCGATTCCCTTTATACAATCCATGCTCTCATTCTCTTATGATTCCCATACTTTCGAGGTCTTTCCTTTATCTAAGCAACGCTCTCATATCCACAAACAATTCTATATATTCGCGTTGCCTCTTATTTAACTCCCCTTGGGAACCTGCTATCTTATACTCTTGTGGTAGGTGTTGCCTTGCAACGTCTTTTCACTCAAGTAATATTTCCCAACTCTATCACGAGGACATTCACGAACCAACTCCAATCAGGCTGTAAGCATGCCAATTCATACGGCATTAACGTTATGACGTACAAACCATATCCATTTCACATCGTCTTATTATGCCTCAAGTTTCATTCCGCATTGTGTCACCACAACCTTCATAAGCTTTTCAATTTTCAACTGGAATTTGTCATAGGCAGCGCAATCATTGGCTTAATTCGAGTCCTCGAATACTCTTTTCATGTTCATTCACCCATTTGCGTTACCCCTCGTCCTTAATCCATCTCACCAATGGAATAGCTCTTGTAGGGAATCTTTCAATGGTCCTTCTGTAACAATTCACCAATCTTAGTAAATCTCAACTTCCCGCAACTCGCATCGACTATAGTCGATTCATCACTCATTCCTATCCTCAAAGGATTTATCACTTCTTCCAATGCGTGAATTCTACTTCATTAGGTTCACGACTTGCGCTTTCACACTTAGAATGCAATAGACATTTCCTCAGAGCCCATACGACACTCTCAAAGGCTGTTCATGTTTCTCATGGCTCCTTACATGAGTTCAACCATCGTCTCTCAAGACGGTAACGACCAACTCAATCATTCCTTGGGTACTTAATTCAACTGATATCAACTTCTTTCTACTACTCCTCACACTTTTCACTTGAGAGCTCAAACCTTCGCTTCCGGTCGTTACAGGCCTCCTTTAGGACCACACGACATTTCGTTTACCCTTGTCGCTCTTCTCCTCGAGAAGCATTAGCGCTTCAGCCTCTGATTTCCATACTCACTAAGGCAACCTTAACCCAATTCTTTTCGTTACACTGAACGTCAACATCATCCTGGAATTGAACATTGTCTACAGGGCTGTCCCCCTGACTTCACTTCTAGTAGTCATTCCAGTTCTGTGTCCCCTTCCTTGGTATAGACGCTCATTCATCATGCTTAGACAATTTAAAGTCTTTCTTCATTTTTCAATAGGTCTCTTACCCTAAGGAAGAAATTACACAATTACGTGGCATTTTCTTACTTTAAATTCACCTTGTACTTCTCATTCCATAGGACGACAATCTTGGAGTCTGCGCCAACGGTGACACCTTTACTCCAGAGCTCAAATGCCAACATGCTTTCACATTTTCTTTCCCATAACTCAGTCACCTCTAGTGACAATATCCGTTCGTCCTTGGGTCTTCACCCGTTCACTTGTCGAATGGTCAATTTGATTAATTCAAATTACCTTGCAAGTGATCTTCAAGCGTTCCTTTCGCCAGTGGCCAATTCATCGTTCAGTTGCCCTTTAAGAGCAATGCCCCATTCTGTAGGGAATAGTAACTCATGATTTCATTTTTCATGGTTTCATTTCAACCTACCGATCCCAGGAAACCAGTAACTTCAGGCAATCTAACATGCCAATTCTTCTTCGACCTCATTCATGACAAAAGAGACTTACTACTCACTTTTCACTATGTGCCTTCGCCCAAGTAGTCAGCCATTTCACATAGGCACGCTCTATATTCATAATGAACATCTCTTTGCTCGTAATCCATGAGCAGGAGTTTTTTTATTCATAAGTCTCTTTATCATTCTCGTCCTTAGCTAAGTCCCATCACCATTCCTCGAAACCAGGGATAATAACCAACCGTAAGGTTTTCAAGTTCCAATCCACTCAGGGACTTACTCATCTTGTTCAAGGGTTCTTGACCACCCTTACCATATGTCTAAGCGACCTTGAGAACTCTGTCTCACACCGGTCGATCATCCTATGATCCTTGCAATAGTATCAAGATCCAAATAATCCTTGCTCTTAAGCAATTCCCAGAATAATACTTCCCATCGAACAACTCAATAGAGGTAGTCTAGGCAGATCTCATGCCTCTAAGAAAATTCTTCCTCTAGTGACCTTTCACCAATTCTCAATAGCCTCTTAGGGCTAGTACTGCCAAGGTCACTTCCTTTCTTTAGGGCACCCAAACTTCTGAGGTTTTCTCACAAAATCCTCAATCTAGAGGGAGACAATTTCGAATCTGATCCCTCTACTTGACTCAATCAACTTCAGCCTTATACATAATCTTATAGGCATTTCCAATCTCTCGTGATCCTACCCACACATTCAATCTCGAAAAGACTTACTCGGAGTCCTTTTCTCGTGACTTCCATCACTTAACTCCTCAACACTAGCATTCACCACCACAGTGACTTAGAGAATCATGGCAGCTCCTCTTCGAGCTTGCTTAATCAATGATTTCCCCATTTCCATTCAAAGTTCTCTCGACCCATTCAGCTCTTGGGTCTCCTACGATCAACCGATCGAGCCATATTCTCTTTTAGTGCACATACTCTATTCGCCCATCTCTACTCAATTCTATGATCCATCTCAATTCTTGGATCTTGTCATATCTTACATTCTCGAGCCCAATGCTCTTCTACGACTACACCTTGGTCGTTCAACCTCACTAGGTTCTCATGATCCATCTTAGTCTTTGCATCTTTTCGTATCTCACATACGCAAACCAAGTGCTACTCTAGCAACCATACCTTGGTCCTTCAGTCTTATCAGGTTTTCATGCCACTTGAACAATTATGATTCCCTCTAGGAATCCAAGACTCAAGTCATTTACTCAATCCGGCAATCTCAAGCTGCTCATGTCATCATTCATCGCTATCGACCATCAGTGGTTCCAAAACAACTCTCTAATGACACATAGAAAATTCTCTACTATTAGCCAAGTATTCAAAGATCTCAAATTACCCTTGGTCAGCAATCATTCCTCAAGCTAGTCTCAACAAGGCAACTCCTCATCTAACGGCCGCTACAAGGCCAGCCTCCAATAGGCATCTACCAATCAAGCGCTCCAGACAGCGATTCACTGAATCAAGGCTCATATTTTAGGCCTAGAGGCATCCACCACTCTAGTATAGTCACAACAGACTATCTCATTCCCAATATGCCTCAGTTCAACGGGTATAAACCCCATAGGTCATCTAACCTCTCAGTTATATATTAGCCAAGCCAATCACATAAGGCTAATCATGAAACATGCCTAGCAGGCCCATCACGACCATCACTTTTCTTTTTACCAAGGGCATCCACTGTCAAGCACAAAGCTTTTAACCATGCCACTTACAGGCATTATCACACAGGTTATGCCACTTTCAATCATTCCTGATGAGAATCACTCTAGTGCCGCACATCCCTCATCTACAATTGGACTCAACCTGATACCTAGACTTCCCCTTTCAAGTTATGACTTGGGTCATTTCTGCCTCTGCCATCTTAGAAACCTGCCAGGAGCCGCTCCTTATCCGAACCTCTCTGTCCCGGCGATCACTCTCCGCCCTTATCAGACCTGGCCGATGCAGGTTGTCCTAAACCATACATCTACGAAGAAAGCCCCGTTCTACATGTCCCATACCATATTGCATTACAGTTTATAGGTATCCCATCAATTCGTCCCATACCAAGGACGGTTTATCAAGTCCAACAGCGACAAGTCATTGCATGCACCCTCATCGACTTTCGTTTCAAAGCCATAAATATAAGCACAACATGACTGTCATATCTCACGGATCAATTGCCCATATTCCATTACAAACCTCAAGTTCAGTCAACATTCAAATCAACTCCTCATGCATCCGATCATAGCTGATCTTCGATTCAGGTACTCTTTGTATCCATCTCAACTCATATCATCCAACGTTGCCAATAACAATCGATGACTAAAACCACCAAAATCTCATGCAATTCAAGCTTGAATCCATTAATATTAGTCATCTCTTTATAATTCATATTCCTCAAGTTGGGTCATCGACAAATCAAGATCACAATCATACACCTCAATTGACTCTTTATTCATAAGCAATTTCCTATTATCCTCAAGCACAATTACTACCTCAAAATCCATGCTTACTACTCTCCATCCCAGCTTGCTTCCACTTGAACTTTAATCACCATCTAACTCAAGATCAACCATTAAAGTCAACTTTAGGACCATTTAAGTGTACACGAATTCAAACCTACGTCCTCGAGACTCACAATCTAGGCATAGTCCTATAGACCTCAATATCTAGCTGTCCTCAAGTCATCGCTCCTTATCACTCCAAATTTCAATCACCTTGAATCGAGCTGACCTTGCTCTGATACCAAATCGAATGGGGATGTCATGCCCCGAACTTGGCGAGCACGTAAACATCCCTGTCCATGCCGTTTATTCAAGAATGCTCCAGGATCCAAAGGCCGATAACTTACGACTCCCTTCATATGACGCATGCAGAAGCGATGCCATCCCCCATCATATAAATACAACAACATACAGATGACTTAGGACAGCTACAACCAAATCTCATTAACCAATTACTACATATCAACTTCTAATTCAATGTCTGAAGTACAATCTCCATATCCACAAATTACACTTTCACTCTACATACAATTGGCCAACTATCTCTGTAAATGCCACTCCTCGGCAAACTCGTGCTACCTTTGCCTAGAACCTGAAAAATGTAAGCCCCCACTAGGGTGAGATATAAATCTCAATAAGGTGGGTCCTAACCCTAGGTTAGGCGGACCGTCCACTTAGATAGTCACGTCCGTTGACAGATTTAAACTCATGAATCCAAAGGCATAGCAGGCACAATTCAATAAACAACAACATGTAGAAGACATGTATGCATTTATGATCTCATATCACACACAAATGCACATATGTGCTCGGCTTATCACTTCGCCACATCGATCAACCTCTGCCGCCTCATTTCTAGCCCGCGATTAGATCGCCTCAGGTACGGCCCACGTAAACGCATCAGACCATCTTCGGTGACCCGCGTAAACGTATCAGGTCCCGAATTATCTCCAGGTTGGGTTTATGAGCTCATACTCTGTCCCGTGATTATATCGCATCAAGACCGTGGCTATCTCAACCCCGTGACTCCGTCGCATCAGGGTGCCATCTAATCATACTTCACCTCGCGACCTCGTTGCATCAGGGTCTCAATCTTCCGCCCCGCGTCTCACATGCCTCAGGGCCATGTCATGCTATGCTCATGCCATACTACTTTACTTCATTTCACATACAAACATGGGTGCGACTCAAGCACAATTGACACTCATGGCATGCAAAGCAAATCAAATGAAATCCAGACATGGTAAATGACTCAGGCTTAGATAATGCGATACACAACCATCTTATGACATCTTAGGATGCAACCAAGCTACCCACTTGAAAAAATTCTCATAATTTGTTCTTATCGGCCCTCGACTTACCCAATCGAGTCAATCGTCTTAACAAAGGGTTAGGAATTCCCTTACCTTTGATTTGACGATACAAATTACTCCTCTTGAGCCCCAAGGTTTCGGCCCTCAATGTTCACAACCGGACTTGTCGCGCAACCTAACATATTCAACAAATTTCATCAATTTCCACACTCAATTCCTCAATCGATCAATCCCAATTACCCATAACACAACCCTCAACATCTCATCACATCATAAACACCAATTTGGAACTCAATATTACCAACATCAGCCTCCAACAATTCAGTTTTGCCCAGCCTTGCACAGAACCGAACCGATTCTTCTTGGTTCTGTGCAAATCGGGCACAATAAGCTCTAAACCAACTCTATTGCCATCATTTACTCATCATACTATCTCTTAACATGTCTAGTTAAGGATCCAAGAGGCTCACCGTAGATTTGAGCTTGATTGGTTGCCAGAAACCCTTTGAAGTCGCCGGATCCTTCCTTGGTCAGTAATTGACAGATTCTAGGCAAGATATACATGGGTGGTTCATGGTCAAAAAATTATCAAATAAATCATCAGTTTTTACCACAGATTCCTACACATGTCTTTTGAGTCTCCACCAAATTTGAGCTTTAAACTCTAAGAATTCGACCTTTAAATGGACTAAGGAATAGACCTACCTCAGGTTTCCTCGAGTTCTGTCGGCCTGTGGGAGAATGCTTGCCCCGAATTCCACAGAGCTCCAAATGACTTTATTTAAGTTGAAGGATGTCGAAAAGACATAGATCTTTGTTTGGATGGTTGGCCGGAATCCAGGGGTGGCCAGAAGTGGCTGTGGTGGCCGGCGAACAGAAGCCTAGAAACCGGTTCGGCGGACAGCAGATCGAAGAGGAAGAAGAAGAGAAGGCTTCGGTGGTTCTCTTGGGGAGCAGCTGGCCAAATGGTTTGAGGGGAGAGAGAAAAGAGAGAGAGAGTTTGTTTTATCCAAAAAAATTTGGTCAATTGAGTTGAATGGTAGGTGGTGAAAAAAGGTGATATGACTAGGCTTCCTAATCCAGTGACACATGGCATTTGCTTTTCCCATGACGATCCAACGGCTCTCATTAAGTCTTCATTTTCGACAGCCTTGGGAGGACACAATGTCCATTTTGCCCTTCTTTGATTATAAAAGCCGAGTTTTAAACTTGAGAGGCAAAACAGTCATTTTACCCCCGACGTTCAGAACGTCGTTTTTCTCATTCCGAAAACCTTCGATAGGGCGATGACCAATCCGAATAACGTTAGAATTCTTGATTTTCCATTTTCAAACTTTCAAGGCTCTTTTCTGATAGTTTTCTTTATCAGACGTGGTTCCAGCCTATCCCGAACCGACTGACGTCTTTTGCAAATATTACGCGTATCGACTCCATGATTCATATCTCGTTTAGGGCTTGCCAATTCGTGGCGGCTTTGGTTGTCATGTAATTATGAGGGTCTATCACTAGCTCCTAAGGTCTCGATCTTCACCGTCTGATTTAGAAAAATTTTGCAAATCATGCGTTGGTTAAGCGACATCACCTGCGCTCTAATCGTATGACACTCACAAGGCATCCCTTAATCATTCTTGGATTGGTCTTTTTATTGCTCTAAATATCCCCTCGACAATCTTTATGGTCAAAGCGCCATTTCCTATCCGAGTTTTCCCAGGTCCACGTACCTCGTCTCGCGTTAACCTTTCCCTTTTGGTCAGTCTACTAGAATTGATCAGGTTCGAGCGGGATACGACTGAAATACATCTCCAGATACACACTTCTCATTACTGAGCCTAAAATTGACTGGAAATCAGAATGTCACAGCATGAATGTGACATGGTGAGACCCTGATACGTTTACGCGGGACGGTGATGTGACTTGTCGACACTAGCCTAGAGTATCATTGAAACCCGATGCGTTTACGCGGGTTGTCATTGACGGTCTGATGCGTTTACGCGGACCGAGCCTGATGTGTTCTAAATGCGGGCATAAGATTGAGCCAGGTGTGAAGGGTAGAAGTGATGATGTGGCATGGTGATTCGTGCATGATAATTCGGATGTGTTATGATGCTATGACTGCATGCCTGACATTGTGCGTTGAAGCCCAATGAGGTGCAGGGAACCGTTTATGTCAGGAAGTGTACCGTAGTTTGGGTAGACGAGGGTAGTACTAGTTGGAAACCTCACATATATGAGGCCTGGTTCATGAAGGTCGGGGATGTATCTACCGGGCCACTGAAGTCCAATGAGGTGCCCTAGGGAGTTGTCCCTAGTTGGGGTCACCCCACCCGAGACTTAGACCAGGCTGAGGGGTCTGTGTCGATTCAAGTAATGGATCGGAGAGGACTCCGACATTAGAAGACATAGAGGAAAAGGTCATAGTGGTCGAGGCGACTGAGGAGGATCTCGTAGAGCCATCTGCTGAGGAGACCATGGAGGATACTATAGAGGTTCGCTCTGAGACCTTTTCGGAGTACGAGCCCACGGAGGACGCAGAGGAGACCGAAGACTCTAGCAGCTCGTCTTAGGAGTTCCCAGCTTGTCAGTTGGTCTTTTTATGGCGACCCTGACCCTGTTTAAAAGTTGGTTGATGATGATGGATCCCTTTTGTGTACTTACCTCGTCCCTTATGTTAGAGGATTTAGTAGCTCTGTATCTGTATGAATAGTTGGATATCATGCATGATAGTATTGGCGTTATCCAGGTCCCACTTCATATTTTGTATGGATGAGTTATTTCATTATTGCTTACGTGTGCTACTACATTATACATCTCTCAACTTATGTGTGGATCTTGGGATCACGAGAGATATTTGGTGTACTTGTAGGGAGTCGTGTGCTCGTGCCCGGGGCGTAGGGCTTGACAAAATCAATGGAAGATGACCTATTTCGGAGATTATGCAAATACTTCTGATGCTATATCGATTATTTGTCAAATTTTGGGTCCGCTTTGTTCGTCAGTCCAATGAAAAATGTAATGCATGAATGTATAAAATATACTATCCTATATGATAAATAATTTAGTTATTTTTTTATAGGAACTAAAATTTAATTCTTGATTTTATATGCAAATTAAATGATTAAAATGAAAAGTCAAAATTTAGGTGTCAACAGCAGTAGACAGACGAACGGTTCAAGGATTATATGGAGATAAAAATACAGTATTGTAATAGTTTAGCTAGAGAAGCATATGCTCGCCGAAAAGTTGAACGTCAAGCCAAGAAGAATAGACAGATAATCACTCTTTGGGGAAAGAGGAGATGCCCTGCAACCAAGACGAAGCCGAAGCGCATCATACTAAAAAAAACAAAACCCACAAAGACTCCTGAAGTCATTATACAATGGACTAGAGAATGGCCAGAAGAACTAAAGCATCTCAACCGGCTTACCGAAGACTATTCTTCACGCTCTGAGAGACACTCAACTAGTGAAGAAGTCCTGATTACTGAGCTGTATCCTGAAGAGGGGAAAGACTAAGATGCAATCGAGGATGAACCCCCGATGGACCACTACTTCGAAGGAGATTAGATCTTAGAGAATGATAGTCTAGATCCTACATTCCATTGGTCTTTTATAGCTTTCTTGTTTTATAATGAAACTGATCGGTATTTTCCCTCTCTCGAGGCTTCTCTCTATTTCTCTTTCATAGTGTATCCTTTTGTAATAAGGAATTTACTCCACTGTTCTCCCAATTGATGTTTTGACCAATGGAATGTGACGTTGCTATTTCGTTTAGTCACTGAGATGATTCTGACTAATTGCATGATTCACTAGTCTGAAATTCAAATTAGACCTTGAGTCAGGTTTTTCGTACCTGAAAGGGATTCTAATTTTCATTTCCTTAATTGGAATATGTAATTAAATCAGTCCATGCATATTTCATGACACTTGCATCATCACATGTTTAAAGTAATTTTTGGCGATTGATTTTTCAAAATCATTTGCATATTTTAGATTTGATGGGAAATAATGACATCCAATTGTTCAAAATCCCTTTAGTTGAGCTCCTGGCTTGGTGGGACAGCATGGGTGATGTCACGCCCCGAACCCGGCGAGCACGCGAACATCCCACCAAGCCGTTCATCTTATATTTAGTCTCCCAGGATTCTTCGACCCAAAACTCAGCAAGTCCATCTCTTATGTGGAAGCCAGAAACAACTCCATACAATTAAAATAACACAAGATGACTGAGGATAAGAAGAGATACACTTCTCATAATGTCAAAGTTAGTTACAATTCTAATTCAACACAATATTTAGTTCCTAAGGTCTCCATCAGATTCATTATGATTCCTCCAACGACTTCCTCAAATGCCAACCTATGGCAAGTTCAGGTTTCCTTCGCCTAGGACCTGAAAAATATTAATCCCACGACGGGGTGAGATATAAATCTCAGCAAGTGAAACCTAAACCTAACCTAAACCTAGACCTGAACACCAATCCCCCAGACTACACACAAATGCTACCAAATGCAAGCATTTAGCAACTTAGTGTCACAAGGCATCGATTAATCAGACATATCAACAAGCCAAGCAGGAATAAGAATCGTAGCCAATAATGTTCAACCTTAGGGGTTCAAGCTCAAAGCACAGGGCATGTAAACACCTACACTTAACTTCCAGAGTTATCACAATCATTGATCGCCTCTGCTCTCAACCGCGATGTACTTCTCTAGGCACTCTGGCCAATTGGTATCATTAGGGGCTCATAGCCAATTAGTACCACCAGGGCTACAAGCCAATCGGTACCTCTAGGACTCACATCCAATTAATATTACTGACACTCACAGCCAATCGATACTATCGGGGCCGCAGGCCAATCGATATCACTAGGGTACCAAGCCAATGCGATCTCTGGGACTACAAGCTAATTGATCATTGGGCTATAGCCAACATCGGCACTATAGCCGTGTATATAGCATATGCACCATAGCCATCCATAACATAGACATTTTAACCAATTCAATAACATGCACTATAGCCAATTCAATAACATGGCTTCATAGCAAATTCATACGAATCCAAGACTCAATAGCTGAACTATATCAGCAAGCCTAATGGCCACTTACATCACTAGGCTCTCTAACCGCGATGTATACCTCAAGGGCTCAATAACATGGCTTCATAGAAAATTCATACGAATCCAAGACTCAATAGCTGAACTATATCAGCAAGCCTAATAGCCACTTACATCACTAGGCTCTCTAATCACGATGTATACCTCAAGGGCTTAATAGCCTTTTGTTTTCACAGGACACTATAGCCATCTCTTATTACTCGGGCTCTCTGGCCATTTTAAATCTCAATTATCAATCATAACATAATCATCACACGATTGCATCAGGCAATTTAAGCCACAGGCTTCACCAATTAGTCAATTCATTCAATCAATCAATCCATCAGTGTCCTAATATTCAAGTAAGGTTTTATGAAATTGTTACCCTTGGTCAAGTTAAAAATTTCCAAGCCAAATGATCACCCTAGATTAGCAACCTCATAGCCACATAACGGTCAAGCATGATCTTAGGAAGAATTTATGATTCCATCAATAAAATTCTTCCAATCACAAATTCACATATCAATTAACATCCCAATATACCTTAACAATAATTTTATAGCAAGGCGACATCCCAAGAACCTCCTAAAGGTTCGGTTCCAACAACCCCCAAAGCTGAGCAGAATCGGTTTTGCCTTAAACCACACAAATCAGTCCATAAATCAATCGTAAGCTCCAATTTGCCACAAAACCTACTTGTAAACACATCATACATTATCCATAGGGGTCTTACTGAAAGTTTTCGGGTACACTTCAATGAGCACCAAACAACCTTGGTTCTTCATGGTCAACAGCAAAACAAAAACTGATCTTACAAAACCCAACAATTTCTATATGAAAACCAATTCTAACTTCAACAAACACTCAACCTCAACTTGCTCAGCCCTTATACTAAGAGTCTAGAGGATCTCGCCGAAAATTTGGAGCCATTGGAAGCCTTGAAGCCTAAAAAATGGACTCTATCCAAAATCGGGTCAAATTCCGACCTTTGCCCACTCAAATAGACCTATAGGACAAACGACTGGGTTAAATTAAGCTCATAGTACCTTGTTTAAACAATAAGATGATAAAATTTCAGATGGCGGTGGTTTTACCTCAATCCGATGATGGACAACAAAGTTATGGCCGAAACCGTAAAGCAGGTTTTGTCTATCCGTGAGAGTCCTTCTCAATCGAGAGAGAAAAGGAAGAAGAAGAAGAGGAGAGAGAGAGATTTTCCACTCCTATAATTCATTTTGGTCAATTTGATAAGATAGACAATTAATGGGCATTTAATACTTGATTTCTTCTTTGGTTGACATTTGGCAAGTTTCTTGAAGGCCTTGGTCCACCATTGACTTTCTTTGACCTCGTCCACATAGATTTTTAGCAGCATATGGAGGGGGTAAAATAACCAAAATGATCTCCATTAGTTCTTAAGGCAAGACCAAAGATCTAGGGGCAAAATGGTCATTTTACACTTTCCGTCCATAATTCCACTTTTCCAATTCAAATTGCCCTTGATGAGGCAACGCTCATTTCAATTCAAATGTTGGAATTCCTAAATGTCCAATACTGAAATCTCAAGGTCGAATTTCATGTCGAGCCCTCATCGACTGTAAATTCTAGTTTATCTCAAACTAATGGGCGACTCTTACAGGAGCTATGCGTATCGACCTTGGGGTTTCTTAAGCTGTGGCGACTTTAGTTGTCATGTAATTGCGATGGTTTATCGCTAGCCCTTACGATCCTGATTGTTAGAATTCTATTTAGAAAATTCTCGCAAATTACAAATTGGTTAAGCGGAATTACCTACGTCCTAATGTATAACGCTAGCAAAACATTCCATGATCGTTCCTAGATCGATCTCTGATGGCCCAAAATATTCCCTCAATAATTCTCATGGTCAAAGTGTCATTTCTCATTCAAATTTCTCAGGTTCACGTACCCGACTCCGCGTCAATCTTTTTCTTTTGGTCAGTTAACTCGGGAGTGGTCAACTCCGAGCGAGTTACAACTGAAACACATCGATCGATACCTTCCATTCCCTAGCCTCGAGAGGGTCGGAATCCGAAATGTCACAACTCTTTCTCCTTAAAAAAATTTCCTTCTTGAAATTTGTAATCCTCTCCATTTTCCAGTCTCACAGGGTACATACGTCTCATCGCATTTTCATTCTCCAAAATAACTCCGTTCCTTACTAAACTATCGCAATAATATGCTTTTGGCACTCATGCCATTTGACGTTTCACTCTCTTCAAATGTTTTTTCGTACTATCAGAGAATCATGGGCTTTATCAACTTGCAATTTATTATCCAAATCGAGCTATAGCCTTCTTGATTCCACTCAAAAATCTCTAATGATCATAGTGATCTATCAATTTCATGGCCATCTCTCTCTCTGTTGTCGGCATATCTAATGCTTGACCACACATTAGACTAATTCAACCTTCAATCCATATCATCAATAGTATTAAGGCAATCTTGGCACACCTTTGTGCCATCCCAAGTAATACCTTAATTCTCCATATTCTATTCATTTCCATACCCCTTAGATATTAGGGTCTGATCATGGCAATATCTTGATTTCATCTGACCTTCAGATTTGATGCTTCAAGTAACCATCAGACTAGTCCATTGACAAAATCTCAATTTAGAAGTTGAATCTCTTATTTCTCGAGAGAAGATCTGTCCCTCCATCACCAATTACACAATGCTCATTTCTCAATTATAAGCGTTCGCTAAATAATGCACCCTTCCTTAGTGATATGGATATCGCCATAATAACACTTGGATAATCTCTTCGTTTCCCGTGACTTTTCATCAATTCTCTTTTAGGCAGTCAGCGCTCTCAACTTCTTTTATTTCACATAACTCCAGGGTTTTTCCTTACACGAGCAACGCTCCCTTATCCGTAAGTAATTTCATCCATCGACGTTGCTTCTCATCAATTCCTCTTTGGAAACTAGTACTCGATATTTTTGGAATAGATATAGACTTGAAATCTTCTTCCACCCAAACAATATTTTCCAAACTTTGTCGCGAGGACATTCACAATTTAACTCCAGTCATGCTCTAACCATTTCAACTCATATGGCCTTATCATCATGATGTATATGCAATGTCTACTTCCGGTTGCCTCGTTATGCCTCAAATTTCATTCTGCGTCGCGTTATTACGACCGTCATAAGCTTTTCAATTTCCAATCGGAAATGCCATTAACAGCGTAGTCATCAACTTGACTTAAGTCCTCGAAAACTCTTTTCACATTCATTCATCCATTCGTGTTACATCTCGTCCTTAGTTCATTTCATCAATGGAACAGCTATTTTAGGAAATCTTCCCACGACTCTAGCAGACCATTATGATCTATCAGACTTAGAAGGTCTCAAGCCTCTGTAGCTCGCGTCGGCCTTAGCCAGCCTATCGCCATCTCCTACTTTCGGGGATCCACAGGGATTCCACTCCCTAGAACTACCTAGCCAAGGAATTTCACCTTATCGGGCCCACAGCTCGTACTATTCAAACTTAGCATACGACGAGCGTTCTCTTAGGGTTCATAGGATGCTCTCAAAGGTTTATCATATCCCTCATGACTCTTTAAACGTGTTTGATCATCGTCTCTCAAGACGGTAACCAGCGATCCAATTATCCCTTGGATACTCAATCAGACTATCATCAATTTCTTTCTACCAAGTGTCGTATCTTCAAACTATTCTTCATACTTTTCGCTTAAAAGCTCAAATCTTGGCCCTCTGCTCTCATGAGTCCCCACTTGGACTACACAATATTTTATTCATTTTTGTCACTCTTTCCTCAAGGAGCATTAGTACCTTGACCTCTTGGTTTCACAACCGGCTAATGCGATCTTATCTCAATTTCATTCATTCCATGGAACGTCGACATTATCCTGGAATTCAACGATGTCCACAAGATAGTTTCTCGTACTTTACTTCCAAGAATCATTTAAGCTCTGCATCTTCTTTCTCGGTCTGAATGCTCCATCTTAATATCAAGACAATTAGGATTTTTTTTTCCTTCCATACTAGGGTCTCTTATCCTAAAGGAAACTACACACTTCAGTGGCATTCTTTTACTTCGAATCCACCTTGTCCTTCCCATTTCATGAGAGGTCAATCTTGGAGTCTACGCCAATGTCGATGTTTTACTCCAAGATTCCCAAATGTCACTAGACTTGACATTCTTCTTTCAATGACTCAAACATCGTAAGTGACAAGATTTGTTCGTCTTTGGTCTCCATCAATTCACGTATCGAATACTCAATTCGACTATCTCGAGTCACTTTGTAATTACACTCTAAGCGCTCTTTTCGCTTACTCAACCATTCATTAGGATTACAAATAGCCAGGACTATCAAGTTCATTCACTTTCCCTAACATCAACGATCATCTTATGGTCCAATCGTCCTTTAAGAACGACGCCCTAACCTTTAGAGGTGATAACACACAATACCACTTCCAATGGTCGAGATTCATCGTCAATCAATCTTATAGAATCTTCAATGTCAGACAACTAACGTATCTCTTTCCTCAACTTTCCCCACGATGGAAGGAACGACATATTGGTCTCTCATTACGGGACTTGCGCCAAGATAACAACCATTCCTTACAGCCACATTCTACGGAAATCTCTATATTCATAATCCATGAATGGAAATCCTCTTATTTATTCCTCTTTCGGTCATCCACTTCCTTCCTTAGGATCTATTGTAGTTCCTCCGAATCAAGAATAACAACTAGCCATAGTGCTTTCAACTTTCAATCCACTAAGGGATTTACTTATCTTATTCAGAGTCCTCGACCACTCTTAATGTACTTAGGCGACCTTGAGAACTCTATCTCCCATTGGTCGATCATCCTCTGATCCTTACAAAATTATCTTGATCCAAACAATCTTTGCCCTCAGGCAATCCCAAGAGGATACTTTCCGTCGAACAATCAACGGAGGTAGTCCAGACAGCTATCATGACTTCGAGGAAATCCTTCTTCTGGTGACCTTTCACCAATTATAAATAGCTTCTTAAGGCCAGTACTGCTAGGGTCACTTTCTTTCTTCGCTGTACCCAAAACCTCTAAGGTTTTCTCACAAAACCTTCAATTTAGAAGAAGACAGTTTCAAATTCCATCCTTCTACCAAACTCATTCAATCTCATCCTTATACATAGCTTCACAAGCTTTTCAAAACTCTCGTGGTTCCTCCCACACATTCACTTTAGAATGAAGTAACTTAGAGTTACCTTTCTCGTGACTTCCGTCACTTAACTCATCATCACTAGCATCTGTCGACTCAGCGACTTAAGTAACAATGGCAGCTCCTTCTCGAGCTTGCCTACCCAACAAATTTTCTCATTTCCATTTAAAGTTCTTACAACTCCCCATTTCACTTGGGTCTCGCACTATTAACAAAATCGAGCTATATTCTCTTCCAAGACTCATACTCTAATCGTTCATCTTTACTCAGTTATCTTGATCCTTCTCAGTTCTCGGATCTTCCATACCATGTATACTCGAGCTCAATGCTCTTATTTGATCATACTTTGGTCGTTTAACGTCATTAGGTTCTCATATCACTTGAACCACTACGATTCCCTCGAAGAATCAAAGACTTAAGTCATCTACTCAAGTCTAGTAGTCTCAAGCTATTCATCTCATCATATATCACTAGCAAACAACCGTCTAATGGTTCTTAGGCAATTCTCAACTAATTGTCAATTATTCAAGGAACCCAAATCATCCTTAATAAGCAACCATTCATCAAGCCAACCTCAACGAGCCAACTTCTCAATCATTAGCCAATTACTAGGCAAGCCTCAACTAGGTCAACACCCAACAAATACCCAAGGCGTTACTTCTATAAGTCAAACTCATACTTTAAGCATAAGGCATTTGCCACTTTGTCACAAACACGATAGGTTTTCTCATTCTCAACAGGCATCAGTTCGACGGGGTATAAATTCCTCACACACCGTCTAATCTCTCAGTTAGACCTTGGCCAAGCTAATCACATGATGGCAATCATAAAACACGCATAATAGGCCAATCATAACGTCACTTTCTTTTTTAAATGACATCCACCGCCAAGCACAAAACTCTTAATCATGCCAATTACATGTGTCATTACCCATGCCATGCCACTTTCAAACATTCATTTGGGAATCCATCCCGTGCCATACATCTTTTAACCATATTTGGACTTAACCTGATACCTAGACTTTCCCTTTCAAGTTATGACTTGGGTCATTCCTGCCTCTTGCCATCTTAGAAGCCTACCAGAAGCCGCTTTGTCACGCCCTGAACCCGGCGAGCACGCGAACATCCCACCAGGCCATTGATATTTAATAATCTTCCAGGATTCCTCGGCCAACCATGCAATAACTTGAAAAAGAAACAAGGTTATAAAAGCAATAAAACTTGCTCGATACAAATTACAACGAGATGACTTAGGACAAAGGGTATACACTTCTTGAAAATAAAATTCTCCTCAAAAGTTATTACAGTCAAGTATCCAAAATTTAATTCCTAAATCCTCAATATTCAGATACAATCCCTAAGGCCACAAAATACATTAAACCATTCATGCCATTACTTCACCGAGAGCTCATCATCATCTCGCCTGTATTTCCGTCTTCAAGGACATGAAAAATTAATCCCCCACTAGGGTGAGATGTATATATCTCAGCAAGTGAAACTTAAACCTAGACTTGAAGACCAATCCCCCCAGATTACACACAATGCCACCAAGATGCAAGCATGCATCACTGCAATGGCGCATGGCATCGTCAAAACAGGGTTATCAATTAACCAAGCATGGATAAGAAACACAATCAACCACACTCAACTTCATGATTTCAAGCTCACTGCACATGCAATACGTGATTCAATACACAAATCCACTCATCGCCTGGGCTCTCAGCTGCGATGTGCTTTCCTGGCACTCTTGCCAACTGATATCACTAGGGCCACAGGTCAAACGATATCTTTGTATCACTAGGACCACATGCCAATCGGTACTTTTGAGGCCTGTAGTCTTTTAATACCACTAAGGCCACAGGCCAATCGGTATTTTCATCATCAAGACTTTTAGTCAATTGGTATCACTAGGATCATAGGCCAATCGGTACTTCAGAGGCTCACAACCATTTACCATTTCAAGGGCGCACAGCCACTCAATACCACTGGGCCCATAGGCCAATCGGTATCACTAGTACTCATAGTCAATTGATATCACTAGGGCCACAGGCCAATCGATATCATTTGGGGCATCAAGCCAATGCGATCTCCGAGGCTACAGGCCAACGATCGCGGGGCACTACAGCCCTTTCATATAGCATCGACACTATAGCTGTTTATATCGCATAGACATTATAGCCATCTAAATAGCATAAACGATATGGCAATTCAATAACACAGGTACCATTGCCAATTCAATACCAAGGCATTATAGCCGAACTATATCACCAAGCCCAATAGCAACTTACCTCACAAGGTTCTTTGGCCATTTTAAATCTCAATTATTTATCACAATATAATCCTCACAATATTGCACCAAGCAAACAAAGCCTCAGACTTCACCAATTAGTTAATTTATCCAACCAATCTATCCAGTAGTGTTCTAATGTTCAAGTAAGGGTTTAGGAGACACTTACCTTGATCGATTAGCAAAACTTTACACCAAGCAATCCTTTTCTATCCCACAAGTACGCAACCAACCAAGGATCTCGCATCAACCTAGAAAAATTCATCAATTTCGGATAAAAAATCATTGAATCTTACTTCCATTAAACCAATCCCTCAATGGCCATTCAATTGGCAACTCAGGATGCCTTATCGATCAATTAAACACATGACAATACTCCCACAAGTCCTCAAAATATTGGGTTCTCAAAGCCATATGCAAGGTGGGATATAACTTGAAGTTTCATGTCCCAAATAGACTTTAAATCACTTCTAAATCCCAATCCACTTCACATACTTCCCATTAACACCTCACACAACATCCTATATATTCTTGTAAATAAATTTGAAGTCAAAATACCACTTAAATGGCCATCATTAGGTTCGATCAGAGCAAATACTCCCTAAAATAGAATCGATTTTGGTTCAATTAGCCTAATCAAGCCATATCTCAACCTTAAGCCTCAATTCTTCACAAAAACAAACTTGCTAGAACCTTAATCCACATGTTAAGGGATCTCATCGAGAGTTTTGGAGTGAAACTGTGACATTCCGAATTTTCGCCCCCTCTTGAGATATGAAATGAAATCTCAAAATTAGAAAATGGAGAATTAAGAATTCCAACATTATAATTGGATTGACCGTCGACTTATCGAAAAAAATTGAAATTAGAAAAAAAAATGACGTTCCGGACGTTGAAGGCAAAATTACCATTTTGCCCCTTAAGCCTTAACCTTGCCTTTATAATTGGATAAGGGCATTTTGGTCAATCACAATACCCTATAGGCTGCCAAAAATCAAGAAAAATGAGTGCCATTGGATGAGTCTTGATTGACATGAGGACAAGTTTCAAAGGATTAGGCTATGAGTTGATGTAAATACTTTTAACCTACTATTCAACTCAAGTTGACCAAGCCCATTGAAGTATAAACCTCTCTCTCTCTCCTCTTGGCCAAACAACCCTCCATTGCCGGTTTTCTTCTTCTTCCTCTTCTCTATCTTGCCGACCAGCTCATCACTATATCCTGACTGCTTCACTTTTCCGGCCATAACTTCTTTGTCCGTCATCGGATTAAGGCGTAAACCTACTATAGGAAAGCTTATCGTCTTGCCGTTCCAACAAGGTATTATGGGTCCAAATCTACCCAGTCGTTTGTCATGTAGAGTCATTTGAAGGAGAAAAGGTCAGGCTGGTTAGTTTTGAATCCGAGAGCTCCCAGCCGACCAGTCCCGATCGTCCCACTATTCCGGCTATATCTTCTTCGTTCAATATCGGATCGAGGTAAAATCACCGCCAAATGAAAGCTTATTATCTTATCTTTCCATAGTCATATTAAGTTCAATTTTACCCAGTAGATCTTATCGTAGCTCGATTTGAGTGGACAAAGGTCCAGACGAGGCAAATTATGACTGAGTTGGGGGAATGTCTTCGTTTGGCCACTTCAAGACATCAAATTGCTTTAAATTTTTGCTGAGGTCTTCTACACTTATAATATTAAAGTTGGATGAGCTGTGGTAAAAATTTTAGAGGAATTTGATGGAGTTTGGACCCCAAATGAGTCTTGTGTTTGAAGGGCAAAAACTGACCGTTGGAGGACCCAAAGGAACCAGTGTCATTCAAGGACTTTCTGGCATCGCCTTGGCTCTAAATTTTTGGTAAGGCTCCCCAACCCTTAGAACTACATGTTAGCAAGTAGATTAGTAGATAAATTGAGGATTTATGCTAGTTTAAGGGCTATTAAGTTGGGGTATACACAGAACCGGACATGCCCTATTTTAGTTCTGAGCATATCGATTCTATGGGTGGCTGTTGGTGTTGAAGTTGAGCCCAAATTCATCGTTGAGAAGTGTGAGGATGTTAATTGATAGGTCCATGAGGTGTATGTTTAATGGGGTGATGGTTTGAGCAAGGAAATTAACGATTGGATGAAATTTCCTTAGATTGCGCAGTTGAATCATCCTTGGACCCTTAGGGCCGAACCATTGGAGTGCTTGCGAAGGAAATTTCATTGGCTATAGCACAAGGTAAGGGGATTCTAAACCTTTGATAGGAAGATTGGACTCGATTGGGTGGTATGAGTATGAATTTGATCGGTTCTTGGTAGATTATATCGTGATTGTCCAATGTACATCCTAGAAAGATATAGCTAACTTGAATGTATGACAATGCTCGTGCCTTGATTGATTGTCACATTTGAATGTCGAATTTAATTGTCTCGCATGCCATTAATGTATTGCTCGTTGCTTGATTTTGCAATTGATTGTGTGCTACAAACTGAAATGAGCATTTGGCATGTCTGAGAAGTTGTGATACCCTGATGCACTAAGACGCAGGATTGTGTGACTGGATACCCTGATGCGCTGAAGCGTAGGGTTTGAATTGAATGGCACCCTGAGGCGTATGAGACGCGGGGTTGTGTGGATGAATGCGCAGAGGCGAGGGGTTTGAATTGAATGGCACTCTGAGGCGTATGAGATGCGGAGTTGAAATGGCCAATGTCTTGATGTGTTGAAACACGGGATGGAGTTGAGGTGTGTCGACACAGGCCTGGAGTGAAATTTAAAACTTGATGCGTTTACGCGGGTTTGTCAATGAGATGGTCTGATGCGTTTACGCGGATCGAGTCTGAGTCGTTCTAAATGTGGGCATGAAAGTGAGGCAGACTAGAAGGGTGGAAGTTGTGATTTGACATGGCAACATGTGTTTGATCCTAATGATATGAAATGATGCCATGACTACATGCTTGACATCAGTATGTTGTTTATTGACAGTTGAATGCCTTGTGTGATTACTCGTACAAATTGTTTGTGATTGCATTTGCCTGAATGGACGGTCAGCCTAACCTAGGGTTAGGACCTACCTTACTGAGATTTATATCTCACCCCGTCGTGGGATTAACTTTTTAAGGTCTCAGGCGATGGAAATTTGAGGTTACCAATAATCGGTATCTAAAGAAGTAATTATAGAAAATGGATTTACACTTTTGTGACTTTAAGGATTTCATATTACCTTGAAGTTAGAGTTGTATCTTCTGAACTTGTAGTCGACGTTTATAAGAAGACATTCCCTATGTTCTGAGTCATCTTAAGATTGAACTGAATGGAGAAGTTTTATCGCTTCTGTATGTTTGTATCATTTAGAAATTTTTAAATGATTGGCCGATGGATCTTGGGTACCACCGAGACAAGACGGCCCTAGTAGGATTTTGCGTGCTTGACGGGTTTGGGACGTGACATCCCCATTTAAGTGGTATCAGAGCAAGGTCAGCTCGATCCAATGTGATTGAGACTTGGAGTGATAAGGAGCGATGACTTGAGGACAATTAGGCAGTGAGACCTTGAGGGATAAGCATGGATTGCTGAATCTTGAGGACTATAGACTTGAACTTGTGTAGTATTCTAATGGTCCTAGTGCCGATTTAAGGGATGATCTTGAGTGATTTTATGAATAAGGCTCAAAAGGAAGTGAATAGAAATTGAGGAGTCATAAGCTTGGATTTGAGGTTGCTAGAGAATAAATTATGAATGAAGGGTCGAATGGGTTATATGATTGTGATTGTGGTTTGTCAATGACCTAACTTGGAGAGTATGAGTTATAAAGAGACAGCTGATATTGGTGGATTCAGGCTTGAATTGCGTGATATCTTGATGGTTTAGCTATCAATTGCTATTGTCAGCCATGGATGAAATGAGGTAAGGTGTATACAAGGTATATTGTATTAAAGGCCAGTTGTGATCGAATGCTTATGGATTTATTTTAGTTAGCGACTCCACTTGAGGTATATGGTTGAATATAGGCAATTGATCGGTGGAATTAGAACTCTTCAATAGATAGGAATTGATCTAAAGGTGATTTTGATATGGCAAGTGGTGAGGATTGTCATGTTGTGCATGTGTTTGTGGCTTTGAAACGAAAGTTGATGAGGGTGCATGCATGAACTTATCGTTGTTGGACTTAATAAATTGTCGCTTGGTATGGAACAAGTTGATGGGATATCTATAAACCGTAATGAAACATGGTATAAGACATGTGGAACGGGGCTTTCTCTATAGATGTGTGACTTGGGACAACCTGAAATGGCCAGGTCTGATGAGGGCGAGGAGTGATCGCTGGGACAGAGAGGTCGGACAAGGAGCGACTCCTAGGAAGCTTCTAAGATGGCAAGAGGCAGGAATGACGCAAGTCATAACTTGAAAGGGGAAGTCTAGGTATCAGGTTGAATCCAATTATGGTTAAGAGATGTACGGCACGAGATTGATCCTCGAAGAAGATGTTCAAAAGTGACATGACATGTGAAATGATGCATGTGATTGGCATAATTAAAAGCTTTGTGCTTGGCGGTGGATGCCGTTTGAAAGGAAAAGTGATGTTTATGATTGGCCCATTGGGCATGTTTTGTAATTGGCATCATGTAATTGGCTTGGCCAAGGTCTAATTGAGAGAGTAGACGACATGTGGGGTTTATACCCATTGAACTGATGTCTGTTGAGAATGAGATAGCCTATCGCGTTTATGACAGAGTGGCAAATGCTATATGCTTATGGTATGGTCGATTGATTTATAGAAGTAATGCGTTGAGTATTTGCTAGGTGTTGACCTAGTTGAGTTTTAGCCTAGTTGAGGTTTGCCTGGCATTTAGCTGTTAAGTGAGAATTTGCCTCATTGAGGCTGGGTTGATGAATGATTGCTGCTTAAGGACAATTTGGAATCCTTATATAATGAGCAATTAGTTGAGAATTGTTTAGAAACCACTGATGGTTGATGGTGAAAGATAATGAGATGACCAGTCTGAGATTGCTAGACTTAGCTAACTTAAGTCTTTGATTCCTAGAGGGAATTATAGTGGTTCAAAGTAACATGATGACCTAATGAGGTTGAACGACAAGAGAATGGTCACTAGAGGAGCATTGGCTCGAGTATGCAAGATATGAGATAACTCTAGAACTGAAGGGAGTCATGAGAATTGAGTAAAGATGAGTAACCAGACTACAAGTGCTAGAGAAGCGTTTAGCTCGAGCTTATGGATGGTACAAGACCTAAGAGTTGAAGGGTCATGAGAACTTTGAATCGAAATGAGAAAGCAGATGGGTAGGTAGACTCAAGAAGGAGCTTCCATTGTTATCCCAGTCACTGAGACTACAGTTGCTTTTGTTAGCAAAGTGAATGGTAGAGATCACAGGAAAGATGATAGAGAATGGAAATCGCTTGATGGAAAGCTTGTGGAACGATGTATAAAGCTGAGATTGACTAAGGTTCAATGGAGAAAATGATGCCTAAACTACCTTTCTCTGGATTGAGAATTTAGAAAAGAACTTTAGAGGTATTGAATTCATTGAGGAAGAGAAGCGACACTGATAGCTATTAGCTTAAAGAGGCTGTCGATGATTAATGGAAAGGTCACCAAAGAAAGAATTTCCCTTGAAGGCATGATATTTGCTTGGATTGTCTTAGTTGAATTGTTCCATGGAAAGTACCTTTCTAAGGTTACTCGAGAGTAAGGATTGCCTGATTTTTAATATCTTTGAAAGGACCTGAGGAAAGTTAATCATTATGAGACAAAGTTCTCAAGGTTGTTTAAGCATATTAAGGGTGGTCAAGGACCCTTTAAATGAGACGTGAAGTCTTTGAGTGAATTGGAATTTGAAAGCCTTATGGCTAATTGCTATTCCTGAATCTGATGAACCGTAATGGACATCAAGGAAAAAAGTGGATGATCGGAAGAGGAATAAATAAGAGAATTTCTGTTCATGGATTGTGAGAAAAGAGAACTTCACTTATGGAACATAGAATGTGCCTGTAAGAAAATGTCGTTACTATGACATAAAGCTTATGATGATTAACCTTTTGTTGTTGTGAGGAATAAGAAGGAGACTGATGTGTCAGTTTGTTAGACCCTATGGATTTTATGAGATTGATTGAGATTGAATCGAAACCACTAAAAGTGGCATTGCGAGTTATCACCCCTAGAGAATAGGGCGTTTTCCTCAAGATGATTGGATCATGATATGATCATTGATAGAAAGAAAGGTGAATGGACTTGATAGTCCTCGTTACTTGCGATTTTAATGAATGGATGAATGAGCAAAAATGGTGCTTAGATTGTAATAGCAAGACGACTTGAGGAAGTCGAATTGAATATCTGAAATTTGAATTTGTGGAGACCAAGGAAGAATGAAACTTGCCACCTGAGGTGGCTGAACTATTGGAAGGAGAATGTTAAAGTGTGGTGGCATTAGAATCCGAAAGTAAATGAACCGCTGTTGGCGAGACTCCAAGACAGATGTCCTATAGGATAAGAAAGACAAGGTGGATTCAAAGTAAAAGAATGCCACTGAAGTGTATGGTTTACTTCATAGGGTAAGAGATCCTAGTGTGGAAGGAAGAAAAAAAATGCCAATTGTCTTGGTGCTAAAATGAAATGTCTGGACTAACGAGGAGGATGCAAGCTTGAATGATTTTTTTTTGAAAATCAAGTCCGAGAAGCTATCCTGTGAACAACGTTGAATTCCAGGATGATGTCGATGTTGAGTTAAAACGATGAAATTGACATAAGGTCGCATTAGCTGGTTGTGAAACCAAGCGGTCAATGTAATGCTTCTTGAGAAAGGTGTGACAAAAATGAACAGAATATTATGTAGTTCAAGTGGGGACTCATGAGAGTAGAGGGCCAAGGTTTGAGCTCCCAAGTGAAAAGTATGAATAACAGTTTGAAGATTCGACACCTGGTAGAAAGAAACTGACAAAAGTCAGATTGAGTATCTAAGGAATAATTGGATTGATTGCTACCGTCTTTAAAGAGGATGAATAGACTCATTTAAGGAGTCAGGAGAAACATGAATAACTTTCGAGAATATCCTACGGACTCTAAGGAGATGCTCGTTGTGTGCTGCTAATTGTGAAGACCACGAGTTGTGGGCCTGATGAGATAAGATTTCTCAGTAGTGAAATTTTTAAGAAATGAAATCCCCATGGAGCCCTTGAGGAATGGAATAAGTGATGAATCGACTAAGATCGATGTGAGTTGCGAAAATTGGAAGTTCTTGGAATTAGTGAATTGTTATGGATGGATCGGGGGAAGATTTCCCACAAAAGCAATTCAATGGATGAATGAATTTGAAAAGAGTTTTCGAGGAATTAAGTTAAGTTGATGACTACGCCGACAATAGTTTTCCTATTTGGAATTAAAAGGGGTCGAGCGAATCATAATGACATGACGCAGAAAGGAAATTTGAGCCGTAGTAAAGTAAACTAAAGTGGGCTATGCGAATATATCGTGATAGTAAAGCTATATAAGTTGGAACGTCTAATGCATGGTTAGAGTTGGCTTGCAAATGTTCTTGCGATGAAGTTGGAAAACACGACTCGCATGGAGAGGTTTCAAGTTTACACGAACCATAAGAATTTGAGGTATGTGGTTGCCTAAAAAAATTGAATGAGGAACAACGTGTGTGAAGGAGATTGATTAAGGATTAAGGATGAAATATCCTATATCACCTAGAAGAGGATGATTTAAGAAGTAGATGCATATAAGTGAAAACTGAGCATTGTGCATTTGGTGAATAAAGGATAGGCTTTGCTCAAGGAATAAGAAATCCAACTCCTAAATTGGAAGGTTGTCAATTGACTAGTTTGATAACTATCTAAAGCATCAAGCGTGAAGTCAGAAAGGAATTGAGATGCTGCGATGAATAGACCTTGACATTTAAGGGGTTATGGAAATAGGTAAAACAGGGAGGAAATCCAGATTTTCGGATACTTGGGAAAGAAACCTCAAAATTGAGTGTAGAAACCTTAAAGTTCCATGGACGAGAGTACGAGTCCAATATTGAAAAGGAGCTTAAAGAAATGACCTCATTAGAAATTCAAAAGGAGAATTATGGTGTCCCTTGGGATGACACAAAGGTGTGCTAGACTTGCATCGATATTATCGATGGATGGACTGAAAATTTGGTTAGTCGAACATGAGGTCAAGTATTGAACGTGCCGACAAGAAAAAGGCATGCCATTGAAAGGACTGATACGCTGAATGGTATGGACATTAAAGAGTACATTCTAGTGAGAGTTTAGTAATTATGGTGATGGACAAATGGGAGAGATGATGTGAACGCTCGAGGATGAACTACTGACAGATGTAGGAATATCGAAAGAGAATGGAGAGAAGCAAATCAGATTGAGGACTGAAGGAGACAAGTCCTAGGGAAAGATGGCTTTGGTCGGAAAGGACAAGTAAGATCGTCAAGTCATGAAAGGAATTGTTTGAAAGAATAAGGATGTGATGAGACACCGATACCCCAAAGGACTGGATGGTTAGAATGTTGCAAATTTCGAGGAAGAAATTTCTTTAAGGGGGGAAGAATTGTGACATTCCGAATTTTCACCCCTCAAGGCTTGAGATATAAAATGAAATCTCAAAAATAGAGAATCAAGAATTTCAATATTATAATTAAATTGGCCATTGACTTATCGAAGAAAATTGAAATTAGAAAAAAAAAACGACGTTCCGGACGTCGAGGGCAAAATGACCATTTTCCCCCTCAAGCCTTAACCTTGCCTTTATAATTAGATAAAGGGATTTTGGTCAATCACAATACCCTATAGGCTGCCAAAAATCAAGAAAAATGAGGGCCATTGGATGAGCGTTGATTGACATGAGGACAAGTGTCAAAGGATTAGGTTATGAGTTGATATAAATACTTTTAACCTACCATTCAACTCAACTTAACTAAGCCCATTGAAGTATAAACCTCTCTCTCTCTCTCTCTCTCTCTCCTCTTGGCTGAACACCCCTCCATTGTGGATTTTCTTCTTCTTCCTCTCCTCTCTCTTGTGGACCAGCCCGTCACTCTATCCCGACAGCTTTATTGTTCCGGCCATAACTTCTTCGTCCGTCATCGGATTAAGGCGTACCACCTACCATTGGAAAGCTTATCGTCTTGCCATTCCAACAAGGTATTATGGGTCCAAATCCACCCAGCCGTTTATCCTGTAGAGTCGTTTGAAGGAGAAAAGGTCATGCTGGTCAGCTTTTGAATCCGAGAGCTCCTAGCCGACTAGTCCCGACCATCCCACTATTCCCGTCATATCTTTTTCGTTCCATATCGGATCGAGGTAAAAATACTGTCAAATGAAATCTTATTGTCTTATCTTTCTATAGACATATTATAAGCTCAATTTAACCTGGTAGATCTTCCCGTAGCTCGATTTGAGTGGACAAAGGTCCAGACGAGGTAGATTCTGACCGAGTTGGGGGAATGTCTTCGTTTGGCCACTTCAGACTTCAAATTACTTCAAATTTTCGGTGACTTCTTCTACACTTATAGTATTAAAGTTGGATGAGCTGTAGTAAAAAGTTTGGAGGAATTTGATGGAGTTTTGACCCTAAATGGGTCTTGTGTTTGAAGGGCAAAAACTGACCGTTGGAGGACCCAAAGGAATCGGCGCCATTCAAGGACTTTCCGGCGTCACCTTGGCTCTAAATTTTTGGTGAGGCTCCCCAACCCTGAGAACTACATCTTAGCAAGTAGTTTAATAGATAAATTGAGGATTTAAGCTAATTTAAGGGCTGTTAAGTTGGGGTATGCACATAATCGGGTATGCCCTGTTTCGATTCTGAGCATACCAGTTCTGTGGGTGGCTGTTGGTGTTGAAGTTAAGCTCCAAAATCATTGTTGAGAAGTGTGAGGATGTTAATTGACAGGTCCATGAGGTGTATGTTTAATGGGGTGATGATTTGAGCAAGGAAATTAACGATTAATGAAATTTTCTTAGGTTGCGCGATTGAATCATCCTTGGACCCTTAGGGTCGAACCATTGGAGTGCTTGGGAAGGAAATTTTGTTGACTATAGCACAAGGTAAGGGGATTCTAAACTTCTGATAGGAGGATTGGACTTGATTGGGTGGTATGAGTATGAATTTGATCGGTTCTTGAGAGATTATACCGTGATTGTCCAATGTACGTCCTAGAAAGACATAGATGAATGTATGACAATGCTCGAGCCTTGATTGATTGCCACATTTGAATGTCGAATTTAATTATCTTGCATGTCATTAATGTGTTGCTCGTTGCTTGAGTTTGCAATTGATTGTGTGCTATGAACTGAAATGAGCATTTGACATGTCTAAGAAGTTGTGATATCTTGATGCGTCGAGACGCGAGGTTGTGTAACTGGATACCCTGAGGCGCGGGATTTGAATTGAATGACACCTTGAGGAGTATGAGATGCGGGATTGTGTGGATGAATACCTTGATGCGCGGGGATTCAATTGAATGGCACCCTGAGGAGTATGAGACGCGGAGTTGAAATGACCAATGTGCCGATGCATTGAAATGCGGGACGAAGTTGTGGTGTGTCGACATAGGCCTGGAGTGAAATTTAAAACCTGATACGTTTACGCGGGTTTGTCAATGAGACGGTTTGATGCGTTTACGCAGACCGAGCCTGAGACGTTCTAAACGCGGGCATGAATGTGAGACAGACTGGAAGGGTGGAAGTTGTGATTTGACATGGCAACGTGTGTTTGATCCTAATGATGTGAAATGATGCAATGACTGCATGTTTGACATCGGTATGTTGTTTATTGACAGTTGAATGCCTTATGTGATTACTTGTACAAATTATTTGTGATTGCATTTGCCTGAGTGGACGGTCAGCCTAACCTAGGGTTAGGACCTACCTTACTAAGATTTATATCTCACTCCGTCGTGAGATTAACTTTTTCAGGTCTCAGGCGATGGAAATCTGAGCTTGCCAATGATCGATGTCACGCCCTGAACCCGGCGAGCACGTGGGCATCCCACCAAGTCGTTCCTTTATGAAAGCTCTAAGATCCAACGGCCAATAACTTACAACTCTGAACAAAATGTACATGCGAAAGCGATGCCAACTCCAATCAATAAATACAACAATACCCGATGACTTAGGATACAAGGGTACATCAAGATTACATTAACCAATTCCTAAAGGTTCAATTCCTAATCTACCAATCAGAAGGACAATCCTTAAGGTCACAATTGTAAATCCATAACTTGTAACCCTCTTAATCTCAGTTGATCAACTATCCCTTCAAATGTCAATCCTTGGCAAGTTCATACTTCCTTCGCTTGGAACCTGAAAAATTTAAGCCCCAACTGGGGTGAGATATAAATCTCAGTAAGGTGGGTCTTAACCCTAGGTTAGGCCAACTGTTTACTTAGGCAGTTATATACCCCAATAGTTCAACTCATAGACATATCAGTCAATTCAAATACAAATAACCATACACAGGTGACAGGCATGCAAATATGGTATCATAACACACTCAGAGGTTCATACAAGACTCGTCCTGCCACCTCACCACAACCACCTCTTCCTGCCTTACCTCATTCCCATGCCCGCGATTAGATCGCATCAAGATCGGTCCGCGTAAACGCATTAGACCGTCATTAGCAACTCGCGTAAACGCGTCAGGTTCCAATGATTCTCTAGGCTGGTACCAACGCCTCATATCTCCGTCCCGTGATTAAATCGCATCAGGACCGTGGCCATCATAACCCCGCGATTAGATCTCATCAAAGCACCACTGGCAACCTGCGTAAATACATCAGGTTCCAATGATTCTCCAGGCCAATATCATCACCTCATTCCTCCATCCCGCGAATAGTTTGCATCAGGACCGTGGCCATCATAACCTCGCGATTATATCACATCGGGACACCACTGGCAACCCGTGTAAACGCATCAAGTTCCAATGATTCTCCAGGCCAATATCATCACTTCATTCCTCCGTCCCGCGAATAGTTCGCATCAGGACTGTGGCCATCATAACCCTGCGATTAGATCGCATTAGTGTATCCACCTTCCGCCCCGCGTCTCACACGCCTCAAGGCCTCGCCATGTCATGTTCATGCCATGCTTTTTTTCAATTCGTTTTCCATACACAGTAACATGTGCAATTCAGGCACAATTCAAAGACTCATGGCATGCAAGGCGACACAATGCACGTACAAATGAGGTCAATACTCAAGAGTTATGCATATACAATTATTTAATGATTTACACTCTCTTGGCATTCACAAAGGCCAACCAAACTAAACTCCTCAAGTTAATTTATCTTAACCTCATCCGACTCGCCCAATAGAGTACAATCTTCCTAGCATAAGGTTAGGAATTCCCTTACCTTGTGTTTGATAACACCAAATTCACTTATTGGATCCTCAAAGTTTCGGCCTCCTAAGGTTCAAGGTCGAACTCACCGCGCAACTTAGGAATTTCAACCGATTCGTCAATTTTCCATACTCAATTCCTCAATCCATGAACCCCAATCATCCATAACCTAACCCTCATCATCTAAACATGTCTTAAACATCAATTTGAATCCCATAATCATCTGTTCTTGCTCCTACCAGAATCAGTTTTGCATAGAACCGAACCGGTTCATTTTGGTTTTAGGCAAACCGTGCACTTTCAGCCTTAAACCTTCATCAAATCCCTCATCTACTCACTATCCTATCTCTTAACATGTCTATCTAAGGGTTTGTGAGGCTCACCATGAGTTTGGAGTCGATTGGTTGCCGGAATCCCGTTGAAAGTCGCCGATTCACCCAAGGTCAGAATCCGGTAGTTTTCTGTCCAAGATTTACAAGACCATTTCAAGGTCAATACTTCTTCAAATCACTCTCAACTTTTTACCATAGATTCATGCACATGTCTACTAGATCTCCATAATATTTGACCTAAAAAATCCAACAATTCAGCCTCCAAAGGGGTCAGAAACCGGACCTACCTCAGGCTGGAGCAGATTCCGTTGGCTCTCGGGAAAACGCTTGGCCGGAGCTCCTCGGTGGTCCAAATGCCTCGCTTCCATTTCGAGGAGGTCGGCAAGATGTATAGCCTTCATTGGTGTGGTTGGCTAGCGGTCAGATGGTGGCCGAAAGTGGTCGCCGACGGCTCCGAACGGAGAGACCAGATTTGGTCGCCGACGGCAGAATGAAGAACAAGAAGAAGGTGGAGATTTTCTTTGGTGAGGGTTTTATGGCCAGTCAAAATGAAAAGGAGAGAGAGTGAAATTGCTATATATCCAAGGCTTGGTCAAAGGGGTTGAATGGTAGGTTTGTAATAGTTGACATTACCATCCAATGCTTGATCTTGTGACACTTGTCCTAAGTGCAATCACTTGTCCTAAGTGCAATCAATTATATGGGCAAGGTTTAAGCTTGAGGGGCAAAAGAGTAATTTTACCCCCGACGTTCAGAACGTCGTTTTTCTCATTTCAAAATTCTTCGATAGGGCAACGGCCAATCCGAATATGATGTTGGAATTCTTGATTTTCTATTCTCAATTTTCAAGACTCGTTTCTGATGGGCTTCTCCTTAATGAGTCTGAAAATGACTGGAAAATCAGAATGTCACAACTCTTCCCCCCTTAAAGAAATTTCGTCCTCGAAATTTACAATCTTCTAACCATCCAGTCCTCTGGGGTATTGGCATCTCATCCCATCCTTGTTCCCCCGAATAATTCCTTTTTATGACTTGACGATCTTACTCGTCCCTTCCGACCTAAAGCCATCTTTCTCTAAGACTTGTCTCCTTCAATCCTCAATCGATGCTCACCTTTCTTTGTTCCCAATTGGTATTCATAATGCTTGTTGGTGATATACTCTCGAGCATTCAAATCGCCCTTTTCAATTTGTCTAATGGTCCGAGGGTATATACGTTATACTGCCATCCCGCTTTTCAAATTCCTTGACGGAAGGCCTTTCCAGACGTCGTATTAAACTCAAGATCCTTACTTATCTGTCATTGCTAAACCGTCGCAAAAATGCACTCTTTGGTGCCCATACCGTTTGGCGTATCACTTCCTCCGAATGCCCTTTCGTACCATTCGTGATTCAGGGCTTTATCAACTTGTCCTCTATTATCCAAATTGAATCATAGCCTTCTCAACCCTTAACAAGTTCATGATTACCTCCGGAGTAATTCACTCTCGATTCAGTCCTAAAATTCAATGATCGTGGTAATCCATCAACTTTCAATGTCATGCCCCTTTTCTTATCAGCATGTTTAATGCTTGACCTCATGTTAGACTAATCCTATTTTCAGTCCATTCATCGATAGCATTGATGCGAGTCTGACACACCTTTGTGCCATCCCAAAGGACACCATAATTCCTCCTTTGAATCTCGATGAGGTCATCTCCTTAAATTTCCATTCAATACTAGACTCGTACTTTCGTCCATAGGCCTCAAGGGTTCCATTCATTCCTATAATCCCTGCAGTAACGGTGTTTAATCATGGCACACCTCCATTTCCTTCTGGTCTTCAGGATAGTTGTTTCCAATAGCCATCACACTAGTCCATTAGCGAACTTCCAATTTAGGAGTTGAATTTCTTATTTCTTTGGGGAAGCTTTGTTCCCCCATTGCCAATTATACGAGGCTCAATTCTCAACCTCTTATAGTTCCCTAATTTCGAGGTCTTTCCTTGCACAAGCAACGTTCCTATATCCTCAAGCAATTTCATCCTTCGGCGTTGCCTCTCATTCATTTCCTCTTAAAAAACTACCACTTGATATCTTTTGGAGTAGATATAAACTTGAAATCTTCTTCCACCCAAGCATGATTTTCCAAACTTTGTTGCGAGAATATTCGCAAACCAACTCCAATCATACTCTAAGCATGCCAATTCATGTGGCCTTACTGTCACGACGTACAAGCAGTGTCCATTTCAAATCACCTTATTATGCCTCAAGTTCCATTCTGCGTCGTGTCATTACGACCTTCATAAGCTTTTCAATTTCCAACTAGAATTGTCATAGACAGCGCAGTCATTAGCTTAACTCGAGTCCTCGAAAACTCTTTTCACGTCCATTCACCCATTCGCGTTACGTCTCACCCTTAGTCCATTTCATTAATAGAACAACTCTTGGGGGGAAATCTTCCCACGATCCGTCCGTAACAATTCACCAATCTCAATAAATCTCAACTTCCCGTAACTCACATTGACTATAGTCGATTCATCACTTATTCCGATGCGTGAGTCTCACTTCATCAGGTCCACAACTTGCGCTCTTCATATTTAGCATGCAATAGACATTTCCTCAAAGCCCATATGACATCCTTATAACTGTTCATGTTTCTCATGGCTCCTTACAAGAGTTGAACCATCGCCTCTCGAGACGGTAACGACCAACTCAATCATTCCTTGGGCACTTAATTCTAGCATTATCAACTTCTTTCTACTAAGTGTCGAATATTCTAACTATTCCTCGCACTTCTCACTTGAGAGCTCAGACCTTGGCTCTCTATTGCCATTGATCTCTTCTAGGACCGCACAACATTTTATTTATTCTTGTCACTCTTTTCTCGAGAAGCATTAGTGCTTTAGCCTCTAAGTTCCATAACTCACTAAGGTGACCTTATCCCAATTCCGTTTGTTCCACTGAACGTCAACATCATCCTGAAATTCAACATTGTCTACAAGACTGACTCTCAGATTTCACTTCCAGGAATCATTCAAGTCCTGCATCTTCTTTCTCGGTCTAGACGCTTCATCTTAATACTAAGACAATCTAGAGTTTTTCTTCCTTTTACAATAAGGTCTCTTATCCTAAGGAAGAAACTACATAACTCCGTGACATTTTCTCTCTTCAAATTCACGTTGTCATTCCCATTCCATAGGACAACAACCTTGGAGATTGCGTCAATGGCGATACCTTTACTCCAGGATTAAAATGCCACCATGCTTTCACATTCTCTTTTCCATAACTCAGTCACCTCAAGTGACAATATCTGTTCATCCCTAGGTCTCCACCAGTTCACTTGTCGAATGCTCAATTTGATCAACTCAAATCACTTTGCAAGTATCTCCATGCGCTCTTTTCATTCACTAAATCATTTACTAGAATCACAATCTGTTAGGACTATCAAGTCCGTTCACTTTTCTTTTCGTCAACGACCATTTCATGGTCCAATCACCCCTTAAGAATAATGCCCTATTCTTTAGGGAACAACAATTCATGATTTCCTTTCTCATGGTTCCAATTTAATCAACCGATCTCAGGAAATTATTAATTCCAGGCAAACTAGCATGTCGATTCTCCCTCAACCATTTCCGTAATAGAAAAGACGGACTACCCATTTCCACCATGTGTCTTATGCCCAGGTAATCAGCTATTTCCCATAGGCACGTTTCATATTCACATTGAACATCTCTTTGCTCGCAATCCAAGAGCAGGAGTTCTTTTATTCATAAATCTTTCGATCGTCCTCCTCTTTTGCTAAGTCCCATCATCATTCCTCAAAATTAGGAGTAACAATCAGCCATATGGTTCTCAAGTTCCAATCCACTCAGGGACTTACTCATCTTATTCAAGGGTCTTTGACCACTTTTACTATATGCCTAAGCGATCTTGAGAACTTTGTCTCATACTAGCCGATCATCCTATGATCCTTGCAACAATATTAGGATCCAAACAACCTTGCCCTCAAGCAACCCCAAGATGATACTTCTATTAAACAACCCAGCAGAGGTAGTCTAGGCATATCTCATGCCTTCAAGGAAACACTTCCTCTAGTGACCTTTAACCAATCCTCAATAACCTCTTAAGGCTAGTACTGCCAATGTCACTTTCTTTCTTCAGTGTGTCCAAAACTTCTAAGGTTTTCTCATTAAGGTCCTCATCTAGAAGGAGACAATTTCAACTTTCATTCTTCCATCAAACTCAGTCATTCTCATTCTTATTCGCAGCTTCACAAGCTTTTCAGAACTCTCATGGTTCTTCCCATGCATTCACTTTTCTCGCGAATGAAATAACTCAGAGTCACCTTTCTCATGACTTCTATCGCCTTGACTCAAAGCACTAGCATTTATCACCACCACGACTTAGAGAATCTTGGCAGCTCCTCCTCGAGCTTGCTTAACCAACCATTTCCTCATTTCTATTCAAAGTTCCTACGACTCATTCAGCTCTTGGGTCTCGTACGATTAACAGATCAAGCCATATTTTTCTTTGGTACTCATGTCACTTGTACCACTATGATTCCCTCCAAGAATAAAAAACTTAAGTCATTTACTCAATCCGGCAGTCTCAAACTGCTCCTCTTATTATCTTTCACCATCAACCCTATAGTGTTTCCCAAACAACTCTCTAATGATACATAGGAAATTCTCAACTAATCGCCAAATATTCAAGGATCTCAAACCATCCTTGATCTGTACTTATTCATCAAGCCAGCCTTAACGAGGCAGCTTCTCCACTAACAACCATTAGTAGGCTAGCCTTAACTAGGCAACTATCAGACAAGCACTCAAGGCAGCAATTCACCGAGTCAACAGCTCATACTTTAGGTCCAGAGGCATCTGCCACTTTAGCATAATCTCAACAGACTATCTCATTTTCAGCATGCCTCAGTTCAACGGGTATAAACCCCCTACGTCATCTAACCTCTCAGTTATACCTTGGCCAAGCCAATCACATGAGGCTAATCATAAAATATGCCTAACAAGCCCATCATAACCATCACTTTTCTTTTTCCAAGGGCATCCACTGACACGCACGAAGCTTTTAACCATGCCACTCATAGGAGCCATTACACGTGTCATGCCACTCTCGATCATTCTTGATGAGGATCAATCCTGTCACGCCTCGAACTCGGCTAGCACGCGAACATCCCTGTTCATGCCGTTCATTTAAGAATGCTCCAGGATCCAACGGCCAATAGCTTACAACCCCCTTAAAGGAAAGCATGTAGAAGCGATGTCACCTCCCATTTATATAAATACAACATCATACGATGACTTAGGACACAAGGGTACACTAAAATCACCTTAACCAATTACTAAAAGATCAATTCTTCATTCACCAATTTCAAGTACAAACTCTGATATCACAACAAGCCATTCCAACCTCAGTACAATTGGTCGACTAACTTTTCATGGCCAATCTGTGGCAAGCTCGTGTCTCATTCGCCTCAAAACCTGAAAAAGTAAGCCCCCACTGGTGTGCGATATAAATCTCAGTAAGGTGGATCCTAACTCTAGGTTAGGCCGACCGTCCACTCAGGCAGTCGCGTCACTCAATAGATCCCAACTTATGAATACACGTAGGCATAACAATCGCAATTCAATACACAACAACATACATAAGACAGGCATGCATTTATGATCTCGTGCCACACTCATGTTCAAATGTATACTTGGCCTGCCTTTTCGCCACATCCATCAACTCTTGCCTGCCTCATTCTCCAGCCCGCGATTAGATCGCATCAAGCTCGGCTCGCGTAAACGCCTCAGACCGCCATTGGTAACCCGCAAAACGCATCAGGTCGCGGTTCATCTCCAGGCAAGATTTATGAGCTCATACTCTGTCCCGCGATTAGATCACATTAGGACTGTGGCTATCTCAGCCCCGCGACTTCGTCGCATCAGGGCACCATCAAATCATACTTCACCCTGCAACCTCGTCGCATCAGGGTCTCAACCTTCCGCCCAGCGTCACGCCTCAAGGCCATGCCATGCCATGCTCATGCCATAATCAGGATTTATGCTTTGACGTTCAATTGAATGGCACACTCAGTGGCAAGTGCCAATTCAAACGAAATTCACAAACCTGTGGCATGCAAGCAAACCAATTGAAATCCAAACATGACAAGTAATTCAAATGGTGCACAAACAAGACAAGCATCTCAAACATAGGCTATGCCACACCATCGTTCTCTAACGTCTTAGGATATATCTCAACTATCTCATTTGGTAATTTCTCAAAATTCACTTCGATCGACCCTCGACTTACCCAATCGAGTCCAATCGTCTTAACATAGGGTTAGGAATTCCCTTACCTTGGTTGCAACATCACAATTTCCTCCTCTTGAGCCTCCAAAGTTTTGGTCCCTAATGTCCCATACCGAACTCAATGAGCAACCTAGCATATTCAACCAATTTCATCAATTTCCATACTCAATTCGTCAATCCATCAATCCCAATTGCCCATAGCATAACCCTCAACATCTCATCACATCATAAACACCAATTTGGAACTCAAAATTACCCATCTCAGCCTCCAACAGATTCGGTTTTGCACAGAACCAACCGGTTCATTTCGGTTCTGTGCAAACCGTGTACTCCCAGCCTTCAATCTACTCCTAAATCCTTCATTTAACCATCAATCTATCTCTTAACATGTCTATTTAGGGATTTGGGAGGCTTACCGAAGATTTGAGGTCAATTGGTTGCCGGAAACCCAACGAACGCCGCCGGTTCGCCCAAGGTTAGAATCTGACAGTTTCTGGGCAAGATTAATAAGATTGGTTTGTGGTCAAAACTTAATCAAATCCATCTCAAATTTTTGCCACAGAACCATCTACATCTCTACTGAGTCTCCACAAAATTGGAACTCAAAAATCCAAAAATTCGACCATCAAAGGGACCAAGAACAAAACCTACCTCTGGTTGGTTCCTATTCTGTCGGCCTATGGGAGAATGCTTGCCCTGAATTCCACAGTGCTCTAAATGCTCCGATTCTTATTGGAGAATGTCGAAAAGACATGTAAATTTGTTGTGGTAGTCGGCTGGCAGCAGATGGTTGCCGGAAGTGGCCCTCGTGGGCACCGAACAGAGGCACCAGAACTGATCTCCATTTCCTTCAAGTCAGTTTCTGGGAGAAATGTACAAGGTCGGTTTGTGGTAAAAAACTTATCAAATTCAGCCCAAAATTTTACCACAGATTCCTACACGTCTCAGCTTGATCTCCAAAAAATTTGGGCCAAAGATTCCAACATTTCAACCACCAAAGAAATTGAGAACCGTACCTACCTCAGATTGGAGCAGTTTCCGTCGACTCTCGGGAGAATCCTTGCTCCAGTCTCCTCGGTGATCCAAATACTCCGATTCTTGTTGGAGAATGTCGGCAAGACATAGATATTTGTTTGGGTGGCTGGCCGGTATCTAGGGGTGGCCGGAAGTAGCCGTGGTGGCTGGCGAAGTGGAGCTCCAGAATCTATCCGACGACAGTAGAATGGAGGAGGAAGAAGATGAAGGTATCTGGTGTTCTCTCTTCGGGTTTGGCCGAAAATTGCAGAGGTGAGGAGAGAGAAGAAGCTTTATTCAAGGCTTGGTCAAAGACCTTTGATTGGTAGGTGGGAAAAAGTGTGAGATAACCTTAGCCCTTGAATTCTTGACACTTGCCATTTGCTCTATCCAAGGAGATCCAATGGCTCTCTCCTTGTCCTTGTTTTCGACAGCCATGGGTGGGTTGTAATGCCCATTTTTCCCTTTTCCAATTATAATAACAAAGTTCTAAGCTTGAGGGGCAAAACGGTCATTTTACTCCCGACGTTCCGAACGTTGTTTTCCTCGTTCTGGAAACCTTCAATAGGACGACGGCCAATCCGACTAACGTTAGAATTCTTGATTTTCCATTTTAAACTTTCAAGGCTCTTTTCTGATAGTTTTCTCTATCAAACATGGTTCCAGCCTATTCTGAACAGATGGACGGCTTTTGCAGATATTACGCGTATCGACCTCGTGATTAATATCACGTTTAGGGCTCGTCAACTCGTGGCGACTTTGGTTGTCATGTAATTCTGAGGGTCTATCACTAGCTCCTAAGGTCTCGATCTTCACCGTCCAATTTAGGAAAATTTTGCAAATCATACGTTGATTAAGCGGTATCACCCGCGCTCCAATCGTATGAAACTCGCAAGGCATCCCTTAATCGTTCTTGGATCGGCCTTTTTGTGACTCTAAATATCCCCTCGACAATCCTTCTGATCAAAGCGTCATTTCCCATCCGAGTTCCCCAGGTCTACGTACCTCATCTCGCGTTAGCCTTTTCCTTTTGGTTAGTCTACTCGAATTGATCAGGTTCGAGCGGAATACTACTGAAATCTATTTCTAGATACATACTTCTCATTACTGAGCCTGAAATCGACTGAAAATCAAAATGTCACAACTCTTCCCCCTTAAGGAAATTTTGTCCTCGAAATTTGCAATCTTTCCAATCCATCCAATTCTTTGGGGGTGTAGGCGCCTCGTCACATCTTCACTTTTCCGGATAATCCTTTCCATGGCTTGACGATCTTGTTCGTCCTTTCCAACTTAAGGCCATCCTTTTCTAGGACTTGTCCCCTTTTGCCTTCAATTTGATTTGCTTTCCTCCATTCTCTTTTGGCATTCACATCATTCGCTAACAGCTCATCCTCGAGCATTCACCTAATCTCTTTCATTTATCCATAACCATTATCAGCAAGCCCTCGCCAGATTGCGCTCTTGCTGTACATACCATTTGGCTTATTACTCCTTTCGAGCTTCCTTTCACGCCAACATAGATTTCAGGGCTTTATTACTTTGCCCTCCATTAATCAAATCGAATTATGGTCCTCTTGACTCCTCAAACATTTACATGGCTACTTCTGTGGCATTCTGATTTCCAGTCGATTTCAGGCTCAGTAATGAGAAGTGTGTATCTGGAGATGTATTTCAGTCGTATTCCACTCGAACCTGATTAATTCGAGTAGACCGACCAGAGGGGAAAGGCTAACGCGAGACGAGGTATGTAGACTTGGGAAACTCGGATAGGAAATGACGCTTTGACCATAAGGATTGTCGAGGGGATATTTAGAGCCACAAAAAGGCCGATCCAAGAACGATTAAGGGATGCCTTGCGAGTGTCATACGATTAGAGTGCGGGTGATGCCGCTTAACCAACGTATGATTTGCAAAAATTTCCTAAATCGAACGGTGAAGATCAAGATCTTAGGAGCTAGTGATAGACCCTCACAATTACATGACAACTAAAGCCGCCATGAATTGACGAGTCCTAGACGTGATATGAATCACAAAGTCGATACACGCAATGTCTACGAAAGCCGCCCGTCGGCTTGGGATGGGTCAGAACCACGTCTGATAGAGGAAGCTATCAGAAACGAGACTTAAAAGATTGAAAATGAAAAATCAAGAATTTCAACGTTATTCGGATTGGTCGTCGCCCTATTGAAGATTTCCGGAAAGAGAAAAACGACGTTCGAAACATCAGAAGTAAAATGACCATTTTACCCTCAATCTTGGAGCTTTACTTATACAATTCAAGAAGGGAAAAATGAACATTACAACCCATCCATGGCTGCCGAAAATGAGGATTAAAAATGGCCATAGGATCTCATGGGAAAAGCAAAATGCCAAGTGTCAAAGATCCAAGGGCTATGGTCATATCACACTTTTTTCCACCAACCAATCAAAGGCCTTTGACCAAGTTTTGGTATATAGTGAACTCTCTCTCTCTTCTCTCTATCCTCTTCCCCCATTCGGCTAGACGAAGCTCCAAGAGAACAAAAACCCCATCTTATTCTTCCTCCAGTTTCTACTCACCGACAACTAGATTTTGGGGTTGCAGTTCGCCGGTGACCACGGCTACTTTCGGCCACCATCTGCTGCTGGCCAACCACCAGAGCATAGCCCTATGTCTTGCCGACGTCCCCCAACAAGAATCGGAGCATTTGGAGCACCAAGGAGACCGGAGCAAGGATTCTCCCGAGAGTCGATGGAAACTACTCCAATCTGAGGTAGGTCCGGTTCTCAGTCCCTTTAGTGGTCGAAATGTTGGAATACTTGGCCCAAATTTTGTAGAGATCAATCTGAGATGTGTAGAAATTTTTGGTAAAAATTTGGGCTCAATTTGATAATTTTTTTACCACGAACCGACTGTGTACATTTCACCCAGAAACTGACTTGGAGGAACCGGCGATCAGTTATGGAGCCTCTGTTCGGTGCCCACGAGGGCCATTTCTGGCCATCATCTGCTGTCAAGGGACCACCACAACAAATTTCCATGTCTTACTGACATTCTCCAACAAGAATTGGAGCATTTGGAGCACTGTGGAATTTAGGGCAAGCATTCTCCCGCAGGCCGACGGAATTGGAACCCGACCTGAGGTAGGTCCGGTTCTTACCCCTTTAACTAGTCGAAATATTGGAATTTAGGGCTCAAATTTTGTGGAGACTCAGTAGAGATGTAGATGAATCTGTGGTAAAACTTAGGGCTATAATTGATAAATTTTTGACCTCGAGCCAATCTTGTGAAATTGGTGCCGAAAACTGCCGGTACTGACCAAGGAAGAATCGGGCGACTTCAAAGGGTTTTCGGCAACCAATCAAGCTCAAATCTTCGGTGAGCCTCTTGGATCCTTAAATAGACATGTTAAGAGATAGGATGATGAGTAAATGATGGCAATAGAGTTGGTTTAGAGCTGATTGTGCCCGGTTTGTACAGAACCAAGAAGAACCGGTTCGGGTCTGTGCAAGGCCGGGCAAAACCAAATTTGTTGGGGGCTAAGGTTGGTAATTTTAAGTTCTAAATTGGTGTTTAAGACATGATAAGATGTTGAGGGATATATTATGGATGATTTGGATGGATGAATTGAGGAATTGGACTAGGAATTTGACAAATCGATTTATTATCCTAGGTTACGCAACCAATTGGCTTTAGACTTGAGTTGGCCGAATCCTAAGGAGCTCAAGGAGGAGTGAATTGTGTCACCAAGCAAAGGTAAGGGAATTCCTAACCCCTTTGTTAAGATGATTGGACTCGATTGGGTAAGTCGAGGGCCGATAGGAACAACTTATGAGAATTTACTCAAGTGGGTAGCTTAGTGATATGCTAAGACGAGATATAGGATTGATTGTGAGTGATATTGTGTGCCTGAGTTATTTGCCATACCCGTATATCATTTGAATTGAATTGCATGCCACGAAAATTATGAAACGCATTTGAATGTGCACTTGCCAGTGAGTGTGAAATTCATTAGATAAGCAAGCATATAATATGATGTGGCATGAGCATGGCATGGCATGGCCCTAAGGCTTGTGAGACGCGAGGCGTAAGGTTGAGACCCTGATGCGACGAGGTCGAGGGGTGAAGAATAATTAGATGGCGCCTTGATGCGACGAAGTCATGGGGCTGAGATAGCCACAGTCTTGATGCGATCTAATCGCGGGACAGAGTATGAGCTCATAAACCTTGCCTGGAGATGGACCAGGACCTGATGCGTTTACGTGGGTCATCGATGATAGTCTGATGCGTTTACGCAGGCCGAGCCTGATGCGATCTAATCGCGAGCTAGAGAATGAGGCAGGCATAGGTTGATGGATGCGGTGAAGTGGCAGGCTGAGTATACAAGTACATTATCATCTAAATGTGACATGAGTTCATTTTTGCATGCCCATCGTCTATATGTCATTGCTTCATTGAATGGTGCCCTATCTACCTGTAAGTTATGAGTTTGAAAATATAGAGGATTAGAGGACTACCTGAGTGGACGGTCGGCCTAACCTAAGGTTAGGACCCACCTTACTGAGATTTATATCTCACCGCAGTGGGGGCTTACATTTTTCAAGTTGCAGGCGGATGGAGCACGAGTTTTCCATGGAGTGGCATTAAAAGGGATAATGAACAGTTGTGTTTATAGTATATTTATCTTTTGTGATATCAGGATTGTATATTTGACTGGCGGGTTAAGAGTTGAACCTACGTGTATTGGTTGTTGCTTTTGATGTATTTGTCCTAAGTCATCGGGTACAGTTGTATTTATATAATTGAAGAAGGCATTGCTTTTGCATGCGTATTCTTGTAAGTTATTGGCCGTTGGATCCTGGAGCGTTAATGAACGAACGGCATGGATAGGGATGTTCGCGTGCTCTCTAAGTTCGAGGCGTGACATCACCGTTTGATTTGGTATCAGAGCAAGGTCAGCTCGATCCAATGTGGTTGAGATTTGGAGTGATAAGGAGCGATGACTTGAGGACAGTTTGATATTGAGGCTTATAAGACTAGGCATGGATTGTTGAGTCTCGAGGATGGTCGGCTTGAACTTGTGTATACTTTAATGGTCCTAGAGTTGACTTGGATGGATGATCTTGAGTTAGATGTTGATTAAAGTTCAAGTGGAAGCAACTGTGATTGGAGAGTCATGAACTTGGACTTTGAAGTAGTAATTATGCTTGAGGATAATAGAAAATTGCTTATGAATGAAGGGTCAATTGAGGTACATGGTTGCGATCTTGATTTGTCGATGACCCAACTTGAGGAGTACGAATTATAAAGAAACGACTGATATTAGCGAATTTAGGCTTGAATTGTATGACATTATGATGGTTTAGCTATCGATTGCTATTGACAGCCTTGGGTGATGTGAGTTGAGATGAATATGTAGAATACCTGAGTCGAAAATCAGTTGTGATTGGATGCATGAGGAGTTGATTTGACTGTTGATCGGACTTGAGATAGAAAATGGAATATAGGTACTTGATCTGCGAGATGTGATGGTCATTGGTGGAGTTAGAACTCTTGAATGGATAGGAATTGATCTGAAGGCGCTTTTGTTATGACAAGTGGTAAGGACAGTTATGTTGTGCTTGAGTTTGTGACTTTGAAATGAAAGTCGATGAAGGTGCATGCAATGACTTATCGCTGTTGGACTTGATAAATCGTCGCTTGGTATGGGACGAGTTGATGGGATACCTACAAACTGTGATGAAACATGGTATGGGACATGTGGAACGGGGCTTTCTCCGTAGATATATGGCCTGGGACAACCTGCATTGGCCAGGTCTGATGAGGGCGGGGAGTGATCGCCGGAATAGAGTGATCCGAACAAGGAGCGGCTCCTGGCAGGCTTCTAAGATGGCAGAGGCAGGAATGACCCAAGTCATAACTTGAAAGGGGAAGCCTGGGTATTAGGTTGAGTCCAATTGCGGATAAGGAATGTATGGCACGAGATTGATTCTCATCGAGGACGGTTGAAAGTGGCATGACCTGTGTAATGGTGCCTGTAAGTGGCATAGTTAAAAGCTTCGTGCTTGATCGTGGAAGCCCTTGGAAAAAGAAAAGTGATGGTTGTGATGAGCCTGTTAGGCATGTTTGATGATTAGCCTCATGTGATTGGCTTGGCCAAGATATGACTGAGGAGTTAGACGATGTATGGGTTTATACCCTTGGAACCGAGGCCTATTGAGATGAGATAATCTGTTGTGACTATGCTAGAGAGGCAGATGCCTTTAGGCCTAGAGTATAAACTTTTGACCCAGTGAATCGCTGTTTTGAGTGCTTGTGTGATAGTTGCCTAGTCGAGGCTAGCCTAGTAAAGGCTGTTAGTTGAGAAGTTGCATCGTTGAGGTTGGCTCGAGAAAGGATTATAGACCAAGAATGATTTGAGATCCTTGAATATCCGACAATTAATTGGGAATTGCTTGAGAACCATTAGAGATTTGTTTGGGAACCACTGATGGATGGTGAAAAATATTGAGACGAACAGCCTGAGGTTGATAGACTTGAGTAGACGACTTGAGTCTTGGATTCCTGAAGGGAATCATAATGGCTCAAGGGACATGGAAACCTGATGAGACTGAAGGACCAATGTATGGTCGCTAGAGTAGCACTTGGTTTGCGTATGTGAGATACGAAAAGATCCAAGGACCAAGATAGATCATGAGAACGTAATGAGTTTGAACGACCAAGGTGTGGTCATAGAAGAGCGTTGGGCTCAAGGATATGCGGTGTGGAAGATCCGAGAATTGATGTGAGTCATGAGAATTGAGTGAATATGGGTGATCGAAGCATGAGTACTAAAAGAGAAGATGGCTCGATCGGTTGATCGTACGAGACCCAGGAGCTGAATGGGTTGTGAGGACTTTAAATGAAAATGAGAAAAATTATGGATTAAGCAAGCTCGGAGAGGAGCTGCGGTGATTCTCTAAGTCACTGTGGTGATAAAAGCTCGTGCAAACAAGTTAAGTGATATAAGTCACGAGAAAGGTGATTCTGAGTTATTTCATTCACGAGAAAGGATGAATGTGTGGAAAGAACCATGAGAGTTCTGAGAAGATTGTGAATTGTGTATAAGAATGAGAATGGCTAAGTTTGATGGAAGAATGAAAGTTGAAATTGCCTCCTCTGGATTGAGGACCTTAATGAGAAAACCTTAGAGGTTTTGGACACATTGAAGAAAGAAAGTGACCCTGGCAGTACTAGCCCTAAGAGGCTATTGAGCATTGATGAAAGGTCATTAGAGGAAGGATTTCCTCGAAGGTATGAGATCTGCCTAGACAACTTCTGTTGAGTTGATTGATAGAAGGTACCATCCCGCGATTGCTTGAGAGCGAGGATTGTTTGGATCCTGCTACTGTTGCAAGGATCATGAGATGATTGACCGGTATGAGACAGAGTTCTCAAGGTCGCCTAGACATATGGTAAGGGTGGTCAATGACCCTTGAATAAGATAAGTAAATTCCTGAGTGGATTGGAACTTGAGAACCCTATGGCTAGATGTTATTCTTGATTTTGAGGAATGGTGATGGGACTTAGCAAGAGAGGAGGATGATCAAAAGACTTATGAATAAGGGAACTCCTACTCATAGATTACGAGCAAAGAGATATTCATTATGAATATGAAGCGTGACTATGGGAAATGGTTGATTACCTGGGCGAAGGCACATAGTGGAAATCGTGTAGTAAGTCTTTTCTGTTGTGAATAAGGTCGAAGAAGAATCGGCATGCTAGATTGCCTGAAGTTAATGATTTCCTGAGATCAGTTGATTGAAGTAGAACCATGAGAGATAGAATCATGAGTTGCTATTTCCTAAGGAATGGGACATTGATGTTAAAGGGCGATTGGACCATGAAATGGTCATTGACGAAAGGAAAAGTGAACAGACTGGGTAGTCCTGAATGGTTGTGATTCTAGTAAGTGGTGTACTAAATGAAAAGAACGCTTGAAGAACACTTGTAAAGTGGTTTGAGGTAATCGAATTGACCATTCGACAAGTGAATGGGTGAAGACCCAAGGATGAACAGATATCGTCACTGAAGGTGACTAAGTTACAGGAAAGAGAATGTGAAAGCATGGTGGCATTTGAATTCTGGAGTAAAGGTATCGTCATTGGCGCAGACTCTAAGGTTACCGTCCTATGGAATGGAAAGGACAAGGTGAATTTGAAGTGTGAAAATGTCACGGAGTTGTGTAGTTTCTTCCTTAGGGTAAGAGACCCTATTGTAAAAGGAAGAGAGGCTCTAAATTATCTCAGTATGATGATTAAGCGTCTGTACCGGGAAAGAAGACGCAGGACATGAGTGACTCTTGGAAGTGAAATCAGAGATGTTGTTTTTAAAGACAATGTTGAATTCAAGGATGATGTCGACGTTCAGTAGGACAAACAGAATTGGATAAGGTCGCCTCAGCAAGTATGAAACTTAGAGGCTAGCACTAATGCTTCTCGAGGAGAAGAGTGACAAGGATAAACGCAATGTCGTGTGATCCTAGAGGAGACCCGTGATGACAGAGGGTCGAGGTCTAAGCTCTTAAGTGAGAGGTGCGAGAAATAGTTTGGAAGATTCGACATCTGGCGGAAGGAAGTTGATAATCGCCAAACTAAGTGCCCAAGGAATGGTTGAGTTGGTCATTACCGTCTTAAGAGGCGATGGTTGAACTAGTGTAAGGAGCCATGAGAAACATGAACGATTTTTGGGAGAGTATCATATGGGCTCTAAGAAAATGTCTATTGCGTGCTGAATGTGAAGAGCGCAAGTTGTAGACAAGATGAAGTAAGATTCACGCATTGAAATAAATGGTAAATCCTTTGAGGATAAGGATGAGTGATGAATCGACAAGGGTCGATGTGAGTTGTGGAAAGTGCAAGCTTTTGGGATTGATAAGCGGCAATAGACGAACCGTTGAAAGATTTCCTACAAGAGTTATTCCATTGATGAAATGGACTAAGGACGAGCCATGACACAAGTGGGCGAATGAACGTGAAAAGAGTTTTCGAGGACTCAAGTTAAGCTGATAAAAGGGGTTAAATACACGACGTAATGTGAATGGAGAAACATACGTGAATTGCACTTTCGAGGACTAGAGTCAAATGGATGCCTACGTCGGTAGTGGCGTTCCTGCCCAGATTCAAAAGAGTTGATAAAGTCTTATTGATGTGATGTGGAAAGGAAACTTGAGGAGTAACAAGACGATTTGAAAAGGGGGATTGCAGGTACGCCATGGTGGTAAAGCTACGTGATTTGGCATGCTCAAAACATGATTGGAACGGGTTTGTAAATGTCCTCGTGATAAAGTTGGGAGATGTTGTCTAAGTGGAAGAACGTTGCAAGGCTACTCTTGCTACGAGAGTATGAGGTAGCAGTATCCCGAGGGGAATTGATTAAGAGGCAACGCGGATGTATAGAAATTTCTTGTTGATATAGGGGCGTCGCTTGTGCAAGAAAGATCTTGAAGTTATGTGAACTAAGAAGGTTGAGAGTGTGGACTGTATAAAGGGAGATGAAGGCGACACATGTGGTACAAAGTGACCGCCCAAGTGTTATTATAGCGATGTTCATATCGCTAAGGAAGGGTAAACTGTTTAACAGATGTTTACAAGTGAGAGTTGAACATTGAGTAGTGGGCAATGGAGGGACAGATCTTCTCTCAAATTAGAAGTTCGTTAATGGACTAATGTGATGGCTACTGGGAACACCTGACATGAAGGCCAGAAGGAAATTGAGGTGTTATCACGATTGAACATTGATACTGGATGGATTATAGGAATGGATGGAACTCTGAGGCCTATGGACGAAAGTATGATTCAAAGGAGGAATTATAGCGACCTTGGGGTGGCACAAAGACGTGCCAAGATGTATACATATATTGGTGATAAAGTTGAAAGTTGAGGTTTGTCTATCTTGCAGTCGAGTACTAGACGTGTTGATGAGAGTTGAAGGAACACTTTGATCCAAGGGAATTTCGAATGAAACCGAGAATGGATTGTTATGGAAGCAACCATGTAAATGTTTAAGGAGTCGAGAGGGCCATAACTCGATTTAATTGGTGGAGGGCAAATTGATAAAGCCCTGAAATCTCTGCTGGCGTGAAAGAAAGTTCGAAAGAAGTAAGACGCTGAACGTTATGGATATTAAAGAGAGCATTTTGGCGAGGGCGTGGTGATAATGGTTATGGATGAATGTAAGAGATAAGGTGAATACTCGAGGAAGAGCTGTTGGCCAATGATGTGAATGCCAAAAGAGAATGGACGAAAACAAATCAAATTGAAGGCAAAAGGGGACAAGTCCTAGAGAAGGATAATTTTGAGTTGGAAAGGACGAGCAAGATCGTCAAGCCATGGAAAGGATTATCCGGAAAAGTGAGGATGAGACGAGGCCCCTATACCCCCAAGGGATTGGATGGATTAAAAGGTTGTGAATTTTGAGGACGAAATTTCTTTAAGGGGGAAAGAGTTATGACATTCTGATTTCCAGTCGATTTTAGGCTTAGTAATGAGAAGTTGGTATCTGGAGATGTATTTCAGTCGTATTCCGCTCGAACCTGATCAATTCGAGTAGACCGACCAGAGGGGAAAGGCTAACGCAAGACTAGGTACGTGGACCTAGGGAACTCGGATAGGAAATGACGCTTTGACCATAAGGATTGTCAAGGGGATATTTAGAGCCACAAAAAGGTCGATCCAAGAACAATTAAGGAATGCCTTGCGAATGTCATACGATTGGAGCGCGGGTAATGCAGCTTAACCAACGTATGATTTGCAAAATTTTCCTAAATCGGACGGTAAAGATCGAGACCTTAGGAGCTAGTGATAGACCCTCATAATTACATGACAACCAAAGCCGCCATGAATTGACGAGCCCTATACGTGATATGAATCACGGGGTCGATACGCGTAACGTCTGCGAAAGCCGCCCGTCGACTTGGGATAGGCCGGAACCACGTTTGATAGAGAAAGCTATCAGAAACGAGCCTTGAAAGATTGAAAACGGAAAATCAAGAATTCCAACATTATTCGGATTGGCCGTCGCCCTGTCGAATATTTTCAGAACGAGAAAAACGACGTTCGGAATGTCGAAAGTAAAATGACCGTTTTGCCCCTCAATTTTGGAGCTTTACTTATACAATTCAAGAAGGGCAAAATGGACATTACAACCCATCCATGGCTGCTTAAAATGAGGACTAATACGATTGACAAAGGGACGACTGAACGTACCCAACATGTCGAGAGGACATTCGTGCGTCAAATATCCAGTCACTACCAAAGATGCCTCCTGTTATTATTAACCTTGAGAAGGAAGAGAAAGGAAAACATGTGGTGAAGATTGAAGCCAAGGCTAAGAGAATAGCCAAGATTGAAAAGGGCTTAAGCAGTTAGGGCTACGAGTTAGCCCGTTTTGACAAGATATCTCCGTTCGCCAAAGTAGAGACTCTTTCGAACTATAAAGAGCCAGATTTCTTGAGAAAATACAACAGGACAGGCTATCAACGTGTTCACCTCAAATACTATTTGCGTAAGATGGCATATTATTCTAACTATATTCCCCTTCTGATGAATACGTTCCAAGAGAGTTTGGTTGGTGCCGCTCTGGCTTGGTTTATTGAGTTAGACCTGAATGATTACAACAGATGGAAAGATCTTGCTGAAAATTTCTTCAGGCAGTATAAGTTCAACACAGCCATAGCCCGGACAATGGAAGATCTATTGCGAATAGTAAAAGGAAGAAATGAAACAATCAGAACATATGCCCAAAGGTGGCGTGCTTTGGCAATTCAAGTGAAACCATCGATTCCGGAAGATGATTTAATTGACCTATTTTTTAAGGCACTTCCCTAGGAGTACTTCGATAGATTGAACACTTTAGGATGCAAATTTTTACACACCTGATAAAGGTGGCTAAAAGATTGGAGTGGAGTTTGAGAAAAAGAAGGCCACACGAAACTTCGACAAGGAAGCAATTTCCTACAAGAAAAGAAAGAGAGGCCGGAGTTGACACAGCATTTATGTCTGATTCCCATAAACCCAAGGTGTTTGATAATTCCAATCAGACTAAATGAGCATCATCATGGTCAGTGTCCAAAGGACAAGAGCTTAGGAAGAGGCAGCCTTCGAAGCAATTCTCTCAACTTCCCAGGTCGTTGTCTAAATTATTTCCGATGTTATTAGAGCAACACTTGGTGGCAAAGGAACATTCCAGAGTGAATCCGACGAAATATCCTAGTTTTGATGAAAGCCAGACTTGCACCTATCATATGGGTGAAAGATGACACAATGTAGATAATTGTTACATCCTTAAGCTGAAGGTTCAGGCTTTCATTGATAACCAAATTTTGAAATTCGATGATGTGGCTCCAAACGTGCAAGAGAATCCACTCCCCTATCACCAAGCAGTTGGTGCAATATTTGCTGACGAAGAAGAAAACCACCTTAAGCTGAAGGTGAATGTACCTAAACTAACCAACATTCTAGTAATCATCTCGTCATACCCAAAAGAGGGAGAAGTGTCGACTAAAAGAAAAAGGCTATGTATTGCTAAGATGATAAGTCTAGGGATAATGTCAAGCATTGCTGATGAGAAATTCGAAGAAATTAAGGCCTCATTGAACCTATAATGAAACTAGTTTGCGGTTGAAACCGAGTAAGGGAATATGTGGAATGTCCCACATGAAAGTATGGTAGGCGACATAGAGCTGATTACCGAACCAAAAGAAGAGCTTGACAAAGACGAATTGAAAGCTATCAAGCGAAGCCAGATCGATTGTAGATTTGTAGCCAACGCACTGGAGAAAGACGAAATTGTAGATAATCTGGGCGAAGATTCAAGTGGGTACAATTTCAAAGTGAAGTACTCTACTCCTCCTAATTTCTTCCAAAGAATGAAGGATATCATTCTTGATTGATGGGGAGGTATGGATGATCCTGTTCAATTAGAAATCACGGAGGCAATGATAAAGCCTTTTACAGAAGAACCTAAATCATCATTCAACCGAGTGATATCAAAGCATTTTCTGCGCATAGAAGAACAATTGAGTGATCTCTCGAAAGAGATGGAGGACATATCATTTCAATTGACAACGTGCGGTCATCCTCATATGACAAATGACAAGCTTGACACCAAGCAATATGTCAGGATGGACAAGTTAATAGCCCAGTGGCAAAGCCTGATCGAACTATTCAAAAGAGTAGGAAGACACTTGAAGTTTGCAATATTTGCCGAGCCAAGTGATGTTGACTGATACTGCCAATCGGAATACGAAAACTCCCCTGAAGACTTGAGCGACACAGTGGCAATGATTGAAACCGCCACGACTGTGGTGATTAAATTGAATGAGCTTGACAGCCTAAGTCAAGAAGAGGGTTGTTTGATGAAACCTATGGTAATTCACCTACCAAGAGATGTATCCAATGGTGAATCTGAACTAGAGATATCCCACATGACAATAACCATACAAGTCCCGCCAGTGGAGATTTACAACTCTAAGGCATTTCATTGGGACTATGGAACAGGTAAAGTAGATGCCGTGATGAGGTCCGGACGATTTTACGCTCCAAGGAAAGGCGAATATGAGAAGAAGGAGGTGTCAAAAGGGGATGCAGAAAAACTCCTATCCATCGTCAAGACTAGCGAATTTGAGGTGATAGAGCAATTAAGAAAAATGCCCGCCCAAATATCTCTGTTAGATATGTTCATCAATTTAGAAAAATATAAAGATGTGCTGCTAAAGGTGCTAAATGAAGTGCATGCTCCTGAAACCATCAATGATGTATAATTGAGAGATTTTGTGGGGGCAATCCTTCTTAAGGATCAATTAAGCTTCTCAGATGAAGATTTCCCCATGGAAGGAAGATGGCACAATAAGGCCTTATACATCACTGCACGCTGTAATGAAAAGAGAGTAACACACGTGCTAATTGACAACGGATCAGCTTTTAACATCTGTCCATTAGCTACGTTAAGGAATTTGGGCATTAAAGAGGAAATGATTCGAACTTCCAAAGAAGCTGTTAGAGCCTTTGATGGGATGAGAAAGATAGTGGTAGGTGAGATTGAGCTGGATGTGCTCATTGGCCTAAACAAATTCTCCATAAAATTCTAGGTGATGGATCTACCGAGCGCATTTGGATTCCTGTTATGAATACCCTGGATTCACATCACTAGAGTTGTACCTTTAAGTGTACATCAGAAAGTGCAATTCATCATTGATGGGAAAGCAGTCATCGTCCATGGGGAAGTTGACCTCCTTGTATATTAGAATAGCGCTATCCTCTACATTGAACTTGAAGTTAAGCAAGAAGCTAGCTATCATTCCTTGGAGTTGGTGGCAATAATCCACACTCTTGTGGGGGTGAAACTGAAAGCTCTTTTCGTCTTTAAAGCTAACCTTTTACCAACTAAGATGTTGCTAACATATGAGTTCAACCTAGGGGAAGGTCTTGGCAAGCATGGCCAAGGAGTCATCGCTCCTTAACAATTAAAATCCAATGAGCATAAGATGGGTTTGGGATATCATTATATTCGCATTGACGATTTTACTTCTAAGACAGCAGGCCGACGTCGAGGCAAGAGCCGTGGATGCCATAGATGCCAGAAAAGCTAGAATGATTCCTTTATTGGTTCTTCAGCATGAAAAGGCAAATATAAGATATTCAATAGCCCATTGAATGAGTACTTCAACAAAAACTTTAAGTGGCTGTCAAAAGAAGGGACAACCTCGTCAACGGAACCAGATCTAGCAAACCCTTTTCTAGGTGATGACTTTGTGAACATAGAGTGGCTTGATGAAGAAGCCAATACTTTTTAGTAAGAAACCTCTCTCTTACTTTCAATACTGCATTTAAATCTCTGCATTTCTTCGCACTTTTCATCTTTGTTGTTTGAAGTAGAGGTAGGAAAACGTCTTTGGATCTCCGATCGTTGGTCCAAACAGCATAGCTTGTAATACGGTCCATTTTTGCATTAAATAAAAGGCACAAGTTTTGTAAAGGACATATGAGACTACAAATCAACCCAATGATGATACTATCCTTCCATATGGGATGCTTGAGACCTGATTTGCCATATGATTCCTGATTTTGAAAAGATTTTAGAGGAACAAGGATGTTTGGGGATATGAATACTAGTTCCGTTTATGTCTGCACTTATTTTTGAAATCTCTTTTGAAAAGTTTTTTCACACATACATCACATTTGCATATAAAGTAGAGACTAACCATTCTCGTGACATTTCAGGCATACCATCTTAAACATGCATACTAGGTTATTGTGCGAATCGGACCACCAAGATGATTACTCTTGTGATATTGAGGAAGACACAAATGAGAGTTACGCAGCTATTCGTAGAGATTGGAGTGCCTTCAAAAATTCGACATCTCCCACTTCAAAAGAGCCAATAGTCATTAACTTGGGTGATGCTGCATATATCAAAGAAATCAAGATTGGTGGATATCTGTCCCGAGCTGAAAGTCTCAGATTTATTGAATTACTTAAAGAGTATCAGGATATCTTTGCATGGTCATACGCCAATATGCCGGGTTTGGAACCAAGAATTGTGGAACATGCATTACCCACCGATCCCAACGTTAAACCCATGAGACAAGGCAACCGACGGATGAAAGCTGAGTTAAAAGACAGAATTAAAGAAGAAGTGATGAAACTTCTTAGAGTAGGCTTTATTAAAACAATCTCTTACTTAGATTGGATTGCAAACATAATTCCTGTCATGAAAAAAGATGGTAAAGTCCGGATCTATGTGGATTATCGGGACTTGAATAAAGCAAGCCCAAAAGATGATTTTTCGCTTCCCCATATCGATATGCTGGTGGATAGTATAGCAGGATACGAATTATTCTCATTCATGGACTGATTCTCCGGATATAATCAGATTCTCATGAAGCAGAAGGACATGCTGAAAACTGCATTTACTACCCATTGAGGAAATTTCTGTTATAAAGTGATGCCCTTTAGACTAAAGAATGCTGGGCAACTTATCAAAAGGCGAGGTCACTCCATTTCATGACATGATCCACAAGGAGATCGAAGTATATATCGATGCCATGATCGCCAAGTCCAAGAAGGGACAAGATTACATTCAAGTGCTACGAAAACTGTTTGAGCGATTGCGAAAATACAAGTTGAGGTTGAACCCTAATAAATGTGTGTTTGGGGCGAAATCAGGGAAACTTCTTGGATTCATGGTCAGTAGCAGAGGCATTGAAATTGACCCTTCAAAAATCCAAGCTATTTGTGACCTAACAACTCCCTCAACGGTGAAAGAAGTAAGAAATCTTATAGGGAGGCTAAACTACATCACCAAATTCATCAATCAGTTATCGGACGTGGCTAAACCAATTTTCAAATTGCTCAAGAAGGGCATGAAAGTGACATGGGATGCAGAATGCAGTCAGGCATTCCAGAAGATTAAAACTTATCTAGCCACTCCATCAATACTTGTGCCACCCATCCCAAGTCACCCCTTGACCTTGTATTTGACTATACATCAAGAGTCTTTGGGAGTCTTACTTGCTCAAACAAGCCCTATGGATGGTAGAGAGAGAGCTATCTACTGCTTGAATAAGAAATTCACCTCATCTGAAGCAAATTATGCGCCTGCTGAGAGAGCTTGTGTAGCAGAAGTGTGGATACTTAGCAAATTGAGATAGTATACCTTACACCACCACATTCATTTGGTGATAGAAAATGATCCTATTAAATATCTCTTGGAGAGACCTGCCTTGATAGGGAAATTGGCAAAATGGCAAGTGATGTTGTCTGAGTTTCATATCAAAAGCTCTCCGCAAAAGTCTGTGAAGTGAAGAGTTATAGCTGATATATTGGCAGAGAATGTTCAAAATCGCACATCTTCTCGGCAGAAAAAAGTATAAGATCAAGTTTTGAATCTGACAGAAGATATGGCATTCCGAATTTTTCGCCCCTCGAGGCTTGATATATGAAACGAAATCTCAAAATTGGAAAATGAAAAATAAAGATTTCAACATTCTAATCGAATTAGACGTCGTCTCATCAAAGGTAATTCAAATCAGAAAAAAAACGTTTCGGACGTCGAGGGTAAAATTGTCATTTTGCCCCTCAAGCCTTGACCTTGCATTTATAATTGGATAAGGGCATTTTGGTCAATCACAATACCCTATAGGCTGCCGAAAATCAAGAAAAATGAGGGCCATTGGATGAGCCTTGATTGACATGAGGACAAGTGTCAAAGGATTAGGCTATGAGTTGATGTAAACACTTTTAGCCTACCATTCAAGCCTTTAACCAAGTGAATTATTGGTGGAAGACTCTCTCTCCTTCTCTTTTGGCCGCCCATCCCTCTCTCTCTTCACTTTCTCCATTTTCTTCTTCTTCCTCTTCTCTCTCTTGCCGACCAGTCCGTCACTCTATCTTGACTGCTTCACTGTTCCGGCCATAACTTCTTCGTCCGTCATCGGATTAAGGCGTACCACCTACCATTGGAAAGCTTATTGTCTTGCCGTTCCAACAAGGTATTATGGGTCTAAATCCACCCAACTTTTTTTCCCATAGAGCCATTTGAAGGAGCAAAGGTCAGGCTGGTTAGTTTTGAATCCGAGAGCTCCCAGCCAATCAGTCCCGACCATCCTACTATTCCGGCTATATCTTCTTCGTACGATATCGGATCGAATTAAATCCACCTCCAAATGAAAGATTATTGTCTTAGCTTTCCATAGACATATTGTACGCTCAATTTGACCCTATATATCTTCCCATAGGTCGATTTGAGTGGACAAAGGTCAGGCGAGATCAAATTCCGACCGGTTTTAGGGAAAGACCTGTTCCGGGGTCTTCCGGACTTCAAATGAATTCAAATCTTCGGTGAGGTCTTCTACACTTATAGTATTAAAGTTGGATGAGTTTTGGTAAAAATTTTGAACGAATTTGATGGAGTTTTGACCCCTAATGGATCTTATGTTTAAAGGGTAAAAACTGACCGTTGGAGGACCTGAAGGAACCGGTGTCGTTCAAGGACTTTCTGGCGTCGCCTTGACTCCAAATTTTCGGTGAAGCTCCCCAACCCTTAGAACTACATGTTAGCAAGTAGATTAGTGATTAAATTGAGGATTTATGATAGTTTAAGGGCTGTTTAGTTGGGGTATAAATAGAATCGAAATTGCCATGTTTCGATTCTATGCATACCGGTTCTATGGGGGCTATTGGTGGTTGTAATTGAGCTCCAAATTCATCATTGAGAAGTGTTAGAATGTTAATTGATTAGCCTATGAGGTATGATTAGTGGGGTGGTGATTTGAACGAGGAAATTAACGATTGGATGAAATTTCCTTAGGTTGCACGGTTGAGTTGTCCTTGGACTAGTAGGACCGAACTCTTGAGGTGTTTGGAAGAGGAATTGCATTGCATTAAGCTTGAGATAAGGGGATTCTAAACCTTTGATAGGAGGATTGGAGTCGATTGGGTGATTCGTGTGAGAATTGATCGATTCTTGGAGACTATAATGTGGTTGTCCAATGTATGTCCTAGAAAGCTATTGAGGACATGATTGAATGATAATGCTTGTGTCATGAATTGGTTGTTGCATTTGTGTCAATTTAATTGTCTCGCATGCCATGGATGTGTTGTTCGTCGCATGAGTGCATTCGAACGTGTGCTATAGAATGAAATGAACTTTTGGCATGTTTGAGAAGTTGTGATATCCTTATGTGTTGAGACACGGGGTTGTGTGACTGGATACCCTGAGGCGTTGAGGCGCGGGGTTTGAATAGAATGGCACCTTGAGGCGTATGAGACGCGGGATTGTGTAACTGGATACCCTAAGGCGTATGAGACGCGGGGTTGTGTAACTGGATACCCTGAGGCGCTGAGGTGCGCGGTTTGAATTGAATGGCATCTTGAGGCTATGAGATGCGAGGTTGAAATGGCCAATGTCCTGATGCGTTGAAACGCAGGACGGAGTTGAGGTGTATCGACACAGGCTTGGAGTGAAATTGAAAACCTGATGCGCTTACGCGGGTTTGTCAATGAGACGATCTGATACGTTTCCGTAGACCGAGCTTGAGGAGTTCTAAATGCGGACATGAAACTGAGGCAAATTGGAAGGGTGGAAGTTGTGATTTGACATGGCAACGTGTGTTTGATCCTAATGATGTGAAATGATGTCATGACTGCATGTTTGACATCCATATGTTGTTTATTGACAGTTGAATGCCTTATGTGATTACTTGTACAAATTGTTTGTGATTGCATTTGCCTGAGTAGACCGTCAGCCTAACTTAGAGTTAGGACCTACCTTACTGAGATTTATATCACCCCGTCGAGGGATTAACTTTTTCAAGTCTCAGGCGATGAAAATCCGAGCTTGCCAATGATCGGTATCTAAAGAAGTAATTATAGGAAATGGATTTACACTTTTGTGACTTTAAGGATTTCATGTTACCTTAAAGTTAGAGTCGTATCCTCTGAACCTGTAGTTGGCGTTTATAAGAAGACATTCCTTATGTCCTGAGTCATCTTAAGATTGAATTGAATAGAGAAGTTTTATCGCTTCCGTATGTTTGTATCATTTAGAAGTTTTTAAATGGTTGGTCGACGGATCCTAGGTACCATTGAGACAAGATGGCCCTGGTGGGATTTTGCATGCTTGACAGGTTCGGGACGTGACAGAAGATAAATGGGTCATGTATTTTGATGGTGCCGTTAATCTATCGAGAGCTAGCACAGGGGCAGTACTAATATCCCTTGATAGTCAACATTATTCTGTTGCAGCAAAACTGACTTTCCCTTGCACCAACAATATTTCGGAATATGAAGCATGTATTCTAGGCCTACAATTGACCATTTCCATGGAAGTATCTAAGCTGCAGGTTTATGGAGATTCTATGCTCATTATTTTTCAAACACAGGGGGAGTAGAGAACAAAGGACACAAAACTCATCCCCTATCATGAATACCTGGAAGAGTTGACACTTAAATTCGAAGAAGTGTCATTTGAATACTGCCAAGAGCGCAGAACCAGTTCGCAGACGCGTTGGCTACCCTAGCCTCCATGCTGCAAATAACTAATGGATTAGAAATAGAGCCACTGAGGATTGACATAACCAGAAAACCAGTTTATTGTATGTTGATCGAAGAAGAGTTCGACAGAGAGTCATGGTACCACGATATCAAGAATTATCTCTTGAAGAGGGAATTTCCTTATGGATGTCAAGTAGGAAATCGAAGATATATAACCAAGATTGCTAGCAAATTCTTCCTCAGTGGACAAATCTTGTACAAAAGGTCATTTGATTCTACTCTGTTAAGGTGCGTAGATTCTAAAGAAGCAAATACTCTCATGAGAGAAATCCATGAAGGTACATGCGGACTGCACATGAATGGCCATCTCCTTGCAAGGAAGATCATGCGGCTTGGTTATTATTGGATAACCATTGAATCAGACTGTAATCAACACGTCAGGTCATGCCGCCAATGTCAAGCATATGGCGATAAGATTAATGCGCCACCGAACGATCTGCATTAGATGTCTGAAGTTTGGCCTTTCTCTACGTGGGGATTAGACATGACAGGGCTTATCAATCCAGCAGCTTCAAATGTCCATCGTTTCATTCTAGTTGCAATTGATTACTTCACGAAGTGGATAGAGGTCAGTTCTTACACGAATGTCACTACAAGGAGTGTGGCAAAATTCATCAAGAGAAATATAATTTCTCGATATGGTACCCCTCAGGCGATCATCACAGACAATGGGTCCAACTTAAACAATAAGATTGTCGATGATCTATTGGATCACTTTGGCGTTCGACATCTTAATTCTTCCCCTTACCGCCAACAAATGAATGGAGCAGTAGAAGCGGCAAACAAGAACATTAAGAAGATTTTGGCTAAGACTGTCGAGAATTGCATCGATTGGCATGAGAGGTTACCCTTCGCCTTAATGACATATCGAACTTCGATCAGGATTTCTATTGGGGCAACTCTTTATGCTTTGGTGTATGGGATGGAGGCTGTCTTACCTGTAGAGATTGAGATTTCATCTTCGAGAATATTATCATAAGTGAAACTCTCCGAGGCAGAGTGGATCAAATATAGATATGAACAGCTAAATCTAATAGACAAGAAACATCTTAGAGCGATTTATCATGGCCAGAGCTACCAGAAGAGGGTGGCTAAGTCATTTAACCGGAAGGTCAAACCCAAAAGTTTCGAGGTGGATAACCTAGTGAAAAGGAAGACTTTGTCGAATGTTGCTCATCTGGGAGGCAAGTTTACCTCGCATTATGAAGGCCCTTATGTTGTCAAGAAAGTCCTTGTGGGAGGAGCATTAATTCTTATAAATTTTGAAGGAGAAGAATTGGGATATCCTATAAACTCGGATGCTGTGAAGAAATATTATCCTTGAAATGAAATCAGATGGTGATCACATGAATTTCTCCGAAACGATTTGAGTCGCCTTAGAGTCATTGCATTGGCATATCATGCATCCATGCATACATGGCATGTGTTATGTTTTGCAGGATTTCGAGGAATAAACTCAGAATCAAACTCGTTCAAATGGAGCAAAAAATAGAATAGTCCTTGACACGTAGAACCAAGTGATATGTATCTATTTCATCAAGCGTTAAAATATATGCTACTCACTGGAGTTCCCATTCTCTTCATATAGGGATGTCAGATGAAGACATAAGACATCGATGGAGAAATACCGTAAAATGTCTCACTTTCTTATAAGAAAGAAGAAGTCGAAGATGAACGTGCATGTGGTCAAATTTAGGAATGAACCATGCTTTCAAAAGAAAAATTTCTAACACTTGTTGCACACATGTTAAGGTTAGAGGTTATCTAGATATGGCTGAAACTTGCATGGTGCATCATTAATTTCCTATGAAGTGAAATATCTGGAGAAAAGAATAATGATTTTTTCAAAACATAGTTGTTTAGGCTATCTAGTAAGAATGTTTCTTCAGATAAAAGGCAAGCCTAATCCAAACACGTCTTATACACGCCAGAGAGATGATAGGAGTGTAAGGATAGAAAAGCCTGAACTTGAGGATGTAAGGGCTATTCGCATCGATCACATGGATTGAGATAACGGAAGCATTCCTTTTTCTTCATAAACATTATAGGTGATCATTGATAAACCTTTGAGCGGTGGTCTTCATTTGTTAACCTTTCAAGAGCCACCCACATCGAGGGCGTATAGAAACAGTCCAATAGCATACAAAGTAAATGGTTAGAAATCTTTTTGCTCGGACTAACATCAATCTTCGTATGTTGATATGCATTAATCCAAGCGCCATAGAATGACGAAGAGACGTTCATTTCGCTATCCTATACACTTATACCCATTGCATAGCCAATTTGAGCCTACATATTCATTTCATGTACCTTCATTGGTAATCATTGCACAACACCAAGACGAAGGTGGCAAAGACACTCACAGACAGAGAAGTTCAAGAAGTAGGGGCTACATGAGACTGTCAAAGCAAAATGTTCAGACAAGATGAGATTCAAGTTACATACCTTACATGATCATTAAAAAATCCTAGTTCCTAGAAAAATAAAAGAAAAATGCGGGATTAAAAAGAGAAAAAGCCGAATCTCTAGGCATTAAAAAAGAGGCAAAAAGCCCGACAAGAACAGAGCTGACGCTCATTGAAATGCTGAAAGTTGTAAGACTGATTTTGGAACACCAAGGGATTACTGGATGCTTCCATCCCCAACAACTTCGGAAGTAAAGAAGAATCATCAGAAACTGTGCAGCAAAAGGCTACCCCTCGAATGGAATCATAGCCAATTGCCAAAAGATACAGAAGGTCTTTCAAAGATTAGACCCATTCTCAAGAAGACTAGAGATGTTCTTCAAAGAGTCGTCGACTAGAGACAAAACTAAAGATTGATCAGCAATGATCACCAATGTCGAACCTTTCGCGATTCTGGGTAAAAAATAAGCCTTCTTTGGTCCCCAATCCTACCGACATTACAACCCTTCGCAATCTTTTCTAACTAAGATGCCTAGGTTAATGTGTACCTTAGCTCGAAGAGGTACGAGCAAGATTATTTCTTTCTCATTTTGCTGGGTTATTGACTTGTAAACCCGAAGTAGATGAAGAAAACTTTCATTCAAAAGGCTTGACTCAGAGAATGAGTTCCTCTTGAAAACTGTGTCCAAGCCTAACATTATGGTCCTGAAAGACCTCCCGATTGATCAGAGTGTATGCGTTTTGGATAGCCCTGAAAACCCAGGAGCGTTATTAGGAAATTTGAGTGATTTCTTCATAAAAGACCAAAATCGAAGAATCGGTGAGAAACCCTCTTTGATGAAAACATTCCAATAGAATGCTTAAAAGCGAGCTTTATTGGAAACTTCAAATTGTTTGATCTAGGATTTTTCTTACAATGATTTATGATCATCTTTGCATGTTTCGAGATGTCTTGGATAACTTACAACATCATAAGTCATTTTGTATAATCGTATAGGTTAAAGTAAAACTTTTCCTGCATTATAACTGTCATTGCCTCGAGATAACTAATATCTTTGATAAAGAATGAACTCATAGGTTAAACTTCTATGAGACTAACAGCATCCCCGGGTCAAAGAAAAATACCTTGCTCAACAAGGAGGAGCATCATAATCATTTTTTATGTGAGATTTCATATTTGAGCTTTCTATAGGATCATTGAACCTCCAAATCCCAGAATAGCACCTCACTTGTCAAAAGGACAATCTTCGAAACTATCTTTCTGAGAGATTTTAGGTAACCCCTAAATCCAAGAAGAGTCACGTTAACAAAAGTTTTTGCAGATTTGAGCTTTCTGCGGGGTACTTGAAATCCCCAAATCCCATAATAGCACCTCACTCGTCAAATGGACAATCTTCAAAACTATCTTCCTGAGAGATTTCAAGTAACCCCTAAATCCTAGAAGAGTCACATTAACAAAAGTTTTTGTAGGTTTGAGCTTTTTGCAGGATACTTGAAGTCCCCAAATTGTAGAATGACACCTTGCATGTCGAGAAGACAATCTTTAGAACCAGCTTTCTATAATGTTCTAGATAACCCCTAGACCCTAGAGTAGCCCCTTTGGTAAAACCTAAGAGTTAGGTATACCTCATGTGTATAGACCTTCGTTGATTCCTCAAGGTATAGGATCAGCCTAGTCTTAGACAAGCCCTAAAGAACGGGTGCATCATCTTTATGTTCTTGGTGGATATGAAGCCTACTTTCCGACAAACCCTAAAGAACCGGTACGTCACCTTTAGGTCCCTAGTGGATGGGAAGCCTAGTATCCGACAAACACTAAAGAACGGGTGCGTCACCTTTAGGTTCTTGGTGGATAGAAAGCCTACTCTCCGACAAACCCTAAAGAACGGGTGTGTCGCCTTTAGGTTTTTGGTGGATAGGAAGCCTACTCTCCGACAAATCCTAAAGAACGGGTGCGTCACCTTTAGGTCCTTGGTGGATGGGAAGCTTAGTATCCGACAAACTCTAAAGAACGGGAGCATCACCTTTATGTTCCTGGTGGATATAAAGCCTATTCTACGACAAACCATAAAGAACGGGTGCGTCAAATAGGAATCCCATTATGGTTTGGCCTACCATACGGGCTAGAACTTAACCGCCCTATGATGCTCAAGAGATGAGTCCCTAGGTGTTTACTTGAATCCGCCATGCACCACGCATGCCACACAAGCATAAGGTAGGTGAGTAACATGTGAGTGTCTCTACTCCATCTCCCTCTCTTACATCAGCATAGACAGGATGAGTAGACGTTCACTAGTAGAACAAGAAAGATTGAATTTCAAGATTCATTTTTCCTTCTTTTCCCAGTCGAGTCAGTTTATACTTAAGTGTCACCTGTCTTTGAGTGAAACCACTCATGAGATTCCTCTCAAAGAGGGGCAACTGTTGACACCTGATTTTTTATTAGTCGTTTTCAGTTTATTTTTGAAAAATCATAAATAATCCATAAAAAGTCAAAAAAATTACAAAATCAACTTTGGCGGCCTTGGCCAAGCTTAAGGAACCATTTTTGAACAAAAAATAATTTTCTTTACTTTTCATTTTTTTGTAGTATTTTCAAAAAAAAAATAGGAAAATAGACGAAAATTCAAGAAAAATAGCATTTGAGGTCACAAAAATATGAAAAATAGTAAATATTTTTCTTTTAATTCCCTTGTATTTTTTACTACATAAAAAGTCCAAATTCAAGTTCAATTTTATGTGTTACTTTGTTACACGTATGATTGAACTTGATAGAAAAATGTCAATTGAGTCTTTTAATTTGAAATTTTGGCATTTTTTAGGGAATTGACATTCAATCTAATTGTCCTTCATTGCAATTTAGTCTAATTATTCACACAAATTGCTCAATTGTATGAATTGGGCAAAATTACATACTTTATTGCAATTTAGTCCTTGAATTTGGGTATAATTGAAAGTGCTTTCAATTCAAGGGCTACATTTACAAATTGAAGCGACTACGCAATGTATTTCACCATCCTAAATTGATTGGCATAGGTGGTTTGGTGTAATTTGACCGTTTGAACCTTCAATTGCACAATTATTCGAATTGCAATTAAGGACAAATTTGGCATTTTTATAGAAATTAACACGAACTTTTGGGCAAAATCACATTTTTAGACAATATTCATCCCGTAAGTTCGATTCTGAGGTGTAATTACAAAAATTTCTCACTAATTTGGGTTAATTTTGAAAATTTCAAGTCGGAACCTGTTCGGACCGGTCAGTCAGACTGGTCGACCCGGTCGCTACAGTGACTCTCGTGCAGATGAATAGTGCAAGGCTGAGTCTTGACGGTGAAATTGATAGACCAATCAACTGCAATTAAAGACACATTGGTGGGGGTTTAATTCTTCAAGCAATTTCCCGTCGATTGAGACTGGAATCGCGACCAATAGTCGCCGGAGGAAGGAGAAATCGACCGGTCAACGTCGTAGTGGCCGTGAAAGTCAACTTTCACAGAATGGCCAAATCGGACGTCCATTCGTGCACGCCGGGGAATCATTCCGACTTAACGGAATTGTCCACAGTTTCCGGCACCATTTGGACCAAATGGCACGCACGATCACGTGACATTTCAAGTCAGTTCGCCTCCCTCGTTCGTGGCAAAAATTCGAAAATGGATATAATCTTTGGGGACAGATTCTTGAGTGGGGAGAGTTCATTCGGTTACTGGAAGTAAACAGAATAGAGAGAGAGTAGAGAGAAGGAGGAAAAACTCGCCTCCATCGCCATTATCGAAGGTTTCAGTTCGAATTTGTAAAGCACCGGTTAGGTCTTTTCGGGCCAAACCAAAGCTTGCAAAGGTCATCAGGAGGTCGCCCAAGCTTCAAGGAAGCGATCGCCGCCGGTCGTGCCGCCTGAAACCACAAAAATAGGTGAGTCAGAATTTCGAGTTTCTCACTGAACATCAATGGCGGATCTCGTCTTCTGCCTTGATCCTTGCATTTGGTATGTACATTTTGTTCCCCAAGCATCACTGATCATCATCGCATCTTCATTTTGCATCGACTTTGCCTGAATATCTCGAATTGAGTCTCCAAACTCAACCTTCATTGCTGATCACTGTTCAAAGTCACCTAGCTGAATCTAGGTCATGCGAGCTCAATCGGAGCTCGAGGTAAGTTTCATGAATTCACTTAGAAGTGATCATGTGAATGAATTAGCTTGGTGTGCTCTCTGTTGCCTAATTAACGTAGCCATGGTTGAATTGGTAATATCAAGCCTCGAACTCTATGAGCACGCAAACATCCTTGTCCATGCCATTCATTCATTAACGCTCCAGAATCCAATGGCCAATAACATACAACTCCTTTAAACAAATGAGCGCAGAAGCGATGCCACCTCCCTTTATATAAATACAGCCACATACCGATGACTTAGGACATATACAGCTATCACACTTGGAAATTTTCTCATTTAAGCAATTACTAAAAGATTAATTCTCAATTCACTAATCGGAAGTACAAATCCAATATCATCATAAGACAAATCCAATCTAATGCAATTGATGAACTATCTCTTCAGACGCCAATCTTTGGTAAGCTCGTACTACCTTCACTTGGAACCTGTAAAATGTAAGCCCCCACTAGGGTGAGATATAAATCTAAGTAAGGTGGGTTCTAACCCTAGGTTAGGCCGACTGTCTACTCAGCCAGTCCTCCAATCCTCTATCTTTTCAAACTCACACTTACAGGCAGATAGGGCACCATTCAATGAAGCAATGACATATAAACGACAGGTATGCAAAAATGAATTTATGTCACAATCAAATGATAATGCATTGTATACTCAGCCTGCCACTTCACCACATCCATCAATCTCTACCTGCCTCATGCTCTAGCCCGCGATTAGATCGCATTAGGCTCGGCCCGCGTAAATGCATCAGATCGTCATCGGTGACCCGCGTAAACGCATCAGGTCCCGGTTCATCTCCAAGCAAAGTTTATGAGCTCATATTCTATCCCACGATTAGATCGCATCAGGACTGTGGCTATTTCAGTCTCGTGGCTTCGTCGCATCAGGGCGCCATCTAATCATTCTTCACCTAGCGACCTTGTCGCATCAGGGTCTCAACCTTCCGCCCCGCGTCTTACTCGCCTCAGGTCCATGCAATGTCATGCTCATGCCACATCAAATCTAATGATTTGATTTTCAATTCAATTTCACAATTAATGGCAAAGTGCATTCTAATGCATTTCTCAAATTCTGTGGCATGCAAAGTAAGTCAAATAATACACAAGCATGGCAACCAAATCAGGTACGAACAAGGCCACACCCGTTCATCCTAGAACGTTCTAGGACATTTTAAAAATTATCCCTTTTGAAAATCCCTCACAAATCAACCAATCAAGCCTCGACTCACCCAATCGAATCCAATCTTCCTATCCTAAAGTTAGGAATTTCCTTACCTTGCATTTGATTAAGCAAATTCCTCTTGAACCTCAAAGTTTCGGCCCTCAATGGTCCCAGACCGAACTCAATGCGCAACCCAATAAAGTCCAACCAATTCATCAATTTTCATGTCCAATTCAACCATCCATGACCCACAACCCTCCATGACATATTCCTCATCATCATAACATGCCTCAATGACCAATTTGAGACTCATAGTTCAACCATCAACAGCCCCCACAGATTCGGTTTGCACCGAACCTATCTGGGCTATGTTCGGTTCAGTGTGAACCGAATGGATCCAGCCATAAATCAACTCCAAATCCACCATTTAAATACTATAACACCTCTTAACATGATTATCTAAGGATCCAAGAGACTCACCGTGAGTTTTAGGCCGGTTGGTCGCCGAAAAATCATCCAAAGTCGCCGGATTGTCCAAGGTCAGAATCCGGCAGTTTTCTGGGCAAGATTAACAAGGCCGGTTCGTGGTCAAAACTTAATCAAATCCATCTCAACTTTTTACCACAGAGCCATCTACATGTTTACTAGGTCTCCACGAAATTCCAGCTCAAAACTCAAAGATTTCGTCCACCAACAGGGCTGAAAACAGGACCTACCTCGGATTGGAGCAGATTCCGTCGACTCTTGGGAGAATCCTTGCTCCAGACTGCTCGGTGCTCCAAATGCTCCGATTCTTGTTGGAGGATGTCGGCAAGACATGGAGCTTTGTTGTGGTGGTCATCCGGCAGCAGATAGTGTCCAGAAGTGGCGGTGGTTTCCGGCGAACAGAAGCTCCAGAATCTGTCGCCGGTGCAGGATGAAGAAGGTAGAAGATGAAGTGTTCTGGTGTTCTCTCTCTCTTGGGGTGGTCTGGCTGAAATTTTGCAGAGGAGAAGAGAGAGAATAGGCTATATTCAAGACTTGGTCAAGGGAGTTGAATGGTAGGTGGTGAAAAGGTGATATGACCATGCTTCACCATCTATTGACACATGGCAAGTGCTTTATCCAATGAAGATCCAATGGCCATCTTTAATCCTTGTGTTTTGGTAGCCTTGGGAGGGTGTAATGCCCATTTTACCCTTCTTCAATTATAATAACAAAATTCTAAGCTTGAGGGGCAAAACAGTCATTTTACCCCGACGTTCGGAACGTCGTTTTTCTTGTTCCGAAAACCTTCGATAGGGCGACGACCAATTCAAATGACGTTGGAATTCTTGATTTTCTATTTCAAATCTTTCAAGCCTCATTTCTAATAGTTTTCTCTATCAGACGTGGTTCTAGCCTATCCCGAACCGACGGGCGGCTTTCGCAGACATTACGCGTATCGACCCCGTGATTCATATTATGGTTAGGGCCCGTCAATTCGTGACGGCTTTGGTTGTCATGTAATTGTGAGGGTCTATCACTAGCTCCTAAGGTCTCAATCTTCACCGTCCGATTTAGGAAAATTTTGCAAATCATACGTTGGTTAAGCGGCATCATCCGCGCTCCAATCGTATGACACTCGCAAGGTATCCCTTAATCGTTCTTGGATCGGCCTTTTTGCGGCTCTAAATATCTCCTCGACAATCCTTATGGTCAAAGCGTCATTTCCTATCCGAGTTCCTTAAGTCCACGTACCTCATCTCGCGTTAGCCTTTCCCTTTTGGTCAGTCTACTCGAATTGATCAGGTTCGAGCGGAATATGACTGAAATCCATCTCTAGATACACACTTCTCATTACTGAGCTTGAAATTGACTGAAAATCAGAATGTCACAGGTAATATCTCGATTAACCTAATTATCTTGGATAATTGCGTTTGATTCTACGATATGTTACTCGCGAAGTCAAAGCGAGTCGATTGACGCTGGTCTTGCTCGGTTTTGTCGAGATTTCACTATCAGATCGTCGCCGGCGTTTCTCGACCGTTCATTGCAGATGAAGAGTGTTCATGGAAGAAGACGATGACGTGGCGGTCAATCGGTCAGAGTTGCTAACACGGCGTTGACGTGGCGTGCCACATGGTAGCCACGTCAACTGAGCCATTAGAATTCGGTTTGAATCTGTTAGATGATCGGAGGGTCTAGATTGCCCTACGTGTTAGCTTGGTGACCGACCGATCAGTTTTATAAATTATGTTATTAAAAATTAGATTTTCAAAAATAAAAAAAAATAATGAATTTGATCGAACGGTTGAGGATTAGTTGAGCCGTTCGATCTCGTCCATATATCTAAGTAATCAGATCTAATGGTTGAAGGATAGTTGGCTTTTGATTTGGGCTGTAGGTTTTAGTCAACTAATTTAGTGGCAGTGGATTAGTCACGTGGTTCATTAGGAGCCATCAGATTAAATCCGAATAATCATAAAATAAAAAAAGTGGAACGGCGTCGTTTTAGGGTGTAGGTTGCACGGGTCCGGGTCTGGGCCTGACCCAATCCAAATCATTTTTATTAATAAAAAATTCAGAAAATTATTTTTAAATAATAAAAAAATCTAAAAATTCATAGAAAATTCTAAAAAAAATGTTAGAAAATTCTTGAAAATCCCAAAAAAAATTGTAGGAAAATCATGAAAAATTCCTAGGCATTCCAGAAATTCCAAAAAATTGAGGATTGACCACATACAACTGCTCAATCCTATTTTTGGAGATTTTTTGTCTGTTCATCTAAAAATTAACGATATTACCCTTTAGGGATAAATCGCCTCTACTTGGTATATGAGATAGGTCGAGAAGGTTAAGGTAAGAATTAGGGTCGGCTAGGCGATCAATTCTTATGCTTGGATTCTCGAATGTCGTCCCATTTTCTAAAACGACAATTCTACCCTTCTAAGGGTAAATCGTCTTTCCTATTCCAATCGAGCCGTGGAAATTGCTCAAAATTAGGATTTGGGTCTGGTGGTCGACCACTCCTTCTGTTTGAGATTTTCACTTCTCATCACTTTTTAAAATGACTATTTTACCCCTCAAGAAGTAAATCGTTTCCAATATTCCAGAAAAATTCTGAAAATTCTCGAAAAATAAGAAATGGATTCATTTGACAACCAATCCTATTTCCAACATCTTTTGACTCCATATTTCATCTGAAATGATAAATTTACCCTTCATGGGCAAATTGTCTCAAAATTTTTTGAAATTACGATTTTGCCCCTTAAGGTCAAATTATTTCAAAAAAATACTCCTGAGCGTTGATTGACATATCTCTAGGCTAATAGGACCTTACTAAGGATGTAACGTTGTATTCATATGATTTATCCGCACGTATTGGATCCTTGATTTGCGCATCTATTTTTACCGATTGTGAGTAGTGGGATAGTCACTCTTATCTACATAAACTCCTAATTTTCGCGCCTCACTCATTTGCATGAAGCTTAGGTTAGATAAATCATTCAACTTAGGTGCCGAAAGGGCATCAACTCTGATAGTTGGCGTAATAAAGTCTCCAATCCCATTTCTCTGGTTTTCGCAGAATTGAATAAAATGCTCACAACTATTCGATAAGGTTTTCAATTGTACCCTCCACAGAAAAATTAGTGGAGACTCCTTGGCATGTACACACATCACATGTCACTAGACCATACCGAATGTCGATCACGTATACTGCCGTTGCGACTTGGGTAACGGGCCTTGGGAGAGGTTCACGTTCGACTAGACGGGATGACCCATTAGCCCTCGAAATCGGGAGAGGGTTGCGATAGGATTGTCAAAAGTTTCAATTCGTATGGAGGATTAGGTCATGAATAGGATTCCTTTCTATCAAGAACCTATGGATGACGACCCATTCTTTAGGGTTTGTTGGAAACTTAGCTTTCTATCCACTAGAAACCTAAAGGTGACACACCCGTTCTTTAGGATTTGTCAGAGACTAGGCTTCCCATCCACCAGGAATCTAAAGGTGACGTACCTGTTCTTTAGGGTTTGTCGGAGACTAAGCTTCCTATCCACTCGGAACCTAAAGGTGACGCACCCATTCTTTAGGGTTTGTCGGAGAATAGGCTGATCCTACACCTTAAGGAATCAACAATAGTCTATACATATGAGGTATACCCAACTCTTAGGTTTTATCAAATGAGATATCCTGCAGAAAGCTCAAACCTGCAAAAACTTTTATTATCGGGATTCTTTTGGGATTTAGGGGTTACTCGAAATCTTGCAGAAAGTTAAATCCTGGAATTGTACTTCTGACATGGGAGGTGACATTCTAAGGTTTAAGGACTCTAGATATTCTGCAAAAAGCTTAAACCTACAAAAAATTTTGTTATCAAGATTCTTTTAGGATTTAGGGATCACCTGAAATTACGCAGAAAGTTGAATCCTAGGATTGTCCTTTCGACATGGGAGGTGACATTATGAGATCTAGGGACTCTAGATATTCTACAGAAAGCTCAAATCTGCAAAAAATTTTCATTAAAAGATATTTTCTAGGATATGGGGTTACTAGGGATCCAACAAAAAAATAAGCTTGAAAGCTCTTCCTCACAAAGCAAGGCACCCTTCTGGGATCTGTGATTACCATGAGTCCTGTAGAAGTTTAACCAAGAAAGATAGTATTCTGGGATCTAGAGTTACCAATTATCCGTCAGAAGCTTAGTCATATAAACTCTTCTTTTTAGAGAAAGACGTCATTTTGGGATCTGAGGTTATCATGAGTCCTGTAGAAGTTTAACCAAGAAAGATAACATTCTGGGATCTAGAGTTACCAATTATTCGTCAGAAGCTTAGTCATATAAACTCTTCTTTTCAGAGAAAGACGTCTTTTTAGGATCTGGTGTTACCACGAGTCCTGTAGAAGTTTAAACCAATATAGATAGCATTCTGGGATCTGGAGTTACCAGAAATTCGGCAGAAGCTTTAACCAAGGGAGGTTATGTTCCTCTGAGAGTTGGGGTTAGCAAGGATCCTGCAGAAGTTTAAACCAAGAAAGATAGCATTATGGGATCCAGAGTTACCAGAAATTCGTCAGAAACTTAGTCATATAAACTATTCTTTTCAGAGAAAGGCATCCTTCTGGGATCTGGGGTTACCACGAGTCATGCATAAGTTTAAGCTAAGTTTAAGCCAAGAAAGATAGCATTCTGGGATTTGGAGTTACTAGGAATCCGATAGAAGCTTTGACCAAGGGAGATAGAAGCCATTCTGGGATCCGGAATCACCAAGAATCCTGCAGCAGCTCTAATCCGAAAATTTTCTCACCGAGAGAACATCAATGGTCTTTGAGTGATATCTAACGTCAAATTACCATCACTTTATGACTTAAATCGAAGTCATGCAAAAGTTTCAATAAATGCAATATGATGTCGGAGGTTATCCAAAGCACCTTGTAACATACGAAAGTAATAAAAAATTCCTAATGGGGAAAGTTTGAATCAGTCCATCTGAAATTACCAAAGGAGTTTGGTTAAAACGCCCATTGGAGTATTCTCATCAAAGATGACTTCTCACTGTTTTGAGATAATGGTCTTTTATCGAGAATGCACTCGAATTTCCTATCAAACTTGTACCTTGGATTCGGGATCATTCGCAGTGCATACATTTAAATTGATCAAAAGGTCTTCTGAAGGACTGTAATGTCAGGCTTGGACACGAAAGCCAAGGCTATTGAACCAAAGATCTTCATTATCTGCTCCGGATTTACAAGTCAAGAGACCTGCAAAATGAGAAAGAAATAATCTTGCTCGAACCTCTTCGAGTTAAGCTTAGACATTAAACCCTACGTTAATTCAGATGCTCTAATCAGAAAAGGCTTCTCAGGGTTGTAACGTAGGTAGGATCAGAGATCGAAAAAAGCTTATTTTTGGCCCAAAATACGTGAAGGGTTTAACGTTGGTGATCATTGCTGGTTTGCCGCCGGCCTTATCCATTATGGTTCAAAGAACGTCTTCAAACTTCAAAGTACATTGATAGTCTTTGGAAGGCATCGTCAGTCTTTTGAGAACACTCTTTATCTTGGGAGAGTATTTCTAATCTTCGGAGAACATCATCAATCTTCGAACCGCACATTTATCTTTAGAGAACACCTCTTTCATGTTAAGATGGCGTTAACATCTTGCCTATGCTTTCGTCATTTGGATGTGACGTAATCTGGGAATATCTTTCACAGTCTAGCGCCCATGAGATTTTCTCTTACAACTAGATCTCACTAGTGACCTATACAAAGATATCATGTCCTTTTCGGGATTTACAAGATGAAACACATGATTCACAAGCGTATAAGTACTTACATGGGCATTGGCTTTTCTTTTACCAAGCACTTTGTTTTTTCTTTGATGCCCAAGATTGGATTTTTCTCATTCATTTTTTTAATCTTTTGTTGAAATCCCACCTTTTCCTTTCTCTTGGGAACTAGGATTTTCAGATGAGTATGCTAGATGTACAACTAGAATCTCAACATGCTTAAACATTGGTCCAGGAACTTTTCATAAATCCTATCTCTTGAACTCCTCCATTCTTGAAGTGATGTCGCTTCCATCTTGGAATATGCAATGATTACCAACGGGTTTATGAAATGAATGTATTGGCTCAATTGGGCTGTACAAAGGGTAAAAGTGTATATGATAGAGAAATGAACGCTTTTCGCCATCCTAAAGCACATGATTTATCATAGGAGTTAAAATAACAAGCAACACAAGAAGATTGATGCCAATCCGAGCAAGAGAATTTCTAACCATTTACCTCTTGATATTGCTGGAATTACCTCCATTTGAACCCAATGTGGGGTGGTTCATGACAGGGGTAAAGAATGAAACCGCAGTTCAAAGGGATTGTCGATGGTCACCTACAGTGTTTATGATAGAGAAACGAATGCCTCTGTCATCTCAATCCATGTAATCACTACGAATAATCCATGTACCTGTAGGTCAAGTTTTTCTATCCATTCCACCCCACTCATAGCTCAAGTGTATTAGGACATGTTTGTTGATACCTGATTTTCGATCAGTCTTTTTTAGTTTATTTTTGAAAAATTCACAAAAAATTCATAAAAAGTTAAAAAATTGTAAAATCAACTTTGATAGCCTTGGCCAAGCTTTAGGAAACATTTTTAAATAAAAAAATAATATTCTTTATTTTTCGTATTTTTTAGTATTTTCAAAAAATTAGAAAATAGACAAAAATTCAAGAAAAATAGACTTTGAGGTCACAAAAATATGGAAAAATAGTAAATATTTTTCTTTTAATTCCCTTGTATTTTTTACTACATAAAAAATCCAAATTCAAGTTTAATTTTATGTGTTCCTTTGTTACACGTATGATTGAACTTGAAAAAAAAAATGTCAATTGAGTCTTTTAATTTGAAATTTTGCATTTTTAGGGTCTTGACATTCAATCTAATTGTCCTTCATTACAATTTAGTCCAATTATTTGCACAAATTGCTCAATTACATGAATTTGGCAAAATTGCATACTTTATTGTAATTTAGTCATTGAGTTTGGGCATAATTGAAATTACTTTTAATTCAAGGGCGACCTTTACAAATTGAAGCTACTGCCCAATGTATTTCACCATTTGGAATCGATTGACATAGGTGGTTTAGTCCAATTTGATCATTTAAGCCTTCAATTTCATAATTTTATGAATTGAAATGAAGGGCAAATTTGGGGCTTTTATAGAAATTGACATGAACTTTTAGGCAAAATCACATTTCCCCACCAATTTAGGCTAATTTTAAAAATTTCAAGTCGGAACCGGTTCAGACCGGTCAGACAACCGGGTTAGACCGGTTGAACCGGTCCGCTACAGTGTCTTCTTCCTCCTCGAGAGTCTGTGCATATGAATAGTATAATGCCAAATTTCAATGGGGAAATTGATCGACCGATTTATTGCAATCGAAGGCACACTGGTAGGCGTTTAATTCCTCAGGCCATTTCTCGTCGATTGAGACCGGAATCCCGATCAATGGTCGCCAGAGGAAGGAGAAATCGCCTGTTAATGCTACACCGGCTGTGAAAGTCAACATCGACAGAATGGTTAGATTGGCCATCCATTTGCGCATGCCAGAGAATCAAACAGAGTGGGACGGAATGCCCATCACCTCCGACGTCGTTTGGACCTAAAAGCACATGACTTCACGTGCAATGGAAGCCGATATAGACTTGACCAATCAACGGCAAAATTTCGAAAACGGTATATAGCCTCTGGAGGGCTTTCTGTTGAAGAGGTTGGTTCATTCTGTTTCCAAAAAGAGAACAGAATAGAGAGAGAGAGAGAGAGAGAGAGAGAGCTCGAATTTGCATAGCACCGGTTGGGCCTTTTCAGGCCAAACCAAAGCTTCTAAAGGTCATCAGGAGGTCGCCTAGACTAAGAGGAAGCGATCGCTGCCGGCTGTGCCACCTGAAACCACGAGAACAGGTGAGTTCAATCTTCGAACTTCCACACTGTGCATCAATAGTGGATTTTGTATTCAATGGTCATTCTTCGATTTAGTGTGTGCGTTTTGTTCCCAAGCATCACTGGCCATCATCGCATCTTCATTTTGCATCGACTTTGCTTGAATATCTCAAATTGAGTCTCCAAACTCGACCTCTATTGCCGATTACTGTTCAAAGTCCCCTAGCCAAATCTAGGTCGTGCGAGCTCAGTTGGTGCTCGAGGTAAGTGCTCTAAAACTCTAGATCTCAAAGGAACATAACCTCCCTTGGTCAAAGCTTCTAACGGATTCCTAGACTCATGGTAACCCCAAGTCCCAGAATGACACCTTTCTCGGAGAAGAAGAATTTATATGACTAAGCTTTTGCCGGATTCCTAGTAACCCCAAATCTCAGAATACTATCTTTCTTGGTTTGAATTTCTACACGACTCATGGTAACCCTAGGTCCCAAAATGACACCTTTATCTGAGAAGAAGAGTTTATACGACTAACCTTCTGCCGAATTCCTGATAACCTCAAATCTCATAATGCTATCTTTCTTGGTTTGAATTTCTACAGGACTCATGGTAACCCCAAGTCCTAGAATGACACCTTTCTCTGAGAAGAAGAGTTTATACGACTAAGCTTCTGCCGAATTCCTAGTAACCCCAAATCCCAGAATGCTATCTTGCTTGGTTTAAACTTCTGCAGGACTCGTGGTAACCCCAGATCCTAGAAGGACGCATTTCTCCGAAAAAAAAAAGAGTTTATATGACTAAGCTTTTGATGGATTCCTAGTAGCCCTAGATCCCAGTACGCTATCTTTCATGGCTTAAACTTCTGCAGGACTCATGATAACCTCAAATCCTAGAAGGATGCCTTTCTCCGAGAAGAAGAGTTTATATGACTAAGCTTCTGACGGATTCCTAGTTTGAGCTTTCCGCAGGATACCGGGAGCCCCTAGATCCTGGAATGTCACCTCACATCAGAAGGACAATTCCAGGATTCAACTCTCTGCTAGATTTTAGGTAACCCCTAAATCCCAGAAGAATCGCAATGACAAAATTTTTTGCAGGTTTGAGCTTTTTGTAAAATATCTGGAGTCCCTAGATCTCAAAATGTCACCACCCATGTCAGAAGGACAATTTCAGGATTTAACTTTCTACGAGATTTCAGGTAAGCCCTAAATCCCAAAAGAATCTCGTTAACAAAATTTTTTGCAGGTTTGAGCTTTTTGTAGGATATTTGGAGTCCCCAAATCCCAAAATGGCACCTTGCACATCAAGAAGACAACCTTTGGATTCAATTTTCTGCAAGATTCTAGGTAACCCCTAAACCTCATAATAGCCCCGTTGGTAAAACCTAAGAGTTAGGTGTACCTCATTTGTATAGACTCTCGTTGATTCCTCAATGTGTAGGGTTAGCCTGGTCTCCGACAAACCCTAAAGAACGGGTGCGTCATATTTAGGTTCCTAGTGGATAGGAAGCCTAGTATCCGACAAACCCTAATGAACGAGTGCGTCATCTTTATGTTCCTGATGGATAGGAAGCCTAGTTACAGACAAGCCTTAAAGAACATGTGCGTCATGCATAGGTTCCTGATAGAAAGGAGTCCTATTTATGGTCTGATCCTCCATACCGATCGAAACCTATGACAAACCCTAAAGAACGGGTGCGTCATCCCTAAGTTCCTGTCAGATAGGAATCACATTCTGGTTTGGCTTACCATAAGGGCTAGAACTTAACTGCCCTAGGATACTGAAGAGACGAGTCCCTAGATATCCACTTGAATCCGCCATACACCATGCATGTCACACAAGCATCAGGTAGGTGATTATCTCTACTCCATCTCTCTCTCTTACATCTGTAAAGACAGAATGAACAGAGCATTCACTAATAGGACAAGAAAGATTGAATGTCGGGATTCGTTTTTCTTTTTCTAAGTCTTGTCAGTCTAGACTCAGGTGTCACCTGTCTTTGAGTTAAACCTCTCATGAGATTCTTCTCAAAGTGGGGCAGTTGTTGATACTTGATTTTCGATTAGTCTTTTTCAGTTTATTTTTGAAAAATTCACAAAACATTCATAAAAAGTTAAAAATTTGTAAAATCAACTTTGGTAGCCTTGGCCAAGCTTAAGGAACCATTTTTGAATAAAAAATAATTTTCTTTATTTTTCGTATTTTCTTAGTTCGAAAAATGGGAAAATAGATGAAAATTCAAGAAAAATAGAATTTGAGGTCACAAAAATATGAAAAAAATAGTCAATATTTTTCTTTTAATTCCCTTGTATTTTGGACCTAAAAAAATTCCAATTTCAAGTTCAACTTTATGTATTTCTTAGTTACATGTATGATTGAACTAAGTAAAAAAATGTCAATTGAGTCTTTTAACTTGTAATTTTGGCATTTTTGGGGTCTTGACATTCAATCTAATTGTCCTTCATTGCAATTCAGTCAATTATTCGCACAAATTGCTCAATTACATGAATTGGACAAAATTGCATACTTTATTGTAATTTAGTCCTTGAATTTTGGCATAATTAAAATTACTTTTAATTCAAGGGCTACCTTTACAAATTGATGCCACTGCCCAATGTATTTCACCCTTTGAAATCGATTGGCATAGGTGGTTTGATCCAATTTGATCATTTGAGCCTTCAATTTCATAATTTTCCAAATTGAAATTAAGGGCAAATTTGGGGCTTTTATAGAAATTGACATGAACTTTTGGGCAAAATCACATTTTTAGACAATATTCATGCCTTAAGTTCGATTCTGAGATTTAATTGCGAAAATTCCCCCCAATTTGGGCTAATTTTGGAAATTTCAAGTCTGAATCGGTTCAGACCTGTCAGACTGCCCAGTCAAACCGGTCCGCTACAGTGTCGTCTTCCTCCCCGAGAGTCTATACAGATGAATAATATAAGGTCAAATTTCAATGGGGAAATCGATCGACCAATCGACTGAAATTGAAGACACACTGGTGGGCGTTTAATTCCTCAAGTCATTTCCCGTTGATTGAGACCATAATCACGATCAATGGTCGCTGGAGGAACGCGAAATCGGCTGGTCAATGCTACACCGGCCGTGAAAGTCAACATCAATAGAATGGTTAGATTGGCCATCCATTTGCGCATGCTGGAGAATCAAAAAAGTGGGACGGAATGCCCATCATCTCTGACGTCATTTAGACCTAAAGGCATGTGACTTCACGTGCAATGGAAGCCGGTATAGACTTGACCAATCAGCGGAAAAATTTTGAAAACGATATATAGCCTCTGGAGGGCTTTCTGTTGAAGAGGTTGGTTCATTGCCGAAGGATTGAGCTCGCATTTGTAGAGCGCTGGTTGGGCCTTTTCAGACCAAACCAAAGCTTTTAAAGGTCGTTGAGAGGTCACCTAGACTGAGAGGAACCGATCGCTGCTAGCTATGCCACCTGAAACCACGAGAACAGGTGAGTTCAATCTTCGAACTTCCACGCTGTGCATTAATGGTGGATTTTGTATTCAATGATCATTTTTCGATTTAGTGTGTGCATTTTGTTCCCCAAGCATCACTGACCATCATCGCATCTTCATTTTGCATCGACTTTGCTTGAATATCTCAAGTTGAGTCTCCAAACTCGGCCTCTATTGCCGATCACTGTTCAAAGTCGCTTAACCAAATTTAGGTCGTGCAAGCTCAATTGAAGCTCGAGGTAAGTGCTCTGAACCGACTTCTTCTGTGTTGATGAATCGACTTGAGATTCCATGAATCACATGATTGAAGTAGCTATACCCGGACTGATTAGAGTTTGCTTGTGTTTGATTTTGTGGATGAAATGCGTTAATTCTGAGATATGTGATGCGAAACATTGAGACGAGTTGACTGGCGTCTCTCTTGTACAATTCCGTTGAGGTTTCACCATTGGATTGTCGTCGGAGGTTCTCGGTCGTCCATTCCACTGAGGTCGGGAGGTTGAAGATGAAGCTGATGTGGCTGGTCAAAGAGTCAAAGGCTTAGGTGTCAATTCATCATTAGTCCGCGTGTATGCCCAGTCAGTTTGGCCGTTAGGGTTTGTTATTCGAATAAACAAATCTGACGGCTTAGATAAATCAAGTCTAATTTTTAGTGGTCGTCTGATTAGTAATTAGGAATATCCAAAAATGGTTTTATAATCAGAAAATCAAAATAGACCGAAATGATGCCGTTTAGATAAGTGAGTAGGCGACGTCGTTTAGGTTAGTATGGGTGGACGGTTCAGATCGAGTCTTAGCTTTTAATCGTGATCGTAGGCTTAAGTAATCAGATCTGATGGCTAAGGAGTAGTTGACTTTTGATATGAGCCGTATCGATTCTAAGGTTGAGGAACAGCCATGTGGTCCAATAGAAACCGTCGGATTAAATCCGATTAAACCAAAAATAAAAAAGGAGAAACGACGTCATTTTGAGCGCGGATCTCACGGGCCTGGGTCTGGGTCGGGTTCAAACCCTAGTAGGTCGGGTCTACCCGATCTGAATCTTTTTTTTATTAATAAAAATTTGAAAAATCTTTTTTAAATAATAAAAAAAATGGGAGATAGGTCGACAATGCCAAGATACTCCAGAAAATTCTAAAAAATGTTAGAAAATTCTAGAAAATCCCAAAAAAATGCGAAAAAATTGTGAAAAATTTATAGACACTCCAGAAATTCCCAAAAATTGAGGATCGACCACAGACAACTGGTCGATCCTATTTTTGGGATTTCTTATATGTTCTCTTGAGAATTGACAATACTGCCCTTTAGGGGTAAATCGCCTCTGCTTGGTATATGAGATAAGTCAATAATGCCAAGATAAGAATTAGGGTTGGTTAGAAGATCAATTTTTATGCTTGGATTTTCGAATCTCATCTCTTTTCCTGAAATAACGATTTTACCCCTCAAAGGGTAAATTGTCTTTCTTATTCCGATCGAACTATGAAAATTGCTCAAAATTAGAATTTGGGTCTGGAGGTTGGCCAACTTCTATTTGGAGATTTTCACTTCTCATCACTTTCTGAAATGACAGTTTTATCCCTCAAAGGGTAAATCGCTCTAAAAATTCCATAAAAATTCTGAAAATTGCCAAAAAATAGGAAATGGATTGGTTTGATGACCAATCCTATTTCCACCATCTTTTAGATCCATATTTCATCTGAAATGACAAATTTACCCTTCTTGGGCAATTTGTCCCAAAAATCTTCAAAATTACGATTTTACCCCTCAAAAGCAAATCATGTTAAAAATACTTCTGAGTCTTGATTGACATATCTCTAGGCTAATAGAGCCTCACTAGGGATGCCACGGTGCTTTCATGTGATTTATCCGCACGTTTTGGATCCTTGATTTACGCATTCATTTTATTGATTGTGAGTGCTAGGGTAGCCATTCTTATTTGCATGAACTTTTAGTGTTAGGCCTCGCACCTCACTCATCTGCACGAAATATTGGGTTAGATAAATCATTTAACTTTGGTGCAGAAAGGGCGTCAACTCTGACAGTTGGTGTAACAAAATCCCTGATCCCATTTCTCTGATTTTTGCAGAATTGAATAGATTGCTCCCAATTGTTCGATAAGGTTACCAATCGTACCCTCCACGAAACGATTGGTGGTGACTCCTTGGCATGTACACGTATCACATGTCACCAGACCACGCTGAAGGTCGACTACGTATACCCCGTATACCGCCGTTTCGACTTAGGTAATGAGCCTTGGGAGAGGCCCGTGTTTGACCAGAGCGGACTGCCCATTAGCCCGCCCTCAAGATCGAACAGGTCGCGATAGTGTTTGAATCAGATTTGCCTCTCGTTTGAGAAAATATCCTTTTGAACAGTTTAAGCAACTCTTGTCCGAAAAGTTCATTTCGTTTTATCCAAAATTTACCCTTAAAGGAGATTTATGATGCACTGTGCATGTTTCAATGATGTTCAGATAACCTCCAAGTTTAAACATGAATGCCAATGACTTGATTGTGAGAATTTCGCATCTTTCTAGAAATGAGAATTGAATGCATTCTAGACTCCTAGCAATCTTAAAATCCTGGAAACAAGAATTCTGAAAGTTCTATGTCACGCCCTGAACCGGTCGAGCTCGCGACATCCCTGCAAACAAAGCAAATAATGTCTCGCAGTCCCAAGATCCAGACTTACAAGTTAAGAGATGATATATAAACATAAGCATGCGGAAACCATACTTAAATAATCCTCGTACAATGTATAAGTTAAGTGGGACCTGAATAGCATAATAACTGTCATACATCATAACTAACAGTTCATACAACTCCGACTACTACAATCCGCTAATAAACTGGGCAACGATGTAGTTCGTAAAAGGAGTCCCTCATGACATCCAAAAGGACAGGACCAGGTCGCCTCCAAAAGAGTCAGGCCAATAAACTATATCTCCTAGGATGAGCTGCTGGAGTCCTCGAAATCCTCTGCGTCCTCGGTCGACTCATACTCAGAGAACGTCTCGGACGGGACCTTGACGATATCCTCCATGGTCTCTTCATGGGACGGCTCCACAAGATCCTCCTCGGTAACCTCCAAGACGATGACCTCGTCCTCCTCCACAGTAAGATCCAGCGTCAGGGTCTTCTCCGGCCCATTCCTAGACCCAACTACCGATCCCTCTGGCTGTTCCTACTCTCTTGCGGTCTGGCACCAGTCGAGTATAACACCAGGGGTATCTCGTGGGGCTTCAGTGGCCCAATCGACTCGTCCCCTATCTTCTGGAACCAAGCCTCGAACCTATGAGGCTTCTAGTCCAGCTTACCCTCATCTACCATACAACTGAGCACTTTCTCACATATACGTTCTCCTGACTAACCGAAAACTCGTCAAAATATGCAGTCATCTCCTTGGGATCCCCAAAATGTATAGGTCACATGCTTAAGGCCTAGGATCTGTAAAAATAGGGGTCTCCAAAAGGGGTGAGATACACATCTTATTAAAAGAACCCTAACCCTAAGTCAGGTCGATAGTCCGCTCAGGTAGTCATACCCCTTGATAATTCCAAACTCATGAACATGCAGGCATTTCAGGCACAAATCAATAAAACAACAACACACAGATGACAGGCATGCGATGATGACCTCATGTTATACTAAGATGATTATGCACATCCGTCCTACCACTTCACCATAATCACCAATCTCTACCTGTCTCAATCTTTAGCCCGCGATCTCGTCGCATCAGGCTTGATCCGCGTAAACACATCAGACCCTCATCGACAACCCGCGTAAAGACATCAGGTTTCGATAAATCTCCAGGCCAATCTCATCAACTCACACCTCCGTCTCGCGAATAGTTTGCATCAGGACCGTGGCCATCTCAATATCTCGATATTGTCGCATCATGGTGCCACACAATATCAACTCCACCCCGCGTCTCGTACGCCTCAGGGCCTCGTCATGTTATGCTCATGCCATGATATCTCAATTCGATTCACATACAAACAATGGGTGCAACTTATGCACAATTTGAACACTCATGGCATGCAAAGCAAATCAAATGATACCCGGACATGGCAAACGACTCAGGCATAGACAATCTCGCACACAATTATCCTATTACATCTTAGGATATAAAGAAAACTATCCCCTTGGATAATTCCTCATAAACCAATCAATTCGACCCCCGACTCACCCAATTGAGTCCAATCTCCATACCCTAAGTTTAGGAATTCCCTCACCTTGCATTTAATATCACCAAAATTCTTCTTCTTGGGTCCTTAAGGTTCGACCAAATCAATCTAAGGATCAATTCACCGCGAAACCTAGCAATTCCAACCGATTCGTCAATTTTCCAAGTCCAAATCAACCATTCATGAATCACAATCCTCTATAGCACAATCTCCAACCTCTTAAGACATCTTAAACATCAATTGAGACTCATCACTATCTGTTCTTACAACTACCAGAACCGGTTTTGCACATAACCGAATCGGTTCATTTCGATTCTATGCAAATCGTGCACTTCCAACCCTATTTCTACTCCAAATCTAATATTTAAATACTATCCTACCTCTTAACATGTCTACCTAAGGGTTTGGAAGGCTCATCAAAATTTTGAAGCCAAATGGTTGCCGAAAACTCGTCGAACGTCACCGGATTCCCCAAGTCAGTTTTCCCAATAGTTTCTGTGCAAAGTTTACAAGGCCGGTTCATGGTCAAAACTTCATCAAATTGAGCCTCAATTTTTATCACAGATTCCTGCATGTCTCTACTAGATCTCCACAAAATTTAACTCCAAAATTCTAAGATTTCGGCCTCCAAAAGGACTAGGAACCAGACCTACCTTAGATTGGCTCCGATTCTGTCGGCTCTCAGGAAATCTCTTGGCCGAAACTCCTCGGTGGTCCAAATGACTTGATTCTTGTTCGAGGATGTCGGCAAGACATAGGGCTTCATTAGTGTGGTTGGCTAGCGATCGGATGGTGGCTGGAAAGTGGTGTTGGAACGGCCGAACAGTGGTGGTAACTCTGGTCGTCGGGTGGCAAATTGAAGAGTAAAGGAGAAGAGGGTTTTCGGTGGTCTTGGGGGTTCAATGGCCGGTCAATTGAAGAGGAGAGAGAGTGAAATTGCTAGATACCAATGATTGGTCAAATGGTTAAATATTAGGTGGGTGAAAAGTTGACATGACCACCCTTGCTCATCTCTTGACACATGTCCACCTTGTCTTCCCAATGAGATCCAATGGCCATCCTTCATTCTTCTTTTTCGATAGCTAATTGGGATTAAAAGACCAAAATGCCCTTCTTTAATTATATAGGTAAGGTTTTAGGCTTGAGGGGCAAAAGGGTCATTTTACTCACGACGTTTAGAATGTCGTTTTTCTCGTTTCAGGATCCTTTGTTAGGGCGACGGCCAATCCGAATAATGTTGGAATTCTTGATTTTCAATTTCAAATCTTTCAAGACTCGTTTCTGATGGTTTCCTCTATCAGACGTGGTTTCAGCCTATCCCGAACCGACGGATAGCTTTTGCAGACATTACGCGTATCGACCCTATGATTTATATCACATTTAGAGCTCATCAATTCATGATGACTTTAATTGTCATGTAATTGTGAGGGTTTATCGCTAGCCCCTATGGTCTCGATCGTCACTGTCCGATTTAGGAAAAATTTACAAATCATACGTTGGTTAAGCGGTATCACCCGCGCTCCAATTGTATGACACTCGCAAGGCAATCCTTAATCGTTCTTATATCGGCCTCTTGGTGGTTCTAAATATCCCCTCGACAATCCTTATGGTCAAAGCGTCATTTCCTATCCGAGTCGCCTAGGTCCACGTACCTCGTCCCGCGTTAGCCTTTCCATTTTGGTTAGCCTACTCAAATTGATCAGATTTGAGTGAAATATGACTGAAACACATCGTTTGATATATATAAACTTCTCATTAATGAGTCTGAGATTGACTGGAAATTAGAATGTCACATTCTAAACCCTAAGAGATTGGGAAAATAGATACTTACCTATCCATCGTGGCTAGGACTTCCTGAAAATATAAAAAGGAACATGTCAGTGTACGTTCTAGAATTTTTAGAAAATTGGAACGATACCACTTACCCTCAATCATGCACTACAGTGGAAGTGCATAGAAAAATCTGCCTAATACTTAACAACACAGGATGGTTGAGTGTTTTAAAATTTCTTGAAATTCTCAATCTTTGCAGAGAAAGGACACATACCTAGCCACCACGATAGTACGTCCTCTTGATCACTCATGCCAATCTGAATGCCAATATGTGGATACATAAATCGACCATTTGACTTATAGCGATAATCCCTCCGTTTGGTTAAGCAATGAATCCTGTTTGATGACTCCATTCATCTTTTGGATGTATTCTACGACACTCTTCGGAGTTCCTTAATTAGGGAAAAAGGAAATTTTTATCAATATGTATCTCGAAGCATGCAGTGCGGAAGCAATACTCTTTACCCTCCACTCGATCTTATAACCAAAGATCATTTCTTGAATACTTGACTTCTAAAACTATTATCTCCGAAGATCATCTCGCATCAAATTTGAGTCGGTGAGTTCTTTCCTTTTGATCCTTTTGAGCGCCAATAATTTTCTATTGAAATGAGTGCAAATTCACATTAGGACCAAGATTATCGAAGATCAAATTAGAATGATACCAAGTTACCCTTCGTTCAAGTTCGTATCTTGAGGTTTGACTTTAATGTGACTCTTCTATCACATTCATTGATCTTGCTAAGAATGAAATGTCACTTTTTCATCTAGTCGCGCATATGATTCACTTTCCCCAGCTAGGCGTAACTTGTCATGACTAAGTAATGCTTGCCCTAGCTAAATGGCTCTATTCATTTTTTCATTTTCATGCAATCCCCTATCCAATTTGGGATATTTCTTATTTGGGTCTTCACTTTACTTTTCACCTTTGGGTGTTATCCTTTTGAGGTTTGAGAAAATCGTTTGCTTCCGGTGTCTTGTCACTAGTGACCTTCCTTATGATATTCTCTTCTCATTGGACCTATGATAATGTCGTATGATCATATTCTGCCACAGAAAGAAATGATTTTGCATTAGCAAATACAAGAAAAAGAGATAAACTGGATACAATACCCAACTACCCTTCTTTTGTCGATTGTCAACATTTCTCTTTTGATCGAGTCCATTTCAATGTTGTATACTGATATGTATGACATCTATCGAATCCCTTCATCCATGCTTGAAGGTGTTGGTAACATTGATTATCTATTTGTCCTAGTTGGGCGATGTCTACTTCGGCTAAAAGCCTTAGTACTTTTGTATGTTCTCTCACAATTCCTTATCCAATTTAAGAAAGTCTTTGCACCTATACATGAAGGAATAAGTGTTAGTTCTTATTTGACTTCATTTGAATTTTTAGAAATGCGATACTCTCTTTGAAATTTCGTCCTTCCAAAACTTAAAGAAACGGTTCCTTCCCAGCATTTTGCCCTAGTGGGGTCTGTGTTGATGTTTGTCATCTTTGGGCTTGATAACCTGCTTCAATATGCTCTCTTGATGGCATATGAGAATTTTGCCCCCGGCTTGATTTCTTGACAAGAAACGAGGGGTTTGTCCCCAATGAATTTTCTTTGTCGATTTGAGTCATCTATCTCAACTACTAGATTCTTTGATCGTTTTTATCTGTCTTTTGGTAGCTTAACAGCCTTCGAATTTATCACATGGTATCTTGGCGACTCTGTCAATCACAATTGCCCTTGAAGTTTTTGTTATTTTCCTATCAAAGAAAAGAGGGTTCATGTCTAAATGGCATATAAAATAGACCATTGGAGTCAATACAAGTTACCCTTTCGTCCATTGGATCTTGGTATTTTTCTTCCATTTGGATTTTTTTCCTTGATCTGTCAACATCTTTTAAGGAAGAATATGTTTATAAATGATGTATGCATGACATGTATGATGCAAGTGATCTAAGTTGATCGTGTTTGGAATGAAAAAGGGATCTGTGTCTTTCGCTCAATTCAAAGAAAGTATCTCTAACGAGTATGCCAATCTGCAAAGTTTGAATTTTTTCTTCTCAAATGCTCTTTTCAAAGAAATTTCTAATTTATGAGAATTTTTTTCAAGTTTTCTCGAGAGTTTTGTTCATAAATTGAGCCATCAAAATGCTCTTGAAATCACTTAACCTAAATGCTTGTGTGAGATGCCATTGAAGGAGTACTCCCTATTCTGTTATTTGAAGTCGTTGTTTCTTGGGTGTTTTGACTCTATTCATCACCTGAAAGGAAAAAGATAGGAAGTAGTATTTCCATATCTAATTGAGCATCATTTAGGAACGATATGTCTCTTTTACCAAGAGGGATGGCTTAGCATTGTTCTCCTTCTCGGTTGGAAGCATGGTTGCTATGGCCAAACGCCTTTTGTATTCAATGAATGTACTCCATTCCATTATGCTTTATGGGTGATAACCACCATTTCAGGGACTTACCCCACGTATCATTACGGTAAATCTGATGTCTTCGGCTTCGACATGCTTTTAGATAGAGAAATGATTTGCTCTCGGCTCCCAGCAATTGAGTAACCCATCTTGAGTTAGCTAGTTATACGCAGCTCCATCATATCACGCTAATGCATTCCATGTTGGTTGAGTCAATCACTTCCCTATCCAGGATTTTGGCGTTTTGCGCCTTTTAGTCTACTTTGACATCTGTCTTAAACTTTCTCTTTGCATGAAAGAGAAATATATCAATCATCCATATGGAATGAAATTAGAGTAATAGACAATTTACTCCTTTTCGTGACATCGGGTGATGGAATATTCGAAGATCTCAACATTCAATGTCCCACGATGTTGGACATTACTTGGTTTCTGTCGCTCCTTTTTTGAGGCTGGGTGATCTTTTATCACTTTTGCTCTTTCGATGCTCTTCAATCTGTTTAGAATGAAAGAATAACGTTTAACAAATACTCTCTCTTGACTTCAAGATGAGCAACGATCATCTCTTCATGATCTTTTCGATTTGTCATGACCTCATGACGCTCCTCAAGCATCCCGCTATTTGAGATCCACAAGTGTAGATTTATCTCTATTTGTGTATGTTTACACCTTGAAGTATTGTTTCGCGAATAAACATTCAGTTTTCTTCATCCCTACATATAGAAAAGGAGATGATCATTTCATATCTTGAGAGGATTGAAATGAGGAACGATATACACCCTTTTGTGGTTGAGTGATCATCAAACTCATGGTGAGAAACATGAGTACTTGTACTTCTTGAGACACATTTCAATTGGCAATCGTGCCATGTCACATTCACCTCACGCTTCACGGGTCTAAACTTGAGTTAATGAGTGTTAATCTCACACAATCCTTTTATTTCACCTACATGACAGGAGGAATGAATAAGTCAATTGTTGCACAAAAAGCTCTAGTTGAAACAATTACAGATTTACTATCCCTAGAGTACATTTCCTCAGCTCTCATCTTTTTGAGCATTAGAGATGAAGGAATGTTCCTCAATAATCCCATTCATTTTTTTACAATCACCTGCAAGTGTGAGTAACCATATCAACAAACAAATCAATTTAATTTGGGACGAATACATCCTTTTCAGCTTAGAGAGAGTTGATTCCAAATTAGGTTGCCCCTTCTATATGTAGTCTGTTTAGGGCTTATCTCAATTGACATTTATTGTCTTTGCAAACTCAGTGGGTGACATATGATAAAGACGCATTTCTTTTCATCTCGTAGGGAAAATAAGTTTCACTTCTTTGGCCTTCAACCATTTTGACCCGTTGACAAAAGAAATAAAGGAACAAGTCAAGCATAATACTCTAAGTTTTTATTGGAATGATTACAGTTTTACCATTGTTCCATCACATCTAGCATGTGATTAAATGAAGGAATCTTTAATAAATGTCTGTCATGTATAACCTATCAAAAAGGGAACACACTAAGCATTTTACATAGCAAAGACATCTCTCATTGAGGTCGCCTCTCATAATGAAAACAAGGCGACAATACATATCCCATAATCTCTATTTACAGGTTTCTGATGTCCGTCAAGATTTTAAGATAAGAGGAGACATCATAAAAAGATCGATTCATGATCATCAATCGAATGTCCATTTAACTCTAAAGGTTTTATATGCAAATATGGGCATTAAACTTGAAAGATTGCTTTGTGACATTTTTGGTATAAAAGCATATGATTCTTGTTTAAGAAAACACTACACAAAATGTGATTGAAAACGGGGTTTTAACTCTATGCCCCAAAATCTTAAATCAAAAGAATCTTAGACATCAAAAATGACATCTTAACCCATGATTGAAAATTTGGATGAACCACCTATATCGTAGGGACGGCTTAGAGGTGTCTTAACTTTGTATCCAAAATTCATTACCCAAAATTTTCATCTGTAAACTCAAACACTCAAGGCATTCGACTGATTTTCATAAATTTTCAATCATTAAATTTCTCTAGGAATGAATAAGTAGAGGGAGAAATCATACTTATAATGATCAGAGAGAGATTTTTTTTTTTGTTCTAGGTATACCAACTTTCCACAGACATGTGCATGAGACAAGTGAAGGGTATACTCTAAAAATCAAAAATCAGGTGAGGAACTTATGGTTCAGGCTCTCATGATCTAAATATGGCAGATTCCTCCTCAAGAGTACCCATCCAAGAGGGTTAGAGATCACCAATTTGAATTGTGAGTGGGAACGAATACGAAAGTCTCAAGTGCCATCAAACACAAGATCCTCTCACATCATTTCCCTATCTAAGGTAACCTAGAAGGTATTTGCAACCGGGGTTTGACCGCTAGTGTGTAAGATGTGTCATGATCATCACAATGCAAGGTTATGCACAACAGTTTGTATCAAACACCACTTCAATATATGCTTAAAAATAAATATACAATCCCAACTCCAACCTGCAGGAAAGATGTCAGCAAATATTTCACCCCTTATTTCTCCATTTTGTAAAAACATCTAACACAATAGTTAGGATACGTACCTCACCTTCGAGAGCATTTATAGAAAACAAGGTTAGATAAACCAATCAACTTTTTAATAGGCTCAAGTCCTCTAAAATTCCTAACCAGAGATTCTGGTTTGAAATAAATCCCCAGCGAAATCGCTAGTCTGTTGCGACCCTTGAAAAAATCTCTCCCGACGAGAGATTCCGAGGATTAATGGGCCGTCTCGTCTGGTCGAACACAAATCTCTCCCAAGGCCCGTTACCCAAGTTGCAATGGTGGAATACATGGTTGACCTTTGGTGTGGTTTGGTGATACGTGATACGTGTACATATCAAGGAGTCACCACTAATCGTTTGCGAAGGGTACAATTGAAAACCCCATCGATTAGTTGGGAGCATTCTATTCGATTCTGCGATAAATAGAGAAATGGGATCGGGGACTTTGTTACGTCAACTGTCAAAGTTGACACCCTTTCAGTACTTAAGTTGAATGATTTAATCTAACCCTAAGATTTCATGCAAATAAGTAAGTGCGAACCCTAAATCTAAGAGTTCATATAGATAGGAGTGACTATCCTAACAGACACAGTCAATAAAATGAGTGCGCAAATTAAGGATCCAAAACATGCGGATAAATCACATGAATACAACGTGACATCCCTAGTAATGCCCTATTAGCTTAAAGAAATGCCAATCAAAGCTTAAGAATGTTCTTGACATGATTTGCTTTTGAGGGGCAAAATTGTAATTTTGAAGAATTTTACAATAATTTGCCCACGAAGGGAAAATTTGTCATTTCAGATCAAATATGGGGTCAAAAGATGATGGAAATAGGATTGATCATCAAACCAATTCATTTCCTATTTTTCGGGAATTTTAGAAGTGATTTACCCTTTAAGGGGTATAATCGTCATTTTTAGAAGGTGATGAGAAGTGAAAATCCCAAACAGAAGGGTCGGTTGACCTCCCGACCCAAATCCTAATGTTGAGCAATTTTCATGGCTCGATCGGAATAAGAAAGACGATTTACCCTTTGAAAGGTAAAATCGTCATTATTGGAAAAGGGACGAAATTCGAATGCCCAAGCATAAGAATTGATCGCCCAACCGATTCTAATTCTTATATTGACATTCTCGACCTATCTCATATACCAAGCAGAGGCAATTTACCCCTAAAGGGTAATATCGTCAATTTCTAGAAGAACGAATGAAAAATCTCAAAAATATGATTGACCAATTGTATGTGGTCATTCCTCGATTTTTAGGAATTTATGGAGTGTCTAGGAATTTTTCACAATTTTCTTATAATTTTTTGGGATTTTCTAGGATTTTCTAACATTTTTTTAGAATTTTCTAGAATTTTTCCAATTTTGTTATTAAACAAATATATTTAATTTTTTTAAGAAAATATAATTCGGGCCGGGTCGTGTTGACTCGGTCCACGACCCACGGGCGGCAAACCCGATCCCGGATCCAGGCCCGCGCTGAAATGACGCCGCTTCAACCCTCTCCCGCTCGAATTTTAAATTCCCGCCTAATTTGAACCAATAGAGTAGATTGCGCCACGTGTCGGCTTGCGGTCGGCCCGATTCAATACAAGAAATCGACGGCCTAGATTGAAGTGCTCAATTGAACCGTGACCGTTCGATCTAATGAATTTTTTATTTTCCAAAAAACACGATCGCGACACGTGGCACACCTTCCCCCGTTGGATCAATTCTCTCTTTTTTGTTATTATGTTATAACAATCGGCATTTATGTGGAATCCACGTGCCCACCATGTCATTGCCACGTAATCGTTGACTAGTCAATGTCTTCATCGGGGGAGACGATCGACGTCGCCAGTGCCTCATCGGAAGGTCGTGTCTCCAGCTATAGAGCACCAAATCGCACGAAACCATTGCCATTAGACTCGCACATATCTCCTCTACAACATACCGGAAGCTCGACATAGGAGAATCACATCTCATCCATGTGCTATCTCCGATCGAAGGTAAGCTCCGACGACTCGTCCTAGCCATTTCTAGCGTTATTTGGCTAAACAAATCGATTAGGAAGCATCATAGAGGGTTGAGAAGACTTACCTGGTTGTCGGTGAGCTTCGGTTTGGTCCAAAGCGAGCCATGGAGCTCGCAACCGATCGGAGAGAGGTGGAGGTCGACCGGAGAAAATACTCGATGAAGATGCACAAAAAAGTTATGTACGTGATCAGTAAAGCATGAGGAACAGATCGAAACCGATATCGCGTAAAATAATCCACATAATATCAAGATACCATGAGAGGCTGACGTAGAGTTTGAGAAAGGTCTGGAACTTTTTCTACGATAAACTGACGAACAAGCTAGTTCGTTGCGTTCGTAAGACCGAGACAAAGTCGCAGATGGCGACGACGTGGCTTGGCGGGGCTTGGAATGCACTGGCCGAACCTTTGAAGTTCCCGAGCTCCTTCAATGGCAGTCGATAGCCCTCTCTCGTGCTCTCTCTCTCTCTCTCTATCGCTCCCTCTTCGTGGAACCCTCTCTCTCTCTCTCTCTCTCTCTATCTCTCCCCGTCGCTCCCTCCAGTCGTGATCAACTCCTCTCCCTCACTGAATGGCCATTATTTTATTTTATTTTATTTTTTGATTCCTCCCCCTCGTTTGTTACCAGTCAAGGTCGATTATGAGCGTTTTCCCCCCGGATTGAAACGTGTAGAGCACAGTTTTTTCAACTGGAGGTGGTACGGGTGAATGATTGACGAAGACAAGTTGAATCAGCATCTATATTTGAGGTTCAATTTTTGGCTTCCCATGTGTGAGAACTCAAGGAAGAACTAGAAATCCTTCTACTTGTTGTTGGTCTTCAGTCAATAGCTTGACTGGGTCGGGTCAACCCGTCCCAGTTGACCCGGTTCGGTAAATTCCTTCAAATTGGGCATCTAAATGTCCAAAAATCATGCAGTTGACCTTAAAATCGGATTATATTACATGGAATTCATCTAAAAAAGGTAAAATGAGGTTGAATTGGTTTTAATTTGTGCAAAATCCCCAAATCTTTAGTTTGACCCGAATATGAAATCTACTCAATTAATGCCCTAAATGACCAAATCGAGTCTAATTAACCCCACCAATGGATTTAGAAAGGTAAACCTATGGGTCAATGTTCATTCATGCATGATAGCCCATAGATTAAAAGTAATTTCATTTTTTCCAAATTTGAGGACTAAATTGCAATAAAAGTATGCAATTTTGCTCAATTTATGTAATTGGGCAATTGTGGTGAACAATTGAGATAAATTGAAATTCAAGACAATTGGATTGAATGTTAAACTCTGAAAATGCCAAAATTACAAATTAAAAGACTCAAAATATATATTTTTTAACAAATTCAAGCTTATGTGCCACAAAGAAAAACACAAAATTAAACTTGAATTTCGACTTTTGGTGAGGTCAACATGACAAGGAAATTCAAAGAAAAATATAGAACACATTTCCATATTTTTGCGACCTCGAGTGTTATTTTTTACTGATTTTTCATCTATTTTCCTATTTTTCGAAAATACTAAAAAATAAGAAAAATAAGAAAAATTATTTTTTATTCAAAATTGGTTCCTTAGGCTTGGCCAAGGCTACCAAAGTTGATTTTACAATTTTTCAACTTTTTATGGATTTTTTTATGATTTTTCAAAATAAGACTAAAAAAGACTGGTAAAAAATCAAGTGTCAACATATTCATCTTCAAATTTCACATTCATAGATTCTTCAACTATCTGAGAGTTCTTGTTGAAGACTCTATAGGATTTATTTGATTTGAAATATCCCAAGAAGACTCTTTCATCTAATCTTTCATGAAACATACCTAACCGATCACTTGAGTTTTTTAGAATGTAGCATTTGCACCCAAATATATGAAAGTATGAAATATTTGATTTCTTTCCATTGTAAAGGTCATAGGGGGTTTTCTCAAGTAATGGTTTAAGAAAGACACGATTTATAATATAACAAGCAGTAGAAACTGTATCAGCCCAAAAATAGGGTGGAGAGTTTTGCTTTCAATCAAAAGAGTTCGTGACATTTCTTGCAGAGAGTAATTATTTCTTTCAACAACTCCATTTTGTTATGGAGTATATAGAAATGGAAAATTATGTTGAAAACCATTTTGATCACAAAATTCTGCAAAGTATTGACTTTCATATTGCCCTCCATTATCTGTTTTGATACTTGAAATTTAGTAACCTTTTTTCATTTTGGACTTTCTTAAAAAAGATTTCAAAATATGAAAATGTATCACTCTTATGTGCAAGAAAGAATACCAAAGTGTATCTAGTGTAATCATTTACAATAGCTAAGTAATAATTTTTACCTCAATTGCTCTATGAGTTTGAATGGATCCGAAGACATCCATATTTAATATCTATAGAGCATAGTTAGTAGAGACTTCATTTATGGAAATATAAGAATTTCTAACTTGTTTGCCCAGTGTGCAAGCTTCACAATGCATAATTCTTTCAAATTTAGCATTTGGGAGTCTTCTCACTAGCTTCTTTTTGGAAAGGTTTGAGATTTGCTTGAGGCTTATGTGTTCCAGCTTCCTGTGCCAAAGTTCTAGATAGTCTTTGATAGAAAGAAGACATTTTTTCCTTAGACGATGTGTCCAGAAGGTACATATTGCCATGTCTCCGTCTGGTAAATGAAGATTCATTATCTCGGCTTATACTTGAGCACTTATTTTCTGCAAAAGAAACTTTATACCCAACATCGCACAATTGGCTAATACTAATAAGATTGAAATTCAAATCCTTGACCAATGAAACATCATTAATGTGAAGGTTGCCAATCTTCATGATTCCTTTGTTGATAATTGTTCCTTTATTATTGCCACCAACGGAAACATTTCCACCATCGAATATTTCAAGATTGATAAAGGTTGTTGCATCTCCAGTCATATGTCTAGAGCATCCACTATCAAGGTACCATTTGTTTTTCCTTTTCTTTAGTACCTGCAATAATCAATGAAACTCAAGTTTTCTTTGGTGCCCAAATTTGTTTGGGTCCTTTGGAGTTAACAATATTTGTATATCTAAGAATATCTCGAGTTGGCCTTTTGATTTTAGAACAGTAGCTTTTAGAATGTCTTGGATCACCACAATTTGGGCATATAGAAAAATTATTACCTTTAGACTTTGCAAACTGCTTTCTAAAATGACTCTTGTAAAAATGCTTGGGAGGCCTTTTCCTAACTCTTTCCATTACTTTGGGAAATTGATTTTTCACATCGCTTTTTTTTTTCCTGAAAACTCGGTCCCAATTTGTTATAATATGGGACTTGTATGGAAAGTATGTATTGTAGTATCTTTGATCTGGATGAGAATTTCTTATGAATATCCAAATTTCATTTCTTAAAGAGGCATTTTCTTTTTCGAAAAGTTCTTTTTCTTCTTTCAAGGAATTTCTTTCTTCTTTATAAAAATTTCTTTGGTTTCTTAAGGAAATACTTTCTTTCTCAAGGATTTCAATTCTATATTTCAATAGGGGTTTTCCTTAGAGACAAAATCAGATTTCTCCTTTATTTGAGAAAACTCCTTTTCAAGAAAGCTAATCTTATCCTTTTGAGAAACATTTCTTTGTCTAAAAAGAGCTACTTCCTTTTTCAATTTCGAAAGTCTTTTAAGAGTAGCTTTATATTATAAACATAGTTCATTTATATATGCAGATACCTCAAAAGGAATTTTTGAATGATTTACATTGAGATCATCATCTCAATTTGTCACGAGACAAATGTTTGCGTATTCCTCACCACTTTCACATTCAGTGTCACTCCAAGTCTATGCTATTAAGGCTTTCTTGGATTTTTTATCCTTGCCATTCTTCTTTACCATAGTGCAATTTGGTTTAATGTGGCCTCTTTTTGCATTCATAGCAAAGTCTCAGATGATCTTTTCTGATCATATCATCTGAGATCCTTTTTGTCTTTGAAATTTCTGTCTTTTTTTATGCCATTTTCCTAAATCTTCCGACCATGAGTACCAGTTCCTCATCATCTTCATTCTCAGAGTCTAAAACATTAGAATTAGCATTAGATTTCAAAGCAATGGATTTCTTAATTTTTAAGGTGGTTTCCTCATTGATCATTTCTTCCCCGCAAGATTGAAGAGCATTAATGAGCTTGTGACATTCTGATTTTTAATTAACTTTAAACTCTGTAATGAAAAGTTTATATATATCAAGTGATGTATTTCAATCGTATTCCGCTCAAATCTGATCAATTTGAGTAGACTGATCAAAGAGGAAAGGCTAACGCGAGACGAGGTACGTGGACATAGGCGACTTGAATAAGAAATGACGCTTTGACCATAAGGATTGTCGAGGGGATATTTAGAACCGCCAAAAGGCCGATCTAAGAACGATTAAGGGTTACCATGCGAGCATCGTACGATTGGAGCGTGGGTGATGCCGCTTAATCAACATACGATTTGCAAAATTATCCTAAATCGAACTGAGAGGATCGAGACCATAGGGACTAGTGATAAACCCTCACAATTACATGACAACCAAACCCGCCATAAATTGATGAGCCTTAAAAGTGATGAGAATCATGAGGTCGTTACGCGTAATGTCTGCAAAAGCCACTCGTTAGTTCGGGATAGGCTGAAGTCACGTCTGATAGAGAAAACTATCAAAAACGAGTCTTAAAAAGTTTGAAATGGAAAATCAAGAATTCCAACGTCATTTGGATTGACCGTCACCTTATCGAATAATCCTGGAACAAGAAAAAACGACGTTCGGAATGTCGGGGGTAAAATGACTGTTTTGCCTCTCAATCTTGAAGCTTTGCCTATACAACTTAAGAAGGGCATTTTGGACAATTGACACCCCTTGGCTGCCGAAAAAGATGAGGAATTTAGAGCCCTTGGATCATCTTGGGAAGAAAAATTGCCAAGTGTCACAAATCAAGCCATGGAAGTCATATCACCTTTATGCAAACCCACCATTCAACTTTGACCAAGCTTGGGATAAACAAAACTCTCTCATCTCTCTCTCACTCTCATTCAGCCAAGCCACCAGGAGAAACCACTGAAACCCCCTCCACCATCTTCTTCTTCCTTCAGCTGCCGCTTACGCCCCGCCAGCACCACACCGCCCGTTCGGCCGGTTCGACCGCCCATTCCGGCCATCAACCGACCACCGGTCGACCATCCCGATGTTGCTCTACGTCTTGACGACGTCCTCCAGTAGGAATTAGGTCAATTGGAGCACTGTGGAGTCCCGGCCAAGCAATCTCCCAAGGGCCGACAGATTCTCCTCCAATTTGAGGTAGGTCCGGTTCTCACCCTCTTTGATGGCCGAAATCTTTGAGTCTTGAGCTCAAATTCCGTGGAGGTTCAGTAGACACATATAGAATTCTATGATAAAAATTGGGGATTTATTTGATGAGTTTTTGACCACGAACCAGCCTTGTATATATTGGACAGAATCTACCGGTATTCTGGTCCTTGGCGATCTGGCGACTTCGGACTACTTTCCGGTGACCAATCGATTCCAAACAATCAGTGAGCCTCCCAAACCCTTAGGTAGATGTTATAAGAGGTAAGATAGTGTATAATTGATGGATTTGAAGTAGATTAGGATCGATTGGACCCGGCATGGATAGAACCGAATGGACCGATTCGATGCCGGGCCAAACCGATTCTGTTGGAGGCTGTGAATGATGGTTTTGTGCTGCAAATTGGTGTTTATGATGTGAAGAGATGATGAGGGGTATGTTATGGATGAATGTAATTGATGAATTGAGTACGAAAATTTGACAAATCGGTCGATTATTCTAGATTGCGTGACAAATTGGCCCTTGGACCTTGATTGGCCGAGACTTGGGGCTAAAAAAGGCATGATTTGTGTTGCCAAGAAAAGATAAGGAATTTCCTAAATCGAGGCTAGGGGGATTGGACTCAATTGGGTAAGTCGAGGGACGATTGGAATGATCTATGAAAGATCGCCAAATGAGATAGTTTTAATAAGTCCTAAAATGTTATGGGATGATTGTATAACATTGTCTATGCTTGAGGTCTCTGCCATGTTAGATTATTACTCGAATCGCTTTGCATGCCATGAATACTCACATTGTGTTTGAGTGGCACCTACTGTTGTAAGTGAATTAAATTGTGATGATATGGCATGAACATGGCATGGTGGGGCCCTGATGCGTGTAAGATGCAGGGCGGGAGGTTGAAACCCTGATGTGATGAGGTCACGGGGTGAGGTATGGTTGGTGGCGCCTTGATGCAACAAAGTCGCGGGGTTGAAATAGCCACCGTCCTGATGCGAATTATTCTCGGGACAGAGTATGAGCAAAGGAACCTTGCCTAGAGATTTATCGGGACCTGATGCGTTTACGCGGGTCACCGATGATGGTCTGATGCATTTACGCGGACCGAGCCTGAGGCGACTAGTTCGCAGGCTAGAGAATGAGGTAGGCGGAGGTTGATGGATGTGGTGAAGTGGTAGGCTGAATATACACGTGCATATGAGTGTGACACGAGATCATAAATGCATGCCCGTCTTATGTATGTGGTTGTTTATTGAATTATGATTGTTATGCCTATGTGTTCATGAGAGTGGATTGCTGAGGGATGCGACTATCTGAGTGGACTGTCAACTTGACCTAGGGTTAGGTTTTTCTTACTAAGATATGTATCTCATCATTTTTGGGGAAATCTTACTTTATAGATCCTAGGTCATAGCCATGTGGCTAATACGTTTTGGGGACCCAAAGGAGATGATGACATACTATGATGAGTTTCCGGATAGGCAAGGGAACGTATATGTGAGTAAGTATACCGTCGTATGGTTGGACGAGGGTAAGCCTGAGTGGAAGCCTCACAGGTTCGAGGCATGGTTCAGGAGGGACGGGGAAAGACAGGTCGGGCCACTAAAGCTCCATGAGGTACCGGAGGGTGCCATACCCTACCGGTGTCAAACGATAGCAGACCAGGAGTTTCCTGAGGGATCGGTGGTTGGGTCTAGGAATGGCCCGAAACGGACACCGACAGCGGAGTATTCTGTGCCACCGCTAGAAGACGAGGTCATAGTGGTGGAGTTGTCTGATGGAGACTTGACCGAGCCATCGTAGGAGGCGACCATGGAGGACTCTATCGAGGTTCCGTCAGAGACTTTCTCCAGGTACGAGCCGACAGAGGAGACTGGGGACACTGGAGATTCTAGCAATTCTTCCTAGGCGACTCCAGATGGCGACCCGATCTTTTGACTGGCGACCTGACCCCATTCCTGACGAATTTTTGTGGATATCTCTGTTGACAGACTTACCCTGTCGCCTTTTTGTTTAGCAGGTTTAGTATTCGGGTTATATGAATAGTACGCCTTGATGTATGAATGACATATGCTATCCAGGTCCCACTTAATATATATATTGTACGAGGTTTTATATGAGTATCGCTTCCGCATGCTTGATTTGTTTATTATATCTCTTGTCTACTATTGGTGTATCTTGAGACCGCCGAGAGATTTTTGTTGGTTTTCTTGCAGGGATGTTCGCGCGCTTGTACCCGGGGTGCGGGGCGTGACAGAGCTCGTCCATGGACAAATATGATATCCTTTGAGTCTCTCAAATGGATGTTTTTGACGTTGTATCATTCCCTTGTGAGAGCTCTTAGCAGCTTGTTGACTCTCATTGGTCCAGAAACTAATTGCTCATGGTATGTGAGACCATTCACTATTTCAGTGAATCTCTTGAACATTTGTTTCATAGTATTTTCGGGCTTCATTTTCAATGCTTCATACTAGTCGAGAAGGAAATTGGCTTTAGTTTCTTTGACTCTGTCTGTTCTTCATATGTAATGTAGAACTTGTCCCAAATCTCTTTTGACGAGTAACAATCTACAATTCGTTTGTATTTAGTAGGAGATAAATCACTACAAAATTAGTAAATAGCCTTTATATCGAGAGCATCTCTCTTGTCTATGTCAGTGGTAGATAGAGTGATAGATGGCGTTGAATTATTATCCCCTGCATTTGATCTGCTTGTGACGCTTATAGTAGGATTCACTCCTCGTTGTACAACATCCCAAATCTAGTGATCCTGGCATCTAATATATTCCTTGAATTTATTTTGTGAGTTGCTATATTCTTTCTCTTCAAAAAACGATGGCCTGTTGTTGCTTCCACCTTCAATACATGTGGGAGAGAAATTTCTAGCCATAAAGATCCTTAGTTTGGAAGTAAAAACACTTCACAAATTATGAGCTATGAGCTTTGATACCAATTGTTGTGGTTAGTGTTCTCACCTAGATGGGGGTTAATAGGTGATTATAGTGTAATTTTTAAGATTTTAATGCGGAATTCAAATTGCAAAAATATTAAGCTTAGATCTCAAGCGATCAAAACAGAATTCATCACTGTGTGTGCTGAGCGTGCAGCTCAACTATCACAAGAAATAAAATAAGATCAGAGTAAGAGATAGAAAAGACTGTACAAATGGTTCGTAGTGGTTCGGCTTTGATCAAGCCTTCGTCCACTTCTTCGGTTATTAGCCAATCGGCTGGATTCCACTAGTAATGTCACGCCCTGCACCCCGGATACGAGCGCGCGACACCCTGCAAGTGATCTCTCGAGTCTTAGGATTCACATACCGAGAGATGCATAAAATCAAATCATTTGCATGCGGAAGCGATAACAAAAATTCCTCCGTACAAGCATTAGCAGGGACTTGGATAGCAAGAACGCCGTAAATGCATTTATACATAACTTCCCACGAGTTCTTACAAAAGCGCTGGTAGACTAATCTTGTTAGTCAGTAGGGGTGACTCGACCAACTCAAAAGACAACCATCCACATCTTCAAAAGAAAACGGACTATTGTGGTTGACAACAAAATAACAGTCTAGAAACGAAAACTCCAAGGTCGAGCTGCTGGAGTTGTCAATCTCCTCGGCATCCTCGGTAGACTCGTACTCCGAGAAATTTTCCGAGCGTACCTCTACGGTATCCTCCATCGTCTCATCTACTAACTGCTCCACTAGGTCTTTCTCGGAGGTTTCAATCTCAATGATCTCGTTGGTGTCTTCCAGGGTTGGGGTCCTTTTGGGAGTGTTCCTCGAACCAGCTACCGATCCCTCGACCTCCACAGAATCCCAAGTGGGATGACACCAACTAGGGGTAACCCCACGGGATATCTCAGAGGACTTCAGTGGTCTAGTAGTAACCTCTTTTACCCTCCGAAATCAGGTCTCGAACCTATAAGGCTTCCAACTCTTTCCACCTTCATTGACCTAAACTACCGTATACTTCTTAACATACACAGTCCCCCGTCCTTCCGGGAGCTCCTCAAAATACGTGGACATCTCCTTTGGGTTACCTAGTCTGATTGGCAACATGCTCACGGTCTGGGATCTGGAAATGTGATCCCGCAACGGGGTGAGATTTACATCTCAGTAAGACATGTCCTAACCCTAGGTTAAGTTGACCGTACACTCAGGTGAATGCAATTAAAGACAAAATACACAACCAACCACACGAAGCATTCAGCAGTCATTAAATAACATAAGGACACGGACGAGCGTCAAGCATACAATCATGGCATCATATCTCGTCGTTCAAATTAAGTACGCATAGACAAAACATGTCACACCTTCCACCTTTCTAGGCCTCCATTGTTTCATGCCTACGTTTAGAACGCCTCAGGCTCGGTCCGCTTAATTACGCCTCAGACCATCTTATTGATAAACCTGCATAAATGCATCAGGTTTTCAATTTCATTCTAGGCTTGTGTCGACACATCAAATTTCGACCCTCGTCTCAACGCATCAGGATATTGACCATTTTAACCCCACGTCTCAATGCATTAGAGTATAATTCTACACAACCCCGCGCCTCAACGCCTCAAGGTGTCACAAGTTTCTCAAACATGCCAAATACTCATTTCAATTCAGAACCTCATGGTCAAGTGCAAACTCATGCAACGAGTAACACATCTATGGCATGCGAGACAATTAGATTCAACACTCAAATGTGGTAATCAATTCATGACACAAGCATTCAACAAGCATTTAAGCCATCTATACCTCTTGAGGATGCACAATGGACAATCACACCATAATTTACGAGAACCAACTTAATTCACACCCAATCCACCCAATTGAGTCTAGTCCTCTTATCCAATGTTTAGAAACTTCTTATCTTGGGCTTAAATTCAACAAAGATCTCCTTCCAAAGTCCTCCAAGGGTTCAGCCTTAGCACTTCTAGACAGGGCAGCATATACCTAACGGAATTCCATCCATTTTGTCAATTCTTCGTTGTCCAATTATCAAACCACCAAGCATAAACCTCAATAACATATCCATCGACATCCTAGTACGTCTCAACGATGAAATTTGAGCTCAATTGAGTCCCAAACAACCCCCATGATCTCGGCAAGAACAGAACCGAACAGGGCATTTTTTGGTCCTGTTTAGTTTCCAACTAATCAGTCCATAAACCATCGTAAATCCTCAATTTAACCACTAATCTACTTGCTAACATATAGTTCTAGGAGTTGGGAAGCCTCACCAAAAATTTGAGCTCAAGGTGACGTCAAATGGTCCATGAACGGCCCGGTTCCTCTAAGTCCTCAACTAGTCAGTTTCTGTCCATCAAATACAACAACCATTTGGGGTAAAAATTCCATCAAATTCATCTAAATTTTTTACCACAACTCATTCTACATGTCTCCTTGATTTTCACAAAATTTGACCGAAAGATTCAAACGTTTAGAGGTCGTACGAAGTCCAAACAGTAGCTTACCTCCAGCTGCGACGGTTTCCGTCGACTCTCAAGAACATGGTTAGCTGGAGCTCCTCAGTGGATCAAATGACTTGATTCAAGTTTAAGTTGGTCGGCAAGAGGCTGAGCTTGATGTTGGTGGCTGGCTCAATGGTTCGAAGTCGCCGGAAGTGGCAATCGGAAGTGGCGAATTGGCTTGTAGAAACTGGTCGGGCGGAAGTTGCTCTCGGCGTGAAGAAGAAGGAAGAAGAAGAAGAAGAATGGCAGAGGGAGATGGTGTTCGGCTAAGGGAGTGATAGAGAGAGATGTATACACCAAGTGGAGAGTCAACCAAGGTGGAATGGTAGGTTAAAAGTGTGTCATTAAATGCCAAAGCCTAATCTAATGACACTTGTCCACTAGTCAATTAAAGGCTCATCCAAGGGCTGTCATTTTTCTTAATTTTCGACAGCCTATAGGGTGTTGCAATTGATCAAAATGCCCTTATCCAATTATAAATGCAAGGCCAAGGCTTGAGGGGCAAAATGGTAATTTTAACCTCGATGTCCGAAACGTCGTTTTTCTAATTTCAATTTTCTTCAATGAGGCGGCGTCCAATCCAATCATAAAGTTGAAATTCTTGATTCTCCATTTTCTAATTTCGAGACTCGTCTCTAAATCATTTCTCTATCAGATGTGGTTTCAGCCTATCTCGAACTGACGGGTAGATTTTACAAACGTTACGCGTATCGACTTTGTGATTCATATCACACTTAGCACTCGTCAATTTATGGCGACTTTGGTTAAGCGTCTTCACGCGCACTCCAATCGTATAACGCTAGCAATGCATTCCTTAATAGTTCTTAGATCGGCCTCTTATGGCTCTAAATGTCTCCTCGACTATCCTTAGGGTCAAAGTGTCATTTCCTATTTGTGTTCCCTAGGTCCACGTACATTGTCTCACATTAGCCTTTTCATTTTGGTCAATTAACTCGAGATTGATCAGATCCGAGCGAGATACGATTGAAAGACATCGTTAGATATGTTCTCATTAACAAGTCCCAAAATGACAGGAAAAATCAGAATGTCACAAGTAAACTGCTTAGAGGTTATAACTTATTGATCTCCCTTGAGATGCAGGACTCCACGCCTAATGTTCAACACTCTTGTGTACACCTCCTCACAATTACAATGGATGGATCAAGAAGAATATAAGATTTGAAGTACTCTAAATCTCAGAATTACGAACACTTTTCCCTTTTAATGCCAATCTTGCTCTCTTTGGCTTTGAGATGTCTTTTATAATCCTCTGCCTCCAATCCAACCGTTGCAAGACATCTAGAAAAAATCTCTCCAAAACTTCCCATTTGGATAAGACAATTACCCAAAGAAGATCTCGTAGCCATTGAGGATTGCCAAAAGAAAGTCTTTCCCGTTTGGATCAAATCGCATATACAATTATGATATTGGGTTTCCATAGATGGATTCTTTCAATAGGCAAGTTTCATTCGTCTTCTAAGATCCACGTCCTTGATTGATCTCTATCCTCGAAAATCTTTAAGAACGATCGAGCTCAATTGTGTCCGTTGTAATATATCAATGAAGTATATTTTGAAGTCATCTTCAAATTCTGATTGCTGCACGTGAATACTCCTCTCTGGTCTTGAGCATCATTCCAACGTCTGAGCTATCTCAGTTCAATGTCTGAGCTTGACACAGTATCTAAGTCCCTCAAAAATGACATCTGAGACAAATCTTTTGCCAGATTCAATCATGTGCATCCCCGCATTTAAAGGACAATCCGTAAAACTAGTATTACACGGTATTATCTCAAAACTTAAGAGTACTTGGATTGTTTTGTCAACTCTAAAATCATCTAGGGATTTTTCTCAACAAGGCTGAGGAACTTGCTGCTGTGGGTTGTGAACAGCTTGCCAAAGAACTTTTTAGTTGTTGCTCAATGAGCAGGAAATTTTTCAATCTTGGCTAGCTCAGACGGGGTGAGCCTAGTGCTAAAACCGAGCATGGCATGGTTGTACGTATAGAGCAGCTTGTCCTTGCCATCGCCGAGAGATGGGGATAATGAGTCCAAGATGGCGCGGTGCCATGTCTCGTGGGTTGCAAAAGATGCTGGTTTCTGCGAAGAGTCCATGTGGATGATGTACATCTGGCGCTCTTCGGAATCTGACGTCACAAATCTAGCCGCCGTAGAAAATACAATCAGCCCTAAAAACATGCGTCGTGAGGCTGAAATAGATGGATTCATTTCCCTGCTAGTCGTGTGACTCATGTCTAATGATAGAAGGACAAAAGAAAGTGCTCGGAGGTGAGACAGTTGCACATTGCAGATGAATGTGAATGAGCTTGTCCATAGGCTTGTTCAAGATCTGACAATTACACTGGATTTACAGTATCTGATTATGTTCTGGATCTGATCATTAATGAGACTTGCAGTATCTGATTATGTTCTGAATTTGATAATTAATGTTACTGATTATACCCAGAACTGAGCTATCAGATTTTGTTCTTCGATGATGACAGATTGACACTTTCAAGTAGTTTGAACTGTTACTGGAGTGGATAGTTACTTTGAAGAAGCCTTTTGGAAACCTGGGCAACTTCTGATTTATCTGTTCAACTTATAAACTGGAGCAGCCTAAATCACTCTATTAAAACTTTCAGATGACATTACTAAGGTGGTGGGGCAAATTCTAGAGGCCAGTCCAACAATTTACTGGACCGGTTAAGATTGATGAATCAAAAGGAAAATAATTCCAACCGTTGCATGCTTTTAAAGAGATAGGAGCTTATAAACAGTCCAGGAAAATTATATATCATACGATCACCTATAAAACTGATAGTCGAGGAAAAGTACTACATAGGAGGAAAATTACTCAATGAAAGAATCCTAAAGTTCGCGAATTATGAAGTAATGTTACCATTATAGAGGCAAGTTACTTAAAATAGGAAAGGGTAACACCAACAAAAAAATCTCAAACGATATCCATTGTGACACATTACCCTAGTATTTTTTTTTTTGTGATTTTAAAAATCTTTTTACACTTGTGACATATTTATCCCAAAGCTGTTCTCGTATGACATATTTACCCATATCTTTTTTCGGTAACACAAACAAATCCTAGATTCGTACCCTTGTGACATATTTATTCCAAACCTTCGTATGACACATTTATACAAACATATTGTAGCTCAAACTTCATATATAATCGCAACTGTGTCTACAAGGTATTAATGGGATAATTTTACGATACATTAATTCTAATATATGTGTAGACAAATTTATTCATATAGATTCCATATCAATCATTATTGTTATATTTTGACTTTAAATTAGTGATAAGGTTATTTTTAACTATTCACTTTGTTTTAGGATTTTTTTAGAGGGACTATAAAAAGGATATCTTGCATATCATATCATAATGATTATTTTTGGCTCTGCCCCGAAACCCTTTGTTTTTCACTTCTTTTTGTCAGAACTTTCGATCTTTGATTGTACGCTTGTACCCATTATTGAAGATAGTGAAACCCCTTTATCTTCCCGTGGTTTTTTCCGTTTTGAATTTTTCACCTATATCATGTCTCGTGTTTTATTTTACTTTCACCCTTGCTGTTACGCACTTGAATCTGCGCATCTGTTGGGGCTTTCCGCAATAATTTCTTGATATACATAGTGAAGAAAAGTCCTTTGTTCTAACACATTTGATCTAGAATCAACGTGCTGATGCTTACTAATTCGGAAGCCATACCAACTAACAACTCATATGTTCCTTTTTTTTTTTTTGGCTCTGAATTCACAAAGGAAACTAGGACCATAACATAATCATATACATTTAATTGCTTTAGAAGATGAAATCGAGTCTGCAAACGAGGACGAGCTAGTAATATATCTCTCTTAATGCTCTGATGATTGTAGTAGAAAAGTCGTCTATAAGCTTACTTGCTTTTTTCTTCGAAAGACAAAATTCAACAAGGGCTTATCATTTATATTCTGACAACTGTTGCTAAATCTTAAAGAGAAAGCACATATTAGCCACCATGTGCTGGTTGCTTAAATAGAAGAAAGTGCCTGATCAAAAAAGAAGAAGAAGAAATTGACTCCACAAATGATATATCTGCTATTTCTCTTGATCTGATCTTTATTGTAAACTTGCTCTTATGACTTGAAATTCTTATATCGAAAATCTTCATGCGTGAGAACACATCTGCATATTGAAAGATATAGAAGGTTTGTTATCATGAAAAAAAAATAGAGGAGTTTGTTGGGAAAATTTTCTACTTATTTCGAAGATGGCAAAATAAATCATGCGGATAAAATCTTAAGTTTGGCTGCACCGTGTTGTTGAATTATCTTAGCCCTTGTCAAATTTCTACTTAATGATACTATGACAGATGCCATATGTCATTCTGTACGTATCGAGCCACTCATAGCTGTGTCGAAGAGGAAGTAGAATATACTTCCTAAAAGACCAATCTACATAAACTAAAGAAGCATTATTTTTTAGATTTATTTAATTATGAACTAGTTTGTTTTCTACAATGATATTTATCTTAATTTTCTTTCAAGATTTATTTCCTCAGGTTCTCCACCTGCAATCTTTTCCTTGGTTCCATATGAGAACTATCTCAATCAATGACAGTAGCTGACCCATTCAATGCATTGTTACAATCCGGTAACAGAACGAACCAGAATAGATCAGCAATGTTACATGAATAGCTTTGACTTAGTCTAATGTGAATCGGCTTATCTAACGTGCTTAGGGAAAAATGCAGAAGGTTTTCTTAAATCGTCAATAGAAGATAAGATAGCACAAAAACCACAATTGAAACTTTGCAAAAGTACACTGGACCATAAACATAATTTTGGTTGTTTACTATTAGTGTTCGAGATACATGTTGTTCCCCGGTCATTTAAGTCAGTGAATTCCAATAAAATTTGGACAAAATTGTCGAAGGTTGTCCTTAAGTCGTAATTGGAAAGTAGTATGGGGGTTCAAAGTAGTCACGAGACATGATAGAGAGACCCAAATCAAATATGTGCAAGAGAAAGGGTACCACAAATGTCACTATTCCTGGTTCTAATTCCTTTGAAATGATACACAGTAATCAAAATTATAAAAATGATAAACTTCAGTCGAGCATTGCACAGTTTTCATACTAGTATAAGAAAAATGGGTAATAACACCATAAGTACCCGAACTTTTGTTTGTTTTACAAATGAATACTTACGCTTCTTTTTGGTTGAATCAAGTATCTCAACTTTACAAAATTAGGTCAAAATGAGGCAGCCGTTAAACAAATTGGTCAATTACGTAATTTTACTGACATGACTCACTCACTTGGAAAAAGTTAAGCCTAATTGACTCTGACAATCTTGCTAATGGAATGTATCTTTTAGTTGAAGGGGTATCAATTCAAGAGGCCATATCATATGCCGATGGGACCATCAACGCTTATTCACCGGTGGTGTTAGTATAAATTTTGAAATTTTTCGGTCCGCAATTATTACATAGATATTATTTTGACCCTGATTTGAAGAGTTGAGTTACTTGATCAAAAAAAAAAAAAAAAAAGAGGAGTTTGATACTCGATTTAGAGTGGACAAAAGTTTGGAAACTTACATTGTCAATATCCTAAAAGGAAAGTCGAAGATTTTAAGTAAATATGCTCAAGAAAAGGATGGGCATATGATTGCCAGTTCAGTGATCTGAATATGCTAGTATGAAATAGCAACAATGGGGCTCGATACAACATGATGGTGTTGATCGATCCATTTAAGGTTACCATAAGTCACTCTCGGAGCTCTCTCATCGACTTCTATAGTCAGGCCAAAACTATGCTTCTCATTCTTGTTAGTGAATGTGAGATTGCTAGGCTGTATTGTGACTTTCATTTCCTTTGGACTCTCGACAATCGCTTGGTAAACAGATGAATCATCTCCCACATTTGTCACCTCCCTTTTGAAGCTCTTCACTTTGGTTGAGCCGGTGTTGCGTGAAAATACAGCAATGAAAGAAGGGTAGTTCAGGTCACCGTCGCTTCGGCTACAATTCCACTGGCCTCTCCTGATGACTGCACTCATCTGTTTCTCTGTATATCCTAAGCTGCAAAGAAATTCGATATAATCTTGCAATTTCAGGTCATATATAAGTCCGGGGTCCACCACTTTGTTAGTATCGATATGGCCGGCTCCAAAATCTAAAGGTGTGGCAGCACGTTGCCACTGTTGATCTTTCAAGGTCGTCCCGGTGTTATCCATGGTATATGCTGTGGTCATCATTGCCGATTTGATGGCCGCTGGACTCCAATCTTTGTGCACGACCTTTAACAAAGCGGCGACCCCGGCAATATGTGGTGCTGCCATGGACGTGCCGGAGTAAAGCGCATAATCTGTCACTAGATCGTACGGGCCAACTTCCATAAAAGGCCTGTTTGGTGCAACTGCGGCTAGTATATCCACTCCTGGAGCAAGAATATCTGGTTTCAAGATGCTTGGATTGATTGGATCCGGCCCTCTCGAAGAGAAATAGGCAACTTGAGGCGCTGGGGTTGTGCCCAATTTGGTCTGCAAGAACCTCATACTTACAGTTGCATTGTTTTGCGTTCCCAGGTAGTCCCTTATTGGAGTTTCAGAAGAAGTCGGTATGACCACAACGGGGATGGAGTAGTCTTCAGGATCCAAATTTAACCCATCGCTCAAGAGAATTGCCGCATATGCTCCTTTGTTATTAAGTTCTTCGACCTGACTGTACAAATCCATTGTATTGTTGTTGTCACACAAAACTACCTTCCCAGCAATTTCTTTTGGTTCGAGTGCTGACAAGCGGCATTTCGCTTTAGCGGGGTTATCTTTGCCATAATAAACTTGTGCATCAGTAATGTAGATGCTCTCGGGGAAGTATGACGTGCCCTCTATAGTTATCCCGTTTCCTAGGGTTGAAGTTGCGACGAAACTTCGATCCATAGTTCCTGCCCCTACTGTCATGATCCAGGGTGCTCCGTTGAACGTGGAGTTGTAGACCCCATCATTTCCAGCTGCGCAGACGACGACTATACCCTTTTCAATTGCCGACAAAGATGCCATGGCAATCACATCGTTGAAGTATGGTGCGACCGAGATGCCAATAGACAAAGACATGACATCTACTCCGTCAGCAATTGCTTGATCCATTCCGGCAAGCACGTCGCTCGATGCAGACTCAGACGTGTCGGTAGCCCACAAAACTTTGTACATCGCAACATGAGCTGCTGGTGCTATTCCTCTAGCTATCCCCTCCGCATATCCGAAATGACCTACTCCGTTTACAGGGGAACCTGCAGCCGTGGACGATGTGTGCGTGCCGTGACCGGTGAAATCTCTTGCGGAATCGTAGTCATGCTTTTCGGATATATTTATTCCTGCAGCTGCAAGACCCTTGCTAAAAGACCTAGCTCCGATGAGCTTACGATTGCAGTTGGATGGGCTAAAGGCAGTGCCGCTCTCACACTCGCCTTTCCATCTTGGAGGCACAGGTGGCATCCCATTGTCTCTGAAGCTGGCACTCTCCGGCCATATTCCGGTGTCGAGGATTCCAATGATGACACCTTCTCCGTATGAGCTGGTGGGCCACAATCCAGAGCTGTGCTTTAGACCAAGGAACTTCGTGCTGTGGGTCGTGAACAGCTTGCCAAAGGCCTCTTTCAGCGTCGCTCGATGAGCAGGAGACTTTTCAATCTGGGCTAGCTCAGACGGAGTGAGCCTGGCGCTAAAACCGTGTATGACATGGTTGTATGAATAGAGAAACCTGTCCTCGCCATCGCTGAGATGTGGCGATGACGAGTCCACGGTAGCACGGTGCCATGTTTCATGGGTTAAAAATGATGCGGGCTTCTGTGAACGGTCCATGTGGATGATGTATGTCTGGCGTTCTTCGGATTTGGGCATCACAAAGCGAGCGACAGTAAACAATAGCAGTAGCCTTAAAAACGAGCTTCGTGAAGCTGAACTAGACGGATTTGTTGCCTTGCTAGTCATGTCTAATGAAGGAGGGCTAAAAGAAAGTGTTTGGATGGACAGCCACTTGCATATTTCAAATAAATGTGAATGAGCTTATATATAGAAAGATCTCCCCGTCATATTCTGTCTCTTTCTTTGGTTTCTTCTGTTCAGAGGGAAGTAAAGAACCGGAAGTTTCAATGCTGTTGAAAAGTCCTCGTTATGTTCTTTTGCTCCTGTCACCACCCCAGGTGCCGAAACTCCTTGTCTTCAAAGTGAATGCCGGCCGATAATATTCTTAAAAAGAACGAAAAACCAAACCATGCCGCTCATTCCCATATGCTTGTTCAAGATTTGACAGTTACACTGGACTTGCAGTTTTTGATTATGTACAGTATCTGATCATTAGAATGCCATTTATATTGTACCCAGAATTTAGCTTGCAAGAAAAATTTTTGTTATCGAATGAAGACAGATTGATACTCTCTCAAGTTCAATTAGTTTAAACTGTTACTTGAGTGGATAGCTACTTCAAAGAAGCCTTTTGAAAACCAGTGCAATTTCTAAGGAATCCATTCAAAATTACAAATGTTTTCAGAGACATGATAAAAATGGCATCTTCTGCTATTCTGTCTATTCTCCCCGACTCTGCCAGGATTTATCTTTACATTTTCCCCCAAATAAGGTCATTAAGTAGGGTCACGTAGAGTTTCTTATTCTTAGAAACTTTTAATAACTGTCGGTTGTAGTAGTATAATTACCTAAAGTTGTATTCTTTGTTAAGGACCGTCAATCTATTCAAGAACGCACGTTGTTCATCTTTATTTTTAGTTTATCTTCTCGTTACTAGTTCTTTTCATGGCAGGTAATCATTGTTCTTTACATTTAGATTTCTTGTCGTTTAGATTTCATGTTCAAAAATGAACAATGGATACCTGTTTGTCGATGTACTTATCGATCCATTACACTCGAAAAACTTTTATTGACTTTTCGGTGAAACTATCTTTTTGGCACAACTGATAGGACTCTCGTTTGTTGATCTGTTATGTGGGCCACAAGAGTTAACATAAGAGCCCATTTTTGTTTCTTTAATCCAAACCCATAGGCCGGCCTCAATTATTTTTTTCCCACTTCACCAGTTGAGGGTGGCCATCGAGAAGAGAGAGAGAGAGAGAGTTTGCGCCTGTTCAATTCAAACGCCATAGCAAGCTAAATCAACCATTTTTTGCTACGCCGGCTAAGAATCAAAGCCTTTTTCATCCAAATAGATAGATTTTAAGCTTTATGATAAAAATTTCGAATTTTAATAGATTTTGGGTTTGTCGAGTTGATTGATGAGAAGTCAATTGGCTGCGTTTTTGTATGAAGACGAAACTTTAGGTGTTGCAAAGCTGTAGGATTCGACTGATCTTTGATTTGATGCTATAATTTGCCCACAGCGAGTATTTCACCTTTGGTGTCCACAAGCTGGATTATATGAACCATGTACTTCAAAGGCCGATTTATTTATTTTTTTGTTTGCAACTGGGGGTGGCCTTTCATAATTTTGTCGTACGTCGAATAAGTTTCGTGTGGATTGTAAGATTGCTTAAAAATGATCCCGGTTGAGAAAGTTGTGGCTCGAGAGAATAAGTTTCGTGTGGATTGTAAGATTGCTTAAAAATGATCCTGGTTGAGAAAGTTGTGGCTCGAGAGATTTTGACACGTGCGGTAAACAGTAGCGACTAGAACATGTTGCACCCGTTTCTATTAATTTTTGGATAGAATTTGGACATGCCATGTTAAGAGATTTGTTGTACATTAAAAGATCTTTCTTTGAACTACAAGTTCATTTAAATCGAAGCCCGGAGGAGGGAGTTATGGTTCGTTTAAATTTATCGCGCAAGCTGTCCCTAGCTTACAGCATGCATGTCCTTTATGAGCGAACATTTTGTTGATGCATTGGCGCCGCCTTAGTGACAAATCGGCCTTTTTCATTCGAGTCGTGCTTTAGCGTAGCATATTACTAAGTTTTTTATACCGTTTTTTTAAATATTTTATAGGAATACGTAGGCGTCAATTTGAGTGAACACCGTCGGATGCGTCAATTTGAGTAAACATCGTAGGTTTATTTTCAACTTCTCCAAGTGAGTGATAATATTTATTATGTGTATTTGTAAACTCATTTTTCCAAAATGATAATACTAAGTATTTTATGATTTGAGAAAATAGCATTGGTTGTTGCATAAAATAGGATCGAATATTTATTGTTGTTTTTGATCTGTTTGATACGATTTGCAAATGATTTGTGCTTTGATTTCGAGTTGGTTCTGACATACTTTTTGGTTTATGGGGAAGATGTTGTTAATTATGTGGTGCTCAAGACAGCTGTGAACCTGGTTGAGTAGTTTGTGGGTATGCATATACTAGTTAGGATATCCTTGTGGACTAAGTCATCGGCATTATAAGTGAAGACCTTGTTAAAAGGAAATCTTGATCACTTTTGTCTCTTGTGACAATGGTTAGAATCTTGAGCATGAGATTGGTCAATTGATTGACCATTAGCATATGATTTGGTGAGTTTAGTTAATGGGCAGACCATTACATGTGTTTTTGACGACATTGATCAATGGGTTAAACCATTGATATTTATTTTAAACCTGTGGTTTGAAATGAATTCTTTTGCTATGGATATATTATGTTAAGGTAATATATAACTCGTTTTGACTGTGAAGGTTTGATATGTTTCAAGATAGATGGAATGAGTTGTATTTTGAATATTAAAGATGCATAGTGATTATTCGATCCCATTAAAAGAAATGTATTGTTCACTTAGTTGTGTTAGTTCATCCTTTGCTTTTTCCTTGAATTTCAAGTTTGAACGAGTCATAAGTAGGACGAGAGCGATTGTTAGTCGATGATACTTTGTTAGTGGAGCTTTTGGGTATGAGTTATGAGTTAGATGTGGCTATGACGAGCATTTTGAATTGTTATTAGAGGTCCATATCCTTTTGATTGAAATATGTACAAGTCTTTTTTTATGAATAAGTATAGATATCTTTTAGATGGTTTAGCAGCAAGCTCTGATTTATTTTTTGGTAAACAAAGGATCTCTTTATCAAGTTTTTTATGGATGTACATATATATTATCAGGTTAAGTTTTGCATGTGTGAAGGCTACGTCCTTTTGAGAAAAGACGACCGTGTTATGGCTCTTATAGTAGATTTGGAGTGTGACATTTGTTGATATAAGAGCTTAGATTGTGGTCTCTATGCGTAGATATATGATATTGTGAGATAGTGTGATAGATTTTAGTGTTAGTCTAAGAGATGCTAAGGTATGTTTCGTTTCTTTCGTGAATCCAAATGGCCATGAGTTCCGACTCGGATCCGCCGCTTGTCTCTCTTCTCAGATAGCAGCAATAGAGCTATTAACTTCAATTCGCGAGATGTCCCTCGAGGTTTTAGAGGCAGGCCTTCGAGAGGAGAAGATGATACAAGAGCCAACTCACAAGAGACAAGAGAACAAAGCTAACAGCCATTGACCCAAAATAACGTATATGAAGTTATTGAACCTAGGGGTAATAGAGGTTATACTTTTACTAAGTTTAGGAAGGCAAAACCACCCACTTATGATAGAAAAAATGATCCTCTTTCGGCGAAACATTGAATGAGGAAGATAGATGGGATTTTCATAGTTGAAGGGGTTCCTATGGAGAAAAAGGTTCATTTTGCTACGCAATATTTAGAATATGAAGCCGAGTACTGGTGAGAGGGGATGAGGTCTGCACTTGGAGATGAGGATAATGCTATTTCTTGAAAGGACTTCAAAAAGAATTTTAATGATCAATTTTTCCCACAGTCTTTCCAAGCACAGATGAAGAACGATTTTCTACATATATCATAAGGTGACTCTACTGTTATGGAGTATGCAGGCTACTTCAACTAGATGAGTAGATTGACGGGGCGTCCATGGTTGATGAAGGTGAAAAGGCTGGGAGAGGGTACTCATACCCGATATTCGTTTTACATTCATGTCTCTTTCATTGCCAACTTATAAAGACGTGCTGGAATGTGCAATCAAGATTGAACATGTGATTTCTCTCAACGGCACATAAGGTGCTCCTTCATATAAAAGGCCAAAGTTTAGTCATTTTCAGGAAAGTCATATAGGTGGCGGCATTAAGAAAAGAGGCATTAGCAAGCCTGGAAAGAGGAAGAGTCAAGCAATTCAAGGTCCTTGCATTTCATGTGGGAAACATCATGGCGGTCCTTGTCACTGCAAGAGAGGACAATGTTTTATTTAATGAAACATGGGATATATGACACGTGATTGTCCCACTTAGAAGAGCGCACCTATGGATAGTAGGTATGTTTCGTATGTGGACACCATGCGCATATAGCACGTACTTGTTCTATCAGGAAGATATTCTCTTCAGTTGGTAGGCCCTAAGAAAATCAAGAAAGGCATAAGATGACTGGGAAGATTTTTGTTGTGACGAAGGAGCATGCAACGGCCTCTAGTACTGTGACATTCTAAATTTCCTGCTATTTTGAGGCTGTTGAATGTGAATATACCTTTCGATGTATTTCAGTCTTGTCTCTCTCAAATCTGATCAATCTTGAGTAAACTGACCAAAAGGGAAAGGCTAACGCATAACAAGGTACGTGGACCAAGGAAACTTAAAAAAGTAAATGACGCTTTGACCATAAGGATTGTCGAGGGAACATTTAGAGCCCATAAGGTTGATCAGATAACGATTAAAGAATACAATGCTAGCGTTATATGATTGGATCGCGGGTAATGCCGCTTAACCAATGTATAATTTGTAAATTTTCCTAAATCGAACTATGAAAGCGAAGCCGTCGGAACTAGTGATGAACCCTCTCAATTACATGATAATCAAGGCTATCATAACTTGAGTTCTCCTAAGTGTGATGAGAATCACAGAGTCTATACGCGTAACGTCTGCAAAAGCCGCCCGTTAGTTCGAGACAAACTGGAATTACGATCGACGGACGAATGATCATGAAATGGAAGCTCAAAATTAGAAATTGAAAATAGAGAATTCCAATTCTGGATAGGAGTTTGATGACGTCTCGCCAAATGGTAATTTCAAATTGGAAAAGTGAAGTTTGGACTGAAAATGTAAAATTACCATTTTGCCCCTCGACCATTTGCTTTGCCTTAAGAATGCAAGAAGGTCAAAATGGTCATTCTCTTCTACATTATAGGGCTTTCAAAATTTATACATATGGGGTCAAAGATGAGTCAAAGTTTGAGTTGCATTATTGGGCAAATGCCACATGTCAAGCAATGGGGACTTCAAGCATTAATTACCCATTAAACCTTGTCTAATCAATTTCAAGACAATAATTTATGTGAGACAATCATTTGAAGCCTTAGCAGCCATGTATACCATCTACCATCAACTTCCTTGCATTTTCCTCTTCATTTTGCTCACAACCGAAAATTGCCCTGAAGACAGATTCTGCCCTCCCTGTTCTGTCATCTCGCCAGCCCCTTTCCAGTGCCACCTCATTGTGTACTGACCACCAGCAACAAGTTTAACACATTCCCAACAAGTTCCAAGTGGTAGATCGAGGTTTCGTTGAACGTTTTTTCCCGATCAGCCCTTAGACCAAAACCGAACGGAAATCGCGCGAGCTGAGATAAGGTCTTCGTTCTACCTCTTAGAGACTCCAATTGGCCTCAAATTTTTAGAAGACCTTCATAACATCTATTACTAAGGTGTGATGGTCTGTGGCTGTAAGTTGGATGGTGTTAAAATAGGTTTTTATGGCTGAACATTGATGGTGAAATTTGGACAGATTCTGACCTTGAGGAGACCGGGCTGTTACGAAGTCTTTGGGGTGTTAATCCACTTCAAATCTCGCGTTGAGCTTTCTAAACCCAAAAAGGAAGGTCTTAGCAAGTTGGTTTTGAAGGATTGAGGATTAGAATTGAAGTATGACTCAATTGAACGGTTGAAAATCAAAATCGATTCTGTTTTGGTAGATGAACCTGGTTCGCTAGTTCTGTTTATGGGTTGAATGAGGAGAATTTAAACTACAAATGGACTTATAATATCTTATTTAATGTATTGTGAAGTGTCGATGAGAAGTGTGAGAAGTAGATTGAGGTTTAGAGGTGGTTTATGGCAAAATTGGTGCATAAACCTCTAAGTTAAGACTTATTATGGATATGGCCATGCGAACTGAATACATTAAGGGTTCGGAGTGAGCATTGCCATGTGTCCAATTGTTAGAAAGGGTGTCTTGACTTGCCAATGGTATGGCTAATGAGAAATGGGATTATTGAAGGCGAGCATTCCATGGTTTTTAATTTAAGATTGATAAATCTTTTTAGGTTGATGAAGAACACATGGGGATCTATATTTGTGGCATTGAGGAGAGTTGTCTGGTGTGATATTGTGCTAATTAATCAAGGTAAGTGTCTTCTAAATCTTTATCTGAATGCTAGGACACTGCTGGATGAGTTATTGAATGATTGGTGAATTTTATGAAATAAATTGTGCTTGTTGTGATGGCATTGTGGATCCAATGAAGGAAGTGTGGAGGATACCGATTGGTCTGATGACCCCGGTGGTATCGAGAGGTGGTAAAATTGTATAAAAATGAGAATGTCGATAGGTCTGATGACCCTAGTGGCGTGTGGCCCCAATGGTACGTGGACATCATTTGGTATGTGGCCCCGGTGATGTCAGATGGTAGGAGTGCCAGTAGAGTGTATGGATAGATGAGAAAATAGTGGCTGTGGTGTATGTGGTGCATGTAATTGCATATTGGGACCCTAGAATTGAGCATGATTGTTTGTACTGGTTATCCATGCTTGATAATTGATATTGAATTTGCGTGATGCCTTATGCCATTGCGTTGTTTGTTATTCTGCATTTTAAATGGCATTCGTGTGTGGTCTAGTAGGATTGATGTTGAGGTATGGGGTTAGGTTTTACTTTCTGAGATGTCGATCTCACACCATAATCGGACAAACTTTTCAAACCCTAAGCCTTAACCATGTTGCCAATCCGCCTAGGTGATCCAAAGGAGATGACCGCCCTTTTTGATGAGTTTTCGTATCGGAAGGGTATCACATATGTCAGGAAGCATACAACTATCGGTGTAGATAAAGGAAACTGGAACTCTAACCTCACCATTTTGAGACATGGTTTCGTCAAGTGAGAGACAGTATCTTGATGGGACCTCTGCTGCCTGAGGATGTTTCATGGGGAGTGATTCCAACTTGGGGTCATCCGTCCCGACCAGGTATTGAAATTGATAACCTAGCATCCGTGGGAGGTTCAAGGAACATACCTGAAGTACCGAAGTCTCCACTGTCTTCTGCAGAGTATATGAATTATGTAGAGATTTCTGCTAATGTCATCGAGGCCACTAACGAAGAAGACGAAGCAAAAGCTGAAAAAGAAGAGGAAACCGAGGAAGACCCTGAAGAACCTCTAGAGAATGTACCATTCGAGACTTTTTCGGATTACAATCCAGATGATGAGGGGGAGATGGAAAGGACGACTCAAGCTGTTTTTCGAAGAAGTCAATTTAAAGGGGTTAGGTGATTAAGGAACCAATTTGGTGTTAGGCTCTAGGAAAGGTATAGTAGTAACTTTTGAACCATAGGCCTTAGTACCTTTTTCCTACCCAGGTGTACGGCTTTATATTGTCTTTTGTCTTTTCCCTTTCGATGTATGTACTAAATGTTTCTGTAATGTATAAATAGGTGTGCTTTTCCCCTTGTTTCAAATTTCCTTTTTTTTTTCTTTTGTATGGTGATGTTGTCTCCTTTTGGTATGCACATTTCACACCATGCTAGGCCGTATGAGGTTATTGGGTAATTGAGGGCCTAAGGTGGACGTAATGAGCTCCAAGGGATGCGGGGCGTTACATCCCCATTTGGAGTGGTATCAGAATAGGTTATCAAAATTATAGTCGATTGAGGATTAGAGTAATAAGGAGTAAAGGAATTTGGATGAGTTGGGGTAGTGAGACCCTAGGGGGAGTCGTTAGAGTCAAGCATGAATGCATGGCATATGAGTGGGGCATGTGATTGGCATCTTGACATGGCATGGTTGTGGTGCACTTATGAAGGGTCATGCTCTGCACTTAGTGTGTTGTTGTGGATGTGGATTGAATAAGTGAGTTATACCTCTGATTTTACTAAGTTGCAGATGAGTCTAAACTTGCGGTGTGGATTTATATTGATGTGCTGTGAGAGTGCCTGTGTGAAGGGATGTTGTTTTATGATTGCTGCTTTGTTGAGTAGCATAAAATCATTAGACTTGAGTAAGTGATTTAGGTCTCTGATTCCGTGGTGAAATTATGGTGACCCGAGTAAGCTAAGTTGAGCAAGTATGAGTAATAGACTTGAAAGATCGAGAAGCGGAGCTTCTAGTTCGAGAGCTCTAGTGGCTGAGGATCCAAGAATGGATGGAGTCTTGAGGGCCTTAGAATAGATTGGAGAGTTTATAGGAAAAGAAAGCTCAAAATAGAGCCGCCGCTGCTCTTAGGCAATCGGAAGATAGAGTTGAGATTATAGCTCAGGCTACTGAAGCTGCAGTGGCAACTGTGAATATGGTAAATGAAACTAATGCCCAAGGTGCTGAAGTTGGGAATGCTCAAGGGGATGTTAATGCCAATAGACCAATGGGTCAGTTGGTCGAGCAGTTTATTAAACTGAAATCGACCCAGTTTAATGGTATTAAAGATCCTAAGTTGGCTCCAAGGTGGATTGAGAAACTCGAAAAGGCTTTTGAAATGTTGAGATGCACAGATGAAGAGAAAGTGTTGCTAGCTGTGTATCAGCTAGAGGGAACTACGCATGATTGGTGGAGTGCCTCGAAGAGAGGAGTATTTCCTGAAGGTATGGTTGTGACTTGGGCTGCCTTTACTGCTACTTTCAATTACAAGTATTTTTCTGAAACTACACGTGTGAGGAAATGACTGGAATTTACCAGTTGTGATAGAATCAATTGACCGTGGATTAGTATGAAGCTGAGTTTACAAGATTGTCGAGGTATGCACCAAGGTCAGTGGGGGATACTCTTGAGAAAGCGCAAAGATCTCGAGATGGTCTAAGACCTGAGATTTGCAAGAGGATAATAACTGTGAACTTGAGAACGTATCGGGAGATCTATGAGAGGAGCTAAATGATTGAAAGGGATATCAAAGAAAGAGGCGTTGCTTCTGGATCACGATTTAGTCCACTGAGGGATAATCGGCAATTGGGAAAAAGGTCGATGGTGAACAACCAACGATTTGTTCCTCTAATTCGCAGAAATATTGGAAAGTCGACGAACCAGGTCAATTGATTTTGTTGTATTTTTGGAAGGAGACATGGAAATGGTCCTTGTCCTACGAGAATGGGGGCATGTTTTAAGTGTGGTTAGACGGGCCACCAGATGAAAAATTGTCGTAATCAAGCCTCGGATCAGAGCACAAGGACAACGGCCACAAGTAGGACCACCGGCTGTGATTCCACAGAATGATCAGAATCGTCCACCAACCCAAGGGAGAATGTATGTCGTGGCATGTAGAGAGGCGGAGGAAGCATCTAATGTGGTCACATGTACGATTTATTTATGCGACCAAGTTGCCTATGCCTTGTTTGATCATACTGCATGTTGCTACACCATTAAAGGATAATATGCTAGTCTCACTTGGTTGTACGGATTCTAAAATAGTGATTGGTGGTAGCGAAGAAAGGATACATTTGGCTGTATTGCCTATGTATGATTTTGATGTGATAATTGACATGGATTGATTGGAGAAGCAAAAGACTGCAGTTGATTGTGGTAATAGGGTAATTCGATTTTGTCTGGAAGGTCGCCCTAGTTTTGAATTTGTAGGAAGTCGGGGAGGAACTTCGATTCCTTTGGTTTCGTCACTTGAAGCGACTAAGTTATTGAGTGAAGGGTGTCAAGCTTATTTGGCTGTTGCAGTAGACACAATGGCGGATGAGCCGAAGTTGGATAGTACAGCCATGGTACGTGAGTTTTCTTATGTCTTTCCTAAGGAATTGCCAAGATTACCACCTGTGATAGAGATTGAGTTTGTGATAAAATTGGCACTTGGAACGGAGCCAATCTCAAAGGCACCGTATAGGATGTCCTTGTCTGAACTGAAAGAATTAAAAGTACAGACGCATGAACTATTGGATAAGGGATTCATTAGACCGAGCGCATCGCCATGGGGAATGCCGATGCTGTTTGTAAGAAAGAAGGATGGATCCTTGCATTTGTGTATAGATTACAGGCAGTTGAATCAAGTAACCATCAAGAACAAGTATCCTTTGCCGAGAATAGATGATTTGTTTGATCAACTACAGGGAGCGTCTGTATTCTCTAAAATAGACTTGAGGACTGGTTATCACCAGCCGAGGATTAAGAAGGAGGATATACCAAAGATTGCTTTTAGAATGAGATGCGGGTATTATGAGTTTATGGTTATGCCTTTTAGTTTGACCAATGCCCCTATTACATTCATCGATTTGATGCATCGAGTGTTTAAGGAGTACTTGGATCGGTTCGTCATTGTTTTTATAGACGACATCTTGATTTATTCGAATAGTAATGGAGAACATGAGGAACACTTGAGGGTAGTTCTGCAAACCCTAAGGGAGCGTTCGCTTTACGCCAAGTTAAGTAAATGCAAATTTTGGTTGAGTAAAGTGGCTTTCCTTGGTCATGTGATTTCTGGAGAAAGAATTTCAGTAGATCCTTCAAAGATTGAGGCAGTGATGAAATGGCCTAGACCTACAATGGTTACCAAGATTAGAAGTTTTTTGGGATAAGCAGGTTATTATGGGCGATTCGTGGAGAAGTTCGTCTATAGCTACTCCATTGAAGAGACTAACGAAGAATGATGTGAAGTTTGAATGGACGGACAAGTGTGAGAAAAGTTTCAAAGAACTTAAGCACCGATTAACGACCGCACCAGTACTAACCATTCCTTTTGGACCTAGAGCTTATGAGATATATACCGATGCTTCGCTAAAAGGACTAGGGTGTGTGATGATGCAACCTGGAAAAGTGGTTGTTTATGCCTCACCACAATTGATACCACATGAGATGAATTATCCAACGCATGATTTAGAGTTAGTTGCCATCATCTTTGCTTTAAAGAACTGGAGGCACTATTTATATGGTGAAAGATTTCAAATTTATACAGATCATCAAAGTTTGAAGTATCTGTTTTCTCATAAAGAATTGAATATGAAGCAGCGTCGATGGATGGAGTTACTTAAGGACTATGATTGCGAGATTCTGTATCATCCTGGAAAGGCAAATAGATTCGCGGATGCGCTTAGTCGAAAGTCAAGTATTGCACTCTTGTTGGTTAAAATATGGTCCTTGTTAGCGGGATTAAGAGATTCTGAGTTTAAACTGAAATTTTTCCTATTGCCAAGTTTAGTGACAACCTTGAGGATTAAGCCTAAGATCTAGGAAAAAGCAAAGGCTTTACAATTTATGGATCCGGAGATTCAAAAGATTCTTGGAATGGATGCGACAAAAAGGAAACCTGAGTTCCAAGTGTCGAATAATGGAATTATGAAGTTTCGAGGATGTTTGTGTGTACCCGATGATGAAGAACTTAAGGAAAGGATTTTAGCGGAAGCTCGCAGGAGTAATTACAGTATTCATCCAAGTAGCACTAAGATGTATCAGAATCTACGGAAACACTGCTGGTGGAACGGAATGAAGGTGGATGTAGCTAAACATGTGACGAAGTGTTTGACCTGTAAGCAAGTGAAAGCTCAACATTGCAAGCCTGGAGTATTGTTACAACCTCTAGAAATTCCTGAGTGGAAATGGGAACATGTGACAATGAATTTTGTGATAGGGTTACTGTCACGCCCCGAACTCGTCGAGCTCTCGAACATCCCTGCAAATAAACCATACAATCTCTCGCGGTCCCGAGATCTAGACTTACAAGTCGAGAGATGATATATATACATAAGCATACGGAAGCCATATTCAAATAATCCCCGCACAATATATATAAGTTAAGTGGGACCTGGATAACATAATAATTGTCATATATCATAACTAACAGTTCATACAACTCTGACTACTACAGTCTGCTAATAAACTGGGCGACGAGGTAGTTCGCAAATAGAGTCCCTCATGACATCCAAAGGACAGGACAGGTCGCCTCCAAAAGAGTTAGGTCAATAAACTATATCTCCTAGGATGAGTTGCTGGAGTCCCCGAAATCCTCTACAGCCTCGATCGGCTCATACTCAGAGAACGTCTCGGATGGGACCTTGATGGTATCCTCCATGGTCTCTTCATGGGACGGCTCCGCAGGATCCTCATCGGTCGCTTCCAAGACGATGACCTCGTCCTCCTTCACAGTAAGGTCCAGCGTCGGGGTCTTCTTCGACCCATTCCTAGACCCAATTACCGATCCCTCTAGCTGCTCCTACTTTCCTGCGGTATGGCACCAGTCGGGTATAATATCCGGGGGTATCTCGTGGGACTTCAGTGGCCTAATTGACTCGTCCCCTACCTTCTAAAACCAAGCCTCGAACCTATGAGGCTTCCAGTCCGGCTTACCCTCGTCTACCCATACGATTGTGCACTTTCTCACATATATATTCCCCTAACTGTCCGGGAACTCGTCAAAATATGTAGTCATCTCCTTGGGGTCCCCAAAACGTATAGGTCACATGCTTAAGGCCTAGGATTTGTAAAAATAAAGGTCCCTAAAATGGGTGAGATACACATCTCAGTAAAAGAACCCTAACCCTAGGTCAGGTCGATAGTCCGCTCAGGTAGTTGTACCCCTCATTAATTCCAGACTCATAAGCACACAGGCATATCAGACACAGATCCATAAAATAATAACATACAGATGACATATATGCAATGATGACCTCATGTCACACTCAGATGATCATGCACAACCGTCTTGCCACTTCACCACATCCACCAATCTCCGCCTACCGCAATCTTTAGCCTGCAATCTCGTCGCATCAGGCTTGGTCCGTGTAAACGCATCAGGTTCCGATGAATCTCCAGGCCAGTCTCATCATCTCATCCTCCGTCCCGCGAATAATTCACATCAAGACCGTGGCCATCTCAACCTCGCGATCTTGTCGCATTAGGGCGCCATAAAATATCAACTCCACTCCGTGATCTCGTCGTATCAGGGTATCCAACTCCTCGCCCTGCGTCTCATACGCCTCAGGGCTTCACCATGTCATGCTCATGTCGTGATTTTAATTCAATTTCACAAATCAAACAATAGGTGCAACTCATGCACAGTTCGAAAACTCATGGCGTGCAAGGTAATCCAATGACACACATACATGACGAATGATTTCAAGCATAAATAATAACATACATAATCCCCCTATAGCCACTTAGGGCATACCAAGAACTATCCTTTGGAAACTCTTCATAAATCGATCAATTTTAACCTCGACTCACCCAATTGAGTCCAATCTTCCTATCCTAAGTTTAGAATTCCCTTACCTTTGGCTCGACAACACAAATCTCCTCTTGCAATAGCCTCAAAGTCTCGGCCTTTTAGGGTTCAAGGTCGAACTCGTCGCGCAACCTAAGAATTTCAAGGAATCAGTCAATTTTCCATACCTAATTCCTCAATCCATTAACTCCAATCATCCATAACCTAACTCTTATCATCTCATCATGTCTTAAACATTAATTTTCAACTCAAAATCACCATCCTCAGCCCTCAACGGGTTCGGTTTGGCCCGGCACCGAACCGATCTTACTCGGTTCTGTGCAAGCCGAGTACAACCGATCCTAAATCTACTACAAATCCAACATTTAAACACTATCCTACCTCTTAACATGTCTAACTAAGGGTTTGAGAGACTCACCGAAGTTTTGAAGTCAAATGGTCGCCGGATTCCCATTGAAACTCGCCAGATCGTCCAAGGTCAGTTTACCAACAGATTCTGTACAAAGTTTACAAGGCCGGTTCATGGTAAAAAATTCATCAAATTGAGCCGAAATTTTTATCACAGATTCTTACATGTCTCTACTAGATCTTCACAAAATTTGACTCCAAAATTCCAATATTTCGGCCTTCAAAAGGACTAGGAACCGAACCTACCTTAGGTTGAGTTCTAATCTGTAGGCTTCCGGGAAATCTCTTGGCTGGGGCTCCTCGATGCTCCAAATGACTTGATTCTTGTTCGAGAATGTCGGCAGGACGTAGCGCTTCGCTGGTGTGGTTTGCCGATGGTCGAATGGTGGCCGGAGGTGGTCGACGACGGCGTCGAACAGAGAGGTCAGTGCTGATTGCCGGCGACAGAAAGAAGAAGGAAGAAGAAGAGGAGTGTTCAGTGGTCTAAGGGGGAGTTATGGCCAGCCAAATGGGGTGAAGAGAGAGAAAAAAAGCTTATATACAAGGCCTTGGTCAAATGGTTGAATGGTAGGTTTGGCATAGTGGATATGACTTGTCTTTATCCTATCTATTGACACATGTCCACTTGTCAATCATGCTTTGATCCAATGGCCCATAATCCTTCTTGATTTTTCGGCACCTTGAGAGGTTTAATGTCCAAAATTTCCTTCTTCAATTGCTTGGGCAAGGTTCTAAGTTTGAGGGGCAAAAGGATAATTTTACCCCCGACGTTCAGAACGTCGTTTTTCTCGTTTCAAAATTCTTTGATAGGGCGACGGCCAATCCGAATAACATTGGAATTCTTGATTTTCCATTTTCAATCTTTCAAGACTCATTTCTGATAGTTTTCTCTATCATATGTGGTTCCAACCTATCCCGAATAGATAGGCGGCTTTTGCAGACATTACGCGTATCGACCCCGTGCTTCATATCACGTTTAGGGCTCGTCAATTCATGGCTGCTTTGGTTGTCATGTAACTGTGAGAGTTTATCGCTAGTCTCTATGGTCTCGATCTTCACTGTCCAATTTAGGAAAAATTTGCATATCATACGTTGGTTAAGCGGCATCACCCGCGCTCCAATCGTATGACACTCGCAAGGCAATCCTTAATCGTTCTTAGATCGGCCTCTTGGTGGTCTTAAATATCCCCTCGATAATCCTTATGGTCAAAGCGTCATTTCCTATCCAAGTCGCTTAGGTCCACGTACCTTGTCTCGCGTTAGCCTTTCCCTTTTGGTCACTCTACTCAGATTGATCAGATTTGAGCGAAAGATGACTGAAACACATCGTTTGATATATATATAAACTTCTCATTAATGAGTCTGAAATGGACTCAAAATCAGAATGTCATAACTCTTCCCTCCTTAGGAAAATTTCGTTCACGAAATTTACATTACACTTAATCACTCAAATAAATGGGGGTGCTGTCGTTTCATTGTCTCTTCATTCTCCCACGTGGCACCTTCAGTTCCATGGTGCTCCCATATTACCTTGACTAGTGGAATCTTCCTATTCTTAAGGATTTGCTCTTTCCGGTCTTCGATACTTATTGGCTTCTCCACGTACGACACTTTGTTGTCCACTTCTATGGCTTCATAATTCAGTACATGTGTCGGGTCTGGTTCATACTTTCGCAACATCGACACATGGAACACATTATGCACCTGGGATAGATTGGGCGGCAAGGCAAACCTATAGGCCAAGGTTCCAATCCTCTCCAGTATCTCGAATGAGCCTACATACCTTGGGCTCAGCTTCCCCTTCTTTTCGAATCGCAATAGTCTCCTCATCGGCAACACCTTGAGAAAGACGTGATCGCCCACTTAAAACTCCAATGGCTTGCGTCGCTTATCTCGTAGCTCTTCTGACGACTTTGAGCCGTCCTCAGTCTATCCCAAATTATCTTCACTGCTTCTACCGATTGCTCTACCAATTCTGGGCCTGTGATACTTCTTTCTCCAACCTCATCCTAACAAATCGGGGTTCTGCAGGCTTGTCCATAAAGTGTCTCGAATGGTGCCATCTGAATACTCTGCCGATAGCTGTTGTTATACGCAAACTCTACCAAATGTAATTGCTCTTCCCATCTACCTTTGAAATCTATGACGCATGCTCTCAACATGTCCTCGAGCGTCTGAATTGTCCTTTCTAACTGTCCATCCGTCTACGGATGGAACACCGTACTAAACTACAATCAAGTCCCCATGGTTTCTTGCAGACTTTTTCAAAAAGTTGTCGTGAAGTTAGGATCTCAATCGGACGTAATCGTCTCTGATACTTCGTGCAACCTCACTATATGTCTCATGTACAGCTCCGCATATCGATCCATAGTGAAGTACTTTCGCACAGGAATGAAGTGGACGGACTTGGTCAATCTGTCCACGACTACCCTTATAGAGTCGTGACCTCGCTGGCTTCTTGCGAGTCCCATCACAAAATCCATGGTTATATGCTCCCATTTCCATCCTAGAATTTCCAATGGATGTAACAATCCTCCAGGCTTACAGTGCTGTGCTTTCACTTGCTGGCATGTCAAACATTTAGCTACGTATTTCGCTACGTTCATCTTCATCGTGTTCCACCAATAGTGCTGTCGCAAATTCTGGTACATCTTTGTACTTTCAGGGTGGACACTATAGTTGCTCCTATGAGCCTCTGACAAGATCCTTTCTCTGAGTCCTCCATCGTTTGGCACGCACAATCGTCCTCTAAACTTCAGAATTCTGTCCTCAAGCACCTGAAACTCGAGTTTCCTCTTTGTCACGTCCATCTCAAGGATCTTCTGAATCTCTAGGTCCGTAGACTATAAGGCCTTTATTCTTTCCTGGACCTCAGGTTCTACCCTCAGCGTAGCTATGAAGCTAGACAACTGATCAACTTCAAACCTGAACGCGGAGTCTCTCAATCCTCAATCATCGACCAACCTTTCACCAGTAGGCATGCGATGCTTGACTTTCGACTCAGAGCATCTGCTACTCTGTTTGCTTTCCTAGGGTGATATAATATCTCACAATCATAGTCCTTAAGCAGCTCTATTCACCTACGCTGCCTCATATTCAGTTCTTATTGGGAAAACAAATACTCTAAGCTTTGGGGGTCGCTATATATTTGAAACTTCTCGCCACAAAGGTAGTGTCTCCAAATTTTCACCAGGTCGTGTGTCGGGTAATTCATCTTATGTGGTCTCAACTGTCTGGATGCATAAGCTACTACTCTCCCGTGCTGCATCAACACATAGCCTAATCCTTTCAGCGAAACATCGCCATATATTTCATAACCTCCTGGTCCCAACGGAATGGTCAGCACTGATGCGGTCGTCAATCTATGCACAAGCTCTTAGAAACTCTTCTCACATTTATCAGTCCATTCAAACCTCGTTTCCTTCTTCGTCAACCGGGTCATTGGAATGGCTATGGATGAGAATTTCTCTACAAAACGTCTGTAGTATCCTATCAATCCCAAGAAACTTCAGGCCTCCGTAACTGTAGTAGCCCTCGGCCAATTAGTTACTGCTTCAATCTTCGCAGGATCTACTGCAATCCCTTCTCCAGACACCACATGACCCAGAAAAGCTACTTGTTCAGCCAAAACTCACACTTACTCAACTTCGCATAGAACGTATGCTCCCTCAGCATCTGTAGTACAATTCTCAAGTGTTCCTCATGTTCTGCATCGCTCCTCGAGTAAATCAAGATATCGTCAATAAAGACTATGACGAATCTATCCAAAAATTCCTTAAATACTCAATGCATCAGGTCCATAAAAGCAGCTGAAGCGTTAGTCAATCCAAACGGCATCATCGTAAACTCATAATGACCATACCTCGTCCTAAAAGCGGTCTTAGGTATGCCTTCCTTCTTGATTCTCAGCTGGTGATACCTAGTTCTCAAGTCAATTTTCGAAAACACTGTTGCTCCTTGCAATTGGTTGAATAGATCATCGATCCTTGGCAACGGATACTTGTTCTTCACAGTCACTTGATTCAGCTGCCAGTAGTCAATGTACAATCGCAAGGACCCATCCTTCTTCCTTACGAATAACACTGGTGCTCTTCATGGTGAAGCACTTGGTCGAATGAATCCTTTGTCTAGGAGCTCTTGCATCTGCACCTTTAACTCCTTTAACTCTGACAGGGACATCCTGTAAGGTGCTTTCGATATCGATTCTGTCCTAGGGGCTAACTCGATTACAAACTCTATTTCCCGCTTCGGTGGTAGTCTTGGCAACTCTTGGGGAAACACATCAGGAAATTCACGTACTACCGGGATATTCTCTAACTTTGGTTCTTCGATAGTCGTGTCCATTACTGCCACTAGGTATGCCTGACATCCTTTAGACATCAGCTTAGTCACTTCCAAAGATGAGACCATGGGAATCGAGATTCCTCCTCGACTTCCCACCAATTAAAAGCTAGGGCGGCCTCTCGGATAAAATCGGATTGTTTCACTACCACAGTCTACTACTGCCCCTTGCTTACCCAACCAATCCATTCCTATTATTACATCAAAATCAAATATAGGCAATAAAGCCAAGTCAATGCTCTCTTTACTCCCTCCAATAACAATCTCACAACTAGTACAATCCAATGACACTATTATGTTATCCTTTAAGGGAGTGGCAACATGCAGAATTATACTCAACGGTTCCAATTTCATGCCTACTAATTCAGCAAATTGCGCAAATAGAAATGAATGTGTGGCACTAGGGTCAAATAATGCGTATGCAGCTTGTTTGCACAAGTAGACCGTACCTGTGACCACTCCTGGTACTTCCTCCGCTTTCTTGCTAGCTATTGCATACACTCTGCCCTGTGCCGGTGGTCTGCCCTGCTCAATCTGAGGCGTTTCAATCAACAGTCCCGCTTGTGTCTCCTGTCCTTGCGGTTGACTTGTCGGAGCTTGATTCGGATACACCCTCATCTGGTGGCCCATCTGACCACATTTGAGACATGCTCCCGTCCTCACTGGGCATGGCCTATTCCCATGCCTCCTGCCACAAAGTCTGCAGCTCTAGTTCGCAGGATTTGGTGACTTTGCGATGTTCTTTCGTACTGGAGGCGCAAAACATCTGTTGTTCACCATCGGCCTCTTGCCCATTTGGCAAGTATCTCTGAAAGACGTAAATAGCGATTCAGTTGCAGCATTTCTTTCTTTCAAGTCCCGCTATATCGTCTGGCTCCGCTCGTAGATATCCTTGTAAGTCCTCAAGTTCAACGCAATCATCTGGCTACGAAGCTTAGGCCTCAGACCATCTTTAAACCTTCTTGCATTCTTCAGAGGGTCCCCCACAAATCGTGGAGCATACCTCGAAAGCCTCGCGAATTCAATCTCGTACTGATCTATTGTCAGCTAGTTCTGGCGTAACTACAGGAACTCCACCTGTTTACTTTTCCTGGCCATCTCAGAAAAATACTTATCATTGAAGGCCATCTTAAAGACTTTCTAGTTCATGGCCGTTCCTTCAGGGAAGACGCCATCCTTGGTGGCAGCCCACCAGTCATTCGCTGTACCCTCCAGCCGGTACACGGCTAACAATACCTTCTCTTCATCTGTACACCTCAGTACTCCGAAGGCTTTCTCTAGTTTCTCGATTCATTTGGCGCTAGCTCCAGATCTCCAATCCCGTCAAACTGTGTCGGTTTCAGCTTCATAAATTGCTCTACTAGCTGGCCCATTTGTTTGGCCATGACGATCTTTTCTTGGGCATTCACAGTCTCAATGCCCTGGCCAGGTTCATTATGACTTCCATTACCACCATTGTGGCCATTGTTGGCGTTGATGGCGACTATGGCAGCTCCTATTGCCTGGGCAATGATAGCGTCTCAATCCTGAGCCTGCCTATCCATCATATCGCCGATTCTTTCTAGTGCTCTTAGTACACCATCCATCCTTGGATCTTTAGCGACAGGTGGCCTCGAGCTAGAGGCTCCGCCTCTTGGTTTCCAGCCCTTCTAGGTAGGTTACTCATCCTTGTCTCTTTCTACTAAACCTGATCCATCACAAGTTCAACAAGAAGTTAGTAACTTACTCAATCATCCAAATCCAGAGCTACTAACTAATCCTTAACAAAAATAGTTATGCCACATCAGTAATTCGTACATCAACTCTAGAAACATTTCAGCCAACAGCCCACGACCATTTCTCAGTTCCATTCACTTCAGTGATTCGCTAAAACCGATCACTTTCGTTCCTTAAACAAACCAAGGTCCAGAAATGACCTTCAATCCTTAGTAGAGAACTTGATCCTTAAGCATTTCCACAACCCTACCAGAGTCCATTATCAACCTTAAGTACTAGGTCACAAGCTATACATCCCATGCCTTATCTTAACCAGTCCCCTAAGGTCTTGCTATCCATCCTTGTCCCGACTTAATCCTCCTTATTACTCCAGTTCTCAACCAACTTTTGATCGAGCTGACTTTGCTCTAATACCACTTCGGACGGGGATGTCAAGCCTCGAACCCGTCGAGCTCGCAAACATCCCTGCAAATGAACCATACAATCTTTCGCAGTCCAAGGATCCAGACTTACAAGTCGAGAGATGATATATATACATAAGCATGCGAAAGCCATACTTAAATAATCTACGTACAATATATATAAGTTAAGTGGGACCTGGATAGCATAATAATTGTCATTTATCATAACTAACAGTTTATACAACTCCGACTACTACAGTCCGCTAATAAACTGGACGACGAGGTAGTTCACAAAAAGAGTCCCTCATGACATCCAAAGGACAGGACAGGTCGCCTCCAAAAGAGTCAGGTCAATAAACTATATCTCCTAGGATGAGCTGCTAGAGTCCTTGAAATCCTCTACGTCCTCGGTCGGCTCATACTCAGAGAATGTCTCGGACGGGACCTCGAAGGTATCCTCCATGGTCTCCTCATAGGATGGCTCTGCAAGATCCTCCTCGGTCAGCTCCAAGATGATGACTTCGTCCTCCTCTACTGTAAGGTCCAGCGTCAGGGTGGTCTTCTCCAGCCCATTCCTAGACCCAACTACCGATCCTTCTGGATGCTCCTACTCTCCTGCGGTCTAGCACCAGTCGAGAATAACACTCGGGGATATCTCGTGGGGCTTCAGTGGCCCAATCGACTCGTCCCCTACCTTCTGAAATCAAGCCTCGAACCTATGAGGCTTCCGGTCCGGCTTACCCTCGTCTACCCATACGACTGTGCACTTTCTCACATATATGTTCCCCTGACTGTTCGGAAACTCGTCAAAATATGCAATTATTTCCTTGAGGTCCCCAAAACGTATAGGCCACATGCTTAAGGCCTAGGATCTGTAAAAATAAAGGTCCCAAAACGGGTGAGATATACATCTCAGTAAAAGAACCCTAACCCTAGGTCAGGTCGATAGTCCGCTCAAGTAGTCGTACCCCTTATTAATTCTAGACTCATAAGCACACAGGCATATCAGGCACAAATCCATAAAACAATAACATACAAATGACATGCATGCAATGATGACCTCATGTCACACTCAGCTAATCATGCACAACCGTCCTGCCACTTCACCACATCCACCAATCTCCGCCTGCCTCAATCTCTAGCCCACGATCTCATCGCATCAGGCTCGGTCCGCGTAAACGCATCAGACCGTCATCGGCAACTCACGTAAACGCATCAAGTTCCGATGAATCTCCAGGCTAGTCTCATCATCTTATCCTCCATCCCGCGAATAATTCGCATCAGGACCGTGGCCATCTCAACCCCATGATCTTGTTGCATCAAGGTGCCACACAACATCAACTCCACCTCGCGATTTCATCGCATCAGGGTATCCACCTCCTATCCCGCGTCTCATACGCCTTAGGGCCTCGCCATGTCATGCTCATGCCATGATTTTAATTCAATTTCACAAATCAAATAACAGGTGCAACTCATAGACAGTTCAAAAACTCATAGCATGCAAGGCAATCTAATGAGACACATACATGGCAAATGATTTTAGGCATAAATAATAACATACATAATCCCCCTATAGCCACTTAGGGCATGCCAAGAACTATCCTTTGGAAACTCTTCATAAATCGATCAATTTCAACCTCGACTCTCCCAATTGAGTCCAATCTCCCTATCCTAAGTTTAGAAATCCCTTAACTTTAGCTCGACGACATAAATCTCCTCTTGCAATAGCCTCAAAGTCTCGTCCCCTTAGAGTTCAAGGTCGAACTCTTCACCCAACCTAAGAATTTGAACGAATCCTTCAATTTTCCATACCAAATTCCTCGATCCATTAACTCCAATCATCCATAATCTAACCTTTATCATCTCATCATGTCTTAAACATCAATTTGCAACTCAAAATCACCATCCTCAGCCCTCAACAGGTTCGGTTTGGCCCGGCACCGAACCGGTCCTACTCGGTTCTGTGCAAGCCGGGTCCAACCGATCCTAAATCTACTCCAAATCTAATATTTAAACACAATCCTACATCTTAACATGTCCACCTAAGGGTTTGGGAGGCTCACCGAAGGTTTGAAGTCAAATGACCATTGGATTCTCGTTGAAACTCGCCGGATCCTCCAAGGTCAGTTTACCGGCAGATTCTGTGCAAAGTTTACAAGGCCAGTTCTTGATCAAAACTTTATCAAATTGAGCCCTAATTTTTATCATAGATTTCTACATGTCTCTACTAAATCTCCTCAAAATTTGACTCCAAAATTCCAATATTTCGACCTTCAAAAGGACTAGGAACTGAACCTATCTCAGGTTGAGTTCTAATCTGTCGGCTTCCGGGAAATCTCTTGGTCGGGGCTCCTCGATGCTCCAAATGACTTGATTCTTATTCGAGGATGTCGACAAGACGTAGATCTTTGCTGGTGTGGTCTGCCGGCAGTCGAATGGTGGCCGGAGGTGGTCGACAACGGCACCGAACAGAGAGGTCAGTGCTGGTCACCGACGACAGAAAGAAGAAGGAAGAAGAAGAGGAGTGTTCGGTGGCCTAAGAGGGAGTTATTGCCAGCCAAATGGGGTGAAGAGAGAGAAGAAAAGCTTATATACAAGGCCTTGGTCAAATGGTTGAATGGTAGGTTTGGCATAGTAGATTTGACTTGTCTTTATCCCATCTATTGACACATGTCCACTTGTCAATCATGCTTTGATCTAATGGCCCATAATCCTTCTTGATTTTTCAGCAGCCTTGAGGGGTTTAATGTCCAAATTGTCTTTCTTCAATTGCTTGGGTAAGGTTCTAAGCTTGAGGGGTAAAAGGGTAATTTTACCCATGACGTTCAGAACGTCGTTTTTCTCATTCCAAAATTCTTTGATAGGGCGACGACTAATCCGAATAGCGTTGGAATTCTTGATTTTCCATTTTTAATCTTTCAAGACTCGTTTTTGATAGTTTTCTCTATTAGACGCAATTCTAGCCTATCCCGAATCGACGGGCGGCTTTTGCAGACAATACGCATTTCGATCCCGTGCTTCATATCACGTTTAGGGCTCATTAATTCATGGCGGCTTTGGTTGTCATGTAATTGTGAGAGTTTATCGCTAGTCCCTATGGTCTCAATCTTAATTGTCCAATTTAGGAAACATTTGCAAATCATACATTGGTTAAGCGGCATCACCCGCGCTCCAATCGTATGACACTCGCAAGGCAATCCTTAATTATTCTTAGATCGGCCTCTTGGTGGTCCTAAATATCCTTTTGATAATCCTTATGGTTAAAGCACCATTTCCTATCCAAGTCGCCTAGGTCCACGTACCTCGTCTCTCGTTAGCCTTTCCCTTTCGGTCAGCCTACTCAAATTGATCAGATTTGAGCGAAATATGACTAAAAGACATCGTTTGATATATATAAACTTCTCATTAATGAGTCTGAAATGGACTCGAAATCAGAATGTCACAGTTACCGAGAAGTCAGAAGGTCATGACTCAATTTGGGTAACTATGGATAGATTAATTAAGACGGCACACTTTATACCTGTGCGAAAAGATTGTTCAATGGAAAGGTATGTAGAGTTGTAAATGCGCTAGATTGTGCGATTGCATGGAGTCCCTGTTACGATCACGTTGGATCGAGATCCTAAGTTTACAGCAAACTTTTGAAAGAGTCTACAAGAGGCTTTGGGAACTAGATTACAATTCTGTACGGCGTACCATCCACAGACTAATAGACAGTCAGACAGGACGATACAAATGCTCGAGGATATGTTGCGAGCCTGTGTCATAGATTTTAAAGGTGGCTGGGAAGACCAACTATATTTGGTGGAGTTTGCGTACAATAACAGTTACTAGCAAAGCATTAGTACGTCACCGTTCGAAGCACTTTATGGTCGAGCTTGCAGAATGCCTATATGTTGGGATGAAGTTGGAGAAATGAGTATAATAGACCCAAAATTAGTGGAATGATCTGTTGAGGCGATTAAAGTCATTAGAGACAGGCTGAGAATGGCACAAAGTCGAAAGAAGAGCTATGCTGATAAAAGGCGCGAACCGTTGGAATTTCAAGTTGGCGACCATGTTTTCCTAAAGGTATCACCGATGCGTGAATTGTCTCGATTTGGGAAAAAAGGAAAACTGAGTCTGAGATATATAGGTCCTTTTGAAATGCTGGAGCGAATTGAAACTTTGGCCTACAGACTTGCCTTGCCGCCAAACTTATCACAAGTGCATAATATATTTCATGTGTCAATGCTGAGGAAGTACAAGCCAGACCCGACTCACATGTTGAATTTTGAAACCATCGAGGTTGATGACAAGGTGTCATATATGGAAAAGCCTCAGAATCGACGATCGAAAGGAGCAAGTCTTAAGAAATAAGACGATTCCATTAGTCAAATTAATTTGGGAGCATCACGGGACTGAAGGAGTAACGTGGGAAAGCGAAGAAGCTAGGAGACGTCAATACCCCAATTTGTTTACTTAAGTTAGGTTTATTGTAAATTTTGAGGACGAAACTTCTATAAGGGGGAAGAATTGTGACATTATGAATTTCCTGCCATTTTGAGACTGTTAAATGTGAATATACCTTTCGATGTATTTCAGTCTTGTCTCGTTCAGATCTGAACAATCTTGAGTAAATTGACCAAAAGGGAAAGTCTAACACATAGCAAGGTACGTGGACCTAGAAAATTCGAAAAAGGAAATGACTCTTTGACCATAAGGATTGTCGAGGAAACATTTAAATCCCACAAGGCCGATCAGATAACGATTAAGGAATACAATGCTAGCATTATACTATTCGATCGCGGGTGATGCCGCTTAACTATTGTATAATTTGCAAATTTTCCTAAATCGAACTATGACAATCGAAGCCATCGGAACTACTGATGAACCCTATCAATTACATGACATCCAAGGCTGTCATAACTTGAGTTCTCCTAAGTGTGATGAGAATCACAGAGTCCATACGCGAAATATCTGCAAAAGCTACTCGTTAGTTCGAGACAAACTGGAATTACGATCGACGAACGAATGATCATGAAATGGAAGCTCAAAATTGGCAATTGAAAATAGTGAATTCCAATTCTGGATAGGAATTTGACGACGTCTCGCCAAATGGTAATTTTGAATTAGAAAATTGAAGTTTGGACTGAAAGTGCAAAATTACCATCTTGCCCCTCGACCATTTGCTTTGCCTTAAGAATGCAAGAAGGTCAAAAGGTCATTCTCTTCTCCATTATAGGGCTGCCGAAATTTATACATATAGGGTCAAAGATGAGTCAAAGTTTGAGTTGCATTATTGGGCAATTGCCACATGTCAAGCAATGAAGACTTCAAGCATTAATTACCCTACTAAACCTTGTCTAATCAATTTCAAGCCAATGATTTGTGTGAGAGAACCATTTGAAGCCCTAGCAGCCGTGCATACCATCTACCATCAATTTCCTTGCATTTTCCTCTCCATTTTGCTTACAACCGAAAACTGCCTAGAAGACAGATTCTGCCCTCCCTGTTCGGTCATCTCGCTGGCCGCTTTCCGGTGCCACCTTGCTGTGCACCGACCATCAGGAGCAAGGTTGACGCGTCCCCGACAAGTTTCAAGTCGTAGATCGAGGTTTCGTCGAACGGTTTTTCCCGACCAGCCCTTACACCAAAACCGAATGGAAATCGCACGAGCTGAGGTAAGATCTTCGTTCTACCTCTTAGAGACTCCAATTGGCCTCAAATTTTTTAGGAGACCTTCATAACATCTAGTACCAAGGTATGATAGTCTGTGACTGCAAGTTAGATGGTGTTAAAATAGGTTTTCATGGCTGAACATTGATGATGAAATTTGGATAAATTCTAACATTGAGGAGACCGGGCTATTCCGAAGTCTTTGAGGGTGTCAATCCACTTCAAATCTCACGATGAGCTTTCTAAACCCATAAAGGAAGGTCTTAGCAAGTTGGTTATTGAAGGATTGAGAATTAGAATTGAAGTATGGCTCGATTGAACAATTAAAAATTGAAACCTGTTCTGTTTTGGTTGATGAACCTTGCTGGCCGGTTCTATTTATGGGTTGAATGAGGAGCATTTGAACTACAAATAGACTTATAATATCTTATTTAATATATTGTGAGTGTCGATGAGAAGTGTGAGAAGTGGATTGAAGTTTAGAGGTGATTTATGGAAAAATTAGTGCATAAACCTCTAAGTTACGACTTATTATGGATATGACCATGCAAACCGAATACATTAAGGGTTCGGAGTGAGCATTGCCATGTGTCTGATTGTTAGAAAGGGTGTCTTAACTTGGCAATGGTATGGCTAATGAGAAATGAGATTATTGAAGGCGAGCATTCCATGATTTTTAATGTAAGATTGATAAATCTTTTTAGGTTGACGAAGAATTCATGGGAATTCTATATTTGTGGCATTGAGGAGAGTTGTCTGGTGTGACATTGTGCTGATTAATCAAGGTAAGTATCTCCTAAACCTTTATCTGAATACTATGATACTGCTAGATGAGTTATTGAATGATTGGTGAATTTTATGAATTGAATTGTGCTTGTTGTGATGGCATTGTGGATCCAATGAAGGAAGTGTGGAGGATACCGATTGGTCTGATAACCTTGGTGGTATCAGAGGGTGGTAAATTGAATGAAAATGATAATACTAATTGGTCTGATGACCCCGGTGGCACTAAGAGGCTGTAAGCCTAGAGAGTTTCGATTGTTCTGTGGCCCCAGTGGTATGTGGATATTGTTTGGTCTTTGGCTCCGGTGATGTCAGATGGAAGGAGTGCTAATGGAGTGTGTGTGTGGATGAGAAAGTGGTGTCTGTGGTGTATGTGGTGCATGTGCTTGCATATTAGGACCCTGGAATTGAGCATGATTGTTTGCACTGATTATCCATGCCTGATAATTAATATTGCCTTTGTGTGATGCCTTATGCCATTGCGTTGTTTGTTATTCTACATTTTGAATGGCATACGTGTGTGGTATGGTAGGACTGATATTGAGGTAAAGGGTTAGGTTTCACTTTCTGAGATGTCGAACTCACCCCATAGTGGGACAAACTTTTCAGACCCCAAGTCTTAACCATATTGCCAATCTGTCTGGGCGATCCAAATGAGATAACCACCCTTTTTGATGAGTTTCCATATTGGAAGGATATTACATATATCAGGAAGCACAAAACTATCTGGGTAGATAAAGGAAAGCTGGAACTACAACCCCACTGTTTTGAGGCATGGTTTCGTTAAGTTGGAGACAGTAGCTTGATGGGACCTCTGCTGCTTGAGGATGTTTCATGGGAAGTGATTCCAATCTAGTGTCATATGTCCCGACCAGGTAGTGAAATGGATAACCTATTATCCGTGGGAGGTTCAAGGAACATACTGAGAAATAATACAAGGTCACGGAAGCAAATTAAATTGCTCCATACAAACCCACAATAAGATGACTTAGGACAATAGGGTATCCCTATCGCATAAATAATAAGGTCAGTTACAAATGTAACCCTAACGGCTTCTTCAAATGCCATTCCATGGCAAGTTCGAGTTTCCTTCGCCTGAGACCTGTAAAAGATAAGCCCCCACTGGGGTAAGATATAAATCTCAATAAGTGAAACCTAATCCTAGACCTGAACACCAATCCCCCCAGACCACACACCAATGCTATTAGGCGCATGCATTCTGCAATTCAATATCACAAGGCATAAAATTGTCTAACATATCAGCGAGCTAGGCACGCATAAAAATCACAGCCACCAATGTTCAACCTCAAGGGTTCAAGCTTACTACACATGTAACACGTATTTTGATACATACTTGTCATTACTTTCTCGTTACCCCACGTACTCCTCTAGCACTCCTGCCATCTGACATCACCGTGGTCATCAGATCAAACGATATCCACGTACCACTGGGGTCATTAGACCAATCGGTACTCTCTAAGCTTACAGCCACTTAATGCCACCGGGGTCATCAGACCAATCGACATTCTCATTCTCATTCAATTTCACCACCCTCCGATATCACCGGGATCATCAGACCAATCGGTATCATCATTAATTCCCAAGACTCACAGCCATTGTAATCGTCGAGGCTAAAGGCCAGCGATCGTTGGGGCACTACGACCCATTCATAAAACATCGGTACTATAGCAGTTACATAACATAGGCATTATAATCAAATCACTAGCATGGCTTCAAAGCCAATTCATATAAATCTAGTGCTCAATAGCCGAAGTATATTACCAAGCTCAATAGCCAATAAAATCACATAATCGCCACTCAAACTAACATACCACACGGCCATGCAAACATCAGTGTCATTCTAGTGCAGAAGCCATCAATTATAGCATGAAAAATCACAATTTCACCCCAGGCAAGCATGTGTGGTTCGGTCCACTCGCATTCCATGCGACCATTAACAATTCAAACACCTTATGTGCACAATTTCATCAATTCACCACCCAACCTCATCCAGTAGTGTCCTAGCATTCAGACAAAAGTTTAGGAAATATTTAGCTGGATCAATTAGCTAAATCTCACACCAAGCGACTCTCCTCAATGCCACAAGTATATAACCTCCAAGAATTTCTCGTCCACCTAGAAAAGTTCACCAATCTTGAATCAAAAGACATTGAATTCTCACTTCCTTTAACCCAATTTCTCATTAGCCATATCATAGGCAATTTAAGACACTTTATTGATCAATTGGACACATATCAACACTCCCGCGAACCCTCAATGTGTTCGGTTCATGTGAGCACATGCAAGGTGAAATATAACTTGGGGTTTTATGCTCCAATTAGCCCTTAAATCACTTCTAATTCCTAATCTACTTCACATACTTCCCATTAACACCTCACACAACATCCTATGAAGTCTTATGAGCCATTTTGAAGTCAAAATACCACTTAAATAGCCATCATCAGGTTCGGCCAGAACAGATACTCCCCCAATACAGAACCGATTTTGGTTCAATTAGCATAATCAATCCATAAATCAATTTCAAACTTCAATCCATCACAAAACCAACTAGCCATAACCTTAATCTACATGCTAAGGGAGCTCACCGAAGATTTGGAAGCAAAATAACACCTAAAAGACCTTTGAACAACTCAGCTCCATCACAATCCTCACACGGTTAGAATTTGTCCGGTATAAACCTCCACAAACCAGCCATGTACACACATGAAAAATCATATAAAACCTTAATTTAAACTTGTTAAACTCTTATACTATGATTTTAAAAGAGTTCATCGAAAATTTGGAGTGATTTGGAGTCCGGAAGCCCCCAAAAACGCAATCTCTCCAAAACAGGGTCAGATTTTGACCTTTGCCCACTCAAACAGACCTACGAGACAAACGGCTGGGAAAAATTAAGCCCATAATACCTTTTTAGAATGGTAAGACGATAAGCTTTAAGGTGACAATATTTTACCTCAATCCAATATCGAACGACGAAGTTATGGACAAAACAGTGAGCCGATTTTTTCCTATCCGCGAGAAACCCATTCGGCTGAGCGGAAAAAATGAAGGAGAGGAAGATGGTGGGAGATGGTGGCCGGCCAAATGAAGAGAGAGAGAGAGAGTCCATTACACACCAATAATCTATTTTTAGTCAATTAGACAAGATGGGTAATTAATGACCATTTAATGCTTGGCCTCTCCTTTGGTTGACACTTGACAACCTCTCATTGGTTGCTTCATTGACTTTGACTTCCTTTGACCATATCCATTCACCATTTTTGACAGCATATAGGGGTGTAGATTGATCAAAATAACCTTCTAAACTTCTTAAGGCAAGGCCAAAGATTGAGGGGCAAAATGGTCATTTGGCACTTTTCGTCCGAAATTCTATTTTTTCAGTATAAATAGCCCTCAAAGAGGCGACATCCATTTCAATTCAAATATTGGAATTCCTCAATATCCAATACCCAAATCTAGAGGTCCAATTCCATGTCGAACTCTTGTCGATTGCAATTCTAATTTATCTCAAACTGATGGATGACTCTTGCAGGCGCTAAGCATATCGACCTTGAAATTTTTCTCAAGCCATGGCGACTTTGATCGTCATGTAATTGCGAGGGTTTATCATTCGTTCCTTCGATCCTGACAATCGAAATTCGATTTAGGAAATTCTCACAAATTACACATTGATTAAGCGGAATCACCCGCGTCCCAATGTATAACGCTAGTAAGATATTCCATGATCGTCCTTAGATCGATCTCTGTTAGCCCAAGACATTCCCTCAACAATTCTTATAGTCAAAGTGTCATTTCTTATTCAAATTCTCCAGGTCCATGTATCTGACTCCGCGTTAGTCTTTCTCTTTTGGTCAGATAACTCAAGAGTGGCCAACTCTGAGCAAGTTAAAACTGGAATACACCGATCAATATCCTTCCATTTAATAGCCTCGAGAGGGTTGGAATTCGGAATGTCACACAATGTCTCCACTGTCTTCTGCGGAGTATATGAATTATATAGAGATTTTTATTAATGCGATCAAGGTCACTGACGAAGAAAACGAAGTAGGAGCTAAAGAAGAAGAAGAAGAGAAAACCGAGGAAGACCTTGAAGAACCTCCAGAGAATGTACCATCCGAGACTTTTTCAGATTACAATCCAGATAATGAGGGAAACGATGAAAAGGATGACTCAAGCTGTTCTTCGAAGAAGTCAATTTAAAGGGGTTAGGTGATTAAGGAACCATTTTGGTGTTAGGCTCTGGGAAATGTATAGTAGTAACCTTTGAACCATAGGCCTTAGTTCCTTTTTCCTACTCAGGTGTGCGGCTTTGTATTGTCTTTTGTCTTTTCCCTTCTGATGTATGTGCTGAATGTTTCTGTAATGTATAAATAGGTGTGTTTTTCCCTTGTTCCAAATTTTCTTTTTATTTCTTTTGTATGGTGACGTTGTCACCCTTTCGTATGCGTATTTCATACCATACTAGGCCGTGTGAGATTCCTAGGTAATTTGAGGGCCTGAGGTGGATGTAATGAGCTCCAAGGGACGCGGGGCGTTACAAGTACCGTCATTGCGAGTATTATCTCAGTTATCTCGTGGTTTGCTTATGTATTATTTAACTCTGGTGCTATGTATTCCTTTATTTTTACCGAATATGCAAATAAACTTAATATGTTGCCTAAGCCTCTTGTTTGTGAGTTATGTGTTCATACTCCTACCGGAGATTTCTTGGTTGCGGATCGTATGTTCAAGAGATGTGTGCTCCAATTGATAATGTTGAAATGACTGTGGATCTGATGGTATTAAATATATGAGATTTCAAAATTATTATAGGAATGGAATGGCTAACAAAATATCATGCTACTGTAGATTGTTATTCAAAGAAAATTGTCTTTCAACTTCCGAATCAGCCGAAATTCTCTTTTTCGGGAAGCTATAAAGACTTTTTCAAGATTAATTTCAGCTATGGAACTGAGGAAGCTTCTAAGGAAGGTTTGTTGTAGTTATCTAGCTTACGTACAGGACATCAATAAGGAAGTTTTAAAGATAAAAAAAAATATTTCAGTTATTAGAGAATTCTCGAATGTATTTCCTAATGATTTAACCGGTTCACCACTTGATAGAGAGATTGAATTTTGCATTGAGTTGATGCCTGATACCACACCTATCAATAAAGCTCCTTATTGGATAGTGTTAAGAAAAACCCTATGCGATTTTGAATTCGGAAAAATAATTCATGTACTCTTAGTTTTTGGATAATGTCGTGAAACCCTTGTTTTGCAGATTGTTCTTTGGTGCAAGGATGCACATGCTTGAATCTGTCAAAAGGTGGCTCAGATGTGATTCTGAGGAACTTAAATGCTGTGTGAAGCTTAGAGGTTGAGCACGGATAGCTCAGACGTTGGAATAATGCTCAAGATCTGAGAAAAGTGTTTGACATGCAATAATCAGAACTTCAAGAGATATTCAAAAGGTGATTTAAATCACAATCGCTATAATCAAACTGGATCATTCTTGAAAATTCTCACGAATAAAGATCAATTAAGGACGCAGATTAAATGAGACAAACATAACTTTTCTATTGGAGTAATCCATCTATGGAAATTCAAGATCTTAATTGCATGAGTGACTTGATCTAACGGGGAAGACCTTTCTTTCCCAATCCTCAACAGTTACAAGATCTTCTTTTGGATACAATTTCGTCCAATTAAGCAACTTTAGAGAGCAATCCTCTGAAGGCCTTGCAACGATCAATTGCAAGATCGAGAGAGCTTCAATTCTTTACTTCTCCTTAATCTATCCATTGTAATTGTAAGAGGTGTACACAAAAGTGTTGAGCATTAGGCGTAGATCCTGCGTCTCAAGGGAGATCATTCAGCTCAGATCTCTAAGAAGTACAACCAATTGGCTGCTAGCCGAAAAAAGTGGACGTAGGCTTGAACTAAGCCGAACCACTAAAAACCCTATATATAGTTTTCTATACCTTGCTCTAGTTTAATTATATAAACTATTATAGTTAAACTGCACACCCAGCACACATTCTAATATCACTTATCTTGATTAACTGAGGATTGCGTTGCAATCTAGCTTGATTTTAATTCTGCATCAAATTTGCTAAATTGCACCACAATCACCTATTCACCCCCTCGAGTTGATAACGCTAACCACATCAATTTGTATCAGAACCTAGTGCTCATAATTTTGTGAAGTGTTTTACCTCTGAGCTAACGATCTTCATGGCTGACAATTCTCTCCCATTTGGATCGAAGGTGGAAGTAATAACAGGCCACCATTGTGACATTCTGATTCTCCCTGTCATTTTGAGACTTATGAGAATGTATCTGATGATTTATTTCAGTCATATCTTGCTTGGATCCGATCAATGTCGAGTTAACTGACTAAAAGGGAAAGGCTAACGCGAGACAAAGAACGTGGACCTAAGGAACTCAAATAGGAAATGACACTTTCACCATAAGGATTGTCGAGGGGACATTTAGAGTCATGAAAGACTGATCTAAGAACGATTAAGGAATGCATTTCTAGCGATATACAATTGGAGCGCGGGTGATGCCGCTTAACCAGTGTATAATTTGTAAACATTTTCTAAATCGAACGATGACGATCGAGACTATCGAAACTAGTAATAGACCATCGCAATTACATGACGACCAAAGTTGCCATGAACTGACGAGCGCTAAATGTGATATGAATCATAGAGTCGATACGCGTAACGTCTGCAAAATCCGTCCCTCAGTTCGGGATAGGTTGGAATCGCATTTGACAGAGAAACGATTCATAAACGAGTCTCGAAATTAGAAAATGAAAAATCAAGAATTCCAACATTATGATGGGATTGGACGTCACCTCATCGAAGAAAATTTGAATTAGAAAAATGACGTTTCGGACGTCGAGCGTGAAATTATTATTTTGCCCTTCAAGCCTTGACCTTGTATTTAGAAGTGGATAAGGGCTATTTGGTCTTTGACCACACACCCCTAGTTGCCAAAAATGAGGAGGAATGCCAGCCCTTGGATGAATATTGATTGACATGTGGACAAGTGTCAAAGGATGCACAATTGGTATTTATTAATTTACTTTTAACTTATCATTCTTGCAAGTTTGACTCTCCAAAGTGGTGTATACACCCCCACTCTCCCTCATTCTATCGAAAATCCCATTCTCCATAGCCATCTTCACTCCTTTCTTCTTCTTCTTCTTCAAGCCGTGGACGCCACCGCCGACCAACTTCTGCCGTTGATTTCTCACCGCTCGACCGCCCCTGCCGGCGACTTTCAGTCGTCGAGCCGACCACCCTCACCTTCTTTATCGTCTTGTCAACCACCTCCAAGTGGTAGCTCGACGTTTCACCCAATGACGAGTTCCGACCAGCCATTTCTCCGAAAGTCAACGGATTTCGTCGCAATTGGAGGTAAGTCACCGTTTGAGCTCCGTAGGACTTCGATTCGCTTCAATCTTCAGGCCAATTTTTGTAGACATCTAGGGCACATGTATACTGAGTTGTGGTGAAAAATTTGACTAAGTTTGATGGATTTTTGATGCCGAAACGACGTTGTGTTTGAAGGGAAGAATCTGACCGGTAGAGGGCTTGGAGAACTCGGTGCCGTTCGTGGACCATTCAGCATCGCCTTGACTTCAAACTTGTGGTGAGGCTTCCCAACTCCTAGATCTATATGTTAGCGAATAGATTAGTAGATAAATTGAGGTTTAAGAATAGTTTATGGACTGATTAGTTGGGCACTACACAGAACCGAAAATGCCCTGTTTTGGTTCTGTGAATGCCGTGAATTTAGGGGTTGTTCATGGTGTCGTCGGGCTCTAAATTCTTCATTGAGGCGTATTAGTATGTCAATGGATATGTTATTGAGGTTTATGCTTGGTGGTTTGAGGATTGGAAAAGGAAAATTGATGAAATGGATTGAATTATCTTAGGTGGACGGCTGACCTGCTTTGGATTGCTTGGGCCAAATTTTGGAAGTGCTTGGAAGAGGAATATTGTTGATTTTAGCACAAGGTAAGGGGTTTCTAAACCTTGGTTAGGAAGATTGGACTCGATTGGGTGAATTAGAGGTGAATTTGATGGATTTCCAGAGATTATTGTGTGTTTGTCCAATGTTTATTTTTATGGAATGTTGATTGCTTGAATACTTGCTAGATGCATATGCCATGAGTTGATTGCCACTTTTGAATGAAGAATTTGACTGTTTCGCGTGCCGTAGAAATTTAGCTTGTTGCATGAGCTTGTACTTGATCATGAAGTCTGGAATTGAAATGAATGTTGACATATTGACTGATAAGTGCATTATATTGCTGAGTGCATATTCTTGTTCATTGTTTGCATTCATCTGGGTGTACTGTCAGCCTGACCTAGGGTTATGACCTGTCTTACTAGGATGTGAATCTCATCTCGTCGTGGGACCATATTTTCAGACCCTAAGCCTTGAAGATTCTACCGACTCGACTAGGTGACCTCAAGGAGATGACAGCATATTTTAATGAGTTCCCAAACGGTCGGGGAATTGTGTATGTTAAAAAATGTACAGTGGTCTGTGTTGACGAGGGTGGTAAGGATCGGGTACCACATAGGTTCGAAGCGTGGTTCCGTAGAGTAGGTGATGTCACCACTGGTTCGCTAAAGGCCACGGAGGTCTTTCGCAAGGTTATTCCTAGTTAGTTCCATCCCACTTGAGGATTTAGTAGAGGTTGAGGGGTTTGTTGCTGGCTCAAAAAATATGCCTGAGAGGACCCCGACCTTGGAGGACACCGTTGAAGTGATTGAGATCGATGCTTCAGAAGATGAGTTGGAGGAGCAGGTGGATGACGAGACAATGGAGGACACTGTAGATGTACGCTCCAAGACTTTCTCGAAATACGAGTCTACTGAAGGTGCTAAGCAGAAAGATGATTCCAGCAGCTCAACCTAGGGGTTTTCTGACTTACTGTGTAGTCTTTTAATGATGACCTCGTCGGTCAGTTTCTTTTGAGGGGCTTGTCTTAGATATCTTTTTGGCTTGGCCCCGTTATCCCGACCGAACAACAGGATTAGCTCACCTGCTCTTTTGTAGAAACTCATGGGATGTTATATTTATTTGTTATGTCCTCGCTACCCAGGTCCCCATTTGATGAGTGTATGGAGGAGTGTGTGTTATCGCTTTTGCATGCTGCCGTTTTAATGCATCTCTCGTTAAATGAATCCCGGGATGCTCGAGAGTTTACTCACAGAGAGTCGCGTACCTGTGCCTGGAGAGCGGGGCGTGACAACCGGTCTTGCTTGGTACCAGAGCAAGGTCAACTCGATCTAAGTCGATTAAGGATTGGAGTAATAAGGATGGATGAGATGAGATTGATAGGGTAGCGAGACTTTAGGAGACTCGTTAGAGCTAGGCACGAAATGAATGGCATATGACTTGGTGCATGAGATTGACATTTGGTCTTGGTAAGATTGTGGTGATTTATGAGGATTAAGTTCCATGTTTAGCGTTGAAAGTCATTTCTAAATTTTGGCCTGTTGAGTAAATGAGCCTGGCTGGTTTTGGATGAACCATTGAAGTGAACGGACTTGGGTAATGGCCATGGACTATTTAATGAAGTGCTTCTGATAATAGTTGGGTGGAAGGCTGCTATGCTATGATTGCTTCTCTTGGGACATAGTTTGTTATCACTGGACTTGATTAGATGAGTAAGTTACTAATTTCGTGGTGGAATTGAGTAGTCCAGGTGTAGTGAGAGCACCCAAGAATGAGTAATCTGCCTAGAATACTTGAAAGACTCAGGAGTGAAGCCTCTAGCTTGAGGCCACCTATGGCGGAAAATCCGAGAATGGATGGAGTGCTAAGGGCACTTGAAAAGATTGGCGACCTCATTGACAAGAAGACCTAGGATAGGGACGCTGCTATAGCTTAAGCAGTGAGAGCCACGATAGCTGCCGTCAACGCCAATAACGGCAATAATGGAGGCAATGGAAACAACGACGACCATAACTAGGGCAAGGAAGTAGGAAATGCCCAGGAGGTAGTTGTTGTGGCTAGGCAAATGGACCAACTAGTCGAGCAGTTCATTAAATTGAAGCCGACCCAGTTCGATGAGACTGGAGATCCTGAATTGGCGCCAAGGTGGATCGAGAAACTTAAGAAGGCTTTTAGAGTCTTGAGATGCACAGAAGAGGAAAAGGTACTACTGGCGGTATACCAACGTGAAGGGACCGCAAATGATTGGTGGACTGCCCCCAAGAATGAAGTTTTCCTAGAAGGAACAACCTTGACTTGGAATGCCTTTACTACGGCATTCAATGACAAGTACTTCTCCGAGATAGCCCGAGAAAGGAAACAAGTAAAATTGTTGCAACTGCGTCAGAATCATCCGACAGTAGATCAATATGAAGTTGAGTTCTCCAAATTGTCAAGGTACGCGCCCCGATCAATGGAGGATCCCCTAGAGAGGGTGCGGAGATTTCGATATAGATTGAGGCCTGAATTTCGCAGCCAGATGATAGCTTTGAACCTGAGGACTTAGAAAGAAATCTATGAACGGGGAAAGATGATCGAGAGGGACCTGAAGGAGATGAATGCCGCATCTGGATTGCGGTTTAATTCATTAAGAGATAACCGCCAGGCCGACAAAAGACCTATGACTAGCAATAGATGCTTCTCCCTCTAGTAAAAAAGAATATAGTGAAGCCGTCGAATTCAGTGAATTGGAACTGCCGCCTCTGTGGCAGAAGACATGGTAATGGACCTTGCCCAGCAAGGACTGGAGTGTGCTTCAAATGTAATCAGATGGGCCATTAGATGAAGACTTTCCCGAACCAAGCCCTAGCGAATAGACCTCATGGGCAATGACCACAGGCAGGACCGTCAACTGCTACTCCCCAGATTGATTAGAACCGACCCCTAGCTTAGGGAAGGGTATATGCTATGGTGCGCAAGGAAACAGAAGAAGCGCCTGGCGTGATCACAGGTATGGTTTATTTATGTGACCAAGCTGCTTATGCTTTGTTTGATCCTGGCGCATCGCACTCGTTTGTGTCTGCTCGATTTGTTGATTTGGTTGATATAGAGTTAAAACAGTCGAGTGTGATTCTGCATGTTGCTACCCCATTGAAGGATAATGTGTTGGTTTCGTTGGCTGTGCTGATTGTAAAATCGTAATTGACAGTAGTAAAGAGAGTATAGACTTGGTTGTGTTGCCCATGTATGAATTTGATGTGATCATAGGAATAGATTGGTTGGGTAAGCAAAGGGCAGTAGTTGATTGTAGTACTAAGATAATCCATTTTTATTCGGATTGCCACCCAAATTTTGAGTTTGTGGGAAGTTGAGGAGGAACCTCGATTCCTTTAGTCTCATCTCTTGAAGCGACAAAGCTGATAACTGGAGGATGTCAGGCGTACTTAGTCGTAGTTATGGACACGACTGCCGATGAACCTAAACTAGAAAACATTCCAGTAGTGCGTGAGTTTCCTAATATTTTTCCTCAAGAATTACTAGGGTTGCCGCCAGAGTGAGAAATTGAATTTGTAATTGAGTTAGCTCCTGGGACGGAGCCAATTCAAAGGCACCTTATAGAATGGCACTATCAGAATTGAAAGAGGTAAAGGTGCAAATGCAAGAGTTGTTGAATAAATGGATCATTCGACCGAGTGCTTCACCGTGGGTTGCGCCGGTGTTGTTTGTGAGGAAAAAGGATGGGTCCTTGCGTTTATACATTAACTATAGACAGTTGAATCAAGTGGCTGTAAAGAATAAGTACCCACTTCCGAGGATTGATGACTTATTTGATCAGTTGCAAGGAGCTGCGGTATTCTCTAAGATAGACCTAAGGATCGGGTATCATCAGTTGAGGGTTAAGAAGGAGGATATACCTAAGACTGCTTTAGGATAGGTATTGTCACTACGAGTTCACTGTGATGCCTTTTGGACTGACCAATGCTCCAGCTGCATTTATGGATTTAATGCATCAGGTATTCAAGGAATTCTTGGATAGATTTGTGATAGTCTTTATTGATGACATTTTGATTTACTCAAGGAGTAACGAAGAGTATGAAGAGCATTTGAGGATTGTCTTACAGACCTTGAGGGAGCACTCACTTTACGTTAATTTTAGCAAATGCGAGTTCTGGCTAAATAAAGTGACATTTCTTGGCCATGTGGTATCTGGATAAGGAATTGCGGTGGATCCTGCGAAGATTGATGCCGTTATGAACTAGCCTAGACCTACTATGGTCACGGAACTCTAGAGTTTCTTAGGATTGACGAGGTATTATTGACGCTTTGTGAAGAAGTTTTCGTCCATATCCATTCTATTGATGAGGTTGACTAAGAAAGAAACGAAGTTTGAATGGACGGATAAGTGCGAAAGGAGCTTCCAAGAGCTTAAGCATCAGTTAATGACCGCACCGGCATTGACGATTCCATTAGGACCAGGAGGCTATGAAATATATAGCGATGCTTTGCTAAAGGGACTGGGCTGTGTGCTAATGCAACATGGAATGGTGGTTGCCTACGCATCACGCCAACTGCGACCGTATGAGATGAACTACCTGACTCATGATTTGGAACTGACAGCAATCATCTTTGCTCTGAAGATCTGGAGGCATTATTTGTGTGGCGAGAAATTCCAGAAAATTGTACGAACCACCAAAGCCTGAAGTATCTATTTTCCCAAAAGGAATTGAACATGAGACAACGCCGATGGATGGAATTGCTTAAGGATTATGATTGCGATAAATTATATCATCTTGAGAAAACAAACAAAGTCGCAGATGCACTCAGTCGAAAATCGAGTATCGCCTGTCTACTGGTGAAAGGGTGGTCGTTATTTGAAAATTTAAGGGATTCTAAATTCAGATTGGATAACTATCAGTTATCCAGTTTGATAGCCACACTGAGAATAGAACCCGATATCCAAGAAAGGATAAGAGCCTTGCAGCCGACGGACCCGAAAATTCAGAAAATCCTAGAGATGGATGCGACGAAAAGAAAGCTAGAGTTCCAAGTGTTAGAGGATGCAATTTTGAAATTTCGAGGGCGTTTATGCGTACCAAAAAACGAAGAGCTTAGAGAAAGAATTTTATCAAAGGCCCACCGAAGCAATTATAGTATTCACCCAGGTAGCACCAAAATGTACCAGAACTTACGTTAGCATTATTGGTGGAATGGGACGATGGTGGATGTAGCAAAATATGTAGCAAAGTGCTTGACATGGCAGTAGGTGAAGGCACAACACTGTAAGCTTGGTGGATTGCATAGCACGTAACGATGGATTTTGTAATGGAATTACCAAGGAGCCACAGAGATCACGATTCTATCTGGGTAGTCGTGGACTAGTTATGTTACGCCCTGAACCCTTTCGAGCACGCGAAGATCCCTGAGCACCCGAGGATCCCTGCAAACAAACAACACATCTCTCGTAGTCCCAAGATCCACAATCAAGTCGAGAGATATTATATATTAAGCATGAGAAAGCGATACTCAAATAATCCCCGTATAAAATAAAAGTTAAGTGGGACCTAGATAGCATAATAATTGTTATACATCACAACGTACTATTCATACAAATACCAGCTACTACAATCCGCTAACAAACTGGGCGACGGGGTAGTACACAAAAGAGTCCCTCATGACATCCAAAAGGACAGCATCGGGTTGCCTCCAAAAGCCTCAGGTCAACAAACTAGAATCCTAAGATGAACTGCTGGAACCCTCGGCATCCTCCGTCGGCTCGTACTCGGAGAAGGTCTCTGATGGGACCTTGATAGAATTCTCCATGGTCGCCTCATGAGACGGCTTCGTAAGATCCTCCTCGGTCGCCTCCTAGACAAAGACCTCATCCTCCTCCACGGTGAAGTCCAGTGTCGGGGACTTCTCCTGTCCGTTCCTAGAACAAACTACAGACCCCTCTGGCAACTCCTACTCCCCAACAGTTTGGTACCAGTCAGGTATAACTTCTTGGGGTACCTCGTGGGGCTTCAGCGGCCCAATCAACTCATCGCCAACCTTCTTGAACCATGCCTCGAACCTATGAGGCTTCCAATCCAAGCTACCCTCGTCGACCCACACAACCGTACACTTTCTCACCTAAATATTTCCCTGCCTATTCGGGAACTCGTCAAAATACGTGGTCATCTCCTTGGGATCCCCAAAACGAATAGGCCACATAGCTAAGGCATAGGATCTACAAAATATGGGTCCCTAGAGGGGAGAGATACACATCTTAGTAAAGGAGTCCTAACCCTAGGTCAGGCCGATTGTCCGCTCAGGCAGTCGACTATCCTAACTTTCCAAACTTAATAGCATACAGGCACAAACAATAAAGAATAGCGACACACAGATGATGGGCATGCAACTTTGATACCATGTCACACTCAAATGCTCATGCACACCCCATCCTTCCATTTCACCACAACCACCTATTCTTGTCTGCCTCATCCTCCAGCCCGCGATTAGATCGCATCAGGCTTGGTCCGCGTAAACGCATCAAGTTCCAATGAATCTCCAAGCTAATATCATCACGACAAACCTCCGTCCCGTGAATAATTCGCATCAGGACCGTGGCCATCTCAACCCCGCAACCATCTCAACCCCGCGATTAGATCGCATCAGGGCCCACGCAACATCAACTCCACCCTGCGATTACATCGCATCAGGGTATTCATCTCCTGCTCAGCGTCTCATACGCCTCAGGGCCTCACCATGTCATGCTCATGCCATGATTTTCAATTTGATTTCCATACGAGACGACATGTGCAATTTAGGCACAATTCAAAGAAGTCATGACATGCAAGGCAAGCAAGTGTCACACACACATGGCGAATAATTTAAACACAAACAATATCACACATAACCCTCCTATAGCCACTTAGGACACACCAAGAACTATTCGTTGGAAAATTCCCATAAACCGATCAAACTAAACTTCGGCTCACTCAATTGAGTCCAATCTTCCTATCCTAAGTTTAGAATTCGCTTACCTTACGTTTGATAACACCAAAAATCACTTCTTGGATCCTCAAAGTTTCGGCCCCCAATAGTCCACTATCGAACTCACCGCACAAGCTAATAAAATCCAACCAATTTCATCAATTTCCAAGTCCAATTCAACCATCCATGAATCACAAGTCTCCATAACATAATCCTCATCATCCTAGCATGTCTTAACCACCAATTTTAGACTCGAAGCCCAACGCCAATAGTCCCCATAGCCCCGGCCTTACATAGAACCGAACCGATTCTTCTTGGTTCTGTGCAAACCGGGCACAATCAGTTCTAAACCAACTCTGAATCCATCATTTAATCATCATCCTACCTCTTAACATACCTATATAAGGGTCTAAGAGGCTCACCGTGAGTTTGAAGTCGAATAGTCGCTGGAATCCTTTCGGAAGTCGCCGGATTCCTCAAGTAAGTTTTCCGGTAGATTCTGTCCATAGTTCACAAGATCGATTCGAGGTCAAAACTTGTTCAAATCACTCTTAACTTTTTACCACAGATTCATATACATAGACCTCCATAAAATTTGACCTCAAAACTCCAACATTCGACCTCCTAAGGGGTTAGAAATCAGACCTACCTCAGGCTGGAGCAGATTCCGTCAGCTTTCGGTAAAACACTTGGTCGGAGCTCCTCGATGGTCCAAATGCCTCGCTTCCACTTCGAGGAGGTCGGAAAAACGTATATCTATGTTGGTGTGGTAGGCCGGCGGTCAGGCGGTAGCCAGAAGTGGTTGTCCTGGGCGCCGAACAGGAGGTTCAATGGCGGTCGTTGGCGAGCAGATTGAAGGAGGTGGAAGAAGATGGTTTTCGGTGGTGATGAGGTGTGTAGCCGGCAAAGTGAGTGAGGAGAGAGAGTGGAAATACTATATACAAGCTCTTGGTTAATGCTTTGAATGGTAGTTGCCTAAAGTTGGATATGACCTCTCTTTGCACCATCCATTCACACTTGTCCCCTTGTCAATCATGCATAATCCAATGGCCCTCATTTCTCCTTGAATTCGGCAGCTCTTGGGAGGGTTTGATCACCAATTTACCATTCTTCTAATGCATGGCAAGGTTCTAAGCTTGAGGGGCAAAAGGGTAATTTTACCCCCAATGTTCAGAACGTCGTTTTTCTCGTTCTAGAGTTCTTCGATAGGGCAACGATCAATCCAAATGTGATGTTGAAATTCTTGATTCTCCATTTTCAATTTTCAAGACTCATTTCTGATGGTTTTCTTTATTAGACGTGGTTCCAGCCTATCCCGAACAGATGGGCGGCTTTTGCAGACATCACGTGTATCGACCACGTGATTCATATTACGTTTAGGGCTCGTCAATTCATGGCGGCTTTGGTTGTCATGTAATTATGAGGGTTTATCACCAGTCCCTTTGGTATCGATCGTCACGGTCCGATTTAGGAAAATTTTGCAAATCATACGTTGGTTAAGCGGCATCACCCGCGCTCCAATCGTATGACACTCGCAAGGCAATCCTTAATCGTTCTTAGATCGACCTCTTGGTGGTTCTAAATATCCCCTGGACAATCCTTATGGTCAAAGCGCTGCTTCCTATCCGAGCCGCCTAGGTTCACGAACCTCGTCTCGCGTTAGCCTTTCCCTTTTGGTCAGCCTACTCAAATTGATCAGATTTGAGCGAAATATGACTGAAACACATCCTTTGATATATATAAACTTCTCATTATTGAGTCTGAAATTGACTGAAAATCAGAATGTTACAACTCTTCCCCCTAACAAAAATTTCATCCCCGAAATTTACATTACACTTAATTACTCAAATAAATGGGGTTGTTGTCGCCTCATCGTCTCATCATTCTCCCATGTGACATCTTAAGTGCCATAGTGCTTCCATACTACCTTGACCAGTGGGGTCTTCTTATTCCTAAGCATTTGCTCCTTTCGGTCCTCAATCCTTATCGGCCTCTCCACCTAAGACACTCTGTTGTCCACTTCTATGGTCTCGTAATCCAGCACATTCTGGTTCATACTTTCGCAGCATCGACACATGAAACACATTATGCACCTGGGATAGATTGGGCGGCAAAGCAAGCCAGTAGGCCAAGGTTTCAATCTGTTCCAGTATCTCAAATGGGCCTACATATCGGCTTCCCTTTCTTTCCAAATCATGATAATCCTCTCATTGGTGACACCTTGAGGAAAACGTGATCGCCCACTTGAAATTCCAAGGGCTTGCGTCGCTTATCTGCGTAGCTCTTCTAATGACTCTGTGCCGTCCTCAGTCTATCCCGAATTATTTTCACTGCTTCCACCGATTGCTCTACCAATTCTAGGCCTGTGATACTCCTTTCTCCAACCTCATCTCAGCAAATCGGGATTCTGCAAGTTCATCCATAGAGCGCTTCAAATGGTGCCATCTATATACTCTGTTGATAGCTGTTATTATAGGTGAACTCTACCAGATGTAGCTGATCTTCCCATCCGCCTTTGAAATCTATGATGCATGTTCGCAGCATATCCTCAAGCATCTGTATCGTCCTTTCCGACTGTCCGTCCATCTACGGATGGTAGGTTGTACTAGACTGCAATCGACTTTCCATAGCTTCTTGTAAGCTTTTTCAGAAGTTTGTTGTGAATTCGGGATCCCTATCCGAGGTGATCGTCACTAGCTCTCTATGCAACTTCACTATCTGTCTCATGTACAGCTCTGCATACCTATCCATAGCAAAGTCCTTTCGCACCGGGATGAAATGTGTGGACTTGGTTAATCTGTCCACGATTACCCATATAGAGTCGTGACCTCTTTGGCTTCTTGGGAATCCCATCACAAAATCCATAGTCACATGCTCCCATTTCCATTCGGGTATCTCCAGTGGCCATAATAGTCTTCCAGGCTTACAGTGCTGCGCTTTCACTTGCTGGCACATCAAACACTTAGCCACATGCTTTGCTACATCTACTTTCATCCCGTTCCACCAATAGTACTATCGCAAGTTCTGATACATTTTAGTACTTCTAGGGTGGATGCTATAATTGCTCCTATGAGCCTTCGATAAAATCCTTTCCCTGAGTCCTTCGTCTTTTGGCACGTACAATCGTCCTCGAAACTTTAGGATTCCGTCCTCAGACACTTGAAACTCGAGTTTTCTCTTTGCCGCATCCATCTCAAGGATCTTCTGAATCTATGGATCCGTAGATTGTAAGGTCTTTATTCTTTCTTAACCTCAAGTTCTACCCTCAACGTAGCTATCAAACTGGATAACCGATCGACTTCTAATCTGAACTTGGAGTCTCTCAAATCCTCAATCATCAACCAACCTTTCACCAGCAGACATGCGATGCTTGATTTTCGACTCAGCGCATCTGCTACTCTGTTTGCTTTCCCAGGGTGATACAATATATCACAATCATAGTCCTTCAGCAGCTCCATCCACCTATGCTGCCTCATGTTCAGCTCTTTCTGGGAAAATAGATACTTTAAACTTTGGTGGTTGGTATAGATCTGTAACTTCTTGCCACATAGGTAATGTCTCCAAAATTTCAAAGCGAATATAACCGCCGCTAACTCCAAGTCATGAGTTGGGTAGTTCATCTCATGTGGCCGCAACTGCTTGGTGCATAGGCTACTACTTTTCCATGCTGCATCAATACGCAGCCCAATCTTTTCAGCGAAGCATCGCTGTATATCTCATAGCCCCCTGGTCCTAATGGAATTGTCAGCACTAGCGTTGTAGTCAGTCTTCGTTTGAGCTCTTGGAAACTTCTCTCACATTTGTCCATCCATTCAAATCTTGTTTCCTTTTTTGTTAACCGCATCAATGGGATGGCTATGGATGAGAATTTCTCCACAAAACGTCTGTAGTATCCTGACAGTCCCAAGAAACTTCTGACTTCAGTGACCATAGTAGGTCTAGGCCAATTTGTCGCAGCTTCAATCTTCGTAGTATCCACTGCGATTCCTTCACCAGATACCACATGACCAAGAAACGCTACCCTGTTTAGCCAAAACTCACACTTACTCAACTTCACATAGAGCATATGCTCCCTCAGAGTCTGTAACATAATCCTTAGGTGCTCCTCATGCTCTGCACTATTCCTCGAGTAAATCAAAATATCGTCATTGAATACTATGACGAATCTATCAAGGAATTCCTTAAATACTCGATGCATCAGGTCCATAAAAGCAGCTGGAGCGTTGGTCAATCCAAACGGCATCACCGTAAACTCATAATGTCCATATCTCGTCCTGAAAGCAGTCTTAGGTATGTCTTCCTTCTTGATCCTCAATTGGTGATACCAAGTCCTCAAGTCAATCTTCGAAAATACTACCGCTCCTTGCAACTGGTCAAACAAGTCATCAATCCTCGGCAACGGGTACTTGTTGTTCATTCTCACTTGGTTCAACTGCCGATAGTCGATGCATAAACGCATAGACCCATCCTTCTTCCTTACAGACAGCACCGGTGCTCCCCACAGTGAAGCACTTGGTCGGATAAATCCTTTATCTAGCAGCTCTTGCATTTGCACCTTTAACTCTTTCAGTTCTAACAGGGACATCCTGTAAGGTGCTTTCGAAATCAACTCCGTTCCAAGGGCTAATTCAATCACAAATTCTATCTCTCGTTCTGGTGGTAACCCTGGCAACTCCTGGGGAAAAACATCAGGAAACTCACATACTACCGAGATATTCTCTAACTTTGGCTCTTCGATAGTCGTGTCCATTACTGCCACTATATATGCCTGACACCCTTTAGACATCAGCTTAGTTACTTCAAGGGACGAAACTAAGGGAATCGAGATTCCTCCTCGACTTCCCACCAATTCAAAGCTAGGGCGTCCTCTCGGATAAAATTGGATTATTTTACTACCACAGTCTACTACTGCCCCCTGCTTACCCAACCAATCCATTCCTATGATTACGTCAAAATCGTACATGGGTAAGACAGCTAGATCAATACTCTCTTTACTCCCTCCAATCACCATCTCACAACCAGTACATCCCAAAGAAACCATTATGTTATCCTTTAAGGGAGCGGCAACGTGCAGAGTTATACTCAAGGGTTCCAATTTCATATCCACTAATTCAACAAATTGGGCAGACACAAACGAATGCGTGGCACCAGTGTCAAACAATGCGTATGCAGCTTGATTGCACAAGTAAACCATACCAGTGACTACACTTGGCGCTTCCTCCACCTCTCTACGAGCTACTGCATACACTCTGCCCTGTGCCGACGGTCGATTCTGCTCAATCTGAGGGGTGGCAGTCGACGGTCCAGCCTGCGGCCTCTGCCCTTGTGGTCGACTTATCGGAGCTTGATTCAGACACATCCTCATCAGGTGGCTTAGCTGACCACACTTAAAGCAAGCCCCGGTCCTTACCGGGCATGGCCCATTTCCTTGCCTTCTGCCGCAAAGTCTACAGCTCCAGTTTGGGGAACTCCGTGGCTTCACAATATCTTTCCGCACTAGAGGCACAAAATGCCTATTGCCAGTCGTCGGCCTCTTACCCATCTGACGGTTATCTCTGAAGGACGTAAACTGCTATCCAGTTGCGATGTTCCTCTCCTTCAAATCCTGTTCTATCATCTGGCCCCGCTCGTAGATTTCCTTGTAGGTCCTCAAATTCAATGCAATCATCTAGCTACGAAGCTCGGGCCTCAAACCATCCCTGAATCTCCGCGCTTTCTCCTGCGGATACTCCACCGATCGTGGTGCATATCTTGACAGCCTCGAGAACTTAGCCTCATACTGATTTATCGTTAGCTGGTTCTGACGCAACTACAGGAATTCTACCTGCTTCCTTGACCTAGCCATCTTAGAGAAATATTTATCATTCAAGGCCGTCTTAAAGGCTTCCCAAATCATGACCGTTCCTTTAGGGAATACGTCATTCTTGGTGGCAACCCACCAGTCATTTGCAGTACCCTCTAGCTAGTATACTGCCAGTAGTACCTTTTCCTCATTGGTGCATCTCAACATACCAAAAGCCTTCTCTAACTTTTCTATCCATCTGGGTGCTAGCTTGGGATCTCCAGTCCCATCGAACTGTGTCGACTTTAGCTTTATGAACTGCTCTACTAGTTGGCCCATCTGTCTGGCCACGATGATTTCCTGTTGGGTGTTTACAGCTTCATTACTCTGGTTCGGTTCACCTTGACTTCCATTTCCACCATTGCTTCCGTTGTTGGCGTTGACAGCTGCTATGGCGGCTCCTATTGCCTGGGCGATGGCAGCATCTCGGTCCTGAGCCTGCCTATCAATCATGTCGCCAATTCTTTCCAGTGCCCTCAACACGCCACCCATTCTTGGATCTTCAACGACAGGCAACCTCAAGCTAGAAGCTTCGCCTCTGGTTCTTCCAGACCTCCTAGATGGGTTGCTCATCTTTATCACTTTCTATTGAACCTGGTCCACCACAACTTCAGTAAAGAGTTAGTAACTTACTCAATCATTCAAATTCAAAGCTACTAACTAACTCTTAATAGAAATAGTTACAATCCAACGGTACTCCATACCACATACTTCAGAAACATTTCGACAAATAGCCTATGGCCAATTCTCAGTTCCATTCACTTTAATGATTCACTAAAACCAATCACTTTCCTTCCTCAAGCAAATCAAGGTCCAGAAATGACTTTCGATCCTAGACAAGGAGCTTAATCCTTCTGCATTACCACGACCCTTCCAGAGTCCAATGCCAACCTTAACTACCAGGCCACAAACCATACACCTCATGCCCTATCTTAACCAGCCTCCTAAGGTGTTGCTATCCGTCCTTGTCACAACTTAATCCTCCTTATTGCTCCAGTCCTCAACCAACTTTGGATCGAGCTGACCTTGCACTGACACCAAGCCAAACGGGGATGTCATGCCCCGAACCCTTTCGAGCACGCGAACATCCCTGCAAAAAAACAACACATCTCTCGTGGTCCCAAGATCCACAATCAAGTCGAGAGATATTATATGTTAAGCATGCGGAAGCGGTACTCAAATAAATTCTCGTACAAAATAAAAGTTAAGTGGGACCTGAACAGCATTATAACTGTCAGACATCACAACGTACTGTTCAAACAAGTGCCGGCTTCTACAATCCGCTAACAAACTGGGCGACGGGGTAGTACACAAAAGAGTCCCTCATGACATCCAAAAGGACAGCGTCAGGTCACCTCCAAAAGCCTCAGGTCAATAAACTGGAATCCTAAGATGAACTGCTAGAACCCTCGGTATCCTGGCATCCTCCATCGGCTCATACTCGGAGAAGGTCTCTGATAAGACCTCAATAGAATCCTCCATGGTCGCCTTATGAGACAGCTCCGTAAAATCCTCCTCAGTCGCCTCTTGGACAATGACCTCATCCTCCTCCACAGTGAAGTCCAGCGTCGGGGTTTTTTCCAATCCATTCCTAGAACCAACTACAAACCCCTCCGGCAACTCTTGCTCCCTAACAGCCGGCACCAGTCAGGTATAACTCCCTGGGGTATCTCGTGGGGCTTCAGAGGGCCCAATCGACTCGTCTCTAACCTTCTTGAACCATGCCTCGAACCTATGAGGCTTCCAATCCAGGCTACCCTCGTTGACCCATACAACCGTACACTTCCTCACCTAAATATTTCCCTGCCTATCCGGGAACTCGTCAAAATATGCCGTCATCTCCTTGGGATCCCCAAACCGAATAGGCCACATAACTAAGGCCTAGGATCTGTAAAATATGGGTCCCCAAAGGGGTGAGATACACATCTTAGTAAAGGAGTCCTAACCTTAGGTCAGGCTGATTGTCCGCTCAGGCAGTCGATTATCCTAACTTTCCAAATTTAATAGCATATAAGCACAAACAATAAAGAATAGCGACACACAGATGATGGGCATGCAACTTTGATACCATGTCACACTCAAATGCTCATGCACACCCCATCCTTCCATTTCACCACAACCACCTCTTCTTGCCTGCCTCATCCTCTAGCCCACGATTAGATCGAATCAAGCTCGGTCCGTGTAAACGCATCAGACCATCATTGACAATCCGCGTAAATGCATTAGGTTCCAATGAATCTTTAGGCTAATATCATCACCACAAACCTTCGTCCCGTGAATAAGTCGCATCAGGATTGTGGCCATCTCAACCCCATGATTAGATCGTATCAAGGCGCCACGCAACATCAACTCTACCCCGCAATTACATTGCATCAGGATATTCATCTCCAGCCTCGCGTCTCATACGCCTCAGGGCATTGCCATGTCATGCTCATGCCATGATTTTCAATTTGATTTCCATACGAGACGACACATGAAATTTAGGCACAATTTAAAGAACTCATGGCATGCAAGGCAATCAAGTGTCACATACACATGGTGAATGATTTAAACACAAAAAATAGAACACATAACCCTCCTATAGCCACTTAGGACACACCAAGAACTATCCGTTGGAAAATTCCCATAAACCGATCAAACTAAACCTCGACTCATTCAATTGAGTCTAATCTTCCTATCCTAAGTTTAGAATTTCCTTACCTTGCGTTTGATAACACCAAAATTCACTTCTTGGATCCTCAAAGTTTCGGCCCCCAATAGTTCAATACCGAACTCACCCCGCAACCTAATACAATCCAAGTAATTCCATCAATTTTCAAGTCCAATTCAACCATCCATGAATCACAAGTCTCCATAACATAATCCTCATCATCCTAGCATGTCTTAACCACCAATTTGAGACTTAAAACCCAACGTCAACAGCCCCCACAGCCCCGGCCTTACACAGAACCGATTCTTCTTGGTTCTGTGCAAACCGGCCACAATCAGTCCTAAACCAACTCTAAATCCATCATTTAATCATCATCCTACCTTTTAACATGCCTATCTAAGGGTCTAAGAGGCTCACCGTGAGTTTGAAGTCGAATGGTCGCCGGAATCCCTTCGGAAGTCGCCGGATTCCTCAAGTTAGTTTTTCGACAGATTCTGTCCATAGTTTACAAGACCGATTCGAGATCAAAACTTCTTCAAATCACTCTCAACTTTTTCACAGACTCATATACATGTCTTCTAGGCCTCCATAAAATTTGACCTCAAAAATCCAACATTTCGACCTCCTAAGGGGTTAGAAACCGGACCTACCTCAGACTAGAGCAGATTCCGTCGGCTCTCGGGAAAACACTTGGTCGGATCTCCTCGGTGGTCCAAATGCCTCGCTTCCACTTCAAGGAGGTCGGCCGGCGGTCAAGAGGTGGACAGAAGTGGTCGTTGTGGGCACCGAACAGGAGGCTCAGTGGCAGTAGTCGACGAGCAGATTAAAGGTGGAGGAAGAAGATGGTTTTCGGTGGTGATGAGGTGTGTGGCCGGCCAAAGTGAGTGAGGAGAGAGAGTGTAAAGACTATATACAAGCTCTTGGTCAATGCTTTGAATGATAGTTGCCAAAGTTAGATATGACCTCCCTTTGCACCATCCATTTACACTTGTCCCCTTGTCAATCATGGATGATCCAATGGCCCTCATTTCTCCTTGAATTTGGTAGCTCTTGGGAGGGTTTGATGGCCAATTTGCCCTTTTTCTAATGCATGGCAAGGTTCTAAGATTGAGAGGCAAAAGGGTAATTTTATCCCCGACGTTCAGAACGTCGTTTTTCTAGTTCCAAAGTTCTTCGATAGGGCGACGGCCAATCCGAATGTGATGTTGGAATTCTTGATTCTCTATTTTCAATTTTCAAGACTCGTTTCTGATGGTTTTCTCTGTCAAACGTGGTTCCAGCCTATCCCGAACCGACGGACGGCTTTTGCAGACATTACGCGTATCGACCTCGTGATTCATACGTTTAGGGCTCGTCAATTCATGACGGCTTTGGTTGTCATGTAATTGTGAGGGTTTATTACTAGTCCCTTTGGTCTTGATCGTCACGGTCCGATTTGGAAAAATTTTGCAAATCATACGTTGGTTAAGCGGCATCACCCACGCTCCAATCGTATGACACTCGTAAGGCAATCCTTAATCGTTCTTAGATTGGCCTCTTGGTGGTTCTAAATATCCCCTCGACAATCCTTATGGTCAAAGCGTTGTTTCCTATTGGAGTCGCCTAGGTCCACGTACCTCGTCTCGCGTCAACCTTTCCCTTTTGGTCAGCCTACTCAAATTGATCAGATTTGAGCGAAATATGATTGAAACACATTGTTTGATATATATAAACTTCTCATTATTAAGTCTGAAATTGACTAGAAATCAGAATGTTACAGGTTAACCAAGTCTGCACATTTTATTCCTGTGTGAAAGGATTTCGCAATGGAAAGGTATGCCGAATTGTATATGCGATAGATAGTGAGACTACATGGAGTACCCGTAACGATTACATCGGATAGAGATCCCAAGTTTATGGCTAATATTTGGAAGAGTCTTTAGGATGCCATGGGAACTCGACTGCTGTTCATTACGGCATACCATCTGCAGATGAACGGACAATCGAAAAGAACGATTCAAACGCTCGAGGATATGCTACGAGTGTGTGTTATAAACTTCAAAGGTGAATGGGAGGATTAGCTACATTTGGTAGAGTTCGCATATAATAACGGTTATCAGTAGAGTATTCGAATGGCACCTTTTGAAGCACTTTACGAAAGAGCTTGCAGAACGTCGATTTGCTGGAATGAAGTTGGAGAAAGAAGTATTACAGGCCCATGGTTGGTAAAGCAATCGGTAGAAGCTGTAAAGATAATTTGGGATAGACTAAAGACAACACAAAGTCGCCAAAAAAGTTATGCGGATAAACAACGTAAACCTCTGGAGTTTCATGTAAGTGATCATGTCTTCCTTAAGGTGTCGCCGATGAGAGGATTATCTCCGTTTGGAAAGAAAGAGAAACTGAGTCCAAGGTATGTATGAACTTTTGAGAATTTAGAACGGATTAGGACCTTAGCCTACAGGCTTGCCTTACTGCCTAACTTGTCCCAAGTACATAATGACTTCCACGTGTCAATGCTATGAAAGTATGAGCCATACCCGACGCATGTATTGGATTACGAAACCATCGAAGTGGATGACAGAGTATCCTACGTACAAAAGCCAGTCAGGATTGAAGATCAAAAGGAGCAAGTTCTGAGAAACAAGACGATTCCATTGGTCCAAGTCGTTTGGGAGCACCATGGGACCGAAGGCAAACGAGGAAATGATGAAGCATCAATACCCTCATTTGTTTGAATAACTAGATTTATTGTAAATTTCGAGAACGAAATTTTTGTAAGGGGGAAGAGTTGTGACATTATGATTCTCCCTGTCATTTCGAGACTTATTAATGAGAATGTATCTGATGATGTATTTCAGTCATATCTCGCTTGGATCGGATCAATCTCGAGTAAACTCACCAAAAGGGAAAGGTTAACGTGAGACAAGGTACGTGGACCTAGGGAACTCAAATAGGAAATGACACTTTGACCATAAGAATTATCGAGGGGACATTTAGAGCCATAAAAGACCGATCTAAGAACGATTAAGGAATGCATTGCTAGCGTTATACGATTGGAGCGCGGGTGATGCCGCTTAACCAGTGTATAATTTGCAAAATTTTCCTAAATCGAACGATGACAATCGAGACCGTCGGAACTAGTAATAGACCTCGCAATTACATGACAACTAAAGTCGCCATGAACTAATGAGCCCTAAGTGTGATATGAATCACAGAGTCAATACACATAACGTCTGCAAAAGCTACCCGTCAGTTCGAGATAGGCTAGAATCGCATTTGACAGAGAAATGATTCAGAGACGAGTCTCGAAATTAGAAAATGAAAAATCTAGAATTCCAACATTATGATGGGATTGGACGTCGCCTCATCGAAGAAAATTTGAATTAGAAAAATGATATTTCGGACATCGAGGGTGAAATTACCATTTTGCCCTTCAAGTCTTGACCTTGCATTTAGAAGTGAATAAGGGCATTTTGATCTTTGACCACACACCCCTAGCTGCCGAAAATGAGGAGGAATGCCATCCCTTAGATGAATATTGATGGACATGTGGATAAGTGTCAAAGGATGCAAAATTGGCATTTATTAATCCACTTTTAACCTACCATTCTTGCAAGTTTGACTCTCCAAAGTGGTGTATACACCCCAACTCTCCCTCATTCTATCGAAAATCCCATCCTCCATAGCCATCTTCACTCCTTTCTTCCTCTTCTTCTTCAAGCCATGGACGCCACCGCCGACCAACTTCTACCGCTGATTTCGCGCCTCTCGACCGCCCCCGCTAGCGACTTCCATTCGTCGAGTTGACCATCCTCACCTTCTTCATCCTCCTGCCAACCACCTCCAAGTGGTAACTTGGCATTTGACCCACTGAGGAGTTCTGATCAGCCATTTCCACGAAAGTCGATGGATTTCATCGCAACTGGAGGTAAGTCATCGTTTGAGCTCCGTAGGACTTTGATTCGCTTCAATCTTCTTGCCAATTTTTGTAGACATCTAGGGCACATGTATACTAAGTTGTGGTGAAAATTTTGGCTGCGTTTGATGGAGTTTTGATGTCGAAAAGGTGTTGTGTTTGAAGGGTAGAATCTGACTGGTAGAGGGCTTGGAGAACTCGGCGCCGTTCGTGGACCATTCAGCTTCGCCTTGACTTCAAACTTTCAGTGAGGCTTCCCAACTCCTAGAAATATATGTTAGCAAATAGATTAGTAGATAAATTGAGGTTTAAGAGTAGTTTATAGACTGATTAGTTCGGCACTACCCAGAATCGAAAATGCCATGTTTCGGTTCTGTGCATGCCGTGACTTTAGGGGCTATTCATGGTGTCGTCAAGCTGTAAATTCTTTGTTGAGGCATATTAGAATGTCAATGGATATGTTATTGAGGTTTGCAATTGGTGGTTTGAGGATTTGAAAAGGAAAATTGATGAAATGGATTGAATTATCTTAGGTGGACGACTGCCCTGTTTTGGATTGCTTGGGGCGAATTTTGGAAGTGCTTGGAAGATGAATATGGTTGATTTTAGCACAAGGTAAGGGGTTTCTAAACCTTGGCTAGGAAGATTGGACTCGACTGGGTGAATTGGAGGTGAATTTGGTGGATTTCCATGAAATTATTGTGCGTTTGTCTGATGTTTGTCTTTGTGGATTGGTGATTGCTTGAATACTTGCTAGATGCATATGTCATGAGTTGATTGCCACTTTTGAATGAGGAATTTGATTGTCTTACGTGCCGTAGAAATTTAGCTCGTTGCATGAGCTTGTACTTGATCATGAAGTCTGGAATTGAAATGAATGTTGGCATGTTTGAGAAACTCGTGATTCCCTAAGTCGTTGAGACATGGGGTTGTGTTGAATAATACCCTGATGGGTTGAGACGCGAGGTTGAAATGACCAATGTCCTGATGCCTTAAAACGCCGGATGATACTTGATATGTGTCGACATAGGCCTGGAATGAAATTGAAAACCTGATGCATTTACGCGGGTTTGTCAATTGAATGGTTTGAGGCGTAATTACGCGAATCGAGCCTAAGGAGTTTTAAACGCAGGCGTGAACTTTGAGGAAGTTGGAAGGGTGGACTCTGTGGCTTGATTTAGTATCGTCATGCCTGACTGGATTGATATGATACGATGCTATTACCGTGTGCTTGACGAACGCTTGCATCTCTGTGGCATATTAACTGATGAGTGCATTATATTGCTGAGTGCATATTCTTGTTCATTGTTTGCATTTATCTAGGTGTACTGTCAGCCCAACCTAGGGTTAAGACCTGTCTTACTAGGATGTGAATCTCACCCCGTCGTGGAACCATATTTTCAGACCCTAAGCCTTGAGGATGTTGCCAACTCGACTAGGTGACCTCAAGGAGATGACATCATATTTTGATGAGTTCCCGAACGGTCGGGGAACTGTATATGTTAGAAAATGTACAATGGTCTAGGTCGACAAGGGCGGCAAGGACTGGGTACCGCATGGTTCGAAGTGTAGTTCCGTGGAGTATGTGATGTCACCACTGGTCTGCTGAAGGCTACGGAGGTATCTCGTAGGTTTATTCCTAGTTGGTGCCATCCTACTCGGGATTCAGTAGAGGTTGAGGGATCTGTTGCTAGCTCGAGAAATATGCTCGAGAGGACCCCGACCTTGGAGGACACCATTGAAATGATTGAGATTGATGCTTCAGAGGATGAGCTAGAGGAGCAAGTGGAGGACAAGACGATGGAGGACACGGTAGAGGTACGCTCCGAGACTTTATCGGAATTCGAGCCTACTAAAGACGCCGAGCAAACAGATTATTCCAGCAGTTCAACCTAGGGATTTTCTGACTTTCTATGTAGCCTTTTGATGATGACCTCATCGGTCAGTTTCTTTTGGGGGCTTGTTTTAGATATCTTTTGGCTTGGCCCCGTTACCATGACCGAACAACAGGATTAGCTCACCTGCTATTTTGTATAAACTCATGGGATGTTATATTTATTTGTTATGTTCTCGCTACCCAAATCCCCATTTGATGAGTGTATGGAGGAGTGTGTGTTATCGCTTCCTCATGCTACTGTTATAATGCATCTCTCGTTATATGAATCCTGGGACGCTCGAGATTTTACTCACAGGGAGTCGTATGCCCTTGCCCGGGGTGCGGGACGTAACAACCATACTTCGAAGGGAAATAGTACTACAACTAACAGAATAAATTCAAGGTGTTCATTAGATTTTAAGATCCCCAAATATGGGATGATGTACAACGAAAAGTGAATCCTGCTGAAAGCGCTTCAAGTAGAACAAATCAAGGAGACAACAACAATCCAACACCAACCGCTACTATATGTGCTACAGAGATAGCAAAAAGAGATGCTCTTGATGCAAAGACCATTTACTCATTTTATAGTGCATTATCTCCTATTGAATGTAAACGGATTACATATTGTTCCTCATTAAAAGAGATTTGGGATAAGTTTTACATCACTTGAAAAAATGGACAGAGTCAAGGAGACCAAAGTCAATTTCCTTTTTCGGCCAATATGAAGAATTCAAAATGAAGCCTGAAGAAACAGTGAAAGAAATGTTTGACAAATTCATCGAAATATTGAACGGTCTCACATATCATGGGCAACCTATTTTAGGACCAATGCGAGTGAACAAGTTATTAAGAGTACTCGCAAATGAATAGGATAAAGTGAAAACTTCCATTTGTGAGACTCAAATAATATCACCACTATCCATGGATGAGCTCGTTGGAACTCTACAATCCTATGAAGATGAAAGGAACAATGAGGAAGCGGCATCAAAAGGTAAGAAATTCATTGCTTTGAAATCTAACACTGATTCTGATGTCTCAAACTCTGAGGATGAAGATGATGAGAAACTAGCACTCATGGTCAAAAGATTCAAAAGAATAGCAAAGAAAGGCAAAAACTTCAAAGACAAAAAGTACTTCATACGATATGATCAGAAAAGATCATCTGAAAGCAAAATTTAGAATCAAGAAGTCAGTTCCTATGAATGCTAGAAGAGATGACACATCAATCCTAATTGCTCTGTATTAATGTAGAAATGAAAGGATGACAAATCCAAGAAAGCCATGAAGGCAAAAACTTGAAGCGACACAAAATGTGAAAGCAATGAAGAATGTGTCAACATATGTCTTATGGCCGACTCAGCTAATGAACTCTAGATAGCAAATTCAAAAATTCCTTTTGAGGTATCTGCATGTATAGATGATTTATGTTTGTGTCACGCCGCACGCCCTAAGCACGAGCACGCGAACATCCCTGCAAGCAAACCAATAATAATCTCTCGGCGGTCCCAAGATCCACCATTAAGAGTCGAGAGATATAATAAATACATCACGCACGCGGAAGCGTTACTAACATAAATCCCCGTACAATATATATAGATTAAGTGGGACCTGGATAGCTCAATAACATTCATACATCAGATCGTACTGTTCATACAGATCACGACTGCTACGATCCGCTAACAAAAAGGTGACAGGGTAAGCATAACAAAATGAACCATCTGCCAAGCCAGCCGGAACCAGGTCAAGTCATCATTGAAAGGGTCGGATCACCAACTAGAGACTCCTAGGATAAGCTGCTGGAGTCATCCGTATCTTCTACGTTCTCGGTAGGCTCATACTCAGAAAACGTCTCGGACGGGACCTCCACAGAGTCCTCCATAGTCGCCTCCTACGACAGCTTAGCTAGGTCTCCCTCGGACGCCTCCAAAATCATGACCTCCTCCTGCTCCTGTTCCTCAATGAACTCCACGGTCGGTGTCCGCTCTGGTCCATTCCTAGACCCTACGACTAACCCCTCAGGCAACTCATGCTCCGCTACAGTTTGGCACCAATCAGGTATGACACCCTGTGGTACCTTATGGGGCTTCAGCGGCCCTATCTGTAAGTCTCCCTCCTTCTTGAACCACGTCTCGAATCTATGAGGCTTCCACTCAGGCTTACCCTCGTCCACTCATACAATAATGCATTTCCTCACACATACGTTCTCCTGCCTATCCGGGAACTCATCATAGTACGCCGTCATCTCCTTTGAGTCCTCAAAATGTATTGGCCACATAGCTATGACCTAGGATCTGTAAAGTAAAGGTTTTCCCAAAAGGGGTGAGATACACATCTTAGTAAGAAAAACCTAACCCTAGGTTAGGTTGATAGTGCACTCAGATAGTCGCATTTCCCAACAGATCCACACTCATGAACACATAGGCATAGCAATCATAATTCAATAAATAACAACATACAGAAGACAGGCATGCATTTATGATCTCGTGTTATGCTCATATGCACATGTACTCTCAGCCTGCCACTTCACCACATCCAACAACCTCCGTCTGTCTCATTCTCTAGCTCGCGAACTAGTCGACTCAGGCTCGGCCCGGGTAAACGCATCAGACCATCATTGGTGACCTGCGTAAACGCATCAAGTCCCGATGATTCTCCAAGCAAGGCTTATTAACTCATACTCCGTCCCGCGAATAATTCGCATAAGGACCGTGGCTATCTCAACCCCGCGACTTTGTCGCATCAAGGCGCCACCTAACCATACTTCACCCCGCGATCTCGTCGCATCAGGGTCTCAACCTTCCGCCTCGCGTCTCACACACCTCAAGGCCCCGCTACACCATGCTCATGCCACATCATATCGCATGCTTTGATTTTCAATTCAATTTCACACATACTGGCAAGTGCGCATTCAAATGCATCTCATGAATTTTCGTGGCATGCAAATTAATTCAACTGATATACAGACATGGCAAACAACTCAGGCATAGGCAATGTCGCACAATCATTCTTTAACGTCTCAGAACGTATCAAAACTATCCCATTTGGCAATTCACTCATAATTCGTTCCAATCAACCCTCGACTTACCCAATCGAGTCCAATCCTCCTAACCTCGATTTAGGAAATCTCTAAACTTAGCTCGACAACACAAATTTCTCCTTCTTGGATCACTTGAGTTTTGGCCAAACAAGGTCCACGCCCGGACTTGTCGCGCAACCTAGAATTTCAATCAATTCATTAAATTTCCGAACCCAATTCCTCAATCCATTAATCCCAATCATCCATAACTTAACTCTCAACACTTCATCACATCACAATCATCAAATTGTAGCTCAAAACATCCACCATCAGCCCACCATAGATTCAGTTTGGGACCGGCATCGAACCGGTTCCACTCAATTTCGCTCTAGCAGGGTCCAATCGGTCCTAATCTACTCCAAATCCATCAATTATATGCTATCCTACTCCTTAACATGTTTACATAAGGGTTTGGAAGGCTCACCGGTTGTTTGGAGTCGGTTGGTCGCTGGAAATTTGTCCAAAGTCGTCGGATCGCCTATGGTCAGAATACCGGCAGTTTCTGGACAAAATGTTCAAGGCCCGTTCATAGTCAAAAACTCATCAAATAAATCCTCAATTTTTATCACAGAATGCTATATGTGTCTACTGAGCCTCCACGAAATTTGAGCTCAAGACTGAAATATTTCGGCCGTCAAAAGAGTTGAGAACAGGACCTACCTCAGGTTGGTTCCAATTTCGTCGGCTTTCGGGAAATCTCTTGCCCAGAACTCCTCGGTGCTCCAAACACCTTGATTCTTATTGGATAAACTCGGTAAGACGTGGATCTTCATCTGGGTGGTTGACCGATAGCAGAACATGGCTGAAGATTGTGATTGTGGGCGGCGAACGGCAGGTTTCTGTCTGGTCGGGCGAGAGGCAGTTTGAAGGAGGATGAAGATGATGGTTCTCGGTGATCTTTGGGGAACAGCTGGCCGAATGGTGGTGAGGAGAGAGAGAAGAGAGAGATAATTTTGTTATATTCAATTGCTTGGTCAAAGGTTTGATTTTTAGGTGAGCATAGTAGACAAGACTAGTCTTTAGAGCATCCATTGACACTTGGCATGTTGTCTTCCCCATAGAGATCCAATGGCCACCTTTTAATCTCCATTTTCGGCAGCCAAGGGAGGGCATAATTCCCATTTTTCCCTTCTTCAATTATAAAAGTAAAGTCCTAAGCTTGAGGGGCAAAACGGTCATTTTACCCCTGACGTTCCGAACGTCATTTTTATCGTTCCAGGATTGATCGATAGGGCGACGGACAATCCAAATGACGTTGGAATTCTTAATTTTCTTTTTCAAACTTTTCAAGACTCATTTCTGATAGTTTTCTCTATCAGACGTGATTCCATCCTATTCTAAACTGACGGGCAATTTTTGCAAACATTACGCGTATCGATCCCGTGATTCTCATCACGTTTAGGACTCGTCAATTCGTGGCGGCTTTGATTGTCATGTAATTGTGAGGGTTTATCACTAGTCCCTATGGTCTCGATCGTCACAGTTCGATTCAAGATAATTTTGCAAATCATACGTTCGTTAAACGTCATCACCCGCGTTCTAGTCATACGACACTCGCATGATAATCCTTGATCGTTCTTAGATCGGCCTTTTGGTGGTTCTAAATATCTCCTCGACAATCCTTTTGGTCAAAGCGTCATTTCCTATCCGAGTCACCTAGGTCCACGTACTTCGTCTCGCGTTAACCTTTCTCATTTGGTCAGCCTACTCAAATTGATCAGGTTTGAGCGAAATACAATTGAAATACATCGCTTTATATATATAAACTTCTCATTACAGAGTCTGAAGATGACTAGAAATCAGAATGCCACAACTCTTCCCTCCTTACAAAAATTTCATCCTCAAAATTTACATTACACTCAATTACACAAATAAATGGGGGTGTTGTCGCCTCATCGTCTCTTCATTCTCCCATGTGGCTCCTTCCATTCCATGGTGCTCCCATACTACTTGGACCAGTAGAATCTTCTTATTCATGAGGATTTGCTCCTTTCAGTCATCGATCCTTATTGGCTTCTCTACGTAAGACACTCTATCGTCTACCTCTGTGGCTTCGTGGTCCAGCACATATGTCGGGTCAGGCTCATACTTTCTTAGCATCAACACATGGAATACGTTATGTACCTGGGATAGATTTGGCAGCAGGGCAAGCCGGTAGGCCAAAGTTCCAATTCTCTCTAATATCTCAAAATGACCTACATATCTTGGGCTCAGCTTCCCTTTCCTTCCGAATCGTGACAGTCCTCTCATCGGCGACACCTTGAGGATGACGTGATCGCCTACTTGAAACTCCAGGGGTTTGCGCCGCTTATCTGCATAGCTCTTCTGGCGACTCTGCACCATCCTCAGTCTATCCCGGATGGTCCTCACTGCATCCACCGATTGCTCTACCAATTCGAGGCCTGTGATACTTCTTTCTCCTACCTCGTCCTAGCAAATCGGTGTTCTGCAGGCTCTGCCATTGGGTGCCTCAAACGGTGCCATCTGTATACTCTGTTGGTAACTATTATTGTATGCGAACTCTACCAAGTGTAACTGCTCTTCCCATCCGCCTTTGAAATCTATGACGCACGCTATCAACATGTCCTCGAGCATCTGGATTGTCCTTTCTGACTGCCCATCTATCTAGGGATGATATGCCGTACTGAACCGCAATCGGGTCCCCATAACTTCTTGCAAGCTCTTCCAAAAATTCATCGTGAATTTCGAATCCCTATCCGAAGTGATCGTCACCGGCCTCCGTGTAATCTTACTATTTGCCTCATGTACAGCTTTGCATACTTATCCATGGCGAAGTCCTTTCGCACAGGAATGAAGTAGGCAGACTTGGTCAGTCGATTCACGACTACCCATATCGAGTTGTGACCTCTCTGATTCCTTGGAAGTCCCATTACGAAATCCATGGTTATGTGCTCCCACTTCCATTCCGGAATCTCCAGTGGTTGCAGCAGTCCTCCAGGTTTACAGTGCTACGCTTTCACTTGCTGGCAAGTCAAATACTTAGCCATGTATCTTGCCACGTCTACCTTCATTCCATTCCATCAATAATGCTGTCGCAAATTCTGGTACATCTTTGTACTTCCAGGGTGGACCCTATAGTTGCTCCTATGAACCTTTGACAAAATTCTTTCTCAGAGTTCTTCATCCTTTGGTACACATAAAGGTCCTCGAAACCTCAAGATTCCATCCTCAGACACTTGGAATTCTGGCTTCCTTTTCGTCGCATCTATCTCGATAATTTTTTGAATCTCCGGGTCTTTAGACCGTAATGCCTTAATCCCTTTTGGACCTCAGGTTCTACCCTCAGAGTCACTATCAGACTAGATAGCTAATCAACCTCTAATCTAAATTCAGAATCTCTCAAGTCCTCTATCGTCGACCGACTTCTCACTAGTAGGCATGCAATACTTGACTTTTGACTTAATGCATATGCTACTCTGTTTGCTTTCCCAAGATGATATAGTATCTCACAATCATAATCTTTCAACAGCTCCATCCACTTGCGCTGCCTCATGTTCAACTCTTTTTGGAAAAATAAATATTTCAAACTCTGGTGATTGGTATATATTTGAAACTTCTTGCCACAAAGGTAGTGTCTCCAAATCTTCAGGGAAAACACTATCGCCGCTAACTCCAGGTCATGAGTCGGGTAATTCATCTCGTGTGGCCTCAACTGTCTGGATGCATAGGCTACTACCCTTCCATGCTGCATCAATACACAACCCAATCCTTTCAACGAAGTATCATTGTAAATCTCATATCATCCCGGTCCCGACAGAATGGTCAACACTGGTGCGGTCGTCAATCTGTGCTTAAGCTCTTGGAAACTTTGCTCACATTTGTCAATCCATTCGAACTTCGTTTCCTTCTTTGTCAATCGCGTCACTGGGACAGCTATGAACGAGAATTTCTCCACAAATCGCCTATAATATCCTACTAGTCCCAAGAAGCTTCTGACCTCCGTGACCGTAGTAGGCCTCGGCCACTTGGTTACAGCCTCAATCTTTGTAGGATCCACTGCATTCCCTTCGCCAGACACCACATGACCCAGAAATGCTACCCTGTTCAGCCAAAATTCACATTTACTTAGCTTCGCATACAGTGAATGTTCCCTCAGGATCCCCAATACAATTCTTAAATGCTCTTCGTGTTTTTCATCACTCCTCGAGTAAATCAAGATATCGTTGATGAAAATTATGACGAATCTGTCCAGAAACTCCTTGAATATTCGGTGCATTAGATCCATAAAAGCAGCTGGGGCGTTATTCAATCCAAACGGCATCACCGTAAACTCGTAATGACCATATCTCGTCCTAAATGCAGTCTTGGGTATGTCTTCCTTCTTGATCCTCAGCTGGTGATACCCCGTCCTCAAGTCAATCTTCAAAAATACTGTTGCTTCTTGCAACTGATAAAAAAGATCATCAATCCTCGACAGCAGGTACTTGTTCTTCACCGTCACCTGATTCAGCTACCGGTAGTCAATGCATAGCCGTAAAGATCTATCCTTCTTTCTTACAAACAGCACTGGTGCTCCCCACGACGAAGCATTTGGTCATATGAATCCCTTATCTAGCAACTCTTGCATCTGCACCTTTAACTCCTTTAATTATGACAAGGACATCTTGTGCGGTGCTTTTGATATCGGCTCTGTCCCAGGGGCTAATTCAATTACAAACTCTATTTCCCGTTCTGGTGGTAATCCTAGCAACTCCTGGGGAAACACATCTGGGAACTCACGCACTACCGAAATATTCTCTAACTTGGGTTCCTCGGCAGTCGTATCCATTACTGCTACTAAGTATGCCCGACATCCTTCAGACATCAACTTAGTTACTTCCAAAGATAAGACTAAGGGAATCGAGATTCTTCCACGACTTCCCACCAATTCAAAGCTAGGGTGGCCTCTCGGATAAAATCGAATCGTTCTATTGCCACAATCTACTACAGCCCCCTGCTTACACTCCATTCCTATTATTACGTCAAAGTTAAACATGGGCAGTACTGCTAGGTCAATGCTTTCTTTATTTCCTCCAATCACTATCTCACAACCAGCACAGCCCAACGAAACTATTGTATTATCCTTTAAAGGTGTGGTAACATGCAAGATCATGCTCAACGATTCTAATTTCATGCCTACTAATTCAGCAAACTATGCAGACACGAAAGAGTGTGTGGCACCAGGGTCAAATAATGCATAAGTAGTCTGGCTGCACAAGTAGACCATACCTATGACCACTCTTGGAGCATCTTCCGCCTCGCTGCGAGCTACAGTGTATACTTTGCCCTGTGCCTGTGGTCTGCTCTATTCGATTTGAGGTGCGGCAGTCGACGGTCCAGCTTGCGGCCTCTGTCCTTGCGGTCGACTTGTCAATGCTTGGTTCGGACACATCCTTATCTGGTGGCCCAGTTGACCACACTTGAAATAGGCTCCTGTCCTCACTGGGCATGGCCTATTTCCGTGCCTTCTGTCACACAGTCTGCAGCTCCAATTAGCCGGGTTTGGCGGTTTCACTATATTCCTCCTTGTAGGTGGCACGAAACTTTTGTTACCTGCCGTCGACCTCTTGCCCACCCGGTGATGGTCTTTGAACGATGGGACCTGTGATCCAGTTGCGGTAATTCTTTCCCTTAAATCTCGTTCAATCATTTGGCCTCGCTCATATATCTCCTGGTAAGTCCTCAAGTTCAAGGCTATCATTTGGCTGCGGAGTTCTGGCCTCAGGCCATCCCTAGACCTCCCTGCCTTCTCCAAAGGGTCCTCCACAGATTGAGGGACATACCTCGAAAGCTTCGCGAACTCAGCCTCGTATTGGTCTATCGTCAGCTGGTTCTGACGCAGTTGCAGGAACTCCACCTGCTTCCTTACTCTGGCCATTTCTGAGAAATATTTATCGTTAAATGCCCTCTTGAAAGCATTCCAGTTCATGGCCACTCCTTAAGGAAAGAATCCGTCCTTGGTAGCAGCCTACCAATCATTTGTTATACCCTCCAATTGGTACACAGCCAGCAGCACTTTCTTCTCATCTGTACATCTTAGCACCCCAAAAGCCTTCTCTAGCTTCTCTATCCATCTAGGTGCTAGCTCGGGATCTCCAATCCCGTCAAACTATGGCGACTTCAATTTCATGAACTATTCAACTAGTTGGCCCATCTGCTTGGCTGCAACGATTTCCTCTTGAGGGTTTACCATTTCGTTACTCTAGTTCGGTTCACCCTGACTTCCACTTCCACCAACGTTACTAGTGTTGGTATTCACGGCTGCTAGGGCAACTCCTACTGCCTGGGCTATGGTAGAGTCCCGATCCTGGGCCTACCTTTCTATAATGTCTTTGAGCCCTTCCATTGCCCTCAGTAGATCATCCACTCTTGGGTCCTCAGCTACAGGCGACCTCGAGCTAGAGGCTTCGCCTCTTGGTCTTCCAGCCCTTCAGGTGGGTTACTCATCCTTGCTTCTTTCTAATGAATCTGATCCACCACAAGTTCAACAATGAGTTAGTAACTTACTCATTCATCCAATCTAGAGTTACTAACTACTCCTTAACAGAAACAGTTATACAACAACAGTACTCCATACATCAATTCCAGAAACATTTCAACCAATGGTCCATGGCCATTCCTCATTTCCATCTACTCCAATGATTCACTAAACCAATCACTTTCATTCATCAAGCTAGTCAAGGTCCAGAAATAACCTTCAATCCCAAGCAGAGAACTTAATTCCTTATGCCTTGCCACAATCTTACCAAGGTCACACCATCCATAGGTGCCAGGTCACATGTTAGGCATCCCATGCCTTACCCTGACCAGTTTCCTAAGGTCACGCTATCCGTCCTTATCCCAACTTAATCCTCATTATTACTCCAGTCCTCAATCCACTTTATATCGAGCTGACCTTGCTCTGATATCAAACAAGCGGGGTTGTCACACCCCGCGCTCTAAGCACGAGCACGCAAATATCCCTACAAGCAAACCAATAATAATCTCTCGGCGGTCTCAAGATCCACCATTAAGAGTCGAGAAATATAATAAATACACCACGCATGCGGAAGCGTTACTAACATAAATCCCCGTACAATATATATAGATTAAGTGGGACCTGGATAGCTCAATAACATTCATACATCAGATCGTACTGTTCATACAGATCACGACTACTACGATCCGCTAACAAAAAAAATGACAAGGTAAGCATAACAAAATGAACCATCTACCAAGCCAGCCGGAACCAAGTCAAGTCATCATCCAAAGGGTCAGATCACCAACTGGAGACTCCTAGGATGAGCTGCTGGAGTCATCCGTATCCTCTACGACCTCGGTAGGCTCATACTCAGAAAACGTCTCGGACGGGACCTCCACAGAGTCCTCCATAGTCGCCTCCTGCGACGGCTTAGCTAGGTCTCCCTCGGACGCCTCTAAAACTATGACCTCCTCCTGCTCCTATTCCTTGGTGAACTCCACGGTTGGTGTCTGCTTTGGTTCGTTCCTAGACCCTATGACTGACCCCTCAAGCAACTCTTGCACCACTACAGTCTGGCACCAATCGGGTATGAAACCTTGTGGTACCTCATGGGGTTTCAGCGGCCCTATCTGTAAGTCTCCCTCCTTCTTGAACCACGCCTCGAATCTATGAGGCTTCCACTCAGGCTTACCCTCATCCACTCATACTACAGTGCATTTCCTCACATATATGTTCTCCTGCCTATCCGGGAACTCATCATAGTATGCCGTCATCTCCTTTGGGTCCCCAAAACGTATTGGCCACATAGCTATGACCTAGGATTTGTAAAGTAAAGGTTTCTCCAAAAGGGGTGAGATACACATCTCAGTAAAGAAAACCTAACCCTAGAACAGGTTGACAGTCCACTCAAGTAGTCGCATTCCCCAACAGATCCACACTTATGAACACATAGGAATAACAATCATAATTCAATAAATAACAATATACAGAAGACAGACATGCATTTGTGATCTCGTGTTACACTCATATGCACATGTACTCTTAGCCTACCACTTCACCACATCCATCAACCTCTGCCTGCCTCATTCTCTAGCCGGCGAACTAGTCGCCTCAGGCTCGGCTTGGGTAAACGCATCAGACCGTCATCGGCGACCCGCGTAAACGCATCAGGTTCCGATGATTCTCCAAGCAAGGCTCATTAACTCATACTCCGTCCCGCGAATAATTCGCATAAGGACCGTGGCTATCTCAACCCCGCGACTTCATTACATCAGGACGCCACCTAACCATACTTCACCCTGCGATCTCGTCGCATCAGGATTTCAACCTCCCACCCCGCGTCTCACACACCTCAGGGCCCCGCTGCACCATGATCATGCCGCATCATATCACATGCCTTGATTTTCAATTCAATTTCACACTTACTAGCAAGTGCGCATTCAAATGCATCTCATGAATTTTCGTGGCATGCAAATTAATTGAAGAGGTATACAGACATGGCAAATAACTCAGGCATAGGCAATGTCACACAATCATTCCTTAATGTCTCGGAACGTATCAAAACTATCCCATTTGGCAATTCACTCATAATTCGTTCCAATCGACCCTCGACTTATCCAATCAAGTTCAATCCCCCTAACCTCGATTTAGGAAATCCCTTACTTTAGTTCGGCAACACAAATTTCTCCTTCTTGGATCACTTAAGTTTCGACCAACGTCTACCCCCGGACTTGTCACGCAACCTAAAATTTCAATCAATTCATCAAATTTCCGAACCCAATTCCTCAATCCATCAATCCCAATCATCCATAACTTAACTCTCAACACTTCATCACATCACAATCATCAAAATGTAGCTCAAAACATCCACCATCAGCCCACCACAAATTCGGTTTGGGACCGGCATTGAACAGGTTCCAATCGGTTTCGCGCTAGCCGGGTCCAACCGATCCTAATCTACTCCAAATCCATCAATTATATGCTATCTTACTCCTTAACAAATTTACCTAAGGGTTTGGAAGGCTCACCGGTTATTTAGAGTCGATTGGTCACCGGAAATTTGTCCGAAGTCGCCGAATCGCCTATGGTCAGAATACCGGCAGTTTCTGGGCAAAATGTTCAAGGCCAGTTTGTGGTCAAAAACTCATAAAAAAAATCCTCAATTTTTACCACAGAATGTTATATGTGTCTACTGAGCCTCCATGAAATTTGAGCTCAAGACTCAAATATTTTGGCGATCAAAAGGGTTGAGAACCGGACCTACCTTAGGTTGGTTCGAATTCTGTCGGCTCTCGGGAAATCTCTTGCCCAGAACTCATCGGTGCTCCAAATGCCTTGATTCTTGTTGGAGGAGCTCGGCAAGACATAAATCTTCATCTGAGTGGTCGACTGGCAGCAGATGATGGCCGGAGATGGTGATCGTGGGCGGCAAACGGCGGGTTCCTGTCTGGTCGGGCGAGCGGCAGTTTGAAGGAGGATGAAGACGATGGTTCTCGATGATCTTTGGGGAGCAATTGGCCGAATGGTGGTGAGGAGAGAGAGAAGAGAGAGATAATTTTGTTATATTCAATTGCTTGTTCAAAGGTTTGATTGTTAGGTGAGCATAGTAGACAAGACTAGTCTTTAGAGCATCCATTGACACTTGGCATGTTGTCTTCCCCATGGAGATTCAATGGCCACCTTTTAATCTCCATTTTCGGCAGCCAAGGGAGGGAATAATGCCCATTTTTCTCTTCTTCAATTATAAAAGCAAAGTCCTAAGCTTGAGAGGTAAAACGGTCATTTTACCCCCGACATTCCGAACGTCGTTTTTATCATTCCAGGATTATTCAATAGGGCGATGACCAATCCAAATGATGTTAGAATTCTTGATTTTCCATTTCAAACTTTTCAGGACTCATTTTTGATAGTTTTCTCTATCAGACGAGATTCCAACCTATCCCAAACTGATAGGCGATTTTTGCAGACATTACGCGTATTAACCCCGTGATTCTCATCACTAGGGCTTGTCAATTCGTGGTGGTTTTAGTTGTCATGTAATTGTGAAGGTTTATCACTAGTCCCTATGGTCTCGATCGTCACAGTCCGATTCAGGATTATTTTGCAAATCATACGTTGATTAAACGGCATCACCCGCGCTCTAGTCGTACGACACTCGCATGGTAATCCTTGATTGTTCTTAGATCGGCCTTTTGGTGGTTCTAAATATCCCCTCGACAATCCTTATGGTCAAAGCATCATTTCCTATCCGTGTCGCCTAGGTCCACGTACTTCATTTGGCGTTAGCCTTTCCCTTTTGGTCAGCCTACTCGAATTGATCAGGTTTGAGTGGAATACAACTGAAATACATTGCTTTATATATATAAACTTCTCATTACAGAGTCTGAAGATAACTAGAAATCAGAATGTCACAGTTTGGGAGTATAAGGCTACTCTTATGAGACTTTCAGAGTTGAAAAAAGAAGTAGTTATCTTCAAACAAAGAGACATTTCTCGAAATGATAAAATTAGTTTTCTTGAAAATAAATTTCATTAAATGAAGGAGAAATCTGATTCTACTTCCAAGGAAAGCACTGATTGGTCAATATTTTATGCCTAAAAAGTGTATCTAATTTATGGGTTTCAAATAATATTATTAATTAAATTAGTTCACTTGTCTAATATTTTGATTATCGAAAGAGATTTGATTGAACATGATTTCTTCTAATATCCGAGATTTTAATGAATTTTTGTGAAATCTTATATTTCGCAGGTATAAATTTTCACGGGTTCTTGATTAATATAGAGCATATTCTAAAAAAAAAAACAAGGAAAATCGCGAGGATATCTCTGAAGATAACAAAGGAGGACGACGGCAGATTGGAGAGGGGAGAAAAAGAAAACGAATATGAGAAGGGATAGAGAATAAAACGAACGTGAAAAGGAAGGGGAGAGAAAAGCAACGGGAAGCAAAGGAAGCAACGTGCAAGAATTCACTTCGGCCATGGCTTCTTCTCCGAGTTCTTCTTTAATTTCTTCTCTGTCATTCATCTCTATGAGTAGCAAAATTTATTATATCGTCTTTGAGTGTAGATGAAACGATACTTATTGTTTAGATTCTAAACTTTCTATTTAGTTTTTGGTATTGCACTTAGATTATTTGGGAGAGACTACGTTTTCATCTATTCTATTCAAGAATTTTATTGTTAAATCAAGTTTATGATTTTAGTTTCTGTGATTCTAATCTCATACCCAAGTCAATAGTTTTAACTGCAATTTATGATCAAGGCTACTGATAATCTATATCTGATTGAACTATGCGTGCTAAGCTTGGAAAGCAAAAGACAATAGTGATTGACAAGATAGGTTATAACAAGGTTAGGTCGTGGATTATATTCGTGACTATATCAAGCTTGTAGCTTGTTATGTTTGATAGTGCAAACAGAAATGCTAATCAAATAAGAATATATCCTGGATTCGAGACTCAAAGGTGATAATTTTCTTGTGATTGTTTACACTTTATTTTAATTAACTGAATTCTAGCAGTAGACTAAATTATTTAGTAAAAATTCAAATTCGTCCTTATTTTTCCCTGTGGTTCAACCCATTTTTATCACTATCTACAGTTAGTAATTAGGGTTTAATTTTTGTCATACTACGACACAATCAAATTTTGGCGCCGTTGTCGGGGACTTTTAAGGCACGATTCTTTATTATTGTATGAGTAGTTTAGTTTTGCTATTTTAATTTTTTTAAGTATTTTTTTGTTACTTACATTATTTTTCTTTTGCTATCTTTTTAGCTAGGTTATGTATAGGAGTCGCTCGGTACATTTGACTCTGATGGATTTGGACCAAGAAATTACGAAAAAATAAATTTTGAAGGCAGAGGAGGTTGAGTTAGTAGAAAACAACACTCTGTCAATGGCTGAACGGTAGAGACCTTTGAGTGATCACTTTACTCCTCTAACATATACATCTAATTTGCAGGTACGAGTCCCTACAAATGCAGTAGCACAGTATGAAATTAAGTCGAGTGTCATTCAGATGTTACCCTTATTCTACGGTCTCAACAATGAAGATCCTTACATGCACTTAGATGAGTTTCTAGACATTTGCTCTACTATAAAGTTGCAGAACTTTTATGATAGGTGTTGAAGCTTATTCTGTTTCATTTTTCATTAATAGATAAAGCCAAACATTAGCTTATTGTCGCGACCTAAAATTAGCTTAATGGATTACTAAGTTAACTAACCTAGCTCGAGTTCTCCCAGACTCCACCAATTCGCAACTTAAGGTTTAATTATCAACATGTCAAGATTTTAATAGGAGTCGCCACTAATCATTTATGGAAGGTTAATTAGGAATCTAAATAAAATATCGGGAGTATCATTTTATTTCTACAAACTAGAGATTTTGGATATGGGGACTTGATTATGCTAGATTATTCTAATGCCCTTTCGGTACCATTTATTTCATGAAAAAAATTAATCAAGCAGCTTTAATTGATTTTAAACTAAGCCACTAGCATAGGTTATCATGCAAGTACGCAATCAATTAAGTAAACATCTAGAACTCAAGATAAATATGCAAGGAGCATGCACTAAACAATATTCTCTTTTCGAATTTTCATTTTTTAAATAAAACCTAATCTATATGCAATGCATGAATTCTAGTCTAAATGCAATGACATAGATAAATGTAAACTAACCTAAGAATGCATATGAATTTAATTAAACTACATGACTATTCTATATAATATGCGATTAAAATCAACCCTAGTATGCAATCTACATGATGAATTAATTAATTAACCTATAATGCACCTCTAAATGACATGGCAAATGTGACACATAATGCATGATGACATGACAAAGATGAATTTTCTTATTTTCGGATTTAACTATGGCCCTAAAATAAACTATGCTTAAAATAGTTATCTTACATATTTTAGTATTTAAATCGACCTAAAACCGAACCCATTAAAGATAATCTATTTTAGGCATAATTATCTATCTAAACATGCATATTCTAACCTAGAATGGAATCTAATCTAATTTATTCTAGCAATCAATTAAACATGCAATCTTATCTATATGATTTTATCGTAGAGTATAATTTCATTTAAACATGACAATTCTATCTAGAATGACATGTAAATCTAATCTATACGCAGCAATTACCTATGTTCAATATTTTTGTTTAGAGATTTTGAACATGCATTCAAATATTGCAAAAGAGATAGCAATCCAATATGGAAAGCAAATAATTCATCTTAAAAGTTTCGCAATTTATTTCGAATCAAGTTTCGATCTAAAACCTGATAGATCGACCCTAAAAATTCGAAATACCCGCTATATCATTAATTCCATCTAAAGCCTTATAGATAGAATTAATTCCATGTGTGCGGTTGCGAATTAGGAAAATATTTTCCTAATTGATCACCTGCGACTTAAACAAATTTCGTTAGATAACGATATAGCTCAAATAGATAATTAAATATTTCAAATCAATTAGGATACCAAAACTTACCTAATTTGCATATCAACTTTCCAAATTCAAAACCAAAATGAATTGGCTTATTCTTGCGGATCATGGACCAAATAGGGACTTCCGTGCTTGGCCGATGGTGGACTCCTCGGGGTGGATGAGGTAGCAGCGGTGAAGCACGAATGGATTCGGCCGGGTGGACTCTAAAATACCTGCTAAGTAAGATTAAACAATAACCAAAGTCAACGTAGCAGGAGCATTCAAGGGTAAAAAATAATTATTATAATAATAATAACAACAACAATTGAAACTTATGAGTAAACAAACAAAGACATCGACTTGCAATTGGATCCTTAATAGGGATTGGCTGGACTTAGCTGAGCATTCGTGAAACCTGATGACTTGTGGTGAGAATGATTAGCTCGCTTGGAAAATGAAATATATTTTGGAAACCAAAGTAATTCCAAGAAATAATCAAAGTGCAGTATGATCACGAAGGACTTTCTTGCAATAGAATCCTCTTGGTTCATCCGAATAGCCTCCACTTGTCGTACAGAACCTGCAAAAGAATAAAAAGCTAGACCGAAATAGGATAGCGCCGTCGGAACATAATGATTTTTCGCTAGTACTCCTTGAAGATCATCGTGTCCTGGATTGAGGCTTCGTTACCGATCTACGGATGACGACAGGATATGGATCTTGACAAGAAAACTGAAAGTTTCGAATCCACAAAGGCATGACGACAGCGAGTGTGGTGGTCTCGGGCTTGCGACGAGAGCAGCTATGGGTGCTCGTGATAGTGGTTAGAATATTGCAAGATCTGTGGAAAGATCAAAAGTGCGATGTTCCAAGACCAACAAACGCTGACCAGAAGACCCCGTAAAACTAGCGATGGGACTATGATGTTTCTGCAAAAGAAATAGAAGTAGCCAGAAGGAGACTTGCAATAATGTGAGGAAGGATATTAAACGCTCCCTTTTCGTCGTTTTCTACTATCTTTCTCTGCATCTGGTGGTCCAACGTCTTCATTGGAAGAAGAATTGCGGCTAAAGCGAGCTTCATCATCCAATTTTTTTCGTCTTTCCTCATGCCTCTTCTCTTAACTTCTCTGACGTGTATGTAATGTGCATTGCCCTCTCCTTGACGAACCCTAAGGCTTCTATTTATAAGAGTGAGCTAGGGTTTGACATTACTTTCGTTATTCGCAAAATTGTCTCTGAACTTTGGATAATCGCAAATTGATCCGGAGACAAAATATTCTATCTATAAAGCATTTTTTCCTTAATTAATTGACATTTTTAATTAAAAGTCATTGTCCCAAATTAAACATTAAATGGGCTGATTTAAGTTCAATTAGACCTCAAGGCCTTGATGAATTTTTGTTTTGTTTTATTTTTTGGAATTACCCCCTAGCTAGCCGAATTTTTATGATATGTTAATCCCGATGGCTTGTCAATTTTGGGACTGCTTCCGCCGTTAGTCCAATGCAAAATGTAATGCATGAATGCATAAAATAAACTATCCTATTTGACAAATGATTTGATTATTTTTTGTAGGAGCTAAAATTTAATTCCTGATTTTTTATGCGAAATAAATGATTAATTTAAATAAAATCAAAATTTAGGTGTCAACAATTATGCTTGCTATCATGACTTCAAGATATATCAAATGGACATGGAAAGTGCATTCCTAAATGGATATATAAAGGAGGAAGTCTATGTTGAATAACTTCCAGGCTTTGAAAATCTAAAGAACGTTGATCATGTGTACAAACTGAAGAACTCTCTCTATGGACTCAAGCAATCGCCAATAACCTGGTATGAAAGGTTTAGTAATTTTCTTATAGAAAGAGGTTTTGAAAAAGGAAAAATTGATACTACTTTATTTATCAATGGAAAAGGTAAAGGAATCCTACTTATTCATATATACATAGTTGACATCATATTTGGTTCTTCTAATGAAGGTGTTTGCAAGAGTTTCTCTCAGATCATGCACAGTGCATTTGGATTGAGCATGATGGGAGAACTTGCATTCTTTCTAAGATTACAAGTGAATCAAACTAAATAAGGCATATTCATACATGAAGAGAAGTATGCAAAGGAATTGATAACATAGTTTAATCAGGAAAATTGCAAGAAAATTGAATCATCAATGTCTTCTTCATCCAAGCTAGATAAGGATGAAAAGGGCAAACAAGTTGATCAAAAGCTTTACAGAAACATGATTGGTTCATTATTATATCTTATTGCTTCTAGACCTGACATCATTTTTAGTACGCTTAAGTAAACTAAGTGTCAAAACTTGTGTGCAGCATTCACTTTATTTCAGAATGATCACTTAAGTGCTAATATTTTTGAAAAACAATCGCTTCAATGCCAAAACTTTCAAAATGATCACTTAAGTGCCAATTTTTTAAAAAAGTGATCACTTAAGTGCCAAAATTTTTGAAAATCGCTTACTTTAGTGCTAATTCCGGTGAGCCACCCAGCTTAAATGTGAGTTGACACTGAAGTGATCATTTAAAAAAAAAAGTTGGCGCTTAAGTGATCGTTTTAAAAGAAAATGGACCCTTAAGTGATTATTTTGAAAGTTTTAGCACTAAAGTGAGCATCGTTACAGAAGTTTTGGCACTTGCAGTATACTTTAGCCATTTTTAGTGTATGTGTATGTGCTAGATTTCGATCAAGTCCTAAAAAATCACACCATACTGCAGTCAAAAGAATAATAAAGAACATAGGAACAAATCTTAATCTAGGATCGGTATCCTAAGATTTCAGATTTTATAAAAGAAAAATATTGACCATTTTTTTCATATTTGAATGACCCCAAATGCTATTTTTTAAAATTTCAAGCATTTCCCTATTTTCAAAAAAAAAATAAAAAAAATGAAAATTTTTTTTGTTCAAAAATGGTTCCCTAAGCTTAGTCAAGATTACCAAATTTGATTTTGTAATTTTTTTTTTACTTTTTATGAATTTTCTAAAAATTTTATGAAAATAGATTGATCGAAAGTCAGGTGTTAACAGCTACCCCTTTTTGAGAGAGGCCTCGTTAGAAGTTACTCTCAAAGATAAGGTGATACCTGAGTCTTAATCGACTCCTGGTGAAAACTAAAAAGACGAGTCATGATATTTAATTTTTATACCATTCAACAAAAGCTCATAGCCCAAGAGACACCGTGTTCTGCTCCTGCGAATAATGAAAGATAAGAGAAAAGAAGTAGATACTCACTTGAGGCTTATTTACCGATGACTCGAATGGTATTGATCTATGGATGATGGATAAGTGACCAAAGGATTTGTTATAAGAATGCCTATGGTAGATTGAAATTTTTACCCGCATGGAGGGTTTAGCCAAAAGTGATTCTCTAGGACAGAGACAGTTACGCCTCGCACCTTGGGCACGAGCACGACTCCCTACAAGTAACTCTCGAGTCCCAAGATTCAATTATCGAGAGATGCACAATAAAAGAAGCATGCAAAAGCAATATCATATACTCCTCCGTACAAACATCCATGGGAACCCGGATAGCGAGAACATAACATAGATACATAACATTCCATGAGTTCGTACAAAAGCCTAGGAGAACTAGCCCTACAGATGGGTCGAGGTAACAGTACTGCATCAAAATACAACCATAACAAGTCTTCAAGAGAAACTGGCTTACGAGACCATCATAAAAAAACTACATCAAGTTAGAAACCACTAAGTCAAACTGCTGGAATCGTCGGTCTCCTCGGCATCCTCGGTTGGCTCGTAGTGAGAAAAGGTCTCGGAACGTACATCCATAGTATCCTCCATCGTGTCGTCCTCCCGTTTGCCCTCTAAGGTGTCGATCTCAATCACCTCAACCGGATCCTCCATAGTAAGGGTCTTTTCGGGTATGCTCCTTGAGCCAGCGACAAACCTTTCAACCTCTACCGAATCTCGAGTGGGATGACACCAGCTAGGGACAGCTCGGCGAGATACCTCCGAGGCCTTTAGAGGACCAGTGGTAACTTCACATACCCTACGGAACCAAGCCTCAAACCTATGTAGTATCTACTCGTCTCCACCCTCATCGACCCAGACCACAGTACTCTTCTTAACATACACGGTACCCTTACCATCCGAGAACTTCTCAAAATAAGTGGTCATCTCCTTAGGGTCATCTAGTTGAGCCGGCAGCATCCTCACGGTTTAGGATCTAAAAATATGGTCCCACAACCGGGTGAGATTCACATCCCAGTAAGATAGGTCCTAACCCTAGGTCAGGTTGACAGTATACTTAGATGAATGCAAACAATGAACAAGAATATGCACTCAGCAATATAATGCACTCATCAGTTAATATGCCACAGAGATACAAGCGTTCATCCACCACATAGTAATAGCAACATATCTTGTCAATCAAGTCAGGCATGGCGATACTAAATCAAGCCACAAATTCCACCCTTCCAACTTCCTCATGGTTCTCGCCCACGTTTAAAACGTCTCAGGCTCGGTCCACGTGATACACCTCAGACCATCCAATTGACAAACCCGCATAAACGTATCATGTTTTCAATTTCATTCCAGGCATGTGTCGACACATATCAAATCTCGTCCTGCGTCTGAACGCATCAGGACATTGGCCATTTCAACCCCGCGTCTCAACGCATCAGGGTACAGTTCAACACAACCCCGCGTCTCAACGCCTTAGGGTATCACAAGTTTCTCAAACATGCCAAACATTCATTTCAATTCAAAACTTCATCATCAAGTACAAGCTCATGCAACGAGCAAAATATCTATGGCATGCGAGACAGTCAAATTCATCATTCAAATGTGGTAATCAACTCATGGCATATGTATCTAGCAAGCATTCAAGCAACCACCAATCCACAAAAACGAACCTTGGACAAACGTACAATAATCTCACGAAAATCCACCAAATTCACCACTAGCCCATCTAGTCAAGTCCAATCTTCCTAGCTAAGATTTAGAAACCCCTTACTTTTTGCTAAAATCAATAATATTTCTCTTCCAAGCACTTTCAAGATTCGACCCCAAGCAATCCAAAACAGGGCAGTCGTCCACCTAAGATAATTCAATCTGTTTCATCAATTTTCCTTTTCGAATACTCAAACCACCAAGTGTAAATCTCAATAACATATCCATAGACATTCTCTCGATGAAGAATTTAGAGATCGATTTTCCCCAAGAACAGCCCCTAAGGCTTCGACATACACAGAACCGAAATAGGGCATTTTCGATTTTGTGTTGCGCCCAACTAATCAGTCCATAAACTACTCTTAAACCTTAATTTATCCACTAAACTTGCTTGCTAACATGTAGTTATAGGAGTTGGGAAGCCTCACCGAAAATTTGAAGCCAAGGCGATGCACAATGGTCTACGAACGGTGCCGAGTTCTCCAAGACTTCTACCGGTCAGTTTCTACCCTTCAAACACAACATTGTTTCGACATCAAAACTCCATTAAAATCATCCCAACTTTCTACCACAGCTCAGTATATGAGTACCCTAGATGTCTACAAAATTTGACCAGAAATTTGAGAAGATTCGAGGTTCTACAGAGTTCAAACAGCAGCTTACCTCAAGCTGCGACGGATTCCATCGACTCGCGGGGAAATGGCCGAACGGGGCTCTTCCTGTGGCATTCTGATTTTCAATCAACTTCAGACTCTGTAATGAGAAGTTTATTTATATCAAGCGATGTATTTCAGTTGTATTCCACTCATATCTGATCAATTTGAGCAGACTGACCAAAGGGGAAAGGCTAACACAAGACGAGATACGTGGACCTAGGCGACTCAAATAGAAAATAGCGCTTTGACCATAAGGATTGTCGAGGGGATATTTAGGACCGCAAAAAGGCCCATCTAAGAACGATTAAGGATTACCATGCGAGTGTCGTGCGGTTGGAGCGCGGGTGATGCCGCTTAACCAACGTACGATTTGCAAAATTATCCTAAATCGAACTGTGACGATCGAGACCACAGGGATTAGCGATAAGCCCTCGCGATTACATGACAACCAAGGCCGCCATGAATTGACGAGCTCTAAACATGACGAGAATCACGGGGTCGATACGTGTATAGTCTGCAGAAGCCGCCCGTCGGTTCGAAATAGGTTGGAATCACGTCTGGTAGAAGGAACGATCAGAATTGAGTCCTGAAAAGTTTGAAAAAGGAAAATCAAGAATTCCAACGTCAATTGGATTGGCCGTCCCCCTATCGAAGAAGTCAGAAACGAGAAAAACGACGTTCCGAACATCGGAGGTAAAAAGATCAAAATGCTTAGGACTTTGTCTTTATAATTAAAGGAAGGGCAAAATGGACATTTCTCCTCCCCTAAGCTGCTGCAAATTGAAGAGCAATTGATGGCTATTGGATGCCCTTGAGAAGAACAATGGACAAGTGTCAAGCATCCAAGGGTAGTAGATCATTTCACCAATTAATGCCCACCTACCAATCACCTCAATTAATTTAAATTTTTTGGGATAATAAACAGCTCTCTCTCTCTCCTCAAACCCCCCATTCGGCCATTTTTGTTCCCCCAAAGACCAGACCAAGCTTCTTCTTCTTCTTCTTCTTCTTCAGTTTCTGCTCCACCTGACCCTGCCGGACGCCGTCGTTCGGTCCGTACGAACGCCACCTCTGACCGTCCCTTGCTACTGGCCGACTACCCAGACATAGCCCCACATCTTGCCGACGTCCTCCAACTAGAATCAGGTCATTTGGAGCTCTGAGAAATTCGAGGCAAGCATTCTCCCACAGGTCGACGGAATCTGTTCCAATTTGAGGTAGGTTCGGTTTTGAACCCTTTAGACAGCCAAAAACTTGGAATATTTGGCTCACATTTTGTGGAGATCAAGTAGACATATAGATGGTTCTGTGGTAAAAATTTGGGATTTATTTGATAAGTTTTTGACCATGAACAACCCTTGTACATTATGCCCAGAATCTGTCGGTATTCTGTGTGTGAGTGCTCCGGCAACTTCCGACGACTTTTCGGCAACCGCGCGACTTGAAACTCATGGTGAGACTTCCAAACTCTTAGGTAGACATTATAAGAGGTAGAATGGTGTATATTTGATGGATTTGAGATAGATTAAGGCCGGTTGGACCTGGCATGAACATAACTAAATGGAACCGGTTCAATACTGGGCCAAACCAGTTCTGTGGAGGGCTGAATAGGCTGGGATTGTGTTGTAATTGAGTGTGTATGATGTGTTGTGATGATGAGGAGTATCTAATGGATGATTTGGATGGATGAATGGAGGGATTGAACTTGAAATTTGACAAAATCGATTGATTATCCTAGGTTGCACGACGGATTGACCTTGGACTTGAGTTGGCCGAACCTTAGGAGGTGCAAGGAGGAGTAATTTGCGTTATTAAGCGAAGGTAAGGAATTTCCTAAATCGAGGCTAGGGGGATTGGACTCGATTGGGTAAGTCGAGGGCCGAACGGAACGATTTATGAGAAAATCCTCGCATGTAATAGCTTGATGCGCCCTTGGACATTATAGAATGATTGTTTGACCTAGCCTATGTGTGAATGGTCTGAGTGCCTGAGTATTATTTGAATTGAATTGCATGCCACGAAATTTATTAAACATATTATCGTGCGCATTGGCCATTGGTTGTGAAATTTGATTTTTAAAAATCAAGTTAATTGATATGATGTGGCATGAGACATGATTGTGACATTGCATGGCATGGCCCTGAGGCGTATGAGACGCAGGGCGGAGGTTGAGACCCTGATGCGACGAGGTCGCGGGGTGGATTATGAAAAGGTGGCGCCCTGATGCGATGGAGTCGCGGGGTTGAGATAGCCACAGTCCTGATGCGATATAATCGCGGGACAGAATACGAGCTCATAGACTCTGCCTGGAAATTGAACCAGGGCCTGATGCGTTTACGCGGGCCGAGCCTGATGCGATCTAATCGCGGGCTAGAGAATGAGGCAGACAGAGGTTGATTGGTGTGGTGAAGTGACAGGCCAAGCATATACGTGCAACTGTGTGTGACATGGGAATATAAATGCATGCATGTCCTCTATGCATTATTGTTTATTGAATTATGACTGTCATGTCCGCGTGAGTTCATGAGTTGGGTAGGTTGAGTGACTTGACTGCCTAAGTGGACGGTCAACCTGACCTAGGGTTAGGTTTTTCTTACTAAGATGTGTATCTCACCCCTTTTGGTGAAATTTTACTTTACAGATTCTAGGCAATAGTAATGTGGCCTATCAGATTCGGGGACCTGCAGGAGATGACGGCGTATTACGATGAGTTCCCCGATAGGCAGGGTAATATATACATAAGGAAATATACAGTAGTTTAGGTAGATGAGGGCGAACCTGACTGGAAGCCTCATCGATTTGAGGCTTGGTTTAGACAGGACGGGGATAGGAAGGTCGAGCCGCTGAAGCCCCATGAGGTTCCAAAGGGTGTCATACCTCCTTGGTGTCAGACGATAGCAGACCAGGAGTTTCCCGAGGGCTCAGTGGTTGGTTCGAGGAACGGCCCAGAGCGGACGCCGACAGCTGAGTTTCCCGTGCCACCGCCAGAGGATGAGGTCATCGTGGTGGAGCCGTCCGAGAGAGATCCATCCGAGCTGGACCAGGAGGCGACCGTGGAGGGAGACCGGGCTGAGCAGTCGCAGGAAGCGACCATGGAAGACTCTATGGAGGTCCCATCAGAGACTTTCTCTGAGTACGAGCCGTCAGAGAAGAGCGAGGACACTGGAGATTCCAGCAGTTCTTCCTAGGCGACTTCGGATGATGACCTGACTTTTTGACTGGCGACCTGATCCCCTTTCCCTAGTGGATTTTGTGGACATCTTTTGACATGTTTACCCTTCACCTTGGTGTATAGCGGTCTGTAGTAGATGTGACCAGTTGATGTTGATGTACGACCTTTTGATGCTATTCAGTCCTGCTTAGTCTTGGGATATATATATTCATGTGATACGGGGAGTTGTTGGGAAACGCCTCCGTGTGCTTAATGTAAATTATTTCATCTCTCGATCTTCCTTTATATATAAGTGGATCCTTGGGACCGCCGAGAGATTGTTGTGGTTTTGCTTGCAGGGATGATTGCGTGCTCGCGATGGGGCGCGGGGCGTGACATCCCCGCTTGTTTTGGTATCAGAGCAAGGTCAGCTCGATACGAAGTTGGTTAAGATTGGAGTAATAAAGAGGACTAGGTAGCACAAGGACGGATAGCTAGACCTTAGGAAACTGGTCAGGGTGAGGTAGGAGATGCCTAGTTGTGACTTGACACCTATGGATGGTTTTTATCTTGGTAAGGTTTTGACAGGGCATAGAGGATTGAGTTCTGTGCTTAGGATTGAAGGTCGTTTCTAGACCTTGACCGGCTTGATGCTTGAAAGTGGTTAGTTTTAGTGAATCATTGGAATGAATGGATTTGAGCAACGGCCATGAGCCATTGGTTGGGACATTTCTAGAATTGATGTTGACATGTGAAGTACTGTTGTTGTGTAATTGTTTTGTTAAGGAGTAGTTAGTAACCCTGGATTGGATGATTGAGTAAGTTGCTAACCTGTTACTGAACTTGTTATGGACCAGGTTCGTTAGTAAGTGACAGAGATGAGTAACCCATCCAGAAGACCTGGAAGACCAAGAGGCGGAGCCTCTAGCTCGAGGCCGCCCGCAGCTGAAGATCCAAGGGTGGATGGTCTACTGAGGGCAATGGAAGGACTTAGGGACATCATAGAGAGGCAGGCCCAGGATCGGGACTCTGCCATAGCCCAGGCAGTGGGAGCTGCCCTAGCAGCTGCGAATACCAACACTGGCAACGTTGGTGGAAGTGAAAGTCAAGGCGAGCCGAACCAGAGCAATGAAACAGTGAACCCTCAAGAGGAAATCATAGTGGCCAGGCAGATGGGCCAACTGGTGGAATAATTTATGAAGTTGAAGCCGACGCAGTTTGACGGGATTGGAGATCCCGAGCTAGCACCTAGATGGATAGAGAAGCTGGAAAAGGCTTTCGGGCTACTAAGATATACTGATGAGGAGAAGGTGTTGCTAGCCGTATATCAGCTAGAGGGTACGGCAAACGACTGGTGGGCTGCCACCAAGGATGGAGTATTCCCTGAAGGTACGGCCCTAAACTGGAACACTTTTAAGAGGGCGTTCAACAACAAGTACTTTTCAGAAACGGCCAGGGAAAGGAAACAGATCGAGTTCCTACAGCTGCGACAGAACCAACTATCGATAGATCAGTATGAAGCTGAGTTCTCGAGGCTTTCGAGGTATGCGCCTCGATCAGTGGAGGATCCTTTGGAGAAGGCACGAAGATTCAGGGATGGGTTGAGGCCCGAACTCCGCAGCCAGATGATAGCCTTGAATTTGAGGACCTACAGGGAGATATACGAGCGAGGTCAGATGATTGAGCGAGACTTGAGGGAAAGAAACATCGCAACTGGATCGCGGTTCCTGTCATTTAGATACCATCGTCAAACAAGCAAGAGACCGATGGCAGGTAACAGACGTTTCGTGCCGCCTGCAAGGAGGAATATCGTGAAACCGCCAAACCCGGCAAATTGGAGCTGTAGGCTATGTGGCAGAAGGCATGGGAATGAACCATGCCCTATGAGGACTGGAGCCTGTTTCAAGTGTGGTCAGCTGGGCCACCAAATGAGGACATGTCCAAACCAAGCACCGGTCAGTCGACCACAAGGACCGAGGTCACAAGCAGGACCGTCGACTGCAGCACCTCGGATAGAACCGAACAGACCACCAGCTCAGGGTAGAGTGTACGTTGTAGCGTGCAACGAGGCAGAAGATGCGCCTGGAGTGGTCATAGGTACGATTTACTTGTACAACCAGACCGCTTATGCATTATTTGACCCGGGTGCCACGCATTCTTTTGTATCTGCACAGTTCGCTGAGTTAGTAGGCATGAGATTGGAACCATTAAGCATGGCATTGCATGTAGCCACCCCATTGAAGGATAATGTCTTGGTTTCACTAGGGTGTGCGGAATGTGAGATTATGGTTGGAGGAAGTAGAGAGAGTATCGACCTAGCTGTATTGCCTATGTTTGATTTTGACGTGATTATAGGAATGTATTGGCTGAGTAGGCAAGGAGCGGTAGTATACTGTGGCAATAAAACGATTCGATTTTACCCGAAAGATCACCCTAGTTATGAATTGGTAGGAAGCCGAGGAGGAGTCTCAATTCCCTTGGTTTCATCTTTGGAAGTAACTAAGTTGATATCTGAAGGATGTTGGGCATACTTAGTAGCCGTGATGGATACGACTGTCGAGGAACCTAAGTTAGAAAATATTCCTGTGGTACGGGAGTTTCCGAATGTGTTTCCCCAGGAATTGCCGGGATTGCCACCGGAGCTAGAAATAGAGTTTGTGATTGAATTAGCTCTTGGAACGGAGCCAATTTCGAAAGCACCGTACAGAATGTCCCTGTCGGAATTAAAGGAGTTAAAGGTGCAAATGCAAGAGTTGCTGGACAAAGGATTCATCCGACCAAGTGCTTCGCCATGGGGAGCACCGGTGCTGTTCATAAAGAAGAAAGACGGATCCTTGCGACTACGCATTGATCACCGGCAACTGAATCAGGTGAGAGTGAAGATCAAGTATCCGCTGCCAAGGATTGATGATCTTTTTGATCAATTACAAGGAGCGGCAGTGTTCGTGAAGATTGACTTGAGGACGGGGTATCACCAGCTAAGGATCAAGAAGGAAGACATACCGAAGACTGCATTCAGGATGAGGTATGGACATTACGAGTTTACGGTAATGCCGTTCGGATTGACTAACACCCCAGCCGCATTTATGGATCTAATGCATCGAGTGTTCAAAGAGTTTCTGGACAGATTCGTCATAGTTTTCATTGACAACATCTTAATCTACTCGAGGAGCGACGTAAAGCACGAAGAACATTTGAGAATCGTATTGAGGACCCTGAGGAAACATTCGCTGTATGCGAAGCTAAGTAAATGTGAATTTTGGCTAGACAGGGCAGCATTTCTGGGTCATATTGTGTCTGGTGAAGGGATTGCAGTGGACCCTGCAAAGATAGAGGCTGTAACCAATTGGCCGAGGCCTACTACGGTCACGGAGGTCAGAAGCTTCTTGGGACTAGCAAGATATTATAGGCGATTCGTGGAAAAGTTCTCATCCATAGCCGTCCCACTGACGCGGTTAACGAAGAAGGAAACGAAGTTCGAATGGACTGATAGGTGTAAACAGAGTTTCCAAGAGCTTAAACATAGATTGACGACCGCGCTAGTACTGACCATTCCGTCGGGACCGGGAGGATATGAGATCTACAGCGACGCTTCGCTAAAAGGATTGGGTTGTGTATTGATGCAACATGGCCGGGTAGTAGCTTATGCATCCAGGCAGTTGAGGCCGCACGAAATGAATTACCCGACCCACGACTTGGAGTTAGCGGCGATTGTGTTTGCCTTGAAGATTTGGAGGCATTACCTTTGTGGTGAGAAGTTTCAAATATATACAGACCACCAGAGTTTGAAGTATTTTTTTTCCCAGAAAGAGTTGAACCTAAGGTAGCGCAGGTGGATGGAGCTGTTGAAAGATTATGATTGTGAGATATTATATCATCCTAGGAAAGCAAACAGAGTGGCAGATGCATTAAGTCGAAAGTCGAGTATTGCATGCCTGCTAGTGAGAAGTTGGTCGACGATAGTAGATCTGAGAGATTCTGATTTAGATTAGAGGTTAATCAGCTATCCAGTTTGATAGTGACTTTGAGGGTGGAACCTGAGGTCCAAGAAGGGATTAAGGCATTACAGTCTACGGACCCAGAGATTCAGAAAGTTATCGAAATGGAAGCAACGAAGAGGAAGCCAGAGTTCCAAGTGTCTGAGGATGGACTTTTGAGATTTCGAGGGCGATTATGTGTACCAAAGGATGAAGGGCTCCGAGAAAGAATCTTGTCAGAGGCTCATAGGAGCAATTACAGTGTCCACCCTGGAAGTACAAAGATGTACCAGAACTCAAGACAACATTATTGGTGGAACGGAATGAAGGTAGAAGTGGCAAGATATGTGGCTAAGTGTTTGACTTGCGAGCAAGTGAAAGCGCAGCATTGTAAGCTTGGAGGATCGTTGCAGCCGCTGGAGATTCCGGAATGGAAGTGGGAACACATAACTATGGATTTTGTGATGGGACTTCCGAGGAGCCAAAGAGGTCACGACTCAATCCGGGTAGTCGTGGATCGATTGACCAAGTCCGCCCATTTCATCCCTGTACGAAAGGACTTCGCCATGGATAAGTACGCAGAACTGTACATGAGGCACATAGTCAAATTACACGGAGTGCCAGTGACGATCACCTCAGATAGGGATCCGAAGTTCACGGCAAATTTTTGGAAGAGTTTGCAAGGAGCAATGGGGACGCGACTACAATTCAGTACGGCGTACCACCCACAGACTGATGGACAGTCAGAAAGGACCATCCAGACGCTCAAGGACATGTTGAGAGCGTGTGTCATAGATTTCAAAGGCGGATGGGAAGAGCAGTTACACCTGGTAGAGTTTGCGTACAATAACAGCTACCAGCAGAGTATACAGATGGCACCGTTTGAGGCACTCTATGGCAGAGCATGTAGGATACCAATATGCTGGGATGAAATCAGAGAAAGGAGTATCACAGGCCCCGAGTTAGTAGAACAATCGGTGGAAGCAGTGAAAATCATTCGGGACAGGTTGAGGACGGCGCAGAGTCGCCAGAAGAGCTATGCAGACAAGCGGCGCAAGCCTTTGGAGTCTCAAGTGGGCAATCATGTCTTCCTCAAGGTGTCACCAATGAGAGGACTCTCGCGATTCGGAAGGAAAGGGAAGCTGAGCCCAAGATACGTAGGCCCTTTCGAGATTTTGGAGAGAATTGGGACCCTGGCCTACCGGCTTGCGTTACCGCCAAGTCTATCCCAGGTACATAATGTATTCCATGTGTCGATGCTAAGAAAGTATGAGCTTGACCCGACACATGTGCTGGACTATGAAACCATAGAGGTGGACGACAGAGTATCCTATATAGAGAAGCCGATAAGGATCGAGGATCGAAAGGAGCAGATCCTCAGGAATAAGAAGATTCCGCTGGTCAAAGTAATATGGGAGCACCACGGAACGGAAGGAGCCACGTGGGAGAATGAAGAGACGATGAGGCGACAACACCCCCATTTATTTGAATAGTCGAGTGTAATACAAACTTCGAGGATAAAATTTTTGTAAGGGGGAAGAGTTGTGACATTCTGATTTTCAATCAACTTTAGACTCTGTAATGAGAAGTTTATTTATATCAAGCGATGTATTTCAGTTGTATTCCACTCAAATCTGATCAATTTGAGCAGACTGACCAAAGGGGAAAGGCTAACTCAAGACGAGATACGAGGACCTAGGCGACTCGAATAGAAAATGACGCTTTGACCATAAGGATTGTCGAGGGGATATTTAGGACCACAAAAAGGCCGATCTAAGAACGATTAAGGATTACCATGCGAGCGTCGTGCGGTTGGAGCACGGGTGATGCCGCTTAACCAACGTACGATTTGCAAAATTATCCTAAATCGGACTGTGACGATCGAGACCACAGGGACTAGCGATAAGCCCTCGCGATTACATGACAACCAAGGCCGCCATGAATTGACAAGCTCTAAACGTGACGAGAAACACGGGGTCGATACGCGTATAGTCTGCAGAAGCCGCCCGTCGGTTCGGAATAGGTTGGAATCACGTCTGGTAGAAGGAACGATCAGAATTGAGTCTTGAAAAGTTTGAAAAAGGAAAATCAAGAATTCCAACGTCAATTGGATTGGTCGTCGCCCTATCGAAGAAGTCAGAAACGAGAAAAACAACGTTCCGAACTTCGGAGGTAAAAAGACCAAAATGCCCCTCAAGCTTAGGACTTTGTCTTTATAATTGAAGGAAGGACAAAATGGACATTTCTCCTCCCCCAAGCTGCTCCAAATTGAAGAGCCAATGATGGCCATTGGATGCCCTTGAGAAGAACAATGGACAAGTGTCAAGCATCTAAGGGTAGTAGATCATTTCACCAATTAATGCCCACCTACCAATCACCTCAATTAATTTAAATTTTTTGAGATAATAAACAGCTCTCTCTCTCTCCTCAAACCCCCCATTCGGCCATTTTTGTTCCCCCAAAGACCAGACCAAGCTTCTTCTTCTTTTTCTTCTTCTCCAGTTTCTACTCCACCCGACCCCGCCGGACGCCGTCGTTCGGTCCGTATGACCGCCACCTCCGACCGTCCCTTGCTTTCAGTCGACTGTCTAAACGTAGCCCCACGTCTTGCCGATGTCCTCCAACTGGAATCAGGTCATTTGGAGCTCTGAGAAATTGGGGACAAGCATTCTCCCACAGGTCGACGGAATCTGTTCCAGTTTGAGGTAGGTTCGGTTCTGAACCCTTTAGACAGCCAAAAACTTGGAATATTTGGCTCAAATTTTGTGGAGATCAAGTAGGCATATAGATGGTTCTGTGGTAAAAATTTGGGATTTATTTGATAAGTTTTTGACCATGAACAACCCTTGTACATTATGCCCAGAATCTGCCGGTATTCTGTGTGTGAGTGCTCCGATGACTTCCGACGACTTTCCGGCAACCGCGCGACTTGAAACTCACGGTGAGACTTCCAAACTCTTAGGTAGACATTATAAGAGGTAGAATGGTGTATATTTGATGGATTTGAGATAGATTAACCCTTGTACACTATTGGGGAACTCACGATAAGACTTCCAAACTCACGGTAAGACTTCCAAACTCACGGTGAGACTTCCGACCATGAACAACCCTTGTACACTATCGGGGAACTCATGATGAGTTTCCTGATAGGCAGGGTAATATATACATAAGGAAATGTACAGTAGTTTGGGTAGATGAGGGCGAACCTTACTGGAAGCCTCATCGGTTTGAGGCTTGGTTTAGACAGGACGGGGATAGAAAGGTCGGGCCGCTGAAGCCCCATGAGGTTCCAGAGGGTGTCATACCTCCTTGGTGTCAGACGATAGCAGACCAGGAGTTTCCCGAGGGCTCAGTGGTTGGTTCGAGGAATGGCCCGGAGCGGACGCCGACAGCTGAGTTTTCCGTGCCGCCGACAGAGGATGAGGTCATCGTGGTGGAGCCGTCCGAGAGAGATCCATCCGAGCTGGACCAGGAGGCGACTGTAGAGGGAGACCGGGCTGAGCAGTCACAGGAAGCGACCATAGAAGACTCTGTGGAGGTCCCATCAGAGACTTTCTCCGAGTGCGAGCTGTCAGAGGAGAACGAGAACACCGGAGATTCCAGCAGTTCTTCCTAGGCGACTTCGGATGATGACCTGACTTTTTGACTAGCGACCTGATCCCCTTTCCCTAGTGGATTTTGTGGACATCTTTTGACATGTTTACCCGTCGCCTTGGTGTATAGCGGTCTGTAGTAGATGTGACCAGTTGATGTTGATGTACGACCTTTTGATGCTATCCAGTCTTGCTTAGTCTTGGGATATATATATATATATATTCATGTGGTACGGGGAGTTGTTGGGAAACGCTTCCGTGTGCTTAATGTAAATTATTTCATCTCTCGATCTTCCTTTATATATAAGTGGATCCTTGGGACCGCCGAGAGATTGTTGTGGTTTTACTTGCAGGGATGATTGCGTGCTCACGATGGGGCGCGGGGCGTGACACTTCCGGTGGCCAAATGCCACGCTTCAAGTTGGAGTGCATCGACAAGAGGTTGAAGGAGGTGAAGGTGGCCGTCTTGATGGCTGGAAGTCACCGGAGGTAGGGTTCGAGATCAGCAAAGGGGACGGGCAGAACCTGGTCGACGTGGCTAGTTAGGCGGAAAGAAGAAGAAGAAGAAGTCATGAAGATGAAGACCAAGGGGAGGTGATTCTCGGCTGAAAGAAGAAGAGGAAGAAGCTATACACCACCTAAGCTTGGACAATACAAGGAATGATAGGTTAAAAGTGAGTTATTAAATGCCAATAGTGCATCTAATGACACTTGTCAATATGTCCATCAAATCTTCATCCAAGGGCTGTCATTTTCCTAAATTTTTGGCAGCTATAGAGGGTGGTTAAAAACCAAAATGCCCTTCTCCATTTATTAAAGGAAGGCCAAGACTTGAGGGGCAAATTGGTAATTTTACCCTCGACGTCTAAAACGTCATTTTTTTTTAATTCAAATTTTCTTCGATGAAGCAACGTCCAATCCAATTATAATGTTGGAATTCTTGATTCTCCATTTCTAATTTCGAGACTCTTTTCTGAATCATTTCTCTGTCAGATGTGATTTCAGCCTATCCAGAACTGATGGGTGGCTTTTGCAGACATTACGCGTATCGACTCTGTGATTCTTATCACAATTAGGGCTCGTCAGTTCCTGGCGACTGTGGTTGTCATGTAATTACGAGGGGCTATTACTAGTTCTGACGGTCTTGATCGTCAGCGTTCGATTTAAGAAAATTTTACGAATTATACATTGGTTAAGAGGCATCACCCGCGTCCCAAGCGTATAATGCTAGCAATGCATTCCTTAATCGTTCTTAGATCGGCCTTTTATGGCTCTAAATATCCCCTCGACAATCCTTATGGCCAAAGTGCTATTTCCTATTTGAGTTCCTTGGGTCTACGTACCTTGTCTTGCGTTAGCCTTTCCCTTTTGGTCAGTTAACTCGAGATTGATTAGATCCGAGCAAGATATGATTGAAACATATCGTTAGATATAGTCTCATTAATAAGTCTCAAAATGACAGAAAAAATCAAAATGTCACAACTCTTCTACCCTTACAAAAATTTCGTCCTCGAAATTTACAATAAACTCAGCTATTCAAACAAATGGGGGTATTAACGCCTCATCGTTTCCTCGCTTTCCCACGTAGCGTCTTCGGTTCCACGGCGCTCCCGAACGACTTTGACCAATGGAATCGTCTTGTTCCTCATAACTTGTTTCTTTCGATCTTCGATCCTGACTGGCTTTTCCACATAAGATATTATGTCATCAACTACGAGGGTCTCGTAATCCAATACATGCGTCGGGTCTGGCTCGTACTTCCTCAACATTGACACATGGTAGACGTTGTGTACTTGAGACAAATTAGGTGGTAACGCAAGCCTGTAAGCTAAGGTCCTAATCCGTTCCAAAATTTCAAATGGACCTACGTATCTTGGACTCAATTTTCCTTTCTTTCCAAATCGAAATAATCCTCTCATTGATAAAACTTTAAGAAAGACATGGTCTCCAACTTGAAATTCTAGAGGTTTACGTCGTTTATCCACATAACTTTTCTATCGACTCTGTGTTGTTTTTAGCCTATCCCGGATTATCTTCACCGCTTCCACCGATTGCTATACCAACTCTAGGCCTGTAATACTTCTTTCTCCAACTTCGTTCGAGCAAATCAGAGTCCTGCAAGCTCTTCCATAAAGCGCTTCAAAAGGTGCCATTCGAATACTTTGCTGATAGTTGTTATTATATGCGAACTCCACCAAATGCAGTTGATCCTCCCATCCACCTTTGAAGTCTCTTACACACGCTCGTAATGTATCCTCAAGGGTCTGAATCGTTCTCTCCGATTATCCGTCCGTCTGCGGATGGTATGCCGTACTAAATTGTAGTCGAGTTCTCATGGCATCTTAAAGACTCTTCCAGAAGTTCGCCGTAAATTTGGGATCTCTATCTGACGTAATCTTTACGGGTACCCCATGTAGTCTCACTATTTGTCGCATGTACAATTCGATATACCTGTCCATCGCGAAATCCTTTCGCATAGGAATGAAGTGTGCTAACTTGGTTTATCTATCCACGACTACCCAAATAGAATCATGACCTCTTTGGCTCCTTGGTAATCCCATTACAAAATCCATCGTTACATGTTCCCAATTCCATTCAGGAATCTCTGAGGGTTGTAGCAATCCACCAGGCTTACAGTGTTGTGCCTTCACCTGCTGGCATGTCAAGCACTTCGTCACATATTTCGCTACATCCCCCTTCATCCCATTCCACCAATAATGCCGACGTAAGTTCTAGTACTTTTTCATGCTACTTGGGTGGATACTATAATTGCTTCTGTGAGCCTCCGATAAAATTTTTTCTCTGAGCTCTTTGTCCTTTGGTACACATAGATGCCCTTGAAATTTCAAAATCTCATCCTCTAACACTTAGAACTCTGGTTTCCTTTTTGTCCCGTCCATCTCCAGGATTTTCTAAATTTCTGGGTCCGTATGCTTCAAGGATTTTATTCTTTCTTGGATCTCAGCTTTTATTCTCAGTGTGGCTACCAAATTGAATAGTTGACAGACTTCCAATCTGAATTCGGAATCCCTCAAATTTTCAAATAACGACCACCCTTTTACCAGTAGACAAGCAATACTCGATTTCCGACTATGCGCATCCGCGACTCTGTTCTCTTTCCCATGGTGATATAATATGTCACAATCATAATCCTTAAGCTGCTCTATCTATCGACGTTACCTCGTATTCAGTTCATTTTGGGAAAATAGATACTTCAGGTTCTAGTGGTCCGTATAAATCTGAAACTTCTCACCACACGAACAATGTCTCCAGATCTTCAGAGCAAAGATGATTGCTGCCAATTCCAATCTATGAGTTGGATAGTTCGTCGCGTGTGGTCTCAGTTGTTGTGACGCGTAGGCAACCACTCTTTCATGTTGCATTAGCACCCAACCTAGTCCCTTTAAAGAGGCATCGTTATATATCTCATAGCCTCTAAGTCCTGATGGAATCGTCAATATCGATGCGGTCGTCAACCGATGTTCAAGCTCTTGAAAGCCCCTTTCACACTTGTCTGTCCATTCGAATTTCGTTTCTTTCTTAGTCAATCTCGTCAGTGGAATGGCTATAGATGAAAATTTCTCCACGAAACGTCTGTAATACCCCGCTAATCCTAAGATGCTTGGACTTTCGTGACCGTAGTAGGCCTAGGCCAATTCATAACGGCTTCGATTTTCTCAGGATCCATAGCAATTCGTTCTCCACATACCACATGGCCAAGAAATGCCACTTTATTCAGCTAAAACTCGCATTTGCTAAACTCAGCGTAAAGCGAGTTCTCCCTCAGGGTCTGCAAGACAACCCTCAGATGTTCTTCGTGTTCTTCGTTACTCTTTGAGTAAATCTGGATGTCGTTGATAAAGACTATAACAAATTTATCCAAAAATTCCTTGAACACCCATGCATCAAGTCCATAAATGCAGCTGGAGCATTGGTCAGTCCAAAAGGCATCATAGTGAATTCGTAATGACCATACCTTGTTCTAAAAGTGGTCTTACGTATATCTTCCTGCTTAATTCTCAACTGATGATACCCGGTCCTCAGGTCAATTTTAGAGAATACCGTAGCTCCTCGCAATTGATCAAATATGTCATCAATCCTCGGTAGTGGGTACTTATTCTTTACAATCACTTGATTCAACTGTCTATAATCGATGCATAAACGCAAGGACCCATCCTTTTTCCTCACAAACAATATCGGCGCTCCCCACGGTGAAGTACTCGATTGAATAAATCCTTTATCTAGTATTTTTTGCATTTGTACCTTTAACTCTGTCAATTCCAATAAGGACATTCTATAGGGTGCATTCGAGATCGGCTCTATTCCAGGAACTAACTTGATCACAAATTCAATTTCTCGCTCTGGTGGCAGCCCTTGTAACTCTTGGGGAAAAATGTCAAGAAACTCACGCACTACCAGAATACTTTCTAGTTTAGGTTCCTCGGTAGTCGTGTCCATAACTGCGACTAAGTACGCCTGACATCCTCCAGTTATTAGCTTTGTCGCTTCAAGAGACGAGACTAAAGAAATCGAAGTTCCTCCTCAGTTACCCAAAAACTCGAAATTTGAGCGGCCATCTGGATAAAATGGATTATCTTACTACCACAATCAACTACTGCCCTTTGCTTACCCAACCAATCCATTCCTATGATCACATCGAAGTCATACATGGGCAACACAGCCAAGTCTATACTCTCTTTACTGCCGCCAATTATGATTTTATAATTAGCACAACTCAACAAAACCAACACATTATCCTTCAACGGGGTAGCAACATACAGAATCACACTTAACGGTTTCAAGTCCATATTAACTAAATCAGCAAAGCGTGCAGACACAAACGAGTACGATACGTCGGGATCGAACAAAGCGTAAGCAGCTTGGTCACACAAATAAATCGTACATGTGACCACGCCTAGCACTTCTTCTACTTCCTACGTGCCACAGCATAGACCCTTCCCTAAGCAGGGGGTCGGTTTTGATCAATCTAGGTAGTAGCAGTTGACGGTCCTGCCTGTGGTCGTTGCCCTTGAGGTCTATTCGATGGGGCTTGGTTCGAGCAAGTCCTCATCTGATGGCCATCTGATCACATTTGAAGTACGCTCCAATCCTTGCCGAACAAGGTTCTTTACCAAGCCTTCTGCCACAGAGGCGGCAACTCCAATTCATTGGGTTCGGGGGCTTCACTATGTTCCTTCTTACTGGAGAGACATAGCGTCTATTGCTAGCGATAAGTCTTTTGCCAATCTGGCAATTGTCTCTGAATGAATTAAACCGCGATCCAGATGCGACATTCCTCTCCTTCAAGTCCCTCTCGATCATCTGTCCCCGTTTATAGATATCCTTATAAGTTATCAGGTTCAGAGATATCATCTAGCTGCGAAGCTCTAGTCTCAATCCATCTTGAAATATCCACGCCTTCTCCAACGGATCCTCTACTGATCTGGGTGCATACCTTGACAATCTGGAGAACTCAACTTCATACTGGTCTACGGTCAGATGATTTTGACGCAGTTATAAGAATTCTACTTGCTTCCTTTCTCGAGCTGTCTCGGAGAAGTACTTGCCATTGAATGCCATGGCAAAGGCATTCCAGGTCAAGGCCGTCCCTTCCGAAAAGACTCCATTCTTGGTGGCAGTCCACCAATCATTAGCGGTACCTTCCAGGTGGTACACTGCCAATAATACTTTTTCTTCATCTGTATATCTTAGTACTCCGAAACCTTTCTCTAGTTTCTCTATCCACCTTGGCGCCAATTCAATGTCTCTTATCCCATCAAACTAGATTGTCTTCAGTTGGATAAATTGTTCGACTAGTTGGCCCATCTGCCTGGCCACAACTACTTCCTCCTGGGCATTTCCAACCTCATTGCCCTGGTCATAATTGTTGTTGTTTCCATTGCCTCCATTATATTCGTTATTGGCATTGATGGCAACTATCGCGGCTCCCACCGCTTGAGCTATGGCAGCGTCCCTATCCTGGGTCTGCCGGTTAATGAGGTCGCCAATCCTTTCGAGTGCCCTCGATACTCCATCCATTCTCGGGTCTTCCACTATAGGTGGCCTCGAGCTAGAGGCTCCACTCCTAGGTCTCCAGGTCTTCTAAGCGGATTACTCATTCTGGTATACTTTTACTACGCCTGGACCACCGTAATTCCATCACGAAATTGGTAACTTATTCATCTAATCAAGTCCAGCGATGCTAAACTAGGTCTGAAAGAAGCAGTCATAACATAGCAACCTCCGACACAATTATTTCCAGAGGCACTTCCATAAATAATCCATGGCCATTCCTCAATTTCGTTTACTTCAACGGTTCACCAAAACTAGCTATGATCATTTACTCAACAAACCAAAATCCAAAAATGACTTTCGGCGATAAACATGGTCTTAATCCTCATAAATCACCACAATCTTGTCAAAACCAAATGTCAATCACATGTGCCAAGTCATATGCCATGCATTTAGTGCCTAACACTAACGAGTCTCCTAAGTTCTCGCTACCCATCTTGTCCTAACTTACTACTCCTTATTACTCCAATCCTCAATCAACTTTGGATCGAGCTGACCTTGTTCTGATACCAAAGCAAGACGGATTGTCACACCTCGCACCTCGGGCATGGGCGCGACTCTCTACAAGTAAACTCCCATGTCTCAAGATTCAATTATCGAGAGATGCACAATAAAAAAAGCATACGGAAGCGATATCATATACTCCTCCGTACAAACAACCATGGAAACTCGGATAGCGAGAACATATCATATATACATAACATTCCATGAGTTCGTACAAAAGTGTAGGAGAACTAGTCCTACAGATGGGTCGAGGTAATGGTACGGCGTCAAAAAGCAACCATAACAAGTTCTCAAGAGAAACTGGCCTACGAGACCATCATCAAAAAAACTACAGCAAGTTAGAAACCACTAAGTCGAACTGCTGGAATCGTCGGTCTCCTAGGCATCCTCGATTGGTTCGTAGTCAAAAAAGGTCTCGAAACGTACATCCATGGTATCCTCTATCGTGTCATCCTCTCGTTCACCCTCTAAGGTGTCGATCTCAATCACCTCAACCGTGTCCTCCATAGTAGGGGTCTTCTTGGGTATGTTCCTTGAGCCAGCGATAGACCCTTCAACCTCTATTGAATCCCAAGTGGGATGACACCAACTAGGGACAGCTCGGTAAGACACCTCTGAGATCTTCAGCAGTCCAGTGGTAACTTCACCTACCCCGTGGAACCAAGCCTCAAACCTATGTAGTATCCACTCGTCTCCACCCTCATCAACCCAGATCACAATACTCTTCCTAACATACATGGTACCTCAACAATCCGGGAATTCCTCAAAATAAGTGGTCATCTCCTTAGAGTCACCTAGTCTGGTCGGCAACATCCTCTCGGCTTAGGATCTGAAAATATGATCCCACGATCGGGTGAGATTCACATCATAGTAAGATGGGTCCTAACCCTAGATCAGGTTGACAATACACCCAGATGACTACAAACAATGAACAAGAATATGCACTCAGCAATATAATGCTCTCATAGTCAATATGCCATAAAGATGCAAGCGTACGTCAACCACACAGTAATAGCATCATATCATGTCAATCAAGTCAGGCATGGCGATACTAAATCAAGCCACAAATTTCACCCTTCCAACTTACACATGGTTTCGCCAGCGTTTAAAGCGCCTCAGGCTTGGTCCGCGTAATTACGCCTCAGACCATCTAATTGACAAACCCACGTAAACGCATCAGGTTTTCAATTTCATTCCAGGCCTATGTCGACACATATCAAATCTTATCCTGCGTCTCAACGCATCAGGACATTAGCCATTTCATCCCCGCGTCTCAACGCCTAAGGGTATCACAAGTTTCTCAAACAGGCCAAACATTCATTTCAATTTAAGACTTCATGATCAAGTACAAGCTCATGCAACGAGCAAAATATCTATGGCATGTGAGACAGTCAAATTCATCATTCAAATGTGGTAATCAACTCATGGCATATGCATCTTGCAAGTATTCAAGCAATCACCAATCCACGAAAATGAACCTTGGACAAATGTACAATAATCTCACGTAAATCCACCAAATTCACCACTAACTTATCCAATCGAGCTCAATCTTCCTAGCCAAGGTTTAGAAACCCTTTACCTTGTGCTAAAATCAACAATATTCCTCTTCCAAGCACTTCCAAGATTCGGCCCCAAGCAATCCAAAACAGGGCAGCCGTCCACCTAAGATAATTCAAACCGTATCATCAATTTTCCATTTTGAATACTCAAACCACCAAGCGTAAACCTCAATAACATATCCATAGACATTCTAATACGCCTGGACGAAGAATTTAGAGCTCGATTTCCCCCAAGAACGGCCCCTAAGGCTTTGGCATACGTAGAACCGAAATAGGGCATTTTCGGTTCTGTGTAGTACCTAACTAATCAATCCATAAAATATTCTTAAACCTTAATTTATCTACTAAACTACTTGCTAACATGTAGTTCTAGGAGTTGGGGAGCCTCACCAAAAATTTGAAGTCAAGACGACGTCGAATGGTCCACGAATGGCGCCGAGTTCTCCAAGTCCTCTATCGGCCAATTTCTGCCCTTCAAACACAACATTGTTTCAGCATCAAAACTCCATTAAAATCATCTCAACTTTCTACCACATCTCATTATATGAGTTCCCTAGATGTCGATAAAATTTGGCCAGAAATTTGAGACGATTCGAGGTTCTACAGAGTTCAAACAGCAGCTTACCTCAAGCTGCGACGGATTCCGTCAACTCGCGGGGAAACGGCTGAACAGGGCTCTTCCAGTGGCCAAATGTCGCGCTTCAAGTTAGAGTGCATCAGTAAGAGGATGAAAGAGGTGAGGGTTGCCAGCTCGACCGTTGGAAGTCGCCAAAGGTGGGGCTCGAGATCGACAAAGGGGACGAGCAGAACCTGGTCGGCCTGGCTGGTTCGGCGGAAAGAAGAAGAAGAAGAAGTGATGAAGATGAAGACTAAGGGGAGGTGATTCTCGGCTGAAAGAAGAAGAGGAAGAAGCTGTACACCACTTTAGCTTGGTCAACACAAGGAATGGTAGGTTAAAAGTAAGTTATTAAATGCCAATAGTGCATCTAATGGCACTTGTTCATATGTCCACCAAGTCTTCATCCAAGGGCTGTCATTTTCATAAATTTTCGATAGCTATAGAGGATGGTTAAATACCAAAATGCCCTTCTCTATTTATTAAAGCAAGGCCAAGACTTGAGGGGGAAAATGGTAATTTTACCCTCGACGTCTAGAATGACGTTTTTCTGATTCAAATCTTCTTCGATGAGGCGATGTCCAATTCAATTATAATGTTGGAATTCTTGATTCTCCATTTCTAATTTCGAGACTCGTCTCTGAATCATTTCTCTGTCAGATGTGATTTCAACTTATCCCGAACTGACGGATGGCTTTTGCAGACGTTACACGTATCAACTCTGTGATTCATATTACACTTAGGGCTCGTCAGTTCATGGCGACTTTGGTTGTCATGTAATTGCGAGTGTCTATTACTAGTTCTGACGGTCTCGATCATCATCGTTAGATTTAGGAAAATTTTACAAATTATATATTGGTTAAGCAGCATCACCTGCGCCCCAAGCGTATAACGCTAGCAATACATTCATTAATCGTTCTTAGATCGGCATTTTATGGCTCTAAATATCCCCTCGACAATCCTTATGGTCAAAGTGTCATTTTCTATTTAAGTTCCCTATGTCCACGTACCTGGTCTCCCGTTATCCTTTCCATTTTGGTCAGTTAACTCGAGATTGATCAAATTCGAGCGAGATATGACTGAAACACATCATTAGATATATTCTCATTAATAAGTCTCAAAATGACAAGAAAAATCAGGATGTCACAACTCTTTCCCCTCACAAAAATTTCGTCCTCGAAATTTACAATAAACCTAGCTATTCAAACAAATGGGGGTATTAACGCCTCATCGTTGCCTCTCTTTCCCACGTAGCGCCTTCGGTTCCATGGTGCTCCCAAACGACTTTGACCAATGGAATCGTCTTGTTCCTCAGAACTTTCTCCTTTTGATCTTCGATCTTGACTGGCTTTTCCACATAGGATATTATGTCATCCAACTCGAGGGTCTCATAATCCAATACATGCGTCGAGTCTAGCTCGTACTTCCTTAACATTGACACATGGAAGACGTTGTGTATTTGAGACAAATTAGGTGGTAAGGCAAGCCTGTAGGCCAAGGTCCCAATCCGTTCCAAAATTTCAAATGGACCTACATATCTTGGACTCAATTTTCCTTTCTTTCCAAATTAAGATAGTCCTCTCATTGGTGAAACTTTAAGAAAGACATGGTCGCCAACTTGAAACTCCAGAGGTTTACGTCGTTTATCCGCATAACTTTTTTGACGACTCTGTGTTGTTTTTAGCCTATCCCGGATTTTCTTTACCAGTTCCACCGATTGCTATAACAACTCTAGGCCTATAATACTTCTTTCTCCAACTTCGTCCCAGCAAATCGGGATCCTGCAAGCTCTTCTGTGAAGCGCTTCAAAAGGTGCCATGCGAATACTCTGCTGATAGCTATTATTATATGCGAACTCCACCAATTCAATTGATCCTCCCATCCACCTTTGAAGTCTATAACACACGCTCGTAACATATTCCCGAGCGTCTAAATCGTCCTCTCTAATTGTTCGTCCGTCTGCAGATGGTATGCTGTACTAAATTATAGTCGAGTTCCCATGGCATCTTGATGACTCTTCTAGAAGTTCACCGTAAATTTGGGATCTTTGTCCAATGTAATCGTTATGGGTACCCCATGTAGTCTCACTATCTGTCGTATGTACAATTAGACATACTTGTCCATCGCGAAATCCTTTCGCACGGGAATGATATGTGCAGACTTGGTCAATCTGTCCACGACTACCCAAATAGAATCGTGACCTCTCTGGCTCTTGATAATCCCATTACCAAAATCCATCGTTGCATGCTCCCATTTCCATTTAGGAATCTCTAAGGATTGTAGCAATCCACCAGGCTTACAGTGTTGTGCCTTCACTTGCGGTATGTTAAGCACTTCGCCACATATTTCACTATATCCACCTTTATCCCGTTTCACCAATAATGCTGGCGTAAGTTCTGATACTTTTTCGTGCTACTTGGGTGGATATTATAATTGTTTCTGTGAGCCTCTGATAAAATCTTTTCTTTGAGCTCTTCGTTGTTTGGTACCCATAGACACCCTCAAAATTTCAAAATCCCATCCTTTAATACTTAGAACTCTTGTTTCCTTTTTGTCTCGTCCATCTCCAGGATTTCCTGAATTTCTGGGTTCATATGTTGTAAGGTGTTTATCCTTTCTTGGATCTCAAGTTCTATTCTCAGTACGACTACCAAACTGGATAGTTGACAGACTTCCAATCTAAATTTGGAACCCCTCAAATTTTCAAATAACGACCACCCTTTTACCAGTAGACAGGCAATACTTGATTTCCGACTGAGCACATCCACAGCTCTGTTCGCTTTCCTAGAGTGATATAATATGTCGCAATCATAATCCTTAAGCAGCTCCATCCATCGATGTTGCCTCATGTTCGATTCTTTCTAGGAAAATAGATACTTCAGGCTCTGGTGGTTCGTATATATCTGAAACTTCTCACCACACAAATAATGTCTCTAGATCTTTAGAGCAAAGATGATTGCTGCTAAGTCCAAATCATGAGTCGGATAGTTCGTCTCATGCAGTCTCAGTTATTGTGACGTGTAGGCAACCACTCTTTCATGTTGTATTAGCATACAACCTAGTCCCTTAACGAGGCATCGACGTATATCTCATAGCCTACAAGTCCTGATGGAATCGTCAATACCGGTGCGATCGTCAATCGATGTTTAAGCTTTTGAAAGCTCCTTTCACACTTGTCAGTCCATTCGAACTTCGTTTCTTTCTTAGTCAAGATCGTTAGTGGAATGGCTATAAATGAAAACTTCTCCACGAAACGTCTGTAATACCCCGCTAATCCTAAGAAACTTCGGACTTCCGTGACCGTAGTAGGCCCAAGCCAATTCAAAACGGCTTCGATCTTCACGAGATCCACAGTAATTCCTTCTCCAGATACCACGTGGCCAAGAAATGCCACTTTATTCACCTAGAGCTCGCATTTGCTAAATTTAGCATAAAGCGAGTGCTCCTTCTGGATCTGCAAGGCAATCCTCAGATGCTCTTCGTGTTCTTCATTACACTTTGAGTAAATCTGGATATCGTCGATAAAGACTATAACAAATCTATCCAAGAATTCCTCGAACACCCGATGCATCAAGTTCATAAATGTAGCTGGAGCATTGGTCAGTCCTAAAGGAGTCACAGTGAATTCGTAATGACCATATTTTGTCCTAAAAGCGGTCTTAGGTAAGTTTTCCTTCTTAATTCTCAACTGATGATACCCGGTCCTCAGGTCAATTTTAGAGAATACCGCAGCTCCTTGCAATTGATCAAATAAGTCCTCAAACCTCGGTAGTGGGTACTTATACTTTACAGTCACTTGATTCAACTGTCTATAGTCGATGCATAAACGCAAGGACCCATCATTTTTCCTCACAAACAATACCGGTGCTCCCCAAGGTGAAGCACTTGGTCGAATAAATCCTTTATCCAGTAATTCTTGCATTTGCACCTTTAACTCTTTCAATTTCGACAAGGACATTCTATAGGGTGCCTTCGAGATCGGCTCCGTTCTAGAAGCTAACTCGATCACAAATTCAATTTCTCGCTTTGGTGGCAACCCTGGTAACTCTTGGGGAAAAATGTCAGGAAACTCACGCACTACCGGAATACTTTCTAGTTTAGGTTCCTCGGTAGTCGTGTCCATAACTACAACTAAGTACGCCTGACATCCTCCAGTTATCAGCTTTGTCTCTTCAAGAAACGAGACTAAAGGAATTGAAATTCCTCCCCGATTTCCCACAAACTTGAAATTTAAGCGGCCATCTGGATAAAAATAAATTATCTTACTACTACAATCAACTACTGCCCTTTACTTACCCAATCAATCCATTCCTATGAGCACATCAACGTCATACATGGGCAACATAGCCAAGTCTATACTCTCTTTACTGCCGCCAATTACGATTTTACAATCCGCACAGTCCAACGAAACCAACACATTATCCTTCAACGAGGTAGCAACATGCAGAATCACACTCAACGTTTCAACTCCATATTAACCAAATCAGCAAAGTGAGCAGACACAAACGAGTGCAATGCGCCATGATCGAACAAAGCATAAGAAGCTTGATCACACAAATAAATCGTACCTGTGACCATGCTTGGTTCTTCTTCCACTTCCCTGCGTGCCGCAGCACAGACCGTTCTCTTAGCTGGGGGTCGGTTCTGATCAATTTGGGGAGTGGCAGTTGACAATCCTGCTTGTGGTCATTGCCCTTGAGATCTATTCGCTGGGGTTTGGTTCGGGCAAGTTCTCATCTGATGGCCCATCTGACCATATTTGAAGCACGCTCCAACCCTTGCCGATCAAAGTCCGTTAACATGCCTTCTGCCACAGAGGCGGCAACTTCAGTTCATTGGGTTCGGTGGCTTAACTATGTTCTTTCTTACTGGAGGGACGTAGCGTCTATTGCCAGCCATAGGCCTTTTGCCAATCTGGCGATTGTCTCTAAAAGAATTATACCGTGATTTAGATGTGGCATTCCTCTCTTTCATGTCCCTCTCGATCATCTATCCCCGTTCATAGATATCCATATAAGTCCTCAGGTTCAAAGCTATCATCAGGCTACGAAGCTCTAGTCTCAATCTATCTCGAAATCTCCGTGCCTTCTCTAGCGGATCCTTTACTGATCTGGGCGCATACCTTGACAATCTGGACAACTCAGTTTCATACTGGTCTCTGGTCAGATGATTCTGACGCAGTTGTAAAAATTCTACTTACTTTCTTTCTCGAGCTGTCTCGAAGAAGTACTTGTCATTGAATGTCGTGGTAAAGGCATCACAGGTCAAGGCTGTCCCTTCCGAAAATACTCCATTCTTGGTGGTTGTCCACCAGTCATTAGCGGTACCTTCCAGCCGGTACACCACCAATAGTACTTTTTCTTCATCTGTACATCGTAGTACTCCGAAAGCTTTCTCTAGTTTCTCGATCCACCTTGGTGCCAATTCAAGGTCTCCAGTCCCATCGAACTAGGTTAGCTTCAATTTGATAAATTGTTCGACTAGTTAGCCCATCTGCTTGGCCACAACAACTTCCTCCTAGGCATTTCCTACCTCATTGCCCTGGTCAAGATCGTCGTTGTTTCCATTGCCTCCATTATTGCCGTTATTGGCGTTAACGGCAGCTATCGCGGCTCCCACCGCTTGAGCTATGGCAGCGTCTCTATCCTGGGTCTGCCGGTCAATGAGGTTGCCAATCCTTTCTAGTGCCCTCAGTACTCCATCCATTCTCGGGTCTTCTACCAGAAGTGGCCTCAAGCAAGAGGCTCCACTCTTGGATATTCCAAGTCTTCTGAGCGAATTACTCATTCTTGTATAATTTTACTATGCCTGGACCACCATAATTCCACCACGAAATTAGTAACTTATTCATCCAATTAAGTCCAGAGATGCTAAACTGGGTCTGAAAGAAGCGATCATCACATGGCAACCTCCCACACAACTATTTCCAGAGGCACTTCCATAAACAGTCCATGGTCATTCCTCAATTCCGTTCACTTCAATGGTTCACCAAAACTAGCTATGCTCATTTACTCAACAAACCAATTTCTTGAAATGACTTTCGGCGCTAAACATGGATTTAATCCTCATAAATCACAACAATCTTGTCAAGACCAAATGTTAATCACATGCGCCAAGTCATATGCCACGCATTTAGTACCTAACTCTAACGAGTCTCCTAAGGTCTCGCTACCCATCATGTCCCAACTTACTTCTCCTTATTACTCCAATCCTCAATCAACTTTGGATCGAGCTAACCTTGCTCTGATACCAAAGTAAGACGGGTTGTCACACCCCGCACCCCGGTCATGGACGCAACTCCTTACAACTAAACTCTCGAATCCTAGGATTTAATTATCGAGAGATGCATAACAAAAGAAGCATGCGGAAGCGATATCATATACTCCTCCGTACAAACATCCATGGGAACCCGGATAGCGAGAACATAACATATGTACATAACATTCCATGAGTTCATACAAAAGAGTAGGAGAACTAGTCCTACAGATGGGTCGGGGTAATGGTACCGCGTCAAAAGACAACCATAACAAGTCCTCAAGAGAAACTGACCTACGAGACCATCATCAAAAAAACTACAGCAAGTTAGAAACCACTAAGTCGAACAGCAGGAATCGTCGGTCTCCTAGGCATCCTCGATTGGCTCATAGTCAGAAAAGATCTCGGAACGTACTTCCAAGGTATCTACCATCGTGCTGTCCTCCCATTCGCCCTCTAAGGTGTCGATCTCAATCACCGCAACTGTGTCCTCCATAGTAGGGGGCTTCTCGGGTATGTTCCTTGAGCCAGCGATAGACCCTTTAACCTCTACCAAATCCCGAGTGGGATGACACCAGTTAGGGACATCTCGGCAAGATACCTCCGAGGCCTTCAGCGAACCAGTGGTAACTTCATCTACCCTACGAAACCAAGCCTTAAACCTATGTGGTATCTACTCGTCTCCACCCTTATCGACCCAGACCATAGTACTCTCCCTAACATACACGGTACCCCTACCATCCGAGAACTCCTCAAAATAAGTGGTCATCTCCTTAGGGTCACCTAGTCGAGTCGGCATCATACTCACGGCTTAGGATCTAAAAATATGGTCCAACAACGGGGTGGGATTCACATCCCAGTAAGACAGGTCCTAATCCTAGGTCAGGTTGACAATACACTTAGATGAATGCAAACAATGAACAAGAATATGCACTCGGCAATATAATGCACTCATCAGTCAATATACCACAGAGATGCAAGCGTTTGTCAACCACACAGTAATAGCATCATATCATGTCAATCAAGTCAGGCATGACGATACTAAATCAAGCCACAAATTCCATCCTTCCAATTTCCTCATGGTTCTCGCCTGCGTTTAAAACGCCTGAGGCTCGGTCCGTATAATTACGCGTCAGACTATCTAATTGACAAACCCGCGTAAACGCATCAGGTTTTCAATTTCATTCCAGGATTATGTCGACACATGTCAAATCTCGTCGCGCGTCTCAACGCATCAGGATATTGGCCATTTCAACCCCACGTCTCAACGCATTAGGGTACAGTTCAACACAACCCCGCGTCTCAACGCCTCGAGGTATCACAAGTTTCTCAAACATGCCAAACATTCATTTCAATTCAAGACTTCATGATCAAGTACAAACTCATGCAACGAGCAAAATATCTATGGCATGCAAAACAGTCAAATTCATTATTCACATGTGGTAATCAACTCATGGCATATGCATCTAGCAAGCATTCAAGCATTCACCAATCCACGAAAACGAACCATGGACAAACATACAATAATCTCACGGAAATCCATCAAATTCACCACTAACTTATCTAGTCGAGTTCAATCTTCCTAGTCAAGGTTTAGAAACCCATTACCTTGTGCTAAAATCAATAATATTCCTCTTCTAAGCACTTCCAAGATTCGGCCCCAACCAATCCAAAACAGGGCAACCGTCCACCTGCGATAATTCAATCAGTTTCATCAATTTTCCTTTTCGAATACTCAAACCACCAAGCGTAAACCTCAATAACATATCCATAGACATTCTAATATGCCTCGACGAAGAATTTAGAACTCCATTTCCCCCAAGAATAGCCCCTAAGGCTTCGGCATACATAGAATCGAAACTGGGCATTTTCGATTCTGTGTAGTGCCCAACTAATCAGTCCATAAACTACTCTTAAACCTCAATTTATCTACTAAACTACTTGCTAACATGTAGCTCTAGGAGTTAGGAAGACACACCGAAAACTTGAAGTCAAGGCGACGCCAAATGGTCTACAAACTGCGCGAGTTCTCTAAGTCTTCTACCGGTCAGTTTCTGCCCTTCAAACACAACATTGTTTCGGCATCAAAACTCTATTAAAATCATCCCAACTTTCTACCACAGCTCAGTATATGGCTGCCCTAGATGTCTACAAAATTTGGTTGGAAATTTGAGACGATTTGAGGTTCTATAGAGTTTAAACAGTAGCTTACCTCCAACTGCGATGGATTCCGTGGGAAACAGCCGAACGTGGCTCTTCCAGTGGCCAAATGCCACTCTTCAAGTTGGAGTACGACTGCAAAAGGATGAAGGAGTCGAGGGTGGCTGGCTCGACAGCTGAAAGTCACTGGAGGTGGGTCTCGAGATCGACGAAGGGGACGGGCAGAACCTGGTCGGCGTGGCTAGTTCGGCGTAAAGAAGAAGAAGAAGAAGTGATGAAGATGAAGATCAAGGGGAGGTGATTCTCAGTTGAAAGAAGAAGAGGAAGAAGCTATACACCACTTTTGGTCAACACAAGAAATGGTTGGTTAAAAGTGAGTAATTAAATGCCCATAGTGCATCTAATGACACTTATCCATATGTCCATCAAGTCTTTATCCAAGGGCTATCACTTTACTAAATTTTCGGCAGCTATAGAGGGCGGTTAAATGCCAAAATGTCCTTCTCCATTTATTAAAACAAGGTCAAGACTTGAGGGGAAAAATGATAATTTTACCCTCGACGTCCAGAACGTCATTTTTCTGATTCAAATCTTCTTCGATGAGGCGACGTCTAATCCAATTATAATGTTAGAATTCTTGATTCTCCATTTCTAATTTCGAGACTTGTCTCTAAATCACTTTTCTGTCATATGTGATTTCAGCCTATCCCGAAATAACGGGTGGCTTTTGCAAGCGTTATGCGTATCGACTCTGTAATGCATATCACACTTAGGGCTTATCAGTTCATGGTAACTTTGGTTGTCATTTAATTGTGAGGGTCTATTGCTAGTTCCGATGATCTCGATCGTTAGTGTTCAATTTAGGAAAATTTTACAAATTATACATTGGTTAAGCGGCATCACCCGAGCCCCAAGCCGATAACGCTAGCAATGCATTCCTTAATCGTTCTTAGATCGGCCTTTTATGGCTCTAAATATTCCCTCGACAATCCTCATTGTCAAAGTGTCATTTCCTATTTAAGTTCCCTAAATCTACGTATCTTGTCTCCGTTAGCCTTTCCCTTTGGTCAGTTAACTCAAGATTGATCATATCCGAGCGAGATACGACTGAAACATATCGTTAGACATATTCTCATTAATAAGTCTCGAAATGACGGGAAAAATCATAACGTCACAAAGACAGCCTATGGAACATTTATTAAGGAAAGATACAGGCCATGGAGTGTCTCTTAAGGATAGAGAGACAACCTATGGACACTTCTTTGAGGTGGACATGAGAAATAAGTGGTTTAAAGATTGGCTATCTTGTAGGAAGGAATTCACCAATGATAAAAGGAATTGGCTATCATGTAGGAAGGAATTCACCAAGGGTTAAAAGGGATTGCCTATCCTGTAGGAAGAAATTCACCAAGGAGTAAAAGGAATTGGTTATCCTGTCGGAAAGAATTTGCCAATAGATTAAAAGGTTGGACTACTCTGTAGGAAGGGGTTTGCCAAGGTATCTTCCTAAGTGTCAACCTCTATGGGTTAACGGAAGTGAAAGGAGATTTAAAAGATTGAAATTGGGTGCCGTTCTAAGGTTTATGAATACCAGGGAACCTACAAAAGCTCAAATTAATCAACTCAACAAGACGAGTACCATTCTGGGAATCTAGGGATACTAGGAAACCTACATAAACTCAAATCCTAATCAACTCAACAAGGCGAGGGCTATTTTGGGAATATAGGGATACTGGAAAACCTATAGAAATCAAACCCTCATCAAATTAACAAAGCGAGTGCCATTCTGGGATCTAAGGATACCAAGAAACATACAAAAGCTCAAACCCTAATCAACTTAACAAAGCAGGTGTCATTCTAGGATTTGCATATGCAAGGAAACCTACAGAAGCTTAAACTCTAGTAATCTTAACAAAGCGGGTTTTAAGGCAAACCTGTAAAGGTAAAACTTAAAAGGCTTTTAAAGAGTTTTAAAGAGTTTTAAAGAGCTAATGTGATCTAAAGGCTTGAAAAGTCTAAGAGCCTCTAAAGAGAATATGAGAATGTGTTTGCGTAGGAAGCTTGCCCAAACACATTAAAACATAACACTAATACTCAAAATTCCACTGGGGGAAAAACTTTGAATCACATGGCTTAAACATTTTTCAAAAGATTGTTTCAAAAGATTCACTTAGAGCATCATCTAAGAGGACTTCTCATAATTTTTCAAAAGATTTTTGCTTCCTTATTGGGGAAATACTCTCAAACCACCTTACAAGACCTAGATCTAGGATTTCGAGATTACTCGCAGTGCATACAATTTGACTAATCATAGAAGCTCTTTTAAAAGGGACCGTAATTCAAGCTAGGTCAAAGGCTTCACAAAGGATAGGCACCTTCAGGCTTAGAATAAAATACATATCAAAATTAACTCCTTCATATCTACAAGTCAAGAACCTCAAAGATGAGATAAGACATGATGTACTAGCTTCTTGTGTGAACTCACATGTCAAGTCGAAACATCTGGATCGGAGAACTCTTTGAGAGGAGTTGTAATATTGGTTTAGGGTAGACTCAATGAAATGCCACTTTCGAAATGAGGGTTATGAGTTGTTGGCGATTACCTTTTGCATCATTACCCATTTCTCATATATTCATTAGGAACTTTCATATTAAACATATGCTTGCTCTCTTGTTGTAATGTGATTTGATATTCTCTTATCATTCCTTCATGACTTTTGTTTTTGCCTCTCTGCGGCTTTACCTTTAAAAATTTTCTTTCTGAAATGGACATTGACCTTGCTTTGACTAGGCACTTTGCTTTTCTTCTCATTTGTTCATATGCTTGATATCTTTTCTTGATCTTTCATTTTGATCTCTTTTGCCCATGATTTGGAAATTACTCTTTCTCATTGCGAATCATATGCATTGCTCCAATGTAGGGAGATAATCACCAATAGGGCTTTGAAATGGAGATTTCATAAGCTCAAATTGGCTTAATGAAAGAATAAAGTGTTTGGGATAGGGAAATGAAATGCTTCTCTTCACCTTAAGATGTTTCGAGCTTCCATGGGATATCACCTAGAGCTATCACAAAAAGATGATGCAAGTTAGCACAATAAAGTCATTCTCTATCTTTTCCTCCACCATGTCAACTGTGAATCTCTAAATACCCCTATAGTAGTGCGGTTCTTGATAGGATTTATATTAAAAAAAGCTTCATTTGATTTAGAAGGGTTTACAAAGAATCAAAAGTGTTTGAGGGATATGAAATGAATTTCCTTTCGTCACCTCAATCCATGTAACTACTGCGAATGACCCACATGTCCTAAGATCAAGGCTTTTTCTTTTAGCTTCAACTCGTAAGTGTATGGGACGTATATGGGATAAGGTTTGCTTCTTATCATCTGAGGTGATATCCTTTCGAAAATTTATTTGAAAACATCCTTGTTTGCAAACTATAGGCCACTTTCATCAAAATTGATTATATATGGGGATTTTTACTCAAAAACTATATCCAAATGTGTTTAAATAATTTCAAGAAACGACGGGCTTCTTTTCGAAAATAGGATCATTTTTCAAAAATTTGTAAGGATCTTTTGAGATATCAAAATTTGAATGATCTTAGGCTCTATGATTCCTATGCTCTAAGAAGCCTTGACTTCTGTAAGAAGGGAAATTTACTTGATCCTTTCATCATGTTGCTGAATGAATCTTCAACGGTGGCCCCTAGGGAATAAAAATCAAAATTGACTTGGAACGGATTTAAGAAAAAGTTCAACTTATCTGGGGTGCGACCTTCATACTTTCGAATAGGCATTTTTCTGCATGGAACTCCCCTTTTGAGCACCTACAGAAAGAAACTATGCAAAACTATACATGTATGCATGATATGCAAGAGCTAAGTTATAATGTAACTCGGATTTGCTTGGGGAAAGAGTGCCCTTATTGGCTTTCCATTTCATTTCAAGGGTAGACTTCTTGACCATGTCTGCGTTTACAGGACTTGTCAACTCTTTGTCATCCATGTTTACAAGAGTGGAGCTCCCTCTAATAGGACTTTATGCACTACATAGGGACCTTTGAAGTTGGGGGTTAACTTGCCTCTAGGGTCTTGAGCATTCAGAAGCATTTTTGTTATGACCAGCTTTCACACTTCAAAGCTTCTAGGCTTAACATTTCTGTTAAACATTGTAGCCACTCTTTCTGATAATTCTGACTATGGCATATTACCCTCAATCATTTTTCATATATCAAATTAAATATTCATGCCTCTGTTAAATCAATTTGGCTTCAGAAAGCATGGCTTTAGATAGAATTCTTAAGGAAGGGACCTCAACCTCTACTTGTAGGACTGCTTCCATACTGTACACTAAAGAATAGGGTATTCCTCGGTTGAAGTCCAAATTGAAGTACGGTACGCCATTAAATTGTATTGCAATCTCTCATGCCAGTCTCTATACTTTTCGTCTATCTTGGACAATATCTTCTCGAAATTCTCATTGCCGCCTTTACATCTCCATACATTTGTGGGTGATAAGAAGATGAGTTAAGGTGTCGTATCTTAAAGTGATCTAGGAGATCATCGGCTATCTTATTGTTTAAATTCGATCCATTATCCGTAATGATCGTCTAAGGAACTCCATATCTAAAGATGGTGTCTCTCTTAATGAACTTTGCCACACTTTTTGTGGTGACATTGGTGTATGAGTTGGCTTTGATCCATTTAGTGAAATAGTCAATTGCCACCAGGATGAAGCATTGTCCATTTGAAACTTTTGGATTAATTGGCCCAATCATGACAATTCCCCACATGGAGAATGGCTAAGCTTTGGACATTTGATGTGGCTCATTGGCATCTACATTGATTCTATCATAGTACACCTGTCATTGATGACATGATCTTACGTGCTGTTTGTAATCCGATTCCATGGTAATCCAGTAATATTCGAGTCTCACGATCTTCTTAGTGAGAAGGTGATCGTTCATATGCGGCCTACATTCCCCTTAATGGATTTCTTTCATGATTGGGTTAGTCTCCTTGGCACCCATGTACCTTAACAAGATTGAATCAAATGACCTTTTATATATGATTTATCCACTAAGGAAAAACTTGGAAGCCATCTTGCTAATGTACTTCTAGTCTCTAGGTTCACCGCCTTGTGGGAATTCATCATTTAAAGATAATTCTTGATGTCGTGATACTAGGACTTGTCATCATTTCCTTTTTCTATTGCCACGTAGTACATTGACTGATTTAGAATGTCGATTCTCAGAGGTACTATATCGAGACCATCTTTCACTTGTAACATAGATGATAAAGTGGCCAGTGCATCTACAAAGTGGTTTTGAGTCCTCAGCGGATACTCGAATGCAATTTCATCCAACGGTTTGACCTGATATTCTAAAAATTTGTGGTAAGGGATACATTTGGAGTCTTTTATCTTCCATTCTCCTTAGGTCTATAAAATAATGAGCATAGAATCTCCGTAAACTGGTTGTCACGCCCCGAACCTGGTGAGCACGCGAACATCCCACCAGGCCGTTAATCTTCGATATTCTCCTAGGGTCCTGCGGCCATAACTCTACAAATCCCATATTAATCGGAAGCGAGAAACAACTACATACAATTAAAATAACAGATGACTTAGGACAAAGGATACTTCTTCTTATGAAATCTCAATACGAAATTAGATATTACGATTCTATCTTCAATATAATAAGAAATTCTTAAAACCACAAAAGAGTAAATCCATTTCTCTACAAATTTTTCTTCAATATATTAATCCTTTGCAAACTTAGGGTTCATCGCCTGGGACCTGAAAAAGTTAATCCCCAACGGGATGAGATATAAATCTCAGCAAGTGAACTCTAAACCTAGAACTGACCGCCAGTCCCCCCAGACTACACAACAAGCCATAAGCAGAAGTTCAGCCAGACAATATCGCATGACATTCATAAATGAAGCATCTCAATAAGCGAGGCATCAACAGAATCAAAGTCAATCATAAACAACATTATGAGATCAAGCTTTAAGCACGTAGTAAAATAGACACAGCTTTAATAATAATCACAGTGACACCATAGTCACTCATTGCCTGAACTCTCGGGCCACAAAGTAATTCTTTGGGGCACTCTGGCCAATTGATTTCACCAGGGCTCATAGCCAATCTGTACCACTGGGGCTCACAGCCAATCGATACTACTAGGGCTCACAGCCAATCGATACCACTGAAACTCACAGCCAATCGTTACCACTAGGGCAACAAGCCAATGCGATCTCCGAGGCACCAAGCCAATTGATTGCTAGGGGCACTATAGCCCATTCATATAACATCGACAATATAGCCGTTTATATAGCATAGGCATTATAGCCACCTATATAGAATAAAACTATGACCAATTCAATAACATAGGCAATATAGCCAATTCAATAACAAGGGTTTCCTAGCCAATTCATCTGAATATAGGCCTCAATAACCGAACTATATCACCAAGCCCAATGGCCACTTACATCACAAGGCTCTTTAGCCAACTGAAGTACCCTTACCAATCACAGATTCAGTCATCACATAACCGTACTAGTCCTCACAAAAATCGAGGTCACACCATATCACTTTAATCATGGAATATATCAATTTAACCTCACACAAAGGCATGTGGATCAACTGCAACAGTCTCATGCAATCAACACCCCATTGGTCATAATAAACCATCAATTCATCAATCAAACTCATCTAATAGTGTCCTAACATTCGAGTAAAGGTTTAAGAGACACTTACATGTTGATCAAGCTAGCAAATCCCCAATCAAACGATCCTCCTTACTCAGCTGACTCACGGTTAAGTGACAATCCTAGAGAAATTCCATAAAAATCATGTCATAACTCAATCATTGCTCAATTTCTTCACACAATACTTCAATAACTAATCAAATAACAATCTAGGATGTCTTAACAACCACGTAAAGACATGGCGACACTCCAATGAACCCTCAAAATGTTCGGTCCAATCACTCCTTCAACAAAACAGAACCAATTACCTTTAGTCCGCTCAAATTAGCCAATAATTTTATCCTAGGTTACAATTTCTCACGAAATTAACTTGCCAAGACCTTATTCTACGTGTCTAGGAACCTCATCGAGAGTTTCGAAGCAAGAACACTCCTTTAGGTCTTCCAATTGGCCTGTTTCCTCTAGGCGTGCAAACAACCAGAATCTGTCCATGAAAGATCAAGAAATTTCATCCACTAAAACCCATCTCAACTCCCACAAATCCTCAATCTCAGCTTTCCTAACTCTTATACTATGAGTTGAGAGTGACTCACCGAAATTTTGGAGCCATTTGAAGTCTTGAAACCCCCAAAAATGAACTCTCTCCAAAACCACGTCATAATCTGGCCTTTGCCCACTCAAACAGACCTATGGGACAAACGGTTGGGCCAAATTGGGCTCATAATATCTTGTTAGAGCGGCAAGACAATAAGCTTTCAGACGGCGGTAGTTTTACCTCGATCTGAGTCGAACGACAAAGTTATGACCATAACAGTGGAGCAGTTTTGATCTAGCCGCAAGAGAGCTTCTCAGTCAAGAGAGAAAAGAAGAAGAAGAAGAAGAAGAGAGAGGTTTGGCCATCCAAATGGAGAGAAGAGAGTATTCTACGCCAATAATTCACTTGGTCAATGATAAGATTGGTAGGTGAGAGTAATTAATGCTTAATCTCTCAAATGGTGACACTAGTCTTCCCTCAAAGAGTGACACTTGTCACTTAGCAAAATATCCAAGCTTGCATTGATTTCCTTTAACCACTTTGTCTTCTCATTTTCGATAGCCATGAGGGGTCTAAATGACCAAATTGTCCTTATAAACTTCTTAAGGCAAGGGCAAGTGTCGATGGGCAAAATAGTCATTTGGCACTTACCGTCTAGAATTCCACTTTTTCCTTTTTCCATTTGAATGACCTTCGATGAGACGGCGTCTAATGCATTTCCAATGTTTGAATTCCTCATGGTCCGATACCCAATTTCGAGGTCCAATTTCATGTCGAGCTCTCGTCGATTGTAATTCCAATTTATCTCAAATTGACGGGCGACTCTTGCAGGGGCTATGCATATCGACCTTAGAGTTTCTTAAGATGTGGCTACTTTGGTTGTCATGTAATTACAGGGTTTATCGTTAGCTCCTATGATCCTGATTGTCGAAATTTGATTTAGAAAATTTTCATAAATTACACATTGGTTAAGTGGAATCACCCATGTTCTAACGTATAACACTAGCATGGCATTCCATGATTGTTCCTAGATCGATCTCTGCTAGCCCAAAATATTTCGTCGACAATCTTTATGGTCAAAGTGTTATTTCTCATTCAAATTATCCAAGTCCACATACCCGACTCCGCGTCAGTCTTTCTCTTTTGGTCAGTTAACTCAAGAGTGGCCAACTCCGAACGAGTTACAATTGAAGCACACCGATTGATACTTTCCATTCCATAGCCTCGAGAGAGTCAGAATTCGAAATGTCACCACTCTTCCCCCTTAAAGAAATATCGTCCTCGAAATTTACAATTTCCCGATCATTCACTTGCATGGGGGCACTGACGACTCACCGCATCCTCACTTTTCAAAATAGTTCCTCCCATTACTTGACACTCCCATTTGTCCTTTCTGACAAAAGTTATCCTACTCTAGGACTTCTTTCCCTTCATTCTCAACCTATATTTGATTTTCTCTAATCTCTTCTAACATTCATAATATCTATCGATGATACACTTTCGAGTATTCGAATCTTCTTTTCAATTCGTCCAATGGTTCGAGAATAATATGTACATCATAATGTAATCCTACTTTTTTTTTTTCAAATTCCCTCTCAAAAAACTTTTCCAGGACATCATAACAAATTCAAATTCTTTTCTTATCATGATCATTACTAAACCATTATGAAATCGCACTTTCCGGTGCTTCCACCTTTTGGATACAATTATTCAATTCAAATACCTTTCGTATCATCGGGAGCACACAAGTTCCATTAGCTTAATCTCATTTGTCCAGATTGAATCATAGTCCTCTTGACTCCTCTGGTAAAGTCATGATCGAGTCCTTAGTAGTTTTTCCCTGATTACATTCAAAGTCCCCAAATGACCAATTAATCCACCAACTGGCAACGGTTATGCTTTCCCTTCAATCCCTTTGGAGCAGTCAACATTTCCAACTCTTACAGTTCACACAGTTGCGAGGTCTTCCCTTACACGAGCAACGCTCTCGTATTCATAAGTAATTTCATCCATCGGCGTTGCTTCTCGTCAATTCCTTTCGGGAAGCTATTACTCAATATTTTTGGAGTAGATATAGACTTGATATCTTCTTCCACCCGAACAATGTTGCCCAAACTTTGTCGCGAGGACATTCGCAAACCAACTTCAATTATGCTCTAAGCATTCCAACTCATATGGCCTTACCATCACGATGTATATGCAATGTTCATTTCCGGTTGCCTTGTTATGCTTCAAGTTTCATTCTGCGTCGCGTCATTACGACCTTCATAAGCTTTTCAATTTCCAACCGGAAACGTCATTAACATCATAGTCATCAACTTGACTTAAGTCCTCGAAAACTTTTTTAACGTTCATTCATCCATTCATGTTACATCTCATCCTTAGTCTATTTCATCAATAGAACAACTCTTGTGGAGAATCTTCCCACGATCCTTCTATAACAATTCACCAATCTCAGGAAATTTCAACTTCCAGCAACTCACATTGACTCTAGTCGATTCATCATTTATTCCAATCCTCAAAGGCTCCATAGAGATTTTATTTCTTAGAAATTTCACGACTGAGAAATCTTACCTCATCAGATCCACAGCTCATGTTCTTCATATTCAGCATATAATGAGCATTTCCTTAAAGCCCATAGGATACTCTCGAATGTTATTCATGTTTCTCATGACTCCTTAAATGAGTCTAATCATCGCCTCTCAAGACAGTAATAGTCCATCCAATTATTTCTCGGATGTTCAATCTGACTATTATCAGTTTCTTTCTTCCAAGTGTCGAATCTTTCAAATTGTTCTTCATACTTTTCACTTGAAAGCTCAAACCTTGGCCCTCTACTCTCATGAGTCCCCACTTGGACTACACAACATTTTGTTTATTTTTGTCACTCTTTCCTCAAGAAGCATTAGTGCCTTAGCCTCTGGGTTCCACAACCAGTTAATGCGACATTGTCTCAATTTCATCCATTCAATCGAGCGTCGACATTAACCTGGAATTCAACGTTGTCTTTAAGACAGTTACTCGAGTTTAACTTCCAAAAATCATCCAAACTTTGCATCTTCCTTGTTAGTCCAGACGTTCAGTTTTAACACCAAGACAATCAGAAGTTCCTCTTCCTTACTCGCTAGGATCTTTTACCCTACGAAGGAAGCGATACACTTTAGTGATATTTTCTCACTTTGAATCCACCTTGTCCTGCCTGTTCCATAGGATGTCAGTCTTGGAGTTTGCGTCAACAGCAGTGTTTTTACTCCAAGATTCCCAAATGTCACCATACTTGACGTTCTTCTTCCAATGACTCAGCCACCTCAAGTGACAAGGTTCTAAGGAGTCCAGGTTCCTTCTTAGTCATCATAAATCCATACCTTGGATATTCAAGCTAATCAAATCAAGCTAGCTTGCTATTATAATTCAAGCAGCCCTTTTTGCTTACTCGTCCATTCATTTATACCGCGAGCAGTTAGGACTATCAAGTCCATTCACTTTTCTTTTCGTCAATGACCATCTCATGGTCCAATCATCCTCAAGGACAATATCCTATTCTTTAGGGGACAACACCTCATCATTCCATTTCTAATGGTTCTAGTTCAATCAACCAATCTCAAGGAATCATTAAATCCAAGCAAACTAGCATGTCTATTTTCCTTGACTCCTTCCATAATAGAAAAGACGGACTACCCCTTTTCCACCATGGGTCTTACGCCCAAGTAATCAACCATTCCTTGGAGATACTTTCCGTGTTCCACAAGTGACGTTCTCTTCGCTCGTATTTCTTCCATTCATTCACTCCTCTTATTAAAATCCATTACAGTTCCTCAAAATCAAGAATAGCAATTAGCCATAAGGCTTTCAAATTCCAATCCACTCAAGGACTTCGCGTATCATTCAAAAGGTCCTCGACTGTACACTTAGACGACCTTAAGGACTTTGCCTCATATTGATCGATCATCTTCAGATTCTCATAAGATTATCACAATTCGAGCAACCTTTGCCCTCAAGTAGCTTCAGAGTGGTACTTCCCATCAAGCAACCCGACGAAAGCGTTCTAATTAGGTATTATGCCTTCAAGGAAATTCTTCCTTTGGTAACCTTTCACCAATCATCAGCCGGCTCTTAAGGCTAAAAATTGCCAGCGTTACTTTCTTTTTTCAGCGTATCCAAAACTTCTAAGGTTTCCTTCCAAATTTTCAATCTAGAGAAAGACAATTTCAAACTCATTTTCTCCGTCGAGCCTTTCTCGACCTCAACCTCGTGATCCATGTCACAAGCTATTGGTACTCTCATGGTTTTCTTCCACGTTTCCACTTTGGAAATGAGTAGTCTCAGAGTCACCTTTCTTGTGACTTCCATCACTTTAGCTCATCGATACTAGTATTTGTCATCATAGTGACTTAGGCAACAATGGCAGCTCCTTCTCGAGCTTGCATATCCATCAAATTTTCTCATTTCCATTTAAAGTTCTCACAACCCTTTATTACACTTGGGTCTGGCACGATTGACAAATCGAGCCACATCTCTTCCAGTACTCATATTCTAATTGTTCTCTTTACTCAATTCTCATGATCCTTCTCAATTCTTGGATCTTTCATACCATGAATACTCGAGCTCAATGCTCTTCTAGACCATACTTTGGTTGTTCATCGTCATTAGGTTCTCATGTCACTCATGTCATTTGAATCACTATGATTCCCTCCAGGAATTAAAGACTTAAGTCATCTACTCAAGTCCGGCAGTCTCAGGCTGCTCACCTCGTTATCTTTCACCATCAACCATCCAATGGTTCCCAAACAAATCTCAACTAGTTGCTCATTATTTAAGGATTCCAAATCATCCTTGAGCAGCAACCACACAACAAGCTAGCCTCAACGAGGCAGCTTCTCAATTAACAGCTATTACTAGGCAAGCCTCAACTAGGCCAAAACTCAACTAAGTCAACACCAAGCAAGTATTCAAAATGCCAATATAATCGTTCATGCCATAAATCTAGAGGCATCTACCACTCTAGCATAATCACAATAGACTATCTCAATCTCAACAGGCATTAGTTCAACGGGGTATAAACTCTCCACAGGTTGTCTGAAATCTCAGTTAGACCTTGGCCAAAGCAATCATATGATGCCAACTACAAAACATGCCCAACAGCCCAATCACAAACGTCAATTTTCTTTTTCAAATGCATTCATGGCTAAGCACGAAGTTTTTAATCACGCCAATCATAGGCGTCATTACACATGCCATGTCACTTTCGAATATTCACTTGGGAATCAATCTCGTGCTATACATACCTTAACCACAATTGGACTCGACCCAATACCTAGACTTTCCATTTCAATTTATGGCTTGAGTAATTCCTACATCTTGCCATCTTAGAAGCCTGCCAAGAGCCGCTTTTTGTCCGAACCTCTCTATCCGAACGATCACTCCCCGACCTTATCAGACTTGGTCATTGCAAGTTGTCCCAAGTCGTACACCTAAGAAGAAAGCCCCGTTCCACACGTCCCACAACATGTTTCATTACAACTTATAAGTATCCCATCAACTTATCCCATACCAAGTGACAGTTTATTAAGCCCAATAAGGATAAGCTCATGCATGCATCCTCATCAACTTTCGTTTCATAGCCATAAACACATGCACAACATGTTCGTTCTCACTACTTGTCACACTTCATTCGGTTCCACATCAAGCTTTATCCATAGAAAACCTCTAGTTCCACCAGGACTATCGCATCTCACAGATCAATTGCCTATATTCAACCATATACCTCAAATCTAGACGTTATTCAAGTCAAATCCAGATGCATTCGGTCACAACTGGCCTTTAATCAAAATATTCCTTATATGCTTCCTTGTATACATCTCGTCTCATACAATCCAAGATTGTCAATAGCAATCGATAACTAAAACTATCAAGATATAATGCGATTCAAGCCTGAATCCACTAATACTAGTCGTCTCTTTATAACTCACACTCACAATTGAATCCTATCAATCATTCATTTTCCTTACGACTTATTGTCTAATCCACTGTCGGTCTTTGAACTATAACCACAAATAACCATAGAGATCAACAATTAAAATCGACACTAGAACCATTAAAACACAACACAAGTTCAAGCCAATATTCCATAAGGTTTAGCAATCCATGCTTAATCCTAAAGGTCTCACTACCTAATTATCCTCAAGTTATCGCTCCTTATCACTCCAAATCTCAATCACATTAGATCAAACTGACCTTACTCTGATACCACTTAAACGAGAATGTCACGCCTCGAACTCGGCAAGCACACGAGCATCCCACTAGGCCGTTAATCTTCAATATTCTCCTAGGGTCCTTCGGCCATAACTCAACAAATCCATTATTAACCAGAAGCGAGAAACAACTTCATATAATTAAAATAAGAGATGACTCGGGACAAAGGATACTTCTTCTCATGAATTCTCAATAAAAAATGAGAAATTACGATTCTATCTTCAATACAATAGGAAATTCTTAAAACCACAAAAGAGTAAATCTATTTCTCTACAAATTCTTCTTCATATATACTAGTCCTTGGCAAACTTATGGTTTCATCGCCTAGGACCTGAAAAAGTTAATTCACAAGGGGGTGAGATATAAATCACAACAATTGAACCATAAACCTAGACCTGACCGTCAGTCCCCCAAGACTATACAATAAGCTATAAGCAGAAGTTCAGCCAGACAATATCGCATGGCATTCATAAATCAAGCATCTCAACAAGTCGGGCATGAATAGAATCAGAGTCAATCATAAACAACCTTATGGGTTCAAGCTTTAAGCATGTAGTAAAACATACACAGCTTTAATAATCATCAAAATGACACCACAGTCACTCATCGCTTGGACTCTCAGGCTGCGATGTACTTCTCTAGGGCACTCTGGCCAATTGATATCATTGGGGCTCATAGCCCATTGATATCATCGAGGCTCATAGCCAATTGATATCACCGGAGCTCATAGCTAATCTGAACCACTAGGGTTCATAGCTAATCGGTACTACTGGGGTTCACAGCCAATTGATACTACTAGGGCTTACATCCAATCGATAACACTGGGGCACCAAGCTAATACGATCTCCAGGGCACCAAGCCAATTGATCGCTGGGAGCACTATAGCCCATTCATATAGCATCGGAACTATAGCAGTTTATATAGCATAGGCATTATAGCTATCTATATAGCATAGACATTATAATCAATTCAATAATATAGGCACTACAGCCAATTCAATAATAGGGGCTTCATAGCCAATTCATATGAATCTAGGGCTCAATAGCCAAATTATATCACCAAGCCCAATAACCACTTACATCATAAGGCTCTTTGGTCAACTGAAGCACACTTGCCAATCACAAATTCAGTCATCACACAACCGTACTAGTCCTCACAAAAATCAAGTTCACACCACATCACTCTAATCATGGGATTTATCAATTTAATCTCACACAATGACATGTGGATCGACTACACCCCATTGGTCATAATAAACCACCAATTCATCAATCAAACTCATCCAGTAGTATCCTAACGCTAGAGTAAAGGTTTAAGGGACACTTACATGTCGATCAAGCGAGCAATTCCCCAATCAAACGATCCTCCTAACTCAACTGACTCACGGTCAAGTGACAATCCTAGAGAAATTTCATCAAAATCATGTCATAACTCATTCATTCCTCAATTCCTTCACACAATACTTCAATAACTAATCAAATAACAATCTAGGATGTCTTAACAACCATTTAAAGACATGGGGGCACTCCAATGAACCCTCAAAGTGTTCGGTCCAATCACTCCTTCAACAAAACAGAACCGGTTCCCTTTAGTCTGCTCAAATCAGCCAACAATTCCATCCTATGTTACAATTTCTCATTAAATTAACTTGCTATGACCTTATTCAGCATGCCTAGGAACCTCGACAAGAGTTTCGAAGCAATAACACACCTTTAGGTCTTCTAATCGGCTCGTTTTCTCTAGGCATGCAAACGGCCAGAATCTGTCCATGAAAGATTAAGAAGTTTCATCCATTAAAACCCATCTCAACTCCCACAAATCCTCAATCTCAACTTTCTAAACTCTTATACTATGAGTTGAGAGTGACTAACTGAAAATTGGGAGTCATTTGAAGCCATGAAGCTCCAAAAAACGGACCCTCTCCAAAATCGGATCAGAATTTGACCTTTGCCTACTCAAGCAAACCTATGTGACAAATGGCTGGGCCAAATTGAGCTCATTTGGATCGGAAAGACGATAAGCTTTCAGATGGTGGTGGTTTTACCTCAATCCGATGTTGGACGACAAAGTTATGGTCGGAATAGTAGAGCAGTTTTGGTCTGGCTGCAAAAGAGCTTCTCGGCCGATAGAGAAAAGAAGAAGAAGAAGAAGAAGCCGAGAGAGAGGTTTGGCTGACAATATCAAAAGAGAGAGAAAGAGATAATTCACTTGGTCGATTATAAGATTGGTAAGTGAGAGTAATTAACGCTTAATCACTCAAATGGTGACACTTGTTTTCCCTCAGAGAGTGACACTTGTCACTTAGCAAAATATCCAAACTTGCATTGACTTCCTTTGACCACTTTGTCTTCTCATTTTTCGCAGTCATGAGGGGTCTAAATGACCAAATTGTCATTCTAAACTTCTTAAGATAAGGGCAAGGGGGTCGAGGGGTAAAATGGTCATCTGGCACTTACCATCCAAAATTCCACTTTTTCAATTTGAATAACCTTCGATGAGGCGGCGTCTAATGCATTTCTAATGTTGGAATTCCTCATTGATCGATACCCAATTTCGAGGTCCAATTTCATATCGAGCTCTCGTCGATTGTAATTCCAATTTATCTCAAATTGACGGGCAACTCTTGCAGACGCTACGCGTATCGATCTTAGGATTTCTTAAGTTGTGACGACTTTGGTTGTCATGTAATTGCAAGGGTTTATTGCTAGCTTATGTGATCTTGATTGTCAGAATTCAATTTAGGAAATTCTTGCAAATTACATATTGGTTAAGCGGAATCACCCACGTCCCAACGTATAACACTAGTAAGGCATTCCATGATCTTTTCTATATTGATCTCTGCTGGCTCAAAATATTTTCTCGACAATCCTTATGGTTAAAGTGTCATTTCTTATTCAAATTCCCCAGATCCACGTACCCAACTCCTTGTCGGTCTTTCTCTTTTGGTCAGTTAACTCGATAGTGGCCAACTCCGAGGAAGTTACAACTGAAACACACCGATTGATATCTTCCATTCCATAGCCTCGAGAGGGTCAGAATTTGAAATGTCACACTTCTAGTTTCTGCACCTTCTTGAAAACGGCTAATTGTAGGTCAAGGATGCAAGCTTTATATTTTAAGAAATTGTTGGTGTAGGGGAATATCAATTTGGCTTAGGCAATGTTAACCCTCTAGGGATATTAAAATTGCCCTAGTACCTGATCCAGCAAGATTTGCGGCACCATCAAAATATAGGGTCACCGAGAAGTTCAATATCTGCTCTTCAATTTCCATTTCCTCTTTTGGGTTTTCTTGTTCTTGAGCACTTTCTGCTAACATGTCAGCATTAGCTCTCCCTTGGCTGCTTCTATAATGAGATGTTAATGTCAAATTCGGACAATAATACTTGTCATTTAGCCAATTTTCCCACCAGTGCAGGTTTCTCAAGAAGATACTTGATTGGGTTATTTTTTTTGGCCATTTGGATATGATGATAAAGAGTCTACTGCCTCAACCTATGGAGTACCCATGTTAATGCTACGCATGCTCGCTCAACTGCTGGATAGCTGGCTTCAGATGTGGTGAACTTTTTGCTCAAATAGTAGATTGCCTACTCCTTCCTGTCTTTAGGATTCATTTGGGCAAGTAAAGCTCCTTGTGACTCTTCGTATATGGTCAGACACAATGTCAAGGGAGTACCAAGAATTGGAGTTACCAAGACTGGAGGTTGGACAAGATATTCTTTGATCTTGTCGAATGCTCGTTGACACTCAGAATCCCATTTTACCTTCGTACCTTTCTTTAAGAGCTTGATGAAGGGCTTTACGATTTTTAATAATTTGGATAGAAATCTAGCAATATAATTCAGCCTTCCCAAAAGACTTCTTACCTTCATGACCGTGGTAAGAGTTCTGATGCCTTATATAGCTTTGATTTTAGAAGGATCAATTTCGATTCCGCATCTATTAACTACAAATCCAAGCAATTTACCAGATATGGGCTCCGAATATGTATTTTGGGGGGTTCAATTTCAGCTCGTACTTCCATAATCTATCAAATAATTTCCTCAACGCAAGGACATGATCTTTTCCAGCTCTTGATTTGACAATCATATCATCTACGTATACTTCAATCTACTTATGCATCATATCGTGAAAGACAGCCGCCATTGCCTTTTGATAGGTGTCTCTAGCGTTCCTCAAGCCGAAAGGCATCACCTTATATCGAAACGTGCCCCACGGCGTAATGAAAGATGTATTGGCCTTAACTTATTCTTTTAGGAGGATTGATTTTATCCAGAGAAACAGTTCATGAAAGAGAATAGTTCAAATCCAACGGTTGTCGCGACCCTCCCTTGATGTAGAGGAAGGTGAGGAAAGGTCTAATGGGTTACCCCTTCAATCCAGCTGTCTATGGATTTCAGACGCAAGCCTTTTCCAAGGCTCATTACCCAAGTCGCAACAGAGGATACAATTCTAGTGATCTTCAGCGGTCTAGTGATATGTGCTACGTGTACATGCCTCAGAATCGCTATCAATCATTTCTTGGAGGGTATGATTGGAAAACCCTATCGAATAGTTGAGAGCCTCTTTTCAATTCTACGAGAGCCAGAGAAGTGGGATCGAAGACTTAGTTACGGTAATTATCTTAATAGATGCCCTTTCGGTATCTAAGTTGACTTAATTTTTCTAACCTTAGATTTCAGACAAACGAGTAGGGTATGAGGCCCAACTCTAAAAGTTCATGTAGATTGGATTGACTACTCTAGCAATCACAATAAATAAAGGAAACGTGCAGATCAAGGAATTCATAACACGCGGATAAATAGCATCAAATCAGCATGGCACTCCTAGTAAAGCTCTATAGGTTTAGAGAAAAGTCAATCAAAGCATAAGAGGAGGTTTTGGAATGATTTGGACATGATCACCCATGAGGGGCAAATCGTAATTTTCGAGAAAATCAAGGGACGATTTGCAATAAGGGAAAAATCATCATTGTGGATAAAATCGGCAATCCCAAAGCATCGAAAATAGGATTAACCACCTAAACTGACCAATCTCCTAATTTTCAACATTTTTTAGAATTTTCTGGAATTTTTGGAAACGATTTACCTTAAGAGGTAAAATCATCATTTTTCAAGAGAATTGGGTATGAAAACCCAAAAAAGAAGGATTGGCCACTTGAAATGACCTGTCTCCTATTTTTTGGCATTTTTCGTGATTTTCAAGATTTCGGAGGTGATTTACCCTTGAAGGAAAAAATCATTGTTTTCAAAAGAAATGAGACACGAAAACCCAAAAGAAGGATTGGCAACCTAAACTGACCCATCTTCTAATTTTTGGCATTTTTTGTAGCTCGCGGGAATTTTCGGAGACAAATTGTCCTTAAAGGGTAAAATTATTATTTTAAAAAAGATCGGAGAAAGAAACCTCAAAAATAGGATTTTTCAATTGTCTATTGTCATTCCTCAATTTTTTAGAATTTTTAGGACTTTTAGGAATTTTTTTACATTTTTCTTATTTTTTTAAAATTTCAAGGATTTTCTTACTTTTTAGAATTTTTTATTTTTATTCTTTTTTAAAAAATTTTCTTTTTTATTAAATCTTTTTTATGGATCGGGTTGACCCAACCCACGAATACCGAGCACCAGCCTAGACTCAAACCCAAGCCTGCTCGCCTATACGCCAAAATGGCGATGTACTACTTTTTTATTTTTATTTTTTATTTTTATGTTTTGGTTTCTTATCTATTTATCAGAATATTGAAAATCTATTTACTGATTGAACGGTCTTAATGCTTCCGCGTAGCCACCTATGGGACGTCCGATCGTCTAACAAAAAAAAAAAAAACACTAATGGCCTTGCTAACTTGGCGTGCCACGTGTCATGCCACATCAGCGCCAGGTTAGCATTGACCAAAGTCAACAATGGCTAGAGAAGACAATTGGCACCGGTGTTCTATCGTCGGTGCCTCGTCGGAAGCCAATTCTGGTGGCAAGAATGGTCCAAATAACCTGATTTAAATGTCATTTGAATCCTATGACTTTCCTCTACAACATGCTATAAGCTCAACATAGCAGAATCCCGTTTGACTAACCTGCAACCTCCAACCGAAATTAGCTTCCAACAAAAGCTCGTCCTAGCTGTTCTACACGCGATCTAGTTAATCTAGTCCATCAAGAAGCATCACACGAGGTAGAGAATATTTGCCTAGCCATCGCGAGGGTTCGGTTTAGTCAGGAACAAGTTGTAGTGCTTGCTACTAGTTGGATGAAGTTTGAAGGTCGACTCGACAATTCACTCGATGAAAATGCTCAAATGAGATGCGAATGTGATCAGCAAGAATCAAGAAGTAAACTCCAACTCATAACGCTTTGAATGACGCATTAGAACTCAAGTTCCCTTATAAGGCCGAGAGAGACTTAGAAGAGGTGACTCACCATTTTCGACGATCTCAAGTCAGTCAAATGGACTAGCAAGCTTCCTTAGACCTCCAGGAAGCTAGAATAGGCAGTGACAAGCTTTGATTATGCTTGATTTGCTTCGACGAAGCCTCGACAGAATTGGTCGAGTCGAGCTTCGATGACGATCGTTCTCTCTCTTCTAATCGCTTAATTCTCTCTCTCTCTCTCCTTTTGAGTCCTAGACGAGCCGAATGAGACCCCTTTATGATCAAAACACGTGCCCTTTTTTTTGTAATTTCCCTTTTCGATGACCTTGGCACTTTAGGGGGAGAGGTGAGTCGATGACCTTCGCACGTGTTATCACGTGCGAAATGGTCACCGGAGGTAGGCCTTCGGTGGGAGTGTGATAGCCATTTAGTTTAGGCCTTTCGGGGTCCTAAATTTGTGCCAATTTGTCAGGAATTTTTTTTTTTCATTTGAGCATATCCAACCGTGGCACAAATTGATCTCGCCGACGCTGCTTTGGCAAACCCAGGTCATCGGACTAGTCCTAATCGATACCAAACACCGTGGCCAACAAATCTCATCAACCAATTTCATCAATTATGACCGATCAGCCTGTCAAAAATGCTAATAAAAAATGAACTTGTAAGCTGGTAGTCACGCGAGAAGCTAAAGAAGAAGAAGGTGTGTTTCGATCGGGTTGCTGGGTCAAACCCAATCTGACTCGTTAGACCCGGTTAATCTCATTTTCAAAATTACTCAAAATATATGGGGAATCTCCAAAATTAAACCTCAGAATTGGACTTGAGGGCATGAATATTATTTAAAAATATGAATTTGCCTAAACGTGTAGCACAAATTGATCAAAAGCCCCAAATTTGGTTATAGGATCTGAATAAGAAAATTGGCAATTCCAAATCCTAAATGGCTAAATGGAACCAAACTACTCCCACCAATCAATTCAATGGTGAAAAAATATGAGGCAATAGTCTCATTTTTTCATGGCATTCCCTAGATTTTGATTAATTTCGTTTTATTTGAAACTCAGGGACTAAATTGGAAAAAAAAAGTATGCAATTTTGCCCAATCTATGCAATCATGCAATTTTAGTGAACAACTGGACCAAATTGTAATGCATGACAATCGAATTGAGTATCAATACTTCAAATATGCAAAAATTACAAATTAAAAGGCTCAAATGGCAATTTTTGGACAAATTTAACCATATGTGTAATGAAGGAACACATAAAATTGAACTTTATTTTTACATTTTCAAGAGGTCAAAATGTAAAGGAAATTAAAAGAAAAATATTGACTATTTTTTTGGTATTTTTGTGACCTCAAAAACCATTTTTTCTTGATTTTTCAATCATTTTTCGATTTTTCAAAAAATACTAAAAAGGCAAAAAACATGAAAAATTATTTTTTTTGGTCAAAATGAGTCTTTAAGCCTGGCCAAGGCAACCAAAGTTGATTTGTAATTTTTTTAACTTTTTATGAATTTTTTCAAAAATAAACTGAAAAAAGACTAACCAAAAATGAGTTGTCAACATTGGTGTTATCCCCTAATACATCGATGTGTGGTAGGGGAAGTCATCTTTTGGGCTGGCTTTGTTCATATCTCGATAATCCACACAAATCCTGAGTCTCCTATCTTTCCTCATGATGTGGACAATATTAACGACGTATTCAGGGTATGGAATGACTTCGATGAATCCCACGCTAAGGAGTTTGATCACCTCCTCTTCAATTTTCTAGGAAAGCTCTAGTTTAATCCTTCTAACCTTTTGTTTCTTAGGTGGGATATTCGGATCAACCAATAAAGAGTGCTCCACAATGTTCGGATTCAACCCAAGCATATCGGCATAAGACCAAGCAAATATGTCTTGATATTCTCGTAACAAATTGATCATTCTGGAAGCTTCTGATGAAGATAACCATTTACCAATTTTCACTTTTCTGACATTTTCAAGTCCGCCTAGATATACCACAATGGCATTTTTTGCTGTAAATGGCATATACTCCTCATATCGGTTCTAATCATGTCTGATGTCATTCAGATAATCCTTTTCCTCAACGATCAATCTCATATGAATAATTATCTAGCTGATCCGAGTTAGGGCTGTCAATAATGCCCGACCCTACCCGACCCTATCTTATTCGATTCTACCCTACCTCACTTTTTGGGGTATTTTAAAGTAGGGTAGCGAAGAGGTTTCGATGACAGGGATATTTTAATGATTCTCATAGGGTAGGGTACGGTTATAACCCTGACCCTGGCCCATCACCATGGATTCATGGATTGCCCCCACCCCAGGGCCCACAAGTCCACGACGCAACCCTACCTTTTTTTTTGCCCTTTTCCCTTCTTCCTTCGTCTCAGACTATCATCTTCTTCTGCTTCGTTCTTTCTTCCACCTGAAGACCACCAAACACCACGTCATCGCAAGCCACCTCGCCGCACCGTCCTTCGTCCGTGTCGTCACCGCCGGTCGTCGCGACTCGCGAGCCGCGAAGCCAAGGAACCCATGACAGCCACCTTGATCTCTCGGCTCTCAACCATGAGCTCGGCCAGCCGCGACTCCCCTGAACCGAGAGCCAGCGCGGCTCACCACCGCCATGCTCTACTTCGACGACGTGCCAAGCCCCCACCTCGGCCTCCGCGGACCCGACTCGAGCCCCAAGTCCTCCGATCTGCTGCCAAGCCCCAATTTAGAAACTTCGTATGTTAATTAGTTTGCAACATAGAACACTCGGTAAGAGCTTGCAGCATCACGTAAGAGTACACATGTGAACTAGTTCGACCTCCTATAGCCAACAGAAGAGAAAATTTCATATGCAATTCAGTGGTGGTGAGTTTCGACATGATTTTTTTGTTAAATATGTTAGTGTGATGCAAGAAACTTATTTTCATTTGTGCTGCAGCTCGGAAGATCCCTTCAAAGACATTGGGGCACTTTTGACAAGATTCCGTGCTGAATCTGAATCAGATTTTATGACAAAAGGTATGTTCATCAATCTCTTGCAATTTCATTCCTAGGCTAGTGGATTGGAGGACGAAATTTTGCCGAAGCATGAGGTGAATCGGGGGCAATTTTAGCTGGATTGCTGCTAGATGATGATAAATATTGCTGCAATGTCGATTTTGCATGCATTGGATGATTGATGATGATTTGGTGTATGTTCATAATTTTTACTGTTTTTCTGAACTATTTTCTTGAAACACATATAAAAAATTGCAGGTTCTAAGTGTCACAGATATGAATCCTTCTAATTTGAGGAGATCTATAGTGTGGGAACATTTTACACAAGTTCCTAATGAAGCAAAGGCTGAATGTAACTATTGTGGGGCTCATATTGGTTGTGTTAGTGGTCATGGGACAACATCAACCTTATTTTGTTCATTGCTTGCATATTTGACCCATGACATAAGTGGGACTACGTGAAGTGGATGATTAATCAGGTTTATGGAAGGGCACAAGCAGAAATTTTACAAGATAAAGTGATAGCATCTCTGACATCATTGTTCAAGCAATACCGTACTGGTATATGCCCCCAAAGCAACTTGAGCCAAAAGAGCACACGGATGATAAGCACGTCAAAGTCTCCTGTGGTTGGTACTGATGTTCTGACTGAAATGTATCTTAGCCATACCGGACTGCAATATTTGGAAGAAAAATCTGAGTTAGACAAGTATTTGGAGGAAGGATGTGAACGATATTGCCCTGACTTTGATATCTTAAATTGGTGGAAAGTAAATTCCTCAAGATATCCTATTATCTCTTCCATTGCTCGAGATATTTTGGCTGTGCCTGTCTCTACTGTAGCTTCAGAGGCTGCCTTTAGCACAGGAGGTCGTGTGCTTGATGTGTTTCGTAGCTCCTTGACTCCAAGAATGGTGGAGGCCCTTATTTGTGCTCAAGATTGGTTGCGATCTGCGCCACTTCCACTTATGATTGAAAAGGACTTAGAAGAACTCGTAATCTTTGAGTCAGGTGAGAAAAACATTGTTGTAAAATATTTTTACTTTCCTATATTTCCAAGCATACGTTAATTTTCATTTTCAATGTGAATTTAATGCAGAGTTGCCAACTATGACCGCAGAACTAAACTCGGTATTGGATTCCCTTGATGATTGACGAAGTTGGATTCATTGCTCTCTTATCACGATGGACCTAAGCTAGTGTGCATATTCTCATTTTCAGGTGATTGGCATCACTATTGCTTATGTTGGTATGTGACTTTCTCACTTTCTCATCAATCTACATGCTTTGTGTTTTCCCTGAATCATTTGAGGAGTGGTGCAGATTTTAAAATTCTCGCTATTATATGGCCTTCCCTCTGGCATGAGGGAGAAAACATGATCATATGGCAGGGGATACTGAAGACATCTAGTTGACCAATGCTCTTGCAATATGAGTAGAGTATTATGTGCACTTATGTATCTCATGAAATCTGGGTGGCTTGTCGTTCGGTTGTCTGATATTTTGTCCTCTCTTGACTCATCCTTTAGCTATTTCGTCTAATGCCCTGTTTCAAAGGCTCCTGTTTGTAACTTTCAAGTTTGGAAAGTAAGAGCACAGTGGAAATTACAATTAAGCACCTATACAGAGAACTGAAATTGGCTAAGATTCATGCCAAAACAGCATCTAGTAGAACATGCTAGCATCAGTAGTGCCAGTTTGCAGCACCATTCTTTAATATGTCTCATCTTCATAAAACTGAAGCTGACCATGAGTTATAGTCCCAAAACACAGGAAAGAGATATTGCTAGCTTGTAGAGTTGATGTTCAGAGCAAGATATATTCCAGCCCCAGTGGAGTACAGCAAGATTGCTTGAAGCTGGGAGTAAGCTGCATTAATGGCTGCACATGCAAAGCAAACATTTGTTAAAGTGGCCATGCGATTTTCAACTTGAGTCCAGCATTTGAGCTCTGAAATCCCGTTGGGCCCTCTGAGTCTAGCACAAGGCTTTGCTCCGCTGGGGTTTGTGCCTGGGAAGAGTGAATATGTTCATGTCTGCGCATGAACTGTGTGTTCTTTTAGGACTTTATATTTAGGCTTGTTAGATCTACCAAATAGAGATGACATTTTTGCGTAGTATAATCCTTTGTAGTTGGGATGATTAGCTTTTCTGTAAGTTAAATTAATGACAATTGAGTTGCCGATCTGAATTTTATCCCTTGTCTTTTCCTATTGATTTGTAGAAAGTCAAGATTTTAAGGGTAATATTCAATTTGTGTGTTCGATAGAAGAGCAAAACAATATATATGAATCTTATTTGACAATTGCGGCTCGCATTTGGTGTATTAAAAGGTGAATTAACTCCATGTCCGATTAATGTTAGATAAGACAAGAAAATTGTCCCATTTTTAAAAAAAAAACCGTAAATCCGAACCCGACCCTACCCTACCCTTTTTTTTTGTTCACTCGATATTTGGTTCGGGTCAAGGTCGGGGCGGGTAACGCAAGCAGCCCTTAAGGGTCGGGTCGGTTATGGTATTATAAAATCACATCTCTAGCCTACCTATTTACACCCCTAATCCGAGTCACGTAATAGCCTGTTCTGTATGGGAGGGTGGAATGTCGAGAATGGGAGCTTCGTCCTCGAGCCATTCAATGATCACATTCACCCGATCATCAACAAACAGGTTGAATAGGTCCGGCTCTACAACAGTATGAATATTCTCATCCTTCAGCCATTTGGTGCTTTTGTAAAATACCTTACTCATAGGGTTATCAAACATTCTCCGTTTCGCCCTCCAACTGCTAGATCTGATAAATCGATCATTTGGGCCTCCACAACCTCCATGGTTTTTACCTCCGCCTTCATAACGATCATTTTCCTCTTTATAGCCTATACCAACCTTGAGGTTATTTGATTCCAAACTTAAAGGATTACGAATTCCTTGACCATATTTCCTCAATCCAGCTCCAAAGGTAAAACCATTCATCAGGAGCAATTTTCCCATCATGATGGAAGACTTGGAGAGATCCGAAGAGGTAATCCTTGCGCCAAATGGTATGTGCATGATGGACACAATATCAAATATATGGTAGCTTAGCTCTTCCACCCATTAAGGCTCAACATAGGAGACCAGCTCCTTTAAGTAGGCTCGGTGTTCCATTTCGCCATGAATGGTGATCAACTTACCATCGACCACGAACTTAACTTTTTTGATGAAGACTTGAGAGTATGACTCCAATTGTGTGAATCTAGACGTGGCCGGTTCGATGGAACGCGGAACCTTTCGCTGGTCCATTTTTTTTTTTTTTTTAAATAAGTTGAATGGACGTCGCCTGGGGAAGAGCCAAAGCCAAAATGGCTCTTCCCAAGGTAAGGCGGGCCCCACATGGGGCCTGCCCAGCAAGGGGAAGAGACTTTTGGCTCTTCCTCTCCCGCTCGAGCTAGTCCTCCACTTTATATATATATTTTAAACGGTTTCGGTTCGGAACCGTGGGCCCGGTCAACGGGCCGGTTTTGAGTCCACGGTTTCAAATGGCCATGTCTATGTGGATCCAAGGTATTCCTAGTATCATATTAAATGCACTTGGGATATCCAAAACTTGAAACGGGATAGAGAATTTAACGGGTCCTATGGTGACATCCAGCTCAATTTCTCCCACCACATGGTTCGAGACTCCATCGAACGAGCGAATGGTTTCCTTGGACCTTTCGATGAGATCTTCACTTACTCCCAGACTCTTTAGGGAGTTCAAAGGACATAAGTTGAACGCTGAACTATTATCAATCAGAACACGAGGTACCTCCTTTCCTGGACACATCGCAGAAATATAGAGAGCCTTGTTGCGAGCTTGCTCTTTTCTAGGGAAATCTTCATCTGAAAATGAGATCTGATCATTCAGTAATATCGCTCCAACGAAGTCCTCCAGCTGCACTCCGTTTATGATTTCTGGAACATGCATCTCATTCAATACTTTCATCAGAGCATTCTTGTGCTTCTCAAAATTTATAAAGAGATCCAGGATCGAGATTTGTGCGAGCATCTTCCGTAGTTGCTCTATTATTTCGTACTCGCTTGTCCTTACGACTGATTGGAGCTCATCAATGTTTCTTTGGTCGATGTCCTCTTTTTTGGTTCACCTTCTCTCGATGCATAACATCTTCCAGATCTCATGACTTGCATCAATCTCACCAGTCTCGTAATTCCAATGCACTGCTCTTGGGTTATACTCTTCAACGGGTGGGATCTTAATTTTTACTGGCTTGATCTTATCATCCTGGTCCTTCGAGACCTCACTGGATTTGTCATCCAATAGCTTGATGACCAAAGGCTTACAATGAGTATCTTCATCTTTTTCATATGTGTTGACCTAGTTTAGGCCAATCACAAAGTGAATTGGCAAGTCGACCATCCCCATTAGCTCTTCTTCGTGGATATCCTCAGAATTGGACCTGTAGTAGGTTTCGACCTGCATCGGGTTTCTGGACCTTTCCTCGCCCACTCTTTTCCATTGGTTCTTGATCCTTAGCATTATCTCCTCTACTCTTGAGTCTACATCTACCACATGCTCGAATGAATAGTAGGTGTATGTACTCATACGATCGAAATATTCCGTTGGAAGTGCCTTCAGAATTTACTCCATCATTTATCTTTCTCTCTTGAGTCTAGCCCGTCTTTTCCATCTTCGCACGAAGAATTCAAAGCTCTTGTCTTCGCTTTTTCCGACGTTCGGCAAGTCAGTTCTGTCAACATTTCACCTTAGTTCAATTTCGAATCGCCTCACAAATAATTCTTATAGGTCCCCCAATCTAGGGACCCAATCAAAATCTATAGATCGGAACCAGAGCAATACGGGTCCAGTCAAATTGTACTTAAAAGTGGTGGACGAAGGCTTCATCATCTTCGTGATACTCGTTCATCTTTCTCAGATAGTACGAGACGTGGGGCAGGGGACACCCAGTACCATCATATCGGATTTGAAATGCTATCCTTTGAGTGGGCCCTTCTGATCTGAGTGATGGGATCACAAGCTCTCTTAGTTCTGTTATCTTTCTTGACATCTCCACACAATGTTATTCGATAATCACCATCTGGCGACTCTGTACCCCGACAGCCTTTAGCAGCTCTAACATTTGTACATTTTCCTCCACCTTTGGTTCGTTGAGTTCAGTGGTCAACTTTGTTAATTCAGAAATCATATCTGACAAGCGATTCATATAGGTCTCCAAGTTAGAGAGCCGGATGCTCTGCTGCTCATTTATGGTATTGACGTCTTCGGGACGTATCGCTAACGTTTCCCACTGCTTCCTCGTTGGTTGGCACGTCCATACCTCCCTAACAATCTAGAACTATAACTTTCGAATCCACAAAGAAACTAGGAGGGGCGGAATAAAGCACCTTGAAGTTACACCCGCCGCTGTCTTGCCTTAGGTTATCAACTATCTCTCCTCTTCGGAGAGCCTCTCGCATAAATCTCATGTCTCTTTTTTGGGACTTTTCGAGGTTTACTTCCTACTCATCAAGTTCTTCTATTGGTGACCTTCTTTGATAGTCATCAAATAATTGGAGGGAATCCTCCAGGATTCCCCTCTTGTGGCCCTTGCTATAAACTCATCTGCAGTGATATCAACCGTCGCATACATGATCATGAAACGAGGGTCTTCAAGTTTCCCTGTAACACCTAAATCGATCAACTTAGCCAGACATAGCATCTTTTCCTCTTTCGTGATATCTCTTTCTTTGGGATATTGAGAGGCCATGGTTAATATCTCTTTTAACTTAGGGACATCAACCATGAATTCTAGCCTTTCACCTTGGCTATCTTCAAAAATCGCGTTAACCTCACCATGCTCCGATGGGGGATTTCATTGCATGTTGGCCTCTGACTCGTCAAACTCCAGAATCCCGCCATCGATCAACGCTTGAACTTTGTACTTTAGAGAGAGGTAGTTGTCTCTCCCATGTGGTATACACAAGATTGGATTTCGTCGAACACGGGGAACTTGGGTGGGTTCGTCCTCCGAGGCTCCTTGGAGATCAGTCGACCTTCCAGGAGCATAGATAGCAATTTAGACAAAGGACGCGGCAACTACGTAAAACTGGAGGGGTTTTTTTACTTGGCTTAGGTGACTTTGGAGCTGGAGTAGAATTAGTGAACTTCTTTGGCCTTGGAGGATTCCGTACGAATGCTACCTCTCCTGACTGCTCCCTTTCTCGTTTTGTCAGGTATTGACGCCTAAATGTGGTATCAGGTTTTTTTTCCCTTGCGGAGGGCCCACTCGTGACGCTCCGCCACCTTGATTAGGTGAGTGAATGTTTGACGTCCAGAAGTTTTCAACTTTTCAAAAACTCAAATGGCAAGGCCTTCAAGAATATATTCACGAGCTCCTCCTCAGGAAGAGGAGGTTTTGCTGGCACAGCCAACGCTGTCCACATTTGAGCTTAAGTGCAGATTGTTTCATTTTTACCCTTCGAAGTCATCAGTAAATCTTCTCTAGTCAGGACGGTTAATGTGTTGAACTTGTACTGTTGCAGGGACTCTTCACTTAGTTTGTCCCAACCTACGTGGTCTTCTTGTTCTAGTTCAATAAACCAAGCCAAGGTCGTCCCAAATAGGCTTTCTTGGAACGTATTAACCAACAAAGGAGTGTTGTCATAATGTTGTCATAATGTTGAGCCATGTGACGTAGGTCATACTTAAGATGTGCTCTAGGACATTCTGTCCCATTATACTTTCTCACAAAGTTTGGTTCCTTGTAATCAGCTGAAACCTTAATTGAGTGGCGTCACTTTATCGAATTTAGAAAGTGCATAGCGTTGACTAGCTAGATGTTCCTCTATCTCCACAACCTTTTAGCACCTTCTTCAGGTTTAGACACATGCTTCTCTTTTTTTTCTAGATCAATAATCACTGGAATGGCCTTAGGTGGAATTTTGACATTAGGGATAGAATGAGTTTGATCAGCATTTGGATCATTTGAGGGACTGATGTGGACATTGAACTATATCGAGAAGAAGGTGCCAGGGACCCGTTGTCCTATTTGCTTGTTCCGATTACTCGAGCGAGGGTAAAGGAAGCTATCGGAATCATGGTTCAAGATCTTTGGAGTGGAGGTGATCTTAATTCTAGAATTGAAGATTTTGAAGCTCCTTGGCACAACACGATCACATTTGGCCCGATGAATTTCAAATATGCTTCGAGCTAACGAACTCCAAATGGGCTTAAATTTGGTTTTGCTTCAATTTGGTCAGCTGAAGCAAAACGGCTCCTGATTAATACTCTTTGCCTATAGCTGTGAATTACGATGGATTTCAACCATTCGACATCATCTAGATGGATTTTTAGGCCTTTTTTTAAAATTTTTATGCGAATTTCATTAATTAAGGATATTTTCATCTTTTTTGCCTTTTTAGGTTTAGCACCTATATAAGGGTACTTATGGATTTCTGATAACACAATATTTATTCTGAAATCTAACACATAGAGGGTTTCTCTTCTTCAATTTTCTCGACGACTAGATCTTATCAAAGCTTTCTTGTGGAGATCGATTCAACTTATTGAGCAAGATCGCAAATTCTCTTATTCGTGGCATTACAACATTGATTGGTTGACACGGGTTTGTCAACAGGTCGCATTCATACCGATGTTACCAATCACAGGTTAGATTGGGGGTCGAGGTTCGCAATTCACAACTCCTGGATCTTCATAGAACGATCAGTTTCCGTAACGATCTACGTCGGTAACCCGGTTGCATGCTAGTATCCGGGCCAGTTGGGTATTTTCCCAATCTCACTACTATCATGGGTTTCAGCTCAACTATCATGGTCGCCACGGTATTCATCTGATTATCTAATCTGGCAATATGAGGAGTGAGCTTGTCCTGTTCTATTCTCAATAGTCAAGCTTTGCTACAAGTCCTCGTGATTATATCTCACCTGTTTTTCAAGGACATTAGTTAGAATGGAGAGAGTAATCGTCCAGAATCTGGGATTGAAAGTTCTTTTCAATAGCATGTTTACTTGGGACAATGAGGAAAAAGGCATTATCAAATGGCCTTAGCCTCACCAAAAGGGTCTCTTTCTTCATTTATAAAAATAATCATATTATTGAGCAAGAATTAATTCATGATAATTCTCTAATGCTTGATTTTGATGAGCATGATCAGTATGTATAAATAGAATCGAAATGGATTTATTACAACTCAAAGTGTTCGAAAAAATTCATAATGTCTTGAGATGCAACATCTACATATTTAGACTAATGGATAATTTGTCTATCCAGCTCTTGGACGCTCGAGATAAGGGATATCCTCAAACTCTGCTGGTCCATCTGAATCTCGTATGTAAGGGCCTCTATCCTCGTTAAGAGATAGCGGTTCCGGATCTTCAAGAATATATGGCTCAACCAAGGGAACATACGGTCCGATCTACTCCGGTATATAAGGCTTAACTTCAGGCTCTTGAGAGGTCACGTATTCTGGAATGTATGACTCCACCAGAGATTGCCAGAATTCCTTAAACTTTTTTATATACTCCTTTGAAGTGCAAAATGTATTCATCTCCCCTCTCATGTGATCAGGCCACTCCACCTCTTGGAGGGGCGAGTTCTCCAAAGCATGGATAATAAACTTGATCTTGACCTTATAAAGCTTCTTGAATTTCTTGGTAATCTCATTGTGTGCTAGATCTGTTAGGATGTACGTGTGAGTTGTGTTAGAAAAGTACCACATCGGAGAATTGATATGGTATTGAGCAGTTAATATATCCAAGTTGACCCATAACTCATTGGCTTAAGCTTTTGAGTAAAGGTGGATTTAACTGGATATATTGACGGGCTCAGACTTGAGCTCCCTTGAAAAATATCGGGCTTCCGCTACACACTCCCAACAAATGGTATCAAAGCCGGTGGTTGATTGGTGGGCCTATAATATGTCCCGGTAAATACCTCAAGAAGGAATCTAGTGTAGCAACGGACCCAATGGGCGTTGATGAAGATTCAAGTTGAGATATGTTAGATTTCCGGGCCGATGGACGTTGTGGTGTAGCAACGAACCCAACCCAACGGGCGTTGATGAAGATTCAAGTTGAGATATGTTAGATTTCGATGGACGTTGATGGAGATTCAGGTTGAGATGAAGCCAACGCGATTTCTGAGCCGATGGACATTGTGGTGTAGCAACGGACCCAATGGGCGTTGATGAAGATTCAAGTTGAGATATGTTAGATTTCCAGGCCGATGGACATTGTGGTGTAGCAACGAACCCAACCCAATGGGCATTGATGAAGATTCAAGTTGAGATATGTTAGATTTCTGGGCTGATGTACGTTGTGGTGTAGTAATGGACCCAATGGGTATTGATGAAGATTCAAGTTGAGATATGTTAATACGGAAGGATACTTGTATTGAGGGCCACTCAAATAGACCTACGAGACGAACGGCTGGGCCAAATTAGGCTCATAATACCTTTCTAGAACGGCAAGACGATAAAATTTAAGATGTCGGTGATTTTACCTCAATCCAAAGTTGGACCTCCTTGCTAGCAAAGGAACTAAGTCTGGTAAGGTTTTTGTCTTGGCATTCTTTAGTTTTGTCCTATTTTCGGTCTTGTATGTAACTTTTGACCCTATCATGGCTATAGTGGTCAAACAAGTCTGTTTGAAATAGAAAATTGATGTTTGTGATGGGCCTGTTAGTCGTGTTTTATGATTGGCATCATGTGATTGTTATGGCTAAGGTCTAACTTAGAGGTTAGATGGCGTGTTGGGAGTTTATACCCATTGAACTGATGCCTGTTGAGAATGAGAAAGTCTGTCACTCCCAACAAATGGTATCAAAGACGATGGTTGATTGGTGGGCCTATAATATGTTCCGGTGAATATCTCAAGAAGGAATCTAGTGCCAACGTGGTTTCCAAGCCTGTGGGTGTTGTGGTGTAACAGTGCGGACCTGATGGACGTTGATGGGGATTCAAGTTGAGATGAAGCCAATGCGATTTTCGGGCCGATGGACGTTGTGGTGTAGCAACGGACCCTATGGGCGTTGATGAAGATTCAAGTTGAGATATGTTGATATGGAAGGATACTTGGATTGAGGGGGAGCAAACCTAATACCGGACTCACACGTGAGGAGAAGATTGTTAGGATGCGCGTGTGAGTTGTGTTAGAAAAGTCTCACATCGAAAAATTGATGTGGTATTGAGCACTTAATATATCAAAGTTGGCCCATAATTCATTGGCTTAAGCTTTTTAGTAAGGTGGGTCCAACTGGATATATTGACGGGCTCAGACTTGGACTTCCTCTTGGCAATCTCCCCAGGTGAAAAGTATCAGACTTCCGCTGCGCACTTCCAACAAGATCAAAAGAAACCCGAGACAAAGCTCCAGTGGGATCTCGTGTAGCATCCCAAATTGTCTGACAACTCGGATTGGGTAATATGCAACTCCACCCGTACAACCCATTAAAGGAATTTCCCATCTATACCAGTTATGCGGGCCCCTAATAATCTCGGCCAGGTCAATTGCCATCAGGTGTGCTCGAGTTCTGAACCTTCATTCTTTGAATGACAACTTAGGAACGAGAGATTGGCATTTTAGGAAGGATCTAAGTGGGTGAACATGTTCACTAATCTTGTAAAATCCCACTTGGAGACCAAAAGTTTTGATGTGATAGATAAACCATATATGGAGCACCTAGTTGGAATCTTAAAAAGTAAACTTTTCAGTGGCTTGGAAACGGTTTTGAGAAAGAAAAGTCTCGGCTATGATCATATAGGAGTCGTTTCAAGGGAGACAAGCTTGTTGGACGATATGGACTATAGAAGAATCAAATGTGATCCTAGAGGTAGGGAGTAGAACAAATGCAAAGAAGGCTAGGATGAACACCTTAGCCGATTTGTGATCGGTGTCAATCGGGAAAGAGGAATAATTGTCAATCAGAAATGACAAGGTAAACTTATCAGAATGAGATTTGTGGACCTTTTCTATCTTAAAGATCTTGAGGCAAAGAAATCGGGATATAGATTGAGTAGGGTTTATACCCAAAGGAGGTTGAGCTATGTGCTTGTCAAATTCAACTCCGACGATGGCGATGTATTCCCCAAAGTCTGTGTCAATTCCAACCCTCGAAAGTTGAAAGTCATTGTGCTTGAGTCTCAATACCTCGTTAATGCTTGGATAAGGGCAGGTTGATATCTTACTTTAATCAGATCCACTAAACTTCCCAAACGGCCTTCCGCATATGCATGATTGATCGGGTTGAGACGATTCCACCATTGAGTAAGCTCCTTACATGGGACTGGGATGATCTTGATGTTTCCATTCCTCATGTCTAAGATATGTGAGAGGATGATCCTATAATCAATTTTCACGGATTATGATGTTTTATGCATGAAGTATGATGCAAAAACAATGAGTAAGCACCAATTCAATTTCAAGTTCTCTTTTGGTAAAATAAGGATTAAACATTCCTATTTGACTAAAAGGAATCAAATTGAGAGCTTTAAAACTTATTTCATCAAGGAGATCATGTAATTGATTAGCATCATTTAAATGATTGAAAAGAAAGCCATCATTGCATCCATTGTCTAAAGTATCCAAACATGGTCTAGATAGTGCAAATACATATCAGAAGATCCTAAAACATCTAGATCTAGGGGGAGAAGATAGAAAGATTCCCATAGTGGGTAATCCAATACATGAGGTGAGAATGAAAGACAAGCCAAATAGATGCGATAAACTATGGGAATGCCCCAAGTCGGGTCTAATCGATGTTAGGGTCCTCATTCGATGAAATCTCTACCACTCCAATAAAATGTGAACGGTCATCCATGACCTCACTTCTCCTCTCTATGGCATAGGAGCGATCCTAATGTGCGACTCAGCTTTCTTGTCTTCAAACACCACACGTGGAATTCTCTCTTCTTGCCATCAAGGACAATACACTTAAGTTTTTTCATTGGAGAGTGCTTGGATGTGTGATCTTGATTGCACGAAGGCGCTTCTTTAACTTTTTTAGCAATTCGAGAATCTTGCTTTTTCCCTCCTTGAGTTCCAACCTATGTGAATGCTCTTCATGAGTGATCTTGTGCTCGAGGGTAATCATATGAGGAATCTCAGCTTGACTTGGGAAAACCATCTCTCTATCCTAAAGATGACTTTCAAACCAATCACTTAAATTGATATTTTTAATGATGCATGACATGATTTTAATGATGCATGATGTTTATAGTTTGAAATATGGAAGAATTGAAACGATGAGACTTGAATTGAAAATGCCTTACCGACCAACGATACCCTTTTTTTTTTTTCTGGATTTTAGGTATACCTATCTTTCAAATCACATGCGCATGAGACAAGTGGGGGTTTGACCGTAAAAAAAATCAGAAAATGGCTTGTGTATGGACCTAATGAGTTCCCATTATTCAACTCGATAAATTCGCCCACAAGTGCGATTAAACAACAAGTGGGTGGAGCCACCAAATTGAATAGCAAGCACGATTATATATGGTCAATCTTAGCGCAATCAAACGCAAAAGCTTTGCATATAAATCCTTATCTATGGCAACCTAAAGGGTGTTTTGCGGCTTGGGTTAATGCGTTGTGTATGTGGTGTCATGATCCTCAAAATATGCAAGGTCATGCACAACAATTTGAAATCAAAACAACGCCTCAAAAGTGCATAAAGTAAACAATTAACCCATACTCCAAACTTGCATAAAACACATCAACAAACACGACTCCTCTTATTTCTCCAATCTGCATCAATATTTAACACATTTTGTTAGGGGACTTACCTCACCTTCAAGCGCACCTGCAGAAAATCGTGTTAGAAAATACTTAAATTTTTTATCCGCTTAAATCCTCTACTGTCCTCAGCAAAGTCGTCAGTCTATCGCGACCCTACTCCTTTCATATCAACTGTTGTTGGAGTCGGGGTTATTCGAGGGTTAATGGGTTATCATCGTCTAACTTGTACTGGATGGATTTCGGACGTGGGTCCCTCCTAAGGCCTATTACTCAAATTGCAACGACGGGAAGGAATTAAGAAATTCAGAAATAATCGGGATCAACCTTAGTGCGGTCAAGTGACATGTGTGCAGTGTGCATGCCTCGAAGTCGCCACCAACTATTTTTTGGAGGGTATGGCCAGAAACCCTATTGGACGATTGGGAGGAATCACTCAATTTTGCGAAAAACCAAAGAAGTGAGCGCGAGGTTATGGTTACGTAAATAAGTGAAACACGCATCAATGACGTGCGGATAAAATGCATCACAAATCATCAAACAATATCAATGTGCATACTTAGTAGAGCCCTATAAACTTAGAGAATGACCCATCTAGGTTCGATATAGGTTCGAAAAATTTTTGGGACTAGATGTCCATAGTGTAAAATGGTCATTTGTGAAAGCTTGGGAATCCAAAATTAACAAAAAATGGGCCAAACTAGTTGAATGTGGTCATTTTCTATTTTTATTATTTTTGAGAATTTTGTTATTTTTTCCCTATTTTTTCTAATTTTTTGGAATTTTTTAATGATTTTTTTCCTATTTTTTTATTTTTAAATTTTTTAATATTTTTCAGATTGAGTCAGTTGGGCTCATGCGAACCAGGTGCCTGAACCAAACCCACTAAGGACCGGATCTACACAAAACAACATTGTTTCCAATTTCCCATTTATTTTCTAATTTTTTTATCTATTTTCTGAAAATCGAAAATTCTAATATCCAATCCTACGATCATGGTACAACCACGTGGCTAAACCACAATACTTAGATTATTAATGTCACACCCCTAGTCCCACATTGCTTAGGAGGAGAGCTTGAAAATGGCTTATAAGCCTTGGGCCCTCTTGAGACTTGCAAAACGCGTTTTACCGCGGAGGGGTGAGCCGTTGCGCTGCACTTTGTTGAGGAAAAAACCGTGAGGATTGTGCGTCCAAAGCAAACAATATCATGCAAGTGGCGTAGTGGAAGCACGATGGGCTCGGGCTGTTATAGTTGGTATAAAAGCCGACCTCCGACATCATGTGGGGCCGCAACGGGTGCTCGTTGATGCTGGGAAGTGCACAATGTCCCCGCTGTGTCTTTGAGGGGGAGAGTTTGTCACACCCCTAGTCTCACATTGCCTAAGAAGAGAGCTTGGGAATGGCTTATAAGCCTTAGGCCCTTTTAAGACATGGACGATGAGTTTTACTGCGGAGGGGCAAGCCGTTGCACTGCACTCCGTCGGGGACAAAACCGTGATGACTGTGTGTTCAAAGCGGACAATATCTTGCAAGTGGCGTAGTGAAAGCGAGGTAAGCTCGCCCCTTCACTTCCCAAGCTCTCCTCCTAGGCAATGTGGGACTAGAGTTGTGACAATTAAAATGGATGGTTGCAATCTAACGAAGACTAACTCTCGGTCGTCAGATCAAACATTTTTTTTATTTCTAAAAAGTCATTTTATTTCGAAAAATATTGTATTTTTATAAAAAAAAAATAGATCAAGACACGTGGCACCACCCCACCGTCCAAATTTTTTTTTCCGAAAATATATTCTGAATATTGGCTCGTTGACGTAGATGCCACATGTTAGGTCACATGGCACCACGTCAGCACCATGTTAGACGCTGACCAATCAACAGAGTTGACTTGCCTTTGGCTTCAACCTCTCGACGGATGAATGAACGGCCGAGATTTCTCCGACACTAATTGACATTGAAACCTCGGTCGATCGACACAAAACCTGTGTCGATCAACTCATCTAAACTTCCTCTACGACATATCGAAAATCTAGCCCTAACTAACCATAGAATCAACAAGAATCGAAGTAGAATCAATACAGCCATGGCAACTTCAAACTCAAGAACTAGAGCATAACTATTCAATTCAAGCTTCAGACACGTTCAAATCAAGTTCAGAAACCTTACCTCGAGCTTTGATTGAGCTTGCAATCTCCAGATTTGGCTGGCCAAGTTGCGACGTGATTGTGACTGATAGGAAATTTGACTCAAAAATTTCTCATAAAATTGATACATAAAAACAATGCAAAGATGTTCAATGAGGTTCTACAAGTAAAATGAACACTCTAATTCATGAAATGATGATCGGAGACGAGCTCCACCATTTTAGGGGATCATAAGCAATGCAAGCTAACGCAATCGACTCTTTAGAGCTCAGTCGAGCTTTCGGTGGTGGTCTGATATGACATTCTGAACTTCCTGCCATTTTGAGGCTATTGAATGAGAAGTGCCTATCGATGTATTTTAGTTTTATTTTGCTCGGATCTGATTAATTTAGAGTAAACTGACTAAAAGGCTAAAATATGACAAGATACGTGGACCTAGGAAACTCGAAAAAAGCAATGGTGCTTTGACCATAAAGATTGTCGAGGGAACATTTACAACTAATAAAGGCCGATCAAATAACGATTAAGAATCCATTGCTAGCGTTACACGATTGGGGCGCGGATGATGCCCTTTAACCAATGTATAATTTATAAAATTTTCCTAAATCGAGCTATGACGATCGAGACCATCGGAACTAGCGATGAACCCTCGTAATTACATGACAACCAAAGCTGTCGTAACTTGAGTCATCTTAAGTGTGATGAGAATCACAGAGTCGATATGCGTAACATCTGCAAAAGCCACCTATTAGTTCGAGATAAATTGAAGATACGATCGACGAAAGATTGATCAAGAAATGGAAGCTCAAAATTGGCAAATGGAAATGAAGAATTCCAATATTAGAAAAGGATTTGATGTCGTCCCGCCAATGGTAATTTAAAATTGAATAAGTGAAGATTCGGATGGAAAGTTAAAATTTCCATTTTGCCCCTCGACCATTTGCACTTATTTGACGTTGTCCCTCCAATGGTAATTTAAAATTGAAAAAGTAAAGTTTCGGATGGAAAATGTAAAATTATCATTTTGCTCCTCGACCATTTGCTCTTGTTTTTTAAGAATAGGAGGACAAAATGGCCATTTAGACTCTTCAAGGTGGCTACCAAAAATTGATGGAGATAAGGTCAAAGGAAGTCAAAGTCAATGGATTAAATAATTGAAGCTTGCCAAGTGTCAGTCATAGAAGAGTTCAAGCATTTAATGCCCCACAAAGTTAATATTGTCACATAAATACCTCAATTATTTGTGGAAGGCTCCATTATGTTTCCTCTTCAGTCGTGTGATCCCTCTATCTCCCTTTCTTCTTCATTTTTCTTCTTTTTTCTCTCACTCGAAAACCTGCCCAACCGATCGATTCTTCCCTCCCATTATGTTTCCTCTTCAGTCGACCGCCCTCTCTGGCGATCGCTTCGCTATGCGCCAACCACCAGCAGCTACTCAACCTCTCTTCTACAAGTTTTAAGTGGTAGATCGACATTTCGTGAAGTAGTTTTTCCCGACCAGCCCCGAAACCAAAATTGGATAGATTCTAAGCTAGCTGGGGTAAGGCTTCCGTTCACCCTCTTAGAAGTTTCGATTAACTTCAAACCTTTTGCAGGATCTTCATAACACTTAGTACTCAAGTTGATTGAGTTTTAGTTGCAAGTTTGTTGAAGATTTAGGGTGTTTTTATGGCTGAAATGGAGTGATGTTTATAGGATAGATTCTGGCCGTTTGCATGCCTAAAGGAAACGGGCCGATCGAAAGACCTAAAGGGGTGCTCTTGCTCTGAAACTATCGCTATGGTTCCTAGACATGTAGAATAAGATTTTACCAAAGTAATTTCATGAGGAATTAAAACCTAAGATTGATTTGTGGACTAACTTTGTACGTTTTAAGGCAGAACCGATTTTTTTTCTATTAGGAGATTAAGTGAACCGAATATTTTGAGGGTTCAATAGAGTGTTGCCATGCCTTTGAATGGTTATTAAGACATCCTAGATTGTTATTTGACTAGTTATTGAAGTATTGGTGCAATGAAATTGAAGAATGAATGAGTTATGACATGATTTTGATGGAATTTCTCTAGGACCATCATTTGACCATGAGTTTGCTGAGTTAGAAGGGTTGTTTGATTGGGAATTTGCTAGCTTGATCGAAGTGTGAGTGTTTCTTAAACCTTTGCTTAAACATTAGGACACTACTGGATAAATTGATCGAACGAATTGATTGATTGGTGAAGCCTGTGGCTTGAATTACTTGATATGATTGTGTGATGATTATATTGTGATTGATAATTGTGATATTGAATGCCAAAGAGCCCCAGTGATATTGAATGGCCAGAGAGCCCCGGTGATATTGAATAGTCAGAATGCCCTAGTGATATCAAATGGCTAGAGTATCCCGGTGATTTTAATTTTCCACCTATATCAAATGGCCAGAGAAATACATCGCAGCTCAAGAGCCACTCGATAAGTTATTGAAGTATCATTTGGATGACTTTTGAGTGTCATGAGTTTATTTATATGCTAAGTGCGTGAAGCTTGATCTCATGAGGTTGAGTATGTTTTATAGTGACTCATGTTCATGCTTGACTTATTTAAATAATGCTTGATTTATGAATGCCATATGTCATTGCATGGATGCTGTCACACCCCGAACCCGTCGAGCACATGTACATCCCACCAGACCGTTGATCTTCAATAATCTCCTAAGATCCCTTGACCAATTAATCACAGTTAAGAAAATAATACGAGGTCGCGGAAGCAATTAAATAGCTCCATACAAATTCATAATCAGATGACTCAAGACAATAGGGTATATACACTTATCATCAATGTCACAGTCGGTTACAAATCTAACTCCAAACAAATCTACGGTCTCATTCATATTCTTTATGACTTCCGCCAACAACTCCCTAAAATGCCAATCCATGGCAAGTTAAGGTGTTCTTTGCCTGGGACCTGAAAAAGTTAAGCTCCCACTAGGGTGAGATTTAAATCTCAACAAGTAAAACCTATACCTAAACTTAAACACCAATCCCCCCAAACCAATCAACAACACCAGATATAGGCATTCATCAGTGCAATGGCACAGGGCATCACTCAACAGCAATATCAATTATCAGGTATGTATAATCAATACAAACAATCATGCTCAATTCCAGAATCCCATATACAAGCACATGCACCACAGCCACCACTTTCTCATCCACCTACATACTTCACTAGCACTTTTCCCACATGACATCTCTAAGGTCATTAGACCAAACGATGTCCACGTACCACTGAGGTCATCAGACCAATCGGTACTCTCCAAGCTTAAAGCCACTCAATGCCACCGGGTTATCAGACCAATAGGCATTCTCATTCTCATTCAATTTTATCACACTCCGATACCACAGGGGTCATTAGATTAATCGGTATCATCATTAATTCCCAAGCCTCACAGCCATATCGATCTTCGGGGCCACAAGCCAACGATCGCTGGGGCACTATAGCCCATTCATAAAGCATCGGACACTATAGCCGTAACATAACATAGGCATTATTGCCAAATCACTATCATAAACATTATGACCAATTCAATGGCACAGGTACCACTGCCAATTCAATACTAGGGCTTAATAGCCTTTTCTCAACACAGGGCTCCATAGCCATTTCTTATCACCATGACTCTCTAGCCATTTTAAATCCTAATAACAATTATAATATAATCACCATATGATTGCATCAACCAATCTAAGCCACGGGCTTTACTAGTCAGTCAATTTATTCAACCAATTTATCCAGTAGTGTCATAGCATTCAGATAAAGGTTTAGGGAACACTTACCTTGATTGATTAGCAAAATTCCACACCAAACGATCCTTTCAATATCATTGGTATGCAATTAACCAAGGATCCCTCGTCAACCTAGAAAAGTTCATCAATTTCGAATAAAAAAGCCATCGCATTCAACTTTCTCTAACCCAATCGCTCAATAACCATTCAATTGGCAACTCAAGATGCCTTATCGATCATTCGAACATATGACAATACTTCAACGAACCCTTAATTCATTAGGTTCATGTAGTCACATGCAAGGCTGAATATAACTCGAAGTTTTATTTAGTCCTTAAATCACTTATAATTTTCAATCCTCTTCACCAACCCCCCCATAACACCTCACATCATGTCTTGTAGGATCTTATGAGTCAATTTGAAGTCAAAATACTCCTTAATTAATCCCCAACAGAATCGGTCATGGCAGGATACTCCCAAAATAGAACCGGTTTCTAGTTCAATCCATTCAATCAAGCTATACTTCAATCCCAAACCTTAATTCCTCACAAAATAAACTTGCTAGGACCTCAATTTACTTGTTGAGGGAGCTCACCGAGAGTTTTGGAGTGAAAAAATAACATAAAGCCTTCGAACCAATCGGTTTTCTCCACGGTCCTTAAACGGGCAGATTCTGTCCAATTTTAATCATCCATAATCAGCCATGAAACCTTATTTTAACACCATGAAAATTACAAACACAGGCCATTCAACTTGGATACTAGATTTTATGAAGATCTTACCAAAAATTTGAGGTCATTTGGAGTCCGGAAGCTCCTAAAAACGCAGCCTTTGCAAAATCGGGTCAGATTTTGACCTTTGCCCACTCAAACAGATCTACGGGATAAATGACTAGGCCAAATTAAGCTTATAATACCTTTATAGAATGGTAAGACGATACGCTTTAAGATGGACCTAGTTTTACCTTAATCTGAAATCGGAACATGAAGTTATGGCCAAAACAGTGAGCCAGTTTTTCCCTGTTCGCGAGAAACCTATTCGGCCGAGAGAGAAAACAGGGAGAAGAAGAAGAGAGGGGAAGGGTGGCCGGATCAATTTGAGGAGAGAGAGTCCATTCCATCCCAATAATACACTTTGGGTCAATTAGACAAGATGGGTAATTAATGACCATTTAATGCTTGGCATCTTCTTTGGTTGACACTTGGCAAACCTCCCATTGGTTGCTTCATTGACTTTGACTTCCTTTGACCATATCCATTACACATTTTTGGCAGCATATAGAGGAGTGAGAATTGATCAAAATAACCTTCTAAACTTTTTAGGCAAGGTCAAAGGTTGAGGGGCAAAATGGTCATTTGACACTTTTAGTCCGAAAATCCATTTTTCCAGTATAAACCACCCTAGATGAGGCGACATCTATTTCAATTTAAATGTTTGAATTCCTCAATATTCAATACCCAAATCTTGAGGTCTAATTTCATGTCGAACTCTCGTCAACTGTAATTCCAGTTTAACTCAAACTGACGGGCGACTCTTGCAGGCTCTACGCGTATCGACCTTGGGATTTCTTTTAAGCCGTGACGACTTTGATTGTCATGTAATTATGAGATTTTATCGTCATTCCTTCAATCCTAATCATCGGAATCCAATTTAAGAAATTCTCGCAAATTACACATTAGTTAAGCGGAATCACATGCGTCTCAACGTATAATGCTAGCAAGACATTCCATGATGATCCTTAGATCGATCTCTGCCGGTCCAAGATATTTTCTCGACAATCCTTATATTCAAACTGTCATTTCTCATTCAAATTTTCCGGGTCCACGTACTCGACTCCGCGTCAATTTTTCCCTTTTAGTTAGATAACTCAAGAGTGGCTAACTCCGAGTGAGTTACAACTGAAATACACCGATCGATGTCCTTCCATTCAATAACCTCCAGAGGATTGGAATTCGAAATGCTACAATTCTTCCCCCCTTAAAGAAATCTTGTTCTCGAAATTTGCCACTTTGTAATTATCCAATCTCTTGGGGTTTCGACTCCTCATCGCATCCTCATTCTCCAAAGTAGATCTTCCCATTACTTGACGTTCCCACTTGTCTTTTCTGACAATAGTCATATTCCTCCAAGACTTATTTCCCTCAGTCCTCAACCTGTACTTGCTTTTCTCTATTCTCTTTCGACATTCATAATATCTGTTGGTGAGACACCTTCGAGCACTCGAATCTTCTGTTCAATTTGCCTATTAGTCCGAGGATAACACGTGCATCACACTACAACCTTGCTTTAGAAATTCCTAATCGAAAAGCTTTTTCCATAACGCTGCAGTAGATTCAAGATCGTTTTCTATCACGATCGTTTTCTATCGTCATGGAATCGCACTCCTTGAGTGCCTCTATCACTTGGCATAATCACACAATTTAAATGCCCTTTCGTATCGTTGGGGACACACAAATTTCATTAACTTACCCTCGATTGTCCAAATCGAACCATAGCCTTCTCGACTTTTCAGGCAAACTCATAATTGAGCCCTTAGTAGTTCTTCCCTGCTTATATTCAAGGTCCCCAAATAACTAATTAATCCACCAACTTACAACGGTTATGCTTTCCCTTAAATCCCTTTGGAGCAGTCAACATTCCCAACTCTTGCAGTTCACACAGTTGCGAGGTCTTTCCTTGCACGAGCAACGCTCCCGTATCCGTATGTAATTTTATCCATCGACGTTGGTTCTCATCAATTCCTCTCGAGAAACTACTACTCGATATCTTTTGAAGTAGATATAGACTTGAAATCTTCTTCCACCCAAACAATGTTTCCCAACTTTGTCGCTAGGACATCCACAAACCAACTCCAATCATGCTCTAAACACTCCAACTCATATAGCCTTATCATTATGATGTATATACAATGCCCACTTCCGGTTGCAATGTTATGTCTCAAATTTTCTTTTCGCGTCGCGCCATTGTAATTCTTGACATCCTTTAATTTCCAATGAAATCACCATCATCGGAGCGGTCGCCAACTAGACTTAAGTCCTTGGGACTCTTTTTTACATTCGTTCGTTCACTCGTGCCACACCTCATCCTCAATCCATTCCTTTAATGGAACAGCTCCTCTGGGAAATCTTTCCACTGTCCGTCTATTGCAATTCATCAATCTCAGAAAATTTCAACTTCCAGCAACTCACATCGACTCTAGTCGATTCATCACTGATTTCATTTCTTAAGTGCTCCACATAAATTTCACTTCCCAGAAACTTCATAGCTAGGGAATCTTACCTTATCAGGTCTGCAACTCGTGCGCTTCACATGTAGCATACAGCGAGCATCTCCTTAGAGTCTATAGGATCCTCTCAAAGCTGTTCATATTTCTCATGACTCCTTAAATGAATCCAATTATTTCCTTGGATGTTCAACTCGACTATTATTAACTTCTTTCTACCAGGTGTCGAATCTTTTAAATTGTTCCTTATACTTTTCACTTGAAAGCTCAGACCTTGACTCTCTGTTGCCACGGGTCTCCTCTAGGACCACACAATATTTTGTTTATTCTTGTTACTCTTTCCTCAAGAAGCATTAGTGTTTTAGCCTCTAAGTTCCACAACTTGCTAATGCGACCTTATCCCAATTCCATCCATTTCACTAAATGTCAACATCATCCTGGAATTCAACATTGTCTACAAGACAATCTCTCGAACTTAACTTCCCTTCCAGGAATCATTCAAACTTTACGTCTTCCTCGTTAGTCCAGGTGCTCAGTTTTAATACCAAGACAATTGAAATTTTCTCTTTCTTCCACACTAGGGCCTCTTACCCTGTGAAGAAAAACTATACCCTTCAGTGGCATTCTCTCACTTTGAATCCACATTGTCCTTCCCATTTCATAGGACGTCAACTTCAGAGCCTGTGCTAACGGCGGTGTTTTACTCCAGAATGTAGATGCCACCATACTCGGCATTCTTATTCCCATAATTCAGTCACCTCAAGTGACAATATCCGTTCGTCCCTAGTTTCTACCAATTCACATATCGAATACTCGATTTGACTACTTCAAATCACTCTATAATTACACTCCAAGCGCTTCTTTCACTTACTCAACCATTCACTAGAATTACAAACAGCCAGGACTATCAAGTCCATTCACTTTTCTTTTCATCAACAGCCATCTCATGGTCCAATCGTCATTTAAGAACGACGCCCTACCCTTTAGGGGCATAACTCACAATAACACTTCTAGTAGTCTAGATTTATGCTCAATCAATCTTATATAATCGTCAATGTCAAACAATTGACATGTCTCTTTCCTTAACTTTCTCTACAACGGAAGGAACGACATGTTAGTCTCTCATTACGAGACTTGCGCCAAGATAACAACCATCCCTTATAGGCGCATTTTGTGGAAATCTCTATATTCGTAATCCATGAATAGAAATCTTCTTTCGATCATCCACTTCCTTCCTTAGGATTTATTACAGTTCCTTCGAATCAAGAATATCAACTAGCCATAAGGCTCTCAAGTTTCAATCCACTTAGGGATTTACTTATCTTATTTAAGGGTTCTTGACCACCTTTACCATATGCTTAAATGACTTTGAGAACTCTGTCTCACACTGGTCGATCATCCTTTGATTTTTGCAAAATTATCAGGATCCAAACAACCTTTGTTTTCAAGCAATCCCAGGAGGATATTTTCCATCAAACAACTCAATAGATAGTCCAGGCAGATATCATGCCATCGAGGAAACCCTTCCTCTGGTGACCTTTCACCAATTGTCAACAGTCTTTTAAGGTTAAAATTGCCAGGGTCACTTTCTTTCCTCAATGTACCCCACAACCTCTAAGGTTTCCTTACCAAGATCCTCAATCTAGAGGGAGATAATTTTAAATCTCATCCCTCCATCAAACTCAGTCAATCTCAATCTTATTGATAGCTTCATAAGCTTCTCAAAACTCTCGTGGTTCTTCACACACATTCATCTTTCTCGTGAATGAAATAACTTAGAGTCACCTTTCTTGTGACTTCTATCACTTTAACTAATCAATACTAGCATCTGTCACCATAGTGACTTAGACAATCATGGCAGCGCCTCCTCGAGCTTGCTTACCTAACAAATTTTATCATTTCCATTTAAAGTTCTCGCAACCCATTCAACTCTTGGGTCTCATACGATTAACAAATCGAGCCATATTCTCTTTTGGTACTCATACACCAGTCGTTCATCTTTCCTCAATTCTCATGATCCTTCTTAGTTCTAGGATCTTCCATACCATGTATACTCGAGCCTAACACTCTTCCATGACCATACTTGGGTCGTTCAATGTCATTGGGTTTTCATATCACTTGAATCATTATGATTCCCTCCAGGAATCAAAGACTTAAATCAGCTAAGTCTAGCAATCTCAGACTGCTCATCTCATCATTCATCATTATCAATCTTCCAATGGTTCCCAAACAACTATCTAATGGTTCTTAGGCAATTCTCAACTAATTCTAATTATTCAAGGATCTCAAATCATCCTTGATCAGCAACCATTCATCAAGTCAGCCTCAACGAGGTAATTTCCCAATCAACAGCCATTACTAGGCAAGCCTCAACTAGGCTAAAACTCAATTAGGTCAGCACCCATCAAATAATCAAGGCATAACTTTCATGAGTCAAATTATCATACTATAAGCATAAGGCATCTGCCACTCTATCATAAACACGACAGGCTATCTCATTCTTAACAGGCATCGGTTTAATGGGTATAAACCCCACATGCCGTCTTATCTATCAATTAGACCTTGGCCATAACATTCACATGATGCCAATCATAAAACACGCCTAATAGGCCAATCACAACATCACTTTTCTTTTTCAAACGGCATCCTTTGCCAAGCACGAAGCTTTTAACCATGCCACTCATATGTGTCATTTCACATGCCATGCCACTTTCAACATTCACTTGGGACTCAATCTCGTGCCATACATCTCTTAGACTTTCCCTTTCAAGTTATGACTTGGGTTATTTCTGCCTCTTGCCATTTTAGAAGCCTGCTAGGAGCCGCTCCTTGTCCAGACCTCTCTGTCCCGGCAATCACTCCCTACCCTCATCAGATCTGGCCATTGCAGATTATTCTAAGTCATACATCTACGAAAAAACTCCGTTCCACACGTCCCATACCATGCTTCATTATAGTTTATACTATCTCATCTACTTGTCCCATACCAAGCGACAGTTTATTAAGTCCAACAGCTATAAGTTTATGCATGTACCCTCATCAGCTTTCATTTCAAAGCCACAAGCACATGCACATTATGTTCGTTCTCACCACCTGTCATACCCCAGTCGTTTCCACATCAAGCCTTATTCATAGAAAACCTCTAGTTCCACTAATGATTGTCACATCTCACAAATTAATTGCCTATATTCAACTATATACCTCAAGTCTAGTCGATAGTCAAGTCAAATCCACATGCATTCGATCATAACTGGTCTTTAATCTAAATATTCCTTATCAGTTCCTCTGTATGCATCTCATCTCATATTATCCAAGGTTGTCATTAGCAATTGATAACTGAAATCATCAAGATAGAACACAATTCAAGCTTGAATATACTAATACCAGGCATTTCTTTATAACTCATATTCTCCAAATTAGGTCATTGACAAGCCACGATCACAAACATATACTGCAATTGACCCTTCATTCATAAGTCATTCTTTATCAACCTCAAATTTAGATTTATGACTCTTCAATCTCTACTTACTGTCTTGTGAACCTTAATAATAAAATCACTTATGATCATCAATCAAAATCAACACCAGAACCATTAGTGTATAGTATAAGTTTCAAGTCTATAGACCTCAAGATTCAACAATCCATGCTTAACCCTGAAGGTCTTACTACCAAATTGTCCTCAAGTCATCACTCCTTATCACTCCAAATCCCAATCACATTGGATCAAGCTGACCTTGCTCTGATACCACTTAAACGGGAATGTCACGCTCCGAACCTGTCGAGCACACGTACATCCCACCAGGCCTTTGATCTTCAATAATCTCCCAGGATCCCTCGACCAATTAATCACAGCTAAGAAAATAATACAAGGTTGCGGAAGCAATTAAATAGCTCCATACAAATTCATAATCAAATGACTTAGGGCAATAGGGTATACACTTATCCTCAATATCACAGTAAGTTACAAATCTAACTCCAAACAAACCTACGGTCTCATTCATATTCTTTATGACCTTCGCATACAACTCCTTGAAATGCCAACCCATGGCAAGTTTAGGTGTTCTTCGCCTGGGACTTGAAAAAATTAAGCCCCCACTAGAGTGAGATATAAATCTTAGTAAGTAAAACCTAAACCTAAACCTAAACACCAGTCCTTCCAGACTAATCAACAACACCAAATGCAGGCATTCATTAGTGCAATGGCACAAGGCATCACACAACAACAATATCAATTATCAGGCATGTACAATCAATACAAACAATCATGCTCAATTTCATGGTCTCATATACAAACACATGCACCACATACACCACAGCCACCACTTTCTCATCCACCCACATACTCCACTAACACTCCTGCCACATGATATCTCTGGGGGTCATCAGACCAAATGATGTCTATGTACCACTGGAGACATTAGACCAATCAATACTTTCTAGGCTTACAGCCACTCAATGCCACCGATCGGCATTCTCATTCTCATTTAATTTCACCACCCTTCGATACTACCAAGGTCATCAGACCAATCGGCATCATTATTAATTCCTAGGGCTCACGGCCATATTGATCTCCGGGGCCACGGGCCAACAATCACTGGGGCACTACGATTCATTCATAAAGCATTGGCACTATAGCCGTAACATAACACAGGCATTATAACCAAATCACTAGCATAAACGTTATGACCAATTCAATAGCACATGCACCATTGCCAATTCAATACTAAGGCTCAATAGCCTTTTCTCAACACAGGGCTCTATAACCATTTCTTATCACTGGGGTACTCTAGCCATTCTAAATCCCAATTAACAATTATAATATAACCACCATACGATTGCATCAAGCAATCTAAGCCACAGGCTTCACCAGTCAGTCAATTTATCCAACCAATCTATTCAGCAGTATCCTAGCATTCAGATAAAGATTTAGAAAATACTTACCTCGATCGATTAGCAAAATTCCACACCAAACGATCCTTTTCAATACCATTGGTATGCAATCAAACCAAGGATCCCTCGTCAACCTAGAAAAGTTCATCAATTTCAAATAAAAAAGCCATCGCATTTAACTTCCTCTAACCCAATCTCTCAATAACCATTTCTCAACTCAAGATGCTTTATCGATCAATTGAACATATGACAATACTTCAACGAACCCTCAATTGATTCGGTTCATGTAGTCACATGCAAGGCCGAATATAACTCGAAGTTTTATGCACCAATTTAGCCCATTAATAACTTATAATTCCCAATCCACTTCACCAACCCCCCCCATAACACCTCACATCATGCCTTATGGGTCTTATGAGTCAATTTGAAGTCAAAATATTCCTTAATTAATCCTCAACAGAATTGGTCATGGCAGGGTACTCCCAAAACGGAATCGATTTCTAGTTCAATCCGTTCAATCAAGTTATACTTCAATCCCAAACCTTAATTCCTCACAAAATAAACTTGCTAGGACCTCAATTTATATGTTAAGGGAGCTCACCAAGAGTTTGGAGCGAAACAATAACATAAAGCCTTCGAACCAACCGATTTTCTCCACGGTCCTCAAACGGGCAGATTCTGTCTAGTTTTAATCATCTAGAATCAGCCATGAAACCCTATTTTAACACCATCAAACTTGCGACCACAAATCATTCAACTTGAATACTAGATGTTATGAAGATCTCACCAAAAATTTGAGGTTATTTTGAGTCCGAAAGCTCCCAAAAACACAGCCTTTCCAAAATCGGGTCAGATTTTGACCTTTGCCCACTCAAACAGACCTACGAGATAAACGGCTGGGCCAAATCAAGCTCGTAATACCTTTCTAGAATGGCAAGACGATAAGCTTTAATATGATGGTGGTTTACCTCAATCCGAAATCGGACGGCAAAGTTATGGCCAAAACAGTGAGCCGATTTTTTCTTGTCCGCAAGAAACCCATTATGCCGAGAGAGAAAAAAGGGAGAGGAAGAAGAGAGGGGAAGGGTGGCCGGCCAAATTTGAGGAGAGAGTCCATTCCATCCTAATAATATACTTTGGGTCAATTAGACAAGATAGGTAATTAATGACCATTTAATGCTTGGCATCTCCTTTGGTTGACACTTGGAAACCTCCCATTGGTTACTTCATTGAATTTGACTTCCTTTGATCATATCCATTACATATTTTTGGCAACATATGGAGGAGTGAGAAGTGACCAAAATAACCTTCTAAATTTCTTAAGGCAAGGCCAAATGTGGCATTCCGAATTTCGACCCTCTCGAGTCTATTGAATGGAAGGATATCGATCGGTGTATTTTAGTTATAACTCGCTTGAAGTTGGCCACTCCTGAGTTAACTGACTAAAAGAGAAAGACTAACGTGGAGTTGGGTACGTGGACCTGGGGAATTTGAATAAAAAATGATACTTTGACCATATGGTTTGTCGATGGAATATCTTGGGCTGGCAGAGATCGATCTAAGGACGACCATGGAATGTCTTGCTAGCATTATATATTGGGACATGGTTGATTCCGCTTTACCAATGTGTAATTTGCGAGAATTACCTAAATTGGGTTTCGATGATCAGGATTGAAGGAACGAATGATAAACCCTCACAATTACATGACAACCAAAGTCGCCATGACTTAAGAATAATCCTAAGGTCGATGCGCGTAGCGCCTACAAGAGTTGCTCATCAGTTTGAGATAAACTGGAATTACAGTCGACGAGAGTTCGACACGAAATTTGACCTCGAGATTTGGGTATTGGATAATGAGGAATTCAAATATTAGAATTGAGGTGGACGTCGCCTCATCGAGGGTGGTTTATATTGAAAAAATGGAATTTCGATCGAAGAGTGCTAAATGATTATTTTGCCCCTCGACCTTTACCCTTGCCTTAAGAGTTAGTGAAGGGCATAATGGTCATTTAATTCCCCAAAGGGCTGTCGAAAATCAAGAGAGAGCCAAGGTCAATGGAAGTCAATGGTGGACAAAGTCTTCTAGAAGCCTTGACAAGTGTCATCCATGGAGTGGTTAAGCATTAATTGCCCTCACCAAACCTTATCTAATCAAATTAACCTCAATTATGTATGTGAGACAATTACTTGAGGACCTTTTCAGCCATGTATAGCTCCTCCTTCAGTCCCATTACATTTTCCTCTCTCTCGGCCGAAAAGTATACCCGCGATAGAGAAAAATGGGTTCACTGTTCCAGCCATAACTTGATTTTCCGACTTTAGATTGAGGTAAAACTATCGTCATCTTAAAACTTATCGTCTTGCCATTCTAGGAAAGTATTATGAGCTTAATTTGGCCTAGCCGTTTGTCCCATAGGTCTATTTTAGTGGGCAAAGGTCAGGGTGGAGGTCGATTTTGACCAGTTTTGGGGAATGATCAGTTTCGGGGGCTTCCATACTTCAAATGGTTTCAAATTTTCGGTGAGATCTTCATAACATCTAGTACTAAGGTTGGATGGTCTGTGGTTGTAATTTTGATGGTTTTAATATGGGTTTTCATGGGTGAATATAGGTGATTATACTTGGACAGATTCTGCCCGTTTGAGTACTGTGAAGGAACTAGGCTGTTCAAAGGTCTTTGAGGTGTTATTTTACTTTTAAATTTGTGGTGAGCTCCCTTAACATATAGATTAATGTTGTGGTGAGTTAGTTTTGTGATGGATTAAAGTTTGGAATCGATTTATGGCTTGAATCGAAAATCGATTCTGTTTTGTGGGTGAATACTTGTTGGTCGATTTTGTTGGAGGCTGATTAAGGGGTATTTTGATATCAAATTAATTTATAATACTAAATAGGATGCTGTGTGAGGTGTTAATGGGAAGTATGTAAAGTGGATTGAAATTTAGAGGTGATTTAAAGGCTATTTGGCACATGAAACTCTAAGTTATACCTTGCCTTGCAAGTGGTCTCATGAGCCAAATGAATTGAGGATTTGTGGGAGTGTTATCATGTGTTCAATAGAGCAATAAGGCATCCTGAGTTGCCATTTGAATGGTTTAGGGGGAATTAGTTTAATGAAAGTGAGAATGCAACGACTTTTTGACTCAAAATTGATGAACCTTTCTAGGTTGATGAAGGATTCTCGAAGATTTCATACTTGTGGCATTGAAGAGAGTCACTTGGTGTGGATTTTTGCTATTTGATCAAGGTAAGTGTTTCCTAAACCTTTATCTGAATGCTAGGACATTACTAGACAGATTGGCTGAGTAAACTGTTGGTTTAGTGAAGCTTATGGCTTAAATTACTTGATGCAATTGTGTGAGGATTATATTGTGATTGATAATTGAGATTTAGAATAGCTAGAGAGCATTGTGAGGTAAGTGGCTATTGAGTCCCGATGAAATAGTTTGGCTATTGAGCCATGTATTCGTGAATTGACAATGATGCCTTGTTATGGAATTTGGCTATAGTGCCTATATTATTGAATGAAATGATTGCTGAACTTTTTATGAGTTAAATTGTTTGTCTTGATGGCATTGTGATATTAATGAGAAAGGTATTGAGGATACCATTTGGTCTGATGACCCCTGCAGTATCGGAGGATGGTGGAACTGAATAAAAATGTGCATGCCATTTGGCTTGATGACTCTAGCGGCATGTAGTGGTATGTGGACATCGTTTGATCTGATGACCCCGGTGATGTTAGATGGCAAGAGTGCTAGAGGAGTATGTGGGTGGATGAGAAAGTAGAGGCAGTTGTGTATCGATATATGTGCTTGTGCATTGGGCTTGAGACCATGAAGTTGAATGTGTTTGATTGCCTTCCTGGTCTATATTTGTCTATTGATGTTGCTATTGGTTGATGCCATATTTGAATCATTGATGTCTTATGTCATTGTATTGATGAATGCCTGCATATGGTGAGATTGAGTTGGTCTGGGGGGATTGTTGCCCAAGTCTAAGTTTAGGTTTTACTTATTAAGATTTATATCTCACCCTAGCAGGGGCTTAACTTTTCAGTACCCAAGCAAAGGACACCCGAACTTGCTATGAGTTGGCATTTCAGGAAGTTGTTGGCGGAAGTCGTAAAGAGTCTGAATAAGACCGTAGGAACTGTGTATTATTTGGAGTTAGTTTTGTAACCGACTGTGATATTGAGGATAAGTGTATACCCTATTGCCTTCAGTCATATGATTGTGGATTTGTATGGAGCTGTTTAATTGCTTCCGTGATCTTGTATTATTTTGGAGCTGTGATTAATTGGCCGAGCGATCCTGAGAGATTATTGAAGATCAACAGCCAGGTAGGATGCTCGCGTACTCGTCGGGGTTGGGGCGTGACACCAAAGGTCGAGGGGCAAAATGGTCATTTGAGACTTTTCGTCCGAAAATCTATTTTTCTAGTATAAACTACCCTCGATGAAGCGACGTCAATTTCAATTCAAATATTTGAATTCTTCAATGTTCAATACCCAAATCTCGATATCCAATTTCATGTCGAACTCTCGTCGACTGTAATTCCTGTTTATCTCAAATTGACGAACAACTCTTGCAGGCGCTACGTGTATTGACCTTGGGATTTCTTTTAAGCCATGGCGACTTTGATTGTCATGTAATTGTGAAGGTTTATCGTTCGTTCCTTCGATCTTGATCATCGAAATCTGATTTTGGAAATTCTCGCAAATTACACATTGGTTAAGCGGAATCACCCGCGTCCCAACGTATAACGCTAGCAAGACATTCCATGATCGTCCTTAGATCGATCTTTGCCGATCCAAGATATTTTCTCGACAATCCTTATGGTTAAAGTGCCATTTCACATTCACATTCTTCGGGTCCACGTACCCGACTCCGCGTCAGTCTTTCCCTTTTGGTAAGATAACTCAAGAGCGGCCAACTCCAAGCGAGTTACAACTAAAATACACCGATCGATATCCTTCCATTCAATAGCCTCGAGAGGGTCGAAATTCGAAATGTCACAGATACTTTTCTGCATTTGGTGTCGTTTTGTGGTCTGGGAGATTGGCGATCAGGTTTAGGTTTAGATTTTACTTGCTGAGATGTAAATCTCACCCTATAGTGGAACACATTTTCAGACCCCAAGCCGTAAGCATGTTGCTGATACGACTAGGCGATCCGAAAGAGATGACCGCCTTTTTTGACAAGTTTCTGGCGAGGAAAGGGATTGTATATGTTAGGAAGCGAACGACTGTTTGGGTGGACGAGGGAAAGATAGAACTGCAACCTCTCCACTTTGAATCATGTTTCGTCGTCTAGGAGGTAGTAACCTGATTGGTCCTTTGTTGCCTAAAGACGTTCTTATAGGGGTAATACCTAGCTAGTGTCACCCGTCCCGTCTCGTCTCGAGATAGAGGTGGAAAATGCGGCGTTTATAAGGGGATCAAGGAACATTCCTGAGGAGTCAAAGTCTCCCCCTACCGAAGAGTACATGAACTACATTGAGATCTCATTCGACGTTATAAAGGATACCGAAGACGAAACTGAAAAGGACACTGAAGAGGTTTCTGAAGAGGTGCATTTTGAAATATATTCTGAATACAACCTGGAAGATGATAAAGCTGAAGCAAGCGATGGTTCGAGTGGTTCTTCAGAATAGTTTGGTGCGGTGGTTCAGAGTAATGGGAGTAGGAATAATTTTGGACGTTGGGTTTTGTTAAGGCTAAGTGGTAACCTTTTGGACTTAGGCCTTAGTTCCTTATCCCATCTTGGTGTACGATTTCCTTACGTCTTTTTCCCTTCCATCTGATGTAATCAAATGCTTATGATATGTTTATATATATGTGTGCGCGCGCGCGCTTTTGTATCATTCTAAATTTTCTTTTTGTTTCTTTTATTGTCAGGGCTATTGTCTTTCCTTCCACATGCGTGTTTCATTTCACTTTTAGGCCTTGCGTTATTCCTGAGTATTTATGTTTATGAATGGCCTGGGTGGATGTGACTCACGAAAGAAAGAATGTGGGACATCACATCCCCGTTGAAGTAGTATCAAAACAAGGTCAGCTCGATTCTAGCGGATTAAGGATTGGAGTAATAAGGTGTAAAGGAAATTGGGTGATGGGGTAGTGAGACCCTAGAGGGATTCGTTAGAGTCAAGCACGAATGCATAGCATATGGTTGCTGCCTGTGATTGGCATATTGAATTAGCATGGTTGTAGTGAACCTATGGGGATCAAGCTTCGCACGTAGCACTGTGAATTGTTGTGGATGCTGGTATGACGAGTGAGTTATTATCTCTGATTATGCTAAGTTGCAGATGCGTCTGGACTTGAGATTTGGTTATTGTCATGCCCCCCACCCCGGGCACGAGCACCCGACTCCCTGCAAGCAAACAAAACATCTCTCGTGGTCCCAAGATCGACAACTAAGTTGAGAGACATGATATACATTTACTAAGCATGCAGAAGCGATAATGAAATAACTCCTCCGTACAAATAGTGAAATGGGACTGGATAGCGTAAATATTGTCATACGTAAAGCCCAATTGTTCATATAGAAATATAACTACTAAATCCGCTAACAAGAGGGCAACGGGGTAAGCACACAAAAGTCCACCAATCGATATCCAAAATAAACATGGTCGGGGTCACCATCAAAAGATCAAGCTAACAAACTGGAATCCTAAGATGAGCTGTTGGAGTCCTTGGTGTCCTCGGCATCCTCCGTCGGCTCATACTTTGAGAAGGTCTCTAAGCGAACCTCGATAGTATCCTCCATGGTAGCCTCGATAGATGGCTCCGCGAGATCCTCCTCAGTCCCCTCCAGCACAATGACCTTGTCCTCTGCGTTCTCTATGGTCGGGGTCCTCTCCGGTCCATTCCTCGAACTGACAACAGACCCCTTAGGCTGGTCTAAGTCTCTAGTGGGGCCACACCAACTAGGGACGACTCCCTAGGGCATCTCATGGGGCTTCAGCGGCCTAGTCGACACATCCCCAACTTTCCTAAATCAGGCCTCGTACCAATGAGGCTTCCAGTCCGTACTACCCTCGTCCACTAGACAACAATACACTTCCTTACATAAATCATTCCCTACCCGTCAGAGAACTCATCAAAATAAGTGGACATCTCCTTCGGGTCTCCAAAACGAATAGGCCACATTGTCAAGGCCTAGGATTCGTAAAAAAAAAGGGCTCCCAACGGGGTGAGATACACATCTCAATAAAAGAGTCCTAACCTTAGGTTAGGCCGACCATCCACTCAGGCAACCACATGCCCCGATCATTTAAACTCACAGACAAACAGGCGAGTACAATAAAAGATGACAAGCATGCAGCTATGACATCATGCACACTCAGATGATTACGCACATCCATCCTGCCACTTGCACCACATCCAGCATCTCCCGCCTGCCTCATTCTCATGCCCGCGATTAGATCGCATCAGGCTTGGTTCACCTAAACGCATCAGACCATCATTGACAACTCGTGTAAACGCATAAGGTTTTAATGATACTCCAGGCCAGTCTACACCTCATATTCTCCGTCCCGCGTAAACGCATCAGGATTGTGACCATCTCAATCCTGCGATTAGATCGCATCAGGGTGCCACCCAACCTCTACCCCGCGCCTCAGCGTCTTAGGGTATCCACCACATCATCCTCATCTCATACGCCTCAGGGTCTCACCTCGTCCCCGCCATACTACATTCATAATTCATGCACACAAGGCTAAGCGCAATTCATGCATAAACAATGCATCCATGGCATGCAAGATGATTCAATACACATTCACAAGTGATCAATTACTCAAGAGACAAGCATAAGCAAACATTAGGGTCACCTATATCCTCATAGCATACACAAGGACCATTCATGCCAAGCTTCCTAAGATACCATCTCAATTCCATCCGGCTCGCCCAATCAATTCTAATCTTCCTATCCTAAGTTTAGAATTCCCTTACCTTAAGTTTGATACTACAAAAATTCTCTTCTTGGGTCCTCAAAGATTTAGCCTCCAATGGTCCAAGACCAATCTCACTGCGCAACCTAGAATTTCCAATCAATTCGTCAATTTCCTTTGTCCAATTTACTAATCCATGAACCATGAACCTCCATAACATAATCCTCATCATCCTAGCATTTCTAAATCACCAATTTGAGGCTCAAAATTAATAACCATCAGCCTCCACAGATTCGATCTTACATAGAACCGAACCGGTTATTTTCAATTCTGTGCAAATCGAGCACAATCAACCCTAAATCTCCACCAAATCCATCATTTAATCACTACCCTACCTCTTAACATGTCTATCTAAGGATCTAAGGGTCTCATCGAGAGTTTGAGGTCGAGTTTTCGTCGGAATCCCGTCGAAAGTCACCGGTTCCTCAAGGTCAGTAAACCGGCAGATCCTGTCCTACATTCATAAGACCCATTTGGGGTCAAAACTTCATCAAATCTAGCTCAAATTTTTACCACAGATAGAAATACATGTCCCCTATATCTCCATAAAATTTTGCCACAAGATTCCAACATTTTGATATCCTAAGAGGTCTGAAACTCGGCCTACCTCAGTTTGAATCAGATTTCGTCGGCTTCCGGGGCAATGCTTGGTCGGAGCTCCTCGGTGGTCCAATTACCCTATTTTCACTTCGAGGAGGTCGGCAAGAGGTGGAGCTAGGCTCAGGTGGTCAGCCGGAGTCCAGGTGGTGGTCGAAGGGCGACGTCGACGGCGACGAACAGGAGGCCCAAAAGCTGTCATCGGTGATAGAGAAGAAGAAAGAAGAAGCTGTGGTCGTGGGTTTGTGGGGGGTGTATGGCCGATCAAGAGAGGAGAGAGAGAGAGAGAGAGAGAGAGAGAAAAGAGTCTATATACAAGGCTCAAGTCAAGGGGTTGAATGGTAGGGGGCCAATAGTGGACATGATCACTCTTTAGTCCATCCTTTGACACATGTCCAAGTGTCATTCAAGCTTGATCCAATGGCCACAATTCATCCTCATTTTTTGGCAGCCTTGGGGTGGTTTAAAAGACCAAAATGCCCTTCTTTATTTGCATGGACAAGACTTAAGCTTGAGGGGCAAAATGGTAATTTTACCCCCAACGTCCGGAACGTCGTTTTTCTAGTTCTAATATTCTTCGATAGGGCGACGGCCAATCCGAATATAACGTTGAAATTCTTGATTCTCCATTTTCAATTTTCAAGACCTGTTTCTGATTATTTTCTCTATCGGACGTACTTCTAGCCTATCCCGAACCAACGGGCTGCATTTGCAGACTTTACGCGTATCAACCCTGTGATTCATATCACAATTAGGGCTCGTCAATTCGGGGCGACTTTGGTTGTCATGTAATTGTGAGGGTCTATCACTAGTGCCTTTGGTATCGATCGTCACTGTCCGATTTAGGAAAATTTTGTAAATTATACATTGGTTAAGTGGCATCACCCGCGCTCCAATCATATAACGCTAGCAAATACATTCCTTTAACCGACAACAGACCCCTTAGGCTGGTCTAAGTCTCTAGTAGGGTGACACCAATTAGGGATGACTCCCTAGGGCACCTCATGGGGCTTCAGCGGCCCAGTCGACACATCCCCAACTTTCCTAAATCAAGCCTCGTACCGATGAGGCTTCCAGTTCGTACTACTCTCGTCCACCCATACAACGGTACACTTCCTTACATAAATCGTTCCCTGCCCGTCAAGAAACTCCTCAAAATAAGTGGACATCTCCTTTGGGTCTTCGAAACGACTAGGCCACATTTTCAAGGCCTAAGATCTGTAAAAAAAAAACGTGTTTCCATCGGGGTGAGATACACATCTTAGTAAAAGAGCCCTAACCCTAGGTTAGGCCGACCGTCCACTCAAGCAACCACATACCCCGATCATTCAAACTCACAGACAAACGGGCGAGTACAATAAAAGATGACAATACACAGATGACAGGCATGCAACTATGACATCATGCACACTCAGATGATTATGCACACCCGTCCTGCCACTTGCACCACATCCAGCATCTCCCGCCTGCCTCATTCTCATGCCCGCTATTAGATCGCATCAGGCTCGGTTGGCGTAAATGCATCAGACCATCATTGACAACCCGCGCAAACGCATCAGGTTTCAGTGATTCTCCAGGCCAGTATACACCTCATATTCTTCGTCCCGCGTAAACGCATCAGGACTATGGCTATCTCAACCCCGCGATTAGATCGCATTAGGGCGTCACCTAATCTCTACCTCGTGCCTCAGCGCCTCAGGGTATCTACCACATCACCTCGCGTCTCATACGCCTCAGGGTCTCGCCTCGTCTTCGCCATGCCACATTCATAATTCATGCACATAAGGCTAAGTGCAATTCATGCATAAACAATGCATCCATGGCATGCAAGACGATTCAATACATATTCACAAGTGACTAATTACTCAAGAGACAAGCATAAGCAAACGTTAGGGTCACCTATACCCTCATAGCATACACAAGGACCATTCATGCTAAACTTCCTAAGATACCATCTCAATTTCATCTGACTCGCCCAATCGAGTTCAATCTTCCTATCCTAAGTTTAGGATTCCCTTACCTTGAGTTTGATACCACAAAAATTCTCTTCTTGGGTCCTCAAAGATTCAGCCTCTAATGGTCCAAGACCAATCTCACTGTGCAACCTATAATTTCTAATCAATTCATCAATTTCCTTTATCCAATTTACTAATCCACGAACCACGAACCTCCATAACATAATCCTCATCATCCTAGCATTTCTAAATCACCAATTTGAGACTCAAAACCAATAGCCATCAGCCTCTACATATTCGATCTTGCACATAACCGAACCGGCTATTTTCGATTTTGTGCAAACCGAGCATAACCAGTCCTAAATCTCTACCAGATCCATCATTTAGTCACTACCCTACCTCTTAACATGTCTATCTTAGGGTCTAAGGGTCTCATCGAGAGTTTGAGGTCGAGTCATCGTCGGAATCCCATCGAAAGTTGCCAGTTCTTCAAGGTTAGTAAATCGACAGATTCTGTCCTACATTCACAAGACCCATTTGGGGTGAAACCTTCATCAAATAAAGCTCTACTTTTTACCACAAATAGATATACATGTCCCCTAGATCTCCACAAAATTTGGCCACAAGATTCCAACATTTCGATATCCTAAGGGGTCTAAAACTCAGCCTACCTCAGTTTGAGTCAAATTTCGTCAGCTTCTGGGGAAATGCTTGGCCGGAGCTCCTTGGTGGTCCAATCACCGTGCTTCCACTTCGAGGAGGTCGGTAGGAGGTGGGGTTAGGCTCAGGAGGTCGGCCAGAGTCCAGGCGGTGGTCGGAAGGCAACGTCGACGGTGGCGAACGGCAACCTTAGAAACTGTCGTCGGGAGGCAGAAGGAAGAAGAACAAGAAGAAGATGGAGTTTCGGTGAGTTGGGGGGTTCTATGGCCGGCCAAAGTGAGGTGAGAGAGAGTGAGAAGGGACTATATTCAACTCTCAAGTCAATGGTAGGTGGATAAAGGTGGACATGACCACTCAATGCTTGATCTAGTGACACCTGTCCTAAGTGTCAATCAAGTAAATCCAATGGCCATAATCTCCTCTCATCTTCGGCAGCTCTTGGGGTATGTATGAAGACCAAACTACCCTTCCTTCATTGCATGGCAAGGCTTAAGCTTGAGGGGAAAAATGATAATTTTACCCCCGACGTCTAGAACGTCGTTTTTTTCGTTCCAATATTCTTCGATAGGGTGATGGCCAATCCGAATTTAACGTTGGAATTCTTGATTCTTCATTTTTGATTTTCAAGACTCATTTCTGATGACTTTTCTCTATCGGACATGGTTCCAGCCTATCCCGAACAGACGACAGCTTTTGCAGACTTTACGCGTATCGACCCTGTGATTCATATCACAATTATGACTCGTCAATTTATGGCGACTTTGGTTTTCATGTAATTGTAAGGGTCTATCACTAGTCCCTTTGGTCTCAATGTCCGATTTAGAAAAATTTTGCAAACTATACATTGGTTAAGCGGCATCACCCGCGCTCCAATCATATAACGCTAGCAAATACATTCGTTCAATCGTTCTTAGATCAGCCTTTTTATGGTTCTAAATATCCCCTCGACAATTCTTATGGTCAAAGCGCCATTTCTTATCCGAGTTTCCTAGGTCCACGTACCTTGTCTTGCGTTAGCCTTTCCCTTTTGGTCAGCCTTCTCGAATTGACCAGATTCGAGCAAGATACGACTGAAATACATATCTAGATTTACTTCTCATTAATGAGTCTGAAATTGATTGGAAATCATAATGTCACAGTTATGCATCCATGATTATTGTACTCTTGAGAATGCCTGAGTGATTGGCTGTTGTGTTGTGATTGCTGCCTTGTTGAGTAGCAGAGAATCACTAGACTTGAGTAAGTGACTTAGGTCTCTAATTCCGTGGTGAAATTATAGTGACTCAGGTAGACTACTAAGTCTAGAAAGTAAGAGCAACAGATCCGGAAGACCGAGAAGTGAAGATTCTAGCTGAAGAGCACCAGCGATCGAGGATCTAAGGATGGATAGAGTCCTGAGGGCCTTGGAACAAATTGGAGAGCTAATAAAAAAGGAAACTCAAGATAGAGTTGAGAGTATAGCTCAAGCTGCTGAAATTGCGGTGGCAACTGTGAATATGGCAAATGGAAATAATTTTTAGGGCGCTGAAGTTGGTAATGCTCAAGGTGATACCAATGCTAACAAGTAGATGAGCCAGTTAGTTGAGCAGTTTATAAAGTTGAAGCCGACCCAGTTTGATGGCACTAGAGATCCTGACCTGGCACCGAGATGGGCTGAGAAACTTGAGAAGGCTTTGGGAGTGTTAAGGTCCACTGATGAAGAGAAAGTATTGCTAGCTATATATAAGCTAGAGAGAACTATGAATGACTGGTGGAGTACCTCGAAGGAAGGAGTGTTTCCTGAAGGTACGGCCTTGACTTGGGCTACCTTTACTGTCGTGTTTAATGATAAGCATTTCTCAACAACAACACGAGAAAGGAAACAACTTAAGTTCAAGCAGTTGTGACAAAATCAGCTGACTGTAGACCAGTACGAGAATGAGTGCACAAGATTGTCAAGGTATGCGCCCACATCAGTTGAGGATCTGATAGAGAAAGCACAAAGGTTTCAGGATGGTTTGAGACTAGAGATTCGAAGCCGAATTATAACGGTGGATTTGAGGACATACAGAGAGATTTATGAAAGGAGTCAAATGATTAAGAGAGACATAAAAGAAGAAGCCGCCGCTTCTGGATCGCGGTTTACTCCCTTGAGAGACAATCGACAGTTGGGAAAAGAGGCCAATGGTGAACAACCGACGCTTTGTCCCTTCGGTTCTAAGAAATATCGGAAAGCCGTCGAATCAGTAAAACTGGTATTGCCACTTTTGTGGTAGAAGGCATGGAAGTGGTCCTTGCCCTATTAGGACGGGTGTATGTTTTAGATGTGGTCAGTTAGGTCACCAGTTGAAGAATTGTCCGAACTAAACCCTAAGGAACCGAGCTCTAGGACAGAGATCGCAGGCTGGACAGCTAGCTGTAGCCCTACAGAATGAACAAAATTGACCACCAACTCAAGGAAAAGTGTATACTGTGGCATGTAAAGAGGCGGAGGAAGCGTCTTGCGTGGTCATAGGTATGATTTATTTGTGTGATCAAGCTGCCTATGCTTTATTTGATCCCGGGGCTTCGCATTCCTTTATATATGCTTAATTTGCTGACTTGGTGGGTATGGAGTTGAAACCGTTGAATATGTAATTGCATGTTACTACACCATTAAAAGATAATGTTCTAGTCTCGCTAGGTTGTACGGACTATAAAATAGTGATTGGTGGTAGCGAAGAAATGATAGATTTGGCTGTGCTATCTATATATAATTTTGATGTGATTATTGAAATGGATTGGTTGGGAAAACAAAGGGCTATAGTTGATTATGGTAACGGGGTAATTCGTTTTTACCCGAATGGTCGCCTTAGTTTTAAATTTGCGAAAAATCGGGGAAGAACCTTGATCCCTTTGGTTTTGTCAATTGAGGCAACTAAGTTGTTGAATGAAGGGTGTCAAGCTTATTTAGCTGTTGCAGTTGATATAATAGTTGAGGAACCGAAGTTGGAAAGTATAGCGGTGGTGCGTGAATTTCCTGATGTCTTTCCTAAGGAATTGTCAGGATTACCAAATGAGAGAGAAATTGAGTTTGTGATTGAATTAGCTCCTGAAACGGAGCCAATCTTGAAGGCACCGTATAGAATGTCCTTGTCAGAACTGAAAGAGCTAAAGGTACATATGCATGAGTTGCTAGATAAAGGGTTTATTAGACCGAGCGCGTAGCCGTAGGGAACGTTGGTGCTATTTGTAAGGAAGAAGAATGGGTCTTTGCATTTGTGTATAGATTACAGACAGTTGAACCAAGTAATCATTAAGAACAAGTATCTGTTGCCAATGATAGATGATTTGTTTGATCTACTGCAAGGAGCATCTGTGTTTTCTAAAGTAGATTTGAGGACTGGTTATCACCAGTTGAGGATTAAGAAGGAGGACATATCAAAGACTACCTTTAGAACGAGATATGGGCATTATGAATTTACAGTTATGCCTTTTGGTTTGACTAATGTCCCTGCTGCATTCATGGACTTGATGCATCGAGTATTTAAGGAGTACTTGGATCAATTCATCATTGTTTTTATAGACGACATCTTGACTCAAGGAGTAATGAGCAACATGAGAAACATTTGAGAGTTGTCATGCAGATCTTGAGGGAATATTCGCTTTACGCCAAGTTCAGTAAATGCAAATTCTAGTTGAGTAAAGTAGCGTTCCTTGGTCATGGATTTCTGGAGAAGGAATTTCTGTGGATTCTTGAAAGATTGAGGTAGTGATGAAATGGCCTAGATTCATGACTGTTACTAAGGTTAGAAATTTTCTGGGATTGGTAGTCTACTATAGGCGATTTGTGGAGAAGGTTTCATCTATAGCCACTCCGTTGACGAGATTAACAAAGAAGGATGTGAAATTCGAATGGACTGAAAAGTGTGAAAGAAGTTTTCAGAAACTTAAGCATCGATTGACAACCGCACCAGTGTTAACTATCTCTTCTGGACCTAGAGGTTATGAGATATGTAGCGACGCTTCGCTAAAGGGACTAGGGTGTATATTAATGCAATATGGAAAAGTGGTCGCTTATGCTTCGCGATAATTGAGACCTCATGAGATGAACTATCTTACGCATGACTTGGAGTTAGCAACTATTATTTTTTCCCTAAAGATTTAGAGACATTACTTGTGTGATAAAAGGTTCTAGATTTATACAGATTATCAGAGTTTGAACTATTGTTTTTGTAGAAAGAATTGAACATGAGACAACGTCGATTGATGGAGTTGCTCAAAGATTATAACTGCAATATTTTGTATCACCTTGGAAAAGAGAATAGAGTCGCAGATGTACTTAGTCGGAAATCTAGCATTATGCTTTTGTTAGTAAAAAGATGATCCTTACTAGAGGAATTGAGAGACTCCGAGTCTAAATTGGAAGTTTGTCAACTGTCTAATTTAGTGGCAACCTTGAGGATTGAACAGGAAATTCAAGAACAAGTAAAGGCTTTGTAGTCTACGGATCCTGAGATTCAAAACATTCTGGAGATGGACGTGGCGAAATGGAAACCTGAGTTTCAAGTGTTAGAAGATGGGATTTTGGAATTTCGCGGACGTTTATGTGTGCCTGATGACGAGGAACTTAATGAAAAGATCTTGTCAGAAGCTCATACAAGCAATTACAGTATCCACCCAAGTAGCACAAAGATGTATCAGAATCTACGTCAACACTACTGGTGGAATGGAATGAAAGTGGATGTGGCTAAGTTTGTGGCGAAGCATTTAACCTGTCAGCAAATGAAAGCTCAGCATTGCAAACTTGGAGGATTGCTGCAACCTTTAAAAATCCCTGAGTGGAAATGGGAGCATGTGACAATGGATTTTGTGATGGGATTACCAAGGAGTCAAAGAGGTCACGACTCAATTTGGGTAGTCGTGGATAGACTGACCAAGTTTGTACATTTCATACCCATGCGAAAGGATTTCACGATGGATAAGTATGCTCAATTATATATGCGCCAGATTGTACGATATCATGGAGTTCCAGTCACGATTACATTGGACAGATATCCTAAGTTTACAGCGAATTTCTAGAGGAGTCTTTAGGAAGCTTTGGGAACTAGATTATAGTTTAATACGACATATTATCCACACACTAATGGATAGTGAGAAAGGACGATTCAGACACTCGAGGATATGCTTCGAGCTTGCGTAATAGATTTTAAAGGTGGATGGGAGGACCAACTACATCTAGTGAAGTTTGCTTATAATAATAGCTACCAGCAAAGCATCCGAATGGCATCGTTTGAAGTGCTTTATGGTAGAACTTGCAGAACTCCTGTATGTTGGGACAAAGTTGGAGAAAGGAGTATAACAGTTCCCTAGTTAGTGGAACAATCAGTTGAGACAGTTAAGGTTATTAGAGAAAGACTGAGGACGGCACAAAGTCGTCAGAAGAGCTATGCTGATAAAAGACGCAAGTCCTTGGAGTTCTAAGTTGGTGACCACGTTTTCCTAAAGGTATTGCCAATGCGCGAATTATCTCGATTTAGGAAAATGGGAAAATGAGTCCGAGATACATAGGTCCTTTCGAAATTTTAGAAGGAATTGGAACTTTGGCCTATCAACTCACCCTGCCCCCGAATTTGTCGCAAGTGCACAATATGTTTCATGTGTCAATGTTAAGGAAGTACGAGCCAGATCCGACTCACGTTTTAGACTATGAGACCATTGAAATGGACAATAAGGTATCATACGTGTAAAAGCCAATCAGAATTGAAGATCGAAAGGAGCAAGTCTTGAGGAGTAAGACAATCCCGCTAGTTAAAGTGATCTGGGAATACCATGGAACTAAAGATGCTACATGGGAAAACGAAGAGGCTATAAGGCGTCAACACCCCTATTTGTTTGAATAGTTAGGTTTATTGCAAATTTCGAAGATGAAATTTCTTTAAGGGGGGAAGAGTTGTGATATTCTGAACATCCTGCCATTTTGAGGCTATTGAATGAGAAGTGTCTATAGATGTATTTCAATTTTATTTCGCTTGGATCTGATCAATCTAGAGTAAACTGATCAAAAGGGAAAGGCTAAAGTATGACAAGGTATGTGAACCTAGAAAACTCGAAAAATGAAATGACACTTTGACCATAAGGATTGTTGATGAAACATTCAGAACCAATAAAGGCTGATCAAATAACGATTAAGAAATCCATTCCTAGTGTTATACGATTGGGGCGCAGGTGATGCTGTTTAACAAATGTATAATTTGTAAAAATTTTCTAAATCGAGGTATGATGATTGAGACCGTCAGAACTAGCGATGAACCCTCGCAATTACATGACAATCAAAGCTTTTGTAACTTGAGTGGTCCTAAGTGTGATGAGAATCATAGAGTCGATATGCATAACGTCTGCAAAAGTTGCCAGTTAGTTCGAAATAAATTGAAGATACGATTGATGGAAGATTGATCACGAAATGGAAGCTCAAAATTGACAAATGGAAATGAAGAATTCCAATATTAGAAAAGGATTTGACGTCGTCCCGCCAATGATATTTTAAAATTGAAAAAAGTGAAGTTTCGGACAAAAAGTGCAAAGTTACCATTTTGTCCATCGATCATTTGCCCTTGCATTGAGAAGAATAAGAGGACAAAATGGTCATTTAGACCTTCCAAGATGGCTGCAAAAAATTGATGGAGATAAGGTCAAAGGAAGTCAAAACCAATGGATTAAATAATTGAAGCTTGCCAAGTGTAAATCATAGAAAAACTCAAGCATTTAATGCCCCACAAAATCAATCTTGTCACATAAACACCTCAATTATTTGTGGAAGACTCCATTATACTTTCTCTTCAGTCGTGTGACCCCTCTCTCTCCCTTTCTTCTTCATTTTTCTTCTTTTTCCTCTCACTCGAAAACTTGCCCAGCCGACCGGTTCTGCCCTCCGTGTTTGCTGCAGTCGATCGCCCTCTCCGGCGATCGCCTCGCCGTGCGCCGACCACTAGCAGTTAGCCCAACCTCTCTCTACAAGTTTCAAGTAGTAGATCAATATTTCATGGAGTAGTTTGTCTTGACTAGCCCCGATACCAAAACTGGATAGATCTAAGTGAGCTAGGGTAATGCTTCCGCTCACCCTCTTAGAGGCTTCGATTAACTTGAAACTTTTTTGTGAAATCTTCATAACACATAGTACTCAAGTTGGTTGAGTTTTGATTGCAAGTTTGTTGAAGATTTAAGGTGTTTTCATGGCTGAAATGGAGTGAATTTTATAGGATAGATTCTGGCCGTTTGCACGCCTAAAGGAAACGGGTCGATCGGAAGACCTAAAGGGGTATTCTTGGTTCGTAACTCTAAGTGAGGTTCCTAGACATGTAGAATAAGATTTGTCAAGTTAATTTCATAAGGAATTGAAACCTAAGATCGATTTATGGACTGACTTGTGCGGTTTAAGGTAAAATTGTTCCTGTCTTAATAGGAGATTAAGTGAACCTAGCATTTTCAGGGTTCAATGGAGCGTTGCCATGTCTTTCAATGGTCATTAAGACATCCTAGATTGTTATTTGACTAGTTGTTGAAGTATTGGTGCAATGGAATTGAAGAGTGAATGAGTTATGACATAATTTTGATGGAATTTCTCTAGAACCACATTTGGCCGTGAGTTTGCTAAGTTAGAAGGATCGTTTGATTGGGAATTTCCTAACTTGATCGAAGTGTAAGTGTTTCTTAAACCTTTGCTTGAACATTAAGACACTACTGGATAAATTGGTCGAATGAATTCATTGATTGGTGAAGCCTGTGACTTGAATTGCTTGATGTGATTGTGTGATGATTATATTGTGATTGATAATTGTGATATCGAATGGCCAGATAGCCTCAGTGATATCGAATGGATAGAGAGTCCCAGTGATATTGAATGGCCAAAGTGCCTTAGTGATTTTGATTGGCCAGAGTGCCTAGAGAAATACATCGCGGCTCGGGAGCTAAGCGATGAGTTATTGAAGTACCATTTGGATGACTTTTGAGAGTTATGAGTTTATTTATATGCTAAGTACGTGAAGCTTGATCCCATAAGGTTGAGTATGTTCAACCGTGACTTATGTTCATCTTTGACTTGTTGAAATGCTTGATTTATGAATGCCTTATGTTATTACATGGATGATTTTCTGCATCTGGTGTCGTTTTGTGGTCTGAGGGAATTGGTGATCAGGTTAAGGTGTAGGTTTCACTTGCTGAGATGTAAATTTCACCCGTAGTAGGAAACATTTTTATACCCCAAGCTGTAAGTATGTTGCCGATCTGACTAGGCGATCCGAAAGAGATGAACGCCTCTTTTGACTAGTTTCCCGCGAGCAAAGGGATTGTATATGTTAGTAAGCAAACGACTGTTTAGGTGGACGAGAGAAAGATAGAATTGCAACCTCACTGCTTTGAATCATGGTTTCGTCGTTTAGGAGGTAGTAACCTGATGGGTCCTCTGTTACTTGAAGACGTTCCTATGGAGGTAGTACCTAGCTGGTGCCACCTGTCCCGTCCCAAGATAGAGGTGAAAAATGCGACGTCTATGGGGGGATCGAGGAACATTCTTGAGGAGTCAAAGTCTCCCTCTACCGAAGAGTACATGAACTACATCGAGATCTCAGTCGACACGATAGAGGACTTCGAAGAGGAAATTGAAGAGGACATTGAAGAGGCTTCTGAAGAGGTGCCTTCTGAAATATTTTTTAGATACAACCCGGAAGATGACAAAGCTGAAGCAAACGATGGTTCGAGTGGTTCTTCAGAGTAGTTGGGTGCAGTGGTTTGGAGTAATGGGAATAGGAACAATTTTGGGTGTTAGGTTTTGTTAAGGCTGAGTGGTAACCTTTTGAACTTAGGCCTTAGTTCCTTATCCCATCTTGGCGTGCGGTTTCCTTACTTATTTTTCCCTTCCGTCTGATGCAGTCAAATGCTTATGATATGTTTATATATATGTGTGTGTGTGTGTGTGTGCGCGTGCGTGCGCGTGCGCGCGCTTTTGTGTCATTCCAAATTTTCCTTTTGTTTCTTTTATTATTAGGGTTATTGTCTTTCCTTCCACATGCGTGTTTCTTTTCACTTTTAGGCCTTACGTTATTCCTAGGTATTTATGTTTATGAATGGCCTGGGCAGATGTGACTCACGAAAGAGGGAGCACGGGGCGTCACATCTGGTGATTCGATTTGGCCTGAATTGGTCGGGTTGAAGATCGACAACTCTCGGTCAAAGCTCTGGCTATGGCGATCAGCGAGAGCTTTTCTCCCTCTCTCTCTCCCATCGAATAGAATAAGCCCTCCCTCTACTTCTAGAATATGTGAGATGGTTATGCACCATTTTGAAATTTGCTCGAGCGCGGGAGGTGTCCACCGCCTCTCTTCCACACATGATCACACGTACCAAATGGCACTAACGATGCCGGAGGAAGTCGGCAATTCCGTCTAGTTCGCTTGTGTCTCCATCTAGTGTCAAAGGATGGCCAATTTGGCTAAATTATGCCAAAGTTTGACTTTTCTGCAATCGTGAAATTGACTAATCAAATATGGCCTACTCCGATGACCACTGGCCATGATCCTAATCTCGATCATCATGGGGTGAAGTGATGAAAAAAACCCACACTTGCGCTCTGTCGATTTTTCATGAATCGATCTTCATTGATGATCAAAATTCATCCTTCAAACTTGTGATTTGCTCGAGAACCACTGGGGAAGATGGCACTGTTCGGCTGAGTCTGTGGGTTAGATTTGGTTTGATCCAACAGACCTGGTTGATCTAATTTTCACACATTAACTTGCAAATCTTGGGAATTTTTCAAATTAAACCTCAAAATCGAAATCAGGGGCATGAATACTATCAAAGAATGCAATGTTTCCCAAAAATTTTCAATGAATTGAATAAAAACCCTAAATTACTTACTTGACTCGACAATTGAAATTGTCAAAGCGAAACCCCAAATAGCTAAATCGAAACCAAACCACCCCTAATGAGGCATGGCAGTCCCTAATTTTTTCTCAATTTAGGGTAGTGTTCCTATTGAGGCATGACAGTCCCCAATTTGTTGTTAATTTTGATTCAATTGAAGTTCAGGGATTAAATTGAAAAGATTTTTAATGAAATTAAACCCAATTCAAGCAATTCGCATAATTAAGCAAACATTTGGACTAACTTGAAATGAAGAATATCAAAATTACATTTCATGACTCTAAAAATGCAAAGATTGCAAAAGAAATGACTCAATTTTTCATTTTTGGCTCGATTTAGGACCATGGTCAATGAAGAGATATTGGATCCTGAATCAAATTTTTGAAATTTTAAGAGACCAAATTGAAAAGGGAATTAAAAGAAAAATATTAACTATTTTCGCATATTTTTATGACCCCAAATGCCATTTTTCTGAATTTTCAAGCATTTTCCTATTTTCAAAAAACATAACAAAATGTGAAAAATATGAAATTTTATTTTTTGTTCAGAAATAGTTCCCTAGGTTTGGCTAAGGTTACTAAAGTTAATTTTGCAATTTTTTTAACTTTCTATGAATTTTCTAAAAATTTTATGAAAATAGACTGATTGAAAATCAGGTGTCAGCACTTGATATGTCAAAATTTTATGCAACAATAGCTAATTCTCGGTTCTTGACATAGATTGGTAAAAAGGATTGAATTTCCACTTTGATTGCAAATCAAATATGATCATCGAAACAATAGAACTTATATGCTTGTTTTCCAAGTGAAGCAAGCATGAATTACAACCAAAAGGCGTGAGAATTTTACCTTTTTTTCTAGTAATTTCCAGGACCTATTCAAGTTGTGAATCTCACTTAGAACAATCCCCTTTTGTACCAAATTTGAGCTCTAAACAGCGCAGGATTCTAGCATCAAACCACACACAGTTAATGATCAAATATCAATCGAACAGAAGGTGAGATCAACCTCGAATGGGGCTAGATAGAGGCGGAACAGCGGTTGGAGAGCAGCCTGTTGTGGGCGGATTCCGGCAGTACTCGGCGGTAGGGATAAACGACAGGTGTTGTCTCCGGTGGCTGGAATTCCACGACTGAGCAAAGTCCAAACAGCGGCTGAGGACGGGCCAATGGCGACTGAGCACAGTGGGGTTGATGGTAGCGCGCGCACTGTGGGAACTTGGTTGAAGGTGTTCTGTTCAAACTTGGTAGATTTGCTTGGGGATTATCTCGACGGCGGGGAGACAATCAAACCCCTAACTCCCTTCAAGAATGCTCCCCAATTTCTGCTATTGAATTTCCTATCTTGAATTTCCAAAAATTAGAGAGTTTCCGAACGGGGGGTGCGTTAAATGTGATGGATTTCTTATATAGAGCTTAATCCGTCAATCCTGTTAGTAGTAGGAGTTGTTGATGACCGTCGGATTGACTATCCTAGCTAGAGTAGGATTTAGTAATGGCGATTAGATCTCTAGTATCCACATCCATTAAAATTCTAGCTAAGATAGGACTCCCAAATTAATCAAATGTTGAATTAAGAGTCCTAATCAAATAAAACACTAAGAATTTTGAGCCAAATGGGATTCATATGGATTGGCAGAAATTCCTATGCTCTCGTGGGTTATGGTGTGATTCCGAGCCTAATCGAACCTTAATTAATCAAATGAGTAATTAACTAAGGGCTTTACTTAGTTAGATAACCAAAATAGGCTGATTCAAATCTCAAAGTAGGTCCAAACACTTATAAAATTCGACAACCCTATGCTCAAGCTTTGACCGAATTTTTGTGATCAAATTATGGGCATATCTCGAGTTTTCAAGCTTAATTAAGGCTTTTTTCTGAATAATAGATATTTAACTGAAAGCCTTAATTGTACAATTAAGCTTGAATAAACTGAATTGAGCTTGAAAATGGGTTCAACTGGCATTAGGAATTTTAGCACACCCTCCTATAACTTTGGTAAAAAATCTCGAACTAAGTCCGATCCAACCATCTGTCAAATTGAACTCAATTGCTTTTCTTGGCCTAAATGTGATGATATGCATGATTGACAGTAAAATAATCATGTAATGCAAGAGAAATTTTTTTTTGATGAGAATTATGATTAATTCTTATTTTTTGCTTAAATGAATGATTTAAGGAAAATCAAAATTTAAGTGTCAATAATGTAGTAAGATCACGAGAAATAAGAGTACACAAAATAGTAGGTGAAGTAGAAAGATTTGGTGAGCATATGTTTCATAAAAAAAAAAATTGAACTTGTGTAAGATTGAGTAAAAGATCAAGTAAAATGCAAGTACACAAGATATATAATGGTTCGGATTTATCCTCAAACCTACATTCACTCTCAAGACTAACAACCACAACTTGGGCAGGAATTCACTGGTAATCTGCTCAACAAGTAACAATTGGCAAGCATTTATCCTTTCACTTGATAAATCGCACTATCAGGACTCAGCCGCGGCATTTACTCCTGTACACTAGATCTTTTACAAAATTACAACATAGAAAGATTACCAAATGTTGACACTTAAATTTTGACTATCTTTTTAGTCATTTATTTTGCAACAAAAATTAGGAGTTAATTTTAATTCCTACAAAAAAATAATAATTAGATCATTCTTCATATTTATTTTTAGCATTTATGCATTGCATTAGTATTGTTCTGGATCGGCGGTGTCGAAATGAGCTTGAATTGATAAGCGGTTTGGATTAGAACTCATCACTAATTTTCGTCAATATTGGAGAATATGTGTCGAATTTTTCAAAGAAAAATTAAACCAATTTAATGCAATTTAGCCCTTTGGAATTTAATTCGAGTCATATTTTGAGCCGGGTTTATTTTGTAAAAATTAAGAAACTTTAGGCTATAAGCTTGCAATATTTTTATACGAAGTTATGCCTAGATTTGGAGGATTACACACAATATCCAATACACGGGCATTGAAATAGCTCACATCCGGACCCCCAAAAGTCAGCTCACGGCAAAAAGAAAAGGGAGCTCCCTTCCAAAAGCTGCAAGAAGAGGAAAAGGAACCACAAAGATAAATAAAGATAAAAGCACGAGGGGAACCTTCACCTTCTGCACATGAGACGTTTGAAGGTCATCCAAAAAGAGATTCCACCGAGACTAAATCATGGAGGCAACAAAAATTTTGGACTGCAGAGAGGTAGAGAGGGAGAGACGTCGTGGGTTGCTTCGTCCATGCTCCTTCTATGCTCACATTGGGATGCGATACTGATGAAGTGCACGACCAAGTTTTGGAAAAGCAAGTGAAAAAAAGACCAAATGGAGCTCTTTGCCTTCTCAATTCACTGACATGAAGAGATCTTCTTTTCTATTTTTTTTTTTCCTTTTGTTTCCATCCAGCTGAATTCACACTAGATGAGCACTCTATGGCGTGCCTTCCGGGAAAAGGCCCGATCATCTGTGCCCACCATCCATCAAACTGAGGCCATTGTCGAGTCCTGGAGGAAGATACACCCAGACCATTGGTTGCCAAGCGAGCATCCAGACCGCAAGCACCATGATCATTAATCACCGTCGGCCAGCCATGTCATGAGAGCCCTTCCAAGTATCATCAAGTCCAGTTATTGATGCTCGATGTCAATCTGCGTCACCGCAAATTTTCTTGTCAAGATCGAGAGTAGGTGTCCTTTTTCCAATTTGAAGCTATTCTGTTTTGCAGGTTAATTGAAGCCTCCTCTCTTCGCTAGTGGAACCGTGCCCACCAATCGTCCACAGGAGAAGACTTCGCTAGATTGCCACAAATTTAAGTTCAAGATATTGCAGTTCGCGGGGGGTCCCCTCGGTGACACTCAGAGAACATGCTGGCCAAGTTTGACTAATTCCTTGCAAACATTCCAAGCATTCTGATGCGATAAAAACTCCCATTGATCCGGATGTTTGGCCTTGTTTGAGATTTCATATGTTTGCAGGCTTCATTGGCTATATTTTGTGACCATCTTTATAAGCTCGGCGAGTAATCCCAGTAGAACCAACGACCTTGCTCGCTCAAGTGGACACCCCTTTGTGATTCGAACGTCCATCATCGGTGTACCTTGGCCCTCGAGTTTGTTGCGCAAGTTTCGCTCAGGGTCAGATGAGGAAATGATTTTCCAAGATAAGGTAAAGTTCTGACTTCGTATATCGATATTATCTTGTTTTCCTAATTTGAATTGTTTGGCATTTCCTGATACTTTGTGGATAAGGATCGAGTTTAGTTGAGTGATATCTAATTGTATGGAAACTATCAAAAAAAAAAAAAAAACTTCGTGAATTCTTAGAGATCATTTTCATGAATTTGAGATATGGAAGAGATAAGATTTTCGGGCAAATAGTGTCATTAATTTTCGACACTTATCCTTTTGTAGGCCGAAAATTGCATGTGGACAGATAGTATTGCTTTGAAATTGTAATTCATGATTGGTAGCCTTGTCTCGTCCGTCGGTAATTTGATGTTATCTCTGTGTTGTGGATGAAGTTTAATAAACTGAACTTTATCTAGTCTTTGAGAACACTTGAATTGGATAATATCATATTTGTCGTGGATAATTTTTTGCCTTGGATGATTTCTAAGCTTTCTAACATATGGTTTGGTTGGAATGCTTGAATTTTGATTTATGGATGAGTTTTAACCTCCTTGGATTATACTCATATCTTTTGAGAATTATCTAGAAGTTTAACTTTTTGTGAACCTTAAAGATAAATTTCTCAATTAAAATTGGATCAAACTTTGGATGAGGAAATGTGAATCCCCAATCTCATATCTCGGCCACCCCTCTTGGATTTCGAATTTAAAGCTTAATTGATTCTCATTTTCATTTTATTTTTGTTATGCTTTGCACGTCGTGTTCAAATTTTATGTTTTCCTTTGAGTGTTTCCATTTTCTTGCGATAAATCCAAAAAATGCAAAAAAAAATTATTTGTTATATCATATAGTTTGGTCCAGACTTTACCATGTCATTCTTCCACGTCATTCTCCATGTCATCTTGCCATGTCATTATGTCATATGTTCATCCATTGCCATGTCATTCGTTATATTTTCGAAATGACATATACCCATGCATCATCATTTTTTTTTCTTCAAAAATCATTATCGCATTTTGCATTATTGCATTTCTATGTCGTGTCATTTCACATGCCTTAATTAATTATTTAAATTTTGCATATAGGAAAACATGACTTTAATTTCGCATTTATACCATTCATGCATTGCATAGAAAAGGCAAAAATCCCAAAGAATGAACTTCATTTCTCGAGCTTTAAAATCAAATTCAATCTAAGTTGTCAAATTAGGACATCCTATTTGGAATTAAGGTACCGAAAAGACATTAGTTTTAATTAACTAGTGTAATCAAGTCCTCGAATCTATAATCTCTAGTTTGTAGAAGTAAAATTGGTCTCCCGCTATTTTACTTAGATTTCTAATTAACCTACCAAAAATGATTAGTGGCGACTCCAAATCCTAAATTATTCTAATTAATCAAAGTTGCGATTTGGTAGGGCTTGGGAAAGTCCGTATTGGGTTAGTCATTACAATTAACCTGATAATCCATTAACCTGTACCTTTAATTTTTCGAAAAAATAAAGACTTAATTGGTTCACACTAATTTTTCAAAAACATTAAAAGTTTTAGTGGACTTTGGCCTATAAAAATTCCATTGATGTCTGATTGACCTTGCTTGAATATCATTTATAAGGTGTTAAATGTTCCTGCAGGCTTGGAGGGATAAAGGTGGAGTGTTTTGCTAACATTTTCTTGCAGTTTGAGTAGTAATGTATGTTTTGGATGTTATATTGAAGCGTTGTTTGGATATAAACTCTTGTGCATGCCTCTATTGCTTTTACATTTACACATAGAACACACAACCCGCAATTGGATCTGAATGGCTAGGTTTATGATGGTATTTGATTGGGGACACCCTAGTCATCACCATCTGACCTGAGTCTCCCTCTTCAAATCCCGAACTCTTTCAAATCGGTGCCATGATTCATCACTCCTATCATTTGCCATGTGATACGAGCTGATACTTGGCTGAGCCAGACGTCTACGAGGATCCTGATTCAATCACAAACCAGGGTAATTCAAACCGGGTATCTTTGGGGCTCCACTTTCATTAAACCTTGATAGATAGAAATCGAACCTCACGTCGCATTTCATCTGCATGTCTATGTGATTGGTCATTTCAAACGTCCCAAAAGGTGGTACTATCTTCAATCCTTATCTTCCTACTTACTTATATTTTCGGGTCGGTCCATGACTGATTTTAAACGAACCCTTTGCATTCTATAGTTTTTTAGAATGTATTCTGGTCATTTCTGAACTCTAATGTCTATATGGAAAATGTTCATAACATCTAGGGCTATCATATATAAAATTTTAAGAATGATCCATAGTGTTTTCCATTTAATAATGAATCCTTATTAAAAACAATGTAAGCTGGAATTTCGACAGTTTCTTGACACTCATCTTGTCTTGCGGTTTACTATGCTTAAATGATCTCCTTTGCCGAACCACAAAACTTGAAAGTTGTAGTTTAATGTCTCAACTAGTAACCTGAAAAATTCTAGATTTTAATTCACAATTTAAGGACGTCCTTCGTTCATTTAAAAAAGATAGGATGAAACGTTTTTCTGGATAAATATTTCACAAAAATGCAATAAACTGTATTGATTGGTCCATTTTCAACCTTAAGTCCGAACATAAAAGTTGTTCATCACTGTGTCCCCCACCATATCGTAAAATTTGGAAATTTTTCGATTAACTTTCGAATTATGGAGAATTTTATCGTAAAGGTCGACGAAACTGAAAATACTGTATGATTCAAGTTTTTGTGCATATCTGTCTTGTTGAGTCTAGAGAGTTGTCATGGACCGGCTCATTACTCTTGCTCAGTGTACTTATCTTCACTTGTTACTTGGATAATTTACCACGGATCCTTCGCACATCACTCGTTGGTCGCGAGGAGAATGGCTAACAAAGCAGAAATCAATGCTGCGATTTAAGAGGCCCTCAAGAAGCATATTGAGGCTCTCAATAACCGGGTGGATGGCATGATCTCATAGATGATTACAGAGCATGGGGCAATTTTGAAGCTTTGATAGCTACAAATTCATTCATTCATTTTTTTACCAAGCGGCGAAACTAGTAAAATAAAAATACAAAGCATCAAAATGATGAATTCCAAGTGAAGGGTAATTCGATATCGATTCCAATTTATCCTCTTTGATTTCATATCTGACATTGTTTTATATCTCTTTTGACAGGAAATGATAAAAATAAATAAATAAATGATTTGTTTGCTCAAAGCCAGAAGTTCAATTTTCGAATCAAGCCAAATCTGGGGGCAATTCTTGATGTCGTCCACTCGGCATAGCCCATCCTAACTGAAAATGGGCAAACTTGCCGTAAACTCTAGCCTTAGAAAGGGAGTATGTATTCTTTAAGCCATTCAGCTTTGAAGATACCACTCTATTTTTTCTTGCAAGGACATACAATCTATTCCAAAATGAAGGGACATATCCAAATCAAAGAACCTCATCTATTCAAGGAATACATAAAAGGGGTGAAATTGTATCGTTCTAATTCTTTTGGAATTTGAGAACATACATTGACACGTTCCCTCTTGATTTTTACAAAGCTTACTACCATGCCGAATAGGGAACATTTTTGGCAATCAACTTGCATCATGCCTAACTGGGGCAAGTGAATCATTTGTGCGCTGGACAAAAAAGGACGTTTCGTCTCCAGCAAAGTCAATGGACACAATAGCAATGTCATCCACATCAAAATCAAACCCCAAGATACGAACTTCGGGAGAATGGTAACTTTGTATCGTTCTAATTTGATCTTCGAAGATCTTATGCCTAACATGAGCTTGTTCTCATTTAATAGGAAAATATCGACATTGAAAAGCCTCAAAAGAAAAGAACTCGCCAACATGAAGGCGAAAAAAAATATCGACTTCATAAGTCAAGAAACCCTAAAGAGTGGTGGGGAATACATCCAAAAGCATGAATGGATCTCTTCCAGTGCAAATCTTTAGATCTGCTGCTCCGATAATAATTCGGTACACCCGATTTTTCTTCTGTTCTTTCCAAGTATATCGAGATTTTCGAATTCCAAGCTTTATCGAATATCCTTATTCTAGGTTTATTCACCATCACCAAGGTACATCCACTGCTCATCAAATCTTTATACCTCTAAACTATCATGAACATCCCTATTATTCTCGGCTTTTTCACCCTTGATCAAGATTCTTCTAGATGTTTATTTTATCCGAAGATCCTTCCAACTTGTAAACATATTCATCATCTAGTATCTCGTTCACCTTAGAAATTGGCTACCAAATCTAAAGATCGGCAAAGCATTCTAAACAATGGCATAGCATATCTTTATCTCAGGAACATCTGGTGCTCTTTGTAACACCATATGCATTTTGGCTTGTGCATATATAACTTGGTATAACTCAACCAATGGACATATTAGTATCCTTTGGTTGTCCATGTTATCATTAAAATAAGCTTGGGTATTTCTCAATAATCACTACATTAGTGACATTTCCAGCAAGAGGTTCTCGGATAGACCTTGGAATCGGACTAAAAAAATAAGGTAGGTTCCCAAATAGGTTCCACGATAAAAAGGTTAGATTTTGGATTTTTCAAAATATGGAAACCGGTTATAACGGGATAGGTTTCAAGTTCTAGGTCTGGGATCTATCTAGACAATGCTCACCCCTAGCGTGTACCATTCATTAGTGAACAATACAATTTGGGCTGAATTTCATCTATTTCTGGATAGTTTTTGGGTTGACTAATTTGGGGATCTTGCAGCACTTCGAATGGGCTTTCTTTGGACTATAAGTTTGCTTGAAGCAGAATTCGGAGAAAGAAGTTATGGCCAGAACGATTTCGGCGTGCGAGCTCTATATAGCATACGGCAATGGGTTTCCATTATGAGCGAGATATCCATTGATGCATAGGTGTCTTTTTATCGACAAACAAGCTTAGTTTAGTCAAGCTCGTTAGTATCTTGTTTTACTCAGCTTTTTGGACCGTTTTTTCAATTATTTGATAGGGAAACAAGTACATCGGCTCGATTAAGCATCTATTTTGTACTTTCCCAGGAGAGTGTTACTATCTCTAATTTAAATTTGTAAACTCCTATTTTGAAAAGCGAAAGGTATGAGATGTATTACATGCAAGTTGTGATTTTGGTTAAATGGTAAATTGATATTCATAGCATGTTTGATGTATAACTTATGGTCAGGCATTTGCTGCTACTTTATTTGTTATTTGAACTGGTTTGAGAAGTGTGTGTGAAATGAATTCCGAAAGGTTATTCATTTTGATTTGTGAATGGTTTTAGACAAATGTCGTGAAAGTTGTTGTGAAATTTTACCCGTACTTTAGTTAATGTGAATTAAGTCGCGAATTTGTTTATGGAATAAGTTCTAAAATGATTTGAGAAATGATTTACGACTATCATTTCTGGCAGACGAGTTGAGTTGCGAAAATTTATAAGTTTTGTTGTGAAATGGATTTTAATTTATGAGAAAGATCATATAAAGTGATTTGTGGAACCCTTGTGTGATATTAATTTCGAATTGGCCTATGATGTGTGAATAATGATGTTGTGAGACTTGTGGGAGAAGTATGCACATTGACAAGACACCTTTCTGGGCCAAGCCACCGGCTAATAATAGGTGAAAACCTTGCCAAAGCGGGGAATCTTGGTCATCTTGTCACAAGGCGTTATGTCGTGACCATGGTTGGTATTGAACATGACTTTGGTCAGTGGAATGGACTATTAACATATAATTTGAAATTAGTCAATGGAATGACCATCATCGTGTGATTATATATTAGATTGATCAGTGGAACAATTCATTATTGACATTTAATTCAAGAATGTTGATTTAGATAAAGATTTCTGATGTGCATAAAGTTTTTATGGAAAGACATAACCCACTTTTGGTATTGTACATATACAACCCGTCGTTTGAAAATAGTGTATTTCGATATTTTCCTATTTACGTGACCGTGTACTTTCTTGTGTATTTTGACCATATGACTACAAATTTCTGCTAAAAGAAAATAACTTATGTATGAAGTTGTGCATATAACATCAATCAAATTTGGGATTCTTGAGTTTAGTTTTGTTTTTGTGAAAATGCACAATAGTGCTCGATGTACTTAGAAGAGATCCGTCTCTTTCTTTTGCTTCAAGGATTCAACTTTCTGCAACTGTGGGGGTCTTCACTTTTCATTTGATTTCTTTCTCTTTTCCCTCTTCTTCGGTATTTTTTTTTTTTTTTCTGACTCTATTTTTCAACTGCCTCAGGTGATCATGGTGGAGCTCAGCGTTCATATGCATTACTGAGAGATGATGACGAAGTGAATCCGTGGCAGCAAGTCAGGAGGAACAACGGCCGAAATGAGGTGGTCCAGAATACAAAGGACCAGGTCGAAACGGTGGGCGGCGCCGCATGCAGAGATTAAGAGGGAAAGAAGGGGAAGGTCGGATAGGAAAGAAGGGTCGGACAAGTGATGGAGCCAAAGGGGTCATGCTCGATGCAAGAAGTCGTGGGTTGCGTAGTTGAGCAACAGAGTGGAGGACTGGGTGCGATGAGCAGGGTGAGTTGTAGCTGCGAGACCGACAAACCATGGCGCGATTGGTTTCGGAGCGCCAAAGGGAAGCCAAGAACAAGAAGGTGGGAAGTTGGGGGTGTGCTTGAGCTGAATAATGAATTGGAAAAAAGGGAAGCGAGTATTCATGATTTCAAGGAAGAAGATGAAATGACCTAGAGACGAATTCGAGGAAAATACGAGTGAAACACCTCTCCTTCCTCCATCATCGCTCTGCAAAATCTGTCATCTTTTTGTTTCTGTACCGTGGCTCGCTGTCTCTCTCTCTCCCTCGCTTGTCTTACATTGATTTTCAAAATCAAAAAGGACAAAGCGAAAGAATCTAATCACCAGTTCTACTCAGGCCTTCGTATATATGCATTGCGAGCCTTATGCTCAGGCAATTGTCGAGGGAACTAGCGATAGACCCTCATAATTACATGACAATCAAAGCCGCCATAAATTGACGAGCCCTAAACGTGATATGAATCACGGGGTCGATACGCGTAATGTCTGCAAAAGCCGCCCGGCTTGAACCACGTCTGGCAAAGAAAACCATCAGAAACGAGTCCTAAAAAATTTGAATTGGAAAATTAAGAATTCTAACGTTATTTGGATTGGCCGTCGCCCTATTGAATAATCCTGAAGCAAGAAAAATGACGTTCGGAACGTCAAGGGTAAAATGACCATTTTGCCCCTCAAGCTTAGAACTTTACCCTTGCCATTGAAGAAGGGAAAATTGGTCTTTTAAACTCCCATGGCTGCCGAAAAAGGAAGGTTGAAGGAGAGCCATTAGATCTCCATAGGAAATGACGATGCCAAGTGTTAAGAGATTAGGAAGCATGGTCATATCAAACTTTATGCACACCTAACTTTCAACTCTTTGACGAAGCTTGGGATATAACACAATTCTCTCTCTTCTCTCTCTCCTCACCCTCTCATTCGACCAAGAATCCCAAGAGAACCACCGAGAATCACCTTCCTCTCCTTCTTCAATTCTGCTCGCCGCCCGACCACCACCACATCGCTTGTTCGCCACCCATGACCGACCCTTCCGGCCACCTTCCGACCACCGACTGACCACATCGATGAAGATCCACGTCTTGTCGAACTCTTCCAACAAGAATCAAGTCGTTTAGAGCATCGAGGCGTCCCGGACAAGCAATCTCCCGAGAGCCGACAGAATCGGTACCAACCTGAGGTAGGTCCGGTTCTCAGCCCCTTTGATGGTCGAAATGTTGAAATTTTGAGCTCAAATTTTGTGGAGACTTAGTAAACATGTGTATGATTCTATTGTAAAAATTGGAGCTTGATTTGATAAGATTTTTACCATGAACTGGCCTTGTACATTTTGCCCAGAATTTGCCTATATTCTGACTATGGGTGATCCGACGACTCCGGACGAAGTTCCGGTGACCATTTGACTCGAAACTCACGGTGAGCCTCCCCAACCCTTAGGTAGACATCCTAAGAGGTAGGATAGTGTATAAATGTTGGATTTAGAGTAGATTAGGACCGGTTGGACTCGACATGCACAAAATTGAGTGGGACCGGTTCGGTGCCGGGCCCAAACTGATTCTGTTGAGGGCTGATTGTGGATGATTTGAGCTGCAAATTGATGATTATGATGTGATAAGGTGTTGAGGGTTAACTTATGGATGATTGGGATTGATGAATTGAGGAATTGGGTACGGAAATTTGATGTATTGGTTGAAATTCTAGGTTGCGCGACAAGTTCGAGATTGGACCTTGGCTGGCCGAACCCTAGGTGATCCAAGAAGAAGAAATTGTGTTGTCCAGTCAAAGGTAAGGGGATTCCTAACCTTATGCTAGGAATTGGGTGAGTCGAGGATCGAATTGATTGGTTTAGGATGATTTTTCCCAAGGGGTAGTTCTTGTTATGTCCTAATATATTATAGGACGATTGTATGTGATATTGTCGATGCCTGAACCGCTGCCATGTCCGAGTATCAATTAATTTGCGTTGCACGCCATGAATGATCAATTGTGCGTGAGTTGCACCTATTGCTTGTATGTGAATTGAATTGAGTAATATGGCATGAGCGTGACATGGCGAGGCCCTGAGGCGTATGAGACGCGGGGAGGGAGACGTATACCCTGATGTGACGGGATCGCGGGGTAGAGTTGATATTGTGTGGTGCCCTAACGCGATAAAATCGCGGGGTTGAGTAGCCACGGTCCTGATGCGATCTATTCGCAGGATAGAGAGGCCTTGAGGCATATGAGATGCAGGGCATGAGATGTATACCCTGATGCGACGAGATCGCAGGGTGAAGTTGATGATATGTGGCGCCCTGATGGGACAAGATCGTGGAGTTGAGATAGTCACAGTCTTGATACGAACTATTCGCGGGACGGAGTTATGAGATGAGGATATTAGCTTGGAGATTTATCAGAATTTGATGCGTTTACGCGGGTTACCGATGACGGTCTGATGCGTTTACGCGAACCGAGCCTGATGCGACAAGATCGCGGGATGAAGATTGAGGAAGGCGGAGATTGTGTATGATGTGAAGTGGCAAGACTGGTGTACATGATCATTTGAGTGTGACATGAGGTCATCGTTGTACGCCTGTTATCTACATGTTGCTATTTTATTGATTGGGCTTGATATGCATATATGATTATGTGTTTGAAATATCTGGATGGATGATTAGCTGAGTGGACGGTCGGCCTAACCTAGGGTTAGGACCCACCTTACTGAGATTTATATCTCACCCCAGTGGGGGCTTGCATTTTTCAGGCTCCAAGCGAAGAAGCACGAGCTTGCCAAGAATTGGCATTTGAAGAGATAGTTGATCAATTGTATTTAGACTGGATTTGACTTTTTTGATATTAGGATTGTACTTCTGCTTGAAAGATTAGGAATTGAACTAACGGAAGGAATTGGTTAATGAGATTTTGATGTATCTGTCATAAGTCATCGGATGTTGTTGTATTTATATGATTGGAGTTGGCATCACTTTCGCGTGCATATTTTGGAAAAAGTTGTAAGGTATTGGCCGTTGGATCCTAGAGCTTAAATAAGTGACGGCTTAGTGGGATGCTCGCGTGCTCGCCGGGTTCGGGGCGTAACATCATTACAGTGTGCAGTGACGTATAAGGCCTTGTTGTGCCATCTTCCTTCTATGGGGAAGTCTTCGTCTAAGAAGCTCAATTGATCTTCTAAAAGAATTGCCCCCACAAAGTCTCCCAACTGTACATCATTAATAGTTTCAGGGACATGTACTTCATTTAGTATTTTCAACAGCACATCTTTATGTTTCTCTAAGTTGATGAACAAGTGTAACAAAGATATTTGGGCCGACATCTTCCTTAACTTTTTTATCACCTCGAACTCATGGTTTTAACGATGGATAGGAGCATTTCTGCATCTTCTTTTGAAACCTCCTTTTTAGATTCACCTTCCCTCGGAGCATAGAATCGTTCATACCTCATTACAACTCCAATTTCGCTCGTCCCATAATTCCAAGGAACTGCCTTAGAATCATACTCCTCCTTAGAGGGAAACTTTTATAGCGACCGTCGTTAGGCCATACGTTTCTGCTTCTGTTTCCTCGTTTGTTTCGTCATTTGGTAAACAAATTATGAAAGGTTTTACTAGGCAATCCTCTTTCGGGCTCATACCATCAATCTCATCCAATTTGATTACTACTGTTGTCGAAGTCTCAACCATCCCCACAATACTATCAACATCTGTCGAGTTATCCTCGAACTCAGACTGAAGATATTTCTCAGCAGTACTTGATTCAAATGGCGTTAAAAACTTAACTGCTCTCTTACTTCGTTGAATAATCTAGTCACGTCCTGCCATTGAGCCCACAATTTTTCCGCTTGAGAATTCCAGTCTTGAATCAGAGCATATTGTTCTACGCTCGCTATTTGAGAGGGGTTAAATGTTGTCAATTGTAGCGACACGTTCTCTATTTTGCACAAGAGGTCATTCACTTTTTCTTCAACGCGCAGAAGTTGTCCCCATATCACTTGGTCGGATGAAAATTTACATCCTTCGGGCACTAGTGTAGCCATATCATTTGTGACTTCGGTTTGGAGAGAATCGTCCATGCCTCCCCATCCATCGAGTACAATGTCCTCCACCCTTTGGAAAAAACTGGGAGGGGAAGAGTATTTGGCCTTGAAGTTATACTTCCCAGAGTCCTCGCCCAAGTTATCTATTATTTTTCCTCTTTCTAAGGTTTCAGTCACAAATTTGCAATCGGCTAAGCGTTTCTTGGTAATCTCTCGCTCTCCGTCGTCGAACTCTTCTTCTGGTTTAGTGATCATTTCAACATCACCTACCAGGCTTTCACGAGAAACACTCTACGTATTTCCTCGCTAGATTTCAACCATAAACTGGTTTCATTCTAGGTTCACCGAGGCCTTAATTCCTTCAAACCTTTTGTCAGCAACGTTTGCCATTATCCCTAAGCTCATCATATTAGCGATGCATAACTTCTTTCTCTCAATTGACACCTCTCCCTCCTTTAGATACGACGAAGCGATCGCCAGAATGCCAGTTAATTTGGATACATTTGCCTTCAACTCTAGGCAGTTTTCTTCCTCATCAACGAAGATTGCGCCAACTGCTTGGTGGTCAGGAAGTGGGTTTTTTTGCACATTTGGATCTATGTCATCAAACTTCAAAATCTGACTGTCAATGAGAGCTTGAACCTTCAACTTGGGTGTAACAGCTATCCACATTGTGTCCTCTTTCACCCACATGATAGGTGCAATTTTTACTTTCATCGAAACCGAGATACTTTGCCAAATTTGCTCTAGGAGGTTCCTTTACCACCAAGTGTTGCTCTAATAGCATTGAGAGTAACATGAATAACGGTCTTGGGAGTTGGGAAAATTGCCTCTGAGGCTGGCTCTTCTTAGGCTCTTGTCCTTTAGGCACTGACCATGTTGATCCTCCTTTAACCTGATTGGAGCTAGTGAACATCTTAGGCATATGAGAATTCGATACAAAGACTATATCAACTTCAGTCTCCCTCTCCTTTCTCAGGGGATATTACTTTCTTGTTGAAGTTTTATGCGGCCTCCCTTCTCTTAAAGCCCACTCTAATCTCTCAGTCACCTTTATCAAATGTGCAAAAATTTGGCACCCTGAGGTGTTTAATCTATCGAAATAGTCATAGGGAAACGCCTTCAAGAACAGGTTAATCAAATCAACTTTAGGAATCGGCAGTTTTATTTGGGTAGCCAAAGCTTGCCATCTTTGGGCATATGTTCTGATTGTTTTGCTTTTTCCTTTCACGGTTTGTAATAAATCTTCCCTCGTCGGGGTCGTAGCTGTGTTTAACTTATAATGCATGAGGAAATCTTCAGCAAGATCTTCCCATCCATTATAATCTTCATGGTCTAACTCAATAAACTAAGCCAGAGCGGCGCCAGCCAAACTCTCTTGGAACATATTCATCAACAGCGAAATGTAATCAGAATAGTGCGCCATCATACACGGATAATACTTTAGGTGAGCGCGAGGACAACATGTCCCATTATACTTTCTTACAAAGTCTGGCACTTTGTAGTCAGGAGGAGTCTCTACTTTGGTGAAATGAGATATATTGTCAAAGCGGCTAGTTCATAACCCTAACTGCTCAAACATTCCTCAATTTTAGCTATTCTCTTAACCTTGACTTCAGTTTTCACAGCTTATTTTCCATTTTCCTCTTTTTCGAGGTTAATGGCAACATGGGCGTCTTTGGTTGCGACTAGACATTCGGCACACGATTGTCTTCTACGACATGTTGGGCATCTTCAGCTGTCCCTTTGTCAGTCGTATTAGGCATTAAGCATTGACTGGAATTGTTTAGGTTAGGTATTGTTGCTTGTTTGGCTTAGGAGGCTTCCAACATTGCCTTAATCCCAGCCGTCACGATAGTCATAGTAGTCATTTGGGTTTCCAAAATGCCTATGCGTGGAGTCAACTCTTGTTGTTCCATTCTTGTCTTAAGTCGAGTACGAAAATGATATTTAGGTAATTTCGTGATTTGAAAGTAGCTATTTATTTGAAAATAACAAGTAAGTATCTTTTTAAGACAGATAAGGAAAGTACTGGATTCCTTCAACCGCATTTTTTCTATTGATAAATGAGAAAAAAGACTACCTTAAAAGCCTTAGTCTCACGTGAGCAGTTCTTTTAATTATTCATCAAGAGAAATCATGAAATTAAAAGAAGTGTAATCTTTAACGATAGTTTTTTATGTATCGACAAAACATGACAATGCGTATACACATGTGTAAAAAGTAACATTTAATACAAATGACTATTCAAATGCCAATGAAACAGCATAATGTTCACATATTTTACATTTGACAGAATAGTCTTATCCAAACCTAGGGCGATTGGGGTTTAAGACACCCTCATCGTCCCAGTAGAGATCCAATCCTTTAGTCCGAGACTTCTCATCTCCATAATATAACGGCGATCCCATATCTTCAAGTATATACGGCTCTACTTCAGACACGTACGATAAGATGTATTCGGGCACGTAAGGCTCAACAAACCTGTGTCTGGTCGCCTCAAATTGTCGAATGTATTTTGCTGAAGCCCTATGAGTATTCATCTCATGAGTCATGTCATCTGGCCACTTTATTTCTTCAATTTGGGATTCTTTCAAAGAACGTATAATAAACTCCACCTTTGTTTCGAACTGCTTCTTTTTCTCTTTTGGGATTCTTTCAAAGAACGTATAATAAACTCCACCTTTGTTTCGAACTGCTTCTTTTTCTCTCCTGTGAGAATTTCTTTAAGCATGTCAAATGAAAAGGCATTTGGTCGAGGTGATGGAGGGATCTCCTATAGTGCCCCAACTTGCCGGATAACCCTCCTCGGGTATTATTCAATAGCACCTATGAATCCTAACAACGGGACTGGATTTTCATCTTTACATGTAACTCTGACTTTATCCAGTGTTGGTAATTTAAGCCGCCATCGAAGTTGCTCTGGCTTTAGAGTCCTAAGAAATTCCCTTCATTCTTTAAAATTGAACTTAGGAATACGTGTAGGAATCTTGATGAAAGTTCTAAGAGGATGGGCATCGGAAATAATCTCAGTGAAACCCATGCAAATATGAAATTGTTTGATATGAGATGTGAACCATAGATATAGGAGACCACTAGAGGCTCTAAAGATTTCTTTATTTTCTTTTTAGAAATAATTCAGGGAAAGGAAGGTTTCGACCAGGATAAGGTTAGAATAATCTCACATATAACAGACTTGTTTGACTATTACGGTCATAATAGGGTCAAATGTGATAGACGAGATAGGGAATAACATGAAGTTAAAGATTGCCAAGACAAAAACATTACCAGATTTAGTTCATATGCTAGCAGAGAGGTTGGGAAATCTATTTAGAAGAAAGAATAGAGAAACCCGCTCAGAATTACTTTTGGCATCTGCTTTGATTTCATTGAGGCTTATATCAAGGAATTTAGCTAGCTGACTCAAAGGATCAAACCCTATAGGAGGTTGGATTAATAAGTGAGTAAACTCAACTCCAATGGTAGTGCTATATTATTCAAGGATAGGGGTAACCTCCAGTCCTTCCATGTAGAACGCTGCGGTGGTAGGATCCCAATAAAGCGCCATGGCTTGGATAAAGGCAAGTGGACATTCAATATTTAGCAGCTCCAATAGATATTCCTAGTCGCGATCTAGCATACTTCTAGCTGGCTTCATCCATGTTGTCCCATTAGGTTAGGAGCTCAGCTTGAGGGACTTTGAACATTTGGATGTCATTCTTTCCCATCAAATCTAAAATATGTAAATGATTTTGAAAAATCAAACATCAAATATTACCTTAAACATATGATTATGCAAATGTAATAAAATATACATGGATTGATTTAATTACATATTCCAATAAATGTAATGGAAATTAGAATCCCTTTCAGGTACGAAAGACCTGACTCAAGGTCTAATTAGAATCCCAAAGAGTGATCATCGATCTGTTTTCCTTGGCTTGACGATTAGCTTTTCGGCGGGCATATGCTTATCTTGCTAAACTGTTGTGATACTTTCTCTTCATCTCTATATAATCCTTGAACCTTTCGTCTGCCTTCCGCTTAAACCTAAGGTTATCGACATAATAACTAGTCTAACAATCTTTAGCATATCCTAGCTTACGCCCAGTCAGCTCTCGACCATGCACAAATCTAGTAAAGGGCAACCTTGTGTTCGGCCCAGGACGAGTGACTTTCCTTAGATACTCGAAGGTCACTAACTCTGTCGAACTTTTAAGAAACAACGATATCCTATTCCCTATCATCATCGTTTCGATCAATCATTTTGATGATTTAAAAATGTAAGCAATATATGTAGATATGAATAATATGCAATACATGAACATACTATGAAACAGAGAATAATGAAATACATCAAAAATAAATGCCTTACCAATCAAAATCCAAGAAACATTAAATATTTCCTCGTAACAATGAGTGGTTTTAGGTATACCAACCTTCCACAGACATGCGCATGAGACAAGTAGGGATATACTCTAAAAATCGAAAGATCTGGTGAGAAACCTACGGTTCAGGCTCCCACGATCCAAATATGGCAAATTTCGCCTCCAGAGTACCCACTTAAGAGGGCTATATGTTACCAATTTGTATTGCGAGTGGGAACGAACACGAAAGTCTCAAGTGCCATCAAACATGAAATCCTTTCGCACCCTTTCCCTATCTAAGGTAACCTAGAAGGTGTCTGTAGTCGAGGTTTGATCGCCAGTGTGTAAGATGTGTCATAATCGTCACAATGCAAGGTCATGCACAACAATTTGTATCAAACACAGCTTCAATATAAAAGTAAAATAAACATACATTCCCAACTCCAACGTGCATGAAAGATGTGAGCAAGTACTCCACCCCTTTATTTCTCCAATCTGCATGAACATCTAACACGATGGTTAGGGTACGTACATCGCATTTGAGAGCATCTGCAGAAAAAAAAGGTTAGATAAACCAATCAACCTTCTAATCGGCTCAAGTCTTCTAAAATTCCTAACAAGAGATTCTGATGTGGAATAAGTCCCCAGTGGAGTTACCAGTCTGTTGCGACCCTTCGGCGTCAATTGGCAAGGGCTAATGAGCAGTCTAGTGTCTGATTGGACGCGAGTCTCTTCCAAGGTCTATAACCCAAATAGCAACAGAGGAAATACGTGATCGACATTCGGTATGGTCTAGTGACACGTGATACGTATACATGCCAAAGAGTCACCACTAATCGTTTCGTGGAAGGTATGATTGGAAACCCTATCAAATAGTTAGGAGCACTCTAGTCGATTTTGCGGAAACTAGAGAAATGGGATCGGGGATTTTGTTGGGCCAACTATTAGAGTTGATGCCCTTTCGGCACCTAAGTTAAATGATTAATCTAATCCTAAGATTTCATGCAAAAGAATGCGTTACGAACCATAAATCTAGGAATTCATGCAGATAGGAGCGACAACCCTAGCACTCACAATCAGTAAAAATAAATGCACAAATCAAGGATCCAAAACATGCGGATAAATCACATGAACGCGACGTGACATCTCTAGTAAGGCCTTATTAGCTTAGAGAAACGTCAATCAAGGTTCAGGAGTGTTCTTGACACGATTTATCCTTGAGGGTCAAAATTGTAATTTTGAAAAGTTTTGGAAAAATTGGCCCTAAAAGGATAAATTTGTCATTTTAGATAAAATGTGGAGTCAAAAGGTGATGGAAGTAAGATTGATCACCAAACCAATCCATTTTCTATTTTTCTAGAATTTTCAGAATTTTTGTGGAATTTTAGAAGCGATTCACCATTTGAGAGGTAAAATCACCATTACAGAAGGTGATGAGAAGTGAAAATCCCAAACAGAAGGATTGGTCGACCACCAGACCCAAATCCTAATTTTGAGCAATTTTCATGACTTGATCGGAATAAGAAAGATGATTTACCCTTTGATGTGTACAATCGTCATTTTTGAAAAAAAAAAAAGACGAGATTCGAAAATCCAAGTATAAGAATTAGTCACCTGACTGACCCTAATTTTTATCTTGGTATTTTCGACCTATCTCATATACAAAGCAGAGATGATTTACCCTTAAACGGTAATATCGTCAATTTCCAGAAGAACGGATAAGAAATCTCAAAAATAGGATTGACCAGTTGTCTATGGTTATTCCTCAATTTTTTTTTAGATTTTCTAGAATTTTCTAACATTTTTTTAGAATTTTCTAGAATTTTATCGATTTTCTTTTGCAAAAATCAGTTTTGAATTTTTTTATTAAAAAAAGATTCGGACTGAATTGACTTGATCCACCCGGACCGAAACCCGGCCGTGTTTTTCGTATTTTTTATTATCCAAACTTACTCTCCAAAATAACGCCGTGGTGTGACCTACTCTCCAAAATAACGTCGTTCCGTGTTTTTCGTATTTTTTACTATCCAGACTTAATCCGAAGGGTTCTATTGAATCACGTGGCTACTCCGCGGCCTTAGGATTAGCTGGCTAAAACCTACGACTCATATCAAAAGCCGACTACTCCTCAACCGTCAGATCTGGTTACTTAAACCTACGGCTACGATTAAAAGTTAAGACTCAATCTGGATCGTCCATCATCACTAACCTAAACGATACCGCTTGACCACTAGCCTAAACGGCACCGTTTCTGTCTATTCTGATTTTCTAATTATAAAACCATTTTCGGATATTCCTAATTACTAATCGGACCGTCATTAAAAATAAAACTCTATTAATCAAGACATCCGATGTCACGTCCCGCGCTCTCAGGCACGATTACGCGGCTCTCTACAAGCAGCTAAAATATCTCTCATGGTTTCAAGATCTACAACTAAGTCGAGAGATATACTATATATAAATATATATATATATATATATATATCAAGCATGCGGAAGCGGTAATAAAACAACTCCTCCGTACAGAATATAAAGTAGGACTTAGATAGCGTAAATACCGTCACACATAACATCCATTTGTTCATAACAGTACATAAACACGATATTCGATAAACAAAGGGGATGATGGGACGAGTATGCAAAAGTCCATCAACGGCATCCAAAAAGAAACATGGTCGGGCTCGCCATCAAAAGATCAAGCTACAACTGGGAGCTCCTAAGAAGAACTACTGGAGTCCCCGGTGTCCTTGGTATCCTCTGTCGGCTTATGTTCTGAGAAAGTCTCTGAGCGAACCTCGATAGTATCCTCCATGATCGCCTTAGTCGATGGCTCCGCGAGGTCCTCCTTTGTCGCCTCAAGTACAATAACCTCATCCTCAGTAAACTCCAAAGTCGGGGTTCTCTTCGGCCCTTTTCGAGAACCGGCAACTGATCCCTCGGCCTGGTCCTGGTCCTGGTCCCTGCCGGGGTGGCACCAATCAGGATCAATTCCTAGGGCATCTCAGGGGGCTTCAGCGGCCCAGTCGACTCGTCCCCGACCTTCCTAAACCAAGCCTCGTACCATGAGGCTTTCAGTTCGGACTACCCTCGTCAACCCACACCACTGTACACTTCCTTAGGTATATGGTTCCCTGCCCATCCGGGAACTCATCAAAATATACGGTCATCTCTTTAGGGTCTCCAAATAGAATAGGCCACATCGTCAAGGCCTAGGATTTGTAAAAATAAGGGTCCCCAAAGGGGTTAGATTCACATCTCAGTAAGGGGGGTCCTAACCCTAGGTTAGGTCGACCGTCCACTCAGGCAGTCGCAAACCCCAAACATTCAAACTCATAGGCACATCAGGCAAATACAAATAGAGATGACAACACACAAATGGCAGACATGCAACTATGGCATTATACACACTAAGATGATCATGCACTCTCGTCCTGTCACTTCACCACATCCACCATTTTCAACCTGCCTCAATCTCATATCCGCGATTAGATCGCATCAGGCTATCATCATGCTCGCGATTATATCGCATCAGGCTTTTTTCATGTCTAATCGCGTCAGGCTATTCTCATGCCTGCGATTAAATCGCATCAGGCTATTCTCATGCCCGTGATTAGATCACATAAGGGTATTCTCCATCTCGCGTCTCATACGCCTCAGGGTCTCGCCATGTCATACTCATGCCATGATTCTCATTTCATTTACATACAAAACAACAGGTGCAACTCAAGCACAATCCAAATACTCATGGCATACAGAACAATCAAGTGACACTTAACATGGCAAACAATTTAAGCACAAGCATTAGCACACATAAATCCCCTATAACAACTTAGGATGCACCAAGAACATTCACCTTGGAATCTCTCACCAATCAACCAATTTATCGCTCGACTCACCCAATCGGTTCCAATCTTCCTATCCTAAGTTTAGGATTCCCTTACCTTGAGTTTGATGCCACAAAATTTGAGCCATCAATGGTTCGGCCCTCAATGGTCCAAGACCAAACTCACCGCACAACCTAGAAAATTCCAACCAATCCGTCAATTTCCATATCCAATTCACCAATCCATGAAACAAAACCTCCATAACATAATCCTCATCATCCTAGCATTTCTAAATCTCCAATTTGAGGCTCAAAACCAATAGCCATCATCTCCAACAGCTTCAGTCTTGCACAGAACTGAACCGGCTATTTTCAATTTTGTGCAAACCGAGCACAACCAACCCTAAATCTTCACTAAATCCTTCATTTAATCACTACCCTACCTCTTAAAAAGTCTATCTAAGGGCCTCACCAAGAGTTTGAGATCGAGTCATCGCTGGTTCCTCAAGGTCAGTAAACCGGCGGATTCTGTCCTACATTCACAAGACCCATTTGGGCTCAAAACTTCATCAAATCAAGCTCAACTTTTTACCACAGATAGATATTCATGTCCCCTAGATCTCCACAAAATTTGGTTGCAATATTCCAACATTTAGATATCCTAAGGGGTCTGAAACTGGGCCTACCTCAGTTTGAGTCAGATTTCGTTGCTTTTGGAGAAATGCTTGGCTGGAGCTCCTTGGTGTCCAATCACCGTGCTTCCATTTCGAGGAGGCCGGTAGGAGGTGGGGCTAGGCTCAGGTGGTCGGTCGGAGTCCAGGCGGTGGCCAGAGGGCGACATCGACGGCGGCGAACAGGAGGCCTGAAAGCTGTCGTCGGTGGCAGAGAAGGAGAAAGAAGAAGAAGCTGTGGTCATGGGTTTGTGGGGGGTGTATGGCCGGTCAAGGGAGGAGAGAGAGAGAGAAAAGAGTCTATATACAAGGCTCAAGTCAAGGGGTTGAATGGTAGGTGGCCAATAGTGGACATGACCACTCTTTAGGCCATCCTTTGATACATGTCCAAGTATCATTCAAGCTTGATCCAATGGCCACAATTCATCCTCTTTTTTTGGCAGCCTTGGGGTGGTTTAAAAGATCAAAATGCCTTTCTTTATTTGCATGGACAAGACTTAAGCTTGAGGGGCAAAATGGTAATTTTACCCCCGACGTCCGGAACGTCTTTTTTCTCGTTTCAATATTCTTCTATAGGGCGGCTTTTGCAGACTTTATGCGTATCGACCATATGATTCATATCATAATTAGGGCTTGTCAATTCGTGGCGATTTTGGTTGTTTTGTAATTGTGAGGGTCTATCACTAGTCCCTTTGGTCTCGATTGTCACTTTCCGATTTAGAAAAATTTTGCAAATTATACATTGGTTAAGCGACATCACCCGCACTCCAATCATATAACGCTCGCAAATACATTCCTTTAATCATTCTTAGATTGGCCTTTTTATGGTTCTAAATGTCCCTTCGAAAATCCTTATGGTCAAAACGCCATTTCTTATCCGAGTTTCCTAGGTCCACGTACCTTGTCTCGTGTTAGCCTTTCCCTTTTGGTCAGCCTACTCGAATTGATCAGATTCGAGCGAGATACGACTAAAATACATCTCTAGATTTACTTCTCATTAATGAGTCTGAAATTGACTTGAAATCAAAATGTCACAACTCTTTCCCCCTTACAAAAATTTTGTCCCCGAAATTTACGTTAAACTTAATTACTCAAATAAATGGAGGTGTTGTCGCCTCATCGTCTCTTCGTTTTCCTTCGTGGTACCTTCCGTTCCATGGTGCTCCCACACTACTTTGACCAGTGAAATCTTCTTATTCCTGAGGATTTGCTCCTTCCGATCCTCGATCCTTATCGGCTTCTTCACGTAAGACACTCGGTCGTCCACTTCTATAGTCTCGTAGTCTAGCACATGTGTCGGATCTGGTTCATACTTTCGTAGCATCGACACGTGGAATACATTATGCACCTGCGATAGATTAGGTGACAAGACATGCCTGTAGGCCAAGGTTCTAATCCTCTATAGTATCTCAAATGGGCCTATATATCTTGGGCTCAGCTTCCCCTTCTTTCTAAATCGCGATAGTCCTCTCATTGGTGACACCTTGAGGAAGACGTGATCGCCCACTTGAAACTCCAAGGGCTTGCACCGCTTATCTGCATAGCTCTTCTGACGACTCTGTGCCATCCTTAGTCTATCCCGAATCATTTTCACTGCTTCCACCGATTGCTCTACCAATTCTGGGCATGTGATACACCTTTATTCAACCTCATCCCAGCAAATCGGGTTTTTGCAGGCCCTACCATAAAGTGCTTCGAATGGTGCCATCTGGATGCTCTGTTGTAGCTATTATTTTAAGCAAACTTTACCAAATATAGCTGATCTTCCTACCCCCCTTTAAAATCAATGACGCATGTGCACACTATGTCATCAAGCGTCTATATCGTCCTTTCCGACTGTTCGTCCGTTTGTGGATGATACGCTGTGCTAAACTGTAGTCAGTTTCCCATGGCATCTTGCAAGCATTCCAAAAGTTTGCCGTGAATTTGGGATCTCTATCTGAAGTATTCGTCACAGGCACTCCGTGCAGCCTCACGACTTGTCTCATGTACAACTCTGCATACCTATCCATAGAGAAGTCCTTACGAACCGGGATGAAATGAGCGGACTTAGTCAATCTGTCCACGACTACCCATATAGAGTCATGACCTCGCTGGCTCCTTGGGAGTTCTATAACAAAATCCATAGTTATATGCTCCCACTTCCATTCCGGAATCTCAAGTGGCTGTAATAGTCCTCCAGGCTTATAGTGCTGCACTTTCACTTGCTGGCGTGTCAAACACTTAGCCACATACTTTGCTACGTCCACCTTCATCCCGTTCCACCAGTAATGCTGTCGTAAATTCTGATACATTTTCGTACTTCCAGGGTAGATGCTATAACTGCTCCTATGAGCCTCTGACAAGATCCTTTCCTTGAGTCCTTCATCCTTTGGTACACATAGTAATCCTCAGAACTTCAAAATTCCGTCCTCTAACACCTGAAACTCGGGCTTTCTCTTTGTCATGTCCATCTCCAAAATTTTTTGAATTTTCGGGTCCGTAGACTGTAGAGTCTTTATTCCTTCCTAGACCTCAGGTTCAACCCTCAATGTAGCCATTAGGCTGGACAACTGGCAGACTTCTAGTCTGAACTCAGAATCTCTCAAGTCCTCAATCATCGACAAACCCTTTACTAGCAGACAGACGATGCTCGACTTTCGACTCAGCGTATCTGCGACTCTATTTGCTTTCCCAGGGTGATATAGTATATCACAATCATAATCTTTGAGCAGCTCTATCCACCTACGCTGCCTCATATTCTGCTCTTTTTGGGAAAACAAGTACTTTAAGCTCTGGTGGTTGGTATAAATCCAGAACTTCTCGCCACATAGGTAGTGTCTCCAAATCTTCAGAGCAAATATAATCGCCGCTAACTCCAGGTCATGAGTTGGGTAGTTCATCTCATGTGGCCTCAACTGTCTGGATGCTTAGGCCACTACTCTTCCATGCTGCATCAATACACAGTCCAATCCTTTCAGCGAGGCATCGCTGTATATTTCGTAACCTCCCGGTCATAATGGAATTGTCAGCATTGGTGCGGTTGTCAATCTATATTTGAGTTCCTAGAAACTCTTCTCGCACTTGTCTGCCCATTCAAACCTTGTTTCATTCTTCGTTAACCGCGACAATGGGATAGCTATGGAAGAGAATTTCTCAACAAAACGCCTGTAGTATCCTGCCAATCCCAAGAAACTTCTAACTTCAGTGACCGTAGTAGGTCTAGGCCAATTTTTTACAGCCTCGATGTTCGCAGGATCCACTGCGATTCCTTCGCCAGGTATCACATGACCAAGAAATGCTACCCCGCTCAGCCAGAACTCGCATTTACTCACCTTCGCATATAGCGAATGCTTCCTCAGGGTCTGCAGGACAATCTTCAAGTGATCCCTGTTCTGCATCACTCCTCAAGTAAATCAAGATGTCGTCAACAAAGACTATGACGAATCTGCCTAGGAATTTCTTAAATACTCGATGCACCAGGTTCATAAAAGCAGCTGGAGCGTTGGTCAAACCAAACGGCATCACCGTAAACTCAAAATGACCATACCTCGTCCTAAAGGCAGTCTTAGGTATGTCTTCCTTCTTGATCCTCAACTGGTGATACCCTGTTCTCAGGTCAATCTTCAAAAATACCACCGCTCCTTGCAACTGATCAAACAGATCGTCAATTCTTGGCAGTGGGTACTTGTTCTTCACTGTCACTTGGTTCAGCTGCCGATAGTCGATGCATAAACGTAAAGATCCATCCTTCTTCCTTACGAATAGCACCGGTGCTGCCCACGGTGAAGCACTAGGCCGAATAAATCTCTTGTCCAACAATTCTTGCATCTGCACCTTTAACTTTTTTAGTTTTGACAATGACATCCTATAAGGTACCTTCGAGATTTGTTATGTCCCAGGGGCTAACTTAATTACAAATTCTATTTCCCGTTCTGGTGGTAATCCTGGCAACTCTTGGGGAAATACATCAGGAAATTCACACACTACCGGGATACTCTCTGACTTTGGCTCATTGGTTGTAGTGTCCATTACTATCACCAAGTATGTCTGACACCCTTCAGACATCATCTTGGTCACTTCCAGAGATGAGGCTAAGGGAATCGAGATTCCTCCTCAACTTCCCACCAATTCAAAGCTAGGGCGGCCTCTTGGATAAAACCGAATTATCCTACTTCCACAATTCACTACTGCCCCCTACTTACCCAACCAATCCATTTCTATGATTACGTCAAAATCGTACATGGGCAATATGGCTAGGTCAATACTCTTCTTACTCCCTCCAATCACGATTTCACAACCCGTACAACCCAATGAAACCAATATATTATCCTTTAATGGAGTGGCAACATACAGAATTATATTCAACGGTTTCAATTCCATACCCACCAAATCAGCAAACTATGCAGACACAAATGAATGTGTGGTACTAGGGTCAAACAATGCATATGTAGCTTGGTCGCACAAGTAAACCGTACCAGTTCTAGTTTGTGGGATTCGGCGGCTTCACGATATTTTTTCTTCCTAGAGGCACAAAATGCAGGTTGCCCGCCATCGGTCTCTTGCCCATCTGGCGGTTATCTCTAAATGATGTAAACTGCAATCCAGTTGCGGTGTTCCTCTCCTTCAAGTCCCCTTTCTATCATCTGGCCCCACTCATAGATCTCCTTATAAGTCCTCAAATTCAGGGCAATCATCTAACTACGGAGCTTAGGCCTCAATCCGTCCCTAAACCTCATTGCTTTTTCCTGAGGATCCTCTACAGATCGAGGTGTGTAGCTCCACAGCCTCGAGAACTCAGTCTCATACTGATCTATCGTCAGCTGGTTTTGGCGCAACTGTAGGAATTCCACCTGCTTTCTTTCCTTGGCCGTCTCCGAGAAATATTTGTCATTGAACGCCGTCTTAAAGGCATCCCAGTTCATGTCTGTTCCTTCAGGAAAAACACCATTCTTGGTGGCAGCCCACCAATCATTTGCCGCACCCTCCAGCTAGTACACTATTAGCAGCACCTTCTCTTCGTCCGCGCACCTCAGCACACCAAAAGCTTTCTCTAACTTCTCAATCTATCTATGTGCTAGCTCAGGATCTCTAGTCTCATCAAACTGAGTCGGCTTCAGCTTTATGAACTGCTCGACTAGCCAGCCCATCTGTCTGGCCTCGACGATTTCCTATTGGGCATTCACAGCTTCATTTCCCTAGTCATGTTCATTCAGGTTTCCATTACCACTGTTGTTGCCGTTGTTGGCATTGATGGCAGCTATGACAACTCTTACTGCCTGGGCGATGGCACCGTCCCGATCTTGGGTCTGCCTATCAATCAAAGTCACCAATCCTTTCTAATGCCCTCAACACGCCATCCATTCTTCGGTCCTCAGCTACAGGCGTCCTTGAGCTAGAGGCTCCGCCTCTGGATTTCCAGATCTTCTAGACGGGTTTCTCATCCTTATCTCTTTTTACTAAACCTGGTCCACCACAAGTTCAGCAAGGAGTTAGTAACTCATTCATTCATCCATATCCGAAGCTACTAACTAATCCTCAATAGAGACAGTCACAACACAGCAGTACCCCATACAATAAACTTTGGAAACATTTCAACAAATAATCGATGGCTATTTCTCAGTTCTGTTTACTCCAACGACTCACTAAAACAGGCCGTACTCATTCACTTATCAGGCCAAAATCCAGAAATGACCTTCAACACTATGCAGGAAACTTAATCTTCATGCCTTACCACAACTCTGTCAAGGTCAAACATCAACCATAAGTACCAGGTCACATGCTATGCACCCCATGCCTTATCTTAACCAGTCTCCTAAGGTCTCACTATCCATCCAAGTCCCAACTTAATCCTCCTTATCACTCCAGTACTCAATCAACTTTGGATCGAGCTGACCTTGCTCTAATACCAAATCGGGAGGAGATGTCACGCCCCGCGCCCTCAGGCACGATCACGCGACTCCTTGCAAGCAGCTAAAACATCTCTCGTGGTCCCAAGATCTACAACTAAGTCGAGAGATATACTATATATATATATATATCCAGCAAGCGGAAGCGGTAATAAAATAACTCCTCCGTACAGAATATAAAGCGGGACCAAGATAGCGTAAATACTGTCATACATAACATTCATTTGTTCATAACAATACATAAACATGATATCCGATAAACAAGGGGGGGTGACGGGGCGAGTATGCAAAAGTCCATCAGCAGCATCCAAAAAGAAACATGGTCACGCTCGCTATCAAAAGATCAAGCTACAACTGGAAGCTCCTAAGAAGAACTGTTGGAGTCCCCGCTATCCTCGGCATCCTCCATCGGCTCATATTCTGAGAAGATCTCTAAGCGAACCTCGATAGTATCCTCCATGGTCGCCTCAGCCAATGGCTCCGCGAGGTCCTCCTCTGTCGCCTCAAGCACAATGACCTCATCCTTAGCAAACTCCAAAGTCGAGCTCCTCTCCAGCTCGTTTCGAGAATCGACAACCGATCCTTCGGCCTGGTCCTGGTCCTTGCCGGGGTGGCACCAATCAGGGATCATTCCCTGAGGCACCTCATGGGGCTTCAGCGACCCAGTCGACTTATCTCCGACTTTCATAAACCAGGCCTCGTACCTATGAGGCTTCTAGTTCGGACTACCCTCATCAATCCACACCACTGTACACTTCCTTACGTATATGGTTCCCTACCCATCGGGAACTCAACAAAATATATGGTCATCTCCTTAGGGTCTCCAAATAGAATAGACCACATCATCAAGGCCTAGGATTTGTAAAAATAAGGGTCCCCAAAGGGGTGAGATTCACATCTTAGTAAGGTGGGTCCTGACCCCAAGTTAGGCCGACCGTCCACTCAGGCAGTCACAAACCCCAAACATTCAAACTCACAGACATATCAGGCAAATACAAATAGAGATGTCAGCACACAGATGGTAGGCATGTAGTTGTGGCATCATACACACTCAAATGGTCATGCACTCTCATCCGGCCACTTCACCACATCCACCATTTTCAACCTGCCTCAATCTCATGCCCGCGATTAGATCGCATTAGGCTATTCTCATGCTCGTGATTAGATCGCAACATGCTTTTCTCATGCCCGTGATTATATTGCATCAGGCTTTTCTCAGGCCCGCGATTAGATCGCATCAGGCTATTCTCATGCCTGCGATTAGATCGCATCAGGCTATTCTCCACCATGCGTCTTATACGCCTCAGGGTCTCGCCATGTCATGCTCATACCATGATTCTCAATTCATTTCACATACAAAGCAATAGATACAACTCAAGCATAATTCGAATACTCATGACATGTAGGACAATCAAGTAACACTTAACATGGCAAACAATTTAAGCACAAGTATTAGCACACATAAATCCTCTATAATAACTTAGGATGCACCAAGAACATTCACCTTGGTATCTCTCACCAATCAACCAATTTATCGCTCTACTCACCCAATCGAATCCAATCTTCCTATACTAAGTTGAGGATTCCCTTACCTTGAGTTTGATGCCACAAAATTCTCTTTTGAGCCCTCAGTGGTTCGGCCCTCAATGGTCCAAGACCAAACTCACCACACAACTTAGAAAATTCCAACCAATCCGTCAATTTCCATATCCAATTCACCAATCCATGAACCACAAACCTCCATAACATAATCTTCATCATCCTAGCATATCTAAATCACCAATTTGAGGCTCAAAACCAATAGCCATTAGCTCCAACATCTTCAGTCTTGCACAAAATCGAATCGGCTATTTTCGGTTCTGTGCAAACCGAGCACAACCAGCCCTAAATCTCCACTAAATCCTTCATTTAATCACTACCCTACCTCTTAACATGTCTATCTAAGGGTCTAAGGGTCTCACCGAGAATTTGAGATCGAGTCGTGGTCAGAATCCAGTTGAAAGTCTCCAGTTCCTCAAGCTTAGTAAACTGGCAGATTCTGTCCTACATTCACAAGACCCATTTGGGGTCAAAACTTCATCAATTAAAACTCAACTTTTTACCATAGATAGATATACATGTCCCCTAGATATCCACAAAATTTTGCCGCAACATTCCAACATTTCTGTATCCTAAGGGGTCTGAAACTCGGCCTACCTCAGTTTGAGTCAAATTTCATCGGCTTTCGAGGAAATGCTTTGTCGGAGCTCCTCGGTGGTCCAATCGCCGTGCTTCCACTTCAAGGAGGTCGGGAGAAGGTGGGGCTAGGCTTAGGTGGTCGGCCGAAGTCCAGGCGATGACCGGAGGGCAGCGTCGACGGCGGCAAACAGGAGGCCCAGAAGCTGTCATCAATAGCAGAGAAGAAGAAAGAAGAAGAAGCTGTGGTCATGAGTTTGTGGGGGGTGTATGGCCGGTCAAGAGAGGAGAGAGAGAGAGAGAGAAAAAAAATAGTCTATATACAAGGCTCAAGTCAAGGGGTTGAATAGTAGGTGGCCACTAGTGGACATGACCACTCTTTAGTCCATTCTTTGACACATGTCCAAGTGTCATTCAAGCTTGATCCAATGGCCACAATTCATCTTCCTTTTTTGACAGCCTTGGGGTGGTTTAAAAGATCAAAATGCCTTTCTTTATTTGCACGGACAAGACTTAAGTTTGAGGGGCAAAATGGTAATTTTACCCCCGACGTCTAGAATGTCGTTCTTCTCATTTCAATATTCTTCGATAGGGCGACGGCCAATCCGAATATAACGTTGGAATTATTGATTCTCCATTTTCAATTTTCAAGACTCGTTTCTGATTGTTTTCTCTATCGGACGTAGTTCCACCCTATCCTGAACCGACGGGCGGCTTTTGCAGACTTTACGCGTATCGACCTTGTGATTCATATCATAATTAGAGATCGTCAATTCATGGCGACTTTAGTTGTCATGTAATTGTGAGGGTCTATCACTAGTCCCTTTGGTCTCGATCGTCACTGTCCGATTTAGGAAAATTTTGTAAATTATACATTGGTTAAGCGGCATCACCCACCCTCCAATCACATAACGCTAGCAAATATATTCCTTTAATCGTTCTTAGATCGACCTTTTTATGGTTCTAAATGTCCCCTAGACAATCCTTATGATCAAAGCGTCATTTCTTATCCAAGTTTCCTAGGTCTACGTACCTTGTCTCGCATTAGCCTTTCCCTTTTGGTCAGCCTACTCGAATTGATCAAATTCGAGCGAGATACGACTAAAAGACATCTCTAGATTTACTTCTCATTAATGAGTCTAAAATTGACTGGAAATCAGAATGTCACATCTGATCTAAACTGACTCAACCTAACAAACTAACGGTCGAACCATCTCAGCACCTACGTGTACTAATCATGTGCTGCCACCCAGACCTTTGACTCGTTGACTCCGCCACGCCAACTTCTTTTTCAACCTCTCGACCCTAATGGAATTGACGACAGAGAGTTCTCTAGCGTTGATTAATGATTAAACCAAAACAAATTAACATAAAACCAGTTCTATTTGACTCGTCTTATCGTCTAGTTTCCTATATATCATAATTATGGTGTTTCATCTATGAAATCATCCACAGGCAAGCTCGAATTAGTACGGGTATAGCTACTCTAATCATGCGATTCATGGCATTTCAATTCAATTCACCAAAATAGAAGCATCATAAGAGGTCTACAATACTTTCCTCTGGCTCCGATTGAGTCCACACTGCCTAGATTTGGCTAGACAAGTTTGAACAGTGCTCGACTTATGGCGGAAGGTTTAGAGACTCGATTCCAATTGTTTAATGATGCCCGGGGAATAAAACGCACACACTAAATGCAAGAATGAGCGTGAGATTGACGAATCGCCATTGATGCACATTGAGAAACTCGAAACTACGTCTCACCTATTCTCGTGGTTTCAAGCGGCGCAGTCGGTGGCAATCGCTTCATTAGAGCTCGGGCAACCTCCTAGCGATAATCAAAAGTTTCGGTTTGGCTCAGAAGAGCCCAATCAGTGCTTCGGCCGTTTGAGCTCAAGCCCTCGATAATGGCAATGGAAGGCGGCTCTCTCTCTCTCTCTCTCTCTCTCTCTCTCTTCTCTCTCTCTCTTTTGCTCTACCTCTCCAACAGAATGAATCTCCCATCCCCTTCCAAAAAGCCTTCAAAGGCTATATTCCATTTATAATTTTTGGCGCCCGTTCGGGGGGTGTCTAATTGACTCCAAAAAGAACGTGACCGTGTGTGCCATTTGGTCTAAACGGCGCCAGAGACAGTAGGCAATTTCGTCAAGTCGAAATCTTTCTCCGGCACACGCGAATGGATGTCCAATTTGGCCATTCCGTGAAATTTGACTCTCACGGCTACCACGATCTTGATCAACCAATTTCTCATTGCACCGGCGATCACTGACGATGCCGTCGGTCCCAATCAATGCGTCTCATCCTGAAGATCAAAAGCCCCACCATTGATTATGGTCGAATGATCCTTCAATTTGATCATCGAAGTTCGACTTGCCATTGTTCATCTGTGCAGGCTTTTGGGGAAGAAGACGACACTGTAGAGGACCGGTTCGAGCGATCTGACCGGTCAGAACCGGTTTTGATTTGATTTTTTCCAAATTTAACCAAAAATATGTGGGAATTTTTCACAATTAAATATCAAAATTGAATTTAGGACTTGAATCTTATCTAAAAATACATTTTTACCCAAAAGTTCTAGCCAATTTTTATGAAAACCCCAAATTTTCATATAATTGTAATTCGAAAAATTATGCAATTGAGGGCTTAAACAGTCAAATTGAACCAAACCACCTATGCCAATCGACTCAGAACGATGAAAAACATTGGTAGTGGTTTCAATTTGCAAATACAGCTCCTGAATTAAAAGTAATTTCAATTATGCCCAAATTCAAGGACTAAATTACAATAAACAAACAATTTTATCCAAATCATGCAATTAAACCATTTATGTGAAACATTGGACCAAACTGCACATTAGAATAATTAGATTGGATGAGAAGACTCTTAAAATGCCAAAAATTACAAATTAAAAGACTAGACATTTTTTTACCAAATTCAATCACACGTGTAACAAAGAAACACACAAAATTGCACTTGAATTTGAATTTTTTAAGAGGTCAAGAAAACAAATGAATTAAAAGAAAAATATTGATTATTTTTCCCTATTTTTGTGACCTCAAATGCTATTTTTCTTGATTTTTTCATGTACTTTTTATTTTCCAGAAATACCAAAAAATGCTAGAAATACAAAAAAAATGGTCAAAAATGGTTCCTTGGGCTTGGCCAAGGCCACCAAAGTTGATATTTTAATTTTTCAACCTTTTTATGAATTTTTTATGAATTTTTTAAAAATAAATTGAAAAGTACTTATCGAAAATCAAGTGTCAACAGTATTCAACTTGCATTATGTGTGCTTTTGTTGGGTAAGTTGCATGTGGTTGGAAAATATATATGTGTATGTGTGTGTGTGTGTGTGTGTGTTTGCTTGGTAGGATGTCTGGACGAATCGTCGCCCTAGTCGAGGCTTAGGCATTGACTCAATGAGATTTTATCTCACCCCGTTATGGAAACATTTTTCAGGTCCAAAGTAAGATGGTGAATCAGTCACATCCAGTTAGGTTTGGGATTCTGTCTCACTCAGAGATTCAGGTTACTCACCATTCGGTCCCTGGTACAAATAAGGTTTGGAAAGAGCGTATCATGACTATTTATGTAGACGAGGGAATGGGGGATTTGGTAACTCATCCCTTCAGAGCATGGGTTCTTCATGTCGGTGATCACGTCCTTGGCCTTTGTTGGGATCGTTCTGGTTTTGTGGGTAACCCCGATGGTGAGATAGTGGATCCTGACCCTAAACCTCACGGTTAGACGATGGCACTGTTGGGACTTCTTCCGATTGTTCGTGGCATTTTTGGAGCTGACGATTCTTTTTGGGAGTACATAGTCGACTGACCGTACTTGACCTTTTGTCCCTTTTTGATGGTCATAGAGAGCGTTGATTATAGCCTAGTAGGGTTAGTGATCATTTGCTCAATGTTGTATCGACAGTTATGTATTTTGTTATCCTACTATTATGGGTGTTTACATTTGACTATCCATGTTGGAAATTAGAATGTCACACGCCGTTAAAGGATAGTGTAGTGGCTATAGGAAGCTGTCCTAATTGTAGACTTGTTGTGGATGGTCACGAAAGTAAGATAGACCTGATTGTGCTAGAAATGTAAGATTTTGACTTGATTGTGGAAATGGATTGGGTGAAGAAGCAAATGGCCATAATGAACTGCTTTGATATGGTGATTTGGTTTAATCCAATGGATAGTATTAGCTTTGAATTTTTGGGTAATCAAGGAGGAACCTCAACTGTGATGATATCATCGTTAGAGGCGACTCAATTGTTGGAGAATGGTTGCTAAGGTTTTTTGGCTTCTACGGTTAATACATCTATTGAGGAGCTTAAGTTGGAGAACATTGATGTTTTATGTGAATTTTTAGATGTTTTCCCTCAGGACTTACCTGGTTTGCCACCAAAAAGAGAAATTGAGCTTGTGATAGAGTTAGCTCCTGGGACGGAGCAGATGTCTAAGGTGCTGTATATATTGGCATTGTAGGAATTGAAGGAACTCAAGGCTCAGATGCAAGAGTTGTCAGATAATAGGGTTCATCCGCCCTAGTGCATCGCCTTGGGGAGCACCTGTTTTGTTCGTTTAGAAAAAAGAGGGGTCTTTGGGATTGTCTATCGACTATAGCTAGTTGAATCAAGTGACAATCAAGAATAAGTACCCACTATCAAGGATTGATGACCTGTTTGACCAGCTGCAGGGCGCATCAATATTTTCTAAGATCGATCTACAGAAGGGATATCATCAGTTGAGAATCAGAAAAGAGGATATATCGAAATCAACATTTAGGACACGTTATGGACATTATGAGTTCATTGTGATGCCGTTTGGTTTGACGAATGCTCCTGCTGCTTTTATGAATTGGGTGAACATAGTGTTCAGGGAGTTCTTGGATTGCTTTGTGATCGTTTTTATAGACGATATCCTAGTATCCTCAAAGAGTTCTGAAGATCATGGGCAACACTTGAGAGTGATTTTGGAAACTCTGAGAGCACATCAGTTGTTTGCTAAGTTCAGCAAATGCGTGTTTTCCCTAGTTCACGTGGCATAACTAGGCCATGTGATTTCTGGTGAAGGTATTGCTCTAGATTCGTCCAAGATTGATGCAATTATAGATTGACCAAGACCGATGACTGCTATAGAGATTAGAAGTTTCTTAGGTTTGGCAGGCTATTACAGACGAGTCGTGGAAAGGTTCTCAATTATAGCCTTGCCTTTGGCTAAATTGTTGAAGAAGGACATGAAGTTTGAATGGATACACAGGTGCGAGCGTAGTTTTCAAGAGTTTCAGCATAGGCTAACTATGGCTCCTATTTTGACAATTCCGTCTGGTCTTGGTGGTTATGAGATTTATAGTGATGCGTCACTTGGAGGACTAAGTTGTGTTTTAATGCAGCATGGTAGAATGGTGGCGTATGCATCTCGTCGTTGAGGCTGCATGAGTCAAACTATCCGACACATGACTTGGAGTTGGTTGAGGTTGTGTTTGCCTTGAAGATTTGGAGACATTATTTGATTGGAGAAAGTTTTCAGGTGTATACCGATCACTAAAATTTAAAGTACCCGTTCTCTTAGAAGAAACTGAAAATAAGGCAGCGCCGATGGATGGAGCTACTTAAAGATTATCATTGCGAGATCCTGTATCATCTAGGCAAGGCAAATAAGGTTGATAATGCCTTGAGTAGAAGATTAATGATTGCTAAATTATAAGTGCATGAGTGGCGTTTACTTGAGCAAGTGAGAGACCCAAACTTTAAGTTGGAGATAAGTCACCTATCGAGTCTCGTGGCTACATTGAGAATCGAGCCGGAAGTGTAAGTTAAGATAAAGACCCTGCAATCTACAGGCCCCACCATTAAGAAGATTCTTCAAGAGGATTCAGCTAAGTAAAGGGTCGACTTCCTAGTAGCCGAGGATGGAATACTGAAGTTTATAGGACGTTTGCTTGTGCCTGCTGATGAAAGTCTAAGGGAGAAGATTTTATCAGAGGCACATCGTAGTAGTTATAGTATCCATCTCGGGAATACAATGATGTATCAGAATTTGAAACAACATTATTGGTGGAATAGCATGAAAACAGATATAACCAAGCACGTGGCTAAGTGTTTGACTTGTCAGCAGGTCAAGGCGCAGCACCGCAAACCTGGAGGACTGTTGCAGCCTTTGGAAATCCCAGAGTGGAAATGGGAGCATATCACGATGGACTTCATGATGAGATTGCCAATGAGTCACAGAGGGTATGATTCAATCTGGGTTGTGGTATACAGGTTGACAAAGTCAGCATACTTCATTCCAATAAGAAAGGACTTCGCCTTGGACAGATATGCAGAGCTGTATGTGAGGCATATTGTAAGATTGCATGGTGTGCCAATGACGATTACTTCTGATCGAGACCCCAAGTTCACTGTCACGTTTTGAAAGTGTCTGCAAACTGCTTTAGGGTGAAGCTGCAATTTAGTACAACCTATCACCCGCGTACAGATGGCCAGTTAAAAGAACGATTCAGACTTTAGAAGATATGTTGAGGGAATGTGTTTTGGATTTCAAAGGTAGTTGGGAGGAACAATTGCATTTGGTTGAGTTTGCTTACAATAACAATTATCAGCAAAGTATTAAGATAGTGCCTTTCAAGGCATTGTATGGCATAGCTTGCAGAACATCAGTATGCTGGGATGAGGTAGGTGAAAGGAAGATAATTGGACCTAAGTTGGTAGAACAGTCGATGGAAGCTGTTAAGTTAATTAGAACCAAACTGAAGACAGCTCAAAGTAGTCAGAAAAGTTGCGCCAATAGGAGGCACAAACCTTCGGAGCTTCAAGTAGGCGATCGTGTCTTTCTGAAACTGTCGCCTATGAGAGGGAGATCTCGCTTTGGCAGGAAGGAAAGTTGAGCTTGAGGTACGTTGGATCGTTTGAAATCGTGGAATGAATTGAAATTTTGGCTTATTATCTTGCTTTGCCACTCAGACTTGCTCAAGTGCATAACATCTTCCACGTGTCGATGCTGAGGAAGCATGAGCCGGACCCCGCTCATATGCTAAGTTATGAGGAAATTGATATGGATGAGCGAGCGTCATACGTGTAGCGATTAGGTAGGATCGTGAATAGGAAAGATCAAGTACTCGAGACCAAGATGATCCGTTGGTCAAGGTGATCCGGCAACAGCATGTTACCGAAGGAGCTTTCTAGGAGAACGAGGAAGTTATAAAGAGTAACTATCCTTATCTTTTTGAATAGTTAGTACTTGCTATAATTTCAAGGACGCAATTTCCTAAGTGGGGAAGAGTTGTGACGTCTTGGAAATTCGACTTTTGTAAGCAACTGAATTCAATAAAAAGGATATTAAATTGAATTACAATCGATAAAAATTTTGGACTATAAGGACGGAAGAGACGATAATTGGGCGAATTTTGAAGCTTCGATGATTTTATATTATGTTTCGAAATTCTAAGCCACCGCGAATTAGGATTTCAATCTTCGCGCCCGAGCATAATTTCGACCGAGCCTAGCCTGTGAAATTATCGAAAATACCCTTCGTTCAATGCACCAAAATTTTATTTCAGTCCCGGTGTGCCAAATGACCAAAGTGCCCTTAATTATTTATTCATGTGGGACAAAAACCATTAAGCCATATGAGACAAATTGGACCAAAAGTCCTTGTGGGCCCCAACAATTTTCTCTTGCCCATGCCCCAACGATTTTCTCTTGCCCATGCCCCTCTTCCATTAGCCGTGGATCTCTCTTCTCTCTCTCTTTTTTTTTTAATCCTTTCTGCTTCTTCTTCTTCGTTGGTTTAGGACAGTCACAACCTCATTGCCTTTGATCGTTTTGTGCGACCAGTTGACCACCACCACCCCAAGCCACTCCTTGTCATCGCTTGGACCCAGTCCCGACCGTCATTCGCCACCAAACGATGGTGAAACTGCTCGGGGAAGACATGCCCTGTTTTTGGGCCCTCTAACCCGAGGACTCCTACACCTCCTTCGGTCGTTTCTAGCATCACCAGCGCCAACTACTACCTCACCGATCATCACCACCCTCCTCTCGACCATACTAACCCAGCCACGCCTGTCGTTGGCTGTCGAAGCCACCGAAAACAGCCTCGGATCTCGCTGTGCCCTATTTTAGGGTTTGGCGCAGTTCGGCTCTGTTTCGGCCCAAACCTTACGTCGACGACGCTTACCGCCGCCACCAGTGACCACCTGGAAGTCCTCTCTAGTCCCTCGAGGCTGGTCGAAGTCGACTGCTGCGCATGGGGCCTCGAAATCGGCCTGGTTGACCTGCCTTGTTTCGATTCTCCGAGACCCCTTTTTCGTCGAGCTGCTATACACGGCTGTTAAGCTGCCGTCGGTCACCTTTCGCCGCCTTCCACCTATCCCATCCGACTCCCTCCGACCCCTAAGTGAGTCCCCAAGCCTTGGCCAGCCTTGCCTCGGCCCACGAAGTCTATAACCTCCCTAAATGGCCCTATTTTCCCCTATTTTCTAGACTGGACAAGTTCTGTATAGACCGCTGATCGTCGCTCGCCAGTGCTCTGTTGCCGACCACCTGTCCCGGCGACCTTGTAGGACTTCCCCATGGCGTCCCCGAAGTTTTGGTTCGAGTCGTAGCTCGATAAACCCTAGGTTCGTCGACAACCACCATCCCCGTTGCCGCCGCTGAGTTCGTGGCCGCTGTTCGTCGAGGCCACCCGAGCTAAGTCACCAATGAGTCGACCCTAATCCTTAGTTAGGACGCTAATTGCGCCTATGATTAGTCGATTAGTTAATTATAAAAATTAAGTATGCGATTGGGATCGGTTTAAATGGAAATGATGATTAGGTTAAATGGTCGATTGTTGACACCTAATTTTTGACTAGTTTTTTTAGTTTTATTTTTGGAAAATTCATAAAAAAATTCATAAAAAGTTAAAAAAAAAATTACAAAGTCAACTTTGGTGGCCTTGGCCAAGCTTAAGAAACTAATTTTGACCAAAAAATAATGTTTCATATTTTTCACATTTTTTAGTATTTTTAGAAAATAGAAAAATACTTGAAAATTCAGAAAAATAGCCTTTGAGGTCACAAAAATATAGAAAAATAGTAAATATTTTATTTTAATTACCTTGCATTTTTGACCTCATAAAAAGTTCAAATTCAAGTTCAACTTTATGTGTTCCTTTGTTACACGTATGATTGAATTTGGTAAATAAATGTCAATTGAGTTTTTTAATTTGCAATTTCAGCATTTTTAGGGTCTTGACATTCAATCTAATTGTCCTTCATTGCAATTGAGCCCAATTATTTGCACAAATTGCTCAATTGCATGAATTGGGCAAAATTACATACTTTATTACAATTTAATCCTTAAATTTGGGCATAATTGAAATTACTTTCAATTCATGGGATACCTTTACAACTTGAAGCCACTACGCAATGAAGACCACCGGAAGCTCGCCTGGAGTAGCAGGAGTCGATCGCTCCCCGTCAGGCTGTTTATAAGCCCAGAAAAGGTGAGTTCAATCTTTGAGTTTTCTCACTGTGCTTTAATGGCGGATTTTACATCCGGTCATCATTCTTCGAGTTTATGTAGGTGTTTTTATCCCCAAGCATCACTGACCATCATCGCATCTTCATTTTGCATTGACTTTGCTTGAATACTCCGGATCGAGTCTCTAATATCAACCTTCATTGCCAAACACTGTTCAATGTTGTCTAGTCAAATCTAGGTCGTGCGAGCTCAATCGGAGCTTGAGGTAAGTATTCTGAACCTCTTATGATACTTCTGTGTTGATGAATTGACCTGAGATGCCATGAATCGCATGATTGGAGTAGCTATATCCGTACTAGTTCAAGCTTGCTTGCGTTTGATTCTGTGGATGAAATGCGTTAATTCTGAAATATGTGATGCGAAACGTTGAGACAATTAGATTGATGTTGGTCTTGCTCGATTTCGTCGAGATTTCATCGTCAGATCATTGCCAGAGTCTCTCAGCCGTTCGTCCCAATAGAAGGATGCTCGAGGAAGAAGATGATGACGTGGTGGTCAATCGGTCAAAAGTGATGACATGGCACTGACGTGTTATGCCACGTGGCAGCCACGTCAGTTGAGTCGTTAGATTTCGGTTTGAATATGTTAGATGATCGAATGGTCTAAGTTATGCCACGTGTGGGTTTGGTGACCGTTCAATCAGTTTATAACTATTAATAAAAATCGAATTTTCAAGAAAATAATAAATATGATCGAACGGTCGAAGATTAGTCGAGTCGTTTGATCTTTGGCCGTAGATCTAAGTAATCAGATCTGACGGCTGAGAGATAGTCAGCTTTTGATCTGAGCCGTAGGTTTTAGTAAGCCAATTTAGTGGTCGTGGAATAGCCACGTGGTTCATTAAGAACCATCGAATTAAATCTGAATAATTAGAAAACAAAAAAAGCAATATGACGTCGTTTTGGAGCGTCGGTGTCACGGGTTCGAGTCTTGGTCATGTTCCAGCCCGGGTGGGTCGGGTCAACTCAGTCCAAATCATTTTTTATAATAAAATTAGGAAAATAATTTTTAAATAATCAAAAAATCAAAAAATCCCAGAAAATTCTAAAAAATGTTAGAAAATCTTAGAAGATCCTAAAAAGATGTAGGAAAATTGTGAAGAATATCTAGACATTCCAGAAAATTCTAAAAATTAAGGATTGACCATAGATAACTGGTTGATCCTATTTTTGGGATTTGTTATCTATTCTTTTGAGAATTGACGATATTACTCTTTAGAGGTAAATCGCCTCTGCTTGATATACGAGATAAGTTAATAATGGCAAGATAAGAATTATGGTCGATTAGGCGATCAATTCTTATGCTTGAGTTTTTGAATCTTGTCTTTTTTTGGAAATGACGATTCTACCCTTTTAAGGGTAAATTGTCCTTCTTATTCCGATCGAGCGGTGAAAATTGCTCAAAATTGAGATTTGGGTCTGGTGGTTGACCAATCCTTATGTTTGGAATTTTCACTTCTCATCACTTTCTGAAATGTCAATTTTACCTCTCAAAGGGTAAATCGCTTCTAAAATTCTAGAAAAATTCTGAAAATTCCTAAAAAATAGGGAATGGTTTGGTTTGGTAACCAATCATATTTCCACCATTTTTTAACCTCATATTTAATCTAAAATGATAAATTTGCCCTTCTTGGGCAAATCGTTCCAAAATTCTTCGAAATTACGATTTTGCCCCTCAAGGACAAATCATGTCAAAAACACTCTTCAGCCTTCATTGATATTTCTTTGGGCTGATAAGGTCTTACTAGGGATGCCACATTGCTTTCATGTGATTTATTCGCATGTTTTGGATCCTTGATTTGCGCTCTCATTTTTTTGATTGTGTTTACTAGTATAGTCATTCCTATCTGCATGAACTCCTAGTGTTAGGGTTCTCGCCTTACTCATGTGCGTGAAATCTTAGGTTAGACAAATCATTCAACTTAGGTGCTAAAAGGGCGTCAACTTTGACAGTTGGCATAACAAAGTCCCCGATCTCATTTATTTGACTTTCGCAGAATTGAATAGAATGCTCCCAACTATTCGATACAGTGTCTAATCGTACCCTCCACAGAATGATTGGCGACGACTTCTTGGCATGTACCCGCATCACATGTCACCAGATCACACCGAAGGTTGACTACGTTTACCGCCGTTGCGACTTGAGTAACGGTCCTTGGGAGAGGCCCGTGTCCGACCAGACGAGACGGCCCATTAACCCGTCGAGTAGACCGCTCATTAACCCGTCGAGTAGACCGCTCAAACTGGTCCTGACAGACTGGCGACTACGCTGGGGATTTATTCCAAACCAGAATCTCTAGTTATGAATTTTTTAGGACTTGAATCGATTAAAAGGTTGATTGGTTTATCTAATTATGTTTTCTGCAAATGCTCTCAAAGGTGAGGTACGTATCATAACTATTGTGTTTGATGTTTTTGCAGATTAGAGAAATAAGGGATGGAGTGTTTGCTGACATCTTTCCTGCAGGTAGGAGTTGGGATTGTATGTTTATTTTTTACGCCCATACTGAAGAGGTATTTGATACAAACTACTGTGCATGACCTTGTATTGTGATGATCATGATATATCCCATACACTGGCGGTCAAACCCTGACTGCAACCACCTCTAGGTTACCTTAAATAGGGAAAATGTACGAAATGATCTTGTGTTTAATGGCACTTGATACTTTCGTATTCATTCCCGCTCACAATTCAAATTAGTGATATCTAGCCCTCTTGGGTAGGTACTCTTGGGAAGGAATCTGCCATATTTGGATTGTGGGAGCCTGAGCCATAGGTTCCTCATCTGATTTTATTTCTAGAGTATATTCCCACTTATCTCATGCGCATATCTGTAGAAGGTTGGTATACCTAAAACCGCCCATTGTTACGAGGGAATATTTCATGTCCCTTGAGGTTTTGGTTGATAAGGCATTTACTCTCGATGTATTTCCTTACTCCTTGATTCATATTACGTACATGTACTGCATATCATTCACATCTACATGTATTGTATACATTATGAAATCATTCTTGTGACTGATTAAAATAACAATGATAGATGATAAGATGTCGTTGTTCCCTAGATGTTCAATGCAGTTGGTGACCTTTGAGTATCTAAGGAAAGTCACTCGTCTTGGGCTGAACACGAGGTTGCATTTTACTAGATTTGTACATGATCGAGAGCTGACTGGGCGTAAGCTGGGATATGCTAAAGATTGTCAAACTAGTTACTATGTCGATAACCTTAGGTTTAAGCGACAGGCGGATGAGATGTTCATACACCATCTAGAGGTGAAAACGCAGTATCGCAACAGCTTAGCTAAGGAAGCATATGCCCACCGAAAAGAAGAACATCAAGCCAGGGAGAACCAATCGGTGATCTCTCTTTGAGGAAAGAAAAGACGCTCTGCAACCAAGACAAAGCCAAGGCGCATCATACTCAAAAAGACAAAACTCAAGAAGACCTTCGAAATCATTATACCATGGATCAGAGAATGGCCGGAAGAGCTAAAGCATCTTAACCAACCTACTGAAGAGGGACGAGACAAAGATGCCATTAAGAAGGAAACCTTAATCGACTATCACTCCGACGAAGATTAGATCTTGGGAAGGGATAGCTTAGATCCCACATTCCAGGGGCCTTTTATGGTTTTCTTGTTTTAGAATAAACCTGATTGGTATTTTACCACCTTGAGAACTCTCTCGATCTCTCTATCATGACATATCTTTTTTTGTAATAAGGAATTTCATCTGCTATGTTCACGATTGATGTTTTGACCAATGGAATGTGACATTATTATTTCCTTTAATCACTAAAATGATTCTGACTAATTGCATAATTCACTTGTTTGAAATTTAAATTAGACCTTGAGTCGGGACTTTCATACCTAAAAGGGATTCTAATTTCCATTTCATTAATCGGAATATGCAATTAAACCAGTTCATGCATATTCCATGACGTTAGCGTAATCACATGTTTTAAACCATTCGCCCTTCCTTAGCGATGCAAATATCGCTATAACAACATTTGGGCGGTCTCTTCATTCCATACGCCTTTTCACAAATTCCCTTCAGACATTCCATGCTCTCAACATCTTATGATTTCTATACTTTTGAGGTCTTCCCTTTATCTAAGTAACGCTCTTATATCTACCAACAACTCTATATATCCACGTCGCCTCTTATTCAATTCCCCTCGAGAAACTGCTACCTTATACTCTAGTAGTAGGTGTAGCCTTGCAACGTTCTTTTACTCAAACAACATTTCCCCAACTCTATCACGAGGACATTCACAAACCAATTTCAATTATGCTCTAAGCATGCCAATTCATGTAGCCTTACTATCATGGCGTACATGCAATACCCCTTTCAAATCGTCTTGTTACTCCTTGAGTTTCCTTTCCACATCACATCAATAAGACTCTATCAACTCTTTTGAATCCGGGCAAGAACGCCACTATCGTCTTAGGCATTCATTCGACTCTAGTCTTCGAAAGCACAATTCACGTCTGTTCCTCCCTTCACATTATATCTTGTATTAACCCATTTCATCGACTTAACTCGAGTCCTTGGAAACTCTTTTCATGTTCATTCACCTATTCGTGTTACCCCTCGTCCTTAATCCATCTCACCAATGGAATAGCTTTTGTAGGGAATCTCCTAATGGTCCGTCTGTAACAATTCACCAATCTTAGTAAATCTTAACTTCCCGCAACTCACACCGACTATAGTCGATTCATCACTCATTCATATCCTCAAAGGATTTATCACTTCTTCCAATGCGTGAATCCTACTTCATTAGGTTCATGACTTGCGCTTTTCACACTTAGCATGCAATAGACATTTTCTCAGAACCCATGTGACACCCTCATAACAGTTCATGTTCTCATGGCTCCTTACATGAGTCCAACCATTGCCTCTTAAGACGGTAACAATCAATTCAACCATTCCTTGAGCACTTAGTTCGGCGATTATCAACTTCCTTCCATCAGGTGTCAAATCTTTCCAACTATTCCTCACACCTTTCTCTTGAGCCCAAACCTTGGCTCTCTGTTGTCACAGGTCTTTTGTAGGACCACACAATATTTCGTCTATCCTTGTCACTCTTCTCCTCGAGAAGCGTTAGTGCTTCAGCCCCTAAGTTTCCTACTCACTAAGGCGACCTTGTCCAATTCCGCTTGTTCCACTAAACATCAACATCATCCTGGAATTCAACATTATCTACAAGACAGTCTCTCAGATTTCATTTCCAGGGGTCATTCAAGTTCTGCGTCTTCTTTTTCGGTACAGATGCCCCTTCATCATACTAAAATAGTTTAGAGCTTTTCTACCTTTTACAAAAGGAAGAAACTACACAACTCTGTGGCATTTCCTGCTTCCAATTCACCTTGTCTTTTCTATTCCATAGGACGGCAACTTTGGAGTCTACGCCAACGGCGACACCTTTACTCCAGGATTCAAATGCCACCATGCTTTCACATTCTCTTGTCCACAACTCAGTCACCTCCGGTGATAATATATGTTCGTCCATGAGTCTTCACCAGTTCACTTGTCGAATGGTCAATTCAATTTCCTCAAATCACTTTGCGGGTAATATCTAAACGCTATTTTCGCTTACTAAATCATTCACTGGAATCATAACCAGTCAAGGCTATCAAGTTCGTTCACTTTTCCCTTCGTTAGTGACCATTTCATGGTCCAATCGCCCTTTAAGATCAATGCCCCATTCTTTAGAGAATGGCAACTCATGATTTCATCTCTCGTGGTTCTACTCCAATCAACTGATCCCAGGAAATCATTAACTTCAGGCAATCTAGCATGCCGATTCTTCTTTGACCTTATTCACAATAGAAAAGACTTACTACTCCCTTTCCACCATGGGCCTTCACCCAAGTAATCAACCATTTCCCATAGGCACGCTCAATATTCATAATGAATAATTCTGCTCGTAATCCGTGAGCAGGAGTTCTCTTACTCACAAATCTTTTAATCATTTTCTTCCTTAACTGAGTCCTATCACCATTCCTCAAAATCAGGAATAACATCCAGCCATAAGGTTCTCAAGTTCCAATCCACTCAAAGACTTACTCATCTTATTCAAGGGTCTTTGACCACCCTTACCATATGTCTAAGCGATCTTGAGAACTCTGTCTCATACTAGTCAATCATCCTATGATCCTTGCAACAGTATCGAGATCCAAATAATTCTTGCTCTCAAGCAATTCCCAGAATAATACATCCCATTGATCAACTCAACAAAGATAGTTTTGGCAAACCTCATGCCTTCAAGGAAATCTTTCCCTTAGTGACCTTTCACCAATCCTCAATAACCTCTTCGGGCTAATACAGCCAGGATCACTTTCCTTCTTTAAGGCACCCAAACCTTTGAGGTTTTCTCACAAAATCCTCAATCTAGAGGGAGACAATTTCGAACCTCATCCCTCGGTCTGGCTCAATCAATTCCAGCCCTATACATAATCTTACAGGCTTTTCCAAGCTCTCGTGACCCTACCCACACATTCAATCTCGAAAAGACTTACTTAGAGTTTTTTCTCTCGTGACTTCTATCACTTAACTCGTCAGTACAAGCCTTTATCACTAAGTGATTTAGAGAATCACGAAAGCTCCTCTCTGAGCTTGCTTAATCAGCAATTTTTTCCCATTTCCATTTAAAGCCCTCACGACCCATTCAGCTCTTGGGTCTCGTACAATCAACCGATCAAGCCATATCCTCTTTTAGTACTCGTTACTCAAATCGCCCATAGTTACTCAATTTCATGATCCATCTCAATTCTTAGATCTTATCATAGCACGTATCCTCGAGCCCAACGCTCTTCTACGACCACACCTTGGTCGTTCATCCTCATTAAGTTCTCATGATCCATCTTAGTCCTTAAATCTTTTCGTTTCTCACATACGCAAGCCAAGTGCTACTCTAGCGACCATATCTTGGTCCTTTAGCCTTATCAAGTTCTCATGTCACTGGAACCACTATGATTCCCTTCAGGAATCCAAACTCAAGTCGTATACTCAAGTCTATCAACCTCAGGCTGTTCATCTCAATATTTTTCACCATCCATCAGTGGTTCCCAAAACTCTCTAATGGTTCTCAAGCAATTCCCAATTAATTGTCGGATATTCAAGGATCTCAAATCATCGTTAGTCTATAATCCTTCCTCAAGCCAGCCTCAACGAGGCAATTTCTCAACTAACAGCCTTTACTAAGCTAGCCTCAACTAAGCAATAGTCAATCAATCACTCAAGACAGCGATTCACTAGGTCAAAAGCTCATATTCTAGGCCTAAAGGCATCCGCCTCTCTAGCATAGTCACAATAGACTATCTTATCTCAACACACCTCGGTTCCAAGGATATAAACTCATACGTCATCTAATTCTCGGTTATATCTTGGTCAAGCCAATCACACGAGGCTCATCATCAAACATGCTTAACATGCCCATCACAACTATCATTTTTCTTTTTCAAGGGCATCCATCGCCCAACACGAAGCCTTTCAACCATGCCTCTCATAGGTACCATTACACCGGTCATGCCACTTTCAATCATCCTCGATGAGAATCAATCCCATGCCATACATCCCTTATCCACCATTGGACTCAACCTGATACCTAGGCTTCCCTTTTCAAGTTATGACTTGGGTCATTCCTGCCTCTGCCATCTTAGAAGCCTGCCAGGAGCCGCTTCTTGTCCGGACCTCTTTGTCTCGGCGATCACTTCCCGCCCTCATCAGACTTGGCCGTTGCAGGTTGTCCCAAGCCATACATCTACGGAGAAAGCCCCGTTCCACAAGTCCCATACCATGTTTCATCACAGTTTGTAAGTATCCCATCAACTTGTCCCATACCAAGCGACGGTTTATTAAGTCCAACAACGATAAGTCGCAGCATGTACCCTTATCGACTTTCGTTTCAAAGCCACCAACATAAACATAGCATGGCCGTCCTCACCACTGGTCATAACAAAAGCGTCTTCAGATCAATTCCCATCCATTCATAAGTTCTAATTCCACCAATGATCGTCACATCTCACAGATCAATTGTATATATTCAACCCTATACCTCAAGTGCAGTCAACATGCAAATCAAATCCCTATACATTTGATCACAACTGATCTTCAATTCAAATACTCCTTGTATTCATCTCATCTCATATCACTCAAGGCTGACAATAACAAGTGATAGCTAAACCATCAAAATATCATGCAATTCAAGCCTGAATCCACTAATATCAGTCGTCTCTTTATAATTTGTACTCCTTAAGTTGGGTCATCAACAAATCAAGATCGCAACCATACACCTCAATTGACCCTTCATTCATAAACAATTTCCTATCATCCTCAAGCATAATTACTACCTCAAAGTCCATGCTCATGACTCTCCAATCACAGCTTGCTCCCACTTGTACTTTAATCACCATCTAACTCAAATCATCCATTAAAGTCAACTCTAGGACCATTCAAGTGTATACAAATTCAAGCCTACGTACTCGAGACTCACAATCTAGGCCTAGTCCTATAGACCTCAATATCTAATTATCCTCAAGTCATCGCTTCTTATCACTCTAGATCTCAATCACCTTGGATCGAGCTAACCTTGCTTTGATACCAAATCGAACAAGGATGTCATGCTCCGAACTCAGAGAGCACGTGAATATCCCTGTCCATGCCATTCATTCATTAACGCTCCAAGATCCAACGACCAATAACATATAACTCCTTTAATCGAATGCATGCAGAAGCGATACCTTCTTCAATTATATAAATACAATAACATACAATGACTTAGGAAACAAGGGTACATCAAAATCACCTTAACTAATCACTAAAATATTATTCCCCAATTCAGTATCCGAAGTACAATCTCAATATCCACAATTGACACTTTCATTCTAATGCAATTGATCAACTATCTCTTCAGACGCCAATCCTTGGCAAGCTTGTGCCACCTTCGCCTGAAACCTGTAAAATGTGAGCCCCCACTAGGGTGAGATATAAATCTCAATAAGGTGGGTCCTAACCCTGATTAGGTCGACCGTCCACTTAAGCAGTTTCGCCACTCTTCAAATCCAACTTATGAACACGCGTAGGCATAACAATCGCAATTCAATACACAACAACATATAGAAGGCAGGCATGCATTTATGATGTCGTGCCACACTCATGTGCAAATGTATACTTGGTCTGCCTTTTTGCCACATCCATCAACTCTTGCCTGCCTCATTCTCTAGCCCGCGATTAGATCGCATCAGGCTCGACCCGTGTAAACGCATCAGACGTCATTGGTGACCCGCGTAAACACATCAGGTCCCGGTTCAATTCTAGGCAAGGTTTATGAGCTCATACTTTGTCCCGCGATTAGATCGCATCAAGACTGTGGCTATTTCAACCCTACGACTTCGTCGCATCAAGGCGCCATCTAATCATACTTCACCCCGCGACCACGTCGCATCAAGGTCTCAACCTTCTGCCCCACGTCTCACACGCCTCAAGGCCTTGCCATGATGTGCTTATGCCACAATCAGAACCTATGCTTGACTTTCAATTCAATGGCACACTCAGTGGCAAGTGCCAATTCAAACACATTTCATAGATTTTGTGGCGTGTAGGTAAATAAAATGGCATACAAACATGGCAATGACTCAAGCATAGACAATGTCACATACATTTATCCTATAACACCTTAGGACATAATATAGGCCATCCCTATTGAAAATCTCTCGAGAATCAAACCAATCAAGCCTCGACTCACCCAATCGAGTCCGATCTTCCTATCCTAAGGTTAGGAATTTCCTTACCTTGGTTGCAACATCACAATTTCCTCCTCTTGAGCCTCCAAAGTTTCGGCTCATAATGTCTCATACCGAACTCAATGCGCAACCTAGCATATTTAACCAATTTCATCAATTTCCATACTCAATTCCTCAATCCATCAATCTCAATTGCCCATAACACATCCCTCAACATCTCATCACATCATAAACACCAATTTGGAACTCAAAATTACCCATCTCAGCCTCCAACAGATTCGATTTTGCACAGAACCAACCGGTTCATTTCGGTTCTGTGTAAATCATGTACTTCCAGCCTTCAGTCTACTCCTAAATCCTTCATTTAACCATCAATCTATCTCTTAACATGTCTATTTAGGGATTTGGGAGACTTACTGAAGATTTGAGGCCAATTGGTCGCTGAAAACCCAACAAACGCCGCCGGTTCGCGTAAGGTCAAAATCTGGAAGTTTCTGGGCAAGATTAACAAGATCAGTTCGTGGTCAAAAATTAATCAAATCCATCTCAACTTTTTACCACAGAACCATCTACATCTCTACTGAGTCTCCACAAAATTTGAGCTCAAGACTCCAAAAATTTGACCATCAAAGAGACTAAGAACAGAATCTACCTCTGGTTGGTTCCTATTCTGTCGACCTGTGGGAGAATACTTGCCCTGAATTCCACAGTGCTCCAAATGCTCCGATTCTTATTAGAGAATGTCGGCAAGACATGAAACTTTGTTGTGGTGGTCAGCCAACAGTAGATGGTGGCCAAAAGTGGCACTCGTGGGCATTGAACAGAGGCTCCAGAACTGATCGTCGGTTCCTTCAAGTCAGTTTCTGGATGAAATGTAGAAGGTCGATTGGTAGTAAAAACTTATCAAATTAAACCCAAATTTTTACAGATTCCTATACGTCTCATCTTGATCTCCACAAAATTTGGACCAAATATTTCAACATTTCGACCACCAAAGGGACTGAGAACGGGACCTACCTCAGATTAGAGCAGTTTTCGTCGACTCTAGGAAGAATCCTTGCTCCGGTCTCTTTGATGCTCCATTTACTCCGATTCCACTTCGAGGAGGTCGGCAAGACATAGATCTTTGTTAGTATGGCTGGCCAGAAGTCAAAAAGTGGCCGGACGTGGTGGTGGTGGCCGGCGAACAGTGACCTAGATTCTGGTCGCCAGGCAGCAGAAGGAGGGAGGAAGAAGAAGAGGATTTTCGGTGGTTGGGGAAGATGGTCTGGCCGAATGAGTGTTTGTGGAGAGAGAGAGAGAGAGAGAGAGAGAGAGAGAAAATAAAATTGGTTATATTCAATAAGTATGGTCAAATGAGTTGATTGGTAGGTGGATGAAAAGGTGAGATGACTATCCTTGATTGGATCTTTGAAACTTGGCATTGCTAGTTTCCATGAAGATCCAATGGTCACTCTCTCTTCCTTGTGTTCGACAGCCATAGGGGGGTGTAATGCCCATTTTGCCCTTCTTCAATTATAATAACAAAGTTCTAAGCTTGAGGGGTAAAACGGTCATTTTACCCTCGACGTTTTGAACGTCATTTTTCTCGTTTTGAAAACCTTCGATAGGGCGACAGCCAATCCAAGTAATGTTGAAATTCTTAATTTTTCATTTCAAATCTTTCAAAGCTCATTTCTGCTAGTTTTCTCTATTAGACGTGGTTTCAGCCTATCCCGAACCGACGGGCGACTTTCGTAGACATTACGCGTATCGACCCCGTGATTCATATCACGTTTAGGGCTTGTCAATTCATGGCGGCTTTGATTGTCATGTAATTGTGAGGGTCTATCACTAGTTCCCTCGATAATCCTTATGGCCAAAGCGCAATTTCCTATCCGAGTTCCCCAGGTCCACTTTCCTCGTCTCATGTTAGCCTTTCCCTTTTGGTCAGTCTACTCGAATTGATCAGGATCGAGCGGAATACAATTGAGATCCATCTCTAGATACTCGCTTCTCATTATTGAGTCTGAAATTGATTGGAAATCAGAATGTCACACTCTAACTCGATTTGGATAATAAAGGGCAAGTTGATAAAGCCCTTGAATCTCTGATGGTATGAGAGAACATTTGAAGGGAGTGATACGTCAAATGGCATGAGTGCCAAAAAGCGTATTATTGTGATGGTCTAGTAAGGAACAGAGTTATTTTGAAGAATGAGAATGCGATGAGGCGTCCGTACCTCTTGAGATTGGATAATTGAGAAGATTGCAAATTTCAAGGATAAAATTTCTGTAAGGGGGAAGAGTTGTGACATTCTGAATTTCCTGTCATTTTGGGGCTATTGAATGAGAATGTATCTATCAATATATTTCTGTTTTGTCTCACTCGGATCTAATCGATCCAGAGTAAACTGACCAAAAAGGGAAAGACTGACTTATGACAAGGTACATGGACCTAGGAAACTCAAAAAAGGAAATGACGCTTTGACCATAAGGATTCTCGATGGAACATTTAGAACCAATAAAGGTCGATCAAACAACGATTAAGGAATCCATTGCTAGCGTTATATGATTGGAGCACGGTTGATGTCGTTTAACCAATGTATAATTTGTAAATTTTTCCTTAATCGAGCTATGACGATCGAGACCATCGAAACTAACAACAACCAAAGTTGTCGTAACTTGAGTTGTCCTAAGTGTGATGAGAATCACAGAGTCAACACGTGTAACGTCTGCAAAAGCCGCCCGTTAGTTCGAGATAAACTGAAGATACGATCGACGGAAGATTGATCGCGAAATAGGAGCTTGAAATTGGAAAATGGAAATAGAGAATTTCAACATTAGAAAAGGATTTGACATCGTCTCGCCAATGGTATTTAAGAATTGGAAAAGTGAAGTTTCGGATGGAAAGTGCAAAATTACCGTTTTGCTCCTCGACCATTTGCCATTGCCTTTAATTTTTAGTAGGACAAAATGGTCATTTTAGGCCCTTATGTAGTTGCCGAAAATTTATATGGATAGGGTCAAAGGAAGTCAAAGCAAGAGTTGATAATAATTGAGGTGTGCCAAGTGTCATCTATAGAAGGTTTCATGAATTTAATGCCCCCACAAATCAATCTTGTCAAATTAAACCTCAATTATTTGTGGGAAGCTTCATTATACATCCCTTCAGCTATGTACTCTCTCTCCCTCCATTTCCCTTCAATTTCTTCTCCATCTTCTTCTCACCCGAAACCGTCTAGCCCGATTAGTCCCAACCACCTACCTTCCTCCAGTCATAACTTTTTCGTCCAACATCGGATTGAGGTAAAACCACCGCCATATGAAATCCTATCATCTTGCCGTTTCAACAAGGCATTATGAGCTCAATTTGACCTGGCCGTTTGTCCTATAAACCCATTTGAGTGGGCAAAGTTCAGGACGAGGTCAGATTCTGATCAGTTTTGGGAAAAGACCTTTTTCGTGGGTCTCGAGACTATAAATGGCTTCAAATTTTTGGTGAGGTCCTCTACACTCATAGTATTAAAGTTGGCTGAGCCGTGGTTGCATTTTATTTGGGTTTTGATGAGTTTCCATGGTTGATTATGGGTGGTTTCCTTGAGGTAGAATCTGACAACCTGCGCATCGAAGAGAATCGAACCGATTGGAAGCCTTTGTGGTGTCGTTTTGCTTCCAAAATTTCGGACAATGCATGATCCTTATTGGTCGTGGACTTGCTGAGTTGGGAAGGGTCAATTGGTTTGGATTCCTTGCTATTCGATCAAAGATAAATGTTCTTTAAACCTTGACCTGAACATTAGGACACTACTGGATAAATTATTTGAATGAATTGGTTGATTGGTGGAGCCTATTGCTTGAATTGCTTGATGCAATTGTAGGGTGTTTATATTGTGATTGATAAATTGAGATATAGATGTGACTATGAGCCCCAGTGATGTACAATTGGCTATGAGCCCTAGTGATATCGAATTGGCTATGAGCCCCAGTGATATTGATTGATTATGAGCCCTAGTAATATCAATGGATAAAGTGCCTAGAGATGTACATTGCGGCTGAGAGCCCAGGCGATAAATTAATGAGTTGTCTTTTTTATTGTCTTACAAAGCTATATGCTCATTTAAATGCTTTGCGCTTGAAGCTTGAACCCATGAGGTTGAGTATACTCGATTATGATTCTTGTCCATGCCTATCTTATTGAAATGCTTGATTTATGAATGCCTTGTGCCATGGCACGAATGATTTTTTGCATCTGGTGTCATGTTGTGGTCTGGAAAAACTGGTGGTCAGGTCTAAGTTTAGGCTTCATATGCTGAGATTTGTATCTCACCCTGACGTGGGATAACATTTTGAGGTCCCTGGCAATGGAACTCTCGAGATTATCTTGAACTAGCAGTTGAAGATGCCCCATTGAAGAAGTGATGTCAGACATGACCTAGTTTGAATTTCTTTTGTAAACCCAAGCCTTGTGTAGTATCTTGATTAAACGATTTCATGGTGTAGTCATGAAGTCATCTTTTGTGTTATTGAAAGGGAGTTGTTTTCTCGCTTCCGTTTACTCATGTTATTAGTATCGATTTACATGTTGTGGACCGAAAGATCCTAGGAGAGTAACGTAATATGATTGGCCTGGTGGGATGTTCGCGTGCCCATCGAGTTCGGGGCGTGTCATCCCTATTTAAGTAGTATCAGAGTAAGGTCAGTTCGATCCAATTTGATTGAGATTTGGAGTGATAAGGAGTGATGGCTTAAGGACGATTAGATAGCGAGACCTTTAGGATTAAGCATTTATTGCTGAATATTGTGGATTATAGGTTTGAACCTGTGTTGCATTTTAATGGTTATAGTATCAATCTTCATTGATGCTCTTGGGTGGTGACATAGTTGAGATTCACAAGGAAGCAAGCACAAATTGAGTAGTCATAAGCATGGATTTTGAGGTTATAGGTGTATTTGATGTTAGCAGAGAATTGCTTATGAAGAGATGGTCGATTGGATTATATGATTGTGATTGTGGCTTGTCGATGACCCAACTTGAGAAATATGAGTTATAAAGAGACGACTGGTATTAGTGAATTCATGCTTGAATTGCATTATATCTTGATGATTTTTAGCTATCGTTTGTTATTGACAACCTTGGATGATATGAGACGCGATGAGGAATGGAGGTGGTGGTGTTCGGTCATGAGTGTCCCAAACCAACGAAGAAGAAGAAGCATAAGGAAAAAAAAAAGAGAGAGAAAGAGAAGAGAGGGAAGAGAGATCCACGACCGATGGGAGAGGGGCATGGGGAAGAGAAAATTGGTGGGGTCCACAAGGACTTTTGATCCATTTTGTCTCATATGGCTTAATGGTTTTTGTCCCACATGAATAAATAATTCAAGGCATTTTGGTCATTTGACACACTGGGACTGAAATGAAATTTAAGTGCATTGAACGAAGGGTATTTTCAATAATTTCACAAGTTAGGCTCGGTCAGGATTAGGCTCAGGCGCAAAGATTAAAGTCTCAATTTGCGACGACTTAGAATTTCGAAACCTAATCTAAAACCATAGAAGCTTCGAAATTCGTCTAATTATCGTCTCTTCCGTCATTAAAGTCCAAAATTTCTATCAACTATAATTCAATTTAATATCCTTTTTTATTGAATTCAGGCGCTTACAAAAGTCGAATTTTCAAGATGTCACATGCTGCATCAAGGCAAGGCCCTCACGCATCCTTCAACAAACAAAGAAGAAAGAAGTAAAGAACGGAATAGAATAAAAAAATATTTTTTAAAAATATTATAAAAAAGATCTATGTTAGCGATTTCTTGTCAAAATTGGTTGGATGGACTCAATGAATATCGATGCAAACATATTTAGAATTAAATTAGTCTATTAAAAAAAATAAAAATAAATTGATACCAATGCGATAGGTTTATGACTCTTATGGTAATTTTCCCTCGTCATATGCTCCAATTACTTTTATGTCTTGGGCTTATTAATTGGGCAATAAACCCGAGCGAACAATGTATGCCACCAATTGTCATGCGAGACCCACTTTAAATGGTCACAACACAAGCCCTCTTTATATCAAGGCGCGCGCACCGTCTTTACCAAAAGACTTTCGGAACAACCATTTCTTTTGACTCTCAAAAACGAAGAAGAAAACATCTCTTTTGCCCCTTTTCCAAGACTTTGAAAATCCACACAGATCTGTTTCTCGGGTTTGGTCCATAATAAGTCCTTCCAAGAGAAATCTTTGTTAGTCACTTTACCTTATGATCCGTATCCCTACTTTTGAAGCCCATCAGAATGCTTGCTTTTATCTCGTTCCTTCCATTATAGACTTGATCAGGAGAGTGTGTGCAGGCGTGCTTCCCTACACCGCACGTGCATCTGGCTGATCACGTGCGATACCCAAGAAAAGGACAAACGTGGGACAATTGACAGAATGGCGTACACGGCGTCAATGTCGGACTAGGGTTGCGGTTCTTTTGGCGAGAGAGAAGGTAAGAAATCTTTTGCGACACGAGAATAGAGAGATGAGGCGATACGATTTTACCATTATCATGCGAAATGCTCTCATATTTACTATGTAGGGTGGGCAGAATTTTCGTAATCTGTCGAGGGGCAATCGAAAATTGTTGTTCGATTGAACGATGTTCCGCTTGAGTTGGTTGCATACGGTGGGATCGCGTCGCTGATACGTACACCAGAGGCACCTTGCTCCATTGCACGTAATGTACAAAATATGCTGTGAGTGATTGAGCATAAACTTATATCAAATTCGAATTCAAGATCAATTAATTTTAACCTGTTTTATTTGAATGAATTCAAATAAAATCCTCCCAATACATTTATCACTAAATTCCCAGATAATTTATCTCTCTCTGTATAGGAACTTCTACTTGAACAGACTATCTTTCTTGCTTGCAGGCAGCACTGCTTCACAGGGCTTTCCTTTCTTGTAATGTCTATTAATTGCATTTATGGACAAGCACTAGCAAGCAGGGGTCCAGATCATTAGGTAGGAAAGAACAGCAGAAGACATCAAAACTCCCGGTCAAACTTTACTTGTGTTAGCGATTTTAGCAGGAAATGGACAAGAAGAGCCATAAGAGTCATAAGACAGTGGTGGGTTATCCTGTGGCAAAACTTGGAAAGCATGTCACAGTTCCTTTCTTATCACCCACCAGTCAATCTCTCTCTCTCTCTCTCTCTCTCTCTCTCTCTCTCTCTCTCTCTCTCTCTCTCTCTCTCCAGGCTTTTGTCCAGAACAAGGGAAAGAGACGTTGAAATGAGAGAAAAGAAAAGGGCGAGACGAGAGAGTAGGGAGGGAGAGAGAGAGAGATGGATCCAAATACAGTTCTTGAAGACATCGATCAGATACTTAAAAGTAGGAAAAAGCAGAGGTTTTTTCCTCTGATGAAGGAGGAGTATAGAAGCCCCTCTTGATGTGAACATCTCAAAACCTTCATGTCTTTTTATTTATTTATTTTCCCCCCCTTTATTCAGTGTTTTTTCCCCCATGTGTCGCTTTCATCGAATAACCCACCCTCTGAAGTCTGAAGTATTCTGTGTTTTCCTTATTCCCTCTCTCCTTGACTGACAGTTCATGGGAAACAAGAAATGCAAAAAGCCCAAGAAAATGAGAAGAATGAAGATGGACAATCATAATAACTTCATCAAGTGACATGATAACCTTTTCTTTTCGTAATCATGGCGGCCACACTTTTTGCGTCCAAAGATTAAACAACAGATGGGTTATATTGTGTTGCATTTTTTTTTTGTTGTCTCTTTTTGCGAATTTCGAAATGAGATTTTGAGGTTCGAATCATCATTCGTTTGCGTCTCGTTGGTGGCACTGTATCTCTCTCTTTTCTTGAGCAGCTTCCGTATAGGAATCAAGGAAAAACATGTTCACCCGTCCAGGGTCAGCGTAGTGTACGTATCACCCCATTAATGGGAGGGACTGGGGAGCATGAGAAAGCCCAAAAGGAGATCGTCAACAATGAAAGACATAGCCTCTGTCAACTGTGACCCTCTTCAGCTTTTCTTATAGGAGAAACTGAAGCCATGGCCATCAATGGCCTCTCTCTCTCTCTCTCTCTCTCTCTCCCTAACTGAACATTCAGGCATGAAAGTCAGAAAGAGAGAATTAATCAATAAGGATCGATGAAAAATGACAGGAGAGAAGACCGCGGATGCAAGCAAAAGATCATTGATGTTCAAAGTTGAGTTTGGACTTAAAAGCTTTTCGATGATTTTACTCTAATCGAAAAAAGCCCACCTGTATTAAATGGTTAGGGGGGGAAAAAGATATGTACAGATCACAAACACTCATAACGCACGCACACACATAACTCTCATCGATATATATCAGACTCTGAGGGCAAGAAGATAATCAAAGCGGAAAAAAGGGCAAAAAAAAAAGAAGAAGAAAAGAAAACCTCTTCAAAAATAAACAAAAGGAAAAGGAAAAGACAAGAAACCTCAGCCTCAGCTTCTTCAAATAATCCAGGAAAAACTTGTCGTCGTCATCATCATAATCATCGCCAAGAACCTTAACAAGCCGAAGGAGGCATAAGATTCAACCCTAAGTCATCCTTCTCCAAAACCAACCGAGCCTTGTTGGTCTCCATGTAACCCACAGGACTCGAGTTGTACTCTGGGTGCAGCCGCTTCTTCGACAGAAGTGGCACGCCGAAGAGCTTCATCTTGTTTATGACCGGTGGGTCTTCAAGTATCGCTAGAGAGCTCTGTGATACGTTGCCGCTACCGCGGACCAGCGGCTTGACGTGACTGGTAACGACACAATTATTGTTGGTGGGAGCCGCAATGGCATTGCCGTAGTTATTGTAGCCAAGGAGCTGGTTCAAGGGTTTTTGCACCAGAGAAGGCGGCGATGACGACGAGTAAGTGCTGGGAGCGACAGGCTTCACGTGGTTCTGGACGAAGTAGATGATGTCGTTGTAGAGCTTCTTCATGTGCGCGAGCTCGGACATGAGCATGTTGTTGCTCCTTCGGAGCCTCTCGTTGTCCTCGGATAGGGCAGTGACTGCGGAGCTGCTGTAATGGGCGGCGCTCGCGGCGAACCCCACGCTGTTGTTGAAGCCGCCGCAGCCGCTCCGGGGAGAAGAGAGCGGCGGTGGAGGTGGAGGGGGCGGCGAGTCGCACCAGTGGGAGGAATGCTGGTCGTCGGAGTCGGAGGGAGAGATGCTGAGGCGGCTTGGGAAAGGAAAGAAACCCTGGTTGGGGACGCCAAACGACGAGGCGGAGTGCGGGTGGTGGTGGTGGGTGATTTGGGGTTGGGCGGTCTTCCGGCGGTGAATCTCGCAGAGTAAATGCTTCTCGCCCTTCCTGAAGAACTCGTTGGCGAATTCCCACCTGTCTGGTACAATCTTCCTAAAACCCTATTTAATGAAGAGTCCAAAAAAAGGCAACAAAAATCAGCTATAGAAATAAGCCACAAATGAATGTGGCAGCTAAATCTTGATAAAACCCTAGCAAAAGGACCATTTCCACTGATTGAAACTGGTTTGACAATTCCAGGGTTTTAGACTAAACTGTGTGAGTGGGTAAAAGAGAGAGCTTGGACTAATTTGTCTCTTTCACAGACAGAAAGACAGATGTAAGAACTCAAAAAAAAAAACAAAACAAAACAAAAAAGCAACAAAGAAGAAGAAGAAGAAGACCCATGTGAGTGCAACAAAAACCCATCTCAAGAATTTCCCGGTGAGCTCAGATAATGACATAGCCAATCTCGCATGAAACAGCGGGAGTCTCTATCAAGAAAAATTCGAGGTAAAACAGATTTTCTGGTCGGAGAATTGCTTAAGCGGATCATCAGGACACACGGGAGTGCAGGGACATGGGAAAGACAAAAACATACGTAGGTGTTGAGCTGGCGGACAAAGCTGGAGAAGTTGTTGTGCTTGAAATAGTTGGGGAGAAGGTCGCGGGCGAACTCGGGGGGACGCCACACGATGAAGGTGGAGTCGTCGTCGCCCCAGGAGACGATGTGGTCGGTGGCTGGATCGTCCACCAGCTGGTACGTCTTCGTGAGGAAGGGCGCCGGCACCGCCTTCTGCGCCTCCACAGCCACCAGCAAGCCCTCCCCGCACTTGTCCACCATAAGCTGCGCCATCCCTTCTTCCTGTTCTGTCTCTTCTATCACCAACCCTTGTTTCTTCTCCTCCTTAGAGAGAGAGAGAGAGAGAGAGTTGCTGTGCTTTGGTCGGGAGGGGAAGGGGGAGGGGGGAGGGTGATGATATTGAGAGAGTGACTTTGGAAGATCAAAAATGGGGGAAGGGGAGACAGAGAGGGAGGGAGAAGATTTCGTTTTGGGGGAAGTGCAGGAGAGGAAGGAGGATGACGGTGAGTGTGACTTTCGGAAGATAAAAATAGGAAGAGAGAGAGAGAGAGAGAGAGAGAGTCAGAGAGAGATTAAAGAAGATAAAATTGAGGAGAGAGGCAAGGTGGTGCTGCAAAGTACATACCACATATAAGTCCTATTCAAACACTGAATTTTGCTTAATATCCATGTTATTTTTCAAACCAACTTGATAATATCCATTGGGATGTCATCTTTTAGATCCATCAACGGTAAAGAAAAGTTTCTATTTCGAGCACAAATATTATCCTACTCCACACACATGTAACTTTCCGTTGCCAAAACTCTTTAAACCTCTAGTTAATTGCTTTCCATAGACTTTAATTTAGAGAATTGATTATATAACAGTCTATTTTGGGCAACAAAAAAACTAATAACAATTAATTAAAAATCATTGTGGAGTCCATTTTTTTAAAAAAATTGTGGTTCATAACATATTATTATTCTCGCAGTCATGCTGACAAAATCCTTAATCTTAAGTAATTGGTTTTAATGTCTCTTAGATGCATTGATTGCGGTTATTTAACATGAAAAATGGACAATATGTTCGGTCTTTACTGTTCATTCAAGTAACATTAACATTATTTTTAAGGTTAATGGGAAGAAGGAAAGAATTTGTTATTATATAATGACGGATTTGAAGTTAACTCCCCTCGGTTGAGGAGAGAGAGAAGGGAATATGTGTCTCTCTGTCTCTCTAGGACTGTGTATTAAGGGCATTTCAAGACAAACCCGTGACCCTCTCCCTCTCCCTCCCGCTCCCCTCTCTCTCTCTCTCTCTCTCTCTCTCTCTCTCTCGGGCTCCGACATGGATCCCGCGCATACCCACTTAAAATCAATCCAATCACAGGACTACGGTGTACCCTCCTAGGCTCTCTCTATTCTTGCCTCTTCCACTTCCATCTCCCTCCTTCTAACAAAGAGAAATCATCACACTGAGCGAACTCAATTAAGATGGAAACAAGACATTCTTTCTTTCAATGATATATTAATTTAAGATTTACTATTATTTTCATGTGCAGTGAATTTATGTTGTATCAATAAGTTTGACCGTTCGTTAATTATATGAAAAAAAAAAACCATCCGCTCCAAACAAGATCTAAAAGTGCTTGATGAAAGTGTTTTATCTATTGCCTAACTTCATCACACATAGACTTTCTGACGGGATCAAATTGTTTTGGTTCATATATACCCATAAGGCCAATCATGATCCGATGATCTGAATGATATGGCTCATCGAAACTCCAGGGTTTTCATATATCCCACATGCTAAATTGAGTTACCCACTGACTCTAATTTCAGTTATGCTCCGATTGTCACCTGTGACCTAGCGTTGTGGATGGGTCCTTCTTCCATGGGAGTGAAGACAGATTGAAAAGGAGCTCAAAAGGGCAATCTCGTCACGCCATGTGAGCTACTCTCACATGGGAATCTGATACCGATTAACCTATTTAAGTGGTGGAAAGAAGTAAAACGAAGCTTCACTTCACGCCAAAACACTGTCTGTGTGTGTGTCTGTGTGTCCTTTTCTGCAGAATTTGTAGCTTAGCCTTTGTTCTTTTAATACTACTAACCATCTCTCTCTCTCTAGTCTCTTCCCAAAATTTGGAATCTCATCATTTTCTACTACGAAACGCAACCACACTCACTAGATCAAACAGTCTGAAATAATAAGGTAAAGGCTACATCGAACTACGTGATGGGATTTAAAGCCTGTTCCTGCGTCACGACACTTCTTCTCTTCTTCTCCTTCTCCTTCTCCTTCTATTTCTTCTCTCTCTCCCTCTCTCTCTTTCCAGACAATATTCCAAACTTCAATATCATCATGTGTACGCAACACATGCTCTCTGGCCACTACTAGGTTTTACTCACTAACTTACAACAGCTACCTCGCTTCTTTAGCTTCTGTTTCTTTCTCTTTTCCTCTTTCTACGGTTTGTTCTGCTGTTTTTCCTTACAATATTTTGGTGGATTGTAATCTGTTCATCTCCTTTTGTTGTGAAATGGTGGGTTACAATCTGTAGACTTCTTTGACACTCGTATCAGGTGACTGAATTATTGGCCCCGAAAGTTTCCCAACATCTGAAAAACCGTCACAGCTTTTCTAATGGGTATGAACTTTGCTTTCTACTGCCCCAAGAAAATATTTTGTTTCGATATATGAGGAAATAGGGTTTGTTTGAAGTTCTCTTGATATCTACCCTAGGGCCTCCTTTCCCTTTTCCCTCCCGCCCTTATTTCAGGGAGAGCCATGGTTTTTTTTTTTTTTTTCAATGCCTTTTAACATCAAAATGATGATCTCTTTTTATGACTAAATTGTGCTTTGCCTGTGGAAAAAGTCATAAAAAGAACAACGGATAATCAAAAGGGTAGGCCAGTTATTTCTCACTTCTTCTAAAAGTTCCATAAATAGAACATGATAACGTTCGAGACTCTCATTGGAATGAGTGGTTATGTGAGGGATCCTATAAAAAGTGAGAGAAAAACACAAAGATTCATTGGTGATTACTAAGTGACAAGAGGAAGGGGTAGGGACGGAAGACAAAGACCCCGATAGTGAAACAATGGGGAAAATGATGACTAATTATTTCACATAGATACTCATCTGATTATTATGATCATGTCTATGATGCAAATTATTTTATAGGGTAAAAAGTTTGAGGTGCCCCATTTCCCCCCCCCCCCCCACACCATATAATTTCTCACTCATCATCTTTATCGATTGTCTCAAACTAGATATGAATATTTTCTACATGTTTTGGATCTTCTATTAGAAGCTTTTCAGAATCTTATCAAAGAAGCCAAACACATCTCAACTTCCCAAAGGCATGGTATTATACACCATGATTGATCAAATTTGGGGACTTTGGAAATAGACCTAGTTTTCTTCCAATTTTGCACAAAAAAAAATCATAAAGAGAAAATAAAAAAATGGCTTTTACCGGTGAATAATCTTTTCTAGTGCTAGCATCGGAACTCTGCTCGTGAAAATAATGTCTTTCTTCTCTCAAGTATGAAATAATATTCTTTCTCTCTCTTTTTTTTAAGAAATAATGTTCTTTCAAAAAGCTTATAAGCATATTAATAGATAGATTGAACATAGCTACCAAAAAATGGTATAAGTATAACACAAGTGGTGTCATTATCGTCCTTGTTAAACATATGTTTAGTAAAACATAAATAAAAGGTATCCTGAAACCGTGCTCTTTTTTTATACGTGATTCTTCATGTAAACCTTCTGAGCTTCTACTTCCCTTTGTTCTTGTTCACACCTTCTTACCCTCCTGTGCTCTGCGCAAATGTGCAGCGGCTGACAAGGGGACAGTCCTGTTTATTTTTCATCGCCCTTGTTTGCCATTCTCGTGATTCTTATTTTGTTCTTTTCCTCTGAGAGAACCGTATGTCTGAGTTTTATTTTAATTTTTAATCATAAAACTTTCTGTTCATGTTACATCTTCTCATGCAAATTTGGGAATATCTTCCATGTTCTCTCCCTCAAAACATCAGTACAGATGCTCCCACGAGGACACTTCTTCATTTTGCCAGGAAAAATAACAAAAAAATTGTTTGAATTTGTGAATCAATAAAACAAAAGCTCCAAAAACATCCACTTGGTAACTGTGACAAGGAAATAAAAAGGTTCTCATTTGGTTTGTCTAATCTAGCTGCATCTCCAAAAAGAACAAAAGAAAAAAATCTAGCTGCATCTGACTTTTGCCATCAAGTTTCATTCAAATCTGAAAGTGAAGTAGATGACTGCTCAGTGTTTCTCATTTACATTTCAAAGGGCCCAGTTACAATGCCTAAATATCAAATCACACCTTTGTTCATCAAATTTAAACTTTTAAAATAGTCAATAATAGTCCTACAAAATTTTAATTGCTATCAGAGCAAAAGATTCTTATCAAAATCTTTCTAGACTCATTATCCACGGGAAAGTTACCAAAAAAAGTTGCAAGCATATTACAGTTTTATCAATTTAGTCAAAGCTTTCAATTAGGCTAATCGAGTCTTAAACCTTTTCACGTTTTTCAATTGGGTCCATCCAACCAGTTTTAGATGGAAATTGCTTACGTGGACATCAGTCATCCTATGTCACATGAGTGGTACTACCATGGACATTTTTAATAATAATTATTTTCTTTTCTTAGTTTCTTTTCATTTACTTTTTTTTTACTGAGTACCAGCGACAATTGCCCAGTACTAAGCAAGAGCAGCCTACACCAGATTGAGCAAGGATGGCCCTCACCGAAGCAAGGTCGATGCCAATGAAGGCGACCTCCTTTAGGCGAAGCCATCTCTCACCTCGCTTGATTGGGCTCGGGCGACCGTGCCCAGCCTTCTCCATTCACCGACAAAAAGAGAGAAAAAAATCATAAAAAATTTAAGAAATTGCCTCTGTCAAGGTGACTACGCCACGTAGGACGATCAGCACCGACTAAAGCCCTTTCGGTACCTTTTTCTTTTTATTTTTAAAACTATTTAGCAAATAGTCTTGGTCAATTTTAAGCCTAAAGACAAAGGTGATCATGCGGCTGCACAATCACATAATGTACCACTCAATAACAAAGCAATAAATAAATTACTAGATATAGGGCAAACGTCAATGCATTAAGCAAATCATAACTTCACTATGATTAGTTTCCCAATATCTGCAAGATGTCAATTGAAATAATGCATGCCCTATACATTATTTCTAAATGCAATGTTGATTATTTCTATTGGGGGGTTTTCTTTTTTAACAAAAGATTAAACAATATGTAATGCATGAGATGCAGTTTAATTTTTTATTATGTCTCTATGATGCTAATCTAACTAATGACATCTGATATGAATTATATAGATGTGTTTTCTATGTTACCTAATTCTTATATCACGCGCAATCTAACTTATATGAGCTTGAACATACAATTACTGAATGACATCGGTATGATGACATGGAAATTATGACATGGCAATATGATGATGTCGCAACGATGATGACATGGCAATGACAATACCACTTCTATATGAAATATGCAGCTATTTTTGTGATTTTCTCTTAAATCTTTAATAGAAAATACCTAATTTAAACTAGGTAATAACTTAGATTAAATTCTAATCTAAAGTAGGTCATTTCCTACTACATGGTTCCTAACTAAGCAATTCCAAATTAACAGACTAAGTTGAATGCGATATGAAATATAACAAGGCCATACACCTCAATCCAAAATAGGAAACAAAGGTATGCGATCTTAAATCTTTAATAAGCGAGTTCTTGGACATGGAAGAAAATCTTGGATCTTCGCCAGGACCTCGGTTCACAGTTTAGATGGAGGATTGGTAATGGCCACTCGACATCATTTTGGTTTGACCACTAGCATGAAAAAGGTTTCCTTTTTAAGTTTTTCACGGCTGGAGACATTTACCGCTCTAAAATCCCTTGACAGGTCACCGTTCGGGACTTCTTCCTCTTTGACTGGCCACCATCCACCACCTTGAATATTATGCGGCCTTGGTTGGAACCAGTACCGTCTTTTTGTGAAAACTAAAGAACATAAATTCTCTTGGAATGACCACAATTCTAGGAACTTCTCGATTGCAGCGGCTTGGGACTATACAGACACAAAGAGCGCCATGTACATTGGCATACATTTGTATGGGATAAGGTATTTGCTCCCCGAGATGCCTTCCTTATGTAGGTAGCCTCACAACCGACTACCAACTCAGGTTTTGCTACTTCAATATCAGAGAATTGATGATGATTCTTGTGCATTTTGTCGAACTAGACCGGACTCAGTTGATCATCTATTCTTTGGCTGTGTGATCACTAGTAGACTTGCCACTACATGGGCATCCAAGTGTAATCTGACTTGGCGAAATCGTTCATGGGATGATCACATTCGGTGGTCGAAGCAATATATAGGTGGCCTATCCTTTTCCCACAGGATTGCTAGATTTTCTCTTGGTGCCCTATGCCATATTATTTGGATCGAGAGAAACAACATCCTCTTCTGCAACAAATCTCTCTTTGTACCGGCACTTATCTTGCATCTCACCAAAAGGGTCAAAGACAAAGCTATCTCTATGGGGCACACTCATGATCAGCCCCGCAATAGGCGTCTCTAAAAGAAACTGGGGACTTTCTCCCACCATTTTTTAGGAGTGTCGTGATGTTACATAATCACTGTTTTATTTCATGGAGAGTTTACTTCTGAATTCATTTGCTGATTATGTATGCTTCAGGGTCGGATACTTTTTCTGGTGACTTCTTTCACTGCTCCTGGTGGCATTTCCATTGTCTTGGAGCTGGTTATTGGAGCTTTTTCGATACTGGTCTGGTGTAATGCTGCTAGTGGTTTTACATACTGGAAGTTGGCTAACTCAGGGGATTAATTTTCTGTTTTGGCCGCCTCTTTGGCCTTTTTATTTCTATTTTGGCCATATGTTGGCCTCTCTTTCTCACCTAGGCGATTCAACTTCGGCTATTGTATATGGCCTATTTGCATGGTGTTTTGTTCCGTTTTTTCACCGACTATTCTACGGTCCTGCTGAGGTCAATCTTACCGGTTCGCTACTGGTTTTACAGAATGGGAGCTGGTTAAGATACTTGCTGGCCTCTTCTTCTCACGTGTGCTGCCCAGATTTGGACGCCATCCACAGCCTACTTGCAAGGATGTTCTGTCTTGCCTTGGCTACCCTCTTGGTTGGCCTATTAGTGCCGGTTTTACTGATGTTGAGTAAACAATGTTAAAAATAACAATTCTGTTTTATAAAATTGGAGGACACTTAAAATTCGAATGACAATAGTAAATGTGAACAAACTGTCTCAAACATAAAAATATTAAGTTGGCAAAAGTACAAAATCTAAGCCTTGAGAAGCAGGTCAGTGGCACAAAATCTGAGCCTTCAAAAGCAACTCAGAAGCAGGTCAGAATCACAAAATCCAAGCCCTTCAAAAGTAGCTCAGAAGCAGGTTACAAGCACAAAATCTAAGCCCTTCAGAAGCAGCTTAGAAACACAAAATTTAAACCCTTCAGAAGCAGTGAATCTGAATTCGTCAAAAATATTGAATTTGAACCCGTTAGAAGCAGTAAATCTGAACCCTCAGAAGTACTAAATCTGATCAGAAACACAACAGTATTAAAAGAAATGGAATTGATAAAAATACCGAGGTATGTGTTCGACACAGTTTCCTTAAAATAGATTTGTCACTTCTAGTAAATGCTTTGAGGTTTCGTGAACATCAATCTCCTAGGATACAATGGTTAAGCAGCGATAGAGACAAGCACAGCACTCCAAAACTTTCCGCGAACTTGAACACAACGTGAACACTATCGAAAAGAGGGAGAGGAGTTGTTCTTTGAGGCTGTAGGTTTTTCCGATCTCACAAGCAGAATGGGAAGCTACCTATTTATAGGCTCAATGGGGCATTGTGAAAATAAAGAATTATAATAGGTGTTACTTAGTTAATACCATTAACATACGGTAATTAACTTAAGAACGGTTACATTGTAACGACTTGAGTTGAAAAAAAATTAATAGATAAGATTAAAATTGGGCTTGTCGCGAGGCCCACTTTCCGGTCTTGCATTTTCGTACGCAAGCCATGCGCTCGCGCTCAAGTTTTAACTTGTAGGCCTCCATTGGGGTCTGGGATTTGTACCCCTGCGCGTGCGCGAGGCATAATATTTATATTATAATAGTTACTACTCAAAGGGAGTGTAGCCATATATAAAGTACTTCAAGGCCTTCCTCCTTTTTAATGTGAGACTAGCATACTTTCACTTCCCACTTTCAACTCCAGGTTGTTTTTTAAGAAACAATTTCTCATTCACTCACCTATCAAAATATATCATATTTTCCAACGGCCAATTGATATCTAGTTCCACAAGTTTAGTGTAGCTGTTTTTATGGCCACCGTTTTGGCCGTTGTTGGTAGACCTACGTTGCTATCCTTCTTTGCATAGGGCCGTTTTTGTTGGCCATCACTTTAGTTAATGGCCAGCTTTGGCCTTATAGTTTAGCGCGCACATAAATGGCTTGTATTTTACGATCAGTTCACTGTTGAACCTTTCATGACACATTATGATGTCATTACTGGTTCATGATTTTTGTGGCCGGTATATTCTTGTACCTAGTGCATTAAAAAGTTAAATACATACTTACCTTAAAAAAAAAAGCGAGTTCTTGATTATCATGCATATAGTGCTATCAAATTATGAAACGTTTTATTCAGGTTATGTCTAAAATACGGGATAAGACCTCCACAAGTATCATAACTTTCGTACGGCACGCACTTAAGTGCCATAACTTATATATGTCACTCATTTAAGTGCCATAACTTTTTTTAATCACTTGAGTAACACATAATTTTTCAATTGATCACTTGAGTATCATAACTTGTTAAAAACGGTCACCACAAGTGCTATGTCATGTCGGATTTTCGACACTTAGATGAACATCTTAATAATAATTGGAAGTTATGACATTCAAATAAACATTTTTTAAAAGTTGTGGCACTTAAGTGGTAAAAAAAAGTTATAACACTTGTAATATACTTATTCCCTAAAACACCACACCAAATTGAGTTAAAATGGACATAATCCAAATAAGATATTTAGATATTCAAAACATGTAAACTTGGAACTTACCTATGTTTGGTTACCAACTCAGACAACAATCTATAGCGAGGGGGTCGTGAGGCAGATTCATTGTAGCAATTACCTACGAGGAACGACAACAGGTGGGAACAACTGTCAAGTACTACAAACACCATAAGAGGATTTTTAGATCATTGATGCTCGATTTCTTTTGTGAAGTTGAAGAACTAGGTGTCGTGGAGGTCTCTTCAAAATTTCATTGCATTAGGACTTAGAACAAACAAATACCCATCATTTTCGCGAGGCTGCACATTGAGTTATTCAGTCGTGCTCTTCACAAAATTTGAGCACGATCCATTGTTTGATTAATACTTGTGGAATTCGCAAAATTGTGCATTGAAATTTTTTGGAGGGACACAGAAGAGAGAGCTCATGTGTATTTTTTTTTTGTGCGCTCTCTTGTATCCGTTTTCTTTTCAATTGTGCATTGCCAACCTCCCGAGAAAAGTGTCAAAAAAGTCTTAGACCTATTATATTAGTGTCAATTCAATCCTAAACTTTTTTATACAAATTCAGTCCTAAACATTTTTCATTTGTGCCAATTCTGTCTTAAACCTTTTACTGATGCCAACTCAGTCCTAAACCTTTTGTATTAGTGCCATTTTAGTCCTAAATTCTTTATATTTATGCCAATTGAGCCAATTCGATCAATTTTGATCAGAAATTGCTAGCATGGACATCAATTATCCTATGTGGCACAGCTGACACTGATGTGGCTATTTTTTAATATTTTTTTAAAAACATATTTTTAAAAATATTTTTTAGAAAATCCAAAAAAAATGTTTAACATTTATTTAAAATATTAGAATAATATGAAAAATGTCCAAGTCAACATTAGCTATGTCACATAGGAGAATCAACGTCCATGCTAGTAATTTTCGATCAAAATTGGCTAGATCAACTCAATTGACATAAATAAAATACCTAGGACTGAATTGGCACAAATACAAAAGGTTTAGGTCTAAATTGACACCAATAAAATGTTTAGGACTTAATTAGCACTAATGCAAAATGTTTAGACTAAATTGACACAAAAAAAGGTTTATGATTGAATTGGCACTAATGCAATAGGTTTAAGATTTTTTTGACACTTCTTCCCCAACCTCTCTATTGTGAGAATCCCTCTTTCAAATTTCAATTGTGAACAATCCTTTATATTGGCATTAGGTGTAGTGATTGCAAATATATAGGTTTTGAATGATTATGCACCCAAAGTTCTTCATCTTCTCATGAAAGGCAGAGAATTTACTCACAAACCTTTTTGCTTCATTGAGTGTATAATAGTAAAATCTGCCTAAACTATCAATTGCAGAGAGCGAGGGAGGGGGGTCAAGCATTTCCTTTTCTAGATTTCCATACTTGTGGAGTACTATTGTGGACCATCTCTCTCTCCCCTTCCCTCTCCTCTTACAAGTTGTCAGCAACTTCGCACACATCCTTACCGAGCCCACCATAATCAGCCCCAAGTAAAATAACTCCAAAAGGCATTCGAAAACACCCCTCTCTGTAGAGAGAGGCACGAAGATTCTATTCTAGTTTCTAAAACCTAGTGAAAATGAACCCCACCCACACACACGCGCACACACCCCATCCCCTCACATGACCCTTTCAAATTTTCATCCCACTAAAAACCACTAGACTGGCAAAAAAACACTATTTTAGATACACATGCATCTCCCTACGCGAGAATTCCGAGGAGAGACAGCTTAGAACACAGCGAATACAGATAAGAATATACGCCAAGGTTTTCTTCTTTATATAATGGATATCCTTCTCCCTATCCGTCTCTCTCTATCTCTGTGATTATTTAAATCCTCCCCTCTAAAGTGTGGAAGAATCAAAGGTGCTTCGTTCTAAAACGACAAGCTACAAAGGTTTCTTTCTTCTCTCTGTCTCTTCTCGCGCTCTCTTTTGTCCTTATCACTGCTCGGCGAGGAACAAAACACCACCACCCAACGTCTTCATGCCATTTAAAAGACAGAAAATAGTTCAAAAGAAAAGGGTTGTCTTAGAATGAGACTCTGCTCCAAATGCATGTGCCCAAGAAACAGCTCAAAAAGAACACAAACTCCTCGCTCTCTCTCTCTCTCTCTCTCTCTCTCTCTCTCTCTCTCTCTCTCTCTCTCCATCTATCTAAATCTATGTCTAGCTAGCTGGTGTGTAATTGAATATGAACTGGTGGGTTCGGTCAAAGAGGTTTCAAACTATTCTCTGTGCAGCAATTAGGTCGTTGCTTGTGTCACGAGGGCCTAGGAGTGTATGTTAGAGTTTGTCCTTTGGTGTGGATGATGAGATTGGCATTTTATGTGCCCGCACATAAAGCCACCGCCTTTACCATGTCGGAGATTACTAAAGGGATGGTCTTAGGTTGCAAGATATGACACTATTCATGGATTAAAAACCATCCTTCCCCTATGCACATATGTCCTGAAGTATAAATTTCTTGTGGTATGACATAAATAGTCTATAAACTTTGATCCAATGTACAATATTATTCCTGAACTTTTAATTTTTTTAACGCGGTCTCTGAACTTTAGTCCAAATTTATAATGTTATTTCATAACTTTTAATTTATTTAATGTAACCACTAAACTTCTGTTACTTGTTCAATTTAATCCCTAGATTATACGATAATATTCAATGTTGTTTTTTCATTTATTCTATTTCAAGGTCTAGATTGAACAAGTACCAAAAGGTTAGAGACTTCATTGAACAAATAAAAATTCAGGTCGGAATTATACATTAAATAAATTAAAAGTTCAAGGATTGAAGACAACATTCCACATTGAGTCAAACGTAAGAGATCATTTGTGTAATTATCTCTATTATTTATGGTCAATAGAGATTGTACAAATGTTAGAATTAAGACCCTCTCAATCTTCAGAAAATATTGATAAATTCATTATAAGTCTGTACAAAATTTGAAGGTTCCAAATTTATGGTTCCGTTTGTTTGTTTGTTTTTCTTCTTTCTTTTTCCCTTAACCCCGCCCCCACACACGCACGCCCACACTGGTTTCTGTCCATCCCATTCATTGCCATTCCAATATCGCTGACAAACTCCGTCCAAACTACGAGATCACTGCCCGCCTCGTCCAATGGTAGCGGGCAATTAATGGCCCACCTTTTGTCACACCAAGTCAATGACACAAAGATGATAAGCCTCCACGATAGGGGCGGAACCAATTTTAAAATAAAATCAACGAAAACACTGGCAAATAATTTAATCAACGTGAATATTTATTTTGTAAACATGTTCTGCATATATAATTCCATTTCTCTTACGAAAATTTACGAGGACACCGACATTGAGAATAATGTGATAAATATAGTCTTAGACCCGTGCAATATACATGCATCTTGATAGTGCTGAGGTAAAAGGCAACTCATTCATACTCTGTAAAATGATTTTTCATCTTTCACACATGTTAAGAAGAATGCCTGAAAATCACATTATAAGTACAAGAAGCTTGTGGAGTTCTGTGTCTCACGATATTCTTATATTAGTTGTCACAAAAGGACATATGTGCAATATGAGGCACGTCCATTAGGACCATATTGTGACTAGTGCTTGGATAATTCACGATAGTAAACTGTTTGAAGGGGATGCAAAGGACCACACGGAGTACATTATCTCTTCCTAAATTCCTTCCCTCATCACCACCATAAAGACTGATAAAGGGTGATTGTTACCATCCATAATAATCCTAATAAATACACATTCTATGTTCAATATAAGGAGAATAATTTAGAAGACAATGTTGTCCACATTCAATGAGATATCAATTAGGTCACGTAATAAATCAAGGTGTGTAGCCATTAGAGATCTAGTAGTTCTCGAATAACTTCGTTATAAGCCAATTCCGCACAAGAAAGCTGTGGATGTTTAATTGGCCCACTATAAAAGTTCTTTTTCTTCTCTTCCTATTTGGGCGTCCAAAGCAACCTTCAAAAGTTGATTCTTGAATTTTCGAGACACTACAACCTTACTGGGTGTGCTTGGATCTTGCCATTGTCCAAGTTTTATGTCTTTTTTTTTTTGGACAAGTTTTATGTCTAACTTGTCAACATTTTTGGAAAATTTCGGAATGTTTAAGAAGCTTAACAGCCAATTAGGGCATTTCGGGTAAATGGGTACTTGTGGGTTGTGATTAACATAAAATAAGAGAGCGTCAAGTTAGGCATGAATGGGTGACCCAGATCAACTCAAGAGTACGCATACGATAAAGCAATTTATTAGACAAAGTTGTGGTTTTGCATATTTCAAGGAAAATTAAAAGGAAAAGTAGGGTTTCATTCCATGCAAAAGTTATAGTCGTCGAATAAAGGTCGAAAGACTATAGAAAGCAGCTTCCTCTAAGCGTAATCTATCTTGCATGGGTTCAAAAGCGTTTCTTTATCCTTAAAAAAAGGCCATTTGCATGGACCGTAGTTTCTTATCAACCAAAGAATAGGAGAAAGGAAAATTTTAAAGCTCAATTTTAAAGCTCATTTTAACCTAACTTTAGAGATTTCATCGAAAGGGGAGAACAACGAGAGACGTCTTTCCTCCATTATCTTTCCCTTTCTTTGTCCTTTTCTTTTCCTTTTTCTTTTCTTTTCCCCTTTCCTTCCAAAGTCATCAATCCAACATTCAACTTCTACGTCAAAAAGAAACCCTAATACTATAAACGTGAGACAGGACGTGACATACTCATGAAAGAATTGGTCGTATATTCTACGAAACACTGCCTACACTTTAAAAAGGAAGGAAAGAGAAGAAGATAGAAAGAGATGTTCCAATTTGTATGATTTCCCCTTTTTGATGTGACATGCGAATTGGACCCAGCAATCCCACTAGTAAAAACAACCCCCCTTTTTCTTGATCGGTGCGATGATCAAGAACATGGCCGACCTAGCATGCATAAATCAAGAGTGGGACCCGAGTTCGAACTCTTTGTACCAAACACAATGCCTTCTTTAATGTTATGTCCTAAACATGATTAACCAATTAAAGTGTTGGTCACCGAATGTCAACAAAGACAGAGATAGAAATGGTGGGTTTCTTATGTGTTCTAAATTTCTGTCTTCCTTTTTCTTTTGTTTAACTTTTGTTTTGTTTTTTTTCTCTTCATGGGGGTTGAGAAGAAGGGAACAAAAAAGGCTGTTGGATCACATGCACCTCACATTCTTTTTATTCCCTTACCCCTTCCTTCTCCTTCTCTTCTTTTAATACTGTGGCTTGATAAAAACGTTAAAGAAAAGGAGAAAAAAATAAAGGTTGTTTTCATGGGGGGGGGGGGGGGGGGGGGGGGGGGGGGGGGTGTGTGGGAAGAGGGAAAGATGAAATCCAAAAAGAAATCCAAAGGAGTCCCCCACGTTTCAAGGCTGCTTCTGCTACTCCTCAATCCAAGGGATTCCGTGTGATGATCAAGACCGAGTAGGTCCCTCCATCATCTTCAGCACTATCATTTCATGCATGTTTTAGTTTGATGACTGACCCACCTCTCTCTCTCTCTCTCTCTCTCTCTCTGGGGTTAGAGTGGCAAATTTTCTCCATTTTCTTTTACACTTGACGATGTGGGTGATATAGGGCAGTAGGGATGAGGTCTCACTGTTGTTGGGGGAATTATCATAGAAATGATCAGATGGTGATCGGTTTATTATTCTGCATTTATCATGGAATCATAGTTTGCTGTGTTCCTTAGATCCAGACGGTGTCCGCGAACCTAAACCTATTTTCTGTCCATCTCTTTTTCTCAAGAGCAAGGAATTCGCAACATTACATAAATTCAGGTAATGATGAGGGAAATATTATTGCCAACTAATTATCCACTGAGGAGAAAACCCTTTTTGGCAATTCAATCATGTCAGCCAAAAAGTGTGTCTGTGTTGAGTTGATGCAGATCATTCAACCACAGCGCACAAACTGGACATTCCACGATCTGCATCTCTCTCTCTCTGCTCTGAGATGAGAATAATCAGGGCTCTGCCTTTGCCAAAGGGGAAAAAGGAGAGGAGTTGTGTATGTTCAATCCCACGCGCGCCTACTGCTTGTAGGGAATGCACGTTCGACCATATTGGACCAAATCTCAATCATGTCCACAGTGAAGATGTTTTCGTGAGCAAATTGTCGTGGCCAGCAAATCCCAAGACAATGATGTACGTGAAAATCGGTGGTAAAATGATAGGTTCTGTGAATGATTAGTCAATTTATATGAGAATCAATCATCTAATTTTGCAGGGAAGATAACTGACTTCAACTACTGGTCAAGGACAACAAGGTCTTTGACTGCATGGATATTAATATATGGCGGATAACTTCAATTATGATGAGATATGTATTACCAACTTGCTTTTTTTCTTACGAGGGTTGAGTGTAAATCCAACGTGAATTCATAGTGTGATTAGATGCGTACAAGCGCCGAAGGCCGCTTAAGGTTGACAGGTTTTTGTGAGATGAGCCATTAATGTTATCAATTGTTGGGCAGTCGGAGATAAACATGTGCACTAATTGAGTTCGGAGAAGTTGGAAATGCTTCGTTTGATGTGCAGACATTTGAGAAAAGAAAGATTAGAACCTCATCTAGGAAGTGTTCAGGCTCAACTGAGGATAAGAGAGGCTTATCGTTGGTGATTTGGATGTGTCGAACGATGATCTACTGGTGCACCGGTTCGAAGATACGATCATAAGATGGAGACTCTGGATTAAAAAGGGTGGGAAGATGAAAAATAACATGAAATAAGAATGCGAAAAGATATGAAATAGTTATATTTACGATTCAATACAAAATCAAACACAATGATAAAAACGGTGTATAAAACCTAACGCATCTCAGTGGGGTTAGGGTTAACTCTTATTGTAGTTCTTCCTTTTGTACCATTCATAGACTATACTCTTAGGTGGTTCGGGTGATGTTGACTAGGTCTTATTCACATACTCGTATACTCATTGGATCGGCTTAGAGTTAGTCTATCCGCAATCCATACACTTACTGGAAGAGATCCTACCCTGTTACCATTAACAAAAAGTCAGTCTGATCCACATAAATCGAGCTCTCAAAAAGAGCACTCAATACGGTAGCTAGACATAGAAGGTGCTGGTTAGCTAAATGTAATTGTAGCGACATGAAAGTTGAAATAGAGGACTATTTTGATTTAACATACACAACATATTATCACCGAAGTAGGTAGAACAAAGGTGTCACCGCATGTTTGCGTATATAGTAACATTAGAGATGCAAGATACGTTCAAAAAAGGGAAATAACGGTACAATCTTAATCGTAAATCTACACATCAATACCGCGTGTTTTGCATGAAGCACTCGCTGATTAAAAAATTATGTGGTTAGAAATAATTGAGAATACTATCAAACTATCAGGTTAGTAGCGTTATTCAAAAAATTTGTTAGGGAAATATTTTCCTCTAGGAAAATGTCTCTAACTTTTAGGTTATAAACTTGCAAGTTATGGACACATCTTGCATGCTGACTTAATTGTATAAAGTTAAATTTATGTGTTATTCGTGTTTGCAACTCTCCAATCAGAAGCAAAGATATGGAGGAAAACATGGCCCCTTTTTTTGCTGTAGGTCTATGTGGTTGAGCATTCTCAGAGTTTGAATAAGATTTATATAGAACACACAACCGGTGTTTGTTTATCTTTGCACAAATGCTTTTACAATTATGACACGTGTCTACTTATACCCTTCTTAGTACATATATGCCTTGATCTCAAGAAAGTACTTGTACAAAGAAAAAATTTACTGCTGCCGAACGATTTACTTGCAAGTTCATTTGAGTTTTGCTTCTAGATGATCCATAATAGTCGGTGGCATAACTTGTTATATCGATCATTAGTAAATCCAACTTCGTATCTGTATTGTTGCTACTCTTCCTCGTATGATCTAAAGCAAGTACACGTGGGCACTCGTGTATACAACTATAGAAATTGAATGACCTTTGACCACGTATTTGTTTGGGACTCCCACCAAAATCCAATCCAAAGAGAACTGTACGACACCTGATGAAAAAGAAAGGGGAGTGATACAAAGTGAAGGGAAGCCCCCCTCATGGAGATGTGGCAGAGACCCCACTGACTGAGGGAAAGAGGGAGAAGAAAAAGAAAGTATAACACCCTGCTAAAAGAAAAAAAAAAACAGCTTTATAGGGAATAAGGGAGGGTCATTTCTTTGTTTTGGTTTTTTTTGGGGGGCATGATTGAACTCAACTGAAGCAAAGTGCTTCTTCTTCAGAGAAATTCTTGAAATGGGGCGCTGTAAGGAAAACAGTATTATAAGCTTTAGATGATTCTTTTTACGATAAAGCCGAATGAGATAGTGAGCGAAATGGTGAAAAGAAAGAAGAGAGGGAGGGGGAGAGAGAGAGAGACAGGGCATTAGATGAAAAGACACTGGGATCGGCTGAGGGTTTTGCGGTGGGGTGGTGGAAGTGGAGGTGGGAATAATAATCGTGGTAATGATAGAGATTGCAGATAGTTGTAATCATGGAGGGAACGGCATATTCACTTTCCTCTTTGTCATCACTTTCTAGGGCATGATTAGAAAAAGTTGATCAATCTTCTTCTTTCCCATGAAGAAAAAAGCACGCACACTGTCTCTCTCTCTCTCCACTCTTACCACTCCGTCTTGCTTTTTCTCCTAATACTTCAAACCAAGGCTTGCTTCCCAAGGCTTATCTTTCCTCATTTCCTAGTGATTTTCAAAGAGTGTGTTAAGCAAGCTTCATTAGGTGTAGGCCCAGCTTGAGCTCTCTTAATAAACCTCAAGATTTTCTATTTTGACTTTTCGACGAGCCTCTTCAATATTAAGGTCCTCTGATGGTCATAAGGGTTCTACGTTTGGACTGCCAACATGAGTTATAGCTGGCCTTCTAATTCGTGAGGATAGTAACATATCATGAAAATAAACGGAAGTCTTGGAAATTTAGCATTTGTTTGTAAACTGTAAACGGATAAGTCCTGGAAATTTAGCATTGGTTTGTAACCTTGTTGACACCTGATTTTTTTATCAGTCTTTTTCAGTTTATAATTTTAGAAAATTGATAAGAAATAAAAAAAAGTCTAAAAATGGCAAAATCAACTTTGATAACCTTGACCAAGTATGGGGAATCATTTTTAGCAAATAAATTTCATATTTTTGCATTTTTAATATTTTTCAAAAATAGAAAAATGCATGAAAATTCATTTAAAAAAAGCATTTGAGGCCACAAAAATATGCCAAAATAGCCAATATTTTTATTTTAATTCTCATTTCATTTTGCAAACTCAAGATTTCAGAAATTCGAATCGGGACCCCATGTTTCTTCATTGAACATAGTCCCAATTCGATCCAAAAATAACAATTGAGTAATTTCTTTTGCAATCTTTGCATTTTTAGAGTCACGACATTCAATTCTAATATTCTACATTTCCATTTAGTCCAACTGATTGATTAATTGCATGAATTGCATGGATTGGGCAAAATTGCACAATTTTCTCACCCCTGTGTTTCAATTGGACTGAAATTATTCAAAATCAAGGGACTGCCATGCAAAGAAGACCTCCTCCCTATGGTTTTTGATCTTCTGAATTGATTGGAGGGGGTGGCCAAGTTCGCTTTGGCCATTTAGGATTCCACTTGCTCAATTTCAATTTTAGGATTCAATGAACAATTTGGGGATTTTGTTTAATTCGTGATGAAATTTTAGGAAAATTCACATTTTAAAATAGAATTCATACCCTTGATTTCATTTTTATGATTTAATTCGATAAATTATCAAATATTTCTATTGATGCCTAGTTTTTGATAAGTCTTTTTTCATTTTATTTTTGAAAAATTCATTAAAAAACCCATAAAAGTTGAAAATTTGAAAATCAGCTTTGGTAGCCTTGGCAAGACTTAAGGAACCATTTTTGACCAAATAATAATTTTTCATATTTTTTTTTTTCATTTTTTGTATTTTCAAAAAATAGAAAAATACGTGAAAATTAAGAAAAAATAGCATTCAAGGTCAAAAAAATACAGAAAAATAGTCTATATTTTTATTTTTATTCATTTTTCTTTTTTTCCTCATAAAAAAATCAAATTTAGAGTTCAATTTTATGTGTTACTTCATAACGTGCATAGGGTTGAATTTGACAAAAAAAATGTCTTTTGAGTCTTTTAATTCGCAATTCTTGCATTTTCAGAGTTTTGACATTCAATTCGATTTCTCTACATTGTAATTTAGTCCAATTGATTTCAAAATTGCTTGATTGCATGAATTGGGCAAAATTGCATATTTTTATTACAATTTAGTCCCTGAATTTGGGCAAGAGTGAAATTATTTTAAATCTAGGGGTTGCCATTTGACCATTGCCTTATGTTTTTCACCCTTCTAAATCGCTTGACATGGGTGGTTTGATCTGATTTGGCCATTTAGGGCTCAAAATTGAAGAACTTCATAAATTAGATCTTTGAAAAATTTAGAATTTTGGGGAAAATCATGTTTTTAAATAAAATTGATATCCTTGAATCCAATTTTGATGTTTAATTTCATAAATTCCCCACTGATTGGGATTAATTTTGGAATTGGTCCCCACCAGGTCCACGGGCTATACCGGATCCGGCCCGCGAACCAGGTCCAAACCCAGTTCATTTCAACGTTTACTTCTCGCGCAATTTCGACTTTGCATATTGAATTTTTATCAAGAAATTGATGGGTTGATCGTCTCCAATTGATGAAACTAGTTGAGGATTTTTGTAGGCCACGATATCCGGTGTTGATTGGGATCAGTTTGGTGACCTAGGTTCGTTGGAGCTACGCCGGCAAGTCAATCTTTCCCATGGCTAGGCATATTCAAACTCAGAACCAAATGCATGGAAAATTGCCATGAAATGGGGCTGGCCTGAGTTTCATTTGGTTCACCGGACAATCCCTGTCGTCGACAAACCATTTTACACATGACCCCACGTGCAAAGCAAGTCACCGACCCTCCTCCTCTATGTGCGAAATTGAAGAAAACCAATTACGTGAGGCAGCCGCATTTTCGTTCGGAAAAAAGCTCATTCGGTTCTTAGATATGAGAGAGAGAGAGAGAGAGAGAGAGAGAGATTGAGGCGATCAAGAGCTCGTCGAGTTGCCTTCGAAACTCGTGGATGCCGAGATTGAGCGAGAGCTCGTCGGACCATCCTTGATGAGAAATTAAAGACTGCAATCACCCATCTGAGCTCCCTGGAGGTCTAAAGAAGCTTGCGGGCGGATTAGAATAGCCTAAGAACGTCAGAGACGGTGAGACTCCTCATTGATCCCGCATTTGAAGTTCTAGTGTGTCATTTCGAGTTCTATGATTTGTGACTTACTCATTGAACATCACTGATTCATTTCGCTTTGATTTTATGCATTTTCGTCGAGTAGATCTCTTGATCAGCCTCCAAACTTAACCAAGCCATCACGAGCTTGACAGCTTGATGTAGGCAACGTCGGGTTTCCTCAAAGGCCATGTAAGTCTCCTAGACCAATTGCGATGCTTCTTGATTGATTGTTCAAGTTAGATCTCGCTTAAAATAGCTAGGGCAAATCCTCATTGGAGATTAACTCTGCTCAAGTTAGGTGAGTTAGTCGAATATTGGTTTGCTTGCTTATGCTGAATATATGTTGTAGAGCTTGATTAGGTGAGTCGTTTGGCATTGAAATCAAGTCAATCGAACCTCTGCAGGTGAAGATTAGCCCTCTGACGAGGCGTCGACGAGGAACCTGGCCCCAGTCGTCTTCTCCGGTGAGCATTGGTCAAAGCTTGCATGGCACTGATGTGGTGCCACGTGGCATGGCATGTGGCAGGCCACGTCATCAAAATCGTTAGGGTTGTTTTGATTCTGTTAGACAATCGAACGGTTCAAGAATGGCTACGTGGAGGCGTCTTGATCATCCGATCTTTAAATAGAATTTTTAATATTATGAGTAGTAAGAAATGATTTTTTGAAAAAAAAAATGGAACTGCGTCATTTTGAGTCTTAGTCGAACGGGTTTGGATTTGGGTTTGGGTTGGGTATCCAGTACCCGTGGATTGGGCTGATCTGATTCATAAAATTCTTTTTTAGTAATAAGAAGAAGAGAAGAAAATGTTTTCCAGAAAATCAAAAATGGTTTTAAATTTTTTTTTATAAAACCTTAGAAAATTTTTAAAAAATAGGAAAATTTTGTAGCGAATTCCTAGATATTCCAGAAATTTCCAAAAAATTGAGGAATGACAACAGACGACCGACCAATCCTATTTTTAGAATTTCTTATTTGTTCTATCCACAATTAATGATTTTTCCCTTCAGAGGTAGATTGCCATTGCCCTATATCTGAGATCTGCGAAAATGTCAAAATTAAGATTTTGGGTCAGTTAGGTGGGTGATATGTCTGTTTGGGTTTTCGAAACTCATCTTTTCCTGAAATGACGATTTTACCCCTCTAAAGGTAAATCGCCTTTGATATTCTAATGAGTCGTGAAAATTGTCAGAATTAGGTGATAAGTCAGATAGGTGACCAATCCTTCTATCTGGGATTTCAAATCTCGTTCCTTCTTGCTAAAATGATGATTTTACCCTCAAAGAGTAAATTGCCTATAAATTTTCAGAAAATTCTGAAAATTGTTGGAAAATGAAAAATGGGTCAATTGGGTGGCTAATCCTATTTGCGACCCTTTTTTATTCTAAATTTCTTTTGAAATGATGATTTTGCCCTTCTTGACAGATCGTCCCCAAATTTCTTCAAAACTACGATTGTCCCTCAGGGGCAAATCATGTCTAAATCACTCCTGAGTTATGATTGATACTTCTCTAGGCCAATAGGACTTTACTATGGATGTCATTTTATACTCATATAATTTATCTGCATGTTATGGATTTCTTGATTCGTGCACCTTCCTTTATTGGCTGTGATTGATAGGGTAGCTACTTCCCATTTGCATGAACTCCTAGATTTAAAGTTCGTACCCCTCTCATCTGCACGAAATCTTGGGTTAGGAAATTCAGTCAACTTAGGTATCGAAAGGGTATCAATTAAAACAATTAGCGTAACTTAGTACTTGATCTCACTTCTTTCGCTTTTGCAGAATCGAATAGAAGCTTCCAACTATTTGATAGGGTTTTTAATCATACGCTCCATAAATTGACTGGTGGCGACTCCATAACATGTACACGTAGCACATACCGTTAGACTGCACTGAAAGTCGACCATGATATCCTCCATTGGGACTTGGGTAATGAGCCTTAGGAGAGGCCTACGTCCGACCATAAGGGACGGCCCATTAACCCTCAAACCAAAATCGAGACGGCGCTAGATAAAGATCGCAAAAATTATAGGTCAATTTCAAGAAATTAGATCAATGGGTCTACCGAATCGAACAGGTCCGACCCAGCGATCCGATCGAATAGTGTCATCTTCAACCTCCCTTCTCGTGCAAATTTAAGTTTTGTAGGACGATTTTGGTCGTAAAATTAGAGGACCAATTGACTATAATTGGAGGACCAGACGCAGGCGCTTTGATCGTTAGACCATCCTGTGTCGACGGAGACCAAAATCACGACCAATGGTCGCTGGTGCAAGGCAGAATCAATTAGCCAATGCCACGATGTCGCGATCCTCATAGAATGATGTCTTGATTTTGGTCGGACGTGAGGCTCTCCCAAAGCCCAAAGCCCAATACCCAAATCGCTCTAGTGACATGTGCTACGTATGCATGCCTAGGAGTTGTCACCGGTCATTTCGTGGAGGGTATGATTGAAAATTCTATTAAATAGTTGTGAGCTTCTATTCGATTCTACGAGAGCCAGATAAGCGAGATTGGGGACTTAGTTACGCCAATTGTCTTAATTGATGCTTTTTCGATACCTAAGTTGACTGAATTTCCTAACCTAAGATTTCCTACAGATGAGTGGGGTACGTACTCAAAATCTAAGAGTTCATACAGATGGGAAATAGCTACCCTAGCAATCACAATCAACAAAGGAGGATGCGCAAATCAAGGAATCCATAACATATAGATACATTACATAAATACAAGATGACATCCCTAGTAAAGCCCTATTGGCCTAGAGAAGTATCAATCATAGCTTAGGAGTGATTTAGATGTGATTTGCCCATGAGGGGCAAAATCATAATTTTAAAGAAATTTGGGGACGATTTGTGAAGAAGGGTAAAATCGTCATTTTAGAAGAAATTTGGAGTAAAAAGGGGATAGGATTGATCACCCAATTGATCCATTTCTAATTTTTTTGATAATTTTCAGAATTTTCTAGAATTTTATAAGGCGATTTACCCTTTGAGAGATAAAATTATCATTTTACCAAGAAAGAATAAGATGTGAAAATCACTTACCAAAAAAAAAATGAGATGTGAAAATCACAAACATAAGGATTAGCCACCCATAACCTAATTCTGGTAATTTTACAAGTCATTGAAATATCAAAGGTGATTTACCCTTAGAGGGGTAAAATCGTCATTTCTAGAAAAATCGATATTCGAAAACCCAAACAGAAGGATTGGCCACCTAACTTACCCAAACCCTAACTCTTGCATTTTCGCAAATCTCAAATATAAGGCAGAAGCGAATTACCCTTAAAAGATAAAATCGTCGATTGCAAATAGAATGGATAATAAATCCCAAAAAAAGGATTGGCCAGTTGTCTGTGGTCATTTCTCAATTTTTGAAATTTTTTGGAATATATAGGAATTCCAGTATTGTTTCCTATTTTTTTTTTGAATTTTCTAAGGTTTATTTTATGTTTTAAAACCATTTTTATATTTTCTAGAAAATATTTTTGCTCTTCTTTTTATTATTTAAAAAGAATTTTATGGAGAGGATCGGTCCAATCCACGCGAACTGGGCTCCTACCAATCCCAAATCCAAGCCTGTTTGCTTCATGCTCAAAATGACGCCATTCCTTTGTTTTATTTTTTTATTTGTCGCGACCTACTTTAAGCCTCCCTCGAGGGTCTGGTAGGTTTAGAGGTATTGTCATCAGTCATGGCGTGAACTCTCTTAAGTCTTATCTCGTGTGACGTTGGATTTCTTCTTATTGATTAGCAAACTAAAATGCTATTAAGAGTCACCACCAGCCTATTGGGGTTGGCTAGAAACCAATCGAGACATGGGAGTGTTATCTCGATTCCTACACAACCAAAGCTTCTAAGTTCAAGAACTTGTTTATGTTAACTGGATAATTAGCGCACTTTCGGTATCTAACCAATCAATATTCCCTAAGGTGAGATACATTCTACATATCACTTTAAGCTTACCAGGCATCTAATCAGTACTAAATAATCATGCATAATGTTTTTACGTCATTTTGTGCAATTACCTATTTATCCTTAACCTCGTATTTAAGAAAAATAATTAATATTCAATTTTTCAAAAGACAGTGTTATAGTAAACACTCGATTAGGTAAATATGTCAAATAAAGATTGGAATAAGCGCATGCATACCAAATCTATAATGGCGATATTTAAAGATAAACTCTGATACTAAGATCGGGCACAAAAAAGGGATCAGACTGTATGTCAATCTTCAATCATCAGCCCTCAATGGGCTATCATTTCTATGGACTTCATTATCAATTGCCACGTTGGAAGCATATGCATTCACTCGAGGTAGATAATCAGCAAAGTTCTGTCAATTAAAGAATAAAACGAGTATCTCAACTTCAACTCTAATTACCATGCTAATCTATTTGTCAAAACATGCTAATAGCGAATCATTTATCAAAATAATATGCAAAGTTTAACTAAGCTAAGCAAATAAAATATGACAAATACATCAACAAACAAACATATAAAGCTTAATTTAGACAATAGGTAAATAAAGGCATTTCCTGTCTATTTTCTAGTTCTGGGCATTTTCTGATTTTTTTTTTGGAAAATTTTGGGATTCTCTATTTTTATTTATTATTATTTTAATTTTCTTATATTTTTAATTAAAAAAGCCTGGTCCGGTTCGGGTTCTAGGATCTGGACCTAGATTAGGTCGTCGGGTCTGATCCGATCCGGGAAAGAGGATGCGAACTAGGCCCGGCTCGCGCAGAAGTGTCCCAGCCTGAATTTTCATATTCTCTCTGAACCAAGCCCACCACTCCTTCAAGTTTGGATCTCAATGCCCAAACCAGCACAAGCTCGCACAGACCCATTCACTCCTCCTCATTGTTTTTAACTGTGCATCACATTTGAATGGCCCAGTCCACAGCCCAAACAAACAAAATTGTAGAGCACCTTAGCCCAACCTCCATTATTCATCTTCTTCAACCTCGCGCAGACATGTCTCATCATTCGATGCTGCTACACCTCATAGATGCCAACCGACTCTACCTATATCATATCCACGCACTTGAACGCCGTCTATCACCTCCAGGAAACAACAATAGCCGCTGACACTACTCCTTGGGCTCACTTGCTAGATTTACTCGTCCACTCCATGAGGCATTGAAGGTGGTGTCGCGACCCGATCGCGGTCCTCGCGTATCCGGCGGGTTAATGGGTCGTCCTCTCTGGTAGAACATGGACCTCTCCCAAGGCTCGTTACCCAAGTCGCAACGAAGGAATACGTAGTCGACCTTCTGTGTGGTCTAGTGACATGTGATACGTGTGCATGCCAAAGAGTCGCCAACAATTATTTCGTGGATGGTACGATTGGAAACCTTATCGAATAGTTGGAAGCATTCTATTCAATTTTGCGGAAACCAGAGAAATCGAAGACTTTGTTACGCCAACTGTCAGAGTTGACACCCTTTTGGCACCTAAGTTGAATGATTTATCTAATCCTAAGATTTCATGTAAATGAGTGGGGTGCGAACCCTAAATCTAGGAGTTCATACAAATAGGAGTGATTATCCTAGCACTCACAATCAGCAATGAAAGTGCACAAATCAAGGATCAAAACATGCAAATAAATTACATGAATATAATGTGGTATCTCTAGTAAGGCCCTATTAGACTAGAGAAATGTCAATCAAGGCTTAGGAGTATTCTTGACACTTTTTACCCTTGAAGGACAGAATCGTAATTTTGAAGAGTTTCAAGACAACTTACCGTAAAAGGGCGAATTTGTCAATTCAAATGAAATATGAAGTCAAAAGATGGTGGAAATAGGATTGGTTGCCAAGCCAATTCATTTCTTATTTTTCGAAAATTTTCAGAATTTTTCTAAAATTTTAGAAGCAATTTACCCTTTGATGGGTAAAATCATCATTTCATAAGATGATGAGAAGTGAAAATTTCACACAGGATGATTGGTCGACTACCAGACCCAAATATTAATTTTGAGCAATTTTCACGGTTCGATCGGAACAAGAAAAGCGATTTAACCTTAGAAGGGTAAAATCGTCATTTTTAGAAAAAGGATGAGATTTGAGAACCCAAGCATAAGAATTGGTAACCTGATTGACCCGAGTTCCTACCTTGACATTCTCGACCTATCTCACATACCAAACAGAGGCGATTTACCCCTAAATGGTAATATCGTCAATTTCAAGAAAAACAGATGAGAAATCCCAAAAATAGAATTGACTAGTTATATGTGGTCATTCCTCAATTTTTAAGAATTTTTGAGATGTCTATGAATTTTTCACAATTTTGCTATATTTGTTTGGAATTTTCTAGGATTTTCTAACATTTTTTTTTAGAATTTTTTAGGATTTTTTTTGATTTTTTTAAAATGAATTTCTAAATTTTTTATTAAACAATGATTAGGACTGGGTCGACCAAACCCACTCCGATTGGAACTCGTTCCAGACCTGGACCCGTGCGACCTACGCCCAAAAACGCTGTTAAGCTTTTTTTATTTTTTTTATTATTCAGATTTAATCCGTGATCCCTATTGAATCACGTGGCTACTCCACAACCTTAGAATTGGCTTACTAAAATCTATGGCTCAGATCAAAAGCTGACTATCCCTCAACCATTAAATCTAATTACTTAAACTTACGGCCACAATTAAAAGCCAAGACTCGATCTGGACCGTCCCTCTTCACTTACCTAAACGACGCCGCTCGACCCTTAATCTAAATGGCACCGTTTCAACTGTTTTGATTTTCCGATTAAAAATCATTTTCAAATATTCCTAATTTCTAATCGGACGGCAACTAAAAATATGACTCGATTAATCTAAGCCGTCCGAATAAAACTGACTTAACCTAATAGGCTAACGGTCGAGTTGACTCGGTATCCACGTGGACCAATCACACTCCACGGCTCATAACCGGTTCTAACCGGACGGTCTGACCGGTCAGAACCGGTTCTGACTTGATTTTTCCAAAATTAGTCACAATTTTGTGGAAATTTTCACAATTAAATCTTAGAATCGAACTTAGGACATAGATATTATCTAAAAATGTATTTTTACCCAAAATTTCTAGCCAATTTCTATAAAAACTCCAAATTTTATTTAATTGCAAATCAAAAAATTGTGCAATTGAAGGCTCAAACAGTCAAATTGGACCAAACCACCTATGTCAATCGACTCATAATGATGGGAAACATTAGGTTGTGACTTCAATTGGTAAAGATAGCCCTTGAATTGAAAGTAATTTCAATTATGCTCAAATTCAAGGACTAAATTATAATTAAGTATGCAATTTTGCCCAATTCATACAATTGAGCAATTTGTGCAAATAATTGGGTTAAATTGCAATGAAGCACAATCAGATTGAATGTCAAGATCTTAAAAATATCAAAATTGTAAATTAAAAGACTCAAATGATATTTGTTACCAAATTCAATCATACGTGTAATAAAGGAACATATAAAATTAAACTTGAATTTGGACTTTTTATGAGGTCAAAAATACAAGAAAAATAAAAGGAAAATATTGACTATTTTTTCATATTTTTGTGACCTCGAATGCTATTTTCCTTGAGTTTTCGAGTATTTTTTTATTTTCTAAAAATAACAAAATATGTAAAAAAAAATATAAAAAATTATTTTTGATAAAAAATGGTTCCTTGAACTTGATCAAGCCTACCAAATTTGATTTTTCAATTTTTTAATTTTTTATGATTTTTTTTACGAATCTTTTAAAATAAACTTAAAAAAGACTAATCGAAAATCAGGTGTACACGGGTGGGGACCAACCAACCACTCTGTTGTGTCGTGGTTCAGTCTCTCTATCGTCTTGTCGGTGTGTCACCGTTCGGAACCTTTGTCTCCTTCCTGCTCGAGCTGGCGTCACTATTTGTTGGCGTTTGTGTCGTTTCTGCCCAAGCTCACGTCGGTCCTGCTCATTTTCGCGTTTACTCTGTCCAAGCTTGGGTCGCCTTTCCATCCGTCGAGTTTCACTCATTGCGCAGCTGGGACTCGCTCGTCGATGCTGCTAAGTCACGCTCTAGTGGACTCTCTCACCACATTGCCGAACCTACCGGATACTGACTAACTCTATTCACCTAGTGCCGAAACGACGATGCCAATATCTATTCGCTGGAAACGTCGAATCTGTTCATTCCTTACTAGACTCGTTCATTCCATCTATGCCTCTCAAACCTACAAATCCATTACTAGCTCAATCGCCTACATTGTCACCAGGTCACGCTCGCTTGAATCTGCTCACCAAAAGTCGGGTCTGTTGAACCAGTAATGAAACCACAAAACTCTGATCTACGTTTAACGTCGCTGTAACCAGTCCGGCTTACTTCGCGCTACCGCCAGTTCGAGTGGCCTCGATGCAAGGGTGTTGCGGGGACTTCGAACTTTTAACCTTTCTAACGTCTCGCAAAGACCCTCTAAGGGACCGACAACCACCAACGATGAGTTTGACCGAGCCTGGAAACTTGGGACCGGCCATGAGTGCTCCATCAAGGGCAAATCAATAGCTCAAAAGCATGATCCATTGTGTCCAAGCCATCACAGAAAAATATGGCTCGTCAGTTCGAGAAATCGAAGCTCTCAGCCCAGCAAGCTTCGGGATTGAAACGAGGCAACCAAACTCGAGAGAGGATGCCAACCTTTACGCATGAAGTTGCGGACTGTTAAAAATGTGATCCATTTTTGGGAAATGCTAGAATGTAAGACTAGTCTATATGTGTAATGAAGAAGGAACAAGTTGCCAACAGTTGTTCGGAGTTGGCAACAAAAAGGAAGAAGAAAAGTCCAAGATGGATGCTACTTTGGCGTGCAGACTTTGTAAACCAAAAAATAATTAAATAATTAACTAATGGATGGCGGTGGATGTTGAGTCGGTTTGTTAAGTCATATATATATATATATATATATATATATATATATATATATATATATGCGCGCGCGCGTATGTGTGTGTATCTCGGTGTTTCATTTGTTATGTATGAACTCTCATGTAAAACTAAAAGAAGGCCAATGAAAATTCCTTTGTAAGTCTTTGATTAGTTCTATATCAGTTATCATTTTATCTTGCTAGTCTTCTCGCCATTATTTCCTCTATATTTCATACCAAATACACACACTTGCACACATGCTTCCATAAAATACCCAACACTAGTATCAGAGCCATAGCAAAAAAAACCAACAAGTGGTATTAGAGCTACGCTCGCGATTCGTTGGTTTTGAGCATTTGTTCTAACCAACCTCGCAATGGCTAACTCCACCACATCATATCCCATCCCAATATTTGATGGGAACAACTATGATTACTGAAGCATCAAGATGACTACACTCTTGATGGCTCAAGACTTATGGAACATCGTCTAGAAAAGGTACGAAGCCCCAAAAGAAGGTGCAAGTGTTCCAGCAGAACTACAGCAAAAGGATGCACGAGCTTTATTCGTGATCCAGCAAGCACTCTCAGATACGATATTTTCGAGAATCATCGGCAAGAAGACTATAAAGCAAGCATGGGGTTTGTTACGAGAGGAATATCAAGGCTCAGAAAAGGTATGCACTATACAACTTCAAATTCTTTTGAGAGAATTTGAGAATTCTAAGATGAAGGTGCATGAGTCTGTCCAAGAATATTGTGGACGGTTGAAAGAACTGGTAAATCAGATGAGAGCCTATGGAGATGCAATCACCTATCAGAGGGTTGTTGAAAAAATATTGGTGACACTTACTAGGAAATACAATTCTATTGTCACCACCATAGAATCATCTAAGGATTTAACAACCATGTCTATAAGTGAATTGATTGGTTCATTAGAAGCACATGAGAAAAGGTTGCAAATATAGGATGAATATACGGTTGAAAGTGCTTTTCAGTCAAAAATGAACATACGGTCTGATAATGGCAAGACTAGTGAAAGGAGCTCATGGAAAAAGAAGAAATGAGGAGAAACATTTACAAGGGGAAAATACCCACGTTGTAACTTTTGCAAGAAAACTAATCATTTATAAAAAAGATTGTTGGTTTTGTGTAAACCACAATGCAACTCTTGCAAAAGATATGGCCACATAGAAAAGTTTTCTCACTCTAAAAGGAATTATAGAGCGAATTATGTTGAAGAAAAGAGAAAAGAAAAGGTAGAAGAAAATACAGATCATTTGTTCTATGCAAGCTAGGTAGAAAAAGATGAGAAAAATGGTCCATGGTATATTGATAGTCAGTGTAGCAATCACATGACTGGAGATGAAGCTATATTCACCAATATTGATACTTAGGTGAAGACTCGAGTGAGATTAAGCAACGGTGAATTGGTCGATATGAAAGGAAAAGAGACCATAGTCGTTGAAACTAGGAAAGGCCCAAAATATATTCATGAAGTATATTTGGTACCTAATCTTGCACAAAATCTGTTAAGTGTGGGTCAAATGTGCGATATTCCGAATTTCGACTCTCTTCGAGGTTAACCACATGGAATGGGGGTCTCGAAATCGAATATAGGACAATGAAGAATTCCAATGTTTGATAGAAATTGGACGTCGCCTCATCAAGGGTGATTATATTGGAAAAGTGAAATTTCGGATGGAAAGTGTAAAATGATCATTTTGCCCCTTGACGCTTACCCCTGCCTTAAGAGTTAATGAAGGACATAATGGTCTTTTAGACTCCCCCTAGCAGTCGAAAATTTGGTTAAAAGAAATTAATAAGAAGCCTTGATATTATTGGCTAGGAGACAAGTGTCAACCAAATGGTGATAAGCAATTAATTCTGCTTTTTACCTACCATTTTCACATTTGACTAAACCAATAATTGATGAAAGCCTTTTTCTTACTATTATTCATCTTGAATGACCACTTCTCTCTCCTCTCTCTCCATTTCTTCTTTTTCTTCTTCTTTTCTCTCGGCCAAGACAGCTCCAGCCCGACCAGCATCGATCACCTTCATTCCTTTGGTCATAACTTCTTCGTCTAGTATTGAATTGAGGTGATTTTACTTCTATGAGAAGCTTATCATCTTACCTTTCTAGGGATATATCGTGAGCTCAATTTGGCCTAGCCATTTATCTCATAGGTAAGTTTGAATGGGCAAACGTCAGGATGAAATAAAATCTGACCTGTTTGGGTGAGGGTCTGTCTTCGTGGGTTTTAAAACTTCAAATGACTCCAAAATTTTGATGAGGTCTTCTACACTCATAGTACTAGAATTGGCTAAGCTAAGGTTCCAAGTTTATTTGAGATTTGAGGAGTTTTCATGGCTGATATGAGGTGATTTCTTGGAGGCAGAAACTGACTGCCTAACCGCAGAAGGAAACCGAGTTGATTGAGAGACCTAGGAGGATTATTTTGCTTTGAAATTTTCGGTGAAATTCTTAAACATGTGGAATAATATTTTGAAAATTTGGTTTTGTGATGAATTGAAGTTTAGAGATGATAGTGTGGGTTGTTGTGCGTGAATCAGTGAAGACCGATTCTGCCCTGTGTTGTGGCTGATTGAAATGAGCACTTTGAGGCTTAGGAAAGGTGTTGCCTTGCTATTGACTTGTCGTTAAGACATCATAGATTGATAATTGATGTGTAATTGAAGTATATGTGCAAGGGAATTGAGAATCGAATGAGTTTTGTTATGGAATTGGTGAAATTTCCTAGGACCGTGCGTGACCTTTGTTTGACCGTGAGCTTGCTGAGCTAGGAGGATCATTTGGATTGGAATTTGCTAGCTTGATCGAAGCATAAGTATCCCTTAAACTTTTACTCAAAAGTTAGGACACTACTAGATGAACTAAGTTGATGAATTCTATGAGTTAAATGGCATAGTCTGATTTCGATTGTAATGAGGATTGGTATGGTTGTGTGATATTTGCATGGTAATTGCCTATTATGAAAGCACGGCTATAGTGCTCTTATGCTATTGAATTGGCCAGAGTGCCCTATTGTAAAGCATGGCTATAGTGCCCTTATGCTATTGAATTGGCCAAAGTGTCCTTTATGTAAACGCATGGCCAGAGTGCCCTTATGCGAGTGAAATGGCTAGAGTGCCCTTGAGAATACAACGTGGCTAGTGTGCCCCCTGGCGATGAGAGATTGTGATGCCATTGTGATAGTTCTGAAGTTAGGAGTTTATTTTGTACTAGTGCGTGAAGATGTGGTCACAAGATGTATGATGTGCTTAACTATGATTCTTACTCATGCCAATTACATTGAGATATTTGATATTTGAACGCCATTTGCTAATGCCTTGATGAGGTTCTGCATTTTGCTTCATTGTATAGTATGGGGGACTGGCGGTCTGGTCTAGGTTTAGGATTCACTTGCTGAAATTTATATCTTACCCCGTTGGGGATTAACTTTTTCAGGTCCCAAGCGATGAAACACCAAGTTTGCCAAGGATTGGCATTTGAAAAAGAAATTGTAGGGAAATGGATTTACCCTTTTGCGACTTTAAGAATTTCATATTGTATGGAAGATAGAATCGTAACCTCTGATTTTGTAATGGGAGTTCATGAGAAGACGTATCCTTTGTCTTGAGTCATCTCGTAATGAAATTGTATAGAGCTGTTTTATCGCTTTCGTGTGCTTGTTTCATTTAGAACTTTAGGATGATTGGTCGAAGGATCCTGGTAGATTACCGACAGAATGAAACGGCCTAAGGAGATGTTCGCGTGCTCGATGAGTTCGGGGCGTGACAAGATGATTCAGAATGGATATTCTCCATATTTCAAAGGAGATACATACGCCATTTATGATAAATATAAGGATCGTGTTACTGCCTCTGTGAGAATGGAAAATAGAAATTTTCCTATCCGATAGAAATATGTTAAGGATATAGCCATGAAAGCTCAAGTTGATGAATCATGGCTTTGGCATTAGAGATTTGGCCACCTCAACTTCTATAGGTTAAAGATTCTCCATCAGAAAAATATGATGAGAGATCTTCCTGCTATTATTGAAAGTTCAGATGTTTGTGAAGGTTGTCTCCTTGGAAAACAACCAAGGCAGTCATTCCCATCTGGAAATGCATGAAGAGCAAAAAGACCATTGGAGCTTGCTCATACTGATGTATGTGGTCCAATGAGGACTCCGACATCGAGCCAAAATAAGTATTTCATTCTCTTCATTGATGACCATACCAGAATGACGTGGGTATGATTTCTTCGAGAAAGATCGGAGGTTTTCTCTATTTTCAAGAAATTCAAGAACCACGTCGAGAATCAAAGTGGTCACAGAATCAAAGTCTTAAGGAGTGACAAAAGCACTGAATACAACTCAAGGGAGTTCAATAAATTTTGTCAAGACGAAGGAGTTCATCGTCAGCTAACTGTTAGCTATTCCCTAGAACAAAATGGAGTGGCAGAAAGGAAAAATAGAACCATTATGGAAATGGCGAGATTGATTTTAAAAGATAAAGGTCTTCCTAACTATTTCTGGGAAGAAGCAGTTTACACTACGGTATATATGTTAAACAAATGTCCAACTAAAGCAATCCAGAATAAAACTCCAATCGAAGCATGGAGCGGACGGAAATCGTCGGCTAAACATCTGAAAGTGTTTGGCTGTATATGTTATATTCACATTCCTGATCAAAAAAGGAGCAAGCTCAATGAGAAGACGGAAAAAAGAATATTCCTTGGCTATAGTAATCAGTCAAAAGGTTATCGGATTTATAATTCAATAACAAAAAAGCTCATGATAAGTCGAGATGTTGAGTTCGACAAAAATGCTGCTTGGAACTGGGAGGAAGAGAAGATTGAAAAGAAATATGTTACCTTACCTATTATACCACCTGCTCGAGAGGAAAAAACAACAAAAGAAGAAGGTGGAACATTAGATTCATCCACTCAGGATGTCACACCACCATCCTCTCCAAGTCCAGCAGAAGAAGGGTCAACTCCAGAATTTCTCATACTAAGGGTAAAATCTCTAAGAAAAGCCTATGAGACATGCAATTTTATGTCATCTTCCAAAGAAGAAGTTTGGATTAATGCCATGGAAGAGGAAATCCAGATGAAAATGAAACTTGGGAGCTCGATGATTGCCCCAAAGACAAAGAAATCATTGGCATCAAATGGGTTTATAAGACGAAGCTGAATCCGGATAGATCAATTCAGAAGCATAAAGTAAGGCTTGTGGCAAAAGGATACTTGCAACGGCCAGGTATCGATTACACTGAAACTTTTGCTCTTGTTGCTTGTCTTGATACTATTCGAGCACTCATAGCTCTAGCACAAAAGAAATGGAAGATCCATCAACTAGATGTGAAGTTAGCATTTCTAAATGGATATCTCTAAGAAGAAATATATGTGGAACAACCACAAGGCTTTATCGCCAATGGCAATGAAGAAAATATTGTAAAGCTCAAGAATGCTCTCTACGGATTAAAACAAGCACTAAGAGTGTGACATTCTGATTCTTCCTGTCACTTCGAGACTCATTAATGAGAATGTATCTAATGATGTATTTCAGTCATATCTAGCTCAGATCTGATCAATCTCGAGTTGACTGACCAAAAGGGAAAGGCTAACGAGAGGCAAGATGCGTGGACCTAGGGAACTCAAATAGGAAATGACACTTTGACCATAAGGATTGTTAAGCGGACATTTAAAGCCATAAAAAGGCCGATCTCAGAACGATTAAGGAATGTATTGCTAGCGTTATACGATTGGAGCGCGGGTAGTGCCTCTTAACCAATGTATAATTTGTAAAATTTTCCTAAATTGAACAGTGTCGATCGAGACCGTCGAAACTAGTGATAGACCCTCACAATTACATGACAACCAAAGTCGCCATGAATTGACGAGCCCAAATTGTGATATGAATCATAGTGTCAATACGCGTAACGTCTACAAAAGCCACCCGTCAGTTCAAGATAGGCTGGAACCACATCTAATAGAGAAATGATTCAGAAACGAGTCTCGAAATTAGAAAATGGAGAATCAAGGATTCCAACATTATAATTGGATTGGCCGTCGTCATATCGAAGAAAAATTTGGAATCAGAAAAACGATGTTCCGGACGTCGGGGGTAAAATTACCATTTTGCCCCTCAAGCCTTGGCCTTGCATTTATAATTGGATGAGGGAATTTTGATCATTAACCACACCCCAAGGCTGCCGAAAATGAGAAGAAATAATAGACCTTGGATGGGCATTGATTGACCTTTGGATAAGTGTCAAAGGATTAAGCCTTGATGTAGATGGGGACACTTTTAACCTAACATTTAACCAAGTTGACCAAATCATTTGTGTATATACCTCACCCTCTCTCTCTCTTCAGTCGAACCCCCCTCCAATCTGCCAATCATCATCTTCTTCTTCTCTTCCTCTTAACAGAGAGAGAGAGAGCTCCAGCCGACTAGCCGCTGCCTACCTATTCGTCGCCGTCGACTGGCGCCTGGACCCGAACCTATTACCAGCCCCTTCCTCATCCTCTTACCGACATCCTTCAAGTGGAATCAGGTCATTTGACCCAATGAGGAGTCCCGGCCGGCCATTTTCTCGAAAGTCGACGAAAATCATCGAAGTTGGAGGTAAGCCACTGTTTAGACTCCGTAGGATCCCGAAACCTTTTATTCTTTTGGCCAAATTTTGTGGACATCTAGAAGACATGTAGGCTGAACCATGGTAAAAGTTTTGGATGAATTTGATAGAGTTTTTTTACCCCAAATGGGTCTTGTGTTTGAAGGGTAAAAATTGACCGTTGGAGGACTTAGAGGAACCGGAGCCGTTCGTGGACTTCCCGGCATCGCCTTGGCTTCAAACTTTCGGTGAGGCTCTCTAACATCTAGAACTAAGTATTAGCAAGTAGATTGATGGATAAATTGAGGATTAAGATTGGTTTATAGGCTGATTGGTGGGATTAAACACAGAAACGAATTGCCCTGTTTCGAATTCTATTCAAACCGAGCCATAGGAGGCTGTTAGGAGTTTAATTGAGCTCCAAATTCATCATTGAGGAGTATGAAGATGTTAATTGATAGGTCCATGAGGTGTATGTTCAGTGAAGTGATGAATTGAGTAAGAAAAATTGACAAATTGGATGAATTTCCTTAGGTTGCGTGATTGACTTGTTCTTGGGATAATTGGACCGAACCATTAAAGTGCTTGGAAGGAGAATTTTGTTGAATTAAGCTTGAGGTAAGGAGTTTCTAAACCTTGGCTAGGACGATTGGACTCAATTGGGGAAGTTGAGTGTAAATGAGATTGATTCTTAGAAGTTTGTGGTGAGATTGTCCTTTGTGCATCCTTGAGATATGTGAATGGCCTGAATGCTTGACAATGCTTGTGTCATGAATTGATTATCGCATTTGAATGTTGAATTTAAATGTCTCGCATGCCATAGATGCGTTGCTTGTTACATGAGTTTGCATTTGATCATGTGTTATGAATTGAAATGAGCATTAGGCATGTTTGAGAAATTGTGACACCCTGAGGCGTTGAGACGCGAGGTTCTGTGGGTGGATACCCTAAGGTGCTGAGGCATGGGGTTGAGTTGAACGATACCCTGAGGCGTACGAGACGCGGGGTTGAGATGGCTATAGTCCTAATGCGTTGAAACGCGGGACAGAGTTTGAGATGTGTCGACACAGGCTTGGAGTGAAATTGAAAACTTGATGCGTTTACGCAGGTTTGTCAATGTGATGGTCTGAGGCGTATTTACGCGGACTGAGCCTGAGGCATTCTAAATGTGGGCATGAAAATGAGGAGGACTGGAAGAGTGGAAAGTGTGATTTGGCATGGCAATGTGTGTTTGATTCTAGTGATGTGATATGGTACCATGACTGCATGCCTGATACTCGTTTCATCCGCATGTTGTTTAATGACCGTTGAATATCTCATGTGGTTGCATGTGCGCTTGTCCTTGATTGTATATGCCTGAGTGTACGGTCAGCCTAACCTAGGGTTAGGACCTACCTTATTGAGATGTAAATCTCACCCTGTTGTGAGACCCCATTTTTCATATCCTAGGTCGTGAGAATGTGGCCAATCATGTTTGGTGACCTGAAAGAGATGTTGATGTATATTGAGAAGTTCCCGGACGGACAGGGAATTGTGTATGTTGGGAAATGCACCGTAGTTTGGGGCGACGAGGGTGGCAGCAGTTGGAAGCCTCATAGGTACGAGGCCTGGTTTAGAAAGGTAAGGGATGTTTCTACGAGGCCACTAAAGCCCACTGAGGTACCCCATGGGGTAGTCCCTAGTTGGTGTCATCCTGCTCGGGATTCGGTGGAAGCCGAGTGGTCAGTAGAATGCTCGAGGAACGTTCCTGAGAGGATCCTAACCTTGAAGGACATCGACGAGGTCATCGAGATTGAGGCTATCGAGGACGATCTGGTGGAGCCGTCAGCTGACGATACGTTGGAGGACACCGTGGAGGTTTGCTCGGAGACCTTCTTGGAGTACGAGCCTACTGAGGAGGCTGGGGAGTTTGACGACTCCAGTAGCTCGAATTAGGAATTTCTATTTCTGGTCTGATATTTTGATGGTGACTTAGATGCCTATCTCTTTTTGGGAGTAGTGATGATTGTCTTTTGTACTAGTCCTGCCACCCTTACTGACCAGCATGTTTAGTTATCCCGTACTCTTGTATGAACGTTTGAGAGTTTATGTATCTATTGGTACTCTCGCTACCCAGGTCCTTTTTTATTATTGTACGGAGAGTTAGTTTATTATCGCTTCTGCTTGCTATCGATATAGTTCATCTTTCGACCTATGTGAATCCTAGGACCTTGAGAGAGAGTTTATGCTTGCAGGGAGTCGCGCACTCGTGCCCGAAGCGCGGGGCGTGACAAAGAGCTTGGTATAGCAAAATTGACGAATATTTCACCAAGCAAGGATTCAGGAGGAGCATGAGTGAACCTACACTCTACATCAATACCCAAAGTAACTTGGATACTCTTATTGTCTCTCTATATGTGGATGATCTTATAAATACAGGGAACAATGTGAAGATGATTCGAGAATTCAAAGAAGATATGATGAAGACATACGAGACGACATATTTGGGTTTGATGAACTATTTTCTTGGTATTGAGGTTGATCAAAGTGAAGGAATCTTTATCTCGCAAAATAAATATGCATAGAACATCTTAAGGAAATTCAAAACGAATAATTGCAATGTAGTTGCAACACCACTGGTGATAAATGAGAAACTATTAAAAGAAGACCGATCAGAACAGGCAGATGCTTCACTCTACAGAAGCCTTATTGGTAGTCTATTATATCTTTCAGCTCACGACCTGATATTATGTATGCTACCAATCTACAATCACGTTTTATGTAGAAGCCAAGCCAAATTCACTTTGGAGTAGCCAAGAAAACATTAAGATACTTGCGAGGAACGACAGACTAAGGTATATGGTATCAGCCTAGTGCAACGGCTAAGATAATCGGATACATTGACAACGACTAGGTGGGATTAACTGATGATAGAAGGAGCAGTACTGGATATGCATTCACATTGGGTTCTATAATATTCTCATGGGCATCCAAAAAACAAGACTCGGTAGCACAATCTACTACAAAAGCTGAATATATTGCAGCAGCTACGACAACTAGTCACGCGATATGGCTTAGAAGAATTCTAGAAGCCATTGGAGAAACACAGATAGAACCGACTCTAGTATTTTGTGACAAGAAGTACGCGATTGCAATCTCGAAAAATCCAGTCTTTCATGGAAGAACAAAGCATATTGACATCAAATATCATTTCATACGTGAAGCACAAACTAACGGAGAAATCGAGTTGAAATATTGCAAGCCCTAAGATCAAATCGTCGATGTATTCACTAAAGCATTACCAAGAGAGAAATTCGACATATTGAGAAGCATGCTTGGAGTATCACAAAATGGATCAAGGAGGAGTGTTAAAAATGTGACCCATTTTTTGGAAAATGCTAGAATGGAAGACTAGTCTATATGCGTAATGAAGAAGGAATAAGCTGGCAACAATTGTCCTGAGTCAGCAACAAAAAGGAAGAAGAAAAGTCTAAGATGGATGCTAACTTTGGCGTGCAGAGTTTGAAAACCAAAAAATAATTAACTAATTAACTAATGGATGGCGGTGGATGTTGAGTCCTATATATATATATATGTATGTATCTTGGTGTTTCATTTGTTATGTATGAACTCCCATGTAAATCTAGAAGAAGGCCAATGAAGAATTCTTTGTAAGTCTTTGATTAGTTCTATATCAGTTATCATTTTATCTTGCTAGTCTTCTCGCCATCATTTCCTCTATATTTCATACCCAGACACATACACTTGCACACATGCTTCCGCAAAATACCCAACACGGACGAGATCCCCAAGATTGACAGTTGCACTCTTCTTCCTTTTAAGCTTTCTTCGACCCCTCTACTCTTTCTTCTTCTTTTTTCGAATGCCCCTCTCGGCCTGCCCTTTCTTCTCTCTTTCCTCTGGCTGTCCTCCCTTCTTTAACGATGAGGATTAGCTTGGTGGCGGCAAGCTTCCTCAGCTTCCCGAAGCCGCGGTCTGACTGAGGCTCGACCACCACGTCGTCCTACAGCTTCTCCAGCCGCCATCTCTTTCTCTCCCTTTCAGACCAAGATAGACTTTCCCTTGTGGCCATTTCCTTGACCATGCAAATTGAGTGGGTGTGAGTGAAATCCGGTGATGCGGATGTGGATTGGTAGTAGGACACATGAATTGTACGGTATAAATGTGGATGACGTTGTTTTGAGAAGAGAGATGTGGTGGGCTCAAAGTGGGCTGATAGGAAAAAATTGATGGGCCAAAAGGAAAAAAAAAAGCGCTATTGGACTTGAAAGGATAAAGGCCAGCTCATTAGAGGACATTGAATTTGCGGACCACGTTCCGCCCTCCTAGCCTCAGGTCTACTAGGCTCCATTCGATTTTGTTTTCTTTTTCTAAGAATATATATAACATAATAAAAGAATTTAATTTTTTTACTAATTTTTTTTATTTTTCAATAGAACAAGAAAAGATGTGTATTTAACAAATTAGATAACATTCTATTTTATAAAGAAGGTAAAATATGGAATCGTCAAAATTATGTGTCAACAGATGTCCCTTTTGGAATGGGAGCTTGGAGATGTTCCATTACAAAATGAAAGAACACTGAATTTTGTTAATAAAATAAACTGACAGTGCTTGGGAAAATCGCCAAAGCATCTATTGAGATCGGGATTGAGAAGACTCGCTTGGAGAACTGGTTCTGAGGCTCCACATCTCTCAGTACCTACGCATGCAATGTTAACTCATACAAACTAAAATCTAGGGCAACCATGTAAACACACGACCTTGGTCTTCAGAGAAAAATGACATGACCGTATAAACGATATGGGATTGGCCTTCACTTAGCAATGCGTTTGCTCTAGGCTTTAAGGCTTTCCAGACTTGAGGGGACTTGTCACGCCCCGAACCCAGCAGGCACACGAGCATCACACCTTTGTTGTTACCTTTAATGAACTCCCAAGATCCGACGGCTAATAACGTAAAACTTCTATATGATAAACGCATGCGAAAATGAGAAAACATCCCATACAAAGAAAATACAAGATAACCTAGGACAAAATGGTATACTTCTCATTCTTATCAATCATATTTCAAAGGTTACAATTCTAAATCCCCAAATTTCAATAAACAATCCCTAAGGTCTCGAAGGGTTAGTATGCAATTCCTCAAGTGACTTCATCAAATGCCCATCCATGGCAAGCTCGGGTTTCCATTGTCTGAGACCTGAAAATGTTGGTGCTACAACGAGGCGAGATAATAATCTCAGTAAGTTAATCCTAACCCTAAGCTAGGCTATTGGTACCTCCAGGCATGTTTGAAAATATGCATGTTTTGGAAAGCGCTTTTCATACATGACATTCAAGCAATTGGCATAACAAAGCAATTCAGACATATCACGCAATCAGGTTCATGTCTTTCACACTTTCACCTTCCAATCCGAATTTCCCAAGTCATGTAGGCATAATAGACATTCTATGCACTCTAGGCATTCCAATCATTCCAGCCAACTCAAGCATTTCAATTATACAGACTCGGAAACACATCATGATTATGTTTCAGTCTTTTATCTTCATTACGCCTATCCAGGGCCCCCCTCCTTGGGCCGCGAGATGATTCAGTCAATCACATGACTCTCGACGTCATATCGAGATGATTCGATCATCATGACTCTCACCGCGAGATGATTCGGTCTCTATAGCGACTCTCGACACTCTACGCCATCGAGATAGTTCGGTCGACTATAGGACTCTCACGTCCGGACCTAGAGATGATTCGGTCACTACCTGACTCTCGATTCTTATAGCCTTCGAGATAATTCCGTCAAGAAAGGACTCTCTAGCCGCACGACCTCGTCAGGTCAATCGGAATCAAACACCCGCAGCGCAATGCATTGGCCATAAAACATACTTGTGAACCTTCTAATTAATCTTATTTTCACATTCTCAAGCAGATTCATACCATCGTCATTCCAAGCACACCATTCCTGCACATTAGGTTCATCAATTCAAACATGCCATTGGCCACTACCAACACATGCCATTCAACATCAAGAAGTTGAACCATCGAATGCACTAACAAGCATTAAAGCACTCGATTGAACCAAATAAGTCGAAGCACATCAAAATTCATCATGGCAGCTCATCATAAAGCATGCACAGCTTTAATTCAAAATTTTTAGGCATGCTAAAGAGTCATTCAATCAAGGCAAATCATCCAAAACTTCAATTCATCAAATCTTCCCAATTTGAAACCCCACGACCAGGTTCAGTCTCACGTAAACTGTAATTTTTCTACTCATTTCGAGAAAAAAATTTCAGATTCTTAAACTTCAATATATTATAGACGTGTGGGTGAAAACGGGGCTCAATTTGGATATGGATGACTTAGAACGAGCCGTTTTAAAATCGATGTGCGCAGAAAATGGGATTTGGCAGCTCTCGGGTCTCCCACGTTTTTCACACCAAAACCACTCTTTAAACCCTTTCAATTCCATAAAAAATTCACCCTTTAATAACCTAACATCCTAACTAAGGGTTAGAAGTCTTCTTACCAAGCTATTTTAAGCAACAAACTCCTTCAAGAACCGCAACAATCCTCGGATCCTATTCTGTTTGGTACAAGGCAGGTTTTGTTCCAACAAATTTCATGTAAACCGGCCATCAAAACTCCAATCTAGTTCATATATCCTTTGCTAACATGTAGTATTATGTCTTAGGATGTCTTACCAATAAGCTTTGGGGCAAGGCGACGCTTCTACGGCCTTCAAATATGCTCGGTTTCCAAACCCGTCGAAGAGGATAGATTCTGTTCTTGAGAAATCCATCAAAGTTCATCCATTATAACACATCTATCATCAATAAAAATTCAAATGAAACCTACTCAATCCTAATACTATGTCTTAAGGAGGCCTTATCTTGATTTGGAAGCAAGATAGGCTCTTTAAACTGGCCTAAAGGAGCTCACGGTCTGGTTCGCCCCGATTCTAACCTAGGCGGGTTCTGGCGGCTACACGGGTCAAATGGAGCAACGAATAAGCAAACGGTCAGTTGAAGATTGTAGGCAACACACTTAGGGTCGTCACGGTGGTCAGTGATGGGTCGGATAGTGACCGGAAGTCGGTGACGAAGCGAGCGAACGGCTAGAGTGTAAGCTGGTCGGGCCAGAAAGGAAGAGAGAAAGCATGAGAGTGAGAAGGATGGGGTGATGGTGGCCAAATGGTGAGGGAGGAGAGGAAGAGTGGAGTGGTCTTCAATCTCACAAGCTTTCTCAAGAAGCCATATGTAACTTGGGGGATAAAAAATGACTAGAAGATGGGATAGTAAGGTGATGGACAAGATGGACACTTTTTGGGGTTTTGACTTTGGGGTTCCTTTTTGTCTTTTCCTCATCAATGTTCACAAATGACACTCTTGTCCCTAAGAATTTGGCCAAGAAGGGTTGATGGATAGATGACTACTTTGTCCTTGCTTATTCTTAAGAGAAAGAATGTCCTTGTGGGGCAACTGGGTAATTTTACACTTTCAGTCCAAATTTCACTTTTCTTCGTCTAAATTACCCTCAATGAGGCGAAGTCAAATTTCTTTTGAATTGTTGGGATTCTTCTTTGTCCGATATCCAATTTCGAGATCTAATTCATGGTCCGTTTTCCGTCAATCATAATTTCAGTCTATCTCAAACTGACGGGCGGCTTTTGGCAGACGTTTACGTGTATCGACTTAGTAATTCTCATCATACTTAGGATGACTCAAATCATAGCAACTTTGGTTATCATGTAATTGCGAGAGTTTATCGCTAACTCCGACGTTCACGATCGTAAGAATTCGATTTAGGAAAGGTTTACAAATCAAATGCCAGTTAAGCGGAATCACCCGCGCTCCAATCGTACAACGTTAGCAATGAATTCCTTAATTGTTCCTAGATTGACCTTTATTGGCTCTAAATATACCCTCGACAATCCTTATGGTCAAAGTACCGTTCCTTATTCGAGTTCCTCGATCCACGTACTTGTCAGGCAATTGCCTTTCCCTTTATGGTCAGTTAACTCAAATTGATCAGGTCCAAGCGAGATAAAACTGAAATACATTAATAGATATCTTATCATTCATACATCTCGAAATGGTCGAAAATTCAGAATGTCACAACTATTTCCCCTTACAATAATTTTGTTCTCGAAATTTGTAATTTTCAGATTATCCACTTCCATGGGGCTACTAACATCTTATCGTCTCCTCACTCTTAAGATAACTGTTCCCATTACCTGACATTCTCATTGTCTTTTCCGACAAAAGTCATCTTTCTCCAGGACTTGTTTCCTTCAGTCCTCAGTCAGTATTTTCTTCTCTATTCTTCTTTGACATTAGAACATTGATCGGTGGTACACCTTCTAGCATACGGACCTTCTTTTCAATTTGTCCAATGGTCCGGGAATAATATGTACATCATAATGTAATCCTGCTCTTTCAAATTCCCTATCGAAAAACTTTTCCAGGACGTTGTAACAAATTCAAGATCTTTTCTTATCATGGGCATTACTAAACCATTATGAAATTGCACTTTTCGGTACTTCCACCTTTTGGATACAATCATTCAATTCAAATACCCTTTCGTATCGTCGGGAGCACACAAGTTCCATTAGCTTAATCTTGTCTATCCAGATTGAATCATCGTCTTCTCGACTCCTCTGGTAAAGTCATGGTCGAGTCCTTGGTAGTTCTCTCCTGACTACATTCAAGGTCCCCAAATGACCAATTAGTCCACCACTTGCAACGGTTATGGTTTCCCTTCATTCCCTTTAGAGCAGTCAACATTTTCAACTGTTGCAGTTCATACAATTGCAAGGTCCTTCCTTACACGAATAATGCTCCCTTATTCGTAAGTAATTTCATCCATCGGCGTTGCTTCTCATCAATCCCGCATTCGATATTTTTGGAGTAGATATAGACTTGAAATCTTCTTCCACCCATACAATGTTTCCCAAACTTTATCGCAAGGACATTTACAAATCAACTCCAATCATGCTCTAAGCATTCCAACTCATATGGCATTATTGTCACGACGTACAAGCAATATCCATTTCAAATCGCCTTGTTACGCCTCAAATTCCATTTTGCGTCGCGTCATTACGACCTTCATAAGCTTTTCAATTTCCAACCTAAAATGCTATTAACAGCGTAGCCACCAACTTGACTCAAGTCCTCGATAACTCTTTTCATGTTTGTTCATCCATTCGTGTTACATCTCGTCCTTAGTCCATTTTCTCCAATGGAACAGCTCTTGTGGGGAATCTTCCCACGGTCCGTCTATTGCAATTCAACAATCCTAGGAAGTTTACTCTTTCCGCAACTCACATCGACCCTAGTTGATTCTTCACTTATTCCAATCCTCAAAGGCTCCATAGGAATTTCATTTCCCAGAGATTTCACACTAAGGAATCTTACTTCATCAGGTCCACAACTCGCGCTCTTCACATTTATTAGCATACAACGAGCATCTCCTTAGAGTCCGTGGAATACTCTCAAAAGTTATTCATGTTTCTCATGACTCCTTAAATGAGTCCACTCATCGTCTCTAAAGACGGTAACAATCAATCCAATTATTCATTGGATACTCAATTTGGCTTAGTTTCTTCCTACCATGTGTCGAATCTACAAACTGTTCCTCATACTTTTCACTCAAGAGCTCAATCTTGGCTTATTGCTATCATGGGTATCCACTTCGATCCTGTAGCATTTTGTTCATTTTTGTCACTCTTTCCTCAAGAAACACTCTTATCTTAACTGCTGATTTCCATAACCAGTCAATGCAACTTTATCCCAATTTCGTTCGTTCCACTGAACGTTGACATTATCCTAGAATTCAATATTGTCTATAGGACAGTCTCTCGGACTTCACTTCCAGGTACCATTCACGTTCTGCGTCTTCCTTCTTAGTCCAGACGTTCAATCTTAGTACCAAGATAATTAGAATTTTCTCTTCCTTTCTCACTAGGGTCTCTTACCCTGTGAAGGAAATTATACACTTTAGTGGTATTCTTTCACTTTGAATCCACCTTGTCCTTCTTATTCCATAGGATGTCAATCTTGGAGTTTGCACCAACGGCGAAACCTCTACTCCAAGATTCAAATGTCACCATGCCTGACGTTCTTCTTCCAGTGACTCAGTCGCCCTAAGTGACAAGATTCATTCATCCTTGGTCTCTACCAATTCACGTATCGAATACTCAATTCAATTACCTCAAATCACTCTGCAATTACACTTTAAGCACTCCTTTCACTTACTCAACCATTCATTATGATTACAAACAGCCAGGACTATCAAGTCCGTTTACTTTCCTTTCCTTCAACGACCATATCATGGTCCAATCACCCTTTAAGAACAACGCCCTATTCTTTAGGGAACAACAACTCATGATTCCATTTCTAATGGCTCTAGTTCAATCAACCAATCCTAGGGAATCATTAAATCCAGGCACACTAGCATGTCGATTTTCTTGACTCCTTCCATAACAGAAGAGACAGACTACTCATTTTTCCACCATGGGTCTTACACCCAGGTAATAGTCGTTTCTCGTAAGCACGTTTCCTATTCCTTAATGAATATATCTTTACTCGTAATCCATGAGTAGGGGTTCTCTTATTCATAAGTCTTCCAATCATTCTCTATTTTACTGAGTCCTAGTACTATTCCTCAACATCAGGAATAACAACTAGCCATAAGGCTCTCAAGTTTCAATCCACTCAGGGATTTGCTTATCTTATTCAAGGGTCCTCAACTGCTCTTAATGTACTTAGGCGACCTTGAGAGCTCTGTCTCACATTGGTCGATCATCCTTTGATCCTTGTAAAAGTATTAGGACCCAAACAACCTTTGTTCTCAAGCAATCCCAGGAGGATTCTTTCCATCGAACAACTCAACAAAGGTAGTCCAGGCAAATCTCATGCCTTCGAGGAAACCCTTCTTCCAGTGACCTTTCACCAATTATTAACTCCTCTTAAGGCTAATAACTGTCAAGATCACTTTCTTTCTTCGATGTACCCAAAACCTCTAAAGTTTCCTTACCAATATTCCCAATCCAAAGGGAGACGATTTCAAATCTCATTCCTCCATCAAACTCAGTCAATCTCAACCTTATTCATAGCTGCACAAGCTTTTCAAAACTCTCACGATTCTTCATACACATTAACCTTTCTTGTGAATGAAATAACTCTGAGTCACCTTTCTCGTGACTTCTATCACTTAACTTATCAGCACTAGCATCGATCGACTCAGCGACTTAAGTAGCAATGGTAGCTCCCTCTCGAGCTTGCCTATCCAACTACTTTTCTCATTTTCGTTTAAAGTTCTCATGACGCTTTATCGCACTTGGGTCTCACGTGATTAATAAAATCAAGCCATACGCTCTTCTAGTACTCATTCTCCAGTTGCTCATCTTTACTCAATTCTCATGATACATCTCAGTTCTTAGATCTTCATACCATGTATACTTGAGCCCAATGTTCTTCTACGACTATACCTTGGTCGTTCAACGTCAGTAGGTTCTCATGTCACTTGAACCACTATGATTCCCTTAAGGAATCAAACACTTTAGTCGTTTACTCAAACCTAGCAGTCTCAAACTGCCCATCTCATCATCCATCACCATCAACCATCAATGGATCTCAAATAACTCTCAACTAGTTGCTCACTATTCAAGGATTCTAAATCATCCTTAAGTAGCAACCACACAATAAGTCAACCTAAACAAGGCAACTTCGCAATTAACAGCCATTACTAGGCAAGCATCAACTAGACCAAAACTCAACTAGGTCAACACCTAGCAAACTCAAGGCGTTACTTCTAGAAGCCAATCGCCCATATTTTAAGCACAAGGCATCTGCCACACTGTCATAAACATGACATGTTATCTCATTCTTAACAGGCATCAGTTCAATGGGGTATAAACTCCCCATACGCCGTCTAGTCTCTCAATTAGACCTTAGTCATAACAATCAGATGATGCTAATCACAAACATCAATTTGCTTTTCAAACGGCATCCACTGACAAGCACGAATCTTTCAACCATGCCAATCATAGGCGTCATTCCACATATCATGCCACTTTCGAACATTCACTTCAATAATCACTCCAGTGTTATACATCTTTTAATCAAATTAGACTCAACCTAATACCTAGACTTCTCCTTTCAAGTTATAACTTGGGTCATTCCTGCCTCTTGCCATCTTAGAAGCTTGTCAGAAGCCGCTTCTTGTCCGTACCTCTCTGTACCAGCGATCACTCCCCGTCCTCATCAGACCTTATTGTTGCAGGTTGTCTCAAGTCATACATTTACAGAGAAAGCCCCGTTTCACAAATCCCATAACATGCTTCATTACGATTTATAGGTATCCCATCAACTTGTCTCATACCAAGCGATAGCTTATTAAATCAAAAAATGATAAGCTCATGCATACACCCTCATCAACTTTGGTTTTAATGCCACAAACACATGCGTAACATGTTTGTTCTCACTACCCATCATACCACAATCGTCTTCAAATCGATTCTTATCCATCGAAGATTTCTCATTCCATCAATTACCGTCACATCTCATCTCGTATCATTCAAGGTTGACAATAGCAATTGATAGCTAAAAGTCATCAAGATATCACACAATTCAAGCCTGAATCCACTAATACCAATCGTCTCTTTATAACTTATACTCCTCAAGTTGGGTCATTGACAAACCACAATCACATCATATAATCCAATTGACCCTTCATTCATAAGCTCTTCTCTAGCAACCTCAAATCAAGACTTATGACTCCTCAATCTCTACTCGCTTCCTTGTGAGCCTAAATCATAAAATCACTCATGATCATCAATCAAAATCAATGCTAGCATCATTAGTACACAGCACAAGTTTAAGCTTATAATCTTCACGATTCAGTGATCAATGCTTAATCTTAAAGGTCTCACTACCTAAGTGTCCCAAAGTCATCACTTCTTATCACTCCAAATCTCAATTACAATGGATCGAACTGACCTCGCTTTGGTACCACTTAAACGGGGATATCACGCCCTGAACCCGGTGGGGACACGAGCATCCCACCTTTCCCGTTAACTTTAATGAACTCCAAGGATCCAACGGCTAATAACGTAAAACTTCTATATGATAAACGCATGCGAAAATGAGAAAACATCCTATACAAGGAAAATACAAGATGACTTAGGACAAAAGGGTATACTTCTCATTTTTGTCAATCATACTTCAAAGGTTACAATTCTAAATCCCCAAATTTCAATAAGCAATCCTTAAGGTCTCAAAGGATTAGTATGCAATTCCTCAAGTGACTTCATCTAATGTCCATCCATGGCAAGCTTGGGTTTCCATTATCTGAGACCTAAAAATATTGGTCCCACAACGGGATGAGATAATAATCTCAGTAAGTTAACCCTAACCCTAAGCTAGACTATTGGTACCTCCAGGCATGTTTAAAAATATGCAAGTTTTGGAAAACGCTTTTCATACATGACATTCAAGCAATTGGCATAACAAGGCAACTCAGACATATCAGGCAATCAGGTTCATGTCTTTCACACTTTCACCTTCCAATCCGAATATCCCGAGCCATGCAGGCATAATAGACATTCCATGCACTCTAGGCATTCCAGCCAACTCAAGCATTTCAATCATACAGACTCGAAAACACATCATGATCATGTTTAGTCTTTTATCTTCATTACGCCAATCTAGGGCCTCCCTCCTTGGGCTACGAGATGATTCAGTCAATCACATTACTCTCGACGTCATATCGAGATGATTAGATCATCATGACTCCCGCTACGAGATGATTCAGTCTCTATAGCGACTCTCGACACTCTACGCCATTGAGAAGATTCGGTTGACTATAGGATTCTCATATCCGGACCTAGAGATGATTCGATCGCTAATTGACTCTTGATTCTTACAACCTTCGAGATGATTCGATCAAGGCAGGACTCTCTAGCCGCACGACCTCGTCAGGTCAATCGGGATCAAACACCCGTGGCACAATGCATTGGCCATAAAACATACTCGTGAACCTTTTCATTAATCTTATTTTCACATACTCAAGCAGATTCATACCATCGCCATTCCAGGTACCCCATTCAAGTACATTAGGTTCATCAATTCAAACATACCATTCAGCCACTACCAGCACATGCCATTCAACATCAAGAAGTTGAACCATCAAATGCACCAACAAGCATCAAAAGCACTCGATTGAACCAAATAAGTCGATGCACATCAAAATTCACTCATGGCACCTCATCATCAAGCATGCACAGCATTAATTCAACATTTTTAAGCATGCTAAAGAGTCATTCAATCAAGACAAATCATCCAAAACTTCAATTCATCAAATCTGTCCAATTCGAAACCCCACGACCAGGTTCAGTCTCACGAAAATTGTAATTTTTCTACTTACTTTTTCAGGAAAAAATTTCAGAGTCTTAAAATTCAAGATCTTATGGACGTGTGAAAAAAAATGGGGCTCAATTTGGATATAGAATGACTTAGAACGGGCTGTTTTAAAATCGGTGTGCGTAGAAACGAGATTTGAAAGCTCTCGGGTCTCCCATGATTTTCACACCAAAGCCACTCTTTAAACCCTTTCAATTCCACAAAAAATCCACCCTTTAATAACCCAACATCCTAACTAAGGGTTAGAAGTCTTCTTACCAAGCTATTTTAAGCAACAAACTTCTTCAAGAGCCGCAACAATCCTCAGATCCTATTCTGTTCGGTACAAGGCAGGTTCTGTTCCAACAAATTTCATGCAAACCTACCGTCAAAACTCCAATCTAACTCATATATCCTTTGCTAACATGTATTATTATGTCTTAGGATGTCTTACCAATAAGTTTTGGGGCAAGGCGACGCTTCTATGGCCTTCAAATGTGCTCAATTTCCAGACCCGTCGAAGAGGACAGATTTTGTTCTTGAGAAATCCATCAAAATTCATCCATTATAACCCATCTATCCTCAATAAAAATTCAAACCAAACCTACTCAACCCTAATACTATGTCTTAAGGAGGTCTCACCTTGATTTGGAAGCAAGATAAGCTCTTTAAATCGGCCTAAAGGAGCTCACGGTCTGGTTCGCCCGGATTTTGACCTAGGCGGATCATGGCGGCTCCACGAGTCAAATGGAGCAATGAATGAGCGAAAAGTCAATTGGAGATTGTTGGCAAGACACTTAGGGTCGTCACGGTGGTTAGCGATGGGTTGGATAGTGACCGGAAGTCAGCAACGAAGCGAGCAAATGGCGAGAGTGCAAGCTGGTCGGGCGAGAAAGGAAGAGAGAAAGCATGAGAGTGAGAGAGATGGGGTGATGGTGGCTGAATGGTGAGGGAGGAGACGAAGAGCGGAGTGGTGTGGTCTTGAATCTCACAAGCTTTCTCAAGAAGCCACATGTAACTTGGGGGACAAAGAATGACTAGAAGTTGGAATGGTAAGGTGATGGACAAGATGGACACCTTTTGGGGTTTTGACTTTGGGGTTCCTTTTTTTGTTTTCCTCATCAATGTTCACAAGGGCTAAATGACACTCGTGTCCCTAAGAATTCGGCCAAGAAGGGTTAATGGGTAGACGACTACTTTGCCCTTGCTTATTCTTAAGAGAAAGAATGTCCTTGAGGGGCAATTGGGTAATTTTACACTTTCAGTCCAAATTTCACTTTTCTTCTTCTAAATTATCCTCAATGAGGCAAAGTCCAATTCCTTTTGAATTGTTGAAATTCTTCTTTGTCCGATATCCAATTCCAAGATCCAATTCATGGTCCGTTTTCCGTCAATCGTAATTCCAACCTATCTCAAACTGACGGTTGTCTTTTGGCAGACGTTCACGCATATCGACTCAGTTATTTTTCATCACACTTAGGATGACTCAAGTCACAACAACTTTGATTGTCAGGTAATTATGAGGGTTTATCACTAGCTCCGACGGTCACGATCGTAAGAATTCGATTTATGAAAAGTTTACAAATCATACGTTGGTTAAGCGAAATCACCCGCACTCCAATTGTATAACGCTAGCAATGAATTTCTTAATGGTTCCTAGATCGACCCTTGGCTCTAAATATTTTCTCGACAATCTTTATGGTCAAAGTGTCGTTCCTTATTCAAGTTCCTAGGTCTACGTACTTGTCATGCGTTAGCCTTTCCCTTTCTGGTCAGTTAACTCGAATTGATCTGGTCTGAGTGAGATAAAACTGAAATACATTGATAGATATCTTCTAATTCATACATCTTGAAATGGTCGAAAATTCAGAATTTCAGAGGACTTGCTCAAGAAACTAGCTCCGAGGCTCCACGCCTGTTTGTACCTACTCAGGCAAGATTAGTTCAAACAAACACACCTCTGGGACGACCATATAAATGGTACGAGCTTGGCCTTCAAAGGGAAATGGCATGACTTTATAAAAGATACGAGCTTGGCCTTCACTTGGCAATGCATTTACTCTGGGCTTTAACGCTCACCAAACTTGAGGGGACTTGCTCAGGGAACTGGCTATGGGCTCCATGCCTCTCCGTACCTATTCAGGTAAGGTTAGCTCAAACAAAAACACCTCTAAAACGATAGAAAAATCGATACGGGCTTGGCCCTCAAATGGAAATGCACAGTTTGCGGTCTCTGACCCATGAAAAGGCTACTGAAAAGAATCATTTTACAATCTCAGACCCATGAAAAGGCAATTGAAAAGACACTTTTTACGATCTCAGACCCATGAAAAGGCTATTTGAAAAGTCACAGTTTACGATTTTTGACCCAAGAAAAAGCGATTTGAAAAGACTTAGTTCACAGCCTCAGACCCATGAAAAGGCTATTTAAACAGTCGCAATTCACAGTCTTTGACCCATGAAAAAGATATTTGAAAAGACTCAATTCACATTATTTTGACTTGTGAAAATTCGTTTGAAAAGAGGGAATTTCGCTTAGCATTGTACTGCTTACGAAATGAGGAAACTTATTTATGGAATGGGCTTTAGGAAGCTACAGTTCACTTTGCCTATCCAAAGAAGGTTAGCTCTACAAATGGTAATACCGATGGGGAGAGAATGCTACTCCAGAACTAAACTTACACTTCGGCCTTTGAAGTATATTCTTTGGATTGATGGGACAAGCTCTTGACTTTAGTACTTGCATGTCGACCGAAACTTGTTGAATGAACTGAAAATTCATCTACGAACTCTACCATGGCGACTCACACTCGCCTGACTTGGCTCTCGATAGACATTTGGCGTCATATATGCTCTAGGCTGTTAGGCTCGCCAAGCTAAAAAAGCTCATTGTGGAACTGGTTAAGGACGCTAAAGCTCGCCTTACCTATCCAAACAAGGTTAGCTCAAATAAATATTAACGCCAATGAACATCTACAATATGCTCTTTCACAACTCAAAATTTGCCACAAATAGCCGAACTACTTAAACTGGATCCCTACACAATTCAAAACTTATGAAACAAATTCGAAATGATGTACATATGACATTAAATGCATGGGCAAATGAAGCTAGTCTAGTTGCCGGGGAAGCTACTTGGCATAACACGATACTGAAAGCTTCTCACTTAGTTAGAGGATAGTGCCAACCATTAGACTCCATGGAGAAATGAATTAACAAGAGAACTGTCGCTTTTGAAAATGACTTTTGGGTGAAAACTTTAGTTCATGAAAGATGAAATTTTGCTTCATGAAAAGGGTTAATTGAGCATGCCAAGCTAAGATCTTTAATCTACAAGGGCTTCTCACACACTCTTTCTAGGAGATATTTGATGATCCCAATTTCTCATTTGGAGATTTGGGATAAAATCTCTTGATACCTTGTACTCTTTTCGTGTCTGAGGCTTTGGATACATTCAAATGCGTATATTTATGGTCAATCTGAAAGGGGTTTCAGGGATTGCAATGTTGGCTTTGTCATAAGCTTACACAAGGAAATTTTCCTACTTTGATGGCACACTGGGGAAACATTTGAATTATTATCTTCATCGGGTTTACAAGTCAACAACCTAGAAGATAAGACAAGAAATGATTGGCTTCACCCCTTCGAGCGGTAACTTCTTTGCGAAGTCTTCGTGCTGAGTCAAAACATCCCAATCGGAAGAGTCTTCAAATGGGTTGTAATGTCGGTTCAAGGAAACCTTATGAGGCTCAAATTTTCTTTGAGGGAAGGGGTTTAGGAAATGGTGATTATCTTGGTGCGACTACCAATCTCACCCCGTTTGGAGAAAGCATCGACACTAGGGATCACAACATGTCTTATGAGTCCAAGCCTGTCCATTTCTTTACCTTGCAACAAAAGAGTTTCACTCCATTTTCTGCATTTATTTTCTATTTGAGGTAAGTTTAATGCTTTTTTGCATTTGACTTTTTTCTCTCTGAGATTCGACCTTGCTTTTATTTGGCATTTTACTTTTTTAGCCTTCTGTTTTTCATTCTCTCTTCTTCTTCTTCTTTTTTCTCTTCTTTGCTATTTTCATGAGTTCTTTGGACTCTCGAGACATTCCACAATGATATCGATTTTCTGGTAAATCACACATCTTGCCCCAATGCTGAGAGATGATCACCACTAGAGTTCTAGAAATGAATGATTTCAGGCTCAACTTGGCTAGAAAAAGGTATTCAATGTTTGGATAGAGAAAGAAATGCACTTCTTCATTTTGGGATGCTTCAAGCTTTCATGAAAATTCACCTGAAGTTACCACACAAAGGTTAATGCAAGTGAAAGCAATTAAATCTTTCTTACTTCTTTCTTCGCTAATTTTCAACTGGAATCTCCTATATATGCCCCAATGTGGGGCGGTTCTTGACAGGGATATTTTGAATATTCTCCTTGTTTAGGCTCAAAGTGCCTAGCAAGGGATATATTGTATGTATGAGGAAAAAAAAGAAACGCCTTTCGTCACTTCGACCTATGTACACATTGCGAATGGATCATTTGTCCTAAAACATGAACTCTCTTTTCATTCCACTCAATTCTCAGAGTGTATCAGGGACGTGTTTAAACAGGACTTGTCTTTCATCTTAATCACTCATGGTTGGCATACTCAATATCTTCGTTTCGTTTAGCAAAATCATCTCATCAAACGCACGTACATGGGATTTTGATGTGAGATACATGTATGTATAAATGGAAGCACCGGTTTAGTTAATATGGATGATTTTCTCTATATGATGATGAAATATTAACTTAGGCTCCAACTCGAGGTGAGATGTTTCAATGACTCTTGTGACCTAAACATTTGTTTTGCTACGACTGGGGATGAAACATTTGAACATTCATGCTTCCAACAAAAGTTTTAGGAGAGGGATACTTACTTGGACTGCAGTGGCCAGTTGACCCTCTTTTGTGTCTACTCATATGAAGATCTATGTTAACAGAGCCACCTCGCTGACCCGCTGTTGGGGGAAATGACCCTCTACATCTTTCTTCAGGAATCCCAACTGGCGAGTATTTGCATGATGATCTTGCTAGGAATCAAATAACATTATAACTTTCCTGAACAACGATCACTATAATTATGGAATCACCTCCTGTAAAGGAACTTCCAATTTTACTCGCAAAGTCAAAATCTATGTTTAAGACTTGCATGAACGAGATCGGAGATTTTTGGGGAATGACGAGTTTGATGTGCATATTGTGACTCGACCTCTGAGATCTGTGTGAATTAAGAAACTTGTTGACTCCATCTCTTCAACTGTCAACTGCTTTAGGAATTGATAAAATGTCCATATTCCTCATCTAGGACTTAACAAGAGGCAAGACATTTAAGGAATCCTTTTTCTTGAAGGATTTCAAGGAGGAGGATACTTACCTGATCCACACTAGACGAATGATCCTGCAACCATGTAAAGGAATCGTGTGAGTGAGTATCATTTTCAAAAATAATAACTTGAAACAATACAACGTTATCCTCGTGTCTACACCTCTAGGGATTGATGGATTCTTGCTGGTTTGGGTTCGTCTCACCATTCTTCTGGCATACCCCATTTTACCTTTTTTCTTGTAACTCTATTCTTGTGAGAAATTCTCGTCTAATTTTCGCTTTCCCTTAAGGGAATTACCTGCGGCGAAACGATTTGATAACCCTGTCACGAACAGCAAAAAACATGTCACCACCCTATTTTCTAAGGGATTGAAAAGTTAGAAACGATACAGCGTTACCTTTATCTGAGCCAATTTACAGATGGCTGAAGTTGCATCTTAACTTGACCTCAAACATCATAATAAGGCATGAGTACTTAGACAAGGAGCATGGGGCTACTAAGATCACCGTGCAACTTTACGACTTTGAGGAATATTAGCTTGCCATGACTATGCGACGTCTTTGATGCATCCTCACCTTTGATGAGAGGTTCAATTATCTGTTGGGAATTGAATTCTTCCCTCCATAAATAGTAGTGAGTGGATCTGATTATACCAATCTTCTATAGCATGCATAGGGATAGAAGTCCTAATTGCAAGGGTGACAAGCTTCGTTGTTTGGTCTAATGGACTCGAGATCGCCTCTGTTTAGGAGGTATACAAGCTTTACCGCTGTGGTCTAATCCAGTGTTTAAGACCTCCAGGAGCTAGGACTTCCTCATTTTGTCTTTTCGAGTTGACTGACAGCTACTGCTCATTCACCCTAATCGGTTGGCCAATACATAATTCTGTCATATTTCCATATTCGGTTATATATCTTATGAAAGCTTGCATGTTCTTGTTACAAGCAGAGAGGCTCACAATATCCTATTTCTCCATCTTAGTTGGCTCAGTCAATTTCTTGTTTGTTGAAGCTTCATCTTTCATTACGGGGAGAGAAATCATCGTAGGGAGATTCGATATTGATTCGCCTTGGGCTTATCTAGGCTGGACTTTGAATCGCATCGACCAGCTGATTCTCCATTCTTGCCCCTCTGATTGCTTTGTTTGAGCTTATCGGGGATTCTTCAAGTTTATTGAGGAGTGAAAAATAATCTGCGATCACACGATCCCCTCTTTCTTATGTGTTGAAGTATTATCTGAGACCTATGTATGGGCATTCGCTCAAACCCTCGAGTATAAAAATTTTCTCGACTAATCACGTATTCTGTCAGAGAGGAAAAACATGTCAGATATGTGATTAAAAGGGATGCACTGAAATCGATACCCCAACTACCCTTTTCTTCAATTTCGTCTTTAGGGTGCTTTATACCTCCTTTTTGTCAGCTTTGCCATTGAGTGTTTGACACTTTTCTTTTACCGGCTTCGCCACTTGGCAACAATTTTGAATGGATCAATAGCACTCAAGGTTCAAGTATTGCTTGAGATTCCCTTTTACTGCAAAATAAGAGAAGTGCAAAAAGTTTTTTTTATTAATCTTTATATAATATATACATTGATGCCGACCACGGGAATCAAATCCGGGGTGCTCCAAACCATTGTCACTCCCTATGCCATCAAGCCGCGGCGCTGTTGGCGTCCTTGAGGTGCCTTGCTTTTTATTTAAACGCTAACTCTCGAACGTTACGCCTCTTATTGTTGTATTGGAAGGCCACGCTTTGTACTAATCTCGAGTTGTTTGACAAATCTCTATAAAAAAAAATTGAAATAAACTCATGTTAAAATTGAAATAATTAAGGATAAATTAAAAACGATACAGAGTTACCTTTCTTTGAGTTCGCTTGAGTTTTGCCATTCCCAATTTGAAGCTACACAAGAATCCTTTTTGCAGCACATGGGGGTACTGCATCCAAGTTGATTTGCCCCTATCTGTTTGATGAGGCATCCGTGTACTCGATGAGAGGATGAAGAGAAAACTACCATCGTGTCTGGATTTCCTCCTTTCCACGAGTCTGTTGTAGGAGAAATGCCTTGGCGACCAAAGGTTGACTACCTCTTGGGCATTTGCCCCAGTTAAATGTACTCTTTGAGAGGCCTGAATATGCTTGACGACCTTCCATATCTCTAGGGTTCTCTGACGCAGCTCCAACGTTCTTCTAATCGAAGGGCATCACCTTGTAGTGAAAGGTTCCCCGTAAGGTTACAAGTGGAGTCGTTATTCTATCACCATCTTTCACTCGTACTTACTTATAGCCAGAAAAATTGGCCATCAAAGAGAACACCTTGTATCCAGTTGTATTGTCGACCAGAGCATCAATGCGTGGAAGCTGGAGGTCAACTTCTAGGTTGGCCCAATTGAGATCTCGATAATTGTTGCAAACCCTGATTATGCCATCCTTCTTTATCATGGGGATGATATTCGCTATTCACTCGGAATAGTGACGACCTCGATGAAATCAGCCTTCAGAGGCTTCAACACCTCATGCTCGATCTTCTTGGATAGCTCAAGCTTTGTTCTTCTCAACCACTGCTTCTTCAACAGCGGATCTAGATTGCTTGCCGAAGCACTACATAATTCCGGATTCAGCCCTGAAATGTCGGTGTAAAGCCAGGCAATCGCAGCTTGGATTTCTCGAAGAAGATTGACCAATCTGGCAACTTCTGCTTCCTGTTGTCCTGCGTCGATCTTAACCTCTTTAACACTATCCGCATCACCCAAACTTACTGCCACTATCGGCTTTGATGTTAACGGCTTCGATTTCCTATGGCAGTTCCATTTGAACTCGTATCAAATTTAAGTTCCACTATCGTTATCTGAATTTGAAGAACTCCCTTCTCAGGAATCTAATTCACAGGTGCTTTCATTGCAAAATACAAGATGTCATGCTTGATTTTCTATGCTCGTCGCTTGGGCCCTTCTTCATTTTCGCCTGCGTGAGCAGAAATAATGTGTTAGCTAGCATTTCAGATGAATTCGACTTTGAGAGCAAAATACTCCCTTCTATCTCGACTAGATGGCTCAGCTTGATCATCTTCATTGTCACAGGTTTGAGTACAATCTTTCATCTACAAAATAGGACGTAGAATAAGTCATTTTCATTCTCAATTGAGTTAAAGTTAGGAACGATACACCTTGCTACTAATATCGAATGATTCTTTTCGATCCAGATTTGATGGCGAGGGTCATCGCATCCAAAACAGGTTGTGATCCCTTGGAGAAACTTGCCCCATTAGAAACTCTGCACTTTTCTTTCAAGTGTTGCTTTCTATCACAAGAGCTTGGCTTATCTCTCAACTTTCAGCAAATGTCCTCTTGCTAAGCTCTTCATTTTGAAACTCTTCATAGATGTTGTAGCACACCAAATGGGTATTTGGATCTTTGGCCGTGTAGGACTACAGCTTTATCATGATCGTTATTGAGGTCTTCGTCCATGGCAACGTCCATGCTAAATTGCTTTAGCTATGTGGATCGTGTCTTCGCAACATGATGGCCCTGTCTTTGGTCTTGAAGTCATGAGCCCGAAGGAACTATGTCGAAACAACATCAGTTCGCTCGGCGAGTTTGGATAGGGACTTCTCAAACGAAACAGAGGCCTCGTCCGACATTGGGTTCGTACTCCAAAGTTTGCTTGGATAAGGAAGTGTTGGTGTTGGGGGTTTCATGGATAAGCTACTTTAGCTCCTCCAAAGTCTTTCTCTTAAGATTCGAAAAGTTAGTAACGTCGTAGGTCTTTTCTTCGAAGAAAGCTAAGGTCTGAGTGGGGAGCTTCTGAGACTCGACTTACTGCTATAACTTCTTGATGTCGTTAATAGAGATAAAGATCTTCCCGTGGATCGGCGCCAATTCTCGAACATTTTGGACTCCACTATTGTGGCCGTCGTCACGATTTTTTCATTTGTCACCTTTTGGTTTACTTCAAACTTCTTCTTCATTTGAATCAGGCGACTAAGATGCTTTATTGCCCAGATCCTTTATGCCAGGTTTCATGACTAAGCGTTTCTTGCACATTAATGAAGAAACAAGTCAGCTATTTATGACAGTTTGGACAGACTATGAACGGGATGTATCCTCTTTATCATTGGTTCGTAAGGTCCAAAAATATGGTGCTCCATTGAGTTTATTTGATGGTCCCTTCTATTTAGAGTGATTGCCAGCTTTTCCGACTCGAAAATGATGAAATCGCTTTTTCTCGATGAGAGGGCTACCTATCACATTGGAAGCCTCAATTGATACCTTCGGGCAGGTAATCATCTACATCTCTATCTAGTCCAGCTTCGTTTTGTTTCACTACAAATGCAAAAAGGGAACAATATCCAACATATGGTTCAAAGTGAGAGTGTCACACTCCGCTCACCTTACGAGTGCACTCGTCCGTTCATACCGTAAATTCAGTCAAATACCCTTCTTTACGGCAATAATTAAATGAGATTCGCATGCGGAAGAGTAAAAGAAAATAAATACATAGCTCCACGCAAGGTAATTCAAAACAAAATAAAGAATGAGACACGGGACAAAAATAAAAGGTGATTTACATATCAAGAGGACGAGTTTATACAAACGAGGCCAGGGACTAGCTAATACCACTTGCTAAGGTCGAGCAAGACAAAAGGGCGAACAAAAGACAACCTTTAAGCCCCACCAAAAAGATCATCACCACCAAAATACAACTCCAACGGTCGTGTGATCTCAAGTCCACTAAGTGGTATTAGTATCTTCGGCTCGACTCATGTCCTCTACGGGATCGTAATTAAAGAAAGTTTCTGATCGTACTTTTATGGTGTCCTCTTCCATCTTATCCTCTGAGTTAAAAATCTCAATCACCTCGATACTCTACTCTCTAGTCGGGGTCTCCTCTAGAGCGTTCCTCAAGCCTATCGCGGAACCCTCTACCTCGATCTCATCTCGAGAAGGATGGCACCACGATGGAACTACACGTCTTGGAACCTCGTGAGCCTTTAATGGACCAGTGGTAACTTCCCTAGCTCTCCTGAACCATGCCTCAAAACGATGTGACTTCCAGTATTCCTCCCCCTCATCAACCCATACTACCGTACTCTTCCTAATATAAATTGTACCTCGTTTATCTGGAAATTCCTCAAAATAAGCTATCATCTCCTTGGGATCTCCTAGGCGCATAGGCAACATATTCAAAGTTTGGGATCTGGAAAGAAAAAGGATCCCACGACAGGGTGAGACTTACGTCTCAGCAAGCTATCCTAATCCTAAATTAGATCATCAGTCCCACCAGACGAACTATCACAACAACAAGCAAGCAGTGACTGAAGGACAAATGACATTTATACAAAAGCATCATATCAAGCATATTCCGAAGGAATTATACACTAGACAAATATATAAAGAAAGTGATCCAAGCTTCCGTACTAGCCAAGAACCACATGAACACAACAGGAATTAATAACCAATAAAATTATCAATCCACAACTCAATGGATTAGTCTGCGTTCAACGCATTAGACTATTAAGACAAATAAACCCGCGTTAAGACGCGTCAGGTTTACTAACTTATTTCCAACTTGTGTCAACATGTACGATTCCTTATCCCGCGTTAGGACATATCAAGATATTATTCAATCACAACCCCGCATTAAGACTCCTCAGGATATGCTCACGATGCGATCCCGCATTAAGACGCCTCAGGATACCATAGGTCTCAACAAATATCTCAAGTCAAGAATTGTCTCAACAATCATTTAATCACATTCTCATGCACGAGAAATTTCAGAAGGTCGATCATAAACCATTTGTTTGTCAAAAAGGTCGTACTTTATCACAAAACATAACTCAGGAGTCACATAGCCTGTAGCCACATAATCAAGTAGGACATACCAACAAGTACATCATCAATTCAGGCAAAAGAACTACAATTTTAATAATAAGCGAGCGCTCATGGCACGTTCCTCAACAACTCTATTCAATTTCCACTCAACCAAGCATAAAAAAATTGTCAACTCATCGATTCCGCAATAAAACTATATAGTTACGTCCAAATGTTCTAATATAGGTTTAGAAGTCGCTTACCTTCATTCCAATTAACAAATTTTCACCAAAATCCCTTGTCAAGCTCAGCTTCCAAATAAGATCACCACTGTCCAAAACAGGGCAGCAATATACTTCAGCAACAATTCATCGTTTCAGTCAATTTCTCTTTTCTAACTTCAACTCCACCCATCGTACACTTTAATAACACCCTATATCACATTTTAGTATGACTTAACACCACATTTAGAGCATGCTGACATCAACAACAACCCCCAACATAATCGATTTGCACAGATCCAAAACAGAGCAGAACCGATTCTGCTTCTCCTTGCCTTAACAGTCCACAAATCATCTTTAAGTCCCAATTTTTCATCAATTCCACTTGGCAAAACCTTAATCGACGTGTTATAGAGCTCCATAAAATTTTTTTAAGTCAATTAGCACTCCTAAGGCTTCCAAACAGACTGACTCCTCTCAATTCATCGGCAATCAGATTCTGCTCTTAAAAACCATATCGATTCAACCATCAAAACCCAATAAAAAAATTAACCAAATCAACGGCCCCAACTCAGTGAACATAGTACTACATGTCATGTAACTCCCATAAAAATTTTGGAGCCAAATGAAGTCTCTAAGAGGGTGAACCATAGCCCTCTCTTAGTTAGCTTAGAATCCGTCCAGTTTTCTTCCAAAAATTTCTATAAATTAACCAGACTTCCAAAAATCACAAAACCATGGAGCTTGTCAAGGACAAGTTAAAATAACCTATGGTAGTCAGAGAAAGACCAAAAGGTCACCGGAGGTGGCGTTCGTACGGACCGAATTGGGCAGCAGAAGTTGGTCGAAACAGAGCAGTTTCTGCTCTTGAGAAGAAAACACAAAATGAAGGGGAAGAAGAGGGAGATGGCTCACAAAAATTTGAGGGAGCAGATGATATGATTCTAATCACTTTTGATTAAGCTTCTAGAACGGTTAGAGTGAGTGAAAAATTAATGACCATCACCCATGTATTGACACTTGTCCTAGAGTCAATAATATCAAAGCTCCATTTACCCTCTTGCCTCTTAGATTTTCCGCAGCCTCCTTGGGGAAGAAGAAAATCTCAAATGAGTAAAATGCCCTTCTCAAACCAATTAAGCAAGGTTAACTCTCCAAGGGCAAAATGGTCTTTTTACACCTTTCGTCCGAAATTTCATTTTCCTGATATTTTTCACCCTCGATAAGGCGGCGTCCAATCCATATCAAATGTTGGAATACCTCATTTTCAATTTCAAATTTCGAGGTCCTATCTCATGATCGATTTTCCGTCAATCGAAATTTCAATTTGTCTCGAATTAACGGGTGGCTCTTGCGGATTTTACGCGTATCGACTCTGTGATTCTCATCACACTTAAGATAACTCAAACTACGGCAACTTTAGTTGTCATGTAATCACGAGGGTCTATCGCTAGCCCCGACTGCAATGATCCTCACAATTCGATTTAGGAAAATTTTGCAAATTATACTTTGGTTAAGCAGTATCACCGACGTCCCAATCGTACAACACTAGCAATGTCTTCCTTAATTATTTTTAGATCGTCATCGGTTCTAAATGTTCCCTTGACAATCCTCATGGTCAAAGTGCCATTTTCTAATCGAGTTTCCTAAGTCCACGTACATCATCGTGCGTTAGCCTTTCCCTTTTTGTTAATTGACTCGAGATTGATCAGATCCGAGCGAGACATAACTGAAATACTTCTATAGATATCTTACAGTCAAAGGTCTCGAAATAACAGGAATTCAGAATGTCACAACTCTTTCCCCTTACAAAAATTTCATTCTCGAAATTTATTACAATCTAGCTACTCAAACAAATAGGGGTACTGACGCCTCATCGATTCTTCGTTCTCCCACATAGCACCTTCAGTTCCATGATACTCCCATATTACTTTAACCAGCGGAATGGTCTTAGTCCTCAAAACTTGTTCCTTTCGATCTTCGATCCTGATTGGCCTTTCCACATTCGATACTTTGTTGTCCACTTCTATAGTTTCATAATCCAAAACATGCGTCAGATTTGGTTCGTACTTCCTCAACATAGACACATTAAACATATTATGTACCTGAGACAAACTCGGCGATAAGGCAAGCCTATAAGCCAATGTTCCAATCCGTTCTAGAATTTCGAATGGGCCTATATATCTCGGGCTCAACTTTCCCTTCTTTTCGAATTGAGATATGCCTTACATTGGCGATATCTTGAGGAAAACATGATTCCCAACTTGAAACTCTAACGGCTTGCGTCTTTTATCGGCATAACTTTTCTAGTGACTTTGTGTCGTTTTCAACCTTTCTCTAATTATCTTTACTGCCTCAACTGACTGTTGTACCAATTCTAGGCCTGTGATACTCCTTTCTCCCACTTCATACCAGCACAAAGGAATTCTACAAGCTCTGTTATAAAGTGCTTCAAAAGGAGACATTCCAATACTTTGTTGATAGCTGTTATTATACGAAAACTCCACTAGATGCAAGTGATCTTCCCATCCACCTTTAAAATCTATCACACACGCTCGTAACATGTCCTCGAGTGTCTGAATTGTCCTCTCTGACTGCCCATCTGTTTGTGGGTGATACGCCGTACTAAACTGCAATCTGGTTCCAAGTCATCCTGCAAACTCTTCCAAAAATTTGCTGTAAATTTAGGATCTCGGTCCGACGTAATTGTCATAAGCACTCCATGAATTCGTACAATTTGGCGCATATACAGTTCGGTGTATTTATCCATTGCAAAGTCCTTTCTCACAGGAATAAAGTGTGCAGACTTGGTTAATTTGTCCACGACTACCCAAATCGAATTATGTCCTCTCTATCTCCGCGACAAACCCATAGCAAAGTCCATCGTTATGTGCTTCCATTTCCACTTCGGAATTTCCAAGGGTTGTAACAATCAACCAAGCTTACAATGTTGAGCCTTTACTTGCTAGCACGTCAAACACTTTGCTATATATCTAGCCACGTCCACTTTCATTCCGTTGCACCAATAGTGCTAACGTAAATTCTGATACATTTTCGTACTACCTGGTGGATGCTGTAATTACTCCAATGAGCCTCAGACAGAATTCTTTCTTTAAGTGCTTTATCATTAGACACACAAAGACGTCCACGAAACCTTAAAATTCCGTCCTCAGATACAAGAAATTCGGCTTCCTCTTTGTCGTATCCATACTCATAATTTTCTGAATCTCTAGATCTATTAGACTGTAAAACTTTTATCCTTTCTTGTATCTCTAGTTCAATTCTCAAGGTCTTTATCAAACTCGACAGCTGGCTCACTTCCAACTTAAACTCAGAGTCTCTCAATTTTTCCAATACCGACCATCCTTTAACCATTAAATGCGCCATACTAGATTTTCGGCTAAGCGCATCAGCAACTCTATTCGCCTTCGCATGATGGTACAAAATATCGCAACCATAATCTTTAAGCAATTCCATCCATCGATACTGTCTCATGTTCAATGCCCTTTGAGAAAATAAATACTTTAAACTCTGATGGTCCGTATAAATTTGGAACCTTTCGCCACATAAATAATGCCTCCAAAATTTTAAGGCGAAAACAATTGCAGCCAACTCCAAATCATGTGTCGGATCATTCATTTCGTGGGGTCTTAGTTGCCGCGAAGCATACACTACTACCCTCCCATGTTGCATAAGTACACATCCCTATCCTTTTAACGAAGCATCTCTATATATCTCAAAACCTCCGGGTCCAGAGGGGATCGTAAGTACCGATGCCGTTGTCAACCGTTGGTTAAGCCCTCGAAAACTCCTTTCACATTTATCCATCCATTCAAACTTCGTATGCTTTTTAGTCAACTGCATCAATGGCATAGCTATAGACGAAAACTTTTCTACAAAGCTTCTGTAGTAGCCGGCTAATCCTAGAAAACTCTGAACTTCCATAGCTGTCGTAGGTCTAGGCCAATTCATCACTGCCTCAATCTTCGCAGGATCTACAGAGATTCCTACTTCGGATATTACATGGCCAAGAAATGTCACCTTATTCAACCAAAACTCGCATTAGCTAAACTTAGAATAAAGCGAGTGTTCTCTTAAAGTCTGTAAAACAGTTTTCAAATGTTTTTCGTGCTCCTCTTTACTCCTCGAATAAATCAAAATGTCATCAATAAAGACAATGACGAAACGGTCAAGGTATTCCTTAAACACCTGGTGCATCATGCCGATAAATGCTGCTGGAGCATTAGTCAACCTAAAAAGCATCACTATAAATTCATAGTGCCCATATCTCGTCCTAAAAGCCGTCTTCGGAATATCCTTTTTCTTAATTCTCAACTGATTGTACCCCGTTCTCAAGTCTATCTTAGAGAATACCGAAGTTCCCTGCAACTGGTCAAATAAATCATCAATCCTTGGCAACGGATATTTATTTTTAATGGTCACCTGATTCAATTGTCTATCATAAATACACAAGCGCAAGGACCCATCCTTTTTCCTCACAAATGACACCGGTGCTCCCTACGGCGACGCACTCGGCCTAATGAATCATTTATCCAATAGCTCTTACATCTGCACCTTTAGCTCCTTCAACTCCGATAACGTCATTCTATAAGGTGCCTTCAAAATTGGCTCCATCCTAGGAGCTAATTCGATTACAAACTCAATTTCTTGTTCGGGCGGTAACCCAGGCAATTCTTGGGGAAATACATCCGGAAATTCTCTTACCACTGCTATATTTTCCAATTTCGGTTCCCCAACCGTCGTATCAACTACCGCAGTCAAATAAGCTTGGCATCCCTCATCTAACAACTTTGTCACTTCCAGCGACGATACCAAAGGAATAGAAATTCCTCCCTCCCCCCCCCCCCAACTCCCTTTAAACTCAAAGCTAGGGTGACCATCCGGAGAAAAACAAACGATTCTATCACCACAATCCACCATAGCCCTTTGTTTACTCAGTCAATCCATCTCAACGATTACATCAAAGTCAAACATAAGTAACACAGCCAAATCTATATTTTCCTCTCTACCACCAAAGGCTATCTTGCAATCCGTACAGCCTAACGAAACTATCACATAGTCCTTTAGTGGAGTGGTAACATGCAATCTCATATTCAATGGGTTCAAATCCAAATCAATCATATCGGTAAATTGAGCAGACACAAAAGAATGTGAAGCTCCAGGATCAAATAAGGCATAAGCAGCTTGATCATTCAGATAAATCATACATGTGACCACACCAGGTGCGTTCTCCGCTTCGCCTCGTGCCACTGCATACACTCGCCCTTGAGCTGGTGGTCGATTCAATTCATTCTGTGGAGTAGCAGCCGAGGGTCCTATCTGTGGTCGTGGTCCCTGAGGTCTAGGTCCTAAAACTTGGTTGGGATAGTTTCTCATCTGATGACCCAACTGGCCGCACTTAAATCATGCTCCCATTCTAGTCGGGCAAGGTCTATTCCCATACTTCCTCCCACAAAGACGACAGTTCAAGTTGGACTGGTGCGATGGCTTCCTAATATTCTTCCTTGCAATTGGAACAAAATGCCTATTATTGGTCATTGGTCTCTTACCAAACTGGCGATTGTCTCGAAATGAGCCGAACCGTAATCCAGATGCAATGTTTCTCTCTCTTAGGTCTCTTTCAATCATCTGTCCCCGTTCATATACTTCCTTGTACATTCTTAAATTCAAAGCTATCATTTGACTGCAAAGTTAGGGTCGTAACCCATCTCGAAATCTTCGCGCCTTCTCTAGCGAGTCTTCTTCATACCTTGGCGTATATCTGGATAACCTAGCAAATTCAGCCTCATATTGATCCACTGTCATGTGATTCTGACGCAAATTCTGAAATTTCACTAGTTTCCTTTCTCGTGCAATCTCCGAGAAATACTTGTCGTTGAAGACAGCAATAAAAGCAGCCCAATTCAAGTCAGTACCATCAGTAAATACCCCATCCTTCGTAGCATTCCACTAGTCATTTGCAGTACATTCCAGTTGGTAAATCGCCAATAGTACGTTTTCCTCATCACTACATCTTAGAACCTCAAAGGTTTTCATGAGCTTTTCTATCCACCTAGATGCCAACTCTGGATCACCCGTACCATTAAACTGGAAGGGCTTTAACTTCACAAACTGTTCAACTACCTATCCCATTTGTCTAGTCACAAGCTCATTACCTAATGCATTACCTACCTCCACACCTTGACCACTAACCTCATTAACTCGAGCATTACCAACTTCAATGCCCTGGCTAATGCTGGCGTTTACTCCACTACCCACATTATTACCAATCATCGTGTTGACAGTAGCCAAGGCAGCTCCCACAGCCTAGGTAATAGCAGCATCTCTATCCTGAGCTTCGCTATCTATCAAGTTTTCGATTCGTTCTAATGTTCTCAATACATCACCCATTCCAGAATTCTCCGCTACAAGTGACCTCGAACTAGAAGCTCCACCTCTAGGTCTCCCACATCTGCCAAGTTGGTTGCTCATTCTTATACTACCTGTACTACTTTAGTTCCACCGCGGAATTAACAACTCAATTCATCTACAGAAGTCTAGTGGTTTATGCTATACAACAAGCAGTACTCACACTAAAGCAACCATTCACCCAGTCATTCTCAAGAGCACAACAATTAGAAACGTACAATCATGCTTCAATTTCAAACACAATACTCAATATTTCATTAAGAAAGCATCAACAATCAATACACCTGCTAAGTACAAAGCTTGGTCACAATCTAATAATCATAAGTCACCACTTTCATGATGCCAATCACATGCGCCAACTCATATGCCATGCATTTCTTACTTGATTCTAGTAAATCCCCTTAAGGTTCGCTACCCAATCATCCCGAATCCCATTCCTCCTTATTACTCCAATCCTCAATCGACTAGGATCGAGCCGACCTTGCTCTGATACCACTTTAAACACGGATGTCACGCTCCGCTCACCTTACGAGTGCGCTCATCCGCTCATGCCATAAATTCAATCCTAGGATGCCCTTTTTTACGGCGATAATTAAATGAGACTCGCATGCGGAAGAGTAAAAGAAAATAAATACATAACTACACGTAAGGTAATTCAAAACAAAACAAAGAATGAGACATGCGATAAAAAAAAGGTGATTTACATATCAAGAGGACGAGTTTATACAAACGAGGCTAGGGACTAGCTAATACCACTAGCTAAGGTTGAGGAAGACAAAAGGGCGAGCAAAAGACAACCATTAAGCCCCACCAAAAAGATCGTCACCACCAAAAGACAACTCCAACGGTCGTGTGACCTCAAGCCCACTAAGTGGTATTAGTATCTTCGGCTCGACTCATGTCCTCTGCGGAATCGTAATCCGAGAAAGTTTCTGATCGTACTTCTGTCCTCTTCCATCTCATCCTCCGAGTCAGAAATCTCGATCACCTCGATACTCCCCTCGCTAGCCGAGGCCTCCTCTGGAACGTTTCTCGAGCCTACCATGAAACCCTCTACCTCGATCTCATCTCGAGAAGGATGGCACTATGATGGAACTACACGTCTTGGAACCTCGTGAGCCTTTAATAGACCAGTGGTAACTTTCTCAACTCTCCTGAACCAGGCCTCAAAACGATGTGGCTTTCAGTCTTCCTCCCCCTCATCAACCTATACTACCGTACTCTTCATAATACAAATTGTACCTCGTCTATCAGGAAATTTCTCAAAATAAGCCGACATCTCCTTGGGATCTCCTAGGTGTATAGGCAACATATTCAAAGTTTGGGATCTGGAAAGAAAAAGGATCCCACGAAAGGGTGAGACTTACGTCTCAGCAAGCTACCATAATCCTATATTAGACCATCAGTCCCACCAGACGAACTATCACAGCAACAAGCAAGCAGTGACAGAAGGACAAATGACATTTATACAAAGCATCTTATCAAACATCTTGTGAAGGAATTATACTCGAGACAAATATATAAAGAAAGTGACCCAAGCTTCTGTATTAGCCAAGAACCACATCAACACCACAGGAATTAATAACCAATAAAATTCTCAATCCACAACTCAATGGATTAGTTTGTGTTCAACGCATTAGACTACCAAGACAAACAAACCCGCATTAAGACGCGTCAGGTTTACTAGCCATTTTCCAATTCATGTCAACATGTGCAATTTCTTATCCCGCGATAGGACGCATCAAGAGATTGTTCAATCACAACCCCGCATTAAGACGCCTCACGGTATACTTAGGATGCAATCCCGCGTTAAGACGTCTCAGGATATGCTCACAATGCGATCCCGCGTTAAGACGCCTAAGAATACCACAGGTCTCAACAAATATTTCAAGTCAAGAATTGTCTCAACAATTATTTAATCACATTCTCATCGTGAGAAATTTCAGAAGGTCAATCATAAACTATTTTCTTGTCAAAAAGGTCGTACTTTATCACAAAAAATAACTCAGGAGTCACATAGCATGTAGCCACATAATAAAGTAGGACATACCGACAAGCACATCATCAATTCAGGCAAAAGAACTATAATTTTAATAACAAGTAAGCACTCATGGATCATTCCTCAACAACTCCATTCAATTTCCACTCAACCAAGAATAACAAAATTGTCAACTCATCGATTCCGCAATAAAACTATCCAATTACGTCCAAATGTTCTAATATAGGTTTAGGGGTCACTTACCTTCATTACAATTAGCAAATTTCCACGAAAATCCCTTGTCAAGGTCGACTTCCAAACAAGATCACCGCTGTCCAAAACATGGTAGCAATATACTTCAGTGATAATTCATCATTTCAGTCAATTTCTCTTTTCTAACTTCAACTCCACCCATCGTAAACCTTAATAACACCCTAAATCACATTCTAGTATGCCTTAACATCACATTTAGAGTATGATGATGTCAAGAACAGCCCCAAACAGAATCGATTTGCACAAATCCAAAATAGAGCAAAACCGGTTCTGCTTCTCCTTGCCTTAACAGTCCACAAATCATCTTTAAGTCCCAATTTTTCATCAATTTCACTTGGCAAAACCTTAATCCACATGTTATAGAGCTCCATAGAAATTTTCGAAGTCAATTAGCACTCCTAAGGCTTCCAAACAGACTGACTCCTCTCAATTCACCGGCGGTCAGATTCTACTCTTAAAAACTACATCGATTCAACCATCGAAACCTAATCAAAACTTAACCCAATCAACTGACCCAACTCAGTGAGCATAGTACTACATGTCATGTAACTCCCATAAAATTTTTTGAGACAAATGAAGTCTCTAAGAGGGTACACCATAGCCCTTTCTCAGTTAGCTCAGAATCCGTCTGATTTTCTTCCAAAAATTTCTATTAATTAACCAAACCTCCAAAAATCACAAAACCAATTGGAGCTTGTCAAGCATAGGTTGAACTAACCTAGGGTGGTTGATGGCTAGCTAAAAGGTCATCGGAGGAGGCGCTCATAAGGACCAAACTGGGCGGCAGAAGCTGGTCAGAATAGAGCAATTTCTGCTCTTGAGAAGAAAACACAAAATGAAGGGGAAGAAGAGGGAGATGGCTCACGAAAATTTGAGGGAGCAGATGATATGATTCTAATCACTTTTGATTAAGCTTCTAGAACGGTTAGAGTGAGTGAAAAATTAATAGCCATCACCCATGTATTGACACTTGTCCTAGAGTCAATAATATCAAAGCTCCATGTACCCTCTTGCCCCTTAGATTTTTGGCAGGCTCCCTGAGGAAGAAGAAAATGTCAAATGACTAAAATGGCCTTCTCAAACCAATTAGGCAAGGTTAACTCTCCAAGGGCAAAATGGTCTTTTCACACCTTTCGTCCGAAATTTCATTTTCTTGATATTTTTCACCCCCGATAAGGCGGCGTCCAATCTATATCAAATGTTGGAATCCCTCATTTTCGATTTCAAATTTCGAGGTCCTATCTCATGATCGATTTTTCGTCTATCGAAATTTCAATTTGTCTCGAATTAACGGGTGGCTCTTGTAGATTTTACGCATATCGAATTTGTGATTCTCATCACACTTAGGATAACTCAAATTACGGCAACTTTGGTTGTCATGTAATCGCGAGGTTCTGTCGCTAGCCCTGACGGCAACGATCCTCACAATTCGATTTAGGAAAATTTTACAAATTATACTTTGGTTAAGCGGTATCACCCGCATCCCAATCGTACAACACTAGCAATGTCTTCCTTAATCGTTTTTAGATCGACCTCGGTTCTAAATGTTCCCTTGACGATCATCATGATCAAAGTACCGTTTTCTAATCGAGTTTCCTAGGTCCACGTACCTCATCGCTCGTTAGCCTTTCCCCTTTGGTTAATTGACTCGGGATTGATCAGATACGAGCGAGACATAACTGAAATACTTCGATAAATATCTTACAGTCAAAAGTCTCGAAATGACAGGAATTTAGAATGTCACAGAGAGAGATCGAGAATGACTTCCTTTTTATTGACACATGGGCATGATTATTTCTCCATAGAAGCTATTCTTTGCCACCACCAGAATAGGTCATTGTCTTTCGGGAAGTTGCCCCAGTTGTCTTTTCTTGTCCATTTTGTGCAATTTGATTTGTCCATTCTACTGAAGTGGGTGATAAGCCAACAACTGGTTTGGAAGTGTGGTCTTCATGCTCTCCATCCAACACAGGTTTAACTTCTTCATGCCTCGCTTTGTGATGCAATATTTGCATGGTCTATCAAAGAATGACCTTTATTTAAATTCGACGAGAGAAAGGAAACAATGTCATTACCTGGATAGAAATCCAATCTTTCAATGAGATCGCTTCTTATATGAACATGAAGCGATGATACCTACCTCGTAATCTCAATCAAAAGGCATAAAGTAATTCTCTACGTTTTCATTATAAGAGACATCATTCAAAGATCGTTCGCAGTTATAAATAGAAACAAGCAAAAACATGTGTAATCAGCAAGTGAGGTTAATTTAGGCTTGTACACTTGCGCTTTTGGGAGGACGGAAACAGAGTTGGTTCTGGAAGGTTATGAAGGGGGTTGTAGCAGTCCAGATTGATGACGGTCCTCTTCAACTTGACCAGATATTTCATGGTATTGCTCATGGAGTCTTCAACTCTCTAATATCAGTATAAACAACCTGCAGAACGTCCGAAGACACAGAAGCAGAGGGTTTCATTAAGGTTAAAGCTTTTTCAGGGCACGGGGGAGGGAGGGAGGAGGTGAGGCCTTTTTGGTTGCCACTGGCTTGCCTCTCTATTTAAAACCGATGATTGACAATTCAACATACCATTTCTTTAGCAATTCTTCATCTCGTTCATCATCGACGTGCTCGATCTTCACTATCTCACTCTTTGCATTCATCCATCCTTCAAGAGTAGGTTTCAACATCATTTTCTCTAGGGTATTTTTCCCGATCATTGTCTGGGAGAATCGATCTTTTGCCATCTGAGAGAAGTTAATCCCTTTCCTTTTGAAAATGAGGCAAATGAGTGACCCATATGGTAGACCTCCTGTTTTTCTCTTCACTATTCGATACATGTGCAGGAAAACAAGATATGGGATAGAAATTTCAAATTCGGAGAGTAGTGCCCACAATACCTTTGCCTCAAATTTGGACACATAATTTAATGAAGATAATTTCGAACGGAGGATGAGGTGAGGACATTTTGGAGAAAAATTTATTTTCAGGGGTAGAAGATGTACAGGAACATTTTCTCTAAAATCTCATGTGAAATTTGGGGTTTCCAAGAGAAAACTATAAGCCTCATTGGCAAAGATCTCTAACTTCTTGTAAGGGAGAGAATCGATTGAGAGATACTCAGCTAATTCCTCAACAGTCACAGTGTAATTTTTCCTTTTGAAAGAAAACACAAGGGAATGAGCATGTGGAAAGTGCAGGTTTGAATAAAATACGAATGTCAAGTTCGGATATGAGTGATCCTCCATTGTGCACATTTCCAAAAGTTTGCGTTTCTCTAGGACTTTAGTCAACAAAATCCCATGTGAATCGAGATATTCAAAATCAACCACTCGAGGAAAAACTAGTGCTCTTTGAGATAAAAGTTTCCAGGTATTTTCATGCTCCTTTCTCAAAATCAATGGGTCAATAAAATCAGGGTCATGTTCAAAACCTTCTGTGGGCTCAAAGTTTTGAAAAACTCCATCAACATCATCCTCACGTCGTTTTTCATTTGTGCCATCATCAGTATCAGGAACATTCTCACTAATCTCAATTTGATTCTTTGGCAAGTCCTCGACTCTGGAAGATCGAGAACAGACAGATTTACTTCTGGTGTAGGAGTTTCACCTGATGTTTCTTTGGGTGGACTCGTCTCCTCGGTTTCCTTTGACGATTCAACTACTTCTTCAGTTGTTGACTTTCTAGATCTTTTGACTAGGATTTCAGGAGCTAAAGACCCTACAACAGTAGTTCGAAGAACGTCTTGAATAGGTGGAACCTCGATTTCCTTTCAGTCACAGCTTTCTATTTGAAGACTTCAAAGGCAGCTTTGAGCCAGGCGTCAATGTCCTCCATCGACTTGATAAATACCGAGGGAACAGTCACTCCTTTCTCCAGCAGGGCAGACTCTAGTTGAGGAACAACTATGGTCTTAGCTCTAGTTTTCACGGCTACTGATTGTGGAGTTTTCGCAGTAGGTGATGCCATAGATGTGTAAGAAGCGATGCTCGCTGAAATCGAACCACCCAGATCTTCTCATGTTTGAATACTATGGACAGAAATGTCTTGGGTTTCAGACAGATCAACGTTGGAGGGACAACCAAACTTTCCTTTCCCTTTGAAAGCTCTCGTGGACCTATGGGGTGCCATGGAGAAGGTTTGGGAGAGAGGGTTTGGAGAGAAAAGGATGAGGATAAAGTAGGCAGAGGTTGTCGCGTTTTGAAGAGAGAAGGAGAGGCGATTGAATAGAGAAAGAACGTAAACGTGGTCCGGTTAAACAGGGACACATGTGCACGCATGTTTCTTGAATAAATAACAGTAATAATTCAAAACAAATAATGAAAGTGAATAAAAATTGAGAGGATAAATGTAACAAGCAATAAAAGATCACATCAATAGTCGCAGAGAAAATATTTCGTCAGAACAGGCAAATCGTATGTTTCTCGAGGCACTGTAATGGTAACATTTTCAAGAGATTAGGTGTACCTGGTATTTGATGATCAGAAATCAAGTTACCTGATCTTTTACCATTTCTGTGAATCTTTTGTCTTTTGGACATTTCACTCAGAAGGATTGAAAATTCTTTATTCTCCTTTGATAAATTCGAATGCTTGTTTGTCTAGAGGCTTTGTGAACGTATCAGCCAGCTGATAGTTTGAATCGATAAACTTATGTTCACATCACCGCTGCTCACATGATCTCTAATGAAGTAATGCTTCACTTCAATGTGTTTTGCTCTTGAATGTAATATAGGATTCCTGGTTAGGTTTATAACACTCGTATTGACACAATAGATAGGTACATTGAACATTTATTCCTCGAAGTCGCTAAGTTGCTGTTTCATCCAAAGAAGTTGTACACAGCAACTACCTAGCGCAATGTACTCAGCCTTAGTGGTCAAAAGAACCATTGAGTTTTGCTTCTTTGAAAACCATGAGATCAACTTATTTCCCATCATTTGACATGTACCAAATGTACTTTTATGATCAATCTTATATCTTGCATAATCAGCATCTGAGTATCTTAATAGATCAAAGCTTGAAGCCTTTGGATACCAAAATCCTATTTTTTTTGCGAGGATACTACATACCTTATAACCCTTTTTACAGCCATGATATGTTACTCCTTTGGATTTGATTGGAATCATGCACATAAGCATACAACAAACAATATGCCTGGTCTAAAAGCCATTAAATATAATGAGGATCTAATCATGCTTCTATATAATTTGAAATCAACAAATGTACCTTTTTCATCTTTGTCTAATTTGATAGATGTTGCCATAAGGTGTTTCAGTGAATTTGCATCCTTCCAAATCGAATCTTTTCACCAGATCTTTTGCATACATTTCTTAATGGATAAACATTCCAGCTCTGGTTTGCTTTATTTGAAGTCTAAGGAAGAAGTTCATTTCTCCCATCATGCTCATTTCGAACTCGCTTGTCATAATTTTGGCAAATTTTTTTGAAAGATTTTCATTATTAGAGTCAAAGATTATGTCATCAATATAAATCTGAACTAACAAGATATGTTTACCTTTATTTTTTATAAACAATATTGTATCAACTTTACCTTTTACAAAGTTATGCTCAATGAGGAAAAAACTCGGTCTTTCGTACCATGCTCTATGGCTTGTTTGAGATCATACAAAGCCTTCTTCAATTGATACACAATGTCTTATTGTGAAGGATCCTCAAAACCTGGTGGCTAGTCAACAAACTCCCTTTCTTTGACAAAAGCTTTAAGAAAAACACTTTTGACATCCATTTGATATAAGATAAAATTATAATGACATGCATAAGCAAGCAGGAGTCGAATAGCTTCAAGTCTAGCAATAGGAGCGTATGTTTTATCGTAATCTATGCCATCCTCCTATGAGTAACCTTTAGCTACTAACATGGCTTTGTTTCTTATCATATTGCCTATGTCATTCACTTTGTTACGAAATACCCATTTGGTGTTGATGATTTACTAATCTTTAGGCCAAGGGACTAAATCCCAGACATCGTTGATTGCAAATTTTCGGAGCATTTCTTGCATTGTTTCGATCCAGTTTTCATCAACAATTGCTTCACTTATTGTTTTCGAAAAAGATCGGGTGAGCAAATGTTTTTTTTCAAACAATAATTTGAGATGATGCAAGTTGTCACACCCCGAACCCAGCGAGCACATGAACATCCCACCAGGTCGTTGGTCTTCAATAATCTCCCAGGATCCATCGGCCAATCACATTATAACTCAAAAAAGAAACAAAGGTCACGGAAACCTTAAATTGCTCCATACAAAATCACAATGAGATGACTCAAGACAGAGGGTACGTCTTCTTATAATCACCAATTACAAGTTCAGAGTATACAACACTAACTTCAAGGAAGCATGAAATCCCTTTAGTAACAAAATTGTAAATCCATCTCCTACAATCACTTCCTCAAATATCGATCATTGGCAAGCTCGGATTTCCATTGCCTGGAATCAGAAAAAGGTAAGCCTCTACTGGGGTGAGATATAAATCTCACCAAGTGAACCTTAAACTTAGACCTGACCGCTAGTCACCCCAGATCACACCTAGATGCCACCAAATACAAGTATTCATCAATGCAATGGCACAAGACATCAGTTATTTGGACATATCAATCACCCAAGCATGGATAGAAATCACAGCCAACCCTACTCAACCTTAGGGGTTCAAGCTCATAACACATAGTACATAAGCCAAAACTTATAGTCATTATAATTTTCACAACCACTCATCACATGGGCTCTCAGCCGCAATGTATTTCTCTGGCACTCTTGCCAACTGATATCACTAGGGCCACAGGCCAATCGATATCGCAATGACTTTTAGTCAATTGGTACCACTGGGGCCACAGGCCAATCGGTACTTCTGAGGCTCATAGCCACTTGATACCACTGGAGCCATAGGCTAATCGGTATCGTAATTATTATTCAAAGCTCAATGCTATTTGATACCACTAGGGCCACAAGCCAATCGGTATGACTAGAACTCATAGTCAATTGATATCACTAGGGTCACGGGCCAATTGATATCATCAAGACTCTAAGCCAATGCGATCTTCGGGGCCATAGGCCAACGATCGTTGGGGCACTATAGCCCATTCATATAGCATAGGCATTATAGCCATATATATAGCATAAACATTATAACAAAATCAATAATAAAGGTACTATAGCCAACTCAATGACGGGGCTTCATAGCCAATTCATACGAATCCAAGGCTCAAAAGTCGAACTATATCACCAAGAGCTCAATAGTTGCTTCTTTTCATAGGGCACCATAACTACTTCCTTCATATATGACACTACAACCATTTCTTACCACTGGGGCCCTCCGACTATTTTAAATCTCAATTACTAATCATAATATGATCATCACACATTTGCATCAAGCAATGTAAACCACAGGCTTTACCAATAGATCAAATCATCCAACCAATCTATCCAATAGTGTCCTAATGTTCAAGTAAGGATTTAGGAAACACTTACCTTTGATCAATAGCAAGAAATCCAAACCTATTGTCCTTCCCAACTAGGCAAATCTAGGGCTAACATGGATCACATGCCGTCCTAGGAAATTTTATCAATTCCGAATCAAAATTCAATCGAATTCCACTTCCATCAAACCAATTCCTCAATAACCAATCAAGTGACAAGCTAAGGTGCCTTATCAATCAATCAAGGACTCGACAATACCTCCACAAGCCCTCAAAGCATTCAGTTTAAATAGCAATTACATAGGGCAGATTATAACTTTGAGTTTCACGCACAATCTAGCCCTTAAATCACCTATAATTTCCAATCCACTTCATATATTCCCAAATAACATCTCATACAATGTCTTATGTAATTTCACAGACCATTTTGAAGCCAAAATGCCCCTAATTAATCCCTCATAGATTCGATCAAAATAGGGCATCAACAGGAGCAGAACCGATTTTGATTTAATCCGCACAATTCAATCCATAACTCAATCCTAGGTTCTAATTCCTCACAAAATTAGCTTCCTAAAATCTTAATCCATATGTTAAGGGAGCTCATAAAGAGTTTTGGAGCGAAACAATAACACAGAGCCTTCGAACAGCCCGATTTTCCCCACTGTCCTCAAATGGGCAGAGTTTGCTCGATAAATACCTCCACAAATCAACCATGTACACTCATCAAAACTTAACTAAAATTACAACCAAAGCTTAGCCAACTTTAATACTATGAGTGTAGAAGACCTCACCGAAAATTGAAATCCATTTGAAGTCTGGAAACCCCTAAAAACCATCCCTCTCCAAAACTAGGTCAGATTCTGACATTTGCCCACTCAAACAGACCTACGAGACAAACGATGGCTCAAATTAAGCTCATAATACCTTGTTGAAATGCCAAGATGATAAGATTTAATATGGCGGATATTTTACCTTAATCCGATGTCGGACAACAAAGTTCTGCCCGGAACAGTGAACCAGTTTCTGTTTGTCCGCGAGAGGCTTCTCAGCCGAGAGAGGAAAAAAATGAAGAAGAAGATGATGGGAGTGAAGGTGGCCAGCCAAATGAGAAGGGAGAGAAAGTCTTCATCCCAATAATTTATTTTTAGTCAATTTGATAAGATTGGTAATTAATGCTTGGCCTCTCCTTGGTTGACACATGTCAAAGCTTCTAGAAGACCTTGGCCCACCATTGACTTTCTTTGACCACTTGATCTTATCATTTTCAGCAGCATATAGAGGGTGTAAAAAGACTAAAATGACCTATATTACTTCTTAAGGCAAGGCCTAAGGTCAAGGGGCAAAATGGTCATTTTGCAATTTTCGTCCGAAATTCTATTTTTCCAATAAAAACCACCCTCGATGAGGTGACGTCCATTTCAATTCAAATGTTTGAATTCCTCAATGTCCAATACTTAAATCTTGAGGTCCAATTTCATATCGAGCCCTCGTCGATTGTAAATTTTAATTTATCTCTAACTGACGGACGACTCCTGTAGCGCCACTCGTATCGACCTTGGGGGTTTTTCTTGAGTTGTGACGACTTTGGTTGTCATGTAATTATGAGGGCTTATCATTCGTTCCTTCGATTCTGATCATCGGAATCTGATTTAGGAAATTCTTATAAATTACACGTTGGTTAAGCGAAATCACCCGCGTCTCAACGTATGACACTAACAAGACATTCCTTGATCATTTCTAGATCGATCTCTGCTGGCCTAGAATATTCCCTCGACAATCCTTATAGTCAAAGTGTCATTTCTCATTTAAATTCCCCAAGTTCACGTACCCGACTCCGCGTCATTCTTTTCCTTTTGATCAGATAACTCAATAGTTGTCAACTCCGAGCGAGTTCCAACTAAAATACACTAATGGACATCATTCCACTCAATAGCCTCGAGAGGGTCAAAATTCAAAATATCACAAATCTTCCCCCTTAATGAAATTTCGTCCTCGAAATTTGCCATTTCTCAATTATCCACTTCGTTGGGGCACTAATGTCTCACCGCATCCTCATTCTCCAAAGTAATTCCTCCCATTACTTGACACTCCCATTTGTACTTTCTGACAAAAGTCTTCCTACTCCTGGACTTAATTCCCTCAGCCCTCAACCTGTACTTGCTTTTCTCTATTCTTTTTCGACATTCATAATATCTGTCGATGATACAATTTCAAGCGTTCGAATCTTCCTTTCAATTTACCTACTGATCCAAAGATAATACATGCATCACACTTCAACCTTGCTTTCTAATTTCCTAGTCGAAAGGCTCTTTCCAGAATGCCGCAGTAGATGCAAGATCATTTTCTATCACGATCATTACTGGCCGTAATGAAATCGCACTCCTTAAGTGCCTCTATCAATTGGCGTAATCATCCTTTCCAAATGTCATGTTGTACCGTCGGGGATGCACAAGTTCTATTAGCTTAACCTTGACAGTCCAAATTAACCCATAACCTTCTCGACTTCTCAGGCAACCTCATGATTAAGTCTTTAATAGTTCTTCCCTGATCACATTCAAGGTGCCTAAATAACCAATTAATCCACCAACTTACAACGGTTATGCTTTCCCTTCAATTCCGAACTCTCACAATTCATACAGTTGCGATGTCTTTCCTTACACGAGCAACGCTCCCGTATTCATAAGTAATTTCCTACATCAGCGTTGCCTCTTATTCAATTCCCCTCGAGAGACTATTACCTTATTCTCTTGTGGTAGATATTGACTTGAAATCATCTTATACCCATAATGTTCTCGAACTTTATCGCAAGGACATTCGCAAACCAACTCCAATCATGCTCTAAGCATTTTAAGCATTCCAACTCATATGGCCTTATCATCACGATATATATGCAATATCCACTTCCGATTGCCTCGTTATGCCTCAAGTTTCATTCTGCGTCGTGTCACTACGACCTTCATAAGCTTTTCAATTTCTAATCAGAAACCCTGTTAACAGCGTAGCTATCAACTTGACTTAAGTCCTCGAAACTCTTTTCATGTTCATTCATCCATTCATGTTACATCTCATTCTTAGTCCATTTCATCAATGGAACAGCTCTTGTGCGGAATCTTTCCATGATCCATCTATAACAATCCATCAATCTCAGGAAGCTTCAAGTTCCAGCAACCCACACCGACTCTAGTCGATTCATCATGTATTCCAATCCTCCGAGACTCCACAGAGATTTCACTTACTAGAAATTCCACGACTGAGGAATCTTACCTCATTAGGTCCACAGCTCGTACTCTTCACATTCTGCATGCAACCTGACATTATACTCTCAAAGGTTGATCATATCCCTCATGACTCCTTAAACGAGTCCGATTATCGTCTCTCAAGATGGTAACAATCAACTCAATCATTCTTGGGGCACTTAATTCGACTATTATCAACTTCTTTCTTTCAAGTGTCGAATCTTTCAAACTGTTCTTCATACTTTTCTCTTGAGAGCTCAAACCTTGGTTCTTTGTTGTTACGAGTCTCCTCTAGGACCACGCAACATTTGTTCATTGTATTCATTCTTTCCTTAAGAAGCATTAGTGCTTTAGCCTCTGAGTTTCACAACTCGCTAATGCGACCTCATCCCTATTCCATCTATTCAACTAAACATCGACATCATCCTGGAATTCAACATTGTCTACAGGATAGTTTTTCGGACTTCACTTCCAGGAATCATTCAAGTTCTGCGTTTTCTTTCTCAGCCTAAACGCTCAATCTTAATACTAAGACAATTAGTATTTCTTCTTCCTTCCACACTAGGGTCACTTACCCTGTGAAGAAAACTATTCACTTTAGTGGCATTCTTTCACTTTGAATCCACTTTGTCCTTCTCATTCCATAGGACGTCAGTCTTGGAGTTTGCACTAAAAGCAGTGTTTTACTCCAAGATTCTCAAATGTCACCAGACTTGACATTCTTCTTTCAATGACTCAGTCACCGCAAGTGACAAGATTCGTTCGTCTTTGGTCTCCACCAATTCACGTATCGAATATTCAAATCGATTACATCAAGTCACTTTGTAAGTACACTCTAAGCGCTCTTTTCGCTTTCTTAACCATTTATTAGAATTACAAATAGTTAGGATGTGACATTTTGATTTTTAGTTAATTTCAGACTCTTTAATGCAAAGTATATCTAGCGATGTGTTTCAGTAATATCTCGCTCGAATCTGATCAGTTCGAGTAAGCTGACCAAAAAGGAAAAGGCTAACGTGAGACAAGGTGCGTGGACATAGGGAACTTGAATAAAAAATAGCGCTTTGACCATAAGGATTATCGAATGGACATTTAAAGCCATAAAAGGCCGATCTAAGAACGATTAAGGGATGCATTGCTAGTGTTATATGATTGGAGCGCGGGTGATACCGCTTAACCAATATATAATTTGCAAAATTTCCCGTAAATCGAACAGTGACGATCGAGACTAGAGGAGCTAGTGATAGACCATCACAATTACATGACAACCAAAGTCGCCATGATTTGACAAGCCCTAAATGTGATATAAATCACAGGGTCGATAGGTGTAACGTCTGCAAGAGCCACCTGTCGGTTCGGGATAGGCTGGACAACGTCCGATAGAGAAAACAATCAGAAACGAGTCTTGAAAGTTGAAAATGGTGAATCAAGAATTCCAACGTTATGTTCGGATTGGTCGTCGCCCTATCGAAGATTATTAGAACGAGAAAAATGATGTTCTGGACGTCAAGGGTAAAATTATCATTTTGCCCCTCAAAACTTTAGCCTTGCCAATGCAAATGAAGAATGGCATTTTGGTCTTCTATACACCCCAAGAGCTACCGAAAATGAGAGGAGATTATGGCCATTGGATTTGCTTGATTGACACTTAAGACAAGTGTCACTAGATCAAGCATTGAGTGGTCATGTCCACCTTTACACACCTACCATTCAACTCCTTAGACTTAAGGATTGAATATAACCTTTTCCTCTCTTTCTCTCTCCTCTCACCTTGACCGGCCATAACACCCCCTAAGCTCACGCCAACTTCTTCTTCTTCTTCTTCTTCTTCTTCTTTCTCCTTCTGTCGTCGCCGACCAGCTTCTGAGCTTCCTGTTCGCTACCGCCGACACCCTCTTCTGGAGACCACGAGCCCGCGAACCAACCACTCACGCCTAGCCCCACCTCTTGCCGACCTCCTTGAAGTAGAAGTACGTCGATTAGACCACCGAGGAGCTCCGGCCAAGCATTTTCCCGCAAGCCAATGGAAACTGACTCAAACTGAGGTAAGCCGAGTTTTTGACCCCTTAGACATCGAAATGTTGGAATCTTGAGACCAAATTTTGTGGACTTGTATATCAATCTTTGGTAAAAAAAATTAGGCTTGATTTGATGAAGTTTTGACCCTAAATGGGTCTTGTGAATCTTGGACTGAATCTGTCGGTTTACTGCCTTGAAGGATCCGGCGACTTTCGAAGGAATTCCGGCGACGACGCGACCTCAAACTCTCGAGGAGGCTCTTGGATCCTTAGATAGACATGTTAACAAGTAGGTTAGTGATTAAATGATGGATTTAGAGTAGACTAAGGGCTGGACATGCTCGGTTTGCACAGAATCGAAAATGGCCGATTCGGTTCTATGCAAGACCAAATCGGTGGAGGTTGAGGGTTGTTGCTTTTGAATCTCAAATTGGTGATTAAGACATGCTAGGATGATGAGGATTGAGTTATGGAGGTTTGTGATTCGTGGATTGGTGAATTGGATAAAGGGAATTGACAATTGATTGGAAATTCCTAGGTTGCACAGTGAGTTTGGCCTTGAACCATTGAAATTGAAATTGTGAGGGGTCAAGAGGAGGATTTTTGTGACATCAAACTCGAGGTAAGGGAATCCTAAACTTAAGATAGGAAGATTGGACTCAATTGGGTGAGTCGAGCGAAAATTTGATTGATTTGTGAGAAATTCTAAGGTGAATGTTCTTGGTACGTCCTAAAATGGACAAGGGATTAATGTGTGTTATTGTTTGTATTTGAATTACTTGCCATGTCTGAGTGTCACTTTAATCGTCTTACATGCCATGGATGCATCGTTTATGCGTGAGTTGCACTTGGCCTTGTGTGTATGATTTGTGATTATGGCATGGCGAAGACAAGGCGAGACCTTGAGGCGTATGAGACGCGGGGTGATATGATGGATACCTTGAGGCGCTGAGGCGTGGGGTAGAGGTTGTGTGGCACCCTGATGCGATCTAATCACGGGATTGAGATGCCCACGGTCCTGATGGGTTTACGCGGGACGGAGATATGAGGTGTCGACACTGGCCTAGAGTATCATTTAAACCTGATGCATTTACGCTGGTTGTCGATGACGATTTGATGTGTTTACGCATTCCAAGCCTGATGCGATCTAGTCGCGGACATGAGGATGAGGCAGGCAGGAGAAGATGGTTGTGGTGATGTGGCAGGACGAGTCGTGCATGACCATCCGAATGTGATAAGATGCCTTAATTACATGCCTGTCATCTATATGTGGCTATTTAAATTTATTTTGTCTTATATGACTATGAGTTTGAATGATTGGGGTATGTAACTGCCTGAGTGGATGGTCGGTCTAACCTAGGGTTAAGACTCTTTTACTGAGATGTGTATCTCACCCCATTGGGGACCCTTATTTTTACAAATCCTAGACCTTGACGATGTGTTGAAGACCTGAAGGAGATATCCACCTATTTTGATGAGTTCCCTGACAAGCAGGGAACTAATTATGTAAGGAAGTGTACCGTGGTTTGGGTAGACGAGGGTGGTACGAGCTAGAAGCCTCATCGGTATGAGGCCTAATTTAGGAAGGTCGGGGATGTCTCTATGGGGCCGTTGAAGCCCAATGAGGTACCCCAGGGACTCATCCCTAGTTGATGCCACTCCACTAGAGACTTAGATTAAGCTGAGGGGTCCGTTGTCGGTTCGAGGAATGGACCAGAGAGGACCCCGACCATAGAGAACACGGAGGAAGAGGTCATTGTGGTTGAGGCGACCGAGGAGGATCTTATAGAGCCATCTGTTGAGGAGACCGCTGAGGATATAATAGAGGTTCGCTCTGAGACCTTTTCAGAGTACGAGCTCACGGAAGGCACTAAGGACACCGAGGACTCCAGCTACTCGTCTTAGGAGCTCCCAGTTTGTCAGTTTAACCCTTTGGTGGTGACCCTAACCCTATTTCTTTTGGGTATTGATGATGAACCCTTTTTGTATACTTACCCCGTCGCCCCTCGTGTTAGCGGATTTAGTAGCTATGTACTTGTATGAACAGTTGGATATTTGTGTGATGGTATTTGCGCTATCCAGGTCCCACTTATATTTTGTATGAAGAAGTTATTTCATTATTGCTTCAGCGTGCTTGATATATATTATGTCTCTCGACTCATTTGTGGATCTTGAGACCACGAGAGATATTTGGTTTGCTTGTAGGGAGTCGCGAGCTCGTGCCCGGGGCGCGGGGCGTGACATCCTCGTCCGCCTTGGTATCAGAGCAAGGTCAGCTCGATCCAAAGATGATTGAGGACTGGAGTAATAAGGAGGATTAAGTTGGGACTTGGACGGATGGCGAAACCTTAGGAGACTGGTTAAGATAAGACATGGGGTGCATAGCATGTGACTTGGCACTTAAGGTTGGTATTTGACCTTGGCAGGATTGTGGTAATGCTGAGGACTAAGTTCCTTGCTTAGAGTTGAAAGTCATTTCTAGGCCTTGGCCTGTTGAATGAATGAGTAGGATTGGTTTTGAGGGACCGTTGGAGTGAACGGAACTGAGAAATGGCCATGGGCTATTTGTTGAAATGTTTCTGGAGTTTGTGTATGGGGTACTGCTTTGTTGTGACTGTTTCTGTTGAGGATTAGTTAATAGCTCTGCATGTGGATGAATGAGTGAGTTACCAACTCCTTGCTGAACTTGTGGTAGACCAGGTTCAGTAGAAAGGGATAAGGATGAACAACCCGTCTAGAAGATCTAGAAGGCCAAGAGGCGGAGCCTCTAGCTCGAGGCCGCCTGTCGCGGAAAATCCAAGAATGGACGGTGTGCTGAGGGCATTGGAGAGAATTGGAGACCTTATTGACAGATAGACCCAAGACTGGGATGCTGCCATATCCTAGGTAGTAGGAGCCACCATAGCTGTCGTCAAAGCCCATAACGGCAACAATGGTGGCAATGGAAGCTAAGGTGAACTTAACCAGCGTAATGAGGCTGTGAACTCCCAAGAAGAAATCATCGTGGCCAGATAGATGGGCCAACTAGTGGACCAATTCATAAAATTGAAGCCGACTCAGTTCGATGGGACTGGAAATCCTGAGCTAGCACCCCGATGGATTGAGAAGTTAGAGAAAGCTTTTGGTGTGCTGAAGTGCACGGATGAAGAAAAGGTGCTGCTAGCAGTGTACCAGCTGGAGGGTATGGCAAATGATTGGTGGGCTGCCACCAAGAATGGAGTTTTCCCTGAAGGAAGGGTCATGAGTTGGGATGCCTTTAAGACGGCGTTCAACGACAAGTATTTCTCGGAGACGACCAGGGAAAGAAAGCAGGTGGTATTTCTTATCTACATCATAACCAGTTGACGATAGATCAGTATGAGACCGAGTTCTCGAGGTTGTCGAGGTACGCACATCAATCTATAAAAGATCCTCAAGAGAAAGCAAGGAGGTTTAGGGAAGGATTGAGGCCTGAGCTCCGTAGCTAGATGATTGCTCTAAACCTAAGGACTTATAAGGAGATCTATGAGCGGGGTCAGATGATTGAAAGGGACTTGAAAGAGAGGAATACCGCAACTGGATAGCGGTTTACCCCATTCAAAGACAATCGCCCGATGGGCAAGAGACCGATGGCAAGCAACAGGTGTTATGTGCCTCCCGTAAGAAAAAATATTGTAAAGCCGTCGAATCCCACTAACTAAAGTTGCCGCCTTTGTGGCAGGAGGCATGAAAATGGGCCATGCCCCGTAAGGACTAGGGCTTGTTTCAAGTGTGTCAGCTGGGCCACCGGATGAGAACGTATCCAAATCAAGCTTCAACGAGTTGACCTCAAGGATAGAGACCGCTGGTTGGACCGTCGACTGTCACTCCTCAAATCGAACAGAATCGACAACCGGCCTAGGGAAGGTTATATGCAGTAGCCCGCAGAGAGACGGAAGAAGCACCAAGCGTGATCACAGGTACGGTTTACTTGTGTGACCAAGCTGCATATGCATTATTTAATCCTGGTTCCATGCATTCATTTGTGTCTGCTCAATTTGCTGATTTGGTGGGTATGGAGTTAAAACCATTGAATATGAATATGTATGTTGCCACTCCATTAAAGGATAATATATTAGTTTCTTTGGGCTGTGCTAGTTGTGAAATCGTGATTGGAGAGAGTAAGGAGTGTATTGATCTAGTTATATTGCCCATGTAGGATTTTGATATGATCATAGGGATGGATTGGTTGGGAAAACAGGGGGCAGTAGTAGACTGTGGTGGTAGAATAATTCAGTTTTATCCGAGGGGCCGCCCTAGCTTTGAATTGGTGGGAAGTCAAGGAGAAATCTCGATTCCTTTGGTTTCATCTCTAGAAGTGACCAAGTTGACGTCAGAAGGGTGTCAAGTGTACTTGGTTGCAGTGATGGACATGACTACCGAAGAGCCAAAATTAGAAAGTATCCCAGTAGTGCGTGAATTTCCTGACGTATTTCCCTAAGAGTTGTCAGGATTGCCACCGAAGCGAGAGATAGAATTTGTGATCGAGTTAACTCCTGAAACGGAGCCGATCTCAAAGGCACCTTATAGGATGTCCCTATCAAAATTAAAGGAGTTAAAGGTGCAAATGTAGGAACTGCTGGATAAGGGATTTATCCGACCGAGTGTTTCGCCGTAGGGAGCGCCGGTATTATTCGTAAGGAAGAAGGATGGGTCTTTGCGTCTATGCATCGACTATAGGCAGTTGAACTAGGTAACAGTGAAGAACAAGTGCACATTGCCAAGAATCGATGATATGTTTGATCAGTTACAAGGAGCAATGGTATTCTCAAAGATTGACTTGAGGACCGGGTATCACTAGTTGAGGATTAAGAAGGAAGACATACCTAATACTACTTTTAGGACTAGGTATGGTCATTATGAGTTCACAGTGATGCCATTTGGATTAACCAATGCTCCAGCCGCATTCATGGACTTGATGCATCGAGTATTTAAGGAATTCCTGGATAGATTCGTCATAGTCTTCATTGACGATATCTTGATTTACTCGAGGAGTGACGCCGAACATGAGGAGCACCTAAGGATTGTCCTGCAAATCCTGAGGGAGCACTCGCTATATGCTAAGTTGAGTAAATGCGAGTTCTGGTTGAACAAGGTAGCATTTCTTGGTCATGTGGCATCTGGAAAAGGAATTGCAGTGGATCCTGCAAAGATTGAAATGGTAACCAATTGGCCTAGGCCTACTATGATTGCTGAAGTTAGAAGTTTCTTGGGATTGGCAGGGTACTACAGACATTTTGTTGAGAAGTTTTCATCCATAGCCATCCCATTAACGCGGTTGACGAAGAAAGAAACAAGGTTTGAATGGATAAACAAATGTGAAAGGAGTTTCGAAGAGCTCAAGCATCGATTGACAACTGCACCAGTATTGACGATTCCCTCAGGACCAGGAGCCTATGAGATTTATAGCGATGCTTCGCTGAAAGGACTGGGCTGCGTGTTAATGCAGTATGGAAGAGTAGTGGCCTACGCATTCCGACAGTTGAGACCACATGAAATGAACTACCCAACGCATGATCTGGAATTAGCAGCGATCATATTTGCCCTAAAGATCTGGAGACACTACCTATGTGGCGAAAAGTTTCAAATTTACACCGACCATCAGAGCTTAAAGTATTTGTTTTCCCAGAAAGAGCTGAATATGAGGTAGCGTCGGTGGATGGAGCTGCTCAAAAACTATGGTTGTGATATATTGTATCACCTTGGAAAGGCAAATAGAGTCGCAGATGCGCTTTGTCGGAAGTCAAGCATCGTCTGTCTGCTAGTAAAGGGGTGATCGATGATTGAGAATTTAAGAGATTTCGAATTCAGATTAGAAGTCTGCCAGTTGTCCAGTTTGATAGCGGCATTGAGGGTAGAACCTAAGGTCCATGAAGGAATAAATGCCTTACAATCTACGGACCCAGAGATTCAGAACATTCTGGAGATGGATGCAACAAAGAGAAAATCAGAATTTCAGGTGTCAAAGGACGAAATTTTGAAGTTCCGAGGATGACTGTGCGTGCCAAAAGATGAAGGACTCAGGGAAAGGATTTTGTCAGAGGCTCATAGGAGCAATTATAGTATCCACCCTGAAAGTACGAAAATGTATCAGAACTTGCAACAGCACAATTGGTGGAACGGAATGAAGGTGGATGCGGCAAAATATGTGGCTAAGTGTTTGACATGCCAGCAAGTGAAAGCGCAACACTGTAAGCTTGGAGGACTACTACAGCCACTGGAGATTCCTGAATGGAAGTGGGAGCATATAACTATGGACTTTGTGATGGGACTCCCGAGGAGCTAGAGAAGTCAAACTCTATATGGGTAGTCGTGGACAGATTGACCAAGTCCGCCCACTTCATTCCTATGCGAAAGGATTTCGAAATGGATAGATACGACGAGTTATACATGAGGCAGATTGTGAGACAACATGAAGTGCCTGTGACGATTACCTCGGATTGGGATCCTAAGTTCACGGTAAACTTTTGGAAGAGTCTTCAAGAAGCCATAGGAACCCTATTGCAGTTTAGCACTACGTACCATCCATAGACAGACGGACAGTCAGAAAGGACGATTCAGACGCTTGAGGATATGCTGCGAGCATGCGTCATAGATTTTAAAGGTGGATGGAAGGATCAGCTACATTTGATGGAATTCGCGTACAATAATAGCTACCAGCAGAGTATCCAGATGGCACCATTTGAAGCGCTCTATGGAAGAGACTGCAGAACCCTGATTTGCTGGGATGAGGTTGAAGAAAGGAGTATCACAGGTCCAGAGCTGGTAAAGCAATCGGTGGAAGCAGTGAAAATAATTCGGGATAGACTAAAGACGGCACAGAGTCGTTAGAAGAGTTATGCAGATAAGCGGCGTAAGCCTTTGGAGTTCCAAGTAGGCAATCATGTCTTCCTTAAGGTGTCACCAATGATAGGGTTATCGCGATTTGGAAAGAAGGGGAAATTGAGCCCAAGATATGTAGGCCCATTTGAGATACTGGAGCGGATTGAAACCTTGGCCTACAGGCTTGCCTTGCCGCCTAATCTATCCCAAGTGCACAATGTCTTCCATGTGTTAATGCTGCAAAAATATGAACCAGACCCGACACACGTACTGGACTACGAAACTATAGAAGTGAACGACCGAGTGTCTTACGTGGAGAAGCCGATAAGGATCGAAGATCGAAAGGAACAAATTCTCAAGAATAAGACAATCCTATTGGTCAAGGTGGTGTAGGAACACCATGGAAATGAAGGTGCCACGTGGGAAAACGAAGAGACGATAAGGCAACACACCTCCATCTATTTGAGTGATCAAGTATGATGTAAATTTCGAGGATGAAATTTTTGTAAGGGGGAAGAGTTGTGACATTCTGATTTTCAGTCAATTTCAGACTCTTTAATGGAAAGTATATTTAGCGATGTGTTTCAGTAATAGCTCGCTCGAATCTGATCAGTTCGAGTAAGCTAACCAAAAAGGGAAAGGCTAATGCGAGACAAGGTACGTGGACTTAGGGAACTCGAATAAGAAATGGCGCTTTGACCATAAGGATTGTCAAAGGGACATTTAGAGCCATAAAAGGCCGATCCAAGAACGATTAAGGGATGCATTGCTAGTGTTATATAATTGGAGCGCGGGTGATGCCGCTTGACTAATATATAATTTACAAAAAAATTTCTAAATCGGATAGTGACGATCGAAACCATAGGAGCTAGTGATAGACCCTCACAATTACATGACAACTAAGGTCGCCATGATTTGACGAGCCCTAAATGTGATATGAATCACAGGGTCGATACGCATAACGTTTGCAAGAGCCGCCCGTCGATTTGGGATAGGCTGGAACACGTCCAATAGAGAAAATAATCAGAAACTAGTCTTGAAAATTGAAAATGGTGAATCAAGAATTCCAACGTTATGTTCGGATTGGCCATCGCCCCATCGAAGATTATTGGAACGAGAAAAACGACTTTCCAGACGTCGGGGGTAAAATTACCATTTTGCCCCTCAAAGCTTTAGCCTTGTCAATGCAAATGAAGAAGGGCATTTTGGTTTTCTATACACCCCAAGAGCTGCTGAAAATGAGAGGAGATTATGGCCATTGGATTTGCTTGATTGACACTTAGAACAAGTGTCACTAGAACAAGCATTGAGTGGTCATGTCCACCTTTACACAACTACCATTCAACTCCTTGACTTGAGGATTGAATATAACCTTTTCCTCTCTCTCTTCTCTCACCTTGACCCGCCATAACACCCCCTAAGCTCATGCCAACTTCTTCTTCTTCTTTCTCCTTCTGCCGTAGCCAACTAGCTTCTGAGCTTCTTGTTCGCTGCCGTCGATGCCCTTCTCCGGCGACCACCAGCCGGTGAACCAATTACCCACGCCTAGCCCCACCTCTTGCTGACCTCCTCGAAGTGGAAGCACGTCGATTGGACCACCGAGGAGCTCCGGCCAAGCATTTTCCTGGAAGCTGATGGAAACTGACTCAAACTAAGGTAGGCCGAGTTTCTGACCCCTTAGGACATCGAAATGTTGGAGTCTTGAGGCCAAATTTTGTGGAGGTCTAGGGGACTTGTATATCAATCTCGGATAAAAAGTTGGGCTTGATTTGATGAATCTAAATGGGTCTTGTGAACCTTGGACAAAATCTGTCAGTTTACTGCCTTAAAGGATCCGGCGACTTTCGAAGGGATTCCGGCGACAACGGACCTTAAACTCTCGGTGAGGCTCTTGGATCCTTAGATAGACATGTTAACAAGTAGGTTAGTGATTAAATGATGAATTTAGAGTAGACTAAGGACTGGACATGCTCGGTTTGCACAGAACCAAAAATTGCTGGTTCGGTTCTGTGTAAGACTGAATCTGTGAAGGCTGAGGCGCGGGGCGTGACATAAAACTATCAAGTCCATTCACTTTCCCTTCCTTCACGATCATATATTGGTCCAATCGTCCTTTAAGAACGATGCCCTACCCTTTAGGGGTGATAACACACAATACCACTTCTAGTGGTCTAGATTTATCCTCAATTAATTTCATAGAATCATCAATGTCAAACAACTGACATATCATTTTCCTCAACTTTCTTCACGACGATAAGAACGACATGTCAGTCTTTCATTACGAGACTTGTGCCAAGATAACAACCATCTCTCGCAAGTACGTTTCATGTTCCAAAACGAACATCTCTTTACTTGTAATCCATGAGCAGGAGTTCTCTTATTCATAAGTCTTCCGATCATTTCTCTTCTTTTACTGAGTCTCATAACCATTCCTCAACATCAGGAATAACAACCAGCCATAAGGCTATCAAATTCCAATCCACTCAAGTATTTACTTGTCTTATTCAATGGTCCTTAACAACCTTAATGTACTAAGACGACCTTGAGAACTCTGTCTCACATTGGTCGATCATCTTCTGATGCTTGCAAAACTATCAAGATCCAAACAATCCTTACTCTCAAGTAATCCCAAGAAAGTAGTTTTCGTCAAACAATTCAACAGAGGTAGTCCAGGCAGATATCATGCCTTCGAGGAAAACCCTTCCTCTAGTGACCTTTCACCAATTATTAACATCTTAAGGCTAATAATTGTCAAGTTCACTTTCTTTCTTCAATGTACCCAAAACCTCTAAGGTTTCCTCACAAAATTCTCAATTTATAAGAAGGCATTTTCAAATTCCATCCTTCCACCAAACTCAATCAATCTCAACCTTATACATAGCTTCACAAGCTTTTCAAAACTCTCATTGTTCTTCTCATGCATTCAATTTAGAAGGTAGTAACTCAAAGTCTGACTTCCATCTTTTAACTCATCAGTGCTAGGATCAGTCGTCCTAGCGACTTGGGTACAATGGCAGCTCCTTCTCGAGTCTATCTACCCATCCACTTTTCTCATTTCCATTTAATATTCTCACGACCCCATATTACACTTGGGTCTCACACAATTAACAAAATCGAGCCATATTCTCTTTCAAAACTCATACTCCAGGTTCATCTTTACTCAATTCTCATGATCCATCTCAATTCTTAGATCTTCCATACCATGTACTCTCGAGCCCAATGCCCTTCTACGACCATACTTTGGTCATTCAACCATGTCAGGTTTTCGTGCCACTTGAACTACTACAATTCCCTTCAGGAATCAAAGACTTAAGTCATCTACTCAAGTCTAGCAGTCTCATGCTGTTCGTCTCATTATCTTTCACCATCAACCATCAGTGGTTCCCAAATAATTCTCAACTAGTTACTCATTATACAAGGATTCCAAATTATCCTTAAGCAACAACCACATAACAGGCCAGCCTTAACGAGACAACTTCTCAATTAACAGCCCCTACTAGGCAAGCCTCAACTAGACCAAAACTCAACTAGGTCAACACCCAGCAAATACTCAAAGCGTTACTTCTATAAGTCAATCGCTCATACTTTAAGCATAAGGCATTTGTCACTCTGTCACAAACACGACAGATTTTCTCATTCTCAACAGGCATCAGTTCAACGGGATATAAACTCCCTGCACGTCATATAACTCTCAGTTAGACCTTGGCTAAGCCATTCACATGATGTCAATTGTAAAACACGCATAACAGGCCAATCACAAACATCAATTTTATTTTCAAGCGGCATCCACTGTCAAGCACGAAGCTTTCGAAAATTCAGAAATGCCATGCCACTTTCGAAAATTCACTTCGAAAATTAATCTCGTGCCATACATCTCTTAACCACAATTGGACTCAACCTGATACCTAGACTTTCCCCTTTCAAGTTTTAACTTGGGTCATTCTTGCCTCTTGCCATCTTAGAAACCTGTCAAGAGCCGCTCCTTGTCCGGACCTCTCTGTCCCGGTGATCACTCTCCGCCCTCATCAGACCTGGCCATTGTAGGTTGTCCAAAGTCATACATCTACGGAGAAAGCCTCATTTCGCACGTCTCATACCATATTTCATGACGGTTTTTAGGTATCCCATTAACTTATCTCATACCAAGCGACAATTTATTAAGTCCAACAGTGATAAGTTCATAGATGCACCCTCATCAACTTTCATTTCAAAGCCACAAACGTATGCACAGCATGTTCGTTCTCACCACCTGTCATACCACAATCGTTTCCACATCAAGCCTTATCCATAAAAAACCTCTAGCTCCAAAAGGACCATCGCCTCTCACAGATCAATTGCCTATATTGTCTAGTCACTATTCAAGTCAAATCCACATGCATTCGATCACTACTAGTCTTTAATCCAAATATTCCTTATCTGCTCCCATGTATGCATCTCATCTCATAGCATCCAAGGCTGTCAATAGCAATCGATAACGAAACCATCAAGATACAACACAATTCAAGCCTGAATCCACTAATGTTAGTCGTATCTTTATAACTCATACTCCTCGAATGGGTCATTGACAAACCACAATCACAATCATATAATCCAATCTATCACTTATTCGTAAACAATTCTCTACTAACCTCAAGCATAATTACTACCTCAAAATCCATGCTTATATCTCTTCAATTTCTACTTGCTTCCTTGTGAACCTTAATCACACAATTACTCAAGATCATCGATTAAAATCGATACTAGAACCATTAGAATACCTCACAAGTTTAATCTTATAATCCTCAACATTAGGCAATCCATGCTTAATCCTAAAGGTCTCACCGCCTAATTGTCCCTAAGTCATCACCCCTTATCACTCCAAACCTCAATCATAATGGATCGAACTAACCTTACTCTAATACCACTTAAACGGGATGTCACGCCCCGAACCCGGCAAGCACGCGAACATCCCACCAAGCCGTTGGTCTTCAATAATCTCCTAGGATCCCTCAGTCAATCACATCGTAACTCAAAAAAGAAACAAGGTCACGGAAGCCATAAACTGCTCCATACAAAATCACAATGATATGACTTAGGACATAGGATACGTCTTCTTATAATCACAAATTACAAGTTCAGAGGATATAACTCTAACTTCAAGGAAACATGAAATCCCTTAAGTCACAAAATTGTAAATCCATCTCCTACAATCACTTCCTCGAATATCGATCATTGGCAAGCTCAGATTTCAATCGCCTGAAACCTGAAAAAAGTAAACCCCCACTAGAGTGAGATATAAATCTTTGCAAGTGAACCTTAAACCTAGACCTGACCACTAGTCCCCCCAGATCACACCTAGATGACACCAAATACAAGCATTCATCAATGCAATGGCACAAGACATTAGTTATTCGGACATATCAATCACCCAAGCATGAATAGAAATCACAGCCAACCTTACTCAACCTTAGGGGTTCAAGCTCATAACACATAGTACGTAAGCCAAAACTCATACTCATTATAATTTTCACAACCACTCATCGCCTAGACTCTCAGTCGCGATGTACTTCTCTGGCACTCTTTTCAACTGATATCACTAGGGCCACAGGCCAATCGATATCGCAATGACTTTTAGTCAATTGGTATCACTAGGGCCACAGGCCAATCGATACTTATGAGGCTCACGGTCACTTGATACCACTGGGGCCACAAGCTAATCGGTATTGTCATTATTATTCAGGGCTCACTACCATTTGATACCACTGGGGCCATAGGCCAATCGGTATCACTGGAGCTCATAGTCAATTGATACCATTGGGGCCACAAGATAATCGGTATCGTCATTATTATTCAAGGCTCACTGCCATTTGATACCACTGGGGCCATAGGCCAATTGGTATCACCGGAACTCATAGTCAATTGATATCACTGGAGTCACAGGCCAATCGATATCATCAAGGCTCCAAGTTAATGCAATCTCCGGGGCCAAAGACCAACAATCGCTGGGGCATTATAGCTCATTCATATAGCATAGGCATTATAGCCATCTACATAGCATAAACATTATAACAAAATCAATAATATATACGCTATAGCCAACTCAATAACGGGGCTTCATAGCCAATTCATACGAATCCATGGCTCAATAGTCGAACTATATCACCAAGGGCTCAATAGTCACTTCTTTTCATAGGGTACTATGGCTACTTCCTTCATATATGACACTATAGCCATTTCTTACCACTAGGTGCTCCGGCCATTTTAAATCTCAATTGCCAATCATAATTTGATCATCACAATTTGCATCAAGCAATGTAAGCCACAGGCTTTACCAATTGATCAAATCATCCAACCAATCTATCTAGTAATGTCCTAATGTTCAAGTAAGGGTTTAAGAAACACTTACCTTTGGTCAATAGCAAGAAATTCAAACCAATTGGTCCTTTCCAACTCGGCAAGTCCACGGCCAATAGGGATCACACGCCATCCTAGGAAATTTTATCAATTCCGAATCAAAACTCAATCGAATTCCACTTCCATCAAATCAATTCCTCAAATACCAATCAAGGACTCGACAATACCTCTACAAGCCCTCAAAGCATTCAGTTCAAACATAAATTACATAAGGCAGATTATAACTTTGAGTTTCACGCATAATCTAGCCCTTAAATCACCTATAATTCCAATCCACTTCATATATTCCCAAATAACACCTCATACAATGTATTATCACGAACCATTTCGAAGCCAAAATGCCCCTTAATTAATCCCCCACAGATTCGGTCAAAACAGGGCATCAACGAAGCAGAACCAGTTTTGATTTAATTTGCACAATTCAGTCCGTAACTCAATCCTAGGTTTTAATTCCTCACGAAATTAAATTCTTAAAACCTTAATCCACATGTTGAGGGAGCTCGCCAACAGTTTTGGAATGAAACAATAACATAAAGCCTTCGAACAGCCCGGTTTTCCCCACTGTCCTCAAACAGGCAGAATTTGCTCGGTAAATACCTTCACAAATCAGCCATGTACACCCATCAAAACTCAACTAAAATTGCAACCAAAGCTCATCCAACTTAAATACTATAAGTGTAGAAGACCTCACCGAAATTTTGAATCCATTTGAAGTTCGAAAGCCCTAAAAAATTATCCCTCTCCAAAATTAGGTTAGATTCTAATCTTTGACCACTCAAACAGACCTATAGGACAAATGCTAGGCCAAATTAAGCTCATAATACTTTGTTAGAATGGCAAGATGATAAGGTTTAATATGGCAGTGGTTTTACCTTAATCCGATGTCGGACGACAAAGTTATGCCCGGAACAGTGAACCAGTTTCTGTTTGTCCGCAAGAGGCTTCTCGGCCGAGAGGAAAAAAATGAAGAAGAAGATGGTGGAAGTGAAGTTGGCCGGCCAAATGAGGAGTGAGAGAGAGTCTTCATCCCAATAATTCATTTTTGAGTCAATTTGATAAAATTGGTAATTAATGTTTGGGCTCTCCTTGGTTGACACATGCCAAAGCTTCTAGAAGACCTTGGCCCACCATTGACTTTCTTTGACTAGTTGATCTTATCATTTTCGACAGCATATAGAGGGTGTAAAAAGACTAAAATGACCTCCATTAGTTCTTAACACAAGGCCTAAGGTCAAGGAGCAAAATGATCATTTTGCACTTTTCGTCCGAAATTTCATTTTTTTAATATAAACCACCCTCGATGAGGCGACGTCCATTTCAATTCAAATGTTCGAATTCCTCAATGTTTAATACCCAAATCTCGAGGTCTAATTTTATATCGAGTCCTCGTCGATTGTAAATTTCAGTTTATCTAAAACTGACGGGGGATTCTTGCAGGCGCTACACGTATCGATCTTGGGGTTTTTCTTAAGTTTTAGCGACTTTGGTTGTCATGTAATTATGAGAATTTATCGTTCGTTCCTTCGATCCTGATCATCGGAATCCAATTTAGGAAATTCTTGCAAATTACACATTAGTTAAGCGGAATCACCTGCGTCCCAACGTATAACACTAACAAGACATTCATTGATCGTTCCTAGATTGATATCTGCTAGCCCAAAATATTCTCTTGACAATTCTTATGGTCAAAGTGTCATTTCTCATTCAAATTTCCCAGGTCCGCATATCCGACTCCACGTCAGTCTTTCCCTTTTAGTTAGATAACTCAAGAGTGGCCAACTCCGAATGAGTTACAACTGAAATACACCGATCGATATCCTTCCATTCAGTAGCCTCGAGAGGATCGGAATTCAGAATGTCACACAAGTAAAGATATGAGCTAGAAGAGATCACACACCAAATATGTAGTGTCTCGATTTACACCAAGGTTACGTCCACTCCACACAATTAACAGCCACAACTCGGGGTGGAGTGCATTATTAATCTTCCTCACAAATTACAAATAATAAGTGAGCTGGTCTTTCCCAGGATAGATCACACTATCTAGTTACAGCCTCACTGCTCTCGGAAGTACACTTATCTATGTACGATTACAGGCAACACTAGATCACAAGATCTTTCACACAAGTGTCTTTCAACCAGAACACATGTCTAGAGCACTTAAATAAGATATATAATTAGCACACGCTTCTCTCTCTTCTTGCTATTGGTCTTCTCGACTTTCTCTTTATATAGGCCTCAGCAAGATAGTCGTTGGACCATTTCTCAAGGAGCAAAAAAGCAGTTGGAGATTGAAGGGACAACTTTGGAGTGCGTTGGGATCATTTTCACACGCCAGATGAGACTTTTCCAAAATAGCGTTGACTCGCTGTTCCTCTTTGATAGTTTTGCAAATCCTCTGACACACCAGAGAGCTATTCCCGAGAAGGCAGAAATCTTCCCATTGGCTATTTTCAACTCATGCGAACGACTATAGTAAATCTTTTTGAAACATTGGCATGCAGCATTTATACTCCTCATTTCACCTGATCTTTCAAGTACCGATACTACACATTCGGCGACTAGATCTTTTGAGGGACTCAGTGCCTGTTTTCAAGAAACTGTTTTGGTCTTCACACGATTTATATCCAATGGCCATCTCGTTATCTTTAGCCATAATTAATAAACATCTGCACACCAAAGGTAAATAAAATACTTAAGGATAGTTTGGAAATCATCAAAATGTTTTATGAGATGTTTCTTCAACATCATGAAAATCTTATTAGATTGACCTAAATCTTTATCTCATGATAGAGAAAGTAGCATAGCACGTTCTACCCGTGAGAGAAGGTGTTAGGTCCCTTTTTCTTTTTTCTTTTTTTGACACTAAATTAAAGTTTTTTCACTTTTGCAAAGCCATTTTTCCCTTAATATCATTCAGACCAAATATAGATAACAAGAGGATTAACATTACTAATATTACAAACTTAATATTGACAGAATGAGGAAAGTCTGGTTCTGTTTCTAATTCAAGATGATAACTTCTTTTCCTCTAAAACTAGCAAAAGCGTACGCAAGTTGTGTGTATGTGAGAAATTAAAGGTTTAAAAAAAAGTTAAAGCCATAGTATAAAATATGCAAATTATATTGAGGGAAATAAAAGGATTGAGAATATAAAGAAGTTGCACACATAAATGTAGAATTCGAGATTTGATGTTTTCTCAGTAAGGCTGTCTATAAGGAAAATATATATATACGCAAATTTTTGAAGGTGAAATATATATAGGTGATAAAATGGAGTTATTAATTTACGCATTTGTCCATTAATAAAATGTTTGTAAAGCAGCAAATTGAGGATGTTTTGAGGAAGAAAAAAAGGATTGAGATCCCTTGAAAAATAATTATAATGCAGATAATTCAATCAATATAATGCACATAAATTTTTACTTGTGACCATACATAATTTAGAAATATTTCCATACATACATATTTTATTTATATGTGTGTGTGTGTATAAATGTGTATATCACCAATCAAGATGTATATTTTGTAAACAATCACTAGACAGCCTAATCTTATTATAATAACTAAGACGTGCCTTGATATCACGCACAAGTGTAGTTGATAGTTAAACAGGAAAACTCCAAATAAGGGCTGTCTTTTTTTTTTTTTTTTTTCAAATAAGGGCCCAAAATGAACTTTATTTCAAATAACAGCCTAAATTACTCAAATTGTTCCAAAAAAAAGGGACCTAATCGAAGAAGGGTATTTTTGTCCTTTATTTTTTCATTTTTTTTATTTTGCTTTTTCTTTTCTTTTTTCTTTTTCTTTTTTCTCCCCTTCCCACCCAAGGCCATCACCGGCCTCAGGCGGTCATCACTTAGGCTATGTTGGGCAAGGGCCGCCCTCGCCGGCGTCAACTGAGGGAAGCCCTCGTCAGGCTATGGACAACATTGCAGAGTCCGAGCTAATCCTCGACCATGAAAAAGAAGACGACAATGACACAACCTCGTCCGCAAAAACCCTAATCGGATAGACGATTCTCTTTTGTTACAGTTGACGCGAGGGTCTTGTCAGTTTCTTACAAACTTCGACCTCTCAAACTAGGATTCTCCCGGATAGTGAAATGCCATCGATTCAGGACTACAGCGTCAATTCTTCCTTGTCGTCGCCCCTGCCTTGCCCGTGCCCATCATCGTGCTCACAGCTCATGATCAGAACACTTCTTCCCCCGACTTCAGCTCCATCTGCACCGGCTTCTTCTGTGATGCCATACTGGATGTTCCCGCCATCCTATTCGTGCTCTTCTTGGCGTTTCATGCGAAGAAGAACTTGAAGAAGCTGTTCAATGGGCGGTCTCATGTTATGATCTCCTATTTTGCCCTCCTCTGGGTCGTCTCTCTGCTCACCCTTGCACCATGGTTCTTCTGACTGATTGACGAGGAAAATTACATCCTTAAATAGCGATCTGGCAAGGGTCGCTCCTGCCCGACGCTAGAGAGGGCAACCCTCACCCTCGACTAGGTTGGCGAGGCTGCTCTCGCCCGGCACTGGCCCACACCACGGCAATGGCATGGGAAAGGGGAGTGGAGGGGAGAAAAAATAAAAATAGAAAAAGAAAATTTTAAAAAAGTAAGGGCAAAAGCGTCCTTCGAAAGGGTAAAAGTGTCCTTCAGTCGGGCCATTCTTTAAAATAATTTAAGCAAGACCATTATTTGAAACAAAATCAATTTCAAATCTTTATTGGTGAAAAAGATGGCACTTCAGATCTTTATTTGAAATTTTTCTTGGTTAAGCAAAGGTATAATTCTCTAAAAAAAAATCATATATATTGTACGATAGCCAATTCAGTCTTAAACTTTCAACTTGACCAATTCAGTAGTATTTGACCAAAAAAAAAATCAATAGTAATTTTTTTGACGATTTACTAATGTAGTCATTGCATCTAATTTATTGATGACGTTGACAATGGCGTTCTACATAACACCACTAGCATGGGCAATTTTTGCAAATTTTAAAATTGTCTACATTTAGTTCCTTTTTTTCCTTTTCATATTTCTTTTTTTTTTCTATTTCCCTCTGCTGGCCTTTTGGGCATTGGTAATAGGCGACAATCTCACCAGATCTAATGAGGGGGAGCCTCGTCACTCTTGCCAAATCTGATGAAGGCGAGGGTGACTCTCACCTATGCCCAACCAAATCGGTTATTGTCAAGGCCTAGCAACTGTCTATAGGAAATAGGTAAAAGTATAAAAAAAATTGAAAATTTTCAGAAAATTTTGAGTAAATGCAAGTATTGTCCATAACAGCACCGGAAGGCAGTGCCTCATAAAGTGAGTAACATTAACTAGACTGTTATGATAGTGATTTTCAGTCAAAATTGATCAAAAAGATTACATTCATAAATTGTCAAAAGATTTAGAATTAAATTGATCAAATTGAAAAGTTTAAATAATTTTTTCGATAAATGAACTTAAGGATAATGTTTTGCGTTTTGCGATCCGCACTTAAGATCTTAGCATCAACGGTTCCATCATTTAGTGCCGGAGTAGATGAGCCATCATTAAACAAGTGGATTGACAGAAATTGCAGGAACATTGTGTACAGTGAAGGATAGATTTGCTCTTTTAATTCTCTTACAACTTACGAATAGATTTTTAAAATGCGAAATGTGTAAGTAGAATTTCATTATAATGCAATACATTGCTGACGATGTCGGAAATTCATTGGGCCTAAAGTTCAATCTCCGGCAAAACTGCAGCAGACGCAGGGTCATGCACATCATTTTGAGGGTCAACTTGCTCAGATAACTCTGACCCAAAGGCTAAAGAAAAAGGAAAAACACATTAACATCTTAAGCGTGTAATTTGACTAATTATAAACCCTACTAACACTATGCCAAATGAATGCTTCTTAATTGGTATGTCCTTAACGAACATGCAATCTTCATCTATTCTAATTATAAAGCAAACATTTGGGGAAGTTTGATTACCAATATATTTCACTCAAATCCATTATTATAAAAGCAAACTCTGATCACACGCCAAAAAGATTAGAGAAATGTGTCACTTATCCAAAATTCAAAAGATAATGATTACCAATATCTCTTTTCCTCTATTTATATACTTAATCAAAGATGACAATCTACTCGGAATCTTTTACTACACCTTAAAAGAGCGTGAAAGTGACCATGCGCGCAGAGCGCGCGTAATTTAGAGCCAGTAAGATATATGTTGAGGCTTAACCCATAAGTTCATCCAATTTCTTAATGAGTTTGTCTCGAATTTGAGACTTGAAAATAATGCAAACATACATAAGTCTATATTTCACTATTTATACCTTTTGAAAAGCTTTGAGGTTTCTTTTTCTTTACTCAAAATTTGAATTATAAGAGTCGGTGAACACTTTCAAAAAGCAGAAATTAAAACGAAAGATCACTCAAAAAATCAAAAGAAGACAGCTCTAGTCATAAATAAATGAATAAAGTAGATATGCCGGGTTAATTAGATGGATGGTATCTCAGTTCACATGCTCGTCGGCCGCGCATGTAGCAATATCAGATGCGTATATACCCAAATACGCCGCTAATACCAATGAAAACTAGGAAGTACATCAATGTCAAAATGATTGCAGCGCCTAACATCGAAACTTTTAAGGTCAATCACTTTAATAACAAAAACTTTTCGAAACCATTAACCTAATTTACGTCAGCTACTTACCTTGCAAGAGAATCTGTTGCAGCATTATTTTGACAATGAATTAGTCAACGTGGCTCGCAAGTCACTTGAATAAATTATAAAGTTTTGGCACTAAAATGATCTGCCTTAAAGTTTTCAAATGGAACTTTTTAGAACTAAAAATTTGACAAACCAACATCGAAAGCCATAAGCAAAAAAAAGAAAGAAAACACAGAACAAATATTCTAGCCTTATCACCATTTTTCTTTGTTAACTTAGGCTAGCAAAATGATGGACCAAAAACACTTGCTCTCCCTCTCAATAACAACAAGCTCATTGATATGGTTTCATATATCTAGCCAATATATCACTCAAAAATCCACTAGAGATCCCAATTATGCAACTGGTGCCCCATCCAGATTTCACTACTTGAATACTGAGAAACTTCCTGACGACTCTTGAGGCCCTTCGAATAGAAGCCCAAGAAATATAGGACTAGTCACTTTGAAAAGGAAGTGGAAATATTTCCAGAACTACCGACGAAGGGTAATAACAGAAGAACCAAACACGTGCCACTGCAAGTCTGTTCTAAGTGCACTTAAAAACAGAATTGGCAAGTTTTGTGAGATCAACAAATCACATTCCAAGAGAAAGGATTAAGATACAAACAATGCATCAATTTTTAAGGCCATGGGACACTTGCACATTATCTATATCATAGAATCGTGATACCCTTATCCACTTATATAAAAGCTTAACTTGTTAGGTGGAAATATGACTATACTCCGAATGCTCTAACATTTTGGCCTAAATTTAAACCGTCGAGAGGCAAATAAGGATCCGAAGATAGATTCAAACAATAAATCTTCTGATTTGATATCTAAAAAGCTTGAGCCATTAGCTATCAGATGAAGGCATTTAATATTCAATTGTTCTACCACTGTCATGACATAAAGACCTCCATGCCATGAATCTTCGGTGACTGGCATACAGGACAAACTTGAAGCTTACTCTCACAGTATCTACAAAGGCAGAGATGCTTACAAGGTAGCAACAACATGCATATTTCATTGACTCTGCAAACTTTACAAATCATCTGTCTTATACTGTTGGTGCCATTGCAAAGCAGTTGAAAGTCCGTTGCACAACCATTGCAGCAAGAAGCTGTATCATGCACCTCACTATCGCCACAACCTTCCTTACTATCCTTAGTTTGAGCATAGATTTGCTGAAGATTAAACTTAAGGGCAGCTATAATGTCCTCACTGTGTCTAGCCTGCTGTTGCCAAGCGCCTGCTTCAGCAGTGAGCTGTTCCATCTGTTCCTTGAGTTCCTTATTTTTCTCGTTTATGCTTTCTATTTCTCCTTCTTTCTCCTGGATTTTGTAAAGGACTTTGTCCTCGACAAATGAAATAGACTGACATTGGCCACTTTGAATCTTCCATAAAATAGATTTCTGAAGTTGATCAGCCTGAAATTGGAAGAAAGACAGAATTACCGACTTAGACAATAGTCTTTTTATAGATGCGCCAACTTAGAGCAGCACAAATGAAACTAGTCAGTTCAATTCAACATTAGCCGTAATCTGAAAAATAAAAAAGAGCCAACTTAGATAGGATGCTCCAAATAAAGACCATCAAATAATGCTGTTGCATCCGCTTCTTCCACGTGGAAATCAAACAAAGTTTTCTTATAAAACCACAAAACTTCCCCATTGGAGAATAGTAGAAAAACTGTGCAGGACAGAGTAAACTTGAGTTTTGACCAGAGTACCATAGTACTGACAACTTGCCACTCCAAGCTTGACACATATCATGCTTGCCCACATCTTCAATGTGTTTCCCGGATGTCAATATATCATAGCCCCCACACTCAAAGCAGGTTCACATTTACCAATTTCTCTCATGCATAGTACCTGAAGATTGACCTGTGGAAAGACAATTTACATGCACATCCACCCACTGCTATTTTGACTGGTTCCTCATCAGCATTTGACCGGTATGAAAGTCCAACCATTGCTTTCTTGTGCGCATTTGTTTTGCACTTGCATATTGGAACTTGAACTAGGTATGTATCCATCACATGGAACCCGTTTTTAAACATGAATTTCAATGACTCGTAAACTGAGCATGTACATATATTTGATCTCCTAGGTCCTCCTCAGAGTATCTATATAGCACATCATACAACATTGAATCCTCCACAAGTCCAACAAGATAATACACTCATTCCCTTAACCCCACTATAACAATGGCAGACCCACAATAAACTTATTTTTGGGCTAGTGCAACTACGAAATTTGCAACAAGTCTATTTAGAGATTCTTTTGAATAGCATTCTTACAGAGTATGCTTAATCTGCCATAATACATACAAATTGCATGAGTTCAAGTTAAAAAAGTTAAGTCCATTGTGCAGATTAAATTAATCTAAAACTATAGAGTCCATCTATAGGACATCTTGGACTGGTTATAGTACAAAATCTCACGGTTTAGATCAATCCACAAATTCAATATCCTCGCTCCGCACATAGAGTACCCAGTCTCACCCTAAACTTAAGAAGATAACATATTATGATCTGTAAATTAGATCTACTTACAGGTAAATTAGTATCAACACACTGGGAACGGATGCAATAAACAAATTCGAACACTATCCAGTCATCAAACTTGCCTAACACTCGATATCAATGATAGAAGACTTTAACTCAAAAGTGTTACGAAAAAATCAGATATGAGTACGGGACACTTCTCTATTAGAGAAGAAAAATTTATTGAGTGAATTATGTGATAATTTGGGCCTATTCTTTTTGGTGCATTATTGGACGGACTACTAAAACGTTGGTAGGCAAGGCTAAGCCTAGAATCTCTTGCATATTTCAGAATATATATGACCGTTGTCCAGGAAAAAAAATGTACCTAAGCCTCAAGGCTGCCCACATGAAGTTTCTAACTCCAGCAAGTGTCTTGCTCCCTTATTTCTACAGTTTTTTTTTTTTTTTGGGGGGTGGGGGGCATTTCCTTCCTCACAAATGGGAAAAATTCGGGAAACAACTAAAGATATAAAAATATGACCAGAAAGTGCAAGTTTACTCAGCAACTCACTTCAAAACAAAACTCCAATCCTATGCACTTCTCCAAAATCCTTGGAATTTGAGCTACTAATCTACTAAATAGACATTCTTACAACCTGAAAATATTGTCCACTGGTTTACCGAGTACCAATCCAGGTGGTAGTTACTGATAAGGACAAGATCACTTCTTCCTTTTTCTCTTCCATATGGGAAGGGAGAAAAGACAGTGGCATAAGATATAATCATACCCTATATAACTGGCATTCACTTATCAAGAAATGGCGACATATAATCCTGGAATAATGAATCAAGGTGTCCTTCCAGAATTAATTACTCAGCCCATGGTAACCAAATGTCAAAATAAACCAACCCACAGAGAAAATATATCAAACTACACATAGGTGAGATCAAAATGGAGACAAAATGAAAGATTTACGCGGAACAACAAACCTGAAACTTAAGAAATCTATCAATCTCTGCATCCTGTTGCTGCAACTCTCGATCAATATTATCAGTAAGGAGCGATAACAACACAGAATCTCCGGAAGAAGCTATTTTGCTGTTATCAAGGGATAAACCTAGGCTTGTAGAGACCGATCTGGCTTGCAAGAAATCAATAGACGACACTTGTGAACTGTTGTTCTCCAACAGATCTTGCTCTTCCAATTTTTTCCTCTTCGGTTCCAGCCCAAAATTGAATTGCAGATCAGTTCCGCCATCATTCCCATCTACAGAAGGGAGAGTACCAGGTGCCACCCCGACAACTTTAACTAAATAAAGAGCACAAAACACCACAATAAGTGGGCAATATCCATTAATTGTGAAAAAAACTGAGCAATCAATCAACATCTGGGTCCTGAAATAGCATCCGTTCCAAGCAGGAAAACCAATAAGAAGTCCTTCAAATTTGAAAAACTTTAGCTTCTGAAAGGGCAGCTTGACCTCAATATTTCCACACACAAAAAAGAAAACAACGATGAAACCTAGCTGAACTCCATTTCCACAATTTCTCGAGAGGCATAAGAAATAATCACAAGCGAAGTTTCTCGATCTAAATCATCTCGCCATTCCTACGGCTTCCTATTTTTCTCACACAGAAAACGGGAAAAAAAAAAACTAAAGATAGGATTAGGGATAGAGAATTTTACAGGGAGGTGCATATGGAGGATGCTGAAGCCTATCCTGCACGGGACAGGGGCCGTAGAACGCGACCAGCGGCGAAACCTGACCGTCGCCAGCGTAGAAATTTCTTTGCAATCACCAAAGAAACGGGGAGAAAGAATCAGATTTAATCGAACAAGGAGGAATCAGACAGTGAGTAACTAACGTACGCAACAATAAACAAGTCCGATGATTGCTTCCATACGAGGCGCCGAAACCTGAAAGGAGACGAGTCCTGCTGCTGCTGCTGAGGTTGGTACAGAGGTTGAAAGAGGTTCTGAGGCATGGCCATGGCGGATTCAGTTTGAGAGAGAGAGATGGGGGCTGCTGCTTCGGCGGAAGAAAAGCCCGGAGCAAAATAAATTCTTCATATTTGCTTTTCGGTCCAGTAGTTGTTTAGATTGTATAAATTGGGCGCATTATTCGGCTAGAAGTTTTAAAGGAGTCCCTGCGTCATCTTCTGGAGCCCATAGGTCCAGTGGAGTAAGCCACATTGCACCAAGTTAATGCTATAAAACTATAAAATCCTTTTCAACTCTTTTACCAATAAAGCTTGCTTAGTGGTTGACCTATTTTCCATGTTGGTTAATCGGTCTCAAATTTCACCAGAAAGAAAGGACGGTCCTCAAGATTGGACCATGTATTAAGTGCAGGGATAGAGAATTTTTATAAGAATTTAGCATAGTGACACCAAATGGTCCTTAAAAATTTGAATCAATGTACAATGTGGTTCATTAATTTATTTAATACGGCTCATCTGAAGAAGCTGATTTAAAAAATATACATATACATTTATGCTCGAGGATGGAAGTGATCGAACTCACCAATGTGATGCTAATTCACTTTCTTTTTTCATGTTAGAGCATATCTCAATTTTACCGTCTTTGTAATGGGCATATATACATTTTGAAGAATTTATTCATTCGGGTTTAAATACACTTATTAGACGTGTCTCATTTGATAGAACTAGATCTGAATGATTGATAAACTATTAAGTCCCCTTTATTTAATTATTTCACGGGCTTTCACATTCGATTTTTCAATTTGTAATTAGAGGGCGCAAATAGATTTTTAAAAAAATTGGAATATATATCAGATCCCCGTGCCTAAGCGTTTGACAACCATGATTTTGTCGTTTTTCTGCCTTGCAAATTAGACTATAACGTTAGCTTTGTGAAAATAATTGGGGCGTCAAACGATTTGATCTCTCCATAGTTATGTCTCAATCTCGAAACTATGTCGTTGCTTTTAGTATGTTTACACATATTCAACTATTATCACCGTTTGTAATTTAATTTCTTTGAAGTGATCCCACAACATCTACTATAAAACAAGAGATATTTTGTATAATGTGCTAATAATATATATTTTTAGAGATGTGAGAGATGATGTTCATCTATCTAATTTTCTACGGCGTATCAGCAGTTATTTCAAGTTAATTATTGAGACGGCAGTTCCAACGACGCCGTTTAACCGTTCTCTTATCTCCTCTGACCTCTGTTGCTCTCAGCTCCCTACACTCTTCCATATTCTTAAACCCTACCAAAATCCTTGGTCGCCCGGACTTTAACATCATCTAATCAAATTCATACATCATGCCAACCTCACCCATTTGAAAGGGATTGGTGTTTTTTTTTTTTTTTTTTTGCAGAAGCCCTTCTCCTCTAGAAGACGCAAAGTCAGAGAGAAGGGGGAAAATTTAACCCTAAAGAAAGGAGGAGATAGAAATTTGAAAACAAAAGTAAGAGAGAAGACATGCATTTAATGTTTTAAGTGTTGCAAGCATGCCACGCACATAAAAGATGAAATTGAGCCTCCAAAAATTTTTCTTTTATGCTAATCCAAGTCACTGCCACGTGTATATTTTTTAGTGGACCACATGGGCTCTTCTATGCCACGTCAGCCGACCACATTGAACCCATTAACCACCGAATATTTTCTTGTTCCCCTGTGCTCTTGCATATTCTTTAAACCTACTAAAATTTTCGATCTCCTGGACCCAAACATCATCTAATCAAATTCATACATCATGCCAACCTCTCCCGTCGAAAAGGATTGATGTTTTGATACAGAAGCCCTTCTCCTCTAGAAGATGCAAAGGCAGAGAGAAGCGGGAAAATTTAACCTAAAGGAAGGAGGAGGTAGAAATTTGAAAAGGGAGAGAACAACGTTCAATGTTTTTGAATGTTGGTGGCGATGGTGCCAGAGAGAAGAGAGGAAATTGAGCGGCCAAATATTTTTTTGCCGCTAATCCAAGTCACTGCCACGTGTCTATTTTTTAGTTGACCACAAAAACTCTTCTGTGACACGTCAGCCGACCACGTGGAACCATCAACCACTGAATATTTTTTCGTTCCCCTGTTCTCTTCCATATTCTTAAACCCTACCCAAATCCTTGGTCGCCCGGACCCGAACATCATCTAATCAAATTCATACGTCACGCCAACCTCTCCCGTCGAGCGACGTCCCGCAGCTCATCAATGGAGGTGGTGATCGCCTCCTCGCCCGTCGGCGACGCCGGCATCGGCTGCTGGGACCTCCACACCGGCGCCGAGCAGCTCCGCCACAAGTCCTGCGCCTCGACCGCCCGCGGCCTCACCTCCGTCGGCCACCGCTTCCTCGCCTCCTCTCAGCTCCGCGACCCCTCCGCCACTTCCGGCTCTGTCTTCTATTGGTCTTGGGATAGAGTTAGTTTCTCTTTGCGCAAAGTCAACATTTTTTTTCTTGGTTTTATGTTTGGGCTTGTGTTATTGGTTCAGCTCATATGTTTGATTTTTCGCCTCAATGAGTAAATTTTTTTATTCTGGCTGTGCCCCTTGAATGCAGCCCCAAGTCGAAGTTAAGAGCTTTCCCACCGAGCCAATTTTGCCGCTCGCAGCGAACAGCGAGGGCACGTACGTTGCTGGCGGGGGTGTTTCTGGCGAAATTTACCTATGGGAGGTCAATTTTTTGTATCATTTGTCTTTTGGTTATCTCGATAAAGAGAGGGGGCAAAAGGATCTTTCCTTTTGGGTGTTACGCCTTGATGTGATTTTGGCGTGGTTTTGCTGATTTATTGTAGGTGCCAACTGGTAAGCTGCTTAGAAAGTGGCATGCTCACTATAGGGGTGTTACTTGCTTGGTATTTTCGGACGATGATTCACTCATATTCTCCGGGTCGGAGGACGGCTCTGTTAGAGTCTGGTCCCTTTTTATGTACTCAGCTTTATCCTTTTCCCCACCTTATTAATGAGATTCAATTAAATGGAAGACAAGCCTTTGGTTCTATTCTTAAAGAGGTTGTGTTGATTGCTCTCTCTCAAGTACTTTTTCTCTGCATTCAGGATATTTGATGATATGAGGAGGCAAGAAGCAACTCATCTTTATGAGCATAGTTTTACTGGGCATGCACTGAAAGTAACTGATGTCGTGATTGGTTATGGCGGATCGAATGCAATTATCGTCTCAGCATCAGAGGATCGAACGTGCAAGGTATGTCGCTTTTTTTTTCCTCATCCAAAACAGTTGTTTCTGAGAAATGGGGAAAAGTTCCAAGTGGGCACAGAATGTGTTGCCCTGTCTTTGGCATGTTAGGACCTTGACATAATATCTCCTGTGTAACCGCTGGTCCTTTTAATTGGAATTATTCTGCTCTTTTTTATGACTGCTAGTTTGTCCATCTGATTCCCAAAATTTACTGCTGCCCAGGAAATAGTTGGAATGTAATTATTGGATGGGGGATACCTTTAAGTGCCCCGTGCATAGAGTTAAAGTCATGTACTATAGTCAACAGACAATGGAAAGGATGAAAGAGTGGAGTGAGACATATCTAATTTGTCATGGATATTGTTTTTCATCTGCTGCTAAATGCATGCTATTTATTTTCTACGTTTCATGAATAATACATCTTTTGTTTATTGTTTCTGGAGGCTTGATTTTGCCATTTTCTTTCGGTTATGAAATTTTTATCGGGAATTCTTTCACAGTTGTGTGTCAGACTACATCTGTGAAGAATTTATTCATATCTGCACTTTCCAGGTATGGAGTTTATCTAAGGGGATACTGTTAAGAAACATTGTGTTTCCGTCAATGATATATGCAATTGCATTGGATCCTGGGGAACATGTCTTCTACGCTGGCAGCAGGGATGGGAAGATATATGTTGCTGCTCTGAACGCTGAAAGTAGCTCTAATGATGCTCATGGAATGTACATAATTGGTTCATTGGCTGATCACAGGTTTGTCATTATGCTATGGAGCCATTGTCTGTGCTTTCCTACTGATACGATAGGAACTGTTGTAAACCGCCCGGTACATCTAGAATATCGTCTTTTTTGGGATCGGCTCAAGAGAATCAGTTTGGGTTTCTGTGGTATTCGCGTCAATTGTTTGAGATATTTCAGAAACTTGACCATTTTGATATTAACCTCTCAAAGAGTGTGTACCAGTATTAATATGATATTCTGGTTATCAAGGAAATTTTTGGTCTCTGATGCATAAGGCTTCTTGTCAATTTCTATCATAAAACTTGTGGAGCGTATTTCAATGGTGTACTAATAATTCTTTCCCTTGCTTTTGAACAGCAAAGCTGTCACCTGTCTGGCTTACAGTAATAGCTTAAACCTATTAGTTTCTGGCTCAGAGGATGGTATGGTTAGAGTTTCCGACCCTAAAAGTAGTAATGTTGTGCGAATCTTTCGGCATTCAAAAGGTATTATTCTCTAATTGTCATAGCTATTTCATCGCTTTCAGATATGATTACGATCTTCTACCTAATATTTCAAGTATGTGCATTGTATAGTCTAGTTCAGAACCTTCTGTGACCAATTATTTTGCATATTCTATTATGTTTATTCATGTACTCGAGTCCTAAATATGTAAGTAGTAATGGTCCCATGTGAATAAAGAGCAGATGATTTGCTGCCTCATCTGCCTTTCCATTTTATGTTTGCCTTGGAGATTCTAGAATTCCCGTTACTGACATTTTATTGTTCTCTCTGCCTTGACACAGGACCTATTAACAATGTCCAAATTGTGAGGAAGCAATTAGGTTTCAACCCTCGAATAGTTGTAAATCCACAGGGCTCCTCGAGAAGGCATGGATCCGTGTTACCTCCACCTCTAGAAAAATACACTAATTCAAGTGATGGTGATTCAGACTTCAGAACAGTTATCACTCTGCATGGTGCTGGCTATGGACACCTAGAGAGTCCACACATCAGTTCAAATGCAATGAATGAACAAATTGCAGAACTACAGGTTTGATATTCATGTCTATTCTTGAATATAAGGAGGTTTTAGGGTTGATATACAAACACAACCACGGTTTCACATCATGATATATGGTACTTGTCAGAGTGACGGCATATGTAAATCAAGTATGTTATGAACGTGGTGACTCAGCTTTCAATTTTCTTTCAAAGAGGCTCCTTAACTTCCAATTTTAAAATTTAGGTTGCCCAACTTTGATTTTTCCTCTAATAATGGCACTCTAATGATTAATTGACCAAAATCTTGCCAGAAATCTGAGTGGAGGCTTGCTTGGCTATTTTTAATCTTGTGTGTTCACCGAAAGTGTCTTCGATGGACTTGTGTAACTCTATTACACTTTAAATATTCAACTTGAGATAATTTCCATTGCAGGCCATTAAATTTTAGATAACTTATGACAGTTCGTGACATACCGAAACACTTAAGCTTCAAAGTCAGATCAATAGTAAATTAGATTAGTATCAGTCACAAAAGCCGCTGAATCCAACTAGTTTTTGGTTAACCATAACTATAGTGACGTGATTGAAAGCAAAACCAGGGTTGAGAGACTCATAGGTGGAAATTGTAAGTTGAGTGGCCTGTTGAAAGGAAGTAAATAATTGAGTAACTATTGATGAACTTACCTGAATTTGTGCACTTTGGTACATTACAAGTGATCAGTCTAAAGGAGAATTATAGTGATAATTGATCAATCAAAGTTATTCATCATGGCTGATGTGAGGTTGAAGTTTTGGAGTAAGAGAAGATGGAGAAGGAATTAAAACCATGGAGATTGGACAAGGCATGATATAAAGAAGGATACTTCAAATTATTGTACTGCATCACTTCCCAAAGGTTGAAACATTCCTTCTTCAATGTCCAGACTTTGATTCCTTGTTAAGTGTCACTTTAGAATTTTCAATCTCACAACGAATGAATTTGGTTAAAGAACCACTAATATTCTCTCTGAGACAGTTCACCTATAAATTTCACTTGATGTCGCTCGTTTTCTAAATTTTTCTTCCACAAGGCCATTCAGTGTTGAATTTCAACTTATATTGACTCAATTTCAATTTATCTTTCACTTAAATCATTCTAGTGATAGGTTTCACAAAACTTGTCAGAAACCTGATGTGGCCTACTTGCGTGGTTGTTTGTAAGCAGATCTACATTTAATTTGATGTTGCAGCTTGAGTGCAATGATATGTCATTGAACTTAAGGAAATTTGATTGTTCTATGATGATAGTTATTTAAAATTGAGTTACCCAACTGCTTCAGAAGTACTTCTGGAGCAAAAATTTGTTTGGTAATACAATTTTTTGAAACAGAAATCGTTTGGTTACGCAACTTCATTTTTCTATTTCTAGAGCAAAAAAGTAGTTTTGGAGTCACTTGAAGGAATTAAAAAAATTTACTTCATTCCAGTAGTAAGAAATCATCTTAGAAAAATTAACTCCTGACTAGTAGTTGATTTTTATAGCAGAAGTGTCGCCATGCGTGCCGCTGCCACTTAATTTTCTTCTTCTAGATTTTGATCAACCGATCATTAGTGATGTAATTGGAAGTAAAACCGAAGCTCAATGACCTGAATGTTAAAACTAACAGTTGACAGTTAATGACAACCAGTGAAGCGTCTCCCAGGGTTAAAGTGTCATGTGATGTACTTGATTGAGTAATTCATGTGAGAATAATTTGTTGTCAGATGCATTGGGGAAAATGGGCTAACGTGTTCTGTGATGTATTTGATTAATTCACGTGAGACTCGAATCTGTCACGAGTTATGAGATGCATTGGCGCTTCTCTCTAACTTCTCTGCCATGGCTTCTTCAGAGACAATCTTCTTCCTATGCTGCTGAGATGGAGCTGGAGAGGCTAAAGGTTGATTGCAAAAGATCCATGCAAATGGTTGAAAGATGGAAGCAAATGTATGAAAATTTGCATCAATTTTGTGTAGACGAGCTTTTGGACAGAGATCAAGCTGAGCCGACTAAAGCAGGCTTTACCTGATACAAAGTTGTCCCTTTTGTATACAATTATGCAAATCTTCATGAGGATGATCTTTTAGGAGATGGCTTTTTCTTTTACTACCCGAAATTTATTTTCTGCGCTCTATTTTATTTGCTGTGTCTTCCTCGAGGAACTATGCTCAGATTATTGTACTGTTTTCTCAAGATATAAATGCTTTCCATCACAAATCGAGGCCCACGGTTTCTCTTGGAAAATATACTTATGAAATGAATCGAAGAAATGCCAGTGAATCGGGCCAAAAGGTTTTAGTTCGGTTCATTTCAGTTTAAACAGAATCTGGATCTTTGTCAGTTACCAGTCCTATTTTGGTCTTAAGATCTCCAATTTTATTATGGAATTAAGCTAATGCCATGCATATTTACCTTAACAATCGTGGGGCCAAAAGCTTACCTTTTACCGCAATCATGCTTAATTTAATGTTGTCACAGTGGACACCTTGGAGAGATAAATGCGGAGGAGTACTAAAGAAATTATAAACATATTGTGATTGTTTCAATTTAGTTTTAAACTTTTCAGTTGATTCAATTTAATTTTAAATTTTTTCACATTGGTACTAATTCAATCCATGAAATCGCTGACATGGATGCCAATCATTTTACGTGGCACATTCAATGTTGACATGAGTATTTATTACATAACTTTTTAACATTATTCTCTTCTTCCTTTCTCTTTTTGCGATGTCCGGCGAGGGTCGCCCTCATCAAGCAGCACCTAGGTGAGGGTCGATACCTGCGAGCCCCTCGGGCTGAGTCTCTGCCTTACCAAATTGCTCGCCTCTCGCGTGCTTGTGATTCCACCTACGAGAACCCGCAGCCCAGATTGGCTTCCTCAGCGATTCCTAGGAGAGAGCTACAGGTTCGTTCCAGCGGTGGTCCCTCACTTAGGCCAGGGCGAGACCCGCTGGGCCTCTCTAAAATTTTGAATTTTTCCAACTAACCTGTTCCCACAATTCATAAGACCGCATGGGAGTAATTCCACTTCTTTCCATGTATAAAGGTTGACGAAAAGATCATAAGGAAAGAGCCTCTGCAAAGTAGAACAAATATCAACGCCATTTGTGGGAGCATAATAGATATAGCCAAATCTTGCCCTCGTCGTCCACTGGCAAAAATAAAAGTGAAAGAAACATATGAAAAGAGAAAAAAAAAAACAAAGAAACTATTAAAAAATTATAGAAAATGCGCATGTCAACGCTGGCCATATCATGTAAGATCTTACGATCGACATTCACGCTGGTCATTTTCATCTAAATTGATCGGATGGACTAAATTGGTATCAATGAAAAAAGATTTTTAGGATAAAATTAGTCCAATTGAAAAGCTTAAAACTAAATTGATACCAATACAATACGTTTGAGATTTTTTGGTACTTTTTCTAAGAAAACTGTGTGTGTTGAATTATCATGATTTTTAGGTTCTGATTATTAGTAAATAACTAAAAAAATTAGTTAGGAGATGATTTCTTAGTATCCGATGATTTGTAGGATTGGTCCCTTAATTTGTGAGCTTATAGCTATATTTTTCAAATATGTGTTCTTTTTTTTTTTTGGTCTGTAATCAAAATAGCCCTATAAATAGCTTTGTAGTTGTGGTACAAGAAAAAAAAATATTACAATTCCTTTCTCTAAATTCTTTATGGCATCAAAGATTAAGGCTCATTTTTTTTTTGGACAGTGTTGCAGTGCAGCCTTCATTGCCACAATAATCTTCTTAATCATAGCCTTCATTGCTGGATTTATTTTTGTGCTTAGCAATCTAATCACAATCGTCATTGTTGTGATCCCTTTAGCTATAATTTTTCCCACTTCTTCTCTAATCTTGTTGTAATTTTTTGGCTCTAAAATCTCATTTGCAACCTTCGTTGCTTCTGTTTTCCTCTTCCTTTCCGAGTACTTTCCCTATTATTCCTTGTGCCTGGAAATATCCATGTCCGATATAAAAATTCAAGCTAAGGAGGCCAATACCAACCATATTATTGGAGATCTACAAAATTTGAGGGCAATTTCCAAGCTAAATGAGAAAAATTGTCACAAATGGTCACAATTCATGGAGACCTACCTAAAGGGTAAAGGAAGATTTGGCCACTTTAGCAGAATGGGTCCAAAACCATGAGATCTCGCATTCAATGCATGGCATGAAGCAGATTCAATGATTATGTCATGGATATGGAATTCAATGGATTTAGCCATAAGTGATACATGTATGTTTCTCAAGACTGCAAAGTTGATCAGGTATTTTATTCATAAGACTTATTCAAAGGCTTGAGATCCATCACTAGTGTACGACATCAAGGTAAAGACAAATGCAACAAGAAAAGGTAGCAAAATCGTGACGGAATATGCCGATTCCCTTCAAAATCTATAGCAAGAACTCGATCATTATCGAGTATTTGAGATGAGATGCATGGATGATTTTGCAGCTCTAAAGAACTTTGTTGACACATAAATTTGGACTTTTAGAAAATTTATTTATTTCATAAAACTAGATTTAATCGTGATTCTCGCAAAAATAAATACTCATGCATTGCATATCTATTTTTCTGTCATGCATCAGCGTTCAGTCGAAGGCGAGCTGATTGAGTTTAATTTAACAAACGACGGAACCAAAATCAATTTGGAATTTTTGGTTATTAGAAGGGATAGCCAAGTTTCACATGAGCATTGGGCTCAATTCGAATTCAGTTCAATCCATTTTAATTCTTTTAAAAGTGAGACCTTTAATTAATCACCCATTTAATTAGTTAAAGCCCGATTAGGTCCCAAATTCGCGCAAATAATCCCACTAATAGGTGAAATTTTCGGTCAAGCCTTTGTCCCCGTGGCCGAATTTTTTGAATGTCCTAGCCCAAATAGGATTCCTCAAGATGAAAGATTACAATCCTACGACCATTAGTTCGTCTGACAATTTTTAATTCAACGGCCAAGATTGAATCTTGGAGATTACCCTAATATTCACTATATATGTCTTAAGATAACCTTAGGGCAAATGGGGAGACAAAAAAATTCGACACACGTTCATTCTTCTACACAATCTCTCTCTTCTCGCCGACTCTCTCTCACCATCTCCCTCTTCTCGCCAATTCTCTCTCACCACCTCTCTCGCCACTTCTCTCTCTCACTCTATCTCTATCTCTCGCTCCCAACGCCTCGCCTTGCCTTCGCTACAGCTGCTGCTTCTTTTTTTGCCGTCGCCATCGCCACGTCTCAGCCTCCGCTGCCGCTGCTTCTTCCTTTCTCCCACCGCCACACCTCAGCTTCCTCTTGTCGTCGTCCTTTTTTTTTTTTGCCGTTGCCGCTCTGCTCGCTCTCAACAGCCATTGTCCCACTGCTCTGCGCCGCCGCTCTGTTCGTCGCTGCCATGTTCTTGCCGACGCTGCTATCCGGTGAAGTTCTCATCCTAAACCGGCCCCATTTTTAGCTCCGGCGGATTAAGGTAGCGTCAAGCATACTTGTGGGTTGATTCAAACATTATTTTTTGGACGATTTTTATGCTGTTTCGCTGATGTTCCACCGTCGTTCCGGCATTATTAGCGTGCTGATCTTTATTCGAAGTAAGGCTATTTCCGTATGTTATTGGTGCCAACATTGAGCGAAGTGTAAATGTTTTTAGAAATTTAAGACACGACCTTATTCGATCAAAACTGTCAAGACCTAATTTTTTGTCACAAATCTTGGATTTAATCGATTTGACCTATCGCCGCTTAGTTCCGATTTGCTATATTCAAAAGACCAATTTTCTAATTTGGAATATGAAAATTTTTGGAAAAATTGAAAAGGGGATGATGGTCGTGATTATTTTCTTATCTCGCTGAGAATATTGGTGATGGATTGCCATCTTGATTTGGTTTGTCATATTCTAAAAATTCCTGAAGATTTTAGTAAGATACGGTCTCTTAGAATCTAATTAAATTTTAAGTTTGCAAATCGAGATAATAAAATCTTCAAAATATACTCATTGGCTGAAATATTTAAAAGAAAAGAACAAAAAAATCATGTCCATGCATAGCTTGTCATGCATATTTCTCTTATGTTAAGATAGCATATCTTCATATTAAGCATATCTCATCATACTTTATTTCTTTCATAGCATATTTCCGAATTCAATCTCTGCATATCTAGCATCTCATATTTTCACGCATATCTTTGCATATCCCCATGTTTTGCATACCTATATCCACATATCACGTGATTGTCTTGCATTTTCGAATACCATCCACTGCACTTCATATTTTCGAGTATCACTTGCATATTGCCTTCCATGTTTAAGAAATACATTTTTACATGTCTGCATGACATAGTGATTTCGCATGTCATGAGTTGCGAGCCTATGTCATTTTTTTTATTCGCTATTTTATTCTCACGTGTCAGTAGGATCATGCTTAGGATCATCCATGCTAGGTTAATCTTTTTGTGTGGTTAGTCTGATCATAAATTTCCGCATGTTACATATAGTCTTTGCATGCTCACTATATTTAATTGCATCGTTGTTTTCACGTTGCTTTGAATGTCACATTGAGTTGATATCATTTCTGCATGCTTGATTTAATCATATAAATTCGATTACACTTTAATTATGAATGGTTTGCACATCATCTTGTCATTTAGATAATTTCATATCATTGCATTTCAAAAGGGAAAATCCCAAAAAGAAACTCCATCTTCTGATTACCAATCTATATTTCATGAAATTAAGGTACCAAAAGGGCATTAATTTTAATTAACTATTGTAATCAAGTCCCTGAATCCATAATCTCTAGTTCGTAGAAGTAAAATAGTACTCCCGCTATTTTACTTAGGTCCCTAATTAACCTATCAAAAATGATTAATGGCGGGTCTAAATTCTAAATCATTTCTAATTAATTTAAGTTGTGATTTGGTAGGGTTTGAGAGAGTCCGTATTAGGTTAGTCATTAAATTAACTTGATAATACATTAGCCTAGGATTTTCGAATTTTAGGTCACGACGAACTTCATTAAAAAAGATCGAGTACATGATTTCATAACAGGTCTCAATTCTGAGTTTGATAGAGTGAGGATTCAAATACTTGGAAAGGAAGAAATTCCTTCTCCGTAAGAGATAATCTCTCTAATCCGAGCAGAAGAAATTCGAAGGGGGATAATGCTAGAGCCTCAAGTTGTGGAAGGCTCGACATTAATAACTCACAATGTGTCATCACAAGAAAGAGAAAATGGAGGAATACCTAAGATAGTACGTGGTGTACCTATTGTAAGAAGCCAAGGCATCCAAAGGAGCGTTACTAGAAGCTAAATGGCAAACCAACAACCTTAAGCCAAGAGTCGGGAACTATAGAAGAAGCTAATCTAATTGTACAGACCAGCCAGCAATTAGTAATAGTGACGTACGTGAGAAAAAATCTTTCAACAGTAAGGAGATAGAAAGAATTAGAAGGCCTTTTAAGGCCTCTTGAAAGGCCCTCAAATGCATGTTATTTGATACTCTCGGATAAGCCTTCATTCTCTTTTGGTCTAAATGCCTTAGATACACTTTCTAGTGAAGCTTGAATAATAGACTCGGGTACTATCTAAGTAGCACCAACACCGACACTTGAGACACAACACGATACGATACGATACGTCGACACGTTAATTTCAAAAAATAAAGAATTTGGACACGTTAAGACATGTTGTATAATAAATATATTTATATATACACGATAACTAATAATCTGTATTATTATTTTCAGTCAAATTAATTTAATTTAAATCTACAAACAAATAAATAATGAGAAAGAGCCTAAAATGAATTTACACTGAAAATATTAATTCATCATTTGTTAATATTTGCCAACTCATTAATGAGTCGCACTATTCAGCTCTTGAAACGTGTACCGATGAAATCTCACTGTTAAGAATTTGAACGGACCATCTCCTGTCTCTCCGTTAATTTTCCATCCTTCTATTACTGAAAAGTTTCTGACACGATGTCTCTCCTCTCTCCCTCCTGCCCTCTCCCTCTTCACTACCGCGACATATCCTCAATCTTCCCCTCCCTCTTCACCTCTGAACCAAAGCTTCCACTTTTAATTTTCAATCCCTAATTTCGTCTCTCCCAAGAATGAGCTGCCCATTCGTCTTTCCCATTTTCTTGGATATTTCAAGGAGCGAAGCCTCCTCTGTTGTCCCCTCCAAGAGCCTATCGACGACTTCAGCTCATTTTCTACTTCCGACAAGTGAAGCTACCATCTGGTGGAGGTTGGCAAGTACTAGTGCTTATGTTCGTGAAGCGAACATCTATCGATAGTAGATTATTAGGGCTAGGGTGAGCGGTTCCCGATCTGATTCGTTTCCCTGAAGAATCGAGAATCGGACTAATGATCTCGATTCCCATTTTTCAGAGTTGGGGACCGAATCAGCCACCCTAAGAATCGGGAATTGGACCAAACCGTCGATCCGGTTCGGCTCCAAGAAAATGACCGAATATCTTCCCGATATGGTTTCAAATCATGAACTAGTGATGTCCTCTGTTTTGCTGTCTCAACGCACCTTGATGATTCTAGGTTTAAACATATCTTAAAACCATCCAAAGGACTAAAAGTTCAGGAGACATGTCTTTAATCTCCATCTCACTCGGACTATTTCGAATACCATTAATGTATGTCCTGCAATTATGCGACCGATACAGCAGAGGCCAAAGAGAAACATCTCATTCTCAATTGTTGACCTAATATTAAGGCCAATGCACAAGCACAATGTTGTACTCCACACCTGCTCAAGCATAAGCACAATCATGTACTCCATTATAGGCAAATTGATAATAAAATATTCAAAGCCATTATGGCCAAATTGACATCAAAACCATTCTGGGCATTAACTGAAATGAAATGACAATTCAATGTATCCCCATTTGATCATCAAAAGCACATTGAAAGTACAACCAAAGTAAAAAAAAAAAAAAAAAAAAAAAAAAGACTAGAGATGTTCACCAGGCATTTACTAAAATGAAATGACAGTGAAGTAGAAAAATGAGAAGATTTCTATATTTCAAGTCTTTCCTTGATATTTGACGGATGAAGCGAAAGTGCAGCTAGCCTGCAAAAAGTACATATAGGCAACAAACATTAGTTTTGAATTAGAAATAGAACTAATAGAAATCGAACTCAAATAATGAATGAAAGATCTCACCATATATTCCTTCTACCAGCTTGTAAACTCTATTTACTGGTAAGCTCCAAATGAGCATTATCCGTAGCTAAATAAAGCAAGATATTAAGTAAAGCATTCACTTGTTAGATATATGAAAGAAATACAACATACAAAAGAAAAGATATATCCATGACTTACCCGACTCAAACTTTTCTGCATTCTCGATGCACTCTTCAACATTAACTGGCTTGTTAACTACTCTCAACTAATCTTGAGTGCACATCAAAGCTTCTACCACTATAGGAGTCAAAGAACTTCGATAATCATCAAGGATACAACCAGATGTGCTAAAAGTGGACTCCGAAGCAACGATTGTTACAGGAATAGCCAAGGTGTCTCGAGCTATCAAAGAGCGGATTTTAAACTTTTGGTCAGCAGTATTCCACCACATCAAAATGTCAATAGTAAGATCTTCTTCACGTGCCGCTTGAAGATACTTTTCGAAATAAATTACCCTCGATCACTTTTTTCTCCTCGTCGATAAAGTATTCGAATGCCTTGTCCCCATCGAAACTCACATCAAAACCCACGGTGAGATCAATCTCATCTTTGTGACCTTCCTCATGGCCATCGTAATTCAAACTACTACCCGCATCAATGAGAAGTTGACCAGAAGGTGTGGTATCACAAGACTTCTCATAAAAATTAAACAAACGCTCCAGGTAAGTTCTCGCATAATCGCACCTCTCATTTACAATCTCATCATCATCATAGATTAGTTTACAACAACACCGTACATATTTCATCTTTTTTTTTCTTGGGTCCAATATCACCGCAATCAAAACCATCATGTTCACTTTTTCAAAACTCCTATAATATTTGTCAAACTTTTCCTTCATCTTCACCGCCATAGCTTTCACTCTAGCATGTAAAGCATTTTATGCTTGTTTCAAAGTTTTATATAAAGCAGCTATCTCATGAAAATAATCATTTGAAGTGATATACAATGTCCCGGACATTTTGCTGATGGAATCATAAAACTTCTTCATACAAATGACAAGAACTCACGCATTTTCCCAATCTTCCTGTTTAGGAAGATCATCTTCAAGCTCAGCTAAGAAAAAAAGGATCATTTTCTTCCGGCCTTTCAAAAGCTTTTCTAGCTTTGAGGCAGTGTCTAACATGAGATAAGTGGAGTTCCACCTAGTAGAAACATCAAGGCAAGCTGAACCCTTATAAGTGATCCTAGCACTCTCAATTCAAGCTTGGAATGATGTAGCTTTCATGGGAGAACCCCTCACATATCTAACAACATTTTGAATATGTGTAATAGAATCACGTACCTCATGCAATCCATTCCTCACAATCAAGTTTAAAATATAAGCCGTGCACCTCATGTGTAAAGCTCCACCATCTAGGATCAACAGCTTGTCTTTTAGAAGCTTAGCTTTCAAAAAATTAACGGCTACATTATTTGAACTAACACTATCCACAGCGATCGTGGACACATGTTTCTGTATTCCCAACTCATATATGTATTTCTCAATCATTTTTTCAATTTTCTTACCCTTGTGACTAGACATCACCCCAAAATTAATGATACTTTTATGCAATTTCCAATCATCATCAATAAAATGTGTAGTGAGATATAAATAATTCAAGTTCTGAGTAGAGCTCTATAAATAGGTTGTGAATGCGACCCTAGACTTAAGCTTACGAAAAAAATTCTTCAAACTTATTCTTTCAGCAAGATACAACTTCAAGCAATCTCTAGCCACAATAAATCTTGAGATGAGATTGAAAAGAGGTTGTAGTTGGCTGATAAAATCACGGAATCCCACACGCTCAACCAACGAAAAAGGTTGCTTATCCATTATAATCATCCGAACAAGCAATTGCCTACAATGTTCCTGATCAAACTTCCATGTTGATAAGTCATTAGCACTACCAGTACTGGTATTCCCGTAGCCATTTGAGTCCTATCTACTTTACGTGGGATAAATAATTTTTGTTTCTCATCTATATTGCGAGCATACTTATTACACCTGTTCAAGTGCTTCAACGTAGCAGAAAGTACCATTATTAACACAATATCCATACTTTGTCCCAAAATATTTGCAAAACACCTTAGTTTTCCCATTCTTATCTTTGTTGCCTTTACGAAAATGAAACCAAGCTGTTGATGACTTTCGTTTACCAGTAGCAGTTGCGATGGGGCAATCATGAGATACCTTATTTGTGTCGAGTTACTCTTCAAAGACTTCTTCACCTTCATGTACTACTAAGTCCATCGGTGAAGTGATTTCACCAATGGATTTGTCCACTTCCATTGACATGCACGTAAATCACCTGAATCAAATAGAATATAAGTTACAAAAGCCAAGGGAGATATATTTCGTGATATTTGGAATGGAAGACTACAAGATATGGAAGAGTATTGATTGCCATGAACTAAAGGTTCAATTATAAGAGCAACATATGCATCTGAGAGAACTTTTTTTCGATTTAACGAAAAGGCATAAGTGAATAGAATACTTAATTCTGGATTCTGGAGTTCCTCCTTCATGCTCAGGGACAATGAAAGCAATCAAGGTTCACATAAATGATAAGACAGCAAGAAAGTGGAAAATTGGAGAGCATATAATGCAAAAATTTACTTTCGTCTCAAAATCCTTCAACAGTTTCTATTCTGACCCTTCTACAGGCGCACAAAAGTTGCTCACAAAATTAAGGGGTTAAGTGCACTCCAGTCCACGCTACACAATCCCCAAGCGAGCATGAGCTCTTTGTGGCTCTCCGAGGTATTGAGCGGCCGATGTTGGCCGTTAGCCCCCTCCGTGTCCCATGGAGTTGTGAGGGCCAAGCTCGTATCTGCCGCAGCGACATTTGTGACACGGGAAGAGGGTTCACGAGGGGCAAAGTTTCTCCCTGACGACATCGTTCTCTACCAGCACAAAGGCTTGCCCTTTCCGCAACAAAGTTAAAGGTTACTATTCAACGACGACGTGGTTTATCTATAGAATACATAAACGACGTCATTTTACATTTTCACCCTTGTTTAAGCGATGTCGGATTCCATTATGGCAGCTGCTTCTAAACATTCGCTATGTCAGATAATAAAAATCAATTATAAAATTCACGTAATTCATTTCGCCGAATTTTGGCCAAATTTTGGTCGGAATGGCACTGAGGTGCACGGCTTTCTTCGAAATCAGCACTAAAGTGATCAAAGTTACAAAAAGTTAGCATAAAGTGATCGATTTGAAAATTTTGACACTAAATTGAGCATCGTATACAATTTACGGCACTTTGGATCTACTTAATCCCAAAATTGAGTATTATCACAAAGAATGACCATAAACTTAATCAGCATTTTCTTTTTTTTTTGTAGAAAATATTATACCCTCACATGATAGCCAGGAAAATACACTTATTTTCGAAAATAACATGTCATGAACTCTGGAATGTCTAAAAACAATCGCGAAGGAGACACACTGACCCACAACTTACAAGAAAGCCTGTCACAAAGTCGAGAGAATCGGAGACACGAAACCCTAATTTGAGTAGCGGAAAACCCACTTATTATCAAAATCCGATAGAAGATCGCAACCCAGCACAACAACCACTTAATCAGAGGCCAGTCAAAAGTATGGAGTCTCCAGAATCGAGCTCAAACCCAGCTCCCAACTCCCCCCTATGTTGCCTACAGACGCACAGAAAACAACACTCTTAAAGCTAGGCAAGGAAAAAACAGAGAGAAACACAAGCACGAGAGCGAGGAACCCAAGCGAATCGAATAACATGTCCCTGATTTACCTTGATGAGATGCAGGAACAGAATGATATATGAAATATTGCGGGAGGCGAGAGAGGGAGGCGAGAATCTAGAAGCTGAGATCCTGATTTCTAAGAGAGAGGCGTTGAGCAAATGGGACGTGACGCAGGCGGAGGGACTAAGCGAATGACGAGTGAGAGGTGTACGACGAGGTCCGAAGGCTGAGCAGATCTGCTCCTGAGACAGTGGGACTTGCGAGAGAGTTACTAAGGAGTGAAGACTGAACTGAAGAGGCGGCTCAGCGAGGGCTGTTAAGTGCAAAATGGAACTCTAATCTCTAATCAGTAATCATTAATATGTTATTTAAAAAAAAAAGAAATTCAATCGGTTCAATCCGATTCTATGGCCCTAGAACTGGGAATCGGATCTCTTGATCATTGCTTTTAATTTTAGGAACTGAGAACCGGACCGGACACCTCTAAAACTAGAAAACGGACCACCAATACGGTCCGGTCCCTATTTGGGCAATCCGATTTGCTCAGCCCTAGGGCATAAAGAGATATCATTTCATCTCCTCTCCACTTCCTGGAGTTCTTTGCCTTCACCGTCCTCCTCTTCACCATCATTGCCGTGGATTTGGCATAGCGCTATGCCGTCATTATCTCAATTGCCTCCAATGCCTACCTCTCCTCTTCCGACCTCGCGCGCCACCTCTCCCCCACCTCCCTTGCCAACTCGCGTGTCGTTAGCGTGTCCATCTCGTTAATCGTGTGTCCAAACGTGTCTGCACATATCAAAAACATATCTAACTCTGAACGGTGGCTCCAAGAACGTGTCGGTGCTTCATAAGGCACTACTGATCACATGACTCACATTTACCCCATGTTCAAGCAATAGAAAATAGTGGTGGCAAACAGTTCCTTAGCCACTGTTGCAAAAATGGATGATATCCATATTATGCCCATTCTCACTCTGAAAGATATCCTCCATGTGTTGAAACTATCGGCCAATCTCTTTTTCATATAAAAGCTCACCAAAGACCTCAAATATTATGCAAATTTTCACCCTAAATATCGTGCTTTTCAAGAACAAGATTCAGAGAAGAAGATTAGACATGGTAAGGAGAAAAATAAGTTGTACTATCTTGAGATGCTGAGAATTTCGAAGAAAGTATCATGAATCATTTATCATTTTTTATTTCTTAGTACTTTAAATAAAGATGTCATTTTGCTTTTTCATTTTCGTTTTGGTTATTCATTGTTTCATGTCTTAATATCATGTTTCATTCTTTATTTAAAGGATTAGATGTGAGTGAATTTCAATGTGATAATTGTGAATTTTTAAGCACATAAGTGTATCTTTTCCTATTAACAACAAAAGAATTTCTCATCATTTTGATTTGATTCATAGTGACATTTGGGGACCCTTCCAGTTTCAAATATCTCGAGGGCTCAATCATTTGTTTCTCTAATCGATGATTGCACTAGTATCACATAGATAGATATTCTTATCCAAACACAAATCTCACGTAAGTAGTATTGTTTCTATTTCCATTCCATGGGTCAAAATCAATTTGGAGCCAAAATTAAGAGCTTTGGGTTAGATAATACTCGAGACTACTTTAGTCATATCTTGTCAACCTATTTCCAAAAAGAAGTGATTAATCATGAATCATCGTGTGTAAACACGCCACAATAAAATGGAGTTGCTAAAAGGAAAAAATGATTATTTTCTTAACACTACTCGAGCATTGTTGTTTCATGGGAATGTCCATAAGTCATATTGGGAGGAAGCCATCCTTACATTTGCATGCATGATTGATAGATTGCCATCAAGAGTATTAGAATTTACAATTCCTATGTAGCGTCCCAGTCATGCCACAACTTGAGGCTTACTAATTTGTGTTCTCTACTTAATCTTTCTTTATACCATTTGGCGCATGCAGGAGCTTAAAATAGAAAATCAAATAGGGTGGCCATACGAGCACAAATGCATGGAATAGAAAACGCCAACCGGTAGGCATGCTTACAAAGGTTGTGGCCTTTCATAGGTTGAACTAACTAGATAACACACATTGCAATCATTAAGATCATTCAGTAAATTGACTCAAAGTCTTCGCATTCACATCTCGTTTTATCTATATACATTATTTATTCAACCACACTATCCACTCATATTTATACAACTATTTCGTTTATTTACAATATTCTCCTAAGACTAGGTTAACAGGTGATGATCTACTCCAGAATGCTAAAGCTACTCACCGATTCTCCAATGTCCGAACTTTCGGCCATGCTCTCGTCCGTACTCTCGGTTTGGTGAATCCTGTCAAGTAAACGAGAAGCAAAAGGTTTGAGCAAATGCGGAGCACCAGGACCTATCCACTTTCTCAAGCCACTCTAGTACACGGTCTTGAATTCAAAGTTGACTATTCTAACGGAGCGTCCTTCATTTGCATAAACTTCAGAACAAACCACCTTATAGCTTGGGTATCGTGGTATGTCAGATTGAGCATCTGTAAACTCTTCCATTGTATGGCTAATCTTTAAAGGGTGCCATACAGGCGTCGATGAATCTGACATTTTAATATACTGAAAAGTGATTTCAACAACAAATTGGGTATAAACCCAACAAGCATGATTCCTAGGTTAAATAACTAAACCAGCTACAGGATAACAAGATTGCAAACAGAATTACTACAGGAAACTTGTCACGCCCCGAACCCCGCGATCACGTGAACATCCCACCAGACCGTTCATCTTTTACTCAGTCTCCCAGAATTCTTCGGCCCATAACTCAATAAATCCATTTCTTAGGCGGAAGTGAGAAACAATTCCATACAATTAAAACACTACAAGATGACTTAGGACAAAAGGGGATACACATCTCATAAATGTCAGAGTCAGTTACAAATCTAACCCCAAACAATATACAGTTACTAAGGTCTCAATCATATTCATTATGATTTCCTCCAACGATTTCCTCAAATGCCAACCCATGATAAGTTCGGGCTCTCTTTTCTTGGGACCTGAAAAAGTTAATCCCCAATAGGGTGAGATATATATATATATATATATATATATATATATATATATATATATATATATCTCAGCAAGTGAAAATTAAACCTAAGCCTGATCACCAGTCTCCTAAGACCATGAAACTAACACCATATGCAGAACATTATCCAAGCAATGGCACAAGGCATCCACCAATCAACTATCTCAGCATTAGGAGTCACAGTCAATTAAATCAACCTCATAGGTTCAAGCTTTGAGCACATGATATATAAACAAGCACTCATAACTTTCAGAGTCATCATAATCATTCATCGCCCGGCTTTTAGGCCGCCATGTACTTCTCTAGGCACTCTGTCCAATTGATATCATCGGGGCCACATGCCAATCGATATCATCAGAGCTCATTGCCAATTGGCACCATTGAGACTACAAGTCAATCGGTACCTCTAGAGCTCACAGCCAATTGCCATCACAAGGGCTCACGGCCACTCGATACCACCGGAGCTACAAGCCAATCGGTATCGTTGTCATCATTCATAGTAAAATCACACTCGATACCATCGGAGCTACAAGTTAATCGGTATCACTAGGGCACTAAGCCAATGCGATCTCCGGGGCTACAAGCTTATTGATCGCTGGAGCACTACAGCCTATTCATATAACATCGGTACTATAGCCGTTTATATAACATATGCATTATAGTTATATATATGGCATAAACATTATAACCAATTCAATAACAATGGCTTCATAACCGAACTATATCACCAAGCCCAATAGCCACTTACATCATAAGGCTCTCTGGCCGTGATGTATACCTGAAGGGTTCAATAGCCTTTTCTTTTCACAAGGCACTATAACCATCTCATTTCACATATGGCACTATAACCACTTCTTATCACTGGGGCACTTTGGCCATTTTAAATTTTAATTATCAATCACCACACGATTGCATCAAGCAATTTAAGCCATAGGTTTCACCAAACCAATAATTCACTTGGCCAATCTATCCAGCAGTATCCTAATGCTCAACTAAGGGCTTAGGAAACACTTACCTTTCGATCGAACAAGCAAATTCAATTCAAATGGCCCTCCTAGGTCAGCAAACTCATGGCCAAATGACGTTCCTAGAGAAATTACATCAAAACCATGTCATAACCCGTTAATTCTTCGATTTCACCACATCAATACCTCAATAACCAATCAAAGAACAACCCAAGATATCTCAACGACCATTTAAAAGCACGGCGACACCCTAATGGACCCTCACAATAATCGGTCCAACCATTCCTTCGACAAAACCAAACCAGTTTCACTTTAGTCTGCACAAATCGGTTCATAAATTGACCTTAGGTTCCAATTCCTCATGAAATTGACTTGTCAAGACCTTATTTTACAAGTTTAAGAACCTTGCAAAGCGTTTTGGAGCGAAACCACACCACAAAACCTTCGAATAAATCGGATTTCCCCCACGGTCCTCCAAGTAGAATCTGTCCATGAAAGATCAAGGGTTTTATCCATTAAAACTAATCTCAACTCTCACAAAACCTTAATCTCAGCTCTCTAAACTATTATACTATGATTTTGGAGTGACTCACCGAAAATTTGGAGCCATTTGAAGTCTTGAAGCCCCCGAAAAAGGATTCTCTCCAAAATCGGGTCAGATTCTGACATTTGCCCACTCAAAAAGACCTACGTGACAAACGGCTAGGCCAAATTGAGCTCATAATACCTTTTTGGAATGAAAAAAAAAAAATTATAAGCTTTAAGATAACGGTGGTTTTACCTTAATCTGATGTCGAACAATAAGTTTATGGCCGAACCAGTGAAGTAGTTTTTATCTGTTCGCGAGAGTCTTCTCGGCTGGGAGAGAAAAGGAAGAAGAAGAAGAGGAGAGAGAGAGAGACTTGACCGACCAAAATGGAGAGAGAGAGAGAGAGAGAGAGAGAGAGAGAGTTTTTTACCTCAATAATTCATTTTGATCAATTTGATAAGATGGGTAATTAATGGGCATTTAATACTTGGCCTCTTCTTTGGTTGACACTTGGCAAGCTTCTAGAAGGTCTTTGGTCCACCATTGACTTTCTTTTACCAATCCTTCATCAATTTTCTGCAGCATATAGGTGGTCTAAAATAATCAAAATGACCTACATTAGTTCTAAGGCAAGGCCAAAGATTGAGGGGTAAAATGGTCATTTTACACTTTCCGTCTGAAATTCTATTTTTTCAATTCAAATTGCCCTTGATGATGCAACATCCATTTCAATTCAAATGTTAGAATTCCTAAATGTCTAATACCCAAATCTCGAGGTCCAAGTTCATGTTGAGCCCTCGTCAACTATAAATTCCACTTTATCTCAAACTGACGGCTAACTCTTGCAGGCGCTACGTATATCGATCTTGGGATTTTTCTCAAGCTATGACGACTTTAGTTGTCATGTAATTACAAGGGTTTATCACTAGCTCCTGTGGTCCCGGTCATCGAAATTCGATTTAGGAAATCCTCGCAAATGACACATTGATTAAGCGGAATCACCTGTGTCACAACGTATAACGCTAGCAAGACATTCAATGATCGTTTCTAGCTCGATCTCTGCTGACCCAAAATACTCCATCGACAATTCTTATGGTCAAAGTGTCATTTCTCATTCAAATTTCGCAGGTCTACGTACTCGACTCTGCGTCAATATTTCTCTTTTGCTTAGTTAACTCGGGAATGGCCAACTCCGAGCGAGTTACTACCGAAACACATCGATCGATACCTTCCATTCTATAGCCTCGAGAGGGTCGAAATCCGGAATGTCACAGAAATTCAAAGTATATGAAGAATAGAATCTCACAATCGAGGCATAATACAAATTGTTCAAATAATGAAATCTTAGAACCTTAGATCATCCAATTTGAAGTCATCACAGCCAAAACAACTCGGCAAACAATGCTCACAACAACAAAATCATAAATAGTCTAGCAATAAGGACTAGAAATCTACTTGCCTCGATTGTTCGAGATAAATGACTCAGAAACGACGATGGATGAACGAATGGAAGGACGACGACACAAAGGGCAAGCACGGTTTGAGGGGCATGGCAGCAACACAACACCGGTGGACGACGAGGCGTCGATACAGCGGTTGCACGATCATGGACGATGAGGTTGCACGGTTGAAAGAGAGAAACAACATAGTGATAGTTTAACAGAGTAACAACGTCCAACAATCCTATGATGAAATAAACTAACTAAGAGGTTTATATAGGGAAAGTAGAGTGAAGATAGTCAATTTCAGACAAGTCAACAGCCGATGGACACGCGCGTGACACGTGTCCTCTACGCATCATCAGTGGCTGATGGAGCATCTCGGGAAAACAGCTCTTGTAATAGAGATTTATGATATTAATAATCGAATGTTCTTACGATGAATTGTAAATGCGATGAAGCGACTCTACGATTGAATAGATTATCTGAGGATTTTGGCCTCATGTAATAGCCTCGAGACCTTATCTAGTAGAAAATTCGAGAGTTTTTGGCCATATGTGAGTTCATTTTGGATATGTTATAAAAGGAAGTTGCCTTAAAGGGGTTGGTGCGGACCACTCATTAAATAAATGCATAAGTCGCATTTACCCTGAATAATTGAATTCTTGCAAGTTATGCTAGAAAAAAAAATAATTTTATTTGAGTTAGATAGAATTCTCTTTATTTCATAAATGTAATATGACATAAAAATGCAAGCCATTTGAATATAAATGTGCCTTGAAATTTCAAGTCAGCTTACCTAAATTATCGAGCGGAATAATGGACCCCGACTAACTAAGTTCGTGCAACATTGAGATAAGTGGGCATACGGCAAAATTTGGGGAACGTGGATTCACAAGAAATTAAGGAAAATGAAGTGTTGCCGCGCATGACTATCTAAGAGAGGGTTTGGACAAGTGGCAAATAATTTGTAAACAATCCCAAGGAGAAATCATGAGATTATGGGAAATAGAGGTCATCATTGGCTTTGGTCTTGTGAAATCCACCGGCCATGCATAAGAAAGGGGGGTAAGTTCATTTTCTTCATTCTGAGAAGGAGAAACTGGGGGAAGTGCTTGAGCAAACCTCAAGAACTCTCGAGTCTTCCCGTCATGGTTCACAGCCGCATCCTTGTTGGAGGTTCAAAGCCACTGTTTTCCGTTGCACTTGAGGGGAGTAACCCTTATTCTCTTGCCCGTCTTCGTTTCATGATATCGTGTCCGTAGTCGTAGAGGTTTGTTGATGATGGGAGGGAAAGAGTGAGGTAAGAGTCGGTCGAGGCAGTTGGGTGCGAAAATCTGAGATTCTGTTTTCATGGTGTAGAAATTGTTGGAGGTCAGGGTTTGAGAGAGTAGAGACTGTTTTGATTGCTTGAAGTATTACAATAAGAGATGCCAAGTTCAGAACATTCAATAATGTTACCTCAAATTTAGGAGAATCCTAAAGTTAATATGCAAGCTATAGACTCCAGCCTATATGGACCCAAATAATCATGTTTTCACCTATTGAGCTTGTATGAGAACATATTATCTGGATTATATAAATAATATATCCAACAATATCCTCCTATGTTCACAATACAGCACAATCCAATACGATGGTTAGTGTAATGTTCAAACAAATATGAATTATCCATATTCAATCCAAGACAATCAAATCAGATCGGTCAAAGAGTTTTTGCAGTAAAATATTAAACTCAATCATCATTTGCAATCTAAATAAGTGAAATATCCTTATCATGAATCTATAACAGTCAAGTATAAGTAAACCAGTCAAAATAGTCCAGGGCCTTACAAATATAAGAAACAAACATAATAATGTTCACAAAAATAGATATGGCAAAATGTAAGTTTCAAGTGAATGGACTCCATCAAAATGAGCAATAACAGGTGAACTATCAAGTCTCCACACGCTCTAAATAACATATATTCATTTATCAAGTAGGTCATCCTGGTCAAGATTCTACTCATTAAGCTCCCCTCCATCTCTGACATTCCCTGTAGAACATCAAATATGAATTCATATTATCATGAATTCAATCATTTGAATAATCTATTAAAATTGTCTAGTTCTACTAAAAGAACTTATCAATATAACACCAGTCAGAAAAGAACATATATTAATGTCATAAAGCATCATATTATCATGTTCATAAGCATCAAGTCAGTTTCATAAATTATGAACAAGGCCTAAATATTTTGATTTACAAAGAGCCATTAACCTAAGTTTCTTTGTAAGAGAATAACCATTGTCTAGTTTCAAAAAACATGACCAATAGTCAAGTCACTTATAATAACCTAATCACGTAGTATCAAGTTTCAATTAAGAACAAGATCAATAGGCTTCTTATGCAAACAACTATTTCTATATTTTGATTTGAAATGTCACAATAACTAATTCCTTAAAATCAAATAATCGAGTATCAAGTTTGAAATGAGATCATTTAACCAAAAAGATAGTACAACCTAGTTGGATTGTATCATCAAGTTTGAAATGACACAAGCTTCCCAAATAGAACATTTGAATTAGGTTAAAGCCATCTTCATCAAGTTTGGAATGAGACAACTCACACTTTTCAAATTAGTCAGCAACCATAAATATCGATGAAACATATAAATTGTCGTTATCATTTTGGCCAACAAAGAAAGATTCGATAATTCAAAACACACAATTAGAAGGTAAGTAAATGGTAATTAAGACTTATCTATACAATCTTTAACCCCATTTCCCCTACTGTTTTGAATAATCAATCTTTATGCATATCTTTTGTGAGAGTATCAACCATGTTATCCTTTGATCTCACATCAATCAAGGTGATAACTCCTCGTTCTCTCAGATAATTCAACAACGCATGTCTCAGTTTCACATGTCTTCTCTTTGAATTAAAGAGAGTGTTCTTGACAACTTGGACAACTACCTGATTATCACAAAACAGGCTTAAAAAATTAATTTTTAGCCAAGTCAAAGGAATATCCAAATCAGATTTTTTATTCACTCCACCTCTTCGCCAACTAAAGCTAAAGCAAAAAGTTCTAATTCCATAAATGATAATGCAATACAAGTTTGTCTTTTGGATTTTCAAGTAATAGCAGCTCCACCCAAAGTGAATATATATTCACTTGTGGACATACTATTTTCAATTTCTGAGCACCATGAAGCATCAAAATATACATCCACAATTGGAGGAAAATCAGAGTAACATAGAGCATAATCTTTAGTACCTTTAAAGTGTCTCACAGCCTACTGAGTGCATCCCAATGTTCTTTACTAGGATTACTAGTGAAACGACTTAGCATGCCAACTGTAAAGGTATGAGACTACTAATCGATTTTGAATACTTTAACTGATCCACGTTAGTCCCTTTATTAGGACTCAGTCTTTTATTATAATCACATGGTGTTTCACTCATTTTACACTCATTGTATCCCTAGGTAGAAAGTAGCTGCTCAATATAATGAGTTTGGCTAAGGGAGATGACTTGCCTTTCAAAGCTTACTTTCATACCAAGAATGGTATTAGCAATACCAAAATCTTTCATGACAAATTCTTTAGCTAAAGTAGCTTTCGCGTCACTCACTAAATAATGATCGGAGCCAAGAATTAACATGTCATCAACATACAACCAAATGATGATTATCTTATTTGACATAAACGATGATAAAGACATTTATCTGAATAACTAGACTGAAAGCCATAACTCTTTATCACTTTGTCAAATTTGAGATGTCACATCTTAGGTGCTTGTTTAAGACCATACAATGATTTGTTCAATTTACAAACTTGTCCTCAAGACCTTTCATGACATATCCTTCCGGTTGTTCCATATAAATTTCATCATTTAACTTTCCATTAAGGGAAACTGTCTTTACATCCATTTGATGTACTACAAAGTGTTCAATAGATGCCAAAGCAAGAAGAATTCTTATAGTTAATAGATGACACACAGGGGAATAGACATCAAAATAGTCCATTCCACTTTATTGTTTATAGCCTTTAGCTACTAAACGTACTTTGTATCTGGTTATTGATTCATCACTATTCAGTTTTTTCTTCAATACCCACTTATAGCCTATAGCCTTAGCCCTTTTTGGAAAATTGACTAGTTGCCAAGTGTGGTTCTGCAGCAGAGAGTTCATTTCATCATCTATGGCTTCTGCCCACAATAAGGATTCCTAGATCTTATTGCTTCTTGATAGGAGAGTGGATCATTCTCTAGATAGCAAGTAACAAAGTTTTCACCAAAACTTTTGGGAACTCTCTCTCTTGTAGATATTCTAATCAATTCTGTGTGGAATTAGTGTCAGAAGAATATACTTCAATTCTACAGGAGACTCTGAAATCATATCTGTAGATCTAGAAACATTCAAGACATGATCCCTAAAAAACTTGTTCTCGAAGAATTCTGCATCTCTAGATTCTATCACCGTGTTAGTAGATAGATCCAAAAACCTATTTGCAGCACTATTTTCTGCACTACCTAGATATAAACAAGTAGTTGTTCTAGGTCCTACCTTTGGTCTCTTAGGTTTTTGCATTCTAACACAAGCAACACAACCCCAAATTTTAAAAGTATCACATCTATAAGGACGCTTATGTCATATCTCATAAGGTATCATAGACAACTTAGAGTGCGACAACCTGTTCAGGATGTAATTAGCAGTTAGAATTGGTTCTCCCCAGTAGGAGGAAGTCATGCCAACTGTAAGTAACATGAAATTTAACATTTCAGTTAGCGTTCTATTCTTATACTCGGCAACACCATTTGATTAAGATGGGTAAAGAGCTATAGTTTTAAGTATTATCCCATCTGAAGCACAAAATTCCTTGAACCCTGTTATTGCATATTCACCTCCTTTATCACTCCTAAACCTCTTAATTTTCAAGTTAAATTGATTTTCTATTATAGACTTGAAAATCTAAAACTTTTCAAATGCCCCATCTTTCGATTTCAACAAATAGACATGACAATATCTAGAAAAATCGTCAATAAATGTTATTAAATGCTTCCAACCACCTCTAGTAACGTAATTTCTAAAGTCGCAAAGATCAGAATGTATTAGCTCAAGAAGTTGTGTACTTTTAGAAGCCAAGTTAAAAGGTTTTCTAGTGATTTTAGCATGTGCACACACTTCACATTTGTCAAATTGAATAGAAGTATCCAATGGAATGCTATGAATTTTAGCTAGATGTTGCATTTTCTTATAGTTCACATGTCCAAGTCTATTGTGTAACAACATTTGATCAATCAAAGTAGAACTCACATGATTTATGCTGTCAATATCTAAACTCAACCTATATATATCATTAACCATGAATGCACAATCGAAATAACATGAATTAACAGATAAAATTAATCTACCATTCATAGTTGAAAAAGACATACCAGCTTTATCAAGTAAACTCATAAATATCAAATTCTTTTTAAGTAATAGTATTACTCTAACATGCTTCAGAGTTAGTAATTTACCTTAAGAAATCACCAAATTTGCAATTTCATCATAAGTCACACTGCCTCACCATCATTGCAATTTTTCACGTTGTTTTTCACTTCTGTGATCTCAGTGAGTAAGTTATTGTCACTTGTAGCATGACAAGTAGCGTCACTATTCAACCACCACTCATAAGAGCGCTAGCCTTTCCATTTTTCATTATTCCAATGAAGGCTTGACGCTCGGATTTAGTAATTAGCATATTAGCCTCATTTTATGGTGTATCATTCTTTGGCTTCTTTAGTAGCTTACATTATGCTGCCTAGTAATCTCACTTTCCACAGTTATGGCACTTGTCCTTCTTCTTCCTTTTGAAGATAGTCTTTTTGGCCACTAACTGTAAAGAGGATTCACCTTTTGATGACTTGAACTTTTTCTGAGGTTTGTTGGAGTGTGAAACTAAGTTGGCAACTAACTTTTGTTGACCTACTTGTTCCAAACTCTTTCTAGTAATGTTTTGATCCTCAATGTGAAGAAACCTCTTTAATTCATCCAGTTACATTTGCTCTTTCTGTCTGTGTATTTTAGTCTTAAAAGAACTCCATTCAACGGGTAACTTACTCAACACAAGACCAAAAAAGAGATTATCAAGCATATCATAGTTATTCTTTTTCAGTTTGTTTCTCATGTTCTCAAATTCAATTAACTGAGAGGTGATACTCGAATTCATATTGAATTTAAAGTTAAAGAACTTCTCCGCTAGAAGAGTTTTAGAAAGCCCCTCTTATTTTTAGAACTGAGCGTTCAAGTGATTCCATATCTCTTTTGCCGTTTTATACTCACTATAAGTCATAACTAGACGAGGATTTAGAGAGGTCAGTAAGTAATCTCTACAAGAATCTTCATCTTTGTTCCATTAATATTCATCCACATCTTTAGTGGTAGATGCAAAACCACTCAATACAATGTAGAATAATTCACGTTCATTCACGCCAAATTGAACATGTAATTTTCAACCATGAAATTCAATAACATCAAATGATTGCAGCTTTATAATATTATAAGAACTATGTTTTACCATTTTAATCAGAGCACAAACTTGGAAAGAGTGCACTTGGAGTCCTCGGAGCTCACAAAGTCGAATAAAGCCCCAAAACCTTGGTCAAACTGCAATGTAGAAGTAGAATTTCAAAAACAGGCTCAAAAAATGAATCCAGAGTGCCCAAAAACCTTTAGATGTAATGCCCTTGTCGCTGAAAACTCAGCGAAAAATAAACAAAAAATCGGCGAAAATTCATTAGAAATTCGCCAAAAATTCTGCACGATGAAACTTCTGGTTGCCGTATCAGCTGTCCGACCTCCATTCGACATGAGTGACCAATCAAAACGTTCGTATCGACAAGTAGAACAAAAATCAAGTGGTTTTACTATCTGAAATTGGCTATAGTTTTTGGGTTTTTGAATCAAAGATTTCGGCTACCGAATCTTCAAACTCAGATCCCGGCCAATCCTACCGTCGAAATTGAAAGTAAATTATACCTGCGAGTTCGTCTCGAGGAAATATTCAAGTAGACACCTTAATCGCTCAAATTCGACACACGAAGCTAATATTTCAAGATTGTTGGAGGTTAGGGTTTGAGAGATTAGAGAGTGTTTTGATTGCTTGAAGTATTACACCAAGAGACGTCAAGTTTGGAATGTTCAACGGTATTACCTCCAGCTTAGAAGAACCCTAGAGTTAATATGTAAGCTATTGGGCTCCAGTACATATAGACCCAAATAACTATGCTTTCACCGATTGTGCTTGTACGCGAACATATTATTTGGATTATATTAACAATATATCCAACAGAAATCCCTAATAATCCCAGTTTCATATCCAAACCGAGGGAATGAGGAGAATACCTTAACTCATGGTAGATTGTAGGATCATGGTGGGGAGGTTGAGGGTTTGAAGAGGATGATCTTTAATTAGGACCAAGAGTTATGTGGAATGAACATGAGGTGATGTCCTTCGATTAGTACCGAAAAGAAATAATCTTCATTTGCTGGACTGATTTGAAAATTTAGTGAAAACAGAATTGGTTTCATGTAGGGATCAATCAATGGCCAAAGGGAACAATGTCAATAGTGATAATTTGATAGTCTTTGGATGTAATATCTAAATTCATGTAATATTAGAGTATATGTGATTACGAAAGTTAAAGACTATGTGCTCATCATTGAGTGCAATCTAATGGTGATTGATTGTTATAAATCATTGAGCATAGCACGACATACACACGGCGGAGGGGTTGAGCTCACAAACAAGATAAAGTGATGTATGTTCCCCGCGGGAGTCAGGACGCCTTGATAGTGGCATCAAGAGGACTGCGAGAAAATAAACGCAAAGCCTTGGAATAAGGTTTCCATGGGCGTAGAATTTGCCATGGCTCTCGGTGGGAAGACTGAAATGTGTTCTCGTGGGGTGGAAATTGGTCTACTTTGGTGATGTTCCAAGAAACGGGAGTGCATAAATTCATGCATACGCATATCATTACCTTCATGCTACGTTTCGAATTTGATATATTCGATTTAGTGATCCATGTGCAAACTAATTTTATGCGGCTATAGTATGATGGACCGAGCAAGGACGAGGGTTATTCGCTAACAATGCTAACACTTGATATATCGTGGTTTTAGATTAAGGAGATGTCAATCCCATTTCCTCCCGGTGCTCGTTACGGCCTCCCCGTGTCGCTCACCACCACCGAGTCGCAAGACTTCGACGTTCCAGGCGCTCCCGACATTACCTTGACCTGAGTTGTCTCCACGCTCGTGATTGACGTGGCGGTAAGCATGGCACATATTGAGCATAAGTATGTGGCCATATTAATCAATATCGACGGCCATAAAGAGGGCCGATTCCTCATGAATTATTCGACGGTGCTGCCGGAGACGGGGATGGGACTGCCACTGCTGGTGGCGTCGGAGGAATGGGTGGAGCTAGGAACGGGGGACCGAATGCGGCAACCTAAGGGGAAATGGTGATCGGAGCAAAGACGTGGGTGCAAGTTTTATTTTGGCAAGACCGCAAGTGAATTTTGTAGAATTGCAGCATTTTGGACGAGTGATAAGTGATGGTTAAATAGGAAAGAACCTGTGTAAGTAGCACTAAGTATGGTCTTAAGTTGAACTCGGATCATCATCGTCGGTGTTTTATGTTCTCGAGTGTCGATGTACTCCTCCAAGACCATAAGAGTATTAACTAATGACACTGTTGACTATATCCTATCAAGAATATTTCTATCCTATGCGTGGGTAGCTTCATTGTCCATAGTATAAATTGGAGCATTGCATGAAAGAATGCATTAACTTATTCCATGAATTTAAGGTTGACGACCAAAACCAAGGAGACCAACGGGCATGTTTTGAGAGATGTCTAACCCTCAAGCGGCATACTCAAGACCGTGATCTGAATGAATTAACATACATATATGTTTGGGTAGACATTAGTTTGCCTAGTTAATTAGCCTTCGATTGGAATTGAATATGAAGGACAAAGTGGTAGCAAAGACCAAATCAATGTGGCGTCCGTAGAAGTACAAATGAAGTCCATATTTTTCTTTTAAATTTTGTTTCAAAGTGAGGGACTCAAAAAGTATAAATATATAATGTGCGTCTGTTTAGCAATTTTACAACTAGTTTAGACCAATACTATTGTGGAACCACGACAGACAGCAAATTCCAAGGTTGCGGATGCTACAGCTGATATGTGTCACGTACCTGTGACATGTGTTCGCCACATGTCTCGTGGCGGTGAGACATGGCCCTACATGCAGCCGGATCATGTTTTTTTTTTTTTTTTCCCATTATCCTAATTTTGCACATATTCGACCTGATAAGATCCCAATTAAATACTTAATGTCCCTAAAATAATAGATCTACCACAGGGGTTTCAACGGTTCAATTGAAAAACCGAACCAAAGTGAAACATTAGAAAATGTAATTGAACTACATCGAAATTGTCCTGAATCGAATTGAACCGAACTAAAAACTTCAGTTCAATTCGATTTTCAGTTCGGCTTTTAATTTTTTTACTGAACCGAACTAAAAAATTCAATTCGGTTCGGTTCGATTTTTAATTCGGCTGTTAATTTTTTTTTTGACGCACATGATATTGCAATCTAATTGATATTAATTGATTGCAGAGTCTCAACATTTTTTTTTCATCTCATAGCATTTCTGAAAAATCCAGTTTAATGTCTTTGAATAACACAAGTTAAGCCGAGACAAATATTTCTATACTGTCATCAGATCAATGTGTGCATTAAAAACAGTTCTCGACCAACGACGAACCTAACAAAGTTCCTTGTACTAAATCTGCCTATTGTCTAGCTCTTCGAATAACAAATTCGAATAACAAATCCCCGACCGACAGCAAAATAAAGCCACAGATGCCCGGAAACAGGACATGGAGTAGCGAAGGCATTAACAGAAGTTTCAGAGACTTGCAATTTTCACAAGAAGAAACAGTCTGATGTGCCACAGCACTGTTCTCGTTCAAACAAAAATACCGCGCATGTAGCCCGCAGTCATAACCAGAGAGACTACACTTGCTGGAAATATCTTCCCTGATTTCTTAAGGCAACTGCAACTGTCGTTGGGGTATCCATGGGAGTACATTCAAAGCTTCAAGACTGGCAGAAACATCAACAACAAATGCTGCAAGGTAAACAATATTGTCAAAACAAAACAAGACACACTAGGAAAGCTAAAGCTACTAGTCGATTATTTCACAAGCAGCACAGCATAAAATGCAAAAGAAGGGAAAAGAAAAAGGCAGTGAAAGAAAGAGTGGAACATCTGAACTAAAGAAGAACCACCCCTGAGTCTGATTAGTGGTGAGCTTTCAACCACAGAACACCCCACATGCTCTATGAGCAAAAGAACATGCCCCGCTTGGCACATCTATCCAACCAACCCTATCCAACCGTGAAAAAGGAAATTCACTGGAAGCTACAGAGGAAGATATTTGTTGACCGAATGGAACGACTTTATCAACATAAGTTAAAGATCCACATCTTTTGATTAAACAAGATAATAATGCCACGAAAAGTTCCAGATATTATCAACTGAGAACGCCTAAGATTAGCCCAACTTTCCCATTTCTCAGAACAAATGCGACTTGAGACAACCAAACGAAAAGAACAGCAGCAACTCAAGCAAAGTATCATCATCATCATCATCATCATCCGTCAGCTTCTATAGGGGAAAGGAAAGAAGAAAAAGAAGAATCTTCAAAACCAAAAAGTATCTATAGGGGAATTAGTGTGAAGCACAAAGCAGCCTAAACATGTTCAAGATAGACACTCCAAAAAGGTTCATCTGTAAAAAGGTCTCAAAGAATGAACAAGTTCTGTTAAAACAAGAATCAGGATTCACCCTTCATAACTTTGTGCCGCACAGAAACTTCTGAAGGTAATGCACAAATTTTTCACCCTCGTCACACCTATGCTGTAAAAATTTAGCAAAAGAATACTTACTTTACTTGTTGAGGAAAAGACAATAAGACAAGCCATGAAGTATACCATCAAAAACAAAATGAGTTCTTTTCACTAGTGAGGACTTCTTTAATAAGAAAATGGTTAAATGTACCAGCCTCCAAGTTTGTCAATCATCAAGAGAAATTAATATCGAGTTAATCTCCATGGTCGTAGTTGACAAATCCGCATTGAATTCACAATGAAAATGAGAATTGTAGTATCTATTGAAATATTGAAGGGTACAAAAATTCTACGGTAATTTCTCACCTGACTCAAAAAATTTTGAGTTTTGCTAAGTCCTCGATTGAAACTGAAATTGGTGCGGATCATAACCAATCTTGAGTACATACGAGAGCCTCCACCATGCTTGGGGTCAAAGAGCTACAAAACACGTCAAGTACACGACCTCTTGTGCTGAATGCAGACTCTGATGCCATAGTTGAGACGGGCATGGCCAAAATATCTCGAGCAACGGAAGAGAGGATAGGATATCTCGAAAAATTGACTTTCCACCAAGTCAAGATATCAAAGTCAAGACTATATCGTTCACGATCTTCTTCCAAATACCTATCTAATTTAGATTTTTCTTCGAAATATTGTTGTCCTGTTTCGCTAAGATACTCTTTCGTCAAAATGTCCGCACCAACCACCAGAGACTTTGCCATACTCGTTGCTCTAGTACCCTTTGACCTCAAGTTACTTTGAGGACATACACCAGTGCGATATTGCTCAAACAAGAACTTTAGAGATGTTACTCTCTCTATTAAAGTATATGCCTGCTTACTTTCATATAATCTCACCTGAATGTCCCGGAATTTGACAAAAATTCAAAATTCTTTTTTGCAACTTCCATTCGGTGTCTACAAAATGTGCGGTGAGACACATATAACTCAAGTTTTGACATGAGGTCCATGCGTCAGTTGTAAGACATACTCCTGGAAATGTATCAGAAAATTATTTTTTTAATTTGTTTCTTTCCTCCAAGAAAGGCTATCCTCCGAAGGCCTTTAAACGCACCGGTACGAACAGATATTTGCTACCGAGAGCATAACACGAAGAAAGCAAGAGATCGGCCGAAACTTATTTGGGGGAAAGCAGTAAAACAAGATTTAATGGAGTGGGAAATAGATTGGCGTACGGTTTGTCTTAGAACGGAGTAGAGGAAGTCTATTAGTGCTGTGGAGGGGCAGTGTATAGATAGATAGATATATATATATACTTATTTATTTTTACACATTTATCTCTTCTTTATCCTTTGATTCTGCTTTTATTTTTATGATTCTTTGGGGTTCATCGACCGCCGACCCCAACTCGTTTGAGATAAAGGTGTTGTTGATGTTGTTTCTTTCCTCCAAGAATAAGTCAAAACAAGCTTGCCTCAAGGTGTTTCTTGAGGGGATTAAAAAATTCGATTGGATTCCCCTCACAAATTTTCGAAATGCCTTATTTTCAACAAACTTCATAGGCAATTCAGCAATAATGAACATAGCGGCTAGGTCTTTTCGACTTACAACTTGGTCGAATTTCCATGGACCAGATGAATTGCCTAACCCAACAAGCTGATCCAATGCATCTTTTTGTCTTTTCTCCACGTTCCCATAAGGATATTGCTTACATCTGCTTAAATGAGTACGCATCGCAATTGTCCCATGCATAAAACCAATAAGAGTCTCACAATATAAACATTCTGCTTTACCTTGGCTATGGTCTATCTCTTTAAAGTGAACCCACACATCGGATCTTGTTGATCTCCTTTTATCCATGCCAACATTTTGATTCATTGAATCCATCTATCAATAAAACAAGTAAAAAGTCAGATGAAAATACTGTTAGCTTATTCATGTAAGATGAAACTACAAAAGAGTAAAATACTAAACATACTAGCAAACTTTTCCACAAGCAATAAGAAAATTGAATAGCTTGCATCAGTAATAAAACGCATATGCTTGCAAACGCTACCATCAAACCCTCAATAGGGGAAACAGATAAACATGACAGGAGAACTATAAGCTTGGGGATTAATTTGTGCCACTTTTTATTCACTCTTACACCAAAGCTCTGATCACTGAGGATGTGTGGGTTCAATGGAATCCTTACATATCCACTAGAAAATCAAAATCACGAGCACAACCCGACCAAACTCTGTTGCTGTGCTTGCCCAAAAGTCATAATCTTGATGGCATCATCCTTTTGCTCGGCAAAAGGATGATGTTCTCAGCATCCAAACACAGAGACCTGTTTTGTCTTCTGGTCCCAGGGGGGGAAAAAGAATCTTAACTTTAATCAAACTTGAGGATGATTACGTTATTACTGTGATGAAAATCTAAGCGAAAATCAGGATCCTTACGGACTCTGCATGTTTTGCAGGCCCCAATTCGATCTGGGCCTTACCCTCTTGGCGAGCAATTACTCCGAAACTCACCCACCTTCTTCATCAGCGGTGAATCAGCAGTGACTAGTCAAAAAGAAAGACACTGCACATAAGAACCAAAAGCCTAGGAAGCTAGCTAGAGACTGAATGAAGTTTCTAAAATCATGGCGGAGACGAGAGATATTTCAAGAAAACCACCCAAAACAATTTGAGATGAGAAGAGCTTGGAGGGTCATTCAGTAACCCCACAAACAGATAAACCCCACACCCATTCTCTCTCTCTCTCTCTCTCTCTCTCTCTCAATGCATCAACCACATTTCTGGGCGACATTCCAAGGCCAACATACGAGAACACCGAATGGTTTCTTCCTCTGTTTACTACGTAATAGCAGAATCTAATGAGGGGGAAAGAAAGAAAGGCTAGCTTCACTAAAGCGACAACAATCTATCGACATCATTAGTTGTCCAGCCATGAATGCCTTACAAAGCTCTAAAATCTGCACCACCCACTGGAGTAGGCCACTGATCGTGCGACTGAATGGCCTCGAAACCCTATAAATTGCCGAGAACTAAAAAAGGTCAACTACAGCACCATCGAATTCCCACGAAGATAGGACGAAGCTGGAGAACAATGGTTTGACCTCATACCTCTGCGACGAAGTGAAAGCGAAGTCGACCCACCCGCGCTCGTCGCCCTCCCACTTCGGGATCCGCCCGTCGGCAACGCCGATGTATGAGCCCCCGCCGTTCGAGTCGAAGGCGAGGCACTCGGGGCCGTGCACTCCGGCAACCGGCACCACCGGCAAGGCGAGCTTCAATCCCAAGGCGCGCGCGAGAGATCGTTCCGAGAGTCAGACCGTAGTCCGTCGTGTGTTGACTGAGGAGGAGCGGAAGATGAAGGAATGAGGCTAGCCATTACAGGGTTCAGAGTATTTGGGTTTGAGAAGCCAGGCCCATAAGAGCGGTTCAGTTCGGTGAACCGAACTGAACTGAAAAAAACTGAACCATAAATAAAATTGTGGTTATTTTTAGGAACCAAACTGAACTGAAAATATTTCAAATTTCAGTTCAGTTCGATTCGGTTCGATTTTTTGTTCAGTTTGTGATTCGGTTTTGACACCCCTAATCTACCATAATAATAATAATAATAATAATAATCTTTTTAGAGCTCGTTTACTATTAATTCGAGCCCGATGAATGCTAATCTACTCGTAACTTAAGGTGATGGAAAACTCAAGTCATCACAATCGTCCCACTTTACAAAATTTCATCCTCAAAATTTTGATGTTTCTCCCTGCACAGGGCCATCATCAACCTGAATAGATTTCTCATCCATCTGAAAACATTATGGCACCATTCATTCACATCTTATCAATTGACTTCTCAATGTCGTTCTCTTATCTTGTCAATTTAAATGGTGTCTACACTGAACTCATCAATATATCAAGATATCCAGGTAGATTGTCCATCCATCGCTCAGGACGTATACATATCTGTGCTTTCGTTTGTTACGGTCCTAAATACGTTTCGCACTCATTTCACTAGGCCATGTCCGATGCAGTCCTCGGATCTTTGGAAATTATCCTCCTGGCATTCCTTGGACCTCTGCAGGACATATCACTGCATGCAAATGCTAATGATACACCCTCATACAGACGGGATCTTCTCCAAAAATATTATCATCGGAGATATCATAATAGACTTTCACGAACTCCCCACTAGACGTTTCAGGCATTTCTTTTCAAGTGGAATTTCAGTCTGCTGATCATATTCCATTTTAATATCTGAAATGTAATGCCATGTTTATGCAGTTTCCAGTCTATTCAAGTTTAAACTCAGGAAAATCATTTCAGTGGAAATCGTTTTGTTTCAAAAGCACAATTCAACTCAAACTCAGAATCATTTCGATCCAAAATCAAGAACGTCCCAAAATTTGAAGATACTTTGGATTTCAAATGCAAAACTCAACTTAGATTTTCGAAATAGTTTTGATACAGAATTGAGGACGATATCAGACTTAGCACGATGCCTGCACCCACTATTCAAACGCATAACTTGGTTCATTTCTGCCGCCGCCGCCACCATCAATTTCGAGAATGGCAGAGCCGCTCCTTGCTCAAGTTTTATCTCTACTCCGCGTCCACTCCTCACAATCTTGATAGATCGACTTGCTACAAGACGTCACCAAGTCACACATTTACGAAGAGAGTCACGTTCAACATGCCCCATACTATGTCTCACTAAAATTTTATAGGTATCCTAAGCAGCTCGTTCCATATCAAGGTGACGGTTTATCAAGTTTGATATAAAAATAATAATGCATCATTCATGCATGTCTCAATAGTTTTAATGCGAATAAATCCGTGTGATGCATGATATTTTCAAATTTAGACCATATATGTCATATATTCACAATTTAAACTTAACTATGACCATCAAGCGGCCAATTAAAGATCAATAGCCTAGCATCAATCTATAGCACTTCGGTCGATATCGACAGCAACCCTATCTCATATTGTTCGAGACCAATATCTAAACTTCCATCTCACAAATTCAGAATCCACCCTTATGATCCACAAATGTCAATTGCCTTATCACAATTTCATATCCACATTCAGTTAATACATAGCTAACCATCAAGCCTCATCGTTTCAATCCTTGTAAGTAAATCTCAATAACTTCGCTTCAAGCTTAAATTTTCATGACTTCGTTTTCCTTAAGGCTCCGTTTGTTTCACAGAAAATAAGCAATTTAGAAAATATTTTTCGAAAATTAATTGCTTATATCGTTTAGAAAAATTAATCAACGAAAAATATTTTCATCATCGATAACAATCTATGCCTAGCTATTTTCATGGGCTATGAGAAAAAAATTCATTTATTTATTTTTAAGAGATAAAACGATTATTTTTTGAAAAATATATTACAAGTCACTCATTTTCCATGAAACAAACGGATTTTAATTTATTACCTCAACTTACAGTCCAATTTCACTTGTCAGTCACCCTACACACAAATATCCATAATAATCATCAAAGGCAAGTAGTGATCAACAAAATCTCATAGATAGCATAAGCTACAGCTAATCCCTAACGATCACAATCACATGCACCAGTAGTTTTAAACGTGTACGTGCCTACCAATCACTTCATCTTCTAGTGCACCTTATCACTCCATTAACCCGCTCTGATACCAAAAAGATATGTAGCACCACAGTCACGCCAATCCTTAAGGCTTGCTAACTGGCATTCTCTACTTTAAGCTTTCTTTATACCATTTAGTGCATGTGATAGATTAAAATAGAAAATCAAACAAGGCGGCCAAACGAGAACAAGTGCATGAATTATAAAACACCAATCGGTAGACACAGCTTTTCATGGGTTGAACTAACCAAATAACACGCATTGCAATCACTAATATCATTCGACAAATTGACTCGAGTCTTCGTATTCACGCCTCTTTTGATCAATATACATTATTTATTTAACCGCATTATCCACTCATATATACAATTGATTCACTTATTTACAATATTCTCCTGGGATGAATTTAACAAGTGGTGATCTCCACCAGAACGCTAAACCTACCCACTGATTCTCCAACGTCCGAACTCTCGCCCATGCTTTCATCCGTACTCTCGGTTTGGTCAACCCTATCAAGTAAACAAGAAGCAAAGTTATCGAACAGGTGCAGAGCAACAATACCTATCCACTTTCCTAAGCCACGGTAGTACACAACCTCGAATTCAAACTCGACTATTCCAACAGAGGGTCGGTCCTTCATCTACAAAAGCTTTAGAATGAACCATCTTATAGCGTGGGTTTGATATGCCAGGTTGACGATCTGTAAACTCTTGACTATTTTAAAGGGGTGCCATACAGACATTGTCATACAAGCTTCGAAGAATCCGATATCTTAGTATACTAAAAATGGTTTTAAGAATGGAGTGAGTATAAACCAAACAAGTATGATTCCTAGGTCAAATGACTAAACCAGCTATAGGATCACAAGATTGCAAACAGAGTTACTATGACAGAGTCCATAGTATATGAAGAATCAAATTTCATAATCAAGCCAGAATCCAAATTATTCAAATGATGGAATCTTAGAACATTAGAATCATCCAATTTGAAGTCATCACAGCCAAAACAACTCTGCAAACAATACTCACAATAGCAAAATCATAGATAGTCTAGTAATAAGGACTAGAAATATATTTACCTCGATTATTCGAGATACATGACTTGGAGACGACGACGGACAAATGAAAGGACGGATGACAGCATAGAGGGCGTGCATGGTTTGAGGTGCATGGGCCGATATAACACCGATGGAAGGTAAGACGTCGGCACAGCTATAGACGGTGAGGTTGCACAGGAGAGAGAGAGAGAGAGAGACAGCACGACAATAGTTTGATAGAGTAACGGCGCCCGATGATTGTACGACAAAATAAATTGACATCAGATATTTATATAGGGGAAGCAGAGTGAAGACAGTCTGTAGCGTCCCAGGAAACCAGCTTCCTAATGAATGTCATTTTGGTTATATTGCAAGAAGTATTCACAATAAGTCATGAAAAGTTTCAGTTGATTAAAAGTGGTGCGATGTAACAATTGATCGGACGATAAGGATAATCCATTAGAAGATCTTTTGTCTCATGGTAGTCTGCTCTAGTCCCCTTACGAAACTTTCGTTATTGGGTTAGCCATATACTTCACATGTTTCTAACGATTCATATGATATCGTCAAATGATACAAGTCTTGGATAAGAATCTACAACGCACTAAAATGCCCTTGTTGATGATCCTTTACTCCGGCAACATATAGGGTTCCTCGAACAATGTGATATCTCACACCAAGTAAATCCTTAACCCTTCCCCCTCTTACTAAGACTACATAATGTTCTTGTGAATTATGTCCAATACTAGGTATATAAGCAGTGATTTCAAATCCACTCTGGCAACTTTACGTAAGGCAGAATTTGATTTTTTGGGGGCGATAGTGGAAAAGATGATAAATACGTCACTCTTACTACCACTCTACAGAATCATACATGAGATAAATATTTTCCTAAAATTTTGCACACAATGAGCCAAGATTTAACAAACTAAGACCCCGAAGATGTGTTATGCGAATAGATGTTTTAGAAAGGGGTAGTTTCATATTAAAATTTCTAAGTGGAGAGGCGGTGGATGTGAATTGCCGTGTATGAGGTGTCGTGCATGGGGTTTTGATCATGAAGGCTTTTATGTGAACATGAGACCCTTGGCAAATGGCTTCTTAAACTCACCAAGCTAACTAATGATTGCTTTCATAAGAAAGAGAACTCATATTCTTCTGCTCTACTCTTCCTCGTGGGATCTGCCTAGTGCAAGGAACAAGGAGCTGGAAAAAAAAATTCTCTCGATTTTCAGCATAGGGTTGCAGAAAAATGGGTCATTTGAACTCGTCTGGAGGGTAAATTGAGCTCCGTTTTTTCCTACGCTACCGTAAAATCATGGAGAACATGAATATGAAAGATGGTTGTCCAGGAATTGGATAGAATTTCGCAAGTTTGAGCAACACAGAAGCTAGACGAGGAGACCACAATTCATTCAACATGATTTGGACTTCGTTTTTCTTCGTACACTATCCCAAATAAGTGAACTTCTATCCCTACTACTCCGTTACCCATTTATCGTTCGTTTAAGCATGAATCGTCAATGTTTAAAAATGGGCATCAAAAAATGGAGATTGTCTTGTGTGACTAGGAAACGAGGACGAAATAACTAACCACCGTTTGTATTATCGACTATGAGTGATGGGTATAAGGAATATATAGTTGATTAATCCATAGATTGAGCTTAAGTTGAGTCCCCGACCTAAACGAGGGTTTGGCCATGCAAGTTGTGACATTCTGATTTCCAGTCAACTTCAGACTCTGTAATGAGAAGTTTATATATATCAAGCAATGTATTTCAGTCGTATTCCCCTCAAATCTAATCAATTTGAGTAGACTGACCAAAGAGGAAAGGCTAACGCGAGACGAGGTACGTAGACCTTGGCGACTCGGATAAGAAATGACACTTTGACCCTAAGGATTGTCGAGGAGATATTTAGAACCACCAAAAGGCCGATCTAAGAACGATTAAGGATTACTGTGCGAGCGTCGTACGATTGGAGCGCGGGTGATGCCGCTTAACCAACATGTGATTTGCAAAATTATCCTAAATCGGACAGAGACGATTTAGACCATAGGGACTAATGATAAACCCTCACAATTACATGACAACCAAAGCCGCCATGAATTGACGAGCCCTAAACGAGATGAGAATCACGAGGTTGATACGCATAATGTCTGCAAAAGCTGTCTGTCAGTTCGGGATAGGCTGGAATCATGTCTAATAGAGAAAACTATCAAAAACGAGTCCTGAAAAGTTTGAAATGAAAAATTAAGAATTCCAACGTCATTTGGATTGGTCGTTGCCCTATCGAATAACCTTGAAACGAGAAAAACGACGTTCGGAACGTCGGGGTAAAATGACCGTTTTGCCCCTCAAGCTTAGAACTTTACTTTTATAATTGAAAAAGGGGAAAATGGGCATTATACTCTCCCTTGGCTGCCGAAAATTCAAGGAGTATTATGGCCATTGGATCTTATTGAAAAAACCACATGCCAAGTGTCACAAGATCAAGAGGTCATGGTCATATCACATTTTCCACACCTAACATTCAACCTCATTGACCAAAAATTGAATATAGCAATCTCTCTTCTCTCTCTCCACAACCCATTCGGCCATTTCACCTCAAAGAACCGAGCAAGCCTTCTTCTTCTTCTTCTTCTTCTTACAAACTGTCGTCGCTGACCAGACCGGACGCCACTGCTCGCCAGCCATGATCACCCCCTCCGGCCACCTACCGACTACCGACCGACCACCATAGCGAAGTTCTACGTCTTGCCGATGTCCTTCAATAAGAATCAGGCCTATTGGAGCACTGCGGAGTTCCGGCCAAGCAATTTCCTAAGAGCCGACAGATTCTGCTCTAGTTTGAGGTAGGTTCGATTCTGAACCCTTTTGACAGCCGAAATCTTAGAATTTAGAGCTCAAATTTGGTGGAGATCAAGTAGACATATAGATAGATCTGTGAAAAAAATTTGAGCTTGATTTGGTAAGGTTTTGACCATGAACCGGTCTTGTACATTTTTCCCAAAATCTGCCGGTATTCTGTGCTTGGACGATCCGGCGAACTTCAATGGGAAACCGGCGGCCATTTGACTTGAAATTCACGGTGAGCCTCCCAAACCCTTAGGTAAACATGTTAAGAGGTAGAATAAGATTTGAATTGAGAAATTGAGGAGGATTAAAGGCTGGAAGCACTCGGTTTGCATAGAATCAAAGAGAATCGGTTCGGTTCTGTACAAAACTGGTTCTGTGGATTACAAGAACAGAAGTTTATGGGACTTAAATTGATGTTTATGATGTGTTAAGGTGTTGAGGATTGAGTAATGCATGATTGGGGTTAATAGATTGAGGATTTGGATATGAAAAATTGACGGATTTGATGAAATTTCTAGGTTGCGCGAAGTGTTCGACCTTGGATTATAAGGGGCCGAACCTTGAGGACTCAAGATGAGTAATTTGGTGTTATTAAAGCTAAGGTAAAGGAATTCCTAACCTTATGCTAGGAGGATTAGACTCAATTGGGCGAGTCGAGGTTTAAGTGAATTGATTCATGTGGGAATTTCAATAGAGTTAGTTCGTATGGTGTCCTAAAATGATATAGGGCATATATGTGTGACATTGGTTATGTTTGATTGCTTGTTGTGTCTGGTCATCATTTGATTGTCTCGCATGCCACAAGATTTATGAATTGCACTTGATATCGTGAATGCAAATAATTTGAAAAGCATGGCATGAGTTGTGGTGGAGGCATGGTTGAGATGAGGCGAGGCCCTGAGGAGTGTGAGACGCGGGGCGGGAGGTGGATACCCTAATGCGATATAATCGCGGGGTAGAGTTTGAGATGTGTGGAGCCCTGATGCGATCTAATCGTGGGGTTGAGATGGCCACAGTCCTGATGCGATCTAATCACGGGACAGAGTATGAGATAATGAACTGTGCCTGGAGATTCATCGGGACTTGATGCGTTTACGCGGGTCATCGATGAGGTCTGTTGCGTTTACGCAGACCAAGCCTAAGACGACTTGTTCGCGAGCTAGAGATTGAGGCAGGCGAAGGTTGGTGGATGTGAAAAGTGGTAAGCTGAAGGTGCATGTGCATTTGAGTGTGAGATGCCGTCATAGTTGCATGCCTGTCTGTTGTATGCTATTGTCTAATGATTCTTGCCTCATTTGCCTGTCTGTTCTCTGAGTCGAGTACATTGCGGGGTACGGCTACCTGAGTCGACTTTCGACCTGACCTAGGGTTAGGTTTTTCTTACTGAGATGTGTATCTCACCCTTTTTGGGGAACCCTTCCTTTACAGATCCTAGGTCATAGCCATGTGGCCAATACGTTTTGAGGACCCAAAGGAGATGACGGCGTACTATGATGAGTTTTCGGATAGGCAGGGAAACGTATATGTGAGGAAATGTACTGTAGTATGGGTGGACGAGGGTAAGCCTGAGTGGAAGCCTCATAGATTAGAGATGTGATTCAAGGAGGGGGACTCCCAGATAGGGTCGCTGAAGCCCCATGAGGTACCACAAGGTGTCATACCCAATTAGTGTGAGACATTGGCAGAGCAGGAGTTGCCTGAGGGGTTGATCGTAGGGTCTAGGAACGGACCAGAGTGGATACCGATCATGGAGTTCACCGAGGAACAAGAGTATGAGGAGGTCATAGTTTTAGAGGCGTCCGAGGGAGACCTAGTTGAGGCATCGTGGAGGCGACCATGGAGAACTCTGTAGAGGTCCCGTCTAAAACGTTTTCTAAGTATGAGCCGACCGAGGATGCAGAGGATACAGACGACTCCAGCAGCTCATCCTAGGATATTTCAATTGGTGGATTGATCTTGACTGGCGACCTAACCCCGCTCCTGAGGGATTTTGTGGATATTTCCTTTTGATATGCTTACCCTGTCGTCTTTTTGTTTAGCAGGTTTAGTAGTCGGGTTATATGAACAGTATGTCTTAATGTATGAATGATATATGCTATCCAGGTCTCACTTAATCTATATATATTGTACGGGGATTCATTGGAGTATCGCTTCCGTATGTGTGATGTATTTATTATATCTCTTAACTCCTACTGGTGAATCTTGGGACCGCCGAGAGATTTTTGTTGGTTTGGTTGCAGGGATGCTTGCGTGCTCGTGCCCGGGGCCGAGGCGTGACATCCCTGCTTGTTTTGGTATCAGAGCAAGGTTAGCTCGATACAAAGTGGATTGAGGACTGGAGTAATAAGGAGGAACATTCATCGTATGCGAAGCTAAGCAAGTGTGAATTTTGGTTGAACAGGGTAGCATTTCTGGGTCATGTGGTGTCTGGTGAAGGGATTGCAGTGGACCTTGTAAAGATAAAGGCTGTAACCAATTGGCCGAGACCTACTACGGTCACGGAGGTCAGAAGCTTCTTGGGATTGGCAGGATATTATAGGCGATTTGTGGAGAAATTCCCTTCCATAGTCGTTCCACTGACACAGTTGATGAAGAAGGAAACGAAGTTTGAATGGATTGATAGATGTGAGCAAAGTTTCCAAAGCTTAAGCACAAATTAACGACCGCACCAGTGCTGACCATTTCGTCGAGACCGGGAGGATATGAGATTTACAGCGATGATTCGCTGAAAGGATTAGGCTGTGTATTGATGCAGCCCGGTAGGGTAGTAGCCTATGCATCCAGGCAGTTGAGGCCACACGAGATGAATTACCCGACTCATGACTTGGAGTTAGCGGTAGTTGTGTTTGCCTTGAAGATTTGGGGGCACTATCTTTATGGCAAGAAGTTTCAGATATATACAGACCACCAGAGTTTGAAATACTTATTTTTCCAGGAGGAGTTGAATATGAGACAGCGTAGGTGGATGGAGCTGCTCAAAGATTATGATTGTGAGATATTATACCATCTCGGGAAAGCAAACCGAGTAGCAGATGCATTAAGTCGAAAGTCAAGTATTGCATGCCTGCTAGTGAGAAGTTGGTCGACGATAGAAGACTTGAGAGATTCTAAATTCAGATTAGAAGTCGATCAGTTATCCAGTTTGATAGCGACTCTGAGGGTGGAACCTGAGGTCCAAGAAGGTATCAAGGCATTACAGTCTACGGACTCGGAGATTCAAAAAATTATCGAGATGAATGCGACGAAAAGGAAGCCAGAATTCCAAGTGTCTGAGGATGGAATTTTGAGGTTTCGAGGACGTTTATGTGTACCAAAGGATGAAGGACTTCGAGAAAGAATTTTGTCAAAGGCTCATAGGAGCAATTATAGTGTCCACCCTGGAAGTACGAAGATGTACCAGAATTTGCTACAACATTATTGATGGAACGGAATGAAGGTAGAGGTGGAAAGATACGTTGCTAAGTGTTTGACTTCTCAGCAAGTGAAGGCGCAGTACTGTAAACCTGGTGGACTGCTGCAGCCACTGGAGATTCCGAAATGGAAGTGGGAGCACATAACCATGGATTTCATAATGGGACTTCCGAGGAGTCAGAGAGGTCACGACTCGATATGGGTAGTAGTGGACAGATTGATCAAGTCCGCCTACTTCATTCTTGTACGAAAGTACTTCACCATGGATAAGTACACAAAGCTGTACATGAGCCAAATAGTAAGATTACACGGAGTGCCAGTGACGATCACCTCGAATAGGGATCCGAAATTCACAGCGAATTTTTGAAAGAGCCTACAAGAAGCTATGGGGACCCGACTGCAGTTCAGTACGGCATATCACCCCCAAATAGATGGACAATCAAAAAGGACAATCCAGACGCTCGAGGACATGTTGAGAGCGTGCGTCGTCATATATTTCAAAGGCGGATGGGAAGAGCAATTACACCTAGTAGAGTTTGCGTACAATAATAGCTACCAACAGAGTATACAGATGGCACAATTCGAGGCACTCTATGGCAGAGCCTGCAAAACACCGATATGCTGGGATGAGGTAGGAGAAAGAAGTATCATAGGCCCCGAGCTGGTAGAGTAATCGGTGGACACAGTGAAGGTAATTCGAGATAGATTGAGGACGGCGCAGAGTCGCCAGAAGAGCTATGCAGACAAGCGGCGCAAGCCCTTGGAGTTTCAAGTGAGCGATCACGTCTTCCTCAAGATGTCGCCGATGAGAGGACTTTCGCGATTCGGAAGGAAAGGGAAGCTGAGCCCAAGATATGTAGGCCCTTTTGAGATATTGGAGAGAATTGGAACTTTGGCCTACCAGCTTGCTTTACCGCCAAATCTATCACGGTACATAACGTATTCCATGTGTCGATGCTAAGAAAGTATGAGCTTGACCCGACCCATGTGCTGGACCATGAAGCCATAGAGGTGGACAACAGAGTGTCTTACGTAGAGAAGGCAATAAGGATCGAGGACCGGAAGGAGCAAATCCTCAGGAATAAGAAAATTCCGCTGGTCAAGGTTATATGGGAGCACCACGGTATGGGAGGAGCCACGTGGGAGAATGAAGAGACAATGAGGCAATAGCACCCCCATTTATTTGAGTAATTGAGTGTAATATAAATTTCGAGGACGAAATTTTTGTAAGGGGGGAAGAGTTGTGTCATTCTGATTTCCAGTCAACTTCATACTCTATAATGAGAAGTTTATATATCAAGTGATATATTTCAGTCGTATTCCGCTCAAATCTGATCAGTTTGAGTAGACTGACCAAATTAGAAAGACTAACGCGAGACAAGATATGTAGATCTAGGCGACTTGGATAAGAAATGGCGCTTTGACCATAAGGATTGTCGAAGGGATATTTAGAACCACCAAAAGGTCGATTTAAGAACGATTAAGGATTACCATGCGAGCATCGTACGATTGGAGCGAGGGTGATGCCGCTTAACCAACGTGCGATTTGCAAAATTATCCTAAATCGGACAGTGACGATCGAGACCATAGGGACTAGTGATAAACCCTCATAATTACATGACAACCAAAGCCGCCATGAGTTGACGAGCCCTAAAGGTGATGAGAATCACGGGGTCGATACGCGTAATGTCTACAAAAGCCGCCCGTCAGTTCGGGATAGGCTGGAATCACGTCTGATAGAGAAAACTATCAGAAACGAGTCCTGAAAAGTTTGAAATGGAAAATCAAGAATTTTAACGTTATTTGGATTGGCCGTCGCCCCATCGAATAATCTTGAAACGAGAAAAACGACGTTCGGAATGTCGGGGTAAAATGACCGTTTTGCCCCTCAAGCTTAGAACTTTACTTTTATAATTGAAGAAGGGCAAAATGGGCATTATACTCTCCCTTGGCTGCCGAAAATTCAAGGAGTATTGTGGCCATTGGATCTCATTGAAAAAACCACATGCCAACTGTCACAAGATCAAGAGGTCATGGTCATATCACCTTTTCCACACCTAACATTCAACCTCATTGACCAAAAATTGAATATAGCAATCTCTCTTCTCTCTCTCCACAACCCATTCGGCCATTTCACCTTAAAGAACCGAGCAAGCCTTCTTCTTCTTCTTCTTCTTACAAATTACCGTCGCCGACCATATCGGACGCCACTGTTCGCCGGCTACGATCACCCCCTCCGACCACCTGCCAAGACAGCGAAGTTCTACGTCTTGCCGACGTCTTCCAACAAGAATCAGGCCGATTGGAGTACAGTGGAATTCCGGCCAAGTAATTTCCCAAGAGCCGACAGATTCTGCTTCAATTTGAGGTAGGTTCGATTATGAACCCTTTTGACAGTCGAAATCTTGGAATCTAGAGCTCAAATTTGATAGAGATCAAGTAGACATATAGATGGTTCTGTGGTAAAAATTTGAGCTTGATTTGGTAAGGTTTTGACCATGAACCGGTCTTGTACATTTTGCCTAGAAACTGCCGGTATTCTGTGCTTGGACGATTCGGCGAACTTCAACGGGAAATCGGCGGCCATTTGACTTGAAATTCACGGTGAGCCTCCCAAACCATTAGGTAGACATGTTAAGAGGTAGAATAATATTTGAATTGAGAAATTGAGAAGGATTGAAGGCTGGAAGCACTCGTTTTGCACAGAACCGAAGAGAACCGGTTCAGTTCTGTGCAAAACCGATTCTGTGGGTTACAAGAACAGAAGTTTATGATACTTAAATTGATGTTTATGATGTGTTAAGGTGTTGAGGATTGAGTAATGGATGATTGGGGTTAATTGATTGAGGATTTGGATATGGAAAATTGACGGATTCGATGAAATTTCTAGGTTGCGCGAAGTTTTTGACCTTGGACTACAAGGGGCCGAACCTTGAGGACTCAAGAAGAGTAATTTGGTGTTATTGAAGCTAAGGTAAGGGAATTCCTAACCTTATGCTAGGAAGATTGGATTCAATTGGGGGAGTCGAGGTTTAAGTGAATTGATTCATGTGGGAATTTCAATAGAGTTAGTTCGTATTGTGTCCTAAAATGATATAGGACGTATATGTGTGACATTGGTTATGTTTGATTGTTTGCTATGTCTGGTTATCATTTGATTGCCTCGCATGCCATAAGATTTGTGAATTGCACTTGAGATCGTGAATGCAAATGATTTGAAAAGCATGGCATGAGTTGTGGCGGAAGCATGGTTGAGATGAGACGAGGCTCTAAGGCTTATGAGACGCGGGGCGGGAGGTGGATACCCTAATGCGATATAATCGCGGGGTGGAGTTGGAGCTGTGTGGCACCCTAATGCGATCTAATCGCGGGGTTGAGATGGCCACAGTCCTGATGCGATCTAATCGCGGGACAGAGTATGAGATAATAAACTGTGCTTGGAGATTCATCGGGACCTGATGCGTTTACGCGGGTCATCGATGACGGTCTGTTGCATTTACGCAAACCGAGCCTGAGGCCACTTGTCTGCGGGCTAGAGATTGAAGCAAGCGGAGTTTGGTGGATGTGAGAAGTGGCAAGCTAAAGGTGCATGTGCATTTGAGTGTGAGATGCCGTCATAGTTGCATGCCTGTCTGTTGTATGCTGTTGTCTAATGATTCTTGTCTCATTTGCCTGTCTGTTCTCTGAGTCGAGTACATTGCGGGGTATGGCTACCTGAGTGGACTTTCGACCTGACCTAGAGTTAGATTTTTCTTAATGAAATGTGCATCTCACCCCTTTTTGGGAACCCTTCCTTTACAGATCTTAGGTCATAACCATGTGGTCAATACGTGTTGGAGACCCAAAGGTGATGACGACGTACTATGATGAGTTCTCGAATAGGCAGGGGAACGTATATGTGAGGAAATGTACTGTAGTATGGGTGGACGAGGGTAAGCCTGAGTGGAAGCCTTAATAGATTCGAGGCGTGATTCAAGAAAGAGGGGAACTCCTAGATAGGGCCGCTGAAGCCCCATGAGGTACTACAGGGTGTCATACCCGATAGGTGCTAGACAGTGGCAGAGCAGGAGTTGCTTGAGGGGTCGGTCGTAGGGTCTAGGAACGGACCAAAGCGGAAACCGACCGTGGAGTTCACCGAGGAACAGGAGCAAAAGGAGGTCATAGCTTTAGAGGCATTCGAGGGAGACCTAGCTGAGCCGTTACAGGAGGCGACCATGGAAAACTCTATGGAGGTCCCGTCCGAGACGTTTTCTAAGTATGAGCCGACCGAGGACGTAGAGGATACGGACGACTCCAGCAGCTCATCCTAGGATATTTCAGTTGGTGGATCGATCTTGACTGACGACCTAACCCCGCTCCTGAGGGATTTTGTGGATGTTTCCTTTTGATATGCTTACCTTGTCACCTTTTTGTTTAGCAGATTTAGTATTCGGGTTATATGAACAGTACGCCTTAATGTATGAATGATATATGCTATCCAGGTCTCACTTAATCTATATATATATATATATATATATATATATATATATATATATATATATATATATATATATATAGTACAAGAATTCATTGGAGTATCGCTTCCGTATGCATGATGTATTTATTATATCTCTTGACTCCTACTGGTGAATCTTGGGACTGCCGAGAGATTTTTGTTGGTTTGCTTGCAGGGATGCTCGCGTACTCGTGCCTGGGGCGCGGGGCGTAACACAAGCGATGAGATTGGGTGGATTAGACGAATTTGGTGAGGAGTATGGATGAAGTGATCATCGGGTTTGAAGGAATCACTTTCAAAAGTGTCTCTAATCAGATGAATTACAAACATACATGACTGGATAATTTAAGACTGAATTTATTAACATAAATCTCGGTAGTTTAATAATAGGGACGTTAACTTGCAAATTGAGAATAAGGGTGTTAAGACTAGCTATGGAAACATGGATGAGATATCTAACCTGGACCAATACATGAGTTTATCTTGACCGAGAAGTGACTGATGTGTGAAACTAATATAGAAGTTGTACTCCTATGGTTCCCTCATACACTGGAATTTGACGAAAATCATTGTGTCAGTGTTCTTTGAACGGCATAATATGATTGTGCTAACCTTGCATTCACATGTAGCATATTGTTGCATAACATTGAACTCATTGGTGGAAGGGGTTGAGGCAATAGAAATGTTATATGAGCTCAATTATACCCTGCGGGAGTCGAGATGCCCCGATAGTGGCACCATGAGGACCGCATGTTGATGCGAAACCTCGGAGTGAGGATGATCATGGGCGTAGAATTTGCCATGACAAAACGATGACAAGGCCAAGTACGAGTTAACATTGACACCTACAGCGGGAAATGCACCCGTAAGCTTAGGAGTACATGCATATCATGCATAGACATTGGCATTGCCATTACTATTTGAATGTATTCCTTATAGTGTATTTTGTTTATTACGAGTCAGGGATTGACTCGGGAACAATGGTGGTAGTCGTTGTATATGGGAGACGTGTATTCATTCATTTGCATCGTACCTATTCATATTATGCTTTGTACTTATATGAATCCATATGTGCGATATGGGATCTACGAATTGATTGTTAAGCTAGGTTTGGGCTCGAAACTATGGCGAGTCAAGCGAGCATTAGAGTGATTAAATATGCTCGCTAAGTCCTTTGATGAAGTTGAAAATTTATGTGGGATTAACCAAGACGTTACATATGAGGTGTGGAATGGAATCAAGGATACTTGGGCGTTCGACTGCAAGGTTTATGGGAATAATTCAGGAAGTCTAGGGATTATTGTGTTAGGTTATCTGTTAAACCTCAAATATTTTGAGGTTCCTTTTAGTGTTCAGATCATAAATGTGTTGCTTAGATTCTACTGCTGGCCTGCTTATCGAGATCTCGTTGACCGAATGAGCGAATAAGCGGCTTAGTCATTAGGCTAGAAATTTTACTTGCTGAGCTGTGATTAGCTTACCCCTATTTAGAGACTATCTTTTCAAATACTCGGATAAGGAATGGATCGAGCCATGAAGATTGCGACGAAGACGAAACTCTCTGATGATACCAATAGAATGGGAATAGTCCTCATAGTTGTAATATTCGAACCATTGTAAAGAACTTTATAAAAGGGATTATGCATTTGCACCATCCACTTGTAAATTTCAACTTAATTAATATTCAATGTCTTCCCTTGCATGAGAATATTTATCTGACAATGATAATATTTAGATGTGATGGCCTAAGACGTCATGGCTATATAGGTAGCGTTCGGAGCGAAATGCTACATAGTCAGCTTTGGGAGAGTCAATAATGGATAGACACATGCATGACACGTGTCCTTTGCGCATCACCGGTGGCTGATACATGTCATGTGCTTGTGACACATGTCCACGACGTGTCACCTCATTGTTTAACATGGCACCACCTTGGACACGTGTCCCGTGGAAGTGACACGTGGCCCTACATGTAGCCACATCATTTTTTTGTCTTGATTGTTCTAATTTCGCGCATATTTGACCCGATAAGAATACTTAATGCCCCTAAAATAATAAATCCATAGCAACAATAATCTTTTCAAAGGTCATTTACTATTAATTCGAGCCCAACGAGTGCTAATCTACTCGTAACTTAAATTGGTGGAAAACTCGAGTCATACATCCTATGGAAGTTCTTTCTAGCTCTTATCCCCATTTCAGGATACCAAATAACCTTATACCTAGAGTGTTTGGTTGCACCTCATTTGTACATGTTCAAAATCAACAAGGGAAAAAATAGATCCCAGACTCTCTTTCTTGATTATTCCTCTATATATAAGGTATATAAATACTAAAGATTATCAATATTATCATCCTCCTTCTAGAAAGACCTTCTTATCAGCCGATGTCGCATTTGTAGAAAACAAACCTTACTTCAGAGGAGAAATCATTAGGGAAAGATAAAGACATTTAAGACCTTAATCTTAACTTCCCTCATAATAATCTATCAATCCGAGCTCCCACTTTCAATCAATCAGTCCTGATCATTCCACTTCTCACCAATCAATTTTTGATGAATAAATTCCTACTACTTCAATCCCAGCACTCCCTACGTCCAAGTCTATTTTGGAACAAGTGTCCACTCATATATCTACCTGTATTTATGACTCTATGAGATTTCCTCAGGTATATTCAAGAAAGGTAGTTGTTCCAGACCAAACACATGTTCAAGATTCCGATCCGAATTTTGCAAATGAATTGTCGGTAAATTCCAACTCTCCTTTGCATAAACAATCAATTGATATGCCAAAAAATGACTCGTACATTCTCATTGCTATTAGAAAATGTACAAGAGAGTGCAGAAAGCAATCTTTATATCCATATCTCACTATGTGTAGCTTGAATGCCTATCACTGTCTAAAGAAGAATTGAGGAATGTAATGAGAGAAGACATAACAAGAGTTGGGAGACTATCGAAAAATCAAAGGGAAAACATCTTGTGAGCTGCGAATGTATTTTTTTACCTCAAAATACAAAGCTAATTATTCTCTTGAGAGATATAAAGCAAGATTGATGACAAAGGGTTACACAAAAACATATGAGGTAGATTTTCATGAGATAATTACTCCGGTGGCAAAGATGAACACTATGATAATTTTATTTTATCTAGCGGCCGACTTTCATTAGCAACTAAAATAGCATGATGTGAAAAATGCATTCTTACATGGAAACCCAGAAGAGGAGATCTGCATGAGTATTTCATCGGGTTTTGAAGGAGAAAGGACAACAAACAAAGCATGTAGATTAGGGGAAGCACTATATGGACTCAAGCAGTCACCTAGAACTTGGTTCGATATATTTTCCAGAGATATGAAAATGTCGCGCTACAAACAAAGCCAAGGTGATCATACCATCTTTATTAAGCATTCAACAATAGGGAGAGTGACTGCACTTCCAGTGTACGTGGGTTATATTATTGTCATGGGTAACGATGACAAGGAGAAATAGGAGCTAAAACAGTGTTTGATTAAAGAGTTTGAAATAATGGAGATGGGAAGAATCAAATACTTCATTGGCATTGAAGTTTCTTACCCCGCAAGGAATTTTTGTCTCACAACAGAAGTATATGACCGATCTCTTGAAAGAGAATGAAAAACTTCGTTGTAAGCCAGTAGCTACACCTATTGAGCCTAATGAAAAACTTGGAGAGGCAACAAAAAAATCTGTTGTAGATCGAGAAATGCATCAAAAATTGATTTGGAAACTCATATATCGGGCTCATATTAGGCCTGATATTGCTTATTCAGTAAGTGTATGCATGACCCAAGAGAATCACACTTACAAGCCATCAATCAAGTGCTACATTACTTGAAAGGAAGTCCCGAAAAAGAAGTTCTATTCAGAAGAAATCAAAAAAATGGTGTCACAGCCTTAAATCGATGCTAACTATGCAGGATCCACAGTGGATAAAGGTCAACATTTGGTTATTGCACATTTCTTGGTGGCAATTTGGGGTCTGCATGGTAACCATTCTGATTCTCTAATTCTCATCCCAGGAGTATTAAAAAATGAGAATACTGTTTGGTAACGTAAATAATTTTGATTCTAATTCTGTTCCTAGAATCAGTTTTGGAGAATTAGAATCAGTTTTTGAGCAAAATCTAGAAGCAAAAAAAAAAAGTTGATTCTAGAAAAAGAATCACTTTTGAAAATAACAAAACATATTGAAGTCTCACATCTCTCGCTTTCCCTTGTAGTTTTCTCGTCATTTTTTCCTCTATCTAATAAAAATAAAATAAAATAAAGTAAAAAAAAAATCAAAAATAGAAACTTTTAAAAAAATAACAAAAAAATTAGAAAATCCCCAAAAAAAAAATAGAAAAAGCTTATATTAGGCTCGTGTGACCTTATTTTCATAAAGTTGGGCCTAAATTTCACAGATTTCATAGATTTCACTCTCCTAACAAAATATAATGCGGAAGATGAGAGCATTCAACTTGCATCCTCATAGCCGTGTGTCACAAGAAGTTCATGTGTATTTAGACAATGCAATATTTAAAGAAAAAATTAGTCATTAATATGGGAACTTGTCCCATGCTTCATCGAACTTTAAACATCATAAATTATAATTTGTATTTCATTAAAGATAGGCTAAAAAATAATATATTTTATATTATTTTAGTGTGCATTGAAAATTAGTCTTCAATTTATGATGAAATTTTATAAATTAACTACATAGTTATTTGACTTAAATGAAAAGAAAAGCATTTTTTTGAAATAGAAATTTTGTGTAATTATTAAACGTGTTTTGATACTCTAAAACTCATCTAAGAATAGAATCATAAAAATTCATTTTAATCATAATCAGTTTTCGGAATCAGAATGGTTACCGTGCCCAGCCTAGTGACTTGGAGAAGTACAAAATAGAATGTAGTTGTAAGATCAAGTGTTGAATCAAAATTTTAAACAACAGCCCAAGGAATATGCGAGCTATTATGGCTCAAAATCATCCTAGAAGATTTTAAAATCTAGTGGAAGAGTCCTATGAAGCTGTATTGTGACAATAAATTAGCAATCAACATTGCTCATAACCTCATACAACATGATAGGATAAAGCATATTGAAATTGACAAACCTTCATCAAAGAAAAGCTAAAGGAGGGGTTGATCTGCATGTCCTACACACCTTTTGAAAATCAACTTGTAGATCTGCCAACCAAAGGGCTAAATGGCGGGATCTTTCACGAAACAACTTCCAAGCTAGGAATGGAAGACATCTATTCATTAGCTTGAGGGGTAGTGTTGAATTATCTTGATGTTTAGGTTATGATTATCAGGAAATAGCTGTAAATAATTAGTATCCCTTAATGTGTGAGATTGTCTCTTAATTTGTGGGCTTATATATGTACTTTTCTTATGTATTTTTTTTCCTTATTTTGTACTTAAAATAGACCTGTAAATACCTTTGTAATTGTTGTACAAGAAACAAAAATGTTATTTTCTCTAAATTCTTCAGTGTGTTCCACTAGAAATGATATTGCATGCAGCTAATTACTAATTAGGAAATTTGGGAATACGATATACTGCAAAATCACTACCTAAGATATGTACGGTAATTCCTATTCTCTGCTAGTGGTTTGTTAGAAAAAATAAACTAAGAGGTGCATTGTCCCGCATCAAAAAGATATGAGTGCGCACATGGACTAGATTTGTCATAAATCAACAATTACCATTATTTTTTAGTGAAACAGTGCAACTATTCACGAAGTATTCTGACAACCTTTGAAAAGTCATGTCTATTCAATTAGCAGTTAATTTCTAAGACACTCTTGCAACCTTTAGTGTATTTGTGTCTATTGGAAAGTAACTATCAATTCGTACACGAAAAGGTATAATTGAATAAACTATTTCGATACGAAGAGTCGCATGAGAATTAACTATTTTTCAGACACGAAAAGATGTGTTCATTTCTTATTATATATTCAAGTATTCTGTTCATTTTCAGAATCTTCTACTTCACTTTCAATTTTCGTTCTTTCAACACAAGAGAAATACAACCAATTTCTTCAATTGTTTCCTAGAGAGATTATGAAGAAATATCAGAATTGCTATCTAATATTCTCTTTAAGACTTTGATGTATCCTGGAGAACATTTGCCAGAAACTATTAGCAATATTGTGGGGCAAATAAATCCTTAAATAAAGTGATTACACGCCTCAAAATCTGATTCTATTATTCATTCCATTCGACGAAATTTCCCAACAATTTTAAGGATTTATTTTTGCAATGATAGAGTCATACTTTGATTACGCAGTCACATTCCATGGCGATTTGTGGAGATGGCAATAGTTAAGAACTAGTGTAACAATGGCTAAGCCATGGTTGATCGAGCGAAGCGAAGCGCAGTTTCAAATCAACCAGGCATTAGAGAAAGAAATTGCTCCCTACATCCGCGCCCATGGGAAACGATAACTGCAAAAGTAGATGGTCATGACTTTTCATATACGAAGGGTCCGAATGCGAGGGAAATGGAAAACCAGGTAAAAGGCTATGTGAAGTGAAGGTGGCGGCCGTATGATTATGAATTTCCAAGGTCAGTGAGATCAACATGCTGGGTATTAATCAGAGGAAAGAGGTTAGTATTTGTTGGGGATTCAATTAATATGAAACGGTGGCAATCCATGTTGAGGGCTGTCCACTAGAGATGTTCTCGAAGAAGAAAAATAAAATATCTGCAACATTGCAGGTTAGAATTTGCCATTCACTCAGGTTTTGTCTCCTGATATATTTGCATCTTGGAATTTTTGTTCTCGAATTCTCTAATTGTAGAACTAGAGTAAGTCATGGGTCCTTTCGTCTCTCCGTTCAATATTGTGTTCGACAGTGGCGTCTTTTGGAATGGTAATCTAGTCGATGCTACCGTTAGTTGTGAGACGATACAAGTGCACATGTTTGGTGCAAGAAGTAAAACCTTTTATTAGGGGTCTGTCACATAAATGGGTGCGTTTATAAGACACTATTTGAGAGGTCCTCACGAAGAGGTGCCTTCTTCGAAAGACTAGTGTATTATCTTCTTAACTATAAAAGAAGCATAAGATTGAAGGGGCGCGAGTTATAACGACGGACTAACATTTATGAAGACGCACCGGATCTAATGTACCAGAAGAATGTCCGAACTGGTCCAGTGAGCACTTATCAGTTATTTTTTCTTTTGTGCCAACATGTATCTTCTTTGACTGCTTGATCGTTACAGGAAGATAAGACGGCTCTGTTTACTTAATTATATACATGGGTTATTCCATGGCATCTTCGTATTTTTCACTGTCTAATATTTATTTTTTGTTTTTTTTTAAGGAGAATGGTGTGTTTTAAGGGAAATTCATGTGGAGAAGAATTCTCTCATATAGCATCAAGAGATTTTATTTATTACATTTTTCTTGTCATAACTATTTTTTTTTTTATGTGCAAGAGACTTATATGCAAAATATGTGGCATGCGAATTGATGGAGGATTTCAGCTAATGATATGGAACATTGGGCTGGATCCCGCAAAATCTTCTGCCAATTATCTATTGGAGAGGCCAAGAGTAAATGAGAGACAAATGCATCACCATTATAAATGAGACGATGTAATTGATATTTGTTGTTTAGAATCAGTATATCTACATAGACCAGAAGTTGCTTGATGAACTTGGCAATAAGACAACAATTGTCCTTGTTGACACCAAAAAGAACACGGATACATTTACTATTAATCTGTCAAGGCAGGCTACAAAGTGACAACTTTGCTTGGTGGAAAGTCTCCAAAACAAAGAGAGACAAGCCTCCGTGGAAGTTTAGTGGTCTTCTAATTGATGATATATGCTCATCTTTAGAACGAATATGACTGGATACATTGAAACTAAGAAGTATCTAACTTCAGACTTTTAAAATATTTGAGTGGAGTAGATATTATCTTGGGACCTAAAGTTAAAAAATAGTGGGGGTCACTCTTTAAACCAAAGTGATTAAGATTGAAAAGATGTTAAATGGATTTAAACATCTTGGTTTCAAAGAAATGGTATTCTGTTTCATACCAGTATGAAATTAAAATATATTACTAGCAAAGTAGTAGCATAAATTGAGTATGTGAGTGTTATAGGGACTTCAATGTATACGATGCATCGTACTAAACCTGATATATCTTTTTTATGTGTGAGTCGAGTAGATATATTAGCAATCCAAAAATAGAATATTGGAATGTTGCCACCAAATTTTTTTGTTATTATAAGAGAACTAAAAATTCTGATATTGTTCTGTAATAATTGCTTGGACGTATTAAAAGGATACACCATGCTAGTTGGATTACAAGAAATTGGGTGGATGTTTGTATCTTGGGCAAGCAAGAAACAAACATGCATAACTCACTCAACAATAGAATCAGAATTCATTGATTTAGCGGCAATTGAAAAAGAGGCTGGGTGGATTAGAAATTTGATGTTGGACATTAAATTATGGTCAAGTCCTATTCATCCTATTTTTGTTCATTGTGACAATCGGGCTATTTTGACAAGAGCTCATAGTAGCACGTATAATAGAAAATCTAGACATATTAGCCTAAGACACGAGTACGTGAGATAATTGATTCAAGAGGTACCATAACAATTATCTACATGAAGTCAAGGAAGAATATGGCCTATCCCTTTACAAAGTCTCTATCAAGAGACGTAGTAAAGGCGACTTCAAAAGAAGTTGGACCGAAACCTTTTGATTAAAATCACTAATAATGGTAACCCAACTTGATACCAGCACATCACTAGTTATAAGATTTAATTGGTAAAAATAACTTATTGATAATGATTCTTTGATGCTGACATTAGCCCGAACATGAGAAGTCAGTATCGTCTATTGCATTTAGAGGTTGAGTTATATTCTTAATGAAGTATAATACAATTTAGTACCGTGTTTATTAGTAGCGGAAACACGCGATAATACTTCACCTATATGGGCTTAGAAGTGGTACCACTTCTTTCGAAAGTTAGGATTGCTTTCTAAAGAGCTCATGAAACAGGTACAAGTACAGGGCCATAATAGTGCTGAGTAAATATGAACTTCTTGCTAAAACAAGAGGTTAATATATGTGCGGTATGTCCGATTCTATTACATAGAGTAACAAGTTTAAAGCCAAGCTACTTGTAACTTTGATAGAGTTTTGAGATATTTGCACTAAATAAATATTTAACTCGAAAGAGACCTTTATGTGTGTATATTAATCTCATGAAAATGTTGGCTGTATTTTTCTTAAGAAATTTTATTTCGTAATTTTGTTTTCACAAACAAGGTGGGGTATTGTTGGTGGTTTGTTTGTAAAAACGAACTAAGAAGTGCATTGTCCGACATCGTAAAAATGTGAGTATGCACATGGACTAGATTCAGCATAAATCAACAATTACCATTATTTTTTAGTGAAACAATGTGATTATTCATGAAGGATTCTGACAACCTTTGAAAGGTTGTGTCTATTCAATTAGGGGTTATTTTCTAAGGCACGCTTGACCTTTAGTATGCTTGTGTCTATTCAAAAATAACTACCAATTCATACACAAAAATATATGATTAAATAAACTATTTGAATACGAAGATTTGCATGAGAATTAATTACTTTTCGAATGCAAAAAAGTGTGTTTATTTCTCGTTATATATCCAAATATTCTGTTCATTTTTAGAATCTTCTACTTCACTTTCAATATGCATTCTTTCAATACAAGAGAAATACAACCACTTTCTCCAATTGTTTCCTAGAGAGAATCTGAAGAAATATCAAAATTGATATCAGTTATTCTCATTGAAACTTTGATGTATCCTGGAATATATTTGCCGGAAACCTTTAGCAACATTGTGGGACAATAAATTTTTAACAAAGTAATTGCACGCTTCAAAGTATGATTCCATTATTCATCACATTCTACAGTATTTCCCAACATTCTCAACACTCCCTCAGCATCTTTGACAAGTCTGCACCTGCAACTCCATCAGAATATTTTCAATTGAGAAGTCTTTTTGCCCGACGTATGTCGCAGCTATGCTAGTTAACGTAGTATTAATTGTTTAAAGGTTCTCTCGCTATGTGAATCAAACTTGTGAAAACATAAAAGACAGATGATGCATTTACTATAAATGGATCTCGCAACACGCCGATTCAAACTCAAAAATGCAACCAAATGAAGTTCTTGGAGCTGTTTTGTGGTTAATTTGGAAGGAACGGAATAGTTACATATTCCAAGCAAGCTAGCCAAACCCAGGACTGATCGTGGGCAAGGCAATTGCAAAAACCACATGCTTCTGGAGGTAGACCCAGAACAAAGAAGGAAAATTAAGCAATAAAACGTCTTACCCCCCATATTGCAATAACCGGTGAGAGGTATCCTTAAAATTAATGTTGATGGATCGAAGGAGGAGGGCTTGCCGGACTGTGCAGTAGCTGGACTGGTGCGCGACTACAAGGGAACACTGATACAGGGGTTCGCGAGGTCAGTTCAAGCGGAAACAGCAACGGCGTGCGAAACCTTAGCAATCTTGGGTGGTCTGCAACTTGTGGAGGAATTGGTTGACTGCAGTGTCGCTCGTGTGGGTACTTCCGGAGAGCGATAGTAGTGAAGTAGTCAACTACCTGCCGAATGGGGACGAAAGCCCATGGAATATAAAGCCTTGGATCGATGAGTCAAGGATTGCTAGACCGATTCAGCTTTGTGCGGCTGCAATTTTGTCCAAGAGAAGCTAATAGGCTCGCTGACTGGGTGGTGAAGGCTAAGAGGAAAAGTGAACTCCCTTCTAATTGGTTGCTTTATCCCCCGAATCTATGTTAGACATCTTATGTTTGGACGTGAACGAACTTATTTTGAATTAAAGAAAAATGAGAAGTTTCGACCCAAAAAAAAAAAAAAAAAAAACAGCTTTTGATGGTTGGGAGCTATGGGAATTTAACGTCGAAAAGTACAACTGACCTCTATGCATGTTCCGATTGCGAAAATACACAGCAATGTTGTTTTAATCACTAGTATATCCTCCAGAATCTTCAACTCATGCTGGGTTGAATATAATCGCGAGAGGAAAATACTTCTGCCACCTTGTTTGACTTCGAGGACTTCATAGCGGAGTGCTCACTCATGTTCCACAACGTCTCGAAGTAAGGATAAATTGCCTATTTGAGCTTTGTCTATTGAGAGAGAACGTTCAGTTCGTACATTTCTGTTCATTCTCTATCCTAACGTGTCATTTTGTTATCTATTAACTACTTTATAGATAAAAAGAGTGAGCCTTTGAAACGTACCTCTTTGTGAGATGTCTCTCAAACGGTGCCTCACAAACCGCCCTTTTCATCGACAAACCCCCGTCATGGGCGTAAATACAACAACAGCATCCTGGTGAAAATAGAAACTATAAGTAGGGATGATTTTTGGAGTGAAGTATTAAATATGAGGGATGAGCATTGGTCCAGATAAAATCGGAAACCGAATCCAATCGACCTTAGAAATTGATCCGGTTTCCAAATCCAAATATTTTGAGCCTACACTGTGCGGTCCAGCTCTTGCCGACCAGCCCTAAATTCTCTCTTTTGAGTCTTGCATCTTACTTGTTGCCGCCCCTCAGCGTATGCTTTTCATTGTCTATCTAACTTGTCTCTCTACATTTGCTCCCGCACAACTCAATTTGAAAACGGCGCTCCCGCAAGAATTCTTTAAGATCCTAGATAACGATGAACTCGATCCAGCAGAAGTTGCGAAATGAAGCCGCTGAGGCTGTACGTATCCTCGAAGGGAGTATGTCGGAACTGGAGGTTGTAACTTGGAACTGTCAGCTAGAGAACCGAAGCCACTTGAGCAATCGTTGTATCGACAAAAATTCCAAGAACTAGGAACATGTCCCAACAATCCAGCCTGATACGTCAACCTACTCTAGAACCACTCAGCTCCATTTAGGCTCCATTTATTTTGCAAAAAATAAATATTTTCTAAAATATTTTCCTACGAGCGATTCCTTGTTTTATTTGAAATAATTAGTTCATAAAATAATTCCATTATAAAAAATAATGGATGTCTAAATATTTTCATGGTTGATAAACATATTTATTGTTCATCCATTTTTGTAGACGATAAAAGCAAACTTTTTAAGGAAAATATTTTTCAAATTATTCATTTCTTGCAAAATAAAATGAGCTAAATATTCTTCTGATTACTAAACCAATATGGCATTTTGATAAAGATGGTCCAGTAATGGGTGAACTATATGAGGAGATGGAGAACATGCGTGATGCGATTAAGGATGGTCTGCAAGGTCGTGCATTCAGATACCTTGACTTCTCATGAGTGGGAGTGCATCGTACCCTTCTGCAAATGTCTATACAAGAAAAATTCTTTCGTTCTTTACTTTTTAAGAAGGAAGCAAATCCTACTAGGCGTGCCTCATTACTCAGTCCAGATATAGTAAAGATAAAAATGAAGCGAAATCTCCTACAATTTTGCTGATCTGAAGTACTTGACCGGGGACGGAAAGCAATTGCTGGTCTCAAACAACCAACCTCAACATGAAAATTGAGTCCCAATCCCAGCTTCAATTGAGTTTCAATTCTAGCTTCAACGACTCAGAATCGCATATATTCCCTTTCAAAATTATAGGTAAATCGTGGCAAGCAAGCATGCCCAATCTGTACTGTCTAAAGAGAGAATATACCACATATACTCTTGACGCCAAAGTCAATACACTTGCACATATTTGCTAATTCATTATATCTTTCCTTCTAAAACATTGGGTACTGAGGAACAAGTACCCATGGGAATGAATTTGTGATCAAAACCTTGGTGAACTGGTTGTGTTTCATCCATTGATATACGCCAACCGACACAACATTAGTGTCAAAACAGCAGTGACTGAGTCCAGTACATTCATATGCTCATCTTCTTCTTTCCTCCATTCAGCATCCAATTTGCACCAGCTTGAAAGACCTGATAGAGCTTCTGTTAACTTCGGAGAATTCGAAGGTTATCTCAAAGACAGATTTATGTGAATGATTTATAATCCAGTCTACATGCCGTTTAGGCAGTACATTTTTGTTTTCCATTTTGTCCATAAATGCAGAGGGATCTTATTCAAATAGGGAGCCTGACAAGAAAAACTAACAACACATTTTGTAGTTTTCTGGAAGACAAAGTTCTCGATAATTTCAGCTATCAGACAATCAGATTGTCCACAAGATTCGGCCATTAACATCCCATTGTAGAAATCAGAGAACGATGTTAACCAGAATACATCTTTGCTAAAAAATACTCTGTTGTTCCATGTATGTTGGCAGGTCATGCCATATCTAGACATACAAAGAAAAAGAAAAGAGGAGATACACTGATATTATCTTTGAGAACTACCAGCATGTTCGCAAGAATGGCTGCCACATTACATGTTTATTACCTATTGTATCGTTTGTTTGCAGCACTATCGTGTTGAAGTGCGTATTCGCTATAACCGTTAATGTGTTAATAGGCTTACATGCGAGTATTCCTAAAATGCCCATTTTCTTTTCTCTCTTTTCTCGCCATCATCCTACCAGTGATTCCATTATACAAATTGTATTCACAATTTAACAACACAAAATATAATTTAACATTAATTATCAACATGACAATAGTTATTCTAAGATGGCCATATTTAGATAATCATAACAGAAAATTATACTAACTTGTTCATTAGTAGATTTGCATAATATAATTCTATCGACAATCGCAGAACCATGAAGTGATTAAAAAAACATTATATTCAATTAGGTAAAACTTTAGATTTAAAGAAACAATATCGTCAAAATTAACTGTGCTAACTGGTATTGCAAAATACATTGTATGTCATTCATAGTAACAGAATTAATTCCCCATCATTTGATTCTAAACTACTCATAACGTATTAACTAAATTAATGTTAATTACTCAGTTAGTGAATTGTAATTATTTCGTTGGAGAATCAAGACATTTTAGACATTTCATCCGTACTCATTTGTTATTACTGCAACAAACCAAAGTAATAATAGTCACAGTAGTAGTTACATTTACAGCGTTAACCGTTAAGGTAACTAAACTTGAAATAAGCTTCTGAAATCTATGTATATATTCTAATAACATATTTTCTAAATGTTACCCCAAAGTGTGCCACCTAGAATTGCAGATTGCTAGAATTGAACTCTCCTCAGTGTCAGAAAAGGTTTTGATACTTTCTCCACAAAAGTAGCAAAAGAGTATGCACGAAAATTATTGCGCCTCTGTCTTCATTATTTTTCTATAACTTGTTTACTTTCATGATTTACTTCTATGTGTGCCTTTTACAACAAGTGAGACATTAAAACAATGTGGTAATTATGCTAAAACATTTCATGCCCTGTTTTAAGTATATTATGTATGACAAGCTGTGCAATGCGCATGTAAACTTCTAGTTACCTGGATATCAGACATACTGGCACTAGAACGCAAGGCAGGTAAAGCAACCACTCAACAAGCCTCCTTGACGGATCCTATGGAACACTGGAGCCTTGCGGGAAGTCCTAGAGACTTGGTGAATCTGGTTGGCCAACACTGAGCTCCTCATTTCTTGGGCTCTCTTCTGAGCAGAATGGAGCTTTTTCGTAATCTTATCCATGGACAACAATCTCTTTTTTTCCAGCTTCATCTGCAGTTTTCCAAAAAGATGTTAAGTAGGTCCTCAAGGACCTGATGTGCTGCCTTCAGAGACTGAGATAACTAGTAACAAACGGGGTAAACTGAGGAAGCACCGCAGAGGAAGAAGAGTTGCTCTGCTAAATTCCTTCTACCCATCAGTAAATAAGTGAGAGTTCTAATTTAATGGTTGCCATTTACTAATTTACTTGCTCATGACCATTTCTAGTTAACAGTCATCTAAATCATAACCGCCAAAACATCATACAAAGTTTTCTTGAATACCATCTAGCTCCAAGCCTCTGTCAGCAAAAAAAAACCAACATAGAGGAGGTCGCAGGAGAACAGTGACAGAAGAGTTATAATTTAATCTGACAGAATGAAAATGGCATGCAAAGACGTGGAACATGGGGAAGTAAGCAACTGAAGGGTACCTCTAATTTCCGAATTGCTGCCTCAGCCTTAGCCTTCTGCAGGTTCTCCCATGCAGTAATTTTTGCTTCCTCTCTTTTAATGCTGCATATGAGACAGAAAATCAAACACAAAGTTCTGCTTAAGTTCGTGGTGCATACTTCAGAATATGGTCACATTTAGTATTCACGAGATCTTATGACTTAAAGATTGTCATATATGCATGCGGTTTAGAGCTTTAAGGAATCAAAAACCGAATTGATCAACCAGCAAAGCAGACAGAATTGGGAGGAAATCCAATGATCTGTTGGCATCTACTTTATAACTTAAAGAGTAGCTTTTTCTCTATGGACAATTAAAGACAATGTGTGACTAATCTCTCTTAAAAGAGATAATGAAGCTTAAGCAGAGGGCAGTGGACTCCACAGGACTCACAGTAATGACCTTTTAGGTTACCTTTTGATAATAAATCAGTCCAATGACATTAAGTACAATATTAGAAATGAGATTGACACTACAGAAATCGAAAGGAAAACTGTATCTCCCGCCTTTTGAGTAGAGCAGTGCCCACTTGAGTAACTTTAAAGTGAGTATATTTGCTGGGATGTGCAACCTTTAAGGCTGCAATTGTACGTTTTATGGTACAGGCAGTATAGATCTACAAACAGGCTAGCCAATTCATCCAAACTGACCTTCAAAACCCCAGTAGAGGAATCAACCGGTTACTCTGTCACGGAGCAACTGAAAACTAAAATCAACTTTGAATTCCTAAACAAGATGCAGAACACCTTAGGACATTACACATACGTACTTTGAAATGCTCTTGACTGTGTCCAAGATATCCCATGATGAAGATTGTGCTTCCACATCTTTCTTTTTCCAATCATCACCGTTTCCTGAGCCCTTCCCTGAAATTCGGTATCTATTTTTCTTGGACCACCTAGTGATCATGACCCGTTCATCCACCTGCACATCCTTTACTTCCATCTTAGAGGAATTACCACCAGGCAGTTCCACGATAGATAATGTTGACTGTGGGGATGTGGCAAAAGAGAGTGCTCTTTTGGGAGATGAGCAAGTACTTCCCTGTGGGCTCATCTGGGTTGCCATATCCCTTCTTGAAACAGCACGAGATATATCTGTGGCAGCATCCTTTAGACGATCGATCTTTTCATCTACATGTCATCCAAGAGATAAAAACAACAGTATTAAACGCGAGTTGCCTGAACTAAGTAAATTTAAGATTTCTAGATTTAGATTGACTTTGCATTCAAGCTCAAGAAAAAGCTTGAAGAAAACTGCATATTACATGCTTTAACAATTCGCGGAAAATTCCAATCAACTTGTGTAAACAACCAAGCCCGCCGAAAAACAAAACCCAAAAAATTAATAAGTTCAAACATTTCGAATTATAGATACTCCATAGCAATAGAACGTATATAGCTCCCATAATGAGAAGGCAATAGTCAGATACTAGCAGCAGCTACTTGAGTTACCAGATATACACAGACTTTGCAAGAACTCATTTGTATCCGACGATTAAAAGTGAAGTATGACATTCGCAACACTAACTTTCAGAAGCACCAATCCTTATATTTCATATCTCTCATGTTGCCATACAAAATCAGGAAGTTAACTGCTGGCATGGAATGCCAACAAATTTCTTCCTCACTGATCTCTCCTTGAAAACAAGACAGAATAAACTCTCATTATAGCAACTAAATATTCAATCAAGAGATACGATCTAACTGACCTTGGAGACCAACGCTGGATGACTGACTCAGCAGCTCAGAACAACCATGGACACTGACTGATCGCCCCATGCAGGGCTCTCCACGGACTGGAAATTCTCCAACATCGACAGCAGAATTTTGAAAGCCATCAGCTCCTGTAACTCCAGCTGAAAATGGAGATCCTGCCATGTAGTTCTTGAAGTTCCCCCCTTCAAACATAGGCATTGCAGGGGAATACAGTGAGTAGTATGCAATTCCTGGAGATCCAAGTGGTCCACTCTTCGATTTGGGTTTCCTCTGGGGTGGCGGTACTGATGGCCTAGAACCACCATCTCCAAACACAGGACTAAAAATCCACCTCTCTGCATCTTCCCACTTCGATGGCAATGTCCTACCATTATTGAAAGGCAAAAACCCAGCGTTTGCATTCCGCATGCCAGCACTGGACTGCAGGGGAACTCTCTCCGAGCTCCAACCCTTCTGCAGTCCAACATTGGCATGACGGTAATTTGGGGTTACCGGGCTTGGAATTGTACCGGACTTCCAAGATGCCATGGAGCTCTTCTTCACTGCTTCCAATCGAGGGGAAGAAGCAGTGGCATTGTTAAAATCGAGCGAAGCAGGTCTTCTCCTATCTGATTTCCTCGACAGAGCTTCCGATCTAGATCTCCTCTCTTGACATTCTACACATCATCACAGAGCCCAGATCATCCTAAAATTTTTACTATCTTAAGCTATTAAAAAAAAAAAAAATCTTCTCTGCACCTTTGAGGGCAAGGGAAAAGGAGCTTCTAGCAGAGTCTATGGTATGATTGTTGTCCTCAACATCACCATCCTCGTCCTCTATACGAACTGCATATATAATTGAAGGAAACAGTTAGTGAGATTGGCGACTGTGAGAATGTCACCCGATTTGAAATTGCAAGGAGCCGTCGTTTTCCTGAGACTCTTGCCGTCGTTTTCCTGAGACTCTCTCTCTCTCTCTCTCTCTCTCTAACTTTAGCACAAGCTAATGATAGGCAAAGATACCTTTAGCTTTATCTGCTTTTCGAGAGAGACGACTGTGCTTATGTACTGCAGGTTTGTTTGGATTTGAATTTGGATCTGGATCTGGACCACTCGAACTATCACGCTCGTGCCCTGCCAAATGCTGCGAGAGAAGAACCAGATTTTCACCTTGCATCAGGCACTAGAACAACCAGATTCACATGCCGAACTGCACTAAAAGAGGTCATTTTCAGTTTCGTGTACCGTCACTGACAATCATACACATCTTCGTGACGCATTTCCAGTTCCCTCTGTCTGTCTCGATTAAAGCTCAAACTTCTTCTTTTTTTCCGTTCAATTCTTTGCCGAGAAACATTGATGCAAAAAGAACTCTAAACATATTCCTAGGAACATAGAGTACGCGCTCGAGCGACAACGATCCCGGACAAAATGTAAACAGAAAGCGATTGAAGAATTTCAATCGACATTGCTCACAAATGCAGAAACAGTCAATGCAAGATGCATTTGCAGATAAGCTAGAACCTGAACAATAATTGAAGTGAACCGATCGGATTACCAGCGAGAACTCGGAGGCGAGAGAGTCGCGATCGTGAGCGTCCGACGCGAACGAGCAGCGGTCGACGCTGGCGGAGGCGGAGGAGAAGAGGCTGAAGTTCGACTCGAGCGCGAAGATCACAGAGTCAGGGCTCGCGTCCCGAGCTCCGAACCCTCCCAACTCCACCATGTGCTCTGCTCAGCACCACCCCTCACCTCGCAGCGCAACACTCGCGAGAAAAAGCACAGCCATCGACGGATTTCCACGTGCAACAGGCACACGGAGACGGAGATCTTCCGCCTTCGCTAGCTTCTCCGCGTCCTGCTTCAATGGCGGATCCTGAAGGTGAGAGAGCAACAGATATACACCTGCTCTTCCAGTACAGTGCCCGTCCGTAGGAGCGTGCATGTGAGATTTTGAAGGAGCTGAAAAAAGCAGAAGAGACGGCAGAGTTTATCATTTCTCTGCATTTCATTTATATATTAATTTCCGTCTTATTCGATTATCGAATTAGTTAACGATTTTATTATTCTAGTGCTTATTGAAGTTATAACTAACTAAAGTGGGCTCTTGGGGCTAAAATCTAATTAGGGGTGTTTTACGGGGACCTTTAGAGAAATAATCTAAAATAATTAAGTTTGCTTCTTTTGATGGTAGCTTTCTTTTTCTTTATTTATTTATTTTATTTTATTTTCTGACTTTCATTTCGTTGGATTTGACTATGAGATTTGACCGGGGGTACAAGGGACAATGACGGTAGGGCCCCTGCTTAATTTCGTTGGATTTTCGATGTCAGCGTTGGCACGTGGGGGTAACAGCGACCTTTTGTGTCACCGACCTTGGCTTCGTACGGACGTTCATCGTTCCTTTCGTTTTTTTCTTTTTCTTTTTTTCCGTCGTGTAATTTATTTTTCCATTTGAAATTCCCTTTTCATTCTGACCCAAAAAAAAAAAAATTCTCGTTTCCACAAAAGTGAATTTACACCGCAAGAATTTGTTTTTTCCTGTGATATTTTCGGAATATCTCACGCGATAATGACGCGAGGGAACGAACTTCTCAACTATTAAAACACCCAAGGGAGGGCATGTCCATCCCAAGAGATTTTATTGACCCTGCATAATGACTTTGTGAGTTGATTTTGTTTTTAGGACATCTCACGTAAATTGTGAAATGGACTAGTGATTGATTTATATACGATGAAAATGCTCATTCTTTGAGTTAATTTTTTATACGAGAGAAACACATGACCGACCAACATTTCTCTACAATATTAAAATAATCAAAACATTAATATAGTCTCCAAAACCATCAAATTATATGCGAGATACCAAATATCAATGAAACCGGTCATAACAATTGTTTTTTATACCCATCTTTAACTTCTATAATTTATTTTTAAGTTCAAGATCCTGCTAACTAATTAGGGCATAATACCAACAAAAAAAATTAAACTTTAAAATTTGTGATAATTATATTAAAAAAAATTCTCTCATAAAAAATCACAACTTTCACTTTTGTCTCAATTCTACCGGTCTAATACAAAAAAAAATCATCTACTTTAGTTTTTATCCCAATTATATCGAAAAATTATCTCATAAAAAGTCATTAACTTTTACTTTTATCTCAATTCTATCACCATCAGCCTTCCGTTTATAACCACCGTTAGTTACTCCTACATGACTCAAATTTTCTCGTTGAACTTAACAATAAATCTTCGAAATATAAAAATAGTAGGTTTTAGAAACGACGAGATTTTAGATAATTCATATGAATATCTTTATGTATAGGTGTTCTTTGAGTTGTTGAGTGCCAAAAAGAATACAAAACGCGCCATCTTGAGTGACCATGTATCTCGCGGCAATATGTAGGTGAAACAAACAATAAAAAAGAAGCTCAAAATTTTTTATGCCAATTTTGTTGAGATGTAATTCATTAATGACGTGAAAATGTCATATAAGATTAACTAATGGTGATTATAAACGAAAGGCTAACAATGTAGAATTGAAACAAAAAAATAAAAATTAAATTTTTATGAGACGAAAAAATTGGATATTATATGGGACATATACTAAATTCGAGGTTTTTTTTTTTTTGTACAATGCCGGTAAAATTTGAACAAAAGTAAAAGTTTGAAGTAGAATTGGGAGAAAATTAAAAGTTTGAGTTTTTTTATAAATAAAAAAATTAAGATAATTATCACAAATGTTAAAGTTGGTGTTATTTTTTATTTATTTAGTCCAACTAATTAGAATAAAAGAATCAATAATGTTCCGCCAAAGTGGGGATGGACTATGGTCAATTCCAACGCAGATATATACCACCATGACAATAAGCTCATTTCAAATGGGACCAATCCGGATATATGCATTTCCTTTGTTAGAAGAAATCGTTCGATTAGGAAAAGGCGTAATTGGATCCATTTTGAAATATACGTCTTCATTTGGGACCTTATCAAATTCTTTTTGTTTTTTTTTATTGAACTGAGAAATAAATTTGATCCTCCGTCATACAGTGGCCGCCGTCTCCTCTATCCCCCGCCCGACCAGACTGAATCTCCTATCTCGAGCAAGAAGCCTTGCGCACGCCATGTCCTCAAGCTCGCCATCACCCATGAGTTCTTGTGGTTGCCGTATCACGAGGGGCCATCGTTGTCTCTCTGTGTCTTGTGGTCGCCCATCTCCTCTCTTTCCGCTATCCTGGGACAGAGATCTCAACAAGGTGGTGATCGGGCCTCCTCAGGTGACCACCGTGAGGTGGTCCCGCTGCCTCAGGCAACGGTGTCGCCCGGTGGTTGCCGTGCCCCCCCCCCCCCCTCTCGCCATCTATTTCTCTCTCCAACGCTCACTTTTTTTTTTTTTTTGTTAATGTGTTCGTAATCCCAACGCAGACATTATTCGTGTAATCCGAGCACCCAGACTTAATCATCAATGGTGGACGGTAAAATGAATAATTACAAAGCATCATTTTGAACACGAAAAACGAGAGCGAAGTCGTGATTTTGAATTTCCTTCCCTCAACGGAATTTGCGGCAGTAACAATGCTGAGTCCACATCCGACATCTCACCAAGTCGATTCAAAACAACAATCATGGCCGAAGGAATTTGAGTTCATTTGATGTTTCTATCCTTTCAAAGCACTGAAAGGGCTTCCATAGTGTCAAAGAATTAGTTAAAGTAGCCGCGCTCCTTTTTCTTTTCTTCTTCTTAAATAACGTCCGAACCGAGGCGCTGAGGACGGGGCCTGCTTTCGTCACCGCACCTGTCTCCGTGAAAACTGCCGTTCGTCATGGGGCAGCGGCAACCAAATAGGGCAATCTTTTGCGCTCCGTGATTAACTAAAAACATATTCCTTATATTTTAGAATCTAAAAACTACATGCCATACTTTAGAACCTGAAACCTACATTGTCACAAGTTTTAGGGTCAGTTTTAGTGTACCTAGGAACCTGCTAATTTCTTTTCTTTTCTTTTTTTTCATTTTTAGTTAAGCAAAATAAAAATGAACGCTATAACCAATAAAGAAAAGTAGAAGTGAGCGGTTTCAAACCCGTATAGGTTATATTTCGAACCTGAAACGAGATCTTCAGAGCATGTTCATCATTTTTTGGAATCCGAAACCTAAAAATTTATTTGGCTCTAAATTATATACTCATCATCTAACGTCATAAGAGCATTGTAGGATCATGAGAACATATATGTCAAGAAAAACATAAAAATGTATTTCAAGATCTATGGTTTGAGTTCCAAGTTCCACTACATAGAATTTGAAACTTGCTTGTTGAATCAGGTTTCTCAATTTTTAGAACCTGAAACTTATCATATATACTTTGAAACCTAAAACCGAACCGATTCCCACAAGTTACGATTTCAGGTTTCGATTCCAGGTTCTCGGATCAAACTTGAAACCATGCTCACCCCTAACACATGTGATAATTTTAATCCAAATTATTTTTTTTACCATTAAAAAATCTAAACTCGTATATCTGTGATAAATTTACTATAAACTAATTTTTTTATCACGAAAAATCTCAAACTGGTACACTTGTAACAAATTTATCACTCGTTAAATTGGGTAAATGCCGCGAAAAATTTTAAATTAATACATTTGTGATAAACAAAAGCTAAAAACCCTAAAATGGTATACTCGTGAAATATCATGTAACATCCAACTCATCAATTTGATAGTTAATTTTAATAAAAACTAACAGATAATAAATTTGTCACAGCGTATTAGTTTGGGATAAATTTATCACAAGCATGCTAGTTGGGGGCTTTTGTGGTAAAAAAAAGTTTGAGATAAATTTATCATAAGTACATCAGTTTAAGATTTTACATGGTATTAACTCTTAATTTTAATCAGTCTTAAAGTATTTTTCTACCAGGTTTTGTCCAAATAAAAATAAAAATAAATAAACAATCCCATGTTTTCCACAGAGCAAAAAGATTTTTAACCGCGATGGTTATTCCTAAAAGGGCAAAGATTTAGTTGCTGCTCGGGCGGCAATTATTGGCTGTTTATTAGGATTTCTCGTCGTACGCCTCCACTGCTCCGCACCTAACCATACACAACTAATTTGCAAAATAACACCCAGAAACCTTAATGTTCCCAGAAGCGCCCGAATAACGATCCACGTGCAAAGAGCAGTTTGATATTACAAAAATCGGATGTAGTTGTGAGTCATGTCCGGATCAAAATCGCCAATTTGCACCTAATGCAGAGGATTTGCCAAGATGGATGATAGTAAGCCTACCTATTAACATATGCATGCCTTGCTGCAAAACTGGCTAATGCCTTAGTGAAAGAAGGAACCGGTGGATCGCCTTATTTCGTCTTCGATTTTGAAAATCACAGCTTGAAATGCCGAGATCAATAGAACCCGTGTTCAAGCGATTTAGTCGTAGCCGATGTCGGTGCACAGCCGATGTCGGTGCACGAAGTTTTAGTCCCCACAAGTGCACATTGTTGGAAGTGCCGTTGTCCTATGGGCAACATACATTTTCCTTAGGCACAATATTTAGTAAGGTCACAATCTTATTAAAGTCACAATCTTTGGTAAGGTCACAATCCTATTGAAGTCTCCCATTTTGTGTGTGTGTGTGTGTGTTTCAGTCATCCGTTGTGCTTCGAACGTGCTTTGCTTCAATTCCGTTGTTTGCCTATTTGTTGCCAAGCAAAATACAAGCGCGGCAAAAAAAAAGAATCACGTGAAGAGTTCTAATGGATTTTGTTCTATAATTAATAAGAAATAGACTAACATGCATAGAATAATTCTACAAACGCATGGTACAACTGGTTTCTCGTCAAATTGTTAATTCAAAAAAATCATTTGCCTTCCTTTTTTTCTATCCTCTTTAGGATTTGTCAATTTTCGACTTAAACAGACCCTATTCAACACGATATTTTGCCAAATGAAAGTTAGTGATGAATTCAACATAAATGGATAAAATATATTTTTAGTTTCATTAGATAAAATTAATATTATTTGGTAAAGTCATTCGACAAAATCACAAAATACAAATTCATCTCGAGAAATATGGGCTCATTCCCTAATGTTGTATTTGATTGTCTGGAATTCTATTCAGGATAAGACTGAATATGATAGGATAAGAGATTTAAGGATTTTATCATATCTTATCTACTAGTTGGTGAATTATGGATTTAAAGTTGAATAAGCATAGGTAAGACGCAGATCAAATCAACTCTATTTTGCTGAAACATCAAGATGCTTCAGAAATTATAATTGTGAGTTATAATAGTGAGTTATTGTTGAGCATATATTTTTGCCATATGAGTTCAGGCACAATATCAACGGAACAGAAGCAGGTCTTGATTTGAAGTTGAATCATTTCATAATGACACAGTAGCCTTGCTCATCATCTTATCGAGTGAGTAAACAAGTGCTGAGCAACCTAATTATTAGGCCACTTTTCACACGTTGAAGATGCATTCATGCAGGTCGTCCAACAGAGATACCTTGAAATCCAACGATCAACCTCGAGTTCTCCATAATATATCAAGACCCCTTTTGAATGCTGGAAAGGTTCAAGTGATTAAAGAACGAGGGACATGATCTCATATCATGCCAAAAAATTCTTTAAAGAATAAGGTCTTGGAGATACCCAGCTTTGCGACTGAAGGCCCTAGCTTGGCGTCATCAAAGAGGAGGTCACACTTGAAGGTCGCTGCCACTAGTGAGGTGGGCCAATGAGAGAGAGATGCAGCCTAGCATGGCGAAGGCGGCCCAACGTGGAAGAGAGGCAGTTGTTGTGAGGAAAATATGATTTTTCTCATGTCCACCCTCTTAAAAATTTCTATCTTGATATATCACATCCCATCCCATCCTCTATGATAGTTTTATCTCGGCTATATCCACGTTTATCCTATTCTGGGCGGCCACTAAATAGGAGATATGATAAAACATATTCTATCCTAACTTATATACTGATGATCAAACGCAGCCTAAAACAAATTGATAACTTTATGTTCAAGCTCAATTCTGCCCTGATGTTGGCAAATCTGAATAAAATAGTGGCGATTGTCGGACACGTGGACAGATTTGAGACTGGAGTGAAAGTTGAATTGTTTTTCAAAATTAAAAAAAAAACTCGTGATAGAATTAAGGCGGCGCTATTTCCACTCTCATTTTGACTAAGACGCTCATTTTTGCTAGTTAACATACTAAAATACCCTTCTCTTTTCTTTAATTAAATGTTTCTTTTCGTATCAGTCTGACTAACAAATCTACCTTTATTTTTAATCGACCTTGATAAAAACAGAAAAGTAAAATTGATCACAAAATAGAAAATATTAATTTATTAAAAAGCATAATAAAATGTCGAAGATATTTGTATTTAGATATGTATTAACAAAGGATAAATACGTGAAGGAAAAAACGTGAAATTTCATACTATTCAATTCTTTATATAAACAAAGGAGTTAATAATCGATTGTAAATTCAATCTCATAGCAATTGGATCATCGTATGCAATGTTGAAAGTGCAGAATATGTAAATAATTTTCAAACCTTCCTTGCAATTCATATTAAAATTTGAAAAGATTAAAAAAATAGAAATAAGTGATTTGAAATTTTATAAACCTACAAGTCCATTTGAAAATTACTGACGAGATCAAAATTGCTTGATAGTTATATTGGATTTTAAATTTCAACTTTGTAATAAAATTTCCTCAAATTATTTAATAAAAACTAGACAATTAACTATTTATTTTTAAACCGTTATAACTAGAAATTTCTAACATTTCTAATTAAAAGCATGAGATCATAAATTAAGAATAATGAACTTCTCTAGAAAAAGTGATCATATGATGCATTATAGAATGATATTTTACTGGGTGTACTTTGACATTTATATTGTGAATTTGATATTTAAAAGGAAAAAATAAAAATAAAGACAGTTTTGTTTGTTAGGTTGGTAAAAAAAAAGAAACAATAAGTTGAAGAAGGAGAAGGATATTTTGGTCTATTGATTGAAAATAGAAGTGTCTTAGTCAAAATGAGAGTGAAAATAGCGCGGCCCTAGAATTATCATTGAAGTTAAAATTGGGGTTTTTTTTTATAAAGGAAATTAGGGCCTAGGAGTATAAATTCGGCAATAGTGGAAGTGCTAATGGGATATGAAATTAGTAAAAGTAGAAGAGAAAAGATAAGCAAATATCCTAATACGAACGAAATGCGAGAAGGCTAATATGATGGAGTAATTTACGATGTAGCATGTGACATTCTGATTTTTCCTATTATTTCGAGACTTATCAATGAAAATGTATCTAACGATGTATTTCAGTCGTATCTCGCTCGCATCTGATCAATCTCGAATTAACTGGTTAAAAGGGAAAGGCTAACGCAAACAAGGTACGTTGACCTAGAGAACTCAAATAGGAAATGACACTTTGATCATAAGGATTGCCGAGAGAGTATTTATAACCATTAAAGGCCGCTATAAGAACAATTAAAGAATGCATTGTTAGCGTTATATGATTGGAGAGCGGGTGATACCGCTTAACCAATGTATAATTTGTAAAATTTTCCTAGATGGAACAATGACGATCGAAATCGTCGGGATTAGTAATAGATCCTTGCAATTACATGGCAACCAAAGTCGCCATGAACTGACGAGCCCTAAGTGTGATGAGAATCAAAGAGTCGATACGTGTAAAGTCTGCAAAAGTCGACCGTTAGTTCGGGATAATCTAAAATTTCATTCAACGGAGAAATAGCCTAGAGACGAGTCTCGAAATTGAAAAATGAAAAATCAAGAATTCCAACATTATAATTGGATTGGAGGTTGCCTCGTCGAAGAAAATTTGAATTAGAAAAACCGGCGTTTCAGACGATGAGAGTGAAATTATCATTTTGCCCCTCAAGTCTTGGCCTTGCCCCTCAAGTCTTGGCCTTGCCCTTATAAGTGAATAAGGGCATTTTGGTCATTGACCATACCCCGAAGGCTGTCGAAAATGAAGAATAATGGGGGCCATTGGATGAAGAAATGATGGATATGAGACAAGTGTCAATGGATGAAGCTATAGCATTAATGATTTAACTTTTAACCTATCATTCTTCCTTGGTTGACTCTCAAAATTGGTGTATACACCCCCCTCCTCTCTTGCTCAGCCGAAACTCCCACCTCTATAGCCATCTTCATCTTTTTCTTCTTTTTCTTCTTCAAGCCGAGAACCAGACCCCCCGACCAACCCCTGACCGCCACTTCGCCACTATCGAGCGCCACCTCCAGTGACCGCCGCTGCTCAAGCAGACTACCAACATCAAGCCTCGCCTCTTGCCGACCGACTCCAAGTGGAATCTCTATATTTGGCCACCTGAGGAGCTCCGGCCAGTCAATCTCCCAGAAGTTGACGGATTTCGTCACAGCTGAGGGTAAGTCTTTGTTTGACCTCCATAAGACTTCGATTTGCCTCAAATTTTTGGCCAATTTTGTAGATATTTAGGGCACTTGTATACTGAGCTGTGGTGAAAAATTTGGCTAATTTTGATAGAGTTTTGATGCCAAATTGATGCTGTGTTTGAAGGGCAGATTCTGACCGACGGTAGGACTCGGAGGAATCGGATTCGTTTGTGGACTTCTGAGTGTCGCCTTGACTTCAAATTTTCGGTGAGGCTCCTCAACACCTAGTACTATGTGTTAGAAAGTGATTTGAGTGATAAAATAAGGCTTAAGAGTGAATTATGGACTGATTAACCGAGATTAGGGCAGAACCGGCTAAATCCCATGTTTCGGCTTGTTGAACCAGAACTCTTAGGGGCTGTTTAGGGGTGTCGCCAAGCTCTAAAATCTTCGTTGAGACATGCTAGGATGTCAATTGATATGTCATTGAGGTTTATGCTCCGTGGATTGGTGAATTGAGCGAGAAAATTGACAAATTGGTTAGAATTCCCTAGGTTTATACGGCTGTCCTGTTTTGGACTCTTTGAGCCGAACACTTGAAGTGCTCGGAAGGGAAATTTTATTGAATTGAGCTTAAGGTAAGGAGTCCCTAAATATTAGCTAGGCAGATAGGCCTCGACTGGATGAATTGGTTATGAATTTTGTGAATTTTCGTGAGATTATGATGTGATTGTCCAATGTTCGTCATTGTAAATTGATGAATGCTTACTAAATGCATATGCCATGAGATGATTGCCACATTTGAGTGATGAATTTGATTGTCTCGCATGCCGTGGACATTTAGCTCATTGCATGGGCTTGTACTCAATCATGAAGTCTTGAATTGACATGAGATTTGCCATGCTTGGGAAACTCGTGGTACTTTGGGGCGTTGAGATGCAGAGTTGTGATGGCTAGTACCCTGATGTGTTGAGACGCAGAGTGGTGAGAATTAATGTCCTGATGCGTTGAGACGCGGGACGAGATTGAGTGTGTGTCGACACAGGCTTGAAATGGCATTTAACGCGGGTTTGTCAATTTGATGGTCTGAGACGTAATGACGCAGTTCGAGCCTGAGACGTTCTATACCCGAGTGTGAATCATGGGGAAGTTCTGAAGGGTGGAATGCATGGTTTGATTTTGTATTCCATGCTTGACTTGATTGATGAGTTATGTTGAAATGACTGCTTGATTGTCAATCGTTTGTATCTGCATGGCATTTTTATGACTGATGAGTGCCTTATATGGTTGAGCGCATGTTCTGGTTCATTATTTGTATTCATCTGGGTGTACTGTCAGCCTGACCTAGAATTAGGACTTATTTTACTGAGATGTCGATCTCACACCGTCGTGGGACCTTGCTTTTTCAGATCCGAAACCCTGAAAATGTTACCTACGCGCCTAGACAATCCTAAGGAAATGGCCGCCTATTTTGATGAGTGCTTGGGCGATCAGGGTACCGTGTATGTTAGGAAGTGTACAGTGGTATGGATTGACGAGAGTGGTAAGGACTGAAAACCACATAAGCTTGAAGCCTGGTTTCGTAGAGTAGGTGAGGTTAAAACTAGTCCGTTGAAGTCGACGGAGGTGCCTCGAGGAGCCATCCTCAGCTGGTATCATCCTACTCGAGATTCTATAGAGGTGTCCGTTGCTGGTTCAAGAAACATGCCTGAGAAGACCCCAACCTTGGAGGACACCGATGAGGTGATTGTGATCGAGACCTTAGAGGACGAGCTGGAAGATACTACGATGGAGGACACTATGGACGTGGGCTCCGAGAATTTTTCGGACTACGAGCCTGAGGAGGATGTAGAAGAGACTGACGATTCCAGTGGTTCGACTTAGGGGTTTCCGACTTTTACTTGGCTGCTTTTGATGACCTTGTTGGTTTGTCTGTTTTTGGGGGACTTAGATATAGATTGTCTTTTGATTAAGTCCCTTGCCTCGACCTATCAGCAAGACTAACTCACATGTGCTTTTGTATGAACTCTTATTTAAATATGTATTATGTTCTCGCTATCTAGGTTCTCATTGATGATTGTACGGAGGAGTGTATGTTATCGTTTCCGCATGTTTCTTTATATTATGCATCTCTCGATAAGTGAATCCTGGGACTCAAGAATTTACTTAAAAGGAGTCGCGCACTCGTGCCTAGGGTGCAGGGCGTGACATAGCAGGCATCGGATGCACAACCTGGACTATGTCCTGGTGAACCTGACACTTGTTTTTATTTTCCTCCAAATAAGTACTTGGTTTATAAATAAAAAAAACAATTTCATTGAAGTATGTAGGCCGCATCGGATACACAAAATATGATATTTAAATCAATCATTTTTATCGCTAAAAAAATAAACGAAAAATATTTTTAATATCTCTCTAAAATTTCTGGACATTAATTGTTATTGATTATGAAAATATTTTCCATTAACTAAAAAAGTGAAGAAATATAAATGATCATTTTAATTAATATATTTTATAAATTATTTATTTTTCACAAAAGGAACGCACCCTTTAACTTTATTTAGAGGATTATTCCCACTAGTCTCTTTATTATACAAAGTGCATATTCAAAAGCTAGTTTCCCAAGTTTTTATCGGTCTCGAGGGGTTCGAAATTTGCTTAAATAAGATTTTATCGAACCAAATATGAAGTTTGATTCACCCTGACTCTAGTGCACGGGCATGATATGTACGCGAGGCTTGGAAATTATCTTTAAGGCTCGTGAATTTCACATCGTGGTTCTCGGAATGTTACAAAAATATTTTATGAACAATCTTACAAAAAGTTTAATTTATTTTACGTTGGTTGTCTTAAACTTGTTTTATTTCAAACCAGACATTCCCATTTAACCACTTAAGAATACTTATTTTGTTGACATTGTCGGTGGTTTTTTATTATGACGGGATTACATTAGTTAGGGGTGCGTATGGTAGCACCGGAGAAACACTCCAAGAAAAGTATTTCTGTTCTAAAATTGTTCCCAAAACACTTTTGGAACAGAAACACATATGATTAAAAAATGTTTCAAAAGTGTTCCAAAGAACACTTTTGCTCCATGCAACACTTTTGAAGAAAAAACTTAATTTTAAATTTTATAACACTTTTTGGAACATTTTTGAAACCACCACCCGCCGCCGCTGATGCAGCCATTACCCACCAGCCTCCACCGCCGTTGTAGGTCGCCGACGACCGCTACAAAAAGTATTTTTTTTGGTACTCACCAAACACGTTTCTGTTTCCAGAAATTGTAGCCGGAAACAAAAACAAAAAAAAAATTCTGTTAAAAAAATGCTCCAAAGAACAGAAACGTTACCATACACAGCCTAGGTTGCCGGTCTGATAGTGTAAGGACTTACATTATTATTTTCTATGTACCATATAGTCAATAAATTTTAAATATATGTGTACGCACGTATGTGTGTGTCTATATATACATAGATACATAAATAATGTGTGCGAATATATAATGTGAGTCTATAATCATAATTCATGCCAAATGATAAATGGGGCTACCCGGCCAAAAGCGAGAGCTATCGACAATCTGGCGGGTTCAGTACCTAAGTCACAGCTGACAGCAGAAAGGCTTTTAACTATGTCGTTGACTTTAGTACCCCGCACGTGAACTTTCTTATTTTTCATTTTTTTTTCCTCCTATAAATGCAGGTATGGGAGAATTTTTCCTTTCAGCAAAAGAATAGTGCTTAAAAATATTGAAATGGATTTAGAAAAAATTATTGTGCCAAACTCGAATTGTATTTTCGACCACGCATACTTGTTTAAATATAAAAGGGTTTATGCTAATCTGGATTAGGGAAAAGGGTGATCTCTTTGGGTGTTTTAAGTTTATTAAGTGTTTTTTTTCTTCAAAATATTAATTATTAAATAGACTTGAATTCAGAGAAGCGGTGAGGCAAAACTCATTACCAAAAGATAGAGGTGAAGAAATATATACAGCCCAACATTCCGATTTCAGAATACTACTCGACTCTTGAAATGTTGAAACCATAGAACCAGGTTATATACTAAGTAGGGCTGAAAAAAACTTAACTGGGTAGTTTCATTTGTTCCTTTTTCGTTAATTATATTTTTCACGAGCATGAAACTCTTACGATATTTCATATAGACGTCGTCGAAGTCAACCGCCCATTATCACCCTGCCATCGATATATATTAAAAAAAAAAGGGAGTGAGGAGTTCGGATGGGATCAGGCTTCCGATTAGTCACATAGACTGACAATTTAGGTTAGTGTGTCAACATTGTAGTGTAAGGCTCTTCAATTAAATTAAGATGAAAACCCCATAATCAATGTATGTTTAACTAGAGAATCGTTTCAGAATCATGTCTATTCCGATTAGCTAGGGTTGGTGATTGATGAAGGCATTATACCATATCCGAATCTTGTATCTCTTACTGGGTCGATTCAGAAAGAATACTCGACTTTCTTGAAACCGCGTCACCATATTATATACTAAATAGTTAGCTAAAAGAAGCTTATTAAACGATTATATTTGTTCCCTCAATGTTTTCAGGAGCGTGAACTTCCTATGATATCGGATAAAGCTGAAGCTGACCGTCCCTTTCCACCCCACCACTTGTATTTTTTTTTTTTTAATAACAAAAAGAGCAGTTCGGATAGGTTCGAATTCCAATTAATCACATAGACTGGCAATTTGTGGTCGCAACGTTCTTGAATTTTCTTAAGATCCAAAACTCGTAATCAATGTAAGTTCAACAACAAAATCATTCTAGGATCATGTCCGTTCCGTTTTAGGTTGTTGATTGATGGAGGCATTATACCAATCCGAAACTTCTGTTCGTATCATGAATCTCTCGTTCACCTTAATTCTTCCCCCAAAATACATAACCTTTGATGTAATATTATGTGGTCCAGAGATGAAGAAACTAAAGATTAAAGAGGATACGTCGCTTGCAGGTTTGTTGTCTTCTCATTTATCAGTTAGATGAAACAGATCGACGACGGACTCATTGGACTGTCTAACGCAATCAAAGCATTGGTCCCTGCGATTTCTAAACCACGGATTAGGTTGTTCAGTAGCGATCACCCAACTAACAAAACCTCTCCTCGTCAACTCTCAATCATATCTTTGCTGTCTATGTCTGTCCAACAACACAAAACGATAACCCACAAGCGTGTTTTCAAGGAAAAATTAAAAAAAAAAATTCATAAATATTTTATATTTTGTCGATTCACTTCTAAACTGTTCGAGTTTGCCGATTCAACCATAAACCTTATCATCTTTTACCAATCCAGTTCTATTGGTCGAAAATTACTAATGTGAACGTTAATTGTCCTACATGACAATGCCGATACGGTGGACAATTTTAAATTACATTATAACATTTTTTTTTCATTTTTTTTCCTTCCTTTTTTGCCTTCGGCCATCACCCAGTCGAGATCTCTGCCAGCGTCGAGCGAGGATTGCCCTCATCGGATCAGGTGAGAGCAGCCCTCACCGGCCTCGTGCGAAGGACGCCCCCGTTGGCCCATGGCAAGGTAGGCCGGGCGGAGGTAAACAAAAAAGGAAAAATAAATAAATAAAATTAATATTATTTGAAATTATCACGTAAACGCTGGCGGTGCCACATAAGATGATCAACTTCCATGTTAGCAATTTCCTATCAATAGAACTAAATTGACAAAATGTGAAATGGCTTAGGACTGAATTTACAAATTTAAAAGATTTATGACCCACATTTGGGATTTCACAGGCCTGTTGGGTGTGTCGCTAATCATCGGGTGAAATTTAGACATTCGTTCGCCCCTGTGCAAAGAGCACGTCGCAACGCTCCTAGTTGTCCAGGACAATTCCTGCTTAGAAATCATCATGACCAGACCATGTGAAGGTCGTGTCGCAGCGCTCCTAGTTTGGAAGCAAAGAATTTGCTCGAATTCTGTGGCTCCTAGTTATGCGGCGAATAATTTGCCCGAATCCTATTGCATCTGCCGAGTTCGCGGCTCATCAAGCTAATCCTGTTGAGCATTGCCTAGACATGTCATTCGGCAGGACGAGAACAAAAAGAAAGCACCAAACCTCACTTGAACGCGAACCCTAGATGTTTCTCGCATTGTCCCGACAATGATAACACTGAATCCCGGGGAGTGTTCTTTGCACTCGACATTGCATTTTATCAATCATATCGGTTTAGCATATGTAACGTCCTCTTCCCTTCCTCAATACCGAGCTGTAACTTCCCAAGCTAGCTAACGATCTAATCGACGCGCTTTGCTTTAATATAATATTATATACATTATAATTGGCGCATGCAGAGGACTAAATATAAAACCTGCCATCATGCAAATGCATTCATAGATAGGCACGCGCTCCTACAAGTTATGCCCTTTACAGGGTTTCACTACCTGTGTTTATATAATTACAAGATCATCTGATACCATAAACGACTGATTACAGTTAGTTACAACTTTTTCTTAACCAAAGACAATGACTGGATGTCTTCAATAGGTTTCTACTCCCGAATGAATGCCACCATCGTCCACGGCATCACCACCCTAGCACATCCGCTACTCTTCATTGCCATCATCTTAGGTTAGCTAATCCGAAAAATGTCTGATCAAATAGGGTGAGCCGAAGCTCCGCAAGTAAAAGTCTAACACATCAACCATCAGATACGGTAGTCCTTAGCAAACATGCTACATATTCAGATGTACAATCCATACAAGCCGTTCGCTTGTTTTTGCAACAAAGAAAATCTTTCACCAAAATTAGTTCTTCGATTTTTATTATAAGGGTCCTAAGGCTTAATCCTCAAACAAATTTCCGGCCAAGAGTGAATCACAAGGAGCAGGTGTGGAAATGGATGAAAATAGATAAATTGTAAATAGATTTGAGATATACAAAGGGTCTGAGTTACATTACAATACTCATAAAAAAGTTGTAAATAACTTGGAAGAAACTAGTTTGTAGGAACTGAAAGTACAGAAAACTCAAAGTACAGTGAAAGCTAAATTCAAAGGAAATTAAGTGTTTTGCATGTGTTGTTGATATCTCTTCTCCTTCTTCCTTCTAAGTATTTATATTTTCTTGCACTTTGCAATTGCTCATACGGTTATATTTGTATTTTCAAATCTCGAATTTTGGCACCTTCAATAACCCCACCCCTTTTGCTGACGCTCTTCATTGCTTTTGTCCGCCAAAATTGATCTTTAACTGCTCCAATGACTTTGAATTTGAACATTTTAAGTAACTTCTCATAATCTGCTCATACCCATTACTTTCGCTTCTTGCTCATAACTTTCCATTAGCGTGGCTAACTTAGTTGATCCATAGCATGTTCATGGCTCTTCTTCATTGGCTTTTGTGGTTTTCGGGAAGTTACCGATTCATAACTACTTACCGATCTTCGAGAATAAATAACTTTACTACTTATTTCCTGAATATCGGGCTCTTGCAGTTCTTAGTGTGCTGCGACTAACTTGTCAAATCTTCGGTAAATCATTTGCCATTATTTACTTTATCAAATTAGGATTTAATGACCTTGATGCCCCGCTTGGTACTTGCGTTTATTATTTGGTGTCAACAGATGCCCCTTATTAAAATGCTAAGAATGAAGAGTCACTTACTTTTTTTTTTAGCAGCTCATTCATTGCCTTGTTTCGTGCGCTTGCCTTTTCAACCCTTTTCACGTCAATATGCTATATATAGAGTTGTTCTTACAATGTCAAACCTCCTATTTTCAGAACTTTTCAAACTCATTAGGGAAAATAAAATTCATTGCCCGCTGGTATGTTGCTCATGCATTCTTCAATTCAAAAGGCATGACCACCCATTGGAAAGTCCCTATTGCACCAAGACATCTAAATGCTATCTTTGGGACATCTTCAACAGCAATGAAAATATGGTTATAACCTGAATGACCATCCATTAAGGACATCATCTCATTTCTCGATGTCAAATCTACTAGCATGTCTTCCATCGGCATCTGGTATTCATCCTTAGGAGTGGCATTGTTGATATGCCGAAACTCAACACAAACTCGCAACTTTCCATTTTTCTTTTTTATTGAACAAAATTTGAAAGTCACTCTCTAAATACCTAGTTGTCTCAATAAATTTCGCCTTCAATAGCCTTTCTATCTCTTCTTTGACTTTATCAACTACATTTGGGGCAAATCTTCTTGCTGACTGTTTGTGCGGAAGAAATTCTTTTTTAATTGGAATGCGATGTTTAATAACATCTTTTGACAAACCGGGCATCTCATGATAATCCCACATGAAGCAATCTGTGTACCCTTTGATCACGTTGATCAGGTCTTCTCTCATGCCTCATTACAAGAAAGTATTTACATATACTGGTCAATGACAGCCATATTCTCCAATATCAACTTCCAACAATGGGTCTTGAGCCTCTATTGACTTGTCATCTTCTCTAATTGATGATTCCCTTCATTCTTCAATGCAGTGTGAATCTTCAACACTTTGTCGGGTTATCTACGCCAAAAATGCAAAGTATCTTTCACATACTTCTTGCAATAAGGACTCGCTTTTCATAGAGACCATTTATCTCTTTTGATGCCAAGCTAGACTTGGGGATCCACTTAGTCTTACTATTCTTAAAGTGACAATAAGCAAAGAACTATGAATCTGTCCTAGGTGGTTCGACAATGTGATTTTCACATTGACAACCTCGTTGTTTTTTATGCATCTCAATTCGACCTATCGAAGCAAGTCCCAAATTTGCTTCAATATATTCCATCTTTCCGTCATTCCAAAATGCTAATACCTGATGAAGTGTTAAAGGTATACATTGATTAGAATGTATCCAATCTCTTCCAAGTAGCAAATTATACGAACCATTTGACTCTATCACAAAAAACGTTGTCTTTGATGTCTTGGATCCTATAGTTAGATGAAGCACGACTGTCACCTTGACTTTAGCAGCTTCTCCCAAAAAGTCAGATAACTGAACATTTGACGGGATTATGTCTTCATCATCTCTCCCCAACTTTTTGAAGTATTTGTAAGACATCAGGTTTAAGGTTGCTCTTGCATCCACAAAGATCTTGCTAACAGTACGACCATTAACTCTGCCTGAAATAATCAAGGATCTCAATTGTCTAGCTTTGTCTGATGATACCTTCTCAATTGATAGCATTGTCACTTCTTTCTCTGAGATGCGCTCTCGATCTTCTTTCACTATTGAAAATGCTCCATATTTAGATGGAAGCTTTGTATGGATCATATTGATCCTCATTGGGGAACGATACTTAATGTGGACATCGAACCCTATCGAGAAGGAGGTGCTAGGGACCCGCTGACTTATCCGCTTGGTCCAATTACTCAAGCGAAGGCGAAAGAATTCAAGCAAGCTGTTGGTATCATGATTCAAGATCTTTGGAGTGGAGGCATTCTTGATTCAAGGATTGAAAATTCTGAAGCTCCTTGGCACAACACAATTACATTTAGTCTCGTGAATTGCGATGGATTTCGGCCATTCGGCATCGTTTAGATGGGTTTTTAGGCTTTTCCCCATTTTTTGGCAAATTTTATTAATTAGGATTATTTTCATCTTTTTGCCTTTTAGGGTTAGCACCATATATAAGGGTGCTTATGAGTTTCTGAGAACACAACATTAATTCAGAATTTTATACATAGAGTTTTTCTCTTATTCAAGTTCTCTTGAAGACTATATCTTATCAAGTTTTCCTTATGACGATCGATTCAACTCATCGAGCAAGATCGCAAATTCTCTGGTTCATGGCGTCTATAGTGTAGATTGGTTAACATAGGTTCATCAACATATCACATTTATACCAAGGTTACCAATCACAGGTTCGATTGGGGGTCAAGGTTCACAATTCGTAATTCTTGGATCTTCGTAAAATGATCTGTTTTCGTAGCGATTCACATCATCTGGTATTAGAGCTGGTTCTGCAAAGTCTAGTTATCTTACTTTTATTGATTTTACTTCACCAATTTAGGGTTTATAGAATAAGGGTTTGTAGAATTGGGGATTCGTTATTAATCGAATTAGTGAATTGTTCTTTATGCGATATCAATTTTGATTTAGGGTTTTTCGGTCCTAATTGTTTTGATTGTATTGAGTTCTTTAAAGAGAGAGAGAGAGAGAGTTTCAGCAAAAAAACAATTCAGTGAAAAAAAAACAAAAAAAAAAAGGTATCGATAAAAAAACTAAACAAAAAAATAAAAAAAATTAGAAAAAGGCCATAAAAATCAGGATGATGACTCATTTTATTATTATTATTATTATTATTATTATTATTATTATTATTATTATTATTATTATTATTATTATTAGTTGGACCGAATAGGAAAAAAAAGGTAGCAGAAATTGAATCTGAATTCAAATCTAGCAAAAGTTGCTGAATTGAGTAGTATATTGCTGACTCGATCTTGCTTGGTGGTTTAGTCAACTGTTTGGAGGAACTTGTGAGACTAGAATTTTAGTTTTGATAAAGAGCTTGAAAGAAGGAAACTAGAGAAAAAAGGCAAGAGTGTGCGAGTTTAATTGAGGGAAGAAAAAGCCTAGATTGAGTTAAACACGAGGAGAGTGATAAACACCTTGAGTGAAACACGTGGGCGAGTGTTTGGTGAGGTTTCTTTTATTTCTAACATTTTCTTGCAGGTTTAGAGAAAAGGAAAAAAAAATCATGTCAGGCCAGGAAAGCGTAAATCAAAGAGAGGATGGTTCCAATTCAAGGGATGATGCGATTTTAACAGGCATCCAACAATTGGGCTTATAACTTGAAACACTTAGCAATAGAGTTGTGAGATGTAAGACGAGACTTGATGGTGATCGAGAGCCACCACAAGAGAGGCCACAAAATCAACGAGGGAGCCTAGGGTACAACCTAGATGGCACCGGCAATTTGATGATGAATATGTATCCCATACAGAAGATGACCGACATGGCAAGTTTAGGAGGAGGAACGGACACCAAGGGATTAGATATCAAGAAGATAATGAGCTTGACAATATCAAGATGAAGATTCCATCTTTTCAAGGAAAAAATGATCCTGATGCGTATCTGGAATGGGAGAAACGAATAGAGATAGTATTTGACTGCTAGCGATATTCGAAGCTCAATAAGGTAAAAATTACAGCTGTTGAATTTAATGATTATGTTATAATTTGGTGGGATCAGCTTGTGAATAGTAGGAGACACAATGGTGAGAGAACAATAGAAACGTGGGATGAAATGAAAGTGGTGATGAGAAGGCGTTTCATACCACATCATTACCATAGAGACTTGCTCCATAAACTGCAAAATCTCACGCAATGTAACAAGAGCATGGAAGAATACCATAACGATGATCCGTGTTAAAGTGGTAGAGGACCGTGAAGCTATTATGACACGATTCTTATGTGGTTTGAGCCGAGATAAAGCAAGAGTGGTAGAGCTGCAACATTATGTTGAGTTAGAAGAATTGGTGGACAAAGCTATTAAAGTAGAGAGGCAATTGAAGTTGGACCGAAATTACAAGAGTGGTGGAAGTTCTAGCTCGAATTGAAAAACCAATTGAAAGAGAGATGAGAAGCCGAACTGGAAGGGAAACAACACCAAGGTTTAAACTTCAAATGAGAAGGAGTAAGATGACAAAGTTCGTTTGAATCCGACTTTAAGTAAAACTGAAAATCCTGACACTAAAACTCATGAAATTAAATGTTTCAAGTGTGTAGGCATGGGTCATATGACGAATCAATGCCCTAATAGAAGTATGATGATAATGACTGGACTTGGAGATGTTCAATCTGAAAACGACAGGAAGAAAGAGGATGATATCATGCCGCCGTTGGACAGCTGTAGTGATGTCGAGATGCTAGTCAATGGTAAATTGATAGTGGTTAGACGTTCTCTTAGCGCGCAAGTCAAGAAGGAGGAGCATCACCAGTAACGTAATAACTTGTTTCATACAAGATGCTTGGTGAATGTTAAGATTTGTAGTTTAATTATTGATGAAGGTAGTTGTACAACTGTAGCAAGTTGTACTATGGTGGAAAAACTAGGATTGAAGACTACAAAGCACCATAGACTATATGGACTTTAGTGGTTGAATGATATTGGTAAAGTGAAAGTGTCAAAGCAAGTCCTAATTCCATTTGAGATAGGGTGATATAAAGATGAGGTGGTATGTGATGTTGTACCTATGCAAGCGGGACATCTTTTACTTGGTAGACAAGACCATGGCAGTATGATCGGAGGGTGCATCACAATGGGTACGCTAACCAATATTCATTGGTGATGAATCAAAAGCTTACACTTTGGTGCCAATGACACTTACTGAAGTGTATGAAGATCAATTGAAACTATAATGTGAAGCTGAGAAAGAGTGAAAAAATGAGAAAATTGAGAGCTTGCGTGGAGAGTCTGAGACGTAAGGAAAAGGAGAGGCTGAGAAAAACAGAGTGGTAGAAGCCGAGGGAAAAGCAGAGAGAAAAGAATTTCTATGCAAGATCGAGCAAAGTGAGGAGAGTTTTGGTTCTGGACCGACCGATGTTTGTACTTTTTTACAATGAGACATTGTTTACTGCTAACGATCTTGACCCGAGTTTGCCTAGTTACGCCGTGTCTTTATTGCAAGAATTTGAAGATGTCTTTCCTAACGAGGTTCTTGGAGGTTTACCACCGATTCGAGGCATAGAGCATCAAATTGATTTGATTCCTGATGCGCCATTACCTAATCGACCTGCATATCGAAGCAATCCCGAGGAGACAAAGGAACTTCAACGGCAAGTTAGTGAATTACTAGAACGATGACATGTGTGAGAGAATATTAACCCGTGTGATGTTCCTGTTTTTTTAGTGCCAAAGAATGATGAGACTTGGCGAATGTGTATTGATTGCCGAGCGATCAATAATATTACGACAAAGTATCAACATCCTATTCCTAGATTAGATGACATGTTAGATGAGTTACATGGAGCTTACATATTTACTAAAATTAATTTGAAAAGTGGCTATCATCATATTACGATGAAAGAAGGAGATGAATAGAAAACTGCATTTAAGACCAAGTACGGATTGTATGAGTGGTTAGTCATACTGTTTGGTTTAACTAATGCACCTAATACTTTCATGCGACCTATGAATCATGTTCTGCGAATTTTTATTGGTCGATTTGTAGTTATCTATTTTGATGATATTTTGATATATAGTCGAAATCTTGATGACCATATTGAACATGTGCGAGTTGTTTTATAGATTTTAGGGGCCGAGCAACTATATGTTAATCTGAAGAAGTGCTCTTTTGTAACTAACAAATTAGTATTTCTAGGATTTGTTATTGGTGCTGATGGAATATAAGTTGACAAAGGAAAAGTGAAAGCGATCCGAGAATGGGTGACACCTAAAACTATAAGAGAGGTGCGCAGCTTTCATGGCTTAGTCAGTTTCTATCGCAGATTTGTGAAGGATTTCAGCACCATTACCGCACCTTTAACCGAGGTCATCAAGAAGAACGTGGGTTTCGCATGGGGAGAAGAGCAAGAGAGAGCCTTCAATCTGTTGAAGAATAAGCTAACTAATGCTCCTTTGTTATCATTTACCGAATTTCAATGCTACTTTTGAAATAGAATACGATGCTTTTGGTATAGGAATTGGAGCTGTGTTGATGCAACGAGGATATCCCATATCTTATTTCAAAGAAAAATTAAGTGGAGCAACATTGAATTATCTAACTTATGATAAGGAGATGTATGCGTTGGTGCGAGATTTGGTAACTTGGCAACATTACTTATGGCCAAATGAGTTTGTGATCCACACCGACCATGAGACCTTAAAGTATTTGAGGGGGCAGCAAAAGTTGAATAAAAGACATTACAAATGGATGGAGTTCGTAGAGACTTTTTCATACATAAGCAAATACAAAAAAGGTAAGGAAAATGTGATAGCCGATGCACTTTCTCGAAGGTGTGCAATTCTAACTACTCTGGGAGCAAAGTGCTTAGGTTTTGAGCATATCAAAGATTTACACACTGATGATGATGATTTTGGAAAAGTGTTTGAAGCTTGTTAATAAACTACATTTGAGAAATTTTATAGACATGACGGCTTTCTTTTTCTTGAAAATAAGTTGTGTTTGCCTAAATGTTATCTGCTTGAATTGTTGGTGCGAGAGGCGCATAGTGATTGTTTAATGGGGCATTTTGGCATTAACAAAACTTATGAAGTGCTGCACGAATACTTTTATTGGCCACACATGTAGCGAGATGTCACATGTATTTGTGATAGATGTATTACATGCAAGCAAGCTAAGTCTACAACTAAACCACATGGTTTGTATACACCTTTACCTATCTTGATGCATCCTTGGATTTTTATTTCTATGGATTTTGTTTTAGGATTGCCTAGATCTAAGCATAGTAGGGATTCTATTTATGTGGTTGCAGATTGATTTTCAAAGATGGTCCATTTTATACCATGTCATAAATTCGATGATGCATCACATGTTGCTGATTTGTTCTTTCATGAGGTTGTGCGTTTATATGGCATGCCTAAGTCCATTTTTTCTGATCGAGATACCAAATTTCTTAGCTACTTTTAAAAGACATTGTGGAAAAACTTAGGTACACAACTTTTAATCTCTACTACTTATCATCCACAAACTGATGTCAAATTGAAGTAGTTAATAGAACTTTAGGGACATTGTTGCGTGCTATCATTAAAAAGAATATTAAGTCTTGAGAAAATTGTTTACCACATGTTGAGTTTGTAGATAATATGAGTGTGCATTATGCTACTAAACTCACACCGTTTGAGGTTGTCTATGGTTTTAATTCGTTAACTCTGTTAGATTTAACCCATTTGCCTGTTAATGAGCGTGTGGATTTAGATGGTGCTAAGAAGGCCGAATTTGTAAAGACGTTGCATGAAAAGACGCGGCTAAATATTGAGCATAAGACAAAGCAATATGCAAAGCAAGCCAACAAGGGCCGTAGGAAAGTAGTGTTTAAACCTGAAGATTGGGTTTGGGTTCATATGCGCATGAAGCGTTTTCCCAAGCAGCGACGTTCTAAATTATTACCTATATCTTCCTCTAGTACCTCTCTTAAATTGAAACCTGATAACTTCCCAATTTTGATTCCTCAATTTCTATTGACATCGAGCACACAATCTTTTGTCATCATATCTTGGTGATTCATGGACATTAACCATGCCGATCATTTTTGGGAAAAGATCTGTGTCTATTTCCATTGAAATTTTGCCTTTGTCTTCAGCAAAATTGATCCTGTCTTGTCGAATTGGCTTTTACTAGCAAACTCTTCTTTGGACGGAATTACCTATCCCTCATCTAATTTGATTAGCCCATCTTTCAACAACAAGACAAATATATCTCATCCAGTTTAACGATATCAAAAGAGTAGTTGTTTGTCTCATTGGCTTTAAACTTGGATACATCTCTCACTCTAGCTAGCTTAAGAACTGGGCACACATATGGCTTCTTAAGTACCATGGTTGCTATTGTTATCTCATTCTCTTTTTCGGCAAAATCACTAAATTCAGTGCTTTCAGCAAGGGCCACCGTCTACCGATTATCCTTCATTGATATCTTGTTTTTTTCCTTCAGCAAATGCTCATACTTAGAGACTCGAATAGTTAATTGAAAAAGATCATCAAAACCTTGCCCTTCAAACCTTTCCTTGAGATTCAATTTAAGTCTGTTGAAGGCCAAATCAATAAATTTTTTTCTCAGTGAGAGAAGTCAAACATATGTTCTTGGACCTCTTGAAATGAGCAATAAATTGATATGTGGTCTCTATATTGTATTGGTACATCCTTGCCAGATCGGCTACCATTACCTCAGGTATCAATAAGTAAAATTGAGAATGAAACTATCTTTCCATCTCAGCCCATGTCTGAATAGAGTTCGCAGACAAGTTCGTGTACCAAGTGAATGATGTCTTTGACAACGATAATAGGAATAACCTCAACCTCAAGTATTCATTAGTCCCAGCCTCTCCATATTGTGCTAGGAAATGACCTACACACTCCACAGTTGACTGATCTTCCTCTCTTGTAAACATAACAAAGTCTGGCATTTTGAAACCTCTTGGGTATGGGATGATGTCTATGCAGTCGAGATGTGATTTCCTGTACACAGGTCTTGGAGCTCCTCTTTCAGCTCCCAACTACCGCATTACTAGTTCAGCCACTCTGTCAGGGTTCCATGGCCTCAAATTCTATTGGGTCATCTAAGGATCTTGCCCTTAGGATTAATCTATTGAGGTATGTTTACCCCTTATGAAGTTAATGGGCAGTGGTGGCCTGTAGAGAGGGTTCTCCACTATGTGTGGGTATGGTTAGGTTACAGGAGGTCGTATAAGTTCAACCTTTGACACATGAAGTGGTGGTGGCATATTCAACATTGGTTGTGGAATGGGAACAGTGGGATTAACCGCATTAACTTCAATGGGAGCAGTCTGAGGAAAATTATAACCACTCAATCCATTCACTAGGTGTATTGGTGTTGGATTCTCTGCCTTTGATACAATTCTCAAATGAGGTTGTAGATTATGTCCCCTACTACCATTATACCCAATATTAGGAGGTCCCAATGCTGGAGGAAATGGCATAGTGCTTAGAGAATTTGCATAAAAGAGTGAAACTTGAGATGAACTAGTTGGACGAGATATTACCTCGTTTATGGCGTTGATCACCATGGGTTTTAGCACATCTGTAACAAGCCTCAAGTGAGATAGTTCTGGTGTTCCTCAGACATCCTCTTCATCGTGGCTACCAATATAGCGTCGGGTGCCGACGTGCGAGTTTGTTCCTCAGTTAATTGACATGCAATGTCAGCATTGCGATAGGCTACTTCTTTAGCCTGATTAATTGTTGAGTTCTTTGATCGTGCATCATTGACTGAATTGTTGATATTGTCAACTTGCAATCATTCTGATTAGTTTCTGGTTCTCACAATCTCTTCAAATCTCACCACGAAGAGTCCTATTGGGTGCGCCAAAAAGTTGTTCGCCTGCTTTTGCAACAAGAAAACCCTTCACTGAAATTAGTTCATTAGTTTTATTATAAGGGTTCTCTGGCTTAATTCTCAAAGAAATTTCTAACGAAGAAGGAATCACAAGGAGCAAGTGTGGAAATGGTTAGAAATGGATGGATTATAAATATATTTAAGATCAACAAAAGATCTGAGTTATATTATAATACTCCTTGAAAAGCTGTAAATAATTTGAAAAGAAACTATTTTGTGAGAATTGAAAGTGCAGGAAACTCAAAGTACAGCGAAAGCTAAATTGCAAGAAAATTGAGTATTTTTGCATGTGTTGTTGATCTATCTTCTCCTTCTTCCTTTTGAGTATTCGTATTTCACTGCACTTTGCAACTGCTCAGACGATTACCTTTGTATTTTCAAATCTTGAATTTTGGTACCTTCAATAACCACCCCTTTTGCTCACTTCTTCATTACTTTTGTCCGTTAAAATTCAGCTGCTTCAGTGACTTTGAATTTAAACCTTTTGAATAACTTTCCATAATTTGCCCATACATATTAATTTCCCTTCCTGCTCATAACTTCCCACCGGCGTGGTTAACTTAGTTGATCCATTACATGTTTGTGACTCTTCTTTATTGGCTTTTTGTGGTTTTCAGGAAGTTACCGATTTATGACTACTTATCGATCTTCGAGAATGAATAACTTTACTATCCATTTCCCAAATATCGGGTTCTTGCAATTCTCAATACACCGCAGCCAACTTGCCAAATCTTCAGTAAATCATTTGTCATTCTTTACTCTACCGAATCAGGATCGAATCGAAATTTAATGACCTTGATGTCTGCTCGATATTTGTGCTTATTGTTTGGTGTCAACACAAGTATAACGTGGGATGAACCATTATCGCTAAGACTTTCTCAAACCAACCATATTCACCTCTGACACTCTCAACCTCCTCTCTTTCTTCGGTCAAATCAAAGGTCAATGTCCATTGCGTTAGATCTGACCATTGGACTACTCAATTCCAAACCAAAAGGAAATCATTCAAGACCTAATAGGCTAATATCACCAAAGCCGAACCTTTCACACACAACCAAGCTGGGTCCGCTGTCCAATTCGACGATCCGTTCACAAAACTCAGTAATCGTACCCACGAGGATATCAATCCAGCCCATAGGTATGACATGCAAACTACTACAACATGTTGACACCTAAATTTTAATTTTTTAGGAAATTCATTTATTTCACGAAATGAAAGTCGCAAAAAGAAATTCTTATACATTGCACATTTATTTGTTCTCTCATTCATTGTCATTCAGTCAAAAGCGAATTGATTGAGCTTAATTTAACAAACGGTGGAGCCAAAATCAATTTAGGATTTTCGATTATCAAAAGGGGTACTCGAAACTCACATTAGGCTCAATTCAAATTTATTTCAGTCCATTTTAATCCGAGACTTTTAATCAATTGCCTATTTAATTAATTAAAGCCCAATTAAGCCTTAAATTCACCTGGATAAGCCCATTTATGGATATAATTTTCGGCCAAGACCATCCCCCTCTTAGTGGCCGAATTTTATGAGTATCCTAGCCTAAGTAAGATTCCTAAATTCAAAGATTACGATACTACGGCCTTTATCTCGCCGAAAACCATTAGAATCAACGACTGGGATTAAATATCAAAGTATTGCCCTAATATTCATTATATATATCCTAAGTTAGCCCAAGGTAAAGGGGGGACGACATAATTTTCTAACAGATCTTCTGACTTTCTATCTCCCACGTCTCTCTCTTCTTGCCAATCTCTCTCTCTCTCTCTCTCTCTCTCTCTCTCTCTCTCTCTGCTCGCTCTCGACCATCGGCCTTGTCTTCACTGCCACCGCTATTCTACTCTCACCTCACTGCCTTCGTCGTTGCCACTGCCCTGCGCTGGTCGTCAACTTTCCCCGCCGCTGTCGCCGTTGCACCGAAGATAGCCGCTGCTCTCGCCTATCCAATCGCACGTCGTTGCCTTCCTCCGCTGCACGTTGTTCTGATTCTGTCTCCCCTCGGAGACTGCCGTGCGCCACGGCTGCCCTGCTCCCGCCGCATGTCATGCTTCGCCGCCGTCGCTCTTGCTGCCACCACGGAGTTCTTGCTTAAGGCCAGCACCAGTTTTCGCCTTTGCTAACTAAGTTTTTTTTTGTCTCTCTAAATTAGCCCCGTTTTCATCCTACGGACTAAGGTAATGTCGAACACACTTATGAGTTAATCTGAGTATGTTTTTGGATGATTTTTATGTTTCTTCGCCGCTGTCTGCTCCCTTTTTCCGCTCCTAAGCATGTTATTTTTGTTCGAAAATACTTCGTTTTTGCATGTTTCTTGCTTTTAACTCGAGCAAAATTTCGTGGAAATTTAACGGGCGAATCCTTGAATTTTATGATGGTCGTGTCACATGTTTTGGCGCTATAATCAAAGCAAATCGTAAATTTTTCGGAAGTTCAAGAACGACATCAAAACCTAATCTTTGACAAGAAAATCTCGGATTTAGTCAATCTGACCTATCACCGTTTAAGTCTAATTTACTACCGCTGAAAAAACTCGAGATGTGAAAATTCATTTTTGGAAAATTCGAAAAAAAAATGATGGTTGTGCTTTTACCGTGAATATTGGTTGGCAAATTGCTATCTTAATTGATTTTTGCTATATTCTGAAGATTCTTACAAATTTAGTAAGATATGGTTTCCAACAAATCATGTCTAATTGCTTTTTTTAGGAAGATATGATTTCTTAGAAATCTTGTATCATTAAGCTTTAATCAAATAAAGTCAAGATAACAAAAATCTTCAAAAAAACTCACTATGGCCGAATTTTCAAAAAGGGAAAGAGCAAAGATCACGTTTAAGCATATTTCATGCATATCTTTAGCATATCCTACGCATATCTCATGTTTTTTAGTGCATATCCATAACATATTTTCGGGTGCCATCTATTGCATTCCGTACTTTCAAAATATCCATGCATATCTTTTAAGTCATCTTTTCCTCATTGCCGAAAAGAAAAAAAAAAGACAAAAAATCTGCTCGTTATTTCATCATAATTTTCGGAAATTATATACATGCATCACACTTTTTTTTGGAAAATTACATGCATTACATTATCATTAGCATGTCTCATTGTCACATGTCTATGACGCACGTTCACGCCTTAATTGATTGAATGAGCATAATTGAACTTAAGGATAAAAGTATGGATTCACCAAGCTTGACTAAGAGTTCTAGGGTGTCCGATTGTCGAGTCGAAATTAATACGATCATGACCAAGGAAAACAATTTCAAAACTCTTCTCAAGATAAAGAAAAGGCGACGAACGATCAAGACTATTCCAAAAAATTCGTTGGTCAAGAAGATGGATGCTCTGAAGAGAGAACAAGCTCCACAAATGGCATCATGCTGCAGGCCTGGACAACGAAGGCATCGACAACAACTTCGATTTTCTTTGATTAATTTTCGACTAAGTTTAGGTTCGATCTAGGATTTTTTCTTAGAATTTCCCGCGTCCATGTAAGTCATAACTTGAAATGAGGAAGGGTTTGATCGTCACTGCGTAATACATAGTCACATGTCACATTTTTCATGCACATTTCATGTCATTGCACATATTTGCATATCATTTTTTTCAAATATCACCTATTAATCTACCATATTTTTTTTCGAAAATTGCAGTTATGCATCATTATATGTTTTCAGAAATTACATAGGCTCATTCACCCATTATTTTCGAAAACCGCGCATTGCATATCACATTTTGCTATGTCGCATGTTCACGTCGTTAGTATATCATGTTAGTTTGAATTCTGTCTTGCATGCCATGTAAATATCATATCATTTGCATTTGATTAGTTAACTTTTGTACGTAGGGCAATTCGACCTTGAATTTGCATGCTTTGCATACCCTCATATATCATCCCTATCATTTAGATAGCTTCCCGTCATTGCATCCACGTCATTCATGCATTGCATTATAAAAATCAAAAGCCCCAAAAAAGAGAAACACATCATTTGAGCTTCAAATTGATTCAATTCGAGTCGTCAATTTATGACATTTCATATAAAATTAAGATACCGAAGGGACATTAGTTTTAATTAACTAGTGTAATCAAGTCCCCGAATCCACAATCTCTGGTTCGTATAAGCAAAATAGTTCTCCTGCTATTTTACTTAAGTTTATAATCAAACTATCAATAATGATTAGTGACGACTTCAAATTCTATATTATCTCAAATTAAATTAAAGTTGCGATTTGATAGCACTTAGGAGAGTCCGTATTTTAAATTAATCTAACAATCCATTAGCCTAAAATTGATTTAATTTTAGGTCGCGACACAACACACCGCACGCCCAATTCGATCAGCATGTCTCGGCCACCACTATTCGCTGCTGAACTTCAACGACTCGTTCACCAATTTCACCTATCCGACATTTGAAGACTTCAATTACATCCATAAGTATTAAGCACAACATGCAAACACTCAACGGTCCTCATGCCCAAAAACCGAACCTCCTCTTACATAATAATCTCGTTTTGCAACTCAATTTCCACGATCCGTTCGTGGATTCTACTAACCCAAAGCTCAAGGATGTCTATTAGGTTAGCAAAAGCCACATGCCAAGTAAATCGGCAACATGCATGCCGAACCGACAAATCTGAGATTTAAATGGGTTAAAGATTTTATTGTGTCAATTATGCACGCGAAACTATCTTGAACCGCCGTACCGCTACCCCGAACTTCCTCCTTCTTCCTCCGTATGCACGGCGAGAGAAGAAGATCAAGGGAGTAGGATTGGCGGAAGAGGGAGAGGGCAATCAGGAGGGGAACAAAGAGAGAGCGCTAAAGGAGAGAAAGGGAGCTTCTTGAGAAAGGTTGCAACAATGGGAGGAGAGAGAAAATGGAGGGTTAAATAGTGAGATCCGAATCGTATAGCCCCTCCTCATAAATTTAGATACCTAATCTTGCAATCTGAACCGCCCACATTTTTTCATCAATAATTCTCCACACCATCGATCGACTGGAGTCCCAAATGAACTTATTATGCTCATTATTCTAATCTGGCAAAATTCGGGCTTTTACAAATCTTCCCCATTAAGCAATTTTGTTCTCAAAATTTGAATCCTCGTTTTTCTCACTAAACTCAGGTTGATATCTCTCACCAACTACGGGCAGCCTCATTATGCTTCTGCTGAGTTAGCCAAATGAATTGTGTTCGTCTCATCTTTCACTAGAGCTGTCAATATGGGTCATAGACCCATATTTGACCTATATTTTATATAAAATTGGCATTATATGGGTCATTGATTTTTAAAATGCTCACTAAAAATAGGTCAAAAAGGTTAAAAGTAAAATTAAATGGATCACACAATTAAACTATTTTCAATTCATATTGGACTCATTTTCGACCCATAAAAATAACTCCCTTCCATAAGTTACAAATGGGCCCAATATTTCAAAGTCTTTATTATTATTATTATTATTATTATTATTATTATTATTATTATTATTATTATTCAATTTTTATTGTGAAATGAAATAAATTTGAAAAGAAAAAAATAAAAGTCGTCGCCGCAATCAATCGCCAATCGCTACCTGAGAAAAATAAAAAATATTTTTAAATATATTTTTAACAATAAAATATTTTGAATAAAAGATATTTTTCATTATAAATTATTTTTGAATAGTTAATAATTTTAAAAAAATCTTTAAAAAAAATTCACTAGACTTTTTATTATAGGGAAGTATTTTAGTAATATTATTTTATTAAAATATATTATGATTTGGTAACATGGGTCAAAACGAGTCGGATCGGTTATGGGTTAGTTGTGGGTTGGGTCGAAAATGAGTCATTAGATACAAGTCAAAATGGGTTAGACAGGTCAATATAGTTCGGACATATTCGACCCGACCCGACCCGACCCGACCCAACCCAACCCAATCCACACATTTGGCACTCCTATCTTTCACTATTAATTCAAATGGGTTTCAACAAATTATCAATCCTCATGGCATCACCAAAGACTCACAATGTCCCATCATTCAGCTTATATCTGAGGTCACACTAATCACATCTGCCATTCACAATGCCAATTTTGCATGTCATTCCTCGTGGTTTTGTTCGTTACGACATCAAAATTCCAGACACATCTAACGGTACTGCTGGTTTGCTGACTAGTCCGTATAGTTTACTTCCAGTGCGCTCCCCGAATCTTTGGGATCATCGTGTCCTCAGGCATTCCGTGGCGCTCTTCGAACTTCTGCAGATCACCATGTCCGCAGGCATACATATATACATACAAACATCCCTCGCACACAGCCGGGATCATCCCCGAACAGTGAACACACAGCAGATGCATTCAATCGCTCCCACCAACTCCCACGAGGCATCCTAGGCATTTCTCATCTATGACATCTCACTTACTCATCGTCCTGCAATGCCATGCATGTATCATGTCAAAACTGCTTTGGTTCAAACTCAGGAAATCGTTTCTTCTCATTGAAACAGTTCGGCTTGAAAACTTGAAGTACTTCAATTGTCAAAGATCTTTTTCAGTTGATAAAACTAGAGAACCTCGAAAACATTTTAAGGTTTTGGATTAATCAGACTTAGTCCAACACCTATACCCACTTTTTCAATATATGACTTGGTTCATTCATCATCTTAGAAGTCTGCCAAAAGCAGTTTCTTGCTTGGGCCACTTTGCCTCAGCCCCACTTTCCGCCTTCGTTAGATAGGGTCATTATAGGTCCACCATCCTTCGCTTGGTTTGTCCCAAGTCAACACATTTACGAAGAGAGTCTCATTCGACAAGTCTCATAGCAAGTCTTACGGTTTATAGATATCCCATTTAGCTTGTCCCATACCAAGCTTTATGGTTTATTAAGTCCAATGAAAATTTATGTAATGTCATGTTTAACGCATGTACGTTATCAAAACTCATTTGTTTTAATGTAAGAAAAACGTGCAATGCATGAATATTCTCAATTCTAAATCAAGTATTAATCACCTTCCATTAGTGTACACTAAATTTCACAATCTAATTGTCGATCCTTAACTTTGATATCATAGAACCATCAATCACATTTCAAATTCGGCGTGGTAAATCCATTTATGCAACCATCAAATGTCAAGATCCCTTGCCTAAAATTCGAACTAATTTATCTTTCTTGGTCGTCTTCCTTATAAAAATCAAATCATTCAAATCCTTCTCCTCAAATAATATATTTATTCAAGCTCATTAGCAAAATCAATGTCACAAATCCACCAATATTCAACTATAGATTCATTCCTATAATCCTCAAATATCAAACACGCCAACTCAATTCCATTATTCAATATCGATTGTAATGAAGTAACCCCCAATCTCATCAATTCAGACCTGCAGAAAATCATCACTATTTTCCGACACATTGATCCCCATACTATACCATAATAACCACAAAAATCCAAATTCTTAAATCGTGACCAACACTCTTCTTAGCTGCATAAGTTACTGTCAATCTCATAACAAACACAACCACATGCACTTGTAACCTCTGATCGCATTCGTGCATATTAAATACTTCAACCACTAGCAAGCACAGTGGTGATGCTAGTTGATATGTGAGATTATGAAACTCGATTAATATTACGAGTACTGATTAAAGGTTGTGGAAGGTGACGAAATTGAAAATAAGTTATCAGAGTGGTGTAGCAGGAGCTTAGTGCGGCCACGTAGGATGGGTGAGATAACGACTTTAATGGTATTACATTTAGATAAGGAGGAAATAATGACTGAAATTTCAGGAACAAAATTTCCTAAGGTGGAGAGATTTATGATGATTTGATTTCTATCGGGCTAAGTTTATAAGCGAAATAGATATTATCGGGCTTGGATTAATAGTTAAAGTGTCATTGAGGGGTTTAAATTATATAGTGCAATGGATCAAATGGCTTATTTATGTGGAGAATTAGTGTAATTAGAAAAAATTGTGTAAAAGTGCATAGTTGACAAGTGGTACATGTGAGTTGACAAGTGGCAGCCCATTTGGGCGCATGAGGGACACTTGTCCCACATAGAGGTGAGCAAATCGAATCACCCGAATCATTTTTCGGTTCCAGAGGGAGCGGTTTCGTTCTCGGTTCTAAAGTCCTCTAGTACCGAACCACCTGGACTGGACGGGTTGAATTTTTTTATTTATTTTAAATTCGGTGCATATTATCAAGGGAAATCCGAAGCAGAGAAAGCCGTCCTTGGAAGAAGATGTGCTTGGAAATTAACACCATCGTTTCCAAAGATCTTTCTGATGAGAAGGCCATTGCAGAAATCCATACGGATGGTAAAGATTTGACCTTTGCCTGCTTACATTTAATAATGAAAACTTATGCTTACTTTGGCCCAAAACGGAAAACAAAATACTTAACTAGTTCTCTCTGTATATACGCATTAATGTCTTCATCGCCAATTAAGGTAAACAAATGAAACAAATATGAATCACGGACTTCACATTTACAGCATCAATCTCTTGTCGTCTTGCCACATTCTAAAGCATTCCCTTCATGACAAACACGGCATGATTGATGACTGCATCCACCACCCTTCATTCCACTTTGGACGCGGCGATCATTGCGGCATCAAAGAAGCTTCAGCTGCTCCATATAGAGTAGATCCTTTTCTCTTCCTCTTGTTGTTTTTCAGATTTAACAAAGAGAATTTCACATGCACGCAAATCTTTCCCTTCTCCATTTCCAACTTACCTCTTGTCACCAGCCAATGCCCTAGGCTATCTTGAGGCACCTTGCAATGTTATGAAATGTTTATAATTTCTTGAAATCGCCCGGGAACCGGACCTGACCTACGGTCCGGTCCGCAGTTTCGAAAAATTGAGAACCGAAACCACCGATCCAATTCTCGATTCTTGAAGGTAACCGGATAGGACCGGAAACCGATCACCCCTAGTCCCACATGCATGAAGCTCCCCCACCCATAAATAATCTAGCCTCCCTCTCTCTTCTCACTTTTAGAAATCTCTCAAGAAGGCTTACTCTCTTTCTATCTTGCCCGTTTTCTCTCCCTGTACCCGGCGACGGCTTCTCCCTCTCCCTCGCTTCTTGGTCTCACTCGTTTTTCTCGCTTGCACCGCGACGAAGGAAGGATGAAGCTCGGGCGTGGTGCGGCGCTTCTCACGGCTGTCTTCATGTCGGTTACGAGGCGAGTAGATTCCTAACCTCGTGGTTGTTGATTTTGCATGCATGTTTTGATTTCTAGTACAATAACTATCCTAGAGATCTAGGTGAAGTGAATTGAGCGTTGGATCGTTGCGAAGGGCGACGGGTTGATGATCTAAGCGCGTATAACCCGAGTAAGAAGTGTGGGCGCGAACAACCCTAAACATGTTTGAATGTGATGGATTTCAGTTAGATGAGGTCTCCTTGGCATCGGATTTGTGAATTTGAAGGATGGATCATCGAATTGGGCGACCAATGATGGTAGATCATGCACAAAAGGTTCAGAATTGGTTAGTGATGGGCTGATAGGCCCAAATTGACTTGCATGTCCCATGTCTTGGTCTGATGAGGTGCGAATAGTGATGGATGGATGAAATTCCAGGCCAGTTGGGCAAGACGGTTGAGGGATCGTGGATGGATTCATGTGAGAAAGCTGGCGATGGCGTTATATGAGCGCGTAGATTGAATGGTCTGGCTATATCAATTCAATCGTTTTGCTTGTCCATTTTTTTTTTTTTTTTGATATTGATATGTGTTGCTTGCTTGCTGGATGATTAATAGGCCAATTTTCGCTGTGTTAGATCTTTACTCGGCTCATTCTCGTTTATTTCTTCTTCTTCTTCTTTTTAATTTACAGATGAGCAAAGCCAGTAAGGTGAAGCGGTCATGGATAATGATAACACGGAAATGACAGTGGCGGACAGAGACAAGATATTTTCACGTAGTCTCCCAATTGTACCTTATTGGATGTTTGTGATTTTTGGATAACCTTATTGTTCGTAAAGCCGGTAGTGAAACCTACGAAGGCCAAACCCTTTTCGCGAGCCTATCCTTGCATGCACTTGTACATTTTGTATGGCCGGCCTTTTATGTTTATAGTCTTCTGCATGCGTCGAGTACATATATAATAAGAGATTAAAACAGAGATAGCAAGAAGATAGTGCCTGGGACGCTATAGTATACGAGTATGTCATGCAACAGAACTGAGACTCTGCAGAGAAGCTTCAAATGGCTGCCACGTGTCACAAAATTGCAATCTTCACTATAGCATTTCCATATTCAAATGTTGCAACTTACATGGACAACACCGTGATCCGTAATTCTAACAAGTTTCGCAAGAACTATAGATGACAGATTGTTCCAACAGTGGACAAAGTTACATACAACGATTAAGCACAAGCCTGGTTGATCATTTTTCCAAATCGACAGTGCTAGATAAGACATCCATGACATCCAAAAAAGGTTTTCGATAACCGTACATGCTAATGTTCTGAAGAAGAAACACTTATCTTCATGTGGCACTTTAACCCCCCATCTCAAAACTAATTTTCGTGGCTACGTTCTGCAGACCTCTATGTTGCTGAAGTAAGCAGTTACTGCCTTTAACTTACCATTCAGGTAGTTCTTCTCGACCTGAGATGGGCGAACATATCAGAAGAAAGAGAGCATAAACCATTTCAGGAGACTCTTACATGAAATCAACGACGCTTCATTCCCCTTAAAACCAACCCACCAATTAGTCTGAAGTGTGAAACCACAAATTATAACCAAAAGAAAAGGAGTGTAGCAAACTCTCAATGCCCTCAAAAGCCAAGATGTCAAGCTAGAGGGAGGAAAAATATCATCTCCAAGAGGAGGATGGGACACGAAAGAAGGAAAAAGATTCGCTTGGTGATATATTTCAAGTCCATAAACCAGGTAGAGACAGCACATTTGACACTTCAAGAAACTCTTCAAATATTCTTGAGAACACTTGGCGGGAAAAAAACTCCAATTGCCAATGCAAACAAAAAAATTCATGATGGATTTCATTCATAAAGACGAGAGCGCATACAAGAATGGGAATTACCTCCAATGACCATGGAGGTTGAACAGAAAGAGCAAGCTCAGCTAATTGGTTCACATCAACATTTTTCGGGAGGAACATGACCACTTTGGAAGCAATTTCCTTGGCAATGTTAAATAGGAAAAATCTGCAGAGTACATATTAAAGCAACAAAGTCATAATCAGCCTCAAAGGTGCAAAACGAAGTCAAAGATAACCATGATGCCAATAATATTCACAATATAACAGGTTCATTTTGCTTCAAATGATTTAGCCGCTCACCCGTCATGCGGCTTGAGCATGGTTTTCATGTCGTATGTTTTTACTTTGGTATAACCAGGACCACCCCAAGGAGGTGACAAGAAGACAGTATCTGCCTGCAATAGGAGAGAAAAGCATTTACTATCATCCAGAATCCCCGGATTTACATCTATCTTATAACGCTCTACGGGGTCCTCAATATATTCTTTACATTGAGAGACTGAACAAAATGTATATAGAAAAAACAAGATACATAACCAAAGTTGAAATAAAGCCCGTTTGGTTTTGGCCACTTATTGAGGAGATTGAGGTTTCAGACTGCATAAGAAAAAAGGGGAGGAAAGCTCCTTGTCACTGGATATGCGTACATGAAATTGCGATTCCAATCTCAAGAAGAAAAATCACGTTAAGACTTCAAGAATTGGAAGCAATAACTGTCAAACGTCTTGTATCCTAGGCAACAATGTGAGCAAGGACATGTCAGGGATATATTTTTGACGTTTGTAAGATAGGAAATGACATTGATGGGACAATTTGCCACATCCATACATATGGAAAGGCCACAGACTTCTCAATACCTTCAAGTTTCGTGCCAAAGTGAAGAAATCTCCTTTTACAAAATCTATTTCACCATCAACATCATATACAACAGCATTATGTTGTGCATATTCAATCTTTTTTGGATCGATGTCGACTGCGATTACGTGTCTGCCCCTGAATCCATAACAACAAAAGTGAAGCATAAGTATTTTTCATGTTTGCATACAGAAGATTGAACATACTAGCCCACTTGACCATAACAACAGCATCAAGGTTCGAACTAGGATAAGAACCGAAATGAGACAAATGAAAAACTCATCATTTGTTTATTTTTCTTGATCACGGATCACTGCGGATGCTTTCCCGGAAATCATGTTCGAGTATAGGCATTATGAGGCAAACTTCTGTGAGAACAGTTGCTAAGGAATACATCAACTCGAAGATTTTACCATTATATCTCTTCCTGCAGGAATTGATGTTCAATGTGTTTTCTAGGGATCTATGCTGTTGCTGTTGTAAACAAGCCAGGAAGGCTGCTCGATGTCTGCAAATCTATATCTGGATCAGGCTATGGATAGCCTCGCCTTTGTATCAGTCCAAGGTTAAGTTCTAATGTTCAGATACATATTATCTACCAAAAAGAAGGAAACTCTAATAACCGTGGCTTTAAAAGCTTAAAGAAATAAGAGAACGTGACACGATTGCGGTGGTGTAAACTACAAATTCCACCATATGACTGGAAAAAAAAACTACAAATTTCACCCAATACAATGTTGGTGAGGTCTTATCAAGTTCTTAGGAGATCTGAAAGATAAGCATAAACAAAAGAGGTCTATCGTACTGTATGAGGTATCGGAAGCTCTCCAAAAAGGTACGTGGGTTTCCTTGCTGAACAGGAAATTGGAGATCAGTGTTACAGGTGAGAATTTCCTTTTGGCTCAAAGATTTGCTATCTCCTAGATAAACCACCTAATCCAGAACTAGACTATATTTCACTCATACAAACAAATACGTAAAGCTTCAACCAGAAGCACATGGAAAAGAATAGAAAAGCGTGCTTACATTTGCGCAAATTGGATTGCATTCCCACCTACTCCTGTGAAACCATCCACTACAATTCCACCGCCACAACGAACTGCATGATGTCTAGCAATAGACTGAGGAGTAACAGAAAACCATCCTTCCTCGTCCATTTTGATACCCTCGTCAAATCTTGAAAAGAGAAGATACCTCTGAAACCAATATTTTTCAATGACAGTGGAGTACTCTTCACTCAGAGGAAAGCTCAGGTCTGCAAGATGCAATGTCAAAAGGATATCAATTAAACAACAGCAGCCCATATTAGCCTAACAATTCTATAGAGAAAGTAGTGAAGAAACTTATCGTGTCAAAATTCAAGATGATACTAAAGTCAAAATGCAATACAGGTTGAATAATATAGCGGATTACAAAATGAGTGGAACGGCTCATTTCCCCCCAAAAAAAAAGACAAATATCAAATAGGTGAGAAATCAACTCTTCTCATACAGATGACGCCATAGCGCCTCCAAATGATATCTCAATCATATAATTAATGAGGATGTACAAATTGAAATATCAGCACCAGGCTGCAGGCATGGATTAATTTCCAGTTTTGCACAGGCTGCCTCCTCTTATTTCTAATGAATACATGTTAATTTTGTCTTATTAACCTTATGGCTTGCCCAAGATTCACACATCCTCTAAAACAAATAGCACTAAGTAGTATCAAGAGGATGTCAGAAAGTGAATAGCCGAAGAACCTTCATTGACATGCAATGACTTCCTTTGTGTCCTCCTATTTCGAGCAACTGTTTTCCATTTGCTTGTATGAGAGTCAGACAGTGAATGCAAGCTATCCAGAGAATCCCCAACTTCCACTAGTAAATTATTCTCTTCAAGAGATATGCCTGCTGGGCCATTCATAAAACTGCAAGAAGAGAGAGATGAGATTTTAACACAGATAAACAATCATCAATAGGTTGTAACCAAGTAATTTGTCTCAATAATTAACATTTTACATTTGAGATAGGCAAAAATGGATCACTACGGCAAGGCCATCAATCACAATATAGTTGTAAGGCATAAAATGAACTCTATAACAGACATGATGTTATCTTATCAAGTATCATAGAGACATAAGCCTCCATTAATTTTTAAAAATATGGGTAATAAATTGGATGAAAAATATCACTAGGCCATTCTGCCATGTTCTAGACAAGGTTGCCCTTTACTTGAGTTTGTTGTTCTGTCTAATTATTGATGCGCTTGCGTCCCCACTACACAAGACATGCGTAAACCCAACTTACCAGCAAGGTGAAACATCAAAAGATACACTGAAGATATTGGGGGACTGCTTCATCACCTTTATTACCTTTTGGTCAAACAATCTAAAAAGATATATGCGCTACTTGATTATTTTCCAACCAAAGAGGTAAGTTTCAAAGTGTGTCGTCAAACCCATCACTATATTGTTTATTTTCGTAATGATGTGGATTCACCATTCTGTTAAGGTTGGCCAACGCTACAATAAAGGCCCTCTTAGGGTCTGAAAATGCTCCTCATGACAAAAGAATCAAGTGCTAAATTAATGAATTTCCTGGCCAACAGTTGGAGTCATATATATATATATATATATACGTGAAAATCAGCACGAGGATGCAACCACAATAAACAAACATTTGAAGCAGGAAATGAAAGATGGGAAAACTAACTCTAACTAACAATAAGAGGAAATGATGTGATTCAAACATTTGACTTATTTGTAATACTATCTTAGACAAACCATTTGTGGTAAAAGTATGAAGACTGTTAGGAACACTTTATTAACAGCTTAGCTAATAACTGATTAAAAAGAAAACAATCTCCACAACATACCACAACCAAAAATAAGTAAGAGACTAAGTCTTCACTCTCATGTGGACAATTTCTTCTATATGCAGACCAAGGCCTTCAAAATAGCTTATGCTCAATGGGTATGTTGTCACCAATAACTTTTAAAATAATAATCCCCATTCTACCTGATCTCGCCTAGTCTTCGCGAAGTGGCATCTTCTCCGCAATCTTTCAAGACGACGGAATCACCTTCGCCAAATGGTTGACCAAGTAATTTATCACGATCCATGAGTGAATCTACAGTATGCTGAAAAACACAAGTGTCTTCTGGTACCAAACAAACACTAGAAACTGAAAGGCTGACATCTTGCTCAGTCAACTCAGCAAGCCTAGCATTGGACTCTGGGTTTTCAATTAATGCTGCCTCTATATCTTCCATCCGAGGTGGTGGAAACCATGTTGACTCCTGGGTTATACTATTATAATAATAATTTCTCTGATAGAAAGAGTCCCAGTACACAATCCAGTCTCCACATGAATTGCCGTTGTTGTTTGGCTCCTGTTGAGGAACCTCTGTACTTTGGCCAATGGCTACCTCTTCCAATGACCGAAGCTTCTCATAACAGTCGCAATGTGTCATACCAGCTTCAACATGGTTAGCAGGTGAAATATGGTCTAACAAATTGGACTCCACTTCGCTGCCACCGAGTTCTTCCCTGCCACGGTCAACAAACGCTTCAGTTGAAGGACTTTGTGACCAAAGTCCACCTCCAGCATCAAAGCCTTTTGTGTTAGGACTAACTGCCAAGTCATTCTTGGGTACATTATCAGTCAGAACAGCGTGACAATCCTGGCAATCAATTGCCACATCTGCTATGACAGTGCAAATTGTTTCCTCGCTGACATAGCTGATCTCAGCCAAATCTTGTTCGTTATCAAATGTAGAACAAAATTTACCAGCATCCACTGCATTATCATAGCAAGAGATCTCACTTTGGCCGGACACCGACATGGAACATAAAAAACCACTGGGATTATCATGAATAACAGTGTGAGATACAACAACTGGCTCACTCACTTTCAGAAATCGAGCTCCTTCATTCTCAATTGCCTCTTCTCCATAATCACGCTTCTTATGTGTTCTCTTTTTTCTCACTTTAGAAGTTCCATTCTTCTTCTGAAAATTGAAAAAAAAAATATTTCCAGCAGATCAAAGTATTAGAAACAGCAGATGTTGATTCTCACAATACCTTGAGAGAGAGAGAGAGAGAGAGAGATCAAATAGTTTACTTAACTACTGGTAACAGAATTTATAGTTTGAGCAATTCTAAAATGGTTCTTTGTCTAGTTACACCGCCTACTCAGCATTTACTCCAATCTTTCTGTTAAAAAACTCATCATAATTCTGAGGACAGGATTCCCAACAAATACTCTTATAAAATGTCATTGACAGTATAGCAGGCTTGTTCATTACATATGGCAACATTGAGTTCACCCGATTTAAAGAAACGCCACCCTGGTTAAAAATATTTCCTGGAACCATTCAGTTACTTGACAAGAAAGAGTTCTCTTCAACCGATAATTTGATGGTAAATTATCATTTTTCCCATATTTTCAAGACAGTGTTGTCTACCATATTCCAAAATGCTGTCGTAGTCCACTATCTTCTACTCCAATTTTTGGAATGGTTGAGCAAACCCTATTTCAACCCCAGCAATGACAAATCTCTAAACTTGTAGAAGAACAAAGCCAAACATAGTTAATTACCAGAGCAATTACTAACATGGACACAATATTTGGACAAATGAATATCAAGACCACAAGGCACCGCAACATGATTATCCAAAATCCTCAGTAATAGCGAACGCAAAACTGGAACAAGAAATTACCTCCTTACTGGTCTGAAATGCAAGTGGCAGACCAAGCTCGTTCATCTGTCTGATGAGTTCCAAGTCCTCTGGTAAAAAAAACAGCAGAAAAATCAAGAGAATTTGAGCAATTTGTGACCATTGCAAAAGCAAGAATATCTACGACATAGCAACTTCTTCGGCCACATAGCAAGCCAGCACAAAAGGGAAACGAGGGAAAGGACCAAAAAAAAAAAAAAACACTTGCCCGGGGAGGTAGAGACAACGTTTGCGTCGACATTATCCCCGCGGCGAGGCGGACTCTGCATCGAACCCAACAAGAAAAAAACATCAAAATCCTCCAACTAGGTGCAGTAATCAGAGAAGCGGGAGATGCAGTCTAGGTCAAGAGCAAGAAGAAGCTCACACTGGCTCCGGCGGAAGGTCGAAGATCTTGCGCCGTCAAGGGGCCGTAGTCCCTGGAAGAAGTACAGCAACTCAAGGTAAGACGCGCGCGTCTGCACGGACGGACACAAACAAAGGGGGAAAGAGAGGAGGGAGAGAGGTAGACCAGAGAAAGACTTGAGTGAGCTTGACGAGAGAGCCGAGAGCTCTGATAGCCGGAGCGGCGTCTTCTTCTCCGTCGAGGTGGAAAGTGTCCATTTTGCGCACACTCGGAGAAATATATACAAGAATTCACCCAAAGAAATTGGAGAGACGAAGGTGGTCCTGAACCTTGAAGACGGGGGATTTATAGGGCGCGCCGTCGGACCTCCTCGTGTTTCGGTCTTCAAAGACAAACAGTGACCGCCCCAGTGACAAAACTAACAAAGGGCAGGATTCTCTCATTAAACGATGAGCTAATCACAATATGATGTGGGAAAAAAAAAACACAACGCCTAGATATGGCCAAAATGGCCTGTGAATCCGGATCCGGACCCGGCCCCGGCCCCGGCCCGTTGAACGGGTTCATGGTTCCAAACAAGAACCACCCTAGGCCCTTAAGGGCCGGTTTCAAACGGCAAATTTTTTCATATACATATATAATATAAATAAAATGGGGGATCAGGCTGTTGCATTGCGGCACCACCCCTCCCTTCACATTTTTTTTTACAAATTATATTATACACTCCCTCCCCTTCTATAAATATTCCGTCCCTTTTATTTTTTCACGGTTTCTCTCATCTTAATTCTCTCAAATTCTCCCAAATTCTCTCAATTCGCTGAATTCTCTCAATCTTATCTCAATTCTATGAATCAATTTTTCAATCAATTCTCTCAAAAAATAATAAATGGAATCAAAAATAATAAAAAGAGTTCGATGAGATAATCCAATTTTCCCCATCCGTAATATGATCTTCGTGACTATGCATGTTGAGTAGACGACGTCGATGATGATAATATCAACTTTATTTCCAATCCCAATGTCGAGCACGTTCCAACACAAGAAATTATTCATCCTTCTACTAGTGTCAAAAATATATCGACAACAAATGAGCCGGAATGGAAGGCTCGAGAGGATACATCCAACTTATGGTACACTTCGACAAGGTACGTGAAAACGAATGTAAGTTTAAGATAAACTGTAAATATTATCTGAAATCATATAATTTTTCTAAAAGAGACGTCTATGTAACATTCCATCGGTATCAAACGAAAAAAATCCAACACAAATGAAGATCGACACTAGCCAATAATAAATTTTCAAGTACGCCAGTCCTAACACTTATCATTTATTCCATTACACTGATACGCTTTATAAACAAACATTAGTTGAATATGTTTCCCTTAAACATGCTCCGTTTAATATTGGTGAAATTTTTAATTTGAAATTTTTAGTAAACACTGCATTGGTTCCTCAAGCACCATCTGTTTCGAAAATTACTCTTATATGCGAACTTTTGAAGATTCATAAATAAATAAATAAATAACTTTGACAAAAAATTTTACGGATTTCAGTGGACGTGTTAGTATAGATAGCGATATTTGGACTGATCCTTGACAAATTCATTCTTATATGGATCTCGCATGTCATTGGATAGGTGAAAATTGGATCATTCAAAAAATACTTCTTGTATTTTGAGTTTTTGATGAAAAGCATATGGCCAATAATATTTATTGAATAATTAGGCAAGTTTTAGAATAATATAATTTGATTAATAAAATTTTTCAATTGATTTTAATAATACCGCAGCAAATACCGCTTCCATTCCCGATCTTTTTTAAAAATGTGTAAATTATCTTTTGGCGGATAATTTTTTCACATTAGATATGCTTGCCATGTTTTAAATTTATGCACACAAGACGGTTTACGAACTCTTGAGGATTCTCGCATCCTAATAAAGAAAGCAATTGATTTTTATAGAGTCGTGCCTAATTTACGAAAACATTGGCAAATTTTGTAAATAAAATGGAAGAATGGCAAAAAGATTTCTAAAAGATATTCCGACTCGTTGGAATTCTACCTACGAGTTACTTCGTCAATCTTTTGATTATAAAGATTTATTATGTACGTTTATTTCGAATAATGTTCTCGAAATTACTTTACTCCCACAAGATTGGGAAGCTTGCAAATTTTTTTTAGATTTTTTGAAAGATTTTAATAATGCTACTAATACTTTATGTGATGTTTATTATCATACTATCCATTTATTTTTAATAGAGTGTGTTAATATCGCTGGTGTTTTTAGTGATTATGAAAAAGATACTCAATTAGCTTTGACTATTTTAGTAATACGAGAAAAATGGTTGCATTACTATTTAGGAATTTCTCTTGTTTATTTCGTAGGTATTGTTTTCGATCCACGTACCAAATTAGATGGTTAATTATATTATCTGAATGATTATTATTATGTTTGTTTACATTTGGATGAAACAATAGATATTTCAATTATACAATGAGAGGTTAAATACCCTCACAAAGCAATGCAGGTGGTTCACTTAGTAGAGGGTGTAAAATACTCATGAGACTCAAAAAATACAAAAAGAGATAACATGTACTATTTTCAAATTAAAAATTATTTAATCATTGCTTTTGAGTTTAGTGATTCTGAATACAACTCATATTTCAAAATTCTAGAATGGTAGAAAAACCATTCAACTCAATTTACAATTCTCACCCTCATAACAAGACAGATATTAGCAACTCATTCTTCAACAGTTGCAGTTGAACAAACATATAGCGCTAGATGATTAATTTTGGATGCCCACCATTCAGGATTAAGTCCAAAAGCTGTGGAGGCTTAAGCTTGTGTCGATGATTGGACAATGGCTAGATTTCGACAAGAAGAGTTGAATCGATAACACGAATTCTTCAGTAAGAATTTTGGAGACACCACCGTCGTGGTATCATAACGGGAAATGACGATTAACGATAAGGTAAGTTGAAGTTATCAAAGTTAGAAGAACTACATGAGTTATGATTCTTCTATCCCAATATATACATGCGTTTAATGATAATTCATTAAATTCAAGCTCATTCCTTTTATTTTTTCCCTCAAATTTTATTACAGTGTACAATTTAATTATAATTTATTATTTATTATTTTAAAAATTAAATTAAAAAAAGGAACCGAAATCGATCCGGAACCGGAACCAGTTCGAAACCAACTGAAACCGGCCCGAAACTAGTACTTCCGAATCGAAATCGTGACCGGCCCCTTCAAGGGCCGGTTCCGGTTCTACCTTTCTCACGAGTCGGAACCAGTGATTCTCGGCCCATGGACAGAGCATAGTGATTCGAATTTTGTCCTTATCTTTCTGCTTAAAAAAAAAGGATGAAAACAATCACGCGACCATCCAAATATTATGGAGATAAGTTTGCACATGGAAATTTAACGGATACCTAGATTTTTCTTTCAATCAAGAATCTAAAACCATTAAAAATTCTAACTTTAATTCCAGTCTTAATTTGACCTTAAAATTTTCTTTGTCCCATAAAAATGCAGCAATTTTAGGTATGGGAGGGTTACCAAAAAAAAAATTTGGCCATTGCAATTGCAAGTTCAATCTTAAACATTTTTTGTGCAATTGAGTCCATCCTTTGTATTTGTGCCAATTCAATACATACAGTCAAGTTTGGCCGGAAATTATGGATGTAAATACTTTTTTTATGGTATTTTAATATTTTTCAATTATTTATTTATTTTTTCTATTTTCCCTCTTCATTCTCCTTCTGGACCGTCTCTTTCAATTAAAGCATAATTAAACAAGAAAAAAGGCCTAATTGAGCCAAGAAAGAGCAGATAAGCCCACAAAGGAGGCCGGTGGGCTGGCCGACCATTTGAGGACTAAATTGAAGAAGAAATGTTTTTCCAGGGACCAAATTGCAAACATCTCAAACTTGTGGGACTATTTCGTAACTGATCGAAAATAGCTCAAAACCCTAAAAGAAGTCTATTTAAGCACGCTTAATCCTCATAACTAGAGGTCGCAATGTTACACTCACAACACACATGAGAGAGAGAGAGAGAGAATTAGCAGAGGAGATTCTGTAGAGTCACGACGCCGCGTTGTGCCATTGTCGCTGCCACTATGCCATCGCCACCGATTCCTCTGCCGAACCAAACCTACACTCGGCAACCAGCTAGAGGCGAGAGACAACAAGGTCAACCTTGCCACCCTTTGGTGAATCTCACCTCTGCCGTCCACTAATGAGGGCGAGCATCATCGTCACTAGATGAGGTATGGTGAGGCAAGGTCGACCTTGCCCATCGATAATGAGGTCGTGCCTCGTTAGGTGAGTGATCCAGTCCTCCCCTTTATTCGATCATCGGACTCGGGAACCCACGTGAGGTAGAAGGAAAGGAAAAAAAAAAAGCGAATGAAAAGGAAAAAAGAAAACAAATAAACAAATAAGATTTAAAAAATATAATAATAAAAATTATCTGTATCTATGTCCGCCATGCCATGTGAGCGACTTCTAATCAAAATTAGCTGAATAGACTGCATTAGCACAAATACAAAAAGGTTTATAATTCAATTAATAAATAAATTTTTTTAGAGCGAATTAACACAATTATAATAGATTTAGAATTTTTTTTGGCAATTTTCCCTTTAATACTAGTCTCATTCTACCATAAATTGTTTTTGGGTCTCATGTAAATCGTCAGCTTTTGGAGTCTTGAATTTGCCTCAACTCAAACTTGCAATACCTCCATCAACGGCCAAAGAGAGAGAGAGCATGGGGGGTCATCGACGCGAGTTTAGGTGATGGTTATTAGGCATCGAGTTTTCGAGCACCAGCCAAAATGAGGAAGCACACATAACTCGGCCGAAAATGTCATAGTTAATAAATAGGGCGACGATGGTAGCGTTGTTACTGCTTTGGTAATTAGATAATCTCGATAAAATAAGAAGGAGGTAGAACAAGAAAACAAAAATAAAAACAAAAGCGTTGTTATTCGTAATATAAGGGGGCATTTTTTTATTTTGAACAATTATGAGAATATTTACTGAGTAAGCTATTATTGGCTCAATAAAAACATTCGAAGCCCCAAATTGTTTTATATTTTGAAAGTTGGCGTCCTTGATTATTAAAATTTCATTTTCCAATGCGTGAAAGCAAAATAATAATAAGAACTAATAATGTTTTATAATCTCCGCCAAACCGTCTTGACCTTTTGAGTTAAATTAATTTTGATAATGTCGAATTATATTACTCACAAAAATGAAAAGGCTGCTATTTTAATAAAAAGAATACTTAAAAATCCTCAAATTTATTAAGTATTGACGTAATGATTTTGTAAAGTAATGTCTGTTTTTATTTTTATTTTTACATTACAAAAACGTCATAAGTGACCAATAAATAAATAAACGAAGTAAAAAATGGACATCCTCAGCTACAGCCTAGTGCCGGTAGCTCGTTGTATGCTTTAGAGCGTAAGGACCAAGCAGTCCCCGGTACCACCCCACCGCCGCCGCCGCCTCCGCGTCGAAGACGAGGACGGAGAGGAAATGGACGACGAGATTGAAGAAGGCATGGTGGTGGACGAAGACGCTCGTTCGCCGGAGCAGCAGAAGCAGCAGCCGCAGCCGCAGCCGCCACAGGAGGGCAAGGCGGAGAAGTCGCCGTACGAGATGCTGAGAGAGAGCAAGGGCTCGGTGGAAGAGATCGTAGCTCAGATTCTCTCGATTAAGAAGCAAGGCCTGCCAAAGCCTCAGCTCAGAGAGCTCGCCACTCAGATGTTCCTCCACTTCGTCAACCTCCGCCAGGTACTCGGCCCTCGCTCGCGGTTCTGTTTCCCTGCCTAGGGTTTTCCTCTCGCTCTGTCTGGTGCAGCATTCTTTTGTTTTGCTTTGTTTTATGTGGGTGCTCTGTTTAGTTTGATTGGGAGATGAAATGAATACGATGGTGACAAGATTTTGTTCAAGCTTGGAGGTTGACTCTGTCGATCGAGGAAAAATAAGGGGCTTTTGTGTTAAATTTTGGAGGCAAATGTCCTTGATTATTTGCTATTTTACATATGTGTTCGCCATGATATGATGAAATGTGGAACCGAGACCAGCTTCTGGTTGTAACTTGGATGCAAGGAGGAGGAGAATGGCTTGTGTAGGGAGCTTTGCAAAGTTGGAGCTTTAATAGTCCTGTTTTACCAATCATCCCAAAGCTCCTAAGCCAATTTTGTAGGCGGTATATAGAAGGTGATGTTTAGGATGAGTTTAGGCGACCCTAATCTGGTTCTGATGAGATGGAAACTGACTGTTCATTGTGGCTGACGTTGACACCAGGAAAGATTTCAGAGGATTGGTTACAATCAAGAGTTTTTAATTACATAGTGCTATTTGAAGTTGTGTGGAAGAAGGGAAAGAATTCTCAAGCAAACTCTTTTAAGCATTGGGAAGGCAGGGAGCTTTAACATATGAAGTACGGTCTTAGATCTTTTTGAGGTAGAGAGTATATGTATTGTAACAAAGAAAGATCGAGCTCATGCTTGTGAGTTGGAAAGGAAACAATCATCAGTGCTTTGTACTTCTCCTTTATATCCTCTGGCCCTACCTTAATTGGGTCTCATTTATGTTGCTCCCATCTCATTCTTATGCTTTTTTTTTTTCACCTGATCCTGATTTGTATCAAAGATAGGATGGCTATAGTACACATGTTCAGTTGTGCTGATTGTTCTGTAATGACTGACTTATTCTTATGTTACACTACATATTTCATGATCTGGATAAAAACGTGAGCATCTCCTATTGATTTGTTTTCTTTATAGGCAAACCGCTCAATATTGTTAGAGGAAGACCGGGTAAAAGCAGAAACAGAGCGAGCAAAGGCGCCAGTAGACTTCACAACTTTGCAGCTGCACAATCTGATGTACGAAAAGAGTCATTATGTAAAAGCAATTAAGGCATGCAGGGACTTCAAATCAAAATATCCAGATATTGAACTCGTCCCAGAGAAGGAATTTTTTCGTGATGCGCCTGAAGAGATTAAAAGCTCAGGATCCCATAATGATGCACACGATCTGATGTTAAAAAGACTTAACTTTGAGCTCTTCCAGGTGACTGGTGATCATTCTTCTGTCTACAATAGTATGAATAGACATGCATGGTTTCTGTAATATCTGATGGTACCAGTGTAGTAGGCTTATCACGCAGTATGTTTACATTCAGCTTTTGATCACTTATCAAATTTACTGCCTGTTCTTTTATAATTTATTGGTTGCATAATTTTGGCGAAGAATAAATTTTGTTACCTGGACATGGTCCAGCACTTGGAAGGCTATTGCAGTCAATGGAATATCAACATGTTAAGAGTTTCATATTGAATGGGTTAAATTTCTTAGATAGGCAGTTGGAGTATTGGAACAAGTTAATTCTCATTTTCATGTTTTGGATGTCCCGTGTGCTCAAGTTGATTTAGAGCGTTTAACTTTGACATTAAGTCTGTTTGCTTCGCAACAATATTTAAAGCCTAGCTAGCGAAAGCTTCATCTAGTGATGATCAATTTGCTAAAAGCCTTGAAAGATTCTCTTATTTTATCTTTTTGCTATCTTTCTTCCTCTTGTATCGGTATTGTCATTTTCTTTGTTGTTTCTTTTCCCTCATGCATGTTGCATATTGTTGACAATCATAAATAGACTGAGATGGTATATTACTTGGAACAGCGCAAAGAGTTATGTAAACTTCATGAAGAATTGGAAAAACGTAAAAAAGGCCTCTTGGAGACCATTGCTAACCGAAGGAAGTTTCTCTCTAGCCTTCCCTCCAATCTAAAGTCTCTTAAGAAAGCATCCTTGCCAGTGCAGAGCCAGTTAGGGGTTCTGCACTCAAAGAAGCTGAAGCAGCATCACTCAGCAGAGTTGCTTCCACCACCTCTATTTGTGATTTACTCGCAGCTAGTGGCACAAAAAGAAGCATTTGAAGAAAGAATTGATGTGGAGATAGTTGGAAGTGTGAAAGACGCTCAATTGTTTGCACGCCAGCTAGCCAACAAGGACTCTGGTAAGTGATAAAGGGATTTTCTCCACTGGTTTCATCGTTATGTTATTAATGACATTTCCTGATTTTAATGGGTGAATTCTTCATTGCAAAATTTGGAGATAATGATCAGTATAATTGATAATGTTAGAAAGTTTAGCAAAAGACCCAGACATGTTGGATACACTCTCTCGAGAGAAAATTGGATATATAATGGCACATGCAATAGGTGGATGGGTAATTAAAAATGCTCTTTTCTTTCCTGGGTCTCATTTTTTAAGTAAAGGCCTTTGCATTCCTAACGCGGTAGGGCCGGACGCTTTGAAAAGTTGAAATCCTAACTTAAAATGGTTGAGCTATTTGGGGGATGGATGCTATATAGATATAAGGCCCATAGAAACCTTGAAGATAATCCTCGTGGGATACTTCAACAAGTTATACATAGAGCAATGTATTGGTAGCTCATTACAACTGTTTGAACAAGGCATTATTTACTGCTGGAGCTTGTAAATAATTATACTTGGTTACGTTAGACTAAATATTGTGCAATACCATTGGCCATAAGTATGCTGTCTCTCTGAGGTGCTTTAAGTAGTTAGTTTCAGACCAGCTTCATCTACGGACCCAAGGAAGAAACGGAGCTAATGTTATATGCTTTCATGGTCCAGGCATGTCTGCCAACTCAGACAGCTCAAGGTTGGATGATGATGCCGTTGATGAAGATGATGATGGGCAGAGAAGGAGAAAGAGGCCAAAGAAGGTTCCAGTCAAAGAGAATCTTGAGCAGACAGGGTTTCATCAAGTTCATCCCCTGAAGCTCATCCTTCATGTATACGAGGATGAAGCCTCTGATCAGAAATCTTCAAAGCTCGTGACGTTGAAGTTTGAGTATATGTTGAAGTTAAAAGTTGTATGCGTTGGAGTAGAAGGTTCCAACGATAGACCAGAAGATAACATCTTATGCAACTTATTTCCCAATGACACTGGGCTCGAGCTTCCTCATCAGGTACATATGTCTAATTATAGTTCTTCCAAAAAGCAATTAACTTTTTTGTAGGACTAATCTCCTTTGTGTCTAAATGGTGCGGACATTCTTATCTTCCCTCTAATTGGATATATTTGGTGTCATTACGATGCAGTCAGCCAAACTAGCTGTTGGAGACACCCTTAATTTCGATGAAAGAAGAACTTTACGTCCATATAAGTGGGCCCAACACCTAGCTGGAATTGATTTCTTGCCAGACGTTTCACCATTGCTTACTGGTCACGAGAGTGCAAATGGTGATATTTCCAAAAGTGAGGTTGTTGCATCTGGTCTTTCGCTATACCGCCAGCAGAATCGTGTACAGACAGTTCTACAAAGAATTCGTTCTCGAAAGAAGGCTCAGATGGCTCTTGTGTGAGTCAACACCTGTAGGATTTGAATTTTGTATCACCCCTGAAGCTATGATAACAACTTTTCAATGGGTTCCAAAAGTTTTAAATTCCAAGTGACTGTTCTAGTATGGCTCCCTTTGGCTAGGATTGTTATTGTTATCATTTTGGCAAATGTGGAACAATGGAAGTGCTGATGTTCCGTAATTTCCTATCGCATATTTACTTTCTTTGGTCTGAGTTACTTCTGTTGAGCTGTTTTGGGTTTGTGGAAGCATGTTCTTATTACAATGATTAGTGATTGTGCCCATTGAATCTTGTGAATATTTTATTTGGTTACAGGGAACAACTTGATGCACTTGCGAAGCTCAAATGGCCTGCACTAAATTATAAGAGTGTTCCATGGGCCACGCATTTCCTATCATGTAATTTGCATGGCTGGTCATCCATTGGCTCTGTCTCTAGCGAGCCTTCAACTTTACCTGTCATCGACGTGCAGCAGGTTCCAGAGCCCATAGATGCCAATCCTGATGGATCATCTAGTAAAGAAAAGAATGAGCTAGAGGCTCCGAGTGAGGATGGGGAGCTTCCATCTTTTGCAATTGATACTAGAACTCCTTTCGGGAGTTCCAGCCTTGAAAGCTCGAGGCAGCTGGCTATGATTCCAAAAGGCATATCCCCAATTAATAAGGCGAAATCACTGAGTTTCAAGAAACAAGATGAGGATTTAGATCTCCTGTTAGACACTGATAGTGATCAAGATGAACCTCCTAAATTTGAACCAGAGGCAGAAAATGCAGCTCCTTCTGAACGCTATGAGGTGACAGGGAATCCATGGGTGAACTGTGGGGTCAGAGAGTTTCTTTTTCATCTAACGAAGAAACTAAATGCAGATGACCAGAATGTAAAACTGGAAGCAAAGGTGGGGTTTTGAAATTGTTCGGATTTACAAGGCACTGAAGATATAGTGTACATGCTCTTTTACCTGTTGAACAGAACTGAAGAAACTTGACATATGTTAAGCATTTGTGAACATGTCCTCTTAAAGTACTGGTGGATAATTCTAGCAGTATTTCCAGTATCAAACTACTTGAGAAACTTTGTTACTGTCTGTGTGTGGTCTTATATTTCTTTTACTTACTAGAATGCCAAATTTGATAATGCCAGATTAAAGTAAGCATGGAATATCCACTCAGGCCTCCACTTTTCTCATTAAGTCTTTGCCCTGATACGTCTGGAGGAAATCTTTGCAAGATTGATGATGTTGGGTGGACTAATGAACTTCGTGCTATGGAAGCAGAGGTAATGCTCATTTCCTTAATGACAGATGCTAGTAAAAGTCTACCTGCAGTAATATTGGATACATCTGCGTATGTACTTGCTGTGCTTTTTTAATGCACGTCTCGTGCATAATGAATGTCTTGACGATGCCCATACATTTACTTTCTAAATAAATGGATGTACATCTTCCAGAACCTTTCTATTTTGTAGCGCTGTATTATAAAGGTCATACATATGCATGTTTAGTTATACGCTTCGAGGTTTGTGTTCATAATTTTGTGTATGTTTTCTACTTCACAAATATCTTCAGTTTTACATTAGATATCTGCCTTTGACCATACCATGTTGGATATTACAGGTCAATCTTCACATGGTAAAGATGCTGCCTTTGGTCCATGAAAACTATATCTTAGCTCATCAAGTTCATTGTCTTGCTATGTTGTTTGACTATTACATGGATGAGATATCTCTGTCCGCGGAAAAGAGAGAGAGCACTTCTATCATTGATGTTGGTTTGTGCAAACCTGTCAGTGGTACGCTTCTTTCTAGATCATTCAGAGGACGGGATCATAGGAAGATCATATCGTGGAAGAGTGCAAAATACTTCACATGAATCATTGAGAAAAAACTCACGTTTTGATCAGCGGTGGACACTGACTTTACTGCTATTGTCTGTCTGTTTGCCGTATTCAGTTTTATTCAGTGTTATCAAATTCAATGCGAACTAGTACCTATAGAGACAGAAAGCTCATTTCTATCTCCTGAAAGTAGGCAGCTGGTGAGCAAATGTTCCTTTGACAGAATAGAATGCTATTTGCTGTAGTGGTGTACGATATTATCTTAGCTCATGGTTTGGATGAGGAAAATTTGTCCACATTTTAGAGTGCTTCCTGTGTGGATGTTAAGCTGTTTTTTAATCCGGTTCATTGGTGTCAGACTGGATGGTGATAGCCTGGATTTCATTCTGCGGAAAAGGCTTCATAATTCTTGTAGCTGTCGAAGGTAATATAGCAGGGTATATGTCAATTCAAAAGAGACTTAGGAAATGCAACTTTTCCTTCTCTCGTGGAACTCGTGTTGGCGTCTTGCCGTGATTCTCTGTTGCACCTTAATCTTCTTAGCTCATGACGTCTTCGGAAATATGATCTGCTTTTCCTGAGGATCAGATGTTTGGAGAAGTTTGAAGAACAGTTTTATTTTATTGGTGACGGTTAACTTTATAATAGGATGCCTTGTTGGAACAGTCTATCTGTACAAATAATTTCTGGTTGAAACAAGCGGACCCTCTTATTAAGGTCCCACACCCCCCCCCCCCCCCAAAAAAAAAAAAAAAGAAAAAGAAAAAGTCTGTATACATTCGTGGCAAAAGAACAAAAAACCTATGTCTAAGTTGAATGAATAGGTTTGACATGACCCATGTCGAAATATATGATTATTCGGGTTCACCCAATTGTTGTACACGTGGATTGCGTTTTGGCCACAGATATTTTCTTGAGCTAGATTGGACTAGACTCTTCTTTATTTGCTAACAGATAAAAAGATGCGTCCAAGACGGAAGCCAACGGACATTAGCAAAGTCCCCTTCCTCGACTAGAAGGGTTTTCTTGGGACAAGTACATCGCATCGACATATAGCTTAATCTACCGGTCAAAAGTGATATGCGTACACGTATTGATGTCAAAGTAGATAAGATTCATAGCACACTTATGATGATAATAGATCGGTTACGCCATGATATAGTCTTGGTCTATAATTTATGAATGACAGTGTTGGCCTTACTTTGCTTAAAGATTTCTAGCCATCTCACTTCGAGTCTAAAGCGCAATATAACATTCAAGAAAGAAATCGAGTGATGAACATACATGATGAGACTTTTGGAGATTACTTTTAAATCAAAGGGTTTTAAAGAGTAATTTCCAAAAGTAGATAAAAGATGTGTCCAAGTCGAAAGCCATGAATATTCTAAAGGACCCTGTCCTCTGGCTTTAGTAGAAGGTATTCTATGGGACGGGCATATCATGCGGTAATAACATGTAATGTGAGAGACCAGTCGAAAGTGATACTCTACATATATTGGTATTAGATTAGATAAGATCAAGAACACACGAATGAAGGTGATTGATCAATTACATCATGTTATCACTCCCATATAGTGTATCCGGCACATAAACTACTTTCTCCGTCCTCTAGTTGTAACAAAGGAAAGACACCTGAGATGCCAATGGAACATATGCGACTTTGCCATGACTCGATCCAAGGTTTTTGCCGAGGCAATGGAGCAAAAATTCACCACTTGGGAGTTAAATTCAATAGCCGCACTATGACTCAAATCATATCGAGCGGTAACAGTTCGAGCATTCAACGGAGTCGAGACGTGGTTTGCAAACTTAATCAAAGCATGGCCTTTTTTTATGATAATGTATCTTTCCTATTAAAAGAACAAAGTCAAGATAAGCTTGAGCTTAATCGATGTTTTCAAATTGTCAATGGAGAGCCAAGCTGGAACAGCTGCCATGTGAACGCATTCAAGTTCCCGACCCCCCCCGCCCCCCCCCCCCCCCCAAAAAAAAAAAAAAACAAAAAAACATTCAAGTAAAGCTCAAACTAAGACCCAGTTTCATTGAGCTCAAGTTAATTTAACCTTAGATTCCACTTTAGATCCTTTTGTTCTATTCCTCCAATCCAGTCCGTCCTGGTTCCATTTCATCGTACCATATGTCCTGTTACATATGTTGCTTGTTCATTTGATATTACAAGAGGGAATTCTTGAACTTAAACGATCCACAACAATCTAAGAAGAGGGTAGTTTGTGACATCCAAGTAAAGATATGAGAGCAATGTACATCACCCTGGCTCTGGTTCTGCATCTGGTGACGAAGTACTGTTGCCATGCAATACCAAACTTATTGAAAAAAAACCCAAAAAGAAAGGGGGAGGGGGAACCTAAGAGCTTCAGTCAATTTGTTTCTCTGTCAAATAGAATCAATTTCAACCATTTCAAGTCGCATTTAAGATTTTACCCGTGCTAGAGGAGTTTCTTTTAGGTAAAATTTTGCTGCAGCTTCCCATTAATTTAGATTGAGCAGATTGTTATCTAAGGTGACATACAAAGGAAAATTGGTAAAGTGGAATCAAACTTCATTCGAATTGCTCGGCATCAACTTATAAGCTTACCTCGTGTTCTTTGGCCCTTGGGTTAGCTATGTTCTCGCTTGACCAACTGCCAAGTCACCCAGAGGACAAAAGAAACTCCAGGCTTAATCCACAAGAATGTAAATACATTTCTTCCACTGAATCAAAATCACATAACACTCATTGTTAAAAGGGAAAGAATACTTGCAATAGAACTTCTTAAATCATCCCCAACACTAGCTCAGTTTTCGTAGGAAAGTTGCAAATTTGTTTCTGCGGGTAACCAAATCGGTTAAGCTACAAACTGTGAGAACGGAAAAGAAGCATGAGTATTTCAAGTTTCTCATATAAAGAAAGATATCAACTGGCAAAAACAAGTGCAAAAAGCACCAAAGCACAGTAGGTCGCGTGTATCCGTACCTGAGAAGACAAAGTTGCCTGAATATATTGTAAGATCGACATGCTATAGTGAGACCGTCGTGCTATATTAAGTATTACATTTCGATAAAACGCAGCCACATAGTTTTCCTTACCTTCCCTATTGGACCATAACTTCTAATGGAAGCAAAGAGCATATCGAGATCAGGAAAGTGTAATTGAGTAAGTAAAAGCTCTCTCATATTCTGCATCTACAACAGAGGTCACGTTTTTTACCTAGATATGTACAGCACCTAAACATACATATTTTCCTATACACAAAAAACCACTAACCTAGCATCTCAATTACCACGGACCGGTTTGTGTTCTTCTCAAGCATCGCTTCTTAACTCCCCGTTCCGTATTCATCATCTCCATGACCTGTTAGAGGTAATGAATCAGCATAAGAGATTTATCCTTATTACAGTAAAGAACATGCTCAGTCAAGAGACTCAAGAATACCAAGCAGTGATAATCTAATACGATGCATTTACCAGATGATATTAGTAGTTCAACTTTTTTGCTAAACTTGTAATTGCATAGACAAGAAGAGCTCTTGGCAAGGGAAACATGAAAGGAGAAATCTGACGATAATACGAGAAGTTGATCGCTCTGTACATTTGTTCAAGCTTAGGTTATCTTATACAATTGAATTAAGTTGCATCCACGCTGCTAATTACAATGACTCTATGTCAGCTGCGAGGGTGAGTAGCATGAAAATAATGAGCCCCAGTTCGAAGATCAAGGAAACTGAATGAATTATGAAGAAAGAAGTAAGTACGAGCTGTAGATAGATATTTTACTGTTGGTTATGTTGGAACCTTTTAACCCAAAAACTTACTTTCTAGGCATAATAAAGTCCATTGTTTCTTTACCCCAAAAAAAAAAAAAAAAAAAGGGCCATCGTTCAGTTTCCATGTTTTCTATACAGTTCCATTTCCCATCTTATATCAAAGGCAACATACATCCACTTCTCAATAATATGTCGAAAGGCACATCATTTACCTGGTTTTTCTGTATTTCCATGATCTCCGCCTGAATCAATCAAAGAAAGAGTAGGTGAGCTACATGCTATTGGGTTAAGTCCTTATGAGTACACACAAGTCATCCAGACAAAGAAATACCTGCTTTTTTCGTAATTCGTCATTTTCCTCCTTAAGCTTTGCAACCTCTGCTTCCAGTTCCATTGTATAAGCCTGAAAATACCAATTCAAAGAATAAGACAGATGAAAGAAAGAACAATGAATACATCTCAAGTAAGAAGAAACACAACTCCGAATAAATTGGCTAACATCAATCCCCAGCCTCCTTAATCATTACAAGTAAATGCCGGATTTGCAAAAGGCCACAATCTTTCTTGATCCCATGTTTGGTTTCCCTGATATGACTTTAATTCTGCAATATCTAGTGATGTTCAATCCCCCCATTTTTCGTTAACAATGGCCATTTCGGCTTGAGGACATAGATCAAGCTCATTCGTCTTTTACCTGCTTGCGAGCACGCGATCTTGCAGCCGACTCTCGGTTCTTAATCATCCTCCTCTGCCTTCTCTCCACAACTTTCTCCACAGCACTGTTGCACTTTCTTCCTCTCACACCACCACTAAATACGTAAGGTACGGGCGATACTGAGGAAGTATCACCATTACTTCTTCCCATTCCATCGGATGAGACCGGATTAGCAGGCGATCCATTTGGCATGCCCACGGGTCCAGCTCCTAAACCGACCATCCCCATTCCCCCTCCATGCAAAGCGCTTCCCTGAACCAATGGATCTGGAATCCCCATCAGTCCGCCCCTAAATCCCTGACTGTGACCATTGTTAGGTGAAGGGATCTGCTGCGTGAACGGCAAAACGGGCTGCTTTGGGAGGATCTGTGGTTGATGTGCCTGCGGCTGCGGTTGTGTTACCTGCTGCTGGTTCACTCTGATCCCATTCACATTCACCGGCATGTTCAGAGGCTGCACAGGGTTCAGATTCACGCCCTCCAAGTTCCTCATCCCCATCAAATTTGCAGCTTTTCCTGCCTGTGGGAATCCAAATCCGAATCCAGCATTATTCCCAGCACGTGGCAATTCACCGAACAGTTCTCCACCATTTGGCTTTCCAGAGAATTGGGCGTCTTCTCTAACGACGCCGGCCCTGAACAAAAACTCCTCCAATGTCATTTCTCCCAATGTTTGCTGCCGCTGTGGTGCAACCGGTCCTCCAGTCGCAACGCCACCATCCTTCCCAATTGAATATTCCTTAGAAAGGTCCTTCCAAACCTCGTCAACAGTCTTTTGGCTCAGTGTCCGGGGAAGCGTTAGTGAGCCCTGCCGCTGCAAAAAACCGCCAGGTACTCCAGTTCCGTCCTGTCCACCGCCACCAGCACCACTAACAGATGCCATAGATTGGTTCTCCTCAGCAGACCAAATGTTCTTTATCAGCTCATCCATGTTCATGGACCCAAAGTCTTTGCCCATAGAGTTCTGGAACTCCTCGAAGGTCAGCGAGTAGACTGACAGTTGCCTGGTTAACGGCGCATTGCCAGGTGGCCTGTTATTCGTCTGTGGCGGATCAGTGCCGAAGTTCTTGAAGTTGATGTTACTCCCCATTTTGTCCAAGAAATCTGAATCGAATGCTGATAGGATACCTGGTCTGAGCTGAACAATCTGCTGGTCAATGAGAAGCAAAAGAATATGTCATCAGCCCAAACCCAGCACACGAGCTCAAATAGTGATCCAATAATATACTGAGACCTTTTCTCCTGGGTGTTCACTAAAACAAACAATTCAAGAAAGGATGGCATCTCCTTAAAGAGCGAAGGAACTAATTTCCAGTACAACAGCTCAAAAGACACGAAAAAAGAGAGACAGAGACAGAGCAATTGCTGGTTAATTAAATTGAGGTCGACATTGCGACCTCTGCAAAAGTGAAAGCAAATGACCGACAGATTCTGTCACTCCCAAAAAGCTCAAGCAACCTCAAATCTTACCCGAAAAATCGACACAGTCGGAGGCACCCAAGACCCCCCGCGTCTTATATGCAAGTTCAAGGACTGACGATCGAACTGTGGGATCAACAGAGGACCCAGCTATCAAATTCACTTCAACGAGCAGCGAAAAGCGACCACACAAAGGAAACCAGACAAGAAACGGAGAGTCAAGAAAGGAAAACGAATGAAAAGCCCAGAGAAGCAGGAGACGGCAGTTCAGACAGAGAAGCGAGCACCCTTTTACCTTGTCCCTGGCTGCTCTTTCCTCAACGAATTTTCAAATATTTGGACCCCCAAATATAGAAACAGAGAAATCTCCCTCTCCCTCTCTCTCTCTGCGCGGGTGTAGACTTGTAGTTGCTTCTTCTTCTTCCTCCTCTTCTTCTTGTTTTGGCTCCTCCTTCGCGAGGTCGGACAGCGGAGAGACGCCAAGTGTCGACCCTCTTTCTCTTCTTTTGCTTTTAAGACGTGAAAACGCCAAATCTTTTATTTATTTATTTTTTCCATTTTTCTTATCATTTTAAAGATTTTTGTTTTTTTATAAATTTTGTAATGGGCTGAAAAAAAAAATGCTTTCAGTACTGTTAGAATAACACCTTTAGAAAAAGACTTAATCAAGGAAATCGATAAGCATATTTCAATTTTTCTTTATTATCAAGTTCGTTGAATTTAATGGGGAATTTGTATTTTTTCTATTAATAAATCGGGGAATTTAGCCTTGTGTAATTATTTAATTGCTGAGTGGGGCCAGCTGGCAGGGGCGGCGTGGACCAATGATCATGAGTTTGGAGGTTCATGATGTGAACACCCCCGGCCAATATGGACGAGCTAAGTGGGAGGATCGTGGTCGTCCACGTTTAGTTCCAATGAAAGGTCAGATGGGCGTGATATGGGCGGACTTTACTGACGTCCGACAGCGACAAGACCCCTCCTAGTGAGTAAAGTTAGAACAATTAATTGGATGGTATATCATAAATAATTAATCATGTTCTATTTAATTAATCCTAAAAATGAGTGCCAATCACCTTATCAGTGCGTTAAAAAAAAATTATTCGGAAAGAGAAGAATATATCATAATAATTAATTGGATTTTTATAGGTATTGTTCATCCAAAGAGCCCAATTTTTTTTAGATAAAATGTAATACTGAATTTGATATTGATTTGAAAATTTTCTTTTAATTATGATCAAGATCGATACTCTGATCGACTGGGTACAGTTTATTCTGATCGAAGAAATATGTAAATAGGTGGATAGAGTCCAGTCATATTAATCTTAGAACAACAAATTCATTTTCAAAATGAAAATGCATCTATAAAAAGTATTAAGTGGTCCTATAGTCCTTTGCTACGAATAAAATGTCATATAATAAATATGTATCAAAAGAAAGGGAAATGAGTGGGAATTATAGGACGAAATTGGTATTATTCCGAGGCACAAAATGTTACACTTGGAGCCACCTAGCTGGTACATCTTATTATGAATGAGCTTAAATGAATATGGGGCAACTATTAAAGTCGTTTGAATCGAACAACGCAAAAATTGAGAGCAATATATTCTAAACTAGATTTTCTTGCCGTCGTGTTTGACAAGAGATTGAATTTGCCTTCTTCTTCTTTTTCCCCTTAATTGGTCATAAAAAACAATTGCGACGTGGATGAACTAAACCGATTTATTTCTCAAAATACCCAATAAGAAATTATCGCATCATTTAGTAAAAAGATAAGATGTCTCCGTACATGTAACAATTATTCAGATTCGACATTTTCTGAATTTAGGGTCTAATTATAAAGGCAAAGAGTCGGGCCTACTTATCTCTTTGGACTAATTAAAAAAATTGCAAAGCAACCTTATCTCCAAATGGCCCTGTCCCTTGTTAAATTATAAATTATAAGAAACCATATTAAAATGCGTTATGTTATAAATGTTTAATTTCAGGATGCAGACACAAGTTACACTGTCTGAAGACACATTTCATCTCTTGTATCATGATATTTTGTTTGTTTTCTTATATAGCTTTCATTAGCCTACAAGGTACATTGAAACTCGTAAGTACGTTTCCCTATAAAGATTTGGGAGTACATTTTTTGCGAAATTCAAAATATTTCATTAAGGTTGGCAATAAATGAAATTCATATAGCATGAAACAAAATACAAATGATTTTTATTTTGGAACGAAAATCTCAATCGCGTTTTCACTTCAAACTTTTAATTAAAAAAATCGATAAAATCAGTATCCTATACTAAAAGGGACAAAGTGCTAAATAGAATAATATTATGGCTCTCCTCAATCTAAATCCCACGATAACACAAATTACACAACTTTCTTTACTTATTCATTTATTTATGATATTTTACACGGGTTAATTCCCTATAAAAACCCAAACATTAGGACAAATCTAAGTCTGCTCCAAGTACCTCACTTCCGTTCACTCGTCCAAAAATCATTAGTAATTTCTTCAAGATTGTAACTATAAGGAGGTTCTTATCGTTCTATAAGAACATGAAGGTGTTGATGAAGACACGAGCTCTACTAATGAACTTTTAGTTGTCCTTGATATTGTGCCTACTTTCGAATTGGGCAGATTGAGGATTACCGTGAAAGTCGTTTCTTAAAAAAAAAAAAAAAAACTTGGGGACCGAACGAGAATTTGACCTAAAAGTTTGTATTTTTAAAGAGAATTGAGCCAATGTTATGCACACATTTGTGTGTCTATTTTGCTCTTATGAAAAGCAAGATAATATAATAAGTTAAAAAAAAAGGTACCAAGATAAGCCAATTAGCAAAAAGCGACTTGGAATACTCCTCCATCTTCGCGTAGTGTGATGTGAATGGAAATAGCACTAGATCTGGAACTAGGACAAGAGCGCTTGAAAAACGTGAAATTGTCATGAAACATTAGGATGACGTCAGGATTGCGCAATGTGAAATGGGACAAGTTTTCTCGTGCGGAACCATGTCTCACCTAACTCCTACCAGTGCAGAGGATAGACAAACAAGTCTTGTCTGAGACAAAAGTCAAAAAGGCACCAATCTCATCGACCTTTTCCCGCGAGGCTTAGCATGACAATTTTTTTAGTATCTAATATATATATGTTTTTCCCCCTTTGCCGCCATTAGAATTTTCTTGCAAAAGGAGTAGAAAGGCGATTGTGCTAGATTTCCCAAAACCTGTGCTGCAACTGTATCGAAACCCACATAATACTTTCCATCGATGCAAATTAATATTTAGACTTTTGCAAATATTCAATGAACCCGTACCCAAAAAAAATAAAATAAAATGACACACGACTCTACATTAATTATCACAAGAGATCAAAATCTTGGCCATTTCGAAGTGAAAATGAAGAAAAATCTACGCATGTTCATTTTTTTTTTCCTCTTCTAAATCAATTTACCTTAACATAAATGAAGGAAACTGCATTTGATGATCAGGATAAAAATCAGAATGCGATAAAATTTAACCTATTTTGTGTTTGGCTCTCGCTCACGACGGGATAAGGTAGGATATAACATGAATAAAACTATCCCATGGGGAGGTACAATAAATGTAGATAGGATATCTTATGTTCATGATATAATATCTATTTTTTTTCTCTAATAAGAAACTTCTTAAATAAAAAAATTACGTCAAAAATGGATTATCAATTTTATTTGAATTCTAACATTAAAAAGAAAATCAAAAATTATTTTTTATTTATTCCTACTATAATTTTTAGTTCTTTCTACTTTATAAAATATGTTTTGTGCATATATGTATATAACATACTTCGTATCTATATCATTACATATATTAGGTAGGTAATATAATTTTTTTTATAACCGAGGTGTCCAGGCCAGCTTGAGTGCACCTCAACTATTTTTTGGGAAAGACTGATCGGATAAGTGAAGACTCACCTCAAAGGGGGCGGGCCTTGGGCCTTCTTTCTTTGAGTCACTCGCTCCGGGGAGATTTTCTTTTCTTTGGTAGGGATGAGACTAAAGAGCTCTAACAGAAGAGCGGCAACAGCTTATCCGAAAAAACCTGTTCTCTTATCGAAAAACGTCTCGCTTTGAACATTCTCCTTTATCGGGATCCTAGCCCAACCAAAGGTTCTAGAGAAAGTACAACAACCCACCGTCATGACCCCTACTTAAATCACATGTGTTCAATTTTTTATTTAGTGATTTGTTATTAAAAATAATGAAATGGAATAAAAATAATGAAAAATGAAATATAAAAAATAAGTAAATAAAAAAGAAGTAGAAGAACCTAGATTTTAAATGAATAAATTCGAACTTGAAAATGATCGTTTTAATTCTTGAAGAACGGGGGTAATGAAATTTCTAAAATAAAACCTAGAAATCTCCATGTCTTTCTCTTATATATTTCTAGTTTATGTTGAGGTTTCTCCACTCTTTTGTAGTTTTTTAGTTTATGTCAAAACTTATTGGCGTGATTTGCACCTTACTTGGAGTTAGCAAGACATTGTTGAAGTTCAAAAGTCCGAGATGCATTATTGGTTTAACCATACATCTTAGACAACGAATCCCACAAAGTTTTGGCCGAATCTGAATAAGCAAAGATCTCATAGTTTTTTGGCTCCATTGAGTTGAAGATCCAAGTCATAACACTATGATCACTTGCTTGCCATTCTTCAAACTTTGGATGAATCTCATCGGAAGCTTTAGTTTGCCTAATAATATGTCCAAGCCTCGATCGGCCTCCAAGCGCGATGGTCACTGCTTGCGACCATGGAAGAAAATTCCGTCCATTCAGCAAAATAGATGTAAGACGTTGGTTGTTTCCCTCATCCGCATAGCCATCGCTGATTTCGATCCGGAGCTCGTACCTTTGTTGGGAAGTTTTCCAGACTCTTGATTTTGAATTTGTCATGGTGCCCATTGAATAGTTGACTGTAACGCTCCGTGTCCTTTCGAGCGCGCGAACATCCCTCCAAGGACGGTAACTTCAGATACTTCCCAGGATCCAACGTCCACTTTAACTTTTTTGTGAGATGATATGCATATGCGGAAGCGAATACATATCTCTGTACAACATATAAACTACAATGACTCAGGATGGTGAAAGGGAGAGGGACTTATACTTGTACCAAAAATATTCTTACAAGCCTCAAGTCTTGATTTCAAAAACTACAACCATCAATGTTCAAAATGTACCTTCTTCCACAAATCAAAGATAGATGAAACTTAACCCTACAGAACTACACGATCTCTAAGTCCATAAAAGCTGATACAATCAAATAAGGTTAGAAATCAAATCACTTCAAAAGGCATCTTCGAAAGCCAATCATTAACATCCTCTGAGCTTCGTCATGCAAGACTTGAAAATGTTATCCCACAATGGGATGATAATAAATCCCAGCAAGTAAACTCCTAAAATTAGACTAGGCCAATAGTACCTTCGGATAATTCATATACAAGCGAATTCTATTCCTCCAAGTCATCATTCAGATCAATCCCTATCAGGTAGTACTATCCACCAAGGCCATCATTCAATCTCTACCATGAGATTCTAGTCAAATGGGTCAATTCGCTAAACCAGACAAATAGCAAGGACACGTTGCAATCACGATTCAGGAGTTCACAAGTTAAGCCATGAATTACAATTGAAGGTCAAGTTTCATACTTTAAACATTTAAACAATCAACTACTCGAATAAGGCATTCCATCAAATTACTTGATTCTAGCTATTCAGCCCTCGCCGTAGCGTTTGGGACATAGCTTAATAATCACATTGTATTAGGCAAGACCCTCGTCGTAACGCCAAGGTTAAATAAGTTCATCTACCCGGACCCCCCGTAAAAACGGCTCTTAGGTCATAATTGCATTTGGTAAACGCCCTCGTCATAGCGTCCAGGCTATTATATGTTTACCAGGACCTCCCGTAAAAAGGGCTCTTGGGTCATGCTTTAATCATAATAGGTTAATATGTGATTTCATAGACCTCGCGTAATAACGGCTCTCGGGTCATAATAGGCATTCCCATAGTTCGGCCTCTACATCAAAATATTAAATCTCACATCATAATCCATGGTCAAGCATCACGGAGGAAAAATCGAGCAATTCAGTTAATCAATCCACATTGGCACCCCCAGGCCGAACATCCATGATTCATCCAATTGTGACTAGCTAGTTTAACCTAACAATTAATTCATTTACTCACGAAATTTTAGGCACATTGTCAGCCACATATTCTCGGTTTAGATTCATTCACAAGCTCGTAGCCTCTCAAGTTTAGTTCAAGACCCGGTTTAGTCATTTATGCCATTTAACTCACTCAATTCAAGTTTGAACAACTTCAAGGCATATTTGAGACCTAATGATCTTTCATGAACAGATTCAAACTTGATCATTTAACCTTGATTTCACCATTTTTAAATCAAGAAGCAACCAAGTATGGTTTGTCCATTTCATGGCAAGTTCAATTTTCCCATGACTAGGCTTACTTCTATCAAAACTAAACAATCTCGTTTACTTTTTGGGGAATTTAACTTTAGAATCATATTCTTCATGATCTTACGGTTGCATGGGAGAAAATGGAGCTCAATTTGGACTCCGGACGACCTAGAACGAGCCATTTTAATTTCGACGTGCGCTGAAAACGGGATTATATGGGCTCTCGGGTCATTAATGTTTTTCTCACAAAAACAGCCCTTAAAGCTCTACCAAATACAACTCTAAGCCATCTATTAGTAACCTAGAGTCCTAGGCTAAGTTTAAAAGTAACTTACCACAAGTTTAGGCCAAGCAAATCCACGAAACAAGCGGTAAAAGGTCGCGGCACCAAGTTATTCGGTAACGGGCAGAATAGGTCTGAAGCGGTTCGAGTAAGAACAAGCCAAGATCAGCCATGGAAAAGCACGAAAATCACTCTTAAGGCTACCATTGATCTCACAAAACCTTAAGCTAAGTCCAAGGGCTAACTTACCAAGAACGAGTTAAGGAGTCCACCTAGGTTAGTCCTCAAACTCACGGTTTCTAGGTCTGGTCGGCATCTCCCTCTTCCTCGGGTCAAGTTAGGCTGAGCGGTTCCTCAGCTCCGGCGGCAACGGTGGCTTGTGGTGGTGGTGACCGAGAGGGGGCAATGTGTGTGTGTGTGTGTGTGAGAGAGAGAGAGAGAGAGAGAGAGAGAGAGAGATAAAATGAGAGGTGTAGTCGGCGAAGGAAGAGAGAGTTATGGTCTAGCCAAGCTTGTCCATAAAGTTTCATATGCAAGTGGGGGACAAAGATTGACATGGTGAGTGACAAGCTCGAATGACTAGGTGATGTGCATGATGAGACTTCGTTGGTGAGGATAATGAGGGAAGTTGTCTAGGGCCATGAATTGGAAGTTGTCTTATTCCCATTATGCAAGAACACACTTGTACACTTTTGCCCCTCAATAATTCAGTGTCATGGAGATCCCTCAAAGACCATATTGCCCTCACTAGTTTCTAGGGGAATGAGCATTTCTTCGGGGGTAAAATGACAATTTTCATTTCCAGTCTAGATTTCAATTTTTTCTAATTTCCTCAGAGCGAACCGTAAACCCAATTGATCTCGACGAGACAACGTCCAAATTTATTCATATTGGAAATCCTTGAATCCGTTGCCCAAGTTCGAAGTCCAATTCATGGCCATTCTCGATCGATTACGACTTCACTATATCTCAAACTAACGGATGGCTCTTTTAGGAGTTACGCGTATGGACCTGTGATTAACGTCACGTTCTTGTTTACTCGATGCATGGCAACCTTGGGTTGTCATGTAATTGTGATGGTCAATCACTAGTTCCGGTGGACGCGATCATTGAACATCGATTTAGGAAAGTTCGCAAACTATAATATGGTCAAACGGAATCACCCGCGACACAATTGTATAGTGCTAACAATTCATTCCATAAACATTCTTGGATCGACCTATAATGGTTCTAAACCTTCCCTCGACAATACTTATGGCCAAAGCGTCGATCCATGGACAGGTTCTTAAGTCCATATACCTATTTCCTAGTTAGTCATTCCCCTTCGGTTAGTCATCTCAAGAGTGATCAGCTCTGAGCGAGATTTAATTGAAATCCATCAATGGAGTAATTCACTCATTTACAACTTCGAAAAGGGTCGGATTTTCAGAATGTCACATTAACACTCAAAGAGAATGAGGACGAGATGAGTTTTTCAAGAAATCAAGGCTGCAACACGCTCTGATACCATGAAGAAGAGTAAACACTCATGCAAAATACAAGATTAACGAGATTTGGCGATGTGCCTATGTCATCGAACAAAAAACTCTTAGTCTCCTTTTTATTTATTTTTATGTAGAACCATCCGCCATTGTTCCTCCATATATACAAGAAAGGATTCAACAAACAGAAACAGAAAAAGAAAACAACGAGAAAGAAGGAAGTTATCCAGAATTATAGGGATGCAATATAACCAAATCTCCTTTCCAATTTATTTAAATCTCCTTTCCCATAGATAGGAGAGAAAATCACGCTAATAAAACTCTACGAAAACAGAAAAAGTTTTTAAACTTCTTCTCTTTCATAGGTTTTTTCTGGTTTACTTTAAAAGTCTATGAAAGCATAAAGAGAGCCAAAACTCATTCTCTTATGTAACTTTGTAGTTTATGTTGAAAGTTAATGAAAGTAGCGAGAGAGTCAAAAGTTTTCGTAATTGCAAATGTGAATATTACAATTTCTCTCTCTTACTGGAATTGACAATGAATTATGAGATATTTTTATAACATCCGTTTGTGCATTTTCAGGTTCATTTACGTGGGTAAGTGTAAATGACACACAATAAACATAATATGATATGAATATTTCTGGTTTTATTATTATGATTCACTAAACTTTGAATATGATATGGAAAAATCAATAAATTTTCTATTCTATTTTATTTTGACTAAAAATTCGGATGACCAAACCTATCGTAAAGTCATTTCCTTGTGATGGTTTGTATGTGCCGTGCAAATCTTCTTTGCAGTAGCCACTACCCAAGGTCTATCATTGCCGCTCCTGGTGGTCACCAACCAGCTTTTAGCCACCACTATCATCACCAACGTTGCCCCCTACGTAGAGAGTCGAGTGACTAACAAATCTATCGGGCTCCCATGCAGCTGAAGCTCCTTAGTTCGATGTAGTCTTAAATTGTCCAAAAAATGTTAAATTTATTGCACTTATACCAATTTAGTTATAAACCTTTCAATTATATCAATTCAATTCTAAACATTTTGACAACTTGTCAATTTAATCTTAAACCTTTAAATTATGCCAATTTACTCCTCAACATTTTAATGATTTGTCAAAATTGTTCATAAACCTTTTAATAAATTGTCAATTTAATCCTTCCAATTAATGGCTTAAATAATAAATTTAGAATTAAAATGGTGAAACTTCAAAAGATTTAAGACTAAAGTAACATAATTGAAATGTTTAGGACTGAATTGACAAATAGTCAAAATGTTTAGGAATAAATTGGCATAATTAGAAGTTTTAGAACTGAATTGACAAGTTGTTAAAAGTTTTAGGGTTTCTTTGCTAATTTCCTGGGCCCTAAACTGTCCGATTCACCTAGATGAGGTTTTAGCCTCTCATTGTTTGCAAATATCTGCAAGTTTTTTTTTTATGACACGATGAACTAGGTTTTTTTTTTTCTTCCCGAGGTCACGTAGCGACCGGAGGATTCGAATTTCTGATCAACGAGCACTCCAAATCCCGCGACGATGAGCCTTAACACCGTAGAAGACTGCCACTCTACTCGTGTTACTCATAAACCATAAATCTGTTCCCTGCTTGAGTTAGTCATATTGGCCAGAGCTTCATAAGTGCAATCAAAGTCGAAAGAGCAAGCTGCCTTGAGGTGCATGATCGTGATCGTTGGATGGAGGAGCAGGTTCCTCAACGTGGCAAGCATTGATGCCTTGAGACTTTCATCTCAGCCACATTGCTCAAAAAGGAAAAAAAATACAAAAAAAAAATTCTAAACTTATTGTAATTGTGCCAATTCAATTTTAAACCTTTTCTTTTAGGGCCAATTGAGTCCTTGACTTGTGCATTTATATCAATTTAGTCAATTTAGCTAATTTTGATTAAAAATTACTTATATGAACGCCGACCATCCTACGTGACATGATCATAATCCTTCAATAGAAGATCATGCTCCTTAAGCTAACAAGGATTGATGCTCGAGGCTTTCATCTCACGCCGCTCAAAAAGGTAATACAGTTTGTCCCCCCCCCCCCCCCCCCCCCCCCCAAAGAAGAAGAAGAAGAAGAAGAAGAAGTCATCTTAGAAGATACATTTAGTTTTAATTTCAGAGAGGAGGTGCGTTGCCAATGGCGTGGCAGTTTAGGTCCATTGGCAATGACATCTTTGATCGATAGTTTACACAAATTACATCTTGACCCTACGGATCTGCATGCATCCTTAGTCCTCGAACCCGGCTCGGGCTCCGGCCTCAGTCGCCCGCCCCGAGCCCAAGTCTCGGTCCCGATCTCGGTCTCGATAGCAGATCCCAACCACGGTCCCGGGATCACTTGTAACTGGTGGAAGTATGTTGTCTTTACGAGTCGAAAATGGGTCAATATGAGTCGAAAATGAGTCAATATGTGTGACCCATTATTGACTCATTTTTAGTAAACCCATTATAAGTTAATGACTCATATTTGACTCATTATGTACAAATATAGGTCAAATATAAATTTATGACTCATATTGACCGCTCTAGTTTCCAATAATAAGTCTCCTCACACATCTATCATCTTTCCTCTTCTTTTTAAGAAAGACTTTTGCACGTGAGACCAAGTTCACTTTCTAAAAGACTACTCTTGGGTCAACATTGAGACTTCAGGCCTCTTAAAAACAAAAAGTTTCTAAACGCTTTACCTTAAATCAAGCACTCGTCCATTGGAGCATGTGCCGCTATCATCGCTCTCAATGACATCAATCAACTCGCGTAGAAGTTTTAAAAAAAATATATAATTTTAAAAAATTTCAATTTTGTCATTTTAATTATAAAATTTTTAATCATTTACTCATAAAATTAGTCGAAATGGTCAACATAGATACCAATCATCTTATTTGGTGTGATCGGCGATGATATCGACAATTTATAAAAAAAAATAGCAAATTTGGATTATGGGCCCTGAATTTTTATAATTTTTTATTTTTTTTTTCACTATAGCCAATGATGATTACTAGGGTCTAGCCAATCGTTGGTGAAGGCAGCCTTGTGCCCTATGATAGGCCTCAGCCAAACTTGGAGGAGATCTTTGGCACTCTGGACCTCGGTTAGATCTAGGCAAGTTTGCGTCATCGACTACATTAAAAATAAAATAAATGATAAAAAAATTTAGATTTTATTGAATTAGAAAAAACAAGCAAGTCAGCGTTGATCATGCTACAAAGAATTACCGGCATCCACATCAACGATTTCTAATTAAATTTGATGAAAAAACTATAATAGCAAATTATTGAAAAGTTCGGGATGAAATTGATCAAATTATAATATTTAAGACTGAATTGATATCCATACAATAAATTCAGGATATTTTTTTTTATATATAATTATGCTGTCTCTCGAAGGTAAAGATGTGATCAAAGTGAGTAGACAGAGGCAGTGCTCGTTCGTCGCGCGACCCTCCAGTACAATGAAGGGTCGACACATTAAAGTAAACATAAAATCTCTGTGGCCCAGTTTCATGTGGACAGATGGAGCGGTGCGGCTCGATCTTAGATGGACGGCGGCGTGTATGGCAGGCCAAGCGGCACGATCAGAACCGTCCGTCTTTCAACCTCCGTCATCAACAAAGTCAAACCTCTTTTATGCCAAAAATCGAAATCGAAACAGACAAAAACAACCACCTTTTTTAGGTTGGAGAGGATCGACAATGGCGACGATGCATTATTTCCTAGAGGTCTAAATTCACGGCCGAGTCAATGAATCTCGCCACCCTTAGGGAAGAAGTGGACCGAGAGATCCAGGACTTGGGACATCTGCTGAGTCTTGTGCATTATGTCTGGGGAGCTCGATTTATGCCCTAACATTTTTGTTGCTCTTGGGAGTAGAGTGTGGCGAAATCGAGTATTCCCATAGTGAAATAAATCGCGAATGCTTGTGCTGAATCATTCCCGGACTGAGAGATTGTTAATGATCAATAGCGAATCGAGAATGAGTATTATATAGGAAAAATAGAACAAATATACCTCATCTTTCACCTGATGACCATTTACATGCCTCTATTTTTCTAATTTCGAATTGAAATATGAGTTCTCCCTTTGGAGATCCTTTTGCACCTTTGCATCAATTTTCCTATAATGAAATTACGAAAATAACATTTTATTCTGGAAAATGCCCATCAACAAATCCTATCTACTCTCGCGTACACACAAACCCTCAGGACTCCAAACAATAATGAACCAAACCACCCAAATGAGTTTTTTTTTTTTTGGTCAGACACCCAAATGAGTTTACAACGAGGGAAACTTGGCCTTTTTGAATGTGTGGTTTTGCTTAGAGTTAGGTGAATAATATCTACAACAGTAGAGGTACGTAAGAAGTCCCTAGGTCAAAAGTAAGTTATGTTTGGCATTTTCGCTGTTATATATAACATCTATAGAGATAACGATTGTTAGAATGCACATTAAATTATGATAGAGAAGTTTCATATGATAACATTGATATGGTGTAAAGTAATTAATATATCTTAATTGACTCATAATTCATTGGCTTGGACTTGGGCTTTGACCAACTAGAATGCACATTAAGCGTTTAAATAAAGGTAGATACAACTGAATATGTTAATGGGTTTGGACTTGGGCTTTCACATCTTTTTAGCTGAAGGCACTAGATTTTTGTTGCACGCTCCTATCAAATGGTATTAGAGTCAATAATTGATTGATGCTCCATCGCAATCTATTCATATATTTGATAAATATCTCAAGGAATGAATCTAGTGAACAACGCGGTTTTCGAGTTGTGGTGTAGTAACGTAGGTTTGATGTTGTGTATTGATGATATTCAAGTTGAGATATGTTAGTACAGAAAGATACTTAAATTAAGAGAGAGCAGACCTAATATTAAGCTCAAGTGAATGACAAATTGTTAGGAAGCACATGTGAGTTGTGTTAGAGAAGTCCCACATCGAAAAATTGATGTGGTGTAGAGCATTTAATATATCTTAGTTGGTCAATTACTCATTGATTTAAGTTTTGAGTAAATATGAGTCTAATTGAATATGTTGACGGACTCGGATTTGAGCTTCCTTTTGGCGATATCCCTAAGTGAAGGTATTCGACTTTTATGGTGGTGACACTCAAGTGATCGGCATTCAAGTTAGGGTCATGAGAGATATGGCATTTGTGGTGTTGTTGTGTGTCAAAATCCCTCAATCGAGCCTGATTAAACTTCCGAAGCTTGGCCCAAAAGGGTTACTAACGCGAGAATCTTTTTTCGAACGTTAGTTCGTTAAGTATAAGAGTTCCGGATCAATTTTGGATAGAGAGTGTCAAATGCAGGATGTGTACTAATAATCGCATTACTTTTGACAACTTCGTACAGACTCTCGACCAACCTTCTCGATATCTTTCGATGAAACTTGTTGAGAACTTCGACGATGTTGTACCACACTTTAGGACATGATGTTGGAATTTAATCAACGACACAAGATGGGTGGAAATGTAGGATTCAGTGCCTGAATTGAATCGATGACACTGGATTTGGTAGATGAACAGTACAATGTCGGAATTGAATCAACGACACTAAACTTGGTGAGCATACCTCAGAATCTAATCGACGACACTTAACTCTTGATATGAAACTTATTGGAATTGAATTGACGTCATGAATCTGGAAACTACAATTGAGCTAAGAGCTAATTGAAAAGATAAGATTTGTTTGTTGTGTTGTGTGTGTCCTCTACGTTGGATGTCCTTAGGTATTTATAGGCGTGCTTTGGTAACCATCGAATAGTTACTGCTGTGGGCTCTATTCTAAGCACATTCCTTTCGATAACTCTTGTGGATAATGACTTTGGCGGTTTCTTGGTTCTTCGCACATTTTCCTTTTTTCACTTTTTGGAATTGCCACCAACCTCAATAACTGCCTCAATCGTGTCTTTTTCTGCGCGCCTCTCTCTCAGTTTTGGGGAAAATATCGCTAAAATTACTTTTACATGTGGCATTTCCATGGCCGATCTTCACCTGGCTTCTGTGCACCTGCCCGTAGCTAGCCATATTCTTTCCTCGTGCATGTCACATGGCCTAGGGTACTTTTGGTGTCAACAGGTGTATTTTTTTCCATGTTTACGTGGTAATACAATTTTTTTTTTGTCAATAAATTCACAGGTAAAGCCATAAGTTTTTTTTTTTTTCAACCTGAAGATTTTTTATTTAGTTATTTTGGATCATATCGAGTGGGGTGCTTGTTGATTTTGCCATCCACAAATTTCATGAATCGCTTTAGCATATTTATCTTGATTTTTGTTGAAAATCCTCTAATACCCCAGTTAAGTGTATCAACCTTAGGGGTTTTAAGCTTTCCGCTTGAGTAGTGTTGGTATGAAGCGATCATTTTTGTCTTTAACATTTCCACTTTCCTGGCCAGATCAACACGTGCAGGTCATGCTAACGCTCGTATCCATTGGCAAATATTCGGACAACCTGAATTTGGAAGTTAATTATGCTCACGTTAAAGAGATCATGTGTGCATAAAATTTCGTCTCGTAGAGAGATGTGGAATAATACTTTTGCTTTCCCACGTGAAAGCATAAATGAAGAATGGAGGCGCGGGCCGGCTTGGCATCGAGTAGATAAACGGGAAGTGCGTTAAACAGGGAACCACAAGCGAAATGAAACATTGCTTGTGTTGTGTCACAAAGGACGAGCATAGCTCTTCCAAATTTCAAATCAAAGCTTAAAACTCAACCAACACGATAAACTTAATTAAACCTTTTACGAACCCGCGAAGGCATGTAAGTCTGAATAAAAGAAATCTTACGTAAAGTTTCGGGTATCAACGATTCAATATCAACATCAACAACACATTTATTTCCCCATGCATATGCATGGGGAAATAAAAGCAATACCAATTGAGCATTGCTTGTGTTTGTATTGTGAATTATGCCCATCCACAATACAAACAGACTTACTCCCTTCCGTCTTAAGACAAACCATACGTCAATCTATTTTCACTCCATTAAAATCTTTTTTTCGGTATAATTACAAAACAAAAATTATTGTATGAATGTCAATTCAATCATAAACTTTATAGTTTAATCAATTTAGTTCCAAAACTTTGACAATTTGCTAATGTGGTCATCCTTCCGGTCAACTTTGGTCAGACATTGCTGACATAGACGCTGGCTATCCTACGTGCAACCATCACTGACGTGAATAATTTTGGTATTTTTTTTTTATTTTTTTCATTTGTCTTTTTTGTTTCTTATTTCTCTCCACCGATCCATGACCTTAGCGGTGGTCAGGACACCCTTGATGACCCTTGCCTAGCCTAGATTTATTGAAGGGCTGCGATCCCTCGTTATGGTCGGCAAGGACCCCCCACAGTTAAGAAAAATAATAAAAGAAAAAAGAAAAAAATGTGAAAATTCTAAAATTGCCCACGTTTCTGCCTGTTGTGGCAACGGGGCCATGGAAGCCGACTAGGGTTTATGTTAGCAATTTCCAACTCTACATTGGTAAATCATCAAATGGACTAAGACTAAGACTAAATTGCCAAATGAAAAGATTAATAATTGAATTGGTATCCCTACAATAGGTTTAAGACTTTTCCGGTAATTCTCCTCAAATTTTAACTTGTCACCGGAAATTTGTTTTCCTAAGTTTGTTCGATATAAGTAAAAACTTTCACCACTAGTTACAAGCACCAGCAAGCTTGTCCTGAAACTATAGGGTCTATCTTTTTCCTTTGTATTCCCCTTCGCTCCAATCCCATCTACTAGGAAAAGGGGATGGGAGTCGGATATGGCTAATTCCAATTCGGCCCCAGTCCCTTCTGCATCGTTCATGTCGTATTCACTGGATTTTGCTTTTTTCCACGTCCAACGAAGCTCGGTCGTTTTCACGTGCAGGCCAAAAGAAGAGGGCCCCTTATCTTTAATCTTCCCTCCCCACTCTGTTTGGTGGAACGTTCAAGTGAGTGAGAAAAGAGAACGTGGCGTTTGCTTGAAGATTAAGGTCCGGGTTCACACGTTGCGGCTTGCAACAGGACAAAAAGACCCCTTCGCAATCCACGCAGGAATTGGATAATGTTCAAATGGAGAAAGTACTAAGGTTCTGGTCTGGACGACAGTGTGGGTCGGACGTCATTTGACGGCATTATCATTGGTGATCGTCAGGGTTTTCCCCGTGAACAGTGGGTTCCTTGCTTCTCAAAACTTCCTCCACTTGGGAAGATATGTAAATAGCAATTGGTGAATACCAATTTTTTTTATACAAATTTCACACCTAATCTAAGGTAATTTTAAAATAAGAACACAAAAAAAAAAAAAAAAGAGGAGGGGGTGTAACTGAAAAACTGTAAAAAAGAAAGAGACATTGAATGACGCGCCAAGGGTCTCGGATCAAGCCACCCAGCTCAACAAGCTCGGGCTACTGCGAATAGTAGGCGTCATACAACGTCGATTCAGACGTCCCACGAACTCAGGCAGCCCTCCGGAACCCATGCTGGGGATGCGTGACCTTGGGCCTCCCTTGAGATCGCATGATCCAAGTGACTTGATGCCGAGCGCGTGCGACCTTAGGTGAGGGCTGGTGGTTTCAGATCTGGTTTTTCCAGAGTCAGATCTGGCTTGTGAAAGGTCTAAGTCCAAGCTTCCCGGCAGATAAACACAGTAAAACTGGTCAAGGTTAAACTATAACTTAGATACTTTACTAAGGGCAAAGTTGAAAAACAATCATTTCTGCCATGCTCAAAGTTAACGCTTGGTGGGACTTGCATTGGGTTAATGGATTTGAAAATGCTAGCTTTAGCTTGAAGGCTTTTATAATTGTCTTGCCAAATACCTCAGTTTTGGCACAAAGCCCTTAGAGGCCCAAAGTCGATCGCCAAAGCTCCGCCTTGACGCATCTGTAAGTTATGTTTGATTCGGTCCTTGATATATATATATATATATATTGTCGAAAAAAGAAATCATCGTGTCGTTGTTGCAACTAATGTAAGCACAAATAGGAATAAAAGAGCGAGAGAATTGTCGAAAAAAATCATGAATCTATTATATTTATGCCAATTCAATCTTAAATTTTTGAATTAATACCACGAAAAATCTAAACTGATACACCTTTGATTTAATAAATTTACTCCAAGTTATTTTTTGACCATGAAAAATCTAAACTGATAATTTGTGAAAAATTTACCATAAAATATTTTTTTTGACCATGAAAAATCTCAAATCCCAAATTAAGTGATAAATTTACCATCTGTTAAATTGGGTTAATATCGCGAAAAATCTCACATTGATACGCATATGAAAAATAGATGGTAAAATCCCAGATTGGTACACCCAAAAATTGACACATATAATCAAACTCAGCAATTTGATGATTAGATTTAACGAAAATTAATGGAAAGTAAACTTATCATAGCTTTTGGGGCAAATTTATCATAAGTATCCAATTTGAATTTTTTGTGGTAAGAAAATTACTTTGAGGTAAATTTGTCATATGTATACCGGCTTGAAATTTTTCGTGGCATTAACCCTAAATCTTTTTTTGTGTGTCAATTTAGTCTTAAATCTTTTGTATTTATGCCAATTCAGTTCTAAGACTTTTATTGGTTCCAATTTAATCTTAAACTTTTTGTATTGGTGCCAATTCTGTCTTAATTTTTTTGTCTTCCTAATTGGCTGTATTGGAATAAACGCAAAAGATTTAAGACTAAATTAGCACAAATGTCAAAGATTTAAGATTAAATTGGCATCAATAAAAGATTTATGACTGAATTAGTACCAATACAAAAAGTTTAGGACTGGAATGTAAAAAAAAAGATTTAAGAATGGAAGTTTATGACTTTTTCAACACTTTTTCCTACACACGTCGTGCACTCTGTTCGATTTACAAGTAGTTTCCTTCTACGTAGAACAACGGCTCAAAATCACCGCTAGAGAATGTGAAGCGCAGTTGATGGCTATAAAGTTATACACGATGGACCTGACGCCGTTGGTTGTTGCCCCTGCCTTCAACTCGACAACATATCTCAGCGTTCGGAGTGAAATTGGTTTACCTCCCGACGGCACAAAGTACACCCCTTAGTTTTGTTTCTCCTTCCTAACTTGAAAATGCTTGATCTGCCAAAGCCACCGAGGTAGTAACTAACGGAATGATTATAAAAAAAGTCCTATATCAGTTATAATTATGTCAATTCAGTCCATTTTTCTAGAATTAATGTCACAAATTTTTAATAATATTTTAATATTTTTAAATAATTTTTGTCTTTTTTTTAAGGGTTTGGGCTAGCAGGAGTCCTATTGTCAACATATTCAATTGGATTTATCTCACTCAAAAGCTTAAACTAATGATTTACGAGTTAACTAGAATTCATTAGAGGCTCGGCACCATACTAATTCTTCAATGTGAGATTTCTTTAATACAAAATCACACGTGAATCTCAACATAACGGCTAAAGTATAAAACAAGTGCTAAAACTTGTGTACGACCCCCACTTTAATGCCAAAACTTTCAAAACGATCACTTAAGTGTCAACCTTTTTTTAAAATGATCACTTCAATGCCAATTCCGATTTGAGCTAATATGGCCTGTCGAAATTGGCACTAAAATGAGTTTTTTTTTTAAATTTTTTTTGGCACTTAGGTGATCTTTTTTTAAAATTTTGGTATTTAAGTGATCGTTTTGAAAGTTTTAACACTAAATTGATTATTTTTTTTAAAAAAATTGACACTTAAGTGATCGTTTTGAAAGTTTTGGCACTTGTAGTGTATTAAAGCCTAGCATAACTAATCATAGAATTACTTAAAATTGTATATTTAATAGGAAAAAGGGCCAAAAAAGGGAGAAATTTTTGCGCCCCTATTTTGATGGAGCATGACTGTTGATTTAGGTGGAGTTATAGGTGTCATAAGAACAATCCCAAAAGCTCATCCGAAGCTTGAGGTTGTTTTTCGCTCGCATCCAAGGCATGTTCCAATTTATATTTCCAAATCCACATCATTTCTTGATATGTACTTCAACGGCAAAACAATACCTAAAGTATCGATATTTATATACAACGCTTATTTTGGTGCCAATATATATATGGTAAGTTAAATATGTATAGATTTTTCAAAAACTAGGTATAGGAAACTGGACACAAAATTTATGAACCAATATTGACATCTGTTGAAACAAATACAGAAAAATAAACATAGAATACAAGGTTTTACGTGGTTCGATCAAGGTGATCTACGTCCACAAGCGAGGCAAAACAACAATATTTCACTATAATCAAAGAGATCACAGATTACAGAAGTTGGTTTTCGCGACTCAACAAAAGCACATGGCTCACAAAACTCTTATATGACGAAAATCCTCCGTACAACAGAATAAACCTTAATCGTAACTCTCCGCGTTACGAACCAAATCTCAATTTTTTTCTCCACTTTTGGGACGCAAAAAAAATATATTGGGTCGAGTAATAAACCAAATCGAGTGCATAAATTTCAAGACATAAAATTCGAGGAGGAGATATAACAACAACATACTCATTCTTAAGAGAACAAACGTGCATTCTGTTTCTGGGAAAAAACAGAGTCGAAAAAGAGAGAGAGAGGATAGAAAAAGCTTGCTCTCCAACTACCATTGTAGAGAGCTCGAGCTTGAAGAGCACGACACTGGTCAGGCCATTCTAGGCTAGATCGAAGCCGAATATCATCTTTAGGAGTTCGACGAAACATATAGAAAGCGATCACGATCGACGGCGTCGCCTGAAAAGCCGAGAAACGGTGAGTCAACCTTCAAACTCTATCTTTGACCTTCAATGATGAATCTTCGTTTCGGTTTCAATCTTTATAATTGATGTGTGCGAAATACCTCTAAGACATCACTAAGCACCTCTATGGTTTTTGATTGCGTTGAAATCGAGTTAAACCTCGCATTCGAACCCTGTTGCCATCGACGATTCAGTCGAAGCTCGTCTAGGTTATCCTAGACCTATCCAGATCAATCTGACCTGTAGGTAAATATTTTGAACTTCATTCGAAGCTTATCTATGAAGGAATTGGTGTGACACACCCTGAATTGCGTGATTGAACTGCCATGCCCTTATACTGTGCTAGCTTCGTTGTTTTTGATTCTACTCGCAAAATCGCATGATTCTCTGATATGTTGTATACGAGATGTAGACGAGTTGATTGGTGTAAGATTCGAGTTGTTTGGTTGAGGTTTTGCCGTTGATCAACGGAGGAGAAATCACGGTTGTTCATTCTGTGGTATACGTTGAGAGGTTGAAGACGATGACATGGCGATTAGAGCGGTCAACTCGTTGACGTGGCGCTGACGTGGCATGCCACGTGACAGCCACGTCAACTCGGCAATTAGAGTCGAGTATAAGTCTGTTAGATGATCAGATGGTCTAGGTTGTGCCACATGTTGGCTTGGTGACCGTTCGATTAATTTTATAAATAATGTTAATAAAACTTGAATTTTCAAAACTAAAATAAATAAATAAATGGTTTGATCGAACGGTCGAGGATTAGCTGAGTCGTTCGATTTTGACCGTAGATCCAAGTAATTAGATCTGATGGCTGAGGGATAGTCGACTTTTGATCTGATTCGTAGGTTTCAATCAGTCGATCCAATGGTCGTGGAATAGTCATGTAGTTCAATAGAAACCGTCGGATTAAATCCGAATAATCAAAAAACAAAAAAAACAATACATCATCGTTTTAGAGCATTGGTTGCGCGGGTCCAGGTCTGGGCCAGGTATCTAACCCGAGTGGGTCAGGTCGACCATGTCCGAATTATTTTTATTAATAAAAAAATTCAGAAAATTATTTTTAAATAAAAAATTCAAAAAATCCTAGAAAATTCTAAAAAATGTTAGAAAATTCTAAAAAATGTTAGAAAATTCTAGAAAATCCAAAAAAAAGTAGAAAAATTGTGAAAAATTTCTAGGCATGCCAAAAATTCCCAAAAATTGAGGATTGACCACAGACAACTAGTTGATCTTATTTTTGGGAATTCTTATATGTTCTTCTGAGAATTGACAATATTACCCTTTAGGGGTAAATCGACTCTACTTGGTATATGAGATAGGCTGATAATTGCAAGATAAGAATTATGGTTGATTAGGCGATCAATTTTTATACTTGAGTTTTCGAATCTCGTCCCTTTTTCTGAAATGACGATTTTACCTTTTGAAGGGTAAATCGTCTTTCTAATTCCAATTGAGTCGTAAAAATTGCTCAAAATTAGGATTTGAGTCAGGAGGTTGACCAATCCTTTTATTTGAGATTTTCACTTCTCATCACTTTCTGGAATGATGATTTTACCCCTCAAAGGGTAAATCGCTCCAAAATTTCTAGAAAAATTCTGAAAATTCCCGAAAAATAGAAGATGGATTGGTTTGGTGACCAATCCTATTTCCACCATCTTTTGAATCCATATTTCATTTGAAATGACAAATTTTCCCTTCTTGGGCAAATTGTCCAAAAAATCTTCAAAATTACGATTTTGCCCCTCAATGACAAATCATGTTAAAAACACTCCTGAGCCTTGATTGGTATTTCTCGAGGCTAATAAGGTCTCACTAGGGATGTCATGTTTCTTTCATATGATTTATCCGCACGTTTTGGATCCTTAATTTGCGCATTCATTTTATTGATTGTGAGTGCTAGAATAGCCATTTCTATTTGCATGAACTTCTAGTGTTAGGGCTCGCACCTCACTCATCTGCATGAAATCTTAAGTTAGACAAATAATTCAACTTAGGTGCCGAAAGGGCGTCAACTCTGACAGTTGGCGTAACAAAGTCCTCGATCTCATTTATCTAATTTTCGCAGAATTGAATAGAATGCTCCCAACTATTCGATAGTGTTTCCAATCGTATCCTCCACAGAATGATTGGTGGTGATTCCTTGGCATGTACAGGTATCACATGTCACCAGAATGCACCGAAGGTCGACCACATATACCACCGTTGTGACTTGGGTAACGGGTTTTGGGAGTGGTCTGCGTCTGACCAGAGTGGATGACCCATTAACCCTCTCTACTGGAAATTGTGAGAGGGTTGCGACAGACTGTCGATTCCACTAGAGACTTATTCCAAACCAGAATCTCTAGTTAGGAATTTTAGAAGACTTGAGTCGATTAAAAAGTTGATTGATTTATCTAACCTTATTTTTCGCATATGCTCTCACACGTGAAATATGTATCCTAACTATTGTGTTAGATATTTTTGTAGATTGGATAAATAAGGGGTGGAGTGTTTGCTGACATTTTTCCTGTAGGTTAGAGTTGGGATTGCATGTTTATTTTTACGCCTATACTGAAGCGGTGTTTGATACAAATTGCTGTGCATGACCTTGCATTATGATGATCATGACACATCTCACACACTAGTGGTTAAACCCCGACTTCAACCATCTCTAGGTTACCTTAGATAGGGAAATGATACGAAATGATCTCGTATTTCATGGCACTTGAGACTTTCGTGTTCATTCCCGCTCACGATCCAAATTGGTGATATCTAGCCCTCTTGGGTGAGTACTCTTGAGGAGAAATCTGTTATATTTGGATCGTGAGAGTCTAAGCCATATGTTCCTCATCTGATTTTATTTCTAGAGTATATTCTCACTTGTCTCATGCGCATGTTTGTGGAAGGTTGATATACCTAAAATCACCCATTGTTACAAGGGAATATTTTATGTTCCCTAGATTTTGGTTGGTAATGCATTTACTTTTGATGTATTTTCTTACTCCTTGTTTTATAGTATGTTCATGCGTTGCATATCGTTCACGTCTACATGCATTGCATGCATTCTGAAATCATTCTAGTGACTGATTGAAATAATGATGATAGGGGATAGGATGTCGCTATTTCCTAGAAGTTCGACGGAATTGGTAACCTGCGAATATCTAAGGAAATTCACTCGTCTTGGGCCGAACACAAGGTTGTATTTTACTAGGTTTGTCAATGGTCGAGAGCTGACTGAACGTAAGCTGAGATATGTTGAAGATTGCCAGACTAGTCACTATGTCGATAACCTTAGATTTAAGCGGCAGACGGACGAGATGTTTAGATACCATCTAGAGGTGAAAAGGCGGTATTGCAACAACTTAGCTAGAGAATCATACGCCCTCCGAAAAGAGGAACGTCAAGTCAGGAAGAACCAACCGGTGGCCTCTTTTTGAGGAAAGAAAAGATGCCCTACAACTAAGACAAAGTCAAGGCGTATCATACTCAAAAAAATAAAACTCAAGAAGACCCCTGAAGTCATTATACCATGGACTAGAGAATGGCCGAAAGAGCTAAAACATCTTAACCAATCTGTTGAAGATTGTTCTCCACAATCTGAGGGGCGCTTAGCTAAGGAAGAAGTCCTGATTGCTGAGTTGTGTCCTGAAGTGGGATCATACCAAGATACAATTGAAAAGGAAACCCCAATAGACCATCATCCCACAGAAGATTAGGTCTTGGGGAGAGATAGTTTAGATCCCACATTCAAAGGGCCTTTTATGGCTTTCTTGCTTTAGAATAAATTCGATTGGTATCTCATCCCCTCTCAAGACCCCTCTAGATCTTTCCATCATAGCATACCTTTTTTTTAATAAGGAATTTCATATGTTATATTCATAGTTGATGTATTAACCAATGGAATGTGACATTGTTATTTCCTTGAGTCACTATGATGATTCTGACTAATTGCATAATTCACTTTTTTGAAATTCAAATTAGACCTTGAGTCAGGTTCTTTATGCCTGAAAGGATTTCTAATTTTCATTTTATTAAATAGAATATGCAATTAAATCAGTCCATACATATTTCATGACATTTGCATAATCACATTTAAAATAATCTTTGGCGATTGATTTTCCAAAGTCATTTGCATAGTTTAAACTTGATGGGAAAAAATTATATCCAAGTGGTCAAGGTCCTTTGAACTGAGCTCCTAGCCTGGTGGGACAACATGGGTGAAGCTAGTTAGAAGTATGCAAAATCGCGTTTAGGATATCTGTTGGACTTGCTGGAGATTGAATGTCCACCTGCCTTTATTCAATCCATGGCACTTTATTGGGATCCAACCACGGTGACTTTCTACATGGATGAATTGGAGGTTATCCCTACTTTTGAGGAATATAGCGCCACCATTGGAGTTGAGTTTACTCACTTGTTAGTCCAATCTCCTATAGAGTTTGAACATTTTGAAAATATGGATAATAATGACCAACATCTTCAAGTGCGACGTTTGGAGGCTTATAAATCGGATAAAAATCGGACGGAAGATCACAAGTTGACAATTGTACTTGAGACTTTTGAGTCCATCCCTTTTGAAAGTTTGGCGATTGTCTTGTCCGGACCCTAATCATTAGTTAGGGCGGCAAACCTATTTGTAGACATGCGAGAGAAGTGAGTTGTCCTTAGAGAAAAGGTCATTTGCATTGGCGATAAACAAGTGTCGCGACCTAACTTTCACAACGCGGCCCAAAAAGAGAATAGGTTTAGGGGTATTGAACAAAATGGCTGATCCATTTAGGCGTGCGGTCCCCGAATCCCATACCTTTCGCAACGTTGGATTTCAATTTATGTTATTTACCAACCTAAATAATTGGCTAGAAGTCACCACTAACCTGTTGGGATCGGCTAAAAATCTATTGAGACATATGAGTGTCGTCTCAATTCCTACGTGACTAGAGATTCTAGAAACGGAGACTCTTTACGCTAATCATCTAATTAGTGCCCTTTCGATATCTCTAATAATTAATTGTTTATGTTATTGTGCATTTCGATTTTATCATTTCCATGTTAGAGGTTCAATCCCAAAGCAAATACTAAATGGTCATGCGATTTGCTTTTGTGATGTGTTTTCTTGAATTTCTAATCTAAATCTATCTTAGTCCATAAAAGAAAAATTAAAAAACAATTATATTGAAGCACAATGCAGTAAGTAAACACGCGAAATATTAAAATGACAAACTACTTGTTGACACTTAAATTTTAATTTTTCTGTGATCATTTATTTTGCATAAAAATTAGGAATTAATTTTAGTTTCCACAAAAAATAATCTTATCATTTTTCATATTTATTTTTAGCATTATATTGCATTGCATTTACATTTAATCGGATCGGCTATAGAAAATGAATTGGAATCGACGAACAGTGAACCAAAGCTCAAAAGGCATAATTTAGCTAGCTAGGATGCAATTCCAAAAAATTCATCAAGGTCTATTTAATGTTTAATTTGGAAAAAAGCCTTTTAATTTAAAAAATACCCATTAATTAAGAAATAAGACTTTATAAACAGAATATTTTATCTCCAGATTAATTTGCGATTATCCAAAGTTGAGGGATAATTTTGTAAATAATGAAAATTACAAAATAAATTCCTTAGTCTTCACATCAACCAGGCCACTCACAATTGTAATACACAGCATTATTGAGAGAACTTCGTGTTCGGAGATACGGGAAAAGTTAGGAAAAATCGAGGGTTCTTCTTGCATGATCAGAAGAGGAGGCCTAGAGATTGAAGAGGGGAATGCATTTTCTCAAGCAGAAGATGACAAAAAAGGGGAGGCTTTTACTTTATTAGAATCGCACGCTCTCTTCATCTTTTGTTTTGTTTTATTTCTCTCTCAGGCTTTGCTCACAGATTACACTTGCAGAAGACACAAACTTGAAAGAAAAGACATAATAGAGGGAGGAATCTTGGAGGAGGCAGACGATTCGCGATAATAGGGAAAAGACAAAGGGAGAGTACGTCCAGAGAAGCCAGCACCCTCCATGGTGGCCGTTTATATTCATCCATAGCATTTTGTTGCCCTCGTATTCTCACCGAAGTTGCTACCTTGGTCTCTCCAGCGTGACGACGACCGTGATGTAGTCCGACCGAGCATCACTGCCTTGTCATTCGACCCAGGTGGTGGAGTGGTTCGCTTTTGGATTCCTATCCAGAATCGCTTGTTAACGTGGAGGCTTCACAACGTTGATTCTTGTAGTTGCTGCACGGCTATGATCCAGTGAATCCACAATGATCTCGGAGAGCTCCCCTATCGCATCAAGAGTTCGGATCTTTCAATATTCGAACAGCCATCCCAAAAAGTTCTTGGTGTACCCTTGGCATCACGATGAACCTTGCAGCAATGTTCAATAAAAGAGAGAGGTCATAATAGAAACGGGACTTAACAAGACTAAGGCATCACCGAAGGAGATGAATTCCAGTCAAGCACCATCGAAAATAAGGGCTTTGATTCTTAGCTTTTTTTTTTTTTTTTTTCCATCTTCTCTCTGTTGGTTTATTTCGATAATTGTTGATTCCCCACTATCCACGACAGTATCGTTGCCCACCATCACTGCTTCATTCAAAATACCTAGCCACAATAAATGAGAAAAGACAAGGAGATGGCTACAATTTCATAAGAGACGGAAAAGCCTTTTTTTTTTCCTTCCCTGCAGGTCACGCATGGATGCATGGAAGATTTTGAAAAAATAGAAGACTCTGACGAGGGATTTTCTCATCGGGCTCAATGAAGGCGGACACAAGAACCTACAAGAAATCTGATGAAGCTCTCCCCAGGAGCTAGGCACCGAACTGTCCGCCGTCCCTCACTGCCTAGCTGTTGTCCAGCCCCGGTTTGAGCTACTGATCAGCAGCCTAGTTAAATGGCTGATCAGTCTTATTTTTGCCCTTATTTCAATCTCTAACATACTTACTATTTGATGTTAGAGTCTTGTATTGATTCGAGCCCAAAATTCAGCTCAAGGGGACTATTTTTGGGCGACTTTCCAGAAAGTGCGCGAGTGCAGAATTTAGCTTTGAAAAAGGTAATCTTCTTCAACCCTTGATTGCAATTTGATGCTCGTTAACTTTGGTAACTTGCATATGTGTTTAGTATCACATGTTGATTTGCAATTGAAGTGAAAGATTTGACCTCTTCGTCGAGTCATGCACAAAACGGAACATTGATCTTCATTGTTAAAAAAATTCTGATTTTCTTTCGGTTCAATATAACTAGATCATGGAATTAGTAGAACACCTCGCATAACTAGAGAATTAGTATATCTTGATTTGGAAAACTCTTTTTCTCAAAGTTAACGGATTGCTCGATGTTTCGTACGATCTAAGCTAAATTGGAAAAGATAAGAATTTTGTGGGAAAAGCTAGAATTGATTTTCGTTGCACATCTACCCTTTTGGCCAAGTTCTATATGCTAGTGGGTGATCATTGCTCTATCTTTTGCTTGCACCATATTTTTTCGTGTATCATTTAGTCCTTCATCCATATTTACGAAAATTAAGATATATCATCCATGCATTCATATTTTCATATATCTCATTGATTGTCTTTCACATTTTAAAAATAACATTTTGCATGTCCATGTATCATACAGCTTTGCATATCACGTCTTGCATGTTCACATTTTTTATATATATTATATTTATCATGCATTGGCTTGTTATATAATATTACGTTTAGGACCATGCATTTTAGGCTAGTTAAAATTAACTCATATGCTTAAATCATTTAACCTAAAGTTGCATGTTACTTAGGCTAAATATAGTTTTCGTATCCAATGTAGTCAGCGCGGTAGGGTAGCTAGTTGCATGATTTTTTAACGTCATTAGGATAGATTGTCTTACGTCATTTTGCATACACTAATTAGTTAATTAAATTTTGCATATCATTGTTTGTCTTGCATTTTTGCATGAGCATATCATCTTGTCGTTTAGGTAAAAATCATTGTCATTGCAAGCATACATTCATTGCATCCATCTAAATAAGTGAAAAACACCAAAAAATCACTTCATCATTTTGAGCTTAAAAGCGAAATTCAATAAGTTGCCAAATTAGGACATCTCATGGAATTAAGGCACCGAAAGAGCATTAGCTTTAATTAGTTTATGTAACCAAGTCCCCAAATCCTTAAACTCTGCTTCGTGGAAATAAGAATAGTCCTCTCGCTATTTTTATTTAGGTTTCTAACCAACCTACCATAAATTGATAGTGGCGACTCCAAAATCTAAATCATTCTAATTAACCAAAGTTGCGATTTGGTAAAACTTGGGAGAGGCCGTATTTGGTTAGTTATTAAAATTAACTTGATAATCCATTAATCTAAAAATTTTATTTTAGGTCGCAACACTATTGTAAATGCGATAAAAAGAAAACCTACAACTCGTCGAGTATTTAGTTACAATTCCAAATGGGAACCTAAGACATGATCGATGGTACAAAAATGAGACCAGATTGGAAATCTGTCTTATCCACCATTCTTGAAAATTCGGCCGCCTACTCCGCGGACTATTTGTTTATACCTAAATTTTAACTTCCATTTCAGTCATTTTTGCATAAAAATTAGAACTAATTTTAGTTTTAAACAAAAATAATAAATCATTTTTCATACATAGCATATTTAAATTTTAGCATTCATGCATTGCATGACATTTCGCGTTGGATCGACAGTGGGAAATAGAACATATTCACGAAGAAGCCCAAAACATATCGAATATTTTGGCCAAGGCATGGGAAGCTTTCATATTTAACGAGTTAGGTTGAATTCATATTATTAAGGCTATAATTTAATTAATTAAGCCCATGTGATTAATTCGACCTTTAATTAAAGAGGATTTAGGTTCAATTGGGCTCATAACATTACAAATTTTCGGCCTGCACCAATTTGTTTCATCCCTATGGCCGAAACTTGGCCTTACAAGATAGGTGTTGAGCTAATTTTTTTTAATATATAAAGATCATTATCCTGCACGTTGAAGGGAGGAGACCATTCAATTGTTCATACAAGGCGACATTGAGAGGAGACGTAAAAAAATGCTCCTGTTTTCCACGGTGGGAGGACGGCCACCATTGAAAAAGGTGGAATCAAGAGGGAAGAAGGCCTTTCGCTTTTGATGCAAGAAGGAGAAAGCCTAAAGAGAAGTTTTTCAACGAAAACTCCAAAAGGTCAAGGTGAAATTTTGGGAGACCCGATTTTCAAGCTTTGACGACTCCACGACCAGTAGCGAAACTGCTGCACCAAGAAGCGAGCTCACATCCGTCCGTGGAGCCTCCACTGTGATCCCAAAACAAGACGAGCCAACCCAATCGTCCAGTTACATCAGGGAGCTCTCAATTCTCTATGTATTATCTTTTCACTTTGTTGATTTACCTTGATCACATCCGAACACTTGAGGACAAAAGAATTGAAAAGAAAATAACACAAAGTGAAAAAGAGTGAATGGTCAGAGTATTATATGCTAAACTCCAGCATGATGCGCAGATTTGATTTCTTTTTATTTTGTCCAGATGTGGCAAAGGCATTAGGCGATCCCGACCAATCTTGCTCCAAGCTGCTCAGTCCAAGAACCTGTTGTTATGTCACGGTGAGGCGAAGGAGATAAGGAAAGTTGGTCCTAGAGTTTGGTTTGGTGCACGTGTTCTTTCCCTAATGCCCGATGCGAGAAGTCCGTACGTCCATGGTGGTGTCCATCGTGGGCCTTGTGACAGGATTTTCACCCACTGATCCTATTCGCAAATTTGGTCTGAAACTCAAATTCTGAGTCAGCCTTCGAATTAGGTAATGAATTTTATCTTGACATATTCGGAAAGTAGTTGCCCGATTTGAATTGATGGTCTATTTTTGCATAAATTGCTTGCATTGAATTGGTTCGTGGTTTTTTAGGCTCGATTTTTCTGAATAAAAAATGACCTAAATCTAAATTAAGAAAATTGCTTTTCCTTATAGGCAAAGGCTTATGTTAAGTTGGATATATCTTGCCGGTCACCATTCCTTCAGCTTATTAAAGATGGGAAACATTTAGATCCAATACGCTATCTTCATTAGCCGATTTTAGATCTTAATTTTTGAAAAAATTGATAAATGAATATTCATGATCTCGTTTCATGGTTTATTCTGATTGTTTGAGATTTGTGGATATTCTAATCATATCTATCTTGTTTGAGTTCCTAATCCATTTAAAATTTTTAAAATATTTAGTAAGACATGACTTCTTAAAAGTCTTATTTAATTAAATTTTTAGAAAGATAAGCTTCCTAGAAGCTTTATCTTATTGATTTTATTTGGGACGAAATCGAAGATATCAGTTTTTTCATACATATCTCATGTGACTGGAAATTGCAAAAGGGAAGAGCGTATCTCATGTCATTTGCACATCAAGTTTTCGAGTTCCATATATTTGCTTTGCCTCATGCATATCTCACATGCCATTTTTTCATATCCGTATTTGCATATCTTTGCATTATATCATATCTTTCGATTATCAATTACCTCACCTTCCATTTTTTTTTTTTAAGAAGACACATCACATTGCATATCTTTGCATTATCTCATGTTTCTTGCATATTCACTACATATTTTTTAGCATCACATTCATTTTTGTAGAGTACCAAAAAAAAGTCCTGTAAGTGAAATTTAGAAAGCTCATTTAAAGCATGAAGCCATTTTGGGCTCAAAACTCCAATTTTTGTTTTGCCATTGTTTAACGCTTTAACCTGAAAAAATAGACATTTTTTCTCCTTTGAACTCATCAAACATTTAGCCAAAAAAAAAACTCATCAAACATATTTTTATTTTTCCTCTTCATCATCAAACATTTTGGACGGGTCTCGAAATAGAAAGCTAAGACCGACCCGAAATGAGGCAAGGAGTTTTCGGGCTTAAGCCCAATCCAATCCATGAATTCTTACTTGGTTTGGTCAGTGTTTTACTTTTCTGCGGATTTCGAGAAAACCCAAAGACAAACCATACCATGTGTCGTCTCGATGATGCTCGGACTCGACCGTAGTATCGATTCTTCCATAATTTCAGTCTTCCGGAAGCGACCATGCATCGATCGTCAATTCTATCGGAGCTCCGTCTTCGACGACCCATTTCCTCAATTTCTATCCTCACGGGCCTTGTGTCCAATCGGCCCTTGGCATTTCCCGCCCACCGAGATTTACGATCTCCTCGTGACGGCGATCTCCAATCGAACCCGGATTCCACCATCCACTTCGCGCTTCTTGTAAATTTTCGAGCTAACGAATTCTCTGATGACCCGTTATGCTTCCATTCTTGTCGACCTGTAAGTCGGTGGTTGGATCGATCGTCACGCGCAAGAATTGGAACCGGCGTGTGATTAGGCCTGCTTCGAGCTCTTGGCAGCTTCGGAGTTGCGATCAGACGCAATGTTTGGGATGCATTGCTGGTGTGAATGCCCCTTCTATCCACAGACCATCTGATGCAAACAAGGACCTCTGGATTTTACGGGGGAGCTTGCATAGCGGTGACGCTTTGCAGAAGAGGCGGTTTCTGGGTTGTGGAGATGGCGAAGAAGGCGGCGATTTGTCAAGGGTCTATGAAGAGAGGCGTGTTCTAGGGTACTACTGATTATACATTTGAACTTGTCCTTTATGTTTGATTTTTGTGCTTAAAATTGTTTCATTTCGATCAATGGGACTTTGATCTTGGTGGGCAATATAACTTGGTAGGTTGTTCTGATCCATAAGCTTGTTTGTGCCTGCATTCATGCTTTCACTGCTCTGACTCTATATCTCCGTGGAAGTTCGTTACTTGCATTGGTTTGTTTGGAGAATGCAGCGATATAAGATGATGTTAAGCCAAACCTCATATGGTATTGTATTTGTCTTTTGTTTTTTTTTTTTTTTCAAGCGTTGTTTGCATGGTTTAGTATTTGAAATTTCATTAATGTTTATATCTCATTTCGTGAATGGTCAATGCGTAAATCTGCGGGTGTTACTCATTGCACTCATAAGCTCTCTCTCCTTGTCGTCATTATTGTATTGTGACACGATTGTTATACGTTGTCCAACTTCCATTTTTTTGCATGTCTTCTCATTTAATCAGATTATGTTATGTACATTCGACAAAGATCATATCTTTTTAAGTAATTTGTTGTCCTCTGGTTAATGAGTACTGGTAGGCACTTACTATGTATCTGCCACTGGTATAGGCGACGTATTAGATTCTCTCTCTCTCTCTCTCTCTCTCAACTTCAATCCCTCTGATGTTATTTTTTTGTCACTTCCAGAATACGGTGTCGCAGAGCACCCTCTTCGACCATTTGATAAATATCTGGCAATTCGATTCAGGACAAGTTCTAGGATCTGTTAGTATTGATGATTCACTTACTTGTATCTGTCTATGTTTATCAACCCGATTAGGTGACTCATGCATATTGCGCAACTCCTTTCTTTTGGTCGAGGCTTTTCCATATCATTAATCCTTCTTTTGTTTTCTCACTTACAATTTTCATATCTTTCTCTTTGTCGGTTAGGGGGATTCATTCACATGGATTGTTAATATTTTTTATTAATTGGAAGGCTACATATGAGATAGTATTCTATTCACACTCGTTTTGTTGTCTTCTGTCTCCTTGAGAGGGCCTCTCAAGTCTTTCGCTGTAGTATGATCTCTTGAGCATGTTGTACTGTCGACAATGTGGCCACCGATTTGTTTTGCCCATTGTTTAATATGATCATCGGATCCATTTGCTCTATGCATCATTCTCCTTCTGCATTTACAGAAGTTATCCGGAGTTTTGTTTAGATTGTTGTAAGTTCTAGCACATCCCAAACAGCATCTCTGCATGTACAGTTGGTCTGGATGTAGGTGTTAAAACTATTATGGCCCCCGTATTTACTCTGATGTTGTCCTCATGAGTGAAGTATGCATCTGCAAATGATGGATGGGGCGCAATCAACTGTTAATGGGGACCTTAATTTGGCTGGTTACTAAAAGTCTCAGTTGAACCGAAAACCACCTGCCACCATTTGGAATTGACAATGGCTTCCCCTTTCGGCAGGTTGCCTCCATGTTTTTCAGGGAAGTAGTCTCTAGACTTGTTGGTTCGTTCAGTGACCGCTGCCGTTTGATATATGGACCGGGGATCCCTATTCAGGAAGATGCTTATGGGCAGAGGGCTTAAAAGCGTGGTTCCTGGCCTCAGCACGTACGGCATAGGAGGGACGTCGTTACATTACCAATTCCGGTGGAATTAATAATCTGACCATCAGAGAGTTGTTTGCCCTGCTGGTCTCTCATAATCTGTTTGCAAGTGTTAACTCTGATTCTCCTCTTTAGATTCTTTTGGACAGTAGTTAAGGAGCTGTTAGCCGACCATTGGAGGCCTCACTCTTGCGGTGTTCCCTACCAAAACATCTTTGTACCATTCTTGTCATTGCTCTTCATTGATTGTTGTCCCCACTCTACTTGTAATCTGCCTGCGTCAGATGAAATTTCCTACACAAAACTGGGTCCCATATCCGGAACCCCATTCGATGGTAAATGTACCTGCGATAGTGAGCAAAAATATCGTAAATCTGATCCAATCACGATGTTTCATCATCAAATTTATGACGGGACAATTCTTGCACACGACGAGTTCATCTATATTTTTTGTCTAGAGTAACCGTGGATTTGGAATACCGGGCTCACGGTTCCGAACTGGCTTTCAAGGGCCGGTTCCAATTTCATATTTTTTGGAACCGTAATTTATAATATATATATTGGGAACTAGGAAGAGCCAACGGCCCTTCCCCATGGCCAGGCAGCTCGCCGCCCTCTTTGGGCCGTTGGACTTGGAATTGCAACGGCCACTTGGGCATTGCAAATTTGTAAAAAAAAATAAAAAATAAAAACTCTATGAATACCTCTCCCATTTTTCTTCATTTTTCTCACAATTTATTTCCATTCTCTCTAATACTCTCAAACTTCTCAAATTCACTTAAATTCTCTCAATCCGCTATTCTCTCAATTCCATCTTAATTCTTTCAGTCAAATTTCCGATCAATTCTCTCAAAAAATGACAATTGAATGAGGAAATACTGGAAAGAGAAAAGCTCGATGGGAGAATCCGATTATCCTGTTCCTGATCCTCATGAATATGTACGTTGGGAAGACGACGATGTTAAAATCAACTATGTTCCCAATCCCAACATCAAGTACATCTCAATGCTAGAAAGTATTCATCCTCCTACTAGTGTCGAAGAAACGCCAATAGCAAAGTATCTTACGGTGTGCACCCATACAAGCAATCACACTCGCCCCCACAGATAACTGCAATAGCGATTATCTACAGAATTTAAATGACGTGAAAAATCACGTCCTCTAGAGATAGAAATACTCTCTCTCCTCCTCTCTAACAACTGTATATCATTCAAGAGACAAAATGATGACACTTTCCTCCTCACATATGTTAAATTGCATCAGAAACGAAGGTACTCTTGAGACTGCGAATGCGATACTTAATCTGTGAATAGTGGGTACGGTACTTCGTGTGATCGTATTTTGATCGGTAATACAAGTAAGTTAATCTTGGTCATAATACAGTAATTTTCCGCACATATTTCGTATACTTACTAGAATTTGTTTCCGTCGTCGGTATCAAAGCCTGAATTACTTGTTTCCTGATCTCATATTACTGAATGTGCGAAAAGGTTATGCACGTTTTGTTTTTATGCATGAAGGCAAGATTTTCGGTCGATTCCGGCCAAATTCCGGCAATCAACAACTCGGCTTTCAACCAGTGGGGTCGGCTTGTCATGGGGAACAAAACCCTTAGGTATCTCGGCATTTGGTCGTTCGCCGGAGACGAATTTGGCGAAGGAAGTTCGCGATTAGGGTTCTTGGGTCCAAGTGATTTCCGCTCGACTCAAGGTAAAATACTCCATCGTTTTCATTGATTCTTAGGCCTATGTGGTCGCGTTGGCGTGTTGAACAAAACCCACTATTTATTTTATTCGGACGTGGGATATTGGAGAAGAATCGGACGGTGAAAGAAGCGATGATATCGATAAGCGGGGACCGTTCTTGCGCGAAGGAAAATGGAGAAAATTTCCTTTTGTTTGCGCGAGGAAGGAGGCTCAGTTTGGGGCAGTTGCGGGCAGAGCGCAGCAAATTCCGGGCAGTGGGCATCAGGCAACGTAGAGTTGCTTTAAGGAGTCGTAAAAAAAAATCGAAGAAGTTGCGCAATGCTACAGTTACGGACTCGTGGTGATGATGGGCGTGTGCTACGTTCGCACGGGCAGCATTAGGCAGCCCGCGTGGGCAGTTAAAAAAATAAAAATAAAAAATATAGAAAAAACTGTCATTGGTGAGTTTTGAACCCATGTCACTTCAAAGGCTATACCCTAGGTCTGACCCATTTGACCATTCACTCATTCGGCCATCTCGATTTTACTTGGTTTTTTATTCTTATTTAAAAAAACCAAATGCAGGTAGTGCAGGTCCAAACCATGCGAGAGGCAAGCGCTCGATCAAAAAAAAAAAAATCGGATTCCGTGATCCATTTTGCCAATTTTGCCCGCGCCAGAAATTTAGCTTCTGCCATTACAGCTGGATTTACTGATTTTCCCTTGGACTCGCGATTTTACCTTTTTGCTCCTGATTTGCGCCAGAATTTACAGCTTTGCCCCTTTCTAATTAATTTAAGTTTTTACCCCTTTAATTAATTTACAATTCATTCCTTGCCCACGTAAATTTACCTTTTTTTTTTATCCTTACATGGAATATTATGAATATTTTGCATGAAATTCGATACGCTCTCTATTTATATCTTGTATTATAAAATTAAAGTATGATTTGATGCGTGAATTATTTGTGTATTAGTTCAAATCATGCTATGTCATGTTATGATTACAAGATATAGAGATGATTATATGATTTATGATCTTTATTCGAGTGATGAGTTCTATAAAGTTTTAGTGACATAGTGAACTCAATTTTACATAAATAATTATGTTAATGACAATTTCAAGCGATGATTCTCAGACGATGATTAGGAACATAGTGAACTTTCAAATTTGATATCTTATGTGAAATTACTCATTAATATAATTAGTTAGTGTAAAATAGATGTATAAATATTAGGTATTAATCATTCATGAATACATGCCTATAGAACTTTGTGTTCAGATACAATGATTTTAGCTTCTTAGAATATTGTACCTGAGCTTGGCTAAGGAGAGAATTGAACGGCAAAAATTCTGAAAATCGGAATATGATCCACTATGTGCTAGAACAACAAGAAGCACTAGGAGTTCTTAGCCTAGTTATGAAAAACCTGAAGATGAGATTGATGTACAATATAGAAGATATAAAGATACATTTGCTGCATGGAAAAGATGAGCTCTGTTGCTTGCATATGTTGTTGAGGCATGGAAAATATTTTTACACCTGAGTTCAAGCATTTATGAAAATGCTTAAGTCAAGTGGGAGGTATTAACAAAATAGTTTGGTTAGACATTGGTCACCAATTTGAGATAGATCACTATAAGGTTCGATACTTATATGATGACTTATGGGAAGACTATCAAATGACCTTTGTGGCGTATGTCAAACAAATAAGTGAACTGTAAGATGCAGATCACGTCCTGACTTATAAATAGCAAGTGCAAGGAGTAGTCCATTCTTTGTTTCATTGCTATGTGCCTATGAAATCCACTAGATCCACAAAGTAAAGACCTTTGAGTGAGCTATACGTCGTCTTGAGCTAAAGGTGAATCGCCTTCTAGTGGCTAAGCCAAAAAATGATATTTGTTATACTAATTCTAGTTCAAATGAGCTTCGTGCTCTAGACGTAAGCGTAAAGGTGGTTTCAAGAAGTGGAAAGAATAAAAAAAAAAATAGATTCTACAGGATAGAAATCGAACTTTAATCGACATGAGAAAGGAAAACATCCTTTCAAGAAAACATTTCAGAAATGAAGTGTTTTAACTATTGAAATAAGAGATACTTTGCTCATGACTGTATGACTGTGGTGAACCAAAGAAATTAAAGACTCTTTGTGCACTTGAGAGTGTACTTATGTCTACAGTTTAGTCTTTGTAACTGAATATCATCCTTTGTGAATTGTAGACTTAGGACCACAACCTGTTTAGCAAATCATAGAAAAGCCTTAGTGTTATTTCAACGTTTTTCACATGGAGAAGGTGAATAAATATGGGAGCAATTCTTAAGTGGAAATTAAAGGAATTGGTACCTGCCAATTGAAAATGCGCAGTGGTCCCATCTTATTCCTACATAACATGTTATATGCTCCAAAACACGATAGAATTAAGTTTTTGTGCTAATTAAGATTAAACTTGATTTCTATCTGAACTTTCATAATGATAGTGTTAATTTGTCATTGGGAACAAGTTATAATAGTTTTAGATGGTTTCATTGTGCAGATTGTTGAGTACAATTATGTGAATTTTATTTATTCCATGTTTTCATCTTTGTGATGATAAGAATATGTGACATGCTAAGTTGGGTTATATTGGCTAATGACAAATATTTATATAAGCCAAATGAGGCTTATTGGGTAGTATTGAAAATGTCGATTTGCCTATTTGTAAGCATTGCCTGATGGGAAGAACCATGAGGAAACCATTTAGAAAATAAACAAGAGTTGAGTTTCCTTTGCATTTAATCCATTAAGACATATGTGATTCAATAAAAGTTAGAGCCAGGCATGGACTGTTTATTTTCATCACATTTATAGATGATTATGCTCGATCCAGATATGTCATTTTATGTTTTCTCATAAATCTGAAGCATAAGTCACTTCGAGAAATTTTATTTTGAGCTTTCAGAATTTTTTTAATAAAAAATAATATTCGATCGAGGTCGAGAAAATCTATTTGATCAGTTTGGATGTTTGAGTGATGAAAAAGGAATAGAAATATAATTGACTATTTCAGCGATTCCACCACAGGATCGAGTAGGAGAAGAAAACATATCACAATAGAAATGGTTAAGTCTTTGATGGCACATGCTATTGTGCACATCACTTTTTGAGGTGATTTTTTTTTTGTTGATAGCCGTCTAGAAACTTGACTATGTGCATTGTAAATCAATTAATTCTACTCCACATGAGTTGTGGACATGTCAAAATGAGATTTGTCTTCCCAAACCTTGATGTGCTTCCTATAGTTCTCTCATATATGTGGGAAATTGGGCTCTAAAGGCAAAAAGAGTAATTTCGTCAGATACTGAGAGCACTCATTAAGGGTAAGTGTTTATAGGTGAGCAAGTAAACGGGAAGTGTAACTGATTTCAATCGCAAAATGTCACATTTTTTGTGAATGTATTTTCATAAAAGGGCAAGATATGTGAAAATTATTCTCTGATTAAATTTTGAATAGTGATAATGTTTTTACTAACGTATCTCATCTAAATGAAAGCAATGTGAGAAGGTAAATTTTTTTCGAATTAGTCTCAATTGCAATCACTTGATTTGAAGATAATGTTGTCATTATCTGATCCGAATGTGAGTGTAATGGAGAATGACATTCTAAGTATATGATCTTTGATTTGGTGAACAAATCGCAACAAGCTTTCTCCGTCAAATTGTCAACGATTAGATAATGAAAATAAAGCTTTCATGGCCACACCACAAAAAGAGAATAAGCCAAGAAATGTAAAATGAGGCTTCAATTTGCTCTAATAAGGTAAAGCAGATACAAGCAATGGAAAAATAGATGGAGTCAATGAGATCAGATGAAGTTTGGGAATTGATTAATCTTTTGAATGGATACAAAGCAATTGGGAGCAAGCGTGTTCTCAAAAGAAAGCCCAAAGCTGATGGCTTGATTGAGATATATAAGGCTCACCTTATGATCAAATGTTATAATTTTTTTTTTGGTAAGGTTTTTTTTTTGGTAAGGTGTGAAATGTTATAATCAACTCACCTTATTCTGATAATAATGATTAGAATGGATCTTAAATTACATCAATGATGTAAACACTGTGATTCTCAATGGAGAATTAGTAGAAGAAATCTATGTGAATAACCCGCTGGGTTTGTTATAATAGGTCAAGAACAAAAAGTATGTCGACTTTTTGAGATCGATATATAACCTTGAGTAGTTTTTGAAACAATGGTGTGTACGTTTTTTTCATGATGTCTTAGTGACATATGATTTTGTAACAAATGATAAAGGTCATTGTGTATATATCAAAAGATCCAAAGTTCATTTTGTGATGTATCATTATATGTTGATAATATACTCTTATTGCAAGAGGTAAAGGATTGAGCCGTAATATGTGTCTTGAGACTTCATAAGCAGATAAAGAAATGGAAAGTGCTCTATATGCTGGTGCTGTTAGAAGCTTAATGTACGATGTGATATGTACAAGATTTGTTATTTATTTTTCAATTGTAGTGGTAAGTAGGTACCAATCCAATAGAGGTCAAGCGTACTGAGTTGTCGTCAATAGAATTCTGAGGTGACTGATTGTACTGCTGATTGATTCACTAAATAATCAAGGTAGAGATCTACACATTGAAAGTATACTGATATTGATTGGGGGGGATTTAGATGAGAGGAATTCTATCTCTAGATTTGCGTTCTTACTTAGTAATGGCGTCATATCATGAAGAAGTAAGAAGCAAACGTGTATGGCCTTATTCACGATGGAAGATGTTCTCATGGTGTTATCAACAGTAGTATAAAAGGGTCTTTAACTTAAGATATATTTAGATCAATGATGTGTTGCTAAGAATGCTATAGGTCCAATTATTAGTTAATTGTGATAATTAAGTAGCAAGAGTTTATACTAAAAATCCATTACAAGACCAAACATATCGACTCGGAATATTATATTGTGAAAGACATATTTGTATGAAAAGATGTGAACGTACAGTACATATCTACGAATAGATTGAAAGCAGATCCTATGATGAAATGAATTATTATAAATGTTTTTGACTTGGTCATTTGTTGACAGAAGGATTAGTTCTCTGCATTAAAATTTCTAGAAAGACATAGAAATTAGAGTACTTAATAATTTATATTCCCCAAAGTTCATAGTTAATGGTTTAATGGTATTTATTATCATTATTGATGCCTATGTTTTTGTATAACATTTATGCATATTAATGTTCGCTATATTAGATTGAGAAGGTATGTCGGATAGATAAGAGATTAGTCCATTCATACGAGTAATCGCCTCTATTTATTGTGTGATGAATAGAGATGAGGCAATTTTAAGCTTACTATCTAGGTGATCATTGAGAGTTGAAGCTTAAAATAATTATGCTGTCTTAAGAGAATGTTAAGATGATGACTTAAAATTTATAATGTCTGAAAGTGAAATAACCAACATACTTCACCTTATTTGTCTTTTATTGTCAAAAGAGAGTTCTGATGGAAACTCTTGACTAGAGTTGTTACGTGAACTCTGGTTAGACACTAAGTATGTCTAAGTGATAATTTGCATGGTATTAAAATAGAAATACATACGCTCCATGGGAAAAGAGAAAATAACGTAATACGTACTTCATATTACGTATACATTGTCGACCAATGAGAGTAAGCAAAAGTTCAGATTTCAACTTTTTTAAGCTGTGTGAGACTGTTCAAAGTAAAGTTGGGTGAAACTGATCAAAGTACTGGAGAATTTTATGAAGATTATGACAAATCTCCAACAGGGGCAAGAAAATGTACAAAAGCAGGTTAATATTCTCATAGCAAAACTCCTCAAGAAAATTGAAACACTTCAAGGAAGGATGAAAAACATGGAAGATTTTCTTTGAGAAGAGGTCAAGAAAGAACAAGATTAAGTATTAAAAGATTTGGTCTGGTTCGGACAGAATCAGGTTTTGTTAACAAGAGAACTGAAGAATCTGACAGAAATATTTGACATGAGACTAAGTGACTTGTCCACCTTCAACCTTGTTCGTGCACTCTTCAACATAGACACTTTTAGACCCTCATTCTCTGTGCAACCCCCAAGATGAACCTTTTGAACCATCTTATTTTGCATCTAAAGTTGTTTTCGTATATGGTTATACTTGCTCGAAGTGTTCGAACATGCAGTGTACTATCGTACTATAAACTGCATGCCTAAATAAATTGATGTTTTTCTTGCACTATATCCGTCTTTTACATTTTGACGCTGACAAAAAGGAGGAGCATACCAAAGGTCAACACAGTAATTTATTTTTCAAAATTCTTTTCATACTCGTTGGAAAGGTTTTATCTCCATCAAAATAGGGGGAAATTGTTAGGAATACTATACTTGATTTTGAAGGAAACAAAACTATTATACCTTGATGAAAAGACATTTGCTTGAATTCAAAGGATTCATATCTATGTTGCCTTTTAAGTTTCTAACATATCTATCTTGGCAAAAGCAGACAAATTTCATGAAGAAAACAATTTCAACTCTAGAAGAAAAGTTGAGATATGTTTCGAAATTTATCCTCTATACTAATCTTTCTTATTTTTGACAGATTGAATTTCCCCACCAATGATCTGGATAGGATTTTATGACTAAGTCATATTGCTTTTGTGTCAATAAAAAAGTATTCTAAAGGTTTTCCCTAAAAAGGAGATCTTGATTGATATTCAAGTCTTTAGACACTTACCTTATTTATTCTTTGTATAGGGGCTTTGAGATTTGTTTGTATGGGCGAATAAATCTTTCCAAATTTCTGGTGTATCTCACTGCAAATGACTAGTAATCTGGCTTTGAGATTTGTTTGTATGGGTGAATAAATCTTTCCAAATTTCCGGTGTATCTCACCGCAACGACTAGTAATCTTTTATCAATCAACCAACGGCTATTGGTGATTGATCCTCGGAGTGGATCTATCCAGTGGAAAGCTTGGAGGACGAGTACTATAAAGAGCAAGAAGTTCAAAGGACGAGTGCACCAAGAAATCAACAACCTTATGCAAAGAGAGCTTCATCGTTGTCTATGAGCGCATTATCCTAAAATCTTGTAAGAGAGGTATACAGAGAAAGTGTGTGTAGAGTGAAAAGGCCTTGGTAGAGGCATAGCTCGCTTCTGTCGGAAGTGCTTGGAATTTAAGCAATCGCTCATATTCCTGTAATCCCTTATTTGATTATTTAGTGGAATCCAGCCAGTAGGCTGTTTGTGTGGGAGAGTAGACGTAGGACTTCAGAAGCCAAACCACTATAATCTTGTGTGCATTACTTTTCCACTTCTTCTGCCTCTATTAACTGCATCTATCAACTGCTTGACAGAAGCACTGCAATACCACACTATCACTTGTGCTCTCTCGAATTCGATTAGTTTATCAATTCCGCATTATTTGTAGAAATTCGATTTATACACCTATTCACCCCCTTTAGGTGTATAGCCTAGCCGGAACAACATATACCAATGAGGAAATGACACGGCTGAAACTCTGCAAAGCAAATGCTTCGAGGTTCCGTAACTTAAAAACTGAGAAGAAATAAGAGAAATTGGTACGTGCTGATTCAACTGGATGTGTAGAGATTTTATAAAATATAAGGAGATGGCCCTTTTAGTTTTTGAGGTGGGCCGCTAGTGAAGGAGACCTGTGAACCATCGCTCATGAATAGCCACATCCTCGTCGTTAAATGAAGGCCGATTCAACTCTTGCTGGTCCGTTTTTATCAAGGTCATGCACGCTGGAGGCTTTGTACGCATTAGATATCGTTGTTTTGGGCATCGATGCTGACAATTGTGAACTTTTCAACTTTCTGGTATTTTGAAGTTTCGAATGAATGATGGACAACACATCTAGATGGCTTTCCAGTCGCTGACTTGAAGTCAACCAATGCCTCCAAAGTCCTAAAGTCACCCCTGCTTTGGGAGAAGAAACTGGAAAGGCGGATGATCAAGCGTGGTTGATTAGCGGGTCATCGTTAGACTGACGACAGCTTTCGATCAGAATCATCTCACGGTTATCTCAATGTGAATAATGACTTTCTAAATAAGAAAATCGACTTCGGGTTTATTTATATCATAGCTAAGTCAAGTCTTCTCTACATAAATGCGTGTCCATAATGGCAGCGTGCATTTCACTTCACGACTTTCGCTAAATTACCAATTTCGAAATTGACGATCTTATCTAATCTAGTTGCCCATGCGCCCCATGGGATTCTGTTGGCCATTGCTTAGAAATGCAAGACAACCGGAAACAACAGTGAAAAATCGTATTGCTATCACTTTCACAACATCACAAGTGCCAATTCTTTGTTCTTTATTTCTGGATTCTTCTCCCGCAACACCTATTTCAAACTTGAGTTTGCTTTGTCCATAAGTTTTCAAGATAAATGATGTTCGAACTGTAGTGTAGGTTTTCTTTTATGGACATATGTTGACTGTTTCACATGGATGCACTTTGATTCTTTATTTATGCGTTTTGTGTTTCCAACATTATATTAATAGCGATGGTAATTAATGGGATCAGTAACGCAGTTCATGCACAGCAAGCGAAATGGTCGTGGGATCATTCCAGCCGCACTAAGAAACTCAGAGCTACCATAAAATAAAACAAGAGAAAAATCCTGTATGTTCTTCTAAGCTACAATCTGCACAGGGAAGGATGAAAGACCGAACGAGTTCAATTCTCCTTCCCCATCTTGAAGGGCCCATTCGGGCACAACAAAACAAATAATTTAGAGGCACAATTGCACCAAGAAAAATTTATCGAAGGATGTCATTAAACATTTTGTATCTGTTCAGAGACTTCTGGCGCCGCCTTCTTAATGATTTAGTACCAATTAAAATTGTTTAATGCATTAGAAAGTACTTCACAGAAATATCAAATGTTTGTTGGAAGCCGGTCTTTCTCTATTAAGTGAACATGCCAAGTAATCAAAGGGGCATAAAATCAAGAATATGATAGTATGTGGTCCACTAATTGGAAGTGGAAGGGACCTCAACATATTAGAACTTTCTTCTGGCCAGTTGCTCATAAACGATTATTGACGAATATATTGAAGACGTCTTGCAACTTGGGAGGAAATCCATATTGCTTGAAATGTAAGTCTCATGTGAAAATAACTTTACATATTCTCAGGGATTGTCCAATTTGAAGAAAATAAAACTCTTCTTTTTTTATTCAATGAATATTTTTTCTGTACATTTATAATACTCAATCCTGTCATATATATAAGATAACAGGTAACCTAATGAGGAGATACACAATAGGAAGTATTCTATACTAGGAAGAAATATATACAATAAAATTTCCTAACAAATAAACTAGACTAGCTCAAAACCACACTCCCCTCAAGTGGGTGCAAAGATATCTTTGATACCCAACTTGATAAGTGAGCTATGAAACTCTCTATTTGACAAAGCCTTTGTCAATATATCAGCTAACTGGTCTTCAGACTTCACAAATGGTAACTGAATCACTTTTGCATCCAAATTCTCTTTGATGAAATGTTTGTCAATCTCCACATGTTTGGTTCTATCATACTGAGCTAGATTATGAGCAATGTTTACGGCTGCTTTATTATCACAAAATAATTTGATTTCTAAACTTGGTGGATATCCGAGCTCGGTTAGCAGCTTTCGAAGCCATATAAGTTCGCATAACCCATTTACTGCACCTCTAAATTCAGCTTCTGTACTAGACCTAGTTACAACATTTTATTTCTTACTTCTCCATGTAACAAGGTTGCCTCCTACAAATGTAAGATACCCTGATGTAGACCTTTTGTTTGTCGGATTTCCAGCCCAATCTGTATCTGTGTAACTCTCTAATCCAAGGTAGCCATTTTTTGCAAATAGCAGTTCCTTTTCTGGGGCTGACTTCAAATATCGAATGATGTGTAACACAGCACTTATATGATCCTCACTAGGTGCATGCATGAACTGACTCACCACACTTACTGCATGAGCAATATCAGGACGTGTATGTGATAAGTAAATCAATTGGCCTACTAACCTTTGGTATTTTTCTTTATTAGTAGGCGTTTGATTAGAGTACTCTCCAAGCTTACAGTTTTGTACCATAGAAGTGTCTGCAGGCTTGCAATCTAGCATGCCAACTTCGGTCAAAAGATCAAGAACATACTTCCGTTGAGACAAGTAAATCCCTTCCTTCGACCTAGCAACCTCAATTCCCAAGAAATATTTCAAACTTCCCAAGTTCTTCATCTCAAACTCCCTAGATAATAATTCATGTAGTCTCATAATCTCGACACTATCATTGCCTGTAATAATCATATCGTTTATCATATCGTTTATATCTATGATAAGAGCTGTTATTCTTCCTTGAGTACCTTTTAAGAACAAAGTATGATCTGAATTACTTTGAGAGTATCCATACCTTTTTATAGCTGAGCTAAAGCGACCAAACCATACACGAGGGGATTGTTTCAACCCATACAATGATCTTTCCAACTTACAAATCATGTTCGGTTGATCTGCGCATCTGTATCTAGGTGGAAGCTCCATATAGATCTTCTCCTCTAAATCTCCATGAAGAAATGCATTCTTCACATCAAATTGATGCAAAGGCCAGTCCAAGTTTGCAGCTAGAGATAACAATACTCTTATCGTGTCTAACTTTACAACTGGAGAGAATATTTCCTGATAATCTACCCCATAAGTCTGTGTATACCCTTTAGCTACCAATCGTGCCTTATACCTCTCGATAGTGCAGTTTGCTTTATGTTTGACTGTAAACACCCACCTACATCCAACCGGCTTCTTATCCTCTAGTAGTTCCACAAGTTTTTAGGTTCGATTTTTCTCCAATGCCTCCATCTCTGCCTCCACGTTTGAAGCCATTTCGGATCCTTCATGGCTTCTTCAACCCTGTTTGGAACTTGAACTGAGGAAACCGTGGACACGAAGGCTTGTAGTGGTGTGGACAACCTCTTGGCAGACACATAATCTGTAATAGGATATCGAGACCGGCGGTCCTTTACATCTGGAGAATATCGATTTGGTGGTTTACCCCTATTATGCCTATCGGGCAGCTTATAACCAGTAAGCACATCAGTATCTTCAAACGAATCAAGTACAGTAGAATTACTTACCTCAGGTACATTCTCAGGAGCTTGGAGTGGTACTGAAGAGGGCGAAGACAAGGAGAGTTGTTGCTGCTGTGCATCTGTTGACACCTACTCGGTTGCTAATGCTTCTATGTCGCTCGGTCGCGAGGCAGTAGATCAGAATCGCGCGGCTGTGCACACCCATCCGTCGCTTCTATAGTCTCAACCTCCCATGCACACCCATCCGTCACTCTTGCAGTCCCAACCTCCCACCAATGTCTGGTTCTACGTTTAGTTTTCCCCTGAACAGGACATTGGGGGGGAAGGAAAATAGGGCTCCGTCTCGGTAAATGTTACATCCATGGTGACATACGTGCGCTTTTCGGCAAGATCATAGCACCGATACCCTTTCTGAGAAGGGCTATAGCCAAGAAACACACACTTGACTGTACAAGGGTCAAGTTTGGTCCATTGATTTTTGTGAAGATGGACATAAACGACACACCCAAACACCTTAGGAGGTAATGTAAGAATTGAAGGAAGAGACACATAGGTGGCAAGTACTTGCATTGGCATTCGATAGCGCATAACGCGGGAAGGCATTCGATTCAACAAATAAGCAGTTGTAACTACGGCAGAATCCCAAAAACGATGAGGAACATGGCTACCCTCCAACAGTGCTCGAGTGGTTTCAAGTAGATTGCGATTCTTGCGCTCAGCAACACCATTCTGCTGAGGAGTCTAAGGGCAAAAAGTTTCATGTATCATACCATGTTCCTGAAAATAAGCTGCAAGAGGTTTACTTAAGTATTCGTCACCGTTATCAGACCGGAGAACCTGAAGTTTGGCCCCAAACTGAGTCTGAATCATACGGTGGAAAGTCCGAAAGATAGTTTGAGCCTCATTCTTATGTTTCATTAAATATAGCCAAGTCATACATGTGCAATCATCAACAAAGACGATAAACTATCGAAACCCATATACAATAGTAATAGGAGACGCACCCCATACATCAGAATGAATTAAGGAAAAAAGGAGTTGAACTGATATTCAAACTGGGAGGAAAACAGATGCGATGGCTCTTTGCCAAAATACAAGTATCACACTGAAAACTAGAGTTCGATAGACTATGAAATAACTTGGTAAACAAATGTCGTAAATACCCAAAAGATGGGTGACCTAAACGACAGTGCCATAACCAAAGTTCCTTCTCTTGAGCTAACTGTCCACGAGAATGATAGGTCCATCCATAAGTAACGTCATCCACAAAATACAGCCCATCCCTCTTAGTACCACGCCCAATAATCTCTTTGGTGAGAATGTTTTGAAACAGGCAAAAATCAGGGTACATAAGTACAACACAGTTTAACTCGTTGGTAAGCTGTCCAACTAATAACAAACGACTAGACAATGTAGGAACGGGTAAAATATGAGATAGAGAGAGAGAAGGCGTGATAGACACATGGCCCGCAACCGTCACAAGAAAGCTATGTCCGTTGGTATTGTAAATATGATCTCAACATGGTGTAGTCGACGTAAGAAGGTCACCAGATTTTGGAGTCATATGATCAGTAGCACCAGAATCGATTATCCACCCATGATGACCATCACCATGTCCATTAGCAAAGAAAAACCCACAATTACCTTCAGGAGATTCAGCATTAGTAGATTCAGGCTTCATAGGAATTAATGACAAGCTGTTAGTCACCAAGGAGGCTTGCCCTCCATTTCGCCCCTTCTGTGAGCCCGGTTTCTTCTTCTTAGTCTGAAAATCATCCCACCAATCCGGATAACTGTGTAGTTTAAAACAAGATGTTGCTGTATGTTTAGGATTCCCACAGTGAGAGCACCCCTCAGATTGGATTTGCATACCGGGTCTAGGACAAGCTCCGGGGACAGAAGGCACTAATTGGAGGTGCAAATCACCCTTGCCCCGCTGTGACATCATGGCGAAACCAGATGCGACCCTAACGGGAATGGATAGCATGACAGATTGGCGCATATCCTCTCGCCTGACCCGGGCATAAGCTTGCTCAATAGTGGGGAATGGATCCATCTTCAGAACATCAGCATGAACATTGTCCAGGCGGTCATCGAGACCGTCCAAAATGGTGTAAACTCAATCTTCATGGACAATAGCATTGTACCTCTGAATATCGACTAGAAATTACATAGGATTAGAACATCGGAAATCAATCTCACGCCAGAGCCCTTGAAGGTCATTGTTATATTTTTCGATAGGTCCACCGCCTTGCTTCAATCGAGAAACTTGCCTCTTAAGATCATAGATTTGGGAGGTGTCAGATCCATAAAAAAAATCATTGTCATAGCATCCCATACGGCTTTGGCAGTAGGAAACCGAATAAAGTTTAGTATCAAGGTTGGGTCTATAGAATTGATAAGCCAACCTTTCACCGTCGAATCATCGGTCTTCCATTGTCGAAAAAACGGATCAGTCGGAAGGGGCTTAGGAGAACCACTTTTCAAATAGCCTAGTTTGTCTTTGCCTGAGACATATATCTCAACAACCTGGGACCATACGCCATAATTTTTGCCATCAAGCTTGACAGTAATCGGTGCAGCAGGAGGTTCAACACGCGGTGGCGTGGCTTGCTGGGTCAAGAGCTGCTTCATCGCAGCGGTCGGGTCTGCTAGAATGGCAGTAGCAGAGGCACTAGCATTCGCTTGGTCAGTTGCAACAATTGACTGATCGTCGTCCATGAGATCAGGTCCGCAGTCTGCCAGAATGGCAGTAGCAGAGGCACTAGCATTCGCTTGGTCAATTGCAACAATTGGCTGATCATCAACCATGAGATCAGGACCGCAGAATGAATCGCTCGAATAGGACGAAGTCGATTGGCATGAGACGACGACGCCGTGACGAGAACGGCCCAAAAAAATTTTATGAGCACTAGCGGGACCGCCGTAGTCGATGATTGACGTACAATACCTTAAGGATCAAACCCTAGGGCTCTGATACCATAAAGAAAAGAAAACTCTTCTTTTTTTATTCAATGAATATTTTTTCTGTACATTTACAATACTCAATCCTGTCATATATATAGGATAATAGGAGTCGAGGCTCAACACCAGAATTGAATCAACGATGCTGGGCCACACTGCAGGACACGATGTCAGAATTTAATCGACGATACTGGACTGGTGGAAATGTAGGACACAACACAGGAATTGAATCGACAGTGCTGGACGGGTGGAGAATGAACCAATACATTACTGGAATTTAATCGACGATACTGGACTGGGCGAGTAGAAGTCGAAATTTAATCAACAACACCTAACTCTGAATATGAAACACGTCAGAATTAAATCAACGACGGGAATTTAAAAGCTACAGCTAAGGTTAAGCTAGATAGAAAGATAAAGATTTGTTGTATTATTTTTTGTGTGTCTTCAGTGTATGATACCCTTAGATATTTATAGGCGTGTTCTGGTAACCCTCGAAAAGTCCTTATCTTGTGTTCCAAGTATATCTCCCTTCGGGGATGAGGTTTGCTTCGATAACTGTTGGACAGCTGTCACATTCTAGCTTTTTTGCACGTTTCCCCTCGACAATCTTTGTGGATGAAATCTTCAACGGTTTCTGCGCCTCTTCTGTCTCTTTTGATGGAGTTGCCGCCAAATCATTTGACTGCCCCTGATCGTGTCTTCTTTCACATGCCCTTTTCATTTTACGCTTTGGGACAAATTCCGCCAAACCCATCTCCTACGTGGTGTCTCTGTAGCTGATCTTCACCTGCGCTGCGTACATCTTTCTATAGATGAATACTCCCCTTTTTCTTGTGCGTATCACGTGACCCATAAGCTAGTTTTAGGTATCAACATGACGAAAAGAAAACTCTTTTTTTTTATGCAATGAATTTTTTTTTTCTGTACATTTACAATACTCAATTCTTTCATATGTATAGGACAACAGGTAACCTAATGAGGAGATACACAATAGGAAGGATTCTATACTAGGAAGAAATATATACAATAAAATTTCCTAACAAATAGACTAAACTAGCTCACGACCACACAATTGTCCATAGGATATCGATTGAGTTTATCCCACAATAATATTTGGGAGAATTCCCCTCAATACATTTATCGCAATGGTTGAATTCGAAACTCATAAATAAAGAGTGACTGAATTTTTAGCATGATGTGAGCGTTATTTTTTCTAGGACAACTTTGTTTTCCTTGTCAATCCAGCAAAAGTAATTCGATCTCCCGCAAAGGAAATTATTAAAGCTTCGCCTGTCAATAAATCGACGTTATGGATCATGCACTTCTCCTATTTTGATTAGATGGGATACTTTACCTTTGGTATAGGTTAAATTGAATACTGATGGGGCTTTAAAGGCAACCAGGGACTTGCTAGTGTAGGAGATTATTCATAAACAATAAGGGTGATTCGCTTTGTGGTTTTGCTGCATTCATAGAAATATATTCATTGACACGACCGAAATTTTGTGCTTTGTGGTAGCGACTCAAATTCATAAGATTATGATTGAAAACGACTCTACAGCTCCTTGTTAGTCCAGAGGTTATGATTGAGAATGTTAACTCTGATTTGCTTAAAGACATCGTAAGACTGTTGCATGCTAGCAATGATTTGCTTAAAGATATCATAAGACTAATGCACTCTCACTGAGTTTAGAGCGCAACACAAGTTTTGGGAAGGAAGTCGCTTTACTGACTAACTTGCAAATCTTGGAATTGATGAGTACTTGCATACTTCATTCTTTCCGTTACCCCCTAGAAAGTTCGTGTCTTATTAGTTGATAAATTATGGATAATAGATCCACGATATTAATTTTCTGCATTCGGCTTTAACCCTTTTCTACAAAATGAAAAGAAAAGATATGTTCATTTCCCTCATGACGGTTGATTTTCCCTCTAAATGCACCTGATGACCAATTGGGCAACAGTATTACGTACCAGAGACCTCGGTGAATCATGTGTGACTAGGAATAATATAGAACTTAATAACAATGGAGATAAACACAAAATGAAATCAAGGACGTATTACACAAATTCATATGTGGTAATATACAGTCTAACTATCTCGACGTCAGCTACCCCGCTCGCCCCTTCCGTTTGATGTTTCTTTTTCTTTTTTTTTTATACCTATTTTCAACTTTTTCAGATTTTATTTCTATAAAATTTTGGAAACAATTTGTATATACTAATTGCGGCTGTAGGATGACAACACAACATTTAACACCCGCTGTAGCATCCCCATTTATGTTTTTTTTTTTTATTCCAGAAGGACTGACTTAAAACGAAAAATAAAAATAAAAAAACATAGTTTGGGGACTCATTTGCATGTTTTAAGGGTCATGGCCCCATGATTAAACATTTTGTAATAATTTCAAAGACCTCCAATGCCTTTATCTCTAAATTAGTTATGCCTGTTTTCCTACTCTATTGATACTTAAGCAGCGCATGACAACCATTCTGATTCCGAAAACTGATTCTAGTTAAAATGATTTTTTTTATTCTATTCTTGAATGAGTTTTAAAAAATCAGAACGTGTTTGATAACTGCACAAAATTTCTGTTTAAAAAAAATACTTATTTTCCTATTTTTTTTTTCATTTAAGTCAAACAACTATATAGTTAATTTATAAACTTTCATCGTAAATTGAAGACTAATTTTCAATTCACACTAAAATAATTTAAAAATATTATTTTTTAGCATGTCATGAATGAAATACAAATTTTAATATATAATGTTTAAAGTTCGATGAAGCATGGGACAGGTTCCCATATTAAGGACTCATTTTATCTTTAAATGTTGCGTTGTCTAAATACATAGGAACATCTTGTAACGCACGGCTAGGATGCTCTCATCTTCTACATTATTCTCTGTAGGAGAGTGAAATCTTTGAAATCTATGAAATTTAAGTCCAATTTTATGAAAATAAGGAGATCAATTTAGTGCTAAAAGTTTAAAACGAATCACTTTAGTGTCAACTTTTTTAAAAAATGATCATTTCAGTGTCGACTTATTTAAAAAATGATCACTTCACTGCCAACTCTTGTTTAAACTGACGTGGCTCGTCGAAAATCCGACACGTGTCATTCTTATTATTATTTAAACTGACGTGGCACATCAGAGTTGGTACTAAAGTGATCATTTCTAAAAGAAGTTGGCACTTAAGTACTCGTTTTAAAAAAAGTTAGCACTAAAGTGATCCGTTTGAAACTTTTGACGCTGAAGTGATCACCGTACACAACTTTTCGCACTAAAGTGTACTTTTTTCAAAAATTTTGGCACTAAAGTGAGCGCTGTACATAAGTTTTGGCACTTGTAATATACTTTAGTGACAAATTAGGGAGTTTTTTTTTCCCTTCATTGCAGTTTTTTCCCGATTTATTGAGATACTAGGATTAGCCCATGTATTGTATATAAGAACGATTATAATGTTGTATAGATTCATGTTGAATACAGAGGAAAATATTCTTCTACATGTATTTGGAAAGCAAGTAATATGGATGGTGTAAATATGTTGACATTGTATGTGATTGTTTTCTCCACACTTGCTTATATTCTTTTGGCGATTGGGTTATGATAAACTTGTCAAATACGGCTTTATGATTTCGAAAGAATAATTATTCTTTACTACATTTCTAAACTATTTAAGCAGTAATTGGCCCAAAGAAGTGGAGATAATCTTGTTTTAAAGCAAAATACAAGAACAGAAAGAGTATTTGTTTTAAAGGGGAGTGTTGGAAAATAAACCAAATCCGTAAATGTCGAGACTGTTGATTAACTTTCGAGTTGTTGGTCAAATGGAGTCGATTTTGTACCGATTCAGTGTACAAGGTATCGATCGGTTGTCTATGACCATTGGACTCCAAAAGACGCATGCACAAAGCAGTACACAAACCATGACTTGCCTTGATTATTGTGTAGTTTTCAAGAGTCATCATTAGTTGAGTCTTTTAAGAGTCTGTTGGTATTCCATTGTGTATTTATTGCAATGTTATATATTCGGTTGTTCAAGTATCTAAAATAGTTTAAGAGTCATATATTAAGCCTATAATAGGGGTGTCTTATAACCATTCTCATATGGGTAAATCAGAGGTGAATACAGAATATAATAAACTCATTTTTTCTCCTTCTTTCATAAGTAGATTTGAGTTATGAGTATTTATTAAGAGGCTCACCTTCGATTTATCTCATCGTTACTCTCTGATCAACAAATAGTTCTCTTGGAGGTGGAAAGGAGCCGCCGGGAAACAATATGTCAATTGGAACGTAGAGAAACAGGAAAAGGAACTGGAAGACCGAAGTCAATCGATGCCCACGAAGTACGAAAGTCGCCCACTTTGAAAAAGAAAGTGGAATACTGATGATCCAGCGTGATCTCTAGGTTGGATTAGGGACACATGTAGAGGACTCCCCAGCCGTTGACTAGAAGTCAATCGATGCTACCAAAGTCATATTGCAACCCCACGTTTCAAAATATAGTACGTGGAAGACCGATGATGAAGTCTGATGTTAGCGGGTCATTGGAATTAACGATTATCATTGACGAACAACAGCTTAAATTAGTCAGAATCCTCTCAAAGTTGATGGATGAACTTGATCATCAATAGGGACAATTTTGTAAATATATGTTTCCTTTGCTTCTTATCCTATGAAACCCAACATAAGCTATACGCATTACCAGTTCCGAATGTCTCTTAATTACCATCTTAATTCATTTCTTGTTGTCGCGTTTTCTCATTTGTACTTTGTTGCGACTTAAATTTTTGAATTATTAAGTTAATTATTTAATTAACCTATCTCGAATTCCCCCAAAATCTTCAACTAGAGAGTGAAAGTAAACTCAAAAAGCTTCCCTCCCATAAGTTGAAAGTCTCAAATGGACGTTAGAAAGCCTTTTAAAGCCCCCCGAAAAACCCCCCACTTACGGATCAGGGTAGAGGTTTGAACCATGAGAGTGCTTACAACTGAGTTAATACATGGCTGGTTCATGGATCGTCAACGTGTATCACGCGTGAAGGCTACTTTGGATAGTTCGATGTGTGCAGTTGATCAATGTCCATATTGTTTTTTGCATTTGAAATTACATGTTAGATAATTTTATTTTGAAAAAATGGATTTTCCTTTGTGTCGCATGTGATAAATATTGGGGTTTGAATTTGGGCATGCAACCTATTTGCCTGACTCGGGTTCAAACCCAATTTTGCAAAAATAGGTCGGATCCATGACTTTGAGGCTATCTTTGATTGTGTTTTTTTTTTTTTTTTTTTTTGGGGGGGGGGGGGGGGGGGGGGGGGGATATGATTGCTAGTTAACATTATTCCATATAGTATAACTTGGATGCTTGACTTGAGTTTCATACGGTTTACGAATTAAGATTGAGGGTCACGAACACGCCAGACACTCGACGAAATGCCCAAACAAGTTTCAATCTTTAAACGACTGAATCAAGCCTGGTTTTTGTGATATTCAAGGTCTAATTAGGTTCCTGTGCATGTGAATCAAGCATAGATCCGTTTAATAAATAATAAACAATAAAAAATTTCCGAAACTAAAAAAGAATAGGAATGGCTAGGAAAATACCTGTACTTGCCTGTTTTGTCGAAGTATGCTTTTATATGCTTGATTAATGATTGATTCCTATGCCTAATTCGCACGACTTGGTTAAACTTTGCATGTGAGTTTTGAATGAATGATTAGGCTCGCGTCACATTTTGATTGGTGGGTAGATTAGTTTGGCGATTAGAGTTCAATTATGGGGTTGACAATGCTCGTCTATTGCCTTGTGCACGCAAGTGGAGACTAACTGTGGTTAACTTTAATTAACGAATCTTTAGATGATTAACCGAATCGCATAAGTAGCTTGGTGTCTTTAATCGATTTCTCGTTTTGATTTCTTGAACTTTGCTAATCACTTTCTTTGAGTGATGTGTGCTGAATTGCTTGAATGGATGAAACCCGTGGTAGTCAAAGGCGGTGCCCAAGGAGGAGGCAGCCGAGATTGTCCACGACTGATAGCCAGAGATCTAGATGTTGATGGCGGTCCATGGAGTCGGCGGCTGAATTTGAAGAATAGCGGATAAGACATATGTCCAATCCAATCTCATTTTTTGTACCCGGAGATGATGTCTCGGGTTCATATTTAGAATTGTAACTAAATACCCGACGAGTTGCGGGTCTTCTTTTATCGCATTTAGAATGGTTTTTCATTTTAACACGTTGTGTGTGTACTTACTGTATTGTCTTTCAATATAATCGTTTGTTGATTTTCTTTTCTAGACCAAGATAGGTTTAGATTAGAAATTCATGAAAACGCATCACAAAACAAATCCCATGACCATTTAATATTTATTTTGGGATTCAACCTCCAAGATGGAAATGATAAAATCAAAATGCACGATCCCTCTAGGAAACAATCAATTAGTTAGAAATATCGAAAGGGCGCTTATTAGATGATTAGCTTAAACAAGTCTTTGTTTTTAGAATCTCTAGTCAAGTAGGAATGGAGACGACACTCTTATATCTCAATTGGTTTTTAGTCTATCCAAACAGACTAGTAACAACTCCTAATCAAATATTTATATTGGTAGATAACATATGTTAGAAATCCAACGTCACGAAAGGTATAGGGCTTGAGAGAGCGCCACGTAAATGGATCTTGCCATTTTGTTCAATACCCTAAACCTGTTTTCTTTTTGGGGCGTGCCAGGAAAATTAGGTTGCGACACTTGTTTATCGCCAATACGAATTACCATTTCTCTAAGGATAACTCACTTCTCTCGTATGTCTACAAACAGGTTTGTCGTCCGTACAAACACTTAGGATCCGAACTCAAAAGAGTATTCCAAACTTCCAATGGGATGGACTTGAACATCTCAAGTACAATTTTCAAACTTTTCTTGCTTCTTGCACTTGTCAACGTGCGATCTTCTGTCCGATTTTCTCCTATTTATAAGCCTCCAAATAGGAACGTTGCACTTGAATATGTTAGTCATTATATCCATCCGCGTGTAATAAAAAAACCTCATTGAAAATTCTTGTAAATCATGGGCAAAAAGATATCTCAAATGTCAATATTTATGTACGACGCTCATTGTGATGCAAGTATTTTTTTTTTAGATCACTTTAATACTAAATCGAAAAAAAAACAATCATTTTAGTGCATGACACTTAAATAATCATTTAAAAAAATGGCACTTAATTGACCCAAAAATATATATTGGCACCAAAGCGACCAGCGTACACAAATATTAACACTTGAGATGTTTTTTTATCGTAAAACACGTGTAGAAACTTCCCTCTATTTTGGCCATTAATTAGATCATTTATTGTTCGGGCTGCCTTTGATGAAGCATAAAACTCCTTAAAAGTGTACATTACATTATAGGAAAAGAAAAAGAAAAAGATATTATCACTTTCCGAATTTGATGAAGCTAAATTTTTCATTTTTGTAGAGTACCGAGTCCCGTAAGTAAAATTTACAAAGCTCATTTAAAGGGAGGAAGCCATTTTGGGCTCAAAACTCCAATTTGTTTCCCGCTTTAACCGTAAAAATTGATATTTTTTCTCCTTTGAGCTCATCAAACATATTTATCTTTTTCGGCTTCATCATCAAACATTTCGGACCGGGCTCCAAATAGAAAGATACGACCCACCCAAAATGAGGCTACGGGTTTTCGGGCTCTCAATTCTGATTTGCACCCGCGACCGTAATTAAGCCCAAGCCAATCCATGAATTCTTAATTTGTTTGGTCAATGTTTGACATTTCTGGGGATTCGAGAAAACTGTGTCGTCTCCGTGATGCTGGCACAGTGTCGGTTCTTTCATATTTTCAGTCTTTCAGAAGCGACCCAAAGCAGTAGGAAAAAGTGAATATTTACTACAGAGATAAAAGGTTTGTCGATAACACAATCTCAGACCACCACTCTAGACGACCACAACGGTGATGAATGAAACAAGACAGACCAGTACCTCCACTGACCTTCCGTGTCACAACTTTTGCTCAGCCCAGCCATGACATTCTTCTTCAAATCCGAGATGGAGAAGCACTTGAATCTTGGATCTCGACTCGACGAATCAGAAGGGCTGGAGAGTAGCTTGGCTTGCTCCTTGGACAGCTGTTGAGAGGAGCCATCAGACACAATGGAACCGGAGTCGTCGCTTGACATCTTGAGACTGGGAATGTTGTCCTGAAGCACATCGGGGACGTCTTTGAAGCGCTTAAGGAAGAGCAGCGATCTTGCCTTGAGCTCGAGAGAGACCTCGAAGCGCGCGGCGACAGAGCCAATGCTGAATCCAAGAGGCTTATCGCCGAAGCAACTTCGCCCCTCTCTCGAGTCGCCATGAGGTTTATAGCATCTCTAATGCACTTATCCACAGCCTACAGAAATATAGACAGAACCAAAAAAAAAGAAGAAGATATAATCAAACACGCTCCCGACATATTCATCTCGACTCTTCAACTAGCCAAGCAGCGGAATGCACGATTCGGAATTGGAGCGAGAAAAACGCAACCCTCCGATACTTGGAAACTTAGAAAATTCAAAGAGCGTATCGCGCGAATTGTTACAATCGAAGAGCATTGACACTGAGAAGAGAGAGAGAGAGAGAGAGAGAGAGAGAGAGAGCGCGCAATGGGATCGACCGTCTGTGTGCCTTTCGGTTGGTGAGCCACCAGTGCTTCTTCTCGCCGCCACCAAAGCAAGGAGAAGCAGTCATGAGCGTCGCTCTACTAGCTCCCGAGCTGTGGGCGGAGCGATCGACCGTGGGGAGGAATGCCGACTCCACCTTGCCGACCAACGCACTGTCTCAAGAACCCATGCACGAGCACGAGCACGAGCACTTCGTCGCCATTGCTGTTATAAGGAGCAGAGAACTAACAAATGAGCAGGTTTCGAACATAAATGAGGGAATGAAATGGATGGGCGTTAGGTGAGAGACTTTGTTTCCTTTCACTCTATTCAAGAAACCCCACAAGACACTGCTTCTTCCCTCTATTGCTAAGCACATAACCCGTTCCTGCGTCCTCTCAGAGCTCCGTCTTCGACGGACCATCTCCTCAATTTCTCTTCTCACGCGCCTTGTGTTCAATCGGCCCGGATTCCACCACCCCACTAAGCGTTTCTTGCAAATTTTTGAGCTTCCGAACTCTGCCGCCACTCTTGTCGACCTGTAAGTTGGTGGTGGGATCGATTGGGACGCACAAGAATTGGAACCGGCATATGATTAAGCCTGCTTCAAGCTATCAGCAGCTTCAGAGCTGCGATCAGACGCGACGTTCGGGATGCATTGCTGGTGCGAAAGCCCTTCTATCCACACAGACCGTCCGATGCAAAGAAGGACCTCCGGATTCGGGTTTTTTTTTTTCCAATTTAATAATTTAAAAAAATATTTACAAAATTAGATAATATTTAAAAAAATTTACAATTTTGGGTCTTGCGCGTTGGAGCGCTCGAGATCCGCGCGTTGTGTAGCCAGTGAGCGGACAGCGCGCTGGATTGGCCATCGACACCGCCAGGACGTCGTGCACCGCCGGCCGACCCCATTAATTTATTTAATTAATTTAAAGTACGTAAATTATTAAATAAAAATATACATCTAGCTATGGAAGTTAAAAAAACGCATCTTGAAAATTACTTGACTCCAAAAGTTTAAAAAACATATAGTTATGAAATTTTATAATGATAGATAACAATTCTCAACATCAATTTAACTAATCCCAAAAAGAACAATTCACAACCTGAATTGCACTAACATACACTAATGATGTTGTCCTCCTACATAGGCTCATGTTCCGCAACTAAGTGCTCTCCGTCGATGGGCGGGTCTAGTGTCGTAACGATGAGAATGAGTATCTAGAGGAGCAAGACGTGTAGATGAAGAAGGCATATGTTGTGATAGCTCAAGAATCTGTAATAGAACCGTATCATCAAAGTCCGAAAATATTCCACGCCCAGACTGTGCATAGTCTACTGTAAGATGGGCTTAAAATTGAGGAGGAAAATCGGATCTCCATGAATTCGAAGTAACGGGCATATGTGGCTCTTGATTATCACCATATTGAAAAGTAGAACCCCCGTGAGGTGGGCCAGCAAATTGGGCGAACCCTGTATCAAAATTTATCTGGGCAAATGCTAGAGTGAACCCCGGGCTGAAATCTGATGTATGATATTCCACGGTATATGGGACAACATTACCACCTAGATATGCTCGAGTGGTCCTCTGGATCCGCTGAACAATCTCAAGTGCGTCATTATCTTGTGACCCAATTGGTATTGTTGTAGTTGCTGGCTGGGGTGGTGGCATAATTATTTTTCGTCTCTCTCATGTTGGGCATGGCTTTAAGTATTCGCTGTACTTCTCTCCAGGCCTGATGAGATGGATTGGCGGTGTCCAAAATATGTAAGGCATGTTCGACACCATCACTCTGGTAATGATATAAGAAACCACAAAATTTTTTAAATGTCAATAACTTATGTTAATAGAAAAAAAGTAACGATTTAAATTGAAAGTGTTTGCACTAACCGATGAACCCATTCCGACTCCCGAAACGGAAATCCACCTTTATGTATGTTTACAGAACCACTCCATATATGCTGAATGAAAGTGAAGTCGCTCCTTTTCATGAGCTTCTTGGACTATATATTTGTCACGATCGTCCCATATGTCGATGAGATTTCTGTGCGTGGCTATCCAATCCCTCCCAACTGGCCTTAACTCAATATCATGCAAGGCCATATGATCGCTAGGAGCTATCGGTATTGACTGATGCATAGAAAACTGTCGTAGTACTCGATCTGGATAATGCCATTCAACTATCCAGTAACATATGAGTGGGACACGAGCCGTCCTAATATGTTGTCCCTATCGGCAGAAATTTGGTAATTGCTGCATAATATCATTGGTGTAGGGTAGCCAAGTAATCTGTTATCGCAATAAAACATATCAAATTAAACGAAAAATTAATGTAAAAGTTAACATTATAATAAACACGTTTGTTGCTATCATTACTTACATCTTCATATGACATTCTATCAAGTAAGTAGCGCAAATGTATCAAAGTATGTGTGGGCATCTCCGTTGTTCGTTGTGCCTAACTCCATCTATAGGAAAAATGAGATCTTAATATATTATCCGTACTAGAAAGAATTAATAAATCACTAACTGAAAAGGCATTAGCTTACATACAAGCTACCGAGAGGTCTATCTAGAAAAGGATTACGGTTCTTCAGTGATGGGGAGATATATTTAAAACGTTCCCACGCCCAAATCTGTAAAACTTGTAGGGCACCGTCGATCTGCTTTGTGTCTGGATCAGTTGCACTGCACAGTTCTCGATAGAGCCACGCAAGCGCTGCTGAACCCCAACTATATTGGGTAGGGTCGTTAAGGTTCTCCAGTAATAGAAGAAATAGCAAACTAATTTTCGAGGATGATTTGTCAGCAAAAATAGATCCCCAAGCAATCAAAGAATGAATACTCTAGCATCCTGCTGCAAGGTGACTTCATTGGCATCGTTTGAAATTTGATTAAAGTGTTCTCTTAGCCAGGCCAACCTCAACTGCGTGCCACGTAGATTGTCTGGACAAGCACCCAATCGCTTGTCACAGAGAACGCCCCAATTCATATTAATAGGGCCGATAACTGCATGTCCATCAATGGGAAGACCTGTCAGCATCGAAATATCCTGCAACGTTATCGTGCATTCACCATTCGGTATATGAAAGGTGTGGGTCTTCGGCCTCCACCGCTTAACTAGTGCAGTAATCAAATGCTAATCCAACTGGAAAAATCCCATCATATAAACCTGATAAAAGCCGGAAGCTTACAGATATGGGACTATGCGTGGATCAATTTCAGGTACGTGTATCGTCAATCTCCGACACATTAGCGCATAATCATGATGACCCTATGAAATGTGACATGAAAAAGTGTTATTAGGAATTTTGATAATGTTGTTACAAGTGACAAATTAACTGCTAAATTAGTCAATTACCTTAGCGTCCCAAATGGCCTGTGATCTATGTCTATCCTGTTGTGTAAGTAGCGAATCATCCACAGGTCCCGGCTGAATATATATCTTCTGATCCATATCTACAAATATATTATAGAGGACCTCAATAAATATCACACATTTGTCAATTATAACAGTACAAGAAATTCACATGTATCATATGCACATAGCACGGACAAACGGAGTAAATAAGTATCGCGCAATTGTCATATTCTATCATTACAACAAAAAAAAACGGTGATCAATGTTATACATAATTCAAAAAGGAACCGAATCAATATCGCACAATATGTAATATTATAACATTACAATAAATCAAAATATATATTGTACATAATTCACACAACTGTGATCTATTATCGGCCAGATCTCACTGCATAGGTTTTTCTATTGTGCTCTGATTTTCCACAGTTGCTGTAATGGTTACGCGCATTACTACTGTTGGGTCTAGTACTAATGGTAGGTCGTCAGGTCCAAATCAGTAGTCAGGATGGCCTAACAGGTAAAACATGTGTTAATAGCACTGAAGGGTTTTATCCAACGAGTAACATTCATCTTTGTACTCATGGTAATCAACTCCATGTGCTTAGCATGCTGCAATTACGCAGGAACATGGGATCTTAATCTCTTCAAATTTCCCACATGTACAGCTTCGCTCGGCCAGGCACATTATTTGTTTATAACCCCCTGATCCTATGTTTCTATTGTGTCCAGTTCTAATTTCAAAACGTCATGTGTCAAAGTCGAAGCATGTCACTTCATGCCTATTTGCTTTGGCACTGTTTTCATCGAGGGTCGCATCCGCAAATTGCGTATGTATACATCCATGTGCAACCTGCATCCTGTACATCGTTCTTCTCGCGTCAAAATACTTGCACAATTATGAGAATATCTTATCGACCATAGCTGTTATTAGTAGACCACGATAACCCTTCAGTATCCCGTTGACAGATTCAACTAAATTTGTTGTCATCGCTCCATATCTCCTCCCTCCATCGTAAGCTTTCGTCCATTATTCTCTTGGAATTTGGTCACATCATGCAGCTGTGCGCGCATTCATACCCCTCATTTCGCTCATGATGCGATCAAACTTTTGTCGTTGATTAGCGTAAGCTGTATATTATAATAATAATTAGTACTATTACATTCAAATTTATGAACACGTACTTTCCTCAAATGTAAAAATTTTAAAATTTACATGTCGTCTCAATAAGTCTTTTGCCATTCTCGTTTTTCATTATAATTGCTGACAAGATGCCGAATGCAAAACCTATGATGGCCATATGGAGGACGCCATCACGCTGTCTTCAGTGCGCCTATAATCCCAGGATTTCTGTATGATATTACAGAAATATTCTCCCTTCTAGTGACATATGTCCGCAACATAGTCATAAACCAAGTCCAATTCTTTACATCTTCTCGATCGACCACAGCAAATGCCAATGGGTATATATGATTGTTCCTATCAAGTGAGTATGCAACAAGGAACGTTCCTTGATATTTTCCGTACATAAAAGTACCATCAACAAATATTACATGCCGATAACTTGCGAAGCCATGAATAGTTTGTGCAAAAGTCCAAAATATCCTATCGAAAATCGTGCTGCTCTGATCCATGCTCATGCTATCTTCAATCACAAAATGAGAACTTGGATTATTTTCCACCAATTCGTTCATGAGCGTCCTCAACATACCGTACGACTCATCTCATCCTTCAAAAGCTTCAGCAATTGCCATTTGTTTAGCTGCCCAGGTTTTGCGGTGGTAGGTTCGAACTTCATCTTGTCTTTAATCTCCGTCATTAGTGTGGCGATTTTGATATTTGGTTGGGTAGTGACAATTGCTTTTACCTAGATACACAAGTACTTCTGGTCAAGTTGCCGATGATCACGTGATGACATCGTCCTCCTGCATGTGTGTGGCCCATTGTACTTAGTTATTTTTCATAGTAGTGTACTCATTTTCATAGTCGCGCAGAGCCTCCAACCACACGGATTATCTCGATTACCACACTTTATCACATATTGGGAAACATTCGTTACATGACTGCAAAAATGATGATTTTTTTCTCAAAGAGTACTCTTTCGCAACTAACTACAGTATATCTTGGGATGGAAATACCATGCCAATATCAAATTCATTTGATGGATCAAATAACGAACAGTCTGGCTTGGCTCTTATATCGACTTGCATTATATCAAATTCGATTTCGGAATATGGCGATGGATCTACCAACGGCATAATGGGATTGTTGCAATGAGCGTTGTATTAAACGTCCATATTGTTGCCTTCGACATCATCGTCACCGCTGTCATCAGTGTCTATCCAATACTCATCTTCTTCAATGGAATCTTCTCCATCATTATCATCTTCACCAACACTTGAGCCTTCCCCAACAAAATTGGTACATTCCCCAACAAAATTGGTACCTTCCGTCGAACCACCCAAAAGTGCAAACTGATGGATCATCGTAACTGCATCATCATTATGCACCTCCATAATATTATACACAACATAATGCGAATTCATTGCACTCGGATATCTATACATCAGGCTCCGAATGTACTGATTTGCTATTATATTCAACGTGCATCCAATCGTAGCACGTAACTCATCAAATGAGGATATATTTTCAAACTTGAACATAGTATATTGTCCGCCATTGTAATCAACTCCATATTGATTTCATACTATTGTACCTCCCCAACGCACAATTGCAAAAGATGTAGAAGACATTCTGCTAAATAAATAAATTATAAATTATTTCGCACATAGAATTACGTGGATCACGCGCTGAGTGACGAGAGCAACGAAATAATTAATGATATTTTCATATAACAAATGGAATAAAGGACATTTTATAAATTCGTAAACACTATTAGAAATGTAAATAAATTATTCATCTATAAATAATAAATAGTATATATACCTAATAAATTGAAAAAAAAAATTGCTACATAATAATTTACCTCAAACTCGTGACGGAGTGCACGCGCTGATCAGATTGATTTTTTCTTTTATTTCAAATTCTACAAAGTAAAAAATTCACAAATTATTTGAAACATTACCAAAAATATTAACAAAAAAAAAACATACTAACGAGAGCAACGAAATAATTAATGTGTTTGAGGCATCTTCAATAGCATAGGTATTGTCTTTTAAATCTCATATTGATATTTTCATATAACAAATAGAATAAAGTACATTTTTTAGGATTTAAATAGTCCTTTCTCGTTCCTAAATTCTTACATTATTTAAATAATTTTATAAATTTGTAAATAATAATAACAATAACACTATCAGAAATGTAAATAAATTATTCATCTATAAATAATAAATAATATATATACCTAATAAATTGAAAAAAAAGTGCTACATAGTAATTTACCTCAAACCGCTGACAGAGCGCACACACTGACTGGATTGGTTTTTTCTTTTATTTCAAATTTTACAAGGTAAGAAATTCGCAAATTATTTGAAACATTACCAAAAATATTAACAAAAATAACATACTAACAAGAGCAACGAAATAATTAATGCGTTTGACGCATCTTCAGTAGCATAGGAATTGTCTTTTAAATCTCATATTGATATTTTCATATAACAAATAGAATAAAGGACATTTTTTAGGATTTAAATAGTCCTTTCTCATTCCTAAATTCTTACATTATTTAAATAATTTTATAAATTCATAAATAATAATAACAATAACACTATCAGAAATGTAAATAAATTATTCATCTATAAATAATAAATAATAAATAATAAATAATAAATAATAAATAATAAATATATATACCTAATAAATTGAAAAAAAAAAAGTGCTACATAGTAATTTACCTCAAACTGTTGACGGAGCGCACACGCTAACTGGATTGATTTTTTCTTTTATCTCAAATTCTACAAAGTAAAAAATTCACAAATTATTTGAAACATTACCAAAAATATTAACAAAAAAAAATACTAACGAGAGCAACGAACGGACAAAACATACAACACGTATCAAAATTTAAGTAGTAGCAATAGGAAATGCAAAGTAACAAATAAAACTTTAAGTAGCAGCATCAGGAAATCAAAGTCCAAAAATCATAAATTAATTTAAACATTATAAAAATATTAACGAACAGACAAAACATACAACACGAGCATCAAAATAATACCTCGAGAGAGAACGAGGGCGAGAAAAAATGAATTCTCTCAAGACAACAGAAGAGGAGACGAACAAAAGCGAGAACAGAAGAGGAGGCGAACGAGAGCAATAACAGAAGAGGAGAAGAAGGAGGTGAATGAATGAGCAAGCATGGAGCGAAATGCTCCCTATATGCACAATAGAGCCTTTTCAGGCTCACGGGCGCAAGAGCCTGAAAAGGCTCTCTGCCCGCAGAGACCCTTCTCAAGCTCCTACGCAGTTGAGCGCTGCTCCGGTCAGCGCGCAACCGGTCGCACGCTCTTCTGACCAGGGGGACTCGCGTGCTGGAAGAGCCAACGCGCGAGATCTAAAGTTGTAAATATTTTTAAATATTATTTAATTTTTTTAAAAAATTAATTATTAAATTGAAAAAAAAAAAAACCTCCAGATTCTACTGGGGGACGCTTTCTGGGTTGTGGAGATGGCGGAGGAGGCGGGGATTTGTCCAGCGTCTATGAAGAAAGGTGTGTTCTTGGCTACTACTGATTATACTTTTGAGTTTGTCCTTTTGAGTTTGTCCTTTTATGTTTGATTTTTGTGCTTAAAATTGTCACATTTTGATCAATAGGACTTTGGTCTGGATGGTTCTTGTAAAAAAATTAAGGCGGAAACTATTAGGATCTTGCAAATACATCAATGCGAAAGTGCAGAAAATTAACGATGAACGATAAAGGACAGAAGATATAACGTGATTCGGTCCGAATATCGATACCTATATTTACGGAGAGAACCAGTAAATAATAATCCATTATAATCGAATAATCGGATTTATAATCGCTCAATACGATCGTGTTTCCCGCACTTAGATTATATCCAAACTCAGTATTTATAAATAAATAAATCTTAATTAAATATAATAATAAAACTCATTGCACAGGCCACCGAGTTCAGAGACTCCTTCACGCGCGACACCAAGCCTTTTGTTCACGTCGTACTTTTTTTTGGTGAGTCTATTGTACAGGTCCTTATTTTGTGCGGCTGCTAGTTCGAGAGAAGAAAACCCTTCTGCGGCTATATATATTGACGGAGGCCCACAAGATTTTCTTTTATTTCCTTCGTGTAATTGCTAAAGTTAAAAAAAAAAACTTTTTCTCTTTTGTTGACCCACCAATCACAAAGTGGACGTGCACTGTAAGTGCACAGGTCCAAAACTAAAAGTGATATAAAGTGGACGTGCACTGCAAGGACATGTAAGTGCAAGATTGTGTGTAAACCCCTTCCCCACAAGTCTCGCCTTATACCTCAATTCTTCGACACTAGGAATGACTTCTTTTCGTTTGTAGACACATTTGCTTCCAATAATCTTCTAACTATTGGGTACTTTAACTAGCTCCCATGTATGATTTCGATGGAGTGATTCCATCTCTTCACTCATAGCCTCTAGCCACTGCGACAGCTCAAAACTAGCCATTGCCTCAAAGTAAGACGATGGCTCATTTGTCTCCACCTCGTCACCTACAGTCAAAGCATAAGCAATATATGTATAAGCATAACGTACCGGTAGTTTTATTTTCCTTCGCTATCTACCCTCAGCTAGAGTGTGCTGCGGCATACTGGTTGTTCAATATCACCAACTTCAGGAACTGCTGCATCATCTGTAGTCTCAACATCTGTTACCTCTGAGATCTCCGGAGTCTCCACTTGAAGCTCCACCTCACTACTGACATCATGATCTGTCTACTCTGCTGGTAATGTCTCAAGACTCCTCTGTTGAAGCATTGCAGTCTCATCGAATATTACATCTCTGCTGATTAGAAAATTAGGTAATCTGATATCAGTGCACCATAGTCGGTAGCCTTTCGCCCCATGTCTATAACCAAAAAATATGCACTTTTTCGACCTCGGCTCAAGCTTACCATCATTAGCATGAGCATACGCAGGACATCCGAATACTCGTAATCCGGAATAATCAACAGTTTTCCCCGACCATACTTCCTATGGAGTCTTCCACTCAATAGCAGATGATAGAGATCTATTAATCAGGTAACAGGCCATGTTCACTGCTTCAGCCCAAAATTCCTTGCCTATTCCAGCATGCGATAACATGGTTCGAGCCCGCTCAAGTAAAGTTTTGTTCTTCCGTTCTGCCACGCCATTCTGTTGTGGTGTCCCAAGTACTGTGTGCTGTCTAACAATGTCTTTTCTCTCGCAAAACTTGATAAAATCTTTACCACATAACTCCATGTTGTTATCGGTTCTTAGGCACTTGATCTGTTTATCTGACTGTTTCTCAATCAATGTCTTAAATTTTTTGAACCGATCAAACACATCAGATTTGTGCTTTAGAAAGTATACTCATACCTTGTTGGAATAGTCGTCGATAAATATCAGCATATAACGGGCACCTCCTTTCGAAGGAATTAGAGACGGGCCCCAGACATTTGAATGACTATATTCCACCGGTTGCTTGTCGAATGAATACTTGTAGTAAACTTAATCCTGCGCTGCTTTCCAAAGATACAATGCTCACAAAAGTCCAACTTACTTGTCTTTTACCCTTTAACAACCCCCTATTACTCAGCATCGTCATATATGCCTCACTCATGTGCCCTAAACGCATATGCCATAAACAAGTTAAATCAGAAATTGAATCACCTGATGAAACTGCAGTAGCTCCTGTCATGGTCTCTCCTAATAGATGATAGAGAGAATTCACTTTCTTTCCTTTTATTACTATCGTAGCACCTCGAGAGATCTTCAACACTCCACCTTCAGCGGTGTACTAACACCTGATATCATCTAGTGTCCTCAAAGAAATAAGGTTCTTCTTAAGCTCCAGTACATGCCTCACGTCTGTCAATGTGCAAACTACACCATCATGCATCTGAATACGAACTGTCCATATCCCCACAACCTTGCAAGCTGCGTTATTCCCCAATAGAATTCTACCACCATCTGCAGTATGGTAAGTAATAAACCAGTTCCTATGAAGCGTCATATGATAATAACACCCTGAATCTAGCACCCATTCGTCTCTTAACGAATCTGTAGTCACACACAAAACCTCTTAATCACTAGTGCTCTCTTCAACAATATTTGTCACACTGCTTGTGGCCTTCTGCTTATCATCTCTATTTCTCAGTTTAGGACAATCTCTCCTTATGTGCCCCTCATCGTGACATTTAAAGCACTTCACGCGTCCCTTGATTTTATATGACGTGATTTAGACCCGCTTTTACCTTTGCTGCTGCTAGACCCCTGCTGTTGCTCTCTACCCCGATGCACTAGTTTCATCGCTACATCCTACGCCAGATTGTCATTTCACAACTTTCTCGGCCACTCTTTAGAAACAATGCGGACTTTACCTCTTTTGAGGTAATCGTAGTATGCCCCTGCAATAGAGAATCAGTAAAGTGCTCTCATGATTTTGGTAAAGAAGCCAACAACATCATCCCCTGCTCTTTATCTTCAAGTGTCTTACCGACGTTCTTCAAATCTATCATGAGTTTGTTAAATTCATCTAGGTGGGTTTTGATAGATGTACCTTCAGTATATCTGAACTAGAACATCCTCTTCAACATTTACAAGCTATTGTTCAAACCTTTCTTTATATAGAGCGACTGAAGCTTTACCCACAATGCTGCGATATCCTTCTCTTTGCCTATCTCTATTAACACTTCATTTGATAAATTCAACAGAATAAGACTCCTAGCCTTCCTCATCAATACGTCCTTATCAGCGTTTTTCATTGTATCGGGCAACTTAGCCTTGCCCTCCAATGGTTCTGTTAAACTTTGGGTCATCAATAACGCCTATGTCTTGAGGCTTCATAAACCAAAGTTGTTTCTCTCATTAAACTTTTCAATTTCAGCTTTCACCCCAGACATAATTGCAATAACTAATATTCAGATAATAATCGGATAAGCAAAAGCCTCAAATAATCCAGAATATCTGATCCTCAAGCTATGATACCAATTGTAGAAATACTAATGCGGAAACTATTAGGATCTTACAAATACGTCAATGCGAAAGTGCAAAAAATTAACGAGGAATGATAAAGGACACCAAATATAACGTGGTTCAGTCCAAATGTCGGTACCTACACCCACGGGAGAGCCAACAAAAAATAATCCACTATAATCGGATAATCGAATTTATAATCGCTCAATACGCTCGTGTTTCCCGTACCTAGATTATACTCAAATTTAGTATTTACAAATAAATAACTTTTAATCGAATATAATAATAAAACTCACTGCACAAACCACCGTGTTGATAGACTCCTTCGCGCGCTACACCAAACCTTTTGTTCGCGTCGTCTCTTTTTTTGGTGAGTCTACTGTACAGGTCCTTCTTTTGTGCGGCCGCAAGCACGAGAGAAGAAAACCCTTCTGCGGCTATATATATTGACGAAGCCCCACAAGCTTTTCTTTTATTTCCTTCGTGCAATTGCTACAGTTAAAAAAAACTTTTTCTCTTTCGTTGACCCACCAATCACAAAGTGGACGTGCACTGTAAGTGTACAGGCCCAAAACTAAAAGTGAATCCTCTTGGGCAATAACAAATCCGGTGGATTATCTCCAAGAAATAAAACCGTGCCTAAGAATTTCCAGTTATAGATAGGAAGGTGAGATTCTTGAGATTCCTCGCCCCAAAATCAAACTCGATACATAATTTAACAGTTCTGACGCATAAGCTTGTTTGTGCTAGCATTCATGCTTTCACTGCTTTGTCTCTATCTCAGTGACATATTGTTACCTCCAATGGCTTGTTTGGAGAATGCGTCGATATATGATGATGTTAAATCAAACCTCATATTTATTTCTCTTCAGACTAAAAAGGTAAAAACCCTATGGTATTGCCGACCCAAAAAAAAAAAAATCTGTGGTACTGATATAGTGATATTATCTTTTTCTTTTAGTATTATTTGCATGCTTTACTATTTGAAATTTTCGTTAGTGTTTTTCTCAGATATCGTGAATGGTGAAGGTCTGAATCTACGTGTGTTATTCATTGCACTCATAAGCTCTCTCTCCTTGTCATCACGACGTTTGATTTTATGCGAAATACTAATTTTGGTGTTTCCTCTGCTTAGCAAGTATTCTCCAGTGTAGTTATTTGATGTTGTTGTAGCTGTTGATTTGTATCAAGATTTTGTCCCTTGGTGTCAGCGCTCGAATACCATAAAAAAGTTATCCTCAACGGTGAATGTCTGAATCTGCGTGTGTTATTCATTGCACTCATAAACTCTCTCTCCTTGGCATCACGTCGTTTGATTTTATGCAAAAATACTAATTTTGGTGTTTCCTCTTCTTAGCAGGTAATCTCCAATGCATTTATTTTATGTTGTTGCAGCTGTTGATCTGTATCAAGATTTTGTCTTTTGGTGTCAGCGCTCGGAGATCATAAAGATTTATCCTCAATGGTGGATGTCTAAATCTGCGTGTGTTATTCATTGTATTCATAAGCTCTCTCTCCTTGTCATCCGCGTTTGATTTTATGCAAAAATACTAATTTTGGTGTTTCCTTTGCTGAGCAGGTATTCTCCAGTGCAGTTATTTAATGTTGCAGCTTTTGATCTGTATCAAGATTTTGTCCCTCGGTGTCATCTCTCGGAGATCATAAAGAGTTATCCTCATGGATCATTTGATGCGAAGCTTGAGATTGGTTTCAAATATTCTCCAGTGCAGTTATTTGATGTTGTTGCAGCTGTTGATCTGTATCAAGATCTTTGATGCCGAGCTTGAGATTGGTTTCAAATTTTTAGCTGTTGAAAATACCTCAGTACATGAAGGTAAACCGACTCCCAGATAGGGGTGTCAACGGATCGGGTCGGGCCGGATCTTAATAATACCTGACCCAACCCTGTACGGACGACCCGACCCGACCCGAAACAAGATCAAATGGAACACGAGCCAAATAATTGGGTCGGGCCGTGTTTTCCCGGGTCGGGTTTCGGGTTTTTGTTTTTGAAAAATAATAATAAATCAGAGGCCCCAAATATTTGATACCCTAACACAATACTACACACTGTACACAGGATTGAACATATACCAAAAACATGTACATCTTGTTAACTTGCAAGTAAATCTTGCCAAGTCCAAACCACTGGGCATTCCTCAGTCTATCAGCTTTAAGCGCAGGGGACAATTGGCGTTATAACATATCCCAAGTCATTCATAATCGAAGTCTAATGTAGAATCATCAATTAACAAGATAAAACATGAAGGGAGAGTTTTCCTTTGTTTTTTATTCCTTGTTTTATTCTGTTAAAAAGCTCTGCAAGGAGATGATTCATGGAAAGAAGCCAGCCAATGTAATAGAGGGTAGTAAAAAGTATCAGCTCCACCATCTAGTTCTTAGATTACATAGCCAACAAGTTGCACTACTCGCTAGCTCCATTTTCGCCATCTTTCTCCTACTCTTGCTCCTCTGCACAAAGAAACCCCAAGTTCATGAAAATAAAAAAGATTGTAAACCAATGTTTGTCATTCACGAACAGCATAAGAAAAGAACTGGAGAAACTGAAAATGTAGACAATTCCAACATACGCAAGATTCCATCTTTATACCTTGTGGGATCGTGAATGATGAGTTCATATCATTGAGGTGCTCTAACGAGGAACTGAAGATGAATAGCTTATCTCACAATCCTTAGAAAATTAGATTACCGTGTCTATCATTTGCACTTTTTCGCAAGAAAACTAAATGCAGAATTCGATGATGATACACTGCAGAGGCTATATTCTCTCTCCTTTTATGGAATATAAGTATTTTGTCGACAACAACCAGAAAGATCACATATTTCCTTCTCCAAAATGTGCGTTGAGGCACATGTAATTCATGTTTTGACAAGAGGTTCATATATCAATCATCAAACAAACTCTAGGACATGTGTCAGCAAAATATTTGATCAATTTTATTTTTTCCTCCATGTATAAATCATAACAATCACGCCTCAAGGTGTTACGCGAGGGGATTAAGAATTTTGGTCGGATTCTATTCACAAACCGCGGAAATTCTCATGTTCTAGGAGCTTAAAAGGCAATTTAGCAAGAATAAACATGATTGCGAGTTCTTTCCTACTAGCATCTTGGTCAAATTTCCATGGATCAGATGAACTACCAACCCCAGGTTGACCCGAGGCACCTTTTTGCCTCTTCTCGACGCCCGTAGATGGGTACTCCTTACATCTAGCCAAACAATGATGCATCGAACTAGTCCATTGCACACTAGAACAACAAATTTGGGCCTCGAAGTATAAACATTAAGCCTTTTATAGGCTCTTGTCTTCACGTGGAATCCTTTTAAAGTGATCCCACATAGAGGATCTCCTCTTTCTACTTGTGGTTTTAGGATCCGTCGATGAAGACTTACGAGTAAAAGATGAATGGCCAAACAACTCAGCTGGAAGGAGCTTGTGTAGTTAGTCACCTGCACAATTGACATGAAGAAGCAAGCCATCTTAGCACCAGGTCAAATATAATAAAAACATAGACCACTAAAATCAGCAAAAAGTCACAAAAACTATGAAAAACAGTGATTTCTAAGCCTTTACAAATGCAACATACAAGATGGATCTTCAATACTTCTAGTCGTGTATTATCCCAATAAAAAAAAGCCTACCTAGAGTTCTAATTCACTACGATCCTCCCTAACTAATGTAGAGTTCAAACTTTAAACAGCCTTGCGTTATTCGCAAAAGGGATACAGAGTTCCATAGCCTCCCAAAGGTTACAAATCTTACATGGTAAGAAAAGTGCCTCAAGAGATAAGAAGGAAAATGTGCTCTCAATTAAGCCGAAAAATCAACAGGAAGACCAAAAAACTCACTTTATTCTATCAAGTGAAATACATGACGCCAAATCCAATGCCTTCACCTTTCTGCACTAGCAAAGATGAAACAGATGAGCTCATTGACAAATCGCAAACCCAAATGGGTTCCCATAAGCAAAATAGTTACATAATATCTTCTTCTCGTAGGGCTAAAAAAATGATCCGAAAAGAGATGGAAGTCGGCCGTCTTGGTAAGATAATAACAGATTTTAGGATGAAACAACATCAATAGATAGCTCTATTTCTGAAATATACATGGCAAGTCAAAAAGCTACATTTTCCTTTAATACAGCAGCAGCGGCATCAGACCTCATACACCATCCCAGCTTCTAAGGTTGATGCATGAGGGATGCTCAGAGCATAAGTAGCCCACCTCGCCCACCTCAACGAATGTGATTGTGATCCACCCCCCCACGAAAAGCAACAAAAAAGTCAATGCTTCGAGAGCGACGCATTTTAGCTCGATTTCCACTTTTTTCTCCTCCTCCTCCTCCGAGGAGAGCTGCCTCAAATTCGAGGAGCAGCAGCAGCAGTGACGACGACAACAACACAAAAGCAACAAACCCAGATGTGCTAAAAATCCTAACCTGGAGGTCCGACTCTTTCGGGGTCGGCAAGGCGATGGAGTTTCGAGACTCGAGAGTACTCAGTCGGTGATGGAGACCGAGGGCGTCCGAGAGACAGTGGCCGCGGTAGACGTCGCCGTCGGAGTAGGCTATAGAGGGAGGCAAGACCGTCGAGCGTGAGAGAGTGAGGAGAGATCGAGAGACTGAGTTGCGCTAGGGTTTGGTCTCGACATGTCACATTTTTGGGCTTGTTCCCTGTTTGGGCTCAGGCCCGAGCCCGAACACAGAAACAAGAATAATAAACAATGCCCGAACGCAAAAACAAGAATAGCACATGATACCCGAAACACTTTAAGACCCGAACAAGAATGCGTGTAAATTTTCCGGTCGGGTATCTTGTTTGGTATGGACACACTACTTCCTTGTGCATAATCATGTTCCCTCATGTCACTGCTAGGATGAATATGCTTGGTCAACCAACTTCCTGCTTCTATTTTGTTTCTCATTTGGTCATTCCTCTGCCCCATCCCTACAGATCAAATTGGTGGAATCTGCTTTCTTTTTTGTTGTTGTTGTTGTATTCTGAGCTCTACAGTCTAATCAAACTATAGTTCATCGTCAGTATCAAGGAGGTGTTGAAAGCATTGTGCTTGAGCAGCTGCCTTTGTACAAATACATGAATTTGGACACTTAATATATTGTCCATTTTCCATTTTTGTATCTCTTCCCATATATTCAGATAAAATTATGTTCATTTTGACAGTGATCATGACTTTCCCATATACATCAACAACACTTTTATCCCAAACTAGTTAGGGTTGATGGTCGATGAACCCCAAAGAATCATAAAAATAAAAGCAGAATCAAGGGAGGGAAAATAGATAAATGTGTAAAAATAAATAAGTAAAAATTATATATATATCTATACATTATCCCTCCACAATACTAATAGACTTCCTCTATTCCGTCCTAAGAAAAACCGTACGCCAATCTATTTTCCATTCCATTAAATCTTATTTTACCGCGTTCCCCCAAGCAAGTTTCTGCCAACCTCTTGCTTTTTTTCGTGTTATGCTCTCGATAGTAAACTTCTGTTCCAACTTGCTATGATTCTATGGCTTACATCCTCATCAATCTCTCTCTCCTTTTGCAATATTGATCCCAGATATCTAAATGTATATTTCTTGAGTACCTTCTGTCCGAGCATATTTACGGCTTCTTGATCAACTTTTCATGCTGTGTCAAACTCACACTTCAAATATTACATCTTACTTCGATTTAGCGTAAATACTTTAGACATTAATCATGACTTTGTAATGTCTAAGGAGGCCTTTTAATTGAAGTAATTTGATATCTTCTAGTTATTGAGCACTGACAGGCAGTTACTACGTTGCAGCCACCGGTGAAGGCGATCATGTATTGGATACTCTCTGCCACTTCCAGACTACAGTGTCGTAGAGCACCCTCTTCGAACATCTGACAAACATTTGGCAATTCACTTCTGGACCAGTTCCAGGATCTTGCGGCATTTACTTTCCACGATGCAAGTTTCAGTCACCACTCTACTGACGAGTACTCTGTTTCTTTTGTTTATGTTATTTGCAAACTGAAACCTAGCGACATAGCACGAGAAAAGATATATTGAGTTGATAGAGTTTCTTATTTTTATATTCGTCAAAGACAGAGCAATCGTTTATCAAATCGTTTGTGTTCTCAAATGCTACGCAAATTTTAACAGATATTACAGCAATGTCTCTGCGCAGCGGGGCATATGCACAGAATGAGGGATGACTATCGACCATTAGCTTATATTGAAGATACGTGATTTATTCTGCCACACTTATGTTTGCATTAGCATAAGCAAACCTAAAATATTTAAGACTAGACAGACTAAAAAATTCTCATATCACCCGCGGCTGCTCATCCTGTTCATGTAAACCTAGTACAAACAGTTTTTGCCTAATCTTTTGCAGCTGACCCACAACACCATTGATGCTCATCCGTCTTCCAGGCACTTCATTGGAACAAGCTACTCCAATGTCATACACCATAACCAAACACTCTTGAAATATGGCATCGCTTTCGGAAAGCGAATGATGACGACTCTTGGGGTTGAAACGACTCTTCCTTTCTAGAAGCAGGATGTGATCCGTAATCTCCAATGCTTGTCCCGGCAAAGCTGCCGCGACAAAACTGTGGAGAGTGAAATTGTCTCTGAATTTGTCTTCGGTGGGACTCAATCCGGTGAATATCTCTAGTAAGAGGATGCCACAACTGTAGACGTCGCCTTTTCTCGAGACCTGGCATCCCATTGCATAGTCTGCCATGCATTTAGATCATAGTGCATATGAAATTGGAAGCGCCAATCATAAAAAAGAAAGTGGAGCTCAATATCATTAGAATAGAAAGTGGAGAGATTACCTGGTGGAGCGTAACCAATTGTCCCTCTTAGACCCACAGAGCTCATCTGATTAGCTACAGTATCAAGGGACGATCCAAGGACAAACTTTGCCAATCCAAAGTCGCCAAGATGCGCGACCATTTGAGCATCTAAGAGGACATTGCTTGGCTTTAAATCACAATGAATGATGGGAATGTGGCACTGGTTATGAAGATAATGAAGTGCAGAAGCAACATCAATAGCAATATTTATCCTCTGAATGAAATTCACTTTCTTCAAAGGCTCGTTTCCAAGAGAGGGCGTTGCTTTTTGGTGTAACCACTGTTCCAGGCTTCCGTTGTCCATAAATTCATATCCTATGGCCTTAAAATCATTTCCTTGATAATCGATACTCGAGCAAACTGTCAGTATCTTTAAAAGATTTCGATGTCTGATGTTCTTTAGTACCTCACACTCAACTATGAAGCTCTTCAGAGCATTGCGGCCCACTAGATGAAGCACCTTCACTGCAATGGCAATTCCGTTGTCCTCAAGTACCCCCTTGTAAACAGAACCAAAGCTTCCAAGACCGAGTAGATTGATTGAAGAAAAGCCATTGGTTGCTTTTAGGAGTGTTCCATAAGATACGTTCGGACATGAAACAGCTGTAGAACTTGAAACCGGTTCTTGTACTCGCCTCTTCCGCCAGCAGAGATATAGGATAGCAAGAACAAGAGCACTTCCGAGAAGGCCACAAATAACAGCAGCGGACAATTTGAATACATGGACTTCCCGACTCTTGGCGCTACTAGAGACGCATTTAGGAAGCTGAAATTTAGGCAATCCACCACAAAGCTTAGCATTTCCATTAATTGAAACACCAGTAGCATTCTCAAAGACTCCTCCACATGGCAGCATGCCTTCAAAATTATTGTAAGATAAATTCAGCACATTCAAAGAACGAAATGCCCCCAAGAACTGTGGAATCTCCCCGGAAAAATTGTTGTGTGAAAGATCTAGTTCTTCAATGCCTCTTAACGATCTCATCGATTGAGGAATGGACCCGTGGAAGGAATTTACCCCTATCCTCAAAGATACCAATGCAGCACAATCGCCTAAACTATTTGGAATTTCACCTCCTAACATATTTTCTGAGATGTCCAATGTGGTCGAAAATGTCAAATTGCCTACTTCCATGGGTAGAACTCCAGTCAAGAACTCCAGTCAAGCGGTTACCAGACAAGTCCAACAGGACGGCCAGTGATGAAATACCCATGATTTTTGGGGGTATTGTACCACTGAGTTTGTTTCCAGAAATATCGAGTAGGTTCAAAACGTGACAGTTAGACAGTAGTGAAGGGATTTGACCTTGAAAGTTGTTCCCACGCAAATCTAGTGTAGTCAACTTGGTTAGATCACCTAGAGAAGATGGGATTGTCCCTCCTATGTTGTTATCACCTAAGTAAAGATTCGACAAATTTCGTAGGTTCCCCAAATTTGAGGGGACAACACCCGAAAAATCGTTTCCCCAAACATTCAGTAATTCAAAGGTCACAAGATTCTCAATATCTCTCGGAATTTCTCCAAATAGTAGATTATCGCTCACATCAAACGATGTCAGGGTGGTGGATAAGTTACCTATGCATTTAGGCAGCACTCCGCCGAAACCGTTGTCAAAAATTGACAAGAACTTTAACTTCGTGGCCTTTGTCAGTGAGCAAACGAAGTTCAATTCTTCGGGTTTTCCACGCCCGAGCTGATTTCTGAAATTGGTGAACATTCGAAGCTCGTGCAGATTTTCCAAATAAGGCACTTTACCTGAAAGTTTGTTCATTGAAAGTTGAAGATTCTCTAGCTTTGTGCAATTTGATATTGACCGGAGAACCTGTCCCTCAAATAGGTTCATGGCAATGCTAAAAAACTGAAGATTTGGAAGTGTGAAGCCTATGTCTGCGGGAAGACTCCCTCGAATTTGGTTGGCTCCTACATCGAAGTCTGTTAAAGAAAAGAGATTTAGAACTCCAGTTGGAATTGGACCGGAGAGTTTGTTTCCTCCTACATAAAAGACTTCCAATTTCAGCAGGTGGCCTAGGACCGGAGGAACGTTCTCACCAAAGTTATTTCGCGTAAGGGAAAGGCTCACTAGTGATGACAAGTTTCCAATGGAAGAAGGCACGCTTCCTGCTAGATTATTAGCGTACACAGAAAATCTTCGTAGATTCGATAATGAACCGACTTGTGTAGGAATTTTTCCAGTTAGATGGTTGTACTGAAGAACGAGGATGACAAGATTAGAGCAAGCTGATATGTTTTCGGGAATATCACCGACCAATGAATTGTACTCCAGTTGTAGGATTCGTAGGCGGCTCAATTGGCTGATTTGCGGAGGGATTTCACGATCGAAACTGTTGTTTACGAGCCACAATTCTCTCAAGAAACTGAGGTTCCCAATATAAGGAGAGATCGACCCAGAAAGTTTCTGCACACCCAAGTCCAGTACTGTGACCCTTTGATGCTTGCGACCACATGTGACACCATGCCACTTGCAGACCCCCATGCTATCATTCCACGAGCGGAGCACACCGAGAGGATCCTCGGTTATTCCAGCCTTGAATGCGAGAAGAGAGAGTTTGTCGGTTTCGTTTGTGGTAGAGGAGACTTGGGAAAAGCACAACCCAAGCACGATACCAATGAGGAAATGGCATGATTGAAACTCTGCAAAGCAGATGCTTCGAGGTTCCATAACTTGAAAACTGAGAAGAAAGAAAAAAAAAATGGTATGTGCTAACAAAGCAGGACGTGAAGAGATTTACAAATTATAAGGAGATGGCCCATGGCATATTGAGGCGGCCGCTAGTGAAGGAGACCTGTCAACCATCAGTCATGGACTTATTTAAAGCATTGGTAGCCACATTTCCTTGTTTATAGCATCGGTAACCACATCCACTGGATGTGGCTACTACTAGTGCTCCTCGTGGGAACATCACTCGTTGATTTCTGTGGAATGTACATACCTCTGAACCAAAGATGACGTTAATGCGTAGCAGGACGAAGGCGTAATTCGTGAGCATTACAAGTTCAAAACGTAGTTTTTTTTTTCTAGTTCTTCAAGTAGGCGGTTGCGATGGAGTCAAGTACGAATTGAAGAGGGACAAAAGAACAAGCGTAGGTGGCGTGGATGGGCGACGCGTTGGGCTCGCAATCATTAGTGGAATGAGAAGGTATAGGCCAGCGATCATTGACCCGTCGACTTTGCATAAGGATTTGTAACTTTTTTCTATTCATTAACGTCTTCTTCTTTTCTTTTTTTTCATAAGTGTTAGGATTAGGCGTACGACCACAATCAAACAGAGAGTAAATGCGAAAAAGAAAAATAGAGATACAGAATTTATCCTAATTCACCTTTAAACTAAGGCTGCATTGAATAGAGGATTCCATTATAATTGCCATCTCCAACTTCTCTATTAATTTATTACAACTCTCAATTGTGTGTGTAGCACATTAATTATTTATAATCTCAAGTCCAAATTATTAATAAAATGTAGACTTAAACTATAAAATTCCCCTACACGGTGGAATCCTTTGTGATTGCGATGTGGGCACACGCCGCGCACACTCACCAAAAGTTTATCACTTCAGTAACAGCAGCTTAATCAGTTTAGAGTGATCTCATAGTTGATTGATAAACCCGATAATAAGTTAGAGACAACATTGTAAGGCATGTATGTATCAGTAGTAACTATTTATATTTCAATGTGAGTAATAACCTTGTAAGAGGAAAGCTGACTTCCCACCAATTTATAGTTGATAAATTTTCTGCGTGATTAATAACCTTTCGTATGAAAATTAGGCAAGTGCTCATGCTAAGCGGCGAACTCAAAGTGTTGCTCTGCCAAGAAAGATTTACACCAAATCCATCTTTCAACATGGTGAGTCTTCAACAGAGTAAAAACTGCTAATATGTGACCTCTAACCTAAAATAAAATAAAATAAAAGAATAAAACCTTATTCTTCAAAATAAAACAAATACGACATCGGTTGACAACGGCAAGCCCCTAACCATTATTATACATCAATCTAAGATAATTTTTTTTCCTGGTCGGTGACATATATCTATTTTCAGCTGTAAGAATTTTCGCCTATCTTAGGAAAAAAAACATGCAAAAAAATGTGCTGACAAAAATGACAGTGTCGAATATCCATTCAAGTGACAACCACAAATGAGTTTGCACTATCTTTTATATTTCTAAAACACTTAATAATTTTGTTCACATTAAAAAAAAAAAACATATATGTTGTCCCGAAAAATAAGGCAAAAAAAGTGCGTAAGAATTTATAAAAGATATTATTCCGCTTTTGCAACATTATGTTTATAGTATTAAGCCAAAATCTTATTTAGGGCTCACTCTATCTATTCTTGGTCCCGGATTGCATAATCTTTTTGAAGCGGCCGCTAGTGAAGGAGAATCGTCAACCTTCAATCACGGAATTATATAAAAAGCATTAGTAGCCACATCCTTGTCTAAAGCATCAGTAGCCAAATCCGGGAACATAATGTCAGTTCATAGCAGGACGAAGAAGACAAGGGGAAGGGCGACGCCTTTGGCTCGTTTTATACAAGTCCCAGTGGACAAGCGGATATGAAATGGAGCGACGGGCTGAGGCTGAGTGCTTAACCAAGACAAGAAGCCGAAAGTGGAAAGAAGCTGCTCCAAAACAATGTATCCATTGGAATGAAGAGATTCAAAAGCGAATTTGCGAGATACAAATTCTTAAAGGAGTGGCCCTACTAGAGTGCTTACTCCCTTGATTCACATTTTCAAACACTATTTTAACAATCGTACCCTGAATTTTCTTCAACAAGCAAGCATCTTGTGACACATGTTATTCAATGCCTGTTTGAAGGAAAGATCGAAATTTCCAATAAAATACGCTTCTCGTATTACTTGCAGTAATATATACACACACACTCGTTAACAACGAGTTTACATTACATGTGAATTGACTGCGGAAAAAGTCGTTCCGCACCTCTCATCATGTTTCGAAGTTTCTTTCGTCGACGAATTTAACCATAAATAACGTCATTTTTTTATGACCGAAATGTCCGAGCCAACTTATGCGTACTTCGACTATTCCTCGGAGAGACTAACACGATAACCATTAGCCGCGATCCCTAATTAAGTTACGAAGCGCGAATTGAAAGATTTGAACTAGATACCTGATAAGGTATAGTCCACGCACAATGAAGAACGCCATTTCAATCTCTTGCTGGTCCGTTTTTATCAAAGTCATGCACGCTGGAGGCTTTTGTACGCATCGGATGGCTTTCCATCTGTTGACTTGAAGTCAACCAATGCCCACAAAGCCCTAAGTCACCCCGCTTTGGGAAAAGAAACTGGAAAGGCTGAAGGTCAAGCGTGATTGATTGGCGGGTCACCGTCATTAATGACAATCACTTGACTAATAACAGCTTAACCAGTCAAAATCATCTCTCGGTTATTTCAATGTGAATACTAACTTTCTACAAAGAAAAATCAGCTTTCAACCTATTTATAGTTAATAATTTCTCCACCTGATTAATAACCTTCGTATGAAAATTAGGTAAGTGATTACGCTAAACGACAGACTCACAGTGGTAGCAAGAAAGATTTATACTAAGCTGTCGTTTCAACATAGTAAAACAATACCCACATGTGCCCTCTAACCTAATAAGAATTTATACTTGAACGTAAAATAAATATGACATCAGATGATCGTAATGATTATCTACCTTATTCCTTAATTTATTCATCATTCTATTAGTGATTTGGTATCACGCCCTTAACCTTTATTGTACATCTACGTTTAGCTATAAGGCTTTTCATCTATCAAACTAAATAATGGCATGCGAGAAAATCTACAAACAAGATTTACATATTGGATTTTTATTTAAGTGATCATCACAATATTAAATCCTACGTAAATCAGTTTGAACTACATTTTATATTAAGAGAATTGATTATGTGATTGTCCTCAGTTTACAGTGAGATTAACATAATGTTCAGGACTATGAAAAACATGATAATAAATAATCAGAAAATTATTATGAGATCTACTTGTTCAAAAACTTAAGCCCTTACATCATACGATTTGCTTCTGAATAAAAATACCCACTGATTTTGTTCACGTACAGAACATGTATACGCCGTCCGGGAAAAATAAGACAAAGAAAGGTGCACAAGAATCAATAAAGGATATTATTCTGCCTTTGCAGCATTATGTCTACGACACTAAGCCACAACCTTATTTGACGTTACACAACTGACCTCGCGAGATGATAAGATAAGGCTGTGTACTGCCGTACAAGAAACGGCACATCCATTGCAATTGGGCCCAATCGAGAAGACAGAATCCAACCTCTAATAATTTCTCCAAGTGAAGACAACACCCAAATTCTTGCAGTGCCGGACACGGACTTAAGTCAAGTCTTCTCCGCATAAATGCGTTTCCCGGACACCGTACATTTTTCTGAACTACCAATTTCGAAATTGATGATCATGACTAGTCTTGGCGGCCGCAATGCTTACAAAACCGAGACAACCGGAAACAACAACGAAAAACCTTATTGTTGTCACTTGCACGACATCACAAGTGCAACCGTTTAAGGTAAATGATGATTTCGACCACAGAAAACATAGACGGTTTGAATCTTTTGTGGACATATGTTGACTGTTTTCCATGGATGTAATTTGATTCTTTAGTTATGCGTTTTGTACTTCCCGCCCTATACTATTAGTGACGGTAATTTAGCGAGGGATTAGTAATGCAGTTCATGCGCAGCAAGTAAAAGGGTTATAGGACCATTCCAACATATAAATCACATTGACGGATGCATGAAAATGTTTCAGAAATAGAATTTCTATTCCAAATCTATTTTCTAAATAGGTTTGGAACATATTCTCGTTTGGTAACGCAATTTTATTTTTCTATTTCTAAAATAAAAAATTATTTCCAGAAATAAATTTGAAGGAAAAATGGGAAACAACAAAAAAATAATAATTTTCTACTTCTCCGAGAAACAGAAATAAAAATCTCACTTTTCTCAAATACCCATAATCGCTGACCACCACTCGTCGCCCTCCCGCTGGTCGCCACCAGTTACCGTCGTATTTTCTGAAAGTGAAAATTGTTAACTGTTGTCAAACAAATTTCTATTCTAAAATCAGGAATTTTATGTTGTTATTAAACGTATTTTTTTACTCAAAAACTCATCTAGAAATAGAAATAGAAAAAAATTATTTCTAGAGAAATCTATTTCTGGAACCGAATGATTGTCATTCACCCCTTAAGAAACTCAGAACGATAGAAAAATCCTCCCCAATAAAAAAAAAATCAAATCATGTACTTCTTAGCTAAAATTAGAGGTGGCAATATGGTCAATGACCCATTTTCGGCCCATATTTTTATATAAAATGGGTCATATATGGGTTGTATTTTTTAAGGGGCTTATTAAATATAAGTTCAATAAAATTGAAGAAAAATATGATAGGTTGAAAATGGTCTATACGTGAACCCATTTTCGACTTATTAAAGCCAACAAGCACTGTGTGCGTGGGAATAGGATTGGGGCTGGGGTTGAGACCTGGACCCCAGCCTCGGGATCGGATCTTGGGACCAGGTTCAGGAATCGAGGCTGGGGCCGGGTCCTGGGATTGGGATCGGGTCCCAAGACTGGGGTCGATGTACGGGCTGGGACCTAGGGCCGGGGCTAGAGCAGGCGACTGGGGCCGGGGCAAAAGATAAGATCGGGGTTAGGGCTGGCATAGGAACCGGGGCCAAGGCATGGTCCCGAGGCCGAGACCGTGACCGTGAAGGAGGCTGGGGCCGGGGTCATGATTGGGGCAAGGGTCGGGGCCGGGACCCGAGGTTGGGGCCTAGATCGTGACCAGGGTTGGGGAAGAGGCCAGGGTCGGGACTGGGGCTGGCGCTAGGATCGGGGTCGGCACTGGCGCCGGAATCGAGGCCGGGATCGTGACCAGGGTTGGGGAATAGCCCGGGGTCGGGACCGGGGCCGGCCCCGAGACCATGATCGTGACTGGGGCTGGTGTCCTGATTTGGGCCGGGGCTTGGACAGAGGCCGAGACTGGGGTCAGGGCAGGGGCTAGGGTCGGGACCGACTTGGTGTCGATCCCGACCTCGGTCCCAGTCCCAAGCCTAGGATCTCGACCCCGGAGCCAGTGCCAGGATCGAGAATGGAGCCTGGGCTTGTGCCGGGACTATGACCGGGGCCGGGGTCGGGACCTGAGGCTGGTGCCGGCAACCGGGGTCGGGACTCGAGACGCAGGGCCGGAATGGGAGCTGGGATCGAGACTGGGACCGAGACCGAGATCGAGGTCGGTGGACCGAGGTTAGAGCCGGTGCCGGGCTTCAGGGACCAAGGACGGGACCGGTGCAAGGACCGGGGCCGAGGCTGGGGCTGGAAAGTATTTGAGTAATATTATTTTCTTAAGATATTATTGTGTTTTAATAATATGAGTCAAAATGAATCGGGTTGGGTTTGAGTCATTAAATATGGGTTAATATGGGTCGGATCATATTCAAGTCAATCCAAACCCGACACAACCCACCCATTTATCACCTCTAGTTATGGCTATGGTAATTACTGGAGTACTCGTTTAGCTTTGTTATGCATTCTTCCTCCCAACTAAAATTATCGCTGTTTTAGGCCGAGCCCTTGTAGAATAGGAAGCTTTGGTAGAAAACGTGCAGTTTCTATCTCTATTGCAGCTCTGCGAATAAGTTGCCCAGCGTATGCTTTTCCCTGCATTTTAGTTATATTGTCTTGCAAATATATGTTCGATCCTTAGTCTAACATAGCTTTTGGAAGCAGGCAAGTTACATTTTTTGCCACGTGGATGTACTCATACTAGCAATTCTTTGTTTGTGCGACGACCAGAATTCTTTATTTTATGCAACAATCACTAACCTTTTTTACTACAAATATGTTTTCTCTATCTTGCCGTGCTTATATTATGCTGGAGAATTCTCTGATATTGGGCACTTCTCACTGCTTTATCCATTCTCAATTTAATCTCATTTTCTTTCAATTGCTTGAATTATTTTGGGAGACACCGGATGAAATAAAGTAGTATAGGGAAAAGAAGATGAATAGTCCATGGAGGGACAGACCAGTTACGGAGTCATTGAAACTTTTTGAGGATATAAGAAGAGGTCTGATCAAGGAAGGAAAGCAACACTTAGAATGAAGCAGGATATGCGGAGTGATAATTATAATACGTATGATCTCATTGCATATCGTATAAAGGTATGCCTTTTTACTTAATATTTCTTTAATAGTTTGCTCTTATATTAGTACTTGGTGATTCACATTTTGGTTTTAGTATCTGTAGTGTACTGATTTGACACTGATGGTGCCATTTCATTAAAGCTTCTCTTTTCTGCTGAAGGTTGTCGACAGTCGTGCCTGTGGAGATCCAAGCTCTTGTCTCCGGTTTGCTTTTGTTGAGTTTACTGACGAAGGTATATGGTTGAATGAACTTATATTGCCTAGCAAACTTTTGCTTGTCACATTCATTTTGACATAATCATTACTTTTTTTGGAAGATAGTGCAAGGGCTGCTTTGAATCTTTCAGGCACTGTTCTTGGTTATTATCCCATTAGGGTTCAGCCTTCCAAAACTGCGATTGCACCTGTTAATCCAACATTTTTGCCAAGGGTGAATAAACTGTCCCAGTTATCATCACGCCTTTTCTCCGGTATTGACCTGAGTGTTTCCATCTTCTCTGAGATAATAACAGTCCTCTTCTGTTTCAGTCCGACGATGAACGCGAGATGTGCTCAAGAACTGTTTATTGCACAAACAGTGACAAGACGGGAGACAAGAACTTCCCCTATTTTGGAAGCAGTTATCCAGGTGGAATTGTGTTTGCACGTCTTCATTTTGTCGATCATCAATGCAGGTTACTCAAGCGGATGTTAAGCTCTTCTTTGAGTCTTTGTGGAGAGGTGAGCAATTGCACCTTGAGCAATATTTTAGTCCTTGCTCTACTTTTGATTACCTTTTGGCTTTTGATGTACTCGTATGGATTTGCTTCCTACAGGTTCACCGTCTGAGGCTACTTGGAGACTACCATCATTCAACTCGTATTGCTTTTGTGGAGTTTGTGACGGTAAAGCTAGATCTTGTGATGCTAAATTGTTATAGCTATCCTCTACTGTCTATGAATATAATTCTATCTGGACTGGAAAATTTGACATCAGCTCTTAAATAAGTTTTTTGGGCTCTTTAAAGTTGCAGCTTAACTTAGCCTAAGAATGCACATGGAGTGATGCTGAAAAGAAGCTCAGTACTGTTTCAACGTCGATGCAATCAGAGATCATAGAGAACGTCATTTCTATACTATGTATCTAGAACTTAGAACTTTTTTATTGCATGTGCCGCACAAGCTACAAAAATAGATGAATGTATTTCTTTTTCATATTATTGTAATATTTAGATCTTATTGCTTGCTTAATCAATGATAAATATAAATTCTAGAAATTAATTTTGCTTTTTACGAGATTTAAATTCGAAAAATAAAAAAAAATTATTTTATCATACGATCACAAAAATATAAAATTGTCTCGTGCTTGGTCGTTGCAAAATCCATTGTAATTAAAAAAAATTCATTGCTAAATTTATTGTTGGACGATTAGTCGCGAACTTTGTCGCTTAAAAAAAAAACAATTCATAGCAAAAAGAAAATCTTCATCACAAATTTGTGACGAAAATCTTGGCAAAATTTGTTGCTAATTTATTTTGCAACGAAAAAGGAAATCATCACTAATTCGGCGATGCAAATTTAGAAGAAAAAAAATTCAATTTTCATTACTAATTTGCCACGAACTTTGCGACGAACATGTTTCATTGCAAATTTGCGACGAAAGCAAGTTTGTCGCTAATTTAGCGTTGCAAATTTAGCGACGAAAAACAACTTTCGTCGCTAATTTACCATGAATTTAGCGACGAAAACGGTTCGTAACTAATTTGCGACGAATAGTTTTGCGACGAATTTTACCACAAAAAACATGTTCGTCGCTAATTCAACGTTCCAAATTTAGCGACGAACAGTTATTTTCGTCGCTAATTTGCCACGAATTTAGCGACGCAATACTTTTTGTAGCTGATTTGCGACGAATCATTTTTTCGTCGCAAATTAGCTACGAACATATTTTCGTCGCAAAATTCGTGGTAAATTAGAACGAAAAGTGAACATTTTCGTCGCTAAATTTACGACAACTTATTAGCGACGAATTAGTTTTCGTCACAAAATTTGTCGCAAAATTCATTTAGCGACGAATTTTGCCAATATTTTCGTTGCAAATTTCGTAGCCAAAACCTTTTTTTTTTTTTTGTAGTGACGTGCATGTCGGGATGTTGAACTCACGTGTCGTTGGCGTGTGTAGAGCGCAAACCATATGTTTGATTTCTGACATGTATTGACCATGTGTGGTTGCATGTCGGATGCGTGCCGGTGTTTGACGTGTGTACGACATCGATGAAGAGGCCTTCAAAGAGTGTTCGCGCTTCCTCTACTAGTTTTGTGTTTGGCTGTGGCGATCAAGAGAGGATTCTGTTGTAATCTCTCTAGACTGAGTATGTACCCTATTTACCGTCAATTCCAAATCAGCCTATCACCTCTTAAACATGGACTTGATACAGGTAGACATTATATCTTGGACTATGTTTCATCAAATAAATCCTGCAACTTTTGTTCACTTCACCAATTGGTTTCTATGTCCATCAATTCCGCTACTACACAGGCGTCCTCCCGGTTTGCTGGTCCCCTAACGCTCCTGTGGATCTTGATGCTCTCACCATCTCCAACTGCGCATCTACATTCTGATTTAATTGCATCTCTCCCCACCATTATGCTTTGCCAACTCCAAGAACGTCTAGAGACTTTTTATGCCTTCAATAAATCACAATCCGAGAAATAGATCCTTTCGAGCGGCGGCTCCATAAAGCTGATGGGTTTTGTGCAACCCGCCAGCCTTGCTTTCCTTGCATAGCTTCGTTAAAGGAAACAAGGTCTTTAAAACCCAATCCTTCCTCCACTTTCCCATTTTTCAACACATCCGATTTTTTCCGCTGCTTGCCTGACTTATTGGGAGTGCACTAGGGGCGACGTAAATCGAGACTTGCTCCTGTAATTGAAGGAAAACTTGCGCAAAACTTTCTCGATTTCTTTCTTTCTGTTTGGCATCATTGAATGCTAAAGCGCCGCTAGCTGATGTCAATATCAACCGTTCCTCATTTGACGCTAGAGCTATTTGCTGTTCGAGCCAAAAAGAAACCAATTGATGGGCATGAACAACTCATGATCCCATAAATATGTTACAATTCGACCAAAAAAAAAGAAAAAGAAAAAAACATGTAACAGGAAATGTTGATTGCTAGGCAAGTTTTGAGGTCAAGTCATCACGCAAAGGGCAACGACACAATTTGCACATTTATGTCACCTATAAGAATCAAGGTGGAAATCCGGAATTAAACGCACCGAAAAAGTAGAAATATCATGGAAAGAATAGAACATATGCATGTTCCATTTGTGCGACCCTTTTTCACACTGTATGGTGTGACGACTGATGTCGCCTATATGAATCACAGAAAAAGGTGGAAATCCAGTATTAAATGCACCGAAAAAATAGATATATCAGAGAAAGAATGGAACATATGCATATCCCATTTATGTGGTCCTTTTTCACACTGCATAGTATGACGACACAATTTGCACATCCGGCATTCAACACACCGAAAAAGTAGAAATATCAGAGAAGATGTAACACATGCATGTGACATATATGTGGTCCTTTTTCACATTGCATCTCTTCGGGGAAGAAGAATTAGATTGGGCCCTTGCATTGCATGGAGAAAGTGACCCTGCTAAAGTTGAACGTGGGAACGCCCTTGTCAACCAATGCCAGCTTCAACAATTGAGGTGCAAACACTAAATATGGGCTAAGGCGTTGGGGTTTATGAAACGCATTTTCCCTCCGATGACTAAGTCGTTAATCGTCGATAAGTTTCTAATCAAAATATGCATAAGAATTTGAGATTTGTTAAGGTGACCATCACCTGATAAATTACTAGGTGGAGCTCTCATTTGAGTGGGTCACGTGTGGCTTAACCTAATGCGAGCTTTACCCACTTTTGTCTATCATCGTCAAAGTTAATCATCATTGAACTCAATAAACTAATTGTTGGGAACTAAACCCATTTTATATTCAATCTAATTTGCGAAAACATGCCCATATGAATTACTTGAGTTGCTGATCATAAAGAGTATATCATGAAGACATACCTTGATTGTCACAAGTTAAGAGCCATTTGCGATCTTGGAGTTCCTCGGTCGTTTTCGCCAATCAACGATGAGTCAAGGAAGGAGCGTCGTTCTCTGTGTTTTTCTAGGAGATACAGAAAAGTGTCGATACTGAAACTGATAGGAAGACGTTAGTTTATAATCTCCAATCAACGTGACTTTCCACATTTGAATTGGATAAAGGGGGTGTGATTGCTCGCATGAGCGCTCACCGTGACCCGTAGGTCCCACACTTTATTTATATAATCTAATATCTCTCACTCGTCCATGTAAGGCAAACAACTCCCACTCACCCACAGAGGGCCAAACATAACTTTTAATATCTTCGCAAAGTTCATATTGGCAAATAATTCATGCGACCAACATACATTGAGAGCACGTTGTCATACATCCGTTGGGAGTATATGATAGCTCTAAAATGGGCATAATCAAATATAGATTTTAGTATGTTGTACCCCAGATCGATCAGTCACATTTGTATATCTCACTGGATCTCATTTAAAAATTAAATACGTTATATTTACAGTTATGATCACACTAATTAATCATAATTAACCGATCTGTAAATATAATCCATAATGCGACTAAAAAACTCCAAATCAATCTTCCTCTTTCGCTAGACCTCTCAATTTCAGTTCTGCTAGTTTTTCTAGAAGTGTCACTTTAGATCGAATCAATTTCATGACCATAGGCAACACTCTAAGATAGCAAACACTAAATAAAAATCTTAAGAATAACGAAAAGTCAAGAGGATACTAAAATTGAGTAATTTTATCCTCGAGAGTCTCACATAGCTTAAGAAAGTTGAGATCATAACTTTTGCCAACTCTCATTGGTCGACTATGCATACGTGATATGAAATACGTATTACGGTATTTTCTGCTTCCCTATGGAGCGTATGTTTTTTTATTTTAATACCGTACAGATGATCATTTTGATACACTCAGTGTCTAACTTGAGTTCACGTAACAACTCTAGCTAAGAGTTTTCATCATATCTCTCATCTGGCAATTTAGATAGATAAAGAGAAATATGTAGGCTATTTCACTTTCGGACATTATAAATAATAAGTCCTCATCTTAACATTCCGTTAAGGCGGCATTACGGTTTTAAGCTTGAGCTCTCAATTATCGCATAGATAATAAGCTTAAAATTGCCACATCTCTATTTATTACATAATAATCAAAGGCGATTACCCGTGCGAATGGACTAATCTCTCATCTGTCCGACATACCTTCTCAGTATAATGCACCAAGCACTAATATGCATAAATATCAAATAGACTTATAGAATTCCATATTGACAAACAACATCATCAATTATAAATGTTCGGGAAAAATATAAATATTCAATACATCAACCTCTACACAATCCTTGAGTCTTTATATGACCAAAGAAAACATCTCTAGGGATTGGCTTTGTCATGGGATCTGCTAACATTCTATGCGTAGATATATATTGTAGATTTACTTCCTTTCGTGCTTTCATGTCCTTGACATAGTTATACTTAATGTCTATGTGTTTGGTCTTGCTATGAAACTTATAATCCTTGGTGTAAGCAATTGCTGTCTAACTATCACAATAAACATTCACAGGGTTTGAAGCATCTCTAGTAACATTCAAGTGATCCAGAAATCTTCTAAGCCAAACACCTTCTTGTGCAGCCATTGATAATGCTACGAACTCGGCTTCCTTTGTGGATAAGGCTATACGCTGTTATTTCTTACTGCTCCACGATATGACGCCATTATTCAGTAAAAATACATTTCCAGAAGTGGATTTCCTCTCATCCAAATCTCCTCCCTAGTCAGCATCAGTATAGCCCTCAAGGTGCATACCACTTCCTTGATACGTCAGCGAGTAATCGACAATTGCTTTCAGATACCTTAAGATTCTCTTAACGGCAGTCCAATGTGCTTGACTTGGATTGGATTGATATCTACTGACCAGTCCAACTGTATAACACATATCATGTCTTGTATACATCATAGCGTACACGAGACTTCCAATAGTATTGGCAGATGGAACGTTTTTCATACGTTCTTTTTCTTGTGGAGTCTTAAGACACATTTTTCGGCTCAACGCTTCACCTTTTGCAATAAGAGTATCAATGGGTTTGCAATCTTACATACGGAATCGTTCAAGAACTTTATTGGCATATGTCTCTTGCGAAAGAGACAACAACTTTTTTGAATGATCTCTCGAAATCTTAACTCCAATAATGTATGTAGCTTCACCCATATCTTTCATTTCGAAATTAGAAGATAGCCAACTTTTGACTGTCTTGACAAACTCCATATTGCTTCCATTAATCAGTATGTCATCAACATATAATGACAAAATAATAAAGTGCCTTTGGATCTTTTGATATTCACGCAATTATCTTCATTGATCATCTCAAAATCATATGCCACTATGGCATTATGAAAGCGTATATTCCATTGTCTAGAAGACTGCTTAAGGCCATATATCGATCTCAGAAGTCGACAAACCTTTTGTTATTGGCCTTTTTTAACAAACCCAATAGACTGTTTCATATAGATCTCTTCATCTAATTCTTCATTGAGAAAAGCAGTCTTAACATCCATTTGATGTAACTCAAGATCCAAACTAGCCACTATTGCTAGATTAAGATGAATTGAGGTAAATCTTACCATAGGAGAAAAAGTATCTTCATTGCCAATTCTTTCCTGTTGGTTATACCCCTTCGCCACAAGGCGAGCCTTATGCCTTTCAATTGAACTATCAGCCTTGCGCTTTATTTTGAGAACCCATTTGTTTCCAATGGCTCTGCGTCCTTTCAGAAGATCAACCAGTTCCCAAACGTGGTTTGATCTCACTGACTCCATTCCTTCTTCCATTGCTTTCATTTATTTTTCTTTATCAGGGCAAGATAGAATCGCATTTACATTTCTTGGCTCATCCTCTTCTAGTGGAGCAATCATGAAAGCTTCCCCTTTCAATTTCAAAGTGTCATCGAGGAATGCTTTTACGACTTGTTCGCCATGAAAAAGATTGTACCAAAGGTACTTCATTCTCCATTATGTCCTCATTTGGACAAGATGATGGTATTGATTCATCAAGTGGTTGCAATTGAGACTGGTTCGCACTCAACTCCACACGTCTCACATTGCTCCCACTTGGATCATTATATCCAGCAGTTCTATTATCCTAATCTAAGGTCTCAAATAGGGAACATTTTTTTTTTATCTATTTCGCCATTTCTTGGAAAATCATTCTGACATCTCTTGATTTAAATTCAGTCATGCTTCCACTTTCTTACTCATAAGAGCTTCCACTTTCTTACTCACTTATGAATACATATCCTTTAGAGTGTTTTGAGTATCTTACGAAGATGCTATTTTTGCCTCTTGATCCCAATTTTTCATATTTATGAGAGGACTCGTGAGTACAAGCAGCACAACCTCAAGGTTTAAGAAAGCTTAAATTGGGTTTTCGACTTGTCTACAACTCATATAGGGTGGAAGAGACTGATTTGGAAGGCACTTGATTGAGTACATAGGCAGCAGTCAATAAAGCATCACCCCAAAAAGCAATCGGTAAATTAGCTTGCGTCATCATGGACCTAACCATTTCAAGTAAGGATATGTTTCTTCTTTCAACAACTCCATTTTGTTGAGGAGTATATGGAATGGATAACTGCCTATCTATTCTCTTTTCATCACATAAATATCTAAACTGATCAGATAAATACTCTCGACCTCAATCGGTCTCAAAACTTTTATTTTCTTATATAACTGATTTTTCACTAAGGTCATAAATTTCTTGAAACAACTTAATGCTTCCGATTTTTGAGAAATCATATAGACATATCCATATCGAGTATAATCGTCAATAAATGTGATGAAATAAATAGAACCATGACTTGCTTTTACATTCATTGGACCACATATGTCTGTATGGACTAATTGCAAAGGAAATTCAGCTCTAGTACCCTTTCCAAATGGCTTTCACGTAGTTTTTCTAGTTAGGCAATATTTGCAAACAGGCAATTCGACTTTTTCAATATTGCCTAATAAGTCATCTTTGGCTAATCTATTCATTCTCTGTTGGCCAATATGACCAAGTCTAGCATGTCAAATATTCACATCATTCTCACTAGAATTTAGGGAATAACATACATTCACACTAGCATGTTCAATATTTAATACAATAAAGCCATCCACAAAATAACCAGAGCTATAGTAAATTGTACCTAATAACAGATCCACACCACTATTATGGAAATTCATACCAAAATCAAGTTTGACTAAAACTAATATAGAGATTAGATTTCGACGAATCTCTGAAGCACATAGGACATCGTGTAGGAATAAAGTGCGTCCACCACGCATGATCAGTTGGCAAGTGCTAATTCCTTTCGCTTCTACTTTGAAATTATTTCCTACATAGATCCATCTCACTCCACTTGGAATTCGTCGAAATTCCACAAACGTACTTCTATCTTTGGTTACATAGTCTGTGGCACCTGAATCTATATTCCACAAAGGATGAGATTCAGTAAAAAATATAGAACTAGATACAAAACTAACACTTTTAAGTGTGTTCAGGATTTCTACCTTCTTCAGCTTGCCACAGTCACGAGCAAAGTGACCATTCTTGCCACAGCTGTAACATTTCATCCTTAAAATATTTTTCTTCACGGGACGCTTCCCTTTTCCATGCTTCTCAAACTTCGATTTTTTACTTGATGGTTCCACTCCTTTACTTTTTCACTTTTTGAAACTACCATGATGCTTGCGCTTAGAACCCAAAGCTCCATACGAACTAGAGCCAATAAAATACACATTAGTTTATGTTTTAGTCGCCAGAAGGCGGTCCTCTTCTAGCTCCAGATGGCGCATAGCATCCTCGAAGGTTGTGGTATTCACATTGTAAGTCAAGTTAACCTTTGTGTGTTCCCAATTATTAGGCAAAGAACTTATTACAGCCTGCACTTGTTGTTCATCAGATAATATGTGACTAGCATCCTTCGGCTCGCTAATAATGTTCGACATCATCCTCAGATGTTGTTTCATATTCTGCCCATGTGGCATCTTATATGTATCGAACCTTATAGTATGCTGTCTCAGCTTAGTGAAAGAAGTCTGTCCAAATCTAGCTTTCAAGGCATCCCACATGTCTTTAGCATTCTCATGCTACCTGAATTCTTACATAATATCATTATCCATACCGCTCAATGACGTAATGTGAGGAGTTGAGTTCTTTTTCTTCCAAGCAACGAAGGCTTTCCTTGTCCCTACAGTGCTGTGCAGTGTTACCATCTTCTGGTTCAATCATGGTCAGGTTAAGAGCTTCCAATGCCTCAAGCTCCTTTAGCACATACTGAATTTTCATACTCTAGATTTCATAATTCTCTCCATTTAATTTCTCACCCTTGTTGAGCTCAGCAACAATGTTCTTTGAAGCCGTTACCCTAATATCTGAATTTTAGACATTTTGCACTGATTTTAATTCTTTTTTTTTTTTTTTGGGTAAGGGATTTTAATTCTTTTCTTATGCAACAAATGCAACTATCTTTATGCATCTTGATTATATTGATATATATATATATATATATATATATATATATATAGTTTCAGGAAAGATCCCAAAATCAATGGTTCACTAAGCTCCCTATCATCATCTAGATATTCTAATCTAAAACCAATATCAATACAATCAACCATATGTGTTCATCAAACAGTTACTAAAACTTATGAACTCTCCCACTTTAATATATATACAACAACATATATATTACAAATCATTGCATCAAACAATTGCCATGTTCATAAACTAAACTTACAATAGTTACAAATAACATTAATACAACAACAGCAAGTCTCTAAAGTCTAAAGATAATCAAGCGTTGTGGTTTCCTCTAAGTTTCGACGATTGACCCATGTAATTTTCCTTATATAAGGTAGGGAATCTGCAAGTTATCTAGGAGGATTTTCGACTAAATCAGGAGCCCATATTGGTGCCTTAGAAAAACCCCTCTGAGGACCCTTGGACTTAAGCCAGGGCGCACTCTGCCTGCGTGATCAATTTATCCCAAGTGACAACGTCTTCACCGCCCCGACCTGTCGCGACCCGGTGATCTCGCTGGACTCTCCTTCGAGATCTTTGGGAGGGTTAATGGGCCATCCCCTCTGATCGAACACAGGCCTCTCCCAAGGCCCGTTACCCAAGTTGTAACGGCGGTATACGTGGTTGATCTTTGGTGTGGTCTGGTGACATGTGATACGTATGCATGCCAAGGAGTCACCACCAATCGTTTTGTGTAAGGTACAATTGGAAACCCTATCGAATAGTGGGAGCATTATATTTATTTCTATGGAAACTAGAGAAATGAGATTGGAGACTTTGTTATGCCAACTGTCAGAGTTGATGCCCTTTCGGCACCTAAGTTGAATGATTTGTCTAACCTAAGATTTCATGCATATGAGAGAGGTGCGGACCCTAAAACTAGGAGTTCCTGCAAATAGAAGCGACTACCCTAGCACTTACAATCAGTAAAAATAGATGTGCAAATCAAGGATCTAAAACATGCGGATAAATCACATGAAAGCAACGTGGCATCCCTAGTAAGGCCCAATTAGCCTAGAGAAATGTCAATTAAGGCTCAGGAGTGTTTTTGATATGATTTGCCCTTGAGGGGGCAAAATCATAATTTTAAAGAATTTTGAGACAATATACCCTAAAAGGGAAAATTTGTCATCTCAGATGAGATATAGAGTCAAAAAATGATGGAAATAGGATTGGTGACCAAAACCATCCATTTCCTATTTTTCAAGAATTTTTGAAATTTTCTGGAATTTTAGAAGCGATTTACCTTTTGAGGGGTAAGATCGTCATTACAGAAGGTGGTGAGAGGTAAAAATTCCAAATAGAAGGATTAGTCGCCATCATACCCAAATCCTAATTTTGAGCAATTTTCACGACTCGATCGGAATAAGAAAGACAATTTACCCTTAGAATGGTGGAATCGTCATTCTTAGAAAAAGGACGAGATTCGAAAATCCAAGCACAAGATTTGGTCGCCTAACAGATCCTGATTCTTATCTTAGCATTATTGACCTATCTCATAAACAAGGCAGAGGCGATTTACCCCTAAAGGGTAATATCGTCAATTTTCAGATGAACAGACAAGAAATCTCAAAAATAAGATTGACCAGTTGTCTTTGGTCAATCCTCAATTTTTGAGAATTTCTGGAATGCCTAGAAATTTGTCACAATTTTCATACATTTTTTTGGATTTTCTAGAATTTTCTAACATTTTTTTAGGATTTTCTAGAATTTTTTTGATTTTTTTATTATTTAAAAATCATTTTTTTGATTTTTTATTATTAAAAAATGATTCATACCGGGTCGACCCGGCCCAGACCCAGACTCGGGTAACAACGACCCAAAACGTCGCCGTTTCATATTTTTTTATTTTTCGATTATTCGAATTTAATCCGACGGATCCTATTGAACCACGCGGCTAATCCACAGCCTCAGGATCTGTTGACTACCCCTCAGCCGTCAGATCTGATTACTTAAGTCTACTGTCGTGATCGAACGACTCGGCTAATCCTTGACTGTCCGATCTACCGATTTATTTTTATTTTTTTTAAAATTCGATTTTTATTAACATAATTTATAAAACTGATTGAACGGTTACCAAATCAACACGTGGCACAACCTAGACCATTAGTTCGACTAACAGATTCAAACCAGGCTCTAACGGCTCAACTGACGTGGCTGCCATGTGACATACCACGTCAACGCCATGTTAGCACCTTTGAGCGATTGACTAGCATGTCATCGTCTTTTTCCTCAAGCATTTTTCATCTGCAACGGACGACCGAGAAACTCCGATGATGATCTGACGATGAAATCTCGACGGAATCGAATAGGATAGACGCCAATTGACTCGTCTCGACGTCGCGAGTAACATATCGTAGAATCAAATGTGATTATTCAAGATAACTAAATTAATTGAGACATAACTAGTTCAACCATGGCTACGCTAATCAGGTAACAGAGAGCATACCAAGCTAATTCATTCACATGATTGCTTCTAAGTGAATTCAAAAGACTTACCTCGAGTTCCGATTGAGCTCGCACGGCCTAGATTTGGTTAAGCAAGATTGAACAATGCTCGACTATGGCAGAAAGTTTGGAGACTCGATTCGAAGTGTTAAAGCGAAACTGATGCAAAATGAATATACGATAATGGTCAGTGATGCTTGGGGAACAAAACGCACACACTAAATGTAAGGATCAAAGCTGGAGACGAGATTCGCCATGGATGTTCAGTGAGAAGCTCGAAGTTATGACTTACTTGTTCTCGCGATTTCGGGTAGCGCGGCTAACGACAATCGCTTCCTGGAGCTTTAGGCAAGCTTCCAACATTTTTTTAGGCTTCGATTTGGCCGGAGATAGCCTAACCAGCACCTTGCAGTCGAGCTCAAGTTCCTGACGATGGAAGTCGGAGAACAACCTCTCTCTCTCTCTCTCTCTCTCTCTCTCTCTCTCTCTCTCGATTCTATTAATCCTGCACAACTGAATGAATCGATCCTCCTCAAGAATCAGTCTGTTTTTTTGTTATATTCCCTTTCCTCGAAAATTTGGTCGTTCGGGAGAGAGTGAGTCGGTGACATTCGCACATGCAATCACATGTGAAATGGTCACCGACGACTGGTGATAGCCGGGAACGAAGAGGCCAATCTTCTAGGCCCTCCGGTGATTGAATTTTAGGAAAATTTGGTTTTGGTTTGGCTCTGCATTTTAGCAAAGTTGGCCGCAGCATATTACCACCTTGTCGACGCAACTCTGGTGAACCCATGCCGTCGGACTGGTCATGATCGACGCTAAACTTCATGGCCAACAAAACGTCTCTCTCAATTTTACCGATTGAAGCCAATTGATCGTCCAATTCCGTGATCAAAATCCACTTGTTCCAACTGTTAAAATGGCACGAATGGAAGGAAGAAGACGCACTGTAGCAGATCGGTTCGACCGAATGAGCAATTTGTGTAAATAAAGTATGCAAGTTTGCCCAATTCATGCAATTGAGCAATTTGTGCAAATAATTGGGCTAAATTGCAATGAGGGACAATTAGATTGAATGTCAAGATCCTAAAAATGTAAAAATTGTAAATAAAAAGACTCAATTGACATTTTTTACCAAATTCGATCATATGTGTAACAAGAGAACACAAAAAATTGAACTTTAATTTGGACTTTTTATGATGCCAAAAATACAAGAGAATAAAAATAAAAATATTGACTATTTTTCTATATTTTTGTGACCTCGAATGTTATTTTTCCTGAATTTTTAAGTATTTTCCTATTTCTAAAAATACTAAAAAAATGTGAAAATATGAAAAATTATTTTTTTAGTCAAAAATGGTTCCTTGAGCATGGTCAAGGCCACCAAAGTTGATTTTGCAAATTTTCAACTTTTTATGATTTTTTAATGAATTTTTTAAAAATAAATTGAAAAGGACTAATAAAAAATCATGTGTTAATAGCTGCCCCTCTTTGAGAGGAATATCGCGAGACGTTTCACTCAAAGACAGGTGACACTTGAGTCTAAACTGACTCAACTGGGAAAGAAAAGAAAAACCAATCCCAACATTCAATCTTTCTTGTCCTACTGATGAGCGCTCTGCTCATCTTGTCTTTACTGATGTAAGAGAGGGAGAGATGAAGTAGAGATACTCACCTGTTACTCACCTTCCTGATGCTCGTGCGGCATATGTGGTATATGACGGATTCAAGTAAATACCTAGGGAACTCGTCTCTTGAGCATCCTATGACAGTTAAGTTCTAGCATATATGGTTGGCCAAACCAAAATGAGATTCCTATTTGATAGGAATTTATGGATGACGCACCCGTTCTTTAGAGATTATCAAAGGTTTTGATCTGTATGGTGGATTAGACCATGAATAGTACTCCTTTCTATCAGAAACCAATAAATGACGCACTCGTTCTTTAGGGTTTGTCAGAGACTAGGCTTCCTATCCACCAAGAACCTAAATGTGACGCACTTGTTCTTTAGAGTTTCTCGGATATTAGGCTTCCCATCTACTAGGATTCTAAAGGTGACGCACTCGTTCTTTAGGGTTTTTCGGATACTAGGCTTCTCATCCACTAAGAACCTAAATGTGATGCACCTGTCCTTTAGGGTTTATCAGAAACTAGGCTGATCCTATACCTTGAGGAATCAACGAGGGTCTATACAAATGAGGTATACCTAACTCTTCGATTTTACCGAAAGGGCTATTTGGAGGTTTAGGGGTTACCTAGAATCTTATAGAAAGCTGGTTCTAAAGATTGTATTCTCAACATGCAAGGCGCCATCTGGGATTTGAAGACTCCAAGTATCCTGTAGAACGCTCAAACCTGCAAAAACTTTTGTTAACATGACTTTTCTGGGTTTATGGGTTATCTGAAATCTCTTAGAAAGATAGTTTCGAATATTGCCCTTTTGACAAGTGAGGTGCCATTTTGGGATTTGGGGATTCCAAGAATCCTGCAAAAACCTCAAATATGAAATTTCACATAAAAGACGACTATAATGCTCTTCCTTGTTGAGCAAGGTATTCTTCTTTGACCCGGGGCTGCCATGAGTCTCATAAAAGTTTAAACTTGAGAGTTCATTCCTCATCAAAATATTAGTTATCTCGAGGCAACGACAGTTATAATGCAGGCAAAGTTTTATTTTAACCTATGCGATTATGCAAATGATCTATGATGTTGGAGGTTATCTAAGACATCTTGAAGCATGCAAAGATAATCAGAAATCCTTGTAAGGAAAATCCTAGATCAAACAATTTGAAGTTTCCAACAAAGCTCACTTTTAAATATTCTATTAGAATGTCTTCATCAAAGAGGGTTTCTCACCGATTTTTCGACTTTGGTCTTTTACGATGAAAACACTCGAATTTGCTAATACCGTGCACTTGGATTTTCGGAGCTATTCGCAGCACATATACTCCTATCAATCAGGAGGTATTTACGGGACCATAATGTTGAGCTTAGGCACAGTTTTCAAGGGAGACTCACTCTTTGAGTTAGGCTTTTTGAATGAAAGTTTTCTTCATCTGTTTCGGGTTTACAAGTCAATAACCATGCAAAATGAGAAAAAAATAATCTTGCTTGTACCTTGTCACAGGTACGAGCACGCGAACATCCCTACAAGCAAACAACGCATCTCTCGCAGTCCCAAGATCCACGGTCATAAACCAAGAGATATGATAAATACATAGTGCATGCGAAAGCGATGCTCGCAAAAATCCCATACTATATATAAGATAAGTGGGACTTGGATAGCATATAACATTCATACATCATGGCATACTGTTCATACAGACATCGACCACTACAATCCGCTAACAACAGGGGCGACAGGGTAGGCATACAAAAAGACTATCTACTAAGCCAGTAGGAACCGGGTTGGGTCACCATCAAAAGATCAGGCCACCAACTGGAGACTTCTAGGAGGAGCTGCTGGAGTCCCCCCGTATCCTCTGCGTCCTCGGTCGGCTCATACTCAGAAAACGTCTCGGACGGGACCTCGACGGAATCCTCCATGATCACCTCTAGCGACGGCTCAGCAAGGCCCTCCTCGGACGCCTTCAAGACTATGACCACCTCCTCCTCCTCCTCCTCCTCCTCCTGCTCGGTGAACTCCAAGGTCGGTGTCCTCTCTGGTCCATTCCTAGACCCTACTACTGACTCCTTTGGTAACTCCTGCTCTGCTGCAGTTTGGCACCAATCGGGTACACTCTGAGATACCTCGTGGGGCTTCAGTGGCCTAGTCTATGTATCCCCTTCCTTCTTAAACCACGCCTCGAACCTATGAGGCTTCCACTCTGGCTTACCCTCGTCAACCCATATAACAGCACATTTCCTCACATAAATGTTCTCCTGCCTATCTGGGAACTCGTCAAAATATGCCGTCATCTCTTTTGGGTTCCCAAAACGTATAGGCCACATATCTAAGGCTTAAGATCTGTAAAAAGAAGGGTTCCCCAAAAGGGGTGAGATACACATCTCAGTAAAAGAAACCTAATCCTAGGTCAGGTCGATAGTCTACTCAGATAGTCGTATCTCTCAACAAATTCACATTCATAAAGAGATAGGCATATTAGATACAATTCAATAAAACAACAACATACGAACGACAGACATACAATGAAGACCTCATACCACACTTAGATGCACATGCACTCTCAGCCTGCCACTTCTCACATCCACCAATCACTGCCTGCCTCAATTTCTAGCTCGCAATCATGTCGCCTCAGGCTCAGTCCGCGTAAACGCATCAGACCGTCATCGATGACCCGCATAAACGCATCAGGTCCCGATGAATCTTCAGGCAAATCTCATTATCTCATGCTCCGTCCCACGAATAGTTCGCATCAGGACCGTGGTTATCTCAATCCCGCGACTTCGTCACATCAGGGCGCTACACAACAATATCTTCACCCCGCGATCTTATCGCATCAGGGTATCAACTCCTACCCCGCGTCTCATACGCCTTAGGGCCTTGCCATGTCATGCTCATACCATATTATTTCAATTCAATTTACATACAACGATATGTGCCACTCATACACAATGTGAACTCTCATGATATGCAAAGCAAGTCACATAATACTTAGACATGGCAAACGACTCATGCATAAATCAAGTCTCACACAAACATCCCTTAAAACTTAGGATATAATGAATACTATCCCCTTAGAAAGTTTCTCATGAATCGATTCAATCACACCTCGATTCACCCAATTGAGTCCAATCCCCCTAACTTAAGTTTAGGAATCCCTTACCTTTGAGCTTGACAACACAAAATACTCCTTGCGATTGCCTCAAGGTCTTGGCCAAATCAATCCAAGGCCAATTCACCGCGCAACCTAGAATTTCAATCAATTCCGTCAATTTCCGTACCTAATTCCTCAATCCATCAATCTCAATCACTCATAACTAAACCCTCATCATCTCATCACATCTCAAAGATCAATTTGTAGCCTAAAATAACCATCCACAGCCCTCAGCAGATTCAGTTTGGCTCGGCACCGAACCGGTCCTATTCGGTTCTGTGCAAGTTGAGGCCAACCGGTCCTAAATCTACTCCAATTTCAATATTTAAATGCTATCTTACTCCTTAACATGTCTACCTAAGGATTTGGAAGACTCACCGTGGGTTTCGAGTCGGATGGTCACTGGAAACTCGTTGAAACTCGTCGGATCGTCCAAGGTCAGTTTACGGGCAGATTCTGTGTCAAATACAAGGCTGGTTCATGGTCAAAAATTCATCAAATTGATCCCCAATTTTTATCACAGATTCCTACACGTCTCTACTATATCTCCACAAAAGTTGACTAAAAAATTCCAAGATTTCAACCAGCAAAAGGGCTAAGAATCAGACCTACCTTAGGTTGAGTCCTAATATGTCGGCTCTCGGGAGAATCTCTGCTCGGGATTCCTCGGTGCTCCAAATAATATGATTCTTATTCGAGAATATTGGCAAGACGTAAATCTACGCTGAGGTGGTTGGCCGTGGTCGGATGGTGGCCGGAAGGGGCGGTCGTGACCGGCAAACAGGAAGCTCCGGTTTGGTCGGGCGGCGAATAGAAACAGGTAAGAAGAAGAAGATGGCTTGCTTGGTAGTTGAGGGGGGGTTCAACCGAATGGGGGTGAGGAGAGAGAGAATTTTGTTATATCCAAATTTTGGTCAATGGTTTGAATGTTAGGTGAGCCAAAAGTTGATATGACTACAACCCTTGATCTTGTGACACTTGGCATTGTATTTTCCAAAGAAGATCCAATGGCCCTCATTTAATCCTCTTTTTTCGGCACCCATGGGAGGTGTGTGGACCAATTTGCCCTTCTTCCATTATAAGGGTAAAGTTCTAAGCTTGGGGGCAAAATGGTCATTTTACCCTCGACGTTTAGAACGTCGTTTTTCTCGTTCCAGAATTTTTTGATAGGGCGACAACCAATCCAAATAACGTTGAAATTCTTGATTTTTCATTTCAAACTTTTCAGGACTCGTTTCTGATAATTTTCTCTATCAGACGTGATTCTAGCCTATCCTGAACTGACGGGCCGCTTTGCAGATATTACACGTATCGACTCCGTGATTCATATCACGTTTAGGGCTCGTTAATTCATGGCGGCTTTGGTTGTCATGTAATTGTGAGGGTTTATCACTAGTCCCTATGGTCTCGATCGTCACTGTCCGATTTAGGATAATTTTGCAAATCATACGCTGGTTAAGCGGCATCACCCGCATTTCAATCGTACAACACTTGCAAAGAAATCCTTAATCGTTATTAAATCGGCCTCTTGGTGGTTCTAAATATCCTCTCGACAATCTTTATGGTCAAAACGTCATTTCCTATCCAAGTCGCCTAGGTCCACGTACCTCGTCTCGCATCAGCCTTTTCCCTTTAGTCAATCTACTCAAATTGATCAGATTTGAGCGGAATACAATTGAAGCACATCGTTTGATACATATAAACTTCTCATTACAGAGTCTGAAATTGACTAAAAATCATAATATCACATACCTCTTCAAGTTAAGGTACACATTAACCTAGGCGTTTTAGTCAAAAAAGACTGCGAAGGGTTGCAATGTCGGTAGGATTGGGGATCGAAGAAAGCTTATTTTTTACCCAAAATCACAAAGGGTTTGACATTGGTGATCATTGCTGATCAATCTTTTGTTTTTCCTCTGGTCGACGACTCTTTGACGAACATCTTTAAGTTTCTTTGAGAACGGGTCTAATATTTGAAAGACCTTGTGTATCTTTTGGCAGTTGGCTATGATTCCATTTGAAGTGCAAACTTTTGCTGTGCAATTCCTAAGAATTCTTATTTTACTTCAAAACTTGTTGGGGGTTGGGGCGTCCAGTAATCCCTTGGTGTCCCAAAATCAGTCTTATGACTTTCCAACATTTCAATGAGCGTCAACCCTGTTCTTGTCGAGCTTTTTGTCTTTCTCTTTTTTTTAATGCATAGAGATTCGACTCTTTCTCTTTTCTATCCCACCTTTTCTTTTTTCTAGGAACTAGGATTTTATGATCATGTAAGGTATGTAACTTGTGTCTCATCCTGTCTGAACATTTTGCTTTAAAAGTCTCATGTAGCTCCTACTTGTTGAACTTCTCTGCCTGTGGGTGTCTTCTCCACCTTTGTCTTGGTGTTGTGCAATGATCACCAATGAGGGTACATGAAACGAATATGTAGGCTCAAATTGACTTTGCAATGGGTATAAGTGTATAGGATAGAGAAATGCACGTCTCTTCGTCATCCAATGGTGCCTGGATCAATGCATACCAACACACGAAGATTGATGTTAGTCCGAGCAAAAAGATTTCTAACCATTTACCTTTCCAAGCTACTGGACTGCTTCTACACGACCCCAATGTGAGGCGGCTCTTGATAGGGTTAAGAAATGAAGACCATCATTCAAAGGGTTTATCAATTATTACCTGTAGTGTTTATGGAGAAGAATGAATGCCTCCGTCATCTCAATCTATGTAATCGATGCGAATAACCCTTACATCCCCGGGTTCAGGCTTTTCTATCTTTATACTCCTATCATCTTTCTGATGTGTATAGGACGTGTTTGGATTAGACTTTACAACTTTGTTTTGGAAAAATCATTTTATTTTTCTCCATACATTTTGTCCCACAAGGAATTAATGACGCACCATGCGTGCTTCAGCCATGTCTGGATAACCTCTAACCCTAACATGTGTACAATAAGTGTTAGAAATTTATCTTTTGAAAGCATAGTCCATTCCTAAGTTTGACCACATGCATGTTCATTTTTTATTTCTCTTTCTTACAAGAAAGTGAGAAATTTTATGGTATTTCTCCATTGTTGTCTTCTATCTTCATCTAACATCCTGTATGAAGAGAGCAAAAATTCTAGTGAATGGAAGATATTTTAACGCTTGATGGAACAGATACATATCACCTGGTTTTATGTGTTAAGGACCGTTCTGTTCTTGATTTCATTTGAACAAGTTTCATTCTGAGCTCGTTCGTCAGAATCCTGCAAAACATACCGCATGCCATGTATGCATGGATGCATGATACGCCTATATAATGACTGCTAAGGCGACTCGAATAGTTTTGAAGAAAGTCGTGTGACCAGCATCTGATTTCATTTCAAAAATAATACTGCTTCACAGCATTTGAGTTTACAGGATATCCCAATTCTTCTCCTTCAGAATTTACAAGAATTAATGCAGCTCACACGAGGACTTTCTTTATAACATAAGGGCTTTCATAGTTCGGGGTAAACTTGCCTCCCGGATGAGCAGCGTTTGGCAAAGTCTTCCTTATCACTAGGTCATCTACCTCGAAACTTCTAGGTTTAACTTTCTGATTAAATTACTTAGCCACTCTCTTCTAGTAGCTCTGGCCATGACAAATTGCTCTAAGACGCTTCTCGTCTATCAGATTTAGCTGTTCATATTTATGTTTTATCCATTCTACCTCAGAGAGTTTAACTTCTGACAATATTCTCAAAGACGGAATCTCAATCTCTACAGGTAGGACAGCTTCTATCCCGTATACCAGAGCATAAGGAGTTGCCCCAGTAGAAGTCCTAATCGAAGTCCGATACGCCATTAAGGCAAAAAGTAGCCTCTCATGCCAATCCCTGTAATTCTCGATAGTCTTAACCAAGATCTTCTTGATGTTCTTGTTTGCCGCTTCTACTGCTACATTCATTTGCGGGCGGTAAGAGGAAGAATTAAGATGTCGAATGCTAAAGTGATCTAGTAGATCATCGACAATCTTATTATTTAAGTTGGGATCATTGTATGTGATGATCGTCCAAGGGGTACCATATCGAGAAATTATATCTCTCTTGATAAACCTTGTCACACTTCTCGCAATGACATTCATGTAAGAACTGGCCTCTATCCACTTCGTGAAATAATCAATTGCAACTAGAAGAAGCGATGACCATTCGAGGCTATTGGATTGATAGGCCCTATCATGTCTATTCCCCACATAGAGAAAGGTCAAACTTCATACATCTGATGAAGTTCGTTTGTGGGTGCATTAATCTTATCTCTGTATACTTGACATTAGTGGCATGACTTGACATGTTGACTACAGTCTGATTCTATGGTCATCCAATAATAACAAAGCCGCATGATCTTCCTAGCGAGGAGATAGCCATTCATATGTGGCCCGCATATACCTTCGTAGATTTCCTTCATAAGATTATTTGCTTCTTTAGCATCTACGCACCTTAACAGAGTGGAGTCAAATGACCTTTTGTACAAGGTTTGTCCATTGAGAAATAATTTACTAGTCATCTTGGCTCTCCTGTTTGACATCCATCAGGAAATTCTCTTTTCTAGAGATAATTCTTGATATCGTGATACCATGGATCTCTGTCGGATTCTCCTTCGATCATTATACAATAAGCCGATTTTCTGGTTATGCCAATCCTTTTTGGCTCTATATTTAATCCATTAGTTACTTGCAGCATGGAGGCCAGCATGGCCAATGCGTCTGCGAACTGGTTCTGCACTCTTGGCATGTATTCAAATGACACCTCTTCGAATTTAAGTGTTAACTCTTCCAGGTACTCATGATAGGGGATGAGTTTTGTGTCCTTTGTTTTCTACTCCCCCTTCTGAAAAATAATAAGCATAGAATCTCCACAAACCTGTAGTTTAGGTACCTCCATGGAGATGGCCAATTGTATGCCTAGAATGCATGCTTCGTATTCTGAAATATTGCTGGTGCAAGGGAAAGTCAGTTTTGCTGCAATGGGGTAATGTTGACCATCAGGGGATATTAGCACCACCCTTGTGCCAGCTCCTAACAGATTTGACGGCACCATCAAAATACATGACACACTTGTCTTCTATAAGATTCAAAACTTGATCTTCTACTTTTGTCTACTTAGGAGGTGTGCGATTTTGAGTATTCTTTGCCAACATATCAATTATGGCTTTGCCATTCACATGCTTTTATTGAGAGCTCTTGATATCAAATTCAGACAATATCACTTGCCATTTTGCCAATTTTCCTATCAAGGCGGGCTTCTCCAGGAGATATTTGATAGGATTATTTTTTGTCACCAGATAAATATGGTGGTGTAGGGTATACTGCCTTAATCTGTGAAGCACCCACATTATTGCTGCACAAGCCCTCTTAACAGGCACATAATTTACTTCAGACGAGGTGAATTTCTTACTCAAGTAGTAGATAGCTTTTTCCTTACCATCCACAGGGCTTGTTTGAGCAAGTAAGGCTCTCAAAGATTCTTGATGTATAGTCAAATACAAGGTCAAGGGGTGACCTGAGATAAGTGGCACAAGTACCGGTGGAGTGACTAAATAAGTTTTGATCTTTTGGAATGTTTGGCTGCATTCTGCATCACAAGCCACTTTCGCATCCTTCTTGAGCAGTTTTAAATCGATTTAGCCACATTTAATAAGTGGCTGATAAATTTGGTGATGTAGTTTAATCTCCCTAGAAGACTTCTTACTTCTTTTACCGTTGAGGGGGTTGCTAGGTCGCGAATAGCTTGAATTTTCGAAGGGTCAATTTCAATGCTCCTGCTACTGACCATGAATCCGAGAAGTTTCCCAAATTTCGTCTCGAACACACATTTGTTAGGGTTCAGCCTCAATTTATATTTTTGGAGTCACTCAAATAGCTTCCTTAACTCTTGAATGTGATCTTGTCCTTCCTTAAACTTGGCTATCATGTCATCGACATATACCTTGATCTCCTTATGGATCATGTTGTGAAATAGGGTGACCATTGCCTCTGATAAGTTGCCCCAGCATTCTTGAGTCCAAAGGGCATTACTTAATAACAGAAATTTCCCTAAGGGGTGGTAAACGCAGTTTTCGGCTTGTCCTCCTATTTCATGAAGATTTGGTTATATCCGAAGAATTCGTCCATGAATGAGAATAATTCGTACCCTGTTGTACTATCCACCAGCACATCGATGTGGGGAAGTGAGAAATCATCCTTTGGGCTTGCTCTATTCAAGCCTCGATAATCCACACAGATCTTGACTTTGGCATCTTTTTTCATGGCGGGAACTATTTTTGCAATCCAACTGAGTAAGGGATAGCTTCAATAAAGCCCACTCTAAGAAGTTTCATCACTTCTACTTTAATTTTGTCTTCTAACTCAGTTTTCATCCGTCTGCTATCTTGTCATACTGGTTTAACACTAGGATCCGTGGGTAATGCATGTTCTACGATTCTGGGATCCAAACCTAGCCAATCAGCATATGACCACGCAAAGAGATCCCGATACTTTTTAAGTAATTCTGTAAATCTGAGCCTTTCAGCTCGGGATAGATGTCCACCAATCTTGACCTCTTTGATATCTACAACATCACCCAAGTTAATGATTATCGGTTCTTCTGAAGTGTGAGGTGTCGAATTTTCGAATGCACTCCAATCTCTACAGATAACTGCGTAACCTTCATTTGCGTCTTCCTCAATATCGCAGGAGTAATCAACTTGGTGATCCAGTTCGCACAATAACCTAGTATGCATGTTTGAGATGATATGCCTGAAATGTCATGAGAATGGTTAGTCTCTATTTCATATAAAAATGCGATGCATGAGTGTGAAATTTTTTTTCAAAATAGATTTCAAAATAAGTGCAGGCATAAATAGAACTAGTCATCATATCCTCAAACTTTTTTGTTCCTCTGAAATCTTTTGAAAATCAGGAATCACATGGCAAATCAGGCCTCAAGCTTCCCATATGGAAGGCTAGTATCATCATTGGGCTGATTTGTAGTTCCATATATCCTTAATAAAACTTGTGCGTTTTATTGAATATAAAAATAGACCGCATTACAAGTTATGCTGTTTGGACCAACGGTCGAAGATCCAAAGGTGTTTTCCTACATTTACTTCAAACACAAAAATGAAAAGTGCAAAGAAATGTAGGAATTCAAGTGCAACATTAAAAGTAAGGGAGATGTTTCTTTACTCAGAAGTAGCGGCTTCATCATCAAGCCACTTTGTGATGACGTTCACAGAGTCATCACCCAAGAAAGGGTTTGCTAGATCTAGTTCCGCTGACGGAGTTATCCCTTCTTCTGACAACTATTTAGAGTCTTTGTCGAAACACTCATTCAAAGGGCTGTTGAACATCTTAGATTTGCCTTTCTAGGCTGGAGAACCAATGTAGGAATTCTTCTAGTTTTTCTGGCGTCCACGGCTCTTGCCTCGACCTCGGCCTGCTGTTTTAGGGGTAAAGTTACCAGTGCGAGTGTTCTGATATCCCAAACCCATCTTATGCTCATTAAATTTTAATTACAGAGGAGCGCTGATTCCTTGACCATGCTTGCCAAGACCTTTTCCTAGATTGAATCCATATGCTAGCAACATCTTAGCTGGTAGAAAGTTAGCTTTAGATATAAAAGGAGCCTTCAGTTTCGCCCCATAAGAGTGCGGATTACTGCCACCGGCTCCAGAGAATGGTAGCTAGCTTCTTGCTTAACTTGAGGTTCAATGTAGGGGATAGAGCTATTCTGATACATAAGGAGGTCAACTTCCCCATGAATGGTGACTATTTTCCCATCAATCACGAATCGTACTTTCTGATGTAGACTTGAAGGTACGGCTCCAACGACGTGGATCTAGGGTCTCCCTAACAGGAATCCAAATGCGCTTGGTAAATCCATTACTTGGAAGTTTATGGAGAATTTGGTTGGGCCAATGAGCACATCCAGCTCGATTTCGGCTACCACTATTTTTCTCATCCATCAAATGCTCTAACAGCCGCTTTGGAAGTTCGAATCATTTCCTCTTTGATGCCCAAGCTCCTCAATATAACCAATGGACAAATGTTAAAAGCTGATCCGTTGTTGATTAGTACGTGTGCTAGATGTATAAGGCCTTGTTGTGCCTCATCCCTTCCATGGGAAAATCTTCATCTAAGAAACTCAATTGATCCTTAAAAATGATTGCCCCTACAAAGTCTCCCAACTGTATGTCATTGATGGTTTCGGGGATATGCACTTCATTTAGTACCTTTAGCAGCGCATCCTTATACTTCTCTGAGTTTATAAATAAATCCAACAGAGATATTTGGGCAAGCATTTTCCTTAACTGCTCTATCACTTTGAACTTGCTGGTTTTAATAATGGATAAAAGTTTTTCCGCATCTTCCTTCGAAACCTCATTCTTTTTAGATTCGCTTTCCCTTGGGGCTTAAAATCGTCCTGACCTCATTACGGCATCTACTTCTCCCATTCCATAGTTTCAATGAACTGCCTTGGGGTCATTGTTTTATACTGGTGAGACTTGTACGGTTACCGTCGTCAAATAGGATGCCTCTGGTTCATATTCATCATTAGTTTCATCTCTAGGTGGGCGAATCACAACAAGTTCAACCGGACTGCCATCTTCTTGGCCTAGGCTGTCAAGCTCATCCAGTTTGATTACTACAGTCTTAGCAGTTTCAATCATTGACATAGTATCACCAAAGCTTTCTGAGAAGTTTTCGCATTCCAACTGGTGGTATTTATAAGCATCATTTGACTATGTTGAAATTACAAACTTCAAGTGTCTTCTAATTCTCTTGAATAGTTCAGTCAGGCTTTGTCACTGAGTTATTAATTTCTCCATCCTAACGTATTGCTCTATGTCAAGCTTGTTATCTATCGTCTGAGGATGACCGCACGTTGTCAATCGAAATGACACATCCTCCATTTCCCTCGAGAGATCATTCACTTGCTCTTTTATGCATAGGAAATATTTCGATATCACATGGTTGAGTGATGATTCAGGTTCTTCTGTAAAAGGCTCTATCACCGCCTCCAAGATTTCTGATTGAACATGATCATCCATACGGTATAATATCCTTCATTTTTTGGAAGAAACTGAAAGGAGCAGAGTATTTCACTTTAAAATTGTACCCACCAGAATCCTCACCTAGATTATCTATGACATCGCCTCTTTCTAGTGCTTCAGTTACAAATCTGCGATAAGCTAGATGTCGCTTGGCAGCTTTCAGTTCGTCTTAGTTAATCTCTTCTTCTGGTTCAGTAATCAGCTCTACGTCGCCTACCAGACTCTCGTGTGGGGCGTTCCACATATTCCCTCGTTTAGTTTCAATCACAAATTGGTTCCATTTTAGGTTCATTGAGGCTTAATTCCTTCAAACTTCTCATCAGCAATGCTTGACATTATCCCCAAGCTCATCATCTTGACAATACATAGCTTCTTTCTTTCAGCCAACACTTCTCCATCTTTTGGATATGACGAGGCGATTGCCAAAATATTAGTTAGCTTAGGTACATTCACCTTCAGCCCAAAGTGATTTTCTTCTTCGTCAGCAAATATTGCATTAATTGCTTGGTGATTAGGGAGTGGATTCTCTTGCACGTTCGGAGCCACATCGTCGAATTTCAACATTTGATTGTTAATGAGAGCCTGAATCTTCAACTTAAGGATGTAGCAATTATCTACATTGTGTCCTCTTTCACCCATATGATAGGTGCAAGTTTGGCTTTCATCAAAACTAAGATATTTCGCCGGATTCGCTCTGGGAGGATCCTTTGCCACCAAATGTTACTCTAATAACATCAGGAATAACTTAAATAACGATTTAGGAAGTTGAGAAAATTGCTTCAGAGGCTACCTCTTCCTACGCTCTCGTCCTTTAGACATTGACCACGATGATCCTCCTTTAGTCTGATTAGAATTAACGAACACCTTGGGTTTGTGGGAATCCGGTACAAAGGCTATGTCAACTCCAGCCTCTCTTTCTTTTCTCGGGGGATATTGCTTCCTCATCGAAGTTTCATGTGGCATTCTTTCTCTCAAAACCCACTCCAATCTTTCGGCCACTTTTATCAAGTGTATAAAGGTTTGGCATCCTAAGGTGTTTAATCTGTCGAAGTGCTCGTATGGAAGGGCTTTCAGGAATAGGACAATCAAGTTATCTTCCGAAATTAGCGATTTTACTTGAGTTGCCAAAGCACGCCATCTCTGGACATATGTTCTGATTGTTTCTCATCTTCCTTTCATTGTTTATAACAGATCTTCTCTTATCGGGGCCGTAGCTGTGTTAAACTTATATTGCCTGAGGAAATCTTAAGCAAGATCTTCCAATCCTTCATAATCATTCAAGTCTAACTTAATAAACCAAGCCAGAACGGCGCCAGCCAAACTCTCTTGGAACGTATTCATCAGAAAGGGAATATAGCCAGAATAGTGCGTCATCTTACGCATATAGTATTTGAGGTGAGCACGTGCCTATCCCGTTGTATTTTCTCACAAAATCCAGCTCTTTGTAGTCTGTATGAGTCTCTACTTTGATGAACTGAGATATCTTATCAAAATGGGCTAACTTATAACCCTGACTGCTCAAGCACTCCTCAATCTTGGCTCTTAGCCTCGGCTTCAGTTTTCATAGCCTGTTTTCCTTTCTCTTCCTTCTCGAGGTTAATGATAACAGGAGGTATCTTTGGTTGCGACTGGATATTTGGCGCACGAATGTCTTCAACGACATGTTGGGCACCTTCAGCTGTCCCTTTGTCAGTCGTATTGGGTATTGAGAATTGACCAGAGTCATTCAGGTTATGTACTGCCATCTGTCTGGCTTGGGAGGCTTCTAACATGGCCTTAATTTCAGCCATCATGGTAGTCATAGTAGCTATCTGTGTCTCCAACATGCCCACTCGTGGAGTCAATTCCTACTGTTCCATCCTCGTCTTAAGTCTAGTACGGAAATGATGTCTTGGTAATTTTCTGATTGGAGAATACCTGTTTATTTGAAAATAACAAGTAAGTATCTCTTTAGGACAAATAAGGAAAGTACTAGATTCTTTAAATTGCGTGTTTTCTATTGATAAATGAGAAAAAGGACTACCTTACGAGCCTTAGTCTCCCGTGAACAGTTCTTTTAATCATTTTTCAAAGGAATTCATGAAATTGAAAGAAGCGCAATCTTTGACGATAGTTTTTGATGCATCGACAAAACATGCTTATGCTCATACACATGTGCCATAAGTAACATTTAATACAAATGAGTATCCAAATGCTAAGAAAACATCATAGTGTTCACACGGTTTACACTTGACAGAATATTCTATCCAAGTCTAGCGCTCTTAGGGTCTAAAGCACCCTCATCGTCCCAACAAAGATCGGATACTTCAGTCCGAGATTCCTTATCTCCAGAATATGACGGTGATCCCATGTCTTCAGGTATATACGGCTTCACTCCAAGCATGTATGGCACAAAGTATTCAGGTACATAAGGCTCGACAAAGCTGCATCTGGTCGTCTATATCTTCGGTCAGGGAGTCTGGTCGTCTAAAGCTGCGTTTGGTCGTCTAAAGCTGCGTCTGGTCGTCCCAACAAAGATCGGATGTATTCTGTAGAAGCCCTATGAGTATTCATCTCGTGAGTCATATCATCTGGCCATTCTATATCTTCGATCAGGGAGTCTTTCAAAGAACGTATGATGAATTCCACCTTGGCTTTAAATTGTTTCTTCTTTTTCCTTGTGAGAATCTCTCTTGGCAAGTCAAACGAGAAAACATCTAGTCGTAATGATGAAGGAATCTCTTGCAATGCTCCAAACTGTCGAATAACCCTCCTTAGATAATACGCGATGGCGCTAGTGAATCCTAACAAGGGGACTGGGTCTTCGCCATTACATGCGAGTCTAACTTTATCGAGTGTTGGTAGTCTAAGCCGCCGTCGGAGTTGTTTTGGCTTTAGAGTTATAACAAATCCTTCCATTCTTTAAAATTGAACTTAGGAATACATGTATGAGTTTTGATGAAAGTTCTAAGAAGATGGGCATCAGAGCTAATCTCAGTGAAACCTATACGGATATGAAATTGCTTTATATGAGATGCGAACCACAGGTACAGAAGATCACTAGAGGCTCTAAAAATTCATTTCTTACTTTTCCCAAAACTGTTGAGGGATAGAAAAGTTTCAGCGAGGATAAGGTTCGAGTGATCCCACCCGTAGCAAACTTGTTTAACCACTACGGCCATGAGAGGGTCAAAAGTAACAGACGAGATCGGAAATAGAATAAAACTAAAGAATGTCAAGACAAAAGCTCTCCCAGATTTGGTTCCTTTGCTAACATGAAGGTTGGGAAACCTTCTAAAAGAAAAGATAAGGAAACTCGTCCGGAATTGCTTTCGGTGTCTTCTTTGATTTTGTTGAGGCTTGTATCTAATAATTCAGCTAGTTGACACAAAGCTCAAACCATATAGGAGGTTGGACTAACAATTGATAAAACTCAACCGCAATGGTAGCGCTATATCCTTCAAGGGTGGGGGTAATCTCCAATCTTTCTATGCAGAACACCGCGGTGGTAGGATCCCAATAGAGCGCTATGGTTTGGATAAAGGCAGATAGACATTCGATCTTCAACAGGTCCAACAGATATCCTAATCACGATCTAGCGTACTTCTGGCTAGCTTCACCTATATTGTCCCGCCAAGCTAGGAGCTCAGCTCAATGGACCTTGAACACTTGGATATCATCGTTTCCCATCAAGTATAAAATATGCTAATGATTTTGAAAAATCAATCGCCAAAGATTACTTTAAACTTGATTATGCAGATGTCATGAAGTATACATGGACTAATTTAATTGCATATTCCAGTTAATGAAATGAAAATTAGAATTCTTTTTAGGCATGAAAAACCTAACTCAAGATCTAATTTGAATTTCAAAGAAGTGAATTATGCAATTAGTTAGAATCATCTTAGTGACTAAAGGAAATAACAATGTCACATTTCATTGGTCAAAACATCAACTGTGAGCATAGCAGATGAAATTTCTTATTACAAAAAGAATATGCTATGATAGATAGATTGAGAGGGGCCTCGAGAGAGAGGAGACACCAATCAAATTTATTCTAAAATAAGAAAGCCATAAAATGCCAATGAAATGTTTGATCTAAGTTATCCCTCCCCCAGATCTAATCTTCTTCGGGGTGATGGTCCATCGGGGTTTCCACTTTGATTGTATCTTTATCTTGCCCCTCTTCAGGATACGGGCCTTTAATGAGGACTTCCTTCCTAGTTGAGCGCCCTTCAGGTTGTGAAGAATAATTTTCAGTAGGTTGGTTGAGATGCTTTAACTCTTTCGGTCATTATATGGTTCATGGTATAACGACTTCGGGGGTCTTCTTGGGTTTTATTTTTTTGAGTATGATGCGCCTTAACTTTGTCTTGGTCGTAGGGCGTCTTTTCTTTTCCTAAAGAGAGATCACCAGTTGGTTCTCCCTAGCTTGACGCTCATCTTTTCGGCGGACATATGCTTCTCTAACTAAGCAATTGCGATACTGCCTTTTCAACTCTAGATAGTGCTTGAGCATCTCGTCTGTCTGCTGCTTAAACTTAAGGTTATTGACATAGTAACTAGTCTGGCAATTTTCAACATATCCTACCTTACGCCCAATCAGCTCTCGACCATGCAAAAATCTAGTAAAATGCAACATTATGTTCGATCTAGGGCGAGTGACTTTCCTTAAATATTCGAAGGTTACTAACTCCGTCGAACTTCTAGAGAACAACGACATCCTATTCCCTATCATGGTTATTTCAATCAGTCACTAGAATGATTTCAGAATGTATGCAATGCATGTAGATGTGAATGATATGCAATACATGAACATGCTATGAAACAGAGAGTAATGAAATATATCAATCCAACCAAAATCTCAAGGAACATGAAATATTTCCTTGTAACAAGGAAATATTTCATGCTAATAGGAACATGCTATCGATAGGGTTTTAGATATACCAACCTTCTATAGACATGCGCATGAGACAAGTGGGAATATGCTCTAGAAATAAAATCAGGTGACGAACCTATAGCTTAGGCTCTCACGATCCAAATATGGTAGATTCCTCCACAAGAGTACCCACTCAAGAGGGCTAAATATCACCGATTTAGATTGTGAGCGGGAATGAACACGAAAGTCTCAAGTGCCATCAAACACAAGATTCTGGTTTGGAAGGGATCCCCATTGGAGTCGCCAGCTTGTCGCGACCCGGTGATCTTGTCGGACTCGCCTTCATGATCTTTGGGCGGGTTAATAGACCATACCCTCTGATCGGACGCGAACCTCTATCAAGGCTCGAGACCCAAGTCGCAACGGCGGTATACGTGGTCGACCTTCAATGTGGTCTGGTGACATGTGATATGTGTGCATGCCAAGGAGTCGCCACCAATCGTTTTGTAGAAGGTACGATTGGAAACCCTATCGAATAGTTGTAAGCATTCTATTCAATTTTGTCGAAACTAGAGAAATGGGATCGAGGACTTTGTTACGCCACCTATCAGAGTTGACGCCCTTTCGGCACCTAAGTTAAATGATTTATCTAACCTAATATTTCATGTAGATGAGTGAAGTACAAACTCTAAAATGAGGAGTTCATGCAAATAGGAGTGACTACCCTAGCACTCACAATCAGAAAAAATAGCTGCGCAAATCAAGGATTCAAAACATGCGGATAAATCATATGAAAGCAACGTGTCATCCCTAATAATGCCTTATTAGCCTAGAGAAATGTCAATCAAGGCTCGAGAGTATTTTTGACATGATTTGCTCTTGAGGGGGGCAAAATAATAATTTTGAAGAATTTCGAAACAATTTACCCTAGAAAGGAAAATTTGTCATCTTAGATGAGATATGGAGTCAAAAAATGATGAAAATAGGATTGGTGACCAAAACCATCCATTTCCTATTTTTTAAGAATTTTAAGATTTTTTTTGGAATTTTAGAAGCGATTTACCCTTTGAGGGGTAAGATCGTCATTACAGAAGGTGGTGAGAGGTAAAAATCCCAAATAGAAGGATTGGTCGACCATCAGACCCGAATCCTAATTTTGAGCAATTTTCACAGCGCGGTCGAAATAAGAAAGATAATTTACCCTTAGAAGGGTAAAATCGTCATCCTTAGAAAAAGGACTAGATTCGAAAATCCAAGCATAAGAATTAGTCGACTAACTGACCCTAATTATTATCTTGGCATTATCGACCTATCTCATATATAAGGCAGAGGCAATTTACTTCTAAAGGGTAATATCGTCAATTTTCAGATGAACAGATAAGAAATCCCAAAAATAGGATTGACCAGTTGTCTATATCAATCCTCAATTTTTGAGAATTTCTAGAATGCCTATGAATTTTTCATAATTTTTCTACATTTTTTGGGATTTTCTAGAATTTTCTAATATTTTTTAGGATTTTCTAGAATTTTTTAATTTTTTTATTATTTAAAAATCATTTTCTGAATTTTTTTTTATTAAAAAAATGATTCGAATCAGGTAGACCAGACCCACTCGGGTCGGATACTCGGCCCAGACCCGGACCCACATAACCACAACCCAAAACGGCGCTATTTCTCATTTATTTGTTTTTCGAATTGGATTTAATCTAACGGTTCCTATTGAATCACGTGGTTAATCCACAGCCTCAGGATCTGTTGACTAAAATCTACGGCCCAGATCAAAAGCCGACTATCCCTCAACCGTCAGATTTGATTACTTAAGTATATGGTCTCGATCGAACGACTCGGTTAATCCTCGATGGTCCGATCTACCGATTTATTTTTAATTTTTTAAAATTTGATTTTTATTAACAAAATTTATAAAACTAATCAAACAGTCACCAAACCAACACGTGGCACAACCTAGACCATTAGAACGACTAATAGATTCAAACCAGACTATAACGGCTCACTGACGTGTCTGTCACTTGGCATGCCACGTCAGCACCATTTTAGCACCTTTGATCGATTGACTGCCACGTCATCGTCTTCTTCCTCGAGCATTCTTCATCTACAACGAACGGCGGAGAAACTCCGGTGATGATTTGACGGTGAAATCTCGACGGAATCGAACAAGACTGGCGCCAATCGACTTTTCTCAACGTCGCGAGTAACATATCATAGAATCAAATGCGATTATTCAAGATAACTAGATTAATCGATTCATAACCAATTCAACCATGGCTACGCTAATCATGCAATAGAGAGCATACCAAGTTAATTCATTCACATGATCGCTTCTAAGTGAATTCAGAAGACTTACCTCGAGCTCCGATTGAGCTCGCACGGCCTGGATTTGGCTAGGCAAGATTGAACAATGCTCGACTATGGCAAAAAGTTTGGAGACTCGATTCGAAGTTTTAAAGCTAACCGATGCAAAATGAATATACGATGATGGCCAGTGATGCTTGAGGAACAAAACGCACACACTAAATGCAAGAATCGAGGCCGGAGATGAGATCCGCCATTAATATTAAGTAAGAAGCTTGAAGTTCTGACTCACCTGTTCTCACAATTTCGAGCAGCGCGGCCGACAACGATCACTTCCTAGAGCTTTAGGCAATCTTCCAACATTCTTCTTAGGCTTCGGTTTGGCCGGAGATAGCCTAACCATCGCCTTGTAGTCGAGCTCAAGTTCTCGACAACGGGAGTCGAAGAACGAGCTCTCTCTCTCTCTCTCTCTCTCTCTCTCTCTCTCTCTCTCTCTCGATTCTATTAATCCTACACAACTGAATGAATTGATCCTCCTCAAGAATCAGTATGTTTTTCGTTATATTCCCTTTCCTCGAAAATTTGGCCATTCGGGAGAGAGTGAGTCGGTAACCTTCGCACGTGCAATCACGTGCGAAATGATCACTGACGACTGGTGATCGCCGGGAACAAAGTGGCCAATCTTCTAGGCCCTCCGGTGATTGAATTTTAGGCAAATTTGATCTTAGTTTGGCTCTACATTTGAGCAAAGCTGGCCGCGGCACATTACCTCCTTGTCGACGCAATTCCGGTGAACTCATGCCATCGGATTGGTCATGATCGACGCTAAACTTCATGGCCAACAAAACGTCTCCCTCAATTTTACCAATTGATCATCCAACTCCGCGACCAAAATCCACATATTTCAACTTTTAAAATGGCGTGAACGGGAGGAAGAAGACGCACTGTAGATCAGTTCGACAGGTCTGATTCTATTTTGAAAAATTAACCCAATTTTTGAGGAATTTTCACAATTAAACCTTAGAATCGAACTTAGGACATAAACTTTATCTAAAAATGTGATTTTGCGTAAAATTTCATGTCAATTTCTACAAAAGCCCCAAATTTGTCCTTAATTTCAATTTGGAAAATTGTGAAATTGAAGGCTCAAATGATCAAATTGGACCTAATCACCCATGCCAATCGATTTAGGATAGTGAAATACATTGGGCAGTGGCTTCAATTTGTAAAGTAGCCATTGAATTGAAAGTAATTTCAATTATGCTCAAATTCAAGGACTAAATTGCAATAAAGTATGTAACTTTTATCAATTCATGTAATTGAGCAATTTGTGCAAATAATTGGGCTAAATTGCAATGAGGGACAATTAGATTGAATGTCAAGATCCTAAAAATGCTAAAATTGCAATTAAAAAGATTCAATTGATATTTTTTTTACCACATTCAATCATATGTGTAACAAAAGAACACATAAAATTAAACTTGAATTTATACTTTTTATGAGGTAAAAAATACAATAGAATAAAAATAAAAATATTGACTATTTTTCTATATTTTTGTGATCTAGAATGTTATTTTTCCTGAATTTTTAATTATTTTCTTATTTTCTAAAAATACTAAAAAAATGTGAAAATATGAAAAAAAAAAAATATTTTGGTCAAAAATGGTTCCTTGAGCTTGGCCAAGGCCACCAAAGTTGATTTTGCAATTTTTTAACTTTTTATGAATTTTTCTTAAATTTTTTAAAAATAAACTGAAAAATACTAATAAAAAAATCAAGTGTCAACACAACCCTTATGACCTTTTATAAAAAATGTAGTACAAACGTCTTATATGACCATCGTTCATCCTAAGTGCGGTCGAGATGATCGTGTCAATCCTCAAGCATATAATTTTTAAGTGTATTGAGCGCTTTTCGTTCTTCCACTATACGTACACCCCAAATGATCTATTGGATCATATTGTTGACCTTTGTTATATGGGTTATTATGTCACATACATTATCCCATTTATAATTGTTCAATAACTCAATCTTTTCATTAAGGGCTTGTATTTGCCTTTGTCTACTTAGTTTCGGAGGCTTCTTGTTTTTTAGCACCCTTCATTTGTTCTGAGGTGCAATTCTTGAGGACATTGTTCCTACAACGAATGCAGAACAAAGTGGATTACTAAAATCCATCAATTATGCAATTATTACAAACATATCGTAATAAACAATAAGCCAAATAAGATATCAAACAAGCCCAAAGTTTTCTATTTCTATCAATGGGGAGCTTCACGGGTTCTTTTCTAGTGGGAGAGATCTTCGCCAAGGTGATCCGATATCGACTTATCTATTTACTCTTATAATAAAGGTATTCTCTAGTGTTATTAATATCCAAACACATCAGCTCGGTTTCAAGTTCTTTCGGAGAAGTAAACCAACTCGTATGTCCCATCTCTTTTTTGCGGATGATGTGCTTATTTTTGCTGAAGCTAACCCTACTTTGGTTGCTCTCATTAAGTCCAATTTGGATAGATTTTTTGAATGGTCTGGGCTTAGACCGAACTCGAACAAAAGTGAATTGTTTTGCTCGGGTGGTTTACCTCAGCTTCAGACGCAACTCCTCTCATCAATTGGCTTTCGGGAAGGTGTCTTGCCTTTTCGGTACTTAGGAGTTTCCATTGTATCCGGTTGTATTAGCAAAGCAAATTGTGGCTCATTGGTTAATACTATTACACCCAGAGCTCGATCGTGGTCACAAAGTTTCTTATCTTTTGCGAGTCGCATCTTGCTGGTCAAGATGGTACTTCATGCCATCCAGGTATCTTGGGCTTGCATCTTTATCTTACCCAAATCTGTTTCGGCTCGTATTGAACAAATTCTACCGCAATTTCTTTGGAAATTCCCTGACTTAGGTACCGGAGGTGTTAAAGTGTCTTGGGATAGCATGTGCTTGGCCAAGGAGGAGGGAGGCCTTGGCATACGTAGACTTTTTGCGTGCAACAAGGCGACCATGCTCAAGCTTATGTGGACACTTTTCATGGACAAGGAATCCATTTGGTGCAAATGGGTCCATACGAACTTTCTGAAGCACAAGAACTTTTGAGTTGCCAAGCGTCCGACCTTGTGCTCTTCGTCTTGGAAAAAGATTCTTGATCTCCGTCATGATAGCCAGCATCTTTTCCGCTGGTGGGTGAAGGGAGGCAATATTTCCTTCTGGTTCGACACTTGGCATCCCAAGGGCTCTTTATACAAATTATTTTCTGACCTTCATATATATAGGTCGGTATCCCTAGGAATGCCACGGTTCGGGACTTCTTGTCTACCACCCACTTTCCATAGAGGGCGATCATCGTCATAGGATCTTGGTCGAACCCCATGTCGTCTCTCACCCCTAGGAATGAGGAGGATACAGATACCTTACTTTGGCTTGGCCATCCCTCTGGCATTTTCTCCTCAGCCTCGGCGTGGGAGTCTTTTCGGCACAAAGGACAAGTTGTTCTCTGGCACTCTTTTGTTTGGGATCGCCAACTTGCTACTTGACATTCCTTCTTATTGTGGCTGGACACTCTCAAGAGATTGCCTACTCAAGTCCTTGTTCTTACCTATCGTCGTATTACGGAAGGTACTTGTGTCTTTTGCAATTGCAGGCCTGATTCGGTAGACCACTTATTCTTCAGCTGTCGAACTACAGATGCGCTTGCTATGTTTTGGTCGGCCAAATGCAACTTGGCCTAGCATAACGCCTCTTGGCAGGACAATATTCGATGGGCGATGAGTCACATCTGGGGCCACTCCTTCCACCAATGCATAGCCAGATTCTCCTTTGGCCCCCTTTGCCATATGATTTGGACGGAAAGAAATCATATCATATTTCGTAACAAGCAACTCAATATATCCAAATTTAAAGAACGCTTCCAGAGGGTTGTCAAGGACAAGAATCTCACTTTCAACCAAGTTGATGACACCTCTCGAAATCGTAGAATTCAAGCTTCTTGGGACGTCTCCTCGGCTATTTTTGACTGATGTTGGTGGAGGTTTAAACCTCCTTGCTGCCATTTTGGCCGCCTTATTTGGCTATCTTTCCTTTTGTACAAGTACATGTATAGGTTACACAGGTATCTTGTAAATGTGTAGCTGCTATCTTGCATGGCTTTCTATTCTTCTATTTCCTCCAACCCGAGCTTCCTTTATGCTTTGCAACACTTCAGTGGCGTGCGGCGGAGGTTCGGCTGTAATTAGCGCTTTTCCCATCTATGTATATTACTGTTACAAAAAAAAAAAAAAAACAAAGATGGCTGACAATTAATCATCAAAGGGAGATTGAACTTCAAATGCAGGCAGCATTAAACAAGAATTGACAAAACTTGAACCTTAGGCATGACATAAGAAGAAAGGAAGGATAATAAGAAGACCAATTTTATAGTATCCTGAACTAAAAGAAACCTGAGAGAAATTATAAAGCACATATGATTACAACGTTTTAGAACAAGTAACTGCATTCCATGAACTTTTAGTCTTCGACAAGCGGTAGATTGTATCAATTTTGTGTGTCAACAAAGTAACTGAGTATATCAATTTTGTATGTAAACAAAATCATTTGAAGTTCGTGTAAGAGAACCCGAGGCAGGTGGCCATCCCCTAACCTCCGACCCGACGAGTGGCCCGAGACGCACTGCGCCAATTTCGTAAAAGAGCTTCCGAATAGTACAAGCCAAAAATCATCATATTGATATTCAAGTTCCACCAAATAATGTATCTGAATAGGATATAATAATATTCGACTTTAAATTAATAGATTTCTTATCGTATCATATTCAGTCCTATTATGATCGAAAATTCGGATGACTAAACGCAATCTATACAAGTAATTCAATCATATGCAAAGGAAATGATTAAAGCGTCAATATGCGAATACTCGACGTTAAGTGGATCATGCACTTTTCTTATTTTGGCCAGATGAGATCCCCCACTTTTGATTGGAATAAATTAAACGCATATGGATCTAAAGGCAACCCAGGACTTGCCGGTACGTGAGGTTTATTTAAAAACGAAGGGGTGATTGGATTGGTGGTTTTGCCATGTTCGTAGGAATATGTTCGTCGGCACAAACAGAACTTTGGGCTTTGTGATTAATACCCAACTTCATAAAACAACTTGATTTTAATAAGATCATCATTGAGATTCACTCTAAAAGCATCACTTAGAGCTCATCAATGAGAATTTTGGCCCTCTTCTTTTGCTTAAAGTTATCGAAAGCTTGTTTGATACGAGAGCGGAGCGGCAAATGTGTTTTGAGTAATAACGGAATGATGTGTGATAGATGAAGGATATAATACGATCACTAGCAAGACATGAAGGGCGCGTTACAAGCCAAGGACAATGATCTGGATAGCTAAAATTCAGCATCAAGGCTTAAACGACGAATCACCTGTCAACGATAAAATACTTCGGGATGGGAGAAACTCACCACGAAGGACCAAACGAAAATCATCAAGTGAAGATAAAGGGTTTTTTGGTTCACCGGAAAGAAATAACCTACTTTCTAAGGATGAAGAATCGTGATTGATACCACCCACCTGGGTGGTGCTGCTGGAGCGCGCACTCTTTCTCTCGCAAAAGGTTGAATGTTCGAATCCCGGGTGTCGCAGGGGTACTTAACCGGTGGCACGTATGTGGTGGCTAGCACGTGTCGCCCTCAGGGTTTACTCCCCTGCTGTCGGCCATGCTGGGGTTCTCTGAGTTATCAAAAAAAAAAAAACAAGAATCGTGATTGATAATTGCTCATACAAAGTAAAATTTCGCATATTCTGAATATTCAAGTCTTGTATCTCTTACGATTAAGATTAGATCTCTTTATTGAGATATGCAAAAACAAAATCGTGGACTTTTGGAATTCCCGAAAATCAAAAGGTCTCTTTGAAAATTCACCTAATTATGACTCTTGAAAGCAGCACCACAATAAAGACTCAGAAAAAAAAATGAATTAAGAGACTTAATAACCAGAATTAAATGAATTTGACTTTCATCATATGGATTGAAAATTTATAATATCATCTAAAATCGTGCACCAATCTTGGAAGTGGAAAAGTTATCGTAGATGGTCATCGGCTATAGGATTCAACCAAACCAGTCTCCAATCATTAGGTAGTCGATTGTGAGTGTCGAAATCGATAACAAGTCTTGTAAATCAACAACTATGTTGCATAACAGGCAACTTCATTCGCGAACACACATAACTAGATGGCAGCACAAACAGGCTTTCACTTGCGACGATAGTGAATGGGTTGATTCAATCGACAAAACATAAGTTAAACTTAAGAGATGATCGATAGAGTCCGACACTCCCTCATTACTTTTGGCCTCTCACTTTGAATTTAAAATACAACATATCGTTTGAAAAGGAAATTGCCCAACATAGATTTACGATGTTAATTTTTTATTTTTTCGGCTTTGACCCATTTCATTAGGGCTCCATTTGTTACACGTAAATTATGACATTTGCGCGAAAAGTTTTCGGTCATTTCCTGAAAAATAATCATATCTTTCGGAGTTTGGATAAAACCTAAAAACAAAAAGGAACACATTTTCATAGAGTGAAAAGGAAAATATTTTTTCCAAATTCCCCGCCCCGAAATTGCAAATTCCTTTCTCAATACCAAACCCTAGATTCCATTGCCTGTCAAATCATCCCTCCCTCAACACCACCACCACCACAAAAAAAAAAAAAAAAATCCCATTTCAAGTTCAAATTGAGCTAGACCGATTCCCAGATCTCTGCCTCCATACAAGGGAAGAGAAATTGCCAATTGAGTCTTGTAGAGCTCGAATTTCTGCATCAACCGTCGTGAAATCGAAACAAGCTCTCAATTTCTGCACTTGTTTTTGACCTCCGTTCAAGTCCTTCCCCGAGCCATAGGCTTAGGGAATTTATCAGAAAAGCATGCACCAGATGCAGAATCGAGGACCTCACCTTCACCCTGTAACCGATCCACACGACGAATAAGAAACAGCTACTATCACTACTCCACGGCCCCCATGCACAACACCAAGCTCGGCTGCTTCAAGTAAAGCATCTTCAAATCAAGCATCAAGTAATCAATCTCCAGTTCACCAACCTCGAGCCAACCGCCGTTGCTACTCCTCCACTTATAATCACCAAGGCACGAAAATGAGGCGAATCGCCAAAGAGCCTTGCGCGAGCCTTATCGATCTTCACTCGAGAGCACAATGATCGAGATCGACAACACTAATTCCTCAGATTCCACGTTGAAGAGAGATGAGGGACAAGAAGATCGAAAGCCTGTAAGACAGATTTAGCTTGGGCCCTCTTGGGCCCATACCAAATCATAGTGGGATCTATTGAAATTAATCTTAGTGTGACCGAGTGGCATGTATATGTGTACATGCAAAAAAGAGTCGCCATCGGTCTTTAGGGAAGGTAGACCAAAAATCTCATCGAGCAATCGGAAGATGCTATTTGATTCTACGCAACCAAAAATTAAGGGTCCAGATACTTAATTACACCAGTGTTTCCACCGACGCCCTTTTGGTACAAGAATTGGGTGTTTTCCTAAAGTGCTCGTGCAGATGTGAGTCTATCACATCAATCACAATCAAGGCATATAATGTGCGCAATCAATGAGTTAATGACATGCGGATAAAACATATCAAAACAAGCTTGACTTCCCTTGTAAAGCCCTATAGCTTAGAGAATGGTGTGACTAAATTTGGGAATAATTTTCGGACAATTTGCACAAAAGGGGCCAAATTGTCATTCTTCGGAGTCAATCTAGCCATTTTCTATTTTGTGATTTTCTGGAATCTTTCTGATTTTTTTAATAAAAAATTATTTTATTTTTCTATTCATTATTTTTATTTTTCTAAAAATAAAATGAAAATCGGACTAGGAGACCCAGCCCACCGACTTGGGCACGACTCAGACGTTAAGGGCCTAAATTGGTCTAGGAAGGGGACTGGCCTATGGGCTTGGCCCAATCTCTATTTCTTTATATTAATTCAATATAACCTATGCATTATGAATTTTTGTTCAATTTTCTCTCCTTTTTGGGCGTAATACCCTCCTAGCCCAACCTAGCCCAACTTGTAAACCTAAAATAAAATATTCATATGGTCGAGGCCATTTGATGATATAGTCAAAATGCATTTTCACTGAACCAAAGTTTTTGAAATTGCGAGTTTTTGCTGCGATCCCCGAGGAGCCTTGCCCTGTCATAGCGTGTGTGGCCGGTGCAACATTCTCCGGTTTGCTCCGACGATGCGCGACCACTTCCTAGACTCGAATTGATGAATAGATTGTAATCATATATTTACATATCATTTTTACCAAATTAGTATTTTGTAAAAAGCTCTAAAACATGCTGCAATGAGTGTGCAAACTTGGCGAATATGACATGGGAGACAAGCATACATGCTTTGATACCAAATCCTCTGTTCTATTACATCAAATGTGCGGAAACATGCTCAAAACACAAACGTGCATCACTGATCGAGAAATGAATATATCACTTTATCAAGTCAGGTCCAAACTCGCCTCTCAATTGAACCCTGCGACGAATCCAAACCTGAAATTGAATGTGGATACCTCAATTGGCGAATTAAATGCACTCGATCATTTCTAGTCTAGTACCGATCCCATACTAGCAACAGGGAATGCGCTAATTAGAGAGGAGGATGTAAAGATCATGGAGAGACAGAGAAGAGAGCGAGTTTCGGAATTTTTTACAAGTGGGACCCTATAGCACACGTGGCTCTATTTGAATTGGGTGGTCTCTTGCTGGCTCGGCAGGGCTGGTGCACCCAATATTTTCTCATGGTCAGGTCTCTCTCCTTAAACCCTACTTGCATCCGTCACCGGATGCTCCACCCTCCTAGTTCAGAGCAGAGACATCATCATCTCTTCATTTTGAGGCTGCGCCATCAATCGATTCCCGAGCTTTTCACTCGATGGCCCACGCTTCTCTATACAAAACTCATCGATGGAAACCGGCACTTGCCCCACGCATCCCGGGAATCTCCCTGAACTCTCAGCTTCTTCGTTTCTGTAGCTCAACGGAGCAGCCGATCCCGGTGGTCGATGCTAAACCTTCAGAGAATGCTTCTTCACACCCGCAACCTGAGCCCACGACCCACTCCGACGCCTCAAACGCTGGGGAATCTCAAGAAAGGCCAAGGCAGAGGACCCCGCGAGGTAAGGCCCGGAGCCCTGAAAAGTTAGAGGACATAATATGTAGAATGATGGCTAATAGAGCATGGACGACCCGCCTACAGAATTCGATCCGGGCTCTGGTCCCCGAATTCGATCACTCCCTTGTTTACAATGTCTTGCACGGTGCTCGCAACTCGGAGCATGCGCTCCAGTTCTTCCGGTGGGTTGAGCGGGCCGGACTGTTTCGTCATGACCGCGAGACCCACTTGAAGATAATCGAAGTTTTGGGCGGGGCTTCCAAGCTCAATCACGCTAGGTGCATTCTCTTGGATATGCCTAAGAAGGGTGTTGAGTGGGATGAGGACTTGTTCATTGTGATGATTGAGAGCTACGGTAAAGCGGGCATTGTTCAAGAGGCTGTGAAGATGTTTTTGAAGATGAAAGAATTGGGTGTCAGTAGGACCGTCAACAGCTACGATGCCGTGTTTAAAGTGATTCTCAGGCGCGGTCGATATATGATGGCGAAACGGCTCTTTAATGCAATGTTGAATGAAGGGATTGAGCCGACTCGCCATACTTACAATATCATGATTTGGGGGTTCTTTTTGTCTATGAGACTGCGTACTGCACTACGGTTTTTTGAGGATATGAGGAGGAGGGGTATTTTACCTGATGCTGTGACATATAATACAATGATTAATGGTTATTATAGGTTCAAAAAGATGGATGAAGCAGAGAAGCTGTTTATGGAGATGAAGGGAAAAGATATAGCTCCTACTGTTATTAGCTATACAACCATGATTAAAGGGTATGTTTCAGTTGGGCGTGTCGATGAAGGGTTGAGATTGCTTGACGAGATGAAGTCATACGGCATCAAGCCAAATGATATCACCTATTCGACTCTTTTACCAGGGCTTTGTGAAGTAGAGAAAATGGCTGAAGCTCGGTTCATCTTGAAAGAGATGGTGGAGAGATACATGGCCCCCAGAGATAATGCCATATTCTTGAGATTATTGACTTGTCAGTGCAAGTCAGGTGATATGGATGCAGCTGTCGACGTACTCAAGGCCATGATTAGGTTGAGTATTCCGACAGAAGCAGGCCATTATGGTGTCCTAATAGAGAACTTTTGCAAAAATAATGCATATGATAGAGCAATTAAGTTGCTTGATAAACTTATTGAGAAGGAAGTCATATTGAGGCCACAGAATACTTTGGAGATGGGACCTGAAGCATACAGCCCAATGATTCGATATCTTTGCAATCACGGGCAAACAGAAAAAGCCGAAATCTTTTTCCGACAGTTGATGAAAAAGGGTGTCCAAGATTCAGTGGCCTTCAACAGCATAATTTGCGGTCATTCAAAAGAAGGAAATCCCGATGCTGCTTTTGAAATCTTGAGGATAATGGATAGAAGAGGGGTTCCAAGAGATGCAGGTTCTTATAAGTTGCTCATCGAGAGCTACCTAAGGAAAGGTGAACCAGCTGATACAAAAAGGGCTCTTGATAGTATGATAGAAAGTGGATACGTTCCAGAGTCATCTGTCTATAGGTCAGTAATGCAGAGTCTGTTTGAAGATGGTAGAGTTCAAACAGCGAGCAGGGTAATGAACAGCATGGTGGAGAAGCGGGTGCTTGAGAATATGGATTTGGTCGCTAAGATTCTGGAAGCTCTTCTAATGAGAGGTCACGTTGAGGAAGCCATTGGGAGGATCGACTTGCTAATGCAGAATGGTTGTTCACCTGACTTTGATAATCTTCTCTCTGTTCTTTCAGAGAAAGGGAAGACAATTGCTGCTCTTAAGCTGCTAGATTTTGGTTTGGAGAGAGACTGTACCATCAACTTCTCGAGTTATGATAAGGTTCTGGATGCTCTTCTAGCATCAGGGAAGACTCTCAATGCCTTCTCCATTTTATGCAAAATCATGGAGAAAGGAGGGGCTTCAGATTGGAGGAGCTGCGATGACCTGATCAGGACCCTTAACCAGGAGGGTTATACAAATCAAGCAGATGTTCTTTCTAGAATGATTAAAGGAGTTGATAAAACTGGAATTTACAAGAAAGGGAAAAAACAAGTGAAGGTTGCAATTTAATGTCCGTTGCCGTGCATTTTGGTCCAGTCAACTTTCTTCGAGGATTGTTAATGTGGATTCTCCCATCCAGTGGAAGATTTAAGCTGCATATCCTGAATGCTAGACTCTCACTGTTAAGTTCATTGGAGTTCAAATCTGATCTTTAAAATTGCAACTTAGCAGTGAACGATTAATGCTGCTTCTTTGTGAGAGTTTGAATAACATATTTTTTGAGCCATTGCATTATGATTAGGCGAATAGCTTTTGGGCTTAAAAGATTTGGATCATTGGTTGGGCTAAGCTTCCAGTTGCAGCTATACGATGAATTTATCCCTTTTGCACATGCAGTTGCTGCTTCTCATTTTCTTTTTTCGAAATCATTGTTGTTAGCGAATCAAAGTAACGTATGGGTGCTTATTTATTTCATTTTCATTCAATCAGAGTTTAATTGTGTTCCTCTCAAAATATCAGTTGAACTGTGGCATTAATTTTCTAAGACGAGTAGTGATTCTAGTAACTAGCTGATCCTCTAGTGAAGGTTCAGCGCACTAATTTCTCAAGTTCGTGTAGTTTAGATTAGTTGAGCTAGGCGTGTTTTGTTGGCTGTATCCGCCGCTTCGTTATTGATTTGAAACCGATAGTGTTTAAGCCGGTGCCTTTCTGATCAAGCCGTTGAATTAATAACAAAAAGAGAACGCAAGAGGGGAAACTGAAAGAAGGGATGAACCCAATTAGTTGGTGCGCTTTAGAAAATTGCTGCAATTCATGTATAATCTGAATCAGATTGCCTCATAATTCCTGCGCTGTAGTCAACAATCTGGTTTTAGATAATGGAAGGAGATTGTGGACTCTGTAAGATGGTCTTCATGTTTTGTGATGCTTTTTGGTAATGACCCTCTTTCCAATTTACTTTCTTTTGGATGGCGGTTCCTCATGTTTGAATTTTTAACTCCTGGTGCAGTGTTTTCCTCATGCTCCAGTGTCAAACCACTGTATGTTCTGCTTCCTTAGAACCTGCATTAGCTTGCACAATCCTTCACATTTTGGCTCTAATGGAGGAAAAATTGTTTCCACATGATTTTTCGGGGGGTCCTGAATGAGCTCCTTACAGGAGCTGGGTGATGGGCCCAGAAAAGGCCTACCCTGGGAAGATGACCCAATAAACCCCTGTATCCCAGAGGTGGGGATCAAACCCCACACCTCCCCATTACCAGAAGGAATGGTGGCCACTAGGGTTAAACCCAACTGTGACTTATTTTGATGGCCAGAAACCAATTGTAAGGATGGCATAGAAGGCTGTGCAGCATGTGTTTTTAGTGTCTTCTCATGTCCCACTTGCTTTCTTCTCATCAAGCAGCATTATCTGTTGATCACTGAGCTTTAAAACTTACCTTGCAGCTCAGTGGGAACGCTTGATTTACTGTATACGCGAGCAAAAAATGTTCATCTACTTATGCCTTATCCATGAGACTGTTAGGCATTCCTTTACAGAACAATGTTGTCTCTCTGTTCCACCGACACTTTGCTGTCTGATAGCTATTTATTTAGTTTGCACATCTTTGAGTTGACCCTGGAGCTCTTAAGTCCTTTTCGACAGGCTGACATAAATATTAGAGCCCTGGTAAGAATGGTTTGGAATCATCTTGATTGGGTACTACAGCATTAGTTGTGGTTTTTGTTGTTCACTTTTTGCGTTAGCATGGTTTTGGTCACTCATGTGATGCTTATTTATATTTAAAGGACTGATCGTCTCTCTATAACTTTACTCCTTGTATAAGTGACAAGCATTCTCGCTGACATTTCTTGTTGAGGAAATCTGCATGCCATTGCTAGGCAAATGAACTATTCTTGCCTCAGAATGTGTACGCATTTTTCTCATTTGCTTGCAATAAACAAGAACTTTCATTAGTTAGTGATTCCATATCAGCATTACACGAGGTATAGACCTTGCATGGTTTACTGTATACTCGGTCATCCTTAAGGTTCTCAAATGGCACTTTGATGGAAACAGAAAATGATTGGTGGTTGCTGCCGGATGATCTTTTCTTGTCTCTCCTTTTCTTATGGGGATCCTAATGCTATGATTTCCTCAACAGAGTGAATGTTCTTAGCTGATGTGATTGCGTTCATCGTATTGCTCTAACTTCTCAACTACCTTCCGTCTTTACAAGCTATCTGTATCCATGTATCGTGTATAGATTCTCCCAAGCCTCTCCATGTGCGGAACTTTAGACTTGAGGTCATTTAAATGATGGCTCAGCAGAATGATATCTGGCTCTGTAGGCAAGGGGCTTCTCTGGAACAGGTTTGCAGGAATTAGAACTGTGTTCAGTTCCGAACTATGTGAAGCATTAATCGGGATTCACAACTATTACAAGCGGCTTTGTCTTTTGTTTGCAGATGTTCTGATGTGATGTTGGGTCGACTGAGAAGAAGCTTTTATGCAATTGAGGTTGTGCATTGCTAGTTGCGATGGTCATCTACTTTGGTAGCCCGGAAGTCTCAAATGTCTTCTGGGTATAATTTTGCCCATGAAACATTCCGCAGATGGGTCCGGATTTCCGGGGTCGACCTGTAGAGCTTCCATGTACACAAGTGAGCCGTAGATGGGGCTCACCGGTTATAGCAATACAAGCCATGAGAGGTTTCTCAATCACAATTGCTGCATAAACGTTTGTGTTCCTGATGGAAATTCATATTCTCGGCAAAGAGTAGTATTAGTATTGCGTCTTTGGGGACTCCATCGCCGAGATCTTCATGCTTGAAGCACTCATGCAACCTTTTAAAGCCTGTGGTTCTCCTGTGTGTTGGTGTCATAGACAGTTAGTACTAGCATGTAATGTGGTCCCCCATAGTGAAGTATTACATCCACACAGGCAGGTACAGACAGGATGATGCAAAAAAAAAAAAAGATCTCGGTTGCACTTCACATACAGTGCGTTTTCGATCGGGTCATTGCATAAAATATTCGGTGAAGAACTGTTCGTGTTCATGTTCATTGAGCGGATCGTGAGCTTTGGAGACCTTTGTCCTGGAGTTTGTATATGTCTTTTCCTTCCGTGGTTCTTTTTCCGGTTCATGTTAGTCCTGAAGATGGGTCAATTGGGGATGATCTGATCCAGATCTATCACTTGATTTGACGGTGCTTTCTCAGTTCTCACGGTTTTAATTACCGAGTGGGAGTCATAATAATTCTAAGTAATGTAGCAATAACACGGACCAAATCCAATCCCCAACTTGTGGAGAAGGTTACTAAAGAATTCTTTACTCTCTTTTCTAGAGTCAAGTACGGCGTGAACAAGTTAAAGTGGGGGATGCGTTGTGGTCAGATTGCTCCTCAACCCAAGTTGTGGCTGAAAACCTGGGCTTCTCTGCATCGGTGTGGAATGTATGTGAGAGATGTATAAGGGTCGATATAATAATATTTCTGCTGAGAATTCGATTAAGAGTGATTATCTTCTTGGAGAATCTCTTAATTTGGATTTGGCCTTTCATGCGTTAATTGGTCAGGAGCTGACGATACTTTGCCGACGACGGCCATGACAGGCCACTATTAGTTATCGTGTTGATGAAGTGATTTGCGTGTCCTACTCGAGAGATTAAATGCCAAACCAAATGGGGTGGGCCGACGATGATACGGTACAAGCTTGTCATTGATCACCAATTATTCGGCCCGTGACAAATAGATCAGGAAGTGAACAATCTTGTGTTCGCCTTCTCATCGAGATGTCAGCAATCAAGAAGTTATTCCATTTAAGACACGTTATAACTTATGATTCACATGAGCCGTTCAGAAAATGACTGAGACGGCGAGTCTAACATTTAACCTCGTTTAGAGACAATTTGGCCTTTTGCGGTGTTGGAGTAATTAAATTTTATGGTTAATACCACAAAAAACGTCAGACTGGTACGTTTATGATCAATTTACTCCCAAATTATTTTTTTTTATCGCCAAAAACTTCAAACTGGTACAGTTGTTTACCCCAAATTATTTTTTTGGCCATAAAAAATCTTAAACTGGTACAACTGTGATAAATTTAACACAGATAATCCCAAACTGGTACATATATGATAAATTTAACTTTTGTTAATTTTTGTTACATTGATTTAATATCATGAAAATTTTCAAATTGATGCACCTGTAGCAAACATAGGGGTTTCGTATACACTTGACAATTACTGTGTGTTATCAAATTCAGCAATTTGATGTTAAAATTTAATGAAAAATAACATAGCGTAAATTTGTCACAGTTGTATCAGTTTGAAGTAAATTCGTCACAAGTGTATCAATTTAGATTTTTTTTGTGATATTAAACCTAAATTTTAAGCCACACCTTCATCCAATCACTTAAGTTTTTATATTAATTGACGGTGATTCCCCACAAAATGGTTTAAATTTTTTCGAGCCTCTGTTTACCACTTTAATTATATTTCCAAGCAGTAAGTTTTGACCAATTAAATATTAAACTACGTGATTTTATTTTATAGTTTGTTACTTAGATATGACAGACGTAAGAGCGGTGTGGGAAAGAAGATAGCGTACTCCTTGGGAAGTGTGTAGGCGTTTCCATGTCTCATCCCAATCCTGCTCCGTGTTGTCTCCTCTTCAACTAACTCTTCTCTCTCTCTCTCTCTCTCTGAGGAATCCAATAAAAAGGGTGGAAAAATGGTAAAAGCCCTTCTTAATTGCCCAGGATTCACTCTTCCATCACATCCCCATCTCTCCTGAAGTTGCACGGTCGAACCAAAAGGAGAAGAAAGGAGCTATGGCGAGTGATTCGAGCGCGACTCAGCTCAAATCCGACGCCATAATGGAGCAGATGAAACAACACCTCTCCACCGACGCCGGCAAAACGATCACTAAGAAGATCGGCCTCGTCTATCAGATCAACATCGCCCCTAAGGTGGCTCCTCTCTCTCTCTCTCTCTCTCTCTCTCTCTCTCTCTCTCTCTCTCTCTCTCGCGCGCGCGCGCGCGCGCTTGCTTGCTTGCTTGTTTTCGAACTTTTTTTTCGGCCAATTGTGCGTGGTTTTTACCCTTTTGGTTTCTGATTTCACTTTCTAATTCTGGGGGTTGTTCGGTTTTCTTTAGAAAATTGGGTTCGACGAGGTGGTCTACATCGTCGATCTGAAGAAAGGAGAGGTCACTAAAGGTTAGCGTTCCTGAGATTTTTCACGGTTGATTTGATTGCCAAGTTCCGTGGAAATTTTCTCTCGGAAAAACAAAGGGTGCTTTAGCATTCCTGAGATCGTTGTTTGCTACCGTTGACTTGGAATTTTGTGAGTCTATCTTTTGATAGAATATGCAATACAATAGAGTTAGAGTTAGAGAGTCTTTGGGGTGTTTTAGAATGCTGTGAGGTATGCGACTTAATAATGTGGACCTTGGCCTGGTCTATGTAGACTGTAGAGTTAAATTTGCTTATTGATTGACCATGTTCTCTAGTTTCGAAGGAAATGGGAGTGGCTGAGAGAATTCCAAACTCACGCACCATGAGAACTCCATTTAAGCAAATCGATTTTGCCAACTTTGAATGGACATTCTAGCACCCAATGGGAGGACATTATCACGTCAATTAGCGAATTCTATTACATGTGCTTTTTACCGTGACATTAATCTTATCTACCGTTGTGATCCGTCTGTGACTGTATCACTGATTCTGGCTACTTCCGTGCTTTCATGAAGAAATTTCTCTAACTTTCCATAGCGAAGTTGCAACTGGTTGCCTTACATTGTTGACAATGGACTTATATATATGATAAGAGCATGGTTATGTACTCTATAGTTTTAATGAGTCTTGTCACATTAGAAATATTGCAATTTTTGCTGAGTTTATTTTTTTATTTCATCAGTTCCAAGACCTTGAGGTTAATTAGAACTCTCAATGAATGGTTGCCATATTTTTTTGGTAAACAAGTTAGAGAGATGTTTATTTGTATATCTCACATGACTTGCAATGGACATTGTGCTGTTTATTTGCGTGGGTGTGAGTTGTTTGTCATGTTTAGGATTCGTGTTTCACTTGAACTACAGGCCCATATGAAGGTGGAAAGCCTGATACTACTTTTTCCTTCAAAGATGATGATTTTATCAAGGTTGCCACCGGAAAAATGAATCCTCAAATTGCTTTTATGAGGTAAAGTATTGATTCTGTGGATCTGGGTGTCTTCTGTGGTTTCCTCTTTGGTTTTTGGTGCTCAGTTGTGTGTTTGGGGGGCTGTTGATTGATGCAGGGGAGCAATGAAGATCAAGGGGAGCCTGAGTGCAGCGCAGAAATTTACTCCCGACATATTCCCAAAGCCATCGAAGATGTGAGCAGTTCAAAAGGATCTTCATTCCGGGTTTTATTACCCTCTCGTTTTGGTGGGAAAGAAGGGGGAAGAATGAAAAGATTATTCCAGCGTCACAAAAGTGAAAGTTGAATGAAATAGTCCTTCACGTCTGTCATGGCGATGGAGCAACATAAGTAATGAGATATGGAACTTGATGAGGGGCTTTAACTCTCCAAATTCTTTTGCATTTGAAGCTCTGTCAATGCTTCTGTTATTTTGATCCCTTTTTTTAAAAAAATAATTTACAGCACAGCCTTATGTTGATTTATTCTCTTCCTTTCATTAGAAGTACAAAAGATCTATTTCCCACTGTCATGATTTCACTCAAATTCCTAATGTGCTATGTATGGCTTTTACCAGCTTCTTGTTGCGTGTTGTTCTTGAGCTGCTTTTGTGTGGCTAAGGCATGTTTGAGGTGATGGGACCCAGGCATTTTCAAACTAACCTCTTGCATTCGCTTGTCTTCCGTAGAAGTATGGAGATATCTGCTTCCGTGTGACTTTCTTGATGTAATGAGAATCGATGTTATGGCTGACTGCATATATATATATATATTTATGGATTTGCTGAATGAGGTAGCCGCTTCTCTTTACACCTTCTGTTTTCAGCGGCGCCAACAAGATTTAGCTTTCTCTTTTATCCACCATTTCTCCGACATTTGTGGATTGACAAGCATACTAATTATACCTATGAATTAAACCCAGACGACAGCATCTTGCCTTCGGCCAGTGAGATGATAGGGGGTCTCTCGTTGTGTTGCCTCCCCATGCGTCTAAGGTTGCAAGGATCAAGGCTGTAGGGAGGATGCTTTAATTGCTTAGAGCATTGTTGCTTGGTAGTAATAGCTTTCCTTTGGACAAGTGACTCTCCTTTTAGTGTTCGACCTGTAAAGACCAATAAATCGAGACTTGAGTACACGTGCTTTTTTCTGGACTGGTTATGTTCGGTTTCCTACTGCTTCGACGGGTTGCGACAGTGTGGTATGCCCCGAGTATGAAAGCTTAAATCTTGCCAATTGGGAGAACATTGCTGGGTCATCCAGGAGTTCTGCATCGTGTATGCCTGGATCCTTGGACACGCCACGGCATGCTCTTTGTGGCCAGTTGGGGTTCTCTACTGAAACAGTATTTGTCACGAAATCTGCTACGAGAACTACGTTAGGAGCACGTAATTCCCTAAAAATTTCTCTCTTTCTATCTGGGGGTCCAAATACCATGTAAATCTCTGGCTAACCCTGTTGCCTAATCCAGCTCACTAATGACAGGGTCTTGCTTGAAGGCGAAGTGTTGAAGGGATAGTGTGAAATCTTGACCTCTGAGAAAGAGAGGCAAAAACAAAGAAAAGAGAGGACAAATCTTTTGACCAAGCGAAGTCTTTGCTCTCTCTGCTTTTCTTTGGCACGACTCTCAGTCAGTACAAACTTCTGAAGTGGGACGTGGGTTACGCGACGTGCCGTTTACGTTGGATTCACTTTCTGTTTTCTCGGCCGCCAGACATTCTTAGCCTAACCAATCTAAGGTTTCCATTGGCCGACAGATGTTAACTTGATCCACATGTATGGAATATACTGTTGCTTCGCTTACGCGTCCATTTCTCTAGATTGTCCTGTTTCCTTTGATTTGTCAACAATCAATCATCCCTCTTTCACACGCCTTGACATGTCCAATCTGAAATGTCCGTTATAAAGCCCGCAGATTCTCGGTAAAAGATCAGAGAAAGAAAGAGAAAGGAGCATATGATGACGAGTCATCGCTATCTCTTCTGGTTCTTCCTTCTCTCTGTCTCTTACCTCGCCGCCTTAGCATCCCCTGCCTTGTTATTCCAGGTGAGATAGAGAAATCAAAACTTCTTGTTCTTCATTCTGATGCACAAGTGACCTAGAAAGAAATAGAGATGCGATGAATATACTTTACTTGTTGTAATTGTATGTCTGACTGTTCACGAATTTGGGCGTTATCTGAACAAAGGGGTTCAACTGGGAATCTTGGAAAAAGGAAGGGGGGTGGTACAATTCGCTCAAGAACTTAGTCCCGGATTTGGCCAATGCTGGGATTACGCATGTGTGGCTTCCGCCGCCATCTCAATCGGCCGCTTCGCAAGGTATATCACCATGCCCTAACTCCTGATAATGACATGTCGCTCAGTTTCCTTCTACAGTTACACTTGCTTGCAGTGAGGTGATGATTGACGATCATGATAGTGATTACATGCTAAATCATCATAATTAATAGTTCTGGACAGCTCGACCAGGATGAATTGACATTTGATGCATTCGACAATCTTGGATCAAATTCAAAAGAGATCCTCCATATGAAAATATTGTTCCAAGGTAGAATTTAGATGAACTCTCATATTTCAATGAACGTCATCCCCCTTTTCTGTAGGGTATTTGCCAGGGCGGCTCTATGATCTCGGAGCTTCGAGCTACGGGAATCAGGACGAGCTGAAGTCTCTTATTGATGCTTTCCATCAAAAGGGGATCAAATGCCTCGCCGACATAGTGATAAACCACAGGACGGCCGAAAAAAAAGATAGCCGAGGAATATGGTGCATCTTCGAAGGCGGAACACCCGATGATCGTCTTGACTGGGGGCCGTCCTTTATTTGTCGCGATGATACTGAGTTCTCTGATGGCAAGGGGAATCTTGATACAGGGGAGCCCTACAAGCCTGCGCCCGACATAGACCACCTCAATCCGAGGGTGCAAAAGGAGCTGTCCGACTGGATGAATTGGTTGAAGAGCGATATAGGATTTGATGGGTGGCGATTCGATTTCGTGAAGGGCTACGCCCCGAGCATCACCAAAATCTACATGGATCAGACTTCGCCGAATTTCGGGGTGGGCGAGAAGTGGGACGATCTCTCTTATGGACAGGACGGGAAGCTCGACCCGAACCAGGATGTACACCGCCATGCGCTGGCGGATTGGGTCAATGCTGCGGGCGGGGCAGTCACGGCATTTGACTTCGTCACCAAGGGGATCCTCCAGGCAGCCGTTGAAGGGGAGCTGTGGCGGTTGAAGGATTCAAACGGGATGCCGCCAGGATTGATCGGCCTGCAGCCAGGAAGCGCCGTGACTTTCATCGACAATCACGACACCGGTTCCACGCAAAATATCTGGCCATTTCCATCCGATAAGGTCATGCAGGGATATGCCTACATCCTCACCCATCCTGGAGTCCCATCCATTGTAATGTCCTCTTGCTCTCGTTTCATCAACTTATCTCACTGTTGTCCTGCGTGTGTCTTAACTGATGTACTATGTCGACGTCTGAATGTTGCCCTAGTTATATTGGGTTTTGCTCTATTATAACCTCAGAGAAGTTCATCTATCTGAACTTATCCCATAGGCATGCTTCTTTTAATTTTGCACCATATGAATTCGCTGTTTCTGTTTTGGGATTTGACCTAAATAAATGATATTTTTTCCTTGCTCAGTTCTATGATCACTTCTTTGACTGGGGCCTGAAGGAGGAGATCAGCAAGTTGACGGCGATAAGGGCGCGGAACGGGATTAACGAGAAGAGCAGCGTAAAGATCTTGGCTTCCGATTCTGATTTATACGTGGCCGCGATCGACGATGGAGTGATTATGAAGATTGGGCCGAAGTATGAAGTAGGAGACCTTGTTCCTCCCAATTATCAGATTGCTACATCTGGGCAAAATTATTGTGTGTGGGAGAAGAAGTGATGTTCAGGCAAAATTTAAGAAAAGGAGCACCTGGAAGAGCAATTGAAGGATACATTGTTGGAATGAAAAAAAAAATTTACAAGTGGTCTGGAAATAAGCGAAAATATTTCTTTTAACAACCTATGTCATTTATATAAGGTCGGCAATTCTCGGACATAGTCTTGTTTTTATGACACGACATGAGACCATACGCAATTGAACATGTTTATGTTTGGCATAAATGTGCTTATGTCAGATCCATTTTTGACAAGTTTGAAATCATATCTTAGATCGATTAACCCATTTAATCTGCTCAATACGGATCAACAAAATTTAGGTTTACCGGTCATTTTTTCCAACATGACATAATTAGACATGTTTTAACGTGTTTAACATTCATATCTAAAGACAGTTCATTAATAGAAGTTCATAAGAAACTTCTCATATTATCTAGAAACAAAATGACAGGAAAATGTGTTGCTTGCAGATGAGGTTAGACATATTCGTGTTATATTCTTGTATCAAACATTACACGACAATTTGCTGGTGTATGTTTATGGCAACAACTTATTGCACTTGCTAATTAGATAAAAAACAGCGAAATAACAGGATAACGCGTTGCTTGCAGATGAGGTTATGCTGCTATTTCTTCTTAAATTAGGAAGAATTAACGATCAAAGAGGGCGATAGGAAGAATCGAATAATGTCAAAGTAATAACGAAACTGTTTTGTCGGGAATTGACACACAGCAAAGTACCTTGACCAAATGTAGATCTATGTTTCTTTTTTTCTTTTTCTTTTTTATTTTTAAAGTTGGGTTCAACGGCGTTTCAAACATGAAATACTCCGTGGAACGGTGATAACACAAGATCTGAAGTAAAGTGAACTGCAAGTACAAGGAATTAATAAATTGAAAAATCGATCATTTGGGATAAAAAGACGTATAAGTGCTTGATTGCGCGTCCTCTACAATGATTCAACATGGCTCTTATATAGCACGCTACAAAGTGTAGCCTCTTATTGGAAAGTGGCTTCGCAAATCTTCGCTTGGATGATGTATTGTCCTAGTTCATATTGAGTTACACCTCCTCAGTTCTACCGATCCTAACCACCGATTGATATTTCCTTGGTATCTTCGTTTGGTCTTCTATCTTCTAAATGTCCATGTTTTATCGTTATCTAATCACCATCGTGCTTTAATAGTTACTAAGGTCCTCAATAATCATGCTGTCACCATTAGGCAATGCAGCCCTACTGGTAAAGGAATTGGGGGGAGATGGAGATGCTAGTACCACCCGTGCGAGTTTGACTCCCCCATTTTGCAAAGAGACATAGCGAAAGTCAAGAAAATGAGAGTTAGAGATAGAAGAGACAAAATAAATGATGGCTCTCAACCGTCAACTGCTTACTAATTTCGAATTGCATCATATCAATTGCCAACAATTGTGTTTATCGATTTCGTCCTCAATAATTCGACATCGAGCTTCATATCTGTGTCACGTCGATTAAAGGGACTTGGTTTATTAATTTATTGTCACGATAATTCTTTTTAACTCGCTTGAGGTTTTTTGTTTAAATTATATTAAAATAAGCAAATTAAATAAACACAAAATGAAAAAACCTCAAGCGAGGGGGCATCACCGTCATATGATCTCTAGCCTTTCTTTGGATGGTGGGGCCAAACTGAGCAAGGGCCTTTAGGCCCTTGCCCAATCAACGAGGTTTGTGGTCAATGAGGGTAGCTAAATCTGGGCTGAGGCTTGATGACCCTTGCCAGCCAATCCCTCATCATCGTTGGTCCTTCATAATGATGGTAGCGTAGCGGCGTTGGCAGGGCTGCAGCCCTTGCCTCAGTTTTCCTATTTATATATATTTTTTGAATTTGCTTATTTTTTTTATTTTAACTTAATTAATATTTATTCTATAAATAAATTTCTACTAAAATGATGCCGTATTGACCTTATGATTCATGTTTTAGCCATATCATCACCACGTAGGAAGATAAAATATTGAAAATGTTACATTAGCATTTTCAAGTAACCAAATTGGACGAAGCCAATAGAATGACACTATTGCATAAATTTAATAAGTTTTAGAACTTAATTGCACTCTTTGTAAGTTTTAAAACTCAATTGCAAATTTATAACAAAATTTAGTTTTTTAATACACTTAGGGTGCGCGTGATAACACTTATGGAAATAGATTTTTGCTTCATAAGTGCTTCTGAAGTAGAAATCTATTTGGTAATGTAACTTCTTAAATAAAAATCCTTTTGGTAAAAAATCTTACTTTTGAAATAGAAATCCGTTTAGTAAAAAATCTTACTTCTGAAGTAAATTTTCACTTCTAGAGTTATTTTTCCCCAATTTGAGAAGTTACAAAAAGTTAATTTTCAACTCAAGAAGTGCTTCTTGAAAAAATAATTTCGTGAAATATTTATTGCTTCACCTTCTTTTCATTATGCCCTTACTGTCTTTTCGACTACACCCGCCTCCACCGACCTCCATCGTCACCACCGCTAATCACCAACACCCACCGCCGCCATCAACAACCATTGATCATCGCCATTGACCACCGCCGACCACCACCCATTGTCGCCTGCAGCCGCCGCCAACCGCTGACCATTGCCTGTCGCCGCCACCATATGCTGCCGCCACCATATGATGCCGTCCATGACCGCCAACCATCGCTGTTGCTGACCACAGCCTATCGTTCTCCGCAAATGCAATGCTAGGATCGCCTATCCAGCGATAGCTAAACTATCATCAATAAGTGACGATGTCACCCAAATCTTTAAGCATATATGAAATGCAAAAATTTTAATTAATTAAAAAAATGTAAAAAGTTCAAAAAATAAAAATTAAATTCAAAATAGAAAAATCATTAAAAATTCAAAAAATTCCTAAAAATTCAAGAAAATAAGAAACGGCCACAATCAACTGGCCGTGACTTATTTTGGGTCTTCCGAACCCTGATTTTGCAAAGTGACGATTTTGCCCTTTTGGCAAATTGTCTTCCAGAAAAATTCAAAAAAATTCAGAAAATTCTCGAAATACTCCCGAAAATAGGCAATTGCCACAATCAACTAGTCATGACTTATTTTGTATTTTTCAAACCCCGACTTTCCATAACGACGATTTTGCCCTTTGAGCAAATTGTCTTCCAAAAACTGAAAAAATTCAGATAATCTCAAAAAATTCCAGTAAATAAGAAATGATCATGATCAATTAGCCATGACCTTTTTTGGGTGGGTATTTCCCTGAGCCTTTCAAAAATGATGATTTTGCCCTTTGGGCAAATCGTCTTCCAAAAATTGAATAAATTCATAAAATTCCTAAAAAATTCTAGAAAATAGGAGATGACTACAATCAATTGGCCATGACTTATTTCGGGTCTTTCGAACCCCGGTCCTTTCAAAAATTACGATTTTTTTCCATTTGGGCAAATCGTCTTCCAAAATTTAAAGAAATTCAGAAAGTCCTAAAAAAATTCCAGAAAATAGGAAATTGCCTCTTTTGGGCCCTGACCCTTTCAAAAAATGATGATTTTACCCTTTCGACAAATCGACTCCCAAAAAGTTGAAAAAATCCAGAAAAAATCCCAGAAAATAGAAAATGGCCACGGCCAACTAGCCGTTGACTATTTTTGGTAATTCGACACTCGAACCTTTAAAAAAAATGATGATTTCGCCCTTCGGACGAATTGTCACCAAGTCTTCCCATTTTACCCCTAACCTTAAATCTCACTTTCTCTAAGCCTTTAGGGCTACATTAGGAGACTCCTGGTTCGAATTGATGTGCATTAGCGTGGTTCATTTATGCACTTTATTGCGCTTTCCTTATATTGATTGTGATTGATAGCACTAGTCTTCCAATCTGTATGAAACCCCTAAATCAAACTTACCACACCCAAAATTGCGCTGCATGAAATCTTAGTTAGAAAAATCAATCTTGTTAGGTACCGAAAGGGCGTTGGTAATGACACCAACGTAACCAAATCCCTGAATTCAAAATCTCTAGTTCCGAAGAACTGATCGATCTCTCCTAATCGATTAATGAAGTTTTTGGTCCACCTTCTAAGAAGGACCGGTGGCAACTCCAAATGCATGCACACATAGTACATGCCACCACGACTACACCAAGGTTGAATCTGATTGGCTCTTATCGTCAAAAAAATCCTTTTTAAATTTACTCCCGCCGTGATTTGATATGGGCCTTGGAGGGTTCGTGTCAATCAAGGCTCGCGATCCACATTTCAAAGTGGGGGCCCGATCGGCAATCCATTAGCCCGTCGTTTTTCGGCGAAAAAATTGGGTTGCGACAAATCCCATAAGCAAAAGCCAAACTCATCTTTTGGAGAACCAAGGTAGATACATTCCTTGGTCTTTGCAACGAGTTTAGATCGTTTGTCTTTAGGATTATGGACGAACGCTCGACAACCAAACACTTTCAAATGACCGTATGACGCCTTCTTCCTTGTCCAAATCTCTTCTGCGATATCTCCATCCAAAGGTCTTGACGGCGACAAGTTGATTATATCAACAACAATCGTCATGGCTTCACCCCAAAATGACTTGGGTAGTTTGGCATGAGATAACATGCATTGAACTCTCTCTTCAATGGTCCGGTTCATCATCTCAGCTACACCATTTAGTTGAGGCATTTTTGGAGGCGTCTTCTCCAGTTTGATACCATGTGACCTGCAATATGCATCGAATGGGCCATGATACTCACCACCATTATTGGCTTGCACGCACTTCAATTTCCTCCCAATGTCTCATTCCACCATGGCATGGTACTCCTTGAACGCTTGAAGAACTTGGTCTTTCATGCTCATCAAGGACACCCATATTTTCCTTGAGTGATCATCGATAAATGTGACAAAATAATATGCACCACCAAGAGATTTCTCTGTCATAGAACATACATCAATATGAATCAGATCAAGAACATACCTTCTCCTTCTTGGTCGATCTGGTTTCTAGAATGACACTCGGTGTTGTTTACCGGCTAAGCAATGAGTGTAGGCCTCCAACAATTGGCCTTTAACATTAGAAAGAAGCTTTTCCTTGGCGAGGATCTGCAATCCCTTTTCGCTCATATGACCAAGCCTCTTGTGCCATAACTCCATGCTTAAGTCACTATGGGCAATGTTAGCATCTCTGTTGCGCACTCTTCCTTGCATGACATACAAGGAGCCTTCTTTCTTTCCTCGGGCGATAACCATACTCCCTTTGGCGAGTTTCCATTTGCCCGCACCGAAGTGATTCACCATCTCGGCATCATCCAGCTTCCTAGCTGAGATAAGGTTAAGGTGCATATCTGGAACATGCCTAAACTCCTTCAATACTAACTTGTATCCCGCGTCAGTCAACAAAGTGACTTCACCAATTCCAACAATTTTGCTGGTGACGCGGTTTCCCATCTTGACTGTACCAAAGTCACCACTTTGGTAGGATGAGAAGAAACCTTCAAGAGGAGTGACGTGAAAGTACACACCTGAGTCAACGATCCATGAACAATCATCGTCGGCAACATTGAGATAGTTGGCTTCTCCAATTATAAAGATATCATCAACTTCAGTTGTAGCGACAGTCGTAGTGCTCTTCTCCTCCTTCTTCTTTGGGTCAACCTGATCTGGCTTAACATTGCCGGCCTTCTGATCTCTCTTGAGAATCCGGCACTCCGGTTTATTGTGACTGGGCTTCCCGCAATAATAGCAGGTTACCTTGAGGTGAGATTTAGACCATTCACGAGACTTGTCATACCCGCAATTTTTGTTTCTTCCACGGGTCTCATTTCTTGCATGATTATCAACGAGGCTGGCCTCATATTGGTTGGACGTGCCTTGTTCTTTTCGCCTAGTTTCTTCATTCATTAGGTTGTTGGCAACACCATCCATGGAGAGCTTCCCATCCAGGGTTGAGTTACTTAGAGTAATAACCAACGTGTCCCAATTTTTTGGTAGGGAACTGAGGAGTAGAAGGGCTTACAACTCATCATCGATCTTCATTTCGATCTTCGTTAGTTGATTCACGAGCCCCTTAAAGGAGTTTAAGTGCTCGATCATATTTTGGCCATCCTTATACTCCAGCTTCACCAAACATCGCACAAGATGAGCTTTATTGCGAGGAGTCTTCTTTTGAATCATGGATTCAAGCTTCGACCATAATTTATGAGCATTAGTGTAAGTCGACACATGCTCAAACAAACTTTTATCGATATATTTGCAAATCATGGCAACCGCTTTGCAATTCAAGAGCTCCCACTCTTTATCGTCTTTTCCTTTCGGCTGCTCCTTATTTAGGATTGGCTCGTACAAATCCCTACAAGACATGTGGTACTCCATCACGAGCTTCCAATAGGAATAGTTTTCTGCAGTGAGTTTGAACATATCACCATCATGGGTGACAGTAGCCTCCATCTTGAAACACATGATGCCCTTGAACCAAGCTCTGGTACCACTGTTAGGAAAGGCGGGTAATATGCGGAAGCGAAACCCTTTCTCTCTACTTGCGTGATCAAGATGGGCATGAAGAAAAATAAAGTAATGTAGAAGCGGAGACACGCGGATTTTACGTCGAAAACCCGAAAGGGAAAAACCACGAAGATCATCCACTATAGTAGTAGGATTACAACAATATATCTTCACCGAAATTGGTGGAACACTCTCACCGGTATGGTGGAATACAAACAAGTACAAGAGGATAACACTTTCTCTCACACTCTTCACACAATGGTGGATAGCTCTCTCCCTCTCGAAGGATATCTCTTATTTTGTCGAAACTGATGACGAGACTTGTTGAATTTGGCTTCGACGCTTTCTCTCTTCGATGCGGAATGTGTAACGAAACTCTCACTCTATGCGATGCCTCGACGCATCTCTTCATCCCCCATTTATAGAAGGCCATGAGATCACTCTTCCATGCTATAGAATCTTCACCAGTTAATGAGGCGGATTTACGAAGATTATTAGCACCTTCTCAATGCACGGAGCCATGAGAATTCACTTTCCCGTGCGAGGTGATTGCATTGGAACTATGTGATCATCAATGCATTAATTCTGTCAACTAATTAAGGAGAATTCCAACGCAGGGGCTATCAATCTAGACAAAAATTCAGTCGCACAACGAAAGCTGTATGGAATCACTAAGAACGAAATTAACTGGTGCATCAAGGGAAAAGTAACTCTTGTCCAAAAATCAGAGTTGTTCGATTTGAATATGACGTAAGAGAATCAGTCAGTCATGTTTCAGTCTATATGCAAAACAGTCAAATCGATGCTAATAGTTCATACATTCGAGCGTTAACTTCATGCACAAACTTCGACAAACATATGGCAGGCGTCTCAGTTTAGTGATCAAAACACGAGAACGAAGCAGCAATTTAAAATATACGACTATAGCAACCTACATTGGAGACTATTCTCACACAAACCACGACAGCACAATCAGCAACAAGAGTTCTTTGCCACATTCCTCCGTACAAAGCGGTAGAAATGAAGCACAAGAGATACCCTGAAAGAATGCAAAGAACAGACCTTGAATAGCAATCAAATTGGAGGATGAAGTCATCAGAGACAATGACGCTGGAACGAAGGTTCACTCAAGCATCAGTCGCGGTTGCTCTCCCCTGATCACGACGCGGTGCTTCAAATGAAATGCAAGATTAACAAGTATATCCATGGCTCGATTCAGGCTATCTTAGTTGTGTTCTTTTCCTTAAGCTATTACTAAAATTAAATGAAAAGAAAATGACATCGCCGGTTACAACACGACGCATACCTCCAGTGTTCTGATTTGAACAATACACACAAAAACACATTTATTTATTTGGAAAAACAATAAATATCAACAAAGTGATAAAATGAAAAAATAAAAATTAACATTCAAACACCAAAACTAAATAAAAAGAATTAGGCTTCTCAAGGCTTTGCACTCAAGAGCAAATGTCATCAATGTCTGCACACCTAAACGCACAATGAAGAAGAAGAAGACGATGACAAAAGATAAATATTAGAGACGACTGAACGAAAATTTCTCGATGGATCGACTAATGTCGAGATAGCAACAAATTCAAGGAACAAGAAATGTGCATGTGTACGTTAGGTTGAGACTGCATCGTCGAAGCAACTTAGCGAAATGCCGCGGCATGATGCCTCACTGTCAAATGTGGTCTAACCCATATTGACCTATTTAACCTATTTTAAACCATTTTGATGCTGTACAATCTAACGACCCAAACTCGATCCAACCCTTATCCAGTTCATATTACCTAAATACTTCTATAGTTAACCAAATCATGCAATATTTATTTCCTATAATTTGTTAAGAAAAATAAAAAATGATAAATAAAAATCCAGTGAATTTTTTAAATAATTTTTCAAAAAAGTATTTATTATTGTTAATAATAATATTTTAAATAATTTTTTTTTTCAGCTACTAGCTGCCAACGGTGGACGGTAGTCGATGGCGGTTGGCTGCCACATTCCACCTCTTGAATAAATTTTTACAATTTTTGATGTTTTTTTTTCTTTTCAATTTTTGAAGTCACGTTCCACCTCATTATATTCTTGATGTCTAATCGCTCGGTGTCCGTTCCTCCTCCTAAACCTGTCATCTCGGTCATCTTCTGTATCATATACATATTCATCATCCAATTGCCGCTGCCATCTAGATTGTACCCTAGGCTCCTCTCGTTGATTTTGTGGATTCTGTTGACACCTAAATTTTGATTTTTTAAGAAAAAAAATCATTTAAACACAAAATGAGATATATATATATATATATATATATATATATATATATATACATATATATATTCGTCGGATGGGCTCGAGGGCATAAACTTACTTGCTTTCGTCCCGTGGACACGCCCGTGAGGACCAAAATTCTATCCCGGGATAAAATGAGTCAGCATATTTACGGCAGAGGGAGGTTTATTTTGTATGATGGATACATATTCGGCATTGATCTTTGAGCAGTGGATTAGGAAAAATGTACACGTGCCCATAGATGAGACAAAGAAGAAAACGAAAAGAGGATTTAAAATTTTAGTCATCATGAATAAGAAGGCAAGATCAATATGCACGTGCATTCGTACGGTTGTACAAGGGAGGATGTGGTCAGCAAAAGAACAAAAATTTTGAGCGATATATTCTATGATATCTTCACATATTCAGAGGCATGGGCAGAAAGTAAGAGGGATTTGATTTCCTCATTGAGAATCAGGACTCGCTCGCCTATAAAAGAAGATGAACACTCGCTCAAGAGGGGTCGGCAATGGCATTGAAAAAAATTTCAGAAACTTGAGAGTGAAACACGTGAGAATTTTGAGAGATAATTGATCTTACTCCTGACGTCGTCTCGTGTTACTCAGAATCCACCGTTGCTCAAGCTAGACCAGACACTTGCTGGAGCAACCTGTTGCCCTCTCCATCCAGTCCCCCATGTAGTTGGCGCTTGAAGAATCGAGGACCAGCAAGCTTTGAGGAGCTCCTTCAATCACAACTCTGAATTGCGGATCCAAGGAGCATCAGACCCGAGTCTGTTGTCCTGAGCTACTGTTTACGTACACAATCGCGGAATAGTTGTCATTTTCGGACCAATCAAGCTCGTGTTGTTGCCCGTCCGTGCGCCATATGCGTGAAGTAATCGATTCAGCAGCCTTTCTTTTTTATTCGTTTCTTTCCTGCAGATTCGTTCCTCGGCGAAGTCCTTGTGTCTCTCAGCAAGGTGTGAATAAAAGTTAACTGAAGTAGAATCCATTGACCACCGTTTCCTCCAAAAAGTCTGAGTGGGGGACACATCATTAGCATCCACAGTAATCCGAAACTTGAAAATCATACATCACTATTGTGTCGCTGGCCGGTAGAACACGAGTACTGGCGCGAAGGATTTGGGCGAATTTGAATTACGGAAGTACGAATTTTGCAACATAAGGTAAATTTCCTATTCCGAGCCATCAAATATTCACTTGCGTATTTGATTATCAGTATATTTTGCCATATCTTGCATATTGCATAAAGTGGATATCTTTTTCAAATTACGGGTTGATTAGTAAAGTTTTCTTTCCTAATCCGCAAATTGCCATACGATGGATAACGTACATGCTTAAGATTATTGTTGGAATACTCGGTTAGGTAAGGATTTGTTTTCAATCGCTAATCGTAAGATTGCGAATTCAAGATTGACTCAAATATTCGTAAAATATTTCAAAACTTGATTGATATATCCATTTTCTTGATTGATAATGATTGGCATATTCACTTTTCTCATTTGATTTGATTTGATTTGATTTGATCTGATTTGTTGATTGTCGTATTTTCAAAATATATTCATCGCACGATATAATCTTTAAGATTCTAAAAAAAAATCGCATTAATTTATTTTCATATTTAAAAATTGCATATCTTTTCGATAAAATAGCACCATGTAGGTAATTTCATATCTAACTCCTTTTGTAAATAATTAAATTAGATTGCATTTTTTAGGATAGAAATTGCATGCTTAAACAGAATTTTATGTCTAAAATAGTCCATCTTAATATATTAGGGTTTAGGCCAATTTAAACTCTGAAATATGCAAGATAAGCATTGTTTTAGCATACTTCTATTTTAGGAAATAAATTCATCCGAAAAATTTTAAAAAAAATCATTTTTGCCATGTCATTTTTGCCACGTCATTTATGCCACGTCATCCATGCCACGTCATCCATGCCACGTCATCCATGCCATGTCATGTTAAATTGCATTTTAGCTTCAATTGCATATTAGAATTGCATTTCTTGATTTAATTAATTTATGTGTCACGTGGTTAATTTAATTAAATTATGATCTCATATGTGCATTCGTTTAATTTGCATGTCATCTAGTTTAGTCTTGCATTTAATCCACGTCATTTCATCCTAGAATATTTTCATGCATCACATGTAGTATAGTTTTTTCATGCATTCATATAAAAAATCAAAAACTAAAAAAAAAGAATTAAATTGTCTTGAGCATGCTCCCTTGATTATATTGATTTCTGGATATTCAATTAATTGATTGTGCACCCGCATGATAACTTTGTTAGTGACTTAGGTTAAAATTAATTAATGTTGCATTCTCAAATGATTTTTCATGAAATAAAATGGTACCGAAAGTGCGTTAGAGTAATCTAGTGTAATCAAGTCCCCGGACTCTTAATCTCTGGTTCGTAGAAATAAAATAATTCTTCCGCTATTTTATTTAGGTTTTCTAATCAACCTATCGTAAATGATTAATGGCGACTTCAATTTAAAAATCTTTGCACGTTAATTAGTTGAACTTTAAGTTGCGATTTGGTATGGACTTGTGAGAGTCCGAGTTAGGTTAGTTAAATAATTAACTTAATAATCCATTAGCCTAGAAAAATTATTTTTTAAGTCGCGACAGCCTCCCTCGTGGTGGCTCTCAATTACCATCAAACCTTGTCTCACACCTCAGAGCTTGGTTGCTAAGCGCTTCAAGTTGTAAGCTCAGCTGCTAGATGCCTACTAAAATCGCATCATCCCTTGAATTGGTGTCATCCTCCTTTTGATTTACGCTTTCCTTGCCTGACATGATTTATTTTTCTGTTAACCTACAATAAAATGTTAGAAATAAAATAAATCTCACCAAATACTCTCTCACGTGTTTCGCTCAAAGTGTTTATCACTCTCCTCTTATTTAACTCAATTTCGGCTTTTACTTCTATCAAGTAAGCTCACACTCTTGAATTTTTCTTCTCGTTTCATTCTTTCAAGCTTTTTATCAAACTGGAATTCTAGTCTCACAAGCTCCTCAAAACAGTCGACTAAAACACCAAGCAAGATCTATTCAGCACTATACTATTCAATTAAGTAATTCAGCAACTTTCGCTAGATTTAGATTCAATTCCTGCTACCGATTTTTTTTCTTCTAGTCGATCCAACTAACAATTAAAAGAAACAAGTCATCCTCTTGAATATTTTTCAGTTTTTTTCAATTTTTTTTTTCGATTTTTTTACCGAAACTTTTTTTTTTTTGCTCGGTTTTCTCTCTTTTCTTTTTCTACCGATTTTTTTTTGCCTGAATTTTTTTTTTTCCGACACACTCAATTACAATCAAAACAAACTAGGACCGAAAACTATAATTCAAGATTGAAATCGTAGCAAGAACAATTCAGAACCCTAATTCTATAACAGATTGCTAAATTAAAAGTAGTAAAAGCAGGATAACTAGACCTTGTAGAACTAGCTTTGATATCAGTGTTGGGTGGTCTTGGACATATCTCAACTCAAAAGTTAGCTTAAAGTTTGAGACTTTTCTTCATATTTATAAATCGACCACCAACCCCTTCTACGATCGATGTGGGACAACCTTAATAATCTCCTCCTCACATATCGGGCCATGGGTCGGAGGGAGCGACAACCCGTATCTCTCCCGTGTGATTATCGGGTCCAGACTTATTAGTAACCTGGGCTTTGATACCATATGCAGTGAATCGATGCAGAAACTAATCGTTCTACGAAGATTCAAGAGTTGCGAACCTCGACTCCCAATCGAACCCGTGATTGGTAACCTCGGTATGAACACGACCTGTTGACGCACCCATGTCAACCAATCCATGCTATAACACCACGAACAAGAGAATTTGCGATCTTGCTTGATAAATTGAATCGATCACCACAAGGAAGCCTTGATAAAACCCAGTCTTCAAGAGAATTATAAGAAAAGAAAACCTCTTTGTATAAAATTCTAAATCAATGTTGTGTTCTCAAAATCCATAAGCACCCTTAAATATGGTGCTAACCCTAAAGGGAAAAAAGACGAAAATAACCTCAATTAATGAAATTCGCCAAGAAATAAAAAAAGGCCTAAACGTCCATCTAAACGACTCTAAATGGCCGAAATCCATCATAGTTCACAGCCAAAGGCAGTGAGTATTGATTAGGATGTTGTTTCGCTTCAGCTGACCAAATTTGAGCTCATTCGGAGCTCATTAGCCCTAAACCCATTCGGAATTTCATGAGACCAAATGTGATTGTGTTGCGCAAGGAGCTTCAGAATCTTCAATTATCGAGTTAAGATCGTCTCCACTCTAAAGATCTTGAACCATGATGCCGATAACTTGCTTGAATTTATTCACTCTCGCTCGAGTAATTGGACCAAGCGAATAGGTTAACAGGTCCCTAATACCTTCTCCTCTATATGGTTCGATGTCCACATCATGTACTTTACTATGACAATTACTTTTTCATGGACTTGTACTAGCATGCTCTCCATTATGGTATCGATTGTCATTAAACCGTTTCAATGGACTACCCAATTTAGGTGTCATCAAAATAAAATGGTTAGTTAATTATTACTTAACCTGATCAAATGCAAAATGCTAATTTTCTCTCTAAATAAATTTTTTATTGATTTTTTTTTTAGTAAAGGAGACAACGCTTCTATTTTGCCGAACAAGTTAGCACTTACCTGACCGAAAACATTAATCTTTCCTATCACCACTTATAACTATTTTTTACTCGTCAATGTTGGCATTTCTAGAATGGCTTTGATGTTATTTCTATTGATTGCAATTCCTCTTTGATTTATCAAAAACCCAAGGAAATTATCAGATTTTTTACTCCAAAAACTCATTTAAGAGGATTTGTCTTCAATTGATATTTTTCCATCCTAATAAATGCTTATTCAAGATAGTTAAGATGACTTACCTTATCATAATTGACGATGATTACATTGATGTAGACTTTCATAAACTTGCTGATCATGCTATAGAGGATGAAATCAATGTCCTTTGATAATAGAGGTGGCAATATGGGTCACAAACACATTTTTTAACTCACTTTTAATGGGTCAGGTCGAATATAATTCACTTAAATTTTTAAAACAGGTCAAAAATGGGTTCAAAACATTGAAGCCCAATTTTATATGGGTTTATATGTGTCTATCTCAGATACATGTTCAACCCATTTAAGTTGTCTTACTTAAACCCACATGTTACACTATGGAACGAATCCTGATGAGGAACGCGACGCACCTATCAAGGGACTCCGCTCGCCGTTATTGCTCGTTCCTCGAGGACCGCCATCGTCGCCCATTGTTATTGCTCGTTCCTCAAGGACCACCATCGTCGCTCGTAGCTCGTCGCTTGGACACCGTCACCGCTAGATCAGCAAAGAAGGAGGCTAACAAGGGTTGGAAAAAAAGGCGACAGCCTGAGGAGTTGGTGTGCATATATTGGTTGGGGGAGAAGACAACACTCTGCGGAAACCAAGCCATGGAGAAGTCTTCTCTGTTTGATAATTTCTTTTTATTTTTATGATCTAGCCTTGAGCGGCGCCTGCTCGAGCCTCGCCGGGCGAGGCCGGCGAGCTGCCAGGAAGCAGTCGGTAGCTTGGCTACTGGCCGTTGCCAAAGCTCTGCAATTGGTGAAGGGACGAGGACGAGGAACAAAAGAAAAAAGAAAGTGGAAAAAAGAAAAAAGAAACAAAAAAAATAGAAATAAAAAAATATCTTTTTAAATTCTTTTAAGAAAAAAACTCACTAAATTTATATTGCATAAAAGTGATCATAAAAGTAATTTAGTAATATCAAGTATTGTATTATTTGATTAGATATAGCAATGTTTAAGAAATATGGGTCGGGTATGAATTATTAAAATTGTACTGCATGAAAATGTGGGTCAAAAAAGGTTAAACGGGTCAATATGAGTTGGATCATATTCGACCCGACCAACCCGCTTGACAATCTATTTGAAAGGTAGCTTCAGCATAATTCATTTCAAAATGCAACACCATCCATTTAAATATATCAATTACTCTTGGGCACCTGAAAGTTGTCTTAGGCACATTTGCCCCAGCTATGAAAATTCGATTGTACCTTGAACGATCCATCAAGGATAACATCTCGTTTGTCTGATTCTGAATTGACCAACATATCGAGTATCGGCATCTCATACTCGCTCTACGGTGCTGCTGCACTAAAGTTTCTACGGTCGATGCAGACTCAAATTTTCTTTCTTCTTTTTCACGTTGACCACATGTTAGATAGCCATTCAACAACACGACAAATAGTTTTTGTAAACCCTACCTTGAGCAGACACTCAATTTCTTCCTTCACATTTGAAATCACGTCCGGATTAAAATACGTTGGATCTTGCTTATGCGGTTCGAATCCGTTTTAAATTGGGGGTTTTATGGTCCACGGTATCCTTTCATAAACCTGGCATTTCATGATAATCCACGGAGACAACATTTTTGCTTTCATGTTAAACTAACTAACTTGGATTTGATGTCTTCATCCAACAATCCACTAGCATAAATTGCTCAGTGTTACCCTTTGTCGCTGATGTCGATTTCGATCAAAGGATCCTTAGCTTCGGCTATTCTGTTGTTTTCCTTTAGAGGATATTCATCGAAATAAACTATAGAGTTGGCAAATTCCAAGGATTGTCCCATTTCTTCTGCCAGGTTGCAAGAATACCTTTCTGTTGGGTCTTCCAACGATGTGTCGTATTTCATACGAAAGATCAAATTACCAAGTCACCAGCCTACTCTTTCTGAAAATCCATTCAACAGAAACTAATAATACTCAGCTCGCCCTAATGTCTATATACGTACATGCGACGGAATAATAACTGCAATGTGCTAGTCATTTCTAAAATCAAGATGAGATGAGTTTGTCAAGAGTGAGTTGGGGGGGAAAAATTACTAAAAAATTCTTATACTTATTGCAATTGTGACAATTCACTCCTAAATCTTTTGGCGATTTACCAATTATTTTCTTAACCTATTGTGCCAATTTAATCTGAAATCCTTGTATGATTTACCAATTAAGTTCTAAACATTTTGATGATTTGTTAATTTTACCATTCCGATCAATTTTAACCAAAATTCCCTGACAAGGGAGTCTAGTTAGTGTTGGCTGCCTATGTGGTAAGGCCAGCACTAACGTAAAATTTTTCTATGCATTTTTTACTTTTTTTGTACTTTTTGAATTTGTTATCAATTTGTTATTTTTTTTCCAACTCTTGGCCATTGAGTTTGCTAGTTGATACACACTAGCCATGGGCGAGGATTGGCAACAGCTGCGCCCTCGCTGGCCTAGCGTCGGAAAAAGGGGAGAAAGAAAAAAGTGAAAAAGAAAACAAGAAAAGGAAAAAAGAATAGAATTTCAGAAAAAAAGTTCAGAAAATGCAAAATAGTGTATAGTCAGCATTTTACAGCGAAAATGTTGGAAGGACCAAATTGAAAAATTGTAAAAAATATTTAGGATTAAATTGGCACAATTAAAAATTTTGCGAATTAAATTGGCAAATTGTCAAAATATTTAGAGCTAAATTGCCTAAATTAAAAGGTTTGGGATTGAATTGACACAAATACAATAGATTAAAGCCTTTTTTGGTAAATTTTCCATGAATTGATTCGGTCATTTATTTAGCAGACCTTGCTTACTAAACAATATAAAAGCACGCCAGTTTTTTTTTTATTTTTTTTATGGTCAAAAAAAGCACGCCAGATTAATTATACCTTTTTTTCATGTGTTTAGTTTAAGCGAACTCAAAGTAAAAAGTAGTACGTTATCCAATTTTGGTTACAATTTGGATCGACAGAAGCCGAACCGAGTCATTCTACTCCGGCTTTCCTTGCATGAAACGAAACCCGCAAATGGAGAAATCTAACACCCGTCAAATTTCCGCAGCTCGGTTTGGTCTACGATTTCTACGAACATCTGCGCGGTAGGTAAGCTCAGGTCTTGTTTGGCAAAACTGAAAAGTAGCTGCTGAAATTTAAGTACAGAAAATTGTCTAACTAATTCTAAACTTATTATATGAATGCCAATTTAATCTTATATATATATTTTTATTTTATTAATTTAGTTCTAAACTTTTTCTTTGAATTCCAACGTAATCCTTCCATCCAAGTTTCGCTGAAATTGCCGACGTGGGGTTGTGCCACGTAGATGACCGGTGACATCATCAATTTCAAGGAAACTTGGACAGAGAGACTACGTTGGAATTTCAAGCAAAAGTTTAATATGAATTGGCAAAATAAAAAATTTTATGATTAAATTGACATCCATGTAATAGATTTAGGATTGATCCGGTAATTTTTCAATTTAAATACTGAGTCTCTCTTCGTTTCACGAAAAATTAACTTTCAAGAATTACGTTTTTCAAAATTTCCGGCATTCGGTCCATGGAAAATAAATGAATCTATGAAAACACTTTTCATCAATAAAAAATCCTCCATAAAAATGAAAAAAATGATTTCCTCTTTTTGAAAAGATGAATCATTTTGCCTCATCTTTCTTCCTTCCACTTCTTTACTCTCCTTTTATTTTTAATTTAAAAAAATCCTAAATTTTTTGTCTATTATATATTTAAATAATTGTCATTTTTACATAGATATTTTTTATTTTTTTTCCTTTTCTTTTAGTCATTTTTATTTATCTTTTCTATTTTATTTCTTCCTCGATCAGGCGTTGGCTACAACGATGACCAGCACTCGAGGCAGGCGAGCCTTGAGCTGGCCAATGAAAAAGGCTAGCATGCGCCTGTCGCTTGCCAATCATGATGGGGAAGGAAAAAAAATAAATGGAAAGAAAGAAAAAAGAAAAAGAAATGAAAAAAAGGAAAACATTTACAATTTTTTTAAATGACTAGAAAAAATAAAAAAAGGAAATAAAGAAAATAGAAATAGAAAGAAAAATAAGAAATTATTAAAATGAGTGGATGGAGGAAAATCAAATTGATTTTCCATACCGATCAGTGAAGAGTGTTTTTCAGTTCATTTTTAGGTTTCGATTAAACACTAGAACATATTGTCATTTTTCTGAAAAATATTTCCCAAAAATACCTCATTTCCCACGAAATGAACGACGCCTAAATTGTAAATCTTGATAATTTTAAGAAATATAATTAGAATTAGAACTCCATCAATGTAACCATTTCCATACTTGAAATAAGAAGTGTTGTCCTTTTCTCTGTCACTGTGAGTAAATATGGGGTGAACATGATCCGGTGTCATGCCCCAATCCCCGAGTATGTAATATCCCTAGCAAATCGCGTCAGGTCACAATGATAACGTTCCAAGTATGCTATCGACCCATGATACCAAATTGCACATGCGGAAACGTACGAACTCCCAAACACATAAAACAATAGAGATAGTTAAATACAAATATTAGTTACAGTAGGAAACCAAAATAAATAATCATCTATACAACATCAGAGATATCTCATGCTCAACCCTAAGAGCCATAGTCAAGTATAACCTCACACTCCGGGGTGGCCCCCTAAAGATCATAAAAAAAGGGACCAAAAGTCAAGTAGGGTCAGTCATATGTCTACTCCCCAAAAAATATAGCTCCAAAAGACTACACCTACAAAGGTCAGGCTTACGAGTCGCGGTCAGAAGAAAGCTCATCGATGTTATCGCCAATCGGGTCAGGTTCAGGATCAAGGTCTACCATCTCGCTACAAGAGTTACCCATAAAACCATAACGATCCTAGCATGGGCCAAAGACACGATCTCCATCACAAGGAACCCACATTTTAAGAGAATGAGGTACCAAATCCTCCATTTCCTCTTCCATGTAGATCATCGCGATGCGTTCCTCTCGAACCTTATTCGTGACTGGGATCGAGTGGCATATAACCCGAATATCTGTGTGAGAAGGGATCCCAAACCTAGCCGGATGCCGTTGATTCGATATCTTACTTTGGACCTGAAAATGTTAACTACGAAGGGGTGATATATAATCTCAGTGAGTCAACTAAGCTCGGCTAGGGCGTTGGTTCATCTAGAACATCATATCAACCGATCACAGATCACAAGGTATATATATCTCAACCACAAGCAACATACCCATCAAGGTATCACATACAATGCAACATGAATATGGCATATCAAGCATGTCAACTCAACTAAACGATTGAGGCACTCACGATCACAATGCATCCCGACATTAATCAAACATTCGACACCACACGAGGTTCGTTTATTAATCGATGATCCACGACAATTAATGTAACCTACACTACCCCTTGGCAGTGTCTTCTTTAAACCAAGCATCGTTCCATATCCTGTCAGTGACGATAACTACAAATGGTAACCCCATGCCTAAGGGACTCAAAGTACAATGAGTAGGCATTCCAAAAGGAGCATCGATCCTTTATAAGCTACAACTGACATCCAACAATCTATCCATTCTCCATACAAACTGTGCATTGTAGCTATAAATTCGGGCATCCGACAAGTCGTGTGGTTCCGTACTATAGGCACGGTATGAACTTGTCAAGCGTCACATGATCTTTCCATCATACGGCTATTCATCTTATCTGACAGCTAATCGATTTTTATATTTAACCATAGTCGAATGCTCATATAATCGTGCTCAAAGACTCGACCTTTGACCATTTTCATGCCAAAAGATACAATTTGAGTCACAGCGAGTCATATGAATGCATAACATTATTCATCATACAATGCAAGTGACCATCCATTAACCCCAAACCGATCATCCAATCAGTCAATAATCATCCAAGGCAATCAATCACTTAACCATATTAGATAATCATTCAAATAATGATAGATAATCATAGTCTAGGAATAATGCTAATTAAATTAATTTAGTATGACAATTTCAATCGTAACCAATTCGATTTATCAATCGATCATGCAATCACTTAAGTCAAGCAATGTCAATCAAAAATTGAGGATCATAATTCAAGTAACCATTAATTGATTAACATAATTGATTAGAGTCATTTAACCTAAACCGAGTTTCTAGCCTAAAGCAACCCTAATTAAACTGTCTAAACACCCTAACATTATAATCAAACTAATCCTGAACGTAATTAGCGACCTGACCAAGCATTAGAGGTCAACTCATTGTCAAATGAGGTTAGAACGGTAATGGCGGTCCTTGTGAGCTCTTGGCTTCCTTTGCGAGATTCAAGGTGCAACGGATGTTATCTCGTCTCTATGATGGCTTTGGCTCGAAATCAAAATCTAACAAAACCAAACTGCGAATCACCAGAGTTGATAGGGTCATGGTGAAGCTCAAACGAGGAATGACAAGCAAGAACAAAACCAAATCATAATCCACAAGAACCAGCCATAACAGAATAGATGTTACCCTTAGCTACTTAGATTGTTTGGGTGGTTATAGCCTATGGCAAGGCTCCACGACAGTCTAGCAAGGTTGAAGCAAGTCTAAAGGATGTCGAGGTGATGGCAGCAGGCTGCAACAAGTAACGGCAACTCAGTTTCTCCCAAACAGAATAGATGAAGATAATGGAACAGGCAGCAACAACGATAGCTTGTAGGGTTGCTCTAGGGTCTCATAGTGGTCAGTGACTATCAAGGGCGACGAGGGATGATCTGAGGAGGTGTTAGGGTGTCGTCAGTGGCCGGTTCTGGCCACAACATCAAGCGGCAGTAGTAGCTGCCGCAATATAGCTCGAGTAGGTCGACGGTGGTCTTCGACAACTCATGCTGGTTCGAGGCTAGCTAGACGGCGCGCAGGATTGCTATGGTGATGAAGAGTGGCTCAAGATGATGGAGGAGGTTACAAAGAGGGAGAGGCGGTACTGGGTGTGTGCTGGGCTCAACAAAACCGAGAGAGAGGAGAGAATGAGAGAGAGTGAGAGATTTAGGGAGAGGGAAAGATAGGCGGTTGTAAGTGGGAGAGGAAGAGGTAGTTCGCCAGCTAGGAGACCAAAAGAAAAGGGGTGATTGGCCATTGACTTTGACGGGCTCAAGTGGTAAGGTGGGTTCCAATTCATAAATACTTTGATATGAACCTAAAGAGTAATTTCGTAATTCCTTAAAGTTTCAAGGGCATTTTGATCATTTGTCCATCCGAAAGTAGTCTACTCATTTGGAAATTCTACGAACGGTATTCCCGTCCAAACTCAATTCAACAAGGTTAGAACAAGGCCCAAGCATAGGAATTTCAATCCCAAAATGAAACGATCAATAGATCGAACCCTAAACTAATTCGATCGACGATTCAGGAAATTCTCAATTTCGATCGTCTAATTCTCAGGAATTCAATCTAAAGCAACAAACTAAAATTCACAGACAATCCATAAACTAAATTCTACTATCAAAAGGATGTTGGATTCCTGGGCGTCACATCCGAGTAGGTAGGTACTAGACCTAAAACTTGAAACTGACCTTGTTATAATTGGTTCTTAGTTTTTGCATCCCGGAACCTACTTTTTTTTATAAACCTGTTGTGGAGCTTACCCTATTTTTTCGGTCCAGTTCTAGGGTCTACTCGCTAATCAATTTTTTTCTTTTCTTTTTTCGATTTTCTTTTTTCTTGAAAAGTAATATGAGTAGAAATGAAATGATTCAAAGGAAAACATGACTCTATATCCGAAAAATAATAATCTCTAATATGAACAATATAAATTACAATTCATAAAAAACAACATTACAAAATATAGTAACAATTAGCAACATGATGCAATTAGAATAAAAACTGGTTTGGTTCCTGATGGTTGGAATCGGGAAATGGACCTTTTCTAACCGGTTCCCAAAAATTAAAAGTTATTCTTGGACCTATTTGAAGATAAACCTGTTCCCTATTTTCGGGGTGGCGCAGTTCGATTTCTCGGCAAATCTTGTCCGATTACACTTCCCTAGAGTAGATGATGTTAGCGTTGGAAATTGAGAGATACTGTCTTGATAGCATTTTGTTGTCATTGTAAGACAAACATCTTATGCAATTTTACTTTTTTTTGGGCAAATTTTGGTGTCATCCTTTATCGTCTTTGTTTTTTCCCAGTAGGTGGATGGACACTTTTACCTTGTGATGAAAATTTTACGTGTCCATATCTATTGTCATGCAATTTTTCTAGGCAAGGTGCTACAAGTAGGAATGAAAAATCGTACACCTGCCACTCCAGTAGCAATCCGAGCCAGAGTGTATATTTCTTTGGACCGAGCACTTCCAGTGGGGATACTTGCCAACTATCGTGGGATGGAGCGATGGCTGGATTTCAAGTACAAGCGCCTTCCAGTCTATTGTTATTCTTGCGGATTCATTGGTGACTATGCCCGAGATTGTTCGATTGTCCCATATGTTGAAGATCGATTTGCAACCTCTATGAGCAATAGTTTTAGGAGCTGGATGAAGGCTGAATCTGTTGAGCACAGTCTATTATGGCGATTTTTTTACAACGTACCACCAGACCAAGCCTCCATTCCTCCTATCCATCCTCCACAACCTATTTTGGCATCTCTCCAGCTTCTTAAAGGATCACCATTGCATCCCCAAGAGCCATCCCTGCACACCATGAATCAACGAAAACTTAACACACGTACTCCACCCTCCTATCCACCTTATGTCTATAATCAAACCCTTTCTGGTACACTTGTAGCTCCAACCCGTCTTCCATTCCTTTACTCCAACACAACATTCACAGACTCAGGCCCTACCTATCATCCCTGACTTCCTGCTTTTGACTTCCACAAAACAACCTCCAGCTGAAGGCCCTTCTACTGGTCTTGCTGCACTCAAACTTGCTACAACCAAAATGATCTGCAAACAAAAAGGAAAGGCTATAACATATCCCTCGTCCAAAAAGTCAAGACATTCTTCCTCATATAGCGGTTCCCTCGACCTTCGCATCTTTGATGAGATGCAACTCATTGATGCTCCGATTATCCAAGAGGATTCCTCTACACAAGCTTTGGTAGCTACCCCTAATAAGCTACCACATACCCCATGACCATCCTCTGCTGGAACTGTCAGGGGCTGGGCAACCCCCTGACTGTTCCGGAGTTATGAGCTTTACTAGCTCGTGACAGGCCCAACTTGGTGTTCCTCATGGAGACAAATCAGACAGATCAGGTTGTACAGCGTCTTAGGCGACAGTTCCATTTTTTGGATAGTTTTCAGGTTCCTCCGATTGGTTCGGCTAGAGTTTTGACGGTTTTTTGGTCAGAGACCGCTGTTGTAAATATTTTATTGACCTCCGATGTTTGTTCATATTTTGTACATAGATCAGGATACTCGCTTGGCCATGGTGATTACCTTTGTTCATGCTCCGTATACCTACAATGAACGACTTCAACTGTGGGTTCACCTTTGCAATATTTACAATCAACTTCAGCGGTCGTGTTTATGTCTCGGAGACATTAATGAGATATTGTACAATTAGGAAAAGGAAGGTGGATGCCATCCAAAGCTATATCGGATGGAATCTTTCCACGACTTCATGGCGACATGCTCCTTAATGGAGGTGGATAATAAAGGATGTGCGTTCACCTGGTCTAATAACCGTGAGGGGACAAACTACATCAAGGAGAAATTGGATTGCGTTTTATGTACTCTTGGTTGGCAATTGCTCTTTTATGTACTCTTGGTTGGCAATTGCTCTTTGCACAAGTTGAGGTACACGCTCTTCCAGCGGTTGGATCAAATCATAGTCCATTTGTTGTCTCTCTTATTCCGCCCTCGATATCTAGTCGTCGGCTATTCAGATATGAAGCCTTTTGGAATGATAATGCCGAATGCTTCCAAATTGTTAGCTTTGCCTGGAAATCTTTTAATCCATCCAACTCTTGTCTTGTGAAGCTGCGCAGAGTGTCTCGCAAGCTAGTGGAATAAAGTAAGTCGCACTTCCCAAATGCTGATGTCACTATTTCTCAACTAAAAATGGAACTACAGATTATCACAACCCAATTGCAGGGAGCTTCTTATATGGTGGCAAGAGCTACCCAAATAAAAGATAAAATTCAGCAGTTATGGGGACAAGAAGAATAATATTAGGGGCTTAGATCCAAAATCCAATGGCTGGCTTATGGAGATCGAAACACTCGCTTTTTCATGCTACCGCTATCCAGCGTCGGCAACGGAATCGAATTTCTGCTCTCTGAACAGAATTAGGTACTTGGTTGCGAGACCCAACTTTAATACAACATCATATTCAATCCTATTTTGGTGAGCTATACCACACTTAAGGATCACGCCATTATCAGCCCATCTTAGCACATTGCCCAGTTTTCATTACTCAATCCATGAATGAAGCTCTTACTTGCGAGGTCTCTTTAGAAGAAGTTTGTAGAGCTGTCTTCCAACTTGGGCGTTCCAAAGCCCCGAGTCCGAATGGCTTGAATGGTTTATTTTATCAATATCATTGGGAGATGATTCAACACGATGTCTTCAAAATGGTCAGGGATTTCTTTGCTACAGGCACTCTACTCAAAACGTTGAACGAGACCCATGTTACACTTGTTCCTAAGGTGCCTCACTTGGAATCCTTAGATCAATTTCAACCAAATAGCCTCTGCAACTTTAGCTATAAAATATGCTCTAAGGTTTTAGCAAATCGATTACCACCTCTTCTACCGAATATAGTGGTTGCAGAACGGAGTGCTTTTGTTGCTAGTAGACAAATCCAGGATAATATCCTCATTGTTCAGGAGGCTTTGCACCAACTCCGGGTTCGCAATTGGAAAAAGAAGTTCCAAACCATCCTGAAACTTGACATGAGGAAGGCCTATGATCGTATTGAATGTGATTTCTTGCAAGACTGTCTTCTGCGAATGCCCTTCGATCCTCGATGGGTGAATTGGATTATGTCTTGTGCTCAATCAGTATCATACAGCATCAAACTCAATGGTAATCCTCTGCCCTTCTTCACTCCATCTAGGGGCTCTCGACAAGGGGATCCTCTCTCCCCTTACCTGTTTATCCTTGTGGCGAATGTATTATCTGCCATGTTGACTGAGGCAATCCAAGATGGTAGATTTACTGGGATTTGACTCAATCGACACTGCCCAACCCTGTCACACTTATTGTTTGCTGACGACTCCATCTTTTTCCTTGATGGCAAGATATCAAAATGTCAGACTTTGAATCAGATTTTGCACCAATATTGTTATGCTTCATACCAGGTTATCAATTTAAACAAATCTGGTGTTTACTTTAGCAGTAGCTGCCCTCAAACTTTACGGAACACACTGGCCGACGAGTTGCGGGTACTAGAGTTACAAAAAATAGGCCAGTATCTTGGACTCCCCTCGGATTGGAGATAAACAAAACGATAGCTTTTTCCATGGATATTAGCTCGAGTCCATCGAAAATTGGAGGGGTGGAAGGAGAAGCTATTCTCAACAGGGGAAAAGAAGTACTCATCAAGGCTGTTGTTCAAGCAATCCCTCAATATTGCAATGACTGTCTTCAAGGTTCCAATCTCAATTTGCAAGGCTATTGAACGTCGGGTTGCAACATTGGTGGAGTAATAACAACACACAAGGGTTTCACCGGAAAAGTTGGGAGACTTTGAAGAAACATAAAAATGTGGGAGGTTTGGGATTTAGGAATCTTGGACAATTCAATATAGCAACGTTGGGAAAAATGGTGTGGCGGCTCTATGAACAACCTTGCACTCTATGGGCTTCTATTTTAAAGCGTCTATATTTCCCCCGAGCTACTTTTTGTGAAGCCAAAAGGGGAGACAGGCCTTCCTGGGGTTGGCAAAGCCTCTTGGCAAGGAGAGACTATATATCCCCATTTGTAAGATGGCAAGTTGGCAATGGCGAATGCATCAATGTTCGTTCTCATAGCAAGCTACCTACTGGTCCTATTGGCTAATCAAAGCAACTAGGCGAGCCTGACAAGGTAGTTGGTCTGATTACTCCATCATTCCAATGGGATGATGTCGCGACCCGAAAAATATATTCGGGCTAATGAATTACCGATCAGGCCCTCTACCACACTGAAACATGGATCGCGGGCCTCGATCAGAGCAGGCCCTCCCAGGCCCTTACCAAATCGCGGAGGGAGTAAATTTGAAGGGATTTTTCGACAATAAGAGTCAATCGACTTTCGACCTTTGATGTGGTCGTGGTGGCATGTGCTATGTGTGCATGTATTTGGAGTCGCCATCGGTTTTTCTTGAAAGGTGGACCGGAAACCTCACTAATCGATTGGAAGAGATTGATCAGTTCTTTGGAACTAGAGATTCTGGGTTCGAGGACTTGGTTATGTTAGTGTCATTACCAACGCCTTTTCTGTACCTGTGACATTTTGATTTTCAATCCATTGATTAGAAGAGTATATCTACAGATATGCTTCAATCGTATTCCGCTCGAACTTGATCAATTCGAGTAGACTGACCAAAAGGGAAAGGCTAACACAAGACGAGGTACGTGGACCTAGGGAACTCGGATAAGAAACGATACTTTGGCCATAAGGATTATCGAGGGAACTTGTGATAGACCTCACAATTACATGATAACCAAAGCCGCCACGAATTGACAATCCTTAAACGTGATATGAATCACGGGGTCGATATGCGTAATGTCTGCAAAAGCCGCTCGTCGGTTCGGGATAGGCTGGAACCACGTCTGATAGAGAAAACTATCAGAAATGAGTCTTGAAAAGTTTTAAATGAAAAATCAAAAATTTCAACGTTATTCGGATTGGTCCTATCGAAGATTTTCGAAACGAGAAAAACGATGTTCGGAACGTCGGGGGTAAAATGACCGTTTTGCCCCTCAAACTTAGAACTTTGCCCAAGCAAATGAAGAAGGGCATTTTGGACAATTAACCCCTCAAGGTTGCCAAAAATCAAGAAGAAAGGAGAACCATTGGATCACCTTGGAAATGCAAATGGACAAGTGTCAATGTATGTGCTAAAGAGAGGTCTTATCTACTTTTGCAAACCTACCTTCAAACCTCATTGACCAAGCCTTGGATAAACTCTCTCTCTCTCTCTCTCCCTCTGCAATTTTTGGCCATACCACCCTTGAGAGAGAGCACCAAACACAACATCTTCTTCCTTCTTCATTCTACTGCTTGGTGACCAGATTCTGGGTCACCGTTCACCGGCCACCACGCCTACCTCCGGCCACTTTTTGACTGCCAGCTGGCCACACCAACAAAGATCTATGTCTTGCCGACCTCTTCGAAGTGGAATCAGGTCATTTGGAGCACTGAGAAGTCCGAAGCAAGGATTCTCTAGAGAGTCGACGGAAATTGACTCAATCTGAAGAAGGTCCGATTTCTGACCTGTTTGATGGCCTAAATGTTGGAGTTTCGAGCTCAAATTTTGTGGAGACTTAGTAGACATGTAGAGGTTCTGCGGTAAAATTGAGGCTTGATTTGATTAAGTTTTGACCATGAATCAGCCTTGTGAATGTTGCCAAAAAACTGCTGGATTCTGACTCGGGAAGAACCGGCGACGTTCGTTGAGTTTTCGACTACCAATAGACTCGAAAATCACAGTGAGCCTCCCAAACCCCTAGATAAACATGTTAAGGGGTAGAATGTTGATTAAATGATGGATTTAGGAGTTGATTAAGGTCCGAATATGTTCAATTTGCACCGAACCAAGGAGGATCGGTTTGGTTTTGTGCAAATCGAATTAGTGAGGGGGCTGAGGATGAATGAATTGAGCTCCAAATTGATGATTAAGGCATGATAAGAGGATGAGGGTTATGCATTGAAGGTTTATGATTTATGGATTAAGGAAATTTGACATGGAAATTGACTAATTGATTGGAAATGCTAGGTTGTGCGATGGATTGGCCTTGAACCAAGGTTGGCCGAGACCTTGAGGGTCCAAAAGGAGTAACTTGGGTTGCCAAATCAAAGGTAAGGGGATTCCTAACCTTATGTTAAGACGATTGGACTTGTTTGGGTGAGTCAAGGGACCAAATGAATGATTTGGGAGAGATGTCAAGAAGATTGTGTTTGGAGTGCCCTAAAATCACATAGGGTTTTATCTGTGCCGTTGTTTATGCTTGAATTATCTGCCATGTTTGAGAATTATTTGATTATCTGGTATGCCATGAAGTTTCAAATTGTGTATGAGATGCACTAGTTATTTATCTGAGGAATGGATTGAAAATCATAGCATGATTATATTATGGTGAGGCCCTGAGGCGTATGAGACGCGGGGTGAAAAATGAATATCCTGATGCGATGAGATCGCGGGGTGGAATTGGTAATGAGTAGCGCCCTAATACGACAAGATCGCGGGGTTGAGTTAGCTAAGGTCCTGATGCAAATTATTCGCGGGACAGAGATGTGAAAATACCCTGATGCGACAAGATCGCGGGGTGAAGTTGAAATTGAGTGGCGCCCTGATGCGACAAGATCGCAGGGTTGAGATAGCCATAGTCCTGATGTGAACTATTTGCGGGACGGAGGTATGTGAATACCATGATGCGACGAGATCGCGGGGTGGAATTGGTAATGAGTGGCGCCCTAATGCGACAAGATCGCGGGGTTATGATGGCCACGGTCCTGATGCGATTAATTCGCGGGAAGGGAAAGCCCTGAGGAGCATGAGACGCGGGGCAGGAAATGTATTCCCTGATGCGACAAGATCGTAGGGTGGAATTGATATCATGTGGCGCCCTGATGCGACAGGATCGCGGGGTTGAAATAGCCACAGTCTTGATGCGAACTATTCGCGGGACGGAGGTCTGAAAGTACCCTGATGCGACAAGATCGCGGGGTGGAATTGATATGGTGTGGCGCCCTGTTGCGACGAAATCGCGGGGTTGAGATGGCCAAGATACTGATGCGAATTATTCGCGGGACGGAATATGAGATATTGTTATTGGCCAGGAGATTTATCGGAATCTGATACGTTTACGCGGGTTGCCGACGACGGTTTGAGGCGTTTACGCGGACCGAGCCTGATGTGATCTAATTGCGGGCTAGAGATTAAGGTAGGCGAAGATTAGTGGATATGAGATGTGACAGGCTGAGAGTGCGGTGCATTATTATCTGAATGTGACATGAGGTCATTTTTACATGCCTATCGTCTATATGTCGTTATTTCATTAAATGGTGCCCTATCCGCTTGTGAGTTTATGAGTTTGAAAATATTAGGGAATGGATGACTGCCTGAGTAGACGGTCGACCTAACCTAGGGTTAGGACCCACCTTATTGAGATTTATATCTCACCTCAGTGGGGGCTTACATTTTTCAGGTTCCAAGCGGGGGGAGCACGAGCTTGCCAAGGATCGGCATTTGAAGAGGTAGATGACCAATTGTATCTAGGTTGGATTCGTCTTTCTTTGAAATTGAAAATGTACTTATGATTGGTAGATTATAGAATTGAATCCTTGAGAATGAATTAAGGAGATTTTGATGTACCCTTGTATCCTAAGTCATCGTGTGTTGTTGTATTTGTATGATTGGAGTTGGAATCGTTTTCGCGAGTATGTTTCTTACAGCGCGATGGAAATTGGCCATTGGATCCTAGAGCTTTCATTCTTAAATGAACGGCATGGACAGGGAAGGTCGCGTGCTCGCCGAGTTCGAAGCATGACATCCCCGTTCGATTTGGTATTAGAGCAAGGTCAGCTCGATCCAATGTGGTGAAGCTTGGAGTAATAAGGAGTGATGACTTGAAGACAATTAGATATTGAGGCCTATAGGACTAAGCATGGATTGCTGGACCTTGAGGATTATAGGCTTGAACTTATGAGGCATTCTAATGGTCCTAGAGTTGACCTTAATGGCTGATCTTGAGTTATGTGGTGATTGAAGTTTAAGTGGAAGCAAGTTGGTATTGGGGAATCATAAGCATGGACCTTGAAGTAATAACGGCGCTTGAGGATAATAGGGAATTGCTTATGAATGAAGGGTCGACTGAGGTGTATAATTGCGATCCTGAATTGTCAATGACCCAACTTGAGGGATACAAACTATAAAGAGATGACTGACATTAGTGGATTTAGGCTTGAATTGTATGATACTTTGGTGGATTAGCTATCAATTACTATTGATAGCTTTGGGTGATATGAGTTGAAATGACTACGAGGAGTACCTGAATCGAAGATCAGTTGTGATCGAATGCATAGGGATTTGACTTGAATGTTGACTGGACTTGAGGTATATAATGGAATATAGGTAATTGATCTGTGAGACAGGACGGTCATGTTGTGCTTGAGCTTCTGACAAGATTGATGATGGTGCATGCAGCGACTTATCGCTGTTGGACTTAATAAACCGTCGCTTGGTATGAGACAAGTTGATGGGATACCTATAAACTGTAATGAAACATAGTATGAGACATGTGGAACGCGGCTTACTCCGTAGATGTATGGCTTAGGATAACCTGCAACGGCCAGGTCTGATGAGGGCGGGGAGTGATTGCCGGGACAGAGAGGTCCGAACAAGGAAGGGCTCTTGGCAGGCTTCTAAGATGGCAAGAGGCAGGAATGAACCAAGTCATAACTTGAAAGGGGAAGCCTAGGTATTAGGTTGAGTCCAATTGTAGATAAGGGATGTATGGCACGAGATTGATTCTCATCGAGAATGATTGAAAGTGGCATGACCTGTGTAATGGTGCCTATGAGTGGCATGGCTAAAAGTTTTGTGTTTGGCGGTGAATGCTGTTTGAAAAAGAAAAGTGATGGTTGTGATGGGCTTGTTAGGCATGTTTGACGATTAGCCTCGTGTGATTGGCTTGGCCAAGATATAATTGAGAAGTTAGACGACGTATGGATTTATACCCTTGGAACCGAGGCCTGTTGAGATGAAATAGTCTATTGTGACTATGCTAAAATGGCTGATGCCTTTAGGCCTAGAGTATGACCTATTGACTCAATGAGTTGCTGTCTTAAGTGATTGATAGATAGTTCCCCAGTTGAGGCTAGCCTAGTCATGGCTGTGGGTTGAAAAGTTGCCTAGTTGAGGCTAGCCTAGTAATGGTTGTTAGATGAGAAGTTGCCTCGTTGAGACTGGCTTGAGGAAGGATTGTAGATCAAGGATGATTTGAGATCCTTGGATAATTGGCAATTTATTGAGAATTGCTTAAGAACCATTAGAGGGTTGATTGATGGTGATAAATGATGACATTAGCAGCTTGAGACCGTCGGATTGAGTAAATGACTTAAGTCTTGGATTCCTGAAAGGAATCATAGTGGTTCAAGTAACATAATAACCTGATAAGACTAAAGGACCAAGGTATGGTCGCTAGAGTAGCACTTGGTTGGTGTATGTGAGACACGAAAAGATTCAGGAACTAGGATAGATCATGAGAATTGAGTAAGATGAGTAACCAGAACGTGAAAACTAGCAGAACGACTGGCTCGAGTTTGTGAACCACATGGGACCCAGGAGTTGAATGGGTCGTGAGAACCTGGAATAGAAATGAGAAATTTCTATGGGTAGGCGAGCTCAAAAAGGGGCTGCCATGGTTACCCAAGTCGCTGACACGACTTGTGCTGATAGTTAAGTGATGAAAGTCACGAAGAAGGTGACTCTGAGTAAGTCTTTTCGAAATTGAATGTGTGGATAGGACCTCGAGAGCTTGGAAGAGCTTGTAAGATTAAGCATAAGGCTGAAATTGATTGAGTCAGGTAGAGGGATGAGATTCGAAATTGCATCCCTCTAGATTGAGGGTTTTGTGAGAAAACCTCAGAGATTTTGGGTGCACTAAAGAAAGAAAGTGACCCCTGGCTGTATTAGCCCGAAAAGGCTATTGAAGATTGGTGAAAGATCACTAAAGGAAAGATTTCCTTGAAGGCATGAGATCTGCTTAGACTACCTCTGTTGAGTTGGTCGATGTGAGGTATCATCCTGGGGTTGCTTGAAAGCAAGGATTGTTTGGATCCTAATACTTTTGCAAGGATTATAAGATGATTGACCAGTGTGAAACAAAGCTCTCAAGGTTGCTTAGACATATGGTAAGGATGGTCAAGGACCTTTAAATAAGATCAGTAAGTCCCTAAGTGGATTGGAACTTGAGAACCTTATGGCTGGATGTTATTCATGATTTTGAGGAATGGTGATGGGACTTAGCAAGAGAGGAGGACGATCAAAAGACTTATGAATAAGAGAACTCCTACTCATGGATTGCGAGCAGAGAGATGTTCATTATGGATATGGAGCGTGCCCACGAGAAATGGTTGATTACCTGAGTTTAAGGCACACAGTGAAAAGTGAGTAACAAGTCTTTTCTGTTATGGATGAGGTCGAGAAAGAATCGGCATGCTAGATTGCCTGAAGTTAATGATTTCCTGGGATTGGTTGATTGAATTGGAATCATGAAGAGTGAAATCATAAGTTGCTATTCCCTAAAGAATGTAGCATTGTCCTTAATGGGCGATTGAACCATGAATTGGTCATTGACGAAAGAAAGAGTGAACGGACTTGGTAGTCCTGACTAGTTATGATTCTAGTGAATGATTTAGTAAGCGAAAGAAACGCTTGAAGAACACTTGTAAAGTGATTTGAGTTAATCGAATTGATCATTCAACAAGTGAATGGGTGGAGACCCAATGACGAACAAATGTTGTCACTAGAGGTGACTGGGTTATGGGAAAGAAAATGTGAAAGCATGGTGGCATTTGAGTCCTGGAGTAAAGGTGTCGCCGTTGGCGCAGACTTCAAGGTTGTTGTCTTATGGAATGGGAAGGACAAGGTGAATTTAAAGTGAGAAAATGCCACAGAGTTGTGTAGTTTCTTCCTTAGGGTAAGAGATCCTATTGTAAGAGGAATAAAAACTCTAAATCGTCTTAGTATGATGATTGAACGTCTGTACCGAGAAAGAAGACGCAGAACTTGAATGACTCTTGAAAATGAAATCTGAGAGGGTGTCTTGAAAATAATGTTGAATTCCAAGATGATGTCGACGTTCAGTGGAACAAACGAAATTGAATAAGGTCGCCTTAACGAGTATGAAACTCAGAGGCTAACACTAATGCTTCTCGAGGAGAAGAGTGACAAGAGTAAATGAAATGCCGTGCGGTCCTAGAGGAGACTAATGACGATAGAGAGCCAAGGTTTGAGCTCTCAAGTGAAATGTCCGAGGGATAGTTGGGAAGATTCGACACCTGGTGGAAGGAAGTTGATAATCGCCGAATTAGGTGCCCAAAGAATGACTGAGTTGGTCGTTTCCATCTCGAGAGACAACGGTTGAACTCATGTAAGGAGCCATGAGAAACATGAATAGTCCTTGAGAGTGTCATATGGACTCTAGGAAAATGTCTTTTGCATGCTAAATGTCAAGAGCGTAAGTTGTGAACCCGATGAAGAAAAATTCACGCATCAGAATAAATGATAAATCCTTTGAAGATTGGAATAAGTGATGAATCGACAAGGGTCGATGTGAGTTGCAGAAAGTGCAAGCTTTTTGGGATTGATGAATGGGCAATAGACGGACCGTTGAAAGATTTTCTACAAGAGCTATTTCATTGGTGAAATAGACTAAGGACGAGTCATGACACGAATGGGGGAATGAACGTAAAAAGAGTTTTCGAGGACTCGAGTAAGTTGATGACTACGCTATGTATGATGATTCCGATTGGAATTCGAAAAGCTTATGAAGGCCGTAGTGACACGACGCACAATGAAACTCGAGGCATAATAAGACGATGTGAAATGGATATGGTTTGTACGTCGTAATGATAATGCCATATGAATTAGAATGCTCAGAGCATTATTGTAATTGGTTTGTGAATGGCCTCGTGATAAAATTTGGGAGATGTTGTTTGAGTGGAAGAATGTTGTAAGGCTACACCTACTACGAGAATATAAGGTACCAGTTTTTCGAGGGGAATTGAATAAAAGGCAACGCGAAAGTATAGAATTGCGTGCGGATACGAAAGTGTGGCTTAACCGAGGAAAGGACCTCGAGAATTAGGTGAACTATAAGAGGTTGAGCATTGAGAAATGGGCAATAGAGGGACAGATTTTCCCTCAAGAAATGAGAGATTCAACTTCCACATTGGAAGTTCGTTAATGGACTAGTGTGATGGCTACTGGAAACACTTGGCCTGAACGCTAGAAGGAAATTGAGGCGTTACCATGATTGAACATCGATACTGGACGGATTATAGGAATGGATGGAACTCTTGAGGCCTATGGACGGAAGTACGATTCAAAGGAGGAATTATAGCGACCTTGGGGTGTCACAAAGATGTGCCAAGATGCACATATATATCGGTGATAAAGTTGAGAGTTGAAGTTCGTCTATCTTGTAGTCGAGCACTAGACGTGTCGATGGAAGGGAAGGACATGATAATGAAAGTTAAAAGACCACTTTAATCCAAGGGAATTGATGGATGGAGTCGAGAATGGGTTGCTATGGAAGTAACCATGTGACTGTTTAAGGAGTCGAGAGGGCCATAACTCGATTTGATTAATGGATGGCAAATTAATAAATCCCTTGGATCTCTGTTGGCGTGAAAAGAAGCTCGAAAGGAGTAATACGCCGAAGAGTGTTAGCAGTAAGAGTGCATGCTAGCGAGGGCTTAGTAATAACGGTTATAGACAAATGAAAGAGAAGATGTGAACGCTCGAGGAAGAGCTACTGGCAAATGATATGAATAACAAAAGAGAATGGGGAGAAGCCCATCGTATTGAGGACTGAAGGAGACAAGTTCCAGAGGAAAGATAATTTTGAGTTGGAAAAGACGAGCAAGATCGACAGTCATGGAAAGGATTATCTAGGAGAGTGAGGGTGCGACGAGGCGCCAATACCCCAAAGGATTGGATGAGTAGAATGTTACGAATTTCGAGGATGAAATTTCCTTAAGGGGGAAGAGTTGTGACATTCTAATTTCTAGTCAATTTCAGACTCATTGACGAGAAGAGTATATCTAGAGATGTGCTTCAGTCGTATTCCACTTGAACCTGATCAATTCGAGTAGACTGACCAAAAGGGAAAGGCTAACGCGAGACGAGATATGTGGACATAGGAAACTCGGATAGAAAACGGTGCTTTGGCCATAAGGATTATCGAGGGAACTAGTGATAGACCCTCAAAATTACATAACAACCAAAGCCGCCACGAATTAATGAGCCCTAAATGTGATATGAATCACGAGGTCGATATGCTAATGTTTGCAAAAGCCGCCCGTCGGTTCGGGATAGGCTGGAACCACGTCTGATAGAGAAAACTATCAGAAACAAGTCCTAAAAAGTTTGAAATAGAAAATTAAGAATTTCAACGTTATTCGAATTGACCGTCACCCTATCGAAGATTTTCGGAATGAGAAAAACGACGTTCGGAACGTTGGGGGTAAAATGACCGTTTTGTCCCTCAAGCTTAGAACTTTGCCCAAGCAATTGAAGAAGAACATTTTGGACAATTAACCCCTCAAGGCTGTCGAAAATCAAGAAGAAAGGAGAACCATTGGATCACCTTGAAAATGCAAATGGACAAGTGTCAATGGATGTGCTAAAGAGAGGTCTTATCTACTTTTGCAAACCTACCATTCAAACCCCATTGACCAAGCCTTGGATAAATCTCTCTCTCTCTCTCTCCCTCTGCAATTTTCGGCCGTACCACCCTTGAGAGAGAGCACCAAACACAGCATCTTCTTCCTTCTTCATTCTGCTGCTTGGCGACCAGATTCTGGGTCACTGTTCGCCAGCCACGACATCCATCTCCGGCCACTTTTTGACTGCCGGCTAGCCATATCAACAAAGATCTATGTCTTTCCGACCTCATCGAAGTGGAATCAGGTCATTTGGAGCACTGAGGAGTCCGGAGCAAGGATTCTCCCGAGAGTCGACGGAAATTGACTCAATCTGAAGTAGGTCCGGTTTCTGACCTGTTTGATGGCCGCAATGTTGGAGTTTTTAGCTCAAATTTTGTGAAGATTTAGTAGACATGTAGATGGTTCTGTGGTAAAAATTTAGGCTTGATTTGATTAATTTTTGACCACGAACTGGCCTTGTGAATGTTGCCTAGAAATTGTTGGATTCTGACTTGGGAAGAACTGGCGACGTTCGTTGAGTTTCCGGCGACCAATCGACTCGAAACTCACGGTGAGCCTCCCAAACCCCTAGATAAACATGTTAAGGGGTAGAATATTGATTAAATAATGGATTTAGGAGTTGATTAAGGTCTGAATGTGTTCGAATTGCACCGAACCAATGAGGATTGGTTCAGTTTTGTGCAAACCGAATCAGTGAGGAGGCTGAGGATGAATGAATTGAGCTCCAAATTGATGATTAAGGTGTGATAAGAGGATGAGGGTTATGCATTGAAGGTTTATGGTTTATGGATTAAGGAATTTTGCATGGAAATTGACTAATCGATTGGAAATGCTAGGTTGTACGATGGATTGGCCTTGAACCAAGGTTGGTGAGACCTTGAGGGTCCAAGAGGAGTAACTTGGGTTGTCAAATCAAAGGTAAGGGGATTCCTAACCCTATGTTAAGACGATTGGACACGTTTGGGTGAGTCGATGGACCAAATGAATGATTTGGGAGAGATGTCAAGAAGATTGTGTTTGGAGTGCCCTAAAATCGCATATGGTTTATTTGTGCTGTTGTTTATGCTTGAATTATCTGCCATGTTTGAGAATTATTTGGTTATCTGGTATGCCATGAAGTTTCAATTTGTGCATGAGATGCACCGGTTGTTTATATGAGAAATGGATTGAAAATCATAACATGATTATATTATGGCGAGGCCCTGAGGCGTGTGAGACGCGGGGCGGAAAATGAATACCCTGATGCGATGAAATCGCGGGGTGGAATTGGTAATGAGTGGCGCCCTGATGCAACAAGATTGCGGGGCTGAGTTAGCTACGGTCCTGATGCGAATTATTCACGGGACAGAGATGTGAAAATACCTTGATGCGACAATATCGCAAGGTGAAGTTGAAATTGAGTGGCGCCTTGATGCGACGAGATCGCGAGGTTGAGATAGCTATAGTCCTAATGCGAACTATTCGCGGAACGGAGGTATGAGAATACCCTGATGCGACGGGATCGCGGGGTGGAATTGGTAATGAGTGGCGCCCTGATGCGACAAGATCGCGGGGTTATGATAGCCATGGTCCTGATGCAATTAATTCGCGGGACGGGGAAGCCTTGAGGCGTATGAGACACGAGGCACGAAATGTATACCCTGATGCGACAAGATCGCTGGTTGGAATTGATATCATGTGGCGCCCTGATGCGACAGGATCACGGGGTTGAAATAGCCACAGTCCTGATGCGAACTATTCGCGGGACGGAGGTGTAAGAATACCCTGATGCGACAAGATCACGGGGTGGAATTGATATTGTGTGGCGCCCTGATGCGACGAGATCGCGGGGTTGAGATGGTCATGGTCCTAATGCGAATTATTCGCGGGACGAAGTATGAGATATTGTTATTGGCCAGGAGATTTATCGGAACCTGATACGTTTACGCAGGTTGCCGACGACGGTTTGAGGCATTTACGCGGACCGAGCCTGATGCGATCTAATCGCGGGCTAGAGATTGAGGCAGGTGAAGATTAGTGGATATGAGATGTGACAGGCTCAGAGTGCAGGTGCATTATTATCTGAATGTGACATGAGGTCATTTTTACATGCCTGTCGTCTATATGTCGTTATTTCATTGAATGGTGCCTTATCCGCCTGTGAGTTTATGAGTTTGAAAATATCGAGGAATGGATGACTGCCTGAGTGGACGGTCAGCCTAACCCAGGGTTAGGACCCACCTTACTGAGATTTATATCTCACCTCAGTGGGGGCTTACATTTTTCATGCTCCAGGCGGAGGGAGCACGAGCTTGCCAAGGATCGGCATTTGAAGAGATAGATGACCAATTGTATCTAGGTTGGATTCGCCTTTCTTTGAAGTTGGAAATGTACTTATGATTGGTAGATTATAGACTTGAATCCTCGAGAATGAATTAAGGAAATTTTGATGTACCCTTGTGTCCTAACTCATTATGTGTTGTTGTATTTGTATGATTGGAGTTGGCATCGCTTCCGTGAGTATGTTTCTTACAGCGCGATGGAAATTGGTCGTTGGATCCTGGAGGTTTTATTCTTGAATGAACGGCATGGACAGGGATGTTTGCGTGCTTGCCGAGTTCGGGGCGTGACAGTACCTAACGTGAGTGATTTTTCTAACTAAAATTTTATGCAAGTACATATTTGGGTGAGGTAAGTCTGACTTGGGGTTTCATGCAAATTGAAAGACTAGCCCTATCAATCACAATCAATATAAGGAAAGCACAATCAAGTGCATAAATGAATCACAACAATGCACATCAATTCAAAACAACGGCTTCCTAGAATAGCCCTAAGGCCTTAGGGAATGTATAATTTAGGCACAGGGGCAAAATGGGAAGATTTGGAGACAATTTGCCAGATGGGTAAAATCGTCATTTTGGAAGGATTAGGGTTTCAAAATACCCAAAATAGATCGTGGTCAGTTGATTGTGGCTATTTTCTATTTTCTAGAATTTTTTAGAAATTTTCAGAATTTCTTCAATTTTCGGAAGACAATTTGCCAAAAGGGAAAAATCATCATTTTGGAAAGATTCGAGGACCAAACACCCGAAACAGGTCATGGCCAGTTGATCGTGATTATTTCCTATTTCCTAGAATTTTTTTTTGAAATTTTTGGGGACGATTTGCCAAAAGTGAAAAATCGTCATTTTGAAAAGATTTGTGGACTAAACACCCGGAATAGGTCATGACCAGTTGATTATGACTATTTCCTATTTTTAAAATTTTTTTAGAATTTTCGGGAGACGATTTGCTGAAAGTACAAAATCGTCATTTTGAAAAGATTCGGGAACTGAACATGTCACCCCCCTCGCCCCGAGCACGAGCACGCGACTCCCTGTAAGCAAACCAAATATCTCTCGTGGTCCCAAGATCCACAAATAAGTCGAAAGACATAATATATATCAAGCACGAGGAAACAATAATGAAATAACTCTTCCGTACAAAATATAAGTGGGACCTGGATAGCGCAAATAATGTCATACAAATATCTAACTGTTCATACAGGTACAAAGCTACTAAATCCACTAACACGAGGGGCGACGGGATAAGTACACAAAAATGATTCATCATCAACATCTAAAAGAAACGGAGTCAGGGTCGCCACCAAAGGATCGAACTGACAAATTGGGTGCTTCTAAGACGAGCAGCTGGAGTCCTCGGTATCCTCTACGTCCTCCGTGGGCTCGTACTCTGAAAAGATCTCAGAGCGAATCTATATAGTATCCTCAGTAGTCTCCTCAGCAAATGGCTCCATAAGATTCTCCTCGCTCGCCTCGACCACAATGACCTCCTCCTCCGTGTTCTCTATGGTCGGGGTCCTCTCCGGTCCATTCCTCAAACCAACAACAGACCCCTCAGCCTGATCTAAGTCTCTGGTGGGGTGGCACCAACTAGGGACAACTCCTTGGGACACCTCATTGGGCTTCAACGGCTTAGTAGACACATCCCCGACCTTCCTAAACCAGACCTCATATCGATGAGGCTTCCAGCTTGTACCACCCTCGTCTACCCAAACCACGGTACAATTCCTTACATAAATAGTTCCCTGCCCATCAGGGAACTCATCAAAATAGGTAGACATCTCATTCGGGTCTCCAAAATGAATGGGCCACATCGTCAAGGCCTAGGATCTGTAAAAATAAGGGTCCCTAACGGGGTGAGATTCACATCTCAGTAAGGTGGGTCCTAACCTTAGGTTAGGCCGACCATCCACTCAAGCAGTCACATACCCCAATCATTCAAACTCATAGTCATATATGACAAAACAAATTTAAATAACCACACACAGATGACAGGCATGCAATTAAGGCATCTTATCACATTTGGATGGTCATGCACGACTCGTCCTGCCACATCACCACAACCATCTTCTCCTGCCTACCTTATCCTCATGGCCGCGATTAGATAGTATCAGGCTCGATTCGTGTAAACGCATCAGACCGTCATCAACAACCCGCGTAAACGCATCAGGTTTCAATGATACTCCAAGCCAGTGTTAACACCTCATAATCTCCGTCCTGCGTAAACGCATCAAGACCGTGGCCATCTTAACCCCTCGATTAGATTGCATCAGGGCGCCACACAACCTTTACCCCGCGCCTCAGCGTCTCAGGGTATCCACCACATCACCCCGCGTCTCATACGCCTCAAGGTCTCGCCTTGTCTCCGCCATGCCACAATCACAAATCATGCACACAAGGCCAAGTGCAACTCATGCATAAACAATGCATCCATGGCATGCAAGACGATTAAAGTGACACTCAGAAATGGCAAGTAATTCAAGCACAAGCAATAGCACACATTAATCCCCTATCCATTTTAGGATGTACTAAGAACATCCATCTTGGAACTTCTCACAAATCAATCAAATTATCGCCCGACTCACCCAATTGAGTCTGCCCGACTCACCCAATTGAGTCCAATCTTCCTATCCTAAGTTTAGGATTCCCTTACCTCGAGTTTGATATCACAAATTTCTCCTTGCAAATGCCCTAAAGGTTCGGCCAAATATCCCAAGGATCCAATCCACCGCACAACCTATGGAATTTCAACCAATTCGTCAATTTACTTTACCCAATTCACCCATCCATGCATCACAAACCTCCATAACACAATCCTCACTATCCTAGCATGCCTCAATCACCAATTTGAGACTCAAAACCAACAGCCTTCAGCCCCCACAGATTCGGTCTTGCACAGAACCAAACCGACTATTTTCGGTTCTGTGCAAACCGAGCATGTTCAGTCCTTAATCTACTCCAAATCCATCATTTAATCACTAACCTACTTGTTAACATGTCTATCTAAGGGTCCAAGAGCCTCACCAAGAGTTTGAGGTCGCGTCGTCGCCAGAATCCCTTCGAAAGTCGCCGGATCCTTCAAGGCAGTAAATCGGCAGATTCTGTCCAAGGGTCACAAGACTCATTTGGAGTTAAAAATTCATCAAATCAAGCCCAACTTTTTACCACAGATTGATATACACGTCCCCTAGACCTCCACAAAATTTGGTCGCAAGACTCTAACATTTCGATGTCTTAAGGGGTCAGAAACTCGGCCTATCTCAATTTGAGTTAGTTTTCGTCGGCTTGCGGGAAAATGCTTGGCCAGAGCTCTTCGGTGGTCCAATCGACGTGCTTCCACTTTGAGGAGGTCGGCAAGAGATGGGGCTAGGCATGGTGGTCGGTTCGCCGGCTGGTGGTCGCCGAAGGAGGGCGTCGGCGGCAGCGAACAGGAAGCTCGAAAACTGGTCGGCGACGGCAGAAGGAGAAAGAAGAGGAAGAAGGAGTTGGCGTGAGCTTAGGGGGTGTTATGCCCGGTCAAGGTGAGAGGAGAGAGAGAGAGGAAAATGTCATATTCAATCCTCAAGTCAAGGAGTTGAATGGTAGGTGTGTAAAGGTGGACATGACCACTCTAAGCTTAATCTAGTGGCACTTGTCCTAAGCGTCATTCAAACTCAATCCAATGGCCAAGCTCTCTTCACCTTTTCGGCAGCCTTAGGGGGTGTGTAAAGATTAAAACGCTCTTCTTCATTTGCATGGCAAGGCTAAAGCTTTGAGGAGCAAAATGGTAATTTTACCCTCGACGTTCAGAACGTCGTTTTTCTTATTTAAATAATCTTCGATAGGGCGACGGCCAATCCGAACATAACGTTGGAATTTTTGATTCACCATTTTCAATTTTCAAGACTCGTTTCTGATTATTTTCTCTGTCGGACATGTTCCAACCTATCCCGAACCGACAGACGACTCTTGCAGACGTTATGCGTATCGATCCTGTGATTCATATCACATTTAGCCTCGTCAAATCATGGCGACCTTGGTTGTCATGTAATTGTGAGGGTCTATCTCTAGCTCCTATGGTCTCGATTGTTACTGTCCGATTTAGGAGAAATTTTATAAATTATATATTGGTCAAGCGGCATCACCCGTGCTCCAATCATATAACACTAGCAATGCATCCCTTAATCGTTCTTGGATCGGCCTTTTGTGGTTCTAAATGTCCCCTCGATAGTCCTTATGGTCAAAGCGCCATTTCTTATTCGAGTTCCTTAGGTCCACGTACCTTGTCTCGCGTTAGCCTTTCCCTTTTGGTCAGCTTACTCGAACTGGTAATATTCAAGCGAGATATTACTGAAACACATCGCTAGATATACTTTTCATTAAAGAGTCTGAAATTGACTGGAAATCAGAATGTCACAAAACACTCGAAATAGGTCATGGCCAATTGATTGTGACCATTTCCTATTTTTAGGAAATTTTTTGAAATTTTCGGGAGACGATTTGTCGAAAGGGCAAAATTATCATTTTGAAAATTTTCGGGGACTAAACAGCCAAAATAGGTCATGACCAGTTGATTGTGACCACTTCCTATTTTTAGGAAATTTTTTTGGGAATTTTATAATTTTTTCCAATTTTTTTGAATTTATAAAAGATTTTTCGATTTTTTTTACTGAATTTTCGAATTTTTTATTAATTAATTTTTTACATATTTTAAATTATTAAAAAAATATTTTTCAGTCCGGATCGAACACGGCCCACACCTCTTGGGAGCCCGGCCTGACCGAAAAGGTCGAAAATCGGTCTAAAAACGACGCCGTTTTAGATTTTTCGGGATTTTTCCATTTTTTTAAATCAATTATCTGATTTTTTCTAATTTTTGAAAATAAAACCCAACAGACAGTCTTAAACCTGCCATGTGGCAACCTCTGGTGGGGTTCGATCTATATTTTAATAAATTTTCGAAAAAAGGCCCGATCGGACGGATCATAGAGTGACACTTGGCACGATTTCGACCATCCGATCATATGATTTTCTTTTATTCTGAAAAATCCTTTATTAATTTTGAAAAGCCGAGATCGCGACACATGGCAAGTCCGGGATCGTCAGACCAAATTTTTTTTTCTAAAAAACCGTTTATTAGTATAAAATAATTTATTTAATTTTTGAATATCACCGGATCGCGACACGTGGCCTCTCCACGGTCGTCTAATCCGGGTTTTATTTAAAGTCTAGCTGGGCCCACAAAGCCGACGTGGTTGCCTATGTGGTATGCCACGTCAGCTTTGACTCATTGACCAGGTTCCCCTCCCCCTGCGGAGAAGACGACCGATGCCTCATCGGAAAGCTCAAACCGAACCCAAAACTCCAAGTTTTTCGCTCATTTTTACACCATTCGACTCCCCATACTCCCCACACTAACATATATTAGATTAGTGGCCATGAACACGCCGGAAACCGGCAAACCAAACCTCCACAGTCTCGGCTCTAGCGAGTGTTTGTGCAGAAAAAATTTTACGTTCAAAACTCAATTCCAAACGTTCAAATAGCATCCAAAAGGGCCATAGAGACTTACCTGAGCTCTCTACGAGCTTGACATCCGCCGGAGGCGCCGGCTCGAGCTCTTGGCTCACTCTGAGAACCATGATGCTCCGTCGAATGTTTTCGGTGGTTTAATGCAAGATAAAGGTTACACAGGGCTTAGAGTTGGTTCTAGGACTAACTTAAGACAATAAACGGGCAATAATCACTCAAACAACACATGGCCGAGGATGAAAACTTGTAAATAGCTCATGCAATATTTCATCGGACAGGTCGAGGGCAATCAAATAATCGATAGTTCGGCTCAAACATGAGGATCAATAGGCGACGTCGAAGTAAACAAGCATTCGTACATGACTATAGGGAATGGAAGAGGTGTCGATGTGCATTTGGTTTGGCTCGGTTTGGCTGAGAACCAAACCGGGCCAAACTCACTAGATGTTTGCAAAAGAAAAACAGGGAAGGGATAGTTGGAGGTTAACCGACCTGTTCCGGGTGAGTCGACGGCGGGGAAGGCTACGAAACGTCACAAGAGTAGGGGTAGAGACGTCTGGAGCTGAGTCGGACGTTGAACTGGTTCGATTTTCTCTCCCACTCTCACTCTCGAACCCTCGGCTTTGCTTTGTTTTTTTGAACGCCGGAGCTTTGGCGATGGTCCTCCTTCTCTCGCTCTTTGTCTCTTTCTCTCGTGTCCTCTCCTTCTCTTTGTGTGTGTGTGTCTCTCCTCTTCGCCGAAGAAGAGTGGACAGCTCTCTCTCTCCGTTCACCCCCCGTTACTTGAGCTCTCTCTCTCTCTCTGTCCGATTCTTTTTTCTCCTCTACGTTCTGTACCTTAGCAACGGTCATCCTTTCCTTGTAATTCCCAGGTGCCAGCTCACCCTCCTTGCACCATCTCGTGCAGTAGAGGACAAACAAGGAGAATTTCACGAGAAATGGGCGAAGGACGTGCTAGTATTAGCAGGTATGAAACCTATGTTGCAGACCCGAATTTGCCGGGTCGGGTTGGATCCGACCCGGCGGATCCAATCTTGAATTTTCAATCCAATTAGGATCCAATTCGCCCACTTTTTGTAAAATTGATGTCGCAATTGGGTTTCCTAGCATGTTTTACATGTAAAATGGATGTTTTCATGAATGAATGACTTGGAATTGAATAAAAACCCCAAATTTCATGAAAGATTTGAAATTGATTTTCTGTTAATTGATGGCCTAAACGATTGAATTATTCGAAATTGAGGCTGCCATCGAATCCAAAATGATGAAAACAATAGAGTAGAGGTGTTCTATTTTCATGGATGTGACCCGAGAGAATTTAATTTGAAGATTAGCAAAATCGGAGACTAAATTGAAAATAATTTTGTGCAATTAAGTCCTTTTGTCAAAATTGATCAAATTGGAGGCCAAATTGACCCAACGGCACTTCAAGGCTCTAGATTCAAATGTCATAGCTTATTATAAGTGAAAATTGAAAATTAAAAGATTCAAAAAGAAATTTTTGTGCTAGATTCGGGTTTTTGTTCGTGAAGGAACATAGTTACCCAAGTCGAATTTCTGAGGTTTAAAGTGACCATTCTGAAAAGGGAATTAAAATAAAATTATTGACTATATTTTTTTATATTTTTTCTGACCATGAATGATATTTTTCTAATATTTTTGGTATTTTTATAATTACATAAATTCGAAAAAAAAAAAATTAAAAATGAAAAAAAATATTTTGTGTTCAAAATTGGTTCCTAAGGTTAGGCCAAGGTTTCCAAAATTGATTTTGAAATTTTATGAAATTTTTTTCTTTTTTTAATTAATTTTGAGAATAAAAATGAAATGAAAAGGTGGCTAAAAATTATGTGTCAACATATTAATCTTTACTACGGGATTGTTTCCCACCCTACATAGTGCAACAAATACTTGCCATTCCCCTTATCCGACTATCCCCAATAGATCGATTGGTTTGGGCTCCTGCTTCCAGTGGAGCTTACTCCGTCAATTCAGCATATAAGCAGTTCAACATAGCCTCTTCTCAATCGCCAAAAATGACCCATCCTCATCTTACCGGCATCCGCCAAAATTGTGGAAACTAATATGGACAATACCAGTTCCTACAAAACTCCGGCACTTCACTTGGCATCTTTGTCAAGACGCAATTCCTACAGGAATGAAATTAGTTAACAGGAAGATCATATCTGATTCATATTGTGCGATCTGCCAGCAATTTCCGGAGACGCTTGAGCACTTATTTTTTACTCTGCCCTTGTACAGTCGATGTATGGAATCATAACCAGGTTCAAATCCAAATTCAACCACATCGCATTACTAGAATCGAAGAATGGCTACTCCCCCTGCTTGGAGATCCACAACAAGTGCGACACTCACAAATCACGCTACGCCTACTGGTAATCCAACGGCTGTGGCAAATATGGAAAGCCAGAAACGGCTACATCTTCCGACATCAGCAACCTCCTCCATGGGATGTTGTTGACGCAGCGATCGCCAATCACTTACCGTTTGCCAGATGGAACAAGCATGCATCATTGGAAGCACATATACAGAGAAACCACAAAGGTGTTAGGGAGCGACTACCTCCTCGATTGCAACCCCAGTCCCTGGATCTTTCAAATTCAATGTTGATGGATCGTTCATCCCGGGTCACGATAATGGCCTCATTGCTGGTCTTCTTCGTGATCAGCAGGGCTACTGCATGGGTGGGTTTGTACAGACTGTTCCAGCCACCAATTCCGAGCAGGTTGAAACTCTTGCGTGCTATCAAGCTTTTAAATTTATAGTGGGTCACATTGCTAACGAGGACGCTAACCTTAATAAAGCATCGACCATCTCCATTGAATCTGATTGCCGCAATGTTATTGAAGATCTCGTTTCTCTACAACAGTGGGTGGCGTTGAGTCCTTCAGATAAGCCTTCGTCGTCCCTGCAGAAGACGTCCAATTGGAGTTCCTTTTCCATTTTGTCAGAATGTTCTCTTTTGATAAGTTGGGCCAAGGGTTTTTTTGTGTTTAGTTTTTGCTCCAGGGAGGCCAATAAGCCTGCAAATTGGCTGTGCCAGGCCCAACGCAGGAATAACCTCCCTCAAGATTGGCTCAGCTCCATGCTGAATGTACTACGGGCTTTGCTCTGCTCCGAAGCCCATCCGAATTGTACGCCTGGAACTTTGTTAGCTTAATATATGCTCCGTTGCGACCAAAAAGAAAAAAAGAAAAAACACTCCTCCGCTTGCATAATTTTTTTAATCAAGTTCCTCTGCCTACAAATTTAGTTAATTGTAGCCTCCTTAACTTTAAAAGCTCGAGTGCAGTATTCATGTTGAGAAATCTTATTGCTCGATGTCGGGTTACAATCTTCATCTTTGAGAATTTATTTATTATTTTTATTTATTTTTTATTTTTTTGCCCGCGACCCGGGCCGTGGCCCGGGGGTAGATATCTTGACTTCCATTCATAAGATCTGGAGTCGGATGTCATAAATTAAAAATTCAGGGACTTAATTGACGAAAGTTTCGTAAGTTTTGGGCCAAACACTGCCAACCATTTTAGGCTAATACGTGTGTCCCGTACTCATGTTTATTCCTAAAACCCCGCCATTTTCTGAGACTTGGAGCTCGCCTGGTCGCAAGAAAACCGTTGAGAGGTGAACGGTCCCGCACGAATTGAATTCTCTCACCGCGTGCGTATGTGTTCGTGCGCGTCCCAATGATGTAGGCTGGTGAAGAACGCCCCCCTCTTTTCTGGGGAAAGTTTCTTCATCTCTCTCCCTGGGTCAACCCGCAAAATTCATTCGGTGCCTCTCTCGTCATCTTGATTCGTCTGGTTTATTGAAATAGAGGTGCATTTTCTGTTTGATGCCTTGTGGACGGTTTCCCGGTTCATGGCTGAGATTAGAAACTTACTTATGCGTTGCAAATCCTGTTGTGAATGGGGTGACGAAGAGTTTTGTTAGCTGTAGTCAGTGATTTGGATATGCTCACAAGGCCATTGTCCTGCAGGAAATGAAGAGTTTTGTTAGCTGTAGTTGGTATCGAGATTCGGAGTTCAATATGATCGATTGAGTAGCAAGATATAAGAGCTTGGAGATGCAAGCTGTGGAGAGGATAGGCAGGTACATATCGAAAGGGGTGTACATTGTTTCCGGCCCCTTCCATCCGTTCGGTGGAGCAGTAGACATAATCGTCGTTAAACAGCCTGATGGTACTTTCAAATCCTCTCCTTGGTACGTCTGCTTCGGGAAATTCCAGGGGGTTTTGAAGACAAAAGAGAAGATTGTCAAAATATGCGTCAATGGGGTCGAGGCGGACTTCCACATGTATCTGAACCATAAAGGGGAGGCCTACTTCCTCAAGGAAGTGGATGAAGAAGAGGAATCATACGCAAAATTTCCTTCGGGCGGAGAGAGTGGAGGGCATTCATGGGTGATGTCGGGAAGTCGCAGTTTCGATTCTCAAGGGTCTACTCTGCATGATGCAGGAAATGAGAACAATATGGGCAGAAGTCGTTCTTGCCAATCACCAGCTTATGGGCTTGTTTCAGAATGCAGATCGACGACGACTGATGGTCCCAGGCAACGAGAGGTTGGTGTTGGTGTCATAAGGAGAGGTCCATTAGAGCGCGCAGAGATTGCGGCTGAACTTCTGGAGTTGAATTGGTCCATCTCTTTCAAGTTCAGGAAAAGATATTCTCCTGAACTTGCTCCTGCTACTTTTGACAGTAAAATTGTTAATGTGGATAAGGAGCCAAGCTGCAAGGAGTCCCCTGTCCACAGTAACCCGGAAAGCAGTTCAACGGATGGCCTATCGCATGAGGAAGCTACCTCCTGCAACATGAGTGTGCAGTCCGTTGAAAATACGGGCTTCACTGTCCAATGTGCTAATGGAAAACTTTCATATTTGAATGGCATCGCAGAGGGCATTGCTACATCCACTGGAGGTAAGATGTAAGACTGAGTACTATGGCTGAACACCGTGACGTAATATTGAGAACTGCTTCAAAATATCAAAGGATATCGGGTGGTTGACGATAATGCTGCAAGCATGGCTGTAACTGTTGAACCCTTTCCCTTTTATTCTTTGTTTGGTCTTATGTACTAGTTAAACTCGCGGTAAGAGACTAGTAGAGTTTGGATTAAGTTGTCTCAAAGAAAGTATGTTAATCAACCAGGTAGTCATATATCCACGGAGCAAACATATGGAGTTCATTCCTTCACTGTTGAGACTTCGGAGAACTTATGTGCCTCTAGTGAGCGATCCAATCAAATATTGTACCATGATAGCAGAGAAACCAGGGATGTCCATCCGGAAGCAGTACTGATAAATAACAATAGCATTGCTGAGGTAACTTTCTTCTGAATTGTTTATTTATTTATTTTTTTGTTTTTGTATATACAAAGGAAAACTTTGCCTATGTAGTTTACATAACCTGTCCCACGTCAGGATAAAGGAGGAGGGTTGCGTCAAGCGTAACGGGCCGGTTGTAAAAAAAAGCTATTTATATGAGATGAACCCTTATCCCCAACTAGTTTAGGATAAAGGTGTTGTCGATGTTGATGTTGATGTCCATTAACTGCCGACCCCAACTAGTTTGAGATAAAGGTGTTGTTGATGTTGATGTTATATATAAAGGTAGTTTAGTTCACACATGATACTTGGATACGATATTCTCCATGAGATTGATGAATATCAGGATACTGCTGCAAGCACCAGGGAAAATTTTATGGTCTTACTATACTAGTGATGCTTGTCTTCCAAGTTCTGTCAGCTCCATTCTATAGTTTGACTCATTTTGGTTGATCATTTTTGAGATACTTGTTTACCTGGAATTTCATATCTGAAGCTGCAAGCAGATATTTTGTTACAAGAAGTCAATGTAATTCTTACGCGCGCATAAGTGCAATCCTGAGTTCAATTTCAAATTAATCCACTGTATATTGCATGATTGGTAGTTCAAGAAAACAACTAGAAGAATGATCTAGCTGTGCCTAGTCCTGTATGCAGGAATTTATGGAGATGCGCGAAGGAGATACAGTCACAATACTGGAAACATTTGATCCAGTTGACACCAGCATCACATATGGTTCTGTCAAGCAAACAGAATCGCCAAGCATCTGTAGTGTCTCCATTTTCAGCAGCAGGATTAGCCAAGCAGGTCAAAACAGTTCTACTGATGAAACAAGCAAATTCCAACTCAGTTCAGAGACTATGGACGATACCAACGGGTCATATTGTGGTTTTCTTCTGACAAAAGACCACAGTTTTCCAACAGAAAATAATTCAGCTGGAGAATTTCTTTTGAGTGGCCTTGATGAGTCCAAACTCAGTGAGGTCAATCCAGGGGAAAATATAACATTGGCTCCTGTTGACAAAGAAAGAAACCTCCCATTGAATCCACAGTGCTTCTTCGAACCGGCAGGCACGTTAATTTATGTGAAGAATGAGTCACTTGTGATATCAGACAACTTCGATCGAGAAAATCTGTCAACTGATGCTGAATATGCAGACAAAAGGTCAAGAACCACTTCAGTTCCCACTGAGATTGCCAGAAGTAGTAAGACCGATGAGAGGCAAATCGGACATGAAGCACAAGCATTGCCTAACATGAAGTCCGAATTTGACGGTTTGGAAGCACATGGCTTCTATTGTCCCCTAAGCCGCTCTTCGGATTTGGATTCTGAGTCTGAGAATCCGACATTGCTGAACAGAGAGGACTCTGACATCAGGAAGACTGGTGTGTGCAATGAAGGTAAACTAGCTTTAGAACTGTGTCATATTGAGGATTCCCAGGATTTAGATGGGAGCACCAAAGATGATTGGCATTACTCTTATTTGTTGTCATAAGTCAATAATTTGTGAAGCTACATTCAAAGTCAAAATTAAAGGAGGCCCTTGTTACTTCTCTCTCTCAACACTTATCTAGTGAGGTTCTCCTGCTAATAAGTACTTGCTTGCGGATGTAATTGCTTTATTGCCGCATGAGCTACTTCCAAAACGTTGATCTGGCTGTTCAAGAAAAACGTCTACCAAATTCCTATTATTTTCAAATTGGGTGGAAGTCACCAACTTTACATCATGTGCAGAAGCACCTGTTTCCAAGCAGATACAGGAGCAGATGGGTGCTGATGCTGCTTCTCCTTTCCCTAATGGCCAATTAGCACATGATGACTCTAGTTCACTTAGGCTTGATGCTGAGCACGCTTCAGAGAGTGTTGATGGTATGGACAGAGATCAAACTTTACCAAAGCCGAAGTATGGGAAAAAGATGTTCAGGGAGAATACCCCGACATCTGAACAGGTGGCATCACTGAACTTGAGGGAAGGGAGTAACACGATTACCTTCACCTTCTCCACAGCAATGCTAGGGGAGCAGCAGGTCACTTTTGCACCTTGATACTTCTGAGCAAGAGGCCTAGAGAATTCTTTCAATTCCTTCTTCAGGAAGAAAGCAATATCACTCCATCGGAACTGACAATGGACAATTGAACAGGTTGATTGCAAAATCTACTTATGGAAATGGAGTGATCGTGTTATTATTTCTGACGTTGATGGCACCATTACCAAGTAAGGCCACTACAACCTTATATCAAACAGGGGCTATGTGGGCTATTTATTGTTTCAGATTTATTAGATTCGTCTGCAATCTTGAAACTAAGCCAAATATTCTGGTGCTATTTCCTAGTTTTAGAAGATGACTGTTAATTGAATTAATGTTTGACGAGTGATAAGACTTTTTGAATAAATTCCACAATCATGCTTCAAAAATATGAATTAAACTCTTGTGTTGTTAGTTTGGTTTGGGACTTGAACTTACCCAGATGCAAGCCATGACGGTCTTGCAATTAGCCCATCGTCTTATGTCCACCATTCACATTTTGGGTAGTATTGCTTATGCCCGTTACAGTTTCTCCTGGGCCAATAGAACCTAGAACATCTTGCTTTTCTGGAGAATGCATTTAGTCAGGTGTCATCAGATGAGCCAGTCTCATTAGTTTGCCAACTAGCCTCTTTTACCAGTCAAACAGACGTTATCCGACTTACCGGTGCCATACACTAGATCAAGAGAACATCTTTGATGATTGTCACTATAATTGTAGTTCCAAACTGTGATCAAAGTAAATGATAGTGCTTTCGCCTGACTAATATGTCTTGGAGCCAAGGACTGCCCTCTTAGAATGATTGAGATCACTTGACTAAAAGTTGTATATGCTGGAGCTTAAATATATTTGTCAATGCCTTTCTTGCTCATAACCAATTTCGCGAGATTAAGTTTTGGATCTTGACTTGTGGCTGACGCCTCGGCTTTCGCAACATTATCATATATTTCGTACCAGTACTTATCTCAAAATTTTTGTTTCTTTTGATCCGTCCTCCAATCATCCCTTCTTGAAGTAGACATTTTTTCAAGAGTGTTCTTATCTCACTGGTGGTAATTTTCAATTTCAACAGGTCTGATGTTTTAGGACAGTTCATGCCTTTGGTTGGGGTAGATTGGTCACATACAGGTGTTGCACGTCTCTTTTCGGCTATTAAGGTTTGCTGCGTTTTTTACCCTTTTTTGTGAATTAGGTTTTACTTTAACGGAAGCTATGGAGTTGCTTCCATCTTGTAATTTTGGAAGTCAAAATAGTTCTCAGAATGTCTAGTGGCATCTTTAGTCCAGAATTTTGATATGATGCCACTGTTCTTGAAAAGTTCATTTCAAAGCATATGCTTGATCCTGTGTATAACTGATTATGACAGCAATCAGGCCTAGATAACAAAGATTAGACCTATATTTCGTAAGGTTTATAAGTCGTCAGATATTTCCTTTCACATATCAACCTTGTTCTTCCTTTCAGGAAAATGGATATCAATTGCTTTTCCTCAGTGCGCGTTCCATAACTCAGGCTTATCTGACCAGGCAATTTCTATTCAACCTTAAACAGGTATTCCAATGTAATTTTGCTCCACTCAAGGTAGATCTGTCGAACATATTTGTCGCTAAGTTTCTCTTCCACCTGACCACTGTGGCGCCTCTTCTTCTCTCGCTAGCTATATCTTCCTTAAATTTAAGTTCTTCCCTTTTCAGGATGGCGATGCCTTACCAGATGGACCTGTTGTAATATCTCCTGATGGAATTTTTCCTTCTTTATTTCGAGAAGGTATCTCGCTCCTTATGCATAATTATGCCTAGTTGTTGAAATAGGTGTCCTATCTTGCGGTTACAATATGGAGTATGGCAAAACATGCAATACGTATGAAACCAATTGAACAAAAAGAGGCAATACAAGTGAAGATGTGTGGAAAGTAGAGAAACCACATACAAATTTTGTGTTTCGTCCACCGGAAGACATCCACTGTCGAAGGAGGATGGAAATTCATTGTACCAAATTGAATCACATGAATTCAAAGAACTCTCACAGAAATTTGGCTTTGAAAATGCAGCCTTTTGCTCTTTCTTCAGATAACAGGAACAGCTAAAAAGAGTCGTTTCACAAAGCCCTGAATAGGGCATTCATAACCTATGTAAGATAAATGTCAAACTGGGTCACAATGTAGGCGGAGGTCCACCAATTTTTTAACTCATAACATAGAACTCTCCACTTCAACTTGAACTTCATCAAATTCCCAAAAAAACGAACTCACAAAACCTTCTCCACACACCATAAGGCACTACGCGACATGGCAGCAGCCAATCAAGTTATAAGACATGCTTGAGCTTAGAGAGGAAGAGGATTCATTGCCATGGATTAATTACAGTTCCAATTTTTCTTCTTTGGTTATCTCTTTGAGAAATAATTCCACAAACATAATGTCATCTGATGTCAATTTACTTTGATCTCTCTTATGGAACCATCTGATTCTTGGATGCATAGCATTCTAGCTATCACCAGCACAATTGTTTCTTCACAATCCAAGCAAAGACAGTCCTGCAACTTGGCCTTCCAGCCGTGCAACTGTTAACTATGAAGACGTTCCCAGTTATCTCCTTCTGTCGAGATCACCAGCTTGACTGATCTGAATGATGCTCATCTATCATTATCATATTTACTCTCTGCTTCCTGTTTCCTAATTCACCCGCTTTCCCTGTTTTTTCAGTTGTGAGGAGATGTCCTCATGAATTTAAGATAGCATGCTTAGAGGTTAGTTCCTCCCAGTCTCATGTTGAAATATACAATTTATTGGTCCAAAACGCTTGATGCAATACTCTGTTCTGTGCATTTGAAATTGTTCTGCCCCTAGCCCGTTCAGAAGTTCGACACATTATCATGCTTCCTCTCTTTGTGCATGCATTGGCATGCGCACGTGCGCACGTGCAAGCATGTGCTATCTCATGATTATGGTTCTTTTTGTGAACTTTATGTGGTGCAGACACAATGTACGCAGTCATTGTTCATTCTGAATTTCTTTTTGAGGTCCTTTTCATTTATATGATGATTAGAAAAATGCAAATCCTTTGCTTGAGTGAGAAAACAGCTGATTTTCTGTCAGTCTGTTCTGACTCCGTGTTTCATTGCTTTTCTTCCAATACTTCTTAGGATATCAAGTCATTGTTTCCCTCGGATTGCAATCCATTCTATGCTGGTTTTGGAAACAGAGACACAGATGAAATCAGCTACCTCAAAGTTGGAATACCAAAAGGAAAAATTTTCATAATCAACCCCAAGGTGAGTTAATGACTGTGCTGAAGTGGAATCTCATGGCCGTACAGCACTAATTTCTTCGATGAATCTGACTTGCAGGGTGAGATTGCTGTGAACCATCACGTTAACACAAAGTCATATACATCCATTCATGCTCTTGTTAATGGCATGTTCCCGGCGTTGACCTCACGGTCCTCACCAGAGCAGGTTTGCTTCTGTAACTTTATTTATCTTCACTTATTGTTTCGGACTCTATAAACCAGCAGCTGAAGGGAGAAGAGCTTCAGTTAGCTCACCCTTTCGAGCACCATGTAAACACAGTTTCACCACAGATAGTTATCCACATTTTTTTCCTGTTTTAACTTATATATGTTAGAATATGCAAGGTTAAGTGCACGAGGGAAAAGATTTTGGGCACAGAACATACTTTTGCATCTCTTGTTTCAATTGAACACCGAAACTCTGACTGACGGAAAATGAGATCGACATTTGCCTGGTTAGTCAACTGGAGTTCAATTTTAGTAAAGCGATCCATGTTTTCAAAACATGGAGATGACTTTGGTGAAATAACACAATTTTCAAAGACGGAGAAGTCCGACAGTTTAACCTCCAATTTTTTTTTTGTGAACCAAGAATTTCCTATCTTTGGCCAAAAAATCAAATCACTGCTATGAATATTCCTTTTTATTCATACTTTGGTTTCGATTATTAAAGTGAACTGAGCCTACAATCTGTACATTCCATGTAATTAAATTTTCCTTTGCCCAACTTTCTCCTTTCATAAGTTATTTCTTTTCCTATTTGGTAATCAATTTCATGTATATCCTAGAGAGGGAAAACGACGTCCCCGGCAATCCCAGGCCAACAAAAACAACTTTGTTCTACTCAACCAGTTACAAGGCCTAAAGAAATATTGTGCAAAATTACCAGTCCAACTACTGAGACCAACAGAAGTGAAATTTGAAAGATTATACTAACGTCTAACGACTAAGATGAATCACACAGAGCTCAATGCATAACAACTCTCCAATTTCTACTGATGTCCACTACTTCAGTATACAGCTGTTCCTGCTTCTTGCCATCATGCAACAGAGATTCAGGAGTATTTCAAACTGCGAAAAGTGAAATCCACCATGACTTGATCAAAACGGAGATTAACTTGCTCATGCAGAACTCGATTTCTCTCCATCCAAACATTGTAGATTGAAGCCTTCCATTCCAATTTGAGAAGTATCACCTTCAGATGTCTTCCTTTTATTTCCTTCAAAGGCCAAGGGTACTCCACATTCCAATTAGCTGAGGCCTATTTTATTCAACAGCTTCAAAACTTGCTCCCAAACTTGACTGGAATTTTTTTTTGGTATGGAAACTTGACTAGAAAATGAACACCGGAAAAACCAACATTGCCTGGACTCTGCATTTCTTTTGGCATTAGACACATACTCCATCAATTTCACACTTCTTCAATCTATCAAATGTTTGAAGTCTATTCAACAGAGTGAGCCATACTGTAAAGTCATGCTTAGGTATGCTTTATTTCAACCAAACAATCCTCTGCCAATGTACTTTTTGTCAGAGTTGCCTAATTAGTTTCCAAGCCTCAAGATTAGTGAATTTCCCATCTTTAGATCCCAGGAAAAGAATTTCATCTGAAGCATCGGGGTTCGGGAACAACACTTCGCATATGGCAGCTTGCATACCAATAAGTTCCTCCCTTCTTGCAGCTGACCAACACCACTCTCTTCCATTTATAACATCTGCAGCTTTAGCTGACTTTTGGAGGGAAGAATCACAGATAATTCTAGCTGAATATATATCCATTAGAGCTCCCAATGGATACCATCTATCAAACCAGAAAGAGATGGATCTCCCATCTCCTACAATATTTCACTTGAGATTTAAGGGTACTCTCAGTTATCGTATCTTTCTCAGGCATAGCTGCAATTAGATTGAGCCTCCCATTGCCATATACTTCCTTTAATCAGGGGATGACGGTATGTCCAAGCAATCCATTGGAAATCTTTTTTAAGCAGCAAGCTGCAAAGCATCTTAAGACTGTGCGCTTGATTCCAAAAGATGAAGATTTCGAAGCCCAATCCTCCCTCGCATTTAGAAGTACATAGAACAGACCAAGCTACCTTTGCACCATGCGAATTAGCAGCCTTCCCTTTCCACGATAAAACAGAGCATTTTACTCCCAACACATTTAATGTATTTTTTAGGAAAAATGACCGTTTGACACCAAACGTTGACTAGACTTATGCACCACAGATCCTATAGACTTAAGTCTGCGATGGTTGTTAACCATTCAACATAATCTTTGTCGTTTCTCTGGGGTGACTCGTCATATTTCCATTTTGTTTTGGTTCCAGGAAGACTATAACTCATGGAACTTTTGGAAACTGCCTTCTCCTGCTGTTGACATATGAAGTGGCGTTCCATGCATTTTAGAGGCAGATCCATTTGATGTTAGCCATCTCATTGTTGAACTCTAGCAATTGTTATCTCAGATATTTCAGTGAAAGTTCAGGTTCTCTTAAAGTTTAACTCTGTGTTATATGGACCCTGTGTTATATGGATGATACTGATTCTTATACAGTCTGAACAAGTTAAAAAATTTCAGTATCATAAGAAATGGAAAATTAAGAATCAACCAGGAATGTCGGTTAGAAGATGAATCACCAGAGAAGATCAGTTTAAAGAAAGATGGGGCATCCTATCTGGCGGTTACCTGTATTGCATACTCCAGTCTCAGAGCTTTCGGCTTCGCTCAGGTGAATAGTCATGTAAGTTTTTTCATGCCCCTCTCTAGACACAGACTTAAGATGGTGGAGTGGGTTTTAACTCTGAATTTGAACAATAGTCATGTTTCGGTTTGTATCTTGAGAACTGCAGGGTACACACTTCACAAGCTGCTGGAAAAGATCTGCAGATCTCTGTTACATGAAGCCACTCACGGGTTTATCATTTTGATCATTAGCTGCTTTCGCCTGATTGAGATTCATTTCTTCTGGTGAAGATATCCTCTATTCATTGTCATAGACTTTTATGTGACGTACCTGATCTAATCATGTACAAGAAATTAAGTCCTTATTGAGATTCTCAGCATTCCATTCCTGCACGCTCGGGATGAACTTCTGTTAGAAGGTAGGCCTCATCCGGTTCAACATCCACGTTTTGCCCTATCGTGTTTTGAGATCTGCAAATATGAGCACTTAAAAATGTCAAGAGCGTTGATATCATACTTCTCTCGATTTAAACAACCCAAGAATGCCTTTCGAACTTTACTGGGGTTGAACGCTGACCGAACGAGCTGAGAATTTCTGATGGCTAGTTTTGTTCAAGGCTTTCTCGTGACTTAAATTTAATCAGTTCCGCCAAAATTTTGAGATCTGAATTGGATGGCGCGGTTTGAATGTTAAGAACATAGTTAGTATTCTCTTTGCTTTATGCCAAAATTTTCGAAACCGTAGTGGTTACTCATAAGGGATATCTCATTAGAGCTAATATAGGCACAAGTACAACTGCCATATACTGGAAGTAACTCGACTGAAGCATACAAGCTTCTGTATCAAACAAGAGAGCTCAACCCTTTCAGATATTATTGAACCTGCCTTCAAGCAGAGAACTTAAAAAGGCTACACAATTTTCACGTTGAGATGTTTCTCTGCAAAGTCCACAAGCTCGTTGATCTCATCCGCGTCGATGAAACCGTTGTGGTTGATGTCTGCTGCACGCACCGCCTTGTTGGCCTTCAACCAAGGGAACCATGCACCGGTGGCCCGGACAGCATGCTGGAGCTCCTCCTTGCTAAATCTCCCATCCTTGTTGGCATCAAATGTCACCAACCACCTCTTGAACTCGTCCTTGCTCATCACACCCTTGAAATTAAGGGTCGAGGCATGGGGTTTGATGATCGCCATTGTCGATGCTGCAGAGTGTTTCTGGTCTCTGTGTGTTGTGTTAGAGGGATGACAAAGTGTTACAGTGTGAAAGAGCTGCGCAGGCTTCTTATACTGGCATTGCTATTCACATTCAGCCAGCATAAGCAGAAGAATAAGAATCTCTTTCAAAGTGGTGATGGGTTGAATGTAGCATAAAACCAATGAAATTATCTCATTCACGATCAACTAATGAATAGGTTAAACCTTAAATAAAATAAAAATAAAAAAAGGAAACCTTATCTGATGGACGGTAGTTGGCATCACAACCATAATCAAATTTGATCCACACGGAATTAATTCAATCATCGGTCGAACTGTGGCCGGATTCTTCCTTACTTGTCACGACTCTTTTCATGAGAATCTGATACGCTAAGAATATATATCAAGAATTTCGTATCCAAGATTTAACCATTGATTCATATATATGTCCTTGTTTCCTCAAGAATATAGGCGATTGGGCAGGTTGTGGGCCTGTCGAGTTCGGGCCGTTTCGATTCGGGTCAGTGGGTCACGACCAAGTTGTTTTAGATGGGTCGAGATTTGGTCTACCAATCCTTTACGACGGCCCTACCGTTCACGTGAAGTGTATTAGGGAAGGCTGGAAGCACCCAATAAAAGCTCCTACCTAACCTACTACTTACCCTTTAGACCGCCCACATCCACCCCCCCCCCCCCCCCCCCCCCCCCCCAAAAAAAAAAAAAAAAAAAAAACTACTACTTACCCTCTTTATCGGTTATTTTTGATGAATTAAGGATTCTTCCTTTTACATTATGCAGAGTTTTCTTACAACAAATATACTCATACGGACGAATGAATAAAAGACAGACTCATGTCAATTGTGATAGCTCTTGAATAACTTCAAATACTTCAGCCGTCTCAACAAGTAAATAGTTTAGCGAACAGAAGTGAGTGAGAAACGGTTCAAAAATGTGGAAGGAAACAGAATCAAGCCATTTTTGTTACGTTTGCCCTCATTTTGACTTGCTCAAAAGTGGGCTGCCTAGTAAAATAACATCAAAAAGAAAAGGATACAGAAGACCACCGAGAGATAAAAGGGAAGAAAGAGGAAAGTGTTAGATGCATAGCCTAAAGCCACCATGTAATATTTACATATTAGGGATTTTAGTTGTATTTTCAAATTTCATATTTAATTAATGGCAAAGACTTGTTTGTTCATTTGTCCTATTATATAGATGAACGATTCCATAACATCAGTTGTGACTAAACCTATTTTTGAGACATTAAGAATATGTGCGACTGTTTCATAGTTAAACTGAACCTTTAAATAGTTCCAGGTCAAAAAATCTTTAAGTGGATACTAATGATTCTGTTTTAACCAGTGCGTCCCTTGCTTCACAATTAAGTATTGGATACTCAAAGGAATGATGAGCCACGAGTCATTGGGTATTATGATACCCAAGTTAGAACACATGTGCTTGTACCAGATAAATTCAATGAACATGACAAGCATTGAATGATTAGCAACGTGAAAGTTTCGAGCGTGCTCAATATCTAATCGTTCATGCTTTGGCCTTGAGAAAATAATCCTTAAACCTGAGGCACAATGTTGGCTTGTGTATTGGATGGTTATGGCTCACAAGTGTGCATCTGAATTAGAAAGGTTCATGTCTTGTATAAATGCATATCAATTAGATTTGTAAATATGATCGAATTGGTGGTTTGACAAATATTTCACGACCTTTGTTCGATGGGGACATGGTAAGATAAAGGGATTGAATTACATTGTAGCCAAAACTGACAGTTCATGATGTTCTTAAAGCATTCACGCTATCTGGGTGCCATGACATATTGCTAATATCACTCATGGCTTGTAGAACCTGGAGGCTAATTAGGACAATCATTTCTCTTGGAAGTGATAATGTGTTAGTGCATGTTTTATTGCCAACTCAGTGATGAACTTAGGGATGTTACACACCTTAACCAATATTTGAATGTGAAGAATGATGTTACAAATATGTTTGCAATTACGATTAGTTGATTTGTAATTATATTAAAAAAGATGTAATTTAACTCTTATTTTTTGTCATGGATGTACATGCATGTGATGCATGCTTACGCTCGAAATGGACACATGTTGATGTGCCAATTGTACATGTGAGATTGCACACATACTGTTTATTTTGTTTTGTTTATATATATATAGAGAGAGAGGAGAAGAAACATATTGTTGTTCTACCCTATGAATCGGAATTCTACGGAAACAGATATCCCGACTAAAGCTAGATCAACACAGATGAATCATGTGGTCCTTAATTTGAGAGATTTGGGTAAAACTTGGAAGGTTCGGGATTGGTATCAAACAAAGATGACTGCTATGGCATCGATCTAGCAGGAGACGACTTAGATTGAATATTTTATACGTCGTATTTTTACTGTACACTGTAAACTGTAGCGACACACACACACACACACATATATATATATATATAACTTCAAAAAAAAAATTGAACGCAAGTAGTCAGCTTGCTGACCACGAATGTTTATCATCTTGCTGGCCACGGGTCAGCAGGTTTGCTGGCCACAAAGGTGCAAGTTGCTGACACTCACGTCCCCATTTGCCTATAGAAGGGCTTGAAGAGAAACAGAACGTGAGGTGAAGAATAGAGAGAAGAGAAGAGATTTTGCGAGAAAATTTTGCTCTTACAAGTGTGTGCATTGTGGTCAGTGAGAAAACGGTTTTCTCTTGAAAGGGTGTGTTCATTTTAAGCGTGCAGGAATTAAGGGAGAGCAGAAAAATTGTTTTCATTGTTCTTGCCATTGTGACCCAAAAATCGGAAGTACGGTCAGTCGTGTCCCCTAGATAGCACAATCAAAAGGTGATGATCGTCCGCAAGTTCAGCCTTCCCGATCCTCATGCGACTGGTGTATTATTTGAACTAGAGGCCCTACACTTGTGGAACTCAAAAGGAAGAACATATGAACCAATTCGTTTCTAGGACGGTTCAAGAGGTAATCTGTTAATTCTCTTAGTTTAATTTGATTTTTGATTGAAATGCATGAACGACGCCTTTAGAGATACATGTAGGGTTTACTCATTTCCATTGCGTTTTGTGTTTTAATTTTACCCGTACATGTTCTACAAAATCCCAACAGTGGTATCAAAGCCAATCCCTATGCGTATTCATTCATTTAATTGATTTAGGTTCACATTAATATTTTGTGATTGGCCAATTTATTTTAGAGAATTGTTTTCTATTACGTGGCCTATTGAAGTTGATTATTATGATCAATTTAGCAAAAATTAAAACTAAACCAATTTTGAATAAAAATCCGTTGCTAGCTTTTATTTTACGTTTGGATTCGAAAAAATGATTCACAGCGATGAACCAAGAGGCCACAATGTAGCTATCGCTTAGAATCACGCTTGTGAAAATTGTTTCGCCAGTGTTGATTTATTGACACGGCTTGCATTGTTCGCCTATGAATTTAAATCAATCCATAATTTTGTTTGTGTCTTCTGAAACTTCAAATTATAAATTTATTGCTCACGTGAGAAAGGGTGGGTATACAATGGTTAAATGCAGACCCATTGGCTCGAGGCTCATTAAACATAATTTTAGGATCACCACATAGGATAGATATTTAATGCGATTGACATCTATTGATTTATTCTAATTATATGAGCATGTTAAACTGATTAATGTGTAAGGTGACACCGTTAATAATGACCAAAACATCCTTGACAATAAATTAAGTCATAACAAGTTTCAGACTTGTGGCCTTCCACATCGTGGTTTGATCCAATATTATAGTGGTTGATTGACCGGCTATGGATACATTGGGGTCAATTGTCATTCATATTATTGGACCACTCCATTATGCATATGATGTTGTGGGATTGGAACCAAACAATTTTCAATAACTGTCAGGTGAGGGGACTATTTGCGTTTATAATACTTGCATGAGATAATGGGCTAGGCTTAACTGTGATCGTGAAGCCAATAATTATCAGGTGACTTTCATGGTCTAGAGGCTGAAGTTATGATTAGGACTCGCATATGATGCTTTGAATAAGTTGATTTACTCATTAAGTTTATTGAACACCAATAACTGTCAGGTGAGGTGGACCATAAATTGGTGGAGCTTCAATGCCCACTAGTAGTCTTTACCCAATGGAGATTGTCGTTTCTCATTTTAAGGAGTATGATATTCGGCATAAATTTAGTGGGAGGATCTATTTCATTTAAAGTCCGAAATGAAATAGCTACTTTGAAAGACAACGACTAATAATTTATTTTCTGCAAAGATATTAATATTTTGAAAATGATGAGCACAAAACCACCTTGCTTTGATTCTTGACAAAAAAAAAATTTGGCTGGACCCAATTTCACCGACCAGTTGAAGAATTTGAGAATTGTTCTTAATTCAGAAAAACTCGGGTATGTATTTGATGAAAAGATGTTAACTTTTTTTTGGTCTTGAGGGTGGGACCTAATAGAAATTTGTTAACTGTGATAAGTGTCATGATGATGACTTAAAAGTTAGGTCATTGTATCATCCCATTTTTGTTAGCTCTGAAACGGTCAAGGAGGATCGAAATGGATTTGGAAGCTGACTCATGAAGAGGAGGTTCGATTCTAATTAAATGGAAATGAGTCAGTCCGCTATCGCCAAGTCAATATTGGTCGAGAACCCGAGGATATTAGTAATACCTCGATCATGGGAATAAGGAACCAATGTGTGATCATTGGACGTTATAAGCTTCACCTTGCAAGGATAGATCTCGACGGGTTTAAGGAAGTAATTCAAGATCCTATTAAATTTTGGATTGTATTACGAGGACCAAGATAGAGCCAATAAGTTCTTCGAGTACGTGCGACTAGGTCTCACGTCCGAAGGGACTAATAGATGGCGAGATGTCATCACAATATTATATTGGGTGTGATTGGCTACTAAACTCTTTTGGCTCTCAGTAGAAGGGAAATTCATGTGCAAATTAATCCACGATCCGAGAGCTCGCATTTTCGTTTTTCAGCGCACATTGAAAATAAAATGGCTTGTTCAAGCTCGTCCGGATGTCGAATTGAGCTCTATTTTCTCCCATGCGATCGTAAGATAATGAGGAATATGAATCTGATCTCCAATTACCAGAGAAGTGGATGCAAAATTATCAGGTTTGATTGGAATGAACCTGGACGTATTTGGATGTTGAATTCGAAGGCTAATGCATGTTTAAGCGGGAGAGGGTGATGTGGCAAGAAGGAACAGCTATGAGGATGCATGAGCAACAAGTAGTGCGCATGCAAGACATATAGGGCAAATGGCAACTTAGCCTGCCGCATCTCCGCCAAGTGTCAAAGAGGAATAGACAAGTATCGCATGACTTGGTCCCCAAGTTTTCTAACCTCTATATAAGGAGGTGCATGAGGTTGAGAAGAAGCTTTTGGCTCCCCCTCCTTCCCTCTATATTTTCCCTTAGCAAACAGCAACTCGTGTGGCGTCCAGTAGCTCGAAACAAAGATCGATGGTGGTTCAACAGCTGATCGTAAGGAAATCAAACACCAACAGCAACTCTCCTCGGATCGAAAGGCAAGGAATCTATTCTAATCTTGTCTTGTAGTCTCTAAGATATTGAGTAGAACAGACAAAATTATATTGAGTAGGGTATGGGTGGTCCGAATATTGATTGATCCCCGCGGGCCATTGGTAGAGGCCAAGCTGGAATTGAGGTAGGTTGAATCAAAATTTGCGTCAAAGGAGGCCACTGTTCTTGGTATTAGTTCCTACTAATTTGCAAAAGGAAAAGAAATGAAATACTAAGATTATCCGAAGGCCTTAGGATGGTCAACCTAGTTAAAATACAAAATGGGTTCAGCTCGAAGAATACCCTAAGGTGTCCGAAGTTTGAGCTATGTCTTCTGTTGCGGCGCGGTTGAATCTAACTTGTAGAATGTTAAGCTAAATATGCTGAACTCATTAAGGAGAATGGGAGTTCGATTCGCAAGAAACATAGATGGTTTGAGTGAAATTACCTAGAGATGTTTTAGGGACCGAACGATAGTAGCTTCGGCCTTGATCTAGGAGTTGGAACAGATTCAGTTTGGTCTAGGGATATCGAATCAGACCTGTAAAAGAAGAGGTCGTGCTATGTATATGCTAATTGGTCATCGAAAATGGGAATTGGCGAGAGAGAAAGAGAGCTTGATGGAGATTCATTCCGGATTCTCTGGGAATCGAAGGATGGTGACTTCGACCATGGTTTAGGGACTTGATGGGGTTTAGTTACCTAAAATTCAGAATGAATTTTAAGTCCATTGAAAGTCTAAAACAAGGAGCTTTGTAAGATTGATCGAGTTGAGAACGCCTTTGAGGCTTGGGGAGTATAAATTGAACACCCTATAAGAATTGATAGACCTCAGAGTTGCTGGAGTACGTTGATTTGTGACTTATTCTTTCATCAGATTATGATGCTATCCTTGAGTGGCATTGTGACTTGGGATGAAAGATGAGCTTGTACGTTGACATGACAAAGCATGGTTGGTTCATGAGTCAATGTTTAATGTTCGGCATTGACTTTATATACATGACGCTTGATTCCCTTGGTCAATGTTGCATGTTACTCCATGATTTTGGAAGTGATTGGCACCCTGAGCCATATGCGGGAAACACCTCGAGCCATATGCGGGAGACGTACCTAGGCCATGTGTGGGAGTTGTTCCTGAGTTATGTGAGGGAGTACCGTGAAGAATAGAAATTCTTGAGTCATATGCAGAAACAATCCTGAACCATGTGCGGGAATTGTTTCTGAGATATGTGCGGTGAAGACAGAACCCTGCAATCGTTTATTGTTGAAGTTGTATCGTTATGAGCTCGGATTTGTTTTGAGATATTAATTGATTGAGTGGAAAGGAGTCATGTGATGCTAGTAAGCAAGTAGACCCTAATTATTGGATTTGCTCAGCTATGAGCTTGGATCTGTTTTGAAGCATTACATGAGTTGGATTGAACTTTTGTGGTTGTCTAATAGAATGAACATGGCCGAATGATATGCCTTGTCAGTTAGTCTTCTCATGTGTTATATGACTTGAAGAATGAACTCATACTTTTAGCCAATAGTCGAGTCTAAATGACTGAGTAATAAATAAAGAAGAACTGGCTAGGTGACATGGTTGGAATATTTCTTGCTGAGCTAGTGAGTTCACCCTTGTATTATTTTACCCTTTTCAGATTACTGGACGTGGCAATCCTACTCTAGTCGACAAGTAAGGAGGATCGGAGGTCCGGGATGCTACAATCATATATGTTTGCTTTGATGAATAATGAAATTTAGAAGAAGTATGATAGCATGGAAGATGTTGGGCCGATCATCTTGCATTTAAAAGAATTTTTTTGATGAAAATGGTTGAACCATTAGATATGAGATATCAAAGTCATTATACCATATGAGGATGGTTAAGGGATCATTAATTACTGATCATGTTTTGAAAATGATTTAGCATATGGAAGAATTGGCTAGGCTGAATCTCATTATGGATAATGAGTTAGCTGTGGATTTGATCGTCCAATCTTTATCCAATTCATTCTTCGATTTTATCCAAAACTTCCATATGCATAAGCTGAAAAAAACTCTTGCCAAGTTACATAGCATGCTGGTAGTTTATGAGAAGGAAATGCATAATACGAGGCCAAACGTAGTGGTTATGGCTAAGGTTTCTTATTCAAATAGTAAGAATATTTTGAAGAAAAAAAGGAAAGGCCTGTGAAAACTATTGTGAAATCAAAGCTCAAGGCTGAAAAAGAGAACTGTGCTGCCATAGGGCACCAGAGGAGGAACTATAACATGCGCCTCACAAACTTGAAGGTCAAGCCCAAGAACCAACCTTGTGAATGTATGATATTTATGCATATTAAAACTAACCTTATGGTTAGTGTTGAATCCAGCTTATGGGTTCTAGATTCTATTACAACATCATATGCATGTATGTCTTTGTAGAATCTAGAAACAAGGAAGATATTAGAGATAAATGAATTGTCTTGACATTTAAAAATAGAGCAAGAGTTGCTGCATAGCTATAAGGACTTTTCGTTTATGTTTTCCATCTGGACATGTTTTGATTTTGAAAAATTGTCCGCATTATGATAATGTTATTCGTAACATCATCTTTATACCACATTTAGTTAAAAAGAATTATGAATTTTCTTTTGCTGATGATGTATGCTTTATTTTTCGTAATAGAAGATGTGTTAGTTTTGTTTTATTAACCAATAATCTTTATACAATTACGATGTCCAGTAATGCGATTACTAGGGGTGTCAATGGGTCGGGTCGGGTAGGGTAGGGTTTTAACGATACCCGACTAACCCGAAACACTACACCCTTATGCTTGATTCGACTTGAAACAAGGTCGAAAGGAACATGATCAGAAAAATCAGGTTGGGTCATTTCGAGTCGGTCGATTCGGGTTTCGTGCCTTAGATCTAGCTTTTTTTAAATTTTTACTATATGATGTGCTTCTAATTCACTCACAGATGAACATTAAAATATTGTAAAAAAACTGAGCAATGTTATTAATAGAATTTCAATCTCATCAAAATACTAACATATGATACTATATCAATTTGTGGCACAAATTTGGGCGAAATTACAATACCATAATGTTCTATATAAGCAACTGCGATTAGCTCGATTTAAAACAACGAAAAAAACAACTTTCTTATAAAAAGACCATGACGGAAGGGAAGAAATAAAACAAATAATAAAAAAACTTGGCTGTTTCTGCATTGGAGGATTTCAAGTCAGCATAGGAAAAATTTTAATCTTAACGCTGCTTCATTAGTGTCTTAAGCAGATAATTGGACTAATCGAAGACATTTTGGCAAGAAATCCACCTCAATCGCAGGGAAAATTGCAATCTTTCAGGTCCTTTTGTCCACTCAAGAATCTTTTTGGCCTAGTACATTCTAATAATAGTGAAAATTCACCATGTAGAGCCACATGAGCAACTGAAGTGAGTAACCTCTATGGCAAGATTAGTCAAGGTGAAGAATACAACGCAACCAAAAAAATAAGTACATTCATTCAAGAACCATGAGGCACTTTTCTCTTTCTCCACAATTAGACATTGATCAAATCATCAAACGGCTGATCAGAGCGCTAGAGGAGAGGAAGGAGGTGAATACTTGTCTCATGAAACCATCCATTTTCCCATGATACACCATCTCAAGCTGAGAGGCATTCCAAAGCTGCAGAAGATCGAATTCAAGATATCATTTAAGCCTGCGACTAAGGCTGCCACCAGAGAAGGGAAATACAGGCAAAATACATTTCTCTACTAAAAAATTCAAAAGATCAACTTACTGGATCAGTTGTTAGAGCTTTCTCCGACTGCTCCCTGTGACATTCCGAATTCCGACCCTTTTCGAGGCTATGAATTAGACCTCAGAAATGGGTATCAGATATTGAGAAATTTCAACTTTTGAAAGGAATTGGACGTTGCCCGACCCTATTCCTACCCGAGGGCTTTCATTTTGGATTTTCGGGCTTGTTTTGACTTGATTCTTGGTAAGACCGCCTCTCAAGCCTTGTTAAGACATATATAATTGTGTTTGTGGGTTTGAGAATGGATTATAGTGGGTATTAAGGGCTAATACCTTACTATTTTGTGGACTAAAAATCGGACCGGTTCTGCTGGAAGAAGAATCAAGGACTTGAGTGGTCATTTCATGGATTTTTCCAAGCTTGTTCTTGGTAAGTGACCTCTCAAGCCTAGCTTAAGATTATGTATGGTCAAATGATAGTTTAAGAGTGGATTTTAAGGTAATTTAAAGTGGGATTCATGGCTGGTTTCTTGAGAACATCTTGAGGACAGATTCTGCCCTATTATTTTCTGACCAAACTGTGAACACTAGGGGTGATTTAAGAACTGATTTTGCTTGGAATGAAAGGTAAGATGTCCCTAACTCTTAGCTTGGTATGTTAGTGAGTTATTGATTAAAGTTTGACGAGGTTTTGATGGAGTTTAATAGTCTATTTCGCTTGATCTTCATGAACCGAACAGATTGTGTTTCCCTTGACCAAACCGTGAACTTATGAGGCTATTCAAGGGTCGATTTCACTTAGTTCAAGTGGTGAGTTGATCTTTAGACTTATTTTTGCATGTTAAGGGATCACTGATTGAGGTTTGAAGTGATTATGATATAGCTTAGTTGTTGATTGTTGCATAGACTTTTAAGAGGACAATTCTGCCAATTTTGGATCTGCTTAGTACCATGAGCTATTGTGGCTTGTTTTAGGGAATTCCTCGGCCAAATATCGTGGTAAGTTGATCCTAATTCTCTATTAGGATGTTAGGTTACTAAGGGACAAATTAAAGTTTTATTCATGAAGATTTATGGGCTATTTTGGCATGTTATGTGTGGAACTGAAATTTGATCGGTTTGAATTGTGACGTTGCTGACTTGAAGTGATTGAATGTCGTGTTGTCATGTCAAGAAAATGTTGAATTGATGATGTGATTAAGCGGGGAAGGAGTGCCGTGTGTGGAATTTGTCATGTGTCAATGAATTGTGACTCAATTGCACGCTTGATGCATGATTGTGCAATTGGTGGCTATGTAGTTTATGAGAAAGCAAGAAATTGTATGATGGCTGAATGATGTGCCTTGATTTGATGTGAAATGCTTGTTATGAGATGAATGCTTGTGGTGTCCCATTGACCGTGAGGTGCTTGAATTGCATGAGTTGTTTTCGAATGAAAATTTAGGCCATATATGTGGTAATGGGTCTAAGTGGTTAAATTGCGCTTTGAGGGCCGGACTATGAGAATCCCCAATGACGGTTGTGCTCTTCAATTTATTTGGCCAATGATTGATTGAATCATGAGTACGTGTGCATATGATGTTTTGATGCATTAAACGCGGGGCTTGAGTAAATCTTGAGGCGTTATTACGTGGGATTTGACCTAAGGCGTTTTAACACGGGTTTATGAAAGACAAATTGTGCCTTGATGCATTATGACGCGGGTTTGGATTACCCTGATGCGTTATCACGTGGGACATTGTACTTGGCCAAGTAATGACGACTAACCTGATGTGTTATTATGCAGATGTATCCTAATCTAATGCGTTATTACGCGGAAGATTGAGGAACACGACCTGAAGCGTTATTACGCGGGTCTTGGCAATATATATATGTTGACCTGAGGCGTTATGATGCGGCTCTTGCCAAGCATGTTATAGCAGTCTGAAGCGTTATTACACGGCCTTACAATTATGAATTGTGATATGTGATGAGAAATGCCTCATGATTTAAAAAGGACCTCGAGAGTGTTTGTTTTGATTGAAAATCCTACCATAGTATGAAGGTCAGTGTTATCCTTGAACTTTTGTGACTGCATTGAGATGATTTGAAATGCCATGTTTTGATAATACTATGTTTTGCCATGCCAAAACTTTTTGATACAAAATGCCCATTTTTCAAAGGTGTCTGGAGGTACTGACAGCCTAGTTAGGGTTGGGTTTAGCTTACTGAGATTTCTATCTCAACCCATCATGAGATAAACATTTTCAGGTCTCAGACGAAGGAAACCCGAGCTTGCCATGGATTAGCATTCGATGAAGTCACTGGAAGAAATGGATATTAACTCTTTTGTGACCTTAGGGATTGCATATTGCTTTGGGGATTTAGAACTGTAACCTATGAAGTGTGATTGACATTAACGAGAAGATCTACCCCTTTTTCGTCCTAAGTCATCTTGTTTTTAGTTATGTTTGGAGTTGTTTTCTCGCTTCTGCATACTTATAGTTTTCAAGGACTTTGAGGTTATAGGCTGAAGGATCCTGGGTAATAAGAAGAAGAAAAACGGCCTGATGGGATGTTCGCGTGCTCGCCAGGGTTCGGGGCGTGAGAACATTCATAGTAGATGACTTCTTGGCTTTCATGTTTTTTTTGTCTCATATGATCTTTTATAATCACATCGTCTAAGATTATTTTTGTCTTTGAAATTTCTTCCTTTCTTTGTCATACTTCTAAATCTTCTAACCATGAGAGCTACTTCCTCATTGTCTTCATTCTTAGAATCTGAAACATTAAAATCAACATTATATTTCAAAGCAATGGATTTCTTACCTTTTGATATGGTTTCCTAATTTATCCTTTCTTCCTCATAAGATTGAAGAGTTCTAATGAGCTCGCCCATTATCCTTTGAGTCTCTTGAATGGATGTTTCGACATTATCTCATTCATTTATAAGACCTTTTAGCAGCTTGTTACTCTCGGTCCAGAAACTAATTGCCCATGGTATGTGAGACCATTCACTATTTCAGTGAATCTGTCGAACATTTATTTCATCGTTTTTCCAAGTCTTATTTTGAATGCTTCATACTGGTCGAGAAGGAAATTGATTTTCGTCTCCTTGTCTCTTTATGTTCCTTCTTATGTAACGTAAAGCTTGTCTCAAATCTTTTTTGACGAGGAACAATATACAATACGTTTATATTCAGTAGGAAATAAAACACTATAAAATGAGTAAATAGCCTTTGCATTGAGAGCATCTCTCTTGGTTATTTCAGTGGATGATAGAGTGGCAGTTGATGTTGAATTATTATCCCCTGCATTTAATCCGCTTGTGATGCTTGTAGTGGGATTCACTCATCGTTGTATAACATACCGAATTTGAGGATCATATATGCATTGAATTTGTTTTGTCAGTTGCTATACTATTTCCCTTCTAAGTATGGTGGCATATTGTTGCTTCCACTTCAATCCATATGGGAGAGAAATTGCTAGCCATAAAGATTGTTAGCTCGGAAGTAAAACGCTTCACAAAATATGAGCACCAAACTCTGATACCAATTATTGTAGCTAGCATTATCACCTAGAGGGGGTGAATAGGTGATTATTGTGCAATTTTCAAAATTTAATGCGGAATTCGAATTGCATAAGCGTTAAGCTCAGATCTTAGATGATTAAAACAACGTCTATCACTGTGCACGCTGAGTGTACAACTCAACTATCACAAGATATATAATAAGATTAGAGTAAGGGATAGAGAAGACTACAAAGAGGGTTTATAGCGGTTCAACTTTGATTAAGTCTAAGTCTACGTCCTCTTCTTCGGCTATCAGCCAATCGATTGGATTCCATTAGTAAACTGTTTAGAGGTTACATCCCCCTTGAGACAGAGGACTCTACACTTAATGCTTAATACTCTTTTGTGTACACCTCCTCATAATTACAATGGATGGATCACGAAGAATATATGATTTGAAGTAATCTCAATCTAAGAATTATGAACATTTTTCCCTCTTAATGCCAATCTTATTTTTTTTTAGCTTTGAGGTGTCTTTTATACTCCCACCCATCCAGTCTTACAGTTGCAAGGCATCTAGAAGAGGTCTCTCCAAAACTTCCTATTGGACGAGACAATTACTAAAAGAAAATCTCATAACCATTGAGGATTGCCAAAGGAAGGTCTTCCCCATTAGGATCAAATCGCCCATATAATTATGACCCTGGGTTTCCATAGATGGATTCCTTCAATATGCCAGTTTCGTTCATCTCCTAAGATCTGCGTCTTTAATTGATCTCTATCCCCGAGAATTTTTAAGAACAATCCAGCTCGATTATGTCCGTTGGAGTGTATCAACTAAGTGCGTATTGAAATTCTCTTCATGTTTCGATTATTGTTCGTGAATACTCCCATCAGATCTTGGGCATCATTCCAACGTCAAAGCCATCCCCGCTCAACGTCTGAGCTTGACAGAGTATCTGAATGCCTCAGAAATAATATCTAAGCTAAATATTTTGCTAGATTCAATTATCTGCATCCTCGCACCAAAAGGACAATCTACAAAATAAGCATTCCACATCATTATCTCGAAACTTAAGAATACTTTGATTGTTTTGTCAATTTCAAAATCATCTAAGATTTTTCTCAACAATCCCAACGGTAGAAACCGTTTAAAGGGTGGTCATTTTAACGGTAGAAACCGCCTAAGGGTCACTTCAAAATATGAGTTCAATGGTAGACACTGCCTAAAGGATTAGTTTAAAGGTAGGAACCACCTAAAGAATCCGCTTAATAGTAGAAACTATCCAAAGGATCGAATCAAAGAATCTGTTCAACAGAAGAAACTGCCTAAAAGGTCATTTTAAGGGTAGATACCGCCTAAATGGTCATCTTAAAAGATTAGCGCAACAGTAGAAACCGCCTGAAAGGTCATTTAAATGTCATTCCAATGGTAGAAACCGCCTAAAGGGTCACCTCAAAATATCATTTTAATGGTAGATACCGCCTAATGCGTCATTTTAAAGGCCATCTCGACTGTAGAAACCGCCTAAATGGTCATTTTAATTGTAGAAACTGCCTAAAAGGTCACCTCAAAATATCAGTTCAATGGTAGGCACCGCCTAAATAATCAGTTCCACGGTAGAAGCTGCCTAAATGATCATCTTAAAGGATTAGTACAAGAAAAAAACCACCTAAAGTATCATCTCAAAGTATCAACTCAAAAGTAGATGCCGCCTTCTTAGGAGAACCACAATATAGATGATAGGAGGCTATGATCGAAAAAAATCAGAAAACCCCAGATGTAACTGATATGAGGCTATGATGGGAGGATTAGAAGCCCCAGATACGATTGATAGGATACTGCGATGGGGGAAAATCATTCAAAAAATTCAGGCATAGTTAATAAGATAATGCGATGGGAAAATTAGTAAACCCTAATATAGCCGATAGGAGGCTATGATGAGACAATTCGAAAATCGAAATGCATTGACAAAAAAACCTTTTTAGAAACCCCTAATACAATTGGTAGGATATCGCCATAAGAAAAATATCTTTCCATAATCACCTAAAATAGTTGACGTGACGCTGTCATGAGAAACCAATAAAAAAAGAACATAACGACAAACCCTCAGGCTCTATATGTGCAGCATCTAACAGGTAAGCTTCCTCTCTCTCTCTCTCTCTCCGACTCATGCTTAAATCGTCAAAGTGAGCTAGGGATTAACTTGAAATTTGAGCTTTCATCTAAAGGTTTTTTATAGTCCGATGTCACAGCATTTCTTTTCCTCAGTCGAGTCAATTAAGGCTCAGTGTCACATTGTCTTGGAGAACAACCTCTAATGAGCTCATTCTCAAAGAGGGATAGCTATTGGCACTTGATTTTTAATCATCTTTAATTTTTAAAATTAATTAAAAATAACCAAAAATCATAAAATTTCAAAATCAACTTTGGAAGCCTTTGTCTTGCCTTGGGAACAAATTTTGAACAATTTTTTTGAATTTATTTAATTATAAAAATACCAAAAAAAAATACCATTTGTGGTCAGACAAATATACAAAAATAGTCTATATTTTTATTTTAATTCCCTATTCAAGTTGGTCACTTAAAATCTCAAAAATTCGATTTGGGTCACTATGTTCCTTCATAAACATATACCCGAATTGAGCATAAAAATTCATTTTTAAGTCTTTTAATTTTCAATTTTCACTTTTAATAAGTTATGACATTAGATTCTAGAGTCTTGAAGTGCAATTTGGTCCATTTTCCCACCAATTTCTCAAATTTCAGCCAAAATGTCTTAATTGCATAATTTCTTTTCAATTTAGTCCTTGATTTCACTAATTTTGAAATTAAATTATTTCTAGGGCTATCTATGAAAATCAAACACCCCTTTCCTATAATATTTTCCATTAATAATGCATTGGTGTCTTCAATTTGAATTGATTCAATCGTTCGGGTCTTGAATTAATCAAAAATCAATTTCGAATCTTTCAAATAATTTGGGGTTTTCATTAAATTTCAATCCAAAAATTTCATGAAAATACCCATTTTCGATAAGAGCATGTGGGGAATCCAATTTTGACTTCAATTTCAAAAAAAAAAAATGGTTGAATAGATGCCCAATTTGACCAAATTTGCCAAACCGGATCCGTGGAGTTGGACCGAACTCGACCCGTGACTCGGATTTGTACCAACAAACTCACTTCCATTCTCGCGCGTTTTCACCCGTTTTTTTGCTCGCGATTGCAACGTTCTTCCTTGGTATTTTGTCGCCTACTCCACGAAAGTTGTACTAGGGATGAGCTGGCCTAATGGCCAGAAGAGAGGGGATCGTCGGGGTACGGAGGCGAGAGAGAGAGAATCGAGGAAAGAGAGGGGGAGCTAGAGCGAGAGAGGGCTCTTAGGCCATTCTTACACATATGCTAGGATTAGGGGGCCATGGATATAGACACAAAGAGCGAGAAGGAGAGGAAGAGTGGGAGGAAGCCTGAGAAAAAAATGAGGTTCTCAGTCTTGGAGGTTTGAGGAAAATAGGGGAGGGAAGCCGAGATTAGAGAGCAGGAGAGCAAAGGAAACTGAGCAGATCCTATGCTCACCTGAACCTCCCAAACACTCGACGTAACTCAGGCGACATCCCTGAGCTTCTTTGACCGCCAGCGCAGTTCCATATAGATCGGTGCTATTCCTCTACAAAATATGCCCTATTTTTTCTAGTACACTGTGAGTATGGCTGTGACTCGGTATGGTCAACGACCAAACCGAGCCGAACCAAGTTCATCACAAGTTTATTATACACCTATATAGCTGTGTCCGATCGTCTGTTTGCTGGATCTCTCCTCATATGGCCTTGGTTTTAGGTTGAGAGTTGTTTGTTATAAACGCACGTAACTTGTTCGACAAAATGCTTTTAGAACCATTCCATGCACACTAGCCCTCGGTCATGTAGTTCTTGAGCTTGTTGCGCGTGTTGTGTTTCGAATATCCCCTAGAATCGACTATATCCCAAGAATTTAATTTAATTTAATTTCGGCTCGACTATATTCGGTCGCCGTGATTGCAAACATATTTACATTATTGTCTTTCTTGTTCAACGTCATCTTGAATTGGTATGATGTGTGATATCCCTAGGTTCATTACTAAGCTAGCAGTAAGACATGTACTAACACATGAGGAGTTCAGGAGAATTGATTGTCTCAATGAACCTCCAAATCCAACAAGCCACGATTAACATTCAACAATAGTTCATGGCTACCTAGACAATGTAAATACTTTAATAACATTATGAACCTATCAGCTTGGCTACATATAATTCAATCTCTCTGTCTTATTATGTCCCGATGGAACAAAAATCATGGAATATTTGTTAAGCCACCAATACGATCATATGCACAAATGTAATTGACATGCATTTTATACGAGACATAAACATTTCATTCTCGTTTATAATTCTGGCTAAGGATTTCAATTTATTGCTATAATTAAATCACATAAGACATCATTATCATACCTTGCAATGTAACAAGGAGATAGATTACATGTTGCACACGTGTAACTTCGTATATGAGCGAACTATAACCATCAAGTAGAGAGACAAATCAATGAACCGCTAGTATGCGCACCTGTCAACAATAGCCATCCAACACACAAGTCGACATTGTGCCTCAGTCGAAGGATCATTTACATAAAACCAATGCATGAATGATTTATATATTGATCATACTAAAAGCTTTCATGTTACTAATCGTTCTATGCGCTTCATGTTTAATGAACTTGTCCGGTGTAAGAACCTCTATTCTAACTCGGGCATCAGAATAACTAATGACTTGTGACTCGTCATTTTCTTTAAGTATCTAATACTTAATGGTGAAACAAAAAACACACAGGGTCTTGATAGGATTATTCATATCCACCGAATGATCCATTGACTAGGAACAATGTAAAGATTTAGTCTAACTATGAATCCATTACAAATATTTTTGACATCTTAAGAATAGATTAAGTCACAACTGATCTTGTGGAATCATTCATTTATAAATAACAGGACAAATGAATGAACACGTTTTTACCATTAATTAAATAAGAAATTGAATGTACAACTGAAATCCCAAATACATAACTATTACATGATTATTGTAGGGCATACATCTAACATATTTTTCATTTTTTCATAGGCTTCTTGAGGAGGGTTGCATCAAGATAAAAGTATTGTCCCGATGGACGATTCGATGTTATGGGGCCCAAAAGAAAAAGTAGAGGCCAAAAATACTCCCAAGTGTATTCGAGTTTATCTTTGGATATCGTTTTCTTGGAATAAGTCACTGACGTCTACCCTTCGCGTCCAAATATCGTCTTCGTCGTTTCGCTTAACCATGAAGGCACGACATTGTTCTTGTCCTTTTTCTTTTTCGTTTTCTTTTTGTGGATGGAATCAATTGCTGACAGTATTAAAAAAATTCCTTTTGGAAGTGAGGCAAGAGAAGTATCCCTGACCACGTTGAAGTAACTTGATCTGATTCGATTTAGTCGCACAAAGTGGCCGGATTTCATGACCAAAGAATAAATCTCACTTGCAGTGACTGTCTGTATTCTGGGGCATTTTGTAATGGAGTCATCAAAAAAGAAAAAGGCTTTTTTTCGGGATTTTTTTCAAAATAATACAAAAAATAAATTATTTACGAGCGGGAGACCCAAATATGTAATTTTTTTTTATATTATTTTGGAAAAAAGCCCCTTTTTTCGATGTCTCAATAATATAACTTTCATTTTCTACTTTTTCTTTTTCTTCTTTTTGTGGTTGATAAATCTTGAGTGGATTTCTTCCATGTCTTGAAATCATATTAAGCTGTACAGAACTTCAGAGTGCATGAACTCGTCAGTTTACCCATTAGGGTTTGATTTTGCGCAGCTTCTCATGATGGAAACCTTGATATGATCCATAAAGATTTGCTTACTCCATAACAAATACTTGAAACTCAAAGGATCATCTTTGACAACAGGTACAACTAATACATGTCCATGCGAACTGAGGCCAACAAAAAAGAGTCAGCTCTGCTTCTTGGATAGGATAACTACATAACCATGTTTCACAGCGAATTCGAGAAGCTTGTCGAGTTCGTGCTCGCTGATGCAGCTGTCTCCGTTCTCATCTGCGTGAAGTAGCGCTTGAAGCGCCCGGAATGCAGGAGCTGTCGACCCGAGCTTCTCGAAGGCGTTCTTGAGCTCGACGCGGTTGAGTCGGCCATCACCGTTGGCATCTAAGCTCCGGAAGAAATCTTTGAGCTCCATGACCGTGCCCGCCATTATGCTCTTCTTCTTCATCATCCGTGACGTAAATGCCAGACAACCCATTATTATTATGTCAGTGTGGTGTGAAGTAATGGCTTCTGAGGGTTCACACAAAAGAGACTAGGCTTATATATAGTACACCTGATGTGTATCTGTTAGTTAATTATAACTGCTTGCCTAGCTTCTTGCTTTATCTTTTTCTTTTACTCGATAACATACAGTGAATCAGAGGCATAACACCTGCTATCAAGTCTCAATCCAAAAGTTTGATTGATAATTATTGAAGGTGAAAAGCTCACTCGATAACACTCACACAAAAGAAACATTCAAGGAAGGAGATGGATGGACTATCAAATTTGCCGAATTCACCTTATTGAAATGGTTACAAGACTCGCCTACATATAGACATTGACTCATTAATACATCTAAAATTCCAAGATAGATACCTAGAAACACGAACATTCACTATTGAGAATTTAAAAAGACTCTTGAAAGAAATGATACAATAATAACGCTTAACGCTTTCGTCGAATATACATCGATTGGTAATCAAAAAGTCTATCGATAACCACCAAAATATGAAGAGTCAATATCAAGGAATAATTTAGAGATAGGCAGTGATTTCTTCAACACTCCCTCTCATCGACTACTCTCTCTAAGGACAACCTTATGACCATACTAAGTTGAGTTCGAAACTCTTCAAATTTTGTAGTTCCTAGACCTTTGGTGAAGATATCGGCAACTTGATCACTAATCTTGGCATACTCCATCTTGATCTCGCCCTGTAACACCTTCTCTCATAGAAAATGATAGTGTACTTCCACGTGCTTAATCCTGGCATGGAAAACTGAATTATCTGCGAAGCTTATAGTGAACAGATTTATCACAATATAATATAATTAAATAATCTATCAATTGATGAAGATCTTCCAATAATTGCACTAGCCACGTACTCTCTCGAGCTGCCACTGCTGCTGCTTTATATTCAGCTGCTGTCGTAGACAGGGACACAGTTGGCTGTCTTTACTATACCATAATATTACTGCTGATCCAAGATTAAATGAGTATCCATTAATCAATCGTTGTGTGCATCGATCTTCAACAAAGTCGGCATCGTAATGTCCGACTAACTCACCCGATAATGCTTTCTTATAGAGAAGCCCAAAATCAAAAGTCTTCTTTACATACCGTATAACACGTTTGGCTGCATCCAAGTGAGGCTTCCGTGGTTTCTTCATGAACCAGCTTATACTCCCACTGCAAAAGTAATGTTAGGTCGAGTTATGGTTAGATAAATTAGACTACTTACCAATTGCCTGTACATAATCGAGTCTTCTAGCTCTCGTCCTTTATCAACACATAACTTTGCATTCCCATCTAACAAAGTGTATATAGGTTTGCAATCAAGCATCCTGAATATTTCTATGAGATCTCGTACATACTTTTGTTGACATAGGAATATTCCTTCTTTTGTTCGATCAACCTCAAGTCCCAGAAAATGTTTCAGCTCTCCAAACTCCTTCATTTGAAACCGTACGGAGAGATTGGCTCTTATACCAAATGTAGAGAATCAGAGGTGCAACAGTTGCTATCAAGTTTTGATCCAAAATTTTGATCAACAACTATTGAAGGTGAAAAACTCACTCAATAACACTCACACAAGAGAAACATTCAAGGAAGGAGATGGATGAACTATCAAATTTGCTGAATTCACCTTATTGAAATGGTTACAAGGCCCGCCTATATGTAGACATCTTACATTACTCTTCGACTACACGACCTTTCGACTGTCTCATTAATACATCTAAAATTTCAAGACGATAGAAACCTAGAAACAGGAACAATAACGTTGAGCATTTAAAAAGACTCTTGAAATGAACGATACAAAAATGAAACTTAACACATTTATTGAATAGAAGTCGATTGGTAACTGAAAAGTCTATTGACAACCATAAAAATACGAAGAGTCAAGATACAGGAAGAATCTAGAGATAGGCGGTGATGTATTCAATATAATATGGGTGCGCAAATGCAGAGATTCGCTATTTGTAAGCCCACGAAACCCCTTACAAGCCTCAAAAGCTGATGAAGTCTAGGCTTTTGACTTGTACTTGTGATTTTAGCACAAAGCATTTGTCGCGTAGTTGGGGGAAATTAGACAGATGAGCTCTAGTCCTTGAGCCGAAAATCCCCCGACATGATGCAGCGTTCAGCGAAAATAACACGTAAATCTTTACTTAAGAGAGAAATCTCATTGATAATATCAAAAAACATTCTCAGAATGCTATAAAACACCTTATATAGGGTGTTAATCCTAAACCTAACTCCACAAGGATTAAAAATATAAAAAAAATTACAAAGTTGCCACTAAAAATAAAATTTAATTCGAAAAATACTAAAAATTTTAAAAATTCATCTAAACGATCCCGGATCACCGAAATTCATCGCAGTTCATAGTCAAAGAAATGAGTATTGATTAGCATGCCGTTTCGCTTCAACCAACCAAATTTGAACCGTTCCGATGTCGTTAATCCGATCCACCGGTTCTAAGCGCATTATCTCTTCGATTTTCAATTGGATTTTTGCCGGTCCAATGATCCAGAAACGGCTACTAATATACTCCGCATCACGTAACCTAGCCAGCAGCAATCTTAAAGGGTTTTACTGAACTTTTAGATTAAAGTTGATGGTTCCAGTGGGCCGCTGACAGTGTTGGAATCCCTAGATAGCCACCCCTTCTAGGTAGGCAAACATCTTTTGTGGCTCTTGGAATGGCCATGAGATGGATATGCTTGTTATTTTGGAGATTCTTTTATGATAAGTATCAATCGTGTGCTCCGAGGAAAAGCATTTTGTGTATCATTCATATGTCATGCAACACACGTCACCATAATATTATGATCTGTCCATGATCCTTATCATTTAATCATTTAGTTGCAATAACTCACCAATGATTAACCTTGTTCATACTAAAGATTCCTCACTTAGTAAAGGTCGCTTTTGTTTAAACTAGACATAAACCTGAGCTTTGCCATTTTCTTCTGCTAATTTTCTGAGTAAATCACAGAGGAAGTACCTATAATCAATTTTTAGATGTTTTTGATATGTGCAAGTCGAAGAGAGAATTGTTCATCCAACATCAAGTATCCCATTATCCATTTAGCTAGTTTATAGCTTAATGGCTAAATAGTTTGAACGGTATTGGTTCTAGAAAGGCATATATCGTTGAGCTACACCTCCAACTCCTTGGGATGTCGTATTATGTGCTATTTGGCTCCTTCTTGAATCATACCAACTAGTGTCAAGCTCCATTGACAGCGATCAACTTGATGCCGTGTATTAAGTAATCTACAATTGAAGCTCTTGATGGCTATATTTGATGATAAACTTGACGATAAGAGACCGAATGCTGAATTTGACATTGAGATTTAAGGAGTTGTATAGTGATGGTCCAAGACTTAGATTAGGTTGTTGATGTTAAATATTAAAATATTAAATCATGCTTTCACTTAACAAGTTTTATAACACTTAGCAGCGGTTAAAAAAAACATGATATCACAACTAGAGGTCCCAAGTTTGAATTTTTCCCAAACCCCTTATTTTGCCTGCCAATTTATTTGTTTTTTTAGGTAAAATGAGTGTGTGTATAGCATTCCAATCACGTCAAGTACAAAAATGTCAAACACAAAAACCTCGAACCCATCACGACATTTGGATTTATCCTAAGGGGTGCAAAGGTGTAAGACATTACAAGATACAATCATGGCTAAACTAGATGGACCAAGATAGGTTAAACAACGCTCAAACAAGTTAAAATCAGATTTCACAAGGCAACCCACAATCCGGAGTAGCCGGCCAAAACAAAATCTAGGGAAAAAAATAAGCAAAACAAACAACCAAGAAGCATGATGGCCATCTTCAAAAATGGAGGTGGCGATGCCCTAATTCCTTTGCACCCACCTATTGCGGGGATTGTCTTCTACACGATAAAAGATGAAGCCCTTGTCCCTTACCACTTTTCGGAGATGATGGAGGAGAGTCGGAATAACTAGCCGCTTGTTCCTAAAAAGTATGTGGTTCCTCTCAGTCCATATCATTTGACATAACACACCAAAGGAGAATCGAGCTATCCGGTGTGGGAAAGAGCTTCCACTAAATTCCTTCATGGCCCAACAGATTATGTCTTGCCAAGACATATTCTGCCAAGCCAAATTGCAATTAGAGGCCCAAAATAAATCAAGATATCCCGAAATAGGACAAGCAAAGAAGAGATGCTCAATGGAATTACGCCTACTATGACAAAAAGGACAAGTAGCATCCAAAACTCTGCCATAAGTGAGGAGCATAACCTGTGCAGGGAGACGATTGAGCATGACGAGCCAAAGTAGGAATCCATGCCTCGGGGCGATGAAACGATCCCAGACAAAAGAGTGCCAAGCAATGCAGTGTCTTCCAGGCCTAATTAACTCCCAAGTCGAAGAAACCGAGAAGGTGCCTGGGGGATGTCCTTGCCAGGTCAACCGGTCTTCCTTCTTCTCTACAAACACGGGATCAACATCTCCCGAAGCTACAAAAGCAGCCAAAACAGCCGGCGTGTGACACCTCGCATTCCTTAATCGCTTGTATAATCCACCATAGACCATAATTGGTAATTCCCAGGAACAACCCACGGCCTAAAGTCAAATAATACACGCACGCAGAAGGGAACCACAACCCTAACAATTAAATAAGAATAACTTGGGGAATCCGAAAAAATAGAAAAGCACAAACATATATATATATATATATATATATAAACATAACATATGTGTTCGGTTACATCTGACGGAAGAGAAAAAGACGTAAGGAAACCGCACACCAAGATGGGATAAGGAACTAAGGCCTAAGTCGAAAGGGTTACTCCTTAGGCTTAGCAAAACTTAACACCAAAATTGTTCCAATTCCCAAAACCCAAACCTCTGCATCTATACTACTCTGAAGAACCACTCAACCCCATCGCTAGCTTCAGCTTTGTCTTCCTCCGGGTTTTATTCAGAAAATGTTCCGGAAGGTGCCTCCTCAGAAAACTCTTCAGTGTCCTCTTCAGTTTCCTTTTCGGTATCCTCTATCTCGTCGGCAGAGATCTTGATATAATTCATTTACTCTTCAATAGGGGAGATTTTTGACTCCTCAGGAATATTCTTTGATCCCCCCATAGACGCAGCATTCTCCACCTCGATCTCTGGACGAGACGAGTGACACCAGCTAGGTGCTACCCCTATAAGAACGTCTTCAGGCAATAGAGGATTCATCAGGTTACTAGCTCCCAGACAACAAAACCATGATTCAAAGCAGTGAGATTACAGATCTGTTTTTCCCTCGTCCACCCAACCGTCGTTCGCTTCCTAATATATACAATCCCTTTTCTCGCGGGAAACTCATTAAAAGAGGTGGTCATCTCTTTCGGATCGCCTAATCGTGTCGGCAACATGCTTACAACTTGGGGTCCGAAAATGTGTCCCACTACGGGATGAGATTTACATCTCAGCAAGTGAAACCTAAGGGCGTGCATGATAACACTTCTCAGGCGAGAAGTGCTTCTGGCGGGGAAATGAATTTTTCAGCTTTTGCATTGAAATAGAAGTTGAATTTTCAGTTTCTACTTCAAAAGTTGATTTTTAATAGAGAAATGCGTTTGACAAGAATAAAAAAAAAATGTTCAAAACATTATTAAAAATATGTTCGACAGTAGCGACTGGCGGATGGCGGACTGCAGCGGCTACGGCGATGGAAGGCAGCGACCGGAGGCGGCGGTCGGCGACGGCGGCGGAGGTCGGCGACCTGTGGTGGCAACTAGTGGCAGGCGGCGACCGGCTACTGGAGGCGACGGCGGCCGGCTACCGACGGCGGTAGGCTACCGGTGACGGCGACTGGCAGCGGCGATCTGCGACTTGTGTTGGCGGCCGAAGGCGACCGGCGGACGACGGCGATCGGCGGCGACCGGCGACGACGACCAGTGACCTACAGCGATCGGCGACGGGCGACGGCAGTGGCGGCAATGACGGTGGTGATCGACTGCAGCGGCGGCGGCTGGCCCCGCGTGAATGACTTCTCGAATGAAGAAGTAAAAAATTTTTACTTCTGAAAATCATCCAAAAATCTTGCCAAAAGTAGAAAATCCTACCATAAGTCAATTTTTTTACCAAACGATTTTCTACTTCAAGTTGGGTTTTACCAAACGCATTTCCCTAGCAAAATAACTTCTGATAAACCTTGTTGTGTTCTACTTCAGTGTTACCAGGCATCACCTAAACCTAGACCTGATCACTGATCCCCCCAGACCACAAAACGACACCAGATGTAGAGAACCATCCATGCAATAGAACAAGGCATTCATAAATCAAGCATTTCAACAAGTCAAGCATGAACAAGAGTCGCAATCGAACATACTCAACCTCATGGGATCAAGATTCACGCACTTGGCATATAAATAAATATATAACTTCAAAAAAAAAGCATCAAAATGGCATTTCATTTACTCATCGCCTAGTCTCCCGGGCCGCAATGGATTTCTCTGGGCACTCTAACCAATTAATATCACTAGGGCACTGAGGTCATTCGATATCACCGGGGGTCTCTGGCCATTCGATATCATTGGGCTCTCTGGCCATTCGATATCACAATATAAATATCATACAATCACATCAAGCAATTCAAGCCACAAGCTTCACCAATCAAATAATTCATTCAGCCAATTTATCTAGTAGTGTCCTAATGTTCAAGTAAAAGTTTAAGGAGCACTTACCCTTCGATCAAGCTAGCTAATTTAATCCCAAACAATCCTCCTAGCACAGTAAACTCACGGCCAAAGGGGCACACATGCGGTCTTAAAGAAATTTCATCAAAATCATGTCATAACCCATTCATTCTTCAATTTCATCACACCAATACTTCAATAACTAGTCAAATAACAACCTAAGATGTCTTAATGACCATTTAAAGACATGACAACACTCTAATGAATCCTCAAAATGTTCAGTTCACGTAATCCTCTAATAGGACAGAATCAGTTCTCCACAAAACCGCACAAGTTAGTCCACAATTTAATCCTAAGCTCCAATTCCTCACGAATTTGACTTGTTAAAACTTTAATCCATGTGTTTAGGTAGCTAACCAAGAGTTTTAGATCAAAATAATGCCTCGAAGCCGTTTAAACAGCTTGGTTCCTCTTGGTGTTCGATGGTCAAAATTCTGCTCGGTACAAACCACAAAAAATCAGCCATGAAAACACCCTAAACCTCTAATAAAATCAGAGTCTCTGCTCGGAAAAATCAAGTGCTAAGTGTTATAAAGATCCCACAAAACTTTTGAAGTTAAATGATGTCTCTAAGAAGGTGAACAGAAGCATTACCTCAGCTCGCTCAAAATCTGTCCAGTTTTGGTCTCGAGCTGAGTTGGGAAAAACTACTCTACTAAATGATGATCTACCACTTGAAACTTGTAGAGGAGAGGTCAGGCTTGCTACTGGTGGTGGGCGCACGGCGAGGCGATCACCTGATAGGGCATTCGACGGCAGCGAACGGGGCGGCAGGAGCTGGTCGACTGGGCAACTTCAGGTAGAAAAGAAGAAGAAGCAAATTGAAGGAAAATGAAGGGAGAAGGGTCACAACTGATAAGAAGGGAAATGAAGTCTTTCACATAAATAAATGGTGCTTAATTGACACAATTGATTTTGTGGGGCAAATAATGCCTGAGTTATTCTATGGTTGAGACTTGAAAAAGCTTCAATTATTTATTCCATTGGCTTTGACTCCCTTTGAGTCTATCTTCATAAATTTCGGCAGCCACAGTGGGGGTCTAAATGACCATTTTGTCCTTCTATCCTACTCAAGACAAGGGCAAATGGTAATTTTGCACTTTCGTCTGAAACTTCACTTTTTCAATTCTAAATTACCATTGGTGGAGCAACGTCAAATCCTTTTTCTAATATTGGAATTCTCTATTTCCATTTGTCAATTTTGAGCTTCCATTTTGTGATCAATCTTCCGTTGATCGTATCTTCAATTTATCTCGAACTAACGGGCGACTTTTACAGACATTACTCGTATTGACTTTGTGATTCTCATCACACTCAGGACGACTCAAGTTATGACAGCTTTAGTTGCCATTTAATTGCGAGGGTTCATTGCTAGTTCCGACGGTCTCGATCGTTATAGTTCAATTTAGGTAAATTTTGTAAATTATACATTGGTTAAACGGCATCACCTGCGCTCCAATCGTATAACACTAGTAATAGATTCCTTAATCATTGTTTGATCAGCCTTTATTGGTTCTAAATGTTTCATCGGCAATTCTAATGGTCAAAGTGTCATTTCTTTTTTCGAGTTTTCTAGGTCCACGTACCTTGTTATACGTCAGCCTTTCCCTTTTGGTCAATTTACTTAAGATTAATCAGATCTGAGCGAAATAAAACTGAAATACATCGATAGACAGTTCTCAATCAATAGCCTAAAAATGGCAGGAAATTCAGAATATCACAACTTTCCCCCCTTACAGTAATTTCGTCCTCGAAATTTGCAATAAATCCAACTATTCAAACAAATGGGGATATTGACGTCTCATAGCCTCTTCGCTTTCCCACGTAGCATCTTCAGTTCAGTGGTGCTCCCAGATCACTTTAACTAGCTAAATCGTTATATGCCTCAGGACGTGTTCCTTCTGATTCTTGATTCTGATTGGCTTTTCCTCATATGATACCTTGTTGTCTATTTCAATGGTCTCAAAATCTAAAACGTTAGTCGAATTTGGCTCGTACTTTCTTAGCATTGACACATGAAACACATTGTGCACTTGTGACAAGTTCAGTGGCAAGGCAAGTCAGTAGGCCAAAGTTTCAATTCGTTTCAAAATTTCAAAAGGACCTACGTACCTCGGACTTAGTTTTCTATTTTTCCCGAATCGAGATAATCCGCACATTGGTGATACCCTCAGGAAAACGTGGTCACCAACTTGGAACTCCAAGGACTTGCGTCTTTTATCGGCATAGCTCTTCTGAAGACTCTGTGTTGTTCTCAATCTTTCCCTGATAACCTTAACCGCCTCAACTGATTGTTCCACTAACTTGGTACCTGTTATACCCCGTTCTCCAACTTCGTCTCAACATACAGGAGTTCTGCAAGCTCTATCATAAAGTGCTTCAAACGGTGTCATTCGAATTCTCTGTTGATAGCTATTATTGTAAGCGAACTCCACTAGATGTAATTGGTCATCCCATCCATCTTTAAAATCTATTGCACAAGCTCGTAACATATCAACGAACGTCTGAATCGTCATTTCTGACTGTCCATTAGTCTGTGGATAATACACTGTATTAAACTGTAATCTACTTCCCAAAGCCTCTAGAAATTCGCTGTAAATTTAGGATCTATGTCTAATGTAATCATAACTGGAACTCCTTGCAATCTACAATCTGACACATATACAGTTCAGCGTACTTATCTATTGCGAAATCATTTCGCACGGGTATGAAATGTGCAGATTTGATCAATATAACCACGACTGCCCAAATCGAGTCCTAACCTCTCTGACTCCTCAGCAATCTCATCACAAAATTCATTGTCACTTGCTCCCATATCCACTTAGGGATTTCTAAAGGTTGCAGCAATCCTCTAGGCTTGCAATGCTAAGCTTTTACTTGTTGACAGGTCAAACACTTTGCCACATACTAGCCACATCCACTTTCATTTCATTACGTTCCACCGGTAGTGTCAATGCAGATTATGATAGATCTTCGTGCTACCTGGGTGAATACTGTAATTCTTCTAAGAGCTTCTAACAAGACCTTTTCCTTAAGTTCCTCGTCACCAAGCACTCATAAACGCCCGCAAAATTTCAGAATCTCATCTTCCGGCACTTGAAACTCAGGTTTCCTTTTTGCTATATCCATCTCGAGAATCTTTTGAATTTCCAGATCTGTAGGTTGCAAAGCCTTTACTTGTCCTTGAATTTCAGGCTCAATCCTCAAGATTGCCACCAAACTAGACAATTGACAAACTTCAATTTAAACTCGAAATCTCTCAATTCCTCTAGTAGGGACCATCCCTTAACCAACAAGAGCATAACACTAGATTTCCGACTAAGCGCATCCGCGACTCTATTCGCCTTTCAAAAGTGATACAAAATATCGCAGTCATATTCCTTGAGTAACTCCATCCATCGACACTGTCTCATATTTAATTCTTTTTGCAAAAACAGATACTTCAAACTCTGATGATCTGTATAAATATGAAATCTTTCGCCGCACAAATAATGCCTCCAAATTTTCAGGGCGAAGATAATTGCAGCTAATTCCAAATCGTGCGTCAAATAGTTCATCTCATAAGGTCTCAATTGTCGCGAAGCATAAGCGACCACTTTCCCACGTTGCATCAACACACACCCTAATCCCTTTAGCAGAGCATCGCCATATATCTCATAGCCTCCAGGTCCAGAAGGAATAGTTAACACTGGTGCGGTCGTCAATCTGTGCTTAAGTTCTTGGAAACTTCTTTCGTACTTATCAGTCCATTCGAATTTCACATCCTTCTTTATTAGCCTCGTCAACGTAGTGGCTATAGATGAAAATTTTTCCATAAATCGCCCATAGTAGCCTGCCAATCCCAGAAAACTTTTAACCTCCGTAACTGTCGTGGGTCTGGGCCATTTCATCACTACCTTAATCTTTGAGGGATCTACAGAGATTCCTTATCCAGAAATCACATGATCAAGGAATGCTACTTTACTCAACCAGAATTCGCATTTACTAAACTTGGTGTAAAGTGAATGATCCCTCAAAGTCTACAGGACAACTCTCAAATGTTTCTCATGTTCCTCATTGCTCTTCGAGTAAATCAAGATGTCTCTATAAAAATAGTGACGAATCGATCCAAGTACTCCTTAGATACTCGATGCATCAGGTCCATGACTGCAGCATGGGCATTAGTCAAACCTAAAGGCGTAACTCAAAACTCATAATTCCCATACCTTTCTAAAGGTAGTCTTTGAAACGTCCTCTTTCTTAATCCCCAGTTGTAGATTACCAGTCCTCAAGTATATTTTAGAAAACACATATGCTCCTTGCAGCTAATCAAACAAATCATCTATCCGCGGCAATAGATACTTGTTATCGATGGTTACTTGATTCAATTGCCTGTAATCAATACACAAACGTAAAGACCCATCTTTTTTCTTAACAAACAGCACCGACACTCCCCATGGCGACGCGTTCGGTCTAATAAATCGTTTATTTAGTAACTCCTGCATCTGTATCTTTAGCTCTTTCAATTCCAACAAGGACATTCTATACGGTGCCTTCGAGAATGGCTTCGTTCCAAGGGCCAACTCAATCACAAACTCAATTTCTCCCTCAGGTGGTAATCATAGCAATCCCTTAGGAAAGACATCAGGAAATTCATGAACCACTGCTATACTTTCCAACTTTGGTTCCTCAATTGTTGTGTCAACTGCAACAACTTGATAAGCTTGACACCCTTCATTCAATAGCTTAGTCGCCTTATGTCACGCCCTGAACCCGTCGAGCACTGGTACATCCCACTAGGCCGTTGATCTTCAATAATCTTCCAAGATCCCTCGGCCAATCATATCATAAATTGAAAAAGAAACAAGATCACAGAAGCCATAAAACTGCTCCATACAATTTCATAATGAGATGACTCAGGACAAAGGGTATTTCTTTTTCATAAACTCTTAATACAACTCAGAGATGATGATTCTATCTTCAATACAACATGAAATTCTTAAACCACCAAAAGGGTAAACCCATTTCTTTACAAATTCTGCTTCATATACACTAATCATTGTCAACCTTGAGAGTTCATCGCCTGGGATCTGAAAAAGTTAAGTCCCCACTCGGGTGAGATATAAATATCAATAAGTGAAACCTAAACGTGGACCTGAACACCAATCCCCCCAAACTATACACAAATGCCACTCAAATGCAAAATAACAAACAACGTAACAACATATGGCATCAAACGACAGCAATATCAATAATCAAGCATGGATAACAGTACAAACAACCACCCTCAACTTTAGGGTCCCAAGCTCAATGTACAAGCACATGCACTTTGATACACCACTACCACCACTTTCTCATCCACCAACATACTCCTCTAGCTCTCTTGCCATTTGACATCACAGGGGTTACAGACCAATCGATGTCCACGTACCACTGGGGCTACAGGCCAATCGGTACATTCAAGGCTCACAGCCATTCAATGCCACTAGGGACACAGGCCAATCGACATTCTCATTCTTATTCGAATTCACCACTTTTTGATACCACCGGGGTCACAGACCAATCGGTATCATCATTCATATTCAAGGCTTAAGGCCATTCGATATCACTAAGGCCATAGGCAAATCGGTATCCTCATCATCGTTCATAGTAAAATCACACTCGATACCACTGGGGTCACAAATCAATCGGTATCATCAGGGCATTAAGCCAATGCGATCTCTAGGGCTACATGCCAATGATCGCAGGGGCACTACAGCCCATTCATATAGCATCGACACTATAGCCGTTTATATAGCCAATTCAATAGCACATACACCATTGTCAATTCAATACCAGGGCTCAATAGCCTTTTCTAGACCTAGGGCTCTATAGTCATTTCATTTCACATAGGGCACTATAGCCATTTCTTATCATTGTGGATCTCTAGCCATTCTAAATCCGAATTAACAATTATAATATAATCACCACACAATTGCATCAAGCAATCTCAGCCACAGACTTCACCAATCTGTCAATTCATTCTACCACTCTATCCAGTAGTGTCCTAGCATTCAGATAAAGGTTTAGAAAATACTTACCTTAATCAATTAGCACAATGTCACATCAAGTGACTCTCCTTAATGCCACAAGTATGAACTCTCCAAAAATCCTTCATCAACCTAGAAAGATTTACCAATCTTGAAAAAACTAGGGAATGCTCACTTTCATTAATCCAATTTCTCATTAGCCATATCATTGGCAATTCATGACGTCTTATTGATCAATTGAATGCATAATAACACTCCCACAAACCCTCAATGGGTTCAGTTCAAACGACCACATACAAGCCAAAACTCAATTTAGAGATTCATGTACCAATTTTGCCATAATTCACTTCTAAACTACAATCCACTTCACATACTTCACATTAACACCTCATATCATATCATATAAGACATTATAAGTCAATTTGAAGTTTGAACACTCCTTAATCAGCCCCCAACAAAACCGGCCAGCAATGGTCCACCCACAAAACAGAACCGATTTTAGGTTCAAATCGCTCAATCAAGCCATAAGTCAATTCCAAGCCTTAATTGTTCACAAAATAAACTTGCTAGGACCTCAATATATGTGTTTAGGAAGCTCACCAATATTTTTGTTACAAAATAATCTCCTAAGACTTTCAAACAGCCCGGTTCGTTCACGGTCCTCAAACAGGCAGAATTTGCTCGGTAAATACCTCCACAAATCAGCCATGTACACCCATCAAAACTCAACTAAAACTACAATCCAAGCTCAATCAACTTTAATACTATGAGTTTAGAAGACCTCACCGAAAATTTAAAGTCATTTGAAGTCCGGAAGCCCTCGAAACAAATCTTTCCCCAAAACTGGTCAGAATCAGCATCCATCCTGACCCTTGCCCACTAAAGCAGACCTACGGGACAAACGGCTGGGTCAAATTAAGCTCATAATACCTTTCTAGAATGGCAAGACGATAGGCTTTAAGATGGTGATACGATGTTGGACGATGAAGTTATGGCCAGAATAGTGAAGCAGTTATTTTCTGTCCGCAAGAAAACTATTCAGCCGAGACATCAAAGGGAGAAAATGAAGAAAATGAAGAGGAAAAGTGAGGAGGATAGGGTGCATGGCTGAAGAGTTGTCTAAAGACATGTTTCACACACATAATTGAGATTAAATGTGACATGATGGGTTTAGGTGGGCAATAAATACCTAAGGCCTCCAATGAGTGACACATGGCATGGCTTCTAGAAGACTTTGACTCCTTTTGACCTCATCCTTATCAATTTTTGGCTGCCATATGGATGGTTAAATGACCAAAATGACCTTCTAAATTTTTTAAGGCAAGGCCAAAGGTCGATGGGCAAAATGGTCATTTGGCACTTTTCGTCCGAAATTTCATTTTCCAACTTAAACCACCCTCGATGAGGTGACATCCAATTCAATTCAAATATTTGAATTCCTCAATGTCCAATACCCAAATCTCGAGGTCCAATTTTATGTTGAACTCTCGTCGACTGTAATTCCAATTTATTTCAAACTGACGGGCAACTCTTGCGGCGCTACGCGTATCAACCTTGGGATTTTTCTCAAGCCGTGGCGACTTTGATTGTCATGTAATTGTGAGGGTTATCGTTTGTTCCTCCGATCCTGATCATCGGAATTTGTTTTAGGAAATTCTAGCAAATTACTCATTGGTTAAGCGGAATCACTCACGTCCCAACGTATAGTGCTAACAAGACATTCCATGATCGTCCTTAAATCGATCTCTGTCGACCCAAGATATTCCCTCGACAATCCTTCTAGTCGAAGTACCATTTCTAACTCAAATTCCCTAGGTCCACGTCAGTCTTTCCCTTTTGATCAGTTAACTCGAGAGTGGCCAACTCCGAGCGAGTTACAACTGAAACGCATCAATCGATATCCTTCCATTCAATAGTTTCGAGAGGGTCGAAATTTGAAATGTCACAATTCTTCCCCCTTAAAGAAATTTCGTCCTCGAAATTTGTCTTTTTCCAATTATCCAATCTCACGGGGTACAGACGCCTCATCGCATCCTCATCTCCAAAGTAGTTCCTCCCATTACTTAACGTTCCCACTTTTCTTTCTAACAAAAGTCATCTTCCTCCAGGACTTGCTTCCCTCAGTCCTCAACATATACTTGTTTTTTATCTACTCTCTTTCGACATTCACAATATATGTCGATGATACATCTTCGAGCATTCAATTCTTCCTTTCAATTTACCTATTGGACAGAGGATAATATGTACATCACACTGCAACCCTGTATTTGAAATTTCGAGTCGGAAGATTTGTCCAAAACATCGCCTTAAATTCATTTTCTTTTCCTGCCATGCCTTACCAAATCATGACGAAAACATACTGCCTGGGTACCTCTACCATTTGGCATAATAATCCACTTCAGACATTCTTTCGTATCGTCGAGAACGTACAAATTCCATTAACTTACCCTTGATTGTCCAAATCGAACCACAGCCTTCTCGACTTCTCAAGCAAACTCATGATTGAGTCTTAATAGTTTTTTCTCGATTACATTCGAGATTCTCCAATGACCAATTTAATCCTCTAACTTGCAACGGTTATGTTTTCCCTTCAATCCCTTTAAAGCAATCAACATTTCCAACTATTGTAGTTCACACAGTAACGAGGTCTTTCCTTACACGAGCAACGCTCCCGTATCCGTAAGTAATTTCATCCATCGGCGTTACCTCTTGTTCAATTCCTCTCAGGAAACTACTACCTTATTCTCTCGTGGTAGATATTGACTTGAAGCCTTCTTCTAACCACAATGTTTTCAGAACTTTGGCGCAAGGACAAATGCAAACCACCCCAATCACACGTTAGGCGTTCCAACTCGGGTGGTCTTACTACCACGGCGCATCCGCACTGCCTGCTTCAGGTTGCCTTACTACATATTAAATTTTCTTTTCGCGTCACACTATCATAATTCTTGTCATCCTTTACTTTCTAATGAAATCACCATCATCGGTGCGGTTGCCAACTAAACTTAAGTCCTTGGGACTCGTTTTTACATTCGTTCATCCACTCGCGCCACACCTCATCCTTAGTCCATTCCCTTAATGGAACAGCTACTCTAGGAAATTTTCCCACGACTTCTATAACATATCATTGTAATCCATCAGACTTAAGAGGTCTCAAGCCTCAGTAGCTCGCGTCGGCCTTAGTCAGCCTATTGCCATCTCCTTCTTTCGGGGATCCACACCGATTCCACTCCTCAGAACTACCTGGCCAAGGAATTTCACCTTAATAAGCCCATGGCTCATACTATTCAACTTAGCATACAGCGAGCATTCTCTTAGGGTTCATGAGACAATTCTCAAGGCGCTCATATCCTTACGACTCCTTGAACGAGTCTGATCATCGTCTCTCAAGACGGTAACAACTCATCCAATTATTCCTTGGATGTTCAATTTGGCTATTGTCAACCCCTTTCTACCAAGTGTCAAACCTTTCAAACTATTCCTCATACTTTTCACTTGAGAGTTCAAACTTTGGCCCTCTGCTTTCATGAGTCCCCACTTAGACTCTGTAGTACTTTGCTCATTTTTGTCACTCTTTTCTCAAGAAGCATTAGTGTTTTAGCCTCTTAGTTCCACAACTTGCTAATGCAACCTTATCCCAATTCCATCTATTAAACTAACCATCAACATCATCTTGGAATTCAACACTGTCTATAGGATAGTCTCTCAAATTTCAATTCCAGGAATTATTCAAGTTCTACGTCTTCTTTCTCAATCCAAACGCTCAACCACAATACCAAGACAATTCAGACGTTTTCTTCCTTTTACACTGGGGTCTCTTACCCTAAGAAAGAAAGTATACACTTTCGTGGCATTCTTTCATTTCGAATCCACCTTGTTCTTCCTATTCCATAGGGCGTTAACCTTGGAGTCTGCGCCAACAACAGTGCTTCTACTCCAGGATTCAGATGCCACCACACTTTAACATTCTCCTTCCTATAGCTCAATCACCTCAAGCGACAAGGGTCGTTATTCCTTGGTCTCTATACATTCAGAAATCAGATATTCAATTCGACTACCTCAAATCATCCTGCGATTACAATCTAAGCACATTTTTTGCTTATTCATCCACTCATTAAAATCTCAAGTAACTAGGACCATCAAGTCCATCCATCTTTCTTTCCATCAACAACCATCTCATGGTCTAACAGGCCTTTAAGAGCAACGCCCTATTTTTTAAGGAACAACAACTCATGATTTCATTTCTCATGATTTCAATTCAATCAACCGATCCCAGGAAATCATTAATTTTCGGTAAACTAGCATGTCGATTTTTCCTCGACCCCTTCCATAACAGAAAAGACGGGTTATCCATTTTCCACCATGGGTCTTACGCTCAGGTAATCAACCATTTCTCATAAGCACATTCCATATTCCATAATGAACATCTCTTTGCTCGTAATCCATGAGCAGGAATTCTCTTATTCATAGGTCTTCCAATCATTCTTTTCTTTTATTGAGTCTCATTACCACTCCTCAACATCAGAAAAAACAACCAGCCATAAGGCTTTTAAACTCCAATCTACTCAGGGACTTCACGTACCATCAAAGAGTCCTTGACTACCTTTACCATATGCTTAAATGACCTTGAGAACTCTGTCTCACATTGGTCGATCATCCTCTGATCCTTACAAAACTATCAAGATCCAATAACCTTTGCTCTCGAGCAATCACAGGAGGATACTTTCCGTCGAACAACTCAATAGAGGTAGTCCAGGCAGATCTCATGACTTCGAGGGAAACTTTGCCTTTGATGACCTTTCACCAACTATCAACAGCTTCTTAAGGCTAAAACTGTTAGGGTCACTTTTTTTCCTTAGTGTACCCAAATCCTCTAAAGTTTTCTCACAAAATTCTCAATTTATAATAAGACAGTTTCAAACTCATTTTCTCCATCGAACCTCAGTCAATCTCAACCTTATTAATAACTTCACAAGCCTTTCAAAAATCTTGTGGTTCTTTTCCACGTTTCCACTTTGAAAATGAGTAATCTCAGAGTCACCTTTCTTGTGACTTCCATAACTTAACTCATCGGTACTAGCATTTGTCACCATAGTGACTCAAGCAGCAATGACAGCTCCTCCTTGAGTTTGCCTACTTATCAATTTTTCTCATTTCCATTTAAAGTTCTCACGACCCATTCAGCTCTTAGGTCTCGTATGATTAACAAATCGAGCCATATTCTCTCTTTTGGTACTCATACTCCAATTGCTCATCTTTACTCAATTCTCATGATCCATCTCAATTCTCGGATCTTCCATACTTAGTATACTCAAGCCAATGCTCTTCTACGACCCTATCTTGATCGTTCAACCTTATTAGGTTCTTATGTCACTTGAACCACTATGATTTCCTCCAGGAATCAAAGACTTAAGTCATCTAAGTCTAGCAGTCTCAAACTGCTTATCTCATTATCTTTCACCATCAACCATAAGTGATTCCCAAATAATTATTAGCTAGTTGCTCATTATACAAGGATTCCAAATCATCCTTAAGCAGCAACCACATAACAAGCCAATCTCAACGAGGCAACTTCTCAATTAACAACCATTACTAAGCAAGTCTCAACTAGGCAACTATCAAACAAGCACTCAAGACAACAATTCATTGAGTCAATAGCTCACACTTTAAGCTTAGAGGCATTTGCCACTCTGTCACAAGTACGACAGGTTATCTCGTTCTTAACAGGCATCAATTCAATCGGTATAAATCCTACATGTTGTATAATCTCCCAGTTAGACCTTGGCCATAACATTCACATAATTCCAATTACAAAACATGCCCAACAAGCTAATCATAAACATCAAATTCCCTTTCAAACGGTATCCACAGCCAAGCACAAAGCTTTTAACCATGCCACTCATAGGCGTCATTTCACATGCTATAACACTTTTAAACATTCACTAGGGAATCTATCTCGTACCATACATGGCTTAACCACAATTGAACTCAATCTGATATCTAGACTTCCCCTTTCAAGTTATGAATTGGGTCATTCCTGCCTCTTGCCATGTTAGAAGCATGCCAGGAGCCGCTCCTTATCCGGATCTCTCTGTCCCGGCGATCACTCCCCGCTCTCATCAGACATGGCCGTTGCAGGTTATCCCAAATCATACATTTACGGAGAAAGCCCCGTTCCACACGTCACATACCCCGTTCCACACGTCACATAGTTCCACACATCACATACCATGCTTCATTACAGTTTATAGGTATCTCATCCACTTGTCCCATACCAAGCGACAGTTTATTAAGTCCAACAGCGATAAATTCATGCATACACCCTCATGAGCTTTCATTTCATAACTATAAACACATGCACAACATGTTCATTCTCACCACTTGTTATACCACAATCGTTTCCACATCAAGCCTCAATTTTAGAAAATCTATGGTTCCACCAATGACCATATCATCTCATAGATCAATTGTCTATATTCAACTATATACCTCAATTCTAGTCGCTATTCAAGTTAAATTCACATGCATTCGATCACAACTGGCCTTTAATTAAAATATTCCTTATCTACTTCCTTGTATACACCTCGTCTCATAACATCTAAGGTTGTCATTAGCAATCGATAGCTAAACCATCAAAATATCACGTAATTCAAGCCTGAATCCGTTAATGTCAGTTGTCTCTTTATAACTCATGTTCTCCAAGTTAGGTCATCTACAAGTCGCGATCACAATCATGTACTCAAATTGACCCTTCATTCATAAGCCATTCTATAACAATATCAAATTCAAGCTTATGACTCTTCAATCTTTACTCACTTCCTTGTGAGCCTTATTCATAAAATCACTCAAGATTGTCAATCGAAATCAACTCTAGAAACATGAGGGTGCACACAAGTTCAAGCCTATAATCCTCAAAATTCAACAATGCATGCTTAACCCTAAAGGTCTCACTAATTAATTATCCTCAAGTCATCACTCCTTATCACTCCAAACCTCAATTACAATGGATCGAGCTGATCTTGCTCTTATACCACTTAAACGGGGATGTCACATCCCGAATCCGTCGAGCACGCGTACATCCCACCAAGATGTTCATTTTCAATAATGTCCCAAGATCCCTTGGCCAATCATATCGTAAATTGAAAAAGAAACAAGATCACGAAAGCCATAAAACTGCTCCATACAATTCCATAATGAGATGATTCAGGACAAAGGGTATTTCTTTTTCATAAACTCTTAATACAACTCAGAGATTATTATTCTATCTTCAATACAACATGAAATTCTTAAACCACCAAAAGGGTAAACCCATTTCTTTACAAATTCTGCTTCATATACACTAATCCTTGTCAACCTTGAGAGTTCATCGCCTAGGACCTGAAAAGGTTAAGCCCGCTGGGGTGAGATATAAATCTCAATAAGGGAAACCTAAATCTAGACCTGAACATCAGTCCCCCTAGACTATATACAAATGTCATTCAAATGCAAAATAACAAACAACTTAACAACTTAAGGCATCAAACGACAGCAATAATCAAGCATGGATAACAATACAAACAACCACCCTCAACTTCAAGGCTCCAAACTCAATGTACAAGCACATGCACTTTGATACACCACTACCACCACTTTATCATCCACCCACATACTTCTCTAGCACTCTTGCCATCTGACATCACCGAGGCCACAGGCCAATCGGCATTCTTATTCTTATTCGAGTTCATCACTTTTCGATACCACCGGGGTCACAGACCAATCGGTATCATCATTCATACTCAAGGCTCACAGCCGTTCAATACCACTAGAGCCACAGGGCAATCGGTATCATCATCATCGTTCACTGTAAAATCACACTCGACACCACTGGGGTCACAAACCAATCGGTATCATTAGGACATCAAGTCAATAAGATCTCCGAGGCCACAGGCCAATGATCGCTGGGGCACTACAGCCCATTCATATAGCATCGGTACTATAGCCATTTATATAGCAAATTCAAAGCACATGCACCATTGCCAATTCAATACCAGGGCTCAATAGCCTTTTTTCGACCTAAGGCTCTATAGTCATCTCATTTTACAGAGGGCACTATAGCCATTTCTTATCATTGGGCTCTCTAGCCATTCTAAATCCCAATTAACAATCATAATATAAACACCACATAATTGCATCAAGCAATCTCAGCCACAGACTTCACCAATCAATCAATTCATTCTACCACCCTGACATTCAAATAAAGGTTTACGAAACACTTATCTTGATCAATTAGCACCATGTCACACGAAGTGACTCTCCTTAATGCCACAAGTATGAACTCTCCAAGAATCCTTCGTCAACCTAGAAAGTTTTACCAATCTTGAATAAAAAATTATGGAATGCTCACTTCCATTAATCTAATTTCTCATTAGCCATATCATTGACAATTCATGACATCTTATTGATCAATTGAATGCATAATAACACTCCCACAAACCCTCAATGGGTTCAGTTCACACGGTCATATACAAGGCAAAACTCAATTTAGAGATACATGCACTAATTTCGCCATAATTCACTTCCAAACTCCAATCCACTTCACACACTTCCCATTTACACCTCACATCATATCTTATAAGACATTATAAGTCAATTTGAAGTCCGAACACTCCTTAATTAGCTCCTAATAGAATCGGCCAACAATGGTCCCCCACAAAACAGAATCGATTTTCGGTTCAAACTGCTCAATCAAGCCATAACTCATTTCCAAGCCTTAATTCTTCACAAAATAAAATTGCTAGGACCTCAATCTATGTGTTTAGGAAACTCACCAAGATTTTTGTTACAAAATAATCTCCCAAGACCTTCGAATAGCTCGGTTCGTTCATGGTCCTCAAATAAGCAGAATTTGCTCAGTAAATACCTCCATAAATCAGCCATGTACACCCATCAAAACTCAACTAAAACTGTAATCCAAGCTCAAAAAATTTTAATACTATGAGTTTAGAAGACCTCACCGAAAATTTAAAGTCATTTGAAGTTCGAAGTCCCCGAAACAGATCTTTCCCCAAAACTGGTCATAATCAGCATCTATCCTGACCTTTGCCCACTAAAACAGTACTAAGGGACAAACATCTGGGCCAAATTAAGCTCATAATACCTTCCTAGAATGGAAAGGCAATAATATTTAATATGGTGGTGGTTTTACCTCAATCCGATGTCGGAAGATGAAGTTATGGCCAGAAAAGTGAAGTAAATTTTCTCTGTCCGTGAGAAAACTGTTCGGCCGAGACATAAAAGGGAGAAAAAGAATAAAAATGAAGAGGAAAAGTGCACGGCTGAAGAGTTGTCTAAAGACATGTTTCACACACATAATTGAGATTAAATGTGACAAGATGGGTTTAGGTGGGCAATAAGTGCCTAAGGCCTCCAATGAGTGATACATGGCATGGCTTCTAGAAGACTTTGACTCCCTTTGAGCTCATCCTTATCAATTTTTGGTAGCCATATGGAGGGTTAAATGACCAAAATGACCTTCTAAATTTCTTAAGGTAAGGCCAAAGGTCGAGGGGCAAAATGATCATTTGGTGCTTTTCGTCCGAAATTTCATTTTTCCAACATAAACCACCCTCGATGAGGCGACATCCAATTCAATTCAAATATTTGAATTCCTCAATGTCCAATACCCAAATATCAAGGTCCAATTTCTTGTCGAACTCACATCGATTGTAATTCCAGTTTATCTCAAACTGATGGGCGACTCTTGCAAGCGCTACGCGTATCGACGTTAGAATTTTTCTCAAACCGTGGCGACTTTGATTGTCTTGTAATTGTGAGGGTTATCGTTCATTCCTTCGATCCTGATCATCGAAATTCGATTTAGTAAATTCTCGCAAATTACTCATTGGTTAAGCGAAATCAATCGCGTCCCAACTTACAACGTTAGTAAGACATTCCATGATCGTCCTTCGATCGATCCCTGTCGGCCTAAGATACTCCTCGACAATCCTTATGTTCAAAGTGTTATTTTTCATACAAATTTCCTAGATCCACGTACCCGACTCCGCGTCAGTCTTTCCCTTTTGGTCAGTTAACTCAGAAGTGGCCAGCTCCGAGCGAGTTACAACTGAAACGCATCGATCGATATCCTTCCATTCAATAGCCTCAAGATGGTCGAAATTCGGAATGTCACATTTCAAGCATCGAAATTAAAGGAATCGAGGTTCCTCCCTGACTTCCTGCAAATTCAAAACTAGGGCAACCATTCGGGTAAAATTACCTTATTATCACAATCAACTGCAGCCCTTTGTTTTCCTAACCAGTCTATCCCAATAATCACATCAAAGTCATAAATGGGTAGCACAACCAAATCTATCCTTTTTTTCGCTACCACCAATCACCATTTTATAGTCCGCATAACCTAGCGAGACTAGCACATTATCCTTTATTGGTGTAGTGACATACAACAACACATTTATTGGTTTCAACTCCACACCTACCAATTTAGCAAACTGAGCAGATATAAAGAAATGCAAAGCCCCAGGATCAAATAAAGCATATGCAGCTTGATCACACAAATCGATCGTACCTTCAGTTTATCTCGAACTAACGGGCAGCTTTTGCAGACGTTGCGTGTATCGACTCTGTAATTCTCATCATACTTAGGACGACTCAAGTTACGATAGCTTTAATTATTATGTAATTGCGAGGGTTCATTGCTAGTTTCGACGGTCTCGATCGTCATAGTTTGATTTAGAGAAATTTTGTAAATTATACGTTGGTTATACGTCATCACCAGCGCTCCAATCATATAACACTAGCAATAGATTCCTTAATCGTTGTTTGATCAGTCTTTATTAGTTCTAAATGTTCCCTCGGCAATCATTATGGTCAAAGTGTCATTTTCTTTTTCGAGTTTCCTAGGTCCACAGACCTTGTCATACGTCAGCTTTTCCCTTTTGGTCAGTTTACTCAGGTTTGTTTAGATCCAAGTGAAATAAAACTGAAATATATCGATAGACACTTCTCATTCAATAGCCTTAAAATGGCAAGAAATTCAGAATGTCACATGACGCATCCCACACCGAGGAGAAGAAGTCTCTAACCGAACTGTCACGAGGAATGCGAGAACCAAAAATCTCTCTATTGGTTAAAAGCTCTTAGAGCGAACCCCTAGAGTGCCACAAGTCAAACCAAAACGAAATGGACCAACCATTACCTATCCTCTAAACAAAATTCGAGTAGAACTCCAAACGAAGATCAAGAATCTTCTTCCATGCCCATGAACAAAAAGTTGGTCTCGGTGCCACCCCAGAAGCTTATATTCTTTAGAAAAGTAGAGTGAATCCATTTACACCATAAGGATTCCTTATTGGTGAATAGAATCCAAATGCGTTTGAGTGGAGCCGCCCTATTACAGTTAATAAGTTTGCGAATACCTAAGCCTCCCTTATCCTTAGGTAGACAAACATCCGCCCAAGACACCTTAGCACCACCAACTCCTAGGTCTGGGCCTTTCTAGAGAGAATGTCTAAGAATACGTTCAATCCGAGATAAGACAAACATCGGAAGGGTGAAAACGTTAGCCCAATAGACATGAATGGCGTGTAGGACAGACTTAATAAGTTACAGACGTCCACCAAAAGAGAGAAACTGCTCATTCCAAGACCAAGCTCCAGCGGTGATATTATTGATTGCAATCAGCTTGAGCAAGCCTAAAAGCTATGACTGGTACCTCAAGGTATCGAAAAGGGAGGCTACCTTCTTGGAAGTCGAGGGCATGGAGAATTTGCTCCCTCTAGTCCACAGAAGCACTAAAAAGGTAGACCTCACTTTTGTTGTCATTTGGGTATAAACCGAACTAGCTTGAGAAAAGCTTCAATCCCTCCTTAAGCAAGGTGACAGATTGTATGTTAGCCTCGGCAAATAAAAGGACATCATCAACATAGAAGAGGTGTGAAAGCCGAGTAGGTGTGCAACGCTAATAATACTTGAAGCCAGGAAGTTTGGTTTTGGCATTGAGTATCTTAGTGAAAATTTCCATAATAATGGTAAAGAGATAGGGAGAGATAGGGTCCCCTTGACGAACACCTCTATTACTCAAGAAGAAATCATGGAGCTCTCCATTAATGGAGATAGAGAACTTAGACGAAGTGACATGGGCCATAATCCATTTAGTGAACAACTCCGGGAACCCAAATGCATCCAATGCCAACCGAAGAAACCCTCAGTCAACCATGTCATAAGCCTTCTGAAAATCGCCCTTAATGGCACATTTTGGTGAATAGGCACATGGTGAAACCCAACAAACAATTCTTGTGCAAGTAAGATGTTGTCACTAATTCTCCTACCCCTAACAAAGGCGTTTTGGGTGGAGCCTATAATTGAGGGCAAAACCGAAGCAATCCGATTCGCTAGTATCTTTGTAATACACTTATAAACGGTATTGCAGCAAGCTATAGGACGAAAGTCGTTCATAGCCGAGGCATTGGGTATCTTTAGCACGAGTGAAAGGATAGTGGTGTTGACTTCTTTGAGTACGACGCCGGTCTCAAAAAAATCCCTAACGGCCGCAATAACTAAAGCACCAACATCCCAGGAAGATATGAAAAAGTCGACATTAAAACCATCAGGGCCTGAAGCCTTACCTTTAGCAAGTGAAAACATAATGTTGCGAATCTCTAGAGCCAAGACATGGATAGATAGGAAAGTGATTTGATCAGCCTCTAGAGCGCGCCCAACAAGCTGCCGCACCTCTAGGATCCCAGGCCAAGCAATAATAGGGACACCATTGAGCAGATTCTCAAAATGGTTAACCACGTAGTGCTAAATAAGGCTCGGCTCAGTCAAAATAGATCCATCATAGAGTATAACCGAGAGAAATTTGTTCCGAAGATGCTTCTTGTTGGCACAATGGTGGAAGTATTTAGTATTGAGATCTCCCTCCTTAAGCCATTGAATCCTAGATTTTTGTTTGAAAAAAGACTACTCTTGGAGTCTAAGTTTCGAGAAAAGCTAGGGTTGCTCCTTCTCAGTATTAGCCAACACCTGATTCATGAGATCAAGTACAAGTGCATCGTGTGTAGTTGTAAGAACTAACCTGGCCTGGGCGGTGCGAAACAAAATATCTAAGAAAAACTCCCTATTAAGTTGCTTGAGTTAGATTTTAAGGAGCTTCACTTTTCTACATAACATATAAATAGAAGTCCCGCCAACTGGAGAATCTCACATCTGAACTACAATATCTTTATAAGACGGATGCATCATCCAAAAGTTGAAAAATTTGAAGGGTTCCATAGATATTGGAGGAGGCATAATTCTCACAACCATAGGAGAGCGGTCAGAGATCCTAGGAGCTAGAAAAGTGGCTTCAGAGAAAAAGAAGACACTACTCCAATGATAATTGATGAACACACAATTAATCTTGATTTGCTTCTAAGACTCTCCTGAGGATGTAGACCAAATATACCTATGGCCCACATATCTAAGGTCATCAAGCCCAGCCTGAGTAAGACTATATCCAAACTCATCAAAAGCAGAAATCCAAGTATTAGAGCTACCCATTCTGTCACTCTTATCCCGAATGGCGTTAAAATCCCCAGCAACCATCCACGAATCTTCAAAGCAACTCAACCGAACAAGTTTAGACCAGAGGGTTCTATGGGTGACAAACGTGTGATCACCGTATAAAACCGAGAGAAGGCATGACTTATTCACATCCATCAACCTCAATTGATTATGTATCATCTGAGAAGAAAAAAGAACTACCAACTCTACAGTTTGAGGGTCCCAACCAATCCAAATCCTACCCCAAGGAGAGAACTCATAATTGGATAACCAATGCCAACCTGGAATCAACCCAATAGAAATATCTACAAAGAGAGACTCCTTAACTTTTGTCTCTAAGTTGCCAATATAAGAAAGACGGTTTGATCAAACAAGTGTCCAAATCTCAACTTACCTAAGGGGGCCAACTAGACCCTTAATGTTCCAAACCCCAAAATTCATATATACAAGGATAGAAAGGAAGGAGATTACCGCTTCTTCTTGCCTCCCCGCATCTTCCTAGCCTTGGTGTTGACAATGGGAGAGGAAGGGCTGCTATCCACCGAAGCAATGGTGGACAGAATGGCTTCGGTGATCAAAGGAAAGGCTGGCTCACATGCTATAGGTGAGGGAGCAATACTAGTAGCTCGAGATCTGGTGTTTAGGGGGGAAGGGGAGGGAGGATCCTTCTCATTTTCACTACTCAAGTTGCTGGCGACTTCACTTCCATCCACGTCAGAAATAGATGCATTCACAGAGTTGTCTTCGGAGGTGCATGTAGGGTTGGCAACAACAACAACCTACTAAAGACCAAGATCACACATTGGTTCGGCTTCCACATCCACCACAGGTTCAGGCACACCTTGAGGCAAAACCAAATCCACAATAAGAGGCACAGGGACATCCACCTTAGCATTTGGGGACAGCACATCAAGAGCAGACCTCACGGCATTAATCACTTTCGAACCACCGTGCCTCCCCTTCACTTGTTGCCATCCGTCATCAACCTGAGTATTGGCCGAGTTCGCAATCATATCACTATGGGTGGCCAAGCCATTGGGTGGCGGCAATTCAGTTGATGCGGCACAAGGATGACCAGCTGCACCACACTTATGGCCAAACACACCGCACACGACCAAGTTTTCAGCTCATACTCCACATCAATAGAAGTAGTCTCAGCCAAAAATCAGTTGGCTTAAGCATACCCCAAGTGTTATAAGTTGTGTGTGGCGCTCACTTTAGTGCCAAAACTTTCAAATCGATCACTTTAATGCTAAGTTTTTGTAACTTCGATCACTTAAGTTTCAACTTCTTTTAAAAACGAATATTTTAGTGCCAACTCCGATTTAAACTGACGTGGATCGCCGAAAATCCGACACATATTTTTTTTATTATTATTTAAGCTAACATGGCTCATTGGACTTGGCACTGAAATAATCATTTTTAAAAGAATACGACACTTAAGTGATCGAAGTTATAAAAACTTAGCACTAAAGTAATCGATTTGAAAGTTTTGTCACTAAAGTGATCAAAGTTACAAAAACTTAACACTATTATTGTTAAAACATGTCTCAAGTTTTAGCCCAAAGCAAAATTGAAAATATTCTGAATTGAATATTTTACGGATATCCGAAATCGAGCAAAATATAATATCTTGCGGTGAATATCCTTTAGCAAGATAAGATGAAGAAATTTACGAAATCCAGTGCACATTGGAATCCAAGGTTCCCGTGAAAGGAAATCGGATAAAATCCATAGGTGAAGTTGGCATGCAAAAGGTTATCACCCATGGGATTCATAAAAGGACAAAAGGGAAAAGTCCAACTGATGGACTTATTGATCGAATATAATATATGCACTTTCTTTGTTCACGTGGGTTTTGCACTTCTTTCCAGTGGTGATTGTCGCGACCTAAAAATAGGTTTCTAGGTTAATGGATTATTAGGTTAATTATTTAACTAGCCTAACTTGAACTCTCTCAATTCCATACCAAATCACAACTTAAGCTTCAATTGATTAATATGCAATGTATTTTCAATTTGGAGTCACCAGTAATCATTTATGGTAGGTCGATTAGACACCTAAATAAAATAGCGGGAGAACTATTTGATTCCTATGAACCAGCGATGAAGAGTCCGGAGATTTGATTACGCTAGATTACTCTAACGCCCTTTCAGTACCATTTTATTTCATGAAAAAAGTTTGATCAAGCAATTTTAATTGATTTTAACCTAAGTCACTAACATAGATTATCATGCGGGCGCCCAATCAATTAAATAAACATCCAAAATTGAATGTAAGCAGGGAGCATACACCAAACAATCTTCTCTTCTTCTTTTTTTTTTTTTTGGATTTCCGCTTTTTAAATAAAATCTAATCTATATGCAATGCATAAGTTTTAATCTAAATGCAATGACATAAATAAATGCAAGCTATCCTAAGAATGCATATGAATTTAATTAAACTACATGATTAACTCTATATGACACGCAATTGAAATCAATCCTAACATGCGATCTAAATGATGAATTAGTTAATTGACCTAAACATGCAACTCTAAATGACATGGTAAAGATGACATGTAATGCATGATGACATAGAATGATGATTTTTTTTTTATGATTTTCGAATTTAAGGAAGAACTAAAATAAAGCACCTCAAGAAAGTGGTTATTTCGACCTAAATTATGCATGAAATCTATCCTAATCCTATCCTATCTAGAATATACTATTTTAATTATGCAAACTTACCTAAACATGTGAATTCCTTTTTAAAATGCAATTCTTATCTAAATGAAAAATTATCCAAAAAATTCTAACTGAATATGCGATCTACCTAGAATGATATACAAATCTATTTCAAAAGGAAAATTATCTGCATGAAGAATATTTTAGAATTTTAAAGCATGTAGGTAAAGATATGCAAGATAATGGTCTAATCTGAATCAATTCAAATATGGAAAGCAAATAAATCAACTTGAGGATTTCGCAATTTCTTTCAAATCAAGTTTCGATCTAAAGCCTGATAAATCGACCCTAAAATTTCGAAATACCCGTTATGTCGTTAATTCAATCTAAAGCCTTATAGATATAATTAATTCCATATGTGCGGCTGCGAATTAGGAAAAGATTTTCCTAATTGATCACCTGCGGGTTAAAATGATTTCGTTCGATAACGATATAGCTCAAATAGATAATTAAATATTTCAAATCAATCAAAATAAGAAATTTTGCCTTATCCGAAGATTGCCTTCCAAGTTCGAATTGATCTGAAACTTGTGCACTAATTTCCAAGATTGAACAGGTTCAGCTTGAGAATTGCGTCAACGGCCAATGGTGGTGGATTCTCTCCAGTTCATGGACGACAATGAGCTTTCATGGCCACGGAACTCTTGATGTTCTAATATGGCATGGGTTACTTCAGCGCTGTAGCGCCTAGTACTTAAACATTGTCTCGAGGCATTTTCTCTACCTCTTCTTACCTTGAAAAAACAGGGGCACCTTGCGTCCTTTAATCGATAACCATCTTTCGGCTAACCTAGCCTCCTCCGTCCCTCAGGACCAATAAAGGGTAGTACAGGAATATTCACCTGTTGTCCATCGACGACTACGCCTTTCGGCCTGATCTTAGGCCCTGACTCACCCTTCGTGGACGAATCTTGCGGAGTAACCCTTACCATGAACTCCAGCAGGGATGGTCTTAAGATTGAGGCCTTTTTTAATGACGTGAGCTTACAGGGGAAAGTTACTGACTTTTCATGCAACATGAGAATTTCCTACAATATATAGCCACGTGGCATGCCCAAGAAAGAGGACCAACAATGATGAGGACTCAATAAGGTACAAGTCAATAAAAATTTGGCCTCTCGCTGGGGCAATGACGACATAAGTCCGCTGGAATTGCAGCTGCATCGCGATAGGGTACCGCGGGTCGTTAGCGTCACGAGAGGCGACAACAGCGGCTGATTTGTTGGAGGACCTGCAACTCGTTGGGCTGAGTTCGTGCCGTTTCGTTGTTCGGTAAATCGACGGTAATGCGGCCACGAGGTTCAAAACTCGTAGAGGTTGCTCGGAGGGGAATGTCGAAATAATCTCAAGCGAACCTACAAAACAGAAACTATTTTCATCGGGAGCGTCAGACAAATTCCAAAATAAGACATGACGGTCGGCGGCTAGCGACGGCTCGCTTTTTCTGCCTTGATGACATCTGAACTTTCTTTTTCTCCTTTGGATTTGGACCGCAAGTGGACTTTCTGCTGAATTCTCAACTCCAGTTGCAGAGAAAAATCAAATATCACCGATTCATCCCAACTTTCAATCCCCTATGATTCACTCCAAAGATTGCTCCTACATCAGACTAACACACGAGCACTTAAAACCACGTCAGAATTTGTGTTCATGTTTGCTTGTGATGAATCCAAGCCCACTCCCTCAGAATTTCTTGCCGTATATGAACTTGTGAATTGGACACCCTTAACCCTAAGCAAACCCATCTATTTATAGAGAAAATTGTTGCGAGCTTGAAGCCTAAATTTCCTTTAATTTCGCAAAATAAACCGCGGGATTGGAATATGATTTGAATTAAGTCTCAAATGGTTAAACTGCACAAATTGATCATTAAATTAACTAGAGAATTTAATCGAGTCCAGTGCACTTGAGCTGGCCGAATTTTTAAAGTCAATTATGGGCTATTGCGCATTTTTGGGCTCAATTAGGCTTTCCATAAACATTTAATTAAAGCTTTTTTTAAACATGAATGGGCTGAGTTAAATTTAAAAATAGGTCCAAGTACCATAATAGAACTCGACGAACCCAACCATGTCTTAGCCGAATTTTTCAACCCATGCTCGATTCGATCGCTTGTCAATTTGAGCTCAACTGACTCACCTAAATGCAATGATATGACTGATAAAAATTAAATATGCAATGTACGTGAATTTATTTTTGCGAGAATTATGATTAACTCTCATTTTATGTTTAAATGAATGAATTTCTAAAAAATAAAAATTAGGTGGCAACAGTGATATATATATATATATATATATATATATATATATATTTGGTCAAGAGAAGCGGTGGGCTGTAGAGTAAATATTTCACACCTTCTTTTGCTATTGAGATGGAAGTCGTGGGATTCTGTGAGTCTCGAAGCAGCCGTCGATGTGCAAGGGTTATTTTCACACACACATATATATACATACATACATATACATACATACAATTGACGACGTGATGAAAAGTGTATTGTCGAAGATGCCATATACAGAGCCATTGAGCGCCACTTAATTGATGAGTGCTTGTTGTGCGATTTTGACAAAAAAAGACGTCAGGAAGCGCCGATGGAGTGCTTGAGCGTGGGTTTGCTTATAGAGTTTCGTCCGCCGAAGAACCACATGTATTTGTAGCCGATAGAAAATATTGCTTTAAGATTTGTGTATAATTCCTTTGCGAGATTGAGAGATTATTTCGCCAGGAATTGTGCCTAAATATTGTGTGCGTTTTTTGATGTAATTGGGGCTGGAAAACACTGAGAATGTTTATGTAACTTGAGAGTGGTCTGTAATCTCCGTGTATCGCTTGTTCTTTATTGGAATTCGTTGTTGCTCTCCCCGTAGATGTAGGTCTTTACGACTGAACCACGTATATTTGGTGTTCGATTTACTTTACTCGTTCTGTCTATTTATTTGATCAATCGCTTGTTCCACGCAATAATTGGTATCAGAGCTAAGATTGCTTGAGTTGATGCAAATCGATGGCGGCAGAAGAAGCTAAAGGGAAAATCGACATATTTGAGGGGAAGGACTTTGGTTTCTAGAAGATGCAGATAGAAGATTATTTATATCAGATGAAGCTGCACGAGCCCCTGTTTGGGAAGAAACCAGAAAGAATGAAGCAAGCTGATTAGAAATTGCTAGACAGACGAGCAATGGGTGTTATTCAGTTGACGTTGGCTCGCAACATCGCGTTTAATATCGTTAAAGAGAAGGCCACTACGGGTTTGATGAAAACCCTATCGAACATGTACGAGAAGCCCTCTACGATCAACAAGGTCTATTTGATGCGACGTCTGTTTAATTTGAAGATGAGCGAAGGTGCATCAGCTACGAATCATATCAAAGAATTCAATGTGATCGTTAGTCAATTGAGTTTAGTTGAGATTGACTTTGAATATGAGGTACGTGCTTTGATTCTATTATCCCCATTGCCTGATAGTTGGAATATTACTATTACTGCTGTTAGAAATTTCTCTGGATCACCAAGTTTAACTTTTGATGAGATTCGAGATTAATTCTTAGTGAGTATATCCGTAAAAGAAAATCTGGTGAATCTGTATCTACTGCTTTAGTAGGTGAAAATAGAGGAAGAACTGATACACGTGTTAGCAGAAGTGGTATGAATATAAATAGATGCAGTCAGTCTAGAACTGGTGGTACTGTCTGTTAAAACTGTCGCAGGAGGGGGAATCTTAGAAGGAAATGTTTCAAGCTGAAAAACGAAACGAATAAGGGAATTAGAGTTGAGTCTTCGGATGATGTTGCAGCTATAACTGAAAATTCTGATGGTGTTGATTTTATTTTGTCTGTCACTAAGGATTCGTCGTTTGATGGGTGAATTATGAATTCTGGTTGTTCTTTTCATGATTCACCAAACAAGAATTGGTTTACTTCTTATTAATGCATGGATAATAGTAAAGTGCAGCTGGGAAACAACGCTGAATGCGATGTTATAGGTGTTCGTGATTTAAAATCAAAATGCATGATGGTATTGTGAGGACATTGACTGGAGCAAGATATGTTCCAGAATTGAAAAAGAACTTAATTTCCTTGGGTGTCCAGATTCAGTTGGATGTAGGTATTCTTCACGAGGTGGAGTTCTGAAGATTGTTCGAGGTGTCCTAGTTATAATGAAGGAAATCAAGCATGGCGGCCCGTATAAACTTCAATGTGAGACATTGATAAGTTTCACTCTAGAGACATCAACATCTATTCGAAAGTCTAATGGCAACTCGAGAAAGGCTTAGGTGTTTGTGCGAAAGCACAATTTTGATGCTGCTGTCAAGAATACGTGGTTGAGAGCTTTGATCGGAACGGAGACTGGTAAGTTGATCAAGCATGTGCGAACTAATTGTAGCATGAAGTCTTGCTCGAAGCTGGCAAATAAATTCTGCATGAAAAAGAATATTGCGAAACAAAGCACTAGTACTAGTAAACCATAACACTTTGTAGAATTGATGAGTAAGACATTACTAGAGACAGCCCGTAAAAGGAGCTCTAGTGTTGGTATGGCTAGGAAAATTTCAGTGGATGCATTTAGTATGGCGAGCTATCTGGTGAATAGATCCCCATCGACTACGATTGGATATCAGACTTCCGAAGAAGTGTGGGCAGGTAACGTTGCTGATTATTCTAATTTTAGAATGTTTAATTGCCCGTGTTATTATCGAGTAAGTGATGGTGAACTCGATATAGAGACAAGATGCATATTCCATGACTATGCACGAGGTGAGCGGGGCTATCAATTGTGGTGTCTGAATATAAATTTACATGTTTGTAGCAAATAAGTTACCTTTGACGAGTCTCCAGTACTTCTGGCTAGGAGTGATCGTCGCAATGTTAATACGGATTTGAACGGTGTTCAGCTTGAGGTAGGGTTGCAACCAGAAATTCCTGAGGTAGCAGGTACTAGCTTAGTAATCGAACAGATGGTGCTTGTAGCGATATGGAGCCTATAAAGCCAATAGTTGCTGTAACTGCTGATATTGACAGATACGTGTTCGATCTTCTAACAGATATGGATGCAACAGTGGTTTTTCTTTCATATCTGTGATTAAAGAGCTTGTGTCAGATAGTCCCTGTGAAGCAGTTAAAGGTGCATGTTTAATTGGTGTTCTGATGAGGTCCTAAGTTATGGTAAAATTCAAGCACGGCTTCAACTTGGATGACGTCTGTGGCGACTAAGCCCATTAGGGCTGTTAGGAGAGTAGTAGCAATGAAGTTCGGATTTTAGCGCAGCGATTGTGACATGGTTCAAACGTCGAGCCAAGGTGAAAATTGTTAAAATATGTCTCGAGTTTTTGCCCGAAACAAAATTAAAAATATTCTAAATTGAATATTTTAGGGATATTCGAAATCGAGTAAAATATAATATATTGCGGTGAATATCCTTCGGCAAGATTGGATGGAGAAATTTACGAAATCCAGTGAACCTTGGAATCCAAGATTCCGGTGAAAGGAACCCGCAAAAGTTTATCAGCCATGGATTCATAAAATGACAAAAGGAAAAAGTCCAACTAATGGACTTGTTGACCGAATATGACATATGCACTTTATTTATTCACGTGGGTTTTGCACTTCTTTCCAACGGTGATATATATTATTTATTTATTTTGTCAAGGGAAGCGGTGGGATACAGAGTGAATATTTCACACCTTCTTTTGCTATTGAGATAGAGGGGATGGGATTTTGTGAGTCTCGAAGCAGCCGTCGATGTGCAAGGGTTATTTTCACACACACACAATATATATATATATATACACACACACACATACATACATACATACATACATACACATACACTATTGACGACGTGATGAAAAGTGTATCATCGAAGACGCCATATACAGAGTCTTGAAGCGCCACTTAATTGTTGAGTGCTTGTTGTGCGACATTGACGAAAAAGACGTTAGGAAGCGCCGATGGAGTGCTTGAGCAAGGGTTTGCTCGGAGAGTTTCGTCCGCCGAAGAACTACATGTATTTGTAGTCGATAGAAAATCTTGCTTAAGATTTGTGTGTAATTCCTTTGCGAGATTAAGATATTATTTCGTTATGAATTAACACTGTGTGCGTTATTGAATGTAATTGGGGTTGAGAAACACTTAGAGTGTTTGTGTAACTTGAGAGTGGACTGTAATCTCCTTGTATCGCTCGTTCTATAGTGGAATTCGTTACTGCGCTCCCCGTGGACATAGGTCTTTACGACTGAACCACGTACATCTGGCGTTCGATTAACTTTGCTCGTTATGTTTATTTATCGGATCGATCACTTGTTCTGCGCAACAAAATTGATCGATTTGAAATTTTTGATACTAAAATGAGCGTTGTACACAATTTATGACACTTGAGGTGTAATTAACCCAAAATCAATAAGTTGGAATCCAGCCTAGGGGTGAGATAGAGTGTTAAAGTAATTAAACATAAAGGCCGCCGTTGTGTCAGTTGAACCGTGCTGATGGTGGTGTCGCTAAGGTAGTGGTATCAACAGAGTAGCGTTCACCAATATGCGATTGTAGCGACGCTTCAAACGGATGGCTAGAAGACGTAGAGACATGGAAGAGACAAAAGAAGGAGAAATTAATACACGAGTATAGTAAATATACTATATTAAATCTAGACCACCAAAGATGGTGGATCCCATATGGATTCCATGCAGATCCAACGGATCTAATGGTTTAGATTCGGGTTAGGATATGTACCATATTCATTGGATAATCACTTCAAAAGACGGGACATTTGGTAGATGAGGATTGTGATTTCTATGAAAGCGTAATTTTGTCACAAGTGGATGATAAGAAGACAACTCAAGCAGTCGTCGTAGAAACCTTACTTGGCAACCTAACATGAGCTTAACCATTAGTCACCCAAAACTCTTAAATACTATTTACACATGCATGGTAATTAAATGCAAATGAAGTTTACATTTTCTCAAGTTACCCTTTGAACCTTTTTTCTTGAGATTGGGATCATCCAAATAAGCGTGTATTTGTTTTCGCATGAAATGAATTATTTAAAAAGTATAACCTAAAATTGATTACTTGTATTACATACAAAAACAAATGAATGAAAAATATTTTTGTCGTTCATGAAAATATCTAGACTTAAATTGTTATCAATAGAGAAAATATTTTTTGTTGACTAATAATTTCAAGTGATACAAGCGATCATTTTTAAGAAAATAACTTCATCATCTATGAAATTATTAGATCTCGTTAAAGAAATTATTATTTTTTGACAAAGATACAAAGCGAACATTTATTCATTTTTTTCAAAATAAATGGAGTTAAAATATTGAAATCATTTCCCGGCCACCCCCTCTATGCCAAGCATATTTTTTGCTTGTGTTATGTCTCTAAGACGGATAAATGTGCCTCAATCGAGATTCTTTAATAATAGGGTCTTTAATTAAAAAAATCAAATGATTTGAAAATTATTTTTCAAAAAATAATCGTTTGTATAACTTGAAATAATTAGCCCAAAGAAAATAATTTTATTATTTTCTTAAAATTTTCGTGGATGATGAAAGATTTTTCATTCATTTATCTTGGTACAAGTGATCGGTAGTATGAAAACATTTTTCAGATCATTCATTTTTCGCGAAATAAATGGAGACTAAATTGTAATCGTGTTCCTTGAAGAAATTATTTAGTACATATCACTAGGGTATGCATGGCAACAATTCTGTTTATGTGATTCTGTTCCCAAAAGCCAAAAAAAAAAAAAACAGAATCTCGTTTGATAATACAGGCGATTTTGATTCTAATTTTGTGAACAAAATTAGTTTTGGAGCCAAAATAATCACTTTTGCAAAACCACAAAAAAGTTGATTTTGACAAAAATAACCACTTTTGCTACACACAAATAACATTATCTTTCCTTATCTTTTCTCTCTCTCGTCATTTCGCTCGACCTTCAGACCGACTCTCGTCTGCAACTCTCTTGTCTGCGACTCAATTCACTCTCCTTCTATGCCGCTCCTGCGACCCGCCATCTCTACTAATGCCATCCAGTGTTCTCGTCGAACGACTTCGGTGAGTTTCGCACCTCAGTTTTGTTCTCGTCTTCTTGCCTGAGCCCAATTAGGGCAAATCAGGCCGTTTCGTCGCCCGAGCCAGAGTAGGGCAGCCCTTGCTAGATCGGCAAGGGCGAGGCTCATCCAAACCCAAGAGGGAGGTCGCCATCCCCGATCTGGCAAAGGGCGACCGCCCTCTTAGGCTCGGACGAGCCTCGCCCTCACTGATCTCGATAGGGCTGGCCCTAGTCGGGCAACGAAAAGACGAGCTTGGGCGAGGAGACGAGCTAATCCTATAAATGTAGGTATTCCTCGTTTTGCGACTGAGGGATTGCATTACTCCTTGCTTATTATGCTTGATGACTTGGTCTATTGTCCTAATCAATGTCATTTTTCTACTTCTTGATATTGTGTTATCTTGATGTTATTAGAAATTAGTAAGTAGGTTAGTCTTTAAGTTAAGTTTTGGGTGTGTGTCTTGCTCTACAAACAGTGTCGCTTGTATTCTTTCAATTAAACAGTGACACAAAAATAGTAGATGATTCTGCAGAAATGGAGATGTTGATCCCTGGAAATGGTTGAATGTGAACCTTGAATTTTGAGACCATAACTTAATTGTAGGTGCAATAAAAGTCTTAAGTTGTTGTAATTTCTTTCAAAGTTATAGAGTCAAATGGGTGTACCAAGTTTCAATTTCTATTAACTTTGCTGTAAATATAGGTATAAACATAGCAAATCTAGATCCAATTGCATTTCCTAATGCTTGCTTCTCTTAAAGCGTATGTATATGCACTTGACCATATTATAATTGAATGTGGTAGCCAATGGCATCCCAAAAAGATGATTCTAGTGCAAAGTGGACTGACTCTTTAACTGATCTCTTTATAAGTTTGATGGTAGAAGAGGTTTAAAAAAAAAAGGAAATTGCACCTCTTGTACTTTCAACAAAGTGGGGTGGAAAAACATACGGGTTGAGTTCACTACTCGGATAGGACTCGAATATAAGCAAGCACATATGAAGAACAAGATGAACAGATTGAGAAGACAGTTTGGTAGTTTTAAGAAGCTTCTTTCACAGTCCGGATTTGGCTGGAATTATGTAAATAAAGTAGTTGTTTTCGATGATCCAAGTATATGGGAACAACACATCAAGGTATCATTTAACTTTTGATCATTTTAGATCATTATATATGTGTGTTTTAAAAGGTTTGCTTATGTTGATGTATGTCATTATTTAGAAAATTACAGGAAAATACTGAGTGGGCGAAGTTCAAGAAGGATAAGTTTCTTCAGTATTTCGAGCTGTCAATTATATTTGGTGATACCTATGCTACTGGGGAGGAAACAATAGGAAATGTGGATGATTGGATGGTGTCAGAGGAAGGTGACAATCGTGGTGGTCATGCAGACGATGATCCAAACGAACTTGATGAACACCCCATTAATTAGGAAGTATTTACAAGTGGACAACACAACTTGGATAGGACTCCAAATAGCAAGAGGAGAAGAAAAAGTGTCGCTTCTGATGTTGCCAATACCTGCAATGCCTTACAAGAGATGATAAAATCTAGGAAAAGTCAACAGAGTAACTCTGCTATCGCTTCACAAGTCACATCACCATCTGTAGACCCCTACTCCGTAGCTGCTGTGATTAAGGTCCTACTTAGCATGCTTGAGGTGGATTCGGATTTTTACCACAAAGCATTGGAACGAGCAATGGATAGTGCCACATGGAGGGAGGCTTTCATCGAAACTCCAACTGAGATGAGAAATGGACTTTTCCAACGTCTTTAGTAGATTTTGGAAAATGTGCTGGGGATCGCGTGGGATTTTTTGTTTGGTTTCATTTTACTATATGACTTATGATGTTATTTATCTTTCATCCGACGATGGATTGCTTTGGATTTTTATGTCTAGTTTTATTTTACATTATGAATTATGCTATGATGTTATTTGGTTTTCATTCCACGATGGATTGTGTGGAATTTTTATATTAGGTTTGCTTTCACTCTACGACTTATGTTATTGGTTGTTATTGGGTTTTATTTCTCAAACATGTATATTAATGTTATTGTATTTGTGTGATGGCATAGGTACAATGGAAGGGAGACAAAATAGTGAGTCTAATGACCAAGTAACACCAAGTGATTGTTACTTAGAAGACTGTGATATTGACATGATAATAATGTGGTTGTGGTTATTATGATGGACATGTCCATGCATACGAAAGAACCTATTAGGGACAGTCAATTATTAGGAGCTCAATGGATAAGGGAGATTCTTTTGGACATTCAGATAGAGTGTATGAAGCCTTCAGGTTGGAGAGGCATGCTTTTCTAAACTTATGTGATTTAATGATGACAAGAGGTTGATTGAAACATAGTCGATATGTTAGGGTGGATGAACAACTTGGGATCATTTTATCTTTGGTTAGTCATGGTAACTATAATAGACATTTATGTGAGAGGTTCCAATGCTCCGAAGAAACAATCAGCACATATTTCACTAAAGTCTTGAAAGTAGTTCTCAAATTGGCAAAAAAGGTTATCCGACCACCTTCTTTTGACGATATCCCAGAGGAGATTCTTATGGATCCGAACCATCAACGCTACTTCAAGGTATGATTTTCATAATATCATTATGCCATCAAATACATATGGTTGGTGATATTTTGTAACACTAGACTTTCATGAAATTGCAGGGTTGCGTTGGTGCTATTGATGGCACCCATATTAATGCTTATGTCCCTGCAACAAAGCAAATCCCATATAGAGGCAGGAAAGGGACTACCACCTAGAATGTGCTATGTGTTTGCTCATTTGATATGAAATTTACTTTCATGTATGGCGGGTGGGAAGGATCTGGGAACGATTGTCAAGTCCTCTTGGCAACACTGGAGACTCCTAGTTGCAATTTCCTCAACCACCGAAAGGTATTTGCGTTGCCCATAAGAATTAATTTTATTTATGATTGTATTACAACTGCATGTCATAACGAATGTATATATACCTTGTTATAGGCAAATACTACGTGGTAGATTCTGGTTATGCAGCACTTTCGAAATTTCTAACACCGTTTAAAGGTGAACGGTATCATCTGAATGATTATAGGGGTAGAGGGAGACGACCCAGAGCAGCAAAAGAAATGTCCAACCATAGGCATTCTTCACTAAGAAATTTCATTGAGAGGTCATTTGGGGCATTGAAAAATCGCTTTACCATTTTGAGACATATGCCTCCATTCACAGTTCCAAAGCAAGCATGTATTGTAATTGCATGTTGTGCTCTTCATAATTACATTCTTAACCAAGATAGGATGGACAAAAACTTTCCTATGTGTTGTGTCCAATACCTATAGTTTGAATGTGCTCGAAGTGAAAATTCTAATATCATTTGTGAGATTAGGCAATTTCCTGGATTATGATCAGAGGTGTAGGACTGAATTAAATGACTAGGTGTGTGACTACTAATTAGTGTCTCTTGGTTATTCCCTTTTTGCTTCAAAGCTTTTCTTGTTCTGTCCTGCGACTGTTTTAATAAATTGTGTGTTTATGTCAGCATATATTTATGTCCTGCGACTTTGCCACATGCCACTCTGGAATATTGACCTACTGCCGGTATCATCAGTTACTTAAGTTTTTTTCCTGAATGTAGCAATAGTGTTCTGATTGCTCATTTGGAATTTATTTCTTGGACTGCAGTGAAGGTGAATTAGATGCATGTATGATGTTGTGAGACAGGAGTTGAGAGAGTTCTGTTTCTTGTTAGATCTGTTAATTAATTGGAGAAGTTGAACTTCATCAATATAAACATTCCTTATGATTTTCTTCTCGTTTTGGCCATGGCCAAGTTCCAATTACTTGGCTTGCTTGCTGTACTACATGTTGGGATTCTTTGGCTTGTATCTAAGCTCCTTCCCTTAAGCGACTACATTTTGATTGAATGTGGTGTGGTGTTCTTCCTTTTTCTGCCCATTGACCAGACCTCTATCTTGAATTCAAGAGAACTACTCTGATTCTTCTTTTGTTGCAACAGATAGTTGCATTATTAGGAGCATATGAACTAGGTGCGAATGGTTAATTTTGACTGTCTTAAAGTAATAGATTACTTTGCTACTACATCGAGTGAGGTTAATTTTGACTGTCTTAAACTGGATGTGAGTGGTTAAGTTCGATGATAGTTAATCCATGATGATGGTTATCTCACAATCCGTTGAGGCGGGAGGTAAATCATGAGTCAGAATGTTTACAGATTAAAAAATACTAGAAAACTTGCGAAACTGCTTTTTCATTTCGGACGAGAAAGCAGTTTACCCATGAAATTTATGACGTGCACGGATTGTTCCAAACTCTAGGTGGCATTGCCACAATGAATCAAGAACTGATATATTAAATTGAGGAAAAACACTGTAAGGGTTCTAGCAGCTGTATATCATGAGGGAGCTTCCATTCAGCAGTAGCTGAAAGCATCATTGGTAAGGAGAATATTATCAGCCATCATTGGCAAGGAAAAGCTTCTCAAGTTCTTTTTTTTCAAGATATCTAACCAGCAGCCGTGTTCATCTCATTAAGAAGACGGTAATATGTGTTGTGATCTGGACTACTCCTGAATCCAGGAATATAATCTGAGAAAAACCTGAGGACCGCAGCTAGATGTTTTGAATCATGGAAGCAAATGCTGCTTCAAGAAACATCGAAGGACGTACGGTCGTCACCTGAAACATTCACTTTCCACGTCTTAGGAATGGGTGGTCGTTTGTCCAAATTAACAAAGTATAATATTGGACAAATACGCCGCCATGCTTTTTTACTGAGAATTTGCTGGAAAATCTAAAAGACATGAATTACGGAAAGATAAAGAGTTATTGGTAAAGAGCAAGACCTGAGTTGACAAGAAGTACTGGTGCAAAACGAGGAAAAGGAAATGGTGAGCATGAACCAGACTCTAACCTTTGTGACAATTAGAGTTATCATAAACACAAAATATTTTCTGGGAAGATAAATTTTTTACGGTTACCAAATGCGTTTCTGTTCATAAACAAAATCATAATACAGTTATCAAACACGTTCGAATTCTCTAAAACTCATTATAACCAGAATCAGAAAAAATTATTATAATCAAAATCAGTTTTGAGGAACAGAATTGTTGTCATGCATATCCTTATATGCAATATGGCAATGTCACATCATTCATCTAATCAAGAATACTTGCTGGTCGTGGTAACTAGTCAAGTTATTTTATGTGATCGGACATAGATAGGAGTCACATGTGGTTTAATCGATCCATCAAAAGTGAGATACATACATATATTTCCCCAAGTAGAATAAGTTTCATTATCAAGGTGATTAACCGGTTACATCATATCATTACTCTCTTCTGATGCATCAATCTAATAAAATACATTTTTTTCTACTTGGAATTCCTTTTTTTTTATCGGTCTTTGACCGTAACTCGTCAATTCTTACCCGTATCAGGTGGACTCGTTTGACACCTAGGGTTTCCTACTTGTTGTCACATTTGTTTGGACTAGACATGCATGCGAGTTTTACCATTTTCATCTTTCTAATCTTTATATACCAGAAAGAATGTATAAGGGGTGGGTTGAAAAATGAAATTTTTCCATCAAATATCTTCTATTACTATCTTTTAAAAGAGAGATTTCCCCTTTCGTTGTCACTTGATTATATAGAATAAAGTTGTATAATTTATTTGTTGTCATACGAGAAAAAGATCCACTAACTAATCAAATAAAATTACTCCGATTACTTTATTAATCTTGAGTGTCCGTATCCTTACTCGTTGATTTATCTAATGATCTCTTTTGCTCGCGTTAGCGTTGAACTGCAGAATACGTTATTTTTCGTGTTTCTTCGCAACAGATTGCAACCGGAGGACATCAACCGAAAAAACACACCTTTTCTAGCATCAAACTTACAAGGACAAAAAAAAAAGTAAAGAAATCTCACGAAAGAGAACATCTCCACAACTCACAGTCGAGGTAGAGCTAAAAAGCTGTTTCACCAAAAGGAAACAAAGAAAGATGGGCACGAGATCAATTCGTTCATAAAAAGTCGAATTGTACATGAGGGTTGATCAGCATCTTATGAGGGGAAGCTTTTAATACAATCAGGACTCGATTACTCTGCTGATTTTTCTCCACTACACATAAGAGAGCTGCAGACCCTTGGAAAACCAGAAGATCAAACGAAAGCAGGGAAAAAAAAAAAGTCGTTCTCTAAGACAACTTACGGGCCACAACAACGACATAACCATGCTCAAGACAGTACTGCAGGAGCATGTCTAGCTCATGCTCGCTTATGCACCCATCTCCATTCTCATCGGCGCGGTGTAACGCGAGAAGGGCCCGCCACCCGGGCGCTGGCACGCCGAGCCTCTGGAAGGCGTTCTTGAGCTCGGCCCAGCTGAGCCGGCCATCTCCGTTGGTGTCGTGACGCCGAAAGAATTCCTTCAGCTTCTCCATGGAGTCAGCCAAAGGAGCATGTCTTTTGTTAGGCAGATGCAACACTGCACGACCCATGTGAATTGGCTTTCTTCTTTCTTCCTTCCTTTTTTGGTTATCTTTTTGGCTCAGGGTTTTTGGGATGAGTATAGGGGACTCTGTTAAAGGGTCTCACTTGGGGGGAATTAAACATTGTTTGGCGGGAATTTATAGACGGGACGTATCATATAGGCGTCCTACTACAGTGCTTATTCCCTAACTTCAATATAAACATGCCCTACAAGGTTTTTTGTTTCCCTCTTTTCATTAGTAAAAGTGAGAAACAGAACAAAATATCATGAAAATAAAATGATAATGCCACCAAGTTGGCATGATTCACGAGCGGCAAAGCAAGGAGAAAAAACAAGTGGGAAGATTAGGTTGGAGGATGCAAGGCGTTAGCGTCGGGTTTTCTTTTTGCAACAGAGAGAGGCCAATCTAGAGAATCTTGAAAAGTAATTTGTAATCTTGTCTTTATTTCATTGCCCATGATACGCATTAGCCGAGAAAGCCACAGGATCATATCAAGGCAAAGGGATATCATTCAAGAAATAAATTGGTAGACTGATGCTAATCGTCTGAAATTATGGATGAAACTTTCTTCTTTGTCAAGAACATACGAGCCGTTTCATTTGGATGAATAATTAGTCCGTGCAAACTTTCAAGGCGTAAGGTTTAGTAGCTAAGGATCTCCCAAAGTTTGATGCTAGTTATTGATTAAGCATACAGATTATTTAAGCACCATCAAGGAAGGTATTTTTTTTTTTCAATTTAATCAATCTTTCGTTGGTATGTACCTACCTAAGCTATTATTGTATCTGAGTATTAAGGGGTTAAAACTCCAAAGGGCACTTCAAAAGCAATGTCATATATTGCCGATAAATCATCGTCTAAGGGCAACTTGTGCAGTACGAGAATCTCTTCAAAAAGCAGTGGACGGTCGATTCCTTGATTTTTCAAGTGTTGTCCTTTTACCACTTTATCTCAATTATTTTAGGTGTTCGTTCCCTCGCATGTGGCATGTTTCTTCTTATCTATTTAGGAGGCTCGGGATTGATATGGTGAGAAAACTTCATGTCCAAGAATAGTGGAAATGAGAATATATGCTAGTCAAGCAAATTCCTAAAGTCGATCAAAGTCCAAAAGTAAAAGCTCATCTTTTGACTGAATTCCGTAAACTTGATAATGACATATACCTTCACCTTCAAGTTCCAAGAACATATCAGTTTGAACTCGGAAAATTCATTGGTTCGCAAACGAATATACTCCAATTTTTTTTTATCACTTTGAAAAGTTTTTCAAAGATTTTTAGTCCAAAAGATGTTTATAATCTAAGGTAATCGAGTGTATTAATCATGACTAAATTTTATTGATGACAACAAAGCTCGCTTTAAATTGGTAATCCAGGAAAAATATCCCATGAGCCGTTATGGGCAATTTTGTTTCTAACTACGAATGAATACACACTTTTCCAAGTTGATCCCCGTGTTGTCTTGGCCACCATGCCATGGCAACCATGGCCAGACATGGAGGAGCTCAGAAGGAGGAATAATAAGTAAAATGGAGGAAAATGAAATTAAAAAATAAAGAAAAAGGAAATATATATATATATATATAGGCACGAATACGTAAAAGCTTGATTAGGGCAAGTAAGAGTGGTGGCTTAATAGCCTAATACTCATTATCTTAATTTCTGGCGTGGAAGATCCAATTTCTAGCAATCGTAAAGCACAGTTTCAAAGTAATGAGCACTTTCTTAATTTTTAATGCGAAATATCCATTTTTATAGCAACCGTGGAGCATACTTTTAAGAGAATGAACTTGGCTCTGATATCATGATAAGAAAGAAAGATGAAGAGAAAATAATATTTATTCTCTTGATAAAAGTGTGTATAATAATGTACAATAAGAGGCTTTATATAGGCTTAGAGGAGGTGATCCCACAAATGTTCCCACAATATGAGAAAATTGTGAACGAAGAGTAGGATCAATAGAACCAGAAAGAATAGTCCATGCCTTCCGATTAGCAACTGTCCATACCCAAACATTAGCGGTATGCTGTTTAACCTCTTCAGGAGATGGTTTGGACGAGTCAGTGTCTTTGTGAGCGACAAGGCAAAGACGGAAACCCTCATGATGCTCAAATAAATCGCGATAAATAAATGCAGCCATGACCAATGGTTTCCAAAGTGAATAGCTGGAACCATCGAGTTTGACATCAATGCGGTCACTAGAATTGCCCATGATGATCATCCTGAACCAGGTCTGAACCAACTAGAAAAATCACCGGTGAAGCTCAAAGTGCTGGTCGATGTGCACAGGTCAACCGGAGGGATCCGAATGGAGGGAGTACCGATTAGAGACACGAAAAACCCTCTGGAAGAAAGTAAAAAATATATATTTATGTAGGCACGAATACGTGAAAGCTTGACTAGAGCAAGAAAGAGTGGTGGCTCAATAGCCCAATACTCATTGTCTGTGGAAGATCCAATTTATGGCAACCACAGAGCATAATTTCAAAACAATGAGCTCATTGTCTTAATTTCCGATGTGAAAAATCCATTTTAATAGTAATCGCAAAGCATACTTTTACGACAATAAATTTGGCTTTGATACCATGATAATAAAGAAAGGTGAAGAAAAAGTGATATTAAAAGTGTGTATAATAATGTACAAGAAGAGGCTTTATATAGGCTTAAAATAGGTGAAGAGTTTAGTACTCTTTCTATGTCGGACCAAAGGAAAATAAGAAAAGACAGAAAAGAAAGAAGAAAAGTCTATAACTCTATATGTTCTAACAGCTGCAAGACGTGGGGCTCGCCGCAATGGCCGCTCGACGTTTGAGCTCGCGACGAGATGGAAAATGAATTTATTTAACTCTCGGGAGGGTTGCACCCGGCATGGTGAATTATAATGATAAGAACGTTCCAACACACTTGTTGAGAAAAATTCCCATGGGAGTTTTGAAAATGACAAAACAATCAAAGGTTACCGATACGTGCGCTTTGAGCGTGCAGGGCTTCTGTGTATATGAAATTATACGCTACACGAGACATCCAAAGCACACAAAAGGCTTCGACCTGGCTAAAGGGAGAACAATCTATTCTTTACAGGAAATGCGTCTGAGGACCTTGGCCAAAAGCTTGGATGAAGTTGAATAACATATCGAACGCGAAAATGTCAATTTGTTTAGAAGAACTTATTGGAAGTGGTCAAACACACACACATACACACTCTCTCTCTCTCTCTCTCTCTCTTTCCCTCTCTCTGAATTTTGGGTTTTTTTTTTCATTTGTTGCGAAATTGAGTGATTTGTTATTGTAAATCTCTGTGTATGGCATCGATATTTGTAATCCAGGAATAGAGCGATGTATAGTCGTGTAAAGAGCTATGATTTGTAAAGGCAACCCCTGAAACTTGGAGAATCACCAGCACTCTCCAATCTTATTGAGACAGACTTTTAGAGCTGGAAGAGTGGAACAGGCCAAGTACAAAAGCTTAACCTCTATAAATTTGATTTGCGTCTCTTTATTGATTAAACTCTTTCAATTTCTATTCGATAGAAATTAGGTACGCCCACTACATATTGTTCATCACATTCCACGTGAAGAATATTCTCAATGTGGGATTTGTGAGAGAGAGAGAGAGAGAGTAAAAATTGATCAAAAACATGTTTGAGTTGGAGAAGACATGGGTAAAAATGTATAGGATGTAAGTTATTAAAAAAAAGATTAATATCGCGAAAAACTTCAAACGAATATATTGATGGCAAATTTACTCCAAACTAATTTTTTGAATCACCAGAAATCTCAAATTAATACATTTATATAAAATTTATCACAAACTAATTTTTTTACCATAAAAAACCTCAAATTATTATACCTGTTACAAATTTATCATTCGTTAGTTTTCATTAAATTGATTTTTTATCGCAAAAAACTTATAAATGACACATCTTTGACAAGGAGGGCAAAAATCGTAAATTAATATATTTGTCGGTTGTCACGTGTCATCCAAATCATCAATTTGAATGTAAAATTTAACGAAAATTAACGAATAGTACATCTACGTCACACAGATATGACCTTTTGAAAAATTTTGCCAACGTGTCCGACACGGCCGAACACGGCTAAACTCTTCTTCTTCTTCTTTTGGGGGGTCAAAGGCCAGACACTTAAAATCTCAAAAGGCCATTTGCCCGACTTGACTCGCGTCTCCCTCTCTCGCGACACGATTCGCCAAAAAGTTAATTTAAAATACAATTATCACAAATGTCTTAATTTAAATTTTTTTGTTATCTCAACCAATTTTTTGTTATTCCGACCCAAAAAATAAATTTTTTGTTATAGCAATTAACTATATTCTTATTTGCCTTTAATGGAACATTAGTAGCATTGACTTCAAGCGTGCAGAAGTAAGAATGAAGATCTTGTTGACCGGCGCGACGGGTTTCCTCGGCGGGAAGCTGTGCGACGCTCTCTTGACCGACGGCCACTCCGTCCGCGCCCTTGTGCGTCCCACCAGCGACCTCTCCTCCCTCCCTCCCGCGGCCGAACACGGGGGCACCCTCGACCTCGCGTACGGCGACGTCACCGACTACCGCTCCGTCCTCGACGCCGCCTCCGGCTGCCACGTCATCTTCCACGCAGCCGCCCTCGTCGAGCCCTGGCTTCCCGATCCTTCCAAGTTCATTTCGGTGAGCAAAAAGAATTCGAAGCGGCATAACCTTTCATTGGGTTCCGCGAATTTTTGTTAGAATGAAGTGAAAAGCCGAAACTGAACTGATATGAGTTGTGGAATTTCGCTAGGTCAACGTCGGAGGATTGAAGAATGTGTTGCAAGCGGCGAGGGAGACGAAGTCCATCGAGAAGATCGTCTACACGTCGTCGTTCTTCGCGCTTGGACCGACTGACGGACACGTTGCCGACGAGAGTCAAGTATTGCGCCTCTTCGATTCGATTGGATTCTGCGATCTAGGTTTTCTGTTGGTGGGGATTTTGTTTAACATAATCGGCGATTTGGTAGCATCAGAGATTGTTTTTGTGATGGCAGGTCCATCACGAGAAGTTCTTCTGTACGGAGTACGAGAAATCGAAGCTCGTCGCGGATAAAATCGCCCGGCAAGCGGCATCAGAGGGCTTACCAATAGTGATAGTTTATCCAGGAGTCATCTATGGTCCCGGCAAGCTAACCGCCGGCAATGTCGTTGCACAATTGGTAGAACGAAACCTCTTTAGCCTCATCTCCGTGTAAAGTTAAACTGGCAGTGCCATTTGATTTTGGTCCATAGTATCGATGATAGATGGAGCATTTTGTCGAAGCTTTAGGTCCACAAGCTGGTTAGATACCTGTCTTCGAATTCGGATGCTTAATTGACCAAATGCCAGTGTGTGATAATGTTTTGCTGTGGGGAAGGGAATTGAGTTCTTGGAAGGCTGTATAGTTATTCTGTTATAGCTTCGTTAGCCGATGATATTGATCTGGTCTTCTTACTTGATTGCCTTAGGTAATGCGTGTCAATCTACAGATAGTTGCAAAACTGTCCTTCCTTTCCACTTCACCTCCTGATTATGGTTTTCATGACTTGAGCTCACCTAATACGACATCAATGTTTGAGTGCTCTTAAGATAATAATTTGTGCCAAATGATATTTGATTCCCCTTGTTCTCTTTGTTCAGTTGATTGAACGCTTCAGTGGGAGGCTCCCTGGTTATGTGGGGTATGGTAGTGATAAGTACTCTTTCAGCCATGTTGAAGATGTCGTACAAGGGCAAGTTGCAGCAATGCACCGAGGTCGGCCTGGTGAAAGATATCTACTTACAGGAGAAAATGCTTCATTCATGCATGTTTTTGACCTGGCTGCCATTATAACTGGAACAAAGAGGCCGAGTTTTAATATCCCATTATGGATGGTTAACATGTATGGATGGGTGTCAGTTTTCTACTCCAGGATTACAGGAAAGCTTCCACTTATTAGCCCTCCGGTAAGCTCCATTACTTCTACTGGATCTGCTTAAACTGAAGTCCTAACTTTGTTTGGCTATATGTGACTTTATTGGGTGTTTCTTGTTAAGAGCTTTAGACTATTGCATTAGAGAAATCCTATGTGTTCTAAGAACTCTAGTAAAATCTGTTAATCGACTATCAGGGGCAATCATTATATCGTCTGTGCAAACAAAAGTAAATATCTTGTTTTTGGCTTCCACGTGTGAAGATACGATTTAACTCTCAAACAAGCAATGATATCTGCATTTTGAAGTGATATAGTAAGCAACTCTCATTGAGGATTTGGTGTGTATAGCATTGCTTTGTCACATTAAGTCTCTCGGTCATCTTTAACATTCCTGCTTGATGTCTCAATGCATAGTTCCATGTCTTTTATCCTAGCCTCATCTCTATTTCGGTGCTGCTCTACCGTTGTCTTGAGGCCGGGTAAGCCACAACACTTTGTAAGTCAATTTTGTAAATCAGCCTTATATAACCATATTTCTCGCATTATTCTCTGTGAGGAGTGTTCTTAAAAGTGTGTTTCCTTTTGCAGACTGTTCAAGTGTTGAGACATCAATGGGCATATTCTTGCAACAAGGCCAAAGTTGAGCTTGATTATAAGCCCAGAAACCTGAGAGAAGGGCTTGAAGATATGCTTCCTTGGTTGAAGAGCTTGGGTTTAATAAAATACTGAAAAACAGGGAACTTCCATGAAAAGAATAACAGAGCTGCTCGCCGTTGTTTCGGCTGATAGAGATGGCAAACACTTGAAGGCTTGTCGTGCTGCCTTCCTGAAAGGCTAAATCTCTGCTGTAATCTTTGCGCCTCTTAGATAATTAATAGCGCTTATTGAACATGCATGAGAAGTGGTGGACATTCTGGCCTATGTCTTTGCAAGAAAGAGACGGTTTGTGACTAGTGATACTCAGTCTTAGGAAATACAACGTGACCTGTTTGACAGCCGCTGAGATTGAGGTGGGAACAGATGGTTCAGTGGCATGTTATTCTAGTGATCTCCTCACCGAGCCAGTGGAGTTCATGCTTCATGCCGAGGATGCGTATTTTCCAGCAGCAAGAAGTAGTTTTTCGTACCATGTAAGGCTATCTTTTAGTATTCTGATAACATGAGACAATCTTGGACTCTAATGTCGATGTAAAGAATGCTTGTTGTTTTGTTGGAAGCAATGAACTTAGTATGAGATAAGATAGCTATCACGAAATCTATTGATAGATGCACAAAATTAAAATGTTAAAGAATTGGAATCCCCTTGGTAATATCATTTATTTGGGCAAGAAATGTATGCAAATTTTAGCCAAAATTTTTCCTTGGGCAAAAGTTACGTATCGTTTGGCTCAGGACATTGATATACTCAATTGACTTGTGACTTTTAAGGCCCATGTATTGTCCATTCTTAGTAAGAATTTCTTACTGTCAAGTCAAGCTCGTTGAGAAGAGTCCTATATAATCTCTAATGCTGCATCTCATTATGAACAATGACATCAATGCTCCTTTAACTTAGTGTGCAACATCGTCCCTTGAACTTTTAATTTGAAATTTTAGCTCAATATACAATATGATTTTTGAAGCTTAATTTTGTCCACTATAGTCCATAAACTTTTGGTACATATTTAATTTAATTTTTGGATTTTATAAAAAAATTTAATGTTATCCTTACACTAAATCAAGTTAACGGAATAAGATGATTGACTTCCAATCCTTTATGTTCGAAGGGTGGACAAAAAAATAAAATTACATGTGCATTATTCACGTAAGAATTCAACTCAAATTAAAATATAATGAGTCTTTTAATTTGTTTAATTTGGAAAAATGATTATCCATGTGATTTGATTGGGTACATTATGATACGATGATCTGAGTTGAATATCATAGTTAGATAATTCAGGTGTATATTATTTTTTTTTTTTGGAAAAATGATTATCCATTTGATTTGATGGCGTACATTATTATACCATGATCTGAGTTGAATATCTTAGTTAAATAATTCAGTTGTGTATTATTTTTTTTGTTCACGGTTCAAACTTATCGGATTGAAAACCAAATATGTAAGTTTCATTAACTTGATTGGGAAAATGACACAAATAATGCTTGAACTTTAGCATAACGTGCAATGTGGTCCCTGAACTCTTAATTTGTTCAATACAGTCTCTGAACTTTAACTCAATATGTGATTTGATCCCTAGAATTTTGACTTATTCAATTTAGTCCCTGAATTTTTAGTATATATTCAATTTAATCCATAGATCATACGAAAATGTTCATTATTATCCCTAATCGTAAATTAATAAAAGGACTATATTGAATACTTTTCTATAGTTCAGAGACTATATTGAACATGTAACAAAAATTTAAGGACCGTATTGAAAAAACTAAAAACTCGGGGATCATATTGAACATTAGATTAAAGTTCAAGGACTAGATTGAACAAATTAAAAGTTCAGGGACCACATTGCACATTCTGTCAAAATTCAAGAACCATTTATGTCGTTATCCCAACCTGATTTAATGGGAAGATAATATTTGATATTTTTCACAGAATTTAGAGACTAGATTGAACATTACCAAAAGTTTGATGAATACATTGAACAAATTATATATTTAGAGACGACATTACACATATGTTAAAATTCAGGGATCACATTAGAATAAATTAAAAGTTTCAAAATGGTATTATATATTGGACTAAAGTTCAGAAACTATTTATGTAATTCTCTCATTTAATTACCAATCATTCTCATTAAATGGCGGATCTTTTTGCTTCGGCGTACTAATAGCTAAAATTGGTTTTTCGTTTACTCATCGAGATCGTGGAACTTCTGTTTATTTTGGATTTAAAAATTTCAAAAGCTTGATCGGCAAGATTTTAATTAAGGTAAAATTAGCCTAGTTCGACTAGAGATTTCACGCAATCCAGTTCCCTAAAAGTGATCATAATTCCTTTTTTGTTGTGGAAGAAACTACTGTTGTTGGTGCATAAAGACATTTTAATATCGAATAGTGGCATACGGAGAGAACGGAAGGGAAAAAAAAAATGAAGTTAGGCTCCATTTGTTTGACGGAAAATGATATGTTTTTAAAAATATTTTCAGAAAGTCATTTTTCGGTGTTCAACTAAAATTTAAAAATGAACTGAAAAATAGTTTTTACTTTGAAAAATAATAAGTTTTAAAAAAATATTTTTTAAAAAGTCATTTTTCGGTGTTCGATTGAAATCTAAAAATGAATTGAAAAATATTTTTCGCTTTTGTGTATTAAAAATGGTTCCTCCATTGCACTCCTTTTAATTTATTTATTTAGCTATTTTATTTTTTATGTTTATTCTTTTATTTTTATTTTTCATTTTTATATTTTTTTGTCTTTTTCCTTCTTCTTCGGCCGCAGGCCCTAGCAAGCTCGAGGCTCTCCGACCGTCTTGGCTAGTGCCTGGCTAGGGAGAAGGCAAAAATTTAAAAAAGAAAAGAAAAGAAAAGAAAAGAAAAGAAAAATAAATAAATAAATAAATATAAAACATAAAATTATTTAAAAATAAAAAAATTATTGAAAATTTGGAATTTTTCTAAGAAGAATTAAAAAGAAAAGGAATGTGAAAGTGCGGACAGATGAAAGACGAGGGAAAATGTTTTCCTTTTCTCAAAAAAAGAAAATCATTTTCCCCAATTTTAAAGGTAATTTTCCATGGCTGAAAAATATTTTTCTTAACTCATTCATTTTTTGTGAGTCGCACACCAAAAAATATTTTCCTGAAAATAATATCTGCAAAATGAACAAAGACTGCAGTAGTTAATTATCAATCAGATACCCCTAACTTCTTAATATATATATATATATATATATATATATATATATATATGTTATTTAGCAAGTAAATGTCTCACACTAAAGATATAATTAATAAACCACCTCAAATTTGCAAACACAACCATCGGTTCAAAACCTAGGGTAGATCTCCAACTAGAAAACCTAGAAGATCGCACAATACATGAATTGCAAAAATAAAGATAAAAGATCATAAGAATGTGAAATCTACCTACCATAGGTAGCTCGATTGATTAGAACGTACCTGGAAATGTGTGCTTAGGCTAACTGATCTCAAGTTCGGTTCAATTTCTCAACTGAGCACCTATGTTTAAGTGGGGGGATCATGGTAGTGGGTTGTTATACTAGTCTCTTAAGGAATAGTCGAGGTACGTATATGCTGATCCGGACACATCGATTACCAAAAAAAAAAAAGAATGTGAAAAAATCTAAGAACCTTGAAAGCGAGTAGATTCTAAAATTGAAGTCCATTATCCTCTTTCAAGACACTGCCCAGTTAATGCAAAATGGCAACTTTTTCCTGCAACAATAAAAAAATAAATAAATAAACAAGGGGAATGTGATATGTCTCAAATCTTGGAATAACATGCCATCTCATCTTTGAATTTTTAATTTCTTTAATATGGTTCTTAAACTATTCCTAACTGTTTATTATAATTCTTAAACATTCATTTTGTTCAATTTATCCCTTCAACTTTTCATAAGAAAGTAAAATCAGTATCTACAAGCTTTCATAATTACAATATTGCCTAGATTTTACTATCTTTTCATTGGGATAATTATCCAACAAGTACTAAATTTATTGAAGGATGGTCAATTTAGTTATAAACTTTTTAATTTAGCCAAATTTAATCCTAGATATTTTGACGATTTGTTCGTGTAGTCAATAGGATGAATTTTGGCCAAAAATTGCAAAAGTGGATGTTTCACGATGGCACGGATGTAGACGATTTTGCAATTTTATGTAAAACATTCTGATGTTTCCTTTTTCCCTTTTTTTTCCGGTGGACAAGCGGATATGAAAAGGAGTGACGTGTGTTGAGAATGATTCCTTAACTAAAGAGTGATCATTCGTGGAATGAGAAAATATCGGACACCGTTCAATAACCCGTCGACCCCGCAGAAGGATTTCCGCAGGTTATTGGGTAAAATCGCAACTAACATTTTTTCAATCTGATGCGATAGTATCCGATGTTGTCATTAATGATACATTTGGCGCGAGCAATCTTTGATTCCATTCGTAGATTGCGCAATCATTATTTGTTCAGACCAAGGTTGATTTTGGTCACAACTTGCTTCGGTGGATCGTGTCTACCTGAAAACTATCGATTAGGATTATCGATAGTAAAGTTTCATTTCTTTCATTTCTAATAATATAATTACTTCACCAAACTGATTTCTACTGATTTTATGACGATTCACTAGATTGACTGTTGATCGATTGATTGAAGAATCAAAGGCATATTCAAGATGCGATTGATTGTCGATTTTCAGTCTTATCTTGATTGATTTCTAATCTAATGATCAATCATATGTGATTGATTGGTGATTTGATGATCAATCAATGAAGATGTGATTGATTGCTGATTTCCAGCATTATCTTGATTGATTACTTGTCAATTTGAAGGCCAATCAATTACATATCAATTAGTCGTTGATTGAAGTTGTTTCCTTTACAATTAGAAGATCTTTTAGGGTTGTTGGCTGTTCAAGGTTGGTAGACGAGATTATTGTGTTTTATTTTCCTTTTGCTTTGTCTTATTCTCTCTATAAATAGAGAGGTCTTCTTCAATGTAATGGATATATGATGAATGAATGAGAGTTACTCTTTGTGAGTTGAATTATTTTATTTTGGATTCCTTTAACCTTGGAAATTGGATTCTTCCTCGGTGGTGAAACCAAAAGCCCTTTAGCCTTGGTTGGTGGTTTTCCTTTAAATCTTGATGGTGAGCTTCTATCCAAATCTCAATTTTGATTCTTGGTTGGTGGTGCTTCCTTTAGGCTTTGATCTAATCATACCGCTTTTAACTTCTTCAATCAATTTTCATCCTCTCGCATTCTGTTGTAATTCCCTTTTTTCTTTAAAAAATCACTCAAAACACAATCGTCCGCCTCACGCACACGTCAAATTGGTGTCAGAGCTCTAGGTTGAACTCGTCTTGAGTGATTCCTAATTTTGCTAATCCTACGATGGGAGATGGCAATGTTCTGAGAGGCTTGACTTTGGAGCAAGTCCATAATGAAAGGCGAGATCGCACAATAAATATTTTGCGACAGCGAGTTCTTACCCTATTAGAGAATCGAGTGGGACAAGATCCGCCGCCATGGGAACCTCCCATTAATCGTCCACGCCATGACAATATGCGTTCAAATTCCAATGTTGAATCCAACGACACAGGAGGTGATTCTAGCGATTCGAAATATTGAGCTAGAAGGAGAAGGGGGAGAAACAGTAACAACGACTGCAACGTCAAAGTAGAGGTACCTGAATTCGAAAGTAGCTTTAATCCTGATGATTTTATTGATTGGCTACATGCTATAGAACGAGTATTTGAGTTCAAATCATACTCGGATGAAAAGAGATGTAAGGTTGTCATTCTTAAATTTAAAAAGTATGTTTCACTTTGGTGTGAGAACCTGAAAAATCAGAGGGTCCACGAAGGAAAAAGTAAAGCTAAATCTTGGGAAAAACTCAAGAAACTTATGAAAAAGAGGTTTTTGCCTGTAAACGATAAGTAAGAGCTATTTCCAAAGCTAAATTCTCTTAAAAAATATGGATTGAGTGTGGAAAAATACATTAGAGAGTTTGAGCAACTCCTTATGAGATGTGATATTTCGGAAATACAAGACAAACCATTGCTCGTTTCCATGGAGGATTGAATCAAGATGTCAAAGATTTGATTGACCTTTAACCATATTGGACCTTTGAAGATATTTGCAAACTGACCATAAAAGTGGAGAACCAGGTGAAGCGGGACAAAGGATGGCCAACCAGATCATCGACAAGGGGAACTTCCTTCTTCAAGGGTACTACTTCTAACAAGGCCGAGAGTACGTCGAAGGATAAAGCTAAGGAGAAAGCAACAGAACCTTCCATAGAATTTCCCAAGAAACTTGACGAAGAAGGAAGAAAATGCTTTAAATGCCACGGTTATGGGCATGTTCAGGCCAATTGTCCTAATCGAAGGGCAATGACTCTTCAAGAAATTGAAGCAATTGACTCGGAGATTTAAGGTGTTGAACAAGAAAAAGAAGAGCCCGGATCCGAAACGAATGATAAGATTGTAGAGGAAGCTGATGAAGGCAATGCGCTGGTTATATGGAGGGCTTTACACATGGTGGTTGTAGCAAACGCAGAGGAATAAAGGGAGACTATATTCCAAACATGTTGCACAATTAATGGCAAGGTGTGTACGGTGATTATTGATGGAGGGAGCTGCACCAATGTAGCATCAACAACCATGATTGAGAAGTTGAAACTGTCAGCTTCTAAGCATCCTCAACCTTATAAGCTTAAGTGCTTTAGCAAAGGAAGTGATGCCTAGGTAACCAAACAAGCTCTTATATTGTTCTCTATTGGCAAGAGTTATCAAGACTAGGTCTTATGTGATATTATTCCTATGGATGCATGCCATTTATTATTGGGGGGGCCCGAGCAATTTGATAGAAAAGCTATTCAAGATGACCATAGAAGTACTTACTCGTTTCACAAGGAATAGAAACACATTAATCTTGCTCCTTTAAGCCCCTCGTTGATCCACAAAAACAAACCTGGGGAGGGAAACACTAAAAAGGAGAATCTGTTCTTTAATGAAACTCAAGTTGAGAGAGTCATTAGCAAGCAAAAGAATGTGTATGCTTTGCTCATGGTTTTTTTGCTTGCTAATGGTTGAGAAAAAGAGCGAGATTGAGAAACTCTTGCACCCAAAAATGCGTTCCTTGTTGAGAGAATTTGCAGATGTGTTTCCGGAGGAGTTGTCGGTTGGATTACCTTCATTAAGGGGAATTGAGCACCACATTAATTTATTATCCGGTGCTTCTGTTCCAAACAAAGCAGCATATCGATGTAATCCCGAAGAAACAAAGGAGTTGCGGTGACAAGTCAACGAGCTTATTGAAAAGGGCTATGTTCGAGAAAGTAAGAGCCCATGTTCCGTTCCTGCTTTACTCGTACAAAAGTAAGATGGCTCATTCAGAATGTGTGTAGATAGCAGAGCCATCAACAACATCACCATTAAGTATAGGTATCTTATACCCAGACTTGATGATATGTTTGATGAATTATATGGTTTAACTATATTTTCAATGATAGAATTGCGAAGTGGCTATCACCAGATTCAAATGCGAGAAGGTGATGAATGGAAAATAGCTTTCAAGACAAAAGGAGGCCTCTATGAGTGGCTGGTCATGTCATTCGAACTTTCTAATGCTCCGGTATATTCATGAGGCTTATGAATGAGGTCCTTCACCTTTTATATGTCACCTTATGTTGTTGTATACTTTGATGATATTCTTGTGTGCAGCAGAAGTGAGACAGAGCATGTTTCTCACTTGAAACACGTATTTGATTCTTTGAGGCGGCATAAGCTCTTTGCAAAGATGGAGAAGTGTGAATTCTTCTCTTCCAGTGTTGTATTCCTTGGATATGTGGTTTCTGAGGATGGAATCTCTGTTGATCAGTGCAAGGTGGAAGCAATAAGATCGTGGCCGACACCAAAATCTATCACCGATGTAAGAAGTTTTCATGGCCTTGCATCTTTTTATCATAGATTTATGAAGAATTTCAGTATTATTGTTGTCACGCCCCGCGTCCTTATGATCGCGCGAACATCCCTTCTTCAAAACTTTCATCGCGCTTATCCCCAAGATTCGAACGACAATCAATACAGTTGAAATAAAATGCGCATACGGAAGCAACCCAAATTCCATGCTATTTAAAACAAGATGACTCGGGATGGGAAGAGACGAATTTATACAAGTACCAAAAATATTCTTACAACCTCAAAATTGATTTCAAAAACTACAACCGTCAGTGTTCAAAATACACCTTCTTCCACAAATCAATGATTGATGAAACTTAATCCTACAGAACTACACGATTTCCAAGTTCACAAAGGAGATACAATCAAATAAAGTTAGACCTCCATTTACTTCAAAAGACATCTCTAAAGCCAATCAGTAACATCCTCCGAGCTTTATCATTCGAGACCTGAAAATGTTATCCCACGACGAGGTGAGAATAAATCTCAGCAAGTAAACTCTCAAACCTAGACTAGGCCAATAGTACCTCTAGATAAATCCTAAACATGTAGTTCTTACACTATAGGCCAACATCAAATCATATCTCCTGCAATTTAATTAGCAAGGTCGTTCTTCAAAACAATTCCTATCAAGCGATTCTACTCATCGAGGCCTTCCCTCAAATCATTCCTTATCATGTACTCGATACTTCAAGTTGCTCTCCAAATCGTTCCTTATCATGCACTCTAATCCAAAGAGATGATTCGCTAAACCAGGCAAAAAGTAAGCATACGTTGCAATCTCGAGCTCAAGAGTTCACAAATTAAGTCATGAATCACAATTTAAGGTCAAGCTTCGTACTTAAACACTCGATAGCTTATAGGATATCATAATAGTCATTGTGGTTTCAACTTTCAATAGCCAGACCCGCGCATTAGCGCCTCAGGCTTAAGTAATTGTTGTACCCGCATTAGTACGCCTCAAGTTACAATGTCAGTCTAAGACTCGCGTTAGCACGCCTCAAGTCAATCCCGCGACTAACGCCTCAGGATATATTCAAACCTCACGTCTAACGCATCAAGGTATAATGTGCACACAAGTTTATAACTCAATCAATAAATGCCAATCAAAACGAGTTACATAATTCATCAATCAAGAGCATCATTCAAAAGTAAGCATTCAGAAACAACGTTCAGAAGCAACATTCAAAAGCAACGCTCAAAAGCAACGCTTAGAAGGAATGCTCAGAAGCCATCTTCAAAAGCAACGTCAGAAGCAACGTTCAGATGGAACACTCAGAAGCAAACCTTCATAAGCAACGTCAGAAGCAACGTTCATAAGGAACGCTCAGAAGCAAATGTTCAGAAGCAACTTTCAGAAGCAACGTTTAGAAGGAACGCTTAGAAGCAACGCTCAGAAGGAACGCTCAGAAGCAATACTCAGAAGCAACGTTCGGAAGCAACACTCAGAAGCAACGTCAGAAGCAAGATATCCTCAAGATTCACAGCTATCAAACTACATTTGATCACCATCAAATCCACCATTAAACAAGTCTATTAGCAGCCTAAAGTCCTAGATAAGGTTTAAGAGTAACTTACCACGAGATTAGGTCAAGTAATTCCACGAAATAAACGGCACAAGATCACGGCTCAAGCTAGTCGGTAAAACTGATTCGGTCCCCCTTGAAGTTCACATGAAATCAGCCATGGAAATCCATAAGAATCACTCTTAATTTCATCAACTAACTTCTTAGCACACTAGGCTAGGCATTAGAAGTCACTTACTCTTCAAATTACCAAAGCAAGTCGGGCGAGACATCAAGAACAGCCACCAAAGTCACGGTCCCAGCTAGTCAGCGACACTGAGTTGGTTCCGAAGAGAAACACTACAAGTCAGCCAAAATCCTTTCATAATCTAACTTTAACCTCATAAACTTGTTACACATTCCAACTAAGTCTTAGAAGTGTCTTACCAAGAGATTGGGGTGAAATGAGCTCAAGAATCCAACATTGAAGCTCTCGAGTTCGAGTCAGATTGGTCAACTACCATTACTGCTTCAAATGGCTCTACATAACAAACAGCTGAGTGGATTTAGGCCCATAATACCTTGTTGGAACGGCAAGAGAAAGAGTTTTCTAACGATAGGCAGTTCGCCAGCAACCAGCGACGATCGATCGAGATATGGCTGGAAGAGTGAGCTGCAATGGGCTGCCAACGAGAGAAGGGGAGAGATCTAGGCAAAAAATGAGTGAAAGAGTGTTCTTGTGGGGGTTCTGCCAAATGAGGGGAAGGAGAGGGTGATATACTCCAATTCTAATTATAAGATATGGTTGGAGTGGTTCATGGGGTTATGACATTGATTTAAAGTGAATAATAGCAAGAAATGACTAAGTGTAAAAGAGTTGGTCAAGGGGTTTTGACTATTTCACTCTCGTCTTTAGTGAATAATTGCAAGACCACTATGTGCAATAATGTCCCTCTTAATTTGGGCTAAACTGGGGAAAAGGGCTAAAGACCAATTTGCCCTTGACTTAATCTAAAAGAATGAGCATTAATCGAGGGGTAAAAGGGTAATTTCCACTTCTTACTCCAAAATTTCATTTTTTCAATTCATATGAGGTGTACCCTAACCTTAGTTACCCTCGATAAGACGATGTCCAATTGATTAACATTGAAATCCTTGAATATCCGATATCCAATCTCGAAATCTAATTCATGCCCAAACTCAATCGATTTCCGATCCCGGTATATCTCAAACTAACGGGCATCTTTTAGGAGTTACGCTTATCGACCTGTGATTAATGTCGCATTTAAGAATTATTCAAGCCATGGTGATCTTGGTTGTCACGAAGCACGGACAAGATTAAACCTGTATGCAAGTACGATATCCTACACAAAGGCACCCATACCTCATAGGGACTGCCTTTTAGCACACCAAGTTTAATCTTGAAGCTCAACTTTATTGATCCCATAATTTCTGATTCACAAGATCCACAAAGTGGCGAGTGAAGAGCATACTGAACCATATGGCACTATTTATGTTAACAAGAGGAATTTAAACAGAAGGAGCATGCTTTGAGAGAAAAGAGAAAATTTAGAAACTCGTGATGAAAGCATAATACTGAGGGCTATATCAGTTTTGTCCCTTCACGATACATTCATATGCCTTTTATAAGCGAATACCAGATACTATTTACATTGGATTCGATGATCCATAAGATGACAAACCGACACAAGGCGACAAACCCAACAAAGGTATTGTGGCCAATTATTGATACATGCTTAGGACAATAGTGTGACCGACAAAAGTGACTGCAAGCAAACATTGACTGTCAAAAGTAAAGTGGTTGTTTTAAGCCAAATTATTACAAACACATGTGACCAAAAACCTGCTAATCATGCTCGACGACGGTCAGGATCAGGATGATAATTCGCATCATCTGAGTCGGAGCTGTCAGAGCCACCGTCTTTCTCCTTTTAATAAGCTCGAAAATATCTTTCAAGCCTTTCTTGTTCAAAAACTGCAATCACGGCATCTGTCTCACGTTCTAGGTCTTCAGTCATGCCATGATTATTAGAACTTGACGGCACATTTGTAAAACTTGACGAAATATCCTTTAGGGGTATGCTTGGCTGGGGAAACCCATAATCATATGAATCTCGGGACAAAGGTCCTCCCCAAGGGTCTTTAGTGTCCACAGAATCACCTGGTTGGTTGCTTCTATATTCCTCAAGTGCTTCGAGTGTTAACGGATTAATCTTGGGCCTATCCCATGAGAGATTAGTGTAAATAGGGCTAAATCTCTGAAGGAATGACTTTGTTTTTTAGGAACAAAAACCTCTGGAGCTCTTGTAACTCATATTCAAAGGGAAACATGGATCTGGGTAGAGTCTTGTACACATGAGCCTTTTGTGCCTGCACATTTTGTTTGAATGTGGTGATCCCTGTGGATAGAACATATGCATGTCATTCTCCAGTTAGTCTTGTATAGTGCCATGGCCTGTGGAAGATGAAGATTGTGTGTCGATTTGTCGCCTTGTGTCGGTTTGTTGCCTTATGGATCATCGAATCCAATGTAAATAGTGTCTGGTATTCGCCTATAAAAGGCATATGAATGTATTGTGGAGGGGAAGAACTGATCTAGCCCTCAGTATTGTGCTTTCATCACGAGCTTCTAAATTTTCTCTCTTCTCTCAAAGCATGTTCCTTTTGTTTAAATTCCTCTTGTTAACATAAATAGTGCCATGTGGTTCAGTATGCTCTTCACTCGCCACTTTGTGGATCTTGTGAATTAGAAATTATGGGATCAATAAAGTTGAGCTTTAAGAGTAAACCTGGTGTGCTAAAAGGCAGTCCCTTTGAGGCATGGGTGCCTTTATATGGGATAGCATACCTACATACAGGGTTAATCTTGTTCGCGCTTCATTATTGGTATCAGAGCCATAATCGCCATGGTTATGTTAAGATTATGAATCTAAACTAGGACATGTGGAGAGAGACTTTTTCATCCTATGGAATCTCCGTGTGAAATTACTCCCGTTGTTACTGAATCCCTAATTTCCCATTCGCCACCCCTTGAGCTTCGCAAATCCTTAGCCTCAAAAATAGATTATCTCTATGAGGTAGCCTATTTTGAGGATAGCAAAATCTCAGAAACACAACTCCCACTCATAAATCCTTACTCTGCATTTGCTAAACCTTCTTCATTTTCTCACATTCGTTCCATTAAACACCTTATCCTCCATACCCCTCGTTCCGTGAAAGAATATGTGCAATCCTCCAAGTTTGACCAGCATCATATTCTCGCCACATAACAAGAACAGATTGTCACACTTCAAATCCCTTAAGAGTTTTCCTTACAATGGGCACAACAAGGGTTTACTCATCTTCATTTCGAAGCCATCAGACTTGTCTTATCTTTTCATGGTAGAAATGGCCTTCCAGTTGTGGCTAAAATTGCTCTTTTAGATGCTTGTTTCCTTGATTACCAGCACGCCTGTATCAAGACCATCCAGACTACCTTGAATGTTGGCACAATATTTGTTACTCTATTCCCAAACTTGAAGGTCCATTTACAAATTACTGGAGCACCACAGACTTTGAATGCTATTGCAGCAACTCTTCACTATCATATGGTGTATTGAGTGCAAAATCATGTAATAGATCTCAACCTCCCTGGCGGTGATGAAGCCCTGGTGATTTCTTTGATCGTGACCAAATTTCATGTGTGCATGTTCCTCGTCAAATACCAAGGGAACAGCTTGTAAAGTTACTCCCAGATAGTTGGGTTACCAATTATGAGAAGCTGCACTCCAGTTGTAGACCGGTCCAGTCTTCCGAACCCCAATTTACAAAGAAGAAAGATGGCACTGTTACTGTCAAGTTTGCGAAGGAAAATGAAGATATTGTTTCCTCCTTCCCCTATTTCCCAACTATTCTATGTTTCACTCCTTGCCCAGCTAAAACAATCAGTATAGAGGATCCTGATCCCAAGCAGTTTGTCCAACCATTTAAGGCAAATGGACAACCAATCCATTATTTTAAAGACCCCTCAGACATTATTTTTGGGGTACAGATTGTTCCTGTTCTTCCTGCATGGGTATTGGTGATGACGAAGATGACAGACCTTCAGTCAAAAGAAGAAGAAGAACTCTCTATACCAAAGGTATTTTGATGGAGATCCCACTGTTAGTCCACTCGTCGAAGACAGTGGCCGTTGGCAATATTTGGTCCAATATGGATAACCTCCTGTACAACCAATTCCAATTTCATGCCATACAGAAACTTTTCTTTCTCCACCGTCACCTAAACCTCCCACAAAGGTAGTTACTTCACCGTTATAAGCCAATCTAGAAATGGCAAAGAAAAATCCTTCTTGTCCAATCCAGTTGCCAAAACCTTGTGCATATACCACCAAACCAAAACCACCTCCAGCACTTCCAACTATGTGCATGTCTTAGCCTGAAGATTTTCCTCCATTATCATCATTTGGTTCCAGACAAACCAATTATGCAAATGTGAAGTTTCTCCAACCGAAAGTTTTTCTGACCTTCAAAAGAAATTCTTTCATACTTCTAATATTCCTACACCAAATGAGCTTGATATGCATGAAGGAGAAAGCTTCCATCTCCTTTTGACACTGTTTTGAATTGGCAGACAGAAAATGCATTTGCCCAAAATCAAGCTATTGGACGAGTAGTTGAAGACACTACCTTGATTAAAAACATGCTTGAAGACTTCCACAAGCGGCTATATTTGTTTGAACCCCAACAAGTTTCCCATAGCCATTTTATGGAAGATCAAACCCCTGAGATTGAAAAGCACAAGCAACAATTTCAGATCTTGGAGGCACAGCTCCATCAGTCTCAAAAACCTAAGTCACTTTTTCCACAGATCCTTTGTTTTCACCTGCACCAAGACTCTCTGTCTCATTTGCAGGATCATCCTCCGCTTTTGCAAAACTTCTCCGTACAACACCGCCTCCAAAGACTACTAATGTCTTGGCCCTTCGTGCTCAGTTGCAGAACCTTGAGATACAAAAGTCTCAAGGAAAAAGAAAGGCATCTTCATCCACTCCGGTTCCTATGGCTCCTCCTAAGCCAGAACCACAACAAACACCACCCAGTTCTCCTTCTCATCCTTCTCCATCACTCATGGTGTAAAATCTAATTGAAAATTTTCTTAGGCGCCAAATTCCTACCATTTCTACTATAAGCCCAGCTAAAGACACTCCACTCCCTTCAGACACAAAGTCTGTTGAAACTCATCCTTCCAAGTCTTCACAGGATTCCTTTTATGCCCCCGTGTCAAAGATCATGATGGCAGATCCTGTTCCAGAAGAACTTATGGCTGAACCAAAGGTGACTTTCCCGTCAGAATCTGGCTCTAGTTCAAGTTTAGCATCGACCCCTTAGTCATTCTTCACCTTTGATGATATTTCGTACCGAAAATAGCCTAACCAGCTCCAAGAATTTCATGCTTGGATGCTAGCAAGGAACCTGACTGAACACAGTACTTATGAAGTGTTGCTTTAGTTTACTACAAAACTCACAGGCTCCTTAAAGGATTGGTGGAAAGCAGCATCATCTCAGGATCAGCTTTCATTCTTGACTATGTCACTCGACAAAGCCATCTAGATTATCCATCTTTATTTCATTGGTCAACCTAACAATGAGAAAGAGCTCAAGAGAAAGGAGTTCTTTGAAAGAAAATGATGTTTCACTATCTACAAAGACCTTGGTTACCATTTTAGAGAGATGATCAAGTTATTTTATCATCTCGGTGCTGATGTCAACTTAAAGCTTGTTTTCTTGGCTTCCATTCCAAAAGAGATTGGCGATGCATTTGAAAAGATTTACATTCCAATAACCGAACGTTACAATCGGCAACGTTTGGAGAAATCCAGCAAGCAGTCCATGTCGCCATTGAAGATATGTGTCGAAAGCGAGAACTGTTTCAATCCTACTTGAAGCAGAATCATCATTTGGACAAAGTTTGTTATCGCCCAGATCTCAAGATTAAGTGCTCAAAAGATTGCAATGATCCATCCTACTCGGGTCATAAGAAGAAGCGCCGTTTCAAGAAGCTTTCTTTTGGAAATTATAAGTACCGAAAAGACAAATGGAAGTTCTTGAAAAAGAAGAGACGCCATTCCAAGTCAGGCAAGAAAAAGTCTGATCGATGTTACATCTGTAACAAGAAAGGGCATTTTGCAAAGAAGTGTCCTCAGGCAAAGCGCCAAGGTAGTTACATGATACAAAGACTTTCCAAAGCACTAGAATTTCCCTCAGTGATGAAGATATTGAATTTGTCTTCTCGGTTAAAGATGAACCATCGCCTAATACTTTGTGTGTTATCCAAGCATACTCATCCGATTCTGACAAATCTCCAGGTGATATTTTTGCCTTCTTCCCAACCGAAATCTCAGATTTACTTCATCTTAAATCTCCTGTCCTTCATTCCCCTTACATCCCTGTTGATATATCCATCTCCAAGATTTTCAAACCTATCCAGGTTATTGCACTTGTTGATACAGATGCTGCTGCATCTTTTTTGGATGCAAAAATTCTCCCAGAAGAATTCTGGACACCATACACCAGATATTTCACTTCTGCTTATGGAGATACTTTTGCCACAAAAATTCACAGTAAGCAGTCACCCTCCAAATTTTCCCTCAATGTTCGATAACCACCAAAAATCTTGGTTGTCACTCACATGATAAAGATCGATCATTGGTTGGGATATACTTTCTCAGTTACCCCAACTTAAGATTGTCCCCAATGGGCTGAAGTTTGAAGATCAATTCAAGGAATTTGTGGACATTCAATGACTCTTTATCATACAGCCAGAACTTGTTGACCTCATTACTCAGTCATTGTTATCTGTTGCGCAGACTCTTATTCTCAGTTTTTCCAGATTTGTTCCCATCCTCTTTGGAAAAACACCACTTTCTATGTTCGTTTGCCATTTAAAAAGAACAAATATGTCAACCCTACTACGGCTAGTCATTCTGGCATGAATCTAGAGCTCCTTGCTCATGCCCAGAAAGAGTGTGAGGAACTTCTTGCCCAAGGACTCATTGAACCATCAAATTCTCAATGGGCTTGTAAAGCTTTCTATGTCGATAAGAAAGCTGAGCAAAATCGAGGGAAACTCCAAATTGTCATTAATTACCAGCCTTTAAACAAATTTCTCCGAGATGATAAATTTCCTCCCCCTCACAAAAACTCTCTTTTTTCTAGCCTTGCTCAAGTCAGAATCTATTCAAAGTTTGACTTGAAAGCAGGATTTTGGCAATTAGAAATCCATCCCGATAATCATCCTAAAACGGGCTTTTGCATTCCTAACCAATACTTCCAATGGACTGTCATGTCGTTTGGCCTAAAAACTGCACCTTCCCTTTTCCAAAAGGAAATGTGTAGAATTTTTCAACCACTCTTGGCCAACGCTCAGATCTACATTGATGAAATCCTTCTGTATAGTCCTGATGAAGATTCTCACTGCCAACTGCTTCGACAGTTTGCTAATATTGTCAAACAACATGGAATTATGCTCTCTCAGAAGAAAATGGTCATTGCTCAAAAGGAGATTGAATTCCTTGGTATGCATCTCAAGGAAGGATCATATTGCCTTGGACCTCATCTTGCCGAAGAACTTCAAAAGTACCCTGATGAGAATCTTACCGTTAAAGAAGTTCAATCATTCTTAGGTATCGTAAATTATCTACGGGATTTTGTCCCCAAAATATCACAAGCACTTCACCCTCTTCAGAAGATGCTTAAGAAAAATGCTCCACCATGGGGACCTAAACAAACCCAGGCAGTTACTTATCTTAAGGAAATTTTGCAACATCTTCCCCCACTGCAAATTCCATCCACAGGAAAATGAATTTTGCATATTGATGCCAGTGACAAATATTGGGCTACTGTTCTTCTTGAAGAAGTTGATGGTAAGCGTCGAATCTATGCCTACAAAAGTAAACGGTTTTCCCAAGCAGAAATTCATTATCATTCCACTTTCAAATAAATTCTTGCCGTAAAAAATGGTATCAAAAAATTTGAGTTTCATCTTGTTGGCCATCATTTCCTTGTTGAGATGGATATGTCATCATTTCCCCATATGCTTAAAGTTAAACAGAAGCAAATCCCTCATCCTCAGCTTCTGTGATGGGCATAATGTTTTTCAAAATACTCTTTTGATACCAAATACATTCCTAGAAAGAAAAATATTTTTGCTGACTTTCTCTCCAGACCCAAAGAACCTATTGCATCCATCAACATGTACATTCGCAAGAACCCCATGCACCCTGGTACATTTCGAACTCAGAATATGCGAGAAAGCCAGTGGAATTCTCACACATATCCACCAGAAGTACCTCAGCAGATTGAGCAGAATACTTTGTTCCACAATATGTATTACCATATGTGGAATTATCAACATCAGATCTTTAGAGATTATAGTGGGTTAATGTTAAATCCACAAGATCTTGATCCTGATTATCCATTCATCCGATTGCTTTAATGGTCTCCTGATTATGAGTTTCCTCAAGAACTCAAATGGTTTTTCTGGTTCTTATTCAACTTGCATACAGTTGCCATTGAATTTCCCATAGATAAAATTATTAAGGTTCTCTCTAATGCCTTAAAGGGAAAATTCTCCGACCAGAAGCCCCTTACAAAAATACTCACATGGTTTCAACCATTGCAAGCATGGTGTCAAAATTTTATTTAACGACGCATTGGACATCCTAAGCTAGAGAAACACACAGTCTTCATCTTCCACATGCCATTGCACTATACAAGACCAACTAGAGAATGACAGGCAGATGTTCTATCCACAGGGATCACCACATTCAAACCAAATGTGCATGCACAAAAGGCTCATGTATACAAGACTCTACCCATATCCATGATTCCCTTTGAATATGAGTTACGAGAGCTCCAGAGGTTTTTGTTCTAAGAAAACAAAGTCATTCATTCAGAGATTTGGCCATATTCATCCACTAATCTCTCATGGGATAGGCCCAAGATTCACCCATTAACACTTGAAGCACTTGAGGAATATAGAAGCAACCAACCAGGTTCTTCTATGGACACTGAAGACCCTTGGGGAGGACCTTTGCCCCAAGATCCATATGATTATGGGTTTCCCTAGCCAAGCACACCCCCAGAGGATATTCCATCAAGTTCTACAAATGTTCCGTCAAGTTCAAATAATCGTGGCAAGACTGAAGACCCAGAATGTGAGACAGATGCCATGATCGCAGCTTTTGAACAAAAAAGGCTTGAAAGATATTTTCAAGCTTATCAAAAGGAGAAAGATGGTGGCCATGACAACTCCGACTCAGATGGTGCGAATTATCATCCCGATCCTGACCGTCATCGAGCATGATTGGCAAGTTGTCGGTCACATGTGTTTGTAATAATTTGGCCTAAAACAGCCATTTTACTTTTGACAGTCAATGTTTGCTTGCAATCACTTTTGTCGGTTACGCGTCCGTCCTAATCATGTATCAATAATTGGCCACAATACCACTGTTGGGTTTGACACCTTGCATCGGTTTGTCGCCTTGTGGATCATTGAATCCAATGTAAATAGTGTCTGGTATTCGCCTATAGAAGCCATATGAATGTATTGTAGAGGGGCAGAACTGATCTAGCCCTCAGTATTGTGCTTTCATCATGAGTTTCTAAATTTTCTCTTCTCTCAAAACACGCTCTTTCTGTTTAAATTCCTCTTATTAACATAAATAGTGCGATGTGGTTCAGTATGTTCTTCACTCGTCACTTTGTGGATCTTTTGAATCAGAAATTATGGGATCAATAAAGTTGAGCTTCAAGATTAAACCTGGTGTGCTAAAAGGCAATCCCTTTGAGGCATGGGTGCCTTTGTGTGGAAAAGCATACCTGCATACAGGGTTAATCTTGTTCGCACTTCGTTATTGGTATCAGAGCCATTATCACCAAGGTTATGTTTAGATTATGAATCTAAACTAGGACATGTGACGAGAGACTTTTTCATCCTTTGGAATCTCCGTGTGAAGTTAATCTCGTTATTACTGAATCCCCAATTTTCCTTTCTCCACCCTCTGAGCTTCGCAAATCCTCAGCCTCAAAAATAGATTATCTCTATGAGCTAGCCTATTCTGAGGATAGCAAAATCTCAGAAACACAACTCCCTCTCATAAATCCTTACTCTGCATTTGCTAAACCTTCTTCATTCTTTCCCATCTGTTCCATTAAACACCTTATCCGCCATACCCCTCATTCCGTGAAAGAATATGTGCACTCCTCCAAGTTTGATCAGCATCATATTCTTGCCACACAACAAGAATTGTTTTTCACACGTCAAATCCCTCAAGAGTTTCCCTTACAATGGGCACAACAAGGGTTTACTCATCTTCATTTTGGAGCCATCAGACTTGCCTTATCTTTTCATGGTAGAAAAGGCCTTCCAGTTGTGGCTAGAATTGCTCTCTTGGATACTCGTTTCATTGATTACTAGCATGTCTATATCTGGACCATCCAGACTACCCTGAATGTTGGCATAGTATTTGTTACTCTATTCCCAAATTTCAACATGGCCCTTGCGGATCCCTCGTTGCTCATAGCCTTGAAGGTCAAGTTACAAATTACTGGAGCACCACAGACTCCGAATGCTATTGTGGCAGCTCTTCACTATCAGATGGTTTATTGAGTGCAAAATCATGCCATAGATCTCAACCTCTCTAGTGTTGATGAAGCCCTAGTGATTTCTGTTGATTATGACCAGACTTCATGTGTGCGTGGTCCTTGTCAAATACCAAGGGAACAGCTTGTAAAAGTACTCTCAGATAGTTGGGTTAACAATTTTGAGAAGCTGCACTCCAGTTGTAGATCAGTCTAGTCTTCCGAACCCCAATTTACGAAGAAGAAAGATGGCACTATTACCGTCAAGTTTGCGAAGGAAAAGGAAGATGTTGTTCCCACCTTCCTCACTTTTCCTACTATACTATGTTTCACTCCTCGTCCACCTGAAACAGTTGGTATAAAAGATCCTGATCCCAAGTAGTTTGTCCAGTCTTTTAAGGCAGATGGACAGCCAGTCCATTATTTTAAAGACCCCTCAGGACATTATTTTTGGGATGCAGATTGTTCATGTTCTTCATGCATAGGTATTGATGATGACGAAGATGACAGACCTTCTGTCAAAAAGAAGAAGAACTCTCTGTACCAAAGGTATTTCGATGGAGATCCCACTGTTGCTCCACTCGGCGAAGACAGTAGCCGTTGGCAGTATTTGGTCTAATATGGATAACCTCCTGTACAACCAATTCCAACTTCATGCCATACAGAAACTTTTCTTTCTCCATCATCACCTAAACCTCCCATAAAGGAAGTTACTTCATCCATTTAAAAGCCAATCCATAAATGGGTAAAGAAAAATTCTACTTGTCCAATCCAGTTGCCAAAACCTTGTGCATATACCACCAAACCAAAACCACCTCCAGCCCTTCCAAGTATTTGCATGTTTCAACCTGAAGATTTTCCTGCGTTACCATCATTTGGTTCCGGACAAACCAGTTCTATAAATGTTAAGTTCCTCCAATCGAAAGTTTTTCTGATCTTCAAAAGAAATTCTTTCATATCCCTAAAGTTCCTGCACCAAATGAGCTTGATATGCATGGAAGGAGAAAGCTTCCATCTCCTTTTAACATTGTTTTGAATAGGCAGATAGAAAATACACTTGCCCAGAATCAAGCTATTGGACGAGTAGTTGAAGACACTACCTTGACTAAAAGGATGATTGAATACTTCTAAAAGCGGCTATATTTGTTTGAAACCTAACAAGTTCACCGTAGCCATTTTGTGGAAGATCAATCCCTTGAGATTGAAAAGCTGAAGCAACAAATTCAGATCTTGGAGGCACAGCTCCATCAGTCTCAAAAACCCTAAGTCCATTTTTTCCACAGATCCTTTGTTTTCACCTGCACCAAGACTCTCTGTTTCATTTGCAGGATCATCCTCCTCTTTGGCAAAACTTCTCGGTATAGCACCACCTCCGCAGACTACTAATGTCTTGGCCCTTTATGATCAGTTGCAGGACCTTGAGAGACAAAAGTCTCAAGGAAAAAGAAAGGCATCTTCATCCACTCCGGTTCCTACGGCTCCTCCTAAGCCAAAACCACAACAAACATCACCCAGTTCTCTTTCTCATCCTTCTCCATCACTCATGGTGTCAAATCCAATTGAAAATTTTCTTAGGCACCAAATTCCTACCATTTCTACTATAACCCAGTTGAAGACACTCCACTCCCTTCAGACACATATTCTATTGAAACTTGTCCTTCCAAGTTTTAACAAGATTCCTTTTATGCCCATGTGTCAAAGATCATGATGGCAGATCTTGTTCCAGAAGAACACATGGCTGAACCAGAGGTGACTTTCCCGCTAGAATCTAGCTCTGATTCAAGTTCAGCCTCGGCCCCTTAGTCATTCTTCACCTTTGATGATATTCCGTACCGAAAATGGCCTAACCAACTCCAAGAATTTCATTCTTGGATGCTAGCAAGGAACCTGACTAAACACGGTACTTATGAAGTATTGCTTAAGTTTACTACAAAACTCACAGGCTCCTTAAAGGATTGGTGGAAAGCAGCATCATCTCAGGATCAGCTTTCGTTCTTGACTATGTCACTCGACCAAGCCATCCAGATCATCCATCTTTATTTCATTGGTCAACTTGACAATGAGAAAGAGCTCAAGAGAAAGGAGTTCTTTGAAAGAAAATGTTGTTCCACTCTCCGCAAAGACCTTGATTACCATTTTAGAGAGATGATCGACTTATTTTATCATCTCAGTGCGGATGTCAACTTAAAGCTTGTTTTCTTGGCTTCCATTCCCAAAGAGATTGGCGATGCAGTTGAAAAGACTTTATATTCCAATAACCGAACGTTACAATCGGCAACGTTTGGAGAAATCCAGCAAGCAATCCATATAACCATTGAAGATTTGTGTCGAAAGCGGGAACTATTTCAATCCTACTTGAAGTAGAATCATCATTTGGACAAAGCTTGTTATCGCCCAAATCTCAAGATTAAATGCTCAAAATATTGCAATGATCCATCCTGCTCGGGTCATAAGAAGAAGTGCCATTTCAAGAAGCTTTCTTTTGGAAATTATAAGCATTGAAAAGGCAAATGGAAGTTCTTGAAAAAGAAGAGACGCCATTCCAAGTCATGCAAGAAAAAATATGATCAATATTACCACTGTAACAAGAAAGGGCATTTTACAAAGAAGTGTCATCAGGCGAAGCACAGAGGCAGTTACATGATACAGAAGATCTCCCAGAGCACTGGAATTTCTCTTAGTGATGAAGATATTGAATCTGTCTTCTCAGTTGAAGATGAACCATCGCATGATACTTTGTGTGCTATCCAGGCACACTCATTCGATTCTGGCGAATCTCCAGGTGATATTTTTGCCTTCTTCCCAACCGAAATCTTAGATTTACTTCATATTAAATCTTCTGTCCTTCATTCCCCGTACACCCCTATTGATATATCCATCTCCAAGATTTTCAAACCTATCCAGGTCATTGCACTTGTTGATACAGGTGCTGTTGCATCTCTTTTAGATGCAAAAATTCTCCCATAAGAATTCTAGACCTCATACACAAGATATTTCACTTCTGCTTTTGGAGATAATTTTGCCACCAAAATTCGCAGTAAGCTAGCCACCCTCCAAATTTTCCTATAATGTTCGATAACCACAAAAATTCTTGGTTGTCACTCACATGATAAAGATCTGATCATTGGTTGGGATATACTTTCTCAGTTACCCCAACTTAAGATTGTCCCCAATGGCCTGAAGTTTGAAGATCAATTTAAAGAATTTGTGGACATTCAGCAACTCTTTATCATACAGCCAGAACTGATCTAGCCCTTAGTATTGTGCTTTCATCATGAGTTTCTAAATTTTCTCTCTTCTCTCAAAGCATGCTCCTTATGTTTAAATTCCTCTTGTTAACATAAATAGTGCGATGTGGTTCAGTATGTTCTTTACTCGCCACTTTGTGGATCTTATGAATCAGAAATTCTTGGATCAATAAAGTTGAGCTTCAAGATTAAACCTAGTGTGCTAAAAGGTAGTCCCTTTGAGGCATGAGTGCCTTTGTGTGGGATAGCATACCTGCATACAGGATTAATCTTGTATGCGCTTCGTTATTGTTCCAAAGGGCGCGATCGTCAAGAATCGGTTTAGATTAATTTGCAAATCATACAATGGTCAAACGGAATCACCCGTGATCCAATTGTATAACACTGGCAAATCATTCTAAGACCAATCTTAGACCGGCCTATAATGGCTCAAAATGTTCCCTCGACAATCTTCATGGTCAAGATGCCAACCCATGATCGAGTTCTTTGATCTACGTACTTAAATCCTAGTTAGCCTTTCCCCATCGGTTATTTTTCTCAAGAGTGGCCAACTCTGAATGAGATTTAACTAAAGTGCACTGACGAGATATCTCATTCATTCATACTTCGAAAAGGTTAGATTTCAGAATGTCACAATTGTGGCCAAAGATGATTGGCTGGCCATTTCGGCATCAACAAAACTCTTAAGGTTCTCTAAAAGCATTTCTGCTGGCCAAAGATGATTGGAGATCTGCATGCCATTATCTCAAGGCGTGCAACTTATCAAAGAGCCATAAGTCATTTTCATGACGGTTTGTATACTCCACTTTCAATTCCACTACAGCCTTAGGAAGATGTAAGCATGGATTTTATTGTGGCTCTTCCAAGAATTGAACGTGAAAAAAATGATGGTGGTCATTGATCGATTTTCTAAGATGGCTCATTTTGTGCCATGTCATAAAACAGATGATGTTTCTTATGTCGCAGATTTATACGTTAAGGAGATCATTCGTTTGTATGAAGTCCCCAAAACTATCGTGTCTGATTGTGATTCCAAGTTTTTGAGTTACTTTTGGAAAACGTTGTGCGGATGCTTGGTACGCGACTATTATTCAACACATCCTACATCCTTAAACAGATGGCCAAACGAAGATAACCAATTGCACTCTCACAACTCTCTTTCGAGGTATGGTGAGTAAGTCCTTAAACGATTGGGATTTGAAGCTTGCCCATGCTAAATTTTCTTATAATCGATCACCGAGTTATACTACTGGTCATTCACCTTTTGAAGTTGTGTATAGACTCAATCCTCTCACACCGATCGATTTTATCTCAATTCCATCCAATTCTCAAGTCAACTTCGACTATAAAGAAAGAGCTCAAGTGATGAAGAAACTTCATGAGTAGATTCGTTCCAAGATTGAAAGGGCCAACGAGTCTTACAAAAAGAAAGCTAATCGGTATAGAAAGAAGGCTTATTTTCAATCGGGTAATCTTGTATGGATTCATCTAAGGAAGAAAATATTTCCACCCAAGCGAAAGAACAAGCTAATGCCGAGAGCCGATGGTCCATTTAAAGTTCTGGAGAGAATTGGCGACAATGCATATAAAGTTGAACTTCCTGGAGAGTTTGGAGTTTCAGCAACTTTTAATGTATGATATCGATCTCCTTACTTGGAGGATGAAGACATACCAAATTTGAGGTCAAATCTCAATCAACCTAGGGACAATGATGCAGTAGCATTCGATGTTGTCACTAATAATACACTAGGTGTTAACGAGCAATTTTCGATTCCATTCGTAGGTTATGCACAATCATTATTTGTTCAAACCAAGGTTGATTTTGGTCACAACTTGCTTCAGTGTATCGTGTCTACCTAAAAACTATCAATTAGGATTATTGATAGTAAAGTTTCATTTCCAATAAGATAATCAATTCATTAGATTGATTTCTGCTGATTCCACGGCGATTCACTAGATTGAGTGATGAATGATTGATTGAAGATAAAAAGCATATTCAGGACGTGATTGATTGAAGATTTTCAGCCTTATCTTGATTGATTGCTGTCTAATGATCAATTAGATGTGATCGATTGCTGATTTGATAATCAATCAATGAAGATGTGATTGATTATTGATTTCAAGACTTATCTTGATTGATTACTTGCCGATTTGAAGGCCAATCAATTACATATCAATTAGTCATTGATTGGAGTCATTTTCTTTACAATTAGAAGATCTTTTAGGGTTGTTGTTGGCTGTTCAAGGTTGGTGGACGAGATTATTGTCTTTTATTTCCATTTTGCTTTGTCTTAGTCTCTTTATAAATAGAGAGTTTTTCTTCAATGTAATGGACATCTGATGAATGAATGAGAGTTCCCCTTTATGAGTTGAATTGTTTTATTTTGGTTCCTTTAACATTGAAAATTGGATTCTTCCGCGGTGGTGAAACCAAAAGCCCTTTAACCTTGGTTAGTGGTTTTCCTTTAAACCTTGGTGGTGAGCTTCTATCCGAATCCCGATTTTGATATCTTGGCTGGTGGTGCTTCTTTTAGGCCTTGATCTGATCGTACTGCTTTTTACCTTCTTCAATCAATTTACATCCTCTCGCATTCTGTCGTAGTTCCCTTTTCTTTCATAAATCACTCAAAACATAATCGTCCGCATTACGCACACATCACAATCACCACAGTCTCATTTTCATGTAAGCACATTGACAACACTAACAAGTCCTCAATCTACGAATAATAGACACTATACATTAGGGGTGAGCAGTTTCAAGATCGGTCCAATAGGGGTGAGCAGTGTCAAAGTCAGTCCAGGTTCCACCTTGAACCTACTCGTCGGAAACGATTCTACAATTTTTGAAATTTGGAATCTTCTTGCGGACCTTGAAACTTTGGTTTCGAGTTTATCCAGGTTTCATATGTATTCTTAATTGAACGATTATACTAAATCATCACTTATAATAACCACTATATGTTGTTACAATTCACTTACAGAACTCATATTTAGACACGGGGATAACATGATACATTAACAAAGTAAAAATCTTAGTAATGAATATTGCCAGAACCGAAAGATTAAACTGACGTCTCTAGAATGCACACTTATCATTAGACCCATGGAATATCACAAGACTGCGCGAAAGCATAGAACAAGATAAACATAAGACTTGTACTAGGTTCTAACTTGCCCCTCAGAACAGATTCCTCAATATTTAGATTTAAGAACAGATTCTGCATACTTAAGAACTTAAAACCGGATCAGTAATTCTTCTTTCTATCTTGGTACTATGCTTACCACTGGTGTGCAGCTGTTACTCTCACCTGATCAACAAATAGTTCCCCTGAAGGTGGAAAGAAGTTGCTCTAAAACAACGCATCCATTGGCATGAAGAGAAACAGGAAGAGGAACTGGAAAATTGAAGTGAATCGATGCCCACGAAGTCCTAAAGTCCCACACTTTGGAAAAGAACCAACGTGATCTCTGGGACGGATGACGGACACATCTAAAGGACTTTCCAACCGCTGACTTGAAGTCAACTGATACTACCTAAATCATAAAGTAACCGCACTTTATAAAATATAGCGAAAGACTGATAATCAAGCATGATTGGTTAGCGGGTCATCGTCATTAGCGATTACCACTTGACTAACAACAGCTTAGTCAATCAGAATCATCTCACAGCTGATGACAAACTTTTCAATTTGGCCAAATTTAGTCCTAAATTTTTTGACGATTTGTTCGTGTGGTCAATCGGATCAATTTTGGCCAAAAATTGCAGAACTATATGCCTGTCGACCTATATGGCACGATAGCACGGACATGGATGATTTTGCAATTTTACATAAAATATTCTCATTTTTCCCCTTTTTTTCCCTAACCGATAGAGGAAAATACAAAAAACAAAAGGGAAGAAAAAATGAAAAAAAAATATAATAAATGTAATAAAAAAATCCAAACAACATCCATGTTAGCACCGGATGTTCCACATGTGATAGCTGGCCACTTGCAAACGATTTTTTATCAAAATTCACCGAAAGGACTACAATGATAAATTGTCAAAAGGTTTTAGCTAAATGGGCCAAGATGAAAATTTAGGACTTAATTGGCCATCATACAATAGCCAATGACTTTTTGGACATTATTTTCTCATTTCATTTCATCTCATTTCCTAGATCACCATAAAGGATGACATTTTTTTACCTTTCTATTATTTACAAATATCAATATAATTTCACTAAAGTATGTTGTAGCTTATGATTTCTATAACAGTTAGAGTCATATCGCGTTGATATTCTACAAACACGACCAATCTATATACAAAATAATGATGTTAACATAGAGAGATTTCGAGGAAGAAATCGTATTCCTCAATTTTCTAAATATATTCATCCTATCTTTTACAATGACCTAGGGGTATATATATAAAGATAAAGAAAAGAATCCTAAAAGATATATTCTCTAATCTAGATCCACTAATCTAACTAATTACAATCCATACATATCTTCTACATTTACAACATCTTTTACAGCTCATTCTAACGCTCCCCCTCAAGTTGGTGCATAAATGTCATGAAAGCCCAACTTGCCAAATGAGTTGTAGAAGATCTTGCTTGATACCGCCTTCGTCAAAATGTCAACTGATCTTCAGATCAAACAAATGGAAATTGAATCACATTATTATTCAAGTTTTGCTTGATAAAATGACGATCCACTTCAACATATTTGGTACGGTCATGTTGAACTGGATTATGTGATATGTCAATTGCTGCTTTGTTGTTATAAAATAACTTCATCTCGACCTCAAAGCGAACCCAATCTCTGACATTAATTTCTTTAGCCATAGAAGCTCACACAACCTTTTGGCCATTCCTTTGAATTCGACCTCTGCACTTGATAATACTACCAACTTCTATTTCTTACTTCTCCAAGTAATTAAGTTCCCTCCCACGAAAGTGAAGTATACTGATGTTGATCTTCGGTCATAGGCACTCCCGGCCTAGTCTGCATCAGTAAAACCTTCGATCTCAAGGTAATCTCTTTTCAAGAATCTCAAACCTCACCCTGAAGAAGACTTCAAGTAGCGAAGTATACACAGTACTGCATTCATATGATCTTCACTAGGGGCATGCATGAATTGGCTAACAACACTTACCGCATATGCAATGTTAAGACGCATATGCGATAGATAAATTAGTTTGCCAACTAACCTTTGATATCTTTCTGTGTTCGCTGGCACTTGATCTGGATACTCCCCAAGTCTATGGTTCTGAATAATTGGTGTGTCTGCAGGTTTGCAGTTCAACATTCCAACATCTGTTAATAAATCTAGCACATACTTCCTTTGTGAGAGAAATATTTTCCCTGTCGACCTTGTTACTTCAATACTTAAGAAATATTTTAATCTCTCAAGATTTTTCATCTCAAACTCTATAGAAATTTTTTTTTGGAGCTTAGATATTTCTGTCAGATCATCTCCAATAATAATCATATCATCAACATATATAATCAATGTTGTTGCATTCCCTTGATTTCATTTTAGAAATAACATAAGATCCGAATCACTTTGGGAATACCCATATCTCCTCATAGCTAAAGTGAACTAGCCAAACCATGCTCGTGGAGACTACTTCAGACCATACAATGATCGTCTTAACTTTCACATCGCCTTAGGTTGTAAGGATGAGTTATGACCTAGAGGAACATCCATATAAATATATTCTTTAAGATCACCATGAAGAAATGTATTCTTGATACCATATTGGTGTAATGGCCAGTCTAAATTAGCTGCAAGAGACACAGGACTCGCACAGTATTAAGTTTAGCAACAGGAGAAAATGTCTCCTGATAATCAATTCCATAAATTTGTGTATACCCTTTGCCACTAGTCTTGCCTTGTATCTTTCAATGGATACATCTTCTTTATTCTTTACAGAAAATACCCACTTACATCCCACAGTCTTCTTTCCCTTGGGTAAATTCACCAGCTTTCAAGTTTTATTTTTTTCCAAAGCATCCATCTCCTCCTCCATCGTTTGAACCAATTTGGGATACTTTAGAGCATCATGCACCCCTTCCGGAATACGAACTGCAGAAACGTTTGATACAAACACCTTTAATGGGTCTAACAACCTTTTGGTTGACACATAATTTGCAATGGGATATGTAGATTTCTTCTCTTCAGCATCCGGTGAATACCTGTTTGGAGGCTTACCTCGATTCTGTTTATATCATACATAAGTATTAGGCTCATCAAAAATACAAGAAGGAGTAGGTGAGGTAACCTCATGATTATTTTCAAGAGTTGAGTTGAGTATTGGAAAAGAGGGAAGTTGTTCTTCATGATTATGCTCATGTAAAAGTTGGGTTTGCACAGCATCAGACGATACCCCCTCAGATAATACCTTCTCAGACGATGTAACATTCCGAATTCCGACCCTCTCGAGGTTATTGAATGGAATGATATTGATCGATGTGTTTCGGTTATAACTCACTCGGAGTTTGTCACTCTTAAGTTAACTAACCAAAAGAGAAAGACTGACGCAGAGTCAGGTACGTGAACCAAGGGTATTTGAATGAGAAATGGCAATTTGACCATAAGAATTATCGAGGAAATATTTTTGGCCAGCAGAGATCGATCTAGGAACGATAATGGAATGTCTTGCTAGCATTATACATTGGGACGCGAGTGATTTCGCTTAACCATTGTGTAATTTGCGAGAATTTTCTAAATCGGATTTCGATGATCAAGATTGCAGGAGCTAGCGATAAATCTCGCAATTACATGACAATTAAAGTCACCACAGCTTGAGAAAAATCCGAAGGTCAATACGCGGAGCGCCTGCAAGAGTCGTCCGTCAGTTTGAGATAAACTGGAATTACGTCGACAAGAGTTCGACATGAAATTGGACTTCAAGATTTAGGTATTGAACATTGAGGAATTTCAATATTTGAATTGAAATGGATGTCACCTCATCGAGGGTGGTTCATACTGGAAAAATGAAATTTCAAACGAAAAGTGTTAAATGACCATTTTACCCCTCAACCTTTGGCCTTGCCTTAAGAAGTTTAGAAGGTCATTTTGGTCATTTTCCTCCTCTATATGGCTACCAAAAATTGATAAGGACGAGGTCAAAGGGAGTCAAAGTCTTCTAGAAGACATGTCATGTGTCACTCATTAGAGGCCCTAGGCATTTATTGTCCACCTAAACTCATCTTGTCATATTTAATCTCAATTATGTGTGTGAAATATGTCTTTAGACAACTCTTCAGCCGTTCACCCTCTCCCCCTCACTTTTCCTCTTCATTTTTCTTCTTTTTCTCCCTTTGGTGTCTCGGCCGTACAGTTTTCTCGCAAACAGAGAAAAACAGCTTCACTATTCCGGCTATAACTTCGTCGTCCGACATCGGATCAAGGTAAAACTACCGCCATCTTAAATCTTATCGTCTTGCCATTTTAGAAAGGTATTATGAGCATAATTTGGCCAAACTGTTTGTCCCGTAGGTCTATTTGAGTGGGCAAAGGTCAAAATCTGACCCGGTTTTGGAGAGGGCCGATTTTTGGGGGCTTCCGAACTCCATGGTTTCAAATTTTCGGCGATCTCCGTAACATCTAGTACTTGAGTTGGCTGAGAAGTATATTTATTTTATTGAGAATTTAGGATGTTTTCATGGCTGAACAAAGGTGATTAAAATTGAATAGATTCTGTACGTTTGAGGATCATGGAAGAAACTGAGCTGTTCAAAGGCTTTAAGGTGTTATTTTTATTCCAAATCTTCGGTGAGCTCCCTTAATATGTAGATTAAAGCTATGGCGAGTTGATTTTGTGATGTATTGAAGTTTGAAGTTGATTAATGGAGTGATTTGTGCGGGTTAGGTCAAAATCGATTCTGCCTTGTTGGTTCTCCGTTAGAACTGAACTCGTTGGGGTTAAATAATGGGTGTTTTAGCTTTGAAATGATTAGTAAGACACCTAAGATATAATATAAGATGTTATTGAGGAGTATACGGATTCGATTAGAGTTTAGAAGTGTTTGAATGGCTGATTTGAGGTGAAAATCGAGAGCCATGTAAATCTGTTCCTAGCGCGCACTAATTTTGAAATAGCTCGTTCTAGGTCGTCCGGTATCCAAATTGAGCTCTATTTTCGTTCACATGTCCGTAAGACCTTGAAGGATAAGGTTATGGAAGCATATTTCTCAAAAAGTCAGCACATCAATACCAGTTTATTTGGGAATGAATCTGGTTGTGGAAGGCCAAGAGTGGACAGCTTGGTACCGCAACGATGCGTCGATCGTTTTATGGAATTGCTTGGCCTAAGCTCGAGATAAGTTATGTCTGAACCTTTATTAGGATGTTAGGCTACTAAAGGATGAAGTTTTGAGTTGAAATGAAAGGTTTTATGGTTTAATTTGTGAGAGGCGCGAGGAAACTCAATTCCGCTCTGTTCTGATGAATTAAACTTGAGTGATTTCATGGCATGAAACTTTTGAAATCGAGGTTGAATTGAGGAGTCCAATCTGTTCATGGAGTGTGGTTGGACCTTTTGGCATGTTTTATGGAAATTTATATTTGAGCCGAGTGTATTGAGGGGCCCGTGACTAACATCAAGCGTTGAGTTTTATGAATTGGTCGTAATCATTGAATTGCTTGAGGTTTTACTTGAATTCATGCGTGCTTGACTGAGAAATTTGTAATTTGAAATATGTGTTGTCTAGTGACGGACGTTTAAAAGGAATGCCTCGAGTAGGCGATGAACTACTTAATTTCATGAGTTGTTCTTGAATGATGAATTTTGAGGCATGAATTGTTTTCTTTGAATGAAAATCTGAGGCTTTCTATAATTGAAACTCTTATGAATAAAATTGACATGTGGGATCGCCGAGGAAAAGATATGTGCATTGGCGTGTGAGATCGCCGGGAAAAATTATAAGTGCACTGGCGTGTGGGATCGCCGAGAAATTATATTTTGGCCATCGTATTGGGAGGGAGTTACTCCCATTTGATCTGACGAGGTTGTGCGGCTAGAGAGTCTCGTACTAACATGATTCATCTAGATTGAAAATGGGCGTCGAGAGTCGTATGGCGACCATATCATCTCTAGGTCCAGACGCAAGAGTCTCATATAGACCGACGAGTCATATGGAGACCAAATCATCTCGCAGCCCTAAAATGGGCGATCTAGGATGAGCGGATATGGAAAAATCTGTTTTTCGAAAAAATCAAGAATGATTTTGAGAAATTGAATATGTCTCATGTTTTGTTGATTTATCTCAAGTATAGAGATTTGCCTCACGAGTTTTAAGTTACCTCATGAGTAAAAATGGCCTTGGAAGGGCGTGATAGAAAATGATATGTTTTCTGGAAATTCATGAAATGGAATTTGAAATTTCCTCATGTTTTTTAGATGGCGTCAAGTGCTTGCTTTTGATTGAAAACCCTACCACTGTACGAAGCTTAGATTTGTCATGATTTATGACTGAGTCAGTCGATTTAAAGGTACTGAAATGTCAATTTTTGACAAATATCATGTTTTAACATGCCAAAGATTTTATCCCAAAATACCCGTTTTTCAAAAGTGTCTGGAGGTACTAGTAGGCTAGTTTACGGTTAGGTTTTATTTACTGAGATTATATATCTCATCCCGTCGTGGGATAACGTTTTTCAGGTCCCAGGCGATGGAAACCCGAACTTGTCATGGGTTGGCATTTGAGGAAGTCGTTGGAAGAAATCAAGATGAATCCTTTTGTGACCTTAGGATTGTAATGATGAAATTTGGGGATTTAGAATTGTAACCTCTGTAATATGATCGACCATTATGAAAGGTATACCCTCTTGCCTTAAGTCATCTTGTGTTGTTTTTATTTGTATGGGGTTGTTTCACGTTTCTGCATGCATCTCATTTAGAAGTGTTGAGTTTGTCATTGGCCAAAGGATCCTAGAAGATTATTGAAGATCAACGGCCTGATGAGATGTTCGAGTGCTTGTATGGTTCGAGGCGTGATAGACAATACCCCTTCAGATGATACATTCTCAGACGACACCCCTCAGATGATGCCTTCTCAAATGATACCCTTTTAGATGATTTCTCCTCCTCATGCGATACATTCTCTACTTCTCCGGAGAATATACTACTAGAAAATTTCCACCAATTTGTCCTTTTTATCTGTATCTCCCCCTGTAAGGAAGAATTGGAAACTGGATAAAAGGATTCAGCCTCAACAAAAGAAATATCCATAGTCATATAGGTTTGCCGGTAGATGGGTAATAACAACGATACCCCTTTTGGTGTATACCATATCCCAAGAATAGACATCACGATGCACAAAATCAAGTTTCGTTCGCTGATTCTTTGGGATGTGAACAAATGCAACACACCTAAACACTTGAGGAGGAATAGTTAGGACAGACGGTAAAGGAACATATGCAGATAAGTCTACAGTGATGTCTTGAAATGTAACGCTTTAGACGGCATCCAATTGAGGAGATGGACAGATGTAGTTACAGTATCTTTCCAAAATCTTTGAGGCACGTGACTCTCAAACGACAACACTCGAGCTGTCTCAAGAATATGTCTATTCTTTCTCTCCGCAACACCATTCTGCTGAGGTGATTTTGGGCAAGATAACTCATGGATCACACCATGTGGTTGAAAATATTCCTTGAGATGTTTATTCATGTACTCCCCACCATTATCACTTCTTAAAACCTGGATTTTACCGCTAAATTGGGTATGTAACATAGTACTAAAATTTCTAAATATTTCGGCTACCTCATTCTTGCTCTTTATCAAGTAAAGCCATGTCATCCTAGTACAGTCGTCAACAAATATCACAAAACACCTAAATCTCAAACAGCAGTAATAGGAAATGGACCCCAACCGTCTGAACGTATCAAAAAGAAAGGAACTTCACTTTTACTCAAACTTATAGGAAAAGGAACTCTATGACTCTTAGCCAATATGCAAGTTTGACATTGTAAGTCGGAATCATTCACATTCATAAAAAGATTAGTAAGTAACCGCTTCATATAACCAAATGATGGATGTCCCAACCGTCGATGCAAAAGCTATATCCGTTTCTCCCTACTGATGGATGCATTTTGAGCATTATTTGCGCTCCCGGAACTAAAGTCATCCATGTAATACAGCCCCCCTCTCTTAGTACCGCACCCAATTATCTCATTCCTGAGAATACCCTGAAATAAGTAAAAATGGAGATACATTATAACAGTGCAATTCAAATTCTCAGTAATTTGTCCAATCGGAATTAATTTAGTCTATAATGAAAGGACAAGCAAAGTGTTAGAAAGAGAAAATATAGGTGAAATTGCAACAACTCCAGCCCTAGTTACCGGATAGATGAATCCATTAGCATTAGATATACTACCATGTCTTGGTTCTGAGGTACGAACAAAGTCGTCAGGGGTAAAAGTTATATGATCCGTGGCTCCCGAATCAATGACCTAATGATTGCAATAGGCCTTATTACAACTAGCCAAAGCAATTCCATGGGTACCTTCCGACATCACATTCTGTGGACCAATGTGATTAACTAAGTCTCTGCGGTCACTATAGAAGCTTTCCATTTCTCTTCTGCTTGCTTTCGAGTCTGCAACTCCTTCCACCAATCGGAATATCCGTGAAGCTTAAAGCACGTTTCCTTGGTATGTTTAGAATTACCACAATATAAGCAATCTCCTCTGAGAGAAGTTTTCTGGCGTGATGCTAAGCTCGGCCTTCCTCCTTCTTGCGCAATTCCAGGCTTAGCTATGTGCAGCAAGGAATTTGTATTTGCTTTGACGTTCGCTCCATTCCTTCTAGATATCATGGCTGCCGAATCACAAACAGTGTCATTGTTCGTTAACATCACAATTTGTCTCATGTTTTCTCGTCAAACACGCATATAAACTTGCTCAACCATAGGAAAGGGCTACATCTGCAAGACATTCGTTCTGACCTTGTCAAGATGGTCATCCATTCCATCAAGGAATATGTAAACCCGATCTTTCTGTATAGCCATATTATGTCTTCCAATGTCTTCGAGACATCGCATTGGGTTCGGGCGACGAAAGTCAATCTCTCTCCACTTCCCTTGAAGGTTGTTGTAATACACCTCAATCGGTCCTCCTCCTTGTCGCATCAGAGTCACATGCCTCTTCAAGTCATAAATTTGAGAGGCATACTTTTCGTCAAAGAAGGTCATTGCAATTGCATCCTAGATAGATTTCGCTATTGGGAAGCAAATGAAATTGCCAATCAACGCCGAATCCATGGAGTTGATAAGCCAGCCTTTTATAGTCGAATCTTTGATTTTCCACCTCCGAAAGCCAAGATCTATAGGCAGTGGCTGAGAGAGGTCTCCGTTGATATATACCAGTTTGTCTTTGCCAGTGACGTACATCTCGACAACCTGAGACCATTATCCATAGTTGGCTCCATTCAGTTTAATTGTAATATGTGACGAAGCCAATCATTTTGTGTCGTTGGTGCTGGAGGAGTGACATGGTTCTGAGTCATAATCTGATTTAATCGAGTAGTCAGATCCTCCAAAAAGGTTTTTGTGGTCGAATTTCCCCTCGATTCTAGGTAGGGGTGAGCGGTTCCAAGTAGGTTCCACTAGAACCTACCTGCTAGTACAGGTTCTTTATTTTTTAAAACCTGAAACCTAACTTCTATATCCTAGAACCTACCCTGCCACAGGTTCCGATTCTGGTTCTAAGGTACCCGAGATTCTGTTTGTACACCACTTCAACTATAAGGTCCCCACGTGACTTCTCATTCTGGACATCATTGGGATCCATGTTCTTCAATAAATTAAGAGTCAAAACTTTGAGTTCCTCAAGTGGAGGCTCTTTCAGTGGAATAACGAATTTGATTGGCCCTTTAGGAACAGTCCTTCAATTTGTGAATTTTTATTCATTTTACTATTTAATAACTCATAATCCTATTTTGGTAACTAAATATTTGCAACTTGAAAATTTAAAACAAACTTTTCAAGTAATTAACTATTATTTAATGGATGAAAATGGGAGAATTTTGAATCCCGATTCATGCAGTAACATCGTTTTGAATTCATTCCATTTGAATTGGTATTTTCTCCATCCTAATTATTTGGAAGAAAAATCCACAATAATTAGTCTTGGACAGTTTATTTGTGAAAATGTATGTATAGCCAAAAACGATAACATTCATTCCCATCTTGTCGTGTTTACCAACCTACGCAAACGACAGAGGTAGCTTAAAGATCCCATTCAGTATACGCAATACACATTTCAACCCATGGCCTTTCTAGAAAATGATCATCAGATATCAAACTGCTTGTTATCTCTGACATCAACCTGGGAAGTACTCGACTCAGCCAAAAAGGAAAACAGAGCGAAGTCCAGCGGGGAACCAAGGGAAAAAAAAAAGCAATAGACTAACAGGTTTAATTGTGTACGAAAATTTGAACCAACTAGATAACTAAAGTACCAATGAGGAGAAATTACATGTTCCCAGTCATAGACAATAAGCTCTAAGGCTTGAGATTCAGGGTCCTTCACCACCAAACTAAACTCCTCATTCCATTCAGGATTTAGATTGTTGTGTTTCATTGTTGTCTTCTTTATGGATAACTTTTCAGTAAGCTTTAGCTTCACATAAGGGTTTGAATTCCCCAAAAGGTCCTTCTTTTTAAGCTTCATTCCCCTCAAGACCTTTAGATTAAAAATCCCAACCGGTTTCCTTGCAACTCTGGAAGAACAAGCAAAAATTCATGTAGTTTGACTAGTTATAGAATTAGACCCTCGATATTCATTAACTTGTGGCAGCATAGTTGCAAGAAGGAACAGTTTGTAAAGAGAAAAACTCACTTAAAAGGATCCATAATAGGTACTTCTAGGTACTTAGGCCAGGGGTACATATTTTCAACTTGATCCTTGATAAGTTCTTGAACACAATCATGAATATATTACTAAGAAGTTTTATTACAATGTAATAGTTAGTAGTATTTTCCCAACCTATTTTACATTAGCAATTTACATGATTATTGCCCATAATTGGTGAAATTGGAGAATGGGATATCCGTTCAAATCAGCCTTACGACAAAGGTAAGAGCATTACCTGGAAAAACCTATAAAAGCCTGGAATGGACATAGCATCTACTCCGAGAAGCTTAAGGCCAAAATCCACATGTGACTACACAAAGAAACACATAGTAGCTAGATAGCAAAGAGGATTATGGTTATCTTATTATAGAAAAACCCTTGTAAATGCAACTCCTGTAAATATAAAGAAGTATACACTGAAAATTATTCAACGCACCTTTTCCATTAAAGACACAAATATCTTGGCAAAACAAGGAAAGGTTGGAACTAGAGGCGTCAGAGTGATGCACGGAGAAGCAAACACTTGCAAATTAACCACCTAAAATGCATAGAAATTAAGAGAGGGAGAGACAGAAAAAAAAAAAAAAAGATGGAAGAAGCGCTATTCATCGTTACCTAAACAGTTGCCCTCAACCCGAATGCCTGAGCAGGAACGATGATGTTAGGATTCCCTGCCCACTTCATCGACATCTCCATTATTAACTCCTTCGCATCAGTAAGATAGACTTTCATTCCTGGGGAACACAGAGTAAGACATGTCATTTGAGAAGATGAATGACAGTAAACAAATTTGAAAACAGGATAAGGCACATTTCCACCATTAGCAAAACCCTATCAACATTATATTCATCAAAAGATCAAATTCAAATGAGCAATGACCTTGTAAACACTAAAAAGTTCCAAAACCCCCCTCTCCAACTTTATTGTCTGGACTAAAACCTTTGGTTGCCACACACAACTCTTTGTATGTACATTCTAATATTTTGGATGGACGAAACATATGGACATTCATAAAAAGGGAATTCGAATTGGAGAGGTCAGACTTAATAAATTCATCAAAATCAATTGCAGATTCATTTGATCAGACAATTCCCGGTACTGCTACCATTAAGCTGCGATCAATTTCCAAATATCATCCAAACCAATGCTTGCACAACCAATGTCATCCGCCGCAACTAAAGAAGCTTTCGTCAACACTCACTTACATCTCTTTTTATCATAATCAAATTAAACTCTATGCATCCGATTCTCCTTCGGCAAGCTTCTCCAACTTAGCACCAACCAAACGCCTCTCATGGACCCCACCCGCAACATCAAAATCACCAAGTAGATCGCTCCAACAAGCCAGTCCAGTCTGCACGCACCCATGCACGCGTAGTAAAACACAAAAATGGGCAACACGCTACCTGACGATGCTCCCAATTCCAAACGAAGACAAAGTCCGACGTGCCGCATTGACGTGCCATGGATGCGTCGGATGCAATTGAAATCTGAGTGGAGAGCGTCGAAGGAGGAGAGATCTGAGCTGGGAGGCTCCTCGAAAAGCGAGAACAAAACCGGACTTGGTGGTAAGCGAGGGAAGGTCGTCGTCGAGGGAAAGCGCTGAGAGGCCGCCAGAGAGAGGACGCCGTTGGAGGTGTAGGATTCGAGGAAATGGCAGTGCACAACAAGGAAAGGGTCGTCGTCGCGGTCATCATCGAGGAAGGGCTGGGTGTGAGAGAACAAAGAAAGAATAGAGAAGAGGCGTGGAGGAAAGAGTAGAAATTAGAAACTAAAAACCTAGCGTTTACTGTTTAGAAGTTCCGGTTCTGGTTCCGGTTTCGGTTCGGTCCAGGGTAAAACCGGAGCCGTCAGTTTCTAGAAATCCAGAACCAAGAACCGGACCTTGGCATGTAAGAACCTGGAACCAGACCAAAACCATCGGTTCGATTCTCTGGTTCTCGGTTCTACCTTGGAATCATGCTCATCCCTAATTCTAGATGAGAACCAATGGTTCGGTAGGGTTCGGATTCGTCATGGATTCAAGGTCGACCGTGAGAAAGAAGAAGATGAAGTCGGCGTGCAATACTCCCAAGGATCAACCCTAGGACTCTGATATCATGTTAACACAGAGAGATTTTGAGGAAAAAATCGTATTCCTCAATTTTCTGAATATCTTCATCCTATCTTTTACAATGACCTAGAGTATATATATACGGATAAAGAAAAAAATCCTAAAAGATATATTCTCTAATCTAGCTAATTACAATCCATACACACCTTCTACGATTACAATATCTTTTATAGCTCATTCTAACAAACAATACTTACATGAATCTAAAAACATTATAAATTTATCTGGTTATATCATTCTAATGTTATTCCTAATATGTGTGTGTGTGTGTGAAAATTTATTGTGTTTTGAGATTGTTAAATATGTAAGATAAGAATTTAAAATAGCATCAATGCAGATAGAACTCTAAATAAATTCTATTTTCAATATTATAAAGATCATAATCTGGAATAGACTTAAATGAAACTATATATTTATTTGCTAACGTAGGACATCGATTGAAACGAAAGTACATTCTAATATGCAAGGGCAATAATGTAGTTATGGAAACTTGTGGATAGTACTAAAGTCTAATTTGACTTTTTTATTGAAAAGTAGAGTATCAAATTACAAAAATTAAAAGTTTAGGGATTAGCTTGAATATTTAAAAATAATTTAATAACCACATTGAACAAATTAAAAATCTCAATATGACATTGCACATTGAACCAAAGTTTGGGTATTGTTAGGGTGATTTTTCCATATGCAAATATCACCTTTCAAATTCCAAGCTGAGTTGGTTTGAGAGAACAGAAAAGGGAAAAATAAATAAATAAAAGTAGACTCTCCAATTTTAACTCGAAATGCAATTCTATTTCTATCTCCCTTTTTTAAAAGTTAGATGTATACTTAAATCACATTTTCTAAAGGTACATCTCGAAGAAAAAATGTGACATTCTGGAAGTACTTGTTGCTCCCGAAAATACAAATTTAACATTGGAAAAGTTGAGGTTTGCAATACAAGAGAATGAACATGGGGAATATTTCTCTATAAGAGTTTTTTAACATCTTCAAGATGGTAAAAACATAATATTTTCGAGAGAAGTGTAAAAAAAGTCCTAAACTTATTGCACTAGTGCTAATTTAGTCCTTAAAAAAATTTGTGTCAATTCAGTCTTAAATAATTTATTGGTGCTAACTCAGTTCTAAACTTTTTGAATTGCTGCCAATTCAATCTTAAATCTTTTGTATTTATGCTAATTGAGTTAATCCGACTAATTTTGACCAAAAATGGCTTACTTGAACATCGATTATCTTACATGGCAAGACAAATGTTGACTTGGATATTTTTTAATATTATTCTATAATTTTAAATAATTTTTAAGCATTTTTTTTGTTTTCTCAAAAAATGTTGTTAAAAATTATTTAAAATATCAAAAAAACATTAAAAAAATATATACACATGTTACGTAAGACAATTGATATTTGCGCCAATAATTTTTTATCAAAATTGATCGAATTGACTCAATTAGCATAAATACACAATATTTAGGACTCAATTGGCATTAATGTAAAAGTTTTATGACTGAATTGGTACCAATAAAAGGTTTAGGATTAAATTGGCATTAATGTAGAAAGTTTAGGACTGAATTGATATAAAAAAAAGTTTAAGACTAAATTGGCACTAATGCAATAGGTTTAGGTAATTTTTATGATTTTCCCTAATTTTTTCAAACCAAAACAATCGTGCGAGTCAAGGAAAAAAAAAAGTTGATCATGTCCGGCAGGCCGGCCAAGGTCGCTTGAAGTTTAGATTCCTAAATTCTCCCTTTGTGCTTGTCTCGTACGTTGACCTTGATCGGCTTTAGCTACTCGACCGAAGATCCCCACGCTTCTCCTTCTCTCTTTTTATCTTTCCTTCTTGGGCATCCCAACAATGAAAAATTACATTGCTTTAAGCAATTAGTGCTCTCTGCCATTGCTTAACCAATGCCCAGAGATCAACTCCTCGTTCTTGTTTTTCTTCTGCTGCTTCGGTCTTTTAGCATCGCTGTCAAAAATAATCGGTGCACCACCTCTTGCGGCGAGGTCCCGAACATAAGCCGCCCATTTCGTCTTAGGGGCGACCCACAGGGCTGTGGCGACCCTAGCTATGAGCTACCCTGCATAAACAACCACACCGTTCTGGATTTGTATTTGGGCAATTACTATGTAAGGTACATTGACTACATCAACTTCACGATTAGGATTGCTGATGTCGGGCTGCAAAAGGACAATTGCTCGTCTCTTCCTCTCCACTCTTTGTCGCATTGCTACGTCGACTATCTGGGATTGTATAGATGCAAGGAACACACGTCCAGAAATCCCAAGTTATCCAAGATCGTGTCGATCGTGGGCTGCACGAAGGACGTCGACTCTCGGCTTTACATCGACGCTTCACCGTGCACTCATGGGATCGGATATTCGAATTCCTCTAGCACGAGAAGGCGATCATACGCCATAGTAGATGCGGAAGTCTCGTATGTGGAAGCTACATGCACTATAGAATTTATGGCACTGATTCCAGGGTGGGTTGATGACAATAATCTTCGTTCTTATACGCAAGTTCATGAACAGATGGTTCATGGGTTTGAGCTTCCATGGCTTCGAATTGCGTGTGAAATCAATTGCAGACAATATTATGGGTGCGACATCAGCGACAAGCACCAAAAGCGGTTCATGTTCAACGGAGGTAAGGACTTTTCAGATTTGGTCAAAACGTGTGAAATTGCATTTAAACGTGTAATCGAGGTCGATCATCCTTATATCTATTCGGCTTTCTTTTTTCACGTCTTATCTCTTTTGCAGGAACTACTCGAAGGGCAGTGGATTATGTCCTCGACCTCTTTCTTGTGGCTCTCACCATCTTTGGAATCGGTACATTATTATAATCTTCTTATTGAGAAATCGTGCTGATGTTCCTAAGTCAACACATCCACAACTTTCTTGCGTTTTCCCAATATACAGTGCCTTTCATGGCGGTGAAATTCATCTTTGGACCCCATGGGTGATGGTGTTGCTAATAAAGCAATGGAGGAGAAGACACTTGGCAATGGATCAAAACGTGGAAGAATTTCTACAATCTAACAACAACTTCTTGCCAATAGGGTACTCCTACTCGAACATCAAGAAAATCACAGACGGTCTCAAGGACAAGCTAGGTGAGGGAGGGTACGGTTCCGTGTTCAAAGGAAGACTCCAGAGCGGCCGCGCGGTGGCAGTAAAGATCCTGAAAAAGGGAAAAACGAACAGGTAGGACTTCATTAGTGAAGTGTCTACCGTTGGAAGAATTCATCATGTTAATGTTGTTGGGCTCATTGGTTTTTGCTTTGAAGATTCAAAACAAGCTCTTGTCTATGATTTCATGCAAAATGGTTCTTTGGATAAGCATATTTTCTCACAAGGATGAGGAACTTCTCTTGATTGCAAGGAAGTGTGTGAGACTAGGGATCGAGTATCTTCATCGAGGATGCATGTGCAAATTCTACACTTTGACATCAAGCCTCACAACATTCTTCTTGATGGGGATTTCACCCCGAAAGTTTCCGATTTTGGGCTCGCGAGATTGTATCCCAAGGACTACAACACCGTGTCTTTGACTGCCGCGAGGGGAACTTTAGGATACATGGCTCCGGAGCTGGTCTACAATAACCTTGTGAGCGTCTCTTACAAAGCTGATGTCTATAGTTTCAGCAAATCGTTAATGGAAATGGCCAGTGGGAGGAAGAATGTGAACGAAATCACAGAGTATTCCAGTCATAATTACTTTCCTTCATGGGTGCATGAGTAGCTTAGCGCTGGACTAGACGTCCTAGTGGAGCAAGTGAGCGAGGAGGATAGGAGAATAGTAAAGAAGATGATTATAGTTGCACTTTGGTGACTTCAATTGAATCCTAGCAATCGCCCTTCGATGCGCAAAGTCTTGGAAATGCTTGAAGGAGGAGTAGAGGGTCTACAAGTACCTCCCAAGCCACTCTTTTACCCAACAGAAATGTCAACAGGGGATGATGGAACTTGGACCGACAAAGGCAATGGTGCTATATCCACTTTATCAACTAGTGCAATAACTCCTGAGGATTCTCATCTTGTGCATGTAAGTAGTAGTATTACACAAGCATAGACACATAGCAATATCGCATGTCACCATGACATATGTGGCAAATAGAAACTGGATAGTGTTTATCATGTTTTATGTGTACCTCTCTTCCATGGCCATCATGTAATTGTAGATGTTTATGACAATGCTATTGGGTCTTTATTACGACTGTGGCATCTTTAGCATTATCATGTAAAACATATCATCAATCATAATTTGGACTTTCGGGTTCAATAGAAACCTAGTAACGACTTTCAAGGTAGTGTTACATTACTTAGACCGATTAGCACACAATCCACGCGTTACGCGGGGCTTCACGCCCAATTAGGACGCCAAAGTACCTTCTTAAGACGGACGAGTTGGCATAAGTTTTGCTGACTTGGCATAATTTTTGCTGAGAGCCACATATTTTTGCTGAACAAGTGAATCGCATCGTTAAAAGCACATGGCATGAAAATTTGGTTAGTGCAAGTATTAAATTAATCCGTAATTGAGGATTTTCACGTACTTGATCGGATTAAAAAAAAAAACAGTGTAGGTACTTGATTGGAAAATGAGTCAAAATTCATTTTCAATATTCGATTTTTGCTTCTGGACAAAAACTGAGATTAGTCTTGATCATAATATTTGCATTTCGCCGTGGACTTGTCTCAGATGCCCGACCAATTAGTTTATTGTCTCTATGCATTTATGTCTATACACGTAAATAGTTGGACCAAAATAGTCTACCCATACGTTGCATAAAATTGTTTCCCAATAAATCCTACTCCCAAATAAAACACAAGGTCAAACATAATATGGTGGTAAATATATGCTATTATGGTAAAATTTCAATCTATTGCCTAACCATATATGGTTTGCAAATTATACTACTTTGACATAAAATGAAAATTTTACTTACTTATTATATGCACGTTCGACACTAATGGTCTTTAATTTTGGCCCAATATGTACTGTCATCCTTGGAGATTTAATTTGTTCAATGTAGTCCTCGAATTATTCCTAGATATTCAATCCATTTCCTAAATCAACAAACAGAAAAAATATGTTAACTTCCTATAATTTTCTCGCGCTTTCTATCTCGACAAATATTCCAACAGTTCCATTTAAGTATATTTTAGTTTATGATTTTTGTAACAGTAAAAAGAAAAACCTTATTTAGAGTTATATCGGGTTGATGTTTCTGTTATTTTAAGAATAAGCATTTTCCATAAATATAGTTAAAAATTATATTAGTTTACATGTAGATAATCTATTTACATAATGTAGACCTTGTTCCTAGTTCTTTAGATCTAGGAAATTAAAATAGCAGAATATCAATCCGATACTGCTCTAAATGAGATTTCTACATGTACTACTATAGATAGCGATAAGCTATAATATACTCAAACAGAACTACCGTAATATTTACAAATGCGAAAATGTCAAAAAGAAATAAAAGTTTGCATTTTTTTTTTGTTGATTTAGATAATTGATTGAATTTAAAAGGTACTCAAAAATGGCGGTAGTGAGATTATGAAAATTTGTGAATAAAATCAAAAGATGACATTTAACATTTTGGAACATTTGAAGTATTACATTAAACAAATTACATATTAAGGAACTATATAAAATGTACAAGAATTGGTCAAATTCAGAGGTCGCTATTGTCAAATTTCATGATTTGTCTTTTTTGTGGTCGAAATCAAGAGATTTTACTAGATAGGAGGGCTGGCAGAACGTCCAGTGATTATATCAAAGCAAAGTAAATCCCAAAGAAAATGAAGAGGCTTGGGAGAAGATAATCTAAATGATGTGTTTTCGCAATTCAATCTGCCCATGCATTAATTTCGCGTGGATTAAAGGCTAGAGTAGCCCACGGGAGTTGGGCTGGTAATTGTTTGCATGACACCAAAGGATTGCGGGTGAGCCATGGCGCTGGGGCCGGATCTGACAAGGAGAAAAAAAATGTGAAGATGTTGTTCTGACGACACTGGATTTTGTCTGGTCCTAATCGAAGAGAAAGGATTAATACAGCATTAGTGTCCACCCAACGGTCGACTGACTCGACTCTCGATTTCTGAACTCCACCCTCATCGCACAGTGTCCTTTCTCCTTCTCTCTTCTTCTTCTTCGTTTCGCATCCTCAAACTTTCTGACTGAACTGAGAAAGGGAAGGACAAAATGGTGGCTGCTAAGCCCAAGATATCCTACGAGGAATGCCGTCGTAAGAGGCTGGAGGAGAACAAGAAGCGGATGGAGGCTCTCAATCTCCCTCAGCTCTCTCAATCTCTCCGAAACTCATCCTCTCCCAACTCCACCCCCGTAATACTCTCTCTCTCTCTCTCTCTCTCTCTCTCTCTCTCTCTCTCTCTCTCTCTGCTATTTATGCTTCTGTTCCGTGTCACACTGTTCAGATGAAGCAGTCCAAGCCACGCACCTTAGAGAAGCAGATGGTGGTGGTGAGGAGGTCCAGTCGAGTCGCCAGCATGCCCGCTCCTGTTTATAAAGAGGTCGCTCCATTAGAATCTGCTTCTTTTGCCCAACCCTTGTTTCTATGTCAAGTTTTGGGACACTGGAAAGAAAAAAAAAAGGAAAATATCACAAACGGTTCTTTCAATTTTGGCCCAATGCCTAACGTGATCCAAAGGACAATATTGATCATTTTCAAATAGTTCATGCAATAAATTGAACATTTACCAAAAGTTTAGTTTAGCACTGCGTCGAACATTCTAAAATTCATGGGTCAAAGTTCACGGATCATTTGGTCGATTATCTCAACCAAAAATGAATGCAAATCAGAAGTTTTCTATGCTGGACCCTTCTCTTAGTTTTGCATTTTGTTTCATGGAAGAAAATCACTAGATCCGTATCAGACTTAGTAAGGATTGCTTGCTGCGGTTTCTAGCCAGTATTGATCATAAAGTTTCAAACTTTGTTCTTGGGTTCAGGTGGTGGTTGATCGGGTGGCAGTGCCCAGAAGGTATTTTATCTTTGCCTTGTTTTTTCTCTTTATACATTTGGGAAATGTTTTCTAAGATGTTAAAAAGTTGTCATATTTCTCTACTAAAATTACCAATTTGTTTACGAAAATCGACAGGATTTACAAGAGGAGGGATCCGATCAACCTTGTGTATGCGTCTGCCGAGGCCAGGGAATATGCAATAGAGAAGGCAGAGCAATTGCAGTCCACTCTGGAGCCTCACTATCCCACCCTGGTCAAATCCATGCTCCCATCTCATGTCTCTGGTTGTTTTTGGCTGGTAACAAAGTTTAATTCATTTGCCACTAAGATTTGGTTTGATTTCGATTCCCTTTGCTCGATTTGTCCAGATACATGTGGCGTCCTGGAATTGCAGAGGGCTTGTGTGACATTGATCGACAATCTGGTTTTCTCTTTTCTCACGTCATTTGATCCTCAGGGCCTTCCTGTCCATTTTTGCAAGACGATCCTTCCTAAGAATGATGGGGTCATGACGTTGGTTGACGAAGATGGTATAGAATTCCCGACGATATATTTGGCGCGGAAGACAGGACTCAGCGGAGGATGGAAAGGGTTCTCTGTGGCTCATGAGCTAACTGATGGAGATGCTGTAGTTTTCCAGTTAATTAAACCTACCGCAATGAAGGTAGTAATGAGACGTGCACTTGAGACTTGAAAGTCATTTTTCTTGCTTCCTAACCTTTTTTGTAGGTTTCATGATGACTTAAGTAGATCACGGATAGAGATTTAAGGGAAGATGTGTCTTTGGCATTCCATAGTACAAACGGCCATCACCATATGCTGTTATAAACACAAAGCTTAACCGTGAATCGCATGTGTATCATTTTCCTATGATATTCTGCTTCCTCTTGAATAATGCTGCATCATTCGGCTGCCATGTAAGTGAAGCGCCATTTACATTCTCATTTTCAGGTTTACATCGTACGAGCGAATGGCTTCGACAAGAGTGAGGAGCCCTAAGCAACATGATTGCTCTGCAATCAGATTTTATATATAATCCTGGTACGGAGTGCGAGTTCACTTGCTTGCCTATAGGGTAAATTAGTATTGTGCATGTAGTCATTCTTCGGATGTTTCTCCGTAGTTAAGTGACCAATCTCCGGTCCTTAGTCACAAATAGTCTGATCTTCCTTCGATTATGTTTTGGCATCTCCAAACTAGAAGAAACATCCAAACAAAGCTGATTTCTTTCGAACATGAAATGCATTTCATTGAAGTTCATAATCATAAAGTATCTTTCTTATCTGAGATAGTGATGGCAAGGATGGATAGTTCTCGTGTCTGAACTGACTCGACTTGTGACCTTTTTCTAATGCTTTTTCTTGTTTGAAAAGATCATTAGGAGAATCTGATCATTTTTGGTCTACAATTACTGACTAAATATGGCCTGAGACTAGGCCCCCATGACACTAGATTGATCCCACCTTTGCTGGAAATCAAGCAACCCCACCCCCAACCATAAAAAAAGGTAGTTGTGAACTTGGGGGCTCTGTATGTTACAACGGAGTTTAGCCACAATTGCTTAGAACCTTCCTAGACTGTAACTTGTTGCATTTTGAATGGCTCTCTTCCTGGCAATGTTCTTACTGTTAGCCTGACTTGATGACACTCGTTATCAATTTCTTACACTTCAGCAAACTATTGACCTGAGTAAAACAATGTTTCAGCTTCTTTAACAAAAAAAAAAAAAGAAGGAAAAAAAAGAAAGAAGGAATATTCTCTGACTGTCAATATGTGTTTTCTCTGATGCAGGTTGCACGTTGCTTTGTAAGGTCGTCCTGCTATGAGATTTTGCCATTGGGTTGGTCCTGAATTCGGTCACAGGAGGCGAAATGTAACTTAATCTAGAGATAAGACACCCATCGATTAAACCAGCTAGTGAATTCGTTGTGTTGTCTAGTCTTTAGTTTCGGAATTCTACAAGAACACTGTCCAAGAATTCCATTGCAATTCCCAGAAACACTCAAACCACTCGATGCAATTGCAGCAGCAGTTCTGCATCTTTCTCTGTTTTTTCTGTGAATTAGCAAATTTCACTCCATCCTAAAGTTTCTAGCTGGAGAATTTGGTCGGGTTCGCTGGCACCGTATCACGACACGAGTCTGTTCGATGGTCTAGATCTCGCTCGAGCCGCGATTATTCCTTAATGGACTAATGCATATGCAAACAGGAAAACCTTCTTATCTGCATTTCTCGAGTCTGAACATGCAGCAGACAAGAACCTGGATTTGACTGCTTTCGTCTGCTTGATCCTGCCTGAGAATGCGGAGAGTTTGTGAGGAGGGTGGGGGGAGAGGAACAGGCTGTTTTGAATCTTTTGATAGCTCCACCTAGCTTTGTCAATTGGCAACCTCCGTTCACTTTTCCAGCTAAGCGTCAAAGAACGTGCGTGCTAGCCACCAATCTTCGTGCGCTTCACACTAGCGCCCATTGAAAAAAATACGTCAGGACAATAATCGCAGACCGATGTTAGAGAGATTGGACGTGTCGAAATGTACCAAGATCGATATTTAACCAAAAGCAAAAAAAGAAAAAAAGTTTTGGACCCATTAATTATGTCGTGAATTAGATGTAAATATGCTCTGAATTTGACATTCGGCATCTGTATCAGGCTAATTTGCATGCGAATAATCGCGCGGGTCAAGTCGGGCCGATTCAAATGTGACCATTTATGGCCTTTCTTACAGGCTTGACAAATTGCGACAAACAAGACTGCAACGTCTTTGCAGTTATCTCTAAGGTAATACAAACGGAGCAGAGCAAAAGTAACAATGAGATGAACGAACCGAGAGATCTCCAAGCCAGTGCGAGAGGTTTGGTCTCGTTTTACCTGGCACTCTTGGGGGGGTCCACACAGACATGCCCAGCCCAGCGTGAGATATTTTATCTTCTAATCGCCTCCTCCGCAAGAATATCAGCTCTCACGCGCGCCCCGAGAGTAATAAGAAATATACAATAAAATCACATAATGTCACAAAAAATCTCAAATTAACAAATTTGTAATGAATTTATCCTAAACTTGAGCTAAGTTGTATGACACGTGATAATTGATGGATGTACCAACTTGAAATTTATATACTCTGCTTGTCACATATGTATCAGTATAAAATTTTTCGTAGTATTAATCTAATTTAATAGAGGATAAATTTATCACAGTCATATTAATTTGAAGTTTTTCATGGTCCAAAAAATCAATTTATGATAAATTTATTATAAATATACTAATTTATAATTTTTTTTAGTCAAAAGCAATCCGTCCAGACGGAATCATATAATATTGGGCACCTCCCACGTCGAAACGGAGTCATCTAACATTAGCCCCTAATGACGGGCACGGTTGCCTCCTCCGTGGTGACCACGCGCGGGGGATGGTCGTGGGCTAGGAATGCCATTCGGCGTGGGTGTGGGGAGGGAGGCTGGTTACGGTCCTCGCGTGGTCTGATTGGCGCCGATGATTTCGGGGGGGCGGAGAGCGCGGGGGTCAAGGGGGATTAGTTACTAGTTAGTCCTGTCCAGTGAAGAGGAGGACTGGGTCATGTGGGGCCCTCCTCTCGGGCCTCCGACGTGCAATCTCAAAAGCCCCAACATTATCCAATTTTATTATTCTTTTCCACCTTAAGTTAAAAAAAACACACACGCACACAATTCTTTTAATTCCACACCCCCCCCCCGGGCCACCCCTCGAGTTACGTGAGATCTCGCACCCGGTCCTCGTTCTTTCGAGCGGCCATGAACGGACCTACTCGAATAGGCGAGTCGAGCCCGGCTCGCCTCGAGGTCGGAACCAAGTTTACTCCCCAACTCCATCTATTTCCACACGTACTTACGGCAACTCAGCCACGCTTGTCGACAATTTAGAAGCATTTGCCCCAGGCATACCGAGCTTGTTGAGTCCTTTAAATAGGGATGATCATGTATATGTTAAGGTAAATTGTATGTAAATTTGCCAGTGTTGACTTGCTTCCAGATTGAGAAGTAAGACGACAGCCTGATGCGCGAGGACCTGACGTTAAATAATAAATTTTAGCTCGCCGCAGCAACAAAGAGGATGTCATTATTTTTATTTATTTGGTCTATTGAGATAAAAATTGTACATTGTCACTCTTGGTTACCTGATCTTTCAATGAGCGACGTGTGTTCTAGAGAGTGTGTGTCCGGATGGAGATTTGTCTTAGGCCAGTGAGTGTGGATGGAGATGTTTTTTGCTCGTTGCTTTTACTAAATCCATCCACTGACTTTGAGCGACAAAAATGACTTCTTTTCATTTCATGACAAACATTGCTAAAAAAAAAATCAAATAAGATTTACGTAGTCGATTTGGGACTAGCATTTCTTGCGAAAAATCCACTTGTCAAAATACCAATCGGATCCCGTTAATTGGCTTTCTAAGCCCCTCCCAATCCCTTTGGGATCTACTTTGTTTATACGCTAGTTGTACTTCCTTTTCAAGAACCTTTCATTAATAAAAAGTCTCAATTATTTCGATCAAAAAAATACCAATCGAATGTGCGACCGAAAAAAAAAATACACCGATAGGCTAAAATAATTAGACATTGAACGTTCAATTCGACTAATATCACCAATGTGTTAATTGGTGATGAAGAGGTCATTGTTCCCACGAGAGCACAAGTTCAATTTTATGTATAGAGTGAATTACTAAGGGTTTGCATGGTAGCCATTCTCATTTTGTGATTCTGATTCTGATCCACAAAACTGATTCTGGTTAAAATGATTTTTTTTATTATGTTTTTGAATAAATTTTAGAGAATCAGAACCTATTTGAAAAGTGATAACTGCACAAAATTTATAGTTCAAAAAATTATTTATTTTCCTTTTTTTTATTTAAGTCAAATAACTATGTAGTTAATTTGTAAAATTTCATCATAAATTGAAGACTAATTTTCAATGCACGTAAAATAATTTAAAATGTATTATTTTTTAGTATGTCATGAATGAAATATAAAATTTAATATATGATGTTTGAAGTTTGATGAAGCATGAACATGTTCCCATATTAATGACTCGTTTTTTTTTAAATGTTGTGTTGTCTAAATACATAGAAAAATGTTGAATGCCCTCATCTTTTGTAATTTTTTTTTGTAGGTGAGTGAAATATATTAAATCTACGAAATTTAACCTAAATTTATGAAAATAAGATCAAACTAGCATAATCTAAGCTTTTTCTATTTTTCGAGATTTTTTTTCTAATTTTTTAATTTTTTAAAAATTTCTATTTTATATTTTATTTTTATTTTTATTTTTATTGGGTAGAGTGAAAATTGATGAGAAAACTAAAAGGGAGAAGTGAGAGATTTGAGATTCATCCTTTTTTTTGTTTTCAAAAATGATTCTTTTTTCAGAACCTACTTTCTTTTTTGCTTATGGATTTTACTTTAAAACTGATTCTGATTCTCTAAAACTGATTATGAGAACAGAATCAGAATCAGAATTATTTACATTACCAAACAACATTTTCATTTTTTAATGTTCTGGGATGATAATCATAAAATCAGAATGGTTACCATGCAGACTCTAAGTAGCTCATTTCACGTTTCTAGGTTCGAACAACTGCCTTATGTATATAAACTTTTTGGCTGCGAGCATCTTGGCAAGGGTACGACGACAGGCTCCTCGGACTGTCAGGTCATTGGTATACTGTTAGCGTCTAGATGCAGAGAGGGAACTTCTTCTTGCCAGTCGCACCTCCCACGCTTTCAACTATATAAATGGTAATAATGGTGATAACAAGTTCTAACCTTCGTGACAGAAGTAGTCATAAGATAACTTGGCACGCGATGATTCTCACCGAAAAAAAAAAAAAAAACCTTAGTTCATCGGTCACAGCATACGAAAGCATCCTCGTAACTTAGCCGACGTGACGCACTGTTTGGTGTCGTCGATGATAACACGAAGCTCGGTCCAAATCTTTCATTTCGGAAGGGAAGAGCTTGTGAACGACACCCACAAGATTTTTCAGCTGTCCCTCACCCCATGCAAACAAATAATAATTTATTATTCCTGGTATGATGTCTTTGTCAGCACGACACAACAAGAAACTAAAATTGGTATTCGAAAAGCGGCAATTATTTATTATTGCTATTATTATTATTATTATTATTTAAGGTTAGTTTTTGCTAATTTTTTTTGGTGATTATGAAAATAACAATACGTTGACAGCCATAAATTCTTAAAAAAAGTAAATTTCATGATAATTTTTAATTAATTATTATTTATTTATTTTGCTCAAATCAGATTATTAGCATAACAGTCGTCCAAAAAATTATTAAATACGATAATTTTCATGGGGGTTTGCTTGCCCAATTGTTTTGTACAAGGAAGTGGTCGTGATTGACCGAGTTCGCTTGTTGTCGTGCCCTTTGCACTTGGCCGTTCTCCAATTAACCGGCTCCAGCCTGTGATTTTAGGAATATATATATATATATATATATATATATATATGTGTGTGTGTGTGTGTATATTATTATGTATTAAGAATAAAAAAAGATTATTTGGGATGTCCACTAAAAACCAATCACAGCTGTTCCTTGATTGGCTGATTGAGTCGGCTTTTTCAAAGATATGGCATGGTGGGGTCCATTCCTTATTGTGACCCACTTTGCTTGATTGACTCTTCTCCTCCTCCTCCTCTTCTTCTTCTTCCTCTTTCCTTTTTTTTTTTGCCCCAAAAGAAATAGTTATTTGCACTTGCAATATCGTTATTAGGTATTGGGGAATGATGGTGTAGCCTACATGCTATATTTACATACACATACATATGTATAAATTTCTTAGGCTGCGTTTGGCAATTGAAATAAAAATTAGGATAAAATATGTTATATTATATTCGGTGTTTGGTGGCCATATAGGATAGAATAGAGTCGGATATAGAGGGTATATAGCCCGTATAAAAAAATCATAGGGAGGGGTGTGGGATAAAGCCGGATAGGATATCTAACATAAAAAAATTAAGAAAAAAATTAAAATAGGGCAAAAATCAGGAGATTTGAGAGGTGATGGCTTGCAGATATTCTAAAACAACGACTTTGAAGCCTCTGATTGCGATTCATGTTCTCGATGATGAAGCGTGCGCAACAACAAAGCAAAGGCATTGCGAATTCGATCAAGAAGAGGACCACCATGCCCAAGAACCCCCTGAGATTCGCGGTATTCATAAACGTCTTCCTTTTCACAGCAGAGGATGCATTGCAGTAACTCAAGAAATGACATGCTTCCCACTCCCTATGAAAATAGCAAGAAGATTGAAGGAATCTCAGCAAATAGACCCAAACTTGAAAGAAAAATCGCCTAAATCACGAATGCTTTTGTGCGATCAAAGCTCAATAGTGAATCGGAAGCGAGAAAAAATCAAGAAGTATGGACTTACTCAAGATCGTAGAGCTTGCAGAAGAGATGGAGCTTTTCTTATTTTCAAAAAGAGAGAAAGAAATTCATCGCCCAAATCTCTGGTGGAGACGAGCGTCATGGTTTGTGGCGTCTCATCTTCCTTCAATACCACCATGAGAGAGTGATGAATTGACTTCATGTATAATATACAAGCATCACAAAACGATGTATAGGATATTTCAAATCATATCCTATCCGACCTTATCATATTCAGTAAAAAAATCTAAACGACCAAAGGCAGCCTTAGACAACAATTATGGTGTGTGTCGTGTGCACGTCTATATGTATAATGCGAAGATTTGATTGACCGTATGCATACAAAAGTTTAAATTTATATTTATATTTTGAACTTATGCCAGATAGTACTAATTTATATAATCTCATATTTATAGTAAATTAGGTACAGGTAGAAAAGCTTATCGAGTAAAAAAGGGCATCATCAATTTCTTAATTATCGTTGTTAAATATTTTTGCGTAATTATCCAAAAAAAAATTTGCAAACTCATGGTAGTTATTATGAAGCCGCAATCATGCGCACACCTTCCTCCCCCCAACTTCTCCCCGAAAAAACATGTGAAAAGCGTCCACAAAGGGGACGGAACGGAAAGCAGCTCAGCTCCACTCTGGCCCCCCCAGTAAGGAAAACGGAAAACGTCCGGAACGAAAACGACCGCGTTTTCGGGTTCGCCACGTCATCGGACCGGCTCGTGAAAGACATAATGAGAGCAAAAACGACCCCAGCACAGCAGCAGCTTCTATTGCGCTTCGTATGCAATCCAGCTCTCTCTCTCTCTCTCTCTCTCTCTCTAAAAACGATGGAATATTTGCAGCTCGCCGGGATCCGCGTTTCTCGATCATAGCAACGACCAATCCGCTTCACAATCGCCTCCCTCCCCGTTCGCGCTTGATCGCCGAGTAAGCATTCTTTGGTTTCTTCTCCCTCTCCCTCTTCCTCTCTGTTCTTCTTTGTTTCTTCCGTACGCTGTTCTTTTGATCTTTGATTTCCTCGCTCTCGTCCTAGCCAGTGGCGGAGTCGTCCTGGTTTCCGCCGATTCCGTTCGCGTTGCGCGTCCGGCTAATCCGTTCTTCGCGTGCATTGACTTTGATTTTAATGTCCGGGGCGGTTTCTTCCTCTCGTTCGGGTACATTCTTGTTGTTGCTCGTGGGGATGGTTAATATGCCGTTTTGCTAATCTTTCTGTCTAAGTTTTGATTGTCGAACTGGGAGGTCGTGCGTTGTTCGTTGTCATTGTTTTTTTGAGATCTTGGAATGGCATTCTCGGAAATGCTGGGGTGTTTTGGCAATCTGATAGATCGCTGGTCATTCGGCGAGGAGCCACGCGTGCCAGCTGTTTGATCGGCGTGTCTTGTTTTTGGTGTTGTAGGAGCTGCTTTGGTCGGAGAATAACAAAATTTGAGGAGCTGGTGGATGTTATCGCCCCGACCCTTTGAGACTTTTGCGGAGAAACGAGACAATGTCCACTAGGAGTGAACATCAGACGGTGCCACTCTCAGTGTTGCTCAAGCGTGAATTGGCCAACGAAAAGATCGACAGACCGGAGATTGTGCACGGGCAGGCTAGCCAGAGCAAGAAAGGGGAGGACTACACGCTAGTCAAGACCGAGTGCCAAAGAATTGTTGGAGATGGTGTCACTACTTATTCTGTCTTTGCTGTATGTATTTCTTTGTCATCCTTGTACATTTGAGACAATACACTATTCCGATGCGTGTAGTCTGCGTGGGTGATCTATAGTATTGTATTAGTCCTTTTATTTTATAGGGAAAAAAACTACTATATCAGTCATTATTCTATTAAAACATGCATGAGTCTGATAATAGCAGCACTAATAAGTAGGAAGATAAGCAGGTGGGACCAAAGGGATGTCTATTGGAAGATAATACTCTGTCCTCACCTGCAGTCCTGCTTGATAGACAACTGAATTTGGTCACAGCCCTATTCAGGTGTTGTCAAAATTTTCTCCTTTAGTCCGTGAGTTTGGCTTCATATATGAGGTTCATTGTTAGGTAACAAGTACGATGATAACCAATATGGGCTTCAAGAGGGAATCCAATTTCTGAGATGTTCTGCTCCATGCTTGCTACATTCTTTCCACGTGCTCTTATTTTCGTAGGCAGATATCACCTGAAAGCCGTGAATGTTTTGGGATTGGTATTCAGGGTCCATACAGATTACTGGATTCTCCTTTTATTTGTAGAAACCTGTGAATAACCTAATTTCCAGCAGCTGCTCTAGATGAACAACCATCAAGTTGCTGATATACATATCCTTCTGACTTCTCATTTTGTAGCTATTTGATGGACATAATGGGTCTGCAGCTGCAGTTTATTCGAAGGAAAATCTCCTTAATAATGTTTTAGCAGCAATGCCATCAGATCTTAATAGAGATGAATGGGTAACTGCACTGCCAAGAGCCCTTGTGGCAGGCTTTGTCAAGACAGACAAAGACTTCCAAGAGAAAGGTATGAGTTTCTTTGTATAGTAAAATTTGAGTTTTTAACAATCTGTTAAGCTGTGGCTCAATTTGCAATTGCAGTCTAATATTAACACAATTCGGTATCTGTCACAAGCTGTAGGATTTTGCTGAGGTGTTATTGCACGATGCATCATCTGGTTGGACATGCATAGTGCTGTTTCTTTTTCTTTTTGTTTGAGAGATACAATGACGGGTCTTTTACTTTTCGTCCTTACCTTGCAGCACAAACTTCAGGAACTACTGTCACCTTTTTAATAATCGAAGGGTGGTTTATAACCGTTGCCTCCGTTGGTGATTCTCGTTGTATACTTGAATCTGCTGATGGAACTATCTACTATTTGTCAGCAGATCATCGGCTTGAGTGCAATGAAGAGGAGTACGTTTAGACGCAACTTTAAATCTTTTAACTGTCATTCATGTTACTAGGATAACATATCTATCCTTGCTCGACCTCCGCCTCTTCCATTTAATTTTAATATTGATGGTATCTTAGGAGGAATCGCATTACTGCAAGCGGAGGTGAAGTGGGTCGGCTTAACACTGGAGGCGGTGCTGAGGTAAGGTCTCTTCACTCTTTGTCATTCTTTTTTGCGATTGTGCAATGGCCAAAAGCAGTAAACCCAATGCAAGCGTGTCTTTGCATCGAATTTGGTGTAAATAGAAATTTTCGTTTTTAAGATTAAAAATTGCTTATCTGTTTCATACAAGACTGTGTTATTATAAAATTATGCAGATCCGGGTTCCCCTTATGGACTACATAGCATGCATTACCTTGAAAGACTCTCTCTGATTAATTTGACTAACCTCATGTACTTCTTCTGTAGATTGGTCCTTTGAGATGTTGGCCTGGTGGCTTGTGTCTTTCACGATCTATAGGAGATATGGATGTGGGCGAGTTCATTGTTCCTGTTCCTTATGTAAAGCAAGTGAAGGTTTGTTTTAGATTTTTCTTTTTTAATTTTTCAGTTATAGGTGTTCTACTACTTTCGTTGTGTGCTCAATGTTTATTGTCTTTGCTCAATGCACATGGGTTGTTCTAATTTTAGCTATTATATAGAAATTCTGAGGATTATTTTTGAAGAATTTTCTATTTAGTGTAAGTGTTGTTGATTCTGCTATATTTCTATTCTTATATAGTCATATGTGTTTGATGCATGAGTCGTTGAATTGGCTCAACATTGTTTGATCATCACACATATCTGCTGGGAAGGTGGGTAATTCATTCATAGAAGACTTGAGTTAAAAGAATGCTTTCTTGGAGGATTTCACTTATCCATATGAAAGAGATTTAACTCGTGTTTCATTTATATAAAGGGATATTTACATAAATGGTCCCTGAACTTTGGTAAAATATGCAATCTAGTCCCTGAACTTTTAAGTTGTTCAATTTAGTCCCTGAACTTTGGCAGAATGTGCAATTTGATCCCTAACCTTTTGACTTGTTCAATTCAGTCCATGAAATTTTAGTAAATGTTTAATTTAGTCATTGAATTATAAGGAAAATGTTCAATATAGTCCTTTTCTTAATTTAAGATTAGGGATAATGTTGAACATTTTCATATAGTCTAGGGATTAAATTGAACATTTACTAAAAGTTCAGGGACTGAATTGAACAAGTCAAAAATCTCGGGATCAAATTGCACATTCTACCAAAGTTCAGGGACTAAATTGAACAAATCAAAAGTTCAGGGACCAGATTGCACATTTTGTCAAAGTTTAGGTACTCTTTGTGTCATTTTGCCTTTATATAATGCAAACAGTTATTCTACAATTTTTTTAGTCGGATATAAGTACAAAGACAAGCTAAGACTACAAGTTAGATTTGTGAAACCACTACTTAAGGCTCCAGCGAATCCTACCGTCGACAACTTATATCTATCACCTATAAGGATTGGCTAAAGATTTAGCATAGGAATCACTAAACGGAATCTCTCACTGTTACCCTCCTCCCTCGAGGCTCGAAGTTGTGGGATACAGAGATGAAGCATCTAACCGTGCGGCTGTCGCATGTATGTAATATCCTCTGTGGATTGATTGGCTTTGCCTCCATTTCATCATGCTTATAATCAATGAGTTTGATAACACTTTTGCCTATTTTTGTTTTGCCTAAAAGACACTATTGCCTCACTTTTCAGGGAAAGTATTTCACTGAGTTCTCATGATGCCATCATTATTGTCTATTGGCATCACCTTTGCTTTCTTTAGAATCCTCTTCTGGGCTCAATTTGTAATTCTTGGGGGGTTCATTTTCAAGCCGTCCTCTATTCCTTTGGGTTCCAGTAAACTGTACTATAGAGCATGCTTAGCCTTCTAATTGACCATTATAAAGTACGCGCCCTGCATTTTTCATGGTGGTTTCTCATTTCCTTTCCTTTCAAATGATTTTTGCAGCTATCTACTGCTGGAGGTAGGATAATTATGTCCAGTGACGGTGTTTGGGATGCTTTAAGTGCGGAGGCAGCACTTGATTGTTGTCGTGGGATGGCGCCAGATGCTGCCGCTGCGCAGATTGTAAAAGTATGGTTGCAGTCCCTCTTCCACCAATTTTATTTATTTATTTATTCATTCTTGTCTTGATTGATAATACTACGTTTTGAACAATGCTAAGTGCTATGTGCCCGCAAAAATGATCTTTATCAGCTGATGCCTCCAGTTTCTACTTATCACACATTTTCGACGAAAACGTTACTTTTAAAAATCCATACTGCAAAATTAAGCCAGAAGTCAGAATCTGCAAACATTTTACACGCTGCATGCAAAGCCTTTGCATCGATGTAACTTAAACATGAGAAGATTCCGTGTAGCTAAAGTGTAATGCCTTTCGAACCATGAAGGGAAGGGCTTCTGAACAGAAGAAACATATTTTCTATCTGAAACTGGTTCAAAGAAATGTACTTCTGGTTTAGTTGCAACATGGTCTGGATACATGATTGCAAGTAATGGTAAATGCAATCTATAAATACTGCAATATGTACTCTGAAGAGTTCCTTGTTGTACCCTCCCAGTGAACACTAACAAATGCCATTTTCAATTGTAGAGGGCAATGTTAAGATACACAAGATATTCTTGTATTATATGGCACTTTTTATGCCAGGCCAGTGACTATATTGCTAGAGTAAAATAATTGTATGCTCTGTATTGTCTTTTGCTTTTTGTTTTGATTCCTCAATGGGCACGCGATCAAATTTTTGGTAAGGTCAATTGCAAGTACTACCTGGACCTCTTGTGTTCGACCCATCTTCTTAATTTTTGTACGGTAAATGTCACATGATAAGGTTTAGACATTTGAATGGGAAGTCTTTGGATGCTCTAGTGAGGATATGTGGCTATGAGATGTAGACTCAGGTTAAATGTGAGGAGGGAAGACGTAAAAAGACATGGGAGGAGATGACTAGAAAAGATAGGGATCACTTAGATCTTACGGAAGTCTTGACACATAAGTAAGTGCAATAGCGTTGGAGGAATTCATTTGGCCAACCCTACTTAATAGGATAACGGTTAATTTGTTTGTGGTAAATGTTGTGTGAAGAAATTGTATTTGGCATGTGACATAGCCTCACGGCCTCTTTTATTACAGGAATCTTTACAGGAAAAAGGACTTCGAGATGATACAACATGCATTGTTATCGATATACTGCCACAAGAGAAAACTACGGCTCCTTTGCCTTCACAGAAGAAGCCAGGAAAAGGAGTGTTCAAGTCCATGTTTCGTAGAAGGTCATCCGAATCATCTTCTCAGATTGATCAAGAATATATTGAGCCAGATATAGTGGAGGAGTTATATGAGGACGGATCAGCGATGCTCTCAGAAAGGTCTACACCGTGATCTACACTTTCGGTGACGACATATAGTATCTTTTTTGACAATGGTTTAGTGGACCATTCTTGTATGCCTAACTGTGATCGATTGATGTAAAAATATTTCTTTGACAGTTAACTGGCCAATTTGACAATGACTGAGAAATGTCTGTAAATGCAGGCTAGATACAAAGTACCCCATATGCAACATGTTCAAGCTGTTCATGTGTGCCGTATGTCAAGTAGAGCTAAAGCCGGGAGAGGGTATATCCATACATGCTGGTTCATCAAATCCCGGAAAATTGAGACCATGGGATGGACCTTTCCTTTGCTTGAGCTGCCAAGAGAAAAGAGAAGCCATGGAAGGGACTAGACCATTTGGAGGTGCTCTCTCCTTTGCGCTCCCAGCACCAGTTTCACTTTTCTGAAAAACTGCTTGATAGGATTAATGAATCCCTTTTCATCGCGTTTTCTTTGAACTTGCTTTCAGATGGGTCATCTAGACATAGTAGTGGAAGTGATTAGTGATGAGCCCCTTTGACTATGCAAGTGACTGACAGATGTCCGGAAGTATATGCCAAATGGGAGATGAGCTAACTTCCTTCAGTATCACTTTGAGCATTGACCTGGTCAATTTTGGATTTTACTTCTGTGCTCATTGGGAGCTCAATGTAAGGTTCCGAGGACCGAATCAGAAGATCAGGAGTGTCGATAGTTTCTTGAATATCCAGTTTCTGACTTCAAAACTGAGAGATGAACTATACCAGCGTCTTTGCAGGTTTTTGGGCATCTGTCATAAGTTTGGCTGTCGTAATGACATGTCAGAGGTAATTAATTTTTTTTGTTATTTTGAATTTATTCCGCTGTACACTGTTTCTTCCAATTGTAGAGCTAACATTCAAGTTTACCCAATCTCCACTGTAATATCATCGTATGCATAGTGGGCTTGATGAGGGGTCATCTGTCCAATCCGCTTCCTGAATGATCGGTGCTTTGTTCTTTCTTTTGAGAAGTAGGGAAGTCAGTTCGTGGAATAGATATGTGGGGAATTGATGATTCCCGGCAAGAGGTGCATCTGTATGTACTTATGTTGGGTAGTGACATTTTTTCATCAATAGAAATCAGGCTGTTGAGGCTCTCTCGTCCATTCTACTAATGCTGCTTCTGTTGCTTTGCCAGTTAGTCTATAGCTTGAGGTTATGGGCATCTAAATTCATGAAATTTGTTTTGCATTGTTCAATCAAATCTGTTGAACTCGATTCCATCAAAGCACTTTTATCATCTGTTATTTTCCCCCCTTTTATTGCCCCTTCTTAATGTAACATAGTTTATCTCAATCTGGGAAGAGCATTTATCGAACACCTTTAGTAATGTTGGGCGTCACGTAGCACCTGTATCCTTTGCGTGTCTGATAATGGAAGATGTCAGAGTGACGTTTCCACTGACAACAATCAGGAAGGCTCAAAATCGAGTAACATTTACATATGCTGTTCGCTAGTGCGTACTTGGATTTGTTGGTAATGCACCCACTTCAAAAGATTGATCATTGTAGGAAAGTTTTTGTGTTCCCTTTTCAGATGCGAAACAGGATTAATAAGGCCCCGAAGTGGCTTGTGAAACCTTTTAACATTAGACCACTAATTATTGGCAGCAGGGTCCGCAAACTGTGCTATGATGTATCTTGAAATCGGTAATGTCTGTTTGGTTGCTTCTGATTGGGGGATTTTTATCTCCTAACAATATATCGAGCATCCACATTCAATCCACGACCAACTATAATCCATCAGATCACCCTCCCTAATAAAGTTCGAGGGTTACTACGATGTGTTTGTTTGGTGGTTTCCTACCATGGTTGTCTCGGCCTCTGTTCTCCGTAAGTCGTTAATTTTTCAAGATGGAATGACTTGAGTGGTGGCTCGCTCAGTGACGAAGTTGGAAAAAGATGCGACATCTCACCATCTTTTGCACGGTGCAATGCCTCCAATGATTGAGCTACTATGCGGACCCTGTTGACTTGGCGAACAAAAGTTTCCTCCCTCTGCTTTCCCATTGTACACGTGCATGGATGGGTCCACCATCTGACCCTAACACCAAGATTTCCCCGTCTTTGATGCCAACTTTAAAAGTCCCACACAAATCCAAATGCTCTTTTGTTGTTTTTCTCCCAGGAATCGACGTCCCGGATATGTTCGAGACCCTCACGGCATTTCGTTTCCCCTCCCTGTTGATGTGTGGACTTCTGAGGTATGAGCGCAGTCGCCTGCAGCTTCTGTTTCATGATTCAAGACCGGTCCAAGGATAAGGATGGACCTTTTTGACAAATCGCGATTGATGATTTTTTATTATTATTGCTTAAGTGGGAGGATCTGTTTTGCTCCATAAGGTCCATCTAAGTTTAGAAAAACTTGTTTCCTAGACATCATGGATGGACCCTTCGCATTATCGCTCCCGTTTTTCAAAGAAAAAAAAAACCGGCTTTTTAATCGGCACGATTGCGATCCTCTTATGGAAATTCACAGAAAAACAATCGAAAGCAGCCTCTGTTCTGGCTTTGCGGTTCCTTTTTTTTCAAAGATTCCTCCTTCGAAACGTGTGCTGCTGCTGCACCTGCACCTTCTGTCTCTGTGGCCGTGACATTCTCGCCAAAATTAGCTCGTGGCGAAAAGACACGTACCTGATGCGCACTACACCGAGTCCACCTTTCCAAGGCCAGCGTTTTTCTCAAGTCAATTTTGGATATTTTCAAGTTCCCGAAATCGAAGTACCAATCCGAGTCGCCGTTTCGAGGACCCACCTTCATCTAAATCGTGCAACTTTCAACTTCCTTTAATCTCAAAGCGCCCGTGGTGAGCCCGCCTCACGCACCTTTCACCAAAAAGCATGGCACGATAACAAGCCCGTTACGTGTTGCTCTCTTTGCTATTTTTGCATCGAGGGCTAATGAAATGTATGGAATCTGAAGTTTGGTGTAATCGTACAATGTAGTTTTAACTTTAACTCCACGTGCAATGTCATTATCGAACTTTTAATCACTTTAATGTGGTAACTATACTTTTAATGCGCGTTTAATTTAGTCCGTGAATTTTATAAAAATGTTCAATATTACCCATCCATTAATTCAAGCGTAGGAACAATATTTTGAACATGTAATAAAAGTTCAGGAATCACATCAAACAAATTAAAAATTTATGATTGATAGTTAGGGGTCGTATTGAAGAAATTTAAAGTTTAGAGATTTATGCTTGAATTAAAGTATCTTATTCGATGATTTTGTTGAAAAGGCTTCTTTTCTCCCTCAGTTGCGTGGCTAGAGGATGCATGAGTCTCTTTTGCAGTTCCGTCGCACACTCTTCTGAATCCTAACAAATCTATAGAGACCCTGCAAGAATCTCTAGTAGAGCGTCACAAGTTATGGAAACCCATGACCAGCAAAACCTGAAAGCAAGGAAAGGGATACCACAGACACAACAGCACTCACCAACATCCGCCACTATATTCTCCTCCTCGTCATCGTCCTCGTCGCCGCCGCCTTCCTCGCCTTCACCATCTCCTGAGTTTTCCTTTGCCATCTCTCTAAACCCTTCCTCGACCTCAGTCCCCCGTGAGGCCGCGGTGGCAGTCGACTTATCGCCAGCAGATGACATCTTCTTCCATGGTCACTTGCTTCCTCTTCACCTCCTCTCTCCACTTACCTCACCGCCACGCCCCGCGAGCCCTTTCAACCGTTCTGATTACCCCGTCACGGAATTTGATGATCAGAGCGCCGTCGGAGGTAGTAATACTTCCAGCAGCAGCGAGAAAACTCAGTGGACAAGGATTAAAGACGTGATGCAGAGGAGGAAGAGGTTCTTATCCTTCTTCTCATTCGAATCGTTGAGGTCGGCAAAAGGACATAAATCTGGAGAAGATAGAGATGGCAAGGAGAAGAGAAAGAGATGGTTAAAGCTTGATCATCTCAGGAAGGCTCTGAAGAGGTATTCCAGAATGACCGATTCACTATTATCTGGAGAGAGCAAAGAAGAGACCGAGTTAGGTCCGGAGCCTAACTCTTTTTCAGGGAGTTCAAGCTTCACGGATAAGCAAGCAAGTTTCTCTGTCCCGGTATCGATGATGGCATCCCCAGAGAACTATGGTCTTCGCCTCGTTGCGAAGACTGAAACTGACCGTAGCACCATGGAAGAGTTGCAGGCAGCGATTCAAGCTGCAATTGCTCATTGCAAAAGCTCCATGGCCCTGGAAGAAAAGCGCAACACCTGATATTGTGCTTCCAAATGTCAAAACTCGACAAAGTTCACCCCCTCGGTCTTGTTAGAAGCAGGCCTATACATGTTCCAATTCGGAGATTCGTAACGGATTACTTCTCCTCGTGCTTTGGTCTTAAAACAGGTCATGTCTCTATTTGTGAATCTCGACGGGAATATCTATGGCAGCACATACGATCGGCTAACGCCTCGGTGTTCCAAAGCCCATTCCTAATTTGTACTTGTTTTAATCCATTTCCATGCGGTGTAATTCAAGAAAGTTCGAGATTCAAGATGCCGAACCGGGAGTTTCGTTATCGTAGGCGTTCAGTTGAGCGTTAATGTACCTTTGTAAGAGATGTACCCCGTCTGTAAAACATGTACTCCGTCTGTTTCAATGAAAAATCAACCATTTGCAAATAATTTTCCTGTTTTTGATTGTTTATATCGCATAAGCAGATGTCTAGGCAAAATTGGGAGCTAAAGTGGCCGGGCTCATAGCCGAAGCGAGCATCAACATATACTCTCTCGTTGTTTCAGACTCTGCGGCTGCGGTGGTGACGACGCATTGTAGTACTTTTTACGTGAGGATGAGATCATGGTGCTTCTTCTTTAAGGAGATCTTGATTGGTAACTGCCAACTGGTATCCTATCCTCCATTTGAAACAACTTTAATACAGTCAATATGAAGAATTCTCCCCTTTCTTATAAAGGACTAGATTGAAAAGTTCTAAGAAAGCCGGGACAATTGTAGAATTTCCCTGTTCTTACAAAGGACAATTTGTGGTTGGGGGGACAACTTCAAGGACCAAACGGGATATGTTGACGGAATATTCCTGATTTGAACACCCCTTGATAGTCGTAAGCTAGATCTGTGCCCAAGGGAAAAAAGCTTGAGAGTTCTTGCCGGATAAACCTTTAACTAAATTATGACAAATACATAAAATTACGCTAGAATTAACAGAATAATATACTTTCATTTTTATGTCTTATTGTGACAAGTTTAAAGAGTTTCGTCCCTTTTATTTACTTGTCCCATGTTAAGTTATTTTTTAAAATTTTTCATACAATGATTGAGCCAATGATTATGAAATTACGGAGATACTTCCACATATTAATGGCAACGTAAAAGACAAACCCTATTGCCCCCTCAGGAATCTTTCGAGTTACCACCGCTTAACTTTCGATTCGCTTTTGAACCTGTGCTCCTCTCTTTGAAACAGTGGGCCTTCTGATTTTGCTCGTGCTTGCAACAATTTACTTGCAATTGAAAATCATACCGGACTAATCACCTACATCATATTATCTTGTCCAATGCCCCGCAAAATTTCCAATGGGCAGCCTTTCCGTGGAGAAAATTTGCTTTGTTGCGAATAGAATCTCACCAAGTAGACATAATCAAAAATATGGTGGCTATGTAGTCCCATCATGTCCAAACTCAATTCATTCCTTAACGGCCTCACCCCCTATTGGGGCCAAGTCATGCTCGACTCGCCTAACGTTTCATATTGTAATAACTTTAAGGCGGTCGAGCTCGGGCAAACATAGCTTGGGCCTATCCAATGATCACCTTTATCTGCGGACATGGGTCCTTAAAAAAACTGCCCCTATTTAGGGATCATAATTCTCCCTTCTATATGAACCATCAGCTTAAATAGTCAAGCATATGTAGATTTGTGACTAATGAAGCGACGGTTGAGATTTATTAATACAACAATATAGATATCAAGTAGAAGACCTTCGCTCCCAATTTGATAAGCAAAAGATTGGGAGAGCGCGGCGAGTTTCGCCACCTTTTTATGATGTGATGTAATATCGGGATCGGAGGACAAAAGATGACTCATTTTGCATGAATTCATTAGTCTGAATTGGGGGCGGAGGTCCTTCACTTGATATGTATATCGTTGTCTTAATAAATCTCAACTATTGCTTCATTGGTCATGAGTCTGCATTTGCAGCTTAACTATCTAAGCTGATGGTTCGTATCCCATTTGATTCTGTCTTAATAAATCTCAACCTTAATGTCCCATTTGATCAAAAGCATCAAATCCAACAAGGCTGAAACTTGATGGGGGAGGAGAGCGGGGGCTCGAGATGATGACGATGCCGTGCTGACTTACTTTTCACACCTTCTCTCGTTACGACCTAGAAAGAACTTGCCAAACCGCATCAGACAACGAACGCTCCATTTTCAAATTCGAACATCCCGCTCTTCTTCTCACATTCTCCTCTCTCTCTCTCTCTCTCTAGCTAAGCTCTCTCTCTTTCTTCATTGAATCGCCGACGCAATCAGAATAACCAAGATGGGTGGTGCTCAAAGCCGCGAAGATCTCGACCTCTCCGACTCCGACTCCGACGACACCCGGAGCCAGCGCGAATCTGACCAAGATGACGACGCCTACGAGGACGCGAGGGACCAATCCTCCGCGGAGCGCGCGTCGGCGAAATCCCCATCTTCGCTCGACGACGTCGAGGCCAGGCTCAAGGCCCTCAAGCTCAAGTACTCGTCTCCCTCCTCGGAGAAGAAGCCCCATCTCAAGAACGCCGTGAAGCTCTACCTCCACATCGGCGGCAACACCCCCAAAGCCAAATGGGTAATCTCCGAAAAGCTCACTTGTTATGGATTTGTGAAAACTAGTCATGATGGGGAGAGCGATGGCGAGGAAGAGGAAGATGGGGATGAGGGGTGGTGGGTTTTGAAGATTGGTTCTAAGGTCAGGGCAAGAGTCGGTGCCGGAATGCAATTGAAGTATTTCGGAGACCAGGGGCGGGTCGATTTTGTTGCCGGGGGTGTTTGGGCAGTGAAGTTCTTTAGCAACGAGGACTATAGGGCTTTTGTGGTTCGGTATCAGGATTGTCTGTTTGAGAATACTTATGGTTGTGAGGCGACGGAAGAGAACAGGGTCAAGGTGTACGGGAAGGATTTCATGGGCTGGGCTAAGCCTGAAGCTGCGGATGATTCGATTTGGGAAGATGCAGAGACTAGCCTGTCAAAGAGCCCCGGGTCGATGACTCCACTTAGGCCAAGTCAGGATCTGAGGGAGGAATTCGAGGAGGCTGCAAACGGGGGCATACAAAGCTTGGCATTGGGTGCGCTAGAAAATAGTTTCCTGGTGGCCGATTCGGGTATTCAGGTGGTTAAGAATTTCAGCCATGGAATCCATGGAAAAGGTGTTTTTGTCAATTTTGATAGCGGGAATAGTCATAGGAAGGGATTAAGTACGACCTATTCCACGCCAAAGAAAGCTCTTCTTATGAAGGCTGAGACTAACATGCTTTTGATGAGTCCCATTAATGAAGGGAAGCCCCATGCTAGGGGCTTACACCAGCTCGATATTGAGACTGGGAAGATTGTTTCAGAGTGGAGGTTTGAGAAGGATGGTACTGATATTACCATGCGGGATATTGTGAATGATAATAAGGGAGCTCAGTTAGATCCCACAGGGTCAACATTCTTGGGTCTCGATGATAACAGGCTTTGCAGGTGGGACATGCGAGATCGGAAAGGTTTGGTTCAGAATCTTGCTGACGCTAATACTCCTGTTTTGAATTGGACACAAGGGCATCAGTTCTCCAGAGGAACAAACTTTCAATGCTTGGCCACTACTGGAGATGGTTCCATTGCCGTCGGCTCTATTGATGGGAAGATCCGGTTGTACTCGAGCAATTCAATGAGACAGGCAAAGACTGCTTTCCCTGGCCTTGGCTCGCCTATTACTCATGTGGATGTAACTTTTGATGGAAAGTGGATTTTGGGCACAACTGATACATATCTGATTCTTATATGCACCCTCTTCACTGACAAGGGTGGCCAAACAAAGACTGGTTTTAATGGTCGAATGGGAAACAGAATCTCCGCTCCACGATTGTTGAAGCTGACTCCTTTGGATTCACATTTAGCTGGAGTTGATAATAAGTTCCGCAGCGGCCAGTTCTCATGGGTACGTTGAATGTCTCCTGCATTATGTGTGCCACCAATTAATTTGGATATAAGCTGCTAATCAGTCATGTTGTTGTCTACATTCTGTTTATGTGTTACATCTTAAACAACCCCCCCCCCCCCCAAAAAAAAAAAAAAAAAAAGTTGTTAATCTTTGATTGGTACTTTGTGGATTGACGTTGTGCCTGTTTCTAGGACTAATACTTTGCTGTTTAGTGCTTCAGTGGTTGTAAATATGCATCCATTTTTAAAGTTTTCAATTTGGATGCCAATACTCGTTGACAGATCAGATGCTTGCACTCTTCTAATTTGAGTTGGACTTTTGAGGTTCGAGTGCATATCGTTTTTATGCTAAGGTTCTTACTCGAAGCGGTATCATGATTGTCTTTTTTGAGACAATATCCACATTATGAAAATCTAGCTGATTGTTTGTTCTGTTCGGGTCTGGTGAATGCAGATGGGTCTAATTGAATTTTCTAGCTTATGCATCTTCATGCGATAAGCTAATTAAGACAGTTCCATTGAACCTTGTGGTTGTTTGTTTAGAAATTCTGGTAGTGCTTAACTGAAAGAATTGGAGGTTTAGTATTGACCAGAAGTTTGACAACTCTAGCAAGTTCTCACATCTGGGACATCTTCAGAGGCTTATTATAAGAATGAAGAAGGTCTCCTCATCATCTCATAAAATACATGCATTTTCCTTTGGGATTTTCTGTTGTTAAAGATTTTTTGTGGAAAATTGTTATGAATGTTCTGTGAATAGATATTTTATATGGAAGGGTTACCTTTAGAATGCTGCGAGACGGCAATGATAATTCCTATGAACTAATCAGTACCTGTGGCTTCCTGTTTCATCTGCAAAATTTTAATTCGAATTTGGTTTTGCTGCAGCCACTAAATCCTTTACTTTCATTCATTGCTTGCTATGGTTTAAGTGTTTTTAATGGAAGGCTACATTAAGATGCCTTTGGGTTAATATTCTTCAAAATCTTCTCAATTTCATGGTACAACTTAGGGGTGAGCATGGTTTCAGGGTAGAACTGAGAACTTGGAACCGGAACTTGTAGGAACCAATCTGGTTTCAGGTTCAAAGGTATATAGGGTAGGTTTTAGGTTCCAAAAATCAAGGAACCTGTTCCAAAAGGTAGGTTCCAGGTTTCACTACTTGAAACCGGAAACCTGAACCCTAGATCTTGATTGTGTTGTTTTTAATATACTTTTGTACGATCCTACAATGTCTATGGCGTTCGATGATGAGTATATAATCTAGAGCCAAATAAACTTTTATGTTCCAAGTTTTAAAAAATGAAGAACCTTTTCCAACGAGTTAGTTTCAAGTTCTAAATGTGGAATCTAAAATCGCTCACCTCTATTTCTCCTTAACTATTGTAGTATTTAATCTTATTTTGCTTAACTAAAAATGAAAAAAATAAAAGAAAATAAAAGAAATTGATAAGTTCTCGGGTACCCTGGAATCGATCCTAGAACCTGTGATAGGGTGGGTTTTAGGTTCCAGGTTCTAGGATATGATGGGTAGGTTCTAGGTTCCAAAAAATGAGGAACCTGTCTTAACGGATAGGTTCCAGGTTCTAGGTGGAATCTATAAGGAAACTGGAACCGCTCACCCCTACAACTGAGTAGCGTCACTGCTTCTACTTATTCATTCAACAAATGATAAAGTGGGAAGCCAAAATCTTAAACTGATGTTTCCAAGTTGGGGATGTTAGTTTTCATTCTCTCAAAACTCTTCAGGTTGTTACTTGTGCATTATCAAGTCAAGCACAATGTAGAACCTTGATTTTCTTAAAACGTTTTGGGTGCGATCATACCAGCGCTAATGCATCGGAGCCCATCAGAACTCCGAAGTTAAGCGTGTTTGGGCGAGAGTAGTACTAGGATGGGTGACCTCTTAGGAAGTACTCATGTTGCATCCCTCATTTTCGTATATGGGGGAAAGTAGTAAAACAAGATTTAAGGGAGTGAGAAATAAATTGGCGTACGGTTTGTCTTAGGACAGGGTGGAAGAAGGCTATTAGTATTGTGGAGGGGTAGTGTGTGTATGTGTATATATATATCTTTGTTTATTTATTTTTACATATTTTTTTTCCTCGATTGATTTTGTTTTATTTTTATGAATCTTTGGGGTTCATCGACTGCCAACCCCAACTAGTTTGGGATAAAGGTGTGGTTGATGTTGATGTTTTGGGTACTCTGAATTTTCTCCATTTTTTTTTTCCCGAAATACATGTCATTTCTCTCGCTTGTGCAAGCATGTGTAAGAAATCTGGCTCTTATTGTAAGCATTGCACAGAAGAGATTGCTATCTCAACGAGTGATTCGCTACTTGGTGATGCCTATAAAAGGACCGATTGCTCTAACCATGATGTTTTATGCGAGGCCAGGTCACAGAGACTGGGAAGCAGGAGCGTCATCTGGTTGCCACTGTGGGGAAATTTAGCGTGATATGGAACTTCCTACAGGTGAAAAATGGCTCTCACGAGTGTTATCGTAATCAAGAAGGCCTGAAGAGCTGCTATTGCTATAAAATAGTCCCTAAAGATGAGTCCATAGTGGATAGTCGTTTTATGCATGACAAGTTTGCCGTCACCGACTCTCCCGAGGCTCCTCTGGTCATTGCAACTCCGCTAAAAGTCAGCTCATTTAGCATATCCAGTCATCGCTGATAAGGCAAGGTGCTGATTCTTGCTTAGTATCTTTTTTTTTTTTTAGGATCTTTTTGTCCCCAGGTTTTAAACTACTTTATGTAGTTCAGTAGGTGATTTGCTGAAAGTGTAGTTCTTCTACTTTGATGTGTCGTACTCCATATACTGTACCTGTATGACTGCTACAGTATATCATTGTGGAAGTCATAGCAGTACTGCACTTTGTTAGTGTTAGTGGTGGAATGAAAGATGATAAGGATTCGCTCTTTCATTAGCACGAGCTCTATTAATGTTACTTGTGGCTGCCTCTTGTAGTTGTTTTTATCTCGTTTCTTTCCTCTTCTCATTTTACAATAGTAAGTTTTGCTAGCTTATTACCTTGCCAATGAGAAAGTGATGAACAAGTTCTGTTTCGCATGGTTTTATCTTTGATGTCCCAAGGCGTTTGTGTTTTCTTAAGAGATCTACTTGGAAAGTCCTCTCTAAACAGAAACGAACAGAACCGTACACTTCACATGAGTGCCTACATGAGTCTAGACAACGAATCAATTTAATTTTGTCTCCAGTGAGAAGATCCGAGAAGCACAATTTCAAATGTGCCAAAGCCATTGCTAGATTCATTCTAGTCATGTGAGCCAATTTCTTTTATTTTACGCCCTATCCAGACAAACAATGTGAACGAGATACGACCCATTTGACTCAGCAGGCTTAAAAGACTCCTGAGAAACTGATTCCAGCAATTCGCAACTCCAGATGATGCCAAATCACACTATAGACAGGACTAAAGCTGTGGTATGTATCTCTTTTGCCAACCAGATATCAGATATAATCTGATCGCTTATTACAACACAACCACCTTGGGCAAATAAGTCCTGTGGTGGCCAAGGTATATCTATTTACTGTATAGTAGGTTGTTAACATCTACATTCAAGAGGTTTCCCAAGTAAAATTGCCCGCCTGAAGTGAAAGTCACAAAAAGAAAGAAAGTACCAGTGAAGTATTAAGATGACTTGGATGAGTGTGCCTTTCTTCTAGCCAAAAACAGTAGTAATCGTGGAAAGAGCGATCTCTTCTTTTTCTTGACAGCCTTTACTTCGGGGGAAGATTCAGGCTCGGTGCTACTCCCATGCAAATATGGCGATGGACTCGGCATATAGTTGGCATGAACAGCTGGTTCAGGTATCCTTATAAAGTTACTGGGCTCTTTCATTTCTTCGAAACCATTAGTTGTGGTTGTTACTCCTTGATTTGGTTCACTTCCCTTGCGTCGATTTTCATGTTCAGCCCTCCACTTCCTCAGTTCCTGTTCTATGCTCAATTTTCCTTCCTGGGCCTTCTCAGCCTTGTCCATAGCGTCTCGCAACACTTCCTTCCTCTTAGCCTTCTCGTCATTCACTTCTTCCAACATCTCCAAGCTTTGCATTTCCGACTCCTTGGCCACCTCAATTTGGGAAATAGCAGCTGCCACTCTCATGTTTGCCAGCTCCTCCGCCTCGTGGGCCCGTCTGCTTAGTTCGTAGTACTCCTCGAGAGAAACTGTTATCCTCGGGGATTCATCCATACAGTCGCTGCTCTGAGCCAATTGGCTCTCTTGCAGTGCTTTAATGGCAGATAGAGCCAATTTCTCGGAAGCTTTGGCAGCTTCAATCTCTTTTAGAACAGCTTGTAATCGACTTTCCATTGTCGTTACCCCAGCTTTGGTTAGCTCTGCCTCTTCCTGGGCTTTGTTCATCTCTTCAAAAGCCTGCTGAGCGAGCCACTTGGCCTGATCAGCCTCTTGTGCTGCTTTCTGTAATTGCTTGGGAAGCTCCACCATCTTCTCTCGGGCTTCCTCCTCTTTTTCCTTGAGTTTTGACATTTCCAACCTGGTTCGGTCCAACTCTGTCTTGAGGGACGCAACAGCCACTGCTGCCATTTCTTCTCTCTGTCTAATGTTCGCAAGATCCAATTTTTCGCTTTCCATCTCCGATTCCAATGCTGCAGCAGTGCCCTTCAAGCATTTCACTTCCGCAATAGCTTTATCCAAGTTAAGCTTCACCTCCTCAAGTTCTTTCTCCGCAGAAGCAACCATGACTTGCCAATCGGCATGGGTTCTATTGTTCCCCTCTGCCAAATCACCTTTGGCCTCTGCTTCCATTTCTTCCTTCAATTTCGACTCCATGCACGCTGACAGTTCAGCTTTCAAATCCAGGAGAAAGGCTGAGGCAACATCGAGCTTTGACTTAAGATCTTTAGCTTCCTGAGCTTGATGGTTCAGATTCTGGAGTTCCTGCTCTGCCTCTTTTAGTTCTCTCTCCCAACTAAGATAATCTTGTTCTTTGACCATAGCGGCACCTATGCGCTGTTCCTCCGCCTCCAGATGGGCGGCTTGTGCGGACTCTAAGGACTCCTTTGTGGAAATTAGCTCAATAGTGAGATCCTCCACCATCTTCTCCACTTCCTTTGACATGAGTACTGCCTCTTCAGCATTCTTTACGGCTTCATCTCTCTCCTCTACCAAAGAACTATATTCTATTGTGAGGGCTTCTAACTCTCCCCTCACGGATTGTAGCTCTGAAACTGCAGCCGTGTGTCTAGCTATAGCTACTTCCACTTGTGCCTTGGCCGCATAACTAGCTTCCTCGGCGATTCCTTGTTCCATCTCTTCGACCCTGAGCAAGGCAAGCTCGGAATCTTGCCTCGCCTGATACTCTTCTGTTTGTGCCCTCTCCAGATTGAGCTTTAATTCTTCAATGAGTCTCTTACTGCTGTCTAGCTCCTTTAGGACATGCAGTTTTTCCTCCTCGGCAAGTTCTGATCGTTTCCTGTATATGGGCATCTCCTCCTGTGCCTTCTCGAGTTCTTCTTCGACAAACTGGCGTCTCTGCATCACGAGATTATATGAAGACAATTATTGCAGCTGCGGATCTAAATGAGGCTCCAGTGAACAGAACTTAATTATCTGAGTCACAATAATGAAGAAGAAGAAGAAGAAGAAGAAGAAGAAACAAGGCCCTCCCAAAGCCAACAGAGACAATTGTAAATGTACAAATCTCCTCCTTTGAAAAGAATCTGGACTAACACAGAATACCACCGAGCGTCTCTGTGCCATCATATGGGGAGCTAGCTAATCCATGGGGAAGTGTCAATATAAAGAGTCTCACCACAGATATCTCACATGGCCTAGCGAATAATTGAAAGGAAGGAAGCAATTATAATTCTGCAATGTAGCTTCAAGAAGAAGTTTCTCCTGCGGTTATAGCCTGTAATAATACAGAAGATGAAAATGAGGAGCTCTACAGTAATGCAAAAGTTTCAACTACCTCCACGGCTTTGATCTTGTGCGCTTTCCAATCAAGAATTCCTCCAAACTTGGAAACTGCTGCTTTCACCGATTCGAATGGAGCAGCCGTATCGATAAGGCCTTTGCCTTCTTCAACTTCAGTAACATTTTCCGGAGTGCCGACAAATCCCCATGTGTCGCTAAAGGCACTCCTTTCATCCTGAGCGGGAAAAGAGACATCATTGGAAGCTATCAAGTGGCATTCTCCTTCAGATCCTTGTATTTCAAAAGTAGGGTTTATTCTCAAGTTGTGGACTGGAATAAAGTCGAGTCCCATTAAATTGCTGTTCGAAGATTTCTCTTCACTAGAGGGATCTGTTACTTCTCCAGTATTAGGGTCATCTGCAACTGCACGTGGACAATCAAGCTTAGTATCATATACAAGATGAGTTTCATCTCTTCCCAAGATGAGGTCCCGTGGAGCACCATCAAAGCCGGTTTGTGCGCCTCCAGTTGTTCTAGCTTCTACGAAGATGCCTTCCTGGTCAAGTTTTACTTCATCAGCTTTAAATGCAAAGCTTGAAGCAGAGCTGCTTGCAGAATGTTGACTATCTCCTGACGTATTGTCATCTGGACCGCCATGGACCATAATGTTCTCAACGTTTTCCAACGTCGGCCTTTTAGGGTCAGATTCCACTTGTTCTGCAGTGTCCATAAGGTCATTCTTGGTGGATGGATAAGCCTCAGCCTTAGGTGAAGGCGTCTTGTTGGCGACTTTCCCATCTTCCATTCAAACAAAGCAGCCTCGCAGGAGAATGTGCCTAATGGAATCACATGGAACCAGCAGTTGAAATTGTCAGGTGAGAATCAAAATATGGCTAGGCAAGATTCATCTTGACGAATTCTGGAAAGTTCAAATGATGGTCTCCCAGGGAAGTTGTATTGCAGCCATTTGTCAGTTTAGGTTCATTGATCAGCGGCTCCTCGATGCTTCATAAATGCGCAAGTTCAGCAGCCCAACAAATCCTTTATCCTAACATCTCAAATCGATCAAATCTCAAAAACAAATGACAGAAGTTTTTCCCTCCTTTGGAAGCCTTATCGCTGCAAACGTTTTAATGCCTAGATCTGTAGAGCACTTGGAACTCCTCTCTAATTCTTCCTATTTAAATTCCTCAATCTGCAATCTTTAATATCCCTCATTGCAAGCACGCATGTAAAAGCACATAGGAAGTCTCGAGACGAGTCTTTACCGAACTTTCAAGACGTAAATAATGAAAGCAATTTAGCTGATCCTGAAGATGTCATTGTAAGAGCACTCGGCAGATGCAGTATCTTGAAAAGTTTCAGGACAAATTTAACCAGAATTGTTTCTTCGAACACGGAAAATCAAAGAAAGAAAAAAGAAAAAAGAAAAGGAACAAGACATGTCAACCTTTCAGCATGGGAAGGAACATCACGGCATAGCTCAATGGCATGAGCAACTTAACATTTCACAAAGCAGCACAATCAAAAGATCAATTATCTCAGCTCACACATATTTATTTATGATGATCTTCCTCTATGGTAGGCGTCCATTGGGACAACGAAAGTTCATGTATTTCCTAATTTTCTCAGTTCATCATTAGTCACCTTAGATCAAAATCCAAAACTTCACATGCATTCGGAGAAAATTTCCATTAGAGTGTGGTGGCCGAATAAGTTTCGGGAAAACGAACAATGGAAGTAAAACAATGGGAATGACTTCATTCAACCAGCAGAACCCCACCAAGCTCCATCATGAATAATTTTGATGTCCATGGCAAACCACATTCATGACCACAAGCACCTCTAACCAAGAAAGAAATAGCAGGACATACATTTGCGAAATCACGCGAAAAATGATTGAACTCAGCAATTGGTCTCACCCAGAATCTGATTTCCAAAACCAACTGCACAAAAGGGAACTTGCATCCATACTAAAATCCCAACCGAGAAAAGCTCGATCCTGTCCTTCACAGAGGCAAGAATCCAACATTCCAGCACCAGCTCCTCATCAAAGGACAATGCAGAACTCCAAATTACATCAAAACAGAGACAAGGCAGAAGAAACAGAACATACCCAGAATTGAGGAAGAAACGAGGAAACCAGTCCAGCAAAATGGGCATCAGGAATCACTGTGAGAATTCAAAGAGAAGGAGATGAAAGAACGGGAAACGGGTTCATCACAGACTATGAATAGAAGGGTGGTGAGATTCCAAGCGGGGTGCTTAAATTAGGAAGAGAAAATAACGGTGAGGCTCCATCTTCTCTCTCAACAGGTACAGACAAAGATCTATCTGTCCTCTCTGACTCTCTCTCTGCCTCAAAATTATGGCTTCTTTTATTATTATTTTTTTTAAAAAAATTGTTCTTCTTCTTCTTTCCATTCCATTCTTTTCCTTATTTTGTCCTTGTGTATCCTATGTAGGAAAATGGAGCGATTTGGCAGCATGTCGATCGGTCCTTTCTTTCATGCAACGAGAAACAAGACAAAAACCTTAATGTTTTCTCCACAATTCGTCGGCCAGGCAAGGCAACGGTAACGAATTTCAAGTTATTTATATCATTCCGTTTCGCAACCACTAAAGATGATAATGTAGATACCAAGGTCAATTTCTTGGCATACATTTGTTAACTCTTCTGTCGAAAAGTTACGCACCATCCAGAAAAATAAATCCCCACAAAAAACTTATCGGACGGGTAAAATGAAACCCAAAGAAAAAAAAAAGAAAAGAAAAAATATAACTTTAAGTTGTAATTATTAATTCGAGAGGGCATTAAATAGTCTAACAAGAATTTTTTTTAAAAAAAAGAGGGCATTTAACAGACGATACTCGATATCTATTTTTCTAAATTTATCTTAATAATTTGTTTCTTGGGAAATGAATAAATTGAAAAACATTTAACTTCAAAATGGTTGTTTGTATAAGTTGACATAATTATTCAATGTCAAATGTTTTAACCGTCAACAACAAATTGTCGTTGAAACATTTTTCTGGACGTCCCAAATATTTTTCCGTCATTCCTTTGTATAGGCAATTTAAGTGATTATTTCGAGGAAAATAATTTTCACGTTATTCCTTTTTGCTGCGAAATAAAAAAAGCTGGATTCCTTCGCCACGACCATGGGATTTGTTGATGTGGTGGGTTTTAATGGGTAATTCCGTGAAGCGATTGTATATAAGCTATTGTTGCGGGGAGCTAATTCAACTTTGATGGACGCGATTAATTAAGGCTCGGTTGAACGAATGTGCATCAATTGGCTTTAAAGTGGATCAACTAATTTCCGGGCTATTTATCCACTTCTCCATAAACTCGTGTCAACTCAGCTTGTGATTTTATTTTTCTTGTCCAACATCGTAACACTCAGATTTTGTTTGTTTCGCCAGAAATTAATGATTTGAAAAATATTTTTCTAAAAATGATCTCGTCTATCTCTTGAAATAGTTAGTAAATAAAAATATTCTCATCACCGACGATAATTTTTGTCTAAATATCTGTGTAGACTAATTATTTTTTAAAAATTATTTTTCAAGTTACTCATTTCCATCAAAATAAACAGAGTCTGATTACGTATGGTAACGCTCCAAAAAAGTGACGCGTATGGTAAAACAGTGTTTCCAAAGTGTTTGGGGAACAATTTTAAGAAATAGAAACAATTTTGAAACATAAATAAAAAAACCAAAAAAAAAATTGCTTCTGTGTTCTCGAACTTTTTAGAAACACATATGAAATATTTTTTTAGAAAAAATTAAAATTTTTTATTTTATTTTTTGAACACACTTTCTTCTCTTTTGTTCTGCACGATGTTGACATATGATTTCTGATAATTTTATTTTAAAAAATTAATTAAAAATACCAAAACATTAATAAAATTAAAAAATCAACCTTGAAGGCTTTGGCTTAGCCTTAGAAATTTGAAAATAAAATATTTTTCATAATTTTTGACATTTTTCGGATTTATTTTAATTATAAAATAGTCAAAAATCAGGAAAAATAGTATTCATGGTCATAAAAATGCGCAAAAATATTCCATATTTTTATTTTTATTTTCTTTTCATTTTGGCCTCATTTTTAAAATTTCAGTTTGGGACTACATACCTCTTTATTGAACATAATCCTAAATTGACTAAAAAAATTTCATTTTAAATCATTTTAACCAAAATTTTTTACTTTTAGAGTTATGGAATAAGACTTTGATACTCTGCATCTTATTTCAGTCCTCAAAGTACAATTAATATTTTTACTCTTTGGAAAAATTACATAATCGGACTAAAAAGAGCTAAATGGACAAATATTTTCTTTTTAATCATCGGTTTCATTCAAAGTGTAATTAATATTTTTCTAGTTGTCTCCGTTTAAAGGTAATCATATTTTTAACTACTCGAGAATATTTACGAGTGACTTATGATTGTAAATTTTTCGTATCTATATAAAAACATATTTGATGTTATCGTTGGCCAATTTCAATTTGTCTTCCCTTTCAATTTTTTTTAATAGTTGATCTCATCCATGTTGTAATTTAAACGTGTTTATGTTCTTTTTTGTTGTTCCGGAAATAGATTTTTTTTTTTTTGCACTTACCAAACGCATTTATATTTCTAAAAATCGTTGTCGAGAACAAAAACAAAAAAAAAGTATTTTTGTTCTGAAATTTACTCCGAGAACATAAATGTTACGGGGCGCGGCTAAATTTGAAACATTCGCTCCTTGAATCCGGTACCATGAATTAGAATCGAATGGCGCGAAACTGGAGAATAGGTTACGAATGTATAATTTAATTGAATTTCATAAGGCAGTAGCGATAACATAGGCGCCTGTAGCTCAGTGGATAGAGCGTCTGTTTCCTAAGCAGAAAGTCGTAGGTTCGACCCCTACCTGGCGCGTCGCCGGTTCCTTTTTTACCCTTCTTTTGTAATTTTCCTTTTTGGTGATATGACAGCCACTCTCATTGTTGGACTGCCGCACAAAAGTTGCCCAGATCTGCATCGACAGACATGTCCTAGAGCCTGGTGCAGGCCCAATGCCATGAAGGTTTCAATGTAAAGATCGCTGAAAATGATTGGGAAGTAGTTGTGAGCATGAAAATGATTGGGAAGAAGTTTTCGGATGTACAGATTTTACTTTCTAAAATATTTGATAGATTATGATGTAATGTTGTTATTAAGCCACATAAAGGAAATCATGGATTTTAAACAGAAATATGGCGCCATGAATTCACACAATATTCGGTACAGAGGGCATCGAATAAATAATAAATGATTGACGGACTTCGAATGTACTAAATTTTAAAAAGAAAATGTAATAAGAAGAAGCGATAAAATCCAGTTACTATAAACATATGTAAAAGTATGCAATTTCTTCATTCTTTTTCTCTGGCTTTTTATTATTAATTTTTTAAAATTTTTAATTTAACAAACACCTTATGTGCTCTTCATTACTGCACCATGAAAAAGTCTTCAGCGGAAAATTCACAGACTGGAACTTTATTTTTTGTAATAATGAAGACATGATTTATCAAATAAGGAGAAAGAAAAGAAAGTGCATGGTAAAAGTTAAAGAAAGAGAAGAGAGATTTGCTCGAAAAGACAGGAGAAATTTATTGAAGCTCTAAGCTTGATTGAAGTTCTTTGACGTCCTGTGACATCATGGAACATTGTCATTGTGAAACTTAGCTATTGAAACCATTTTCCTCCTATTAGAAACGATAAATTTTGCTTTCCTTATTTTTAGCTGCAAGTATTTTCTTTAATTGGAAATGCTTTTCAATTTAGCTACCAATTTTCACCATTTCAAACATGGAAAAATCTAAATTCACAGAAATTATTTTTGGCGAAATAAGCACGCCTATTTTCATTTTGTAAAGCATGTGAAATTGCATCCTTTCGAAGTTAGGGCAACGTCTTCTATTCTCTGCACGACGTCGTCTTTACTGTCGGCAGCTGTGGATTATGTCAAAAAAAAAAAAAAGGGTCAGAGATTTTTCGCCCGGTGAGGTATCCTCTCATGCTATTGACGGCCTTGACTGACGGCACAAGCTCCTGTACTGTCTTCATCATCAGACACCGCATTGTTTACCCTCCCTGTTTTGCTGTATATTGTATTAAAAGAGAGCTTCAATTTTGACTATTGCTGTTCATTATTTATAATTTTTCAAAAAAACTACTTTCACATTAACTGCCAACACTAGGAATTGCAACAATTCAGCCAAGAGCACAGCCTCCGGATCATCTGCCATGCTTTTTGTATGGCAGACGGATCCCCACCGCCCAAAAACATTTCCCCCCTATAGGTGGGGATCTCCATGGAGGCAGAGGAGCCGGATCCAAGAGCACATTGTATCGAATCACGGGTATGGCACAGGTTTGAGGATATTGTTGGCACAAGAGCGTAGACAGCATTGGTATAGAGATCATAAAGGGGAGGGCAGAAAACCTCAACAAATTGTACACAGGCATTGCACAAGTTCCATTTTACAGCACCTCCACATGTTTCGACATCTTTCGGCAGTTCACGTTGTCTACCTACACTGCTCTTCGATCATTCTCCAAGCAACGATTACCTGCGTCATTTAGCCTCGGTGGAGTCCACTTCATCTGAATGTCAAATAAGGAACATGCGTATGAGAGAGAGAGAGAGAGAGAGAGAGAGAGAGAGAGAGAGAGAGAGCTAATCATTAACCTGCTCAACAAGGAGTTTGGGAACACCAAAAAATGTCTGCTTCCAGATCCCTAATATGGTCAGTAGAAGGAATGCACATAATCGCTATGATTTCACGACTTCTTGGATGTGTTGAGAATGGCTTTTCCCTGGTGGAATGAAAATCAGATCTTCCCATCCTGAATTCTTCTCACTGATCTGCAGCATTCATAACAGTCTTCCAAGTAAATCCCATCCCCTTAACATTTCAAGCATGCATTTATTCAAGTAATCAAGTAATCAGCATTCTTCCAACCCCCCCCCCCCCCCCCAAAAAAAAGAGTAATCAGCATTCTACCTCCATTTTTCTGAGAACGTCTTCTAGACTTCCAACCTGTCAAAAGAGTATTTGACTTAGTAAACAAAATAAGAATGAACCAAGGAAATACATTGGAAAGAAAGCAATCAGCAATCCCTCTCCGGAGAAGGAAACAAAATCAGTCATGACTCGTGCAATCAAAAGCAACACTCCAACATTTCTGATCACTTCCTGTGTGGCAATGGTTCCTTGATCACAGCAACAGTAATGGCACTGAAAATAAGCGCATTAGTAATTACCGTCTTGCATCGTCGACAGATGCTGAGTCCATTTCTCCAATGTATTGGTGTATAACAAGCAGTTCATCATATCCACTAAAACAACAGTTATTCCCAAGCTTTTCACCAATTTAAGTGACACAATCATAAGTAATATCTACAAGATACAAGGTGCATGCAGCATTAACACATTTAGCAGAACACTTCATATATACATCTCCATTGTCACATCCTCAAACGAAGTTGTTAAGAATCTTTTAATATAGATGAAGTCAAGGAAAGAAAACATGCTTGTAGAATATAACAGTTTATGACTAGCGTGGAAGAATCAGCAGACAATTTGACAAACCAGAGCTCCCCTGAAAAGGATCTAACCAAGGTTTAAACCATCCAGAGTTTCTTCCACCAAAGCAATCTCCTTTTTCATAGGTTGACCACATTCATAGAATCACAACAGCTAAGGAAAGTATGGGGAAAGCTAGAGTAAGTTAGAAACGCTTAGTCAGCGATACCATGATATGCTGAGATAAACCTGCTCCTCTTGATGGCCTGGAGACCATTGACAATTCCTTTTCAATATCTTCCTGTCATGTATATAGATCATGCACTCAGACAACCGTTTGAGCAGAAGTTCTTGTACTAAGAGAAGAACAACACAGTTAAGAGAGGACACGTCAAACTAACCTTCCGGAAATATATTGGGCAGAAACGTCTGTTCTTTTTCTTGACAACCAAAAGATCAGACTGCAGACGACAAGAAGATGAGAAAAGGCACTACCAATAACTATATCTAAATTCGCAATTGCTAATGTGCCAACGTGCACCCCAGTCACGCAACAGCAGTTGAAGGCATAGACAAAGTAAGGCCAAATATTCCACGTTATTTCTTACAGGTGTTGTTGAACTAGAGGCCAGAAGGTATGGCGTCTTAAGATCCTCGGGAATCTACTCTTTCACACAAAATAGACATTGATTTTCCTAGAAAGATAGTTTCAAAGATTCATGACCCTAAGATTGCATCATTACTTCAGGCTAATACTTGTTCCACCATAAGTACACTTCTCTTCAGAGGCTCGTGAGAATTAAATAATTGAAGTTGCCTTCAACCAAACTTGATTAAGCCTTAAAGAAGCTGACACATAATGATAAGTAACTAGCGATGCCCATTCTCGAAACACTTTATGAGGCATATGTTGCTCACAGTTCTTCGTGTAGATATATCAAGCTTATGAAAGATGACCTAAGAGAATCAATAGATAAAGGGCTGCAATTAGCGTACCTGGAAAATTGGGACTCCATCAAACCCACTTTTCGTATCAGCTGCTTTCATCTACCAATCCAATTGATATTATGGTCAGCACATCAGATACTTATTGCCAATAGCATCTTTCACAATTTTTTTTATGGATATCTTGCATCACATTTCTTCACTTTAAGAAAAGGCTTGAGGCAAAAGCTGAGGGCTAGATTAGGCTTTTAACCTTCAAAGATGAGTTCAGTATTAGGTCATTTTCTCCAGTGAGTAGCCAAATGTCAAAAGTGGGGCTCAAAAGCTCATCATATTCTAGTCTATACTCTCAGGAATTTTACATAAGATCCACACTTATTATTTCCGAGCACATGATAACATGATTTAGCCAATTGTGGGGTGGAACATTGTACAAACAGATTGGACCGAATTAAAGTTGTCACTGACCTCCAATGCATTCTTTATTTGCACTGGATCAGGCAAAAACCGGAAAGCAATTCCTTCCACCTTTAGCATGTATACCTACAAGTAGACCGAGGTAAAGGAAAAAACATTTGAAAAAGAATGCCAAAGCACGTGTCTGTAACATAAAGAATTAAAATTGAACAATTAGACAGATGCAGCAACCGCACTAGAAGAGCAGTTATTGGCCTCATCACCACACATACCATTGCGTGCACATGCACAGAGAGTTGTCAAAATTTTCAACCTACTATCTGCATTTAGCATGATGCTTATTGAGAAAGACGGAATTGGAACCTTATAAGGTGAGGTTGACATTTAGCACAAGATTCATAGCATCCTTTGAATCTGACCTTAATCATCAATAGTGAAATGAAAAAAAGGACATACCGTTCTAGCAGTTAATAATCAATTTACAGCTGTCGACATCGACATCATGGTTCACAGCAAAGCAATTACCGTGTTACAATCAACAATTCTTCAAATATATTATAGTAAACAATTGCAACTACAGTTGGATCGGCCCAATAAGGACGTGATACTATTGGGGGTCATTAACCAATAAATTTTCTCTGTGAAGACACTACTCATAGCCAGGCAGTACATATACAAAGGAAAGATGACTTATTAAGTAGAATCAGAAGATATAAAATTGAAAAGTACTACCATTAAATGTCTTAAGCCTCAATCAGTGTCTGCAAAACTTTCCACAAGGGGCCACAGCGTTACAAGACATTCTTAAAAGCTGTGTCCTCTTCATATTTGGAATGATATTTCAAACTTTCCTGTCTGTAGACAATGCAAATTAAAGGAAAGCAACTCTAGGATTCTGGCTGGCATTAGTGAACAAAAAACCAAGATTATCATCCATTTATTGTGTTCGTGCAGATAGGTATGTATTTAATATGTATACATGTACTTATGTATACATGTGTGTAGACGTGGCATCAGCATGGTCGGGCTAGCGCTGTGTAAGGAAATCTCAGTCTGCAAGTCCATTTGCGCAGTTAGGCGAACCACAATAGGTTCAGGTGGCAGGTGACTTACAATAGGTTACCTAGCAGTTAATTCTTAAGACATTTGTTTGTTTTCAGTTAATTCTTGCTTACCTAGCAGAAAACAAACTGACTACAATAGGTTCAGGTAGCAGGCGACTTATAACAATTCCCCATTCACAGATAAACAATACAGTAATATGTCCAAACTTTGAGCAATTTCGAAGCAAATAGTCAGCCACAGAAACAGCAAAGTCCATGATCTAGATAATGAAGGAACAATCACCTGGTCAAGAGTGATGGGAACAACCCGAGCCTGACCTTTCAGTTCTCTTCTCCGCAACCGAACCTGGAATTTCGGTAAAACTCACTCAATTGAGCAATGCATCAAAGAGAAGCCGAATATAAAAAATCGCGTGCAAGAGAAGGTAACACTAGTCTATCATTTCAAAGCTTCGTTCAGTTTCCTGGACCTACTACTCCGTTTCATCACCGACATAGCATATAGAAAGCGAACTGATCAATAGAGGACACTAACTTGAGCAAGAAACGATTCTGCATCCTCCTGCCGGAAGCAAAGCAGTCCTATTGATTTGGTTCCATCGGGATCAGAAACAAGCACGAACTCGTTGTTCGAGTTGCTGACAGTATACACGGCAGTGCCGGCGAGGGTCCTCGCGACGTTGGATGCCGGAGACGAGGCGGTCTTGGCGTGCGCGACGGACGCGAACGGAGGCGAAGGAGGAGGGGGAGGAGAGGGGAGGAGCCGCCTGGTCGCCGGCGGCGGGGGCGACGGGAAGTTCGCGGCTAGGGTTCCGGCGAGGCGCTTGCTCTCATCGAGCCGGCTGGAGAGCTCGAAGCCGAAGCGGAGACACTGCTGGTGGATGAAGGTGGAGAGGGAGAGGAGAGGGTTTGGGGAGGCGTAGGGTTTTGGAGGAGTCTCCATTGTCGACGATGCCGCCCCTGGCTTTGGCCCTGTGATACAAGAGAACAGTGAAGCGAGAAGGAGAGAGTAGGCTGAGGCTTTGTATCGTCACCATGAAAGTAAGGTTTTGTATCGTCACCATGAAAGTAGGTGAAGCTAAACGACGGTCCAGTAAAGCGATGACGCGTGCCGAACGGCGCGGTCTGACACCATGTACAAGTATAACCCGAATTCACTTGACCCAAACCGATTTTATTTATTTATGTGATGTGCTGACTAGAAATCTCGAAATTTAATATAAAAGTGCAATTAAATTTTAAAATTTATCAAATTAGTATAATTGAATTATTCCATTAACATTGTCAACTTATTATTGTGATCCTCGCTCGATTTTGGCAATTGAGGGCTAATGGACCATCCAGGACGCGATCCTCTTCTAAGGGCCATTATCTAAATCGCAACAGAGGTATACGTGGTTGAATTTTGGTGTGGTCTGGTAACATGTGATGTGTATACATAACAAGAAGTTGCTACCAATCGTTTCGTGAAGGGTACGATTAGAAACACTATCGAATAGTTGAGAGATTTTATTTGATTATGAGAGCATCAGAGAAGTGGTATCGAGTACTTAGTTATGCCAACTGTTATAGTTGACGCTCTTTCGTTACCTAAGTTGATTGAATTATCTATCCCAAGTTATTTCATGCATATGAGCGAGATATGAACCTAAATCTAGGAGTTCATGTAGATAGGATTGACTATCGTAGCACTCACAATCAGTAAAAGAATGTGTGCAAATTAAGGATCCAAGGCATGTAGATAAATCACATGAATACAACATGACATCCCTAATAATACTCTTTTGACCTAATGAAGTGTCGATCAAGGCTCAGAAGTGATTTAGACATAATTCGTCCATGAAGGACAAAATTGTCATTTCGAAATAAATATCGAGTGAAAGAGTGTCGGGAATAGGATTGGCCACCTAATTGATCTATTTCCTATTTTTCGACAATTTTCATAATTTTTTGAAAATTTGGAAATAATTTACCCTTTGAGGGGTAAAATCGTCATTTTTTTTAGAGGGAACAAGACGTGAAAATCCCAGACAGAAGGATTGGCCACCCACCTAACCCATCACCTAATTATGATAATTTTCACGATTCATTGGAATGAGAAAGACGATTTATCCTTTGAGAGGCAATGTCACGTCCTAAACTCGTCAGGTATGCAAAATCCCACCAGGACTGTTTTGTCTAGGTAGTACCCAGGATCCGTCGGTCAACAATTTATAACTTCTAAATGATATAAACATACGGAAGCGATGAAACTTTTCCATTCAATTCAATCTTAAAATGACTCAGGACATAGGGTACGTCTTCTTATAAATACCGACTACAAATTTAGAGGGTACAACTCCAACTTCAAGGTGACATGAAATCCCTAAAGTCACAAAGTGTAAATCCATTTTCTATAATTACTTCTTCAAATATCGATCATTGGCAAGCTCAGATTTCCACTGCTTGGGACCTGAAAAAATTAATCCCACGACGGGGTGAGATAAAAATCTCAGCAAGTTCACCCTAAACCTAGATCAGGCTATTAGTCCTCCCAGATTATGGAATAAAACAATATACAAGGATTCATTGATAAAACAACACATGACATTAAAACATCAAGGTACCTTGATACGTCTGGCATAATGCAATCACGATTCAAGGACAATCATATCATCACAACCAAGCTTCATGCTAGCACAACATTAAATTCATAAGCAAAGGTGTGTCCTCAATTTCATCACAACTTTCAATTTCAATGGCCAAGCTCGCGTTAATATGCCTCAGGTTAATCAATGTCTCGATTGGCAACCTGCGTTCTGACTTATCAGGTTCCAAAGGCCATTTCGATACTTGTGTTGACACGTATCAAGACTATCCCACGTTCTGACGTATCATGATATCAATTCTCTTTTCAATAGTTATGCCCGCGTCAATACGCCTCAGGCACGGTCCACGTCATTATGCCTCAGACCATTAAATTGACAAACCCGTGTTAAACGCATCAGGTTTTCAATGCCATTCCTGGCTTGTGTCGACACATAATCAATCTCGTCCCGCGTCTCAACGTATTAGGGCATTAGCCACCACAACCTTGCTTCTCAACACATCAAGGTACTAGCCATCACAATCCCGCGTTTCAACGCATCAGGGTGCCACAAGCTCTTAGGTTCACAAATCAAACTTCACCATTAAGGAACTTCATAATCGAGTATAATTTTTTATCAGCCAAGTAATGAATCATTATCATGCGAGACGTCAAGGCCAAACTCCCACAAGGTGATATCAAGTACACAGTAAGACAGTCAATCTAACGGTTTGTTCTCTTGCCAACTCATTCATATTTCTCAACAGTCGTCATTAAAAGGCCAAATATCACATATCCATACCAACATCCATGTCAATTGAATTCACACAACAATAATTTAGCCATAAGAGTTATAATTTCTCATTATCAGGAGTACACACAACTCACACCTCTATTATCTTGGTCGATCATGAACAATCAACGCACTAGAGTCCCAAATTCATTAATATATCATCCAAACGCATCCAACAGTGTTCTAACTTCCTAGCAAAGGTTTAGGAGTCACTTACTTTTTAATTTAATCCGTAAAATTCCATCTACGACTCCTCTAAAGATTCGGTTCCCTTGATCCCAAAACAGGATAGTCGTACGACCTAATCCAAAGTTCATCAAACGATCAATTTTTCTATTCTAATCACCAATTCATGGAGCATACACCTCATTAACATCTCAATTAACATTCTAGTATGTTTTAACGACGAATTTAAAGCATGGAGACACGTCCCATAGCCCTCAAAGGGCTCGGTTCATCCAAATCGAAACATGGCAGAATTCGATTCTGTCCTCTACCTTCTTAATCAGTCCATAATTCAACTTTAAACCTTGATTTACCACAAAATCAACTTGTTAACATGTTGTATTATGTCTATAAGGGTCTCACCGAGAGTTTTGGAGTAAGCTGACGCTGGAAAGAGCCGCAAACAACCCCTTTTCTCCTATGTCCACCGGCGGTCAGAAACTGCTTTGGAAAATCACCACAAGATGGCCATGGTTACACCTCTAAACTCAACCAAACTCACAATTTCAACTCAGTCAACACAAGTTCTATGAGTTAAGAAGTTCTCACAAAAAAATTGAAGCAATTTGAAGCCTCGAAGTGGCTAAACGAAGACTTTTCCCCAACTTGGTCAGAATCTGCCCTGTCTGGACCTTTGTCCACTCAAATCGAGCTACGAGAAGATCTACTAGGTCAAATTGAGTTTATAATATGTCAATGGAAAGATAAGACAATAAGCTTTCATTTGGCGGTAGTTTTATGTGACATTCTGATTTTTTTGTCATTTTCAGACTCATTAATGAGAAGTGTATCTAGCGATGTGTTTCAGTCATATCTCGCTCTAATTTGATCAATTTGAGTTGACTGACTAAAAGGAAAAGGCTAACGCAAGACAATGTACGTGGGCCTAGGGAACTCGAATAGGAAATGACGTTTTGACCATAAGGATTGTCGAGGGGACATTTAGAACCGCAAAAGGCCGATCTAAGAACGATTAAGGGATGCATTGCTAGCGTTATACGATTGGAGCGCGGGTGATATCGCTTAACCAACGTATAATTTGCAAAATTTTCCTAAATCGAACGGTTACGATTGAGACCATCGAAACTAGTGATGGACCCTCACAATTACACGATAATCAAAGTCGCCATGAATTGATGATTTCTAAATGAGATATGAATCACAGGGTCGATACACGTGACGTCTGCAAAAGCCGCTCGTCGGTTCGGGATAGGCTGAGACCACGTCTGATAGAGAAAACGATCAGAAATGAGTCTTGAAATTGAAAATAAAGAATCAAGAATTTCAACATCAGGATTGGAATGGCCATCGCCTTATCGAAGAATATTGGAATGAGAAAAACGACTTTCCAGACGTCGAGGGTAAAATTACCATTTTGCCCCTCAAGCCATAGCCTTACTTATATAATTGGATGAAGGCATTTTGGTCTTTGACACACCCCCAAAGCCACCGAAAATTTGAGTGAATCATGACCATTGGATGAGCTTGAATGACACCTTGGACAAGTGTCAATAGATCAAGCCATGATGTGGACATATCTACCTTTTTACCTACCATTTAACAAGTTGACTTGTGAGTCTTGCGTATACACCTCTCTCTGTCCCCTCACTTGGCCGACCACCCTCCCTTCATTGCCGAAAACCTCTTCTTCTTCTTCCTTCTCTTGCTGCCGAACAGCCTGCTCGCCGACCGGTTTCTGCCTCCTTGTTTTCTGCCGCCGACGGCCACCTCCGGTGACTCCCAACCGCCGAGCCAACCACCCACTCCTTGCTTGACTTCTTGCCAACATTCTCGAAGTGAAAACAAGTCATTTGACTGAGCGAGGAGCTCTGACCAGCCGATCTCCCGAAAGTCGACGGAAATCGTCGCAATAAGGGTAAGTCACGTTTTTGGCCTCTTAGGACCCCGAAACCTTGAAGTTTTTCAACCAAATTTTGTGGACATCTAGGGGACTCATAGATTGAGCTGTGGTAAAAATTTAAGGTTAATTTGATGGAGTTTTGATCCTAAATGGGTCTTGTGTCTGAAGGGCTAGAACTGCCGGTTTGAGGACTTGGGGAAAACGGTGACATTCAAGGAGTTTTCGCCAACGACTTGGCCCCAAATCTTCGGTGAGCTTCCTAAACCCTTAGATATACATGATAGCAAGTAGATTAGTGAATAAATTGAGGATTTGAGGTAGTTTAAGGGCTGGTTATTTGCTGTATACACAGAACTGAAAATTGCCCAGTTCGATTCTGTGCATACCGGTTCTATGGGGGTTGTTGATGGTTGAAAGTAAGTCTCAAATTCATTATTGAGACATGTTAGGATGTTGAGGAACGTTCAAATTCATTATTGAGACATGTTAGGATATTGAGGAACGTGTTAATAAGGTTTGTGGTCCATGGATTGGTGATTTGAGCAAGGAAATTGACGATTGGATGGATTTCAATAGGTTGCGCGGGTGAGTTGTCCTAGGGCTGCTTGGACCGAATTCTTGAGGCTCTTGGGAGAACGATTTTGTGGCATTAAGCTTGAGGTAAGGGAATCTTAAACCTATGATAGGAAGATTGGACTCAATTGGGCAAGTCGGGTAAAATTTTGATTGATTCTTGGGAGACTTCAATATGATTGTTCATTGTGCATCCTAGAATGGTATAGAGGATTTGAATGTGTGTTAATGTTTGTGCTTTGAATTGACTACCATGTTTGAATATCAATTTGATCGTCCTGCATGCCATAAGTGTATTGTTTGTGCATGGGTTTGCACGTGGCCTTGTATGCATGAATTGAATTGAGATTGTGGCATGTCTGAGACGTGATAAGACCCTGAGGCGTATGAGACGCGATGTGGTGTGATGAATGCCCTGAGGCATGGGGTTTGAAGTGAATGACACCTTGAGGCATATGAGACGCGGGGTTGAGAAGGCCATAGTCCTGATGCGTTAACACGCGGGACGGAATTGAGATGCGTTGACATGCGGGACGAAGTCGAGATGTGTCGACACAAGCCTAGAGTAACATTGAAAATCTGATGTGTTTACGCGGGTTTGTCAATGAGACGGTCTGATGCGTTTACGTGGATCGAGCCTGAGGCGTTCTAAACGCGGGCATGAGCTTGAGGCAAGTTGGAAGGGTGGAAGTGGTGATGTGACATGGCGAGGTGTGCATGAGGGTGGAAGTGGTGATGTGACATGGCGAGGTGTGCATGACCATATTGATGTGTTATGATGCCATGACTGCATGCTTGATATCTGTGTGTTGTTATTGATAATTGAATGCCTCATATATTTATTTGCATGAAATGCTGGTGTTTATGACTACTTGAGTGGACTGTCAGCCTAACCTAGGGTTATGACCCACCTTATTGAGATGTATATCTCATCCCGTTGTGAGACCCCCTTTTTACAGATCCTAGGTCCTGAAGATGTGGCCTATCAAATTTGGCGACCCCAAGGAGATGTTTGTCTATTTTGATGAGTTCCCTGACGTGCATGGGACTATTTACTTTAGGAAATGTACAATAGTGTGGGTAAACGAGGGTGGTAGTAGCTGGAAGCCTCACAGGTATGAGGCTTGGTTTCGAAAGGTGGGAGATGTATTTACCGGGCCGCTGAAGCCCACTGAGGTGCCGCAGGGAGTGATCCCTAGTTGGTGCCATCCCAATTGGGGTTTAGATGAGGCTGAAAGGTCAGTTGCTGGTTCGAGAAACGGACCTGAGAGAATTCCGACCTTGGAGGACACTAAGGAGGTCATAGTGGTCGAGGCTACTGAGGAGGACCTGGTGGAGCCGTTTGCTAAGGAGACCATGGAGGACACCATAGAGGTTTGCTCGGAGACCTTCTGGAAGTACGAGCCCACGAAGGAGGCAAAGAAGACAGATAACTCTAGCAGCTCGTCTTAGGAGCTCCTGGCATACTAGTTTGACTTTTTGACGGTGACCCTGATGCTTGTTTTTTTTTATGATGATGGACCTCTTTTGTACTTACCCCGTTTCCCACTGACTAGCGGATTTAGTTACCATGCACTTGTATGAACATTCGGTATTATGTATTATTATGGTATTTTCGCTGTCCAGGTTCTGCCTTATATTTTGTACGGAGGAGTTTTATTGTCGTCGTTTCCGCTTGCACGTTCTGTGATACAGCTCTCAACTGGTGTGTAAATCTTGGGACCATCAGAGATATCTTGATTTGCTTGTAGGAAGTTGCGTGCTCGTGCCCGGGGCGTGGGGCGTGACATTTTACCTCGATCCGGTATCGGACAAAGGAGTTATGGTCGGAATAGTGGGACGGGTCGGGTCTGGTCGGGCAACAGCAGCTCGGGTGAAGGAGAAAGAAAGAGAAAAATGAGAGGAAGAGAGGGGAAAGGTGGTCCACGAAAATGAGGAAGAAGAAAAAGGGATTAGGCTTGATCTCACTTGGTCAACTTCTTTGAATGGTAGGTTAAAAGCTTGCATTAAATGTTAACCAATCACATAATACCACTTGTCTCCATCTCCATTATGCCACTTGTCTTCATCTAAACAATGTCTTCATATTTTCGACAACCACTAGGATCTTAGAATTGACTAAATTGCCCTTCTTCAATTGTTAAGACAAGGCCAATTCTTGAGGGGCAAAATGGTAATTTAGCTCTCGCCGTCCGAAACGTTGTTTTTTCAATTCAATTTACCTTCAATGAGGTGACGTCTAATTTTATTAGAACGTCGGAATCTTTATTTTTTATTTTTTAATTTTGATATTCCATTTCATATCTCAAGTCTCGAAGGGTCGAAGATTCGGAATGTCACAGGCAAAATCATCTTTTCAAGGAAAAAAGATGAGATTTGAAGACCAAGTAGAAGGATTGACCACCTAACTGACCATAGCCATAATCTAGGCATTTTCGACCTATTTCAAATACAAAATAGAGGCGATTTACCTCTAAAGAATATAATCGTCAATTTTCGGTAGGACGAATAAGAAATCCCAAAAATAGGATTAACTAGTTGTCTATGTCATTCCTCAATTTTTGGAAATTTCTAGAGTGTCTATGAATTTTCTAAAATTTTTCCTACATTTTTTAAGAATTTTTGAAGAATTTTTTTATTTTCTAAAAATCATTTCTTTTTCTTTTTTTTAAAAGAAAAATGAAGGCCAGACCGGGTTTGTGAACTCGATTCTCGGCTCGCGCGGGTCATGCGGGCTCGAGACATGCGGCCCAGGTCTGAAGCACACAGATTGGGCCCATTCTAAAAAACAAAGAAGACCGACCTATCTACAACCTATTTGATCCACGTGACGATCGCACCCAAAACGACGCCGTTCATGATATACATATTTTTTTGAAAATTGATTTTTGATTAACCAAATATACAAAAATTCAACTTTTCATCTACCAGTCACCAGGCCAACACGTGGCTCAACCTAGACCGTCAAATCTTCTAACAGAAAGAGATTCACTCTAATGGCCTTGCTAACGTGGCATGCCATGTGGCTTCACGTCAGTGTTGACTGAGGTCAGCGATGCTGGAGAAGACAACTGGCGTTGGTGCTATTTCACCGAAGTCTCGTCGGAGGGCCATAACTCCGTTTGTAGACCTCCAAACTAGATGAAACCACCGGCATTCAACTCATCACCATCGCCTCTACAACATATATAGAGCACAATATATCAGAATCACATGGACCTAACTTTTCTGCTTTGACCGAAGGTAACCTCCGGCGAGCTAGCATCCTAGCCATTTCTAGTGTGATCTAACTAAACCAATCCATCAAAAAGCATCGCTGAGGGTCTAGAACACTTACCTGAGGTCTCGAACGACTCGATTTGGTCTGAATCGAGCCATCGAGCTCACGATGACTTGGTTAAGGTTGGGGTCAACTGAGAGATTTATTCGATGAAAATGCACAAAACCAAGGCGAGAATGATTAGTGAGGTGCAAAGAACAGATCGCCACTCATAACTTGTTAAATGAACAATTACACATCAAGATGCCATGCGAAGCTGAGAATGAGTTCAAAGAGATTACTTACTGTTCTAGACGATCTTATGCAGGTCTGATGGGTCTGCGAGCTTCCTTAGGCCACCAGGAAGTTGGAATAGGCAACCACGAGCTTTGGTTCCGCTCGATTTGCTCCAACGAGCGATCGACAGATTTCGAAACTCGAAAACTACAATGGGGATCTCCTTGGCTCCCGATCACCTCTCTCTCTCTCTCTCCTTCTCGAACGGAATGGGCTCTCCTCTCGTCAAAAATGTGGCCGCATTATGTAATTGCCCCTTTCAAATTTTTGTGCACAGAAGAGAAGGAAAACCGACTTACTTCACACGTGCTATCACGTGCGAAGTGGTCACCGGAGTTTGGCCGTCGACGGGAACAATTTGGATGTTTGATGAGGCTCTTTGGTAGTTCTATTTCATGCCAATTTGACATGCATTTGTCCTACATTTGGTTTGAAAATAGCCGATGCATATTTGGTCCTCGTTGGCATATCTCTGATGGACCCAAGTTATCGGACCGGTCCCGATCGACAAAGCTCGACGTCTTCTTCGAGAGCCCTCATCCAAATCCATCAATTAGGATTGATTGAATGGGTAATTTTGCAATCAAAATCGAACCCGCGAATTTGAAATCTGCGCAGGAAAATGGAGAGGAAGATGGTACTGCTCGACCGGGTTGTTGGGTTGAACTCGGTTCGATCTGGCAAACCCGATCGATGGACTTCTTCAAATTAACCAACAAATGCTTGAGCTTTATCCAATTAAATCACATAATTGGACTTAGGAGCACAAATTCTATTTGAAAATGACATTTTCCCCAAAATATTATCACGAATTGATCAAAAATTTAAATTTTGGTCTAGGATTGATTATCCAAATTGTCAAATTGAAAGCCCTAATGGTTAAATTAGATCAAATTATCCTCACCAATATATTCAGAATGGTAAAATACATAAGGAAAAATTCTTACTTTTGCATGAAAGTCCATAGATTAAAAGTAATTTCATTTTTTTCAAATTCGGGGACTAAATTGTAAAAAAATATACAATTTTACTCAATTCGTGAAATCATGGTACCAATTGCAATGCTAGCCAATCAAACTGAATATCAAGACTCCAAAAATGTCAAAATTTGTAAATTAAAAGACTCAAATGACATTTTTTTACCGAGTTCAACTTTATGTGTAGCAAAGGAACACCTAAAATTGGACTCGAATTTTGACTTTATGAGGTTAAAATGAAAAAGGAATTAAAATAAAAAGATGAACTATTTTTCTGTAGTTTTGCGACCTGAAACACTATTTTTCTTGATTTTTCTTGATTTTTCTATTTTCCAAAAATATCAAAAAATGCAAAAAATATGGAAAATTATGTTTTGGTAAAAAATGTTTCCTTAGTCTTGGTCAAGGCTACCAAAGTTGATTTTATAATTTTTCAATTTTACGAATTTTTTATGATTTTTTCACAAATAGACTGGAAAGACTAATCCAAAATCAGGTGTCAACAGCTTCCCCTCTTTGAGAGGAATTTCGTGAGAGGCTTCTTTCAAAAACAGGTGGCACCCGAGTCTATATCGACTCAACTGAGGATAAGAAAAATGAATCCCGACACTCAATCTTTCCTGCTCCATGGTGTACGCACTGCTCATTCTGTTCTAGATAATATGAGAAAGAAAGAGTCGACAGACTTACCTACTACTCACCTGCCTGATGCTTGTGTGGCATACGCATTGTCTGGCAGGTTCAAGTAGATATCTAGGGACTTGTCACTTAAGTATCCTAGGGAAGTTAATCTCTAGCTTGTATGGTAGGCTAAACCAGAACGAGATTCCTATCTGACAAGAATCTAAGGATGACACACCCGATCTTTGGGGTTTATCTAGGGGTTTGAGCTATATGGTGGATTAGTCCGTAAATGGGGTTTCTATATAACAGGAACCCAGGGAAGACGCTTTCTACATGTAGGGATTTGCTTAGGGTTTTGATTTGTATAGTGGATCAGACCATAAAATGTGATTACTACCTAATAGAAACCTAGGGAAGGAGTATCCCACATGTGGGGATTTGCCTGAGGTTTTGATCCGTATGGTGAATCAGAACATAAATGAGATTCTTATCTAACGTGAACTTAGGGAAGGCGCATCCTACCTGTGAGGATTTGCTTGGGGTTTTGATCTGCATGGTGGATCAGACCATAAATGGCTCGCCTTCTGTAAGGCTTATCGGGGGAAATGACTCCTTATACTTGTGAGAATTTATCAGGAATTCGATCCGTTAGTGGATCAGTCTGGGAAAAGGCTCGCCTATTGAAAGGTTTACCTAAGGAGATGATTTGTCTTATCTTTGAAGACTTGCCATGGGTTCGATTCGTTAGTGGATCAATCCGGGCAAAGGTTTGCCTACTGAAAAGCTTACCAAAGGGAATGGTTTGTGTGGCGTCCCCCGTTTGCTAGATTCCTAATGATAAATGAAATCCGAAAGGGATTAGAGAACTAACCTAAAGTGTAAGGATTTGGAACCTCATTGTAATGGATTAAGCAAGGAGGATATGTTATGCCTAAGTGACATACATGAAAGTGAGTTAGGAAATTTGCCAAGGAATTGATTGAATTAAGAATGTCATGGCTCCGGTTATATTATAATAAATTTACCCGTGAACATTGAGGAATATTGTCGGCAAGAATTCGAAATTAAGATATCAATATACCATCAAAAGAAATTGATGTGATATCATGAAATCGATTAAGGAGTTTCATATTTAAGGACTGTGGTACTTTAGTCGAGAATCGAAGTTCCAAGACCAAATTATTATCAAGTCAAGTTGATTGGAGAATTAGAGAATTACCTTGGAAATATTACATGGCCGAATATATGAAGGAAATCGCCACCATTGGATTTATCTTGGGGAGCAAGGAAATCAATAAATGGCCGATGGATCTAGAGCTCGTGGAGATTACAATGAGCATGGTTGTATGATTTAATTTCCCTATCCTTGGGGAGCAAGACATTTTTGGCCATTTGGGGCAATAACACTTGGCAAGACTAATCCATGTGCATGAATTTCTATTGGTCGAATGGCATTGGGAATAAGCAAGAGAATTTGATTAATCATTGGTTCATGGTCCCATCACGATTATATTGGAATGACTTATCATCATTGGGGGCATGAACACTTGGCGTAAATTTGAGAAAGAAATCTTTGTGTTATAAGACAAGTGTCAAATGAAGAGCTTCTTAAGATTTGCAAGAGTACATTTGTAGGAGCTTTATTGGCCTCATTACAAGGTGGATTTACAAGAAAAATGACCACGACCCGAGAGCCCGCATTTTCGATTTTCAGCGCGCGTCGAAAGTAAAACTACTCGTTCGAAGTTGTCCGGAAGCCGAATTGAGTACCGTTTACTCCCACACGACCATAAGACAATAAGGAATACGAATCTGAGCTCCAATTACAAGATAAGTGGATGAAAAATTGTCAATTTTAGCGAGAGTTAACCTGAACATGAAAATCTAGTGTCAGTATTGGACGCTCGAGGAATTCTTGTACATGACCACTCATGATTCTCTTTCTCTACTACCTTGGTATACATGGATGTGATCATAGATGACTTGATCGCCATTGAATTAAATTGGAGGACATAGAGCGATGAATGGATGGCTAGATAAAAAGGGTCTAAGAGGATTAATATACAAATGACCACAAGATTTGTTTTCCTCTCCTTTCTTGGGCAATAAGGACTGGATGACCAATGGGGAAAGAGGGACTAAACAAGTGGCAACAAGAAACAACATCTAAGTTCCATGAGGAACAAGTGACGAACATGCAAAAACCTAAATGACAAATGGCACAAATTGGGGGCCTAACACATGCATTAGGACACTTGGTGAAGGGTCATTAGAACTATTGCATTTGGCCGCCATTTTTCAAACATGTGCCACCCCTCTTTCTTCTTCTCATCTATATATATGGTCTTGAGAATTAAGTAAAGTGGCTGCTCACTCTTCTCCCTAATTCAACCAAGAGAGAGTGAGAGAGACCAAGAGAGACCAAGAGAGAGGAAGCTGGTCGGTGAAGTCCCGAGAAGAGTAGAGGAGACCGAGAATATCCAGGAGAGTTCAAGCTAGTTCAAGACTTCCTCAAGGCAAGAGATTCCTTCAATCTTGTTATAGAATAGATGTTCATTGTGTTGTTTCCATGCTAGGGAGTTCAGATCAGATTTTAGGTTAAGAAAACCAATTTGTGGAATTCGGATCTAAACTGTGCTTACAGGGTAGTGAATTTTATCGAGCCCTACGTGATGAGAATCCGATCAAACTTCCTCATGAAACTTGTTCATTACATCCTTATCTATAACATAATTTAATTTCAAAATTTTTGGATTTGAGGTGATATTTATAATTCCATTAGAACTACACGGACTTAGCTTGTTTCTAGTGAGCTTAGCCGGGACCCTACCAGTTCGTGAATTTACACAGATTTTTGGAGAATGAGTTGGGTCAACTTCCCTTCATGAAAGTTTAAGAGGACATCTTAGAATACAACATATCAAAATATGGAAGTTTTATGAAATGGTTGAGCTCATGAAATAGAGTTATTCTTGTGGAGTTCCCGTTGGTTCATGAAGGTCAGATTTCCTCCAGAGTGTGTGAATTATTGCAATTTGTCTAAATTGAATCAGCTCACGATTTCTTTATACGATGTTCCTCAATGCTTTAGATACAACATATTAAAGTTTGAAATTTTTATGAACTCATTTGCCATTCTAATACCGACGACTCGCGTAACTGCGCCGTGCTGGAATTCCCTACTTAGGAACCGAGGTATGATGGCTTGATTATAGTTTAAGCCCTAAATCGAGGGATTCAAGAAGAGCAAATAATTGACTTTATTTAGATGTCTCTTGATTGGGTTTTTAAGCTAGGGATTTGATGATTACTCAAGCTAGTATTGTGATTTAAATGCCTAGACTTTATTGACCCGAGGGCATGGAAAGAAAGTGGATTGATTTAACTAATTCACGTGACTCAGTTTAGGTAATTGTGACTAGACATAATTGAAAATCAAGTTAATGAAGTTAATTGTGTCATACATATGCTTCGAGGTTCAGATATATGATTTCCAATGATATAATCTTTGACATGAATGTTGAAGAATCTCGTGTGAGCTTGTAGATGCCACTTGTGATTGTGATTATTAATGTTATGTATTCATGTGCCTGCTCGTGTAGTCATTGATGATATTATGTTGGCATTGCATTGTGGAATTACATGCAAGAAATAAGATTGAGAACTATGAGGTTTTCGGCCAACATATATGGTACATGGATTGATACTTGATGAGATATACAAAGTATTTTCTCTTTAGTGCACTGAATCGAGTTGACGCCCCTGGGTTGTGTGCGGGGATTTATATGTACTTATGGATCCTAAGCTTTGTACGGGGGAGAGTCGTACCATGTGTCGTGGATGCCCTGGCGTAGGGGTCGCAAGTTAATTGACTTGGCGATGGTGAGATGAATGAAGAACATGTAATTACATATTGCATTGGCATCCTCATTGTTTTGAATTGTTACTATCTAATGTTCTGAATTGAAGTCGTTATATGCCTTTATGCCTTGACTATGTATTTTTCTTTATAATTTGGTTTAAGGAGTCTTAGGACTCCTATGGTGAGGTTGAATATTTTTCTTGCTAGCCATCGTGCTAACCCACTTTGTGGGAACGTTTTTTAGATTGAGAGATATGATAGCTAGGCTTTGGGTTGGTATCGGAGCTGGAGGCTAGGAGGTACCTGGGATGCCACATCCCGTTTAGTTGGTATTAGAGCTTAGGTTAAATGGAGTGATAAGATGCGCTAGTGGTTGAGGTAGTTAGTGGGCACGAGCACATTTGAAACTTACAAGCAAAACCCCTTGTGCTTGTTTGGTAGCAGCTTATGCTACTTTATAGTAAATATCATTGGTGACTGACAAGTGAATTGGACATTATGTTGAAAGGGTAATTCATCTACTAATAGGTTTGAAATATGGAGCTTGGTAGTTAGCCTCTTATGACTGATTCTGGATATGAAATTGCTAATGATTAAAAATTGTGGATCATGGGTGAATATGTATGTTTCGATCTTGATGGATTAGTGATGGTCTGATATAAACTGACATTGTCATGGTTCGATGGATAGTTTAATATATCCACCTTTGGAATTTTGGTATTGCTTCTTTGTGATGGATTTCATTGGACATGAGATAAAGTGAAGAATGCTTGAGTTATGGGCTTGAATATTTGTGTTGATCTTGAGGGATTGGTGATGGTCTGATATAAACTGATTGTCATGGTTTGATGGATAGTCTGATATATCCACTTTTGTATTTAAGGAATCGCCTCTGTTCGATTGACATTTTTGGACTTAAGATGAAGTGAAGGGTACTTGGGAGTTATAGGCTTGAACATTGTTGTATTGATGATTATAGACATTGATTTGTATCTAAAGGCTCTGAGTGTGATGTGGAACCATTACTCATGGGTTCAGAATGAAGCAAGTGGAAATTGTTAAGTTTAGGTATGAACTTGAAATTGCGAATTAAGGTTTAGTGATTGACCTTGGACAACAATAGTTTCTGAGAATAAGGTTTGGTAAGCTGCATACTTGTAAACATGTTAGCTTGACAAGTTTTATTGGTTGGTTTCCATTGGAAGCTTATAGCTCGCAACCCAGTCAAATGAATATGTATTAGGGTTACTAGATTTAGACATCGATAAGGAATGTTGTCAGAAGAATGAAATAAATAAATAAAATTGTTTCGTTTAATGGTATAACCCTCAGTTGATAAGAAGGGTGACAGATGGTCATGAATGATAAACTCTGCAAATATTGTTTGGTTTAAGCCTGGTAAAACATCTTGGATAAGAAACTTGTGTAGGGATCAAAAGGACGAGTCTAGAAAAATTGAAATTGATTTTTGGATGAAGGTGATGGAACACTGAGTCCACGAAGGATTGTTCTTGACTCATGTATTCCTATACTTCATTTAATCGACAAGGAGCTGCCAATTCCATATGCAATAAAGCAAGTCGAGGAAATTCCTTGGAATATCATGTGCTTTTGGACAAGCAACCCATAGTCTTTCGACATCTGTGGAAATGGTTGCCAAAGGAATTTTCAAGGACCATCCTAATGCTCATTGCAGATAGCATGACATGTTCTGGAAAATTGATCGACAAAGGACATTTCATCCCCTCCTTGCCCAGCAAAGTCAGCTTTCAAGAAAATAACTTGAGGACGTCATGCTTTAGAAAGTGGTAATGAAGGTAGACGCCAAGGTTGAGTGGCTTGCCAAGAATAAATTGCCCAGAGAGACATCGCCGTATATCTACCAATGATTGAATGAGATTAAGAAGGATTTGCTTACCTAAGATCCTAGCATGTCTTAAGTTTATTGATTTAACCATTGGTCACGGAGATGCGAAGTGAGAATCAGTCCATAGGAATGATTATTATGGATAGACGAAAAGGATTAGAAAATCGATTTGCATGGAAAAGAAATCGACACAGACAACGCAAACTTGTGGTGGATGCTGAGATGAAGGAAAATGATATTTTCTGAGGACGCAAGATTGATATGGCCACAAGTAGTTTGATAACGGTTGTATGGTAGCTTGACTACTAAGTGGATCTTTAAACAAGTAGAAGGATATGTTCTAACCTTAGAGTCAAAGTGGAGAAATGGATAAGTGCAATGATAGAATGACTTAATGAGTAACTGTGCCCTAATTGAAGAATGACACCACATTCGTTCAGCGATGGATAAGACTTAGTTCGGAGGTTATGTGGGAACGCATATGTCATTGGACTAATGTGACCTTAAGATGAAAAGTCGTTTTGATTCCTCTAGTGACGCCACAACTTTTAGAGAAAAGAAAAAGGATTCGAGTCATAGTTGAGGTGAACATTTGAACAAGCTGGAGATGCTCGAAAGACAGAAAATGGAAATTCTTGAAAGGCAATGGTGAGTGCTCATCACCATGAGATGAAAGGGTTTCTTCATGGAACAAATCAGATGAAGTTTCTTCATGGAGCAGGTTAAGTTGCGGTAATGAGAAAGGTAGCACTCCTACATGACATACAAGCGAACTGACAATTCTTGGGATAAGAACAAGTAGTGTACTTTCTCGAAATGAGTTAAAAGATGAGCCCAAAGAGAGATTGGAGACTCTTGGGAGAGACAGAGGAATAACAAAAGAATTTTTCTTGGGAACAAGATGGTGGTTTTCAAGAAAAATAGAGATGGCCTTGCAAACGCAAAATTTTACAAATAAGTATGAAATTCATGGACTTATCAGCTATGGACGAAAAGACTTTGATCTTGTTTATGGCTCCGACAAAGACGATTGATACAAGATCCTTCAAGGATGCTCAAAAGGAAAATGAAGTATAGGTTGTGGGCGTTCATGATATGAACTTTGCATTATTCGAGGAAAATTTTACAGCATTAGATCTGTTGGAGAAGTACGCAGAGCGTATAAACTGAGATTCCTAAGGTGAAGTACGAAAGTAATGATCAACCTCATGAAGAACTTGAGGATGTTGGATAAGAAGTTTTCATCGATCACTACTTAGGATTGGACGATATACACGATTAATTGTGGTTATAGATTTAGTGATCGACATTAGATTGGATGATAAGTCGAAACGGAAATGATTTATCGATAAGCTCAACTTATGAATAAGAATTATAATGAGACGACTGTTATTGGTGGATTTAGGTTTGAATGATGATGTACCTTGAAGGTTTTAGTTACTGATCTTTATTGAGGGCCCTAGAGGATGTAAGGTAAGATGTTCACAAGGAAGCGAATGATTAATATTGGACCGAGGGCCAGTGTAATGGAACGCATATAATTTCAAATCGAATGGCGACCAGACTTGAAGTTATAGATTGGCCATAGGCAATTAATATTTAGTACATAGTCGTTCGTGATGTAAGAAAGTTTAGATTAAGATAAAGATTTATATGAAAACAAGAGATGTTATGGGCAAGTGAACGTTCATGTATTAAGCATATATATGCATTATGATGATTAAGTCTTGCAACAAGCGTGGCATCGATTTGTCAGACTTAATAAACTGTCGCTTGGTATGTGACGAAATATAAGGTACCTACAAACCGTAAGACATGGTATGGGACATGTTGAGGGGGACTCAACTTCATAAATGTGTTTCTTAGGGAAGACCTGTAACAACCCGATCTGATGAGAGCGAGGAGTGATCGTCGAAGCAAGAAGGCTCGGACAAAGTGCGGCTCTTGGCAGGCTTTTAGGATGACGATGGGGGCAAGAATGAACTAAGTCATGCATTGAAAAAGATGGGTCTAGGCATTGAGCTAAGTTTGACTAATTCTTGAAAGCTACGTCAACTGATTTAGGATACATGGCTTACCATATCGAGCGAAGTACAAGAAAATGATGAACGGATAGGACACTGCCAATGAAGAGTGCCTAATACCTTGTGGATATTGGTGAAGGCCAAGCATTTGCATTATGCCTCCGTTGTAATCAGAGAGGGCTTTGTTGTGTGATCATAAAAACTTGGAGTGAAATTAGACTCTCATGAACCAGTGAACTAGTGACCTAGAAGTGTCATGGAATATGAGATGTCTAAAGATCGTGACTAATAGAACCATGAACGTGGCATATCCTATTGGCATTAGGAATAGCGAGACGTGTAAGTGACATTGAGATGTGAATAGAGGAACCCTATATAACATTTTGACAGGTTCAAATCCTATAGAGGTGATGAAGGGAATCAACTATCAATTGATTCTATCTATTTATATAGAATGCCCAAATTGCCATTAGTATGGTCATGAATGGCATCTATAGAACAAGAAAGGTAAGTTAAGTCCAAGATATGTCAGATCATTTGAGGTTCTATGGAATAGGGTCAATCCCTTAATAAAAGTGTTGTGGCAACACCAACATGTTGAGAATGTTACGCAGAAGTTTGATGAGTCAATGAAATAGCAGTAACCTTTGCCTTTTTGGGGTGATAAATCCGATTTCAAATTTTCGAGGACAAAATTTTTATAAGGAGAGAGGAAGTTGTGGCATCCTCCGTTTGCTATATTCCTAATTATCAATGAAATTCGAAAGGGATTAGAGAACTAACCTAAAGTACAAGGATTTGGAACCTTATTGTATTGGATTAAGCAAGGAGGATATGTTATGCCAAGGTGACATACATGAAAGTGAGTTAGGAAATTTGCCAAGGAATTGATTGAATTAAGAATGTCACGGCTCAAGTCATATTATAAGAAATTTAGCCGTGAACATTGAGGAATATTGTGGGCAAGAAATCGAAATTAAGATACCAATATATCATCAAAAGAAATTGATGTGATATCACTAAATCGATTAAGGAGTTTCGTATTTAAGGACTGTGGTACTTTAGTCAAGAATCGAAGTTCCAAGACCAAATTATTATCAAGTCAAGTTGATTGGAGAATTAGGGAATTACCTTGGAATTATTACATGGCCAAATATATGAAGGAAATCGCCACCATTGGATTTATATTGGGAAGCAAGGAAATCAATAAATGGCCGATGGATCAAGAGCTCATGGAGATTAAAATGAGCATGGTTATATGATTTAATTTCCCTATCCTTGGGGGAGCAAGACATTTTCGACCATTTGGGGCAAGAACACTTGGCAAGACTAACCCATGTGCATGAATTTCTATTGGTTGAATGGCATTGTGAACAAGCAAGAGAATTTGATTAATCATTGGTTCATGGTCCCATCAAGATTATATTGGAATGACTTATCACCATTGGGGGAATGAACACTTGGCATAAATTTGAGAAATAAATCATTGTATTATGGGATGTGAGACAAGTGTCAAATGAAGAACTTTTTAAGATATGCAAGGAGATATTTGTAGGAGCTTTTATTAGCCTTATTACAAGGTGGATTTACAAGAAAACGGACCACGGCCCGAGAGCCCACATTTTTGATTTTCAGCGCGTGTTGAAAGAAAACGGCTCATTCGAAGTCGTCTGGAAGTCGAATTGAGTACCGTTTTCTCCCACACGACCGTAAGACAATAAGGAATTCAAATTTGGGCTCCAATTATAAGATAAGTGGATGAAAAATTGTCAGTTTTAGCAAGAGTGAACTTGAACGTGAAAATCTAGTGTTAGTATTGGACGCCCGAGGAATTCTTGTACATGGCCACTCATGATTCTCTTTCTCTACTACCTTGGTGTACATGGATGTGATCATGGATGACTTGATCACCATTGAATTAAAATGGAGGACATAGAGTTGTGAATGTGTCACGCTCCGAACTGGCGAGCACGCGAACATCCTTGTCCATGCCGCTCATTCAAGAATACTCCAGGATTCAACGGCCAATAACATTATCTCAACTCCTTTTATCAAATGCAAGCAGAAGCGATGCCTTCTCTCGTCATATAATTACCGCAACATACAGATGACTTAGGACATATGCAACCAAATCTCAATAACCAATTACTAACAGATCAACTCCTAATTCAATATCTAAAGTACAATCTCAATATCCACAATTTACAATCTCACTCTAAATACAACTGGTCAACTATCTCTGCAAGTGCCACTCCTTGGCAAACTCGTGCTACCTTCGCCTGGAACTTGAAAAATGTAAGCCCCCATTGGGGTGAGATATAAATCTCAGTTAGGTGGGTCTTAACCCTAGGTTAGGCCGATCGTCCACTCAGGCAGTTATGTCTCTCTACAGATCCCAACTCAAGATCACACACAAGTATAGCAATCATAATTTAATAAATAACAACATACAAAAGACAGGCGCGCATTTATAACTTCACGTCACACACAAATGCACATATATGCTCAGCCCGCCACTTCGCCACATCCATCAACCTCTACCTGCCTCATTTCTAGCCCACGATTAGATCGCATCAGGCTCGGCCTGCGTAAACATATTAGACCGCCATCGGTGACTCGCGTAAACGCATCAGGTCTTGGTTCATCTCCAGGCAAGGTATATGAGCTCATACTCTATCCAGCAATTAGATCGCATCAAGGCTGTGGCTATCTCAACCTCGCGACTCCGTCGCAACAGGGCGCCATCTAATCATACTTCATTCCGTGACCTCGTCGTATTAGGGTCTCAATCTTCCGCCACGCGTCTCACACGCCTCAGTGCGCCATCTAATCGTACAAGGTCGGTTCTTGGTAAAAAACTTATCAAATTGAGCCCAACTTTTTACCACAGATTCTTACATGTATCCACAAAATTTTAGCTAAGGATTCCAACATTTCGATCACCCAAGGGACTGAGAACCGAACCTACCTCAGATTAAAGCAGTTTCCGTCGACTCTCGAGAGGATCGTCGCTCCGGACTCCTCGGTGCTCCAAATGCTCCAATTCTTGGAACATGTCGGCAAGACATAGATCTTTCTTGTGGTGGCTGGCTAGCATCCAGGGGTGGCCGGAAGTGGCTGTGGTGGTCGGCGAACGGGAGACCAGAATCTGGTCGGGCGAGCAGAGAAGAAGCTGGAGGAAGAAGAGGATGTGTTCGGTTGATTGGGGGTGGTTTTTGTCGAAAATAGAGTGAGGAGAGAGAGAGGAAGAGAGCTGGTTATCCCCAAAAAGAATTGATTAAATAAAGTGATTGATAGGTGGGCATTAATTGATGAATTGATCTCCACCCTTGGATTTGTGACACTTGTCCATTACTCTATCCCATGAGATCCAATGGCCATTTTTAATCCTCTTTTTCGACAGCTTATGGGGAGGGTTTATAGTCCATTTTGCCCTTTTTCAATTGCAATGACAAAGTTCTAAGCTTGAGGGGCAAAATGATCATTTTATCCCTGATGTTCCGCACGTCGTTTTTCTCGTTCCAGAAACCTTTGATAGGGCGACGGCCAATCCAAATAATGTTGAAATTCTTGATTTTCCATTTCAAATCTTTCAAAGCTCGTTTCTGATAGTTTTCTCTATCAGACGTGGTTCCAGCCTATCCCGAACCGACGGGCGACTTTCGGAGACATTACGCGTATCGACCCCGTTGTCAATTTGTGGCGGCTTTGGTTGTCATGTAATTATGAGGGTCTATCACTAGTTCCTAAGGTCTCAATCTTCACCGTCCGATTTAGGAAAATTTTACAAATCATACATTAGTTAAGCGGCATCACTCGCGCTCCAATTGTATGACACTTGCAAGGCATCCCTTAATTGTTCTTGGATCGGCCTTTTTGTGGCTCTAAATATCCCATCGACAATCCTTATGGTCAAAGCGCCTTTTCCTATCCGAGTTCCTCAGGTCCACGTACCTCGTCTCGCGTTAATCTTTCCCATGGGGTTAGTATACTTGAATTGATCAGGTTCGAGCGGGATACGACTGAAATACATCTCCAGATATACACTTCTCATGAATGAGCCTGAAATCGACAGGAAATTAGAATGCCACAACTCTTCCCCCTTAAAGAAATTTCGTTCTTGAAATTCACAACTTTCTACTTCATCCAATCCCTCGGGGGTATAGGCGTCTCGTCGCATCCTCACTTTTCCGAATAATCCTTTCCAACTCAAAACTATCTTCCCTCCGGGACTTGTCTCCTTCAGTCCTCAATCCGATTTACTTTTCTCCATTCTCTTTTGGCGTTCATATCATTGGCCAGCAGCTCTTCCTCGAGCGTTTACTCTAACTCTTTCATTTGTCCATAACCAACCTTACCAAGCTCTCGCTAGTATGCAGTCTTACTGTCCACTCCATTTGGCGTATTACTCCTTTCGAGCTTCCTTTCATGCCAACAACGATTCAAGGGCTTTATCAATTTGCCCTTCATTGATCAAACCAAGTTACGGCCCTCTTAACTCCTCAAATATTTACATAGCTGCTTCCATAGCAATCCATTTTCGATTTCATCCAAAATTCCCTTGGATCAAAGTAATCCTTCAGCTTTCATCAACACGTCTAGTACTCAATTGCATGATAGACAAACCTCCACTTTCAACCTTATCACCAATACATGTATGTGCATCTTGGCACGTTTTTGTGCCACCCCAGGAAATACCATAATTCTCCTTTCGAATTTTAATGAGGTTATCTCCTTAAGTTTCCTCTCAATACTGGATTCGTACTTCCGTCCATGTCCTCCAAGGTTCTATCCATTTCTGTAATCTGTCCAGTATCAACGTTTTGCCGTGGTAACACCTCAATTTCCTTCTAGCCTTCAGGCCAGGTGTTTCCAGTAGCCATCACTCTAATCCATTACTTAATGTTCAACTCCCACTTGTAAACATCCGTTAAACTGTTCACCCTTAGCGATGCAACTATCGCTATGACAATACTTGGGTGCTCTCTTTGTTCCACATGCCTCGCCTTCAATTCCCTTTATACAGTCCATACTCTCAATATCTTACAACTCCCATAATTTTGAGGTCTCTTCTTCATCTAAGCAATGCTCTCACATCCACAAACAACTCTGTACGTCTGCGTTGCCTCTTAACCAATTCCCCTTGGGAAACTGCTACTTTATACTCTCTTAGTAGGCGTAGCCTTGCAATGTCTTTTCACTCATCAACATTTCCCAACTTTACCACGAGGACACTCGCAGACTACTCCAATCATGCTCTAAGCATGTCAATTCATGTAGCTTTACTATCCTGGCGTACATGCAATACCCATTTCAATTCGTCTTGTTACTCCTCAAGTTCCGTTCTGCGTTGCGTCATTATGACCTTCATAAGCTTCTCGATTTCCAACCGGAATCGTCATACATTGCATAGTCATCAGCTTAATTTGAGTCCTCGAAAACGCTTTTCATGTTCATTCACCCATTCGTATCACAGCTTGTCCCTAGTCCATTTCACCAATGGAATAGCTTTCGTAGGGAATCTTTCAACGGTCCGTCCATAACAACTCACCAATCTCATAAATTCTCAACTTCCCGTAATTCACATCGACCCTAGTCGATCCATCATTCATCATCATCCTCACAGGCTCCACATGAATTTCATTTCTCATAAATCTCCCAATAGAGGAATCTTACCTCATCAGGTCCACAACTTGCACCCTTCACACTTAGCATGCAATAGACATTTCCTCAGAGCCCATATGACATCCTCATAACCGTTCATATTTCTCATGGCTCCTTACTTGAGTTCAACCATCACCTCTCAAGATGGCAACGACCTACTCAATCATTCCTTGGGCACTTAGTTCGGCGATTATCGACTTATTTCCCCTAGGTGTTGAATCTTCCCAACTATTCCTTGCACTTTTCTCTTGAGCTCAGACCTTAGCTCTCTGTCGTCACAGGTCTTCCCTAGGACCGCACGACATTTCGTTTATCCTTGTCACTCTTCTCCTCGAGAAGCATTAGTGCTAGCCTTTGAGTTTCATACTCGCTAAGACGAACTTACCCAATCCCGTTTGTTCCACTGAACGTCAACATCATCCTAGAATTCAACATTGTCCTCAAGACACCCTCTCAGATTTCACTTCCAAGAATCATTCAAGTCCTGCATCCTCTTTCTTAGTATAGACGCTTATTCATCACACTAAGACAATTTAGAGTCTTTCTTCCTTTTACAATATGGTCTCTTACTCTAAGGAAGAAACTACAAAATTCCGTGGCATTTTCTTACTTCAAATTCACCTTGCCCTTCTCATTCCATGGGACGACAATCTTGGAGTCTGCGTCAACAACGACACCTTTACTCCAGAGCTCAAATGCCACCATGCTTTCACATCCTCTTTCTCATAACTCAGTCACCTCTAGTGACAATACCTATTCGTCCTTGGGTCTTCACCCGTTCACTTGTCGAATGGTCAATTCAATTAACTCAAATCACTTTACAAGTGTTCTTCAAGTGTTCCTTTCGCTTACCAAATCGTTTACTAGAATCATAACCAGTCAGGGCTATCAAGTTCGTTCACTTTTCCCTTCGTCAGTGACCATTTTATGGTCCAATCGCCCTTTAAGATCAATGCCCTATCTTTAGGGAATAGCAACTTATGATTTCATATCTCACGATTCCACTTCAATCAACCGATCTTCGGAAGTCATTAACTTCAAGCAATCTAGCATGTCGAGTCTTCTTTGATCTCATTCATAATAGAAAAGACTTACTACTTACTTTCCACTATGTGCCTTACGCCCAGAAAATCAACCATTTCTCGTAGGCACGCTCCATATCCATAATGAACATTTCTTTGCTCGTAATCCATGAGCAGGAGTTCCTTTATTCATAAGTCTTTTGATTATCCTCCTTTCTTGCTAAGTCCCATCACCATTCCTCAAAATCAGAAATAACATCCAACCATAAGGTTCTCAAGTTCCAATTCACTCAGGGACTTACTCATCTTATTTAAGGCCCCTTGACCACCCTTACCATATGTCTAAGCGACCTTGAGAACTTTGTCTCACACCGGTCGATCATCTTATGATCCTTGCAAAAGTATTAGGATCCAAACAATCCTTGCTCTCAAGCAATCCCAGGATGATACCTCACATCGACCAACTCAAAAAAGGTAGTCTAGGCAGATCTCATGCTTTTAAGGAAATCTTTCCTTTAATGATCTTTCACCAATCCTCAATAGCCTCTTCGAGCTAATACAGCCAGGGTCACTTTCTTTCTTTAAAGCACCCAAAATCTCTAAGGTTTTCTCACAAAACCCTCAATTCAGAGGGAGACAATTTCGAATCTCATCCCTCTACCTGACTCAATCAATTTCAGCCTTACACATAACCTTACAAGCTTTCCCAAGCTCTCGTGGTCCTATCCACACATCCAATTTCGAAAAGACTTACTCAGGATCATCTTTCTCGTGATTTCTATCACTTAACTCGTCAGTACAAGCATTTATCATCACAGTGATTTAGAGAATCATGGCAGCTCCTCTCTGAACTTGCTTAATCAACAATTTCTCATTTCCATTTAAAGTTTCACGACCCATTCAGCTCTTGGGTCTCGTACGATCAACCGATCGAGCCATATTCTCTTTTTGTACTTGTACTCCCATCGGCCATCTCTACTCAATTCCATGATCCATCTCAACTTTTGGATCTTCCATACCACGTATCCTTGAGCCCAACGCTCTTCTATGACCACACCTTGGTCGTTCAACCTCATTAAGTTCTCATGATCCATCTTAGTCCTTGGATCTTTTCGTATCTCCCATACGCAAGCCAACTGCTACTCTAGCGACCATACCTTGGTCTTTCAGTCTTATCAGGTTCTCATGCCACATGAATCACAATGATTCCCTCTAGGAATCCAAGACTCTCAAATCATCTACTCAAGTCCACCAATCTCAGGCTGCTCATCTTAATATCTTTCACTATCAACCAACTCTCTAATGGTTCTTAAGTAATTCTGAATTAACTACCAATTAGTCAAGGATTCCAAATCATCCTTGGTCGGCAATCCTTCCTCGAGCCAGCCTCAACGTAGCAACTTCTTAACCGACAGCCATCACTAGGCTAGCCTCAACTAGGCAACTATCAATCAATCACTCAAGACAGCAACTCATTGAGTCAAAAGCTCATACTCTAGGCCTAAAGGCATTTGCCACTCTAGCATAGTCACAACAGACTATCTCATTTCACAGGCCTCGTTCCTCAGGTATAAACCCATACGTCGTCTAACCTCTTAGTCATATCTTGGCCTAACCAATCACACGAGGCTAATCATCAAACGTGCCTAACAGGCCCCTCACACTATCACTTTTCTTTCCTAAAGGCATCTACCGCCAAACACAAAGCCTTTAAACATGCCACTCATAGGCACCATTACACCGGTCATGCCACTTTTAATCATTCTCGATGAGAATCAATCCCGTGCCATACATCCCTTATCCACCATTGGACTTAACCTGATACCTAGGCTTCCCCTTTCAAGTTATGACTTGGGTCATTCCTGCCTTTACCATCTTAGAAGCCTGCCAGGAGCCGCTCCTTGTCCGGACCTCTCTGTCCCGGCGATTACTCCCCGTCCTCATCAGACCTGGCTGACGCAAGTTGCCCCAAGCCATACATCTACGGAGAAAGCCCCGTTCCACATGTCCCATACCATGTTTCATCACAGTTTATAGGTATCCCATCAACTTGTTCCATACCAAGTGACGATTTATTAAGTCCAACATCGATAAGTCATTGCATGCACCCTCATCGACTTGTATTTCAAAGCCACAAACTGAAGCACAGCATGACGGTCCTCATCACTTGTCCTGTGAAAACCACCTTCAAGTCAATTCCTATCCATTCAAGAGTTCTAATTCCACTAATGATCGTCACATCTCACGGATCGATTGCCTATATTCAACCCTATACCTCAAGTCCAGTCAACATTCAAATCAAATCCCTATGCATTTGATCGCAATTGATCTTCAATTGAAGTACTCATCGTATTCATCTCAACTCATAAAATCCAAGGTTGTCATTAGTAATTGATAGCTAACCCACCAAGTCTCATGCAATTTAAGCCTGAATCCGCTAATACTAGTCGTCTCTTTATAACTCATACTCCTCAAGTTGGGTCATTAACAAATCAAGATCACAACCAAACACCTCAATTGACCCTTCATTCATAAGCAATTTCCCTATTATCTTCAAGCATAATTACTACCTCAAGGTTTATGTTCATGACTCTCCAATCACAGCTTGTTTCCACTTAAGCCTTAATCACCACGTAACTCAAGATCATCCACCAAACTCATCTCTAGGACATTAAAGTGTACCCAAGTTCAAGCCTACGTCCTTAAAACTCAACAATCCAGGCCTAGTCCTATAAACCTTAATATCTAACTGTCCTCAAGTCATCGCTTCTTATTACTCCAAACCTCAATCACCTTGGATCGAGCTGACCTTGCTCTGATACCAAATTGAACGGGGATGTCACGCCCCGAACCCGATGAGCACGCAAACATCCCTGTCCATGTCGTTCATTCAAGAATACTCCAGGATTCAACGGCCAATAACATTATCTCAACTCTTTTTATCAAATGCAAGCAGAAGCGATGCCCCCTCCCGTCATATAATTACCGCAACATACAAATGACTTAGGACATATACAACCAAATCTCAATAACCAATTACTAAAAGATCAACTCCTAATTCAATATCTGAAGTACAATCTCAATATCCACAATTTACAATCTCACTCTAAATACAACTGGTCAATTATCTTTGCAAGTTCCACTCCTTGGTAAACTCGTGCTACCTTCGCTTGGAACCTGAAAAATGTAAGCCCCCACTAGGGTGAGATACAAATCTTAGTAAGGTGGGTCCTAACCCTAGGTTAGGCCGATCGTCCACACAGGCAGTCACGTCTCTCTACAGATCCCAACTCAAGATCACACACAGGTATAGCAATCATAATTCAATAAATAACAACACACAAAAGACAGGCGCGCATTTATAACTTCATGTCACACACAAATGCACATATATGCTCAGCCTGCCACTTCGCCACATTCATCAACCTATGCCTTCCTCATTTCTAGCCCGCGATTAGATCGTATTAGGCTCAGCTCGCGTAAACGTATCAGACTACTATCGGTGACCCGCGTAAACGCAACAGGTCCCAATTCATCTCCAGGCAAGGTATATGAGCTCATACTCTGTCCCGCGATTAGATCGCATCAAGACTGTGACTATCTCAATCCTGCGACTCCGTTGCATTAGGGCGCCATCTAATCATACTTCACCCTGCGACCTCGTCGCATCAGGGTCTCAATTTTTCGCCCCGCGTCTTACACGCCTTAGGGCCATGCCATGCTATGCTCATGCTATAATTAGGACTTATGCTTTGACTCTCAATTCAAAGGCACACTTAGTGGCAAGTGCTAATATAAACACATTTCATAAATTCTGTGGCATGCAGGCAAATCAAATGATGTACAAGCATGGCAATCACTCAAGCATAGATAACGTCACATACATTCATCCTATACATCTTAGGACACATCAAACTATCACCTTTGGGAATTTCCTCATAAATCGATCCAGTCGGCCCTCCACTTACCCAATCGAGTCCAATCGTCTTAACAAAGGGTTAACAATTCCCTTACCTTCGCTTAGCAACACAAATAACTCCCCTTTGAGCTCCCTAGAATTTGGCCAACTCAAGTCCAAAGCCGATTTGTTGCGCAACCTAGGATTATCGATCGATTTGTCAAATTTCAAGTCCAATTCTTCAATTCATCCACCCAAATCACTTTTAATATACTTCTCATCATCTCTTCACATCATACACACCAAATTGCAACATAAATCCAGCATATCTAGCCACCCACAGAATCAGTTTGGCCTGGCATTGAACCGGTTCCATTCGGTTCTGTTCATGCCGAGTCCAACCGGTATTAATCTACTTTAAATCCATCAATTATATACCCTTCTACCTCTTATAACATCTATTCAAGGGTTTGGGTGGCTCACCGTGAATTTCAAGCCATGTGGTTGCCGAAAAGTCGTCGGAACTCGCCGGAGCCTTCCTTGGTCAGTTACCGGCAGATTCTGGGCAAGATATACATGGGTGGTTCATGGTAAAAAACTTATCAAATAAATATTCAATTTTTACCATAGATTCTTACACATGTCTACTGAGGCTCCACCAAATTTGAGTTTTAAACTCCAAGAATTCGACCTTCAAATGGACTGAGGAACAGACCTACCTCAGGTTGGCTCCAGTTCTGTCGGCCTGTGGGAGAATGCTTGCCCCGAATTCCACAGAGCTCCAAATGACTTGATTCAAGTTGGAGGACGTCGATAAGAGGTGGATCTATGCTGTGGTGGTCGGCTAGTGGCAGCTGGTGGCTGGAAGTGGCCCTCGTGGGTACCCAACAGAGGCTCCAGAACTGATTGCTGGTTCCTCTAAGTCAGTTTATGGGCGAAATGTACAAGGTCGGTTCGTGGTAAAAAATGTATCAAATTGAGCCCAACTTTTTACCACAGATTCCTACATGTCTCAATGATCTCCACAAAATTTGAGCTAAGGATTCCAACATTTCAACCACCAAAGGGACTGAGAACCGAACCTACCTCAGATTGGAGTAGTTTCCGTCGACTCTCGAGATGATCCTCATTCCGGACTCCTCGGTGCTCCAAATACTCCGATTTTTGTTGAAAAATATCGACAAGACATAGATCTTTCTTGTGGTGGCTGGCCGATGTCCAAGGGTGGCCGGAAGTAGTCGTCGTGGCCGGCGAACTAGAGACCAGAATCTGGTTGGGCGAGCAGAGAAGAAGCTGGAGGAAGAAGAGGATGTGTTCTGTTGATTGGGGGGGTGGTTTCTATTGAAAATGGAGTGAGAGAGAGAGAGGAAGAGAGCTGGTTATCCCCAAAAAGAATTGATTAAATGAAGTGATTGGTAGGTGGGCATTAATTGAAGAATTGATCTCCACCCTTGGATTTGTGACACTTGTCCATTACTCTATCCCATGAGATCCAATGACCATTTTTAATCCTCTTTTTCGATAGCTTATGGGGAGGGTTTATTGTCCATTTTGCCCTTCTTCAATTGCAAGGGCAAAGTTCTAAGTTTGAGGGGCAAAATGGCCATTTTACCCCCGACGTTCCGAACGTCGTTTTCCTCGTTCCGGAAACCTTCGATAGGGCGACGACCAATCCAAATAATGTTGGAATTCTTGATTTTCCATTTCAAATCTTTCAAGGCTCATTTTTGATAGTTTTCTCTATTAGACGTGGTTCCAACTTATCCCGAACCGACGGGCAGCTTTCGCAGACATTACGCGTATCGACCCCGTGATTCATATCATGTTTAGGACTCGTCAATTTATGGCGGCTTTGGTTGTCATGTAATTGTGAGGGTCTATCACTAGCTCCTAAGGTCTCGATATTCACAATTTGATTTAGAAAATTTTTGCAAATCATTAGTTGGTTAAGCGGCATCACCCGTGCTCCAATCGTGTGACACTCGCAAGGCATCCCTTAATCGTTCTTGGATCGGCCTTTTTGTGGCTCTAAATACCCCCTCGACAATCCTTATGGTCAAAGCACCATTTCCTATTCGAGTTCCTCAGGTCCACGTACCTCGTTTTGCGTTAACTTTTTCCATTTGGTCAATCTACTCGAATTGATCAGGTTCGAGTGGGATACGACTAAAATACATCTCTAGATACACACTTCTCATGAATGAGTCTGACATTGACTGTAAATCAGAATGTCACAGAATGGATGGCTAGATAAAGAGGACCTACGAAGATTAATATACAAATGACCACAAGATTTGTTTTCCTCTTCTTTCTTGGGCAATAAGGACTAGATGACCAATGGTGTCTCGCCCCGAAATCGGCGAACACGCGAACATCCCTGTCCATGCCGTTCGTTCATAAATGCTCCAGGATCCAACAGCCAATATCATATAGAAATACGCATGCGGGAGCGATGCCTTCTTCAATCATATAAATACAACACATCCGATGACCTAGGACATTATTGCCGAACACTCCTGAGATAGGAGAGGGAGCCATCTTGAGAGAAAGGATTAGAGATAGGGATGGAAAAGACAGAGAAGGGAAGAACCCACCCGGTGCGAGCCGGAAAGTGTTCAATTGGAACATGAAAACGTAACTGAATTGGTAATCAAAGATCAATTCCTAATTCACCAATCATAAATACAATCCCAATATCACATGACAAATTCATTCTAAAAACAAATGGGCCAGCTAACTCCTCCAAATGCCACTCCTTGGCAAGCTTGTGTTACCTCCGCCTGGAACCTGTAAAAATCAAAGCCCCCACTAGGGTGAGATATAAATCTCAGTAAGGTGGGTCCTAATCCTAGGTTAGGCCGACCGTCCACTTAGACAGTCATATATCCAATCAAATTAGGCTCTGGCTCACACATGCATATAGGCACCGGTCAATAAACTCAACATATGGATGACAGACAAACATCGATGACCTCAAGTCACACTCATGTAATAATACCCATGCACTCTCAGCCTACCACATCTCATATTCATTGACCTCAACCTGTCTAAATCTCTAGCCTGCGATCTTGTCGCCTCAGGCTTGGCAACCCGCGTAAACGCATCAGGTTCCGATAAATCTCATGGCCAATAACATTATCCTAACCTTTGCCTGCCTCATTCTCTAGCCCACGAACAAGTCGCCTCAGGCTCGGCCCGCGTAAACGCATCAGACAGTCATCAGTGACTTGCGTAAACGCATCAGGTCCCGGTTCATCTCCAGGCAAGTCAATAAACTCAACATATGGATGACAGGCAAACATCGATGATCTCAAGTCACACTCAAGTAATAATACCCATGCACTTTCAGCCTACCACATCTCATATTTACTGACCTTAACCTGTCTAAATCTCTAGTTCGCGATCTTGCGGCCTCAGGCTCTGCCCGCGTAAACGCATCAGATCGTCATCTGCGACCCGCGTAAATGCATCATGTCCCGGTTCATCTCAAGATAAGGTTTATGAGCTCATACTGAATCCCGTGAACTCGTTGCATCAGGGTATATATATATCCTGCCCCAAGTCTCATACGCTTTAGAAACGCTTCAGGGCCTCTTCGTCTCGCGATTAGATTGCATCAGGACCTTGGCCATCTCAACCCTGCGAACTCGTTGCATTAGGGTATTCTTTTCCTGCCCCACGTCTTGTATGCCTCAGGGCCTTTCCATATTATACTCATACCACGATTCCCGTTTCAATTCACAGATAAAGCACATGAGCAACTCGGGCACAATTCTATTATCCACAGCATGCAACACGATCAATGATACACATACATGACGGACAATTCAAATATATACAACATCCTACGTATCTCTTCTATCATCACCTAGGACATGCCTATAATCATCCTTTGAAAAATCCTCATAATTCAACCCAATCAATGTTTGACTCACCTAATTGAGTCCAATCGTCCTAGCGTAAAGTTATGAATTTCCTTACCTTTGATTTGGCAACACAAATTACTCCTCTTGGACCCTCCAAGGTTTCGATCAAATCAATCCAAAGCCAATTCATCGCGCAACCTAATAAAATTCAACCAATTTGTCAATTCTCAAGTCCAATTCCTCAATTCATTAACCCCTATCATCCATAACATATCCCTCAACATCTCATCACATCATAATCATCAATTTGCAGCTCAAAATTACCAATCTCAGCCTCCCACAGATTCGGTTTGTACAAAACTGAATCGATCCTTCTTGGTTCGGTATAAACCGAGCACTACCAGCCCTTAATCCAACTCTTAATCCACCATTTAATCATTAATCTACCTCTTAACATGATTATCTAAAGATCTAAGAGGCTCACCAAAGATTTGAGCTTGATTGGTTGCCGGAAACCCTTTGAAGTCGCCAGATCCTTCCTTGGTCAGTAACCGACAGATTCTGGGCAAGATATACATGGGTGGTTCATGGTAAAAAACTTATCAAATAAATCCTCAATTTTTACCACAAATTTTTACACATGTCTGCTGAGTCTCCACCAAATTTGAGCTTTAAAATCCAAGAATTCGACCTTCAAATGGACTGAGGAACAGACCTACCTCAAGTTGGCTCCAATTCTGTCGGCCTGTGGGAGAATGCTTGCTTCGAATTCCACAGAGCTCCGAATAACTTGATTCAAGTTGGAGGACGTCGGCAAGAGGTGGATTTATGCTGTGGTGGTTGGCCTAAAGTGGCCCTCGTGGGAACCGAACAGAGGATCCAGAACTGATCGCTGATTCCTCTAAGTCAGTTTCTGGCGAAATGTACAAGGTCGGTTCGTGGTCAAAAACTCATCAAATTGAGCCCAATCTTTTACCATAGATTTCTAAGCGTCTCATCTTGATATTCACAAAATTTAAGCTATACGTTCCAACATTTCGATCACCAAAGGGACTGAGAACCGAACCTACCTCAGATTAGAGCAGTTTCCGTCGACTCTTGGGAGAATCCTTGCTCCGAACTCCTCGGTGCTCCAAATGCTCCGATTCTCGTTCAAAAATGTCGGCAAGATATAGATCTTTGTTTGGGTGGCTGGTCAGAGTCTAGGGGTAGCTGGAAGTGGCTGTGGTGGCCGACGAAGTGGAGCCCATATTCTGGTTGTCGGTGCAACAGTTTGCAAGAGGAAGAAAATGGTGATGTTCGGTGATGGCGAGAGAGAGTTTGGCTGAATGGGTCTGTGGAGAGAGAGAAGAGAGAGTCTTGTTATCCCAAGGTTGGTCAATGAGATTGAATGTTAGGTGTAGAAAAGTTGATATGACTCTAGCCCTTAGATCTTTAACACTTGGCATTGCCTCTTCCCTAGATGATCCAATGGCCCTCAATTCCTCATCCTTTTTCGGCAGCTAATGGGTGTCAATTGTCCAAATTGCCCTTCTTGAGTTGTATAATCAAAGTTTAAAGATTGAGGGGTAAAACAGTCATTTTACCCCCGACGTTTCGATCGTCGTTTTTCTCGTTTTTGACTTTTTTCGGTAGGGCGACGGCCATTCCAAATAAAGTTGAAATTCTTGAATTTTCAATTTCAAATCTTTCAAGGCTCGTTTCTGATAGTTTTCTCTATCAAACGTGGTTCCAGCCTATCCCAAACCGATGGGTGATTTTCGCAGACATTACGCGTATCGACCCCGTAATTCATATCACGTTTAGGCCTCACCAATTTGTGGTGGCTTTGGTTGTCATGTAATTGTGAGGGTCCATCACTAGCTTCTAAGGTCTCGATCTTTACCGCCCGATTTAGAAAATTTTTGCAAATCATACGTTGGTTAAGCGGCATTACTCGCGCTCTAATCGTATGACACTCACAAGGCATCCCTTAATCATTCTTGGATCAACCTTTTTGTGGCTCTAAACATCCCCTCGATAATCCTTATGGTCAAAACATCATTTTTTATCCGAGTTCCCCAAGTCTACATACCTCGTCTTGCGTTAGCCTTTCCCCTCTGGTCGGTCTACTCGAATTGATTAGGTTCGAGCGGAATACGACTGAAATACATATCCAGATACACACTTCTCATTACTGAGCTCGAAATCGACTATAAATCAGAATGTCACAAATGGGGAAAGAGGGACTAAACAAGTGGCAACAAGAAACAACATCTAGGTTGCATAAGGAACAAGTGGCGAACATGCAAAAACCTAAATGACAAATGGCACAAATTGGGGGCCAAGCACATGCATTAGGACACTTGGTGAAGGGTCATTAGAACTATTACATTTGGCCGCCATTTGTCAAACATGCGCCACCCTTTTCTCTCTTCTTCTCATTTATATATATGGCCTCGAGAATAAGCAAAGTGGCTGCTCACTCTTCTTCCTAATTCAACCAAGAGAGAGTGAGAGAGACCAAGAGAGAGGAAGCCGTTCGGTGAAGTCTCGAGAAGAGCAGAGGAAATTGAGAATATCCAGGAGAGTTCGAGCTAATTCAAGACTTCCTCAAGGCAAGAGATTCCTTCAATCTTGCTAGAGGATAGATGTTCATTGTGTTGTTTCCATGCTAGGGAGTTCGGATCAGGTTTTAGGTCAAGAAACCCAATCTGTGGAATTCAGATCTAAACTGTGCTTACTGGGTTGTGAATTTTATCGAGCCCTGCGTGATGAGAATCCAATCAAACTTACTTCATGAAACTTGTTCATTACATCCTTTTCTATAACATTATTTAATTTCGGAATATTTGAATTTGAGGTGATATTTATAATTCCATTAGAACCACACGGACTTAGCTTATTTCTGGTGAGATTAGCCAGGACCCTACTAGTTCATGAATTTACATAGATTTTTGGAGAATGAGTTGGGTCAATTTCCCTTCATGAAAGTTTAAGAGGACATATTGGACTACAACATATAAAAATTTGGAATTTTTATGAAATGGTTAAGCTCATGAAATAGAGCTATTCTTGTGGTGTTTCCGTTGGTTCATGAAGGTTAGATTTCCTCCAGAGTATGTGAATTACTGCAATTTGTCTAAATTGAATCAACTTACGATTTCTTTATATAATGTTCTTCAATGCCTTAGGTACAACATATTAAAGTTTGGAATTTTTATGAACTCATTTTCCATTCTAATACCGATGACTTGCATAACTGCGCAGTGCTGGAATTCCCTGCTTGGGAACTGAGGTATGATGACTTGATTATAGCTTAAGCCTAGATCGAGGGATTCAAGAAGAGCAAATAATTACCTTTATTTAGATGTCTCTTGATTGGGTTCTTAAACTTGGGATTTGATGATTACTCAAGCTAGTATTGTGATTTAAATGCCTAGACTTTATTGACCCAAGGGCATGGAAAGAAAGTGGATTGATTTAACTAATTCACGTGGCTCAATCTAGGTAATTGTGACAAGACATAATTGGAAATCAAGTTAATGAAGTTAATTGTGTCATACATATACTTTGAGGTTCAGATATATGATTTCCAATGATATAATCTCTGACATGAATGTTGAAGAATCTCGTGTGAGCCTGTGGATGCCACTTGTGATCGTGATTATTGATGTTATGTATTCATGTATCTGCTTGTGTAGTCATTGATGACATTATGTTGGCATTGTATTGTGGAATTGCATGCAAGAAATGAGATTGGGAACTATGAGGTTTTCGGCCAGCATATATGGTACATGGATCAATACTTGATGAGATGTGCATGGTATTTTCTCTTCAGTGCACTGAATCGAGTTGACGCCCCAAGGCTGTGGGCAGGGATTTGTACATACTTGTGGATCTTGAGCTTGTGTGGGGAAGAGTCGTCCTATGCGTCGTGGATGCCTTGGAGTAGGGGTCGCAAGTAAATTGACTTGGTGATGGTGAGATGAATGAGAAGCATGTCATTACATATTGCATTGACATCCTCACTGTTTTAAATTGTTGCTATCTAATGATCTGAATTGATGTTGTTATATGCCTTGATGCCTTGACTATATATTTTTCTTTATAGTTTGGTTTAAGGAGTCTTAGGACCCCTATGGTGGGGTTGAATATTTGTCTTGCTAACCCACATTGTGGGAACATTTTTCAGATTGGGAGATATGATAGCTAGGCTTTGGGTTGGTATCGGAGCTGGAGGCTAGGAGGTATCTAGGATGCCACAGTTTGTCTTACCTTCGAAGACTTGCCATGGATTCGAGAAAGGATCACCTAACAAAAAGGATTACCTGTCCGAAGGTCTAGATGGGAATGTCATATCCCAGGATGACTTGTCCCACTTTTCGGAACTTGTTAGAAAATTTCTAGAAGGTTAACCTAGGACTTGGTTTACCTATAGAATGGCTTATCCTACATCTTAAGGAATCAATGGGGGTCTATATAGGGGATATACGTAACTCTTAGGTTTATCAAAGAGACTACTCTGAGATTTAGGGGTAGCCTAGAATATCAGAGAAAGCTGAATCTAAAAGTTGTCTTTTTGACATGTGATGTGTCATTCTGGGATGTAGGGACTCCAAGTATCCTGCAGAAAGCTCAAACCTACAAAAAATTTCGTTAAATGACATTTTTCTAGGATTTAGGGATTGCATGGAATCTCACAGAAAGTGAATCTGAAAATTTTATTGACAAAAAATGCTGACATGACATTTTTAAATTAATTTCTCTATCATATTTGGTACTTTTTTATTATATTTATTTGAATCTTATTTAAATTATATTTACAAAACTAAAAAAGAAAATTTAAAATTGTATTTTATTAAAGAAAACAATAGAAAAGAAAAATAGAAACATACAGCTTGCTAGTAGGGACTACTGCTGCTGCTGCCCAACCTGGAGGGGTCGACGACCTCCGTCGGGCTAGGACAAGGGTAGTTGGCCTTCGGCGGACCCCAAGCAAGTCAGCTAGATCTGGATGAGGATTCGAAGGTGACGTTCACCTCTGCCCCTGCAATCGGAGCTATTCTTGTATGAATGGGGCGAGTTAGGTTTCAATTTGCTTTTGGTTTTGCTGATTTGGTTATGAGGCTCAATCTGTCGGGTTTGTATTTCTGCCGCTTGGAGATGCGTCGTTTTGCCTTTGTTTTACTTATCTCTGAGATTTTTTCATTTGAAACTTTTCGTCTAATGTTCTTTCTCTGCGATGAATTTATCCTTCTCCGCACTTAATGTTTCTAAAATAATTTGTTGGGGATGTTCTTCCTATTCCAATGGGAAGAAGTTGGTGGTGGTAGGGTCGGTCTCCACTTCGGCGGAGGACAAACTGTTGGCGCCAAGATTTGATGGCTCGAGCTTTGTGGAGGTTGGTGATTGCACATAGATAATACAGCCCCTCCCAAATTCTACTATCTTTTTCCATTCTCAAACAACATTGAGTCATCAAGTAACATAAGAGCCGTTTTACTTTTCCCTTCCCTCTCTCGTGATTCCAGGGAGGGTGATGGTCGCTGGCCCCACGATGTTGCTCAGATCTAGGCACCCTTGCCTAGGGTCAGCCCATCCTTGTCCTTGCCCAGTGGAGGTCACTGACCGCTCCAGCGATGCACGGTGGTGGCAGCTCCTACTAGCGAGCTCCCTTTCTTGTCTTTTTTTTTTTTTTCTGCTGTTATGTTTGTTAAAATACAATTTTAACTCTTCTTTTTTAGACAAAAAAAATCTTCTTTTTTTAGTTTTTAAATATATTTTAAATAATATTTGAATAAAAAATAATAAAACATTACAAGCAGGATGGAGAAATTAATTTAAAAATTCAATGTCAGCATTTTCCGTTAATAAAATTGACGATGTTAATGGAAGGACTTGATTTTACCAACTTGACAAGTTTTAGGAATTGATTACATTTTTTTTAAAGTTTTAGGACTCAATTGTATTTTTGTGACAAGTTTTAGGCTTCTAGTGCATCTAAACTCCTCTTCGCCTCCTTTTTCTCTCTTCTGCTTCCATACACAGGCCCTTATCAACCGCATTGCACACAGGTTATGCTGTCTTCTCTTTTTAAGGCCACCATTGTTATTCCATCTTTGTTCATCTTTTTTTCCTTTTTGCAGATTGAAAAGAAAACTTGCCTAGCGTGTCATGGGCAAGTTTACGTGGCCAGGCTCGAGACTCACCATTTCTCTCTTCGGAGGAGGCTTCAACTCTTCAAAACGATAACTCTTCGCAACTCGCGAATCCACTCTAATATCTCTCGTGGAAAATGAACTCGGCGGTTTGCGATCCACAAGCTCATAGAGAAAATGTGGAAGAGACCCATTGCCCTGTCATCTTAGAAAGGAAGAGCTGCGATCTTTGACAATTAAGATGTGTATGGTAACGTTTCTGTTCCTGGGAACATTTTTGGAACAGAAACACTTTTTTGTGTTTCTATTCCTGGTTACAATATTTGGGAATACAAACGCGTTTAATAACTACATGAATTTATGTTCCTGAAATAACAAAAAAAGAAACTTATTTGGTAACTACAAAAAATTATTCCTTTTTTTTCATTTAATTAAGGGGATTATATATATATATATATATATTAAAACTAAGTTGTCTTTATTTTTTTAACTTACTAAATCAAATTGAATCTCATTTGTTCAATTTATTAAATCAAATTGATCAATATATATATATATATATATATATATATAAGTAATTATGCATAATTTATCAAATTACAATATGGGCGATATCAATTATAAAAGAATAATATGATAAAAAAATACGAATTGTAATTGGACGATGAGAACATCAAAGATGTTTTCTATAGATAAAAAAATTACAATTATATGACACACATAGATGTTCTTGAATAGTTAAAAATATGATTATCTTGAAGCGGAGACTTATTGAAAAATATTAATTGCACTTTGAGTGAAACTGGAGACTAAAATAAAAAATATTTATGCATTTATGTACTTTTAGTCCAATTGTGCAATTTTTTCAAACATAAGGACTAAAATGAGATGTAAGGTATCAAAGTCTCATGTTATGATTTTAAAGTAAAATTTTTTTCCTAAAATGATTTAACATGAAATTTTTTAGTCAATTTAGAATTATGTTAAAAGAAAAGACATATAGTCCCAAACTGAATTTTTAAAACTTTAAGAGGCCAAAATGAAAAATGAATTAAAATAAAAATATAGACTATTTTTGCGCATTTTTCTCACCATGAATACTATTTTTCTTGATTTTTGGCTATTTTTATAATTAAAATAAATCTGAAAAAGTCAAAAATCGAGAAACAAATTTGTTTGAAATTGGTTCCTAAGACTTGGCCAAAGCTCTCAAGATTGATTTTGTAATTTTATGAATTATTTTGATATTTTTAATTATTTTTTAAAAATAAAATGATCAAAAATTAGATGTCCACATCTTGCAATAATAAAAGAAAAGAGAGTGTGTTCAAAAATAAAATTTTTATGGCTTGGATGGACAAAGATCAAGTGAAAAGTGGAAGGACCTAGAATGGTGAACAAGCCTAGAACTCTGATACTTGGTAAAGCTTGGAAGGACCATGGAGAGGAATAGCTTGGTGGAGTTGAAGTTGCCAATATACTTTGAAGGACTAGAATAAAGATCGAGGCACCGAATTGTTATTGGAGTAGCAGATGCTTTAGCAGAGAAGCTTCATTTTTATAGATCAGGTGGAAGATTGGGTGAACAACATCAACCGACTAAGTAAAGATCTGGACGTCCTGATTATGGGTAAGGGATCGTGCAGATATTCACTCTTGAAGGTGAAGGTCATTTGATCAACTAACCAGATCTTTGGTCATGAAGAAAACATGGTGGATGCAAAGATGTGGTGATATTAATGACCCGAGTTTAACAAAAACTAGGTACAAGCATGAAGATCTTGACAGGGGGAGAACAAGTCAATGGTGACGATGTGTTCATAATGACTTGGAGGTACCATAGTCAATCTTTCATCAAGGTGACGTCTTTGGATCCTGAGATACTTAAGAGATTCATTGGATATTTGATCACAAGTCATTCTCACGGTTTTTGTCACGCCCCGGACTCGGCGAGCACGCGAACATCCCTGTCCATGCCATTCGTTTAAGAATACTCCAGGATCCAATGACCAATTCCTTATAACTCCTTTAAAGAATGCATGCAGAAGCGATGTCATCCCTCATCATATAAATACAACAACATACAGATGACTTAGGACATAAACAACAAAAATCTCGTTAATTCATTTTCGAGGATTCAATTCTATAATCCATCAATCAGGAGTATAATTCTAATACCACATAAAGAAAACAACTTCATCCAAGGTACAATTGGTCCACTTTCTGTTCCAATGCCAATCCTTGGCAACCTCGCACTTCCTTCGCTTGGAACCTAAAAAAGGCAAGCCCCCACTAGGGTGAGATGTAAATCTCAGTAAGGTGGATACTAATCCTAGTTAGGTTGACAGTCCACTCAGGCAGTCACGTCACTCAGCAAATCCAAATTTATGAACACATAGGCATGACAATCACAACTCAATAAATGATAACACACATAAGACAGACATGCATTTATGACCTCGTGCCGCACTCATGTGCACATGTATACTTGACCTGCCTCTTTGCCACATCCATCAACCTTTGCCTGCCTTATTCTCTAGCTCGTGAACTAGTTGCCTTAGGCTCGGTCCTCGTAAACGCATTAGACCGCCATCTTTGGTGACCCAAGTAAACGCATTAGGTCACGGTTCATCTCTAGGCAAGGTTTATGAGCTCATACTCTGTCCTGCGATTATATCGCATTAGGACTGTGGCTATGTCAGCTCTGCGACTTCGTTGTATTAGGGCACCATCTAATCATACTTCACCTTGCGATCTCGTCGCATCAGGGTTTCAACCTTTCGCCCCACGTCTCACATGCCTCAGGGCGATGCTATGCCATGCTCTGGCTACAACACATTATATGCTTTGATTTTTTTTCCATCCACTCTCACACTCACTAGCAGGCACGCATTTAAATGTGTTTCAAAATTTTCGTGGCATACAATTCAATTCAAATGATATACAGGCATGGCAAATAACTCATGCACACAATATTGCTCATAATCAATCCTATATCATCTTAGTATATCACTAAGCTACCCACTTGAATAAATTCTCATAAATCGTTCTAATCGGCCCTCGACTTACCCAATCGAGTCCAATCCCCCTAGCTTCGATTTAGGAATTTTCTTACCTTGAATTTGGCAACTCAATTTACCCCTCTGGAGCCTCTAAAGTTTCGGCCCCAATGGTCCAAGACCAAACTCAATGTGCAACCTAATCAAATCCAACCAATTACATCAATTTCCAATCCAATTCAACCATCCATGAACCCCAAGCCTCCATAGCATTATCCTCATCATTATAACATGCTTTAATCATCAATTTGGAGCTCAATTCAACAATCACAGCCCTCTAAGGTTCGGCCATGCACAGAACCAAACCGGTTCCTCTTGGTTCTGTGCATGCCGTGAGCTACCAGCCTCAATTCAACTCTAAATCCATCATTTAAATGCTATAACACCTATTAAAATGATTATCTAAGGGTCCAAGAGGCTCACCGAAGATTTGAGCTTGATTTGTTGCCGGAAACCCTTTGAAGTCGCCGGATTCTTCCTTGGTCAGTACCGGCAGTTTTCTGCTCCAATTTCACAAGACCGGCTCGAGGTCAAAAATTTATCAATTAAAGCCCAAATTTTTACCACATATTCATCTACATCTCTACTGAGTATCCAAAAAATTTGAGCTCAAAAATCCAAGATTTCGACCAGTTAAAGGGGTAAGAACCGGACCTAACTCGGGTGGGTTCCAATTCCGTTGGCTTTTGGGAAAACTTCTGTTCAGAACGCCTCGGTGCTCCAAACGCCGCAATTCTTGTTGGAGGAGTTCGGCAAGATATAGATTTTTGTTGTGGTGGTCGGCCAGCAGCAGATGGTGGCTGGAAGTGGTCCTCATGGGCACCGAACAGAGGCTTCAGAACTGGTCGCCGGTTCCTCCAAGTCAGTTTTCCGGCAGTTTCTGGGTGAAATATACAAGGTCGGTTCGTGGTAAAAAGCTTATCAAATCAAGCAAAATTTTTTACCACAGATTCCTACACGTCTCAGCTTGATCTCCACAAAATTTGAGCCAAAGATTCCAATATTTCGACCACCAAAGGGACTGAGAACCAAACCTACCTCAGTTTGAGTCCTAATCTGTCGGCTTTTGGGAGAATCCTTGCTTCGGGCTGCTCGGTGCTCCAAATGCTCCGATTCTTGTTGGAGGATGTCGGCAAGACATAGTGCTATGTTGGTGTGTCTGGCCGGCATCCAGAGGTGGCCAGAAGTGGCTGGAGAACAGTGACCCAGATTTTGGTCACCAGGCAGGAGAAGGAAGGAGAAAGGAGATGAGGGTTTCGGTGGTTTCTCCAACGGTGGCCGGCCAAAAATGATTGAGGAGAGAGAGAGGAGGCTTATATTCACATGCTTGGTTAAAGGCCTTTGATTGGTAGGTGGAAAAAGGTGAAATGACCATGACCCCTTGGATCTTTGGCACTTGGCATGTTGCTTTTCCCATGAGATCCAATGGCCACTTTTATCCTTCATTTCCGGCAACTCAAGAGAGGACATAATGTCCATTTTGCCCTTCTTCCATTATAAAGGCAGAGTTCTAAGTTTGACGGGCAAAACGGTCATTTTACTTTCGACGTTCGGAACGTCGTTTTTCTCGTTCCGGAAACCTTCAATAAGGCGACGGCCAATCCAAATGACGTTGGAATTCTTGATTTTCCATTTCAAATCTTTCAAGGCTCATTTTTGATAGTTTTCTCTATTGGATGTGGTTCCAGCCTATCCCGAACCGACGGGCGGCTTTCGTAGACATTACGCGTATCGACCTCGTGATTCATATCACGTTTAAGGCTCGTCAATTTGTGGTTGCTTTGGTTGTCATGTAATTGTGAGGGTCTATCACTAGCTCCTAAGGTCTCGAGCTTCACCGTCCGATTTAGGAAAATTTTGCAAATCATATGTTGGTTAAGCGGCACCACCCGCGCTCCAATCGTATGACAATCGCAAGGCATCCCTTAGTCGTTCTTGGATCGGCCTTTTTGTGGCTCTAAATATCCCATTGACAATCCTTATGGTCAAAGCGCCATTTCCTATTCAAGTTCCCCCGGTCCACGTACCTCATCTCGCATTAGCTTTTCCCTTTTGGTCAGTCTACTCGAATTGATCAGGGTCGAGCAGAATACGATTGAAATTCATCTCTAGATACACACTTCTCATTACTGAACCTGAAATTGACTAAAAATCAGAATGTCACAACTCTTCCCCCTTAAAGAAATTTCATCCTCGAAATTTGCAATCCTTCCAATCCATCCAATCCTTTGGAGGTGTAGGCGTCTCGTCGCACCTTCACTCTTCCGGGTAATCCTTTCCATGGCTTGACGATCTTGTTCGTCCTTTCCAACTCAAGGCCATCCTTCTCTAGGACTTGTCTCTTATAGTCCTCAATCTAATGGGCTTCTCTCCATTCTCTTTTGGCATTCACATCATTGGCCAGCAGCTCTTCCTCGAGCGTTCACTCTAACTCTTTCGTTTATCCATAACCATCCTCACCAAGCCTTCGCTAGTATGCACTCTTTCTATCCACACCATTAGGCGTATTCCTTTCGAACCTTCTCTTATGCCAATAGAGATTTCAGGGCTTTATCAATTTGCCCTCCATTATCCAAACCGGGTTATGGTCCTCTCGACTCTTTAAACGGTTACATGGCTACTTCCATAGCAATCCATTCTCGACTCCATCCGACAATTCCCTTAGATCAAAGTGATTCTTCAACTTTCGTGTCATATCCTTCCCTCTTATTGACATGTCTAATACTCGACCACAAGATAAACAAACCTCAAATTTCATGCCCCTTTCCTTATTAGCATACCTAATGCTTGACTCGTACTTCCGTCCATAACCTCAAGGGTTTCATCCATTTCTATAATCCCTCCAGTATCGATGTTTAATCATGGTACACCTTAATCTCCTTCCGGCTCTCAGGCTAGATATTTCCAATAGCCATCACATTAGTCCATTAACGAACTTCCAACTTGAGGGAAGATCTGTCCCTCCATTGCCCATTTCTCAATGTTCAACTCTCACTTGTAAATATCCGTTAAACAGTTCACCCTTCCTTAGGGATATGAACATTGCTATAATAATACTTGGGCGGTCACTTCGTTTCGCGCGCCTTTTTACCAATTCCCTTCAGACATTCCATGTTCTCAACTTCTTATGATTTCCATACTTTTGAGGTCTTCCCTTTATCTAAGCAACGCTCTCATATCCACTAACAACTCCATATATATCCGCGTCGCCTCTTATTCAATTCATCTCGGGAAACCGCTACCTTATACTCTATCACGAGGACATTCACAAACCAATTCCAATCACGCCCTAAGCATTCCAACTCTTATGGCCTTGTCATCACGATGTACAAGCAACATCCACTTCAAATCGCCTTGTTATATCTTCAAGTTTTATTCTGCGTCGTGTCACTACAACCTTCATATGCTTTTCAATTTCCAACTGGAATTTGTCATAGGCAGCGCAATCATTAGCTTAATTCGAGTCCTCGAAAATTCTTTTCATGTTGGTTCACCCATTCGGGTCACGACTCGTCCTTAGCTTATTCCACCAATGGAATAGCTCTTGTAGGGAATCTTTCCATGGCTCGTCTATTACAGTTCATCAATCCCAAGAAACTCGTACTTTTCATAACTCGCATCGACCCTTGTCGATTCATCCCTTATTTCAATCCTCAAAGGATTTTATCATTTGTTCCGATGCGTGAACTTTACTTCATTAGGTCTACAACTTGCACTCTTCACACTTAGCATGCAATAAACATTTCCTCGGAACCCATATGACATCCTCATATCTGTTCATATTTCTAATGGCTCCTTACTTGGGTTTAACCATCGCCTCTCGAGATGGTAATGACCAACTCGATCATTCCTTGGGCACTTAGCTCGACGATTATTAACTCCCTTCCGCCAGGTGTCGAATCTTACTAACTATCCCTTGCACCTTTCACTTGAAAGCTCAGACCTTGGCTCTCTGTCGTCACTGGTCTCCTCTAGGACCGCATGACACTTCGTTTACTCTTGTCACTCTTCTCTTTGAGAAGCATTAGTGTTAGCCTTCGAGTCTCATACTCGCTACGACGACCTTATCCAATTCCGTTTGTTCCACTGAACATCGACATCATCCTGAAATTCAACATTGTTCACAAGATTGTCTCTTTAACTGCGCTTCCAGGAGTCACTCAAGTCCTACATCTTCTTTCTCGATACAGACGCTCAATCATCATACTGAGATAATTTAAAGCCTCTATTCCTTTTACAATAGGGTCTCTTACTCTAAGGAAAAAACTACACAATTCTGTGGCATTTTCTTATTTCAAATTCACAATGTCCTTCTCATTCCATAGAACGACAATCTTGGAGTCTGTGCTAACGGCGACACCTTTACTTGAGAGCTCAAATGCCACCATGCTTTCACATTCTCTTTCCTATAACTCAGTCACCTCTAGTGACGATATCTGTTCATCTTTGGGTCTTCACCCGTTCACTTGTCGAATGGTCAATTCGATTACCTCAAATCACTTTGCAAGTGCTCTTCAAGTGCTCTTTTCATTTACTACACCACTTACTAGAATCACAACCATTCAGGACTACCAAGTCCGTTCACTTTTCCTTTCGTCAGTGACCATTTCATGGTCCAATCGCCCTTTAAGATCAATGCCCCATTCCTTAGGGAATAGCAACTCATGATTCCATCTCTCATGGTTCCACTTCAATCAACCGATCCAAGGAAATCATTAACTTCAGGCAATCTAGCATGCCGATTCTTCTTCGATCTTATTCACCACAGAAAAGATTTGCTACTCACTTTCCACTGTGTGCCTTACGTCCAGGAAATCAACTATTTCCCATAGGCACGCTCCATATTCATAATGACTATCTCTTTGCTCGTAATCCATGAGTAGGAGTTACCTTATTCATCGGTCTTTTGATCATCCTTAAATATGTCTAAGCGACCTTGAGGACTCTGTCTCATACTGGTCGATCATCCTATGATCTTTACAATAGTATCAGGATTCAAACAATCCTTGTTCTCAAGCAATCTTAGGATGATACCTTCCATCAAACCACTCAACAGAGATAGTCTGGGCAGATCTCATACATTCGAGGAAATCCTTCCTCTAATGACCTTTCATCAATCCTCAATAGCCTCTTAGGGCTAGTACTGCCAATGTGCCCAAAACTTCTTAGGTTTTCTCATTAAGGTCCTCAATCCAGAGGAGGCAATTTCAACTTTCATTCTTCCATCAAACTTAGCCATTCTCATTTTTATTCATAGTTCACAAGCTTCTTAGAACTCTCATGGTTCTTCCCACACATTCGCCCCTTTCTCGTGAATGAAATAACTCCGAATCACTTTTCTCATGAGTTATATCACTTAACTCGTCTGCACAAGCATTTATCACCACAGTGATTTAGAAAATCACGGCAGCTCCTCTCCGAGCTTGCTTAATCCACAATTTTTCTCATTTCCATTTAAAGTCCTCAGGACCCATTCAACTCTTGGGTCTCATACGATCAACCGATCGAGCCATCTTCTCTTTTAGTACTCATGCTCCAATCGCCCATATTCACTCAATTCTCATGACTCATATCAATTCTCGGATCTTATCATATATTGCATACTTGAGCCCAGTGCTCTTCTACGACCATACCTTGGTCGTTCAACCTCATTAAGTTCTCATGATCCATCTTAGTCCTTGGATCTTTTCGTATCTCATATACGTAAGTCAAGTGCTACTCTAGCGACCATATCTTGGTCCTTTAGTCTTGTCAGGTTCTCATGCCACTCGAACCACTAGGATTCCCTCCAGGAATCCAAGACTCAAGTCATCTACTAAAGTCCATCAATCTCAGGCTGCTTGTCTCAATACCTTTCACCATCACCTAATTTTCTAATAGTTCTCAAGCAATTCCCAATTAATTGCCAAATAATCATGGATCTCAAATCATCCTTAATCCGTAATCCTTCCCCAAGCCAGCCTCAACAAGACAACTTCTCAACTAACGGTCATTACTAGGCCAGCCTCAACTAGGCATCTACCGATGACGCGCTCCGAACAGCAATCCACTGAATCAAAGGTTCATACTTTAGGCCTAAAGGCATTCGCCACTCTAGCATAATCACAACAAACTATTTCATTCTCGACATGCCTCAGCTCAACGGGTATAAACCCCATAGGTTGTTTAATCCTTCCGACATACTTTGGCCCAGTCAATCACATGAGGCGAATCATCACATATTCCTAACAGGCCCATCACGACCATCACTTTTCTTTTTCAAACAGCATCCATCGCCAATCACAAAGCTTTCAACCATGCCTCTCATAGGCACCATCACACAGGTCATGCCACTTTCAATCATTCTCGATGAGAATCCATCCCGTGCCATAGATCCCTTATCCACAATTAGACTCAACCTGATACCTAGGCTTCCCCTTTCAAGTTATGACTTGGGTCATTCCTGCCTCATGCCATCTTAGAAGCTTGCCAGGAGCCGCTCTTTATCCAGACCTCTCTAGGCGATCACTCCCCGCCCGTATCAGACCTGGCCGATGCAGGTTGTCCCAAGCCATACATCTACGGAGAAGCCCCGTTCCACATGTCCCATACCATGTTTCATCATAGTTTATAGGTATCCCATCAACTTGTCTCATACCAATCGACGACTTATTAAGTCCAACAGCGATAAGTCATTGCATGCACCCTCATCGACCTTCATTTCAAAGCCACAAACTCAAGCACATCATGACTGTCCTCATCACTTGTCATAACAAAAGCGTCTTCAGATCAATTCCTATCCATTCAAGAGTTCTAATTCCACCAATGACCATCACATCTCGCAGATCAATTGTCTATATTCCATTATCTATCTCAAGTTCAGTCAACATTCAAATCAACTCCTCATGCATCTAATCACAACTGATTTTCGATTCGGGTATTCCTCGTATTCATCTCAACTCATATCACCCAAGGCTGTCAATAGCAATCGATAGCTAAACCATCAAAATATCATGAAATTCAAGCCTGAATCCACTAATATCAGTTGTCTCCTTATAATTCGTACTCCTCAAGTTGGGTCATGGACAAATCAAAATCGCAACCATACACCTCAATTGACCCTTCATTCATAAGCAATTTCCTATCATCCCCAAGCATAATTACTACCTCAAAGTCCATGCTCATGACTCTCCAATCACAGTTTGCTTCCGCTTGACTTTAATCACCATCTAACTCAAGATCATCTATTAAAATCAACTCTAGGACCATTCAAGTTTACACAAATTCAAGCCTACCATCCTCGAAACTCAACAATCCATGCCTAGCCTTATAGACCTTAATAACTAACTGTCATCAAGTCATCGCTCCTTATCACTCCAAACCTCAATCACATTGGATCGAGCTGACCTTGCTCTAATACCAAATCGAACGGGGATGTCACACACTAGACTCGGCGAGTACGCGAACATCCCTATCCATGTCGTTCATTTAAGATTACTCCAGGATCCAACAGCCAATTCCTTGTAACTCCATTAAAGAATGCATGCAAAAGCGATGCAATCCCCCGTCATATAAATACAACAACATACAGATGACTTAGGACATAAACAACAAAAATCTCGTTAATTCATTTTCGAGGATTCAATTCTATAATCCACCAATCAGGAGTATAATTCTAATATCACATAAAGAAAACAACTTCATCCAAGATACAATTGGTCCACTTTCTCTTCAAATGCCAATCCTTGGCAAGCTCGCGCTTCCTTCGCTTGGAACCTGAAAAAGGTAAGCCCCCACTGGGGTGAGATATAAATCTCAGTAAGGTGGGTCCTAACCCTAGGTTAGGTTGACAGTCTACTTAGGCAGTCGCGTCACTCGACAAATCCAAATTTATGAACACATAGGCACGACAATCACAACTCAATAAACGACAACACACAGAAGACAAACATGCATTTATGACCTTGTGCCACACTCATGTGCACATATATACTCGGCTTGCCTCTTCGCCACATCCATCAACCTCTGCCTGCCTCATTCTCTAGCCCGCGAACTAGTCGCCTCAAGCTCGGCCCGCGTAAAAGCATTAGACCGCCATCTTCGATGACCCACGTAACACATCAGGTCACGGTTCATCTCCAGGCAAGGTTTATGAGCTCATACTCTGTCCCGCGATTAGATCGCATAGGGACTGTGGCTATGTCAGCCCTGCGACTTCGTCGTATCAGGGCGCCATTTAATCATACTTCACCCCGCGACCTCGTCACATTAGGGTCTCAACTTTCCGCCTCGTGTCTCACTCGCCTTAGGGCCATGCTATGCCATGCTCATGCCACAACACATTATATGCTTTGATTTTTTTTCCATCCACTCTCACACTCACTAGCAGGCGCGCATTCAAATGCGTTTCATAATTTTCGTGACATGCAATTCAATTCAAATGATATACAGGCATGACAAATAACTCATGCACATAATATTACTCATAATCAATCCTATATCATCTTAGTATATCACTAAGTTACCCACTTGAATAAATTCTCATAAATCGTTCTAATCGGCTCTCGACTTACCCAATCGAGTCCAATCCCCCTAGCCTCAGTTTAGGAATTTCCTTACCTTGAATTTGGCAACTCAATTTACTCCTCTTGAGCCTCCAAAGTTTCGGCCCCCAATGGTCCAAGACCGAACTCAATGTGCAACCTAATCAAATCCAACCAATTACATCAATTTCCAATCCAATTCAACCATCCATGAACCCCAAGCCTCCATAGCATTATCCTCATCATTATAACATGCATTAATCATCAATTTGGAGCTCAATTCAACAATCACAGCCCTATATGGTTTGGCCATGCACAAAACCAAATCGGTTCCTCACGGTTTTGTGCATGCCGTGAGCTACCAGCCTCAATTCAACTCTAAATCCATCATTTAAATGCTATACCACCTCTTAACATGATTTTCTAAGGGTCCAAGAGGCTCACCGAAGATTTGAGCTTGATTGATTGCTGGAAACCCTTTGAAGTCGCCGGATTCTTCCTTGGTCAGTACCAGCAGTTTTCTGCTCCAATTTCACGAGACCGGTTCGAGGTTAAAACTTTATCAATTAAAGCCCCAATTTTTACCACATATTCATCTACATCTCTACTGAGTTTTCACAAAATTTGAGCTCAAAAATTCAAGATTTCGACCAATTGAAGGGGTAAGAACAAGACCTACCTCGGGTGTGTTCCGATTCCGTTGACTTTTGGGAAAACTTCTGCCCAGAACCCCTCAATGCTCCAAACGCCGCAATTCTTGTTGGAGGAGTTCAGCAAGATGTAGAGTTTTGTTGTGGTGGTCTGTCGGTAGTAGATGGTGGCCGAAAGTGGTCCTCGTGGGCACCGAACAGAGGCTCCAGAACTAGTCGCCGGTTCCTCCAAGTCAGTTTTTCGGCAATTTCTGGGAAAAATGTACAAGGTCGATTAGTGGTAAAAAACTTATCAAATCAAGCCCAAATTTTTACCACAGATTCCTACACGTCTCAGTTTGATCTCCACAAAATTTGAGCCAAAGATTTCAACATTTCTACTACCAAAGGGACTGAGAACCGAATCTACCTCATTTTGAGTCTTAATCTGTCGGCTTTTGGGAGAATCCTTGCTCCGGGCTACTCGGTGCTCCAAATGCTCCGATTTTTATTGGAGGATGTCGGCAAGACATAGGGCTATGTTGGTGTGGCTGGCCGGCGTCCAGGGGTGGCTGGAGTTGGTCGGCGAACAGTGACCCAGATTCTGATCGCCAGGCAGCAGAAGGAAGGAGAAATGAGATGAGGGTTTCGGTGGTTTCTCCAAGGGTGGCCGGCCAAAAATGATTGAGGAGAGAGAGAGGAGGCTTATATTCACATACTTGGTCAAAGGCCTTTGATTGGTTGTGGAAAAAGGTGAAATGACCATGAACCCTTGGATCTTTGGCACTTGGCATGTTGCTTTTTCCATGAGATCCAATGGCCACTTTTATCCTTCATTTTCGGCAGCTCAAGAGGACATAATGTCCATTTTGCCCTTCTTCCATTTTAAAGGCAGAGTTCTAAGCTTGGGGGTAAAATGGTCATTTTACCCCCGACGTTCGGAATATCATTTTTCTCGTTCCGGAAACCTTCGATAGGGCGACGACCCATCGAAATGACGTTGGAATTCTTGATTTTCCATTTCAAATCTTTCAAGGCTCATTTCTGATAGTTTTTTCTATCGGACGTGGTTCCAGCCTATCCCGAACCGACGGACGGCTTTAGCAGATATTACGCGTATCGACCCCGTGATTCATATCACGCTTAGGGCTCGTTAATTTGTGGCGGCTTTTGTTGTCATGTAATTATGAGGGTCTATCACTAGCTCCTAAGGTCTCGATCTTCACCGTCCGATTTAGGAAAATTTTACAAATCATATGTTGGTTAAGCGGCACCACTCGCGCTCCAATCGTATGACACTCGGAAGGCATCCCTTAGTTGTTCTTGGATTGGCCTTTTTGTGGCTCTAAATATCCACTCAACCATCGTTATGGTCAAAGTGCCATTTCCTATCCGAGTTTCCCAGGTCCGCGTACCTTGTCTCGCATTAACCTTTCCCTTTTGGTCAGTCTACTCGAATTGATCAGGTTCGAGCGAAATACGATTGAAATCCATCTCTAGATACACACTTCTCATTACTGAGCTTGAAATTGACTGAAAATCAGAATGTCATAGTTTTTTTTTTAAATAGGACTAGTGGACCCAAAAGATCAGGTAAGACAATGTTTTTGTTGACATTGGTCTGGGGTTATTTTAACAACGGATATGTGTAGGTGCTTCGTTAGAAGTGCATATAGCCGTTGGCGGGTGAAAGATTCGTAGAGAAAGATCAAGACGTCTATCGGGTGGAATATAGTCGTTGTAATCTGATAGCTTTTTAGAGCAGTGTCAGACTGAAGATCTTTTCTGAACAATGTCAGAGTCAGAAGCTGCAATAGCTCCAAGGGATCTCTAACGGCTAGTTGGGCTTCGCAAATCCCTTCAACGAGAAGATTGAAGATGCCTATGTATTGGAAGACCTTTTAGGCCAAACGTTGGAGAGTTAGAGAGAGTGAGCATAATGTAAAATGCACACTTGCTGTGAGTGAAGTTTCTCTCATTGTTTTTGGGCTTTACCGAAAGATCTTCTCTGGAAATTTTTCTGCCTTGTAATAATGCAATAGTCAAGTGTACAACCCCGAGTAATGTGGCTGGTCCTAGATAGTGTGATCTATTGGTAAAGATTAGCACATGCCATTTGTAACTTATGAGGTGATTTACTAGTGCATTCCAGCCCGCGTTGTGTCTGTTAGTCTTGAGAGTGGATGTAGACTTGGGGATAAAGCCGAACCACTATATTTCTATTTACAAATCTTCTATGTCATTTTTCTCATTCATAAACATCAACATCTGTCAAACAGTAGCATGACTTGATGAAATATGTCTTCATTGATGTTTGACTAGATGTTTGTTGTGTGCTTTAGTTTCTCATAATCTTTATACATCTGCACACACAATTAGCTCAGTATTTGAAATATCACCCGATGTTTACAATCTCTTTGCAAATGTGTGTTTGGTTTTTATTCGATCTTTTTCTCAATCTTGTACACATTCAGAAAATGTTTTATAAAACATATGTTCACCAATTTTTTTTTTCAAAGTTCTCAAACAACCAATTCACCCCCTCTAGGTTATATTGTTAGCCCTAACAATTGGTATCAAAGCCTCGTTGCTTGTTATTGAAAGTTTATTCTTCCGAGCATAAAGATCTTATTTTGGCTAACTCTAGAAGATGTTGTTTTGGTTTGCAAATTTCAAAAATTTATTAACTCTCCTTCTTGGTTTTGAAAATGATTTTATTGATTACTTTCATTAATTTCTCTAGTCAGAAGATTATCCCAATCTAAATGAGTAATTCTACTTTCTTGTAATGATGCTTATATGAATTCTTTTGAATACATGAGTTTGTTCAATCTCGGAGTGAAGATCGTCTTGTCTAATTCTTACGTGACACGATCTTTCTACAATCAAGAGAAAAGACATCTTGTTCTCGAGCTTGTTAATATGTTCATCTACGATAATTAGCACATCAATGAAGGTTCAACTACAACAATGGTCGTGATGATAATCAAATGGTTTATGTGACCAAACAAGGAACATCAACTCAAAGATCAGCATGGCGTCCTGTTCAACCAGCTGAAGAAGAGAAAACACCAGCTCCTGCCTATGACGATATCCAGAGAAGAATTGCGCTAATCTTTTAAAGCTATTCATTTTATATACTGTGCATTCTTATCTGATACTTAAGAGCACTTCTTCTTGTGATAGCTATAGAGATTTGGAATCAACTCCAATGTCACATTTGACGGAATCTATGGAGGAAGAAGAAAGAAGTTGAACATTCTCTTGGTCACCTTGAGATTTTCAAAGATGGTGCTATGCGAAGATATCAAAGAATTGTCCATGCATTACGATGATATCATTAATGGACTTGCTGAACTCATCAAGATCTTTCAATGAGGAAAATCCATTGACGACTCTTCAAGTGTTATCACAAGGATGAGCTCATGCAAAGATCGTCAATACTTGAAGCTAAAAAATCTGGATACTTGATATTGGATGAGCTTATTGGAACTCTCATGGCTTACAAATCAGAATCCATCAATGACCGAGAAGTTCCAAAGGTAAAAAGTCTATTGCGTATATTGCAAACACTTCTCATGCAGATTTTGAAAGATCATCCTTCTCCAACGACAATAATGATAATAAAGATGACGATATGGCCTCGTTGATTCAAGAGCTCCAAAGATTCTTCAATAGAATGAAGAAATCAAAGGTAATCATATTGTGCATCCGAAGATAAGAAAGATGAGAAAAATCTAGAATCAAGCGAATCAGAATAAAGATCAGCTGACATCAAAGATCGGCTCAGATATTGCTCAGATGTAAACATTAGCAATCCCAGGATCTGCAAATGTCTAGCTAAATCTGATCTTACCCGAATCTTATCAACAAATGATATCAAGTAGGTCTTGACAATCATCAGTTCAAAGGTATGATATTCGATAAACTTACACCCTTGGTAAGAGTATCAAGACATCTTATATTATCCTCTTAACTTACCTTGTCAATCTTTGGTGGTTTTATGATGATTCTTGAGGATACATGCTGAATTGTTTATGATCTTACATGACTTGTATTTATAATGTTTCTTATCTTGAGTATAATGAGTTACATGCATTTATTTGAAAACATGGCATGTTGGAACGCTTGTATGTGATAGAAGCATCAATGTCTCCTTTGCAAATGTGCTAGCACTACATGATACATTCTCATTGCACTTGAGATTCTTTTTGCATAAGGAAAATTCCCTAAATGTTGAAAGCAACTACCGCATGCCTTTGTCTATTCGGTTGCAAGTGGTATATTGTTGGGAATGTCGATGATATGTTGGTATGTTGGAACCAAATGCTCATAAAAGTATGGTTCTTGATTATTCAATTTCTAGCAAAACATATTGTGTTTCTAACAAAGTTTTGCAGAAAGTGGAAGAACCAATATACAACAGGTTCAAAGATAAATGGAATGGTGCACAAGATGTGATAATGACGAAATCATGCAAAGATCAGCACCGGCAAATGATAAACAGTTGCAATAGCAACCAACAACAAATCTTTCAAGAAAAGAGCAGATTCTTCCAATCAAATGCAGATCTTCGAATCAAATGGAGATTCTTAAGAACTGTAGATCCAAATCAAGTCATCATATGGAACAAATTCTTGACGATACTGACGAAGGAGTAAAGATCATGTGACCAGTTAGAGAGCAAATGTTTGGCAAGCAACAGTACAAATATTCAAATAAGAGGAACAAAGTGAACGTCACTTTTGGAGGAAAAAGAAAGGTCGTTGGCTTAGAAAATGTGAAGCTGAGAAACCTGATCACTGAAGATATTTCACTAGTTCAAGGGATATAAGATCAGCTTCGAAGAAAACATATGCTCTGGAGCCAGCCAAGACCTGACCCAATCGTTTGTAGGTAAAAGGCATGGTAACGTATATTTGATGAATGTTGTACTTGATGAAATGCAGTGTTTGATATCCATCATGGAGGAATGTGATCTGTGTCACAAGAAGTCAGGCCACATCAACGTAAAACACATCTCCAAGATTACATAAAAAAATTTGGTACGTGATCAACAAAGATAAGTTGTGGCGAGTGTGATTCTTGCAAAACCTATTCTCTAGAAAAAGGTCAGGTCATCTTTAAGGTCTATCAATAACTTTGCCATTAGTAGACCTCTGCAACTGTTGCACATGGATTTATTTGGTTCTACTCATACTGCAAGTTTACGAGGCAGTAAATACTGTTTGGTGATTGTTGATAATTATTCATGGTTCTCTTGGGTTATGTTTCTATATCACAAGCACGAAGCTTTTCATTCCTTTGAGAAACTTCCTAGAAAAGTGCAGAATTGAAAAGGTTACAGGATCACAACAATCAGAATAGATCACGGAGGAAAATTCCAAAATCAAAGCTCTGTAGATGTTCAAATAAAGAAAAAAAGCATACAATGAAATGTTAAGTACTTTCTTTTTTATTTATTTATGGGCCGGAGAAAGGTAAAGCCGATACTACTTTGATCATGAAGATCAGATTATCTTGTTGATTCAAATCTTACATCATCTTTGATCTACTAACGAGCTGTTGTGCAAGGAATTGATGACTATCATGAGGAAGAAATGAGAAATCTAGATGATTGAAAATTTGAAGATCTTTCTTGTTTACAAGCCAAGTAACTAAAGGCCAGCACTTTCTTATTCCAAGAAGTATATGTTGAGAAGTTGAAAAAGAAGTTTGGGATGGAAATTTGCAAAGAATGTGATAGGCTAATGGCATCAACCAAACTTGATAAGGACGAGGAAGGTGCATTCTTTTCATACTAACTATCCTGCAGAAATTATCGTGTTTTCTACAAAGAACCCATATAGGTAGTAAGAGAATGTATCTATGCGAAGTTTGACAAACGTTTAAGGGAAGTTCAGCAATAGAAAATTTTGTAAAGATCAACAAAATTTGCAAACAGTATCATTTGCTTATGTTTATCTGCTAGCTGTGTTACGATGAAAGGTTTGAGGTTTCTACTCTACACATTCAAATTGCAGGTTATTAGGGATGTATCAAAATATTTTGAATGGTACAAGTAATCCCTTGAGAGCTTCATATGAAAGGATGAGCGGTATTTGATTGAAATGCTTGATATGCTCATTAACGCTACTCTTTCCATTCAAAAGCAAGCGCACATGATATTTGACTTGATATATTATATTATTAACATCGTATGTGCAAGAACTTGCTGAGCTTATGCAGATTGAAATCGAGACAAGTATGATTGTGGAACTCAAATCTCCTTCTCGAATTTCAAAGAGCGAACAACCATGAGGATGATGCTGTTACAACGAACATAAAGTTGAAGCATTTCATTCAGCACATCAAAGCAGTGATATCATCACCAAAAGTGAAACATCAACAGAAATATCATGTCAGCAGCTGTTAAAGATGAAACAGGAGCTGACCAGAAGATGTTTCGAACAATGAAAGTTTGTGAACCCCGATGAAAGATTTGCAAGAATTATCATGATGATATGAGGAGGAAAACAACAGAATGAGCTGCAACAAGAGAAAAGAAGTAGAAAAAAAGTGGAAAATCATCATATCAAAAACATCACGTGAAGAAAGAGCAAAGATTAGATATGGGCAAATCTTTATGAATTTGAGCTAATTTTGGCTCGGATCTTGATTACCATCTTTGAAGAAGGAAGAAGCGCAAGCACAAGGAACTTTCTAAGTTCTACATAGTATGGTTAGTACATCTTCTATATCTTTTTAGCTTCTTTGCACATCTTTTCTATCCGCCCGAGCATGTCAAATAGGTAAAGGTATACTTGTGTGAAATGAGCTGAATTGCTTATACCTTATTGGCGCCTTTTTGATTATGACAAAAAAGGGGGAGAGATTTGATGAATACGCATATATGTTTGGAGGATCATTAGTTCACATGATGAATATTGTCACGCCCCGAACCTGCCAGGCATGCAAAATCCCACTAGGGCCGTCTTGTCTTCGATGGCACCCGGGATCCGTCGACCAACAATTAAAAACTTCTAAATGGTACAAACATGCGGAAGCGATGAAACTTCTCCATTCAATTCAACCTTAAGATGACTCAGGACACATGGTACGTCTTCTTATAAACACCGACTACAGGTTCAGATGATACAACTCTAACTTTAAGGTAACATGAATCTCTAAATTCACCAAAGTATAAATCCATTTCATATAATTACTTCTTCAAACACCGTTCATTGACAAGCTTAGATTTCCATCGTCAGGGACCTGAAAAAGTTAATCTCACGACGGGGTGAGATATACATCTCAATAATATGGGTCCTAACCCTAGGTTAGGCTGACCGTCCGCTTAGGCAATTACAATCACAAACAATTCATACAAAATCCTAAGAGGCATTCAATTATCACGAAATAACACATGAACAACAAGCATGCACTTCAGGCATCTTATCACGTCATTTAGTCCAAGCATGCATAAACAAGCCATGTTACGCCTTCCACCCTTTCCTGCCTCTTCACTTTCATGCCCGCGTTTAGAACGCCTCAGGCTCGGTCCGCGTAAACGCATCAAACCATCTCATTGACAAACCCACGTAAACGCATCAGGTTTTCAATGTCAGTCTAGGCTTGTGTCGACACATCACAACTCCGTCCCGCGTTTCAACGCATCAGGACTATGGCCTTCTCAACCCTGTGTCTCATACGCCTCAAGGTGCCATTTAATTCAAACCCCACGCTTCAGCGCCCAGGGCATTCATCCACACCACTCCGCGTCTCATACACTTCAGGGTGTCACAACATCTCAGACATGCCATTAATTTCAATTTATTTCATAACACAGGTTCGATTGCAAGCTCATGCGACAAACGACACATCCATGGCATGCGAGACAATTACATTTGACATACAAATGCAACAACCAATTCATGACACAAGCATTATCAATCAATCAAGCGCTCAATAGCTTTCTAGGATATACATTGGGCAACCACATAACAACTTCCAAAAACCGATCGATTCGTACGAAAAAATCGCCCAATCGAGTCCAATCTTCCTATTAAAGGTTTAGAATCCCCTTACCTCAAGCTTAATACAATACAATTCTTCTCTCAAGCACCTCAAGGGTTCGGTCCAAATAATCCAAGGACAACTCAACCGCGCAACCTAATGAAATTCATCCAATCGTCAATTTTTCTTGCTCAATTAGCCAATCCATGGGACATAAACCTTATTGAATGTTTATCAACATCCTAGCATGTCTCAATGATGAATTTGAGACTCAATTCCAACACCAATGGTCCCCAACAGAATTGGTATGCATAGAACCGAACTGGGCATTTTCAGTTCTGTGTATACCCCAACTAATCAGCCCTTAAACTACCTCAAATCCTCAATTTATTCACTAATCTACTTGCTAACATGTAGTACTAAGGGTTGGGGAGCCTCACCGAAAATTTGGAGCTAAGGCGACGCCGGAAAATCTTTGAATGGCGCTGGTTCCTTCGGGTCCTCCAACGGGTCAGTTTTTTCCTTTCAAACACAAGACACATTTGGGGTCAAAACTCCATCAAATTCCTCCAAAATTTTTACCACAGCTCATCCAACTTTAATACTGTAAGTGTAGAAGACCTCATCGAAGATTTGAAGCAATTTGAAGTCCGGAAGAACCCGGAACAGGTCTTTCCCCAAAATTGGTTAGAATTTGACCTCGCATGACCTTTGTCCACTCAAATCGAGTTACGGGAAGATCTACAGGGTCAAATTGAGCTTATAATATGTCTATGGAAATATAAGACAATAATATTTAATTTGACGGGGGCTTTATCTCGATCCGGTATCGGACAAAGAAGATATAGTCGGAATAGTGGGACGGTCGAACTGGTTGGCTAGGAGCTCTTGGATTCAAAACTGACCAGCCTGACCTTTTCTCCTTCAAATGGCTCTACTGTACAAACGGATAGGTGGAGTTGGACTCATAATACCTTGTTGGAATGGTAAGACGATAAGCTTTCCAATGATAGGTGGTACGCCTTAATCTGATGACGGAAAAAGAAGTTATGGCCAAAACAATGTCCATAATCGAAACTGAGTGGGTAAGCCGAGTGAGCGAGAGAGAGAGAGAGAGAGTTTTGAGAGAACATGGCAAGAGAGAAAGAGATGGAAGGCCAAAATGAGAGAGGAGAGAGAAAAATTGATCTTCTTCTACCTACGAAATTGTCAACATGAAGAATGGTAGGTAAAAAGTGTCTCCATCACCTCATGGCTTAATCCTTTGACACTTGTCTATGTGTCAATCATTTACTCATCCAATGGCTCTCATTTCTTCAAATTTTCGGCAGCCATAAAGGGTTTCAATGACTAAAATGCCATTGTCCAATTATTAAGGCAAAGCTAAGGCTTGAGGGGCAAAATGGTAATTTTATCTCCAACGTTCGGAACGTCGTTTTTCTCATTCCAATTTTCTTCGATAAGGCGACTTCCAATCCAATTATAACGTTGGAATCCTTGATTCTCCATTTTCAAATTCCAAAACTCGTTTTTGAATCAATTCTCTATCAGACGTGGTTTCAGCTTATCTTGAATTGACAAACGGCTTTTGCAGACGTTACGCGTATCGACCCTGTGATTCATATTACAATTAGAGCTCGTCAATTCATGACAACTTTGATTGTCATGTAATTGTGAGGGTCTATCACTAGTTCCGACGGTCTCGATTGTCACTGTTTGATTTAGGAAAATTTTACAAATTATACATTGGTTAAGCGGCATCACCCGCGCTCCAATCGTATAACGCTAGCAATGCATTCCTTAATCATTCTTAGATCAGCCTTTTATCGCTCTAAATGTCTCATCGATAATCCTTATGGTCAAAGCGCCATTCCTTATTCGAGTTCCTTAGGTCCACTTAACTTGTCTCGCATTAGCTTTTCCCTTTTGGTCAATCAACTCGAGATTGATCAGATCCGAGCGAGATACGACTGAAATACATCGTTAGATACATCTCTCATTAATGAGTCCGAAATGACAGGAAAATCAGAATGTCACAACTCTTTTCAATTATCCAATCTCATGGGGTACTGACGCCTCCCCGCATCCTCATTTTCCAAAGTAGTTCCTACCATTACTTGACATTCCCACTTGTTTTCTCCGACAAAAGTTATCTTCTTCCTCAACTTGCTTCCCTCAGTCATCAACTTGTACTTGCTTTTCTCTACTCTCTTAATATCTGTCGGAGTACACCTTCGAGCATTCGAATCTGTCTTTCAATCTGCCAATTGGTCCAAAGATAATACGTACATCACACTACAACCTTGCTTTTGAAATTCCCAGTTGGATGACTTTTGCAAAACGTCGCCTTAAATTCGGGTTCTTTTTCCATCATGATCATTACCAAATCATCATGAAAACGCACTTCTTGGTGCCTCTATCATTTGGCATAATCATCCAATTCAAACGTCCTTCGTATCGTCGAGCATGCACAAATTTCATTAGCTTACCCTCGATTGTCCAAATCGAACCATAACCTTCTCGACTTCTCAGGCAAACTCATAATTGAGTCTTTAATAACTTTTCCTTGATTATATTCGAGATTCTCAAATGACCAATTAATTCGCCAGCTTGTAATGGTTATGCTTTCCTTCATTAGTAAATTTTCTTGTCTATGAAACTCCGTGGTTTCCTTCCTTAATTTCAATGTTTCTCCTCCAGATACTCAAAATTCGGGGTTTTCTCCCTATTGCTCTTATTCGTAGTCCTTACACAACTTCATCCATGTTACTTTTTATTCAATTCTCTTGGCAAGTAAATACTTCATATTTTTTGGGCCTTCATAAACTCAAAACCTTTCTTCACTCAAGTCGTGTGTCCCCCAACTTCATCGCAGGTACATTTACAAGCCTACTCCAATCATGTATTAGGTGTCCCAACTCATAAGACCTTACTATCGCGATGTACGTGCAATGCCATATCAGATTGACTTGTTACGTCTCAAATTTTCTTTCTGCGACACTTTGTCATGATTCTTATGATCTTTTTACTTCCCAACAGAAACACCAATATCAGCGCGGTCATTGACTGGGCTTAGTCTTTGGGACTCCTTTTCATATTCGTTCGTCCGCTCGCGCCACACCTCATCCTTAGTCCATTCCCTTAACGAAATAACTCATTTGGGAAATCTTCCCACAACGTCTATACCGGACTATTATAATCCATCAGACTTAGGAAGTCTCAAGCCTCAATAGCTCACGTCGATCTCAATCACCCTATCGCCATCTCCTACTTTCGGGGATCCACAGGGATTCCACTTCTCAGAACTACCTGGCCAAGGAATTTTACCTTATCAGGCCCACAGCTCATGCTATCCATACTTAGCATACAACGAGCATTCTCTTAGGGTTCATAGGATGCTCTCAAAGGTTTTTATCATATCCCTCATGACTTCTTAAACAAATCCGATCATCGTTTCTCAAGACGGTAATCACCCATCTAATTATTCCTTGGATGCTCAGTCTGGCTATTGTCAACTCATTTCTACCATGTGTCAAGTCTTTCAAATTGGTCCTCACACTTTTCACTTGAAAACTCTGACCTTGGCTCTCTTTGTCATGGGCCTCCACTAGGACCACACAACATTTTGTTCATTTTTGTCACTCTTTCCTCAGGAAGTATTAGTACATTAGCCCCTGGGTTTCACAACTAGTTAATGAGACCTTATTCCAATTTCATTCGTTTTACTGAACGTCGACATTATCCTAGAATTCAACATCGTCTACAAGACAGTCTCTCGAACTTGACTTCCCTTACAACAATCATTCAAGTTCTACGTTGTCTTCTTAGTCTAGACGCTCCATCTTAATATCAAGATAGTTAGGATTTTCTCTTTCTTCCACCCTAGGGTCTCTTACCATGTGAAAGAAGCTATACACTTTAATGGCATTCTCTTATTTCAAATCCACCATGTCCTTCCTATTCCATAGGACGTCGATCTTGGAGTCTGCGCCAACTGCGGTGTTTTACTCCAGATCGTAGATGCCACCATACTCGGCATTCTTCTTCCCATAATTCAGTCACATCAAGTGACAATATCTGTTCGTCCTTAGTTTCCACCAATTTATGTATCGAATACTCAATTAGATTACCTCAATTTACTATGCAATTACTCTCTAAGCGCTCTTTTCACTTCCTTAATCATTCACTAGAATTACGAACAGCCAGGACTATCCAGTCTATTCACTTTTCTTTCCATGAACGACCATCTCATGGTCCAATCGTCCTTTAAGAGTGACGTCTTACCCCTTTAGGGGCGATAACACACAATACTACTTCTAGTGGTTTAGATTTATGCTCAATCAATCTCATAAAATCATCAATGTCAAACAACTGACGAATTTCTTTCCTCAACTCTTCCAATGATGGAAGGAACGACATGTCAGTCTCTCATTACGAGACTGGCGACAAGGTAACAACCATCTCTCGCAAGTACGTTTCATGTTCCAAAATGAACATCTCTTTGCTCGTAATCCATAAGCAAGAGTTCTCTTCTTTTACCGAGTCCCATTACCATTCCTCAAAATTAGGAAGAACAACTAGCCATAGGGCTTTCAAACTCCAATCCACTCAGAGATTTACTGATCTTATTCAAGGGTCCTTAACCACCTTTACATGCTTAAACGACCTTGAGAACTCTGTCTCATACCGGTCGATCGTCCTCTGATCCTTGCAAAAGTATCAGGATCCAAACAACCTTTATTCTCAAGCAATCCAGGGAAAACACTTCCATTAAACAATTCGATAAAGGCAGTCTAGGCAAATATCATGCCTTCGAGGAAACCCTTCTTCTAGTAACCTTTCACCAATTATCAACAACCTTTTAAGGCTACAATTTGCCAGGGTCACTTTCTTTCCTTAGTGTACCCAAAACCTCTAAGGTTTCCTTACCAAGATCCCTAATCTAGAGGGAGACAACTTCAAATCTCATCCCTCCTTCAAACTTGGTCAATCTCAATCTTATACATGGCTTCACAAGCTTTTCACAACTCTCGTGGTTCTTCCCACACATTCAATTTAGAAAGGATTAACTCGGAGTCACCTCTCTCGTGACTTTTATCATTTAACTCATCAATACTAGCTTCAATTGTCTCAACAACTTGGGTATAATGACAGCTCCTTCTCGAGTCTATCTATCCATCCACTTTCTCATTTCCATACAAAGTTCTCATGACCCCTTCAACTCTTAGGTCTTGTACAGTCCACAAGCACGAGCCAAATGCTTTTTTAGCACTCATATTCTGGTTACTCATCTTTACTCAATTCTCACAACTCCCTTCAGTTCTAGAGTCATCTCATATCTTGCATACTCGAGCCAATGCTCCTCTAGTGACCATTCTCTTGTCGTTCAACCTTATTAGGTTCTCACGTCACTTGAACCACTATGATTTCCTCCATGAATTAAAAACTTAAGTCATCTACTTAAGTCTATCAGTCTCAGGCTGCTCATCTCATCATTCATCATTATCAACCTTACAGTGGTTCCCAAACAACTCTCAACTAGTTGTCCATTACCCAAAGATTTCAGATTCTCATCAGTCAATGACTATTCAACAGGTTAGCCTCAACAAGACAACTTCTCAATCTTCAGCCAATTACTAGGCAAGCCTCAACTAGGCCAAAACTCAACTAGGTCAACACCCGGCAAATACTCAAAGCATCACTTCTATAAATCAATCGCTCATACCATATGCATATAGCATTTGCCACTTTGTCATAAATGCGACAGGCTATCTCATTCTCAACAGACATCAGTTCAATGAGTATAAACCCCATATATCGTTTACTCTCTCAGTTAGACTTTGGCCAAGCCAATCACATGATGCCAATTACAAAATATGCCCAACATGCCAATCATAAACATCAGTTTTCCTTTCAAACAGCATCTACCGTCAAGCACAAAACTTTTAATTATGCCAATCACAAGCATCATTTCACATGTCATGCCACTTTTGAACAACTTCTTCGAGGATCAATTTTGTGCCATACATCTCTTAACCACAATTGGACTCAACCAGATACCTAAACTTCCCCTTTCAAGTTATGACTTGGGTCATTCTTGTCTCTTGCCATCTTAGAAGCCTGCCAAAAGCCGCTCCTTGTCCGGACCTCTTTGTCCTGGGGATCACTCTCCGCCCTCATCAGACCTAGCCGTTGCAGATTGTCCCAAATCATACATCTACGGAGAAAGCCCCGTTCCACACGTCCCATACCATGCTTCATGACGGTTTATAGGTATCCTATCAACTTGTCCCATACCAAACGATAATTTATTTAGTCTAATAATGATAAGCTCATGCGCACACCTTCCTCGACTTTCATTTTAATGCCACAAACACATGCGTGTCTTGATCGTCCTCGCCATTAATCATACCATAATCATCTCCAGATCCATTCTTATCTATCGAAGATTTATAATTCCATCAATGACCATCACATCTCATAGATTACCTATGTTCAACCATAAATCCCAAGTTTAGTCACTATTCAACCCAAATCATATGCATTCAATCACAACTGGCCTTTAATCCAATATTCCTTGTATACACCTCACCTCATTTCATCAAAGGCTGACAATAGCAATGGATAGCTAAACCATCAAGATATCACGCAATTCAAGCCTAAATCCACTAATACCAGTTGTCTCTTTATAACTCATATTGCCCAAGTTGGGTCATTGACAAACCATAATCACAATTAGATAACCCAATCGACCCTTCATTCATAAGTTATTCTCTAGCAACCTCAAATCCAAGCTTATGACTCCTCAATTTCTATTCACTTCCTCGTGAGCCTTATTCATAAAATCACCCAAGATCATCCCTTGATTCGATACTAGGACCATTAGAATACTATACAAGTTAAAGCCTATAGTCCTCGAGATTCGGCAATCCATGCTTCTTCCTCAAGGTCTCACTACCTAATTTTCATCAAGTCATCGCTCCTTATCACTCCAAGTCTCAATCACATTAGATCGAGCTAACCTTGCTCTGATACCAAGCAAACTGGGATTTCACGCCCCGAATCTGTCAGGCACGCAAAATACCACCAGGGTCTTCTTGTCTTTCGGTGGTACCCAGGATTCGTCGGCTAATAATTAATAACTTCTAAATGGTACAAACATGCGGAAGCGATGAAACTTCTCCATTCAATTCAACCTTAAGATGACTCAGGATATAGGGTACGTCTTCTTATAAACACCGACTACAGGTTCAGAGGATACAACTCTAACTTCAACGTAACATGAAATCTCTAAATTCACCAAAGTATAAATTCATTTCACATAATTACTTTTTCAAACACCGATCATTGACAAGCTTAGATTTCCATCGCTTGGGACCTGAAAAAGTTAATCCCACGACGGGGTGAGGTACATCTCAATAAGGTGGGTCCTAATCCTAGGTTAGGCTGACTGTCCACTTAGGCAATTACAATCACAAACAATTCATACAAAATCCCAAGAGGCATTTAACTATCACGAAATAACACATGAACAACAAGCATGCGCTCCAAGCATCTTATCACGTCATTTAGTCTAAGCATGCATAAACAAGCCATGTTACGCCTTCCACCCTTTCTTGCCTCTTCACTTTCATGCCCTCGTTTAGAATGCCTCAAGCTCGATCCCCATAAATGCATCAGATCGTCTCATTGACAAACCCGCGTAAACGCATCAGGTTTTCAATGTCACTCTAGGCCTGTGTCGACACGTCACAACTCCGTCCTGCATTTCAATGCATCAGGACTATGGCCTTCTCAACCCTGCGTCTCATACGCCTTAGGGTGCCATCAATTCAAACCCGGCGCCTCAGCGCCTCATGGCATTCATCCACACCACTCCGTGTCTCATAGGTCTCAAGGTGTCACAACATCTCAGACATGCCATAAATTTTAGTTCATTTCATAACACACGTTCGATTGCAAGCTCATGCGATGAACGATACATCCATGGCATGCGAGACAATTACATTTGACGTACAAATGCAACAACCAATTCATGACACAAGCATCATCAATCAATCAAGCGCTCAATAGCTTTCTAGGACATACATTGGGCAACCACATAACAACTTCCAAAAATCGATCGATTCGTATCCAAAAATCGCCCAATCGAGTCCAATCTTCTTATTAAATATTTAGAATCCCCTTACCTCAAGCTTAATGCAATACAATTTTTCTCCCAAACACCTCAAGGGTTCGGTCCAAATAATCCAAGGACAACTCAACCGCGCAACCTAATGAAATTCATCCAATCGTCAATTTTTCTTGCTCAATTAGCCAATCCATGGGACATAAACCTTATTAACATGTTCATCAACATCCTAGCATGTCTCAATGATGAATTTGAGACTCAATTCCAACACTAATGGTCCCCAACAGAGCCGGTATGCACAGAACCCAACTAGACATTTTTGATTTTGTGTATATCCCAACTAATCAGTCCTTAAACTACCTCAAATCCTCAATTTATTCACTAATCTACTTGCTAACATGTAGTTCTAAGGGTTGGGGAGCCTCACCGAAAATTTGGAGCTAAGGCGACGCCGGAAAGTCTTTGAATGGCACCGGTTCCTTCAGGTCCTCCTACGGTCAGTTTTTGCCCTTCAAACACAAGACCCATTTGGGGTCAAAACTCCATCAAATTCCTTCAAACTTTTTACCACAGCTCATCCAACTTTAATACTATAAGTGTAGAAGATCTCATCGAAGATTTGAAGCAATTTGATTTTCGAAAGACCCCGGGACAGGTCTTTCCCCAAAACCGATCAGAATCTGACCTAGCCTGATGTTTGTCCACTCAAATCAAGCTACGGGAAGATCTACAGGGTCAAATTGAGTTTATAATATGTCTATAGAAAGATAAGACAATAATATTTTATTTGGCAGTGGTTTTACCCCGATCCGATATCGAACGAAGAAGATATGACTGAAATAGTGGGACAGTCGGACTGGTCGGCTAGGAGCTCTCGGATTCAAAATTGACCAGGCCAATCTTTGCTCCTTCAAACGGCTCTACGGGACAAACGGCTGGGTGGATTTGGACTCATAATACCTTGTTGGAATGGCAAGATGATAATATTTCCAATGGTAAGTGGTATGCCTTAATTCGATGACGGACGAAGAAGTTATGGCCAAAACAGTGGCCATGATCGGAACTGAGTGGGTAAGCCGAGTGAGCGAGAGAGAGAGAGAGAGAGAGAGAGAGAGAGAGAGAGAGAGAGAGAGAGAGAGAGAGAGTCTTGAGAGAAAATGGCAAGAGAGAAAGAGATGGCTGACCAAAATGAGATAGGAGAGAGAGAAATTGATATTCTTCTACATACGAAATGGTCAACATGGAGAATGGTAGATAAAAAGTGTTTCCATCACCTCATGGCTTAATCCTTTGACACTTGTCCATGTGTCAATCATTTGCTCATCCAATGGCTCTCATTTCTTCAAATTTTCGACAGCTATAAAGGGCTTCAATGACCAAAATGCCATTGTCCAATTATTAAGGCAAAGCTAAAGCTTGAGGGGCAAAATGGTAATTTTATCCCCGATGTCCGGAAAGTCATTTTTCTCATTTCAATTTTCTTCGATAAGGCGACGGCCAATCCAATTATAATGTTGAAATTCTTGATTCTTCATTTTCAAATTTCAAGACTCATTTTTGAATCAATTCTCTATGTGACGTGGTTCCAACCTATCTCGAACTGACAGGCGGCTTTTGCAGACGTTACGTGTATCGATCCTGTGATTCATATCACAATTAGGGCTCGTCAATTCATGGTGACTTTGGTTATCATGTAATTGTGAGGGTCTATCACTAGTTTCGACGGACTCGATTGTCACTGTTCGATTTTGAAAATTTTTACAAATTATACATTGGTTACGCGGCATCACCCGCGCTCCAATCGTATAACGCTAGCAATGTATTCCTTAATCATTCTTAGATCGGCCTTTTATCGCTCTAAATATCACCTCGACAATCCTTATGATCAAAGTGCCATTCCCTATTCGAGTTCCCAAGGTCCACGTACCTTGTCTCACGTTAACCGTTCTCTTTTGGTCAGTCAACTCGAGATTGATCAGATCTGAGCGAGATACGACTGAAATATATCGTTGGATACATCTCTCATTAATGAGTCCGAAATGACAGGGAAATCAGAATGTCACAAATATTCACTCTTCTTTTATATTCATGTGACAAAGTGATTTGTGTTGAAACATGAGCTGTTGATAAATCCTATTTTTTTTATCATAATGTTTCTACTTGCAATCTCTTGTTTATGCATTGAATATCTTAATATTTGGAGATTGAATTGTGTTCTTAGTTGCCTTGAGCTGAATTCATTTGTTTTTGGCAAAATAAGAATATGTGTTTGCATTTCACGCACTCAAATTTCATATCCTTATTTGTGTGTTAAATATCTGTATATTTAGAAGATTGTTTTGTCATCATAAAAAAAGGGAGATTGTTTGACATATCACCAATGAGGTGATTGTTGGAAGATCCCTAATTTTGTTTTGATGATTACAAAAATAATCAAAGGCTACTGATGTGTGCATTTACTGAGTATATCATGTTATATATGCACAAGCAAAAATGCAGATGATGAGATAAAGAGCACAAGTTGTTCTTCGGACAAAGATCTGCTCAGCCAATGTTTGGAGTGCTTTGTCGATTTTTTTGGGATTGGTAGCTGATCTTTTGTGTTGAACGAGATATTGGATGCTGAAGATGTCTACAAGTTGGAAGGATCTTCAGAGAGGTGAACACTTGGATGGACCTGTATCGAGGTGAACAAGCCGAGAAGAACAAGATGTTCATGATGGCTTGGATAGACAAAGGTCGGGTGAACAGTGGAAGGACCTAGAATGGTGAACAAGCCTAAAACTATGATTTGGTAAAGCTTGGAAGGACCATGAATATGAATAGCTTGGTGGAGTCGAAGTTGCCAATATGCTTGGAAAGACTAGAAGAAAGATCGGGCGCAACAGATTGTTATCGGAGCAACAGATCCTTTGGCAAGATGAGCTTCCTTTTTATAGATCAGGTGGAAGATCGGATGAACGACATCAATAGACTAAGTAAAGATCTGGACGTCTTAATTATGGGTAATGGATCGTGCAGATATTTACTCTTGGAAGGTGAAGGTCACTTGATCAACTAACCAGATCTTTGGTCCTGAAGAAAACATGGTGGATGCAAAGATGTGGTGATATCAATGACCTGAGTTCAACGAAAACTAGGTACAAGCATGAAGATCTTGACATGAGGAGAACAAGTCAAAGGTAACGATGTGTTCATAATGACTTGGAGGTACCATAGTCAATCTTTCATCAAGGTGACGTCTTTGGAGGCTAAGATACTCAAGAGGTTCAATGGATATTTGATGACAAGTCATTCCCACGGGTTTTTTAAAACATGACCAATAAACCCAAAAGATCAGGTAAGACAATGTTTTGGCCGACATTGGGTCTGGGGTTATTTTAACAACAGATATGTGTGGATGCTTTGTTAGAAGTGCATATAGCAGTTAGCGGGTGAAAGATCCGCAGAGAAAGATCATGAAGTCTATCGGGTGGAATATAGCAGTTGCAATCCGACAATTTTTTAGAGTAGTGTCAGACTATAGATCTTTTCAGAATAGTGTCAGAGACAGTAGTTGCAGTAGCTCCAACGGATCTCTAACGACTAGTTAAGCTTAACAAATCCCTTCAACGGAAAGATTGAAGATGTCTATATATTGGAAGACCTTCTAGGCCAAACGTTAGAGAGTGAGAGAGAGAGATTGAACACAATGTAAAATGCACACTTGTTGTGAGTGGGGTTTCTGTCATTGCTTTTGGGCTTTACCGAAAGATTTTCTCTAGAAATCTTTCTGCACTGTAATCATGCAATAGTCAAGTTCACAACCCTGAGTAGTGTGGTTGGTCCTAAATAGTGTGATCTATTGGTAAAGATCAACACATATCATTTGTAACTTGTGAGGCGATTTACTAATGCATTCCAACTCGTGTTGTGACTGTTAAGTCTTGGAAGTGGACGTAGGCTTGGGAATAAAGTCCAACCACTATATATCTGTTTGCAAATCTTGCACCTTCTCTTTATCATTCATAAACATCAACATCTATCAAGCATCTGCACAACTTGATGAAATATGTCTTCGTTGGTGTTTGACCAGATGTTTGTTGTGTGCTTTGGTTTCTTATAATCTTTATACAATTGCACACACAATCAGCTCAGTATTTGAAATATCACTTGATGTTTACGATCTCTCTGCAAATGTGTGCTTACATTTACTTGATCTTTTTCTCAGTCTTGCACATGTTTAGAAAATGTTATGCTCACCAAATCTTTTTTACATCACATATTGTTTTGTGAGTTCTTGTTCATCATGATATTCATACATTTTAGCACACATTCTTCTTAGAGTAGCTCAAACATCTACTGACCTAGTCTTTACAATATCTGAGCAGATGTTTGGCCCGTTGTTTTGAAATGAACTTGTTTTATTCCGCAAATATTTTTCAAAGTTCTCAAACAACCAATTCACCCCCTTCTAGGTTTCATTGTTAGCCCCAACAAGGTGATGAAGAGTTCGAAAGGCTAGTCGATTTCTGAAGCCAGAGCTGAAGAAGAGTTCGATAGAAGAATTCGTTGGTGACATCAGCGACGGGGATTCACAGAAGAGGTAGGAGGAGGGGATGGTAAAAAGGGCCTATGAATAGAAGCAGAAGAGACAAGGGAGAAGTGGAAGGACTTTAGTGAAATGTAAGAGAGAGAGAGAGAGAGAGAGAGAGAGCATTAATGTTCCTTGTCCTTGTTTTTTCTTTTTCCGCAGCATACACCAGTCAGAGGAGAGAGAAAAATAGCTTTGTTTTCATTTTTTTCTCTTCTAGGTTAGATGACACTTGTCCAATTTTGACTGAAGCATGCATGCCACCTAAGTTGGTGTCGTGTTGATAGCTAACTATTGAATAATTTTTCCATCAACACAAATCAAATTCCATAAGTGATGAGGAGGTAAAAAAACCCAAGATGCAGGAACACAATTCGCATGGAGGCCTTTTGCTGACTAGTCAGCCACATCGTTGGCTCTTCTGTCACAATGGGCTAGGGAGATACTAGGCATTTGGGCTATAAGGGATTGCACTTTTGCAATATGGCCTTTAGCTTCCCAAATCATGTCTCTTGTTCTGTTCACCGCCCCTACCAAAGTTCTACAATCAGATTCTACCCATATCTTATCTGTCTTCTCTCTCCATAAATCCAAAAACTTCAATCTGTGTGTGAGAGCTTGTGCTTCAGCTTCAATCGGCTGACAAGATATGATTTTTAAGGCGAATCCGTCTATTAAAGCTCATTCTAAGTCACGAAGTACTCCAGTGATGGCTCCTTCCCCTGCTTCAACACTAATTGAGGCATCTACATTAAGCTTCATATCTAGATATTTTGGAGGAGGGGTCCAAGCCAATAGCGGAGAATGTGCTCTTTCTCCTCTAAAGTAAAGTCTTTCTTGTTCCATTTATAGCTCTCTACTATGGCAGTTGATTCATCGATTATGGTGGATGGTTCTGGTCTGCGACCTCGAAAAATCGATCCATTCCTCAATTTCCAAATGCTCCAAAGGATGGCTGAAAAGGAACTAAATTTCCACTTATGCAAACTAGGATTTAAAATTAATCAGCTAGGGTTTTGCATACGCAATTGAGAGGGAGAATAAGAAAATAAATCAAGAATATTTTTGCCTTTTGGGAAGTGGGCCGTCATAAAAAACTTGTGACATTTCGAATTTCGACCCCTCTCGAGGCTATTGAATGGAAGGATATCGATCGGTGTATTTTAGTTTTAGCTTGCTCGGAGTTGGTCACTCCTGAGTTAACTGATCGAACGAGAAAGACTAACGCGAAATCGAGTATGTGGACCTGAGGAAGTCGAGTAAGAAACGACACTTTAACCATGAAGATTGTCAAGGGGATATTTTGGGCCAGCAAATATCGATCTAGGAACGATCGTGGAAAGCCTTGCTAGCGTTATACGTTGGGATGCAGGTGATTCCGCTTAACTAAAGTGTAATTTGTGAGAATTTTCTAAATCGGATTCCGATGATCAGGACCGCAGGAACTAGCGATAAATCCTCGCAATCACATGACATCCAAAGTCGCCACAGCTTAAGAAATCCTAAGGTCGATACGTGTAGTGCCTGCAAGAGTCACTTGTCAGTTTGAGATAAACTGAAATACAATCGATGATAGCTCAATATGAAATTAGACCTCGAAATTGGGTATCGGACAATGAGGAATTTCAACATTGGAAATGAATTAGATGCCGCCTCATCGAAGATAATTTAAATCGAAAAAGTGAAATTCCGGATGGTAAGTGCCAAATGACCATTTTGTCCCTCGACTTTTAGCTTTGCCTTAGGAACTAATGGAGGTCATTTTGGTCATTTGAACCTCCCAAGAGTTGCCAAAAGTTGATGAAGGGTTAGTCAAAGAAAGTCAATGTGGACCAAAGACCTTCTAGAAGCTTGCCATGTGTCATTATGAGAACAAGTCATGTGTCATTGTGAGAACGAAGCTTATCCTTCAAGCATTAATTGGCCATCTTATCCCAACTAATGTTCCAAGCCTTTGACCAAATGAATTATTGGTAGAGGACTCTCTCTCCTTCTCATTTGGCCAGCCATCTCTCTCTCTTTTCATTTGCTCCATTTTCTTTTTCTTCTTCTTCCTCTTCTCTCTCTTGTCGACCAGCCCGTCACTTTGTCCCGACTGCTTCACTGTTCCGATCATATCTTTGTCGTTCAATATCGTATTGAGGTAAAACTACTTCCATCTGAAAGATTATTGTCATGTGGTTCTAGGGACATATTATAAGCTCTATTTGGCCTAGCCGTTTGTCCCGTATGTCTTTTTGAGTAGGCAAAGGTCAGGTGAGGTCAGATTCTGACCGGTTTTGAGGAAAGACATGTTCCAGGGTCTTCCGGACCTCAAATGGTTTCAACTTTTCGGTGAGGTCTTTTACACTTATAGTATTAAAGTTGAAAGAGATGTGGTTGTAATTTTATTTGAGTTAAGATAGGTTTCTATGGCAGATTTGAGGTGATTTTTCTGGGGTAGAATTTGACCGCATGTACACCGAGTGGAACCGAGCTGATCGAAAGTCCTTGAGGTGTTATTTTGCTTCCAAATCTTCGGTGAGACTTCCTAACTCCTAGATCAACATGTTAGCAAGTTGATTTTATGGTAAATTGAGGTTTAGAGTTGAATTATGGCCCGATTAAGGAGGTTGAGGGAAGAACCGAATTCTGTCCTGTTTCGATTTGGATGAACCGAGCCCTTTGAGGGCTCTAGGAGGTTTTGCCATGCCTTAAATTCATCGTTAAGATATAATAGAATGTTAATTGAGATGTTAATGAGGTGTATGCTCTGTGAATTGGTGATTGGAGTAGAAAAATTGATCGTTTGACGAACTTTAGCTTAGGTTGCACGGCTATCCTGTTTTGGGATCAAGAGAATTGAATCTTTGGAGGAGTCTTGGAGGGAATTTTATGGATTAAATTGAAAGGTAAGTGACTCCTAAACCTTTGCTAGGAAGTTAGGACACTACTGGATGCGTTTGGATAATAAATTGATGAATTTAGGAGTCTATTGCATTGATTGTTCATGATCGACTGAGATAATGAAGGTGTGAGTCGTGTGTACTCCTGATGATGAGAAATTATAACTTTCATGGCTAAATTATTGTTGCGTGCATTTGATTGACATGGATGCTGATATGGCTATATGATATTTGGCCTTGAATGACGATTGTTGAGAAATATGAATGGGTTGGCAAAAGAACAAACCGTTAAATTGACTGTCTTGCTGTGTACTTGATATCACCTTGTGGGCGTTTGGCCTTGACGTCTCGCATGTCAATGATTCATTACTTGGCTGATAAAAATTGTACTCGATTATGAAGTTCCTTGAGAGGGGAGTTTGATTTGTGAGCCTAAGAGCTTGTGGTACCCTAATGCGTTGAAACGCAGGGTTATGATGGCTAGTACCCTAATGCGTTGAGACGTGGAGTTGTGTTGGCTAATATCCTGATGCGTTGAGACCCGGGACGAGATTGATTATGTGTTGACACAGGCCGAGAATGGCATTGAAAACCTAATGCATTTAACGCGAGTTTGTCAACTTGATGGTCTGAGGCGTAATGACGCGGACCGAGCCTGAGGTGTATTGACGCGGGCACAGCTATTGAAAGAGAATTGATATCCTGATGCGTCAGAACGTGGGATAGTCTTGATACGTGTCGACACAAGTATTGAAATGGCCTTTAGAACCTGATGTGCCAGAACGCGGGTTGCCATCGAGATGTTGATTAGGCGAATTAATGCGGGCTTGGCCATTGGGATTAAATTTGTGATTAGCCTATTGCGTATTGACGCAGGCTTGGCCATTAGAATTGAAAGTTGTGATGATATGATTGTCCTGGAATCGTGATTGCGTTATGCCAGAAGTATCGAGGTGCCTTGATGTTTTATTGTCATGTGTTGTTTTATCAATGAATCCTGGTCTATTGTTTTATTGCATAATCTAGGAGGACTAATAGCTTGGTCTAGGTTTAGGGTGAACTTGCTGAGATTTATATCTCACCTCGTCATGGGATTAACTTTTTCAAGTCCCAGGCGATGTAAATATAAGCTTGCCAATGATCGATATTTGAAGAAGTAATTATAGGAAATGGATTTACACTTTTGTGACTTTCATGTTACCTTGAAGTTTGTGTTGTATCGTCGGCGTTTATAAGAAGACGTACCCTATGTCCTAAGCCATCTTAAGTTTGAATTGTATGGAGAAGTTTCATCGATTCCGTATGTTTGTCTAAATTAGAAGTTATAAATTGTTGGCGAACGGATCTTGGGTACCATCAAGACAAGATGGCCCTGATGGGATATTAAATTCGGTAATCCAGTATCCTTATGCATGAAGATAATAAATTCGGTCGTTATGGTCAGACTCTATTATGGATTTCTGACCACATTCTCCATAGGGCCCTCTTATCTCTTCCTTCTCCGAGCTCGGGTTATGGAAGAAGGAACCGAGAAGAAGGTATCAGCAACAACGGGTTTTATTGCGGGACAGCTCATGATGTTCATATCGATCTATTATGCGCCTCTGCATCTAGCATTGGGTAGACCTCATACAATAACTGTCCTAGCTCTACCGTATCTTTTGTTTCATTTCTTCTGGAACAATCACAAACACTTTTTTGATTATGGATCTACTACCAGAAATTCAATGCGTAATCTTAGCATTCAATGTGTATTCCTGAATAATCTCATTTTTCAATTATTCAACCATTTCATTTTACCAAGTTCAATGTTAGCCAGATTAGTCAACATTTATATGTTTCGATGCAACAACAAGATGTTATTTGTAACAAGTAGTTTTGTTGGTTGGTTAATTGGTCACATTTTTTTTCATGAAATGGGTTGAATTGGTATTAGTCTGGATACAACAAAAGAATTCTATTCGATCGAATAAGTACCTTGTGTCAGAATTGAGAAATTATATGGCTCGAATCTTTAGTATTCTCTTATTTATTACCTGTGTTTACTATTTAGGCAGAATACCGTCACCCATTGTTACTAAAAAATTCAAAGAAACCTCAGAAACGGAAGAAAGGGGGGAAAGCGAGGGAGAAACAGATGTAGAAATAGAAACAACTTTCGAAACGAAGGGGACGAAACAGGAACAAGAGGGATCCACCGAAGAAGATCCTTCTCCTTCCCTTTTTTCGGAAGAAAAGGAGGATCCGGACAAAATCGATGAAAGGGAAGAGATCCGAGTGAATGGAAAGGAAAAAACAAGGGATGAATTCGACTTTCAAGAGACATTCTATAAAGATAGCCAAGTTTATAAAACTTCTTATATGGATAGGAATAAAAATAAAGAGAATTCGAAGTTAGAAATATTTAAAGAAGAACCATTTTTATTATGGTTTGAAAAACCTCTTGTGACTCTTCTTTTAGACTATAAACGATGGAATCGTCCATTCCGATATATAAAAAACAATCAATTTGAAAATGCCATAAGAAATGAAATGTCACAATATTTTTTTTATACATATCGAAACAATGGAAAAGAAAGAATATCTTTTACCTACCCCCCAGTTTGTCAACTTTCTTGGAAATGATACAAAGAAAAATTTCTTTGCTGACAAGAGAAAAACTATCTTCTGATGAATTGTATGATCATTGGATTTATACGAATGAACAAAAAAAGAACAACTTGACCAAAGAATTTCGAAATCGAATGGAAACTCTAAATGAAGGACTCATTACTCTAGATGTACTCGAAAAAAGAACTAGATTGCATAATGATGAAAAAAAAAAGAATACTTGCCGAAAATATATGATCCTTTTTTGAATGGGCCCTGTCGTGGAAGGGTCAAATTTTTTTTTTCATCCCCAATCCTAAACCGAAATAAAATTCCCATAAAAAATTACATCGAGACAGGTTGGATAAATAAGATTCATGGTATGCTTTTTACTGTTGATCAAGAAAAATTGGAAGAACAAATAGATACATTTGATAGAAATTCATTATCAACAGAAAAAAAACTTTCTTTATTTTCATTTCCAGAAACCGAACAAAGAAGAATTCATTCAGAAGATCAAATAAAAATTTTGAAAATTTTCTTTAACGCAGTTAGAACTAAGACCAAAACTAAAAGAATTAAAAAAAAATCGATTGGAATCAAAGAAATAAGTAAAAAAGTTCCTAGATGGTCATACAAATTAATCAACGATTTGGAACAACAGGAGAGAGAAAACGAAGAAAACGTGGCAGAGGATCATTAGATTCGTTCCAGAAAAGCCAAACGTGTAGTGATTTTTACTGATAACCAGCAAAATACTGATGCTAATAGCAAAAATACTAATAATCCTGATCAAGCCGACGAAGTGGCTTTGATACGTTATTCACAACAATCGGATTTTCGTCGAGACATAATCAAAGGCTCTGTGCGTGCTCAAAGACGTAAAACAGTTACTTGTGAATTGTTTCAAGCAAATGCGCACTCTCCCCTTTTTTTGGACAGAATAGACAAACCCCTTTTTTCTTTGGATATATTTGGGATGATAAAATTCATTTTGAAAAAATGGATGTATCAAAAAAGAACAGAATTAAGAATTTCGGATTCTACCGAGGAAAGGACAAAGGAAAGTGCGAAAAAAAAAAGAGGAAGAAAAAAGAGAAGAATACAAAAGAGAAGAGAAAGAACGAATAGAAATAGCAGAAGCCTAGGATAGCATTTTATTTGCTCAAGTAATAAGAGGATCCCTATTAGTAACCCAATCTTTTCTTAGAAATTATATTCTATTACCTTCGTTGATAATAGCTAAAAATATAGCCCGTATCTTATTATTTCAATTTCCCGAGTGGTCCGAGGACTTAAAAGATTGGAATAGAGAAATGCATGTTAAATGCACCTATAATGGTGTTCAATTATCAGAAACCGAATTTCCAAAAAATTGGTTAACAGACGGTATTTAAATAAAGATCCTATTTCCTTTTTGCCTTAAACCTTGGCATAGATCTAAGGTGCCACCCCCCAGAAAGATCCGCTGAGAAATAAAGGACAAAAAAACGATTTTTGTTTTTTAACAGTTTGGGGAATGGAAACTGAACTTCCTTTTGGTTCTCCCATAAAACAACGTTCATTTTTTGAACCCATTTTTAGAGAACTCAGAAAAAAAATTATAAAATTGCAAAAGAATTCTTTTTTAGTTATACAGGTTTTAAAAGAAAAAATAAATTTTTTTTAAACCTTTCAAAAGAAAGAAAAAAATGGGTCATGAAAAACATTCTATTTTTAAAAGTAATAATAAAAGAACTTTCCAAAAGAAACCCAATTCAATTATTTGGATTAAGAGAAATATATAAATTGAGTGAAACAAAAAAAAAAGATGGGATAATCAGTAATGGGATGATTAATGAATCGTCCATTCAAATTCGATTTATGGATTTGACAGATTATTCATTGACAGAAAAAAAAAAAATGAAAGATCTGGCTGATAGAACCAGCACAATCAGGAATCAAATAGAAAAAATTACAAAAGAAAAGAAGAAAGGTTTTTTAACTCCGGAAATAAATAGAAATATTAGTTCTAATAAAAGAAGTTACCCTACTAAACTATTAACATCAATAAAAAATATTTTGCATAAATTAAAAAGAAGAAATGTTCGATTAATCCGTCAATCATATTATTTTTTCAAATTTTTAATTGAAAAGATATACATAGATATACTTCTCTGTATCATTAATATTTCGAGGATCACTACACAACTTTTTTTTGATAATTCAAAAAAAATGATCGATTAATACATTTACAATAATGAAAAAAATAAAGAAAATATTTTTAAAACAAATAAAAATACAATTCATTTTATTTGGACTATAAAAAAATCAATTTCGGATATTAGTAATCAAAATTCAAAGATTTTCTTATCCTCCTTCTCACAAGCATATGTATTTTACCAATTATATCAAACGCAAATTCGTAACTTGTATAAGTTAAGATATATCCTTCAATATCACGGAACATCTCATTTTATTAAAAATGAAATAAAGGATTTTTTTTGAAACACAAGGAATTTTTCATTCTGAATTAAAACATAAAAATATTTTGAATTCGGGAATGATTCAATGGAAAAACTGGTTAAGGGGTCATTATCAATATGATTTATCTCCGATTAGATGGTATCGATTAGTACCACACAAATGGCGAAATCGATTTAATCAAACACGTATAGTGCAAAATAAAGATTTAACCAAAAGACATTCCGCTGAATTTGAATCAAATTCATTACCAAATTCAAAATATAACTTTCAAAAATACTATAGATATGACCTTTTCTCATATAAATCGATTAATTATGAAAATAAGAAGGATTTATATATTTATGTATCACCATTACGTTTAAATAATAAGCAAGAGATTTCTTATAATTCCGACAAGATATATAAAAAAGGTAAATTAGTTGATATGCTAGGAAGTATTAGCTCTATTAATTTAGAAGATGATGATATTATGAATGTGGATAAATTTCCATATAGAAAATATTTTGATTGGAGAATTTTCGATTTTTGTCTTAGAAATAAAGTCGATATTGAGTCCTGAATTGATATCGATCCCAATGGTAATAAAAATACTAAGAATGGGGTTAATAATTATCAAATAATTGATAAAATAATTAATAAAATGGATCAAAAAGGTCTTTTTTATCTTCAAATTTCCCAAAATGGAGGAATTAAGGCATCCAACAAAAAAAAAGACCTTTTTGATTGGATGGGAATGAATGAAGAAATACTAAGTCGTCCCATATCGAATCTGAAACTTTGGTTCTTTCCAGAATTTGTGCTGCTTTATAATACATATATTATGAAACCCTGGATCATACCAATCCAATTACTTCTTTTAAATTTTAATGAAAATGTTACTGAAAATAAAAACATCACTCGAAAGAACAAAAGGGATCTTTTTCTATTTTCGAATGAAAAAAAATCGATTGAATTAGAGAATAGAAATCAAGAAGAAAAAGAATCCGCAAGTCGAGATAATCTTGAATCAGATGCACAAAATCAAGCGAATCTTGGATCACTTCTCTCAAACCAAGAAAAAGATATTGAAGAAGATTATGCAAGTTCAGATATGAAAAAACGTAGAAAGAAAAAGCAATATAAGAGCAACACGGAAGCAGAGCTTGATTTTTTCCTAAAAATGTATTTACGTTTTCAATTGAGATGGGATGATTCTTTAAATCAAAGAATGATCAATAATATCAAAGTATATTGTCTCCTACTTAGACTGATAAATCCAAGAGAAATTGCTATATCCTCTATTCAAAGGGGAGAAATGAGTTTAGATATTCTGATGATTCAAAAGGATTTAACTCTTATAGAATTAATGAAAAAGGGTATATTAATTATCGAACCAGTTCGTTTGTCTATCAAAAATGACGGACAATTTATTATATATCAAAGTCTAAATATTTCATTGGTTCATAAGAGTAAGCTCCAAATTAATCAAAGATACCGAAAAAAAAGCTATGTTGCTAAGATTAAATTGGATAAATCCATTGCAGGACATCAAAGAATGGCTGAAAATAGATACAAAAATCATTATGATTTGTTGTTTGTTCCCGAAAAATTTTTATCCACTAAAGGACGTAGAGAATTAAGAATTCTAATTTGTTTCAATTCGAGGAAGAGAAATGGTATTCATAAAAATTCATTATTTTGCAACAACGTAAAAAACGGTGGTGAATTTTTGGATAAAAGCAAACATTTTGATAAAAAAAACTAATTAAATTAAAGTTCTTTCTTTGTCCTAATTATCGATTAGAAGATTTATCTTGTATGAATCGATATTGGTTTGATACCAATAATGGGAGTCGCTTCACTATGATAAGGATACATATGTATCCACGATTTGCAAATTTGTTAATTATGCGTTTTCATATATATTCTGTACCATATATGTATGGTATATGAAACAAAAACTTGCACCCATGTATTGTCTTCCCTTCCAGTCTGATACATGAATACTAATTCAATGCATGTATCAATATCCAATAGATCTATAAATGATTACCGAAATCTTCTTATTTTTTATTATTAGATTCGATCCAAAAATTTTTCTTTTTTTTTTCTAAATGTAGAAACATATCATCCTTTCCTATACGAATAAAATTTAAAACAAAATTGGGAGTTCATAAAGAAATTAAGATTTTTGTGTATAACAAATTAAAATGACTAGCATTATCCTTACTAATCAGTAATATCCATTAAAAAAAAGAGGATAGAAAATCTGTTTTATGGTAAAAAATGCATTCATTTCAGTTTTTTCACAAGAAGAAAACAGGGGGTCCGTTGAATTTCAAGTATTTCGTTTCACCAATAAGATACGAAGACTTACTTCTCATTTGGAATTGCACAGAAAAGATTATTTATCTCAGAGAGGTCTACGTAAAATCCTGGGAAAACGCCAACGACTGCTGTCTTATTTGTCAAAGAAAAATAGAATACGTTATAAATAATTAATTAGTCGGCTGGATATTCGGGAATCAAAAACTCGTTAATTGAAAAAGGAATTTGAATTATTTGATTTTTTTATTAGATCTTGAATTTTAATGAACTTCTTTTCATTTTCAGCAATTCATGAAAGAATGAATCGAGGAATAACCTATGAATGTAACAACTACAAGAAAAGACCTCATGATAGTCAATATGGGACCTCACCACCCATCAATGCATGGTGTTCTTCGGCTCATCCTTACTCTAGATGGTGAAGATGTTATTGATTGTGAACCAATATTGGGTTATTTACACCGAGGAATGGAAAAAATTGCGGAAATTCGAACAGTTATACAATAGCTACCTTACGTAACACGTTGGGATTATTTAGCTACTATGTTCATAGAAGCAATAACAGTAAATGGACCAGAACAGTTGGGAAATATTCAAGTACCTAAAAGAGCCAGTTATATCAGAGTAATTATGTTAGAGTTGAGTCGTATAGCTTCTCATCTGTTATGGCTTGGCCCCTTTATGGCAGATATTGGTGCACAGACCCCTTTTTTCTATATTTTTAGAGAAAGAGAATTAGTATATGATCTATTCGAAGCTGCCACCAGTATGAGAATGATGCATAATTATTTTCGTATCGGAGGAGTAGCGGCCGATCTATCTTATGGATGGATAGATAAATGTTTGGATTTCTGTGATTATTTTTTAACAGCGGTTTCTGAATATCAAAAACTTATTACGCGAAATCCTATTTTTTTAGAACGAGTTGAGGGGGTAGGCATTGTTGGTCCAGAAGAAGCAATAAATTGGGGTTTATCGGGACCAATGCTACGAGCTTCCGGAATCCAATGGGATCTTCGTAAAGTTGATCATTATGAATGTTACGACGAATTGGATTGGGAAATCCATTGGCAAAAAGAAGGAGATTCATTAGCTCGCTATTTAGTCCGAATCGGTGAAATAACGGAATCTATAAAAATTATTCAACAGGCCCTGGAAGGAATTCCAGGGGGGCCCTATGAGAATTTAGAAACTCGGTGCTTTGCTAGAGAAAGGGATCCCGAATGGAATGATTTTGAATACCGATTCATTAGTAAAAAACCTTCTCCTACTTTTGAATTGCCGAAGCAAGAACTTTATGTAAGAGTTGAAGCCCCAAAGGGAGAATTGGGAATTTTTTTAATAGGAGATCAGAGTGGTTTTCCTTGGAGGTGGAAAATTCGTCCACCTGGTTTTATCGATTGCAAATTATTCCTTAGTTAGTTAAAAGAATGAAATTGGCCGACATTATGACAATACTAGGTAGCATAGATATCATTATGGGAGAAGTTGACCGTTAAAATGATAATTGATACAACAGAAGTACAAGATATAAATTCTTTTTCTAGATTAGAATCTTTAAAAGAAGTCTATGGAATCATAGGGATGTTTTTACCTATTTTGACTCTTGTATTGGGAATCACAATAGGTGTACTCGTAATTGTGTGGTTAGAAAGAGAAATATCTGCAGGAATACAACAACGTATTGGTCCCGAATACGCCGGTCCTTTGGGAATTCTTCAAGCTTTAGCAGATGGGACAAAACTTATTTTCAAAGAGAATCTTTTTCCATCTAGAGGAGATACTCGTTTATTCAGTATAGGACCATCCATAGCAGTTATATCCATTTTACTAAGTTATTCAGTAGTTCCTTTAGTTATCACCTTGTTTTATCTGATCTCAATATCGATGTTTTTTTATGGATTGCTATTTCCAGTATTGCTCCCATTGGACTTCTTATGTCAGGATATGGATCAAATAATAAATATTCTTTTTTAGGTGGTCTATGAGCCGCTGCTCAATCGATTAGTTATGAAATACCATTAACTCTTTGTGTATTATCAATATCTCTACGTGCGATTCGTTAAAACAGAAAATTCTCTTTTCTTTATTTTTCGAAAAGAAATTGAATAGATATCTCCTTTTTATTCATCATTCAGTTTGATGACCTAAATCAGATAGTTGTATGAGTGAAAGAAAACAGCTTAGAAATTAGCAGTAAAAAGATTGAGTCTCATTTCCTATGTACAAGAATTAAAAAAAAAGTAAATAGAAGCAAGACTTTTACCCCAAGATTGGTTGATTAGTCATCCTGGCTTGAAGCGGGCTCAACCCAAAAGATCAACCGTATAGAGTTTTCACTATCGTTTCGATATATTACCATAACGGGTGATTGAGCAAAAATCAGTGGATGGTTAGGAACACCAAAATACATAAATGATTTGTAATAGAGATTTTTTATGTAAATTATCCAAAAGGAATTTTTACATAACATAAAAAGAATAGTAATTGGGGCTTTAAGTTAGTAGAAATGATCAAGCAGTACTCCCACGATTCCGATTCAGAGTATGCTCCTATCCACAGATTCAAAAATGACTATCAGGAACGAAATAATCCTTTTTTTGAAACCCCCTTTTTCAGAAAGAAGAATAGGAACAAAAAAAAAGATCTTTTTCTTCTTTCCTATATTCATAGGGATAACGTGGCATTATTTAGGAACTAATGTATCATTTTTTTTTTCATAATAAAAAAGAATGGGTTGAAATATCTATTGATATTTTTACGAAGAGTATTTTATTGAAGGATAAGTTATTACTCAATAAAGAAAAATTAAAATTACTAAAGGATGAGATCAATTCAGAAGTGCTTTTTTAGTTATTATTATAGCAGACAGAATTTCATTGGTCTAATTCAGGACCTTCCGATCGGTTTTAATCTATCTATATAGAATATATATTTAATTGAATATATTTAATTTCGAATCGATATATAGTATTATACTACAATAAATAATATCAATTTGGTCCTTAGATTTATTGATGGCCCTCGAGGAGCCGTATGAGGTGAAAATCTCATGTACGGTTCTGGAATAGCGGTGGGAATAGTGATGTTATCATTGACTATGATTATCTAACAGTTCAAGTACAGTTGATATAGTTGAGGCCCAGTACAAATATGGTTTTTGGGGATGGAATTTGTGGCTTCAACCTATAGGGTTTTTCGTTTTTCTAATTTCTTCCCTAGCAGAATGCGAGAGATTGCCTGCCTGACCGGTTCGGGACATAACAAAACCTCCACGACCAACAAGATTCTAGCAGGGCGTTTCCTAGCATGTCAAAGTACAAAGTACTTGTAAAATGTTGCGGCTCCTTGTTTATTTCATTGTTTGTTGAAATCAAAGAGGCAAAACTTCGATACCAAATGTTAAAACAGAGAGGCACAGCTCTGATATCACTTATTGAATCTCAGAGGCACAAAGCTATGATAACACTCACTCAACACTGCTTTATGTGTTGAAATAGTGTTGCATCTCCTTATATAAAAGATTACAAGACTCGCCTTTATATAGGATAGAAACATGACTTTTGACATACCCTAGGTACTTGAAAAAACTTCTAGATACATAGCCGTAATTATACATTGGAATACTAAAAAAACTCTCGAGACATACAACTAATAATGACTCTTGAAAAATAACAAAGCAATAATGACACTTTAACACGCATGCCGAAAAGACATCCATCAGGAACTGAACAGTCTTTCTACAATAACCAAAATACGAAGAGTCACAAGAGGTAGGCGGTGATATCTTCAATACAACCCTCGTCGATCACACTCTCTAAGGATAGTCCTCGTGACCATACCAAGCTAAGTTTGAAACTCTTCAAACTTTATAGCTATAAGACCTTTGGTGAAGATATCAGCAACTTGATCACCTGTCTTGGTGTACTCCATTTCGATCTTGCCATGTAGCACCTTCTCTCGCAGAAAGTGATAAAGTAATTCCACATGCTTTGTTCTAGCATGAAAAATTGAATTCTCTGCCAAGCTTATGGAGGGTAGATTATCACAATATTATATTATCAAATAATTTATCGGTTGATGAAGATCATCTAATAACTACACTAGCCATGTGCTCTCTTGAGTTGCCATTGCTACTGCTCTATATTCAGCCTCCGTCGTAGATAATTACACTGTCGGCTGTCTCTTATTGCACTAGGATACTACTGCTGATCTAAGATTAAATGAGTATCCAGTAGTCAATCACAGTATATATCGATCTCCACCAAAGTTGGAGTTGCAATGACCAATTAACTCACCTGATGATCCTCTCTTATACAAAAGACCAAAATCAAAAGTCTTATTTACATACCTCAAGATGCGCTTGGCTGCATCCAAGTGAGACTTTCATGGCTTCTTCATGAATCGACTCACTATTCCCACTGCAAAAGCAATATCAGGTCGAGTTATGGTAAGTTAAATTAGACTACCAGCTAATTGCTTGTACACGGTCGAATCTTCTAGCTCTCGACTTCATCAGCACATAGCTTTACATTCCCATCCATCGGAGTAGATATAGGCTTGCAATCGAGCATCCCGAATTTTTTCAGGAGATCTCATGCATACTTTTGCTGTCATTAGGAATAATCCTTCCTTTGTCCGGTCAACCTCGAGTCCCAAAAAGTGTTTGAACTCTCTAAGCTCCTTCATCTGAAACCGAATAGAGAGGTTGGCTCTGATTCGATGTATCTCATCTTCATCATCTTTAGTAATGATGAGATCATCCACATATACCAGTACAGCTACAATCTTTCCATATTTTGCCTTCACGAACAGGCTCGAGTTTGCTAGAGCTACAGAATAATTACTCTTCAACAAGAATTCTGCAATCTTTCCATACCATGCTCTTGGAGCTTGCTTCAAGCCATACAACGCTTTCTTTACCTTGCTGACATACTTAGGATGAGTTTTACTCTTGAAACCATCCAGCTACTCCATGCATATATCTCGATCGAGTTCTCCATGAAGAAAGACATTCTTCACATCGATTTGCCATAGATTCCTACTTGTTTGCTGCAAGTGCTAACAGAACTCAAACTGTTGTAATCTTTGTCACAGGGCTAAAGGTTTCTTCATAGTCAACGCTATACTTTTGCAAAAAATCTCGAGCCACTAGACGTGTTTTATATCTCTCTATCGACCCATCTAACCGAGTCTTAAGTTTATAGACCCATTTATTGGATATAGGATGTACCTCTTCAGATTTCGGTACCAAGTTTCACGTCTCATTTTTTTTCAATGTCAGGATTTCGTTTTCCATAGCCTTCCTCCATTTTGCACCCTTCGATGCTTCCTCATATGTGAATGGCTGGATCACAGTAACGTCTTTAGTTAATACCGCATTAGCATATTTAGGATTTGGCCTCTTTTGCCTCCTCGATCTCCGAAGTTAAGGCTCCTCTTCTTCGATTTCTTCGACCTGACTTGGTTGAAGTTCTTATGTCGTTATTCGACGCTCACCAGATGAACTTGTCGATCCTGGTGATTGTTCTTCGATGTCCTTGTCGACATCTTTTTCGACAGGCTGATCCTCATCGAATTCCTTCAGTCTTTCTTCGACCTCTTCTTCGATATGCCGTGAATTTGACAATTTGAAAGCTTGAGGTAACTACCATGATGACAATTCATCGAACACAATATTTCTCGAAGTATAACACTTCCATGTTGTAGGATCACAATACTTCTACCCTTTTCGCTGATTATCATAGCCAACGAATATGCAGCGAATGGCCTTCTTGTCGAATTTGCTGCGAAGACGATTTGGCACAAAGGTATATACACATCTGAAAGCTCCGAAATGACTTACCACGGGCTTGCGATTCCATAGCCTGTAATATGGCGACATAAATCCAAGTCTTGATTGTGGTAATCTATTGATCACATGTGCTGTCGTCTTCATACACTTAGCCAAAACTTTGGTGGGACTTCTTCGCATGTAGCATGCTCCTGCATGTCTCCGCCAACTGTCGATTCTTCCTTTCGGCAACTCCGTTTTGATGTGGCGTATATTGACAAGTATATTGTCGACGTATCTTGCACTCACGCAAATACTTCGTAAATTCATAGGAAATATATTCTCCTCCATTATCAGTATGAAGGCAAAGAATTTTCTTATCTACATCACTTTCAATACTCTCTTTTTTTTTTGGGTAAACTTTCAATACTCTCTTGAAACTCCTTAAACTTGATAAATGCCTAGATTTATCCTTCATAAAAATCAACCTGTTACTCCTCGAACTCGGCGAGCACGCGACCATCCCACCAGGCCATTTCTCATCCGATAGTCTCCTAGGATACTTCGGCCCACAACTCATAAAATTCATATACAAGCGGAAGCGAGAAACATCTCTAATGATCAATAAAAATAAAATGGCTTAGGACGAAAAAAAGGGTACACTTCACATATCTATATACGACTCTTACGTTTTTATAGCGATCAAATGCCAATGGTTCAATTCTAATCCACAAACCAATTACAATTCCTAAGGCAAAAAAAGTTTCATGTTTATTAAGCCATCTACTTCCTTGAACACCAATTCTTAGCAAACTTAGTGTTCCATCGCCTGGGATCTGAAAAATATTAATTTCTAATGGGGTGAGATATAAATCTCAGTAAGCTAACTCTAAACCTAGACCAGGTTGTTAGTTCCCACAGACAATGCATTAAAACTATATAAAAGGATTTCACCAAGGCAAATAACACGTCATTCAATCATCGAAACACTTTAGCATAGTTGGCATGAGCAAAATTCATAGTCAAGCAAACATAACACCATGAGATCAAACTCAACGCACTAGCATAAAAATAAACTTACAAATCCAGAATTTATCTCAACGGCATCATAGTCTCTCATCGCCAAGGGTTCCCTAGCCGCGATGTATTTATCAAGGACTCAATAGCCAATTTCGATACACGAGCGCTCACTAGCCATTTCACATTTCAAGGGTTCACTAACCATTTCTCATGAATCAAGGGCACCAAGCCGATTCATCTTTCAAGGGCACCAAGTCAATTCATATAACAAGGGCTCAATAGCCAAATCAATGCATAAGGGCTCACTAGCCAATTACAACACGTAAGAGCTCACTTGCCAAAACATTTCTTAAGGGCTTAATAGCCAATTCATTTTCAAGGGCTCAATAGCCAATCGTTTCATCAAGGGACAACGCCTAATATCGCACTTCATGGCAACAAATCAATTCGTTCGTTCCCTTGTCGTTTCAAGCAGTAATTTAGCACATTCGTCTTTCAAGGCTCAATGTCATACGGCCACTTAAGGTTTCATACCAATCAAATGCACACGCCAATCATTCAGCCATAAAGATTGTAATTTTACATCAAAACAAACACATATGGCTCAATCCACGACCATCCTAGTCTGTTATCATCAAATCAAGTACAACAAGTCCACCGATACATCAATTCACTAATCAAAGGCATCCAATAGCGTCCTAACATTCTAGTAAATGTTTAAGGGTCACTTACCTCTTCCATTGAGCTAGAGTTTCCACTCAAAACCACCACCAAGGTTAGCTATAAGGTCCGGTTAAGGCTCTATCAAAATAGGGCAGCAACAACCCCAGAGAAATCCAACAATTCGACCGTTATAACTCCTTCCAAACCCAATTCTTTCGCATAGTCACTTCATCAACACATCATACAACGCCCCAAGATGCCTTACCAAGGATTTTAAGGCAAGGTGACACCTCAATAAACCCTTATTTGGCTTGGTTCACTCGCTCTAAAGTAGGGGCAGAATCGGCCCTAAATCATTCACATCAAACAACCCTTTAATCAACTCTAAGCTTCAATTTATTATGAAATCAACTTGCCAATACATCAATCTATATGTCTAGGAGTCTCACTGTGAGTTTCGAAGTAAAATAACACCCCAATGACTTCCGATCAGCCCGGTTCTACTCGATCTTCAGGCGGTCAAATTCTGTTCTAAAATACCACTTTAATTCAACCATGGAAACTCTTCCAAACTCAAATAAACTTATAACCCTAGCTCATCCAACCCTAGTACCATAAGTTTAGAAGGTCTCGTCGAAAGTTTAAAGCCAATAGAGCTCTTAAAGTGGCAAGCGAAGATCTTCTCTCAATTAGGTCAGAATCTAACCCGTCCTAACATTTTTCCCTTCAAACGGACCTACGAGAAAAACGACTAAGCTAAATCTAGCTTATAATATATCCTTAGACCACAAGTCAATAAGCTTTCAAATGGCGATGGTTTTACCTCAATCTGATTTCGAACGACGGAGTTATGGCTAGAATAGTGGAGGCATTGGAGCAGGGCATCGATCTGGTCGGGCAAGAGAAATGAGAGGAAAAGAGAGAGAAATAAGGAAAAGGGCTTGGCCGAAAATGAAGAGAGAGAAGAATTTCTTTCTCAATCTCAACTAGTCAACTTGGTGGAATGGTAGTTGGGTGAAAGACAAGCAATTAATGCTAAATGGATAAGCTTGCTCTTGTAATGACAGATGTCATTTAACAATGAATATCTTGAAGCTCCAATGACCATTGTGCCCTTACTTTTTCGGCCACTGTGGGGGATTGACAAAAGATCAAAATGCCCTTGTTCCATTATTAAGGCAAGGATATCCTTCTAGGGGTAAAACGGTAATTTCACACTTTCTGTCCAAAATTTCAAGTTTCCAATATAAATTGCCCTTGATGAGGCGACGTCCAATTATTTTCAATATTAGAATTCTTCATTGTCCTATATCCGATTTCAAGACCCCATTCCATGTCTTTAGCCTTGAACAGGTCAAAATTTGGAATGTCATAATTCTTTCCCCTTAAAGAAATTTCATCCTCAAAATTTTTAACCTTCTAATCATCTAATTTCATGAGGTACTGACCCCTCGTCACTACCTCACTTTTTAAAGTAGTTCCTTTCATTACTTGATACTTCCATAATGTTCTTGACTAAAGGCCTCTCTAGAGCATCAGATTAAACTCAAGCTCTTTGCCTGTCACCATAATTACTAACCCATCGTAAGAATGCACTCTTTGGTGCTCATACCATTTGGTATAACACTACTTTCAATGCCCTTTTGTATCATCAGGAATTAACGATTGGATGAAATTTCCTTAGGTTGCGCGGTTGAATCGTCCTTGGACCCTTACGGCCAAACCATTGGAGTGCTTAGGAAGAAATTTTGTTGGCTATAGCACAAGGTAAGGGGAATTCTAAACCTTTGATAGGAGGATTTGACTCAATTGGGCGAGTTGAGTGCGAGTTTGATTGATTCTTGGAAGATTATAAAGCGCTTGTTCATGGTACGTCCTAGAAGGATATAGATGACTCAAATGCGTAGCCATGCTTGTGCCTTGAGTCGATTGTCGCATTTGAGTGTTGAACTTGATTGCCATGCATGCCATAAGTGTGTTGTTCGTGTGTGAGTTGCACTTGATCATGTGTGTTATGCATTAAAATGAACTTATGACTTATCTGAGGAGTTGTGACACCCTGAGGTGTATGGGATGTGGGGTCGTATGAATGAATGCCCTGAGACGTTGAGGCGCGGGGTTTGAATTGAATGGCACCCCGAGGTGTACGAGACGCGGGGTTAAGAAGGCCATAGTCCTGATGCGTTGAAATGCGGGACGGAGTTGAGATGTGTCGACATAGGCCTGGAGTGACATTGAAAACCTGATGCGTTTACGAGGGTTTGCCAATGAGATGGTCTGATGGGTTTGCGCGGACCGAGCCTAAGGCGTTCTAAACGCGGGCATGAAAGTGAGGAGGTAGGAAAGAGTTGAAGGCGTAACATGGCTTGTTTATGCATGTTTGGACTAAAGGACGTGATAAGATGCCTGGAGTGCATGCTTGATGTTTATGTGTTATTTCGTGATAGTTGAATGCCTCTTGTGATTTTGTATGTATCGTTTGTGATTGTATTTGCCTGAGTGGACGATCAGCTTAACCTAAGGTTAGGACCTACCTTACTGATATGTATATCTCACCCCATTGTGGGACCCCCTTTCTTTTCAAATCCTAGGCCTTGAGAATGTGGCCTGTTAGGTTTGGTGACCCAAAGGAGATGTCTGTTAATTTTGAGGAGTTCTTCGACGAACAGGGGACCATTTCTGTTAGGAAGTGTATAGTCGTTTGGGTAGATGAGGGTGGTAGTAGCTGGAAGCCTCACAGGTACGAGGCATGGTTCAGGAAGGTAGGGGACGTTTCTACGGGGCTACTGAAGCCCACTAAGGTGCCCCATGGAGTGATCCCTAGCTGGTGCCATCCCGCTCGGGATTCAGTGGAGGCTGAGGAGTCAGTTGCTAGTTCGAGAAATGGTCGCGAGAGGACCCCCACCTTGGAGGACACTGAGGAGGTTATTGTGGTTGAGGCTACTGGGATGACCTAGTGGAGCCGTTAACGGACGAAACGCTCGAGGATACGATGGTGATTTGCTCTGAGACTTTCTCGGAGTATGAGCCTACTGAGGAGGCGGAGGAGACTGATGACTCTAGTAGCTCGACTTAGGAGGCTCTATTTTATTAGTCTGACATTTTGATGGTGTTCTCGATAGCTACTTCTTTTGCGACACAGAGGACTGCCTTTTGTATTGACCATGCCACCCTACTAACCAACATAGTTAGTTTATCGTGTCTTGAATGGATATTCGGATATTATGTATTATTAGTACCCTCGCTATCCAGGTCCCATTTCGTAATTGTACGGAGGAGTTTTTATATCGTCGCTTCTGCATGCTTTCTTTATGATATATCTCTCGACCTGTATGTGAATCCTAGGACCTCGAGAGAGTTTGTGCTTGTAGGGAGTCACGAGCTCGTGCCACGGGGCATGAGGCTTGACATCCCCGCCTTGCTTGGTATTAGAGCAAGGATAGGTCGATCCAAAATTGATTGAGGATTGAAGTAATCAGGAGGATTAAGTTGGGACAAGGATGGGTAGCGAGACCTTAAGAAACTGGTTAGAGTAAGGCACGGAATGCATGACATAGAACTTGGCGTATATGGTTGACATTTGGCCTTGGGAGGATTGAGTTGATTTATGAGGACGGAGTTTCATATTTAGCGTTGGAAGTCATTTCTGGATTTTGACTTGTTAAGTAGGTGAGCATGGCTAGTTTTGGTGAACCGTTGGAGTGAACGGAATTGAGAAATAGCCATGAACTGCTTATTGAAGTGCCTCTGGAATTGTTGTGTGAAATGTCGTTGTAATATGACTGTCTTAGTGAGGCATAGTTTGGTAGCTCTGAACTTGACTGGATGAATGAGTTATTAAATCCTTGATAAATTGTGGTGATCCTGGCTCAGTAGAAGCACATAAGAATGAGTAATCCGTCTAGTAGACCGGGGAGACCCAGGAGCGGAGCCTCTAGCTCGAGGCCGCCTATAACAGAAGACCCAAGAATAGATGGAGTACTGAGGGCACTTGAAAGAATAGGTGACCTTATCAACAAGCAGACCCAGGATAGGGATGCTGCCAAAGCCCAAGCGGTAGGAGCCGCCATAGTTGCCGTCAACGCCAACAACGATAATAATGGGGGCAACGGAAACAATGGCGACCATGGCCAGGGCAATGAGGCAGTGAATGCCCTAGGAAGAAATGGTTGTGGCTAGGCAAATGGGCCAACTGGTTGAGCAGTTCATCAAATTGAAGCCGACCTAGTTTGATGGGACTGGAGATCTCGAACTAGCACCAAGATGGATCGAAAAACTAGAAAAGGCCTTTGGAGTCCGGAGATGCACGGACGAGGAGAAGGTACTATTGGCGGTATACCGGTTGGAAGATACCGCGAATGATTGGTGGGTTACCACCAAGAAAGGAGTCTTTCTAGAAGGAACGGCCATGACCTGGAATACCTTTACTACGGCATTCAACGACAAGTACTTTTCGAAAATAGCTGGGAATAGGAAGCAGGTGGAATTCTTATAACTGTGTCAAAATTAGCTGACAGTGGACCAGTGTGAGGCAGAGTTCTCCAAACTGTCAAGGTACGCACCCCGATGAATAGAGGATCCCCTAGAGAAGGCGTAGAGATTTCGAGAAGGACTGAGGCCTGAACTTCGCAGTCAGATGATAGCCCTGAACTTGAGGACCTGCAAGGAAATTTATGAACGGGGACAAATGATTGAGAGGGACTTGAAGAGAGGAACGCCGCATCTGGATTGCGGTTTAATTCATTTCGGGACATTCGCCAAATTGGTAAGAGGCCAATGGCTGGCAATATGCGCTTCGTCCCTCCCGTGAAGAAGAATATTGTGAAGCCGCAGAATCCCATGAACTGGAACTGTCGCCTCTGTGGCAGAAGGCATGGTAATGGACCATGCCCGGCAAGAACAGGAGCGTGCTTTAAGTGTAGTTCGATGAGCCACCAAATGAGGACTTGCCTTGTTACGCCCCAAACCCGGCGAGCACGCGAGCATCTCACCAAGCCGTTCCTTTATGAAAGTTTTCCAAGATCTTTCGGCCCACAATATACATAATCCAATTGCAAACGGAAGCTTCAGTCATCTACTCTCCACCAGTAAAATAAATGACTAGGGACAAATAATAGTGGTTTCATATTTTTTTCTGGGTAAGGATAGTGGTTCTATTTTACAATTACAAAATAGAATACAATCTCTAAGTTCACAGAATATCTTGTACTCATTCACTTATTACTCCCACGAATGCCAATCATTGAACTTATTGATGCTCCTTCGCTTGGAACCTGAAGAAAATGTTAATCCCCAACGGGGCAAGATATACATCTCAGTAAGGTAGATCCTAACCTGAGATTAGGCCGACAGTCCACTCAGGCAGCCATAAATACTAGCATCTCACACAAATAAACATTCGAGGCATTCAATTATCGACACAACACACAGATGTCAAGCATGCAGTCATGGCGTCATAACACATCCAGATGATTATGCACAAATCGCCATGCCACATCCCACTTCCACCATTCAGACTGCCTCATTCTCATGCCCGCGTTTAGAACGCCTCATGCTCGGTCCGTGTAAATGCATCAGACCGTTATTGACAACCCGCGTAAACGCATCAGGTTACAATGTTACTCCAGGCCAGTGTTGACACATCAGTACTCTGTCCCGCGTTTCAACGCATCAGGGCTGTGGCCTTTTCAACCCCTCGTCTCATACGCATCAGGGTGCCATACAAGTCTAACCCCGTGACTCAGCATCTCAGGGTATTCCTCACACCATCCCGTGTCTCATACGCATCAGGGTCTTACCATGTCACACTCATGCCATGATTCCCATTCAATCCACACACATAATGCTATATGCAATTCGAGCACAATTCATATACTCATGGTATGCAAGGCAGTCAAATCGACATTTAGACATGGTAGACAATTCAGGCACAAGCATTTGCACACATTCAAGCCTTCTATATCATTCTAGGACACACAAAGAATAATCTCGTTGAAGTCTCTCAAAATCAAATATAATCTCACTAGACTCACCCAATTGAGTCCAATCTTCCTATCGTAGGTTTAGGGTTCCCTTCCCTCAAGCTTAATGTCACAAATTCTCTCCTCAAGCACCTCATCAAATTCGGTCCTAGACCAAGTCCATCGCGCAACCTATGAAATTCCAACCAATCGTCAATTTCTTTTGCCCAATTCACCCATCCATGAACCACCAACCTTAATGACATGATCCTCTACATTCTAGTATGTCTCAACAATGAATTTGAGGCTCAAATCCAACCCATAACAGCCTCCATAGAATCAGTTTGCACGGAACCGGATCGGCTATTTTCGGTTCTGTGTATACCGAGATTATTCAGCCCTTAAACTACTTCAAATTTGCCATTTATTCGATCACCTACTTGCTAACATGTAAATCTAAGGGTTTGGGAACCTCACCGAAGATTTGGGGCCGAGTCGTTGCCGGAAACACCTTGAATATCATCGGTTTCCCTTAGTCCTCCAATAGGCAGTTTCTGTCCATTAAAGACGATACCATTTCATCATCAAACCTCCATCAAATTCAGCCCAAATTTGTACCACAACTCAACATATGAGTCTCCTAGGTCTCCACAAAATTTGGTCGAAAGATTCAAATGTTAAGAGGTCCTACGGAGTCCTAACAGCAGCTTACCTCTAGCTGCAATGGTTTTCGTCGACTTCCGGTAGAATGGCTGGCCGGAGCTATTCAGTGGGTCAAACGACTCGCTTCCACTTCGAGGATGTCGGTAAGGGGTCGGGCAAGGTGTAGATGGTCGGCTCGCCAGCTAGAGGTCGCCGAAGAGGGTCGTCGGCGGCAGTGAACCGACGGAACAGAATTGGTCGGCGAGCAACAAAAGAGAGGAAGAAGAAGATGAAGAACTCTCGGTGAAAATGAGGGTGAATGGCCAGCCAAGAGGGAGAGAGAGAGGCTATATTCAACTTTCAAAATCAATGAGTTGAATGGTTGTTGGAAAAAAGTGGATATGACTACTCATTGCCTAATCTATTGACATATGTCCCAAGTGTCATTAAAGCAAAACTAATGGCCAAGATTCATCCAACTTTTCGGCAGTCTTGGGGTGTATAAAAGACTAAAATGCCCTTGTCCAATTATATAAATAGGGCTAGGTCTTGAGGGGCAAAATGATAATTTTACTCTCGACGTCCGAAACGTCGTTTTTTTAATTCTAATTTTCTTTGATAAGATGACGACCAATCCAATTGTAATGTTGAAATTTTTGATTCTCCATTCTCGAATTTCAAGACTTGTTTCTGAATCATTTCTCTATTCAATGCGATTCTAGCCTATACCGAACTGACTGGTGGCTTTTGTAAATCTTACGCGTATCGACTATGTGATTCATATGACAATTAGGGCTCGTTAATTCATGGCAACTTTGGTTGTCATGTAATTGTGAGGGTCTATCTCTAGTTTCAATGGTCTCGATCGTCACTGTTCGATTTAGGAAAATTTTGCAAATTATACATTGGTTAAGCGGCATCACCCGCGCTCTAATAGTATAACGCTAGCAATGCATTCCTTAATCGTTCTTAGATCGGCCTTTTATGGCTCTAAATGTCCCATTGACAATCTTTATGGGAAAAACGCCATCTCCAATACTCTCAACCTTGAGGTTTCTTCCCTAGGAATTCGAAAATCTGGATTTACTCCCTGTTCTATCCATTTCCATAGCCCTTTTAAATGTCAGGGTTTGTTTATTGCAGCATCTCAATTCCTTTCTGACTTCAAGCTTGATGCTTCAAGTAGTTATCGAACTAGTCAATTGACAACCTTCTAATTTAGGAGTTGGATTTCTTATTTCCTTGAGCAAAGCCTATCCTTTATCCATCAAAAGCACGATGCTCAATTTTCACTTATATGCATCTGTTTCATAAATCACCCTTTTCTAGGCGATATAGGATATTTCCTCCTTAGTCCTTAAGCAATCTCCTTCACACACGTTATTCCTCATTCAATTTTTCTAGGCAACCACATACCTTAAATTCTTATGGTTCATGTAAACTTGAAACCTCTCCGGGCAAGTGGTGTTTTCCAACTTCATTGTAAGAGCATTTGCAAGCCAACTCCAACCATGCATTAGGTGTTCCAACTCATAAGACCATACCATCGCGATGTACATGCACTGCCATATCAAATTGACTTGTTACGTCTCAAATTTTCTTTCTGCGACACTTCGTCATGATCCTTATGATCTTTTCACTTTCCAACAGAAACACCAGTATCAGCGCGGTCATTGACTGGCCTTTAGTTCTTGGGACTCCTTTTCATATTTGTTCGTTCGTTCGTGCCACACCTCATCCTTAGTCTATTCCCTTAGCAAAATAGCTCCTCTGGGAAATCTTCCCACAACGTCTATACCAGACTATTATGATCCATCAGACATAGGAAGTCTCAAGCCTCAATAGCTCACATCGGCCTCAGTCAGCCATTGCTAGCTCCTACTTTCGGGGATCCATAGCGATTCCACTCCTCAGAACTACTTGGCTGAGGAATTTTACCTTATCAGGTCCATAGCTCGTGCTATTCATACTTAGCATACAACGAGCATTCTCTTAGGGTTCATAGGATGCTCTCAGAGGTTTTTCTCATATCCCTCACGACTCCTTAAACAAATTCGATTATTGTCTCTCGAGACGGTAACAACTCATCCAATTATTCCTTGGATGCTCAGTCTGGCTATTGCCAACTCCTTTCTACCATGTGTCAAATCTTTCAAACTGTTCCTCACACTTTTCATTTGAGAGCTCAGACCTTGGCTTTCTTTGTCACGGGTCTTCACTAGGATCACACAACATTTTATCCATTTTTGTCACTCTTTCCTCAAGAAGCATTAGTGTCTTGACCTCTTGATTTCACAACCAGCTAATGCGACCTTATCTCAATTCTGTCTGTTCCACGAAACGTCAACATTATCCTGGAATTCAACATCGTCTACAAGATAGTCTCTCGAACTTGACTTCCCTTAGAGCAATCATTCCAGTTCTGCGTCGTCTTTCTCAGTCTAGACGCTCAATCTTAATATCAAGATGATTAGGATATCCTTTTCCTTCCACACTAGGGTCACTTACCATATGAAGAAAACTATACACTTCAGTGACATTCTCTTATTTCAAATCCACCATGTCCTTCCTATTCCATTGGACGTCGATCTTGGAGTCTGTGCCAAAGACAATGTTTTACTCCAGAACGTAGATGCCACCATACTCGACATTCTTCTCCCCATAATTCAGTCACTTCAAGTGGCAATATCTGTTCGTCCTTGGTTTCCACAAATTCATATTTTAGATATTCAATTCGACTTCCTCGAGTCGCCTTGCGATTATAATCTGAGCATCCTTTTTGCTTATTTACCCATTCATTAAAATCGCAAGTTACTAGGACCATCAAGTCCATTCACCTTTCTTTCCATCAATGATCATGTTATGGTCCAATCGTCTTTTAAGAGTGACGCCCTACCCTTTAGGGGCGATAACACACAACACCACTTCTAGTGGTCCAGATTTATGCTCAATCAATCTCATAAAATCCACAAGGTCTGATAGGCTGACACATCAGTCTCCTTATTATTCCCTGTGACAACAAAAGGTTAATCACCATAAGCCTTATGTCATAGTGACGCCATTTCCTTACAAGCACATTCTATGTTCCATAAGTGAAGTTCTCTTTTCTCGCAATCCATGAACAGAAATTCTCTCTTACTTATTCCTCTCCCGATCATCCACTTTTTTCCTCGATGTCCATTACGGTTCATCAGATTCAGGAATAACAATTAGCATAAGGCCTTCAAATCTCATTCCACTCAAAGACTTCGCGTCTCATTTAAAGGGTCCTTGACCACCTTTACCATATGCTTAAACGACCTTGAAAACTTTATCTCACACTAGTCGATCGTCCTTGGATCCTTGCAAAACTATCAGGATCCCAACAACCTTTGCTTTCGAGCAATCTCAAAAGGATACTTTCCGTTGAACAACTCAACTGGGGTAGTCCAGACAGATATCGTGCCCTTGAGGAAACCCTTCCTCTGGTGACCTTTCACCAATTATTAACAACCTCTTAAGGCTAAAACTACCAGGGTCACTTTTTTTCCTTAGTGTACCTAAACCTCTAAGGTTTCCTTATCAAGATCCCCAATCTAGAGGGAGACAACTTCAAATCTCATCCCTCCTTCAAACTTGGTCAATCTCAACCATATACATAGTTTTACAAGCTTTTCCAAATTCTCGTGGTTCTTCCCACGCATTCAATTTAGAAAGGATTAATTCGGAGTCACCTCTCTCGTGACTTCTATCATTTGACTCATCAGCACTAGCTTCGATCGTCTCAGCGAATTGGGTATAATAACAACTCCTTCTCGAGTCTATTTACCCATCCACTTTCTCATTTCCATTCAGAGTTCCCATGACCCATTCAGCTCTTGGGTCTCGTACGATTAACAAATTGAGCCATATTCTCTTTTGGTACTCAGACTCCAATCGCCCATCTTTACTCAATTCTCATGACCCATATTAGTTCTCGGATCTTCCATACCATGTATACTCGAGCCCAATGCTCTTCTATGACGATACCTTGGTCGTTCAACCTTATTGGGTTCTCATGTCACTTGAACCACTATGATTCCCTTCAGGAATCAAAAACTTAAGTTATCTACTCAAGTCTATCAGTCTCAAGCTGCTCATCTCATCATTCATCATTATCAACCTTACAGTGGTTCTCAAACAACTCTCAACTAGTTGTCCATTACCTAAAGATTCTAGATTCTCATCAGTCAATGACTATTCAACAGGCCAGCCTCAACAAGGCAACTTCTCAATCTTCAGCCAATTACTAGGCAAGCCTCAACTAGGCCAAAACTCAACTAGATTAACACCGAGCAAGTACCCAAAGCAGCAATTCAATGAGCCAATCGATCATGCTATAAGTCTAAGGCATTTGCCACTTTGTCACAAACACGACATGCTTTCTCATTCTCAATAGGCATCAGTTCAATGGTATTAACCCCACATGTGATCTACTCTCCCAGTTAGACCTTGGCCAAGCCAATCACAATCATCATTTTACATGTCATGCCACTTTTGAACATCTTCTTTGAGGATCAATCTTGTGTCATACGTCTCTCAACCACAATTGGACTCAACCTGATACCTAAACTTCCCCTTTCAAGTTATAACTTGGGTCATTCCCGCCTCTTGCCATCTTAGAAGCCTGCTAGGAGCCGCTCCTTGTCCGAACCTCTCTGTCCCGGCAATCACCACCCGCCCTCATCAGACCTGGCCGTTGCAAGTTGTCTCAAGTCATACATCTACGGAGAAAGCCCCGTTCCACACGTCCCATGCCATACTTCATGACGGTTTATAGGTATCCCATCAACTTGTCCAACACCAAGCGATAGTTTATTAAGTCCAATAATGATAAGCTCATGCCCACACCTTCCTCGACTTTCATTTTAATGCCACAAACACATGCGTGTCCTGATTGTCCTCGCCATTCATCATACCATAATCTCCAGATCCATTCTTATCCATTGAAGATTTCTAATTCCATCAATGACCATCGCATCTCATAGATTAATTGCTTATGTTCAACCATAAATCCCAAGTTTACTCGCTATTCAGGCCAAATCCATATGCATTCAATCACAACTGGCCTTTAATTCAATATTTCTTGTGTACACCTCACCTCATTTCATCCAAGGTTGACAATAGCAATTGATAGCTAAACCATCAAGATAACACGCAATTCAAGCCTGAATCCACTATCATCAATCGCCTCTTTATAACTCGTACTCCTCAAGTTGGGTCATTGACAAACCAAGATCACAACCATACACTTCAATTGACCTTTCATTCATAATTTATTCTCTAGCAACCTCAAATCTAGGCTTATGACTCCTCAATTTCTATTCACTTCCTTGTGAGCCTTATTCATAAATCACATAAGATCATCCCTTAAATCGACACTAGGACCATTAGAATATTACACAAATTCAAACCTATAGTCCTCAAGATTCAGCAATCCATGCTTATCCCTCAAGGTCTCACTACCTAATTGTCCTCAAGTCATTGCTCTTTATCACTCCAAGTCTCAATCACATTGGATTGAGCTGACTTTGCTCTGATACCAAACATACAGGGATGTCACGCCTCGAACCCGGCGAGCGCGCGAATATCCCACCAAGCCGTTCCATCATGAAAGTCTTCCAGGATCTTTCACCCCACAATACACATAATCCAATTACAAGTAGAAGCTTTAGTCATCTACTCTTCACTCAATAAAACAAATGACTAGGGACAAATAGTAGTGATTCTATTTTACAATTACAAAATAGAATACAATCCCTAAGTTTACAGAATATCTTGTACTTATTCACTTATTACTCCCACGAATGTCAATCGTTGAACTTACTGATGCTCCATCGCCTAGAACCTGAAGAAAATGTTAATCCCTAATGGGGTGAGATATACATCTCAGTATGGTGGATCCTAAAGCCGATAGTCCACTCAGGCAACCATAAATACTAGCATTTCACGCAAATAAACATGCGATGCATTTAATTATCGATACAACACACAGATGTCAGGCATGCGGTCATGGCGTCATAACACATTCAGATGATCATGCACAAATCGCCATGCCACATCCCACTTCCATCCTTCAGACTGCCTCATTCTCATGCCCGCGTTTAGAACGCCTCAGGCTCGGTCCGCGTAAACGCAACAAACTGTCATTGACAACCCGCATAAACGCATCAGGTTTCAATGTTACTGTAGGCCAGTGTTGACACATCACAACTCCGTCTCGCGTTTCAATGCATCAGGATTATGGCCTTTTCAACCCCGCGTCACATACGTATCAGGGTGCCATACAACTCCAACCCAGCGCCTCTGCGCCTTAGGGTATTCCTCACACCACCTCACGTCTCATAAGCATCAGGGTCTTACCATGTCACACTCATGCCATGATTCACATTCAATCCACACACATAATGCCATGTGCAATTCGAGCACAATTCATATACTCATGGCATGCAAGGCAGTCAAATCGACATTCAAACATGGTAGACAATTCAGGCATAAGCATTTGCACACATTCAAGCCTTCTATATCATTCTAGGACACACAAAGAATAATCTCGTTGAAGTTTCTCAAAATCAATTACAATCTCCCTCGACTCACCCAATTGAGTCCAATCTTCCTATCGTAGGTTTAGGGTTCCCTTACCTCAAGCTTAATGTCACAAATTCTCTCTTCAAGCACCTCCTCAAATTTGGTCCAAGTGGTCCAAGACCAAGTCCACCGCGCAACCTATGAAATTTCAACCAATCGTCAATTTCTCTTGCCCAATTCACCCATCTATGAACCACCAACCTTAATGACATGATTCTCTACATTCTAGCATGTCTCAATAATGAATTTGAGGCTCAAATCCAACTCATAATAGCCTCCACAGAACTGGTTTGCACGAAACCAAACCGACTATTTTTGATTTTGTGTATACCAAGATTATCCAACCCCTTAAACTACCTGAAATTCGCCATTTATTCACTAACCTACTTGCTAACATGTAAATCTAAGAGTTTGGGAAGCTCACCGAAGATTTGGGGCCGAGTCATCACCGGAAACACCTTGAATATCACTGGTTTCCCTTAGTCCTCCAACCGACAGTTTCTATCCATCAAAGGTGACACCATTTCATCATCAAACCTCCATCAAATTCGGTCCAAATTTTTATCACAACTTAGTATATGAGTCTCCTAGATCTCCACAAAATTTGGTCAAAAGATTGAAACGTTAAGAGGTCCTACGGAGTCCTAACAACAGCTTACCTCCAACAGTGACGATTTTCGTCGACTTCCGGGAGAATGGCTAGCCGGAGCTCTTTGGTGGGTCAAATGACTCGTTTTCACATTGAGAATGTCAGCAAGAGGAAGGGCAAGGTGTGGATGATCGGCTCACCGGCTAGAGGTTGCCAGAGAGGATCGTCGGCGACAGCGAACCGGTGGAGCATAATCGGTCGGTGAGCAACAGAAGAGAGGAAGAAGAAGATGAAGAACTCTCGGTAAAAATGAGGGTGCATGGCTGGCCAAGAGGGACAAAGAGAGAGAGGCTATATTCAACTTCAAAAGTCAATGAGTTGAATGATAGTTGGGGAAAAGTGGATATGACCACTCATTGCCTTATCTATTGACATATGTCTCAAGTGTCATTCAAGCAAATCCAATGACCAAGATTCATCCAACTTTTCGGCAGCCTTGGGGTGTATAAAAGACCAAAATGCCCTCATTCAATTATATAAATAGGGCTAGGTCTTGAGGGGCAAAATGATAATTTTACCCCCGACGTCCAGATCGTTGTTTTTCTAATTTCAATTTTCTTTGATAAGGCAATGACCAGTCCAATTGTAATGTTAGAATTCTTGATTCTCCATTCTCGAATTTCAAGATTTGTTTCTGAATCATTTCTCTATTCAATACGATTTCAGCCTATCCCGAACCGACGGATGGCTTTTGCAGACCTTACGCGTATCGACTCTGTAATTCATATCAGAATTAGGGCTCGTCAATTCATGGCGACTTTGGTTGTCATGTAATTGTGAGGGTCTATCTCTAGTTTTGATGGTCCCGATCGTCACTATTCGATTTAGGAAAATTTTACAAATTATACATTGGTTAAGCGGCATCACCCGTGCTCCAATCGTATAACGATAGCATTGCATTCCTTAATCGTTCTTAGATCGGCCTTGTATGGCTCTAAATGTCCCCTCGATAATCCTTATGGGCAAAGCATCATTTCCTATTCGAGTTCCCTAGGTCCACGTTACTTGTCTCGCATTAGCCTTTCTCTTTTGGTCAGTTAACTTTAGATTGATCAGATCCGAGCGAGATACGACTGAAATACATCGCTAGATACAATTCTCATTAATGAGTCTGAAAATAACAGGAGAATTAGAATGTCGCATGCACAAATCAAGCTCCAGCGAATTGACCTCAAGGGCAGCGACCACAAGCTGGACCGTCAGCTGCCACTCCTCAGATTGATTAGAGTCGACCTCCAGCTCAGGGGAGAGTTTATGTAGTAGCCTGCAAGGAGGTCGAAGAAACGCCAGGCGTGGTCACAGGTACGGTTTATTTGTGTGACCAAGCTGTGTATGCTTTGTTTGATCCTAGTCAACACACTCATTTGTATCTGCTCAGTTTGCTGATTTGGTTAATATGAAGTTAAAACCATTGAGTGTGATTCTACATGTGGCCACCCCGTTGAAAGATAATGTACTGATTTCGTTGGGCTGTGCTGGCTATAGGATCATAATTGGAGGTAGTAAGGAGAGTATTAATTTAGCTGTGTTACCCATGTATGATTTCGACGTGATCATAAGAATGGACTGGCTGGGTAAATAGGGGGTTGTAGTGGATTGTGGTCGTAGGATAATCCGTTTCTATCTAGAAGGTCACCCTAGTTTTGAATTTGTTGGAAGTCGAGGAGGAACCTCGATTCCTTTAGTCTCGTCCCTTGAAGTGACGAAGTTGACGACAGAAGGATGTCAGGCGTACTAAGTCGTAGTTATGGACACGACTGCCGAGGAGCCCAAGCTAGAAAGTATCTCGGCAGTGTGTGAGTTTCCTGACGTATTTCCCTAGGAGTTACCAGGATTGCCACCAGAGTGAGAAATAGAGTTCATGATTGAGTTAGCTCCCGGAACGGAGCCGATCTCGAAGGCACCCTATAGGATGTCCCTATCGAAACTGAAAGAGCTAAAGGTGCAAATGCAAGAGCTACTGGATAAAGGATTTATCCGACCGAGCACTTCACTGTGGGGAGCGCCGATGTTGTTTGTAAGGAAAAAGGATGGGTCCTTGTGTCTATGCATCGACTATAGATAGTTGACCCAAGCGACAGTGAAGAATAAATACCCACTGCTGAGGATTGACGACCTATTTGATCAATTACAAGGAGCTACAGTATTCTCTAAGATTGACCTGAGAACCGGGTATCACCAGCTGATAATCAAGAAGGAAGGCATACCTAAGACCACTTTTAGGACAAGATATGGTCATTATGAATTCACTGTGATGCCTTTTGGATTGACTAATGCTCCAGCCACATTTATGGATTTGATGCACTGGGTGTTTAAGGAATTTTTGGATAGATTCGTCATAGTCTTCATTGATGATATCCTAATTTACTTAAGGAGTAATGAGGAACATGAAGAGCACCTGATGATTGTTTTGCAGACCTTGAGGGAACACTTGCTTTACGCTAAGCTTAGTAAATGCGAGTTCTGGTTAAATAAAGTGGCATTTCTTGGTCATGTGGTGTCTGGAGAAGGGATTGTTATGGATCCTACGAAGATTGAAGCCGTAACAAATTGGCCTAGACTTACTACGGTCACGGAAGTCCGAAGTTTCTTGGGATTGGCAGGACACTATAGACGTTTTGTGGAGAAGTTTTCATCTATAGCCATCCCACTGATGAGGTTGACAAAGAAAGATACGAGGTTCGAATGGACGGATAAATACGAAATGAGCTTCCAAGAGCTCAAGCATCGGTTGACAACCGCATCGATGTTGACGATTCCAACAGGACTGGGAGGCTATGAGATATATAGCGATGCTTCGCCAAGGGGACTAGGCTGTGTATTAATGCAACATGGAAGGGTAGTTGCCTATGCGTCCCGACAGCTGAGACCGCACATGTGACATTTTGATTTTCAATCGATTTCAGGTTCAGTAATGAGAAGTGTGTATCTGGAGATGTATTTCGATCGTATTCCGCTCGAACATGATCAATTCGAGTAGACCAATCAGAGGGGAAAGGCTAACGCGAGACGAGGTACGTGGACTTGGGTAACTCGGATAGGAAATGACGCTTTGACCATAAGAATTATCGAGGAGAAATTTAGAGCCACAAAAAGGCCGATCCAAGAACGATTAAGGGATGCCTTGCGAGTGTCATACGATTGGAGCGCGGGCGATACCGTTTAACCAACGTATGATTTGCAAAATTTTTCCTAAATCGGACGGTGAAGATCGAGACCTTAGGAGCTAGTGATAGACCCTCACAATTACATGACAACCAAAGCCGCCATGAATTGATGAGCCCTGAGCGTGATATGAATCATGGGGTCGATATGCGTAATGTCTGCGAAATCCGCCCGTCGATTCGAGAAAGGCTGGAACCACGTTTGATAGAGAAAACTATCAGAAATGAGCCTTGAAAGATTTGAAATGGAAAATCAAGAATTCCAACGTCATTTGGATTGGCCGTTGCCCTATCGAAGGTTTCCCGAAAGAGAAAAATGTCGTTCCGAACGTCGGGGGTAAAATGATCGTTTTGCCCCTCAAGCTTAGGGCTTGGCTTTTATAATTGAAGAAGGACAATTTGGACATTTGGTCCTCCCAAAGCTGCCAAAAATGAAGACTTAATGAGGGCCGTTGGATCGTCATTGGAAAAGCAATTGCCAAGTGTCAAAGATCCAAGGACTAGAGTCATATCACCTTTTCTGCACCTACCATTCAACCTCATTGACCAAAGATTGAATATAGCCATCTCTTCTCTCTCCACAGACCCCATTCGGCCAAACCAAGCTCCAAGAGAACAGAAACCCCATCTTCTTCTTCCTCCAATTTCTGCTTACTGGAGACCAGAATCTAGGTCACTGTTCGCCGGCCACCACAGCCACTTCCGGCCACCATCTGCTGCTGGCCGACCAACACAACAAAGCTCCATGTCTTTTTGACATTCTTCAACAAGAATCGAAGCATTTGAAGTAATGTGGAATTCAGGGCAAGCATTCTCCCACAGGCCGACAAAATTGGAATCAACTCGAGGTAAGTCTGTTTCTCAGTCCATTTGAAGATTGAATTCTTAGAGATTTGAGCTCAAATTTGGTGGAGATGAAGTAAACACATAGATGATTCCGTGAAAAAAATTTGAGCTTGATTTGACAAGGTTTTGATCATGAACCACCCTTGTACATCTTGCCTAGAAACTGCCGGTATTCTGGATCTTGGACGACCAGTGACCTTCGGTGACTTTTCGGCAACCTCTCGGCTTAAAACTCACAGTGAGCCATCCAAATCCTTAGATAGACATTATATGAAGTAGGATGGTGCAAAATTGAGGGATTTGAGATAGATTAGAACCGGTTGGACCCGGCATGAAAAGAACCGAATGGAACCGGTTCAATGCCAAGCCAAACCAATTCTGTGGGTGGCTGAATGTGCGGGATTTCTGTTTCAATTTGGTTTGTATATTGTGAAGAGATGATGAGGAATATGTTATGGGTGATTTGGATGGATGAATTGAGGAATTGGGCTTGGAATTTAACGAATCGATTGATTATCCTAGGTTGCGCGATGAATCGGCTTTGGACTTGAGTTGGTCGAATCCTAAAGAGCTTAAGGGGGAGTGAATTGTGTCTCCAAGCAAAGGTAAGGGAATTCCTAACCCTATGTTAAGACGATTGGACTCGATTGGGTAAGTCGAGGGTCGATCGGAGTGAATTTTGAGAAATTGCCAAATGAGATAATTGAGATATGTCCTAAGACGTTAGAGGATGATTGTGTGACATAGCCTATGTTTGAGATGCTTGTCTTGTTTGTACATCATTTGAATTGCTTGTCACGTTTGAATATCAATTGGTTTGCTTGCATGCAACGAGTTTTGTGAATTTCGTTTGAATTGGCACCTGCCACTGAGTGTGCCATTGAATTGAGAGTCAAAGCATAAGTCCTGATTGTGGCATGAGCATAGCATGGCATGGCCCTGAGGTGTGAGAGACGCGGGGTGGGAAGTTGAGACCCTGATGCGACGAGGTCGCGGGATGAAGTATGATTAGCGCCCTAATGCGATGTGATCGCGGGATTAATAAAACCACGGTCCTGATGCGATCTAATCGTGGGATAAAGAGACCTTAAATCATATGAGACGCGGGGCAGGATATGTATACCCTGATGCGACGAGTTCACGGGGTGAGTATGAGCTCATAAACCTTGCCTGGAATTGAACTGAGACCTGATGCGTTTATGCGGGTCACCGATGACGGTCTGATGCATTTATGCGGGCCGAGCTTGATGCGATCTAATCGCAGGCTAGAGAATGAGGCAGGCAAGAGTTGATGGATGTGGCGATGAGGTAGGCCGAACATATATGTGTATTTGTGCGTGATACGAGATCATAAATGCATGCATGTCTTCTGTATGTTGTTGTTTATTGAGTTGTGACTGCTATGCCTTTGGATTCATGAGTTTGGTTCTGTCAAGGGACGTGATTGCCTGAGTGGACGGTCGGCCTAACCTAGGGTTAGGACCCACCTTACTGAGATTTATATCTCACCCCAATGGGGGTATCATTTTACAAGTTCCAGGCGAAGGTAGCACGAGTTTGCCAAGGAGTGGCATTTGAAGAGATAGTCGACCAATTGTACTTAGGATGGATTTGCTTGTTGTGATATCAGGAATTGTACTTGAGATTGGAGAATTAAAAACTGATCTTTTAGTAAATGAAGTTAATGAGATTTGGTTGTATATGTCCTAAGTCATTTGTATGTTGTTGCATTTATATAAATGGAGGATGGCATCGCTTCTGCATGGTTGATTAAAGGAATTGTAAGTTATTGACCGTTGGATCCTAGAGCTTTCTTGAATGAACGGCATGGACAGGGATGTTCGCATGCTTATCGGGTTTGGGGCGTGACATCCCCGTTCGATTTGGTATCAGAGCAAGATCAGCTCGATCCAAGGTAATTGAGGTTTGGAGTGATAAGGAGCGATGACTTGAGGACAGTTAGATATTGAGGTCTATAGGACTAGGCCTGGATTCTTGAGTCTCGAGGACGTAGGCTTGAAATTAGGTACACTTTAATGGTCCTAGAGATGACTTCAATGGATGATCTTGAGCTATGTGGTGATTAAGGTTTAAGTGGAAGCAAGCTGGGATTGGAGAGTCATGAGCATGGACCTTGAAGTGGTAATTGTGCTTGAGAATCATAGGAAATTACTTATGAATTAAGGGTCAATTGAGATGCATGATTGCGATCTTGATTTGTCAATGACCCAACTTGAGGAGTACGAGTTATAAAGAGACGACTAATATTAGTGGATTCAGGCTTGAATTGCATGAGATTTTGAAGGTTTTAGTTATCGATTGTTATTGACAGTATTGGAGAATATTAGTCGAGATGAATACAATGAGTATCTGAATTGAAGATCAGTTGAGATTGAATTGCATAGGGGCTTGATTTGAATGTTGACTGGACTTGAGGTATAGGGTTGAATATAGGCAATTGATCTGTGAGGTGTGACGATCATTGGTAAAAATTAGAACTCTTGAATGGATAGAAACTAACCTGAAGGCAATTTTGAAAGGACAAGTGGTGAGGACAGTCATGATGTGCTTGAGTTTGTGGCTTTGAAATGAAGGTCGATGGGGTGCATGCAATGACTTATCGCTGTTGGACTTAATAAATCATCGCTTGGTATGGGACAAGTTGATGGGATACCTATTAACTGTGATGAAACATGGTATGGGACATGTGGAACGGGGTTTTCTCCGTAGATGTATGGTTTGGGACAGCCTGCATCGTCCAGGTCTAATGAGGGCTGAGAGTGATCGCCGGGACAGAGAGGTCCGGATAAGGAGCGACTCCTAGCAAGCTTCTAAGATGGCAGAGGCAGGAATGACCCAAGTCATAACCTGAAAGGGGAAGCCTAGGTATCAGGTTGAGTCCAATTGTGGATAAGAGATGTATGGCACGAGATTGATTCTCATCAAGGATGATTGAAAGTGGCATGACTTGTGTAATGGTGCCTATGAGAGACATGCTTAAAAGCTTTGTGCTTGGCATTGAATGCCCTTGAAAAAAGAAAAGTGAAGGTTGTGATGGGTCTGTTAGGCATGTTTGATGATTAGCCTCATGTGATTGGCTTGGCCAAGATATGACTGAGGAGTTAGACGACGTATGGGTTTATACCCTTGGAACCGAGGCATGCTGAGATGAGATAGTCTGTTGTGACTATGCTAGAGAGGCAGATGCCTTTAAGCCTAGAGTATGAACTTTTGACCTAGTGAATCGCTGTTTTGAGTGCTTGTGTGATAGTTGCCTAGTTGAGGCTAGCTTAGTAAAGGCTGTTAGTTGAGAAGTTGCATCGTTGAGGCTGGCTTGAGGAAGGATTGCCGACCAAGGATGATTTGAGATCCTTGAATATTCGGTAATTAATTGAGAATTGCTTGAGAACCATTAGAGAGTTGTTTGGGAACCACGGATGGATGGTGAAAAATATTGAGATGAGCAGCCTGAGGTTGATAGACTTGAGTAGACGACTTGAGTCTTGGATTCCTGGAGGGAATCATAGTGGTTCCAGTGACATGGGAACTTAATGAGGTTGAACGACCAAGGTGCGGTCGTAGAAGTGCATTGGGCTCGAGGATACGTGGTATGGAAGATCCGAGAATTGAGATGGATCATGGAATTGAGTAGAGATGGGCGAATAGAGTATGTGTACTAAAAGAGAATATGACTCGATCGGTTGATCGTACGAAACCCAAAAACTGAATGGGTCGTGAGAGCTTTAAATGGAGATTGGGAAAATTGTCGATTAAGTAAGCTCGGAGAGGAGCTACCATGATTCTCTAGATCACTGTGGTGGTGAATGCTCGTGCGGAGGAGTTAAGTGATGGAAGTCACGAAGAAGGTAACTCTGAGTGAGTCTTTTCGAAATTGAATGTGTGGATAGGACCATGAAAGCTTGGAAAAACTTATGAGATTATGTATAAGACTGAAATTGAATGAGTCAGGTAGAGGGATGAAAGTTGAAATTGTCTCCCTCTGGATTGAGGACCTTAATGAGAAAACCTTAGAGATTTTGGACACACTGAAGAAAGAAAGTGACCTTGGCAGTACTAGCCCTAAGAGGCTATTGAGGATAGGTGAAAGGTCACTAGGGAAAGGATTTCCTCGGAGGCATGAGATCTGCCTAGACAACCTCTGTTGAGCTGTTCGATGGAAAGTGTCATCCTGGGGTTGATTGAGAGCAAGGATTGCTTGGATCCTGATACTGTTGCAAGGATCATGAGATGATCGACTGGTGGGGGACAGAGTTCTCAAGGTCACTTAGACATATGGTAAGGGTGGTTGAGAACCCTTGAATAAGATGAGTAAGTCCTTGAGTGGATTGGAACTTGAGAACCTTATGGCTGGATGTTATTCTTGATTTTGAAGAATGGTGATAGGACTCAGTTAAGGAAGAGAATGATCAAAAGATTTATGAGTAAGAGAACTCCTGCTCACGGATTACGAGCAAAGAAATATTCATTATGAATATGGAGCGTGCCTATAGGAAATTGTTGATTACTGGGCGAAGGCACATAGTGAAAAGTGAGTAGTAAGTCTTTTCTGTTGTGAATGAAGCCGAGGAAGGATCGGCATGCTAGATTGCCTGGAGTTAATTTTTTTCCTGGGATCTGTTGATTGGATTGAAACCATGAGAAATGCAGTCATGAGTTATTGTTCCATAAAGAATAGGGCATTGATCTTAAAGGGTGATTAGACTATGAATTGGTCATTGACGAGAGGAAAAGTGAACAGACTTGGTAGTCCTGAATGGTTGTGATTCTAGTAAGTGGTGTAGTAAATGAAAAGAATGCTTGAAGAACACTTGTAAAGTGATTTGAGTTAATCGAATTGACCATTCGACAAGTGAGCGGGTGAATACCCAAGGACGAACAGATATCGTTTCTGGAGGTGACTGAGTTATGGGAAAGAGAATGTGAAAGCATGGTAGCATTTGAGCTCTGGAGTAAAGGTGTCGTCGTTGGCGCAGACTCCAAGATTGCCGTCCTATGGAACTAGAAGGACAAGTTGAATTGGAAGTAAGAAAATGCCATAGAATTGTGTAGTTTCTTCCTTAGGTTAAGAGACCCTATTGTAAAAGGAAGACAGACTCTAAATTATCCTAGTATGACGAAGAAGCGTCTGTACCGAGAAAGAGGACGCAAAATTTGTGTGACTCCTGGAAGTGAAATCTGAGAGGCAGTCTTGAAGACAATGTTGAATTCTAGGATGATGTCGACATTCAGTGGAACAAACGAAATTGGATAAGGTCGCCTTAGCGAGCATGAAACTCAGAGGCTGATACTGATGCTTATCGAAGAGAAGAGCGACAAGGATAAACGAAATGTTGTGTAGTCCTAGAGGAGACTTGTGATGACAAAGAGCTAAGGTCTGAGCTCAAGAGAAAAGTGCGAGGAATAGTTGGGAAGATTCGACACTTAGTAAAGAGAAGTTGATAGTAGTCGAACTAAGTGCCCAAGGAATGATTGAGTTGGTCGTCACCGTCTTGAGAGACGATGGTTGAACTCATGTAAGGAGCCATGAGAAACATGAACAGTTATGAGGGTGTCATGTGGGCTCTAAGGAAATGTCTATTACCCACTAAATGTGAAAAGTGCAGGTTGTGAACCTGATAAAGTGAGATTCATGCATTGGAATAGGTGATAAATCCTATGAGATTGAAATGAGTGATGAATCAACAATAGTCGATGCGAGTTGCAGGAAGTTGAGATTTACTAAGATTGATGAATTGCAATAGACGGACCGTGGGAAGATTCCCCACCAGAGCTACTTCATTGGTGAAATGGACTAAGGACAAGTCGTGACCCGAATGGGTGTAGGAACGTAAAAAGAGTTTTCGAGGACTCGAATTAAGCTAATGACTGCGCTGTCTACGACAAATTTCAGTTGGAAATTGAGAAGCTTATAAAGGTTGTAATGGCACGACGCAGAACGAAACTTGAGGCATGACAAAGCCACTGAAAGTGAGCATTGTATGTATACATCGCGGTGATAAGGTCGTAGGAGTTGGAACACATAGAGCACGATTGGAATGGTCTGCGAATGTCCTCATGATACAGTTGTGAAATGTTGTTTGCGTAAAAGAATGTCAAAAGGCAACACCTACCACAAGAGTATGAGGTAACAGTATCCCGATGGGAATTGACTAAGAGGAAATGCGGATGTATAGAAATTACTTGCGGATATAGGGGCGTCGCTTGTGCAAGAAAGATCTTGAAGTTATGTGAGCTAAAGGAGGTTGAGAGTATAGACTGTATAAAGAGAGCTGAAGGTGAGGCATGTAGTGCAAAGTGACCGCCCAAGTGTTATTATAGCGGTGTTTATATCACTAAGGAAGGGTGAACTGTTTAACGGATATTTACAAGTGAGAGTTGAGCATTGAGTAGAGGGCAATGGAGGGACAGATCTTCCCTCAAGTTGGAAGTTCGTTAGTGGACTAATACGATGGCTATTGGGAACACTTGGCTTGAAGACTAGAAGGAAATTGAGATGTTACCACGATTAAACATCGATATTGAACGGATTATAGAAATGGATGGAACTCTTGAGGCCTATGGACGGAAGTACGATTCAAAGGAGGAATTATAGTGAGCTTTGGGATGGCACAAAGATGTGTCAAGATGCACATATATATTGGTGATAGAATTGAAAGTTGAAGTTCGTCTATTTTGCAGTCGAGTACTAGACGTGTCGATGAAAGTTGAAGGATCACTTTGATCCAAGGGAATTGCCAGATGAAGTTGAGAATGGATTACTATGGAAGCAACCATGTGAATGTTTGAGGAGTTAAGAGGGCCGTAACTTGATTTGACTAATGGAGAGCAGATTAATAAAGCCCTGGTACCTCTGTTGGCGTGAGAGGAAGCTCGCAAGGAATAGTACGTCGGAGAGTGTGAACATTGAGAGTTTATTCTGGCAAGGGCCTGACAATAATGGTTGTGGACAATGAAAGAGATAAGATGAATGCTTGAGGATGAGCCATCAGCAAATGACATGAATGCCAAAAAGAGAATGGAGGAAAGCCAATCAGATTAAGGGCTAAAGGAGACAAGCCCTAGAGAAGGATAGTTGCAAGTTGGAAAGGACGAACGAGATCGTCAAGCTATGGAAAGGGTTATCCGGAAGAGTGAGGATGTGACGAGGCGCCTATACCCCCAAGGGATTAGATGGATTGGAAGTTAACGAATTTCGAGGATGAAATTTCTTTAATGGGGAAGAGTTGAGACATTCTGATTTCCAATCGATTTCAGGCTCAATAATGAGAAGTGTGTATCTGGAGATGTATTTCAGTCGTATTTCGCTCGAACTTGATCAATTTGAGTAGACCGACCAGAGGGGAAATGCTAACGCGAGACGAGATACGTGGACCTAGGGAACTCCGATAGGAAATGGCGCTTTGAGCAAAAGAATTGTTGAGGGGATATTTAGAGCCACAAAAAGGCCGATCCAAGAATAATTAAGGGATGCCTTGCGAGTGTCATACAATTGGAGCGCGGGTGATGTCGCTTAACCAACGTATGATTTGCAAAATTTTTCATAAATCGACGGTGAAGATCGAGACCTTAGGAGTTAGTGATAGACCCTCACAATTACATGACAACCAAAGCCGCCACGAATTGACGAGCCCTGAGCGTGATATGAATCACGGGATCGATACACGTAATGTCTGCGAAAGTCGCCCGTCGATTCGGGATAGGCTGTAACCACGTTTGATAGATAAAACTATCAGAAATAAGCCTTGAAAGATTTAAAATAGAAAATCAAGAATTCCAATATCATTTGGATTGGCCGTCGCCCTATCAAAGGTTTCCGAAAAGAGAAAAATGACGTTCCGAATGTTAGGGGTAAAATGACCGTTTTGCCCCTTAAGCTTATGGCTTGGCTTTTAGAATTGAAGAAGGGAAAATTGGACATTTTACCCTCCCAAAGCTGTCGAAAATTAAGACTTAATGAGGGCCGTTGGATCGTCATTGGAAAAGCAATTGTTAAGTGTCAAAGATCCAAGGACTAGAGTCATATCACCTTTTCCACACCTACCATTCAATCTCATTGACCAAAGATTGAATATAGCCATCTCTTCTCTCTCTTCACAGACCCCATTCGGCCAGACCAAGCTCCAAGAGAACAGAAACCCCATCTTCTTCTTCCTCCAATTTTGACGCACCGGCGATCAGAATCTGGGTCACTGTTCGCCGGCCACCACGGCCACTTTCGGCCACCATCTGCTACCGGCTAACCACCACAACAAAGCTCCATGTCTTGTCGACATTCTCCAACAATAATCGGAGCATTTGGAGCACTGTGGAATTCAGGGTAAGCATTCTCCCACAGGCCGACGGAATTGGAACCAACCTGAGGTAGGTCTGTTTCTCAGTCCATTTGAAGATCGAATTCTTGGAGATTTGAGCTCAAATTTGGTGGAGATCAAGTAAACACATAGATGACTCTGTGGAAAAAATTTAAGCTTGATTTGATAGGTTTTTGACCATGAACCACCCCTGTACATTTTGCCTAGAAACTATCGGTATTCTGGATCTTGGACTACCGGCGACCTTCAGCGACTTTTCGGCAACCTCTCGGGTTAAAACTCACGGTGAGCCATCCAAATCCTTAGATAGGCATTATAAGAAGTAGGATGGTGCAAAATTGAGGGATTTGAGGTAGATTAGAATTGGTTGGTTCCATTCGGTTCCAATTCTGTCGACAGAATTGGTTCCAATTCCCACAGGCCAACAGAATTGGTTCCCCGACATGAACAGAACCGAATGGAACCGGTTCAATGGCAGGCCAAATCGATTTTGTGGGTGGCTGAATGTGCGGGATTTGCGTTGCAATTTGGTGTATGTGATGTGAAGAGATGAGGAATATGTTATGGGTGATTTGGATGGATGAATTGGGAAATTGGGCTTGGAATTTGACGAATCGATTGATTATCCTAGGTTGCGCGATGAATCGGCTTTGGACTTGAGTTGGCCGAATCCTAAAGAGCTCAAGGAGGAGTGAATTGTGTCGCCAAGCAAAGGTAAGGGAATTCCTAATCCTATGTGAAGACGATTAGACTCGATTGGGTAAATCGAGGGTCGATCGGAGTGAATTTTGAGAAATTGCCAAATGAGATAGTTGAGATATGTCCTAAGACGTTAAAGGACGATTGTGTGACATAGCCTATGTTTGAGATGCTTGTCTTGTTTGTGCATCATTTGAATTGCTTGTCACGTTTGGATATCAATTGGTTTGCTTGCATGCCACGAGTTTTGTGAATTTCGTTTGAATTGGCACCTGCCACTGAGTGTTCCATTAAATTGAGAGTCAAAGCATAAGTCCTAATTGTGGCATGAGCATAGCATGGCATGGCCCTGAGGCGTGAGAGACGCGGGGCGGGAAGTTGAGACCCTGATGCGACAAGGTCGCAGGGTGAAGTATGATTAGGTGGCGCTCGATGCGATGTGATCACGGGGTTGATAAAACCACGGTGTTGATGCGATCTAATCGCGGGACGAAGAGGCCCTGAAGCGTATGAGACGCGGGGCAAGATATGTATACCCTGATGCGATGAGTTTGCGTGGTAAGTATGAGCTCATAAACCTTGCCTGGAATTGAATCGAGACCTGATACGTTTACTCGGGTCACCAATGACGGTCTGATGCGTTTACTCGGGCCGAGCCTGATGCGATCTAATCGTGGGCTAGAGAATGAGGCAGACAAGAGTTGATGGATGTGGCGATGAGGCAGGCCGAGCATATATGTACATTTGTATGTGATATAAGATCATAAATGCATGCCTGTCTTCTATATGTTGTTATTTATTGAGTTGTGACTGCTATGCCTTTGGATTCATGAGTTTGGTTCTGTCAAGAGACGTGACTGCCTGAGTGGACGGTTGACCTAACCTAGGGTTAGGACCCACCTTACTGAGATTTATATCTCACCCCAGTGGGGGCTTACATTTTACAGGTTCCAAGCGAAGGAAGCACGAGTTTGCCAAGGAGTGGCATTTGAAGAGATAGTCGACCAATTGTACTTAGGATGGATTTGCTCGTTGTGATATCAGGAATTGCACTTGAGATTGGCGAATTAAAAACTGATCTTTTAGTAAATGAAGTTAATGAGATTTGGTTGTATATGTCCTAAGTCATTTGTATGTTGTTGTATTTATATAAAGGGAGGATGGCATCGCTTCTATATGCTTGATTAAAGGAATTGTAAGTTATTGGTCGTTGGATCTTGGAGCTTTCTTGAATGAACGGCATGGATAGGGATGTTTGCGTGCTCGCCGGGTTCGGGGCGTGACAGCACGAGATGAATTACCCGACCCACGACTTGGAATTGGCAGCGATCATTTTTGCTCTAAAGATCTGGAGACATTATCTGTGTGGCGAGAAATTCCAAATTTACACAGACCACCAGAGCCTGAACTATCTATTTTTGCAGAAGGAATTGAATATGTGACAGCGTCGATGGATGGATCTGCTTAAGGATTATGATTGCGACATACTGTATCACCCTGTGAAGGCAAACAGAGCTGCGGATGCACTCAGTCGAAAATCGAGCATCGCCTGTCTGCTAGTAAAAGGATGGTCGATGGTTGATAACTTGAAAGATTCTGAGTTCAGATTAGAAGTCTGTTAACTGTCCAGTTTGATGGCTACACTGAGGGTAGAACCTGAGATCTAGGAAAGGATAAAAGCCTTACAGCATACGAACCCAGAAATCCAGAAAATCCTGAGAATGGACGTGACAAAGAGGAAACCAGAATTCCAAGTGTTAAAGGATGAAATCTTGAAATTTCGAGGGCGTCTATGCGTGCCAAAGGACGAAGAACTTAGAGAAAGGATCTTATCAGAGGCTCATAGAAGCAATTATAGTATCCATCTAGGGAGCACAAAGACGTATCAGAACTTGCGTCAACATTATTGGCAGAACGGGATGAAAGTGGATGTAGCGAAGTATGTGGCAAAGTGCTTGACATGCCAGCAGGTAAAGGCCCAACACTGTAAGCCTGGAGGATTATTACAACCACTGGAGATTCCTGAATGGAAGTTGGAGCACGTAACGATAGACTTTGTAATGGGACTCCCAAGGAGCCAAAGAGGCCATGATTCCATTTGGGTAGTTGTGGACAGGTTGACCAAGTCCACGTACTTCATCCCTATGCGAAAGGATTTCGTAATGGATAGATATGCCGAGTTGTATATGAGACAGATAGTGAGACTACATAGAGTACCCATGATGATCACATTAGACAGAGATCCCAAGTTCACAGTGAACTTCTGGAAAAGTCTTCAAGATGCCATAGGGACTTGCCTGCAATTTAGCACGTCATAGCATCCACAAACGGATGGACAATTGGAGAGGACGATCCAGACGCTCGAGGATATATTACGAGCTTGTGCGATAGACTTCAGAGGTGGATGGGAGGACCAATTGCATTTGGTGGGGTTTGCATATAATAATAGCTATCAACAGAGCATTCAAATGGCACCTTTCGAAGCGCTCTATGGAAGGGCTTGCAAAATACCGATTTGCTGGGACAAGGTTGGAGAAAGAAGTATCACAGGCCCAGAATTGGTGGAACAATCAGTAGAAGTGGTGAAGATAATTCGGGATAAACTGAAGACGGCACAGAGTTGTGAGAAGAGTTATGTGGATAAACGGCGTAAGCCTTTGGAGTTTCAAGTAGGCGATCATGTTTTCCTTGAGGTGTCGCCGATGAGGGGATTATCTCGATTTGGAAAGAAAGGAAAACTGAGCCCAAGGTACGTAGGCCCATTTGAGATTCTAAAGCAGATTAGGACCTTAGCCTATAGACTGACCTTACCGCCTAATCTATCCCAAGTGCACAACGTCTTCCATATATCTATGCTACGGAAATACGAATCGGACCCGATGCACGTGCTGGACTACGAGGTTATTGAAGTGGATGACAGAGTATCCTACGTAGAAAAGCTAGTCAGGATCGAAGACCAGAAGGAGCAAACTCCGAGGAATAAAATGATTCCATTGGTCAAAGTTATTTGGGAGCACCATGGAACCGAAGGTGCTACGTAGGAAAACGAGGAAATGATGAGGCGTCAATACCCCCATTTGTTTGAGTAAACAAGTTTGATGTAAATTTCGGGGATGAAATTTTTGTAAGGGGGAAGAGTTGTGACGTTCTGATTTTCCTGTCATTTCAGGACTCATTAATGAGAAAGTATCTAACAATGTATTTCAGTCGTATCTTGCTCGGATCTGATCAATCTCGGTCGACTGACTAAAAGGGAAAGGCTAACGCGAGACAAGGTACGTAGACCTAGGGAATTCGAATAGGAAATGATACTTTGATCATAAGGATTGCCGAGGGGACATTTAGAGCCGTAAAATGCCGATCTAAGAACGATTAAAGAATGCATTGCTAGCCTTATATGATTGGAGCGCGGATGATACCGCTTAACCAATATATATAATTTGCAAAATTTTCCTAAATCGAACAGTGACGATCGAGACCATCGGAACTAGTGATAAACCCTCACAATTACATGACAACCAAAGTCGCCATGAATTGACGAGCCCTAAATGTGATATGAATCACGGGATCGATACGCGTAACGTCTACAAAAACCGCCCGACAGTTTGGGATAAGCTGGAATCGCATCGGATAGAGAAATGATTCAGAAACAAGTCTCGAAATTTGAAAATGGAGAATCAAGAATTCTAACATTACAATTGGATTGGTCGTCACCTTATCAAATAAATTTGGAATTAGAAAAAATGACGTTCGAGACATCGGGGGTAAAATTACCATTTTGCCCCTCAAGCCCTAACCTTGTGTATATTATTGGATGAAGACATTTTGATCTTTAACCACGCCCCCATAGCTGCTGAAAATTGAAGAATTGAGAGCCATTGGATGCACTTTGATTGACACAATGGACAAGTGTCAAGAGATTAAGCCTTGAGTTGATATATCCACTTTTAACCTACCATTCAACTCAAGTTGACTCTTGAAATTAAATAAACCCTCATTCTCTCTCTCAATTGGCTGAACACCCCCCAAGCTTGCCGAGTTCTTCTTCTTCTTCTTTAGGCCTGGAAACCACTCTATGACCACCGGTTCTGTTCGCCAGTTTCGCCGTCGTTGACCGCCACCTCCGGCGACTTCCAACTGCCGAGCCAACCATCTACTGCTTCCTCATCCTCTTACCGACGTTCTTGAAGTGGAAGCAAGTCGTTGGATCACCTGAGGAGCTTTGACCGGCCAATCTTCACAAAGTTGATGGAAATCGTTGCAACTAGAGGTAAGCCACGTTTTAGGCCTCATAAGACCCCAAAATCTTATATTTTTTCAACCAAATTTTGTGAAATCTAGGGGACACGTAGATTGAGCTGTGGTAAAAAGTTTAGGTGAATTTGATGGAGTTTTGACCCCGAATAGGTCTTGTTTTTGAAGGGCCAGAACTGACCATTGGAGGAACCCAAGGAACCGGTGCCGTTCAAAGACTTTCCGGCGTCGCCTTGGCTTCAAATTTTCGGTGAGTCTCCCCCCTTAGAACTACATGTTAGCAAGTAGATTAGTGATTAAATTGAGGATTTATGGTAGTTTAAGTGATGTTTAGTTGGGGTATACACAGAATCGAAATTGCCTTGTTTCGGATCTGTGCATACCGGTTCTGTGGGAGCTAGTGGTGGTTGTAATTGAGCTCCAAATTCATCGTTGAGAAGTGTAAGGATGTTAATTGATAGGTCCATGAGGTGTATGTTTAGTGGGGTGATGATTTGAGCGAGGAAATTAACGATTAGATGAAATTTCCTTAGATTGTGCGGTTGAATCATCCTTGGACCCTTAGGGCCAAACCATTGGAGTGCTTGGGAAGGAATTTTGTTGGCTATAGCACAAGGTAAGGGGAATTCTAAACCTTCGATAGGAGGATTGACCTCAATTGAGCGAGTTGAGTGTGAGTTTGATTTATTCTTGGAAGATTATAAAGCACTTGTTCATGGCACGTCCTAGAAGGATATAGATGACTCAAATGCTTAGCCATGCTTGTGCCTTGAGGCGATTGTCGCATTTGAGTGTTGAACTTGATTGCCGAGCATGCAATAGGTGTGTTGTTCGTGCATGAGTTGCACTTGATCGTGTGTGTTATGCATTAAAATGAACTTATGGCTTATCTGAGTAGTTGTGACACCCTGAGGCGTATGAGATGCGGGGGAATGCCCTGAGGCACTGAGGGGCGAGGTTTGAATTGAATAGCACCCTAAGACGTATGAGACACGAGGTTAAGAAGGCCATAGTTCTATGCGTTGAAACGCGAGACGGAGTTGAGATGTGTTGACATAGGCCTGAAGTGACATTGAAAACCTGATGTGTTTACGCGGGTTTGTCAATGAGACGGTCTGATGCATTTACGCGGACCGAGCCTGAGGCGTTCTAAACACGGGCATGAGAGTGAGGAGGCAAGAAAGGGTGGAAGGCGTAACATGGCTTGTTTATGCATGTTTGGACTAAAGGATGTGATAAGATGCCTGGAGTGCATGCTTGATGTTTATGTGTTATTTCGTGATAGTTGAATGCCTCTTGTGATTTTGTATGTATCGTTTGTGATTGTATCTGCCTGAGTGGAAGATCAGCCTAACCTAGGGTTAGGACATACCTTACTGAGATGTGTATCTCACCCCGTTGTGGGACCCCCTTTCTTTTAGTTCCTAGGTCTTGAGAATGTGGCTTGTCAGGTTTGGTGACCCAAAGGAGATGTCTGTTTATTTTGAGGATTTTTTTGACAGACAGGGGACCATTTACGTTAGGAAGCGTACAGTCATTTAGGTAAATGAAGATGGTAGTAGCTGGAAGCCTCATAGGTACGAGGCATGGTTTAGGAAGATAAGGGACATTTCTACAGGGCCACTGAAGCCCACTGAGGTGCCCCATGGAGTGATCCCTAGCTGGTGTCATCCCGCCCGAGATTCAGTGGTGGCTGAGGGGTCAGTCGTTGGTTTGAGGAATGATCCTGAGAGGACCTCAACCCTAGAGGACACCGATGAGGTTATAGTGGTCGAGGCTACCAAGGACGACTTGGTAGAGCCGTCAGCGGACGAGACGCTCGAGGATACGGTTGAGATTTGCTCTAAGACTTTCTCGCAGTATGAGCCTATTGAGGAGGCGAAGGAGACTGATGACTCTAGTAGCTCGACTTAGGAGGCTCTATTTTATTAGTTTGACATTTTGATGGTTTTTTCGATATCTATTTTTTTTTTGCGACACTGAGGACTGCCTTTTGTACTGGCCATGCCACCCTACTAACCAGCATAGTTAGTTTATCGTGTCTTGAATGGATATTCGTATATTATGTATTATTGGTATCATCGCTATCCAGGTCCCATTTCATAATTGTATGGAGGAGTTTTTATATTGTCGCTTCCACATGCTATCTTTATGATATATCTCTCGACCTGTATGTGAATCTTGGGATCTCGAGAGAGTTTGTGCTTGCAGGGAGTCGCGAGCTCATGCCACGGGGCGTGACAGGAATTCATGGGCCTTATCAACTTACTCTTCGTTATCTAAATCGAGTTATAACTTTCTTGACTCCTTAAGCAAGTTTGTGATTACTTTCGTAGTAATTCGCTCTCGATTCCATTCAAAAACCTCCAACGATCACAGTAACCCTTCAACCTTCGAGACCATGCCTCTTTCTTGTCGGCACGTTTAATACTTGACCACAAGTTAGACTAATCCAACTTTTAGTCCATTCCATCGATAGTATTGAGGCAAGTCATGGCACATCTTTGTGCCATCACAATGGATACTGTGGTTCTCCCTTCGAATTTCAATGAGACTCATACTCTCGTCCATAGGACCTCAAGGGTTCTATTCTTAACTTCAAAGCTTCTTTCCCAAGCACTCGGAAATCCAGATTTTTTCCCTACTCTATTCATTTCTTAATCCCTTAGATATCAGGATTTGTTCATTGTAACATCTCAATTTCCTTTCTGAACTTCAGGTAGCCATCACACTAGTCAATTGACAAACTTCCAATTTAGAAGTTGAATCTTTTACTTTCTTGAGCGAAGTCCATCCTTCCTCTGTCAATCGCACGATGCTCAATTTCCAAATATATGCACCCGCTACTTAATTCACACTTCCTTAGTGATATGGGTATCACTTTAATAACACTTGAGCAATCTTTTCGTTTCCCGTGACTTGCCTTCAATTCCCTTTGGCTAGTCAATGCTCTCAACCTCTTATAGTTCACATAACTTTGATGTCTTTTTTCATACAAGCAACGCTCTTATATCCATAAGCAATTTCATACATCAGTGTTGCCTCTGGTTCAATTCATCTCGAAAAACTAATACTTTATATTCTTGTGGTAGATATTGACTTGAAATTTTTTCCACCCAAATAATGTTTCCCAAATTTTGTTGTGAGGACATTTGCAAGCCAACTCCAATCATACACTAGACATTCCAACTCATGTGGTCTTATCGTCATGATGCATTCGCACTTATCGTCATGATGCATTCGCACAACCCACTTTAGTCTGCCTTGCTACACCTAAATTTCCTTCATTTGTCACATTATTATGATTCTATAAATAGGAACGCCATTATCAGCACAGTCATCAACTTGACTCAAGTCCTCGAAATAGTTTTCACGTTCATTCACCATTCGCGTTACACCTCATCTTTAGTTCATTTCATCAATGGATCAGCTCTTGTGGGGAATCTTCCCACGATCTGTCTATAACAATCCATCAATTCTAGGAATTCTCATTTTTTATAAATCCTCATTGACCTTTGTCAATTCATCACTTATTCCATTCCTCAAGGTTTCCTCAGGGATTTCATTTTCCAAAAACTTCACAACTGAGGAATCGTACTTCATTCGGTCCACAGCTCGTGCTCTTCACATTTAGCATACAATGAGCATCTCTTTAGAGTCCATAGGATACTTTCAAAATTGTACATGTTTCTCATGACTCCTTAAATGAGTCCAATCATCACACCTCAAGATGGTAACAGTCCATTCAATTATTCCTCGGATGTTCAATTCGATTATTATCAGTTTATTTCTATCAGGTGTCGAATCTTTCAAACTGTTATTCATACTTTTCACTTGAGAGCTCAAATCTTGGTCCTCTACTCTCATGAGTCTCCACTTAGGCCATACAATATTTTGTTCATTATGTCACTCTTTCCTCAAGAAGCATTAGGACCTTAACCTCTTAGTTTCACAACTAGCTAATGCGACCTTGTCTCAATTTCATCCATTCGACCGAACGTCGACATATCTTGGAATTCATCGTTGTTTAGAGGACAGTTCCTCGAACTTAACTTTTAGAAGTCATCCAAGTTCTGCGCCTTCTTTCTTAGTCCAGACGTTCAATCTTAATACCAAGACAATTGTGATTTTCTCTTCCTTTCACACTAGAGTCTCTTACCCTAAAAAGAAAACTATACACTTCAGTGGCATTCTTTTACTTTGAATCCACTTTGTCCTTCCCATTCCATAGGACGTCAATCTTGGAGTCTGTGCTAACGGCGGTACCTTCACTTTAGGATTCAAATGTCGCCATGCCTGGCATTCTTCTTCTAGTGACTCAGTCACCTTAAGTGACAAGATTCGTTCTTCCTTGGTCTCCACAAATCCATATTTCAAATATTCCATTTGACTACCTCAAGTTGCCTTGCGATTGCAATCTAAGCACCCTTTTTGCTTATTCATCCATTAATTAAAAACGCAAGTAGCTAGGACCATCAAGTCCATTCACCTTTCTTTCCATCAATGATCATTTCATTATCCAATCGTCCTTAAGAACAACGCCCTATTCTTTAGGGGACAACAACTCATAAACCTATTTCCAATGGTTCCAGTTCAATCTCAATCAATCTCGCAGACTCAGCAGGGTTCGACAGGCTGACACATCAGTCTCCTTAATATTCCTCATGACAACAAGAGGTTAACCACCATAAGCCTTATGTCAAGGTAACGATCATTCCTTTCAGGCACGTTCTATGTTCCATATTGAACATCTATTTACTCGTGATCCACGAACAGGAGTTCTCTTTCTCATGCCTCTTCTGATCATCTTCTCTTTTCAATAAGATCCATTACAGTTCCTCAGATTCAGGAATATCAATTAACCACAAAGCTTCCAAATTCTAATCCACTAAGGAATTTATTTAACTTATTTAAAGGGTCCTTGACCACCTTTAGCATATGCCTAAACGACCTTGAGAACTCTGTCTCACACTGGTCGATCGTCCTCAAGTCCTTGCAAGATTATTAGGATCCAAACAATGTTTGCTCTCGAGCAATCCCAAGAAAATATTTTCCATCGAACAACTCAATGGAGGTAGTCCAGGCATATATCATGCATTCGAGGAAAACTTTTCCTTTGGTGACATTCCACCAATCATCAACAGCCTTTTAATACTAACAACTGTTAGGGTCACTTTCTTTCTTCAGTGTACCCAAAACCTCTAAAGTTTTCTCACAAAACCCTGAATTTATATGTCACGCCCTGAACCCGTCGAGCACGCAAACATCCCTGCAAGCAAACAACACATCTCTCGTGGTCCCAAGATCCACACTCATGTCGAGAGATAATAAATATTTATATATAGCATACGGAAGCGGTACTCTAATAAATCCTCGTACAAATATAAGTTAAGTAGGACCTGGATAGCATAATCACTATCATACATCATAACATAAGGTTCGTACAAATGCCGGCTACTACAATCTGCCAATAAATTGGGCGACGGGGTAGTACACAAAAAGAGTCTCTCATGACATCCAAAAGGATAGGGTCGAGTAGCCCTCAAAAGCTCAGGTCAACGAACTAGAGTCCTAAGATGAACTGCTAGAATCCTTGGTATCCTCGGCATCCTCCGTCGGCTCGTACTCGGAGAAGGTCTCTGATGGAACCTCGATAGAATCCTCCATGATCGCCTCATGAGACGGCTCTGCAAGATCCTCCTCTGTGGCCTCTAGGATAATGACCTCGTCTTCCTCCATAGTAAAGTACAGCGTTGGGGTCTTCTCTGGCCTGTTCCTAGACCAACTATGGACCACTCTGGTAACTCCTGCTCCCCAGCAGTCCGGCACCAAGCAGGGATGACTCCTTAGGGTATATCGTAGGGCTTCAGCTGCCTAATTTGCTCGTCCTCGGCCCTCTTAAATCATGCCTCAAACCTATAAGGCTTTCAGTTAGGGCTACCCTCGTCAACCCATACAACCGCGCATTTCCTCACATAAGCGTTCCCCTGACTATCCAGGAACTCATCAAAATACGCCGTCATCTCCTTGGGGTCCTCAAAACACATAGGCCACATATCTAAGGCCTAGGATCTGTAAAGGAGTGAGATACTCATCTCAGTAAAAGAATCCTAACCCTAGGTCAGGTCGACCGTCCACTCAGGTAGTCGTACAACCCAATCATTCCAAACTCATAAACACACAGGCATGTCAAGTACAAATCAATGAAACAACAACATACAGATGACAAGCATGCAATGATGACCTCATGTCACACTCAGATGATCATGTACATCCATCCTGCCACTTCACCACATCCACCAATCTCCGCCTGCCTCAATCTCTAGCCCGCGATTAGATCACATCAAGCTCGGTCCGAGTAAACGCATCAGACCGTCATCGGCAACCCGCGTAAACGCATTAGGTTTCGATGAATCTCTAGGGCAATGTCATTATCTCACACCTCCGTCCCGCGAATAGTTCGCATCAGGACTGTGACCATCTCAACCCCACAATTTTATCGTATCAGGGCGCCACACAACATCAACTCTACCCCGCGATCTCATCGCATCAGGGTATCCATTTCCCGCCCCGCGCCTCATACACCTCAGGGCCTCGCCATGTCATGCTCATGCCATGATTTTAAATTTATTTTCCATACGAAACGACATGTGCATTTCAAGCACAATTCAACGAACTCATGGCATGCAAAGAAAATCAAATGATATCCGGACATGGCAAACGACTCATGCACAAACAATGTCACACAAAAACATCGTATAAAGTCCTAGGATATAAAAAAACTATCCCTTTGGACAAATTCTCATAAATCAATCAATTCAACCCCCGACTCACCCAATTGAGTTCAATCTCCCTATCCTAAGTTTAGGAATTCCCTTACCTTTGACTTGATAATACAAATTTCTCCTTGCTATTGTCTCAAGATCTCGACCAAACCAATCCAAGGGTCAATTCATCGCGCAACCTAAAATTTCAACTAATTTCATCAATTTTCTTGTCCAAATTCTCAATCCATGAACTATAAACTACCATAGCATAATCCTCATCCTCTTAACCATCAATTTGAGACTCATAATTCAACGCTAACAGCCCTCTAAGGTTCGGCCATGCACAGAACCAAACTGGTTCCTCTCGGTTCTGTGCATGCCGTGAGCTACCAGTCCTAATCCAACCACAAATCCGTCATTTAATCCTCATGCTACCTCGTAACATGTCTATCTAAGGGTTTTTGAGGCTCACCATGAGTTTGAGGTCGATTGGTCACCGGAAACTCGTTGAACGTCGCCGAATCGTCCTAGGTCAGTACCGACAATTTTCTGTTCAAGATTTACAAGACTGGTTCATGCTCAAAACTTCATCAAATTGAACCCTAATTTTTATCACAAATTCATACACATGTCTACTTGATCTCCATCAAATTTGGCCTCAAAAATCCAACAATTCGGCCTTCAAAAGGGTTAGAAACCGGACCTACCTCAGGTTAAGCTCAATTCTATCGGCTCTCGGGAAAATCCTTGGTCGGGAATCCTCGGTGTTCCAAATGGCTCGATTCTTATTCGAGGATGTCGGCAAGACGTAAATCTACATTGGTGTGGTTGGCCGGCAGTCGGATGGTGGCTGGAGAAGGTCATCGGAACGGCTGAACAGGAGGTTCAGTGGCGGTTGTCGGCGAGCAGATGGGAGGAGGAGGAAGAAGAGGATTTTCGATGGTTTCCTTGGGTGTGGCAGACCAAATGAACGAGGAGAGAGAAGAAAAAGACTATATACAAGGCCTTGGTCAATGATTTGAATGGTAGGTTTGTAATAGTTGACTTGACCACTCTTTACTTGATCTTGTGACACTTGTCCCCTTGTCAATCATGCATGATCCAATGGCCAATAATCCTTCTTGAATTTCGGCATCCTTGAGGGGATTTAATGTCCAAAATGCACTTCTTCAATTGCATGGCAAGGTTCTAAGCTTGAGGGGCAAAAGGGTAATTTTACCCCCGATGTTCAGAACGTCGTTTTTCTCGCTCCAAAACTCTTCAATAGGGCGACGGTCAATCCGAATGTGATGTTGGAATTCTTGATTCTCTATTTTCAATTTTCGAGACTCGTTTCTAATGGTTTTCTCTATTAAACGTGGTTCCAGCCTATCCCGAATCGACGGGTGGCTTTTGCAGACATTACGCATATCGACCCCGTGATTCATATCACGTTTAGGGCTCATCAATTCATGGTGGCTTTGGTTGTCATGTAATTGTGAGGGTTTATCAGTAGTCCATTTGGTCTCGAGCGTCATGGTCCGATTTAGGAAGATTTTGCAAATCATACGTTAGTTAAGCAGCATCACCCGCTTTCCAATCATACGACACTCACAAGGCAATCCTTAATTGTTCTTAGATCGGCCTCTTGGCGGTTCTAAATATCTCCTCGACAATCCTTATGGTCAAAGCATCATTTCCTGTCCGAGTCGCCTAGGTCCACGTACCTCGTCTCGCGTTAGCCTTTCTCTTTTGATCAGCCTACTCAAATTGATCAGATTTGAGCGAAATATGACTGAAACACATCGTTTGGTCTATATAAACTTCTCATTAATGAGTTTGAAACTGACTGGAAATCAGAATGTCACAACTCTTCCCCCCTTACAAAAATTTCGTCCCCGAAATTTACATTACACTTAATCATTCAAATAGACGAGGGTGATGTCGCCTCATCGTCTCTTCATTCTCCCATGTGGCACTTCAGTTCCATGGTGCTCCTATATTACCTTGACTAGTGGAATCTTCTTATTCCTAAGGATTTGCTCTTTCCAGTCTTCGATCCTTATTGGCTTCTTCACGTACGACACTCTATTGTCCACTTCTATGGTCTTGTAATCCAGCACATGTGTCGGGTTTGGTTCATACTTTCGTAGTATCGACACATGAAACACATTATGCACCTGGGATAGATTGGACGGCAAAGCAAGCTAGTAGGCTAAGGTTCTAATTTGTTCTAATATCTCGAATGGGCCTACATACCTTAGGTTCAGCTTCCCTTTCTTTTCAGAACACGATAGTCCTCTCATTGGTGACACCTTGAGGAAGACGTGATCGCCCACTTGAAATTTCAAGGGCTCGCGTTGTTTATATACGTAGCTCTTCTAACGACTATGTGCCGTCCTCAATCTATCCCAAATTATCTTTATTGCTTCTACCGATTGCTCTACCAATTTTAGGCTTGTGATACTTCTTTCTCTAACTTCATTCTAGCAAATCGGGGTTTTGCAGGCTCTACTATAGCGTGCTTTGAATGGTGCCATCTATATACTCTGCGGGTAGCTATTATTATAAGTGAACTCTACCAGGTGTAACTGCTCTTCCCATCCACCCTTGAAATCAATGACGTATGCTCTCAACATGTCCTCGAGCGTCTGAATTATCCTTTCTGACTGTCCATCTGTCTGTGGATGGAAGGCTGTATTAAACTGCAATCGAGTCCCCATAGCTTCTTGCAAACTTTTCCAAAAGTTTGCCGTGACCTTCGGATCCCTATCCGAGGTGATCGTCACTAGCACTCCGTGTAATCTCTCTATCTGCCTCATGTACAGCTCTACATACCTATCCATAGCGAAGTCGTTTCGCACAAGAATGAAGTGGACGGACTTGGTCAATCTGTCCATGACTACCAAAATAGAGTCGTGACCTCTCTGGCTCCTTGGGAGTCCCATCACAAAATCCATAGTTATGTGCTCCCACTTCCATTCTGAAATCTCCAGTGGCTGCAATAGTCCTCCAAGCTTACAGTGTTATGCTTTCACTTGCTGGCATGTCAGACATTTAACCACATATTTTGCTATGTCCACCTTCATTCAGTTCCACCAATAGTGTTGCCGTAAATTCTGATATATTTTTGTACTTCCAAGGTGGACACTATAGTTGCTCTTATGAGCCTCTGACAAGATTCTTTCCCTGAGTCCTTCATCCTTTGGTACACACAATCGTCCTCGAAACTTCAGGATTTCGTCCTCAGACACTTGAAACTCGGGTTTTCTCTTCATCGCATCCATCTCAAGGATCTTTTGGATCTTTGGGTTCGTAGATTGCAAGGTCTTTATTCCTTCTTGAACCTCAGGTTCCATCCTCAGCGTAGCTATCAGACTGGTCAATTGATCGACTTCTAATTTGAACTTGGAGTCTCTCAAATCTTTTATCATCGACCAACTCCTCACTAGCAGACATGCGATGCTTGACTTCCGACTCAGCGCATCTGCTACTCTGTTTGCTTTCTCAGGGTGATACAGGATATCACAATCATAATCCTTCAATAGTTGCATCCACCTACACTGCCTCAAATTCAGCTCTTTCTGGGAAAATAAATAGTTTAAACTTTAGTGGTTGGTATAAATCTGAAAGTTCTCGCCGCAGAGGTAATGTCTCCAAATCTTCAAGGCAAATATAATCGCCGCTAACTTCAGGTCATGAGTCGGGTAATTCATCTCATGTGGCCTCAACTGTCTGGCTACTACTCTCCCGTGCTGCATCAACACACAGCCTAATCCTTTCAGCGAAGCATCGCTGCATATTTCATAACCTCCTGGTCCCTACGGAATGGTCAGCACTGGTGCGATCGTCAATCTATGCTTAAGCTCTTGGAAAATCTTCTCATATTTATCAGTCCATTCAAACCTCATTTCCTTCTTCGTCAACCGCGTCAGTGGGGTGGCTATGGATGAGAATTTCTCCACAAATTGCTTATAGTATCTTGCCAGTCCCAAGAAACTTCTGACTTCAATTACCGTAGTAAGTCTCGGCCAATTGGTTATTGCTTCAATCTTTGTAGGATCCATTGCAATCCCTTCTCCAGACACCACATGATCAAGAAATGCTACCCTGTTCAGCTAAAACTCACACTTACTCAGCTTCGTATATAGTGTATGCTCCCTCAGAGTCCTCAATACAATTCTCAAGCGCTCCTTATGTTTTGTCTCGCTCCTCAAGTAAATCAAGATATCGCTAATGAAGACTATGATGAATCTGTCTAGAAACTCCTTAAATACTTGATGCATCGGGTCCATAAAAGCAGCTGGAGCGTTGGTCAATCCAAATGGCATCACGAAAACTCATAATGACCATACCTCATCCTAAAAGCAGTTTTAGGTATATCTTCCTTCTTGATCCTCAGCTGGTGATATCCAGTCCTCAAGTCAATCTTTGAAAACACTGCTGCTCCTTGCAACTGATCAAAAAGATCATCAATCCTCGGCAGCGGATACTTGTTCTTCATTGTCACTTGGTTTAGCTGCCGATAGTTAATGCATAATCGCAAAGACCCATCCTTCTTCCTTACGAATAACATCGGTGCTCCCTATGGTAAAGCACTAGGTCGAATAAATGCCTAGTATAGCAACTCTTGCATCTGCACCTTTAACTCCTTTAGTTTTGGCAGGGACATCTTGTAAGGTGCTTTCGAAATCAGCTCCGTTCCAGGGGCTAACTTAATTACAAACTCTATTTCCCGCTCTGATGGTAATCTTGGCAACTCTTAGGGAAATACATCAGGAAACTCACTTACTACCGGGATATTCTCTAACTTGGCTCTTCGGTAGTCGTGTCCATTATTGCCACTAGGTATGCTTGACACCCTTCAGACATCAACTTAGTTACTTCCAGAGATGATATTAAGGGAATCGAGATTCCTCCTTGACTTCCCACCAATTCAAAGCTAGGGCGACCTCTCGGATAAAACCGAATTGTTCTACTACCACAGTCTACTACTGCCCCTTGCTTACCCAACCAATCTATTCCTATTATTACGTCAAAGTCATACATAAGTAATACAGCCAAGTCAATGCTCTCTTTACTCCCTCCAATCATAATCTCACAACCAGCACAGCTCAACGAAATTATTATGTTATCCTTTAAGGGGGTGACAACATGTAGAATTATACTCAACGGTTCCAAGTTCATACCCACTAATTCAGCAAATTGTGCAGACACGAATGAATGCGTGGCACTAGAGTCAAATAATGCGTATGCCTTGATTGCACAAGTAGACCGTACGTGTGACCACTCCTGGTGTTCCTCCGCCTCTCTGCGGGCTACTGCATACACTCTGCCCTGTGCTGATGGTATGCTCTGCTCAATTTGAGGCGTTGCAGTCGACGGTCTCGCTTGTGGCCTTTGTTCTTGTGGTCGACTTGCAAGAGCTTGGTTTGGACACACCCTCATCTGATAGCCCAATTAACCACACTTGAAACAAGCTCATGTCCTTACTGGGCATGGCCCATTTCCATGCCTTCTGCCACAAGGGCGGCAGTTCCAGTTGGCAAGATTCAGCGGCTTCACGATATTCTTCCTCACTGGAGGCACAAAGCGCCTATTACCCGCCATCGGCCTCTTGTCCATCTTGCGATTATCTCTGAAGAACGTAAACCGCGATCCAGTTGCGGCGTTTCTCTCCTTCAAGTCTTTTTCAATCATCTGGCCCCGCTCGCAGATTTCCTTGTAAGTCCTCAAATTCAGCGCAATCATCTGGTTACGGAGCTCGAGCCTCAAACCATCTCTAAACCTTCTGGCTTTCTCTAGAGGGTCCTCCATAGATCGTGGTGCATACCTTGACAGCCTTGAGAATTTAGCTTTGTATTGGTCTATTGTCAGCTGGTTCTGACGCAGCTCCAGGAATTCTACCTGCTTCATTTCCCTAGCTGTCTCAGAGAAGTACTTATCATTGAAGGCCTTCTTAAAAGCATCCCAATTCATAGCTGCTCCTTCGAGGAAGACTCTATCCTTGGTGGCAGCCCACCAGTCATTCGCTGTACCCTCCAGCTGGTACATTGCTAGTAGTACCTTTTCCTTATCTGTGCATCTCAGCACTCCGAAGGCTTTCTCTAACTTTTCGATCCACCTAGGTGCTAACTCGGAATCTCCAGTCCCATCGAATTGAGTCGGCTTTAGCTTTATGAACTGTTCCACTAATTGGCCCACTTATCTGGCCACAACAATTTCGTCTTGGGTGTTTACAGCTTCATTACTCTAGTTCGGTTCACCCTGACTTTCATTTCCACCATTGTTGCCATTGTTGGCGTTGACGGCTGCTATGGCAACTCCTACTACCTGGGCGATGGCAGCGTCCCGATCCTGAGCTTGTCTATCAATCATGTCGCCGATTCTTTCCAATGTTCTTAGCACGCCATCCATCCTTGGATCTTTGGCGACAGGCGGCCTCGAGCTAGAAGCTTCGCCTCTTGGCCTTCCAGCCCTTCCAGATGGTTTGCTCATCCTTGTCTTTTTCTACTGAACCTGATCCACCACAAGTTCAGCAAGGGGTTAGCAACTTGCTCAATCATTCAAATCCAAAGCTACTAACTAGTCCTCAACAGAAACAGTTACAATCCAATAGTACTCCGTACCGCAGACTCTAGAAACATTTCAACAAATAGCCTATGGCCATTTCTCAATTCTATTCACTTCAGTGATTCACTAAAACCAATCACTTTTGTTCCCTAAACAAACCAAGGTCCAGAAATGACCTTCAATTCCAAGTAGAGAACTTGATCCTTAAGCATTTCCACAACCTTACCAGAGTCCATTGTCAACCTTAAGTATTAGGTTACAAGCTATGCACCCCATGCCTTATCTTAACCAGTCTCCTAAGGTCTCGCTATCCATCCTTGTCCTAACTTAATCCTCCTTATTACTTCAGTCCTCAATCAACTTTGGTTCGAGCTGATCTTACTCTGATACCAAATCAGACGGAGATGTCACGCACCGAACCCGTCGAGCATGCGAACATCCCTGCAAGCAAACAACACATCTCTCGTGGTCCCAAGATCCACACTCATGTCAAGAGATAATATATATATATATAGCACACGGAAGCGGTACTTTAATAAATCCCCGTACAAATATAAGTTAAGTGGGACCTAGATAGCATAATAACTGTCATACATCATAACATAAGATTTGTACAAATGCCAGCTACTACAATCCGCTAACAAACTAGGTGACGGGGTAGTACACAAAAAGAGTCCCTCATGACATCCAAAAGGACAGGGTCGGGTCGCCCCCAAAAGCTCAGGTCGACGAACTGGAGTCCTAAGATGAACTGTTTGAATCCACGGTATCCTCGGCATCCTTCGTCAGCTCGTACTGGGAGAAGGTCTCTGATGGAACCTCGATAGAATCCTCCATGGTCGCCTCATGAGATAGCTTTGCAAGATCCTCCTCGGTGGCCTCCAAGACAATGGCCTCATCCTCCTCCATAGTAAAATCTAGCGCCGGGGTCTTCTCTAGCCCGTTCCTAGAACCAACTACAGACCCCTCTGGTAACTCTTGTTCCCCAGTAGTTTGGCACCCAGTAGAGATGACTCCCTAGGGTATCTCGTGGGGCTTCAGCGGCTCAATCTGCTCGTCCCCGACCCTCTTAAACCATGCCTCAAACCTCCTGACTATCCGGGAGCTCATCAAAATACGCCGTCATCTCCATTGAGTCCCTAAAACGTATAGGTCACATATCTAAGGCCTAGGATCTGTAAAAATAAGGGTCCCCAAAGGGGTGAGATACTCATCTCAGTAAAAGAATCCTAACCCTTGGTTAGGTCGACCGTCTACTTAGGTAGTCGTACACCCCAATCATTCTAAACTCATAAACACACAGGCATATCAGGCACAAATCAATGAAACAACAACATACAGATGACAGGCATGCAATGATGACCTCATGTCACACTCAGATGATCATGCACACCCATCCTTCCACTTTACCACATCCACCAATCTTCACCTGCCTCAATCTCTAACCCGCGATTAGATCGCATCAGGCTCAATTCGCGTAAACGCATCATACTGTCATCGGCAACCCGCGTAAACGCATCAGGTTCCGATGAATCTCCAGGCCAATGTCATTATCTCATATCCGTCCCGCGAATAGTTCGCATCAAGACCGTGGTCATCTCAACCCCGCGATTTCATCGCATCAGGTGCCACACAATATCAACTCCACCCCGCGATCTCGTCGCATTAGGGTATCCATCTCCCACTCCGCGTCTCATACGCCTCAGGGCCTTGCCATGTCATGCTCATGCCATGATTTTAAATTTGTTTTCCATACGAGACAACATGTGCATTTCAAGCATAATTCAAAGAACTCATGGCATGCAAAGCAAATCAAATGATATCCGGACATGGCAAATGACTCAGGCACAAACAATGCCACACACAAACATCCTATAATGTCCTAGGATATAAAAACAACTATCCCCTTGGATAAATTCTCATAAATCAATCAATTCAACCCCCGACTCACCCAATTGAGTTCAATCTCCCTATCCTAAGTTTAGAAATTCCCTTACCTTTGACTTGATAACACAAATTTCTCCTTGCGATTGTCTCAAGGTCTCGACCAAACCAATCTAAGGGTCAATTCACCGCGCAACCTAGAATTTCAACCAATTTCATCAATTTCCTTGTCCAAATTCTCAATCCATAAACCATAAACTACCATAGCATAATCCTCAACCTCTTAACATTTCTTAATCATCAATTTGAGACTCATAATCCATCGCCAACAGCCCTCCAAGGTTTGGCCATGCACAGAGCCAAACCGGTTCCTCCCGATTATGTGCATGCCGTGAGCTACCAGTCCTAATCCAACCCCAAATCCATCATTTAATCCTCATCCTACCTCTTAACATATCTATCTAAGGGTTTGTGAGTCTCATTGTGAGTTTGAGGTCGATTGGTCATCGGAAACTCGTTGAACGTCACCGGATCGTCCTAGGTCAGTACCGGCAATTTTCTGTTCAAGATTTACAGGACCGGTTCATGGTGAAAAATTCATCAAATTGAACCCCAATTTTTATCATAGATTCATACGCATGTCTACTTGATCTCCACAAAATTTAACCTCAAAATTCCAACAATTCGACTTTCAAAAGGGTTAGAAACTGAACCTACCTCAGGTTGAGCTTGATTCTGTCGGCTCTTGGGAAAATCCTTGGTCGGGACTCCTCAGTGTTTCAAATGGCTCGATTCTTGTTTGAGGATATCGGCAAGGCGTAAATCTACATTGGTGTGGTCGGTCGATGGTCGGATGGTGGCCGGAGGAGGTCATCGGAATGGCCGATTAGGAGGTTCAGCGGAGGTCGTCGGCGAGCAGATGGGAGGAGGAGGAAGAAGAGGATTTTCAGTGGTTTCCTTGGGTGTGGCCGGCCAAATGAGTGAGGAGAGAGTAGAAAAAGACTATATATAAGGCCTTGGTCAATGCTTTGAATGGTGGGTTTGTAATAGTTGACTTGACCACTCTTTACTTAATCTTGTGACACTTGTCCCCTTGTCAATCATGCATGATCCAATGGCCAATAATTCTTCTTGAATTTCGGTAGCCTTGAGGGGGGTTTAATGTCCAAAATGCCATTCTTCAATTGCATGGCAAGGTTCTAAGCTTAAGGGGCAAAAGAGTAATTTTACCTCCGACGTTCAGAACATCGTTTTTCTCGCTCCAAAACTCTTCGATAGGGTGATGGCCAATCCGAATATGATGTTGGAATTCTTGATTCTCCATTTTCAATTCTCAACACTCGTTTTTAATGGTTTTCTCTATCAGACATGGTTCCAACCTATCCTGAACCGACGAGGGGCTTTTGTAGACATTACGCGTATCAACCCCGTGATTCATATCACGTTTGGGGCTCATCAATTCATGGCGACTTTGGTTGTCATGTAATTGTGAGGGTTTATCAGTAGTCCCTTTGGTCTCGATCGTCACGGTCCGATTTAGGAAGATTTTGCAAATCATATGTTGGTTAAGCGGCATCACCCGCGCTCCAATCGTACGACACTCGCAAGGCAATCCTTAATCGTTCTTAGATCGGTCTCTTGGTGGTTCTAAATATCCCCTCGACAATCCTTATGGTCAAAGCGCTATTTCCTATCCGAGTCGCCTAGGTCCACGTACCTCGTCTCGCGTTAACCTTTCCCTTTTGGTCAACCTACTCAAATTGATCAGATTTTAGCGAAATATGACTGAAACACATCGTTTGATATATATAAACTTCTCATTAATGAGTCTGAAATTGATTGGAAATTAGAATGTCACATTATAAGAACGCAGTTTTAAATTCACTTTCTCCATCGAACCTTGATTGACCTCAATCTCGTGATCCATCTCACAAGCTATTCCAAAATCTTGCAGTTCTTCCCACATTTTCAATTTAGAAATGAGAAATCTCAAAGTCACCTTTCTCGTGACTTCCATCACTTAACTCATTAGCATTAATATCTGCCACCTCAGTGACTTAGGCAAAAATGGCAGCTCTTCCTCGAGCTTGCCTACCCATCAATTTTTTTTTTCATTTCTATTTAAAGTTCTCACGACCCCTTGTTACACTTAGGTCTCACACGATTAACAAAATCGAGCCATATTCTCTTCCAGTACTCATACTCCAGTCGCTCATCTTTACTCAATTCTCATGATCCATCTCAGTTCTTGGATCTTCCCACATCTTGCATATTCGAGCTAAGTGCTCTTCTAGCGACCGTACTTTGGTCTTTTAACTTTATTAGGTTCTCATGTCACTTGAACCACTATGATTCCTTCCAAGAATCAAAGACTTAAGTCATATACTTAAGTCTAGCAGTCTCAAGCTGCTCATCTCATCATCTATCACTAGCAAACAACCATCTAGTAGTTCTTAGGTAATTCTCAAATAATTGCCAATTATTCAAGGATCCCAAATCATCCTTGATCAATAACCATTCATCAGGTCAGCCTCAATGAGGTTACTTCTCAATTAACAACCAATTGCTAAGTAAGCCTCAACTAGGCCAACATCAACCAACCATTCAAGGCATCACTTCAGTAAATCAATCGCTCATACTTTAGGAATAAATACATCTGCCACTAAATCACAAACACTGCAAGGTTTCTCACTTTCGAAAGACATCAGTTCAATGGGGTATAAATTCCCCACGCCATCTAATCTCTCGGTTAGATCTTGATCAAAACAATCACGTGATGCTAACTACGAAACATGCCAAACAGGCCAATCGCAATATCTACTTGTTTTTTCAAACGGCATCATAGCCAATTACAAGGCTCCCAACCATGCTAATCACAGGTACCATTACAAATGCCATGCAACTTTTGAAAATTCACTTTAAGGATCTCTTCAGTGCAATACACCTCTTAACCACAATCAGACTCAATTTGATACCTAGACTTTCTATTTCAATTTAGGGCTTACGTCATTCTTGTCTCCTTGCTATCTTAGAAGCCTGTCAAGAGTCGCTCCTTATCCCGGCGATCACTCCCCGCCCTCATAAGACTTGGTTGTTGTAGGTTGTCTCAAGTCATATATCTATAGAGAAAGTCTCGTTCCACACGTCCCATAACATGTTTCATTACGATTTGTAGGTATCCCATCAACTTGTCCCATACCAAGCGACAGTTTATTAAGTCCGATAGTGATAAGCTCATTCATGCACCTTCATCGATTTTCATTTTAACGCCACTAACCCATGCACTGTATGACTGTCCTCACTATTTACATACCACAATCGTCTCCAGATCAATTCTCATCAACAGAAGATCTCTAATTCCACCATTGGCTGTCACATCTCAAAATCAATTTCCTATGTTCGACCATACACCTCAAGTTGGGTCATTGACAAGCTACAATCACAATCGTATAATCCGACTAACCCTCTGTTCATAAGCAATTCTCTATTAACCCCAAATACATTTACACCTCAAGTTTAGTCGCTATTCAAGTCCAATCCATATGCATTCGATTACAACTGGCCTTTAATCCAAATATTTCTTATCTGCTTCCCTGTATACATCTCATCTCATGTCATCCAAGGTTGTTAATAGCAATCGATAACTAAAACTATCAAGATATAATGCAATTCAAATATGATTCCACCAATATCAGTCGTCTCTTTATAACTCATATTCACAATTGAAGCCTATCAATCATTCATTTTCATTTAGACTTATTGTCCAATCCATTGTCGATCTTTGAACTATAACCACAAATAACCATATAGATCATCAATTAAAATCGATACTAGAACAATTAGAACACAACACAAGTTCAAGCCTATATTCTTCAAGGTTCAACAATCAATGCCTAATCCTAAAATGTCTCACTATCTAGTCATCCTTAAGTCATCATTCCTTATTACTCCAAGTCTCAATCAAATTGGATTGAGCCGACCTTGCTCTAATACCAAACAAATTAAGCACAACAAATCTACCGATACATCAATTCACCAATCAAAGGCATCCAATAGCGTCCTAGCATCTTAGTAAAGGTGTAAGGGTCATTTACCTCTTCAATTGAGCTAGAGTTTCCACTCAAAACCACCACCAAGGACAGCTACAAGGTCCGGTTAAGGCTTAGTGAAAACAGGGCAACAACAACCCTAGAGAAATCCAACACTTCGACTATTATAACTCCTTTCAAACCTAATTCTTTCGCATAGTCACTTCATCAACACATCATACAATGCCCCAAGATGCCTTACCAAGGATTTTAAGGTAAGGAAACACCTTGACGAACCCTTACTTAGCTCAGTTCACTCGGGCTAAAGCAAGGGCAGAACCGGCCCTAAATCATTCACACCAAATAGCCCCTAAATCAACTCTAAGCTTCAATTTATCATGAAATCAACTTGCGAATACATCAATCTACATGTCTAGGAGTCTCACCATGAGTTTCGAAGCAAAATAACACCAAAGGACTTCTGATCAGCCTAGTTCTACCCGGTCTTCAGGCAGTTAGATTCTGTTCTAAAAAACCACTTCAATTCAACCATGGAAACTCTTCCAAACTTAAATAAACTTATAATCCTAACTCAGCCAACTCTAGTACTATAAGTTTAGAAGGTCTCATCGAAAGTTTGAAGCCAACAGAACTCTTGAAGTGGGCAAACGAATACCTTCTCTCAACTGGGTCAGAATCTGACTTGTCCTGACCTTTGCCCCTTCAAACGGACCTACAGGAAACACAGTTGGGCCAAATCAAGCTTATAATATGTCCTTAGAACCACAAGACAATAATTTTCAAATGATGATAGTTTTACTTCAATTCGATGTCTGTCGACGGAGTTATGACCGAAAAAGAATTCCAATATTGAAAAAGAATTGTAATGCCACACAACCCATACATACCTGGAGCAGTCGTCAATGAAAGTGATTATGTGCTTTGATCCACCAACAGAATGTTGCTTCACTGGACCAAATACATCCGAGTGAATGAGCTCAAGAGGCCTACAAGCTTCAAATGATGATTCCTCATAAGGAAGTTGATACGACTTTCCGTACTAGCATCCGACATTGACCACATTTTTTTAAATTTCCAATTGTGGGAGGCCATTCAATATATTCTTCTACATTATCACTTTCAACTTACATGCCCAAGCCGTACATGCCACAAGTCAGGTGTATCGTCTCTTCGGATTTTATTTACGTATGTCGTTTGAGCTGACATCACGTAAATGGATTCCAGTTGACGTCCCTCCATGATTGGTCGACTAGTATGCTTCACACTTCGGTACACCTTGAAGTCTCGTGGACCGAACACTACAAAATTACCCGAGTTTGTGAGTTAGGACATAGACAATAAATTCTTCTTCATTCCCGGCACATGATACACATTTTTCAATTCAATCTACTCTGAATTGAATATGGGAGTTATCACCGTCTTGCCAATTTGAGAAATTGACAACCTCGTATTATCTGCAGCAATGACAACACGTCCACCAGCATACTCAAGCAAGTTCGATAGCTTGCCTTGATCTCTAGTTATGTGATTCGAACACCCTGAATCAACAACCCAATCAATATCATAGTTAATTGACTTTTCACTTACAGTGACTAAAGCCGTTGAATTGCTTATCTCGGCAATAGATGAGGCAGTGAGCTCATCTTGCACCTCCGTTGCAACAAACACATGGAAATCCCAGTCCTCATCGCCATTGATCTTCTTTGATGATGCTGAAACATTTTCTTCAACTCTCTTGGCTCGATAATCTCTAGCAAAATGACCTTCGTTGCCGTAGACGTAATATCATCCACTACATCTTTTGTTGTCATTGCCATCGCGATTCCGCCAAGCTCATCCTGGTCGATGACTCATCTCTCCTGGATGCCTTTGCCATTCTCCACGAGCCGGTTGCTATTGCCTTTCGACAAGGCTTTTTTTCGGATTTGCCATCTCCATTGTTGGTACCGAACCTCCTTTGGCTCTTAAATCGTCTTCTATCACTGAAGAGATTACTCTCGTCTCCCTTGATCATGGCTTTAGATATTTGATTATCTAAAGTCTTTTGGTTAGCCAAGATATTCTCCAAATCAATCAACATCAGTTGAGTTACCCATCTACGAGTTGCCGTAATAATACCATTATACTACGGCTTTAACCCGTGAACAATAATCCTTCTCATTTTTATTTCTGAGATGGCATTATTTGGATCCAGCTTCAAAATCTCGTCACAAATAGACTTAACTTTGAAGAAATACTGACTTATCGTCATATTTTGTTGTGACATCGACTGTAACTCGTTCTCCAACCTCTGCAACTTGCCATCATTTGGCCTCACGAATAATGCTGCCAAGTTATCCCATGCCTCCTTGGGAGTTTACGCACTCTTTATATGCTGCAACAAGTCATCTTCAACAGTTACAACAAGAGCGTAAGGAGCCTTACCCGCTTTGATCTTCCATCTCCTCTGTTCACCATCGTCTGTGGGTGCCGTGGTATTGCTGCCACCAATAATGTCCCATAAGTCTTGACCCAGCAAGTAAAACTGCATACGAGTACTCCAATTATTATAATTGGAAATGTTGAGCTTCTCAATGCCATTCATCGAATTTGAAATATCTATCATCTAACTGGAAATAATGCCCGACACTACTCCAAGAAACCTAGGTCCCTGACCAATCGATCATAGTCCTTGGCTGTACATTGACAGAACTTTGACGTCCTCCAGTCCTCAACCACTTGCACATGAATTATGATTCTTGACCATCATCTTCACGAACCACGCTCCGGAAGACTGGATTCACGGTCCTTGACAAGTCCCAAACAACTGATACCAAATGTTGAAATCAAAGAGGTAAAGCTCTAATACCAAATGTTAAAACAGAGAGGCACTGCTCTGATATCACTTGTTGAATCTCAGAGGCACAAAGCTCTGATAATACTCACTTAGGAGAAGCAATTAAGGAAGGAGATGAATACACTACTTTATGTGCTAAAATCTCACTGCATCCCCTTACATAAATGATTATAAGACTCGCCTTTATATAGTTTAGAAACATGACTCTTGACATACCTTAGGTACTTGAAAAGACACGTCTAGATACATAGCATCATTACACATTGGAATACTAAAAAGACTCTTGAGACACACAACTAATAATGACTCTTGAAAAATAACAAAGCAATAATGACACTTTAACAAGCATGCCGAAAAGACGTCCATCGAGAACCAAATAGTCTTTCAACAATAGCCAAAATACGAAGAGTCACGAGAGGTGTCACACCCCAGATTCCTGCAAGAATATGGCAATGACACGGCCATCCTTTCACACAAAGGATGCAGCCTCAAACATAACACGGTTCAACCTAAGATCAATATATATATATATATATATACACGATAAAGAGGTCCTGCGGTTACAGTAACAGAGTTTTCTCTAACCATCAAATAGATCTCTACATAAACACCAAAAGAGATATCTCCAAAGTTCAACATGACTAATTACAGTTCATAGCAAAAATCTCCTACCAAAAAATCCTCCAACTAGCGCTACTCTTACGTCTTAGTGGCGACTCGCTGAACCTGAAAGATAAGGGAAAAGGAAGTGGTGAGCTAAAATGGCTCAGTGAGTAATACATTTCTTCTAAGCAGATTGAACAATCGCTATACATATTTCAATATCAAAATATAACTCATTTAATTCAAACTCGAAACATAACAGATCTTTATAGTCAAAATGAGTTATATAAAACCTTAACATAATAGGTTCCTAGCAAAAATACTTGTTTCAAATCACGAACTCAAGCAAATTATCAATGGTCTAATCCATTGATCAATCTCATCGAAACACAAGTATGCGCATACCCACAAATCCCTCAACCGGGTTCACAGCTATCTTGAGCACAACAAAAACCAACCACAACTTCCTCCTTATAACCAAAATATATCACAATCAACCCAAAACTAACCGCTCAAATCATATCAAATAGATAAAAACAACAGTAAATGTTCAATCCTGTTTTATGCAACAAATGTGTTATTTTTCTCGGTTCATAAAACATATAGTATATCCCTTTCAAAATATGCACTTTTCAACACAAGGAAGAAATAGCATCACTCATCTAAAAATGTCAGAAGCAAACTAGAAAGCTTACTCAAAACGACACGCTCGAAACCCTATGAAAAGTATGAAAAACGAATCAAAATTGAGTAATAAGCTACTCTAGAACACGACTCAACTGAATAAGGCACATTTGTCACTAAGACGACACCTACGCACCAACAAAACACTCTCTTATAGCAAAAACGCATGTTGTCTGCTTTGCGCAACTTGCGCGATAAACTTTAACGAGCCATAACTCCCTCATTCAAGCTTCGATTTAACGATCTTATAGTCCAAATAAAGCTCTTTTAACATACAACAAGAACCCCAATACATATTGTCCAAAATCCATTTGAAAATAGACAAAAATGGGTAAAAACTGTTTTGATTGTGTACTATTCACTGCGCGCACCAGATTTGAAAAACTCTCTTCGAGCAAACCGTAACCTCAAATCAAGATTCGTCGAATCCTACGACTTCATAACACCTAAAGTTTCATTTCTATGCAAAAATCTAATTAAATAACCAAAAAATAGACCCGATAGTTCACATTCCATCAAAATTCGAAATTAAGCCTTAATTCCAAAAATCACTTTGATTGGAGGAAAGAGAGGCGCGAGCACTTACCGGTGGTTGCTAATCGATGTCGAGAAAGCTTGGAGAGGTAACGTAAGAGCCCCCTCTCTTTTCTTCTCTCCCTCTCTCCTCCTCCTCCTCCTCCTCCTCCTCCTTCTTCTTCTTTGTCGTGGGTTAGCTGAAGAAGGATAAAAGAACACAAAGTTAGGCTGGGCTTGGGTTTAATAAGTTTATTGGGCCAAAATATTACAAGAGGTAGGCAGTGATATCTTCAATATTGTTCCTTCGAATGTTGCAGAAAGGCAATGGCTACGGTTTCTTCAGGTGGGTCAATCCATTATTCGTGCTCGAGGTCCTAAGTCATTCCTAGGTTATTACAAAGAATTGAGGCCTTGAAGCTAGCCCTCATAGACAAAAAAATTAGGGAGATCGTTTTGCTAGGAGGGCAAGTGATTTCACGGATGGTGATGAATTTATGTGCACTCTAAGTGGTTTTAAAACTATGAAGACCTAGGTTTGGATGTGTGATGTCTAATTTCAAGCACGATTAGCGTTTATTATTATTTTTAAAAAAATTTATAAGCAAGAATAGGTATATTTATTGACACCTGATTTTTAGTCATATTTTATCTTAATTATATTTTTAAAATATTAATTAAAAATAGCCAAAAAATCATAAAATTTCAAAATCAACTTTGGAAACCTTAGCCTAACCTTAGGAACCAATTTTGAACAAAAAATATTTTTCGTAATATTAATATATTTTTGAATTTATTTAATTATAAAAATATACAAAACAAAAGAAAACTATCATTCGTGGTCTGACAAATACACAAAAATAGTCAATAATTTTATTTTGATTCCCTTTTCAGAATGGTCACTTCAAATCTCAAAAATTCGACTTAGATAACTATGTTCCTTTACAAACATAAACCCGAATCGAGCATAAAAATTTCTTTTTGAGTCTTTTAATTCTCAATTCCCACGTCTCATAAGCTATGACATTTGAATCTAGAGCCTTAAAATGTAATTGAGTCCATTTGCCCTTCAATTGATTCAATTTTAACCCAATGAACTCAATTACACAATTGCTTTGCAATTTAGTCCCCGATTTTACAATTCTTAAAATTAAATCCTTCCTAGGGACACACATGAAAATCAAACACCCCTACCTTATAAATTTCATATCCACCGGTGGCCTTGATTTGGATCAATTCGGTCATTTGAGCTTTCAATTATGCAAAAATAGATTTAAGATCTTTTGCAAAAATTGGGGTTTCCATTTAATTTCAAGATATTAATCCGAGAAAATACCCATTTTCGATAGTAAACATGATGGAAAACCCAATTTCAACATCAATTTTGTAAAAAAAAAAATGGGCGAATTGTGCCATGATTGGACTAAAATGTCAAAATCGAATCCGCCGGATCAGGCCCGACTAGACCCAGCGAATTCGGGTCTGCACCAAAGGCCACATAAAGACCATTTCACGTGCGTTTTCTCCCCTACTCTCGCGAGACGCTCCCTCAATCTCCTTGTTTGTTGCCTACTGCATGAGATGATGCGAGGAGAATGAGCTGGCGAAAATGGACGACCGTTGGAGGGCGTCGACAGTTGGTACAGTACGTGGGGGAGAAAGGGGTGAACGGAGAGGATACCCAAAGGGCTATCCATTTTTCTTCGAGGGAGGCCATTTTGAGATAGAAGGAGGATAGACACGACAGATAGAGAGCAAGAGAGAACGAGAACAAGAGCCAGAGAGTGAGAGCGAGGTTGTTGGAGCCCCAGTCGACCAAAAACAGAGCAAAAACGTGATCGAGGGAAGGAAAGCTCGGAGGAATTTTCGTCGGCCATTTGTGTTAGAGCCACCCTTCCGAGACTCTCGACACACAAGCTCATCATCACCAAACCCGCTTTCACCGTCAACGACACCAAACAGGTTGGTTAACCCTCTGAAGATTTCTTCCCCTATTTTCTTTTCTTCTCCAGACGTCTTGTTGGTTCGGCTCGGCTTGGTCTTTGATCAAACCGAGCCAAACCAAATGCATACCGACACTTCTTTGCTTCCCTATAGTCATGTATGAATGCTTGTTTACTTCGGCATCGCCTGTTGATCCTTGTGATTGAGCCGAAATATTGATTTTTCGAATGGTCTCAATCTGTTTGATGAAATGTTGCCTGAACAATTTGCAAGTTTTTGCCCTCGGTTGTGTGTTATTTGAGTGATTCATGCCTATTTATTACCTTAAATTAGTCCTAGAAGCGACTCTAAACCCTGTGTGAACTTTGTCTTGCATTAAACCCGCTGAAAATGATGAATGGAGCTCCATGGTCCTCAAGGTGAGCTGAGAGCTCAAGCCGACTCCTCTAGCGGTTGTTGAGCTGCTAGAGAGCTCAGGTAAGCTTTGTAACTCCCCAAGTCCTTTAGAGCTCATCACATCCACCTTCAGTCCAGTAATTACTCAGGAACCTCACACGGCCTAGTATGATATGAAATGCACATACGAAAAACGAGACAACATCTCCGTACAATAAGAAATAAAAAAAGAAATGAGATGAGTTAAAAGCACACCATACATACAACCCATTACTATCCAATACAAACAACAGAAGGGAAAAGACAAAAAAATAAAGCCGCACACTCGGGTAGGAAAAAGAATTAAGGCCCATGGTCGAAAGATTACCATTTAACCTTCCCCTAGCCTAACACCCGAAATGGTTCCTAATTTCCTATATCACCTAAACCCCTTCATACAGTCACTCGGAAGAATCGCTTGAATCATCGTTTCCATCGTCCTCCTCGTCAGCTAGGTCGTAGTCAGAAAATATCTTAGATGGCACCTCCTTTGAAGACTCTTCAGTGTCTTCCTCAATCTCCTCTTCAGCTTCTACTTCTTCGTCCTCGTCGGTGGTCTCGATCGCATCGACAGAGATCTCAAGGTAGTTTATGTACTCCTTAGAAGGTGGTGGAGACTTCGACTTTTCAGGTATGTTCCTCGAAACTCCCACTGATGCGGGGTTCTCCACGTCGATCTCCGATCGGAACGAATGACACCAATTCGGAACCACCTCCGATGGAACGTCTTCAGGCAGTAGAGGTCCCATCAAGCTGCTGTTCCCAGTCAACGGAACCATGCTTCGAAGCAGTAGGGCTGTAACTCCAATTTACCCTCGTCTACCAAGATAGTTATGCGCTTCCTGACATATAAAATACCCTTCATAGCGGGAAATTTATCAAAAATGGCGGTCATCTCCTTTGGATCGCCCAGTCGAATTGGTAGCATAGTTAAGGCTTAGGGTCTAAAAATGGTGTCCCACTATGGGGTGAGATCGACATCTCAGAAAGTGAAACCTAACCCTATACCTCAATATTAGTCCCCCTAGACCACACACAAATGCCACCAAATACAGGTAATCAATAATGCAATGGCGTACGGCATCAACCAATAGAAAATCAATAGTCAAGCATATGTAAACAATACAACCAATCACACTCAACTTCAGGGTCCCAAGCTCAATGCACAAGCAACATGCAATTCAATACATAATTGCCACAACTTTCTCATCCACCACGTACTCCTCTAGCACTCTTGCCATCTGACATCACTTGGGCCATAAGCCAATCGATGTCTTAATACCACTAGGGCCACAGGCCAATCGGTACTTTCAAGGCTTACAGCCATACGATGCCACTGGGGCCACAGACTAATCAGCATTCTCATTCTTATTCGAGCTCACCACCATCCGATACCATTAGGGCTATAGGCCAATCCATACCCTCAATATCTTTCTCATTGAGTTCCCAATGCCATCATAGCACACAATTCAAGTCATAAATTTCACCAGTCATTCAATTCATTCAATAAATTATCCAATAGTGTCCTAGCATTCAAATAAAAGGTTTAGGAAATACTTACCTCGATCAATTAGCAAAATGTCACACAAAGTAACTCTCCTCAATGCCACAAGTATGAAATCTCCAAGAATCCTTCGTCGACCTAAAAAGTTTCACCAATCTTGAATCAAAAGTCATTGAATTCTCACTTTTTTTAACCCAATTTCTCATTAGCCATACAATAGGCAATTCAAGACACTTTATTGATCAATTGAACACATATCAACACTCCCACGAACCTTCAATGTGTTCGGTTTATATGATCACACATAAGGAAAGGTACAACTCAGGGGTTCATGCTCTAATTTTACCCATAATTCACTCCTAACTCCTAATCCACTACATATACTCCTCATTAACACCTCACATAACGTCTTATAGGTCATTATGAGTCAATTTGAAGTCACAATAACCTTTAATTAGCTTCAAACAAAATCGGTCAGCAAAGGTCACCCACAAAACATAATCAATTTTTGGTTCAACTAACACAATCAAGCCATACTTCAATTCCAAGCCTTAATTCTTCACAAACAAACTTACTAAGACCTCATTTATGGGTTTAGAGAGCTCACCAAGAGATTTGAAGTGGAACGACACTCCAAAGACCTCTGAACATTTCGGATTCCACACGGTCAGAATCTATCCAATGTTGATCACCAATATTCAACCATAAAATCTATTTTAACACCGTCAAAATTGCAACCACAGACCATCCAACCTAAGTACTAGATGTTATAAAGATCTCCTAAAAATTTAAGGCCAATCGGAGTCTCTAAGAGGGAGAACGAAGGCCTTACCCCAGCTCACGCAGATTTCGTCCAATTTTGGTCTAAAGGCTGATCGGGAAAAACCACTCAACGAAATGTCGAGCTACCACTTGGAACTTGTTAATGATAGGTTGATCTTACTTCTGGTGGTCGGAACATGGTGAGATGGCGTCGAAAAGTGGCCGGCGAGTAGACCAAATCGGTGGGTAGAAACTTGTATTTCTGGGAAGTTTTCAGTGAAGATGAAAATAGAGTGGAAAATGCAAGGGGAATGGTGGAGATGCTATACAAGGCTAAAGAGGACCTCAAATGGTTGTCTCACACATATAATTGAGGTTAATTTGACATGACTTGGTTTGGTGGGGGTAATTAATGCCAAATACCTTCATTGGTTGACATGTGGCATATTCAAATAATAACTTTGACTCTCCTTTGACCTCATGTGTATAATTACGGCAGCCATATGGTGTAGGGGGATGACCATTTTGACCTTCATGAAGTCTTAAGAAAAAGAAAAATAGTCGATGGGCAAAATGGTAATTTTGCACTTTCAGTCCAAACTTCACTTTTTCAATTTGAAATTACCGTTTGGCGAGACGATGTCAAATTTTTATCTAGAATTGAGATTCTCTATTTTCAATTACCAATTTGGAGCTTCCATTTCATGATCAATTGTCCGTCGATCATAGCTTCAGTTTGTCCTGAACTAACGGGTGGCTTTTGTAGACGTTATGCATATCGACTCTGTGATTCTCATCACACTTAGGAGAACTCAAGTTACGACAGTTTTGGTTATCATGTAATTGCAATAGTTCATTGCTAGTTCCGATGGTTTCGATCGTCATAGTTCGATTTAGGAAAATTTGCAAATTATACATTGATTAAGCGGCATCATCCGCAACCCAATCGTATAAGGCTAGCATTGTATTCCTTAATCATTATCTGATCGGCCTTATTGGTTCTAAATGTTCCCTCGACAATCCTTATGGTCAAAGCGTCATTTTCTTTTTCGAGTTTCCTAGGTCTATGTACCTTGTCATGCGTTAGCCTTTTCCTTTTGGTCAGTTTACTCGAGATTGATCAGATCTGAGCGAGACAAAGCTGAAATACATCGAAAGATACATTCTCATTCAACGGCCTCAAAATGGCAGGAAATTGAATATCACAAGCTTCTGTGGCCCTCTTGGATGTCATACGAATGGATGGAATTGGGTTTTGGCCAAAAAAAAAGTTTTTGCAAAAATGTTCGCCGGCGCCGGATCTATGACGGCAGGCCCAACTTTTTTTCAACGTGATTTTTGCCACTTTACTGATATATGTTAATGTGGGGAGTATGGGGAGTTGAATGGTGCAAAAATGAGTGAAAAATGCAAAGTTTTGGGTTTGGTTCGACATTTCCGATGAAGTTTCCGGCGACCCCTGCCAGAATAATAATTGTTCCGATGAGGCATCGGTTATCTTCTCCGGCGGGGGGTTCAGTCAACGAGTCAAAGGACAGACGTGGTTTGTCACATAAGTTGTGACATTATGATTGTCCTGTCATTTTGAGACTTATCAATGAGAATGTATCTAACGATATATTTCAGTCGTATCTCGCTCGGATTTGATCAATCTCGAATTAACTGACCAAAAGGGAATGGCTAACGCGAGACAAGTTACGTGGACCTAGGAAACTCAAATATGAAATGACACTTTGACCATAAGGATTACTAAGGGAGTATTTAGAACCATTAAAGGCCAATCTAAGAACGATTAAGGAATGCATTGCTAGCGTTATACGATTGGAGCACGGGTGATGCCATTTAACCAATGTATAATTTACAAAATTTTTCTAAGTGGAACGATGACGATCGAGGCCATCGGAGCTAGTAATAGACCCTCGCAATTACATGACAACCAAAGTCGCCATGAATTGACGAGCCCTAAGTGTGATGAGAATTACAAAGTTGATACATGTAAAGTCTGCAAAAGCTGCCTGTCAGTTCAGGATAGTTTGAAATTTCATTCGACGAAGAAATATCCTGGAGACGAGTCTCGAAATTGAAAATTCAAGAAATTCAATTGTATAATTGAATTGGACATCGTCTCGTCGAAGAAAATTTGAATTACAAAAACGGCGCTCCAGACGATGAGGGTGAAATTATCCTTTTGCCCCTCAAGTCTTAGCCTTGTACTAATAATTGGATGAGGGCATTTTGGTCATTGACCATACCCCCAAGGTTGCCGAAAATGAAGAATAATATTGGCCATTGGATGAGAAAAATGATGGATATGGGACAAGTGTCAATGGATGAAGCTATGACATTAATTGGTAACTTTTAACCTACCATTCTTGGCAGTTGACCAAGCCAAATTGGTGTATAACACCTTCACTCTCTTCCTTCAGCTGAATTTCCTCTCAATAGCCATCTTCCTCTTCCTTTCTTCTTCATTTCATTCAGCCAAGAACCAAACCACTTGACCAGCCCCTAACCGCCACTTCGCCGTCGTTAAACGCCACCTCCGACGATCGCCACTAGTCCAGCCGACCACCAACATCAAGCCCCGCCTCTTGTCGACTAGCTCCAAGTGGAATCTCAGCGTTTGGCCACCTGAGGAGCTCCGGTCAGCCGTTTCCCCGAAAGTCGATGGATTTCGTCGCAGTTGGGAGACAAGCCTTCGTTTGACATCCATAGGACCTCGAATAGCTTCAGATTTTCGATGGTAATTCGTAGTCATGTTATACTAGGAATGAATGAACTGAGGTAAAAAGTTTGGAGGAATTTGATGGAGTATTGATGACGAATTTTTGCTGATTTTCAGTGGACGAAAACTAACCGGTGAAGACCGAAGGAAACCGAACCTGTTCGAGTACTTTCGGGCGTCGTCTTGACCTCAAAATTTCGGTGAGGCTCTATAACACTTAGGACTATATGTTAGCAAGTAGTTTAGGTGATAATTTGGGGTTTGAGGTTGATTTGTTGGCTGATTGGTGGGGGTGAGCACAGAATTGAAAATACTCTGTTTCAGTTCTGTGCAAATCAAAACCTTAGGGGCTGTCAAGGGTGTCGCTGAGCTCTAAATTCATCGTAGAGAAGTACTAGAAGGTCGATTGATGTGTCATTGAGGTTTATGCTCTGGGGATTGGTGAATTGAGCGCGAAAATTGACAAATTGATTAGATTTTCCTATGGTTATACGGCTGCCCTATTTTGAGATTGCTTGGGCCAAACCTTTGAAGTGCTTGGAAGGAGATTTTTGTTGAATTGAGCTTAAGGTAAGGAGTCCCTAAACCTTGGCTAGGCGGATAGGCCTTGACTGGATGAATTGGTAGTGAGTTTGGTGAGTTTTCGTGAGATTATTGTGTAATTGTCCAATGTTCGTCATTGTGAATTCATGAATGCTTGAATGCTTGCTAAATGCATGTGCCATGAGTTGATTGCCACTTTTGAGTGATGAAATTGATTGGCTCGCATGCCGTAGACATTTAGCTCAATGAATGAGCTTGTACTTAATCATGAAGTCTTGATTTGAAATGATATTTGACATACTTGGGAACTTGTGGTACCTTGATGCGTTGAGACGTAGGGTTATGATGGCTAGTACTTTTGAGGCATTGAGACGCGGGGTTGTGGTGGCTAATGTCCTGATGCATTGTGATGCAGGACGAGATTGATTATGTATTGACAAAGGCCTAGAATGGCATTGAAAACATGATGCATTTACACGGGTTTGTTAATTTGATGGTCTGAGGCGTATTGACGCGGATTGAGCCTAAGGTGTTTTATTCGCGGGCGTGAATCATGAAGAAGTTTTGAAGGGTGGAATGTATGGTTTGATTTTGCATTCCATGCCTGACTTGCTTGATGAGTTATGTTGAAATGACTCCTGATTGTTAATCGTTTGTATCCGTATGGCATTGTTATGACTGTTGAGTGCCTTATAGTGTTGAATGCGTGTCCTTGTTTATTATTTATATTCATTTGGGTGTACTGTCAGCCTGACCTAGGGTTAGGACTTATCTTACTAAGATGTGAATCTCACCCCGTCGTGGGACCATATTTTTCAGACCCGAAATCTTGAAGATGTTACCTCCGCATCTAGGCAATCCAAAAGAAATGACCGCCTATTTTGATGAGTTCTCGGATGGTCGGGGTACCGTATATGTGAGAAAGTGTACAGTGATCTGAGTCGATGAGGGTGGTAAGGACTGGAAACCACATAGGTTTGAAGCCTGATTTCGTAGGGTGGGTGAGGTTACTACTGGTCCGTTGAAGTTGACGGAGGTGCCTCGAGGAGTCATCCCCAGCTGGTGTCTCGAGATTCTGTAGAGGTCGAGGTGTCTGTAGCTGGTTCAAAAAACATGCCTGAGAAGACCCCAACCTTAGAGGACACCAATGAGGTGATTGTGATAAAGGCCTCAGAGGACGAGCTGGAGGATACTACAATGGAGGACACTGTGGACGTGCGCTCCGAGACTTTTTCGGACTACGAGCTTGAAGAGGATGCAGAGGAGACTGACGATTCCAGCAGTTCGACCTAGGGGTTTCTTGGCGTTACCTTGTAGTCTTTTGATGATGACCTTGTCAATTTGTCTCTTTTGGGGGACTTAGATATAGATTGTCTTTTGATTAAGTCCCTTGCCCCGACAGGACTAGCTCACCTGCACCTTTGTATGAACTCTTGTTTATATATGTACTATGTTCTCGCTATCCAGGTTCCCTTTGTTGATTCTACGGAGGAGTGTATCTTATCACTTTCGCATGCATCTTTATATTATGCATCTCTCGATAAGTGAATTTTGGGACTCAAGAGTTTACTTGAAGGGAGTCGCGCACTTGTGCCTAGGGTGCGAGGCACGACATCCCCGCTTGTTTGGTATCAAAGCAAGGTCAGCTCGATCCAAGTTGATTGAGGATTGGACTATTAAGGATGGTTGAGTTGGGATTGATTGGGTAGCGAGACCTTAGGAGACTCGTTAGAGTTAGGCACGAAATGCATGGCATGTGACTTGGCGCATGTGATTGGCATGTATTATTGGTGTGATTGTGGTGGTTTATGAAGGTTGAGCTTCATGTGTAGCGCTAGAAGTCAGTCCTGAATTTTGGCTTGTTGAGTAAATGAGCATAGCTAGTTTTGATGAACCGCTGGAGTGAACGGAATCGAGTAATAGCCATGGTTAGCTTATTGAAGTGCCTTTGAAAATAGTTGTGTGAAAGGTTATTTTGTTATGACTGCTTCTTTTAAGAGAAAATTTAGTACTGCTGGATTTGACTAGATGAGTAAGTCTCTAATTTCGTGATGGAATTATAGTGGTTCAGGTGTAGTAAAGGTACATAAGAATGAGCAATTCACCTAGAAGACCTGGAAGGCCTAGGAGCAGAACTTCTAGCTCGAGACTACCTGTGGCGGAAGACTCAAGGATGGATGGAGTGTTGAGGGCACTCGAAAGGATCGATGACCTCATCGACAAGCAGACCTAGGATAGGAATGCTGCCATAGCTCAAGCGATGGGAGCCGTGATAGCTGCTATCAACGCCAACAACGACAAAAATGGAGGTAACGAAAACAACGATGACCATGACCAGGGCAATCAAGTAGGTGATGCCCAGGAGGAAGTTTTTGTGACTAGGCAAATGGGCCAACTAGTCGAGAAATTTATTAAGTTGAAGCCAACCCAGTTCGATGGGACTAGAGACCTTGAATTGGCACTAAGATAGATAGAGAAGCTTGGAAAGGCCTTTGGAGTACTGAGGTGTACAGATGAGGAAAATGTATTATCGACGGTATACTAGTTGGAAGGTACTGCTAATGACTGGTGGAGTGCCACCAAGAATGGAGTGTTTCTAAAAGGAACAGCCTTGACTTGGAATGTCTTTACTACGACATTTAATGATAAGTATTTTTCTGAGACAGCTCGTGAAAGGAAGCAAGTAGAATTTCTACAGTCGCATCAGAATCATCTGACAGTGGACCAATACGAAGCTGAGTTCTCCAGATTGTCGAGGTATGCGCCTAGATCAGTAGAGGACCCACTGGAGAAGGCACAGAGATTTCGAGATGGACTGAGACTTGAACTTCGCAGCCAAATGATAGCTCTGAACTTAAGAATGTACAAGAAAATATGTGAACTGAGACAGATGATCGAGAGGGACCAGAAAGAGAGGAATGCCACATCTGGATTACGATTTAGTTCATTCAGAGATAACCGCCAAGCCGTCAAAAGACCTATGGTTGGCAATAGTCGCTTTATCCCTCTAGTAAAAAAGAATATAGTGAAGCCGGCGAACCCAACAAACTGGAATTGTCGCCTTTGTGGCAGGAGGCATGGTAACGGACCTTGTCTGGCTAGGACCAAAGCGTGCTTCAAATGTGATCAAATGGGCCATCAGATGTAGACGTGCCCCAATCAAGCTCCAGTGACCAGACCTCAAGGGCAATGACCATAGGTAGGACCGTCGACTGCCACTCTCCAAAATGATCAGAACCGACCCCCAGCTTAGGGAAGGGTCTATGTTGTGGCGAGCATGGAAGCAGAAGAAGCGCCTGGCGTGGTCACAGGTATGGTTTATTTGTGTGACCAAGCTGCTTATGCTTTCTTTGATCCTGACGCATCACACTTGTTTGTGTCTGCTCAATTTGCTGATTTGGTCAATATGGAGTTAAAACCGTTGAGTGTGATATTGTATGTTGCTACCCCGTTGAAGGATAATGTGTTGGTTTTATTGGGCTGTGCTGACTGTAAAATAGTCATTGGTGGTAGCGAAGAGAGCATAGACTTGGTTGTGTTGCCCATGTATGATTTCGATGTGATCATAGGAATGGATTGGTTGGGTAAGCAAAATGCAGTAGACGATTGTGGTAGTAGGATAATTCATTTTCATCCGGAAGGTCGCCCTAATTTTGAATTTGTCGAAATTCGAGGAGGAACCTCGATACCTTTAGTCTCATCGCTGGAAGCGATAAAGCTGACGACCGAAGGATGTCAAGCTTACCTAGTCACAATTATGGATACGACTGTCGTGGAACCTAAATTAGAAAATATTCCGGTAGTGCGTGAGTTTCCTGATGTCTTTCCCCAAGAGTTACCAGGGTTGCCACTAGAGAGAGAAATTGAATTCGTGATCGAGTTAGCTCCTAGAATGGAATCGATCTTGAAGCACCCTATAGGATGTCCTTATTGGAGTTGAAAGAGTTAAAGGTGCAAATGCAAGAATTACTAGATAAAGGATTTATTCGATCGAGTACTTCACCGTGGGGAACGCCCGTGTTATTTGTGAGGAAAAAGGATGGGTCCTTACGTTTGTGCATTGACTATAGATAGTTGAATCAAGTGACTGCAAATAATAAATATCCACTGCTGAGGATTGATGACTTATTTGATCAATACAAGGAGCTTCAGTATTCTCAAAAATAGACCTGATGATCGGATATCATCAGTTGAGAATTAAGAAGGAGGACATACCAAATATAGCTTTTAGGACAAGGTATGGTCACTATGAGTTCACCGTTATACCTTTTAGGTTGACCAATGCTCCAGTTGCCTTTATAGATTTGATGCATCGGGTGTTCAAGGAATTTTTGGATAGATTTGTGATTGTCTTTATTGATGACATCTTGATTTATTCAAAGAGTAGCGAAGAACACGAAAAGCATTTGAGAATTATCTTGCAGACTTTGAGAGAGCACTCGCTTTACACCAAGTTTAGCAAATGCGAGTTTTGGTTGAAAAGAGTAGCATTTCTTGATCATATAGTATCTGGAGAAGGAATTGCTATGGACCCTGTAAAGATTGAAGCCGTTATGAATTGACCTAGACCTACCACGATCACGGAAGTCCAGATTTTCTTAGGATTGGCAAGGTATTACAGACGTTTTGTGGAGAAATTTTTATTCATAGCCATTCCATTGACGAGACTGGCCAAGAAAGAAACTAAGTTTGAGTGAACGGACAAGTGTGAAAGGAGCTTTCAAGAGCTTAAGCATCGGTTGACGACCGCACCAGTATTGATGTGTCGCTAAAGGGACTAGGCTGTGTGCTAATGCAACATGGAAGAGTGGTTGCCGCGTCACGACAACTAAGATCACATGAGATGAATTACCCCACTCATGATTTGGAATTAACTGCAATCATCTTTGCTCTGAAGATCTGGAGGCATTACTTTTGTGGCGAGAAGTTTTAGATTTATATAGACCACCAAAGCCTAAAGTACCTCTTTTCCCAAAAGGAATTAAATATGAGGCAACGCCGATGAATGGAGCTTCTTAAAGATTGCAATTGTGACATATTACATCATCTTGAGAAAGCGAATAGAGTCGCGGATGCACTCAGTCGGAAATCAAGTATCGCTTGTCTACTGGTTAAAGGATGAACGTTATTTGAAAATTTACGGGATTCTGAGTTCAAATTGGAAATCTGTCAACTGTCCAGTTTGGTAGCAACCTTGAGAATTGAACTTGAGATCCAAGAAAGGATAAAGGCCTTGCAGCCTACGAACCCAGAGATTTCAGAAAATCCCCGTGATGGACGCAACAAAAAGGAAACCAAAATTCCAAGTGTTAAAAGATGAAATTTTGAAATTTCGAGTACGTCTATACGTGCTTAAGGAAAAAGAGCTTAGAGAAAAGATTTTATCGGAAGCTCACAAAAGTAATTACGGTATCCATCCAGGCAACACGAAAATGAACTTGCGTCAACACTACTGGTGGAACGGGATAAAGGTGGACATGGCAAAATATGAAGCAAAGTGCTTGACGTGTCAGTAGGTGAAGGCACAACACTGTAAGCCCAGTGGATTGTTACAACTCCTAGAGATTCCCGAATGAAAATGGGAGCATATGACTATGGATTTTGTAATGGGATTGCCAAGGAGTCAAAGAGGTCACGATTCGATTTGGGTAGTCGTGGACAGACTGACCAAGTCTGCGCATTTCATTCCGGTGCGAAAGGACTTCGCAATGGACAAGTATGTCGATTTGTATATGCGTCGGATAATGAAGCTACATGGGGTACCCGTAACGATTACATCAGACAAAGATCCCAAATTCATGGCGAACTTTTGGAAGAGTCTTCAAGATGCCATGGGAACTCGACTTCAGTTCAGTACGGCATATCGTCCGCAGAATGACGGGCAAATGGAGAGAACGATTCAAACGCTCGAGGATATGTTACGAGCGTGTGTCATGGACCTCAAAGGTGGATGGGACGATCAATTGCATTTGGTAGAGTTTGCGTATAATAACAGTTATCAGCAGAGTATTCAAATGGCACCTTTTGAGACACTGTATGGAAGAGCCCGCAGGACCCCAATTTGCTAGGACAAATTGGAGAAAGAAGCATTACAGGCCTAGAATTGGTAGAGCAATCGGTGGAGGCTGTAAAGATAATACGGGATAGACTGAAGACAACACAGAGTCATCAGAAAAGTTGTGTGGACAAACTACGCAAACCTCTGGAGTTTCAAGTGGGTGAGCATGTTTTTCTTAAGGTTTTACCGATGCAAAGACTGTCTCGATTTGGAAAGAAAGGGAAATTGAGTCAAAGGTACGTAGGTCCATTTGAGATTTTGGAACGGATTGAGACCTTAGATTACATACTTGCTTTACCACTAATTTATCTCAAGTACACAACGTTTTTCATGTGTCAATGTTGAGGAAGTATGAGCCAGTCCCAATGCATGTGCTGGATTATGAAAATATTGAAGTGGACGACAAAGTATCCTATGTGGAAAAGCCAATCAGGATCGGAGATCAGAAAGAGCAAGTTTTGAGGAACAAGACGATTCCACCTGTCAAAATAATTTGGAAGCACCATGGACCAATGGCACTATGTGGAAAATCGAGGAAACGATGAGGCGTCAATACCCCCATTTGTAAATTTCGAGGACGAAATTTTTGTAAGGGGGAAGAGTTGTGACATTATGATTTTCCTATTATTTCAAGACTTATTAATAAGAATGTATCTAACGATGTATTTCAGTCGTATCTTGCTCAGATCTGATCAATTTCTAGTTAACTGACCAAAAGGGAAAGGCTAACGCGAGACAAGGTAATGTTACTTTGACCATAAGGTTTGCCGAGGGAGTATTTAGAATCATTAAAGGCCGATCTAATAATGATTAAGAAATCCATTGCTATTGTTATACAATTGGAACGCGGGTGATGCCGTTTAACAATGTATAATTTGCAAAATGTTCCTAAATCGAACGATGACGATCGAGGCCGTCGGAGCTGGTAATGGACCCTCATAATTACATGACAACCAAAGTCGCCATGAATTGACAAGCCCTAAGTGTGATGATAATCAAATAGTCGATACGCGTAAAGTCTGCAAAAGCCGTCCGTTAATTCGGGATAGTCTGAAATTTCATTCTACAGAGAAATAGCATAGAGACGAGACTCGAAATTGGAAAATGAAAAATCAAGAATTCCAACATTATAATTGGATTGGACGTCGCCTCATTGAAGAAAATTTGAATTAGAAAAATGATGTTCCAGACGACAAGGGTGAAATTACCGTTTTGCCCTTCAAGTCTTGGCCTTATCTTAATAATTGGATGAAGGCATTTTGGTCATTGACCATACCCCCAAGGCTGCTGAAAATGAAGAATAATAATGGCCATTGGATGAGAAAAATGATTGATATGGGACAAGTGTCAATGAATGAAGCTATGACATTAATTGGTAACTTTTAAACTACCATTCTTGGTAGTTGACCAAGCCAAATTGGCGTATAACCCCTTCACCCTCTTCCTTCAGCCGAATCCCCTCTCCATAGCCATCTTCCTCTTCATTTCTTCTTTACTTCATTCGGTCGAGAACCAAACCGCCCGACCAGTCCCTAACCGCCACTTCGCCGCCGTCGAGCGCCACCTCTGGTGACCGTCACCTCTGGTGACCGTCGCTGCTCGAGCTGACCACCAACATCAAGTTCCACCTCTTGCCGACCATCTCTAAGTGGAATCTCAGCGTTTGGCCACCTGAGGAGCTCCGGCCAGCCGTTTCCCCGAAAGTTGATGGATTTCATCGCTGCTAGGAGGTAAGCCTTCGTTTGACATCCATAGGATCTCGAATCGCTTCAAATTTTCGGTGGTAGTTCGTATACATGTTATACTAGGAATGGCTGAACTGAGATAAAAATTTTGGAGAAATTTGATGGAATTTTGATAACGAATTGGTGCTAATTTTTGGTGGACAAAAATTGACCGGTGAAGACCGAAGGAAACCGAACCTGTTCGAGTACATCCGGGCGTCGCCTTGACCTTAAATTTTTGGTGAGGGTCTATAACACTAAAGACTATATGTTAGCAAGTAGTTTAGGTGATAATTTGGGGTTTAAGGTTGATTTGTGGGCTGATTGGTGGGGGTGAGCATAGAATTGAAAATACCCTGTTTCAGTTCTATGCAAACCGAAATCTTAGGGGTTGTCAAGTATGTCGTCGAGCCCTAAATTCATCGTAGAGACGTACTAAAATGTCAATCGATGTGTCATTGAGGTTTATGCTCCAGGGATTGGTGAATTGAACGAGAAAATTGACAAATTGGTTAGATTTTCATAGGGTTATACGGCTGCCCTGTTTTGGGATTGCTTGGGCCGAACCTTTGAAGTGCTTGGGAGGAGATTTTTGTTGAATTGAGCTTAAGGTAAGGAGTCCCTAAACCGTGGCTAGGATGATAGGCCTTAACTGGATGAATTGATTGTGAGTTTGGTGTATTTTCATGAGATTTTTGTGCAATTGTCTAATGTTCATCATTGTGAATTGATGAATGCTTGAATGCTTACTAAATGCATGTGCCATGAGTTGATTGTCACTTTTGAGTGATGAAATTGATTGGCTCGCATGCCGTAGACATTTAGCTCAATGCATGAGCTTGTACTTGATTGTGAAGTCTTGATTTGAAATGAAATTTGGCATGATTGGGAACTCGTGGTACCTTGATGCGTTGAGATACGGGACAAGATTGATTATGTATCGACACAGGCTTGGAATGGCATTGAAAACCTGATTCGTTTATGCGAGTTTGTCAATTTGATTGTCTGAGGCGTAATGACGCGGACCAAGCTTGAAACGTTTTATACGCGGGCGTGAATCTTGAGGTAGTGGGTGGAATGTATGGTTTGATTTTGCATTCCATGCCTGACTTGCTTGATGAGTTATGTTGAAATGATTGGTTGATTGTCAATCGTTTGTATCTGTATGGCATTGTTATGACTGTTGAGTGTCTTATAGTGTTGAATGCGTGTCCTTGTTTATTATTTGCATTCATCTAGGTGTACTGTCAACCTGACCTAGGGTTAGGACTTATCTTACTGAGATGTGAATCTTACCCCGTTATGGGACCATATTTTTCAGACCTGAAATCTTGAAGATTTTACCTATGCGTCTAGGCGATCCAAAAGAAATGACCGCCTATTTTGATGAGTTCCCGGACGGTCAGGGATATCGTATGTGTGGGAAAGTGCATAGTGGTCAGGGTCGATGAGGGTGGTAAGGACTGGAAACCACATAGATTTGAATCTTGATTTCGTAGGGGAGGTGAGATTACTACTGATCCATTGAAGTCGACGTAGGTGCCTCGAGGAGTCATCCCCAGCTGGTGTCATCCCACTCGGGATTCTGTAGAGGTCGAGGTGTCTATAGCTGGTTCAAGAAACATGCTTGAGAAGACCCCAACCTTGGAGGACACCGATGAGGTGATTGTGATCGAGGCCTTAGAAGACGAGTCGGTGGATACTACGATGGAGGACATTGTGGATGTGCGCTACGAGACTTTTTTGGACTACGAGTCTGAAGAGGATGCAGAGGAGATCGATGATTCCAGCAGTTCGACCTAGGGGTTTCTTGGCGTTACCTTGTAGTCTTTTGATGACGACCTTGTCGATTTGTCTCTTTTGGGGGACTTTGATATAGATTGTCTTTTGATTAAGTCCCTTGCCCCGACCTGTCAGCAAGACTAGCTCACCTACATCTTTGTACGAACTCTTGTTTATATATTTATTATGTTCTCGCTATCCAAGTTCCCATTGATGATTGTACGGAGGAGTATATCTTATCACTTCCGCATGTTTCTTTATATTATGTACCTCTCAATAAGTGAATCTTGGAACTCGAGACTTTACTTGAAGGGAGTCGTGCGCTCGTGCCTAGGGTGCAGCGTGTGACATAAGTGGCCATGCCAGCTCAGTGGAGTCGCGCCCAATAAGAAACAAAACCCAGATTGAACAGCCATGGGTGTGCAACGTGTCGAGATCCGGTAATTTTTCGAAATTAATAAATGATTTCATAATTAATAAATGAATTTTTAGAAAATAAAAATTAAACTTGACCTAATGGCTAGAGTAGTGCCATGCCATGAGGTGGAGACCGTTCAATTGGCTTTTATTTTCAAAATTTTGGGTAAATTAGAAAATTCATTAAAAAAAATTGAAAACCTTTGGAAAAACGAAAACGATGTCATTTTAGGCCGGTTTTCGACCCGTATGGTTAGGACAGGCGCCCGAGAGGCGCAGGCTGGGTTTAACCCGTTTCGAAAAATATTTTTCATAATTTAAAAAATAATAAAAATTCAAAAAAATCAAAAATTCAACAAAAAATTGGAACAATCACTAAAAATTCAGAAAAATTGGAAAAAAGTCAGAAAAATTAAAAAAAAATCCAAAAAATAGGAAATGACCACAATCAACTAGCCATGTCCTATTTTGGGAATCTTGATCCTCAAATCTTTCCAAAATGATGATCTTGCCCTTTTGGCAAACTATCTACAAAAAATTTCAAAAAAATTTCAAAAAATAGGAAATAGCCATAATCGACAGACCATGTCCTATTTCAAGCTTCTTTATCCCCGAATCATTTTAAAATGATGATTTTTCCCTTTTGGCAAATCGTCTGCCAAAAATTTCAAAAAAAAATAGAAAATAGGAAATGTCCATAATCAACTGGCCATGTCCTATTTCGGGCGTCTTAATCCCCAAATCTTTCAAAAATGACGAATTTTCCCTTTTGATAAATCGTCTCCCAAAAATTCTAATTTTCTTTTTCAGAAAATAGGAAATGCCACAATCAATTGGCCATGTCTTATTTCGGGCGTCTTGATCCTCGAATCTTTCAAAAATGACAATTTTTCCCATTTGGGAAATCATGTCCCAAAAATTTCAAAACATTTTCAAAAAAATAGGAAATGGCCACAATCAATTGGGCATGACCTATTTCGACTGTCTTAATCCTCGAAACTTCCATTTTAGCCCTGACCATTAATTTCCCCTTCTCTAAGCCTTTAGGCTATATTAGAAGACCCTTGTTTTGAACTCATGTAACATTCTGATTTTTCCTGTCATTTCGAGACTTATTAATAATAACATATCTAACGATGTCTTTTAGTCGTATCTCACTCGGATATGATCAATCTTGAGTTAACTGACCAAAAGGGAAAGGCCAACACGAGACAAGGTACGTGAATCTAGGGAACTCAAATAGGAAACGACACTTTGACTATAAGGATTATCGAGGGGATATTTAGAGCCATAAAAGGCCGATCTAAGAACGATTAAGGAATGCATTGCTAGCGTTATACGATTGGAGTGCGGGTAATGCCGCTTAACCAATGTATAATTTGTAAAATTTTTCTAAATCGAGCGATGACGATCGAGACCGTCAAAACTAGTAATAGACCCTCGCAATTACATGACAATCAAAGTCGCATTGATTTGACAAGGCCTAAGTGTGATATGAATCATAAAGTCGATACGCGTAATGTCTGCAAAAGCCGCCTGTCAGTTCGGGATAGGCTGGAATCACATCTGATAGAGGAATGATTCAGAGACGAGTCTCGAAATTAGAAAATGGAGAATCAAGAATTTCAACATTATAATTGGATTGGCCGTTGCCTCATCGAATAAAATTGGAATCAGAAAAATGACGTTCCGGATGTCGAGGGTAAAATTACCATTTTGCCCCTTAAGCCTTAACCTTGCCTTAATGAATGAACAAGGGCATTTTGGTCATTTATACCCCACTATAGCTGTCGAAAATTTGAGAAATTGGCAACCATTGGATGAAATATTGATTGACATATGGACAAGTGTCAATGGATGGTGAATGAGCATTTATTAAACCACTTTTAACCTACCATTCCTTGGAGTTGACTCTCAAAATTGTGTATACACTCTCCTCACGCCTTCAGATTAGAGTCGCTATCAAGCTGGATAACTAATCGACCTCTAATCTGAATTCAAAATCTCTCAAGTCCTCTATTGTCGACCAACTTCTCACTAGCAAGCATGCAATACTTGACTTTCGACTTAATGCATCTGCTACTCTATTTGCTTTCCCAGGATGATATAGTATCTCGCAATCATAATCTTTCAACAGCTCCATCCAACTGCGCTGTCTCATGTTCAGTTTCTTCTAGAAATATAAGTATTTCAAGCTCTGGTGGTCGGTATATATTGGAAACTTCTCGCCACAAAGGTATTGCCTTCAAATCTTCAAGGCAAACACAATCGCCGCTAGCTCTAAGTCGTGGGTTGGGTAATTCATCTTGTGCGGCCTCAACTGCCTGGATGCATAAGCTACTACCTTGCCGTGCTGCATCAATACATAGCCCAATCCTTTTAGTGAAGCATCGCTGTAAATCTCGTATCCTCTCGGTCCCGACAGAATGGTCAGCACTGGTGTGGTCATCAATCTATGCTTAAGCTCTTCAAAACTTTGTTCACATCTATCAGTCCATTCAAACTTCGTTTCCTTCTTCGTCAACCGTGTCAGTGGGACGGCTATGGATGAGAACTTTTTCGCAAATCGCCTATAGTATCCTGCTAGTCCCAAGAAGCTTCTGACCTCCGTGACCGTAGTAGGCCTCGGCCAATTGGTTACAGCCTCTATCTTTGCATGATCCACTGCAATCTCGTCACCAGACACAACATGACCCAAAAATGCTACCCTGTTCAGCCAAAATTCACATTTGCTTAGTATCGCATACAGTGAATGTTCCCTCAGGGTCCTCAGATAATCCTTAAATTCTCTTCATGTTTTGCATCGCTTCTCGAGTAAATCAAGATATCGTCAATGAAAACTATGACGAATCTGTCCAGAAACTCCTTAAATACTCGATGCATCAGGTCCATGAAAGCAGCTGGGGCGTTACTCAATCCAAATGGCATCACCGTAAACTCGTAATGACCATACCTCGTCCTGAATGTAGTCTTAGGTATGTCTTCCTTCTTGATCCTCAGCTGGTGATACCCCTCCTCAAGTCAATCTTCGAAAACACTATTGCCTCTTGCAACTGGTCAAAAAGATCATCAATTCTCGGCAGCGGGTACTTGTTCTTCACCGTCACCTGATTCAGCTGCCAGTAGTCAATGCATAAACGCAAAGACCCGTCCTTCTTTCTTACAAACAGCACTGGTACTCCCCACGGCGAAGCACTTGGTCAGATGAATCCTTTGTCTTGCAACTCTTGCATCTGCACCTTTAACTCCTTTAATTCTAATAGGGACATCCTGTACGGTGCTTTCAATATCGGCTCCGTCCTAGTGGTTAATTCAATTACAAACTCTATTTCCCGTTTGGTGGTAATCTTGGCAACTCCTGGGGAAACACGTCAGAGAATTCACGCACTACCAAAATATTCTCTAACTTTGGTTCCTCGACAGTCGTATCCATTACTGCCACTAAGTATGCCCGACATCCTTCAGACATCAACTTAGTTACTTTCAAAGATGAGACTAAGGGAATCGAGATTCTTCCTCGATTTTCCACCAATTCAAAGCTAGGGCGGCCTCTCGAATAGAACCGAATTGTCTTGCTACCATAGTCTACCACTGCCCCCTGCTTACCCAACCAATCCATTCATATTATTACGTCAAAGTCAAAAATGGGTAATACGGCTAGGTCGATAGTCTCCCTTTTTCCCCCAATCACAATCTCACAACCAGCACGGCCCAAGGAAACTATTATGTTAATCTTTAACGGCATGGCACCATGCAGAATTATACTCAATGGTTCTAGTTTCATGCCTACTAATTCAGCAAACTGTGTAGACACGAAAGAATGTGTGGCACCAGGGTCAAACAATGCCTAAGTAGTCTGGTTGCACAAGTATACCGTACCTGTGACCTCTCCTGGCGCATCTTCTGCCTCACTGCGAGCTATGGCGTATACTCTGCCCTGTGCTGGTGGCTTGCTCTGTTCAATCTGAGGTGCGGCAGTCGACGATCCAGCTTGTGGCCTCTATCCCTATGGTCGACTTGCCGAAGCTTGGTTCGGACACACCCTCATCTGATGGCCTAGTTGGCCACACTTGAAATAGGCTCCTATCCTTACTAGGCATGGCCCATTTCCATGCCTTCTGCCACACAGTCTGCAGTTCCAGTTCATCGGGTTTGGCGGTTTCACTATTTTCTTCCTTGCGAGCGGCACGAAACGTCTGTTATTCACCATCGACCTCTTGCCTATCCGGCGATTATCTTTGAACGATGGGAACCGTGATCCAATTGCGGTATTTCTTTCCCTCAAATCTCGTTCAATCATTTGGCCTCGCTCATATATCTCTTGGTAAGTCCTCAGATTCAGAGCAATCATTTGGCTTTGGAGTTCTGACCTCAGACCATCCCTAAACTTCCTTGCCTTCTCCAAAGGGTCCTCCACAGATCGTGGTGCATACCTCAAAAGCCTCGCGAACTTAGCCTCGTATTGGTCTATCGTCAACTGGTTCTAACGCTGTTGCAGGAACTCCTCCTGCTTCCTTTCTCTGGCCATTTCTGAGAAATATTTATCGTTAAATGCCATCTTAAAAGCATTCCAGTTCATGGCCACTCCTTTAGAAAAAACTCCATCCTTGGTAGCAGCCCACCAATCATTTATTGTACCCTCTAATTGGTACACAGCCAGCAATACCTTCTCCTCGTCCATACAATTCAGCACTCTAAAAGCCTTCTCCAACTTCTCTATCCACCTGGGCGCTAGCTCGGGATCTCCAATCCCGTCAAACTATGTCGGCTTCAGTTTCATGAACTGTTCAACTAGGTGGCACATTTGCCTGGCCACAACGATTTCCTCTTGAGGGTTTACCGTTTCGTTGCTCTAGTTTGGCTCACCCTGACTTCCACTTCAACCAGTGTTGCCAATGTTGATATTGACAGCAGTTAGGGCAGCTCCTACTGCCTGGGCTATGGCAGAGTCCCGATCCTAGGCCTGCCTTTCAATAATGTCTCTGAGTCCCTCCATTGCCCTTAGTAGACTGTTCACTCTTGGATCCTCAGCTACGGGCGACCTAGAGCTAGAGGCTCCGCCTCTTGGTCTTCCAGCCCTCCTAGGTGGGCTACTTATCCTTGCTTCTTTCTACTGAACCTGATCCACCACAAGTTCAACAATGAGTAAGTAACTTACTCATTCATCCCATCCAAGGTTACTAACTACTCCTTAACAAAAACAGTTATACAATAACAGTACTCCATACATCAATTTCAGAAACATTTCAACCATTGGCCCATAGCCATTCCTCATTTCCATCCACTCTAGGATTCCCTAAAACCAATCACTTTCATTCATCAGGCAAGTTAAGGTCCAAAAATGACCTTCAATCCTAAGCAGAGAACTTAATTCCTTATGCCTTGCCACAATCTAGATGTCAAGTCACATACTAGGCATATCACGCCTTACCCTGACCAGTCTCCTAAGATCTCGCTATCCGTCCTTGTCCCAACTTAATCATCCTTATTACTCCAGTCCTCAATCTACCTTGTATCGAGCTGACCTTGCTCTGATACCGAACAAGCGGGGATGTCATGCCCCGCGCCTTGGGCGCGAACACGCGAACATCTCTTCAAGCAAACCAACAATAATCTCTCGGCGGTCCCAAGATCCACCAACTGGAGTCGAGAGATATAATAAATACATCACGCATGCGGAAGCGATATTTTAATAAATCCTCATACGATATATATATATATATATATAGATTAAGTGGGACCTGGATAGCATATATCATTCATACATCAAAGCCTACTTCTCATACAACACCGAATACTAAACCCGCTAAACAAAAGGCGACAGAGTAAGCATATCAAAAGGAAACGTCCAAAAAATCCCTCAGGAGAGGGGTCGCGTTGCAGTCAAAGATCGATCCACCAACTGAAGTATCCTAGGATGAGCTGCTGGAGTCATCTGTATCCTCTACATCCTCAATCGGCTCATACTTAGAAAACGTCTCAAACGGGACCTCGACGGAATCCTCCATGGTAACCTCCTGTGATAGCTCAGCAAGGTCTCCCTTGGACACCTCCAGGACTATAACCCCCTCCTGCTCCTACTCCTCGATGAACTCCAAGGTCGGTGTCCGCTCTGGTCCGTTCCTAGACCCTACTACTGACCCCTCAAGCAACTCGTACTCTGCTACAGTTTGGCACCAATTAGATATGATACCCTGTGGTACCTCGTGGGGCTTCAGCGTCCCTATCTGCGAATCCCCCTCCTTCTTGAACCACGCCTCAAATCTATGAGGCTTCCACTCTAGCTTACCCTCGTCCACCCATGCAACGGTACATTTCCTTACATATACGTTCCCTTGCCTATCCGAGAACTCATCATAGTACGCCGTCATCTCCTTTTGGGTCCTCAAAATGTATTGACCACATAACTATGGTCTAGGATCTGTAAAGTAAAGGGTTCCCCAAAAGGAGTGAGATAAACATCTCAGTAAGAAAAAAAAACCTAACCTCAGGTCAGGTTGACAGTCCACTCAGGTAGTCGCATCCCTCAACAAATCCACACTCATGAACACATAGGCATAACAATCATAATTCAATAAACAACAACATATAGAAGACAGACATGCATTTATGATCATGTGTCACACTCATATACACATGTACTCTCAGCCTGCCACTTCACCACATCCATCAACCTCCGCCTGCCTCATTCTCTAGCTCGCGAACTAGTCGCCTCAGGCTTGATTCACGTAAAAGCATCAGACCGTCATTGGTGATCCGCGTAAACGTATCAGGTCCCGATGAATCTCCAGGCAAAGCTCATTAACTCTTACTTCGTCCCACGAATAATTCACATCAAGATTGTGGCTATCTCAACCCTGCGATCTTGTCGCATCAGGGTGCCACACAATCATAACTTTACCCCGCAATCCTATCACATTAGGGTATCAACACCCGCTCCGCCTCTCACACGCCTCAGGGCCTCGCCTTGCCATGCTCATGCCACATCACATTATGTGCTTTGATTTTCAATTCGATTTCACACTCGCTGGCAAGCGCGCATTCAAATGCAATTCATAAATTTTGTGGCATGCAAATCAATTTAAATGGTATATAGACATGACAAACAACTCAGGCATAGACAATGTCACACAATCATTCCTTAACGCCTTAGGACATAACAAAACCATCCCATTTGGCAATCTCCCATAAATCATTCCTATCGACCCTCGACTTACCCAATCGAGTCCAATCCCCCTAGCCTCGGTTTAGGAATTCCCTTATCTTTGATCGGACAACACAATTTCTTCTTCTTGGATCGCCTTGGGTTCAGCCAACCAAGGTCTACGCCCTGACTTGTCGTGTAACCTACTATTTCAACCAATTCGTCAAATATCCGTACCCAATTCCTCAATCCCAATCATCCATAACTCAACCCTCAACACCTCATTACATCACAATCATCAATTTGCAGCTCAAAACCATCATCTAAAGGCCTCCACAGATTTGATTTGGGCCCGACACCGAACCGGTTCCACTCGATTTTGTGCTAGTCGAGTCCAACCGATCCTAATCTACTCCAAATCCATCAATTATATGACGTCCTACTCCTTAACATGTCTACCTAAGGATTTGGGAGGCTCAATGTGGGTTTTGAGTCGGTTGCTCGCCGAAAATTCATTGAAACTCGCCGGAACGCCTAAGTCAGCTCACCGAGCAGATTCTGTCCAAAATGTACAAGGTCAGTTCGTGGTCAAAAACTTATCAAATAAATCCCCAATTTTTACCATAGAATCCTATATATGTCTAATGAGTCTCCATGAAACTTGAGCTCAAGACTCAAAGATTTCGGCCATCAAAAGGGTTGAGAACCAGACCTACCTCAGGTTGGTTCCGGTTCTATCGGCTTTTGGGAGATCGCTTGCTCGAGACAGTTCGATGCTCTAAATGCCGCGATTCTTATTGGAGGATTTCGGAAAGATGTGGAGCTTCGCTGTGGTGGTTGGCCAATGGTCGGTAGGTGGCCAGAAAGGCCGATCGTGGGTAGCGAACGGGCGGCTCCGGTCTAGTCGGTGAGCGGTAGCAAACAAGAGGAAGAAGATGGTGATGCTCGGTTGTTCTTGGGGTGGAATGGCTGAACGGTGGTGAGGAGAGAGAGAGGAGAGAGAGAAATTGGCTATATTCAATTTTTGGTTAATGAAGTTGAATGTTAGGTGTAGAAAAGGTAACATGACCATAACCCTTTAATCTCTTGACACTTGGCATGTTGTCTTTCCCATGGAGATCCAATGGCCACCTTTTAGTCTCCATTTTTGGCAGCCAAGGGAGGGCATAAAGACAAAGTTCTAAGCTCGATGGGCAAAACGGTCATTTTACCCCCACGTTCAGAACGTCTTTTTTCTCGTTTCACGATTATTCGATAGAGCGGCGGCCAATCCAAATGACGTTGAAAGTCTTGATTTTCCATTTCAAACTTTTCAGAGCTCGTTTATAATAGTTTTCTCTATCATACGTGATTTTAGCCTATACCGAATTGACGGACGCTGTTTGCAGACATTACGCGTATCGACCCCGTGATTCGTATCATGTTTAGGGCTCATCAATTTATGGCGGCTTTGGTTGTCATGTAATTGTGAGTGTTTATCACTAGTCCCTATGGTCTCGATCGTCATAGTCCGATTTAGGAGAATTTTGCAAATCATACGTTGGTTAAGCGGCATCACCCGCGCTCCAATCGTACGACACTCGCATGGTAATCTTTGATCATTCTTAGATCGGCCTTTTGGTGGTTCCAAATATCCCTTAACAATCCTTATGGTCAAAGCGCTATTTCTTATCCGAGTTGCCTAGGTCCACATACCTCGTCTTGTGTTAGCCTTTCCCCTTTGGTCAGCCTACTCAAATTGATCAAATTTGAGCGGAATACAACTGAAACACGTCGCTTGATATATATAAACTTCTCATTACAGAGTCTGAAGTTGATTGAAAATCAGAATGTCACATGTCATATCACAATCGTCTCCACATCAAGCCTTATTCATAGAAAACCTCTAGTTCCACAAAGACCATTGTTTCTCACAAATCAATTGCCTATATTCAACCATATACCTCAAATCTAGTTGTTATTCAAGTCAAATCCAAATGCATTCGATCACAACTGATCTTTAATCCAAATATTCCTTCCTCGCTTTCCTGTATACACCTCTTTCATACCATTCAGGGTCATCAATAACAATCGATAACTAAACCATCAGGATATAACGCAATTCAAGCCTGAATTGACTAATGCCAATCGTCTCTTTATAACTCATACTCCCCAAGTTGGGTCATTGACAAACCACAATCACAATCATATAACCCAATCGACCCTTCATTCATAAGTTATTCTCTAACAACCTCAAATCCAGGCTTATGATTCCTCAATTTCTATTCATTTCCTTATGAGCCTTATTTATAAAATCACTCAAGATCATCCATTAAATCGGCACTAGGACCATTAGAATACTACACAAGTTCAAGCCTATAGTACTCAAAATTCAGCAATCCATGATTATCTCTCAAGGTCTCACTACCTAATTGTCCTCAAGTCATTGCTCTTTATCACTTCAAGTCTTAATCACATTGGATCGAGCTGACCTTGCTCTGATACCACTTAAACGGGAATGTCACGCCTCGAACCTGTTAGGCACGCAAAATCCCTCCAGGGCCATCTTGTCTCGGTGGTACCCAGGATCCGTCGGCCAACAATTTATAACTTCTAAATGATACAAACATACGAAAGTGATGAAACTTCTTCATTCAATTCAATCTTAAGATGACTCAAGACATAGGGTACGTCTTCTTATAAATATCGACTACAGGTTCAAAGGATACAACTCTAACTCTGAGGTAACATAAAAACTCTAAAGTCACAAAAGTGTAAATCCATTTCCTATAATTACTTCTTCAAATATCGATCATTGGAAGACTCAGATTTTCATCTCCTGGGACTTGAAAAAATTAATCCCACGACGGGGTGAGATATGAATCTCAACAAGTTCACCTCAAACCTAGACCTGGCCATTAGCCCTCCTAGATTATGCAATAAAATGATAGACAAGGATTCATTGATAAAACAACACATGACAATAAAACATCAAGGCACCTCGATACATCTAGCATAATGCAATCACGATTCAAGGACAATCATATCATCACAACCAAGCTTTATACTAGCACAACATTAAATTCATAAGCAAAGGTGTGCCCTCAATTTCATCGCAACTTTCAATTCCAATGGCCAAGCCCGCGTCAATAAACCTCAGGTTAATCAAGGTCTCGATTAGCAACACGCGTTCTGACGCATTGGGTTCCAAAGGCCATTTCGATACTTGTGTCGACACGTATCAAGACTATCCCGCGTTCTGACGCATCAAGATATCAATTCTCTTTTCAATAGCTATGCCCGCGTCAATACACCTCAGGCTCGATTCATGTCATTACACCTCAAACTATTAAATTGACAAACCCGCGTTAAACGCATCAGGTTTTCAATGCCATTCCCGGCCTATGTCGACACATAATCAATCTTGTCTCGTGTCTCAACGCATCAGAACATTAGCCACCATAACCTCGCATCTCAATGCATCAGGGTACTAGCCATCACAACCCCACGTCTCAACGCATCAGGGTGTCACAAGCTCTTAGGCTCACAAATCAAACTCTCCTCTTAAGGAACTTCATAATTGAGTATAATTTTTATCAGCCAAGTAATGAATCATTATCATGCGAGATGTCAAGGCCAAACGCCCGTAAGGTGATATCAAATACACAGCAAGACAATCAATCAAACGTTTTATTCTCTTACCAACTCATTCATATTTCTCAAATAGTCACCATTCAAGGCCAAATATCACGTAGCCATACTAGCATCAATGTCAATCGAATGCACACAACAACAATTTAGTCATGAGAGTTATAATTTCTTATCCTCAGGAGTACACACGACTCTCACCTCCATTATCTCAGTCGATCACGAACAATCAATGCAATAGATCCTCAAATTCATCAATATAACATCCAAATGCATCCAGTAGTGTCCTAAATTCCTAGCAAAGGTTTAGAAGTCACTTACTTTTGAATTAAATCCGTAAAATTCCCTCCAAGACTCCTCCAAAGATTCGATTCCTTTGATCCTAAAACAAGATAACCGTGCGACCTAGTCCAAAATTCGTCAAATGGTCAATTTTTCTATTCCAATCACCAATTCACGGAGCATGCACCTCATTAACATCTCAACTAATATTCTAGTATGTCTTAACGATGAATTTAAAGCATGGTAACACCTCCCACATCCCTCAAAGGGCTTGGTTCATCAAAACCGAAACAGGACATAATTTGGTTCTACCCTCTACCTCTTTAATCAATCTATAATTCAACTCTAAACCTTGATTTACCATTAATTCAACTTGCTAACATGTTGTATTATGTCTATAGGGATCTCACCGGGAGTTTTGGAGTGAGCCGACGCCGGAAAGAGCCGCGAACAGCCCCGTTTCTCTTATGTCCACCGGCAGTCAAAAACTACTTTGAAAAGTCACCACAAGATGGCCATGGTTACACCTTTAAACTTAACCAAATTCATAATTTCAACTCAGTCAACACAAGTGCTATGATTTAAGAAGTCCTCATTGAAAATCTGAAGCAATTTGAAGTCTTGAAATGGCCAAATGAAGACCTCCCTTAACTCAGTCAAAATTTGCCTTGTTTGGACCTTTGTCCACTCAAATCGAGTTACGAGAAGATATACTAGGTCAAATTAAGCTTATAATATGTCTATGGAAAGATACGACAATAAGCTTTCATTTGGCGGTTGTTTTACCTCAATCCGATATCGGACGAAGGAGATATGGCCAGAATAGTGGAACGGGTCGAGACTGGTCTGCTAGGAGCTCTCGGCCAAGATGAAGAAATTGAAAAAGATGAGTGGAGAGCGAGAGAGTGTGCTGAATTGAGTGAAGGGGAGAGAGAGAAAGTGATATAACTTAATCCACTTGGTCAATATCCTTTGAATGGTAGGTTAAAAGGGTTTATTGATTGCTGACCAATCAACCAATGCCACTTGTCTTCATCTAAACAATGTCTTGACTCTCATGGACTTCCATTGACCATGACACCCTCTCATTTTCGGCAACCCTTGGGGAATCAAATGACCAAATTGTCCTTCTTTATTTGCTAAGACAAGGTCAATTCTTGAGGGGCAAAATGGTAATTTTACTCTCACCATCCAAAAAGTCATTTTTCCAATTCAATTTACCTTTGATGAGGTGACATCTAATTCGATTAGAACATTGGAATCTTTATTTTTCATTTTTTAATTTTGGAATTCCATTTCATATCTCTAGCCTCGAGGGGACGAAAATTCGAAATGTCACACAAGGAAACCCTGGAGATCGGAGAGATGATTGCTACCCTAATTTCTAACGGCACTAGGAAAAGGGCAATTAGTTCAAAATTTCGGGAGAGGGATTGTTTGGGAAGGGGAAAAGCAGTCAAGGAAGAGGAAGATTAAGGGATCGAGGATCGAACCATAGGGGTCGATTAAAATCCAAGAAAAAGTTCAAAGGAAGATGCTATGGGTGGAATGAGGAAGTGTTGACACCTGATTTTCAATCAATTTTTTCAGTTCATTTTTAGAAAATTCATAAAACATTTCATAAATAGTTAAAAATTTGCAAAACTAACTTTGGTGGAGTTGGCCAAGCCCAAGGAATCATTTTTTACTAATTTTTTTCATATTTTTCACTTTTTCAAAAAATATGAAAATACATGAAAAATTAAGAAAAATAGCATTTGAGGTCACAAAAATATGAAAAAATGGTCAATATATATATTTTTAATTCCCTTGTCTTCTTGACCTCATAAAAAGTGAAAATTCAAGTTCAATTTTATGTGCTCCTTTGTTACACATATGATTGAATTTGGTAAAAAAAATGTCAATTGAGTCTTTTAATTTGTAATGTTTGGCATCTTAAGAGTCTTGTCATTCAATCTGTTTGTCCTTCATTTCAATTTAGTCCAATTGTTTTACAAGTTGTTCAATTGCATAAATTGGGCAACATTGCACACTTAATTACAATTTAGTCCTTGAATTTGGGTATAATTGAAATTACTTTTAATTCGAGAACCTCCCTCACAAATTGGAACCACTACCCAATGTATTTCACCATCCTGAATTGATTGGCATGGGTGATTTGAGCCAATTTGACCATTTGAGCCCTCAATTTCACAATTTTTCGAATTACAATTAAGGACAAAATTGGAGTTTTTGTATAAATTGACATGAAATTTTGGGAAATACCACATTTCTAGACATAATTCATGTCCTAATTTTGACTTTGAGGCTTAATTGTAAATATTCCCCATGAATTATGGCAAATTTTGGAAAAAATTGAGTTGGACTTGTTTGGACCGGTCAGATCTGTCGATGGAGGTGTTTTGTTGGCCATGAAGTCTAACATCGATCATGACCGATCCGATAGCATGGGTTGCCGGAGTCGCACCGACAAGACTGTAATGTGCCCCAGCCAACTTCGCTCAAATGCAGGGCCAAACAAAGATCAAATTCGCCTGAAATTCAATCTCCGGAAGGCTTAAAAGGATTGGCCATTTCGTTCTCGGCGATCAACAGTCATCAGTGACCATTTCTCACGTGATTGCACATGCGGAGGTCATCGACTCACCCTCTCCCGAGCGATTAAATTTTAGAGGGGAGGAATATAATAAAAACGGGCTCATTTTTAATGAAGGAGCTCATTCTGTTAAAGAGTGTTGTGACCTAACCTCAATCCTTGATATTTGGCAGGTTAATGGGTGGTCTCATCTAGAAGGACGCGGGTCGCTCCCAAGGCCTGTTACTCATGTGACATTCTGATTTCCAGTTAATTTCAGACTTATTAATGAGAAATGAATCTAGAGATGTATTTCAGTCATATCTCGCTCGAATCTGATCAATTCGAGTAGGCTGACCAAAAGGGAAAGGCTAACGCGAGACAAGATACATGGACCTAGGCAACTCGGATAGCAAATGGCACTTAGATCATAAGGATTGTCGAGGGGATATTTAGAGCCACAAAAGGCCGATCCAAGAACGATTAGGGAATGCCTTGCGAGTGTCATACGATTGGAATGCAAGTGATGCCGCTTAACCAATATATGATTTGCAAAATTTTCCTTAATCGGACAGTGACGATCGAGACCAAAGGGACCAGTGATAGACTCTCTCAATTACATGACAACCAAATTCACCACGAATTGACGAGCCCTAAATGTGACGAGAATCACAAGGTCAATACGCGTAAAGACTGCAAAAGTCACTTGTCGATTCGAGATAGGCTGGAACCACGTCTGATAGAGAAAACTATCATAAATGAGTCTTTAAAGATTTGAAATGGAGAATCAAGAATCTCGACATTATTCGGATTGGCCGTCACCCTATCGAACAATTTGGAGCGAGAAAACGACGTTCCGAAGGGTAATTTTGGGGTAAAATTACCCATCTGCCCCTCAAGCTTAAAGCCTCGTCCATGCAGTTGAAGAAGGGTAATTTGGTCATTAAACACTCTCAAGGCTCCCGAAAACTAGGATGGATATTGGCCATTGGACCAAGCTTGATTGACATGAGGGACAAGTGTCACAAGATCAAGCTTGGAGTAGTCATGTCCAACTTTACATACCTACCATTCAAACCATTTGACTCAAGCCTTGAATATAAACTTTTCACTATCTCTCCTCACTCTTGTTCGGCCATGACACCCCCTCAACCCACCGAAAACCATCTTCTTCTTCCTCTTATTTCTGCCGATCGCCGACCAGAACTGCCGCCGCCCTTCGCCGCTTTCGACGACCACTTTCGGCCACCGTCCGACCGTTGTCCAACCACACCAACTTAGCCCTACGTCTTGCCGACCTCCTCGAAGTGGAAGAATGGCATTTGGACCGCCGAGGAGCTCCGGCCAATAGTTTTCCCGAAAGCCGACAGTATCGAGCTCAACCAGAGGTAGGTTCGGTTTCTGACCCTTTTGAAGGCCGATGTGGGAGTTTTGAGTTCAAATTTTTTGGAGATCTAGAAGACATGCATATGAATCTTTGGTAAAAAGTTGGGCTTGATTTGATGAAGTTTTGATTTCGAATCGGTCTTGTAAACCTTGCACAAAAACTGCCAGTTACTGACATAGGGGGATCCGGCAACTTTCGACGAAATTCCGACGACGATTCAACCCCAAACTCACGATGAGCCTCATAAACTATTAGATAGACATGTTAAGAGGGATGATGATGATTAAATGATGGAATTGGAGTTGATTAAGGCCCGATTGGGCTTGATTTGCACAGAATCGAAAAGGACCGGTTCGGTTCTATGCAAAACCGAATCTATAGGAGTTATTGGCGTTGGGTTTTGAGTCTCAAATTGGTGATTAAGACATGTTATGATGATGAGGAATATGTTATGGAAGATTATGGTTCATGGAATGAGGAATTGGATATGGAAAATTGATGAATTGGTTGAATATTCTAGGTTGCGCGGTGAATTGAACCCTTGGACTATTTGGCCAAGACTTTGAAGCCATTGCAAGAAGATATTTGTGTTATCAAGCTTAAGGTAAGGGAATTCCTAACCTTATGTTGGGAAGATTGGATTCAATTGGGTGAGTCGAGAAATAATTCAATTAGTCCTCAAGCAATTCCAAGGTGGTTGGTTGTTGTATGTCTCCTAGAATGATTTAGAGGATTTGAAGGCGTGCTAATGCTTGTGCTTGAATTATCCGCCACGTCTGAATGTTACTCGATTGCCATGCAAGCCATGAGTGTTCGGATTGTGCTTGAGTTGCACCTGTTATTTTGTATGTGAAATAAATTGAGAATCATGCCACAAGCATGACATGGCGAGACCCTGAGGCGTATGATACGCAGGTTGATGTGGTGGATACCCTGAGCCACTAAGGCGTGAGGTAGAGGTTGTGTGGTGCCCTGATGCAATCTAATCGCGGGCTGAGTTGGCCACGGTACTGATGCGATCTAATTGCGGGATGGAGATATGAGGTGTCGGCACCAGCCTAGAGAATCATTTAAACTTGATGCGTTTACAAGGGTTGTCAATGATAGCTTGATGCGTTTATGCGGACCGAGCCTGATGTGATCTAATCGCGGGCATGAGAAGAGCCTGATGCGATCTAATCGCAGGTATGAGATTGAGACAGGAAGGAAAGGATGGTTGTGGTGAGGTGGTAGGATGAGTCGTGCATGAACATCTGAGTGTGTTATGATACCATATTTGCATGCCCGTCACCTGTGTGTGGTTATCTATATTTGAATTTACTGAGATGCCTATGAGTTTGAATTATTGGGGTATGTGACTACCTGAGTGGACGGTCGGCCTAACCTAGGGTTAGGACCCACCTTACTGAGATGTAAATCTCACCCCATTGTGGGCAACATTTTTCAGGTCCCTAATGAAGAAAATCGAGTTCGCCATGGATTGGCATTCAATGGATGAAGTCATTAGAGGGAAAATAAAGAATTCTCTTTTGTAACCTTAGAATTGAATAGTAGATATCTTGAGGATTTAGATTTGTAATAAATGAAGTATGATTGACCTTTATTAAAGGTGTGCCCTTGTGTCTTAAGTCATCGGGTGTTGCTTTATTTGTAAATTGGAGTTGGCGTCGCTTTCGCATGCATGTTTCTTTCAGCGGATAGGACATTGGCCGATGGATCCTAGAGCTTTCAATAAGGATCGACTTGGTGGGATGCTTGCGTGCTCGCCGAGTTAGGGGCATGACATCCCTGTTCGATTTGGTATCAGAGTAAGGTCAGCTCGATCTAATATAATTAAGACATGAAGTGATAAGGAGCGATGACTTGTGGACAATGAGGTAGTGAGACCTTGAGGGATAAGCATGGACTGCTGAATCTTGAGAACTATAGGCTTGAACTTGTGAGGTATTCTAATAGTCCTAGTGCCGAATTAAGAGATGATCTTGAGTGACATAGGAATATGGCTTATAATGAAGTAAATAGGAATTAAGAAGTCATGAGCCTGAATTTGAGGTTGCTAGAGAATAAATTATGAATGAAGGGTCAATTGAAGTGTGTAATTGTGATCTTAGTTTGCCAATGACCCAACTTGAGGAGTATGAGTTATAAAGGGACAGCTAGTATTGGTGGATTCAGGTTTGAATTACGCGATATCATGATGGTTTAGCTATCAATTGCCATTATCAGCCTTGGATGAAATGAGGTGAAATGTATACAAGGTATATTGAGTTAAAGGCCAGTTGTAATCAAATGCTTGGGGATTTGATTTAGTTAATGACTCCACTTGAGATGCATGGTTGAATACAGGCAATTGATCTATGAGATGTAACGGTCATTGGTGGAATTAGAACTCTTAAATGGATAGGAATTGATATGAAGGCGATTTTGACATGACAAGTGGTGAGGACAATCATGCTGTGTACGTGTCTATGGTTATGAAATGCAAGTTGATGAGGGTGCATGCATGAATTTATCACTGTTGGACTTAATAAACTGTCGCTTGGTATGGGACAAGTTGATGGGATAGCTATAAACTGTAATGAAACATGGTATGGGACATGTGGAACGGGGCTTTCTTGTAGATGTATAACTTGGGATAACCTGCAACGGCCAGGTCTGATGAGGTCCGGACAAGGAGCGGCTCCTGGCAGGCTTCTAAGATGGCAAGAGGTGGAAATGACCCAAGTCATTACTTGAAAGGGGAAGTCTAGGTATTAGGTTGAGTCCAATTGTGGATAAGAGATGTATGGCACGGGATTGATCCTTATCAAGAATGATCGAAAGTGGCATGACATGTGTAATGGCGCCTATGAGCGGCATGGTTAAAATCTTCGTGCTCGACAGTGGATGCCTTTTTTTTAAGGAAAAGTGATGTTTGATGGGCCTGTTAGGCTTGTTCTATAACTGGCACCATGTGATTAGTTTGGCTAAACTCTAATTGAGAGATTAGACAACCTGTGGGGTCTATACCCGTTGAACTGAGGCATGCTGAGAATGAGATAGTCTGTTGTGACTATGCTAGAGTGGCGGATGCCTCTAGACTTAAAGTATGAGCTACTGACTCGGTGAATTGCTGCCCTGAGTGCTTGTTTGATAGTTAACTAGTTGAGGCTAGCCTAGTAATGGCTGTTAGTGGAGAAGTTGCCTCATTAAGGTTGGCTTGATGAATGATTGCGGATTAAGGATGATATGAGATCCTTGAATATTTGGTAATTAGTTGAGAATTTACTATGAGCCATTAGAGAGTTGTCTGGGAACCACTGATGGTTGATAGTGATGAATGATGAGATGAACAGCCTAAGATTACCAGACTTGAGTATATTACTTAAGTTTCTGATTCTTGGAGGGAATCATGGTGGTTCAAGTAACATAAGAACTTAATGAGGTTGAACGACCAATGTGTCGTCGTAGAAGAGCATTGGGCTCGAGTATACGTGGTATGAAAGATCCGAAAATTGATATGGATCATGAGAATTGAGTAAAGATGGGTGATCGGAATATGAGTACTAAAAGAGAATGTGTCTCGATCGGTTAATCGTACGAAACCCAAGGGCTAAATAGGTTGTGAGGACTTTAAATGAAAATGAGGAAATTTGTTGGTTAAGCAAGCTCGGAGAGAAGCTACCATAATCCTCTAAGTCACTATGGTGATAAATGCTTGTGTTGACGAGTTAAGTGATAGAAGTCAAGAGAAAGGTGACTCTGAGTTATTTCATTCACGAGGAAAGTGAACGTGTGAGAAGGACCAAAAGAGTTTTGAAAAGCTTGTGAAGCTATGAATAAGAATGAGATTGATTGAGATTGATGGGAGAATGAAAGTTGAAATTGCCTCATCTGGATTGAGGATCTTGATAAGAAAACCTTGGAGGTTTTGGGTACACTAAAGAAAGAAAGTGACCATGGCAGTACTAGCCCTAAGAGGCTATTGATGATTGGTAAAAGCTCACTAGAGAAAAGATTTCCTCGAAGGCATGAGAAATGCCTAGATGACCTCTATTGAGTTGTTCGATGGAAAGTATCATCCTGGGGTTGCTTGAGAGCAAGGGTTATTCGGATCCTAATACTTTTGCAAGGATCATAGGATGATCAACCAGTGTAAGATAGAGTTCTCAAGGTTTTTTAAGCATATGGTAAAGGTAGTCAAGGACCCTTGAATAATATAAGTAAATCCCTGAGTGGATTGGAACTTAAAAACCTTATGGCTGTTTGTTATTCCTGATTTTGAGGAATGGTGATGGGACTCAACAAGAGAGGAGAATGATCGAAAGACTTATGAATAAAAGAACTCCTGCTCATGGATTACGAGCAAAGAGATGTTCATGATGAATATGGAACGTGCCTACTGGAAATGGCTGATTACCGGGTGTAAGACACATGGTGGAAAATGGGTAGTCCGTCTTTTCTGTTGTGGAAGGGTTGGAAGAAGAATCGGCATGCTAATTTGCCTAAAATTAATGATTTCCTGGGATCGGTTGGTCGAATTGGAACCATGAGAAATGAAATCATGAGTTGCTATTCCCTAAAGAATAGAATATTGTTCTTAAAGGGCGATTGGACCATGAAATGGTCGTTGACGAAAAGAAAAGTGAACGGACTTGATAGTCCTGACTAGTTGTGATTCTAGTGAATGAGTTAGTAAATAAAAAGAGCGCTTAGAGAATACTTGCAAAGTGATCAGAAGTAATCAAATTGAGCATTCGACAAGTGAATTGATGGATAACCAGGGACGAGCAGATATTGTCACTTGAGGTGACGGAGTTATGGGAGAGAGAATGTGAAAGTATGGTGGCATTTGAATACTGGAGTAAATGTATCACCGTCGGCGCAGACTCCAAGGTTGTCATCCTATGGAATGGGAAGGACAAGGTGAACAGAGTTGTGTAGTTTATTCTTTAGGGTAAGAGACCCAATTGTAAAAGAAAGAAAAACTCTAAATTGTCTTAGTATTATGATTGAGCGTCTGTACCAAGAAAAAGGACGCAGAACTTGAATGACTCTTGAAAGTGAAACCCAAGAGACAGTCTTGTAGACAATGTTGAATTCCAGAATGATGTTGACGTTCAGTGGAACGAACGGAATTGGGATAAGGTCGCCTTAGTGAGTTATGGAACTCAGAGGCTAAAACACTAATGCTTCTCGAGAGAAGAGTGACAAGAATAAGTAAAATGTCGTGCGGTCCTAAAGGGGACCCATGACGGCGAAGAGCCGAGGTCTAAGCTCTCAAATGAAAAGTGCGAGGAATAGTTGGAAAGATTCGACACCTGGTGGAAGGAAGTTGATAATCGCCGAACTAAGTACCCAAGAAATGATTGTGTTGATCGTTATCAGATCCATAGCCCGTGCTCTTCACATTCAGCATATATCAAGCATCTCCTTAGAGTCTATAGGACACTCTCAAAAGCTATTCATGTTTCTCATGACTCCTTACATGGGTTCAACCATCGTCTTGAGTCCCGACTAGTTGTGATTCTAGTGAATGATTTAGTAAATGAAAAGAGCGCTTAGAGAATACTTGCAAAGTGATTTGAAGTAGTCGAATTGAGCATTCGACAAGTGAATTGGTGGAGAACCAGGGACGAGCAAATATTGTCACTTGAGGTGACTGAGTTATGGGAAAAAGAATGTGAAAGCATGGTGTCATTTGAATACTGGAGTAAAGATATCGTCGTCGGCATAGACTCCAACGTTGTCATCGTATGGAATGGGAAGGACAAGGTGAACGGAGTTGTGTAGTTTCTTCCTTAGGGTAAGAGACCCAATTGTAAAAGGAAGAAAAACTCTAAATTGTCTTAGTATTATGATTGAGCGTATGTACCGAGAAAAATGACGCAGAACTTGAATGACTCCTGGAAGTGAAACCCAAGAGACAGTCTTGTAGACAATGTTGAATTCTAGAATGATGTTGACGTTCAGTGGAACGAACGGAATTATGATAAGGTCGCCTTAGTGAGTTATGGAACTTAGAGGCTAAAGTACTAATGCTTCTCGAGAGAAGAGTGACAAGAATAAGTAAAATGTCGTGTGGTCCCAGAGGGGACCCGTGACGAAGGATAGCCAAGGTCTGAGCTCTCGAATGAAAAGTGCGAGGAATAGTTGGAAAGATTTGACACCTGGTGAAAGGAAGTTGATAATCGCCGAACTAAGTATCCAAGGAATGATTGAGTTGGTCGTTATCGTCTTGAGAGACGATGGTTGAACCCATGTAAGGAGTCATGAGAAATATGAACAGCTTTTGAGAGTGCCCTATGGACTCTAAGGAGATGCTTGATATATGATGAATGTGAAGAGCACGGGCTATAGATATGATAAGGTAGGATTTCTCGGTCGTGAAATCTATGAGAAATGAAATCTCTGTAGAGCCTTGGAGGAGTAGAATGAGTGATAAATCGATTAGAGTCGATGTGGGATTGCTAGTAGTTGAAAGTTCTTGGAATTGACGAATGTAATAGATAGGTCGTGGAAAGATTCCTTACAAAAGCTGTTCCAATGGTAAAATAGATGGAGGACGAATTGTAGCACTAAATGGGCGACTAAACATGAAAAGAAATTTTGAGGACTTAAGCTAAGATGAAGCCTATGCTGATAAGGACATTCCTGTTTAGAATCAGAAAGGGTCGAGAGAACCATAATGACGTGATGCAGGGAAGAAACTTGAGGCGTGACATGACTAACGAAAGCCGACTGTGTGAATGCGCTGTGATAATAAGAAAAAAAGAGCGGGAACGCCTAGTGTATGATTTGAGTGGGCTTGCAAATATCCTCGTGGCAAAATTTTGGAAACAATGTCTTGGTAGAATAAGATTTTTGAGTCTATACCTACTGCAAGAAAATAAGGTTGTAGTCTTAGTGAGGAGTCGAACAAGAGGCAACACTGATGTATGAAACTCCTCGTGGGTATGAGAGCGTTGCTTGTATGAAGAAAAATCTTGAAGTTATGCGAACTACAAGAGGCTGAGTGCATTGACTGCCTAAAGAGGATTGATGGGAAGTTATGTGGAACGAAGTGATTACCCAAGTATTATTAGTATAATACCCCTATCGCTGAGGAAAGATGAATTATTTAGCTCATGTCTATCATTGAGAATTGAACGGTGCGTAATTGGCGATAGAAGGACAGATCTTCCCTTAAGAAATAAGAGATTCAACTTCTAAATTGAAGTTTGCCAATGGACTAGTCTGATGATTACCTAAAACATCAAGTCTGAAGGTCAAAAAGGAATTGAGATGCTACCACGATCGGACATAGATCCTTGAGTGGTTATAGGAATGGATGGAACCCTTGAGAGCTAGGGATAGAAGTACGAGTCCAGTATTGAGGGACAGCTTAAGGAGACGACCTCATCAAAATTCGAGGAGAGGATTATGGTGTTTCTGCGGATGGCACAAGGGTGTGCTAAGGTACGTATATATGTTATCAATGATAAGGATTGAAAGTTAAAATTAATCTACCATATAGTCAAGTACTAGACGTGTCGATAAAAGGGAAGGACATGATGACGAATGTTGAAGGACCGTTTTGATCCAAGGGAATTTCCGGATGAAATCGAGAATGAACTACTACGGAAGTAATCATGTAATTATTTAAGGAGTCAAGAGGGCCAAAACTCAATTTGGTTAATGGAGGGCAAGTTGATAAAGCCCTTGAATCTCTATTGGTATCAAAGGAAATTTGAAAGGAGTGATATGCCGAGTGGTATGGACAAATGTTACGAACACCAAAAGGGAATGGAGAGAAGCCAATTGGATTGAGGATTGAAGGAGCCGAGTTCCAGGGAAAATATGATTTTGGGCTGGAAAGGATGAGTAAGATCGTCAAGTTATAAAAAGGAATTATTCAAAAGAACGAGGATGTGAGGAGACGCCAATATGCCCGAGGACTGGATGGTTAGAAGGTTGTAAATTTCAAGGACGAAATTTCTATAAGGGAGGAAGAGTTGTGACATTCTGATTTCTAGTCAATTTCAGACTCATTAATGAGAAATGAATCTAGAGATGTATTTTAGTCATATCTCGCTCGAATCTAGTCAATTCGAATATGTTGACCAAAAGGGACAGGCTAACACGAGACGAGATACGTAGACCTAGGCAACTCGGATAGGAAATGGCGCATAGACCATAAGGATTGTCAATGGGATATTTAGAGCCACAAAAGGCCGATCCAAGAACGATTACGGAATGTCTTGCGAGTGTTATACAATTGGAGCGCGGGTGATGCCGCTTAACCAACGTATGATTTGCAAAATTTTCCTTAATCGGACAACGAAGATCGAGACCAAAGGGACTAGTGATAGACCCTCTCAATTACATGACAACCAAAGCTGCCACGAATTGACGAGCCCTAAATGCGACGAGAATCATAGGGTCGATATGCGTTAAGTCTGCAAAAGCCACACGTCTGTTCGAAATAGGCTGAAACCACGTCTGATAGAGGAAACCATCAGAAACGAGTCTTGAAAAATTTGAAAAGGAGAATCAAGAATTTCAACGTTATTCGGATTGGTCATCGCCCTATCGAAGAATTTTGGAGCGAGAAAACGACGTTCCAAATGTCGTGGGTAAAATTACCCTTCCGCCCCTCAAGCTTAAAGCCTTGTCCATGCATTTGAAGAAGGGCAATTTAGTCATTAAACCCTCTCAAGGCTGCCGAAAACTAGGACGGATATTGGCCATTGGATCAAGCTTGATTGACATGGGGGACAAGTGTCACAAGATCAAGCTTGGAGTAGTCATGTCCAACTTTAGATACCTACCATTCAAACCCTTTGACTCAAGCCTTGAATATAAGCTTTTTCACTCTCTCTCCTCACTCTTGTTCGGCCATGACACCCCCTCAACCCACCAAAAACCATCTTCTTCTTCCTCTTGATTCTGTCAATCACCGACCAGAACTGCCGCCGCCCTTCGTCGCTTCCGATGACCACTTTCGACCACCGTCCAACCGCCGGCCGACCACACCAACTTATTCCTACGTCTTGCCGACCTCCTCGAAGTGGAAGAATGGCATTTGGACCTCCAAGGAGCTCCGGCCAAGAGTTTTCCTGGAAGCCGACAGAATCAAGCTCAACCAGAGGTAGGTTCAGTTTCTGACCCTTTTGAAGGCATAAATGTGGGAGTTTTGAGGTCAAATTTTGAGAAGATCTAAAAGACATGTATATGAATCTATGGTAAAAAGTTGGGCTTGATTTGATGAATTTTTGACCTCGAATCGGTCTTGTAAACCTTGCACAGAAACTGTCGGCTACTGACCTTGGAGGATCCGACGACTTTCCACGAAATTCCGACTACGATTCGACTCCAAACTCATGGTAAGCCTCATAAACCCTTAGATAGACATGTTAAGAGGTAGGATGATGACTAAATGATGGAATTGGAGTTGATTAAGGCTCGATTGTGCTCAGTTTACACAGAATCGAAAAGGACCGGTTCGGTTCTATGCAAAACCGAATCTGTGGGGGCTATTGGCGTTGGGTTTTAAGTCTCAAATTGATGATTAAGACATGTTATGATGATGAGGAATAAGTTATGGAGGATTATGGTTCATGGAATGAGGAATTGGATATGAAAAATTGATGAATTGGTTGAATATTTTAGGTTGCGTGGTGAATTGAACCCTTGAACTATTTGGTCGAGACTTTGAGGCCATTGCAAAAATAAATTTGTGTTATCAAGCTTAAGGTAAGGGAATTCCTAACCTTATGCTAGGAAGATTGGACTCAATTGGGTAAGTCAGGAAATAATTCAATTAGTCCTCGAGCAATTCCAAGGTGGTTGGTTGTTGTATGTGTCCTAGAATGATTTGGAGGATTTGAAGGCGTGCTAATGCTTATGCTTGAATTATTCATCATGTCTGAATGTCACTCGATTGCCTTGAAAGCCATGAGTGTTTGGATTGAGCTTGAGTTGCACCTGTTGTTTGTATGTGAAATGAATTGAGAATCATGACATGAGCATGACATGGCGAGATCCTGAGGCGTATGAGACGTGGGGTGATGTGGTGGATACCCTGAGGCGCTGAGGCCCGGGGTAGAGGTTGTGTGGTGCCCTGATTCGATCTAATCGCAGGGTTGTGTTGGTCACGATCCTGATGCAATCTAATCGTGGGATGGAGATATGAGGTGTTGGCACCAGCCTGGAGAATCATTGAAACTTGATTCGTTTACGCCGATTGTCAATGATGGTATGATACATTTACGCGGATCGAGCCTGATGCGATCTAATTGTGGGCATGACAATAGCTTGATGCGATCTAATCGCGGGCATGAGATTGAGGCAGGAAGGAAAGGATGGTTGTGATGAGGTGACAGGATGAGTCGTGCATGAACATCTGAGTGTGTTATGATACCATATTTGTATGCCTGTCACTTGCGTGTGGTTATCTATATTTGAATTTACTGAAATATCTATGGGTTTGAATTATTGGGTTATGTGACTGCTTGAGTGGACGGTCGGCCTAACCTAGGGTTAGGACCCACCTTATTGAGATGTAAATCTCACCCCGTTGTGGACAACATTTTTCAGGTCCCTGATGAAGAAAACCGAGTTCGCCATGGGTTGGCATTCAACGGATGAAGTCATTAGAGGGAAAATGAAGACTTCTCTTTTGTGACCTTAGAATTGAATAGTAGATATCTTGAGGATTTAGATTTGTAATAAATGAAGTATGATTGACCTTTATTAATGGTGTGCCCTTGTGTCCTAAGTCATCGGGTGTTGCTTTATTTGTAAATTGAAGTCGGCGTCGCTTTCGCATGCATGTTTCTTTCAGCGTATAAGACATTGCCCAATGGATCCTGGAGCTTTCAATATGGAACGACTTGGTGGGATGCTCGCGTGCTCGCCGCGTTCGCGACGTGACAACTCAAGTCGCAATAGAGGTATATTTATTTCTGCGGGTGCGATTGAAAACCCTATCGAATAGTTAAAAGCATTATATTTATTTCGGCGAAAACTAGAGAAATGGGATCGGGGACTTTGTTACGCCAACTGTCAAAGTTGATGCCCTTTCGGCACCTAAGTTGAATGATTTATCTAACCCTAAGATTTCACACAGATGAATGAGGTGCGAATCCTAAATCTAAGAGTTCGTATAGATAGGAATGAATATCCTAGCAAACACAGTCAATAAAATGAATGTGCAAATCAAGGATCCAAAGCATACGGATAAATCACATGAATACATCGTGGCATCCATACTAAGGCCCTATTAACTTATAGAAATGTCATTCAACGCTCAAGAGTGTTTTCGACATGATTTACCCTAGAGGGGCAGAATCGTAATATTGAAGAGTTTTGCGGTACTAAAATAAAAAATTTGTCATTTCAGATGAAATGTGTAGTCAAAAGGTGGTGGAAATAGGATTGGTCACCAAACCAATCCATTTCCTATTTTTCGAGAATTTTTCTGAAATTTTAGAAATGATTTACTCTTTGAGGGGTAAAATCGTCATTTCAGAAAGTGATAAGAAGTGAAAATTCCAAACAGAAGGATTAGTCGACCACCCGACCTAAATCCTAATTTTGAGTAATTTTCACGGCTCGATCAGAATAAGAAAGATTATTTGCCCTTTGAAGGGTAAAATCGTCATTTTTAGAAAAAAGAATGAGATTTGAAAATCCAAGCATAAAAATTGATCACCTGACTGACCCTAATTCTTATCTTGGCATTCTCGACTTATCTCATATACCAAGCAAAGGCGACTTACCTTTAAAGGGTAACATCGCCAATTTCTGGAAAAACGGATAATAAATCTAAAATATAGAATTGAACAGTTGTCTTTGGTCAATCCTCGATTTTTTGGAATTTTTAGAATGTCCAAGAATTTTTCACAATTTTCCTATATTTTTTAGGATTTTCTAAGATTTTCTAACAGTTTTTAGAATTTTCTAGAATTTTTTTGATTTTTTAAAAAATCATTTTAAATTTTTTATTAAAAAAATGATTCAAATCGGGGCGACCCGACCTACTAAAATCGGGACCTGGCCCAGACCTAGACCCACGTGGCCTTAACTTCCAAAACGACATCGTTCTGTGTTTTTCTATTTTTCAGTTAATCGGATTAAATCTGACGGCTACTATTGAACCACGTAGCTACTCCACGGCTTTAGGATCAGTTAAGTAAAATCTGTGGCTCAGATCAAAAGCCAACTACTCCTCGATTGTCAAATCTGATTACTTAAACCTATAGCCACAATTAAAATTAAGACTCGATCTGGACCGCTCATCCTCATTAACCTAAACAACGCCACTCGACCACTAACCTAAACAGCACATTTTCGGTCTGTTCTGATTTTCTGATCATTTTATAATATTCATATTTTCTAGTCGAACAGTCATTAAAAATAGGACTCGATTAATGTAGATCGTCCAATTTAAATTGACTCAGCCTAACAAACTATCGGCCGAGCCGACTCGACATTCACATGGACCAATCACGTGCTGCTTCCTAGACCTTTAACTCGTTGACCTGCCACGTATGCATCGTCTTCAACCTCTCGACGACATCTAAATGGACGGCTAAAAGTCTCCGGCGAAAATTGTCATGCCCCCAACCCGGCGAGCACGCGAACATCCCACCAGGCCATTGATCTTCAATAATCTCCCAAGATCCCTTAGCCAATCACATCATAACTCAAAAACAAGCAAGGTCACGGAAGCCACAAACTGCTTCATATAAAATCACAATAAGATGACTCAGGACATAGGGTACATCTTCTTATAATCATCAATTATAAGTTCAGATGATACAACTCTAACTTCAATTTAACATGAAATCCCTTCAGTCACAAAAGTGTGAATCTATCTCCTAGAATCACTTCCTCGAATATCGATCATTGACAAGCTCAAATTTCCATCGCCTGGAACCTGAAAAAGTAAGTCCCCACTGGGGAGAGATACATATATATATATATGAAGGGACAGGATCGCAGATTATAAAAATAGAAAGGAAATTATTAGAGAAGATTAAAAACGACGCATTTTAAGTTTGTTAGTCCAGTAGTTACGACATGACTCAGAAAGTAAGAAATAAACACTCAAAAGATAATATAACAATTCTAAAGCAGTATATAATATAGCAACAACGATTATAAGCACAAGCAACATTATTTTACTTACTTATTACTAAAATATGTATAGAAGAGCTGTTCTATAGATATATCAAGAAACCAGTCACAGAAATCAATAAAACAAGCTACTAAATATAAACAAATTTGTATCGACAATATAGATGATAATATAATATGAATGCGATAACAGATAGTGAATATAAAAAGAATGAAAGTGCTTAACATAAAAAACCACTAGCAAGGAGGCAGAGCCTACACAATCTGGGGTATATTGTTAGAATTTAAATATGCAAAGTAAAGTGTGTACCGCTAGTCCAGGAGAAGAGGCCACAGATCAATCTTTATTGGGAGTTGAATGTAAAATGTATGCAGAACGTAAATTATAACAATTAAAAGTTTACAACGCCTTAGACACCAATAGGTGACAAAGCCTACCGATTCTCGATCTTAAAAGGCAGAAAATGATGAAAAATTTACTTTTATTGAATGTGGATGAAAGATTATAGAAGTGGAAATTAAAAGATCCTCAAATCTGTGATTACAAGTGCAAAACTTCAAAAATAGTTCAAGGAAGAACAGAAAGGTTTCTGGGTAGAAATAGTTGGACAGAAAGCTTACGGATCTGGATTTGGAAGTGTTCAGTAAGGTTCTTCAAAATATGGTGTTTGGAAAGATAGAAAGGTAGAAAGGTTCTCGAGGAAGGTCGGTTGAGAGAGAGCTTCAAGGGAGAGTGTCGGCTTCAGAGATGGAGCGAAGTCAGAAAGGGGAGAGAGTGGTAGCTGCCGAAGTCCCTTTGTCCGTTGGAGAAGATTCGGTTTTAAAGACAGAAAATTTACTATTGCCACAGTAAAAGGTGAACAGTGATCATAAAAAGCCGCTACAGTGTATAGTGAGCAGTGCACAATGTACAGTATTGTATGGTGTATAAAATACTAAAATACAGAAATACTTGTTACAACCAAAATTTAATCAAATTCTCGGGCGAGGTCAAAGTTGATGTCGTAACAATCGTCTTCGTTGGTATTACCGCTGTGGTGTAGAGACGATTCTGCCTGTGATTCTTCATACTTAGTGATGGCTCTTTTCATCATGTCATAAAAATCTCTTTGTTGGTCATGCTGGCCAACTTAGAGACTGTCATCACCATGTCATGCAGAAAGGTTGTCACGCCCCGTGCTCCGGGCACAAGCACGTGACTCCCTGCAAGCATAAACTCTTTCTCGAGGTCCCATGATTCACATAGGTCGAGAGATGAACCATATTGATAGCAAGCATAAGCTTTAACATACAAACTCCTCCACACAATAATAAAAAGAGACCAAGGTAACGAGAACACCAATAATAAACATAACCTCCTATCCTGTTCATACAAAAGCGCTAGCAAGCTAAACCAACTGATCAGCAGCGGTGACAGGGTCAATACAAAAGTGAATCATCACATCTCCCAAAGAAACAAGCATCAAGGTCGTCATCAAAACATCAGACCAGAAGGACAGGGACTCCTAAGTCGAGCTACTGGAATCGTCAGTCTCCTTAGCATCCTCAGATGGCCCGTACTCTGAGAGAGTCTTATGGCAAACCTCTACGGTGTCCTCGAGTGTCTCGTTAGCTGACGGCTCCACCTTGTCGTCCTCGGTAGCCTCGATCTCAATGACCTCGTCAATATCCTCTAGGGTCGGGGTCCTCTTAGAAACATTCCTCGAGCAAGTTATTGACCCCTCAGCTTCCATTGAATCCCGAGCGGGATGACACCAGTTAGGGATTACCTAGCGGGGTACCTAAGTGGGCTTCAGTGACCCTGTAGAAACATCCCCTACCTTTCTAAACTAGGTCTCGTACCTACGAGGCTTCCAACTGCTACCACCCTCGTCGATCCAAACTACGGTACATTTCCTAACATACACCGTCCCCTGTCCGTCCGGAAACTCATCAAAATACACTGACATCTCTTTAGGGTTACCAAACCTGATTGGCCAAATTCTCACGGCCTAGATCTGAAATATAGGGTCCCACAACGGGGTGAGATTTACATCTTCGTAAGGTAGGTCCTAACCCTAGGTTAGGCTGACCGTACGCTCAGGCAAATGCAATCAAGGCAAGCGCACATGCAATCACATGAAACATTCAACAGTCATTAAATAACATGCGGATGAAACGAGTGTCAGACATGTAGTCATGGTATCATATTACATCACTAGAATCAAACACACATTGCCATGCCAAAACACACTTTTTAGTCCTCCTCATTTTCACGCCCGCATTTAAAACGCCTCAGGCTCGGTCCGCCTAAATACGCCTCAAAAAATCACATTGACAAACCCGCGTAAACACATCAGGTTTTCAATTTCACTCTAGGCCTATGTCGGCATATCTCAACTTTGTCCTGCGTTTCAACGCATCAAGACTATGGCCATCTCAACCCCGCGCCTCGTACGCCTCAAGGTATCATTCAACTCAAACCTCGCGACTTAACGCCTCGGGGTATCCATCCACCAACCCCGCGTCTCAAGGCCTTAGAGTGTCACAATTTCTCAGACATGCCACATGCTCATTTCAATTCATAACACATGCTCAATTTCAAACTCATGCAATGAGCAACACATCAATGGCATGCGAGGTAATTAAATTCGACATTCAAATGCGATAATCATTCCATGACACAAGCATTGTCAAGCATACAAACCGTCTACATCTCTCAAAGATGCATAAAGACAATCTCTCCATAGACTTCTAGGAAATCAATCCAATTCATGCTCAATTCACCCAATTGAGTCCAATCCTCCTAGCCAAGGTTTAAAAACTCCTTACATCAAGCTTAGTTCAACACAATTCTCCTTCTAAGCACTCCAATGGTTCGGTCCAATTATCCCAAAAGCAAGTCAATCGCACAATCTAAGGAAATTCAACAAATCGTCAATTTTTCTTGCTCAATTCATCAATCCATGAAACGTAAACCTCGTTGACATGTTCATCAATATTCTAGCACGTCTCAATGATGAATTTGAGACTCAATTCCAACACCAACAGCCTCCCACAGAATCGATATGCATAGAACCGAATAGGGCATTTTTGGTTTTGCGCATATCTCAACCATTCAACCCTTAAACTAACTCAAATCCTTAATTTATCCACTAATCTACTTGCTCATATGTAGTTCTAGGGTTTGGGGAGCCTCACCGAAAATTTGAGGCCAAGACGACGCCGGAAAGTCCTTGAATGACGCAGGTTCCTCCAAGTCCTTCGACGGTCAGTTTTCTTTCCTTCAAACACAAGATCCATTTTGGGTCAAAACTCCATCAAATTCACCCAAAAATTTTACCACAACTCAGCCTATGTGTTCTCTAGATGTCCACAAAATTTGGATAAAGGAATCAAAGGTTTTGGGGTCCTACGGAGTCTAAACAGTGGCTTACCTCCAGCTACAACGATTTTCGTCGGCTTCTGGGAGAATGATCGGCCGGGACTCCTCAGTGGGTCAAATGACCTGATTCCACTTGGAGGATATCAGCAAGAGGATGAGGAAGGGGCTGATAGTCAATTCGGGTCCAAGCGATGGCCGGAGATGGCTGTTGACGGCGGCGATGGAGGCGGCAGAAATCGGTCGGCTAGGGAGTTCTTGGCAGAAAGGAAGAAGATGAAGAAAAAGAAGATGATGACTATGGTGGTGGGTGTTCGGCAGAATGGAGTGAGAGAGAGGAGGACATACACAATTTCAATAGCCAACTTGGTTGAATGGTAGGTTAAAAGTGTCCCCATCCACATTAATGCTTAATCCTTTGACACTTGTCCAAGGGTCAATCAATGCTTCATCCAATGGCTCTTAATCCCTCAAATTTTTGGCAGCTATGTGGGTGTGTTAATGACCAAAATGCCCTCGTCCAATTATAAATGCAAGTTCAAGACCTGAGGGGCAAAATGGAAATTTTACCCCAACATTCGGAACGTCGTTTTTCTGATTTCAAATCTCTTCGATAAGGCAACTGTCACGCCCTAAACCCGGCGAGCAAGTGAACATCCCACCAAGCCGTTCCTTTATGAAAGTCTTCCAGGATCTTTCGGCCCACAATACAAATAATCCAATTTCAAGCGGACGCTTCAGTCATCTCCACTCCATTCAATAAAACAAATGGCTAGGGACAAATAGTAGTGGTTTTATTTTACAATTGCAAAATAGAATACAATCCCTAAGTTCACAGAATATCTTGTACTCATTCACTTATTACTCTCGAGAATACCAATCGTTGAGCTTACTGATGCTCCATCGCCTGGAACCAGAAGAAAATGTTAATCCCTAACAGGGTGAGATATAAATCTCAGTTTGGTAGGTCCTAACCCTAGATTAGGCTGACCGTCCACTCAGGCAATTATAACCACAAACAAATTATACAAAATCAAATGAGGCAATTAACTAACAGAAAATAACACACGGATGTCAGGCATGCAATCCAGGCAGCTTAATACTTCATTATACTCAAGCACAGTTTATCCAGCCAAATTGCACCTCCCACCCTTTCTTGCCTCAATTTGAATCATGTCCACGTTTAGGACCCATCAGACGGTCTCATTGACAAACCCGCGTAAACGCATCAGGTTTTCAATGCTACCACAGGCTTGTGTCGACACATCACAACTCTGTCTCGCGTTTCAACGCATTAGGACTATGGCCATCTCAACCCCGCGTCTCATACGCATTAAGGTGCCTTCACTCCAAACCCCGCGCCTCAGCGCCTCAAGGCATTCATTCATACAACCTCGTGTCTCATACGCCTTAGGGTGCTATTCAATTCAAACTACGCGCCTCAGCGCCTCAGGGTATCCAGTCACACAACCCTGCGTCTCAACGCATCAAGGTATCACAACTTCTCACAAATGCCATAATTCATTTCAACTTATAACACATAACACCAAGTGCAAACTCATGCACAAACAATACACCTATGGCATGCAAGACGATTCAATTGACATTCAAACATGGTAGTCAACTTAAGGCATAAGCATTATTAATCAATCAAGTCCTCAATGGCTTTCTAGGATATACTTTGGACAACCATGTAATAATTTCTAAGAACCGATCAATTTGTACTAAAAAATCACCCAATCGAGTCTAATCTTCCTATTGAAGGTTTATAATCCCCTTACCTCAAGCTTAATACCACAAAATTCTTCTCCCAAGTGCCTTAAGAATTCGATCCAAATAGCCCAAGGACAACTCAATCGTGTAACCTAATGAAATCCATCCAATCGTCAATTTTTCTTGCCCAAATCACCAATCTATGGACCACAAACCTTATTAACAAGTTCCTCAACAACCTAGCATGTCTCAATGATGAATTTGAGACTCACTTTCAATCATCAACAGCCCCCACAGAATCGGTATGCACATAATCGAACCGGGCAATTTTCGGTTCAATGAATACCGCAAATAACCAGCCCTTAAACTACCTCAAATCCTCAATTTATTCACTAATTTACTTGCTATCATGTAGATCTAAGGGTTTGGGAAGCTCATCGAAAATTTAACGCAGAGTCGTCGCCAGAAACTCCTTGAATATCACCGGTTTCCCTTAGTCCTCAAACCGGTAGTTCTGGCCCTTCAAATACAAGACACATTTGGGGTCAAAACTCTATTAAATTCATCCCAACTTTTTACCACAGCTCATCTAACTTTAATAATAAAAGTGTAGAAGACCTCACCAAAATTTAAAGCAATTTGAAGTCCGAAAGACCTCGGAATAGGTCTTTCCCCAAAACCGGTTAGAATCTGACCTCTCCTGACCTTTGTCCACTCAAATCGATCTATAGGGTCAAATTGAGCTTATAATATGTCCTTATAAGCAAAAGACAATAAGCTTTCATATGGAAGTAGTTTTACCTCAACTCAATATTGAACGTCAAAGATTTGGCCAGAATAGTGGGACAGTCGGGACTGGTCGGTTGGGAGCTCTCGGATTCAAAACTGACCAACCTGACCTTTGCTCCTTCAAACGGCTCTATGGTACAAATGGCTGGGTGGATTTGGACCCATAATACCTTGTTAGAATGGCAAGACGATAAAATTTCTATTGCCAGTGGTTTTACCTCAATTGACGATCGAATGAAAAAATTATGATCGGAACAGTGAGTTGGTCAGAACAGGGCAGCGAGCTAACGAGCAAGAGAAGAAGAAGAAGAAATGCCAGATGGAGGGGATATGCTCGGCCAAAAGAGAGAGAGAGAGATTTTATCCAAATTCAAGAGCCAACTTGTTGAATGGTAGTTGAAAAGTGGATATGTCCACTTAAGGCATAATCCATTGACACTTGTCCAAAATGTCATTCAAGCTCATCCAATGGCCATGATTCTCTCAAATTTTTGGTGGCTTTGGGGGTGTGTCAAAGATCAAAATGCCCTCGTCCAATTATATAAGTAAGGCTAAGGCTTGAGGGCAAAATGGTAATTTTACGCCCGTCGTCCGGAACGTCGTTTTTCTGATTCCAATTTTCTTCGATAAGGCAACGGCCAATCCAATTGTAATATAGGAATTCTTGATTCTCCATTCTCGAATTTCAAGACTTATTTTTGAATCATTTCTCTATTCAATGCGATTCCAGCCTATCCCGAACCGACAGGCGACTTTTGCAGATATTACGCGTATCGACCCTGTGATTCATATCACAATTAGAGCTCTTTAATTCATGGCGACTTTGGTTGTCATGTAATTGTGAGGATCTATCACTGGTTCCAATGGCCTCAATCGTCGCTGTTCGATTTAGGAAAATTTTGCAAATTATATATTGGTTTAAGTGGCATCTCCCGCGCCCCAATCATATAATGTTAGTAATGTATTCCTTAATCGTTCTTAGATCGGCCTTTTATGGCTCTAAATGTCTCCTCCACAATCCTTATGGTCAAAGTGTCATTTCCTATTTGAGTTTCCTAGGTCCACGTACATTGTCTCGCATTAGCCTTTCCCTTTTGATCAATCAACTCAAGATTGATCAGAGCCGAGCGAGATACGAATGAAATACATCGTTAGGTACATTGTCGTCAATGAGTCTTGAAATGATAGGAAAATCAGAATGTTACAACTCTTCCTCCCTTACAAAAATTCCATCCTCGAAATTTACAACTTTCTAATCTTCTAGTTCTTTGGGGTATCGGCGTCTCATCGCATCCTCATTCTTCCGGATAATTCCTTTCATGATTTGACGATCCTACTTGTCCTTCCAAAGCTATCTTTCCCTTGGATTTGTCTCCTTTAGTCCTCAATCTAAGTTGCTTATTTCCATTCTCTTTCGGTATTCAAAATATTTGTCAGCAGTTCATCTTTGAGCGTTCACATTATCTCTTTCATTTATCCATAACCATTATTACTAAGCCCTCGCCAGAATGCACTCTTTAATGTCCATACCATTCAGCGTGTCACTCCCATGAATTTCTTCCCTGTTCTATCCATTTCCATAACCCGTTAAATGTCAGGGTCTGTTCATCGAAGCATCTCAATTCCTTTCTGACTCCAAGCTTAATGCTTCAGGTAGTTATCAAACTAGTGAATTGGCAACCTTACAATTTAGGAGTTAAATCTCTTATTTCCTTAAACAAATCCTATCCTTTATCTGCCAAATGCACGATGCTCAATTTTCACTTATATACATCCGCTACTTAAATCACCCTTTTCTAGGCGATATAGGATATTTCATCCTTAGTCCTTAAGCAATCTCCTTCATACACGTTGTTCCTCATTCAATTTTTCTAGGCAACCACATACCTTAAATTCTTATGATTTACGTAAACTTGAAGCCTCTCATTGCGAGTCGTGTTTTCCAATTTCGTCGCCAGAACATTTGCAAGCCAACTCCAACCATGCATTAGACATTCTAACTATATAGCTTTACTATCACGACGTATTCTCATAGCCCACTTCAGTTTGCCTTGCTGCGCCTCAAATTTCCTTTCTGCGTCACGTAATTATGATTCACTCGACCCCTTTTTAATTCCAAATTGGGACACTATTGTCAGCATAGTCATCAACTTGACTTAAGTCCTCGCAAACTATTTTCGTATTCATTCATTCATGGAATTGCTTTTGTGAGAAATCTTCCCCCGATCCATCCATAATCATTCACTAATTCCAAGAAACTTTCAATTTCTGCAACTCACATTGATCTTAGTCGATTTATCACTTATTCCATTCCTCGAGGGTTCTACAGGGATTTTATTTCCTAGAAATTTCACTACTGAGGAATCTTACCTCATCAGGCCCACAACTTGTTCTCTTCACAATTATCAGCACACCACAAGCATCTCCTTAGAGTCCGTAGGATACTCTCAAAAGTTATTCATATTTCTTATGACTCCTTAAATGAGTCTATTCATCGTCTCTAAAGACAGTAACAATCAATCAAATTATAGCTTGGATACTCAGTCTGGCTATTGTCAACTCCTTTTTACCATGTGTCAAATCTTTCAAATTTTCCCTCACACTTTTTACTTGAGAGCTCAGACCTTGGCTCTCTTTGTCACGGGCCTCCACTAGGACCACACAATATTTTGTTCATTTTTGTCACTCTTTCCTCAGAAAGCATTAATGCCTTAGCCTCTTGGTTTCACAACCAGTTACTGACCTTATCCTAATTTCATCTGTTCCACTGAACGTCGACATTATCCTAGAATTCAACGTCGTCTACAAGACAGTCTCTCAAACTTAACTTCCCTTACAACAATCATTCAAGTTCTGTGTCGTCTTTCTCAATCTAGACGCTCCATCTTAATATCAAGACAATTAGGATTTTCTCTTTCTTCCATACTAGGGTCTCTTACCATGTGAAGAAAGCTATACACTTCAGTGTCATTCTCTTATTTCAAATCCACCATGTCCTTCCTATTCCATAAGACGTCGATCTTGGAGTCTGCGCCAATGGCAGTGTTTTACTCCAGAACGTAGATGCCACCATACTTGGCATTCTTCTTTCCATAATTCAGTCACCTCAAGTGATAATATATGTTCGTCCTTAGTTTCCACCAATTCACGTATCGAATACTCGATTAGATTACCTCAATTTACTCTGCAATTACTCTCTAAGCGCTCTTTTCGCTTCCTCAATCGTTCACTAAAATTATGAACATCCAGGATTGTCCAGTCCATTCACTTTTCTTTTCATCAACGACTATCTCATGGTTCAATCGTCTTTTAAGAGTGACGCCCTACCCTTTAGAGGCGATAACACACAATACCACTCCTAGTGGTCTATATTTATGCTCAATCAATCTCATAAAATCATCAATGTTAAACAACTAATAGATTTCTTTCCTCAACTTTTCCAACGACAGAAGGAACGACATGTTAGTCTCTCATTACGAGATTGGCGATGGGGTAACAACCATCTCTCGCAAGTACGTTTCATGTTCCAAAATGAACATCTCTTTGCTCGTAATCCATGAGTAGGAGTTCTCTTCTTTTACTGATTCCCATTACCATTCATCAAAATCAGGAAGAACAACTAGCCATGAGGCTTTCAAACTCCAATCCACTCGGAGATTTACTTATCTTATTCAAGGGTCCTTAACCGCCTTTACTATATGCTTAAACGACCTTGAGAACTCTGTCTCATGCTGGTCAATCGTCCTTTGATCCTTGCAAAAGTATCAGGATCCAAACAACATTTGTTCTCAAGCAATCTAGGGAAAGCACTTTCATTAAACAATTCAATAAGGGAAATCCAGGCAAATATCATGCCTTCGAGGAAACCCTTCCTATAGTGACCTTTCACCAATTATCAACAGCCTCTTAAGGCTACAATCTGCCAGGGTCACTTTCTTTTCTTAGTGTACCCAAAACCTCTAAGGTTTCCTTACAAAATCTCCAATCTAGAGGGAGACAATTTCAAATCTCATCCATCTGCTTGACTCAATCAATCTCAACCTTATACATAGTTTTACAAGCTTTTTCAAACTCTCGTGGTCCTTCCTACACATTCAATTTAGAAAAGATTAACTCAGAGTCACCTTTCTCGTGACTTCCATCACTTAACTGCTCAGCACTAGTCGTCTCAATGACTTGGGTAACAATGGTAGCCCCTTTTCGAGCTCGCCTACCCATAAAAATTTCTCATTTCTATTCAAGGTTCTCACGACCCATTCAACTCCTAGGTCCCATGTGGTTCACAAATTCGAGTTAGTCACTTTGCTGGTTTTCACGTTCTGGTTGTTCATCTTTACTCAATTCTCATGATTCATCTCAGTTCTTGGATCTTTTCGTATCTCACATACACAAGCCAAGTGCTACTCTAGTGACCATACTTTGGTCCTTCAATCTTATCAGATTCTCATGTCACTTGAACCACTATGATTCCCTCCAGGAATCCAAGACTTATGTCATCTACTCAAGTCTTTCAGTCTTAGGCTGCTCATCTCATTATCTTTCATCACCACCAATCACCCATTCAGCGGTTTCCGAATAACTCTCAACTAGTTGCTTATTATCCAGGGAATTCAAATCATCCTTAAGCAGCAACCATGCATTAAACAAGCCTCCACGATGCGATTTCTCCATTTACAGCCACTACTAGGCAAGCCTCAACTAGGTCAACCCCAAAAAGTACTCAAAGTGCCATAATCCAGAGGCATCTGCCACTCTAGCATAATCACAACATGCTATCTTAATCTCAACAAACATCAAATCAATGGAGTATAAACTCCTTACGTTGTCGAATCTCTCAATTAAACCTCGGCCATAACAATCACATGATGCAAATTACGAAACATGCCAACTAAGCCAATCACAATATCGGTTTTCTTTTCAAATGGCATCCATTGCCAAGCACGAAGCTTTTAAACGTGTCAATCATGGTGTCATTACACATGCCATGCCACTTTCGAACATTTTCTTTAAGAATCACTCTCGTGTCATACCTCACTTAATCACAACCAAACTCAACATGATACCTAGATTTTCTCTTTCAATTTATGGACTGGGTAGTTCCTGCCTCCTTAATCTTAGAAGCCTGCTAGGAGTCGCTCTTTGTCTGAACCTCTCTGTCCCGGCGATCACTCCCCACCCTCATCAGGCCTGGTCATTGCAGGTTGTCCCAAGTCATACATCTACGGAGATAGCCCCATTCCATACGCCCCGTAACATGCTTCATTACGGTTTATAGGTATCCTATCAACTCATCCCATACCAAGCGACAGTTTATTAAGTCTGATAATGATAAGCTCATGCATGCACCCTCATCAACTTTCATTTTAATGCCATAAATACATGTGCGTCCTAATTGTCCTCGCCATTCATCATACCAAAATCGCCTTTAGATCAATTCCTATCCATTGAAGAGTTCTAATTCCACTAATCAATTGCCTATATTCAACCATATACCTCAAGTCCAATCACTAATCAAGTCAAATTCATAAGCATTCTATCCCAATTAGCCTTTAATCTCAAAATTCTTCGAGTTGGGCCATTGACAAACCACAATCACCATCATGTAATCCAATTGACTCATTAATCATACGCAATACTCTACTGACCTCAAGCACAATTCCTACCTCAAAATCCATGCCTAGGTCCCTTTAATCTCAGCTTACTTTCACTTAAACCTCAAACACCACATTACTCAAAGTCATTCATAAAATCAATTCTAGAACCATCGGGATACAACACAGGTTCAACCCTATAATCCTCAAGATTTAATAGCCAATACTTAATCCTATAGGTCTTATCTAACTACCCCAAGTCATCATCATTATCACTCCAGACCTCAATCACGTTGGATCGAGCTGACCTTGCTCTGATACCAAACAAACGGGGATGTCACGCCCCGAACCCGGCGAGCACGCGAACATTCCACCAAGTCGTTCCTTTATGAAAGTCTTCCAGGATCTTTCGGCCCACAATACAAATAATCCAATTTCAAGCAGAAGCTTCAGTCATCTCCACTCCATTCAATAAAACAAATGACTAGGGACAAATAGTAGTAGTTTCATTTTACAATTACAAAATAGAATAAAATCCCTAAGTTTACAGAATATCTTGTACTTATTCACTTATTACTCCTACGAATACCAATCATTGAACTTACTCATACTCCATCGCTTGGAACTTGAAGAAAATGTTAATCCCTAATAGGGTGAGATATAAATCTCAGTAAGGTAGGTCCTAATCCTAGGTTAGGCTGACCGTCCACTCAGGCAATTATAACCACAAGCAAATTATACAAAATCAAATGAGGCAATTAACTAAGAGAAAATAACACACAGATGCCAAGCATACAATCCAGGCAGCTTAATACTTCATTATGCTCAAGCACAGTTTATCTAGCCAAATTGCACCTCCCACCCTTTCTTGCCTCAATTTGAATCATGCCCGCGTTTAGAACTCATCAGGCTCGGTCTGCGTAAACGCATCAGATCGTTTCATTGACAAATCCGCACAAACGCATCAAGTTTTCAATGCTACCACAAGCCAGTGTCGACACATCCAACTTCGTCCTGCGTTTCAACGCATCAAGACTATTGCATTCTCAACCCCGCGTCTCATATGTATTAGGGTGCCTTCACTCCAAACCCCACGCCTCAGCGCCTCAGGGCATTCATTCATATAACCCCGCGTCTCATACACCTCAGGGTACCATTCAATTCAAACCCCGCGCCGCAGCGCCTCAAGGTATCCAGCCACACAACCCCACGTCTCAACGCATCAGGGTATCACAACTTCTCAGGCATGCCATAATTCATTTCAACTCATAACACACAAGGCCAAGTGCAAACTCATGCACAAACAATACACCTATGGCATGCAAGACGATACAATGGACATTCAAACATGGTAGTCAACTTAAGGCACAAGCATTATTAATCAATCAAGTCCTCAATGGCTTTTTAGGACATACTTTGTACACCATATAATAATTTACAAGAACTGATCAATTTGTACTCAAAAATCACCCAATCGAATCCAATCTTCCTATCGAAGGTTTATAATCCGCTTACCTCAAGCTTAATGCCACAAAATTCTTCTCCCAAGTGCCTCAAGAATTCGATCGAAACAGCCCAAGGACAACTCAACTGTGTAACCTAATGAAATCAATCAAATAGTCAATTTTTCTTGCCCAAATCACCAATCTATGGACCACAAACCTTATTAACAAGTTCCTCAATATCCTAGCATGTCTCAATGATGAATTTGAGACTCACTTTCAACCATCAACAGCCCCCACAAAATCGGTATGCACAGAATCGAACCGGGCAATTTTCGGTTCAATGAATACCTCAAATAACCAGCCCTTAAACTACCTCAAATCCTCAATTTATTCACTAATTTACTTGCTATCATGTAGATCTAAGGGTTTGGAAAGCTCATCAAAAATTTGACGTCGAGTCGTCGCTGGAAACTGCTTGAATATCACCGGTTTCCCCTAGTCCTCAAACCGGCAGTTCTGGCCCTTCAAATACAAGATCCATTTGAGGCCAAAACTCCATCAAATTCATCCCAACTTTTTGTCAAAGCTCGTCCAACTTTAATACTATTAGTGTAGAAGACCTCACCAAAAATTTGAAGTAATTTGAAGTCGGGAAGACCCCAGAAAAAGTCTTTCCCCAAAACCGGTTAGAATCTGACCTCGCCTGATCTTTGTCTACTCAAATCGAGCTACAAGAAGATCTATAGGATCAAATTGAGCTTATAATATGTTTTTAGAACCACAAGACAATAAGCTTTCAGATGGAAGTAGTTTTACCACAATCTGATATCAGACGACATAGATATGACCGGAATAGTGGGACGGTCGAGACTAGTAGGCTGGGAGCTCTCGGATTCAAAACTAACCAGCCAGACCTTTGCTCCTTTAAATAGCTCTACGGTACAAACGGCTGGGTGGATTTGGACCCATAATACCTTGTTAGAACAGCAAGACGATAAGCTTTCTATTACCGGTGGTTTTAACTCAATCGACCATCGGATGAAAAAGTTATGGCCGGAATAGTGAGTTGGCCGGAATAGGGTAGCGAGCTGGCAAGCAAGAGAAGAAGAAGAAGAAGAAATGGCAAATAGAGGGGATATGCTCGGCCAAGAGAGAGAGAGAGAGAGAGGGAGATTTTAGCCAAATTCAAGAGTCAACTTGTTGAAAGGTTGTTGAAAAGTGGATATGTCCACTCAAGGCCTAATCCATTGACACTTGTCCAAGGTGTCATTCAAGCTCATCCAATGGCCATGATTCTCTCAAATTTTCGGTAGCTTTTGGGGTGTGTCAAAGACCAAAATTCCCTCGTCCAATTATATAAGTATGGCTAAGGCTTGAGGGGCAAAATGGTAATTTTACCCTCGACGTTCGGAACGTCGTTTTTCTGATTCCAATTTTCTTCGATAAGGCGACGTCCAATCCAATTGTAATGTTAGAATTCTTGATTCTCCATTCTCGAATTTCAATGCTTGTTTTTGAATCATTTCTCTATTCAATGTGATTCCAACCTATCCCGAACCAACGGGCAGCTTTTGTAGATGTTACACGTATCGATCCTGTGATTCATATCACAATTACAAACTTGTCAATTCATGGCGACTTTGGTTATCATGTAATTGTGAGGGTCTATCACTAGTTTCGATGGCCTCAATCGTCACTATTCGATTTAGGAAAATTTTGTAAATTATATATTGGTTTAAAAGGCATCACCCGCGCTCCAATCATATAATGTTAGCAATGCATTCCTTAATCATTTTTAGATCGTCCTTTTATGGCTCTAAATGTCCCCTCGACAATCTTTTTGGTCGAAGCGCCATTTCCTATTCGAGCTCCCTAGGTCCACGTACCTTATCTCACATTAACCTTTCCATTTTGATCAGTCAACTCGAGATTGATCAGATCCGAGCGAGACACGACTGAAATACATCATTAGATACTTTGTCATCAATGAGTCTTAAAATGACAAGAAAATCAGAATGTCACAGCGACGGCCAATCCAATTGTAATGTTGGAATTCTTGATTCTCCATTTTCAAATTTCGAGACTCATTTATGAATCATTTCTCTATCAGATGTAGTTCCAGCCTATCTCAAACTGACATGCAGCTTTTACAAACGTTACGCGTATCGACCCTGTGATTCATATCACTGTTAGGACTCGTCAATTCATGGTGACTTTGATTGTCATGTAATTGTGAGGGTCTATCACTAGTTCCGACGGTCTCGATCGTCATTGTTCGATTTAGGAAAATTTTACTAATTATACATTGATTAAGTGGCATTACCCAAGCTCCAATCGTGTAACCCTAGCAATGCATTCCTTAATCATTATTAGATCGGACTTTTAGGGCTCTAAATGTCCCCTCGACAATCCTTATGGTCAAAGAGCCATTTCCTATTTGAGTTCCGTAGGTCCACGTGCCTTGTCTCGTGTTAGCCTTTCCCTTTTGATCAGTTTACTCGAGATTGACCAGATCCAAGCGAGATACAACTGAAATACATTGCTAGATACTTTCTCATTAATGAGTCTTGAAATGATAAGAAAAATCAGAATGTCACAACTCTTCCCCCTTACAAAAATTCCATCCTCGAAATTTACAATAAACCCGTCACTCAAATAAATGGGGGTATTGACGCCTCATCGTTTCCTCGCTTTTCCATGTAGAGCCTTCGGTTCCATGGTGCTCCCAAACAACTTTGACCAATGGAATGGTTTTATTCCTCAGAATTTGCTCCTTTCAGTCTTCGATCCTAACTGGCTTCTCTATATAGGATACTCTGTCATCCACTTCTATAACCTCGTAGTCCAGCACATGCGTCAGGTCTGGTTCGTACTTTTGTAGCATGGACACATGGAAGACGTTGTACACTTAGGATAGATTAGGCGGTAAGGCCAGTCTGTAGGTAAGGCCCCAATCCGCTCCAGAATCTCAAATGGGCCAACGTATCTTGGACTCAGTTTTCCTTTTTTTTCAAATCGGGATAATCCCCTCATCGGCGACACCTTAAGGAAAACATGATCGCCTACTTAAAACTCTAAAGGCTTACGTAGTTTATCCACTTAACTCTTCTAACAACTCTATGCCGTCTCTAGTCTATCCCGAATTATCTTTACCGCTTCCATCGATTGCTCTACTAACTCTGGGCTTGTAATGCTTCTTTCTCCAACTTCGTCCCAGCAAATCGGGGTTCTGCAAGCTCTTCCATGAAGCGCTTCAAACGGTGTCATTCGAATGCTCTGGTGATAACTGTTATTATATGCAAATTCCACCATATGTAGCTGATCCTCCCATCCACCTTTGAAGTCTATCACACACGCTCATAACATATCCTCAAGCGTCTGAATCGTCCTTTCCGATTGTCCGTCCATTTGTGGATGGTATGCCGTACTAAATTGCAGTCGATTTCCCATGGCATCTTGAAAACTTTTTCAAAAATTCGCTGTGAACTTGGGATCTCTGTCCAATGTAATTGTCACGGGTACTCCATGTAGTCTCACTATCTACCTCATGTACAATTCGACATATCTGTCCATTGCGAAATCCTTTCGCGCAAGGATGAAGTGTGCAGACTTGGTCAACCTGTTCACGACTACCCAAATAGAATTGTGGCCTCTCTGGCTCCTTGGGAGTCCCATCACAAAATCTATTTTTACGTGCTCCTATTTCCATTCAGGGATTTCTAACGGTTGTAATAATCCACCAGGCTTACAGTGTTGTGCCTCACCTGCTGGCATGTCAAACACTTTGCCACGTATTTAGCTACGTCTACTTTCATCCCGTTCCACCAATAGTGTTGACGCAAGTTCTGATACATCTTTATGCTTCCTGAGTGGATACTATAATTGCACCTATGAGCCTCTGATAAAATCCTTTCTCAAAGCTCTTCATCCTTTGGCACGTATAGATGCCCTCGAAATTTCAAAATTCCATCCTCTAATACTTGGAACTCTGGCTTCCTTTTTGTTGAGTCCATTTCTAGGATTTTCTGAATTTTCGGGTCCGTAGACTGTAAAGCTTTTATCCTTTTCTAGATCTTAGGTTCTATTCTCAGCGTTGCCATCAAACTAGATAGCTAACAGACTTCCAATCTGAATTCAAAATCTCTCAAGTTCTCAAATAACGACCACCCTTTTATCAGTAGACAGGCAATGCTCGATTTCCGACTGAGCGCATCCGCGACTCAATTCGCTTTTCCAAGATGATACAGTATGTCGCAATCATAATCCTTAAGCAGCTCCATCCATGGACGCTGCCTCATATTCAGTTCCTTTTGGGAAAATAGATACTTCAGGCTCTGGTGGTCAGTGTAAATATGGAACTTCTCGCCACACAAATAATGTCTCCAAATCTTCAGAGCAAAGATGATCGCTGCTAATTCCAAATCGTGAGTCGGATAATTCATCTCATCCGGTCTCAGCTGTCGGGACGCGTAGGCAACCACTCTTCCATGCTGCATTAATACACAGCCTAGTCCCTTTAGCGAAGCATTGCTATATATCTCACAACCTCCAGGTCCTGATGGAATCGTCAATACCGGTGCGGTCGTTAACTAATGTTTGAGCTGTTGGAAACTCCTTTCACACTTATCCGTCCATTCGAACTTTGTCTCTTTCTTTGTTAATCTCGTCAGGGAAATGGCTATAGATGAAAACTTCTCTACAAAACGTCTGAAATATCCTGCCAATCCTAGGAAACTTCGGACTTCCATGACCGTAGTAGGCCTAGGCCAATTCGTTATAGTTTTGATCTTCATAGGATCACCGCAATTCCTTCTCCTGACACAACATGGCCAAGAAATGTCACTTTACTCAGCCAGAACTCACATTTGCTAAACTTAGCGTAGAGCGAGTGTTCCCTCAGGGTCTACAAAATAATCCTCAGATGCTCTTTGTGTTCTTCGTTACTCCTTGAGTAAATCAGGATATCGTCGATAAAAACTATGACAAATCTATCCAAGAATTTCTTGAACACCCGATGCATCAAGTCCATAAATGCGGCTAGAGCATTGGTTAATCCAAAAGGTATCACAGTGAATTCGTAGTGACCATACCTTGTCCTAAAAGCGGTATTATGTGTGTCTTCTTTCTTAATTCTCAATTGGTGATACCCGATCCTGAAGTCAATTTTAGAGAATACCGTAGCTCCTTGCAATTGATCAAATAAGTCATCAATTCTTGGCAATGGGTACTTATTCTTCACTGTTACTTGATTCAATTGTCAATAGTCGATGCATAGACGCAAGGACCCATCCTTTTTCCTTACAAACAACACCGGCGCTCCCCATGGCGAAGCACTCGGTCAAATAAATCCTTTATCCAACAATTCCTTTATTTGCACCTTTAACTCCTTCAATTCTGATAAGGACATCCTATAGGGTGCCTTCGAGATCGGTTCCTTCCCGGGGACTAACTCAATCACAAATTCTATTTCCCGCTCTGGTGGCAACCATGGTAACTCTTGAGGAAATATGTCAGGGAACTCATGCACTACCAAAATACTTTCTAGTTTGGGTTCCTCTGTAGTCATGTCCATAACTGCGACCAAGTACGCCTGACATCTTTCAGTCATCAACTTTGTCACTTCAAGAGACGAGACTAAAGGAATCGAGGTTCCTCCTCGACTTCCCACAAATTTGAAACTAGGGTGACCTTTTAGATAGAAACGAATTATCCTACTATCACAATCCACTACTGTCCCCTGTTTTCCCAACCAACCATTCTTATGATCACATTGAAGTCATACATGGGCAACACAGCTAAATCAATACTCTCTTTACTACCACCAATTACGATCCTACAGTCAGCACAGCCCAACGAAACCAACACGTTATCTTTCAACGGGGTGGCAACATGCAAAATCACACTCAACGGTTTTAACTTCATATCAACCAAATCAGTAAACCGAGCAGACACAAACGAGTTGGATGTGCTAAGATCAAACAAAGCATATGCAATTTGGTCACACAAATAAACCGTACCTGTGACCACGCCTGGCGTTTCTTCTACCTCTCTACGGGCTACTACATAGACTCTCCCCTGAGCTGGGGGTCGGTTTTGATCAATTTGGGGAGTAGTAGTTGATGATCCAGCTTGTGGTTGTTGCCCTTGAGGTCTATTCGTTGGAGCTTGGTTCGGGCAAGTCCTCATCTGATGGCCCATCCGACCACACTTAAAGCACGCTCTCGTTCTTGTTGGGTAAAGTTTATTACCATGCCTTCTGTCACAGAAGCGGCAATTCCAATTCATTAGATTTGGCGGCTTCACGATGTTCTTCCCTACGGGAGGGATGAAGCGCCTATTGCCATACACTAGTCTCTTACCAATTTGGCAGTTGTCTTTGAATGAATTAAACCGTGATCCAAATGCAACATTTCTCTCCTTCAGGTCCCTCTCAATCATCTATCCCTGTTCATAGATTTCCTTGTAGGTTCTCAGATTTAGGGCTATCATCTGGCTGCGAAGCTCAGGCCTCGGTCCATCCCGAAATCTTCGCGCCTTCTCCAAGAGATCCTCTACCAATTGGGGTGCGTACCTTGACAACCTAGAGAATTCAGCCTCATATTGGTCTACGGTCAACTGATTCTGACGCAGCTGTAAGAACTCCACTTGCTTCCTTTCCCGGGCTGTCTCCGAGAAATACTTGTCATTGAATGCCGTAGTAAAGCCATTTCAAGTCAAGGCCGTTCCTTCTGGAAAGACTCCATTCTTGGTGGTAGCCCACCAATCATTTGCAATACCTTCTAGCTGGTACACTGCAATAGCACTTTCTCTTCGTACGTGCATCCCAAGACTCCAAAGGCCTTCTCCAATTTCTCGATCCATCTTAGTGCTAGTTCAGGGTCTCCAGTCCCATCAAACTAGGTTGGCTTCAGCTTGATAAATTGCTCGACCAGCTGGCCCATCTACCTAGCCACCACAATTTTTTCCTGGGCATTCACCGCCTCATTGCCCTGGTCGTGATCGCCATTATTTCCAATGCCCATGTTATTGCCATTATTGGCATTGACGGCTGCTATTGCAGCTCTTATCGCTTGGGCTATGGCAGCATCCCTATCTTGGGTCTGCCTGTTGATGAGGTTGCCAATTTTTTCGAGCACCCTCAGTACTCCATCCATTCTCGGGTCTTCTACTACAGGTGGCCTCGAATTAGAGGCTCCGCTCCTTAGCCTTCTAGGTCTTCTAGGTAGGTTACTCATCCTTGTATGCTTTTACTGAGCCTAGACCACCACAATTTTATCAAGGAGTCAGTAACTCATTCCTCCAACCAAGTCTAGAGCTACCAAACTATGCCTTAATAGAAACAGTCACAATACAACAACCTTCCACACAACAAATTCTATAGACATTTCATTAAACAGTCCATGGCTATCACTCCATTCTGTCTACTTTAACGGTTCACCAAAATTAGTCATGCTCATTTACTCAACAGGCCCAAATTTCAAAATGACTTTCAGCACTAAACATCGAACTTCATCCTCATAGATCACCACAACCGTGCCAAGACCAAATGCCATTCACATGCGCCAAGTCGTATGCCATGAATCTCGTGCCTTGTTCTAATAAGTCTCCTAAGGTCTCGCTACCTGTCCTTGTCCCAACTTAAATCTCCTTATCACTCCAATCCGCAATCAATTTTAGATCGAGCTGACCTTGCTTTATACCAAGCAAACGGGCATGTCACGCCCCGCGCTCCGGGCACGAGCGCACGACTCCCTGCAAGCATAAACTCTCTCTTGAGGTCCTAAGATTCACATAGGTCGAGAGATGAACCATATTGATAGCAGGCGAAAGCGTTAATATACAAACTCGTCCGTACAATAATAAAAAGGGACCAGGGTAACGAGAACGCCAGTAATATACATAACCTCCTATCATGTTCATACAAAAGCGCTGGCAAGCTAAACCAGCTAATCAGCAGGGATGACAGGGTCAATACAAAAGCGGATCATCGCATCTCCCAAAGAAACAGGCATTGAGGTCATCATCAAAACATCAGACTAGAAAGATAGGGACTCCTAAGTCAAGCTACTGGAATCGTCAGTCTTCTCAGCATCCTTAGATGGCTCATACTCCAAAAGAGTCTCAGAGCAAACCTCCACGGTGTCCTCGAGTGTCTCGTTAGCTGACGGCTCCACCTTGTCGTCCTCGGTAGCCTCGATCTCGATGTCCTCGTCAATGTCCTCTAGGGTTGGGGCCCTCTCAAGAACATTCCTCGAACCGGCTACTGACCCCTCAACCTCCACTGAATCGTGATCAGGATGATACCAGTTAGGGATTACCCCGCAAGATACCTCAGTGGCCTTCAATGGCCCTGTAGAAACATCTCATACCTTTCTAAACCAGCCTCATACCTATGAGGCTTCCAACTGCTGCCACCCTCGTCGACCCAAACTACGATACATTTCCTAACATACATTGTCCCCTGTCCGTCCGGGAACTCATCAAAATACACCGATATCTCTTTAGAGTCGCCAAACCTGATTAGCCACATTCTCACGGCCTAGGATCTGAAAAATAGGGTCTCACAACAAGGTGAGATTTACATCTCAGTAAGGTAGGTCCTAACCCTAGGTTTGGCTGACCGTACACTTAGGCAAATGCAATCAAGGCATGCGCACATGCAATCACATGAAACATTCAACAGTCATTATATAACATACGGATGAAATGAGTGTCAGGCATGCAGTCATGGTATCATATCACATCACTAGAATCAAACTCACATTGCCATGCCAAAACACACTTTTCACCCTTTCAGTCCTCCTCATTTTCACGCCCGCATTTAGAACGTCTCAGAATCCGTCCGTATAAATACGCCTCAGACCATCACATTGACAAACACGCGTAAACGCATCAGGTTTTCAATTTCACTCCAAGCATGTGTCGACACATCTCAACTCCGTCTCACATTTCAACGCATCAGGACTATGGCCATTTCAACCCCGCGTCTCGTACACCTCAGGATATCGTTCAACTCAAACTCCGCGCCTCAGCGCCTCAAGGTATCCATCCACGCAACCCCGCGTCTCAACGCCTCAGGGTGTCATAATTTCTTAGACATGCCACATGCTCATTTCAATTCATAACACATGTTCAATTTCAAACACATGCAACGAGCAACACATCAATGGCATGCGAGGCAATTAAAGTCGAGATTAAAATGCGATAATCATTCCATGACACAAGCATTGTCAAGCATACAAGCTGTCTACATCTCTCAAAGATGCATAAAGACAATCTCTCCATAAACTTCTAGGAAATCAATCCAATTCATGCTCAATTCACCCAATTGAGTCCAATCCTCCTGGCCAAGGTTTAGAAACTCCTTACCTCAAGCTTAGTTCAACAAAATTCTCCTTCTAAGCACTTCAATGGTTCGGTCCAATTATCCCAAGAGCAAGTCAATCGCACAACCTAAGGAAATTCATCCAATCATCAATTTTTCTTGCTCAATTCGTCAATCCATGTAACGTAAACCTCATTGACATGTTCATCGACATTCTAGCGTGTGTCAATGATGAATTTGAGATTCAATTCCAACACCAATAGCCTCCCACAGAATCGGTATGCACACAACCGAACAGGGTATTTTCGATTTTGAACATATCTCAACCATTCAGCCCTTAAACTAACTTAAATCCTTAATTTACCCAAGAATCTATTTCCTAATATGTAGTTCTTGGGTTTAGGGAGCCTCATCAAAAATTTAAATCCAATGCGACGCCGGAAAGTCCTTGAACGGCGTCGATTCCTTCAAGTCCTTCGACGGTCAATTTTCTGCCCTTCAAACACAAGACCCATTTGGGGACGAAACTCCATCAAATTCACCCAAACTTTTACCGTAGCTCAGTTTATGTGTTCTCTAGATGTCCAAAAAATTTGACCAAAAGAATCAAAACTTTCGAGGTCCTACGGAGTCTAAACAATGGCTTACCTCCAGCTGCAACGGTTTTCGTCGGCTTTCGGGAGAATGGCCGGCCGGGAGTCCTCAATGGGTCAAATGACCTGAATCCACTTGGAGGATGTCGATAAGAGGATGAGGAAGGGACTGGTAGTCGGCTCGGGTCCAGGTGGTGGCTGGAGTCGATGGTCAACGATGGCGATGGAGACGGCAGAAACCGGTCGGTTGGGGAGTTCTTGGCAGAAAGGAAGAAGAAGAAGAAGAAGAAGAAGATGGCTGTGGTGGTGGGGTGTTCGGCCAAATGGAGGGAGAGAGAGGAGGGTATACATAATTTCAAGAGTAAACTTGGTTGAACGGTAGGTTAAAAGTGTCCCCATCCATATCAATGCCTAATCCTTTGACACTTGTCCAAGGGTCAATCAATGCTTCATCCAATGGCTCACAATCCCTCAAATTTTTGGCAACTATGGGGGTGTGTTAATGACCAAAATGTCCTCGTCCAATTATAAATGCAAGGCCAAGGCTTGAGGGGCAAAATGATAATTTTACCCCCGACGTCCGGAACGTCATTTTTCTGATTCTAAATTTCTTCGATAAGACGACGGTCAATCCAATTGTAAGGTTGAAATTCTTGATTCTCCATTTTCAAATTTCAAGACTCATTTCTGAATCATTCCTTTATCAGATGTGGTTCCACCCTATCTCGAACTGACGAGCGGCTTTTGCAGACGTTACGTGTATCGACCTTGTGATTCATATCACGCTTAGGACTCGTCAATTCATGGTGGCTTTGGTTGTCATGTAATTGTGAGGGTCTATCACTAGTTTCGACGGTCTCGATTGTCACTGTTCGATTTAGAAAAATTTTGCAAATTATACATTGGTTAAGCGGCATCACCCGCGCTCCAATCGTATAACACTAGCAATGCATTCCTTATTCGTTCTTAGATCGGCCTTTTAAGGCTCTAAATGTCCCCTCGACAATTCTTATGGTCAAAGCGTTATTTCCTATTTGAGTTCCCTAGATCCGCATAGCTTGTCTCGCGTTAACCTTTTCCTTTTGGTCAGTTTACTCGAGATTTATCAGATCTGAGCGAGATACGACTAAAATACATCGCTAGATACTTTCTCATTATTGAGTCTTGAAATGATGAGAAAAATCATAATGTCACAAAGGTGGTCTTTGAAGTCACAACTGGAGCAGAAACAGAAACTTTATTGAGATCCACAACTTTACGTTGTTGGATCCAATTGTGGACGGCTTCTGAGGAAATTTTATCCCAGTAGGAAAAACCATCCCACCACTTAGTCTTCTAATGTCTGGCTAAAATCAAAATCTTTGGGTCCTGAGTGCTTTTTATATACTTGAGTTTCTATGCAAAAACCCATGCCATCCAGAAATTCGCAGAAAACATGAGAAGAGAAGGAAACTGTTTCTCATGTTGGTTTGGAACAACAGTACTTTGAAATATTTGGAAGGATTCTATAACTTGTGAAGGGAGAATGTCAAGGATTGGATCAAAATTATCCCACCAGCGTATAAACCAAAAGGGTAATTTGGATATGTCAAAAGGGCTATTGAAAAAGAAAAGCCATGTGTGGCTGCGATTTGCGTTTTGTCGAAATAGAACATTCCACCAAGCTTGTTGGTAATCAAAATAAGTAAATTTGTATTTGACAGAAAATGCTTTAGTGACTCGCGAATTGAGTTTAACTGAAGTATATGGGCTATTATTCCACTCGGCTGGGTGAATGACCCTCATGATTCTTGCAGCGGAATAATTCACAATATTTGGTTGAACTTTGTCACAAAAATGTTTAAACTTTATGGATTCAATCCGAACCAAAATTTTCTCATAAAAATCAACGGGTTTACAAAGGTCATAAGGAGTGTAAAAATGATTTTCTCCAAACATATTCTTTGCGAATATGTAAGGGTCCTCATGATAGAATCCTTTTTCCACCGTGATAATTTTATCAAATTTTTTCAAAAAGAACTTTGACTTTGATTTTCAAGGGGTCGATTGTGTCGAAAGAACCACCTTGTTTGAAACATTTAAAGGAGAGGGAGACTTTACCTCATCATAGACAAAAATATCGGCACCCAAGGATTTTTACAAATCCTTCATAACATACTTTGGCAAAATGGAGGTCAACTTAGAAATAGAAATTGATGGTGAAGATTGGTTGGGTGAAGCTTCAAAAGGTGTATGTTGTGGTGTTGGTGGAGATTGTGTTTGTGCTGTTTCGAGCCAACTTTGGATGGGGGTTAGTTTTTGTGGTTTGGCCGGGAGAATGATGGCTTCTGCCTTGGCTTTGTCTCGGTCTTTTTTGGGAGGCACTGTGGAGGAGTTTTTCCCTGTAAAAATTCTCTTGTGAGAAAATCAGGAAGAGGATTTACTTCTTTGTGCATAAATTCTATATCAAATCAAAAACAGAAAATATTGTTTGCCATCGTACAAAAATTTATTTTGATGCAATCTTTAAAACAACATTTTGCAGAATATTTTTGGCAGACTTACAATCAATTCTTAATAGAAACTTTTGATTCGAAAGATCACTTTGGAATTTAGATATAGAAAGTACAATTGCCAAAATTTCTTTCTTAATAGTGGAATAATTCTGTTTCGTCTCATTCCAATGTTTAGAAATGAATTGAACTACTTGTTCTTTGTCATTTTTTTTTTAAATACCACCATAACCTAATTCAGAGGCATCGGTTTCTACAATCTTAAATGTATTGAGATTAGCAATTTGCAATTTATTTTTTTGACATTATCAGTATGTAAATCTATCCAATGTTTTAGGTTTTTCCTTAACCTTTGGTGTAGAGGTTTACAAATGATATTTATGTCTGGAATAAAATCAATCACATAATTTAGACTACCTAAAAATCTTTGTAATTGAGTTTTGTCTTTCAATTCGTAAAGGAACTTTTTTGTGAACTGGATAGATCTATCAATTGGAAGAATTGTTCCTTGGTGAATATTATGGCCCAAAACTCTAATCTTTGTTTGGAACAAATAGACCTTTTTCTCATAAAGAATTAAACCATGACGCTTGGCAGTGTTAAAGAAGTGATCACATCTTGAAATGTGAATCAATATTAGGAGAGAATATTAATACATCATCAATATAAACAATTATTAAATTGGAGTAAGAATTAAAAATGTCATTCATGATTCTCTGAAACTCAGAAGGAGCATTCTTTAAACCAAAAGACAACATGTTCCATTCATACTGATCAAAAGGAACTGTGAAAGCGGTTTTGTTTTTGTCTTTTTCAGCAATTTGAATTTGCCAGAAACCAGATTTCATGTCGAACTTAGAAAAGACTTTGGATGAATGGAGTCAATTTAATAAATCCTTTTTGTTTGGGATAGGATATCGAATCCATTTTAAAACTTTATTTAATGGTTTATAATTGACCACAAGACGAGGAACACCTCATTCAATTTCAGCATTTTTATTTACATAAAAAGCAGAATAGCTCCAAGGTGATTGGCTTTTACGAATTAATCATTTTTTAACCAAATCATCTATTTCTTTTTCACAAAATTTTAGAATTCGCTATTCATTTGTGAAGGGGGAGCTTTTGTTGGAATATTTTTGCAGAAAAGTCAGGGTCATAAGGAAGTGTCACAATATGATTACGATTACTTCTTTCCCAAAAAGCATTGTTAGGAATGAAACAGAGTTCATCTTTAATTTTTTTGTTCAAGAACAGAAATCTTCTTTTGTACTTCAGGATTTTGAAGTTGTTGTTCAATTTTTTTGAAAATATAGTTCTTCTTTAAAAAAAAAGATGGGATTCTTTGTCGCGAATGAGACAATTAATTTCTTTAATGGCATGTTATTGCAAAATATTTAAATTTCTTGTTCGAGGTTTTGTGACAAAACAGAACATGATCTTTTCACCAAAAATTTGGGTTTCAATGCCTTCATTGGTCACAGTAAAAGGTGTATTAGATTTATGAAAGGAGTTCCTAAAATCACATTTCTTTTTAGATCTTTGACTAAAAGAAAAGATGTCTTTAAAGTAATGTTTTCTTTTACCGCAAAGGCTTTAGGAAGTTTATATTTAATTTTCAAATGATAACTAGAAGCAGATTTTAATGATTATGTTGTTTTATTAAAATACTTTGTCGGGATTAAGCCTTCTCTGATGCAATTTAAATCAGCACCAGTGTCAAAGAGGGCAGTAGTTTCTAAAACAAACTCATCATTAATTTTGATTAAAACATCAACAATCCATTTCCTACTAGTTACATCAGTAAAAATTTCTAGAAAATTAGAAGTATCATAATCAATTAAATTTGATGTTGGAGTTACTTCTTTGAATAGGTTCTTCTGAAACATTTTTTTCCTTCAAAATTTATTTTTTGAATACAAGAAATTCTTTCGGTTGATCAATTTGATTAATCTTCAACATGTGAATCTCTTTTGTAAGTTCATTAATCTCAAATTGAAGATCATTAGAGGTTGTTGGTCTTGTTGTAGACTTCTTCCCCTATTCAAAATTTCTGTGAGATTATAAACATGGACTTGGGAATATTTAGAGAAGGATGAACTAGGATTTTGAATTTGGTAAAGCAAAACATTAGAGTCAGAATGAGTGTCAATCGAATCTAAAATATCTTGTTCTTTGGTCAAAACATTGACCTCTTTTTCATTGTCAGAATTAGACTCAGAAGAAAGGTTAGAAGAGGATTCAATTTCATTTATTTAAAGACCTTCTTCTACTGGTTCTTCATCAATTGAAGAACAAATAGAGGATTCAGAATCAGTTTCAATCATTAATTGATTTAGCTGATTTAGAATATCTTCATTAAGATCAAGTTCATTAACTTTTTTTTTAATTTATAAAATCTTTTTGTGTGACCTTTTTTACCACAATTAAAACAAGTAAATTTACTGAAATCTTTTTTGTCTTCAGATTTCTTAAAGTTTTTTTTCTTGAAAAATTTCTTTTATGATTTTGAAACTTATTTTTTATAAAAAGTTTTTTTCACTCTTCTAAAAGATTTTTCTTTTGGACAAGAACCAGAACATTTTTTGGATGTAGAAAAAGAATAAGAAGGATCGTCCTGACAACAGAAATCTCCTAACCGACTGCGAGTAAGATACTTTTCCTTCTTGAGTTGTTTTTGGAGTTTAATGTTATTACACATCTGAGTTCCAGCCTTATAAACATAAGAAATTAATTCACCATAAGAACGGAATCAAAAGGAATAATTTCTCCAAATTGTTCACGAATTTTATCGCGAACTTGATTGTCTATGATTGTAGGAAGACTTGCAAGAAAATTTTCTTTCCAAAAAGGTTGATTACAATCCGGGCGAAGTAACACCCTTTTTAGAAATACATCCTTATATTCTCGAAATTCTCCGAGGGAACGACATTTTATATTAGAAAGAAGATCTTGGTTGTGATCATGAATCACAGAAGGATCTCCTATGAAATGTTGGGATATGGAATACAAAAGAGTGGATACAGCATCTTGAACCATTTGTCCATAATCATAAAAAAAAACGGTTTGACCATTGTCATCGACTTTAACTGCATTCGGAATTTGGTTTCTTTGGTCTTGAGTGAGATAGTTATCACAACCTTTCAATGTGCTAGAAAAGCCAGCGACGATCATGTAAGCCACTTGTTGATCAGTTGTGTCAGGAAGTGTCTTATACGTTGTAGCGCACATAACCATTTGACTTAAACTTGCAAAATATTCTGCTTTGAAATACCATCTATGTTCTACTCATAAATAGCTTCAGCAGAATATTTGTTTTGAACTTTATAGAAAGATTCCTCAGAAATAATGTCAAGTGGAGTGACACGAGAATAATAGAGTTTCTGGGGTTCTTTCCAAGAAATACGATTTATTTCAGGAATTTCAATTTTCTCAAGGACTGAATTTGATTATCAGGCTTGGGAGAACTGAAAGTTAAAGGTATATTCACTTTTGGTGTATTCAAAACAGGTTGTTTGGTAATTTTTCTCTTAAAAGTCTTTGATTTTTTTCCTAAAGGGCTTCTTGAAATTCTTTACTGAAAGTTTTAGGCATTTCAAAATTCCTAAATAAAGGTACTTTTAAGGACTAAGAAGGAGTAGAAGTTTGCTGAACAAAATGAGCAGAAGATGAAGGAACAAAATGGATTGAGGGTTTTTCAATTGTAGATTCAATTCTATCTAATTGGACACCTATAGAATGTAGATGTTGATTTGAAAAATTGTTCTGTTCAGTTATCTTTTTAAACTCATTGCTTTCAGTCTCGGATGGAGTCTTAAAAGGGGTGGCAAGAATTTCCCTTTCGCGAAGAGAAATTTTAATTTTTCTTAAAGGAGGATAACTTGATTCTATTACCTGATCATCATCAAGTTTCCACTTAAGGGTTTTTTCAAGGTTATAAATTTCTCTTTTTTCAAGAAAGTAATTTTCAAACCAATCAAAGAAAAACATGTGCATCCCAATTTCCTCAAGAAATTCATAAAATTGATCTTCGATCTGTGAAGCACAGTGCTTAAAGTTCTCAAAAAACTATTTTCTGATTTCAGAATTTTCTTCGAAATTGAATTCTTTATTCAAAAACTTTCTATCAGGAGTAAAATCTTTTTCAAGCATATTTGTGACATTCTAATTTCCAATCAACTTCAAACTCTATAATGAGAAATTTATATATATCAAGCGATGTATTTCAGTCGTATTCCACTCAAATCTGATCAATTTGAGTAGACTGGCCAAAGGAAAAAGGCTAACGCGAGACGAGGTACGTGGACTTAGGCAACTCGGATATGAAATGGCGCTTTGACCATAAGGATTGTCTAGGATATATTTAGGACCACCAAAAGGTCGATCCAAGAATGATTGAGGACTACCATGCGAGCATCGTACGATTGGGGGCGGATGATGCCGCTTAACCAATATATGATTTACCAAATTATCCTAAATCAGACTGTGACGATCGAGATCATAGGGACTAGTGATAAACCCTCACAATTACATGACAACCAAAGCCGCCATGAATTGACGAGCCCTAAACGTGATATGAATCACGGATCGATACGCGTAATGTCAGTAAAAGCTGCCCAGTAGTTCGGGATAGGCTGGAATCACGTATGATAGAGAAAACGATTAGAAATGAGTCTTGAAAAGTTTGAAATGGAAAATCAAGAATCCCAACATCATTTGGATTGGTCATCGCCCTGTCGAATAATCCTGGAATGAGAAAAACGACGTTCGGAACGTCGGGGTAAAATGACCGTTTTGCCCCTCAAACTTAGGACTTGGCTTTTATAATTGAAGAAGGGTATTTTGGGCAATTGATATCCCTTGGCCACCGAAATTGGAGGACAAAAAAATGGCCATTGGATCTTCATGGAAACTAGCAATGCCAAGTGTCAAAGATCAAACTAAGGATAGTCATGTCACCTTTTTGCCACCTAACATTCAAAGCCATTGACCCAAAAATTTAGATATAACAAATTCTCTCTCCTCACCCTTCCATTCGGTCAGACCCATCTCCTCGAGGAACCGAGCAAGTCTTCTTCTTCTTCTTCTCTGTTCTGTCACTGCCAACCAGAACCACACCGTCCGTTCGCCGGCCACGATCGCCATCTCCGGTCATCACTTGCTGTCGGCCGACCACCCAGACATAGATCCACATCTTGTCGACGTCCTCCAATAAGAATCAGGCCATTTGGAGCACTGTGGAGTTCAGGGCAAGCAATCTCCCACAAGCCGATGGAAACAGAACAAACCTGAGGTAGGTTCAGTTCTAAACCCTTTTGACAGCCAAAACTTGGAATATAGAGCTCAAATTTGGTGAAGATCAAGTAAACACCTAGATGATTATGTGGTAAAAATTTAAGCTTGATTTGATAAGGTTTTGACCATGGATTGGTCTTGACCATTTTGCCCAGAAACTGCTGGAATTTTGTGCTTGGACATTCCGGCGACTTCGAACGACTTTCCAGCAATCGACCGACTCCAAACAACCGGTGAGCCTCCCAAACCCTTAGGTAGACATGTTAAGAATAAGGATTGAATGAAGGAATTGAGGAGGATTGAAGGCTGGAAACAGTCGATTTACACAGAACCGGAGGGAACTGGTTTGGTTTTGTGTAAAATCGGTTATGTGCTTACAAAAATAGAAACTTATGGGACTTAAATTGATGTTTATGATGTGTTAAGATGTTGAGGATTGAGTAATGGATGATTGAGATTAATTTCTTGAGGATTTGGATATAGAAAATTGACGAATTCGTCAAAATTTCTAGGTTACGTGATGAATTGGCCTTGGACTTGAGTTGGCTGAAACTTAGGAGGTTCAAGAAGAAGTGATTTGTATTGCCAAGCAAAGGTAAGGAAATTCCTAAATCGAGGCTAGGGGGATTGGACTCAATTGGGTAAGTCGAGGGTCGATTGGAACGGTATATGAGAAAACTTCCAAATGTGATAGCTTGATATGCCCTAAAACGATATAGAAATGAATGTATAACATTGCCTATGCCTGAATTGTTTGCCATGTCTGTGTGACATTTAAATTGAGTTGCATGCCACGGTAATTATGAAATGCACTTGAATGCGTGTTGGCCATTGATTGTGAAATTGAATTGAAAATTAAGGTAATAGATATGAGGTGACATGAGCTTGGCATGGCAAGGCCCTGAGGCGTGTGAGACGCAGGGCAGGAGGTTGAGACCTTGATGCGATGAGGTCATGGGGTGAAGTATGAATAGGTGGCGCCCTAATGCAATGAAGTCGCGGCGTTGAGATAGCCACAGTCTTGATGCGTATTATTCGCGGGACGAAGCATGAACTCATAAACCCTGCCGGGAGATGAATCGGGACCTGATGCATTTACGTGGATCGTCGATGACGGTCTGATGCATTTACGTGGGCTGAGGTTGATGCCACTAGTTCGCGGGCTAGAGAATGAGGCAGGCAGAAGTTAATGGATGTGGTAAAGTAGCAGGCTGAGTATACATGTGCATATGAGTGTGACGTGAGATCATAACTGCATGTCTGTCTTCTGTGTGCTGTTGTTTATTGAGTTGTGATTGTTATGCCTATGTATTCATGAGTTTGGATCTGTTGAGTGATGCGACTACCTGAGTGGACTGTCAACCTGACCTAGGGTTAGGTTTTTCTTACTGAGATGTGTATCTCACCCCTTTTGGGGAAACCTTACTTTACAGATCCTAGGTCATAGCCATGTGGTCAATACGTTTTGGGGACCCAAAGGAGATAACGGCGTACTATGATGAGTTCCCGGATAGGTAGGGAAATGTATATGTGAGAAAGTGTACTGTCGTATGGGTCGATAAGGGTAAGCCTGAATGGAAGCCTCATAGGTTCGAGGCGTAGTTCAAGAAGGATGGTGATTTATAGATAGGCCCGTTGAAGCCCCATGAGGTACCACAGGGTGTCATTCCTGATTGGTGCCAGACCGTAACTGAGCAGGAGTTACCTAAGAGGTCAGTGGTAAGATCTAGGAACGGACCAGAGCGGACACCAACCATGGAGTACACCGAGGAGCAGGAGCAGGAGCAGGAGCAGGAGGAGGTTATAGTCCTAAAGGCATCCGAAGGGGACCTTGTTGAGCCATCACGAGAGGTTACCATGGAGGATTCAATGAAGGTTTCGTCTGAGACATTTTCCGAGTATGAGCCTACTGAGGACGCGGAGGACAAGGACGACTCTAGCAGCTCATCCTAGGATACTTCAATTAGTAGATCGATCTTGACTAGCGACTTGACCCTGTTTATGAGGGATTTTGTGGATGTATTCTTTTGATATGCTTAACCTATCGCCTTTTTGTTTAGCAGGTTTAGTATTCGGGTTATATGAATAGTATGCCTTGATGTGTGAATGACATATGCTATCCAGGTCCCACTTAATATATATATTGTACAGGGTTTTATATGAGTATCGTTTTCGTATGCTTGATGGTTTTGTTATATCTCTCGATTGCTATTGGTGGAACTTGGGACCGTTGAGAGATTTTTTTTTGTTTGCTTGTAGGGATGTTCGCGCGCTCGTGCCCGGGGCGCGGGGCATGACATTCCCACTTGTTTTGATATTAGAGCAAGGTCAGCTCAATACAAAGTTGGTTGAAGATTGGAGTAATAAGGAGGATTAAGTTGAGACAAGGACGGATGATAAGACCATAGGAAATTGGTCAAGGTATGGCAAGGGATGCCTGGCATTTGACTTGACACCTAAGGATGGTGTTTGACCTTGGTAAGATTATGACAAGGCATAAGGAACTTAGTTTTCTACTTGGGATTGAAGGTCGTTTCTGGACCTTGGCATGCTCGATGAACGAAAGCGATTGGCTTTAGTGAATCATTGGGGTGGATGGAAATGAGGAATGGCCATGAGCCATTGGTTGAAATGTTTCTGAAATTGATGTATAGAGTACTATTGTTGTATAGATGTTTCTGTTAAGGAGTAGTTAGTAACTCTGGATTGGATGAATGAGTAAGTTACTAACTCATTGTTGAACTTGTGATGGATCAAGTTGAATTGAAAGAAACAAGGATGAGTAACCCATCCAGAAGGCTTGGAAGACCAAGAGGCGGAACCTCTAGCTCGAGGCCGCCCGTAGCTAAAGATCCAAGAGTGGACGGTCTACTGAGGGCAATCGAAGGACTTAGAGACATCATAGAAAGACAGGCCCAAGGTCGGGACTCTGCCATAGCTCGAGCAGTAGGAGCTGCCCTAACAGCCGTAAATACCAACACTAGCAACGCTGGTCAAAGTGGAATTCATGGCGAGCCGAACCAGAGAAATGAAACGGTGAAACCTCAAGAGGAAATCATTGTGGCCAAGCACATGGGCTAACTGGTGGAGCAGTTCATGAAACTGAAGCCGACACAGTTTGATGGGATTGGAGTCTCGAGCTAGCGCCTAGATGGATAGAAAAGTTAGAGAAGGCTTTTGGGGTGCTAAGATGCACAGATGAGGAGAAAGTGTTGCTGGCTGTGTACCAACTGGAGGGTACAACAAATGACTTGTGGGCTGCCATCAAGGACGAAGTATTCCCTGAAGGTATGGCCATGAACTGGAACACTTTTAAGAGGGCGTTTAACGATAAGTATTTTTTAGAAACGGCCAGAAAAAGGAAACATATTGAGTTCCTGCAATTGCGTTAGAATCAGCTAACGATAGATCAGTACGAAGTTGAGTTCGCAAGGCTCTCGAGGTATGCACCTCGATCTGTGAAGGACCCTTTGGAGAAGGCACAAAGATTCAGGGATGGTCTAAGGCCCAAACTCCGCAGCCAGATGATAGCTTTAAACTTGAGGACCTATCGGGAGATATACGAGCGAGGCCAGATGATTGAACAAGATTTGAGAGAAAGAAATACCACAACTGGATCGCAGTTCCCATCATTCAAAGACCATCGCCAGATAGGCAAGAGACCGACAGCAGGTAACAGATGTTTCGTGCCACCTGCAAGGAGGAATATAATGAAACCGCCAAACTCGGCGAACTGGAGCTGCAGACTGTGTGGCAGAAAGCATGGAAATGGACCATGCCTAGTGATGACATGAGCCTATTTTAAGTGTGGTCAATTGGGCTACTAGATGAGGACGTGTCCAAACCAAGCACTGGTATGTCAACCACAAGGACCAAGACCGCAAGCAGGACCGTCGACTGCCGCACCTCAGATCGAGCAGGGCAGACCACAGGCACAGGGCAGGGTATACGCTGTAGCTCGCAGCGAGGCGGAAGATGCGCCATGAGTAGCCACAGGTACGATCTACTTGTGCAACCAGACTGCTTATGCATTGTTTGGCCCGGATGCCACACATTCTTTTGTATCTGGACAGTTTGCTGAATTAGTAGGCATGAAATTGGAACCATTGAGCATGACATTACATGTTGCCACGTCATTGAAGGATAATGTCTTGGTTTCATTAGGGTGTGCTGGGTGTGAGATGGTAATTGGGGGAAGTAAGGAAAGTATCGACTTAGCCATATTGCTTATGTTTGATTTTGACGTGATTATAGGAATGGTTTGATTGGGTAGACGGGGAGCAGTAGTAGATTGTGGCAATAAAACAATTTGATTTTATCCGAAAGACCGCCCTAGTTTTGAGCTGGTAGGAAGTTAAGGAGGAATCTCGATTCCCTTAGTTTCATCTCTGGAAGTAACTAAGTTGATGTCTGAAGGATATCGTGCATACTTAGTAGCAGTAATGGATACGAATGTCGAGGAACCCAAGTTAGAGAATATTCTGGTAGTGCGTGAGTTTCTAAATGTGTTCCCCCAGGAATTGCCAGAATTGCCACTGGAACGGGAAATAGAGTTTGTGATTGAATTAGCTCCTAGAACAGAGCCGGTATCGAAAGCACCTTACAGAATGTCCTTGTCGGAATTAAAGGAGCTAAAGGTGCAGATGCAAAGGCTGCTTGACAAAGGATTCATTTGACCGAGCACTTCACCATGGGGAGCATCAGTGTTGTTTGTGAGGAAAAAGGATGGATCTCTGCGGCTATGCATTGATTATCGACAGCTGAACCAAGTGACAATGAACAACAAGTATCCGCTACCGATGATTGATAATCTATTAGATCAGTTGCAAGAAGCAGCGGTATTTTCGAAGATTGACTTGAGGACGGGGTATCACCAGCTGAGGATCAAGAAAGAAGACATATCCAAGACTGCATTCAGGACGAGGTATGGTCATTACGAGTTTACAGTGATGCAGTTTGGATTGATTAACGCCCCGGCTGCTTTTATAGATCTAATGCATCGAGTATTCAAGGAGTTTCTAGACAGATTCGTCATAGTCTTCATTGACGATATCTTAATTTACTCAAGGAGAGATGCAGAACATGAAGAGCATTTAAGAATCGTAATGAGGAACATGAGGGAACATTCACTGTATGCAAAGCTGAGCAAGTGTGAATTTTGGTTGAACGAGGTAGCATTTTTGGGTCATATTGTGTCTGGTGAAGGGATTGCAGTGGACCCTGCAAAGATAGAGGCTGTAATCAATTGGCCGAGGCCTATTACGGTCACAAAGGTCAGGAGTTTCTTGGGACTGGCAGGATATTATAGGCGATTTGTGGAGAAATTCTCTTCCATAGCCATTCCACTGACGCGGTTGACGAAGAAGGAAATGAGGTCTGAATGGACTGATAGATGTGAGCAGAGTTTCCAAGAACTTAAGCATAGATTGACGACCGCGCCAGTGCTAACCATTCCGTTGGGACTAGGAGGATATGAGATTTACAGCAATGCTTCGCTGAGAGGATTAGGCTGTGTATTGATGCAACACGGCAAGGTAGTAGCCTATGCATCCAGACAGTTGAGGCCACACGAGATGAATTACCCGACCCATGACTTGGAGTTAGCGGCAATTGTGCTTGCCTTGAAGATTTGGAGGCACTACCTTTGTGGCGAGAAGTTTTAGATATATACAGACCATCAGAGTCTGAAATACTTGTTTTCCTAGAGGGAGTTGAATATGAGATAGCGTAGGTGGATGGATTTGTTCTAAGATTATGATTGTGAGATATTATACCATCTTGGGAAAGCAAACCGAGTAGCAGATGCATTAAGTCGAAAGTCAAGTATTGCATGCCTGCTAGTGAGAAGTTGGTCGACGATAGAAGACTTGAGAGACTCCGAATTCAAATTAGAGGTCGATCAGTTATCCAGCCTGATAGCTACTCTGAGGGTGGAACCTGAGGTCCAAGAAGGGATTAAGGCATTACAGTCTACGGACCTGGAGATTCAGAGAATTGTCGAGATGGATGCAACGAAGAGGAAGCCAGAATTCCAAGTGTCTGAGGATGGAATTTTGAGGTTTCGAGGACGTTTATGTGTACCAAAGGATGAAGGACCCCGAGAAAGAATTCTATCAAAGGCTCATAGGAGCAACTATAGTGTCCACCTTGGAAGTACAAAGATGTACCAGAATTTGCGACAGCATTATTGGTGGAACGGAATGAAGGTAGACGTGGCAAGATACATGGCTAAGTGTTTAATTTGCCAACAAGTAAAGGCGCGACACTGTAAACCTGGAGGACTGTTGCAGCCACAGGACATTCCAAAATGGAAGTGGGAACACATAACCATGGACTTCGTAATGGGACTTTCGAGGAGTTAGAGAGGTCACGACTCGATATGGATAGTTGTGGACCGATTGACCAAGTCCGCCCACTTCATTCTTGTACGAAAGAACTTCGCCATGGATAAGTACGCAGAGCTGTACATGAGGCAAATAGTAAGATTACACGGAGTGCCAATGATGATCACCTCGGATAGGGATCTGAAATTCATGGCGAATTTTTGGAAGAGCCTACAAGAAGCTATGGGGACCCGAATGCAGTTCAGTGCGGCATATGACCCCCAGATAGATGGACAGTCAGAAAAGACGATCCAAACGCTTGAGGACATGTTGAAAGCGTGCGTCATAGATTTCCAAGGTGGATGGGAAGAGTAGTTACACCTGGTAGAGTTTGCGTACAATAATAACTACTAGCAGAGTATACAGATGGCACCATTTGAGGCACTCTATGGCAAAGTCTGCAGAACACCGATATGTTGGGACGAGGTAGGAGAAAGGAGCATCACAGGCCCCGAATTGGTAGAGCAATCGGTGGAAGCAGTGAAGTTGATCCGGGATAGACTAAGGACGGCGTAGAGTCGCCAGAAGAGCTATGCAGACAAGCGGCACAAGCCCCTGGAGTTTCAAGTGGGCGATCACGTCTTCCTTGAGATGTCGCCGATGAGAGGACTGTCGCGATTCGGAAAGAAAGGGAAGCTGAGCCCAAGATATGTAGGCTCTTTTGAGATATTAGAGAGAATTTGAACTTTGGCCTACCGGCTTGCCTTGCTGCCAAATCTATCCCAAGTACATAATGAGTTTCATGTGTCGATGCTAAGAAAGTACGAACCTAACCCAACACATGTACTGGACCACGAAGCCATAGAGGTGGACGACACAGTGCCCTATGTGGAGAGGCCAATAAGGATCGAGGACTGGAAAGAGCAGATCTACAGGAATAAGAAGATTCTCTTGGTCAAGGTAGTATGGGAGCACCACAGGACGAAAGGAGCCACATGGGAGAATAAAGAGATAATAAGGCGGTAGCACCCCCATTTATTTGAGTAATTGAGTGTAATGTAAATTTCGAGGATAAAATTTTTGTATAGGGTTAAGAGTTGTGACATTCTAATTTCCAATCAACTTTAGACTCTGTAATGAAAAGTTTATATATATCAAGCGATGTATTTCAGTCGTATTCCACTCAAATCTGATCAATTTAAGTAGACTGACCAAAGGGGAAAGGCTAACGCGAGACGAGGTACGTGGACCTAGGCGACTCGGATAAGAAATGAGGCTTTGACCATAAGGATTGAGGATTACCATGCCAGCGTCGTACGATTAGAGCGCGGGTGATGCCGCTTAACAAACGTATGATTTGAAAAATTATCCTAAATTGGATTGTGACGATCGAGACCATAGGGACTAGTAATAAACCCTCACAATTACATGACAACCAAATCCGCTATGAATTGATGAGCCCTAAATGTGATATGAATCACGGGGTCGATACGCGTAATGTCTGCAAAAGTCACCCGTCAGTTCGGGATAGGCTGAAATCACGTCTAATAGAGAAAATGATCAGAAACGAGTCTTGAAAAGTTTGAAATGGAAAATCAAGAATCCCAACGTCATTTGGATTGATCGTCGCCCTATCGAATAATCTTGGAACGAGAAAAATGATGTTCGGAACGTCAAGGGTAAAATGACCATTTTGCTCCTCAAGCTTAGGACTTGGCTTTTATAATTGAAGAAGGGTATTTTGGGCAATTGATATCCCTTGGCTGCCGAAAATTGGAGGACAAAAAATTGGTCATTGGATCTTCATGGAAACTAGCAATGCCAAGTGTCAAAGATCAAACTAAGGATAGTCATGTCACCTTTTTGCCACATAACATTCAAAGCCATTGACCCAAAAATTTGGATATAACAAATTCTCTCTCCTCTCTCTCTACTCACCCTTCCATTCGGCGCGACCTATCCCCCCGAGGAACCGAGCAAGTCTTTTTCCTCCTCTTCTCTATTCTATCACCGCTGACCAAAACCACACCGCCCGTTTGCTGGCCACGATCGCCATCTCCAGTCATCACCTGCTGCCGGCAGACCACCCATACGTAGATCCACGTCTTGCCGACGTCTTCCAATAAGAATCAGGCCATTTGGAGCACTGTGGAGTTCAGGGCAAGCAATCTCCCACAGGTCGACGGAAGCCTCATAGGTTCGAGGCGTGGTTCAAGAAGGATGATGAGTTACAAATAGGGCCGCTGAAGCTCCATGAGATACCACAGGGTGTCATTCCCGATTGGTGCCAAACCGTAGCTGAGCAGGAGTTACCTGAAGGGTCAGTGGTAAGGTCTAGGAATGGACCAGAGCGGACACTGACCGTGGAGTTCATCGAGGAGTAGGAGCAGGAGGAGGTTATAGTCCTAAAGGCATCCGAGGGGGACCTTGCTGAGCCGTCATAGAAGGTTACCATGGAGGATTCAGTGGAGGTTCCGTCTGAGACGTTTTCCGAGTATAAGCCTACTGAGGACGCAGAGGACACAGACGACTCCAGTAGCTCATCCTAGGATACTTCAGTTGGTGGATCATCTTAACTGGCGACCTGACCCTGTTTCTGAGGGATTTTGTAGATGTTTCCTTTTGATATGTTTATCATGTCGCCTTTTTGTTTAGTAGGTTTAGTATTCGGGTTATGTGAATAGTATGCCTTGATGTATGAATGACATATGCTATCCAAGTCCCGCATAATATATATATTGTACGGGGTTTTATATGAGTATCGCTTCCGTATGCTTGATGGTTTTGTTATACCTCTCGATTCCTATTAGTGGAACTTGGGACTGTTGAGAGATTTTTAATGGTTTGCTTGCAGGGATATTCGCGCGCTCGTGCCCGGGGCGCGAGGCGTAACAATATTACACTCTGGATTGTCTTCATCCATTTGGGATTGAGTGGATTCAGGGGAGTCATGACCCTGTTAGTGATAAACAGGCCTGGAGATTCCTGAACTAGTATCTAAACCAGAAAGATTTAAAGGAGGTGCACTTAGAGTTGCATGTCCTTGTGCAGGAATGGCGTCATAAACATTGATACTACCTTGACTACTCACAGGGATTGTGATGACAGGGAGTAGATTTGGACGAAGATCTACTGACCTTCTAGAAGAAGACCCATGGAAAGAAGGTCTTGTAAAAATGAAGGAATTTGTATCAAAAGATCTCTTGGGGAATTGTATTGTAACTTTTCCATCAGGATGTTGGATTACATTAGTGGGTGTGTCATTATTAGAAATCTAAGGAATGAGATTATCTATTTTCCATTGATCAGGAAGAACAACATCATTCCAATTAATGGATTTTGGAATTATGGAATTGGAACGAAAAATATCAGTTTGCAAAAGAGTTTGTCCTTTCGGAGCATCATTTAAGGAATGAACATCAAATGCATAACTCATAGCTTTATAGTAGACTTTATAGATGAGGGATAGTGGAATAGATCCTTCATCTATAGTATAATTATGAGTTTTGATCTATAAAACGTGCGACTTCATTATGTTTTTATCCTTTAAAGAAATCGAGAAATTTCGATAACAATCAAAATGAATGGGGTCATTACAAAGACTCGTCTCTATTGTAGCAAGAAGAGAGTCATTGTATCTCGAAAGTCTTGCATCTCTTAAAACCAAAAAAATTGAAGTATTTAGACCTCTTTTAAGAGGGGCTTAATACAAACTTGAACTATACCAAAATGGAGATAATTGTACTTCAAAGCATGTTTCTTTAAGGAATCCTTATTTAAAAGGGGAATTAGAGAATATGAGGAAGAAAGAGGAATATCACATTCCTCAGTCGTGATGACATAATTGTTAGATTTAAAAAGTTTCTTGAAGTTTGATCCGGAATAGATTTGGTCATATTTAACTTTAGGAATTTTCAATTCTTAATTGACTTGTTAAAATCTTCAAGAGTAATTTCTTCTCTATTTAAAGGATTTGGAATATGACTTAACTCAGATATAGAACTATTTGAGGAAGAATTAGTTCTTCTAAAAAAATTCATCTTGTATAAAATTGATTTTAGTTGTTCACTTTTGACCTCTGCTACCATGCCAACTGGACTTAAGCCACCTCTACCAAGGCTTTATGGTTTCAAATGAGATCGACCTTAGAACAACTAAAAGCTAATTTATACAAAACGTTTCTAAAGAGAACAACCAATTCTCCTTCCAACCTAGCTCTAATACCATAGAGGGGATAGGATCGTAGATTATAAAAATAGAAAGGAAATTATTATAGAAGATTAAAAACAACGTCTTTTAAGTTTGTTAGTCCAGTAGTTACAATATGACTCAGAAAGTAAGAAATAAACACTCAAAAGATGATATAACAATTCTAAAGCAGTATATATATATATATATATATATATTTCAGCAAGTGAAACCTAAACTTAGACCTGAACACCAGTCCCCCCAGACCGCACACAAATGTTACCAGATGCCAGCATTCAGCATCTCAATGTCACAAAGCATCAACCAGTCTGACATATCAACATATCAACAAGTCAGGCATGCATAAAAATCACAGCCACCCATATTTAACCTCAAGAGTTCAAGCTCAAAGCACATGCCATGTAAACACCTACACAGGACTTTCAGAGTCATCACAATCATTCATCACTTGGGCTCTTAGCCGTGATATACTTCTTTAGCACTCTTGACAATTGATATCACTAGGGCCACAGGCCAATCGATATCGTAATGACTTTAAGTCAATTGGTACCACTGGAGCCACAAGCTGATCGATACTTCTGAAGCACACAGCCAATTAATACCACTAGGGCCATAGGCCAATTGGTATTATCATTGTTATTCAGGGCTCACGACCATTTGATACCACTGGGGCCACAGGCCAATCGGTATCACTGAAACTCGCAATCGATTGATATCATTAGGGCCACAAGTCAATCGATATCATCAAGGCTCCAAGTCAATACGATCTTCGGGACACAGGCCAACGATCGTTGGGGTACTATAGCCCATTCATATATCATAGACATTATAGCAATCTATATAGCATAAACATTATAACAAATTCCATAAGATAGGCACTATAACTACTTCCTTCATATATGACATTATAGCCATTTCTTACCACTAGAGCTCTCTGGCCATTCTAAATCCCAATTAACAGTTATAATATAATCACCACACGATTGCATCAAGCAATCTAAGCCATAGGCTTCAGTAATCAGTCAATTTATCCAACCAATCTATCCAGTAGTGTCATAATGTTTAAGTAAGAGTTTAGAAAACATTTACCTTGGTCAATTAGCAAAATTCAACACCAAGTAATTCTCCACAGTTCCACAGGTACGAAACCCACGAAGAATCACTCGTCAACTTGGAAAAGTTCACCAATTTCGGATTAAAAGCTATTGAATTCTCACTCCCATAAAATCAATCTCTCAAGAGCCGTTAAATTGGCAACTCAAGACACCTTATGTCACGCCCCACACCCCGGGCATGAGCGCGCAACCCCCTGCAAGCGTAAACTCTCGAGCGTCCCAGGATTTACATATATCGAGAGATGCGAAAGATCGATAGCATGTGGAAGCGATAACATACAAACTTCTTCGTACAATAATAAAGAGGACCTAGGTAACGAGAGCATCCATATATACATCACCAAGAGTTCATACAAAAGAGTAGGTAAACTAACTCTGCTAACAGGCCAGGGGAAATCGAGACTCCACCAAAAGACTACTAAGAAAAACCAGGAAAACCCCTAAGTCGAGCTGTTGGAGTCGTCAGTCTCCTCAGCATCCTTGGTAGGCTCGTACTCTGAGAAGGTCTCCGAGCGTACCTTTACTGTATCCTCCATTGTCTCGTCTACTGACTACTTCACTAGGTCGTCTTCAAAGGCTTCAATCTCAATAACCTTGTCGGTGTCCTCTAGGGTCGAGGTCCTCTAAGGAATATTCCTCAAATCGGCTACTGACCCCTCGACCTCCACAGAATCCCGAACAAGATGACACCAACTAGGAATTACCCCACGGGGTACCTCCGTGGGCTTCAGTGGCCTAGTAGTAACTTCCCCTACCTTTCGAAACCAAGCCTCGAACCTATGAGGCTTCCAGCTCTTTCCACCCTCGTCGACCCAAATTACCATACACTTTCTGACGTACACAGTCCCCATCTATCCAGGAACTTATCAAAATACGCAGACATCTCCTTAGGTCACCTAGCCTGATTGGCAGCATGTTCACGGTCTAGGATTTGGAAAAGTGATCCTGTGACAGGGTGAGATTTACATCTCAGTAAGACAGGTCCTAACTCTAGGTTAGGCTGACCGTACACTCAGGTGAATACAATCACGAACAAAAATGCACACGCACTCACATGAGGCATTCAATAGTCATTAAAATACGTAAGGCACAAACGAGTGTCAAGCACACAACCATGGCATCTATGTCATCATTCCAATTATGCACACACAACCAAATCAAGTCACACCTTCCACCCTTCCATGCCTCCACTAGATTCACGCCCGCATTTAGAACACCTCGGGCTCAGTCCGCGTAAGTACACCTCAAACCATCTTATTGACAAATCCGCGTAAACGCATCAGGTTTTTAATTTCATTTCAGGCTTGTGTCGACACATCTCAAATTTTATCCCACATTTCAACGCATCAGAACCTTGGCCATGTCAACCCCGTGTCTCAACGTATCAGGGTACAACTCAACACAACCCCGCATAAACGTCTCAGGGCATCAATCCAAACAACCCCTCGTCTCAACACCTCCGGGTATCTCAAGTTTCTCAGACATTCCAAAAACTCAATTCAAGTCAGGACTTCATGGTCAAGTGCAAACTCATGCGGCGAGCAATACATCTATGGCGTGGGAGATAACTAGATTCAACACTCAATGTGGCAATCAAATCATGGCACAAGCATTCAACGAGCATTTACGCCATCTATACATCTCAAGGACGTACAATGAACAATCACACCATAACTCCCAAGAACCAACCTAATTCACGCCCAATTTACCTAATCGAGTCCAATCCTCCTATCCAAGATTTAGAAACCCCTTACCTCAAGCTTAATTCAACAAAATTCTTCCTCCAAGCACTTCAATCACTCAGTCCAACAATTCCCGAAACAAGACAAACTCGCATCTATTGGAAATCAATCCAATTCATCAATTTTTCTTGTTCAATTCACCAATCCATGAAACATAAACCTCAATGACATATTCATCGACATCCTAATACATCTCAACGAGCAATTTGGGACTCGATTCCATCACTAACAGCCCCCAACAATTCGGTTTGCACAGAACCGAAATAGGGCATTTTCGGTTCTATGCATACCTCCTTTGATCAGCCCCTAAACTATCATAAATCCTCAATTTATCTACTAATCTCTTGCTAACATGTATTTCTAGGAGTTAGGAAGTCTCACCAAAAATTTGAGGCCAAGGCGATGCCAATTGGTCCACGAATGGCGCCGATTCCTCCAAGTCCTCAACCGATCAGTTTTTGTCCTTCAAACACAAAACCCATTTGAGGTCAAAACTCCATCAAATTCATCCAAACATTTTTACCACAACTCAGTCTACATGTTCACTTGATGTCCATAAAATTTGACCAAAAGATTCGAATGATTCGAGGTCCTACGGAGTTCAAACAGCAGCTTACCTCTAGCCGCAACGGTTTCCCTTGACTCTCGGAAAAATGGCTGGCTAGAGCTCCTCAGTGGGTCAAATGACTTGATTCAAGTTGGGGTTGGTCGGCAAGAGGATGAAGAAGACACCGGTGGTTGGCTCAACAGTTGCAAGTCGCCAAAAGTGGCGGTCGGAAGTAGCGAACTGGCGGGTAAAACCTGGTCGACGATGTAGCTCTCGGCTGAAGGAAGAAGGAAGAAGAAGAAGAAGAAAAATGGTAGAGGGAGGTGGTGTTCGACTGAGGGAGTGAGAGGGAGAGATATATACACCATTTCAAGAGTCAAACCCCAAAGAATGGTAGATTAAAAGTGATTCAATCAATGTCAATGCCTAATCCATTGACACTTGTCTTCATGTCAATCAAGTCCCATCCAAGGGCTGTGGTTTTTCTTGATTTTTGGCAGCCTATTGGGTGTGGTTAATGACCAAAATGCCCTTATTCATTTATTAAGGCAAGGCTAAGGCTTGAGGGGCAAAATGGTAATTTTACCCTCGACGTCCGGAACGTCGTTTTTCTGATTTCAATTTTCTTCGATGAGGTGACAACCAATCCAATTATAATGATAGAATTCTTGATTCTCCATTTTCTAATTTCGAGACTTGTCTCTGAATCATTTCTCTGTCAGATGTGAATCTAACCTATCTCAAACTGATGGGCGGCTTTTGCAGACGTTACGCGTATCAACTCTATGATCCATATCACACTTAGGGCTCGTCAATTCATGGCGACTTTGGTTGTCATGTAATTGCAAGGGTATATTACTAGTCCCGACAGTCTCGATCGTCATAGTTCGATTTAGGAAATTTTGCAAATTATACATTGGTTATGCAGCATCACCAGCACTCCAATCGTATAACGCTAGCAATGCATTCCTTAATCATTCTTAGATCGGCCTCTTATGGCTCTAAATGCCCCATCGACAATCCTTATGGTCAAAGTACCATTTCCTATTTGAGTGTCCTAGGTCCACGTACCTTGTCTCTCGTTAGCCTTTCTCTTTTGATCGGTCAACTCGAGATTGATCAGATCCGAGAAAGATACGACTGAAAGACATCGTTAGATATGTTCTCATTAATAAGTCCCGAAATGATAGGAAAAATTAGAATGTCACACCTTATCAATCCATCGAATACATGACAACTCTCCCACGAATCCTCAATTCGTTCGATTCATATGGCCACACACAAGACAAGGTATAACTTAGAGTTTTATGCACCAATTAACCCTTAAATCACATCTAACTTTCAATCCACTTCACATACTCCCCATTAACACCTCACATCACGTCTTATGGGGTCTTATGAGTCAATTTGAAGTCAAAATACAGCTTAATTAGCCCCCAACAGAATCGGTCAAAACAGGTACTCCCACAAATCAAATGAAGCACTTGAAATCATTCTTGGGTCAAATAAGCTTTTTTTTAATCTGGCAATGTCGCCAGCTTGGGCGCGCATGGCAACACTTTTCTACCAGACATCAACTTCTGACCAGAAGTTGATTTCCCTACTTATCCTCAAAAGCAGAAGTTGATTTTTCTACTTCTACTCCAGATTATCTTCTGATCAAAGAAATTTATTTGGTACCGATTGAAAATTTCTACTTTTAAAATATTATTAATAAAATATTCATCGGCGGTGGTCGTCGGCAGTTGGCATTAGCGCGCGGTGGCGGCGGATGACGGTAGCCGGCGACCGCAATGACAGTGGGTAGGGCGTGGTCGGCGGGGCAATGGTTGGTGAAAGTGGGTGTGGTCCAAGAAGTGATTCTTGAGCTAAGAAGTTAAAAAATTTTACTTCTCAAAATTGGCAAATCCTATTAGAAATAAAAAAATCTTACCAATAGTGAAAAATCCTACCAAAAGCTAATTTTTTTTTAGCAAATGGATTTCTATTTCGGAAGTGATTTTACCAAATGAATTTCTCTGCCAAATTGACTCCTGACAGAGAAATTGATTTCTGAAAGTGTTATCATGCAAGCCCTTAGTTTTAGTCTTAGGCCTTAGTTTTAGCCTGCTAATGCAAAAGGGAAAAAAGGATAATTTTTCTATCTTCTATCGAAATTTAAAAGATTATTGAAACTTCAAAAAAATATGAAAATACAGTTTATGTTTCATCTATGTTTCGACATTTATATATTGTTGAACTTCAGGTGTCTCGGATGGAAATAAAAAGTAAAAATTAAAATCAACTAAGTCAATGATAGCATATTGTGATTGCAGTTCTAAGTATAGGGATAAGCCTTGAGATAATGGTTCCCCAATGTTTTTGAAGAGACCCTTTGATTATCTTGTAAGACATATGGCTTCGACGTGGCATTTCAACTCAACAATTAGTCTTTCCTATCTTCTTCTTGCAAGGATTAATGTTTCATATCTGAGATGTGGTTTCTACGAAAAGGTTTAGCTGTCCAAGTCAATCCTCATATCAAACAGAAAAAGACAACAACAACAACAACGTTAAGCAAAAGAATATATATCAATTAATCAGAGGTAAATCTGAGGCCAACATAGCATAAACTTTGAAAACACTACAAGTTGGTAAAATTGTCAAAGGGATTGAATTGCAATAGGACTAATTAGGTAATCTATAAATGTCACGCCTCGTGCCCCGGGTACAAGCGCACGACCCCCTGCAAGTGTAAACTCTCGAGCGTCCTAGGATTCACATATATCGAGATGCGAAAGATCGATAGCATGCGGAAGCGATCACATACAAACTTCTCCGTACAATAATAAAGGGGACCTGGGTAACTAGAGCATCCATAAATACATCACCAAGAGTTCATACAAAAGAGCAGGTAAACCAACCCTACTAAAAGATCAAGGGAAATCGGGACTCCAATAATAGACGACAAAGATCAAAATTCCTCAAAAAATAACAGACCAACAAGGATCATCATCAAAAGACTACTAAGTAAAACCAGAAAACCCCTAAGTCGAGCTGCTAGAGTCGTCAGTCTCCTCGGCATCCTCAATAGGCTCTTACTCCGAGAAGGTCTCCAAGCGTACCTCTACTGTATCCTCCATTGTCTCGTCTGCTGACTGCTCCACTAGTTCGTCCTCGGAGGCTTCGATCTCAATAACGTCGTTGGTGTCTTCTAGGGTCGGGGTCCTCTCATGAATGTTTCTCGAACCGACTGCTGACCCCTCGACCTCCACAAAATCCCGAGCGGGATGACACCAACTAAGGATTACCCCACGGGGTACCTCGGTGGGCTTCAATGACCCAGTAGTAACTTCCTCTACCTTCTGAAAACAAGCCTCGAACCTATAAGGCTTACAACTCTTTCCACCCTCATCGACCCAAAATACCGTACATTTCCTGACGTACACAGTCCCCCATCCGTCTAGGAACTCCTCAAAATACACAGACATCTCCTTTAGGTCACCTAGCCTGAATGGCAGCATGTTCATGGTCTAGGATCTAGAAATGTGATCCCACGAAGAGGTGAGATTTACATCTTAGTAAGACAGGTCCTAATCCTAGGTTAGGCTGATCATGCACTCAGGTAAATGCAACCACAAATAAAAATGCACAAGCAATCACATGAGGCATTTAACAGTCATTAAAATACATAAGGCACAGACGAGCGTCAAGCACACAACCATGACATCATATCTCATCATTCCAATTATGCACACACAACCAAATCAAGTCACACTTTCCACCCTTCCATGCCTCCATTTGATTCATGCCCGCATTTAGAATGCCTCAAGCTCGGTCCGCGTAAGTACACCTCAAACCATCTCATTGACAAACCCGCGTAAACGCATCTGATTTTTTATTTCATTTCAGGCTTGTGTCAACACATCTCAAATTTCGTCGGCATTTCAACGCATTAGGACCTTGGCCATTTCAACCCCGCATCTCAACGCATTAGCGGACAACTCAACACAACCCCGCGTCTCATCACCTCAAGGCATCACAAGTTTTTCAAACATGCCAAAAACTCAATTCAATTTAGAACCCCATGGTCAAGTGCAAAATCATACGACGAGCAACACATCTAGGGCATACGAGACAATTAGATTCAACACTCAAATGTGGCAATCAAATCATGGCACAACCATTCAACGAGCATTTACGCCATCTATACATCTTAAGGACGCACAATGAACAATCACACCATAACTCTCAAGAACCAACCTAATTCACACCCAATTCACACAATCGAGTCCAATCCTCCTAGCCAAGGTTTAGAAACCCCTTACCTCAAGCTTAATTCAATAAAACTCTTCTTCCAAGCACTTCAATCACTCGGTCCAACAATTCCCGAAACAAGGCAGCCTTGCACCTATTAGAAATCAATCCAATTCATCAATTTTTCATGCTCAATTAATCAATCCATGAAGCATAAACCTCAATGACATATTCATCCACATCCTAATACGTCTCAATGATAAATTTGGGACTCAATTCCATCACCAACAGCCCCCAACAATTCAGTTTGTACAGAATCGAAACAGGGCATTTTCAGTTCTATGCATATCTCCTTTGATCAGCCCCTAAACTATCCTAAATCCTCAATTTATCTACTAATGCACTTGCTAACATGTAGTTCTATAAGTTAAGATGCCTCACCAAAAAATTGAGGCCAAGGCGACGTCGGAAATTCCACTAACAATACATGTTCCTCCAAGTCATTAACCGGTCAATTTTTATCCTTCAAACACATGACCCATTTGAGGTCAAAACTCTATCAAATTCATCCAAACTTTTTACCACAACTCATTCTACATGTCCCCTTGATGTCCACAAAATTTGACAAAAATATTCAAATGATTCAAGGTTCTACGGAGTCTAAACAGCAGCTTACCTCCAGCTGTGACAGTTTCAGTCGACTCTGAGAAAAATGGCCGGCCGGAGCTCCTCGGTGGGTCAAATGCCATGATTCAAGTTGGAGGTTGTCTGCAAGAGGATGAGGAAGGTGCTGGTGGATGGCTCTGTTGCTGGAGGTCGCTGGAAGTAGCGGTCGGAAGTGACGAACTAGCAGGCCGAAGTGACGAACTAGCGGGCAGAACTTGGTCGACGGTGCAACTCTCGGCTGAAGGAAGAAGAAGAAGAAAAAAAAAATTGGCAGAGGGAGGTGGTGTTCGGCTGAGGGAGTGAGAGAGAGAGGTATATACACCATTTCAAGAGTCAAACCCCAAAGAATAGTAGGTTAAAAGTGATTCAATCAATGTCAATGCCACTTGTCTTCATGTCAATCAAGACTCATTCAAGGGCTGTGGTTTTTCTTGATTTTCGGCAACCTATAGGGTGTGGTTAATGAACAAAATGCCCTCATCCATTTATTAATGCAAGGCTAAAGCTTGAGGGGCAAAATGGTAATTTTTACCCTCGACGTCCGGAACGTCGTTGTTTTTTTTTCTGATTTCAATTTTCTTCGATGAGGCAATGACCAATCCAATTATAATGTTGGAATTCTTAATTCTCCATTTTCTAATTTCGAGACTTGTCACTGAATCATTCCTCTATTAAATATGACTCCAGCTTATCCCGAACTGACGGACGACTTTTACGGACATTACGCGTATCGACTATGTGATTCATATCACACTTAGGGCTTGTCAATACATGTCGACTTTGGTTATCATGTAATTGCGAGGGTCTATTAATAGTTCCAACGGTCTCGATCGTCACTGTTCGATTTAGGAAAATTTTACAAATTATATATTGGTTAAGCGGCATCACCCACGCTCCAATCGTATAATGCTAGCAATGCATTCCTTAATCGTTCTTAGATCGGCCTATTAGGGGTCTAAATGTCCCATCGACAATCTTTATGGTCAAAGTGTCATTTCCTATTTGAGTTCCCTAGGTCCACGTACCTTGTCTCGCATTATCCTTTCCCTTTTGGTCAGTCAACTCGAGATTGATCAAATCCGAGCGAGATACAACTGAAAGACATCGTTAGATACGTTCTCATTAATAAGTCTCGAAATGACAGGAAAATTAGAATGTCACAACTCTTCCCCCTTACAAAAATTTCATCCTCGAAATTTTCGATAAACCAGTTACTCAAACAAAAGGGGATATTGATGCCTCATCGTTTCCTCGCTTTCCCACATAGCGCCTTCGGTTCCATGGTGCTCCCAAACAACTTTGACCAATGGAAGCGTCTTATTCCTTAGAATCTGCTCCAATCAATCTTCGATCCTAACTAGCTTTTCTACGTAGGATACTCTGTCATCCACTTCGATAATCTCGTAATCTAGTACATGCTTCGGGTTCGGCTCATACTTCCGTAGCATTAACACATGGAAGATGTTGTGCACCTGGGACAAGTTAGGCGGTAAGGCAAGCCTGTAGGCTAAGGTCCCAATCCATTCCAAAATTTCAAATGGACCTACGTATCTTAGACTTAGTTTTCCTTTCTTTCCAAATCGAGATAATCCCCTCATTAGCGACACCTTGAGGAAAACATGATCGCCTACTTGAAACTCTAAAGGCTTACGTCGTTTATCCGCATAACTCTTCTAACGATTCTGTGCCATCTTCAGCCTATCCCGAATTATTTTCACCGCCTCTACTGATTGCTCTACCAACTCTGGGCTTGTAATGCTTCTTTCTCCAGCTCGCCCCAGCAAATCGACGTTCTGCAAGCCCTTCCATAGAGTGTCTCAAAAAGTGTCATTCGAATACTTTGCTAATAGCTATTGTTATATGCAAACTCTACCAAATGCAGCCGATCCTCCCATCCACCTTTGAAGTCTATCACACACGCTTGTAACATATCCTCGAGCGTCTGAATCGTCCTTTTCGATTGTCCGTCCATCTATGGATGGTATGCCGTACTAAATTGTAGTCGAGTTCCCATGGCACCTTGAAGACTCTTCCAGAAGTTCGCCGTGAATTTGGGATCTCTATCTGATGTAATTGTCATGAGTACTCCATGTAGCCTCACTATATGCCGCATATACAATTCGGCATCTCTATCCATCGCGAAATCCTTTAGCACAGGAATGAAATGTGCAGACTTGGTCAACCTGTCCACGACTACCCAAATAGAATCATGACGTCTCTGGCTCCTTGGTAGTCCCATTACAAAATCCATCATTATGTACTCCTATTTCCATTCAGGAATCTCTAATGGCTATAGCAATCCATCAGGCTTACAGTGCTGTGCCTTCACCTGCTGGCATGTCAAGCACTTCGCCACATACTTCGCTACATCCACTTTCATCTCGTTCCACCAATAGTGCTGACGTAAGTTCTCGTACATTTTCGTGCTACTTGGGTTGATACTATAATTGCTTATATGAGCGTCTGATAAAATCATTTCCCTAAGCTCTTTTTCTTTTGGTACGTATAGACACCCTCGAAATTTCAAGATTCCATCCTCTAACACTTGAAACTCTGGTCTCCTCTTCATAGCACTCATCTCTAGGATTTTCTGAATTTCCGGGTCTGTAGACTGTAAGGCTTTTATCCTTTCTTGGATCTCGATTCTATCCTCAATGTGGCTACCAAACTAAATAACTGACAGACTTCCAGTTTGAATTCAGAATCCCCCAAGTTCTCAAATAATAACCACCATTTTACCAGTAGACAGGCAATACTCAATTTTCGACTAAGCGCATCCGCGACTCTGTTTGCCTTCCCAAGGTGATATAATATGTCGCAATCATAATTATTAAGCAGTTCCATCCATCGACGTTGCCTCATATTTAGTTCCTTTTAGGAAAATAGATACTTCAAGCTCTGGTGTTCCGTACAAATCTAAAATTTCTCGCCACACAAATAATGCCTCTAGATTTTCAAAGCAAAGATGATCGCTGCCAATTTCAAATCATGGGTCGGGTAGTTCATCTCATGCGGTCTCAGCTGTCGAGACGCGTAGGCAACTACTTTTTCATGTTGCATTAGGACACAGCCCAGTCCCATTAGCGAAGCATCGCTATATATCTCGTAACCTCCAGGTCCTGATGGAATCGTCAATATCGGTGTGGTTGTTAACCGATGCTTGAGTTCTTGGAAACTCCTTTCACACTTATCTATCCATTCGAACTTCGTTTCTTTCTTAGTCAATCTCGTTAGTGAAATAGTTATAGATGAAAACTTTTCCACGAAACGTCTGTAATATCCTGCCATCCCTAAAAAACTTCGGACTTCCGTGACCGTAGTAAGCCTAGGCCAGTTCATTACAGTTTCGATCTTCGTAGGATCCACCGCAATTCCTTCTCCAGATACCACATGGCCAAGAAATACCACTTTATTCAGCCAGAACTCGCATTTTCTAAACTTAGTGTAAAGCGAGTGTTCTCTAAGGTCTGCAAAACAATCCTCAAATGTTCTTCGTGTTCTTCGTGTTCTTCGTTACTCCTTGAGTAAATCAGAATATCATCAATAAAGACTACGAAAAATCTATCCAAGAATTCTTTGAACACCCGATGCATCAAGTCCATAAATGCAACTGGAGCATTAGTCAGTCTAAAAGGCATCACAATGAATTCGTAATGACCATACCTTGTCCTAAAAGCGGTCTTAGGTATGTCTTCCTTCTTAATTCTTAATTGATAATACCCAGTCCTTAGGTCAATTTTAGAGAATACCGCAACTCCTTGCAACTGATCAAATAAGTCATTAATTCTCGACAGTGGGTACTTATTCTTTACAGTCACTTGATTCAACTACCTGTAGTCGATGCATAAACACAAGGACCCATCCTTTTTCCTCAAAAATAACAGCGGCGCTCCCCACGGTGAAGCACTCGGTCGAATAAATCATTTATCCAGTAATTCTTGCATTTGCACCTTTAGCTCCTTCAATTCTGATAAGGACATTTTTATAGGGTGCCTTCGAGATCGGCTTCATCCCGGGAGCTAATTCAATCACGAATTCAATTTCGCACTCTAGTGGCAACCCTGGTAACTCTTAGGGAAAAATGTCGGGAAACTCACGCACTATCGGAATATTTTCTAATTTAGGCTCCTCGACAGTCGTGTTCATAACTGCGACTAAGTACGCCTGACATCCTCTAGTCATCAGTTTTATCGCTTCAAGAGACAAAACTAAAGGAATCGAGGTTCCTCCTCGACTTCCCACAAATTCAAAACTAGAACGACCTTCCAGATAGAAACGGACTATCCTACTACCACAATCAACTACCGCCCTTTGCTTACCCAACTAGTCCATTCCTATGATCACATCGAAGTCATACATGGGCAACACGGCCAAGTCAATACTTTCCTTACTACCGTCAATTACGATTTTACAGTCAGCAAAGCCCAACGAAATCAGCACATTATCTTTCAATGGGGTTGCAACATGCAGAATCACAATTAACGGTTTTAACTCCATATCAACCAAATCAGCAAACCGAGCAGATACAAATAAGTGTGATGCGCCAGGATCAAACAAAGCATAGGCAGTTTGGTCACACAAATAAATCATACATGTGATCACGCCAGGCGCTTCTTCTGCTTCCTTGCGTGCCACTACATAGACCCTTCCCTGAGCTGGGGGTCGGTTCTGATCAATTTGAGGAGTGGTAATTGACAGTCCTGCCTGTGGTCGTTGCCTTTGAGGTCTAGTCGTTGGAGCTTGATTCGGGCAAGTTCTCATCTGATGGCCCATTTAACCACACTTGAAGCACGCTCCAGTTCTTACCAAGCAAGATCCATTATCATGCCTTCTGCCATAAAGGCAGCAACTCCAGTTCATTGGGTTCGATGGCTTCACAATTTTCTTTCTTATCGAAGGGATGAAGTGTCTATTGCCAGCCATAGGCCTTTTGCCAGTCTGGCGATTATCTCTGAATGAATTAAATTGCGACCCAGATACGGCATTTCTCTCTTTTAGATCCCTCTCGATCATCTGTCCCCGTTCATAGATTTCCTTATAAGTCCTCAAGTTCAGAGTTATCATCTGGTTGCGAAGCTCAAGCCTCAGTCCATCCCGAAATCTCTACGCCTTCTCCAAGGGATCCTCTATCGATCAAGGCGCGTACCTTGACAATCTGGAGAACTCAGCTTCATACTGGTCTACAGTCAAATGATTATGACGCAGCTGTAAGAACTTCACTTGCTTCCGTTCTTGGGCTGTCTTCGAGAAATACTTGCCATTGAATGCCGTGGTAAAAGCATTCCAGGTCAAGGCCATTCCTTCTAGAAAGACTCCATTCTTGGTGGCAGCTACCAGTCATTAGCGGTCCCTTCCAATTGGCATACTGCTAACAGTACCTTATCCTCATCTGTGTACCCCAGTACTCCAAAGGCTTTTTCTAGTTTCTCAATCCATCTCGGTGCTAGTTTGGGGTCTTCCGTCCCATCAAACTGGGTTGGCTTCAGCTTGATAAATTGCTCAACTAGTTGACCCATCTGCCTAGCCACAACAACCTCTTCCTAGGCATTCACTACCTCATTGCCCTGGCCATGATCGTCGTTATTTTCATTGCCTCCATTATTACCGTTATTGGTGTTGACGGCAGCTATTGCGGCTCCTACCGCTTGCGCTCATGTCATATTTTAACAAGTTTCCTAAGGTCTCGCTACCCGTCCTGTCCAAACTTAATTCTCCTTATCACTTCAATCCTCAATCAACTAGGATCGAGCTAACCTTGCTCCGATACCAAGCAAAGTGGGATGTCACGCCCCGCGCCTCGGGCACAAGCGCGCGACCCCCTACAAGCGTAAACTCTCGAGCATCCTAGGATTCACATATATCGAGAGATGCGAAAGATCGATAGCATGCGGAAGCGGTCAGATACAAACTTATTCGTACAATAATAAAGGGGACCTGGGTAACCATAGCATCCATATATACATCACCAAGAGTTCATACAAAAGAGCAGGTAAACCAACCCCTGCTAACAGGTTGGGGGAAATCGAGACCCCACCAATAGACGACAAAGATCTAAATTCCTCAGAAGATAACAAACCAACGAGGATCATCACCAAAAGACTACTAAATGAAACAAGGAAACCCCTAGGTCGAGCTGCTAGAGTCGTCAGTCTCCTCGGCATCCTCGGTAGGCTTGTACTCCGAGAAGGTCTCCAAGCGTACCTCTATGTATCCTCCATCGTGTCGTTAGCTGACTACTCCACCAGGTCGTACTCGGAGGCTTCGATCTCAATAACCTCATCAGTGTTCTCTAGGGTCGGGGTCCCCTCAAGAATGTTCCTCAAACCGACTACTGACCCCTCGACCTCCACAGAATCCCGAGTGAGATGACACCAACTAAGAATTACCCTACGGGTTACCTCGGTGGTCTTTAGTGACCTAGTAGTAACTTTCCCTACCTTTCGAAACCAAGCCTCGAACCTATGAGGCTTCCAGCTCTTCCACCCTCATCGACCCAAACTACCGTACACTTCCTGACGTATACAGTCCCTCGTCCGTCCGAAAACTCCTCAAAATACGTAGACATCTCCTTTAGGTCACCTAGCCTGATTGGCAGCGTGCTCAGAATTTGGGATTTGGAAATGTGATCCAGCGACGGGGTGAGATTGGCATCTCAGTAAGATAGGTCCTAACCCTAGGTTAGGCTGACCATACACTCAGGTGTATGCAACCGCGAACAAAAATGCACCAGCAATCACGTGAGGCATTTAACAGTCAACAAAATACATAAGGCATAGACGAGCATCAAGCACACAACCATGGCATCATATCTCATCATTTCAATTATGCATACACAACCAAATCAAGTCACACATTCCACCCTTCCATGCCTCCATTTGATTCACGCCCGTGTTTAGAACGCCTCAAGCTCGGTCCCCATAAGTACGCCTTAGACCATCTCATTGACAAACCCGCGTAAACACATCAGGTTTTCAATTTCATTTCAAGCTTGTGACAACACATCTCAAATTTCGTCCTGCGTTTCAACAGATCAGGACCTTGGTCATTTCAACACCGCGTCTCAACGCATCAGGGTACAACTCAACACAACCCCGCGTAAACGCCTCAAGGTATCAATCCACACAACCCCATGTCTCAACGCTTCAGGGCATCACAAGTTTCTCAGACATGCCAAAAACTCAATTCAATTCAAAACCTCACAGTTAAGTTCAAACTCATGCGACGAGCAACATATCTATAGCATGCGAGACAATTAGATTCAACACTCAAATGTGGCAATCAAATCATGGCACAAGCATTCAACGAGCATTTACGCCATCTATACATCTCAGGGTTGCACAATGAACAATCACACCATAACTCTCAAGAACCAACCTAATTCACACCTAATTCACCCAATCGAGTCCAATCCTCCTAGCCAAGGTTTAGAAACCTCTTACCTCAAGCTTAATTCAACAAAATTCTTCTTCTAAGCATTTCAATCACTCGGTCCAACAATTCCCAAAACAAGGCAGCCTCGCACCTATTGGAAATCAATCCAATTCATTTGCTCAATTCACCAATCCATGAAGCATAAACCTCAATGACATATTCATCACCATCCTAATATGTCTCAAAGATAAATTTGGGACTCAATTCCATCACCAACAACGCCCAACAATTCGGTTTGTACAGAACTGAAATAGGACATTTTCGGTTCTGTGCATTCCTCCTTTGATCAGCCCTTAAACTATCCTAAATCCTCATTCTATTAATCCACTTGCTAACATATAGATTTATGATTTAGGAAGCCTCACCAAAAATTTGAGGCCAAGGCAACGTCGAAAAGTCCACGAACAACACCGGTTCCTCCGAGTCCTCAATAGGTCAATTTTTGTCCTTCAAATACATGACCCATTTAGGGTCAAAACTCTATCAAATTCATCCAAACTTTTTACCGCAACTTAGTCTACACGTCCCCTTGATGTCCACAAAATTTGACCAAAAGATTCAAATGATTCGAGGTCCTACGGAGTCTAAACAACAGCTTACCTCCAGCTGCGACGGTTTCCATCAACTCTGGGAAAAATGGCCGGCTGGAGCTCCTCGGTGGGTCAAATGTCGTGATTCAAGTTGGAGGTTGTCGGCAAGAGGATGAGAAAGGTGCTGGGGGTCGGCTCGGTGGCTGGAGGTCGTTGGAAGTGACGAACTAGCGAGCAGAACCTAGTCGACGGTGCAGCTCTCGGCTGAAGGAAGAAGAAGAAGAAGAAAAGTGGCAGAGGAAGGTGGTGTTTGGCTGAGGGAGTGAGAGAGAGAGATATATACACCATTTCCAGAGTCAAACCCCAAAGAATGGTAGGTTAAAAGTGATTCAATCAATGTCAATGCCTAATCCTTTGACACTTGTCTTTATGTCAATCAAGGTTCATCCAAGGGATGTGGTTTTTCTTGATTTTCGGCAGCCTATAGGGTGTGGTTAATGACCAAAATGCCCTTATCCATTTATTAAGGCAAGGCTAAGGCTTGAGGGGCAAAATGGTAATTTTTACCCTCGACGTCCGGAACGTCGTTGTTTTTTTTTTTATTCCAATTTTCTTCGATCAGGCGACGGCCAATCCAATTATAATGTTGAAATTCTTGATTCTTCATTTTCTAATTTCGAGACTCATCTCTAAATCATTCCTCTATCAGATGTGATTACAGCCTATCCGAAACTGAGGGGCGGCTTTTGCAGACGTTACGCGTATCGACTTTGTGATTCATATCACACTTAGGGCTCATCAATTTCATGGTGACTTTAGTTAATATGTAATTGCGATGGTCTATTACTAGTTTCGATGGTCCCGATCGTCACTATTCGATTTAGGAAAATTTTGCAAATTATACATTGGTTAAGCAGCAGCATCCGCGCTCCAATCGTATAACGCTAGCAATGCATTCCTTAATCATTCTTAGATCGGCCTTTCATGGCTCTAAATGTCCCCTCGATAATATTTATGGTCAAAGTGTCATTTTCTATTTGAGCTCCCTAGGTCCACGTACCTTGTCTCGCGTTAGCCTTTCCCTTGTAGTCAGTCAACTCAAGATTGATCAAATCTGAATGAGACACGACTGAAAGATATCGTTAGATATGTTCTCGTTAATAAGTCCGAAATGACAGGAAAATCAGAATGTCACAATAAATATACTGCTCAACACATACAGTTAACCACTTCATCCAAGAATTTCAATCTCTTTTCACAAAATCTCTCAAAAGAGTTCAATTTCTTCTGCTTCATTTCTCCATCTTTCGGTATCATGTCATCAATGCAGCCTCCGGCTAATGGGAAAGTTGATCACCATCCTAAGCACTAATGTGGTGGGGTTAGGGGAATTATTCCCGGTGTAATTCTTGGTTTCCTAGAGTCCAAGCTTTATGTAGCTATAATTTAATGTAATAATTTTTTTTCATGTCAACCATTTAATTGTTGATATTGTCTTGAATTTCAAATGAAGTCAAGAAAGGTTTGGATATACATCAAGATATTTCAACGGGAGATAGTCACTAAAGATTTAGTAGTTAGTTTCTTAAACTGATATGATCTTTAAGGATACCAATTTGATGATCTTTTTAATTCAGCATTGTACCTTGTATCTCTTTAAGCTCAGAAAATAAGAAATTGCGTCTCTCTGTATCATGAACGTAGGCGGATTTTCGCCGAACCAAGTAAATCTCCTTGTTCTTGATTATTCTTGCTTTTCTTCCTTTTCATCTCACATAGTAAGAGAACTCTTTCGCACAACAATTAATATTAGAGCAATCTAGGTTCTTCGTTCCTGTACTTCCATTTTTTGACTAGATGGCTGAAAAAAGGTTTAACCGTTCGATTCAATATCGAACAACTCACCGGAAAGAATAATTTTACACTATGGGGGATAAAGATGAAGGATTTGTTGATTCAACAGAGTTTATCAAACGTTCTTCCGGGAGGTTCGAACAAGCGGGCCACCATCATCATTGATGACTGGGCCGACAAGGAAGACAGGGCATGCGGCGTTATCTAACTTAATCTATCAAATGAGGCCCTTCAATACGTGGTGAAATCGATTCCACTCTAGAGGTACGGCTCAAACTCGAAAGCATCTACATGACAAAATCTCTTACGAAAAAGTTGTTCTTGAAGAAGAGATTGTATTCGCTTCAGATGAGAAAAGGAGGAGATCTATTAGAGCATCTCAACATTTTCAATAAGATGATCAGTAAACTTACAAGCTTGGAGGTAAAGTTTGAGGATGAAGACATAACACTTCTGCTATTAGCGTCATTGCCAGATTCGTTTGACCACTTGGTGACTACGCTCCTTTGTGGCAAGGAAAACCTAGAGATCGAAGAGGTGATTGCTAACCTAATTTCTAACGACACTAGGAAATGGGCAAGTAGTTCAAAATCTTCGGGAAAGGGACTCTTTGGGAAGGAGAAAAGCAGTCGAGGAACAGGAATATCAACGGATTAAGGATCGAGCCATAGAGGTCGATCAAAATCTAAGGAAAAGTTCAAAGGAAGATGCTATGAGTGTAATGAGGAAGGGCATACTAAGAGATTCTGTCCAAATAGGAACGAAAAAAAAAATAAGAAGAGCTCGAATGAAGCAAGTGTAGCTCACAGTATTGAGATCAATGATGGGGACGTCTTGTCCATATCATTGGGGAAGGACAACTTTGAAGATTCATGGATCTTGGATTCCGAATATGTGCCTTCATCAAGAAGCCTTCGATGAATACAGGGCATATGATGGTGGTTCAGTTCTCATGGAGAGCAATACTTCGTGCAAGACTATGGGAGTTGGAACTATGAAAATCAGGATGTTTGATGACATGATCAGAACCCTGTCGAATGTGTGTCACGTATCGAGTCTAAGGAAGAATCTAATTTATTTGGGAGTTGCTTGAATCCAATGGGTCCAAGTACTCGGCTTAAGGTGGAGTCTTAAGGTTATAAAGGGAGCTCTGGTTGTTCTAAAGGGATAGAGGCACAAGAACCTATATCGACTTATAGGAACCACAATGCAAGGTGGATGTACCATTATGAAATATGACCCTTTTTTGTCGAAGTTATGATATAAATGAAATGTTCATTGATATATTTCAGTTAAATCTCACTCAGACTTGATCTCTCTTGAGATGACTAACCAAAGGGGAATGGCTAAATAGGACTTGAGTACATGGACCAAAGAACTCGACCATAAATTGACACTTGGACCATAAGGATCGTCGAGGGAATATTTTGGACCATTATAGGCCGATTTAGGATTGATTTGAGAACGACTTGCTAGCGTTATATAATTGGATCGCGGATAATTCCACTTGACTATCGTACAATTTGTAAATTAACCCAAGTCAATTCCTGATGATCGCATCTTTTAAAACTAGTGATTGACCCTCGTAATTACATGATAACCAACGTCATTATGGCTTAAGTAACTCTTAAACATGATGTTAATCGCGGATCGATATGCGTAACTCTTAAAAGCCGCCCATTAATTTTAGATACATTGAAGTCGCAATCGATCGATATTAACCATGAATTGGACTTCGAAATAGGATGTTGGACATTCAAGGATTCCAACAGTAACAATTTGGAGTCGCCTCATCAGGAGCATGTTTATTCTATAGTTTGTTCTAAAATGATTAGAGAATCAAAGTTTAGACTGAACAGTGAAACTTACCCTTTTACCCTTGGATTAAGCTCATTCCTCTAGATTAGCTTAAGGGCATTTTGGTTATGAAGTTGCCCCCATAATGGCCAAAATTAGAGGGGTATTATGGTCCAAAGAGGCCTCTTGAATTATGAGAGTGAGACAAGATTTGACTTTAGTCACTCCCCTTCAATGACTACAACTATTCACTTACTATTCAAATTGTTCAAGCTTGTCACTCCATCACTCAACATGTCACTCCATGCAAGACCCCATTAACCACTCCTTCTCTTCATTTCTTCTCTCGATCAAACCTCATCCTCTCTTGTTTCCTCTCTTGCCAATGTCGTTCTCTCTCTCTCTCTCTCCCTCCCTCCCTCTCTCTCTCTCTCTCCTCCGTTGTCGGGACCCCCAAAGCCGACGCCACCCCTCATCACTAGCCATCACCACCGTCGAAGCCCATGACCAAGAGCCGAGCAAACCACTACCACTGATTTCTCCCAAAACGTAGACTTGAACCGCAAGCTTTGAAGAGTCGTTTTGTTTCGTTTCCTTGGTAAGTCATCTTCCAAGCCTAACCTAGCGTGTTAGAAGGTTAGTTGATGTAGTTGATAGTTTTAGCACATTTCCACGGATGACTTTACCGTGTTCCTCCTTGAATTGAACCAGCCATCGTTTCCAGTTTTGGCCATGGAAGTTTGGCCATCATTCCCTTGGTTTTCCTTGCTCAATCAAGTGGTAAGTTGTCCCTAAATCTAATCTAGGACTCTAGGCTACTAATGGATGAGTTGGGATGATTTTCATTGAGTTTTGTGGGCTGATTCGACATGAGCATTAAGGGACCCGAAACGGACTTTGTATGGTGCTTTGTGTGGTGGCTTGTTTTCAACCGAAAATCATGTTGTTATGCTTAAACCGCGTTAGTCAAGACTGTGACTTAGTAAGCTTGGATTGTCGTGTGTAAGGTGGATGGTTTTAGAGTGGATTGATTTAATTCGACAAATCTGACTTTAAATTTGTTTGTATCCACCTTGTGCTGAAAACGACTTAATGGTGCCTCGATTTGTTCTTGGTGTCAGAACACTTGGAGAAAGGCCGTAAGCGATTGAGTGACTTAAATGGGTTGAACATGTGCTTAAGAGAAGGTGAGGAGTATGACTAATAATCGAAAATCACTGAGCCACCTTTTATATGCATTCGTCTTCATTGTGTTTTGGTAGTATTGACTGGCTAAATGGAGTTTCGGACGTTGATGTGTTCGGTTAGGAGAGGCAAAGAAGGCATTAATCGACCAATTCTAGAGAAGTCACCAAATCTTATCTCCTTGAACTTGATTGCGCATTCCAGTCTCTTGAGACTACGTACCCTAATTTAATGGTGCAATTTCCTTGGCTCGATCAGGGGGGACTTGGTTTTCTAAGGTGACGTATTGATTAAATGGAATAAGTATATGTATATGTGCATCTACTACCCGGATGCGTTATTACGCAGGGTTGAGTATATCCTGAGGCTGCAAACGCGAGATTTGACTTGAGGCGTTATTACGAGTTGATAATTATATTGGCCTAAGGCGTTATTACACGGCATAACCATTAACTATTGAGCTATGAATTGAGCACTATATTATGTGAACTTATGAACTACGGAATGCCTAAAATATGAAGCCTAAGTCAAATTGAAAATTTGTGACTCGAATTATGAGAACGTGAAGTGCTATGATATTGTGTGATTTCCAATTGTCTCATTTGCCTTGTTGTTTCCATTGATTAGAATTGCATGTTTAAAGATGTCTGGAGGTACTATTGACCTAATCTAGGTTTAGGAATAACTTGCTGAGATATATTATCATTCCGTCGTGGGATTACAATTTTCAGTCCCTAAACCTTGATTTTGACTACCATGCCGCCGAAGCATTTTGGGGTACCCATGGACATTAACATGTTGATCACTGAGTACCCAGTAAGCGAGGACAAAGCCTACATCAGGAAAGGTAGCATAGTTTAGGTTGATGAGGAAGGCGACCACTAGAAGCTCCATATTTATGGAGCGTGGTTCTACCGAGAGGGAGACATTACTTTTGGACCGCTGCAAGGTTTTGATTTACCAAATGACCTAGTCCCTGGGTGATATGATGTTGCTACACTGATGGTGAGGTCACTGACCCTATTCCTAGACCCGAGGGCGGCGAGCCGGAGCTGAAGTCCCAGGCGAACCTTGAGGTAGAGATTGTCCCTATACCACTGCCTCAGGCAAAGATTGAGGCAGAGATGGTTCTTGAGGCTGAGCCGGATATGATGGAGGAGATGGAAAAGGAGGTCCTGGTTGAGTCTGATCCAGAGGAGGCTAGCGAGTCAGACGCTTTAGCGAAGTACGATCCTGTTGCTTAGGAGGTGGAGGAGACCTGTGACAATGAGGCTAATGCTTAGGGATAGTTGTGGTACCCACCTTTTTGGATTCCCTTATAGGATAAAGGAGACGTACCCTAGGTAGTTGCCCTTTATTGATGGTTGTGTCCGTTCTTTCCCTCAATCCAGTTACTAGATTTTGTACTTGTTATTATTGTAAGACTAGTTGTGTTATATATATATATATATATATATAGTGTTTTTATTGATCATGAGTCATCTTGTATGCATGTTTGTACGGAGTTTGTTTTTCGCTTCCGCCTGTTCATTTCATGACGCACTTAAGTTCGCAAGCCTTGGATCCTGTGAACCATTTTTTTGGAAGTTCAGCATTGGTGCATGTTAGCACGCTCGACTCAAGGACACGGGGTGTGACAATGGAGCATCGATTCCAATGGATGCTAGCACGGAGATAGAAAGTACCTAGCTATGGCATATGCATGTTGGGCATATGAGTGAAAGAGGATTGATGGAGCTTCACAAGAGGCATGCACATGCAAATTAGATTTTTTCAAATTTTGTGTTCTTGAAAAACAATGCTGAGTACAGCTCAAGGTTGCAACTCGTGTGAGCAAGGGCATGCTCGAGTATGTTTACACGGATGTATGGGGTCTTTCACCGATAAAGTCAGAAAGCAAGAAGGAATCTTCGTAGCATTCATTGATGATTTCTCTCAAAAAGTTTGGTCTACTTCATGTGACACAAAAATCTTTGACAAGTTCAAAGAGTGGAAAGCTGAAGTTGAGACTTCACGGGGAAAAAGCTTAATTGCTTGATATCAGACAATGGATGAGAGTACAAATCGACACCATTTATGAAGTTTTGCAAGAATAAAGGGATTAGACATCACTTCACAATTTCGGATACGCCCCAACAAAATGGCGTAACGGAAAGGATGAGCCAGACCTTATTAGAAAGAGCTCGGAACACGAGGCTGCATGCAGAACTGAACAATGAATTTTGGGCAGAAGTTGTATGCATAACATGTTGTATTGTGAATCGGTCTCCATCAATTGCAATTGAATGCAAAATCCCCGAAGAGGTGTGAATTGGTAAACTTGTCTATTATTTTAAATCAAGGATATCTTGTTGTCCTGCTTTTGTACATGTGCAGAGTTCGAAGCGCTCGAAGTTGGATCCAAAGTTCAAACAATGCATATTTCTCAATTACGAGAAAAGAGTGGAAGGCTACAAATTATGGGATCCAAGTGAGAAGAAAGTTTTGACGAGTAGGGATATTATGTTTGATGAATTTGCAATGTTGAAGTTAAGCTACGTGTCACATGCAGCTACTGAAGAGGAAAGCGATAAATCTATCGTTAAGATGGAATTGGAAGCTAGAGAGTCTGTAGAGAATGGCAATTGTCTGATGAAGCTCCGAAAGTTAAAGAAACAGTAGACATTCCACATATTATTGTGACGGGTCAAGGAAGGCGCACTCTCAAAGCAACGGAGAGGTACGTTTTGATGTGAAGATGGCATTCTTTCATGGTGACTTGGAAGAGAAAATTTACATGGAGAAACCCGAAGGCTTTGAGGTGAAAGGAAAAGAGAATCACATTTGTTTGCTGAAAATATCATTTTTCGATTTGAAGCAATCTCCGAGGAAATGAAATAAAAAGGTTTGATTCTTTTATGCGTGGATTGGCTACATGAGGATTGTGCATGATTCTTGTGTCTACTATAGAGTTTTGGATGATAAGTATCTTATTCTGTTGATGCTCTATGTTGATGATATGTTGATTGCTGCAAGAAAAATGAGAGACATTATTTCATTAATGTCTCAATTAAGTAACGAGTTTGAAATTTTTGGAAAATATTTGCGCGCATGTTAACGTATTGGGAGAAATATGTAACGCTGTTTATTATTATCAGATAAATAATAAGACGAAGAAGGTGATAACAATATTTAATATCGATCAAGCCAAATTACAATCTTTACATATAAAAATTACTAAACAAATAAATTGACTGAATACTACAAACTCAAAAGAAAAGAGGAATTGGAGATGAGGTGAGGTACAACTAACCGAATCTCCTTAAGGCGATTAATTCCTGCCAACGATGCTAAGCAGGTTCACGAACTATGCCTCTCAAGATAGAACACCTTAAACCTATTCGTATCAGCATTATACAAATAGAACTCTGTCGAACACTTCTCGAAACTAACACACTTGGAGGACGACTAGAAGAGAGTTAGAGGAATGAACTTCGAGTCGTGAGTTATTTTCTGAACTACGAAAACATGTTTATTTATATACCAAGAAAACGCATGTTATGCGACATTAAATCATGTCGATTACGCCAACATAAATTCACATCGGTTACACCGACATTAATCCATGTCGATTATGCGGTATATTAATCCACGTAGGTTACGCCGACATAAGTGTATGTCGGTTAAGAAGACAAAAATTGTGCATTGGTTACACTGACAATAATTGAGCCATTAAACCAATAATTAAAAAATTCCCCACATAATAGCTCAACATAACTAGGACTCGAGAAATATCATGTGTGCCTATGGAAACACACTGCATCAAGATATGTAACTTTCACTTTGAACCTTTTTTTAAATTGAAAGCCTGTCAACATACTCAACCAGTCAGTGAAATTGATCTTGAGCTGCAAATTGTTGGTGTAAGTCTAGACAATAGACCTCACACAGAGTATCTCCGAATCAAGATTTGTCAAGCCCCGCGCCGCGGGCACTAGCGCGCGACTCCCTACAAGCAGACGCTATCTCTCGAGGTCCCAGGATTCATACAAAGGTCAAGATATAATATATAGAAAGCACGCGGAAGCAATGATATAAAAACTCCTCCGTACAATATGAAATGGGACCTGGGTAACGAGGGTACTGATAATACATAAACTTCCGATTACCCATACAAGACACGACAACTAAACATACTGGTCGGTAAGGTGGCAAGGCTAAGACAAAAGACAGGCATCAGTCTTCCAAAAGAAACAGGTATCTAGAATACCATCAAAATATCAGACTAGAAAAGCAAAGACTCTTAGGTCGAACTACTGGAGTCATCAGTCTCCTCCTCAGCCTCCTCAGTAGGCTCATACTCCGAGAAGGTCTTCGAGCAAACCTCCATGGTGTCCTCCATCGTCTCGTCAGCTAATGGCTCCACCAAATCATCCTCGGTAGCCTCGATCACTATGACTTTGTCGGTGTCCTCCATAGTCAGGGTCTTCTCAAGGCCATTCCTCGAGACAATGACTGATCCCTCAACCTCCACTGAATCCCAAGCGGAATGGCACCAGCTGGGTATCACCCCACGGGGTACCTCAGTGGGTTTCAGCGGCCCTGTAGAAACGTCCCCTACCTTCCTAAACCAAGCCTCATACCTATAAGGCTTCCAGCTGCTACTACCCTCATCTATCCAAACGACTGTACACTTCCTAACATAAATGGATCCATGTCCATCAAGGAACTCCTCAAAATATACAGACATCTCCTTTGGGTCACCAAACCTGCTAGCCACATCCTCAAGGCCTAGGATCTGAAAAATGGAGTCCCACAACGGGGTAAGATATACATTTCAGTAAGGTGGATCCTAACCTTAGGTTAGGTTGAACGTCCACTCAGGCAAATACAATCACAAACAATTTATACAAAAATCACATGAGGCATTCAACTATCACGAAATAACACATGGATGTCAAGCATGCAATCAAGGCATCTTATTTCGTCATTAAGCTCAAACATACATTATCAAGCCAGATTGCACCTTCCACCCTTCCATGCCTCCATTTGAATCATGCCCACGTTTAAATCGCCTCAGGCTCGGTCCGCGTAAACGCATCAGACCGTCTCATTGACAAACCCGCGTAAATGCATCAGGTTTTCAATCTCAATTCAAGCCTGTGTCGACACATCTCAACTCCGTCCCGCATTTCAACACATCAGGACTATGGCCTTCTCAACCCCGCGTCTCGTACGCCTCAGGATGCCATTCAATTCAAACCCCACGTCTCAACGCCTCAGGGCATTCATCCACACAACCTCGCATCTCTTACGCATCAGGGTATCACAACTTCTCAGACATGCCATAAGTTTAATTTATTTCGTAACACACGTTCGAATGCAACTCATGCGACGAACAACACATCCATGGCATGCGAGACAACTTATTTTGACATTCAAATGTGACAATCAATTCATAGCACAAGCAATGTCAAACATTCAAGTCCTCTATATGTTTCTAGGACATACATTAGACAACCACATTATGACTTCCAAGAACCGATCAATTCGCACACAAATCATCCAATTGAGTCAAATCCCCCTATCAAAGGTTTAGGATCCCCTTACCTCAAGCTTAATGCAATACAATTCCTCTTCCAAGAACCTCAAGGGTTCGGTCCAACTAGTCCAAGAACAACTCAACCGCGCAACCTAAGTCCTTGCAATCATTAATTTTCTTGCTCAATTCGCCAATCCATGAGATATAAACCTTATTAACATGTTCATCAACATCCTAGCATTTCTCAATGATGAATTTGAGACCCAATTCCAACACCAAAAGTCCCTAACGGAACCGGTATGCACAGAACCGAACAGGCCATACTCGGTTCTGTGCATATCCCTACTCAACAGCCCTTAAACTAACTTAAATCCTCATTTTATTCACTAATCTACTTACTAACATGTAGTTCTAAGGGTTGGGAAGTCTCACTGAAAATTTAGAGCCAAGACGACGCCGAAAAGTCCTTGAACGGCGTCGGTTTCTCCCGGTCTGCTACCAGTCAGCTCTGGCCCTTCAAACACAAGGCCCATTTTGGGTCAAAACTCAATCAAATTCCTCCAAAATTGTTTACCACAGCTCATTCTATATGTCTCCCAGATGTCCACAAAATTTGGTCAAAAAACTCAAAGATTTTAGAGTCCTATAAGGCCTAAACCGTGGCTTATGTCCAGCAGCGATGGTTTCCGTCGACTTTCGAGAGATTGGCCGGTCGGAGCTCCTCACTGAGTCAAATGTAGTGATTCCACTTTGAGAACGTCGGCAAGAGGATGAGGAAGCAGTAGGTGATCGGCTTGGGTCCAGGCGGTGGCTGAAGACGGCGATCGAAGCCAGCAACGACGGCGGCAGAAAACTGTCAGGTGGTGGGGCTTCTCGGCAGCAGGGGAAAAAGAAGAAGAAGAAGAAGATCGGCAATTGAGGGGGTAATTGACCAAGTGAGAGAGAGAATGAGAGGTTTATTCAATTATCAAAAGTCAACTTGAGTTGAATGATAGGTTAAAAGTGATTCTATCAACTCAAAGCTTAATCAATTGACACTTGTCCAAGGAGCCAATCAATGCTTATCCAATGGCTATGGTTTCTCCCCATTTTCGGCAGCCTTGGCTGTGCTTTATGATCAAAATGCCCTCATCCAATCATATCGGCGAGGTTAGGGCTTGAGGGGCAAAATGGTAATTTTACCTTCAAAGTCCGGAACATCGTTTTTTTCTAATTCCAAATTTCTTCGATGAGGCGACGGCCAATCCAATTATAATGTTGGAATTCTTAATTCTCTATTTTCTAATTTTAAGACTTGTTTCTAAATCATTTCTCTATCCAATGCGATTTCAACCTATCCCGAACTGACGAGCGGCTTTTGCAGACGTTATGCGTATAGACCCTATGATTCACATCACAATTAGGGCTCGTCAATTCATGGCAATTTTGATTGTCATATAATTGTGAGGGTCTATCACTAGTCCCCCACGGTCTCGATCGTCACTGTTCGATTTAGGAAAATTTTGCAAATTATATATTGGTTAAGCGGCATCACCCGCGCTTCAATCATATAACGCTAGTAATACATTCCTTAATCGTTCTTAGATCGGCCTTTTATGGCTCAAAATGTCCTCTCGACAATCCTTATGGTCAAAGTGTCATTTCCTATTCGAATTCCCTAAGTCCACTTTCCTTGTCTCGAGTTAGTCTTTCCCTTTTAGTCAGTCAACTCAAGATTAATCAGATCCGAGCGAGATACGGTTGAAATACATCGCTAGATACTTCATCATTAATGAGTCTTGAAATGACAGGCAAATCAGAATGTCACAACTCTTCCCCCCTTACAAAAATTTCGTCCCCGAAATTTACAATAAACCCAGTTACTCGAACAAATGGGGGTATTGACGCCTCATCATTTCCTCATTTTCCCACGTAGCGCCTTCGGTTTCATGGTGTTCCTCAATAACTTTGACCAATGGAATAGTTTTATTCCTCAGAATTTGGTCCTTCCGGTCTTCGATCCTGACTGGCTTTTCTACATAGGATACTCTGTCATCCACTTTGATAACCTCGTAGTCCAGTACATACGTTGGGTCTGGTTCATACTTTCGTAACATGGACACATGGAAGACGTTGTGCACTTGGGATAGATTAGGCGGTAAGGCAAGCTTGTAGGCTAAGGTCCCAATCCGCTCCAGAATCTCAAATGGACCTACGTACCTTAGACTCAGTTTTCCTTTCTTTCCAAATCGAGATAATCCTCTCATCGGTGACACCTTAAGGAAAACATGATCGCCTATTTGAAATTTCAAAGGCTTACACCGTTTATCCACATAACTCTTCTGGCTACTCTATGCCGTCTTCAGTCCATCTCGAATTATCTTTACTGCTTCCACCGATTACCCTACTAACTCTGGGCCTTTGATACTTCTTTCTCCAACCTCGTCCTAGTAAATCAGGGTCCTACAAGCTCTTCCATAAAGTGCTTCAAATGGTGCCATCTGAATGCTTTGCTGATAGCTGTTATTATATGCAAATTCCACCAAATGCAACTGATCCTCCCATCCACCCTTGAAGTCTATTACACACGCTCGTAACATATCCTCGAGCATCTGAATCGTCCTCTCCGATTGTCCATCCGTTTGTTGATGGTATGCCGTTCTAAACTGTAATCGAGTTCCCATGGCATCTTGAAAACTTTTCCAGAAATTCACCGTGAACTTGGGATCTCTATCTGATGTGATCGTCACGGGCACTCCATGTAGTCTCACTATCTGCCTCATATATAATTTGGCATATCTGTCCATTGTAAAATCCTTTCATACAGGGATGAAGTGTGCAGACTTGGTCAACTTGTCCATGACTACCCAAATAGAATCGTGGCCCCTCTGGCTCCTTGGGAGTCTCATCACAAAATCCATCGTTACGTGTTTCCACTTTTATTCGAGAATTTCTAGTGGCTGTAGTAATCCACCAGGCTTACAGTGTTGGGCCTTCACCTGCTGGCATGTCAGACACTTGGCCACATATTTCGCTACATCAACTTTCATCTCGTTCCACTAATAGTGTTGACGCAAATTTTAATACATCTTCGTGCTTCCGAGTTGGATACTATAGCTGCTCCTATGAGCCTCTGATAAGATCCTTTCTCTAAACTCTTCGTCCTTTGGCATGTATAGACATCCTCAAAATTTCAAGATTCCATCCTCTAGTACTTAGAACTCCGGTTTCCTTTTTGTTACGTCTATCTCTAGGATTTTCTAAATTTCTGGGTCTGTATGCTGCAAGGCTTTTATCTTTTCCTAGATCTCAGATCTATTCTCAGTGTGGCTATCAAACTGGATAACTGACAGACTTCCAATATGAACTAAGAATCCCTCAAATCCTTGATTAACGACCACCCTTTCACCAATAGGTAGGCGATGCTCGATTTTCGACTGAGCACATCCGCGACTCAATTCGCTTTCCTAGGGTGATATAGTGTCACGTCCGCGCCCCGTCGCGAGCACGCAACCATCCCTGCAAGCAAAACCACAACAATCTATCGGCGGTCCCAAGGATTCACTTATATATAAAGGAAGATTGAGAGATGAAATAATTTACATTAAGTACACGGAAGCGTTTCCCAACAACTCCCCGTACCACATGAATATATACATCCCAAGACTAAGCAGGACTGGATAGCATCAAAAAGTCGTACATCAACATCAACTGGTCACATCTACTACAAACCGCTATACACCAAGGCGACGAGTAAATATGTCAAAAGATGTCCACAAAATCCACTAGGGAAAGGGGATCAGGTCGCCAGTCAAAAAGTCAGGTCATCATCCGAAGTCGCCTAAGAAGAACTGCTGAAATCTCCAGTGTCCTCGCTCTCCTATGACGGCTCGTACTCGGAGAAAGTCTCTGATGGAACCTCCACAGAGTCTTCCATGGTCGCTTCCTGCGACTGCTCAGCCCGGTCTCCCTCCACGGTCGCCTCCTGGTCCAGCTCGGATGGATCTCTCTCGGACGGCTCCACCACGATGACCTCATCCTCTGGCACTTATCCATCCATTCGAACCTCATTTCTTTCTTTGTCAACCTTGTCAGTGGCACGGCTATGGATGAAAACTCCTCCATGAAACACCTGTAATAACCTGTCAATCCCAAGAAACTTCAGACTTCCGTGACCCTAGTAGGTCTAGGCCAATTCGTAACGGCTTCGATCTTCGCAGGATCCACCGCAATTCCTTCTCCAGGCATCACATGACAAAGGAATGCCACTTATTCAACCAAAACTCGTATTTACTAAGCTTAGCGTAAAGCAAGTGTTCCCTCAAGGTCTGCAAAACAATCCTAAGGTGCTCTTCGTGTTCCTCGTTACTCCTTAAGTAAATTAAGATATCATCAATGAAGACTATGACGAATCTATCTAAGAATTCCTTAAACACCCGACGCATCAGGTCCATGAATGCGGCTGGAGCATTGGTAAGTCCAAAAGGCATCACAGTGAATTCGTAATGACCATACCTTGTCCTAAAAGCAGTCTTAGGTATGTCCTCCTTCTTAATCCTCAACTAGTGATACCCGGTCCTCAAGTCAATCTTAGAGAATACTGCAGCTCCTTGCAATTGGTCAAATTAATCATCAATCCGCGGCAAATGATACTTATTCTTCACTGTCACTTGGTTCAACTGTCTATAGTCGATGCATAAACGTAAAGACCCATCCTTTTTCCTTACAAACAACACCAGCGCTCCCCATGGTGAAGCACTCGATCGGATAAATCCCTTATCCAGTAAATCTTGCATCTGCACCTTTAACTCCTTCAGTTCTGACAAGGACATTCTATAGAGTGCCTTCGAGATCGGCTTCGTTCCAGGAGCGAACTCTATTTCTCGCTCTGGTGGCAACCCTGGTAACTCCTGGGGAAAAATGTTAGGAAACTCACGCACTACCGGAATGCTTTCTAGTTTGAGTTCCTCGACAGTCGTGTCTATAACTACGACTAAGTACGCCCGACACCCTTCAGTCATCATCTTTGTCACTTCAAGAGACGAGACTAAAGAAATCAAGGTTCCTCCTCGACTTCCTACAAATTCAAAACTAGGGCGGCCTTCTGGATAGAAACGGATTATCCTACGACCACAATCCACTACAGACCCCTATTTACCCAACCAGTCCATTCCTATGATCACGTCGAAATCATACATGGGTAACATAACTAAATCAATACTCTCCCTACTACCATCAATTACGATTCTACAGTCAACACAGCCCAATAAAATCAGTACATTATCTTTCAACAGGGTGGCAACATGCAGAATCACACTCAATGGTTCTAACTTCATATCAACCAAATCGGCAAACTGGGCAGATACGAATGAGTGTGTTGCGCCAGGATCAAACAAAGCATATGCAGCTTGGTCACATAAATAAATCGTACCTGTGACCACGCCTAGCGTTTCTTTTGCCTCCTTGCAGGCTATTGCATAAACTCTCCCCTAAGCTAGGGGTCGATTCTGATCAATCTGAGGAGTGGCAGTCGACGGTCCAGCCTGTGATCGTTGTCCTTGAGGTCAATTCGCTGGAGTCTGGTTCGGGCACGTTCTCATCTGGTGGCCCATCTGACCACACTTGAAGCATGCTCCAATTCTGGCCGGGCATGGTCCATTACCTTGCCTCTTGCCACAGAGGCAACAATTCCAGTTCATAGGATTCGGCGGCTTCACAATGGTCTTCCTTATCGGAGGGACAAAACGCCTATTACCAGTCATTGGCCTCTTACCCGTCTGGCAATTGTCTCTGAATGAATTAAACCGTGATCCAAATGCGGCATTCCTCTCTTTCAGGTCTCTCTCAATCATCTAACCCCGTTCATAGATTCCTTATAGGTTCTCAAATTCAGAGCTATCATCTAGCTACGAAGCTTAGGCCTCAGTCCATCCCGAAATCTCCGCACCTTCTCTAGAGGATCTTCTACCGATCGAGGTGCGTACCTCGATAATTTGGAGAACTCAGCTTCATACTGATCCACAGTCAGTTGATTCTGGCGCAGCGGTAAAAATTCCACTTGCTTCCTTTCCCGAGCTGTTTCTAAGAAATACTTGTCATTGAATGCCGTAGTAAAGGCATTCCAGGTCATGGTCGTTTCTTCCGGAAAAACTCCATTCTTGGTGGCAACCCACCAATCATTCGTAGTATCTTCCAGTTGGTACACCGCCAATAGTACTTTCTCTTCGTCCGTGCACCTCAGGACTCCAAAAGCCTTTTTCAGTTTCTCAATCCATCTCGGTGCTAGTTCGGGATCTCTAGTTTCGTCAAACTAGGTCGATTTCATCTTGACAAATTGTTCGACCAGCTGGCCCATCTGCCTGCTCGCAACAATTTCTTCCTGGGCATTCACTGCCTCATTTCCCTGATCGTGGTCGTCATTGCTTCCGTTGCCCCCGTCGTTGCCGTTGTTGGCGTTGACGGCAGTTATTACGACTCCTGAGTCTGCCAGGTCTCCTAGACGGATTACTCATTCTTATACGCTTCTACTGAGCCTGGTCCACCATAATTTCATCAAAGAGTTAGTAACCCATTCATTCAACCAAGTCCAGAGCTACCAAATATGCCTTAATAGAAATAGTTACAATACAACAACCTTCCACACAACAAATTCCACAGATTCTTCAATAAGCAGTTCATGGTTGTTCCTCAATTCCGTTCACTCCAACGTTTCCCCAAAAACAAGCCATGCCCATACACTTAACAGGCCAAAATCCAAAATGACTTTCAACCTTAAGCATGGAACTTCATTCTCTTACATCACCACAATCCTGCCAAAGCCAAATGCCAATCATATGCGCCAAGTCGTATGCCATGCAACCCGTGTCTTATCCTATCCAGTTCCTAAAGTTCTCGCTACCCGTCCTTGTCCCAACTTAATCCTCCTTATTACTCTAATCCTTAATCAATTTCGGATCGAGCTGACCTTGCTCTGATACCAAGCAGACGGGGATGTCACGCCCCGCGCCTTGGGCACGAGCACGCGACTCCCTACAAGTAGACGCTATCTCTCGAGGTCCCAGGATTCATATAAAGGTCGAGAGATATATCATATAGAAAGCACGCGGTAGTGATGATATAAAAACTCCTCCATATAATATGAAATGGGACCTAGGTAACGAGGGTACCAATTATACATAAACTTCCGATTACCTATACAAGGCACGATAACTAAACATACTGGTCTGTAGGGTGGCAAGGCTAACACAAAAGACAGGCATCAGTCTTCCAAAAGAAACAGGTATCGAGAACACCATCAAAATATCAGATCAGCAAAGCAGAGACTCCTAGGTCGAGCTACTGGAGTCATCAGTCTCCTTATCAGCCTCCTCAGTGGGCTCGTACTCCGAGAAGATGTCCGAGCAAACCTCCACAGTGTACTCCATCGTCTCGTCAACTGATGGCTCCACCAGATCGTCCTCGGTAGCCTCGATCACTATGACCTCGTCGATGTCCTCCAGAGTCGAGGTCTTCTCAAGGCCATTCCTCTAGCCAACGAATGATCCCTCGGCCTCCACTAAATCCCGAGCAGGATGACACCAACTGGGTATCACCCTACGGGGTACCTAAGTGGGCTTTAGCGACCCTGTAGAAACGTCTCATATCTTCCTGAACCAAGCCTTATACTTGTAAGGCTTCCAGCTACTGCAACCCTCATCTACCCAAACGATCGTATACTTCCTAACATAAACGGTTTCCTCTCCGTCAGGGAACTCCTCAAAATATACAGACATCTCCTTTGAGTCATCAAACCTGACTGGCCACATCCTCAAGGCGTAGGATCTGAAAAATGGGATCCCACAACAGGGTGAGATATATATTTCAGTAAGGTGGGTCTTAGCCCTAGCTTAGGCTAACCGTCTACTCAGGCAAATACAATCACAAACAATTTATACAAAAATCACATGAAGCATTCAACTATCACGAAATAACACACGGATGTCAAGCATGCAATCAAGGCATCTTATTTCGTCATTAAGCTCAAACACACATTATCAAGCCAGATTGCACCTTCCACCCTTCCATGCCTCCATTTGAATCATGTCCGTGTTTAAATCACCTCAGGCTCGATCCGCATAAATGTATCAGACCGTCTCATTGACAAACCTGCGTAAACACATCAGGTTTTCAATCTCAATTCAAGCCTATGTCGACACATCTCAACTCCGTTCCACACTTCAACGCATCAGGACTATGGCCTTCTCAACCCGCGTCTCGTACGTCTCAGGGTGTCATTCAGTTCAAACCCCATGCCTCAGTGCCTTAAGACATTCATCCATACAACCTCGCGTCTCTTATGCATCAGGGTGTCACAACTTCTCAGACATGCCATAAGTTCAATTTATTTCATAGCACACGTTCGAATGCAACTCATGCGACGAACGACACATCCATGGCGTGTAAGACAACTTAATTCGACATTCAAATGTGACAATCAATTCATAGCACAAGCAATGTCAAACATTCAAGTCCTCCGTATGTTTCTAGGACATACATTAGACAACCACATTATGACTTCCAAGAACCGATCAATTCGCACACAAATCATCCAATTGAGTCCAATCTTCCTATCAAAGGTTTAGAATCCCCTTACCTCAAGCTTAATGCAATATAATTCCTCTTCCAAGAACCTCAAGGGTTCGGTCCAACTAGTCCAAGAACAACTCAACCGCGCAACCTAAGGAAATCCTTCCAATCGTTAATTTTTCTTACTCAATTCGCCATTCCATGGGACATAAACCTTATTGACATGTTCATCAACATCCTAGCATATCTCAATGATGAATTTGAGACCCAATTTCGACATCAAAAGTCCACAACAAAATCGGTATGCACAGAACCGAACAGGGCATACTCCGTTCTGTGCATATCCCTACTCAACAGCCCTTAAACCAACTTAAATCATAAATTTATTCACTAATCTACTTACTAACATATATTTCTAAGGGTTGAAAAGTCTCACCAAAAATTTGGTGCCAAGGCAACGCTAGAAAGTCCTTGAACGGCGCCGGTTCCTCCGGGTCTGCCATCAGTCAATTTTGGCCCTTCAAACATAAGACTCATTTAGGGTCAAAACTCCATCAAAATCCTTCAAAATTTTTACCACAACTCATTCTATGTGTCTCCTAGATGTCCACAAAATTTAATCGAAAAAATCAAAGATTTCGGTGACTTATGAGGCCTAAATCGTGGCTTACCTCCAGCTGCGACGGTTTCCGTCAACTTTCGGGAGATTGGTCGTCCAGAGCTCCTCACTAAGTCAAATACATTGATTCCACTTGAAGAACGTTGGCAAGAGGATGAGCAAGCAGTAGGTGATCGACTCGGGTCCAGGTGTTGGCCAGAGACGATGATTGGAGCGAGCGACAGCGGCGGTAGAATCCTGTCGGGCGGTGGGGCTTCTCGGCAGCAGGGGAAGAAGAAGAAGTAGATGATGACCGAAAATTGAGGGGGTATTCGGCCAAGTGAGAGAGAGAATGAGAGGTTTATTCAATTATCAAAAGTCAACTTGAGTTGAATGGTAGGTTAAAAGTGATTCTATCAACTCAAAGCTTAATTCATTGACACTTGTCCAAGGGGTCAATCAATGCTCATCCAATGGCTATGCTTTCTCCCCATTCTCGGCAGCCTTGGGTGTGGTTTATGACCAAAATGCCCTCTTCTAATCATATAGGCAAGGTTAGGGCTTGAGGGGCAAAATGGTAATTTACCCCCAGCGTCCGGAACGTCTTTTTTTTCTAATTCTAAATTTCTTCGATAAGGTGACTGGTAATCCAATTATAATGTTGGAATTCTTGATTCTTCATTTTCAAATTTCAAGACTTGTTTCTAAACATTTCTCTATCCAATGCAATTCCAGCCTATCCCGAACTGACGGGTGGCTTTTGCAAACGTGACGCGTATCGACCCTATGATTAACATCACAATTAGAGCTCATCACTTCATGACAACTTTGATTGTCATGTAATTGTGAGGGTCTATCATTAGTTGTCACGCCTCGGACTCGTCAAGCGCACGTACATCCCACCAAGTCGTGCGTTTCTGAAAACTCCAAGATCCAACGGCTAATGTCATATAGGAATACGCATGTGAAAGCGATGCCTTCTTCAACTATATAAATACAACTGTACCCGATGACTTAGGATAGAACATCAAAATCAACAACCAATACACGTAGGTTCAACTCTTAACCTGCCAATCAGATATACAATCTTAATATCACAAAAGACCAATATACTATAAACACAACTGTCCATTATCCCTTTAAATGCCACTCCATGGGAAACTCGTGATCCCTTCGCCTGGAACCTGAAAAATGCAAGCCTCCACTGGGGTGAGATATAAATCTCAGTAAGGTGGATACTAACCCTAGGTTAGGTTGACCGTCCACTAAGGCAATCCTCTAATCCTCTATATTTTCAAACTCATAACTTACAGGCAGATAGGGCACCATTCAATGAAGCAATGACATATAGACAACAGGCATGCAAAAATGAACTCATGTCACATTTAGATGATAATGCACTTGTATACTCAGTCTGCCACTTCACCACATCCATCAACCTCTGCCTGCCTCATTATCTAGCCCGTGATTAGATCGCATCACGCTCGGCCCGCGTAAACGCATCAGACCGTCATGGGTCACCCGCGTAAACGCATCAGATCTCGATCCATCTCTAGGCAAGGTTCATGAGCTCATACTCTGTCTCGCGATTAGATCGCATCAAGACTATGGCTATCTCAATCCTGCGACTTCGTCGCATCAGGGCGCCATCCAATCATTCTTCACACCACGATCTCGTCGCATCAGGGTCTCAACCTTCCGCCTCGCGTCTCACACGCCTCAGGGCCATGCCATGCCATGCTCATGCCACGTCATATTATATGCTTGATTATCAAATCAATTTCACACACACTGGCAAGTGCGCATTCAAATACGTTTCATAATTTTCGTGGCATGCAATTCAATTCAAATGATATACGGGCATGGCAAATAACTCAGGCACACAATATCACTCACAATCAATCCTATATCATCTTAGCATATCACTAAGCTACCCAGTTGAATAAATTCTCATAAATTATTCCTATCGATCCTCGACTTATCCAATCGAGTCCAATCGTCTTAACAAAGGGTTAGGAATTCCCTTACCTTGGTTACAACATCACAATTTACTCCTCTTGAGCCTCCAAAGTTTCGGCCCCTAATGTCCCATACTGAACTCAATGCGCAACCTAGCATATTCAACCAATTTCATCAATTTCCATACTCAATTTCTCAATCCATCAATCCCAATTGCCCATAACACAACCCTCAACATCTCATCACATCATAAACACCAATTTGGAACTCAAAATCAACCGGTTCATTTCAGTTCTGTGCAAATCATGTACTTCCAGCGTTCAATCTACCCCTAAATTCTTCATTTAACCAGCAATCAATCTCTTAACATGTCTATTTATGGATTTAGGAGGCCTACCAAAGATTTGAGGTCAATCGACCAATTACCTTGGTCGATTGGAGTGATTTTTGAGAAATTGCCAAATGAGATAGTTGTGATATGTCCTAAGACGTTAAAGAATGGTCGTGCGACATAGCCTATGCTTGAGATGTTTGATTTGTCTGTGAACCTTTTGAATTGATTTGAATGCCACGGAATTTATGAAATGCATTAGAATGTGCATTTGCCATTGATTGTGAAATTTGAATTGAAAATCAAGGTATTCGATATGATGTGGCATGAGCATAGCATGGCGAGGCCCTGAGGCATGTAAGACGCAGGACGGGAGGTTGAGGCCCTAATGCGACGAGGTCACGGGGTGTAGTATGATTAAATGGCGCCCTGATGCGATGAAGTCGTGGGGTTGAGATAGCCACAGTCCTGATACGATCTAATCGCGGGACGGAGTATGAGCTCATAAACCTTGCCTGGAGATGAATCGGGACATGGTACATTTAGGCGGGTCACCGATGACGGTCTGATGCGTTTACATCGGCCGAGCCTGAGGCGACTAGTTCGCGGGCTAGAGAATGAGGCAGGCAGAGGTTGATGGATGTGGTGAAGTGGCAGGCTGAGTGTACATGTGCATAGGAGTGTGACACGAGGTCATAAATACATGCTTGCCTTCTGTATGTTGTTGTTTATTGAGTTGTGATTGTTATGCCTATGTGTTCATGAATTTGGACATGTTGAGTAACGTGACTACTCTAGTGGATGTCAACCTAACATAGGGTTAGGACCCACCTTACTGAGATTTATATCTCACCCCAGTGGGGGCTACATTTTTCAAGTTTTGAGGCGAAGGAGACACGAGCTTGCCAAAGATTGGCCATGAAGAGATAGTCGACCAATTGTACTTAGGGTGGATTTGCTTGTTGTGATATCAGGGATTGTACTTGAGATTAGCAAATTAAGAATTGATCTTTTAGTAATTGGTTAAGGAGATTATGTTGTGTATGTCCTAAGTCATCCGTATGTTGCTGTATTTACATAAATGGGAGATGGCATCACTTCTGCATACATTTATAAAAGGAGTTGTAAGTTATTAGCCGTTGGATCCTGGAGCATTCTTGAATGAACGGCATGGACAAGGATGTTCGCGTGCTTGCCGAGTTCGGGGCGTGACATCCATGTTCAATTTAGTATTAGAGCAAGGTCAGCTCGATACAATGTGGTTGAGATTTGGAGTGATAAGGAGCGATGACTTGAGGACAGTTTGATATTGAGGCCTATAGGACTAGGCATGGATTGTTGAGTCTCAAGGATGGTAGGCTTGAACTTCTGTATACTTTAATGGTCCTAGAGTTGACTTGGATGGATGATTTTGAGTTAAATGGTGATTAAAGTTCAAGTGGAAGCAAGCTGAGATTGGAGAGTCATGAGCATGGACTTTGAGGTAGTAATTATGCTTGAGGATAATAGGAAATTGCTTATGAATGAAGGGTCAATTGAGGTGTATGGTTGCGATCTTAATTTATCGATGACCTAACTTGAGGAGTACGAATTATAAAGAGACAACTGATATTAGTGGATTCAGGCTTGAATTGTATGACATTTTGATGGTTTAGCTATTGATTGCTATTGACAGCCTTGGGTGATATGAGTTGAGATGAATACGAGGAATACCTGAATCGAAAATCAATTGTGATTGGATGCATGAGGAGTTGATTTGAATATTGATTAGACTTGAGATAGAAAATGGAATATAGGCAATTGATCTACGAGATATGATGGTCATTGGTGGAATTAGAACTCTTGAATGGATAGGAATTTATTTGAAGACGGTTCTGACAAGACAAGTGATGAGGATGGTCATGTTGTGCCTATGTTTATGGCTTTGAAACGAAAGTTGATGATGGTGCATGCATGAACTTATCGCTGTTAGACTTAATAAACCGTTTCTTGGTATGGGACAAGTTGATGGGATCCCTATAAACTGTAATGAAACATGGTATGGGACATGTGGAACGGAGCTTTCTCCGTAGATGTATGGCTTGGGACAACCTGCATCGGTCAGGTCTGATGAGGGCAGGGAGTGATCGTCGAGATAGAGAGGTCCGGATAAGGAGTGGCTCCTGGCAGGCTTCTAAGATGGCAGAGGCAAGAATGACCCAAGTCATAACTTGAAAGGGGAAACCTAGGTATCAAGTTGAGTCCAATTGTGAATAAGGGATGTATAGCACGGGATGGATTCTAATCGAGAATGATTGAAAGTGGCATGACCTGTATGATGGTGCCTATGAGAAGCAGGGTTGAAAGCTTCGTGCTTGACAGTGGATGCCCTTGGAAAAAAAGAAGTAGTAGTTGTGATGGGCCTGTTAAGCATGTTTGATGATTAACCTCGTGTGATTGGCTTGGCCAAGATATAACTGAGGATAGACAACGTATGGGTTTATACCCTTGGGAACCGAGGCCTGTGAGATGAGATAGTCTGTTGTGACTATGCTAGAGAGGCGGATGCCTTTAGGCCTAGAGTATGAACTATTAACTCAATGAGTTGCTGCCTCGAGTGCTTAATTGATAGTTGCATAGTTGAGGCTAGCCTAGTAAAAGCTGTTAGTTAAGAAGTTGTCTCGTTGAGGCTGGCTTGAGGAAGGAACGCCGACCAAAGATGATTTGGGATCCTTGAATAATTGGCGGTTAATTGGGAATTGCTTAAGAACAATTAGAGGGTTGGTTGATGGTGAAAGATATTGAGATGAGCAACCCGAGATTGATGGACTTGAGTAGATGATTTGAATCTTAGATTCCTGGAGGGAATCATAGTGGTTCAAGTGACATGGAAACCTGATGAGACTGAAGGACTAAGGTATGGTCGCTAGAGTAGAACTTGATTTTCGTATGTGAGATACGAAAAGATCCAAGGACCAAGATAGATCATGAAAACGTAATGAGTTTGAACGACCAAGGTGTGGTCATAAAAGAGCATTGGGCTCGAGCATACGCGGTATGGACGATCCGAGAATTGATATGAGTCATGCGAATTGAGTGAATATGGGCGATCGGAGCATGAGTACTAAAAGAGAAGATGGCTCGATCGGTTGATCGTACGAAACCCAAGAGCTGAATGACGTGAGGACTTTAAATGGAAATGAGAAAAATTGTGGATTGAGCGAGCTTGGAGAGGAGCTGCCATGATTCTCTAAATCATTGTGGTGATAAATGCTTGTACTGACGAGTTAAGTGACGAAAGTCACGAGAAAAAGGACTCTGAGTAAGCCTTTTCGAGATTGAATGTGTGGGTAGGATCACGAGAGCTTGGAAAAGCCTGTAAGATTATGTATAGGGCCGAAATTGATTGTGCCAGACCAAGGGATGAGGTTCGAAATTATCTCCCTCTAGATTGAGGATTTTGTGAGAAAACCTCAGAGGTTTGGGTGCCCTAAAGAAAGAAAGTGACCTTGGCAGTACTAGCCCTAAGAGGCTATTGAGGATTGGTGAAAGGTCACTAGAGGAAGGATTTCCTCGGAGGCATGAGATCTGCCTAGACTACCTCTGTGAGTTGTTCGATGGGGAGTATAATCTTAGGGGATTGCTTGAGAGCAAGGATTGTTTGGATCCTGGTACTGTCTCAAGGATCGTAGGATGATCGACCGGTATGAGACAGAGTTCTCAAGGTCGCTTGAGCATATGGTAAGGGTAGTCAAGGACCCTTGAATAAGATGAGTAAGTCCCTAAGTGAATGGAAACTTGAAGACCTTATGACTGAATGTTATTCTTGATCTTGAGGAATGATGATGAGACTCGGCAAAAGAGGAAAATGATTGAAAGACTTATGAATAAGAGAACTCCTGCTCATGAATTACGAGCAGGGAGATGTTCATTATGGATATGGAGATTGCCTACAAGAAATTGTTAATTACCTAGGCGTAAGGCACACAGTGAAAAGTGAGTAGCAAGTCTTTTTTGTTATGGATGAGGTCGAGGAAGAATCGGCATGCTAGATTGCTTGAAGTTAATGACTTCTTGGGATCTGTTGATTGAATTGAAACCATGAGAAATGCAATCATGAGTTGTTGTTCCCTAAAGAATGGGGCATTGATCTTAAAGGGTGATTAGATCATGAAATGGTCACTAACGAAAGGAAAAGTGAACGGACTCGGTAGTCCTAAATGGTTGTGATTCTAGTAAGTGGTGTAGTAAATGAAAAGAGCGCTTGAAGAACACTTGTAAAGTGGTTTGAGGTAATCAAATTGGCCATTCGACAAGTGAACGGGTTAAGACCCAAGAACAAACAGATATCGTCACTAGAAGTGATTGAGTTATGGGAAAGAATGTGAAAGCATGGTGGCATTTGAGCTCTGGAGTAAAGGTGTCGCCGTTGGCTTAGACTTCAAGATTGCCATCCTATGGAATGAGAAGGACAAGGTGAATTTGAAATAAGAAAATGTCACGGAATTGTGTAGTTTCTTCCTTAGAGTAAAAGACCCTATTGTAAAAGGAATAAAGGCTCTAAATTATCTCAGTATGATGATTGAGCGTCTGTACCGAGAAAGAAGACGCGGGACTTAAGTGACTCCTGGAAGTGAAATCAGAAAGGTTGTTTTTAAAGACAATGTTGAATTCCAGGATGATGTCGACGTTTAGTGGAATAAACGGAATTGGATAAGGTCACCTTAGCGAGTATGAAACTCAAAGGCCGACACTAAAGCTTCTCGAGAAGAAGAATGACAAGGATAAACGAGATGTTGTGCGGTCTAGGAGGAGACCAGTGACGACAGAGAGCCAAGGTCTAAGCTCTTAAATGGAAAGTGTGAAGAATAGTTGGGGGATTCGACACTTGGTAGAAAGAAGTTGATAATAGTCGAATCAAGTGCCCAATGAGTGATTGAGTTGGTTGTTACCACCTCGAGAGACGAGGATTGGACTCATTTAAGGAATCATGAGAAATATGAACAGTTATGAGGATGTCATATGGACTCTAGGAAAATGCCTATTGCGTGATGAATGTGAAGAACGCAAGGTGTAGATAAGATGAAGTAAGATTCACGCATTGAAATAAATGGTAAATCCTTTGAGGATAAGGAGGAGTGATGAATTTGTGGAAAGTGCAAGCTTTTGGGATTAATGAGCGGCAATAGACGGACCATTGAAAGATTCCCTACAAGAGCTATTCCATTGGTGAAATGGACTAAGGACGAGCCATGACATGAGTGGGCAAATGAACGTGAATAGAGTTTTTGAGGACTCAAGTTAAGCTAATAAAAGGGCTTAAATACAAGACGTAATGTGAAGGGAGGAACAGACGTGAATTGCACTTTCGAGGATTAGAGTCGAATGGGTGCCTACGCCGGTAGTGGCATTCCTGCCCGGATTCAAAAAAGTTGATAGAGTCTTATTGATGTGATGTGGAAAGGAAACTTGAGGAGTAACAAGATGATTTCAAAGGGGGATCGCATGTACGCCATGGTGGTAAAGCTACGTGAATTGGCATGCTTAGAGCATGATTTGAACGGGTTTGTGAATGTCCTCGTAATAAAGTTAGGAGATGTTGTTTGAGTGGAAGAACGTTGCAAGGCTACTCCTGCTACAAGAGTATGAGGTAGCAGTATCCCAAGAGGAATTGATTAAGAGGCAACGCGGATGTATAGAAATTGCTTGCAGATATAGGGGCGTCACTTGTGCAAGAAAGATCTTGAAGTTATGTAAACTAAAGGAGGTTGAGAGTATGGACTGTATAAAGGGAGCTAAAGGCGAAGCATGTGGTACAAAGTGACCGCCCAAGTATTATTATAGTAGTGTTCATATCGCTAAGGAAGGGTGAACTACTTAACGAATGTTTACAAGTGAGAGTTGAGCATTGAGTAGTGGGCAATGGAGGGACAGATCTTCCCTCAATTTGGAAGTTCGTCAGTGGACTAATGTGATGGCTACTGGGAACACTTGGCTTGAAGGCCATAAGGGAATTGAGGTGTTACCATGATTAAATGTTGATACTGGACGGCTTATAGGAATGGATGGAACTCTAAGGCCTATGGACGAAAGTACGATTCAAAGGAGGAATTATAGTGACCTTGGGGTGGCGCAACAACATGCCAAGATGTATATATATATTGGTGATAAGATTAAAGGTTGAAGTTCGTCTATCTTGCAATCGAGTACTAGATGTGTTGATGAAAGTTGAAGGATCACTTTTATCCAAGGGAATTGCCGGATGGAGTCGAGAATGGATTGCCATAGAAGTAACCATGTAAATGTTTAAGGAGTCAAGAGGACCATAACTAGATTTGATTAATGGAGGGCAAAGTAATAAAGCCCTGAAATCTCTGTTGGCGTGAAAGGAAGCTCGAAAGAAGTAATGTGCCAAATGGTATGGACAGTAAGAGTGCATACTGGCGAGGGCTTGGTAATAATGGTTATCAACCAATGAAAAAGATAAGGTGAACGCTCGAGGATGAGCTGTTAACCAATTAGGGGAATACCAAAAGAGAATAGAGAAAAGCAAATCAAATTGAGGACTAAAGGAGACAAGTCCTAGAGAAGGATAGTTTTGAGTTGGAAAGGACGAATAAGATCGTCAAACCATGAAAAGGAGTATCCGGAAAAGTGAGGATGCGACGAGATGCCTATACCCCCAAAGGATTAGATCAATTGGTAAGATTGCAAATTTCGAGCACGAAATTTCTTTAAGGGGGGAAGAGTTGTGATATTCTGATTTCCAGTCAGTTTCAAACTCATTGATAAAAAGTGTATATCTAGAGATGTATTTCAGTCGTATCCCGCTCGAACCTGATCAATTCAAGTAGACTGACCAAAGGGGAAAGGCTAACGCAAGACGAGGTACGTGGACCCGGAGAACTCGGATAGGAAATGACGCTTTGGTCATAAGGATTGTCGAGGGAACTAGTAATGGACCCTCACAATTACATGACAATTAAAGCCGCTACGAATTGACGAGCCATAAACGTGATATGAATCACAGGGTCGATACGCGTAAATGTATGCAAAAGCCACCCATTGGTTCGGGATAGGCTGGAACCACGTCTGATAGAGAAAACTATCAAAAACGAGCCTTGAAAAATTAAAAATGGAAAATCAAGAATTCCAACGTTATTTGGATTGGTCGTCGCCCTATTGAAGATTTCCGGAACGAGAAAAACGACGTTATGGACGTCGGGGGTAAAATGATCGTTTTGCCCCTCAAACTTAGAACTTTGCCCAAGCAAATAAAGAAGGGAAAATTGGACATTTAACCTCCCAGGAGCTGCCGAAATTCATGGAGGAATAAGGGCCATTGGATCTCATTGGTAAAGCAATTGGACAAGTGTCCAAAGATTAGTTAAAGAGTAGTCTAGTCAACATGCCACAACTACCATTCAACTCACTTTGACCAAGTCTTGGATAAAGCTTTCTCTCTCTCCTCACCTTTTCAATTTTCGACCAAACCATCAAGAGAGAGAGAGAGAGAGAGAGAACACTTCATTTTCTTCCTCCAACCTGCTGCCTGGGGACCGATTTCTGGACCTCCTGCTCGGTGCAGCTGGCAACCATTTCCGGCCACTTTCTAAATACCGGCCAGTGACAACAACAAATATCTATGTCTTTCCGACCTCTTCGAAGTGGAATCGGGTCATTTGGAGCACCGAAGAGTCCGGAGGAAGGATTCTCCCAGGAGTCGACGGAATCGACTCTAATTTGAGGTAGGTCCGGTTTCTGACCTTTTGAGGGGTCGAAATCTTGGATTTTTGAGCTCAAATTTAGTGGATACTTAGTAGACTTGTAGGTGAATCTATGATAAAAAGTTGAGATGGATTTGATTAAGTTTTGAACACAAAGCGGCCTTGTGAACTTTGCCCAGAAAACTGCCAAATTCAGTGCTTAGAGGAACCGGCGACGTTCAGCGAGTTTCCGGCGACCAACCGACCTAAAACTCACGGTGAGCCTCTTGGACCCTTAGCTAAACATGTTAAGAGGCTGGATGATGATTGAATGTTGGATTTGGAGTTGAATTTAGTGCTGGTTGTACTCGGATTGCATAGAACCGAGAAGAACCAGTTCGGTTCTGTGCAAAACTGAATCTGTGGGGCTGATAATGGTTGGATTATAAGTCTCAAATTGATGATTGAGGCATGTTATGATGATGAGGAATATGCTATGGAGACTTGGGTTCGTGGATGGTTGAATTGGATTGGAAATTGACGTAATTGGTTGGATTTTGTTATATTGTGCATTGAGTTCGGTATTAGACATTGCGGGCCAAAACTTTGGAGGCTCAAGAGGAGTAATTTGTGTTGCCAAATCAAAGGTAAGGAAATTCCTAAACCGAGGTTAGGGGGGATTGGACTCGATTGGGTTAGTCGAGGGTCGATTGGAGTGATTTTTGAGAAATTGCCAAAAGAGATAGTTGTGATATGTCCTAAGACGTTAAAGAATGGTCGTGCGACATAGCCTATGCTTGAGATGTTTGATTTGTCTGTGAACCTTTTGAATTGATTTGAATGTCACGGAATTTATGAAATGCATTAGAATGCGCATTTGCCATTGATTGTGAAATTTGAATTGAAAATCAAGGTATTCGATATGATGTGGCATGAGCATAGCATGGCAAGACCCTGAGGCGTGTGAGACGCAGGGTAGGAGGTTGAGACCTTGATGCGACGACGTCGCGAGGTGAAGTATGATTAAATGGTGCCCTGATGAGAAGAAGTCGCGGGGTTAAGATAGCCACAGTTCTGATGCAATCTAATCGCGAGACGGAATATGAGCTCATAAACCTTGCCTGGAGATGAATCGAGACCTGATGCGTTTACGTGGGTCACCAATGACGGTCTGATGCGTTTACGCGGGCCGAGCCTGAGGTGACTAGTTCGCGGGCTAGAGAATGAGGCAGGCAGAAGTTGATGGATGTGGTGAAGTGGTAGGCTGAGTATACATGTGCATAGGAGTGTGACACGAGGTCATAAATGCATGCCTGCCTTCTGTATGTTGTTGTTTATTGAGTTGTGATTGTTATGTTTATGTGTTCATGAATTTGGACCTAACGAGTAACACGACTACCTGAGTGGACTGTCAACCTAACCTAGGGTAAGGACCCACCTTACTGCGATTTATATCTTACCCCAGCGGGGGCTACATTTTTCAGGTTTTAAGGCGAAGGAGACACGAGCTTGCCAAAGATTGGCCATGAAGAGATAGTCGACCAATTGTACTTGGGGTGGATTTACTTGTTGTGATATCAAGGATTGTACTTGAGATTAGCAAATTAAGAATTGATCTTTTAGTCATTGGTTAAGGAGATTTTGTTGTGTATGTCCTAAGTCATCTGTATGTTGCTGTATTTGTATAAATGGGAGATGGCATCGCTTCTGCATGCATTTGACAAAAGGAGTTGTAAGTTATTGGCCGTTGGATCCTGGAGCATTCTTGAATGAACGACATGGATAGGGATGTTTGCGTGCTCGCCGAGTTTGGGGCATGACAAAAGGGGTTTGGTGACTATGGAACAATTTTGGTATGAGGCTCTAGGAAGGGTATACTAGTAACCTTTGAACCCTATACCTTAGTTTCTTTCCCTGCCCAAATGTGCGGCTTTATATTTTTGTCTTTTCCCTTCCGTTGTTTGTAATGGATGTGTTTGAAATGTATAAATGGTGTGCTTTTGAATTCTTCCAAAACTCCCCTCTTCTTTTTATCTTTATTGTATGGCGATGTATCTCGTTTTCGTTTGGGCATTTCATATCATACTAAGCCGTGTGAGGTTCCTAGGTAGAGATTTTCTTGAGTTGGATGTAATGAGCTTCAGGGGACACGGAGCGTTACACAAACTCTTATACTATGAGTTGAGAGTGACTCACCGAAAATTTAGAGCCATTTGAAGTCTTGAAGCACCCAAAAACGAACCCTCTCCAAAATCGGGTTAGAATCTGACCTCGCCTGACATTTACCCACTCAAACAGACATACGGGACAAGCGGATGGGCCAAATTGAGCTTATAATATGTCTATAGAACCACAAGATAATAAGATTTCAAATGGCAATAGTTTTACCTAAATTCGATGTCAGACGACGGAGTTATGGCCGAAACAGTGGACTGGTCGGAGTAGGGCAGTCTGGTCGAGCTCGGTGTCTCTACGCCAAGAAGAAAAACGAAGGAGAGGGTAGAGGAGAGAGAGTGTTATCGACCCAAAATGAGAGAAGAGAGAGAGTTAAGCCCTTAATCCGTCTTGGTCAAAGGCTTGGAATGGAAGTTGGGTGGTAGGTAAAAAAGCCTTCAATTAATGCTAATCACCCCAAATTATGACACTTGTCCAATTGTATAAAATGTGTCACGCCCCGCGCCCTATCACGAGGTCGCAACATCCAAACCTAACTGCTCAAGTCCCAGGGTACAGCCCACGCAGTACATGTGATATTAAATACGCATGCGGAAACGAAATGAACGTACACCTCCAATCAAGTAAAAAGGAAACCTAGGATGACGAGAACATATATATACATAACATAAACATGAGTTTATACAAAAGATCCAAGATCAAGCTAAAAACCTTCGAATGAGTCAGGGTAGATCGGGGACGAACCAAAAGACAATAATTATCTAAGTCCCCAAATAGTTAACATGTCCTAAAAAATAGCCTCCAAAAGACAACCCCAAAAGAACAGAAAACCACTAAGATGCACTGCTAGATTCATCTTCATCATCGCCTTCGTCCTCGACTGGATCGTAGTCGGAAAAGGTCTCAAAGCGCACATCCACGGTGCGTCCTCCATGGCGTCCTCCAGTTCGCCCTCTAAAGCGGAAATCTCTGTCACCTCAACATTCTCCTCAAAAGTAGGAGTATTCTCTAACACATTCTTCGATCCTACCATAGATATTTCCACCTCAACTTCATCGCGAATGGGGTGGCACTAGCTAGGTACTACGCCTCGGGGTACTTCGGTGGGCTTCAGGGGACCTGTAGTATCTTCACCGACTCTACGAAATGATGCCTCGAATCTATGGGGTTTCCAATCCTTCCTCCCTCATCAACCCAAACAACAGTATATTTCCTAATGTATACGGTACCCCGGCCATCGGGGAACTTGTCAAAATAGGCGGTCATTTCCTTAGGATAGCCTAGGCGGGTCGCAGCATACTTCAGTGCTTGGGATCTGAAAAAAGAAGGTCCCACGACGGGGTGAGATTTACATCTCAGTAAGCTAAGTCCTAAACCTAAGTTAGGCCGACAATACATCCAGACATAAATAAAGACAATGAACAAGACAAGTCAATAAACAACATGGGCAAGCAATCGTCATAAAGCAACATAGGAAGGCATATGGTAAATAACCATCAAGGTATACCCTTAGGACAGTATGTAACTCACAACTCAAGGCATGCATGATGATTCAAAATCAAGCTTGACATACTAACACCATGATTCCTTTATCATCATCGTCCGCTTCAAAACGCCTTAAGCTTGGTCCGCGTTAAAACGCCTCAGACCACGATAATCCACAAACCCGCGTTATATGCCTTAGGTTTTCAATATCATACCAAGCTCGTATCGACGCATGCTCAAACTTATCCCGCGTCTCAACGCCTCAGGATATCAGTTATTGCAACCCTGCGTTCCAACGCGTCAGGGTGCCAAAAGTCCTTAAGCATACAAGTTTCTCTTTCCCCTTAAAACTTCATGATCGAGTACGAGCCTATTCACCAAGTTATGAATCTATAACATGCGAGCCAACAAGATTCATCACCCACAAGATGACATCGGACACAAAGCATATACATTAAGTGAGCATACACTACTTGCATTTAATTACCACGATCAGCAATGAACAATCACACAATAGTTCCATGAAAATTCATCCAAACTAATCACAATTCGTCCAGTAGAAGCCTATCTTCCTAACAAATGCTTAGGAACTTCTTACCTTTCAATTAGTCAATGAAAATCCTTCCAAAAACTCCCCCAAGGATTTGGCTTCCGGGGTCCAAAACAGGGCAGCCACGTACCTAGAGAAATTCATTCGATTAATTAATTTTTTTCTTCTAATTCGCCAATTCACGGGGCAAACATCTCGATATCATCTCTATTAACATCCTAGTATATCTTAATGACAATTTTAAGGCACGGCGGCACCGCAAACAGCCCTCAAGGCTCGGTTTCTATAAATCGAAATAGGGCAGAATTCGGTTCTGCCCTCTAACTCCATAAACAGCTCATAATTCAACTTTAAACCATGATTTATCACATAATCCAGTTGTTAACATGTTTTCTATGTCTATAAAAGTATCACCGAAGATTTTGGAGTGAGTCGACGCCAATAATGCCACAAAAAGCCCCGGTTTCCTCAAGTTCTCCGGCGGTCAGATTCTGCTCAACAGAAATCACTCTATTTCAACTACAAAAATCCATCAAACTCAGTCAAACTTGCTACCTTAGCTCAACATACATAAGTATAATAAGTCTACAATGCCTCATTGAAAATTTGAGGTAAAACGAAGTCTTGAAGTGGTCGAACGAAGACTTATTCTCAACTGCGTCCAATTCTGTCCAGTTTTGGGGTTGTGGCTGGCCGGAGCTCCTCCGATGTCCAACGGCCAAACTACCACCTGAAACTTTTAAGGGAGATGTCGAGGTTTGTGTTGGTGGTCGGTGACAGGCAAGGTGGTGGCCGAGAGTGGCGATCGACGATGGTGAAGCGGCGGCGACGGGCTGGTCGGCTAGAGAGCTCTCGACTGAAAGAAGAACAAGAAGAAGAAACGAAGAAGAAGATGGGAAGAGGAGGGGGGAGTTTGGTTGAAGATGGAAGAAAGGGAATGGCTTTCCACAAATTAACTTGGTCAACTCAAGGAATGGTAGGTTAAAAAGTGTTTAATTAATGCTCTTGTCTTCTTGTCAATGAATCTTGATCATCCAATGGCCATTAGACTCTCATATTTTCGTCAGCCTTGAGGGTTTGTTAATGACCAAAATGTCCTTCTTCCTTTGTTAAGGCAAGGCCAAACCTTGAGTGGCAAAATGGTAATATTGCTCTCGTCATCCGAAACATCAATTTTTCCAATTTAAATTTATTTCGACGAAGCGACGTCCAATTCGATTAGAATGTTGAAATTCTTTATTTTTCATTTCCAATTTCGAGATTCATCTTTGGGTCATTTATCTGTCAAATGTAAATTTCAGACTATCCCAAACTAACGGGCGGCTTTTGTAGACGTTACGCGTATCGACTCTATGATTCTCATCACACTTAGGCCACGTTAGTTCATGGCGACTCTAGTTCTCATGTAATTACAAGGGTCTATTACTAGTTCCAACGGTCTCGGTCGTCATCATTTGATTTGGAAAAATCTTGCAAATTATATATTGATTAAGCGGCATCACCCGTGCTGCAATCACATAACGCTAGCAATGCATTCCTTAATCATTCTTGGATTGGCCTTTAATGGTTCTAAATACTCCCTCGGTAATCCTTATGGTCAAAGCGTCATTTTCTATTCAAGTTCCCTAGGTCCATGTGCTTTGTCTCGTGTTAGCCTTTCCTTTTTGGTTAGTTAACTCAAGATTGATTGGATCCAAGCGATATAAGATTGAAATACATCGATAGATATATCTTCATTGATAAGTCTAGAAATGACAAGGAAAATCAGAATGCCACATAATGTCTTGGCATCCAATGACAACTCTACCCCTCAATTTTTGGCCATATGATGAAATGACAAAAGACCAAAATGCCCTTAATCCTTTCTTAAGGCAAGGTTAATCTTCGAGGAGAAAATTGGTAATTTTATATTTTCCGTCGAGAATTTCACTTTTTCAATTTAAATTACCCTCGATGAGGCGACGTCCAATTCAATTCAAATGTTGGAATTCCTCAATGTCTGATACCCGATTCAGAGGTCTCATTTCATGTCGAGTTCTCGTTGACTGTAATTCCAGTTTATCTTAAACTGACGGGCGACTCTTGCAGGCACTACACGTATCGATCATAGGGTTTCTCAAGCCATGGCGACTTTGATTGTCATGTAATTTGAGGGTTTATTGTTCGTTCCTGCAGTCCTAATCATCGAAATCTGATTTAGGAAATTCTCGCAAATTACACATTGGTTAAAGGAATCACCCGCGTTCCAACGTATAACACTAGCAAGGCTTTCCATGCTCGTTCCTAGATCGACCTCTACTGGCCTAAAATATTCTTTCGACAAACTTTATGGTCAAAGCGACATTTCTTATTCAAACTTCCCAGGTTCATGTACCTGACTCCGCGTTAGTCTTTCCCTTTATGAGTTAACTCAAGAGTGGCCAACTCCAAGCGAGTTATAACTTAAATACACCGATCGATATCCTTCTATTCCGTAGCCTCGAGAGGTGTCGGAATTCGAAATGTCACATGAAGCATCCAAAGATTATACGGGCAATCTCATCATGGCAAATCATGTCTGTTGCCAACACTCGGTTGGCAAGGAAAGGAAAATTCATCGAATATACCACCGGCATGGGAACACCCTGAGTAAGTCCGAACTGACGAGCTCAATGGTGGGGATTATAAACTTCAAAGCCTAATGAAAATGTGCCACCATTGGACAAGTTCAAGGCCAAGTCAGTCAGGACTAAGACACCAAAACAGGTGTGTCTCAGGACTTTTGCTTGATGAGAGATAGATGCCATCATCAACAGGTAGCCTATGGAAGTCGAAGCTGGTGAGCGATAGCAGTCTTTCAAGGAAACCATCAAATGAAGTTAACCCATCGAGGGTACGACGCAGTGTTCAGTTAAACACCGGAGGCAACAAAGTATCTTCGACAGGTGACGATTCAGCTGTCGAAATAGATGCATCCTCATGAAACAAGGAGGAGAAGTAAACTCGCAACCACCAGTGCAGCGTCCACAAGGCACGATTGAGGCAGTTGTAAAGATCAACGGCTATCCCAAAAAAGCTTAGAGGGAAAAGGCGCGAAGAGCCAAGGAAACCGCCAAAGGAGTTATCCACAAAAAGAACGTGCTCGGAGCCCACGGCAGTAACCGTTCGATGGTTACTAGGAGTAAGCCTATAAATACCCAAGGTCATCCAACTCAAAGCCGCTATACAACACAATAAATAAGTCTTTATCTTTTCAATTAGCTCTTAGTTTAGTTGTAGTTTCAAATTCCCGACGTCGATTCAATTCTAATATGTTTCATATCCAAAGTTAGGTATCGTCAATTAGATTCCGGCGTCTGTTCGCCCAGTCCAGTGCCGTTGATTAAATTCTGGCGTTGTATTGGCTCATCCATCCGTCCAGTACCGTTGATTAAATTCCGATATTGTGTGCTGCATTTCCACCCGTCCGGTGTCGTAGATTAAATTCTGAAATCATGTCCTAAAGTAAGGTTCAGCATCGTCGATTTGATTCCGATGTTGTATCTTGGTTACAATCACATTGAAGCAATTCGACAAGTTTCATCGAAGAGGTCACTAGGAGGTCTGTCACAAGTCTTGTACAAGGCTATCGAAAGACACACCCTTATCAATGTATATCTCGCATTTGACACTCTTTGTCCAAAACTTGCCCGAAACCTCTTTTACTTAACGAACTACTAACGTTCGATAAAAGGATTTTCCCGTGTTGTCAACACCTTTGGGATTCAACCTTTTTGGGCCAAACCACAAAAGAACCAATCAGGCCCAACCGATGGATTTTAACGCGCAACAAGTACTACTGAATTTTAGAGACCAATCTATCATTTTATTTCCCCAACTTATGACTCTCAGCTTCTTTCATGGATCAGATGTCCAAGCAAAATTGTCAACGCTGAGAGGATGATCAAAGCCATGGCCGGACCGAAATACAGAGGGAAATATCTGCACAGACTTATTAAGGAGCAATTGGGAGATACCAGATTGCACCAAACACTGACTAATGTGATTATTCCAACATTTGACATCAAGGAATTGCAGCCTACTGTCTTCTCCAGCTTCCAGGTTGACTCAATATTAATGCAAAAGCCTTACAAAACCCCAAAAATGTAGCATTGGGTGAAAAATAAGAAGGATAGCAAGATGAGTTGCCCTGTGACTGTTTTAATTGATTATCTTTTGTGTTGTGCGAGTTTCAGGTGAAGAAGAACCCTAGCTTGGGTGCTTTAGTCTCGGACATATGACAACGGAACTTCGGCTGCACCAACTTACCTTCCAGCCCACTATTTTAGCACCAAAGAACCCTAATGGATCAGCCAGTGAATTCAATCTTATTGATGGTGGCGTTGCGGCAAATGATCCGGTAGGCTCATTTGTATCAGAAAACTCTTGCACTATAAGGCACAGCACATTATCAGGCAATATGTGTACAGATATGTAGAGAACTTTATCGATTTTGAGTTGGTTAAAGTAGAACCTAGCATTTATTCCCCCCCCCCCCCCCCCCCCCCCCAAAAAAAATAAAAAATAAAAAAAAAATAGAACCTAGCAAGTATTCTTGAACCTATCAATTTTATTGTTTTCTTTGGACAAACCTAAGACTTCCTTAAAATGTGCCGAACAGTACATATCCAAAAATAGGTGGCATACCCTCCACTATTATCATTGTTCACGGACTACATAAGTCATTACCACAATTCGAGTTAAAGTCATGAGACAAGAAGGAGGCTCATCAAAAACAACAAACTTGTCCTCTAAATCCTTGCCCATGTTCGCAAAAGCATCAGCACGGCAGTTAGCCACCCAAAAAACATTAACGGCATCTCTATATGTATGTTCTTGACGTTTTGAAAAAACAGCCAGCTGCTTTAGCCCACTAGTTGTCCCCAGTCTCCTTGAGTAGCAAGTACTCGGGTCAAGGAATAAAATCAAATGAAGCCGTGCATGACAATGCTGGCCGAAAGGCGTAGTTGATGGATAACAGGTGAATATTCTTGTACTACCCTATCGAAATCCATTTTGATTTCTTAAAATTAGAACAGCATGCCATGGTAATTTGTACCGCTTGTCTTATTATTCATTCATTACAGGCTCTAGTGGCTGTAAGTGAGGTGACCAAAGAAATAATCAATGCGAACTCCGACATTGATCTTCCTGATATGAAGCCAACAGACTATACTCGGTTCCTGTTTCTGTCTCTGGGCATTGGTTCATGGAAATCTGAGAAAAAGTACAGTGCCAAGAAAGCATCTAAATGGGGTGTGCTCGGCTGGCTCACGAATGGTGGTTCGACTCCTTTAGTTGATGTATACACACAAGCAACTGCCAGCATGGTGGATATTCATCTTTCCATTGTATTCCAGTCTCTTAAAGCGAAAATTACCTCCGCATTCAGGTAAAACACTCTCTGATTTTCAAAAAGAGCAGTATCACACTAACATCGGTAAGTTGAATTGCAATATTATACCAAAAAAAAAGAAGAAGAAAAAGAAACCACCTTGAAATTGAACTTTTTTATATTAATGTATGACATTCAATAAGTGTAATCTGAAATGGACAAGTGAAAAATGATGCAGGACGACACATTGACGGGAGACGTGGCTTCGGTGGACATAGCCACAAGGAAGAACTTGGAGCATGTTGTGAAGGTTGGAGAGGCATTTTTGAAGAAACCAGTGTCCAGGGTGAACTTAGACAGTGGGGTCTTTGAGCCTCTAAATCAGGGTTCAAATGAAGAGGCTCTCAAAAGGTATTTTTAGATAGCTACCTAATTCAATTTGTCAAAGAATTCCTGGTGACACAATTGATTTTTTCCATTGATAATCAATTGAATATTTGTTGATCTCTTTTTCTGTTCTCCTTACCTTCTGTACACAGGCTAGCTGAAAAGCTGCCCAAGGAGAAGCAGCTCCGCCAAGGAAAATCGTCGCCTCTAGGAACTATATGAATTCCTACTGAAACAATTGATTTTTTCCATCAATAATCAATTGAATATTTGTTGATCTCTTTTTCTGTTTCTTGTTACCTTCTGTACACAGGCTAGCTGAAAAGCTGTCCAAGGAGAAGTAGCTCCACCAAGGAAAATCGCCGCCTCTAGGAACTATATGATGACGGCTTATATGCTACAAATTTACGTTCATTTTGTACAAAGCGCAGAAGATGTGGTGCACGACAATGTGTTTTTTTTTTTTTATGTTCATTAGTTTTGAAGTTATAGGTACTTACCGGCCTACAATTTATCTTTCCACTATGCAGTATAGTTTCTTGACCAATAAAAGATAAGCCTTTCAATGGATGAAATTTTCGATTGATGGCATGTATATCAGATAATTACTCTCCAATTATTGCAAAGAGAAAAGAATTGGATTTCAGACCACAATGCTACGTCGTAGTAGTTGGCAGTAATGCAAGTAAATTTGTATCAGCATATAGTCTCATCAGAAGAAACTGAACCTGCTCTATTTTGCTTGTCAAGATTGGGCTAATCAACCGGAGAAGACATGTTGGACCAAAAAAAAAAAACCATTTATTGATTAGTCGAATGTTCAGAGAGTTCAAGACATTCTATCGTTATTAAAGAAACTTAACTAAAAGATTGCGACTTTTTAAAATAAAAATAGGGAAATGCTCAAAAATTCGCAACACATATTTGGATTGTATACCCGTTAATTTGCTGATACATAACTAAGCATATATGATCATTTGGACTAATCCACCTTATCTTACAATCTTAGGAGTGCACTCTGTCACGTGAGACTAGTGCATGCATAACTTTGTTTTTGGGGTATTTCCGAGAAGACTTGAACCGAACCAGATGAGCACACTTTCTTACTACCTTGGTCTGCTAGGAACTGGCAAAGTACATTTCACCAAAGGGTTTTTTATTGAATCGATTCAGTGGCGGTTCGAACATAAATAGAATTCCCGTAACAAGAACGAAGAACATTAAATCTAGAAGGAAGTAAATTCAAGTACTGGAAATTCTTTCAGACCAATCAGGTTCTTATTCATAGAGCAGGGATTTCACTGATTTCACACATTCTGGACGATGTTCTACACGATGTAGGATCTGCTTTGAAGCTTTATACTATGCTTTGCTTGACAGAATTTTGGAATGATTGGCGTGACGACAGCGCTTCTCTTCCACAAGCAGCTTCGCAAACCTATAAAATTGGCATGGTCAGAGAACCTCATATGGCTTTGGGTTATGAAAAAAACTAAAGGAACTCATAATTGTACCTTTTCAGAGCCTGTTCATTAGTCTCCAGTTTTGAAGGCTCCAAGTTACCGGTCTCCAGATTCACCTTCGAAACCGGTTTCTTCAACAATTCCATGCCGACTTTGACAAGATTGTTCAGATTCTCCTTTGTAGAAGTGTCGACTGTTGATACCGTCCCTCTTAATGTGTCATCCTGCAAATCCTCAGTTATACTTCGGCAGCAGCTAGAATTATGATTATCTAGGGATGCACATTTCTTCTATTTAATAGCCTAGGTGATCCACATGAAATTCAGACAAAGAAGAGGAGCAAGAACTACTTTTTACTATTGAGATATCAGGAATTTATGCCTATCATGAATCACCTGAATCCTGAGATAGTTATTTTCACAATTAAGGGCTTTGAAAACCACGGAAAGATGAAAATCAACCACGTCCGCGCTTCCTTGCATGAACACATCCACTAAAGGAACCGAGTTGGCTCCCATCAACCAGTTAAAGACACCCCATTTGGCCACCGACTTGGCCTCATACTTTTCCTCGACCTTCGCCGTTCCGGTTCCCAAGGATATCACAAGAAACCGACCAAATTCCGATGCATTTATGGAGTTGAAAGCAGGGGATCCCCTGGTGATCTCTTTTGTCACTTCACTGATGGCAATCAGAGTCTAATTGGAAGGAAAACAGAAGACATGTCAAGAAGAACAATGTGTCAACACAAAGTTGAAAGGCTTGTGCTTGAGGACTTTGAGCGTACCGGATTATTAGCCGTCATACCACCGTCGATGAGATTGAAGTCCCTCCGCGCACCTGTGGAGTCTGAGGTCTCAAAGAAGTGAGCCGGCAAGTAAGTCGGAGCTGCTGAAGTACCGATGCAGATATCTGAAATTAGAGCATCGAGTCTTGTCTTCTTTTTCACCTGTAACGCACAAAAGCAGTGTCAATTGCTTTACAATCTATGGTAAAGGGTCGCTTTTCGCATAATTATTCTGGCAGAAAATGGAAGTACACCTCAAAGCTGGAGAAGATGACAGGCTGTAGCTGCTTAATATCAAAGGTCGGAATAACAACATTGGTCAAAGTTTGACGTAGCCGCAGATTTCCAAGCTTTGCCCTCAGAAGGTTGTGCAGATACTTGCCGTCGTATTTTGGCCCAAACACAAGCTTTGCCGATTGCGTGATGGAGGATAACAAGCAGCTATTTCAGAATTGAAATGCAACAGAAAAATAGAACAGTTGGGAATGTTTACTGAAGAGAAAAGATGGAACTAGAATGCAATTTTAAGGTTAAACAAAGAAAAGACGATCTCTGACAGCGCCTGCACCTTTTTTGCGGGAATATTTTGGGGCCATTCTCAAAATAAAAGGATTTGATGTCTTTGGCTGCAAACAGGGGACGGTTTTTCTCGTTTGGTGCTGTCAGCATGGCAGTCAGAAGTCCGCCAGTGCTTGTTCCTGCTACGACGTCGAAGTAATCTGCAATCCTTGCATCCTCGCCGTCCAACTTCTGAATCACAGAAAGAGAACAAGCGACCAGAATGAAGAAGAAACTTCAATTTTGTCATATAAGAGCCTGCGTTGCTGTGTCAGGAAGTGTAATGGAAACATTTTCCTCCTCCTCTTTGTTTCAATGTGATCCTCAATTTAGCCGTTTTAGAATTTGCCAAAACCAATTACCGGTCCAAGTTTCATATACACACATTCCTTAAAAGAAATAAAAAGTGTCATGCCATGTGCATTATGACCTGTAACTCAGACTCCAGGCAAGCTAGGATGACTCCTGGAACCACTCCCCTTATGCCGCCTCCGTCAATGCTGAGGATAGGAATAAGGTTCCCATAAGTCGGAGGTTTCAGGATCAATTTCTCATACTCCATTTCAGAGAAAAAAAAGAAGGATAATTCTAGCGACGGGCGTGTGTCTTTTTCTTTGGCAACTGCAGACAAGCCTTGGATTGGATCTCCTGTCAACTTTATATATACTGGTGATGCAACAGTCATTACGGTCCTAAAGTATCGTCATTCCTGGAGCAATCAGAGACATTGTCATGGGACCAGATGATTGTCCAGTTGAGCCATGCCTTTTTCTTTCCCTCTTGGCGAATTTGGATGAACCTGGAGAGCACAAAAAAAAAATCTATCTGAGGATTGTTGGTCTTAGGCAGAAAATTACTTGAGAATGTTAGGTGAGGAAAATTAGATGAAGGGATTGGGAAAAGTTCCCCTTTCCTGTGATCTCAGTGATAGAATGAGGATGGGAAATTGTGCACTTCCTTGATGATGCCCGGTGCTCATGCCGCACTGCCAAGCTGAGTGCATTCATCTGCATACTAAGTTTTCGCAAACATCATAATCGCCAGCACATTCCTACGATCCACTCTGTAAGTGGTGGTACCTCCAAGTCGAACACGCATGTACCTCCTTATCCCCGGTCCATGTCTTCAGTCCACTCTGAAAGTGGTGGCACCTCCTAGTCCAATACACATGTTCCTGTCTTATCGCTGGTCCTTGCCAATCCAAGCGGACTTTCCCCAGCTTATGCTCTTAGAGATGATCTTCGAGTCGCCTTTGATTGCAATGGCCAGAACTTAGAAATCGAATATGACTGTTGCCACAGAAAATTGGCGAAAGATCTTTCGTGGCATATATTTCTGGCAGAACAGACTCTCTATAAGTTGTTAACTGCTGGAGTACGATCTTGAGTCGCAATAACCTACCTGAACCGATATCTTTGAACAATGCAGGATGTTCTTCAGAGATGAGAGAGCATTAACATGATAAGCCAGAACCAAAAATGAGGTGGAAAAAGGCTAAGGCCCATTGACATGTTCTTTACTTCTTGGACACCCAGCTTTTGAAAGTCCCACGACACATTCTCTGGTAGCGTTTATCATCATTTGGGCTATACAAGAAGAAGAATGGAAGGTCCCATTCAACTACATTTAGGTTGCATTTTCTACATCTGTTGTTGAATAGGAAAAGACCCTTTTGATTGATCAAGGTACATAAGATTGTTGCGCAAAATTCGTCACGAAAGAAGCAGCAGCGGACTCTTATCGTGTCTTGGGGACGAGCCACTTTGTTAAAAGTCCAGTTGCGATCCGTCGGTTCATTGTCTACCTTAGGCTCGTCTTTTTTCGTGAATAATAAGTGATTTAAAAAATATTTTTCCTACAAGTGATCCCATATATAATTTGAAATAATTAGTCAATAAAAAGAAATTTTCATTACCAATCATAATATGTGTTTAAACATTTGTGTAGATAATTCATACATTCATGTTTTTAGCGATATAAGCGAACATTGTTTGGAAAATATTTTCTAAATCTCTCATTTTTTGTGAAATGAACGGAGCTAATCGCTAATAATTTCAAAAATGCATGTGCAAAAAATATTTAGACATGAATTGTCATTGATTATGAAAATATTTTTCATGGATCAATTATTTCAAACGATATGAGTGATCATCTTTAGGTAAAATATTTTTTAAATCATTCATTTTACAAGACATTGGAATGGCGTTAAATATATCATACACTACCTTCAAGGAACTATTGATCTTGATTTATTTTACTAGAGAAACAAAGATTTGACATTGGTTGGATATTCAGATGTTGGCTATATGTCTGATCCTCATAATGCCAAGTCACAGACTAGTTATATATTCCTTTGTGGAGGCACGGCAGTTTCATGAAAGTTGTAAAACAAAGTGTAGTTGTTATTTACTCAAATCATTATGAGATTATTGCATTATTTAAAACTGCCAAAGAATATGTTTGGTTAAGAATTTTGATAAAACACATTCAAGATTCATGTGGCTTATCCTCAATTCATGATGCACTCACTATACTTTTTTAGGATAGTGTGGCTTGCATTGCACAAATGTGCAATGGACTTGTCAAAGATGATAGAACTAAACATATTTCACATGAGTTATTTTACTCGCATGAACTTCAAGAAAAATGCAAAATAGATATCCATCAAATTCGCTCTAGTAACGATCTTGCAAATTGTTTAATAAATCCCTACCTACTTCTACATTTGAAAAACTTGTATGAAATAGAATGTGTCGGCTTGGACGACTACTTCAATTAGAGGGAGCGAATTAACCTTCCTTGAAGAATGGAGCCCAGAAGATTTATGGTTGTAGTCTTTTTCCTTTGTCAAGTTTTTTTTCCATAGGGTATTTATTTGCCAAAGATTTTTAATGAGGCAACCTACGGTCAATGATTATTAAAATAAGGGGGAGTATTATACGCATTATGCTCTTTTGCCCTTGATCAAGTTTTTGTCTCACTGGGTTGTTCTTGGCAAAGTTTTTAATGAGAAGTTTAAACAACGTATAATAAAAGGTAAACATATGAGGAGTGTATGGATATATCACCTTCCGCCCTTCCCTTTTCCAATGTATGTTACAAATACATTGATATACATTGATATGCATTGACGTTTCACCTTTTCACATTTCATAGGCGGTTTTATACATTTACTCTCTCAATGTAATGTACTCTCTAGCCGGCTTTTGTAAACTTGATGAAAAAATGAAAATGAGTTAATGTTTACTTTCACTTCTCTCTTATCCCTTCTCTCATATAATATTCTTAGTTAATTTGATTTCTCTTATTTTATTTCAAAGATCACCGTTTGCTTTTACAACAGTGATTTTATTATGTCCAGCAAGCACTTAATTTTTTTTATAATAGATCAATGTATGATTGGATTATTCTTTGGATAGATACGAAAAATTTACCTGTGATATCCCTATTAGTGGGTCCACAGGAATCTCGGTCGATGTCCCAAATCAACAACAGTGGCGACGCAACCCAACTTTTCGGGTTTCCTCTTGGGTAATAAGAAAATAACGACGAAAAAAATCAAAATATGATATGTTCTATCTTATCTTGTATTTAGTAGTTGTTTAGGATATGACAATACACGATAGGATAAAGGGAATACAAGAGCGATATAATCCAGATAAAAAAATTTTAAGGGATGGAGTGAGATAGACCACTATATGATTTTTTAGGAGAGCAAATATGAAAAGAATTAGATTTTTTTTCACAACTATTGACTCTCCTCCATGATGGGCCGCCTCTCCTTCGTGTCAGACCACCTCCCTTTTCCGAGGGGGAGGGGGGCACCTCTCAAGCCGCAGTGATCGTCAAGTGTGACCGTCTCTTATACGACACCAGGCTAGGGGTTTTCAATCGCAAAGTTGGGTATCTGCACTATCTTGTTCTTTAATCAATTGTTTGGCGTGTCGTTTGAACCTTTTCAATATTCAAAAGAAGTCTTGACATGCTATGAGGAACTCAAGATTGATCATTGACTTTTAAGGTAGCTTTCTTAGATGAACTGCATGAGTGCATCTTCAACTTGTGAAGATAGGCTAAATAATTCCTTTTTCTCAATACTGATTTACTCATCCAACAAGCAAAGAGTAAGGCCAGCTAGTTATTCTCAAACGATTCGACTCCAAATCAAGACTGTTGCTTCTACAGGGTCTGCTCGGTCGATGTCGTGCCTGAATTTAAATGGCACGAACATTTGCTTAACAATAACTTACTTGTCTAAACTTATCACTGAATAATTTTTAAAGCATTCTAATGTTTCAGCAAAATAGAATCATCTCAATTGCATCTTACCTCTATTTATCTAACTTTATATGCGCACCAAATAGTAGATATGATACGATAAAATTATTGTATTTTTTGCCCTATCATATCTAATTCTATCATGACTAAAAATCTGAACAATCAAATGCAACCTAAGACTCTAGGGGTGTCGCCTAAAGGAAAGCCAACTCTCCTTGATTGAATGTGGGTCTCCGAAACCCATACCTAAGGCCACGTTCGATTTCCTTTAAAGTTTTGATTCGCTTAAGGGATTCTGGGAGTCGTCACTATCATTTTGAGGGTCGGATAGAACCAAAGGAGACACGACAATTTTGTGTCATTTTTTAATGCAACCGGCAACTTCAGCCTAAAGGTCTTTGAATCGCTAAATGTTCTTGCAAATGTCCGTTTTGGGGATTTATTCCTATCCGTTCTAAAAAGGAACAGAAACAGCCAATTCATTTAGAGTGCGGTAATGAAACACCCAAGTATTTAGGGTCCAAAATGAAGTATTGTAATGAAAATCCGATACCCGTCGAGCAAAGAATATTACGTGGCTTCGTTATGAACCTCGTTAAGTTTGATCAATTGATCTGATACCCTAGTCGCGCAAAAAATATATTGTCTTGTTGTAAGCCTTGGGGGCATGAAAGGGGATAAGCTTGATATTAGAGATTAATCCTAAAAATTGAACTAGATTAGGGCGAGCCTAATAGATAAATCTAATCTCTACTAAACTAACCAGTTATTAAGATAATAATACCAAGTCTAATTTGATTTTTATTTTATAATTATTCTAATTAGAACCTAGGACACTTTGATTACTAACTCCTAAGTTCGTAAACTAAACTAGTCTAATCAACACTAAACTAAACTTATACTAAACTAAACTAAATGCCACAATAGGCCACCGCCATGGACTGTCACATGAGACTCTTAACCGTCGTCACCTCCACGCTCCCGGGTGTTGGCCTCCATGTCTTCAAATTCATTCAATTACTCATGATCCAAGCAATTAACAAGCTCATAATCAATTAACAATCAAGGAATTAGAATTCGGTTCGGAAATTTGATGTCAATCATGCGATCCGATTTCTCATCCACCTTGTAGAGCTAGTAATTACTTAATTTTCACTAAGTGATCATTTACCCCCACTTGAATGTTCATCACGCAGTAGGCTAAGTCATAACTAAGCTCTAATCACCATTTCTAAACAATCACCCGATGAATCATGTGTGTTAGTTGCAATAGAGCATAACATACCTCTAATAAATCACACACGAGCTCCATTAGGCTAATTAGCACTAGGAATGAAAAAATAATTAGTTGTCTGAAAGCCACTAACCTGACAGTCTGATAGTAGTACTATCCATTATTTCTGACCACAAAATCTCCCGATTAATGAGTGCTTTTATGTAAAATACGCAATAATAGTGAATGAATCTATGATTAAGATTGGACCGTCCCTAATAGTATTGTCAATGAAGCATTTTTCTTTGTTGTCCAAGAGGGCGACTTCTCTATTTTTCCCCCTCTTTCTGCCTAATTTCAACTTACTAGCCTAATGAAGTGCAAATTGATTAATTCCAGTGGCTAATGAAAGCTTAGGAAGTCTAGTTTAATTCCATATTTATAGCTCAAGACCTCATCTACAACTTTCGTTCTTTAAGTTTTTGCAATGCAGACCTCCAACTATTCTAAAATTGCAATACAAGTTGGACTAACATCGGAACAAAAATTTGAGTTCAAACACAGTTTCCCTTCCTCTTTTTGAACAAGCTTCGGACGGACCAGAGGAATTTCGATTTCAATGGTCTTTATATCGCTGAAAAGATTAGGGTCTTGATTACAATTCTTACGAATAAAACTGTTCCTAATTCTTTTTAGATTTTTTTTTTAAAATCGATGAACTCGCAAAGATGAGCTAGATTTCGAGCTTTTCTAGTCTTCATTTACATCTTCAACCTCTGATCAAGCAATTGTCGATAACTAGAGCACCTTCAAACTCATTCTAATGAACATTCAAACAAGTTCAACGGCTAAACATCAAAATATGATCAAGCATCAACAACAACGCTATTGTCTATCTCCCTCAAACAGATCAGATTCATCATGAACATTTCTGCCTAAAACATGAATTTACCAATTTGAAAAGTTTTAAGACTTGATTGCACTTTTAAAAGTTTTAGGACTCAATTGCATTTTTTGACAAGTTTAATGACTTAATTGCATTTTTCCAAAGTTCTAGGACCCGCCCTTTTCGCATAAACACAATGGTGAAATATGTAGAAAATTTGTTGGCTAAAAAGTTTGAAATGAAAGATTTGGGACATGCAAATTTTATTTTGGGCATGCAGATTACGAGGGATCGTGAGAAATGGAAGCTGTGGCTAGGGCAGGAGAAATACATCAAAGAAATTTTGAAGAAGTTCAACATGACGGACTGCAAGCTTGTTGGTGCCCATATACCTTTAGGGACCAAACTATCTGCGGAGCAGTGTCCTAAGATGGATGAAAAAGCTGAGAAGATGGCCCAAGTTCCATATGCAGGTGTAGTGGATAGCTTGATGCAAGTTATGGTATGCACATGTCCGGATATAGCTCAAGTAGTGGGAGCCTTGCCAATATATATCTGACCCAGGTAGAGAACACTGGAATGCAATCAAAAGAATTTTTAGGTATCTTCGTAGAACTTTGAATTTTTCTTTATGTTATGAAGGTACAGAAAATGAAAACATGCTTGATATTGTAGGCCATGTAAATGCACATTGGGGTGGAGATATTGATTGTAGACGTTCCACTAGCGGGTATGTTTTCACATTGTTTAGGGCTGCATTAAGTTGGATGAGTAGAAGTCAAAGCATGGTAACGCTCTCTTTTACGGAGTTTGAGTACATAGCTATTATTTATGCCGAAAAAGAGGCCATATGGGTACAATGGTTGTACATGGAGGTCGGTTTTGAGCAAGGTGTTGTGAGGGTGAGATGTAACAATCAAAGAGCTATTTATTTAGCTAAGAATTCAGTGTTTCACTCACATACAAAGTATACAATATCATTTTATCCGAGAGAAAGTGGAGAAAATAGTTATTCGGCATGTAAAAATTGACACAGTAGAAAATAGTTCAAACTTCCTTACTAAAACCGTTACGGGTGCGAAGTTTGAATGGTGCTATGTTGCGATTGGATTGAAAAGGAATGATATTGACAAGGCTCTCATTTGCGCAAAGTATCCACCAAATGGGAGAATGTTGGAGTTGTGAATATTTCGAGAACTCTTATTTCTCACACCGAGCACACTCGTATGGCCTTAGGGAAAATGAAGTACGATCCGATGATATGTGATCCCTATTCATGGGAAGTAGCACCCCGACAAGGATATCCCGCTGCCCGGTCAACGGGCGGGGCTTCCACTTGTTGGACTTTTGTTTAAGTTAGTCCGTTTGTTGTGAGATCAAAAAGGTTTCTGGTAAGCTTAGGTTTTGAGCCCATTTAGTGCTTATATATTATGCTCGTTTTTTACTGATGACTGTAATGAGTTGCACGGCTGTAAATCAGAATATAGTGAAATCTCTTTGCACGAAGTAGCTCTGTTATGAGGTGAATCTGAGTAAACCGTGCATCATCTATTTTTCTTCTATTATCTGTGTGTTCATTCTGAATCGATTTGCGATACATTCCTTTAGTGACAAGTTGCAGCACTTTTAACGCACTGACTCCAACCAAAAAAAGAAAGCTATGAAATTTCTAATAGGCTAAGCTGTAATCATGAACAAGTGAACGAACGATCAAACCAAACCAGATTCACTCTCAAAATCATACTCAATTGACTATGTCCAACAACCTGTGATGCATAGCAACGATTCAGATGAAAAATCAATGGAATGGAAGACCAACACCTTGACTCACCTCATTTCACTTCCAGTCACGACTGAGAATGATGAACCACCGCTTGGAACTCAGATTCATGGAAAACGAGAGCAACACCAGCAACGATCCCCAACCAGTGCGCGTGAAAGTTCCCCACAAAACCTTGCTGACCTTGAAACTGAGCAAGAAATAGAGAGACGCGAAAAAGATGAATGCAGATGGGGGGGTGCTCTCCTTCGTTCACTGGTTCGCAAAGCTTGAGGCCGCCAATACCGATCATCGATTATCGCTGTCTCGAACGGATACTCTTCCGAGCAGAAGTCGATTTCGCCGTGAACGAAATACAAATTTTTATGACCAAAAAAAAAAATACAAATTTATTAGGCGAAAGTAGAATTGAACTGAACTCACATCAAAGATTCATTGGAGACAAAACAACCTGATTCAACTTTGAACGTCGTCAACGAGCTATTAAGACTACTGACGACTTCAAATCATCACCCTTTGAAACTCCAACGCGCACACGCAATCCTCATTTCCTTCCTTTTCATTTCAATCATTTCCTATATCAACAAAAAAAAATGTTATCTTTATATTACATTTTTTTTTATCTTTATAAACGTAATCGTAATTCCTCTTACGTATATTTAAGCTTATGATTTTAATATGGAAGTATTATAGTCCATTTAGAGTTGTATCGGACTGATATTCTTGCTATTATGGTAATATTGCAAAAATTCTAACAAAATGCTTTGTCACCATTTGGCTCAATTCCAATGAGGAAAATGATTTGGTTTGACTTGAGTTTTATTAAATTGTCCTATTTTTAAGGTTTGGTTTCGAACAACACCGTGCTCGCCCTTTGGTGGATTGTGTCGCCCCAGTATATCACACGCGACACATGCCCTCTCTAATTATTACTCCTACTTATTATTAGCCTGCAGAAGCACAACAAAATTTTCACAATAATCCATACAAGAAATCGCACGAATTTAATTACTATACATATGCTTCTTTACGTTAACACCACTAGTCACCAGCATGATACGATATCCAAAGGACATTGAACGCTACAGAAAGTCCACGGACGCAGATCGGGTCAACTGACTCCACTATTCTCCTACGACGATGTTAACCCAAAAGCGAGCCTAAGCGTTGAGCAAACCGCCATCCACGTGTCATCTCGTCCTTGCATCGTCAAGTCTATGGGGACCATTGAAGCCTCTCGAAGATCCAACTCTCTTGCCATTGACGTCAACGTGCCTTGCGACGAAACGGTGGGGAAGAAGCTTAGGTAACCGTATATACACCAAGGCAGTCGAACTACACTTGACATTCACCATCTGGGATCCTTATTCAAGTATATCCTGATATTACTATTCTATCGATAGGGATACTCCAAACTCCAAAGCATAACGTAGGAGGGGGATCCATCCTACAATCTGAGAAATAAGAGTTGAGCCGAAGCAGAAATCTTTGTATCTAAGTTAGGTGTCACCTATCCACATAACCTGGTACAAAACAACGTTAGTACAAAGCAATAAAAATCACCATGTATGACGAGTGCAAGAGTAATTTATTATCTTATATCATGATAATCGTAATTGTGAATACAATACATATCGAACTTTAAAGAGATTATGAGAAATGTAAATGTGACTAATTAATTTAGGGTACAACATACTAGATCTACTCTAAGTTATAATGTCCAATATGAGCTGCTATATATTCCTAACAGATGTATGACAACGAGTTCTCTGAGTATACTGGTTATACGAATTACTCTAAGTATATTGGTTATATGAATTATTTGCACATATGAACTTTGCAATGAGAAGATAAATGAGGTGTTTAGCCCTTTATGGGAGAGCGGGAGATGTTGGAATTGATTGCGCCAATAAAGAGCAAATCAATTATTACCTTTTATGCTTTCATGGATAGGCAATCAAGGGATTTTATTTCCTATTCCACAAGTGGAAAGATTGCATATGGTATATTGGGCCCAATATCCAAAAAAAAATCTCCAACTTTAGTATTTGTGGCAATTATATCCAAAACTTTTTTTTGTCTCATAAAAAACCTTAAACTTTTAATTTTGTCACAATTCTATTCAAAATTCTTACTTTTGTCTTAATTTTACCGGCCTATTACCAACACAATACTCAACTTTTACTTTTGTCCTAATTATACCCTAAACTTTTACTTTTGTCCCAATTTTACCGGTCTAGTACCAAAACAACCTCAACTTTTGCTTTTATCTCAATTTTACCAACATTCAACTTTTGCTTTTGTCTCAATTCTACTAAAAAATTTTACTTTTTTCCCAATTTTACGATCCTAGTACAAAAAAAATCCTCAACTTCTACTTTTATCCCAATTTTACCACCATTAGACTTCCGTCTATAATCATTGTTAGTTAATCTTATGTGATATTGTCACGTCATTAATGAATTAACTCAGTAAAGCTAATGTGAAAAAACTCTAAAATTCTCTTCTTCTTTTGCTGCCATATATATTGCCAAGAGATATATAGTCACTAAAGACGGCGCATTTCGTACTTTTTTCAGCACTCAACAGCCCAAAGAACGGCTAAAAATGAAGATATTCTGATGAACTTTTTAAAATCTCTTCGTCTCTGAAACCTACTGTTTCTAAATTTCGAAAATTTATTCAGTAAATTTCAAAAGAAAATTTGAGTAACATAGAATTAACTAACAGTAATTATGAACAAAAGCCTGAGAGTGGTAGAATTGGGATAAAAGTAAAAGTTGAAGGTTTTTTTGGTACTAGGCCGGTAAAATTGGAACAAAAGTAAAAGTTGATGTTTTTTTTAACTAAGTTGGTAAAATTGGGATAAAAGTAACAGTTTTGGATAGAATTTAGACAAAAATAAAAGTTAGGGATGTTTTACGAGACAAAAAAAAGTTTTGGATAAAATTGACACAAATGCTAAAGTTTGAGATTTTTTTGGGTATTAGGCCTTGGTATATTGATATATCTCTCACAATTTGGTGTAGAACAGTTAGCATGCGATTTGCTTGAAAAATTGGATCGTCAGAAGTCCGCACGACTTTACCGATAATTCTGATATTGGGTCAAACGATCTCGAATTGCGCTCAAAATTGGTCGATTAAAGCAAAGCGGCCGTCTGATTCAAAGTCATAGCTATGCTGTGAGATACAATGGATTTTAGCATTTCAGAGTCATTTAGACCACTTTTCGGCAGTTTTTCTATTTTGGTTATTTTGAATTTTTGCGTAATTTTCGAGATTTCAATTTGAGTCCTTTTAGATAAGATTAGATTTGAGTCGATTACTGTTATTTTTAGTTATATGCATTCCTTTTGAAGTCCTATCTATATATATAGACGTCTCTTTGTAATATTTAGATTATCATCAATTGAATTTCAGTATTGCTTTAGAATTAATTTCCTATTTTTCACTACCCTGCGTCACAATTGAATATATGTCGTTCACTTTTTTTTTTCACAACGAAAGAATTCTCTCCAAAAAAACACTCTCAAAGAGGCTCTCTCGAAGAATGACGATCGGCGGATTTGGATCGTTTTTCACCATCTGCAAATGGGCTTTTAATCTGTGGCTATCGATATTTATTCGTTATTTCTGATATGCTTCATAGGTCAGTGATACAAGTCTATTCTAGGGCAAGTGATCTAATGCGTATATGTACGTACACATTGATTCGATTGTTATTCGATTATGATCTGCACGCTTCATGGGTATGTTGATCTATATTTTTCTGCTACATTTATAGATCTGGATTAGTTTTTAGACTTGTTTACCATTCAACAGCGAATTCAATACTCATTTCTGCAATCAACGTCCAGTTCACAATATATTTTCATGCGTATCAGTGTATTGCTCTTTTAATGATCATTTATGTGGATAATGACTATGACAAGCTTACCTCCTTTTTTTTCCATTCAAGTCACAATAACATATTCTGAAAATCGGCGATTGGATATACTCGGCAGATGGATATAACGTGAAAATAAGCAACAGCTGGTGAACATAAGGTGGGTATAAACATCGACTGATGTACACAAGGTGAACATGAGACATAAGGTGAATATTCGCAGTGGCTGGGCTGCGTATGGCAACGTTTTTGTTTTTGGAAACATTTTGGAACATAAAGACTTTTTCGTGTTTTTATTCCCAGTTACGATTTTTGGGAACAAAAACGTATTTAGTAACTACATAATGTTTCTGTTCTTGAAACACAAAAAAAGAAACTTATTTGGTAATCGCAAAAAATTGTTCCTATTTTTTTCATTTAATTGAGAAGATTATATATATATTAAAATTAATACGTCTTTGTCTTTTAACTTACTAAATAAAATTAAATCTCATTTGTTCAATTTATTAAATCAAATTAGACCAATATATGGATAAGTAATTTATGCATAATTTATCAAATTACAATATAGACAAGATCAATTATAATATATATATATATATATATATATGAAAGAGAATGCAAATTGCAATTGGACAATGAGAACATCAATTATGTTTTCTATAGATAGAGAAAATTACAATTATAAGTCAAACATAACTGTTCTTGAATAGTTAAAAATATGATTACTTTAAAGCGAGGACCCGTAGAAAAATTTTAATTGCACTTTGAGTGAAACTAGAGACTAAAATGAAAAATATTCGTGCATTTAGATACTTTTAGTCCAATTGTGTAATTTTTTCAAACATGAGGACTGAATTGAGATGCATAGTATCAAAATCTCATGTTATGACTCTAAAGTAAAAAAAATTTGCTTAAAATGATTTAACGTGAAATTTTTTAACCAATTTAGGATTATGTTCAATGAAGAGGCAAGTGGTCCCAAACTCAAACTTTAAAACTTTAAGAGGCCAAAATTTAATTAAAATAAAAATATAGATTATTTTTATGCATTTTTCTAGAACGTGAATACTATTTTTCCTAATTTTGGTCATTTTTATAATTAAAATAAATCCGAAAGACGTCAAAAATTAAGAAAAAAATTTTGTTCAAAATTGATTGCTAAGGCTTGGCCAAAGATTTCAAGATCGATTTTGTAATTTTATGAATTATTTTGATATTTTTAATTATTTTTTAAAATAAAACGATCAAAAATTGGGTGTTAACATCGTGCAAGAACAAAGAAAAGAGAGTGTGTTTAAAAATGAAAATTTTCCCAATTGTTTCTAAAAATGTTCCTAGCTTGTTCTTTAAAAGTGTTTCAGAAATATAAAAGTAAGTATTTTTGTCTTTTGTTTCAGGTCTAAAAATGTTTCTGTTTCTCAAAAATATTGCCGGAACACTTTGGGAACACTTTTTTACCATAAATGTGAACACTTTAGGAATAGAAAACACTTTTCATGGAGTGTTAGTATACGGGCCCTTATAAATCGAAAATTTATGAGAATAACACTTCCAAGCCTACTTTCGTCATTTTCACATTTTTGATCTCAAACATATTACACGCTTCAAGGACATAAATCAAATGCCTTTAGGCATGTAAGAGCTCGTCCAAACAAGTCGAAATCATCATGATATCTCAACAAGCGTTACTGAGACTTGCTCACATTTACAATCAAATTCGAAAAGACTAAAATTAACAAACATCAACCAGCCAAGTGAAGAGTATTAAGTAGGTCAGCCAAATTTACTTTTCACTTACTTCGAACAACATTTGAATAACCCAAGCTTTAACGGGCAATTTTCCAAATTGATATTTTTTTAAAAAAATATTTACCAAATTAGTATTAAAAAAATATTTCCCGTATTAGGTGCCGTTCGGCAATTGGGCCCCCAAGCGGCACCCAATTGGGGGGATTGGGCCCCCCTCGGCAATTGGGCTGTGATTTAATTTTTTTTATTTCGTATTCTTTGGAAAAATAAAAAAATCATTGATAGTTTTTATAATTATTTTATTTACAATTATTTAACTTTTGAAGCTTATTTTTATAAGATAATCATCAATCATTAATTAAAAAATAATTTATATTTTTGGGAACAAAGAGTGGCCAAACAGCCTACAGCAGTTTGTCAATGGATTAATCTCGAAAAATTATGCGAAATAAAAAAAAATCGTCTCAAATAGACACCTGAGCTATGAGATATGCCCTTTCAAAGTTTTCCTCTTTATTTACTCGTTCCCACTATTTTGTTGCGGGTTTCCATCTTTCCATGCGGTTTTTAGCTATTTTGCTGCGATTTTTAATTTATATATTACTGCAGTTTTAATCTTTCATTGCGATTTTAAATAATTACATAAATATAATTTTTTTAATTAATGATTGATGATTATCTTATAAAAATAAGTTTTAAAAGATAAATAATTACAACTAAAATAATTATAATAACTATCAATGATTTTTTATTTTTCCAAAAAAATAAGAAATCAAAAATAAAAAATTAAATCACGGCTCCGCTCGGCAATTGGGCCGCCGAGCGACACCCAATTGGAGCTATTGGGCCCCGCCCGGTAGCCCAATTGCCAAGCAGGACTAGCGGCCCAATTATCGAGCGACACCTAATACGGTAAATAATTTTTTTAACACTAATTTAGTAATATTTTTATAAAAATATTAATTTGGAAAAAATCCGAGCTTTAACAACCCTATAACTCTTGAGAGATGGGATCTTGCTTTTCAATCTAAGGGTCAGAAAATGAGAATAGAAGAGGGAAAGTCTCGGGGAATCTCCTTTTTCTTTGCAAGAACAAATCAAAATTCTTTTGAAGCCTAAAGATGTAAAATGAATTACACAACCAAGGAAAAATGAACTTAGAATATTATTCATAAGTTATTAGAAGAGAAGAACAACCAGCCAAGGCTAAAAAGTGATGATTTGAAGTTAGGGCACATATGACAACACTTTTGGAGCACAATTTCTGCTCCAGAAGTGCGTAGGAGCAAAAATCCATTTAATAATGTAACTTCCAAAGCAGTAATACGTTTGGTTATGCATATGTTTTTTTTTTTTTTGGTCGAATGGTTATGCAACTTCATTTTTATATTTTTGGAGCATTTTTCCTCTAGAAATAATTTTGGAGCTACTTGAAGATGTAAAAAATATATATTTACTTATCTTTAAAAGTAGAATAATCAATTTCTGCTCAAAAGAAGTGAGAAAAAAATCAATTTAAGTTGATTTCTAGAGCAGAAGTCTGGCCATGCATGACTATAATTGCTAGGTGGAAGGTTGCGTTTACATTAGAAGTTACATTGGCATGCTTACAAAGTTTCATCTAGTATATGGCCAAGTGGAATGACTTTAAGATATAAGAGTGGGTGACTAATATTAAAAGTAAGGGGTTAATATCATGAAAATCTCCAAGCTGGTACATTTACGACAAATTTAACTCAAATTATTTTTTTACATAAAAAATCATAAATTAGTATACCTAAGATAAATTTACTCAAATTAATATTTTATCACCAAAAAATTTAAATTGGTACACCTGTGACAAATTTTATCTTTTGTTAAACTGAGTTAATACCACGAAAAATCTCACATTGATACATTTGTAATAAATAAAAAATTAAAATTATAAACTGGTACACTCATGAACTGCCATGTGCCATCCAACTGGACAACTTGATGATTAAATTTAGCGAAAACTAACAAAGGGTAAATTTATCACAGATATACCAATTTTGGGTAAATTTGTCACAAGTATATCCAGTTTAGGATTTTTTGTGGTAAAAAAATAGTTTAAGGTAAATTTGTCACATGTATATCAATTTATGATTTTTCGTAGTATTAACCCAAAAAGTAACGATGGCTTAGCCTCGGGTGTAAAGAGAAATATAAATGTTTCAATTAAAAAGAGACAAGTGACTCAATGTGTGGCCAAACAAGAATAGTAGAAGGTGATAATTGTGACCGCGCGCGCAGAGAGATTCTTCTCCTTCAGCCAAGCAACTGAGTATAAGTCACCATTAATGTCAATTAACTAAGGTTAAAATAGATAATGCAACCCACGACATCATTGGTGGCCAAATTTCATATCTCAAATCAAGATCGTGTGAGTTAAAATACTTGATAGGAAAACGAAGAGAGGTGAGTGCATATGTTAAACGGAGACCAATGACTCATTCCAACTTGAAATTTTGTCAAGTCACCAAAGATATCTAGAAAATTACAACGTGAACAAGAAAACCAGTGTCCATTTTAAGTATTGATGAGCCCGAAAAATATTTTGAACCCACTAAAATTATCGGCAAGCAATATCGGATGTTGGAAAAATCTTAATTCAGTAAATTTAGAACTTGAAAATTCATTAAACATATAATCTAAAGAATGTCCGTCTCCATGGACAACTAAGATGCCGGTGAATTAATTAACGTCGATTTGCACCATCAACTTATATGTCTAACACTTGTCTAATTCCAACACATCGGACTAGAGATGATTATGGGGGCGGAAAATCGTCCTGTGAACTTCCGCACCTAACAAAATTAACGACCTACATGCAATTAGATAAATAATTCTTTATATTACTAAATGTAGAAAATTCCATAAGTCACATCAATAGTCTAGAAACATACTGATGCTTCTTACTATATATAAATATGGATCAACTCAAGTATCGAAGGTAAGGGTGAGTTTAATTTAGCTTTCCCAAAACCCGTTGAAATTACAAAGCCCCCTTGAACAAAATGCAAGGCGTTTAGTAACCATTTTTAAGGGGTTTTATGATGGAAGTTGGTATTGGGAATGCTGAAAGCTCAATGCTAGTAGGAATCAGCATTGAGCTTTTGGCATTTGGCCAAATGCACAGCTAAGGTTTTTCTTTCCAAAAACATTCTTGTTTTTTTTTCCTTAAATTTTGATATTGTCTCTTATTTTTTATTAACAAAATAAAATTAAAAAGAAAAAAAATGAAACCCTAACTATCGGCGAGCCAGAACTGTCTTGCCGGAGGACGTGGCCTATGCTGCTAAAGGTCGTTCGACCCCTGACGAGAATTACCTGGTGTCGAGCGACCCTATGTAAGTGGCCCTTAGCAGCAGTTACCTGGGCAACGAGTCCCCAGGCGACAGTCGTCGAAGGTTGCGCAACGCAGCCCGCTTGTTCTTTAAACATGTGGTGAAGTATTGGGGAGTTCTCCCCAGCCACCCCAAGCTGGGCGACTCCGACGATGGCCGCCTAGGGTCACGCGACCCCGTCAATGGTCTCTTAGGGTCGCTGACCGAGGCAAGGGCAGCCTGAATCGCGTGACCTTGGCAACGATCGCCTGGGTTTGCGTGGCCTAGGCGATGGCTGCTTGAGGTCGCCCGACCTGACGGCCTTGGCCAATCGCCGCCGGCTCCAGATCTGGTTCGCTGGCGGCTACCGGCCTTTGCCTAGGGTTTTATTTTCCTTTTTCCTTTTTTAATTATATTTTATTTAAAAAATATATGATAAGAAAGCTCATTTACAATTTTTTTTCTAAACACTAATTAGGGCAAAACTACTTTTCAAAGTATTATTTACCTAACGCTTTTTGCATTTCTTCAAAACTCCTTAGGCTAAAGGTATCTGCATTCCTTCAAAACTCATTTACAAAGTTGAACTAAATCTAGATTCGGATCCACTGCCTTAAAGGCATGTGTGCCTTGGTTTCAAGGCCGTCCAGATAAAAAACGGACGGCTCGGATCATGTTTATAGGGAGGAAGATTTCAAAACATGATTTGGGCTGTCCGTTTTTTATTTGGACGGCCCAGGAACTAAGGGTTAAGGCAATGTATCCCATTCCACTGTATCCAGCCTAAAAACAGTTGCTCAGGTGTGCTTGTACTTTACAAATGTGACATCTTTTCTTAAAATGATCGCTCCAAAAGCAGGACTAAGCGAATAGACCATTAAAGAAAGAATCAGCATTGAAGCAAGAATTAGGTTTTTTTTGAAAATAATATTAAAAAAATATTTACAAAATTAATCTTATATATATATATATATATATATATATTTATTACCTCCCCTCCCAGAGCAGATGAATTGTAGAGGAAGGGGACTCCCCGCCCTTACCTCATTCTGGTTGTTTTTTTAATAATATAAAAATAAAAATAATAATATTAGATTAAAATAAATTATTTAAAATTTTGGGTCTTGTATTTTTAATTTGTTTGATTTGCTCAATAGTACAACTATCGAACAAATAATTTTAGTTTTTTAAATTTATATAAATATTTTTTTTACGCCGCCTGGTTAATTTGCGATCTAGTCGTAAATATTTCTTTACGTAAATATGATCGCTCCGCGGCCCCGCGAGTGAACGTCGTCGTCTCGCTCATGCACTTGCTTTTCTCGGAGTCGAGGTAGGTAATTTTTTTTTTACCTAAACATGATCGCTTCGCAGTCCTGTGAGTGAACATTGTCGCCTCGTTCATTCGCTCGCTTTTTTCGGAGCCGGGGCATGTAAATATTTTTTTTTACATAAATACGATCGCTCCTTGGCCCCGCGAGCTAACGCTGTCGTCTCGCTCGTTTTTCTCAGAGTCGAGGCGCGTAAATATTTTTTTTTTACATAAATATGATCATTTCGCGGTCCCGCGAGTAAACGTTGTTGGCTCGCTCGTTTTCTCTCTTTTTTCAAAGTCGAGAAACGGAAATATTTTTTTTAACGGAAATATGATCACTCTGTGGTCCCGAGAGCAAACACCGTCACTTCGCTCATTTGCTCACTTTTGTCGGAGTTGAGGTGCGTAAATATTTTTTTTACGTAAATATGATCAATTTGCGACCATGTGAGTAAACGTCGTCGCCTTTACATAAATATGATTGCTCCGCGACCTCGTAAGCGACCTCGTAAGCAACTTGCTCGTTTTTCTTGGAGTCAACATCAACATCATCAATATCAATAATACTTTTATCCCAAACTAGTTAGAGTCGACGATCGAAAAACCCCAAAGATTCATAAAAATAAAATCAAAACTAATCGAGGGACTCGTTTTTCTTAGAGTCGAGGTGCGCAAATATTTTTTTATGACATGATTGCGAAGTAACGATGCAGCGTTGAAAAAATATTTACATAAATTAAAAAATTTAAAATGCTTTGCTTGGCAGTCCAATTGCTGAGCAAATCAAATAAATTAAATATGCAAGACCCAAAATTTTAAATAATTTTTTAAATATAATATTATAAATATTTTTTATTTTTATATTATTAAAAAAAGCAAAAGGTGGTAAGGCGGGGAGGTCTCCCTCCCTGGGCAAATGAATTGACGTGGGAGGGGAGAGGCCCCACCCACGGGCCATATGTCTCCCCCGACAATAGTAAATATTATTTTTAAAATTAATTTTTTAATGTTATTTTCGAAAAAAACTCGCAAGAATGAGTCCCCGAATACAAGAAACCAGCTACTCAGTATTGATTTTTTTTTGTTGACTTTTATATGAACATAAAACTATAGATCCCATTTAATTTTGGAATAATGTCTACTTGTCCTACAACAAAGTTTTTAACCAATCCCTGAAATTTGCTAATTATTTAGCAAGGTCCCCAAAATGAATGATCTGCAAAAATATAAGTTCGAAATCTTGTCCCTACATTATATTACGTTTACGTTGTCAAAATTCATAATTAGATGCTATTCACATAAAAATAAGCATACAAAATTGTAACTAACATTGCACACAGTTTCCAAATGAGAGATGAAGTTAGTAGAGGAAGGGAGTTTTTTTTTTTGGTAAGTTAAGTTTGTATTTACTTTTTAGATCATTAGGTAGAAGTAATGCGGGGGAATGGCGTTGTAGGTTGGTTTAATCATTATTGCGGTGAACTTTAAGGGAGGAAAAGATCACGATGAACGTGGGCGTGGCGATTTGTGTGCATTTGAAAATTAATTGATCTGCAAGATAAAGAATATTAACTACATAAGAAAATACCGTCGCCGTAGGGAAAATGCCCTCTTTGACATTAAATCACTTTCGAGGATGGTAATGGACATATTTCTTTGGATCCAATTACTATTTACGTACTTCAAATATTTTTATAAATTCAATTCACACACCTATCCACACAACATAAATCTCGCTTGCCCGACCGAAACCTTACATCCGGAACAGCCATCCGACCGGAATTAACGTTGTCTGAAGATTAAAAAAAAAGAAAAACACAAAATTACAATTTACAATCTTCCGAATAAAAATAAATAAATAAATAAAAACCAAATGATTCGCATCTTCACCGAGATAATCCCTCCCTCCCTCTCTCTATAGTCTCTGTCTCTCCTCACAAGTCGCGAATTCTCCTCCCGCCACTCTTCCCTCCTGCTGCAAGAAATCGAAATCATCATCTTCTTCTTCTTCTTCATCTCCAATTTAACTCTAAACTCAAACACGCCACCCAAATCCACCGCCAAATCTCGATCTTCGCTTTCTCTCTCTAGAAATGTCCATCATGCTTCGCCTGTGTCTCTACCGGACTCGGCGCTGCTTCCGCTCCCCTCGCCCTCGCTCCTGCTCTTCCTCCTCTTCTTCCTCGGCTCCGCCCAAGGATCCCATCGACGAGCCGCTCGATCCTCGGCGACTGCACAACGCGCCTCCCTCGCCGGTCCTCCACCCGCACCCCTCTCTCTCTCCTCTTCCCGCCTCTCCCGCCGCCTCCTCCTCCTCATCCCATCTCGCCCGCAACTCCGCGCTCGCGCTCTCCGCCACGCTCCTCGCCGCCATCTTAGCCTCCGCGGCCGCCGGATATCCCGATTCGGCCCGCGAGCGTAGCTCTAACCCGCTGTACTCGGCGGCCGAGAGTGCGGTTCACAAATCGGGCGACTCCGTGAGGAGGATTTATCACCACATCAGGCAGACCGGGGTCGCCGCCTCCGTGCTGTGGCAGTCCCTGACGTCGGTGCTCTCCTCGGCGAACCACGAGGTCCGGGTGGGATTCGAGCTCCGGGTGGCTGCACTGCTCGCCGACATTGCGGCTGCGAATGCTGGGAGGAGGGCTGCGATTGTCGGTGCCGGGGGCGGCAAGGTGGTGGATTGGTTGCTGGAGACTGTGGCGACCCCTGGGGTGGGGTTTGGGACGCAGGCTGAGTCTGCGAGGGCGCTCGCCTACTTGATTGCGGATCCGAATGTCTGTGAGGCTGTTTTGGGAAGGCCTCGAGCTGTGCCTAATCTGCTGAGGTTTATTTTTTCATGCCATCCTCAGCGGTCCAAGAAGGTGGGTCAAATTTCTTTGCAGTTGTATCGGACCCAGCAATGTTGGTATCACGCATGGCTATTTTGTGGAAGTTGTTATCCTGATTGAGGAATCGAGTTTATTGCTTGCTCGAGGCTGTCTATCAGTAATGTGTAATAATTGTAGATAATGTGCCAATCTGTCAATTGCTTCGCTGAAGCATATTGCGATACTTATACAAGTTTCTGGCATCGTTCAGATAATAGCATCGAGGATAAAAATGAGGCTCTTTTTTCCTTCCATCAAAATTTTTGGGCTTTTTGTAGAAGTAAAATTTGGGGATCTAGGCAATGTCAAAGTAACCTTAGCCCATTCTGCTTCTGCATAACTTTTTGTACTTTACATTTTCTCAAAATTGGCTAGAGACAAGATCAGAGGGTCCTTTGAAGCTTCTGTAGAAGGACAACAATTGAAGAACTTTTATGAGTTGCCATTTATAAGAGAACATTTGGGCTGTCGCAGTTCAATTAGTAATTTTTTTAGAAGAATATGTTGGATAGAGCGAGTGTTAAGTTGATGCTTTAACATGCCTTCCTGGTCTATTTCTATGGGATAAATGTATCATCGCAGCAACCGATCTTTGCTTGGAATTATGAGGTGAAGCCTACAATAATGGTTTCTGTCAGTTTCTGTCTTTTATATGTTTTGGATTGTTTTGTCTTTGCAGTCTGGCATTTTATTTGATCTTCTTGATGGCTTTAATTTAAGCTTTGCCATTGATATATCGCATTTTCTGCGAGCAGCACACGAGACGTAGTTCATTCGATATTTCTGATTCTTTGAAAGGTAGGAGCATGCTAGTTGCTGCAATAATGGACATTGTTACATCTAACTGCGATGATTTGGATAAGACATCAGTTAAGTCTACATTGCCAATAAATGCGGAAATGAGAGATATTGCTGCCGCCATTGAGGTTATTGAGGAAGGTGCACTGCATATGGATGGAAATGAAGATGATGACAATGGTGATGACAGTATGAAAGGAATTGGGATCAAGATCCTAGAAGGCACTACAGTTTTAGGACTTGCTAGAACTAGTGAACCAACAAATCTGGAGCATTTAGATGTTGGCCTTACTGATGGAACAGGGCTTGCACCCAAAAAGTTGACCCTGCGGCGTACCTTTAATAATTCAGTAGCACAAGGCAATTTGTCATCTGCTGTTGTCCCTGGACTTTGGGATGATCTCCATTGTGAACATGTTGCCGTACCTTTTGCCGCATGGGCTCTAGCAAATTGGGCATTGGCATCTGAGGAGAATAGATGGCATATTCAAGAGCTGGATCAAGATGGCCATGCTGTCATGACTTCTTTGGGAGCTCCTGAGCGATCTGTCAGATGGCATGGGAGTCTGGTGGCTCGTTTGCTACTGGAGGATCATAATTTGCCTCTAAATGATTCTGTTCCTGAATGGAGTTCAAGCCTCCTTTCCACCATATCTCAGGCAAGCAAAAATGAAGACATTCCGCTTGCTCTGGTGGCATTATCTGCATTTCTCGTTTCTGTTGAAAGAAGCTCTGAAGCGCAAAGAGTCATCATGGAGAAAGGGCTTTATCTGTTGAGAGATATTGTTAAGAGGACAGCTAAGCACAAACAAGTACAAGAAGCACTGGCAAAGGCATTGGAGTTGGTTTCTACTGGGAATACTCATTTATCTCTTGAAGAGAGTCAAAGATGGTCTGCGATATTGCTTCAGTGGGTATGTGAGAGAGGTTCCTCTGATATGGTTCGATCTTCAGCGACAAAGGTCCTTTCATGCATTCTTGAAGACTATGGACCATATTCTGTGCCAATTTCGCAAGGCTGGTTAGCTATCCTGTTATCTGAAATTCTGGGTTTCAGCAAAGCATCGTCTGTAAAAGGAAAGCCTCAACCCAAGAGCGACAAAGTGAAGGTTCGGTGATGCTCTTCTTTGTTTGTGTTCCATTCTGAAGTTACATTGCATTTTTTAATTTACTAAACATAATATTTAAATTCTGTATGCATTTCATTTATTACTCTTGAGTTTGATATTTTTACCCCTCAATTTCATCACTGTCTGCTCCATCAAACTGCAAAATAGTTATTGCCGAAGGTGGTCACTTCGGCTGGTGGCTGTATTTTCTTTTGATGAGTAAAAAATGCATTGAAGAGCATTAAGGGCTGCCACCCTTTTAAAAAAATTGATTACAAGGGAAATATTAAAAAACTCTAGACAACATTAAACGACTTCCCCTGCAAGGCAACAAGTAAGAGTGTTAATCTGCTTGAATTAAATCCATTCGCCGGAATATTTGTTTTTCTAGCTCTTGGTTGAGATCATTTCTTTGCCTAACTGGTTGGTGGAATGTTTGTTACAATTGAATCTATTATTTTGCAGAATCAAATCGATCAATCGAATATGCTTTCTGCTGGACAAATTGCTAATCAGTTGGCAGGTGCTGTTGTTGGTTTAGCTGGAAATCAGTTGGAAGCGGCTGCCGACTCTCTTGACACACTTCCATTGGCAGATCTCCTGTCTATGGAACCTTTTGTTGGACCATCTAAAAATCTCAAGAAAGATGCTCGCCCCCGAATTAGTGCTGCTGATTCTGCATTGGCGACCCTTAAAGGGATTAAAGCACTTACTGAATTATGTGTAGAAGATGTCTCCTCTCAGGACAGAGTAACAGAATATGGTGTATTACATTTGTTAAGGCGCTTTATTCTATGTGATGATTATGAGAAACTAGCTGCTATTGAAGCATATGATGATGCGTCAAGAGCCACACAAGCAGTGCAGAGGGTCTCAGATGCTCCTGCAGAATCATCACTTCCAGAAAATAATGAACCTTCTAATGTTCGAGTGCCACCTACTGGTCACATTCGGAAGCATGCAGCCCGTTTTTTAACCATCCTTTCACTTCTGCCAAAAGTCCGGGAGGTCATTGCAAAAGATGATACTTGGTGTAGATGGCTTGAAGATTGTGCCAATGGGAAAATTCCAGGTTGCAATGACCCTAAATTACAGAGCTATGCTAGGGCAACACTATTAAATGTGCTTTGCAATGACAAGGTGGATAAAGACATTACGAGTGTCTCCGGCAATGCAGGTGGAAGCAACATATGTCCTCGTTACAGTGACATGGTATTTCTAATCAATCCTGAACTGCCTCACTGGCAGTGTTTGAAAAGGATAGCTAGAGATGATGTTTCTGATAGTTACTCATCCGTGGCGGGTCCTAATTCTGAAAATTTCGAGGACTCACCTGGGAAAAGGGCTTCCGATGAGGAGACCTTGTCAAGATCTGGTGATGTATCTCAGAATGGCTTAAACACAGCGCTACCTCCATTCGATGTTATTTTTGTTCATGGCTTGCAAGGAGGACCTTACAGGTCCTGGCGCATAGCAGACGACAAAACTTCAACAAAGTCTGGCTTGGTTGAGAGGATTGATCAGGAAGCAGGGAAGCAAGGAACGTTCTGGCCAGGTGAATGGCTTTCTACTGATTTCCCTGAAGCACGTCTGTATACTCTCAAATACAAGGTTTGTGCTAGATATACAAATAGCTAATGCTTTCCGGCTTTCCATTTTGTCGGGGTACTTTTGTTAAGCTTCATCCTAGATTTCTCTCTCTCTTATAACTAATAGTTCTGAAGGTCCCTATCAGCTTGGAAAATTTCTGTTAAGTATAACTCAACATTTGAATATTATGTGCAGACAAATCTTACCCAGTGGTCTGGAGCTACCCTCCCTCTTCAGGTCTGTCCCTTAATTTGGAGCATCTTCATTTTGGTGGGTCTTTTATTTTTCAGTCTTTGAGTAAGGAAGAAACTTTTCCTCCTTCACGTTTTGTTCTGTCTTCTTTTAAATAAGAAGAAAGGAAAATTTTTGTTAGGTTTTAAAGGGGAAAATTTCTACAATTCTTTGTTATTTTTGATTAATATTAAGTGTACTAACGTTAGTTTACAATATCCGTATTCTAAGTGATGTGGCGGACTGCAAGGACAAACAAACAAGTGGGCCATTTATAATACCCAGGAAACAGTTACATTACTTGGAGTACCAATTTTGTAAAACAGTCTTAATATACTTGATGTATTGTTTCTGTCTATTGGTATATTTCTGGTTGAAAATTTAAAGGAGGGTACTCCATCATATGCAATACTCAAATAAGGAGAAATCAGGAGGATGTGGTTTTTCTGTATCCCAAAACCACAGCACTAATTGCCCATTATTGTGCTTTGAAAGCATGGATTACAAGAGTGCAATGATATTATGAGCTATATTTGAATACCTCAGCTCATTTAATCATGTGTATAAATATATATATTGTTTGTTCGCTAGGTAGTGTATGTGAATTTCTTTCTAACATCTGTAGTGTGGCATAGCTTATATTTTATTCTGAAGGGTTTAATAATATCGGGGAAAGTATCTACTGTCAAAGTAAAACTATGTTGATCCTGAATTACTCATGGAGTTAAATGTGCTATCGTCATCATTTTTCAGTTTTTAAATACTCCGGTTGGTTTCTGTACGCATAAATGCCATCAACTGGAGCTAATGCAGCATCTGTCCGATTTTCTTGCTTTTTATGAGCAGGAAGTGAGCTCCATGCTTTTGCAGAAGCTTGTTGCTGCCGGTATTGGGGATCGTCCTGTTGTGTTCATAACTCACAGGTATGTTTCTTTTAGGCATTGGCCCTTTTTGATCATCAACTTGGCATTTGTATCTGTTCTTGGAGCTCTAACGTGAAGTCCCTTTTTTTCCTCCTGATCTTCCGCTTGTTTGGGCTGTTTCAGTTTCTGATGTCTAAGTTTAGAACATGCTTCGTAGTTCCAAAGTTTTCATTATGACGAGAAACTATTGTTTTTAGATACTATCATTATAATATTTTTACGCATATGCAGATCAGAAAATGAGGGGCTGAAGAGTTTCTACTGCTATTTATCTTTTCAGATAGATTCAGACAGTGGCTCATTTGTTTTTTATTGCGACCACGTCATAAGAGTCTCTTCATGTAGCCCTATCACCCTCGTTACATTCCAAAACACGCACTAAAAGGAAAACAAAAATAAAAACAAAAAGGGAAAAACAGTATTATACCCTTTAAAAGTTGATTGATGATACGTCACGAAATCCCTCATCTTTTTTTGGCAGCATGGGTGGCCTAGTTGTCAAGCAGATGCTCTATAAAGCAATGGCAGAAAATATTGACAACCTGGTGAAGAATACTGTTGGAGTTGTATGTTTTTCTTTACATCAAACTATGCTTTTCGAATCTCAGTTTATTTTGTTTAAATTTTCCCTCATGTAACTTTGCTTCCGATCTAGAATATTTAGATTCATTCGGAAAAATTTCATGTCCCTTGATCAGGTGTTCTACAGCTGTCCGCACTTTGGAAGCAAACTTGCGGACATGCCTTGGCGAATGGGTCTTGTGCTTCGCCCAGCCCCAACTGTTAGTATCTCTCTTTTGATATTATCAACGAGATTGTTCTTATACTTCTTGGTGCCGTCAGCTCTTTGTACTTTAATTCATCACTGAGCTTGTGGCTCCTAAAAGCATCTTACTTTTGCTGACAATAGATAGGAGAGCTAAGAAGTGGGTCTCCAAGATTAATAGAGTTAAACGACTTCATACGTCAGCGAAACAAGAAAGGACTGCTAGATGTGTTGAGTTTCTGTGAGGTCAGATTTTTTAGTTTTGACGGGCAAATCCTTCCTCGCATATCTCTTGTATGGTAAATAGCACTGTTTTGTAGACCAAGGTAACTCCAATTGTAGAAGGTTACGGAGGATGGGCCTTCCGGATGGAAATTGTTTCGATTGAGTCAGCATATCCTGGATTTGGTGAACTTGTTGTAAGTATTGCTTGCTTACATTGACCTCAATGAAATTTGTGCTGGTTACTGGAGTCTGAAAATATTGGGATTTCTGTGTTTGTGTTGGTGCATGCTCTACATGGTGTACCTCTCATCAGTTTTGGATCTTGTTAGCTTCGTTTGATAACATATGTTTCCCGAATATGTTTGTTCTCATATCTAAGTGCCACTATCTGGAGCATTTGACTGGGACTCTCGTCCTGACGGAAGAACTCTGGTTGGGTGCAAAGTCAAATTTGCAGCTTGATGATTTTCCTTGGATTTTTGTTGCAGGTACTAGAGTCAACAGATCATATAAATTCATGCAAACCGGTCGACCGCTCTGATCCTTCATATACAGAGACATTGGATTTTCTGCGCAAGCTGAAAGCCCAATACACATAAATGATCATAGTTATTGAATTTTGGGGAATCTGATGATTTCTGGCTGCTCCGATAGAAGCTCGCAACTTGAAACATTTGTACATAACAACCCCGAATTCTTTTGTTCTCAACGGTGCATCTTTAGTGAGGGAACACACTCGAAGGTGATCAGCGTCTCCATGTTTTGCGCTTTGCAAGGACACAATTACTTTGCCAAGCTCGTCAAAGTCGCTGTGCTGAGATGTTCTTATCCACCGGAGTTGCACCGAGGGGCAACGTGAAAAGTCTGGATCCCATTTGTACTCCTCCCATGTTGTACATGTGTTGGGTATCAGAAGTTTTCTGCTTCCTGTGATGTTTAGCAATAGCTATCTCATTTTCGGGAGAAGCTAATACGCCGCATGTAATCTTTGTACATTAACTTTATAAGAGAGGATTAAGGAAATGGAAAGATTTGATTCTGTTCATAAGCTGTGTTTGTGCAATGTGCTAAACAATGGTCATATGATGGGTGTTTATTGTTGTTTCGGACCTTTTTATTGGGTGCATTTTTTCATTTGACGATGGCATTTCTGAGATTAGAAATTGAAGCAATGTGGTCGTGTAATTGAGAACTCCCTTCACAAAGTTCATTTAACTGTCGCTGACAATCTATGTATGAATATTTTCTTTAAATTGTTAACTTTATGTGAAAAAAATTTGTAGTTAAAAAAGTGAATCTCGCAACTCTGCAATCAAGCAAAAAGAAATTATGATTTTCTTCGGTTTCGTATAAAATAAATAAATTTTCGAAAATGTTTTTTTAAAAAGATAGCTTACATCATTTATTAAAATGAATAAATAAAAAATGTCTTGATCATTGAGAAAATTATGGGAAAAAAAAAACATCTATGAACTAGTGATTAAAAAAAAAACAATACAAATATTTTTATCTTTAAAAAAATACATTTTTCAAATTTCAACTCACTTTCATCTCTCTTTACTCTTGCCTGTAAGGGAAAGCGGGCCGAGGCGCTGCAGTTTTTATATCTCACCTTCCCTCCACCTCCGACTCCTCAGTCCGCCGCAATGTCTTTGTGGTCTCCACCACCACCACCACCGCCGCCGCCTTCTACCTCCGCACCGCTGTACAAATCAGCTCCACCACCTCTCCTCTGTCGTTTCTCATTTTCCGGATCATGCTCCATTCCGCTTCTTAGCTACACGAAGCGAGCGACAACCAAGCTCTCCTTCACTCCTCGCTGCTCCTCCGTCTCACCAAGCGTCGCCACCAATCCGCCGGTGGCGAAGAAGAGGAAGAGGTACCGGAAGCTCTATCCGGGGGAGACCGAGGGCATCACCGAGGAGATGAGGTTCGTCGCCATGAGGCTCCGCAACGTCGGCGGCAGATATACGCACAAGGTCAAAAGGAGTGGCAATGGTAGTGGCAACGGCGGAAGCGATAGTGGCGGCGATGGCGAGGTTGGGGATGTAATGAGCGGCGAAGAAGAAGAAGAGGACGTGGAAGGTGGATTGTCGTCAGATGGCGGTGAGAGTGGGGAAACGTGGATCCCTAGCTTGGAAGGTTTCGTCAAGTGTTTGGTCGATAGCAAGCTGGTTTTCAACACCGTCGAGAGAATCGTCGATGAATCGAACGATGTTGCTTGTGAGTAAATTCTTTTGGCCTTTTCACACTACATGCCCCTTCCTTTAAGCTTCCCGATTTATTGTTTTCTGAAGTTATTGATTCTGTCACTATTAGGATTCTAGTTTGTTAATTGACTAATTGATTGCTTTTCTGTATGTCATGGGTTCCATTTTGTGGACCTTGTTTTAGGCTTCTGTATGGATAATTACTCTGGGCTGCTTGACGTCGTGGATTGTGGTGGCTTAATAACTATGTACATTGTCAGAATTCGGAGTTACTGTAAAGTCGAGAAAATTAGACTCATGCAGATGTAATTGGTATATTGCCCCTCTGATTTGGACTGAGTTTGAGTATTGTTTGAGAGGTTCTCATATAAGGGCATTGCTTGGAGCAATGTCTATGCCATTTTGGAAATTCTCATAGGAAAACTGTTTTGTCGTGAAGCTGGTGCAGCTTACATGTGAGTTGCAAGCATGTATAGTTCATAATCTAGTGAGACTGTCGTGTCTTCTTATCGTAGTTTTTACAGCACCCATCTCGATCTGACTGTAGTGAATCATGCCATAAAGCAGCATGTTACTTGCACAACGTATTGAAAACCATATTCGTTTTTAGTCAAGCAGTTCCTCTTGATAGTTGCTCAACATTATGGTTTCCTGTACTTGCAGATGCCTACTTCACAAAAACTGGATTGGAACGTTCAGAAGGCCTTTCAAAAGATCTAGAATGGTTTTCCCAGCAGAATGTTGAAATGCCCAAACCTAGCAATGCAGGGATTTCATATTCTAAGTATTTGGAGGAACTTGCAGAAAAGAGTGCCCCTTTGTTCCTTTCTCATTTTTACAACATATACTTCTCCCACATAGCGGGTGGTCAATTGATCGTGAAACAGGTAAGTTTTGGCCTAGCGTGACAAGAAGGATATTGAAATACTTATACAGTACGTATTATGAAAATCTAAGTTTGTGCTGTTTATTGCTCATGGAATTTTGATATTCCATGTTGTCCAAACGGTGAATCAATCTTGGCATGTACATCCTCTCTTTTGCTGTTTTTATAATTTCCTAAATCATAAATTTTGGCTCTATAAGTATAAGAACATTAGTCCTGAATCAGTTAGGTTCTCCGGAATTAATTCAACCTGTTTGAAAAATGAAGCATCAGAGTTGAGTTTTCAGTATTTCCTTAAATTTAACAGAATGATAATTGTCAGTGGGGAGTAGATGTGAAGTTGTCAGTGACCAGTAGTCTGCATATTGTCCAGTCATTCATAAATTGAATTCAGATTGTTCAAGGTGGAAAGAAGGATGCCTTTATGAGTTATTAGATGGGTGTTTGCAGATGATTTTTACTCACTGGAACCTTCTACGTTTCGGACAGAGTCTTATCTTTTTATATGATTCTTTTAGCTGATGAGAGTCTCGATAACAGTGCACGCTTGTTTGTCATTTAAATGATACTTAGCAAAATACTTCAGGTGGCTCCATTATAGTCCTTTTGATTTTGCACTATAAGATGCTGATGGGTGATGTTAGAGGGACATTATGAAGATGATGTTCCTTGATGCATACCTTTGCAAATGTAGCTGGAGTTATTGAGAAACTCTATCTCTAGAGGGAAATCTGGTTTTCGAGGGTTTTCATGTAAGTTGGTCCAAGATAAGCGTATGTGGAGTGAAAGTTCAGTAAAACATAGAAGTTACAGGATGGTGGCATTTGGAGTCCAGAATGTCCTAGAAACTTCTAAAGTTGTAATATCTTCCTTTAATTCTGCAAAAATGATGGAAAATGATGAGAACTACGATATGGAATACAAGCAGTATGGATGAAGTGGTGAAGTGCATCTAGTGTCTTGTGCAATGAATCAACTCATTTTTAATGGAAAATCTTAGGAATAAGCGCACTACAAGTTCTAAAACTCATAATGAAATCTGGTCTTAAAACTTTCACTTATGCAATCAAGTTAATACTTTTTTGATTTTATGCAATCAATCATCTCCGTTAGGTCCATTTGTTTAAAGTAAATGGAAAATTTGTCATGGTATTTTTTATTACTTTTTCTCCTTCGTGGCTATGAAAAACTATTGATGGCTTCTAAACAGACCAAAATGACATCATGGCATTACTTTTGCTCTCCTAAACGACTCCATATGCCACTACATAGTCCTGTGCAGAGTGCTAATTCATCTTGGAAATCTACTTCGTGAATCATTCCGTGTAGGTACTACACAAAACTGATCTCATCTTCCAAGCTTTAACTTTACATAGAGCACCTGGAGACTTTGAAAATGGAAAAAAAGAAAAGTTAATGAATCGTGATTCTTTTTGCAAGATTCATGCATTTTAAAGTATGTCATATTGCTTTTCTGTGTGGTTTCAATGAATGTTGAACATGTAGTCTTGTTTTTGTCATGTCCCTGAAATTGATGGAATCAGAAAGTGTCAAATGTCCTTTTATCCAGATCAGCAATTTTGACAGCGGCTCCTTAGGGAAGAATTTGACGGAGTAACTAACAATGTTCTTTCTAGAAAGTACCAAGGATTATCTTCAACCAAATAAAGCATATTGACGATTTTGAATAATGAACCAGAGTGCAGCTTTTACCAATGCCATTCTTAAATCTCTTTCATGGCTACTGTTCACACCCTGGCTCTTCTTTACGTGGTGTTAGTCCTTTTGTCCCTTGGATTTCCATTCTTTATATGTTGTTTTTCCTTCAGGTATTTTCTTCATGTAATAGTAAATGTTGTAGCATCTTGTTTCGATAAGGTTTCATGTATGATATTCCCATTTTGGTTTTTCAGATGGAAAGTATTTTGCATGTTGCAGCTCCCGAAAACTGAAAATTTTGCGCTGCATAACCAAGATCCAACTTTCTTAAATATACATGACGTCTTAGGTCTCTCAGAAGATACTTGAAGGAAGGCATTTGGAATTCTGTCAATGGGAGGGAGATGTGCATGAATCACTGAAAGGTGTTCGAGAGAAGCTTAACATGCTTGGAGAGGTAAATGTCTAGACGGCCACATTTTCTTTTAATCGAACGTCATTTGCCTCTCAATAATGCATTGCATGTTTTTGCGGATACTGACGCAGCACTGGTCTCGTGATGAGAAAAATAAATGCTTGAGAGAAGCAACAAAATCCTTTCGTTATATGGGTCAAATAGTGAGGTTGATCATCTCGTGAAGAGAAACGCCATCCCAAATTCCAGCCTTTCGATGTTGACCAAGAATTGCTACTGAGGTAAGAAGTCTTTGTTTTCGCTATAATATTAATTCACTACATATGGCACAGCCATTAGCTGTTGCTCACTGTTTCAATATTTGTTCTGGCCAATAAAAGTTCAATCAAGTTCACAAGAGCATGGTCGTATAAAGGTTTGCAACTTTCTCATATCATGACTGAACTGAGTAGCACGTGCTTATGCATCATTGGATTGAAAGGGTATGTGATTTGATAAAAATGAATGCTTCCATTTTTTTTAATGGGCTAGCCTAATTTCTTCATGTCCCCATCAGATGTTAGTTCTTCTCTAAAATCGTTTGTTGACCTCTGTTCCCCAAGCGTCTCTCTTTCGGGGCTTTAATTATGGGTGTTTCTCTCTCATGTATGATTAATCAGACGAATCTGTGACTAGATGCAATTTGCGGAGCAAGTGTAATGAAGGATCAGGAAAGTTCTTACAATTTATTCTTGGGAAAATTCCAAAAAAAGGCCCAAAGTGTCCTCATTTTATCAAATAAAGGTCTGAAGTGGACATTATTTTAAATAAGGGTCTGAAGTCTCTAAGTTGGTCAAAAAAGGCCTTAAAGTGAGTATATTAGTCTCAAAGAAGGGAATGACTCATTTTAGTTAGGGACATTTTGGTTATTTATTATTTTATTTTATTTTTTCCTTTTTCTGTTTTTCAAGAAATTTTGAAAATAAATTATAAAAAAAGAACATAGGTGGGAGGTTTTTGACCTCCTGCCTACGGCTGCCACCCCACCACCGCCCCAATGGGCCGGCGGCCACAGGTTGGAGGTCAGTCCTCTTGCCAATGTTCTTTGTTCTTTTTGTTTTTTTACAAGTTTCTATTTTTGCTTTAATTTAATTTAATTTATATTTTTACAAAAATACTCTCGATTGGCCAGAAAATTTGATCGGCCTGCCGGCAAGGTCAAACCCTTGTTTGAAACAACTATAACCACTTCAAGTCCTTTGAGACAATGATAACACTTTAGATTCTTATTTGAAATAAAGTCCATTTAAGGCCATTATTTGATAAAATGAGGGCACTTGGGGCTCATTTTTTAAATTTCCCTTCATTCTTGAGTATCTTGTAATTTTGTTTGTTTCAAATTTCCAACTATGATTCAAGCCAAAAAAGAAAGAGATCCTTCATAGTCGAGATGGCTTGGTGACCTGACTCCAACTTTTAAATTACACGATCAATGCTAAAGATATTAATATTCTTATAGTAAATTAGCATACTAGATGATGTGACAATCTATAAATAGCTTTGAGCTAGTATACCCATTAAATACCTAAAATGAATCTTCCGAGTTACTTTCCTAGGAAATTTAGTATACGAGTCTTAGTAGGTTGAGCGTTCTTGAAAACTGTACTTATTCACCTGTTTAATATAGGAAAGTAGAAAGATTATGTCTCTTCCGGATATTACATGTTGCTTGGCTTATAAGTTGAATATATGGTGTACTTTAGATATCCAACTATGATTCGAACACAAGGATGTTGGACGTTACGCCCAATCAAAGGCAATTAAGGGCAAATATCAATTATTACCATTTGTACTGATTATTAAAGTAATTAAAGATGTATTGAATTACCTAATTAAGTCAGTGAGGACGGTTATGGAAACTAAGCTATATACTCTTCAGAACATACGTCCTTCAGTGACTTTTGTCTGTCACTCAGAAATTCTCCCGAAATAGTTCTCTCTCTCTCGTTCGAAGTACTTTGTGGGATTCAACGACGAACTCGACGACGAACGATTGGAGGATATCGGTTCCTCCACTTCAGCCATTGGGGCTTTAATCTATGGCTATCAAAGTAAGGCCTTTCTACATGATTTACTTTACGATCAGTGATTCAAGCGATCTAGGCCTTGTATTGTATTATATTCCGCAACATATTTGTACGTATAAAATCGAGCTCTGTTTCTAACATTGGTATCAGAGCGTCATGTTGCTTGTTTCCTTATCTGAATTCATTGTTTTGGGTAGCCAATGCCATGTTTATGGTACTGTTGGATGAAGAGCACGTATTTTTATCGTTATGAACAGTAACGTTCATCACGTTTTAAGGCGTTTTATGAAAATAATGTTCTGTAAAAGTGAAATCTATATACATGGTTCGAACCTACATGACGATACGAGTATTTTGAATGGTTGATCGCCGCGAGACGACACCAAATGAAGCCGCATGTGCCGCACGCGCCCCCACGAGTTCGGGTTCCTGGAGCAGTGAAGATAAGGAGCTTTTTTGGGTCCTTAAGCTCGTTGAAAATGAAAAGTGAAAATATCATTGGACTTGTATCGACAAGACGAGCATTTTGATAGGTGGACAGTCGCCGGACGTGGCCAAACGGTGGCTCACGTGCTACCACATGTCGGTGGGGTCGCGGCTGCTACAACCCATGCGCCACGTGCGTCGCACGTGGGCAAGCGGCTCGGCCCACGTGGCTGACGTCATGCTAATGTCGGCTATGTGTGACGCCAAAAGGTGTCACCCCTTATGGGTGACGTTGGTGGATGGCCCAATTCGCAACGCATGGGCTAATTGGCCCATTTTTTTTTTCTTTTATAAAAAAAAATGTTTTTTAATAATCAGCCTATTATTAAAAAAAAAAAAAGAATTCGGCCCAGCGACCTTGCGACCCAGACACTAGATCTGACCCGAGACCCGATTCGATTGACCCACCGACCTTTGACCGTTTACTGTTGCTTTTGACAAAAAAAAAAAGATTTTTGTCATGGTTCTTTCTAGGGCATGTGATGCCTACTTGGGATGTATTTTGATATCGATGTATTCGTATCAATGTTTATGGTATATGGTATATTTGCATTACCATATTGTAAATTAAAGGATTCTGATTAGTTCAATTTTTTCTGCATTTGTTGCAGGAAAAAATAAAATGCCTTGGGTATACCTATCCCCTAGAGACATCTCTTAAGAAGAAGTAGAACTTAATGAAGAAGTTTTGCGCCTTAGAAACGAGTTAGCATTCTACCGTTGGAACGGTCAGGATGACACAATGAAGCATATCATTAAGGTCAACGAAAAAAATGGAGGACGTCATCCTTAGTGGACACAAAATGAAGGAAGGCACGTGAGTGATCACTTTGAGGACCATTCTACCTGCTGAGTGGTAGGGAGTCATTGATTGCTTGTGGCTGTCGCGACCCTCGAGAGATGGTCTCTATCGAACGGGTTAATGGGCCGTCTCGTCTGGTAGGACACGAGCCTCTCCCAAGACCCGTTATCCAAATCGCAACGGCGGTATACGTGGTCGATCTTTGGTGTGGTCTGGTGACATGTGATACGTGTATATGCAAGGAGTTGCCACCAATCGCTTTGTGGAGGGTACGATTGAAAACCCTATCGAATAGTTGGAAGCATTCTATTCAATTCTGTAAAAACTAGATGAATGAGATTGGGGACTTTACTACGCCAACTGTCAGAGTTGACGCCCTTTCGGCACCTAAGTCGAATGATTTATCTAACATAAGATTTTATACAGATGAGTGAGGCGCGAATTCTAAAACTAGGAGTTCATGCAAATAGGAATGACTACTCTAGCACTTACAATCAATAAAATGAATTTGTAAATCAAAGATCCAAAACATGCAGATAAATCACATGAAAGCAACGTGGCATCCCTAGTATGACTCTATTAACCTAGAGAAATGTCAATCAAGGCTTAAGAGTGTTTTTGGCATGATTTGCAATTGAGGGGCGAAATCGTAATTTTGAAAAGTTTCGGGACAATGTGCTCTAGAATGGCAAATTCATCACCTCAAATGAGATATGGAGTCAAAAGATGATGGAAATAGAATTGGTGACCAAAACCATCCATTTCCTATTTTTCGGGAATTTTTAGAATTTTTCGAATTTTGGGAGCAAATTACTCTTTGGAGGGTAAAATTATTATTACAGAAAGTGATGAGAATCGAAAATCCCAAACAGAAGGATTGATCAATCATTAGACCCAAATTCTAATTTTGAGCAATTTTCACGGCTCAATCGGAATAAGAAAGACGATTTACCCTTCGAGGGGGCAAAATCGTCAATCTTAGAAAAAGTACGAGATTCGAAAACCCAAGCATAAGAATTGGTCGTCTAACTGACCCTAATTCTTATCTTGACATTATTGATCTATCTCATATATAAGATAGAGGCAATTTATTCCTACAGGGTAATATCGTCAATTTTCAGATGAATAGTTAAGAAATCGCAAAAATAGGATTAACTAGTTGCCTATGGTCAATCTTCAATTTTTGGGAATTTCTGGAATGCCTAGGAATTTTCCACAATTTTTCGACATTTTTTTTTAAAGATTTTCTAGAATTTTATAACATTTTTTTTTGGATTTTATTGATTTTTTTTGAATTTTTTATTTTAAAAAATGATTAGGACCGGGTCGACCCTATAGCGGACTGATTCGACCAGTCCGACCGGGCGGTCTAACCGGTCCGAACCGGTTCCGACTTAAAATTTTCAAAATTAATCCAAATTGGTGGGGAATTTTTGCAATTAAACCTCAGAATCGAACTTAAGATATGAACATTGTCTAAAAATGTGATTTTGCCCAAAAGTTCATTTCATTTTCTACAAAATCTCCAAATTTTTCCTTAATTTCAATTCAGAAAAGTGTGAATGAAGGCTCAAATGATCAAATTAGACCTAATCACCCATGCCAATCGATTCATCATGGTGAAATACATTGGGCAGTGGTTTCAATTTGTAAAGGTAGCCCTTGAATTGAAATTAATTTTAATATTCCCAAATTCAAGGATTAAATTGCAATTAAGTATGCAATTTCGCCTAATTCATGCAATTGAGCAATTTGCGTAAATAATTAGGCTGAATTGCAGTGAAGGATAATTAGATTGAATGTCAAAAACCTAAAAATGTCGAAATTGCAAATTAAAATACTCAATTGACATTTTTTTTACCAAATTCAATTATACGTGTAACAAAGGAACACATAAAATTGAACTTGAATTTAGACTTTTTATGGGGTAAAAAATATAAAGGAATTAAAATAAAAATATTGATTATTTTTCTGTATTTTTGTGACTTCAAATGTTATTTTTCTTGAATTTTTGAGTATTTTCTTATTTTCTAAAAATATTAAAAAATTTGAAAAATTTGAAAAATTATTTTTTGGTAAAAAATGGTTCCTTGAGCTTGACCAAAGTCACCAAAGTTGATTTTGTAATTTTTCAACTTTTTATGGATTTTTTTAATGAATTTTTCAAAAGTAAACTGAAAAAAACTAATAAAAAATTAGATGTCAACAGTAGTAAGTCAACCCCGATACTTACAGGAGGTTTGGAAGTCGTTTCCTATGTGAGTACCTGAGTAAGGGGATTCGAAGAATTTCAAGTATGGGTCCTTGAAGAGGCACAATGCGCTGTAACGCACGGGGAAGGGCCGTCCAAGAGCTTTTATGAGGTTAGCTCATAGGGTCTAGGATTTGCCTAGACTTTATGAATATATAAGATATTTTTGGTATTAAGAAGCACTATTGGAGGAGCTATTGGTGTTTTGACCCTCTTTCTATGGGTCATGTTTTTGATAACTTATACTCGTGTTTCGTTTTTTTATGGTGTTTTGACTGTTTATGGATTTTGTTTGTGGTGAACCTTTTATGGTATTGAATAAATTATAATTTTATCATGTTATGAGTGGGGAGTCCTCTAAATTTTTAGTGACTTTTGATGATATAACTCAATTTTACCTAAATAATTATATTAATGATGATTTCAAGTGAGAATCCATAAATGATGATTGGGATCTTCGTGAACTTTCGACTCTAAGCACTTATGTAAAATCGTGTATTAATATAATTAGTTAGTGTAAAAAGTATCTATAAATATTAGACGATAATATTTCGTGTATAATGTTTAAATTGCCTCATATTCAGATATAATGGCATCAGCTTCCAAGAACATCGTTGCTGAGCTCAATAAGGGCGAAAATTTGAATAGTGACAACTACGAGGTTTGGAATTTGAAAATCCAGTAAGTGTGGGAAGAGTTAGAGGCACTGGAAGTTCTTAATCAGGTCATGGCTGAGCCAGAGGATGATATTACTGCACAACACATAAGGGATAAGGAAGCCTTCGCTGCCTAGAAGAAAAAGAACTCTACTGCTCGCATTACGTTACTGAGCAGCATGGATAACGATATCATGCGAAAGTTTAGGTTGCATAAGACTGCAAAAGATATGTGGGATGTATTAAAGGTTAGATTTGGGCAAACTTCGGTCACCAAACTGAGGCAACTGACAATCAAATTGGACACATAAAATGCCACATGAGCATAATATGAAGCAGTGTTTGAGAAAAATGTCGAACATGATTAATGAGTTGAAAGATGCTGTTGACACCTAAATTTTGATTAGCCTTTTTCGTTTTATTTTTTTGGAAAATCCATAGAAAATCCATAAAAAGTTAATTTTTTTTTTTAAAAAATCAACTTTGAAAGCTTTGACCAAGCTAAACAAAAAAAAATAATAATTAATTTTTCATATTTTTCGTATTTTTTTTATTATTTTTGAAAAATATAAAAATACATGAAAGATCATAAAAAATAGAGTTTGAGGTCCCAAAAAGATAGAAAAATAGTCAGTATTTCTCTTTTAATTCTCTTTTCATTTTGACCTCACAAAAAGTCAAAACTCAAGATCAATTTCATGTGTTCCTTTATAACACATAGAGTTGAATTTGGCAAAACAATGTCATTTGAGCTTTTTAATTTGTAATTTGTGCATTTTTGGAACCTAGACATTCAATTTGATTACCCTATGTCGAAATTTGATTCAATTATCCACGAAATTTGCCCAATTGCATGGAGAGGGCAAATTGCCAAAGATTTTTGCAATTTAATCCTTTGATTTGGGTCAAAATGGAATTAGTTTGAAATCAATGACAATTAAGAAAAATCGAGGCCACTACCCTGTGTTTTTCACCCTTCTAAATCGATTGGTGGGGGTGGTTTGATTTGATTTCGCCAATTAGAGCTTCAATTTAGGGAATTTCACAAATCGAATCTTAAGAAAATTTGAGGTTTTTGCTCAATTTCAAGACAATTGTTCATAAAAACTACATTTCTAAAGGTGATTTGTCATGGGGAACACAATTTTGAGGTCAATTTCAAAATATTGGATCATCTAGGTATCCAATTTAGAAGAAAATGTCAATTGGGTCAATTGTGTCGAGTTGACCTGACCCGGTCAACTCGGTTGACCAAATCAGGTGACAGAGCAGTATGCTCTATTCTTCATGGTGGCGCCCTGATGGAAGAGGATGGAGATCGAGTCAGATGACAATCTTGTCGGCCATGAGTTAGTGGAGATGAGCTAGAGGACACGATCGTCATGGAGGTAGTGGCCGCCGGCATTAAAAAAATGGCCAATGAAACCTATAAAAGGGAGGCTCGACCATGGAGAGGAGGGGGAAGACAAAGAGGAAACGGGCAAGTTCAGAGCCAAGGTGACGCGCAATCGGCATCCTCAACCTTCAAAAGAACTTCACCGGAGCCGTAGTTGTCACCGACGATCTCGAAACAGGTCGGTATACTGTCCCGACCTTCACTTCCATAATGCATATAACATGTTCGACGAAATGCCTAAATGAAGGTTATAATTTTGGACTCTCGGTCGTGCCCTTCCCGACCACATTTAATGCGAGTCTCGCCTTAAATCTTCTATAGAACCAACTCTAAGCACCCTCTGCTCTTCGTTTTGCATTGAAACTTGATGAAAATAACGACCGGGGTTCCATTAGTTTTTGGATTGAGCCGAGAGCTCACACCGACGAGGCTAGCGATCGCCGAGGTCTAAGCGACCTCAGGTAAGTCTCTAAACCTCAGATGAATGTTCTTTTTACGATTGAAATGAGCTTCGAAGGTAAAAAAAAAAAAAAAAAAATTCAGTAAATCTTCGTCAGCGTTGGATCTGTGGAGGTACGTTTCGCTCTTTTCCGGATTGTTTTCGACCTATAAAATGATTATCTGTTGATTCAGTGCCAAGGGGATTGATTCGGTGCCGAGATCGCGAAGCTTCGGCGAGGTTTTTACGTCAGAACCGAGGTTCCGGCGAGGAATGCCGGTGCCGATCATCTTCGCCGATGAGGGAGTTGACTAGTCAACGTTGGTTGACTGGTTAGCGTCGCGTGGCGCGTCACGTAGGCGACCACGTCGGCAAGGTGGGGTCCCGTCTTAATAAAAAACTCTAAATCAGATGGCCACGGCTCTGTCGCGTGTCAGGATATGGATTTTCGAAATTAAAAAAAAAATTAAAATAGATAAATGATTTTCACAAAATTATAAAAAAATTAATCCGACGGCTGATATTGCACCAAGTGGCGCTCTGAACCAGGAAAAGCCACGTGGCGCGTTCTGGAGCGTGCGATTGAGGATTTTCGAATAAATAAAAAAAATACAAAATTTCGAAAAAAAATAGTGTCGTTTAGACCTGTTTTTTCGACTCGTACGGTCGGGCCGGGTTCGATTCGGCCCGAAAAATATTTTAAATAATTAAAAACATAATAATAAAATTCGAAAAATATGAAAATTCAATAAAAAATATATAAATTCATAAAAATTTTAAAAAAAGGAAAAATTCATAAAAATTCTAAAAGTTCCATAAAATAGTAAATAGCTACATTTGACTGGCCATGACCTATTTTGGGTCTTTCGACCCCCTGATTTTTAAAAAAATGACGATTTCACCCTTTCGACAAATCGTCTCCCAAACGTTCATGAAAATTCTAAAAAAATCCCAAAAAATGAGAAGTGGCCACAACCAACTGGCAAAGAACTATTTTGGGTGTTTTAATCCCCGATCTTTCAAAAATGATGATTTTGTACTTTTGGCGAATCGTCTCCCAAAATTAAAAGAAAATAAAAAAATTCAAAAAAATTCCCAAAAATAGAAAATGATCACTATCAACTGACCATGGACTATTTTTGTCAATTCAAATGTCTGAACTTTTCAAAAATGATAATTTCGCCCTTTAGGCGAACCGCCCCACATCTTCCCATTTAACCCCTGGCCTTTAATCACACTTTCCCTAAGCCCCCCAGAGTTGTACTAGGAGATTTTTTTATTTGAATCGATGTGTATTAATATGGTTCATTTATGCACTTGATTGCGGTGTCCTTATATTGATTGTGAAAGTTTTTCAATCTGCATGAAACCCTGAATCGGACTTATATCACCCAAAATTGCATCTGCATGAAATCTTAGTTAGGAAAATTATTCACGTTAGGTACCGAAAGGGTGCTGGTAATGACACAAACGTAACAAAGTCCCCGAACCCAAAATATCTAGTTACGTAAAACTTATCGATCTCTCTAAATTGGTCAGCGAGGTTTCCGGTCTGCCTTCTAAGAAGGGTGGGTGGCAACTCCGAATGCAGGCACACATAGCATGTATCACTACGACCAACCAAGGTCGAAGACGATAGACTCTTAGCGTCAAGAAATCCTTAAAATTACTCCCGTTGCGATTTGGTATGGGCTTGGAAGGGGCCGCGTCGATTGAAACCCGCGATCCACATTTTCGGGTGGGGGCCTGATCGACAATCCATTAGCCCATCGTTCCAAAGAAAAACGGGTTGCAACAGATGCATGTCACACATTATCTGTTGAGCAACAAGTGTAGGCAGTGATTCGCTCTTTGCCCCATAGCTAAGAGCACATAAAAGTCAACCTGGCCCATAATGAAAATGTGACGACCTTGGAAGATGTTGTGCGCCACCTGGAGTTAGAGGAAGACCGTCTTCTAGCAACTAAACTACAATATGATGTGTATTTTGTTGGCTCTAGTACGCATGGAGCTTCAGGCTCCAAACACAAGTATGCTAGCCTCATAAAAGCTCTTGGGCTGCCCCTCCTCGTGCGCCACGGCGCATTATGCCTACCCATTCATAGCTAGAGTTGAAGTTCTTCGAATCCCTCTGCTCATGTACTTACATAGAAAACGACTTCCGAACCTCCTGTAAGTATCGAGGTTGGCTTCCCACAAGCGATCAATGACCCCCTGCCACTCAGCAGGTAGAGTGGTCCTCAGAGTGACCACTCGCATGCCTTCCTTCATTCTGTGTCCACTAAGGTTGACATCCTCCTTCTTTTCGTTGACCTTGATGATATGCTTCATTATGTTATCTTGATCGTTTCAACGGTAGAGTGCTAACTCGTTCCTAAGGCGCAAGACTTCTTCATCAAGTTCTGCTTCTTCTTGAGAGATGTCTCTACGGGATAGGTATACCCAAGGCATTTTGTTTTTTTCTTGCAACGAATGCAGGAAAAATTGAACTAATCAGAATCCTTGATTTACAATATGGTAATGCAAATATACCATATGCCATAAACTTTGATACAAATATATCAATATCAAAATACATCCCAAGTAGACATCACACGCCCTAGAACGAATCATGACAAAATTCTTTTCTTTTAAATCCTCATATGTCGGGTGAAACAAGGTTGATGATGTATGGGATTTGGATTGCTAGTCCCAGATCGGGCAAAGACTTCAATGCAGTAACCCAAAGATCGAGCTAGGACGGATGTGGTGCCGTTCAACTGAGGAAATGCACTAGCTGTTATATGTGGGTTGGTTAGTTACCTTGGCAGAAGAATTAGCTAGCAACATTGAGCTGTTCTGTAAATTGTAATCTGAGTCATAAAACGCCGAGATGTAACTCATTTGAGAGTAGACTGAAATGTTTCTGATAGTTAATGAGCAAACCCCACCCACCCCAAAATACTTCGGGCCAGCGGTCAGGTTGATCGAGTTTCTGCTAGACGGGGGATCGGAACAAGATTTATTTCTACAGGATCTAATTTTAGCATCAAACGTCATCGTTTTTCATTCTCTCTCTCTCCGTGACAGCTATTACTGAGAATTTTCTTTCCAATAGTACATTCGCAACAAAGCATCGCCGTAGGTTCTTCAAGGAGCAGCTACTCGTGACGTAACGTAAGCAATTCCATTAAAATGACGCTATATTCCCCACTGGCCGTTGTACATGTTTCAGGGAATTTCGAAATCGGGGCTGCCGAACTCTGATAAAGGTTGTAGTACATGGTCCGCTTGTTTGAAGGAAATCTGTTTTCTTGAAATTGTTTACCTATTCTACAGTGTTTTTTTTTCTTGGTCGAGTTACTCTTTAGTGCTTGGATAATAGAAAACTAATCATCTTATTGAGGATTAGTGCTACGGAAAAAGGAGAATTTTAAATAAAGACTCAAATGCTCTTATTTTTTCAAATAAGGGTCTGAAGTATCTTCACTGTGTTAAAGAAGAGCCTAAAGTGTATATTATGTCAAATAAGGGCCTAAAGTGATTATATTAATCTAAAAAAGGGGTTTGAGTCACTTAGTTAGGAGTGTTTTGGTATTTTACTATTTTAAAATATTTCTTCCTTTTTCTTTTTTTTTAGAGATTTTGAAAAAAAAAAAGGAATCACACGCGACGTCGTGCAGGTCCGATCGAAGGCCACGGTCATTGGCAATAGCTACCACTCCATTGGTGGTGGGGCGATGGCCACATGTGGGAGTTCAGTCCTCCAGCCTGTGTTTTTTCCTCTCTTTTTTTTTTTAACTTTTTGTTTTAATTTAAATTAACAAAACATTACATTAAATTTATACTTTTACAAAAATTCCCTTGGTCGGCCGGAAAATTTGGCTGGCCAATAAAGTGAGGCATTTATTTGAAACAATCATAACTATGTCAAGCCCTTTGAAATAATGATGGCACTTCTGGCCTTTATTCGAAATAAAGTCCACTTTAAGCCCTTATTTAAGAAAATGAGGGGACTTGTGTCACGCCTTGCGTTTTGGGCACGAGCGCGCAACTCCCTTATTTGAACTCTCGAGTCCCAATAACCACATATCGAGAGAAGCAAAATATAATTAGGCATGCGAAAACATGATCTGAAGAACACCTCCGTACATTCTAAAAAGTGAGCCTGGGTAACAAGAACATAACATATATATAAACACACACACACACACACATAAACATCTCATGAGTCCATACAAAAGTGAAGGTGAGCTAATCCTGCTATAGGTTGGGGTGACGGGACTGAATCAAAAAACAACTACATTGAAGTCCCAAAATAAAACTGACCGACGGGGTCATCACCAAAAGACTACGCAGTGAGTCAGGAAACCCCTAGGTCGAACTGCTGGAATCATCCGTCTTCTCAGCATACTCAGTAGTCTCGTAGTAGGAAAAGGTCTCGGAACGCACATCCACGGTGTTCTCCATCGTGTCATCCTCCAGCTGGTCTTCTGAGGTGTCGATCTCAATCACCTCAACCGTGCCCTCCAAAGTAGGGGTCTTCTCAGGTATGTTCCTCGAGCCAGTTATAGATACCTCGACCCCTACCGAATCTCGAGTGGGATAACAACAATTAGGAATAACCCCGCGAGGTACTTTCATGGATTTCAGTGGACCAGTGGTAACTTCGCCTACCCTACGGAATCAAGCTTCGAACCGATGCAGCTTCCGATCTTTACCGCCCTCGTCGATTCATACCACAGTACACTTCTTAACATACACAGTACCCAAACCATCCAGGAACTCATCAAAATATGCCGTCATTTCCTTCGGGTCGCCTAGTCGAGTAGGCAACGTTTTCAAGGTTTAGGGTCTGAACATATGGTCTCCTGACGAGGTGAGATTGACATCTCAATAAGATAAGTCCTAACCCTTTGTTAGGCTGATAGTACACCCAGATGAATGCAACAATGATCAAGAATATGCATTTAACAATATAAGACACTCATCAGTCGCAAAAGGCCACACGAATACAAGTGATTGACAATCAAGCAATCATGGCATCATAACTTACTAGTCAAGTCAAGCATAGAATACAAAGTCGAGTCACACATTCCATCATTTCAAACTTTCTCATGAATCATGCCCGCGTTAACAACGCCTCAGGCTCGGTCCGTGTCATCACGCCTTAGACCATCAAATTGATAAACCCACGTAAACGCATCAGATTTTCAAATGCCATTACAGGCTTGTGTTGACACATAATCAATCTTGTCCCACATCTCAATGCATCAGGACATAAAGTCTCGTAACCTCGCGTCTCAATGCATCAGGGTACCAACCATCACAACCCCGCGTCTCAACGCAGCAGGGTACCACGAGTTTCTTAAGCATGCCAAAATTCATTTCAAATCAAGACTTCATGATTAAGTACAAGCTCATGCATCGAGCTAACAGTCTATAGCATGCAGGACAATCAATTTCATCACTCACAAGTGGCAATCAACTTATGGCATATGTATTTAACAAGTATTCAAGCAATCGACAACTTGCAAGGACGAACATTGATCAATCACACAATAATTCACAAAAACTAACTCAATTCACGCCCAATTCATCTAGTCGACTCCAATCCCCCCAATCAAGGTTTAGGAACTCCTTAACTTATGCTTAAATTAACAAAAATCTCCTTCCAAGGTCCTCCAAGGGTTCGACCTTAGCACTCCAAAATAGGGCAGCGTATACCTAATGGAACTCCATCCATTTCGTCAATTTTTCCTCATCCAATCATCAAACCACCAAACATATACCTCAATAACATATCCATTGACATTCTAATACGTCTTAACGAAGAATTTAGAGCTCGATTATACCATGAATATCCCCTAAGGTCTCGGCAAGAACAGAACCGAAATAAGGTATTTTCGGTTCTGTTTAGTGCTCGACTATTCGATCCATAAACTACCCTTAAACCTCAATTTGTCCATTAATCTACTCGCTAATATATAGTTCTAGATGTTAGGAAGCTTCGTCGAAAATTTGAAGTCAAGGCGACACCCGAAAGTCCACGAATGAAGCCGATTCTTCCAAGTCCTTCACCGGTCAGATTCTGCCCTTCAAACACAATGCCGTTTCGGCATCAAAACTCCATCAAATTCGTCCAAACTTTTTTACCACAGCTCAGCCTAACATAGTCCTACATGTCTACAAACTACCACAAAAAATTTGAAGCGATTCGAGGCCCTAAGGAGGCTGAACGAAAACTTACCCTTAGTTGCGACGAAATCCGTCGGCTTCCGGAAGATTAGCTGGCCGGAGCTCCTCGGTCGGCCAAATGCCACGATTCAAGTTGGAGTTGGTCGGCAAGAGGTTGAGGAAGATGATGGTGGCCGGGTCGAGTCTAGACGGCTGTCGGAAGTGGTGTCGAGATCGGCGAAGTGGCGGTGGCGGTTCGGTCGGGCAGGAGCAGTTCACGACTTGAAGAAGAAGAAGAAGAAAAGTTGAAGATGACTATGGTGATGGAGGTTTCGGCTGAATGGAAAAGAAGAGTGGTGTATACACCAAATTGAGAGTCAAACTTGCAAGAATGGTAAGTTAAAAGTTGGACATTTAATGCTAACTTCCCATCCTTTGACATTTGTCCACTTAGTAATCAACTGGATGATCCAATGGCCATAAATCCACCTCATTTTCGGCAACCATGGAGGATGGCCAGACCAAAATGCCCTTATTTCATTTATTAAGGCAAAGCCAAGGCTTGAGGGGCAAAACGGTAATTTCACACTCGTCATTTGGAGCATTATTTTTCTGATTCGAATTTTCTTCAACGAGGCGACGTCCAATCCAATTATAATGTTGAGATCTTAATTCTCCATTTTTCAATTTCGAGAATCGTCTCTGGGCTATTCCTCTGTCGATTGTAATTTTAGACTATCCTGAACTAACGGGTGACTCTTGTAGACGTTACGCGTATGACTCTTTGACTCTCTTCACACTTAGGGCTCATCAGTTCACGGCGACTTTGGTTGTCATGTAATTGCGAGGGTCTATTATTAGCTTCGATGGTTTCGATTGTCATTGTTCGATTTAGGAAGATTTTGGAAATTATACATTAGTTAAACGGCATCATCCGCGCTTCAATCGTATAACGCTAGCAATGCATTCCATAATTATTCTTAGATCGGCCTTTAATGGCTCTAAGTACTCACTCAGCAACCCTTATGGTCAAAACGTCATTTCTTATTTGAGTTCCTTAGGTCCACGTACCTCTTTTCGAGTTAGCCTTTCCCTTTTGGTAAGTTAGCTCGAGATTGATCAGATCCGAGCGAGATATGACCGAAATACACCATTAGATACATTCTCATGAGTAAGTCTCGAAATGACAGGGAAAATCAGAATGTCACAACTTGCGTCTTTTTTTGAAATTTTTCCTACGAAAAATGCCAAACTAATCAAACATGTGACAAATTTACACTCAAATTATTTTTTTTATCGCAAAAAACTTCAAGATAGTATACTTACGATAAATTTATCTCAAACTAATTCTTTTACTATAATATACTCTAAACTAGTACACATGTGATAATTTACCTCAAATTAATTTTTTTACCACAAAAAAATTCAAACTAATATACATGTGACAAATTTACCATTTGTTATTTTCGATTAAATCATAAAAAATTCCTAATTGATACATCTATGACAAAATGAAGGCGAAAATTCCAAAATGGTCCACTAGTCAACTTTAACTTGTCATCCACTTCAATAATTTGATGATGAAATATAGCAAAAAAATTAACATAGGATAAATTATCATATATATATATATACCATTTTGGAATAAATTTGTCATAGGTATATCAGTTCAAGATAAATCTATCACAGGTGTATCAATTTGGAGTTTTTGGTGGTCAAAAAAATAGTTTGAGATAAATTTGCGACATGCGTATCAATTTGAATTTTTTGTGATAAAAAAATAGTTTGGAGTAAATTTATCATGAGTGCATCGATTTGAGATTTTTTGTGATATTAACTCTTTTATTAAAAATATATTTTAAAGATTGAAAATAAGAAATTTAGGTTAAGAGAAAACTACTTCCTCTTATGGTAAGAAGCTTGCAAGAAGGAAATCACATTTCCCATATCATCAAATAAATAAAAATAAAAATTTGATGAAAAATATTTTCCTTTAACGTGAAATTTTTCCCTCGTTTTTTAATATCATGTTGAGTTGCAAATCTATCATCAGTCTTTGAAAAATAGAGATTAGAGCATATGATCATTTCAAATAAGCACGTAGATCCATATCTTTTGTTATAGTTGCATGTTCTCGTTTCTCTCTATTACCTAATGTTAGATCAAAGTTAGATAAAACCATATCGATTCGCGAAAGTTGGGAGTTATAGTCGTGCCGAGTTAAGGTTTCTCTTACAAAATCTGCCCCGTACTCTCGAACGGCGCCTCGAATCGCCGACTTGTAAGCGGAACGCTTCTAACTTGCAAAGATGAGGACTCCCAATGCCATCAAAAAGGGGAGAGACCCAGAAAGATGAGCGACCTCGTTTCTCATAAAGTGCTGAAATTTCTAGAGAGAGAGAACGTGGAACATTGCCTAAAGGCACAGGAATGAATCCCAACCATGAAGATTGCCAGCTGTGTCTGGGTTGTGCCATGCCAGGCTGAGAGGTTGCACTCGATGATTCCCCAAGATTCCAAACCCTTTTTCCCGGTTTGGCAGAATCCAACTTTTCTTTTTCTCCCCTCATTTCAACAGCTTACCGATTCGACGGCTCTCCCGAAGAACGATAGCACGCTCCACGCTTCTTGTCTGAACGAATTTCGGCTCCATTCTGCACCGCTCGTCGTGTGTTCTCTTTTAAGCTTTTGGCATCCCACCGCCACAAGCACAACCCAGAAAGGGAGCTGCTTTCCACGTTGCGTCTGACTTTGCGATCTTCGTTCGGATGGCGACGTCCCACACGAAACTTCGCAAACTCTGAGGATCCGGCCATCCCATGCCATCCCACTTTGGAAAAGGATGGCTGATTGCATGCCGCCATTGAACTTTGACCGTTCAATAGTTGAGCCCTGCCGACGGCTCGTTCGGGACTTCCACTCGTGGGCTGAGTTTTTCCTTTTCGTTCCCCCTTCAGATAAATTGGTAAAATACCAGAAATCAGTGGGACTATGAATATGGAGCCAGGGCCCACAAAAGTTTACTGCATAGTCAGTTTTGGTCCATCGATATTTAGAAAAATTTAATATCACGAAAAATCTCAAATCGATATGTCTATAATAAATTTAGTAAAAATTATTAAAAAAATTTCTAAACCTATTGTATTTTTGGCAATTCAGTTCAACGCTTTTTGCGTCTGTGTCAATAATTTTCTAAATCTTTTTTTTGTGTTAATTCAATCCTAAACTTTTTTTGGATTAGTATAAATTTAATCCATCCAACCAACTTTGACGGCCGGCGCTGGTGAATTTTTTTTAATAACATTTAAAGTTTTCAAAATTTTATTTATTTATTTTTGTTTTTGTTCATTTTCTTCCTCTAGCGCTGCAACCAGGCAAGGGCCAGGGATGTTCGATCTCGCTGATCATTGGCGTCATTGCCCTGGGCGAACGGCCTCACCTAGCCATGGCGTCACGTCGCCATCGCTAGGAGAGCTTGACATCGCCCAGCAACAGTAACCTCCCAACAATGGGACACCATGTCTAGGCGAGCTTCAGCCTCGCCCATCATCGGTGGCGCTAGTGGCTAGAAAGGTCAAGTCTTGGTGGAAGAAGATGAACCAGAAAATGAATGAAAAATAAATAAAAATAAAGCTTGAAAAGTATTATTAAGATATTGTTAAAAATTGCCTCATCGACATCAACTAATCAAAGTTGGATGGATGGACTGAACTGAAAAAAATACAAAAGTTTAGGACTAAATTGACACAAATGTAAACGGCTTAAGACTGAATTGACAAAAGTGCAATAAGTTTAGAAATTTTTTTAAATAATTTTTTATATAAATTTATCTTAAACTAATTTTTTAACCACAAAAAACTCTCCAAAACTGATACATTTGCGATAAATTATCCCGTGAGTAATTTTTGACCATAAAAAATTTTAAATTGGTACACTTGTGATAAATTAACCCTCTGTTAGTTTTCATTAAATTGAGTTGATACCACAAAAAATTTTATACTGGTATATTTGTGACAAATGGAGGGTAAGAATCCCAAATTGGTACAGGCGTCAACTGACACGTGTTATCAAACTCAACAATTTGACATAAAAAATTAATGGAAACCATCGAAATGTAAATTTGTTACAGGTATACCAGTTTGAAATTTTTGGTGGCCAAAAAATTAACTTTATGTAAATTTATCCCGTATGTGTCAGTTTGAAATTTTTCATATTATTAATTACAATACTTAAAATTCAACCAAGGTGGTGACTTAGCTGGATAAAGAATTACTTTCTAGTGGATTCCCTTCGTATGGTCGAAGGTCACATCTCAAAAAGATCTCTCGAGAGGTCATTCCGTGACTTATGATGCACGGCGACCCGGTTGGGATAGCAGGACGTCGGACTTGGTAGACTTGCAAGTTGAACTTTCCGCCTAAGGGCGTAAGGAGTCCTCGTAATAAGAGTAGAAGAGACGGTCACGCCGATCGCTGTGATCCATCAATTGTGCTCTCATTTTAATGCCAAGTCAACAAGAGAGCAACGCATGCTTAGACATAAAAAGCGGAGCTTCCACGATCTCCGCGGGGCTTGAAAAAGCTATTGACTTTTGTTAAAAAAAAAGAACCAAAACAAAACAAAACAAACAAACACTGAGACTTGCACTTTCGGAAGATCTGTCCCCACATCCTCAATTAAAGACCAACAAATAAAACATCATTCGCTCCGCTAATTAGAATATACCCTATTCGGAACGCCATTCCCTTCAATATGGCCATCGCGACACGGTATGATCGCACTAAGATTCCTGCATCTTTTCATGATTCTTCTTGAAAGTTTCTCTGGTGATGATGTTCAATTTGGAATTGAGCACTCACAACCTGGTCAACAGATCACTGGTAATGCACGTGGAGGCACCTTAAAACCATCCTTCTAATGGGTGAATCACAAAATTTGGACCGTCGTCCACTTTTGGATTTAGTTATATTTGCACGAGAGTGATGTCTGGAATTCGTAACCAATAATCAGAGGCGTGGTTAGAGAAAATTTCATTCAATTAGAAATGGAGGAAAATAGATGCCAAAACTTTAGAGTTTGGAAACAATTAGTAGTGTTCACAACGATTCATGAGTAGACATAGTTGTTTTTTTTTTCTTTTTTTATGATCGAAGTGTTCTGGCCAACTTGCGCGCACCTCGATTATTTTTCAGGGGAACTAGCACGACAACCACCAGCCGCGACCCCCGTTTAAGCCACAAAGAGCGAGTTGGGAGATTTGAACCAAGAAATTGACAAGGAATAGTCCATCTTTTAAGCAATTCGATCATACGTGGATGGGTCATGAGTAGACATAGTTTGTTGCTTAAGATTATGCAAAAGCTTTTCTTTGAAGAAGAACCGCATATTAATAGAACGCTTTAAATTTAGTGAGTATATCTATATCTTGAATACACTTTCATCGAGTGGTCGAGACACCATTAACCCACATCGCGAAATATACCCTAAATTCATCAAAATATAGTCACACTAACGAAAAATGTTTATACCATTTTTCTCACTTTTCTCTTGCCTCTTGTCCTCTTTACCTAAACAGCTCGCTCCATTGGCCACCACTGTCGTCATCATGCCCGTCAAAGCCACCACCAGTGTTCGCGAGGACACGGTGGCAAATGATAGAGTTGTTGATGATGGGGGTGGAAAGCTATTACAGTGTGATTGTGGACATTGGATACTCAATGGAAAATTGGATACTTAATGAAAAATCGCTAGTCTAATAGTATGACAGTACTGTCAGTTACTTCTGACCACACGATCTCTCAATCGATGAGTGCTTTATTCAAAATATGAGGTGTTAATGTGTGAATTTACAATTGAGATTGTACTGTCTCAGACAGTACTGTCAGGGAAGCATTTCCTTGCTTAATGTACTTGCTCTCCTTTAAATAAGGGAAGTTCATAAAGATTTATCCCTCCAAAATATAGAGGATCCCTATCCTTAAACATAAGCTTTTGAAGACTTCCCCATGTCTCTATACATTTATTTGAGGGATAATTACCAAAAAATTCATAATCTTATTGTACGGATGCATGCCGCCACAGTTCTAAACCTTTCAACTTGATCAATTTAATTCTAAACCTTTCGATAATTTATCAATATAGTATTTCTAGCCAATTTGGTTTAAAATTGCCGACGTGCTCGTCGGACGTCCTAAGTGGCCTGGTTGATGCTAACACGGGCATTTTGCAAATTTAAAATAATAATACTAAATTATTAGTAATATATTATATTATATTTTTATTTTATTTTATTTTCATTTTATTATTTTTATTTTTGTAGCCCCCTTGTCAGGTTCTGGAAAGGGTTGCTTGCACCCGATTGGCAAGGCCACCACATAAAAAACTAAATAAATAATAATAATAACATTAACAAAATTGCAAAAAACTTTCACATCAATATTGGTCATGCATGTTCATATCAGCGATTTTCGATCAAAACTAATTAGAAGGACTACATTGACAAATTTTCAAAAGGTATAAAACTAAATTGTCCAAAAAGAAAAATTTAGAATTGAATTGGCATTTGTATAATAGTTTACGATTCTTTTTTGGGTAAAGAATTTAGGGTTTTTTTATTAAATTTTCTATATGTTGGCGAAAGATATTTGTGGCCGCCTCAAAGTGCTCAAGCATGACTGACTAATAATAATGTTGGAGGAAAGACTTTCCTCAATGACCCACGAAATCTTGCTGCCATGATCACCCTTGGAATCCTTCTAACACCTACATATGGTCTAGAAGAATGTACTGATGCTTCCTCTAGATTCGTTATTTGGCAACCACCCAATGTGATGATACTAAAAGTCAAAGTTCAACTATGCATGCTTCCTTGAATATCTACACGTTTCAGGAAAAAAGCTTCGAGTGCTAAGGTTTTTGTCGGCTTTGTTTTGGTGCAAATACTGAGATTTACATTTCAAACAAATATCACTAAAACAATACAATGCCAAACACTCATCAGAAAACAAATGAAGACTTAGGGGGTGCGTTTGTTTGAATAAAATAAATTTTCATGAATTAGTTTTTTCTGATTTTCATGTGTTTCGTTTACTAAAAATCATCAGTTAACAAAAAATTATTTACGATCAAAGATGATATGCATGCTTGCAATTAGGAAAATGAATTCCTTGACCTGAAACGGAAGCACTTTCCCTTGTCATGAAATATTCTCCGAAGCATGCATACCCTTAATGTCTAACAAATAGATTTTAGTTCCACAAAAAGAAAGAGAGGGTATGTCAATAACTTGCGTAAAGCTTGTTCCTTCATGTACCAAAATGTCATCATTTGGACTTAATTTGATTATCTCGGCCGTGGTAGATATAACATATAATGTCAAAATCAATCCGCATAGGACCAAAGGACCAGTCTTAACTCATTGATGAGGTTTGCATGGTATTCCATCAGGTTTCAGTAGTAGCGGATTGTACGCTCGTGCCCTAGATTAAAGTCCATGAAACGAACGTGTAAACATAGGGTGTTGAATACCGTTGGAGAATTTGATAGCTAATATTCAAAGCTGTCCAAAGTCATGTATACTGTTGAAAATTTGCCGCGTTTACTGTAGAAAGATTATTGAGCCTGCACAATTGTCTTAGCTAGCTTCTTGGTATCTCAAATTAATTTCACTTATCATCTTATAATCTTAGTTACATGTCTTATTGTGCATTTCTTAACAGAAGATTTAGTCCCTATGTCAATTGCTTCCAATCTAAAAGTCCGTAGATGCTGCGGTTTGTCCATAAAGCAATTTGAGTATGGCAACATTTTTCTGTTGGCGATGTACCCGTTTCAAACCTGCCAATTGGAGGTAAGCTGGAGGAAATTCCCTCCAACTAATGAAGGAAGAAAATACAACCCTTTCCACATTTTGCATTTGAATTACCAAATTATATATTATTGCAAGTGCAGTAGTTTCAATCTATTTAATTTCCAACCCAAGAGGCAAGACCATCAAAGTCATAATGGAAAATAAGGACTCTTACAAGAAATATCATGTCAATTATAATTATTATAGGGTCACACTTTCCTCCATCTTTCATTAGTAGTTTATCAACATGGACATCCTCAACATTCATTTTCGGCTATGCGTCGCTCATCACTTGTGTAGCCCATTAACTTACTGCATGTTTGGAGAAAATTTTACTACAATCAAGATTCAGGAAACCATAGCTTTAATTTCTTTTAAAGGACAGAATCTTACACGTCGATTGTTCTGGCTGGCACGGCACATCCTTGTCATTGTCGAAGATTAAGACATTCTTTGCATGGGACATGCACATAAGAGAAAGATCTTGGAGAACCAAAGAAATATACTCAACTCAAACAGTTCTCCAAAAAGTCCAAAAGAGAATCTCAGGAGACATAATCATGAGTAACATCACAGATTTTTCCCTCCTTATTTCCATATAATTTAATGGCAAACCACTGAACAGCTCCAACTCTGTTGAGCTCCATCTATATAAACCTTAGAAGACCCCAACTTCTCAGCATCCTCACTCAGCCATTCTATTGTATTCTTATCTTAGTCTCATTTCTTAAAGCGGAATCGCTTTATTATCATAGTCTGGTTGTTAAGTTTGTCATACCAATGGCAAAGTTCAAGCTCATCTGCACCATTTTTCTTCTTCTTCTTGTGGTTTTTTCTCATGAAGTTATCACTTCAGAGGGAAGGCTACTTAGGCCTGAGAGCCAGAGAGCGAGCAAGCGACTCGTAAGTGAAGATCATGAGAAGATAAGCAATTCCTTCAATTCCCCTCACCATGCTTCCTTGCGAGAAGCAGAGCCGGAGTCAACAGATCCAGGTCACAGCCCGGGTGTCGGGCATGCTGCCACACAAATCGAGACCAACAGCTGAAAAGGATTCAGAGGTAGCATACGCGTTAGTTGCATCTAAGTGTTAGAGTTGATTGATTGTCTATTCGTAGAAAGTATGTATCTGGTACTAGAGATGTGCCGGTTTTTAGACAATATTGAAATGATCATCTAGGTATGCATGTAAGTGGTTTTTACGTGTAGAATGTTTCTTTAGTCGTTATCTTAGCTTACGTGTAATATATGAAGGCGTGTATCGTATATAGATCAATAGTTTGTATCTCAAACGTACTTTGTTCATGTCGATCTCCCTGCAAAGATGATTAGTCAGCTTTTGTACAACTTCCCTCTTGTTACGTCCCTTCCCCGAACAACACCCCCCCCCCCCCCCCCCCCGCCCCGCCCCCCCAATAGAGAGAGAGAGAGAGTGTGTTGTGCGTTTGTCAGGTGAATAAAATAATGTTCGCTTAATCCATCAACCAGAATTAAGTAGCAACATCAATGCTACCGGTCGATAGCACCATAATTCAACCAGTAGGTTCTCCTTAAAATTTCCAGTTGCTAATAAATCCACTTCTACTTATCGTATTGTCAATGGTCCAAGACATCCTTCAACTTTCTAGGCACAATTTTTAAATTAAGAAAAGTACACTAGAAGTTTCATTTTTTTCGTACGACACTTGGTTTAGTATCAGGCTGCCTCGACGATTCATTCAAATTACTTAACTTTCACAGTTTGTACGGGTAAGTTAGTCCAGCAATCCAAGTCGCTGGAAATGGTGATGTGGAATTGTTTTGATGAAAATATCACTACCACGTGGCGCGTCATTTTTTCAGCGAACGAGTAGTCAATGTAACTCAAACCAATAAAATTGATTGTGACACAATATTGTGCATCTACAAAAGATATTTCAATGGACTTCCATGAAACCCTTACGTAAGTGTCAAAGCACCCAGTAGGAAAACATGTAATGGGAATCCAACCAAATTGGTCGATGAACTTCCTAAGGGGGAGAGGGCACTAAAACGTTTGAGGACAAATAAAAGCACACCAAAATGAGAACAAATGAAAAGGTTGACGGTTATTCAGGACACGAATGATAACCATTTTTTTTCTACGCACAATTTCTGACCCGAAATAAATTTCTCTATTCCTAGTCCATAACGAGTTTATGAGCAGAGACACTTTTAATAACCACACAAAATTATGTTCCCAAAAAATAAATTCATTTGATAACAATGTAAAATTTCTACAGTTGTAATGGAGGTTAGGATTACGAGGAGAGGTAGAGCTACGATTGCGGCGACAGACCTTCGACAATGGTGGCAAATAGAAGTGTCAAGGGTAGATCGGGCCAAAAATAATCTATCCAATATTGACCAATTTAACCCATTTTGATCAATTTTCATGTAATACAAATCTAACGATCCATACCCAACTCGACTCATATTACTAAAACACTTATATATTCAATTCAATTAAAAAAAACTCGTATCTTATATATATTTTTATTTTTTTCCACTCTTTTTTTTCTTTATGGTCGCTTGATTTCCTTCTTCCTCTGTTGGGGCCTCGGCCGACGACAGACTACTAGCAGACAGCGATTAGCTACTAACGACCAGGGACTGGCGGATATTGGCTAGTATTTTGTTCCTATTTCAGAAATAAAGAAGTATAAACTTCTCATTTCTGTTCCAGACTTATTTTTGGACTAATAGTTTATCCTAGAAATAGAAAAATGAATTGCCTTACTTAACGGATTTCAGTTCCAAACTTGTTCCCACGAACATAAATATAGCAAAACAGAGAAATAGAATAATTATTATACGTGCCCTTATTAACGGTAATTTCATGGGGATACTATTTTTAAAGGGTCATATATGTTCAGACATAGTTTTCGCTATTTATAGTCAATGTTTTTGTTCAATGTAATTAACTTCCATTTTCATTTCTTTCAAAGAGATGTACAGACTTCTTTCAATTTTTTCTTTTTCTTTTTGAGAGCAAAATATTAGAATTGATATCTAATATTCTCAATCGAAACTTTATTTTGTACTGGAGAATTTTTACCAGTATCCATTCGTAAAGTTATGGGGCAAATAATTTTTTAAAGAATGTGTTTTCACGCCTCAAAGGATGCGTTTGGTTCAGCTTTCCTAAAATTCCTTCGAAAAAATGTGTGGCGTTTGGCGACCATTTCGAAAGGGCTTTGGGATTAAAGCTTCTTACCAGCATTAAGCTTTTTGCATTTGGCCAAATGTAGGGTGTTTGGCAACCATTCTGAAGCGGCGTTTGATGAAAGCTACCAACCAATAGTGAGCTTTCAGCATTTGGTCAAATGCTAGCCTAAGTTTTTTTCTTCCAAAACTAAATTGACCAATTCTTTCAAATTTTGATTTTAACCCTCATCTTCCTTGATACGTTTTTATTGTTTTACTTAAAAAAATCAACCCTAGGGATAAGGCCATCGGCGAGCCACATCTGGCATCGGCGACCATTTGTTGAGATCGTGATGGTTACACAACCTGGGCGATGGTCTCCTAGGTCATGTGACCTATCGCAACCCCATTGACAGCTGTCTGGGGTCATGCAATCCAAGTGACCATCGTTAGGGGTCACGAACCCATGCATCCCTTGCCACGGTTGTTCGCCCCTAGTGGCCTTACTTGACACCAATCGACATCAGATTTGGCTCGTCGGCGGCCTTAGCTTGGGGTTTGATTTTCCTTTCTAATTTTTTTTAATTTAAAAAAGAAATATTGTAGGAAATCACCTTTGCAAATCCTCCTTTCTAAACACTAGTTAGCCCAAAGTTGCTTTTCAGAATTATTTTTACCAAAACAATTTGCATTTTCACAAAGCCCCTAGGCTAAAGGTATTTGTATTTACCTAAAGCCCATTTTCAAAGCCAAATCATATGCACACAAATTCGGATTCCATTTCTCCCATTTGATCATTATAGTGCCAACGATTTTAAAGAATTATTTCTACAACAATGGAGTCATAATCAATCAAAAGATATGGTAAAACTGGACCGGTTTGATGGAAATAATTTCATTCATTAGAGAGACAAGATGATAGTTTTTAGAGGAAGAAAAGTGAAGAGGATGACTAGCTCTGTGATTAGTTTTATTATTTTTTCACTGACATAAGATCTGCCAGAGACATTTGAATGCACTTGTATTGAATTACAAAGCAGAGGAGCAAGATACAAATAAATTTTTTATTGCGAAGTAGTTCGACTTTAAATTTTTTATACTAAACCCTTGATGGAGCAAATCCATGGATTGCAAGTGTTTGTCAATAAAATTCATGCCATCAACATAGACATTCCATAATCCTTTCAAGTTAGAGAAATTATTGCAAAATTGCTTCCACATTGGAAGATTATGGAAAAATGATGTTGCGTAAGTGAGATGACATCACTTTGGAGCAAATTCAAAAATTTCTTCGAATTGAAAAAGAGTCATGGATATGTGATAATCATGTTTTGTGTGATGCAAAAGTGAATGATATAGAGAGAAATGTATTTGAATTCAAAAACCACCGAAAGTTGAAACACAAGAGAGCGCATTATTTTTAGAAGACATATAAGAAGAAAAAGGGCTTTTCCTTTGTTTATGGCAAAGAGAGCCACTATGCAAAGAATTGCAGGCACCGCGAGAAAAACCCAAGGACAAGAACAGATCAATGACGAAAGCATATGCTAATGTGGTTGAAGAGAACTACGTGGCCATGATTTCAACCATGATTTCAAACATGAATATTCTTGAAAAAATTAATAATTACGTGGCCATGATTTTTGAAATCATTATAACTCCTATCGAATCTAGTTGGTGGGCAGATTCTGGTGCAATAGTTCATGTGTGCAAGGGCCAATCAATGTCTAGGCATTTTGAAGAGGCTACTATCGTGAATTTTCAAGAGATCAATATGGCAAATAATACTCTTGCAAAAGTTGCTGGCAAAGGCGCGGTGGCGTTAGATTTTATTTATGGAAAGAAGGTTACCATTCTTAATGTGTTGCTTGCATCCGAAATTGGGAAGAACTCGGTTTCTATTAATTTAATCTGTAAAAGGGTATTTTGAGTTTTGTTTGAATCTAATTAGGTTATCTTGTCGATGAGTGGACTATTTGTGGGAAAGGATTATGTCAATAATGACGATATCAATTAAGTATTAACATTAAGGTCGTATCGTCTACTTATATTATTGATTCTCCTTTTTTGCTATTTAAAAATTATGAAAAAGTTCGACTTGATAAATTTTAATGGTATATTTAACAAGTGTGAAATATGTGCTAAGTATAAATTAAAAAAGAAATCTTTTTCTAGTGTTAAGAGAAATTCGAATTTATTCGATTTGATCTGTAACATCCCAATTTTATTATATTTTAAACGGTTCAGAAAGACCGAAATGGATTTGAAAGTTGACTCGTGATGAGGAAGTCCGCTTTATCGATATGAACTTGAGAAGGAAGTTATGTACATTGTTGGGGAACTGCTTTGCAAAGGTTGGAAAGTTGATGGGAGTGAATCCAACCATAGTTGCCAAGTCGGATTCGGCCAGGGACTTTAAGATGTGTACGATACTTTCATCACCCGTAACAAGGAGCTTAGTATATTGACTCTTGGTTAATTCGGACTTGAGACACTTGGCTTCGCGATCATGACTTCGACAAGTTTAAGGGATTAATCTATGACTTAACTGATGTTGTTAGTATAAATGTGCGTTGATTTGAAGTTTATTGGCCATACGATCTAGGCGACCAGCCGCCTCATGCAAGGAACCACCAAGAAGTCATTACTATAGTGGGCTATGTGAGGCCGACAATTTGAAACCTACTCGCCCATTGTTCGATTACATAAATGTATGCGAGGAAGCATTAATTATATATTAGTTGTGAGCTGAGGAAAGTGACTCTGTAGACAATGCCATCAAGGATGACGTCCCTTTCAATTACATGAGTGACACGTGAATTCTAGGTGAAGAAAGAACACCATTGCAAAAGTAATGTTCACGCTAGATATCACTTAGCTGTTGCAAAATAGTGATTAAGGGGCTGATCATAGCATAGATGTCAGAGGAAATGGGACATGTAAGGGCAGATGGTGGAAATGCGTGAGGAATGTCCTACAAGTATTAATCGTTATCCCAAACAATTCCCAAGGGGTCGTTTGCCTCCTAAGTATTCCCCCAGATGTTGAAAGCGGCTGAACTAATCTTGGGAGCAGTTAAACATTTGTCAAGGACAGCCACCAGAACCAATTGTCCTTTGGAGAAAACAGCCCATGACCCGAGAGCCCCATTTCGCGGTCTTCAACACGCATCAAAAGTAAAATGGCTCGTTCGAGCTCATCCGAAGTCCGAATTGTCCGTTTTTTTTTCTACGCAATCATAAGATCATAAGGAACATGAATCTGATATCTTTCTTCCCCAAAAGGGAATATAATTTTGTCAATTTTATTGAGAGTGAGTCTGGATGTGGAAACCTACTTTAAGTTGGTGAGGAAGTTAAGGGAAGTAGTAAATTAAATGGACGTGACAACCAAGCTAGAAATATATGGCACATGTCATTGAGTATCGAAATCTCACAAGATTTAAATTAAAAATTAAAATGGTTATCTAGAGATATTTGCATGCACTTGGTTTCATGATTAGCCCTATGGCATGTGGTCTGGTGTAAGTGGGTAGATGAAAAGTCGGCTTAAGTACACCTCAAGTGCCATAAGTTGAGTACGACGCTCACTTTAGTGCCAAAATTTTCAAATCGATCAATTTAGTGCTAAGCTTTTGCAACTTCAATCACTTAAGTGACAACTTCTTTTAAAAATAATCACTTTAGTGCCAACTTCAATTTAAGATGACGTGACTCATCGAAAATTCGACACGCATATTTTTTTATTATTATTTGAGCTGATGTGACTTATCGGACTTGACATTGAAATGATCATTTTTAAAATAAATTGGCACTCAATTGATTGAAGTTATAAAAACCTAGCACTAAAGTGATCGATTTAAAATTTTTAGTACTAAAGTGAGCGTTGTACACAATTTATAAAACTTGAGGTGTGATTAACTCATGAAAATCCTTTGGGAAAAATGTGAGTGGAGAACTAATTAAAGGTTTTGGACAAGTGGCATGCGAAGAAATGGAGGATAATGTTGGAATGATGTAATCCTTAGGACCTAGAACACGTGGCGTGTAATTAGGGGCTAGCATGTGCATTGAGAACAAGAGTGAATGGGCGGCTAAAATGTGATTGGTGATCCTAAGCATCGCACGCCACTTGTAGGCGACGAACAGGAACATTCCTCTCTCCTTTTCCCTATATAAACCCTTGAAGCCTTAGAGACCAAGTTTTTGGAACTCTTCATCTTCCCCCTTCTCTTCGTTGCCACGCACGACCAACAGCTTCGAGAGGAATTGGAGGCGGTTCCAACGGCATTGAAGGGCGTCCTCGAGCACGGGAGTGGCGGAGCATCTCGGGTTAAGGCAAGGACTTACTCCAATATCTTCGTATAGTCCTCGTCACTCTTAGAATGGTGGATTAGGACTTGGTTTAGGTCTGGTTCCGTGGGAAACTGAGAGGACAGATTACCTATTCAGGCTTTAGGAGATGTTACTTGTAAATTTGATGCTAATGAATGTGTGAAATGAACCCTAGAGTGGTTGCATGCGTCAGAACTGGTAAGAGGTAAATTGTTTGTGAAACTTAGGGTTCTGGAAGAAGGGAACTATGGGAAATCCCGTGTATTCAGTTATACTCGTTTATGGTAAGACTGAATGAAACGCCGTAGGTGTTAATTAACCTTAGCAAGCGGAAGACTTGATGGTTCAAGGGAGTAAAAGGACTAGGACTTACCTGATCACATTTCATGTGAGAACAACTTATTTTGTTCAAAGATTAGAATGTCGTTAATCTCATTTCCAATGTCACGGCATCTTGTGGAATAGACTCAATTTGAAAGGCAAATGAGCTTTGGCCATGTAAAATAGTGGGGTTCATGATCACCTCAGTTAGTCATTTCCCATAGTATGAATTTAGGGGTAAATACTGAACACATTAAAAACATTGTCTTGGGCTTATTATTATTATTATTTTATTAATGAAATTTAGATTCTTTGAAAGGATTGTTCGTGTGCTTCATTATATAAAGGAGATGAATGAATGTATTTCCTTATGATGGGTTGCAAGTGGTGATAGCGTAAAGCGTTGGATGTGTTGTGCGGCACTGTGTATGATGAGCTGATTTTGGGAAGCATGTTCCGTTCCAACATTTCATGTCTCGACGTATGACCTTGTCATATGTTGGGAATAAAATGAGTCACCCTGAATTGAGTGCAAGTGATGCCACGCGGATATCCAAGGAGCCTCGGAGAAGAGGGTGGCATGTACTGGGAGCCTCGGAATAGAGGATGAGAAAAGGAGTGTCCGCAATGAAAGATCAACCGAGGGTTGATAGAGATTATTTGATTAATTCATTTGGTCATTTTTTTTACTCCTTCATGCATTACTTACTCCATAAATCATGCTTCCATTCATCCACTTGTAGATTTTTGCTTAAAGTTACTCTCATTAACTAAAACCAGGTTGTGTACCAGCATGTCTAGGAGTATGGCTTGGCCATATTTGGGGACATGTTTCGAGTTCAATGATGTAATAGTGTGGTCATAAGTTAGGAACGATTTTATTGGGCAATGTCCTTACTAACTTTACTGCTAATCCATGTTGTGCGAATTTTTTTTTTTTTTTTTCAGATTAGAAGATATGGCACCTCTGCTTTGGTCAATTTCGAAGTAGGAGGATAGGAGTTCGGGTCATTACATGATCTATAGTGACGTGTGTGAATAATGACATGTTAATTCGTGGTGGTGAAGAGTATTTCATTTCATTTTGTGAACGATTGCAGTAGATAGATATATATATATATATATATATATGTTTAATTCCTAAGATCAAATGATGAGATTTTTACCATGTTTAAGAAATATAAGGTCGAAGAAAAAATCAGTTAGGAAGAGCAATTAAAGATCTACATTTAGATATAGGTGAAGAATATTTTCTAAATAATTTTTCAGCCTTCTATGAAACAAATGGTATCATCTATCAAGTTTCAAAACCATACACTCCAAACAAAAAGTTTCGGTATTTATATTGTCCAAATAGAAAGTTTTGAAGAGATCTCTTCTGTAAGACTTGCAACGGTTAGATTGGAGGCGGAGTAGTATAAAAGACATCTCAAGGCTGAAGGGGAGCAAGATTGGCGTTAAGAGGGAAAAGTGTTCATAATTGTTAAATCGATAGTACTTCATTTTATATGCACTTCGTGATCCATTGTAATTGTAAGGAGATGTACACAAGAGTGTTGAGTGTTAGGTGTGGGATCCTGCATTTCAAGGAGATCACTAAGTTATAACCTCTCAAACAATTTGCTAGTGGAATCCATTTGATTGGTTGATGTTAAGATGCACGTATGAGTGAATTGTGTTAAAAAGTTAAAGAAATCCCACATTAGAGAATTGAAATGGTGTAGAGTAGTTAATATATCATTAGCTTGGATACCAGTGTTGAGTGGTCTTGAGCCTCTCTCAACCCAAAAGTTAGCTCAAAGATTGAAATTTTCCCTCACACTTATAAATCGACTACCAGTTCCTTTAACAACCCATGTAGAACAACCTCAACAATCTTCTTCTCACACATCAGGTCATGGGTCAGAAGAAGCGACAACTTGTATCTCTTCCGTGTGACTATTGGATCCAGATTTGCTGGTGACTTGGGCTCTGATACCAATTGATGGGAGTGCACAGCAAAATTTCGATACCTTACCATTTTGAGTGAACGTGGGTTTGACTGGATAAATTAACGGGTTCAAACATGGGCTCCCTCTTGGCGATCTCCCTCAAAAGTTTTGAGTAAAAGTGGGTTTGAATGGATATGTTAACGGGCTCGAACATGAGTTCCCACTTGTCGATCTCCCCAAGTTAAGATATCAGATTTCTACTACGCACTTGCATCAAATGGTATCAGAGTCGATGGTTGATATCCCATGAGGTTACTGAGCGGGCCTAAACGTAGACTTTATGGCTATGAAGTTGGGTTATTCAACTTGATAAAAGTTGATACAGAATGATACCTGAATTAAGAGAAAGTGAACCGGACCTAACACTGAGCTCATATATGATAGGGAGATTGTTAGGATGCACGTGTAAGTGAATTGTGTTAAAAAGTTAAATAAATACTACATCGGAGAATTCAAGTGGTGTAGAGCAGTTAATATATTTACGTTGGCTCATAACTCATCAATTTAAGCATTTGAGTGAATGTGAGTTTGACTGGATATATTAATGGGCTCGAACATGAGCTCTCTCTTGACGATCTCCCTAGACTAGATATCGAACTTCTGTTGCTCACTCCCATCAGCTGATAGCCGAAGAAGTAGACGTAGGCTCAACCAAAGCCGAACCGCTATAAGCCTTCTATGCATTCTTCTCTATTCCTTACTCTGATCATATCATATATCTTGTTATAGTTAAACTGCATATGGATTGTTCATATTGATATACTGTGCTTTAGTCATTTGAGACGTCTTAATAATGCTAGTGCACTTTGAATTTCGCAGTAAATATTAAAATTGCACTACAACCACCTATTCACCCTCTCTAGGTAATAACGCTAGCAACAATACCAACAAACGTTAGTAACATACACGAAATGAGTATAATTAGAAAGACAATAGTTCAATCACAGTATCTCACCTTTTGTTGATCGCTCATAAATTTCCAACCACTTCCGTCGGTTACGTCAAGATTAACCATTAAATTTTTCAGAAACTAGAGCCAAGTGTCCTTGTTCTCCGACTTCACAACAGCCCAAGATATTAGAAACATTTGGTTGTTTCCATCTTTTCCAATTGCTGCCAATACCTCTCTTTTGCATAAACTCTTCAAGAAACAACCATCTAACCCTATCACTTTTCTGCAGCCAGCTAAAAATCCCCTCATGCATGCCTCAAAGCATATGTACATCCCGTGAAACCGTGTCTCATGCTCCTCTAGTGACGGCTCCTCAACCTCGACATGAATTCTACTAGGTAGATTTTAAAACCTACACTCCCTGGCATAGTCCCAAATCTATGCATATTCTTGCTTGTGCATGCCCATCAATTCACTCATCATCTTGCGCTTAACTTTTTTGCACTGGTTTTTAGACATGTTTACACCTACTTCATCTCTGACTAGTTGCTTCAATCAAGTACTGTTTAGCTCTAGCATGGCCTTAGTGATATTGAAAAAGTGCTTTGCCAATCACACACTTGTCACTTTATTATTACGGAAATTGATACCACAATTATGCTCCTGAAGAGATTGGATTTGAAATGCGCCAATTCTTCTATCCAATCTAGCATATATCATCTATGGGAAATTATCTTATGCACACTTTACCCTAATATAAATTTCGTATTTTTAGTTAACTTTAGATTCTTCTACCGAGTGATTGAATATTTTATGATAGCCTTTCTAAATTTTGAATCGTAACAAGGGTACTTACTTGACTTTTTCCCACTTTGACGTGCTAAATCTTCATTATTGTCAAAGCTGTTGCGGTCATCCTCATTATTTTCCTCGTTGCCTGTATCATCAACATCATTGACAGCAGCTCCATCTTCCCTGCGTACAGAAATGCCCTCATCAACTACCCTAATTTGCCTTTCTTTCATTTGCCGAAATGTTCGTACTTCTTCTCTTGCACGTACAATGTCTTCATCATCAACATCACTTGGGCATTATATATGTAGCAATATTTCCTCATCTTCATCATTAGACAATGCAACTTTCCAAGTGCTTACATCTATTCGAGTCGCTTCTTTAGCTACTATCTCTTTACCATCATATATGCCACCAATTCTTTGAAGTTGCTGACATAGCTCTAACCCATGAGCTGTATGAAAAGCCTGATTGTCCTTTGCTCGCATATTTTCTTCTAAAACAAATGCATCATCACCTTGGGTTTCCACATGAGCTTCCAAAGTTGCTTCCTCACCTACATTGCCAACAACATACACCGACACCTCTTGACCATGAAGAAAAAAGTAAGCAACATTCTTAACATCACTATCACCATGCATGTATCTCATTCCATCCTTCAGACTCTAACCAAATATTAGATAATATAGCTTAGAAATTTCGCATCGCAACTGTTCCACTATATCTTTCTTAAACTCATTATAAGATAGTCTACTCACACTAACGAGGATAAAAGCCACATCTTCACTAATATATATAGTCTCATTATCTTCAATTCAAACTTTCCACTGTATAATACTTTGACCGGTGCAGTCGAATCGCCTATAGTAACATTGTTCATTCAGAGAATAGTTATTTATATAACATGGACCATAATAAAGCTATGTTAACCCTGCACTAAAGATAAAATAATTTTTTATATAACAAGGACCACAACATAAAATATGTTAATAGAGAAGTTACAAAAGTAATAGTTTTCTACCATTCTCTACCATTAGCCAAGTTTAATTTTGCTAGCCTTTGCACCTAATTACAATCAATTTTTCCTCATCACAGGGACCAGAATAGAAGAAATTTCAAATAATGCAATTATAGAAAAAAATAATACTTTTTGTAATAGGGACTACAACTCTCGACACTACATTAAAGAAAGAATAATTTTTTTCATCATAGACAGGGACCACAACAAGCGCATGACGACTTCAGCACTCGGTCCCCATTACCCCATCACATTCTGTAAAAAACAATCGCCTTGTCAGCCAGTACACATAAAACGACATAAGGTACAACTCAAAAAATGAAGCTTGCCATAAAATATGCCAGTCTCTGACCATAACTTTTCCCTCTAACATGTCTTTCTCTCCTTTTTCTTTCGCTTTCACTAACGCCAAAATGATTAAACATGTGTGTCCTTTATTAATCACTCGCATAAACAACAAATCACTTACCTATGCTTGGGTTGACCCCGGTTCGTCACGTGACAAACACTTCCTTTGCCTTTAAAGACTCCGACGCGAATCTCCGGACCTCCGATCGATTTGCTTGAGACACTACAGGTTGATGAAGATCGGAGCCCTAATTTGATATGGAGAACATTTGACAGAGATCGATTTGGGAGAGAGGTTATAAGCCCTTTTGCTCGGTTCTTTGATCGTTTTCTCTCTCTGCACCTTTAAGACACCGGTTAAAGTGGCATCGTTTTCTCTTTAAGAGGGACACGTTGGACAAGAATTTCCACGGTGAACGCCTAATTCTTTTTTTAGTTTCCACGTCACAATAAAACATTCAGTAGAAAGTTTACGTATGATGTTTGGCCGGAAGTGGCACTCAAGTGATCCACTTTGCTCCGATTTGATACTAATGGATTTGATTGCGCCAATTAAAGGGGCAAATCAATCATTGTCAATATTACGATGATAGATTGACAATCATGATATAGTTTCCTATTATACAAAAGGAAACAAAGAATATGATATATCGGTTTTGTAATTAAACGTAAGTCGTTCACTTTTCACCATATTAGAATTCTCTCCCAAAAAACTCTCTCACAGGTTTTCACGAAAAACAACTGATCGTCAGATCACTTTCTCGTCTGCACTCTCGGGGCTCTTAATATGTGATATTGAGGTATAATATGTGATATTGAAGTATTTTCGTTACTCGTGATTTACTTGGTCGATTAGTGATACAAGTGGATTCTAAGGCATGTGATCTAGTGTGACTCATCCGTAAAAGTACATATTTATTGATTCGATCGTTGTATGATGATAATTCGCATGTCTCGATGATGGATCCGCACTTTTCGTTCATGCGTATGAAGATCTATTTCGTCTCACTGTGTATATAGATCTCAGTTTTAGTTTTAGTACAAAAAACCCATCAGTAGTATCAGAGCATAGATGTTCTTGTTTCCTGATGTTTACCTTGGATAATTGCAATTATCTTTGTATACCCGTTCTTGTACGCATTGTTCCGATGTGCTTATTTATGTTTCGTACGGTAAAACTCGTTTATGAATATACCAAACGAACGGGCTCAACACGACGAGAAAAATGAATGGTCGAACACCACTAGAGGACGCCGGATGGCGGCATACGCGCCACATGCACCAGTGAAGCTCGCTGCGAGTGGGCTTCATGCGCAGCATGCACGGCACACGTCACGTAAGGCACACGCCCGGCTGATTGGCGCTGACGTCTAAGTGACTTCAGCAGGTCAGGTTCCAACCCGATCCGCATTTTGACCCGATCCGCGTTTCGATTTATTATTATTATTATTATTATTATTATTATTATTATTATTATTAAAATTATAAAATTACATTTTGATCCCTGAATTTTTGGAAAATTACATTTTGGTTTATGCACTTTTGAGAAATTACATTTTGATCCTTGAACTTTTTGAAAATTACATTTTGGTCCCTGAACTTTTGAAAAATTACATTTTGACCCCAAACTTTTGGGAAATTATGTTTTGGTCCCTGATTTTTTCAGAAAATTGCAATATGATCCTTGTTTTTCTGAAAAATGATTTAATGGACCCCATTGAATGTATGATATCTTGTAAACTCTCATTGTATTGATGTTTGTACGATGGGTTATGAGAAATCCTCTTATTGTTTCCGTATACGTTACAAAAGCAATGATGCAAATGTAGCGTGCTCCTATTTTGCAAAAACAAGAGCCTAGAAAGCCAAACTTAAGAGTTTGCGCTATGAGTTGGAGGCCATTGAGTGTGATGGGATGATCGATTTGATTGATCATGTCATCAAATTCAATGAGAAGTTACAAGATGTTATTTGGGCGGGTGGTTGTATGACAGACTACGACATGATTGCCGCTTTTGCTAACAGTCTGCAAGAAAGTCAGATGAACTTTCTACATGATCTCTGGGACAGGAATTGTCGCTTGAATTATAAAAAACTACTAGAAGCCTTCATAAGGAGGATTTGAAGATTCAAGCATCAAAGACAGTGACTCTTTCAATGAACACCAGAGCCTGTATGAGTGCACCATGGAGCAAGTCAAATGGACTTGATAAGCAATTGGCCCTATGGGGTATTTTACAGAAAGAGCTTCCAAAATATTTTTATGACACTCTCCTGGTCCACAAGAAAAGGATCGTTTGTTGAAATATCATATTTCTTTAAGTTGCCTGGTTTTGGGACCTTTTATCTTTCCGTATTGAGAATTGTTTGTTTTCATGACGTTATTTATTAGGTGATGTTTTGAACTTACTTTATGGACTTTTGATGAGTATTGACTAATGAATAGAAACTATTATGTTTTATATTCTATATTGCCATGATTATTTTTTTTCGAGTGGGAGTTCAATTAGTTGTGTAACTGTTAAAAAAACTCAATTTATATGAATAATTATGTTAATGGTAATTTCAAATTAGGCTCTTTAGACGATGATTAGGAACGTAGTGAACTCTCGAATCCTAAGGCCTTTTGTGAGGTTATTTGTTAATATAATTAATTAATATAAATCTTAATGCATAAAAGGTAGGCATTAAAAGTTTCGTGCAAATAGTGTCTAAAGAATTTTGTGTTCTTCTAGAATGACTTCAGCAACAAAGAATATCCTAGTTGAGCTGAACAAGGGAGAAAAACTGAACGGCGAAAACTATGAGATTTTGAGCATGAAAATCCAATATGTTCTAGAAAAACAGGAATGACTAGAAACCCAAAACCAGACTTTGGATGAACTTGAATAGGGCACCATTGCACAACATCGCAGAGATAGAAATGCATTTATCGCTAGAAAAAGGAAGAATTCTCTAGTTCGTAGTACATTGCTGAGTAGCATGGAAAATGATATTATGAGAGAGTTCAAGCGCTTTGATAATGCTAAAGATATGTGGGAGGCACTGAAGGCCAAGTTTGGTCAAACTTCTGTGACCAAAGTAAGACAACTCACAATAAGATTCGACTCATACAAGATGCCTCATGGCCAAAATATGAAACAACATCTGAGGCGGATGTCGAATATGTTAAGTGGATTATCTGATGCTGGGCACATACTAACTAATGAGCAGTAGGTGCAAGCGGTTGTACGCTCTTTGCCTCATAGCTAGGAAAATATGAAAGTCCACTTGACTCATAACGATAACATTAAAACCTTTGGGGATGCGATCCGACACTTTGAGTTGGAAGAAGACTGTCTTCTGGCTACCAAGCCTCAAGCAGATATTTACTATGCTACTTCTAGCTCATGCGGGGCTGGAAGCTTCAAACGCAAGCATCTAGGTGGTTTTAAGAAGTGGAAGGGCAAAGGACTAGAACCTTAGGGGAAAAAAAACCAACCAACTGAAGTGTTTTTTCAAAAGGAATATTTGAAAGGTGAAGTGTTTCAACTATGGCAATAAAGGATACTTCGCTCGCGACTGTGCCGAGCCGAAGAAGGTAGAAACCTTATGTACACTTATGAGTGTTTCTTATGTTTATAGCATGGTCTTTTTAACTGAATCTTATCCTTTATCGACTATAGACTTAGAACCCACAGACCATGTGACAAAGGACCGATGAGCCTTTGTAGAATTTCGACGAGTTCCAAATGGAGCAAGGTGGATATATGTGGGAAACAACTCCAGAGTGGAGGTGAAGAATATTGACACCTGCCAATTGAATATGCACGGTGGACGCACCTTAATCCTGCATGACGTGCTGTATGCTCTAGAAATTCGTCGGAATTTAGTTTCTGTGTTGGTGTTGGTCAAATATAGTTTTAATTTGAATTTTCATAATAATAGTGTTGATTTATTTTTGGGAACAAGTCTAAATGGCTCTGGTTATTTTCTGGATGATATATCATATTGGATGTTAATGACAATAGTGTCAATAACTGTTATTCGTTATTTACATCTTTCGATTCTAATGATAATGATGTAAATATGTGGCATGTTAGATTCGGTCATATTGGCTAATAACAAATGAATAGATTAGCTAAAGAAGACTTATTGGGCAATATTGAAGAAGTCGATTTGCCTATCTATGAGCATTGCTTAGTGGGAAAAACGACACAGAAATCATTTGAAAAAAGGACTAGAGCTGAGTTTCCATTGCAATTAATTCATTATGACGTCTGTGGTCCAATGAATATAAGAGCAAGGCATGGGGCTTTTTACTTCATCACTTTTATAGATGATTATACCCGATTCGGATTTATTTACTTGATTTCTCACAAATATGAAGCATTATGTTGCTTTAAGAAGTTTAAGACTTTAGTGAAAAATCAATTAAACAAGAAAATCAAAGCATTGAAATCTGATCGAAGATGAGAATAACTATCCGATCAGTTCAGAGATTTGTGTGATGAAAGGGCAATAGATAGACAATTGTCCATTCCATATACTCTTCAATAAAACAGTGTTGCAGAGAGAAGAAAAAGAACCTTATTGGAGATTGTTAGGTCTATGATGGCACAAGCACATTTGTCAATCACTTTTTGGGTGATGCTTTGTTAACGGCTGACTATGTACTTAACCGAGTGCCCACAGAATCAGTTAGCTCCACTCATGCAAATTATGGACGGGTAGAAAATCCGTTTTGAGTTTCCTGAAACCTTGAATTGTGCGGCCTATACTCATGAATCGTCCCACAAGTATGAAAAATTGGGTCCTAGAGGCAAGAAGAGCATCTTTATAAGATACTCTGATAACTCAAAAGGATATGTATTCATAAGTGAGCAGGAAAGTGAAAATGTAACTAAATTTGAATTACGAGACGTCACTTTTTTAGAGAATGAATTTCCTAAAAAGAGGGAAATAAGAGAAGAAAATTTCCTTTTTGAGGTATTAGATAGTGACAATGATACAAGTGGGAGCAATGCGAGAAGTGAGGAATTCGTTTCTAACCAATCTCAATTGCAGTCTCTTGATGACACAATGACGTCATTACCTAATCTAAGTGGGAGCATGATGGAGAGTGAAGTACCTAGAGTACAGTCTTCTCCATGGCGAACAAGTCGCAAAAGCATTCCCCATTGACGCTTTGAGATTAAAAGGGAAACCTTCATAGTTACTCCACAAATTGAGAATAAGTCAAGGAATGTAAATGAGGTTTTGTCTTCCCCCGACAAGGAAAAATGGTTACATGTAATGGAAGAAGAGATGGAGTCAATGAGATTGGATCAAGTCTGAAACCTGATTGATCTTCCGAAAGAACATGAAGGAATTGGGAAAAAATGGGTTCTCAAAATAAAGCGAAAGGCTAATGACTCAATTGAAAAATATAAGACTTGCCTTGTGGCAAAAGGGTACAATCAACAGGAAGAAGTTGATTATGAGGAAATTTTTTCTCCTATGCTGAGATTTACCTCAATTCTCATTATTCTGAAAATCGTGGATCTTGAATTACATCAATTCGATGTGAAGACTGTTTTTCTTAATAGAGAATTAGAAGAAACATTATATATGCAACCACCTATTGGGTTTGTTGCAAAAGGCCAACACCAAAAGGTATTTGACTTCTGAGATTGATATATGGCCTCAAGCAGTCTTCGACATAATGGTACATACGTTTTCATAATGATATCGTAGCATATGATTTTACAATGATTAATAAGGATCACGACATGTACATTAAAAGATCCAAAGAACTTTTTGTGATTATATCATTATATGTTGATGATATCTAAATGCCGGAAATAATATGGAGTCAGTTCAAACAGTCAATTATTGGTTATCGTCCAACTTTGAAATTAAAGATATGGGAGAAGCTGCACAAATTCTTGTAGTTAAGATTTCAAGAGATTGTTCAAAAAGGTTGTTGTCTCTCTCACAAGAGACATATATAAATAAAGTCCTTGAACGATTCCGTATGCAAGATTGTAATCCCATTGACACTTCTATTGCCAATGGTGAAAGCTTGAGCCGCAGATTGTGTCCCAAGACTCCACAAGAACAGGAACATATAGAAAAAGTTTCACATGCTAGTGCTATTGGGAGCTTAATATACTCTATGATATGTATAAAGCCTGACATTTGCCATGCTGTTGGAATGGTGAGAAGGTACCAATCCAATCCAGTCAAGCTCATTGGACTGCCGTCAAAAGAATCCTAAGGTATCTCAAAGGTACAACAAATTATTCACTGACTTTTCAAGGAGAAGATCTGCACATTGAAGGGTATACGGATGCTGATTGGAGAGGAATTTAGATGAGAGAAAATCTACCTCTGGGTTTGTTTTCTTATTATGCAATGGCGCAATATCTTGGAGTAGTAATAAACAAACATGTATAGTTTTATCGGTAATGGAAGCTGAGTATGTGGCTCTATCAGCAGTAGTACAAGAAGGAGTTTGGTTTAAGAGGTTTTTGGATCATCTAGGTATTACTAAGGATACTAATGGTCCTTTGCTGGTTAATTGTGATAGACAAGCAACTATTGCTTACACTAAAGAACCCAAATTTCATTGCAAGACTAAACATATAAATACCAAGTACTTTTTTGTAAAAGACATGGTTGCACAAAAGGTTGTGAACGTCCAATATATATCTACGCACAATATGATAGCAGATCCTATAACCAAGCCGATTCCTAGAGATATATTTTTCAGTCATGTAAAGTCCTTCGGACTGAGTAGAAATTGATGTACTGGACACTTATATTTCTTTTTTCCAAAGTTCACAATAAATTATATTTTTTACCATTAATTGATGTCTAATGAGTTTACTTTTATGCATTTTAATGTTTAGTGCATTACATTGAGAAAGTATGTCGGACAGATGAAAAATTAACCTACTCACACGGGTAATTGCCTCTATTTGCTGAGTGACAAATAGAGATGAGATGTTTTCAAACTCATTATCTAAGTGATAATTGAGAGCTCGAACTTAAAATATTTTATGTTGCCTTAACATGTGTCACGCCCCGCGACCCGGGCGCGGGCGCGAGCACGCGAACATCCTTGCAAGCAAACCAACAATAATCTCTCGGCGGTCCCAAGATCCATCAACGGAAATCGAGAGATACAATAGATACCTAGAGCATGCGAAAGCGATACCAACGTAACCCCGTACAATTTATAAGATAAGTGGGACCTGGATAGCATATAACATTCATACTCTAGGTATCTATAAATTATATGTATGTTATAAGCGGGTTTAGTATCATCTGGATTTTGTGGACCTGGATAGCGTATTATTCATACATCACCTGATACTAAACCCGCTAAACAAAAGGCGACAGGGTAAGCATATCAAAAAGGGATCGTCCATAAAATCCATCAAGAGCGGGGTCAGGTTGCCAGTCAAAGATCAATCCGCCAATTGGAGTATCTTAGGATGAGCTACTGGAGTCATCCGTATCCTCTGCATCCTCGGTCGGCTTATACTCAGAAAACGTCTCGGACAGAACCTCGATGGAATCTTCCATGGTAACCTTCTGTGACGGCTCAACAAGGTCCCCCTCGGACGCCTTCAAGACTATGACCTCATTCTACTCCTGCTCCTCGGTGAACTCCAAGGTCGGTGTCAGCTCTGGTCCGTTCCTAGACCCTACCATTGACCCATCAGGTAACTCCTGCTCCGTTACGGTCTGGCACCAATCGGGTATGACACCCTGACGTACCTCATGGGGCTTCAGTGGCCCTCTCTGAGTATCCCCCTCCTTCTTGAACCACGCCTCGAATCTATGAGGCTTCCACTCTAGCTTACCCTCGTCTACCCATACGACAGTACATTTCCTCACATATACGTTCCACTGCCTATCCGGGAACTCATCATAGTACGCCGTCATCTCCTTTGAGTCCCCAAAACGTATTGGCCACATAGCTATGACCTAGGATCTGTAAAGTAAAGGTTTCCCCAAAAGGGGTGAGATACACATCTCAGTAAGAAAAACCTAACCCCAGGTCAGGTTGACAGTTTACTCAGGTTGCCGTACTCCTCGATAATTTCAAACTTAGAAATAGACAGGCATATGAGGTACGAATCAATAAACTAGCATATAGAAGACAGACATGCAAATATGACGACATGCCACACTCAGATGCACATGCACTCTCAGCCTGTCCCTTCGCCACATCCATCAATCTCCACCTGCGTCCATCTCTAGCCCGCGAACTAGTTGCCTCAGGCTCGGTCCGCGTAAACGCATTAAACCGTCATCGGTGACCCGCGTAAACGCATCAGGTCCCGATGAATCTCTAAGCAAGCTCATTAACTCATACTTCGTCCCGTGAATAATTCGCATCAGGATCGTGACTATCTCAACCCCGTGATCTCGTCCCATCAAGATGGCATACCACCATAACTTCACCCCGCGATCCTGTCGCATCAGGGTATCAACTTCCGTCCCGCGTCTCGTACGCCTCAAGGCCTCGCCATGCCATGTTCATGCCATACTCAAGACTTATGCTTGTTTTTCAAATTCATTTGCACACTCAGTGGCAAGTGCCAATTCAAATGCATTTCATAAATTCTGTGGCATGCAAGCAAATCAGATGACATATAGACATGGCAACCACTCAAGCACAAACAATGTCACACATAGGTATCCTATAATACCTTAAGGCGTACTAAAAAAAAAACCATCCTTTGTTAAGATTTCTCACACATTGATCCAATCAATTCTCGACACACCCAATAGAGTCCAATCCCCCTAGTCTCGATTTGGAAAATCCTTTATCTTTGACTAGACAACACAATTTCTTCTTCTTGGATCGCCTAGGGTTCGGCCAACCAAGGTCCACACCCGGACTTGTCGCGCAACCTAGAATTTTAACTAATTCGTCAAATTTTCGTACCCAATTCCTCAATCCATCAATCCCAATCATCCATAACTTAACCCTCAACACCTCATCACATCATAATCACCAATTTTCAGCTCAAATCATCCACAATCAGCCCTCAACAGAATCAGTTTGGGCCTGGCACCGGACCGGTTTCACTCGGTTTTGTGCTAGTCGGGTCCAACCGGTTCCAATCTACTCTAAATCCAACATTTATATGCTATCGTACTCCTTAACACATCTACCTAAGGATTTGGAAGGTTCACTGTGAGTTTCAAGTCAGTTGCTCACCGAAAATTCGTCCGAAGTCACCGGATCGCCTACGGTCAGAATACCAGCAGTTTCTGGGCAAAATGTACAAGGCCGGTTTATGGTAAAAAGCTTACCAAATTAAGCCCCAATGTTTACCACAGAATCCTACACATGTCTACTGAGTCTCCACAAATTTGAGCTCAAGACTCCAAGATTTCAACAATCAAAAGGGCTAAGAACCGGACCTACCTCAGGTTTGTTTCGATTTTGTCGACTCTCGGGAAATCTCTTGCCCTGAACTCCTCGGTACTCCAATTGACCTGATTCTTGTTGGAGGATTTCAGAAAGACGTGGATCTTTGTTGGGGTGGTCGGCCGACGGTCGAACGGTGGTCGAAAGGGCCGGTCGTAGGCGGATAACAAGGAGCTCCGGTCTGGTCAGCGACGGGCAGCAAACAATAGGAAGAAGAAGGTGATGCTCGGTTGTTCTTGGGAGTGGTCTAGCTGAATGGTGGGAGGAGAGAGAGAGGAGAGAGAGGATTTTGTTATATCCAAGCTTGGTCAAAGGGTTTGATTGTTAGGTGAGCCAAATAGCTGATATGACTATGCTTCCTAATCTCTTAACACATGCCATTGTCATTTTCCATGGAGATCCAATGGCTTATAATCCCCCTTGATTTTCGGCAGCCATGGGAGGGTGTAATGCCCATTTTGCCTTCTTCAATTGTAAAGGCAAGGTTCCAAGCTTGAGGGGCAAAACGGTCATTTTACCTCCGATGTTCTGAACGTTGTTTTTCTCGTTCCAGGATTATTTGATAGGACAACGGCCAATCCAAATAACATTGGAATTCTTGATTTCCCAATTCAAGCTTTTCAGGACTCATTCCTGATAGTTTTCTCTATCATACGTGATTCTAGCCTATTCAGAACTGACGGGCGCCTTTTACAGACATTACGCGTATCGACCCTGTGATTCTCATCACGTTTAAGGCTCGTCAATTCATGGCGGCTTTGGTTGTCATGTAATTGTGAGGGTTTATCACTAGTCCTTATGATCTCAATCGTCACAGTCCGATTTAGGATAATTTTGCAAATCATACACTGGTTAAGCGGCATCACCCGCGCTTTAATCGTACGACACTCATATGGTAACCCTTGATTATTCTTAGATCGGCCTTTTGGTGGTTCTAAATATCACCTCAACAATCCTTATGGTCAAAGCGCCATTTCTTATCCGAGTCGCCTAGGTCCACGCACCTCGTCTCGCGTTAGCCTTTCCCATTTGGTCAGCCTACTGAAATTGATCAAATTTGAGCGGAATACAACTGAAACACATCGCTTGATATATATAGACTTCTCATTACAGAGTCTGAAGTTGATTGGAAATCAAAATGTCACAACTCTTCCCCCTTTACAAAAATTTCGTCACCGAAATTTACATTGCACTCAATTACTCAAATAAATGGGGTGATGTCACCTCATCGTCTCTTCATTCTCCCACGTGGCTCCTTCCGTCCCGTGGTGCTTCCATACTACATTGACTATTGGGATCTTCTTATTCCTGAGGATCTGCTCTTTCCGGTCCTCGATCCTTATTGGCCTCTCTATGTAAGACACTCTGTCGTCCACTTCTATGGCTTCGTAATCCAGCACATGTGTCGGGTCAAGTTCATACTATCTAAGCATCGACACATGAAATACGTTATGTACTTGGGATAGATTTGACGGCAAAGCAAGCCGGTAGGCCAAAGTTACAATTCTCTCCAATATCTCAAAAGGGACTACATATCTCTGGCTCAGCTTTCCTTTCCTTTCGAATTGCGACAGTCCTCTCATCGGCGACACCTTGAGGAAGACGTAATCGCTCACTTGAAACTCCAGAGGCTTGCGCCGCTTGTCTGCATAGCTCTTCTGGCAACTCTGCGTCGTCCTCAATCTATCCCGGATGATCTTCACTACTTCCACCGATTGCTCTACCAATTCTGAGTCTGTGATACTTCTTTCTCCTACCTCGTCCCAGCATATCGGTGTTCTGTAGGCTCTGCCATAGAGTGCCTCAAGCGGTGCCATCTGTATACTCTACTGGTAGCTATTATTGTACGCAAACTCTACCAGGTGTAACTACTCTTCCCATCCACCTTTGAAATTTATGACGCACACTCTCAACATGTCTTCGAGCATCTGGATCGTCCTTTCTGACTGTCCATTGTCTGGGGATGGTATGCCGTACTGAACTGCAGTCGGGTCTTCATGGCCTCTTGCAGGCTCTTCAAAAAACTCGCCGTGAATTTCGAATCCCTATCCTAGGTGATCGTCACTGGCACTCCGTGTAATCTTACTATTTGCCTCATATACAGCTCTGCATATGTATCCACAGCGAAGTCATTCCGTACAAGAATGAAATGGGCAGACTTGGTCAATCGGTCCACAACTACCCATATCGAGTCGTAACCTCTTTGACTCCTCGGAAGTCCCATTACGAAATCCATGGTTATGTGTTCCCACTTCCATTCCGGAATCTCTAGTGGCTGTAGCAGCCCTCCAGGTTTACAGTGCTGCACCTTCACTTGCTGGCAAGTCAAACACTTAGCCATGTATCTTGCCATGTCTACCTTCATTCCGTTCCACCAATAATGTTGTCGCAAATTCTGGTACATCTTTGTACTCCCAAGGTGGACACTATTGTTGCTCCTCTAAGCCTCTGACAAAATTCTTTCTCGGAGCCCTTCATCCTTTGGCACACATAGTCGTCCTCGAAACCTCAAAATTCCATCCTTGGACACTTGAAATTCTAGCTTCCTCTTCGTTGCATCCATCTCGACAATTTTCTAAATCTCTGGGTCCGTAGACTATAATGCCTTAATCCCTTCCTGGACCTGAGGTTCCACCCCTAGAGTCGCTATCAAACTAGACAACTAATCGACCTCTAATTTGAATTCAGAATCTCTCAAGTCCTCTATCGTCAACCAACTTCTCACTAGCATGCTTGCAATACTTGACTTTCGACTTAATGCATCTGTTACTCTGGATACAATATTTCACAGTCATAATCTTTGAGCAGCTCCATCCACCAACGTTGTCTCATGTTCATCTCCTTTTGGAAAAATAAGTATTTCAAGCTCTGGTGATTGGTATATATTTGAAACTTCTCGCCACAAAGGTAGTGTCTCCAAATCTTCAGGGCAAACACTATCGCCGTTAACTCTAGGTCATGAGTCGAGTAATTCATCTCGTGTGGCCTCAACTACCTAGATGCATAGGCTACTACTCTACCGTGGTGCATCAATACACAGTCCAATCCTTTCAGCGAAGTATTGCTGTAAATCTCATATCCTCCCGGTCCCGACAAAATGGTCAGCATTGGCGCGGCCGTCAATCTATGCTTAAGCTTTTGGAAACTTTGCTCAGATCTATCAGTCCATTCAAACTTCGTTTCCTTTTTCATCAATCGTGTCAGTGGAACGGCAATGGATGAGAATTTCTCCACAAATCGCCTATAGTATCCTGCCAGTCTCAAGAAGCTTCTGACCTCCGTGACCGTAGTAAGCCTCGACCAATTGGTTACAGCCTCAATCTTTGCAGGATCTACTGCAATCCCTTCACCAGACGCAACATGACCTAGAAATGCTACCCTGTTCAGCCAAAATTCACGCTTGCTTAGCTTCACATACAGTGAATGTTCCCTCAGGGTCCTCAATACAATTCTTAAATGCTCTTCATGTTCTGCATCGCTCCTTGAGTAAATTAAGAAATCGTCAATGAAAACTATGATGAATCTGTCCACCTGACCTGGGGTCAATAAAATGAGGTACGAAACCTAAATTTAGGAATTTATGCAGATAGGAATGACTATCCTAGCAAATATGGTCAATAAAATAAGTGCCCAAATCAAGGATCCAAAACATACGAATAAATCACATGAATTCAGTGCGTCATCCCTAGTATGACCCCATTAGCCTAGAGAAATATCAATCAAGGCTCATGAGTGTTTTTGACATGATTTGCCCTTAAGGGGAAAAGTCGTAATTTTGAAAAAATTTGAGATAATTTGCCCTAAAAGGGCAAACTTATCATTTTAGATGAAATATGAAGTCAAAAGATGATGAAAATATGACTGATGACCAAACCATTCCCTTTTCCATTTTTTTGGAAATTTTCAGAATTTTTCTAGAATTTTGAAGGCGATTTACCCTTTGAGGGGTAAAATCATCATTTCAAAAAGTGATGTGAAGTGAAAATCCAAACTGAAGGATTGGTCGATCTCTAGATCCAAATCCTAATTTTGAACAATTTTCACAACTCAATCGGAGTAAGAAAGACGATTTACCCTTTGAGGGGTAAAATTATCATTTTCAGAAAAAGTACAAGATTCGAAACTTAAGCTAAGATTGATCACCTGACTGATCCTAATTCTTATTTTGACATTCTCGACCTATCTCATATACCAGGCAGAGACGATTTACCTCTAAAGGTTAATATCATCAATTTTCGAAAAAACGGATAAGAAATCTCAAAAATTGGATTGACCAATTCTATGTGGTCATTCCTCGATTTTTGAGAATTTCTAGAGTATCTGGGAATTTTTCATAATTTTTCTACATTTTTTGGGATTTTTTAGGATTTTCTAACTATTTTTATAGAATTTTCTAGGATTTTTCTGATTTTTTGATTTGTGAAAATTATTTTTGAATTTTTTATTAAGAAAATAGGATTTGGACCGGGTCGACCCGACCCACTCGGGTTAAAACCCTGCCCAGACCTTGACCCGCGTGGCCTTAACCTCCAAAACGACGTCGTTCCGTGTTTTTTTTATTTTTGGTTAATCGGATTAAATTCGATGGCTCCATTTGAACCACGTGACTACTCCACAGCCTTAGGATCAGTTGACTAAAACCTACGGCTCAGATTGAAAGTCGACTATCCCTTAGCCGTCGATTTGATTACTTAAACCTATGGCCACGATTAAAACCCAAGACTTGATCTGGTCCATCCATCCTCACTAACCTAAACGATGCCGTTTGACTCTTTACCTAAACGGCACCGTTTCAACCTGTTCTGATTTTATGATTTTAAAAATATTTTCGAATATTCTATGACATTCTGAATTTCCTGCCATTTTGAATCTATTGAATGAGAATATATCTTTCGATGTATTTCAATTTTGCCTCACTCAGATTTGATCAATCTAGAGTAAACTGACCAAAAGGGAAAGACTAACGCATGACAGGATATGTGGACCTAGGAAACTCGAAAAAGGAAATGACACTTTGTAACGCCCTGCGTCCCCTGGCTCATTACATCCACCTTAGGCCAAACAATTACCCAGGAACCTCACGCGGCCTAATATGATATGAAATACATAAACGAAAGCGAGAATCTACGTACACTAAGAAATAAAAAGAACATGAGAGTTTTAGAAGAGCTTAAAAGCACACCATTTATACAATCCAGAAACATTCATTACAAACATCGAAAGGGAAATAACAAAATTAAAGCCGCACACCCGGGTAGAAAATGAACTAAGACTTAGGATTCAAAGCTGCGACTAAACTTTTTCTAAAGGCTAACACTAAAATTGTTCCTTAATCACCAACCCCCTTCATTCAGACTTCTCGTCAGAGCAGCTTGAATTATCTCTTCCATCGTCCCCCTCAGCATCTGGATTATAATCTAAAAAAGTCTCAGATGGCACGTCCTATGGAGGCTCTTCGGTGTCTTCCTTAGCTTCCTCTTCTTCTTCTTCTTCTTCTTCTTTCCCTTCGTCGGTGGCTTCGATAGCGACAACAAAAATCTCTACATAGTTCATGTACTCAGCAGAGGACAAAGGAGGCTTTGGCACTTCAGGTATATTTCTGAAACCCTACAGATGCTGAGTTGTCCACTTCTATGCCAGGTCGAGACGAATGACACTAGGTAGGAATCACCTCCCATGGAACATCCCCTTGTAGCAGAGGTCCCATCAAGTTGTTGCCTCCCACCTGACGAAATCAGGCTTTAAAGCGATAGGGTTGTAGTTCCGGCTTCCCTTCGTCTACCCAGACTGTCATGCGCTTCCTGATGTACGTAATACCCTTCCGGTATGGAAACTCATCAAAATCGGCGATCATCTCCTTCGGATCGCCCAGACGAATTGGCAGCATGGTTAGGGTTTTGGGTCTGAAAAGTTTGTCCCATTAAGGGGTGAGATCGACATCTCAGAAAGTGAAACCTAGCCCTACACCTCAATGTTAGTCCTACCAGATCACACACAAATGCCACTCATAATGCAAGACGTCAAGCAATGCAATGGCAAAAAGGCATCACATGGCAACAAAATCCTTAACCAGACATAGATAATCAATACAAAAACACATATACACCACATTCACCACAGCCACCACTATCTCAACCACTCACATACTCCACTACCACCTGACATCGCCGGGGTCATCAGAAAAAATGATGTCGTCATACACAGGGGTCATCAGACCAATCGCACACCCTAGGCTTATAGCCACTCCATGCCGTCGAGGTCATCAGACCAAATGGCATTCACATTTTTATTTAATTTCACCACCCTCCGATACCGCCGGGGTCATCAGACCAAATGGTATCCTCCACACCTTTCTCAATCACGTCACAATGCCATCAAGACACACACAATTCAACTCATAAAAATTCATTAGTTAGTCACATCATTCAATTACTCATCCAGTGTGTCCTAGAATTCAGAGAAATAATTAGATAACACTTACCTGATTAAAATCACAATACAACACCAAGCAATTCTCCCGAAGACACAAGTACAGAATTCCCACGAATGCGTCGTCAACCTAACAAGATTAACCAATCTTGAGTCATAAACCATGGAATATTCACTTCCATTAACGCAATCTTTCCCTAGCCACACCATTGGCAATTCAAGACACATTTCTATAACGATTGGACGCATGGTAACTTTCACTTCGAACCCTTAATATGTTCGGTTTACTCAGTCATATACACAACAATACACAATTTAGCGTTTCGTGCATCAAACTTGCCATAAATCACCTTTAAACCTCAATTCACTTCTCACACTTCCCATTGACACCTCTTGTCACCTCATACAAGTCATTATAAGCCAATTGAAGTCTAAAAACACAATCGATTTTGGGTTCTAACCGCTCAATTGAGTCATACTTCAATCTCAAGCCTAACCCTTGACACAAACAACATTCAAGACCTTCATTTATATGTTTAGAAGGCTCATTAAGAGATTTGGAGTCCGTTGACACCCCAAAGACGTTGAAATAGCCCATACTCATCTTGGTCAAAATTTGTCTAGATTTTACCGTTAATGTTCAGCCATGGAAACCGAAGTTAAGATCATCTACTTGTAGACATAAACCATATTGACATAGTACTAGATGTTATGAAGCTCTCCTAAAAAGTTTGTGGTCATTCGGAATTTCTAAGAGGGTACACGGTGACCTTCTCCCAGCTCGTGCAGATTTCGTCCAATTTCAGTCTCGGACTCATAATTGTAAAACTACTTATCCAAATAAAGCAATTGGAGCTTGTCAATGACATATAGATATTATCTCTGGAATTCGAAGCGGCTCAATTGAACACTAGGAAGGGCCGGTCGACTGCACCGAACTGAGAGCTCCAAAACTATTTTTCTGGGCAATTTTTGGTGATGTGAGTTTAGAGAGGAAATTGAAATGAACGTGAGGTAAATGGTTTTCACAGCAGATGAGACTTCATTATACTTGTCTCACACAAATAATGGAGATTAATTTGATAAGACATGGTTAGGTGAGGGCATTTAAGGCTTCGGGCTCCCAATGATTGACAAGTGGCAACTCCAATAATGCATCTGAAAGCCTTGACTCATCTTTGACCCTCCTTGTACATGCATTTTCGGTAGCCATAGATGGGAAGAGGAATTGACCATTTTGTCCTTCATAATTTCTTAAGGCAAGGGTAAATGGACGAGGGGCAAAATGGTAATTTTGCACTTTCAGTCTAAAATTCACTTTTTCAATTCAAAATTACCATTTGGTGAGACATTATCAAATTCCTATCCATAATTGAAATTTTCTATTTCTAATTACCAATTTTGAGCTTCCATCTCATGATCATTCGTCCGTCGATCGTAATTCCAGTTTGTTTCTGTGACATTCTGATTTTCAGTCAAATTCAGACTCTGTAATGAGAAGTTTATATGTATCAAGCGATGTGTTTCAGTCGTATCCCGCTCAAATCTGATCAATTTGAGTAGGCAGGCCAAAGAGGAAAGGCTAGCGCAAGACGAGGTATATGGACCTAGGCGACTCGGATAGGAAATGACGCTTTGACCATAAGGATTGTCGAGGGGATATTTAGAACTACCAAGAGGCCGATCTAAGAACGATTAAGGATTGCCTTGCGAGTGTCATACGATTAGAGCGCGGGTGATGCCGCTTAACCAACGTATGATTTGTAAATTTTCCCTTAATCGGACCGTGAAGATCGAGACTATAGGGACTAGCCATAAACTCTCACAATTACATGACAACCAATGCCGCCATGAATTTACGAGCCCTAAACATGATATGAGTCACGGGATCGATACGCGTAATGTCTGCAAAAGTTGTTCGTCGATTCGAGATAGGTTGGAACCCCGTCTGATAGAGAAAACCATCAGAAACAAGTCTTGAAAGGTTTGAAATGGAAAATCAAGAGTTTCAACGTTATTCGGATTGGTCGTCGCCCTATTGAAGGATTCTAAAACGAGAAAAACGACGTTCTGAACGTCGGGGGTAAAATGATCGTTTTGCCTCTCAAGTTTAGAACCTTGCCCAAGCAATTGAAGAAGGGCAATTTGGACATTTAACCCCTCAAGGCTGCCAAAAAACCAAGAAGGATTATGGGCCATTGGATCAAAGCTTGATTGACAAGTGGACATGTGTCAATGGATGGAGTAAAGACAAGTCATGTCCACCTTTTGGCCATCTACCATTCAAGCTTTCACCATGGACTTGAATATATATCTCGCTCTCTCTCTCTCTCTCCTCACTCCAGTCGGCCATAACTCCCCACAAGACCACCGAAACTTCCTCCTTCTTCTTCCTCCAAATCTACCGATCGCCGACCGCTACTGACCTCTCTATTCGGCGCCATCACCGACCACCTCCGGCCACCATTCAACTGTCGGCCGACCAGACCAACGAAGTCCCACGTCTTTTCGACATCCTCAAACAAGAATCAAGTCATTTGGAGCACCGAGAGCCCCAGCCAAGAATTCTCCCAAGAGCCGATAGAATCGGAGCTAATCTAAGGTAGGTCCGGTTCCTAGTCCTTTTGAAGGCCGAAAACATAGAATTTTGGAGTCAAATTTTGTGGAGATCTAGTAGAGACGTGTAGGAATCTGTGATAAAAATTGAGGCTCAATTTGATGAATTTTTTACCGTGAACCGACCTTGTAAACTTTGCACAGAAACTGCCGGCAAAACTGACTTGAGGAGTCTGGCGACGTTCGACAAGTTTCCGGCGGCCATTTGACTTCAAACCTTCATTGAGCCTCACAAACCCTAAGGTAGACATGTTAAGAGGTAGGATAGTGTTTAAATGTTGGATTTGGAGTAGATTTAGGACCGATTGGATCCGGCTTGCACAGAACCGAGTAGGACCGGTTTGGTGCCGGGCCAAACCGATTATGTTGAGGGCTAAAAGTGGTTATTTTGAACTGAAAAATTGATATTTAAGATGTGATGAGATGATGAGGGTTAAGTTATTGGTGATTGGAGTTGATGGATTGAGAATTTGGACAAGAGAATTGATAAAATTGGTTGAAATTTCAGGTTGCGCGACAAGCCCGGTAGTGGACATTGGTTGACCGAAACCTTGAGGGCTCAAGGGGAAGTGATTGGTGCAATCAAATCCAAGGTAAGGGATTCCTAAATTTAGGATAGAGAGGTTGGACTCAATTGGATAAGTCGAGGGTTGAGTCGAAGGAATTATGAGAATTTGTTCAAGGGGGTAGCTTTGTTATATCCTAAGAAGTTATAGGATGGTTGTGTGTAACATCATCTATGTTTAAGTCGTTTGCCATGTCTGGATATCATTTGATTTGCTTTGCATGCCATGAGTGTTCAATTGTGCATGAGTTGCACCCATTGTTTGAATGTTAATGGAAGTAAGATAATATGGCATGAGCATGACATGGTGAGGCCCTGAAGTGTATAAGATGCGGGGTGGGAGATGGAGACCCTGATGCGAAGAACTCGCGGGGTGGAGTTGATATGGTGTGGCGTCCTGATGCGATGAAATCGTGGGGTTGAGATAGCCACGGTCCTGACGCGAACTATTCGCGGGACGGAGGTATGAGGTGATGAGATTTGCTTGAGATTCATAGCACCTGATGCGTTTACGCGGGTTACCGATGACGGTCTGATGCGTTTACGCAGACCGAGCCTGATGCGATTTGTCGCGGGCAAGAGATGAGGTAGGCATGGATTGGTGAATATGATTAAGTGGCAGGCTGAGAGTGCATGTGCATCTGAGTGTGGTATGAGATCCTCATTACATGCCTGTCATTTGTATGTTGTTGTTTTATTGAATTGTGTTTGATATGCCTGTGTGTTTATGAGTTTGGATCTGTTGTAGGGTACGACTACCTGAGTGGACTATCGACCTGACCTAAGGTTAGGATTCTTTTACTGAGATGAGTATCTCACCTCTTTTGGGGAACCTTTTACTATATAGATCCTAGGCCGTACCTATGTGGCCCATTCGTTTTGGGGACCCAAAGGAGATGACGACATATTTTGATGAGTTCCCGGATAGGTAGGGGAACATATATGTGAGAAAGTGCACTGTTGTATGAGTAGATGAGAGTAAGCCAGATTGGAAGTCTCATAGATTCGATGCGTGATTTAAGAAGGAAAGGGGTGCATAGATTGGGCCACTAAAGCCACATGAGGTGCCTCAAGGAGTCATAACCAATTGGTGCCAGACCGCAGCAGAGCAGGAGCTGCTAGAGGGGTCAGTAGTAGGGTCTAGGAACGGACCAGAGAAGACCCCGACCATGGAGTTCACAGAGTAGGAGGAGGAGGTCATAGTCTTAGAGGCGTCCGAGAGGGACCTTGCTGAGTCGTCGTTGGAGGTGACCATGGAGAATTTCGTCGAGGGCCCGTCCGAGACATTTTCCGAGTATGAGCCGATCGAGAACGCAGAGGAAACGGAGGACTCCAGCAGCTCATCCTGGGAGTCTCTAGTTGGTGGCCTGATCTTTTGATGACGATCAGATCCGGTTCTTGCTAGTTTAGCAGATGGTTCTTTTTGTATGCTTACCTTGTCACCCTTTCATTTATCGGATTGTGGTAGTCAGTGTCAGTATGAACAGTAGGCTATGATGTACGAATGTTATTAAGCTATCCAGGTCCCACTTAACTTTCGTATTGTACGGGGTGTTGTAGGAGTATCGTTTCCGCATGCATGATCCACTCATTATATCTCCCGTCCTAGTTTATCAGAAGATCTTGGGACTGCGAGAGATTGTCGCATGGTTCCTTGCAGGGATGTTCGCGTGCTCGTGCCCAGGGTGTGGGGTGTGACATCCCCCGCTTGTTTGGTATCAAAGCAAGGTCAGCTCGATCCAAAGTTGGTTGAGGATTGGAGTAATAAGGAAGATTAAGTTGGGACAAGGATGGATAGCTAAACCTTAGGAGATTGGTAAGGATAGAACATAGGGTACATAGCCTGAGACCTAGTACTTGTGACTGGTGATTGATCTTGGCAAGTTGTGGTAAAGCATGAGGACTAAGTTCCCTACTTAAAGTTGAAGGTCAGTTGGACCTTGGCCTGCTTGATGAATGGAAGTGATTGGTTTTAATGAATCACTGGAGTAAATGGAACTAAGAAATGGTCATAGGCTATTTGTTGGAATACTTCTAAAGTATTGTTGGATTGTTGCTGTTTCTGTTAAGGATTAGTTAGTAGCTCTGGATATGGATGGTTGAGTAAGATGCTAACTCATTGCTAAACTTGTGGTGGACCAGGTTCAGTAGAAAATAACAAGGATGAGTAACCCATCCAGAAGATTTGGAAGACCAAGAGGCGAAGCCTCTAGCTCGAGGCTGCCCGTAGCGGAAGATCTAAGAGCGGACGGTCTGCTGAGGGCAGTAGAGGGGATCAGAGACCTAATAGATAGGCAGGCCCAGGACTGGGATGCTGCCATCGTCCAGGCAGTAGGAGCTGCCCTAGCAACCATTAACGCCAACAATGGCAACGCTGGTGGAAGTGGAAGTCAAGGCGAGCCGAATCAGAGTAACGAAACTGTAAACCCTCACGAGAAAATTGAATGGCTGTGAGCCCTAAGTAATAATAATGATACTGATTGGCCTGTGGCCCCATGGTACCAATTGACTAAAAGTCATTATGATATTGATTGGCTTGTGGCCTCGATGATATCTGTTGGCCAGAGTTCCAAGAAGGTACATTGCGGTTGAGAGCCCAAGCGGCTAGCGGTTGTGAAAGCTATAATAATTGTGTATTGAAGTACTTGCTGCATATGCATTGAGCTTGAGCCCTAAAGTTAAATGTGATTGGTCATGTTTTATCCATGCTTGGTTATCGCCATATTTGAATCATTGTTGCCTTATGCCATTGCATGGTTGTTTGCTTGCTTTTGGTGCCATTTGTGTGTGGTTTGGGGGGACTGTATTTAGGTATAGGGTTAGGTTTCACTTTTTGAGATGTCGATCTCACCCCGTAGTGGGATACATTTTCAGACCCCAAGCCCTAAACATACTCCTAATCCAATTGGGCGACCCAAAGGAGATGACCGCCCTTTTTGATGAGTTTCCTATGAGGAAAGGTATTGTGTATGTTAGGAAGCGCACGATCGTCTGGGTAGATGAGAGAAAGCCGGAATTACAACCCCCACCATTTTGAAGCATGGTTTCATCGCCTGGGTAATAGCAGCTTGATGGGACCTCTACTACCTGAAGATGTTCCATCAGAGGTGGTTCCAAACTAGTGTCATCCGTCCCAACTTGAGATCGAAGTGGAGAACCCAGCGTTAGTGGGAGGTTCGAGGAACATACCTGAAAGTCGAAGTCTCCACCTTCAGAGGAATACATAAACTCCATTGAGATCTCTATTGATGCGATCGAGGCCACCGACGAAGACAACGAGACAGACAATAAGCAATAAACCGAGGAAGACACTAAAGAATTGTCTGAAGAGGTGCCATCCGAAATATTTTCTGATTACAATCTCGAGGATGAGGAGGACGATGGAAGTGACGGATCAAGCAGTTCTTCCAAGTAGTTGGAAAATGGGGTGTAAACAAAAGGGATAGGAAAGGTTTTGATGTTAGACTTTGGGGAGGGCTAAGAGGTATCCTTTGGAACTTAGGCCTTCGTTTTTTCCCTACCCGGGTGTGTGGCTTTATCTTTTTGTCCTTTCCTTCATTATTACTGTTTTCAGTTATTGTTTTATGTATAAATTGGTGTGCTTTTAATCATTACGAATTTCTTTTTTATTTCTTTTTGTATGGGAATGTTATCTCTCCTTCCGTATACGCATTTCATTTCATACTAGGTCATGTGTAGTTCCTGGGTATTTACTGGCCTGAGGTGGATGTGATGAGCTCCAAGGGACGCGGGGCGTTACATATTTCTAATTTCTAATCGGACAGTCATTAAAAATAGGACTCGATTAATCTCGACCATCCGATCTAAACTGACTCAGCCTAACAGACTAACAGTCAAGCTAACTCGACATCCACGTGGACCAATCACATTTTACCACCTAAGCCGCTGACTTGTTTACTCGCCACGTCAGCTTCGTCTTCTTCCTCCTGACTGTAACTAAACGGATGGCCGAGACTTCTCCAGCGCCAATGAATGACTAAATCTAGACCGATTAACATAAAACCGATGTCATTCGACTCACCTTATCATCTAGTTTCATATAGATTAGAATTGAGACATTCCATCCACAGAATCACGAACATCATGCAAAATGTCGAGTACGGCCATAGAAGTTCAATTGAGCAATTTCTACACAATCTAGGTAATTCGATCACAGGATAGCTTCGCCTCAAGTTCAGGAGACTTTTCTACAGGTCAGATTGACCTGGTAAGGTCTAGGATAGCTTAAACCAGTTTTGACTGAATCGGTGATGGTGACAGAGTTAAAATGTGAGGTTTGACTCGATTTCAATGCAATCAAAATATATAAAGGTGCTTAGTGATGTCTCAAATGTAATTCGCACACATCAATTGTAAGGATTAAGGCCGAAACAAAGATCCGCCATTAATGAAAAGAAGTTAAGCTTGAAGTTCGACTTATCGTTTTTTGGCATTTCAAGCGACGCCGTCGATCGCGACCGCTTCCTGTGTGCCTCGTTGAACTCCTGAAGGTACTATTCAGCTTCGATCTAGCCTAGAATGGTCTGATCAATGCCATATCTTTTGAGCTCAAGCTCTCTACAATGGCAGTTGGAGAGCGAGCTCTCTCCCCCCCCCCTTCTCTCTCTCTCTCTCTCTCTCTCTCTCTCTCTCGACTCTGTTACTCCTCAGAAACAAAATGAGCTGATATTCTCTTCTAGAATGCCTCTAGAGGCTATATATTGTTTTCAAAAATTTTGCCGCCAATCGGTGGATCCGCGTCCACTAAAATTCACGTGCCAAATGGTATACCGACAATAACTGAGATGTTGGATATTCTGTCCAGCTCCATTTGGTCCTCCATCGAGTCTCATTCTATGCGAATCTGACGTGAATTTGATCTGAGTTTGCTTTTGTTGACTTTTGCAGGTACCGCGACCTTGATCGGTCAATTACTCCCTGCTCCGGCGACCATTGGTCACGACTCCGGTATCAATCGACGGAAAATGGCCTGAAGCATTAAATCCCCACCAATGCGCCTTCAAATGTGGTCAATTGATCGATCAATTTTGCCATCAAAGTTCGGCCTTACACTGTTCATCTACATAGGAGTCTGGGGAAGAAGACGATACTGCAGCGGACTGATTTGATCGGTATGACCGGGCAATCGACTCAAAATGATGAAAAAAATAGGTAATGGCTTCAATTGGTAGATGTAGCCCTTGAATTGAAAGTAAGTTCAATTATGCCCAAATTCAAGGACTAAATTGCAATTAAGAATACAATTTTGCCCAATTCATGCAATTGAGCAATTTGTGCAGATAATTGAACTCAATTTCAATGAAGAACAATCAGATTGAATGTCAAGACCCTAAAAATGTAAAACTTGTAAATTAAAAGACTTAATTAACATTTTTTTACCAAATTTAATCATACGTGTTACAAAGGAACACATAAACTTGAATTTGAATTTGGACTTTTTTTATAAGGTCAAGGATACAAGAGAATTAAAATAAAAATATTTACTAATTGTTCATATTTTTTCGACCTCAAATGATATTTTTCTTAATTTTTTCATGTATTTTCTATTTTCCAAAAATACCAAAAAATGTGAAAAATATGAAAATTTATTTTTTGTTCAAAAATTGTTCCCTAGGCTTGGACAAAACCACCAAAGTTGATTTTATAATTTTTCAACTTTTTATGAATTTTTTATGAAATTTTCAAAAATAAATTTAAAAAAGACTAATAAAAAATCAGGTGTCAAGAGCTGCCCCTCTTTGAGAGAAATCTCACGAGAGGTTTCACTCAAAGATAGGTGACACCTGAGTCTAGACTAACTTAACTGGGGAAAAGAAACACGAATTCTGACATTTAATTTTTCTTGTCATATTAGTGAACGCTCTACTCATTCAGTCTTTGCTAATGTGAGAAAGACAGATGGAGTAGAGATGTTTACCCGTTACTCGCCTGCCCGATGCTCGTGTGGCATGTGAGGTATATGGCGGATTCAAGTAAATACCTAAAGACTCATATGTTGAGTATCCTAGGGCGGTTAAACTCTAATCCGTATGGTAGACCAAACTAGAATGGGATTCCTATCTAACAGGAACCTATAGATGACGCACCTGTTCTTTAGGAATTGTCAAAAGTTTCAATCCGTATAGAGGATCAGGCCATGAATATGATTCCTTTCTATTAGGAACCTATGGGCGACGCGCCCGATCTTTAGGGATTGTCAGAGACTAGGCTTCCTATCCAATAGGAACCTAAAAGTGGTGCACCAGTTCTTTAGGGTTTGTCGGATACTAGATTTCCTATCCACCAAGAACTTAAAAGTGACGCACCCGTTCTTTAGGGTTTGTCGGAGGCTATGCTTCCCATCCACCAGGAACCTAAAGGTGACGCACCTGTTATTTATGGTTTGTCGGAAATTAGGCTTCCTATCTACTAGAAACTTAAAGGTGACGCACTCATTCTTTAGGGTTTTGTGGAGATTAGGCTAATCCTACACATTGAGGAGTCAATGAGGGTCTATACAAATGAGGTATACCTAACTCTTACATTTACCAAAGGAGCTATTCTGGGGTTTATGGGTTACCTAAAACCTTACGGAAAGCTGGTTTTAAAGATTTTCTTCTCGACGTGCAATGTGCCATTCTGGGATTTAGGGACTCCAAGTATTCTACAGAAAGTTCAAATCTGCAAAAAGTTTTGTTAACAAGATTCTTCTAGGATTTATGGATTACCTAAAATCTCGCAAAAAGCTGAATCTGAAAATCATCCTCTTGACACGTGAGACGTTATTTTCGGATTTGGGGACTCCAAGTATCCTGCATAAAGCTTAAACCTAGAATCTCACATAAAACGATTCTGAAACTCTTCATTTTTTGAGCAAGGTATCCTTCTTTCACCTGGAGCTGCCATGAGTTTTATAGAAGTTTAAACCTGAGAGTTCTTTTCTCATCAAAAAGATATCAGTTATCTTGAGGCAATGACAGTTATAATGCAGGTAAAACTTTGCTTTGACCTATGTGATCACGCAAAATGACTTATGATGCTGGAGGTTATCCAAGACATCTTAAAGCATGCAAAGATGATAAAAAAATCCTCATAAAAAAAATCCTAGATCAAACAATTTGAAGTTTTCAACAAAGCTTACTTTTAAGCATTCTATTGGAATGTCTTCGTCAAAGAGGGCTTCTCACCAATTCTTCGACTTTTGATCTTTTATAAAGAAAGCGCACATATTTCCTAATAACCTGTACCAGGGTTTTCAGAGCCATTCGTAGCGCATACATTTCGATCAATCAAAAGGTCTTTATGGGACCGTAATGTTGGGCTTGAACACGATTTCCAAGGGTGACCCACTCTCTGAGTCAAGTCTTTTGAATGAAAATTTTCTTCATCTGCTCTGGGTTTATAAGTCAAGAACCCTGCAAAATGAGAAAGAAATAATCTTGCTTGTACCTCTTCGAGTTAAGGTACACATTAACCTAGGGATCTTAGTCCGAACTACGAAGGGTTGTAATGTCGGTAGGAATGAGGACCGAAAAAGGCTTGTTTTTTGCCTGGAATCGTGAAGGGTTTGACATTAGTAATCATTCCCGATCAATCATTTGTTTTGTCCCTGATTGATGATTTTTTGAAGAACATCTTTAATGTTATTGAGAATAGGTCTAATCTTTGAAAGATATTGTTTATCTTTGGGTAGTTTGCTATGATTCCATTCGAGGGTAGCCTTTCATTGCACAATTCTCGAAGACTATTCTTTATTTCAAAATTTGTTGGGGGTCGAGGCATCCGGTAGTCCCTTGGTTTCCCCGAAACCAGTCTTATGACTTTCCAACATTTCAGTGAGGGTCGACCTTATTTTTTTTGGGCTTTTTGTCTCTCTCTTTTTCATAGAGATTCGGCTCTTTTTCTTTTTCGATCCCGCCTTTTCCTTTTCGTTTTCTAGGAGCTAGGATTTTTTTTTATCATGCAAGGTATGTGACTTGAGTCTCATCATGTTTGAATATTTTACTTTGAAAGTCTCATGTAGCTCCTATTTCTTGAACTTCTCTATCCGCAATTGTCTTTGCCACCTTCGCTTTGGTGTTGTGCAATGATCACCGATGAGTGTATATGAAAAGAATATGTAAGCTCAAATTGGCTATGCAATGGGTATTAGTGTATATGATAGAGAAATGAATGTCTCTTCGTCACCCTACGACGTTTGGATCAATGCATATCAACACACAAAGATTGATGTTAATCTGAGCAAAAAGATTTCTAACCATTTACCTTTCCATGCTATTGGGCTACTTCTTTATAACCCCAATGTGGGGTGGTTCTTGACATGGTTAAGAAATGAAGACCACCGTTCAAAGGGTTTGTCAATGATCATCTGTAATGTTTATGGAAAGAAATGAATGCCTCCATCATCCCAATCCATGTAATCGATGCAAATAACCCTTACATCATCTGGTTTAGGCTTTTTTATCCTTACACTCCTCTCATCTCTCCGGTGTGTATATGACATGTTTGGATTAGGTTTGCCTCTTATCTGAAGAAACATTCCTACTAGATAGCCTAAACAACTCTATTTTGAAAAAATCATTTTATTTTTCTTCAGACATTTCACCTATAGGGAATTTAACGATACATCGTGTATGCTTCAGCCATGCCTAGATAACCTCTAATCCTAACATGTGTGCAACAAGTGTTAGAAATTCATCTTTTGAAAACATGGTTCATTCCTAAGTTTGACCACATACACGTTCATTTTTTACCTTTTCCCTCTTACAGAAAAGTGAAAAATTTTACAATGTTTCTCCATTGCCATCTTCTGTTTTCATCGAGCATTCTTACATGAAGAGCATAGAAATTCTAGTGAGTGAAAAATATTCCAACACTTGATGGAACAAATACATATCATTTGGTTCTATGTGCCAGGGGCCGTTCTGTTCTTGGTTCCATTTGAATGAATTTGGTTATGAGTTTGTTTCTTAGAATCTTGCAAAGCATAACACATGTCATGTATGCATGGATGCATGATATGCTTATGTAGTGACCATTATGGCGACTCGGATTGTTTCGAAGAAAGTCAAGTGATCATCATCTGATTTCATTTCAAGGATAATACTTCTTCGCAGCATCTGAATTTACAGGATATCCCAACTCTTCTCCTTCAGAATTTACAAGAATTAATACTCTTCCCAAGAGGACTTTCTTGACAATATAAGGGATTTCGTAATTCGGGGCAAACTTGCTTCCCCGAAAAGCAGCATTCGACAGAGTTTTCTTCACCACCAGGTCATTCACCTCAAAACTTCTAGCTTTAACTTTCCGGTTAAATGACTTCGTCACCCTCTTTTGCTAACTCTAGCCATGACAGATTGCTCTAAGACAATTCTCGTCTGTCAAATTTAGTTGTTTACATCTGTGTTTGATCCACTCTGCTTTAAAGAGTTTAACTTCTAACAATATTTTCAAAGATGGAACCTCAATCTCTACAGGCAGGACAGCTTTCATCCATATACCAGAGCTAAAGAGTTTCCCTTGTAGAAGTTCTAATCGAAGTTCGATATACCATTAAGGCAAATGGTAGCCTTTCATGCCAATCCCTATAATTCTTGACAGTCTTAGCCAAAATCTTTTTGATGTTCTTGTTTGCCACTTCAACTGCTCCATTAATTGTGTACAGTAAGGGAAAGAATTAAGATGTCAAATATCAATGTGATTCAGTAGATCGTCAACAATCTTGTTATTTAAGTTGGACCCATTATCTATAATGACCGCCCAAAGGGTACCATATCGAGAAACTATATCCCTCTTGACAAACCTTGCCACACTCCTCGCAGTGACATTTGTGTAAGAATTAGCCTCTATCCATTTCGTGAAGTAATCAACTGCAACTATAATAAAACGATGACTATTTGAAGCTGTTGGGTTGATAGGCCCTATCATGTCTATTCTCCACATATAAAAAGGCCAAGCTTTAGACATCTGATGAAGTTCGTTCGGGAGAGCATTAATCTTATCACCATATACTTGGCATTGGTGGCATGACCTGACATGTTGACTACAATATGATTCAATGGTCATCCAATAATAACCAAGTTACATGATCTTCGTAGAGAAGAAATGACCATTCATGTGTGGCCCGCATATACCTTCATGGATCTCTCTCATGAGAGTATTTACTTTTTTAACATTTACACGCCTTAACAAAATGGAGTCAAATGACCTTTTGTACAAAGTTTGTCCACTGAAGAAGAATTTACTAGCCATCTTGGCTATATATCTTTGGTCTCCTGCTTGGCATCTTTCAGGAAACTCTCTCTTCAGAAGATAATTCTTGATATCATGTATCACAGCTCTCCATCGAATTCTTTTTCGACCAGCATATAGTAAGCTGGTTTTCTGACTATGCCAATCCTCAGTGGTTCCACTTCTAATCTATTAGTTATTTGCAATATTGAGGCCAACGTGGCCAACGCTTCTGTAAATTGGTTCTGCGCTCTTGGCATGTATTCAAATGACACCTTTTCGAATTTAAGTGTCAATTTTTCCAGGTACTCATGATAAGAGATGAGTTTTGCGTCTTTTGTTTTCCACTCTTTCCGTGTCTAAAAAATAATGAGCATAGAATCTCCACAAACTTGTAGCTTAGGTATCTCCATGGAGATGGCCAACTGTAGGCCTAGATGCATACCTCGTATTCTGAAATATTATTGGTGCAAGGGAAAGTCAATTTTACTGCAACAGGATAATGTTGACCATCAGGGAATATTAGCACTCTCCCGACAGATTAACGGTACCATCGAAATACATGACCCATTTATCTTTTGTCAGATTCAAAACTTGACCTTCTACTTTTGTCTGTTCAGAAGATGTGCAATTTTGAGAATTCTCTGCCAACATATCGGCTATGACTCTCCCTTTCACAGATTTTTGTGAGGAGCTCTTGATATCAAATTCAAACAATATCACTTGTCATTTTGCTAATTTTCCAATCAAAATGGGTTTCTCCAAGAGGTATTTAATAAGGTCATTCTCTGTCACTAGATGAATATGGTGGTGTAGGGTATACTCCTCAATCTGCGAAGTACTCATATTGTTGCTACACAAGCCCTCTCAACAAGCACATAATTCACCTCAAATGAGGTGAATTTCTTACTCAAATAGTAGATGGCTCTTTCGTTATCATCCACAGGACTTGTTTGAGCAAGTAAGGCTCCTAAAGATTCTTAATGTATAGTAAAATACAAGGACAATAGGTGACCTGAGATGGATGGCACAAGTACTGGTGGAGTGACTAAATACGTTTTGATCTTTTGGAAGGTCTGACTACGTTCTGTATCCCAAGTCATTTTCGCACCCTTCTTGAGCAGTTTGAAAATCGATTTAGCCACATTCGATAATTGATTGATGAATCTAGTGATGTAGTTTAATCTTCCTAGAAGACTTCTTACTTCTTTCACCGTCAAGGGAGTTGTTATGTCACAAATAGCTTGAATTTTCGAAGGATCAATTTCAATACCCCTATTGTTGATTATGAATCCAATAAGTTTTCTTGATTTCACCCCAAACACACATTTGTTAGGGTTCAACTTCAACTTGTATTTTCGCAATCGCTCAAACAGTTTTCTTAATACTTGAATGTGATCCTGTCCTTTCTTGGACTTGGCGATCATGTCATCGACATATACCTCAATTTCCTTATGAATTATGTCATGAAACAAGGTGACCATTGCTTTTTAATAAGTTGCCCCAGCATTCTTTAGTCCAAAGGGCATTACCTTATAACAAAAATTTCTCCAAGGGGTGGTCAATGCAGTTTTGACTTGTCCTCCTATTTCATGAGAATCTAGTTATATCCGAAAAATCCGTCCATGAATAAGAACAACTCGTATCTTGCTGTACTATCCACCAGCACATCGATGTGGGGAAGTGGAAAATCATCTTTTGGACTTGCTCTATTCAAGCCTTGATAATCCACACAGATCCAAACTTTGCCATCTTTTTTCATAATGGAGACTATGTTTGCAATCCAATCTGAGTAAGGGATAGCTTCAATAAAGCACACTCTAAGAATTTTCATCACTTCTTCTTTAATTCTGTCTTCTAACTCAGCTTTCATCCGTTTGCTGCCTTGTCTCACCAGTTTAACACTGGAATCTGTGGGCAACGTATGTTCCGCAATTTTGGAATCCAAACTCGGTATATTAGCGTATGACCATGCAAAGATATATTGATACTCGTTAAATAATTCTATAAATCTGAGCCTTTCAGCTCGAGATAAATGCCCACCAATTTTGACTTCTTTAATATTCGCTACATCACCCAAGTTAATGACAATTGGCTCTTCTGAAGTGGGAGGCATCGACTTTTCGAAGGCACTCCATTCTTTATGGATAACCGCATAACCTTCATCTTCATCTTTCTTAATATCGCAGGAGTAATCATCTTGGTGATTCGATTCGCACAATAACCTAGTATGCATGTTCGAGATGATATGCCTGAAATGTCATGAGAATAGTTAGTTTCTATTTCATGTAAAAATGGGATGCATGAACATGAAAAATCTTTTCAAAAGGAATTTCAAGATAAGTGCAGGCATAAACGGAACTAATCCTCGTATCCTCAAACATCCTTGTTCCTCAAAAATCTTTTTGAAAATCAAGAATCATATGGCAAATCAGGTCTCAAGCTTCTATATGAAAGGCTAAAGTCATCATTGGGCTGATTTGTGGTTCCATATGTTCTTAATAAAATTTGTGTGTTTTATTAAATGCAAAAATGGACCGCGTTACAAGTTATGATGTTTGGACCAATGGTCGAAGATCCAAAGGTGTTTCCCTACATTTTCATCAAACAACAAAAATGAAAAGTGCAAAGAAATTCATAAAGTTAAGTGCAGTATTAAAGGCAGGGAAAAGGTTTCTTTACTCGGAGGTGGTGGCTTCACCATCAAGCCACTCTATGATGACGTTCACAGAGTCATCTCCCAGAAATTGATTTATTAGATCTATTTCTACTGAGAGAGTTTTCTCTTCTTCTGATAATCACTTGGAGTCTTTGTTGAAATACTCATTTAAAGGGCTACTGAACGCCTTAGATTTGCCTTTCCAGGCTGAAGAACCAATGAAGGAATCCTTTTGGTTCCTTTGGCGTCCATGACGTCCACGACTCTTGCCTTGACCTCGGCTTGCTGTCTTAGGGTTAAAATCATCAATACAAGTGTTCTGATACTCCAAGCTTATCTTATGTTCGTTGGACTTTAACTGTAAAGGAGCGCTGATTCCTTAACCATGTTTACCCACACCTTTTCTTGGGTTAAATCCATATGCTAGTAGCATCTTAGCTGGTAAGAGGTTAGCTTTAGAGATGAAAGGAACCTTTAGTTTCGTCCCTACAGGAGTGTGAACCACTACCACCAGCTCTAGGGAATGGTAGCTCACTTCTTGCTTAACTTCTGGCTCAATGTAGGGAATTGCGCTATTTTGATACGTGTGGAGATCAACTTCTCCATGGATTGTAACAACTTTCCCATCAACCACGAATCGCACCTTTTGATGTAGACTTGAAGGCACGGTTCCAACAATGTGAATCTAGGGTCTCCCTAGCAGGAATCGAAATGCGCTAGGCAAATCCATCATTTTGAAGTTTATAGAGAATTTGATTGGGCCAATGAGCACATCCAGCTCGATTTCACCCACTATTATTTTTTTCATCCTATCAAAGGCTCTAACAGCTGCCTTGAAAGTTTGAATCATTTCCTTTTTTATGCCCAAGCTCCTTAATGTAGCCAAAAGACAGATGTTAAAGGCAGATCTGTTATCAATCGACACGTATGTTATTCTCTTCCCATTACAGTGTGCAGTGATGTATAAGGCCTTATTGTGCCCCATCCCTTCCATGGGGAAATCTTCATCTAAAAAGCTCAATTGATCCTTAAGAAGGATTGCCCCTATAAAGTCCCCAATTGTACATCATTGATAGTTTTAGGGACATGCACTTCATTTAGTATCTTTAGCAGTGCATCTTTATATTTCTCTGAGTTGATGAATAGATCTAACAGAGATATTTGGGCCGACATTTTCCTTAGCTGCTCTATCACCTCAAACTCACTGGTTTTAACGATATACAGGAGTTTTTCTGTGTCTTCTTTCGAAACTTTCTTCTTTTTAGATTTTCCTTCCCTCAGGGTGTAAAATTGTCCGGACCTCAATACAGCATCTACTTCTCCCGTCCCATAGTTCCAATGGACTGTCTTGGGGTTAAAGTTTTCTACCGGAGGGACTTTTATGGTTACTGTCTTCAGGTGAGATGCCTCTAATTCAGATTCATCGTCAGTTTCATCTCTTGGTCTGCAAATCACAATAGGTTTAACCGGACAATCATCTTCTTGGCTTAGGCTTTCCAGCTCGTCCAATTTGATTACTACAGTTGTAGTAGTTTTAATCATTGTCACAGTATTGCGAAAGTCTTCTTGGAGGTTTTTGTATTTCGACTGGTGGTACCTGTCAGCATCACTTGATTCTGCTAAAATTATAAACTTCAAGTGTCTTCTTACTCTCTCAAGCAGTACAATCAAGTTTTGCCACTAGGCTATTAATTTTTTTATCCTGACGTATTGCTATGTGTCAAGCTCGTTATTTATCGTCTAAGAATGACTGCATGTTGCTAGTCGAAATGACACACCCTCCATCTCTCATGAGAGATTATTCACTTGCTCTTCTATGCGCAGGAAATGTTTCGATATCACCTAGTTGAGTGATGATTCGAATTCTTCTGCAAGAGGCTCTATCACTTTCTCCAAGATTTCTGGTTGAGGATCATCCATACCTCCCCATCCATCAGGTATAATATCCTCTATTCTCAGGATAAAACTAGGAGAAGTAGAGTACTTCACTTTAAAATTGTACCCACCAGAATCCTCACCCAAATTATCTATAACATCGCCTCTCTTTAGTGCTTTGGTTACAAATCTGAGACCAGCCAGACTTCGCTTGGTAGCTTTCAGTTCTTCTTCGTCAAGCTCTTCTTCTAATTTGGTAATCAATTCCACATCGCTTATCAAACTTTCGTGTGGAACGTTCCACATATTTCCTTGTTCGGTTTCAACCACAAACTGGTTCCATTCTAAGTTCACCAAGGCTTTAATTCCTTCAGACTTTTCATCAGCAATGCTCGATATTATCCCTAGACTCATCATTTTAGCAATACATAACTTATTTCTCTCAGTCAACACTTCTCCCCCCTTTAGGTATGATAAAGCGATTGCCAGAATGTTGGTTAGCTTGGGTACATTCACCTTCAGTTCAAGGTGATTTCTTTTTCATCGACGAATATTGCACCTACTGCTTGGTGGTCAAGAAGTGGATCATCTTGCACATTTGAAGCTACATCATCAAATTTCAAAATCTGATTGTCAATGAAAGCTTGATTCCTTCAGTCGACACTTCTCCCCCCTTTGGGTACGACAAAGCGATTGCCAGAATGTTGGTTAGCTTAGGTACATTCACCTTCAGTTTAAGATGATTTTCTTCTTCATCGGCAAATATTGCACCTACTGTTTGATGGTCAAGAAGTGGATTCTCTTGCACATTTGGAGCTACATCATCAGACTTCGAAATCTGATTGTCAATGAAAGCTTGAATCTTCAACTTTAGGATGTAGCAGTTATATACATTGTGTCCTCTTCCACCCATATGATAGGTGCAAGTTTGGCTTTTATCAAAATCATGATATTTCGTCATATTCACTCTGAGAGGTTCTTTTGCCATTAAGTGCTGCTCCAATAGCATCGAGAGCAACTTGGATAACGATCTAGAAAGTTGAGAAAATTGCTTCTAAGGATACCTCTTCATATACTCTTGATCCTTAGACATTGACCACGACGGTCCTCCTTTGGTCTAATTGGAGTTAGTGAACACCTTGGGTTTATAGGAATTTGGTACAATGGTTATATCAACTCCAGCCTCTCTTTCTTTTCTCAGAGGATATTGCTTTCCCGTTGAAATTTCATGCAGCCTCCTTTTTCTCAAAGTCCACTCCAATCTCTCGACCACCTTTATCAAATGTGTAAAGGTTTGGCATCTTGAGGTGTTTAATCTATCAAAGTATTCATATGGGAGTGCATGTAACAACAGGTCAATCAAATCATCCTTCGAGATTGGCGGTTTCACTTGAGTTGCCAAAGCACGCCATTTTTGAGCATATGTTCTGATTGTTTCGTTTCTTCCTTTCATAGCTTGTAATAAATCTTCCCTCGTTGGGGCTATAGTTGTGTTAAACTTATACTGCTTGAAAAAATATTCAACAAGATCCTCCCATCCATTGTAGTCATCAAGATCTAACTCAATGAACCAAGCCAGAGCGGTGCCAATCAAACTCTCTTGGAACGTATTCATCGGCAGAGGAATGTAGTTAGAATAATGCGCCATCTTACGCAGATAATATTTGAGATGAGCACGTGGACTGTCTGTCCCATTGTACTTTTTCACGAAGTTTGGCTTTTTATAGTCCGGAGAAGTCTCCACTTTGGCGAAATGAGATATCTTGTCAAATTGAACTAACAAATAACCCTAACTGCTCAAACATTCCTCAATTTTAACTATTCTCGTAGCCTCGGCTTCAGTTTTCACAACCTATTTTCCATTTTCCTCCTTCTCGAGGTTAATGACAACAAGGGGTGGTTTCGGCTGTGACTGGATATTTGGAGCATGAACGTCTTTCATGACCGGTTGGGCACCTTCAACTGTCCCTTTGTCAGTGGTATTGGGTATTAAGGATTGACCTAAATTATTTAGGTTAGGTACTGATGTCTATCTGGCTTGGGAGGCTTCCAACATGGCCTTAATCAGGTCATCATGGTAGTCATCTGAGTTTCCAACATGCCTACTCATGGATTCAACCCTATTGTTCCATTCTCGTCTTAAGTCGAGTACGGAAATGATGTTTTGATAATTCTCTGATTAGAGAATACCTATTTATTTGAAAATAACAAGTAAGTATCTCATTAGGACAGATAAGAAAAGTACTGAATTCCTTTAATTGCATGTGTTCTATTGATAAATGAGAAAAGGGACTACCTTGTGAGCCTTAGTCTCACGTGAGCAGTTCTTTCAATCATTTTCCAAAAAGATTCATGAAATTTAAAAAAAAAACGTAATCTTTGACGATAGTTTTTGATGCATCAACAAAACATATTTATGCTTATACACATATGCCAAAAGTAACATTCAATACAAATGAGTATTCAGATGTTGAGGAGACATCATAATATTCACACGTTTTACACTTGATAGGATAGTCTATCCAAGCCTAGGGTACTTGAGGTCTAAGGCACCCTCATCATCCCAACAAAGATCAAGTCCTTCAATTTGAGATTCCTCATCTCCCGAATATGATGGTGATCTCATGTCTTCAGGTATATACGACTTCACTCCAGGTCGTACGGCACGATATATTTGGGCACATGAGGCTTGACGAAGCTGCGTCTGGTCGCCTCAAAGTGTTGAATGAATTCTGCAGAAGCCTTGTGAGTATTCATCCCACGAGTCATATCATCTGGCCACTTTACTTCTTCAGTTTGGGATCTTTCAAAGAGCGTATGATGAATTCTACCTTTGCTTCGAATTGCTTCTTCTTTTCCCCTGTAAGGATCTCTCTTGGCTGGTCAAACAAGAAAACACCTGGTCATGGTGATGAAGAAATCTCTTGCAATGATCCAAACTGTCAAATAACCCTCCTTGGATAATATGCGATGACGCCTGTGAATCCTAACAAGAGGACTGGGTCTTCGTCATTATATGCAAGTCTGACTTTACCTAGTATTGGTAATCTAAGCCGCCATCGAAGTTGTTCTGATTTTAGAGTTCAAAGAAATTCCTTCCATTCTTTAAAGTTGAACTTAGGAATGTGTGAATGAGTTTTGATGAAAGTTCTAAGAGGATGGGCATCGAAACTAATCTCAATGAAACCCATGCGGATATGAAATTATTTGATATAAGATGTGAACCACAGATATAGAAGACCACTAGAGGCTCTAAAGATTCCCTTCTTGATTTTTCTAAAACGGTTCAGGAAGAGAAAGGTTTCGGCAAGGATAAAATTCGAATAATCACACCCATAATAGACTTTTTTAACCACTACAACCATGATAGGGTCAAAAGTAACAGACGAGATCGGAAATAGCACAAAGCTAAAGAAAGCTAAGACAAAAGCTCTATCAGATTTAGTTCCTTTGCTAGCAGGGAGATTGGAAAATCTATCTAGAAGAAAGGATAAGAAGACTCATCCAGAATTACTCTTGGCATCTGTTTTAATTTCGTTGAGGTTTGTATCCAGGAATTCAGCTAGTTAATTCAAAGGTTCAAACCCTATAGGAGGTTGGACTAACAAGTGAGTAAACTTAACTCCAATGGCAGCGTTATATTCTTCAAGAGTAAGGATAATCTCCAATCCTTCCATGCAAAACGTCGCAGTGGTAAGATCCTAATAGAGCGACATGGCTTGGATAAAGCAAGATGTACATTCAATCTTCAGCAGGTCCAACAGATATCCTAGCCACGATCTAGCATACTTCTGGCTGGCTTCACCCATGCTGTCCTACCAGGCTATGAGCTCAGCTCGAGGGATTTTGAACACTTGGATGTCATTATTTCCCATCAAGTCTAAAATATATTTGAATGATTTTAAACATGTGATTATGCAAATATCATGAAATGTACATGAACTAATTTAATTGCGTATTCCAGCTAATGAAATGAAAATTAGAATTTTTTTCAGGTATGAAAAACCTTACTCAAGATCTAATTTGAATATCAAACAAGTAAATTATGCAATTAGTCAAAATCATCTCAATGACTAAAGGAAATACCAATGTCACATTTCATTGGTCAAAACATAAATTGTGAGAACAATGGAGTAAATTCCTTATTACAACAAGGACGCATATTGAAAGAAAGACAGAGAGAAACTTTGAAAAGGGGGGACATCAATTCTAAAAACAAGAAAGCCATAAAAAGCCTATGGATTGTGGGATCTAAACTATCCTTTCCCAAGGTCTAATCTTCTTCGGAGTGATGGTCCATCGGGATTTCCTCTTTGACTGCATCTTTGTCTTGCCCCTCTTTGGGATATAGCTCCACGATTAAGACTTCTTCCCTAGTTGAGCGTACCTCAGAATGTGACGGATAGTCTTCAATGGGTTGGTTGAGATACTTTAGCTCTTTTGGCCATTCCCTAGTCCATGGTGCAATGGCTTCAAGGGTCTTTTTAGGTTTTGTCTTTTTAATTAGGATGTGCTTTGGCTTCGTCTTAATTGCAGGGCATCTTTTCTTTTCCCAAAAAGTGATCATCAGCCTATTCTCATTGGCTTGACGTTTAACTTTTCGGCGGGCATATGCTTCTCTGGCTAAACCCTTGCGGTATTGTCTTTTCACCTTTAGATAGCGCTTAAACATCTCGCTTGCCTGTCGCTTAACATAAGGTTATCGACATAGTAACTAGTCTGGCAATCTTCGGCATATCCCAGCTTTCGTTCAGTCAGCTCTCGGCCATATACAAACCTAGTATAGTACAACCTTATGTTCGGCCCAAGACGAGTGACTTTCCTTAGATATTTGAAGGTTACCAACTCCATCGAACTTCTAAGCAACGGTGACATCCTATCTCCTATCATTGTTATTTCAATCAGTCACTTGAATGATTTCAGAATGTATGCAATGCATGTAGATATGAATAATATGCAACATATGAACAAGGAGGTAGCGAAATACATTGAAAGTAAATGCCTTACCAACCAAGACCAAAGGAACACTAAATATTTTTTTTGTAGCAATAAGTGGTTTTAGGTATACCAACCTTCCACAGACATGCGCATGAGATAAGTGAGAATATACTCTAAAAATAAAATCAAGTGAGGAACCTATGGCTTAGGCTCCCACGATCTAGATATGGCAAATTCCTCCCCAAGAGTACCCACCCAAGAGAGCTAGCTATCACCAATTTTGATTGTGAGCCGGAATGAATACGAAAGTCTCAAGTGCCATCAAACACTAGATCCTTTTATACTCTTTCCCTATCCAAGGTAACCAAGAGGTGGTTTGCAATCGGGGTTTGATCGCCAGTGTGTATAATGTACCGTGATCATCACGATGCAAGGTCATGTACAGTAATTTGTATCAAACATCGCTTCAATATATGCGTACAGATAAACACGCAATCCCAACTCCAACCTGCAGGAAAGATGTCAACAAACACTCCACCCCTTATTTCTCTAATCTACAAAAACATCTAACACAATGATTAGGGTAAATACCTGACCTTTGAGAGCATTTGCAGAAAATAGGCTTACATAAACCATTCAACTTCTTAATCGGCTCAAGCCCTCTAAAATTCATAACTGGAGATTCTGGGTTGGAATAGGTCCCTAGTGGAATCACCAGTCTATCATGACCCGCCTGCGGCGGGTTAATGGGTCGTCCCGTCTAGTCGGACGCGGACCTCTCCCAAGGCCCATTACCCAAGTCGTGACGGTGGAATATCTGGTCGACCTTCGGTGTGGTCTGGTTACATGTGATGCGTGTACATACCGATGAGTCGACACTGATCATTTTGCGGAGGGCACGATCGGAAACCTATCGAATAGTTGGAAGTATTCTATTCAATTCTGCGATAATCAGATAAATGAGATCGGGAACTTTATTACGCCAACTATCAGAATTGATACCCTTTCAGCACCTAAGTCGAATGATTTATCTAACCCTACTATTTCATGCGAATGAATAAGGTACGAACCCTAAATCTAGGAATCCATGCAGATAGGAATAACTATCCTAGCAAACGCAGTTAATAAAATGAGTGTGCAAATCAAGGATCCAAAACATGTGGATAAATCACATGAATTCAGCGTACCAACCCTAGTATGGCCCTATTAGTCTAGAAAAATGTCAATCAAGGCTCATGAATATTTTTGACATAATTTGCCCTTGATGGGCAAAATCATAATTTTGAAGAATTTTGAGATAATTTGCCCTAAAAGGGAAAACTTGTCATTTCAGATTAAATATGAAGTCAAAAGATGATGAAAATAGGATTGGTGACCAAATTAATCCATTTTCTATTTTTTTTTGGAAATTTTTAGAATTTTTCTAGAATTTTGAAGGCAATTTACCCTTTGAGGGATAAAATCGTCATTTTAGAAAGTAATGTGAAGTGAAAATCCAAACATAAGGATTGATCGACCTTGAAACTCAAATCCTAATTTTGAGCAATTTTCATAACTCAATCGGAGTAAGAAAGACGATTTACCCTTTTAGGTGTAAAATTGTCATTTTCAAAAAAAGGAGAAGATTCGAAAAGTTAAATATAAGAATTGATCACCTGACTAACCCTAATTCTTATCTTGATAATCTCGACCTATCTCATATACCAAGTATAGACGATTTACCTCTAAATGGTAATGTCGTCAATTTCTGGAAAAATGGATAAGAAATCCCAAAAATAGGATTGACCAATTATATGTGGTCATTCCTCAATTTGTGAAAATTTCTGGAGTATCTAGGAATTTTTCATAATTTTTCTAAAAAAAAAAAATTTGGAATTTTTTAGGATATTCTAACCTTTTTTAAAAAATTTCTAGGATTTTTCTGATTTTTTTTTATTTTTGAAAATTATTTTTAAATTTTTTATTAAGAAAATAGAATTCATACCTGGTCGACCCAACCCACTTGGGTCGGAACCCGGCCCCACGTAGCCTTAATCTCCAAAACAACGCAGTTCCGTGTTTTTTTATTTTTCGGTTAATCGGATTAAATCCGACAGCTCTACTTGAACCACGTGGCTACCCCACAGCCTTAAGATCAGTTGACTAAAACTTACGGCTAAGATCGAAAGCAGACTATCCCTTAGCCGACAAATCTGATTACTTCAACTTATGGCTACAATTAAAACCCATAACTTGATCTAGTTCGTCTATCCTCACTAACCTAAACGACATTGTTGGACCCTTTATTTAAACGGCACCATTTCAACCTGTCTTGATTTTCTGATTTTAAAGATATTTTTGAATATTCCTAATTTCTAATCGGACGGCCATTAAAAATAGGACTCGATTAATCTCGACCGTTCGATCTAAACTGACTCAGCCTAATAGACAATGGTCGAGCTGATTCGATATCCACGTGGACCAATCATATTCTGTCACCTAAGCCGCTAACTCGTTGACTCGCCACGTCAGCTTCGTCTTCTTCCTCCCGACTGTAACTAAACGGACGGCCGAGACTTTTTCGGAGCCAATGAACGACTAAATCTAGACCGATTAACATAAAACCGCTGCCATTCGACTCGTCTTATCATCTAGTTTCATATATATCAGAATTGAGACATTCCATCCACAGAATCACGAACATCATGCAAAATGCAAAGTACAGCCATGGAAGTTCAATCGAGCAATTTACACACAATCTAGGTAATTCGATCACAGGATAACTTCGCCTCAAGTTCAGAAGACTTACCTATAGGGCAGATTGACCTGGTAAGGTCTAGGATAGCCTAGACCAACTTCTATTGAATTGGCGATGGCAACGGAGTTCAAATGTGAGTTTTGACTCGATTTCAATGCAATCAAAACACATAGAGGTGCTTAATGATGTCTCAAATGTAATTCGCACACATCAATTGTAAGAATTAAGGTCGAAATAAAGATCCGCCATTAATGAACATAAGTTAAGCTTGAAGTTCGACCTACCGTTTTTCGGCATTTTAGGCGACGCCATCGATTGCGATCGCTTCCTGTGTGCCTCGTCGAACTCCTAAAGGTAATATTTAGCTTCGGTCTAGCCTAGAATGGCCTGACTAGTGCCATATCTTTTGAGCTCAAGCTCTCTACAATGGTAGTTGGAGAGCTCTCTCTCTCTCTCAACTCTGTTACTCCTCAAAAACAGAATGAGCCAATCTTCTCTTCTACAAAGCCTCTAGAGGCTATATACCATTTTCGAAATTTTTGTCGCCGATTGGTGAACCCACGTACACTTGAATTCACGTGCCAAATGGTATGCGGACGGTAACTAAGATGTTGGGTATTCCGTCCAGCTCCGTTTGGTCCTCCCTCGAGCCTCATTCTGCGCGAATTTGGCATGAATTTGATCTGAGTTTGCTTTTGTTGACTTTTGCAGGTACCGCAACCTTGACCGGTCAATTACTCCATGTTTCGACAACCATTGGTCACGACTCCGATATCAATTGAAGAGAAATGACCTGAAACATTAAATCCCCACCAATGCGTCTTCAACTGTGGTCAATTGATCGATTAATTTTGCCATCAAAGTTTGGCCTTGCACTATTCATCTGCATGGGAGTTTGGGGAAGAAGACAACATTGTAGAGGACCGGTTCAACCGGTCCGACCGAGTGATCTGACCGGTCAGAACCGATTGTGACTTGATTTTTCAAAATTAACCCTAATTCGCGAGGAATTTTTGCAAATTAAACCTCAAAATCGAATTTAGGACATGATTATTAACCAAAAATGTGATTTTTCCCAAAAGTTCATATCAATTTCTACAAAAACCCCAAATTTGTCCTTAATAGCAATTCGAAAAATTATGAAATTGAAGCCTCAAACAGTCAAATTGGACCAAACCACCTATGCCAATTGACTCAGAATGATGAAAAAAATTAGGTCATGGCTTCAATTGATAAAGGTAGCCCTTAAATTGAAATCAATTTCAATTATGTCCAAATTCAAAAACTAAATTGCAATTAAGTGAGCAATTTTGCCCAATCATGTAATTGAGCAATTTATGTAGATAATTGGATTAAATTACAATGAAACACAATAAGATTGAATGTCAATACCCTAAAAATGTCAAAATTGCAAATTAAAAGACTCAATCGACATTTTTTACCAAATTTAATCATACGTGTTACAAAGTAACACATAAAATTGAACTTGAATTTAGACTTTTTATGAGGTCAAGGATACCAGGGAATTAAAATAAAAATATTGACTAATTTTCCGTATGTGTTCGACCTCAAATGCTATTTTTCTTGATTTTTTCATGTATTTTTTTTATTTTTCAAAAATACCAAAAAATGTGAAAAATATAAAATATTATTTTTTGGTCAAAAATAGTTACCTAGGCTTGGTTAAGGCCACCAAAGTTGATTTTATAATTTTTCAACTTTTTATGGATTTTTTTATGAATTTTTCAAAAATAAACTTAAAAAATACTAATTAGAAATCAAGTGCCTTGAAATTCTATTCATAAATTATCAATCCGCTCCTCAAGATCAAGAATTTAATATATAATTCACACGTACCGGCACAATCGTACTTCGCAATTGAAGTCAGATGTTTCCTTCAATATACATTTTTTTTAGGGACAAGGCACAATTAGGGAACATATGTTATGGGCAATATTGTTTGCTAATCTTCAAACTTTACAATAATAAACAGAATATATAATGGCAAACAATATGCAAAAGTAAACATGCTAAATAAATCAACAATCCATAGCACATGAATTTTGAAAATCATAGGAGAGTGCCGAAAATTGTAGGGCAATCTTGCCCTATTCATCAAGATTCACATCTTTTAAATTAAGTAATTATATCTAAAAAAAATCAGATAATCACCAAATTTAGAAAGATACATTCAATCAAAGCAAAAACTTGTCCACAAAATCTAGAGATATGCAGAATATTCAACGAGGATATGCAATGCCACCAAATCAAGTAAAAAAACTTAAAATATTCTCAAGATGAGAATTACCTAATTTGACAAAATTTTATTGCCAAAATTCAAAAAATAACATCGATGGACCAATCTGCGGATAGGAATTGCGGTTCACGTCGGTATTCGGCTCGCACAGTCAGGGACTTCAATGAATTCAGTCTTCAACAGCAAGCTCGAACTCTAATCGTCGTGGGATGGTAGAAGATCACGCCAAAACAATAAAGAATTGACCTCAAACCACTGGCAAGACTCTGCACTAAAATAAAGTGAAAAAAAAGGCAATGTGGGACTGTTTTTGGACCCAAACCGCAGCGGAATCTCCTTGGACAAGAGCACCAACAGTGGAGGACCACGAGCACACAGCAGAGCAGCTTGTTAGAGGTTCAACAAGCGGTGCAAGAATCAGCCACAAGCAAGACAAGACGGTGTCACGTTCTGAATTGCAATTCGTCAGGGTTCAAGGAAGAGAAACTCATGAAGCTTGAAAATAGAACAAGTTGGCTGGACGTCACTTGGAGGCTGCAAAGGTCTATTGATCAAATTTGGACAACATCCAGAGAAAAAGGAATCACCACTTGGAGCTCCTTCTCTTCTTTTTGGTTGTATAGAACTTTTGATGAAGATTTGCGGCGAACACATGCAGCTTCGGCACATCAGTGACAACTGGCTCACAATGCTTGACAATCAAACGGCAAACCGTCACAGTGATGACTTATCGATGAAGGCAGCAGAGGACTCCACAAGGGCAAAGATCAGGAAGATACTGCCGAGCACTTCTCTCTCGTTCTCACATTCCCTTGTTTCTTCTTGTCTCACGTGATTTCTCTAGATTTTTTCTGAATGATTTCGGATCCCCTCATAAATCCCAGGCATAAACTTGTTTATATGGACAAAAACATTGCAAGCTTGGGTCCTAAATTTAATATTCTTGCAATATATGCCCTGAGATCGAAGTATAGTGTCAATTAAGTCTCAAAGGGGCCTAATTGCTTAAGTTAATCTAAGACTTTCGGCTGGTTCTAATGAAAGAGCCTAAAATTTCACGTGCTGTGTGCATTTTGAGCTCAATTGATGAATTAACAACTAGTCCTAATTTAAACGTGTGTGGGTTGAATTTAAGCCCAAGGACAGTTCCCATGGTCTCATTAACTTTCGGCACACCTTCCATGTGGATTGAATTGGCCGAACATTGCATCCAATTGTGGACTCACTCATACTTTTTTAGGCTTAAATTGGGTTTCTTATCAATTAATTGGCATGTTAATTGAAACCCCTTTCAATTTATTAAAACCAAATGGGCTATAATACGTTCAAAAAATAATCCCCAATGATCTCTAGGCTGCGTTTGGTCGTCGGATTTTCAGTCATGATTGGATTGGATAGAATGGGATATGAAATCTAAGGATTTTGCCATATCATATCCCGTGTTTGGTGAATCGCAGTAATATAATCGGATATGTTCATATCAAATCATATTCATTGTTTGATATATACGATATATCAATGTAAAATGAATTTAAAAAGTCACAATCGAAAAATATAAGAATCTCTTGTAATTCACTACTGAAACTAGTAAAAGAAAAAAAATATAAACATTCAACATTTGCTGAAAAGTTTTGTCATTTTCGCGACATTCGTTAAACCTCAATATGAAACACAAGATTATGGAGGAGAAGGAGATTTAATTCTTTTTCTGCTTTTCTAAGACTTTTGATGTAAAACAGATAGCTAAGAAGGAGAATAAGTTTCAACTATCTCGCTATTTTCGTAAAGTTTCATAATAAACTATAAAACTACAAAATAATCATGAAACTTTCACATGAACTAGAGATAGAGAAGACGGAGATAGAGATGCTAGTTTTTTTAGAAATTTCATTACTCCTTCTCTTGAAAATATTTACTTAAAATCTAGTTTCTTCTACTTCATTTTTATTATTTTTAAATTATAAATCTCTTATTATTATTATTTTGACCTTCTTTCATCATTTCTTAATAAAAATTTTTATTAAATAACAAACTGTACTATTATACTTAAAATATTTAATGATATAGGTACTAAGTGTGTTTGTACGTATACAAACTATATATTATAAAAAAGAAAGAAAATAAATTATAAATACGATTTATAAAAAAATAAAAATACAATTTATTATTTTATTTTTCTTTCTAACATTGGAATTCGAATTTATTTAAAAATAATTACTATTTTAATTTTATTATATAAGAAGTTTGTTATTCAGAAAAATAGTTTTTATACTATAAACAAAATAAATCCTATCCACCTTTATCCTATCTCCCTCCTAGGATAATTATATCCATGCTATATCCCCCTTATATCCTGCTATGTCTTATCCTGAGTAGGAACCAAACACAAAATATGATAAATTTTATCATATCCTAACTTATATCCTGACTGTCAAACGTAACCTATGAATTTTCGTCCATAATCCTTCAATCGAAATGCCTTAGCCAAATTTTCATGTGGGTTTGAGTTCATCACTTGTCAATTTAGGATTAATTCCCACCCGCTACAAGATCTTCTTGATATACAATCTCATCCTGACGGGTAGTTTGAACAACGATCTTGGACGCCTTGCAACGCGTAGTTAGAAATGGAGCGGTATAAAAAAATCTCAAAGTTTAAGAATAAGTTGGTGCAAGAGATAGAGTTCTAAATTCTAAGATCAAGAAAGCTTTATATTGTATATCCACGTTTGATCCAAACACTATAATACTTAGAGGGAGCATTCTAGTGTGAGTGCTAGGCGGGAAGTCTTTCAACCAAGAGATATCACTGAATTGTAACCTATGAGCTATTTACTAGCGAAATCCAATTGATTGGCCGCTAGCATGAAAAAGTGGATATAGGCTTAAATAAAGCCGAACCACTATAAATTTTCTTTGCAATTTCTATATCTCTTAATCTCATTGTTTATATGCCATGATAGTAGAACAGTACACGCTGCTCATTTTAAGAATATCTCATATCTTACTTGTATTTATCTTTTGAGGGTTAAATTCTGAGTATACACATGTACATTTCTACATTGATTTATAATAACCTTTGAAAACACATGTTCACTCCTTTCTAGGTGACATCGCTAGCTACAACATGATATAGACATAAACGATTACATGAAAGGTCAGTATCGTCTATTACGTTATTGTATGTTAGTTATACTCTTAATGAAATATAATAAAAATTAATAACGTGCTTATTAGTAACAGTAACACATGTAGATACTTCATCTATATGGGATTTGGAGTGATGTCGTTTCTTGCAAAAGTTAGGGTTAATTTCTAGAGAGCTCATGAAACAAGAATAAGTGTAAGGTCATAATAGTGCTAAGTAAAGTATGAACTTCTCGTTGAAATAAAAAGTTAAAATACGTACAGTATATCCGATTCTATTATTTAAAGTAGCAAGTTTAAAGTTGCAACTACTTAAGACTTCTATAGAATTTTGAGATACGTGCAATAATTAAATGTTTAACTCCAAAGAGACCTTTAGGTATGTATATAATCTCATGGAAATTTTGATTGTATATTTTACAAAATTTAATTGTTTAATTTTATTTTCACAAATAAAGTGGGGATTGTTTGATGCATGCTCTAAATCGGATAAAGTTTGATATAAGAGAGGTCAATTAAGAGCGCTAATAGTTCGATTCGGTTCAGTTCGATTTTTCAAGAAAATCTAATCGAATTAAACTATTAGGGTATAATCTTGAACCAAACCAAATCTTGCGTTGAATTGAATATGAACCAAACTAAAAATCCAAATCGGTTCGGTTCTACTCCATTAGATTTTTTATTTTTCTTTTCGATTTATATTTATATTTGTATTTGTATTTTCTTTTTCTTTTTTCTATTTTTGTTCAAAACTGGTGGAGCTGCCGACCCTTTACCCTAGAAAATGAAAAAAGAAGAGAAAAGAAAGAAAAAGAAAATTAGAATAATAATAAAAATGGTTATTTCGAAGTTTTTCAATGTGTTTTGGTTAATTGAACTGAAATAACCGAACTGGGAAAAAAAAGAATGATTATTTTCAACTACCTGAACCAAAAATCAAATCAAAATGCACGAAATTCTCAGTTCAATCTAGTTCAATGAGTAGTTCAATTTGATTTTCCAATTCGATTTTGACGCTCCTAGAACCAATGGCTATGCGAGGGAAGGGTGGTATCGCAGGACAAAATGACCAGTAGGGGTGTGCAAACCGGACCGGACTTACTTGGATCGGCCTAGGACCAGTTCAGACCGGTCGGGTTGATCCGGTCCTTAAGGTTAGCAGTCCGATCCCCGGTCCCAATAAATAGGACCAGTGACTGGGCGGTCCGGTCCCCGGTTCCATGGTTTGGGACCGGACTCGCCCGACCCGGACAGAACCGAACCGGTCCGGCCCGGACCTGATCGGACCGCCAATGTTTTATTTTTTAAAATTAATCTACATTTAGAGTTAATATATTTTTAATATTATGAGAAACCCATGAATCTCATCTCACTACTCTTGAGTTTAGTGGTGTCATTGAACATATTATTTAGAAATTTAGGTTTTGGTATTACTTTGGGACAAAATTAGGTCTTAATTAATGATAAGATTTGTTCCATATGATGGGCACATGCACGAAGAATAAGCACATACGTGCATGAGGACAAAAACTCAAGTCATTATGCATATTTGAGAAATTTTTTTTTTTCACAACCAAAACTAAAATAAAATAAAATAAAATCCGAGTTCAGTTTCATTGCCTACTTGAGTTCAGCGGGCCACATACGGGCGTCGATTACGAGCATAAAAGATCACATGAAGCCTTCAAAGCCGGATCAAACGCCCGTTGGGTGCCCCTAGCATTTACGTGGTTGTATTGCCGTTGTAGGTTGATCATAGATTGTAAATTAACATTGTATTATAATTTTTAAAAGCTAAATTTTTATAAGTAGTTGGAGTTAGCGGTCCCATCGGGAATGGCCCAGACCGCCGGTACTGATCCAGTCCGTGGTCTCGAAAATATAGAGATCGGGACTATTGATCCGATCTTCGATTCCATATCAGGATCGAATTGACTCGGATCATGCACACCCTCAGTGACCAGTGACTATGCGAAGGAAGAGGCGTGCATATGCTTGTTGGGGAACAGGACGACGCTGTGCAATCCCCACTAGGATATTGTGGTGCCAAGCCATGACGTTGTCTTCTTGCATTTTAAAATTTTTTCTGCCTTTTTTTTTATGAACTTAGCTTTTTAACATGTAGTAGTATCTTGGAATTCTTTTTGCCAATTAAATGAATCATGGGATTTTAAAATAAAATAAAATAAATTTTAAAAGAAGGAGGAAGAGGAGGAGGAGGTATTTCGACTTCAAAAATTTATTAGAGCCGATAACAACTTCGTGTTCGCACATTTTCTTCTTTGGTCGGATAAATATGACATTCATGAGTGTCGAACCCGTGAGGTGTTGCTCCAGCTCCACGTGGCTTGATTGATGGCAGCAGTGGTGACAGCTGGCAAATGGTCTCTAGGGATTTATCTGCAACTTTTAAGAGCATCTGGACTGATGAAATTTCTTCCCTTTTTCCAGATTATTTTTTTTTTGGTTAAATTTCTCGATTTTTAAGTTATTTCTATATTGTTCTTCGGTTTAATTTTGTGGGTATTTGGTACATTTCCTTATTCTCTTTATTAATGTACGAGTACATTCAGATTTTTTACTGCATGTGAGAGTATAAATTTATCATCTCATAAATTTTTCCAAGGCACTGATGTTTCTATTAAAACAAACAAATTTCGAGGATCGAGAGAAATTAAGATTTGTAACCCATCCTTAAGTCAATGAGCAGAAACATCTCCACGTTGTTCATGTGCTAGGTGTATTCCTTAGCCCACGGCTTGACCCAAGCTTCCTAACTCACTCTCCAAGTTGATCCATGGAACCGGTCATTATTCAAAGGCAACAATTTAAGGAGAAAATTTTACTAAAAGCGGAGTCTAGGTTGGGTTGAATATGCGTCTAAGTATGGCTTGATAAATTTGAATTGCAAGTAAATGGGCCTAGATTAGAGTGAATTGATTAATGAACTTCTAACTCTAGGATCAGAGTTTACTTTAACTCTTTTATCTCGCTGGTGGATTCTATTCAACGATGGATTAGACACCTTGTACCCATGGTCGGTTTCCTCAAGTGAAGCGTACTTTACCCAATCATATATCATGTCTATTAAGGTGGATTCAGCAAGTGTTGGACATTTATTTTCTCGCAAATGTGCTACCTTATAAACTTCACGCCCTTCTATACCGAAGCCCGCTCGACCTCAGAGCAGGGTCGATTTTACCGGACCCAAGGATAAGCCCAGATCTAAAGATGAAACTTCTCGAGCTGGAGCCAAGCTTGAGCCTCAGTCTTTTGGTGTCGCCCCTTGGCAGTGCGACAAGGGAGGGGCCGTCGAGACGGAGGTCGAATGAGCAAAGAGAGGGAATCCAGTGGTGGAGTGAGCATGGATATCAAAGACGGGGACGAGACAAAACGGACAACGCTAACATTTGACTTCGGAAGAGGAGGTCTCGACAAGACAAGCCGCGTTGGTGGACGGCCGGAGGAGGCGAGGCACGGGCAACGGTGTCGTGAACGTGAAGTGCTAAGTCCGTCAAAGCAAGAACATATATTTCGTGCATGTTCATTGTTCAGTATCAGTAGGGTTATCTGGTCAAAGCGAGCTATGCTTTCATGACCTGACCCTTAACACAAGTTGCCAAATTGGGAATTTTCTAAGCCGACGATGTTACTTATCTTGGGCTTTGGATTGGGCCTAAATACAGCGATAACTTGCCTTATTGGGATGGACCACCCATCACAAGCACGTGCACCCCCTTGAATTTTTAATCCGCTGCTGATACTATTACCCACCTAGAAAAGTACTATTATTAGGGTATGTTTGGTTCTGCATTGTATATGAACATTTGGATTATAAAGTTCCTTGATCAAATACAAATGCTATTTGATTCAATTTTTTGCTCACTTTGATCAAATGTATTAGTATCTCAAATGCTCTTTAAAGTCCCTTAGTCCAAAATACCTCTAAAAGTACTTTGGGCTAAGACTTTTGCGAGATGCAACTAATTTATTTTTAAAAAAATTTTATCACTTTTGTTGCCGCCGCTCGCCGCCACACCTCACCGGTCGTCGCTGGTCACCGCTAGTCCTGCCAGTCGCCGCCGCCGGTCTACAGTCGCTGATTGCTAGTCGGTGGCGACCGACGACAGCCACCGAACTGCCGCCATTGCCCCTTTTTTTTAAAGTAAGAATTCATTTTTCGCCAAATACTATTTACTTCAATATTACTTTTCAATGTGTTTTTACAACACACTTTACTAAACATTACTTGTATTTTGCAAAAGGCCTTTAGCCCCAAATATTTGCATTTTCTCAAAGTACCTTAGACAAATATTGAATCAAATAGGCCCTTAGATTGGGGAAAATATGGTCGTAGCAAATTAAAGTCGTGTTTGATATCATAAAAAAATCTCAAGTTGGTACACATATATTAAATTTATCCTAAATTAATTTTTGGATTGTAAAAATTTATAAATTAATGTACTTGTGACAAACTTATCCTCGTTAATGTATCAACTTGACAAACTTATCCTTCTTAAACTTTGTTGTCAAATTGCTGAATTAGATAACGTATGACAGTTGATTGATGTACCATTTTGAAGGGTTTTTATAGGTGTACCGATTTTGAGTCTTTCGTTGCATTAACCAAATTTAACGAAAACTAATGGGGTAAAATTGTCACAGTTATAATAGTTTGGGGGTTTCATAGTCAAAATATAAGTTTGGAGAAAATTTATCGCACGTGTGTCAATTTGAATTTTTTTATCGAAAAATTAATTTTAAGTAAATTTATCAAAGGTATATTAATTTTGAACTTTTCATGATATTAATCTTTAAAACTAGACAATTTTTTCAGAAATAAAATTTCTTTTGTGTATACGATTAAGAAATTACCGGTGGCCCATCAAACGCGAGGCCCATCCAAAAAAGAAATTAAAAAAACAAAAACAAAAGAGAGAGTCAGTGGGCAGGATTTACACCATCAATGTATCTCGTAAATGGGCTTCACTTTAAACACACCATCATTAGCTACTAAAATTAAGCTAACCAAGCTTACCGAATCACCCCATCGTCATTAATTAACACATAAAAAATAAGCTACCCCAGCAAATGTCGATGAATTAATGGTGACAACGGGCGTCGAATTATACCGGTAATCACGCTTTTTGCTGCTCTGGATCTTTGCCAAAAAAATGATAAAGCGCAAATTTTTCCTGAGAAAAAAAAAAAGCAGGACAGCCTCAGTGGTACCGAAAACGAGGAGCACTTTGCACGTGACGGGAGAGACATCGTGAACCCCGCAGGAAAAAAAAGGAAAGAAAATAAAAAAATAAATATGGAGAAAATAAGGAAACATTATTGAGAATTGGAAAATGATGGGAACTGGTAAAGATGAAAAAATAGAAAAAAGAAGAGGAGGATAAAGAAGAAGGGCAAATCTAATCTGGCGGCGGATCCTGAAGCGAAACGAAACACATGCATATCCCTCGTCGATCCGACGGTCCACGTCTCCCTCCCACGTCACGATCTAACGGCCTCAGCAACAACCGCGTCCGCCGAAGCGAAGCCAACCCCCATCATCCTGTTTGCGTGTGGTATCCCAATCCACCATCCCCCATCGTCTTCGCTTCCCTCCTCACTTCGAAGTGTTTTTACCCTAATCACATCTCTTCTCTCTCTCTCTCTCTCTCTCTCTCTCTCTCTATCTATCTGGGAAGCTCAGATTCACGAGCTCCGACCTGGCGTACGGCGTTTGTAGAAACTACCCACGAGCGGATTCCTTCTTTTCTTTCGTTCGACATTCTTTGATTGGTTCATTCGAGGTGGGCGTAGTGTCAGATTCAAGATTTGAGGATGCAGTCGAGCGAGGATTCGAAGCAGGCGCAACCGTCGCAGCAGGCGGAGCAGAGTGGCGGCCATAATAATCAGCAGCAGCGGCCGCCCAAGAACGGCGGCAACAGCAACCCTCCGCCGCAGCCGCTGCCGCAGCAGCCGTGGGTGGCGATGCAGTACCCGCCGTCGGCGGCGATGCTAATGCAGCACCCGCAGATGCTGCCTCCGCCCCCGCCGCCGCACCACCAGCATTACGCGGCGCCGCACTACATGGCGTACCACCAGTACGCGCCGCCGCACCAGCGCGTGCACCACCAGCCGCAGCAGCAGCAGCAGCAGCAGAACGGCGAGAACAGGACAGTCTGGGTCGGCGATTTGCACCACTGGATGGATGAGAGTTATCTCCATAGCTGCTTCGCTTCCACTGGCGAGGTAACGACAAGTCATAGACTCGTTTTGCTTCTTCTTTTTTTCGGTTTGTGTTTGTAACGACCGTGAAGATTGTAACTTTCTTTTCATTTTTTTTTTCTTTTTTGCCGTCGGAGAGGTCAAGATTTGTGTTTTCTCGAAGTTATATTGGGCGTGGTAGTTTTATGTTCAGTCTTTTGTTTCCATACGTTGCTGTATATTATTAGGAAGTTGGTCGTTTCTAGTAAGATCTTAGGATTAGCTGAAACTGGTGGATATTCTTAACACGTGTTCGGGAAATGGATGTGAAGTAGATCTCAAATGGGTAACTTCTGTTCTGGTTTGCAGGCAAAATGGTGACAATTCATTTCCTTCTTAAGGAGGAGGTTTCGAAATTGCCCGAAATGAGTAGAAAAAGTACATACGGAAATCTGTCAGATAGTAAGGATTTGTATCGTATTTGGGAAGGACTTTTATGATGCAATGTGGCTTGTCTCTGTCCTGCTTAAATGAAGTTTGCTTTGCTTTCAACGTTGCTTTTCTGTACCCAAAAGCTGAGCTTGGATGTTTGTCATTACTAATCTTGAAATCTCTCAATACTGTCTCGCTAACTGTCGGTGAAATAGCCTGGAACTTGCTGATACTGTGCAATTCATTTATGGGAAATTTGTAAATAAGTTTGTAATTGTTGCGGTAAATATTTGCTTCTCTTAGCAAAAATATATCAATACAAGTGCAGAAGTTTCTCTGCTCAGAGAAGATGACCAACCATAAAACATAACCGAGGTCCCCTTGCAGTAGTTTTTGCAGTGAGCTGGCTGGCTGCAACAGACAGAAAATGAGAACGAAAATGAGTGCTGAAGAAATGAAATTTCATGGAATTTGCAGTTGATTATGTTGCGTTTCTGGCATTCCCACCGTTGCTCGTTAACATGGTCTTATATGTAATGCAGATTGCTTCTATCAAAGTTATTCGCAATAAGCAGACAGGTTTGTCTGAAGGATATGGATTTGTTGAATTCTTTTCACATGGTACAGCTGAGAAAGTTCTACAAAATTATTCGGGAGTCATGATGCCTAATACTGAACAGCCATTCCGTCTGAATTGGGCAACATTTAGCACGGGCGACAAGCGTTCAGAAAATGCTCCTGATCTGTCGATTTTTGTAGGGGACTTAGCTGCAGATGTTACTGATAGCTTATTGCATGAGACTTTTGCTAATAAATACCCATCAGTTAAAGCTGCCAAAGTTGTTTTTGATGTCAACACTGGCCGTTCAAAAGGCTATGGATTTGTGAGGTTTGGCGATGAAAGTGAAAGGTCGCAGGCCATGTCTGAAATGAATGGTGTATATTGTTCTAGCAGGCCTATGCGCATTGGTGCTGCAACACCCAGAAAGTCATCGGGATATCAGTCGCAGTATTCTTCACAAGGTACTTTCTCCTTTGTTTAAAACAAAGGTTTAGACAGGGTTGGGACGTAGCTCACTCTTTGTGGATCTTCACAAGGTACTTGATGTATTAATAGTGCGAAAATCTCATACATGAAGATAGCAGTATGCATTTGTCTCCTATTTAAGTGGCTTGGTGATGCTGAGAGTTATACTTGGGCACTTGGAGGTGCAAGACCTAGATTAAGCTCCTTTGGCTGTCCTTTTTCACGTCAGACTTGTGAGTCTTTAAGGAGATTTCTGAAGAACTTGTTTTTCTCTTCATCATTACCATAGAATGAATCAATGAAATGCGAAAAGTGAGCAATCAAAATTTTTCTTTTTTTTTTCTTTTTTGCTTAGGATATCAAATAGATGCATATGCTCAACTCTAATACATCTCAATCAACTTCACATCGATTTAGCTTATGTATTGCATATGTTCAGATCATCATATACGTAAGTGCTGCTAGATGCTTATTCCATTACACAAAGCTGGTTTATACTCTAATTGATGTAACCATAAGATGCACCTACATGTTCACAGCTCAACATTGCTCTTCCTCATGTACCAAAAAGTCATCTTGCTGTTGATTTTCGGTTTCTTAGGTGGATACTCGTCAAATGGTGCCTCATCCCAGAGTTTTCAATCTGATGGGGACTCTGGAAACACAACAGTGAGAATTCCTGCTTCGTGTTTGTTTAGACATTGGCAACCTTATCTTTTTTTTTTTTTTTTTTGCTGTCCTTTTTCTTGTCTGGTTAATTTTCTTTCCATCATAGATATTTGTTGGAGGCCTTGATCCTAGTGTTAATGATGAAGACCTTAGGCAACAATTTTCGCAGTATGGTGAGATAGTGTCCGTTAAAATACCATCTGGGAAAGGCTGTGGGTTTGTACAATTTGCCAACAGGTGAATTTTCCAACTGCTTTTAACCTCTTTGGCTTTTTCATTATCTCATATGGCCTTTCTCTTGTGTTGGTCTTTTCTGATAATTCTGCCTATTTCATGATCCAACAGAAGTAATGCTGAGGAGGCATTGCAGAAACTGAACGGGACGGTGATAGGTAAGCAAACGGTGCGTCTCTCATGGGGCCGAAATCCAGCCAATAAGCAGGTCAGACATCTTTCCTGTGTGTTACTCATTTTCTAGCTCCCTGGGTCTTCACTCAATTGTCTGCTTCTATATCTCAAATGTGGTTTGAAATTTAGAAATCATCTTTAGTGTTCTAATATAAAGCACGCTTCTTCAAGAACATGCTAGAACTGCTGGATTTGGTGGGCTGTAGTGCAATCTTAGTTCTCACTTGAGACAGTTATTTGAATAATCTCTTTTTTGGATATTGAAATGACAATTATAATGTAATAGTTATTCTTGCTTCCCTTGAATTTGACAAAAACGAGCTATACTAGGCATTTCATTTTGGCATTTCTTGAAAGACTGTTTCCTCCAAAACTGTTTTCGAAGCACAATAGCCAAAGAGAAGTTACAAACGAAGTTGCAGAAAGCCATAGAAAGTATACCCAAGCAGAATTGTGTACACTGGAAGATGATTTCAAAATGTTCTTCCCTTTGCTGAGCTCTTGTCCACTCCTTCCTTTTGTTTATTTTTGCAGTTTAGAGGAGATTTTGGAAATCAATGGGGACCGGTCTACTATGGTGGACAAGTTTATGATGGCTATGGATATGGTATGCCACCACATTACGACCCCAGTATGTATGCCGCAGCCACGGCATATGCAGCTTACCCAGTATACGGCAGTCACCAACAGCAAGTGAACTGAATGAGTGAGGACAAAGGAGAAAAAAAAAGTTAGCTCTTACCTCTTAAACTCGTGATGCTGCAATTAGCCGATCTGTTCTGGTCCTGTAGAGATCTCATGAATCCGTCCACTCGTGGGATGGAGCTGAATTTTGATGACTCTGGGTAGCTTTGTAGGGATTTTATCTAAACGTGTCTTCTAATTTATGGGAATCATAAACTTATTCATTGGAATGCGAAATCTTCCGCATGACGCGGGGCAGAGTGCCTCGTGGATTTGAAATAACACGGTGCTGTGAAATTTTATGATCGGTGATTGCATCTCCAGGAAAAAAAAAAATGCGGTTGGTCAGATAGGTTAAGACAAATTGCTTGACATGCCGTTAGGCTTGATTTTGCTGCTGGAATTTGTCAAGAATTTGTTCATGTTCCACACTTAGTTTTTGTGTGCTAAATCTAGAATATGCATGGCTCTCTGACCGTACGTTGATGTGCAAATTCATTAGTTTGGATTAAAGTAGAACCCATAGATTTTTACTCAGAAGTCGTGCCAATGTGGACTCGTGAAGAGCCCGTAGCCATAGTCAATATTTTAGCCTTTAACTAGCACGAGTCTCGATGTTCATCAATAAAACCTTGGATGGACTCGTGAACCTCGAGCATGACATAGGATGTCGGGTAGAGTACGCCGTTGAAGCAATTTGAGCACCGACGATTGCTGTACATCTACTAGTTTAATTTGATTAGCTAAGTGTTCACACAAATAAAACAAATGTTTGGGTTTTGTCTATTGGTGTTAAAATGGGTTGAAGACCCATTGATTGACCCATATCCGATAAGTTGGGTCTTGCTAAATAGGTTGATATGAGTTTGAGTAACAAAGTCCAATTGAATATGGGTTTTTAATGGGGTCTAAAGCCCAACCCACTGGCAGTCCCTCTTCAATTTCGCTCGCTCCTCTCTCTCTCTCTCACTCTTGCTTGCTGCTCTCTTCTCTACCGATTGGGACAGGACACCGTCGGTCTTCAACCTTGGCCAGTTCCTCTTTGGTCCCAACTGATCAGCATGGCAGCCGCCTCCATCGCCTATCTCCAACTTCTCCGAGACCGCATTTTATATGCGCAAGTCTCCATCATCGGCCATGACCCCCGAAAGAAGCTCGACCAGTTGCGGTAGCAATTGATCCTCAAAGAATGCAACAACCCCGAGCGGAAGCGTGAGATGCAATCTGACCTAGGGGAGCTCTTCCGCCAACGCCTTCTTGTGTCGATTTGTTCCATGAGGGCGTGATGTTTCACGACAATCACATTGGCGAGGTTCGCATGCAGCTCACGGATCTGGCTGAGTGGTTAGGCTCGTGAGCTACCGGGTGAAAAATCCATCAGCGAAACCCAATAGAGTCCTAGCTTCTCGTATAGAATGTATGATAGGGGCAAGACCCACAACGCAGTGGTGATCGGAACCGCACCTGGCAAGATCGACGGCAATATTCAATCGTTAACCCTCCTCTGCATGGAGAATGGGGCCGCTTCTTCTTCGAGCAAAAAAAATGGGATTTGGTGATGCGTCACTTCACTTGCCGACAGCAAAACAGGGGATGGTCCAACACATGCAAAAAACTACGGTCTTGGGTTAGAGAGGGAGGGAGATATTGATTCGCTCTTCACTTGTATTGAGACTTAGGTTTGGGGCTTTCGTGGGATACCTTCACCAGGGAAGATTGCCAAGAGATAGTCCAAGTTCGAGCCTATCAATATATCCAGTTGGACTCATATTCACTAAGAAGTTTAAGCTAATAAGTTATGAATCAACTATGATATATTAATTACTCAATTCGATCTCAATTCTCCGATGTGATATTTCTCTAGTACAACTCATGCATCTCAACCATTTCCCCCTTGCGTATAAACTCCATTATGTTTGATCTTCTTTAATCCAAGTATACTTCCATATCAATTTATCTCATCTTGAATCTCCAATTCTCATCTTCATCCCTAGCCTCTTTCTCTGGATCAAACCGTGAAAGTTGCTATTGGACTCGAGCTGCTACACTACAATGTCCACCATCTATAACCGCATTGATTACTAGATTCCTTCTTGAGATATTCGCCAAAACAACAAACAGATTAGAGCACACTAATCAACCATCAGCTCTGATATCACTTGTTGGAAGTGCGCAGCTGTAGCCTCAATTCGAGCCCGTCAGTATATCTAGTTAGATTCACCTTCACTCAAAAGCTAATGACATTTAAAAAAAATTGAAAAAAAAAAGTAAAGAAGTTGTGATATTTCAAGCTTTAGAAAATTGTGAAATTTAGTAAATAATTTACTGTGCCAATATTTATTGACTTACTGAGTTGAAGAGACGTCGAAGTATTTCATTGTGAAATGCTGAAAATTTTGCAAATAAAGAAAAAGTCGCAAACAAGGGACATGAAGAGTTGAGCCCGGTGAGGCGGTTTTTTGTTGCAATCGATTATTGGATTATAGCACTACGGACGCCCTCGACCTGACTTCCTAATTCACTGAAGATTGTCCCTCTTGGCCCACCCGCCAGCATCTTCTGTCAATCCGATTGCAGCTGACTTATATATATATATTGCGCGAAACTTATCAACGTAAACGTGAGGTGAAATCATGTAAATATCCAAAATCCAACACGATACTTTTTGAAGTTATTATCACTCAATTAACACTAGATAATCAAGATAGAAGAGATGTTGCAGTCGGCTACATGGAAGATGGAGAAGGTATTATGGCTCGGTTTGTTTCGCATAAAATAACTTCTCCAAAGAGATTCGATTTTTCGGTATTTGGTTCGCGGAAAATAAACTAGCCCCGGAAAACATTCCCCCTTACGAAAAAAACTATTTTAAAAGTGGGAAAAATATTATTATTTTCTTTTCATTTTTTATTTATTTTTCTTCAAAATTTGAAAACGTGATTTTTTTAATAAAAATTACTTTTCTTTACTTCATTTTCTATTCTTTCTTTTTCAATTTCTTCATCGGTCGATCATCAACCTCGTGTAAGGCTCAGCGGGGCCTAGCCTTGCTTATGGCTGGTCGACACCGTTGCGGTGGCCGGTGACCGGATGAGGAAGAAATTAAAGAAGAAAGAAGAAAAGAAAAAGAAGAGAAAATCAATTAAAGAAAGTAATTGAAAAATAATTTAAAATTTTTATTTTATTCCAAAATAATAATAATAAATTAAAATAATTTTCTTCTAGAAAAATTAATTCCTTGCCAAACCATGAAAATCGTTTTCCAATTAGAAAATAAAGGGCATGCGGGTTCGATGACATCAGATATTACGGTATATTACTTATGAAAAAAATCCAATGAAAATGGACATGCTAATAAGAGATAAAGAGGGGGAATAGAATAAATGAAATTAATAAGAAATGAATTTGCATCTTTAAGAATTTGAATTCAGCATAAAGCCTACTTGAAAAATAACATGTTCGAATCCTTAGTCATGCTACATCCTGTTCAATTAACAGTCGGAATCCAGTTAGGATTAGATGCCGCGCGGCATGACCTCTTGAGTTAATGCCTAAAGTGCTCAATCTTATAGCATCAACGATTAGGTTAGAACGGCGTTTTGGACCGGCCTAGCAAGCAATTCTCTTCTTGGACTCGAGCATACTCGCACAGGCCTCTGGGGAATCGGTCATTTTACGAAGATTCCCTGCCGATAAATTAGGTCGGCCGCCATAAAAGAAGCATTCAACCGACATAAAACTAAGTAGCTGAGCAAGTGTGCCAGAGAATTCTCTGCACATTCTTCTAAGAGGCTGGGTGTTTAATTAATCAATTAGTTAATTAAACTTTAAAGAGGTCAGTGGACATTAATACGTCACTGATTACGTCACGAAGGGACGTCGCCCTGCACTCAATTATGACCACCATCACGTCGTCCCCAAAAGTAGGACACGCCAGGGTTGGAGAAGCAAGCAACAGCAACATCCATTGAACTGCACCAGCATTCCTGCCTCGTCTTTTCATTTTTTTTTTTTTTTGCCCTTTTAAAACTACACAAAATAGTCTATAGATTGTTATTTGTTGCGGAATTTAATTCTCCGTTAGCATGTGTACTGCACATGCACCTGACTTTGCGAAGTTAAACGTGTATTCTAAGAGTGCTTTAGAATTTGATAAACATAGCCACGTTAACACTAAACAGGATTAAAAAAAACACTAAACAGGATATATCTAGAAATAATAATATAATAATAACAACAACTAAAGGAAATGGCACCGACAAGAAAAAATTTATAATTATAGAAAACAAAAGTATTCATTATTGCGCATTTGAAGCGTTAATTAATGCAAAAGAATGATAAGTAAATTAATCTTATTATAGTTATTGCTCATGTCACGGACCGACACTTGAGGGTCGATACATGCGGCGACTTAGGCTTCTTTGGATCGTTGGAGTGCCTAGACTTAGCCTTTTTCTCGAAAATCTCTCAAAAGCTTTACCCAAATCATAGAGAGGAATTTCTAGAGAGAAAAGCTTTGAAAAAATACTCCGTATTTCTTTGTCGGATCCTTTCTCTTGAATGATCAAATGAAAAGGGGGACACATCTTTATATAGTAAAAGGGCCTCACATTACAATAATTGATTTAGATTCGATGCGATGACTAAGATTACATCCTAAATAAAAAGGTTATAGAGCACACAACTACTGTATTGCCCGTCCCTGAGAATATTCTAGAAAACCCTATAAAACTCTAGGAAAATCCTAGTTTTCCAAGACACTTAAGATCTTGAGGTTCTTCTCTGCCATGGGATTGACCGGTTGCACAATGAAACCCTCAACACGTGACATTTTCCCCACCCATTTGAGCGCCATCCTCGGGGGTATTTGATTTTTCCACAACATCGTTCTTCTAGATTGCCTGTTTCTTCGAGCTTTGTTGATTCTTTCGTGCACGAAAGCACTTCTTCTTTGGCATCGAGCGCTTCTTCTTTGGCATCGAGACTTGATGTTTGTTTAGTTCTCGGACCGCAACTTGATTTATGAGCGACTATTTCTTTGGCTTGGCTGCACCAAAGCTTTCCACTTATGGGAAGAGCACATGGATCGGCATATTGTTTTAGTTTTCGGCAACCCTCGGTTTCACCAAAGATTAGGTCTTCATGCTTGACTTAGACAGTGTCTCAACTTTTGACTTGGCGTCCACGAGTCGGATCATAGAGCTGTTCTTGGTCTCTTTCAACCTAGTGAAATTGGTCACCATCGATGGGCATTATAGATCGGTGATGATGATTGACTTTGTTCTCAGGTTAACCATTGTTTTAGCTCTATCTAAGAATTCCATGCCCAGAATAAGATCATATTCATCGAGCGAAATTAGCTTGAAATTGTGGTCTACTAAGAGGGTAGAAGTTTATATATTAAAATTATTGTCCCCTATAAACAGGACTTGATGTTTGTATAGAAAATTATGTTGATAGACAAACCTGTAACAAATCACAAATAAGCAATCTGAATGCAGATGAATGATCCGAGCCCAATGAATTCACATTGTATCCTTAAGACAAATTTGTCTCATCAACCGGTACCCAAGGTTCTTGGACAATTTACCTCTCAGGATAGAACAGATCGCCTTTCCTCGAAACCGATACTTGTTTCGAAGGAAACCTTCGAATAACTTCGCAGAATAATCACACAAAATAATGACGATGATGAATGAATGACGAACATAACATTTGTACCTAATGCTCATGTCTGATATTCGTTTCTAATGCGATAATCAATGCTTTATTTATAGAGAGTGAAGCGAAGAGTCATGAACACATGGATTCATTGAAAAGGTTCTTTGAAGAAAAGGAACGATTTCATCGAAAGGATTCGATGAAACGTCACGAAATCATACAGTTTCGACGAAACATTATAAAGTCGTACTGTTTCATCGATGAAGAGTTACAAACCGAAACAACTTTTCATTTCTCATTCAACTTCGTATGGGACTTTGATATCAAAGTTCCAACAATCTCCCACATGAATGAGAATTTCAACTATAAAAATTTTTCATGAATGCATGACATACAATGTGCGAATATTTCATGAGAGATCGTTGGATCAAGATAAGTACTCTGAGACTTTGAATTTACCCTAATGGAGACCTATCAGACTTACTCGGTCAATCAGTAAACTTAATGTCTTTAAACTGTCGACCTTTGATGTAAGTCTAGACCATAGAAAACACACAACTTTCCCTCGAACAAAGTTGATTATCATTGTTGTGTTCTTTTTTGCCATGAACACTGCCTGATCTCATAAGTGCTTTAGAGAATTCGGCCTTTCAATTCTCAGAAGCGACCCTCACTTCCCGCTCACATAGGTGATTTCTAAATATATAACATATCACATATTCGATTTAGAATCATTAAAAGTTTATGCTTAAACTTCACATATTAGTACTGTCTCTATACGGGAATGAATAATAATTTCAGTACTCTACGCAATCTTCATAACTTGGTTGTCCCTTTAAACCTAGACCTTGGGATCTCCAATCAACTAGGTAGGGTTTCCGCTATGACGACTTATTTATGTGCTTAAACCCATTCTCTTTGATGTTTTCGCAACCATCTCTCTAGTAATGCATTTTGTTAATGGGTCCGCAATATTATCCTTTAACTTTACATAGACAATTGTGATAATTCTACTAGAGAGAAGTTGTCTTACAATCACCGATATACATAACATTCTCGCCCCCCCACGCTTTGAGATAAATCTTGAAATCTTTTCAAGACAATAGTAGTCTTTCAATGAAAGCAGTCATTTGAAATGATTCACTTAGAATCATATCTTCGGCATGAATGTTATGCATAATCACTTGGATTTTTCAGGACTTGATTTAGGACGATTATGAAATCAACCATTTTTAAGTCCAGAAACTTGCCAACGATGAATCTCTTGAACCTATCATATTTCGTTTTGTATTTCTCGTCCAGACTTTCCCATAATTCCTTAACTATTTTCAATATGCTATAAATGTTATAGAGGAAATTGTCTAAATCATTGAGGATTTAGTTGTGACATAGGAAGTCAAAATGCTTCCACACATCTACATCAACAATCCTTTCTATGTTTGTCTCTTCTTCATCCAACTTAGGAGCATCCTTATTGAGGAACAATGCCAAATTTAATGTCGTGACATAGAACAATCATCTTCTATTGTCATCTCTTAAAAATGATACCATTGAACTTTCTGGCTTATTTTCTAGAGTTGGGATAGACGCAATAGACGTTATCGATGTCGAAACCATGAAAATAGCCCAACATACCTTTGAAAAATACAAGTACGTAGAGTTTCACATGCATTTTAACAATTTTAAATGCATCAAACAAATTCAAATAATATATCAAAATGAATATAATTTCGAGATGAACTCAACGGTACCTCACACGCCCCAAACAGAGCTCATATGTGCTCATATGAGCTAGTCAAAGTTTTTGCCTTCACTAGTTAACGCATGGTCAATGAACGTGACGTTTCACCGGTTAGGTGCATGCACCACCGTCGTAAGGCCTCCGGCAACCATCAACCATTCAAAACGCTCGTCTTGATGAGCCCTATCCAACTATGTGTTACAACCTACGTCCTAAGGCGAACGCGTTACATCCATCTCTTACCACTCAAGACTCAGGATACGACCCACGCGATACACGTGATATGAAATATGCATGCGAAAACGAAACAAACAGACACCTTCGTACAAGTCGAAAGGAGACCTAGGATAACGAGAACATATATACATAGCATAAACACGGGTTCATACAAAAGGCCAAGGTTCAAACCAAACTACCGAGTAGGGTCGAAAAGGGACCAAGGACTAGTCAAAAGATAATAACTATCTAGGCCCCAAAACATATACAACATCAAAAGACAACCCAAAAAGGCCCTAGGAATACAGAAACCACTAAGTAGAGCTACCGGCTTCCTCTTCGTCCTCGTCCTCATCCTCAGCTGAATCGTAGTCGGAGAAGGTCTCGGTGCGCACATCAATGGAATCATCATCCATGTTGTCCTCAGAAGCCGATACCTCAATCACCTCAATCTTCTCCTCAACGGTCGGGGTCTTTTTTGGTACATCTCTCGATCCAACAGTCGAAGCCACTAGCTCTATCTCATCGCGTAACGGATGACACCAGAATGGTACTACACCCCTAGGGACTTCGGTAGGCTTCAAAGGACCAGTGAAAACTTCTCCAACCTTAGATACCACGCCTCAAACCTATATGGCTTCCACCCCTCTCCTTCCTCGTCGACCCAAACGGTAGTACGTTTTCTAACATACACAGTAACCTGGCCATTAGGGAACTCGTCAAAATAAACGGTCATCTCTTTAGGATCGCTAAAACGTACGGGCAGCATCTTCAAGATTTGGTGTCTAAAAATGCAAGTCCCATGACTGGGTGAGATTTACATCTCAGTAAGCTAATTCCTAAATCTAAGTTAGGCCGACAATACACCCAGACACAACTTCAGACAATAAGCAGAGGCGCGTCATCAAATAGCATAAAGTAGGCAATCATTATAATAGACCATAGAAATGCATAAAGTAAGCAATCATTAAGATGCACCATCAGGTTGACACATAGTTCACAACTCAAGGCATGTATAAGGACATAAGACTTAGCTAAACATACTAGCACCATGATTCATTTATCATCCTCGTCCGCGTCAAAACGCCTCAGGCTTGGTCGCATCGAGACACCTCAGACCATGACAATCAACAAACCCGCGTTATATGTTTCAGGTTTTCAATGCCATACAAGACTCGTGTCGACACATGCAAGGTTATCCCGCGTCTCGATGCATCAGGATACCTTTCATTGCAACCTCGCGTTCCAATGCATCAGGGTGTCAAAAGCCCTTAAGCTTACAAGTTTCATTTCCCCCTCAAGACTTCATGATCGAGTACAGTTTATCAAACAGATAATGAATTTCTAACAAGTGAGACATCAAGACTACCCACTCACGACGTGACATCAAGCACATAGCATGTAATTCAGTCAAATACATACACAACAGATTAGTCATGAGAATAACAACTTCTTATCACAAGAACACGCATGACTTGCTCCTCGATCATCTCGACCAACGATGAATAACCAATGCAATAAATCCACAAGGCTCATCCAATTTAATCCCAACTACTCCAGTAGCATCCTAATGTCCTAACGAATGCTTAGGAACTATTTAATTTTCAATTTAATCAGTAAAAATTTCTTGTAAGACTCCTCCAAAGATTCGGTTCCTTTGGTCCAAAACAGGGCAACCGCGCGACCTAAAGAAATTCATCGAATCGATAAATTTATCTCATCCAATCGTCGTTCCACGGTGCATACACCTTGCTAACACCTCAATTGACGTTCTAATATGTCTTAACGATGAATTTAAAACTTGGCGACACCTCTCACAACCCCCTAAGGGCTCGATTTACCCAAATCGAAACAGGGCAGAACCGGTTCCGCCCTTCTTCTCCTCAATCAGTCCCTAAGTCAGCTCCAAACTTCGATTTACCACTAATTCAACTTGCTAACATGTCATATTATGTCTATCGATATCTTATCAAGAATTTTAGAGAGAGTCGACGTCACAAAGAGCCGCGAACAGCCTCAATCCTACTCGACCTACCGGCGGTCAGAACTGTCCTAGAAATGTTGTCACAAAACAACCATGGTTACCCCTCTAAACTCAATCAAATTTATAATTTCAGCTCAGCCAACACAAGTGCTATGAGTTAGAGATCCTCACCGAAAATGTGAAGCAATTTGAAGCCTCGAAGTGGCTAAACGAAGACCTTCCTCCAACTTAGTCAGAATCTACCTCGTCGGACCTTCGTCTACTCAAATCGAGATACGGGAAGATCTACTAAGTCAAATTGAGCGTATAATATGTCTATGAAAAGATAAAACAATAAGCTTTCGTTTTACGACCTCAATCCAATATTGGATGATAGAGTTATGGCCAGAACAGTGGGACGGGTCGGGATTAGTTGGGCAGCAGCAATTCGGTGGAAGAGGAAAAAGAGAAAAAAATGAAAGGAAGAGGAGGAAGAGGATATCCTCGGTTGAAGCAAAGGTTTAAAGGTGTTCCACAATAATTCACCTTAGTCAAAGTAGTGGAATGATAGGTTAAAAGTGAATATTAATTGCTAATCAATCACATAATGCCACTTGTCTTTATCTCAATGATGTCTTGGCTCACATTGACTGTCATGCCCCACATCCTTACGAGTACGCCAACATCTCACGAGTGCCGTTATCTTCTTTTTATCCCAGGATTGAACGACATGCGACATGTGAATGAATTTAATACACATGCGGAAGCAATATATATATATATATATATATATATATATATATATCTAACTCTATACAATACTTAATACAAGATGACTGAGGATGATAAAAACTCTTATACACAACTTGATATAAATCCAATTTTACAACTTGGTCATAAGCAGGGATACATGATAGAGCTTGAAAGGGGCGAGGATTTAGTCAAAAGGGTACATCAAGTCTAGTCACGACACTCCTATCCTAAAGGGTGTTCTAAAAAATTAGGTATCACAGCTATACCTAAATATCGGACCCGTTGTTGGCTAAGTAGTCCTCGTTAGTCACAGGGCCGTACTTTGCAGAAGCATCTGACTCCAGGTCCATGGGAACTTCTTCCTCCTTGTCGGATACTGTATCCGCAGGCGCATCAAACTCATCTGCACTCATCTTTAGCTCGGTCTCAGATTTCAACTCGGCGTTAAACTCTTCCTCTAGCTCTTGCTCCAACTGGACTCAGTTGGTTCTACTAGTGCTTCATCGGCATTAGAGAGCTCCATGACTTATACGTCCTCCGTAGGCTCTGGGGCTTCGGCTGGCTATCTTCTGACTTGGCTTCTAGATTGAGTACCTCGCCATCAGGAGGTGCAGCGCTGCACTATCCAGGAATCACACTCCGGGGTACATCGAAGCTCCTCAAGGGTTCGTACGTCACATCGTCGTCTCGATAGAACCATGCCTCAAAATAATGCGACTCCCAATCATCGTCTTCTTCGTCAACCCATACTATACTCTCCTTTCTAATGTATGTCTTACCTGGGCCTACGGGATACTCGGTCACCGACTTCTAGATATCCATCGGCTCCCAAAAACGTTTTGGTGGCATGCTTAAGGTTTGGGATCTGAAAAAGTTGAGCACACGACGAGGTGAGAATAAATATCAGTAAGCTAACCCTAAACCTAAACTAGGTCATTGCCACCTCCAGACACTTTTAAAGCATGCAATGTCCAATCCAAAGAAATACGGGGCGATCGATACATTAGCACAAGTCATGGCATATGGCACTACACAATATCGCATTTCAAGGGTCTAATTACTCAATCAATACTAAGCTTTCGTACTTGGGCACTCACTAGTTCGTAAGTTTATAGGATAGTATTACACTCATTGTGGTTCCAACTTTCAAAGGCTAGGCCCGCGCCTTAGCGCCTCAGGCTTAAGTAATCTTTATACCCGGTCACAATGTCATTCTATAACTCGCGTTAGCACGCCTCAAGTCAATCCCGCGTCTAACGCCTCAGGATATACTTAAACCTCGCGTCAACGCATCAAGGCATAATGTGCACACAAGTTTATAATCCAATCAATAAATAACCAATAAAAGCGAGTTACACAATTCATCAACAAGAGCACCATTCAGAAGCAAGCCTTCAGAAGGAATGTCAGAAGGAACGTCAGAAGCAGCGTCAGAAGGAACGTTCAAAATCAATCTTCAGAAGCAACGCTCAGAAGCAGCGTCAGAAGGAACGTCAAAAGGAACGTTCAGAAGCAACCTTTGGAAGCAAAGTTTAGAAAGAACGCTCAGAAGCTACGTCAGAAGGAACGTCAGAAGGAACGTTCAGAAGCAACCTTCAGAAGCAACGTTTAGAAGGACGCTCAGAAGCAATGTCAGAAGGAACACTTAGAAGCAGCGTCAGAAGGAACGATCAAAAGCAACGTCAAAAGGAACGCTCAGACGCAGTGTTAGAAGGAACGTTTAGAAGCAACCTTCAGAAAGAACGCTCAGAAGCAACGTTCAGAAGCGACCTTCAGAAGGAACGCTCAAAAGCAACGTCAGAAGGAACGCTCAGAAGCAGCGTCAGAAGGAATGTCAGAAGGAACGTTCAAAAGTAGCGTCAGAAGGAATGCTCATAAGCAGTGTCAAAAGGAACGTTCAGAAGCAGCGTCAAAAGGAACGCTCAGAAGCAGTATTAGAAGGAATGTCAAAAGGAACGTTCAGAAGCAACGTTTAAGAAGAAACACTCAGAAACAACGTCAGAAGGAACGTTCAAAAGCAACCTTCAGAAGCAACGTTCAGAAGGAACGCTCAGAAGCAACGTCAGAAGCAAAACATCCTCAACATTCTCAGCCTTCAAACTATCTTTTATCACCATCAAACCCACCATTAAACACGTCTATTTGTAGCCTAAAGTCCTAGGTAAGGTTTAAGAGTAACTTACCACAAGATTAGGTCAAGTACTTTCACGAAATAAGCGGCACAAGATCATGGCTCAAGCTAGTCGGCAAAATTGATTCGGTCCCCTCTTTAAATGACAAAGAAAGTCGGGTGAGACCTCAAGAACAGCCACCAAAGTCACGGTCTCAGCTGGTTAACAACACTGAGTTGGTTTCAAAAAGAAACACCACAAGTCGGCCACTTAAATCCTTTCATAATCTAACTTTAACTTCATAAACATGTTGCTACACATTCCAACTAAGTCTTAGAAGTGTCTTACCAAGGCATTAGGGTGAAATGAGCTCAAGAATCCAACATTGAAACTCTCAGGTCCAGGTCAGATTGGTCAGCGACCATTGTTGCTTCAAATGGCTCTACAGGACAAACGGTTGGGCGGATTTATGCTCATAATACCTCGTTGGAAGGAAAATAGACATAGCTTTCTAACGATAGGTGACTTGCCAGTAACTGACAATGGACGAAGGAGATATGGCCAGAACAGTGGGCGGCGAAGGGCGGCTAACAAAAGAGAGGGAGAGATCAAGGGAGAAAATGAGTGATAGTGTGTTCTTGTGGGGGGTTTTGCTGAATGAGGGGAAAGAGAGGGTGATATACTCCAATTTCAATTGTAAGATATGGTGGGAGTGGTTCATGGGATTATGACATTATTTGAAGTGAATAGTAGATGGAAATGACTAGGAGTAAAAGAGTTGGTCAAAGGGTTTTGATTATTTCATTCTATTGTCTTTAGTAAATAATTGCAAGACCACTATAGGCAATAGTGCCCCTCTTAATTTTCGCTAAACTGGAGGGAAAAGGCTAAAGACCAATTTGCCCTTGACTTATCCAAAAGAATGAGCATTAACCGAGGGGTAAAATGGTAATTTCCACTTCCGAGTCCAAAATTTTACTTTTCCAATTCCTATGAGGTGTACCCTAACCTTGGTTGCCATCGATGAGGCGACGTCCAATTTACTAACATTGGAATCCTTAAATATCCAGCATCCATTCTCGAAGTCCAATTCATGGCCAAATTTAGTCGATTGATATTTTAGCGTATCTCAGACTGACAAGTGGCTCTTAGGAGTTACGCGTGATTAAAGTCACGTTTAAGAATTGTTTGAGCCATAGTGACTTTGGTCGTCAAGTAATTGCGAAGGTCAATCACTAATTCTAAAGAACGCGATCGCCAAGAATCGGTTTAGATTAATTTACAAATCATACTATGGTCATACGGAATCATCCGTGAACCAATTGCATAATGCTAGCAAATCGTTCTAGAATCATCCTTAGATCGCCTCTTTAATAGCCCAAAATATCCCTCGAAAATCCTTATGGTCAAAGTGTCGATCCATGGTCGAGTTCTTTAGTCCACATACTTAAATCCTATTTAGCCCTTCCATTTTGGTAAGTCGACTCAAGAGAGATCATTTCTAAGTGAGATTTACTGAAATACATCGATAGACATTCATTCATTATAAGCTTTGAGATAGGGTCGAAATTCAGAATGCCACAACTCTTCCCCCCTTACAAAAATTTCATCCTCAAAATTTACAATAAACCCTACTATTCAAACAAATGGGGGTGTTGACGCCTCATTACTTCCTCACTTTCCCTAGTAGCTCTTTCAATCCATGATGTTTCCAGATCACCTTCACTAACGGAACTGTCTTGTTTCTTAGGACTTGTTCTTTCCTGTCCTCAATTCTGACGGGCCTTTTCACATACGACACTCGACCGTCCACTTCTATGACTTCATGGTCTAGTACATGAGTCGAGTCTGGTTTGTACTTCCTTAGCATCGATACATGGAAGATATTGTGAACTTGTGACAAGCTTGGTGGTAAGGCAAGACGATAGGCCAAAGTTCCAACTCGTTCCAAAATTTCAAAAGGGCCTACATACCTTGGACTTAGTTTTCCTTTCTTTGTAAATCGAGATAATCCTCGCATCGACGACACTTTGAGGATTACATGATCTCCCACTTGGAATTTCAAAGGCCTGAGTCGCTTGTCGGCATAATTTTTCTGGCAACTTTACGTGGTTTTCAACCTTTCTCTGATAACTTTCACTGCCTCAACTGACTGTTCTATCGACTTTGGACCCGTTATGCTCCTTTTACCGACCTCATCTCAGCATATCGGGGTCCTGTAAGATCTGCCATGCAATGCTTCGAACGGTGTCATTTTGATACTCTGTTGATAACTATTATTGTAGGCGAATTCCACCAAGTGCAACTGCTCCTCCCAACCTCCTTTAAAGTCTATCACACAGGCTCTCAACATATCTTCAAGCGTCTAAATCGTCATCTCTGATTGTCCATCAATCTGAGGATGATAAGCCGTACTATACTGCAGTCTCGTCTACATAACCTCTTGTAGGCTTTTCCAAAATGAAGCGGTGAATTTGGGATCCCTGTTCGATGTAATCGTTACCGGGACTCCATTAAGGCAAATTATGTGACGCATATACAATTAAGCATACCTATCCATGGCAAAGTCCTTTCTCATAGCTAAGAAATGCGCGGACTTGGTCAATTTTTTGACGATCACCCAGATCGAATCATGGTCTCTCTGACTCCTAGGCAACCCCATCACGAAGTCCATGGTGATGTGTTCCCATTTTCACTCCGGGATCTCCAAAGGTTGTAACATACCTCCAGGTTTACAATGCTGAGCTTTTACTTGCTAGCACATCAAGCACTTAGTCACATGCTTAGTTACGACTACTTTCATTTTGCTCCACCAGTAGTGCTAACGCAAATTCTGATACATCTTTGTGCTACCCGAATGAATACTGTAGTTGCTCCTATAAGCCTCTAACAAGATATTTTCTCTTAGCTCTTCATCATTGGGTATACATAAGCGTTTGCGAAATTTCAAAATTCCGTTATCAAGAACTTGAAAGTCAGGCTTCATATTTATTGCATCCATTTCTAGAATCTTTTAGATATCAGAATCCGTAGATTGTAAAGCCTTCACTCTTGCTTGAATTTCGGGCTCGATTCACAATGTAGCCAATAAGTCAGACAATTGGCAGATTTCGAACTTGAACTCTGAATCCCTTATTCCTTCCAGTAGAGTCCATTCTTTAATCATCATTTACGCGATACTTGACTTCCTACTAAGCGCGTCCGCCACTTTATTAGCCTTCCCAAGATGGTATAAGATGTCGCAATCATAGTCCTTGAGCAGCTCCATCCATCAATGCTGTCTCATATTCAGTTCCTTTTGAGAAAATAAATATTTTAGACTCTGATGGTCGGTGTAAATCTGAAATCTTTCTCCGCACAAGCAATGTCTCCAAATTTTCAATGCGAAGGTAATAGCTGCTAACTCCAAATCATGCGTTGGGTAGTTCATCTCATGAGCTCTTAATTGTCGGGAAGCATAAGCGACAATTCTCCCATGCTGCATCAGAACGTATCCTAATCTCTTTAGCGACGCATCATTATAGATTTCATAACCTCTAGATTGAAAAGGTATCGTCAATACCGATGCAGTCGTTAATCGATGGTTAAGATCTCGAAAGCTCCTCTCGCACTTGTCCGTCCATTCGAATCGCGTATCCTTATTGGTTAACCTTGTCAGAGGAATGGCAATCGAAGAAAACTTCTCCACAATCCTTCTGTAATATCCAGCCAATCCTAAGAAGCTTTAGATTTCAGTCACTAACGTTGGTCTAGGCCAATTCGTTACTGCCTCGATTTTTGCAGGATCTACTGAAATTTCATTTTCAGAGATTACATGTCCAAGGAATGCAACTTCATTAAGCCAAAACTCGCATTTATTGAACTTGGTGTAAAGCGAGTGTTCCTTCAGTGTCCGTAGAACCATGCTTAGATGTTGCTCGTGTTCCTCAGAGCTATTTGAGTAAATTAAGATGTCATCGATGAAGACAATGACAAACCGATCAAAGTAATCCTTGAACACGCGATGCATCAAATCCATGAAAGCGGCCGGGGCGTTAGTCAATCCTAATGGCATGAGTATAAACTCATAATACCTGTATCTCGTTCGGAAAGCTATCTTCGGTATATCCTCCTTCTTAATTATCAAATGATGATAACCCGTCCTTAGGTCTATCTTGGAGAATACCGATGCTACTTGTAGTTGATCAAACAAGTCGTCAATCCTTGGCAATGGATATTTGTTCTTGACAGTCACCTGGTTCAACTGCTGGTAATCGATGCATAGACGCAATGATCCATCCTTTTTCCTGACGAATAGTATTGGTGCTCCCCATGGCGATGCGCTCGGACGAATGAAGCCCTTGTCCAGCAATTATTGCATTTAAACCTTCAATTCCTTTAACTCCGACAAGGACATCCTATAAGTTGCCTTTGAGATTGGTTCCGTCCCAGGGGCTAACTCAATCACGAACTCTACTTCTCTTTCCAGTGGCAATCCTAGCAATTCTTGAGGAAAGAATCAGGAAGGTGTGACATTTTGATTTTCCCTGTTATTTCGAGACTTATTAATGAGAATATATTTGATGATGTATTTCAGTCATATCCCGCTCGGATATGATTAATCTCGAGTTAACTGACCAAAAGGGAAAGGCTAACGCGAGACAAGGTACGTGGACCTAGGGAACTCGACTAGGAAATGACACTTTGACCATAAGAGTTGTCGAGGGGACATGGTCAAAGTGTCATTTAGAGCCATAAAAGACCGATCTAAGAACGATTAAGGAATACATTGCTAGCGTTATATGATTGGAGCGTGGGTGATACTACTTAATCAATGTATAATTTGCAAAATTTTCCTAAATCGAACGATGACGATTGAGACTGTCGGAACTAATAATAGACATTCACAATTACATGACAACCAAAGTCCCCATGAACTAACAAGCCCTAAGTGTGATATGAATCACAGAGTCGATACGCGTAACGTCTGCAAAAACCGTCCATCAGTTCGGGATAGGCTAAAATTTGACAGAGAAATGATTCAGAGACAAGTCTCGAAATTAGAAAATGAAAAATCAAGAACTCCAACATTATAATTGGATTGGACGTCGCCTTATCGAAGAAAATTTGAATTAGAAAAACGACGTTTCGAACGTCGAGGGTGAAATTACCGTTTTGACCCTCAAGCCTTAGCCTTGCCTTAATAAATAGATAAGGGCATTTTGGTCATTGACCACACACCCCTAGATGCCGAAAATGAGGAGGAATGCCAGCCCTTGGATGAAAATTAATTGACATATGGACAAGTATCATTAGATGCACAATTGGCATTTATTAACCCACTTTTAACCTACCATTCTTGCAAGTTTGACTCTCCAAAGTGGTGTATACACTCCTCTCTCTCTCTCTCTCTCTCTCTCTCTCTCTCTCTCTTAGCCGAATCTCATCTCCACAACCAATCTTCTTCTTCCTTTTCTTCTTCTCTTTTCCGGTCGAACCAGCTCCCACGCGACTAGCTTCTGTCCGCCCCTTCACCGCTGTTTAGCTCTACTTCCGACCGCCATTTGGGCTCAAACTAATCACCAACATCTAGCCCCACCTCTTGTCGACCACCCCCAAGTGGTAGCTCAGCATTTGACTCACTTAGGAGTTTCGACCAGCCATTTCCCCGAAAGTCGACTGAATCCGTCGCAACTGGAGGTAAGTCGCTGTTTGAGCTTCGTAGGACTTCGATTCGCTTCAATATTGCAGCCAATTTTTGTAGACATCTAGATCACATGTATACTGACTTGTGGTGAAAAATTGGGCTGAGTTTGATGGAGTTTTTATGTCGAAACGGCATTGTGCTTGAAGGGCAGAATCTGACCGGTAGAGGACTTGGAGAACTTGATAACGTTCGTGGACCATTCGTCGTCGCCTTGACTTCAAATTTTTGGTGAGGCTTCCCAACACCTAGAACTATGTGTTAGCAAGTATATTAGTATTTAAATTGAGGTTTGAGGGTAGTTTATGAGCTGATTAGATAAGCACTAAACATAATTGAAAATACCTTGTTTCGGTTCTATGCATGCCGTGACTTTAGGGGCTATTTGGGGGTAGAATCGAGCTCTAAATTCTTCGTTGAGACGTATGAGAATGTCAATGGATATGTTATTGAGGTTCATGCTTGGTGGTTTGATGGTTGGGTGAAGAAAAATTGATGAAATGGATGGAATTTTATTAGGTGCAAGCTGTCCTATTTTGGATCTCTTGGGGCCCAATACTTGAGGTGTTTGGAAGGGAGATTTTGTTGATTTTAGCCTAAGGTAAGGGATTTCTAAACCTTGGCTAGAAAGATTGGACTCGACTGGATGATTTGGATGTAAATTGAATTAGTTATTGTGAGTTAAGGCGTGATTGCCCAAGGTTCATCATGGTGGATTGATGATTGCTTGAATGCTTGCATAATGCATATGCCTTGAATTGATTGCCTCTTGTGAGTGATGTAATTGATTGCCTTGTATGCTATAGATATCTAGCTCGATGCATGAGCTTGTACTTAATCATGATGCTCGATTTGAGATGAACCTTGGCATACTTGAGAACATGTGATTACCTAAGGCGTTGTAACGCGGGATTATGATGGTTGGTACCCTGATGCGTTGAGACATAGGGTAGTGAGAAATTATGTCATGATGCGTTGAGACGCAGGATGAGATTGAATATGTATCGACACAGGCCTGGAATGACATTTGGAAACCTGATGCATTTACGCGGGTTTACCAATCTGATGGTTTGAGGCGTATTGACGCAGATCGAGCCTGAGGCGTTTTAAACGCGAGCGTGATTCTTAAGAAAGTTCGAAATGATGGAATGTGTGACTTGAATTTGTACTCTATGCCTGACTCGATTGACAAGTTATGATGCCCTGTTTATGTGATTAATGATCGCTTGCATCATTGTGACATGTTTGACAGATGAGTGCCGTATGATGTTGCATGCGTATTCGTATTCATGATTGCATCATCTAGGTATACAATCGACCTGATTTAGGGTTAGGACCTATCTTACTGAGATGTGAATCTCATCCCGTTATGGGACCATATTTTCATACCCTAAGCCTTGAGAATATTGCCGACTCGATTGGGCGACCCGAAGGACATGACATCATATTTTGATGAGTTCTCGGATGGTAGGGGTATTGTGTATGTTAGAAATTGTACAGTAGTTTGGGTCGACGAGGGCAGTAAAAACTGAAAACCGAATAGGTTCGAAGCGTGGTTCCGTAGAGTAGGCAAGGTTACCACTGGTTTGCTGAAGGCCACAGAGGTACCTCTCGGAGCTATCTCTAGTTGGTGTCATCCCACTCAAGATTTTGTAGAGGTAAAGGTGTCCATTGCTGGTTCGAGGAACACGCCTTAGAGGACCCCGATCCTGGAGGACACCGTTGAAGTGATAGAGATTGACGCTTCAAAGGATGAGCTGGAGGAGCAGCTGGAGGACGAGGCGATAGAGGACACGGTATACGTGCGCTCAGAGACCTTCTCGAACTACGAGCCTACTGAGGATGCTGAGGAGATTGATGATTCCAGCAGTTCGACTTAGGGGTTTTTTGACTTACTGTGTAGCCTTTTGATGATGACCTCGTCGGTCAGTTCCTTTTGGGGGCTTGTTTTAGTTATCTTTTGGTTTGGCCTCGTTACCCCGACCCAATAGCAGGATTAGCTCACCTGCACTTTTGTATGGACTCATGGGATGTATATGATATTCTCGTTACCTAGGTCCCCTTTGATTTTTGTACGGAGGAATGTATGTTATCGCTTCCGCATATTTGATTACAATACGCATCTCTCGGTAAGTGAATCCTGGGACTTGAGAGAGGAAGTTGAAGGGAGTCGCGCACCCGTGCCCGGAGTGCGGGGCGTAACAGAAAGTCTCACACCACGGCTATGTCTTCCAACTTTGGTTCCCCGATTGTCGGATCGATCACGACGACTAGATATGCTTGGCATCCTTCGTATAGCAACTTAGTCACCTCAAGTGACGAAATTAAAGGAATTGAGGTCCCTCCTCAACTGCCCACGAATTCAAATCTAGGGTGATCACTCAGATGGAAATAGATCACCCTACTACCACAATCAACAACAGCTCTCTGCTTACCCAACCAATCCATCCCAATAATGACATCAAAGTCACACATAGCCATCACAGCCAAGTCTATCTGCTCATTGCTACTACCGATGACTATCTTACAATTCTGGCATCCCAACGAAACTAATACTCTATCTTTTAACAGGCTGGTATCATGCAATATCACATTCGATGGTCTTAATTCAATTCTAGCCAATTTAGAAAACTGAGAAGATAAGAATGAATGTGATGCTCCAGGGTCGAACAAAACATAGGCAGCATGATCACATAAAGTAACCGTACCTGTGACAACGCTAGGCGCGCTCTCCGCCTCCTTGCGCTCCACAGCATAAACCCTTCCTTGAGCTGGCGGCCTATTCAGGTTGTTTTGCAGAACAGCCCCAACTGGCGATCCTATTTGCGTTCGTTGCCCTTGAAACAGATGTCTTGGGGTTTGGCTCGAATAGTTCCTCATTTGATGGCCCAGTTGGTCACACTTAAAGCACGCTCCCGCCTTACTTGGGCAAGGCCCATTTTCATGTCTGTTCCCACATATGCGACAGCTCCAGTTGAACTGATGAGCAGGTTTGCCAATATTCTTTCTGACCGAAAGGACAAAGCGATTGTTGCTCGCAACCGACCTCTTTCCGAACTGGCAATTATCCCTAACAGGAGCAAACCGCAACTCAGAAGCTGCAGCTCTTTCTTTCATGTTTCTTTCAATCATTTGGCTCCGCTCATACATCTCCTTATAGGTCCTCAAGTTCATAGCTATCATTTGGCTACGAAGGTACGATCTCAACCCGTCTCAGAACCTCTGTGCCCTATCCACTGGATTTCAACCATTCTCGGTGCATACTTTGACAACCTTGCAAACTCAGCTTCAAATTGATCGATTGTTAGTTGATTCTGGCGAAGCCGTTGGAACTCTACCAACTTCATTTCCTGAGCAGCCTCCGAGAAGTATTTGTCGTTAAACGCTTCAGTGAAGGAGGCCCAAGTGTGGGCGGTGCCTTTTGGGAAAACTCCTTCTTTGGTGGCATTCCGTCAGTCGTTAGCAGTACCCTCCAATTGGTAGACCGCCAGGAGTACTTTTTCTTCCTCTGTGCACCTTAAGACTCTAAAAGCCTTATCGAACTTCTCAATCCATCGAGGTGCAATCTCCGGGTCTCTGGCGCCATCAAATAGAGTCGATTTTAGATTCATAAACTGCTCTACCAGTTAACCCATCTGGCGATTCACATTCTCATTCTCTTGGGCATTTCCATCTCCATTACCCTGACCATTATTCCCATTTTTTCCATTGTTCCCATTCGCCATATTCACGGCAGCGACGACAGTTTCAGCAGCTTGGGCAACAGTGGCAGCTCGTTCTTTAGCCTACCTGCCCATTAAATTCCCAATCTGTTATAGTGCTCTAAGGACCCCATCCACTCTTGGGTCTTCAACCACTGGCGCTCTCGAGCTAGACACTCCTTTCGAACCTCTACCTCGATTACTCATCCTTGCTAACTATCACAGCACCTAAACAGCTATAATTTCATCCAAGAATCAGAGACTTAAGCCATCTACTTAAGTTTAGCAATTCCAGGCTACTTATCATATCAACAATTACGGTCGGTGATTTTTCTCAAATCAAACAATCAGAGGCAACACATCAAAAGTTTTCAGTCATACCTCAAGTCCAGACGCATCTTCAACTTAGCATAACCACAACAAGCTATCCACTCATCAGATAAACATCAGTTAAATCACAACAATCAGTGCCATGTATGAAGCTCTATAGTCTTTTAATCATCCAAGGTGATGCCAATCAAGTATGCCAATCACAAGCGCCAATTCACATGACATGTGTATCGTGCCTTACTCTAGCGAATCCCTAAGGTCTCGCTACCCAATCATCCCAAGTCATCACTCCTTATTACTCCAGACCTCAACCAACTTGCATCGAGGTGACCTTACTCTGATACCACTTCAACGGGGATGTCATGCCCCGCATCCTTATGAGTACGCCAACATCCCACGAGTATCGTTATCTTCATTCTATCCTAGGATCGAATGGCAGGCAACAGGTGAATGAATTTAATACACATGCAGAAGCGATATATATATATATATATATATATATCTAATTTCATACAATACTTAATACAAGATGATTGAGGATGATAAAAACTCTTATACACAACTTGATATAAATCCAGTTTTGCAACTTGGTCATAATCAGGGATACATGATAGAGTTTGAAAGGGGTGAAGGATTTAGTCAAAAGGGTGCATCAAGTCCAGTCACGATACTCTTATCCTAAAGGGTGTCCCAAAAAGTTAGGTATCACAGCTATACCTAAAGGTCGGGCCCGCTGTCTGCTGAGTAGTTGTCGTTAGTCACAGGGTCGTACTCTGCGAAAGCTTCTGACTCCAGGTCCATAGGAACTTCTTCCTCCGTGTCAGATTCTGCATCCGCAGGCACATCAAACTCATATGCACTTATCTTTGGATTGGTCTCAGATTCCAACTCGGCGTTAAACTCTTCCTTTAGCTCTTGCTCCAACTGGACTCAGTAGGTTCTACAGGTGCTTCCTCGACATCAGAGGGCTCCACGACTTCAACATCCTCCATAGGCTTCGGGGGCTTTGGCTGGCTATCCTCTAATTTAGCTTCCGAATTGAGTACCTCGCCATTAGGGGGTGTAGCGCTGCACCATCTAGGAATCACACTCTGGGATACATCGAAGCTCCTCAAGGATCCGTACGTCACATCGTCATCCCGATAGAACCATGCCTCAAAATAATGCGACCCCCAATCGTCGTCTCCTTCGTCGACCCATACTATACTCCCCTTTCTAATGTAGGCCTTACCTAGGCCTACGGAATACTCGGTCATCGACTTCTGGATATCCATCGACTCCCCCAAAATATTTTGGTGGCATGCTTAAGGTTTGGGATATGAAAAAGCTGAGTCCACGACGGGGAGAGAATAAATCTCAATAAGCTAACCCTAAACCTAAACTAGGCCATTAGCACCTCCAGATACTTTTAAAGCATGCAATGTCCAACCCGAAGAAATACATGGCAATTGATACATTAGCACAAGTCATGGCATATGGCACTACACAATATTGCATTTCAAGGGTCTAATTACTCAATCAATACTAAGCTTTCGTACTTGGGCACTCACTAGCTCGTAAGTTTATAGGATAATATTACACTCATTGTGGTTCCAACTTTCAAAGGCTAGGCCCGCACCTTAGCGCCTCAAGCTTAAGTAATCCTTATACCTACGTTAGTACGCCTCAGGTCACAATGTCATTCTAGAACTTGCGTTAGCACGCCTCAAGTCAATCCCGCGTCTGACGCCTCAGGATATATTCAAACCTCACGTCTAACGCTTCAAGGCATAATGTGCACAAAGGTTTATAACTCAATCAATAAATAACCAATCAAAATGAGTTACACAATTCATCAATCAACAGCACCATTCAGAAGCAAGCCTTCAAAAGCATCATCAGAAGGAACATCAGAAACAGCGTTAGAAGGAACGTTAGAAGGAAGTCAGAAGTAGCGTCAGAAGAAACATTCAGAAGCAACCTTCAGAAGCAACGCTCAGAAGCAGCGTCAAAAGGAATGTTCGAAGCAACCTTTAGAAGGAACGCTCAGAAGCAATGTCAGAAGGAATGTCAGCAAGAATGTTCAGAAGCAACCTTCAAAAGCAACGTTTAGAAAGAATACTCAGAAGGAACGTCAGAAGGAGCGCTCAGAAGCAGTATCAGAAGGAACATTTAGAAGCAACATCAAAAGAAACGCTCAGAAGCAGAGTCAGAAGGAACGTCAAAAGGAATGTTCAGAAGCAACCTTTAGAAGCAACGTTAAGAAGGAACGCTTAGAAGCAACGTCAGAAGGAACGTCAGAAGCAACGTTAAGAAGGAACGCTTAGAAGCAACGTCAAAAGGAACTATCAGAAGTAGCGTCAGAAGGAATGTTTAGAAGCAGCGTTAGAAGGAATGCTCGGAAGCAGTGTCAGAAGGAACATTCAGAAGCAACCTTCAGAAGCAACGTTCAGAAGCAACCTTTAGAAGCAACGTTTAGAAGGAACGCTTAGAAGCAACGTCTGAATGAACGTTTAGAAGCAACCTTCAGAAAGAACGCTTAGAAGCAACATTAGAAGGAACGTTTAGAAGCAACGTTCAGAAGGAACGCTCAGAAGCAACGTTAGAAGCAGCGTTAGAAGGAACGTCAGAAAAAACGTTCAGAAGCAACGTCAGAAGGAATGCTCAGAAGCAGTGTCAGAAGGAACGTTAGAATAAACGTTCAGAAACAACCTTCAAAAGCAACGTTCAGAAGAAACGCTCAGAAGTAACGTCAGAAGCAAGACATCCTCAACATTTACAGCCCTCAAACTATTTTTGATCACCATCAAACCCACCATTAAACACGTCTATTTGTAGCCTAAAGTCCTAGGTAAGGTTTAAGAATAACTTACCACGAGATTAAGTCAAGTAATTTCACGAAATAAGCAGCACAAGATCACGACTCAAGCTGATGGGAAAAACTGATTTGGTCCCCTCTTTAAATGACCAAAGCAAGTCGGGCGAGACCTCAAGAACAGCCACCAAAGTCACGGTCTCAGCTGGTCAGCAACACTGAGTTGGTTCCGAAGAGAAACACCACAAGTCAGCCACTTAAATCCTTTCATAATCTAACTTTAACCTCATAAACATGTTGCTACGCATCCCAAATAAGTCTTAGAAGTGTCTTACCAATATATTAGGGTGAAATAAGCTCAAGAATCCAACATTGAAGCTTTCGGGTTTGGGTCAGATTGGTCAGCCACCATTGTTGTTTCAAACGGCTCTACATGACAAACGGCTGGGTGGATTTAGGCCCATAATAAATTATTGAAATGGCAAGATAAAGAGATTTCTAACGATAGGTGGCTCGCTAGTAAACGACAACGAATGTAGGAGATATGGCCAGAAAAGTGGGCGGCAACGGGCTGCCAACAAGAGAGGGGGAGAGATCAAGGGAGAAAATGAGTGAGAGTATGTTCTTGTGAGGGTTCTGCCAAATGAGGGGAAAGAGAGGGTGATATACTCGAATTTCAATTGTAAGAGATGGTGGGAGTGGTTCATGGGGTTATGACATTGATTTGAAGTGAATAGTAGTTGGGAATACTAGAAGTAAGAGAGTTGGTCAAGATGTTTTGACTATTTCATTCTCTTTTCTTTAGTGAATAATTGCAAGACCACTATGGGCAATAATGCCCCTCTTAATTTCAACTGAACTATGGGAAATGGCTAAAGACCAATTTGTCATTAACTTAATCCAAAAGAATGAGCATTAACCGAGGAGTAAAAGGATAATTTTCACTTCTCAATCCAAAATTTCATTTTTTCAATTCCTATGAGGTGTACCCTAACCTTGGTTGCCATCGATGAGACAACGTTCAATTTACTAACATTGGAATCCTTGAATATCCGATATCCAATCTCGAAGTCCAATTCATGGCCAAATTTAGTCAATTGGTATTTTAGCGTATCTCATACTAACGAGTGACTCTTAGGAGTTACGTGTATCGACCCATGATTGAAGTCACATTTAAGAGTTGTTTGAGCCATGGTGACTTTGGTCGTCAAGTAATTGCGAGGGTCAATCACTAGTTCCGAAGAACGCGATCGTCAGGGACCGATTTAGATTAATTTGCAAATCATACTATGGTCATGCGGAATCATCCGTGAACCAATTGCATAATGCTAGCAAATCGTTCTAGAACCATCCTTAGATCGCCCCTTTAATGGCCCAAAATATTCCTTCGAAAATCCTTATGGTCAAAGTGTCCATCCATGTTCGAGTTCTTTAGTCAACGTACTTAAATCTTATTTAGCCCTTCCCTTTTGTTTAGTCGACTCAAGAGAGATCGGTTCTGAGTGAGATTTACTGAAATACATCGATAGATATTCATTCATTCATAAGCTTTGAGATAGGGTCGAAATTCAGACTGTCACATTGACTTTCATTGGACCAATATTCCCTCACATTTGCGGTAGCTATGGAGTCTTAGAATTGACCAAATTGCCCTTCTTCATTTGCTAAGACAAGGCCAATCCTTGAGGGGCAAAATAGTAATTTTGCCCTCGTCGTCCGAAACATTGTTCTTCTAATTCAAATTACCTTCGATAAAGTGACATCTAACTCATTTAGAATTTCGAAACTCTTTATTTTTCATTTTTCAATTTCGAGATCCATCTTTGGTCACTTCTCTGTCAAATGTATATTTCAGATTATCTCGAACTAATGGGCGACTTTTGCAGACAATACACGTATCGACTCTATGATTCTCATCACACTTAGGGCTTGTCAATTCATGGCGACTTTGATTGTCATGTAATTGCAAGGGTCTATTATTAGCTCCGACGATCTCTATCGTCATTGTCCGATTTAGGAAAATTTTACAAATTATACATTGGTTAAGCAGTATCATCCGCGCTCCAACCGTATAATGCTAGCAATGCATTCCTTAATCGTTCTTAGGTCAACCTTTAATGGTTCTAAATACTCCCTTGGCAATCTTTATGATCAAAGTGTCATTTCTTATTCGAGTTCCCTAGGTTCACGTACCTTATCTTGCATTAGCCTTTTCCTTTTGGTCAGTTAACTTGAAATTGATCAGATCCGAGCGAGATAAGACTGAAATACATCGATAGATATATTTTCATTAATAAGTCTCGAAATGATAGGAAAATCAGAATGTCACACTATGTATTCAAAACTAAAATTCACTGAATAAAAACACACAAAATGAGCCCGAACAGAAGCATTCACTAGTGATCGTCGCACGCCACCACCGTCGGCGCATGATGGCGCATGTGGTGGTTTCCCGTATTCTCTGATGGTGATCGACCTCTCTAAATGCTCGTATTGATGATACGATTTCGATGGTATACTCAAATGTCATTTAACTGAGTGAAATGGCACAAAATCATGATGCTTCGTCGCTACTTGGGAACCCTTCTCGTGGCGGAGCATGCCGTGTGTGCAGCGTGCCCCAACGTCGCCTCGCAACGAGCAACCACTCATTTTTCTCGTATCAACAAGACGAATCTGAATATGCAATCAAATATAATTTTCATTGGATGAAATTAATAATAATACGCCAGAACAGAATGCGTACAACAAAATAGCTATATGAACCAAGCACTAAAAAACATAAAATTTGTATTAAGAGTGTGGTCCACTAAGAGGGTTGAAGTTCGTATATTTTATTGTCGCCTATAAGCATGATTTGATGTTTAACTGTAAACCATAGCAATTACAATCACTCAATGGAAATGTTTGCCTTTGGAATGAAGATAGAAAATTAGGTTCATAGACAAACCTGGAACAAATCGCAAATGAGTAATCTGAATACAGATGAATGATTTGAGCCCAATGAATTCACGTTGTGTCCTCAAGATAAATTTTTCCCTCAACCGATACCCAAGGTTCTTGGACAATTACCTCCCAGAATAGAACGGATCTCCTTTCCTCGAAATCGGTATTTGTTTCAAAAAAAAAACATTCGAACAACTTCGTGAAATGATCACACAAAATAATGACGATGAAGAATGAACGACGAACATAACAATTGTATCTAATGCTTGTGTCTGATACTCATTTCTAATGTGATGATCAATGCTTTATTTATAAAGAGTGAAGCGAAGAATCATAAATACATATGGCTTCATCGAAAGGGTTTTTTGACGAAAAGTCACGATTTCGTTAAAAGGATTCGATGAAATGTCATGAAATCGTACAGTTTCAACGAAATCGGATGGTTTCATCTGTGAAACAAACTAAAACAACTTTTCATTTCTTATTCAACTTTATATGGGAATTTGAGATCAAAGTTGAAACAGAAATCGAGCTCTCCTTTACATTTGCCGACCTATATTTTGATGTATCTAGCAACGCCAGCAACTGGCTTGTCATTTGAGTTGAGTGTCTTGAACCAGCGTTCAGAGAGTTTCACGCAAAGTACCAACCACTTCGCTCGAGATAAACATTTTTGTAGCCCCATGTCAACTAAGGCATAGAGCGGCTTATTATGTACCTTGAGTTCCACAAAGTTTAGAGTCGTTGCACTCGTTGATTTCTTTGGCAGTGATCGAGTCTTCACGGAGTTGAGTCTTCATCCCATCGAGTCGCACTTCCCTTCGTTCTTCTTGTTTCAGCTCCTCGTCCCCTTCCTTGGCGACGGATGACTTGATTTTGTTCTTGTTTGGACTGAGTTGGGTCCAATGAAGACTTCTGCAGATGAAGCAAAAAGATGACGGCAGATACTTGAACTTATCTTCTTTGCTGGTGTAGTTGTTCTGGGGTGTTTTCCTTGATGTTGGTCGGGTTGTTTGGAAGACCTTCTCCCCATGTCTTTTCTTTTTCATCATGGTATTTTCTGTCGCGGTTGGAATCGCCTTCATCTTCTTTGTGATTGGCATACCGATCCGACTTCTATCCATTCTCCTTTGACTTGGATGAATCAGTTTTAGAGAAATCGTTGAGCGATTCAGCACGTGATGCTCCGCACATCCCTTCGCTGAGTTTGAGTCGCGACCACGGATTCAATCCATCCATGATCTCTCTAAGAGCCTCCTCCTTCCCCAAGATTGGGAATTTGGAGCTTGACCTCGGTGAACTCCTTCACATACTCTCAAATCGTGACTTTTTAGCTCATCGCGATGGAGCTTGCTTTGGGCTTCTTGCGAAGCGAACTCATGATAGAAGTGATCCTGAAGTTCTTCGACAAAGTCGTCCCACGTATCTGTGGGATTGGATGCGCCGTTTTTGGCTTCATCGCAAACAAAGAGCCAACATAGTATGGCTTTATCAGAGAGGAACACAGAAGCTTTTCGTACCTTGTCCGTCTTGTCTGGATATTTACGACTTCAAAGTAACTTCCATGCTCTAGAGGAAGTTGTTGTCCATCGTTCGACTTTGAATTCTTTTCATTTTGGCACCTTTATGTTCGACACCATTTGAAAGGCCATTACGTCACTTGCAATGCTTGTTTTGCACAAGACCAACTCGGTCTTGGGTTCTTATATCTCCACCTTCAATGCATCTATCTCTGCTTGGTGGGAATTTACTTTCTCTTGAACATTCAGCTTCGAAACTTCGACCGATAATTTAAGGGCTTCGTCCTTCTTGTGTAATGGGGCCATGTCTCCATTGATGACGATGGTGAAGTCTTGGCGATTGTTTTATCGACGGTAGTGATCTGGTCCTTCACTTCATTAAGACCATCAAAGAGCTCGATCATGGTGGCTCTCATCTTTGTGAATTTTTTATCGAGACTGGATGAGGCGTTCGACAATACTCCTCTTCTTTTTTATTTCCCACGATTTGTCTCCGGCACTTTCTCGTGTCGTGGGAAATTTCTCCATCCACGGCAACGTAATCCACTTCTAACCCCGCCCTCGACCAGCTTGATGCTCCTCGATCTCACGAATGACTTGTCTCTACTTTAGACTTTCTTTGATAGTTGGAATGCCTACACTTGGCCCTTTCCCCGAAGATCGTTCATTAGCTTTAGCTGGATCGTAGAGAGAGTAAGTTCTAGAGAAAGAAGCTTTGGGAGAATACTTTGTGCTCTTTTGTTGGATTCATTCTCTTGGATGATCAAATGAGAAGGAAGATAACTCTTTATTTAGTAGAGGGGTTCGGATTACAATCGATGAACTAGATTCGATTTAATGGCTAATATTATATCTCCGATCTTCCTTGTCATCGATATTAAATAAGAAAGATCTAGAGCACAGGACAATTACCATCTCGCCCATCCCTAAAAATGTTCTAGAGAACCCTAAAAAAATTTGGGAAAATCCTAATTTGCCAAGACACTCAAGGTCTTGAGGTTCTTCTTGGCCATGAGATCGATTGGTTGCACCATGAAACCCTCTCACAAAAAAAAAAATAATAACTCAAAACCTCAAATAATAATTTTAAATCATGCTTTGTTAACTCACTTCTTGTCTTAATTAAACATTTATAAGCACATAATGAGTATGAAATTTTTAAAACGACATTGGCCTTTTGTTATTAAGTCATTTTCCCTTCCTATTTTAGTGTGTTTATTTTTATTAAAGAGTCTTACCATTTCCATTAATATATTCATTAAATTAGACAATGTTTTTGATATTGTTATAAATACTTTTTTTTAGCATTTTTTTCAACTAAAAGAGAGACATCCTTAAAATATGAAATGGAAAATATTATTGTAACCCTGTGAAGCTAAGACATGGCGACAATTTTGATCTAGAAATTAATTTCTGATCACAAATTTATTTTCCTATTTCTGCTTTTGAGTAAAAATTGATTTTTCTATTTTTAAAGATAATTATTTTTTTTACTTTTTTCAAGTGGGTCCAAAACAACTTTGAAGAAAAAAATGCTCCATAAATAGAAAATCGAAATTGTATAACCAAAAGAATTTTTGGTCAAAAACATCTAAGGTGAAATTTTACTGTAGAAGTGTGGTCATGGGCATGCGGGGTATATTCGTCGTCATCCAACTTGCAACTTTTTTTTTAATTTTCTCCGTTGTTTTGCTCTACGTGCTGACGTCGAACTTAGGTTGCAAACAACAGCTGTCGGCATACTTGGAATCTCAATCTCCCATATCGTTTTGGCTGCTCCCACCCCCTTCTTGTCAGTCACGTGGACTGCAGTGGTCCTGCCAGGTGTAACGACCAATGATCGCTTTGGAGCCATTCGATTGGCTGAGCCGTATTAGATAATCGTGAAAACAGTCCCAGCGAAGCCTTGCTCGATAAGTAGAAGCAAGGCTAAGTTTTTTTTTTTTTTTTGATAAGTTGTTTCATTGGGGAACTTGGGAGTACATAATTTCAATGTAAATCAAATAAAATAAATAACTTGAAAAATAAATCAACTTGGTACAGTTTGCAAAAATTCACTCATTCCATAAAGACACATCAAAGCACATTTTTTCCAATTACCGAATCTTGTATCCATATAATTGATGAGCACAAGTCAAGATTTCTTACTAAAAGTCGGTGCACGTGTAGGTTCGGCTCCAAAGCATCATTTCCATGTAGAGACAACAAGAATACCAACAAGCTGAAAAAGCACAAATAATGCCTTGCAAATACCAAATTTATTTTTAAATTGAAAGAAAAGAGCACCTAAATCTAAATTTAACTCTAGATTGGGAGAGAATACTTGCAAAATAGATACCATTAATCACAATATAACTTTCAGATAATCCGACTATTAAAGTAATTGAAAAGCAACGCTCAACTACACAGAGTAAACACTAGAATTGAAGCAAGCGAGTAGATTCGGAATAGGCGCTTGTGTTTCGAACTTTTAAACTCACCAAGTAAAACTCTCCATCAGTTAATGCTTACATAACTCAATTTCCTAGCGTTGTCGATAAGGTTCGAAGCACGATGTGGACCGACCTAGCACGCAACTCTCTTCTTGGATACGAGCCTACTTGCGTAGGCGTCTCGGACTTGGTTGTTTTATGAAGTCTCTCCATCGATAAATTAGGTTATCCGCCCAAAAAACTATACAACCAACATAAAAATAAAGTAGCTGAGCAAGTGTGCCATAGGATTACCTCACGGAGGGACGTCGCTGTGCAATCAATTATGACCACCAGCGTCATCGTCCCCAAAAGTAGGACGCTCCAAGGTCGGGGAAGCAACGGCAATGGGAACGGGGACATCCTCTATCCTCTCTCTGTCTGTTTGTTTTACGACCTTTCAGTAAACCTCCGACCCCTTATATTATATATATATATATATATATATATATGCACGCGCTCGCAAAATCCAAATAATTTTGGATATAATACACTTTTCTCACCGAATTATCAAATGCCACAATACGCTCTATAGATCGTTTTCCGTTAGCATGCGCAAAGCGTCTCACTTTGAGAAGATAAAACTATATTTTTAATCTCATTTTTTGACCTTTAGTTGACCTAAAAAATGGAGTTTGACAAGTTCTTAATATTAGAATAGTATAATATCAGATTTTCCGTTAGATTAAGGCCTCGTTTTTTTTTTTTGGGCAAAAAATGTCACATTTTCAAAAAAATATTTTCTGAAAATTTATTTTTCAGGAAAATGACAATGTTTTCCGTTTTTTGGCTAAAATATGAAAAATTTCTGAAAAATATTTTCCGTCGTTTAGCACAGTAAATGGGATTTGATTTTTCTTCAACTCCATTCACCGTTTTTTTTAAATCAATTTTTTTAATTGTTTATCTTTATCTTAAATCTTCTTTCTCATTTTCTCTTCTTCTTTTTTCTCCAACGCCAACCTCGCTTTAACCAGACGTCATCCCCATCATGGTCGTCCACCTCCACCACCTCCTCCACCTCCACCACCTTAACCCTCAAGCCTTCCTTCGAATCGTCCCATTGGCTCAGTCCTAGGCTGCGACCATCTCATGAGGCCGAGACTAGATCTGGTGAGCGCTCGCCTCTCCACCTCGAGCTTGGCCTTGCTCAAGGTCGATGCCAGATCTGGGGAGCTTGTGGAGGTGTGGGCTTGATTTTCAGGCTGTTGCAGGGGGTGTGTCAGGCGGGGACGGGGAAGAGGCCATCCAGCTTGGCGTGCTTTGGGTTTTCAGATCCGACGAAGTCGGCGAGGCGAGGTTTGAGCGAGAAGAGCTTCAACCATGATATTGCTGCAGGCAAAATCGAGGGCAAGCATCAGGGGATGGAGGACGAAATCGACGATGGACAGGGAGTCGCTGAGTAGGAGAGAGTAAGGATCGCCAAAGCGGGTTTGGATCCGGCGGCGAAAGGAATTGCTTCGAGAGAGACTGTCGGCAATGCAGGAGAGAGGGTGGGAGGAGAGAGAGAAGGAAACGAAGATTAGCGACCAAAAGAAAGGAAGCAGCGGCAAGGTGAGAGATGGGGAAAATGATTTCCATTTCTAAAGAGCAGATATCATTTTCCCCAAGTTTGAAGGCTTTTTTTTCTGTTGACTACTCATTTTTCGCTCCCCAAACACCGGAAATTGAGAAAAAAAAATTTCCAGAAATTTTTTTTCCGTCAAGTCAACTGAGAGTTACTTAAGTGATCGGCTCGTAAAAGTTGTGGCACATCAGGATCATTTTAAAAGGTTTGCCACCAAAGTAGATCTCGTACAATTCTTTAGGAATTAACAAATATTGTTTTCCTTAATATGTTTTATTGGCACCTTGCACATAATGTACATGGTGTGGATACCTTTGGATATATCATCGGACGGCGAGATCTCCATACTCTAAATCGTACCGTCTATTTACCACTTTCAAACTTTTGCAGATTTAATAAGTCCTATTGAACAATGCATATCGCCGATAACCCCCTCTTAATTCATGGGGGAGTTTGGTATCACCAATCCATATTTGGCATATTGCGGTTTCCAAAACTTGCTCTCTCACCCATTGAATATTGTTGAGCACGAAATGCTGAAAATTGACGATGGGGCTGCCCTGAGATTAGATGTTTTTCCAATAAATCACGTTACATTAACTTGCTAAAGTTTTCGATCGAAAAAAAAAAGACCAGCTCAAGTTTAAATTAGACACGCATTTGTTTCGCGAAATATAAATGATTTATAAAATAATTTTTTTAAAAATAATTATTTGTATTGTTTAGAACAATTAACCAATAAAAAATATTTTTCATTGTCGTGAAAATTATTTTCATAATCGTCAATTGTTTATGATTCATTCATATTTCCAAGAGATATAAATGATCATTTTTACGAAGTTGTTCAAGCAATTTATTTTTTGCTAAACAAACGAAACCTCCGTTATGCCAATTATAATTTCGAGGCCTCGTCGGACTGGCTATTGGGTGATGGTCATTGCCGGCGAGAGACTCTCACCGACCGTGTTGCTGAGAGGTGAGGGCCACAACCTTGCCAATAGATATGGGCGACGATTGGGCCCCCTGCCTAAATCTGTGACAATTTTTCTGATTCGGTGGAGATCTCACCTACAACACGGGCCCTTGAGATCCGCGCATGCACTTCGCCTCTTTGTGCACCTTTGAGAAATTCATTTGTGAAACTATCCTTTTTTGAAAATCCTTAAAAAATAAAAATAAATAAAATTTTAAAAAAAATGTTAACATATTATTAAAAAAAAATTCACGACAGCAACGGTCGGCCAAATGGATTAATTGACATAACTACAAAAAGTTTACAGCTCAATTGAAAAATTAAATTAAGATCGAGTAAGAATAATTACAATAAATTTAGGGTTTTTTTTTTAAAATTCTCTCAGTAAATTTTTACATCATGCGGTTTATGATTTTGTTCCTGCCAGACGTGGATATTTTATCTGATTTGCTATAAAAGAGTTTCGAGAACTTAGATTGCAAACAACTTCTTTCGGCATACCTGGAATCATCATCCGCCAGCACTCTCTCTCTTTTTTCTAAGTTTTTGTTTGGCTAGTCCCACAACCCTTTTTAGCTGCCACGTGGACTGTAGCGGTTCCTGCCACCTGCCAGACGATTGCTTGGAACCATCTGATTGGCTGAACGGGGATTAATGATAATGATGGAAACTGTCCCGGCAAAGTGGGAACGTGACTTTTGCCCTTTCATCAACGGACTTATCAATATCGATTAAAAATAAAGAATCAGACACACCCGCGGTTCGTTAAGCCTTTGTACCCAATTCTGGAACGATGAAACGATGCATGGCAGGGGAAAAAAAGACCGAGCATATAAATGGACGACAGGTGTGATTTTCAATTTTGACCCATTATAAGATGCCTCTTGATGGATCTGTTGTGGCTCCTTTTTCATTTTTTATCTTTTTAAGTTGCGTGGGACCTAGCCCAAGGTTCGAGCTCTTGCGTTTGAAACGCGAGGACCTAATCTAAGTGCTAGGGTCCGTGGTATGTGACATCGAGACTCGAGTCCATGACCACGCCCTAGCTGCAGGGATTAATGCCACAATCGGGATGCCATGGACTTTGCATCCCACTTATGGAGATTTCTAATAGAGGATTACAAGATTTATATCTGACCTAACGATTTATATCGTATTTGATTCATTTTGTTAAAGCACTTTCATATTTAATCCAATCTAAGAAATCTCAATTGACAAGGGAGGGGAAGAGAGAGATAGAGGAGAAAGCAAGTGCGGGATCGAGTAAGAGAGAATAAACAAAGAGTTATAGAGGTGAGTTAGATTTACGTAAGTCGTGAATCCTTTTAACGTTTATATTAATTTTGGATTTTACCATTCGAAATTCATTTGTGACCCGTTTAGTTAATATAACTAACCCATGTAACATATCAATTTATCAAATATGGGTTAAGAAATGCGTCTATGACCCATTTTGATAGATAGAAGTAAAATTATGGTACATGACAATATTACAATTGGTGCAATTAGAGCCCGATTGTTTCCTAAACTGGTCGTTTCTGGGCATCCTTAGAAATAATTTTCTCTAAATCATAAATAACAAGCAACAAAAACGAGTACGGGGGGGCCCAAAATAAAAAAAAAAAAAAAGAGCTAACGAACTTATCATGGACTCGAGTGCATGTTATCATTCCTCCTGGGAAAATATCTGGGGTTTTGCTTTAGTTTAATGGCAGCGAGATCGAGTACGGTGGCCGGATGCTTATTTCGGTAACAGCTGTCAGCTGGCCCCTTTGAGGGGGGAAATGCGCAAAACGTCTCCCACCACGCAAGGATGCCCCGCCTCACCTCCTCCTCCGCCTCCCTCTCACTCTCTCTCCTCCCGTTCCCGACTCATCCGCCCTGTCCGCCCCTCTGTCGCCGACTCTCCCTCGGAATCGCGGCCTCCGCCGACTCTCCGTCCTCCTCTTCCGGTTCGAAACCCAAGGTCGTCGTCACCAGAGAACGTGGCAAGAACTGCAAGCTCATCAGCGCTCTGGTCTTCATTCCCGTCTCTCTCTCTCTCTCTCTCTCTCTCTCTCTCTCTCTCGCTCTGCCCTTTTCTTCTTCTTCTTCTTCTTCTTCTTCTTCTTCTCTCTACATTACGGTTCCTGTGCTTCGTTTTTAGTTTGTTTTCGGTTTGTTGCGTGGCCCTTCGGTTCTGCACATTGATATGTTCGCTTCTCGTTTTTTGCTTTGTATTGTTAGCGCTTCCGATTTTGGATGAGCTTCTTAGTTGTTCAAGTATGTGCGGAGTGTCCCGGAGTGTCGCTCTCGATGTTGATTTTGAATCAAGTGCGGATGTTTCCATTTAGGTGCTGGATGAAATGGTGATGTGAACGGTTCTCTTTGCTTTTGCGCCTGTGGTAGTGACATTGACTTCTTTTTCAGCGTCGGAATCTTTTGCATTCTCGAAGGTTTTGTCTGTCGGGTAGGTGGTGACTTCAACGAAGTGTGTGAAATATCATGCGCCGGATGCGTGGATTTGAGTTATTTTACGTTCTTTCTGTACCCGTAAAGCAATACATTATTTATGTTCCACTTGCGCGTTGCTGATTTTTTTTTTTCGAAAGTAGTTGTAGTCATGGGTTACCTTCCCAGTTATCTTTTAACTGAGTTCGCTTTAACAATTACACAACTAAAGCGACATGGACATGGAAGTTGTTGGCATGGCGAACAGATTGATAGTTTTGGGGGTTTTGTTTGGGGGGGGGGGGGGGGGGGTTGTTGGGGGTTTGAGGCAGGGCTAGATCTTTGCTAAGGATAGCGCTCATAGTTGGGTGGCATTTTGTACATTTTGAGAAAAAATGAACCCTTCTAAGTGACTTGCTACACGGGATGGCTTGTTTATGGTTCCCAAAAGAAGAATAAAGTTGATTGGGCTGACAGACTTGTCTGGAAAGATGCACATTACTGTAACTTTAAGTTCTTGTAGTTATCTCATCTGATGTTTCATCCAAACTATTCTAAATCCCTACTCTTGTTTTCGCTTCTCAATTCCACTAATAGCTATTTGTAATCTTCCATTGGCATATCCAGTTCCTGCTATTGGATTGTCGTAATCAGTTGAGGAAGGATACTTCTTATCAATTTATGCTTAGGGTAGTTTTGTCACCTTTACAATGGATGAGAATGATACAGTTACCACTCTGGCAAGATTCTGTTTTCCACTCTCTATCCAATTTATTTTCATATGAAAATCCCCTCGCACGGATGTTTAATCCGCATGCTGCTATTTTGGAATAGATGGCTCCAATCGGTTACTGTAGTTTTTCAGTTTGTGTTCCCCAGGCTTCCATTTTCCCCTGAGTGCATCTTACTCTGTTTTATTGGTTCCTTTCTTCATATATTTTTTTGTGGTGCCCTGGGAGGAGGGAGACCTAGGGATGGGGTCATAGGATAGTTATGTTTGTTGGGTTTCAACATTTCCAATGTTAGATGGCATTTTCAATTGAACAGCACAAGCATGGCATCAGCTGTCTGGAGCTTCCTCTTATTGAGCATACAAAGGGGCCTGATATGGATAGGCTTCCTTCAATTTTGGCTGGTTAGTATCAGATTCCTTTTGCTTTATGATGTTATGAAACTTTTTCTTCATGTGATACCTCCAGAAGAGTTCCGGTTTTTTTTTTTTTTTTTTTTTTTTTGGGGGGGGGGGGGGGGGGGGGGGGGGGTTAAAAGAACAGTTCTTACGGTAGACTTCGGACTGACCTTAGGCCTGTTCCACAGAAGCTTGCTTTTTTGCCTTGTATTTGAGGAGTTCTGCCGGGTGCTTTTCTGTTATTATCTGATTCTTTCTCTCTCTCTCTCTCTCTCTCTCTCTCTCCACGTGCTTTGTGACACGCATGAACATGGGGCTTGACTTTAAGTGAAATTTCTTTTTGCCAAGACACTTATGTTACCTGTGTTTTGTGCCTCTTAGATGGTTTTAGTCTACCATTGCTATTTTCGTGCTAAAGAGTACAGTTACGACCTATCTAGACATTGAATCCTTAGTGAACTTGCCTTCATTATAAACAGCAGAAGCCATGTGTTGATTTCTGGTTCCTAGAGCTTCTCTAAATGAAAAAATGACTGCTTTCTATGGAGATTTCTCTCTCTTTTTTACTAGATTTCCAGCTATGGGTGTCTGTTTGTGCATACTTTTTATTGAGTTTTAATTTGCAAACTATCTTTACTGATTCCCATCTTCCTTGTTCCTCGATGGCAGTAGATGATGCCTTTGATTGGATTGTGATTACTTCCCCTGAAGCTGGTTCAGTCTTCCTGGAAGCATGGAAGTAAGACTCATTATTTATTATTCAGGTTGACTGTAAAGAAATTTCTTTCACTATAGTGGTGTAGATGGTTAACATCCTTTCTCCTATTGCTACCTTTCATGAAGAAAACACAAGGGTAACTGTAGATGAAGCATTTATTTGGTACATGATTTGAATCACTCCTGTTCTTCATGATATATTTTTCTCCTGTTCTGATTTATAATCTTCATGCGTCCATGTTTTGTGCCATCTTTTCCTCCATAATAGGTTTATTTTTATGATTCTTTGGGGTTCATCGACTGCCGACTCCAACTAGTTTGGGATAAAGGTGTTGTTGATGTTGATGTTAATATGTGTGAATGGTTAAATTGGAGGAATTGAAAATCACGTTTTTCTTTTTCAATGTGCATTGCTCGTCTGTCTTAAGGAGTTGTAGGACAACGATTGTGCACGCTTGTTTTAAGATGGTCCAAGTAGATCTTGCAAGAAGATTTTCCAGTTTAAGCTTATATTGTGTATAGTGCTGCTTATGTGTACTGATTTAGATTAAACCTGGTGCTAGGGCTGCTGGAAACCCGAATGTAAGAGTAGGTGTGGTTGGAACTGGTACAGCTAGCATCTTTGATAAAGTAATGCAGGGTGACGGAACACTAAATGTTGCTTTTACGCCATCAAAAGGTATTCAGGCACAATGAGCTTACATTTAGTACAAACAAATGTTAATTGTGTATAGCCGATACGTTTGCTTATAAGTCTGTATTTTCCTTTATGAAGGCTTGCATAGTCATATTGTGCTTGTACTTTTCTTTTCTGCGTCCTTGTAAAAGGTAGGATTAGTAGTTGCAGATAATTACCTGCTTCTTGGTTGGCGTGCTTCGCAAATTTTCCTGCTCATTGGCCTGTCTTTTTCCCCTCAATTTCTCATTTGGGAGCTTTGTGCTGCAGCAACCGGCAAAGTCTTGGCTTCAGAGCTTCCACGAATTGGCAATGAAAAATGCAGAGTCTTGTATCCCGCTTCTGCAAAAGCTAGCACTGAAATTGGTATGTGACATATCCTTTTCTTGGCTTCTTTGTTAAAGGACATCCGTAGCATCACTTTTGGTTGAATGACATTGCTAAGTGCTCTCTCTTTTTCTTGAGCTGAAAGGCTCAAATCATGTTCAGCATACTTGTCTTATGATTATTGTAAAAGGTCTAGATTTATAGCAAAGATTTACTAGCTAACCTAGCAGATGATCTAAAAATTGATGGCTAAGTAAGAAGTCAGTAACACCATAGAATGCTTGTCCTCGGTAATAGAAAACTTCACGGAATTACGAGTAATAATCAACGGCCTTTATGTTCTCCATCGTCCTCAGGTCGTGTTGCTTCATTCAGATGTTAATGAGTATCCCATGTCACAACTTCCAGCTAAATGAACTGTATTTATGCAGAGTGATTGTGTCTCTTTTTCACAAAAATCCTTCTTCTCTTCCTACCTGGGCTTTCATATATCTTACAAGTTTATTAATGCATTGTATCATTTTATCTGCATATTTGTTTCAGAAGTAGGCTTGTCAAATCGTGGATTTGAGGTTACAAGGTTAAACACGTATTGCACGGTAAGGTATACATGTGTTCCTTTGAGTTCAATGTGCTTGCAAGATTTTCTTTATTCTCTATTGGATTGCTTGTTTCGTCAAGTGCCAGCTTGTCAACATTTCTATCCAGTAGTTATAGAATTTATTGTTTATTTCTACCAAAGGAAGCCTGCAGAATGTGTGGTCTTATATGCAACTATTATACTGGTACTGAGGATCTTACGGGGTACTACCATGTATAGCTAGCAATTGTACAATAAGTTTCCATGGAGGGTGCATGGAAGGCATATCGTGTAAGTGAGTTGTCTAAAGAATAATAGCTCCGTGCTAGAAAATCCTCACCTTTTGTTCTGTGGGGATGTTAGTATGGTAGCGGTTGTGAACGATTAGTTTTGGTGATAATTGACTGTTTATTCATGAATACTAATTCCAAGCAAATACGAAAGAATCACAATTCCTTGAGTTACCTACTGACATCTTGTAATTCCTTCCAGATACCTGTTAGTCATGTTGACGAGATAATTTTGAAGGAGGCACTTTCCGCACTTGTTGTTGCGGTGGCTTCCCCTTCTGCAGTGCGGTCAGTTTGCATCTGCTTTCTTGAGTAATTACAAATAATTTGGTTAAGCTGCTGGACATGTTTATCATGATAACTGGGAATTGCAATGCGAGGTCCTTTGGCAGTTGGATTATTGGTTTAACTTTGCTATGGTCCTATTGCAATAGAGTTATGGGATCAACTCTCTGGTGTTTTTGAACTCTAGATCTCATTTATAATATGTTGAACAGCTCAATCACAAACTTGTCATTGTCACAGCCTCATCCCAGTGTCAAAAAAGAATTTGAACTGGCTATTAAGTGGTTTTCTTCTATTGACTGATTATTAACAATTTGTTGCTGCAGTGCGTGGCTCAATCTTATTCGAGAGCCAGACTCATGGACTAATTCAGTTGCATGTATTGGGGAGACTACTGCTTCGGCTGCCAAAAGGTTGGGCCTGAAGAAGGTCTTCTACCCTAAACATCCTGGCCTGGAAGGGTGAGTAATGGATTATTCCTGTCAGGATTTGAATTTTTTTCTCCTACTGGTAATATTGTTTCTTGTCAGGGCAAGCTTAGTGCTTAAGGAATGTACTGTGCCGTGATATTTCTCTAGCAGTTGCTTTTCTTCCGTTGGTTGTTTGCTTTTGTTTATATCCGTGATGAGACTGGAAAACATGTAAGTTAGATGTAAATTGGCTGCCGGGCACCATTATATATGGTAGTTTAAAACAGTAATCTATTAAGCCCACAGATGGCGGTTTACCATTAAATGGGTGACATGGGTGCTTGAAGTTGGTTAATGAACTGAATTCTCACGGATGGCATCCATTCATTACAATGGTGCTTGTGTCAACCTTTCCTTTCACTGTCCTGGGAACGAGTAAAAATCCTTTTCCTGTTGGTACCTGAGATTCAGCTGTACCGCAGAGTTAAGGTCTTCTCAGGTAAATTGTTTCTATAGTATTGTATCTGGTTATATAAGCAGCACTAAAAATACTTTCTCCCATTTCATTATATCCACATCACAATTCCATTCATTTCATGTCCCTTTGGTGTCATCAACAAAAGCTGTCTAAAGGTCTAGAGAGCACATGGTTTGCGATATAGTAATTGGATTGCAACAGGTCAAGCAATGACATTTCACTTTAGAAAGTCCACATCCCATGCCCAAGCATGCGATGCAATACTAGGTACTAATCAGTAGCCTTACTAGCTCTGGGGGTTTGACATAAAGGTCAACTCCGCAAATTTGCAATTTAGATTTAGTGTATATTGATACATTCAAATCCTTGAAGATATTATTGGACATGGTTGAAAAATATGTGCAGAGAATTGTAGGCACTTTTTTTTTTTTTTAATCTATCACCGTTTTCTCTTGCATTAAACGAACAATATATCGATATTCTTGATCTATTTGTAGTCCTTGGCATCAGTCGTTTGTCATCCAAAGTAATTGGAGACCTTAATGGCTGGATTTCTTTTCTTGAATTGACATCTGTGCTCTTTGGTAGGTGGGTGGCTAGCATTCTTGAAGCCTTGAGAGAGAATGATCAGTCGTAGGTGGTCTCAATTTTCAGGTGGTTTACTTTTGGGATCATTTGCTTTTACCATTTTCATAACCTAAAGAAAGTGGGGCGATCTCTCAAGTGCGGACTTTCTTTCAGGATCTGAAAAAGAAGCTGCAGTAATTGGAATGCAGCTTTGGCTCATTGGTTGGATGTGGCTTCTGTGCTGTGCAGTTCCAAATCAACAACAATGATGTTAAGAACGCAAAAGCACTGATGGTTGCTCTTGGCTAAATCGACAGTTTAGTTTGGTGGCGGGAATTTCCAGGTTATAATGAGATCTCAAAAGAACTGATAGGTTCGATTTATTCTATTGAGGCTCATTTCTAGCTGTAAATCCAATTTTTTGTACTCACTGTTAATTCATTAATTCAACATTATTTTTTTGGTTGCGAGCCATCTAATGTTACGCTGAAAGTTCCTCATATTCCCAAGTAAACTTCCACAAGAAACGAAGTTTCTTTTCTGGCCATGTTACAGCAATTTTTAAGATTAAGTTGCAGAGGTATCTTGAGAGGAAAATGACAGTTCACAGTTAATAGATGGTTAGCAGCACTAGATGGTAACCCTAATTGGCGTCTTGGCTAGTCTCCGGAGGATGGGCCTGCTGCCTGCTTTTTGTTGTATTGCTGGGCTTCCCACTTGCATCGTGGTGGTGGCAGGGGCGATGGGCTCGCCGACTGAGCGTGGTTGCCCGGGCGAATCTGCAAATCTGCAATCTTGTCAATGCTGGACACATCTTCATTAGAAAAGAGGGGGTAAAACGAAAAAACGGCCTTATCCCAGGCGCGATCGAGCTACAAGGATACCTTATGTGTTGTGTCTGATTCATCAACTATTTCATATCCTCTTTCGAAGTATGGGACAAATCCATGGGTTCGATTATAATAGACCACCTAACACACAGAGTCCTGTGAGTAACTCCTCCTGAAGCTTTACCAAGCTCAAGCCTGGTTTTTAAACTACAAAACAGATGCTTTCAACAACATCCACGGAAGGCGGGTCGCATTATTACTAATAAAGGTAAGGCGAGATCCGCAGATGCAGTACATAGTGCCATTCCGTGCTACACTTCAAAAGGGTTTTCGAGAAATCTATACCCTTCATCATCTGCATTGCCCAACGACATCTTACCATTCCTACTGCCCTTCACATAGCATAAGCAGAAACTCACATTTCGACAATCCTCTTTAGCGGCATAGCCCCTAATTTCGCTAATTATCCATGGAGGAGTTAGGATGGAAGATGGAGACTTTGGTGCTTCGAGAGGAGCAGATAAATCACAGGTAGAACTCCCATGGAGGAGAGTTTTACATCCATTGCCTAGGGCAATAACGAGTTCGAAGAAAGATTTAAGGATCAAACTAGACTCTCCTTGTGAATGTGCTAATCTGAGTAGGTTCAGCAGCCAAATCGCATGAGCTTCGTAGCGGATGGCAATTGAGCTGGGCTACCCGAATCTAGTGGGATTGTAATATAATGAGCCGCAGATGTGTAAGAATACAAGCGAGGCTTCCTAGACGCAATCTTCGAAAACCAAGCCTCCCTCGTCCAACTGATTTCATCTCCCTCGACGCTTCAATGGAAGAGCTATTCTTTAGTAACGCTGTAAATCACGCAACTGAGTGAGTCTACTTGTGAATTTGACGTTTGGAAGTCCGACAAGACACTAGAGCGCAGTTATTCAATCAATAAGCCATTTTCAATGTTTATGTGAAAGCGTCTCGAAACTAAAGGCAACCCGGAGATACTTAACGGGAGGTTTGCCCAGAACGATTTACCGTGAACAACACTTGATCTTGTAAAGATTCAGGCGCTGACCGCCGGCAAGTCTCCTAAGCCACTGAAACACATCAAGAGCACCCTCAAATGTAAAAACGAGTCGAACAAAAATGGAACGGACAAGGATTTTTGCGTGCGCAGTAGGACCATCAAGCAATTCAGGTTGTGATTGTTCGCTTATTAGTAACGATGAGTCTGACTAGTGTTTTCGGGCTTTTATAATTTTTTGAGACAAACCCAAAGCCCTGGGAACAAAAATAAAATAAAAATAAAAGCACGTTCCAAACATTGTAATTGCAACGTGCCAGTCGAAGCAAGACATAATCAGCTAAAAAGTAAAGACCGACGATGCATGCTTTTTAGATGAAGTTTAAACATTAAAGATCTAGTTGTCTAAGCTTCAACAAGTTGCGGGGATAGCTCAGTTGGGAGAGCGTCAGACTGAAGATCTGAAGGTCGCGTGTTCGATCCACGCTCACCGCATTTTCCTCTCTCTTTCTCTCTCTCTCTCTCTCTCTCTCTTTCACATCTTGGGTTTTTTATTCTGTTAATTTTGGTAAAGACGTTCCATACGGGAAAATCCTATTGATCTCGCTTTTACACCTCCAGAGAAGATAGCTTGGCTCTCACTCTCGGCACACTCGATGCTACAATGAAAGCATGGTTAAACAATAGAGCAATTCCCAATTCAAATCTCTGATTCGGAACTCCTATTGGGTTGCAACTAGGTTACGAGTTGCAGTAAACTAATCACAATTGGGCATTAAAATAAGAGATTTATTTATCAAGCTAATAACGTTCGGAAGACATGGGAAAGATATATATTAACTCTGGGCGCACGAATGCACGGTTTCCTGCTCACGGTTTCATACGTTCGTTGGCTTTGGACGAGAAGAGACAAACATGAGACGGACAAGAACTGGCAAAGCCAACCAGATAACCCAACTTGCTAAGTTTGACTTTGACGACATAGGACACGAAGAAATAGCCAAAACTTCAAATTTCCTCCTCCGTCCCACACCATTTCGGAGACCAATTATTAGGTAGGCATGGACCATACGAGCTCGGCTCACATCCACCGTTGCATCACGTGCGACATCCACCTCATCTGACGGTGCACCCAAGATTTGTTCACTAATGTATTGCGAAGAACAATAATCTAAAAGTACCCCAGGAGGAGGAGGAGGAATTTGTAGAGAACGGTTACGTTGTAGGAACACGGACAAAGCATGGATTCTCCATCCTCACATGCTCTAATTAAAAAAAAAATTCTCCTTCAAGATCCAAGTTTGTAAGACTAAGTTAAGAGATGTAAATAGATGATGGCTGAAGACTTGAGCTAGACACATGAAGAGGCTTCGCGTGATGAGCTGGCCATGAAATCCATACGGACGGTCACGATGTGATGATGAGCTGGCATCGCCGTTGACTATTGGGACTAGGGCAACAAAATGAAGACTTTCATGCATCTCTGGTCTGACCAGCTGTGGTGGCACTCGATTGGGTCCGTATCTAATGACCGATCCTCCTCGCTAATTTAACTATCAATTTCCAAAGCTCCAAAGACCTAAAATATTAATATGTGTATTTAGGAAAAATATAAAAAAGATTGAGGGTCCGGAATTAAAAAAAAAAACTAGTTTAGTACAAGGAGGGAGTTACATTAGCTGGCATTGGCAGTTCTTGGTCACTTCAAGAATAGTATGCCAAGATGATAAGGTTGTCTTCTAGCAAAGATTGCTCATAGTCATATGATATGCCTCTCGTACCCTAGCTTGGACTCAGAAAGAAAAGCCGAGGTATTCGAACTCGTCCCCACTACAATCAACTCATAAAATGAGCTCGAGCTATATGGCTTTAAACGATTTTCCCTCTCGTTTATATGCATGTGAGTCACTATGTAATTTAAGGGCTTATACGTCTTGTTTCTTGTGACAGCTAGATATCATTGCAAAGATAATCGTAGCTCAATTAGGTAAGTGAACCATTCAAGCTGGAGTAGGCATAAGCTCGAGTTACGAGCTTCACTCAGAGAAGATGCTAGATGGTGAAATAGTTCAAGCTGTTCAATCTTGTCATCATCCAGGTGAGTTCGAACAACTTTGACTCGGATTCCAGCTAACCAATGTACCTCACTATTCATCCGGTAAACAGAGGGAGGAAGGAATATTCCTATTTTATTTTCTGGTGAATAATTTCAAGTCCTTCCCTTTATCCATTCAAATTTTCGTTTTTTCGATTGCCATGTACAAAAGAGAAAAACCAAACCAAACCAAATCTCACGTTCACACAAATGTTCTTCCAGGCTGGGAGTGGGGCCCATCCTACGTGGAATTGGGTTGAAAATGAAGATGTCCATGTCGAATAAGTGGTTATAGACAATGTAAAATGTGTTCTAGAAACAAAGAATTCATTTGCACAAATTGAATAAAATTGTCGAGCTGGGATTGTAGCGACCCTAACTGCCTCGGGCCAGACTTCATAATGCATGCCGGGCTGATGATCCGGTCTATCACATCTCGCTGCCAGGAAAAAAAAAAACAAGCTGCCATGCTTTGAAATCGGAAAGGAGAAGAAAGCAAGAGGTGTCTTCTCCGGTCGTTTTGGGGGACGGTTGGTCTGAGCCGTTGAGTCGGACCGATGACGCAGGGGACGGTCTGGTGTTTTGGACCGCCTCCAGCTGTAGGACTGGACTGAAAGCGAGTCAGAAAAAAGGAGCAAGGGAGACGGCGGGCCCACCTCGCCGACTAAAAATTTCGCATTTTTTTTGGGGGGGTTTTCGTGGGTTTTGTCTTATGTTTGCGTTGCAGTTGTGTGGTGCATGACAGCTTGGGTGGGGATCTGCTGCCCTACAGAAATAGTCTCTTTGTTGCCAACACTTTCCTTACAAGCATGTGCCAGAACTACAATGATTATACACTACATCACTTTCCTTTTTTTTTTTTGATCGAAACACTTTCCGTTTTTACTTTGAAGAATTAACACTTTTCCTTTTTAGGGCGCAACCATTTTTTGAAAAATAAATAATTTAAAAATTATCTCTCGTGTCGCTTACAATAATAAATGAATAAAAATAATTTTCTCGTCTTGTTCGCAAAAATATTTAAATAAAATTTATTGCTGATAATCAGAAGATTATTTATTAACTAATTATTTCAAATGATAAACGTATTTATTGTGAGGAAAACATTATCCAAGTCATCAATTTTTTGTAAAATAAACAGAGACACAATCACAATTATAAGTAAATTACAAGTTCTCAAAGCTCAAAAAATAACAAGGTCTGAGCATTTGGCCTAAAGTAAGCCGGACTTAATGTGCTAATAAAAACACTTGATATATAGTCCTTTTTTCTCTTTCATTCACAAATTCTCGAATTCATGGATTGAAAATTTGGACATCATTTACACAAACTTACTTAAGACAATAAATGTGTGTAATATGCACTTTTGCGATGGTAACAATAAAATAATTTATTTATATTTGTCTAATCTGTTTTCTTCATACATATAATTTTTTGTCGGACTTTTCTTCACAATTTAAACATTAGTCGGATAGAGTAATTTCCCAATCGGTTAGTTCATACCATTAACGAATGAAAAAATGGCTCTCTATATGCTTTTCCAATTATATTTTTAAAATGTCAACTTTTGAATAATAAAAACGGGATAAGTGCATTAAAAGTCTAGTGTAGTAGAGTCCTAAAAATTTAAAGTATAATCAAGTCCTAAAATTATCACAAAAGTCCAATTGAGTCCTTAAACTTTCAAAAAGTGTAATTAAGTCCTAAAATTTGTCAAGTTGGAATAAGCAAGTCTCATGTACTAAATATTGTTTTGAGTACATCTAGGGCACTTGATAATCATACTTAGGCTCCGTTCGTTTTGCGAAAAATGAACTGTGTGAAAAATATTTTTGTAAAAATGATCACTTGTATTGCTAATAAAGTTAGTCAATAAAAAAATATTTTTTTTATTTTAAAATAATTTGCATGTATAATGTACACATTTTCATGAATGATGAAACTATTTTTTATTTATTTAAATTTTGTAAGCGATAAAGTAAGGCCGATATAATGAACCGAATGAATCAGGAACTGCACGTATTGGACCGAACTGGCTAGTTTAGTTCGGTTCTTGGGGGGCTATGATGTGGTTTTCGATTTTATAAAATTGAAACTAATCACGGTTGGTTTGGCTCTCGATTGTTAGGGGAACCTGACGCACTGGATCAACTAATGTGTATGATTATGTAACCTAAACCTAAACTTAAGATACTTAGTATGATTTGTAGGTTTAGTGACAACACAATGCAATTAGAGAGAGGTGATCCGGTGAATATGTCATTAACTAGAAGAATTGTACAATAAATCATAAAAAACAAACAAAACTTCAAAAATCGTAAACTATGCCTATTGTGATACATTTATCTTTTGTTTTTTGGTGGAGCCAAAAACCACAAACTTATATCTACATGACACATTTGCCTCAAACTTGTACTATTGTAACACATTTTACTGATTTTTTTTTGTGACACCAAAAATCCTAAACTTATATCTGTGTGACATATTTACCTCAAACTTTGAGATACATATGTTACATGCTTGCAAGTTTGAGATTTTTTATGTCATAAGAAGAAATTTGGAATAAATGTGTCAAACAGGCACAAGTTTGTGATTTTTTTTTTGTGTCAAATGCGCATATTACTCATTTAATATAGAAATACGGCGCATGCAAAATGACAAACTTTATGTACTGGAATGTTTAACAAATACTCACGTAGGAGTCTTTCTGTTCTTTTGTTGTATATAAATCTAGGATAATAACACAATCGGTTCTTGAATTTTGGTTCAATATTTAATATGGTCCCTAAACTTTCAAATTATTTTATATAGTTTCTAAACTTTATTTCAATGTGCAATGTTGTCAATGAAATTTTAATTTATTCAATGTGGTCTTTAAAATTTTGACTTATGTTCAATCTAATTCCTGAACTACACAAATATGTTTGATATTATATCTAAACTTGAATTGATGGAAGTACAACATCGAATATTTGAATATAGTCTACCGACTAAACTGAACATGTGCAAAATATTTCAAGGGCTACGATGAACAAATTTAAAGTTCATGGACAACATTATGCATTGAACTAAATTTTTAAAATTACATTAGATAAATTAAAAATCTAGTGAACTTATTGCATATTGAACCAATATGGAGAGACCATTTACGTCATTTTTCTGGCCAATCCCATATTAAACGGGTGATAAGGAAAACCTAATTGGCCAATCACAACGGCAGCGCATCGATATCTGCGTTGTCAAGCTGTCTCCCAGAAAGCAAATCACAGCCCTAATAATATTTTAATCTCAATAAATCTAATCTCCTTCTGACCTACTATCCCCCCGCCAACTTTGCACGACCCAGTTCCTGGAAACATCACTTCCTCCCTCCCTCCCTCGGGCACCGTTTGCTTTCCATTCTTTCTTGCATATATAAAGCACAACCCTCACTCCTTTGCCTTTTCACTCTTCGACGACGACGACGACGAAGAAGAAGAAGAAAATTTTCTGCTAGATGGATATGACGTACCAGCGGTCGTCTCCGGCGTGTTCTTCTTACTCCTCCGGCTCATCCTCCTCCGACTCGTCCTCCCGCAGGAACCCGGCCTCCTCCGCCCGCACGACGGACCGGGTCAAGGGCCCCTGGAGCGCCGAGGAGGACCGCGTCCTCACCGGGCTCGTTGAGCGGTACGGCCCCAAGAACTGGTCCCTCATCAGCCGCCACATAGCGGGCCGGTCCGGCAAGTCCTGCAGGCTCCGTTGGTGCAACCAACTCAGCCCCGCCGTCAAGCACCGCCCCTTCTCCGCCGCCGAGGACGACGCCATCCTCGCCGCGCACGCCGTGTACGGAAACAGGTGGGCCACCATCGCCCGGCTGCTCCCCGGCCGGACCGACAATGCCGTCAAGAACCACTGGAACTCCACCCTCAAGAGAAGAGCCTCCGCACAACACAAGGACGGCGGCGCAAATCACGGGAACGACTGTTATAACGAGCAAATGTCAGTAAGTAGTTGTCGAATGGACATCGCGGAGGAGGAGGAGGATGGGCCATTGACTGCATTGACTCTTGCTCCGCCGGGGGCGGCGGCGGCAGAGAGGCGGATAGAGGACAAAGGGTCGCCGGAGGAGGGGTTTTGGGAGGTGATGAGAGGGGTGATCGCGAGGGAGGTTAGAGAATATGTTAACTCCGCGAGGGCCGAGACGAGTTGGAGATGATGACGGGGGGGAGATGATATTTGTAGGAGGTTTTTCTGTGTTTAAGAAAATTTTGGTTGATTTATTAATTTTCGATGTTAATCCTGCGCAGTGCTGTAATATGATGGCAAATGCTAAATTTCGATAAAAACCATTAATTCTGTCTTAATTGAAATTTAGCTTAATCTTAAATTTTTTGAATGTTTGGATGCCCTTTTGAACTTTTGCGACAAATTTCAAGTAATGTTATCAATCAAATTTCAGTTGAAACTGCTAACGAGATTGTCTGGTCAACGCTGGCTGATCTACGTACCATGGTCAATAATATGAGTAGATAATTCTAGACAAAATGAAGTTGTTTTTTTTAGCTTTATAATTTTCAGATTTTTTTTTTCTTTCTTTGTTATTTTTCTTCCGGATGTCATCATCCAAGTCTGTGAGCTACAGCTCAAATCAAGCGAAACAACTCGTTTGCCCTTGGGTTTTCTTCTCTTGCTCTAAAGCTGAACTGAATGTGCTCGTGTGAGTTGCTTCGGCCGGTGGGGTACGAGGAGTGGACCTGCAATTACAACCTGCATTTGAACTGAATCGCCTGATGGGGTTCATGGAGTTGGTCTCTTCCTCTCGAAAGCTGAACTGAATTTGCTCGTGGTACACTTTTTTCCAGCTCCCATGAGTCAGATCTGGGCCGACCGGGTCGGCTTGCTCTCGCTCGATGGCCATGGAAGACGAGTTGCCAACCATGACGAGATCTGGAGTCTCAGCCCATGTTTGCCAAGCTCGCCGAGATTTCGACCGCCACAAGCTTGACGAGCATGGAGACGAGTATTTTAGCTCTTCCAGAGGCTGTCCCATGGCAAAATCTTTTCCTTCAGAAAATTAAGCAAAGCGAAGTTGTTTATGTCTAAAATTGTCAGCTGATATCGTCAGCCGTGAGAGGTAATAAAGGCTGGTGACGGCGGAACAGGAATCTCGCAAATTTTAGAGTTGAGGTTTACATTGGCATTTTTCTCAGAAGTTTAGAATTACATTGAAGAAATTGGAAGGTACATGATTATCGAATCCCCGCAATTGGAGACCCCTGTAGCAGACTATAAGCTCAATGAACCAATTAGTTGAGGCTTTTGATTTGTGCATCTGATCCTCACAAAGAGCAGTTTGCACATAGTTGGTGGCATTCGAACGGGTGACCGTTGGTTACTCAGCTGAAAAAAAAAAAACCCTCAAACGCGCCAATCTAATTGTTTCTAATTATGGTGTGAAGAGTGTTCAGTTTGAGAGATGAGTTGTGCAAGAATAGTCATTATAGCTCCAACAACTTGCAAGTGGCTTCCAATACGTGGTCCCTTATAAAGATTCAAAAGTCTAGATAACTTGCTCTACCTCAAGCTCAATTATGGGTAAAACAAATGGTAGTCAAGAGTCTATTTGTTTTAAATGCGGCTGAATTGTAGTTGTGTCGCGGTGTGACTATGTCTAAAGTGTCGAGTCTTTCTTGTCGAGTGAAACTGCAACATTCTAAAACTGGTAAGATGATTTATTGAAATCTTCGATAACTACGGAGGTGCTACAGCTGCAACCTGCAAGATGTTCGTCAAACACCTTAAAAAAATAAAATAAAAATACGGTACCCCTTTGATGCGTGTGCATGATGGAAACGTAATTCGACATCGCAAAACTTCTAGCGTTTTGGGGCGAGGGCAACAAACAAAGCCAATTTCGCTTTCAAATTCCAACATCGGGAGGCAGGGTGTTAAATCCTTAGGTTTCATACTCATCCTCCTGTGCCCCTTACTCTACCTTGTTGCTCACCCTTCTTCCTTTCCCTCATCTAGTTCAGTTCCTGGCTGCCAAAGATAAAGATTGTCATAGATGAAGTTCACCACCGAAGCCTAATTCAAGGAACACTACCTGTAAAGGATAAATTACTTTGGATAGATAAAATTCACCACCAATGCATAAAAGTCGAAGCATTGGTCCAGGATAACAGATTTCGGAATAAAAGAAGGTTACCACCAACGCCTAAAGGAAACCACCAGCAAAGGATAAAGTATTTCTTGGTTCATAGAAATTTGCTTATTTGAGGAAATCTCATGTAATCATCAAATTCAATTTTTTATTTTGTCATACAATGAGATTATACCTTTATATATAGAGAGATTCTGCTAAACAAAAGAAAGTGAATCTTGGAATCCTAGAAACCAAAATAGTTCTTGGAGTATTCACACAATTAAGACTCTTCAACTACGGGAAAAAAAAAGCAGTCTTTTAGCGACGAAATTTGTGATGAAAATTTTGCTAAAATTCGTCGCTAATGGGTTTTGCGACGAATTTTGCGACGAAATAAAATTTCGTTGCCAAAACGGTGTCGCAAATTTGCGACGAATAAATATTCGTAGCAAATTTGTGACTAATTTTGTGATGAATCTTGATTCATAGAAAATTTGCGACGAAATGGTTATTTGTAGCAAATTTGCGACGAAAACCAGATTCGTAGCACTTATGGTTTGTGACGAAATAAAATTTCGTCGCTAATCAAATTTTGCGACGAAAATTCGGCGATTTGTCACAAATTTGCGACGACATGGTGAGTCGTAGCAAATTTGCGACAACATGGTGAGTCGTAGCAAATTTGCGACGAATCACCATTTCGTTGCAAATTTGGTACGAATTTGGCGACGAAATTGATTTTTCGTAGCTAATCTGGCATCACAACATTTGCGACGAAAATGATGTTTCGTTGCCAAATTTAGCGACGAAATGGAATTTTCGTTGCTATTTCGCGACAATTTTGTTTAATTTTAAATTTTTAGATTTTAAAAATCTAAAAGAAAATTTAATTTCTAAAATTTATAGTTACCATAAATTAAGCAAGTAATAAGATCTAAATATTATAATAATATAAAATAAAATACATTCATCTGTTTCAATTACAGGAAACTGAGAGATCTCCTAGTGCTCTAACCATACCAGTGTATTGTGATAACTCAAAAGGAGTCTTGAGGAGGCAAAAAGCAAAAGGTAGGGGTATCAGGTTCTTGGATCCCAAAAAATCTCCTTCGCTCAACGTCCCACGGATCCTCGATCATAATCGTCAACTTGACTTACAAAGAACAAGAAAATTGCAAAAGTTAAATGGCATAGTTCATACAAGTATGCATATCAATCAGAAAAATTTATAAGATATTCTATTAATATCTTCACCAGCAGTGTAAAGAATGATAGTCTTAAGTGTCAAAGGAAAAGTACTTCCAAGTGCTTTGTGCATTGGATTGTTGAATAAAGACTACTATTTCATATATTGTATATCCAGCCAAACGTGTGATATTTTGGTTTTTCCTGTTATTTCGAGATTTATCAATGAGAATGTGTATCTAACGATGTATTTCAGTTGTATCTCGTTTGAATCTGATTAATCTCGAGTTAACTAACCAAAAGGGAAAGGCTAACGAGAGATAAGGTACGTCGACCTAGGGAACTCAAATAGGAAATGACACTTTGACCATAAGGATTGCCGAGGGAGTATTTAGAGCCATTAAATGCTGATCTAAGAGCGATTAAAGAATGCATTGCTAGCGTTATACGATTGGAGCGCGGGTGATGCCGCTTAACCAACGTATAATTTGTAAAAATTTCCTAAATCGAACGATGACGATCAAGACCGTCGAAACTAGTAATAGACCCTCGTAATTACATGACAACCAAAGTCGCCATGAACTGAAGAGCTCTAAGTGTGATGAGAATCACAGAGTCGATACGCGTAACGTCTGCAAGAGCCGCCCGTTAGTTCGGGATAATTTGAAATTACATTTGGCAGAAAAATAGCCCAGAGACGAGTCTCAAAATTGAAAAATAAAAAACCAAGTATTTCAACAGTATAATTAAATTGGACGTTACCTCATCGAAGGAAATTTGAATTAGAAAAACGGCGTTCCGGACAACGAAGGTGAAATTACCATTTTGCCCCTCAAGGTTTAGCCTTGTATTCATAAATGAATGAGGGCATTTTTATCATTGATCCTACCCCAAGGCTGCCAAAAATGAAGAGGAATAATGGTCATTGGATGAGCTTGATGATTGACAAGAGGATAAGTGTCAATGGATGGCCAATTGGCATTAATTGTTTAGCTTTTTACCTACTATTCTTCTTCTTTAACTATCCAAATTGGCGTATGGTCATCCCTTCTCCCCCTTTACCCAAAACACTTCCCCTCCATAGCCATTCTTCTTCTCCTCTTCACTTTCTTCTCAGTCGAATCAGCCTCCTGCCCGACCAGCCCTGCTCGCCTCCATCGCTGCCGTCGACGACCATCTTCGGCCGCCGCTTGACCTCGCGCCAGCCACCAACACCAAGCTCATCCTCTTGCTGACCACCTTCAAGTGGTAGCTCGCCATTTGGACACCGGTGGAGCTCCGGCCAGCCAATCTCCCGAAAGCCGACGGATTTTGTCGCAGCAGGAGGTAAGTCTTCGTTTGACCTACATAAGACCTCGATTTGCTTCTAACTTCAGGTCAAATTTTGTAGACATATAGGGCATTTGTATATTGAGCTGAGGGGAAAAATTTGGCTAATTTTGATGGAGTTTTGATGCCGAAATATTGTTGTGTTTGGAGGGCAGAAACTGACCGGCGGTGGACTTGAAGGATTCGACTTTGTTCTTGGACTTTTCGACGTCGCCTCGCCCTCAAATTTTCGGTGAGGCTCCTTAACACATAGGACTATATGTTAGCAAGTGATTTACTTTATAAATTAAGGTTTAAGATAGATTTATGGACTTATTAACTGGGATTAGGGTAGGACCAACTAAGTCCTATGTTTTGGCTTGTTGAACCCAAACCTTTAGGTGCTATTCGTGGTATCGCCAAGTCCTAATTTCATCATTGTGGCATACTAGGACATCAATTGATATGTTATTAAGGTTTATGCTTCGTTGTTCGAAGATTGGACAAGAAAAATTGACGAATTGGTTAGATTTTCTTAAGGTATACGGCTGCCCTGTTTTTAGATACTTAGAACCAAATATTTGGAGAGCTTGAAAGGGAATTTTTATTGAATTGAACCTAAGGTAAGGAGTCCCTAAACCTTGGCTAGGAGGATAGGCCTCGACTGGATGATTTGGTTGTGAATTGGGTAAATTTTCGTGAGATTATTGTGTGGTTGCTCATTGTCTATTATTGTGGATTGGCGATTGTGAGTATACTTGCTAAATGTATATGCCTTGCATCGAATTCCACTTTTATGAATGATGAATTTGATTGCCTCGCATGCCGTAGACTGTTAGCTCAATGCATGGGCTTGTACTCGATCATGAAGTCTTGAAATGGGAAGGAATTGGGCATGCTTGAGAATCTTGATACCTTGATGCGTTGAAACACGAGGTTGTGATGGCTAGTACCCTGATGCGTTGAGACGCGGGATTGTAGTGGTTATTGCCCTGATGCGTTGAGACGAGGGGCGAGATTTTATATGTGTTGACGCAGGCCTTGAAAGGTAATGAAAACGTGATGTGTTTAACACGGGTTTGTATTTATGACGGTCTAAGGCGTAATGACGTGGACCAAGCTTGAGGCGTTTTGAAGCGGGCGTGAATTATGAGATAATTCTGAAGGATGAAAAGTACGACTTATTCTTGCGTTTTCATGCTTGACTTGAGTAATGAGTTATGTTGAGACGCTTGCATGATTATCAGCAGTTTGTTTTCTTATGGCATATTGTGACTGTTGTTTGCATTATATTGCTGAGAGTGAACTTATGCCTTGTTTGTGCTCATCTGGGTGTGCTGTCAATCTGACATAGGTTTAGGACTTATCTTACTGAGATGTCAATCTCACCCCGTCGTGGGACCTTACTTTTTCATATCCTAAGGCCTAATGATGCTTCCGACACATTTAGGTGATCTGAAGGAAATGACCGCCTATTTTGATGAATTCCCTGATGGTCGAGGAACTGTGTATGTGAGAAATTGTACAATTGTGTAGATCGACAAGGGAGGGAGGGACTGGAAACCACATAGGTGTGAGGCCTGGTTTCGAAGGGTAGGGGAGGTTACTACTGGTCCGTTGAAGTCCACGGAAGTACCTTGAGGAGTCATTCCTAGTTGGTATCATCCCACTCGGGATTCTGTGGAGGTAGAAGTGTCTGTAGCTGGCTCGAGGAACATACCTGAGAAGACCCCTACCTTGAAGGACACTATTGAGGTGATAGAGATCGACACTTCGGAGGACGAGCTGGAGGATGCCACGATGGATGACATCGTGGATGGGCACTTTGAGACCTTCTTGGACTACGAGCTAGATGAGGACGTGGACGAGACTGACGGCTCTAGCAGCTCGACCTAGGGGTTTCTTGACTTTATCTTGTAGTCTTTTGGTGATGGCCTCATTTTTCTGTTCTGTTTTGGGGGCTTAGGACTTGGTTCTCTTTTGGTTAAGTCCCGTTTGCCTCGACCCGTCTGCAGGATTAGTTGACCCGCACTTTTGTACAAACTCATGATGTGATGCATATATATATATATATATATATATATATATATATATATGATGTTCTCGTTATCCAGGTCCCTATTGGTTTATGTACGAAGGTGTTATTCATATTACGTTTCCACATGCTTGAATACATTATGCATCTCTCGAAAAGTAAGTTTTGGGACTTGAGAGTACAGGAAAGGGAGTTGCGTGTTCGTGCTCGAGGGCGCGGGGCGTGACATCCCCGCTTGTTTGGTATCAGAGCATGGTCAACTCGATCCAAGTTGACTGAGGATTGGAATAATAAGGATGGATGAGTTGGGACTGATTGGGTAGTGAGACCTTAGGAGACTCATTAGAGTTAAGCGTGAAATGCATGGCATATGAATTGGCGCATGTGGTTGACATATGTCATTGGTATAATTATGGTGGTTTATGAAGATTAAGCTTCATGTTTAGCGCTAAAAGTTATTCCTGAATTTTGTATGGTTGAGCGGATAAACATCGCTGGTTTTGATGAAACGCTGAAGTGAATGGAACTGAATTGTAGTTGTGATTGCTATTTTAAAGCGTAAGTTGAAATTGTTGGACTTGGCTAGATGAATAAATCCCTAATTCCGTGGTGGAATTATGGTAATCCAAGTGTAGTAAGAGAACATAAGAATGAGTAATCTGCCCAGAAGGCCTAGAAGACCTAGGAGTGGAGTTTCTAGCTCGAGACCGCTTGTGGCGAAATACCCGAGAATGGACGGAGTGCTGAGGGCACTCGAAAGGATCGGCGACCTCATTGACAATCAGACTCAGGATAGGGATGCTGTCATAGCTCAAGTAGTAGGAGCCACGATAGCTGCTGTCAACGCCAATAATGGCAATAATGGAGGTAACGGGAACAACGGCGACCATGACCAGGGTAATGAAGTAGGTAATGCTCAAAAAGAAGTTGTTGTGGCTAGGCAAATAGGCCAACTGGTTGAACATATTAAGCTGAAATCGACCCAGTTCGATGGGACTGGAGACCTTGAATTGGCACAAAGGTAGACAGAGAAGCTTGAGAAGGCCTTCGGAGTACTGAGGTGCACAGATGAGGAAAAAGTATTACTGGCGGTGTATCAACTAGAAGGTACCGCTAATGACTGGTGGAGTGCCACTAAGAATGGAGTTTTTCCAGAAGAAACGACCTTGACTTGGAATGCTTTTACTACAACATTTAATGATAAGTATTTTCGGAGATGGCTCGTGAAAGAAAGCAAGTAGAATTTCTACAACTACGTCAGAACCACCTGTCAGTGGACTAATACGAAGCCGAGTTTGCTTGATTGTCGAGGTACGCACCTAGATCAGTAGAGGACCCGTTGGAAAAGGCGAGGAGGTTTTGGGCTGGATTGAGACCTAAGCTTTGCAGTCAAATGGTGGCTCTGAACGTGAGAACTTACAAGGAAATATATGAACGGGGATAGATGATCGAGAGGGACTTGAAAGAGAGGACTACCGTATTTGGATTGCGGTTTAGTTCATTTAGAGATAATCGCTAGATCGGTAAAAGACCGATGGCTAGTAACCAACGCTTTGTCCTTCCAGTAAGGAAGAACATAGTGAAGCCACCACACCAAGCAAATTGGAATTGTCGCCTCTATGGCAAGAGGCATGGTAACGGATTCTGTCCGGCTAGGACTGGAGCGTGCTTCAAGTGTGGTCAGATGGGCCATTAGATGAGAACTTGCTCCAATCAAGCTCCAATGACTAGACCTCAGGGGCAACGACTGCAAACAGGACCATCAACTACTGTTCCCCATAATGATCAGAACCGACCCCCAGCTCAAGGAAGGGTATATGCTGTGGCACGCAGGGAAGCAGAAGAAGCGTCCGGCGTGGTCATAGGTATGGTTTATTTATGTGACCAAGCCGCTTATGCGTTGTTTGATCCTAGTGCTTCACATTCTTTTGTGTTTGCTCAATTTGCTGATTTAGTTAATATGAAGTTGAAACCGTTGAGTGTGATACTGCATGTTGTTACCCCGTTGAAGGATAATGTGTTGGTTTCATTGGGCTGTGCAGATTGTAATTTAGTAATCGGTGGTAGTGAAGAGAGTATAGACTTGGCTGTGTTACCCATGTACGATTTTGATGTGATCATAAGAATGGATTGATTGAGTAAGCAAAGGGCGGTAGTTGATTGTGGTAGCAGAGTAATCCGTTTTTATCCGGATGGCCACCACTAACTTTGAATTTGTAGGAAGTCGAAGAGGAACCTCGATTCCTTTAATCTCATCGTTGGAAGCAACAAAGCTGATACCGAAGGATGTTAAGCTTACTTAATCACAATTATGGACCCGACTGCCGTGGAACCTAAATTTAAAAAATATTTCGATAGTGCGTGAATTTCTTGATGTCTTTCCCCAAGAATTACCAAGATTGCCACCGGAGAGAGAAATTGAATTTGTGATCGAGTTAGCTCTCGGAACAGAACCAATCTCGAAAGCACCTTACAGGATGTCCTTATTGGGGTTGAAAGAATTAAATGTACAAATGCAAGAATTGCTAGATAAAAGATTTATTCGTTCGAGTGCTTCGCCATGGGGAGCGCTAGTGTTGCTTGTGAGGAAAAAGGATGGATCCTTGCGCTTATGTATTGATTACAGGCATTTGAATCAAGTGATTGTAAAGAATAAATATCCACTGTCGAGGATTGATGATCTATTCGATCAACTACAAGGAGCTCCGGTATTTTCTAAGATAGACTAAGGATCGGGTATCATCAGTTGAGAATTAAAAAAGGGGGATATACCGAAGACAGCTTTTAGAACGAGATACGATCATTATGAGTTTACCGTTATGCCTTTTGGATTGACTAATGCTCTAGCTGCATTTATGAATTTAATGCATCGGATATTCAAGGAATTCTTGGATAGGTTTGTTATCTTCTTTATTGATGATATTTTGATATACTCAAAGGGTAACGGAGAACACGAAGGGCATTTGAGGATTATCTTGCAGACTTTGAGGGAGCACTCACTTTACGTTAAGTTTAGTAAATGCAAGTTTTGATTGAATAAAGTGGCATTTCTTGGTCTTGTGGTATCTGGAGATAGAATTGCTGTGGACCCTACAAAGATTGAAGCCTTTATGAATTGGCCCAGACCTTCCACGGTCACGGAAGTCCGGAGTTTCCTAGGATTGGAAGGGTATTATCGACACTTTGTGGAGAAGTTTTCATCCATAGCCATCCCATTGACGAGGTTGACTAAGAAGGAAACTAAGTTTGAGTGGACGGATAAGTGTGAAAGGAGTTTTCAAGAGCTTAAGCATCGACTGACGACCACACCAGCATTGACGATTCCATTAGGACCCGGAGGCTATGAGATATACAGCGATGCTTCGCTAAAAGGACTAGGTTGTGTCCTAATGCAACATGGAGAGTGGTAGCCTATGCGTCACGACAATTAAGACCGCATGAGATGAATTATCCTACTTATGACTTGGAATTGGCTGTAATTATCTTCGCCCTAAAGATCTGGAGACATTATTTGTGTGGCGACAAGTTTCAGATTTATACAAACCACTAGAGCCTAAAGTATCTTTTTTCCCAGAAGGAATTAAAAATGAGACAACGACGTTGGATGGAACCGCTCAAGCATTATGATTGCGACATTCTATATCATCCTGAGAAAGCGAATAGAGTTGCGGATGCACTCAATCGGAAATCAAGTATCGCTTGTCTGCTGGTTAAAGGATGGTCGTTACTTGAAGATTTAAGGGATTCTGAGTTCAAATTGGAAGTTTGTCAGCTGTCCAGTTTGATAGCGACCTTGAGAATAAAACCTGAGATCCAAGAAAGGATAAAAGCCTTGCAGCCTACGGCCCAGAAATTCAGAAGATCCTTGGAATGGACGCAACAAAAAAGAAACCAGAGTTTCAAGTATTAGAGGATGGAGTTTTGAAATTTCGAGGGCGCCTATGTGTACCCAAGGACGGAGAGCTTAAAGAAAAGATTTTATCTGAAGCTCGCTGAAGCAATTACAGTATCCATCCAGACAGTACAAAAATGTACCAGAACCTGCGTCAACATTACTGGTGGAACGAGATGAAAGTAGACATGGCTAAATACGTGGCAAAGTGCTTGACATGACAATAGGTAAAGGCACACACTGTAAACCCGGTAGGTTGTTACAGCCATTGAAAATTCCTATATGGAAATGAGAGCACGTGACTATGGATTTTGTGACGGGATTGCCAAGGAACCAAAGAGGTCACGATTCTATTTGGGTAGTCGTGGACAGATTCACTAAGTCTGCACATATCATTCCTGTGCGAAAGGACTTTGCGATGGACAGGTATGCCGAATTGTATATGCGTCAGATAGTACAACTACATGGAGTACCCATAACGATTATGTCGGATAGAGATCCTAAATTCATAGCTAACTTCTGAAAGAGTCTTCAGGATGCCATGGGAACTCGACTATAGTTCAGTACGACATATCACCTGCAGATGGACGGGTAGTCGGAGAGAACAATTCAGACGCTCGAGAATATGTTACGAGTGTGCGTTATAGACTTCAAAGATGGATGGGAGGATCAGTTGTATTTAGTAGAGTTTACGTATAACAACAGTTATCAACAGAGCAGTCAAATGACACCTTTTGAGGCACTGTATGGAAGAGCCCGCAGGACCCCAATTTGCTGGGACGAAGTTGGAGAAAGAAGTATTACAGGCCCAGAGTTGGTAGAGCAATCGGTGGAAGCCGTAAAGATAATACGAGATAGGCTGAAGACGACACAGAGTCGTTAGAAAAGTCATGAGGACAAACGACGCAAACCACTGGAATTTCAAGTTGGTGATCATGTTTTTTTAAAGTTTCATCGATGAGTGGACTATCTCGGTTTGGAAAGAAAGGGAAATTGAGTCCAAGGTATGTAAGTCATTTTGAGATTTTGGAACGGATTGGGACTTTGGCCTAAAGGCTTGCCTTACCACCTAATTTATCTTAAGTACACGACGTTTTCCATATGTCAATGCTGAGGAAGTACGAGCCAGACCTGACGCACGTGTTGGATTATGAAACTATCGAAGTTGAAGACAGAGTATCCTACGTGGAGAAGCCAGTCAGGATTGAAGATCGAAAAGAGCAAATTTTGAGAAATAAGACGATTCCACTAGTCAAAGTAATTTGGAAGCACCATGGAACCGATGGCGCTACATGGGAAAGCAAGGAAACGATGAGGCATCGATACTCCCATTTGTTTGAATAGTTGGGTTATTGTAAATTCGAGAATGAAATTTTTGTAAGGGGAGAAGAGTTGTGACATACTGATTTTTCATGTCATTTCGAGATTTATCAATGAGAATGTATCTAACGATGTATTTCAGTTGTATCTCGCTCGGATCTGATCAATCTCGAGTTAACTGACCAAAAGGGAAAGACTAACGCGAGAAAAGGTACGTCGACCTAGAGAACTCAAATAGGAAATGGCACTTTGACCATAAGGATTGCCGAGGGAGTATTTATAGCCATTAAAGGCTGATCTAAGAACGATTAAAGAATGCATTGCTAGAGTTATACGATTGGAGCGCGAGTTATGCCGCTTAACCAACGTATAATTTGCAAAAATTTTCTTAAATCGAATGATGACGATCGAGACTGTCGGAATTAGTAATAGACCCTCGCAATTATATGACAACCAAAGTCACCATGAATTGACGAGCCCTAAGTGTGATGAGAATCATAGAGTCTATACGCGTAACGTCTCCAGGAGTCGCCCGTTAGTTCGGAATAGTCTGAAATTACATTTGGTAGAGAAATAGCTTAGGGACGAGTCTCGAAATTGAAAAATGGAAAATCAAAAATTTTAACATTATAATTGAATTGGACATCGCCTCATCAAAGGAAATTTGAATTAGAAAAATGGCGTTTCAAACGACGATGGTGAAATTACCGCTTTGCCCCTCAAGATTTAGCCTTGTCTTCATAAACGAGTGAGGAAATTTTGGTCATTGACCTTACCCCAAGGTTGCCGAAAATGAAAAGGTATAATGACCATTGGATGAGCTTGATGATTGACAAGAGGACAAGTGTCAATGGATGGCCAATTGGCATTAATTGTTTAGCTTTTCACCTACGATTCTTCTACTTTGACTCTCCAAATTGGTGTATAGCCATCCTCTCTCCCCCCTTCAGCCGAAACACTCCCCCTCCATAGCCATTCTTCTTCTTCCTCTTCACTTTCTTCTTAGCCGAATCAGCCCCCTGCCCGACTAGCCCTGCTCGCCTCCTACGCTACCGTTGACGACCCTGTCCGACTGCCGCCTAACGTCGCGCCGACCACCAACACTAAGCTTAGCCTCTTGCAGACCACCTGCAAGTGGTAGCTCGCCATTTGGATGCCGGTAGAGCTCCGGCCAACTAATCTCTCGAAAGCCGACGGATTTCGTCGCAACAGGAGGTAAGTCTTCGTTTGACCTCCATAGGACCTCGATTTGCATTGAACTTCTGGTCAAATTTTGTGGACATATAGGGCACTTGTATATTGAGCTGAGGTGAAAATTTTGTCTTAGTTTTATGGAGTTTTGATGCCGAAATATTGTTGTATTTGGAGGGCAGAAACTGACCGATGGTGGACTTGAAGGATTCGGCTTTGTTCTTGGACTTTTTGATGTCACCTCGCCCTCAACTTTCGGTGAGGCTCCTTAACACGTAGGACTATATGTTAGCAAGTAATTTAGTTGATAAATTAAGGTTTAAGATAGATTTATGGACTGATTAATTGAGATTAGGTTAGGACCGACTAAGTCCTCTGTTTCGGCTTGTTGAACCCGAACTTTTAGGATCTGTTCGTGGTATCACCAAGTCCTAATTTTATCGTTGTGGCATATTAGGACATCAATTGATATGTTATTAAGGTTTATGTTTTGTGGTTTGAAGATTGGACGAGAAAAATTGACAAATTGGTTGGATTTTCCTAGGGTATACGGCTGCCCTATTTTTGGATACTTAGAATCGAATACTTGGAGAGCTTGGAAGGGAATTTTTGTTGAATTGAGCCTAAGGTAAGGAGTCCCTAAACCTTGGCTAGGAGGGTAGGTCTCGACTGGATGATTTGGTTGTGAATTGGGTGAATTTTCGTGAGATTATTGTGTGGTTGCTCATTGTCTATCATTGTGGATTGGCGATTATGAGTATGCTTGCTAAATGTATATGCCTTACATTGAATGCCAATTTTATGATTGATAAATTTTACTGCCTCTCATGCCATAGATTGTTAGCTCAATGCACGGGCTTGTACTCGATCATGAAGTCTTGAAATGGGAAGGAATTGGGCATGCTTGAGAATCTTGATATAGTACCCTGATGTGTTGAGATGCGGGGTTATGATGGTTTGTACCCTGATGCGTTGAGATGCGGGATTGTGGTGGTTACTGTCCTAATGCGTTGAGACGCGGGACGAGATTTTATATGTGTCGACACTAGCCTTGAAAGGCAATGAAAACCTGATGCGTTTAACGCGGGTTTGTATTTATGACGATCTAAGGAGTAATGACGTGGACCGAGCCTGAGGCGTTTTGACGCGGGCGTGAATTATGAGATAATTCTGGAGAACGAAAAGTACGACTTATCCTTACGTTTTCATGCTTGACTTGAGTAATGAGTTATGTTGAGATGCTTGCATGATTATCAACCGTTTGTTTTCTTATGGCATATTGTGTCTGTTGTTTGCATTATATTGCTGAGAGTGAACTTGTGCATTGTTTGTGCTCATCTGGGTGTACTGTCAGTCTGACCTAGTGTTAGGACTTATCTTACTGAGATGTCAATCGCATCTCGTCGTGAGACCTTACTTTTTTTGACCCTAAGGCCTAAGGATGTTACCGACACTTTTAGGTGATCCAAAGGAAATGACCGCCTATTTTGATGAATTCCCTGACGGTTGGGGAACTGTGTATGTGAGAAAATGTACAGTTGTGTGGGTCGACAAGGGAGGTAATGACTGGAAATCACATAGGTTTGAGGCATGGTTTCGTAGGGTAGGAGAGGTTACTACTGGTTCGTTGAAGTCCACGGAGGTACCTTGAAGAGTCATTCATAGCCGGTGTCATTTTACTCGGGATTCTGTGGAGGTAGAGGTATCTGTAGCTGGGTCGAGGAACATACCTGAGAAGACCCCTACCTTGGAGGACACTGTTGAGGCGATAGAGATCGACGCCTCGGAGGATGAGTTGGAGGATACCACGATGGATGACACCGTGGATGGGTGCTCTGAGACCTTCTCGGACTACGAGCCAGGCGAGGACGCGGGCGAGACTGACGGCTCTAGCAGCTCGACCTAGGGGTTTCTTGACTTTACCTTGTAGTCTTTTGGTGATGGCCTCGTTGGTCTGTTCTGTTTTGGGGGCTTAGGACTTGGTTGTCTTTTGGTTAAGGCTCGTTTGCCTCGGCCCCTCTGTAGGATTAGTTGACTTGCACTTTTGTACAAACTCATGATGTGATGCATATATATATGATGTTCTCGTTATCCAGGTCCCCATTGGTTTATGTACGGAGTTGTTATTCATGTTACGTTTCCGCATTCTTGAATACATTATGCATCTCTCGAAAATTAAGTTTGGGACTCGAGAGTACATGGAAGAGAGTTGCGTGTTCGCGCTCGAGAGCGCGGGGCGTGACAAAACGCAATCCACTTTTAGCAGAAGCTTTGCAATTGAGTTTGGTTGAAGAATAGACATACTACAATCAAAGCTAATTATCATAGAACCAATGTCAAGTAATAAGACAAAACAAACCAGGTGATATATAGGGACAGCCGTCAATGTTTCAAATCTTCCATTAATGCGTCCAACAATTTCATGGACTTGGCTTGTAAGTTTTTAATCTGCCGCAACTTACAAGACCGAAAATACTTGCAGTGAGAACAAAATTGAGATTGATTATAAGCAGCACACTTTTCTCAAAATCACCAACATTTGTCAGGCAACCTGCTTGATGATGAAAGAGTGCGAGTTTTCTTTGCCAATGAAGTAGCTTCCACGGAATCCTTCCTTTTGGCTGAAGATGGTTGTGTCCTCCTGAATGCAGAGAGGACTTCTCCGGATTTAAACAGACCTTAGAGGACATGGATGGTGGCACAGTGGAGGGCGTATTGTATGTAGGACAACCCGACGACAACAAAACATTAAAAGGACATTAACGGTAGTTCCCCTCTGAGCCAGTGATTCATCTCCTGGTTTGTCATACAACGGCTCCACATCAACTTAGAAAACCAAACCAACAAGAGAAGGAAATCAAGCAATTTTGCAGCTTTGATTTATTTCCTTAAAGAACCATCATAATGGAAACTATTTTGTTGCATAATCAGTTATATGCCATTACAGGATTCACTGGTTTCATCAAATTTCGATCAAAGTAACTATCCAATTGAACACCCACAAAATTATCCTGGCGTCATAGGAAACTGTTGTTTCATACGGATTAGTAATATCAGTATCGAATAGTGTGCCATCATCCATTTTAACAAAGTGGTGATTACCAATCCCTTTCGTATATAAAAGTAGCACAGAAAATCACTGGCAAAGGACCTGCGCGATTAATTCCTCAAAAGATAGCCCACACAATCATTTCTCTCGTCCTCTTATTTACTATGTCATTATATCATTCTCAGTAGCTGAATCTAGCTAAGCTTTGAAACCAATTTAGTAGCCATACAGAAGAGAACCTGCAACCTCCTAGGCATTTCAAAGTATAATCTCCAGTTTTCACCATCGCCCAACCCAGATTTATCATTCTACATTCAGCAAAATTAGGTCAACACATGAGAATGCTAGTAAAATTTGGTAAAAAGAACCCTGCGGCATTAATTAACATCCTGTTTGGCAGAGAAGTATATTGACGACCTAAAGAGCGCTTGGCTTTTTTACCTGTAGGCGGTCCGCTACTCGGGTTAGACAGAGGATGAGAAACCACCAAATTGGCAACGGAAGGAGCTTGAATCGCTGGGGTGGGAGGACCAGCACCAACGTTGTAAGTGTTCATAGCATCCTACATACCCTGCAACAGCGTCTGGATCCTCCATCGCTTTTGCTCCAACTGGACCCTCTCTTGGTCCTTTGTCACCTTCTGCTCCTTCAAGCTTATGTACTTGTTCAGCATCGCATCCAAACTCAGCAACCTCTTCGGCGCCTGCTTCAACCAACAAAACGACACCATAAACAAACTGGAATCCAAACTCAGCAACCCCTTTGGCGCTTGCTTGACTTTATGCCATCCACGGGAGAATAAGACTTCTCTGTTCAACATCAAGCCAAGAATTATATAGTTTTTCAAAAACTACAACCAAACTGAAATTCAACTTGTAATTTTCGGTGTTCTCTAAACTAATAATCTACCCAACTAAATAGAGACATAACGCTCATCGTTCTAAACTTGAAACAGAATCAGCCAGAGTCCTTCTCTTCAGATACTCCTCAAAACCACAAGGGCAGAACAACTGAAAACTCCCTAAAAATAAAACCTTTGCATCCAACGAGAACAAAATTAGCACAACATAAGATGCACCAGTCTTAAAATAATGACAACAACAAGTATCCAAACAAGAGAACAACCCAACCACAACTCAATCGGCGCTAGGACAGGTTTCTACTCGAGAAACAAACAAAAAAATCACCTCCAAAATTCTTCGATGGTAGAGAAGGCTATAGATCGGGCGCATGGAGGCACCCCAAGCAACCTGCCTTGATTTCGCAGAAGGGTTATCGAACCAGAAAGTCCACGAGCGCTTGAGCAGATGCGGTTGGTCTGCTTTCGGCTTCTCTTTCCCCGACTGCTCAGTCAAATCCTCTTCCCCTACAATCTCTCCTTCTTCCAGGTTCGAGTCACCGCTACTCAAAACACCCTTCGAATTGGGGTTAGGGTTCACAGTGGCAGGAAGTCCTCCTCATCGATCTCGAACTCCGTGGAACTGAATAGCCTCCGCAGAACCCAAAGCAGGAGCCTAGGTAGGAGCCCGGGTCGAGGCCCTTCTTCGCCGTCGCCGAGGAGTCGTCATCGTCGTTGGCGAGGAACTGAGGAGGGCGCTAGAACTCCGAGCCGTCGAGAGCATCGAGCATGGCCATCTTCGACAGAGTGACTGTGAAATGGGGGGAAGTGTTTGAAGAAGAAGGGGGCCGTGAGAGTGAACGAAGGAGGGAAGTTCGGAAAATGAAAAAAAATTGGTGGGTTTTGGCGCTGACCAGGAAAATTAGCGACGAAATTCCACTTTCGACGAAGAAACATGTTCGTCACTAAATGCAAACTAAAAAGTTTGCGATGAACCCATTCTTTCGTTGCCAAACGCAGAAGCCAATTGGCAACAAATATCAACATTCGTCGCTAAAAGAAGAAGCAAATTAGCGACGAAATGCGGTGTTCGTATTGCATTTCGTCGCTAATTAGCAGCGAATACTGATTTTCTTTTTCATATGCTATTTTGATATAGTCACTATATTATATGCTATTTTCATATATTTTTCAATTTCTTAATTTATTACATTTTTATTTATTCTATTTATTATTAAATATTTTCTTTCTATTCTTATTTTTGAAAAAACTAAAATTCAAAAGACTTCGATTTTGAAATTCTATCCTATTCCAAATTTCGTCGCTAAATAAGTAATGAAGAGAAAGATTCATCGCTAAATTAGCCATGAAAGAAAGATTCGTCGCTAAAAGCTAAATTAGCGACGAAAGCTTTCTAAATTATTGTTGACCTGTTGTGTTTCAAAGCTTTATTCGTCACTAATATTCAATAAAAAATAAAAAAAATTAGCGACGAATAGTTGACTCTCATCGCTAATTTGAATATTTTCTTTTTTATTTTTTTTTGATATTCTGTTTTCACATATTTTCAATTTTAAAATTTATTAAAATTTTCATTTATTCTATTTATAATTAAATATTTTATTTCTATTTTATTCTTAAAAAATAGAATTCAAAAGAATTCGAATTTGAAAATTTTATCCTATTGAAAATTTCGTCGCTAAATTAGCAATGAAAAATTGGAAACAATATGAAGCTTCTAAAAATTAGCAACGAATTCTATGCTAATTCAAAATAATTTGCTAAATTAGCAACGAAACAATCTTCAACGAAAAAAGACCTCATCCTTGCCTTTGAAAAACAACCTCTTCATCTAAAAGTTGAGTCGGTGAGTCACCTCTTAGAACTACTGTGTGGTCACCTCTCAAAGAATTCGAATTTGGAGTTCTATCTTATTTGTAATTTCGTCGCAAATTAGTGATGGATCCCTTTTTCATATCTAATTTTTCATAGCTAAAACCCTATTTTTTGTAGTGAATAATAATAACATTAATAATGGTAATAATGAATGGTTATCATGATTTATTATAAATTGACAAATAAGGAAATTTCTCGTTGAGTTACGCGCTTATGTAAAAACGAATAAGTCTCAATTCCACCAATTATATCTTCTGTTAAAGCATTCACTGAGGAAGCAGAAGCCCTTTTGAAAGAAGTTATCTAGGAACAGAAGGAACGCTTTCTAATTCAGGAACAAGAATAATAGAAATAATAAATTGATCGCTCTTCATTTGTGTTTATTGAAAATAACAGTATTCATAATAATAGTAATAATGGCAATAAGAGTGACATATGTCGCAGTGTGACATTCCGAATTTTCGCTCCCTCGAAACTTGAGATATGAAATGAAATCTCAAAATTGAAAAATGAAAAATAAAGATTCCAACGTCATAATTGGATTGGACGTCGCCTCATCGAAGAAGTTTGGAATCAGAAAAACGACGTTCCAGATGACTAGAGTAAAATTATCATTTTGCCCATCAAGCCTTAGCCTTGCCTTAATAAATGGAATGAGACATTTCGGTCATTGACCACACCCTATACGCTGCCGAAAATCAAGAAAAATGACAGTCCTTGGATGAACCTTGATTGACATATGGACAAGTGTCAATGGATGGTGGATGGGCATTTAGTGAGCAACTTTTAACCTACCATTCAAGCTTATTCACCAAGAGGAATTAAAGACCAAACTCTCTCTCTCTTCCTCTCATTTTTGGTCGGCACTTTCTCTTTCTTTCCTCTCTTCCTTTTCGTTTTCTTCATCTTGGCCGAGAAGACTCCCTGTTCCGACAGCTTCATTGTTCCGGCCATATCTTTGTCGTACGATATCAGATTGAAGTAAAACTACTTCCATATGAAATCTTATTGTCTTGTGATTTTTAGAACATATTATAAGGTCCATTTGGCCCAGCTGTTTATCCCTTAGGTCTATTTGAGTAGGCAAAGGTCAGACGAGGTCAGATTCTGACTGATTTTGGGGAAATACCTGTTTCAAGGTCTTCCAGACTTCAAACGGCTTCAAATTTTCGGTGAGGACTTCTTAACTCATAGTACTTGTGTTGATTGAGTTGAAATTGTGAGTTTGGTTGAGTTTAGAGGTGTAACCATGGCCATCTTGTGGTGACTTTCCAAAGCAGTTTTTGACCGTCGGTGGACATAGGAGAAACGGGGCTATTCGCAACTCTTTCCGGTGTCGGCTCACTCCAAAAGTCTCGGTTAGACCCCTATAGACGTAATACCACATGTTAACAAGTTGATTTTGTGGTAAATCAAGGTTTAGAGTTGAATTATGGACTGATTAAGGAGGTAGATGGTAGAATCGAATTCTGCCCTATTTCGGTTTGGATGAACCGAGCCCTTTGAGGGCTGTGGGAGGTGTCTCCATGATTTAAATTCATCGTTATGACATACAAGAATGTTAATTGAGTTGTTAATGAGGTGTGTGCTCCGTGAATTGTTGATTAGAATAGAAAAAATTGATCGTTTGACGAACTTTGGACTAGGTCGCACGGCTGTCTTGTTTTGGGATCAAGGGAACCGAATCTTTGGAGGAGTCTTGGAGGAAATTTTACGGATTAAATTGAAAAGCAAGTGACTCCTAAACCTTTGCTAGGAAGTTAGGACACTACTAGATGCATTTGGATGATATATTGATGAATTTGGGGGTCTATTGCATTGATTGTTCATGATCGACTGAGATAATGGAGGTGTGAGTCGTGTGTACTCTTGATGATGAGAAATTATAACTCTCATGGCTAAATTGTTGTTGTGTGCATTCGATTGACATGGATGCTAGTATGGCTATGTGACAAATGGCATTGACGTCTCGCATGACCATGATTCATTACTTGGCTGATAAAAATTGTACTCGATTATAAAGTTCCTTAAGAGGTGAGTTTGCTTTGTGAGCCTAAGAGCTTGTGGCACCCTGATGCGTTGAGACGCGGGGTTGTGATGGTTGGTACCCTGATGTGTTGAGACGCGGGGTTGTGGTGGCTAATGTCCTGATGCGTTGAGACACAAGACGGGATTAATTATGTGTCGACACAGGCTGAGAATGGCATTGAAAACCTGATGCGTTTAACACGGGTTTGTCAATTTGATGGTTTAAGGCGTATTGATGTGGACCGAGCTTGAGGCGCATTAACGCGGGCATAACTATTGAAAGGAGAATTGATATTCTGATGCGTCAGAACCCGAGATAGTCTTGATACGTGTCGACACAAGTATCGAAATGGCCTTTGGAACTTGATGCGTCAGAACGCGGGTTGCCAATCGAGATCTTGATTAGCCTGATGCGTTTTGACGTGGGTTTGGTCATTGGGATTAAATTTGTGATTAGCCTGATGTGTATTGACGCGGGCTTGGCCATTGGGATTAAATTTGTGATTAGCCTGATGCGTTTTGGCGTGGGCTTGGCCATTGGAATTGAAAATTTTGATGATATGATTGTCCTTGAATCGTGATTGCGTTATGCCAGACATTTCGTGGTGCCTTGATGTTTTATTGCCATGTGTTGTTTTATCAATGAATCCTTGTTTATTGTTTTATTGTATAATCTGGGAGGACTAATGGCCTGGTCTAGGTTTGGGGTGAACTTGCTGAGATTCATATCTCACCCCGTCGTGGGATTAACTTTTTCATGTCCCAGGCGATGGAAATCTGAGCTTGCCAATGATCGGTGTTTGAAGAAGTAATTATAGGAAATGGATTTACGCTTTTATGACTTTAGGGATTTCATGTTACCTTGAATTTAGAGTTTTATCCTCTGAACCTGTAGTCGGCATTTATAAGAAGACGTACCCTATTCTTGAGTCATCTTAAGATTGAATTAAATGGAGAAGTTTCATCGCTTCCGTATGTTTGTATTATTTAGAAGTTATTAATTGTTGGCCGACGGATCCTGGGTACTACCGAGACAAGACGACCCCGTCATGGGATTTTGTGTGCCTGACAAGTTTGGGGCGTGACACGCAGACTATTAAAAAAATACTAATCGTAGACTATAAGAAAACGACCATCAGTGGAAATGAGCACAAGCACATTCTTATTATATAGCAGCATAGAAATTGACCAAGATCATTAAAAATAGAGAATAATTTGTAATTAAGATCAATAGCAACGATGTAATTGAGAATGATTTGTAATTGGGAGCAAAGTCTAGAAACTATTTCAACCCAGTACGAAACTCATCGGCCAATCCTCAACACTCAGGTGAGATCTTATCATACATCCAAGCCCTATCGTTTTGCATTGTGCCTGCATACGAATTAAAGATTTGTAAAATATGAAAATTATCACATCTAATGTTTAATACTCTTAATTAAAACCATAAAATTATGAGAGTTGCAAATTTGGTTGTTAATTGTGTAAATAAATGAATAAAAGATGCTGGTGGACTTTAGCGACAAGCAACTTTTGCACGACGCAATCAAAACATCGAACTAGCAATAAAATTCGAATTGATTCTGAATCTAAAAAATAAAAATAAACATATCCAATAAGAATATTAAAATTTTTAGATAAAAAAGGAAATTGGAATAGACTGCCTCTTCTCGCTTATGTTATCCATTAGAAATGTCACGCATCGAACCTGTCGGGCTCACGAACATCCCTGCAAACAAACCATACAATCTCTCGTGGTCCCAAGATCCACAATCAAGTCGAGAGATAATATGAAGATTAAGCATGCGGAAGCGATACTCGAATAAATCCCCGCACATAATAAAAGTTAAGTGAGACCTGAATAGCATAATAAATGTCATACATCATAACTAACAGTTCATACAACTCTGAGTAATACGACCCGCTAATAAACTGCGCGACAGGGCAGTACACAAAAAGGGTCTCTCATGGCATCTAAAAGGCCATAATCGGGTCGCCTCCAAAAGATCGAACCCCTAAACTATATCTCCTAGGATGAGCTACTGGAATCCCCGGAATCCTCTGCGTCCTCGGTCGACTCATACTCGGAGAATGTTTCGGACGAAACCTCGATGGAATCCTCCATGGTCTCCTCTCACGACTGTTTCGCCAGGTCCTCCTCGGTCGCCTCTAAGACTATGACCTCGTCCTCCTCGACGGTGAAGTCCAGTGTCGGGGTCTTCTCCGACTCGTTCCTAGAGCCGACTACAGATCCCTCTTGTAACTCTTGCTCCCCAGCAGTCTGGCACCAGTCAGGTATCACTCCCTGGGGTACCTCATGGGACTTCAGCGGCCCAATCTGCTCGTCCCCAACTTTCTTAAACCAAGCCTCAAACCTATGAGGCTTCTAGTTAAAGCTACCCTCGTCGACCCATACGACTGTACACTTCCTCACATAAATGTTCTCCTGCCTATTCGAGAACTCATCAAAATACGTCGTCATATCTTTGGGGTCCCCAAAATGTATAAACCACATCTCTAAGGCCTAGGATTTGTAAAAATAAGGGTCCCCAAAAAGGGGTGAGATACACATCTTAGTAAAAGAACCCTAACCCTAAGTCAGGTCGATAGTCCGCTTAGGTAGTCGTACACCTCAATAATTTCAGACTCGTAAGCACACAAGCATATCAGGCACAATTCCATAAAACGTTAACATACAGATACAGATATGCAATGATGACCTCATGTTACACTCAGATGATCATGAATAATCGCCCTGCCACTTTACCACATCCACCAATCTCCGCCTGCCTCAATCTCTAGCCCGTGATCTCGTCGCATCAGGCTCGGTCCGCCTAAACGCATCAGACCTTCATCGGCAACCCGTATAAACGCATCAGGTTCTGCGTAAACGTTGTTTTTCTCGTTTTAGAATTTTTCGATAGGTCGACGACCAATCCGAATAATGTTGAAATTCTTGATTTTCCATTTTCAATCTTTCAAGACTCATTTCTGATAGTTTTCTCTATCAGATGTGGTTCCAGTCTATCCCGAACCGACGGACGGCTTTTGCAGACATTACGCGTATCAACCCCGTGATTCATATCACATTTAGGGCTTGTCAATTCATGGAGGCTTTGGTTGTCATGTAACTGCGAGGGTTTATCACTAGTCCCTATGGTCTTTATCGTCGTTGTTCGATTTAGGAAAAATTTACAAATCATACGTTGGTTAAGCGGCATCACCCGCGCTCCAATCGTATGACACTCGCAAGATAATCCTTAATTGTTCTTAGATCGGCCTCTTGGTGGTTCTAAATATCCCCTCGACAATCCTTATGGTCAAAGCGCCATTTCTTATCCGAGTCGCCTTGGTCCACGTACCTCGTCTCCCGTTAGCCTTTCCCTTTGGGTCAGTCTACTCAAATTGATCAGATTTGAGCGAAATATGACTGAAACACATCGTTTGATATATATATATATATATATATATATATATATATATATATATATACTTCTCATTCATGAGTCTGAAATTGACTGGAAATCAGAATGTCACAACTATTCCCCCTTACAAAAATTTCGTTCTCGAAATTTACATTACACTAATTACTCAAACAAATAGGGGTGCTATCGCCTCGTCGTCTCTTTGTTCTCCCATATGGCACTTTTAGTTCCATGGTGCTCTCATATTACCTTGACCAGTGGAATCTTCTTATTCCTAAGGATTTGCTCCTTCCGGTCTTCGATTCTTATTGGCTTCTCCACGTACGATACTCTGTCGTCCACTTCTATGGTTTCGTAATCTAGCACATGTGTCGGGTTTGGTTCATACTTTTGCAGCATCGACACATGGAACACATTATGCGCCTGGGATAGATTGGGCGGCAGGACAAGCCTGTAGGCCAAGGTTTCAATCCTCTCCAGTATCTCGAATGGGCCTACATATCTTGGGCTTAGCTTCCCCTTCTTTCCAAATCGTGACAGTCTTCTCATTGGTGACACTTTGAGGAAGATGTGATCGCCCACTTGAAACTCCAAGGGCTTGCGTCGTTTGTCTGCGTAGCTCTTCCGACGACTCTGTGTCATCCTCAGTCTATCCCGAATTATCTTCACTGCTTCCACCGATTGCTCTACCAATTCTGGGCCTATGATACTTCTTTCTCCAACCTCATCCCAGTAAATCGAGATTTTGCAGGCTCGTCCAAAAAGTGCCTCGAATGGTGCCATCTGGATACTCTATTGGTAGCTATTATTATAGACGAACTCTACCAGGTGTAACTGCTCTTCTCATCAACCTTTGAAATCTATGATGCATGCTCTCAACATGTCCTCGAGCGTTTGGATCGTCCTTTCTGACTGTCCGTCCGTTTGTGGATGGTAGGCTGTACTAAACTGCAATCGAATCCCCACGGCTTCTTGTAGACTTTTCCAAAAATTTGCCGTGAATTTGGGATATTGATCGGACATGATCGTCACTGGCACTCTGTGCAATCTCACGACTTGCCTCATGTACAACTATGCATATTTATCCATAGCGAAGTCCTTTCGCACAGGAATGAAGATGGCGGACTTGGTCAATCTGTCCACGACTACCCATATAGAGTCGTGACCTCGCTGGCTTTTTGGGAGTCCCATCACAAAATCCATGGTTATATGCTCTCATGTCTATTTCGGAATCTCCAGTGGCTGTAGTAGTCCTCTAGGCTTACAGTGCTGCGCTTTCACTTGTTGGCACGTCAAACATTTAGCCACGTATTTTGCTACATCCACCTTCATTCCGTTCCACCAATAATGCTTTCGCAAATTCTGGTACATCTTTGTACTTCCAGGGTGGACACTATAGTTGCTCCTATGAGCCTCTGACAAGATCCTTTCTCTGAGTCCTTCATCGTTTGGCACGCACAGTCGTCCTCTAAACTTCAGAATTCCATCCTTAAGCACTTGAAAGTTGGGTTTCCTCTTCGTCACATCCATCTCAAGGATCTTCTGAATCTCGGGGTCCGTAGACTGTAAGGCTGTTATTCTTTCCTGGACCTCAGGTTCCACCCTCAGCGTAGCTATCAAGCTAGACAATTGATCGACTTCTAATCTGAACTCGGAGTCTCTCAAATCCGTAATCATCGACCAATCTTTCACCAGTAGGCATGCGATGCTTGACTTCCGACTCAGAGCATTTGTTTGCTTTCCCAGGGTGATATAATATCTCGCAATTATAGTCCTTGAGCAGCTCCATCCACATACGCTGCCTCATATTCTGTTCTTTCTGGAAAAACAAATACTTTAAGCTCTGCTGATTGGTATGCATTTGCAACTTCTCGCCACAAAGGTAGTGTCTCCAAATTTTCAGAGCAAACACAATCGCCGCTAACTCCAGGTCATGTGTCAGGTTATTCATCTCCTGTGGCCTCAACTCTTTGGATCATAGGCTACTACTCTCCCGTGCTGCATCAATACACAGCCTAATCCTTTTAGCGAAGCATTGCTGTATATCTCGTACCCTCCTGGTCTCGACGGAATTGTCAGCACTGGCGCGGTCGTCATTCTATGCTTGAGCTCTTGGAAACTCTTCTCACATTTATCAGTCCATTCAAACCTCGTTTCCTTCTTCATCAACCACGTCAATGGAATGGCTATGGATGAGAATTTCTCTACAAAACGTCTGTAGTATCCTGTCAATCCCAAGAAACTTCTGACCTCCGTAACTGTAGTAGGCCTCAGCCAATTGGTTACTGCTTCAATTTTCGTAGGATCCACCGCATTCCCTTCTCCAGACACCACATGACCCAAAAATGCTACCTTGTTCAATCAGAATTCACACTTACTCAGCTTCGCATAGAGCGTATGCTCCCTCAGCGTCTGTAGTACAATTCTCAAGTGCTCCTCATGTTCCGCATCGATCTTCGAGTAAATCAAGATATTGTCAATAAAGACTATGACGAATCTGTCCAGAAATTCCTTAAATATTCGATGCATCAGGTCCATAAAAGCAGCTGGAGCGTTAGTCAATCTAAACGGCATCACCGTGAACTCATAATGACCATGCCTCGTCCTAAAAGCAGTCTTAAGTATGTCTTCCTTCTTGATCCTCAGTTGTTGATACTCAGTTCTCAAGTCAATCTTTGAAAACACTGCTGCTCCCTGCAACTGATAAAAAAGATCATCAATTCTCGGCAGTGGATACTTGTTCTTCACTGTCACTTGGTTTAGCTGCCGATAGTCAATGCATAATCGCAAAGACCCATCCTTCTTCCTTATGAATAACATCGGTGCTCCCCACGGTGAAGCACTTGGTCGAATGAATCCTTTGTCTAGGAGCTCTTGCATCTGCACCTTTAACTTCTTTAACTCTGACAGGGACATCCTGTAAGGTGCTTTTGATATCGGTTCTGTCCTAAGGGCTAACTCGATTACAAACTCTATTTCTCGCTCCGGTGGTAGTCCTGGCAACTCTTGGAGAAACACATCAGGAAATTCACGCACTACGGAGATATTCTCTAACTTTGGCTCTTCGGTAGTCGTGTCCACTACTGCCACTAAGTATCCTGACATCCTTCAGACATTAACCTAGTCACTTCAAGGGATGAAACTAAAGGAATCGAAATTCCTCCTCGACTTCCCACCAATTCAAAGCTAGGGTGGCCTTTTGGATAAAACCAGATTGTTCTACTACCACAGTCTACTACTGCCCCCTGCTTACCCAACAATCCATTCCTATGATTACGTCAAAATCAAACATAGGCAATATAGCCAAGTCAATGTTCTCTTTACTCTCTCCAATAACAATCTCACAACCAGCACAACCCAATGAAACTATTATGTTATTTTTAAGGGAGTCGCCACATGCAGAATCATGCTCAATGGTTCCAATTTCATGCCCTCTAACTCAGCAAACTGTGCAGACACAAACGAATGCATGGCACTAGGGTCAAACAATGCATATGCAGCTTGTTTGCATAAGTAGATCGTACCTGTGACCACTCCTGGTGCTTCCTCTGCCTATCTGCGGGCTACAACATACACTCTGCCCTGTGCCGGTAGTCTACACTGCTCAATCTGAGGCGTTGTAGTTGACGGTCCCACTTGTGGCCTTTGTCCTTGCGGTCAGCTTGTCGGAGCTTGATTTGGACACACTCTCATCTGGTGGCCCGACACCACATTTGAAACATGCTCTCGTCCTCACTGGGCATGGCCCATTTCCATGCCTCCTACCACAAAATATGTCGCTCCAGTTCGCAGGATTTGGCAGCTTCGCGATGTTCTTTCGTATCGGAAGCACAAAATGTTTGTTGTTCGCCATCGGCCTCTTGCCCATCTGGCGAGTATCTCTGAAAGACGTAAATCGCGATCTAATTGTGGCGTTTCTTTCCTTTAAGTCCCGCTCTATCATCTAGCCCCGCTCGTAGATCTCCTTGTAAGTCCTCAAGTTCAGTGTAATCATCTGGCTGCGAAGCTCGGGCCTCAGACCATCTCTAAACCTTCTTGCTTTCTCTAGAGGGTCTTCCACAGATCGAGGTCGATAGTCTGCTCAGGTAGTCGTACCCCTCAATAATTCCAGACTCGTAAGCACACAAGCATATCAGGCACAATTCCATAAAACGATAACATACAGATGACAGACATGCAATGATGACCTCATGTTACACTCAGATGATCATGCATAACCGCCTTGCCACTTCACCACATTCACCAATCTCCTCCTGCCTAAATCTCTAGCCCACGATCTCGTCGCATTAGGTTCGGTCCGCCTAAACGCATCAGACCGTCATCGGTAACCCGCGTAAATGCATCAGGTTTCGATGAATCTCCAGGCCAATCTCATCATCTCACGCCTCCGTCCCGCGAGTAGTTCGCATCAGGACCGTGGCCATCTCAACCCCGCGATATTGTAGCATCAGGGCGCCACACAACATCAACTCCACCCCGCGATCTCGTCGCATGAGGGTATCCACCTCCCGCCTTGCGTCTCATACGCATTAGGGCTTCGCCATGTTATGCTCATGTCATGATTTTAATTCAATTTTCACAAATCAAACATGAGGTGCAACTCATGCACAGTTCGAAAACTCATGGCATGCAAGGCAATCAAATGACACACGTACATGACGGATGATTTCAAGCATAAATAATAACATACATAATCCCCCTATAGCCACCTAGGGTATACCAAAAACTATCCTTTGGAAACTCTTCATAAATCACTCAATTTCAATTTCGACTTACCCAATTGAATCCAATCTCCCTATCCTAAGTTTAGAATTCCCTTACCTTGGGTTTGATTACACCAATTACTTCCTCTTGAGCCCCTAAGGTTTCGGTCAACCAATGTCCACAACTGGGCTTGTCGCGCAACCTAAAATTCCAACCAATTTCATCAATTCTCTTGTCCAAATTCTCAATCCATCAACTCCAATCACCCATAACTTAACCCTCATCATCTCATCACATCTTAAACATCAATTTGCAGCTCAAAATCGCCACTTTCAGCCCTCAACAGAATCGGTTTGGCCCTGCACCGAACTGGTCTTACTCAGTTCTGTGGAAGCCGGGGCCAACCGACCCTAAATCTACTGTAAATCTAACATTTAAACACTATCCTACCTCTTAATATGTATACCTAAGGGTTTGGGAGGCTCACCGAAGGTTTGAAGTCAAATGGCCGTCGGAAATTCGTTAAATGTCGCCGGACTCCTTAAGTCAGTTTTGCCGGCAATTTCTGTGTAAAGTCTACAAGGCCGGTTCATGGTCAAAAATTCATCAAATTGAGCCCCAATTTTTATCAAAGATTCCTACACATCTCTACTAGATCTCCACAAAATTTGACTAAAAAATTCCAAGATTTCGACCTTCAAAAGGACTAGGAACCGGACCAACCTCAGATTGGCTCCGATTTTGTCGGCTCTTGGGAGAATCCTTGGTCGGGGATCCTCGGTGCTCCAAATGACTTCATTCTTGTTCGAGGATGTCAGCAAGACGTAGGGCTTCGTTGGTGTGGTTGCATGGCAATCGAATGGTGGTCGGAGGTAGTTGGCGACGACGCCGAACAGAGAGGTCAGTGCTGGTTGCCTGTGTGTAGGTTGAAGAAGAAAGAAGAAGAAGGATGTTCAGTGGTTCTCTTGGGGTGCTCGGCCGAATGAAGTGAGGAGAGAGAGAGAGAGAAAAAAATTTGCTATATACCAATGCTTGGTCAAATGGTTGAATGTTAGGTATAAAAAAGTTGGACATGACCACACCTCTTGATCTTGTGACACTTGTCTTCTTGCTTTTCCCAGATGATCCAATGGCCATGCTCCATCCTCTTTTTCTGAAGCTATAGAGAGGGTCCAAAGACCAAAATGCCCTTCTTGAATTGTATAGGTAAGGTTCTAGGCTTGAGGGGCAAAACAGTCATTTTACCTCTAACGTTCAGAACGCCGTTTTTCTCGTTTCAGAATTCTTCGATAGGGTGATGACCAATCCGAATAATGTTAGAATTCTTGATTTTTCATTTTCAATCTTTCGAGACTCGTTTCTGATAGTTTTTTCTATTAGACGCGGTTCCAACCCATCGCGAACCGACGGGCGACTTTTGCAGACATTACGCGTATCGACCCCATGATTCATATCACATTTAGGGCTCGCCAATTCATGGCGACTTTGGTTGTCATGTAACTATGAGGGTTTATCACTAGTCCCTATGGTCTCGATCGTCACTATCCGATTCGGGAAAAATTTGCAAATCATACGTTGGTTAAGCGGCATCACCCGCGCTCCAATCGTATGACACTGCAAGGAAATCCTTAATCGTTCTTAGATCGGCCTCTTGATGGTTCTAAATATCCCCTCGACAATCCTTATGGTCAAAGCGCTATTTTCTATTCGAATCGCCTAGATCCACGTACCTCGTCTCGCGTTAGCCTTTCCCTTTTGGTCAGCCCACTCAAATTGATAAGATTTGAGTGAAATATGATTGAAACACATCGTTTGATATATATATACATACATACATATATATATATATATATATATATATATATATATATATAAACTTATCATTCATGAGTCTGAAATTGACTGGAAATCAGAATGTCACAAGAAAATAAAATTTGTGTTTATATTTCTATCGTATTAGCGATGAATAACACATTTCCTCACTAAATTAGGGATGAAAAACATAATTCGTCGTTATTTCGTCGCTAAATTAATTTAATTTAAAATGATGATTTTGTGAGGAAAAATATAATTCGGCGTTAAATTTGCGATGAATCCCGTATTTCGTCGCAAAATTTGAGAAATTAAAATAAACATATAGCGACGAATTCGTTATTTCATCTCTAAATTTAATCTAAAATAAATTTTTTGCCACGGAAAATAGGACTTGTCGCAAAATTTGAGAAATTTTTAAAAAATAAATATTTAGCGACGAATTTGTTATTTTGTTGATAAATTAATTATTTAAAATAATGATTTTGTGACGAAAAATGGGATTCGTCACCAAATTTGTGAAATTTGAATAAACAATATAAAAATTTAGCGATGAATTAGTTATTTCGTCGATAAATGATTTATTTAAAATAATGATTTTGCGAAGAAAAATGGGATTCACAGCAAAATTTATGAAATTTAAAATAAAAATAAATATTCGGCAAATTTGATATTTCATTGCAAAATTAATTATTTAAAATAATGACTTTGCGACGAAATTATTATTCGTCACAAAATTTGAGAAATTAATTGAAAATAAAAATAAATATTTTAGCGATGAAATCTTTATTTCGTCGCTAAATTAATTTAATTTTAAATAATGATTTTGCAACAAAAAATTAAATTCATCGCCAAATTTACGATCAATTCCATATTTCGTTGCAAAATTTGAGAAATTGTTAAAAACAATAAATATTTAGTGGCGAATCCGTTATTTAAAATAATGATGTTGCGACGAAAAATGGAATTCGTCACTAAATTTGCGACCAATCAGTATTTCGTCGCAAAATTTGAGAAATTTCTAATAAAAATAAGTTTTTAGCGACGAATTCATTATTTCGTTGTAAAATCATTATTTTAGTAATTTCTCCGGTCAAACGATCCAGTCCCCATTTGGTATCAGAGCCAAGTTAGCGGAGAATTGATAGTTCTTTTTGGAACCATTTTTGTATAAGCCCACTTTGGGTTGTTCTAAGGTGTACCCCATTTGGAGCCACAAAGCCTTGGTAGAGGTAGTGTAAGCCCAGTTGGCGTGGTAGCAGAGGGTAAAAATTGAACAACATAAGATAAGTTTATACTTAATGGATCTTTTTAGAAGAACTAATTCTTTTTCAAGTAGTTCTGTGTCAGAACTAGGTCAGATCCCAGACCCTTTAAATAGAGAAGAAATTACTATTGAAGATTTTAACAAGTCTCTTAAAAATTGAAAGATTCCAAAAGTTAAGTATGATCAGATATACTCTGAATCGAAATTCAAAAAACTTTTTAAGTCTAATGATTATGTCATCGCCACAGAGGAACGAGGCATTCCTCTGTCTTCGTCTTATTGTTTAATACCTCTTTTAAGTAAAGAATCCTTAAAGAAACATGCTCAAAAGTATAATTATCTCCATTTTGGTAAGGTCCAAGTCGGTATTAAACCTTTGATTAAAGAAGGATTAAATACGTCCATCCTCTTGGTCTTAAGAGATGTAAGACTCTTAAGGTATGAAGATTCTCTTCTTGTAATAATCGAAACAAGTCTTTGTAATGGTCCGGTTCATTTTGATTGTTATCCTAATTTTTCAATAAGTTTGAAAGATAAAAATATCATGAAATCTCTCGTTTTGTAGTTCAAAACTCATAATTATAGTATAGATGAAGGATCAATTCCACTATCCCTCATCTATAAGGTCCACTATAAAGTTATGAGTTCTGTATTTGATGTTCATTCTTTGAATGACACACCAAAAGGTCAAACCTTATTATTGCAGACTGATATATCTTGTTCAAATTCTATTGTTCCAAAGTCTATAAGTTAGAGTGATATTGTTCTTCCTGATCAATGGGAAATTGAAAATCCCGTTCCTCAAATTTCAATTAAGAATGACACCCCTTCAAATGTCATCCAACATCCTGAGGGAAAAGTTACCATACAATTTCCTAGGAGAAGTTTCGAAACAAATTCATTCTGTTCTGCAAGGCCTTCTTTTCATGGGTCTTCTTCCTAAAAGTCTGTTGACTATCGTCCAAATCTACCTCCTGTCATTACAATCCCTATGAGCAGTCAAGGTAGTGTCAAAGTTCCTGATGCCATTTCTGCACAAGGACAAGCAACTTCGAGTGCACCTCCTTTGAATCTTTCTAGCCTAGATACTAGTTTAGGAATTTCAAAGCCTGTTTATCATCAACAAGAACTTGACTCCCCTGAGCCAACCCAATCACAAATGGAAGATGATGATCTAGAATGTAACATGTTAGAAGTAGAATTTGTTCCCGATAGAAAGTTTTTAAATAAAGAATTTAATTCTGAAGAAAATTGTGAAATGAGAAAATGGTTTTTTGACAATTTTAAAAATTGTGCTAAAAAAATTAAAGAACAATTTTATGAATTCCAGAATGAAATTGGAAAACACATGCTTTTCTTTAACTGGTTTGAAAATTACTTTTTAGAAAAAAGCGAAATTTATAATATAGAAAATGTTTTTAAGTGGAAACTAGATGATGACCAAATAATTGAGTCGTCTCACCCTCTTTTAGGAAAAATTAAAATAACACATCGTGAAAAGGAAATTCCAGCCGCTCCTTTTAAAACTCCTTCTGAAAATGAGAATAATGAATTTAAGAAAATAATTGAACAAAATAATTTTTCAAATCAACATCTCCATTCCATAGTTGTCCAATTGGATAGGATTGAATCTGCCATTGGAAAACCTCCAATTGTTCATTCCATGTCTACTCCTTCTAAGACTTTACAAACACCATTATTTAAAAATTTTGAGATGCCAAAGTCTTTTAGTAAAGAATTTCAAGATGCCCTTCAGGCAAAAAATCGAAAGCTTCTAAAAGAAAAAGTCCTTAAGCAACCGGTTCTGAATACTCCTAAAGTCAATAAACCTCTGGTTATCAATACTCCCAAACCTGACAATCAACTATCAGTTCTTGAAAAAATTGATATCCCCGAAGTCAATCGTCTATCGTGAAAAGAACCACAGAAACTCTATTATTCTAGAGCCACCCCTCCTGATATTCTTTCCGAAAAATTGTTTAATAAAGTTTAAAACAAATTTTCTGCAGATGCTATTTATGAGTGGAATATAGACGGTATTTCCGAGCAGAATCTCTTGCAAATTTTAAGTCAAATAGCAACGTGTGCAACTACTTATAAAACTCTTCCTAATACAACAGATTAGCAAGTAGTTTATATGATCGTTGCAGGTTTTTCTAGTACTTTGAAAGGTTGGTGGGATAATTATCTCAACCAAGATCAAAGGGACCAGATCCATAATGCTGTTAAAATAGATGATAATGGTCAAACTGTCTTTGATAATTATGATCAAATTGTTCAAGATGCAGTCTCTACCCTATTGTATTCCATATCCCAACATTTCATTGGAGATCCATCTGTGATTCGTGATCACAACCAAGATCTTCTTTCTAACCTCAAATGTCATTCTCTTGGAGAGTTTCGAGAATACAAGGATGTATTTCTGAAAAGGGTATTACTTCGTCCAGATTGTAATCAACCCTTTTGGAAAGAAAAATTTCTCGCTAGTCTCCCTATAATTATAGGAAACCAAGTTTGCGATAAAATTCGTGAACAATTTGGTGAAGATATTCCTTTCGATTCACTATCATATGGAGAATTGATATCATATGTTTATAAAGTTGGTACCCAAATGTGCAACAACATTAAGCTGCAGAAACAGCTTAAGAAAGAAAAAAGTCTTACTCGTAGAGGACTAGGAGATTTCTGTCGTCAATACGATCCTTCCTACTCCTTTTCAACATCCAAGAAATGTTCTGGATCTTGTCTAAAAGAAAAACCTTTTAAAAGAAAGAAAAAGTTCTATTAATCCCAAGTCTCGAAACCCGAAAGAAAGTCCTTTAAAAAGAAAAGTTTTAAAAAACTTGAAGACACAAAAGATAAAAGAGATTTTAACAAATTTGTCTGTTACAATTGTGGAAGAAAAGGACATACAATACGTTTTTGCAAATTAAACAAAAAGGTCAATGAGCTTGTTTCAGATGAAAACATACTGAATCAACTAAACCAATTAATGGTTGAAAGTGATTCAGAAAGTTCTATTTGCCCTTCAACAGATGAAGAATCAATAGAACGCAGTCTTCAAATTAATGAAATAGAATCGTCATCTGATTTTTCTTTTGAGACAGATTCTGAGTCTGAACAAGAAGTAAATGTTTTGACAAAAGAAGGACAAGAATTGTTAGATTCAATTGATAATGTATCTGATTCTAATGTCTTACTCTAACAAATTCAAAATCCCAGATCATCTTTTGGTAAAAGCTCCTAAGTTCATATTTATAATCTCACTGAAATTTTAGATAGATGGAAAAAGTCAATAAGACCAACAACCTCTAACGATCTTCAGAATGAGATTAATGAAATTAAAAAAGAAATTCACTTGTTGAAAATTAATCAAATAGACCAACAGAAAGAATTTCTAGATTTCAAGAAACAATTGTTAAAAGGGAAAAATGTTTCTGAAGAAACAATCCACAAGGAAACACCTTCAATTGTCAATGAATCAGACTTCTCAAATTTTCTTGAATTACTAATAGAAGTAACAAGTAAAAAATGGATAATTGATGTTGTCATCAAAATAAATAATGAATTTATTTTGAAAACAACTGCCCTTTTTGACACAGGTGCTGATCTAAATTGTATAAGAAAAGGCTTGATCCCCACAAAGTTTTTTAATAAAACCACTGAATCGTTAAAATCCGCTTCTGGTGATCATTTAAAAATAAAATATAAACTCCCTGAAGCCTTTGTGGTAAAAAACAACATTGAATTAAAAACATCTTTTCTTCTGGTAAAAGATTTAAAGAGAAATGTAATTTTAGGAACCCCTTTTATAAATCTAATTCAACCCTTTTTGGTAACAAATGAAGGAATTGAAATAAAGATTTTTGGTAAAAAATTAATGTTTACTTTTGTCACAAAAAATCGAACAAGAAACTTAAATGCTCTGCATGAAAATGCAATCAGAGAAATCAATTGTTTAATTAAAGATAAAGAAAATCATCTTTTATTTTTAAAAGAAGAACTAAGTTTCCAAAAGATAGAACAACAACTACCAATTAGTAACCTCCAAAAGAAAATTTCTGATTTAGAACAAAGAATTAAAAATGAACTTTGTTCCATTCCAGATATTGCTTTTTGGGAAAGAAGTAATCACAAACATATTGTTGAATTGCCTTATGAATTTGATTTTTCGGAGAAAAATATTCCGACAAAAGCTTGTCCTTCCCAAATGAATAGCGAACTTTTGAAATTGTGTAAAAGTGAAATAAATGATTTAATCAAGAAAAAATTGATACGGAAAAGTAAATCACCATGGAGCTGTTCTGCATTTTATATAAACAAAAATGCAGAAATTGAACGTGGAGTCCCTCGTTTAGTAGTTAATTATAAACCATTAAATAAAGTTTTAAAGTGGATTCGTTACCCAATTCCTAACAAGAAAGATCTTTTGAATCGTCTCCATTTTTTCAAAAATTTTTCAAATTTCGATATGAAATCTGGCTTCTGGCAGATACAAATTGCTGAGCAAGACAGATATAAAACTGCATTCAAAGTTCCTTTTGGTCAATATGAATGGAATGTGATACCTTTTGGTTTAAAGAATGCTCCTTCAGAATTCCAAAGAATTATGAATGACATTTTCAATCCATATTCTGAATTTATAATTGTGTATATCGATGATGTTTTGATATACTCTCCTAATGTTGATTCACACTTCAAACATGTGAATCATTTCTTTAATATTGCTAAATGTAATGGTCTCATACTCTCTGAAAAGAAAGTATTCTTGTGTCAAACAAAAATTAGATTTTTAGGACATATCATTCATCAAGGAACCATTGCACCAATTGAGAGATCTATTCAATTTGCAGATAAATTTCCTGATGAATTGAAAGATAAAACTCAATTACAAAGATTTCTTGGAAGTTTAAATTACGTGATTGATTTTATCCCTGATATCAACATCATATGCAAGCCTCTGCACCAAAGGTAAAAGAAGGACCCAAAACCTTGGTCTCAATTGCATACTGATACTATCAAGAGAATAAAATCACTTGTAAAAGAAATCCCTTGTTTGCATATTGCTAATCCAATTGCATTTAAAATTGTTGAAACAGATGCTTCTGAATTAGGATATGGTGGTGTCTTAAAATAGAAGATTGATAACAAAGAACAAATTGTTCAATTTATTTCTAAATACTGGAATGAAACTCAACAAAATTATTCCACTATTAAGAAAGAAATTTTAGCAATTGTACTCTCAATATCCAAGTTCCAAAGTGATTTGTTAAATCAAAAGTTTTTATTATGAATTGATTTTAAGTCTGCAAAAGATATTTTGCAAAAGGATGTATTGAACATTGCATTAAAATAGATTTTTGCACGTTGGCAAGCAATATTATCTGTTTTTGATTTTGATATTGAATTCATTCATGGAGAAGTAAATTCTCTCACTGATTTTCTCACACGAGAATTTTTACAAGAAAAACCTTCTCAAAAATGCCTCCCAAAAAAGACCGAGATAAAGACAAAGCCAAAGAAGCCATCATTGTCTCGGCCAAACCCAAAAAGTTAACTCCCATCCGTAATTGGCTAGAAGTTGCCCAAAGTTCATTGTCACCCCAAAGTCCACCCAATGAAGCTTCTCCCGGCCAGCCTACTCAATCAATTGCCCTTTCAAAGTTAGCCTCCATATTGCCAAGTTATATGATGAAGGATTTGCAAAAATCCTTAAGTTCCGAATTGTATGCACAAGATGAGGTAAGATCCCCCTTACCTTTAAATGTTTCTAAAGAGGTGGTTCTTGTGACTCCGTCAGCCCTAGAAAATCAAAGTCAAATTATTTTATGAAAAATTTTGAAAAAATCATCACGGTAGAAAGAGGATTTTACCATGAGGATCCTTATGTTTTTGCAAAAAACATGTTTGGAGAAAATTGTTTTTATACTCCACATGATATTGAAAAACCTGTGGAGTTCTATGAGAAAATTTTAGTCCAAACTGAATCCGTAACGTTCAAACATCTTTGTGACAAAATGCAATCTTCTGTTCCAAATTATTTCACTGCAAAAATATTAAGGTTCATACACCCTGCAGAGTGGAATAATTCTCCAAGTTCCCCAGTGAAACTAGATTTGCGAATCACTGAAAGTCCTACTCATAGGTATAATTTTACCTATTTTGACTACCAGCAAGCCTGGTACAATGTTTTCTATCGTCAAAATCCAAATCGTAGCCATACCTAGCTTTTCTTCTTCCAAAGTCCTTTTGATATTTCAAAATTGCCTTTTTGGTTCATTCGATGGTGGGATAATTTTGGTCCTGTTCCGGACATTCTCGCTCCACAAGTAATTGAATCATTCACAATGTTCCAAAAAACCTTCATTTCAAGTTCTGAGAAGATTTATTTCCCTCCTCTTCAAATGTTTTGTGCAAATTTTTGGATGGCATGGGCATCTGCCTGGGAACTTGAATACATAAAAAATAATCAAGATCCCAAAATACTCATTTTGGTGCGAAGATTTAAAACAAAATGGTGGGATGGATATTAATATTGGGATAAATGCTTAGTTGAAACCGTCCACAATTGGATCCAACAAAGTAAAGTCAAAGATTTGAACAAAGTTTCTGACGTGGCATCGGATGCGGCATCAAAGACATCCTTTCTCCATGACAAGTCAATGGCAATTGCAAAATTGGTTAATGACAAAAATGAAAAAGAGTTTTATGATATGATAAAACAAGCAATCCTGGAGCATGAGGAATCATTGCAGGGATCATCTTCTCAACAAAGTGACTCAGAAGAAGAAGATGAATACAGCCCCAATATCTTGGTCATGACTCCGAGTGATGTTTACATCGTCTCATTCAATGGTCAATTGTAACAAATACAATAGTGTATGTAATCGTATTTGTATTGTACACCGTATGACACTGTACACTATGCACTTCACTGTACACTGTAGCGATCTTTTAAGTGAATCACTGTTCACTGTAGCAACAGTGAATTTTCGATCTTTAAAAGCAAAGTGTCCTCAACAGGAAGGGGCACTCGACCATTAATCCTCAAGTGCTCGTGCTCTCTCTCTCTCTCTCTCTCTCTCTCTCTCTCTCTCTCTCTCTCTCTCTCTCTCTCTCGAACCTCACCTTCTCCTCCGAAGCTCTTCCTCCTGTCTAGAGGAAACTTACGCCGGAGAACCAAAGTCCCCAATCCTTCAAAGTGAAGAGTAACCCATTGTTTCTCCCCAAACACAGATCCATAAGTAAAACTCCTCGAAGTCTACTATTCCTACCCAGAACCATCAAAGTTCTTCCTTGATTGTTTAAAGTTTTGCACTTGTAATCACAGATCTAATGATCTTTTATGTTTCTATTGTATAACCTCTTTTGTATTTGCAATAAAAATGTACATTTCTTCATCTTTTGCCTGTTTAAGACCCAGAATCGGTAGGCTCTGCCTCCTGTTGGTGTCAAAGGCATTGTGTTCTTTAAGTTTATGCAATCTAAATTTCTGTCATTTAAAGTTCTGTATTGCATACATTTGCATACAGCTCCCAGTGAAGATCGGTCCTTCAGGTGGTTTCTTCTCCTAGACTAGCCGCACACACTTCACCGTGCATATTTAAGTTTCAAGTATTTAATTTTAATCATATCCCAGAGTGTGTAGGCCCTGCCTCCTAGTTGGTGGTTTATGATATTTCTTTTTATTTACACTACTTGTCTTTGTATTAAGTTTATATTTCTAGTTATTGTTTATATTCAGAATTGCTTATTACTCGTGACTGAATTTATTGATTTCTGTGATTGGTATTTAGATATTTCTGTTCAACAATTGTTTCATACATATTCTTGACTGAATTTATTGATTTCTGTGATTGGTATTTAGATATTTCTATTCAACAATTGTTTCATACATACTTTAGTAAAAAACAATGATAATTGTACTCCTAATTGCTGTCGCCATTTTATATACTGCACTTGAATTGTTATATTATCTTTTAAGTGTTTATCTAAGATTGCCTGAATCATATCGTAACTATTGGACAAAAACTTAAGAGAGGACGTTGTTTTTAGTCTTTTTTAGTAATTTCCCTTCTATTTCTCCGGTCAAACGAGGATATAAAAAAAGAGGGACTTAAATAAATTTTCAGCGACGAAATAATGAATTCGCCACAAAATTCAGAAATTATCAAATAAAAATATTTATTTAGCGACGAATTTTTTTATTTCATTGCTAAATTATTTTAATTAAAAATAAGATTCAGCGACGAATGTTGTCGCAAAATTTATGAAATTTCAATTAAAACTAATTATTTAGTGACGAATTTTTGATTTCGTCGCTAAAGTAATTTAATAAAAATAAAGATTTAGCAATGAAACACATTTTTCGTCGCTAAATGTGCGGCGAACTTTTATTTTCGTCATTAATTTCGTGGCTAATTTGCTACGCAAGTGTATGGGTCGCAAATTTCATAGCTAATTTGCTATGAAAGTGTTTGGGTCGCTAATGTCGTGGCTAATTAGCTACGAAAATTGTTTTTGTCACTAATTAACCTCGAATGTTGTTCATCACTAATTTCGTCACAAATTAGCCACGAATTATTTTCGTCGCTAAATTCGTCGCAAATAGCGGCAAAGTTTTTTTCCGTCACTATTTTCTTCGCAAATTAGCGACGAATTCGTTTCGTCACAAATTTTCGTCGCTAAATTCGTGTTTTTTTGTAGTGAAAACGACATCGTAATAAAGATACATAAAACTAAGAATTAAGGTGCTCATTAACTAGAAGTGAATGCATTTAACTAAAATGTCACGCCCCGAACCTATCGAGCACGCGAATATCCCTTCAAGCAAACAACACATCTCTCGTGGTCCCAAGATCCACATACAAGTCGAGAGATAATATATATATAACAAGCATGCGGAAGCGGTATTCAAATAAATCCCCGTACAAAATATAAGTTAAGTGAGACCTGGATAGCATGATAGCTGTCATACATCATAACATACGGTTCATACAAATTTCGACTACTACAATCCGCTAGGCAAGGGCGACGGGGTAAGCACATAAAAAAGGTATGACCATCATCGACATCCAAAATAGCAATGGTCGGAGGTCGCCATCACAAGATCGAGCCAATAAACTAGGACACCTAAGATGAGCTGCTGGAGTCTCTTGTATCCTCTATATCCTCTATCGGCTCGTACTCGGAGAAGGTCTCTGATGGAACCTTAATCGAATCCTCCATGGTCGCCTTGTGCGATGGCTCTGCGAGGTCCTCCTCGGTAGCCTCTACGACAATCACCTCGTCCTCCTCCGCGGTAAAGTCCATCATCGGGGTCTTCTCTGGCCCGTTCCTAGAATCAACTACAAACCCCTTTGGCAGCTCCTGCTCCCCCGCGGTCTGGCATCAATCAGGGATAACTCCCTGAGGTAACTCGTGGGGCTTCAACGGCCCAATTGACTCATCCCCGACCCTCTTAAACCACGCCTCGAACCTATGAGGCTTCCAATCCGGGCTACTCTCGTCGATCCATACAACCGTACACTTTCTCACATAAATGTTCCCCAGCCTATCCGAAAACTCTTCAAAATATGCCGTTATCTCCTTGGGATCCCCAAAGCGAATAGGCCATATAACTTAGGCCTAGGATTTGTAAAAATAGGGGTCCCCAAAGGGGTAAGATACACATTTCAGTAAAAGAGCCCTAGCCTTAGGTCAGGCTGATCGTCTATCCCAAGATTCCAGACTCATAATAATACAAGCACATACAATTAAAGATAGTGGCACACAGATGATGGGCATGCAACTATGATACTGTGTCACACTCAGATGATCATGCACGCCCCATCTTGCCATCTCACCACAACCACCTCATCCTGCCTGCCTCATCCTCCAGCTCGCGATTAGATCGCATCAGGTTCGGTCTGCGTAAACGCATCAGACTGTCATTGGCAACCCGCGTAAATGCATCAAGTTCTAATGAATCTCCAAGCCAATATCATCACCACATACCTCCATCCCGCGAATAATTCGCATCAGGACCGTGGCCATCTCAACCCCGTGATTAGATCGCATCAGGGCGCCACACAATATCAACTCCACCCTACGATTACATCACATCAGGATATCCACCTTCAGCCCCGCGTCTCATATGCCTCAGGGCCTCGCCATGTCATGCTCATACCATGATTTTCAATTTGTTTACGTACATGATTACATGTGCAATTCAGGCACAATTAAAAGAACTTATGACATGTAAGGTAATCGAATGACACACACACATGGTGGATAATTCAAGCATAAACAATAACATACATAACCCTCCTATAGCTACTTAGGACATACCAAGAGCTATCCTTTGGAAAATTCACATAAATCAATCCAATTATTTCTCGATTCACCCAATCGAGTCTAATCTTCCTATCCTAAGTTTAGGATTCCCTTACCTTAAGCTTGATAACACAAATCTCTTCTTGCAATGGCCTCCAAGTCTCTGCCAAATAGTCCAAGGGTTCAATTCACCGCGCAACCTAGAATATTCAACCAATTCATTAATTTTCCCTATCCAACTCCTCAATCCATGAACCATAATCCTCCATAACATAATCCTCACCATCTTAACATGTCTTATTCACCAATTTAAGTCTCATAATCCAACCATCATCAGCCCAACAGATTCGGTTTGCCCAGAACCGAACCGGTCCTTCTCGATTTCCTGTAAACCGAACACAATCGGTCCTCAATCTACTCTTAAATCCATCATTTAATCATCATCCTACCTCTTAACATGTCTATCTAAGGGTTTGTGAGGCTCACTGTGAATTTGAAGTTGAATGGTCGCCGGAATCTCTACGAAAGTTGCCGGATTCCTCAAGTCAGTTTTCCAGCAGATTCTGTCCATAGTTCACAAGATCGATTCGAAGTCAAAACTTCATCAAATCACTCACAAATTTTTACCACAGATTCATATAATATCTACTAGATCTCCATAAAATTTGACCTCAAAACTCCAACATTTCGGCCTCCTAAGGGGTTAGAAACCAGACCTACCTCATGTTAAGTCTAATTTTGTTGGCTTCCGAGAAAACTCTTGGCCGGAGCTCCTCGGTGGTCCAAATGGCTTGCTTCTAACTCGAAGAGGTCGCCAAGACGTAGATCTAGGCTGGTAAGGCCGACTGGCATCCAAGTTGTGGCCGGAAGAGGGCGTCAGAATGGCCAAACAATTGCTCCAGAAGCTGTCCGGTGATTAGAATGAAGAAGGAAGAGGAAGAGGAAGTTTCAAGAGTCCAGGGGGAGCTTTGGCCGGTTAGGTGAGGTGAGAAGAGAGAGAAAATTGGCTATATACAAGGTTTGGTCAAAAAGGTTGAATGTTTGGTGGAAAAAGTTCGACATGACTACACTTGTTTTATCTTGTGACACTTGTCCTCTTGTCTTTTCAAGGTGATCCAATGACCCATATTTTCCCCTTGTGTTTGGCAGCCTTAGGGGGTTTAATGACCAAATTTCCCTTCTTCAAATGCATGGGCAAGGCTTTAAGCTCGAGGGACAAAATGGTAATTTTACCCCCGACGTTCAGAAGGTCGTTTTTCTTGCTCCAATATTCTTCGATAGGGCGACGGCCAATCCGAATAATGTTGGAATTTTTGATTCTCCATTTGAAACTTTTCAAGACTCGTTTATGATGATTTCCTCTATCGGATGTGGTTCCAGCCTATCTCGAACCGACGGACGGCTTTTGCAGACTTTATGCATATCGACCCTGTGATTCTCATCACATTTAGGGCTCGTCAATTCGTGGCGGCTTTGGTTGTCATGTAATTGTGAGGGTTTATTACTAGTCTATTTGGTCTCGATCGTCACTGTCCGATTTAGGAAGATTTCGCAAATTATACGTTGATTAAGCGGCATTACCCGCGCTCCAATCGTATGGTACTCGCAAGGCATTCCCTAATCGTTCTTGGATCGGCCTTTTCGTGGTTCTAAATATCCCCTCAACATCCTTATGGACAAAGCGCCATTTCTTATCCGAATTCCCTAGGTCTACGTACCTTGTCTTGCGTTAGCCTTTTCCTTTTGGTCAGCCTACTCGAATTGATCAAGTTTGAGCGAGATATGACTGAAATACATCTCTAGATTCATTTCTCATTAATGAGTCTGAAACTGACTTGAAATCAGAATGTCACAGCTAAAAATTAAGATTAAATGCATTTAACTAAGATTAGATGCATTGTAACTTGACATGATCCTCCAAATTTGTCCATTGGCCAGGCAGTTGAATAGACACTTTCAAAGACTAACAAACAACCATGGACATCGGTTATGACAAGCTCTAATCATTATGCAGTAAATGAGCATCTTCGAAGTTGATAACAAACTTGAAAATCGATATTTTGGTAGTCAATTGGCAACCATGAAATCAATAATTAGACTTGGGAGTCGACAACTAGCATGCAAAATTGACGTCTTCAAATTTGAACCATCAAATCAAATTATAGACAAAATTAGCCTTTGCTTCCTTGAACAAGGATGAGAATAAGAATATCAAGAGTGCCAAAAGTTGTGTAAAGAAATTTAGTGCCAAAAGTTTTCCTCAGATCACTTGAAATTATGACGTGACATTTTTTTAATTATTATTTGAAGCTGGCATGACTCGCTCGAGGTCCACTCAGCAATATAAAAGATAAAAGTTAAAAAAACATAACAAAAAATAAAAATAAAAAGTACAATCTTAAATTGATTAAAAAATGAAAAAGCTATAACGTCCAATAAGAAAATTAGATTTACAAATTAAATTGAATCCTTCCCTTAATTTAATACAAATAAAAAATTAAAATAAGATTTGGAAATTTCCTAAGAACTAATTTTTTTAGAATACAAATTTTATTTAAATTAATTTCAAAAATTGGCTAAAATTTTTAAAAAGTGGGGAGGGAGAACCAGGTTTTAGTTTTTTTTAGCTTTTTAATAATATTTTTATTTTTTTAAAAAATTTAAAATCATTTTAAAATTCAATTTAAATGAAAATTTTATTTTATAAAAAATATTTTTTTAGCATTTTTTAATCTAATTTTATTTTTTTGAAATAATTCCATTTTATATTTAAAATTAATTATAAATATCACGTATTAATGTGGCTGGAATATCTTGTTGGAGGTACTTAAGTGATCATTTTTCTTCGATCTGACACTCAAGTGATATAACTAAAACTTTTAGTACTAAAATGAGCACCGTACACAACTTTTAATACTTCTATTGTTCTTCCCCCACAATAAGGATAGGTTGGACCAATCGACAAGAATTTAGTTGGGCTTTAGCATTGGTAGACAAAACCGAAGGCTCTTGCATCAATCTCCCCAGGTTGATTGAGATTTGACCCCCTTCATTCGAAATAAGGAATAATGTCTACCACATTGAAAGTTGTTGATATGCCACATTCTCCAAGGAGATCACTTGTACGAATTGTCACCAATTGTCTTTAGTACTTTGAATAGGCCATCAGCTCCGAGCATGAGCTTGTTCTTTTGCTCAAGTGTATTCACACAAGATCACCTAGTTGAAATTGAACCTTCTTCATATGTTTGTTTGTTTTCTTTTTGTAAGACCCATTTGCTTTTTGATCTGGGTCGAATTTGCTCATGAAGTTTCTTTATCACTTTAGCCTCTCTTCAGCCCGGTGAGAAATTTTAACTTTTTTAGCTTTTTTTAAATAATTTTTAAATATTTTAAAAAATGTTAATTTTTTAAAAATTAATTTCCCCCTTTTTTATTTTTTAATTTCTCCTCTCTCCCTCTCTCTCTCTCTTTCTATAAATTTTGTAGCTATTTTATAAAATTTTAAAGATAATTTTAAAATTCAATTTTAAATAAAAATTTTATTTTATAAAAAATAGTTTTAGCAATTTTTAATCTAATTTTATTTTTAAAATAATTCCACTTTATATTTAAAATTAATTATAAAGATCACATATTACCGTGGCTGGAATATCTTATTGGAGGCACTTAAATGATCGTTTTTTTTTTCCGATCTGACACTTAAGTGATTCGGCTAAAACTTTTGGTACTAAAATGAGCACCGTACACAACTTTTAATACTTCTGTTGTTCTTCACCCACAATAAGGATAGGTTGGACCAATCCATGAGAATTTGGTTGAGCTTTAACATTGGTAGACAAAACCAAAGCCTATTGCATCAATCTCCCCAGGTTGATTGAGATTTGACCTTTTCATTCAAAATAAGGAAGAATGTCTACCACATTGAAAGTTGTTGATGTGCCACATTCTCCTCGGAGATCACTTGCACGCATTGTCACCAATTCTCTTTAGTAATTTGAATAGGCCATCAGCTCCGAGCCTGAGCTTGTTCTTTTGTGGAGATGAAAACCCTTGCTTTCTCAAGTGTATTCACACAAGATCACTTAGTTGAAATTGAACCTTCTTCATATGCTTGTTTGTTTTCTTTTTGTAAGACTCATTTGCTTTTTTGATCTGGGTCGAATATGCTCATGAAGCTTCTTTTATCACTTTAGCCTCTCTTCAGCTTCATTTTAAACTTGTGAGTTGGACGGAATGAGAATTAAGTTGATAAGTGTGAGAGGGTTCATTCCTTACACAACTTTAAAAGGTGATTGACCATTGGTGCAACTCAACGTCCATTATAAGCAAATTGGCAGGCGCAACCTTTAAGTCCCAATCCTTCAAAGTCTTACTCACCAAACCTTGAAGAAGACTAGTGAGGGTGCGGTTTGTTACCTCAGTTTGCCCATTTGGATGACAATTTGTACTGAATAGGAGTTTTGTTGCAAGCATTCTCTGAAGGGTATTCCAAAAGTAACTCAAGAATTTGGAATATTAGTCCGACACAACGGTCTTAGCTTATAGGAACCCCATATAAACTAATAATTAGGGGTGTACAATCGGATTGGGTAGAATCGGGAATCGAATCTGACCGCTTGAAAAACAAGTCTAGTTCTTAGTTCCCACGTGAATAGGCCTGGTTCCAGGTTTCAAATTTTTGAAACTGGATTGAGTAGGTCCGATTTTCGGTGCCAAGTGTAGACCCACTTGGAACCGGACCGGTTTTGGAACCAATTTTTAGTTACAGTAAAAATTACATAATTTCTTTAAATTGAGTCTAATTCTGCCTCACCTCTTTTGTTTCTTCTCCATTTTTTTGTTGCCTCTCTATTCTTTGGAGCAATATTATTATGGATGAGTGGAGAATAGAGTCTAAAAACTTATTTGGATGAAAAGTTTTTACAATTTATGTTTTACGTTACGTTGTTTGAATTTTTTATTGTTTATAATTGAATGTGGCTACGTGTTTGAACTTTTCATCGTTTATAGTTGTATGTGACCACGTGTTTGGCGAATAGGGGTTTTAAGTTGATCATCTTTTACTTTGAGCCGTTTTGTTGCTCATATTATTGTGCTATAAAAAATAAAATCATAAAAAGGAAAAAAAGTTTCTTGAATAGACCCTAAAACTGGACTGTAAAAACAGGGTAGGTTGTACAACTCGTTAAAAAATGGCAGGTTTCAAGTTTCAAAAGTTGAAAACCGATTATAACAGGGTAAGTTTCAAATTTTAGGTTATCTGTCTTGCTAATAATCTCCCTTACTAATAATCTCCTTGAAATATAGCTTGGCCACGTTAGAAGCATCATCGACATAGAATGAAATGTCTCATCTTCGAAAATTGATAAACAAACACCGAGATGACATCTTTCTTCGTTTGGGTTCTTGGGAGTGCCGCAATAAAATTCATACTGACATCATCCTAAAGTTGTGCCGGAACTGGAAGTGTAATATGAAGCCCCTGATGGAAATGAGTTTTCGCCATGTGGCGCACTGTCTTCAAGCAGCAAGATCGTATTTGAAACTGATTGCATGTACTTCTCCATTTATTTTCGATCGATAAAATTGCTCTAAAAGGATCTCAAACGTTGATTCCCAAGTGACCTGCCAATCCTCCACCACGAGCTTCTCGAATTAATAGCTCTCTAAAGGAGCTCTTTGGTATACAGAATTTGTTTCCCTTGCCCTGGATCGAATACGCACCATGAACTTCATGTTACAGGTATCGATGATGGGCGAGAGCTCTAGATCTTTGGCCTATAGTATTCGTGATCATGAATGACTTTGTGTTTTCTGATGTAGTTATTAGCATGGCTCGGTGCTTGAGACTTTACGGGATCGGATTGACCTTTGGGAATTATCTCTAAACCAAAATAAAGATGCACATATACAGTACAGTTGCAATAAATTTAGCTCAAGTGAGAGAAATGTTAGAATATATATTTTTTGGATATATTCAATTATGGGCTTTATTAATTATTATTGTAATTATTAATTGGTCTAATAAAGGTAAGATATATACAATTTCCTATTTTAGTCGGATATGGGGCTGGATAGTATGGGCCTAGATAAACCTAATCTTTGATGAGGGGATATGTTTTATTCTCTATAAATAGAGCTAAAGTCCCTCCTCTAAACCCAAATGTCCACATAACCTCACATATAGAATCATCTGAAGCAATAGTGAGGAAGCCAGTGATAAAGGGAGTTCATAGAGGAGAAGCTCTTGAGCATCGGATTCTCACAATTCTGCATCAAGACCGATGAATCCTAAACAAGGTGCGTTAATTCTTTAACTCTATGGATTAGAGATTTGTGTATCTATACGTGTGTATCTTGGGTCGCTGCATACGGATGAAATACGCAGCTTACATGTGGTATCGGAGCTTGCACGTATCAGGTCGCGAATCGCGTTCTCAGTGTTTTTTCGATTTTTTTAAAATTGAAATCAAAAGAAAATTATATATTCAAAAAGTACTCGATGAGACGAGCAAAACCATATAAAGATCGTCGCCGGCAACCTCCGGACGCGATGCTACTCGCCGGTGGCAATCAGGCGCGTGGCGGCTACGCGCCCCACGCTTTACACGCGCTGATCTGGGCCCCGCACGTGTGCGGCATATGGGGGCTGACGTCAGCATGACGTCATCTTAGCTCAGGTAGATCCGATCTGATTCTGTTGACCCGACCTGATCCGTTGACTCGACTCGAATAGTTGACCGTTGACTTGGACCCTTCGGTTGGACCGGTTCGATCGAACTGCCTTGACTCGGTTCGCTAAACCGATTCAGGGGTAGAGATCGAATCGGTTAGACCGGTTGGACCGGTTTGAAGATCGGTTGAGACATTGAACACGTGCGTTGCACATGTCAACGCGTGGTCCTCACGCACCGAAGCTTTTGGTGGCGCATGAGGGCGCTTGTATGATTTGATGGGAAAGTTTCAGGTACCGGCGTGCTCGTATGCTCATGCTCTTCAAAGAGGTATATTTATTTTACATGTTTGGCACTTTTATTGATGGAAAATACTTGTGAAACTCCAAATACATGTATATTTTGGAGTATTTTTGTCACGTCCCGCGCTTCATAGCACGAGCACGCGAACATCCCTACAAGGTAACCAATCGATTCAGGGGTAGAGATCGAATCGGTTAGACCGGTTGGATCGGTTTGAAGACCGGTTGAGACATTGAATACGTGCGTTGCACATGTCAACGCGTGGTCCTCACGCACCGAAGCTTTTGGTGGCGCATGAGGGCGCTTGTATGATTTGATGGGAAAGTTTCAGGTACTGGCGTGCTCGTATGCTCATGCTCTTCAAAGAGGTATATTTATTTTACATGTTTGGCACTTTTATTGATGGAAAATACTTGTGAAACTCCAAATACATGTATATTTTGGAGTATTTTTGTCACGTCCCGCGCTTCATAGCACGAGCACGCGAACATCCCTGCAAGCTAACCAATAATAAGCTATCGGCGGTCCCAAGAATCCACCAATAGAAGTTGAGAGATATAATAAATACACCACGCATGCGGATGCGATACTCTAATAAATCCCCGTACAATATATATAAATTAAGTGGGACCTGGATAGCATATATCATTCGTACATCAAAGCATACTGTTCATATAACGCGAATACTAAACCCGCTAAACAAAAGGCGACAAGGTAAGCATATCAAAAGGAAACATCCACAAAATCCCTCAGGAGTGGGGTCAGGTCGCCAGTCAAGATCGATCCACCAACTGAAGTATTCTAGGATGAGCTGCTGGAGTCGTCCATTCTCTACGTCCTCGGTCGGCTCGTCCTCGAAAAACGTCTCGGACGGGACCTCGACGGAATCCTCCATAATAACCTCCTATGACGGTTCAGCAAGGTCCCCATCGGACGCCTCTAGGACTATGACCTCCTCCTGCTCCTGCTCCGCGGTGAACTCCATAGTCGGTGTCCGCTCTGGTCCGTTTCTAGACCCTACTACTGACCCCTCAAGCAACTCCTTCTTTGCTACAGTCTAGCACCAATCGGATATGACACCTGTGGTACCACATGGGGCTTTAGCGGCCCTATTTGTGAGTCCCCCTCCTTCTTGAGCCATGCCTCGAATCTATGAGGCTTCCACTCAGGCTTACCTTCGTCCACCCATACTACGGTACATTTTCTCACATATACATTCCCCTACCTATCCGGGAACTCATCATAGTACGCTGTCATCTCTTTTGGGTCCCCAAAACATATTGGCTACATAGCTATGACCTAGGATCTGTAAAGGAAGGGTTCCCCAAAGGGGTAAGATACACATCTCAGTAAGAAAAACCTAACCCCAGGTCAGGTTGACAGTTCACTCAGGTAGCCGTACCCCTCAATAATTTCAATCTCATGAACACATAGGGATAACAATCATAAATCAATAAACAACAACATACAGCAGACAGACATGCATTTATGATCTCGTGTCAACTTATATGCACATGTACTCTCCGCTTGCCACTTCACCACTTCCATCAAACTTCACCTGCCTCATTCTCTACCCCGCGAACTAGTCGCCTCAGGCTCGGTCCGCGTAAACGCATCAGACCGTCATCGGTGACCTGCATAAACGCGTCAGGTCCGAAAGAATCTCCAGGCAAAGTTCATTAACTCATACTCTGTCCCGCGAATAATTCGCATCAGGACTGTGGCTATCTCAACCTCGCAACTTCATCGCATCAGGGTGCCACCTAACCATACTTCACCCCGCGACCTCATCGCATCAGGGTCTCAACCTCCTGCTCCGCGTCTTACATACCTCAAGGCCCCGCTACACCATGCTCATGCCACATCATGTCGTATGCCTTGATTTTCAATTCAATTTCACACTCATTGGCAAATGCGCGTTCAAATGCATTTCATAAATTTTCGTGGCATGCAAATTAATTCAAATGGTATACAGACATGGCAAACAACTTAGGCATAGGCAATGTCACACAATCATTCCTTAACGTCTTAGGGCATATCAAAACTATCTCATTTGGCAATCTCTCATAAATCATTCCAATCGACCCTCGACTTACCCAATCGAGTCCAATCCCCCTAGCCTCGATTTAGGAAATCCCTTACTTTTGACTGGACAACATAACTTTTTCTTCTTGGATTACCTAGGGTTCGGCCAACCAAGGTCTACACCTAGACTTCGCACAACCTAGAATTTCAACCAATTCGTTAAATTTCCGTACCCAATTCTTCAATCCATCAGTCCTAATCATCCATAACTTAACCCTCAACACCTCACCGCATCATAATCATCAATTTGCAGCTCAAAACCATCATCCAAAGCCTTTAACAGATTCGGTTTGGGCCCGACACGAACAGGTTCTACTTAGTTTTGTGCTTGTCGGGTCCAATCGGTCCTAATCTACTCTAAATTCATCAATTATACACTATCCTACCTCTTAGAATGTCTACCTAAGGGTTTGGGAGGCTCATCGTGGGTTTTGAGTCGGTTGCTCGCCAGAAATTTGTCCGAAGTCGCCGGATCGCCTTTGGTCAAAATACCAGTAGTTTCTGGAAAAAATGTTCAAGGCCGGTTCATCGTAAAAAACTTATCAAATAAATCCCCAATTTTTACCACAAAATTCTATATGTGTCTACTGAGTCTCCGCGAAATTTGAGTTTAAGACTCAAAGGTTTTGGCCATGAAAAGGCTTGAGAACCAGACCTACCTCAGGTTTGTTCCGATTCCGTCGGCTCTCAGGAAATCTCTTGCCCAGAACTCCTCAGTACTCCAAATGCCTTGATTCTTTTTGGAGGAGCTTGACAAGACGTGGATCTTCGTCTGGGTGGTCGGCTGGCAACAGGTGATGGCTAGAAAGGCCAGTCGTGGGCGGTGAACGGCGGCGTCGGGTCTGGTTAGGCGGCGACAGAATGAAGAAGGAAGAAGAGGTTTCGGTGGTAGAAGGGAGTTGGTCTGGCCGAATGGTGGTGAGGAGAGAGAGAGAGAGGGGGGAGGCTATATTCAAATTGTGGTCAAAGGGTTTGATTGTTAGGTGAGCCAAATAGTTGATATAACCACCACCCTTGATCTCTTGACACTTGGCTTCTTACTTTTCCAAGATGATCCAATGGCTCATAATTTCCCTTGATTTTTGGCAGCCATGGGAGGGCATAATGTCCAATTTTCCCTTCTTCACTTATAAAGGCAAAGTCCTAAGCTTGAGGGGCAAAACGGTCATTTTACCCCTGACGTTCTGAACGTCGCTTTCTCGTTCTAGGATTATTCGATAGGGCGACGACCAATCCAAATGACGTTGAAATTCTTAATTTTCCATTTCAAACTTTTCAGGGCTCGTTTATGATAGTTTTCTCTATCAGACGTAATTCTAGCCTATCCCGAACTGACGGGCGGCTTTTGCAGACATTACGCGTATTGACCCTGTGATTCTCATCACGTTTAGGGCTCGTCATTTCATGGCAGCTTTGGTTGTCATGTAATTATGAGGATTTATCACTAGTCCCTATGGTCTCGATCGTCACTGTCCGATTTAGGATAATTTTGCAAATCATACGCTGGTTAAGCGGTATCACCCGCGCTCCAATCATACGACACTCGCACGGTAATCCTTAATCGTTCTTAGATTGGCCTTTTGGTGGTTCTAAATATCCTCTCGACAATCCTTATGGTCAAAGTACCATTTCCTATCCGAGTCGCCTAGGTCCACGTACCTCGTCTCGCGTCAGCCTTTCCTCTTTGGTCAGTCTACTCAAATTGATCAGATTTGAGCGGAATACGACTAAAACACATCGCTTGATATATATAAACTTCTCATTACAGAGTTTGAAGTTGATTGAAAATCAGAATGTCACAATTTTTTTTGCATATTTCCAAGTATTTCTCTATGATTTTATGAAATACAGGTGTAAAGCTCACATGTAAATACCACATGTGGATATGTGGAGCATGATTTATCAGTTACATGTTTATGGTTTGACATGAATTATTGGGGTACCAATGAAAATTGGCGAGGCGTGTAATTTTCAGATGATTGCTTATAATTTCTGAAATTGCATGCATACGATAAATGTGAAATATAAAGTTGTATCATAATTTCAGGTAAATTCAGTTGAGTTGTGACCGCCAAAGCGGCATGCTTGGTTGAGTTCAGTAAAGAACATGTTTTATTATATTGGGATGTCTCCTCTTTTAAGCGTACTTATATTCCCAAAGGAGGTGATTGTATATTGTGACATTCTAATTTCCAGTCAATTTCAGACTCAGTAATGAGAAGTTTATATGTATCAAGCAATGTGTTTCAGTCGTATTCCGCTCGAATCTAATCAATTCGAGTAGACTGACCAAAAGGGAAAGGGTAACGCAAGACGAGGTACGTGGACATAGGGAACGTGGATAAGAAATGACGCTTTGGCCATAAGGATTGTCGAGGGAACTAGTGACAGATCCTCACAATTATATGACAACCAAAACTGCAACGAATTGACGAGCCCTAAACGTGATACGAATCATGGGTTGATACGCGTAATGTCTACAAAAGCAGCCCGTCGGTTCGGGATAGGCTGAAACCACGTCTGATAGAGAAAACTATCAAAAATGAGTTTTGAAAAATTTTGAAATGGAAAATCAAGAATTCCAATGTTATTCGGATTGGCCGTCGCCCTATCGAAGGTTATTGGGACGAGAAAAACGACGTTCTAAATATCGGGGGTAAAATTATCCTTTTGCCCCTCAAACTTAGAACCTTACCCAAGCATTTGAAGAAGGACAATTTGGTCTTTAAATCCCCTCAAGGCTGTCGAAATTCAAGAGTGAATGAGGGCCATTGGATCTCATTGGGAAAGCAAGGTGGACAAGTGTCAAGAGATGGGGCAAGTAATCATATCAACTTTCGGCCAACTACCATTCAAAGTATTGACCAAGAGCATGTATAAAAGCCTTCTCTCTCTCTCCTCAATCATTTTTGGCTGGCCATTTCAACCCTAGGCCATCGAGCATTCCCTTTATTCTCTCTTCTCCATCTGCTTGCCGAGGATAGCTTCAGGAGCTGCTGTTCGCCGCCCACGATGACCTCCTCTGGCCACCACCTAGATGCCGGCCAGCCATACCAACCTAGATCTATGTCTTGCTGACCTCCTCGAAGTGGAAGCACGCCATTTGGAGCACCGAGGAGCTCCGACCAAGCGTTTTTCCGAGAGTCAACGGAAACTGACTCAATCTGAGGTAGGTCCGGTTTCTGACCATTTTGAAGGCCACATTATTAGATTTTTGAGGTCAAATTTTGTGGAGATCTAGTAGACATGTAGTTGAATCTGTGGTAAAAAGTTAGGCTTGATTTGATGAAGTTTTGACCTCGAATCGGTCTTGTGAACTTGGAATAGAAAACTACCGGATTCTGACTTGGGAAGAACCGGCGACGTTCAACGGGATTCTGGCGACCAATCGACTTCAAACCTTCAGTGACCCTCCCAAACCCTTAGGTAGACATTTTAAGAGGTAGGATAAGGGTTAGATGTTGGATTTGGAGTTGAATTAGGGCTGGTAGCTCACGACATGCGTAGAATTGTGAGGAAACGGTTTAGTTTTGTGTATGGCCAAACCATGGAGAGCTGTTAGAGTTTGATTTTGAGTCTCAAATTGGTGATTAGAACATGTTAAGATGTTGAGGATTATGCTATGGAGGATTAGGATTCATGGATGGTTGAATTGGACTTGGAAATTTATGGAATTGACTGGATTTTAATAGGTTGCGCGACAAGTCCGATTGTGGACATTGAGGACCGAAACTTTGGAGGCTCAAGAGGAGTAAATTGTGTAATCAAACCCAAGGTAAGGGAATTCCTAACCTTATGCTAGGAAGATTGGACTCGATTGGGTGAGTCAAGGTTTAATTTGATCGATTTATGAGGATATTCCAAAAGGGTAGCTTTTAAAATGCCCTAAGTGGTTATAGAAAGTCATGTGTGATATTGTTGTGTTTAAATTGTGTGCCATGTGGAATGTCATTGATTGTCTTACATGCCATGGATTTTCAAATTGTGCATGAGATGCACTTGTTGTTTTATTTGTGCATTGAATAGTGAATATGGCATGAGCACGATATGGCAAGGCCTTGAGGCGTATGAGACGCAGGGCAGGAGATGGATACCCTGATGAGATGAGATCGCGGGGTGGAGTTGATATTGTGTGGCGCCCTAATACGATGAAATCGCGAGGTTGAGATAGCCACGGTCTTGATACGAATTACTCGCAGGACGGAGAGGCCCTGAGGCGTATGAGACGCGGGGCAGGAGATGTATACCCTGATGCGACGAGATTGCGGGGTGGAGTTGATGACGTGTGGCGCTTTGATGCGATGAGATCGTATGGTTGAGTTGGCTACTGTCCTGATGCAAACTATTCACGGAACGGAGTTATGAGATGATGATATTGGCCTGGAAATTCATTGGAACCCGATGCATTTACGCGGGTTGCCGATGATGGTCTGATGCATTTACGCGGACCGAGCGTGATGCGATTTAATCGCGGGCTAGAAATTGTGGCAGGTAGAGATTGGTGGGTGTGATGAAGTGGCACGCCGAATGTGCATGGTTATCTGAGTGTGACATGAGGTCATCATTGCATGCCTGTCATCTGCATGTTGTTGTTTTATCGGTTTATGCTTGATATGTGTGTATGATTATGAGTTTGAATTATCGGGATGGATGATTGCTTGAGTGGGCGGTCGGCCTAACCTAGGGTTAGGGCCCACCTTACTAAGATTTATATCTCACCCCAGTGGGGGCTTAAATTTTCAGGTTCCAAGCGAAGGAAGCGTGAACTTGCCAAGGATTGGCATGTGAAGGCATAGTTGATCAACTATACTAAAGAGGGTTGCAAGTTATGGATTTACATTTTGTGATATTAGGGATTGTCCTTTTGATTGGTAGATTATTGAATCGAACCTTTGGGAATGAATTGATGAAATTTTGATGTATCTGTCCTAAGTCATCGGGTGTTAATTTATTGGTATGAACGGAGTTGGCATCGCTTTCGCATGCGCATTTCTTTTAGCGCAAAGGACATTGGCCGTTGGATCCTGGAGCTTTCATTCAGACATGAACGGCTTGGTGGGATGTTTGCGCGCTCGCCGGGTTCTGGATGTGACATTCACGTTCTATTTGGTATCAGAGCAAGGTCAGCTCGATCCAATGTGATTGAGGTTTGGAGTGATAAGGAGTGATGACTTGGGGACAATTAGATATTGAGGCCTATAGGACTGAGCAAGGATCATTGAATCTTGAGGATTGTAGGCTTGAACTTGTGTACACTTTAATGGTCCTAGAGTTGATTTTAATGGATGATCTCGAGTTATGTGGTGATTAAAGTTTAAGTGGAAGCAAGCTGGGATTGGAGAGTCATAAGCATGGATTTTGAGGTAATAATTGTGCTTGAGGATAATAAGGAATTGCTTATGAATGAAGGGTTAATTGAGGTGTATGATTGTGATCTTGATTTGTCAATTACCCCAACTCGAGGAGTACAAGTTATAAAGAGACGACTACTATTGGTGGATTTAGGCTTGAACTACGTGATATTTTGATGGTTTTAGTTATCGGTTGTTATTGACAACGTTAGATGATATGAGTTGAGATAAATACAAAGAGTATCTGAATTGAAGATCAATTGTGATCGGATGCATAGGGATTTGATTTGAATGCTGACTGGACGTGAGATATATAATGAAATATAGGAAATTGACCTGAAGGTAGCTTTGACAGGACAAGTGATGAGGACGATCACATGGTGCTTGAGTTGTGGTTATGAAATGCAAGTTGATAAGGGTGCATGCATGAACTTATCACTGTTAGACTTAATAAACCGTCGCTTGGTATGGGACAAGTTGATGGGATACCTATAAATTGTAATGAAACATGGTATGGGACATGTGGAGCGGGGCTTTCTCCATAGATGTATGGCTTGGGACAACCTGCAACGACCAGGTCTGATGAGGGCGGGGAGTGATCGCTAGGACAGAGAGGTCCGGAAGAGGAGCGGCTCTTGGCAAGCTTCTAAGATGGCAAGAGGCAGGAATGACCCAAGTCATAACTTGAAAGGGGAAGCCTAGGTATCAGGTTGAGTCCGATTGTGGATAAGGAATGTGCGGCACGGGATTGATTCTCATCAAAGATGATTGAAAGTGGCATGACCTGTGTAATGGCGCCTATGAGTGGCATGGTTAAAGTTTCATGCTTGATAGTGGATGCCCTTGGAAAAAGAAAAGTAATGGTTGTGATGGGCCTGTTAGGCATGTTTGATGATTAGTCTCATGTGATCGGCTTGGCCAAGGTATGACTAAGAGGTTATATGACGCAAGGAGTTTATACCCATTGAACTGAGGCATGTTGAGATGAGATAGTCTGTTGTGACTATGTTAGAGTGGCGGATGCCTTTAGGCCTAGAGTATGAGCTTTTGACCTAGTGAATCGCTGTTTTGAGTGCTTGATTGATAGTTGCCTAGTTGAGGCTAGCCTTGCAGTGGTCGTTAGTTGAGAAGTTGCCTCGTTGAGGCTGGCTTGAGGAATGATTGCTGATCCAGGATGACTTGAGATCCTTGAATAATTGACGATTAATTGGGAATTGCTTAAGAACTATTAGAGGGTTAGTTGATGGTGAAAGATATTGAGATGAGCAGCCTAAGATTGATAGACTTGAGTAAATGACTTAAGTTTTTGATTCCTGGAGAGAATCATAGCGGTTCGAGTAGCCTGAGAACTTAATGAGGTTGAGCAACCAAGGGGTGGTCGTAGAAGTACTTTGGGCTCGAGTGTGTATGATATGGGGGATCCGAGAACCGATATGGATCATGAGAATTGAATAAAGATGGACGATTGGAGTATGAGTATCAAAAGAGAATATGGCTCGGTTTGTTAATGGTACAGACCCAAGAGCTGAATGGGTCGTAGGAGCTTCAAATGGAAATGAGGAAATTTGTTGATTAAGCAAGCTCGAGGAGGAGCTGCCATGATTCTCTAAATCACTGTGGTGATAAATGCTTGTGCTGGCGAGTTAAGTGATAGAAGTCACGAGAAAGATGACTCTGAGTTATTTCATTCACGAGAAAAGTGAATGTGTGGGAAGAACCATGAGAGCTTTGGAAAAAAAAAACTTGTGAAGCTGTGAATAAGAATGAGATTGACTGAGTTAGATGGAAGGATGAAAGTTGAAATTGCCTCCTCTGGATTGAGGATCTTGATAAGAAAACCTTGGTGGTTTTAGGTACATTGAAGAAGAAAAGTGACCCTGACAGTACTAGCCCTAAGAGACTATCGATGATGAGTAAAAGGTCACTAGAGGAAGGATTTCCTCGAAGGCATGAGATCTACCTAGACTACCTCTATTGAGTTGTTCAATGGAAAGTATCATCTTGGGATTGCTTGAGAGCAAGGGTTGCTTGGATTCTAATACTTTTGCAAGGATCATAGGATGATCGACCGGTATGAGATAGAGTTCTCAAGGTCGTTTAAGCATATGGTAAAAGTGGTCAAGAATCCTTGAATAAGATAAGTAAATCCTTGAGTGGATTGGAACTTGAAAACTTTATGGCTGGTTGTTATTCCTGATTTTGAGGAATGGTGATGGGACTCAGCAAAAGAGGAGAATGATCGAGAGATTTATAAATAAGAGAACTCCTGCTCATGGGCCACGAGCAAAGAGATGTTCATTATGAGTATAGAACGTGCCTACGAGAAATGGCTGATTACTTGGGCGTAAGACACATAGTGGAAAGTGAGTAGTAAGTCTTTTCTGTTATGAATGAGGTCGAAGAAGAATCGGCATGCTGGATTGCCAGAAGTTAATGATTTCCTAGGATCGGTTGATTGAATTAGAACTCTGAGGAATGAAATCATGAGTTGATATTCCCTAAATAATAGGGCATTGTTCTTAAAGGGTGATTGGACCATGAATTGTTCATTGACGAAAAGAAAAGTGAACGGACTTGGTAGTCCTGACTGGTTATGATTCTAATGAATGATGTAGTAAATGAAAAAAACGCTTAGAGAATACTTGCAAAGTGATTTGAGGTAATCGAATTGACCATCCGACAAGTGAACTGGTGAAGACCCAAGGACGAGTAGATATTGTCACTAGAGGTGACTGAGTTATGGGAAAGAGAATGTGAAAGCATGGTGACATTTGAATCCTAGAGTAAAGGTATCGCCGTCGGCGCAGACTCCAAGGTTGCCGTCCTATGGAATGGGAAGGACAAGGTGAATTTGAAGTGAGAAAATGCCACGGAGTTGTGCAGTTACTTCCTTAGGGTAAGAGACCCTATTGTAAAAGGAAGAACAACTTTAAATTGTCTTAGTATTATGATTGAGCGTCTGCACCGAGAAAGAGGACGCAGAACTTGAATGACTTCTGGAAGTGAAATCCGAGAGATAGTTTTGTAGACAATGTTGAATTCCAGGATGATGTCGATGTTCAGTGGAACAAACGGAATTGGATAAGGTCGCCTTAGCGAGTATGAAACTCAGAGGCTAACACTAATGCTTCTCGAGAAGAAGAATGACAAGAATAAACAAAATGTTGTGCGGTCCTAGAGGAGACCCATGACGACAGAGAGCCAAGGTCTGAGCTCAAGAGAAAAGTACGAGAAAAAGTTGGGAAGATTCGACACTTAGTAAAAAGAAGTTGAAAATAGTCGAACTAAGTGCCCAAGGAATGATTGAGTTGGTCGTTACCATCTCGAGAGACGATGGTTGAACTCATGTAAGGAGCCATGAGAAACATGAACAGTTTTTGAGAGTGTCATATGAGCTCTAAGGAAATGTCTATTGCATGCTAAGTGTGAAGAGCGCAAGTTGTGGACCTGATGAAGTAGGATTCACGCATTGGAATAAGTGATAAATCCTTTAAGGACTGGAATGAGTGATGAATCGACTATAGTTGATGTGGGTTGCGAGAAGTTGAAATTTACTGAGATTGATGAATTGCAATAGACGGACCGTGGAAAGATTCCCTACAAGAGCTGTTCTATTAGTGAAATGGACTAAAGACGAGACGTAACGCGAATGGGTGAATGGAAGTGAAAAGAGTTTTCGAGGACTCGAGTTAAGCTAATGACTACGCTGTCTATGACAATTCCAGTTGGAAATTGAAAAACTTATGAAGGTCGTAATGACACGACGCAGAATGGAACTTGAGGCGTAACAAGGCGATTTGAAGTGAGTATTACATGTATGCCATGATACTAAGGCCACATGAGTTGCAATGCTTAGAGCTCGCGACAAAGTTTGAGAAACCTTGCTTGAGTAGAAAGAGGTTTAAGTTAATATCTACCACAAAAAAATAACTTAGTAATTTCCCGAGAAAAATTGAATGAGAGGCAACGCCAAAAGATGAAATTGCTCGTGGATGTAGGAGCGTTGCTTGTGCAAGGAAAGACCTCGAAGTTGTGTGAACTACAGGAGGTTGAGGGTATGGACTGCTTAAAGGGAATTGAAGGCGAGGCATGTGGAACGAAGAGATCACCCAAGTGTTGTTATAGCGGCGTTCGTATCGCTAAGGAATGTTGAATTGTTTAGCGGATATTTACAGTTAAGAATTGAGCCTTGTATAATCGGTGATGGAGGGACAGATCTTCCCTCAAGAAATAAGAGATTTAACTTCTAAATTGAAAGTTCGCTAATGGACTAGTGTGATGGCCGTCGGAAACGCCTGACGAGAAGACTAGAAGGAAATTGAGGTGTACCATGATTAAACACCTATGCTAGAGGGATTATAGGAATGGATGGAACCCTTGAGGCCCATGGACGGAAGTACGAGTCCAGTAGTGAAGAGAAACTTAAGGAGATGACCTCATTGAAATTCAAAGGGAGAATTATGGTATTTCCTGGGGATGGCACAAAGATGTGCCAAGATGCATATATATATATATATATCAGTGATAAGGTTAAAAGTTGAAATTTGTCTATCTTGTAGTCGAGCACTAGGGGTGCCGATGGAAGGGCATGACATGACGATGAAAGTTGAAGGACCACTTTGATCCAAAGGAATTTTCGGATGGCGTCGAGAATGGATTGCTACGGAAATAACCATGTAAATGTTTAAAGAGTTAAGAGGGTCATAACTCGATTTGATTAGTGGAGGGCAAATTGATAAAGCCCTAGAATCTCTGTTGGCGTGAAAGGAAGCTTGAAAGGAATAATACGCAGAAGGGTGTGGACATTAAGAATGCATTCTGGCGAGAGCGTGGTAATAATGGTTATGGACAAATGAAAGAGATAAGGTGAACGCTCGAGGAAGAGCTGCTGGCAAATGATATGAATATCAAAAGAGAATGGAGAGAAGCCCATTGGATTGAGGACTGAAGGAGACAAGTTCCAAAGGAAAGATTGTTGGGTTGGAAAGGACGAGCAAGATCATCAGGCCATGGAAAGGATTATCTGGAAGAGTGAGGGTGCGACAAGGCGCCAATACCCCAAAGAATTGGATGGGTTGAAAGGTTGCAAATTTCGAGGACGAAATTTCTTTAAGAGGGGAAGAGTTGTGACATTCTGATTTCCAGTCAATTTCAGACTCAGTAATGAGAAGTTTATATGTATCAAGCAACGTGTTTCAGTCGTATATCGCTCGAATCTGATCAATTTGAGTAGATAGACCAAAAGGGAAAGGCTAATGCGAGACGAGTTACCTGGACCTAGGGAGCTCAGATAGGAAATGGCGCTTTGGCCATAAGGATTGTCGAGGGAACTAGTGATAGACCCTCACAATTACATGATAACTAAAGCTGCAACGATTTGACGAGTCCTAAATGTGATACGAATCACGGGGTCGATACGTGTAATGTCTGCAAAAGCCGCCCGTCGGTTCGGGATAGACTGGAACCACGTCTGATAGAGAAAATTATCAGAAACGAGTCTTGAAAAATTTGAAATAGAAAATCAGGAATTCCAACGTTATTCGGATTGGCCGTCGCCCTATCGAAGGTTATTAGGACGAGAAAAACGACATTCTAAATGTCGAGGGTAAAATTACCCTTTTGCCCCTCAAGCTTTGAACCTTGCCCAAGCATTTATAGAAGGGCAATTTCGTCTTTAAACCCTCTCAAGGCTGCCGAAATTCAAGATTGAATGAGGGCCATTAGATCTCATTGGGAAGGCAAGGTGGACAAGTGTCAAGAGATGGGGCAAGGAGTAGTCATATCAACTTTTAGCCAACTAGCATTCAAAGCATTGACCAAGAGCTTGTATATAAACCTTTTCTCTCTCTCCTCAATCATTTTTGGCCAGCCATTTCACCCCTAGACCACCGAGCATTCCCCTTATTCTCTCTTCTCCATCTGCTTGCCGACGTAGCTTCAGGAGCTGCTGTTCGCCGCCCATGATGACCTCCTCCGGCCACCACCTGGATCCCGACCTGCCATACTAACCTAGATCTATGTCTTGCCGACCTCCTCGAAGTGGAAGCATGCCATTTGGAGCACTGAGGAGCACCGGCTAAGCGTTTTCTCGGGAGTCGACGGAAACTGACTCAACTTGAGGTAGGTCCGGTTTCTGACCCTTTTGAAGGCCGAATTATTGGATTTTTGAGGTCAAATTTTTTGGAGATATAGTAGACATGTAGATGAATCTGTGGTAAAAAGTTGGGCTTGATTTGATGAAGCTTTGACCTCGAATTGATCTTGTGAACTTGGAAGAGAAAACTACCGGATTCTGACTTGGGAAGAACCGGCGACGTTCAACGGGATTCTGGCGACCAATCGACTTCAAACCTTCGGTAAGCCTCCCAAACTCTTAGGTAGACATGTTAAGAGGTAGGATAAGGGTTAGATGTTGGATTTGGAGTTGAATTAGGGCTGGTAGCTCATGACATGCATAGAACCGTGAGGAACCGGTTTGGTTCTGTGTATGGACGAACCATAGAGGGCTGTTGGCGTTGGATTTTGAGTCTCAAATTGGTGATTAGAGCATGTTAAGATGTTGAGGATTATGCTATGGAGGATTATGATTCATGGATGGTTGAATTAGACTTAAAAATTTATGGAATTGGTTGGATTTTATTAGGTTGCGCAACAAATCCGGTTGTGGACATTGGGGATCGAAACTTTCGAGGCTCAAGAGGAGTAAATTGTGTAATCAAACCCAAGGTAAGGGAATTCCTAATCTTATGCTAGGAAGATTGGACTCGATTGAGTGAGTCAAGGTTTAATTTGATCGATTTATGAGGATATTCCAAAGGGGTAGCTTTTAAAATGCCCTACGTGGTTATAGAAAGTCATGTGTGATATTGCTGTGTTTAAATTATGTGTCATGTCGAATGTCATTGATTGTATTACATGCCATGGATTTTCAAATTGTGCATGAGATGCACTTGTTGTTTTATTTGTGCATTGAATAGTGAATCATGGCATGGGCACGACATGGCGAGGCCCTGAGGCGTATGAGACGCGGGGCGGGAGATGGATACCCTGATGCGACGAGATTGCGGGGTGGAGTTGATATTGTGTGGTGCCCTAATGCGATGAAATCGCGGGATTGAGATAGCCACGGTCCTGATGCGAATTACTCGTGAAACGGAGAGGCCCTGAGGTGTATGAGACGTGAGGCAGGAGATGTATATCCTGATTCGACGAGATCGCGGGGTGGAGTTGATGTCGTGTAGCAGCCCTGATGCGACGAGATTACGGGGTTGAATTGGCCACGGTCTTGATGCAAACTATTTGCGGGATGGAGTTATGAGATGGTGATATTGGTCTAGAGATTCATTGGAAACTGATGCGTTTATGCAGGTTGCCGATGGCGGTCTGATGCGCTTACGGGGATCGAACCTGATGCTATTTAATTGCAGGCTAGAAATTAGGGCAGGCGGAGATTGGTGGATGTGGTGAAGTGACAGGCCGAATGTGCATGATTATCTGAGTGTGATATGAGGTCATCATTGCATGCCTATCATCTGCATGTTGTTGTTTTATCGGTTTGCGCTTGATATGCCTGTATGATTATGAGTTTGAAATATCGGGATAGATGACTGCCTGAGTGGACGATCGGCCTAACCTAGGGTTAGGACCCATCTTACTGAGATTTATATCTCACCCTAGTGGGGGCTTAAATTTTCAGGTTTCAAGTGAAGGAAGTGCGAACTTGCCAAGGATTGGCATTTGAAGGCATGGTTGATCAACTGTATTAAAGAGGGTTGCAAGTTATGGATTTACATTTTGTGATATTAGGGATTGTTCTTCTGATTGGTAGATTATTGAATCGAACCTTTGGGAATGAATTAACGAAATTTTGATGTATATGTCCTAAGTCATCGGGTGTTGATTTATTGGTATGAATGGAGTTGGCATCGCTTCCGCATGCGCGTTTCTTTTAGCGCAAAGGACATTGACTGTTGGATCTTGGAGCTTTCATTCAGACATGAACGGCTTGGGGGGATGTTCGCGCTCACCGGGTTCAGGGCGTGACACATATTGATGCATAGAGGGTTACATGTACATCATATGGTTGAGAATTGATTAGTCTAAGTGCTGTCATATGCCTAATGTCACGCCCCGAACCTGGCGAGCATGGGACTCCCTTCAAGAACAACTCTCTCGAACGTCTCATGATTCACATGTATCGAGAGATGCATTATATCAATAGCATGCGGAAGCGACAATATAAAAACTACTTCGTATGTTAATAAAGGGGACCAGGGTAATGAGTACGCCAATAATAAACATAACCTCCCATCCTGTTCATACAACAACACATTGGCAGGCTAAATCCGCTGGTCGGTAGGGGTGACAGGGTCAGTGCAAGAGAGGGTCATCATCATCTCCAAAAGAAATGAGGCATCGAGACCATCATCAAAATACATCATCTTAGAAAACGGAAATCCCTAAGTCTGGCTGCTAGAGTCGTCAGTCTCCTCAGCGTCCTCGGTAGGCTCGTACTCCGAGAAGGTCTCCGAGTGTACCTCTACTGTGTCCTGCATCGTCGTGTTTGCTGATTGCTCTACCAAGTCGTCCTCGGAGGCTTCAACCTCTATAACCTCGTCGGTGTCCTCCTAGGTCGGGGTCCTCTCAAGGATGTTTCTCGAGCTAGCTGCTGACCCCTCAATCTCCACAGAATCCCAAGCGGGATGACACCAGCTAGGGATCACCCCACGGGGTACCTCAGTGGGCTTCAGTGACCGTGTAGTCACTTCTTCTACTTTCCTAAACCAAGCCTTGAACCTATGAGGCTTCCAGCTCTTTGCACCCTCGTCAACCCAGACCATAGTACACTTCCTAACATATACGGTTCCCTGTACGTCCGGGAACTCCTCACAGTATGCCGACATTTCTTTCGGGTCACCAAATCTGATGGGAAACATGATCACGGCCTAGGATTTGAAAATGTGATCCTGCGATGGGGTGAGATTTACGTCTCAGTAAGACAGGACTTAACCCTGGGTTAGATTAACCGTACACTCTGGTGAGTACAATCACAAACAACAATGCACAAGCAATTACATGAGGTATTTCTTAGTTATTAAATAAAATACAGATACAAATAAGTGTCAAGCATGCAATTATGGCATCGTGTCGCATCAGTGGAATGAAGCACATATTATCAAGCCAGATTACACATTCCACCCTTCTATGCCTCCATTTGATTCACGTCCGCGTTTAGAAGGCCTCAGGCTCGGTCCGCGTAAATACGCCTCAGATCATCACATTGACAAACCCGCATAAAGGCATAAGGTTTTCAATTTCATTCTAGGCCTGTGTCGACACATCTCAAATTTCGTCCCGTGTCTCAACGCATTAGGACATTGGCCATTTCAACCCCACATCTCGTACGCCTCAGGGTACCGTTCGACTCAAACCCCGCGCTTCAGTGCCTCAGGGTATCCATCCACACAACCCCGCGTCTCAACACCTCAGGGTGTCATAAGTTTCTCAGACATGCCAAATGCTCATTTCAATTCAAAACTCATGATCAAGTGCAAACTAATGCAACGAGCAACAAAGTTATGGCATGCGAGACAATTAAATTCAACACTCAAATGTGACAATCAATTTACGGCACAAACATTGTCAAGCATTCATGCGTCTATATCTCTCAAGGACGCACAATGGACAATCACACCTTAAACTTCCAAGAACCAATCTAATTCACACTCAATTCACCCAATCGAGTCCAATCCTCCTAGACAGGTTTAGAAACTTCTACCTTGTGCTAAAACCAACACAAATCTTCTTCCAAGCACTTCAATGGTTCGGTCCTAATAGTCCAAGAACAATTCAACCGCGCGACCTAAGGAAATTCATCCAATTGTCAATTTTTCTTGCTCAAATCGTCAATTCACTAAACATACACCTCATTGACATATCGATTACATCCTCATACTTCTCAACAATGAATTTGGAGCTCAATTCAACTCCCAACAGCCTCCCACAGATTCGGTATGCACAGAACTGAAACATGGCATTTTCGGTTCTGTGAAATATGCCCTCAAACTAACTCAAATTCTCAATTTATCTACTAATCTACTCGCTAACATGTAGTTCTAGGAGTTGGGAAGCCTCACCGAAAATTTGAAGTCGAGGCGACGCCGGAAAGTTCTCGAACGGTGCCGGTTCTTCCAAGTCCTTAATCGGTCAGTTTTTGTCTTTCAAACACAAGACCCATTCGGGGTCAAAACTCCATCAAATTTATCCAAACTTTTTACCACAGCTCAATCTATAAGTTCTCTAGATATCCATAAAATTTGGCCGAAATATTCAAAGGATTCGTGGTCCTACAAAGTCTAAATAGCAGCTTACCTTCATCCACGACGGTTTTCGTCGACTTTCGGGAGAATGGCTGGCCGGAGCTCCTCGGTGGGTGAAATGAATTGATTCCACTTGAAGTTTGTCAGCAAGAGGATAAGAAAGGAGTTGGTAGTCGGCTCGACGGTTGAAAGTCTCCGAGAGTGGCGGTCAACGGCGGCGAACAGGCGGGTAGTGGCTGGTCGGCGGTGTAGCTTCTCAGTGAAGAAGAAGAAGAAGAAGAAGAAGAAGAAGAATAAGAAGAAGAAGAAGAAGAAGAAGAATAAGAAGATAGGCAGATGATGGTGATGCTCGGCTGAAGAGGGAGAGAGAGAGTGGGGTGTATACAAAATTGAAAATCAATCATGAAGAATGGTAGATTAAAAGTGCTCCCATCAATGTCAACTCCTCACATTTGACACTTGTCAATGTGTCAATCAAGGTTCATCCAAGGGCTGTTATTTCTTCTCATTTTTGACAGCCTTAGGATGCGGTTAATGACCAAAATGCCCTCATTCCATTTATTAAGGCAAGGCTAAAGCTTGAGGGGCAAAATGGTAATTTTACTCTCGACGTCTGGAACATCATTTTTTTGATTCCAATTTTCTTTGATGAGGTAATGGCCAATCCAATTATAATGTTGGAATTTTTAATTCTCTATTTTCTAATTTCAAGACTCGTTCCTGAACCAATCCTCTATCCAATGTGATTCCATCCTATCCCGAACTGACGGACGACTTTTACAGACGTTACGTGTATCGACTCTATGATTTATATCACACTTAGGGCTTGTCAATTCAGGGCGACTTTGGTTGTCATGTAATTGCGAGGGTCTATTACTAGTTCCGACGGTCTCGATCGTCGTTCGATTTTGGAAAATTTTGCAAATTATACATTGGTTAAGCGGCATCACCCGCGCTCCAATCTTATAACGCTAGTAATGCATTCCTTACGAACGCCAATTACAATTTTACAATCCGCACATCCTAACGAAACTAGTACATTATCTTTCAATGGGGTGGCAACATGCAGAATCACACTCAACGGTTTTAACTTCATATCAACCAAATCCGCAAACCGAGCAGACACAAACGAGTGTGATGTGCCAGGATCAAAGAAAGCATACATAGTTTGGTCACATAAATAAACCGTACCTGTAACCACGCCTGGCATTTCTTCTGCTTCTCTACGGGCCACGCATAAACTCTTCCCTGAGCTGGGGGTCAGTTCTGATCAATTTGGGGAGTGGCAGTTGACGGTTCAACTTGTGGTCATTACCCTTGAGGTCTATTCACTGGGGTTTGGTTCGAGCAAGTCCTCATCTGATGGTCCATCTGACCGCACTTGAAGTACGCTCCAGTCCTTACTGGGCAAGGTCTGTTACCATGCCTTCTGCCACAGAGGTGGCAGCTCCAATTCATTAGGTTCGGCGGCTTCACTATGTTTTTCCTTACGGGAGGGACGGAACGCCTATTGCCAACAATTGGTCTCTTACCAATCTGGCGATTGTCTCGAAACGAGTTAAACCGCGATCCAGATGCGGTATTCCTCTCCTTCAGATCCCTCTTAATCATTTATCCCCATTCATAGATTTCCTTGTAGGTCCTCAAGTTCAGGGCTATCATCTGGCTGTGAAGGTCAGACCTTAGTCCATCCCGAAATCTCCGCGCCTTCTCTAGGGGATCCTCTACCGATCAGGGTGCATGCCTTGATAATCTGGAGAACTCAGCTTCATATTGGTCCATCGTCAGGTGATTTTGACACAGCTGTAAGAACTCCTCTTGTTTCCTTTCTCAAACGGTCTCAGAGAAATACTTGCATTGAATGCTGTAGTAAAAGTATTCCAAGTCTAGGCCGTTTTTTCTGGAAAGACTCCATTCTTGGTGGCAGCCCACCAGTCATTAGCGGTCCCTTCCAATTGATACACTGCCAGTAGTACCTTTTCCTCATCTGTGCACCTCAGCACTCCAAAGGCCTTTTCTAGTTTCTCGATCCATCTTGGTGCTAATTCAGGGTCTCCAGTCCCATCAAACTGGGTTGGCTCCAGCTTGATAAATTGCTCAACCAGTTGGCCCATTTGCCTGCCACAACAATGTCTTCCTGGGCATTCACTGCCTTATTACCCTGGCCTTGATCACTGTTGTTTCCATTGCCTATATTAATGTCGTTTTGGTGTTGATGGCATTTATTGCAGCTCCTACTGCTTGAGCTATGGCAACATCCCTATCCTGGGTTTGCCTGTCGATGAGGTCGCCAATCCTTTCGAGCTCCTCAATACTCTATCCATTCTCGGGTCTTTCGCCACGGGTGACCTTGGACTAGAGGCTCCGCTCTTGGGTCTTCTAGGTCTTCTAGATGGATTACTCATTCTTGTATGCTTTTGCTAAGCCTGGACCTCCACAATTTCATCAAGGAGTTAGTAACTCATTCATCCAACCAATTCCAAAGCTACCAAACTATGCCTTAACAGAAGTAGTCATAACACAACGACCTGCCACACAACTAATTCCAGAGGCACTTCACTAAACAGTCCATGACCATTACCCCATTCTGTCCACTTCAACGATTCACCAAAACTAGCCATACTCATCTACTCAGTAGACCAAAACCCAAATATGACTTTCAGCGCTAAGCACGGAACTTAATCTCCATAAATCACCACAATCTTATCAGAACCAATGTCAGTCATATGTCATGCATCTCGTGCCTCATTCTAACAAGCTTCCTAAGGTCTCGCTGCCCGTCCTGTTCCAATTTAGTACTCCTTATCACTCTAATCCTCAATCAACTTGGATCGAGTTGACCTTGCTCTGATACCAAGCAAATCGGTATGTCATGCCCTGAACCCGGTGAGCACGCAACTCCCTGCAAGCAACAACTCTCTCGAACGTCCCAGGATTCACATATATCGAGAGATGCATTATATCAATAGCATGCAGAAGCGACAATATACAAACTCCTCCATACAATAATAAAGGGAACCAGGGTAACAAGAACGCCAATAATACATAACCTCCCATCCTGTTCATACAACAAAAGACTTGTCACGCCCCGCGCCCCATCGCGAGCACGCAATCATCCCTGCAAGCAAAACCACAACAATCTCTCGACGGTCCCAAGGATCCACTTATATATAAAGGAAGATCGAGAGATAAAATAATTTACATTAAGCACACAGAAGCGTTTCCCAACAACTCCCCGTACCACATAAATATATATATATATATATATCCCAAGACTAAGCAGGACTGGATATCATCAAAAGGTCGTGCATCAACATCAACTGGTCACATCTACTACAGACTGCTATACACCAAGGCGACGGGTAAACATGTCAAAAGATGTCCACAAAATCCAATGGGGAAAGGGGATCAGGTCGCCAGTCAAAAGTCAGGTCATCATCTGAAGTCGCCTAGGAAGAACTAATGGAATCTCCGGTGTCCTCGCTCTCCTCTAATGGCTCGTACTCGAAGAAAGTCTCTGATGGAACCTTCACAAAGTCTTCCATGGTCGCTTCCTGCGACTGCTCAGCCTGGTCTCCCTCCACGGTCGCCTCCTGGTCCAGCTCGGATGGATCTCTCTCGGATGGCTCTACCACGACGACCTCGTCTTCTGACGGTGGCACGGGAAACTCAGCTGTCGGAGTCCGCTCCGGGCCGTTCCTCGAACCAACCATTGAGCCCTCGGGAAACTCCTGATCTGCTATTGTCTGACACCAAGGAGGTATGACACCCTCTGGAACCTCATGGGGCTTCAGCGGCCCGACCTTCCTATCCCCGTCCTGTCTAAACCAAGCCTTAAATCGATGAGGCTTCCAGTTAGGTTTGTCCTCATCTACCCAAACTATTGTACATTTCCTTATATATATATTACCCTGCCTATCGGGGAACTCATCGTAATACGCCGTCATCTCCTGCGGGTCCCCGAATCTGATAGGCCACATTGCTATTGTCTAGGATCTGTAAAGTAGAATTTCCCCAAAAGGGGTGAGATACACATCTCAGTAAGAAAAACCTAACCCTAGGTCAGGTTGACCGTCCACTCAGGCAGTCAAGTCACTTAACCTATCCAACTCATGAACTCACGCGGACATGACAGTCATAATTCAATAAACAATAATGCATAGAGGACAGGCATGCATTTATATTCTCATGTCACACACAGTTGCATGTATATGCTCGGCCTGTCACTTCACCACACCAATTAACCTCTGTCTGCCTCATTCTCTAGCCCGCGATTAGATCGCATCAGGCTCGGCCCGCGTAAACGCATCAGGCCCCGGTTCAATTTCTAGGCAGAGTCTATGAGCTCGTATTCTGTCCCGCGATTATATCGCATCAGGACTATGGCTATCTCAACCCTGCGACTCCATCGCATCAGGGCGCCACCTTTTCAAAATTCACCCCACGACCTCGTCGCATCAGGGTCTCAACCCCCGCCCCGCGTCTCATAGCCTCAGGGCCATCCATGCAATGCCACAATCATGTCTCATGCCACATCATGTCAATTCACTTGATTTTTTTCTTTTTTTTAAAAAAAATCCAATTTCATAACCAAAGGCCAATGCGCATGACAATATGTTTAATAAATTTCGTGGCAAGCAATACAATTCAAATGGTACTCAGGCACTCAGACAATTCAAGCATAGGCTAGGTCAAACAATCATTCTATAACGTCCAAGGACGCATCAAGCTATTACATGCGAGGGTTTTCTCATAAATCGTTATGTTCGGCCCTCGACTTACCCAATCGAGTCCAATCCCCCTAGCCTCGGTTTAGGAAATTCCTTACCTTCGCTTAATAACGCAAATTACTCCTCCTTGCACCTCCTAAGGTTCGGCCAACTCAAGTCCAAGGTTAATCCGTCGCGCAACCTTGGATAATCATTCGATTTTGTCAAATTTCAAGTTCAATCCCTCCATTCATCCATCCAAATCATCCATTAGATACTCCTCATCATCACAACACATCATACATACCAAATTACAACACAATCGCAGCCTATTCAGCCCTCCACAGAACTGGTTTGGCCCAGCATTGAACCGGTTCCATTCGATTCTGTTCATGCCGGGTCCAACCGGCCTTAATCTATCTCAAATCCATCAAATATACACCATTATACCTCTTATAATGTCTACCTAAGAGTTTGGAAGTCTCACCATGAGTTTCAAGTCGCGTGGTTGCCGGAAAGTTGTCGGAAGTCGCCGGAGCACTCACACACAGAATACCGGTAGATTCTGGGCATAATGTACAAGGGTGGTTCATGGTCAAAAACTTATCAAATAAATCCTAAATTTTTACCACAGAACCATCTATATGTCTAATTGATCTCCACAAAATTTGAGCCAAAGATTTCAAGTTTTCGGCTGTCTAAAGGGTTCAGAACCTAACCTACCTCAAACTGGAACAGATTCCGTCGACCTGTGGAAGAATGCTTGCCCCGAATTCCTCAGAGCTCCAAATGACCTGATTCCAGTTGGAGGACGTCGACAAGACGTGGGGGTACGTTTGAGTAGTCGGCCGGCAGCAGGGGATGGCCGGAGGTGGCGTTCGTATGGACCGAACGGAGGCATCCGATGGGGTCGGGTGAAGCAGAAACTGGAGAAGAAGAAGAAGAAGAAGAAGCTTGGTCTGGTCTTTGGGGAACAAAAATGGCCGAATGGAGGGTTAGAAGAGAGAGAGAGAGCTGTTTATTATCCCAAAAAATTTAAATTAATTGAGGTGATTGGTAGGTGGGCATTAATTGGTGAAATGATCTACTACCCTTGGATGCTTGACACTTGTCCATTGTTCTTCTCAAGGGCATCCAATGGCCATCAATTGCTCTTCAATTTGCAGCAGCTTGGGGGAGGAGAAATGTCCATTTTGCCCTTCCTTCAATTATAAAGACAAAGTCCTAAGCTTGAGGGGCATTATGGTCCTTTTACCTCCGATGTTCGGAACGTCGTTTTTCTCGTTTCTGACTTTTTCGATAGGGCGACGACCAATCCAATTGACGTTGGAATTCTTAATTTTCCTTTTTCAAACTTTTCAGGACTCAATTATGATCGTTCCTTCTACCAGACGTGATTCCAGCCTATTCTGAACCGACGGGCGGCTTCTGCAGATTATACGCGTATCGACCCCGTGATTCTCATCACGTTTAGAGCTCGTCAATTCATGGCGACCTTGGTTGTCATGTAATTGCGAAGGCTTATCGCTAGTCCCTGTGGTCTCGATCGTCACAGTCCGATTTAGGATAATTTTGCAAATCGTACGTTGGTTAAGCAGCATCACCCGCGCTCCAACCGCATGACGCTCGCATGGTAATCCTTAATCGTTCTTAGAACGGCCTTTTTGCGGTCCTAAATATCCCCTCAACAATCCTTATGGTCAAAGCGCCATTTCCTATTCGAGTCGCCTAGGTCCACGTATCTCGTCTTGCGTTAGCCTTTCCCCTTTGGTCAGTCTACTCAAATTGATCAGATTTGAGTGGAATACAACTGAAATACATCGTTTGATATAAATAAACTTCTCATTACAGAGTCTGAAGTTGATTGAAAATCAGAATGTCACAAGACTGGCATGCTAAACCCGCTGGTCGGTAAGGGCGACATGGTCAGTACAAAAGAGGGTCATCATCATCTCCAAAAGAAACAGGGCATCGAGACCATCATCAAAATACATCAGCCTAGAAAATGGCAATCCCTAAGTCGAACTGCTAGAGTCGTTAGTCTTCTCAGCGTCCTCGGAAGGCTTGTACTTCGAGAAGGTCTCCGAGCGTACCTCTACTGTGTCCTCCATCGTCGTGTCTACCGACTGCTCCACCAGGTCGTCCTCGAGGGCTACAACCTCTATAACCTCGTCGGTGTGCTCTAGGGTCGGGGTCCTCTCAGGGATGTTTCTCGAGCCGGTTGCTGATGCCTCAACCTCCACAGAATCTCGAGCGGGATGACACTAGCTACGAATCACCCCACAGGATACCTCAGTGGGCTTCAGTGGCCCTGTAGTCACTTATCCTTCTTTCATAAACCAAGCCTCGAACTTATGAGGCTTCCAGCTCTTTGCACCCTCGTCAACCCAGACCACAGTACACTTCCTAACATATACGGTTCTCTGTCCGTTTGGGAACTTCTCACAATATGCCGACTTTTCTTTTGGGTCACCAACTCTGATGGGCAACATGATCACGGCCTAGAATTTGAAATTGTGATCCCGCGACGGGGTGAGATTTGCATCTCAGTAAGATAGGTCCTAACCCTAGGTTAGGCTAACCGTACATTCAGGTGAGTACAATCACAAACAACAATGCATAAGCAATCACATGAGGCATTTCACAGTCAGTAAATAACATACAGATATAAACGAGTGTCAAGCATGTAATCAAGGTATCGTGTCTCATCAGTGGTATCAAGCACATATTATTATGCCAGATTACACCTTTCATCCTTCCATGCCTCCATTTGATTCACGCCTGCGTTTAGAATGCCTTAGGCTTGGTCCGCGTAAATACGCCTCAAACCATCACATTGACAAACCCATGTAAATGCATCAGGTTTTCAATTTCATTTCAGGCTGATGTAGACAAATCTCAAATTCCGTCCCGCGTTTCAACGCATCAGAACATTGACCATTTCAACCCTGCGTCTCGTACCCCTCTAGGTACCATTCAACTCAAACCCTACACTTCAACGCCTGAGAGTATCCATCCACACAACCACGCGTCTCAATGCCTCAAGGTGTCATAAGTTTCTCAGACATGCCAAATGCTCATTTCAATTCAGAACTCATGATCAAGTGTAAAATAATGCAACGAGCTACACATTTATGGCATGCGAGACAGTTAAATTCAACACTCAAATGCGACAATCAAGTCTTGATACAAACATTGTCAAGCATTCAAGTCGTCTATATCTCTCATGTACGCACAATGGACAATCACACCTTAAACTTTCAAGAACCAATCTAATTCACACTCAATTCATCCAATCGAGTCCAATCCTCCTAGCCAAGGTTTATAAATTTCTTACCTTATGCTAAAACCAACATAAACCTTCTTCCAAGCGCTTCAATGGTTCGGTCCTAATGGTCCAAGAACAATTCAACCACGCGACCTAAGAAAATTCATCCAGTCGTCAATTTTTCTTGCTCAAATCGTCAATTCACTAAACATACACCTCATTGACATATCGATTAACATCCTCATACTTCTCAATGATGAATTTGGAGCTCAATTCAACTCTCAACAGCCTCCCACAGACTCGGTATGCACATAACCAAAATAGGGCATTTTCGGTTCTGCCCATATCTCATCCAATCAGCCCAAAAAACTAATTTAAATCCTCAATTTATCCACTAATCTACTTGCTAACATGTAGTTCTAGGAGTTGAGACGCCTCATCAAAAGTTTTAAGTCAAGGCAACGCCGGAAAGTTCTCGAACGGTGCCGGTTCCTCCAAGTCCTCAACCGGTCGGTTTTTATCCTTCAAATACAAGACCCATTCGAGGTTAATACTCCATCAAATTCATCCAAAAGTTTTACCACAGCTCAGTTTACAAGTCCTCTAGATGTCCACAAAATTTTATCGAATAATTCAAAGGATTCGGGGTCCTACGGAGTCTAAACAGTAGCTTACCTCCAGGTGCGACGATTTCCGTTGACTTTCGGGAGAATGGCTGGCCAGAGCTTCTCGGTGGGTCAAATGACTTGATTCCACTTGGAGGTTGTCAGCAAGAGGATGGGGAAGGAGCTGGTGGTTGGCTTGATGGCTGGAAGTCACCGGGAGTGGCAGTCGGTGGCGGCAAACAGGCGGGCAGTGGCTAGTCGGCGGTGCAGCTTCTCGGTGAAGAAGAAGAAGAAGAAGAAGAAGAAGATAGGCAGATGATGGTGATGCTCGGCTGAAGAGGGAGAGAGAGAGTGAGGTATATACAAAATTGGAAGTCAACCATGAAGAATTGTAGGTTAAAAGTGCTCCCATTAATGTCAACTCCTCATCCTTTGACACTTGTCCATGTGTCAATCAAGGCTCATCCAAGGGCTGTTATTTCTTCTCATTTTCGGCAGCCATGGGGTGTGGTTAATGACCAAAATGCCCTCATCTTATTTATTAAGGCAAGGCTAAAACTTGAGGGGCAAAATGGTAATTTTACCCTCCACGTTAGGAACGTCGTTTTTCTGATTCCAATTAGGAACGTCGTTTTTCTGATTCCAATTTTCTTCGATGAGGCAACAACCTATCCAATTGTAATGTTAGAATTCTCGATTTTCTATTTTCTAATTTCAAGACTCGTTCTTGAATCAATTCTCTATCCAATGTGATTCCAGCTTATCCTGAACTGACAGGTGGCTTTTGCAGACGTTAGGCGTATCGACTCTATGATTTATATCACACTTAGGGCTCGTCACTTCATGGCGACTTTTGTTGTCATATAATTGCAAGGGTCTATTACTAGTTTCGACGTTCTCGATCGTCATCGTTCAATTTAGGAAAATTTTACAAATTATACATTGGTTAAACGACATCACCTGCGCTCCAATTGTATAACGCTAGCAATACTTTCCTTAATCGTTCTTAGATCGGCCTTTTATGGCTCTAAATGTCCCCTCAACAATTCTTATGGTTAAAGTGTCATTTCTTATTTGAGTTCCCTAGGTCCACGTACCTTGTCTCACGTTAGCCTTTCCCCTTTGGTCAGTCAACTCGAGATTGATCAGATCCGAGCGAGATACGACTGAAATACATCGTTAGATACATTTTCATTAATGAGTCTCGAAATGACAAGAGAATCAGAATGTCACACCCAAAGGTGGTGATTTACAAAGATTGAAATAAATTCTCGTGGCCGCTATAATGTAGGGAGTATACAACTGCATGTCATGTTTTCTGCCCAAAGGTGATTATATGATGATGTATGTATCTCTCAGGGTGAAATTTCACATTATGCTAATTAAAAATATTGGGTATTTTTTAGTCACCTTTCCTGTGAACGACAACTCCATAGCTATTGAGATTCTTACTTGTAGTAATTTTAAGAAGTGGAGAGATTATGTGACATTTTGATTTTCCTATCATTTCGAGACTCATTAATGAGAATGTATCTAACGATATATTTCAGTCGTATCTCGCTCGGATATGATCAATCTCGAGTTGACTGACCAAAGGGGAAAGGCTAACGCGAGACAAGGTACGTGAACCTAGGGAACTCAAATAAGAAATGACACTTTGACCATAAGGATTGTCGAGGGGACATTTATTGCCATAAAAGGCCAATCTAAGAACGATGAAGGAATGCATTGCTAGCGTCATACGATTGAGGCACGGGTGATGCCGCTTAACCAATGTATAATTTGCAAAATTTTCCTAAATCGAACGATGACGACCGAGACCGTCGAAACTAGTAATAGACCCTCGTAATTACTTGACAACCAGAGTCACCATGAATTGACGAGCCCTAAGTCTGATATAAATCATAGAGTCGATACGCGTAATGTCTGCAAAAGCCGCCCGTCAGTTCGAGATAGGTTGGAATCACATTAGATAGAGGATTAGTTCAGAGACGAGTTTTGAAATTAGAAAATGGAGAATCAAGAATTTCAACATTATAATTAGATTGGCCGTTGCCTCATTGAAGAAAATTGAAATAAAAAAAACGACGTTCCAAACGTCGAGGGTAAAATTACGATTTTGCCCTTCAAGCCCTAACCTTGCCTTAATAAATGGAATGAGGGCATTTTGGTCATTGATACCCCATTATAGTTGTCGAAAATTTGAGAAATTGTGTCACGCCCCGCGCCTCGGGTAGGAGCGCGCGACACCTTGTAAGCACAAACTCTCTCGATCGTCTCAAGATTCACGTATATCGAGAGATACATAATATCGATAGCATGTGGAAGCGACAATATACAACTCCTCCATACAATAATAAAGGGGACCAGAGTAATGAGAGTACCAAATAAATACATAACCTCTCATCTGTTCATACAAAAGCACTGGCAAGCTAAACCTGCTGGTCGGTAGGGGTGACATGACCAGTACAAAAGGCGATCATCAACATCTCCAAAAGAAGCAGGGCCACGAGGTCACAATGAAAATATCAGACCAAAAAATGAAACTCCTAAGTCGAGCTACTAGAGTCGTCAGTCTCCTCAGCATCCTTAGTAGGCTCGTACTCCGAGAAAGTCTCTGAGCAAACCTCCACCGTGTCCTCTATCGTCTTGTCAGCTGATAGCTCTACCAGGTCATCCTTGGTAGCCTCGATCTCGATGACCTCGTCGGTGTCTTCCAAGGTTGGGGTCCTCTCGGGGATATTCATCGAGCCAGCTGTTGACCCCTCGGCCTCCACCGAATCCTGAGCGGGATGACACCAACTAGGGATCACCCTACGAGGTACCTCGGTAGGCTTTAGTCATCCCGTAGTGACTTCCCCTACCCTCCTAAACCAAGCCTCGAATCTATAAGGCTTCTAGCTCTTTCCACCCTTATCTACCCAGACTACTGTGCACTTCCAACGTATACGGCTCCTTGTCCGTCCGAGAACTCATCAAAATAAGCGGACATTTCTTTCGGGTCACCAAATCTGATTAGCCACATATCTCAAGGCCTAGGATCTGAAAAATAGGGTCCCACAATGGGGTGAGATTTACATCTCAGTACGACAGGTCCTAACCCTAGGTTTGGCTGACCGTACACTCAAGTGAATGCAACAAAGAACAAAATGCACAAACAACCACAAGAGGCATTCAAGTAGTCATTCAACAACATACGAGTACGAACGAGTGTCAAGTGTGCAATCATGGCATCATATCACATCATTGAAATCAAGCACATATTGCCAAGCCAGATCACACTTTCCACCCTTCCAGTCCTCCTTATTTTCATGCCCGCGTTTAAAACATCTCAAGCTCGGTCCACATAAATACGCCTCAGAGCATCACATTGACAAACCCGCGTAAACGCATCAGGTTTTCAATTTCATTCCAGGCCTGTGTCGACACATCTCAAATTCCATTCCCCATCTCAACGCATCAGGACATTGGCCATTTCAACCCCGTGTATTGTACGCCTCAGGGTACCATTCAACACAAATCCTGTGCCTCAGGGTATCCATCCACACAACCCCGTGTCTTAACGCCCTAAGGTGTCACAAGTTTCTCAGACATGCCAAATGATCATTTCAATTCATAACTCATGATCAAGTGCAAACTCATGCGACGAGCAATACATCTATGACATGCGAGACACTTAAATTCAATACTCAAATGTGACAATTAATTCATGGCACGAGCATTGTCAAGCATTCAAGCCATCTATATCTCTCAAGGACGCACAATGGATAATCACACCATAAACTTTCAAGAACCAATCTACTTCACATTCAATTCACCCAATCGAGTCCAATCCTCCTAGCTAAGGTTTAGAAACTTCTTACCTCAAGCTTAATTCAACAAAATTCTTCTTCCAAGCACTTCAATCACTCGATTCTCATGGTCTAAGAACAAGTCAGCCGTGCAACGTAAGGAAATTCATCCAATCGTCAATTTTTCTTGCTCAATTCACCAATCCGAGAAGCATAAACCTCAATGACATGTTCATCGACATCCTAGTACGTCTCAACGATGAATTTGGGACTCAATTCTATCACCAACAGTCCCCTACAGATTCAATATGCACAGAACCGAAACATGGCATTTTCGATTATGTGCATATCTCAACAAATCAGCCCTTAAACTAACTTAAATCCTCAATTTATCTACTAATCTACTTGCTAACATGTAGCTCTAGGAGTTGGGAAGCCTCACCGAAAATTTGGAGTCAAGGCGACGCTGGAAAGTCCTTGAACAACACTGGTTCCTCCAAGTCCTCAACAGGTCAGTTTTCATCCTTCAAACACAAAACCCATTTGGGGTCAAAACTACATCAAATTCATCCAAAATTGTTACCATACCTCAGTCTATATGTCCTCTAGATGTCCACAAAATTTAGCTAAAAGATTAAAAGGTTTCGGGGTCCTACGGAGTCTAAACAATGGCTTACCTCTAGCTGCGACGGTTTTCGTCGACTTCCGAGAGAATGGCCGGTTGGAACTCCTCAGTGGGTCAAATGACTTGATTCCACTTGGAGATTGTCGGTAAGAGGATGAGAAAGGTGCTGGTGGTCGGCTCAGCCGCTGAAAGTCGCCAGAAGTGGCGCTCGATGGCGGCGATCCGGTGGGCAGTGGCTGGTCGGGTAGAAGCTCTCTTGGCCGAATGAAGAAGAAGGCAGAAGAAGAAGAAAATGGTAGAATGATGGTGATGCTCTGCTGATAAGGTGAGAGAGAGGTATATACATAATTTTGAGAGTCAACCAAGGTTGAATGGTAGGTTAAAAGTACTTCCATCAATGTCAATGCCTAATCCTTTGACATTTGTCCTCATGTCAATCAATATTTCATCCAATGACAGCCAATTTCTCAAATTTTCGGCGACTATAAATTATTAGGGTAAGGTTAAAGCTTGAGGGGCAAAATAGTAATTGTATCCTCGACGTCCGGAACATCATTTTTCTAATTCTAATTTTCTTTGATGAGACGACGGCCAATCCAATTATAATGTTGGAATTCTTGATTCTCCATTTTTTAATTTAGAGACTCATCTCTGAATCATTCTTCTATCTAATGTGATTCCAGCCTATCCCGAACTGACGGACGGTTTTGCAGACGTTACGCGTATCGACTCTGTGATTTATATCTCACTCAGGGCTCGTCAATTCATGGCAACTCTAGTTGTCATATAATTGCGAGGGTCTATTACTAGTTCCGACGGTCTCGATCGTCATCGTTCAATTTAGAAAAATTTTGCAAATTATACATTTGTTAAGCGGCATCACCTGCGCTCCAATCGTATAACGCTAGCAATGCATTCCTTAATCATTCTTAGATCGGCCTCTTATGGCTCTAAATGTCCCTTCGGCACTCCTTATGGTCAAAGTGTCATTTTCTATTGGAGTTCCCTAGGTCCACGTACCTTGTCTCGCGTTAGCCTTTCTTCTTTGGTCAGTCAACTCAAGATTGATAAGATCCGAATGAGAAATGACTGAAATACATCGTTAGATACATTCTCATTAATGAGTCTCGAAATGACAGGAAAAATCAAAATGTCACAAATTGACAGCCATTGGATAAACCTTGATTGACATATGGACAAGTGTTAAAGGATTAGGCATTGGCATTTAATGTTCAACTTTTAACCTACCATTCTACCAAGTTGACCAAGCTATTTGTGTATATACCTCACTCTCTCACTCCCCTTCAGCCGAGCACTTCACCAACCACAATCTTCTTCATTTTCTTCTTCTTCTTCTTCTTCCTCCAGCCGAGAGAGCTCCACGCCGATCTGCCATTGCCGCCACCTTCGCTCGCTTTGACCGCCACTTTCGGCCACCGCCTGGGCTCGAGCCAACCACCAGCACCTTCCTCATCCTCTTACCGACAACCTCCTAGTAGAATCAAGTCATTTGACCCACTCAGAAATTTCGGCCAGCCATTCTCCCAGAAGTCGACGAAATCCATCGTTGCTGGAGGTAAGCCACTGTTTAGACTCCGTAAGACCCCGAAACCTTTGAATCTTTTTGCTAACTTTTGTAGACATCTAGAGAACATATAGACTGAGCTGTGGTAAAAAGTTTGGATGAATTTGATGGAGTTTTGACCCTAAATGGGTCTTGGGACAACAACTGATCGGTTGAGGACTTGGAGGAACCGGCGCCGTTCGAGGACTTTTCGGCGTCGCCTTTACTCCAAATTTTCAGTGAGGCTTCCCAACTCTTAGAACTACATGTTAGCAAGTAGATTAGTGGATAAATTGAGGATTTAAATTAGTTTAAGGGCTGATTAGTTGAGATATACACATAATCAAAAATGCCCTGTTTTGGTTCTGTGCATACCGAATCTGTGGAAGGCTATTGGGAGTTGAATTGAGCTCCAAATTCATCGTTGAGAAGTATGAGGATGTTAATCGATATGTCAATGAGGTGTACGTTTAGTGAATTGACGATTTGAGCAAGAAAAATTGACGATTGGATGAATTTCCTTAGGTTGCATGGTTGACTTGTTCTTAGACCATTAGAACCGAGTGATTGAAGTGCTTGGAAGAAGAATTTTGTTGAATTAAGCTTGAGGTAAGAAGTTTCTAAACCTTGGCTAGGAGGATTGGAATCGATTGGGTGAATTGAGTGTGAATTAGATTGGTTCTTGGAAGTTTATGTGGTGATTGTCCATTGTGCGTCCTTGAGAGATATAGATGGCTTGAATGCTTGACAATGCTTATGCCATGAATTGATTGTCATATTTGAGTGTTGAATTTAATTATCTCGCATGCCATAAATGTGTTGCTCGTTGCACGAGTTTACACTTGATCATGAGTTCTAAATTGAAATGAGCATTTGACATGTTTGAGAAACTTGTGACACCCTAAGGCATTGAGATGCAGGGTTGTGTGGATGGATGCCCTAAGGCGCTGAAGCGCGGGGTTTGAGTTGAATGGTACCCTAAGACGTACAAGACGCGGGGTTGAAATGACCAATGTCCTGATGCGTTGAAACGCGAGACAGAATTTGAGATGTGTTGACATAGGCTTGGAATGAAATTGAAAACCTGATGCGTTTACGCGGGTTTGTCAATGTGACGGTCCGAGGCGTATTTACGCGGACCGAACCTGAGGCGTTCTAAATGCGGGCGTGAAAATAAGGAGGACTGGAAGGGTGAAAAGTGTGATCTGGCTTGGTAATATGTGCTTGATTCCAATGATGTGATACGATGCCATGATTGCATGCTTAACACTTGTTTGATCTCATATGTTATTTAATGACCGTTGAATGCCTCATGTGATTGCATGTGCATTTTGTCCTTGATTGCATTCGCCTGAGTGTACGGCCAACCTAACCTAGGGTTAAGACCAGCCTTACTGAGATGTAAATCTCACCCTGTTGTGGCACCTCATTTTCAGATCCTAGGCCGTGAAAATGTGGCCAATTAGATTTGTTGACCTGAAGGAAATGACCGCTTATTTTGAGGAGTTCCCAGACGGACAGGGAATCGTATACGTTAGGAAGTGCATGGTAGTCTGGGTCGATGAGGGTGGAAAGAGCTGGAAACCTCATAGGTTCAAGGCTTGGTTTAGGAGGGTAGGGGAAGTTACAACGAGGCCACTGAAGCCCATTGAAGTACCCCGTGGGGTAATCTCTAGTTGGTATCATCCCGCTCGGGATTCGGAGGAGGCCGAGGGGTCAGCAGTCGGCTCGAGGAATGTTCCCGAGAGGAGCCTAACCTTGGAAGACACCGACGAGGTCATCGAGATCGAGGCTACCGAGGACGACCTGGTGGAGCCGTTAGCTGACGAGACGATGGAGGATACAATGGAGGTTTGCTTAGAGACTTTCTCGGAGTACGAGCCTACTGAGGATGCTAAGGAGTCTGACGACTCTAGCAGCTCGACTTAGGGGCTTCCGTTTTCTGGACTGATATATTTTGATGATGGTCTCGATGCCCTGTTTCTTTTTGGAGATGATGATCGCCTTTTGTGCTGGTCCTATCACCCCTATCGACCAACAGGTTTAGCTTGCCAATGCTTTTGTATGGACAGTTGGGAGGTTATGTATTTATTGGTACTCTCGTTACCCAGGTCCCCTTTCTATTATCGTACGGAGGAGTTTGTATATTATCGCTTCGGCATGCTATCGATATGGTGCATCTCTTGATTTATGTGAATCTTGGGACGTTCGAGAGAGTTTATGCTTGTAGGGAGTTGCGTGCTCGTGCCCCAGGGGCGGGGCGTGATAGATTATTGTCTGTTTGGTATGGAATTGGCGGATGTTCATATTGCTCTTAATGAAGATAGGCCAACAGCTCTTACTAATGAGAGTACAGATGCCCAAAAGGCACTTTTTGCTGCTTGGGAAAAGAGTAATAGGATTTGCTTACTGTCAATGAAGCAGTCCATACAGAAACATCATAAAAGTGATTTTGCTGCTAACATCACTACTAGACAAATGACAGAAGTCTTGGTGGCTAGAAATCGCGACTCTCCTAATGCTTAGGTTGGGACACATATGTCAAGATTATTCAGTTTGAAGTGTGATGGTTCTGCTAGTGTTAGGGACTATGTCATGAGGATAGTAGATATGCAATCAAAGCTCAATGGGCTTCATGTTCCAATTCTTGATGCTTGTATAATGCATCTTGTGCTTAATTCTCTTCCACCTGAGTTTGGTATTATCCAAACACAATATAACATCGTTGATCATCCATGGACAATCAACGACTTGATTGCAAGGGTGGTGTCAGAAGAAACCAAGCTGAAGAAAAGTAACGCGCATATGGTTATGCATGCTGCTTCTAGTTCTGGTGCCAAGAAAGGCAAGGGCAACAAGAATCGTAAAGGAAAACCAACCTTTAAAAGGGACGGTAATGCTGGTAAAGATGATCTTTGTTTTTTCTGTAAGAAAAGAGGGCACGTAAAGAAAGACTGCGCTAAATATAAGAATTGGTTATCTAAGCATGAGCCTAAAGGTAATGGTTCTTTGGCTTTGGTTTGTGAATCTAATTTATCAGAAGCCCCATCTTGTTCATGGTGGCTAGATCGCGGTGCAACTAACCATGTTGCGTTTACCATACATGGATTCATAAATCGAAGGAAGCCAAATAAGGATGAATCAAAGCTCACCGTAGGAAACAATAATAAAGCTGATGTCGAGTTCGTGGGAGATGTCATTTTAATTCTAAATTCTAATTTTAATTTGATGTTCAGGAATATATTTTATGTACCTTCTTTTAGACGGAATTTAATTTCCATATCAAGTTTGGATATATGTGGTTACTTTTTTGAGATTTCAAACTCTATAACTTCTATTTCTTTTAATTGAAATAAAATTTGGTATTGCACCATGTCCAATGGATTGTACAGATTATGTTTGTCTCCCAACGAAATATACGTCGCTTATACAGCCGAAAAGGTTGTTTCCAAAATGCCTCTACCTAAGGAACAGTCCTACGCAATATGACACAAACGTCTTGGTCACATTTCTAAAGAAAGAGTGAAAAGACTGATAAAGACTTCCATTCTACCCACTCTTATAAGCGACCTAAACACATGCATAAACTGTTATAGAGGTAAGATGATTGGAATAAAAAAGAAAACTGCAGTCCGTGGTTCTCATTTGTTAGAGATCATCCATACAAATATAAGTGGACCTTATACAGCAACGTTGTGTAGAAATTTTTATTTTATCACATTTATGGATGATTATTCCCGATATGGTTATCTGTACTTGATTAAGAAAAAATCCGTATCTCTCGATAAATTCAAGATTTTCCGGACTAAAGTCGAGAAACAGCTGGGGAAGATCATAAAAATTGTCAGATCTGACCATAGTGGTGAGTACTATGGTTGATATGGCGATACTGGGCAATTGAAAGGGCCATTCGCCAAGTACTTGGAGGATTTTGGAATTGTAGCTCAGTTTACTATGCTTGGTAGTTCTGAACAGAATGGTGTAGTTGAAAGGCGTAATCGTACTCTTATGGATATGATGAGGAGTATGATCAGCAGATCTAATTTACTTGGTTTTTTATGGGGTGAGGCCTTGAAAACGACGCTTTATGTATTGAATCGTGTTCCTACTAAATCTACGCCACTTACTCCTTTTGAATTGTGGACTGGACGAAAGCCAAGCTCGAATCATCTGAAGGTTTGGGGATGCCCTACAGAAGCAAAATTGTATAATCCAACTTTGAGCAAGTTGGACTCTAAAACTACTCGTTGTTATTTTGTGTCTTATCCAGATCATTCAAAGGGATATCAATTTTATAATCCCAATAGAGGAACGAGAATTGTGGATTCACAGACAACGAAATTCCTGGAGCTTGATGTGGCAGAAAAGGGTGATTTCTCACAGACTATTGAGGATAACAGTACGGTGAGTACTCCAATGTCGTTTTCTATACCTATACATACAATTGTGGAAGTTCCAGTACCACAGATTGAACCCATTGAGGCTTAGAAACCTGTTATTGAAGCAGTTTCTAATGAAATTCCTCAAGTCTCTCAGAAACAGAATGAGGTAAAAGATGCTCCTCTAAGGAGATCTGTTAGGCAGAAATGATCACCTATACCACCGGAATATATAGTCTATCTGGGAGAACATGATTATGATATAGGTTGTGTTGTTGATCCAGCGACTTATACAGAAGCAATTTCTTGTCCTCAATCTGATTTATGGTTAGATGCAATGAAAGATGAGATGTTGTCTATGAAACATAATGATGTTTGGGAACTTGTTGAATTACTTGAAGGTTATAAACTTGTTGATTGTAAATGGGTTTTTAAGACCAAGAAAGACTTTGCAGGAAAGATTGAAAAAATTAAAGCTAGACTAGTAGCTAAGGGATTTACTCAGAGAGAAGAAATAGATTATGAGTCAACTTTTTCTCCAGTTTCTTCTAAAGACTCTTTTGGAGTGATTATGGCCTTAATAGCTCATTTTGATATGGAGCTTCATCAAATGGATGTTAAAACTGCTTTTCTGAATGGAGATATAGATGAACAAGTTTTTATGGCACAACCAGAAGGTTTTGCAACAGATGGCACATGTAATTTGGTTTGTAGATCGAAAAAAATCTATTTATGGTTTGAAGCAAGCTTCTAGACAGTGGCACTTGAAATTTCATAGTGTTGTCACTTCTTTTGGTTTTGTTGAGAACAAGCTAGATCAATGCATATATTGCAAGTTCAGTGGGAGAAAATTTATTTTTCTCGTTCTTTATGTTGGTGACATCTTACTTGCTAGCAGCGATACTACATTGATGCATGAGACAAAAATTATGTTGTCACAAAATTTTGATATGAAAAATCTTGGTGAAGCTTCTTTTGTCCTTAGTATTGAGATCCATATGGATCGTTCTTGCCGCATATTAGGCCTATCTCAGAGGGCTTATATTGATAGTCTTTTGAAAAGATTCAATATGCAAGGGTGCAAGTCAGGGATTACTCCAGTCTGCAAAGGTAATAAATTGAGTCTTTCGCAATGCCATAACACAAATGAAGAATGTACCTTATGCTAATGCACTTAGTAGTATCATGTATACTCAAATTTGTACTAGGCAAGACATTGCTTTTGGAACGAGACTTTTAGGCAAGTATCAATCAAATTCAAGATATGATCAGTAGATTGCTGCCAAGAAGGTTTTGAGGTATTTAAAAAGAACTAAAGACAATATGCTGATTTATAGATGTGTTTAGAACTTGCAGCTAGTGGGGTATTCAGATTCATATTATGCTGGTTGTCAGGATGACAAGAAGTCGACAACAAGGTATATCTTTATGCTAGCAGGTGGTACAGTATCATGGAAAATCGATAAATAGAAAACGGTGTCATCCTTTACTATGCAAGCGGAGTTCATAGCATGCTTCACAGCTGCTACTTAGGGTATTTGGCTCCGGAATCTCATTAGGGAGTTGACCGTGTTTGATTTTGTTGATAGACCCATACAGTTGTATTGTGACAATAGCTCTGCGGTGTTGTTCATTAATAACAACAGAGGTCTCAAGGGGTCTAAGCATATAGAGGTCAAGTTTTTGATCATAAAAGAATCTGTCACACCCCGAACCCGTCGAGTACGCGAACTTCCCTGCAAGCAAACAACGCATCTTTCGTGGTCCCAAGATCCACAAACAAGTCGAGAGATAATATATATAAATATATATTCAGCATGCGGAAGCGGTACTCAAATAAATCGTCGTACAAAATGTAAGTTAAGTGGGACTTGGATAGCATAATAACTTTCATATAAAAACATACGGTTCGTACAAATACCGACTACTACAATCCGTTAACAAACTGGGTGACGGGATAAGCATATAAAAAAGGTATGACCATCATTGACATCCAAAATAGCCATGGTCGGGGGTCGCCATCACAAGATCGAACTAATAAATTGAAACGCCTAAGATGACCTGCTAGAGTCTCCTGTATCCTCTGCATCCTCTGTCTGCTTATACTCGGAAAAGGTCTCGAATAGAACCTCGATCGAATACTCCATGGTCGCCTCATGCGACGGCTCTACGAAATCCTCCTCGGTAGCCTCCACGACAATCACTTCATCCTCCTCCACGGTAAAGTCCATCACTGGGGTCTTCTCTGGCCCGTTCCTAGAACCAACTACGGATCCCTCTAGCAGCTCCTGCTCCCCTGCGGTTTGGCACCAATTAAGGATAACTCCTTGGGGTATCTCATGGGGCTTCAGTGGCCCAATTGACTCATCTCCGACCTTCTTAAACCATGCCATGAATGTATGAGGCCTCTAGTTGGGGCTACCCTCATCGACCCATACAACTGTACACTTTCTCACATAAATGTTTCCCTGCCTATCCGGAAACTCATCAAAATATGCCGTCATTTCCTTGGGATCCCCAAAACGAATAGGCCACATACCTAAGGCCTAGGATCTATAAAAATAGGGGTCCCCAAAGGGGTGAGATACACATCTCAGTAAAAGAGTCCTAACCCTAGGTCAGGTTGATCGTCTACTCAGGCAGTCACCTATCCCAACATTCCAAACTCACAATCAGGGTAGTAACACACATATGATGGGCATGCAACTATGACACCATGTCACACTCAGATTGTGACATTCTGATTTCCAATCAATTTCAGACTAAATAACGAGAAATGAATCTAGAGATGTATTTTAGTTATATCTCCCTTGAATCTGATCAATTCGAGTAGACTGACCAAAAGGGAAAGGCTAATGCGAGACATGGAACATGGACCTAGGAAATTCGAATAGAAAATGGCGCTTTGACCTTAAGAATTGTTGAGGGGATATTTAGAACCACAAAAAGGCCGATCCAAGAACGATTAAGGAATGCCTTGCGAGTGTCATAAGGTTGGAGCGCGAGTGATGCCGCTTAACCAACGTATGATTTGCAAAACATTCCTAAATCGGACAGTGACGATCGAGATCAAAGGGACTAGTGATAAACCCTCACAATTACATGACAACTAAAACCGCCATGAATTGATGAACCCTAAATGTGATGAGAATCACGGGGTCGATACGCGTAAAGTCTGCAAAACCTGCCCGCCGGTTCGAGATAGGTTAGAACCACGTCTGATAGAGGAAACCATCAGAAACGAGTCTTGAAAGATTTGAAATGGAAAATCAAGAATTCCAATGTTATTCAGATTGGCCGTCGCCTTATCAAAGGATTCTGAAATGAAAAAACGACGTTCTGAACGTGGAGGGTAAAATTATCCTTTTGCCCCTCAAGTTTAAAACCTTGCACATGCATTTGAAGAAGGGTATTTTGGACATTAAACCCCCCTCAAGGCTGTCGAATTCAAGGAGGATTATGGGCCATTGGATCACATTGGGAAGATAAGAGGACAAGTGTCAATGGATGCCTTAAAGAGTAGTCTTGTCTAACTTTTGGCCACCTAACATTCAAGCCCTTTGACCAAGCTTTGTATATAGTAAATCTCTCTCTCTCTCTCTCTCTCTCTCTCTCTCCTCTCATTCGGCCATTTCACTCCCTCAAAGCCATCGAGCACTCTTCTTCTTCTTCCTTCTTCTTTCTGTCGCCGATGACCAGCTCTGGTCCCTCTGTTCGACCGTTCCAATGACCTTTTTCGGCCACCATCCGACCGCCGACCGGCCACACCAACGTAGATCCATGTCTTGCCGACATTCTCGAATAAGAATCGAGCCATTTGGAGCACCGATGAGTCCCGAGCAAGCATTTTCTCGAGAGCCGACATAATAGAACTCAACCTGGGGTAGGTCCGATTTTTGAAGGCCGAAATGTTGAAGTTTTGAGGAAAAATTTGGTGAAGATCTAGTAGACATGTGTATGAATCTATGATAAAAATTGAAATTCAAATTGATGAAGTTTTGACCATGCACTGGTCTTGTGAACTTGGAACAGAAAACTGCCGGTACTGACCTAGGGAGATCTGACGACGTTCGACGAGTTTTAGGTAACCAATGGACTTCAAACCTTCAGTGAGCCTCGCAAACAATTAGATAGACATGTTAAGAGGTAGGATAATGAGTAGATGAGGGATTTGATGAAGGTTTAGGGCTGAAAGTGAATGGCTTGCACAGAATCGAAATGAACCGGTTCGGTTCTGTGCAGAACCGGTTCTGGTGGGTGCAAGAGCAGAAGGTGATGAGTCTCAAATTGATGTTTAAGACATGTTAAGATGATGAGGATTAGGTTATTGATGATTGGGGTTCATGGATTGATATTTGGGTATGAAAATTTGACGAATCGGTTGAATATTCTAGGTTGCGCGGTGAATTGACCCTTGGATTAGTTTGGCCGAGACCTTGAGGCAATCGCAAGGAGAAAATTGTGTTATCAAGCCAAGGTAAGGGAATTCTAAACTTAGAATAGGGAGATTGGACTCAATTGGGTGAGTCGGGAGTTGATTAGATTGGTTTACGATGATTTACCAAAGGGATGACTCTTGTTATATCCTAAGTGGCTATAGGAAGGTTATATGTGCTATTGTGTGTATTTAAATCATTCGCCATGTGTGTGTGTCACTTGATTGCCTTGCATTCCATGAGATCTTTGAATTGTGCCTGAATTGCACATGTCGTCTTGTATGGAAAACAAATTTGAAAAACATGACATAAGCATGACATGGCGAGGCCCTGAGGCATATGAGACGCCGGGCGGGAGGTGGATACCCTGATGCGACGAGATTGCGGGGTGGAGTTGATGTTGTGTGGAGCCCTGATGCGATGAAATCGCGGGGTTGAGATGGCCACGGTCCTGATGTAAACTATTTGCGGGATGGAGGTGTGAGATGATGAGATTGGCCTGGAGATTCATCGGAACCTACTACGTTTACGCGGGTTGCCGATGACGATCTGATGCGTTTACGCTGACCGGGCCTGATGCGACGAGATCGCGAGCTGGAGATTGAGACAGGCAGAAAGAGGTGGTTGCGGTGAGATGGCGGAAGAGGTGTGCATTATCATCTGAGTGTGACATGTTGTCATAGTTGCATGCTTGTCATCTGTATGTCGTTGTTTTGTTGATTTATGCTTGATAGGCCTATAAGTGGAATTATTGGGGTGTACGACTATCTGAGCGTACAGTCGACCTAACCTAGGGTTAGGATTCTTTTACTGAGATGAGCATCTCACCCCTTTATGGACCCTTATTTTTACAGATCCTAGGCCTTAGGTATGTGGCCAATACGATTTGGGGACCTCAAGGAGATGACGGTATATTTTGATGAGTTCTCGGATAGTCAGGGAAATATTTATATGAGGAAATGCACAGTTGTATGGGTTGACGAGGGTAGCCCTGATTGGAAGCCTCATAGGTTTGAGGCATGGTTTAAGAGGGTCGGGGTTGAGCAGATTAGGCCGTTGAAGCCTTACGAGATACCCTAGGGTGTTATCCCTGCTTGGTGTCAAACTGCTGGGGAGCAGGAGCTACCAGAGGGGTCCGTAGTTAGTTCTAGGAACGGGCCAGAGAAAACCCCGACGCTGGACTTCACAGTGGAGGAGGACGAGATCATCGTCCTGGAGGCGACCGAGGAGGACCTTGCGGAGCCTTCTCACGAAGTGACCTTGGAGGATTCGATCAAGGTTCCATCCGAGGCCTTCTCGGAGTACGAGCCGATGGAAGATGTCGAGGACACCGAGGATTCCAGTAGCTCGTCTTAGGAGCCTTAGTACGTTGGCCTAAGTTTTGATGGCGACCCCAACCATGGCTGTTTTAGATGTTGACGATGATCATATTTTTGTGTACTAGCCTGTCCCCCAGCTTTTTGGCGGATTGTAATAGCCGGCATCTGTACGAACCATATATTATGATGTGTGACAGTTATTATGCAATTCAGGTCCCACTTAACTTATATTTTGTACAGGGATTTATTTGAGTACCGCTTCTGCATGCCCATTTATAATATCTCTCGATATGATTGTGGATCTTGGGACCACGAGAGATGAATTGTTTGCTTACAAGGATGTTCGCATGCTCGACAGGTTCGGGGCGTGATATCCCCATTTGATTTGGTATTAGAGCAAGGTCAGCTCGATCCAAAGTTGGTTGAGGACTAGAGTAATAAAGAGGATTAAGTGGGACAAGGACGAATAGCGAGACCTTAGGAGGCTGGTTAAGATAAGGCATATGGTGTATAATGTGCGACCTGGTACTTAGGATTGGTATTTGATCTTGGCGGGATTGTGGAAATACATGAGGATCAAGTTTTCTGCTTAGGATTGAAGGTCATTTCTGGACCTTGATTTGTTTAAGGAATGAAAGCGATTGATTTTGGTGAATCACTAGAGTGAATGGAACTGAGAAATGGCCATGGGCTATTGGTTGAATGTTCCAAAGTCTGTGGTACAGAGTACCGTTGGATTGTAACTGTTTCTATTAAGGATTAGTTAGTAGCTCTAGATTTGAATGATTGAGTGAGTTACTAACTCATCGCTGAACTTGTGGTGGATCAGGTTCAGTAGAAAGAGACAAAGATGAGTAACCCATCTAGAAGGGCTGGAAGACCAAGAAGCGGAGCCTCTAGCTCAAGGCCACCTGTCGCTGAAGATCCAAGGATGGATGGTGTGCTTAGGGCACTGGAAAGAATTGGTGACATGATGATAGGTAGGCCTAGGATCAGGACGCTGCCATCGCCCAAGCAATAGGAGCTGCCATAGTAGCCGTCAACGCCAACAATGGCAACAATGGCGGTAATGGAAGTCAGGGTGAATCGAACCAGAGTAATGAAGCTGTAAATACCCAAGATGAGATTGTCGTGGCCAGACAGATGGGCTAGCTAGTTGAGCAGTTTATGAAGCTGAAACCAACACGGTTTGACGGGATTGGAGATCCTAAGCTAGCGCCCAGATGGGTCAAGAAGTTAAAGAAAGCCTTTAGAGTACTAAGGTGTACGGATGAAGAGAATGTATTGTTAGCTGTGTACCAACTGGAGGGTATAATGAATGACTGGTGGGCTGCCACCAAGAATGGCATCTTCCCTGAAGGAACGGTTATGAACTGGGAAGTTTTTAAGACGGCCTTCAATGATAAGTACTTCTCTAAGACGGCTAGGGAAAGGAAGTAGGTAGAATTCCTGCAGCTACGTCAGAACCAGCTGACAATAGACCAGTATGAGGATAAATTCTCGAGGTTGTCGAGGTACGCACTTCGATCTGTTAAGGACCCGCAGGAGAAAGCATGAAGGTTTAGGGACGGTTTGAGGCACGAGCTTCGTAGCCAGATTATTGCATTGAATTTGAGGACTTACAAGGAGATCTATGAGCTGAAAGAAAGAAACGCCACAACTGGATCGCAGTTTCCATCATTCAGAGATAACCGCCAGATGGGCAAGAGGCCGATGACGGGTGATAGGCGCTTTGTGCCTCCAGTGCGGAAGAATATCGTGAAGCCATCGAATCCTGCAAACTAGAATTGCAAACTTTGTGGCAGGAGGCATGGAAATAGACCGTGCCTGATAAGGACTGGGGCTTGCCTTAAATGTGGTCAGCTGGGCCATCAGATGAGGGTGTGTCCAAACCAAGCTCCGGCAAGTCGACTGTAGGGACAGAGGTCACAAGCGGGATCGTCGACTACAACGCTTCAAATTGAGCAGAGCAGACCACTGGCATAGGGCAGAGTGTATGCAGTAGCCCATAGAGAGGCGGAGGAAGCACCAGGAGTGGTTACAGGTACGATCTAATTTTGCAATCAAGCTGCATACACATTATTTGACCCCGGTGCCATGCATTCATTCGTGTCTGCACAATTTGTTGAATTAGTGGGTATGAAATTGGAACCATTGAATACAATTCTGCATGTTGCCACTCCCTTAAAGGATAACATAATAGTTTTATTGGGTTGTGCTGGTTGTGAGATTGTGATTGGAGGAAGTAAGGAGAGCATTGACTTGACTGTATTTGTATGACTTTGACGAATTAATAGGTATGGATTGGTTGGGTAAGCAGTGGGCAGTAGTAGACTGTGGTAGTAGAAAAATTCGATTTTATCCGAGAGGCCGCCCTAACTTTGGGTTGGTGGAAAGTCGAGGGAGGATCTCAATTCCCTTAGTTTCGTCCTTGGAAGTAACTAAACTGATGTCTGAAGGGTGTCAAGCTTACTTAATGGCAGTGATGGACACGACTACCAAAGAGCCAAAGTTAGAGAATATCCCGGTAGTACGTAAGTTCCCTGATGTATTCCCCCAAGAGTTGCCAGGGTTACCACCGGAACGGGAAATAGAATTTGTGATTGAATTGGCCCTTGGAACGGATCCGATTTCGAAAGCATCTTACAGGATGTCCCTGTCAGAACTAAAGGAGTTAAAGGTGTAGCTGCAAGAGCTGCTAGATAAAGGACTTATCCGACCTAGTGCTTCACCGTGGGGAGCACCAGTGTTATTCGTAAGGAAGAAGGATGGGTCTTGCGATTATGCATTGACTATCGGCGGTTGAACCAAGTGATAGTGAAGAACGAGTATCTGCTGCCGAGGATTGATGATCTTTTTGATCAGTTGCAAGGAGCAGCAATGTTTTCAAAGATTGACTTGAGGATTGGACATTACCAACTGAGGATTAAGAAGGAAGACATACCTAAGACTGCTTTCATGACGAGGTATGGTCATTATGAATTTACGGTGATGCCGTTTGGATTGACCAACGCTCCAGCTACATTCATGGACCTGATGCATAGAGTATTTAAGGAATTCCTGGACAGATTCGTCATAGTATTCATTGACGACATTTTGATTTACTCAAGGAATGGTGTCGAACATGATGAGCACTTGAGAATTGTACTGAAGACCCTGAGAGAGCATTCACTATACGCAAAGCTGAGTAAATGCGAGTTTTGGCTAAACAAGGTAGCTTTTCTGGGTCATGTGGTGTCTGGAGAACGGATTGCAATGGATCTTGTAAAGATTGAAGCAGAAACCAATTGGCCAAGGCCTGCTACAGTCACGGAGGTCAGAAGTTTCCTGGGATTGGCAAGGTACTATAGGTGTTTTGTGGAGAAATTCTCATCAATAGCCATCCCATTGACGTGATTGACGAAGAAGGAAATGAAGTTTGAATGGACTGAAAAATGTGAGAGGAGTTTCCAAGAACTTAAGCATAGATTGACGACCGCACCAGTGTTGACCATTCCGTTGGGACCGGGAGGTTATGAAATAAACAACGATGCTTTGCTAAAAGGATTAGGCTGTGTGTTGATGCAGCATGGAAGGGTAATAGCCTATGCATCTAAGCAGTTGAGGCCACATGAGATGAACTACCCAATTCATGACTTGGAGTTAGCGGCGATTATATTCGCTTTGAAAATTTGGAGACACTACCTTTGTGGCGAGAAGTTTCAGATCTATACCGACCACCAAAGTTTGAAGTATCTGTTTTCCTAGAAATAACTGAATATGAGTCAGCGTAGGTGGATGGAGCTGCTCAAGGACTATGATTGTGAGATATTATATCACATTGGGAAAGCAAACATAGTAGTAGATGTACTGAGTTGGAAGTCAAGCATCACATGTCTGCTGGTGAAAGGTTGGTCGGTGATTGAGGATTTAAGAGATTTTGAGTTCAAACTAAAGGTTAGCCAGCTGTTTAGTTTAATAGCTACGCTGAGGGTGGAACCTGAGATCCAAGAAGGAATAAAGGCATTGCAGTCTATGGACCCAGAGATCCAGAAGATCCTCGAGATAGATGCGACGAAGTGAAAACCCGAGTTTCAAGTGTCTGAGGACGACATTCTGAAGTTTAGGGGACGATTGTGCGTGCCAAACAATGAAGGACTAAAGGATCTTGTCAGAGTCTCATAGGAGCAATTAGAGCATTCACCCTGGAAGTACAAAAATGTACCAGAATCTGCGACAATAATATTGGTGGAACAGAATGAAGGTAGACGTAGCAAAATACGTGGCTAAATATTTGACATGCCAACAAGTGAAAGCGCGATACTGTAAGCCTGGAGGGCTATTACAGCCATTGGAGATACCCGAGTGGAAGTGAGAGCATATAACTATGGATTTTGTGATAGGACTCCCAAGGAGTCAAAGAGGTCACAACTCTATTTGGGTAGTCGTGGACAGATTGACCAAGTCCGCACATTTCATCCCGGTGTGAAAGGATTTCGCTATCGATAGGTATGCAGAGCTGTACATGAGGCAAATAGTGAGGTTGCACGGAGTGCCAGTGACGATTACGTCTGATCGAGATCCTAAGTTCACGGCGAACTTTTGGAAAAGTCTACAAGAAGCCATGGGAACTCGACTGCAGTTTAGTACAGCCTACCATCAACAGACAGACGGACAGTCGGAAAGGACGATATAGACCCTTGAGAATATGCTGCGAGCATGCGTCATAGATTTCAAAGGTGGATGGGAAGAGCAGTTACATCTGGTAGAGTTTGCTTATAATAATAGCTATCAGCAGAGCATCCAGATGGCACCATTCGAGGCACTTTATGGACGAGCCTGCAGAACCCCGATTTGCTGGGATGATGTTGGAGAAATGAGTATCACAGGCCAAAAATTAATAGAGCAACCGGTGGAAGCAGGGAAGATAATTCGAGATAGACTGAGGACGGCACAAAGTCGTCAGAAGAGCTATGCAGATAAACGACGCAAGCCCTTGGAATTTCAAGTGGGCGATCACGTCTTCCTCAAGGTATCACCAATGAGAGGATTATCGCGTTTTGGGAAGAAGGGAAAGGTGAGCCCAAGGTATGTAGGCCCATTCGAGATATTAGAACGGATTTGAACCTTGGCCTATCGACTTGCTTTGCCGCCTAATCTATCCCAGGTGCATAATGTGTTTCATGTGTCGATGCTACGAAAGTATGAACAAGACCCGACACATGTGCTGGATTATAAGACCATAGAAGTGGACGATAGAGTGTCGTACGTGGAGAAGCCAATAAGGATCGAAGACCGGAAGGGGCAAATCCTTAGAAATAAGAAGATTCCACTGGTCAAGGTAATATGGGAGCACCATGGAACTGAAGGTGCACGGGGGAGAATGAAGAGACGATGAGGCGACAGCACTCCCATTTATTTGAGTGATTAAGTGTAATGTAAATTTCGGGGACGAAATTTTTGTAAGGGGGGAAGAGTTGTGACATTTTATTTTCCAGTCAATTTCAGACTCATTAATGAGAAATGAATCTAGAGATATATTTTAGTCATATCTCGCTCAAATTTAATCAATTCGAGTAGACTGACCAAAAGGGAAAGACTAACGCGAGACATGGTACGTGGACCTAGGGAATTCGAATAGAAAATTAAGCTTTGACCATAAGGATTGTCGAGGGGATATTTAGAACCACAAAAAGGTCGATCCAAGAACGATTAAGGAACGTCTTGCGAGTGTCATACGGTTGGAGCGCGGGTGATGCCGCTAACCAACGTATGATTTGCAAAACTTTCCTGAATCGGACAGTGACGATCGAGACCAAAGGGACTAGTGATAAACCGTCACAATTACATTACAACCAAAACCGTCATGAATTGACGAACCCTAAATGTGATGAGAATCACGGAGTTTATACGCGTAAAGTCCGCAAAAGCCGCCCGTCGGTTCGGGATAGGATGGAACCACATCTGATAGAGGAAACCATCAGAAACGTGCCTTGAAAGATTTGAAATGGAAAATCAAGAATTCCAACGTTATTTGGATTGGCCGTCGCCCTATCAAAGGATTCTAGAACGAGAAAAACGACATTCTGAACGTCGAAGGTAAAATTACCTTTTTGCCCCTCAAGTTTAAAACCTTGCCTATGCATTTGAAGAAGGGCATTTTGGACATTAAACCCCCCTCAAGGCTGCCGAATTCAAGGAGGATTATGGGCCATTGGATCACATTGGGAAGACAAGAGGACAAGTGTCAATGGATGCCTTAAAGATTAGTCTTGTCTAACTTTTGGCCACCTAACATTCAAGCCCTTTGACCAAGCTTTTCATATAGCAAATCTTTCTCTCTCACGCTCCTCTGATTCGGCCATTTCACTCCCTCAAAGCCGCCGAACTCTTCTTCCTCTTCTTTCTTCTTTCTGTCGCTGGCGACCAGCTCTGGTCTCTCTGTTCGGCCATTCTGACGACCTTTTCTGGCCATCATCCAACCCCTAGCCGATCACACTAACGTAGATCCATGTCTTGCCAACATCCTCAAATGAGAATCGAGCCATTTGGAGCACCGAGGAGTCCCGAATAAGCATTTTCTCGAGACCTTGAAATTTGACGAATCGGTTGAATATTCTAGGTTGCGCGGTGAATTGACCCTTGGATTGATTTGGTCGAGACCTTGAGGCAATCGCAAGGAGAAAATTGTGTTATCAAGTCAAAGGTGAGGGAATTCTAAACTTAGGATAGGGAGATTGGACTCAATTGGGTGAATCGGAAGTTGATTGGATCGGTTTACTATGATTTACCAAAGGGATGGCTCTTGTTATATCCTAAGTGGCTATAGGAAGGTTATGTGTGCTATTGTGTGTATTTAAATCATTCGCCATGTGTATGTGTCACTTGATTGCCTTGCATACCATGAGATCTTTGAATTGTGCTTGAATTGCACATGTCGTCTCATATGGAAAACAAATTTGAAAATCATGGCATAAGCATGACATGGCGAGACCCTGAGGCGTATGAGACGCGGGGCGAGAGGTGGATACCCTGATGCGACGAGATCGCGGGGTGGAGTTGATGTTGTGTAGCGCCCTAATGCGATGAAATCGCGGGGTTGAGATGGCCAAGGTACTAATGCGAACTATTCGCGGGAAGGAAGTGTGAGATGATGAGATTGGCCTGGAGATTCATTGGAACTTGATGCGTTTACGCGGGTTGCCGATGACGGTCTGATGCGTTTACGCGGACCGAGCCCGATGCGACGAGATCGCAGGCTGGAGATTGAGACAGGCAAGAAGAGGTGGTTGTGGTGAGATGGCGGATGAGGTGTGCATTTTCATCTGAGTGTGACATGTTGTCATAGTTGCATGCCTATCATCTGTATGTCGTTGTTTTATTGATTTATGCTTGATATGCCTGTGAGTGAAATTATTGGGGTGTACGACTACCTGAGCGAATGGTCGACCTAACCTAGGGTTAGGATTCTTTTACTGAGATGAGTATCTCACCTCTTTGGGGACCCTTATTTTTACAGATCCTAGGCCTTAGGTATGTGACCTATACGTTTTGGGGACCCCAAGGAGATGACGGCGTATTTTGATGAGTTCCCGGATAGTCAAGGAAACATTTATGTGAGGAAATGCACGGCTGTATGGGTTGACGAGGGTAGCACTGATTGGAAGCCTCATAGGTTTGAGGCGTGGTTTAAGAGGGTCGTGGATGAACAGATTGGGCCACTGAAGCCTCACGAGATACCTTAGGGTGTTATCCCTGCTTGGTGTCAGACTGCTGGGGAGTAGGAGTTACTAGAGGGGTCCGTAGTTGGTTCTGGGAACGGGCCAGAGAAGACCCCGATGCTGGACTTCACAGTGGAGGAGGATGAGGCCATCGTCCTGGAGGCGACCGAGGAGGACCTTGCGGAGCCGTCTCACGAGGCGACCATAGAGGATTTGATCGAGGTTCCATCCGTAACCTTCTCCAAGTACGAGCCGACGGAGGATGCCAAGGACTACGAGGATTCCAGTAGCTCGTCTTAGGAGCCTTAATACGTTGGCTTGAGTTTTGATGGCAACCCCGACCAGGGCTGTTTTGGATGCTGACGATGGTCATATTTTTGTGTACTACCCCGTCGCCCAGCTTGTTAGCGAATTGTAGTAGCCGGCATCTGTACGAACCATATATTATGATGTATGACAATTATTATGCTATCCAGGTCCCACTTAACTTATATTTTGTACGGAGATTTATTTGAGTACCGCTTCCGCATGCTTATTATATAATATCTCTCGATATGATTGTGGATCTTGGGACCACGAGAGATGAGTTGTTTGGTTGCAGGGATGTTTGCGTGCTCGACGGGTTCAGGGCGTGACACAGATGATCATGCACACCTCATTCTGCCACTTCTCCACAACCATCTCTTCCTGTCTGCCTCATCCTCCAGCCCGCGATTAGATCGCATCAGGTTCGGTCCGCGTAAACGTATCAGACCGTCATTGGCAACCCTCGTAAATGCATCAGGTTCCAATGAATCTCCAGGCCAATATCATCACCACATACCTCCGTCCCGCAAATAATTCGCATTAGGACCGTGGCCATCTTAACCTCGCGATTAGATCGCATCAGGGTGCCACACAACATCAACTCCACCCATGATTACATCGCATCAGGGTATCCATCTCCATCCCCGCGTCTCATACGCCTCAAGGCCTCGCCATGTCATGCTTATGCCATGATTTTCAATTAGTTTTCCATACATGACGACATGTGCAACTCATGCACAATCTGAATACTCATGGCATGCAAGACAATCAATGATATTCAACATGGCAAATGATTTAAGCACAAACAATAACACACATAACCCTCCTATAACCACTTAGGGTATATCAAGAACTATCCTTTGGAAAAATCTCATAAATCAATCAAATTAATCCTCGACTCACCCAATTGAGTCCAATATTCCTATTCTAAGTTTAGGATTCTCTTACCTTAAGCTTGATAACACAAATCTCTTCTTGCAATGGCCTCCAAGTCTCGGCCAAATAGTCCAAGGGTTCAATTAACCGCGCAACCTAGAATATTCAACCAATTCATCAATTTCCACATCCAATTCCTCATTCCATGAACCATAATCCTCCATAACACAAACCTCATTATCTTAACATGTTTTAAACATCAATTTGAGACTCATCACCATCTGTTCTTGCTCCCGCCAGAAGCGGTTTTGCACAGAACCGAACCGGTTCCTCTCGGTTCTGTGCTTACCGTGCACTTTCAGTCCTAAACCTTTATCAAATCCTTTATCTACTCACTATCCTACCTCTTAACATGTCTATCTAAGGGTCTAAGAGGCTCACCATGAGTTTGAAGTCGAATGGTCGCCGGAATCCCTTCGGAAGTCATCGGATTCCTCAAGTTAGTTTTCCGGTAGATTCTGTCCTTAGTTCACAAGACCGATTCGAGGTCAAAAATTCTTCAAATCACTCTCAAATTTTTACCATAGATTCATATACATGTCTACTAGACCTCCATAAAATATGACCTCAAAATTCCAACATTTCGGCCTCCTAAAGGGTTAGGAACCTCACCTAGCTCAGGTTGAGTCTGTTTCTGTCGGTTTTCGGGAGAACTCTTGGTCGGAGCTCCTCGGTGGTCTAAATGCTGCGCTTCCACTTCGAAGAGTTCGGCAAGCCGTAGATCTAGATTGGTATGGTCGGCCGGTGGTCAGGCGGTGGCCGAAAGTGTTCATCGAAAGCGGCGAACAGAAAGACCAGAGCTGGTCGCCGATGAGCAGGAAGCAAGAAGAAGATGAAGATGGTTCTCGATGGTTCTTGGGGTTGAAGTGGCTGAATGAAGAGAGATAAAGAGTGAGAAGACTATATTCAAAGTCCTTTGGTCAATGGTTGAATGGTAGTTGCATAAAGGTAGATATGACTTCTCTTTACACCATCCATTGACACTTGTTCCTTTGTTATTCAAACTTCTATCCAATGACTCTCCTCTCTTCTTGAATTTGGCAGCCTTGAGGGTGTGTAAGGATCACTTTGCCCTTCTTCAAATGCATGGGCAAAGTTTTAAGCTTGAGGGGCAAAAAGGTAAATTTACTCCCGACGTTCAGAACGTCATTTTCTCTCTCCAAAATTCTTCGATAGGGTGACAGCCATTCTGAATAATGTTGGAATTCTTGATTCTCCATTTCAAATCTTTCAAGACTCATTTATGATGGTTTCCTCAATCAGACGTGGTTCCAACCTATATCGAACCGACGGGTGGCTTTTGCAGACTTTACACGTATCGACCCTGTGATTCTCATCACATTTAGGGCTCGTCAATTCATGGCGACTTTGGTTGTTATGTAATTATGAGGGTCTATCACTAGTTCCTATGGTCTTGTTCTTTGCTGTCCGATTTAGAATTTTTTTTTTTGCAAATCATATGTTGGTTAAGCGGCATCACCCACGCTCCAATCGTATGACACTCGCAAGGCATTCCCTAATCATTCTTGGATCAGCCTTTTATGGCTCTAAATATCCCCTCAACAATCCTTTTGGTCAAAGCGTCATTTTTTATCCGAATTTCCTAGATCCACGTACCTTGTCTCGCGTTAGCCTTTCCCCTTTGGTCAGCGTACTTGAATTGATCAAGTTCGAGCGAGATATGACTGAAATACATCTTTAGATTCATTTCTCATTAATAAGTCTGAAATTGACTGGAAATCAGAATATCACAGAATCTGTGCAGAATGGTGACGTTGCATAGAGCATATAACTACATATGCTATGATTGTTGATCCACTGACGAAAGGTCTACGCCCTTGTGTATTTGAACGACATGTCATTAACATAGGCTTAGAAACATCATGGGATGTCATTGTTTAGTGGGAGCTTTCTAGTTTTTGCTCTAACAAAGTTTACAATGGTATGTTACTTTTAGTAATGATTTTGATATGTATTAAACTTTTACATTCTTTGAAGCATTTTTTAATGTGATATTGTTATTGAATGTATATCTGTTAAAAATCTCAATGAATTGTGTAAACCTTGAGTGATGATTGGGGCATTTATTTTAACCAAAAGGCTTATGTCTTGCTACACGTAAAGTATAGTTAACTATAAATGTGAGACATATGTTGGTTCGTTGGAACCGTAAAGATGTTCTCTCGTGACACATCCGGTTTCGTGACACATAAAGTGAGAGAATAGTGATTGACAAGAAGGATAACATATAAGGTGTCTCTATTATTTGAGATGTTATCCGTTTGCCACACTACCATATCAAATCCATATAAGTAAAGTTAAGAGTATTTGTGATCATGGATGGCTCTGTACCTTTCAATGCAGTTACTGGCATGGTTCGGTGCTTGAGACTTTACGGGATCGAATTGACTTTTGGGAATTATCTCTAGACCAATATAAAGATGCATATATACGGTACAATTATAATTAATTTAGCCCAAGTGGAAGAATGTTAGAATATATTCTTTTTTGGATATATTCAATTGTGGGCTTTTATTAATTGTTACTGTAATTATTAGTTGGTCTAATAAAGGTAAGATATATACAGTTTCCTATTCTAGTCGAATATGGGGATGGATAGTATGGGCTGAGATAAATCTAATATTTGATAAGGGGATAGGTTTCATTAGCTATAAATAAAGTTCAAGTCCCTCCTCTAAACTCTAATGTCCACATAATCTCACATATAGAATCGTCTGAAGCGATAGTGATGGGCCGTTTTATTGAAGTTAGTGATTAAGGGGATTTATAGAGGAAAAGCTCTTGAGCATCGAATTCTCGTAATTCCGCATCAAGAACGATGAATCCTAAACAAGGTATGTTAATTCTTTAACTCTATGGATTATGGATTTGTGTATCTGTACGTGTATATCTTGGATCGCTGCATACGGATGAAATACGCAGCTTACATATAGTTCTTTCGTCGTATTAAAGTTAAGGACCCTAGAGTCCAGAACAACGATCAATAAGTAAATTCTTGATAGCGCATTTGCTACAACATTAGTCTTGTTAGGTATACGTTTCGAGACAAAGAAAAAATATTGAGAGAAATCTACCCATTCGGCATGTCTCATGATGGCCGCCAATATACTTTGAAGCCATACAATCGAAATGGAGAATAAACTGCGTGGGCCTCAAATAGTGATTCTAGTGGTCGAGTGCTCTCAAAGGAGGCCTTTATAATTGACTCAGTCAGATTTTCACTGAAATATGCTAGAGGCCTTTGGGCTTGGGTGAGAACAACCCCGATGACACTCCACTAGCGCACATTCATTGCCAAACAATTTATTAAAGTCTGGAAGGGCAAAAATAGGACACACAAAAAGCTTTTGTATTTATGAATTTAAAAGCATTATGGGCAGCGCTGAAATTCATTACGGAACATCGATAAAATGAAGCAAGTCCATGGAAGCTACATACATCTATGCAGCACCGACACCTCTCTTGGGCATGCGTATCGATGTCGAACCGACACGCGTCCGACATGCGGTCAATGCATGTCGAAATTCCGACACCAGTTAGCGCATCCGACATGTGGCCGACACGTGTGTTGGACACGCAAAAGCCCAACCGTGAATGGCGAAGCCCATTAAAAGTGTGCCTGTGCGAACCCTAGATATCACATAATCACAAAACCGCAACTCCCATCTTTTCATATGGCTCTTTTGATGTTGCCAAACTTTGAAAGATTTCAAGTTATCCCCTTTTGTAATGCTTGCTGTTTCTCTTTTTTGGTGATCTTGTTGATCAGAGTACATAATGAAAGAAATGCTTGAAATATTATTTTCTAGACTTAAGGTTGTGTGCTGAAGTTAATGTGTGGGCACCTATTTTTTTTTTTTGCTATTAGATCAAAATATTATATTTCAGACTTGCTTTTCTGAGATTAATTCATATAATCTGTTTCTGCTCTTATTTATTTTTTATATTTAAAAAATAAATATTTAATACGACGTGTCCCCGATGTGTCGGATTTTTCTATTTTTGATAAATGTTGTGTCGACGTGTCGTGTCGGTGTCAGTGTCGATGCAACCTAGCCTTACATTGGAAATCGATGTTGAAACCGTCCAATTCTTGTTGCTTCCAATTTTAACCGATTGATAGAGATCTCATCCTTGGAAACTACATAACCCAAAAATATGTTGCTCTTAAAAAAACCAGCTTTTTCTCAAATTTTGCATAGAGTTTATTCTTTTTCAAGACTTCAAAGACCCATCTTAAATGAGATACATGTTCCTCATCATTCCTGCTATAAATGAAATTGTCATTGCGATAAGTAATAACAAATTGATGAATAAAAGATCGCTGGATTTTGTTTATGAGTCTCATAAAGGTGTTGGAATCATTCAACAAACCGAATGGCATGACTAGATAATTAATAAACGCTTCCTTTCGTCTTAAAAGCCATTTTTCCATTCATCTCTTTCTTTCATCTAGATATAATGGTAACCACTGCTCTGATCAATTTTGGAGAATACAATCTATCCATGCAACTCAATGAGCTTGTCGTCTAGGTATGGTTAACTATATATATACATATGTCTAAATGGGGTACCTATACTTGATTATGATTATTTTTTATAGCTCAACTGTCGACACACATTTTGAAGGAACCATCTTTCTTCGGCACGAGTAGGGATTGAGCCGAAAAAGTTGCAAACCTATTGTACAGATGTAAGTATTGTTAACGTGGGCGTGCAGCAGTGAATATGGACCGCAAATCCGTGGGATTAGGCAAAGGAGAATAGGAATCCTTTCAGATTGAAAGCCACAGACGCTGCATTTTACGAATATGGCAGGAAGGGATATCCTCGAAGAGTATACGAAGGTGGTCGTCAGGTTGTGGAAGAAGTAAAATAGGACGCAAGGAAGCACATTTGTTATTGAGGATGAAGTCGCATGTGAAGCATCGGCACATGTAGCCCTTGACGATCAGCGGTGGACACGGAGCAGAACATGACTGTTCCCAACTTTCCATCGCTCTGGATTGGAAGGTGGGAGGGTGCTGTAAAACATCACCGGAGGTAACTCCACGCACCGGGGGTGAAAACTTTGGACTAGGCAAGTTGCCAAATACATGTTATATCCAAATAAGTTATATACAGTTCAATTCAATTATCTCGATCAATGATATGACTTACATTTCTATTGAAAGCTTTAGACTGGGAAAGTTGCCAAATGCAACAACAATAGATCCCTCCGTTGGGGTGCACCACAAGCAAGAAGTCGGATGGATATGATGCTGGAAATAGACTGATTTTACTTAAGTATATCTAGAAGTTGTTTTTATTATTTAGACCATAAATTTTCTGTGCCAGATTGTAAAAAGAATAACAAAATTTAATCATAGTAAAATTCAATTGCGCGGCAAATCACGGGAATACATGAGTAATAGAAGAAACAACAAAATAGCCTCACTACATGTTTATTCCAACCACGACCTCTCTAGGATCGGCCGCTCTTTATTCAAATTCAATGATTGCATAAACATAATCAAATTTCCCTAGCAAGGGGGACCAGTTTGATTCTTATTCCTCTTCACTACCAACGCAGAAGCGGGATGGCGAAGAACTTCATCAAGCCATCAGAGCAGTCCTTGTCATTAGAGGAAGCAAAGTAGTAGAGCCTCCATTGGTTCAACACGACCTCGAACCCTTCTCCGGCGCCTTTCGATGCACCAGCGAGAAGCGTCGCACCCCTGAAGTCGCACTTGATGTAGCTATAAAGGTTGGGCAGCAGGTACACGTTGTGGGGAGCATCGAACTTGAATACTAGCCAAGAAAATAAAAATAGTTAAGCATAGGTAATTCAGTTTGATGGCTCATAATGATATTGCCGCCAATTCTTGAATAAAGGAAACTCATTACCGCCATCATTAGGGTTTTTGATTTAGTCCGCAATCCGCATCACTAGAGGTGTTTAATTGGCTTTCAACAATCAATTGCATGTTGAAGAATAAATACCACATTCCCTCTTAAATCCTATGTCCATTACATTATGTCTCACTCAAAGTAACCTTGAGGGTCACCTTGACAATCAAGATGTGAAACGGGGTGGTTACATGTATATACTCTTATTTTATGCAACTTGAGAATTCAAATATTCTCACGGTTTTGTTCATCCAAGGGTTGCCTAGAAAACAAATCTCGCAAGTGAAGAGGGATCCACAGCCATATAAACTAGCCCATGACTCCCTTTCTAAGTAATGCGGGACAACTAAAGATGGACCTTAGGATTCCTCATAAGGCTTGAGCACCCTTGCCTTGTGTAGTGCGTTTTCTGGGGGCGGTTTAGGTGACCCTTAGAAAAGCAAAGCCATGTAGGCCTCGGCTCAAAGCGGACAATATTACACGGTGGTAGCATGTGGGTCGTTACGGCAAAGCAGCGACAGAGCAAGTAAGACGTCCTTGGCTAAAACTAAAATTTAGCGGTTGCACTCACCAAGTTTGTCGTTGATGTAGAAGGGACCGTTCTTAAGAGCCCAGTCCGAGTAGTTGTAGCCATAACGCCAGTTCTCAGATCCGCCAACAACAATAGTCTTGGCCTCGGTTATCGCAATGGTCACCGCTATCACCAGCAACACCATTCCTGCATATCTCAGTCCTGCCATTTCGCTAAAATAAGATCTCTCTGATGTACTGAAAAATAACGAGGTTAAATTGTTTTGGCAGTTGAAGTGAGTTTCGAGGTTCGTCAGTGAGGGTTTATATACTCAATTTCTTTCAAGAATGGCCGGAGCTAAGTTTTCTCATCTTGGTTGGCAAAAGAAAAGGAGAAAAAGAAGATTGAATTCAACAATGAACAGAAGACGTTTTGCTCAGGGTTTTGAACGAGTCAATTAATACAACATGCTTCTAGATCATGGCTTTCGGTTTTTGAAATTCTCTTTTCATTTGCCACTTACCTTAGATTCATCCAAATCCTCATTTTGCAGTAATTTCATTGAAAGAAGGATTAATATCATGAAGAATCTAAAATTATCATGCATATGACAAATTTACTACAAATTAATTTTTTGACCTCCAAAAACCCTAAATTGATATATTTGTAATAAACTTACCCTATGTTTTTTTTTTTGGTAAGGAATTTACCCTATGTTAGTTCTTGTTAAATTCCATTATCAAATTGCTGAGTTGAATGACACGCTCAGTTGACGAGTGTATCAGTTTGAGGTTTTTATCATATGTTTGTCACATGTGTACTAATTTGGACTTTTTCCATAGTATTTAATTAATTATAACGAAAAACAATGTAGGGTAAATTTGTCACTGGTAAACTTGTTCAAGTTTTTGGTAGCTAAAACTAGTTAGGGGTAAAATTATCACAGATATACCAATTGATAGTTTTGGTAAATGTGCCATATATGTACCAATTTGAAGTGTTTTGTTGTATTAACGCTTATAAAGAATGAACAGCTGAGGAAAATGGGTAGCATTTGAATTTGGTGGTTTGACTGAGTCCATTGGGCTTCATCGGTTTGGCACTTGTCTCCTTGGAGAACAAAAGGAGGGAAAGGCTATGATTGTGAATCCATTGACGTTCATCTCAAAAGAGGCAATGTAGGTCGGTTGGTGTGGATGTTTTTTTTGTTCCTCCAAAGATGCAGCTCGTTACGGTCAACCTTCGGTACTCTTATATTGCTTACTCAACAAATTCAAGTCTTTTTTGGCTAGTTTGAATCGTCTTCTAAATAGGAGTGACGTCTCCCATGCTTGGATTTTTATTACATTCCCGGAGATTTAATTCAACAAGCTGCTGATGATGGGATGATGCCACTTGTTGAGTTGACCTAAGAATTTCTTCCTTTTGTGCACCAAGCGAAGAACTTTTCTATGCAAGCTTTGTTGAGAATTTCTGCCCAACTGCTCAATTGCGTCTCAAATCTACATGGTACTAGAATATGAGGTATTGAGTTCAAATCTTCTAGGCTCTTAAGTCCAGCACACACGTGAGAACAGTTAGCGAAGATCTGTTCGAAATAAGCAATAGGGAAATGATTTCCTCTTTATTTTCCCTCATCTCTTCTCCTACAATCCTTCATATTCTTTTTTATTTTTCTTTTCTTTCTCCTATTTTTCTTCCCTCTCCTCGTTGGCCACATGTGAGCACGATCTCACTAGTCTCGAGCGAGCTCGTCAGTCGTTTGTGGTCGGTCATCTGCGACTGCAGAGGAAGAAAGAAAAGAAAAAAGAAAAAAAATTTAAATATAACAAATTATTAAAAAAATTTGGAAGGTGAGAGGGTGAAGCGGAAGGTGTTGCAAAACATCACTGGAGCAACTCCGCGCGTTGGCTATGAGATCATTAAGGTAAAACATAATGATGTAGAATAGCTTTTTTTTTTTTTGTGGGGTAAGGATTGGGATAATACTTTTTAATGATGTAGAATAGTTTGCACTCAATTATCTTGAAAATCATAAACGGCAAAATCGGGAAAATTTTACTGATTCAGGCTAAATGTTCTCGGATTGCGATCAAATTCGGCCGGCTGCAACGAAACTGCTTCAAAGTCACCACTTTGCTGTGAGATACGATGGATTTTAGCGTTTTGGAGTCGTTTAGACCGCTTTTCAAGCTATTTTTTGATTTAGGTAGTTTTGAATATTTCGATTATTTGTAATATTTGATTCGAATTCTCTTAGATTAGCTTAAATATGATTTTGATAACGTTATCTTTAGCGATTCTATTCCCTAAAGGAGTCCTATCTCTATATATAAGACGTACGTCTTTGTAATATTCATTCTATCATTCAATCAAATTCAAGTATTCTTTGGAATCATTTTCCATGTTCGTTTCTCCCTACGTTATTTGCTATTAGAGAGGTTTCTTATGTGACGATGGTGAATAATGTGAATGTCAATCTCCCCATAGCTGAGGGCTATGAAAACAAGCCTTTTACACAGGCTGAATTCAATGAATTCGTGGGTTAATCCGATCAGAGGTTTCAAGAGATCCTTGAAGCCATCTAGCGTTAGTCCACAAACCAAATGCCTAGTGTTCTTCCAGCCAAGCAAATTCCTATTGTTCTTGATCTCGAAGTTGCCACGGAGCGTGTAGGAAATCCTCGACACATGCGACGAGACTATATTGAGGATATTGAAGATGAAAATGAAGAGGATTTCTAGGACATGCCTATTCGTGGGGGTCGTGAATATTGAGGATTCCAAGATGAGCATGTTTGTGGGGGTCGTCGACATGGAGGTTATCGACGTGATCTTGACTAGTATCAATTGAAGGTAGATCTCCATACTTTCAATGGTAATTTAGATATTGAAGATTTTATGGACTGGCTTTGGGACATCGAAAAATTCTTCGATACTATGGAGATCAAGGAGGTGTTGACACATGGTTTTCGATTAGTTTTTTTCTCAGTTTATTTTTGAAAAATTCGTAAAACATTCATAAAAAATTAAAAAAATTAAAAAATCAACTTTGGTGATCTTGACCAAGCCCAAGAAACCATTTTTGATCAAAAAAATATTTTTTTTTATATTTTTCGCATTTTTTGGTATTTCTAGAAAATTGAAAAATATCTGAAAATTCAGGAAAAATATCATTTGAGGTCACAAAAACATGAAAAAATTATCAATATTTTTATTTTAATTCCTTTGTCTTCTTGACCTCATAAAAAGTCCAAATTCAAGTTCAATTTTATGTGTTCCTTTGTTACACGTATGATTAAATTTGCAATCTGATTGTCCTTTATTGCAATTTAGTCCAATTATGTGCACAAATTGCTCAATTGCATGAATTGATAAAATTGCATATTTAATTGTAATTTTTTTTTGGTCGGAAAGAGAACTGATTTTATTTACTAAAAGAGTACTTAAGCATAAGGGTCCGTGGAAGGCGCATCTAAACAAAGAAAATTCCAAAGGTTATGAGGAGGGTTGTCAATCCAATCCATGGAAAGAATATTTTGTCTTTGAGCTTTAGCCACCCAATCTGCTGCTTGGTTGGCATTTCTATCTGCATGGGCTAGAGTAGCCTTAGGGAGTCGGCCCAATAAGTCACGGGCCTCCAAGATAAGTGCGTTAACTTCCCATAAGATCTCGTCTGAGTTGTTTATGGCGTTGACCACTTCCAAGCTATCTGACTCAAACTCAAGGGCTTCACTTCCTCTTCCTTGCACGTGCTTCAGTCTTTCAAGGAGAGCTAGGGCTTCTAACTGCATAATCGATGAAGCCGGTACAGTTCTTGCAAATCCTCCACGAAGAGCACCCAATTCGTCTCGGATAAGGCACGATATGGCGCCCGTTGAAGACCCCCTCACATAAGCACTGTCGGTGTTTATCTTCAGAGCTCTTTACCTCAGTGGCCTCCAGAGGAGCGGTAAATTTTGGTTAGTTGACATAAATTTCATTTATTTGGGAATCCACTTGCTGAAATTATGGAGTATATTGAGGGCCGAATCAACTACAGCATCTGGATTCGGAGGTTGACGCAGAAAGACGAAGTTGTTTCTAGCCTTCCATATGCACCAGAGAATTACTACGACTGTATTCAGGGGAGGTAAGTGATTTTGTCTTTGAAGGAAGTTTAGTAGCCAAACCTTAATCCGTGAAATGCTTTGACTAGAGATCTGGACTTGGATTGAAGGATTCGTCCAGATCGGTCTCGTCCATTAACAAAGCAAAAAGAGGTGCTCAACCGTCTCAACTGTTTGGTTGCAGAAAGGGCAGCCTGAGTTAGGTAGGATCCTTTGCATGTATTGATTATCTTTTGTGCTTGTGTGGGCAGTGCGTTTTGGCAGATGCTCCACAAAAAGATTCTCACTTTGGGGGGTGTTTTCATTTTCCATATTTGATGCCATAATTTGCGGGATGGCTAGAATGACGATGATGCTTGTGGCGTGGGTTGATTTACTCTTTGTACACGAATCCAGTTATAAGCACTCTTCATTGTGAACTTGCCTGACTTAGTAACAGTCCATATAAGTTTGTCCTATAGATTTTGTGTCTTTAAAGGCACTGATAAGATGTCATTTACAGTCTGCTCATCAAATAGTTGGTGAAGAGTCTGCTCACCGCATCTATTTTTCTCATGTAGAATTAGAGCAGCAACTTTAGTGGGCTCACTAAGATTGGCTGGTCCCCCTATAATCCCTCTCTTGAGCCATCTATCCTCTCGAATATTGATGATTTCTCCCGTTCCAACTGACCACTGCACAAAATTAGCTATTGTTTCTCTCCCCACCAGTATACTCTGCCAACCCCATGAAGGGCGAGACCTTTTTTAGCTTGCCAAATTGATCTCCTAGGAAAATATAGTCCTTTAAATATTTGTGACCACAACGAGATTGGGCTACGAGACAGCCTCCAAGCTTGTTTTCCAAGCATAGCTCGATTAAAGGAAATCAAATCCTTGAACCCCATTCCACCTTCATCTTTACGATTTTTTAAAACCTCCCAATTTCTCCAATGAAGTCCAGCGCCTAATTTGTTGTTCTTCCACCAAAAGTTTGCTACTTTCTTTTCAATTGCTTGACATATTGAAACCGAGATTTTGAAGACAGACATAACATATTGGGGTAGGCCTGGACCACCGACTTGATTAAGACTTCTTTGCCAGCTTTAGACAACATATTTTCCTTCCATCCCTCTAGCTTCATATTCACTTTTGCACTTACCTAGGCAAACATTTGTTTTTTTTATTCCCCCAATCCGAAGGGTCCCCAAATACTTTCCCATTTTCTCGACTTCAGGAACTCTTAGCGTGCTAGCCATATTGCATCTCAGACTATGTGGGCACCCCGTGCTAAAGTAAATTCCTGATTTGTTCAAATTGATTTCTTGCCTGGAAGCTAGACAATATTGTCCCAAAATAGAGGCAAGGTTCTCACATTCTATCACCCTTCCATCTAAGAAAAATATGGAGTCATCTGCAAATAGAAGGTGAGAAAGAGTGGGACAGTATATCCCCGTTAAGGTATTCTCACTTACTGCATTTTTCTTTAGAACAGAAAGAGTGTTAGCCACTAAAATAAACATATAAAGGGATATTGGGTCACCTTGTCTGATACCCCATGATGGTTGGAAAAATGGTAGTGGTTCTCCATTGAATTTCACACTAAAAGAGACAGTTCTGACACATTTCATCACCCTATCCACCCATTTATCATAGAAACCCAGTCTTCACATGCATGCCTCCAGAAAATCCCTTTCAATTCTGTCGTAGGCTTTCTTCATATCTAATTTCAGCAACACTTGAAATTTCCTCGTTCTCTTTCTCACCTGCAATTGATGTAGCACTTCTTGCACAATGAGAATGTTATCTTGGATTTGCCTTCCACCTACAAATGCACTTTGTTCTACTTGTATAAGATTGGGAAGCAAAGGTCTCAATCTATTTGCCAATACCTTCGAAATAATCTTGTATGCAAAGTTGCACACACTAATAAGGCGAAATTGGTCCAGACTTTCCCGGTTTTTGGATTTGGGAATTAAGGTAATATAGGTTTTATTCAATTTAAGATTGAGATACCCTGATTTGAAAAAAAATTCTCACTTCATTAAAGACATCGCATTTGATTACCTCCTAGTAATTCTGAAAAAATTGGCCATTTAAGCCATCCAATCCTGGAGCTTTCAAGGATCTCAGCTAGAAAACATCGCTTTGCAATTCCTCCATCGTTATCGCTGCCTCAAGGCTCATATTCATTTCTTCGGTTACTCGAGAGGGGAATTGCCACAGAATAGGTTCGAAATTTCGAGGTCCTACTGAAGTGTATGTCTTTGAAGAAGTCCACTATCATTTTCTGCAGCTCTTTTGGATCTTGGCACCAAGTGTCATCCATGTTCTTTAGCATAGATATTATGTTTCTCTATCGCCTTTGAATTGTCGTGGCATGAAAAAACTCGGTATTTTTGTCACACCATTTCAGCCAATTTAATCTTGATCATAATCCCCAATAAATTTCGAGGTCCTACTGAAGTGTATATGTCTTTGAAGAAGTCCACTGTCATTTTATGCAGCTCTTTTGGATCTCGGCACCAAGTGTCATCCATGTTCTTTAGCATAGATATTCTTTTTCTCTGTCGCCTTTGAATTGTCGTGGCATGAAAAAACTTGGTATTTTTGTCGCCCCATTTCAGCCAATTTAATCTTGATCATAATCCCCAATACATCTCTTCTTGCCTCCGTAGATCATCCATTTGTCTCTTAATGGTTTGCTCCCTCTCCTCGTTAGTTCGAAGATTCTGAGCATTCATAAGAGTTTGCAATTCTTCTTTCAGCTTGTCAGTTTTTACTGTTTGGGAATGCTTTCTTACTCTACTTCGCCAATTCTATCGCCACTTTCTTCAATCTGATCACTAGATCCCCTTCTTCTAGATTTCTGTAGTTCCAACACTCCTTTATGATTTTTTCACAATCCTCTCTAACCAGCCAAAATGCTTCGAGCTTGAAATCTCCTTTTCTTTTCTTTTTTTCCACATATAATGATAACATAAGAGGGCTGTGGTTCGATCCTATCACTAGTAGTGCAAAAGCTTCGGCTTCAGGGTACATGATTCTCCACTTAATATTGCATAACGCCCTATCTAGCCTCTTCTTTACATATTCCTCCCCTTCACGATTGTTTGCCCAAGTGAAGGCGCGATACTCTATGTCCATCAATCCACAAGCATTCAAGAAATCTTGTAAGGCACGTAATCTATAGTTTTCAACCATTTGTTTGCCCACCTTCTCCTAATGATATAGCACCTCATTAAAATCCCCTAAACACACCCAAGGAAGGTTACTTGAAAAGCTCAAAAGTTGCAGTTGCTCCCATAAGGTAAGTCTCTCTTGGAAGGTAGCTGGTGCATGGACAAAAGTCAGCCTAAAAAGCTTTCTTGTCTTAGTATCTTCCAAGTTTAAATCCAAAAATTCCTTTGTGGCCATATTCACCGTTATCGAAACTGTATCTTTCCAGAACAAAGCAAATCACCCACCAATCCCTACTGGATTCACGACAAAACCGTTTTGAAACTTCGTCCTTCTTTTCATCCGATGAACAACACTTTCTTGATTTTTAGTTTCCATCAAAAACACCACATTGGGTCTTTCTTGAGCCACAAGGGCTCTAAGGGCTTGAGCTATCAAGGGTGTGCTCAACCCTTGACAGTTCCAACATATAATCTTCATTTAATAATCCTTAAGACCTAGTAAGCTACAGTAAGTAATTAATGAGTGACACTAAAGGGAAAAAACTTCACCTCTTTTCCTAACAAGCATTATGTCGAACCTGTAGTGCTCACCAGGGAGAAAATTCCAACAAGCAATGGAGAGAGAACAACGACAAGGTAACAATCCCGATTATGCTGCAGCGGAGGTGAAGCTTGAAGTTGTAGAGGTGACAGAGGGCTAGAGGCACGATGGCAGAGGAAAGTTCATGTGCACTTGTTGAGTGAATGAGGTACATCAACATGAAGAGTTACAGCTCTTTATTGAGAATAAAGTGGAAACATAGAGGCGATGGGTGGTGGAAATGAGGGATGATAGCAGCACAAATGATAGGGTTGGATTCAAATTGAAAAATCGAGAGAGCAAGCTCCCATGAAGGGAGAGAGGTAGCTCCCATGGAAGGGAGAGAGGTTTCGAATTGAGTTGACTGATTCCAAAAACTTACATACTTAATTGCAATTTAAACCTTGAATTTGTTCATAATTGAAATTACTTTCAATTCAAGGGCTACCTTTGCCAATTGAAGCCACTACCTAATGTTTTTCATCATTCTGAGTCGATTAGGATAGGTGGTTTGGTCCAATTCGACTCTTTGAGCCCTCAATTGCATAATTTTTCGAATTACAATTAAAAGAAAATTTGAGATTTTTATAGAAATTGGCTATAACTTTTAGGCAAAATCACTTTTTTGGATAATATTCATGTCCTAAGTTCGATTATGAGGTTTAATTACAAAAAATCCCCCATCAAATTAGGTTAATTTTGAGAATTTCAAGTCGAAACTGGTTCAGACCGGTCGAACCGATCAGCCACAGTGTCATCTTCAACCCTACGATTTCTGTGCAATTGAATAAAACCAGGCCGAATTTTAACACCAAAATTGGTTTATTAATCGACTACAATTGAAGGAGCATTGGTAGGCATAATGTTGCCCACACTCTTGCCTGTCGATTGACACCGGCATCACTGTTCGATGTCGCCGGAGGAGTGAGTAATTGGCCGGTCAACCTCACGAACCTGCAAAAGTCAACATTTCTCAAACTTGGCTCAAATTCGTGTCGAATTCGCACTTAATGGGACTTGTTGAGCTCCTAACGGAGATTAAACGATTTCCCAACCGATTCCGTTGTCGTCGGCATACCATTTGGCATGTGACAACACGTGAATTGAAGTTGGCGAGCATTCACCGATTGAGCGGGAAATTGAAATTGGTATATAGCCTTTGAGGGCTTTCCAGAAGAGGGGGGGTCGGTCATTCAGTTTCCCGAAGAGAACATAATAGAGAGAGAGAGAAGAAAGAGAGAGAGAGAGAGCTCAACTTCCATCACCGTTTTCGAAGGTTGGAGCTCGAATTAGGGAAACACTGGTTAGGCTCTTCTGAGCCAAACCGAAGCTTGCCTGAAGTAGTAGGAGTTGATCGCCACCAACCAGGTCGCTTATAATTCTGGAAAAGGTGAGTTCAGTCTTCGAGAATACTGCGCATCAATAGCGGATTTCACATTCAGCCATCATTCTTCGAGTTTATGTGGGCGTTTTACTCTCCAAGCATCGCTGATCATCATCGTATTTTCATTTTGCATCGATTTTACTTTATCACTTCGAATCGAGTCTCTAAACCTCTCGCCATAAATCGAGAACTGTTCAATCTTGCCTATCCAAATCTAGGCCATGCGAGCTCAAATCGGAGCTCGAGGTAAGTGTTCTAAACCTCTTATGATGCTTCTGTGTTGATGAATTGATTCGAAATGCCATGAATCACATGATTAGAGTAGTTATGCCTGTGTTGGTTCGAACATACTTGTGGTTGATTCCATGGATGAAGTGCTTTAATTCTGACATAAATGAAACTAGAGATTTAGACGAATCGAACGACACTGGTTTTACGTCAATCAATCTAGGTTTAGTCGTCCATCGGCGCCGGAGAAGTCTCGGCCATCCGTTTTGTCATAGTTGGGTGGTTGAAGACAAAGTTGACGTGGTAGGTCAATGAGTCAGTGGCTTAGGTGGCAGAATGTGATTGGTTCACATGGATGTCGAGTCAGTTCGACCGTTAGTTTGTTAGGCAGAGTTAGTTTTGATCCAACGGTTAAGGTTAATCAAGTCCGTTTTTAATAGCCGTTCGATTAGTAATTAGGAATATTTGAAAATAATTTTAAAATTAGAAAATCAGAATATATTGAAACGGTGTCGTTTAGGTTAGTGGTCAAGCAGTGTCATTTAGGTTAATGAGGATGAATGGTCCAGATCGAGTTTTAGTTTTTAATCGTGGCCGTAGGTTTAAGTAATTGGATTTGACGATCGAGGGATAGTCGGCCTTTGATCTGAGCCGTAGGTATTAGTCAACCGATCTAGTGGTCGTGGAGTAACTACGTGGTTCAATAGGAACCGTCGGATTAAATTCGAATTACCGAAAAATAAAAAAAAACACGATACGACGTCGTTTTGAGTGGTTGATCTCGCGAGTTTGGGTCTGGGTCGGGTTTCGATTCGAGTGGGTTGGATCGACCCGGTCCGAATCATATTTTCTTAATAAAAAATTTAAAAATGATTTTAAAAATAAAAATAAAAAAAATTAGAAAAATTCTAGAAAATTCTAAAAAAATGTTAGAAAATCCTAGAAAATCCCAAACAATAGTAGAAAAATTGTGAAAAATTACTAGACACTCCAGAAATTCTCAAAAATCGAGGATTGACCACAGACAATTGGTCAATCCCTTTTTTGAGATTTCTTATCTTTTCTTCAGGAAATTGACGATATTACTTTTTAGGGGTAAATTGCCTCTACTTGGTATATGAGATAGGTCGAGAATGCCAAGATTAGAATTCGGGTCAGTCAGTAGATCAATTCTTATGCTTTGATTTTCGAATCTCATCCTTTTTTTGAAAATGACGATTTTACCCCTCAAAGGGTAAATCGTCTTTCTTATTCCGATCATGTCATGAAAATTGCTCAAAATTAAGATTTGGGTCTGGTGATCAACCAATCCTTCTGTTTGGAATTTTCACTTCTCATCACCTTCTATAATGACGATTTTACTCGTCAAAGGATAAACCGCCTCTAAAATTTTAAAAAAATTCTGGAAATTTCCGAAAAATACGAAATGTATTGGTTTGCTGACAAATCCTATTTCCACTTTCTTTTGACTCCATATTTCATATGCAATGACAAAGTTGCCCTTTTAGGATAAATTATCCCAAAACTCTTCAAAATTATGATTTTGCCCCTCAAAGGCAAATCATGTCATAAACACTCTTGAGCCTTGATTGACGTTTCTCTAGGCTAATAGGGCCTTACTAGGGATGCCATGCTGCGTTCATGTGATTTATCTGCATGTTTTAGATTCTTGATTTGCGTACTCATTTTATTGATTGTGTTTGCTAAGATAATCATTTCTATCTGCATGAATTCTTAGATTTAGGATTCGTACCTCACTCATCTGCATGAAATCCTAGGGTTAGATAAATAATTCGACTTAGGCGCCGAAAGAGCGCCAATTCTAATAGTTGACATAACAAAGTCTTCGATCCCATTTCTCTGGTTATCGCCGAATCGAATAGAACACTTCTAGCTGTTCGATAGGATCTCCGATTGTACTCTCCATGTGACATTCTGATTTCCTAGTCATTTTCAGACTCATTAATCAAAAACAAGTTTTGAAAATTAAAAATGAAGAATCAAGAATTCCAACGCTACTCGGATTGGCCGTCGCCCTATCGAAGAGTTTTGGAACGAGAAAAATGATGTTCTGAACGTCAAGGGTAAAATTACCCTTTTGCCCCTCAAACTAAACGCCTTACCCATGCATTCGAAGAAGGGCAATTTGGTCATCAAACCCTCCCCCTAGGCTGCCGAAAAGGTCGACAAATATTGGCCATTGGATCAAGTTGAATGGCAAGTGGGACAAGTGTGAAAAGATGGCTTAAAGAGTAGTCTTGTCCAACTTTATATACCTACCATTCTTCCCTTTGATCATGAGAGTTGAATATACACTCCACACTCTCTTTCTCTCCTCTCATTTGGCCATAGCACCCCCAAGAACCACCGAACACTTTTTCTTCTTCTTCTTCATTATGCTCGCCACCGATCAATTTCTGGAGCTGCTGTTCGGCCGTTCCGACGCCTACTTTCGGCGACCACCTGGACTTCAGCCGGCCATACCAACCTAGATGTACATCTTGCCGACCTCCTCGAAGTGGAAGTGAGGCATTTGGATCACCGAGGAACTCCGGCCAAGTGTTTTCCCGAGAGCCGATGAAATCTGCTCCAGCCTGAGGTAGGCCCGGTTTCTAACCCTTTTGGAAGCAGAAATGTTAGAGTTTTGAGGTCAAATTTTATGGAGGTATAGTAGACATGTATATGAATCTGTGGTAAAAAGTTAAGAGTGATTTGTAGCATTTTTGAACTTAAATCGATCTTGTGAGCTACAGACAGAATCTGCCGGAAAACTGACTTGAGGAATTCGGAGACTTCCAAAGGGATTTCGGCAACCATTCGACCTCAAACTCGCTGTGAGCCTCTGAAATCTTTAGATAGACGTGTTAAGAGGTAGGATGATGATTGAATGATAGAATTAGAGTTGATTTAAGGCTAGTTGTGCTCGGTTTGCACAAAATCGAGAAGAACCGGTTCGGTTCTGTGCAAGGCCGGGGCTGTTGGGCTGATGATGATTGGATTATGAGACTCAAATTGATGATTAAGACATGTTAAGATGATGAGGGTTAGGTTTTGGAGGATTATGGTTCATAGATTGAGGAATTGGACAAGGAAATTAATGAATTGGTTGAATATTCTAGGTTGCTTAGTGAGTTGGACGTTGGACCCTTGGAACCGAATTGGTGAGGACCCAAGAAGTGAATTTCGGTATTATCAAACGCAAGGTAAGGGAATTCCTAACCTTATGCTAGGAAGATTGGACTCGATTGGGCAAGTCGAGAGATAAATTGATTGATTCGTGAGAGTGTCCAAAGGGATAATTCTTGGTATGTTATAAGATTGTAAAGGAGTTTATGTGTGCCCTTGCTTGTGCTTGAATTGATTGTCGTGTCTGAATATCACTTGATTGCTTTGCATGCCATGAAATATACGAATCGTACTTGAGTTGTGCTTGGCATTGTGTGTGCAAATGAATGGAGAATCATGGCATGAGCATGACATGGCTGGGCCCTGAGGCGTATGAGACGCGAGGCGGAGGTGGATACTCTGATGCGATCTAATCGCGGGGTCGAGTTGAGGTTGTGTGGCGTCCTGATGCGATCTAATCGCAGGGTTGAGTCGGCCATGGTCTTGATGCGATCTAATCGCGAGACGGAGATATGAGGCGTCGGTACCAGCCTGGAGAATCATTGAAACCTAATGCTTTTATGCGGGTTGTCAAGGACGGTCTGAGATGTTTACGCAGATCGAGCCTGATGTGATCTAATCGCAGGCATGAGAATGAGGCAGACTGTAAAGAATGGTTGTGGTGAGGTGGCAGGATGAGTCGTGCATGAACATCTTAGGAGGTTATGATACCATATTTGCATGCCTGTCACTTGTGTATAGTTATCTATATTTGAACTTACCGAGATGTCTATGAGTTTGAATTTTTGAGGTATGCGATTGTTTGAGTGAACGGTCGGCTTAACCTAAGGTTAGGACCCACCTTATTGAGATGTGAATCTCACCCCATTGTGGGCAATATTTTTCAAGTCCTTGATGAAGGAAACCAGGCTTGCCATGGATTGGCACAAAGACGAGGTCATTAGAGGAATAATGAAAACTTCTCTTTTGTGACCTTAGAATTAAATAGTAGATATCTTGAGGATTTAGATTTGTAATCAATGAAGTATGATTGACCTTTATTAAAGGTGTGCCCTTGTGTCCTAAGTCATCGGGTGTTGCTTTATTTGTAAATTGGAGTTAGCGTCGCTTTTGCATGCATGTTTCTTTCAGCGTCTAGGACATTGGCCGATGAATCTTGGAGCTTTTAATAAGGAGCGGCTTGGTGGGATGCTCGCGTGCTCGCTGGGTTCAGGGCGTTGCATCCCCGTTTGATTGGTATCAGAGCAAGGTCAGCTCGGTCCAATGTGATTGAGACTTAGAGTGATAAGGAGTAATGACTTGTGGATAATTAGGTAGTGAGAACTTGAGGGATAAGCATGGATTGCTGAATCTTGAGGACTATAGGTTTGAATTTGTGTAGTATTCTAATGGTCCTAGTGCCTATTTAAGGGATGATCTTGAACGGCTTTATGAATAAGGCTCACAAGGAAGTGAATAGAAATTGAGGAGCCATGAGTCCGGATTTGAGGTTGCTAGAGAATAAATTATGAATGAAAGGTCAATTGAAGTGTGTAATTGTGATCTTGGTTTGTCAATGACCCAACTTGAGGAGTACAAGTTATAAAGAGGTGACTGATGTTAGTGAATTCAAGCTTGAATTGCGTGATATCTTGATGGTTTAGTTATCGATCGCTATTGATAGTCTTGGATGATATGAGATGAGATGCATACAAGGGAGCGGATAAGGAATATATGGATTAAAGGCCAGACGTGATTGAATGCTTATGGATTTGATTTAGTTAGCGACTCCTCTTGAGGTACATGGTTGAATAAAGGCAATTGATCTGTGAGATGTGATGGTCATTGGTGGAATTAGAACTCTTCAATGGATAGGAATTGATTTGAAGGCGATTTTCATATGACAAGTGGTGAAGACAGTCATGCTGTGCTTGTGTTTGTGGCATTGAAACCAAAGTTGATGAGGGTGTATGCATGAACTTATCGTTGTTGGACTTAATAAACTGTCCTTTGGTATGAGACAAGTTGATGGGATACCTATAAACTGTAATGAAACATGGCATGGGATATGTGGAACGGGGCTTTCTCCGTAGATGTATGACTTGAGACAACCTACAATGACCAGGTCTAATGAAGGCGGGGAGTGATCACCGGGACAGAGAGATCCGGACAAGGAGTGGCTCCTAGAAGGCTTCTAAGATGGCAAGAGGCAGGAATGACCTAAGTCATAACTTGAAAGGAAAAGTCTAGGTATCAAGTTGAGTCCAATTGTAGATAAGAGATGTATGGCACGGGATTGATCCTCATCAAGAATGATCGAAAGTGGCATGACATGTGTAATGGCGCCTATGAGTGGCATGGTTAAAAGCTTCGTACTTGACAGTGGACGCCGTTATTAAAAAGAAAAGTGATGTTTTAAGGAGCCTGTTAGGCGTGTTCTATAACTAGCACCATGTGATTAGTTTGGCTAAGGTCTAATGGAGAAATTAGACAACCTGTAGGGTTTATACCTGTCACGTCCCGCGACCTAGAGCACGAGCACGCGGACATCCCTGCAAGCAAACTAATAATAATCTCTCGGCGGTCCCAAGAATTCACCAATAGAAGTCGAGAGATATAATAAATACACCGCGCATGCGGATGCGATACTCTAATAAATCCCCGTACAATATATATAGATTAAGTGGGACCTGGATAGTATATATCATTCATACATCAAAGCATACTGTCCATATAATCTGAATACTAAGCCCGCTAAACAAAAGGCGACAGGGTAAGCATATCAAAATGAAACATCCACAAAATCTCTCGAGAGCGGGGTTAGGTCGCCAATCAAGATCGATCCATCAACTGAAGTATCCAAGGATGAGCTGCTGGAGTCGTCCGTATCCTCTGTGTCCTAGGTTGGCTCGTACTCGGAAAACGTCTCGGACGGGACCTCGACGGAATCCTCCGTAGTAACCTCTTGCGATGGCTCAGCAAGGTCCCCCTCGGACGCCTCTAGGACTATGACCTCCTCCTGCTCCTGCTCCTGCTCCTCGGTGAACTCCATAGTCGGTGTTTGCTCTGGTCCGTTCCTAGACCCTACTACTGACCCCTCAGGCAACTCCTGCTCTGCTACAGTCTGGTACCAATCTGGTATGACACCTTGTAGTACTTCATGAGGCTTCAGCGGCCCTATCTGTGAGTCCCCCTTCTTCTTGAACCACGCCTCGAATCTATGAGGTTTCCACTTAGGCTTACCCTCGTCCACCCATACTGCAGTACAATTCCTCACATATACATTCTCCTGCCTATCCGGGAACTCATCATAGTACACCGTCATCTCCTTTTGGTCTCCAAAACGTATTGGCCACATAACTATGACCTAGGATATGTGAAGGATTTCCCCAAAAGGGTGAGATATACATCTAAGTAAGAAAAACCTAACCCCAAGTCAGGTTGACAGTCCACTCAGGTAGCCGTACCCCTCAATAATTTCAATCTCATGAGCACATAGGGATAACAATCATAAATCAATAAACAACAACATACAGAAGACATGCATGCATTTATGATCTCGTGTCACACTCATATGCACATGTACTCTTCGCTTGGCACTTCATCACTTCCATCAAACTTCGCCTGCCTCATTCTCTAGCCCGCAAACTAGTCGCCTTAGGCTCGGTCCACATAAACGCATCAGACCGTTATCGGTGACCCACATAAATGCGTCAGGTCCCGAAGAATCTCCAGGCAAAGTTCATCAACTCATACTCCGTCCCGCGACTAATTCACATCAGGACGCCACCTAACCATACTTCACCCCGCGATCTCGTCACATCAGAGTCTCAACCTCCCGCCCCGCGTCTCACAAGCCTCAAGGCCCCGCTACGCCATGCTCATGCCACATCATGTCGTATGCCTTGATTTTCAATTCAATTTCATACTCACTAGCAAGTGCGCGTTCAAATGCATTTCATAAATTTCCATGGCATGCAAATCAATTCAAATGGTATGCAGACATGGCAAACAACTCAGGCATAGGTAATGTCACACAATCATTCTTTAACGTCTTAGGGCATATCAAAACTATCTCATTTGGCAATCTATCATAAATCATTCCAATCGACCTTCGACTTACCCAATCGAGTCCAGTCCCCCTAGCCTTAGTTTAGGAAATCCCTGATCTTTGACTGGACAACACAACTTTTTCTTCTTGGATCACCTAGGGTTTGGCCAACCAAGGTCCACCCCCGGACTTGTCGCGCAACCTAGAATTTCAACCAATTCGTCAAATTTTCGTACCTAATTCTTCAATCCATCAATCACAATCATCCATAACTTAACCCTCAACACCTCACTATATCATAATCATCAATTTGCTGCTCAAAATCATCATCCAAAGCACTTAACAGATTAGGTTTGGGCCCGGCATGAACCGGTTCCACTCGATTTTATGCTTGCTGGGTCCAACCGGTCCTAATCTTCTCTAAATCTATCAAATTATACACTATTCTACCTCTTAGAATATCTACCTAAGGGGGTTTGGGAGGCTCACTGTGGGCTCACCGAAAATTCGTCCGAAGTCGCCGGATCGCCTATGGTCAGAATACCGACAATTTCTAGGAAAAATGTTCAAGGCCGGTTCGTGGTAAAAAAATTATCAAATAAATCCCCAATTTTTACCACATAATGCTATATGTGTCTACTGAGTCTCTACTAAATTTGAGCTCAAGACTCAAAGGTTTCGGCCATCAAAAAGGTTGAGAACTAGACCTACCTCAGGTTTGTTCCGATTCTATCGGCTCTCGGGAAATCTCTTGCCCAGAACTCCTCGGTGCTCCAAACGCCTTGACTCTTATTGGAGGAGCTCGGCAAGACGTGGATCTTCATTTAGGTGGTCGTCCGGTAGCAGGTGATGGCCGAAAAGGCCGGTCGTGGGCAGTGAACGGCGGCGTCAGGTCTGGTCGGGCGGCGATAGAATGAAGAAGAAGGAAGAAGAGGTTTTGATGGTAGAGGAGAGCTGGTCTGGCTGAATGGTGGTGAGGAAAGAGAGAGGGGAGGCTATATTCAAATTGTGGCCAAAGGGTTTGATTGTTAGGTGAGCCAAATAGTTGATATGACCACCACCCTTGATCTCTTGACACTTGGCTTCTTACTTTTCCAAGATGATCCAATGGCTCATAATTCCCCTTGATTTTTGGTAGCCATGGGAGGGCATAATGTCCAATTTTTCATTCTTCACTTATAAAGGTAAAGTCCTAAGCTTGCGGGGCAAAACGTTCATTTTACCCCCGACGTTCCAAACGTCGTTTTTCTCGTTCCATGATTATTCGATAGGGCGACGACCAATCCAAAATGATGTTGAAATTCTTGATTTTCCATTTTAAACTTTTCAGGACTCGTTTCTGATAGTTTTCTCTATCAGACGTGATTCCAGCCTATCCCGAACTGACGGGCGACTTTTGCAGACATTACACGTATCGATACTATGATTCTCATCACGTTTAGGGCTCGTCAATTCATGGCGACTTTGGTTGTCATGTAATTGTGAGGGTTTATCACTAGTCCCTATGGTCTCGATCGTCACAGTCCGATTTAGGATAATTTTCCAAATCAGATGCTGGTTAGGCGGCATCACCCGCGCTCCAATCGTACGACACTCGCATGGTAATCCTTAATCGTTCTTAGATCGGTCTTTTGGTGGTTCTAAATATCCCCTCGACAATTCTTATGGTCAAAGCGTCATTTCCTATCCAAGTCGTCTAGGTCCACGTACCTCATCACGCGTCAGCCTTTCCCCTTTAGTCAGTCTACTCAAATTGATTAGATTTGAGCAGAATATGACTAAAACACATCGCTTGATATATATAAACTTCTCATTACAGAGTTTGAAGTTGATTTAAAATCAGAATGCCACAATACCCGTTGAACCGAGGCATGCTGTGAATGAGATAGTCTGTTGTGATTATGCTAGAGTGTCGGATGCCTCTGGGCTTAAAGTATAAGCTATTGACGTGGTGAATTGTTGCATTGAGTTCTTGTTTGATAGTTGCCTAGTTGAGGCTAGCCTAGTAATTGACTGAAGATTGAGAAGTTGCCTTGTTGAGACTGGCCTGTTGAATAGTCATTGACTGATGAGAATATGAAATCTTTAGGTAATAGACAACTAGTTGAGAATTTCCTATGTGTCATTAGAGAGTTGTTTGGGAACCACTGATGGTTGATAGTGATGAATGATGAGATGAGCAGCCCGAGACTACCAGACTTGAGTAGATGACTTAAGTTTCTGATTCTTGGAGGGAATCATAGTGGTTTAGGAGACATGAGAACCAAAGGACATTAAACGACCAATGTATGGTCGTAGAAGAGCATTAGGCTCGAGTATACGTGGTATGGAAGATCCGAGAACTGATATGGATCATGAGAATTGAGTAAAGATGGGCGATTGGAGTATGAGTACTAAAATAAAATATGGCTCGATCGGTTAATCGTACGAGACCCAAGAGCTGAATGGTCGTGAGAACTTTAAATGGAAATGAAGAAATTTGCTGGTTAAGCAAGCTCGAGGAGGAGCTGCCATGATTCTCTAAGTCGCTATAGTAATAAATGATTGTGCTGACGAGTTAAGTGATAGAAGTCACAAGAAAGGTAACTCTGAGTTATTTCATTCACGAGAAAAGTAAATGTGTGGGAAGAACCATGAGAGTTTTGAAAAACTTGTGAAGCTTTGAATAAGAATGAGATTGACTGAGTTTGATGGAGGGATGAAATTCGAAATTGTCTCCCTCTGGATTGAGGACTTGATAAGGAAACCTTGGAGGTTTTGGGTACACTAAAGAAAGAAAGTGACCCTGTCAGTTATTAGCCCTAAGAGGCTATTGATAATTGATGAAAGGTCATTAGGGGAAGGGTTTCCTCGAAGGCATGAGATATGCCTAGACGACCTCTGTTGAGTTATTCAACGGAAAATATCTTTCTGAGATTGCTCGAAAGCAAAGGTTGTAGGGATCCTGATAGTTTTGTAAGGATCAGAGGATGATTAACCAATGTGAGACAGAGTTCTCAAGGTTCCCTAGGTATATTAAAAGTCCCTTGAATAAGGTAAGTAAATCCCTGAGTGGATTGGTACTCGAAAACCTTATGACTGGTTGTTATTCCTGATTTTGAGGAATGGTGATGGGACTCGGCAAAAGAGGAGAATGATAGAAAGACTTATGAATAAGAGAACTCCTGCTCATGAATTACGAGCAAAGAGATGTTAGATGGAATGTGTCTACGAGAAATGGCTGATTACCTAGGCGTAAGCCACATGGTGGAAAATGGGTAGTCCGTCTTTTCTGTTGTGGAAAGGGTTGAGGAAGAACCGGCATGCTAGTTTGCCTGGAATTAATGATTTCCTAGGATTAGCTGGCTGAATTGAAACCATGAGAAATGAAATCATGAGTTGCTGTTCCCTAAAGAATAGGGCATTGTTCTTAAAGGGTGATTGGACCATGAAATGGTCGTTGACAAAAAGAAAGATGAACGGACTTGATAGTCCAGACTGGTTGTGATTCTAGTAAATGATTTAGTAAATGAAAAGAGCGCTTAGAGAATGCTTGTAAAGTGATTTGAGGTAATCGAATTGAGCAATCGACAAGTGAACTGGTGGAGACCCAGGGATGAACAGATATCGTCACTTGACGTAATTTTGTTATGGGAAAGAGAATGTGAAAGCATGGTGACATTTGAATCTTGGAGTAAAGGTATCGTCGTCAACGCAGACTCCAAGGTTGCCGTCCTATGGAATATGAAGGGCAAGGTGAATTTGAAGTGAGAAAATGCTGCGGAGTTGTGTAGTTTCTTCCTTAGGGTAAGAGACCCTATTATAAAAGGAAGAAAAATCTAAATTGTCTTAGTATCATGATTGAGAACATGAATGACTCTTGGAAGAGAAATCCTAGAGACTGTCTTATAGACAATTTTGAATTCTAGGATGATGTTGACGTTCAGTGGAATGAACGGAATTGGGATAAGGTCAACTTGGTGAGTTATGGAACTCAGAGGTTAAAGCACTAATGCTTCTCGAGAGAAGAGTGACAAGAATAAGTAAAATGTCGTGCAGTCCTAGAGGAGACCCGTGACGACAGAGAGCCAAGGTCTGAACTCTCAAGTGAAAAGTACGAGGAACAGTTGGGAAGATTCGACACTTGGTGGAAAGAAGTTGATAATCGCCGAACTAAGTACCCAAGGAATGATTGAGTTGGTCGTTACCGTCTTGAGGGACGATGGTTGAACTCATGTAAGGAGCCATGAGAAACATGAACAGCTTTTGAGAGTGTCCCATGGACTCTAAGGAGATGCTTGATATATGCTGAATGTGAAGAACACGGGCTATGGATCTGATAAGGTAAGATTTCTCGGTCATGAAATCTCTGAGAAATGAAATCTCTGTAGAGCCTTGGAGGAGTGAAATGAGTGATAATTCGACTAGAGTCGATGTGGGATTGTTGGAAGTTTAAAGTTCCTAGAATTGACGAATGGTAATAGACGGATCGTGGAAAAATTCCCTACAAGAGCTGTTCCATTGGTAAAATGGATGAAGGACGAAACGTAGCACTAAATGGGTGAATAAATATGAAAATAAATTTCGAGGACTTGAGTCAAGATGACGACTATGCTGATAAGGGCGTTCTTGTTTAGAATCCGTAGGGATCGAGAGAACCATAATGACATGATGCAAGGAAGAAACTTGAGGCATAGCATGACTAACGAAAGCTGACTGTGCGAATGTGCTGTGATAATAAGAACACAGGAGTGGGAACGCCTAGTGCATGATTGGAGTGGTCTTGCAAATATATTCGCGGCAAAATTTGGGAAACAATGTCAAGATAGAATAAGATTTTGAGTCTATACCTACCACAAGAAAATAAGGTTATAGTTTCTAGTGAGGAATCGAACAAGAGGCAACGCTGATGTATGAAACTCCTCGTGGGAAAGAGAGCATTGCTTGTATAAAGAAAAATCTCGAAGTTATGCGAACTACAAGAGGCTGAGTGCATTGACTGCCTTAAGAGGATTGATGGAAAGTTACGTGGAACAAAGGGATTGCCCAAGTGTTATTACGACAATACCCCTAGCGCTGAGGAAGGGTGAATTATTTAGCGGATGTTTAACATTGAGAATTGAGCAGTGTGTAATTGGCAATGGAGAGACAGATCTTCCCTCGAGCAATAAGAGATTCAACATCTAAATTGGAAGTTTGTCCAATGACTAATTGACGGCCACCGGAAACACCTAGCCTGAAGGCCAGAAGGGATTGAGGTATTGCCATGATCAAACATTGATACTTGAAGAGTATTAAGGTTAGGCGGAACCCTTGAGACCCTAGAGACGGAAGTACGAGTCTAGTATTAAGGGGAAACCTAAGGAGATGACCTCATTGAAATTCGAGAAGAGGATTATGGTGTTCTTGGGGATGGCACAAGGATGTGCCTAGGTACACATATATAGACTATCGGTGAAAGGAAATTTGAAAGGAATAATATGCCGAATGGTATGGACAAATGTTACGAATACCAAAAGGGAATGGAGTGAAGCCAATTGGATTGAGGACTGAAGGAGACAAGTCCTAGGGGAAAGATGGTTTTGGGCTGGAAAGGACGAGCAAGATCGCCAAGTCATAAAAAGGAATTATTCGGAAGAACGAGGATGTGATGAGACGCCAATACCCCAGAGGACTGGACGGTTGAAGGTTGTAAATTTTGAGAACAAAATTTTTGTAAGGGGAAAAAGTTGTGACATTCTGATTTCCCAGTCATTTTTAGACTCATTAATCAAAAACAAGTCTTGAAACTTAAAATAGAAAATCAAGAATTCCAACGTTACTCGGATTGGCCGTCGCCTTATCGAAGAGTTTTGGAACGAGAAAAACGACGTTTTGAACGTCGGGGGTAAAATTACACTTTTGCCCCTCAGACTCAAAGCCTTACCCTTGCCTTTGAAGAAGGGCAATTTGGTCACTAAACCCTCCCCCTAGGCTGCCGAAAAAGTGGATAAATATTGGCCATTGGATCAAGTTGAATGACAAGTGGGACAAGTGTGAAAAGATGGCTTAAAGAGTAGTCTTGTCCAACTTTATATACCTACCATTCTTCCCTTTGACCATGAGAGTTGAATATACACTCCACACTCTCTCTCTCTCCTCTCATTCAGCCATAGCCCCCCCAAGAACCACCGAACACTTCTTTTTCTTCTTCTTCTTCATTCTGTTCACCGCCGATCAGTTTCTAGAGCTGCTGTTCGGTCATTCCGACGCCCACTTCCGGCCACCACCTGGATTCCAGCCAGCAATACCAACATAGATCTATGTCTTGCCAACCTCCTCGAAGTGGAAGCGAGGCATTTGGACCACCGAGGAGCTCCGACCAAGTGCTTTCCCGAGAGCCGACGAAATCTGCTCTAACCTGAGGTAGGTCCGGTTTCTAACCCTTTTGGAGGCAGAAATGTTGGAGTTTTGAGGTCAATTTTATGGAGATCTAGTAGACATGTGTATGAATCTGTGGTAAAAATTTGAGAATGATTTGAAAAAGTTTTGACCTCGAATCGGTCTTGCAAACTATGGACATAATCTGCCAAAAAACTAGCTTGAGCAATCCGGCGACTTCCAAAGGGATTCCGGAGACCATTCGACCTCAAACTCTCGGTGAGCCTCATAAACCCTTAGATAGATGTGTTAAGAGGTAGGATGATGATTGAATGATATAATTAGAGTTGATTTAAGGCTGGTTGTGCTCGATTTACACAGAATCGAGAAGAACCGGTTCGGTTCTGTGCAAGGCCGGGGCTGTTGGGCTGATGATGATTGGATTATGAGACTCAAATTGATGATTAAGACATGTTAAGATGATGAGGGTTAGGTTTTGGAGGATTATGATTCATGGATTGAGTAATTGGACAAGGAAATTAATGAATTGGTTGAATATTCTAGGTTGCTTAGTGAGTTCGACGTTGGACCCTTGGAACCGAATTGGTGAGGACCCAAGAAGTGAATTTCGGTATTATCAAACGTAAGGTAAGGGAATTCCTAACCTTATGCTAGGAAGATTGGACTCGATTGGGCAAGTCGAGAGATAAATTGATTGATTCGTGAGAGTGTCCAAAGGGATAATTATTGGAATGTTATAAGATTGTAAAGGAGTTTATGTGTGCCCTTGCTTGTGCTTGAATTGCTTGTCGTGTCTGAATATCACTTGATTGCTTTGCATGCCATGGAATATACGAATCGTACTTGAGTTGCGCTTGGCATTGTGTGTGCAAATGAATGGAGAATCATGGCATGAGCATAACATGGCAGGGCCCTGAGGCGTATGAGACGCGGGGCGGAGGTGGATACCCTGATGCGATCTAATCGCGGGGTCGAGTTGAGGTTGTGTGGCGCCCTGATGTGATCTAATTGCAGGGTTGAGTCGGCCACGATTCTAATGCGATCTAATCGCGGGACGGATATATGAGGCGTCGATACCGGCCTGGAGAATCATTGGAACCTGATGCGTTTACGCGGGTTGTCAATGACGGAATGATGCGTTTACGCAGACCGAGCCTGATGCAATCTAATCGCGGGCATGAGAATGAGGCAGGAAGTAAAGGATGGTTGTGGTGAGGTGGCAGGATGAGTCGTGCATGAACATCTGAGTGGGTTATGATACCATATTTGCATGTCTGTCACTTGTGTATGGTTATCTATATTTGAACTTACTGAGATGTCTATGAGTTTGAATTATTGGGGTATGCGACTACCTGAGTGGACGGTCGACCTAACCTAGGGTTAGGACCCACTTTATCGAGATGTGAATCTCACCCCGTTGTGGGCAACATTTTTCAAGTCCCTGATGAAGGAAACCAGGCTTGCCATGGATTGGCACAGAGACGAGGTCATTAAAGGAAAAATGAAGACTTCTCTTTTGTGACCTTAGAATTGAATAGTAGATATCTTGAGGATTTAGATTTGTAATCAATGAAGTATGATTGACCTTTATTAAAGATGTGCCCTTGTGTCCTAAGTCATCGGGTGTTGCTTTATTTGTAAATTGAAGTTAGCGTCGCTTCCGCATGCATGTTTCTTTCAGTGTCTAAGACATTGGCCGATGGATCCTAGAGCTTTTAATAAGGAACGGCTTGGTGGGATGCTCGCGTGCTTGCCGGGTTTGGGGCAAGACACTCCGCAAAACGATTGATGGCGACTCCTTGGCATGTACACACATCACATGTCATTAGACCACACCGTCGATCGAGCACGAATTCCGCCATTACGACTTGGGTAATGGGCCTTGGGAGAGGCCCACGTTTGACTAAACGGGACGGCCCGTTAACTCCCGAAATCCCATCGCCTTAGTTGAAGAAGATTTTTCAAGGGTCGCGATAGACTGACAACTCCACTAGGGACTTATTTCAAACTAGAATCTCTTGTTAGGAATTTTAGAGAACTTGATCCGATTAAAAAGTTGATTAGTTTATCTAACCTTATTTTCTGCAGATGCTCTTGAAGGCCAGGTACGTATCCTAACCATTGTGTTAGATGTTTTTATAGATTGGAGAAATAAAGGGTGGAGTGTTTGTTGACATTTTTCCTATAGGTTGGAGTTGGGATTATATGTTTATTTTTTACGCACATATTGAAGCGGTGTTTAGTACAAACTGTTATGCACGACCTTGCATTGTGATGATCACGACACATCTCACACACTGGTGGTTAAACCCCGACTGCAACCACTTCTAGGTTACCTTAGATAGGAAAAGGGTAAGAAGGGATCTCGTGTTTGATGGCATTTGAGATTTTCGTGTTCGTTTTTACTCACAATCCAAATTGGTGATATCTAGCCCTCTTGGGTGGGTACTATTGGGGAGGAATCTGCCATATTTGGATCGTGGGAGCTTGAGCCATAAGTTCCTCAGCTGATTTTTTTATTTTTAAAGTATATTCCCACCTGTTTCATGCGTATGCCTATGAAAAGTTGGTATACCTAAAATCACCCATTGTTGCAGGGGAATATTTGACATTTCCTGGGTTTTAGTTGGTAAGATATTTACTTTTGATGCATTTTGTTACCCTTTTATTTCATAATATGTTCATATGTTGCATATTATTCACATCCACATGCATTGCATACATTCTGAAATCATTCAAGTGACTGATTGAAATAACGATGATAGTGGATAGGATGTCATTGTTTCCTAGAAGTTCGACAGAGTTAGTAACCTTTGAATATCTAAGGAAAGTCACTCGTCCTGGGCCAAATAAAACATTGCACTTTACTAGATTTGTACATGGCCGAGAGCTGACTAGAGGTAAGCTGGGATATGCCGAAGATTGCCAGACTAGTTATTATGTCAATAACCTTAGGTTTAAGCGGCAAACAGATGAGATGTTCAAGCACTATATAGAGGTGAAAAGGCAGTACTTCAACGGCTTAGCTAGAGAAGCGTATGCCCACCGAAAAGCTGAACGTCAAGCTAATGAGGACAGACCGATGATCGCTCTTTGAGGAAAGAAAAGACGCCCTACAATGAAAACGAAGACAAGGCGCATCATACTAAAAAAGATAGAACCCAAAAAGACCCCTGAAGTCATTATATCATGGACTAGAGAATGGCCAGAAGAGCTAAAACATCTCAACCGACCTACCGAAGCCTATCCTTCACATTCTGAGGTACGCCCAACTAGGAGAGAAATCCTGATTACTGAGTCATATCCTAAAGAGGAGCAAGACAAAGATGCAATCGAGGAAGAAATCTCGATAGACCATCACCCCAAAGAAGATTAGACTTTAGGGAGAGATAATTTAGATCCCACGTTCCACGGGCCTTTTATGGCTTTCTTGTTTTTAGAATTGATGTCTCTCCCCTTTTCTCAAAGCTCCTCTCTATCTCTCTTTCATTGTGTATCCATGTTGTAATAAGGAATTTACTCCATTGTGCTCACAGTTTATGTTTTGACTAATGAAATATGACATTGTTCTTTTTTTTAGTTACTGAGATGATTCCGACTAATTGTATAATTCACTCGTTTGAAATTCAAATTAGATTTTGAGTTAGGTTTTTTACACCTAAAAAAGATTCTAATTTTCATTTCATTAATCGGAATATGCAATTAAATTATTCCATGCATATTTCCTGACATTTGCATGATCACATGTTTAAAGTAATCTTTGGCGATTGATTTTTCAAAATCATTTGCATATTTTAGACTTAATGAAAAAGAATTGTATCCAAGTGTGACATTCGGATTTACCTATCATTTCCGGACTCTGTAATGAGAAATGTATCTAGCGATATACTTCAGTCATATCTCGCTTGAATCTGATCAATCTCGAGTTGAATGACCAAAAGGGAAGGGCTAACGTGAGACAAGGTATGTGGACTAAGGGAACTCGAATAGGAAATGTCGCTTTGACCATAAGAATTGTCGAGGGGACATTTAGTGCCATAAAAAGTCGATCTAAGAACGATTAAGGAATGCATTGCTAGCGTTATACGATTGGAGCACGGGTGATGCCGCTTAACCAATGTATAATTTGCAAAAGTTTCCTAAATCGAACAATAATGATTGAGGCCATCGGAACTTGGGATAGACCCTTACAATTACATGACAACCAAAGTCGACATGAATTGACGAGCCCTAAATGTGATACGAATCACAAGGTCGATACACGTAACGTCTGCAAAAGTCGCCCGTTAGTTCGGGATAGACTGGAACCACGTCTGATAGAGAAAACGATTAGAAACGAGTCTTGAAAATTGAAAATGGAGAATCAAGAATTCGAAAGTCAGATTTGGATTGGCCATCGCCATATCAAAGAGTATTGGAATGAGGAAAACGATGTTCCGGACGTCGGGAGTAAAATTACCATTTCGCCCCTCAAGATCTAGCCTTACTTATATAATTAGATAAGGGCATTTTGGTCTTTTAATCACCCCCAAGGCTGCTGAAAAAGAGAAAGGATTATGGCCATTGGATGAAACTTGAATGACACTTAGGACAAGTGTCAATAGATTAGCTAAAGAGTGGTCATGTCCACTTTTTCATAACTACCATTCAACCCTTTGACCTTGAGACTTGCATATAGCTCTCTCTCTCTCTCTCTCTCTCTCTCTCTCACCCCTCATTTGGCCGACCATCAACTCCCCCAAACCGAAAGTCTTCTTCTTCTTCTCTTACTTGCCAGCTTGCTTCCCTATTCCGACCGACTCACTATTCCGGCCATAACTTTTTCGTTTGATGCTCGATTGAGCTAAAACCATCGACAATAGAAATCTTATCGCCTTGCAGTTCTAAAAAGGTATCATGGGTCCAAATCCACCCATCCGTTTGTCCCGTAGAGCCGTTTGAAGGAACAAGGGTTAGGCTAGTCAGTTTTGAATCCGAGAGCTTCCAGCCGACCAGTCTGACCGCCCCACATTTTCGGTTATATCTTCTTCGTCCGATATCAGATCAAGGTAAAGCATGGCCAAATGAAGATTATTTTATCTTTCCATAGACATATTATTAGCTCAATTTGACCCTGTAGATCTTCCCGTAGCTCGATTTGAGTGGACAAAGGTCAGGCGAGGCTAGATTCTGACCGATTTTGGGGAAAGAGCTGTTCCGGGGTCTTTTGGATTTCAAATTGCTCCAAATTTTTGGTGAGGTCTTCTAAACTTATAGTATTAAGGTTGGATGAGCCGTGGTAAAAAGTTGGGATGGATTTGATAGAGTTTTGACCCAAAATGGGTCTTGTGATTATTGGACAGAAACTGTCGGTTTAAGGACTTAAGGAAACCGGCAACTTCCAAAGGGTTTCCAGGGACGACTCGGCCCCAAATATTTAGTGAGCCTCTTAGACCCTTAGATATACATGTTAGCAAGTAGGTTAGTGATTAAATGATGGATTTGGAGTAGTTTTAGGGCTGGAAAGCCTCGATATGCACAGAACCAAAAATAGCCCGGTTCGGTTCTATGCAAACCGATTTTGTGGAGGCTATTATGGGTTGGTTTTGAGTATCAAATTCATCAATGAGACATGCTAGAATGTTAAGGATCATGTTATTAAGGTTGGTGGTTCATGAATGGGTGAATTGAGCAAGAGAAATTGATGATTGGTTGGAATTTCATAGGTTGCGCGGTGGATTTGGTCTTGGACCACTTGGACCGAATTTGAGGAGGTGCTTGAGGAGAGAATATGTGACATTAAGCTTGAGGTAAGGGAATCTTAAACCTAAGATAGGAAGATTGGACTCGATTGGGCGAGTCGGGTAAATTTTTGGGTGATTCTTGAAGGGTTTCAATGTGATTATCTATTGTACATCCTAAGAGGGTGTAGATGACCCAAATATTTGATCATGCTTGTGCATTGAGTGATTTGTCGCATTTGAGTGTTGGATTTGATTGTCTTGCATGCCATAAGTGTGTGATTGGTGCATGAGATTGCACATGGTCTTGTGTGTGTGAATTGATTCAAATTAATGACATGTTTGAGGTATGATAAGACCCTGAGGCGTATGAGACGCGAGGTGGTGGAATGAATACCCTACGGCGCTGAGGCGCGGGGTTGGAGTGTATGACACCCTGATGCGTATGAGACGCGGGATTGAGAAGGACATAGTCCTGATGCGTTGAAATGCGAGATGGAGTTGTGATGTGTCGACACTGGCCTGGAGTAACATTGAAACTTGATGCGTTTACGTGAGTTGTCAATGATGGTCTGATGCGTTCTGAACGCGGACGTGAGAATGAGGCAGGTGTGAAAGGTGGAAGTAGTGGTATGACACGGCGGTGTGTGCATTATCTTAGAGATGTGTTGTGATGCCATGTTTACCTATCTGACATCTGCATGACTGTTGATAATTGAATGCCACATGTGTTTGTTTGTATGAAACGCTGATGTTTATGACTGCCTGAGTGGACAGTCGGCCTAACCTAGGGTTAGGACCTACCTTATTGAGATTTATATCACACCCCGTTGTGGGCAACATTTTTAGGTCTCCGACGAAGAAAATCGAGTTTGCCATGGATTGGCATTTGACGAAGTCATTGAAGGAAAATAAAGACTTCCCTTTTGTGACCTTAGGGTTGAAAAGTGATACTCTTGGGGATTTAGATTTGTAACCTCTGAAGTATGATTGACCTTTATAAAAGGAGTACCCTTGTGTCCTTAGTCATCTTGTGTTGCTGTATTTGTAATGGAGTTGGCATCGCTTTCGCATGCATGCTTCATATAGAGTTGTAAGTTATTGGCAGTTGGATCCTAGAGCTCATTAAAGGTAACGGTGAAGGTGGGTTATTCGCGTGCCCGCCGCTCTCAGGGCGTGACATCCTCGTTCGATTTGGTGTCAGAGCAAGGTCAGCTCGATCCAATGTGATTGAGACTTGGAGTGATAAGGAGTGATGACTTGAGGACAATTAGGTAGTGAGACCTTGAGGGATAAGCATGGATTGCTGAATCTTGAGGACTATAGATTTGAATTTGTGTAGTATTCTAATGGTCCTAGTGCCTATTTAAGGGATGATCTTGAGTAATTTATGAATAAGACTCACAAGGAAGTGAATAGAAATTGAGGAGTTATAAGCCTGGATTTGAGGTTGCTAGAGAGTAAATTATGAATGAAGGGTCAATTGAAGTGTATGATTGTGATCTTGATTTGTCAATTGCCCAACTTGAGGAGTACGAGTTATAAAGAGGTGACTGATGTTAGTGGATTTAGACTTGAATTGCGTGATATCTTGATGGTTTAGCTATCAATTGCTATTGTCAGCCTTGGATGAAATGAGGTAAGGTGTATACAAGGTATATTGAACTAAAGGCCAGTTGTGATCGAATGCTTAGGGATTTGATTTAGTTGGCGACTCCACTTGAGGTATATAGTTGAATATAGGCAATTGATTGGTGGAATTAGAACTCTTCAATGGATAGGAATTGATCTGAAGGCGATTTTGATGTGACAAGGGGTGATGACAGTCATGTTGTGCATGCGTTTGTGGCTTTGAAACGAAAGTTGATGAGGGTGTGTGCATGAGTTTATCATTATTGGACTTAATAAATTGTCACTTGGTATGAGACAAGTTGATGGAATACCTATAAATTGTCATGAAGCATGGTATGAGACGTGTGGAACGAGACTTTCTCCATAGATGTATGACTTGGGACAACCTGCAACGGCCAGGTCTGATGAGGGCGAGGAGTGATCGCCGAGACAGAGAGGTCCGGACAAGGAGCGGCTCTTAGCAGGCTTCTAAAATGGCAAGAGGCAGGAATGATCCAAGTCATAACTTGAAGGGGAAGTCTGGGTATCAGGTTGAGTCCAATTGTGATTAAGAGACGTATAACACAAGATTGATCCTCAAAGAAGATGTTCAAAAGTAGCATGACATGTGAAATGATGCATGTGATTGACATAAATAAAAGCTTTGTGCTTGGTGGTGGATGCAGTTTGAAAGGAAAAGTGATGTTTATGATTGGCCTGTTGGGCATGTTTTGTAATTGGTATCGTGTGGTTGCCTTGGCCAAGGTCTAATTGAGAGATTAGACGGCATAGGGGGTTTGTATCCTTTGAACTGATGTCTTCTGGAATTTTGAAAACATGTCGAGTTTGTAATGAAGTGGCAGATGCCTTATGCTATGAGTTTGGGCGATTGACTTATAGAAGTGACACCTTGAATACTTGCTGGATATTGGCCTAGTTGAGTTTTAGCCTAGTTGAGGCTTGCTTAGTGATGACTGTTAATTGAGAAGTTGCCTCATGGAGGCTGGTTTGATATGTGGCTGCTGCTTAAGGACGATTTGGAATCTTTAAATAATTGGCAATTAGTTGAGAGTTGTATAGGGACCACAGGATGGTTGCTTGATGGTGATGAATGATGAGATGGGCAGCCTAAGATTACTAGACTTGAATATATGACTTGATTTTTTGATTCCTGGAGGGAATCATAGTGGTTCAAGTGACATGAGAACCTAATAAGGTTGAACGACCAAGGTATGGTCGTAGAAGAGCTTTGAGCTCGAGTATACATGATATGGAAGATTCGAGAACTGATATGGATCATGAGAATTGAGTAAAGATGGGCGATTAGACTATGAGTACCAAAAGAGAATATGGCTCAATCTATTAATTGTGCAAGACCCAAGACCTGAATGGGTTGTGAGAACTTTAAATGGAAATAAGAAAATTTGTTGATTAAGTAAGCTCGAGGAGGAGCTGCCATGATTGTCTACGTCACTATGGTGACAGATGCTAGTACTGATGAGTTAAAATGATGGAAGTCACGATAAAGGTGACTTTGAGTTAATCTTTTCTAAATTGAATGCATGAGAAAGACCCCGAGAGTTTGGAAAAGCTTGTGAAACTATGTATAAGGTTGAGATTGATTGAGTCAGGTAGAGGGATGAGATTTGAAATTGTCTCCCTCTGGATTGGGGATCTTGGTAAGGAAACCTTAGAGGTTTTAGGTATACTAAGGAAAGAAAGTGACCCCGGCAGTTGTAGCCTTAAGAGGCTGTTAATAATTAGTGGAAGGTTACTAGAGGAAGGATTTCCTCGAAGGCATGATATATGCCTAGACTACCCCTGTTGAGTTATTCAATGGAAAGTATCCTTCTGAGATTGCTCGAAGGCAAAGGTTGTAGGGATCTTAATAGTTTTGTAAGGATCAGAGGATAATTGACCAATGTGAGATAGAGTTTGCAAGGTCACCTAAATATGTTAAGAGTGGTCAAGGACCCTTGAATAAAATAAGTAAATCCTTGAATGAATTGAAACTTGAAAACCTTATGGCCGGTTGTTATTCCTAATTTTGAGGAACGGTAATGGGACTCAGCAAAAGAGGAGAATGATCGAAAACTTATGAATAAGAGACCTCCTGCTCATGGATTATGAGCAAAGAGACGTTCATTATGAATATGGAACGTACCTACGAGAAATGGTTGATTACCTGGGCGTAAGACACAGGGTGGAAAATGGGTAGTCAGTCTTTTCTGTTATGGAAGGAGTCGAGGAAAAATCGGCATGCTAGTTTGCCTGGAATTAATGATTTCCTGGAATCGGTTGATTGAATTGGAAACATGAGAAATGAAATCATGAGTTGATGTTCCCTAAAGAATAGGGCATTGTTCTTAAAGGGCGATTGGACCATGAATTGGTCGTTGATGAAAATAAAAGTGAACAGACTTGATAGTCCTGACTGATTATGATTCTAATGAATGATTTAGTAACCGAAAAGAGCGCTTAGAGAATACTTGCAAAGTGAGTTGAGGTAATCGAATTGAGCATTCGATAAGTGAACTGGTGGATACCAAGGACGAACAGATATTGTTACTTGAGGTGACTGAATTATGGGAAAAAGAATGTCGAGTATGGTGGCATCTACAATCTAGAGTAAAACATCGCCGTTGGTGCAGATTCCAAGATCGACGTCCTGTGGAATAGGAAGGACATGGTGGATTTGAAATTTATAGCTTCCATTACATGGTAAGAGACCCTAGTGTGGAAGAAGGAGAAAATCCTAACTGTCTTGATATTGAGATGGAGCGTCTAGACTGGGAAAGAAGACGCAGAACTTGAATGATTCCTGGAAGTGAAATCTGAGAGACTGTCTTGTAGACAATGTTGAATTCCAGGATGATGTTGACGTTTAGTGGAACGAACAGAATTGGAATAAGGTCGTATTAGCGAGTTATGGAACTTAGAGGCTAAAATGCTAATGCTTCTCGATAAAAGAGTAACGAGAGTAAAGAAAATATTATACGGTCCTAGAGGAGACCCGTGACAACAGAGAGCCAAGGTCTGAGCTCTCAAGTGAAAAGTGCGAGGAATAGTTGGAAGATTCGACACTTGGTAGAAAAAAGTTGATAATAGTCGAATTAAGTGCCCAAGGAATGATTGAGTTGGTTGTTACCGTCTTGAGAGACGAGGATTGGACTCATTTAAGGAGTTATAACAAACATGAACAGCTTTTGAGAGTGTCCTATGGACTCGAAATGAAATCTCTATAGAGCCTTGGAGGAGTGGAATGAGTGATAAATCGACTAGAGTTGATGTGGGTTGCTAGAAGTTGAAAGTTCCTGGAATTGACGAATTGTAATAGACGGATCATGGAAAGATTCCCCACAAGAGCTGTTCCATTGGTAAAATGGATTAAGGATGAGATGTAACACGAATGGGTGAATGAACGTGAAAAGAGTTTTTAAGGACTCGAGTTAAGCTGCTGACTATACTGTTTATGACAAATCCAGTTGGAAATTAAAACGCATATGAGGGTCGCAATGACGCAACAAGAATGAAACTTGAGGCATAGAAAGGCAACCGGAAGTGGGCATTGCATATACATCATGATGATATGGCCATAGGAGTTGGAATGCTTAGAGCATGATTGGAGTGGGTTGCGAGTGTCCTCGCGATAAAGTTGGGGAATGTTGTTTAAGTGAAAGAATGTTTCAAGGCTATACCTATCACAAGAGTATAAGGTAGCAGTTTCCCGAGGGGAATTGAATAAGAGGTAACGCTGATGCATGAAACTGCTTGTGAATATGAGAACGTAATATTTTTAAAAAAAGATCTTGAAGTTATGTGAACTAAAAGAGGTTGAGAGTAGGGACTGCCTAAAGGGAATTGAAGGCGAAGCATGTGGAACGAAGAGATCACCCAAGTGTTGTTATAGCGATATTCATATCGCTAAGGAAGGGTGAATTGTTTAGCGGATGCTTACAATTGAGAATTGAGCATTGTTTAATTGGCGATGGAGGGACGGATCTTCCCTCGAGAAATAAGAGATTCAACCACTAAATTGGAAGTTGTCAAATGACTAATTGACGGCCACCGGAAACACCTAACCTAAAGGCCAGAAGAGAATTGAGGTGTTGCCATGATCGAACATCGATACTTGAGGGGTTATAAGAATAAATGGAACCCTTGAGACCTCAGGGACGGAAATACGAGTCTAGTATTGAGGGGAAACTTAAGGAGATGACCTCATCAAAATTCGAGGGGAGGTTTATGGTGTTCCTGGAGATGGCGTAAAAATGTGCCAAGATACATATATATACTATCGGTGATAAGGGTTGAAAGTTGAAATTTATCTATCATATAGTCGAGCACTAGACGTGTCGATAAAAGGGAAGGACATGACCATGAAAGCTGAAGGACCACTTTGATCTAATGGAATTTTCGGATGGAATCAAAAATGGATTACTACGGAAGTAATCATGTAATTGTTTAAGGAGTTGAGAGGGCCATAACTCGATTTGGTTAATGGATGGCAAATTAATAAAGCCCTTGAATCTCCGTTGGTATGAAAGGAAGTTTGAAGGGGGCGATACGCCGAATGGAATGGACATTAAAGAGTGCATTCTGGCGAGGGTTTAGTAATAATGGTTATGGACAAATGAAAGAGATAACGTGAATGCTCGAGGATGAATTGCTGACATATGTTACAAATACCAAAAGAGAATGGAGAGAAGCAAATTGGATTGAGGACTGAAGGAGACAAGTCCCAGGGGAAAAATGGTTTTGGGCTGGAAAGGATGAGTAAGATTGTCAAGCCGTGAAAGGAATTATCCAAAAGAGTAAGGATGTGATGAGGCGCCGATACCCTAAAGGATTGGATGGTTAGAAGGTTGCAAATTTCGAGGACGAAATTTCTTTAAGGGGAAAGAGTTGTGACATTCTGATTTTCCTGTCATTTCCGGACTCAGTAATGAGAATTGTATCTAGCGATATATTTCAGTCGTATCTCGCTCGAATCTGAACAATCTCAAGTTGACTGACCAAAAGGGAAGGGTTAAAGCAAGACAAGGTACGTGGACCAAGCGAACTCAAATAGGAAATGGCGCTTTGACCATAAGAATTGTCGAGAGGACATTTAGAGCCATAAAAGGCCGATCTAAAAACGATTAAGGAATGCATTGCTAGTGTTATATGATTGGAGCGTGGGTGATGCCGCTTAACCAATGTATAATTTGCAAAAGTTTCCTAAATCGAACAGTGACAATCGAGGCCATCGGAACTAGCGATAGACCCTCACGATTACATGACAACCAAAATCACCATGAATTGATGAGCCCTAAATGTGATACGAATCACAGGGTCGATACGCGTAACGTCTGCAAAAGCCGTACGTCAGTTCAGGATAGACTGGAACCACGTTTGATAGAGAAAACGATCAAAAACGAGTCTTGAAAATTGAAAATTGAGAATCAAGAATTCCAACGTCAGATTTGGATTGGCCATCACCTTGTCGAAGAGTATTGAAATGAGAAAAACGACGTTCCGGACGTCAGGAGTAAAATTACCATTTTGCCCCTCAAGATCTAGCCTTACTTATATAAATGGACAAGGGCATTTGGTCTTTTAATACCCCCAAGGTTGCCGAAAAAGAAAAAGGATTATGGCCATTGGATGAAACTTGAATGACACTTAGGACAAGTGTCAATAGATTGGCTAAAGAATGGTCATGTCCACTTTTTCACAACTACCATTCAATCCTTTGACTTTGAGACTTGCATATAGCTCTCTCTCTCTCTCTCACCCCTCATTTGGCTGACCATCAACTCCCCCAAACTGAGAGTCTTCTTCTTCTTATTCTCTTACTCGCCAGCTCGCTGCCCTGTTCCGACCGACTCACTGTTCCGGCCATAAATGTTTCGTCTGATGGTCGATTGAGATAAAACTATTGGTAATAGAAATCTTATCGCCTTGTAGTTCTAAAAAAGTATTATGGGTCCAAATCCACCCAGCCGTTTGTCCCATAGAGCCATTTGAAGGAGCAAAGGTCGAGCTGAGAAGTTTTGAATCCGAGAGCTCCCAGCCGATCAGTCCGACTGACCCACTATTCGGGTCATATCTTCTTCGTCCGATACTAGATCGAGGTAAAACTACCGCCAAATGAAAGCTTATTGTCTTATCTTTCCATAGACATATTATAAGCTCAATTTGACCCTGTAGATCTTCCCGTAACTCGATTTGAGTGGACAAAGATCAGGCGAGGTCAGATTTTGACCGGTTTTGCGAAAAGACCTGTTCCAGGGCCTTTCGAACTTCAAATTGCTCCAAATTTTCGGTGAGGTCTTCTACACTTGTAGTATTAAGGTTGGATGAGCTGTGGTAAAAGAGTTGGGATGACTTTGATGGAATTTTGACCCCAAATGGGTCTAGTGATTGTTGGACAGAAACTGCCAGTTTAAGGACTTGAGGAAACCGGCAACTTCCAAAGGGTTTCTGGCGACGACTCGGCCACAAATCTTCAATGAGCCTCTTAGACCCTTAAATATACATGTTAGCAAGTAGGTTAGTGATTAAATGATGGATTTGGAGTAGTTTTAAGGCTAGAAAACCTCGGCATGCACAGAATCGAAAATAGCCCGGTTCGATTCTGTGCAGACCGATTTTGTGGAGGCTGTTATGGGTTGGTTTTGAGTCTCAAATTCATCAATGAGACATGTTAGAATATTGAGGATCATGTTTTTAAGGTTGGTGGTTCATGAATGGATGAATTGAGTAAGAGAAATTGACCATTGGTTGGAATTTCATAGGTTGCGCGGCGGGTTTGGTCATGGACCACTTGGACCGAATTTGAGGAGATGCTTGAGGAGAGAATTTATGATATTAAGCTTGAGATAAGGGAATCCTAAGCCTAAGATAGGAAGATTGGACTCGATTGGGAGAGTTGGGTAAATTTTTGGGTGATTCTTGAAAGGTTTCAATGTGATTGTCTATTGTACATCCTAGGAGGGCATAGATAACCCAAATGTTTGATCATGCTTGTGCATTGAGTGATTTGTAGCATTTGAGTGTTGGATTTGATTGTCTTGCATGCCATAAGTGTATGATTGGTGCATGAGATTGCACTAGGTCTTGTGTGTGTGAACTGATTCGAATTAATAGCATGTTTGAGGCATGATAAGACCCTGAGGTGTATGAGATACGAGGTGGTGGAATGAATACCTTGAGGCGCTGAGGCGAGGGGTTAGAGTTTGTGGCACCCTGATACGTATGAGAAGCGGTGTTGAGAAGGCCATAATCCTGATGCGTTGAAACGCAGGACGGAGTTGTGATGTGTCGACACTGGCCTGGAGTAATATTGAAACTTGATGCGTTTACGCGGGTTTTCAATGACGGTCTGATGCGTTTACGCAAACTGAGCCTGATGCGTTCTAAACGCAGACATGAGAATGAGGCAGGCGTGAATGGTGGAAGTGGTGGTGTGACGTAACGGTGTGTGCATGATCTTAGAGATGTGATGTGATGCCATGTCTGCCTGTCTGACATCTGCATGATTATTGATAATTGAATGCCTCGTGTGTTTGTTTGCGTGAAACGCTGATGTTTATGACTGCCTGAATGGACGGTCGGCCTAACCTAGGGTTAGGACCTACCTTACTGAGATTTACATCTCACCCCTTTGGGGGCAACATTTTCAGGTCCCCGACGAAGAAAACCGAGTTTGCCATGGATTGGCATTTGACGGAGTCATTGGAGGAAAATAAAGACTTCCCTTTTTTGACCTTAGGGTTGAAAAATGATACTCTTGGGAATTTAGATTTGTAACCTCTAAAGTATGATTGACCTTTATAAAAGGGGTACCCTTGTGTCCTTAGTCATCATGTGTTGTTGTATTTGTAATGGAGTTTGCATTGCTTTCGCATGTATGCTTCATATAGAGTTGTAAGTTATTGGTCGTTGGATCCTAGAGCTCATTAAAGGTAACAGTGAAGGTGGGTTACTCGCGTGCCCGCCGGGCTCGGGGCGTGACACCAAGTGTTCAAAGTTCCTCAAGCCTAGCTCCTAGCCTGGTGGGACAGCATGGATGAAGCCAGCCAGAAATACACCAGATCGCGGCTAGGGTATCTTTTGGAGCTGTTGAAGATTGAATGTCCTCCTGCCTTTATCCAAGTTATGGCGCTCTATTGGGATCCTACCACGGCTACATTCTACATTGAAGGGTTGGAGGTTACCCTTACCCTTGAAAAATATAGCGCTGCCATTGGAGTTGAGTTTACTCACTTATTAGTCCAACCTCCTATAGGGTTTGAGCCTTTGAGTCAGCTAGCTGAATTCCTTGATACAAACCTCAATGAAATAAAAGCAGATACCAAAAGCAATTCTAGACGAGTTTCCCTATTTTTTCTTCTAGATAGGTTTCCCAACCTCCCTACTAGCAAATGAACTAAATATAGTAGAGCTTTTGTCTTGTCATTCTTTAGCTTTGTCCTATTCTCAATCTCGTCTGTTATTTTTTACCCTATCATGACTGTAGTAGTTAAACAAGTTTGTTATGGGTGGGATTATTCGAATCTTATCCTTGCCGAAACCTTCCTTTCCCTGAATCGCTTTAAGAAAAGCAAGAAGGGAATCTTTAAAGCCTTCAGTGATCTCCTATATCTGTGGTTCACATCTCATATCAAACAGTTTCATATCTGCATGGGTTTCACTGAGATTAGTTTTGATGCACATCCTCTTAAAACTTTCATCAAAACTCATACACATATTCCTAAGTTCAACTTTAAAGAATGGAAGCAATTTCTTAGAACTCTAAAGCTAGAATAACTTCGATGGTGGCTTAGATTACCAACACTTGGTAAAATCAGACTCGCATGTAATGGCGAAGACCCGATCCCTTTGTTAGGATTTACAGGTGCCACCGCATATTATCCAAGGAGAGTTATCCGATAGTTTGGAGCATTGCATGAGATCCCTTCATCCCCACGACCAGGTATTTTCTATTTGACCTGCCAAGAGAGACCCTCACAGGGGAGAAGAAGAAGCAATTTGAAGCCAATGTGGAATTCATCACGCGCTCTTTGAAAGTATCTTAGACTGAAGAATTAAAGTGGCCATATGATATGACTCATGAGATGAATACTCATAGGGCTTTTGCAGAATACATTTGACGCTTTGAGGAGACCAGACGCAGCTTTGACGAGCCTTATGTGCCTGAATACATCGTACCGTATGTGCCGAGAGTGGAGCCGTATATACCTAAAAATATAGGATCACCGTCATATTCGGGAGATGAGAAATCTCAGATTGAAGGACCCGATCTGAACGACTCAGGTCAATCTTTAATACCCAATACGACTAACAAAGGGACAGCTGAAGGTGCCCAACCGTCATGGAAGACGTTCGTGCGCCAAATGTCCAATCATACCCGAAGACACCTCCTATTGTCATTAACCTCAAAAAGGAGGAAAGATGAAAATAGACTGTGAAAACTAAAGCAAAGGCTAAAAGAATAGCCAAAATTGAGGAGTTTTTGAGTAGTCAGGGTTATGAGTTGGCTCGTTTTGATAAGATATCTTATTTCGCCAAAGCAGAGACTCCTTCGGACTACAAAGAGCCAAACTTTTGAGAAAGTACAATGGGACAGGTTGTTCACGTGCTCAACTCAAATATTATCTACGTAAGATAGCGCATTATTTTGATCGTATTCCACTGCTGATGAATACATTCCAAGAGAGTTTGGCTGGCGCCGCTTTAGCTTGGTTCATTAAGTTAGACCTTGATGACTACGATAGATGGGAGGATCTTGCTGAAGATTTCTTCAGGCAGTATAAGTTTAACACAACTACGGCCCCGATAAAGGAAGATTTGTTATGAACAGTGAAAGGAAGAAGTGAAACAATCCGAACGTATGCCTAGAGATGGCGTGCTTTGAAAACTCAAGTGAAACCGCCAATCTCGGAGGATGATTTGATTGACCTGTTCTTGAAAGCACTTCCATATGAGTACTACGACATATTATACACCTCAGGATGCCAAACCTTTACACACTTGATAATGTGCTTGAAAGATTGGAGTGGGCTTTGAGAGAAAGAAGATCGCATGAAACTTCGACAAGCAAGCAATATCCCCAAAGAAAAGAAAGAGAAGCTGGGGTCGACATAGCCTTTGTACCGGCCCAAGATGTTCAATAACTCCAATCAGACCAAAGAAGGATCATCATGGTCAACGTCTAAAGGACAAAAGCCTAGAAAGAGGCAGTCTCAGAAGCAATTTTCTTAACTTCCCAAATCGTTATCCTAGTTGCTCCCGATGCTATTAGAGCACCACTTGGTGGCAAAAGAACCTCCTAGAGCGAATCAGACAAAATATCATGGTTTTGATGAAAGCCAAACTTGCACCTATCATATGGGTGAAAGAGGACGCAATGTAGATAATTGCTATATCCTTAAGCTGAAGGTTCAAGCTCTCATTGACAGTCAGATTTTGAAATTTGATGATGTAACTCTAAACGTGCAAGAGAATCCACTCCCTAATCACCAAGCAGTAGGTGTAATATTTGCCTATGAAGAAGAAAATCACCTTGAGCTGAAGGTGAATGTACCCAAGCTAACCAACATTCTAGCAATCGCCTCGTCATATCCAAAGGAGGGAGAACTGTTGACTAAGAGAAAAAAGTTATTTATTGCCAAGATGATGAGCCTAGGGATAATGTCAAGCGTTGCTGATGAAAGGTTTGAACGAATTAAGGCCTCGATGAACTTAAAATGAAACCAGTTTGTAGTTGAAATCGAGCGAGGAAATATGTGGAACATTCCACACGAAAGTCTGATAGGCAACGTAGAGTTGATTACAGGACTAGAAGAAGAGCTTGATAAAGATGAACTGAAAGCTACCAAGCGAAGTCTAGCCGATCGCAGATTTGTAACTGAAGCACTAGAGAGAGGCGATGTTATAGATAATCTGGGTGAGGATTCTGGTGGGTACAATTTTAGAGTGAAGTACTATACTCCTCCCAGTTTCTTCCAGAGAATAAAAGATATTATACCTGATGGATGGGGAGGTATGGATGATCTTGTTCAACCAGAAATCTTGGAAGAAGTGATAGAGCCTCTTGCAAAAGAATCTGAATCATCACTCAACCAAGTGATGTCGGATCATTTCCTGCGTATAGAAGAGTAAGTGAATGATCTCTCATGGGAGATAGAGGATGTGTCACTTCAATTAGAACGTGTAGTTATCATCAAATGATAGATAACAAGCTTGGCACAGAACAATACATTAGGATGGAGAAATTAATAGCCTAGTGAAAAAACTTGACTGAACTATTTGAGAGAGTAAGAAGACACTTGAAGTTTGCAATTTCAGCAGAATTAAGTGATGCTGACAGGTACCACTAGTTGGAGTATGAAAACTTCCCAAAAAACTTTGGCGACATTGTGGCAATGATTGAAACTGCTACAACTGTAGTAATCAAACTGGATGAGCTTGACAGCCTAAGCCAAGAAGATGATTGTCAGTTAAACCTGTTATGATTCACCTATCAAGAGATGAAAATGACGATGAATCTGAACTAGAGACATCCCGCCCGATGACAGTAAACATAAAAGTCCCACCAGTAGAAGACTATGACCCTAAAACAATCCATTGAAACTATGGAACGGGAGAAATAGATGTCGTGATGAGGTCCGGACGATTTTACACCCCAAGGGAAGGCGAATCTGAAAAGAAGGAGGTATAAAAAAAAGATATGGAAAAGCTCTTGTCTATCGTTGAAATCAGCGAGTTCAAGGTGATAGAGCGGTTAAGAAAGATGCCGATCCAAATATCTCTATTAGATTTGTTCATCAACTCAGAGAAACATAAAGATGCACTGCTGAAGATACTAAATGAAGTGCATGTCCATGAAACTATCAATGATGTGCAGTTGGGAGACTTTGTGGGGGCAATCCTTCTAAAGGACCAATTGAACTTCTCAGATGAAGATTTCCCCATGGAAGAAAGAGGGCATAACAAGGCCTTCTATATTACTGCACAATATAATGGGACGAGAGTAGCACATATGCTAATCGATAATGGATTTGCTTTTAACATCTGCCCTTTGGCTACATTGATGAGTTTGGGCATCAAAGATGAAGCAATTCGAACCTCCAAAGTAGCCGTTAGAACCTTTGATGGGATGAGAAAAATAGTAATGGGTGAAATCGAGCTGAATGTGCTCATTGGCCTAGCCAAATTCTTTATAAACTTTCAAGTAATGGATTTATCGAGCGCATTTGGATTCCTGTTAAGGAGACCCTATATCCACATTGCTGGAGTCGTGCCTTCAAGTCTATATAAAAATGTGCGACTCACGGTTGATGGGAAGGTGGTTACATATCAAAATAGCGCTATCCCCTATATTAAGCCAGAAGTTAAGCAAGAGGCAAGCTACCATTCCCTGGAGCTGGTGGCAGTGGTATACACTCCTGTGGGGGTGAAACTGAAGGTCATTTTTATCTCTGAAGCTAACCTTTTACCAGCTAAGATGCTACTAGCATATGGATTCAACTCGGGAAAGGGTTTGGGCAAACATAGTCAAGAAATCAGTGCTCCTCTACAGTTAAAGTCCAACAAGCATAAGATAGGCTTGGGATATCAGAATACTCACATTGGTGATTTTACGTCACGCCCCGAACCTGGCGAGCGTGCAAACATCCCACCAAGCCATTCCTTAATAAAAAAACTCCAGGATCTAACAGCCAATATTCTAAGCACTGAAAAAAATACGTATGCGGAAGCGATGCCAACTCTAATCATATTAATGCAACAGCACCCGATGACTTAGGATACAAGAGCACATCAAGTTACATTAATCAATTACTAAAAGATCAATTCCTAATTCACCAATGGGAATGACAATCCCTAATATCACAAAATGTAAATCCATATCTGGTAACTCTTCTAAATACGGTTGATCAACTATCCCTTCAATGACAATCCTTGGCCAGTTCATGCTTCCTTCGCTTGAAACCTAAAAAATTTAAGCCCTCACTGAAGTGAGATATAAATCTCAGTAAGGTGGGTCCTAACCCTAGGTTAGGCCGACCGTCCACTCAGGCAGTCGTACCTCTTAGTATTTTCAAACTCATTAAACCCGCAAGCATATCAGGCACAAATCAATAAAACCACAACATGCAGATGACAGGCATGCCATGATGATCCCATGTCACACTCAAATGATCTTGTACACTCAGCCTGCCACTTCACCACATCCACTAATCTCCGCTTGCCTCAATTTCTAGCCCGCGATTAGATAACATCAGGCTCGGTCCGCGTAAACGCATCAGATCGTCATCGGCAACCCGCATAAACGCATCAGGTTCCGATGAATCTCTAGGCCAATATCGCCATCTCATAAATTCGTCCCGCGAATAATTCGCATCAGGACCGTGACTATCTCACCTCACGATCTCGTCGCATCAAGGCGCCACACAACATCAACTCCACCTCGCGATCTTGTCGCATCAGGGTATCCATCTCCCGCCCTACGTCTCATACGCCTCAGGGCCTCTCCATCCCGCGAATAATTCGTATCAGGACCGTGGCCATCTCAACCCTGCGATTTCATTGCATTAGGGTGCCACACAATATTAACTCCACCCGCGATCTTGTCGCATCAAGGTATCCATCTTCCGCCCCGCGTCTCATACACCTCAGGGCCTCGCCATGTCATGCTCATGCCACGATTTTTCAATTCTAGTTTCATACATGATGACATGTGCAATTCAGGCACAATTCAAAGACTCATGGCATGCAAGGCAATCAAATGATACACACACATGGCGGATGATTCAAGCACAAGCGATGGTACATATAAGTCCCTATACAATGCCAGGACATTCCAAGAACAATACTCTTGACAACTCTCACAAATCATTCAATTGGCCTCTCGACTCGCCCAGTCGAGTCCGATCTTCCTAGCATAAGGTTAGGAATTCCCTTACCTTACGTTTGATAACACCAAATTCACTTCTTGGATCCTCAAAGTTTCGGCCTCCTAGGATTCAAGGTCGAACTCGCCGAGCAACCTAGGAATTTCAACCAATTCCATCAATTTCCAAGTCCAATTCAACCATCCATGAATCCTAATCCTCCATAGCATAATCCCCAACATCTTAACATGCCTTAATTACCAATTTGAGGCTCAAAACCCAACCACCATCAGCCCAACAACCCCATTCTTGCATAGAACCGAACTGGTTCTTCTCAATTTTGTGCAAATAGAGCACAACCAGCCCTAAACCAATTCTAAATCCATGATCTACTCATTATCCTATCTCTTAACATGTCTATCTAAGGGTTTAGGGGTCTCATCGAAGATTTGAAGTCGATTGGTTGCCGGAAACTCGTCGGACGTCGTCGGTTCCTCCAAAGTCAGAATTCGGCAGTTTCTGTGCAAGGTTTACAAGACCGGTTCATGGTCAAAACTTCATTAAATTGAATCCTAATATTATCACAAATTCATCTACATATCTACTAGATCTTCACAAAATTTAACCTCAAAACTTCAACATTTCGGCCTTCAAAGGGGTCAAAAACAGGACCTACCTCAGGTTGGGTGAGTTTCCGTCGACTTTTGGGAAAATGCTTGGCCGGAGTTCCTCGGTGGTCCAAATGCCTCGCTTTCACTTCGAGGACGTCAGCAAGACATAGTTCTAGGTTAGTGTAGCCAGCCGGGGTGTCTAGGTGGTGGCCGGAGGTGGTCGCCGAAACGACCGAACAGAGAGACTAGAAATTGGTCAGCGACAGGCTGTGAAGAAGGAAGAAGAAGAGGGATTTGTGCGAGTTCTTGGGATGGTGGCTGACCAAATGAGTGAGGAGAGAGAGTGAGAAGACTATATACTCAAGTCCATGTTCAAAGCTTGAATGGGAGGTGGCCAAAAGGTGGATATGATCCATTGACACATGTCGATTAGTCATTCCAAGGTGATCCAATGGCCATCCTTTCTTCTTGAATTTTGGCAGCCTTGAGGTGGACCATGGACCAATTTGCCCTTCTTGAATTGTATAGGTAAGGTTTTAGGCTTGAGGGGCAAAACGGTCATTTCACCCCCGACGTTCAGAACATCGCTTTTCTCGTTCCAGAATTCTTCGATAGGGCGACGGTCAATCCAAATAACGTTGGAATTCTTGATTTTCCATTTCAAATACTTCAAGACTCATTTTCGATAGTTTTCTCTATTAAATGTGGTTCCAGCCTATTCCGAACCAACAGGCAGCTTTTGCAGACATTACGCGTATCGACCTCGTGATTCATATCACGTTTAGGGCTCGTCAATTCATGGTGGCTTTGGTTGTCATGTAATTGTGAGGGTTTATCACTAGTCCTTATGGTCTTGATCGTCACTGTCCGATTTAGGATAATTTTGCAAATCATACGTTGGTTAAGCGGCATCACCCGTGCTCCAATCGTACGACACTTACAAGGTAATCCTTAATCGTTCTTAGATCGACCTCTTGGTGGTTCTAAATATCCCCTCGACAATCCTTATGGTCAAAGCGTCATTTCCTATCCGAGTCGCTTAGGTTGACGTACCTCGTCTCGCGTTAGCTTTTTCCCTTTGGTCAGCCTACTCAAATTGATTAGATTTGAACGGAATACAACTAAAACACATCGCTCGATATATATGAACTTCTCATTAATGAGTCTGAAATTGACTGAAAATCAGAATGTCACATTTTACCCCTAAAGTAGCAGGCCGAGGTCGAGGCAAGAGCCGTGGACTCCATGGACGCCAAAGAAACCAAAAGGATTCGTTCATTAGTTCTTCAGCCTGGAAAGACAAATCTAATATGTTCAACAGTTCTTTGAATGAGTATTTCAACAAATACTCCAAGTAGTTGTCCGAAGAATACACAACTCCCTCGGCATAAACAGATCTAGCAAACCCTTTTCTGGGAGATGACTTTATGAACGTCATCATAGAGTGGCTTGATGGTAAAGTCACTACCTCCAAGCATATCATCTCAAACATGCATACTAGGTTGTTGAGTTAACCAAATCACCAAGACAATTAGTCTTGTGACATAGAGGAAGACAAATATGAGGGTTACGTTGCTATCCGTAGAGATTGGAGTGCCTTCGAAAAATCGACACTTCTCACTTCAGAAGAGCCAGTAGTCATTAACGTGGGTGATGCTACAGATATCAAAGAAATCAAGACTGGTGGACATCTATTCTGAGTTGAAAGGCACAGATTTACAGAATTACTTAAAGAGTATCAAGATAACTTTGCATGGTCATGCGCTGATATGCTAGGTTTGGATCCCAAAATTGTGGAACATGCACTACCCATAGATCCCAGTGTTAAACTGGTGAGACAAAGCAACAGACGAATGAAAGCTGAGTTAGAAGACAAAATTAAAGAAGAAGTGATGAAACTTCTCAGAGGGGGCTTTATCGAAACTATCTCATATTCAAATTGGATTGCAAACATAATTTCCGTTATGAAGAATGATGGCAAAGTCCAGATCTGTGTGGATTATCGGGACTTGAATACAGGAAGCCCAAAAGATGATTTTTCACTTCCTCACATTAATGTGCTGGTGGATAGTACGGCAGGGTATAAATTATTCTCATTCATAGATGGATTCTCCAGATATAACCGGATCTTCATGAAATAGGAGGACAAGCCGAAAACTGCATTTATCACCCATTGAGGAAATTTTTGTTATAAGGCAATGCCCTTTGGATTAAAGAATGTTGGGGAAACTTATCAAAAGGCAATGATCATTCTATTTCATGACATGATCCATAAGGAAATTGAGGTATATGTCGATGACATGATCGCTAAGTCCAAGAAAAGACAAGATCACATTCAAGTGTTAAGAAAGTTGTTTGAGCAACTGCGAAAATACAAGTTGAGGTTAAACCCTAACAAATGTTTATTCGGGGCAAAATTTGAGAAACTTCTTATATTCATAGTCAACAATAGGGGCATTGAGATTGAACCTTAAAAAATTCAAGCTATTCATGACCTACCAACTCCCTCAACGGTGAAAGAAGTAAGGGGTCTTATAGGGAGATTAAACTACATCACCAGATTCATCAATCAATTATTGGATGTGGCTAAACCTATTTTCAAATTGCTCAAGAAGGGTGAGAAAGTGACTTGGGATGCAGAATGTAGTCACGCCTTCCAAACGATCAAAACTTGTCTAGTCACTCTACCAGTACTTGTGCCACCAATCTCAGGTCACTCTTTGACCTTGTATTTGACTATACACTAAGAATCTTTGGGAGCCTTACTTGCTAAAACAAGTCTTGTGGATGGTAAGGAAAGAGCCATCTATTATTTGCGTAAGAAATTCACCTCATCTAAAGAGAATTATATGCCTGTTGAGAGAGCTTGTGGAGCAACAGTGTGGATACTTCGCAAATTGAGGCAGTATAACCTACACCACCATATCATCTAGTGACAAAAAATGAACCCATCAAATATCTCTTGGAGAAACCCGCTTTGATTGGGAAGTTACCAAAATGGCAAAAGATGTTGTCTGAATTTGACATCAAGAGTTCTTCACAAAAATCTGTGAAAGGGAGAGTCTTAGCCGATATGTTGGCAAAAAATTCTCAAAATTGCACATCTTCTGGACAGACAAAAGTAAAAGAACAAGTTTTGAATTTGACAGAAAACAAGTGGGTCATGTATTTCGATGGTGTCGTTAATTTATCGGAAGCTGACACAGGGGCAGCAAAACTGATAGTCAACATTATCCTGTTGCAGCAAAACTGACTTTCCATTACACCAATAATATTTCAGAATACGAGGCATGCATTCTAGGCCTACAGTTGGCCATCTCCATGGAGGTACCTAAGGTACAAGTTTATGGATATTCTATGCTCATTATTTTTCAGACACAAGGAGAATGGAAAATAAAGAACGCAAAACTCATCTCTTATCTTGAGTACCTTGAGGAGTTGACACTTAAATTTGAAGAGGTGTCATTTGAATACATGCCAAGAATGCAGAATCAGTTCGCAGATACGTTGGCCACGTTGGCCTCCATGTTACAGACAACTGATGGATTAGAAATAGAGTTACTAAGGATTGACATAATCAGAAAGTCGGCTTACTGTATGCTGGTCGAAGAAGAGTTCGACGGAGAGCCGTGGTACCATGATATCAAGAATTATCTACATAAGAGAGAATTTCCTGAAGGATGTCAAGAAGGAGACCGAATATATAGCCAAGATGGCTAGCAAATTCTTTTTCAGTGGACAAACTTTGTACAAAAGGTCATTTGACTCCACTCCGTTAAGGTGTGTAGATGTTAAAGAAGCAAATACTCTCATGAGGAAAATCCATAAAGGTATAGGTGCCCCGCATGAATGGCCATCTCCTCGCTAGGAAGATCATGTGGCTTGACTATTATTGGATGACTATTGAATTAGATTATAGTCGACATGTTAGGTCATGCCACCAATGTCAAATATACGACGATAAGATTAATGTGCCCCCGAACGAACTTCATCAGTTGTCTGAAGCTCGGCCTTTTTCTATGTGGAGAATAGACATGATAGGGTCTATCATTCCTGTAGCTTCAAATTGTCATCGCTTCATTCTAGTTGCCATTGATTACTTCACGAAATGGATAGTAAGCCAGTTCTTACACAAATGTCACTGCAAGGAGTGTAGCAAGGTTTATCAAGAGAGATATAATTTTTTGATATGGTACCCCTCGAACAATCATCATAGATAATGAGTCCAATTTAAACAACAAGATTGTTGACGATTTCCTGGATCACTTTGGTATTCGACATCTTAATTCTTTCCCTTACCGCCCACGAATAAATGAAGCAGTAGAAGCGGCAAATAAGAATATCAAAAAGATTTTGGCAAAGACCGCCAAAAATTATAGGGATTGGCAGGAAAGGTACCCTTTGCCTTAATGGCATATAGGACTTCGATCAGGACTTCTATAGGGGCAATTCCTTATGCTCTGGTATACGGGATGGAAGCTGTCTTGCCTATGGAGATTGAGAATATTGTCCAAAGTTAAACTCTCTAAGCAAGAGTGGGTCAAACACAGATGTAAACAGCTAAATTTGATAGACAAAAAACGTCTTAGAGCAATTTGTCATGGCTAGAGTTACCAGAAGAGGGTGGCTAAGTCATTTAACCGGAAAGTTAAAGCCAGAAGTTTCAAGGTGAATGACTTGGTGGTGAAGAAAACTCTGCCGAATGCTGCTCATCCGGAAGGCAAGTTTCCCCGAATTACGAAGGCCCTTATGTTGTCAAGAAGGTCCTCATGGAAGGGGCATTAATTCTTGTAAATTCTGAATGAGAAGAATTGGGATATCCTGTAAACTCAAATGCTGTGAAAAAATATTATCCTTGAAATGAAATCAAATGATGATCACTTGACCTTCGCCGAAATGATTTGATTCGCCAAAGTAGTCATTATATAAGAATACCATGCATCCATGCATACATGGCATGTTTTATGTTTTGTAGGATTCCAAGAAATGAACTTAGAATCAAACTTGTTCAATGGAACCAAGAACAGAATGGTCCTTGACACGTAGAACCGGGTGATATGTATCTGTTCTATCAAGTGTTAAAATATTTTTCACTCACTGGAATCTTTATTTGCTTCATACAGGATTGCCCGATGAAGACAGAAGACAACAACAGAGAAATACTGTAAAATTTCTCACCCTCATGTAAGAGAGAATGAATCAAAGATGAACATTCATATGGTCAAACTTGGAAATGAACCGTGCTATCAAAAGATGAATTTTTAACACTTGTTGTATACATGTTAGGAATAGGGGTTATCCGGGCATGGTTGAAACATACATGACATATTTTTAAATTCCCTGTGGGGTGAAATATCTAGAGAAAAATAAAATGATTTTTCCAAAGCAGAGTTGTTTAGGCTATCTAGCTGGAATGTTTCTTCAGATAAGAGGCAAACCTAATCCAAACACGTCCTATGCATACTTGGGAGATAAGATGAGCGTAAGGATAGAAAATCCTGAACCAGGGAATGAAATTGCTATTCGCATCGATTATATGGATTGGGATGACGAAGGCATTCATTTTTTTCCATAAACACTACAAGTGATCATTGACAAACCCTTTGAACGGTGGTCTTCTTCTTAATCTCGTCAAGAACCACCCTACATTGGGGTCATGTAGAAGCAGTCCGGTAGCTTGGAAAGGTAAATGGTTAGAAATCTTTTTGCTCGAACTAACATTAATCTTTGTGTGTTGATATGCATTGATCTAGGAGCCATAGGATGACGAAAAGGACGTTCATTTCTCTATCTTATACACTTATACCCATTACATAGCCAATTTGAGCCTACACATTCGTTTCATGTGCCCCTATTGGTGGTCATTGCACAACACTAGAGCGAAAGTAGCGAAAACACTCGTGGACAAAGAAGTTTAAGAAATAGGAGTTACATGAAACCTTCAAGGTGAAATGTTCAGACGGGATGAGACTCAAGTCACATACCTTACGTGATTATAAAAATCCTAGTTTCTAGAAAAATAAAAGGAAAAATGTGGGATCGAAAAAAAAGAAAAAGCCGAATCTCTATACATTAAAAAGAGACAAAGAGCCCGACAAAAACAGGGCCGACCCACACTAGAATGCTGAAAAGTCGTAAGACTGATTTTGGAGACACCAAAGGATTATTGGATGCTTCGACTCCAATAAATGCAGAAGTAAAGAAGAATCCTCAAGAATTCTGCAGCAAAAGGCTACCCATCGAAAGGAATCATAATCGACTGCCAAAAATAAACAAGGTCTTTCAAATATTAGACACATTCTTAAGGCATACGTTATCAAGAAGACTAAACATTTTTTTCGAAGAATTATCAGTCGGGGACAAAATAGAGAACTAATCGGGAATAATCACCAATGTCAAACCCTTCGCGATTCCAGGCCAAAAAAAGCCTTTTTCGATCCCTAATATTACCAACATTACGGCCCTTCGTAGTCTTTTTTGACTAAGACGCCTAGGTTAATGTGTACCTTTGCTCGAAGAGGTACGAGCAAAATTATTTCTTTATCATTTTTCAGGGTTTTTGACTTGTAAATCCGGAGCAGATAAAGAAAAGTTCCTTTCAAAAGACTTGACTCAGAGAATGAGTCACCCTTGGAAACCATGTCCAAGTCCAACATTACAGTCCTGTAAAGACCTCCCGACTGATCGAATTGTATGCAGTGCGAATAACCCCGAAAACCCAAGTGCAGGTTATAAGGAAATTCGAGTGTTTTCTTTATAAAAGACCAAAGTCGAAGAATCAGCGAGAATCCCTATTTGGCGGAGACCTTCCAATAGAATGCTTAAAAATAAGCTTTGTTGGAAACTTCAAATTGTTTGATATAGAATTTTCCTTTCATGGATTTCTGATCGTCTTTGCATGCTTTAATATGTCTTGGATAACCTCCAGCATCATAAGTCATTTTGCATAATTGCATAGGTTGAAGTAAAGCTTTGTTTGCATTATAATTGTCATTGCCTTGAGATAATTGATAACTTTTCGATGAGAAATGAACTCCTAGGTAAGACTCATGGTAGCCCCAAGTCAAAGAAGGATACCTTGCTCAACAATGAAGAGAATCGGAATTATTTTTATATAAGATTTCAGGTTTGAACTTTCTGCAGGATACTTGGAGTCCCCAAATCCCAGAATAGCGCCTCACGTGTAAAGAAGATAATTTTCAGATTCAGCTTTCTGTGAGATTTTAAGTAATCCCTAAGTCTCAGAAGAACCTTGTTAAAAAAGGTTTTGCAAGTTTGAACATTCTGCAAGATGCTTAGAGTCCTCAAATCCCAAAATGACACTTTGCATGTCGTGAAGATAATATTTAGAATCAGCTTTCTGTAAGGTTCTAGGTAACCCCTATACCACAGGATGGCCCCCTTGGTAAAACCTAATAGTTAGATATACCTCATTTATACTGGCCCTCTTTGATTTCTCAAGGTGTAGGATCGGCCTAGTCTCCAATAAATCCTAAAAAACGAGTGTGTCACCTTTAGGTTCTTGGTAGATAGGAAGCCTACTTTCCGAAAAACCATCACCGTTAGGTTCATGGTGGATAGGAAGCCTACTTTCTAACAAACCTAAAGAACGGGTGCATCACCTTTAGGTTGCTGGTGGATAAGAACTCTCCTTTCCGACAAACCCTAAAGAATGGGTGCGTCACCTTTAAGTTCCTGGTGGATAGGAAGCTTACTTTCCGATAAATCCTAAAGAACGGGTGCGTCACCTTTAAGTTCCTGATGGATAGGAAGCTTGCTTTCTGACAAACCCTAAAGAACGGGTGCGTCACCTTTAGGTTTCTAGTGGATAGGAAGTCTACTTTCCGACAAACCCTAAAGAACGGGTGTGTCACCTCTAGGTTCCTGGTGGATAAAAAGCCTAGTATCTGATAACCCTAAAGAACGGGTGCATCATCCATAGGTTCCTGATAGAAAGGAGTCCTATTCATGGTCTGATCCACCATACATATCGAAACCTTTGACAATCCCTAAAGAACGGGTGCGTTATCCATAGGTTCTTGATAAAAAATAGTCATATTCATGGTCTGATCCACCATATGGACCGAAACCTTTGACAATCCCTAAAGAACGTGTGTCATCCATAGGTTCCTGTCAGATAGGAATCTCATTCTACTTTGGCCTACCATACGGGCTAGAACCTAACTGCCCTAGGATGTTCAAGAGTCGAGTTCCTTAGGTATTCACTTGAACCCGCCATATACCGCGTATGCCGCGAAAACATCAAGCATGTGAGTATTAGGTGAGTATCTCTACTCCATCTCTCTCTCTCTTTCTCTCTCTCTCCCTCTCTCACATTAGCAAAGATAGAATGAACATAGCGTTCACCAGTATGACAAGAAATATTGAATGTTATCATTCATTTTTTTCCCAGTCGAGTCAATCTGGACTCTGGTGTCACCTTCCTTTGAGTGAAACCTATCGCGAGATTCCTCTCAAAGAAGGACAACTGTTGACACCTGATTTTCGATTAGTCTTTTTTTAGTTTATTTTTGAAAAATTCGTAAAACATCCATAAAAAATAAAAAAAATTGAAAAATAAACTTTGGTGACCTTGGCTAAGCCCAATGAACCATTTTTTTTTTACCAAAAATAATTTTTTTTATTTTCACATTTTTTGGTATTTTTAGAAAATTGAAAAATATCTGAAAATTCAGGAAAAATAGCATTTATGGTCACAAAAATATGAAAAAATAGTCAATATTTTTATTTTAATTTATTTGTCTTCTTGACCGTATAAAAAGTCTAAATTCAAGTTCAATTTTATATGTTTCTTTGTTACACGTATGATTGAATTTGGTAAAAAATTGTCAATTGAGTTTTTTAATTTAAAATTTTAGCATTTTTAGGATATTGACATTCAATCCGATTGTCCTTTATTGCAATTTAGTCCAATTATGTGCATAACTTGCTCAATTACATGAATTGGACAAAATTGCATACTTAATGCAATTTAGTCCTTGAATTTGGGCATAATTGAAATTACTTTCAATTCAAGGGCTACCTTTGCCAAATGAAGCCACTGTCTAATGTTTTTCATCATTCTGAGTTGATTGGCATATGTGGTTTGGTCCAATTCGACTATTTGAGCCCTTAATTGCATAATTTTCCAAATTGCAATTAAAAATTGGCTAAAACTTTTAGGCAAAATCACTTTTTTGGATAATATTCACATCCTAAGTTCGATTCTGAGGTTTAATTACAAAAATTCCCCACCAAATTGGGTTAATTTTAAGAATTTCAAGTCGAAACCGGTTCAGACCGATCAGACCGCCCGGTTAGATCGGTCGAATCGGTTTGCTACAGTGTCATCTTCAACCTCAGGATTTTCGTGCAATTGAACAAAATCAAGCCGAATTTTGACGCCAAAACTAATTGATCAATCGACTGCAATTGAAGGAGCATTGGTAGGCATAATGTTGCCCTTACTCTTGCTTGTTGATAGACACCGGCATCACCGTTCGGCATCGCCGGAGGAGTGAGTAACCAGCTGGTCAACGTCACGGACCTGTAAAAGTCAACATTTCTCAAACATGGCTCAAATCCGTGTTAAATTCGCACTAAATGGGCTTGCCGGAGCTCCAAACGGAGATTAAACGATTTCCCAACCGATTCCATCGGCATACCATTTGGCGCGTGACAGCACGTGAATCCAAGTTGGGGAGCATCCACCGATTAAGCAGAAAATCAAAATTGGTATATAGCCTTTGAGGGCTTTCCAGAAGAGGAGGGGTCATTCCTTCTGTTTCCAGAAGAGAGCAGAATAGAGAGAGAGAAGAAAGAGAGAGAGAGAAAGAGAGATAGCTCACCTTCGATCACCGTTATCAAAGGTTGGAGCTCGAATTAAGAAAGCACTGGTTAGGGTCTTCTGGGCCAAACTGAAGCTTCTGAGGGTCACCGGGAGCTTGCCTGAAGTAGCAGGAGTCGATCGCCACTAGCCAGGTCCCCTATAATTTCGAAAAAGGTGAGTTCAGTCTTCGTGTTTTTTTATTGCGCATCAATGGCAAATTTCACATTCGGCCATCATTCTTCGAGTTTATGTGGGCGTTTTACTTCCCAAGCATCACTGATCATCATCGTATTTTCATTTTGCATCGGTTTTGTTTTATCACTTCGAATTGAGTCTTTAAACCTCCCACCATAAATCGAGAATTGCTCAATCTTGCCTAGCTAAATCTAGGTCGTGCGAGCTCAATCAGAGCTCGAGGTGAGTGTTCTGAACCTCTTATGATGCTTCTGTGTTGATGAATTGATTCAAAATGCCATAAATCGCATGATTAGAGTAGATATGCCTGTGCTGGTTCGAGCATGCCCATGCTTGATTCCATGGATGAAGTGCTTTAATTTTGACATATATGAAACTAGAGATTTAGAGGAGTTGAACGGCACTGGTTTTACGTTAACCGGTCTAGGTTTAATCGTCCATCGGTGCCAAAGAAGTCTCGACCGTCCATTTAGTCATAGTTGGGAGGTTGAAGACGAAGTTGATGTGGCAGGTCAACGAGTCAACGGCTTAGGTGGGAGAATGTGATTGGTCCACGTGGATGTCGAGTCAGCTCGACCGTTAGTCTTTTGGGTCGAGTCAGTTTTGATCCAACGGTTAAGGTTAATCGAGTCTTTTTTTAATAGCCGTTCGATTAGTAATTACGAATATTCGAAAATAATTTTAAAATCAGATAATCATAATAGGTTGAAAAGTTGCCGTTTAGGTTAGTGGTCGAGCAGCGTTATTTAGGTTAACGAGGATGAGCGGGCCAGATCGAGTCTTAGTTTTTAATCGTGGCCATAGGTTTAAGTAATCGGATTTGACGGTCGAGGGATAGTCGGCCTTTGACTTGAACTGTAAGTTTCACTTAACCGATCTAGTGGTCGTAGAGTAGCCACGTTGTTCAATAAGAACCGTCAGATTAAATTTGAATAATCGAAAAAAAAAAACACAATACAGCGTCATTTTGAGGCATTGGTCTTGCGGGTCCGGGTCTGGGTCGGGTTTCGATCCAAGTGGGTTGGGTCGATCCGGTTCGAATCATATTTTCTTAAGAAAAAATTTTAAAATGATTTTAAAAATAAAAAATAAAAAAATAAGTAAATTCTAGAAAATTCTAAAAAATGTTAAAACATCCTAGAAAATCTCGAAAAAATTGTATAAAAATTGTGAAAAATTCCTAGAAACTCCAGAAATTTCCAAAAATCGAGGATTGACGACGGAAAACTAGTCAATCCTATTTTTGAGATTTCTTATATTTTCTTCAGGAAATTGACGATATTACCCTTTACGAGTAAATCGCCTCGGCTTGATATATGAAATAGGTCGAGAATGCTAAGATACGGATTAGGGTCAATCAGGTGATCAATTTTTATGCTTGGATTTTTGAATCTCATCTTTCTTCTAAAAATGATGATTTTACCCCTCAAAGAGTAAATCGTCTTTCTTATTCCGAACGAGCCGTAAAAATTATTCAAAATTAGGATTTGGGTCTGGTGGTGACCAATCCTTCTGTTTGGGATTTTCACTTCACATCACCTTCTATAATAACGATTTTACCCCTCAAAGGGTAAATCGCCTCTAAAATTTCAGAAAAATTCTGGAAATTTTCGAAAAATAGGAAATGGATTAGTTTGGTGACTAATTCTATTTCCATCATCTTTTAACTCCATATTTCATCTGTAATGATAAATTTTTTTCTTTTAGAATAAATTATCCCAAAACTCTTCAAAATTACGATTTTGCCCTACAAGGGCAAATCATATCAAAAACACTCTTTAGCCTTAATTGACATTTCTCTAGGCTAATAGGGCCTTACTAGAGATGTCATGCTGCGTTCATGTGATTCATCCGCATGTTTTGGATCCTTGATTTGCGTACTCATTTTTTTGATTATGTTTGCTAAGATAATCATTATTATCTGCATGAACTCTTAGATTTAGGATTCGTACCTCACTCATCTGCATGAAATCCTAGGGTTAGATAAATCATTCGACTTAGGTGCCGAATGGACACAAACTCTAATAGTTGGCGTAAAAGGTCTCCGATCCCATTTCTCTGGTTATCGCAAAATCGAATAGAATGCTCCCAGTTGTTGGACAGGGTCTCCGATCGTACCCTCCGCAAAACGATCGATGGTGACTTCTTGGCATGTACACACATTACATGTCCCTAGATCACACCGAAAGTCGACCACAAATTTTATCGTTGCGACTTGGGTAACGGGCCTTGGGAGAGGCCCGCGTCCGAATAGACGGGACGACTTATTAACCCCCAAAATCCCATCGCCTTAGCTGAAGAAGATTTTTTCACGGCCGTGACAAGAGGATTGCCAAGTGAAACTTGTGGCACGCAAGCTGAAGGGTGGCGTTTCGGCTTGGTGGAAACATACTCAATTGACCCGACGCCGATAAGGAATGGCTCTTATCCGGACATGGAGTCGGATGAAACAGAAGTTAAAGATTCGGTTCCTCCTGTCGTATCATGAGCAATTGCTATTTCAACAATTCTAGAATTGCAGGCAGTTGAATCGATCAGTCCAAGCTTATACGGAAGAGTTTCTTTGACTCTCCGCCCGTAATAACCTCGATGAATCGGATGCCCAACAGACTGCTCGGTACATCAATGGGTTGCAGCTCAATATTCAGAATCGAGTGTCCTTGCATCGATTGTTTACTGTTGATGATGCCCAAGAGATGGCGAGAAAGGTTGAGATGCAGCTGGAAAGAACTACCCCTAGTACTCGAGGTAGCAACTACTCCGGTCATGGGTCATTTGGAAACGGAAAGCAAACTGAAGTTTCTAGTTCTTCGACACAGCAACACAATGACAAGAATCGAAATTCAGAGAGTGCCTTAGGAGTGTCCAAGGAATAGATGACAACAAATAATCGCGCCTCTAATCCGAATGCACATAATCCTTATGCCAAGCCTCAACCGATTAAGTGCTATAAGTGTAATGAGTTGGGCCATCGTTCAAGCGATTGTCCACGATGGAGGATGGCTAATATCATTGAGTATGATGACGATGTATATGAGGAAGAATGGGAGGTGAAGAAGAGATAGAAGATGAAGTGGGCGAGCAAGTTAAATGTGTAGTCCGACGTCTATTACGTATCTCGCGGATTGAGGACACCCAACAGAATAACCTTTTTCGCGCTCGATGTACTATCAACGGCAAAGTATGTGATGTCATCATTAATAGCGGGAGTAGCGAGAATATAGTATCGAAGGCCTTGATGGATCACTTGCAACTGAATACAGAGCCACATCCTGCACCTTATACAATTGGTTGAATTCGTTAAGGAGTTGAACTTAAGATAAATCAACTACATCGTTTACCTATCTCTATTGGAAAAACGTATAAGGATACTATTGTTTGTGATGTTGTGGAGATGGATGCCTGCCATGCCTTATTGGGACCACTGTGGCAGTATGATGTTGAAATTACCCATCGAGTTAGGGAGAATACTTATTTTTGTGTGTGGAAAAAGACTAAGATTATGTTGAAACCAAAGAATAATACCCCCCAAATTGTGAAGAAGCAAGATATAGGTGTTATACTAAATGTCTAAAAGCGTGAAGGAATGTATATGATTGTGGAGAAAGGCGATCAACAAGTGGTTGTTTGTATTCCAAATATTCTTAAGCCCTTGTTGAAGGCATTTAGTGATGTTATGCCTGAGGACTTACCCGACGAATTACCTCATTTGAGGGAAATCCATCATGAGATTGATTTTCTTCCAGGTGCCAGTCTCTCCAACTTGTTGCATTATCGGATGAATCTGAAAGAGAACCAGATTTTATAAGATCAAGTGGGAGAACTCCTTCGAAAGGGTTTCTTGCGTGAGAGCAAAAGTCCTTGTACTGTTCCTGCTCTTTTCACACCGAAGAAAGACGGAAGTATGTGGATGTGTGTTGATAGCTGCGCCATCACTCGAATTACCATCGAATACAGATTTATGATTTCTCGACTTGATGATATGCTTGACAGACTTGCTAGATCCAAGGTCTTTACAAAGATCGATCTACGTAGCGGATATCACTAAGTTCGTATCCGTCCTAGTGATGAGTGAAAGATGGCTTTTAAAACAAGTGCGGGTTTGTATAAATGACTTGTTATGCCATTTGGACTCACTAACGCGCCTAGTACTTTCGTGCGTTTGATGACTCAAGTTCTCAAACCTTTTATTGGCAGGTTTGTGGTGGTTTTCTTTGATGATATCCTAATATATTATGACATTTTGATTTCCCAGTCATTTTCAGACTCATTAAAGAGAAGTATATCTAGCGATGTGTTTTAGTAATATCTCGCTCGAATCTGATCAATTCGAGTAGACTGACTAAAAGGGAAAGGCTAACGCGAGATCAAGTACGTGGACCTAGAGAATTCGAATAGGAAATGACGCTTTGACCATAACGGTTATCGAGGGGACATTTAGAACTACAAAAGGCCGATCTAAGAACGATTAAGGAATGCCTTGCTAGCGTTATACAATTGGAGCGCGGGTGATGCCACTTAACCAACGTATAATTTGTAAATTTTTCCTAAATCGAACAGTGACGATCAAAACCATAGGAACTAGTGATAGACCCTCACAATTACATGACAACCAAAGTCGCCAAGAATTGATGAGCCCTAAATGTGATATGAATCACAAGGTCGATACGCGTAAAGTCTGCAAAAGCCGCCCGTCGGTTCGGGATAGACTGGAACTACGTCTGATAGAGAAAACAATCAGAAACGAGTCTTGAAAATTGAAAATGAAGAATCAAGAATTCCAACGTCATGTTTGGATGGGCCGTCGCATTGACGAAGAATATTGGATTGAGAAAAATGACGTTCTGGACGTCGGGGATAAAATTACCATTTTTCCCCTCAGAGCTTTAACCTTGCTTATGCAATTGAAGGAGGGCATTTTGTTCTTTCAACCACCCCAAGAGCCACCGAAAATTGAGAGAGATTGTGGCCATTGAATCACCTTGTTTGACACTTATGACACGTGTCAATGGATTAGCTAAAGAGTGATCATGTCCATTTTTTTTTGCCAACTACCATTCAACCTTTGACTTTGAAGGTTGAATATAGCTTCTCACTCTCTCTCTTGGCCGGCCATTCACCTCATTTCACCGTGAGCCTTCTTCTTCCTCTTGTTCCTCTCTTTGCCATGAACTGCTCCAGCAGACCGAACATGTGCCACCCGTTCGCCCGCTTTGACGACTATTTTCAGCGACCTTTGGCTGGCGAGCCTGCCACCCATGCCTAGCTCAGCCTCTTGCCGACGTTGTCAAAGTAGAAGCGCGTCGATTGACCCACTGAAGAGCTCCAGCTAGCCATTCTCCCGGAAGCCGACGGAAATCGACACAATCTGAGGTAGGCAGCGATTCTGACCTCTTAAAACCTCGAAACGTTAGAGTCTTGTGACCAAATTTTGTGGAGGTATAGGCGACTTGTAGAGTGATCTATGGTAAAAAGTTGAGGTCAATTTGATGAAATTTTGACCCCAAATGGTTCTTGTGATTGTTGAACAGAAACTGTCGATTTGTAGTCTTGAAGGAACCGGCGACTTTCGAAGGAATTCCGATGACGACACAGGCTCAATTCTTCGGTGAGCCTCTTAGACCATTAGATAAACATGTTAGCAAGTAGGTTAGTGATTAAATGGTAGAATTGGAGTATGTTAAGGGCTGGATATGTTCGGTTTACACAGAACCGAACATAGACCGTTTCGGTTCTGTGCAAACCAGTTCTACGGAGGCTGTTGGCTATTGGTTTTGAGTCTCAAATTCATCAATGGGACATGCTATGATGTTGAGGGATGTGTTAATGAGGTTAGAGACTCATGGATTGGTGAATTATATAAGAGAAATTGACAATTGGTTGAAATTCCATAGGTTGCGCGTTGAGTTTGCTCTTGGACCATTGGACCGAATTGTTGAGAGCTTAAGGAGAGGATTTTTGTGGCATCAAGCTTAAGGTAAGGGAACCCTAAACCTAAGATAGGAAGATTGGACTCGATTGGGCGAGTCGAGTAAATTTTTGGATGATTCTTGAAGCATTTTTATGTGATTGTTCCTTGTGCGTCTTAGGACGAGATAGAGGACTGTATGTGTGCTAATGTTCGTTCTTTGAATGGGCTACCTTGTTTGCACGTTGATTGAATCGTCTTGCATGCCATGTTGCATTATTTATGCATGAGTTGCACTCGGCCTTGTGTGCATGATTTGTGATTGTGGCATGACGGAGACGAGGCGAAACCCTGATGCGTATGAGAGGCGGGGTGGTGTGATGGTTATCTTGAGTCGCTGAGATGCGAGACAGAGATGTGACGTGTCGACACTGGCCTGGAGTACATTGAAACCTAATGCATTTACGCGGATTGTCAATGACGGTCTGATACTTTTACGCGTACTGAGCCAGATACGTTCTAAACACGGGCATGAGAATGAGGCAGGCGTTAAGGGTGGAAGTGGTGATGTGGCATGGTGAGGTAAGCATGATTATCTGAATGTGTTATGATGCCATGACTGCATCCTGACATTTGTGTGTTGTTTCGATAACTGATTGCCTCGCATGTTATTTGTATGAAATGCTGGTTTTTATGACTGCCTGAGTGGATGGTCGGCCTAACCTAGGGTTAGGACGCACCTTACTGATATGTGAATCTCACCCCGTTGGGGAACCTTATTTTTACAGATCCTAGGTCTTAACGATTTGGCCTATACGTTTTGGACAAGGGTATTACTAGTTGGAAGCCTCACAGGTACGAGGCCTGGTTCCAAAAGGTCAGGGATGTGCTACTAGGCCGCTGAAGCCCAATGAGGTGCCCCAGGGAGTAATCCTTGATTGGTGCCACGTCACCCGGGACTTAGACCAGGCTGAGGGGTCAGTTGCCGGTTCGAGAAATGGACCGGAGAGGACCCCGACCTTAGAGGACACGGAGGAGGAGGTTATCGTGGTCGAGGCGACTAAGGAGGATCTCGTGGAGCCATCTGCTGAGGAGACTATGGAGGATACCATAGAGGTTCGCTCTAAGACCTTTTCGGGGTACGAGCCCACGGAGGACGCAGAGGAGATCGGGGACTCTAGCAGCTCGTCTTAGGAGTTCCCAGCTTGTCAGTTGGTCTTTTGATGGCGACCCTGAACCTGTTTAAGAGTTGGTTGTTGATGAAGGATCCCTTTTGTGTACTTACCTCGTCCCCATGTTAGCAAATTTAGTAGCTCTTTATCTGTATGAATAGTTGGATATCATGTATGACAGTATTTGCGCTATCCAAGTCCCACTTCATATTTTATACGGAGGAGTTATTTCATTATTGCTTCCACGGGCTTTGTATATTATTCGTCTCTCGACTTATGTGTGGATCTTGGGACCATGAGAGATATTTGGCTTGCTTGCAAGGAGTCGCGTGCTTGTGCCCAGGGCGGGGGGCGTGACATCCCTGTTTGCTTGGTATCAGAGCAACGTCAACTCGATCCAAAATTGATTGAGGATTGGAGTAATAAGGAGGATTAAGTTGGGACGTGGACGGGTAGCGAGACCTTAGGAGACTAGTTAGGATAATACATGGGGTGCACAGCATGTGACTTGACACTTATGAATGGTATTCGGCCTTGGCAGGGTTGTGGTGTTGCATAAGGATTAAGTTCCCTGCTTGGTGTTGAAAGTCATTTTTGGACTTTGGCCTGTTGAATGAATGAGTATGGTTGGTTTTAGTGAACCGTTGGAGTGAACGGAACTGAGGAATGGCCATGGACTACTTGTTGAAATATCTCTAAAACTTGTTGTATGGAGTACTGTTGTGTTATGATTATTTCTGTTAAAGAGCAGTTAGTAGCTTTGGGTGTGGATGAATGAGTGAGTACTAACTCCTTGCTGAATTTGTGGTGGACCAGGCTTAGTAGAAGGAGATAAGGATGAGCAACCCATCTAGGAGATCTGCAAGACCCAAAGGCGGAGCCTCTAGCTCGAGGCAACCTATTGCGTAGGATCCCAAGATGGATGACGTGCTGAGGGCACTGGAGAGAATTAGTGACCTTATTGACAGGCAAACCCAGGATCGGGATGCTGCTACAGCCTAAGCGGTAGGAGTTGCCATAGCTGTCGTCAATGCCAACAACGGTAATAACGGGGACAATGGAAATTAGGGTGATCATGACCAGGGTAACGGGACAGTAAATGCCCAAGAAGAGATGGTCGTGGCTAGACAGATGGGCCAGCTGGTGGAGCCGTTCATAAAATTGAAGCTGACGCAGTTCGACGGGACTGGAGATCCCTAGCTAGCACCTAGGTGGATTGTGAAGCTGGAGAAAGCTTTGGAGTGCTGAGGTGGACAGATGAGGAGAAAGTTTTGTTGACAGTATACTAGCTGGAGGGTACTGTAAACGATTGGTGGGCTGCTATCAAGAATGGAGTTTTCCTAGAAGGAACAGCCATGACCTGGGATGCGTTCAAGACGGCGTTCAACGACAAGTATTTCTCGGAGATGGCCAGAGAAAGGAAGCAGGTAGAATTTCTATAGCTACGTCAGAACCAGCTGACAGTAGACTAGTACAAGGCCGAGTTCTCGAGACTGTCGAGGTACGCACCTCGATCTGTAGAAAATCCCCAAGAGAAAGCATAGAGATTTCGGGACGGACTGAGACCTGAGCTCCGTAGTTAGATGATTATCCTAAATCTGAAGACTTATAAGGAGATCTATGAATGGGGCCAGATGATAGGGAGGGACTTAAGGGAGAGGAATACCGCAACTGGATCGCGGTTTACCCCATTTAGAGACAGGGCAAGAGACCGATGGCGGGCAATAGGCGTTTTGTGCCTCCAGTAAGGAAAAATATCTTGAAGCAGCCAAATCTCACAAACTGGAGTTGCCGCCTTTATGATAGAAGGCATGGAAATGGGCCATGCCCAGTAAGGATGGGAGCTTGTTTTAACTGTGGTCAGCTGGGCCACCAGATGAGGGTGTGCCCAAATCAAGCTCCGGCAAGTCGACTTCAAGGATAGAGACCGCAAGTTGGACCGTCGACTACCACCCTAGATCGAGCAGAATCGACCACCGGTTTAGGGAAGAGTATACGTAGTAGCCCGCAGAGAGGCGGAGGAAGCACCAGACATGGTCACAGGTACGATTTACTTGTGTGACCAAGCTGCATATGCATTTATTTGATCCTGGTGCCACACATTCATTTGTATCTGCTCAGTTTGCTGAATTGGTGGGTATGAAGTTAAAACCGTTGAATATAACTCTGCATGTTGCCACTCCGTTAAAGGATAACATATTGGTTTCATTGGGCTGTGCTGATTGTGAAATCATGATTGGAGGGAGTAAGGGGAGTATTGACCTAGCTGTATTACCCATGTATGATTTTGATGTGATCATAGGGATGGATTGGCTGGGTAAGCGAGTGGCAATGATAGATTGTGGTAGTAGGACAATTCACTTTTACCCTGAAGGCCGCCCTAGCTTTGAATTGGTAGGAAGCCGAGGAGGAATCTCGATTCCCTTAGTCTCATCTCTTGAAGTAACAAAGTTGATGTCTGAAGGGTGTCAGGCCTACTTAGTGGTAGTAATGGACACGACTACCGAAGAGCCAAACTAGAGAGTATCCCAGTACTGCGTGAATTCCCTAACGTGTTTCCCTAAGAGTTGCCAGAATTGCCACCTGAACGAGATATAGAATTTGTGATCGAGTAAGCTCTTGGAATGGAGCCGATCTCGAAGGCACCTTATAGGATGTCCTTGTCAGAATTGAAAGAGTTAAAGGTGCAGATGCAGGAACTACTGGATAAAGGATTTATCCGACCGAATGCTTCACCGTGGGGAGCGCCGGTGCTGTTCCTAAGGAAGAAGGATGGGTCTTTGCACCTATGCATCGACTATAGGCAGTTAACCAGGTAACAGTGAAGAACAAGTACCCACTGCCAAGAATCGATGATCTGTTTGATCAGTTGCAAGGTACAACGGTATTCTCAAAGATTGACTTGAGGATCGGGTATCACCAATTGAGGATCAAGAAGGAAGACATACCTAAGACTGCTTTTAGGACTAGTTATGGTCATTATGAGTTCACAGTGATTCCTTTTAGATTACCCAATGCTCCAGCCGCATTCATGGATTTCATGTATCGAGTATTTAAGGAATTCCTGGACAGATTTGTCATAGCCTTTATTGACGATATCTTGATTTACTCGAGGAGTGACGCGAAACATGAAGAGCACCTGAGAATTGTCTTGCAAACCTTGAGGGAGCACTTGCTATATGCTAAGTTGAGTAAATGCGAGTTCTGGCTGAACAAGGTAGCGTTTCTTGGTCATGTGGTATCTGGAGAAGGGATTGCAGTGGATCCCGCAAAGATCGAAGCGATAACCAATTGGCCTAGGCCTACTACGGTCACTGAAGTCAAAAGTTTCTTGGGATTGACCGGGTATTATAGACGTTTTGTGGAGAAATTCTCATCCATAGCCATCCCATTAACGAGGCGGACAAAGAAGGAAATAAGGTTTGAATGGACAGACAAGTGTGAAAGAAGTTTCCAAGAACTCAAGCATCGGTTGACGACTACACCGGTGTTGATAATTCCATCAGGACCGGGAGGCTATGAGATTTATAGCGATGCTTCACTGAAAGGACTGGACTGTGTATTGATGCAGCATGGAAGAGTAGTGGCCTACGCATCTCGGCAGTTGAGGCCACATGAAATGAACCACCCAACGCATGATCTAGAATTAGCAGCGATCATATTTGCTCTGAAGATCTGGAGACACCATCTGTGTGGCGAGAAGTTCCAAATTTATATCGACCACCAGAGCTTAAAGTATATGTTCTCCCAGAAAGAGCTAAATATGAGGCAGCGTCGATAGATGGAGCTGCTCAAGGACTATGATTGTGATATACTGTATCACCTTGGGAAGGCAAATAGAGTAGCAAATGTGCTTAGTCGGAAGTCAAGCATCGCGGGTCTGCTAGTAAAGGGATGGTCGATGATCAAGAATCTGAGAGATTCCAAATTCAAACTAGAAGTCTGCCAGTTGTCCAGTTTGATAGCGACATTGAGGGTAAAATCTGAGGTCCAGGAAGGAATAAAGACCTTATAGTCTACGGACCCAGATATTCAGAAAATTCTAGAGATGGACGCGACAAAGAGAAAACTAGAATTTCAGGTGTCAGAGGACGGAATTTTGAAGTTTCGAGGATGACTGTGTGTGCCAAAAGATGAAGGGCTCTGGGAAAGGATTTTGTTAGATGCTCATAGGAGCAATTTTAGTATCCACTTTAGAAGTACGAAAATGTATCAGAACTTGCGACAGCACTATTGGTGGAATGGAATGAAGGTGGATGTGGCGAAATATGTGGCTAAGTGTTTGACACGCCAGCAAGTGAAAGCGCAGCATTGTAAGCCTGGAGAACTATTACAGTCGCTGGAGATTTCGAAATGGAAGTGGGAGCTTATAACTATGGACTTTGTGATGGGACTCCCGAAAAGCCAGAGAGGTCACGACTCTATATGAATAGTCATGGACAGATTGATCAAGTCCGCCCACTTCACTCCTGTGCGAAAAGATTTCGCAATGGATAGATATGTCGAGTTATACATGAGGCGATTGTGAGGTTACAAGGAGTGCCTGTAACAATTACGTCTAATAGAGATCCCAAATTTACGGCAAACTTTTGGAAAAGTCTGCAAGATGCTCTGAGAACCCGACTGCAGTTTAGCACTGCATACCATCCATAGACAGACGGACAGTTAGAAAGGATGATTCAGACGCTTGAGGATATGCTACGAGCATGTGTCATAGATTTTAAAGGTGGATGGGAGGATCAGCTACATTTGGTGGAATTCGCGTATAATAATAGCTACCAGCAGAGTATCCAGATGGCACCATTTGAAGTGCTCTATGGAAGGGCTTGCAGAATCCCGATTTGCTGGGATGAGATTGGAGAAAGAAGTATCACAGGCCCAGAGTTGGTAAAGCAATCGGTGGAAGCAGTGAAAATAATTCGGGATAGGCTAAGGACGGTATAGAGTCGTCAGAAGAGCTATGCGGATAAGCGGCGTAAGCCTTTGGAGTTTCAAGTGGGCGATCATGTCTTCCTCAAGGTGTCATTGATGAGGGGACTATTGCGATTTGGAAAGAAAGGAAAATTGAGCCTAAGGTACGTAGGTCCGTTTGAGATACTGGAGCGGATTGGGACCTTGGCATACAAGCTTGCCTTGCCGCCTAATCTATCCCAGGTGCATAATATTTTTCATGTGTCAATGCTACAAAAATATGAACCGGATCCGACACATGTGTTGGATTACGAAGTCATCGAGGTGAACGATAGGGTATCTTACTTGGAGAGCCGATCAAAATCGAAGACCGGAAGGAGCAAATCTCAAGAATAAGACAATTCCATTGGTCAAGGTAGTGTGGGAGCACCATGGAACCGAAGATGCCACGTGGGAAAACGAAGAGACGATGAGGCGACAACACCCCCATTTATTTGAGTAATTAAGTTAGACGTAAATTTCGGGGACGAAATTTTTGTAAGGGAGGAAGCGTTGTGACATTCTGATTTCCCAATCATTTTCAGACTCATTAAAGAGAAGTATATCTAGCGATGTGTTTCAGTAATATCTCGCTCGAATCTGATCAATTCAAGTAGACTGACCAAAAGGGAAAGGTTAACGCGAGACCAAGTACGTGGACCTAGGGAATTCGAATAGGAAATGACGCTTTGACTATAAGGATTGTCGAGGGGACATTTAGAACCACAAAAGGCCGATCTAAGAATGATAAAGGATGCCTTGCTAGCGTTATACGATTGGAGCTCGGATAATGCCGCTTAACCAACGTATAATTTGCAAAATTTTCCTAAATCGGACAGTGGCGATTGAAACCATAGGAACTAGTGATAGACCCTCATAATTTCATGACAACCAAACTTGCCATGAATTGACGAGCCCTAAATGTGATATGAATCACAAGGTCAATACGCGTAAAGTCTGCAAAAGCCGCCCGTCGGTTTGGGATAGGCTGGAATTACGTCTGATAGAGAAAATAATCAGAAACGAGTCTTGAAAATTGAAAATGTAGAATCAAGAATTCCAACGTCATGTTTGGATTGGCCGTCGCCATGTCGAAGAATATTGGATTGAAAAAAATGAAGTTCTGGACGTCGGGGGTAAAATTACCATTTTGCCCCTCAAAGCTTTAACCTTGCTTATGCAATTGAAGGAGGGCATTTTAGTCTTTCAACCACCCTGAGAGCCACTGAGATTTGAGAGAGATTGTGGCCATTGGATCACCTTGATTGACACTTAGGACATGTGTCAATGGATTAGCTAAAGATTGGTCATGTCCACTTTTTTTTGCCAATTACCATTCAACCTTTGACTTTGAAAGTTGAATATAGCTTCTCACTCTCTCTCTTGGCTGGCCATTCACCTCATTTCACCGTGAGCCTTCTTCTTTCTCTTCTTCCTCTCTTTGCTATGAACTGCTCTAGTCGACCGAACTTGTGTTGCTCGTTCGTCCGCTTCGACGACCACTTCCGGCAACCTTTGTCTGGCGAACCGACCACCCACGCCTAGCTCAGCCTCTTGCCGACGTCCTCGAAGTGGAAGCGCGTCGATTTACCCACCGATGAGCTCCGGCCAGCCATTCTCCCGGAAGCCGACGGAAACCGATACAATCTGAGGTAGGCAGCGATTCTGACCTCTTAGAACCTCGAAACGTTAGATTCTTGCGACCAAATTTTGTGAAAGTCTAGGAGACTTGTAGAGTGATCTATGGTAAAAGGTTGAGGTCAATTTGATGAAGTTTTGACCCCAAATGGGTCTTGTGATTGTTGGACAGAAACTGCCGGTTTGCAATCTTAAAGGAACCGGCGACTTTCGAAGGAATTCTGGCGATGACATGGCCTCAAATCTTCGGTGAGCCTCTGAGACCCTTAGATAGACATGTTAGCAAGTAGCTTAGTGATTAGATGATGGAATTGGAGTAGGTTAAGGGCTAGATATGCTCAGTTTACACAGAACCGAACACAGCCCGGTTCGGTTCTGTGCAAACCAATTCTGTGGAGGATGTTGGCTGTTGATTTTGAGTCTCAAATTCATCAATGGGATATGCCAGGATGTTGAGGGATGTGTTAATGAGGTTGGAGACTCATGGATTGGTGAATTGGACAAGAGAAATTAACAATTGGTTGGAATTCCATATGTTGCGCGGTGAGTTTGCTCTTGGACCATTAGACCGAATTGTTGAGGGCTTAAGGAGAGGATTTTTGTGGCATCAAGCTTAAGGTAAGGGAACCCTAAACCTAAGATAGAAAGATTGGACTCGATTGGGTGAGTCGAGTAAATTTTTGGGTAATTCTTGAAGGGTTTTTATGTGATTGTTCCTTGTGCATCTTAAGACGGTATAGAGGATTGCATGTGTGCTAATATTCGTGCTTTGAATGGGCTACCTTGTTTGCACGTTGATTGAATCGTCTTGCATGCCATGGATGCATTGTTTACGTATGAGTTGCACTCAGCCTTATGTGTATGATTTGTGATTGTGGCATAACGGAGACGAGGCGAGACCCTGATGCATACGAGACGCGAGGTGGTGTGATGGTTACCCTGAGGCGCTGAGGCGCGGGGTTGGAGTTGTGTGGCACCCTGATGCGTATGAGACAAGGGGTTGAGATGGCCACGGTCCTAATGCGTTGAAACGCGGGACGGAGATATGACGTGTCGACATTGGCCTGGAGTACATTGAAACCTGATGCATTTACGCGGGTTGTCAATGACGTTCTAATGCGTTTACGCGGACTGAGCCTGATGCATTCTAAACGTTGGCATGAGAATGAGGTAGGCGTTAAGGGTGGAAGTGGTGATGTGGCATGGCGAGGGCTGCATGATTATCTGAATGTGTTATGATGCCATGACTGCATGCATGACATCTGTGTGTTGTCTCGATAACTGATTGCCTCGCATGTTATTTGTATGAAATGCTGGCTTTTATGACTGCCTAAGTGGACGGTCGGCCAAACCTAAGGTTAGGACCCACCTTACTAAGATGTGAATCTCATCCCGTTGGGGACCCTTATTTTTACAGATCCTAGGTCTTGACGATGTGACCTGTGACATTTTGATTTCCCAGCCATTTTCAGACTCATTAATTTGAAACGAGTCTTGAAAATTGAAAATGGAGAATCAAGAATTCCAACTTTACTCGAATTGGTCATCGCCCTATCGAAGAGTTTTGGAACCAGAAAAACGACGTTATGAACGTCGGGGGTAAAATTACCCTTTTGCCCCTCAAACTCAAAGCCTTACCCATTCATTTGAAGAAGGGCAATTTGGTCATTAAACCCTCCCCTTAGGATGCCGAAAAAGTGGACAAATATTGGCCATTGGATCAAGTTGAATGACAAGTGGGACAAGTGTCAAAAGATGGCTTAAAGAGTAGTCTTGTCCAACTTTGTATACCTACCATTCTTCCCTTTGACCATGGGAGTTGAATATACACTCCACACTCTCTCTCTCTCTCTCCTCTCATTCAGCTATAGAACCCCCAAGAACCATCGAATACTTCTTCTTCTTCTTCTTCATTCTGCTCGCCGCCGATCAGTTTCTGGAGCTGCTGTTCAGCCATTTCGACGCCTACTTCCAGCCACCACCGAGACTTCAGCCGGCCATACCAACCTAGATCTACGTCTTGCCGACCTCCTCGAAGTTGAAGCGAGGCATTTGGACCACCGAGGAGCTCCGGCCAAGTGTTTTCCCGAGAGCCAACGGCATCTGCTCCAGCTTGAGGTAGGTCCAATTTCTAATGGAGGCCGACATGTTAGATTTTTGAGGTCAAATTTTATGGAGGTCTAGTAGACATGTATATGAATCTATGGTAAAAAGTTAAGAGTGATTTGAAGAGGTTTTGACCTCGAATCGATCTTGTGAACTATGGACAGAATCTGCCAGAAAACCGACTTGAGGAATCCAGCGACTTTCGAAGGGATTCCGTTGACCATTCGACCTCAAACTCACGGTGAGCCTCATAAACCCTTAGATAGATGTGTTAAAAGGTAGGATGATGATTGAATGATGGTATTAGAGTTGATTTAAGGCTGGTTGTGCTTGGTTTGCACAGAATCGAGAAGAACCGATTCAGTTCTGTGCAAGGCCGGGGCTGTTGGGCTGATGATGGTTGGATTATGAGACTCAAATTGATGATTAAGACATGTTAAGATTATGAGGGTTAGGTTATGGAGGATTATGGTTCATGGATTGAGGAATTGGATAACGAAATTGACGAATTGGTTGAATATTTTAGGTTGCTTGGTGAGTTTGACATTAGACCCTTGGAACCGAATTGGTGAGGACCCAATAAGTGAATTTCGATATTATCAAACGCAAGGTAAGGGAATTCCTAACCTTATGCTAGGAAGATTGGACTCGATTGGGCAAGTCGAGAGATAAATTGATTGATTCGTGAGAGTGTCCAAAGGAATAATTCTTGGTCTGTTATAAGATTGTAAAGGGGTTTATGTGTGCCCTTACATGTGCTTGAATTGCTTGTCGTGTCTGAATATCACTTGATTGCTTTTTATGCCATGGAATATATGAATCGTACTTGAGTTGTGTTTGGCATTGTATGTGCAAATGAATGGAGAATCATAGCATGAGCATGGTATGGCAAGGCCCTGAGGCGTATGAGACGTGGGGCAGAGGTGGATACACTGATGTGATCTAATCGCGGGGTCAAGTTGAGGTTGTGTGGTGCCCTGATGAGATCTAATCGCGGGGTTGAGTCGACCACGGTCCTGATGCAATCTAATCGCGGGACGAAATATGAGGCGTCAGTACCAGCTTGGAGAATCATTGGAACCTGATGCGTTTACACAGGTTGCCAATGACGGTCTAATGCATTTACGCGGATCGAGCCTGATGCGATCTAATCACGGGGCATGAGAAGGGTCTGATGTGATCTAATCGCGAGCATGAGAATAGCCTGATGCGATCTAATCATGGGCATGAGAAGAGCCTGATGCGATCTAATCGCGGGCATGAGGATAGCCTGATGCGATCTAATCGCCAGTTAGAGAATGAGGCAGGAAGGAAAGGATGGTTGTGGTGAGGTGGCAGGATGAGTCGTGCATGAACCTCTAAGTGTGTTATGATACCATATTTGCATGCATGTCACCTGTGTGTGGTTATCTATATTGAATTTACTGGGACGTCTATGAGTTTGAATTATTGGGTTATGCGACTACCTGAGTGGACGGTCGGCCTAATCTAGGGTTTGGACCCACCTTACTAAAATGTGAATCTCACCCCGTTGTGGGTAACATTTTTCAAGTCCCTGATGAAGGAAACCAGGCTTGCCATGGATTGGCACAAAGACGAGGTCATTAGAGGAAAATGAAGACTTCTCTTTTGTAACCTTAGAATTGAATAGTAGATATCTTGAGGATTTAGATTTGTAATCAATGAAGTATGATTGACCTTTATTAAATGTGTGCCCTTGTGTCCTAAGTTATCGGATGTTGCTTTATTTGTAAATTGGAGTTAACGTCGCTTCCGCATGCATGTTTCTTTCAGCGTCTAGGATATTAGCCGATGGATCCTCGAGCTTTTAATAAGGAATGGCTTGGTGGGATGCTTGCGTGCTCGTCGGATTCGAGATGTGACATGCCCGTTTGATTGGTATCAAAGCAAGGTCAGCTCGATCCAATGTGATTGAGATGTGGAGTGATAAGGAGCGATGACTTGTGGATAATTAGGTAGTGAGACTTTGAGGGATAAGCATGGATTGCTGAATCTTGAGGACTATAGGTTTGAATTTGTATAGTATTCTAATGATCCTAGTGCCGATTTAAGGGATGATCTTGAACGGCTTTATGAATAAGGCTCGCAAGGAAGTGAATAGAAATTGAGGAGTCATGAGTTTGGATTTGAGGTTGCTAGATAATAAATTATGAATGAAGGGTCAATTGAAGTGTGTAATTGTGATCTTGGTTTGTCAATGACCAACTTGAGGAGTACGAGTTATAAAGAGGCGACTGATGTTAGTGAATTCAAGCTTGAATTGCGTGATATCTTGATGGTTTAGTCATCGATTGCTATTGACAGTCTTGGATGATATGAGATGAGATGCATACACGGGAGCGGATAAGGAATATATGGATTAAAGGTCAAACGTGATCGAATGCTTATGGATTTGATTTAGTTAGCAACTTCACTTGAGGTACATGGTTGAATATAGGCAATTGATCTATGAGATGTGATGGTCATTGGTGGAATTAGAACTCTTCAATGGATAGAAATTGATCTGAAGGAGATTTTGATATGACAAGTGGTGAGGACAGTCATGCTGTGCTTGTGTTTGTGTCTTTGAAATGAAAGTTGATGAGGGTGCATCCACAAACTTATCGCTGTTGGACTTAATAAACTGTCGCTTGGTATGGGACAAGTTGATGGGATACCTATAAACTGTAATGAAACATGGTATGGGACATGTGGAACGGGACTTTCTCTGTAGATATGTGACTTAGGACAACCTGCAACGGCTAGGTCTGATGAGGGCGGGGAGTGATAGCCAGGACAAAGAGGCCCGGACAATGAGCGACTTTTGGCAGGCTTCTAAGATGGCAAGAGGCAAGAATGACCCAAGTCATAACTTGAAAGAGAAAGTCTAGGTATCAGGTTGAGTCCAATTATGGATAAGAGATGTATGGCACGGGATTGATCCTCATCAAGAATGATCAATAGTGGCATGACATGTGTAATGGCGCCTATGAGTGGCATGGTTAAAAGCTTCGTGCTTGACAGTGGACGCCCTTATTAAAAAGAAAAGTGATGTTTTGAGGAGCCTGTTAGGCGTGTTCTATGACTGGCACCATATGATTAGTTTGGCTAAGGTCTAACGGAGAGATTAGACAACCTGTGGGGTTTATAGCCGTTGAACCGAGGCATGCTGAGAATGAGATAGTCTGTTGTGATTATGCTAGAGTGGCGGATGCCTCTAGGCTTAAAGTATGAGCTATTGACTCGGTGAATTGTTGCCTTGAGTGCTTGTTTGATAGTTGTCTTGTTGAGGCTAGCCTAGTAATTGACTGAAGATTGAGAAGTTGCCTTGTTGAGGCTGGTCTGTTGAATAGTCATTGACTGATGAGAATATGGAATCTTTGGGTAATGGACAACTAGTTGAGAATTTCCTATGTGTCATTAGAGAGTTGTTTGGGAACCACTGATGGTTGATAGTGGTGAATGATGAGATAAGTAGCCTGAGACTACCGGACTTGAGTAGATGACTTAAGTTTCTAATTCCTAGAGGGAATCATAGTGGTTCAGGAGACATGAGAACCAAAGGACGTTGAACAACCAAGGTGTGGTCGTAGAAGAGCATTGGGCTCGAGTACACATGGATTGGAAGATCCGAGAACTGATATGGATCATGAGAATTGAGTAAAGATGGACGATTGGAATATGAGTAAAATATGGCTCGATCGGTTAATCGTACGAGACCTAAGAGCTGAATGGGTCGTGAGAACTTTAAATAGAAATGAGGAAATTTGATGGTTAAGAAAGCTTGAGGAGGAGCTGCCATGATTCTCTAAGTCGCTATAAAGATAAATGCTTGTGCTGACGAGTTAAGTGATAGAAGTCACCAGAAAGGTGACTCTGAGTTATTTCATTCACGAGAAAAGTGAATGTGTGGGAAGGACCATGAGAGTTTTGAAAAGCTTGTGAAGCTATGAATAAGAATGAGGTTGACTGAGTTTGATGGAGAGATGAAATTCGAAATTGTCTCCCTCTGGATTGAGGATCTTGATAAGGAAACCTTGGAGGTTTTGGGTACACTAAAGAAAGAAAGTGACCCTGGCAGTTGTTAGCCCTAAGAGGCTATTGATAATTGGTGAAAGGTCACTAGAGGAAGGGTTTCCTCGAAGGCATGAGATCTACCTAGACGACCTCTGTTGAGTTATTCAACGGAAAATATCCTTATGAGATTGCTCGAAAGCAAAGGTTGTAGGGATCCTGATAGTTTTGTAAGGATCAGAGGATGATTGACCAATGCGAGACAGAGTTCTCAAGGTTTCCTAAGTATATTAAAAGTCTCTTGAATGAGGTAAATAAATCCCTGAGTGAATTGGAACTCGAAAACCTTATGACTAGTTGTTGTTCCTGATTTTGAGAAATGGTGATGGGACTCAGTAAAAGAGAAGAATGATCGAAAGACTTATGAATAAGAGAACTCCTGCTCTTGAATTACGAGCAAAGAGATGTTCAATGTGAATATGGAACGTGCCTACAGGAAATGGCTGATTACCTAGGCGTAAGACACATGGTGGAAAATGGTAGTCCGTCTTTTTTGTTGTGGAAAGGGTTTAGGAAGAACCGGCATGCTAGTTTGCCTGGAATTAATGACTTCCTGGGATCAGTCGGTTGAATTGGAACCATGAGAAATGAAATCATGAGTTGTTGTTCCCTAAAGAATAGGGCATTGTTCTTAAAGGGCGATTGGACCATGAAATGGTCGTTGACAAAAAGAAAAGTGAACGGACTTGATAGTCCAGACTAGTTGTGATTCTAGTAAATGATTTAGTAAATGAAAAAAGCGCTTAGAGAATGCTTGCAAAGTGATTTGAGGTAATCGAATTGAGCATTCGACAAGTGAACTGGTGGAGACCCAGGGACAAATAGATATCGTCACTTGAGGTGACTGAGTTATGGGAAAGAGAATGTGAAAGCATGGTGGCATTTGAATCCTAGAGTAAAGGTATCGCTGTCAGCGCAGACTCCAAGGTTGCCATCCTATGGAATGGGAAGGGCAAGGTGAATTTGAAGTGAGAAAATGCCACGGAGTTGTGTAGTTTCTTCCTTAGGGTAAGAGACCCTATTGTAAAAGGAAGAAAAACTTTAAATTGTCTTAGTATCATGATTGAGCGTCTGCATCGAGAAAGAGGATGCAAAACTTGAATGACTTCTGGAAGTGAAATCCGAGAGACAATGTTGAATTCCAGGATGATGTTGACGTTCAATGGAACGAACGGAATTGGGATAAGGTCGCCTTAGTGAGTTATGGAACTCAGAGGCTAAAGCACTAATGCTTCTCGAGAGAAGAGTGACAAGATTAAGTAAAATGTCGTGCGGTCCTAGAGGAGACCCACGATGACAGAGAGCCAAGGTCTGAACTCTCAAGTGAAAAGTGCGAGGAACAGTTGGGAAGATTCGACACCTGGTAGAAGGAAGTTGATAATCGCCAAACTAAGTACCCAAGAAATGATTGAGTTGATCGTTACCGTCTTGAGAGACGATGGTTGAACTCATGTAAGGAGCCATGAGAAACATGAACAGACTTTGAGAGTGTCGAGATGCTTGATATATGCTGAATGTGAAGAACACGGGCTATGGATCTGATAAGGTAGGATTTCTCAGTCGTGAAATCTCTAAGAAATGAAATCTCTGTAGAGCCTTGGAGGAGTGGAATGAGTGATAAATCGACTAAAGTCGATGTGGGATTGCTGGAAGTTGAAAGTTCCTGGAATTGACGAATGGTAATAGACGGATCATGAAAAGATTCCCTACAAGAGCTGTTCCTTTGGTAAAATGGATAAAGGATGAAACGTAGCACTAAATGGGCGAATAAACATGAAAAGAAATTTCGAGAACTTGAGTTAAGATGACAACTATGCTGATAAGGGCGTTCCTGTTTAGAATCAGAAGGGGTCGAGAGAACCATAATGACATGATGCAGGGAAGAAACTTGAGGTGTAGCATGACTTACGAAAGCCGACTGTGCGAATGCGCTGTGATAATAAGAACACAGGAGTGAGAACGCTTAGTGCATGATTGGAGTGGGCTTGTGAATATCTTCACGGCAAAATTTGGGAAATAATGTCTAGGTAGAATAAGATTTTGTGTCTATACCTACCGCAAGAAAATAAGGTTGTAGTTTCTAGTGAGGAATCAAACAAGAGGCAACGCTGATGTATGAAACTCCACGTGGGTAAGAGAGCGTTGCTTGTATAAAGAAAAATCTCGAAGTTATGCGAACTACAAGAGGCTGAGTGCATTGACTGCCTAAAGAGGATTGATGAAAAGTTACGTGGAACGAAGGGATTGCCCAAGTGTTATTACGAAAATACCCCTATCGCTGAGGAAGGGTGAATTATTTAGCGGATGCTTAATATTGAGAATTAAGCGGTGCGTAATTGGCAATGGAGAGACAGATTTTCCCTCGAGCAATACAAGATTCAACCACTAAATTGGAAGTTTGTCCAATGACTAATTGACGGCCACCGGAAACACCTAGCCTGAAGGCCAGAAGGGAATTGAGGTATTGCCATGATCGAACATCGATACTTGAAGGGTATTAAGGATTGGTGGAACCCTTGAGACCCTAGAGACGGAAGTACGAGTCCAGTATTAAGGGGAAACCTAAGGAGACGACCTTATCGAAATTCGAGAAGAGGATTATGGTGTTCTTGGAGATGGCACAAGGATGTGCCTAGGTACACATATATAGACTATCGGTGATAAGGGTTGAAAGTAAAATTTATCTATCACATAGTCAAGTACTAGACGTGTCGATAAAAAGGAAAGACATGACGACGAAAGTTGAAGGACCACTTTGATCCAAGGGAATTTTCGGATGGAATCGAGAATGAATTACTACGGATGTAACCATGTAATTTTTTAAGGAGTCAAGATGGTCATAACTCGATTTGGTTAATGGAGGGCAAGTTGATAAAGCCCTTGAATCTCTATTGGTATGAAAGGAAATTTGAAGGGAATGATATGTCGAATGGTATGGACAAATGTTACGAATACCAAAAGAGAATGGAGAGAAGCCAATTAGATTGAGGACTGAAGGAGACAAGTCCCAGGGGAAAGATGGTTTTGGGCTGGAAAGGACAGACAAGATTGCCAAGCCATAAAAAGGAATTATTCGGAAGAACGAGGATGTGATGAGACGCCAATACCCCAGAGGACTGGATTGTTAGAAAGTTGTAAATTTCGAGAACGAAATTTTTGTAAGGGGGGAAGAGTTGTGACATTCTAATTTCCCAGTAATTTTCAAACTCATTAATCAGAAATAAGTCTTGAAAATTAAAAATAGAGAATCAAGAGTTCCAACATTACTCGGATTGGTCGTCGCCCTATCGAAGAGTTTTGGAACGAGAAAAACAACGTTCTGAACGTCGAGGGTAAAATTACCCTTTTGCCCCTCAAACTCAAAGCCTTACCCATGCATTTGAAGAAGGGAAATTTAGTCATTAAACCCTCCCCCTAGGCTGCCGAAAAAGTGGACAAATATTGGCCATTGGATCAAGTTGAATGACAAGTGGGACAAGTGTCAAAAGATGGCTTAAAGAGTAGTCTTGTCCAACTTTATATACCTACCATTCTTCCCTTTGACCATGGGAGTTGAATATACACTCCACACTCTCTCTCTCTCTCCTCTCATTCGGCCATAGCACCTCCAAGAACCACCGAACACTTCTTCTTCTTCTTCATCATTCTGCTCACCGCCGATCAGTTTCTAGAGCTGCTGTTCGGCCATTCCATCGCCCACTTCCGGCCATGACCTGGACTTCGGCCGGCCATACCAACCTAATCTACGTCGATCTCCTCGAAGTGGAAGCGAGGCATTTGGACCACCGAGGAGCTCCGGCCAAGTATTTTTCCGAGAGCCGATGGAATCTACTCCAGCCTGAGGTAGGTCAAGTTTCTAACCCTTTTGGAGGCCGAAATGTTGGAGTTTTGAGGTCAAATTTTACGGAGGTCTAGTAGACATTTATATGAATCTGTGGTAAAACGTTGAGAATGATTTGAAGAGGTTTTGACCTCGAATCGGTCTTGTGAACTATGGACAGAATTTGTCGAAAAATTGACCTAAGGAATCCAGCCACTTCGGAAAACTAGCTTAAGGAACCCAGGCAGTAATCCCTGATTGGTGCCACCCCGTTCGGGACTTAGACTAGGCCGAGGGGTCAGTTGCCAGTTCGAGAAATGGACCGGAGAGTACCCCGACCTTAGAGGACACGGAGGAGGAGGTTGTGGTGGTCGAGGCGACTGAGGAGGATCTCGTGGAGCCATCTGCTGAGGAGACTATGGAGGATACCATAGAGGTTCGCTTTGAGGCCTTTTCGTAGTACGAGCCCACGGAGGACGCAAAGGAGACCGGAGACTCCAGCAGCTTGTCTTAGGAGTTTCTAGCTTGTCAGTCAGTCTTTTGATGGCGACCCTGACCTTGTTTAAGAGTTGGTTGTTGATGATGGATCCCTTTTGTGTACTTACCCCATCCCCCATGCTAGCGGATTTAGTAGCTCTATATCTGTATGAATAGTTGAATATCATGTATGACAGTATTTACGCTATCCAAGTCCCACTTCATATTTTGTACGGAGGAGTTATTTTATTATTGCTTCCGCGTGCTTTGTATATTATACATCTCTCGACTTATGTGTGGATCTTGGGACCACGAGAGATATTTGGTTTGCTTGTAGGGAGTCGCGTGCTCGTGCCCGGGGCGCGACATATATAGTCCAAATGATCGGCAGTACATGGAGCACTTGAGAGATGTCTTGCTGGCCTTGCAGTCGAACCAATTATTTATTAATCTTAAGAAGTGTAGTTTCATGACAGAACGATTTCTTTTTTTGGGTTTTGTTGTTGGAGCAAATGGCCTTCATGTAGATGTCGAAAAGGTAGCTAAAATCCGTAGTTGGCCAGTACCTCAAAATGTTGGTGAGGCTCATAGTTTCCATGGCCTTGCGGCATTCTACTGGCACTTCATCAGGAATTTTAGCACCATTATAGCCCCAATCGCCGATTGTTTGAAGAAAGGGAAGTTTCATTGGGGTGATGAAGCTGAAGCCAGTTTTAAACTCATCAAAGAAAAGCTCTCCATTGCTCTAGTATTGATGCTCCCTGATTTTGCAAAGGTGTTCAAGCTAGATTACGATGCTTCTAGAATAGGGATTGGTGCTGTTCTTTCTCAAGAAGGTAAGCCTATTGCATATTTTAGCAAAATACTTAATGTTCTTCGTAGGCGATGGTCTATGTATGAGCATGAGTATTATGCTGTAGTGCGATCTATTAAGCATTGACAGCCCTATCTTTATCAGCATGAGTTTGTTCTGAATTCAGATCATCAGGCTCTTAAGTATATAAAGAGCCAAAAACATCTAAATAGGATGCATGCGCGATGGGTCTCCTTTTTGGAGCAATTTAATTTTGTTCTTCATCATAAGGCAAGACACTTGAATAGAGTTGCAGATGCCCTTAGTCGATGTGCGGAGACATTAGTGACCGTGCACAATGATGTCATTGGTTTTGATCATCTTTGTTCTCTTTATGCTGATGATAATTTTGGTGATATATGGGAGAAGTGTTCACAAACAGGCCGTAATGGGGATATGATCATTCAAGATAACTTCTTGTTCTTTGAGAACAAATTATGCTTTCCTCGTGGTTCTTTGCAGGAACAGCTCATTTGAGAAATACAAGGCAATACCTTGGGTGGACACTTGGGTCGTGACAAAACTGTGGCATTAGTTGAGGAGAGATACTATTGGCCCCAACTGAAAAGGTATGTGGGGCGTTTTGTTAATAAGTGTTATACTTGCCAGACTGCTAAGGGTCATTTTCAGAATATTGGGTTATATACTCCTTTGTCTATTCCTACTGGTCCTTGGATAGATATTTCCATGGATTTTGTGTTGGGAATTTTCCGAACACAACGTAGTTTCGACTATGTTTTTGTGGTGGTTGATAGGTTTTCGAAGATGACACATTTCATTCCCTATAAGAAGACTTCGAATGCTTCCTACGTGGCGAGTATATTCTTTTGTGAAATAGTTCAATTGCATGGTGTGCCCAAGACGATCACCTCTGATCGTGACACCAAGTTTCTAAGTTACTTTTGGCGTACTTTATGGAGTTTATTTGGAACTGATTTGCAGTACGACGGTTCTTTCCATCTGCAGACTGATGGTCAGACAGAAGTTGTCAATCCTAGCATGGCTGATATTATTCGATGTCTATGTAGCGACATGCCCAAGAAGTGTGATCGAGATATTGCTCCTGCTGAGTTCGTTTTCAACAACACGGTCAATCGTTCAACTGGTAAGTCTCCTTTTGAAGTTATCTATGGGCGACCTCCATATCATACTCTTGATTTGGTTCCTCTTCCAAAGATCTCTATTTATAATGTTGCGGCCGAGAACCTGGCAAACGCCTACGAAAAGATCGTTTGGATTTAAGAAAGAGTCGCAAAATTATTGACGTTCAAGCTGATGTTGCACGACAACTACTGTTTCTAATTCAAAGTATAAGGATGATGTTGACAAACGGTGTCGTTCCAGTGTTTTTAAAGAAGGTGATGAGGTGATGGTTTTCCTACGCAATTAGTACTTTCCAGTTGGCACCTATAACAAGCAGAAGCATAAGAAGGTTGGTCCATGCCACGTTCTGAAGAATATAAATGACAATGCCTATGTTGTTTATCTTCCTGCTGACCTGAACATATCTTCGACCTTCAATGTGGCAGGCTTATTCGAGTATCATTCTCTCGATACTCCTCTTTATCCCGATGCTAACTCGAGGACAAGTTCTTTTGAAGAAGAGGAGACCGATGTAGAATAATTGTCTCTTAATTATCTTGAAAATTATAATCGGCGAAAATCGAGAAATTTCACTGATTTGGGGTAAATGATTTCAGATCACGCTCAAATTTGGCCGGTTGAAGTCAAACGGCCGTATGATTCAAAGTCACCGCTTTGCCGTGAGATACAATGGATTTTAGCGTTTTAGAGTCGTTTAGATTACTTTTCAAGCAATTTTTTTATTTAGGTAATTTTGAATATTTGGATTATTTGTAATATTTGATTCGAATTCTCTTAGATTAGCTTAGATATGATTTTAATAACGTTATCTTTAGCGATTCTATTACCTAAAGGAGTCATATTTCTATATATAGGACGTCCGACTTTGTAATATTCATTCTATCATTCAATCAAATTCGAGTATTCTTTGGAATCGTTTTCCAAGTTCGCTTCTCTGTGCGTCACATATGGTTTGCTATTTAGTCCTCAGGTTTGCTGCATTAAAGTCCATAAAATTATGAGGGAATCAGGGTGCTTTTTTTTTTCTTATTACATGTTATATCCAAATAAGTTCTACACTTCAATTCAATTTCTATTGAAAGCTTTGGACTCGACAAATTGCCAAATGCAACTAAAAGAGACTCCGCAGTTGGGGTGCACCACAAGCAAGAAGTCGGATGTATATGATGCCGGAAATAGAAACAGATGGTGAAATTTCTGCGTCAGATTGTACAAAAGAAACTTTATCATAGTAAAGTTCAATTCCGCTGTGAGCCGCGGGCAATACATGAGTAATAGAAGAAACAACAAAATAGCCTCACCACATATGTTTATTCCAACCACGACCTCTCTAGGATCAGCCGCTCTTTATTCAAAATCAACGATTGCATAAACATAATCAAATTTCCCTAGCAAGCGGGAGCAGTTTGATTCTTAGTGCTTTTCACTGCCAACGTGGAAACGGCATGGCGAAGAACTTCATCATGCCATCCGAGCAGTCCTTGTCATTAGAGGAAGCAAAGTAGTAGAGCCTCCATTGGCTCAGCACGACCTCAAACCCTTCTCCGGCACCTTTCGGCGCATCGGCGAGGAGGCTGGCACCCCTGAAGTCGCATTTGATGTAGCTATACAGGTTGGGCAGCAAGTATACAGTGTGGGGAGCATCAAACTTGAACACTAGACAAGAAAGTTAAAAAAGTTAAGCGTAGGTAATTCGATTTGATGGTTCATAATGATATTGCCATAGATTCTTGAATAAAGGAAACTTATAAGGGTTCTTGATTTGGTTCGAAATCCGCATCCCTAGACAGTGTTTGAGCTTTCAACAATCAAGTCCACATTAAAGAACAAATGTCACCATCCCTCCAGGATCCTATGCGTTACATTATCTCTCACTCATAATAACCTTGAGTTCGACAGCATCAGGGAAGTAAAACTTCCTAGCACTCCCGGCTAATGATAGAAGTTAGTTGGTTGCACTCACCAAGTTTGTCGTTGATGTAGAAGGGACTGTTCATAAGAGCCCAGTCTGTGTAGTTGTAGCCGTAACGCCAGTTCTCAGATCCACCAACAACAATAGTCTTGGCCTCAGTCATCGCCATGGTGGCTGCTATCACTAGCAACACCATTCCTGCATTCTTCAGTCCTGCCATTTTGCTAAAATATTCTTGAAAGATCTCTCTGATATACTGAAAAACAACGAGGTTAAATTGTCTTGGCAGTTGAAGTGAGTTTCGAGGTTTATCATCGGGGGTTTATATACTCATTTTCTTTCAGGAATGGCCGGAGCTAAATTTTTCTCAACTTGGTTGGCAAAAGAAAAGGAAGAAAAGAAGATTGAATTCATGAATGAACAGAAGACGTTTTGCCCAGGATTTTGAACGAGTCAGTCAATAAAACATGCTTCTAGATTATGGCTTTCGGTTCCTGAAATTCTCTTCTCATTTTCCACTTACCTTAGACTCATCCGAGTCCTCATTTTGCAGTCATTTCATTGAAAGAAGGATTCATATCATGAAAAATTCAAAATTGTTATGCCTATGATAAATTTACTTCAAATTAATTTTTTGACCTCCAAAAACTCTAAATTGGTATATCTGTAACAAATTTATCCTATGTTAGCTCTTGTTAAATTCTATCAAATTGTTGAGTTGGATGACATGTCCAATTAACAGGTGTATCGGTTTGAGATTTTTATCATCTATTTGTCACATGTATACTAGTTTGAGCATTTTTCATAATATTTAATCTAATATTACGAAAATAAATGTATGGTAAATTTGTCACTGATATACCAATTCAAGTTTTTGGTAGCTAAAATTAATTTTGGGTAAAATTATGATAGGGGTACCGATTTGGCAATTTTGGGTAAATGTGCTATCGATGTACCAATTTGAAGTGTTTCGTGGTATTAATTCTTTTAAAGAACGAACAACTAAGGAAAATGGGTAGCATTTGAATTTGGTGGTTCGACTGAGTCCATTGGTCTTCATCGTTTTGGCAATTATCCACTTGGAGAACATAAGGAGGGAAAGGCTATGATTGTGAAGCCACTTGGAAAACAGAGGCAACGTGGGTTGTTTGGTGTGGACGCTTTTTGAGTCCATCTGACAGAGCTCTTCACGGTCAACCTTCGGCAGTCAACAAATTCGAGCCTTTCTTGGCTAGTTTGAATCGTCTTCTAAATAGGAGTGACGTCTCCCATGCTTGGATTTCTATTTCATTCCCGGAGATTTAGTTCAACGAGCTGCTGAAGATGGGATGATGCCACTTGTTGAGTTGACCAAAGAATTTCTTCTTCTTCTTTTGTTGCACCAAGTGAACTTTTCTATACAAGCATGGTTGGGAACTTCTGCCCATCTGCGTCTCAGTAGTACAAATTCTCATTCAAGTTCCTGCATGATGGGGTGTTTTCTCTAACCACCATGTCACGAGTGCATATATTAGTTGCCCGATATAGGCTATTTCATAGATGGTATGATCAAATCAACGGACCACGGTGACAAGCAAACTGTTGCTGAACTTCAGTTTTATAGTGATGTTTCGTGTGAATTTCACTACTTTTATATGTCATCGACTTATATTCTACTCAGTAGAAAGGGGATTGCACCTCAATCCCAATTTGAGGACGATTCCAGGATTCTAAATAAACAAAAGAAAGAGGTAGAAAGACATGCCCAAGCTATGCCAAAACACTGCCAAATTTTCTTACGAAGCATTTTCTTTTTGAGCAGTATCGTTCCATTTTGTCTTCAGTTCTAGAGTAAGTTGATAATTCCTAATATGTGTTGTAAATATCAGTATGTTGTTTATTCCAATGCTTCTATTCATCGTCCAAGTGTTTGCAGTGAATGAGAAAGATACCATAAACTTTGGGCAATCATGCTGCCAACAGTATTTATAAACAATATTTGACTTTGTTATGAAAAGTTGAGAGAGTAGATTGGATCAATTGAAAGGTTATGGACTAAATTGCACATTTCTAGACATTCTTAGGATTTATGTTGCACATTTCGTCATAGTTGAGGGACATGTGATGACTTTTTATCATGTATGATAAGAAAACAAAGATACATTTAATGGTAGGAATAGCTCAAAAATCATATTAAACAAATTAAAAATCTAGATATGAATATGCGGGCATCAACTCAAGTTGCTTCCATTATATATTGAACATCTTATGGTGAAACTGATAATCAGAGAGTGTTCGCATTGATGGATTACAATGAGCATCCACAGAGGTCTGAAAATGGAATGAGACACATCCCAGACCAAACACGATAACTTGTCACTAATTTTTACGGATCCTAAACACAAATTTTTATCCTCTAATTGTTATGGATGATTGGTTTCTAAGTGGACCAGTCTGAAACTGGGAACCGATCCAATGACTCCCGCTTCCAAACTTTGGAAACGGGAGCTGGACCAATGAGGACCGCTCTGATCCCACCTGTGATGTTTTAGCTTTTTCAATGGGTTAGTTCCCGGTGCTCCATGTCGGCTATAATTTCATCCACTCATTGTTTGCCGCGTCTCTCATGGTGTCCCATGTTTCAGATTCTGTAGAGATCCATTTCTCGACGGTTCGAGTATTGTCGAGGGATGACGACGAAGACGAAGATAAGGTGTTAATGGAAAAGAGCAAGGGACCCAGAAAGGCTTTCTACGACATCTGAATCGGCTCACGGGACACGTGCGGACAACAAATGGTTAAAATTACACTTGACATGGGGTCAGGACTACCTAATATTTTCTCTAAAATTGAAAATTAAATAAAATATAGCTTAAGCGAGATCCCACATCAATCTACAAGGAAGGAAACATGTTGTCTATCTACTTTTGAAGAGAAAATAAAGCCCAATGTGAGATCTCGTGTCGGTTAGTGTGAATTTCTTATAATTTATTTATTATTGAACATCTTGTGATTTATTAATTATTATCACATATTGAAAGCGGCATGGAGAAAAAAAAATACAAAAATCAAGGTGTTGAATGGTGGTACGGTCTAATTCCACCACAGAATCCGGAATCAGGTTAAACAATTTTTCCAAAAAATTAGAACCAGGAATCGCCCAAAATCTATGAATTTGTTCTGGTTCCCGGGTTGAAATTGGACCGGTGCTCTCCCTTACCAATTATCAAGAGTTGCTTATTCTTTTGGGAAAAAAAAAGAATCAACACAAATTTTCCAAAGAACCATACTTAAATAGAAAACTAATACTATTAAAATAATCCTGAATGACAAATTTTTGGATTTAATATCACAGCAAAGCCGCACCTCATGCCAAAACTTCTCGGCACGCAAAAAGGGATCGAAGAAAAACTTAGTTCTTGGGGGCGAACATAAGACAATTAGGCTTCATTCGTTTCATGAAATATATGATGTTTTCAAAAAATATTTTCTAGAAAGTCATTTTTCCAAAAAAATTGATAATATTTTTTGGTGTTTGGCTGAAATCTGAAAATGGCAAATAACAACGTTCTTCGGTAAGCGGTTGAAACTTGAAAATAAACAGACAAATATTTTTCGCCATTTGATATGAAAAATTGGATTCGATTTTTCTCCATGCATTCCTTTAAGTAATTTATTATTTCTAATTTTTAATTTCTTTAATTTTATTTTTCTATTCTTTTTTAATCAAAATTTTAATTAATTTTTCTCATTTCTCTTTTTTTCCTCCTTCCACCACCATGACCAATAGGCGATAGCTGTTGGCGGCTTGCTAGGTCCAGGATATGGCATTCGCAAGGCTGCTCGTGATCGCTGAGGCTCGACTACTGGCAGAGAAATATCAAATAGAAAAATATTTAATTACAGATAAAAATGATTAAAAATTCACATGTGAGCTAGACCTCACTAGCCTCGAACGAGTTTGTCAGTTGCTGTGTCCGATCATCAGCGACTGGTAGAGGAAGAAAGAAAGAAAGAATAAAAAATTCAAATATAACAAATTATATAAAAAAAAAAATTGGAAGGTGAGAGTGTGACGCGGATGGTGCTGCAAAAACATCACCGGAGGCAAGTCCGCGCACTGGTCCGCGCACTGGTGATGAGATCATTAAGGTAAAAGATAAGGTTAATTTTGTTGTATTCAGGTTTGCGGCATTAAAGTCTATAAGATTATGAGGGAATCAAGTACGACTTAAATTTCTACTGAAAGCTTTGGACTAGGCAAGTTGCCAAATGCAACAAAAAGAGATCCCTTAGTTGGGGGGGTGGATCACAAGCGAGAAGCCGGATGGATATGATGCTGGAAATAGACTGATTTTACTTCAGTTTATCTAGACGTTATATTTATTAAAAACAGACCGTAAAATGTCTGTTTCGGATTGTAAAAAAAAAATAACAAAACTTTATCTTAGTAAAATTCAATTCTGCGGCGAACCATACATGCGTAATAGAAGAAACAACAAAATAGCCTCACTACATATGTTATTCCAACCACGGCCTCTCTAGGATCTGCCGCTCTTTATTCAAATTCAATGATTGCATAAACATAATCAAATTTCCCTAGCAAGCGGGACCGGTTTGATTCTTAGTGCTCTTCACTGCCAACGCGGAAGCGGCATGGCGAAGAACTTCATCATGCCATCGGAGCAGTCCTTGTCATTAGAGGAAGCAAAGTAGTAGAGCCTCCATTGGTTCAGCACGACCTCCAACCCTTCTCCGGCACCTTTCAGCGCATCAGCGAGGAGGTTGGCACCCCTGAAGTCGCATTTGATGTAGCTATACAGGTTGGGCAGCAAGTATACATTGTGGGAAGCATCAAACTTGAACACTAGACAAGAAAGTAAAAATAGTTAAGCGTAGGTCATTCAATTTGATGTTTCATAATGATATTGCCATCGATTCTTGAATAAAGGAAACTTATAAGGGTTCTTGATTTGGTTCGAAATCCGCATCCCTACACAGTGTTTGAGCTTTCCACAATCAAGTCCACATTAAAGAACAATTGTCACCTTCCATCCTGGAGCCTATGCGTTACATTATATCTCACTCATAATAACCTTGAGTTCGACAGCCTCAGGGAAGTAAAACTTCCTAGCACTTCCGGCTAATGATAGAAGGTAGTTGGTTGCACTCACCAAGTGTGTCGTTGATGTAGAAGGGACTGTTCTTAAGAGCCCAGTCTGTGTAGTTGTAGCCGTAACGCCAGTTCTCAGATCCACCAACAACAATAGTCTTGGCCTCAGTCATCGCCATGGTCGCCGCCATCACCAGCAACACTATTCCTGCATACTTCAGTCCTGCCATTTTGCTAAAATATTCTCGAAAGATCTCTCTGATGTACTGAAAAACAACGAGGCCAAATTGTTTTGGCAGTTGAAGTGAGTTTCGAGGTTTATCATCGGGGGTTTATATGCTCATTTCTTTCAAAAATGGCCGGAGCTAAATTTTCTCAACTTGGTTGGCGAAAGAAAAGGAGAAAAAGAAGATTGAATTCAAGAATTAACAGAACACGTTTTGCCCAGGATTTTGAACGAGTCAATCATTACAACATACTTCTAGATTATGGCTTTTGGTTCCTGAAATTCTCGTCATTTTCCACTTACATTAGACTCATCCGAGTCCTCATTTTGTGGTCATTTCATTGAAAGAAGGATTAATATCATGAAAAACCAAAATAGTCACGCCTATGACAAATTTATTTCAAATTACTTTTTTTTATAATCAAAGTGTCCAGGCCAGCTTACGCTCATCTCGACTATTCCTCGGGAGAAATTAGCACAACAACCCACTGTCATATCCCCTCACTTAAATCACAGGTGCTTATCTGAGGAATCGAACTTGATACAAGTGCGTCTAACCACACAATCCCAAGTGCGTCCAAATCAACTGAGCTACCCATGGATGGTTTCAAATTAATTTTTTGATATCCAAAAAACCTAAACCGGTGTATCTGTAAGAAATTTACCCTACGTTAGTTCTTGTTAAATTTCGCTACCAAATTGCTGAGTTGAATGACATATCCAATTGACGAGTGTATCGATTTGAGATTTTTATCATCTGTTTGTCATATGTGTACTAGTTTGGGCTTTTTCCATAGTATTTAATTGAATATAACGAGAACCAACGTATAGTAAATTTCTCACTGGTATACCAGTTCAAGTTTTTGGTAGCTAAAATTAGTTTTCGATAAAATTATCATAGGTGTCCCAATTTGGCAATTTCCGATAAATGTGCCATAGATGTACGTATTAACCCTTATGAACAGCTAAGGAAAATAGGTAGCATTTGAATTTGGTGGTTTGACTGAGTCGGTTGGTCTTCACCGTTTAGGCAATCATCCACTTGGAGAACAAAAAGAAGGAAAGGCTATGATTGTGAAGCCACTTGGAAAACACGGGCAACGTGGGTTGTTTGGTGTGGACGCTTTTTGAGTCCATCTGACAGAGCTCTTTACGGTCAACCTTCGGCAGTCAACAAATTCGAGTCTTTCTTGGCTAGTTTGAATCGTCTTCTAAATAGGAGTGACGTCTCCCATGCTTGGATTTCTATTACATTCCCGGAGATTTAGTTCAACATGCTGCTGATGATGGGATGCTGCCACTTGTTAAGTTGACCTAAGAATTTCTTCTTCTTCTTCTTCTTTTTTTGCACCAAGTGAACTTTTCTATACAAGTATTGGATTATGTTAAGTAGGGTCCATGAGGTTACGGTGTGCGCTCATGCAGTCAACCACACCGCTCACCGTTATCTGTAATGTTGAACGAAAGAATACGTTTCTTTGTTCAACAGACGTTACTTGAACGAAAGTATACGATACCTTGCTTAAAAGAACATCATCCACTCCAGAGGATCTGTAATTGTGACATACGACTCGTTCCCAAAAAATAGAGAATGTAGAACTCTCCTCTCTACCAACTGTTGATTGTCGTTCGTCAAAGGAACTCCAAGATCATAAAGGGCTCTTAACCTGTGACAATTAAGGTATGTCCTCGTGATATGCTTTTTATGATCAGCGACTCAAGTGATTTATATGGGCATGTTTCCGCGATTTAGATTGAATATATAATGGGTTCAGTACGCAACATTGGTATCAGAGTAAAAGTTACTTGATTCCTGATTGATTTGTGTTAATTTCGTATGATTAAGTAGTTTTAGCCCTAATTGTGTTGCTACTATTCACACGTGATATTCTGAGTTTGGTTCATCGAAAATATATTTTGAATATATCATTAAAACGGGCTCGTCGAGACGACCATTTTGAGTGGTTGCCGGCCTCGAGGTGACTTTGGAAACGGCCGCACGCGAGCCACGTGCCACGACGGGGCGGTGTCTCTCAAGGCCGAGGTTGTTCGCCTATTTTAAGTCACGTTTTGTTCGTTAAAATTGAGGTCTGAATATACCATTGTGTTCGTCTCGACGAGACGAGAATTTTGACTTGTGGATGGTCGCCAGAGGAGGCCGTACGGCGGCTCATGCGCTTACACCCTCCGGCGGAGCCGCTACCTAGCCAGCCATGCACCACGTGCGGCGCACGTGGTCCGCCAGCCCAGTAGACGTTAGCCACGTGCAACACACGTGTGCATTTGGTCCGCGTGATTGACGTGGACTGACATCAATGGATCGAATTGACCCGACCAGCATCGAAGCCTGACTCAAAAAAAAAAAAAAAAGGCCCAGCCCATTTTCAGATGTGTTCTGACCTAGCCCGCAGTGGATTTGACCTGAACTGTTTGACTTGACCCGTCTGACCGTTGACTCGGCCCGTTTGGCCGTTGACCCGACCCGTTCGATCGTTGACCTAAAAAAAACAAATAGGTCGGTCAATTTATATGGGCTTGTTTGATATCTTGTTTTTGCTTATTGTTTATTACGATATGTTCATAATAATTGCATAATTGATGGATTTTAGTAATCCACTTTATTCTGCATTCGTTGCAGGAACAATGCCCTCAAGAAAAGCACCTCAGCATAAATGGAGGGTTGCTAAAAAACAAAAAACCTCCAAAACTAAGGAGATGAAGGCAAATACAAGCCTTTAATGAACAGATTGAGATATTGAATAATTATGAATGGGATAATGTATGTGACATTATAACCCATGTGACAATGGTCAACAATATGATCCAAGAAATCTTTTGGGGTGGACGTATAGTGGATGATCGAGAAGCGTTTAACGCACTTAAAAATTCTATACCTGAGGATTAGCACGATCGGCTCGACCACACTTGGGATGAACAATGGTCATATAAGACGTTTGTACTACATTTTTTACAAAAAGGTTATAAGGGTCGGGAAAGCGAAAATGTCGTCGCTTGGGATAAATGGATCGTGCAGGCAAATTGCACCCTGGCTTAAGACCAAGGGTCTCCAGAGGGGTTTTCCTAAGGTAGCGATATGGACTCCTGATTTAATCAAAAATCCCCCTAAAGAACTTGCGGATTCCCTACCTTATACAAGGAAATTTACCTGGGTCAGTCGTCGAACCTTAGAGGAAATAACAACGCATGATTATATTTAGACTATAGAAACTTGTTGTTATTTGTAACTATTGTAAGTTCAGTTTGTGTACATCACATTTGTTAGATGTAATTATTTGTGTATATATATATATGTATATCACATTTGTTAGATGTAATGATTTGTGTATATATATATATATAATGTTATATATATTTGAGTGGGAGTGTTCATAAGTTTTAGTAACTATATGATGAGCATATATGGATGATTGATTGATATAGGTTTTAGATTAGAATATCTAGATGATGATGGGGAACTTAGTGAACCATTGATTTTGGAATCTTTTCTGAAATAATATATCAATATAATCTAAATGCATAAATAGAGTTGCATTTGTTGCATACAAATAGACTTAAAATCCGTGCGAAATGCCTAATATTCAAATACTATGGCAATGGCTTCAAAGAACATTGTTGGTGAACTCAACAAGGGTGAGAAATTGAATGGAGAGAATTATCAAATCTGGAGTATGAAAATGCAATATGTGCTAGAGGAGCTTGAGGCATTGGAAGCTCTTAACCTAATCATGACTAAACTAGAGGATGGTAACACTGCACAGCACAAAAGGGACAAGGAAGTCTTCGCTGCCTGGAAGAAAAAGAACTCAACTGCTTGCATTACGTTGTTGAGTAGTAAGGATAATGATATTATGCAAGAGTTTTGGTAGCACAACAATGCTAAAGGCATGTGGGGCACCTTGAAAGCTAGATTTGGATAGACTTCCAACACTAAGCTGAGACAGCTTACTATCAGGTTCGATACATATAAGATGCCACATGAGCAGAATATGAGACAACATCTAAGGAAGATGTAGAACATGATTAGCGAGCTGAAGGATGTTCGTCACATATTGTTTGATGAACAACAGGTGTAAGCTGTAGTCCGCTCTTTGCCTAATAATTGGGAACACATGAAGGTTGACTTGACTCACAATGTGTCACGCCCCGTGCCCCTAGCACGGGCACGCGAACATCCCTGCAAGCAAACCAATAACAATCTCTCGCGGTCCCAAGATCCAGACTTGCCAGTCGAGAGATGATATATAAACATAAGCATGCAGAAGCCATACTTAGACAAACCCCGTATAATATATAAGTTAAGTAGGACCTGGATAGCTTAATAACATTCATACATCAAAGCGTATTGTTCATATAACCCGAATACCAAACCTGCTAAATAAAAGGTGACAGGGTAAGCATATCAAAAGCAAACATAAATCCCTCAGGAGCAAGGTCAGGTTGCCAGTCAAGATCGATCCACCAATTGAAGTATCCTAGGATGAGCTGCTGGAGTCGTCCGTATCTTTTGCGTTCTTGGTCGGCTCATACTTAGAAAACGTCTCAGACAGGACCTCGACGGGACCTCAACGGAATCCTCCATGGTAACTTACTACGACGGCTCAGCAAGGTCTCCCTCGGACTCCTCTAGGACAATGACCTCCTCCTGCTCCTGCTCTTCGATGAACTCCACGGTTGGTGTCTGCTTTGGTCCATTCCTAGACCCTACGACTGACCCCTCAGGCAACTCCTGCTCTGCAACAGTCTGGCACCAATCGGGTATGACACCCTGTGGTACCTCATGTGGCTTCAGCGGCCCTATCTTTGAGTCTCCCTCCTTCTTGAACCACGCCTCGAATCTATGAGACTTCCACTCAGGCTTACCCTCGTCCACCCATACTACAGTACATTTCCTCACATATACATTCCCCTGTCTATCCTGGAACTCATCATAGTACGTTGCCATCTCCTTTGGGTCCCCAAAATGTATTGGCCACATAGTTATGATCTAGGATCTGCAAAGAAGGGTTCCCCAAAGGGGTGAAATACACATCTCAGTAAGAAAAACCTAACCTCAGGTCAGATTGACAGTCTACTTAGGTAGTCGCATCTCTCGACAGATCCACACTCATGAACACATAGGCATAACAATCATAATTCAATAAGTAACAACATACAAAAGATAGGCATGCATTTATGACCTCGTGTCACACTCATATGCACATGTACTCTCGGCCTGCCACTTCGCTACATCCATCAACCTCCGCCTACCTCATTCTCTAGCCCGCAAACTAGTCGCCTCAAGCTCGGTCCTCATAAACGCATCAAACCGTCATCGGTGACCCGCGTAAACGCATCAGGTCCTGATGAATCTCCAGGCAAGGTTCATTAATTCATACTTCGTCCCGCGAATAATTCGCATCAGGACCGTGGCTAACTCAACCTCGTGATTTCGTCGCATCAGGGCGCCACCTAGCCATACTTCACCCCCGATCTCGCCGCATCAGGGTCTCAACCTCCCGCCTCGCGTCTCACACGCCTCAAGGCCCCGCTACGCCATGCTCATGCCACATCACATCGTATGTCTTGATTTTCAATTCCATTTCACACTCACTGGCAAGTGCGCATTCAAATGAATTTCATAAATTTCGTAGCATGCAAATCAATTCAAATGGTATACAGACATGACAAACAACTCAAGCATAGGCAATGTCACACAATCATTTCTTAACATCTTAGGGCATATCAAAACTATCCCATTTGGCAATCTCTTATAAATCATTCCAATCGACCCTCGACTATTCTTATTTCACACGATCCAGGAACTTCGCTGGCACTACTTCCACTTGATCGCGTCGTACTTCACATTCGATCAGCGATCAACCCAATCGAGTCCAATCCCCCCAGCCTCGGTTTAGGAAATCCCTTACCTTAGCTCGGCAACACAAATTTCTCCTTCTTGGATCACCTAAGTTTCGGCCAACCAAGGTCCACACTCGGACTTGTCGCGCAACCTAAAATTTCAACCAATTTGTCAAATTTTTGTACCCAATTCATCAATCCATTAATCCCAATCATCCATAACTCAACCCTCAACACCTCACCACATCATAATCATCAAATTGCAGCTCGAAACCATTGCCCAAAGCCCTCAACAGATTCGGGTTGGACCCAGCACGAACCGGTTCCATTCGGTTTGGTGCTCGCCGGGTCCAACCGATCCTAATCTACTCTAAATCCATCATTATACATTATCCTACCTCTTAGAATGTCTACCTAAGGGTTTGGGAGGCTCACCGTGAGTTTTGAGTCGGTTGCTCGCCGAAAATTCGTCCGAAGTCGCCGGATCGCCTATAGTCAAAATATCGGAATTTTCTGGGCAAAATATTCAAGGCCGGTTCGTGCTCAAAAACTTATCAAATAAATCTCCAATTTTTACCGCAGAATGCTATATGTGTCTATTGATTTTTCACGAAATTTGAGCTCAAGACTCAGAGGTTTCGATCATCAAAAGGGTTGAGAACCGGACCTACCTCAGGTTTGTTCCGATTCTGTCGGCTCTCGGGAAATCTCCTGCCCAGAACACCTCGGTACTCCAAACACATTGATTCTTGTGGGAAGAGCTCGGCAAGACGTGGAGATTCGTCTAAGTGGTCGGCCGGCAGTAGGTGATGGCCGGAGAGGGTGATCGTGGGGGACGAACGGGCGGCGTGGGTCTGGTCGAGCGAGGATAGAATGAAGGAGGAAGAAGATGAGGATGCTCAATGATTGAGAGGGAGTCTTGCCCGAATGGGAGGGTGAGGAGAGAGAGAGGAGAGAGAATTTGTTATATCCAAATTTTGGTCAAAGGCTTTGATTGTTAGGTGGGCAAATAGTGTGACATGACCACACTTCACCATTTAGTGACACGACCACACTTCACCATTTAGTGACACATGGCATGTTGTCTTCCCAATGGAGATCCAATGGCCACCTTTTAGTTTTCATTTTCGGCAGCCATGAAAGGGTTAAAATTCCAATTTGCCCTTCTTTAATCATAAAGGTAAAGTTCTAAGCTTGAGGGGCAAAACGGTCATTTATCCCTGACGTTTCGAACTTCGTTTTTTTCGTTCCAGGGTTATTCGTTAAGGGGACGGCCAATCCAAATGACGTTGGAATTCTTGATTTTCCATTTCAAACTTTTGAAGACTAGTTTCTGATAGTTTTCTCTATAAGACGTGGTTCCAGCTTATCCCGAACCGACGGGTGGCTTTTTCAGACATTACGCGTATCGACTCCGTGATTCATATCACGTTTAGGACTTGTCAATTCGTGGCGGCTTTGGTAGTCATGTAATTGTGAGGGTTTATCACTAGTCCCTATGGTCTCGATCGTCATAGTTCGATTTAGGATAATTTTGCAAATCATACGTTGGTTAAGCAACATCACCCGCGCTCCAATCGTACGACACTTGCATGTTAATCCTTGATCATTCTTAGATCGGCCTTTTGGTAGTTCTAAATATCCCCTCAATAATTCCTATGGTCAAAGCGTCATTTCCTATCCGAGTCGCATAGGTCCACGTACCTCGTCTCGCGTCAGTCTTTCCCCTTTGGTCGGCCTACTCAAATTGATCAGATTTGAGCGGAATTCAACTGAAACATATCGTTTGATATATATAAACTCCTCATTACAGAGTCTGAAGTTGATTGGAAATCAGAATGTCACAACTTTTCCCCCCTTACAAAAATTTCGTCCCCAAAATTTACATTGCACTCACTTACTCAAACAAATAGGGGTACAGTCGCCTCATCGTTTCTTCATTGACCCACGTGGCTCCTTCCGTCTCGTGGTGCTCTCATACTACCTTGACTAGTGGAATCTTCTTATTCCTGAGGATCTGCTCTTTCCGGTCCTCGATCCTTATTAGTTTCTCTACGTAAAACACTCTATCGTCCACCTTTATGGCTTTGTGGTCCAGCACATGTGTCGGGTCAGACTCATACTTTCTTAGCATCGACACATGGAATACGTTATATACCTAGGATAGATTTGGCGACAAAGCAAGCCGGTAGGCCAAAGTTCCAATTCTCTCTAGTATCTCAAAAGGGCCTACATATTTTGGGCTTAGCTTCCCTTTCCTTCCGAATTGCGACAGTCCTCTCATTGGCGACACCTTGAGGGAGACATGATCGTCCACTTGAAACTCCAGGGGTTTGCGCTGCTTGTCTGCATATCTCTTCTAGTGACTTTGCGCCGTCCTCAGTCTATCCCGGATTACCTTCATTGCTTCCACTGATTGTTTTACTAATTTTGGGCCTGTGATACTTCTTTCTCCTACCTCGTCCCAGCATATCGATGTTCTACAGGCTCCACAATAGAGTGCTTTCAATGGTGCCATCTGTATACTCTGTTGGTAGCTATTGTTATACGCAAACTCTACCAGGTGTAACTGCTCTTCCCATTCACCTTTGAAATTGATGACGCACGCTCTCAACATGTCCTCGAGCGTCTGGATCGTCCTTTCTAACTGTTCGTCTGTCTAGGGATGATATGCCGTACTGAACTGCAGTCGGGTCCCCATGGCCTCTTGCAGGCTCTTCCAAAAATTCACCGTGAATTTCGGATCCCTATCCAAGGTGATCATCATCGGCACCCCGTGTAATCTTACTATCTGTCTCATGTACAGTTCTACGTACTTATCCATGGCGAAGTCTTTTCGTACAAGAATGAAGTGGACGGATTTCGTCAATCGGTCCACGACTACCCATATCGAGTCGTGACCTCTCTGACTCTTCGGAAGTCCTATTACGAAATCCATGGTTATGTGCTCCCACTTCCATTATGGAATCTCCAGGGGCTGCAACAGTACTCCAGGTTTACAGTGTTGCGTCTTCACTTGCTGGCAAGTTAAACACTTAGCCACGTATCTTGCCACATCTACCTTCATTCCGTTCCACCAATAATGCTGTCGCAAATTTTGGTACGTCTTTGTACGTCCAAAGTGGACACTATAGTTGTTCCTATGAGCCTCTGACAAAATTCTTTCTTGGAGCCCTTCATCCTTTGGTACACATAGTCGTCCTTGAAACTTCAAAATTCCATCCTCAGATGCTTGGAATTCTGGCTTTCTTTTCGTCGCATCCATCTCGACAATTTTCTGAATCTCCGGGTCCGTAGACGGTAATGTCTTAATCCCTTATTGGACCTCAGGTTCGACCCTCAAAGTCGCTATCAAATTGGATAACCGATCGACCTCTAGTCTGAATTCAGTTCTCTCAAGTCCTTTATCGTCGACCAACTTCTCACTAGCAGACACACAATACTTGACTTTCGACTTAATGCATCTACTACTCTGTTTGCTTTCCCAAGATGATATAGTATCTCACAATCATAGTCTTTCAACAGCTCCATCCACCTGCGCTGCCTTATGTTCAGCTCTTTCTAGGAAAATAAATATTTCAAACTCTGGTGATCGGTATATATTTGAAACTTCTCGCCACAAAGGTAGTGTCTCCAAATCTTCAGGACAAATACAATCGCCGCTAGCTCTAAGTTGTGGGTCGAGTAATTCATCTCGTGGGGCCTCAACTGCCTAGATGCATAGGCTACTACCCTGCCATGCTGCATCAACACATAGCCCAATCCTTTTAACGAAGCATCGCTGTAGATTTCATAGCCTCCCGGTCCTGACGGAGTGGTCAGCACTGGTGCGGTCGTTAATTTATGCTTAAACTCTTGGAAACTTTGCTCACATCTATCAGTCCATTCAAACCTTGTTTCCTTCTTTGTCAACCGCGTCAATGGGATGGCTATGGAAGAGAATCTTTCCACAAAGCGTCTATAGTATCCTGCCAATCTCAAGAAACTTCTGACCTCCATGACCGTAGTAGGCCTCGGCCAATTAGTTGCAGCCTTTATCTTTGCAGGGTTCACTGCAATCCCTTCTCCAGACACCACATGACCTAGAAAGGCTACCTTGTTCAACCAAAATTCACACTTGCTTAACTTCGTATACAGTGAATGTTCCCTCAGGATCCTCAGTACAATTCTTAAATGCTCTTCGTGTTTTGCATTGCTCCTCAAGTAAATCAAGATATCGTCAATGAAAACTATGACGAACTTGTCCAAAAACTCATTAAATACTCTGTGCATCAGGTCCATGAAAGCAGCTGGAGCGTTAGTCAATCCAAATGGCATCACCGTGAACTCGTAATGACCATACCTCGTCTTGAAGGCAGTCTTCGGTATATTTTCCTTCTTAATCCTCAACTGGTGATACCCAGTTCTCAAGTCAATCTTCGAAAATACTACTGCTCCTTGCAACTGATCAAATAGATCATCAATCCTCGGCAGCGGATACTTGTTCTTCACTGTCACTTGATTCAATTGCCGATAGTCAATGCATAGCCGCAAAGATCCATCCTTCTTTCTTACAAACAGCACTAGTGCTTCCCATGGTAAAGAGCTTGATCGGATGAATCCCTTATCCAGTAACTCTTGCATCTGCACCTTTAGCTTCTTTAACTCTGACAGGGACATCCTATACGGTGCTTTCGATATCGGCTCCGTCCCAGGGGCTAATTCAATTACAAATTCTATTTTCCGTTCCGGTGGTAATCCTGGCAACTCCTAGGGAAACACATCCGAAAACTCACGCACTACTAGAATACTCTTCAACTTTGGCTCTTCGATAGTCGTGTCTATTACAGCCACTAAGTATGTCTGACATCCTTCAGACATCAACTTAGTTACTTCCAAAAATGAGACTAAGGGAATCGAGATTCCGCCTCGACTTCCCACCAATTCAAAGCTAGGGCGGCCTCTCAGATAAAATTGAATTGTTCAGCTTCCACAGTCTACTACGGCCCCCTGCTTGCCCAACCAATCCATTCCTATTATTACGTCAAAGTCAAACATGGGCAATACTGCTAAGTCAATGCTTTTTTTATTTCCCCTAATCACTATCTCACAACCAGCACAGCCTAACGAAACTATGGTGTTATCCTTTAGGGGTGTGGTAACATGCAAGATCATGCTCAACAGTTCTAATTTCATGCTTACTAATTCAGCAAACTGTGCAGACACGAAAGAGTCTGTGGCACCAAGGTCAAACAATGCATAAGCAATCTGGTTACACAAGTAGACCGTATCTATGACCGCTCCCGGCGCTTCCTCCACCTCGCTGTGAGCTACAGCGTAAACTCTGCTTTGTGCCGGTGATCTACTCTATTCGATCAGAGGTGCGGCAGTCGACGGTCCAGTCTGTGGCCTCTATTTTTGTGGTTGACTCACCGGTGCTTGGTTTGGACACATTCTTCATCTGGTGGCCCAATTGACCACACTTGAAACATGCTCCTATCCTTACCAGGCATGGCCCATTTCCATGCCTTTTGCTACATAGTCTGCAGCTCCAATTCGCCGGGTTTGGCGGTTTCACTATTTTCTTCCTTGCGGGCGGCACGAAACGTCTGTTATTCACCATCAGTCTCTTGCTCATCTGGCGATTATCTCTGAACGATGGGAACCGCGATCCAGTTGCGGTATTTCTTTCCTTCAAATCCCGTTCAATCATTTGGCCTCGGTCATATATCTCCTGGTAGGTCCTCAAGTTCAAAGCTATCATCTGGCTACAGAGCTCTGGCCTTAAACCATCCCTAAATCTCCTTGCCTTCTCCAAATGGTCCTCCACAGATCGAGGTGTATACCTTGAAAGCCTCGCGAACTTAGTCTTGTGCTGGTCTATCGTCATCTGGTTCTGACGTAGTTGCAGGAACTCCACTTGTTTCCTTCCTCTGGCCGTTTCTGAGAAATATTTATCGTTAAATGCCCTCTTAAAAGCATTCCAGTTCATGGCCACTCCTTCAGGAAAAACTCCATCCTTGGTGGCAGCCCACCAGTCATTTGCTATACCCTCCAGTTGGTACACAGCCAACAGCACTTTCTCCTCATCTGTGCATCTTAGCACTTTAAAAGCCTTCTCTAACTTCTCTATCCATCTAGGCGCTAGCTTGGGATCTCCAATCCCGTCAAACTGTGTCGGCTTTAGTTTTATGAACTACTCCTTACTCCACCAGTTGGCCCATCTGCCTGGCCGCAACGACTTCCTCTTGATGGTTTACAGTTTCATTGCTCTGGTTTGGCTCACCCTGACTTCCACTTCCACCAACGTTGCCAATGCTGGTATTGACAGCAGCTAGGGTAGCTCCTACTGCCTGGGCTATGGCAGAGTCCCGATCCTGGGCATGTCTTTCTATAATGTCTCTAAGTCCCTTCATTGCCCTCAGTAGACCGTCTACTCTTGGATCTTCAGTTACGGGCGGCCTTAAGCTAGAAGCTTTGCCTCTTGGTCTTCCAGCCCTCCTAGGTGGGTTACTCATCCTTGCTTCTTTCTACTGAACCTGATTCACCACAAGTTCAACAATGAGTTAGTAACTTATTCATTCATCCAATCCAGAGTTACTAACTACTCCTTAACAGAAACAGTTATACAACAACAATACTTCATACATCAATTTTAGAAACGTTTCAACCAATGGCGCATGGCCATTCCTCATTTCCATCCACTCTAGTGATTCACTAAAACCAATCACTTTCATTCATCAAGCAAACCAAGGTCCAGAAATGACCTTCAATCCTAAGTGGAGAGCTTAATTTCTTATGCCTTTCCACAATCTTACCAAAGTCAAACACCATCCATAGGTGTCAGGTCACATGCTAGGCATCCCATGCCTTACCCTGACCAGTTTCCAAAGGTCTCGCTATTTGTCCCTGTCTCAACTTAATCCTCCTTATTACTCTAATCCTCAATCAACTTTGCATCGAGCTGTCCTTGCTCTGATACCAAACAAGCAGGGATGTCATGCCTCGCACCCCTAGCACGAGCACGCGAACATCCCTGCAAGCAAACCAATAACAATTTTTAGCGGTCCCAAGATCCAGACTTGCCAGTCGAGAGACGATATATAAACATAAGCATGTGAAAGCCATACTTAGACAAACCCCGTACAATATATAAGTTAAGTGGGACCTGGATAACTTAATAACATTCATACATCAAAGAGTACTATTCATATAACCCGAATACTAAACCCGCTAAACAAAAGGCTATAGGGTAAGTATATCAAAAGGTAATATCCACAAAATCCCTCAGGAGCGGGGTCAAGTCGCTAGTCAAGATCGATCCACCCACTCAAGTATCCTAGGATGAGCTGCTGGAGTCGTCCATATCCTCTGCGTCTTCGGTCGGCTCATACTCAGAAAACGTCTCAGATAGGACCTCAACGAAATCCTCCATGGTAACCTCCTGCGACGGCTTAGCAAGGTCCCCCTCGGACGCCTCTAGGACTATGACCTGCTCCTGCTCCTGCTCCTGCTCCTTGGTGAACTCCACTGTCGGTGTATGCTCTGGTCCATTCTTAGACACTACGACTGACCCCTCAGACAACTCTTGCTCTGCAATAGTCTGGCACTAATCGGATATGACACCCTGTGGTACCTCATGGGGCTTCAACGGCCCTATCTGTGAGTCCCCCTTCCTTCTTGAACCACGCTTTTAATCTATGAGGCTTTCACTCAGGCTTACCCTCGTCCACCCATACTACAGTAAATTTCCTCACATATACATTCCCCTGTCTATTCGGGAACTCATCATAGTACGTCGTCATCTCCTTTGGGTCCCCAAAATATATTGGCCACATAGCTATGACCTAGGATCTGTAAAGGAAGAATTTCCCAAAGGGGTGAGATACACATCTCAGTAAGAAAAACCTAACCCCAGGTCAGGTTGACAGTCCACTCAGATAGTCACATCCCTCAACAGATCCACACTCATGAACACATAGGCATAACAATCTTAATTCAATAATCAACAACATACAAAAGACAGGCATGCATTTATGATCTCGTGTCACACTCATATGCACATGTACTCTCAACCTGCCACTTTACCGCATCCATCACCTCCGCCTACCTCATTCTCTAGCCCGTAAACTAGTCGCCTCAGGTTCGGTCCGCGTAAACGAATTAGACCATCATCGGTGATCCGCGTAAACGCATCAGGTCCTAATAAATCTCCAAGCAAGGTTCATTAACTCATACTCCGTCCCGCGAATAATTCGCATCAGGACCGTGGCTAACTCAATCCCGCGACTTCATCGCATCAAGGCGCCACTTAGCCATACTTCACCCCGCGATCTCGTCGCATCAGGGTCTCAACCTCCCGCCCCGCGTCTCACACGCCTCAGGGCCCCGCTGCGCCATGCTCATGTCACATCACATCGTATGCCTTAATTTTCAATTCCATTTCACACTCACTAGCAAGTGCGCATTCAAATACATTTCATAAATTCCATGACATGCAAATCAATTCAAATGGTATACAGACATGGCAAACAACTCAGGCATAGGCGATGTCACACAATCATTTCTTAACTTCTTAGGGCATATCAAAACTATCCCATTTGGCAATCTGTCATAAATCATTCCAATCGACCCTCGACTTACCCAATCGAGTCCAATTCCCCTAGCCTTGGTTTAGAAAATTATTTACCTTAGCTCGGCAACACAAATTTCTCCTTCTTGGATTACCTAAGTTTTGGCCAACCAAGGTCCACGCCCGAACTTGTCGCGCAACCCAGGATTTCAACCAATTCGTCAAATTTTCGTACCTAATTCCTCAATCTATTAATCCCAATCATCCATAACTCAACCCTTAACACCTCACCACATCATAATCATCAAATTGCAGCTCGAAACCATCGCCCAAAGCCCTCAACAGATTCGGATTGGGCCCGGCACGAACCGGTTCCATTAGGTTTCGTGCTCGCCGGGTCCAACCGGTCCTAATCTACTCTAAATCCATCAATTATACACTATCCTACCTCTTAGAATGTCTACCTAAGGGTTTAGGAGGCTCACCATGGGTTTTGAGTCGGTTGCTCGCTAGAAATTCGTCTGAAGTCGCCGGATAGCCTATGGTAAGAATACCGGCAGTTTTTGGGAAAAATGTTCAAGGCCGGTTCGTGGTAAAAAAATTATCAGATAAATCTCCAATTTTTACAGCAGAATGCTATATATGTCTTCTGATTCTCCAAGAAATTTGAGCTCAAGACTCAAAGGTTTCGATCATCAAGAGGGTTGAGAACCGGACCTACCTTAGGTTTGTTCCTATTCCGTTGGCTCTCGGGAAATCTCTTGTCCAGAACTCCTTGGTGCTCGAAACGCCTTGATTCTTATTGGAGGAGCTCGGCAAGATGTGGATCTTTGTCTGGGTGGTCGGCCGGTAGCAGGTGATGGCCGAAGAGGGTGATCGTAGGCGGCGAACTGGGGGCGTGAGTCTGGTCGGGCGGCGACAGAATGAAGGAGGAAGAAGATGAGGATGCTCGGTGATTTAGAGGGAGTCTTGCCCGAATGGGAGGGTGACGAGAGAGAGAGGAGATGTAATTTGTTATATCCAAATTTTGGTCAAAGGCTTTAATTGTTAGGTGAGCAAATAGTGTGACATGACCACACTTCACCATCTAGTGACACATGGCATGTGGTCTTCCCAATGGAGATCCAATGGCCACCTTTTAGTCTTCATTTTCGACAGCCATGGGAGGGTTAAAAGTCCAATTTTCCCTTCTTCAATCATAAAGACAAAGTTCTAAGCTTGAGGGGCAAAATGGTCATTTACCTTCGACGTTCCGAACTTCATTTTTCTCGTTCCGGGGTTATTCATTTAGGAGACGGCCAATCCAAATGACGTTGAAATTCTTGATTTTCCATTTCAAACTCTTCAGGACTCGTTTATGATAGTTTTTTCTATAAGACGTGATTCCAGCCTATCCCGAACCGACGGGTAGCTTTTGCAGACATTACGCGTATCGCCCCCGTGATTCATATCACGTTTAGGACTCGTCAATTCGCGGAGGCTTTGGTTGTCATGTAATTGTGAGGGTTTATCACTAGTCCCTATGGTCTCGATCGTCACAGTTCGATTTAGGATAGTTTTGCAAATCATACGTTGGTTAAGCGACATCACCCGCGCTCTAATCGTACGACACTCGCATGGTAATCCTTGATCATTCTTAGATCGGCCTTTTGGTGTTTCTAAATATCCCCGCAACAATCCTTATGGTCAAAGCGTCATTTCCTATTTGAGTCGTCCAAGTCCACGTACCTTGTCTCGAGTCAGCCTTTTTCTTTTGGTCGGTCTACTCAAGTTGATCAGATTTGAGCGAAATTCAACTGAAACACATCGTTTGATATATATAAACTCCTCATTACAGAGTCCGAAGTTGATTGGAAATCAGAATGTCACACAATGTGAATGTCACAACCTTCGAGGATGCTATACGACATCTGAATCTGGAAGAGGACCGCCTTTTGGCAGCTAAAACACAAACTAATGTGTATTTTGTTAGCTCTAGCTCACATGGAGCTTTGGGTTCCAATCGCAAGCACCATGGTAGTTTCAAGAAGTGAAAAGGTAAAGGAGTGGAACCATCAAGTAAAAAACCAAAGTTTGAGAAGCATGGAAAAGGGAAGCATCCCGTAAAGAAAAACGTTTCGATGATGAAATATTACAACTGTGCCAAGAAGGGTCACTTCGCTTGTGACTCTGACTAGCTGAAGAAGGTAGAAACCTTGAACACACTTAAAAGTGTTAGTTTTGTATCCAGTTCTGCATTTTTGACTGAATCTCATCATTTGTGGACTGTAAACTCAGGTGCCATTGACCATGTAGCCAGAGATAGAAGTACGTTTGTGGAATTTTGACAAATTTCAAGTGGAGTGAGATGGATCTATTTAGGAAATAATTCTAGAGTGGAAGTGAAAGGAATTGACACCTGCCAACTGATCATGCATGGTGGACGCATATTATTCCTACACGATATCCTATATGCTCCAAAGATTCATCGAAATCTAATCTCTGTATTAGTTTTAGTCAAACTTGGTTTTAGTATGAATTTCCACAATAATGGTATTGATCTGTTGTTAGGTACAACTTACTATGGTTTTGGTTATTTCATGGATGGCTTTATTGTGAATGTATGTTATTCCTAATTCGCATCTCCCAATTCTAGTGAGAATGATGTGAATGTTTGGCATGCTAGGCTTGATCATATTAGCCAATAGAGAATGAATAGATTAGTCAAAGATAGCTTATTAGGTAATATTGAAAAAGTTGAATTGCCTATTTACGAACATTGCCTAGTTGGGAAAACTACACAAAAGCCATTTGGAAAGGGCACTGGAGCTGAATTTCCTTTGCAATTAGTTTACACAGACATCTGTGATCCAATGAATGTAAAAGCAAGGCATGATGCTGTTTATTTCATCACATTTATTGACGATTATACTCGATATGGATATGTCTATCTGATTTCTCATAAATCAGAAGCATTAAGTTGTTTCAAGAAATTTATGATCTTAGTGGAAAATCAATTAAATAAGAAAATAAAAGCTTTGAGATCCGATCGAGGTCGAGAATATTTATCTGATCAGTTTAGATATTTATGTGACGAAAAGGAAATAGATAGACAGTTATCCATTCTATATACTCATCAACAAAATGGAGTGATTGAAAGAAGAAACATAACCTTACTTGAAATGGTTAGGTCCATGATGGCGCAAGCTAATTTACCGATTGCCTTTTGGGGTGATGCTTTATTGACTGCCGCCGATATACTTAACCGAGTGCCTTTCAAATTAGTCTCTTCCACCCCATATGAATTGTGGATAGGTCGAAAACCTAATTTAATCTTTCTTAAACCTTGGGGTTGTACTACCTATACTCATGAGTCCTTTCATAAATATGAAAAATTGAGACCAAGAGGCAAAAAGAGTATCTTCATAAGATACTCATAGCACTCTAAAAGATATTTATTCATAGGTGAGCAAGAAAGCGAAGTCGTGACTAAATTTGAATCAAGAGATATCACATTCTTATAGAATGATTTTTCAAGAAAGGGCGAAATAGGTGAAGACTGTTCCCTATTTGAGACCTTAGATCAAGATAATGGAACAGTTGCATATAATGATCCAAGTGGGAGCAATGTGAGAAGTAGGGAGTTGAGTGCAAACCAGTCTCAATTACAATCACTTGATGAATCAATACCATTATCTTGTCCTAGTGGAGACATAATGGAGAATGAAATACCTTTGGTACAATCTTCTCCACGGCTAACAAGTCACAAAAGCATTCCTCGACGACGCTTTGAAATTGAAGCGGAAGCTTTTATGATTGCTCCACTAGAAGAGGATGAGCTAAAAAATATAAATGAGGCTCTATCATGCCCTGATAAGAAAAAAATGGATGAAAGCAATAGAAGAAGAAATGGAATCAATGAGATCAAACCACGTTTGGAAACTAGTTGATCTTCCAAAAGGAGCAGAGCCATTGGGAACAAATGGGTTCTCAAAATAAAGCGCAAAGCTGATGGTTCAATTGAAAGGCATGTGGCTTGCCTTGTGGCAAAGGAGTATAACCAACAAGAATCAATTGAATATGAAGATACTTTTTCTCCCGCGGTAAGATTTACCTCGATCCACCTTATTCTGGCAATAGTGGTTAGTTTGGATCTTGAGTTACATCAGATGGATGTTAAGACTGTTTTTTTCAATGGAGAATTAGATGAAGAAATCTATAAGGAACAACCTGTTGGGAATGTTAAAAAAGGCCAAGAATAAAAGGTTTGTCGACTCCTGAGATCGATTTATGGCCTTAAGAAGTTTTCTAGACAATGGAATATACGTTTTCATAATGCCATAGTAGTATATGATCTTGATATGATCAATGAAGATAATTGCGTTTATATCAAAAGATCTAAAATTCACTTTGTAATTTTGTCATTATATGTGGTCGACATATTGATTACTGGAAGTAATATGGAGTTTGTTAATATAGTCAAATGTTAGCTATGTTCTAATTTCAAAATGAAAGATATGGTTGAAGCTACATACATTCTTGGAGTTAAGATTGGGAACCGACCCAATGGCTCCCGCTTCCAAACGTTTGGAAACGGTAACTGGACCAATGAGGACCGGTCTAGGTCTAGTCCCATCTGTGATGTTTTAGCTTTTTTAATGGGATGGTTCCCGGTGCTCCATGTCAGCTATAATTTCATCCACTCATTGTTTGCCGCATCTCGCATGGTGTCTCATGTTTCAGATTCTGCAGAGATCCATTTCTCGATGATTCTTTTCCATAAATATCCCCTTCATTATGTGGGCGTTGCGGGCCACTTGGACGCTGTGAGGATGGTGCTCGGAAGCGGAGCGAGGGGGTTTTGGGCATAGGAGTATTGTCGACGGACGAAGACGAAGACGAAGATAATGTGTTAATGGAAAAGAGCAAGGACCCAGAAAGGCTTTCTGCCATATTTGAAATGGCCCATGGGACACGTAGCGGACAACAAATGGTTAAATTTATTCTTGACATGGGGCCGGGACTGCCTAATATTTTCTCTGCACACCGAGATGGAACACCTTTTCAGGATAACTAAAATTCAAAATAAATAAAATGTAGCGTGAGCGAGATCCCACATCAATGTGCAAGGAAGGAAACATATTGTCTATCTACTTTTGAAGGCAAAATAGAGCCCAATGTGAGATCTCATGTCGTTTAGTGGGAATTCTTATAATTTATTTGTTATTGAACATCTTGTAATTTATTTATTATTATCACATATTCCAAGCTGCATGGAGAAAAAAAGGACAAAAATCAAGCTGTCGAATGGTGTCGATATAGTCTAATTCCACCCCAAAATCAGGAACCGGGTTAAACAATTTTTCCAAAAAATTGGAACCAGGAATAACCCAAAATCGATGAATTTGTTCTGGTTCCCGGGCTTAAATTGGACCGGTGCTCACCCTTACCAATTATCAATAGTTGCTTATTCTTTTGGGAAAAAAAAAAGAGTCAACACAAATTTTTCCAAAGAACCATACTTAAATAGGATACTAATACTATTAAAATAATCTTGAATGACAAAAGTGAGGAGTTTTATCGTAAAAATACATGATTGAATACACCAATCCATGGGTAGCTCAATTGGTTAGGATGCACTTGAGATTATGTGATTCGGCGCACAGGTCCTAGGTTCAATTTCCCAGTTGAGCAAATGTGATTTAAGTGGAAGGCCATGGCGGTGGGTTGCTGTGCTAGTCTCTCCCGATGAATAGTCAGTGTGACATTCTGATTTTGTTGTCATTTTGAGACTTATTAATGAGAATATATCTAACGATGTGTTCTAGTCGTATCTCGCTCGGATCTGATCAATCTCGAGTTGACTGATCAAAAGGGAAAGGCTAATGCAAGACAAGGTACGTAGACCTAGGGAACTCATATAGGAAATAACACTTTGACCATAAGGATTGTTGAAGGGACATTTAGAATCATAAAAGGCCGGTCTAAGGACGATTAAGGAATTCATTGCTAGCGTTGTACGATTGGAGTGTGGGTGATGCCGCTTAACCAATGTATAATTTGCAAAATTTTCCTAAATCGAACGATGACGATCGAGACCATCGGAACTAGTAATAGACCCTCGCAATTACATGACAACTAACGTCGCCATAAACTGATGAGCTCTAAGTGTGATATGAATCACAGAGTCGATACGCGTAACGTCTGCAAAAGTCACCCGTTAGTACAGGATAGGCTGAAATCACATCTGACAGAGAATCGATTCAGAGACGAGTCTCGAAATTAGAAAATGGAGAATCAAGGGTTCCAACATTATAATTAAATTGGATGTCGCCTCATCGAAGAAGATTTGAATCAGAAAAAACGACGTTCCGGAGGGTAAAATTATCATTTTGCCCCTCAAGTCTTGATCTTGCCTTAATAAATGTATAATGGCATTTTGGTCATTGACATTCCCCTCTATAGTTGCCTAAAATTTGGAAAAATGACAGCCCTTAGATGAAGACTTGATGGGCATATGGAGAAGTATCATTAGATGTTCAATTGGCATTTAATAACTCACTTTTAACCTACCATTCCACTTGGTTTGACTCTCAATTTGGTGTATACACCCATCTTCTTCCCCATTTAGTCAAAACCTCCATCACCATAATCATCTTCATCTTTTCTTCATCTTCTCCTTCAAGCCGTGAGCTTCCCCTACCCGACTAAGCCGCCATTGCCACTTCGCACTGCTCGAGTGTCACCACCGGCGACCTCTAGCCACCGAGCCGACCACCCGCACCTTCTTCATCCTCTTGCCGACAATCTCCAAGTGGTAGTTCGGCGTTTGACCCACTGAGGAGCTCCGGCCAGCCGTTCTCCTGAGAGTCGACAGAATCCGTCGCAGCTGGAGGAAAGTCAACGTTTGAGCTCCATAGGACTTCTATTTGTCTCAAATTTTCGGCCAAATTTTGTAGACATCTAGGGCACTCATATACTGAGTTGTGGTAAAAATTTTGGATGAATTTGATGGAGTTTTGACACCAAAATGGTGTTGTGATTGAAGGGCAGAAACTGACCGATAGAAGACTTGGAGGAATCGGCGCCGTTCGTGGACCATTCGGCGTCGCCTTGACTTCAAATTTTCGGTGAGGCTTCCTAACATATAGAACTAGATGTTAACAAGTATATTAGTGGATAAATTGAGGATTGAGATTGAATTATGGGCTGATTGAGTGAGATATGCACATAACCGAAAATGCCCTGTTTTGGTTCTGTGTATACCGAAACTTTAGGGGCTGTTCATGGGGGAATTGAGCTCTAAATTCTTCGTTGAGGCGTATTAGAATGTCAATCGATATGTCAATGAGGTATATGCTTAATGATTTGATGATTGGGCGGAGAAAATTGACAAATTGATTAGTTCCGCTAGGATTGTTTGCTGTCCTGTTTGGGGATTGCTTGGGCCGAATTGTTGAAGTGCTTGGAAGGAGATTTGTGTTGATTTTATCACAAGGTAAGAAGTTTCTAAACCTTGGCTAGGAAGATTGGACTCGACTGGATGAGTTGGTGGTGAATTTGGTGGATTTTCGTGAGATTACTATACATTTGTCCAAGGTTCGTTTTCGTGGATTGGTGATTGCTTGAATGCTTGCTAGATGCATATGCCATGAGTTGATTTCCACATTTGAATAATGAATTCGACTGTCTCGCATGCCATAGGTATTTTGCTCGTTGCATGAGCTTGTACTTGATCATGAAATCTTGAATCGAAATGAATGTTCGGCATATTTAAGAAACTTGTGATACCCTGAGGCGTTGAGATGCAGGGTTGTGTTGAACTGTACCCTGATGCGTTGAGACACGGGGTTGAAATGGCCAATGTCCTGATGCGTTGAGACGCGAGACGAGATTTGATATGTGTCGACATAGGCCTAGAATGAAATTGAAAACCTCATGCGTTTACTCGGGTTTGTCAATTAGATGGTCTGAGGCGTAATTACGCAGACCGAACCTGAGGCGTTTTAAATGCGGGCGAGAAGCATGAGAAAGTTGGAAGAGTGGAATCTATGGCTTGATTTAGTAACGCCATGTCTGACTTGATTAACATGATATGATACTATTACTGTGTAGTTAACGAACTCTTGCATCTCCGTGGCATATCGACTAATGAGTGCAATATATTGCTGAGTGCATATTCTTGTTCATTGTTTGCATTCATCTGGGTGTATTGTCAACCTGACCTAGGGTTAGAACCTATCTTACTGGGATGTGAATCTCACCCCGTCGTGGGACCATATTTTTATATCATAAGCCTTAAGGATGCTGCCAACCCGACTAGGTGACCCTAAAGAGATGACCTCTTATTTTGAGGAGTTCCCGGATGGTAGGGGTACCGTGTGTGTTAGGGAGAGTACTGTGGTCTGGGTCGATGAGGGTGAAGATGAGTTGATACCACATAGATTTGAGGCTTGGTTCCGTAGGGTAGGTGAAGTTACCACTGGTCCGCTGAAGGCCTCGGAGGTATCTCGTCGAGCTGTCTCTAGCTGCTGTCATTCCACTCAAGATTCAGTAAAGGTTGAAGGGTCTGTCGCTGGCTCAAGAAACATACTCGAGAAGACCCCTACTATGGAGAGCACGGTTGAGGTGATTGAGATCGACACCTCAAAGGGCAAACAGAAGTACGACACGATGGAGGATACCGTGGATGTACGTTCCGAGATCTTTTCTGACTACAAGCCAACCGAGAATGCTGAGGAGACCGACGATTCCAGCAGTTCGACTTAGTGGTTTCTAACTTGCTGTAGTTTTTTTTTATGATGGTCTCGTAGGCCAGTTTCTCTTGAGGGTTTGTTATGGTTGTCTTTTGACGCAGTACCGTTACCTCGACCCATCTGTAGGACTAGTTCTCCTACGCTTTTGTACGAACTCATAGAATATTATGTATATATGTTATGTTTTGGCTATCCAGCTTCCCTGGATGTTTGTACGGAGTAGTATATGATATCGCTTCCCCATGCTTCTTTCATTATGCATCTCTCGCTATGCGATTCTTGAGACTCGAAGGTACACTTGCAGGGAGTCGCGCGCCCGTGCCCAGGGTGCGGGGCGTGACAGTCGGGGTGCGCGCAAGCTGACCCGGACATCTCGGTTATAAATAAAAAAATGCATGATCGAATACAAAATTAATGAAATGAGGAAATGATTGGCACATCCTACTTATATGGTTTGGCCAGTGTGAGTGTGACCAATGTCCATGGAAAAGCCGCATAAGGTCCCAATATAAATCAAGTAGTACAACGAAGTTGCAATTACAATCAAGTCACTCAATACTGTGAATATTTCTCCGCGGCTAATTACACCCGAAAATCTCAATGATGTTCAGCCCTGATCATTTCTCATGAGAGAATCACTCAATGTCACAAGCAATTCACAAAATTGGCTTGAACACACTGACTGTTTTCGGACGTAATATCACAACAAAGCCGCACCTCATGCCAAAACTTCTCAGCACGCAAAAAGGGGTAGAAGAACAACTCAGTTCTTGGTGGCGAATATAAGACAATTAGGATTCATTCGTTTTGTGAAATATATGATGTTTTAAAAAAATATTTTCTAGAAAGTCATTTTCCAAAAACAAATGATAACATTTTTCGGTATTTGGCCGAAATCTGAATATGGCAAACAACAATTTTCTTCGGTATGCGGTTGAAATCTGAAAATAAAATAAAAAATAATTTTCGCCATTTGATGTGAAAAATTGGATTTGATTTTTTTCCATGCATTTGTTTAAGTAAGTTATCATATCTAATTTTTAATTTCTTTATTTTTATTTTTCTATTCTTTTTTAATAAAATTTTTAATTATTTTTTCTCTTTTCTCTTTTTTTCCTCCTTCCACCACCGTGACCAATTGGCAATAGCTGCTGGCGGCTTGCTAGGTCCAGGCTATGGCATTCGCCGGGCTGTCGGTCATTGCTAAGGCTCGACTACTGGTAGAGAAATAAAAAATAGAAGCATATTTAAATTACAGATAAAAATGATTAAAAATTCACATGTGAGCTAGACCTCACTAGCCTCAAGCAAGTTCGTCAATCGCTGTGTCCGATCATCAGCGACTGGTAGAGGAAGAAAGAAAGAAAAAATAAAAAATTCAAATATAACAAATTATCAAAAAAATTTGGAAGGTGAGAGTGTGACGCGGAAGGTGCTGCAAAACATCACCGGAGGCAACTCCGCGCACTGGGGATGAGATTATTAAGGTAAAAGATAAGGTTAATTTTGTTGTATTCAGGTTTGCTGCATTAAAGTCTATAAGATTATGAGGGAATCAAGTACGACTTAAATTTCTATTGAAAGCTTTGGACTAGGCAAGTTGCCAAATGCAACAAAAAGAGATCCCTTAGTTGGGGGGTGCATCACAAGCGAGAAGTCGGATGGATATGATGCTGGAAATGGACTGATTTTACTTCAGTTTATCTAGACGTTATATTTATTAAAAACAGACCGTAAAATGTCTGTTTCGGATTGTAAAAAAAAAATAACAAAACATAATCTTAGTAAAATTCAATTCTGCGGCGAACCACGGGTAATACATAAGTAATAGAAGAAACAACAAAATAGCCTCACTACATATGTTTATTCCAACCACGACCTCTCTAGGATCAGCCGCTCTTTATTCAAATTCAATGATTGCATAAACATAATCAAATTTCCCTAGCAAGCGGCACCGGTTTGATTCTTAGTGCTCTTCACTGCCAACGCGGAAGCGGCATGGCGAATAACTGCATCATGCCATCGGAGCAGTCCTTGTCATTAGAGGAAGCAAAGTAGTAGAGCCTCCATTGGTTCAGCACGACCTCCAACCCTTCTCCAGCACCTTTCGGCGCATCGGCGAGAAGCTTCGCACCCCTGAAGTCGCATTTGATGTAGCTATACAGGTTGGGCAGCAAGTATACATTGTGGGGAGCATCAAACTTGAACACTAGACAAGAAAGTAAAAAGCGTAGGTCATTCAATTTGATGTTTCATAATGATATTGCTATCGATTCTTGAATAAAGGAAACTTATAAGGGTTCTTGATTTGGCTCGAAATCCGCATCCCTAGACAGTGTTTGAGCTTTCAACAATCAAGTCCACATTAAAGAACAAATGTCACCATCCCTCCTGGATCCTATGCGTTACATTATCTCTAATAACCTTTAGTTCGACAGCATCAGGGAAGTAGTAAAACTTCCTAGCACTTCCGGCTAATGATAGAAGTGAGTTGGTTGCACTCACCAAGTTTGTCGTTGATGTAGAAGGGACTGTTCTTAAGAGCCCAGTCTGTGTAGTTGTAGCCGTAACGCCAGTTCTCAGATCCACCAACAACAGTAGTCTTGGCCTCAGTCATCGCCATGGTCGCTGCTATCACTAGCAACACCACTGCTGCGTACTTCTATCCTGCCATTTTGCTAAAATATTCTCGAAAGATCTCTCTGATATACTGAAAAACAGCGAGGTTAAATTGTTTTGGAGGTTGAAGTGAGTTTCGAGGTTTATCATCGGGGGTTTATATGCTCATTTCTTTCAAGAATGACCGGAGCTAAATTTTCTCAACTTGGTTGGCAAAAGAAAAGGAGAAAAAGAAGAAATTCAAGAATGAACAGAAGACGTTTTGCCCTGGATTTTGAACGAGTCAATCAATACAACATATTTCTGGATTATGGCTTTCGGTTCCCGAAATTCTCTTGTCATATTCCACTTACGTTAGACTCATCCGAGTCCTCATTTTGCGGTTATTTCATTGAAAGAAGGATTAATATCATGAAAAACTAAAATTGTTAGGCCTATGGCAAATTTACCCTACGCTAGTTCATTTCCTGAAATTTTTTTAGGTCATTTCCTGAAAAAAAATTTTAATAACCAAGGTGTCCGGATCAGTTTACGCGCATCTCGACTATTCCTCGGGGGAGACTAGCATAGCAACCCACTGTCATGGTCTCCCCACTTAAATCACAGGTGCTCGTCTAGAGAATCGAACCTGAGACCAGTGCGCCTAACCACACAATCCCAAATGCGCCCAAATCAATTGAGCTACCCATGAATGGGTTTCAAATTAATTTTTTGACATCCAAAAAACCTGAACTGGTGTATCTGAAACAAATTTACCCTACGTTAGTTCTTGTTAAATTTCACTACCAAATTGCTGAGTTGAATGACATATCCAGTTGACGGGTGTACCGGTTTGAGATTTTTATCATCTGTTTGTCATATGTGTATTAGTTTGAGCTTTTTTCATAGTATTTAATTGAATATAACGAAAATCAATGTAGGGTAAATTTGTCACTGGTATACTAGTTCAAGTTTTTGGTAGCTAAAATTAGTTTTCGATAAAATTATCATAGGTGTACCAATTTGGCAGTTTTGAGTAAATGTGCCATAGATGTACCAATTTGAAATATTTTATGGTATTAACCTTATGAACATCAAAGGAAAATAGGTAGCATTTGAATTTGGTGGTTTGACTGAGTCAGTTGGTCTTCATCGTTTTGGCAATTATCCATTTGCAGAACAAAAGGATGGAAAGGCTATGATTGTGAAGCCACTTGGAAAACAGAGGCAATGCGGGTTGTTTGGTGTGGACGCTTTTTGAGTCCATCTGACACAGCTCTTTACGGTCAACCTTCGGCAGTCAACAAATTCGAGTCTTTCTTGGCTAGTTTGAACCGTCTTCTAAATAGGAGTGACGTCTCCCATGCTTGGATTTCTATTACGTTCCCGGAGATTTAGTTCAACATGCTGCTGATGATTGGATGATGCCACTTGTTGAGTTGACCTAAGAATTTCTTCTTCTTTTTTTGCACCAAGTAAACTTTTCTATACGAGTATTGAATTATGTTAAGTAGGGTCCACGAGGTTACAGTGTGCGCCCATGCGGTCAACCACACAGCTAACCGTTATCTGTAATGTTGAACTAAAGGATATGTTTCTTCGTTCAACAGACGTTACTTGAACGAAAGTATACGATACCTTGCTTAAAAGAACATCATCCACTCCAGAGGATCTGTAATTGTGACATACGACTCGTTCCCAAAAAATAGAGAACGTAGAACTCTCCTCCCTACCGACTGCTGATTGTCGTTCGTCAAAGGAACTCCGAGATCGTAACGGGCTCTTAACCTGTGATAATTAAGGTATGTCCTCGTGATATGCTTTTTATGATCACTGACTCAAGTGATTCATAGGGGCATGTTTCCGTGATTTAGATTGAATATGTAATGGGTTTAGTACCCAACATTGTTATCAGAGCAAAAGTTACTTGATTCCTAATTGATTTATGTTAATTTCGTATGATTAAGTAGTTTTAGCCCTAATTGTGTTGCTACTATTCACACGTGATATTCTGAGTTTGGTTCGTCGAAAATATATTTTGAATATACCATTAGAACGGGTTCGTCGAGACAACCATATTTGAGCGGTTGCCGGCCCCGAGGTGACTTCGGAAACCGCCGAACGCTCGCCACGTGCCACGACGAGGCAGAGTCCCTCGAGGCCGAGGCTGTTCGTCCTTTTTAAGTCACTTTTTGTTCGTCAAAATTGAGGTATGAATATACCATTGTGTTCGTCTCGACGAGACAAGAATTTTGACTGGTGGATGGTCGCCAGAGGAGGCCATACGGCAGCTCACGCGTTGACACCCTCCGGCGGTGCAGCTGTCTTGCCAGCCACGCGCCATGTGCGATGCACGTAATCCGCCAAAGTGACTGACGTCAGCCACGTGCGATGCACGTGGGCGTTTGGCCCACGTGGCTGACGTGGGCTGACATGAGTGGATCAATTTGACCCGACCCGAGACGAAGCCTGGCCCAAAAAAAAAAAAGAGGCCAGGCCCATTTTCAGATGTGTTCTAACCCAGCCCGCGGTGTATTTGGCCCGAATCGTTTGACCCGACCCGTCTGACCGTTGACCCAACCCGTTTGGCCATTGACTTGACCCGTTTAACCGTTGACCTAAAAAAAAGGGTCGGTCAATTTATATGGGCTTGTTTGATATCTTGTTTTTGCTTATTGTTTATTACGATATGTTCGTAATAATTGCATAATTGATGGATTTTAGTAATCCACTTTGTTCTGCATTCGTTGCAGGAACAATGCCCTCAAGAAAAGCACCTCAACATAAATGGAGGTTGCTAAAAGAAAAGAAACCTCCAAAACTAAGGAGACGAAGACAAATACAAGGCCTTAATGAAAAGATTGAGATATTGAATAATTATGAATGGGATAATGTATGTGACATTATAACCCATGTAATAATGGTCAACAATATGATCCAAGAGTGTGACATTCTGATTCTCCTGTCATTTCCGGACTCATTAATGAGAATTGTATCTAGCGATGTATTTCAGTCGTATCTCGCTTGAATCTGATCAATCTAGAGTTGACAGATCAAAAGGGAAAAGCTAACGCAAGACAAAGTACGTGGACCTAGGAAACTCGAATAGGAAATGACGCTTTGCCCATAAAAATTATCGAGGGGACATTTAGAGCCATAAAAGGCCGATCTAAGAACGATTAAGGAATGCATTGCTATCGTTATACGATTGGAGCGCGGGTGATGCCGCTTAGCCAATGTATAATTTGCAAAAATTTCCTAAATCAAATAGTGACGATCGAGACCATCGGAACTAGAGATAGACCCTCACAATTACATGACAACCAAAGTCCTCATGAATTGACGAGCCCTAATTGTGATATGAATCACAGGATCGATACGCGTAAGGTCTGCAAAAGCCACCTGTCGGTTTGGGATAGGCTGGAATCGCATTGAATAGAGAAATTATTCAGAAACAAGTCTTGAAATTCGAGAATGGAGAATCAAGAATTCCAACATTACAATTGGATTGGCCGTCGCCTTATCGAAGAAAATTGGAATCAGAAAAACGACGTTCCGGACGTCGGGGGTAAAATTACCATTTTGCCCGTCAAGCCTTAGCTTTGCATTAATAATTGAACAAGGGCATTTTGATCATTTAAACTCCCCAATAGCTGCCGAAAATTGGAAGAAACCATGGTCATTGGATGAGCTTTGATTGACACATTGGACAATTGTCAACAGATTAAGCCTTGAGTTGATGTCTTCACTTTTAACCTACCATTCAACTCAAGTTGACTCTTGATAATTGAACAAACCTCTAATTCTCTCTCTCACTTGGTTGAATACCCCCTCAATTGCCGGTCATCTTCTTCTTCTTCTTCTCTTGCTCGCCAGCTCGCTGCCCTGTTCCGATCGACTCACTGTTCCGGCCATAACCTTTTCATCCGATGATCGGTTGAGGTAAAACTACCAGCAATAGAAAGCTTATCGTCTTGCCGTTCCAACAAGATATTATGGGTGTAAATCCACCCAACCGTTTGTCTCGTAGAGCCGTTAGAAGGATCAAAGGTCAGGCTGGTCAGTTTTAAATCCGAGAGCTCCTAGCCGACTAGTCCCGACCGTCCCACAATTCTAGCCAAATCTTTGTCATCCAATATCGGATTGAGGTAAAACTACTTCCATCTGAAAGATTATCGTCTTGTGGTTCTAAGGACATATTATAAGCGTAATTTGACCCTGTAGATCTTCCCATAGCTCAATTTGAGTGGACAAAGGTCAGGAGAGATCAAATTCTGACCGGTTTTGGGGAAAGACCTGTTCCGGGGTCTTCCGAACTTCAAATGGCTTCAAATTTTCTGTAAGGTCTTCTATACTTATAGTATTAAAATTGGATGAGCTGTGGTAATATGTTTGGAGGAATTTGATGGAGTTTTGACCCCAAATGGGTCTTGTGTTTGAAGGGCCAGAACTGACCGTTGGAGGAATCGAGGGAACCGACGCCGTTCGCGGACCATTTGACGTCACCTTTAGCTCAAATTTTCGGTGAGGCTTCCCAACCCTTAAAACTACATGCTAGCAAGTATATTAGTGATTAAATTAAGGATTTGAGGTGGTTTAAGGGCTGGTAAGATGAGGTATACACAGAATCAAAATTCGCTCGGTTCGGTTCTGTGCATACCGGTTCTGTGGGGGCTGTTGGTGGTTGTAATTGAGCTCTAAATTTATCGTTGAGAAGTGTGAGGATGCTAATTGATAAATCCATGACCATTTGAAAATTAATGATTGGATGAAATTTGAGCAAGGAAATTAACGATTGGATGAAATTTCCTTAGGTTACGCGATTGAGTTGTCCTTGGACCATTTGGACCGAACTCTTGAGGTGCTTGGGAAGAGGATTGTGTTGCATTGAGCTTGAGGTAAGGGGATTCTAAACCTTTGATAGGAAGATTGAACTCGATTAGGTGATTTTTGGATACGAATCGATCGATTTTTTGAAGTTATTATGTGGTTGCCCAATGTATGTCCTAGAAAGCTATTGAGGGCTTGATTGATTGATGATGCTTGTGTCATCAATTGGTTGTTGCAATTGTATGTCAAATGTAATTATCTCGCATGCCATGGATGTGTCGTTCGTCGCATGAGCTTGCAATCAAACGTGTGTTATGAAATGAACTGAAATTTTTGGCATGTTTGAGAAGTTGTGATACCCTGAGACGTATGAGATGCGGGGTTGTGTGGATGAATGTCTTGAGGCGTTGAGGCATGGGGTTTGAATTGAGTGGCACCCTAAGGCGTACGAGACGAGGGATTAAGAAGGCCATAGTCCTGATGCATTGAAACGCGGGACGGAGTTGAGATGTGTCGAAAAAGGCCTGGAGTAACATTGAAAATCTGATACGTTTACGCGAGTTTGTCAATGAGACGGTCCGATGCGTTTATGCGGACCGAACCTGAGGCGTTCTAAATGCGGGCATGAAAGTGAAGAGGCAGGAAGATGGTCTGATGCGTTTACGTGGACCGACCCTGAAGCATTCTAAATGCGAGCATGAAAGTGAGGAGGCTGGAAAAGGGAGGAAGGTGCAATCTGATTTGAAACGCATGCTTGAGTTTAATGATGTGATAAGATGTTTTGATTGCATGCTTGACATCTGTGTGTTACTTTGTGATAGTAGAATGCCTCATGCAATTTTGCATGTATTATTAGCGTTTGCATTTGCTTAAGTGGACTGCCAGCCTAACCTAGGATTAGGACCCACCTTACTAAGATGTATATCTCACCCCGTCGTGGGATTAACTTTTTCAGGTCCTAGGCGATGGACATCTAAGCTTGACAATGATCGGTGTTTGAAGAAGTAATTATATGAAATGGATTTATACTTTGGTGAATTTAGAGATTTTATGTTACCTTGAAGTTAGAGTTGTATCCTTTGAACCTGTAGTCGGTGTTTATAAGAAGACGTACCCTATATCCTGAGTCATCTTAAGGTTGAATTGAATGGAGAAGTTTCATTGCTTCCGCATGTTTGTATCATTTATAAGTTATTAATTGTTGACCGATGGATCCTGGGTACCACCGAAAGACAAGACGACCCTGGTGGGATTTTGCATCCCTGACAAGTTCGGGGCATGACTTCCCCATTTGCTTGGTATCAGAGCAAGGTCATCTCGATCCAATGTGATTGAGACTTAGAGTGATAAGGAGCGATGACTTGTGGACAATTAGGTAGTGAGACCTTGAGGGATAAGCATGGATTGTTGAATCTTAAGGACTATAGGCTTGAACTTGTGTAGTATTCTAATGATCCTAGTGTCGATTTAAGGGATGATCTTGAGTGATTTATGAATGAGGCTCACAAGGAAGTGAATAGAAATTGAGGAGTCATAAGCCTGGATTTGATGTTGCTAGAGAATATATTATGAATGAAGGGTCAATTGAGGTGTATGATTGTGATCTTGGTTTGTCAATGACCCAAATTAAGGAGTACGAGTTATAAAGAGGCGACTTTCAGGCTTGAATTGCATGATATCTTGATGGTTTAGCTATCAATTGCTATTGTCAGCCTTGGATGAAATGAGGTGAGGTGTATACAAGGTATATTGGATTTAAGGCTAGTTGTGATCGAATGCTTATGGATTTGATTTAGTTAGCGACTCTACTTGAGGTATATGATTGAATATAGGCAATTGATCGGTGGAATTAGAATTCTTCAATGGATAGGAATTGATCTGAAGGCGATTTTGATATGACAAGTGATGAGGACAGTCATGCTGTACATGTGTTGGTGGCTTTGAAACGAAAGTTGATGAGGGTGCATGCATGAACTTTTCGCTGTTGGACTTAATAAACTGTTGCTTGGTATAGGACAAGTTGATGGGATACCTATAAACTGTAATGAAACATGGTATGAGACATGTGGAACGAGGCTTTCTCTGTAAATGTATGACTTGAAACAATCTGCAACGGTCAGGTCTGATGAGGGCGGGGAATGATCGCCGGGATAGAGAGGTCCGAACAAGGAGCAGCTCCTGGCAGCCTTCTAAGATGGTAAGAGGCAGGAATGACCCAAGTCATAACTTGAAAGGGGAAATCTAGGTATCAGGTTGAGTCCAATTGTGGTTAAGAGATGTATGGCACAAGATTGATCCTCAAAGAAGATGTTCAAAAGTGGCATGACATGTGAAATGATGTTTATGATTGGCCTGTTGGGCATGTTTTGTAATTGGCATCATGTGATTAGCTAGGCCAAGGTCTAACTGGGAGAGTAGACGACATGTGGGGTTTATACCCATGAAACTGATGCCTGTTGAGAATAAGAAAGCATGTTGTGTTTGTGACAAAGTGGCAGATGCCTTAGACTTATAGCATGATCGATTGACTCATTGAATTGCTGCCTTGAGTACTTGCTCGGTGTTAACCTAGTTGAGTTTTGGCCTAGTTGAGACTTGCCTAGTAATTGGTTGAAGATTGAGAAGTTGCCTTGTTGAGGCTGGCCTGTTGAATAGTCATTGACTGATGAGAATCTAGAATATTTGGGTAATGAACAACTAGTTAAGAGTTGTTTGGGAACCACTGTAAGGTTGATTGGTGGTGACGAAAGATAATGAGATGAGCAGCCTAAGACTTTAACACTTGAGTAGATGACATAAGTCTTGGATTCCTGGAGGGAATCATAGTGGTTCATGTGACATGAGAATCTGATAAGATTGAAGGACCAAAGTATGGTCGCTAGAGTAGCACTTGGCTCGTGTATGTGAGATACGAGAAGATCCAAGAACTGAGATGGATCGTGAGAATTAAGTAAAGATGAGTAACTAGAACGTGAAAACTAGCAGAGCGATTGACTCGAGTTTGTGAATCACGTGGGACACAAGAGTTGAATAGGTCGTGAGAACCTTGAATATAAATGAGAAATTTTTGTGGGTAGGCGAACTCGAAAAGGGGCTGCCATTGTTACCCAAGTCGCTGAGATGACTAATGCTGAGGAGTTAAGTGATGGAAGTCACGAGAAAGGTAACTCTGAGACTACTCATTTCCAAAGTGGAAACGCGGACAGAAAACCATAAGAGTTTTGAAAAGCTTATGAAGCTATGTATACTGTTAAAATTGACTAAGTTTGATGAAGGGATGGAGTTTGAAACCGCCGTCTTATAATTGAGGGTTTCGTGAGAAAACCTTAGAGATTTTGGGTGCACTAAAGAAAGAAGGTGACCTTGGTAGTTATTAGCCTTAAGAGGCTGTTGAGGATTGGTGAAGTGTCACCAAGGGTAGAGTTTTCCTTGAAGGCATGGTATATGTCTGGATCACCTTCGTTGAGATGTTCAATGGAAGTATCCTCCTGAGATTGCTTGAGAGCAAAAGTTGTTGGATCCTAATAATCTTGTAAAGACCTGAGGAAGGTCGATTGATTTGAGACAGAGTTCTCAAAGTTTCCTAAGTATATTAAAAGTGGTCGAGGACTCTTGAATAAGACAAGTAGATCCCTGAATGGATTGGAATGTAAAAGCCTTATGGCTAGTGGTTATTCCTGACTCTGAGGAATGCTAATGAGATCCAGTAATAGAAGTGAATGATCGAAAGGCATGTGAATAAGAGAAACTCATGCTCATGAAATACGAGCAAAGAAATGTTTGTTATTAAACATAGAATGTGCCTTTAAGGAATGGTCGTTACCTTGGCGTAAGGCTTATGGTGATACATTTCTTGTTGATATGAGAAATATAAAAAAGATTGACGTGTCAGTCTGTTGGACCCTGTCGATCGAAATGGGATCGATTAAGGATGAATCGAGACCACTAGAAGTGGTATTGTTTGTTATCACCCCTAAAGGATAAGGCGTCACTCTTAAAGGACGATTGGACCATGAAATGGTTGTTGATGAAAAGAAAATTGAATGGACTGGATAGTCTTGGCTGTTCATAATTCTAGTGAATGATTGAGGAAGCGAAAAGAGCACTGAGAGTGTAATTACAGAGTAAATTGAGGTAATCTAATCAAGTATTCGATACGTAAATTGGTGGAAACCAAATACGAACAGATATTGTCACTTGAGGTGACTGAATTATGGGAAGAAGAATGCCAAGTATGGTGGCATCTACGTTATGGAGTAAAACATCGCTGTTGGCCCAGACTCCAAGATCGACGTCCTATGGAATATGAAGGACATGGTGGATTTGAAATAAGAGAATGCCACTGAAGTTTATAGCTTCCTTCACATGGTAAGAGACCCTAGTGTGGAAGAAATAAAAAATCCTAGCTGTCTTGATATTAAGATGGAGCGTCTAGACTGAGAAAGACGATGCAGAACTTGAATGATTGCGGTAAGGGGAGTTAAGTTCGAAAGACTATCTTGTAAACGATGTTGAATTCCAAGATAATGTCGACGTTTAGTGGGACAGGTAGAATTGAGATAAGGTCGCATTAGCTGGTTGTGAAACCAAGAGATCAAGGCACTAATGTTTCCTGAGAAAAGAGTGAAAAAATGAGCAGAATGTTGTGTAGTTCGAGCGGGGACTCGTGAGAGTAGAGGGCCAAGGTTTGAGCTCTCAAGTGAAAAGTGTGAATAACAGTTTGAAGATTCAACACCTGGTAGAAAGAAACGGATAAAAGTCAGACTGAGTATCCAAGGAATAACGAGATTGATTGTTACCGTCTTTAGAGACGATGAATAGACTTATTTAAGGAGCAATGAGAAACATGAATAACTTTCAAGAGTATCCTATGGACTCTAATGAGATGCTCGTTGTGTGCTGCTAGTCGTGAAGAGCACGAGTTGCGGGACTGGTGAGGTAAGATCCCTCAGTAGTGAAATTTCTGAGAAATGAAATCCCTATGGAGCCCATGAGGAATATAATAAGGGATGAATCGATTAAGATTGATGTGAGTTGCGAAAATTGAAAGTTTGCTGGAATTGGTGAATTGTTGTGGATGGATCGGGGAAAGATTTCCCACAAAGGCAATTCCATGGATGAATGAATACAAAAGAGTTTTCGATGACTTAAGTCAAATGATGACTATACTGATAATAACGTTCCTGTTTGGAATCGAAAGGGGTTGAGAAAACCACAATGAAGTGATGCATGAAAGAAATTTGAGACGTAGCAAGGCCAACTGAAACAGACCGTGTGAATGCATCGTGACAATAAGACCACGTGAGTGAGAACACCTAGTGAATAATTGGAGTTGGATTGTGTCACGTCCCGCGCCTTATCGCGATCACGCAATCATCCCTGCAAGCAAACAACAAAAATCTCTTGGCGGTCCCAAAGATCCCCAATAAAAAAAAGTCGAGAGATATGATAATTACATTAAACAAATGGAAGCGGTTTCCAACAATCCCCGTACAATATATATATAAAGACTAAGCAGGAACTGGATAGCAAAAGAACATCGTACATCACAATATGCTACTCATCAACTACTACCATCCATATACGTCAAGGCGACGGGGTAAGCATGCCAAAAAGATATCCGCAAAATCCACCAGGGATGGGGTCAGGTCGCCAGTCAAAAAGTCAGTCCGCCATTTGGAGTCGCCCAGGAAGAACTGTTGGAATCTCCGGTGTCCACAGTCTCCTCTGATGGCTCGTACTTGGAGAAAGTCTCCGACGGGACCTCCACAGAATCCTCTATAGTCGCCACCTGTGACGGCTTCGCGCGATCTCCATCTGTGGTCGCCTCCTGGTCCGGCTCAGCAAGGTCTCCATCAAACAACTCCACCACGATGACCTCATCCTCCGGAGGTGGTACAGAATACTCCGCTGTCGATGTCCGCTCCGGACCGATCCCTCGACCCAACCACCGATCCCTCGGGGAACTCCTGGTCCGAAATCGTCTGACACCAGGGAGGTATGACACCCTCCGGAACCTCATGGGGCTTCAGAGGCCCGACCTTCCTGTGTCCGTCCCGTCTAAACCATACCTCAAACCTGTGAGGATTCCATTCTGGCTTCCCCTCGTCTACCCAAACTACTGTACATTTCCTCACGTAAATATTCCCCTGCCTATCAAGGAACTCATCGTAAAAAGCTGTCATCTCCTGCGAGTCCTCGAATCTGATAGGCCACATCGCTACTGCCTAGGATCTGTAAAGTAAGGTTTCCCCAAAATGGGTGAGATAGACATCTCAGTAAGAAAAACCTAACCCTAGGTCAAGTTGACTGTCTACTCAGGCAGTCGCGTCACTCAACAGATCCCCACTCACGATCACACGTAGGTATAACAATCATAAATCGATAAACAACAATACACATGAGACAGGCATGCACTTATATTCTCATGTCACACACGAATGCACGTATATGTTCGGCTTGTCACTTCACCACATCTATTGATCTCTGCTTGCCTCATTCTCTAGCCAGCGATTAGATCGCATCAGGCTCGGCCCACGTAAACGTATCAAGCCGTCATCAGTGACCTGCGTAAACGCATCAGGTCCCGATTCAATTCCTCACAGGGTTTATGAGCTCATCTTCTGTTCCGCGATTATATCGCATCAGGGCTGTGGCTGTCTCAACCTTACGACTTCGTTGCATCAGGGCGCCACCTAATCACAATTCACCCCACGACCTCATCGCGTCAGGGTCTCAACCTTCCGCCCCGCGTTTCACACGCCTTAGGGCCTCGCCATGTCATGCCACAATCAAAATTCATGTCATGAATCTCTATCCTTTACACACGCAATGTCAATTGCATTTCAAGTATAATTCACAATCTCATGGCATGTAAAGCAAATCAACTATTATCCAAACATGGCATGCAATTCCAATACAAGTCAAGGCACACATAAACTTCTTAACTAATCCTAAGACATGCTAAGACTCATTACTTTGGAAAAATGCCCATTAATCGATCAATTTCCCACTCGACTTACCCAAACGAGTCCAATCTTCCTAGCCTTAGTTTAGGAAATTTCTTACCTTTGCTTAGTAACACAATTCATTCCTTCTTGCACCTCCTAAGATTCGGCCAACTCAAGTCCAAGGCCAATTCATCGTGCAACCTAGGACAATCAATCGATTTGTCAAAATTCCAAGTTCAATTCCTCAATTCATCTATCCAAATCACCCATGACATACTCCTCATCATCTCTTCATACCATACACACCAAATTGCATCACAAATCCTGCATGTCCAGCCACCCACAGAATCGGTTTGGCCCGGCATTGAACCGGTTCCATTCGGTTCTGTTCATGCCGGGTCCAACCGGTCCTAATCTACCTCAAATCCAACAATTATACACCATTCTACTTCTTATAACATATATCTAAGGGTTTGGAGTGCTCACCGAGAGATTCAAGCCGTGTGGTTATAGAAAAGTCGTTGAAGGTTGCCAGACGTCCAAGGTCCAGAATTCCGGCAGTTTCTAGGCAAAATAGACATGGGTGGTTCATAGACAAAAACTTATCAAATAAAGCTCAAATTTTTACCACAGAATAATCTATGTTTCTACTTGATCTCCACCAAATTTGAGCTGAAGACTCCAAGAATTCAGCCATCAAAGAGACTAAGAACAGAACCTACCTCTGGTTGGTTCCTATTCTGTCGGCCTGTGGGAGAATGCTTGCCTCGAATTCCACAGTGCTCCAAATAGCCTGATTCCAGTTGGAGGACATCGGCGAGACATGGATCTACATCTAGGTGGTTTGTCAATAGAAGCTGGTGGCCCGAGGTGCAGGTTGTGCAGGCCGAACAACGGTCCTAGTGCTGGTCGGGCGGGCAGCAAAACTGAAGAAGAAGAAGAAAGAAGAGTTCGGTTCTTTGGGGGGGTGATCTACCGAATGAAAGACTGAGAGAGAGAGAGAGAGAGAGAGGATTGTTATCCCAAAAATTGGACACTTGAGTTGATTGGTAGGTGGGCATTTAGTGCGAGATAACTCCCACCCTTGGATTCTTGACACTTGTCACTTGCTATTTCCCATGAGATCCTATGGCTCCTTTTTGGTCTTGAATTTTTGACAGCCAAGGGGGTCAATTGTCCATTTTTTCCTTACTTCAATTATAATAACAAAGTTCTAAGCTTTAGGGGCAAAACGATCATTTTATCCTCGACATTCGGAACGTCGTTTTTCTCGTTTCTGACTTCTTCGATAGGGCGATAGCCAATCCAATTGACGTTGAAATTCTTGATTTTCCATTTCAAATTTTTTTCAGGACTCGTTTCAGATCATTTCTTCTATCAGATGTGATTCCAGCCTATCCCGAACCGGCGGACAGCTTTTGCAAACTATGTGCATATCGACCCCGTGATTCTCATCACATTTAGGGCTCGTCAATTCATGGCGGCCTTGGTTGTTATGTAATTGCAAGGGTTTATCACTAGTCCCTATGGTCTCGATCGTCACAGTCCGATTTAAGATAATTTTGCAAATCGTACGTTGGTTAAGCGGCATCACCCGCGCTCCAATCGTACGACGCTCGCATGGTAACCCTTAATCATTCTTAAAACGCCCTTTTAGTGGTTCTAAATATCCTCTCGACAATCCTTATGGTCAAAGCACCATTTCGTATCCGAGTCGCCTAGGTCTACGTACTTCGTCTTGTTTTAACCTTTCCCCTTTGGTCAGTCTATTCAAATTGATCAGATTTGAGCGGAATACAACTGAAATACATCGCTTGATATATATAAAATTCTCATTACAGAGTCTGAAGTTGATTGAAAATCAGAATGTCACAACTCTTCCCCTTTACAAAAATTTCGCCCTTAAAATTTACATTACACTCAATTACTCAAATAAATGGGGGTGTTGTCGCCTCATTGTCTCTTCGTTCTCCCACGTGTCTCTTTCCGTTTCGTGGTGCTCCCATATTACTTTGACCAGCGGAATCTTCTTATTCCTGAGGATCTGCTCCCTTCGGTCCTCGATCCTTATCAGCTTCTCTATATAGGATACTCTGTCGTCCACCTCTATGGCTTCGTAGTCCAGCACATGTGTCGGGTTAGGTTCATACTTTCTTAGCATCGACATATGGAATATGTTATGTACCTGGGCTAGATTTGGCGGTAACGCAAGCCGGTAGGCCAAGGTTCCAATTCTCTCTAATATCTCAAAAGGGCCTACATATCTTGGGTTCAGCTTCCCTTTCCTTCCAAATCGCGAAAGTCCTTTCATTGGCGACACTTTGAGGAAAATATGATTGCCCACTTTAAACTCCAAGGGCTTGCGCCGCTTGTCTGCATAGCTCTTCTGGCGTCTTTGCGCCGTCCTCAGTCTATCCCGGATGACTTTCACTACTTCTACCGATTGCTCTACCAATTCGGGGCATGTGATACTCCTTTCTCCTACCTCGTCCCAGCAAATCGATGTTCTACAAGCTCTGCCATAGAGTGCCTCAAACGGTGCCATCTGTATACTCAGCTGGTAGCTATTATTGTACGCAAACTCTACTAGGTGTAACTGTTCTTCCCATCCGCCTTTGAAATCTATGATGCACGCTCTCAACATGTCCTCGAGCATCTGGATCGTCCTTTCTGACTGCCCATCAATCTGTGGGTGGTACGCCGTACTGAACTGTAGTCGGGTCCCCATGGACTCTTGCAGGCTCTTCCAAAAGTTCGCCATGAATTTTGGATCCCTATCCGAGGTGATCGTCACCGGCACCCCGTGTAATCTTACTATTTATCTCATGTATCGTTCTGCGTACTTATCCATGGTGAAGTCTTTTCGTACAGAAATGAAGTGGGCGGACTTGGTCAATCGATCTACGACTACCCATATCGAGTCGTGCTCTCTCTGACTCCTCGGAAGTCCCATTACGAAATCCATGGTTATGTGTTCCCACTTTCATTTCGGAATTTCCAGTGGCTGCAGCAGTCCTCCGGGTTTACAGTGCTGTGCCTTCACTTGCTGGCAAGTCGAGCACTTAGCCACGTATCTTGCCACGTCTACCTTCATACCATTCCACCAACAATGTTGTCGTAGATTCTGGTACATCTTTGTACTTCCAAGGTGGACACTATAGTTGCTCTTATGAGCCTCTGACAATATTCTTTCTCGAAGTCCTTAATCTTTTGGTACACACAACCGTCCTCGAAACCTCAAGACTTTGTCCTCAAACACTTGGAATTCTGGCTTCTTCTTCGTTGCGTTCAGGCCAACAATTTTCTGAATTTCTGGGTCCGTAGATTGTGATGCCTTTATCTCATCTTGGACCTCAGGTTCCACCCTCAGAGTCGCTATTAGACTGGATAATTGATCGACCTCTAATCTGAATTCAGAATCTCTCACGTCCTCTATCGTCGACCAACTTTTCACCAGCAGGCATGCAATACTTGACTTTCAACTCAATGCATATGCCACTCTGTTTGTCTTCCCAAGATAGTATAGTATTTCACAATCATATTCTTTCAACAGCTCCATCCACCTGCGCTGCCTCAAGTTCAACTCTTTCTGGGAAAATAAATATTTTAAACTCTGGTGGTCTGTATATATCTGAAACTTCTTGCCACAAAAGTAGTGCCTCCAAATCTTCAACGCAAATACAATTGCCGCTAACTCTAAGTCGTGGGTCGGGTAATTCATATCGTGTGGCCTTAACTGCCAGGATGCATAAGCTACTACTCGGCCGTGCTGCATCAATACACAGCCCAATCTTTTCAGCGAAACATCGCTATAAATCTCATAGCCTTTTGGTCCCGACGGGATGGTCAGCACTAGTGCAGTCATCAATCTATGTTTAAGCTCTTGGAAACTTTGCTCACATCTATCAGTCCATTCAAACTTCGTTCCCTTCTTCATCAACCGCGTCAGTGGGACGGCTAGGGATGAGAACTTTTCCACGAATCGCCTATAATATCCTGCTAACCCCAAGAAGCTCCTGACCTCCGTGACTGTAGTAGGCCTTGGCCAATTGGTTACAGCCTCTATCTTTGTAGGATCCACTGCAATCCCTTCACCTGACACAATATGACCCAGATATGCTACCCTATTCAACCAAAATTCACATTTGCTTAGTTTCGCATACAGTGAATGTTCCCTCAGGGTCCTCAATACGATCCTTAAATGCTCTTCATGTTCTACGTCGCTTCTCGAGTAAATTAAGATATCGTCAATGAAAACTATGACAAATCTGTCCAGAAACTTCCTAAATACCTGATGCATCAAATCCATAAAAGCAGCTGGAACGTTCATCAACCCAAACGGTATCACAGTAAACTCGTAATGACGATACCTGGTTCTGAAGGCAGTCTTGGGTATGTCTTCCTTCTTGATCCTCTGCTGGTGATACCCCGTCCTCAAATCAATCTTCGAGAACACCGCTGCTCCTTGCAACTGGTCAAAAAGATCGTCAATCCTCAGCAGCGGATACTTGTTTTTCACCGTTACCCTATTCAGCTACCGGTAGTCAATGCATAGTTGCAAGGATCCGTCCTTCTTCTTTACGAATAGCACCGGTGCTCCCCACGGCGAAGCACTTGGTCGGATGAATCCTTTGTCCAGTAACTCTTGCATTTACACCTTTAACTCCTTTAGTTCAGATAGGGACATCTTGTATGGTGCTTTCGATATCGGCTCCGTTTCAGGAGTTAATTCAATCACAAACTCTATTTCCCGCTCCGGTAGCAATCTCGGCAATTCCTGGGGAAACACATTCGGAAACTCACGCACCATAGGAATATTCTTTAACTTGGGTTCCTCGACAGTCGTATCCATCACGGCTACTAAGTATGCCCGACATCCCTCAGACATCAACTTAGTTACTTCCAAAGACGAAACCAAGGGAATCGAGATTCCTCCTCGACTTCCCACCAACTCAAAACTAGGGCGGTCTTTCGAAAAAAACCGAATTGTCTTATTGCCACAGTCTACTACTGCTCCCTATTTACTCAGCCAATCCATTCCTATAATCACAGAGCAAGAACTTTCTGGTTTATGTGCTTTCTTGGGTTGTCATTCAAAATCAAACATAGGTAATACGGCTAAGTCGATACTTTCCTTACTTCCCCCTATCACCATCTCACACCCAACACACCCTAATGAAACCAAGACATTATCCTTCAATGGGGTGGCAACATACAATATCATACTCAATAGCTCCAATTTCATGCCTACTAATTCAGCAAACTGTACAGATACAAAAGAATGCGTGGCACCCGGGTTGAACAATGCATAAGCAGTCTGATTGCACAAGTAGATCATACCTGTGACTACTCCGGGCGCATCTTTCGCCTTGCTCCGAGCTATAGCATATACCATGCCCTGTGTATGGGGTCTGCTCTGTTCAATCCGAGGTGCAGCAGTTGAAGGTCCTGCTTGTGGCCTCGATCCTTAAGGTCGACTGGCCGGGGCTTGGTTTGGCTACATCCTCATCTGGTGGCCCAGTCGACCACACCTGAAACAGGCTCCTGTCCTAATTGGGCATGGCCCATTTCCATGCCTTCTGCCACACAGTCTGCAGCTCCAGTTCGCCGAGTTCGGCAGTTTCACTATATTCCTCCTTGCAGCCGGCACGATACCTACCATCGGCCTCTTGCCCACTTGGCGATGGTCTCTGAACGATGGGAACCACGATCTAGTTGCAGTATTTCTTTCCTTCAAGTCTCGCTTAATCATTTGGCCTCGTTCATATATCTCCCGGTAGGTTCTCAAGTTCAAAGCTATCATTTGGCTGCGGAATTCGGGCTTTAGACCATCCTGAATCTCCGTGCCTTCTCCAAAGGATCCTTCACAGATCGAGGCGCATACCACAAGAGCCTCGAGAACTCAGCTTCATAATGATCTATCGTCAGCTGGTTCTGACGCAATCCCAAGAACTCAATTTGTTTCCTTTCCCTGGCCGTTTCTGAGAAGTACTTATCATTAAACGCCATCTTAAAAGTGTTCCAGTTCAGGGCCATACCTTCAGGGAAGACTCCATCCTTGGTGGCAGCCCACTAGTCATTTGTCGTACCTTCCAGCTGATACACGGCTAGTAGCACCTTCTCTTCATATGTACATCTCAGTACTCCGAAGGCCTACTCTAGTTTCTCTATCCATCGAGGTGCGAGCTCGGGATCTCCAATCCCGTCAAACTGCATCGGCTTTAACTTCATAAACTGTTCCACCAGTTGGCCCATCTGTCTAGCCAGCACGATTTCCTCTTAGGCATTCCCTATTTCGTTAGATTGGTTTGGTTCTCCTTGACTCTCATTACCTCCAGTGTTGCCTTGGTTGGCGTTGACGGCTGCTATGGCAGCTCCTACTACCTGGGCTATGGCAGCGTCTCGATCCTGGACCTGTCAATCTATCATGTCACCAATCATTTCCAACCCCCTGAGTACACCATCCATCCTTGGGTCCTCAGCTACGGGCGGCCTCGAACTAAAAGTTTCGCCTCTGGTCCTTCCAGATCTCCTGGACGGGTCACTCATCCTTGTCACTTGCTACTAAACCTGATCCACCACAAGTTCAACAACAGGACAGCAACTTACTCATCCATCCAATCCAGAATAACTAACTACTCAACAAAAACAATTACACAACGATAGTACTCCACACATCAACATTACTTTCAGGAATGCTTCAATCAATGGCTCATGGCCATTGCTCAATTCCATTCACCCTAGTGATTCACTAAAACCAATCATTTTCATTCATCAGGCAAGTCAGGGTCCTGATATGACCTTTAACCCTAAGCAGAGAACTTAATTCCTTATACCTCACCATAATCTCATCAAGGTTAAACATCACCCATAGGTATCAAGTCACAAACTAGGCATCCTATGTCCTACCCTGACCAGTCTCCTAAGGTCTAGCTATCCGTCCTTGTCTCACTTAGTCCTCCTTATCACTCCAATCCTCAGCCAACATTGTATTGAGCTGACATTGCTCTGATACCAAAACAAGCGTGCATGTCACGCCCCGCGCCTCATCGCGAGCACGCAATTATCCCTGCAAGAAAACAACAAAAATATCTCGGCGGTCCCAAGAATCCATCAATAAAAAAAGTCGAGAGATATGACAATTACATTAAACAGACGGAAGCGATTTCCAACAATCCCCGTACAATATATATATAAAGACTAAACAAGAACTGGACAGCAAACGAACATCATACATCACAATATGCTAGTCATCAACTACTACCATCCATATACATCAGGGCGACGAGGTAAGCATGCCAAAAAGATATCCGCAAAATCCACCAGGGATGGGGTCAGGTCGCCAGTCAAAAAGTCAGTCCGCCATCTGGAGTCGCCTAGGAAGAATTGCTGGAATCTCCGGTGTCCTCAGTCTCCTCCGACGGCTCGTACTCGAAGAAAGTCTTCGACGGGACCTCCACAGAATCCTCCATAGTCGCCACCTGCGACGGCTCGGCTCGATCTCCATCCGTGGTCGCCTCCTGGTCCAACTCAGCAAGGTCTCCATTAGACAGCTCCACCACGATGACCTCATCCTCCGGCGGTGAAACAGAATACTCCGCTGTAGGCGTCCGCTCCGGGCCGTTCCTCAACCCAACCCCCGATCCCTCGGGGAACTCCTGGTTTGAAATTGTCTGACACTAGGGAGGTATAACACCCTTCGGAACCTCATGGGGCTTCAGAAGCCCGACTTTCCTGTCCCCATCCCGTCTAAACCATGCCTCAAGCTTGTGAGGCTTCCAGTCCGACTTTCCCTCGTCTACCCAAACTACTGTACATTTCCTCACGTAAATATTCCCCTGCCTATCGGGAAACTCATCGTAAAAGGCTGTCATCTCCTGCGGGTCCCCAAATTTGATAAGCCACATCACTACTACCTAGGATTTGTAAAGTAAGGTTTCCCCAAAAGGGGTGAGATACACATCTTAGTAAGAAAAACCTAATCCTAGGTTAGGTTGACTGTCCACTCAGGCAGTCGCGTCACTCAACAGATCCCCACTCACGATCACACGCGGGTATAACAATCATAAATCGATAAACAACAATACACATGAGACGGGCATACACTTATATTCTCATGTCACACACGAATGCACGTATATGCTCGGCCTGTCACTTCACCACATCTATCGACCTCTGCCTGCCTCATTCTCTAGCCCGCGATTAGATCACATCAGGCTTGGCCTGCGTAAACGCATCAGACAATCATCGGTGACCCGCATGAACGCATCAAGTCCCTGTTCAATTCCAAACAAGATTTATGAGCTCATCTTCTGTCCCGCGATTATATCGCATCAGAGCAGTGGCTGTCTCAACCCCTTGACTTCGTTGAATCAGGGCACCACCTAATCACAATTCACCCTACGACCTCGTCGCGTCAGGTTCTCAACCTTCCGCCCCGCGCCTTACACGCCTCAGGGCCTCGCCATGTCATGCCACAATCAAAATTCATGCCATGAATCTCTATCCTTTACACACGCAATGTCAATTGCATTTCAGGTATAATTCACAATCTCATGGCATGCAAAGCAAATCAATTGTTATCCAAACATGACATGCAATTTCAATACAAGTCAAGGCACACATAAACTCCTTAACTAATCCTAAGACATGCTAAGACTCATTACTTTGGAAAAATGCCCATTAATCGATCAATTTCCCACTCGACTTACCCAAACGAGTCCAATCGCCCTAGCCTTGGTTTAGAAATTTCTTACCTTTGCTTAGCAACACAATTCATTCCTTCTTGCACCTCCTAAGATTCGGCCAACTCAAGTCCAAGGCCAATTCATCGCGCAACCTAGGACAATCAATCGATTTGTCAAAATTCCAAGTCCAATTCCTCAATTCATCCATCCAAATCACCCATAACATACCCCTCATCTTCTCTTCATACCATACATACCAAATTACATCACAAATCCAGCATGTCCAGCCACCCACAGAATCGGTTTGATCTGGCATTGAACCGGTTCCATTCGGTTCTGTTCATGCCGAGTCCAACCGGTCATAATCTTCCTCAAATTCATCAATTATACACCATTCTACTTCTTATAATATCTACCTAAGGGTTTGGAGTGCTCATCGAGAGGTTCAGATCACGTGATTATCGGAAAGTTGCCGAAGGTTGCCAGACGTCTAAGGTTTAGAATTCCGGCAGTTTCTGGGCCAAATATACATGGGTGGTTCATGGTCAAAAAATTATCAAATCAAGCTCATATTTTTGCCACAGAATCATCTATGTGTCTACTTGATCTCCACCAAATTTGAGCTCAAGACTCCAAGAATTCGGCCATCAAAGAGACTAAGAACAGAACCTACCTCTGGTTGGTTCCTATTCTGTCGGCCTGTGAGAGAATGCTTGCCCCGAATTCTACAGTGCTCCAAATGGTCTGATTCCAGTTGGAGGACATCGGCAAAACATGGATCTACGTCTGAGTGATCGGCCGGCAGCAGGTGGTGGCCGGAGGTGTAGGTCGTGCAGGCCGAACAACGGTCTCGGTGCTGGTCAGGCGGGTAGCAGAACTGAAGAAGAAGAAGAAAGAGGTGTTCGGTTCTTTGGGGGATGATCTACCGAATGAAAGAGTGAGAGTGAGAGAGAGAGAAAGAGAGAGAGAGGATTGTTATCCCAAAAATTGGACACTTGAGTTGATTGGTAGGTGGGCATTTAGTGTGAGATGACTACCACCCTTGGATTCCTGACACTTGGCACTTGCTATTTCCCATGGGATTCTATGGCTCCTTTTTGATCTTGAATTTTTGGCAGCCAAGGGGGTCAATTGTCCATTTTGCCCTTCCTTCAATTATAATAACAAAGTTCTAAGCTTGAGGGGCAAAACGGTCATTTTACCCCCGACGTTCGGAACGTTATTTTTCTCATTTCTGACTTCTTCGATAGGGCGACGGCCAATCCAATTGACGTTGGAATTCTTGATTTTCCATTTCAACCTTTTTCAAGACTCGTTTCTGATCGTTTCTTCTATCAGACGTGATTCCAGCCTATCCCGAACCTGCAGGCGGCTTTTGTAGACTATACGCGTATCAACCCCGTGATTCTCATCACATTTAGGGCTCGTCAATTCATGGCAACCTTGGTTGACATGTAATTACGAGGGTTTATCACTAGTCCCTATCGTCTCGATCGTCACAGTCTAATTTAGGATAATTATGCAAATCGTACGTTGGTTAAGCGACATCACCCGCGCTCCAATCGTACGATGCTCACATGGTAACCTTTAATTGTTCTTAGATCGCCCTTTTGGTGGTTCTAAATATCCCATCGACAATCCTTATGGTCAAAGCGTCATTTTCTATTCGAGTCGCCTAGGTCCACGTACTTCGTCTCGCTTTAGCCTTTCCCCTTTGGTCAGTCCTACTCAAATTGATTAGATTTGAGCAGAATACAACTGAAATACATCGCTTGATATATATAAACTTCTCATTACAGAGTCTGAAGTTGATTGGAAATTAAAATGTCACAGATTGTGAATATCCTTACGACAAAATTGGGAAACATAGTTTGGGTGGAAGGAGGTTTGAGTCTATGTCTACCACAACAAAATAAGGTAGTAGTTTCTTAAGGGGGATTGAATGAGAGACAATGCCGATGGATGAAATTGCTTATAAAATGAGAGCGTCGCTTGTATAAAGAAAAACCTTGAAGTTATGTAAACTATAAGAGGTTGAGAATTGAGTATTGTGTAATTGATGATAGAGGGATAGATCTTCCCTTGGGAAACAAGAAATTCAACCTATAAATTGGAAGTTTGTCAAATGACTAGTTGACAGCTACCGGAAACACCTAGCCTGAAGGCCAGAAGGGAATTGAGGTGTTGCCATGATCAAATATCGATACTTGAGGGGTTATAGGAATGGATGGAACCCTTGAGGCTTCATGGACAGAAGTACGAGTCCAGTATTGAGGGGAACTTAAGGAGATGACCTTATCGAGATTCGAAGAGAAAATTATGGTGTTCCTTGGGATGACACAAAGATGTGCCAAGATATATATATACTATCGGTGATAAGGATTGAAAGTTGAAATTAATCTATCGTATGGTCGAGCACTAGACATGTCGATAAAAGAGAAGGACATGACCACGAAAGTTGAAGGATCACTTTGATCCAAAGGGATTTTCGGACGAAATCGAGAACGGATTACTACGAAAGTAATCACTTAATTGTTTAAGGAATCGAGAGGGCCACAACTCGATTTAGTTAATGGATGGCAAGTTGATAAAGCCCTTGAATCTCTATTGGTATGAAAGGAAGGTTGAAGGGAGTGATACACCGAATGGTATGGACATTAAAGAGTGCATTCTGGCGAGGGCTTAGTAATAATGGTTATGGACAAATGTGACATTCTGATTTCCAATCAATTTCAGGCTCATTAATGAGAAGTGTATATCTAGATATGTATTTCAATCGTATTCCGCTCGAATCTGATCAATTCGAGTAGATTGACCAAAAGGGAAAGGCTAACGCGAGACGAGGTACGTGGACCTAGGGAACTCGGATAGGAAACGACACTTTGGCCATAAGGATTGTTGAGGGAACTAGTGATAGACCCTCACAATTACATGACAACCAAAGCCGCCCCGAATTGATGAGCCCTACACGTGATATGAATCACGAGGTCCATACGCGTAATGCTCGTAAAAGCCACCCGTCGGTTCGAGATAGGTTGGAACCACGTTTGATAGAGAAAACTATCAGGAACGAGATCTGAAAAGTTTAAAATGGAAAATTAAGAATTCCAACATTATTTGGATTGGCCATCGCCCTATTAGAGATAATTGGATTGAGAAAAACGACGTTCCGGACATCAGGGGTAAAATGACCGTTTTACCCCTCGAGCTTAGGAGTTTGCCCTTGCAATTAAAGAAGGGCATAATGGACATTACACCCTCCTATGGCTGCCGAAAAAGAGGGCTAAAAGAGAGCCATTGGATCTTATTGGAAAGGGCAAATGCCAAGTGTCACAAGATCAAGGGGGTGTGGTCATGTCCAACTATTCCACCTACCATTCAAGCCCATTTGACCAAGCCTTAGTATATAGCAAATTTTTATCTCTCTTCACTCCATTTTGGCCTTCCATTCTCTCCCTTAGAAGCACCGAAAACCCTCTCCTCCCTTCCTCTTCAAACTGCCGCTCGCCGACCAGACCGGAGCCGCCCATTTGCCGCCCACAATCGACCCCTCCGGCCACCATTTGGCCACTGGCCAACCATACCAATGAATTTTTACGTCTTGCCGACGTCCTCGAATAAGAATCAGGTCAATTGAAGCACCGAGAAGTCCAGAGCAGAGATTCTCTCGAGAGCCGACAGATTAGGACTCAATCTGAGGTAGGTCCGGTTCTCAGCCCTTTTGATGGTCGAAATCTTGGAATTTAGGGTTCAAATTTTGTGGAGATCAAATTGAGACGTGCATGATTCTGTGGTAAAAATTGGGGCTCAATTTGATAAATTTTTAACCACAAACCGGCCTTGTAAATTTCCTAGAATCTGCCCGAAAGACTGAAGTGGACGATCCGGCGACCTTGGGCGAGTTTCCGGTGACCAATCGATTCGAAACTCACGGTGAGACTCTCAAACCCCTAAATAGACATGTTAAGAGGTAGAATAGTGAGTAGATAAAGGATTTGATGAGAATTTAGGGCTGGAAGTGCACGGTTTGCACAGAACCGAAGTGAATCGATTCTGTTCTGTGCAAAACGGGTTCTGGTGGGTGCAAGAACAGATGGTTATGGGACCGAAATTGATGTTTAAGATGTGTTAGATGTTGGGGATTGTACTATGGAGGATTATGAATCATGAATGGTTTATTTTGACTTAAAAAATTGACGAATCGGTTGGAATTGTTAGGTTGCGCGACAAGTCCGGTTGTGGACATTGGGGCCAATACCTTGGAGGCTCAAGAGGAGTAAATTGTGTAATGAAGCCCAAGGTAAGGGAATTCCTAACCTTATGTTAGGAAGATTGGACTCAATTGGGTGAAGTTATTATTGCGTGGCGCCCTGGTGCGACGAGATCGCGGGGTTGAGATAGCAATGGTCCTAATGTGAATTATTCGCGGGACGAAGAGGCCCTGAGGCGTATGATACACGAGGCAGGAGATGTATACCCTGATGCGACGAGGTCACGGGATTGAGATAGCCACGGTCCTGATGTAAATTATTCGCAGGACGGAGAGGCCCTAAGGCGTATGAAACGCGGGGCAGGAGATGTACCCTGATGTAATGAGATCGCGAGGCGGGAGTTGATACCCTAATGCGACAAGATCGCAGGATGAAGTTATTGTTGTGTAGCGCCCTGATGTGACGAGATCGCGGGGTTGAGATAGCCACGGTCCTAATGCGAATTATTCGCTGGACGGAGAGGCCCTGAGGCGTATGAGAATCGGGGCAGGAGATGTATGTCTTGATGCAACGAGATCGCGGGATGGAGTTGATGATGTGTGGAGCTTTGATGCGACGAGGTGGCGGGGTTGAGACAGCCATGGTCCTAATGCGAACTATTCGCGGAACAGAGTTATGAGATGAAGATATTGGCCTGGAGGATTATTGAAACCTGATACATTTACGCGGGTTGCCGATGACGGTCTGATGCGTTTACGCTGACCGAGCCTGATGCGACGAGATCGCGAGCTGGAGATGGAGGCAGGCGAAGGTCGTGTATGTTGTGAAGTGGCAGGACTGGTGTACATGATCATTTGAGTGTGACATGAGGTCATCGTTGCACGTCTGTCATCTGCATGTCGTTGTTTTATTGATTGGGCTTGATATGCCTGTATGATTATGAGTTTGTAATATCGGGATGGATGACCGCCTGAGTGGACGGTCGGCCTAACTTAGTGTTAGGACCCACCTTACTGAGATTTATATCTCACCCTAGTGGGGGCTTACATTTTTTAGGTTCTAGGCGAAGGAAGCACCAGCTTGCCAAGGATCGACGTTTGAAGAGATAGTTGGCCAATTGTGTTTAGAATGGATTTGTCTATTGTGATATTGGGATTGTCCTTCTGATTGGTAGATTATTGAATTGAACCTTTGAGAATGAATTAATGAAATTGTGATGTATCTGTCCTAAGTCATCGGGTGTTGATTTATTGGTATGAATGGAGTTGGCATCGCTTCCGCATGCGCGTTGCTTTTAGCGCAAAGGACATTGGCTATTGGATCTTGCTTATCATCTTGCCGTTCCAATAAGGTATTATGGGTCTAAATCCACCCAGCCATTTGTCTCGTAGAGCCGTTTGAAGGATCAAAGGTCAGGCTAGTCAGTTTTGAATCCAAGAGCTCCCAGCTGACCAGTCCCGACCATCCCACTATTCTGGCCATATCTTTGTCGTTCGTTATCGGATTGAGGTAAAACCACTTTCATATGAAAGATTATTGTCTTATGGTTCTATGGACAAATTATAAGCTCAATTTGACCATATATATCTTCCCATAACTCAATTTGAGTGGACAAAGGTCAGACGAGGTCAGATTCTGACCGGTTTTGGGGAAAGTCCTGTTCCGTGGTCTTCCGGACTTTAAATGGCTTCATAATTTCAGTGAGGTCTTCTACACTTATATTATTAAAGTTATATGAGCTGTGTTAAAATGTTTGGAGGAATTTGATAGAGTTTTGACCCCAAATGGTTCTTGTGTTTGAAGGGCCAGAACTGACCGTTGGAGGAACCAAGGGAACCGATGCCGTTCATGGACCATTTGACGTCACCATGAGCTCAAATTTTTGGTGAGGCTTCCCAACCTTTAAAACTACATGTTAGCAAGTATATTAGTGATTAAATTAAGGATTTGAGGTGGTTTAAGGGTTGGTAAAATGAGGTATACACAGAACCGAATTCGCTCAGTTTGGTTCTATGCATACCGGTTCTATGGGGCTGTTGGTGGTGGTAATTGAGCCCCAAATCATCGTTGAGAAGTGTGAGGATGCTAATTGATAAATCCATGACCATTTAGAAATTAACGATTGGATAAAATTTGGGCAAGGAAATTAACGATTGGATGAAATTTCCTTAGGTTGCGCGGTTGAGTTGTCCTTGGACCATTTGGACCGAACTCTTGAGGTGCTTGGGAAGAGGATTGTGTTGCATTGAGCTTGAGGCAAGGGGATTTTAAACCTTTGATAGGAAGATTGGACTCGATTGGGTGATTTTTGGATATGAATCGATCGGTTTTTGGAAGTTGTTATGTGGTTGCCCAATGTATGTCCTAGAAAGCTATTGAGGGCTTGATTGATTGATGATGCTTGTGTCATGAATTGGTTGTTACAATTGTATGTCAAATGTAATTATCTCGCATGCCATGGATGTGTCGTTCGTCGCATGAGCTTACAATCGAACGTGTGTTATGAAATGAACTAAAATTTTTGGCATGTTTGAGAAGTTGTGATACCCTGAGGCGTATGAGACACGGGGTTGTGTGGATGAATGCCCTGAAGCACTTAGGCGCGGGGTTTGAATTGAATGGCACCCTAAGGCATAAGAGACACGGGGTTAAGAAGGCTATAGTCCTGATGCGTTGACAAGTGAGACGGAGTTGAGATGTGTCGACACAGGCTTGGAGTGATATTGAAAACCTGATGCGTTTATACGGGTTTGTCAATGAGACGATCTGATGCGTTTACATGGATCGAGCTTGAGGCGTTCTAAACTCGGGCATGAAAGTGAAGAGGCAGGAAGACGGTATGATACGTTTACGCGAACCGAGCCTAAGACGTTATAAACGCGGGCATGAAAGTGAGGAGGCTGGAAAAGGGAGGAAGGTACAATCTTGTTTGAAACGCATGCTTGAGTTTACTGATGTGATAAGATGCCTTGATTGCATGCTTGATATCTATGTGTTACTTTGTGATAGTGAAATGCCTCATGCGATTTTGCATGTATTATTAGCGTTTGCATTTGCCTGAGTGGACTGTCAGCCTAACCTAGGGTTAGGACCCACCTTACTGAGATGTATATCTCACCCTGTCGTGGGATTGACTTTTTCAGGTCCCAGGCGATGGAAATCTGAGTTTGCCAATGATTGATGTTTGAAGAAGTAATTATATGAAATGGATTTATACTTCGGTGAATTTAGAGATTTCATGTTACCTTGAAGTTAGAGTTGTGTCCTCTAAATCTGTAGTCGGTGTTTATAAGAAAACGTACCCTATATCCCGAGTCATCTTAAGGTTGAATTGAACGGAGAAGTTTCGTCGCTTCCGCATGTTTGTATCATTTAGAAGTTATTAATTGTTGATCGACAGATCCTGGGTACCACCGAAAGACAAGACGGCCCCAGTGGGATTTTGTGTGTCTGACAGGCTCGAGGCGTGACAAAGAGATCATTTGAGGTGGACGTATAGTGGAAGATCGAGAAGTGTTTAACGCACTTAAAAATTCTATGCCTGAGGATTGGCACGATCAGCTCGACCGCACTTGGGATAAACAATGGTCAAATAAGACGTTTGAACTATATGTTTTACAAAAAGGTTATAAGGGTCGAAACGATGAAGATGTCGTCGCTTGGGATGAATGGATCGCGCAGCCAAATTGCGCCCTAGCTTAAGACCAAGGGGTCCTCAGAGGGATTTTCCTAAGGCAGCGACATGGACTCATGATTTAGTCAAAAATCCCCCTAGAAAACTTGCGAATTCCCTACCTTATACAAGGAAATTTACCTGGGTCAATCGTCGAACCTTAGAGGAAATAACAACGCATGATTATATTTAGACTATAGAAACTTGTTGTTATTTGTAACTATTGTAAGTTCAGTTTATGTTACATCACATTTGTTAGATGTAATGATTTGAATATAGATAATGTTACATATGTTTGAGGTGGAGTGTCATAAGTTTTAGTAACTGTATGATGAGCACATATGGATGATTGATTGATATAGATTTTAGATTAGAATATCTAGATGATGATGGGGAACTTAGTGAACCATTGATTTTGGAATCTTTTCTGAAATAATATATCAATATAATCTAAATGCATAAATAGAGTTGCATTTGTTGCATACAAATAGACTTAAAATCCATGCAAAATGTCTAATATTCAGATACTATGGCAACGGCTCCAAAGAACATTGTTGCTGAACTCAACAAGGGTGAGAAATTGAATGGAGAGAATTATGAAATCTGGAGTATGAAAATGCAGTATGTGCTAGAGGAGCTTGAGGCATTGGAAGCTCTTAACTTGATCATGACTAAACTAGAGGATGGTAACACTGCACAGCATAAAAGGGGCAAGGAAGCCTTCGTTGCCTGGAAGAAAAAGAACTCAACTGCTCGCGTTACGTTGTTGAGCAGTATGGATAATGATATTATGCGAGAGTTTAGGCAGCACAATAATGCTAAATACATGTGGGACGCCTTGAAAGCTAGATTTGGACAGACTTCTGTCACTAAGCTGAGACAACTTACTATTTGGTTCGATACATATAAGATGCCACATGGAAAAAATATGAGACAACAGCTGAGGAAGGTGTCGGACATGATTAGCGAGCTGAACGATGTTGGTCACATATTGTCTGATGAACAACAAGTGCAGGTTGTAATCCGCTCTTTACCTAATAATTGGGAACACATGAAGGTTGACTTGACTTACAATGTGAATGTCACAACCTTCGAGGATGCTATACGACATCTGGAGCTGGAAGAGGACCGCCTTCTAGCAGCTAAAACACAAACTGATGTGTATTTTGTTGGCTCTAGCTCACATGGAGCTTTGGGTTCCAAGCGCAAGCACCATGGTAGTTTCAAGAAGTGGAAAGGTAAAAGAGTGGAATCATCAAGTAAGAAACTGAAATTTGAGAAGCATTGAGAAGGGAAGTGTCCCATAAAGAAAAACATTTCAAGGATGAAATGTTACAACTATGGCAAGAAGGGTCACTTCGCTTGCGACTGTGACGAGCTGAAGAAGGTAGAAACCCTAAACACACTTAAAAGTGTTAGTTTTGTATCTAGTTTTGTATTTTTGACTGAATCTCATCCTTTGTGGACTGTAAACTCAGGTGCCACAGATAATGTAGCAAGAGATAGTTTGTGGAATTTCGACGAATTCCAAGTGGAGTAAGATGGATCTATATAGGAAATAATTCTAAAGTGGAAGTGAAAGGAATTGGCACCTGCCAACGGATCATGTGTGGTGGACGCATATTATTCCTACATGATGTCCTATATGCTCGAAAGATTCGTCGAAATCTAATCTCTATATTAGTTTTAGTCAAACTTGGTTTTAGTATGAATTTCCATAATAATGGTGTTGATATGTTGCTAGGTACAACTTACTATGGTTTTGGTTATTTCATGGATGGCTTTATTGTGATTGTATGTTATTCCTAATTTGCATCCTCCAATTCTAGTGAGAATGATGTGAATGTTTGGCATGCTAGGCTTGGTCATATTAGCCAATAGAGAATGAATAGATTAGTCAAAGATGACTTATTAAGCAATATTGAAAAAGTCGAATTACCTGTTTGCGAACATTACCGAGCTGGAAAAACTACACGAAAGCCATTTGGAAAGGGCACTAGAGCTGAATTTACTTTGCAATTAGTCCACACAGACATCTCTGATCCAATGAATGTAAAAGCAAGGCATGATGCTGTTTATCTCATCATATTTATTGACAATTATACCCGATATGGATATGTTTATCTGATTTCTCATAAGTCCGAAGCATTAAGTTGTTTCAAGAAATTTATGACCTTAGTGGAAAATCAGTTAAATAAGAAAATAAAGGCTTTGAGATCCGATCGAGGTTGAGAATATTTATCTGATCAGTTTAGATATTTATGTGATGAAAAGGAAATAGATAGATAGTTATTCATTCTATATACTCCTCAATAAAATGGAGTGGTTGAAAGAAGAAACAGAACCTTACTTGAAATGGTTAGGTCCATGATGGCGCAAGCTAATTTACCGATTGCCTTTTGGGGTGATGTTTTATTGACTGTTGCCGATGTACTTAACTGAGTGCCTTCCAAATCCATCTCTTCCACCCCATATGAGTTGTGGACAGGTCGAAAACCTAATTTAAGCTTTCTTAAACCTTGGGGTTGTACTACCTATACTCGTGAGTCCTCTCATAAATATGAAAAATTGGGACCAAGAGGCAAAAAAAGTGTCTTCATAAGATACTCATAGCACTCTAAAGGATATGTATTCATAGGTGAGCAAGAAAGTGGAAGCGTAACTAAATTTGAATCAAGCGATGCCACATTCTTATAGAATGATTTTCCAAGAAAGGGCGAAATAGGTGAAGACTGTTCCCTATTTGAGACCTTAGATCAGGATAATGGAACTGCTGGATATAATGATCCAAGTGGGAGCAATGTGATAAGTGGAGAGTTGAGTGCAAACTAGTCTCAATTGCAATCACTTGATGAATCAATTCCATTATCTTGTCCTAGTGGGGACATAATGGAGAATGAAATACCTTTGGTACAATCTTCTTCACGGCTAATAAATCGCAAAAGCATTCCTCTACGACGCTTTGAAATTGAAGGGAAAGCTTTCATGATTGCTCCACTAGAAGAGGATGAGCCAAAAAATATAAATGAGGCTCTATCATGCCCTGATAAGAAAAAATGGATGAAAGCAATGGAAGGAGAAATGGAATCAATGAGATGAAACTACGTTTGGGAACTGGTTGATCTTCCAAAAGGAGCAGAGCCATTGGGAACAAATGAGTTCTCAAAATAAAGCGCAAAGCTGATGGTCCAATTGACAGGCATACGGCTCGCCTTGTGGCAAAGGAGTATAACCAACAGGAAGGAATTGACTATGAAAATACTTTTTCTCCTGTGGTAAGATTTACCTCGATTCGCCTTATTTTGGCAATAGTGGTTAGTTTGGATCTTGAGCTACATCAGATGGATGTCAAGACTGTTTTTCTCAATGGAGAATTAGATAAAGAAATCTATAAGGAGCAACCTGTTGGGTTTGTTAAAAAAGGCCAAGAATAAAAGGTTTGTCGACTCTTGAGATCGATTTATGGTCTTAAGCAGTCTTCTAGACAATGGAATATACATTTTCATAATGCCATAGTAGTATATGATCTTGATATGATCAATGAAGATAATTGCGTTTATATCAAAAGATCTAAAAATCACTTTGTAATTTTGTCATTATATGTTGTCGACATATTGATTACTGGAAATAATATGGAGTTTGTCAATACAGTCAAATGTTGGCTATCTTCTAATTTCGAAATGAAAGATATAGGTGAAGCTACATATATTCTTGGAGTTAAGATTTCGAGAGATCGTTCGAAAAAGTTGTTGTCTCTTTTGCAAGAGACATATGTCAATAAAGTTCTTGAGCGATTCCGTATGCAATATTGCAAACCCACTGATACTCCTATTGCAAAAGGTGAAGGGCTAAGTCGAAGAATGTGTCCTAAGACTCCACAAGAACAAGAACGTATGAAAAACATTCCATATGCCAGTGCTATTGGATGTCTCATATACATTATGATGTGTACAAGACTTGATATTTGTTATGCAATTGGATTGGTCAGTAGATATCAATCCAATTCAAGTCAAGCACATTGGATTGTCGTTAAGAGAATCTTGAGGTATCTAAAAGCAACTGCGGATTATTCGCTGACGTATCAAGGAAGTGATTTGCATCATGAGGGCTATACTAATACTGACTGGGGAGGAGATTTGGATGAGAGAAAATCCACTTCTAGAAATGCATTCTTACTGAATAATGGCACCATATCATGGAACAGTAAGAAACAACAGTGTATAGCCTTATCCAACATAGAAGTCGAGTTCGTGGCATTATCAGCGACAGCACAAGAGGGTGTTTGGCTTAGAAGATTTTTGGATCATTTGGGTGTTATTAGAGATGCTGCAAACACTGTAAAGGTTTATTGTGATAGTCAGGCAACAATAGCTTACACTAAAGAATCTAAGTTCCATGGCAAAACCAAACACATAGACATTAAGTATAACTATGTTAAGGACATGGTAGCACGAAAGGAAATAAACCTGCAGTATGTATCTATGCATAAAATGTTAATAGATCCTATGATAAAGCCAATTCCTAGAGATGTCTTTCTTAATCATATAAAGACTCTAGGATTGCGTAGAGGTTGATGTATTGAATATTTATATTTTTCACTTGAATATATATAATTGATGATGTTGTTTGTTAATATGCAAGTCTATAAGTCTATTTAATATTTATGCATGTTAGTGCTTGGTGCATTATATTGAGAAGTATGTCAGACAAATGAGAGATTAGCCCACTCACATGGGTAATTGCCTTTATTTATTGCGTAGTGAATAGAGATGAGGTAATTTTAAGCTTATTATTTAGGTGAAAATTGATAGCGCAAGCTTAAAATATTTTATGCCGCCTTAACAATAATGTTAGGATGAAGACTTAAAATTTACAATGTTCAAAAATGAAATGACCCTCATATTTCACTTTACCTGTCTTTATTGTCAGATGAGAGTTCTGATGGAAAATCTTGGCTGGAGTTGTTACTTGAACTCAAGTTAGACACTGAGTGTGTCAAAATGATCATCTGTACGGTATTAAAATAGAAAAACATACGCTCCATGGGGAAGGAGAAACTATTGTAACACGTATTTCATATTACGTATGCATAGTCAACTAATGAGAGTTTGTAAAAGTTGTGATCTCAACTTTCTTAAGCCTGGTGAGACTCTCGAGGATAAAATTCTCAATTTGAATACCCTCATGATTTTTCGTTATTCTCGAAATTTATATACTCCCAACAGATATATGACAACGAGCTCTCAATGTATGTTGATCGCATGAGTTATTTGTCAATATTAATTTTGTGAAGATATTAAGAGTTATGTTTGGCACTCTATGGGCGAATGAGAGTCGCTTGCCCTACATGGGCGAGTGGGAGATATTGAAATATGTTAAGTAGGGTCCACGGGGTTACGTGTGCGCCCATGTGGGCAACCACACCCCTAACCGTTATCTGTAATGTTGAACGAAAAGATACGTTTCTTCATTCAACATACGTTACTTGAACGAAAGGATACGTTCCTTCGTTCAACAGACGTTGCTTAAAAGAACGTTATCCTCTCCAAAGGATCTATAATTGTAACATACGACTCACTCCCAAAAAACAGATAGCGTAGAACTCTCCTCCCTACTGACTGCTGATTGTCGTTTGTCAAAGGAACTCCGAGATCGCAAATGGCTCTTTACCTGTGACAATTAAGGTATGTCCTCGTGATATGCTTTTTATGATCAGTGACTCAAGTGATTCATATGGGCATGTTTTCGCCATTTAGATTGAATATATAATGGGTTCAGTACCCAACAACAAGCTTGGTTGAGAACTTCTGCCTAGCTGCGTCTTAGTAGTACAAATTCTAATTCAAGTTCCTGCATGATGGGGTGTTTGCTCTAACCACCGTGTCACGAGTACATATACTAGTTGCCCGATTTAGGCTATTTCATATATGGTATGATCAATTCAATGGACCACGGTGACAAGCAAACTGTTGCTGAACTTGAGTTTTATAGTGATGTTTCGTATGAATTTTACTATTGTCATATGTCATCGACTTATATTCTACTCAGTAGAAAGGGGGTTGCACCTCAATCCCAATTTGAGGACGATTCCAGGATTCTAAATAAACAGAAGAAAGCGGTAGAAAGACATGCCCAAGCTATGCCAAAACCCTGCCAAATTTTCTTATGAAGCATTTTCTTTTTGAGCAGTATCGTTCCATTTTGTCTTCAGTTTTAGAGTAAGTTGATAATTCCTAATAGGTGTTGTAAATATCAGTATGTTGTTTATTCCAATGCTTCTATTCATCGTCCAAGTGTTTGTAGTGAATGAAAAAATACTATAAACTTTGGGCAATAATGTTGCCAACATATTTATGAACAATATTTGACTTTGTTATGAAAAATTGAGGGACTAGATTGGATGAATTGAAAGGTTATGGACTAGATTGCACATTTCTAGACATTCTTAGGATTTATGTTGCACATTTCATCATAGTTGAGGGATATGTGATGACTTTTTATCATGTATGACAAGAAAACAAAAATACGTTGAATAGTAGGTGCTCAAAAATCATATTAAAAAAATTAAAAATCTAGATATGAATATGCGGGCATCAACTCAAGTTGTTTCCTTTAAATATTGAACATCTTATGGTGAAACTGATTATCAAAGAGTGTTCGCATTGATGGGTTACAATGAACATCCACTGAGGTCTGAAAATGGAAGGAGACACATCCCAGATCAAACACGATAACTTGTCACCAATTTTTACGGAACCTAAATACAAATATTTATCCTCTAATTGTCATGGATGATTGGTTTCTAAGTGGACTAGTCTAAAATTGGGAACCGACCCAATGGCTCCCGCTTCCAAATGTTTGGAAACGGTAACTAGACCAATGAGGACCACTCTAGTCCCACCTGTGATGTTTTAGCTTTTTTAATGGGATGGTTCCCGGTGCTCCATGTCAGATATAATTTCATCCACTCATTGTTTGCCGCATCTCGCATGGTGTCCCATGTTTCAGATTCTGCAGAGATCCATTTCTCGTTGATTCTTTTCCATAAATATCCCCTTCATTATGTGCGCGTTGCGGGCCACTTGGACGCTGTGAGGATGGTGCTCGGAAGCGGAGCGAGGGGGTTTTGGGTACAGGAGTATTGTCGGAATACGAAGAGGAAGACGAAGACGAAGATAATGGGTTAATGGGAAAGAGCAAGGACCCAGAAAGGCTTTCTGCCATATTTGAAACGGCCCATGGGATTAAAATTATACTTGACATGGGGCCAGGACTACCTAATATTTTCTTTGCACACCGAGATGGAACACCTTTTTAGGATAACTAAAATTCAAAATAAAATAAAATATAGCGTAAGCGAGATCCCACGCCAATCTGCAAGGAAGGAAACATATTGTCTATCTACTTTTGAAGGCAAAATAGAGCCCAATGTGAGATCTCATGTCGTTTAGTGGGAATTCTTATAATTTATTTATTATTGAACATATTGTAATTTATTTATTATTATCAACTATTCCAAGCTGCATGGAGAAAAAAAGGACAAAAATCAAGGCGTCGAATGGTGTCGATATAGTCTAATTCCACCCCAAAATCAGGAACCGGGTTAAATAATTTTTCCAAAAAATTAGAACTAGGAATAACCCAAAATCGATGAATTAAATTGGACCGGTGCTTACCCTTACCGATTATCAATAGTTGCTTATTCTTTTGGGGAAAAAAAAGAGTCAACACAAATTTTTCTAAAGAACCATACTTAAATAGAATACCAATACTATTAAAATAATCTTGAATGACAAAAGTGAGGAGTTTTATCGTGAAAATACATGATTGAATACGTCCATCCATAGGTAGCTCAAGTAGTTAGGACGCACTTGAGATTGTGTGGTTCGGCGCACTGGTCCTAGGTTTAATTCCTCAGCTGAGCATTTGTGATTTAAGTAGAGGGCCATGGCGGTGGGTTGCTGTGCTAGTCTCTCCCAAGGAATAGTCGGTGTGACATTCAGATTTTCTTGTCATTTTGAAACTTATTATTGAGAATATATCTAACGATGTTTTAGTCGTATCTCGCTCGAATCTAATCAATCTCGAGTTAACTGATCAAAAGGGAAAGGCTAACGCGTGACAAGGTACGTTGACCTAGGGAACTCATGTAGGAATTGACACTTTGACCATAAGGATTGTCGATGGGACATTTAGAGCCATAAAAGGCCGGTCTAAGGATGATTAAGGAATTTATTGTTAGCGTTGTACGATTGGAGCGCGGGTGATACCGCTTAACTAATGTATAATTTGCAAAATTTTCCTAAATCGAACGATGACGATCGAGACCGTCGGAACTAGTAATAGATCCTCGCAATTACATGACAACCAACGTCGCCATAAACTGACGAGCCCTAAGTGTGATATGAATCACAGAATCGATACGCGTAACGTCTGCAAAAGTCACCCGTTAGTACGGGATAGGCTGAAATCACATCTGATAGAGAAACGATTCAAAGATGAGCCTCGAAATTAGAAAATGGAGAATCAAGGGTTCCAACATTATAATTAAATTGGACGTCGCCTCATCGAAAAAGATTTGAATCAGAAAAACGACGTTCCGGACGTCGAGGGTAAAATTATCATTTTGCCCCTCAAGTCTTGACCTTGCCTTAATAAATGTATAATGGCATTTTGGTCATTGACACCCCCCTCTATAGTTGCCGAAAATTTGGAAAAATGACAGCTCTTGGATGAAGACTTGATGGACATATGGAGAAGTAGCATTAGATGCTCAATTGGCATTTAATAACTCACTTTTAACCTACCATTCCACTTGGGTTTACTCTCAATTTGGTGTATACACCCCTCTTCTTCCCCATTTAGCCAAAACCTCCATCACCATAATCATCTTCATCTTTTCTTCATCTTCTCCTACAAGCCGTGAGCTGCCCCTGCCCGACCGAGACGCCACAGCCACTTCGCGCCGCTCGAGCGCCACCGCTGGCAACCTCCAGCTGCCGAGCTGACTGCCCGCACCTTCTTCATCCTCTTGCCGACCATCTCCAAGTGGTAGTTCGGCGTTTGGCCCACTGAGGAGCTCTGGCCAGCCGTTCTCCCGAGAGTCGACGGAATCCGTCGTAGCTGGAGGTAAGTCACCGTTTGAGCTCCGTAGGACTTCTATTTGTCTCAAATTTTCGGCCAAATTTTGTAGACATCTAGTGAACTCATATACTGAGTTGTGGTAAAAATTTTGGATGAATTTGATGGAGTTTTGACACCAAAATGGTGTTGTGATTGAAGGGCAGAAGTAGACCGGTAGAAGACTTGGAGGAACCGGCGCCATTTGTGGACCATTCGGCGTCGCCTTGACTTCAAATTTTTAGTGAGGCTTCCCAACATGTAGAACTAGGTGTTAACAAGTAGATTAGTGGATAAATTGAGGATTGAGATTGAATTATGGGATGATTGAGTGAGATATGCATATAACCGAAAATGCCCTGTTTCGGTTCTGTGTATACCGAAACTTTAGGGGCTGTTCATGGGGGAAGTGAGATCTAAATTCTTCGTTGATGCTTATTAGAATGTCAATCGATATGTCAATGAGGTATATGCTTAATGATTTGATGATTTGGCGGAGAAAATTGACAAATTGATTGGTTCCGCTAGGATTGTTCGTTGTCCTGTTTGGGGATTGCTTGGGCCGAATCGTTGAAGTGCTTGGAAGGAGATTTGTGTTGATTTTATCACAAGGTAAGAAGTTTCTAAACCTTGGCTAGGAAGATTGGACTTGACTAGATGAGTTGGTGGTGAATTTGGTGGATTTCCGTGAGATTACTATACGTTTGTCCAAGGTTCGTTTTCGTGGATTGGTGATTGCTTAAATGCTTGCTAGATGCATATGCCATGAGTTGATTTCCACATTTGAATGATGAATTCAACTATTTCGCATGCCATAGGTATTTTTCTCGTTGCATAAGCTTGTACTTGATCATGAAATCTTGAATCGAAATGAATGTTCGGCACGTTTGAGAAACTTGTGATACCTTGAGGCGTTGAGACGCAGGGTTGTGTTGAACTGTACCCTGATACGTTGAGACGCGAGGTTGAAATGGCCAATGTCCTGATGCATTGAGACGCGAGACGAGATTTGATATGTGTCGACATAGGCTTGGAATGAAATTGAAAACCTCATGTGTTTACGTGGGTTTGTCAATTAGATAGTCTGAGGGGTAATTACGCGGATCGAACCTGAGGTGTTTTAAACGCGGGCGAGAACCATGAGGAAGTTGGAAGGGTGGAATCTGTGGCTTGATTTAGTAATGCCATGCCTGACTTGATTGACATGATATGATGCTATTACTGTGTGGTTAACGAACTCTTGCATCTCCGTGGCATATTGACTGATGAGTGAATTATATTGCTGAGTGCAAATTCTTGTTCATTGTTTACATTCATTTGGGTGTACTGTCAACCTGACCTAGGGTTAGAACCTGTCTTACTGGGATGTGAATCTCACCCCGTCGTGGACCATATTTTTAGATCATAAGCCGTGAGGATGCTACCTACTCGACTAGATGACCCTAAAGAGATGACCTCTTATTTTGAGGAGTTCTCGGATGGTAGGGGCACCGTGTATGTTAGGGAGAGTACTGTGGTTTGGGTTGATGAGAGTGGAGACGAGTTGATACCACATAGGTTTGAGGCTTAGTTCCGTAGGGTAGGTGAAGTTACCACTGGTTCGCTGAAGGCCTTGGAGGTATCTCGTCGAGCTATCCCTAGTTGGTGTCATCCCACTCAAGATTCAGTAGAGGTTGAAGAGTCTATCGCTGGCTCAAGGAACATATCCGAGAAGACCCCTACTATGGAGAGCACGATTGAGGTGATTGAGATCAACACCTCAAAGGGCGAACGGAAGGATGACACGATGGAGGATACTGTAGATGTACGTTTCGAGACCTTTTTTGACTACGAGCCAACCGAGGATGCCGAGGAGAACGACGATTCCAGCAATTCGACTTAATGGTTTCTAACTTGCTGTAATTTTTTTTTATGATGGTCTCGTAGGCCAGTTTCTCTTGAAGGTTTGTTATGGTTGTCTTTTGACGCAGTACCGTTATCTCGACCCATCTGTAGGACTAGTTCTCCTACGCTTTTGTACGAACTCATAGAATGTTATGTATATATGTTATGTTTTTGCTATCTAGCTTCCTATGGATGTTTGTACGGAGTAGTATATGATATCGCTTCCGCATGCTTCTTTCATTATGCATCTCTCGCTATGCTATTCCCAGGACTCGAGAGTACGCTTGCAGGGAGTCGCGCGCCCGTGCTCAGGGTGCGGGGCGTGACAGTCGGGGTGCGCGCAAGTTAGCTCGGACATCTCGGTTATAAAAAAAAATACATGACCGAATACAAAATTAATGAAATGAGGAAATGAATGGCACATCCTACTTATATGGTTTGGCCAGTGTGAGTGTGACCAATGTCCACGGAAAAGCCGCATAAGGTCCCAATATAAATCAAGTAGTACAACGAAATTGCAATTACAATCAAGTCACTCAATACTGTGAATATTTCTCCGCTGCTAATTACACTCGAAAATCTCAATGATGTTCAGCCCTGATAATTTCTCATGAGAGAGTCGCTCAATGTTAAAAGCAATTCACAAAATTGGCTTGAACACACTGACTGTTTTCGGATGTAATATCACAACAAAGCCGCACCTCATGCCAAAACTTCTCAGCACGCAAAAAGGGATAGAAGAACAACTCAGTTCTTGGGGGCGAATATAATACAATTAGGCTTCATTCCTTTCGTGAAATATGTGATGTTTTCAAAAAAATATTTTCTAGAAAGTCATTTTCCAAAAATAAATGATAATATTTTTCGGTATTTGGCCGAAATCTAAAAATGGCAAACAACAATGTTCTTCGGTATGTGGTTGAAACCTGAAAATAAACTAAAAAATATTTTTCGCCATTTGATGTGAAAAATTGGATTTGATTTTTTTCCATGCATTCCTTTAAGTAATTTATCATTTCTAATTTTTAATTTCTTTAATTTTATTTTTCTATTCTTTTTTAATAAAAATTTTAATTATTTTTTCTCTTTTCTCTTTTTTTCCTCCTTCCACCACCGTGACCAACAAGCGATAGCTGCTGGCGCCTTGCTAGGTCCAGGCTATGGCATTCGCCGGGCTGTTGGTCATTGCTGAGGCTCGACTACTGGTAGAGAAATAAAAAATAGAAACATATTTAAATTACAAATAAAAATGATTAAAAATTCACATGTGAGCTAGACCTCACTGGCCTTGAGCGAGTTCGTCAGTCATTGTGCCCTGTCATCAGCGACTGGTAGAGGAAGAAAGAAGGAATAAATAAAAAATTCAAATATAACAAAGTATCAAAAAAATTTGGAAGGTGAGAGTGTGACGCGGAAGGTGCTGCAAAACATCACTGGAGGCAACTCTGCGCGCTGGGGATGAGATCTTAAGGTAAAAGATAAGGTTAATTTTGTTGTATTCAGGTTTGCTGCATTAAAGTCTATAAGATTATGAGGGAATCAAGTATGACTTAAATTTCTATTGAAAGCTTTGGACTAGGCAAGTTGCCAAATGCAACAAAAAGAGATCCCTTAGTTGGAGGGTGCATCACAAGCGAGAAGTCGGATGGATATGATGCTGGAAATAGACTGATTTTACTTCAGTTTATCTAGACGTTATATTTATTAAAAACAGACCGTAAAATGTCTGTTTCGGATTGTAAAAAAAAATAACAAAACTTAATCTTAGTAAAATTCAATTCTGCGGCGAACCATGGGTAATACATGAGTAATAGAAGAAACAACAAAATAGCCTCACTACATATGTTTATTCCAACCACGACCTCTCTAGGATCAGCCGCTCTTTATTCAAATTCAATGATTGCATAAACATAATCAAATTTCCCTAGCAAGCGGGACCGGTTTGATTCTTAGTGCTTTTCACTGCCAACGCAGAAGCGGCATGGCGAAGAACTTCATCATGCCATCGGAGCAGTCCTTGTCATTAGAGGAAGCAAAGTAGTAGAGCTTCCATTGGCTCAACACGACCTCGAACCCTTCTCCAGTGCCTTTGGCCGCACCGGCTAGAAGCGTCGCACCCCTAAAGTCGCACTTGATGTAGCTATAAAGGTTGGGCAGCAGGTACACGTTGTGGGGAGGATCGAACTTGAACACTAGCCAAGAAGATTAAAAAAAAAAGTTAAGCATAGGTAATTCATTTTAATGGTTCATAATGATATTGCCGCCGATTCTTGTACAAAGGAAACTCATTAACGCCGCCATTAGGGTTCTTTATTTAGTCCGCAATCCGCGTCACTAGAGCCTAGAGGTGTTTGGCTTTCAACAGTCAATTCCTTGTTGAAGAATAAATGTCACATTCCCTCTTAAATCCTATGTCCATTACATTATCTCTCACTCAAAGTAACCTTGAGGGTCACCCTGACAATCACGTTGTGAAACGAGGTGCTTACATGCATATTCTCTATTTTCTGCAACTTGAGAATTCAAATATCCTATATCATCTCAAAGAAGAAAATCGATGTGGCGCTCGAACAGGACAGTTGCACATATTTTAGGTAAGACTCTCATTTATGCAAACTTGAGCAGCATCAGAGAGGAAGTAAAAATGTCCTTGGCTCAAATTAAAAGTTAGCTGGTTGCACTCACCAAGTGTGTCGTTGATGTAGAAGGGACTGTTCTTAAGAGCCCAGTCTGTGTAGTTGTAGCCGTAACGCCAGTTCTCAGATCCACCAACAACAATAGTCTTGGCCTCAGTCATCGCCATGGTCGCCGCTATCACCAGCAACACCATTCCTGCACACCTCAGTCCTGCCATTTCGCTAAAATATTCTCGACAGAGCTAATGTTTTCTCGAAAGATCTCCCTGGTTAACTGGAAACTGGAAAACAATGAAGTTAAATTGTTTTTGCAGTTGGAGTGATTTTCATGGTTCATCAAGGACGGTTTATATACTCATTTTCTATCAGGAATGGCCGGAGCTAAATTTTTCTCAACTTGGTTGGCAAAAGAAAAGGAAGAAAAGAAGATTGAATTCAAGAATGAACAGCAGACGTTTTGCCCAGGATTTTGAACGAGTCAGTCAATACAACATGCTTCTAGATTATGGGTTTCGGTTCCTGAAATTCTCCTCTCATTTTCCACTTACCTTAGACTGATCCGAGTTCTCATTTTGCAGTCATTTCATTGAAACAAGGATTAATATCATGAAATCTTCAAAATTGTTATGCCTATGATAAATTTACTTCAAAATAATTTTTTGACCTCCAAAAACTCTAAATTGGTATATCTGTAACAAATTTCCCCTATGTTTGCTCTTGTTAAATTTCACTATCAAATTGTTGAGTTGGATGACATGTCCAATTAACAGGTGTATCGGTTTGAGATTTTTGTCATCTATTTGTCACATGTATACTAGTTTGAGTATTTTCCATAGTATTTAATCGAATATTACGAAAATCAATATAGGATAAATTTGTCATTGATATACCAATTCAAGTTTTTGGTAGCTAAAATTAATTTTGGGTAAAATTATGATAGGGGTACCGATTTGGCAATTTTGGATAAATGCGCTATCGATGTACCAATTTGAAGTGTTTCATGGTATTAATCCTTTGAAAGAATGAACAACTAAGGAAAATGGGTAGCATTTGAATTTGGTGGTTCGACTGAGTCCATTGGTCTTCATCGTTTTGGCAATTATCCACTTGGAGAACATAAGGAGGGAAAGGCTATGATTGTGAAGCCACTTGGAAAACACAGGCAACGTGGGTTGTTTGGTGTGGACGCTTTGTGAGTCCATCTGACAGAGCTCTTTACGGTCAACCTTCGGCAGTCAACAAATTCGAGTCTTTCTTGGCTAGTTTGAATGGTCTTCTAAATAGGAGTGACGTCTCCCATGCTTGGATTTCTATTACATTTCCGGAGATTTAGTTCAACAAGCTGCTGATGATGGGATGATGCCACTTGTTGAGTTGACCTGAGAATTTCTTCTTTTTTTGCACCCAGAGAAGAACTTTTCTATACAAGCTTTGTTGAGAATTTCTGCCCAATTGCGTATCAAACCTACACGGTACTAGAGCATGAAGTTTCGAGTTCAAATCTTCCAGGCTCCTAAGTTCAGCACACGTGTGAGAACAGTTAGGGAATATCTGTTCAAAATAAGCAAAGAGTGGATCCTGCAATTTGTTAGGACGATCAATAGGCACGATAGGCATGGAAGCCGCCAATTCATAAAAGTGGAAGAATTCATGGAAACTTGGAACAGTTAGAAAGGGGGTTGCACGTCAATTCCAATTTGAGGACGATTCCAGTATTCTAAATAAATAGAAGAAAGCGGTAAAAAGACATGCCCAAGCTATGCGAAAACTCTGCCAAATTTTCTTATGAAGCATTTTCTTTTTTAGCAGTATCCTTTCATTTTGTCTTCAGTTTTAGAGTAAGTTGATAATTCCTAATATGTGCTGTAAATATCAGTATGTTGTTCATTCCAATGCTTCTATTCATCATCCAATTGTTTGTAGTGAATGAAAAAACACTATAAACTTTGGGCAATAATGTTACCAAGAGTATTTATGAACAATATTTGACATTGTTATTAAAAATTGAGGGACTAGATTGGATGAATTGAAAGGTTATGGACTAGGTTGCACATTTCTAGACATTCTTAGGATTTATGTTGCACATTTCATAATAGCTGAGGGACATGTGATGAGTTTTTATCATGTATGACAAGAAAACAAAGACTCAATTGAATAGTAGCAATATCTCAAAAATCAAATTCAGCAAATTAAAAATCCAGATATGAATATGCGGGCATCAACTCAAGTTGCTTCCTTTATATATTGAACATCTTATAGTGAAAGTGATTGTCGGAGAGTGTTCGCATTGATGGATGGCGATGAATATCCACTGGGGTTGGAAATTGGAAGGAGACGCGTCCCGGACCAAGCACGATAAATTGTCACCTGTCTTTACGAAGCCTAAACACAAAAATTTATTCTCTAATTGTTATTCATGACTGGTTTCTAAGGGGACCAATCTGAAATTGGGAACTGACCTTGATTTTAGCATGCTGGAAGCTTGAATTGGATAGTTACGCTCTATATTGCATGTATGAAGTCTGCCATTGCCATTCTGTGTAAGCTCGACTGATGATGATTCTATGGATAGTTAGAGCCAGGTATTAGATATGTTAAACTGGAGATCAGGGCGAGTCGTTTTGGACCGGTTTCGAGCCACATGGTTGAGGTTTGCCCATCGATCGCTGTCGAACAAACGTCCACCGTCCATCGTTCATCGTTTTCGTGAGGAAGACGAAGCTGACCTGACATCGTTGACCAGTCAGCGTCCAATGTGGTGCTGACATTGCGCCACGTGATTTGACACATGGCAGCCACGTCAGCAGGGTAACAGATTTGAGTATATATAAAAATAAATAAAAATGATTGAACGATGGGGGCAGTGCCATGTGTCTCGAATTATTTTTTTAGAAAAATAAAAAATGATTTTCGAATTATAAAATATTTTTCAGAAATGAAAAATAGAATGTTGATCGAATGATCTAGGATTAGCCGAGTCATCTAATCGTGGCCGTAAGTTTAGCATTCAAATCGAATGGCTGAGAGTTAGTCTTCCCGTTCGATCTCAGTCTGTAATTTTGGTAATTAGATCCGATGATCTATATCAAGTCGTCTAATCTGATTTGTGGAATTTAGCCGACTCGTCTGAGAGTTGTGGCTTACTCACGTGGGTGAGCCGTGACCTTAGGATCCACAATTAGATTTTTAATTCTTAGAAATAGATAAAAAATTAGAAAAATTGAAAAAAAAAATTAAAAAGGAAACGACATCATTTTAGGTCGGGTCGGTTGAGTTGAGTCTAACTCGAGCGCCCGGTTTGCGTGAGCCGAGTCAACCCGGTAAAAAAAAATAAAAAATTAGCAAAATCATTAAAAAATAGGAAAACATTTATAAAACAATTCAAAAAAAGAAAAAATTTCCCAAAATCACAAAATAGGGAAATGACCACATTCAACTAGGCCAATCCAATTTTGTTGATTTGGGTTCCCAAGCCTTCCCAAATGACCATTTTATCCCTTCCGGACCTCTGGTCCCAATTCTTACCCAAATCGTTTCCGAACTTAAATGGACCCTTCTGTAATCTTATAGGGCTTTATTAGGCATGCCTCACTGACCTTGACTGATGATTTGAAATGTGTTTTATCCGCACATTAATGGTTGCCTTGATTTGTGTACTGCCTTTATTTATTGTGTTTGATAGGTTAGAAAAATTCCCATATGCATGAAACTCCTTTGGATCGTTACAGGTTACCTCATCTTCCAATGCACTCGTGTGAATTCGTAATTTGGGAAATCACTCAATGTAGGTACCGAAAGAGCATCAATGACATTCTCGACGTAACCAAATCCCCGAACTACTTCTTTGATTTTTGTAGAATCGAACGATCTCTCTTGATCACTAGATAGGGTTTCCGACTATACCCTCCGTTGGCATGCACACAACACACTTGTCACACGACCACACCAAGGCCAACCCCGATTGAACATTTGAATTTTCCTTATGCCGTTGTGATTTAGGTAATGGGCCTTGGGAGGGGCCCGCATTGAAAACCCTTATTATTGTGAGTAGTCGACGACGATGACCCATTAACTCGCTCGATGTCCAAAAAAAAAACCCGGGGAGGGTAGCGACAAGAGAAAGTTGAAGGGATTCCTCTGTGTAGACTTGAACCGTACAATCCAACATTTGCAATCTTGAAATTGCTGGAATAGGACTTGTTCGTAGTCAGGTGGAAGTAACCGCACCTTGAACATATGCTTCATCTGATTCCAGGTTTGGGTGGGAACCTTGCCTTGACGACGACAAAATAGTTGCGTTTGCTCCCACCATGCTGGGGCACCACCCCTTAGCTTATAAGCCATCAGTTTTACATGGCGATCCTCTTCAACATCCATGGCATCGAAGCATTTCTAGACTTCCCAAAGCCAATCAAGGAAGTCTTCAATGTTGAAATTGTCATTAAAGTGGAGGTCGACCTTCAATTGGTATAGTTTTAGATCACGTCGATAGCCTCTATTATGGTATCCCCTACAGACCAGAACCAGAAATTCATCTTCATCTTCTACGGAATTCTCAGCATAGGCTTGATGCCTACACTGGCGGTTGACCCTACGTTCCATAGTCACTTTTGAGACCCGAGCGGCCGAAATACATTCGGTCAGAATAACGCGGAGGTTGGTTTACAGAAAACTGTTGGAATACGGTAAGCAAATCTTACATCATCAGTTGGTTATCTTGCAGGGTTCGTTGAGTTTCCTCAACAAACTGGGTAAACTCATCTCGTGCAATGGGTTCATTGGCACGACCCTCTTTATGGAGGCACTTGTATTCACGTTATTATTCATCGTCGTAGGAAGAACCTGACTCTGATACCAAATGACGCAGTGAAGTAGTATCTGGAAAGCTTTTCCAAAAGGATTGATTGATATTTGAGAAAAAAAATTGTGAATATTACATAGGGTGTACGTAATTTATATAGGGAGGACTCCATTAGGGAAATAAACACACCATAAAACGACATAATGAGAATCAAATTGAAACGGAAACCAAATAAATAAAAATGATTCAGTTATCCCGAAATCAAGGAAATGTGTGATTTTGAGGACGAAAAAATTACAGCTCCTTAAATGATGCGATATGCATTTCAAAGATCTATTTATGTGGTGGAATTGCCCTGACTTTTGGTGATCGTGTTTTTCTAATAGCTTATGCGCTAGATGTTCTACATCACCTTTTGTCAACCATCTTTCTTTAAAGGTTTGTAACGTAGCATCAAGTCAACTAATTTCCATGTATTGTCAGCAATAATAGAATCCATTTCATCATCAATCGTTTATTATAGATGCCATTGCCTCATTGACTGCTCTTGGATTTTCATCCAAATGAAATAGCATGGGTAACTTATACACAACATGTTCTTATCTCCTCCCACCAAAAGAGTTGCAAAATCAGAACTGAAACTTGTCGTTTTCTTCGCTCTTTGACTTCTCCTCAGCTCACTTGGAGAATCAAACAGTTTACATTAACTTGATGAAGGATTGATTGCATCCATTGATGTTTGTACATGTTGAGGTAACACTTGTATCTTTAAGCAATTTGTATTAAAAAAATTCAACATCTCGACCCTATAATAACATTAGGTTCCAGATTAGCATATCCAATAACCACACTTTTAAACGTGGTTGGTCCTGATTTGGATCACTTAGGATTAGAAATTCTATAATATGCAAGGCGTCCCCATATTTTGAAGTATTAGATATTCGGTTGTGGACACGTAAACTTTGACTTTTTTTTTTTTGTCATTTGTTTCGCATAAATGTCGGGAGTTAAAAGTTAATTCCTACCAAAAAATAACTCATCCTTCATATTTAATTTTTATCAATCATGCATTGCATTTTGATTGAACTGGCAGTAGATGGATTGAATTGAATGTTTTGAACTTAATTAAGATAAGCCTGTGGTGATATAAATTCGACATAGCCCATTATTTCTCATGAACGAAATTAAGGTTTGAACATAATTGTGGTCTGATGATTTATGTGGTAAAAAATCTTGTCACATGGCGAAGAGAGCAATCGGCCGTGGACCCATTTGTATTTTCATACATGCTTGGGCTATTTTGGGGATAAATGTAATAGCAGCAAGGCAAGTGGTCGTAATACTGGGAGGGGAAAAAAAAAAAAAAAAGAGTACATAAGGAACAAAAGAAAGGATATTGAGAGAGAAAGAAAAGCTTTCGAAAGAAAAATTAAAACGTCTGGATTGCTCCATAAAATCCAGAGATTTAAAGGATTCTATTTGGGACAACATAAAGAGGCGACTTCGCATTCGCCAGGGGGAGCAGAATTTTTTAGAGCTACACCATATGCGGTGAGAGAAAATTCCTATTTGCGGAGACTTCCTCTGGCGCTGGGGCTCCTGCTTGGAGCGTGGTGGCATGAAAAATTGATTTCATCCGGCAAGAGAAGATCCACTTTTCTGCAGGTCCATCATCCATGCTGCTCACATTCAAGGCCACATAGTGGTCACTGGAGATTGGCGGGATATATACGAACAGAGCCAGAGGGCTCTCTCACTTTATCCCTTTTCTTTTCTGTGGAGTTTTCGCACATAAGAAAGCACCATCCAAGGAGTCTCCCTGTGACGTCAACAACAAGATGTCACACAGGCACCACTCCAACGAAGCTACCCTCTCGCTTTGACAACAACAACTGCTTTTTCTTTGTTGCCTCGCTCAATAACGCGACATCGCGCCTCGGTCAGGCTTGGTTCTCTCTGCTTTCTTTGTTGCAGATCTGGACGCGCACCTTGTTTAGTTCTACAACAAATCCAACCTCAAAGGAGAATCGCAGCTATCTCCGTCCATGCCGAGCACCACCGCAGGACTGCCGACCCTCAAGCAATCTCAAGCCGATTCAATTGCGATTCAATTTTGGAAAGTCTATATCTAATCCAAGTAATCTTTCCTATCTTTATCATTTATAATTTATTGCATATCTTGACATATATTGCATATCATGAATCATTGCATAAAAATGATATTTTTTCAAAACACAAGTTGATTAAGGAAATTTTCCTTCCTAATTCGCAACTTGATATACTATTGAGAAAGTCTTTTTTTTTTAAGATTATTGATGGAATACTCGATTAGGCAATAATTTGGGTACAATCGTTAATCATAGAATTACGAATTAAAGATTGACTCAAATTTTCACGAAATATTTCAAAAACTTGATTGATATATCCACTTTTTTGATTGAATTGATTGGTATATTCACTTTCCTAATTTGATTTGAATTGCTTGATTATCATTTTTGTCACATAACGTAATTCCGAAAATTCTAAAAATGGATTTTGCAATTCTTTCACTCTACATATTTTAAAATTGCATATCTTTTAAAAAATTGCATATCTAATCTTTTTGTAAAATATTTAGGTTAGATTGCATTTTAGGATATAAATTGCATGTTTAAATATAAATTTATGTTTAAAAGAATATATCTTTAATATACTAGGCTTTAGGTCAATTTAAACTCTAAAATATGCAAGATAAACATTGTTTTGAATAAATACATCCACAAATAATAAATAAATTATTCATCTTCTTTCTACGTCATCTATGCTACGTCATCATTGCCATGCCATGTAGGTTACATTTTAGCTTAAATTGCATATTAGAATTGCATGTCTAGGTTTCAGTTAATTTACATATCATGTAATTAAGTCATGGTCTCACTTATACATTCATTTAATTTAATTTGCATGTCATCTAGCTTAGTCTTGTATTTAATTCATGTCATTGCATCCTAGAATAATTTCATGCATTGCAAATATTCTTCTTCTTCTTTTTGCATAAGTACACTTTTAGTGCCAAAAGTTGTGTACGAAGATCACTTTAGTGCTAAAAGTTTCAAACGGACCACTTTGGTGCCAAAAGTTGTGTATGGAGATCACTTAGTGCTAAAAGTTTCAAACGAACAATTTTAGTGTCAAATTTTTTTTAAAACAATCACTTTTAGTGCCAACTTATTTTAAAAATGATCACTTTTAATGCCAATTCTGATGTGTCCCGTTATCTTAAAAAATAATAAAAATAACACGTGTCGGATTTTCAACGAGCCACATTAGCTTTAGCACTAAAAGTGATCATTTTTTTTTTGAAGAAGTTGGCACTAAAAGTGATCGTTTAGAAAAAAGTTGGCACTAAAGTTGTCCGTTTGAAATTTTTGGCACTAAAGTGATCTCTATACACAACTTTTGGCACTAAAAGTGTACTTTTGCCATTTTTGTTTTCATGCATTCATATAAAAAATCGAAAATGACAAACAAATATGTATTGTGTGGCGCATGTTACTTTGATTATATTGATTTTTGGATGTTTAATTAATTGATTGTGCACCCGCATGATAACCTTTATTGTGCACCCGCATGATAACCTTTATTGTGTTTAAGGTTAAAATCAATTAATATTGGCTTTTCAAATGATTTTTCATAAAATAAAATGGTACCAATCTTCTGTACGAAAAAATTGCAACCCTTCGTGCCTAATAATAAATAGTTCAAACATACCTCTTCATGTTCGAAATTATACATCCAATTACACCGATAAGGGTTTCCACAAGAATCGGTCGTATTTTCTGATTGACAACTACAAGGACGTCTTGGATTGCCCCTGAGATCCTAGCTTGCACTCAATTAAGACATTTACCGTCTATTACCTTTTAGTGTGTGCCTGTCACGCCTTGCGCTTCGGGCACAAGCGCGCAACTCCCTACAAGCATAAACTCTCTCTCTCTCTCGAGGTCCCAGGATTCACATAGGTCGAGAGATGAACCATATCGATAGCAAGCGGAAGCGAGAATATACAAACTCCTCCGTACAATAATAAAAAGGAATCGGGGTAACGAGAATGCCAGTAATATACATAACCTCCTATCACGTTCATACAAAAGCACCGGCAAGCTAAATCAGCCGATCAGCAGGGGTGACATAGTCAATACAAAAGCGGATTATCACATCTCTCAAAGAAACAGGCATCAAGGTCATCATCAAAACCTCAGACCAGAAACAGAAACTCCTAAGTCGAGCTACTGGAGTCGTCAATCTCCTCAGTATCCTCAGATGGCTCGTACTCCGAGAGTGCCTCAGAGCAAACCTCCATAGTATCCTCGAGCGTCTCGTCAGCTAACAGCTCCACTTGGTCGTCCTCGGTAGCCTCGATCACGATGACCTTATCGATATCCTCTAAGGTCAGGGTCCTCTTAGGAACGTTCCTCGAGCTGGCTACTGACCCCTCAGCCTCCACCGAGTCCCGAGCGGGATGACACCAGTTAGGGATTACCCTACGGCGTACCTCGGTGGGTCTCAATTGCCCCGTAGAAACATCCCTACCTTTCTAAACTAAGCCTCGTACCTATGAGGCTTCTAACTGCTGCCACCCTCGTCGACTCAGACTACGGTACATTTCCTAACATACACCGTCCCCTGTCTGTCTGAGAACTCATCAAAATACACCGACATCTCTTTAGGGTCGCCAAACTTGATTGGCCACATTCTCACTGCCTAGAATCTGAAAAAATAGGGTCCCAAATGGGGTGAGATTTACATCTCAGTAAAGTAGATCACAACCCTAGGTTAGGCTGATCGTACACTCAGGCAAATGCAATCAAGGCAAGCGCACATGTAATCACATGAAACATTCAACAGTCATTATATAACATGCGGATGGAACGAGTGTCAAGCATGCAGTAATGGTATCATATCACATCACTAGAGTCAAACACACATTGCCATGCCAAAACACAATTTCCACCCTTCCAGTCCTCCTCATTTCATGCCCACGTTTAGAACATCTTAGGCTCGGTCCACGTAAATACGCCTCAGACCATCACGTTGACAAACCCACGTAAACGCATCAGGTTTTCAATTTCATTCAAGGCCTGTGTCGACACACCTCAACTCCGTCCTGCGTTTCAACGTATTAGGACTATGATCATCTCAACCCCGTGTCTAGTATGCCTCAGGGTATCGTTCAACTCAAACCCTACGCCTCAGCGCCTCAGGGTATCCATCCACACAACCCCGCGTCTCAACACCTTAGGGTGTCACAATTTCTCAGACATGCCATATGCTCATTTCAATTCGTAACACATGCTCAATTTCAAACTCATGCAACGAGCAATACATCAATGGCATGCAAGGCAATTAAGTTCGACATTCAAATGCGATAATCATTCCCTAACACAAGAATTGTCAAGCACACAAGCCGTCCACATCTCTCAAAGACGCATAAAGACAATCTCTCCATAAACTTCTAGGAAATCAATCCAATTCACGCTCAATTCACCCAATTGAGTTCAATCCTCCTAGCTAAGGTTTAGAAACTCCTTACCTCAAGCTTAGTTCAACAAAATTCTCCTTCTAAGCACTTCAATGGTTCGGTCCAATTATCTCAAGAGCAAGTCAATCGCACAACTTAAGGAAATTCATCCAATCGTCAATTTTTCTTGCTCAATTCGCCAATCCATGAAACGTAAACCTCATTGACATGTTCATCGACATTCTAGCATGTCTCAATGATGAATTTGAGACTCAATTCCAACACCAACAGCCTCCCACAGAATCGCTATGCATAGAACCGAACAGGGCATTTTCGGTTCCGTGCATATCTCAATCATTCAGCCCTTAAAATAACTTAAATCCTTAATTTATCCACTAATCTACTTGCTAATATATAGTTCTAGGGTTTGGGGAGCCTCACCAAAAATTTAAAGCCAATGCGACGTCGAAAAGTCCTTGAATGGCGCCGGTTCCTCTAAGTCCTCCAACGGTCAGTTTTTTGTCCTTCAAATACAAGACCCATTTGGGATCAAAATTCCATCAAATTCACCTAAACTTTTTACCACAGCTCAGTTTATGTGTCCTCTAGATGTTCACAAAATTTGGTCAAAAGAATCAAAGGTTTCGGGGTACTACAGAGTCTAAACAGTGGCTTACCTCCAGTTGCGACGGTTTTCGTCGGCTTTCGGGAGAATGGCCGGCCAGGACTCCTTAGTGGGTCAAATGACTTGATTCTACTTGGAGGATGTCAGCAAGAGGATGAGGAAGGGGCTGGTGGTCGGCTCGGGTCCAGCCAGTGGCCGGAGGCGGCGGTCAAAAGTGGTGACGACGGCGACAGAATCTGGTCGGCGGGAGCTCTCTCGGCCGAAAGGAAGAAGAAGAAGAAGAAGAAAATGGCAGAGGAAAATGGGGGTTTCGGCTGAGGGGAGAGATATTGAGTGGTATATGCACATTTTCAAGAGTCAACTTGGTTGAATGGTAGGTTAAAAGTGTCCCCATCCACATCAAGGCTTAATCTTTTGACACTTGTACATGTGTCAATCATTATTTCAACTAATGGCTCTCATTCCCTTTGATTTTCGATAGCTATAATGGGGATTCAATGACCAAAATGCCCTTGTCCAATTATTAAGGCAAGACTAAGACTTGAGGGGCAAAATGGTAATTTTACCCCCGACGTCCGGAACGTCGTTTTCCTGATTCCAAATTTCTTCCATAAGGCGACGACCAATCCAATTGCAATGTTGGAGTTCTTGATTCTCCATTTTCAAATTTCGAGACTCGTTTCTAAATCATTTCTCTATCAGAAGTGGTTTCAGCCTATCTCGGACTGACGGGCAGCTTTTGCAGACGTTACGCGTATCGACCATGTGATTCATACAACAATTAGGGCTCGTCAATTCATGGCGACTTTGGTTGCCATGTAATTGTAAAGGTTTATCACTAGTTTCGACGGTCTTGATCGTCACCGTTCGATTTAGGAAAATTTTGTAAATTATACAATGGTTAAGAGGCATCCCCCGCGCTCCAATCGTATAACGCTAGCAATGCATTCCTTAATCGTTCTTAGATCGGCTTTTTATGGCTCTAAATGTCCCCTCGACAATACTTATGGTCAAAACGTCATTTTCTATTTTAGTTCCCTAGGTCCACGTACCTTGTCTCGCGTTAGCCTTTCCCTTTTAGTTAGTTTACTCGAGATTGATCAGATCCGAGCGAGATACGACTGAAATACATCGCTAGATACTTTCTCATTAATGAGTCTTGAAATGATAGGAAAAATCAGAATGTCACAACTCTTTCCCCCTTATAAAAATTTCGAACTCGAAATTTACAATAAACCCGTTACTCAAATAAATGGGGATATTGACGCTTCATCGTTTCCTCGCTTTTCCACATAGCGCCTTCTGTTCCATGGTACTCCCAAATAACTTTGACCAATGGAATCGTTTTATTCCTCAAAATTTGCTCCTTTCAATCTTCGATCCTAATTGGCTTCTCCTGTCATCTACTTCTATAATCTCGTAGTCCAGCACATGCGTCGGATCCGGTTCGTACTTTTATAGCATGGACACATGGAAGACATTGTGCACTTGGGATAGATTAGGCGGTAATGCCAGTCTGTAGGCTAAGGTCTCAATCCGCCCCAGAATCTCAAATGGACCTACGTACCTTGGGCTCAGTTTTCCTTTCTTTCCAAATCGGGATAATCCTCTCATCGGCGACACCTTAAGGAAAACATGATTGCCTACTTGAAACTCCAAAAGCTTACGCCGTTTATCCGCATAACTCTTCAAACGACTCTGTACCGTCTTCAGTCTATCCCGAATTATCTTTACCGCTTCTACCGATTGCTCTACTAACTCTGGGCCTGTAATGCTTCTTTCTCCAACTTCGTCCCAGCAAATCGGGGTTCTACAAGCTCTTCCGTAAAGCGCTTCAAACGGTGCCATTCGAATGCTCTGTTGATAGCTGTTATTATATGCAAATTCCACCAAATGCAGCTGATCCTCCCATCCACCTTTGAAGTCTGTCACACACGCTCGTAACATATCCTCGAGCGTTTGAATCGTCCTCTCCGATTGTTCATCCGTTTGTGGATGGTATGCCGTACTAAATTGCAGTCGAGTTCCCATGGCAACTTGAAGACTTTTCCAGAAATTCGCTGTGAACTTGGGATCTCTGTCCGATGTAATTGTCACGGATACTCCGTGTAGTCTCACTATCTGCCTCATGTAAAATTCGGTATATCTGTCTATTACGAAATCCTTTCGCACAAAACGGGGATGTCACGCCCCGAACCCGGCAAGCACGCGTACATCCCACCAAGTCGTTCCTTTGTGAAGCTCCAGGATCGAACGGCTAATAACTTACAACTCTTTACAAAATATGCACACGAAAGCGATGCCAACTCGAATCATATAAATACAACAACATTCGATGACTTAGGACAGATACATCATAATCTCATTAACCAACCCCTTCCATTAGTTCAATTCCTAATCTTTCAACCAGAAGTACAATCCCAATATCACCAAAGGCAAATCCATTCTAAATACAATTGGTCAACTATCTCTTCAAATGTCAATCCTTGGCAAGCTCGTGCTTCCTTCACCTGAAACCTGAAAAATGTAAGCCCCCACTAGGGTGAGATATAAATCTAGTAAGGTGGGTACTAACCCTAGGTTAGACCAACCGTCCACTCGGGCAGTCATCTATCCAAATATTTCAAACTCATAATCTTACAAGCATATCAAGCCCAATCAATAAAATACCTATATGCAGATGACGGGCATGCAACAATGACCTCATTCATTCTCAAATGATCATGTACACTGGTCCTGCCACTTCACAACATACACAATCTCTGCCTGCCTCAATCTCTAGCCCGGGAACTCATCGCATCAGGCTTGGTCCGGGTAAATGCATCAGACCCTCATCGGCAACCCGCGTAAATGCATCAGGTTCCGATAAATCTCCAGGTCAATATCCTCATCTCATAACTCCGTTCCGTGAATAGTTCGCGTCAGAACCGTGGTTATCTCAACCCCGTGATCTCGTCGCATCAGGGCGCCACACATCATCAACTTCACCCCGCGATCTCGTTGCATCAAGGTATACATCTCTTTCCCTGCGTCTCACATGCCTCAAGGCCGCTCCATCTTGAGAATTTTCGCATCAGGACCGTGGCTATCTCAACCCCGCGATCTCATTGCATCAGGGTGCCACACAACCATAACTTCACCCCGCGATCTTGTCGCATCAGGGTACCAACTCCCGCCCCGGGTCTCATACGCCTCAAGGCCTCGCCATGCCATGTTTATGCCATATCATCTCAAGTCGATCCACATGCACACAACGGGTGCAACTCATGCACGATTCAAACGCTCATGGCATATAAAGCAATTAAAATAATGCCCAGACATCCCCAACGAGTCAAGCATAGACAATGTCACATACATACGTCCTATAACATTTTAGGACATAATATAAGCTATCCCTATTGAAATTTCCACGTGAATCAATTCAATTAAATCTCGACTCACCCAATTGAGTCCAATCCCCCTAGCCTAGGTTTAGGAATTCCCTTACCTTAGCTTGACAACACAAATTTCTTCTTCTTGGATCACCTAGGTTTCAGCCAACCAATGTCCACAACCAGACTTGTCGCGCAACCTAGAATTTCAACTAATTCGTCAAATTTTCGTACCCAAATCCTCAATCCATCAATCTTAATCATCCATAACTTAACCCTCAACACCTCATCACATCTTAAACATCAAATTGCTGCTCAAAATCATCAACCACAGCCCTCAACAGAAAATGTTTGGCCCGGCACCGAACCGGTTCCACTCGGTTCTGTGCTAGCCGGGTCTAACCGATCCTAATCTACTCCAAATCCAACAATTATACACTATACTATCTCTTAAGATGTCTACCTAAGGGTTTGGGAGGCTCACCATGAGTTTCGAGTAATATGGCCGTCGGATTCTCGCTGAAACTCGCTGGAATGCCCAAGGTCAGATTACCAGCAGATTCTGGGCAAAATGTACAAGACCGGTTCATGGTCAAAATCTTATCAAATCATGCTCCAATTTTTACCACAGAATCATACATATGTCAGCTAGATCTCCACAAAATTTGAGCCCTAAATTCTAAGATTTCGACCATCAAAAAGGCTAAGAACTAGACCTACCTCAGATTGAGTTCTAATCTGTCGGCTCTCGGAAGAATCCTTGCTCGGGACTCCTCGGTGCTCCAATTGACCTGATTCTTGTTCAAGGACGTCGGCAAGACATAAGGCTTCGTCAGTGTGGTCAGCCGGTGGTCGAATGGTGGCCGAAAGTGGTTGCAGGAACGACCAAACAGAACCCTCAGAACTGGTTGGCGACGACAGAATCAAGAGGGAAGAAGAAGAGAGAGTGGCGTGAGTCTTGGGGTGCTATGGCCGGCCAAAAATGAGGTAAGGAGAGAGAAAATGTGTTATATACAAGGTTTGGTCAAAGGAGCTTGAATGGTAGATGGAAAAAGTTGGATATGACCATCCCTTGCCCATCTTGTGACACTTGACATTGTCTTTTCCAAAGGAGATCCAATGGTCCACATTCCCCCTTGTATTTTCGACAGCCTTGAGGGGTTAAATGTCCAAATTGCCCTTCTTCAATTGCTTGGGCAAGGTTCTAAGCTTGAGGGCAAAACGGTTATTTTACCCCCGACGTCCGAAACGTCGTTTTTCTCAATTCAACTATCTCCGATAGGGCGACCGCCAATCCAATTGTGATGTTGGAATTCTTGATTCTCCATTTTCAATTTCCAAGGGTCATTTCTGATGGTTTTCTTTGCCAAACGTGGTTCCAACCTATCCCGAACCGACAGGCTGCTTTTGTAGACATTACGTGTATCGACCTCGTGATTCATATCACGTTTAGGGCTCGTCAATTCGTGGCGGCTTTGGTTGTCATGTAATTGTAAGGGTCTATCGCTAGTTCCCTCGACAATCCTTATGGTCAAAGCAACGTTTCCTATCCGAGTTCTCTAGGTCCATGTACCTCGTCTTGCGTTAGCCTTTCCCTTTTGATCAGTCTACTCGAATTGATCAGATTTGAGCGGAATACGACTGAAATACATCTCTAGATATACACTTCTCATTATCCTGAAATTGATTGGAAATCAAAATGTCACAACTCTTCCCCCTTAAAGAAATTTCGTCCTCGAAATTCTTAACCTTCTACCCATATAATCCTTTGAAGTATTGGCGCCTTGTCGCATCCTCACTCTTCCGGATGTTCCTTTCCATGGTTTGACGATCTTGCTCGTCCTTTCCAACCCAAGGCCATCCTTCCCCAGGACTTATCTCCTTCAACCCTCAATTTGATTTGCTTCTCTCCATTCTCTTTCGGTATTCATATCATTTGCCAGCAGCTCATCCTGGAGCGTTCACCTTATCTCTATCATTTGTCTATAACCATTATTATCAAGCCCTCGCCAGAATGCACTCTTAATGTCCATACCCTTCGGCGTATTACTCCTTTCAAGCTTCTTTTCACGCCAACAGAGATTCAAGGGCTTTATCAATTTGCCCTCCATTAATCAAATCGAGTTATGGCCCTCTCGACTCCTTAGACATTTACATGGTTGCTTCCGTAGCAATCCATTCTCGACTCCATCCGAAAATTCCCCTGAATCAAAGTGGTCCTTCAACTTTCATCGTCATGTCTTTCCCTTCCATCGACACGTCTAGTGCTCGACTACAAGATAGACAAATTTCAACTTTCAACCTTATCATCAATATATATATATATATATATATATGCATCTTGGCATCCCTTTGTGCCATCCCCAGGAAATACCATAATTCTCTCTTTGAATTTCAATGAGGTCATCTTCTTACGTTTCTCTTCAATGCTGGACTTGTACTTCCGTCCATGGACCTCAAGGGCTCCTTTCATTCCTATAATCCCTCTAGTATCGATGTTTAATCATGGCACACCTCAATTTCCTTCTGGCCTTCAGGCTAAGTGTTTCCAGTGACCATCACGCTAGTCCATTAGCGAACTTCCAATTTAAGAGTTGAATCTCTTACTTCTTGAGGGAAGATCCATCCCTCCATTGCCAATTCAACCATGTTTAATTCTCAATGGTAAGCATCCATCAAACAATCCACCCTTCCTTAGCGATATGAATATCACTATAACAACACTTGGGTGATCTCTTCGTTCCGCATGTCTCACCTTCAATATCCTTTAGGCAATCCATGCTCTTAATCTCTTATAGTTCACAGAACTTCGAGGTTTTTTCTTTGTCCATGCAACGCTCTCATATCCACAAGTAATTTCATCCTTCGGCGTTGCCTCTCGTTCAATTCCTCTCAGAAAACTACTACTCGATATCTTTGGAGTAGATATAAACTTGAAATCTTCTTCCACCCAAGTAAGATTTTTCCAAACCTTGTTGCGAGAATATTCGCAAACCAATTCCAATCATGCTCTAAGCATGCCAATTCATACGGCATTATCGTTACGACATACAAACCATATCCATTTCACATCGTCTTGTTATGCCTCGAGTTTCATTCTGCGTCGTGTCACCACGACCTTCATAAGCTTTTCGAATTCCAACAGTTACGTCATACATGGCGTAGTCATCAACTTAACTTAAGTCCTCGAAAACTCTTTTCACGTTCATTCACTCATTCGTGTCATGACTCGTTCTTAGTCCATTTCACCAATGGAACAGCTCTTGTAGGGAATCTTTCAACAGTCCATCTATTATCATCCATCAATTCTAAGAAGCTTACACTTTCCGCAACTCACATCGACCCTAGTCGATTCATCATTTGTCCCCATCCTCACAGGCTCCACATGAATTTCATTTCCCTTAAATCTCACAATAGAGGAATCTTACCTAATCAGGCCCACGACTTGCGCTCTTCACATTTAGCAGGCAATAGACATTTTCTTATAGCCTATATGACACTCTTCAAAAACCGTTCATGCTTATCATGGCTCCTTACATGAATTCAACCATCGCTTCTTAAGACGGTAACGACCAACTCAACCATTCCTTGGGCACTTAGTTCGGCAATTATCAACTTCTTTCTGCCAGATGTTGAACCTTCCAAACTATTTCTCGCACTTCTCACTTGAGAGCTCAGACCTCGGCTCTCTGTTATAACGGGTCTCCTTTAGGACCGTACGACATTTTATTTATTCTTGTCACTTTCTCTCGCGAAGCATTAGTGCTTTAGCCTCTGAGTTCCATACTCATTTAGGCGACCTCATCCCAATTTCGTTCGTCCCACTAAACGTCAACATCATCCTGGAATTCAACATTGCCTACAAAACTGTCTCTCGGATTTCACTTCTAGGAGTCACTCAAGTTCTGCGTACTCTTTCTCGGTACAGACACTCAATCATAATACTAAGACAATTTAGAGTTTTTCTTCCTTTTACAATAGGGTCTCTTACCCTAAGGAAGAAACTACACAGCTCTGTGGCATTTTCTCGCTTCAAATTCACCTTGTCTTTCCCATTCCATAGGACTTCAACCTTGGACTTTGCGCCGACGGCGATACCTTTACTCTAGGATTCAAATGCCACCATGCTTTCACATTCTCCTTCCCACAACTCAGTCACCTCAAGAGACAATATCTGTTCGTCCTTGGGTCTCATACATTCCCATGTCGAATGGTCGCTTTGATTACCTCAAATCACTTTGCAAGCATTCTCTAAGCGCTCTCTTCGCTTACTACATCATCCACTGGAATCATAACCAGTCAAGACTATCAAGTCCGTTCACTTTTTCTTTCGTCAATGACCAATTCATGGTCCAATCGCCCCTTAAGAGCAATGCCCTATTCTTTAGGGAATAGCAACTCATGATTTCATTTCTCATGATTCCTATTTAATCAACCGATCCCACGAAAATCATTAACTTCAGGCAACCCAGCATGCCGATTCTTCTTCTACCTCATTCATAATAGAAAAGACTTACTACTCACTTTCCACTATGTGTCTTATGCCCAGGTAATCGGCCATTTCCCTTAGGCACGTTCCACATTCACATTGAACATCTCTTTGCTCGTAATATATGAGCAGGAGCTCTCTTATTCATAGGTCTTTCAATCATTCTCCTCTTTAGCTGAGTCCTATCACCATTCCTCAAAATCAGGAATAACAATCAGCCATATGGTTCTCAAGTTCCAATCCACTCATGGACTTCTCATCTTATTCAAGGGTATTTGACCACTTTGACCATATGCTTACGCGACCTTGAGAATTCTATCTCACACCGTTCGATCATCTTATGATCCTTGCAAAAATATTAGGATCTAAACAACCCTTGCTCTCAAGCAATCCTAGGACGATACTTCCCATCGAACAACTCAACAAAAGTTGACTAGGCAGATCTCATGGCTCTAAGGAATCCTTCCTCTAGTGACCTTTCACCAATCCTCAATAGCCTCTTAGGGCTAGTACTGCTAAGGTCATTTTCCTTCTTTAGTGCACCCAAAATCTCCGAGGTTTTCTCGCAAAACCCTCAATCCAAAGAGAGACAATTTTGAATCTCATCCCTCAACCTGACTCAATCAATTTCAGCCTTATACATAATCTTACAAGCTTTTCTAAGCTCTCGTGGTCCTATCACACATCCAATTTCAAAAAGACTTACTCAGAGTCACCTTTTTTGTGACTTCCATCACTTAACTCCTCAGTAGTAGTTGTCTCAGCGACTTGGGTAACAATGGCAGCCCCTTTTTGAGCTCGCCTACCCATAGAAATTTCTCATTTCTATTCAAGGTTCTTGCGACCCATTCAACTCTTGGGTCCCACGTGGTTCACAAACTCGAGTCAATTGCTTTGCTGGTTTTCACGTTCTGATTACTTATCTTTACTCAGTTCTCATGATCCATCTTAGTCCTTAGATCTTTTCGTATCTCACATACGCAAACCAAGTGTTACTCTAACGACCATACCTTGGTCCTTCAGTCTTATTAGGTTCTCATGTCACTTGAACCGCTATGATTCCCTCCAAGAATCCAAGACTCAAGTCATCTACTCAAGTCCATCAATCTCAAGCTGCTCATCTCAGTATCTTTCACCATCAACCAACCCTCTAATGGTTCTTAAGCAATTCTCAATTAATGGCCAATTATTCAAGGATCCCAAATCATCCTTGATCAGCAATCCTTTCTCAAGCCAGCCTCAACGAGGCAACTTCTCAACTGACAGCCACTACTAGGCTAGCCTCAATTGGGCAACTATCAATCAAGCAGTCAAGACAGCAACTCATTGAGTCAATAACTCATGCTCTAGGTCTAAAGGCATCTGCCACTCTAGCATAGTCACAACAGATTATCGCATCTCAACATGCCTCGGTTCAACGGGTATAACCCCTTACGTCATCTAACCTTCTAGTCATATCTTGGCCAAGCCAATCACATGAGGCTAATCATCAAACATGCCTAACAGGCCCATCACAACCATCACTTTTCTTTTTTTTTTAAAAGGCATCCACTGTCAAGCACAAAGCTTTTAACCATGCCAATCACAGGCATCATTACACATGTCATGCCACTTTCGATCATCCTTGATGAGGATTAATCTGTGCCGCACATCCCTTATCCACAATTGGACTCAACCTAATACCTAAGTTTCCCCTTCAAGTTATGACTTGGGTCATTCCCGCCTCTTGCCATCTTAGAAGCTTGTCAGGAGCCGCTCCTTGTCCGAACCTCTCTATCTCGGCGATCACTCCCCGCCCTCATCAGACTTGACCGTTGTAGGTTGTCCCAAGTCATACATCTACAAAGAAAGCCCCATTCCACATGTCCCATACCATGTTTCATTACAATTTATAGGTATCCCATCAACTTGTCCCATACCAAGCGACAGTTCATTAAGTCCAACAGCGATAAGTTACTACATGCACCCTCATCGACTTTCGTTTCAAGCCATAAATATAAGCACAGCATGACCGTCCTCATCACTTGTCCTGTCAAAACCGCCTTCAGATCAATTCCTATCCATTCAAGAGTTCTAATTCCACCAATGACCGTCATATCTCACAAATCAATTGCCTATATTTCATTATATATCTCAAGTCTAGTCAACATTCAAATCAAATCCTTATGCATCCGATCATAACTGATATTCAATTTAGATACTCCTTGTATCTACCTCAACTTATCTCATCCATTGTTGTCAATAGTAATTGATGGCTAGATCATCAAAATATCACGCAATTCAAGCCTGAACCCACCAATATCAATCGTCTCTTTATAGTTCGTACTCCTCAAGTTGGGTCATTGACAAATCAAGATCACAATCATATACCTCAATTGACCCTTCATTCATAAGCAATTCCCTATTATCCTCCAGCACAATTACTACCTCAAATTCCATACTTATAACTCTCCAATCCTAGCTTGCTTCCACTTAAACTTTAATCACCACATAACTCGAGATCATCCATTAAAGTCAACTCTAGGACCATTAAAGTGTACACAAGTTCAAGTCTACCATTCTCAAGATTCAATGATCTTCGCTTAGTCCTATAGGCCTCAATATCTAATTGTCCCCAAGTCATTACTCCTTATCACTCCAAACCTTAATCGCATTAGATCGAGCTGACCTTGCTCTGATACCAAATCGAACGGGGATGTCACGCCCTGAACCTAGCGAGCACGCGTACATCCCACCAAACCGTTCCTTTGTGACGCTCTAGGATCCAAGGGTCAATAACTTACAACTCTTTACAAAATATGCACGCGAAAGTGATGCCAACTCCAATCATATACATACAACAACATTCGATGACTTAGGACAGATACATCATAATCTCATTAACCAACTCCTTCCATTAGTTCAATTCCTAATCTTTCAACCAGAAGTACAATCCCAATAACACCAAAGGCAAATCCAATCTAAATACAATTGGTCAACTATCTCTTCAAATGCCAATCCTTGGCAAGCTCGTGCTTCGTTCGCCTAGAACTTGAAAAATGTAAGCCCCCACTGGGGTGAGATATAAATCTCAGTAAGGTGGGTCCTAACCCTAGGTTAGCCCGACCGTCCACTTGAGCAGTCATCTATCCAGATATTTCAAACTCATAATCATACAGGCATATCAAGCCCAATTAATAAAATAGCAACATGCAGATGACAGGCATGCAACGATGACCTCATTCACACTCAAATGATCATGTACACCAGTCCTGCCACTTCACAACATACACAATCTCTACCTTCCTCAATCTCCAGCCCGCGATCTCGTCGCATCAGGCTCGATCCGCATAAACGCATCAGACCGTCATCGGTAACCCGCGTAAACGCATCAGGTTTCGATAAATCTCCAAGCTAATATCCTCATCTCAAAACTCCGTCCCGCAAATAGTTCGTATCGGACCGTGGCTATCTCAACCCTGCGATCTCGTCGCATCAGGGCGCCACACATCATCAACTTCACCCCGCGATCTCGTCGCATCAGGGCATACATCTCCTGTCTCGCGTCTCATATGCCTCAGGGCCTCTCCGTCCTGCGAATAGTTCGCATCAAGTCCGTGGCTATCTTAACCCCGCAATCTCGTCGCACCAGGGCACCACACAACCATAACTTCACCTCGCGATCTTGTCGCATCAGGATACCAACTCCTGCCTCGCATCTCATACGCCTCAAGGCCTTGTCATGCCATGTTTATACCATATCATCTCAAGTCGATCCACATGCACACAACGGGTGCAACTCATGCACGATTCGAACACGCATGGCATACAAAGCAATTCATATAATGCCCAAACATGCCCAACGAGTCAAGCATAGACAATGTCACATACATACGTCCTATAACATTTTAGGACATAATATAAGCTATCCCTATTGAAATTTTCACGTGAATCAATTCAATTAAACCTCGACTCACCCAATTGAGTCCGATCCCCCTAGCCTAGGTTTAGGAATTCCCTTACCTTAGCTTGACAACACAAATTTCTTCTTCTTGGACCACCTAGGTTTTGGCCAATCAATGTCCACACCCGAACTTGTCGTGCAACCTAGAATTTCAATCAATTCGTCAAATTTTTATGCCCAAATCCTCAATCCATCAATCTCAATCATCCATAACTTAACCCTTAACACCTCATCACATCTTTAACATCAAATTGCAGCTCAAAATCATCAACCACAGCCCTCAACAGAATCGGTTTGGCTCGGCACAGAATCGGTTCCACTCGATTTTGTGCTAGCCGGGTCCAACCGGTCCTAATTTACTCCAAATCCAACAATTATACACTATCCTACCTCTTAGGATGTCTACCTAAGGGTTTGGGAGGCTCATCGTGAGTTTTGAGTCAAATGGCCGCCGGATTCCCATTGAAACTCGTCAGAACGCCCATGGTCAGATTACCGGCAGATTCTGGGCAAAATGTACAAGATCGGTTCATGGTCAAAATATTATCAAATCAAGTTCCAATTTTTACCACATAATCATACACATCTCAGCAAGATCTCCACAAAATTTGAGCCCTAAATTCCAAGATTTTGACCATCAAAATGGCTGAGAATCGGATCTACCTCAAATTGAGTCCTAATTTGTCGGCTCTCGGAAGAATCTTTGCTTGGGACTCCTCGGTGCTCCAATTGACTTGATTCTTATTCGCGGACGTCAGCAAGACGTAAGGCTTCGTTGGTGTGGTCGGTCGGTGGTTGAATGGTGGTCGAAATTGGTCACCGGAACGATCGAACAGAACCTTCAGAATTGGTCGGCGACGGTAAAATCAAGAAGGAAGAAGAAGAGAGAGTGGCGTGAGTCTTGGGGTGCTATGGCCGGCCAAAAATGAGGTGAAGAGAGAGAAAATGTCTTATATACAAGGCTTGGTCAAAGGGGCTTGAATGGTAGGTGGAAAAAGTTGGATATGACCATCCCTTGTCCATCTTGTGACGCTTGGCATTGTCTTTTCCAAAGGAGATCTAATGGTCCACATTCCCCCTTGTATTTTCGGCAGCCTTGAGGGGTCAAATGTCCAAATTTCCCTTCTCCAATTGCTTGGGCAAGGTTCTAAGCTTGAGGGCAAAACGGTCATTTTACCCCCGATGTCCGGAACGTCTTTTTTCTCAATCCAATTATCTCCGATAGGGCGACGGCCAATCCAATTGTAATGTTGAAATTCTTGATTCTCCATTTTTAATTTTCAAGTCTCATTTCTGATGGTTTTCTCTGTCGGACGTGGTTCCAGCCTATCCCGAACCGACGGGTGGCTTTTGCAGACATTACGCGTATCGATCTCGTGATTCATGTCATGTTTAAAGCTCGTCAATTAGTGGCAGCTTTGGTTGTCATGTAATTGTGAGGGTCTATCGCTAGTTCCCTCGACAATCCTTATGGCCAAAGCGTCGTTTCCTATCCGAGTTCCCTAGGTCCACGTACCTCGTTTTGCGTTAGCCTTTCCCTTTTGGTCAGTCTACTCGAATTGATCAGATTCGATCGGAATATGATTGAAATACATCTTTGGATATACACTTCTCATTAATGAGGCTGAAATTGACTGAAATCAGAATGTTACAGATGAAGTGTGTGGACTTGGTCAACCTGTCCACAAGTACCCAAATAGAATCGTGGCCTCTCTGGCTCCTTGGGAGTCTAATCACAAAATCCATTGTTACGTGGTCTCATTTCCATTTAGGGATTTCTAACGGTTGTAATAATCCACCAGGCTTACAGTGTTGTGCCTTCACCTGCTGGCATGTCAAGCACTTTGCTATGTATTTGGCTACGTCCACTTTCATCCCGTTCCACCAGTAGTGTTGACGCAAGTTCTGATACATTTTTGTGCTTCCTGGGTGGATACTTAATTGCTCCTATGAGCCTCTGATAAAATCTTTTATCTAAGCTCTTCGTCCTTTGGCACGCATAGACACCCTCGAAATTTCAGAATTTCATCCTCTAATACTTGGAACTCCGGTTTCCTTTTTGTCGCGTCCATTTCCAAGATTTTTTGAATTTCTAGGTCCATAGACTGAAAGGCTTTTTTTCATTGCCTGGATCTCAGGTTATATTCTCGACGTGGCCATCAAACTAGATAGCTGACATACTTCCAATCTGAATTCAGAATTTCTCAAGTTCTCAAATAACGACCACCCTTTTACCAGTAGCTAGGCAATGCTCGATTTTCGACTAAGCGCATCCGCGACTTGATTCGCTTTCCCAGGATGATACAGTATGTCGCAATCATAATCCTTAAGCAGCTCCATCCATCGACGCTACCTCATATGCAGTTCCTTTTGGGAAAATAGATATTTCAAGCTCTGGTGGTCAGTGTAAATCTAGAACTTCTCGCCACACAAATAATGTCTCCAGATCCTCAGAGCAAAGATGATCGCTACTAATTCCAAATCGTGAGTCGAATAATTCATTTCGTGCGACCTTAGCTGTCGGGACGCGTAGGCAACCACTCTTCCATGCTGCATTAGCACACAGCCTAGTCCCTTTAGCGAAGCATCGCTATATATCTCATAACCTCCAGGTCCTGACAGAATCGTCAATACCGGTGTGGTCGTTAACCGATGTTTGAGCTTTTGGAAACTCCTTTCACACTTATCCGTCCATTCGAACTTCGTCTTTTTCTTTGTCAATCTCGTCAGGAGAATGGCTATAGATGAAAACTTCTCCACGAAATGTCTGTAATATCCTGCCAATCCTAAGAAACTTCAGACTTCCGTGACCGTAGTAGACTTAGGCCAATTCATTACAACTTCGATCTTTGCAGGATCCACCGCAATTCCTTCTCTTGACACAACATGGCCAAGAAATGCCACTTTATTCAGCCAGAACTCGCATTTGCTAAACTTAGCGTAGAGCGAGTGTTCCCTCAGGATCTGCAAAACAATCTTCAGATGCTCTTCGTGTTCTTCGTTACTCCTTGAGTAAATCAGGATGTCGTCGATAAAAACTATGACAAATCTATCCAAGAATTCCTTGAACACCCGATGCATCAAATCCATAAATGCGGCTGGAGCATTGGTCAGTCCAAAAGGCATCACAGTGAATTCGTAATGACCATACCTTGTCCTAAAAGCAGTCTTAGGTATGTCTTCTTTCTTAATTCTCAACTGGTGATACCTGGTCCTTAAGTTAATTTTAGAGAATACCGCAGCTCCTTGTAATTGATTAAATAAGTCATCAATTCTTGGCAGTGGGTACTTATTCTTCACTGTCACTTGATTCAATTGTCTATAGTCGATGTATAGACGCAAGGACCCATTCTTTTTCCTCACAAACAACACCAGCGCTCCCCACGACGAAGCACTCGGTCGAATAAATCCTTTATCCAACAATTCCTGCATTTGCACCTTTAACTCCTTCAGTTCTGATAAGGACATCCTATAGGGTGCCTTCGAGATCGGCTCCATCCCGGGAGCTAATTCAATCATGAATTCTACCTCTCGCTCTGGTGGCAACCTTGGCAACTCTTGAGGAAATATGTCAAGAAACTCACGTACTACTGGGATGCTTTCTAGTTTAGGCTCCTCGGCAATCGTGTCCATAACTGCGACTAAGTACGCCTGACATCCTTCAGTCATTAACTTCGTCACTTCAAGGGATGAGACTAAAGGAATCAAGGTTCCTCCTCGACCTTCTGGATAGAAACGAATTATCCTACCATCACAATCCACTACTGCCCCTTATTTACCCAACCAGTCCATTCTTATGATCACATTGAAGTCATACATGGGCAACACAGCTAAATCTATACTCTCTTTACTACCACCAATTACGATTCTACAGTAAGCACAGCCCAACGAAACCAGCACATTATCTTTCAATGGGGTGGCAACATGCACAATCACACTCAACGGTTTTAACGTCATATCAACCAAATCAACAAACCGATAGATACAAACGAGTGTGATGCGCCAGGATCAAACAAAGCATACGCAGCTTGGTCACACAAATAAATCGTACCTGTGACCATACCTGGTGTTTCTTCTGCTTCCCCGCGGGCTACTGCATAGACTCTCCCTTGAGTTGGGGGTGTTCTGATCAATTTGGGGAGTAGCAATTGACGGTCCAGCCTATGGTCGCTGCCCTTGAGGTCTATTTGCTAGAGCTTGGTTCGGGCAAATCCTCATCTGGTAGCCCATCTGACTACACTTGAAGCACGCTCCAGCTCTTGCCGAGCATGGTCCATTACCATGCCTTCTGCCACAGAGGCGACAGCTCTAATTCATGGGGTTTGGCGGCTTCACAATATTCTTTCTTATCGTAGGGACAAAGCGCCTATTGCCAGCCATCGGTCTCTTACCAATCTAGCGGTTGTCTCTGATTGAATTAAACCGCGATCTAGATGCGGCATTCCTCTCCTTCAGGTCCCTCTTAATCATCTGTCCCTGTTCATCGATTTCCTTGTAGGTTCTCAGAATCAGGGCTATCATCTAGCTGCGAAGCTCAGGCCTCAGTTCATCCCGAAATCTTTGTGCCTTCTCTAGGGGATCTTCTACTGATCGGGTTACGAACCTTGACATCCTAGAGAATTCAGCCTCAAACTGGTCTACGGTCAGCTGATTCTAACGCAGCTGTAAGAACTCCACTTGCTTCCTTTCCCGGGCTATCTTCGAGAAATACGATACATTTCCTAACATACACCGTCCCCTATTTGTCTGAGAACTCATCAAAATACACCGACATCTCTTTAGGGTCGCCAAACCTGATTGACCACATTCTCACGACCTAGGATATGAAAAACAGGGTCCCACAACGGGGTGAGATTTACATCTCAATAAGGTAGGTACTAACCCTAGATTAGGCTGACCGTACACTCAGGCAAATGCAATCAAGGCAAGCGTACATGCAATCACATGAAACATTCGACAGTCATTATATAATATGCGGATGAAATGAGTGTTAGGCATGCAGTCATGGTATCATATCACATCACTAGAGTCAAACATACATTGCCATGCCAAAACACACTTTCCACCCTTCCAGTCCTCCTCATTTTCATGCTCGCGTTTAGAACGCCTCAGGCTCGGTCCGTGTAAATACACCTCAGACCATCACATTGACAAACCGCGTAAACGCATCAGGTTTTCAATTTCACTCCAGGCCTGTGTCGACACATCTCAACTCCGTCCCGCGTTTCAACGCATCAGTACTATGGCCATTTCAACCCCGCGTCTCGTACGCCTCAAGGTATCGTTCAACTCAAACCCCACGCCTCAGTGCCTTAGGGTATCCATCCGCACAACCCCGCGTCTCAACTCCTTAGGGTGTCACAATTTCTCAGACATGCCACATGCTCATTTCAATTCATAACACATGCTCAATTTCAAACTCATGCAATGAGCAACATATCAATGGCATGCGAGGCAATTAAATTTGACATTCAAATGCGATAATCGTTCCATTACACAAGCATTGTCAAGCACACAGGCCGTCTACATCTCTCAAAGACGCATAAAGACAATCTCTCCAAGAACTTCTAGGAAATCAATCTAATTCACGCTCAATTCACCCAATTAAGTCCAATACTCCTAGTCAAGGTTTAGAAACTCCTTACCAAAGGCTTAGTTCAACAAAATTCTCCTTCTAAGAACTTCAATGGTTGGTCCAATTATCCCAAGAGCAAGTCAATCGCACAACCTAAGGAAATTCATTCAATCGTCAATATTTCTTGCTCAATTCGCCAATCCATGAAACGTAAACCTCATTGACATGTTCATCAACATTCTGGCACATCTCAATGATGAATTTGAGCCTCAATTCCAACACCAACAGCCTCCCACAGAATCGGTATGCATAGAACCGAATAGGGCATTTTCGATTTTGTGCATATCTCAACCATTCAGCCCTTAAACTAACTCAAATCCTTAATTTATATACTAATCTACTTGATAATATGTAGTTCTTGGGTTTGGGGAGCCTCACCGAAAATTTGAAGCCAAGGCGATGCCGGAAAGTCCTTGAACGACGCCGGTTCCTCCAAGTACTCCGACGGTCAGTTTTCTGTCCTTCAAACGCAAGACCCATTCGGGATCAAAACTCCATCAAATTCACCCAAACCTTTTACCGCAGCTCAGTTTATGTTTCCTCTAGATGTCCGCAAAATTTGGCCGAAAGAATCAAAGGTTTCGAGGTCCTACGGAGTCTAAACAGTGGCTTACCTCCAACTGCGACGGTTTTCGTTGGCTTCCGGGAGAATTGCCGGCCGGGACTCCTCAGTGGGTCAAATGACTTGATTCCACTTGAAGGATGTCGACAAGAGGATGAGGAAGAGGCTGGTGGTCGGCTCGAGTCTAGGCAGTGGCCGAAGATGGCGGTCTGAAGTGACGATGGCGGCGGCAGAATCTAGTCGGCTGGAGCTCTCTCGGCCGAAAGGAAGAAGAAGAAGAAGAAGAAGAAGAAGAAAATGGCAGAGAAAAATGGGGTTTCGGCTGAAGGGAGAGAGATTGAGTGGTATATGCACATTTTCAAGAGTCAACTTGTTGAATGGTAGGTTAAAAGTGTCTCCATCTACATCAAGGCTTAATCCTTTGACACTTGTCCATGTGTCAATCATTATTTCATCCAATGGCTCTCATTCCCTTTGATTTTTGGCAGCTATAATGGGGCTTCAATGACTAAAATTTCTTTGTCCAATTATTCTGGCAAGGCTAAGGCTTGAGGACGTTCGGAACGTCGTTTTTCTGATTCCAAATTTATTCGATAAGATGGGAACCAATCTAATTGTAATGTTGGAATTCTTGATTCTCCACTTTCAAATTTCGAGACTCGTTTCTGAATTATTTCTCTATCAGAGTGGTTCTAGCTTATCTCGAATTGACGAGCGGCTTTTGCAGACGCTACATGTGTCAACCCTGTGATTCATATCACAATTAGTGCTTATCAATTCATGGCGACTTTGGTTGTCATGTAATTATGAGAGTTTATTACTAGTTCCGACGGTCTCGATCTTCACCGTTCGATTTAGAAAAATTTTTCAAATTATACATTAGTTAAGCAGCATCACTCGCGCTCCAATCGTATAATTCTAGCAATGCATTCCTTAATCATTCTTAGATCGGTCTTTTAGGACTCTAAATGTACCGTCGACAATCCTTATGGTCAAAGCGTCATTTCCTATTTGAGTTCCCTAGGTCCACGTACCTTGTCTCGCGTTAGCCCTTCCCTTTTGGTCAGTTTACTCGAGATTGATCAGATCTAAGCGAGATACGACTGAAATACATCGCTAGATACTTTATCATTAATGAGTCTTGAAATGAAAGGAAAATTCATAATGTCATAATGCCTGCTTCTGAAACAGATTTTTTAGGAACTGGTTATAATAGGGTCGATTTCAGAGTCTAGGTTTGGAGCCTACCCACCTGACAAATGCTCACCCCTCTTGGGATTGCTCGAGAGCAAAGGTTGTTTCGATCCTAATAATCTTAAAAGGATCCAAGGGCGGTAATCAAGTCCCTAGGCTCTTAATCTTTGGTTCATAAAAGTAATTTAATTCTCCCACTAATTTACTTAGGTTTCTAATCAATCTACCAAAAATGATTACCGGCAACTCCATTTTAAAATCGGTGCATGTTAATTAATTGAACAATAAGTACACGGTCATCTCCTTAGGATCTCCAAAGTAAATAAGCCACATAGTCAAGGCTTAGAATATGTAAAAATAAAGGTCCCCAAAGGAGTGAGATACACATCTCAGTAAAAGAGTCCTAACCCTAGGTCAGACCGACCGTCCACTCAGGTAGTCATCTACCCCAAAATTCCAAACTCATAATCACACAGGCACATGCAAATAAAGATGACGGCACACAGATGACAAGCATGCAGCTATGACATCATATCACACTCAGATGATCATGCACACCTCGTCCTGCCACTTCACCACAACCACATCTTCCTGCCTGCCTCGTTCTCATGCACGCGATTAAATCGCATCAAGCTCGGTCAGCGTAAACGCATCAGACCGTCATTGACAACCCGCGTAAACGCATCAAGTTTCAATGATTCTCCAGGAAAATATCGGTACCTCATATCTCCGTCCCGTGATTAGATCGCATCAGGACCGTGGCCATCTCAATCCCACGATTAGATCGCATCAGGGCGCCGAACAACCTCTACCCCGCATCTCAGCGCCTCAAGGTATCAACCACATCACCCCGCATCTCGTACGCATTAAGGTCTCACTTTGCTTCCGCCATGCCACCATCACAACTCATGCACACAAGGTCAAGTGCAACTCATGCATTAACAATGCATCCATGGCATGCAAGGCGATTCAAATGCACAATCAAATGTGGCAACTTACTCAAGGCACAAGCATAATCAAATAATTGAATCATCTAAACTCTTCTAGCATACACGAGTATCAACCATCTTGAAATCCCTCACAACTCAATCAAACTATCGTCCGACTCACCCAATTGAGTCCAATCTTCCTATCCTAAGTTTAGGATTCCCTTACCTTGAATTTAATATCATAATTTTCTCTTCTTGAGCCCCCCACAATTTTCAACTTCAAGGGTCCAAGGCCGAACTCACCGCGCAACCTAGGAATTTCAACCAATTCGTCAATTTTCTTTATCCAATTCCTCAATCCATGAGCCACAAACCTCCATAACATAGTCCCCATCATCCTAACATGTCTAAATCACAAATTTGAGACTCAAAATCATTAACCCTCAACCCCAACAGATTCAGTCTTGAACAGAACCGAATCGGTCCTTTTCGGTTCTATGCAAATCGAGCACAACTGGTCCTAAATCTCCACCAAATTCATCATTTACTCACTAACCTACCTCTTAACATGTCTATCTAAGGGTCTAAGGGTCTCACCATGGGTTTGAAGTCGAGTCGTCGTCGGAATCTCGTCGGAAGTTGCCGGATCTTCAAGGTCAGTAACCGACAGTTTTCTGTCCAAGGTTCACAAGACCCATTCGAGGTCAAAACTTCATCAAATCATTCTCAACTTTTTACCACAGATTGATATACATGTCTCATAGACCTCCATAAAAATTGACCTCAAGATTCCAACATTTCAGTCTCCTAAGGGGTTAGAAACATCACCTACCTCAGATTGGATCAGTTTTCATCGACTCCCGGGAAAACGCTTGGCCGGAGCTCCTCGGTGGTCCAAACGGCTTGCTTCCAGTTCGAGGAGGTCAGCAGGAGGTGGGGGTAGGCTCAGGTGATCGGTTGGAGTTTAGGCAGTGGACAGAAGGCGGCGTCAACGGCGGCGAACGACAGCTCCAAAAACTATCGCTAGCGAGCAGCAAAGGAAGAGAGGAAGAAGAGGTTGTCGATGAAGTGGAGGGGGTTTTGGCCGGCCAAAGTGAGGTGAGAGAGAGAAAAAAATTTATATCCAAGGCTCAAGTCAAAGAGTGGAATGGTAGGTGGTGTATAGTGGACTTGACCACTCTTTTGTCCATCTATTGACACATGTCCTAGTGTTATTCAAACTTGATCCAATGGCCACAATTCCTCCTAGTTTTTGGCAGCCTTAGGGAGTGTATAAAGACCAAAATGCCCTTCCTTCATTGCATGGACAAGGCTTAAGCTTGAGGGGCAAAACGGTAATTTCACCCCCGACGTCCCGAACGTCATTTTTCTCGTTCCAATAATCTTCGATAGGGCGATGACCAATCCGAATATAGCATTGGAATTCTTGATTCTCCATTTTAAATTTTTAAGACTTGTTTTTGATGGTTTTCTCTATCAGACGTGTTCCAGCCTATCACGAACCGACAGGCGTCTTTTGCAGACGTTACGCGTATCGACCCTGTGATTCTTATCACATTTAGGGCTCGTCAATTTGTGGTGACTTTGGTTGTCATGTAATTGTGAGGGTCTATCACTAGTCCTTTTGGTCTTGATCGTCACTGTTCGATTTAGGAAAATTTTGCAAATCATACGTTGGTTAAGCGGCATCACCCGCGCTCCAGTCGTATGACACTCACAAGGCATCCCTTAATCATTCTTAGATCGGCCTTTTTGTGGTTATAAATATCCCCTTGACAATCCTTATGGTCAAAGCGTCATTTCTTATTCAAGTTCCCTAGGTCCACGTACCTCGTCTCGCGTTATCCTTTCTCATTTTGTCAGCCTACTTGAATTGATCAGATTCGAGTGAGTCACGACTGAAATACGTCTCCAGATTTACTTAATTAATGAGTCTGAAATCGACTGAAAATCAGAATGATAGATAGAAACTTTGATGGTTGCTCTTACAAGCCTCCAAGGAAGTGGATAGGGCAACGATTCTTCTAGATCGTTGATTGCAACTCTTCAAGGATGCAGATTTTGAAAAGCTTAGACTCTTCAAGGAATGAGTGGAAACTCTTCTAGGTTTTGAAGGAGTTGAACTTTTCAAAGTTCAAGATAATTGCACAAGGCAAATTTTCTTTCATCAAAATCATCTGCTGAATATATAAAGTAGATGATCTTTTATAGTCAAGGAAAAGCAAATGAAAAGACTCAAGGAAATGAAGAGACTAAAGAACATTAAAGAACCTAGAAACCGTAAACATTAAAGTGCCTAGGAACTAGAAGCGAGATAACATCTTCATCACTATCCCAAGGTGTTTTTTAGACTTCCAATGCGTAGGGAATGACAAAGGCTTTATTATGGTGTGGATTCTAGAATGAGAATCTTGTTCTTCAACTTGCATCCTTTCAACTTTGACAAGTCTTGTCAACCAACTTGTCGAGCTTGGATGCGAGCTGATCTCCACGGTCGTGTGAGCTCGTCTTCGATGCGGGTGGCATCATCAATCCAGCCTTCATCATCCTCCCCTCCTTTAAAATAATTTACCCTCGAATTCATGTCATCATTAGAGCAATCTCCAACGTAAGGCGTTAAATGCCGAACGTTGAAGACCTCATGTGTCTTCATCGAAGAAGGAAGCTTCAATCAATACGCATTAGGATTGACACGCTCAAGAACTTTAAGGGGACCAAGCTTGCGATCACTAAGCTTGTTATAGCTTCCGATGGGATGATGCCCCAGTGGTAGATAAGCCCAAACAAGATCTCCTTGTTAGAAGATAAGTTCACGTCGCCGCTTATCAATGTCCTTTTTGTGGGACACGGTCTTGCTCTTTAACCTTTGGCCCACATCTTCATGAATTATTCTCATCTGAGAAACAATATCATCGACCTTGCTACTGGACTTTTCAACGAAAGAAATTGGTGCAAGATCAAGAGGAGAGCTCAAGTTGTTTCTCATACATGACCACAAAAGGAATATATCCAGTGGTACGATTCACAACACAATTATATGCGAATTCGCCAAGTGATAACCGTATCTCCCAAGAGCAAGGATTCTCATCAATCAGTGTCCTCAATAGATTTCCCAATGTTCGATTGATGACTTCAATTTGCCTATCAGTTTGGGGATGAAATACAGTACTATATTACAGTTTAACACCGATATTCTTCCACAGTTGTCGCCAAAAAAGACTGAGAAACTTAGTGTCCCAATGAAAAGTAATAGTCTTCGGGATGATATGCAACTTATAAACTTCCTTAAAAAATAACTCGGCAATACGTGAAGCATCCATAGTTTTACGGCGAGGAATAAAATACGCCATCTTAGAGAATAGATCAACAACAACAAAGATTGAATCCATGCCTCTGCGTGTGCATGACAGTCCAAAGAAAAAGTCCATAGAGATATCTTCTCATGGTGTTGAGGGATCGATAAGGGCAGATAAGGACCAACATTAGTAGTTACAACGTCAACACCTCTTCACATGTGGATGTACATCACGTTTCAAATGAGGCCAAAAGTATTTGCTTGCAACAAGTTGTACGGTCTTGTCGCACCTAAAGTGTTTGTCTCGATGAACTTCATCGATCATCCTTTATCAAAATGAACAATCAGGCACACATAAACGGTTCCCTTTGAAAAGAAAACCATCACACTTGGTGAAATCAGTTAGTCTCTTTGCTTGTGCCTCTGGAATAATTTTGAAAAAATAAGGATCTTCATGATACAACTCCCGGTAAGAATCAAATCCAAGAACAGTCGATCGCATTGTATGGAGCAAGCCCTTCTTTCAACTAAGAGCATCAACAACCTGATTCTGAACCTCCGCCTTATGCTTAATGATAAAAGTGAACTCCTGAACGTATTCTGTCCATTTTGCACGCTAGGAGTTAAGCTTTTGTTGTCCTGAAATATACTTGGGAGCTTCATGATCAGTGTACAAAATAAACTCTCGATAAATAAGATATTGCCTCCAATGTTCAAGTGTGCGAAACAATGCCTAGAACTCTATGTCATAAGTGCTGTAACGAAGTTTTGCGTCATTCATATTTTCATTAAAGAAGGCAATGGGTCGACCTCCTTGACTCAGAACTCCTCCAATTTCAGTACCTGATGCATCACAATGCACTTCAAAAATAAGATCAAAGTTGGGCAATGCGAGTACCAGGGCCATGCTCAATATTTATTTGAGCTTCTCGAAACTTTTTTGAGCCGCACTTATCCATTCAAAAATTCTTTTCTTCATGCAAGAAGTGAGTGGAGCCGCAATAATGTTGAAGTGTACAATAAAATGCCAACAGAAAGAAGCGAGGCCATGAAAGCTTTGCAATTCATGCACGTTCGTTGGAGTCGGCCATTCTTGAATCACTTTGATCTTGGCATCATCCGCCGAAATACCCTTCTCTAAAATATGAAATCCCAAGAAAAAGATTTGTGGCTCCATGAAGTAGCACTTCTCGAGGGCTGCATAAAAGTGCTCCTGCCTCAATACACAAAGTACTTCCTGAAGATGCTGCAAGTGCTCGTCAGTGGACTTGCTAAAAATCAAAATATCATCAAAATAAACCACAACAAATTTTCCTAGAAAGGGCTTCATAACCTGGGTCATGAACGTCATGAATGTCGATGGTGCATTCGACAACCCAGATGGCATGACAAACCACTCATACAGCCCATTTTTCGACTTGAATGATGTCTTCCATTCATCTCTGGGCTTGATTTTGATTTGATGATATCCACTTTTCAAATCTAGAGTTGAGAAGATAATCACAACAGAAAGTTGATCCAAGAGATCATTAAGGCGAGGAATAGGAAATCGATATTTGATGGTGATCTTGTTGATCGCCTTACTATAGACACATTCTTCAAGTACCATTTTTCTTCGGCACCAAGAGAGCTGGAACGACAGATGGACTAAGGCTCTCTTGTATAAAACCGTTATTCAAATTTTCGACAACTTGTCGATGCAATTCCTCATGTTCAGCCAGATTCATTCGATAATGAGCCAAATTCGATAGGGAGGCTCTAGGCATCAAATCGATTTGAAGCTAAATGTCTCTCATAGTAGGGAGACCTACAAGTAAGTCTTTTAAGAAAATATCCTCAAAATCTTCCAAAAGTGACTGAACTTGATGGTGTATGGAAGAAATAACTTCATTCTCATCACCTGTTTTATGTAGTAAAACATACACAACGCCAACCCCTTTCAAAGCACCTTTCACATCCTTCAACGAAAGCAACGTAGTAGATGAAGAATTTTCAGCCACAGGAGATTTAAGAGGCTCCTTACTTGGCGCTAATGTAATTCTCTTCCCACCAAACTCAAATGAATACGTATTACGACAAACATCGTGATTAGTTCTCCTATCGAATTGCCATGGTCGACCAAGAATAACATGACTAGCATCAATCGGTAAAACATTGCACCATATCTTATCAAAATAAATAGAACCAATGGACAGATTAACAAGGCAGTGTTTGGAAACGGTGTGATAAAAATAGAATTATTTCCAATTATTTCTAAAAAAAATGTTCCAAACGTGTTTCTAAAAAGTGTTCCAGAAACATGTTTTTTTTTCTTGTTTCTGCTCCAAAAGTGTTTCTGTTTCTCAAAAATTTTCCTAGAACACTATGTGAATACTTTTTTACCATACGCGTTTCTGGAGTGTTACCATACAGACCCTAATTAATTGACATATCTTCCCTTGATTGTGCAAACGGAATGAAAAATATTGATACGCAGCCACCTAGCTCCGATATCATCTCGAGGAGTGAGGAAGATTTTTCTCACCATGAAGAATTCCCCAGAATCAGCATGCATTATTTGTTCATCAACTGCGGCTTCTTCGACATCATTCAACTCATCTTCGAGCAGATCCTCTACTTGATCATCAGAATCATTATCCACCCAGATGGCTTTCCCGTCTTGTTGATTCTTGTTTAACTCGACAGTTGCTAGCACAATAACTAAACTCACCACAAGAAAAGCAACTCATTTCGAATTTACTTTGTTGCTTTGAAGTGTTAGGCTGAATAGAAGACTTATTAGTAGTTTGCATTAAAGCCTCAGCAACTTTGGTTGCGCCGGTGGTATTCCTAGCGGGACGACTTAACATGGTAGAGGACCGTTACCTCCTATAGCGAGAACACTCTACTTTGAGTGCCTGTCGGTATGCATCTCTCACCTCCCAAATGTCGAGAACTTCCAAGGCATCTTGTATTTGAAGCTGAAGACAATTCAAGTACTTGCTCACAAGTACCTCTTTCGGGTCCTGGATGCTGTTGCGAAACACTAATTCATGAAATTCATTGGCACGGTCCACAGTTCGCATACCTTGCCTTAGATTCCGGTACCGTAGGTAGAGCTCTCTCTTGTATCCCTAGGTAGAAAATACTTTTGAATCTTGTCCTCCATTGTTCTCCATGAAGTGATTGACACCTTGCCAATGGATTGACGAGTTTGTTTCGCACGCTTCTACCAAGCGATGACTTTACGTCGGAATTGCATAGCGATTATCCCGACTCGACGATCCTCCAGAACACTTCGATGCCAAAATATTTCATTCACAAGTGTCAGCCAGTCAACAACTTCATTAGGAGAATCATCACCTGAAAGTTCTAGGATATCTTTCTTAACTTCCTTTTTCGATTTCGGTTCACGAACATTGTGTACGCGATGTCGAGCATTCCTACAACCGCGAAAAGATTGAATACTCTCCGAAGATGAAGAGTCACCATTGAAATCTTCAATTCTGGAACGAGGTGGTCGATTGTTTCTTTCGCCCTTAGACGCTCAACTTCCAGCGTCAACTCGTCAATTTGTTGTTGCATGTGTTGCTGCAAATTGTCGGCAAGCATGTGCACTTCATCTAGTGGGATGGTTCTACCTCCATGACATCTAGCTTGTCTTGGTGACATGGTTCTCTCCTCTAAAGCTCTGATACCAAATGATGCAGCCTAAGATATAGGCTACTCGAACGCAAGGATCGGGAGAGTAACCTTGATGAAAAATGGGTGAAATAGTAGTGAAAATGGATGGATGAGGATGGATAAAACATGAGAATGGAACAAACGAAGGATAGAAACTTCGATGGATACTCTTCCAAGCCTCCAAGGAAGTGGATAGGGTAACGATTCTTCCAGATCATTGACTGTAACTCTTCAAGGATGGAAATTTTGAAAAGATCCAACTCTTCAAGGACGGAGTGAAAACTCTTCTAGGATTTTAGGGGGTTGAACTCTTCAAGGTCCAGGATAATTGCACAAGGCAAATTTTCATTCATCAAAATCGTTTGTCGAATACATAAAGTAGATGGCCTTTTATAGCCAAGGAAAAGAAAATGAAAAGACTCAAGAAAAAGAAGAGACTAAATAACATTAAAGAACCTAGAAATCGTAAACATTAAAGTGCCTAGGAACTAGAAGCGATATAACATTTTCATCACTATCCCAAGATGTCTTTTAAACTTCCAATGCGTAGGGAATGACAAAGACTTTATTGCGGTGTGGATTCTAGTATGAGACTCTTGATCTTTGATTTGCGTCCTTTGGACTTCGACAAGTCTTGTCGAGCGGCTTGTCGAGCTTGGATGTGGGCTGATCTGCTTAGTTGTGTGAGCTAGTCTTCGATGGGGGCGACATCATCAATTCGGCCTGCATCACGTACCTAGTAATTAAAGGAGTACAAAGAAAAATTGAATAATGTCATTGGAACAATGCCACATATGATCGAAGAGAGAGGAAGTTTTGGCGAATTTTGGCCCTAGTTTATTCGGTGATGTGCATGGGGCTTGTTGTGCGGAACACGTGATCTATCAAATAAATAGACAGAACGAGCAAAGTAAATCGGACACTAGATGTACGTAGTTTGGTCGTAGAGACCTACATCCACGGGGAGAGCAACAACGAATTCTACTATAGAACGAATGATACACAGAGATTACAGATCACTTGAGTTACACAAACACTTTTAGTGTTTCCAAGCCTCAGTTACATTCAAGAACGAACACAGTGTTTAGCCCTCAATTCCTAGCGAAATAATTTCTCAATCTCACAAAGAATTACACAAATCTAACTTCAAGATTTAATTGGCTAAAACACTAATTTCATTAATGTAATTGATGAGTAAAGACTCGCAGAGAAGAGAACCCTACCCAAGCACTCTCGCGGCGCTTCAAGAACTCTCCACCTAAAACAATCGTGCGATGAGCATATATATACGAAACCTTTCAAGTTCGTGTAGAAAACCTTCAAAACGTGTCAAGCACTTGACTGATCGTGAGCCCAACTTTACTTTTTCTAAGTATGTGACATTTCGAATTCCGACCCCTCTCGAGACTATGGAATAGAAAGATATCGATCGGTCTGTTTCAGTTATAACTCGCTCGGAGCTGGCTACTCTTGAGTTAACTGACCAAAAGGGAAAAACTAACACGGAGTTGGGTACATGGACTTGGCAAAATTCGAATAAGAAATGGCACTTGGACCATAAGAATTGTCAAGGGGATATTTTAGGCCAGCAAAGATCGATCTAGGAATGATCATGGAATGCCTTGCTAGTGTTATACGTTGGGATGCGGGTGATTTCGCCTAACCAATGTGTAATTTGCGAGAATTTTCTAAATCGAATTCCGATGATCAAAACCGCAAGAACTAGCGATAAACCCTCACAATCACATGACAACCAAAGTCGCCACGACTTGAGAAATCCTATGGTTGATACGCGTATCGCCTACAAGAACCGTCCGTCAGTTTGAGATAAACTAAAATTACAGTCGATGAGAGCTTGACATGAAATTGGACCTCAAAAGTGGGTATCGGATATTAAACAATTCTAACATTAGAAAGAATTGAACACCACCTCATCGAGGATAAGTAAGGCCATGGTTCACCCCATAAGAAATTGAGAAGCCAAATTAGGATCAAAGATTTGAAATTATCCTTTTGCCCTCGAGAATTACTCATGTCCTTAAGGATTAGCAAAGGACATTTTGGTCTTTAGCCACCCTCTTTCTCTTGACTGAAAATTTAAGGGCAAATTGGTCTTTTGGCTTCAAGACATTATGCGAAAGAAGACAAGACAAGACTAGCCAATAATGGCGTTAGTCTAATCTCACCCTAAAAAGACTAGTCTAATTGTCATTAAGGCCCTAAGCTATCACATCACATCTCTCTCTCTCTCTATATTGGCTTATAATAGAAGCCATCTTCTTCCTTCTTCCCTCCTTTGGCCGAAAGAACCTCATTTCCCTCTTGTATTTTCTCTCTCGGATAACTCTCTCTCGCCACCCAGCACCGACCATGCTCACTGTTCCAACCATAATTTCTTCGTCTGTCATCGGATTGAGGCGTGCCACCCACCATTAGAAAGCTTATCCTCTTTCCAATTGAACAAGGTATTATGGATCCAAATCCACTAATTCATTTGTCTCGTAGAGCCATTTGAAGGAGCAAACATCAGATTGGTCAGTTTTGAATCCGAGAGCTCTAAGAGGGATTTCCGAGCCCATTTCACTCCAATCTTTGGTAAGGCTCTCCTTGAACCTAGTTAAGATATTTAGCAACATGTATGTGAGGTTAAGGATGAATTATAATGGGATTTAATGGCTGATTACTTGTTATTTTGTGGACAAAAATCCAGATCGATTTGTTCAGGAGTAAACCGTGAACTTACTGCCTTTTCCAAGACTCTCTAGCTTGATTCTCGAGGTAAGAGACTTCACAAACTAGATTAATATGCTAAGAGGTCGATGGTTGAGGTTTAGTGAATATTTGCTAGGGATTAATGATCGGATTAGCTTAAACTTCATGAACCGAACAGATTGGTGTACACGAACTGAACCGTGAACTTAGGAGTGATTTATGGACTGATTTTGCTTGGAACTAAAAGGTGGATGTCCCTAAATCTTAGCTTGGCATGTTAGTGAGCTATTGGTTGAACTTTGGGGAGAATTTGATGGAATTTAATGATTGATTCTTGCTTAGATCTACAAGAGGACCAAGCTGTCCATTTCCTAACCAATTATGGCCATAAGCATTAAGGGGGATTTAGCGGACTTTGCTTGCTCGATTAGCTCGGTAAGTTGATCCTAAACCTTTATTAGGATGTTAGGTTACTAATAGATCAAGTTTGAACTTGATTTGGATGGCTTATGAATCGAGTTTAGTGAGAAACACCGATGGATCCTAATCTGTTCAAGATTTGAAAATTTGCATTCCTTGATATGCTTGATTGAAAATCGATTGATTGAGGAGCCCTAATTGACCATGAATGTGTGCCTTAATGGCTATTTGAGCATGTGAGATGAGAAGCCGAAAGTTTTGATTGAAAGGAAAGCCAAGATTGAAAGTGGTGAAAATGTGATTTTGAATCAAGCTTCAAAACTATGAATTTGCCGTGTACATTGAATTGTCTGATGCTTTACTTGAATTTACACATGCTTGACTGAGAATTTATGACAAGGAATATGTTTTGTTCAATTGAGGGACGTTTGAAACGAATGACTTGTTTTGGCAATGAATCTCCTAACTTGTTATTGAATGAAGAATTTTGAGGCATGAAATATTTTCTTTAAATGAAAATTTGAGGCTATTTTTATAACTAAAAATTTTTATGAATTAATGGCGTGTGGGATCGCTGAGGAAATAATATGTGCACTGGCATGTAGGATCGCTAGGAAAAATTATAAGTGCACTGGCGTGTGGGATCGCTGAGAAATTATGAAATTTGGCCAATGTATTGTGAGGGAGTTACTCTCATTTGACCTGACAAGGTCGTGCGGCTAGAAAATCCCATACTAACACGATTCATCTCGATTGAAAATGGGCGTCAGGAGTCGTATGGCGATCGAATCATCTCTAGGTTCGGACGCGAGAGTTTTATATGGACCGACAGGTCATATGATTGACCGAATCATCTCGCAACCCAAGATGGGCGGAATTGAAAAGACCTATTTTCTGGAAGAATCAAAGAAAGGATTTTGGGAAATTGAAAATGCCTCATGAATTAAAAAGTTTTCCTTACGAAATTTTAAGTTTGCCTCGTGAGTTGAAAAATGGCATAGGAAGGGCGCGAAAAAAAGGATACATTTTCTAGAAGATCCGATAATGGTATTTTGATGAAATTTGAAATTTGCCTCATATTTTGAGATGGCGTCAAGTGCTTGTTTTTCATTGAAAACCCTGCCATTGTACGAAACTCGTATTTTTCATGATTTTTCTTAATTAAGTCGAGTCGATTTGAAAGTATTGAAATGCCATGTTTTGGACAAGTACCTTGTTTACCATGGCAAAGCTTTTATCCCCAAAATACCTATTTTTTCAAAAGTATCCGGAGGTACTGATAGCCTGGTTCAAGGTTAGGTATAACTTACTGAGATTTTATATCTCACCCCGTCGTGGGATAACATTTTTCAAGTCCTAGACGAAGGAAACCCGAGCTTGCCATGGATTGGGATTCGGTGAAGTCACTTGAGGAAATGGATATTGACCCTTTTGAGAACTTAGGGATTGCATATTAAATTTGGGGATTTAGAATTGTAACCTTTGAAGTGTGATTGACATTAATGACAAGTATACCCCTTTTTGTCTTGAGTCGTCCTGTATTTTTGTATGGGATATTTTCTCGCTTCCGCATGCATTTATCATTTAGAAGTTGAAAATTTGTTGGCCATTGGATCCTAGGTATCATCTAATTAAATCGGCCCGGTGGGATGTTCATGTGCCCGCCGAGTTCGGGGCGTGACAGAATATCTACTCTGCTGCACGATAACTTCTTTGCCACTCTTTTTGTCAACCCTCTAGACCAACCTGACTCTAAAGTGGAATACATATCTAATATATATATTTTAGGCCCCACTGCCAGATAAGTCCAAGAAGAGAAAGCTAATCTTGGAGTAAGCTAATCTTGGAGTATTCCCTTTAATTTTTTGTTATCTTTGCAAAAACAATACGGAAAAGATTTCCGCAAGATTCGGTCTTTTAGAATTCTGTAGTGTTCGAGTTTCAACTTAAATGCTTATCACAAAGCAATTTTCATCAGGCTCAAATTCGAGGCAATTTCAACAATCTCCACCTTGGCTCGACATTTGAGCCAAGCCACCATCACTTCACTAATGAATCCGAACATCATCGCTACTCTCCCTACATCCTGATGGGCTCAACCGCCACATAAATAATCCAAGTTCAAACAGCGCTTGACTTCGCTGTAACCGAGGACCTCATCAGAACACCAACTGCACATGCATTTTTAACTGCTCCATAAGGACCTTCTAATACAAGCTCCTTAACAACAGATAAAGCAAAACCACCGTTGCATCTATATCCATCAGGAGACCGAATAGGTACCTGGTCAATATTAGTAGTTACAGCAACCGTTGACTCTATAAGTTCCACCTCTCTACAAGCACCATTTGTGTCGATTCCCACGCTAGTACCTGTTACCTCAGGAGTTTCTAGTTATAACTCCACCCCAAGCTGTGACATTCTGATTTTCAATCAACTTAAGACTCTGTAATGAGAAGTTTATTTATATCAAGCGATGTATTTCAGTTGTATTCCACTCAAATCTGACCAATTTGAGTTGCCTGACCAAAGGGGAAAGGCTAACGCAAGACGAGATACGTGGACCTAGGCGACTCGAATAGGAAATGACGCTTTGACCATAAGGATTGACGATGAGATATTTAGGACCGCAAAAAGGCCGATCTAAGAACAATTAAGGATTCCCATGCGAGCATTGTACGATTAGAGAGCAGGTGATGCCGCTTAACCAACGTACGATTTGCAAAATTATCCTAAATCGGACTGTGACGATCGAGACCATAGGGACTAGCGATAAGCCCTCGCAATTGCATGACAACCAAGGCCGCCATGAATTGACGAGCTCTAAACGTGTTGAGAATCACGGGGTCGATACGCGTAAGTCTGCAAAAGTCGCCCTTCAGTTCAGAATAGGCTGGAATCACGGCTGGTAGAAGGAACGATCAGAATTGGGTCCTGAAAAGTTTGAAAAAGGAAAATCAAGAATTCCAACATCAATTGGATTGGCTGTCGCCCTATCGAAGGGTGGTAGATCAACTCACATTAAATGCCCACCTACCAATCACTTCAAATTAATCAATTTTTTTTGGGAATAAAAAGCTCTCTTTCTACTCCCTCTCACTTTACCATTCGGCCATTTTTTCTCCCCCAAAGACCAGACCAAGCTTCTTCTTCTTCTTCTCCAGTTTATATTTTCATCGACCCCACCGGACGTCGTCGTTCGGTCCGTATGACCGCCACCTCCGGCCGTCCCCTACTTCCAGCCGATCACCCAGACATAGCCCCACGTCTTGCCGATGTCCTCCAACTTGAATCAGGTAATTTGGAGCTCTGAGGAATTCGGGGCAAGCATTCTCCCACAGGTCGATGGAATCTGTTCCAGTTTGAGGTAGGTTCGGTTCTGAACCCTTTAGATAGCCGAAAACTTGGAATATTTGGCTCAAATTTTGTGGAGATCAAGTAGACAAATATTTGGTTCTGTGGTAAAAATTTAGGATTTATTTGATAAGTTTTTGACCATGAACCACCCTTGTACATTATGCCCAGAATCTGCCGGTATTCTGTGTTTGAGTGATCCGGCGACTTCCGACGACCTTCCGGCAACCACGTGACTTGAAACTCACGGTGAGACTTCCAAACTCTTAGGGTGACATTATAAGAGGTAGAATGGTGTATATTTGATGGGTTTGAGATAGATTAAGGCCAGTTGGACCCGGCATGAACAGAACCGATGGAACCGGTTCAATGCCGGGCCAAACCGGTTCTGTGGAGGGCTGAATAGGCTGGGATTATGTTGTAATTTGATGTGTATGATGTGTTAAGATGATGAGGAGTATGTTATGAGTGATTTGGATGGATGAATTGAGGAATTGGACTTGGAATTTTGACAAATCGATTGGTTAAGCTAGGTTGCGCGACAAGTCGGCTTTGGGACTTGGATTGGCCGAACCATAGGAGACTCAAGAAGGGGAAATTTGCGTTGATTAAGCGGAGGTAAGGAATTTCCTAAGCCAAGGCTAGAGGGATTGGACTCGATTGGGTAAGTCGAGGGCCGAACGGAATGATTTATGAGAAAACCCTCGCATGTAATAGCTTGATGCGTCCTTGGACATTATAGAATGATTGTTTGACCTAGCCTATGCTTGAATTGTCTGAGTGCCTGAGTACCATTTGAATTGAATTGCTTGCCACGAAATTTATTAAACATATTATCATGCGCATTGGCCATTGGTTATGAAATTTGATTTTTTTTAAAATCAAGTTAATTGATATGATGTGGCATGAGACACGATTGTGGCATTGCATGGCATGGCCCTGAGGAGTATGGGACGAGGGGCGGAGGTTGAGACCCTAATGCGATGAGGTCGAGGGGTGGATTATGAAAAGGTGGCGCCCTGATGCGACAGAGTCGCGGGGTTGAGATAACCACAGTCCTGATGCGATATAATCGCGGGACAGAATACGAGCTCATAGACTCTGCTTCAAAATTGAACCGGGGCCTGATGCATTTACGCGGGTTGAGCCTGATGCGATCTAATCGCGGGCTAGAGAATGAGGCAGGCAGAGGTTGATTGGTGTGGTGAAGTGACAGGCCGAGCATATATGTGCAACTGTGTGTGACATGAGAATATAAATGCATGCCTGTCCTCTATGCATTATTGTTTATTTAATTATGAATGTCATACCTGCATGAGCCTACGAGTTGGATAGGTTGAGTGACTTGACTGCCTGAGTGGACGGTCAACCTGACCTAGGGTTAGGTTTTTCTTACTGAGATGTGTATCTCACCCCTTTTGGGGAAATTTTACTTTACAAATCCTAGGCAGTAGCTATGTGGCCTATCAGGTTCGGGGACCTGCAGGAGATGACGGCGTATTACGATGAGTTCCCGATAGGCAGGGAAATATATACATAAGGAAATGTACAATAGTTTGGGTAGATGAGGGCAAAGTTGATCGGAAGCCTCATCGATTTGAGGCTTGGTTTAGATAGGACGGGGATAGGAAGGTCGGGCCGCTGAAGCCCCATGAGGTTCCAAAGGGTGTCATACCTCCTTGGTGTCAGACGATAGCAGACCAGGAGTTTCTCGAGGGCTTAGTGGTTAGTTTGAGGAACGGCTCGGAGCGGACGCCGACAGTTGAGCTTCTCGTGCCACCGCCAAAGGATGAGGTCATCGTGGTGGAGTCGTCCGAGAGAGATCCATCCGAGCCGGACCAGGAGGCGACCGTGGAGGGAGACCAGTCTAAGCAGTCGCAGGAAGCGACCATGGAAGACTCTGTGGAGGTTCCGTCAGAGACTTTCTCCGAGTATGAGCCGTCAAAAGAGAGCGAGGACACCGGAGATTCCATTAGTTCTTCCTATGCGACTCCGGATGATGACCTGACTTTTTGACTGGCGACCTAACCCCCCTTCCCTAGTGGATTTTGTGGACACCTTTTGACATGTTTACCCGTCGCCTTGCTGTATAGAGGTCTGTAGTAGTGTGACCAGTTGATGTTGATGTACGACTTTATGATGCTATCCAGTCCTGCTTAGTCTTGGGATATATATATATATATATGTATTGTACGGGGAGTTGCTGGGAAACGCTTCCGTATGCTTAATGTAAATTTTTTCATCTCTCGATCTTCCTTTACATATAAGTGGATCCTTGGAACCGCCGAGAGATTATTATTGTTTTGCTTGCAGGGATGATTGCGTGCTCGCGATGAGGCGCGGGGCGTGACATCCCTGCTTGTTTTGGTATCCGAGCAAGGTCAGCTCGATACAAAGTTGGTTAAGGATTGGAGTAATAAGGAGGACTAGGTAGGACAAGGACGGATAGCTAGACCTTAGGAAACTGGTCAGGGTAAGGTAGGAGATGCCTAGTTGTGACTTGACACCTATGGATGGTTTTTGATCTTGGTAAGGTTTTGACAGGGCATAGAAGATTGAGTTCTCTACTTAGGATTGAAGGTCGTTTCTGGACCTTGACCGGCTTGATGCTTGAAAGTGGGACATTTCTAGAATTGATGTTGACGTATGAAGTACTGTTGTTGTGTAATTATTTTGTTAAGGAGTAGTTAGTAACCCTGGATTGGATGATTGAGTAAGTTGCTAACCTGTTACTGAACTTGTTATGGATCAGGTTCATTAGTAAGTGACAGAGATGAGTAACCCATCCAGAAGACCTAGAAGACCAAGAGGCGGAGCCTCTAGCTCGAGGCCGCCCGTAATTAAAGATCCAAGAGTGGACGGTCTACTGAGGGCAATGGAAGGACTTAGGGACATCATAGAGAGGCAGGCCTAGGATCGGGACTCTGCCATAACCCAGGCGGTGGGAGCTGCCCTAGTAACTGCGAATACCAACATTGGCAACGCTGGTGGAAGTGGAAGTCAGGGCGAACCGAACCAGAGCAATGAAACGGTGAACCCTCAAGAGGAAATCATAGTGGCTAGGCAGATGGGCCAACTGGTGGAATAATTTATGAAGTTGAAGCTGACGCAGTTTGATGGGATTGGAGATCCCGAGCTAGCACCTAGATGGATAGAGAAGCTGGAAAAGGCTTTCGAGGTACTAAGATGTACTGATGAGGAGAAGGTGTTGCTAGCCGTATATCAGCTAGAGGGTACGGCAAACGACTGGTAGGCTGTCACCAAGGATGGAGTCTTCCCTGAAGGTAGAGCCCTAAACTTGAACACTTTTAAGAGGGTGTTCAATGACAAGTACTTTTCAAAAATGGCCAGGGAAAGGAAACAAATCGAGTTCCTGCAGCTGCGACAGAACCAGCTATCGATAGATCAATATGAAGCTGAGTTCTCGAGGCTTTTGAGGTATGCGCCTCGATCGGTGGAGGATCCTTTGGAGAAGGCACGGAGATTCAGGGATGGTTTGAGGCCCGAACTCCGCAGCCAGATGATAGCCTTGAATTTGAGGACCTACAGGGACATTTACGAGCGAGGTCAGATGATTGAGCGAGACTTGAGAGAAAGAAACATCTCAACTGGATCGTGGTTCCTGTCATTTAGAGACCATTGTCAAATGGGCAAGAGACCGATGGCAGGTAACAGACGTTTCGTGCCGCCTACAAGGAGGAATATTGTGAAACCACCAAACCCGGCGAACTGGAGCTGCAGGCTCTGTGGCAGAAGGCATGGGAATGAACCATGCCCTATGAGGACTGGAGCCTGTTTCAAGTGTGGTTAGCTTGGCCACCAAATGAGGACATGTCCAAACCAAGCACCGGCCAGTCGACCACAAGGACCGAGACCGCAAGCAGGACCGTCGACTGCAGCACCCCGGATAGAACCGAACAGACCACCAGCTCAGCGTAGAGTGTATGCTGTAGCGCGCAACAAGGCAAAAGATGCACCCGGAGTGGTCACAAGTACGGTTTACTTGTGCAACCAGACCGCTTATGCATTATTTGACCCGGGTGCCACGCATTCTTTTGTATCTGCACAGTTTACTGAGTTAGTAGGCATGAGATTGGAACCATTAAGCATGGCATTGCATGTAGCCAACCCATTGAAGGATAATGTCTTGGTTTCATTAGGGTGTGCGGGATGTGAGATTATGGTTGGAGGAAGAAAGAAGAGTATCAACCTAGCTGTATTTCCTATGTTTGATTTTGACGTGATTATAGGAATAGATTGGCTGAGTAGGCAAGGAGCGGTAGTAGACTGTGGCAATAAAATGATTCGGTTTTACCCGAAAGATCGCCCTAGTTATGAATTGGTAGGAAGCCGAGGAGGAGTCTCAATTCCCTTGGTTTCATCTTTGGAAGTAACTAAGTTGATATCTGAAGGATGTCGAGCATACTTAGTAGCCGTGATGGATACGACTGTCGAGGAACCTAAGTTAGAGAACATTCCTGTGGTACGGGAGTTTCCGGATGTGTTTCCCCAGGAATTGCCGAGATTGCCACCGGAGCGGGAAATAGAGTTTGTGATTGAATTAGCTCCTGGAACGAAGCCGATTTCGAAAGCACCGTACAGGATGTCCCTGTCAGAATTAAAGGAGTTAAAGGTGCAAATGCAAGAGTTACTGGACAAAGGATTCATCCGACCAAGTGCTTCGTCGTGGGGAGCACCGGTGCTGTTCGTAAAGAAGAAAGACGGATCCTTGCGACTATGTATTGATTACCGACAACTGAATCAGGTGATAGTGAAGAACAAGCATTCGCTGCCGAGGATTGATGATCTTTTTGATCAATTACAAGGAGCAGCAGTGTTCTCGAAGATTGACTTGAGGATGGGGTATCACCAGCTGAGGATCAAGAAGGAAGACATACCGAAGACTGCATTCAGGACGAGGTATGGACATTACGAGTTTACGGTAATGCCATTCGGATTGACGAACGCCCCAGCCGCATTTATGGTTATAATGCATCGAGTATTCAAAGAGTTTCTGGACAGGTTCGTCATAGTTTTCATTGACGACATCTTAATCTACTCGAGGAGCGACGTAGAGCACGAAGAACATTTGAGAATCGTATCGAGGACCTTGAGGGAACATTCGCTGTATGCGAAGCTAAGTAAATGTGAATTTTGGCTAGACAGGGTAGCATTTTTGGGTCATATTGTGTCTGGTGAAGGGATTGCAGTGGACCCTGCAAAGATAGAGGCTGTAACCAATTCGCTGAGGCCTACTACGGTCACAGAAGTCAGAAGCTTCACGGGACTAGCAGGATATTATAGGCGATTCATGGAAAAGTTCTCATCCATAGCCGTCCCACTAACGCGGTTGATGAAGAAGGAAACAAAGTTCGAATGGACTGATAGGTGTGAACAGAGTTTCCAAGAGCTTAAACATAGATTGACGATCGCGCCAGTACTGACCATTCCGTCGGGACCGGGAGGATATGAGATCTACAGCGACGCTTCGCTGAAAGGATTGAGTTGTGTATTGATGCAGCACGGCCGGGTAGTAGCTTATGCATCCAGGTAGTTGAGGCCGCACGAAATGAATTACCCGACCCACGACTTGGAGTTAGCGGCGATTGTGTTTGCCTTGAAGATTTGGAGGCATTATCTTTGTGGCGAGAAGTTTCAGATATATACAGACCACCAGAGTTTGAAGTATTTGTTTTCCCAGAAAGAGTTGAACCTAAGGCAGCGCAGGTGGATGGAGCTATTGAAAGATTATGATTGTGAGATATTACATCATCCTAGGAAAGCAAACAGAGTGGCAGATGCATTAAGTCGAAAGTCAAGTATTGCATGCCTGCTGGTGAGAAGTTGGTCGACGATAGAGGATCTGAGAGATTCTGAATTTAGATTGGAGGTTAATCAGCTATCCAGTTTGATAGCGACTTTGAGGATGGAACCTGAGGTCCAAGAAGGGATTAAGACATTCAGTCTACGGACCCAGAGATTCAGAAAGTTATCGAAATGGAAGCGACGAAGAGGAAGCCAGAGTTTCAGGTGTCTGAGGATGGACTTTTGAGATTTCGAGGGCGATTATGTGTACCAAAGGATGAAGGGCTCCAAGAAAGAATCTTGTCAGAGGCTCATAAGAGCAATTACAGTGTCCACCCTGGAAGTACAAAGATGTACCAGAACTAAAGACAACACTATTGGTGGAACGGAATGAAGGTATACGTGTCAAGATATGTGGCTAAGTGTTTGACTTGCCAGCAAGTAAAGGCGCAGCACTGTAAGCTTGGAGGATTGCTACAGCCACTGGAGATTCCGGAATGGAAGTGGGTGCACATAACTATGGATTTTGTGATGGGACTTCCAAGGAGCCAAAGAGGTCACGACTCTATCTGGGTAGTCGTGGATCGATTGACCAAGTCCGCCCACTTCATTCCCGTACGAAAGGACTTCGCCATGGATAAGTATGCAGAATTGTACATGAGGCACATAGTAAGATTACAAGGACTGCCAGTAACGATCACCTCAGATAGGGATCCGAAGTTCACGGCAAATTTTTGGAAGAGTTTGCAAGGAGCAATGGGGACGCGACTACAGTTCAGTACTGCGTACCACCCACAGACTGATGGACAGTCAGAAAGGACCATCCAGACGCTCGAGGACATGTTGAGAGCGTGTGTCATAGATTTCAAAGGCGGATGGGAAGAGCAGTTACACATGGTAGAGTTTGCATACAATAATAGCTACCAGCAGAGTATACAGATGGCACCGTTTGAGGCATTCTATGGCAGAGCATGCAGGACACCAATATGCTGGGATGAAGTAGGAGAAATGAGTATCATAGGCCCCGAGTTAGTAGAGCAATCGGTGGAAGCAGTGAAAATCATCCGGGACAGGTTGAGGACAGCGCAGAGTCGCCAGAAGAGTTATGCAGACAAGCGGCGCAAGCCTTTGGAGTTTCAAGTGGGCGATCATGTCTTCCTCAAGGTGTCGCCAATGAGAAGACTCTCGCGATTCGAAAGGAAAGGGAAGCTAAGCCCAAGATACGTAGGCCCTTTCAAGATATTGGAGAGAATTGGAACCCTGGCCTACCGGCTTGCGTTACCGCCAAGTCTATCCCAGGTACATAATGTATTCCATGTGTCGATGCTAAGAAAGTATGAGCCTGACCCGACACATGTGCTGGACTATGAAGCCATAGAAGTGGACGACAGAGTATCCTATATAGCGAAGCCGATAAGGATCGAGGACCGGAAGGAACAGATCCTCAAGAATAAGAAGATCCCGTTAGTCAAAGTAATATGGGAGCACCACGGAACGGAAGGAGCCACGTGGGAGAATGAAGAAACGATGAGGCGACAGCACCCCCATTTATTTGAGTAGTCGAGTGTAACGTAAATTTCGAGGACGAAATTTTTCTAAGGGGGGAAGAGTTGTGACATTCTGATTTTCAATCAACTTTAGACTCTATAATGAGAAGTTTATTTATATCAAGCGATGTATTTCAATTGTATTCCGCTCAAATCTGATCAATTTGAGTAGCCTGACCAAAGGGGAAAGGCTAACGCAAGACGAGATACGTGGACCTAGGCGACTCGAATAGGAAATGGCGCTTTGACCATAAGGATTGTCGAGGGGATATTTAGGACCGCAAAAAGGCCGATCTAAGAACGATTAAGGATTACCATGCGAGCATCGTACGATTGGAGCGCGGGTGATGCCGCTTAACCAACGTACGATTTGCAAAATTATCCTAAATCGGACTGTGACGATCGAGACCACAGGGACTAGCGATAAGCCCTCGCAATTACATGACAACCAAGGCCACCATGAATTGATGAGCTCTAAACGAGATGAGAATCACGGGGTCGATACGCGTATAGTCTGCAGAAGCCGCCCGTCAGTTCGGAATAGGCTGGAATCACGTCTGGTAGAAGGAACGATCAGAATTAAGTCCTGAAAAGTTTGAAAAAGGAAAATCAAGAATTCCAACATCAATTGGATTGGTCGTCGCCCTATTGAAGAAGTCAGAATCGAGAAAAACGACGTTCCGAACGTCGGGGGTAAAATGACCATAATGCCCCTCAAGCTTAGGACTTTGTCTTTATAATTGAAGGAAAGGCAAAATGGACATTTCTCTCCCCCTTGGCTGTCGAAAATTGAAGGACAAAGGGATGGCCATTGGATCTTCTTGGTTAGAGTAATAAACAAGTGTCAAGCATCCAAGGGTGGTAGATCAACTCACATTAAATGCCTACCTACCAATCACTTCAAATTAATCAATTTTTTTTAGCATAATAAGCTCTCTTTTTGCTCCCTCTCACTCTACCATTCGGCCATTTTGGTTCCCTCTCACTCTACCATTCGGCCATTTTTGCTCCCCCAAAGACCAGACCAAGCTTCTTCTTCTTCTTCTCCAGTTTCTATTTTCGCCGACCCCGCCAGATGTCGCCGTTCGATCAGTACGACCGCCACCTCCGGCCATCCCCTACTTCCGACCAACCACCCAGACATAGCCCCACGTCTTTCCGACATCCTCCAACTTGTATCAGGTCATTTGGAGCTCTGAGGAATTCGGGGCAAGCATTCTCCCACAGGTCGACGGAATCTGTTCCAGTTTGAGGTAGGTTCGGTTCTGAACACTTTAAACAGCCGAAAACTTTGAATCTTTGGCATAAATTTTGTGAAGATCAAGTAGACATATAGATGGTTTTGTGGTAAAAATTTGGGATTTATTTGATAATTTTTTGGCCATGAACCACCCTTGTACATTATGCCCGGAATCTGCCGGTATTTTGTGTTTGAGTGATCCGGCGACTTCCGACGACCTTCCGGCAACCACGCGACTTGAAACTCACGGTGAGACTTCCAAACTCTTAGGTAGACATTATAAGAGGTAGAATGGTGTATATTTGATGGGTTTGAGAAAGATTAAGGCCGGTTGGACGCGGCATGAACAGAACCGAATGGAACCGGTTCAATACCGGGCCAAACCGGTTCTGTGGAGGGCTGAATAGGCTGGGATTATGTTGTAATTTGGTGTGTATGATGTGTTAAGATGATGAGGAGTATGTTATGAGTGATTTGGATGGATGAATTGAAGAATTGGACTTGAAATTTTGACAAATCGATTGGTTAAACTAGGTTGCGCGACAAGTCGGCTTTGGGACTTGGATTGGCCGAACCATAGGAGACTCAAGGAGGGGAAATTTGCGTTGATTAAGCGGAGGTAAGGAATTTCCTAAACCAAGGCTAGAGGGATTGGACTCGATTGGGTAAGTCGAAGGCCGAACGGAACGATTTATGAGAAAACCCTCGCATGTAATAGCTTGATGCGTCCTTGGACGTCATAGAATGATTGTTTGACCTAGCCTATGCTTGAATTGTCTGAATGCCTGAGTACCATTTGAATTGAATTGCTTGCCACGAAATTTATTAAACATATTATCATGCGCATTGGCCATTGGTTATGAAATTTGATTTTTTTTTAAAATTAAGTTAATTGATATGATGTGGCACGAGACATGATTGTGGCATTGCATGGCATGGCCCTGAGGAGTATGGGACGCAGGGCGGAGGTTGAGACCCTGATGCGACGAGTTAGCGAGGTGGATTATGAAAAGGTGGCGCCCTGATGCGATAGAGTCGCGGGGTTGAGATAACCACAGTCCTGATGCGATATAATCGCCAGACAGAATACGAGCTCATAGACTCTGCCTGGAAATTGAACAGGGGGCTGATGCGTTTACGCGGGTCGAGCCTGATGCGATCTAATCGCGGGCTAGAGAATGAGGCAGGCAGAGGTTGATTGGTGTGGTGAAGTGACAGGCCGAGCATATACGTGCAACTGTGTGTGACATGAGAATATAAATGCATGCCTGTCCTCTATGCATTATTGTTTATTGAATTATGAATGTCATACCTGCATGAGCCTATGAGTTGGATAGGTTGAGTGACTTGACTGCCTGAGTGGACGGTTAACCTGACCTAGGGTTAGGTTTTTCTTACTGAGATGTGTATCTCACCCCTTTTGGAGAAATTTTACTTTACAGATCCTAGGCAGCAGCTGTGTGGCCTATCAGGTTCGGGGACCTGCAAGAGATGACGGCGTATTACGATGAGTTCCCCGATAGGCAGGGAAATATATACATAAGGAAATGTACAGTAGTTTGGGTAGATGAGGGCAAACCTGACTGGAAACCTCATCGGTTTGAGGCTTGGTTTAGACAGGACGGGGATAGGAAGGTCGGGCCGCTAAAGCCCCATGAGGTTCCAGAGGGTGTCATACCTCCTTGGTGTCAGACGATAGCAGACCAGGAGTTTTCTGAGGGCTCAGTGGTTGGTTCGAGGAACGGCCCGGAGCGGATGCCGACAGTTGAGTTTCCAGTGCCACCGCCAGAGGATGAGTTCATCGTGGTGGAGCCATCCGAGAGAGATCCATCCGAGCCGGACCAAGAAGCGACCGTGGAGGGAGACCAAGCTGAGCAGTCGTAGGAAGCGACCATGGAAGACTCTGTGGAGGTTCCGTCAGAGACTTTCTCCAAGTACGAGCCGTCAGAGGAGAGTGATGACACCGGAGATTCCAGCCGTTCTTCCTAGGCGACTCCGGATAATGACCTGACATTTTGACTAGCGACCTGACACCCCCTTCCCTAGTGGATTTTGGGGACACCTTTTGACATGTTTACCCGTCACCTTGCTGTATAGCGGTCTGTAGTAGATGTGACCAGTTGATGTTGATGTACAACTTTATGATGCTATCCAGTCCTGCTTAGTCTTGGGATATATATATATATATATATTGTACGGGGAGTTGCTGGGAAATGCTTTCGTGTGCTTAATGTAAATTATTTCATCTCTCGATCTTTCTTTATATATAAGTGGATCCTTGGGACCGCCGAGAGATTATTATTGTTTTGCTTGCAGGGATGATTGCGTGCTCGCAATGAGGCACGGGGCGTGACATCCCCGCTTAATTTGAGTAGACTTTTCCCTTTGGTCAGGCTACTCAAATTGATCAGATTTGAGCGAAATACAACTGAAATACATCGCTTGATATAAATAAACTTCTCATTACAGAGTCTGAAGTTGATTGAAAATCAGAATGTCACACAAGCTGAACACCATCCAGATCCGTATGAGGTGTTCAGATCCGTATGAACACCCCCACAATCACTCCTAATTAGAAATACTGGAGACTCGTCAAAGGTAACCTCTCTACTGCAAACAGGTGAGTTTATATTCGGGCACCACAACTGATAGCCACACTCATATCGTGCATAGTCGTGGAAAATGCACCTTGCCCTCACATCGAGCTTACCATTATTCACTCGACAATAACATGGACAACTAAACATTCTAAAAATAGAATAGTTAGCAACATTACCTGACCACTCTTCTTCAGGAGTCCGATATCCAATTGTAGTTGACGGGGATCTATGTACCAGGTACCTTGCCATACTAAGCGCATCCGCTGGAATTCTTCTAGCCATACCAGCACTAGAGATCTTTTTATGGGCCGTATCTAGTGATGCAATGCTCATCAATTCTGCAAACTGTTGTAGTTTACTGGCACTAGTGTGGTGTTTCACTATGTCATTTTTCATGTATAATTTATTTACCAACTTCGAGCAGGACTCCATGCTACTGTCAATTCGCACATGCTTGATCAACTTACTAGTCTCCTTTCCGATAAAAGCTCTTGACCGCGTATTTCTGACAACAGCATTAAATTTGTGCATCGACATAATTACCCAGGCTTCCTCGAGTAGCCGTTAGACTCTCGACCAAATGTCAACATCTCAGAAGAGAAACTTATCAATGTCTCCCTTGAAGTTCATATTGGCCACCATACTTGATTCCTTTCATTATCACTAGGACACCTCGAACAATCTTCAAATCTTTACCTCGTGAAGAATACCTGCATCCAGCTGAATATAGGGCACCTAAGAAAATTATGTTATTTTTCAATTCTGAAACATGTCTTACCCCAGTCAATGTCCTAACAATACCATCATGCATTCTGATTTTGACATTACCAACACCCGCAACATTACATTCAGCGTTGTTTCCCAACTGCATTTTACCACTATCTATGCACTGATAAGTATCAAACAAGTTCCTATTTGATGTAGCACGAGAAGAACAACCAGAATCTATAATCCATCCATAAACGATGAATCCTTAGTAACAGACAAGATACTATCGACACCATCAGAATTTTCAGCTACATCGGCAATATCATCTGCAAATTCAACTCTAATTCCATTATCTGTTTCATTTTTCAGCTTGAAACAATTTTTTCTAAGATGCCATTTCCTGCCACAGTTCCAACAGACATCATTGCCAGTCCTAGACTAACTACGTCTATTCATATTCGCGCTACTTTTGCTAACACGAGTACTAGCTCTTCCTCTTTGACCTACTAAAGTAATAAATACAGATTTGCCAGATTCTTTTCTATGAATATCCTCACTCAGAATTAAATCTCAAATCCCATCAAACGTCAAACTTGTTGACCCAGAAGAATTACTAACAGCAGTAACAGTAGTATTCCAACTATCAGGCAATGAGGATAATAAAATCAAAGCACATACCTTATCTTCAAAGTTGATATCAACTAAACTCAATTGACCAACAATCACATTGAATTCATTGGTATGATTAGTAATTGACGCACCTTCACTCATCTTCAAATTAAAAAGACGTCGCATTAAATAGACCTTGTTGATCGCAAAGGGCTTCTTGTACATGTCCGACAGGACTTTCATCAAACCCGCAGAGGTCTTCTCGTTAACGATGTTAAATGCGACGTTACAAGCCAACGTCAGTTGAATAACACCCATCACTCGTCTATCCAGCAATTTTCAATCGGCTTGCTTCATCGTATCTAGCTTATTCCCATACAGGGACTCGTGCAGTTTCATATGATATAAATAATCTTCTATTTGTATCTTCCTGAAACCAAAGTCCTTCCCCTCAAATCTGTCGATTTTTACTTTAACTTCTTCTCTTGCCATCGATTCGCTTCAGCTCAAGCAAGCCTAGCTCTGATACCAATTGTTGAGCGGAACAAGCAGTCGATCAAATAAATAGACAGAACAAGTAAAGTAAATCGGACACCAAATTTACGTGGTTCGGTCGTAGAGACCTATGTCCACGGAGAGAGCAGCAACGAATTCCACTATAGAACAAACTATACACGGAGATTACAGATCACTCGAGTTACACAAATACTCTCAGTGTTTCCCAAGCCCCAATTACATCCAAGAACGCACACAGTGTTTAGCCCCTAACTCCTAGCAAAATAATCTCTTAATCTCGTAAAGGAATTGGACAAATCTAACCTCAAGATTTGATTGACTAAAACACTAATTTCATGAATGTAATTCACGAGTAAAAAATCACAGAGAAGATAACCCTTACTAAGCACTCTCGCAGCGCGTCAAGACCTCTCCATCGAAAACAATCATGTGATGAGCATATATAAATGAAACCTTTCAATTTCACGTGGAAAGCCATCAAATTCACGTGTCAAGCACTTGATTGATCGTGAAGCCCAAGTTTCCTTTTCCTGAATATCTCCTCTGCTGCACGATAACTTATCTTCCACTCTTTTTATCAACCCTCTAGACAAACCTAACTCTAAAGTGGAATACATATCTAATATATATCTTTTAGGCCCCACCCCCCAATAAGTCCTAGTTGACTGGTCTAAAAAGAGAAAGCTAATCTTGGAGTATTCCCTTTAATTTGTTGTTATCTTCGCAGAAACAAAACGGAAAGGATTTTCGCAAGATTCGATCTTCTAGAAATCTGTGGTGTTTAGGTCTCAACTTAAATGCTTATCACAAAGCAATTTTCATCGGGCTCAAATTTGAGGCAATTTCAACAGGGCTAGGTCATGAGTGACATGGCCATTGTTAGACATGGTCGGGTGAAGGCTAAAGTAGTGGATGATTGGAAAAAAAAATGTCTAGGAAATGACAACAAGTTAACAATCATGAGACACCCTCCTTCAAAATACGTGCAAGAGTGATGGATGATCAATGGGGGTAGAAAAAAGTGGTGAGAAGGAGAGTCTTTAATCAAGATCATGGGACTAGTGGCGTTAACGGAAGGGAGTCTAATCCATGCATTACTAGGAAGAGGACAGATGTTCTAAGTTAAACAAGGTTAACGCGAGCAGATTGCCACGTGTTCAGCCAAAAAATAATCACACCAATCCCCTCTTTTAGCTTTATATATATATGAGCATGGGTTAAAGGAAGGTTTGGCTTGATAGAATATACATATTCTTTATGATATATTCAATTGTGGGCTTTATTAATTGTTACTGTAATTATTAATTGGTCTAATAAAGGTAAGATATATACAGTTTCCTAATTCTAGTCAGATATGGGGCTGGATAGTGTGGGCCAAGATAAACCTAATCTTTAATGAGGGGATAGGTTTTGTTCTCTATAAATAGAGCTCAAGTCCCTTATCTAAACCCTAATGTCCACATAGCCTCAAATATAGAATCATCTGAAGCAACAGTGAGGGGTCGTCTCATTGAAACCAATGATAAAGGGGGTTAATAGAGGAGAAGCTCTCGAGCATCGGATTCTCGCAATTTCGCATCAAGAACGATGAATCCAAAATAATGTACGTTATTTCTTTAACTCTATGGATTAGGGATTCGTGTATCTATACGTGTATATCTTGGATCGCTGCATACGGATGAAATAGGCAGCTGACATGTGGTATTAGAGCTTGCGCGTATTAGGTCGCGAATCTTGTTCTCGATGTATTTTCAAAATTTTATTTTTTTCTAAATACAAAGAAAATTATATATTCGAAAAGGGCTCGACAAGACGAGAAAAACCATATCAAGATTGTCACTAGAATCGACTGGATGCGCCACCACTCACCCGTGGCCATCGGGTGCATGGTGGCCATGCGCCACAGGTGCAGACCTTCGCCATGCACGTACACAACACGTGCAGGGTTAACATCAGCAGACATCATCTCGGCGGGTAGACCAGACCCGACCTGACTGTGTTGACCTGACTCGATTCATTGACCATTGACTCGGTGTGACATTTTGATTTCCAATCAATTTCAGACTCATTAATGAGAAATGAATCTAGAGATGTATTTCAGTAATATCTCGCTCGAATTTGATCAATTCGAGTAGACTGACCAAAAGGAAAAAGCTAACGTGAGACATAGTACGTGGACCTAGGGAATTCGGATAAGAAAAGGCGCTTTAACCATGAAGATTGTCGAGGGGATATTTAAAACCACAAAAAGGCCGATTTAAGAACGATTAGGGAATGCCTTGCGAGTGTCGTACGATTGGAGCGCGGGTGATGCCGCTTAACCAACGTATGATTTGCAAAATTTTCCTGAATCGGACCGTGAAGATCGCAACAAAAGGGACTAGTGATAAATCCTCACAATTGCATGATAACCAAAGCCGCCACGAATTGACGAGCCCTAAATGTGATGAGAATCACAGGGTCGATACGCATAAAGTCCGCAAAAGCCGCCCGTTGGTTCGGGATAGGCTGGAACCACGTCTGATGGAGGAAATCATAAGAAATGAGTTTTAAAAAATTTGAAATGGAAAATCAAGAATTCCATCGTTATTCAGATTAGTCGTCGCTCTATCGAAGAACTCTGGAACGAGAAAAATGACGTTCTGAACGTCGAAGGTAAAATTACCATTTTGCCCCTCGAGCTTAAAGCCTTGCCCATGCATTTGAAGAAAGGCAATATGGTCATTAAACCCACCTTATTGCTGCCGAAAAAGAAGATGAAGGATGGCCATTGGATCACCTTGGGAAGACAATGGGACAAGTGTCAATGGATGGTGTAAAGTGTGGTCATGTCCAACTTTTACCCACCTACCATTCAAGCCTTTTGACTAAGCCTTTGCATATAGCAAATTTTCTCTCTCCTCACCTCACTCATTCAGCCATTTGCACCCAAAGAGCTATCGAGCACCTTTCTTCTTCTTCTTCTCTTCACTGCCCGTCACCGACCAATTCTGGCCGCCCCATTCGCCGCCCACAACGACCACTTCTGGCCACCGTCTGATCGCCGGCCAACCACACCAACCAAGCCCCACGTGTTGTCGACCTCCTCAAACAAGAATCAAGCCATTTGGAGTACCGAGGAGTCTCGACCAAGGGTTTTCCCGAGAGCCGATAGAATCGAGCTCAACCTGAGGTAGGTCCGATTTTTAACCCTTTTGAAGGCCGAAATGTTGGATTTTTGAGGCCCAATTTGGTGGAGATCTAGTAGATATGTGTATGAATCTATGATAAAAATTGGGGTCAATTTGATGACGTTTTGACCATGAACCGGTCTTGTAAATCATGGACAAAATCTGCCGGGAAAACTGACTTGAGGAATCCGGCGACTTCAAAGGGATTCCGACGACCATTTGACTTCAAACTCTCTGTAAGCCTCAAGAACCATTAGATAGACATGTTAAGAGGTAGGATGAGGATTAAATATTAGATTTGGAGTAGTTATAGGGCTGGTTGTGCCGGATTTGCATAGAATCGAGAGGAACCGATTCGGTTCTGTGCAAGGCTGGGGCTGTTGGGGGCTGGTGATGGATGGTTTGAGGTTCAAGTTGATGATTTAGATATATTTAGATGATGTGAGTTGTGTTATGGAGGATTATGGTTCATGGATTGAGGAATTGGGCAAAGAAAATTGACGGATTGGATGAATATGCTAGGTTGCACGGTGAATTGACCCTTGGATTGGTTTGGCCGAGACTTAAGGCACTTGCAAGGAGGCATTTGTATAATCAAACGTAAGGTAAGGGAATTCTAAACTTATGATAGGGAGATTGGACTCAATTGGGTGAGTCGAGATTTAGTTTGATCGATTTATGGGGATTTTCTAAAGGATAACTCTTGATATATCCTAAGTGGTTGTAGGAGGGTTATGTATGCTATTGTTTGTGTTTAAACCATTTGCCATGTGTGTGTGTCACTCGATTACCTTGCATGCCATGAGTTCTTTGAATTGTGTCTGGATTGCATGTATTGTATGGAAATGAATTTGATAATCACGGCATGAGCATGGCATGGCGAGGCCCTGAGGCATTTGAGAAGAGGGGCGGGAGGTGGATACCTCGATGCAACGAGATCGCGGGGTGGAGTTGATGTTGTGTGGTGCCCTGATGCGATGAACTCGCGAGGTTGGGATGGCAACGGTCCTGATGCGAACTATTCGCGGGACGAAGGTATGAGATGATGACATTGGCCTAGAGATTTACCGAAACCTGATGCGTTTACGTGGGTTGCCGATGACTGTCTGATGCGTTTACATGGACCGAGCCTGATGTGATCTAATCGGGGGCTGGAGGATGAGACAGGCAAGATGAGGTGATTGTGGTGAAATGGCAGGATGAGGTGTGCATGATCATCTGAGTGTGACATGGTATCATAGTTGCATGTCCATCATCTGTGTGTCACTATTTTATTTGTACGTGCCTGTATTATCATGAGTTTGGAATTGTGGGATAGACGACTACCTGAGTGGACGGTCAGCCTAACCTAGGGTTAGGATTCTTTTACTGAGATGTGTATCTCACCCCTTTTGGGGACCCTTATTTTTACAGATCCTAGACCTTAGATATGTGGCCCATACGTTTTGGGGATCCCAAGGAGATGACGGCGTATTTTGACTAGTTTCCAGATAGGCAGGGGAACATCTATGTGAGGAAATGTACGGTTGTATGGGTTGACGAGGGTAGCCCGGATTGGAAGCCTCATAGGTTCGAGGCATGGTTTAAGAGAGTTGGGGATGAGTATATTGGGCCGCTGAAGCTCCACAAGGTACCCCAAGAAGTTATCCCTGATTGGTGCCAGACTACTAGGGAGCAAGGGCTGCCAGAGGGATCCGTAGTTGGTTCTAGAAACGGGCTGGAGAAGACCCCGACGGTGGACTTCACTGTGGAGGAGGACGGGGTGATTGTCGTGGAGGCTACCGAGAAGGATCTCGTAGAGCCATCGCACGAGACAACCATGGAGGATTCTATCGAGGTTTTATTAGAGACCTTCTCCGAGTATGAGCCGACGGAGGATGCCGCGGACACCGAGGATTCCAGTTGTTCGTCTTAGAAGTCTTAGTTCGTTGGCCTGAGTTTTGATGGCGACCCCGACCATTGCTATGTTGCCGCCCTTGCCTAGCGGATTGTAGTAGTTGGAGTTCGTATGAACAGTGCGTTATGATATATGATAGTTATCATGCTATCTAGGTCCCACTTAACTTATATTTTGTACGAGTATTATTTAAGTATCGCTTCCGCATGCTTATGTTTATATATTATCTCTCGACTTATTCGTGGATCTTGGGACCACGAGAGATGTGTTGTTTGCTTGTAAGGATGTTTGCGCGTTCGACGGGTTCGGGGCGTGACATCCCCGTCTGATTTGGTATCAAAGCAAGGTCAGCTCGATCCAAAGTTGACTGAGGACTAGAGTAATAAAGAAGATTAAGTGGGACAAGAACGGATAACGTGACCTTAGGAGGTTGGTTAGATAAGGCATAGGGTGTATAATGTGTGACCTGGTACTTAGGATTGGTATTTGATCTTGGCAGGATTGTGGAAATACATGGGGATCAAGTTCCCTGCTCAGGATTGAAGGTCATTTCCGGACCTTGGTTTGTTTGAGGAATGAAAACGATTGGTTTTAGTTAACCACTGAAGTGAATGGAACTGAGAAATGGCCATGGGCTATTTATTGAAATGTTTCTGGAGTTTGGGGTATGGAAGATTGTATTATTGGAACTGTTTCTGATAAGGATTAGTTAGTAGCTCTGGATTTGAATGATTGAGTAAGTTACTTGTGGTGGATCAGGTTTAGTAGAAAGGAACAAAGATGAGTAACCCATCTAGAAGTGCTGGAAGACTAAGAGGCGGAGCCTCTAGCTCGAGACCGCCTATCGCTGAAGATCCAAGAATAGATGGCGTGTTGAGGGCGCTAGAAAGAATTGGCGATATGATCAATAGGCAGGCCTAGGATCGGGACGCTGCCATCGCCCAGGCAGTAGGAGTTGCCATAACAGCCATCAATGCCAACAATGACAACAATGGCGGTAATGGAAGTCAGGGTGAACCAAACCAGAGTAATGAAGCTGTAAACACCCAAGAAGAAATCGTCATGGCCAGACAAATGAGCCAGCTAGTTGAGCAGTTTATGAAGCTGAAACCGACACAGTTTGATGGGATTGGAGATCCTGAGCTAACATCCAGATGGATCCTGAAGCTAGAGAAAGCCTTCGGAGTACTGAGGTGTACGGATGAAGAGAAGGTATTGTTAGCTGTGTACCAATTGGAGAGTACAGCGAATGACTGGTGGGCTGCCACCAAGGATGGCATCTTCCCTGAAGGAACGGCCATGAACTGGGATGTTTTTAAGATGGCGTTCAACGACAAGTATTTTTCTGAGACGGCCAGGGAAAGGAAACAGGTGGAGTTCTTGCAGTTACGCCAGAACCAGATGACAATAGATCAGTATGAGGCCGAATTCGTGAGGCTTTCGAGGTATGCACCTCAATCTGTGGAGGATCCTCTGGAGAAAGCAAGAAGGTTTAGAGATGGTCTGAGGCCCGAGCTCCGTAGTTAGATGATCACTCTGAATTTGAGGACTTACAAGGAGATCTATAAGCGGGGCTAGATGATAGAGCGGAACTTGAAAGAAAGAAATGCCGCAACTGGATTGCGGTTCCCATCATTCAGAGATAATCGCCAAATGGGCAAGAGGCCGATGGCGGGTAACAGGCGCTTTGTGCCTCCAATGCGGAAGAATATCGTGAAACCGCCGAATCCTGTGAACTGGAACTGCCGCCTTTATGGTGGGAGGCAAGGAAATGGGCCATGGCTAGTAAGGATGGGAGCTTGTTTCAAGTGTGGTCAACTGGACCATCAGATGAGGGTGTGTCCAAACCAAGCTCCAGCAAGTCGACCACAAGGACAAAGGCCACAAGTTGAACCGTCGACTACCATGCCTTAGATTGAGCAGAACCGACCACCGGCACAGGGTAGAGTGTATGCAGTAGCCCGCAGAGAGGCGAAGGAAGCACCAGGAGTGGTCATAGGTACGGTCTACTTGTGCAACCAAGCTGCATATGCATTGTTTGACCCTGGTGCAAGCATTCGTTTGTGTCTGCATAATTTGCTGAATTAGTGGGCATGAAATTAGAACCGTTGAGCATGATTCTACATGTTGCCACTCCCTTAAAGGACAACATAATAGTTTCATTGGGCTATGCTGGTTGTGAGATTGTGATTGGATGGAGTAAAGAGAGTATCGACCTAGCTGTATTACCCATGTTTGATTTTGATGTAATAATAGGAATGAATTGGTTGGGTAAGTAGGGGGCAGTAGTGGACTGTGGCAGTAAAGTAATTCGGTTTTATCCGAGAGGCCACCCTAGCTTTGAATTGGTGGGAAGTCAAAGAGGAATCTTGATTCCCTTAGTCTCGTCTTTGGAAGTAACTAAGTTGATGACCGAAGGGTGTCAGGCATACTTAGTGGCAGTAATGGACACGACTACCGAAGAGCCAAAGTTAGAGAATATCCCGGTAGTGTGTGAATTTCCTAATCTGTTTCCCCAAGAGTTGCTAGGGTTACCACCAGAACGGGAGGTAAAATTTGTAATCGAGTTAGCCCCTGGAACGGAGCCGATCTCGAAAGCACCTTACAAGATGTTCTTGTCAGAATTAAAGGAGTTAAAGGTGCAGATGTAAGAGCTGTTGGATAAAGGATTTATTCGACCAAGTGCTTCACTGTGGGGAGCACCGGTGCTATTTGTAAGGAAGAAGGATGGGTCTATGCGTCTATGCATCGACTATCGGCAGCTGAACCAAGTGACAGTGAAGAACAAGTACCCATTGCTGAGGATTGACGATTTGTTTGACCAGTTGCAAGGAGCGGCAGTATTTTCGAAGATTGATCTGAGGACAAGATATCACCAGCTGAGGATTAATAAGGAAGACATAACTAAGACTGCCTTTAGGACAAGGTATGGTCACTATGAATTCACGGTGATGCTGTCCGGATTAACCAACGCTCCAACTGCATTCATAGACCTGATGCATAGAGTATTTAAGGAATTTCTGAACAGATTCACCATAGTCTTTATTGACGATATCTTGATTTACTCAAGGAATAGTGCAGAACATGAGGAGCACCTAAGGATTGTGCTATAGACTCTAAGGGAGCATACGCTCTACGCGAAGTTGAGTAAGTGTGAGTTCTGACTGAACAGGGTAGCATTCCTTGGTCATGTGGTGTCTGGTGAAGGAATCGCAGTGGATCCTATGAAGATCGAGGCTGCAACCAATTGGCCTAGACCTACTACGGTCACTGAAGTCAGAAGTTTCTTGAGATTGGTAGGATACTATAGGCGTTTTGTGGAGAAATTCTCATCAACAGCCATCCCATTGATGTAGTGGACGAAGAAGGAAACGAAGTTTGAATGGACTGACAAATGTGAGAAGAGTTTCCAAGAACTTAAGCATAGATTGACAATCGCGCCAGTGCTGACAATTCCATCAGGACCAGGAGGTTATGAAATATACAGCGATGCTTCGCTGAAAGGATTGGGCTGTGTGTTGATGCAGCACGGGAGAGTAGTAGCCTACGTGTCCAGACAATTGAGGCCACATGAGATGAATTACCCAACTCATGACCTAGAGTTAGCGGCGATTATATTCGCTTTGAAAATTTGGAGACATTACCTCTGTGGCGAGAAGTTTCAGATCTATACCGACCACCAAAGTTTAAAGTATCTATTTTCCTAGAAAGAGTTGAATATGAGGCAGCGTAGATGGATGGAGCTGCTCAAGGATTATGACTGCGATATACTGTATCACCCTGAGAAAGCAAACCGAGTAGTAGATGCGCTTAGTCGAAAGTCGAGCATCGCCTGTCTGTTAGTAAAGGGTTGGTCGATGATTGCGAATTTAAGAGATTCTGAGTTCAAACTAGAGGTTAGCCAGTTGTCTAGCTTGATAGCTACGTTGAGGGTAGAACCTGAAGTCCAAAAAGGAATAAAGACCTTGCATTCTATGGACCCAGAGATCTAGAAGATCCTCGAGATGGATGTGACGAAGAGAAAACCAGATTTTCGGGTGTCTGAGGACAGAATTCTAAAGTTTCGAGAACGATTATGCGTGCCGAAAGATGAAGGACTCAGGGAAAGGATTTTATCATAGGCTTACAGGAGCAATTATAGCATTCACCCTAGAAGTATGAAAATGTACCAGAACCTATGACAACACTATTGGTGGAACGGGATAAAGGTGGACATAGCAAAGCATGTGGCTAAGTGTTTGATGTGCCAGCAAGTGAAAGCGCAGCACTGTAAGCTTGAAGGACTATTACAGCCATTGGAGATACCCGAATGGAAGTGGGAGCATGTGACTAAGGATTTTGTGATGGGACTCTCAAGGAGCCAGTGAGGTCACGACTCTATATGGGTAGTCGTGGACAGACTGACCAAGTCCGCACATTTCATTCCAGTGCGAAAGGACTTCGCTATGGATGGATATACGGAGCTGTACATGAGACAGATAGTGAGGTTGCATGGAGTATCAGTGACGATTACGTCCGTCGAGATCCTAAATTCACAGCATATTTTTGGAAAAGTCTGCAAGAAGCCATGGGAACTCGATTGCAGTTTAGTACAGCCTACCATCCACAGACGGACGGACAGTCGGAAATGACAATACAGACGCTTGAGGACATGCTGCGAGCATGCGTCATAGATTTTAAAGGTGGATGGGACGATCAACTGCATTTAGTGGAGTTCGCTTATAATAACAGCTACCAGCAGAGTATCTAGATGGTACCATATGAGGCACTTTATGGACAAGCCTGTAGAACCCCGATTTGCTGGGATGAGGTTGGAGAAAGGAGTATCATAGGCCCATAATTAGTAGAGCAATCGGTGGAAGCGGTAAAGAAAATTCGGGATAGACTGAGGACGGCACAGAGTCGTCAGAAGAGCTACGTAGATAAGCGGCGCAAGCCCTTGGAGTTTTAAGTGGGCGATCACGTCTTCCTCAAGGTGTCACTAATGAGAGGATTATCACGATTTGGAAAGAAAGGGAAGCTGAGCCCAAGATATGTAGGCCTATTTGAGATATTGGAGCGGATTGGAACTTTAGCCTACAGGCTTGCCTTGCCGCCAAATCTATCCCAGTTGCATAATGTATTCCATGTGTCGATGCTGCGAAAGTATGAACCAGATCCGAAACATGTTTTGGATTATGAAGCCATAGAAGTGGACGATAGAGTGTCTTACGTAGAGAAGCCAATAAGGATCGAAGATCGGAAGGAGCAAATCCTCAAGAATAAGAAGATTTCACTAGTCAAGATAGTGTGGGAGCACCATGAAACTGAAGGTACTACATGGAAAAATGAAGAGACGATGAGGCGACAACACACCCATTTATTTGAATAATTAAGTGTAATGTAAATTTTGAGGACGAAATTTTTGTAAGGGGGGAAGAGTTGTGACATTCTGATTTCCAGTCAATTTCAGACTCATTAATGAGAAATGAATCTAGAAATGTATTTCAGTAATATCTCGCTCGAATCCGATCAATTCGAGTAGACTAACCATAAGGGAAAGGCTAACGCGAGACATGGTATGTGGACCTAGGGAATTCGGATAAGGAATGGCGCTTTGACCATAAGGATTGTCGAGGGGATATTTAGAACCATGAAAAGGCCGATCTAAGATCGATTAGGGAATGCCTTGCGAGTGTCGTACGATTGGAGCACGGGTGATGCCGCTTAACCAACGTATGATTTGCAAAATTTTCCTGAATCGGACTGTGAAGATCGCGACTAAAGGGACTAGTGATAAACCCTCACAATTATATGACAACCAAAGCCGCCACGTATTGACGAGCCCTAAATGTGATGAGAATCACAAGGTCGATACGCGTAAAGTCCGCAAAAGCCGCCCGTCGGTTCGGGATAAGCTGGAACCATGTCTGATGGAGGAAATCATCAAAAACGAGTCTTGAAAAAATTGAAATTGAAAATCAAGAATTCCAACGTTATTCGGATTGGCCGTCGCCCTATCGAAGAACTCTAGAACGAGAAAAACGACATTCTGAACGTCGGAGGTAAAATTACCCTTTTGCCCTCGAGCTTAAAGCCTTGCCCACGTATTTGAAGAAGGGCATTATGGTAATTAAACCCACCTTATTCCTGCCGAAAAAAGATAAAGGATGGCCATTGGATCACCTTGGGAAGACAAGGGGACAAGTGTCAATGGATGGTGTAAAGTGTGGTTATGTCCAACTTTTGCCCACCTATCATTCAAGCCATTTGACCAAGCCTTTGCATATAGCAAATTTTCTCTCTCCTCACCTCACTCATTCGACCATTTACACCCCAAGAGCTACCGAGCACCCTTCTTCTTCTTCTCTTCACTGCCGGTCGCCGACCGATTCTGGATGCCCCATTCGCCGCCCACGTGACTATTTCCGGCCACCGTCTGACTGCCGGCCAACTACACCAACCAACCCCCACTTGTTGTCGACCTCCTCGAACAAGAATTAAGCCATTTGGAGCACCGAGGAGTCCCGACCAAGGGTTTTCCCGAGAGCCGACAGAATTGAGCTCAACCTGAGGTAGGTCCGGTTTCTAACCCTTTTGATAGTCGAAATACTGGAGTTTTGAGGCCAAATTTGGTGGAGATCTAGTAGACATGTGTATGAATCTGTGATAAAAATTGGGGTTCAATTTGATGAAGTTTTGACCATGAACCTATCTTGTAAATCATGGACAGAATCTGCCGGGAAAATTGACTTGAGGAATCCGGCGACTTCAAAGGGATTCCGGCGACCATTTGACTTGAAACCCTCAGTAAGCCTCAAGAACCCTTAGATAGACATGTTAAGAGGTAGGATGAGGATCAAATGTTGGATTTTGAGTAGATATAGGGCTGGTTGTGCCCGTTTTGCATAGAACCGAGAGAAACCGATTCAGTTCTGTGCAAGGCCGGGGCTGTTGGGGGCTGGTGATGGATGGTTTGAGGTTCAAGTTGATGATTTAGGTATATTTAGATGATGAGAGTTTTGTTATGGAGGATTATCGTTCATGGATTGAGGAATTGGGCAAAGAAAATTGACGGATTGATTGAACATGCTAGGTTGCGCGGTAAATTGACCCTTGGATTGGTTTGGCCGAGACTTGAGGCACTTGCAAGGTGGAATTTGTATAATCAAACGTAAGGTAAGGGCATTCTAAACTTAGGATAGGGAGATTAGACTCAATTGGGTAAGTTGAGGTTTAGTTTGATCGATTTATGGGGATTTTCTAAAGGATAGCTCTTGATATATCCTAAGTGGTTGTAGGAGGGTTATATATGCTATTGTTTGTGTTTAAACCATTTGCCATGTATGTGTATCACTTGATTGCCTTACATGCCATGAGTTCTTTAAATTGTGCCTGGATTGCACGTATTGTATGGAAACGAATTTGATAACCATGGCATGAGCATGACATGGCGAGGCCCTGAGGTATATGAGACGCGGGGCAGGAGGTGGATACCCTGATGCGATAAGATCGCAGGGTGGAGTTGATGTTGTGTGGCGTCCTGATGCGATGAACTCGCGGGGTTGAGATGGCCACGGTCCTGATGCAAACTATTTGCGGGACGGAGGTATGAGATGATAACATTGGCGTGGAGATTCATCGGAACCTGATGCGTTTACGCGGGTTGCCGATGACGGTCTGATGTGTTTACGCGGACCGAGCCTGATGCAATCTAATCGCGGGTTGGAGGATGAGGTAGGCAAGATGAGGTGATTGTGGTGAAATGGCAGGATGAGGTGTGCATGATCATCTGAGTGTGACATGGTTTCATAGTTGCATGCCCATCATCTGTGTGTCACTATTTTATTTGTACGTGCTTGTGTTATCATGAGTTTGGAATTATGGGATAGACGACTACTTGAGTGGACAGTCGACCTAACCTAGGGTTAGGATTCTTTTACTGAGATGTGTATCTTACCCCTTTTGGGGACCTTTATTTTTACAAATCCTGGACCTTAGATATGTGGCCCATACGTTTTAGGGATCCCAATGTGATGATGAACTATTTTGACGAGTTTCCGGATAGGCAGGGGAAAATCTATATGAGGAAATGTACGATTGTATGGGTTGACGAGGGTAGCTCGGATTGGAAGCCTCACAGGTTCGAGGCATGGTTTAAGAGAGTTGAGGATGAGCAGATTGGGCCGCTGAAGTCCCACGAGATACTCCAAGGAGTTATCCCTGATTGGTGCCAGACTACCAGGGAGCAGGATCTGCCAGAGGGGTCCGTAGTTGGTTCTAGGAATGGGCCGAAAAAGACCCTGACGCTGGACTTCACTGTGGAGGAGGACGAGGTGATTGTCATGGAGGCTACCGAGGAAGATCTCGCAGAACCATCGTACGAGGCGACCATGGAGGATTCTATCGAGGTTCCATCAGAGACCTTCTTCGAGTATGAGCCGACGGAGGATGCCAAGGACATCGAGGATTCTAGCAGTTCGTCTTAGGAGTCGTAGTTCGTTGGCCTGAGTTTTGATGGCGACCCCAACCATGGCTATGTTGGATGTTTACGATGGTCATACCTTTTGATGTGCTTACCCTACCGCCCTCGCCTAGTGGACTGTACTAGTCGGAGTTTGTATGAACATTGCGTTATGATATATGATAGTAATCATGCTATCTAGGTCCCACTTAACTTATATTTTGTACGGGGATTATTTAAGTATCGCTTCCGCATGCTTATGTTTATATATTATCTCTCGACTTTTTCATGGATCTTGGGATCACGAGAGATGTGTTGTTTGCTTGCGGGGATGTTTGCACGCTCCACAGGTTCGGGGCGTGACACTCGGACTGTTCGGTTGGATCGGTCGTTGACCGATTCGACCGGACCGCTCGACTCGGTTCGCGAGTCGGTCTAGGGGGTAACAGTCGGACCGGTTCCGTAACCCGGCCGATAATCACAACACGTGCAAGGCAAGTGTCTGTAGGTGATTCTCACATGTCGTGGACTTGGGTGGCGCGTGAGGGCGCGTGCGTGCTCCGACGGGGAAGTTTTAGGTACCGGCGTGCTCGTATGCTCATGCTCTACAAGGTGGTATATTTATTTTACATGTTTGGTACTTTTATGGTTGGAAAATACTTATATAACTCCAAATACGTGTATATTTGGGGGTATTTTTGTGTATTTTAAGGTATTTCTCTATGGTTTTATGAAATATAGGTGTTAGCTCACATGTAAGTACTACATACAGATATGTGGAGCATGACTATCAATGTATATATATGGTTTGTCGTGTATTGCTGAGTGTATCAATATAAATTAGCAGCGTGTAATTTTGCGGATGATTGCCCCTAATTTCTGAAATTATGTGCATACGGTAAATGTGAAATATAAAGTTTATATCCCAAATTAAGATAAATTCAATTCGGTTATGACCGCCAAAGTGGCACACTTGATTGAGTTTAATAAAGAACATTTTATAAAGTATTAGGATGTCTCCTGTTTTAATGCATAGTTATACTCCCAAAAGAGGTAATTGCATATTCTTGCATGGAGGGTTACATGTGCAGTATATGGTTGAGGATTGATTAGTCTAAGTACTGTCTTACACCCAAAGGTGGTGATTAACGAAAATTAAAATAAATTCTCATGGCCACTGTAATGTTGAAAGTATACAATTGTATATCGTGTTTTTTGCCAAAAGGTGATTATATGATAATGTATGTATCTCTCAAGGTGAAATTTTGTATTTTGCTAATTGAAAATATTGATTTTTTTTAACACCGTTTTTTTGAAAGGCAACTCTATTAACATTGAGAATTGAGATTCATATGGGTTCAAATTTTAGAATTGAATGATGATTTTTTGTTTACAAAGGATTAGCAAATATTTGTATTGCTCTTGTCAAGACAGACCTCGTAGTTCTCAGTTTTATTAGTGAGAACTTTCAAAAATATTATGTGCTTATTAGGTAAAAAGCGATTGGATTCGCTTGTTTGGTATAAGGCGATCTATTAAATAACACTAGGAAAGTATTTTGCCAGTTAACTATACTGTTAAATAAATGAAGGAAGCCTTTGAGGCTTTGAAATTATATCTCATATATTACTAAGAGTGGTACATATCTGTAATGACTCCTCAATATCAGGTGTGATTGTTCTATTAAGATTAAAGATTACGTATTAAAGTTGGTGGAATTGCATATTGAGCGGTTCTGAAACCATATTCATAAAGAAATAATAAACCACCGGTCATACTAACCATTTTGGTCCATTGAAAGCATTCTTTGAGAAGGATGATAACCGCTACTTCTTTTATAAGAAGAACAGTTGCATAAAGAAAGACTACAGTTAATACAAAAACTTGGTTATCAAAATATGAGCATAAAGTAATGACTCTTTGGTGTTGGTTTGTGAATTTATTCTATCTAAAGTCTCATCTGGTTTATGATGGCTAGATAGCGGTGCAACTTATTATATTGCGTTTACCATATAAAAATTCATAAACTGAAAGATACTAAATCAGGATGAATCATGCTCACTATAGAAACAACTATAAAGTTGATGTTGAATTGATGAGAATGTCATTCCAAGTTTTGGTTTTAATGTGACAATAAGAAACATATTTTATATACTCTCCTTAAAGACGAAATTTATTTTCCGTATCAAGTTTAGACATGTGTGTTATTCTTTTGAGATTTTAAATAAAATAATTATTATTTCTTTTAATTAAAATAAAGTTGGGTACTACTCTATGTCCAATGGATTGTACAGATTATGTTTATCTCCCAATGACTTATACATTGCTTATACAGCTGAAATGTTGTTTGCAAAAGGCCTTTGCCTAAAGAACAATCATGCGCATTATGGAATAAATTTCTTGGTCACATCAGTAAAAAATAAGTAGAAAGACTGATAAAAGCAAGCATTTTGCTCACTCTTGAAAGTGACCTCAACACATGCATAGATTGAAGTAGAGGTAAGATAACTAAGATAAATGATGAAACTATAGTCGATAATTATGACTTATTGAAGATCATTTGTACTGGTATAAGTGGATCCTATATGGCAATATTGTGTAGAGTTTTTTTTATCACATTTAAATGATGATTTTTCTCTATATGTGTTTGTACTTGATTAAAGAAAGGTTTAATTTTCGTGACAAGCTCAACATTTTTTTGACTATAGTCAATAAACTTAAAAAAAATGTCAAAATCGATCAAGGTGATGAGTATCATGGTTGACATGGCAATACTGAATAGCTTAAAGAGTCATTTTACCGAATACTTAAAAAGATACTAGGATGGTGACTTAGTTTGCTATTCTTGGTGTTCTTGAATAGAAAGTTGTGGCCGAAAGGCAAAATCACACCATATGGATATGATGAAGAGTGCGATTTATAAAACCAATTTATATGACTTTTGTGAGGTAAAACTTTGACATAAATTGGATGTTAATATAGTTTGAACCATATTAAGATTTGAGGTGTTCATGGAAAAACAGAGTTGCATAATCAAACATTGGATAAGTTCGATTCTGGAACCATTCAGTTTTATTTCGTACCTTATCCAATTCATTTAAAGGAGTATCGATTTATCATCCCAAAAGAGGAACACGAATTGTGGAATTACAAATAGCTAAATTGTCGAAACTTAATATAGCCGAATAAGGTAGTTGCTCACAAACTATTTGTGACGCCCCACGCCTCATCGCGAGCACCCAATCATCCCTGCAAGTAAAACAATAATAATCTCTCGGCGGTCCCAAGGATCCACCTATATATAAAGAAAAGTCGAGAGATAAAATAATTTACATTAAGCATACGGAAGCGATTCCAACAAATCCCCTTACAATATGAATATACAGACTAAGTAGGACATGGATAGCCAAAAAGGTATCCACAAAATCCATTAGGGATGGGGTCAGGTCGCCAGTGAAAAGTCAGATCCACGTTCGGAGTTGCCTAGGAAGAGCTGGAGGAATCTTCGGTGTCCTCAGTCTCCTCCGACGGCTCGTACTCGGAAAAAGACTCCGACGGAACCTCCACAGAGTCCTCCATAGTCGTCCTCTGCGACGGCTCAGCTGGGTCTCCGTCCATGGTCTCCTCCTGGTCCGGCTCGGCTAGGTCTCCATCAGACAGCTTTACCACGATGACCTCGTCCTCCGGCGGTGGCACCAAGTACTCCGCTGTCGGCGTCCACTCCGGGCCGTTCCTCGACCTAATTGTTGATCCCTCGGAAAACTCCTGGTCCGAGATAGTTTGACATCAGGGAGGTATGACGCCCTCCGGAACCTCATGGGGCTTCAGAGGCCCGACCTACTCAAATTGATCAGATTTGAGAGGTATACAACTGAAATACTTCGCTTGATATAAATAAACTTCTCATTACAGAGTCTGAAGTTGATTGAAAATTAGAATGTCACAACTCTTCCCCCCTTACAAAAATTTCGTCCTCAAAATTTACATTACACTTAGCTACTCAAATAAATGGGGGTGCTATCGCCTCATTGTCTCTTCGTTCTCCCATGTGGCGCCTTCCGTTCTGTGGTGCTCCCGTATTACTTTGACCAGTGGAATCTTCTTATTCCTGAGGATCTGCTCCTTCCGGTCCTCGATCCTTATCAGCTTCTCTATATAGGATACTCTGTCGTCCACCTCTATGGCTTCGTAGTCCAGCACATGTGTCAGGTCAGGTTCATACTTCTTTAGCATCAACACATGGAATACGTTATGTACCTGGGATAGATTTGGGGGTAACGCAAGCCGGTAGGCCAAGGTTCCAATTCTCTCCAATATCTCAAAAGGGCTTACATAACTTGGGCTCAGCTTCCCTTTCCTTCCGAATCGCGAAAGTCCTCTCATTGGCGACACTTTGAGGAAAACATGATCGCCCACTTTAAACTCCAAGGACTTGCGCCGCTTGTTTGCATAGCTTTTCTAGCGACTCTATGCCGTCCTCAGTCTATCCCGGATGATCCTCACTGCTTCCACTGATTGCTCTACTAATTCAGGGCCTGTGGTACTCCTTTCTCCTACCTCGTCCCAACATATCGGTGTTCTGCAGGCTCTGCCATAGAGTGCCTCAAATGGTGCCATTTGTATACTCCGCTGGTAGCTATTGCTGTACGCGAACTCTACCAGGTGTAACTGTTCTTCCCATCCACCTTTCAAATCTATAATGCACGCTCTCAACATATCCTCGAGCATCTGGATCGTCCTTTCTGACTGTCCATCTGTTTGGGGATGATACGCCGTACTGAACTATAGTCGAGTCCCCATGGCTTCTTGCAGGCTTTTCCAAAAGTTTGATCCCTATTCGAGGTGCACGTCACCGGCACCAAGTCTCCATCGGACAGCTCCACCACAATGACCTCGTCCTTCGGCGGTGGCACCGAGTACTCCGCTGTCGGTGTCCGCTCCAGGCCGTTCCTCGACCCAACTGCTGATCCCTTGGAAAACTCCTAGTCCGAGATCGTCTGACACCAGGGAGGTATGACGCCCTCCGAAACCTCATGGGGCTTTAGAGGCTCGACCTTCCTGTCCCCGTCCCGTCTAAACCATGCCCCAAACCTGTGAGGCTTCCAGTCCAATTTTCCCTTGTCTACCCACACTACTGTACATTTCCTTACGTATATATTCCCCTGCTTATCGGGGAACTCATCGTAAAAAGCTGCCATCTCCTGCGGGTCCCCGAACCTGATAGGCCATATAACTACTGTCTAAGATATGTAAAGTAAGATTTCCCCAAAAGGGGTGAGATACACATCTCAGTAAAAAAAACCTAACCCTAGGTTAGGTTGATTGTCCACTCAAGCAGCCGAGTCACTCAACAGAATCCCAACTCATCATCATACGCAGGTATAACAATCACAAATCGATATGCCACAATACACATAAGACAGGCATGCACTTATATTCTTATGTCGCACACGAATACACGTATATGCTCGGCCTATCACTTCACCACATCAATCAACCTCTTCCTGCCTCATTCTCTAGCCCGCGATTAGATCGCATCAGGCTCGACCCGCGTAAACGTATCAGACTACCATCTTCGGTGACCTGCGTAAACGCATCAGGTCCCAGTCCATCTCCAGGCAGGGTTTATGAGCTCATATTTTGTCCCGCGAGTAGATCGCATCAGGATTGTGGCTATCTCAACCCCGCGACTTCGTCGCATCAGGGCGCCATCCAATCTTATTTCACCCTACGACCTCGTCGTATCAGGATCTCAACCTTCCGCCCTGCGTCTCACACGCCTCAGGGCCTCGTCATGCCACGTCACAATCATGTCTCATGCCACATCATATCAATTAACTTGACTTTAAAAATTCAAATTTCACAAACAATAGTTAATGCGCATGCTAAGACGTTACATAAATCCCGTGGCATGCGAATCGATTCAAATGGTACCCAGACACCCAAACAACTCAAGCATAGGCTAGGTCAAACAATCATTCTATAACATCTAAGGACACATCAAGCTATTACATGCGAGAATTTTCTCATAAACCGTTCCGATCGGCCCTCGACTTATCCAATTGAGTCCAATCCCCCTAGCCTTGGTTTAGAAAATTCCTTACCTTCTCTTGACAACACAATTTAATCCTCTTTGAGCCTCCTAGGATTCGGCCAACCCAAGTCCAAAGCCGATTTGTCGCGCAACCTAGGATAATCAATCGATTTGTCAAAATTTCAAGTCCAATTCCTCAATTCATCCATCCAAATCACCCATAACATACTCCTCATCATCTCTTCATATCACACACACACCAAATTACAACTCAAATCCAGCACATTCAGCCATTCACAGATTCAATTTGGCCCAGCATTGGACCTGTTCCGTTCGGTTCTGCTCATGTCGGGTCCAACCGGTTCTAATCTACTCAAAATCCATCAATTTTACACCATTCTTCCTCTTATAACATCTATCTAAGGGTTTGAGAGGCACACCTTGAGTTTCAAGTCGCGTGGTTGCCGGAAAGTCGTCGAAACTCGCCGGATCACCCAAACACAGAATACGGGCAGATTCTAGGCATAATGTACAAGGGTGGTTCATGGTCAAAAACTTATCAAACAAAACCCTAATTTTTACCACAGAATCCTACATGTCTCAGCTTGATGTCCACAAAATTTGAGCCTAGGATTCCATCATTTCGACCTTCAAATGGACTGAGAAACAGACTTACCTCATGTTGGTTCCAATTCTGTCGGCCTGTGGGAGAATGCTTGCCTCGAATTCCACAGAGCTCCAAATGACCTGATTCAAGTTGGAGGACATCGCCAAGAGATAGATCTATGTTGTGGTGGTCGACCGGTGGTAGCTAGTGGTTGGAGGTGCCGGTCGTACGGACCGAACGGCGACGTCCGGGGTGGTTGGCGAGCGGCAGAAACTGAAGAAGAAGAAGAAGAAGAAGCTTGGTCGGTTCTTTGGGGGAGCAAAATGGCCGAATGAAGAGTGGGAGAAAGAGGAAAGAGAGAGCTGTTTATCCCCAAAAAATTGATTATTTGAAGTGATTGGTAGGTAGGCATTTAATTGTGAGATGATCTTCCACCCTTGGATTTGTGACACTTGTCCATTGTTCTTGCCAAGGAGATCCAATGGCTCCTTTTTCTCTTCAATGTTCGGCAGCCAAGGGGGGGAGAATGTCCATTTTGCCCTTACTTTCATTATAAAGACAAAGTTCTAAGCTTAAGGGGCAAAACGGTCATTTTATCCCCGATGTTCGAAACATCGTTTTTCTCGTTTCTGACTTCTTCGATAAGGCGACGGCCAATCCAATTGACGTTGGAATTCTTGATTTTCCTTTTTCAAACTTTTCAGGACTCGTTTCTGACCGTTTCTTCTATCAGACGTGATTCCAACCTATCCCGGACCGACGAGCGGCTTTTTACGGACTATACGCGTATCGACCCCGTGATTCTCATCACGTTTAGGGCTCATTAAGTCATGGCGGCCTTGGTTGTCATGTAATTGCGAGGGTTTATCACTAGTCCCTAAGGTCTCGATCGTCACAGTTCGATTTTGGATAATTTTGGAAATCAAGCGCTGGTTAAGCGACATCACCCGCGCTCCCATCGTATGACACTCGCATGGTAATCCTTGATCGTTCTTAGATCGGCCTTTTTGTGGTCCTAAATATCTCATCAACAATCCTTATGGTCAAAGCGCCATTTCCTTATCCGAGTCGCCTAGGTCCATGTATTTTGTCTCGCGTTAGCCTTTCCCCTTTGGTCAGTCTACTCAAATTGATCAGATTTGAGCGGTATACAACTAAAATACTTCGCTTGATATAAATAAACTTTTCATTACAGAGTTTGAAGTTGGTTGAAAATCAGAATGTCACACTATTAAAGGTACTGGTGTGGTAGGGACGACTGTGTCGTTTTTTCTATCTATACAGATGATCTTGGAGCATTCTAAGTTATAGTTTGATTCTGTTGAGGTTCAGGCTCTTGTTATTAAGGTAATTCCTGATAAAGTTATCAGATACCATAAGTGCAGAATAAAAGTTAAAGTATCTCCTCCTAATAGATCTATTAGGTAGAGATGATCAGTTGTACCATCACACTAAATAGTTTATCGAGAAGGACATGAATGCAAAATCGACTATGTAATTGATCTAGTAATTTATACAATTGCTATTTCTTGTTCATAATTAGAACTATGGTTGGGTGCATAGTAGATGAGATGCAGATTATGAAACATACGGTGTTTGAAAGCTTATTAGCATGCCTCAAGGACACAAGTCCATCTGCCGCAATTGGGTGTACAAAACTTAACAAGACTCCAAATAAAAATTTTTAAGTTATTATATCTAATTACTTTTTAATCAGTTATTTATTTAAGAAGTTTAAAGACAGACCGATGGCCAAATTTTTTACTCGTAAAGAATGAGTAAACTTAAAATAAATTTTATTTAGTCACTCATAATTCCAGAGTGATTAATGTATTAATAGCTCATTATAATAAGGAGCTTTACCATACAGATACTAAATTTTTTTTTTGATTGGAGATCTTAATTTGAAAGTCTTTTTTATGTAACCCGAAGGTTTTGCAGCAGATGATTCGGATAAATTTGTGCGTAAAGAAAGAGGAATTCCATATAATACAATGGAATAAAGTTTGAACATATTCATGGGTATTCTAAACTAAAAAGTCTGTTTTATGGGTTTAAGTGAGCTTTTTGACAATTGTTGCTTGAAATTTCATGGTATTGTTGTTATATTATGTTCTATCAAGAACAAAGTAAATTATTATATACTACAATATCAGTAAGAGAAATTTTATTTTCCTCGTGTTTGATATAAATGATATCTTGTTTGAAAGTGGTTTTCTTGAATTACTGCATAAGGTGAAGCAGATATTATCAAAGCATTTTGACATGATTGATATTAATAAGGAGTATTTTTTCCTAGTCATTAAGAACTATATGGATCGTTCACGCCACATATAATGACATACATTGATTGTATTCAGTATAAAGTGTTGCAAATCAGGAATTACTCCTGTCATTAAGAGCAATAGACTGAATTTGTCACGCCCCGTGACTCATCACGAGTGCGCAATCATCCATACAAGTAAAACAACAACAATCACTCGGCGGTCCCACGGATCCACCTATATATAAAGAAAGGTCGAGAGATAAAATAATTTACATTAAGCATACGGAAGCGATTCCCAACAAATCCCCGTACAATATGAATATACATACTCAGTAGGACATGGATAGCATCATAAGATCATACATCGACAGCTACTGGTCACATCTACCACAAATCGCTATTCAGCAAGGCGACGGGTAAGCATGCCAAAAAGATATCCACAAAATCCATCAGGGATGGGGTCAGGTCGCCAGTCAAAAGTCAGATCGACGTTCGAAGTCGCCTAGGAAGAGCTGCTGGAATCTCCGGTGTCCTCAGTCTCCTCCGACGGCTCGTACTCGGAAAAAGTCTCCGATGGAACCTCCACAGAGTCCTCCATAGTCGCCCCCTGCAACGGCTTAGCTGGGTCTCCATCCATGGTCTCCTTCTGATCCGGCTCGGCCAGGTCTCCATCGGACAACTCCATCACGATGACCTCGTCCTTCGACGGTGGCACCGAGTACTCCATTGTCGGCGTCCGCTCCGGGCCGTTCCTCAACCCAACCATTGATCCCTCGGGAAACTCCTCGTCCAAGATCATTTGACATCAGGGAGGTATGATGCCCTCCGGAACCTCATGGGGTTTCAGCGGCCCGACTTTCCTATCCCTGTCCCGTCTAAACCATGCCTTGAACCGATGAGGCTTCCAGTCCGGCTTTCCCTCGTCTACCTAAACTATTGTACATTTCCTTACGTATAGATTCCCCTGCCTATCGGGGAACTCATCGTAAAATGTCGTCATCTCCTACGGGTCCCCGAACCTGATAGGCCACATAGCTACTGTCTAGGATCTGTAAAGTAAGATTTCCCCAAAAGGGGTGAGATACACATCTCAGTAAGAAAAACCTAACTCTAGATCAGGTTGACTGTCCACTCAGGCAGCCGAGTCACTCAACAAAATTCTAACTCATCATCACACTCAGGTTTAACAATTATAAATCAATAAGCCACAATACACATAAGACAAGCATCCGCTTATATTCTTATGTCACACACGAATGCATGTATATGCTCGGCCTGTCACTTCACCACATCAATCAACCTCTGCCTGCCTCATTCTCTTGCCCGCGATTAGATCGCATCAGGCATGACCCGCGTAAACGGATTAGACCGCCATCTTCGGTGACCCGCGTAAACGCATCAAGTCCCAGTCTATCTCCAGGCAAGGTCTATGAGCTCATGTTCTATCCCGCGATTAGATCGCATCAGGACTGTGGCTATCTCATCCCCACGACTTCATCGCATCAGGGTGCCACCTAATCATCATCCACCCTGCGACCTCATCGCATCAGGGTCTCAACCTTCCGCCCCGCGTTTCACAGGCCTCAGGGCCATGCCATATAATGCCACAATAATAATTCACGGCACATTATATCAAACAGCTTGATTCTTCAATTCAAATTTCACATTTCAATAACTAATACGCAATCTAATACGATTCATAAATCTGTGGCATGCGAATCGATTCAAATGGTACCCAGACACCCAAACAACTCAAGGATAGGCTAGGTCAAACAATCATTCTATAACATCTAAGGACACACCAAGCTATTACATGTGAAAATTTTCTCATAAACCGTTCCAATCGGCTTTCGACTTACCCAATCGAGTCTAATCCCCCTAGCCTTGGTTTAGGAAATTCCTTACTTTCGCTTAGCGACACAATTCACTCTTCCTTGCACCTCCTAAGGTTCATCCAACTCAAGTCCAAAGCTGATTTGTCGCGTAACCTAGGATAAACAATCGATTTGTCAAAATTCCAAGTCCAATTCCTCAATTCATCCATCAAAATCACCCATAACATACTCCTCATCATCTCTTCACATCATACACACCAAATTACAACTCAAATCCAGCACATTCAGCCATCCACGGATTCGGTTTGGCTCGGCATTAAACCGGTTCCATTCGGTTCTGCTCATGCCGAGTCCAACCGGTACTAATCTACCTCAAATCCATCAATTATACACCATTCTACCTCTTATAATGTCTACCTAAGAGTTTGGAAGTCTCACCGTGAGTTTCAAGCCGCGTGGTCGTCGGAAAGTCGCCAAAGGTTGCCGGACGTCCAAGGACCGGAATGCCGACAGTTTTTGGGTGAGATATACAAGGGTGGTTCATGGTCAAAACCTTATCAAATCAAGCTCAAATTTTTACTACAGAATTATCTATGTGTCTACTTGATCTCCACCAAATTTGAACTTTAAACTCCAAGATTTCGGCTGTCAAAAGGGTTCAGAACCGAACCTACCTCAAATTAGAGCAGAATCTGTCGGCCTATGGGAGAATGCTTGTCCCGAATTCCACAGAGCTCTAAATGACCTGATTCAAGTTGGAGGACGTTGGCAAGAGGTGAGGCTTCATTGTGGTGGAAAGCCGGCAGTCAGCAAGTGGCCAGAGGAGGTGATCGTGCAGACCGAATGGCAGCGTCCGGGGTGGTCGGCGAGCGGCAGAAACTGAAGAAGAAGAGGAAGAAGCTTGGTCGGTTCTTTGGGGGAGCAAATGGCTGAATGAAGAGTGGAAGAGAGAGGAGAGAGAGAGCTGGTTATCCCCAAAAATTGATTAATTGAGGTGATTGGTAGGTGGGCATTTAATTGTGAGATGATTTTCCACCCTTGGATTTGTGACACTTGTCCATTGTTCTTGCCAAGGAGATCCAATGGCTCCTTTTTCTCTTCAATGTTCAGCAGCCAAGGGGGGGGGAGAATGTCCATTTTTCCATTCCTTCAATTATAAAGATAAAGTTCTAAGCTTGAGGGGCAAAAAGGTCATTTCACCCCCGACATTCGGAACGTCGTTTTTCTCGTTTCTGACTTCTTCGATAGGGCGACGACCAATCTAATTGATGTTGGAATTCTTGACTTTCCATTTCAAACTTTTTCAATACTTTTTTCTGATCGTTTCTTCTATCAATCGTGATTCCAGTCTATCCCAAACTGACGGGCGGCTTTTGCAGACTATACGCGTATCGACCCCGTGATTCTCATCACGTTTATGACTCATCAATTCATGGCAGCATTGATTGTCATGTAATTGTGAGGGTTTATCGCTAGTCCCTAAGGTCTCGATCGTCACAGTTCGATTCAGGATAATATTACAAATCGTACGCTTGTTAAACGGCATCACCCGAGCTCCAGTCGTACGACACTCGCATGGTAATCCTTGAGCGTTTTTAGATCGGACTTTTTGTGGTCCTAAATATCCCCTCGACAATCCTTATGGTCAAAGCGCCATTTCCAATCCGAGTCGCCTAGGTCCACGTATCTCATCTCGCGTTAGCCTTTCCCCTTTGGTCAGTCTACTCGAATTGATCAGGTTCAAGCGGGATACGACTGAAATACATCTCCAGATACACACTTCTCATTATTGAGCCTGAAATCGGCTGGAAATCAGAATGTCACAGAATTTGTCATAGTGTCTTCATAAAGTTATGAAGATAGCCCAAATAAAGAATGTACCATATCATGGTGCACTTAAAAGCATCAGTTTCAAGATATTTAAAGAAGACAAAAGACTACATGCTAATTTACAAACATATTCAAGATCTGTAACTAGTAAGGCGTTCAGATTCAGGCTTTGTTAACTGTGAGGATGATGTGAAGTTGACAATTTCAAACATTTAAATGTCTAAAGAGAAGTATAGTGCTATAGAAAAGTGTAAACAGAAATCTATGTAATCCTCGATAAAAAAAAGCGGAGTTCGTAGTATATTTTTTTAGCTGCTGCTCAGGTTATTTGGCTTCGAAATCTCATTAAAAAGTTGACCTTATTTAATTTTGTAGATAGACCCCTATAATTGTATTGTGACTATAACTTTGTACTATTATTTATTAACAGCAACAGAAGTCTCAAGGGTCTAAACATCTGTCGGTCTAGTTTTTGACCATAAAGGTAACAGATGAAAGGCTGACACTACAGTAGAGCTTATTACATAGATGATAAGGGTACAGACTCACTAACTAAAGATCTTTGCCCATACATATTTAGATGATATGTCGCAAATATAAAAGTATTGTGGGATGCTGATATGACATATTAATTAATGGGCTAAGTAAGCATCATGAGATGCTGTTGTTCAGTGGGAGCTATTTCGACATTTGATCTAATAAAATTTACATTTGTGTTTGTTACATTTTGTAATATTTAGGTATGTGTCAACTCTATTGCAAACAATAAAGCATTTATGATTACAATGATGTCGAATACATATATCAGGTGAAAATCTTAAGGAATCATGTGAACCTTGACTGATGGCTGGGGCATTTATTTTTAGCTAAAAGCATATGCCTTATTACACGTGAAGTATAGTTAACTATAAAGATAAGACATATGTTGGTTCGATGGAACCGTGAAGATGTTTTCTCGTGACACATCCGATTTCATGACACTTAAGGTAAGAGAATAGTGACTAACAAGGAGGATAACATATAAGATGTCTATATTATTTAAAATGTTATCCAATTGCCATACTACCATATCAATTCGATATCAGTAAAGTTAAGAGTATTCGTGATCATGGAAGGCTCTATGTCTTCTGATGCAATTATTGACATGATTCGATGCTTGAGACTTTATGAGATCGGACTGACTATTGGAAATTATCTCTAGACCAATATAAAGATGCGCATGTACAATACAGTTACAATTAATTTAGCCCAAGTGGTAGAATGTTATAATATATATATTCTTTATGATATATTCAAATGTGGGCTTTATTAATTATTACTGTAATTATTAATTGGTCTAATAAAGGTAAGATATACACAGTTTCCTAATTCTAGTCAGATATGGGATTGGATACTGTGAGCCGAGATAAACCTAATTTTTAATGAGAGGATAGGTTTCTTTCTCAATAAATAGAGCTCAAATCCCTCCTCTAAACCCTAATGTTCACATAACCTCACATATAGAATCGTCTGAAGCGACAGTGAGGGGTCGTTTCATTGAAGCTAGTGATAAAGGGGGTTCATAGAGGAGATGCTCTTGAGCATCGGATTCTCGCAATTCCGCATCAAAAACGATGAATCCGAAACAAGATGTGTTAATTCTTTCACTCTATGGATTAGGGATTCGTGTATATGTACGTGTGTATCTTGGGTCACTGGATACGGATGAAATATGTAGCTTACATGGCTACCTCATTTCTCACTACCAGACCGACGAACAGAAAAGACCAGGTCTTTCACAGCTTCCATTTCGCAAAAGGGAGGTGAAGAACAAGGCAGGCCACAACTCAAACTCGAAGTAGAGGCAATGAATTCTTTCAATCTTGTTGCAGGGTAGAAGTTTGTGTTCCGTTAACTTGTTTTAGAGAAGTTCAGATCTGGTCGTATTGCCACAGGAACAAGTCCGGAGACAGTGAATGCTCAGCTCGGGTTTAGGTTGGCTTGGAGTAGAAATCGACGATAGAATAGGATTGATTCAGGCTGTCCTAGACACTGGTTTGAGGAATTGAACCTAAAATGCAGGGAAGTGGCTATGATGGAGGGGTGAGTAAGGAAAATGGTGAGGCAAGGAGGGAATTTGGAAGGAATGTTCTGATGCATGTAAGTCCTCGGAACGCTATGTTCCGGTAAGACCAAAGCCAAGTAGTTCAAGAGGAAAAGCGAATTATTTTCGTGTCTGGATGTTCTGTTCGTTGCTTGTGGTGTTGTCAAACTGAATTTTGTTGTCAATAGACGACTTCGGAACCCAAAGTTAGCTAAGGAACGAGGATTGAAAGAGGAAGCTATAGATCGGATTCAAGAATTGATAAAGTTAAGTTTGACAAGATGCTTAATTAGTAACCAGGTTTTGAAATTTAATAATTGATTAGCATTCTTTTATAGTTTTGATTTGTGCGCTAATTGTAATGTGCAATATGATGAGTTGAAATTGGACTTGAAAAGCTATGTTGGTTCACGTCATTGTTCTTTCATGTGTACGTTTATGTAGGCTTAGGTGTGCATGTGATCTTAAATATTATGACATTGGCATGGCATTTTGAGATGATGCGCATGAGAGGATAAAAGAGGTTTAATGCTCATAACCAGCATGTCACGGTGCATATGTTGAATAGCTGTGGAATTAGATGATCTCTTCAGTGCACTGAATGATGTTTGGACGCCCTGACCTATGTGCAGGGAATTTGCTCGGCTTAATGATCCTAAGCTTAGTGCAGGGGAGAGCTAATCTGGTTCTTGGCAAGTCTTGAAACGGTGGGTGGATTGAAGATATGTTGACATGCATTGATACATCGACAGTCTTATTACTCTTGAGTGTTCATTTTCTTGTCGTGTTTTACATGTTCTTGTTAGTATTTGAACTAGTAATGAGCTTCAGGTTAAGACGGTCTAGGATGCTTACGATGGGATTGAAAGTCTTCCTTGCTAGCCCTTTACGCTAACCCACGTCGTGGATTTATCCTTTGCAGATTAGTAGACATTGTAGCTCTGCGTGGGTTGGTATTGGAGCAAGATGAACGGAGGCTCGGATCGTTACAACATTTTCTGAGAAAGAAACTGAGTAATTGTTGAACTCATTTCTCTGTAGTATTGATGTATGTCATGAAGGTATATTTACTTTGAACCTGACAACAACAATACTGGATGTAAATAATATTTACAGTAATCGTTAAGATGCAACAAAGAACTACAAGCTGCTACAAACCGTAACTTTACCAGCAATCAAATTATCTGAGCAATACTCAAGCACTAGTTTCATGCAGATGGACTGCAACAAATGCTCACAATATTGGCAAATAAGTAGTGTTCTGTTGCTATTTGTATGCTTGAGTCTTCTTGGTTGTGACATAATATATTATTTAACGTTGGCTTAATACTTTCAAATTTATGAAAAAATTGTATGATAGCATGAGATAAATCTGGATAAGAAGGATTGTGAAATATGTTTACAAGGAAATACGACTAAAAAATCATTCTCAAAGGTAGAAACATGTACTAAAGTACTTGAATTGGTGCCCTTGTGAATTAAATGGTATAGATACAAGAGGTAGGAATTGTTATTTTATTATATATGGATGATTACTCTAGATATATCCATGTTTACCTTATGAAATAAAAAGATGAAGCTATTGATGTGTTCAAGTATGACATCATTGAAGATAAAATGATGCAAAAAATCAAAGTTTTGAGAAGTGATTGGGGAGAAGAATACTTCTCATTTGTTTTTTCTGCATTTTGTGATGAAAATAGGATTGTGCATCAAGCAAGTACAATTTATACGCTGCAACATAATGGAATGACACAAAGAAAGAATTGAACTTTGGTAGATATGGTAAATCCCATGATCCTACGGGCAAAATTGCCAACCATTTTGTGGAGAGAAGAACTTTTTACTACATCTCATGTTCACAACAAAATTATTTCATAGAGATTTAAGATATCTTCACATAAATTATAGAAAAGAAGGATACCTGCCGTGACCTAAAAATTCAAAAAATTTCAAGCTAATGGATTATCAGATTAATTAAATTAACTAACAGAAGTTCTTTGACGGTCAAGGGACCATATATGTAAGAAAGTGTACTGTTGTCTGAGTGGATGAGGGTAGTACGGACTGGAAAGCTCATCAGTATGAGGCTTGGTTTAGGAAGGTCGGGGACGAGTAGACTAGGTCGTTGAAGCCCCATGAGGTGCCCTAGGGAGTGATCCCTGATTGGTGCCACCCCGGTAGGAACCAAGATCAGGCAGAGGGATCGGTAGCCGGTTCTAGGAACGGACCGAAGAGGACCCCGACTCTGGAGTTCATCGAGGATGAGGTTATTGTGCTGGAGGCGACCGAGGAGGATCTCGCTGAGCCGTCGCATGAGGAGACCATGGAGGATACCATTGAGGTTCGCTCCGAGACGTTCTCAGAGTATGAGCCAACGGAGGATGCTGAGGACACCGAGGACTCCAGCAGCTCTTCCTAGGAGATTCTAGTTTGTGACTCGATCTTGTGTGGCGACCCTGACCATGGTTATTTTGGATTTGGTTGATGGTCCATTTTGTATGCTCACCCCGTCCCCCTCCTTGCTTATCGGATTTAGTGGTTATGTACTGGTATGAACAAATGGATGTTATGTACGACAGTTTTATGCTATCTAGGTCCCACTTAAAATATATTCTGTACGGAGGAGTTATCTCATTGCCGCTTCCGCATGCTTTGTACATTTATATATTACGTCTCTCGTCTTAATTTTAGATCTTGGGACCACGAGAGATATTTGGTTTGCTTGCAGGGAGTCGCATGCTCGTGTTGGAGCGCGGGGCGTGACATCCCTCGTTCGGTTTGGTATCAGAGCAAGGTCAACTTGATCCAAAAATGGTTGATGACTGGAGTGATAAGCAGGATTAAGTTAGGTCAAGGACGGATAGCGAGACCTTAAGAGACTAGTTAAGATAAGGCCTGTGGTGCATGGTGTGTGACCTAGCACCTATGGTTGGTGTTTGATCTTGGCAAGGTTGTGGTGATGCATAAGGATTAAGTTCCCTGCTTAGAGTTGAAGGTCATTTTGGACCTTGGCCTGCTTAATGAATGAGTGTGCTTAGTTTTAGTAAACCGTTGGAGTGAACGGAACTGAGAAATGGCCATGGGCTATTTGTTGAAATGTTTCTGGAGTTTATTGAATATAGTACTGCGGTGTTGTAACTGTTTCGGTTAAGGAGTAGTTAGTGGCTCTTGGGTTTGGATGAATGAGTGAGTTACTGACTCCTTACTGAATTTGTGATGGACCAGGTTCAGTAAAAAAAGCAAGGTTGAGCAACCCGTCTAGAAGGTCTGGAAGGTTAAGAGGCGAAGCCTCTAGCTTGAGGCCGCCCATCGCAGAAGATCCAAGAATGGATGGCGTGCTGAGGGCACTAAAGAGAATTGACAGGCAGACCCAAGATCGGGACGCTGCCATAGCCCAGGCAGTAGGAGCTGCCATAGCCGCCATCAACGCCAACAATGGCAACAATGGTGGCAATGAAAATCAAGACGAACAAGGCCGGGGCAATGAGGCTGTGAATGCCCAAGAATAAATCATTGTGGCTAGACAGATGGGCCAACTAGTGGAGCAATTTATAAAGTTGAAATCGACTTAGTTCTATGGAACTGGAGATCCTGAGCTGGCACCCAGGTGGATCGAGAAGCGACCGTAGGCTGGGCTATCGACTGCAACTCCCTAGATCGAGCAGAATGGACCACCGGCACAAGGAAAGGTATATACAGTAGCCCGCAAAGAGATAGAGGAAGCACTAGGTGTGGTCACAGGTATGGTTTACTTGTGCAACCAAGCTGCATACGCAATGTTTGACCCTGGTGCCACGCATTCATTTGTGTTTGCACAATTTACTGATTTGGTGGGTTTGAAATTGAAACCGTTGAATATAATCCTACATGTTGCCACTCTGTTAAAGGATAATATATTGATTTCGTTGGACTGTGCTGATTGTGAGATTGTGATTGGAGGGAGTAAGGAGAGTATTGACCTAACTGTATTGCCCATGTATGATTTTGACGTAATTATAGGAATGGATTAGTTAGGTAAACAGGGGCAGTAGTAGACTGTGGTAGTAAAATAATCTGGTTTTATCCGAGAGGCCGCCCTAGCTTTGAATTGGTGGTAAGTCGAGGAGGAATATCGATTCCCTTAGTCTCATACTTAGTGGCAGTAATGGACGTGACTACCGAAGAGCCAAAGTTAGAGAGTATCCCGGTAGTGCGTGAATTTCCTGATGTGTTTCCCCAAGAGTTGCTAGGATTACCAACGGAACGGGAAATAGAATTTGTAATCAAGTTAGCCCTTAGGACGGAACCGATCTCGAAGGCACCTTACAGGATGTCCCTGTCAGAGCTGAAAGAGTTAAAGGTGCAGATGCAGGAACTGTTGGACAAGGGATTTATCCGATCGAGTGCTTCACCGTGGGGAGCACCGATGCTATTCGTAAGGAAGAAGGATGGGTCTTTGCGTCTATGCATCGACTATCGGCAGCTGAACCAAGTGACAATGAAGAACAAGTACCCACTGCTGAGAATTGACGATCTGTTTGATCAGTTGCAAGGAGCGGCGGTATTTTCGAAGATTGACCTGAGGACAGGGTATCACCAGTAGAGGATCAATAAGGAAGACATACCTAAGACTGCTTTCAGTACGAGGTATGGTCATTATGAGTTTACGGTGATGCCGTTTGGATTGACCAACGTTCCAACTGCTTTAATGGATCTGATGCATCGAGTATTTAAGAAATTCCTGGATAGATTCGTCATAGTCTTTATTGACGACATCTTGATTTACTCAAGGAGTGATGCAAAACACGAGGAGCACTTGAGGATTGTTCTACAGACTTTGAGGGAGCATTCGCTATATGCGAAGTTGAATAAATGCGAGTTCTGGCTGAACAGAGTAGCATTTCTTGGTCATGTGGTATCTGGTGAAGGAATCGTAGCGAATCCTATGAAGATCAAGGCTGTAACGAGTTAGCCTAGGCCTACTACGGCTACTGAAGTCGGAAGTTTCTTGGGACTAGCAGGATACTATAGGCTTTTTGTGGAGAAATTCTCATCCATAGCCATCTCATTGACACGATTGACGAAGAAGGAAACAAGGTTTGAATGGATGGACAAGTGTGAGAAGAGTTTCCAGGAACTCAAACATAGATTGACAACCGCGCTAGTACTGACAATTCCATCAAACCGGGAGGTTACGAGATATACAGCGATGCTTCACTGAAAGGATTGGGCTGTATACTGATGCAGCATGGAAGATTAGTAGCCTACGCGTCCAAACAGCTGAGGCCACATGAAATGAACTACGCAACTCATGACCTGGAGTTAGCGGCGATTGTATTTGCTTTGAAGATTTGGAGACATAACCTATGTGGCGAAAAATTTCAGATTTATACCGATCACCAGAACTTAAAGTATCTATTTTCCCATAAGGAGCTGAACATGAGGCAGCGTAGGTGGATAGAGCTACTCAAGGATTATGATTGCGATATACTATGTCACCTTGGAAAAGCAAACAGAGTAGTAGAAGCGCTGAGTCGGAAGTCAAGCATCGCATGTCTGCTGGTTAAAGGTTGGTCGATGATGGAGGATTTGAGAAACTCCGAGTTCAGATTAGAAGTCGATCAGTTGTCCAGTTTGATAGCTACGTTGAGGGTGGAACCTGAGGTCCAGGAAGGAATAAAGGCCCTACAGTTTATGGACCTAGAGATTCAGAAGATCCTTGAGATGGATGCGACAAAGAGAAACCCGAGTTTCAAGTGTCTGAGGATGGAATTCTGAAGTTCCAAGGACGATTGTGCGTACCAAAGATGAAAAACTCAAGGGAAGGATTTTATCAGAGGCTCACAACAGCAATTATAGCATCTACCCTGGAAGTACGAAAATGTATCAGAACTTGCGACAGCACTATTGGTGGAACGGGATGAAGGTGGAAATTACAAGGTATGTGGCTAAGTGTTTGACGTGCCGGCAAGTGAAAGCGCAGCACTGTAAGCCTGGAAGACTATTACAGCCACTAGAGATTTCGAAATGGAAGTGGGAGCATATAACTATGGATTTTGTAATGGGACTCCTAAGGAGCCAGCGAGGTCACGACTCTATATGGGTAGTCGTGGACCGATTGACCAAGTCCGCACATTTCATCTCAGTGCGAAAGGACTTCGTTATGGATAGGTATGCAGAGCTATACATGAGACAGATAGTGAGGTTGCACGGAGTGCCTATGACGATCACCTCGGATAGAGATCCCAAATTCACGGCAAATTTTTGGAAGAGTATGCAAGATGCTTTGGGAACCCGACTGCAGTTTAGTACGGCATACCATCCACAGAAGGACGGACAGTCGAAAAGGACGATACAGACGCTTGAGGACATGCTGCGAGCATGCGCCATGGATTTTAAAGGTGGATGGGAAGACCAGCTGCATTTGGTAGAGTTTGCTTATAATAATAGCTACCAGCAGAGCATCCAAATGACACCATTCGAAGCACTCTATGGAAGAGTCTGCAGAACCCCGATTTGCTGGATGAAGTTGGAGAAAGAAGTATCACAGGCCTAGAATTGATAGAGCAATCGGTGGAAGCAGTGAAGATAATTCGGGATAGACTGAGGACGGCACAGAGTCTTCAGAAGAGCTACGCAGATAAGCGGCCCAAACCCTTGGAGTTTCAAGTGGGCGATCATGTCTTCCCTAAGGTGTCACCGATGAGAGGGTTATCGCGTTTTAGAAGAAAGGGAAAGCTAAGCCCAAGGTATGTAGGCCCATTTGAGATATTGGAGCGGATTGGAACCTTGGCCTACAGGCTTGCCATGCCGCCTAATCTATCCCAGGTGCATAATGTATTCCACGTGTCGATACTGCGAAAGTATGAACCGGATCCGACACATGTGCTAGAACATGAGGCCATAGAAGTGGACGACCGAGTGTCTTACATGGAGAGGCCGATAAGGATCGAGGACCGGAATGAGCAAATCATTAGGAATAGAAAGATCCCACTTGTCAAGGTAATAAGGGAGCACCATGGAATTGAAGGTGGCATGTGGGAGAATGAAGAGACGATGAGGCGACAACACCCCCATTTATTTGAGTAATTAAGTGTAATGTAAATTTCGGGGACGAAATTTTGTAAGGGGGGAAGAATTGTGACATTTTGATTTTCAGTCGAATTCAGACTCATTAATGAGAAGTAAATCTGGAGACGTATTTCAGTCGTATTTCGCTCGAATCTGATCAATTCGAGTAGGTTGACCAAAAGGGAAAGGCTAACGCGAGACGAGGTACGTGGACCTAGGGAACTTGAATAAGAAATAGCGCTTTGACCATAAGGATTGTCGAGGGGATATTTAGAACCACAAAAAGGCAGATCTAAGAAAGATTAAGGGATGCCTTGTGAGTGTCATATGACTGGAGCGCGGGTGATGCCGCTTAACCAACGTATGATTTGTAAAATTTTCCTAAATCGGACAGTGACGATCGAGACCAAAAGGACTAGTGATAGACCCTCACAATTACATGACAACCAAAGTCGCCGCGAATTGACGAGCCCTAAATGTGATAAGAATCACAAGGTCGATACGCGTAACGTCTGCAAAAGCCGCCCGTCGATTCGGGATAGGCTGGAACCACATCTGATAGAGAAAACCATCAGAAACGAGTCTTGAAAATTTAAAATGGAGAATCAAGAATTTCAACATTATATTCGGATTGGTCGTCGCCCTATCAAAGATTACTGGAACGAGCAAAACGGCGTTCGGGACGTTAGGGGTGAAATTACCATTTTGCCCCTCAAGCATAAGCCTTGCCCATGCAATGAAGGAAGGGCATTTTGGTCTTCATACACTCCCCAAGGTTACCGAAAACTAGGTGGAATTGTGGCCATTGGATCAAGTTTGAATGACATTAGGACATGTGTCAATAGATGGACTAAAGGGTGGTCAAGTCCACTATACACCACCTACCATTCCACTATTTGACTTGAGCCTTAGATATAAGCTTTTTCTTTCTCTCTCACCTCACTTTGGCCGGCCATAACCCCCTCCACTTCACTGACAATGTCTTCTTCCTCTCTTCCTCTGTTGTTCGCCGGCGACAGTTTCTGGAGCTGCCGTTCACAGCCATCGACGCCGACTTTCGGCCACCTCCTGGACTCCGGCCGACTACCTGAGCCTACCCCCACCTCCTGCCGACCTCCTCGAACTGGAAGCAAGCCGTTTGGACCACCGAGGAGCTCCAACCAAGCGTTTTCCCGGGTGTCGACGAAAACTGATCCAATCTGAGGTAGGTGACGTTTCTAACCCCTTAGGAGGCCAAAATGTTGGAATCTTGAGGTCAATTTTTGTGGAGATCTAGGAGACATGTATGTCAATCTGTAGTAAAAAGTTGAGAATGATTTGATGAAGTTTTGACCTCGAATGGGTCTTGTGAACCTTGGACAGAAAACTACCGGTTACTGACCTTGAAGATCCGACAACTTCCGACGGAATTCCGGCGATGACTCGACTTCAAACTCACGGTGAGACCCCTTAGACCATTAGATAGACATGTTGAGAGGTAAGTTAGTGAGTAAATGATGAATTTGGCAGAGATTTAGGACCGGTTATGCTCTGTTTGCACAGAACCGAAAAGGACCGGTTCTGTTCTGTGCAAGACCGAATCTGTTGGGCTGAGGGCTGATGATTTTGAGTCTCAATTTGGTGATTTAGACATGCTAGGATGATGGTGACTATGTTATGGAGGTTTGTGGTTCATAGATTGAGGAATTGGACAAAGGAAATTGACGAATTGATTGAAATTCCTAGATTACGCGGTGAGTTCGGCCTTGGACCCTTGAAGCCGAAAATTATGGGGGCTCAAGAAGAGAAAATTGTGATATCAAATTCAAAGTAAGGCAATCATAAACTTAGGATAGGAAGATTGGACTCAATTGGGTGAGTCGGACGATAGTTTGATTGATTTGTGAGGGATTTCAAGATGATTGATACTCATGTATGCTAGAAAAGTTTAGACGATTCAATTGTTTGATTATGCTTGTGCCCTGAGTAAGTTGTCACATTTGATTGTGCATTTGAATGGCCTTGCATGCCATGGATGCATTGTTAATGCATGAGTTGCACTTGACCTTGTATGCATGAGTTGTGATGGTGGCATGGCGGAAGCAAGGTAAGACCCTGATGCGTACAAGACGTGGGGTGATGTGTTTGATACCCTGAGGCGTTGAGGCTCGAGGTAAAGGTTGTTTGGTGCCCTGATGCTATCTAATCGCGAGGTTGAGATGGCTACGGTCCTGATGCGATCTAATCGCGGGACGGAGATATGAGGTACCGATATTGGCCTGGAGAATCATTGAAACCTGAGGCGTTTACGTGGGTTGTCAATGACGGTCTGATGCGTTTACGCAGACTGAGCCTAATGCGATCTAATCGCGGGCATGAGAATGAGGCAGGCAAGAAGAGGTGGTTGTGGTGAAGTGGCGAGACGAGGTGTGCATGATTATCTGAGTGTGATATGATGTCATAGTTGCATGCCTATCATTTGTGTGCCGTCATCTTTATTTGTATGTGCCTGTGTGATTATGAGTTTGGAATATTGGGGTAGATGACTGCCTGAGTGGACGGTCGGCCTAACCTAAGGTTAGGACTCGTTTACTGAGATGTGTATCTCACCCCTTTGGGGACCTTTATTTTTACAGATTCTAAGCCTTGACTATGTGGCCTATTCGCTTTGGAGACCCTAAGGAGATGACCGTGTATTTTGATGAGTTCCTTGATGGTCAGGGGTCCATATATGTAAGGAAGTGTACTGTTGTCTTGGTGGACGAGGGTAGTACGGACTGGAAGCATCATCGGTATGAGGTCTGGTTTAGGAAGGTCGGGGGCGAGTCGACTGGGCCGTTGAAGCCCCAAGAGGTACCCTAGAGAGTGATCCCTGATTGGTACCACCTCGCTAGGGACCAGGATCAGGCAGAGGGATCGGTAGCCGGTTCTAGGAACGGACCGGAGAGGACCCCGACTCTGGAGTTCACCAAGGATGAGGTTATTGTGCTAGAGGCGACCAAGGAGAATCTCACTGAGCCGTCACATGAGGAGACCATGGAGGATACCATTGAGGTTCGCTCCGAGACGTTCTCAGAGTATGAGCCAATGGAGGATGCTGAGGACATCGAGAACTCCAGTAGCTCTTCCTAGGATATTCTAGTTTGTGGCTCGATCTTGTGTGGCGACCCCGACCATGGTTATTTTGGATTTTGTTGATGGTCCGTTTTGTATGCTCACCCCGTCACCCCCCTTGCTTATCGGATTTAGTGATTATATACTAGTATGAACAAATGGATGCTATGTACAACAGTTTGATGCTATCTAGGTCCCACTTAACTTATATTCTGTACAGAGGAGTTATTTCATTGCCACTTCTGCATGCTTTGTACATATATATAAATATATTACGTCTCTCGTCTTAATTGTGGATCTTGGGACCACGAGAGATATTTGATTTGCTTGTAGGGAGTTGCGTGCTCATGCTGGAGCACGGGGCGTGACACTATCCTTCGTTTGTTCCATCCCCGTATTTTATCCATCCTTACCCACTTATTTTCTGTACCATTTCACCCATTTTCCATCAAGATTACTCTCCCGATCGTTTCGCTCGAGTAGCATATACCTTAGGCATCATCAAAACGTTCATCCTTTTTGCCTCAAATAAGCTTTCAAACCCATTTCAGCCTTCTTCGACCGTTTAAGACCTATCAAAAGTGGGATGTCACAAATGTGTTGTCAAACTTATGCGAAACGAAGAAGAAGATAGAATAATGTGAAGGATAGAAAGTTGTTATGAACCCATGTGTGATTTGGTGCTATCAATAGACAACCAAACAATACATTTCTTGAGAATAAGTACCTTCTCGGAACCATCACTACTTTTCATGAGCAACCATCACTTGTTTTCATGTCGATAACATATCTTGGTCATAGGTACTTATTAATGCCATCACCCTTTGCATAATCAACCATCACTTCTCTTAATGTCAATAATCAATTTTTTCCATATCCGACTATCTCTTCTCGTAATTATTTAAAGGTAACAAACTATTTCAATAGATAGTACCTACAGTAAGCAAACACAAAAATCAAACTGTCTATAGGTTTGTCTATACTAATCTGATGTCTCTTCCAAATTCATACAATGGCTAGCATGCAAGTATGAAGTTTCTAAAAAAAAATATTTTACATCTAGACGACATACTCACTAAAAGTAATATCAAACAATTATTTTCTGTCAGATTATATGAAAGAATGACAAAATTTTGTCACAGTAAAATTTCATTCCGCAGGTAATACACCACTAATAGAAGAAACAACAAAATATCCTCGCGATATATGTTTATTTCAACCACGACCTCTCTAGGATCAACCGCTCTTTATTCAAATAATTGCATAAAAATAATCCAATTTCCCTAGACTCTTTGTCCGATTCACTACCAACGCGGAAGCGGCATGGGGAAGAACTTCATCAAGCCGTCGGAGCAGTCCTAGTCATTAGGGGAAGCAAAGTAGTAGAGCCTCCATTGGTTCAACACAACCTCGAACCCTTCTCCCGCACCTTTCGGCACACCGACGAGAAGCGTCGCACCGCTGAAGTCACAATTAATGTAGCTATACAGGTTCGGCAGCAGGTACGTCGTAGGGAGCATCGAATTTGAACACTAGCCAAGAAAATAAAAAATAGTTAAGTGTAGGTAATTCATTTTGATGATTCATAACGATATTGCCCTCGATTCTTCAATAAAGGAAACTAATTAGGGTTCTTGATTAATCGGCATCACTAGATGTGGCTCGCCTTCAATAATCAATTCCAAATTAAAGAACAAATGTCACGTTCTCCCTTAAATCATTATTCCATTACATAATCTCTCACTCAAAATAATCTTGAGGGTCACCCTGACAATCACGTTGTGAACGAGGTACTCACATGTATATTTTCTTATTTCATGAAAATTGAGAATGCCAATATCCTATATCATCTCTAAAAGAAGAAAATTGATGTGGCTCTTGAACTGGACAATTGGCACATATTTTAGGTAAAACTTTGTCAATTATGGAAACTTCAGCAGCATCAGAGGAACTAAAACATCTTAGGCTAAAACTAAAAGTTAGTTGGTTGCACTCACCAAGTTTGTCGTTGATGTAGAAGGGACTGTTCTTAAGAGCCCAGTCCATGTAGTTGTAGCCAAAACGCCAGTTCTCAGATCCACCAACAACAATAGTCTTGGCCTCGGTCATCGCTGTTAAACGTGTCTCGAGTTTTAAGCCCGTTAAACGAAGTCGATTCAAATTAAATAAAAAACTGATATGCGGAAAATCAAGAAAACGAATCTTGAAATTCATTACGTGTTGAAGTCGCAAATCAACGAAGGAAAATCCACAGCTAAATTATTTAGAAATCTCGAAAAGGATAAAAAGGGAAAGTGGCTCTTATCAGATTTGCAATATTAGGATTTGCAGGCCCACGTTGGAGAACCTTTCTGCAGGCTTTAGTGGGCAATATATATATTCATGATAGAGGACGTTTAGAGTGCCGAAGTTGATCTACAGGGGCGCGGCTTCCTTGCATGGTATTGCAATTGGCGTAGAGAGGTTTTTTTTTTTTTTTTTCAATAGGTTACGAAGATCAAGAAGCGCCGCGAACGTGAGTGCTTGTGAGTTTGATCTCCGTGCTCGTCCAACGTGCGAATTACATCAAAGAAGAATTTATGTTTTAGCCGAGAAATTCGTGTGGTGAGGATTTGTGTATAATTTCCTTTGCAAAATTGAAAAATTATTTCGCTAGGAATTTGAGGCTAAACATTGTGTGCATTCTTCGATGTAATTGGGGCTTGGGAAACACTAAGAGCGTGTTTGTGTAATTCGAGTGATTTGTAATCTCTGTGTGTCGCTTCATTTATAGTGGAATTTGTTGCTTCTGTCCCCATGGACGTAGATCTCTACGACCGAGTCACGTATATCCGATGTTCGATTTACTTAACTTGTTTTGTCTATTTTATCGTTCGATCGCTTGTTCTACGGAACAATTAGTACAAGAGCTAGGCTTGCTAAAGTCGAAGCGAATTGATGGCGATAGAAGAAGGTAAAGTGAAAATCAACAGATTTTAAGGGAAGGACTTTGGTTTCTATGACATTCTGATTTTCCTGTCATTTCCGGACTTATTAATGAGAACATATCTAACGATATTTTTCGGTCGTATCTCGCTTGGATTTGATCAATCTCGAGTTGACTGACCAAAAAGGAAAGGTTAACGCGAGATAAGATACGTGGACCTAGGGAACTCAAATAAGGAAATGACACTTTGACCATAAGGATTGTCGAGGGGATATTTAGAGCCATGAAAGGCCGATCTAAGAACGATTAATGAATGCATTGCTAGCGTTATATGATTGGAGCGCGGGTGATGCCGCTCAATCAATGTATAATTTGTAAAATTTTCCTAAATCGAATAGTGACGATCGAGACCGTCGGAACTAGTAATAGACCCTCGCAATTACATGACAACCAAAGTCGCCATGAATTGATGAGCCCTAAATGTGATATGAATCATAGAGTCGATACGCGTAACTTCTGCAAAAACCACCCGTCAGTTCAGGATTAGCTGGAATCACATCTGATAGAGAAGTGATTCAGAGACGAGTCTCGAAATTAGAAAATGGAGAATCGAGGATTCCAACATTATAATTGATTGGACGTCGCCTCATCGAAGGAAATCTGAATCAAAAAAATGACGTTCCGGACGTCGATGGTAAAATTATCATTTTGCCCCTCAAGCCTTAGCCTTACCTTAGTAAATGGATAAGGGCATTTTGATCAATTGCAATACCCCATAGGCTGCCGAAAATAAGAAAAATGACAGCCCTTGGATGAGCCTTTGATTGGCTAGTGGACAAGTGTAATTGGATTAGGCTTTGGCATTTAATGACACACTTTTAACCTACCATTCTACCAAGTTGACCAAGCCATTTATGTATATACCTCTCCCTCTCACTCCTTCAGCTGAACACCACCTTCAATATGCCATTCTTCTTCTTCTTCTTCTTCTTCTTCTTCTTCACACCGAGAGCAGCATCCGCCCGACCATCCCCTGACCACCGCTTCGCCGCAGTCGAGCGCCACTTTTGGCGACCTCTGGCCACTGAGCCGACTACCAACGTCTTCCTCATCCTCTTGCCGACAACCTCCAACTTGAATCACGGCATTTGACCCACTGAGGAGCTCCGGCCGACCATTCTCCCAAAAATCGACGAAAACCATCGCAGCTGGAGGTAAGTTGTTGTTTAGACTCCGTAGGACCTCGAAACGTTCGAATCTTTCGGCCAAATTTTGTGGACATCAAGGGAACATGTAGACTGAGTTGTGGTAAATTTTTGGGATGAATTTGATGAAGATTTGATGATGAAATGGCGTCGTCTTTTATGGATAGAAACTGACCGGCGGCAGACTTGGAGGAATCGGCGTTGATCTTGGACTTTCCGGCGTCGCCTTGGCCTCAAATTTTTGGTGAGGCTTCCTAACTCCTAGAACTACATGTTAGCAAGTAGATTAGCAGATAAATTAAGGATTTAAGATAGTTTAAGGGCTAATCAAGGGAGGTATACACAGAACCGAGAATGCCCTGTTTCGATTCTGTGCAAACCGAATTGTTGGGGGCTGTTAGGAGTTAAAATTGAGCTCGAATTTCATCGTTGAGAAGTATGAGGATGTCGATCGATATGTCAATGAGGTGTATGTTTAGTGAATTGACGAATTGGACAAGAAAATTGACGAATTGGATGAATTTCCTTAGGTTGCGCGGCTGACTTGTTCTTAGACTATTAGAATCGAAGCATTAGTGTGCTTAAAGGAGAGTTTTTGCTGATTTAATCTTGAGGTAAGAAGTTTCTAAACCTTAGCTAAGAGGATTGGACTCGATTGGGTGAATTGGATGTGAATTAGGTTGGTTCTCGTGAATTATGGTGTGATTGTCCATTGTGCGTCCCCGAGAGGTGTAGATGGCTTGAACGCTTGTTGAATGCTTGTGCCATGAATTGATTACCACATTTGAGTGTTGAATCTAATTGTCTCGCATGCCATATATGTGTTACTCGTTGCATGAATTTGCACTTGACCATGAGGTTCTGAATTGAAATGAGTATTTGGCATGTCTGAGAAACTTGTGACACCCTGAGGCGTTGAGACGCGGGGTTGTGTGGAATTGTACCCTGATGCATTGAGACACGAGGTTGAAATGACCAATGTCTTGATGCGTTGAGACGCGGGACGAAATCTGATATGTGTCGACATAGGCCTAGAATGAAATTAAAAACCTGATGCATTTACGCGGGTTTGTCAATGCGATGGTCTAAGGCATAATTACTCGGACCGAGCCTAAGACGTTCTAAATGCGGACGTGAAACAATGGAGGCCTAAAAGAGTGGAAGGTGTGACCTGTTTTGGCTACGCGTGCTTAATCTGAACTATGAGAACTGATGTCATGAATGTGTGCTTGACGCTAGTTTGTATCTATATGTTATTTCATGACTGCTGATTGCATCATGTGGTTGCTTGTGCATTTTATCCATGATTGCATTCACCTGAGTGTATGGTCAACTTAACCTAGGGTTAGGACCTGTCTTACTGAGATGTAAATCTCACCCCATTGCGGGACCACATTTTCAGATACTAGGCCGTGAGAATGTTGCCGATCAGACTAGGTGACCCGAATGAGATGTCCGCGTATTTTGAGGAGTTCCTGAACAGACAGAGAACGTGTACGTTAGGAAGTGTACTGTAGTCTGGGTCGATGAGGGTGGAAAGAGCTGGAAGCCTCATAGGTTCGAGGCTTGGTTTCGGAGGGTAAGGGAAGTTATTACTGGACCACTGAAGCCCGCCGAGATATCCCGTGGGGTAATCCCTAGTTGGTATCATCCCGCTCGGGATTCTGTGGAGGTCGAGGGGTCAGCAGCTAGTTCAAGGAACATTCTCGAGAGGACCCCACCCTGGAAGACACCGACGAGGCCATTGAGATCGAAGCTACTGAGGACGACCTGGTGGAGCAGTCAACAGACGAGACGATGGAGGATACAGTGGAGGTATGCTTGAAGACTTTCTCGGAGTACAAGCCTACCGAGGACGTCGAGGAGACTGACGGATCTAGTAGTTCGACCTAGGGGTTTCTTAGCTTTACTTAGTAGTCTTTTGATGATGACCCTCATTGATCCGTAATCTTCTGGGGAATTTAAATCTTTATCGTCTTTTGGTGGAGTCCCGATTTCCCCGACCTGTTAGCAGGGTTAGTTTACCTGTTCTTTTGTATGAACTCACGATGATGTATATTGATGTTCTCGTTACCCAAGTTCCCTTGTTATTGTACGGAGGAGTTTGTATGTCATCGCTTCCACATGCTTTCGATCATTTGCATCTCTCGATCTATTGAATCCTGGGACCCTCGAGAGTTTACACTTGCAAGGGGTCGCGCGCTCGTGCCCGGGGCGCTAGGCATGACAGTTTCTGAAAGATGCAGATATAAGATTATTTATATCAGATGAAGCTGCATGACCCCTTGTCTCGGAAGAAGCCAGATACGATGAAGCAACCCAATTGCGAATTGTTGGATAGACGAGCGATGGGTGTTATTTGACTAACGTTGGCTTGTAACGTCGCGTTTAACATCGTTAAAGAGAAGACCACCTTGATGAAAGCCTTGCTGAACATGTACGAGAAGCTCTCTACGATCGACAAGGTCCATTTGATGCGACGCCTATTTAATTTGAAGATGAGCGAAGGTGCATCAGTTGCTAATCATATCAATGAATTCAATGTGATAGTTAGTCAACTGAGTTCATTTGATATTAAATTTAAAGATGAGATAGGTTCTTTGATTCTATTATCCGCATTGCTTGATAGCTGGAATGCTACTATTACTGCTGTTAGCAATTCTTCTGGGTCAACAAGTTTAACGTTTGATGGGATTCGAGATTTAATTCTGAGTGAGGTCTTCGCAGAAGAGAATCTGACGATCTGTATGTGCTGCTTTAATAGGTGAAAGAGGAAGAGCAAGTGCTCTTGTTAGTAGAAGTAATATGAACATGAATAGACGCAGTTAGTCTAGGACTGGCGGTGATGTCTGTTGGAATTGTGGCAAGAGGGGGCATCTTAGAAGAAATTGCTTTAAGCTAAAAAACGAAGCGGGTAATGGAATTAAAGTTGAATATGCCGATGATGTTGCAGTTATAGCTGAAAATTCTGATGGTCTCAATTATGTCTTGTCTGTCACTAAGGATTCATTATTTGATGGATGGATTATGGATTCTGGTTGTTCTTTTCATGCTACACCAAATAGGAACTAGTTTACTACTTATCAATGCATGGATAGTAGTAAAGTGCAGTTAGGAAACAATGTTAAATGCGATGTTATAAGTGTTTGTGATATTAAAATCAGAATGCATGATTGTATTATAAGGACATTGATTGGAGTACGACATGTTCCAGAATTAAAAAGGAACTTAATTTCCTTGGGTGCCCTAGATTCAGTTAGATACAAAAGTTTCGCTCCCTAAAGATTGTTCGAGGTAGAATCCTGAAGATTGTTCGAGGTGTCCTGATGATAATGAAAGGAATCAAGCATGACGGCCTGTGTGAACTTCAAGATGAGACATTGATAAGTTTCACTCCTGAGTCGTCGACATCTTCGAGAGTCTAATGGCTACTTGAGGAAGGCTTGGGTGTTTGTGCATAAGCACGAGTTTGATGCTGTTGTCAGGAATACGCGGATGAGAGATTTGATCGGAATGGAGACTGGTAAGTCAATCAAGCATGTGCGAACTGAGAGTAGTATGGAGTCATGCTCGAAGTTAGTAAATAATTCTGCATGAAAAAGGGCATAGTGAAATACCGCACTAGTGCTAGTAACTCACAACAGTTTGCAAAATTGATGAGCAGAATATTACTAGAGATAGCCTGTAAAAAGATCTCTAGTGCTGATATGGCTAGGAGAATTCCAGCGGATGCGCTTAGTTTAGAGAGTTACCTGGTGAATAGATCCTCATTGACTGTGATTGGATATCGGACTCTTGAAAAAAATTTGGTCAGGTAATGTTGCTGATGATTCTATTTTTAGAATGTATAGTTGTCCGTATTATTATCGAGTAAGTGATGGTAAGCTCGATGTGAGAGCAAGGTGCATATTCCATGGCTATGCACGAGGTGAGTGTGGTTATCAGTTGTGGTGCCCACCTATTTGCAGCAGAGAAGTTACCTTTGACGAGTCTCCAGTACTTCAAGTTAAGAGTGATTATAGTTGTGTTAATACGAATCTGGACGGTGATTAGCTTGAGGTGGAGTTGCAACCAGAAACTCCTGAGTTAGCCGATACTAGCGAAGTAATCGACACAGATGGTGCTTATAGAGAGGTGGAGCCTATAGAGCCAACGGTTGCTGTAACTGTTGATATTGATAAGGTACGTGTTCGTTCTCCTAACGGATATGGATGCAACGGTAGTTTTGCTTTATTTGTGGTTAAGGAGCTTATGTCAGAAAGTCCTTGTAGAGTAGTTAAAAGTGCATGTTCAGTTGGTATTCTAATGAGGTCCTCGGTTTTGGCGAAGTTCAAATGTGGCTTGGACTTTGATGCTGTTTATGGCGGTTGAGTCCATTGGGGTTGTTGAGAGTAGCAACGATGGTATTTGGATTCTAGCGAAGCGATTGTGATTTGACTTAAACATCGAGTCAAGGTGGAGATTGTTAAATGTGTCTTGAGTTTTAAGCCCTTTAAACAAAGTCAACTCAAATTGAATAAAAATTGATATGCGGAATTTCAAGAAAATGAAACTTGAAATTCATTATGTGTTGAAGTCGCAAATCAACTGTGACATTCCGAATTTCGACCCAACTCGAAGCTATGGAATGGAAGTATATCGATCTGTCACGCCCCGAGCCCGGCGGGCACGCGAACATCCACCAAGCCGTTCCTTTATGAAAGTCTTCTAGAATCTTTTGGCCCACAATACATATAATCCAATTGCAAGCGGAAGCTTCAGTCATCTCCACCCCATTCAATAAAACAAATGACTAGGGACAAATAGTAGTGGTTCCATTTTATAATTACAAAATCGAATACAATCTCTAAGTTCACAGAATATCTTGTACTCATTCACTTATTACTCCCACGAATGCCAATGGTTGAACTTACTGATGCCCCATCGCTTGGAACCTGAAGAAAATGTTAATCCCCAAAAGGGTGAGATACACATCTCAGTAAAAGAGTCCTAACCCTAGGTCAGGCCGACCGTCCACTCAGGAAGTCATCTACCCCAAAATTCCAAACTCATAATCACACAGGCACATACAAATAAAGATGACGTCACACAGATGACAGGCATGCAGCTATGACATCATATCACACTCAGATGATCATGCACACCTCGTCCTGCCACTTCACCACAACCATCTCTTCCTGTCTGTCTCATTCTCATGCCCGCGATTAGATCGCATCAGGCTCGGTCCGCGTAAACGCATCAGACCATCATTGACAACCCGCGTAAACGCGTCAGGTTTCAATGATTCTCCAAGCCAATATCGGCACCTCATATCTCCGTCCCCCGATTAGATCGCATTAGGACCGTGGCCAACTCAACCCCGCGATTAGATCGCATCAGGGCACCAAACAACCTCTACCCCGCGCCTCAGCGCCTAAGGGCATCAACCACATCACCCCGCGTCTCGTACGCATCAGGGTCTCACCTCGCCTCCGCCATGCCACCATCACAACTCATGCACACAAGGTCACGTGAAACTCATGCATCAACAATGCATCCATGGCATGCAAGGCGATTCAAATGCACAATCAAATGTGGCAATTTACTCAGAGCACAAGCATAATCAAACAATTGAATCATCTAACTCTTTTAGCATACACGAGTATCAACCATCTTGAAATCCCTCACAAATCAATCAAACTATCACCCGACTCACCCAATTGAGTCCAATCTTCCTATCCTAAGTTTAGGATTCCCTTACCTTGAATTTGATATCACAATTTTCTCTTCTTGAGCCCCCACAATTTTCGGCTTCAAGGGTCCAAGGAAAACTCACCGCGCAACCTAGGACTTTCAACCAATTAGTCAATTTTCTTTGTCCAATTCCTCAATCCATGAACCACAAACCTCCATAACATAGTCCCCATCATCCTAGCATGTCCAAATCATCAATTTGAGACTCAAAATCATCAGCCCTCAACCCCAACAGATTCGGTCTTGCACAGAACCGAACCGGTCCTTTTCGATTATGTGCAAACCGAGCACAACCGGTCCTAAATCTCCGCCAAATCCATCATTTACTCACTAACCTACCTCTTAACATGTCTATCTAAGAGTCTAAGGGTCTCACCGTGGGTTAGAAGTCGAGTCGTCGCCGGAATCCCGTCGGAAGTTGCCGGATCTTCAAGGTCAGTAACCGGTAGTTTTCTATCTAAGGTTCACAAAACCCCATTCGAGGTCAAAACTTCATCAAATCATTCTCAAATTTTTACCACATATTGATATACATGTCTCCTAGGACTCCACAAAATTTGACCTCAAGATTCCAACATTTCGGCCTCCTAAGGGGTCAGAAACATCACCTACCTCGGATTGGATCAGTTTTCGTCGACTCCCGGAAAAACGCTTGGCCGGAGCTCTTCGGTGGTCCAATCGCCGTGCTTCCTCTTCGAGGAGGTCGGAAAGATGTGGGGCTAGGCTCAGGTGGTTGGTCGGAGTCTAGGAGGTGGCCGGAAGGCGGCATCGACGGCGGCGAACAGCAAGGTCAGGGGCGGTCGGGAGACGGCAGAAAAGAAGGAAGAAGAGGAAGCTGTGGTCATGAGCTATGGGGGGTTCTATGGCCGGCCAAAGTGAGGTGAGAGAGAGAAAAAAAGTATTATATTCAAGGCTCAAGTCAAAGAGTGGAATGGTAGGTGGTCAATAGTGGACATGACCACTCTTTAGTCCATCTATTAACACATGTCCAAGTGTCACTCCAACTTGATCCAATGGCCAAAATTTCGTCAGATTTTCGGTGGTCTTGGGGTGGTTTAAAAGACCAAAATGCCATTCCTTCATTGCATGGGCAAGGCTTAAGCTTTAGGGGCAAAATGGTAATTTTACCCCCGACGACCAAAACATCTTTTTTCTTGTTCCAATAATCTTCGATAGGGCGACAGCCGATCCGAATATAACATTGGAATTCTTGATTCCCCATTTTCAATTTTCAAGACTCGTTTCTGATGGTTTTCTCCATCAGACGTGGTTCCAGCCTATCCCGAACCGACGAGCGGTTTTTGTAGACATTACGCATATCGATCTCGTGATTCATATCACGTTTAGGGCTAGTCAATTTGTGGCGACTTTGGTTGTCATGTAATTATGAGGGACTATCACTAGTCCCTATGGTCTTGATTGTCACTGTTCGATTTAGGAAAATTTTGCAAATCATACGTTGGTTAAGCGGCATCACTCGCACTCCAGTCGTATGACACTCGCAAGGCATTCGTTAATCTTCTTAGATCGGCCTTTTTGTGGTTCTAAATATCCCCTCGACAATCCTTATGGTCAAAGCATCATTTCTTATTCGAATTCCCTAGGTCCACGTACCTCGTCTCGCGTTAGCCTTTTCCTTTTGGTCAGCCTACTCGAATTGATCAGATTCGAGCGAGATACGATTGAAATATGTCTCTAGATTTACTTCTCATTGATGAGTCTGAAATCAACTGGAAAATCAGAATGTCACAACTCTTCCCCCTTACAAAAATTTCTTCCCCGAAATTTACATCAACCTTCTAACCATCCAATCCTTTGGAGTATCGGCATCTCATCGCATCCTCATTCTTATGGATAATTCCTTTCATAGCAACATAGATTCAAGGGTTTTATCAACTTGCCCTCTATCAACCAAATCAAGTTATGACCCTCTCGATTTCTTAAACAATTACATGATTACTTCCGTAGTAATCCGCTTTCGATTCCATCCGAAAGTCCCCTTGGGTGAGAGTGATCCTTCAACTTTCGTGGTCATGTCCTTTTCTTTTGTTGACATATCTAGTGCTTGACCACATGATAGATTAATTTCAACCTCTAATCCTTATCATCGATAGTATATTTATATATCTTAGCACATCTTTGTGCCATCCCAAGGAACACCATAATTCTCCCTTCGAAATTTCGATGAGGTCATCTCCTTAAGTTCCCCTCAATGATGGACTCATACTCTCGTTCATGGAACTTTAAGGTTTCTACTATCAACCTTGAGGTTTCTTCCCCAAGTATCCGAAAATCTGGATTTCCTCCCTGTTCTATCCATTTCCATAACCCCTTAAATGTCAGGGTCTGTTTATTGCAGCATCTCAATTCCTTTCTAACTTCAAGCTTGATGCTTCAGGCAGTTATCGAACTAGTCAATTGACAGCCTTCCAATTTAGGAGTTGGATTTCTTATTTCCTTGAACAAAGCTTATCCTTTATTCGCCAAAAGCACGATGCTCAATTTTCACTTATATGCATCTGTTTCATAAATCACCCTTTTCTAAGCGATATAGGATATTTCCTCCTTAGTCCTTAAGCAATCTCCTTCACACACGTTGCTCCTCATTCAATTTTTGTAGGCAACCACATACCTCAAATTCTTATGGTTCGTGTAAACTTGAAACCTCTCCGGGCGAGTCGTGTTTTCCAACTTCATCGCAAGAGCATTTGCAAGCCAACTCCAACCATGCATTAGGTGTTCCAACTTATAAGACCTTACTATCACGATGTACATGCACTGCCATATCAAATTGACTTGTTATGTCCCGCCCCGCGCCCCGGGCACGAGTACGCGACTCCCTGCAAGCAAACCAAATATCTCTCGTGGTCCCAAGATCCACAATTAAGACGAGAGACGTAATATATATATATATATATATATATGTACAAAGCATGCAGAAGCGGCAATGAGATAAATCCTCTGTACAAAATATAAGTTAAGTGGAACCTGGATAGCATAACACTGTCATACATAACATCCATTTGTTCAAACCAATACGTAACCACTAAATCCGATAAGCAAGGGGGTGACGGGGTGAACATACAAATGGACCATCAACAAAATCCAAAATAATCATGGTCGGGGTCGCCACAACTAGAATTTCCTAGGAAGAGTTGCTAGAGTCATCGGTGTCCTCGACATCCTTCGTCGGCTCATACTCTAGGAACATCTCGAAGCGAACTTCAATGGTATCCTCCATGGTCTCCTCATGTCACGGTTTTGCGAGATCCTCCTCGGTCGCCTTAAGGACAATGACCTCCTCCTCCTCAGTAAACTCCAGCTTCGGGGTCCTCTTCGGCCCATTCCTAGAACCGGCTACCGATCCCTTTGCTTGATCTTAGTCCCTGCTGGGGTGGCACCAATCAGGGATCACTCCCTAGGGCACCTCATTGGGCTTCAGCGGCCCAGTCGACACATCCCCAACTTTCCTAAACCAAGCCACATACCGATGAGGCTTCCAATCCGTACTACCCTCATCAACCCACACCACTACACACTTCCTCACGTATATGGTCCCCTGACCGTCAGGGAACTCATCAAAATACACGGTCATCTCCTTAGGGTCTCCAAATTGAATAGGCCACATCGTCAAGGCCTAGGATTTATAAAAATAAGGATCCCCAAAGGGGTGAGATATACATCTCAGTAAAAGAGTCCTAACCCTAGGTCATGCCGACCGTCCACTCAAACAGTCATCTACCCCAAAATTCCAAACTCATTATCACACAGGCACATACAAATAAAGATGGCGATACACAGATGATAGGCATGCATCTATGACATCATATCACACTTAGATGATCATGCACACCTCGTCGAGCCACTTCACCACAACATCTCTTCCTACCTGCCTCATTCTCATGCCTGCGATTAGATCACATCAGGCTAATCTCATGCCCACGATTAGATCGCATCAGGCCTTCCTCATGCCCGCGATGAGATCGCATTAGGCTTTTCTTTTCTCATAGATCGCATCAGGCTTTTCTTTTCTCATGCCCGCGATTAGATCGCATCAGGCTTTTCTTTTCTCATGCCTGAAATTAGATCGCATCAGGCTTTTCTCCACCCCCCATTTCATGCGCCTCAGGCCTACCTCGTCTCCGCCATGCCACAACCACAATTCATGTACACAAGGTCAAGCGCATCTCGAGCATAAACACCTCACGTATAAACAAGACATCCATGGCATGCGAAACGAGTCAATACATATACAAATGTGATCAATTACTCAAGAGACATGCATATGCAATTATTCAAATCATTTATACTCTCTTGGCGTTCACAAAAACCAATCACACCAAGCTCCTCAGGAAATCATCTCAATCTCGTCCGACTCGCCTAATCGAGTCCAATCTTCCAATCCTAAGTTTAGAATTCCCTTACATTGAATTTGTTATCACAAATTTATCTTCTTGAGCCCCCACAAAGATTCCACTTCAAGGGTCCAAGGTCGAACTCACCGTGCAACCTAATGGAATCCAACCAATCTGTCAATTTCCATATCCAATTCCTCAATCCATGAACCACAAACCTCCATAACATAATCCTCATCATTCTAGCATGTCTAAATCACCAATGTGAGGCTCAAAATCGCCAGCCCTTAACCCCAATAGATTCGGTCTTGCATAGAACCGAACTGGTCCTTTTCGATTCTGTGCAAACCGAGTACAACCAGTCCTAAATCTCCGTCCAATCCATCATTTACTCGCTAACCTACCTCTTAACATGTCTATCTAAGGGTCTAAGGGTCTCATCGTGGGTTTAAAGTATAATCATCGCTGGAATTTCGTCAAGAGTCGCCGGATCCTTCAAGGTCAATAATCGGCAATTTTCTGTCTAACATTCACAAGACCCATTTGGGGCCAAAACTTCTTCTAATCAAACTCAACTTTTTACCACAGACAGATATACATGTCCCCTAGACCTCCTCAAGATTCTAACATTTCAGCCTCTTAAGGGGTCAGAAACATCACCTACCTCAGATTGGATCAGTTTTCGTCGACTCTCGAGAAAATGCTTGGCCGGAGCTCCTCGGTAGTCCAATCGCCGTGCTTTCACTTCGAGGAGGTCAATAAAATGTGGGGCTAGGCTTAGGTGGTCGGTCAGAGTCCAGGCGGTGGCCGAAGGCCGGCGTCGACGGCGGTGAACGAGAGCGGCAGGGGAGGTCGTCGGCGGCAGAACATGAGGAAGAAGATGGAGTGGCTATCGTGAGTTTGAGGGGAGTGTATGGCTGGTCAATGGGTGACGAGAAAGAGTGAAAATTGCTAAATACAAGGCTCAAGTCAAGGGATTGAATGGTAGGTGAGAAATAGTGAACTTGACCACTCTTTAATCCATCTCTTGACACTTGTCCCACGTGTCAATCATGCTTGATCCAATGGCCACAATTCCTCCTAGTTTTCGGTAGTCTTGGAGAGTGTATGAAGACCAAAATGCCATTCCTTCATTGCATGGGCAAGGCTTAAGCTTGAGGGGTAAAATGGTAATTTTACCCCCGACGTTCGGAACGTCGTTTTCTCGTTCCAATAATCTTCGATAGTGCAACGGCCAATCCGAACATAACGTTGGAATTCTTGATTCTCCATTTTCAATTTTCAAGACTAGTTTCTGATGGTTTTCTTTATCGGACGTGGTTCCAGCCTCTCCCGAACCAACGGGCGGCTTTTGCAGACATTACGCGTATCGATCCCGTGTTTCATATCACGTTTAGGGCTCGTCAATTCGTGGCAACTTTGGTTATCATGTAATTGTGAGGGTCTATCACTAATCCCTATGGTCTCGATCGTCACTGTTCGATTAAGGTAAATTTTGCAAATCACACGTTGGTTAAGCGGCATCACCCGTGCTCCAATCGTATGACACTCGCAAGGCATTCCTTAATCGTTCTTAGATCAGCCTTTTTGTGGTTCTAAATATCCCCTCGATAATCCTTATGGTCAAAGCGCCATTTCCTAAAGAGTTGCTTAGGTCCACGTATCTCGTCTCGCGTTAGTCTTTCCTTTTGGTCAGCCTACTCGAATTGATCAGATTCGAGCGAGATACGACCGAAATACGTTTGTAGATCTACTTCTCATTAATAAGTCTTCGACTGGAAATCAGAATGTCACAACTCTTCCTCCCTTACAAAAATCTCGTCCCCGAAATTTACATTACACTTAATTACTCAAATAAATGGGGGTGTTGTCGCCTCATCGTCTCTTCATTCTCCCACGTGGCGCCTTCAGTTCCAGGGTGCTCCAATTTTACCTTGACCAGTGGGATCTTCTTATTCCTGAGGATTTGCTCCTTCCGGTCCTCAATCCTTGTCGGCCTCTCCACGTAAGACACTTGGTCGTCCACTTCTATGGCTTCGTAGTCCAACACATGTCTTGGATCTGGTTCATACTTTCGCAGCATCGACACGTGGAATACATTATGTACCTGGGATAGATTAGGCGGCAAGGCAAGCCTGTAGGCCAAGGTTCCAATCCGCTCCAGTATCTCAAAATAGGCCTACATACCTTGGGCTCAGCTTCCCCTTTCTTCCAAAACGCGATAACCTTCTCATCTGTGACATCTTGAGGAAGACATGATCGTCCACTTGAAACTCCAAGGGTTTGCGCCGCTTATCTGCGTAGCTCTTCTAACGACTCTGTGCCGTCCTCAGTCTATCCTGAATTATCTTCACTGCTTCCACCGATAGCTCTACCAATTCTGGGCCTGTGATACTTCTTTCTCCAACCTCATCCCAGCAAATTGGGATTCTGCAGGCTCTTCCATAGAGTGCTTCGAATGGTGCCATATGGATACTCTACTGGTAGCTATTATTATAAGCAAACTCTACTAGATGCAGTTGGTCTTCCCATCCACCTTTAAAATCTATGACGCATGCTCGCAGCATGTCCTCAAGCGTCTGTATCGTCCTTTCCGACTGTCCATTCATCTGTGGATGGTATGCCATACTAAACTGCAGTCGGGTTCCTATAGTATCTTGCAGACTCTTCCAAAAATTTACCGTGAATTTGGGATCTCTATCCAAGGTGATCATCATAGGTACTCTGTGCAGCCTCACTATCTATCTCATGTGCAACTCTGCATACCTATCCATAGCGAAGTCCTTTCGCACCGGGATGAAATGTGCGGACTTGGTCAATCTGTCCACGACTACCTATATAGAGTTGTGACCTCGCTGGCTCCTTGGGAGTCTCATTACAAAATCCATAGTCACATGCTCCCGCTTCCATTCGGGTATCTCCAGTGGCTGTAATAGTTCTCCAGGCTTACAGTGTTGCGCTTTCACTTGCTGGCATGTCAAACACTTAGCCACATACCTTGCTACATCCACCTTCATCCCGTTCCACCAATAGTGTTGTCGCAAATTCTGATACATTTTCATACTTCCAGGGTGGATGTTATAATTGCTCCTGTAAGCCTCTGATAAAATTCTTTTTCTAAGTCCTTCATCCTTTGGCACGCACAATCGTCCTCGAAACTTCAGAATTCCGCCCTTAGACACCCGAAACTCGGGTTTTCTCTTTGTCGCATCCATCTCAAGGATCTTCTGAATCTCTAGGTCCATAGACTGTAGGGTCTTTATTCCTTCCTAGACCTCAGGTTCCACAATCAATGTAGCTATCAAACTGGACAACTGATCGACTTCTAACCTGAACTCGGAGTCTCTCAAATCCTCAATCATCGACCAACCTTTCACCAGCAGACATGCGATGCTTGACTTCCGACTCAGCGCATCTGCTACTCTGTTTGCTTTCCCAGGGATGCGCTACTCTGTCACAATCATAATCCTTAAGCAGCTCCATCCACCTACGCTGCCTCATGTTCAGCTCCTTCTGGGAAAACAGGTACTTTAAGCTCTGGTGGTCGATATAAATTTGAAATTTTTCGCCACATAGGTAATGTCTCCAAATCTTCAGAGCAAATACAATCGCCGCTAACTCCAAGTCATGAGTTGGGTAGTTCATTTCATGTGGCCTCAACGGTCTGGACGCGTAAGCTACTACTCTTCCATGCTACATCAGCACACAGCCCAATCCTTTTAGCGAGGCATGGCTGTATATCTCGTAACCTCCTGGTCCTGATGGAATTGTCAGTACTGGCGCGGTTGTCAATCTATGCTTGAGTTCTTGGAAACTCCTCTCACATTTGTCCGTCCATTCAAACCTTGTTTCCTTCTTCGTTAACCACATCAATGGGATGGCTATGGATGAGAATTTCTCCACAAAACGCCTGTAGTATCCTGCCAATCCCAAGAAACTTCTGACTTTAGTGACTGTAGTGGGCCTAGGCCAATTTGTTACCGCTTTGATCTTTGCAGGATCCACTGCAATCCCTTCTTCAAACACTACATGACCAAGAAATGTTACCCTGCTCGGCCAGAACTCGCATTTACTCAACTTCGTATAGAGCGAGTGCTCCCTCAGGGTCTGCAGTACAATTCTCAAGTGCTCCTCATGTTTTGCATCACTCCTCGAGTAAATCAAGATATCGTCAATAAAGACTATGACGAATCTGTCTAGAAATTCCTTAAATACTCTATGCATCAGGTCCATAAAAGCAGCTGAAGCGTTGGTCAAACCAAACGGCATCACCGTAAACTCATAATGACCATACCTCGTCCTAAAGGTAGTCTTAGGTATGTCTTTCTTCTTGATCCTCAACTGGTGATACCCTGTTCTCAGGTCAATCTTCGAAAATACCGCCGCTCCTTGCAACTAATCAAATAGATCGTCAATTCTCAGCAGTGGGTACTTGTTCTTCATTGTCGCTTGGTTTAGCTATCGATAGTCGATGCATAGACGCAAAGACCCATCCTTCTTCCTTACGAATAGCACTGGTGCTCCCCACGGTGAAGCACTTGGTCGAATAAATCTCTTATCTAGCAGCGCTTGCATCTGCACCTTTAAATCCTTCAGTTCTGACAGGGACATCCTATAAGGTGCTTTCAAGATCGGTTCTATCCCAAGGGTTAACTCGATTACAAATTCTATTTCCTGTTTCGATGGTAACCCTATCAACTCTTGGGAAAACACATCAAGAAATTCACGCACTACCGGGATACTCTCTAACTTTGGCTCTTTGGTAGTTGTGTGCATTACTGCCACTAAGTATGCCTGACACCCGTCAAACATCAACTTGGTTACTTCCAGAGATGAGACTAAGGGAATCGAGATTCCTTCTCGACTTCCCACCAAATCAAAGCTAGGGCGGCCTTTCAGATAAAACCGAATCATCCTACTACCACAATCCACTACTGTCCCCTGCTTACCCAACCAATCCATTCTTATGATTACGTCAAAATCGTACATGGGTAATACAGCTAAGTCAATACTCTCTTTACTCCGTCCAATCACAATCTTACAATCAGCACAGCCCAACGAAACCAATATATTATCCTTTAACGGAGTGGCAACACGCAAAATTATATTCAACGATTTCAATTTCATTCCCACCAAATTAGTAAACTGTGCAGACACAAATGAATGCGTGGCACCAGGGTCAAACAATGCATATAGAGCTTGGTTGCACAAGTAAACCATACATGTGACCACATCTGGTGCTTCCTCCGCCTCTTTACGAGCTACTGCATACACCCCTTCCCTATGCCGGTGGTCGATTCTACTTGATCTGGGGAGTAGCAGTTGATGGTCCAGCCTGCGGTCTCTGCCCTTGAAGTCGATTTGTCGGAGCTTGGTTTAGGCACGTCCTCATCTGGTGGCCCAGTTGACCACACTTAAAACAAGCCCCTGTCCTTACCGGGCATGGCCCATTCCCATGCCTCCTGCCACAAAGGCGGCAGCTCCAATTTGTGGGATTTGGCGGCTTCACTATATTTTTCCTTACAGGAGACACAAAACGCCTATTGCCCGCCATCAGTCTCTTGCCCATCTGGAGGTTATCTTTGAATGATGTGAACTGCGATCCAGTTGCCGTGTTTCTCTCTTTCAAGTCTCGTTCTATCATCTGGCCCCGTTCGTAGATCTCCTTATAGGTCCTCAGATTTAGAGCGATCATCTGACTACGGAGCTCAGGCCTCAAATCGTCCCTAAATCTTCTTGCTTTCTCTTGAGGGTCTTCTTCAAATTGAGGTGCATACCTCGACAGCCTCGAGAACTTGGCCTCGTACTGATCTATCGTCAGCTGGTTCTAACGTAGCTGTAGAAAATCTACCTGCTTCCTTTCCCTGGTCGTCTCCGAGAAGTACTTATCATTGAACGATGTCTTAAATGTATCCCAATTCATGGTCATTCCCTCTGGGAAAACTTCATTCTTGGCGGCAGCCCACCAATCATTTGCCGTACCCTCCATGTCACGCCCCTAACCCGTCGAGCACGCGAACATCCCTGCAAGCAAACACCACATCTCTCGTGGTCCCAAGATCCACAGATAGGTCGAGAGATGATATATATACACTAAGCATGCGGAAGCGGTACTCAATTAAATTCTCGTACAAAATATAAGTTAAGTGGGACCTGGATAGCATAATAATTGCCATACATCATAACATACTGTTTGTACAAATACCGACTACTACAATCCGCTAGGCAAGGGGCGACGGGGTAAGCACATCAAAAAAATAATGACCATCATCAACATCCAAAAGAAACAGGGTCAGATCGCCTCCAAAAGCTCAAGCCAACGAACTGGAATCTTAAGATAAACTGCTGGAATCCTTGGTGTCCTCGGCATCCTCCGTCGGCTTATACTCGGAGAAGGTCTCTGATGGAACCTCAATGGTATCCTCCATGGTCTCTTCACGGGACGGCTCCGCAAGATCCTCCTCGGTCCCCTCTAGGACAATTACCTCATCCACCTCCACAGTAAAGTCCAACCTCAGGGTCTTCTCCGGCCCGTTCTTAGAACCAACTACAAACTCTTCTGGCAACTCTTGCTCCCCAGCAGTCTGGTACTAATCAGTGATAACTCCCTAGGGTACCTCATGAGGCTTCAGCGGCCCAATCGACTCATCTCCGATCTTCTTAAACCATGCCTTGAACCTATTAGGCTTCCAATCTGGGCTACCCTCGTCAACCCATACAACCGTACACTTCCTCACATAAATGTTCCCTTGACTATCCGAAAACTCGTCAAAATATGTCGTCATCTCATTGGGATCCCCAAAATGAATAGGCCACATGCCTAAGGCCTAGGATCTGTAAAAATAGGAGTCCCCAAAGTGGTGAGATACACATCTCAATAAAAAAGTCCTAATCCTAGGTCAGGCTGATTGTCCACTCAGGCAATCATCTATCCCAAAATTCCAAATTCATAATCATACAGGCACAAACAAATAAACATATCGACGCATAGATGATGGGCGTGCTATTATGACACCATGTCACACTCAGATGATCATACACACCTCATCCTGCCATTTCACTACAACCACCTCTTCCTGCCTGCCTCATCATCCAGCCCGCAATTAGATCGCATCAGGCTCGATCCACATAAACGCATTAGATCGTCATTGGCAACCCGCATAAACGCATCAGGTTCTAATGAATCTCCAGGCCAATATCATCATCTCATACCTCTGTCCCGCGAATAGTTCGCATCAGGACCGTGGCCATCTCAACCCCGTGATTAGATCGCATCAGGCGCCACACAACATTAACTCCACCTCATGATTACATCGCATCAGGGTATCCATCTCCCGCCCTGCGTCTCATACGCCTCAGGGCCTCGCCATGCCATGTTCATGCCATGCTTCTCAATTCAATTCACAGATAAAACAACAGGTGTAACTCATGTACAATTTGAATACTCATGGCAATCAATGACATTCGACATGGCATATGATTTAAACACAAACAATGTCACACAAAGACCTCCTATAATCACTTAGGACATATTAAGAACTATCCCTTTGGAAGATTCTTATAAATCGATCAAATTAATCCTCAACTCACTCAATTGAGTCCAATCTTCCTATCCTGGGTTTAGCATTCCCTTACCTTGCGTTTGATAACACAATAATTCTCCTCTTGACCCCTCACCAATTCGGTTCCAAGGGTCCAACGTCGAACTCACCACGCAACCTAGAATATTCAACTAATTAATCAATTTCCTTGTCCAATTCCTCAATCCATGAACCATAATCCTCCATAACATAACCCTCATCATTTTAACATGTTTTAAACATCAATTTGGGACTCAAAATCATCCGCTCATCACTCCAACAGAACCGGTCTTGCATAGAACCGAACCGGTTCATTTCGGTTCTGTGCAAACCGTTGACAATCCATCCTAAATCAACTTCAAATCTATCATCTACTCACTATCCTACCTCTTAACATGTCTATATAAGGGTCTATGAGACTCACCGTGGTTTGAGGTTGAATGGTCGCCGGAATCCCGTTGAAAGTTGCCTGTTCCTCCGAAGTCAGTACCTGCAGTTTTCTGTGCAAGGTTTACAAGATCGATTCAAGGTCAAAACTTCTTCAAATCTCTCCCAACTTTTTACCACAGATTCATACAGATGTCCTCTAGACCTTCATAAAATTTGGCATAAAAAATCCAACATTTTGAACTCCAAAAGGGTTAGAAACCGAACCTACCTTAGATTAGGTCAGATTCTGTCGGCTTCCGGGAAAACGCTTGGTCAGAGCTCCTCGGTGGTTCAAATGGCTCGTTTCCAGTTCGATGAGGTCGGCAAGACGTAGAGCTAGATTGGTATGGTGGCCGGTGGTCAGGCAGTGGCCGGAGGAGGTCGTCGACGGCAGCGAAGCGAGGCAGTAGATCTAGTCAGCAACGGGCAGAAAAAGCAAGAGGAAGAAGAAGGGGTTTCGGTGGTTCTTGAGGGGGTATGGCCGGTTATGTGAGGTGAGGAGAGAGAGAACGAGACTATATACAAGGTTTGAGTCAAAGGCTTCAATGATAGGTATAAAATAGTGGATTTGACCTCTCTTTAAGCCATCTCTTGACACTTGTCCCACTTGTCATTCCAACTTGATCCAATGGCCCATATTCCTTCAAATTTTCGGTGGCCTTGGGGTGGATTTAATGACCAAATTGCTCTTCTTCAAATGCATGGACAAGGCTTTAAGCTCGAGGGGTAAAAGGGTAATTTTACCCCTGACGTTCAAAATGTCGTTTTTCTCGCTCCAAAACTCTTCGATAGGGTGACGGCCAATTCGACATTGGAATTCTTGATTCTCCATTTCAAATTTTCCAAGACTTGTTTCTAATGGTTTCCTCTATCAGACGTGGTTCCAGCTTATCTCGAACCGATGGGCGGCTTTTGCGGACTTTACGCGTACCAACCTTGTGATTCTCATCACATTTAGGACTCATCAATTCGTGGTGGCTTTGGTTGTCATGTAATTGTGAGGATCTATCACTAGTTTCTATGATCTCGATCTTCACTGTCCGATTTTGAAAAAATTTTGCAAATCATACGTTGGTTAAGCTGCATCACCCACGCTCCAATCGTATGACACTCGCAAGGCATTCCCTAATCATTCTTGGATCGGCCTTTTTTTGTGGTTCTAAATATCCCCTCGACAATCCTGATGGTCAAAGTGCCATTTCTTATCCGAATTCCCTAGGTCCACGTACCTTGTCTCGCGTTAGCCTTTCCCTTTTGATCAGTTTACTCGATTTGATTATATTCGAGCGAGATATGATTGAAATACATCTCTAGATTCATTTCTCATTAATGAGTCTGGAATTGACTGGAAATCAGAATGTCACACTCTAGCTAGTACACTGCTAGTAGCACCTTCTCCTTATCTGTGCACCTCGGCACCCCAAAAGCTTTTTCTAACTTCTCGATCTATCTAGGCACTAGCTCGGGATCTCTAGTCCCATCGAACTGTGTCGGCTTCAGCTTTATGAACTGCTCCACTAGCTAGCCCATCTGTCTGGCCACGATGATTTCCTCTTGGGCATTCACAGCTTCATTGCCCTGGTCATGTTCGTCCCGATTTCCATTGCCACCATTATTGCCGTTGTTGGCATTAACGGCAGCTATGGCAGCTCCTACTGCCTGGCCTATAGCAGCGTTCCGATCTTGGGTCTGCCTATCAATAAGGTTGTTGATTCTCTCTAATGCCCTCAGCACGCCATTCATTCTTGGATCTTTTGCGACAGGCGGCCTCGAGCTAGAGGCTCCGCCTCTAGATCTTCCAGATCTTCTAGACGGCTTGCTCATCCTTATCCCTTTCTACTGAACCTGGTCCACCACAAGTTCAGCAAGGAGTTAGTAACTCACTCAATCATCCAAGTCCAGAGCTACCAGCTATGCCTTAATAGAAACAACTACAATACAATAGTCCTTTCACACAATAACTACTATAAACATTTCAACAAATAGCTCATGGCCATTCCTCAGTTCCGTTCACTCCAACGGTTCACTAAACCAACCATACTCATTCATTCAACAGACCAAAGTCCATAAATGACTTCCAACATCAAGCAAGGAACTCAATCCTCATGCCTTACCACAACCCTGCCAAGGTCAAATGCCATCCATAAGTGTCAAGTCACATGATATGCACCCTATGCCTTATCTTAACCAGTCTCCTAAGGTCTCGCTATCCATCCAAGTCCCAACTTAATCTTCCTTATTACTCCAGTCCTCAATCAACTTTGGATCGAGCTGACCTTACTCGGATACCAAATCAAACGGGGATGTCACACCCCGCGCCCCGGGCACGAGCACATGACTCCCTACAAGCAAACCAAATATCTCTCGTGGTCCCAAGATCCACAATTAAGACGAGAGATGTAATATATATATGTACAAAGCATGCGGAAGCGGCATTGAGATAAATCCTCCATACAAAATATAAGTTAAGTGGGACTTGGATAGCATAACACTGTCGTACATAACATCCATTTGTTCAAACCAGTACATAACCACTAAATCCGATTAGCAAAGGGGTGACGGGGTGAGCATACAAATGGACCATCAACAAAATCCAAAATAATCATGGTCGGGGTCGCCACAAAAGATCAAGCCACAACTAGAATCTCCTAGGAAGAGCTACTAGAGTCATCCGTGTCCTCGACATCCTCCGTCGGCTCATACTCTAAGAACGTCTCGGAGCGAACCTCAATGGTATCCTCCATGGTCTCCTCATGCGACGGCTCTGCGAGATCCTCCTCGATCGCCTCTAGGATAATGACCTCCTCCTCCACAGTAAACTCCAGCGTCGGGGTCCTCTTCAGCCTGTTCCTAGAACCGGCTACCGATCCCTTTACCTGATCCTGGTCCCTACCAGGGTGGCACCAATCAGGGATCACTCTTTGGGGCACCTCATGAGCCTTCAGCGGCCCAATGTACATATTCCCAACTTTCCTAAACCTAGCCTCGTACCAATGAGGCTTCCAACCGTACTACCCTCGTCAACCCACACCATTGTATACTTCCTCACGTATATGGTCCCTTGACCATCAGGGAACTCATCAAAATAAACGGTCATCTCCTTAGGATCTCCAAATCGAATAGGCCACATCGTCAAGGCCTAGGATCTGTAAAAATAAAGGTCCCCAAAGGGGTGAGATACATATCTCAGTAAAAGAGTCTTAACCCTAGGTCTGGCCGACCGTCCACTCTAGCAGTCATCTACCCCAAAATTCCAAACTCATAATCACACAGGCACATACAAATAAAGATGACGACACACAGATGATAGGCATGCAGCTATGACATCATATCACACTCAGATGATCATGCACACCTCGTCCTGCCACTTCACCAAAACCATCGCTTTCTGCCTGCCTCATTATCATGCCCGCGATTAGATCGCATCAGGCTTTTCTTTTCTCATGCCCGCGATTAGATCGCATCAGGCTTTTCTCCACCCCATGTCTCATACACCTCAGGGTCTTACCTCATCTCCGCCATTCCACAACCACAATTCATGTACACAAGGTCAAGTGCATCTCGAGCATAAACACCTCATGCATAAACATGACATCCATGGCATACAAAACGAGTCAATACACATACAAATGTGACCAATTACTCAAGAGACATGCATATGCAATTATTCGAATCATTTATACTCTCGTGGCATTCACAAAGACCAATCACACTAAGCTCCTCAAGAAATCATCTTAATCTCGTCCAACTCGCCCAATCGAGTCCAATCTTCCTATCCTAAATTTAGGATTCACTTACCTTAAATTTTTTATCACGAATTTCTCTTCTTGAGCCCCCACAAAGATTCGGCTTCAAGGGTCCAAGATCGAACTCACCGCGCAACCTAATAGAATCCAACCAATCCGTCAATTTCCATGTCCAATTCCTCAATCCATGAACCACAAACCTCCATAACATAATCCTCATCATCCTAGCATGTCTAAATCACCAAGGTGAGGCTTAAAATCGCCAACCCTTAATCCCAATAGATTCGGTCTTGCACAGAACCGAATCGGTCCTTTTCGGTTCTGTGCAAACCGAGTACAACCGATCCTAAATCTCCTCTTCCAATCCATCATTTACTCACTAACCTACCTCTTAACATGTCTATCGAAGGGTCTAAGGGTCTCACCGTGAGTTTGAAGTCGAATTGTCGCCGGAATTCCGTCAAGAGTTGCCGGATCCTTCAAGGTCAATAACCGGCAATTTTCTGTCCTACATTCACAAGACCCATTTGAGGTCAAAACTTCATCTAATCAAGCTCAAATTTTTACCACAAATAGATATACATGTCCCCTAGACCTCCACAAAATTTGACCTCAAGATTCCAACATTTCGACCTCCTGAGGGGTCAGAAACATCAATTACCTTAGGTTGGATCAGTATGTTCTGTGGAACATGACCGTAGTATGCCTTTCTGATTGATCTCTTTCACAACGCCTCTAGAAGATGAAGTGATTTTTCCATGCTGCTAAAGGCTAGAACCAAGTGAGCATTTCCGTCAAAGCTTTATGGTTTGAGAAATCTCCCATGAGTGCTCTAGACAAAACTTTAATAATCTTGTCTGTGGAAAATTCAATGGCAACAACATAAATGTTGAGACAATACTAAAAGAACCATTTGAGGTCGTCAAGGAAATCATGATCAGGAGACCACCGCAAAACATGAATGAATGGATAATCTAGATTAAGACCATACGGTCCTAACATCAATCCGCCATAGTTGTTGAAGATGTTGTAATGGTACTCATACATATAATACCTCAAATCTTCAGAGAAATTATTATCTTCAATTTCTCCTGGAACTTCTAGGGAATAACTGTGAGAATTCCATGGTGTATCTCGCATAGGCATAGTACAAAATGTTCCTGCTTTCATTGGATTTTTACGAACATACATGTTGATGGAAACAACTAGCCGCTTGGGTCTAAACATGAAATCTGCAAGGACATTCTTATTGTTTGCTATGTTTTTGGCATCAAAAAAATATTTTGAGAATCATTTAGCCCACCTTAACTGCTGAGGATGGGAATCTATTTTTGCTTGAATTTGAGCATTTGAGAAAATTAGGACATATCCATTTCTTTGATTTCTTCAAGGAGAATAGTTGCCCAATATTTATCACTAGCATTTGTTTGCAAAATTCTCTTGCTAGTGGAAGGAATTTGTAAAGAGGGAAGATGCTGCAAAATTTCTTTAGGATGGGCCACAACTTGTGTCTGCTTTGGTCCTATGGGGGAGCGCCTTTCTTCAACATCCCCTGAAGAGCATAAAGTACTTTAGAGATCTTTGGCACAAAGTCTCGAAGATAATTGACAATTCTAGGAAAAGCATGGACTTGGCTAATTATCAAATTCTCATAGGAAAATTTTTGAAATTCTTCTACAAGGTGAGGTCTTGGGCAATAGGTGCCTTCTTTCCAATGCATGCCAAAGAACTCGATCTCTTTTTGAGCAAGAATCATTTTCTTTTGGGAAAGCATGATTCGGTGTCAATGAATTGGGAAAGCAATTTGCAGTGGGATTCTTTATCAGGACTATAAAGAAGAATGTCATCAATGTAAATTTGGGCATATGGGAGAATAGGCTGGAAAATTCTGCACATGGCTTTCTAAAAAACAGATGGGGCTATTTTAAGACCAAAAGAGACAACTGTCCATTGAAAGTGCTTGTTTGGAATGCAAAAACCAATTTTAGGACGGTCATCAGGATGAATTTCAATTTGCCAAAAACCTGCTTTTAGGTCGAACTTTGAATAGATCTTAGCCTGGCCTAGGCTACCAAACAAAGAGTTTTTGTGAGGCAAAGGGAATTTGTCATCTTAAAGGAATTTATTCAAGGATTGATAATTGATCACCAATTTGAGCTTACCGCGATTCTGCTCTACTTTCTTGTTCACATGAAAGGCTTCGCAAGCCCATTGTGAATTAAAGGGTTCAATTAGACTTTGTGAGAATAGCTCAACACATTCCTTCTAGACCAAAGCAAGATGTTCAGGATTCATACCAGAATGACTGCCTTTTGTGGGATTTAGATCTTCGCTTTTTTTAAATGGGAGCTTGACAAAGAAGTCAAGATTTTTTCAAAGGGGGTTTGAACATGTTTGGACAAACTGAAAATGAGAATCAGAGCAACATGATAAGAGACTTTGGGTAATTTGATCAAGAATTTCTGATTGAATAATGAAAAGTCTCTGAATATCCACATATTCACGGAACTAGTCATGAAACTATAAACCAGTGGGTTTAATCCTTAGTTGGGAGAGCTGGGCAAGAACATCCTAATCAATGATAACGTCTTTATCTGGAGAATTAAACCAAGGATTTTTGTGGATATGAAATAACCTGAGAAGATTTGGAGTGTAATGATTTTGCTGCGGAATTTTGTGGTAAAAGTATCACCAGAAGCAGAATGAAAATACCTTGTATAGGGTATCCAGAATTTTTCTAGGAGTACTTTTACATCCATGAGAGATGCTGCTGCACCGATATCAATGAGAGCAATGACTCGGATGGATTTATCATCTTCTGAAGTGTAGATTTGGATGGGAACATATAGAGAGTGGAAAACATGTTGGAAATGAAAAGAATCAGAGATAGTAATAGGAAAAAAATGCAAAGATATCCCCAGGGGATTCATCAGAGTATGAAGAGCATGTTTGAAGAGCAAAGAGTGTATCAAGTAAAGGTTCATCTTCGAAAGAGAATACATACTCAATATCTTCATCATCCAATGGGATACATGTAGTTGACGAAATCTTTTGGATCATGTAACTTCCTTGGTGCTTTACTTGGGGATAATTCTTCACAAAGTGCCCTTTCTTGTTACAAATGTAGCATAGGTAAGATTTCTTCTTCTTCTTGAAACCAGAAGAATGATGTTGTTTATTCTTTCGAAGGAACTTCCACTTGCCTTTCTTGGATCTCCATTTGTCAAAAGAAACTTCTCAAAGGAGAATTTCTTGAAGTGCTTACGTTTTTTAATGCCAGCACAAGAGGGATCACTATGGTCTCTTGAACATTTGATATTCCAATGGGGATTGTCACATTTTTTTCGAGAGAACGATTCTCCTGAAGATAACTCTTAAAGACTTCTCTTCTGTGGCACATTTCTTCAATGGCAAGGTGGACAGACTGTTGGCTTTCTACAAAAGTGGCATCTGTGGTAGTCTTGTTCTTGAGTTTTAGGGCTTTCTCAACAACTTGACTAATTTCTTTTGGAATGAAAACTAGGAAAACTGACTTGCAATTAGGATCAGAGCCAAGCTGGTAGAATAGCTTGATCATTTCTCTAAAGTGTCGATCCAAATCTTTTTTGTCACGCCCCGAACCTGTCGGGCCCGCAAAATCTCACCAGGGCTGTCTTGTCTTTCGGTGGTGCCCAGGATCCGTCGGCCAACAGCATACGAAAGTGATGAAACTTCTCCATTCAATTCAACCTTAAGATGACTCAGGACATAGGGTACGTCTTATTATAAACACCGACTACAGGTTCAGAGGATACAACTCTACTTCAAGGTAACATGAAATCCTTAAAGTCACAAAAGTGTAAATCCATTTTCTATAATTACTTCTTTAGATACCGATCATTGGCAAGCTCGAATTTCCATCACCTGAGACCTGAAAAAGTTAATCCCTCGACGGGGTAAGATATAAATCTCAATAAGGCAGGTCCTAACCCTAGGTTAGCTGACCGTCCACTCAGGTAAATGCAATCACAAACAATTTATACATGTAATCACATAAGGCATTCAACTATCAATAAACAACATACGAATGTCAAGCATGCAGTCATGACATCATTTCACATTATTAGGATCAAACACACGTGCCATGTCAAATCACAACTTCCACCTTTCCAGTCTACCTCACTTTCATGCCCGCGTTTAGAACACCTCAGGCTCGATCTGCGTAAACGCATTAGATCGTCTCATTAACAAACCCGCGTAAATGCATCAGGTTTTCAATTTCACTCCAGGCCTGTGTCGACACACCTCAACTCCGTCCCGTGTTTCAACGCATGAGGACATTGGCCATTTTAACTATGACATTCAGATTTTCAATCAACTTTAGACTTTGTAATGAGATGTTTGTATATATCAAACGATGTGTTTCAGTCGTATTTCGCTCAAACCTGATCAATTTGAGTAGACTGACTAAAAGGGAAAGGCTAACACGAGACGAGGTACGTGGACCTAGGCAACTCGGATAGGGAAGGGCACTTTGACCATAAGGATTGTCGAGGGGATATTTAGAACCGTCGATAGGCCGATCTAAGAACGATCAAGGATTACCATGTGAGTGTCGCACGATTGGAGCGCGCATGATGCCGCTTAACCAACGTATGATTTGCAAAATTATCCTAAATCGGACTGTGACGATCGAGACCATAGGGACTAGTGATAAACCCTCACAGTTACATGACAACCAAAGCCGCCACGAATTGACGAGCCCTAAACGTGATAAGAATCATGGGATCGATACGCGTAATATCTGCAAAAGCCGTCCGTCAGTTTGGGATAGGCTGGAATCACGTCTAATAGAGAAAACTATCATAAATGAGTCCTGAAAAGTTTGAATTGGAAAATCAAGAATTCCAACGTTATTTGGATTGGTCATCGCTCTATCGAATAATCCTGGAACGAGAAAAATCATGTTCGGAACGTCGGGGGTAAAATGACCGTTTTGGCCCTCAAGCTTATAACTTTACCCTTGCAATTGAAGAAAGGCATAATGGGCATTACACTCTCCCATGGCTGCCGAAAATGAAGACTAAAAGAGAGCCATTAGATCTCCATGGGAAATGACAATGCCAAGTGTCAAGAGATTAAGGAGTGTGGTCATGTCACACTATTTGGCTCACCTAACATTCAAGCCATTGACCAAGCATTTGAATATAGCGTCTCCTCTCTCTCTCTCCACACCCCCATTCGGCTAGAACAACCTCCTCAAGCCATCGAAATCTTCTGCTTCTTCCTCTTTAGTTTCTGTCGCCACCCGAACAGACCCGACGCCACTATTCGCTGCCCAAGACCTGCCCTTTTGGCCACCGTTTGACTGTTGGCCAACCACCTCGATGAAGATCCACGTCTTGCCAAACTCCTCCAACAAGAATCAAGTCGATTGGAGCACCGAGGAGTTCTGGGCAGAGATTTCTCGAGAGCCGACAGAATCGGAACAAGCCTGAGGTAGGTCTAGTTCTTAGCCCTTTTGATGGAAGAAATGTTCGAATTTTAGGCTCAAATTTTGTGGAGACTCAGTAGACATATAAAGGATTCTATGGGAAAAATTGGGGCTTAATTTGATAAGTTTATGACCACAAACCGGCCTTGTGCATTTTGCCCAAAAATTGTCGGCATTCTGACCGTAGGCAATCCGGCGACTTCGGAGGAATTTCCGGCGAGCAACCGACTCGAAACTCACAGTGAGCCTCCCAAATCATTATGTAGACATGTTAAGGAGTAGAATAGCATATAATTGATGGATTTGGAGTAGATTAGGTCCAGTTGGGCCCGGCTAGCACAAAATCGAATGGAACTGGTTCGGTGCTGAGCCTAAACCGAATCTGTGGAGGGCTGATTGTGGATGATTTAAGCTGCAAATTGATTATTATGATGTTATGAGGTGTCGAGGGTTAAGTTATGGATGATTGAGATTGACGGATTGAGGAATTGAGTACGGAAATTTGACGAATTTGTTGAAATTCTAGGTTGCGCGACAAGTCCGGGTGTGGACCTTGGTTGGCCGAACCCTAGGTGATCTAAGAAGAAGAAATTTGCGTTGTCCAGTCAAAGGTAAGGGATTTCCTAAATCGAGGCTAGGGGGATTGGACTCTATTGGATGTGTCGCGAATCGATTGGAGCGATGTATGAGAAATCCTTATAAGGGATGGTTTTAATACACCCTAAGGTATTATAGGATGCATATGTGTGACGTTGTTCGTGCTTGAATGGTTGCCATGTCTGTATGTCATCTGATTTGCTTGCATGCCACAGAATTTATGAAATGCATTTGAATTGGCACTTGCCACTAAGTGTGCAATTAAATTGAAAGTCAAAGCATAAGTCTTGATTGTGGCATGAGCATGGTATGGCGAGGCCCTGAGGCGTATGAGACGCGGGGCGGGAGTTGATACCCTGATGCAACAAGATCGCAGGGTGAAGTTATGGTTGTATGGCACCTTGATCCGACGAGGTCACGGGATTGAGATAACTACGATCCTGATGCGAATTATTCGCGGGGCGGAGTATGAGTTAATGAGCTTTGTCTGAAGATTCATCGGGACCTAATACGTTTACATGGGTCACCGATGACGGTCTGATGCGTTTACGCAGACCGAGACTGAAGCGACTAGTTCGCAGACTAGAGAATGAGGCAGGCGGAGATTGATGGATGTGGTGAAGTGGCAGGCTAAGGGTACATGTACATCTAAGTGTGGCACGAGATCACAAATGCATGTCTGTCTTTTGTATGTTGTTGTTTATTGAATTGTGATTGTTATGCATGTGTGTTCATGAGTTTGGATCTATTGAGGGATGCGACTACTTGAGTGAAATGTCAACCTGACCTAGGGTTAGGTTTTTCTTACTGAGATGTGTATCTCACCATTTTTGGGGAAACCTTTACTTTACAGATCCTAGGCCATAGTTATGTGGCCAATACGTTTTGGGGACCCAAAGGAGATGACGGCGTACTATGATGAGTTCCCGGATAGGCAGGGGAACGTATATGTGAGGAAATGTACTGTCGTATGGGTGGACGAGGGTAAGCTTGAGTGGAAGCCTCGTAGATTTGAGGCGTGGTTCAAGAAGGAAGGGGATTCACAGATAGGGCCGCTGAAGCCCCACGAGGTACCATAGGGTGTCATACCCGATTGGTGCCAAATTGTAGCGGAGCAGGAGTTGCTTGAGGGGTCAGTAGTAGGGTCTAGGAATGGGCCAAAGCAGACCTCGACCTTGGAGTCCATAGAGCAGCAGGGGGAGGAGGTCATAGTCTTGGAGGCGTTCGAGGGAGACCTTGCTGAGCCATCGCTGGAGGTGACTATGGAGAATTCCATCGAGGTTCCGTCCGAGACGTTTTCTAAGTATGAGTCGATCGAGGATGCAGAGGATACGGATGACTCTAGCAGCTTATCCTTGGAGTCACCAGTTGGTGGTCTGATCTTTTGATGATGACCTGATCCGGTTCCTGCTCACTTTGTAGATGATTCTTTTAGTATGCTTCCCTATCACCCTTTTGTTTATCGAACTGTAGTAGTCAATGTCAGTATGAATAGTATGCTACGACGTACGAATGTTATTAAGCTATCCGGGTTCCACTTAACTTATGTATTGTACGGGGATTGTTTAAGTATGGCTTCCGCATGCTTATATTTATATATCATCTCTCGACTTGTAAGTCTGGATCTTGGGACCGCGAGAGATTGTTAGTGGTTTGCTTGCAGGAATGTCCGCGTGCTTGTGCTTGGGGCGCGGGGCATGACATCCCCGCTTGTTTGGTATCAGAGCAAGGTCAGCTCGATACAAAGTGGATTGGGGACTGGAGTAATAAGGAGCGTTAAGTTGGGACAAGGACGGATAGCAAAATCTTAAGAGACCGGTCAGGGCAAGACATGGGATGCCTAGCATGTGACTTGACACCTTTGGATGGTGTTTGACCTTGGTAAGATTGTGACAAGGCATAAGGAAGTAAGCTCTCTGCTTAGGATTGAAGGTCATTTCTAGACATTGGCTTGCTTGATGAATGAAAGTGATTGATTTTAGTGAATCATTGGAGTGGAGGGAAACGAGAAATGGCCATGGCCCATTGGTTGAAATGTTTCTGAAATTGATGTACGGAGTACTGTTGTAGTATGACTATTTCTATTAAGGGTTAGTTAGTAGCTCTGGATTTGGATGGTTGAGTAAGTTACTAACTCATTGCTGAACTTGTTATGGATCAGGTTCAGTAGGAAGAGACAAGGATGAGTAACCCACCTAGGAGGGCTGGAAGACCAAGAGGCGGAGCCTCTAGCTCGAGGCCGCCCATAGCTGAAGATCCAAGAGTGGACGGCCTGCTGAGGGCAATGGAGGGGCTTAGAGACATTATAGAAAGGCAAGCCCAGAATCGGGACTCTGCCATAGCCCAGGTAGTAGGAGCTGCCCTAGCTGCCGTCAATACTAACATTGGCAACGCTGGTGGAAGTGGAAGTAGAAGTCAGGGCGAGCCGAACCAGAGTAACGAAACGGTAAACCCTCAAGAGGAAATCGTTGTGGCCAGATAGATGGGCCACCTAGTGGAACAGTTCATGAAACTGAAGCCGACATAGTTTGATGAAATTGGAGATCCCGAGCTAGCGCCTAGATGGATAGAGAAGCTAGAGAAGGCTTTTGGGGTGCTAAGATGCACAGATGAAAAGAAAGTACTGCTAGCTGTGTACCAACTGGAGGGTACAACAAATGACTGGTGGGCTGCCACCAAGGACAGAGTTTTCCCTGGAGGAGGGGCCATAAACTGGAATGCTTTTAAGAGGGCATTTAACGATAAATATTTCTTAGAAACGGCTAGAGAAAGGAAGCAGGTGGAGTTCCTGCAACTGCGTCGGAACCAGCTGACGATAGACCAGTACGAGGCTGAGTTCGCGAGGCTTTCGAGGTATGCACCTCGATTTGTGGAGGACCCTTTGGAGAAGGCACGAAGGTTCAGGGATGGTCTAAGACCCGAGCTCCGTAGCCAGATTATCGCTTTGAACTTGAAGACCTACCAGGAGATATATGAGCGAGGCCAAATGATTGAACGGGATTTTAGGGAAAGAAACACCATAACTGGATCGCGGTTTACATCATTCAAGGACAATCGCCAGATGGGCAAGAGGCCGATGGCGAATAATAGACGTTTTGTATCGCTCGTAAGGAAGAATATAGTGAAACCGCCAAACCCGGCGAACTGGAGCTGCAGACTGTGTGGCAGAAGGCATGGAAATGGGCCATGCCTAGTGAGGACAGGAGCATGTTTCAAGTGTGGTCAGCTAGGCCACCAGATGATGATGTGTCTAAACCAAGCACCAGCGAGTCGACCTCAAGGACAGAGGCCACAAGTTGGGCCGTCGAGTGCGACGTCTCAGACTAAGCAGAACAGACCGCCGGTGCAAGGCAAAGTATATGTTGTAGCCCGCAGAGAGGCAGAGGAAGTACCAAGAGTACTTATGCAACCAGACTGCTTATGCATTGATTGATCCTGGTGCCACGCACTCATTCGTGTCTGCACAGTTCGTTGAATTAGTAGGCATGAAATTAGAACCGTTGAGCATAATCCTGCATGTTACCACACCCTTAAAGGATAACACGATATTTTCGTTGAGCTGTGCTGGTTGTGAGCTAGTGATTGAGGAAAATAAAGAAAGCATTGATCTAGCCGTATTGCCCATGTTCGATTTTGACGTAATAATAGGAATGGATTGGTTGGGTAAGCAGGGGGTAGTAGTAGACTGTGGTAGTAGAACAATTCGATTTTATCCGAGAGATCGCCCTAACTTTGAGTTGGTAGGAAGTCGAGGGGGGATCTCGATTCTCTTAGTCTCATCTTTGGAAGTAACTAAGTTGATGTCTGATGGATGTCGGGCATACTTAGTAGCAGTAATGGATACGACTGCCGAGGAACCAAAGTTAGAGAATATCCCGGTAGTGCGTGAGTTCCCGGATGTGTTTCCCCAGGAATTGCCAGGATTACCACCAGAATGGGAAATAGAGTTTTTAATTGAATTAGCCCTTGGGACAGAGCCAATATCGAAAGCACCGTACAGGATGTCCTTGTCAGAATTAAAGGAGTTAAAGGTGCAAATGCAAGAATTGATAGATAAGGGATTCATCCGACCAAGTGCTTCGCCATGGGGAGCACCAGTGCTGTTTGTAAGAAAGAAGGATGAATCTTTGCGGCTATGCATTGATTATCGGCAGCTGAACCAAGTGACAGTAAAGAATAAGTATCCGTCGCCGAGGATCGATGATCTTTTTGACCAGTTGCAAGGAGCAGCGGTATTTTCGAAGATTGACTTGAGCACTGGGTATCACCAATTGAGGATCAAGAAGGAGGACATACCGAAGACGGCATTCAGGACGAGGTATGGTCATTACGAGTTTACGGTGATGCCGTTTGGATTGATGAACGCTCCAGCTGCTTTTATGGATCTAATACATCGAGTATTTAAGGAGTTCCTTGACAGATTCGTCAGTCTTTATTAACAATATCTTAATTTACTCAAAGAACGATGCAGAACATGAGGAACACTTGACTATTATACTATAGACGCTGAGGGAGCATACGCTCTACGCGAATTTGAGTAAGTGTGAATTTTGGCTGAACAAGGTAGCCTTTCTAGGTCATGTGGTGTCTGGTGAAGGGATTGCAGTGGACCCTACAAAGATAGAGGCTGTAACCAATTGGCTGAGGCCTACTACTGTCATAGAGGTCAGAAGTTTCTTGGGATTGGCAGGATACTATAGGCGATTTGTGGAGAAGTTCTCATCCATAGCCATCCCTCTGACACAGTTGACAAAGAAGGAAACGAAGTTTGAGTGGACTGATAGATGTGAGCAGAGTTTCCAAGAGCTTAAGCACAAATTGAAGACCGCACCAGTGCTGACCATTCCGTCAGGACCGGGAGGCTATGAAATCTACAGCGATGCTTCGCTAAAAGGATTGGGCTGTGTGTTGATGCAGCATGGCAGGGTAGTAGCCTATGCATCCAGGCAGTTGAGGCCACACGAGATGAATTACCCAACTCATGACCTGGAATTAGCGGCGATAGTATTTGCTCTGAAGATTTGGAGACATTACCTTTGTGGCGAGAAATTTCAGATATATACTGACCACCAGAGCTTGAAATACTTGTTTTCCCAAAAGGAGTTGAACATGAGACAACGTAGGTGGATGGAGCTGCTCAATGATTATGATTGTGAGATATTGTATCAGCTTGGGAAAGCAAATAGAGTAGCAGATGCATTAAGTCGAAAGTCAAGTATTGCATGCCTGCTAGTGAGAAGTTGGTCGACGATAAAGGACTTGAGAGATTCTGAATTTAGATTAGAGGTCGATCAGTTATTCAGTTTGATAGCGACTTTGAGGGTGGAACTTGAGATACAAAAAGGGATTAAGGCATTACAGTCTACGGACCCGGGGATTTAAAGAATTGTCGAGATGGATGTGACAAAGAGAAAGCCAGAATTTCAAGTGTCTGAGGACGGAATTCTGAGGTTCCAAGGACATTTATGTGTACCAAAGGATGAAGGACTCCAAGAGAGAATTTTGTCAGAGGCGCATAGGAGCAACTATAGTGTCTACCTTGGAAGTACAAAGATGTACCAGAATCTGTGGCAGCATTATTGGTGGAACGGAATGAAGGTAGACGTGGCAAGATACGTGGCTAAGTGTTTGACTTGCCAGCAAGTGAAGGCGCAGCACTGTAAACCTGGAGGACTGCTGCAGCTACTGGAGATTCCGGAATGGAAGTTGGAGCACATAACCATGGATTTCATAATGGGACTTCCGGGGAGTCAGAGAGGTCACGACTCGATATAGTTAGTCGTAGACCGATTGATCAAGTCTGCCCACTTCATTCCTGTACGAAAAGACTTCGCTATAGATAAGTATGCAAAGCTGTATATGAGACAAATAGTAAGATTACACGGAGTGCCAGTGACGATCACCTCGGATAGGAATCCGAAATTCACGGCGAATTTTTGGAAGAGCCTGTAAGAGGCCATGAGGACCCGACTGCAGTTAAGTACGGCATATCATCCCCAGACAGATGGACAGTCAGAAAGGACGATATAGACGCTTGAGGACATGTTGAGAGCGTACGTCATTGATTTCAAAGGTGGATGGGAAGAGCAGTTACATCTGGTAGAATTTGCTTACAATAATAGCTACCAGCAAAGTATACAGATGGCACCGTTCGAAGCACTCTATGGTAGAGCTTGCAGAACATCGATATGCTGGGACGAGGTAGGAGAAAGAAGTATCACAGGCTCCGAATTGGTAGAGCAATCGGTGGAAGCAGTAATGGTAATCCGGGATAGACTGAGGAGGGCACAAAGTCGCCAGAAGAGCTATGCAGACAAGTGGCGCAAACCCCCAGAGTTTCAAGTGGGCGATCATGTCTTCCTCAAGGTGTCGCCAATGAGGGGACTTTCGCGATTCGGAAGGAAAGGGAAGCTGAGCCCAAGATATGTAGGCCATTTTGAGATATTGGAGAGAATTGGAACTTTGGCCTACCGGCTTGCTTTGTTGCCAAATCTATCCCAGGTACATAATGTATTCCATGTGTCGATGCTAAGAAAGTATGAACCTGACCTGACACATGTGCTGGATTACGAGACCATAAAGGTTAACGACAGAGTGTCTTACATAAAAAGGCCAATAAGGATCGAGGATCGGAAGGAGCAAATCCTCAGGAATAAGAAGATCCCACTAGTCAAGGTAATATGGGAGCACCACGAAACGGAAGGAGCCACATGGGAAAACAAAGAAACGATGAGGCGACAACACTCCCATTTATTTGAGTAATTAAGTGTAATGTAAATTTCGAGGATGAAATTTTTGTAAGGGGGAAAGAGTTGTGACATTTTGATTTCCAGTCAACTTCAGACTCTGTAATGAGAAGTTTATATATATCAAGCGATGTGTTTCAGTCGTATTCCGCTGAAACCTGATCAATTTTAGTAGGGTGACCAAAAGGGAAAGGCTAACGCAAGACGAGGTACGTAGACCTAGGCGACTCAGATAGGGAATGTCGCTTTGACCATAAGGATTGTCGAGAGGATATTTAGAATCGCCGATAGGCTGATCTAAAAATGATTAAGGATTACCATACGAGTGTCATACGATTGGAGCGCGGGTGATGTCGCTTAACCAATGTATGATTGGCAAAATTATCCAAAATCGGACTGTGACGATCGAGACCATAAGGACTAGTGATAAACCCTCACAATTACATGACAACCAAAGCCACCACGAATTGACGAGCTCTAAACGTGATGAGAATCACGGGATCGATACACGTAATGTCTGCAAAAGCCGTTCGTCAGTTCGGGATAGGCTGGAATCACGTCTGATAGAGAAAACTATCAAAAACGAGTCCTGAAAAGTTTGAATTGGAAAATCAAGAATTCCAACATTATTTGGATTGGTCGTCGCCTTATCGAATAATCCTGAAACGAGAAAAATGACGTTCGGAACGTCGGAGGTAAAATGACTGTTTTGGCCCTCAAGCTTAGAACTTTACCCGTGCAATTGAAGAAGGGAATAATGGGCATTACACTCTCCCATGGATGCTGAAAATGAAGACTAAAAGAGAGCCATTGGATCTCCATGGGAAATGACAATGCCAAGTGTCAAGAGATTAAGGAGTGTGGTCATGTCACACTATTTGGCTCACCTAACATTCAAGCCATTGATCAAGCATTTGAATATAGCCTCTCCTTTCTCTCTCCTCACCCCCATACGGCCAGACCAACCTCCTCAAGCCACCGAAATCTTCTGCTTCTTCCTCTTTAGTTTCTGCCGTCGTCCGACCAGACCCGATGCCACTGTTCGCCGCCCAGGATCTGCCCTTCCGACCACTGTTTGACCGCTGGCCGACCACCTCGACGAAGATCCACGTCTTACCGAACTCCTCCAATAAGAATCAGGTCGATTGGAGCACCGAGGAGCTCTGGGCAAAAAATTTCCCGAGAGCCGATAGAATCGGAACAAACCAGAGGTAGGTCCGGTTCTTAGCCCTTTTAATGGACGAAATGTTGGAATTTTAGGCTCAAATTTTGTGGAGACTCAGTATACATATAAAGGATTCTGTGGTAAAAATTGGGGCTTAATTTGATAAGTTTATAACCACAAACCGGCCTCGTACATTTTTCCCAGAAACTGCCGCCATTTTGACCGTAGGCGATTCGGCGACTTTGGACGAATTTCCAGCGAGCAATCGACTCGAAACTCACAGTGAGCCTCCTAAATCCTTAGGCAGACATGTTAAGGAGTAGAATAGCATATAATTGATGGATTTTAAGTAGATTAGGACCGGTTGGGCCCGGCTAGCACAAAACCGAATGGAACCAGCTCGGTACTGGGCCCAAACCGAATCTGTGGAGGGATGATTGTGGATGATTTGAGCTGTAAATTGATTATTATGATGTGATGAGGTGTTGAGGGTCAAGTTATGGATGATTGAGATTGATGGATTGAGGAATTGAGTACGAAAATTTGACAAATTGATTGAAATTCTAGGTTGCGCGACAAGTCTGGGTGTGGACCTTAGTTGGCCGAACCTTAGATAATCCAAGAAGAAGAAATTTGTGTTGTCCAGTCAAAGGTAAGGGATTTCCTAAATCGAGACTAGGGGAATTGGACTCTATTGGGTGTGTCGGGAATTGATTGGAGCGATGTATGAGAAATCCTTGTAAGGGATGTTTTTAATACACCCTAAGGTATTATAGAATGCATATGTGTGAAGTTGTTCGTGCTTGAATGGTTGTCATGTCTGTATGTCATCTGATTTGCTTGAATGCCACAGAATTTATGAAATGCATTTGAATTGGCACTTGCCACTGAGTGTGCAATTGAATTGAAAGTCAAAGCATAAGTCTTGATTGTGGCATGAGCATGGTATGGCAAGGCCCTAAGGCGTATGAGACGTGAGGCGGGAATTGATACCCTGATGCGACAAGATCGCGGCGTGAAGTTATGTTTGTATGGCACCCTGATGCGACGAGGTCGCGAGATTGAGATAGACACGGTCCTGATGCGAATTATTTGTGGGACGGAGTATGAGTTAATGAGCTTTGTCTGGAGATTTATCGAGACCTGATACGTTTACGCGGGTCACCGATGACGGTCTGATGCGTTTAAGCGGACCGAGCCTGAGACGACTAGTTCACGAGCTAGAGAATGAGGCAGGTAGAGATTGATGGATGTGGTGAAGTGGCAGGCTAAGGGTACATGTGCATCTGAGTGTGGCACGAGATCACAAATGCATGTCTGTCTTTTGTATGTTGTTGTTTATTGAATTGTGATTGTTATGCCTGTGTGTTCATGAGTTTGGATCTGTTGAGGGATGCGACTACCTGAGTGGACTGTCAACCTGACCTAGGGTTAGATTTTTCTTACTGAGATGTGTATCTCACCCATTTTGGGAAAACCTTTACTTTACAGATCCTAGGCCATAGCTCTGTGGTCAATACATTTTGGGGACCCAAAAGAGATGACGGCGTACTATGATGAGTTCCCGGATAGGCAAGGGAACGTATATGTGAGGAAATGTATTGTCGTATGGGTGGACAAGGGTAAGCTTGAGTGGAAGCCTCATAGATTTGAGGCGTGGTTCAAGAAGGAAGGGGATTCGTAGATAGGGCTGCTGAAGCCCCACGAGGTACCACAAGTCGTCATACCCGAATGGAACCAGACTGTAGCGGAGCAGGAGTTGCCTGAGTGGTCAGTAGTAGGGTCTAGGAATGGGCTAGAGCAAACCCCGACCTTGGAGTCCACAGAGCAGCAGAGAGAGGAGGTCATAGTCCTGAAGGCGTCCGATGGGGACCTTGCTGAGCCGTCGCTGGAGGTGATTGTGGAGGATTCCGTCGAGGTTCCGTCCGAGACGTTTTCTGAGTATGAGTCGATCGAGGTTGCAGAGGATACGGATGACTCCAGCAGCTCATCCTAGGAGTCTCCAATTGGTGGCCTGATCTTTTGATGATGACCTTATCCGGTTCCACTGACTTAGTAGATGGTTCTTTTAGTATGCTTCCCTGTCACCCTTTTGTTTATCGGATTGTAGTAGTCAGTGTCAGTATGAATAGTATGCTATGACGTACGAATGTTATTAAGCTATCCGGGTCCCACTTAACATATGTATTGCACAGGGATTGCTTAAGTATGGCTTTCGCATGCCTATATTTATATATCATCTCTCGACTTGTAAGTCTGGATCTTGGGACCACGAGAGATTATTAGTGGTTTGCTTGCAGGGATGTCCACATGCTCGTGCTCGAAGCGCAAGGCGTGACATCAACCCCGCATCTCTTACGCCTCAGGGTGCCATTCAATTCAAACCCCGCGCCTCATGGTATCTAGTCACACAACCCCGCGTCTCATACGCCTCAGAGTGCCATTCAATTCAAACCCCGCGCCTCAGAGCCTCAAGGTATCCAGTCACACAACCCTGCGTCTCATACGCCTTAGGGTATCGCAACTTCTCAGACATGCCAAAAGTTCATTTCATTTCATAGCACACGTTCGAATGCACTCATGCGATGAACAACACATCCATGGCATGCGAGACAATTGAATTGACACAAATGCAATAACCAATTCATGACACAAGCATTATCATTCAATCATGTCCTCAATAGCTTTCTAAGACATACATTGGACAACCACATTATAGTCTCCAAGAACCGATCAATTTTCACACGAATCACCCAATCTAGTCCAATCCTCCTATCAAAGGTTTAAAATCCCCTTACCTCAAGCTTAATGCAATGCAATTCCTCTTCTAAGCGCCTCAAGGGTTCGGCTCTACTAGTCCAAGGACAACTCAAACGCGCAACCTAAGGAAATTTCATCCAATCGTTAATTTCCTCGCTCAAATCACCACCCCACTAATCATACACCTCATGGGCCAATCAATTAACATTCTAACTCTTCTCAACGATAAATTTGGAGCTCAATTACAACCACCAACAACCCCCACAGAATCTGTATGCACAGAACCGAAACAGTGCAATTTCGGTTCTGTGTATACCCCAACTAAACAGCCCTTAAACTATCATAAATCCTCAATTTAATTACTAATCTACTTGCTAACATGTAGTTCTAAGGGTTGGGGAGCCTCACCAAAAATTTGGAGCCAAGGCGACGCCGGAAAGTCCTTGAACGGCGCCGGTTCCTTCGAGTTCTCCAACGGTCAGTTTTTGCCCTTCAAACACAATACCCATTTGGGGTCAAAACTCCATCAAATTCCTTCAAAATTTTTACCACAGCTCATTCAACATTAATACTATAAGTGTAGAAGACCTTATCGAAGATTTGAAGCAATTTGAAGTTTGGAAGACCCCGGAACAGGTCTTTCCCCAAAATCGGTCAGAATTTGATCTCGCTTGACCTTTGTCCACTCAAATCGAGTTATGAGAAGATCTACAGGGTCAAATTGAGCATATAATATGTCTATGGAAAGATAAGATAATATTCTTTCATTTGAAGGTAGTTTTACTTCGATCCAATATCGAACGAAGAAGATATGATCGGAATAGTGAGATGGTCGGGACTGATCAACTGGGAGTTCTCGAATTCAAAATTGACCAGCCTGACCTTTGCTCCTTCAAAAGGCTCTACGGGACAAAGGGCTAGGTGGATTTGGACCCATAATATCTTGTTGGAATGGCAAGACGATAAGATTTCCAATGGTAGGTGATACGCCTTTATTCGATGACGGACAAAGAAGTTATAGTTGGAACAGTGAAGTAGTCGGGACAGAGTAACGGGCTGGTCGGCAAGAGAGAGAAGAGGAAGAAGAAGAAAATGGAGAAAGTGAAGAGAGAGAGGGATGGCCGGCCAAATGAGAAGGAGAGAGAGTCTTCCACCAATAATTCACTTGGTCAAAGGCTTGAATAGTAGGTTAAAAGTGTTTACATCAACTCATAGCCTAATCCTTTGACACTTGTCCTCATGTCAATCAAGGCTCATCCAATGGCCCTCATTTTTCTTGATTTTCGGCAGCCTATAGGGTATTATGATTGACCAAAAGGCCCTTATCTAATTATAAATGTAAGATTAAGACTTGAGGGGCAAAATGACAATTTTGCCCTCGACGTCCGGAACGTCGTTTTTCTTATTCGAATTACCTTTGATGAGGCGACGTCTAATTCAATTAGAACGTTGGAATCTTTTTTTTTCATTTTTCAATTTTGAGATTTCATTTCATATCTCAAGCCTCAAGGGAGTGAAAATTCGGAATGTCACAACTCTTCCCCCTTTAAAGAAATTTCTTCCTCGAAATTTGCAACCTTCTAACCATCCAGTCTTTTGGGGTATCGGCGTCTCATCGCATCCTTATTCTTTCGAATAATTCCTTTCATGACTTGACAATCTTACTTGTCCTTTCCGACCAAAGCCATCTCCCTAGGACTTGTCTCCTTTAGTCCTCAATCTAATTTGCTTCTCTCCATTCTCTTTCGATGCTCCTACATCTGTCAGCAGTTCATCCTCGACCGTTCATATCATCTCTCCCATTTGTCCATCACCATTATTACTAAACCCTCGCCAGAATGCACTCTTTAATGTCCATACCATTCGACGTATCAATCCTTTCAAGGGCATGCCTTTTTCTTGTCTGCACGTTTAATACTTGACCTCATGCTCGACTAACCAAATTTTCAGTCCATTCCATTGATAATATCGATGCAAGTCTGGCACACCTTTGTGTCATCCCAAGGAACACCATAATTCTCCTTTTGAATTTATGATGAGGTCATTTCTTTAAGTTCCTTTTCAATATTGGACTCGTACTCTCGTCCATAGGACTTTAAGGTTTCTACACTCAACTTTGAGGTTTCTTTCCCAGGTATCCGAAAATTTGAATTTCCTCCTTGTTCTATCCATCTCCATAACCCCTTAAATGTCAGGGTCTATTCATCGCAGCATCTCAATTCCTTTCTGACTTCACGCTTGATGCTTCAGGTAGTTATCAAACTAGTCAATTGACAACTTTCCAATTTAGGAGTTGGATTTCTTATTCCTTAAGCAAAGCCTATCCTTTATCCGCCAAATGCATGATGGTCAGTTTTCACTTATATGCATCTGCTTCTTAAATCACCCTTTTCTAGGCGATATAGGATATTTCATCCTTAGTCCTTAAGCAATCTCCTTCACACACGTTGTTCCTCATTCAATTTTTCTAGGCAACCACATACCTCAAATTCTTATGGTTCCTATAAACTTGAAACCTCTCCATGAGAGTCGTGTTTTCCAACTTCATAGCAAGAACATTTGCAAGCCAATTCCAACCATGCATTAGACGTTCCAACTCATATAGCTTTACTATCACGACGTATTAGCATAGCCCACTTCATTTTGCTTTACTATGGCTCAAATTTCCTTTCCGCGTCTCGTCATTATGATTCACTCGACCCCTTTTTAATTCCAAATAGGAACACTATAGTCGGCGTAGTCATCAACTTGACTTAATTCCTCGAAAGCTCTTTTCGTATTCATTCATCCATTGAATTGCTTTTGTGGGAAATCTTCCCCTGATCCATCCATAGCAATTCATCAATTCCAAGAACTTCTAATTTCCGTAATTCACATCGATCTTAGTCGATTCATCACTTATTCCATTCCTCAAGGGCTCCACGGGGATTTCATTTCCCAGAAATTTCACTACTGAGGAATCTTATCTCATCAGGCCCACAACTCGTGCTCTTCACAATTAGTAGTACACAACGAGCATCTCCTTAGAGTCCGCAGGATATTCTCGAAAATTATTCATGTTTCTCTTGACTCCTTAAATGAGTCTATTCATCGTCTCTAAAGACGGTAGCAATCAATCCAATTATTCCTTGGATACTCAATTTGACTTTTGTCAATTTCTTTCTACCAGGTGTCGAATCTTCAAACTATTCTTCATACTTTTCACTTGAGAGCTCAAACCTTGGTCCTCTACTCTCATGAGTCCCCACTTAAACTACACAATATTCTATTCATTTTTGTCACTCCTTTCTCAGGAAGCATTAGTGCCTTGACCTCTTGGTTTCACAATCAGCTAATGCGATCTTATGTCAATTTCGTTGTTTTAACTCAACATCGACATCATCCTAGAATTCAACATTGTTCACATGATAGCTTCTCGACTTGATTTTCAAAAAAAATCATTCAAGCTTGCGTCCTCCTTGTTAGTCCAGACTTTTCATTTTAGCACCAAGACAATTGGCATTTTTTTTTCTTCCTTATGCACTAGGATCTCTTACCCTATGAAGGAAACCATACACTTCAGTGGCATTCTTTTACTTTGAATCCACCTTGTCTTTCTTATCCTATAGGACATCTGTCTTGGAGTCTCGCCAACAGCAGTTCCTTTACTTCCGGATTCTAACACCACCACACTTTAACATTCTCCTTCCAATAGTTCAGCCACCTCAAGTGACAAGTTTCATTCTTCCTTGGTCTCCACAAATTCATATTTTAGATATTCAATTCGACTTCCTCAAGTCGCCTTGCGATTACAATTGAAGCATCATTTTTGCTTATTCACCCATTCATTAAAATCGCAAGTAACTAGGATCATCAAGTCCATTCATCTTTCTTTCCATCAATGATCATGTCATGATCCAATCGTCCTTAAGTACAACGCCCTATTCTCTAGGGGTGATAACTCGCAACGCCACTTTTAATGGTTTCGATTCAACCTCAATCAATCTCATAAAATCCACAAGGTCTGACAGACTGACACATCAGTCTTCTTATTATTCCTTACAACAACAAAAGGTTAATCACCATAAGCCTTATGTCATAGTAATGACATTTCCTTATAGGCACATTCTATGTTCCATAAGTGAAGTTCTCTTTTCTCACAATCCATGAACAGAAATTCTCTTATTTATTCCTCTCCCGATCATCCACTTCTTTTCTTGATGTCCATTACAGTTCATCAGATTCAGGAATAACAATTAGCAAAAGGCCTTCAAATCCCAATCCACTCAGAGACTTCACGTCTCATTTAAAGGGTCCTTGACCATCTTTACCATATGCTTAAACGAACTTGAGAACTCTGTCTCACACTGGTCGATCGTCCTTGGATCCTTTCAAGATTATTCGGATCCAAACAACCTTTGCTCTCGAGCAATCCCAAGAGGATATTTTTCATTGAACAACTCAACAAGGGTAATCTAGGCAGATATCATGCCCTTGAGGAAACCCTTCCTCTAGTGACCTTTCACCAATTACTAACAGCCTCTTAAGGCTAAAACTGCCAGGGTCACTTTCTTTCCTTAGTGTACCCAAACCTCTAAGGTTTCCTTATCAAGATCCCCAATCTAGAGGAAGACAATTTCAAATCTTATCCCTCTACCTAACTCAGTCAATCTCAACCTTATACATAGTTTTACAAGCTTTTCCAAACTCTCATGGTCCTTCTCATACATTCAATTTAGAAAAGATTAACTCAGAGTCACCTTTCTCATGATTTCCATCACTTTAACTCATCAATACTAGCATCTGTCACCACAGTGACTTAGACAATCATGGCTCCTCCTCCTCGAGCTTGCTTAACCAACAAATTTCCTCATTTCCATTTAAAGTTCCTACGACCCATTCAGCTCTTGGGTCTCGTACGATTAACAGATCGAGTCATATTCCTCATACTCCCATCGCCTATCTTTACTCAATTCTCATGATCTATATCAATTCTTGGATCTTCCATACCATGTATACTCGAGCCCAATGCTCTTCTACGACCATACCTTAGTCGTTCAACCTTATTAGGTTCTCATGTCACTTGAACCACTACGATTCCCTCCATGAATTAAAAACTTAAGTCATCTACTCAAGTCTATCAGTCTCAGGCTGCTCATATCATCATTTATCATTATCCACCTTACAGTGGTTCCTAAACAAATTTCAACTAGCTGTCAATTATCTAAAGATTTCGAATTCTCATCAGTCAATGACTATTCAACAGGCCAGCCTCAACAAGGCAACTTCTCAATCTTCAGCCAATTACTAGGCAAGCTTCAACTAGGCCAAAACTCAACTAGGTCAACACCCAGCAAATACTCAAAGCATCACTTCTATAAATCAATCGCTCATGCCATAAGCATGTAGCATTTGCCACTCTGTCATAAACGCGACAGGTTATCTCATTCTCAACAGACATCAGTTCAATGGGTATAAGCCCCATATATCGTCTACTCTCTCTCTCAGTTAGACCTTGGCCAAGCCAATCACATAATACCAATTACAAAACATGCCCAATAGGTCAATCATAAACGTCAATTTTCCTTTCAAACGGCATCCACCGCCAAGCACAAAGCTTTTAATTATGCCAATCACATGCATCATTTCACATGACATGCCACTTTTGAACATCTTCTTCGAGGATCAATCTCGTGCCATCATCTCTTAACCACAATTGGACTCAACCTGATACCTAGACTTCCCCTTTCAAGTTATGACTTGGGTCATTCCTGCTTCTTGCCATCTTAGAAGCTTGTCAGGAGCCGTTCCTTGTCCGGACCTCTCTGTCCTGGCGATCACTCCCCGCCCGTTGCAGGTTATCCCAAGTCATACATCTACGGAGAAAGCCCTATTCCACATGTCCCATGCCATGCTTCATGACGGTTTATAGGTATCCCATCAACTTGTCCTATACTAAGCGACAGTTTATTAAGTCCAATAATGATAAGCTCATGCACACACCTTCCTCGACTTTCATTTTAATGCCACAAACACATGCGCGTCCTGATTGTCCTCGCCATTCATCAGACCATAATCATCTCCAAATCTATTCTTATGCATTGAAGATTTCTAATTCCATCAATGACCATCACTTCTCATAGATTAATTGCCTATGTTCAACCATAAATCCCAAGTTTAGTCACTATTCAAGCTAACTCAATATGCATTCAATCACAATTGGCCTTTACTCTAATATTTCTTGTGTACACCTCGCCTCATTTCATCCAAGGCTGACAATAGCAATTGATAGCTAAACCATCAAGATATCACGCAATTCAAGCCTGAATCCACTAACATCAGTCGCCTCTTTATAACTCGTACTCTTCAAATTGGGTCATTGACAAACTAAGATCACAATCATACACTTCAATTGACCCTTCATTCATAATTTATTCTCTATCAACCTCAAATCCAGGCTTATGACTCCTCAATTTTTATTCACTTCCTTGTGAGCCTCATTCATAAATCACTTAAGATCATCCCTTAAATCGATACTAGGACCATTAGAATACTACACAAATTCAAGCCTATAGTTCTCAAGATTCAGCAATCCATGCTTATCTCTCGAGGTCTCACTACCTAATTGTCATCAAGTCATCGCTCCTTATCACTCCAAGTCTCAATCACATTGGATCGAGCTGACCTTGCTCTGATACCAAGCAAAAAGGGATGTCACGCCCCGAACCTATCAGGCACGCAAAATCCCACCAGGTCCGTCTTGTCTTTCGGTGGTACCCAGGATCCGACGGTCGACAATTAATAACTTCTAAATGATACAAACATGCGGAAGCGAAGAAACTTCTCCATTCAATTCAACCTTAAGATGACTCAGGACATAGGGTACGTCTTCTTATAAACACCGACTACAGGTTCAGAGGATACAACTCTAATTTCACGGCAACATGAAATCCTTAAAGTCACAAAAGTGTAAATCCATTTCCTATAATTACTTATTTAGATACCAATCATTGGCAAGCTCGGATTTCCATCGCCTAAGACCTGAAAAAGTTAATCCCTCGACGGGATGAGATATAAATCTCAGTAAGGTAGGTCCTAACCCTAGGTTAGGCTGACCATCCACTCAGGCAAATGCAATCACAAACAATTAGTACAAGTAATCACATAAAGCATTCAACTGTCAATAAACAACATACGGATGTCAAGCATGCAGTCATGGCATCATTTCACATCATTAGGATCAAGCACACGTTGCCATGTCAAATCACGACTTCCACCCTTCTAGTCTGCCTTACTTTCATGCCCGCGTTTAGAACGCCTCAGGTTCGGTCCACGTAAACGCATCAGACCGTCTCATTGACAAACCTGCGTAAACGCATCAGGTTTTCAATTTTACTCCAGACCTGTGTCGACACGCCTCAACTCCGTCCCGCGTTTCAATGCATCGGGACATTGGCCATTTCAACCCCGCGTCTCATACGTCTCAGGGTGTCATTCAATTCAAGCCCCGCGTCTCAGCGCCTTAGGGTATCCAGTCACATAACCCCGCGTCTCATACGCCTCAGGGTGCCATTCAATTCAAACATCGCGCCTCAGCGCCTCAGGGTATCTAGTCACACAACCCCACATCTCATACGCCTCAGGGTATCACAACTTCTCAAACATGCCAAAAGTTCATTTCATTTCATAGCACACGTTCGAATGCACTCATACGACGAACGACGCATCCATGGCATGCGAGATAATTAAATTGACACAAATGCAACAATCAATTCATGTCACAAGCATTATCATTCAATCATGTCCTCAATAGCTTTCTAGGACATACATTGGACAACCACATTATAGTCTTCAAGAACCGATCAATTCTCACATGAATCACCCAATCGAGTCCAATCCTCCTATCAAAGATTTAGAATCCCCTTACCTCAAGCTTAATGCAATGCAATTCCTCTTCAAAGCACCTCAAAGGTTCGGCCCTACTAGTCCAAGGACAACTCAACTGCGCAACCTAAGGAAATTTCATCCAATCGTTAATTTCCTCCCAAAAATCATCACCCCACTATTCATACACCTCATGGGCCAATCAATTAACATTCTAACACTTCTCAACGATGAATTTGGAGCTCAATTACAACCACCAATAGCCCCCACAAAATCGGTATGCACAGAACCGAAATAGGGCAATTTCGGTTATGTGTATACCCCAACTAAACAGCCCTTAAACTTTCATAAATCCTCAATTTAATCACTAATCTACTTGCTAACATGTAGTTCTAAGGTTTGGGGAGCCTCACAGAAAATTTAGAGCCAAGGCGACATTGGAAAGTCCTTGAACGGCGCCGGTTCCTTCGGGTCCTCCAACGGTCAGTTTTTGCCCTTCAAACACAAGACCCATTTGGGGTCAAAACTCCATCAAAATCCTCCCAAAATTTTTACCACAGCTTATCCAACTTTAATACTATAAGTGTAGAAAACCTCACCAAAGATTTGAAGCAATTTGAAGTTCGAAAGACCCCGGAACAGGTCTTTCCCTAAAACCGGTCAAAATCTGACCTCGCCTGACCTTTGTCCACTCAAATCGAGCTACGGGAAGATCTATAGGATCAAATTGAGCTTATAATATGTCCATGCAAAGAATAGACAATAAAATTTCATTTGGTGGCGTTTTTACCTCGATCTGTTATCGGACGAAGAAGATATGACCGGAATAGTGAGGCGGTCGGGACTGGTCGGCTGGGAGCTCTCGGATTCAAAACTGACCAGTCTGACCTTTGCTCCTTCAAACGGCCCTACGGGATAGATGGCTTGGTCGATTTGGACCTATATTACCTTTTTGGAACGGTAAGACGATAAGATTTTCAATGGTAGGTGGTATGCCTTAATCCGATGACGGACAAAAAAGTTACGGCCGGAACAGTGAAGCAGTCAAGATAGGGTGACGGGCTGGTCGACAAGAGAGAGAAGAGGAAGAAGAAGAAAATGGAGAAAGTGAAGAGAGAGAGGGATGGCCGGCCAAATGAGAAGGAGAGAGAGTCTTCCACTAATAATTCACTTGGTCAAAGGCTTGAATGGTAAATTAAAAGTGTTTACATCAACATATAGCCTAATCCTTTGACACTTGTCCTCATGTCAATCAAGGCTCATGCAATGGCCCTCATTTTTCTTGATTTTCGGCAGCCTATAAGGTATTGTGATTGACCAAAATGCTCTTATCCAATTATAAATGCAAGGTTAATGCTTGAGGGGCAAAATGGTAATTTTGCCTTCGACGTCCGGAACGTCGTTTTTCTGATTCGAATTACCTTTGATGAGGCAACATCTAATTTGATTAGAACGTTGGAATCTTTATTTTTTATTTTTCAATTTTGAGATTTCATTTTATATCTCAAGTCTCGAGGGGGCGAAAATTCGGAATGTCGCATTTTTGGCCAGGGAACAGCATTTTCTTATAGAAAATTCTTTTCTTTTGAGTTCTTTTGAATCTTGGGGTTGGCCAATAAAAAGAGATGAATAAGCTGAATGGCTTCATCAAAGAACATGGTTAAAAACTGAAATTTTTCCCTTTCTGGGGCTAACTTCCATCAATCTTTTAAGGAACCAGTGATCGATTGACAAATTCAAGGAGAACATCATAGGTACTGTGTTCTTTTAGGTTCTTGGTAATCAACCAAGCATGAAACTCTTGGAGTCTTTTGGCCCATTTGTGATAAGGGATATCATCCAAAGTGAAGAAATTAGATGAATAGGTTTTTGAGGACAATGGGTCATGATGAGGCCATGAAGGTGGTGTGTCACGCCCCGCGCCCCGGGCACGAGCACGCGACTCCCTGCAAGCAAACCAAATATCTCTTGTGGTCCCAAGATCCACAAATAAGTCAAGAGACATAATATATACCAAGCACGCGGAAGTAATAATGAAATAACTCCTCCGTACAAAATATAAGTGGGACCTAGGTAGCGCCAATACTGTCATACATAAATCCAAATGTTCATACAGGCACATAGCTACTAAATCCGCTAATACGAGGGGCGACGGGGTAAGTACACCATCAACATCCAAAAGAAATAGGGTCAGGATCGGCTGATAAGCTGGGAGCTCCTAAGATGAGCTGCTGGAGTCCTCGGTGTCCTCTGCGCCCTCCGTGGCCTTGTACTCCGAAAAGGTCTCAGAGCGAACCTCTATAGTATCCTCAGCTATCTCCTCAGCAGATGGCTCCATGAGATCCTCCTCGGTCACCTCGACCACAATGACCTCCTCCTCCGTGTTCTCTATAGTCGGGGTCCTCTCCGATCCATTCCTAGAACCGACAACAGACCCCTAGGCCTGGTCTAAATCTCGGGTGAGGTGGCACCAACTAGGGACAACTCCCTGGGGCACCTCATTGGGCTTCAATGGCCCGGTAGACACATCCCCGACCTTCCTAAACCAGGCCTCATACTGATGAGGCTTCCAGCTCGTACTACCTTCGTCTACCCAAACCACGTACACTTCCTTACATAAATAGTTCCCTGCCCGTCAGGGAACTCGTCAAAATAGGTGGACATCTCCTTCGAGTCTCCAAAACGAATGGGCCACATCGTCAAGGCCTAGGATCTGTAAAAAAATAAGGGTCCCCAACCGGGTGAGATTCACATCTCAGTAAGGTGGGTCTTAACCTTAGGTTAGGCCGACCATCCACTCAGGCAGTCACATACCCCAATCATTCAAACTCATAGACATATAAGGCAAAACAAATTTAGAAAGCCACACACAGATGATAGGCATGCAATTATGGCATCATATCACATTCAGATGATCATGCACAACTCGTCCTATCACATTACCACAACCATCTTCTCCTGTCTGCCTCAATCTCATGCCCGTGATTAGATTGCATCAGGCTCGGTCCGCGTAAACGCATCAGACAGTCATCGACAACCCGCGTAAACGCATCAGGTTTCAATGATACTCCAGGCCAGTGTCAACATCTCATATCTCCATCCCGCGTAAACGCATCAGGACCGTGGCCATCTCAACCTGCGTCTCGTACGCATCAGGTTGCCACACGACTCCAACCCAGCGCTTCAGTGCCTCAGGATACTCATGTCCACCACCCCGCGTCTCATACGCATCAGGGTTTCACCATGTCACACTCATGCCATGATTCTCAATTCATTTCACATTCATAATGCAATGTGCAACTCAAGCACAATCATACACCCATGGCATGCAAGACAATCAAAGTGACACTCAGACAAGACAAGTAATTCAAGCACAAGCATTAGCACACATTAATCCCCTATACCATCTTAGGACGTACCAAGAACATTCATCTTGAAATTTCTCACAAATCAATCAAATTATCGCCCGACTCACCCAATTAAGTCAAATCTTCCTATCCTAAGTTTAGGATTTCCTTACCTCGAGTTTAATCCCACAAAATCCTCTTTTCATGCGCTCAATAGTTCGGCCTCAAAGGTCCAAGAGCGAACCCACCGCGCAACCTAGGAAATTCCAATCAATTGTCAATTTCTCTTGTCCAATTCACCCATCCATGAATCACAAACTGCCATCACACAATCCTCATCATCCTAGCATGTCTCAATCACCAATTTGAGACTCAAAACCAACAACCATAGCCTCCACAAAACCGGCCTTCCACAGAACCGAACCAGCTATTTTCGGTTCTATGCCTAGCTCTTAATCTACTCCAAATCCACCATTTAATCATTAACCTACTTGCTAACATGTCTATCTAAGGGTTCATGATGCTCACCAAGGGTTTGAAGTCAAGTCGTCGTCAGAAATCCCTTGAAAGTCACCGGTTCCTTCAAGACTACAACCGGCAGTTTCTGTCTAATGTTCACAAGACCCATTTGGGGTCAAAACTCCATCAAATTGAGTTTAAATTTTTACCACAGATCACTAAACAAGTCCCCTGGATCTTCAGAAAATTTGGTCACAAGATTCCAACATTTCGATGTCCTTAAGGGTCAGAAACTCTGCCTACCTCAGATTGTGTCGGTTTCCGTCGACTTCCGAGAGAATGGTTGGCCGGAGCTCCTCGGTGGCTCAATCAACGCCCTTCCACTTCGAAGAGGTCGGAAAGAGGTAGGGCTAGGCGTGGGTGGTTGGCTCGCCGGCTGGTGGTCGCCGAAGGGGCTCGTCGATGGCAACGAATGGCGAGGTAGAAGCTATTCGTCAGCGGCGGTAGAGAGAAGGAAGAAGAAGATGAGCTCGGTGGTTTGAGGGGTGTATGGCCGGCCAAGGAGAGAGAAAAGAGACTATATTCAACCCTCAAAGTCAAAGGGAAGAATGGTAGGTGGGCAATAGTGGACAAAATCACTCTTTAGCCCATCCATTGACACATGTCTTAGTGTCATTCAAGGGTGATCCAATGGCCACAATTTCTCCACTTTTTCAATAGCCTTAGGGTGGTTGAAAGACCAAAATGCCCGTCTTCATTTGCATAAGCAAGGCTAAAGCTTTGAGGGGCAAAATGGTAATTTCACCCCCGACGTCCGAAACGTCATTTTTCTCGTTCCAATATTCTTCGATAAGGCGATGGCCAATCCAAACATAACGTTGGAATTCTTAATTTTCCATTTTCAATTTTCAAGACTCGTTTCTGATTGTTTTTTCTATCAGACGTGGTTCCAGCCTATCCCAAACCGACGGGTGGCTTTTGCAGACTTTACGCGTATCGACCCTGTGATTCCTATCACATTTAGGGCTCTTTAATTCGTGGCGACTTTGGTTGTCATGTAATTGTGAGTGTCTATCACTAGTTCCAATGGTCTCGATTGTCACTGTCCGATTTAGGAAAATTTTGCAAATCATACGTTGGTTAAGCGGCATCACCCGCGCTCCAATCGTATAACACTAGCAATGCATCCCTTAATCGTCCTTAGATCGGCCTTTTATGGTTCTAAATGTCCCATCGATAATCCTTATGGTCAAAGCGTCATTTCCTATTTGAATTCCCTAGGTCCTCGTACCTCGTCTCTTGTTAGCCTTTCCCTTTTGGTCAGTTTACTCAAATTGATCAAATTTGAGCGAGATACGGCTGAAATACGTCACTAGATACACTTCTCATTAATGAGTCTGAAATTAACTGGAAATCAGAATGTCACAACTCTTCCCCCTTACAAAAATTTCATCCCCGAAATTTACATCAAACTTAATTACTCAAACAAATGAGGGTGTTGTCGCCTCATTATCTCTTCGTTTTCCCACGTGGCGCCTTCGATTCCATGGTGCTCCCACACAACCTTGACCAATGGAATCGTCTTATTCCATAGAGTTTGCTCCTTCCGGTCTTCAATCCTGATCGGCTTCTCCACGTAGGATACCCAATCGTCTACTTCTATGACCTCATAATCCAGCACATGTGTCGGGTCTGGTTCGTATTTTCGTAGCATTGACACGTGGAAGACAATATGTACCTAGGATAGATTAGGCGGCAAGGCAAGCCTGTAGGCTAGTGTTCTAATTCGCTCCAAAATTTCAAATGGACCCATGTACCTTGGGCTCAATTTTCCCTTCTTTCCAAATCGCGATAATCCCGTCATCGGCGACACCTTGAGGAAGACATGATCGCCTACCTGAAACTTCAAAGGCTTACGCCGCTTATCCGTATAACTCTTCTGACGACTCTAAGTAGTCCTCAGCCTATCCCGAATTATTTTTACTACTTCTACAGATTGCTCCACCAATTCTGGGCCCGTGAAACTTCTTTCTCCAACCTCATCCCAGCAAATCAGGATTCTGCAGGCCCTTCCATAAAGTGCTTTGAATGGTGCCATTTGGATGCTCTACTGATAGCTATTATTATACACAAATTCCACCAAATGTAACTGCTCCTCCCATCCACCTTTAAAATCAATGACGCATGCTCGTAACATGTCCTCAAGCGCCTGAATTGTCCTTTCCGACTGTTCGTCCGTCTGTGGATGATACGCTGTACTAAACTGCAATCGAGTTCCCATGGCTTCTTAAAGACCCTTCCAAAAGTTTGCCGTGAATTTGGGATCTCTATCCGAGGTAATCGTCGCAGGCACTCCATGTAGTCTCACAATCTGTCTCATGTATAACTCGGCGTATCTATCCATTGCGAAATCCTTCCACACGAGAATGAAGTGGGCGGACTTGGTCAATCTGTCCACGACTACCCATATGGAGTCTTGACCTCTCTGGCTCCTCGGGAGTCCCATCACAAAATCCATAGTTATATGCTCCCACTTCCATTCAGGAATCTCCAGTGGCTGTAGTGGTCCTCCAGGCTTACAGAGATGCGCTTTCACTTACTAGCCTGTCAAACACTTAGCCACATACTTTGCTACGTCCACCTTCATCCCGTTCCATCAGTAGTGCTGTCGCAAGTTCTGATACATTTTTGTACTCCCAGGGTGGATATTATAATTGCTCCTATGAGCCTTTGATCAGATCCTTTCCCTGAGTCCTTTGTCCTTTGGTACACACAATCGTCCTCGGAACTTCAGGATTCCGTCTCCTGACACTTGAAATTCTGGCTTTCTCTTCGTCGCTTCCATCTCCAAAATTTTCTGAATTTCCAGGTCCATAGATTGTAAGGCCTCTATTCCTTCCTGCACCTCTAGTTCTACCCTCAATGTAGCCATTAGGCTGGACAACTGGCAGACTTCCAGTCTGAACTCAGAATCTCTCAAAGTCTTCTATCATCGACCAACTTCTCACCAGCAGACATGCGATGCTTGACTTCCGACTCAACGCATCTGCGACTCTGTTTGCCTTCCCAGGCTGATACAGTATATCACAATCATAGTCCTTGAGCAGCTGCATCCATCGATGCTGCCTTATATTCAGCTCTTTCTGGGAAAACAAGTACTTTAAGCTCTGGTGGTCGGTATAAATCTGAAACTTTTCACCACATAGGTAATGTCTCCAGATCTTCAGGGCAAATATGATCACTGTTAACTCCAGATCATGAGTTGGGTAGTTCATTTCATGTGGCCTCGACTACTGGGATGCGTAGGCCACTACTCTTCCATGCTGCATTAACACACAACCCATTCCTTTTAGCGAGGCATCGCTATAAATCTCGTAACCTCCCGATCCTGATGGAATTGTCAGCACTGGTGCAGTTGTCAATATATGCTTGACCTCTTGGAAGCTCTTCTCGCACTTATCCGTCCATTCAAACCTTGTCTTCTTCTTTGTTAGCCTCATCAACGGGATGGCTATGGATGAGAATTTCTCCACGAAACGTCTGTAATACCCGGCCAATCCCAAGAAACTTCTGACTTCCGTGACGTAGTAGGCCTAGGCTAATTCGTTACTGCTTTGATCTTTGCAGGATCCACTGCATGCCCTTCTCCAGACACCACATTACCAAGAAATGCTACTTTTTTCAGCATTTACTCAACTTCGCATAGAGCGAGTGCTCTCTCAGGGTATGTAAGACAATCCTCAGGTGCTCTTCATGTTCCACGTCACTCCTCGAGTAAATCAAGATATCATCAATGAAGGCTATGATGAATCTGTCCAAAAATTCCTTAAATACTCGATGCATCAGGTCCATAAAAGCAGCTGGAGCGTTTGTCAATCCAAACGGCATCACCGTAAACTCATAATGACCATATCTCGTCCTAAAAGCAATCTTAGGTATGTCTTCCTTCTTGATCCTCAGTTGGTGATACTCTGTCCTCAAGTCAATCTTTGAAAATACCGCTGCTCATTGCAATTGATCAAACAGATCGTCAATTCTCAGCAGTGGGTACTTATTCTTCACTGTCACTTGGTTCAGCTGCCGATAGTCAATGTATAGACACAAAGACCCATCCTTCTTCCTTACGAACAACACCGGCGCTCCCCACGGTGCAACACTCGATCGGATAAATCCTTTGTCCAGCAGTTCCTACATCTGCACCTTTAACTTTTTCAATTCTAATAGGGACATCCTATAAGGTGCCTTCGAGATCGGCTCCGTTCCAGGAGCTAACTCGATCACGAATTCTATCTCTCACTCCGGTGGCAATCTTGGCAACTCCTAGGGAAAGACATTAGGAAATTCACGTACTACTGGGATATTCTCTAGTGTTGGCTCTTCGGTAGTCGTGTCCATCACCGCAACCAAGTATGCTTGACACCCTTCTGACATCATCTTTGTCACTTCAAGAGAGGTGACTAAGGGAATCAAGGTTCCTCCTCGACTTCCTACCAATTCAAAGTTAAGGCGGCCTTCAGGGTAAAAGTGAATCGTCCTACTACCACAATCTACCACTGCCCCCTCCTTACCCAACCAATCCATCCCTATGATTACGTCAAAATCATACATGGGAACACAGCTAAGTCAATGCTCCCCTTACGCCCTCCAATCATTATCTCACAATCAGTACAGCCCAATGATACCAATATGTTATCCTTTAACGGAGTGGCAACATGTAGAGTTATATTCAACGGTTCTAACTTCATACCTACCAATTCAGGAAACTGAGCAGAGACAAATGAATGTGTGGTATCAGGATCAAACAATGCATAAGCAGCTTGGTCACATAAGTAAACCATACCTATGACCATGCCTGGAGCTTCCTCCGCTTCTCTACGGGCTACTGCATATACTCTTCCCTGGGCCGGTGGTCAATTCTGCTCGATTTGGGGAGTGGTAGTAGACGGTCCAGCTTGCGGTCGCTGTCCTTGAGGTCGACTCGTCGGAGCTTAGTTTGGGCACGTCCTCATTTGGTGGCCTAACTGACCGCACTTGAAACAAGCCCCAGTCCTCATTGGGCATGGCCCATTTCCATGCCTTCTGCCACAAAGGCGGCAGCTCCAGTTGTGGGATTCGGGGGTTTCATAATATTTTTTCTTACAGGAGACACAAAACGCCTATTGCCCGCCATCGATCTCTTGCCCATCTGGCGGTTATCTCTAAATGGGGTAAACCGCGATCCAGTTGCGGTATTCCTCTCTTTCAAGCCCCTTTCAATCATTTGACCCCGCTCATAGATCTCTTTATAGATCCTCAGATTTAGGGCAATCATTTGACTACGAAGCTCAAGCCTTAATCCGTCTCGAAATCTCCGTACTTTCTCCTGAGGATCCTCTACAGATCGAGGTGCGTACCTCAACAGTCTGGAGAACTCGGCCTCATATTGGTCCACCGTCAGCTGGTTCTGACATAGCTATAAGAATTCCACCTGTTTCCTTTCCCTGGCCGTCTCCGAGAGATACTTATCGTTGAACGCCGTCTTAAAGGCATCCCAATTCATGGCCATTCCTTTAGGGAAAACTCCATTCTTGGTGGCAACCCGCCAATCATTTGCCGTACCCTCCTGCTGGTATACTGCCAACAGCACTTTGTCCTCATCTGTGCACCTCAGCACTCCAAAAGCTTTCTCCAGTTTCTCGATCCACCGGGTGCTAGTTCGGGATCTCCAGTCCCGTTAAACTGTGTCGGCTTCAACTTTATGAACTGCTCGATTAGCTGGCCCATCTGCCTGGCCACGATGATTTTCTCTTGGGCGTTCACCGCCTCATTGCCTTCGTTAAGCTCACCCTGGCTTCCATTGCCACCATTGTTGCCGTTGTTGGCGTTGACGGCAGCCATGGCGGCTCCTACCGCTTGGGCTATAGCAGCATCCCAGTCTTGGGTTTGCCTGTCAATAAGGTCGCCAATTGTGACATTCTGATTTCCAGTCAATTTCAAACTTATTAATGATAAATGAATCTAGAGATGTATTTCAGTCATATCTTGCTCGAACCTGATCAATTCGAGTAGGCTGATCAAAAGGGAAAGGCTAACGCGAGACATGGTACGTGGACCTAGGGAATTCGGATAAGAAATGGTGCTTTGACCATAAGGATTGTCAAGGGGATATTTAGAACCACAAAAAGGCCGATCCATGGACGATTAGGGAATGCCTTGCAAGTATCATACCATTGGAACGCGGGTGATGCCACTTAACCAATATATGATTTGTAAAACATTTTCTAAATTGGACAGTGAAGATCAAGACCATATGAACTAGTAATAGATCCTCACAATTACATAACAACCAAAGCCGCCACAAATTGATGAGCCCTAAATATGATGAGAATCACAGAGTCGATACGCGTAAAGTCTGCAAAAGCCACCCGTCGATTCAAGATAGGCTGAAACCACGTCTGATAGAGGAAACCATCAGAAACGAGTTTTGAAAAATTTGAAATGGAAAATCAAGAATTCCAACGTTATTCGGATTGGCCGTCACCCTATCGAAGAATTTTGGAGCGAGAAAAACGACGTTCTGAACGTCGGGGGTAAAATTACCCTTTTGCCCCTCAAGCTTAAAGCCTTGCCCATGCATTTGAAGAAGGGCATTTTGGTGGGCCATTGGAGCGAGCTTGAAGGGCATTGAGGACAAGTGTCAATGGATGGGCAAAAAAGTGGTCAAATCCACTATTCCACAGCTACCATTCTTCCTTTGACTTGTGAGATGAATATAAGGCTTCTTCTCTCTCTCCTCACCACATTTGGCGGGTCATAACTCTCTCAAGCTCCCGAAAACTTCTTCTTCTTCCTCTTGCTTTTCTGCCCGTCGCCGACTAGAACTGCTGCCGCCCTTCGCCCCCCATGACGTCCACTTCCGGCCACCGCCTAACCACCGACCAACCATACCAACCTAGCTCTACGTCTTGCTGACCTCCTCGAAGGGGAAGCACGTCATTTAGACCATCGAGGAGCTCCGGCCAAGAGTTTTCCCGGAAGCCGACAGAATCAAGCTCAACCTGAGGTAAGTCCGGTTTCTAACCCTTTTGAAGGCCGAAATGTTGGAATTTTAAGGTCAAATTTTGTGGAGATTTAAAAAACATTAATATCAATCTGTGGTAAAAATTTGGGCTTGATTTGATGAATTTTTGACCTCAAATAGGCCTTGTGAACTTGGAACAGAAACTGTCGGTTACTGACCTTGGGAGATCCGGCGACTTTCAATGGGATTCCGGCGATCATTCAACCTCAAACTCATGGTCAGCCTCATAAACCCTTAGATAGACATGTTAAGAGGTAGGATAGTGTTTAAATAATGGATTTGGAGTTGATTTAGGGCTGGACAAGTTCGGTTTGCATAGAACCGAGAAGAGCCGATTCGGTTCTGTGCATGGTTGAACCTTTGAGGGCTGTTGGCGTTGAGTTTTGAGTCTCAAATTGGTGATTAATATATGTTAAGATGATAAGGATTATGCTATGGAGGTTTATGGTTCATGGATTGAAGATTTGGACAAGAAAATTGACTAATTGATTGAAATTCCTAGGTTGTGCGGTGAGGTTTGTCTAGGACCCTTGGAACCGAGATTGTGAGGATCTAAGAAGTGAATTTTGGTGTTATCAAATGCAAGGTAAGGGAATCCTAAACTTAGAATAGGAAGATTGGACTCGATTGGGCGAGTCAAGCAGTAAATTGAAAGATTTGTGCGAGTTTTCAAGAGGGTTATTCTCGGAATGTTCTAAGATTGTATAGGAGATTATGTGTGCATTTGCTTGTGCTTGAATTATTCGCCATGTGTGTGTGTCACTTGATTACATTGCATGCCATGAGTCTTTGAATTGTGCCTGAATTGCACATATCGTCATGTATGGAAAATGAATTAAAAATCATGGCATGAGCATAACATGGCAAGGCCCTGAGGTGTACGAGACGCGGGGCGGGAGATGGATACCCAGATGCGATGTAATCGCGGGGTGGAATTGATGTTGTGTGGCACCCTGATGCGATCTAATCGCGGAGTTAAATTGGCCATGATCCTGATGCGAATTATTCGCGGGACGGAGGTATGAGATGATGATATTGGCTTGGAGATTCATTGGAACTTGATGCATTTACACAAGTTGCCAATGACGGTCTGATGCGCTTATGCGGACCAAGCCTGACGTGATCTAATCGCGGGCTGGAGGATGAGGCAGGCAGGAAGAGGTAGTCATGGTGAAGTGGCAGGATGGGGTGTGCATGATCATCTGAGTGTGACATGGTATCATAGTTGCATGCCCATCATTTGTGTGTCATTTTCTTTATTTGTATATGCTTTTATGATTTTGAGTTTGGAATTTTGGGATAGATGACCGCCTGAGTGGATGATCAGCCTGACCTAGGGTTAGGACTCTTTTATTGAGATGTGTATCTCACCCCTTTGGGGACCCTTATTTTATAGATTCTAGGACTTAGGTATGTGGTCTATTCGTTTTGGGGATCCCAAGGAGATGACGGCGTATTTTGACGAGTTTCCGGATAGGAAGGGGAACATTTTTGTGAGAAAGTGTACGGTTGTATGGGTCGACGAGTGTAGCCCGAACTGGAAGCCTCATAGGTTCGAGGAATGGTTTAAGAAGGTCAGAAACGAGTCGATTGGGCTGCTGAAGCCCCACGAGGTACCCTAGGGAGTTATCCCTTATTGGGCCTGACTGTCGGGAGCAGGAGCTGCCAGAGGGGTCTGTAGTTGGGTCTAGGAATGGACTGGAGAAGACCCGACCTTGGAGTTCACTGAGGATGAGGTGATTGTCGTGGAGGCTACCGAGGAGGATCTCGCCGAGCCGTCACATGAGGAGACCCTGGAGGATTCCATCGAGGTCCGCTCCGAGACGTTCTCCGAGTATGAGCCGACAGAGGATGCAGAGGATACAGGGGACTCCAGCAGCTCATCTTAGGTGTCCTAGTTTCTTGGCTCGATCTTGTGATGGCGACCCCCGACCATAGATATTTTAGATGTCGATGATGGTCATACTTTTTGATGTGCTTGCCCCGTTGCCCTTGCCTAGCGGATTGCAGTAGTCGGTATTTATATGAACAATATGTTATGATGTATGACAGTTATTACGCTATCCAGGTCCCACTTAACTTATACTTTGTACGGAGATTTAATTGGGCATTGCTTCCGCATGCTTAATGTATATATATATAATCTCTCGACTTGTTTGTGGATCTTGGGACCACGAGAGATGTGTTGTTTGCTTGCAGGGATGTTCGCGTGCTCGACGGGTTCGGGGAGTGACATTCTCGGTCTGAATTGGTATCAGAGCAAGGTCAGCTCGATCCAAAGTTGGCTGAGGATTGGAGTAATAAGGAGGGTTAAGTTGGGACAAGGACGGATAGCAAGACATTAGGAGGCTGGTTAAGATAAGGCATAGGGTGTATAGTGTGTGACCTGATACTTAGGATTAGTGTTTGATCTTGGTAGGATTGTGGAAATGCATAAGGATTAAGTTCCCTACTTAGGATTGAAGATCATTTCTGGACCTTGGTTTGTTTAAGGAATGAAAGTGATTGACTTTAGTGAATCACTAGAGTGAATGGAAATGAGAAATGGCCATGGGCTATTGGTCGAAATGTTTCTGGAGTCTGTGGTATGAAGTACTGTTGCAGTGTAACCGTTTCTGTTAAGGATTAGTTACTAGCTCTGGATTTGAATGATTGAGTAAGTTACTAACTCCTTGCTGAACTTGTCGTGGACCAGGTTCAGTAGAAAGAAGCAAGGATGAGCAACCCATCTAGAAGGTCTGGAAGGCCAAGAGGCGGAGCCCCTACCTCGTGGCTGCCCATAGCAGAAGATCCAAGGATGGGCAGTGTGCTGAGGGCACTAGAAAGGATTAGCGACATGATTGATAGGCAGGCTCAAGATTGGGACGTTGCTATCGCCCAGGCAATAGGAGTTGCCACAGCAGCCGTCAATGCCAACAATGGCAACAATGGTGGAAATGAAAGTCAGGGTGAACCGAACTAGAGTAATGAAGCTGTAAACACCCAAGAAGAAATCATCGTGGCCAAACAGATAGGCCAACTAGTGGAGCAGTTCATAAAGTTGAAGCCGACATAGTTTGACGGGACTGGAGATCCTAAGCTAGCGCCCAGGTGGATCGAAAAGTTAGAGAAGGCTTTTGGTGTGCTGAGGTGCACGGACGAAGAAAAAGTACTGCTAGCGGTGTACCAGTTGGAGGTACAGCAAATGACTGGTGGGCTGCCACCAAGAATGGCATCTTCCCTAAAGGAACGGTCATGGATTGGAAAGCCTTTAAGACGGCCTTCAATGATAAATATTTCTCTGAGATGGCCAGGGAAAGGAAGCAGGTGGAATTCCTGCAGTTGCGCCAGAACCAGTTAACGATAGATCAGTATGAGGCTGAGTTCTCGAGGCTGTCGAGGTACGCACCATGATCTATGGAGGACCCTCAAGAGAAAGCAAGAAGGTTTAGGGATGGTCTGAGGCCCAAGCTCTGTAGCTAGATGATTGCTCTGAATTTGAGGACCTACAAGGAGATCTACGAGCGGGGCCAGATGATCGAAAGAGACCTGAAAGAGAGAAACACAGCAACTGGATCGCGGTTTACGTCCTTTAGAGAAAATCGCCAGATGGGCGAAAGACCGATGGCGAACAATAGGTGTTTTGTGCCTCCCGTACGAAAAGATATTATGAAGCCACGGAATTGCCCAAACTGGAGTTGCAGACTTTGTGGCAAGAGGCATGGAAATGGACCGTGCCCGATAAAGACCGGGGCTTGCTTTAAGTGTGGTCAGCTGGGCCATCAGATGAGGATGTGCCCGAATCAAGCTCCGACAAGTCGACCGCAAGGATAGAGACCACAAGTTGGACTGTAGACTGCAACCCCTCAAATCGAGCAGAACCGACCACCGGCATAGGGAAGGGTATATGCAGTAGCTCGCAAAGAGGCGGAGGAGACACCAGGTGTGGTCACAGGTACGGTTTACTTGTGCAACCAAGCTGCATACACATTGTTTAACCCTGGTACCACGCATTCGTTTGTGTCTGCACAGTTTGCTGATTTGGTAGGTATGAACTTGAAACCGTTGAATGTAATCTTGCATGTTGCCACACCGCTAAAAAATAATATATTGGTTTCAATGGGCTGTGCTGATTGTGAGATTGTAATTGGAGGGAGTAAAGAGAGTATTGACTTAGCTGTATTACCCATGTACGATTTTGACGTAATTATAGGAATGGATTGGTTGGGTAAGCAGAGGGCAGTAGTGGACTGTGGTAGTAGGATAATCCGGTTTTATCCAAGAGACAGCCCTAACTTTGAATTGGTGAGAAGTCGAGGAGGAATCTCGATTCCCTTAGTCTCATCTTTGGAAGTAACTAAGTTGATGTCTGAAGGGTGCCAGGCATACTTAGTGGCATTAATGGACACGACTATAGAAGAGCCAAAGTTAGAGAATATCCCGGTAGTGCGTGAATTTCCTGAGATATTTCCCCAAGAGTTGCCAGGATTACCACCAGAACGAGAAACAGAATTTGTGATTGAATTAGCCCCTGAAACGGAGCTGATTTCGAAAGCACCTTACAGGATGTCCTTGTTAGAACTGAAAGAGTTAAAGGTGCAGATGCAGGAACTGTTGGACAAGGTTATCCGACTTAGTACTTCACCGTGGGGAGCACCAGTGCTGTTCGTAAGGAAGAAGGATGGGTCTTTGCGTTTATGCATCGACTATCGGCAACTGAACCAAGTGATACTGAAGAACAAGTACCCGCTACCGAGGATTGATGATCTGTTTGATCAGTTACAAGGAGCGTCAGTATTTTCGAAGATTGACCCGAGAACTGGGTATCACCAGCTGAGGATCAAGAAGGAAGACATACCTAAGACTGCTTTCAGGACGAGGTATGGTCATTATGAGTTTACGGTGATGCCGTTTGGATTGACCAACGCTCCAGTTGCATTCATGGACCTGATGCATAGAGTATTTAAGGAGTTTCTGGACAGATTCGTCATAGTCTTTATTGACGATATCTTGATTTACTCGAGGAGTGGTGCAGAACATAAGGAGCACCTAAGGATTGTACTACAGACTTTAAGGGAGCATGCACTCTACGCGAAGTTAAGTAAGTGTGAGTTATGGCTGAACAAGGTAGCATTTCTTGGTCATGCGGTATCTGGAGAAGGAATCGCAGTGGATCTTGTGAAGGTCGAGGCTGTAACAAATTGGCCTACGCCTACTACGGTCACTGAAGTCAAAAGTTTCTTGGGGTTGGCAAGACATTACAGGCGTTTTATGGAGAAATTCTCATCCATAGCCATGCCATTAGCACGGTTGACGAAGAAGGAAACGAAATTTGAATGGACTGACAAATGTGAGAGGAGTTTCCAAGAACTCAAACATAGTTTGACAACCGCGCCAGTACTGACAATTCCATCAGGACCGGGAGGTTACGAGATTTACAGCGATGCTTCATTGAAAGAATTAGGTTGTGTGTTGATGTAGCACAGAAGAGTAGTAGCCTACGCATCTAGACAGTTGAGGCCACATGAGATGGCTACCCAACTCATGACCTGGAGTTAGCGGCGATTATATTTGCTCTAAAGATTTGGAGATACTACCTATGTGGCAAAAAGTTCCAGATTTATACCAACCATCAGAGCTTAAAGTACTTGTTTTCCCAGAAAGAGCTAAATATGAGGCAGCGCAGGTGGATGGAGCTGTTAAAGGATTATTATTGTGACATACTATATCACCCTGGGAAAGCGAACCGAGTGGCAAATGCGTTGAGTCGGAACTCGAGCATCGCTTGTCTGCTAGTAAAGGGTTCGTCGATGATTGAGAATTTAAGAGATTCTGAGTTCAGACTAGAGGTTAGCTAGTTGTCCAGCTTAATGGCTACATTAAGGGTAGAACCTGAGGTCCAAGAACGAATAAAGACCTTGCAATTTACGGACCCAAAGATTCAGAAGATCCTTGAGATGGATACAACCAAGAGAAAACCCGAGTTTCAGGTTTCTGAGGACGGAATTCTGAAGTTCCGACGATGATTATGCGTGCAAAAAGATGAAGGACTCAGGGAAAGGATTTTATCAAAGGCTCACAGGAGCAATTATAGCATCCACCCTGGAAGTATGAAAATGTACCAGAACTTGCGACAACACTATTGGTGGAATGGGATAAAAGTGGACGTAGCAAAGCATGTGGCTAAGTGTTTGACGTGCCAGCAAGTGAAAGCGCAGCACTGTAAGCCTAGAGGACTATTACAGCCACTGGAGATTCTGGAATGGAAGTGGGAGCATGTGACTATGGATTTTGTGATGGGACTCCCAAGAAGCCAAAGAGGTCACGACTCTATATGGGTAGTCGTGGACAGATTGATCAAGTCTGCACATTTCATCCCTGTGCGAAAGGACTTCGCTATGGATAGGTATGTAGAGCTGTAAATGAGGCAGATAGTGAGGTTGCACAAGGTACCAGTGACGATTACGTCTGATCGAGATCCTAAATTCACGGCAAACTTTTGGAAAAGTCTGCAAGAAGCTATGGGAACTCGATTGCAGCTTAGTGCAGCCTACCATCCGCAGACGGACAGGCAATCAGAAAGGACGATACAGACGCTTGAGGATATGCTACGAGCGTGCGTCATTGATTTTAAAGGTGGATGGGAAGATCAGCTACATCTAGTAGAGTTTGCTTATAATAATAGATACCAGCAAAGTATCCAGATGACACCATTCGAAGCACTCTATGGAAGAGCCTGCAGAACCCCTATTTGCTGGGATGAGGTTGCAGAAAGGAGTATCACAGGCCCAGAGTTGGTGGAGCAATCGATGGAAGCAGTGAAAATAATTCGGAATAGACAGAGGATAGCGCAGAGTCGTCAGAAGAACTATGCGGATAAACGGCGCAAGCCTTGGAGTTTCAAGTGGGCGATCACGTCTTCCTCAAGGTGTCGCCGATGAGAGGACTATCGCGATTCGAAAAGACAGGTAAGTTGAGCCCAAGGTATGTAGGCTCATTTGAGATACTGGAGCGGATTGGAACCTTAGCCTACAGGCTTGCCCTGCCGCCTAATCTATCCAGGTGCATAATGTGTTCCATGTGTCGATGCTACGGAAGTATGAACCAGACCCGACACATGTGCTCGACCACGAAGCCATAGAAGTGGACTATAGAGTATCTTACGTGGAGAAGCCGATAAGGATCGAAGACTGGAAGGAGCAAATCCTCAGGAATAAGAAGATTCCACTGGTCAAAGTAGTGTGGAAGCACCATGGGACTAAAGGTACAACGTGGAAAAATGAAGAGACGATAAGGCGACAACACCCCTATTTATTTGAGTAATTAAGTGTAATGTAAATTTCAGGGACGAAATTTTTGTAAGGGGGGAAAAGTTGTGACATTCTGATTTCCAGTCAATTTCAGACTCATTAATGAGAAATGAACCTAGAGATGTATTTCAGTCATATCGCGCTCGAACCTAATCAATTCGAGTAGGCTGACCAAAAGGGAATGGCTAACGCTAGGCATGGTAAGTGGACCTAGGGGATTCGGATAAGAAATGACGCTTTGACCATAAGGATTGTCGAGGGGATATTTAGACCCACAAAAAGGCCGATCCAAGTACGATTAGGGAATGCCTTGCAAGTGTCATACGATTGGAGCGCGGGTGATGCTGCTTAACCAACGTATGATTTGCAAAATTTTTCCTAAATCGGACAGTGAAGATCGAGACCATAGGAACTAGTAATAGACCCTCACAATTGCATGACAACCAAAACCGGCACGAATTTTCGAGACCTAAATGTGATGAGAATCACAGCATCGATATGCGTAAAGTCTGCAAAAGCCACCCGTCGGTTCGAGATAGGCTGGAACCACGTCTGATAAAGGAAACCATCAAAAACGAGTCTTGAAAAATTTGAAATGGAAAATCAAGAATTCCAACGTTATTCGGATTGGCCGTCACCCAATCGAAGAATTTTGGAGCGAGAAAAACGACGTTTTGAACGTCGATGGTAAAATTACCCTTTTGCCCCACAAACTTAAAGCCTTGCCCATGCATTTGAAGAAAGGCATTTTGGACTTTAAACCTCAAGGTTGCCGGAAACTAGGCTGAATATGGACCATTCGATCAAGCTTGAATGACATTGAGGACAAGTGTCAATGGATAGGCAAAAAAGTGGTCAAATCCACTATTCTACACCTACCATTCTTCCTTTGACTTGTGAGATGAATATAAGGCTTTTTTTCTCTCTCTCCTCACCTCATTTGGCCTGCCATAACTCCCTCAAGCTCCCGAAAACTTCTTCTTCTTCTTCTTGCTTTTCTGACCGTGGCCAGCCAGATCTGCCGCCACCCTTCGCCGCCCATGATGCCTATTTTCGGCCACCGCCTGACCATCAATCAACCATACCAACCTAGCTCTATGTCTTGCCGACCTCCTCGAAGTGGAAGCACGGAATTTGGACCACCGAGGAGCTCCGACAAAGAGTTTTCCCGAAAGCCGACAAAATCGAGCTCAACCTGAAGTAGGTCCGGTTTCTGACCCTTTTGAAGGCCGAAATGTTAGAATTTTGAGGTTAAATTTTGTGGAGATCTAAAAGACATGTATATCAATCTTTGGTAAAAATTTGGGCTTTATTTGATGAAGTTTTGATCTCAAATGGGTCTTGTGAACTTGGAACAAAAACTGCCGGTTACTGACCTTGGGAGATCTAGCGACTTTCAACTAGATTCCGGTGACCATTTAACCTCAAACTCACGGTGAGCCTCATAGACCCTTAGATAGACATGTTAAGAGGTAGGATAGTACTTAATGGTGGATTTGGAGGAGATTGAGGACCGGTTGTGTCCGGCTTGTATGGAACCGAGAAGGACCGATTTAATTCCAAGCAAACCGAGAAGAATCGATTTGCACAGAACCGAGAAGAATCGGTTCGGTTCTGTGCATGGCCGAACCTGTGAGGGCTGTTGGCGTTTAGTTTTGAGTCTCAAATTGGTGATTAAGATATGTGAAGATGATGAGGATTATGCTATGGAGGTTTATGGTTCATGGAATGAGGATTTGGACAAGGAAATTGACTAATTGATTGAAATTCCTAGGTTGTGCGGTGAGGTTTGTCTTGGACCCTTGGAACCGAGATTGTGAGGATCTAAGAAGTGGATTTTGGTGTTATCAAACGCAAGGTAAGGGAATCCTAAACTTAGGGTAGAAAAATTGAACTCGATTGGGCGAGTCAAGCGGTAAATTGAAAGATTTGTATGAGTTTTCAAGAGGGTTGTTCTCGGAATGTTCTAAGATTATATAGGGGATTATGTGTGCATTTTCTCGTGCTTGAATTATCCGCCATGTGTGTGTGTCACTTGATTGCCTTGCATGCCATGAGTCTTTGAATTGTGTGTAAATTGCACATATCGTCATGTATGGAAAATGAATTAAAAATCATGGCATGAGCATGACATGGCGAGGCCTTGAGGCATAAGAGACGCTGGGTGGGAGATGGATACCCTGATGCAATGTAATCGCAGGATGGAATTGATGTTGTGTGGTGCCCTGATGCGATCTAATCGCGGGGTTGAGATGGCCATGGTCCTGATGCGAATTATTCGCGGGACGGAGGTATGAGATGATGATATTGGCCTGGAGATTTATTGAAATCTGATGCGTTTACGCGGGTTGTCAATGACGGTCTGATGCACTTACGCGGACCGAGCCTAATGCAATCTAATCGCGGGCTGGAGGATGAGGCGGGCAGGAAGAGGTGGTAGTGGTGAAGTAGCAAGATAGGGTGTGCATGATCATCTGAGTGTGGCATGGTATCATAGTTGCATGCCCATCATCTGTGTGTCACTTTCTTTATTTGTATATGTCTTTATGATTTTGAGTTTGGAATTTTGGGATAGATGACCGCATGAGTGGACGATTAGCCTGACCTAGGGTTAGGACTCTTTTACTGAGATGTGTATCTCACCCCTTTAGGGGCCCTTATTTTACAGATCCTAGGCCTTAGGTATGTGGCTTATTCGTTTTGGGATCCCAAGGAGATGATGGCATATTTTGACGAGTTCCCAAGGAGATAACGGCATATTTTGACTAGTTTCCGGATAGGCAGTGGAACATTTATGTGAGAAAGTGTACGGTTGTGTGGGTCAATGAGGGTAGCCCAGACTGGAAGCCTCATAGGTTCGAGGCATGGTTTAAGAAGGTCGAAGACGAGTCGATTGGGCCGTTGAAGCCCCACGAGGTACCCTAGGGAGTTATCCCTGATTGGACCAGACTGCTGGGGAGCAAGAGCTGCCAGAGGGGTCTATAGTTGGGTCTAGGAATAGACCGGAGAAGACCCCGACCTTGGAGTTCACTAAGGACGAGGTGATTGTCGTGGAGGCTACCGAGGAGGATCTTGCCGAGAAGTCACATGAGGAGACCCTGGAGTATTCCATTGAGGTTTGTTTCGAGACATTCTCTGAGTATGAGCCGACAGAGGATGCAGAGGATACAGGGGACTCCAGCAGCTCATCTTAGGTGTCCTAGTTTCTTGGCTCGATCTTGTGATGTCGACCCCTGACCATGGCTATTTTGGATGTCGATGATTGTCATACTTTTTTATGTGCTTACCCCGTTGCCAATGCTTAGCGGATTGCAGTAGTCGGTATTTGTATGAACAGTATGTTATGATGTATGACAGTTATTATGCTACCCAGGTCCCACTTAACTTATATTTTGTACGGAGATTTAATTGGGCATTACTTCCGCATGCTTAATGTATATATATATTATCTCTCGACTTGTTTGTGGATCTTGGGACCACGAGAGATGTGTTGTTTGCTTGCAGGGGTGTCCGCGTGCTCAACGGGTTTGGGGCGTGACACCAATTCTCTCTAGTTCCCTTAGCACGCCATCCATCCTTGGATCCTCCGCTGCAGTCGGCCTCGAGCTAAAGGATCCGCCTCTGGATCTTCCAGATCTCCTGGATGGGTTGCTCATTCTTATCTCCCTCTACTGAACCTGATCCACCACAAGTTCAACAAGGAGTTAGTTACTTATTCATTGATCCACACCCAGAGCTACTAACTACTCCTTCATAGAAACAATCATAACACAACAGTACTCCATACAACAAGTTCTAGAGATATTTCAACAAGTAGTTCATGGCCATTCCTCTGTTCCGTTCACTCTAACGGTTCACTAAAACCAACCATACTTATTCATTCAACAGGCCAAAGTCTAGAAATGATTCCCAACACCAAGCAGGGAACTTAATCCTCATGCAACACCACAACCCTGCCAAGGCCAAATGCCATCCATAAGTGCCAAGTCACATGCTATGCACCCCATGTCTTATCTTAACCAATCTCCTAAGGTCTCGCTATCCGTCGAAGTCCCAACTTAACCCTCCTTATTACTCTAGTCCTCAATCAACTTTGGATCAAGCTAACCTTGCTCTGATACCAAATCAAACAAGGATGTCACGTCCCGCGCCCCGGGCACGAGCACGCGACTCCCTACAAGCAAACCAAATATCTCTCGTGGTCCCAAGATCCATAAATAAGTCGAGAGACATAATATATACCAAGCACGCGGAAGTAATAATAAAATAACTCCTCCGTACAAAATATAAGTGGGACTTGGGTAGCGCCAATACCGTCATACATAAATCCAAATGTTCATACAGGTACATAGCTACTAAATCCTCTAACACGAGAGGCGACGGGGTAAGTACACAAAAAGGGTCCATCATCAACATCCAAAAGAAATGGGGTCAGGGTCGCCACCAAAGGATCGGCTGATAAGCTGAGAGCTCCTAAGGCAAGCTGCTGGAGTCCTCAGTGTCCTCTGCATCCTCCATGGGCTCGTACTCCGAAAAGGTCTCAGAGCGAACCTCTATAGTATCCTCAGCTGACTCCTCAGCAAATGGCTCCATGAGATCCTCCTCGGTCGCCTTGACCACAATGACCTCCTCCTCCGTGTTCTCTATGGTCTGGGTCCTCTCTGGTCCATTCCTAGAACCAGCAACAGACCCTCGGCCTGGTCTAAATCTCGAGTGGGGTGGCACCAACTAGGGACAACTCCCTGGGGCATCTCATTGGGCTTCAACGGTCTGGTAGACACATCCCCGACCTTCCTAAACCAGGCCTCATACCGATTAGGCTTCCAGCTCATACTACCCTCGTCTACCCAAACCACGATATACTTCCTTACATAAATTGTTCCATGCCCGTCAGGGAACTCGTCAAAATAGGTGGACATCTCCTTCGGGTCTCTAAAATGAATGGGCCACATCGTCAAGGCCTAGGATCTGTAAAAAAATAAGAGTCCCCAACGAGATGAGATTCACATCTCAGTAAGGTGGGTCCTAACCTTAGGTTAGGCCGACCGTCCACTCAGGCAGTCACATACCCCAATCATTCAAACTCATAGACATATAAGGCAAAACAAATTTAGATAACCACACACAGATGATAGGCATGCAATTATGGCATCATATCACATTTAGATGATCAAGCACAACTCGTCCTGTCACATCACCACAACCATCTTCTCCCGCCTGCGTCATTCTCATGCCCGCGATTAGATCGCATCAGGTTCGATCCGCGTAAACGCATCAGACCATCATCGACAACCCGCGTAAACGCATCAAGTTTCAATGATACTCCAGGCTAGTGTCGACACCTCATATCTCCGTGCCGCGTAAACGCATCAAGACCGTGGCCATCTCAACCCCGCTTCTTGTACGCATCAGGGCGCCACACGACTCTTACCCCGCGCCTCAGCGCCTTAGGGTACTCATTTCCACCGCCCCGCGTCTCATACGCATCAGGGTCTCACCATGTCACACTCATGCCATGATTCTCAATTCATTTCACATTCATAATGCAATATGCAACTCAAGCACAATCATACACCCATGGCATGCAAGACAATCAAAGTGACACTCAGACATGGCAGGTAATTCAAGCACAAGTATTAGCACACATTAATCCCCTATACCATCTTAGGACGTACCAAGAACATTCATCTTGGAATTTCTCACAAATCAATCAAATTATCGCCCAACTCACCCAATTGAGTCCAATCTTCCTATCCTAAGTTTAGGATTCTCTTACCTCGAGTTTAATGCCACAAAAATCCTCTTTTCAAGCCCTCAATAGTTCGGCCTCAAAGGTCTAAGAGTGAACCCATCGCGCAACCTAGAAAATTCCAACCAATTGTCAATTTCTCTTGTCCAATTCACCCATCCATGAATCACAAACCTCCATCACACAATCCTCATCATCCTAGCATGTCTCAATCACCAATTTGAGACTGAAAATCAACAACCACAACCTCCACAAAATCAATCTTGCACAGAACCAAACCGGCTATTTTCGGTTCTGTGCAAACCGAGCATGTCTAGCTCTTAATCTACTACAAATCCACCATTCAATCATTAACCTACTGGCTAACATGTCCATCTAAGGGTCATGAGGCTCACCGAGGGTTTGAAGTTGAGTCATCGTCGAAAATCCCTTGAAAGTCACCGGTTCCTTCAAGACTGCAACCGGTAGTTTCTGTCCAACGTTCACAAGACCCATTTGGGGTCAAAAATCCATCAAATTGAGCTCAACTTTTTACCACAGATCACTAAACAAGTCCCCTAGATCTCCACAAAATTTGGTCTCAAGACTCCAATATTTTGAGGTCTTTAAGGGTCAGAAACTCTGCCAATCTCAGATTGTGTCGATTTCCGTCGGCTTCCGGGAGAATGGTTGGCTGGAGCTCCTCGGCGGCTCAATCAACGCGCTTCCACTTCAAGGAGGTCGGCAAGAGGTGGGGCTAGGCGTAGGTGGTTGGCTCGCCGGTTGGTGTTCGCTGGAGGGGCTCGTCGACAGCAACGAACGGCGAGGCAGTAGCTGGTCGTCGGCGGAGGTAGAGAGAAGGAAGAAGAAGATGAGGTCTCGGTGGTTTGAGGGGTGTGTGGCCGACCAAGGAGAGAGAAAAGAGACTATAGTCAACTCTCAAAGTCAAAGGGAAGAATGGTAGGTGGGCAATAATGGACAAGACCACTCTTTAGGCCATCCACTGACACATGTCCTAGTGTCATTCAAGGGTGATCCAATGGCCACAATTTCTTCACTTTTTCGGTAGCCTTGGGGTGGTTGGAAGACCAAAATGCCCTTCTTCATTTGTATAAGCAAGGCTAAAGCTTTGAGGGGCAAAATGATAATTTCACCCCCGACATCCGGAACGTCATTTTTCTCGTTCCAATATTCTTCGAAAAGGCGACGGCCAATCCAAACATGACGTTGGAATTCTTGATTTTTCATTTTCAATTTTCAAAACTCGATTCTGATTATTTTCTCTATCAGACATGGTTCTAGTCTATCCCGAACCGACGGGCGGCTTTTGCAGACTTTATGCGTATCGACCCTATGATTCTCATCAATTCGTGGTGACTTTGGTTGTCATTTAATTGTGAGGGTCTATCACTAGTTCCTATGGTCTTGATCGTCGCTGTCCGATTTAGGAAAATTTTACAAATCATACGTTGGTTAAGCGAGATCACCCGCGCTCCAATCGTATAACACTAGCAATGCATCCCTTAATCGTCCTTAGATCGGCTTTTTATGGTTCTAAATGTCCCCTCGACAATCCTTATGGTCAAAGCGCCATTTTCTATTCGAATTCTCTTGGTCCCCGTACCTCGTCTCGCGTTGGCCTTTCCCTTTTGGTCAGTTTACTCAAATTGATCAGATTTGAGCGAGATACGACTGAAATACGTCACTAGATTTACTTTTCATTAATGGGTCTGAAATTGACTGGAAATTAGAATGTCACAAGGTGCATGTTCTACCACAGGTTGGTCTTCCATTTTTTCTTCAATGATTGTCTCTGCTAGATCTTCCATCATAACGTCTGTTACAACAGACGAAGAACTGGAGTCACAAGGCTCGGTATCAGGAATGGAAGAAGAGTCTCTGATGGAGACTTCAAGAGTGGCTAGAGGTGAAAAATTTATGGGTTCCACTGTAGAGATGGTATGAACTTGGTTTCTAAGGAAATTTTCCAAAGGATTAGAAACCATATGTGAATGGGAAGGTTTATGAGGTGGGGATGACGAATGAGATTGTTCTGGTGGAGCTGAAGGAGATGGAAGCGAGGTCTGTTTGCCTCTTTCTTTCTTTTCTTGATTTAGCTTCTTAAGACGACCCCGAAGAGAAAGGATATTCGTCTTTGGAGGAGATGATGTTGTGCTAAGGACAGCTGAAAAAGAGCTAGGATCTGAAGAACTTGACGAGAAGAATGATGTTGGCTTTGGTGTTGCAATTGGGAAAAAGAACGGATCCAAAGCATGCAGATTTCTTTGCTCTAAGAAAGCCTATTGTTCTTGCAGTATCTGGACCAGGCGTTTGAGCTTCTCAATCTCAAGAGTCTGATCCTCTATATAATGACTGGTAGGAATTTGTTTTGTTTCCATCAAATAAAGCCTTTTCTGGAAATCTTCCAACATCTTCTTTGAGATAGATGTAACATGGTCTACCCGATCAAGAAGAGTAGCAACTGAGTTTATTGCTACATTCTGGCCCATTCTTTGTCTACCAGTTCAAGACAGCTTCCACTGGAGTAGGGTCTTTCCGTCTCCTTTGAAGATCGACATCATTTGGAACTGGGATCTTCAGAGGAAGGAAGTATTTCTGTTGCTGGTCAGAAAAACTTTCAACAAGAGGAAATTTGAAGGGTGTTGCACTTTCTTCAGAAGACTGCAAAGAGGGAAAATCTTCTGGTTTGAACATACAAATACCGGGTAAATAAGAAATGGTTCAAGTTGAGGATTGCAACTATATGGCTCAGACAGTTTGATAGGGCAAGAATTTTTCTTTACCCATTTGAGGATGGGTTTATATACTAATGAAGTGATGGGTTTCTTTAGTGGTGGAGTGGCGACTCCAGTTCATCTGGGGGACAGGCAGGTCAAGGTGCAGTAATTTGGAGAAGTTTGAGAGAACCATACTCAACCATGTATTGCCAACGGCCACCGTCTTCGCCAAGAGGTCCTACGGTCGGATCACCGTCTAGGCACCTTTGGTAAAGGGAATCTTTCTTCTTATTCTTTTTCCTAGATGAAGGCCTGTCATCCTCATCGTTTGGATTTAAGTAGGAGGAACGTGAACAATCAACATCTCAAAAATAATGTCCGGAAGGATCCTTGAAATATTAGATAGGTCGTCCATGTGCATCAAAGGATTGGGCATGAGTTTTAGGATCAAGGTCTTCTATACTAACTGATTCAGTTGGACATGAAGTGAAGCACAAGATGTGGGGGAAGGAGGGGAAAACAGAGGAAGAAGTGTTTTCCTTCTCTTTAACAAATTTGATGGTAACCATACCATCTTTTTTCTTGGTGTATTATGGCTTGAAAGATTGGACAAGTCGGGAATTCTGATGAAGTTTTTCATAGTTGGTCACCCAACTATTAGGAAGGAGTTTGACAAGATGATCTCTTGGAAGTTAACGAGGGACGTGAATGCAAGAATTTTGGTTATTGTCAACAGAGATAAGCAAAGCATCTTCGGAACTAGGAAGGTTTAGATCAATGGCATGATTTTGCACTCTATATACCATATGGTAGTGAAGAGTAGCAATTATAGCAGAAGTGGTTTGAGGAGCACCAGTGATTTGTAACTAGACCTTTAGAGTAGAAAGGAGGTTGGGATATGCGAAGGCCATGTTAAAATTTGGAAAGAGGGTAACAAAGATTGTGCCTACGTTCAAAGTAGTCTGAGCTGTGCCGATGCAAGCATGCTAATATTCCAAAAAGCAAGTATCAAGAAGTGCAACCCGCGCCACAATTGGCAAGCCTTTTCGTCGATGCAAGGACAAGGCTAATCTGATGGCTCCAAAGTAAAGGTGAGTATAACCCTGTTGAGCCCATTGTGCAAGAAACTCAGATGGAATCTGGAGAGTTACAAACTATTTTTGTTGTGTAGATAGGACAGGGTGTTGATCGAACTTGGTGGACTGGGCATATTCTTTGACAGAACGAGGGGCGTGTTTGATGAGGTGTTTGATGGATCGAATGGGTGAGAATGATGGTGGTTTACAAAAGCCAGAATATGAATTCACAAGGGTTAGCTGTATCTTAGAGATTTTATTATCATCATTCACATAGGATACCTCATAAAGGTCGTCCATTTTGAAGGAAGTGGTTTTTCTAAGGTGGTAGAGGAAGTGAAACTGGGGTTTCTAACTGGACAGGAGTTGCAATATATGTGGAGAATTCCATAAGAGTATGAGTTTCTTCTTTCCCTTCAGCAGGTCTTGAATTTCATAATACTAATCTTAACTTTGTTTCGACGATGTATGGCTCTAATACCAGTAAAGGAAGCGGAGACAAGCCTAAGCAAGATGAGTAGGTATGTTATCCCTACAAACATGGCGCTCCTTGCCTTAAAAAAGGTGACCGCCTGTTTGCTCACTCAAACCCATTCTTGAAACTCAACCCTTAAGATACTAGAAAATTTCCGATTCATAGGTTCCACATAGTGCCAAGTGAAGATTAGTATTTGAAATTCATGACTTGCTAAAGGGAAAGAAGAAACTCATACTCTCATAGAATCCTCCACAGATATTACAACTCATGTCCAATTAGAAACCCCAGTTTCACTTCCTCCACCACTTGAACTCAAAAAAATAACTTTCTCCAAAATGGACTACCTTTATGAGGTATCCTACGTTAATGATGATCGTAAAATCTCTGAGACACAGCTGCCCCACATGAATCCCTATTCTGTCTTTTGTAAATCATCATCCTTCTCACCCATCTGATCCATTAAACACCTCATCAAACACACCCCTCATTCAGTCAAAGAATATTTTCAGTCCACCAAGTTCAATCAGCACCCCATCCTGTCTACGCAGCAAGAGTAGTTTGTAACTCTCCAGATTCCACTTGAGTTTCCTAGGCAGTAGGCTCAACAGGGTTATACTTACCTTCACTTTGGAGCCATCAGATTAGCCTTATCCTTACATGGACGAAAAGGCTTGCCAGTTGTAGTGCGGGTTGCTCTTCTTGATACTCACTTTTTGGAATATCAGCATGCTTACATCGACACAGTTCAGACTACTCTAAATGCAGTCACAATCTTTGTTACCCTATTTCTAAATTTTAACATGGCCTTGGTAGATCTCAACCTCCTTTCTACTCTAAAGTTCCAGTTATAGATCACTGGTGCTCCTCAAACCACTTCTGCTATAATTGCTACTCTTCACTACCAGATGGTATATAGAGTGCAAAATCATGCCATTGATCTAAACCTTCCTAGTGCCAAAGATGCTTTGCTTATCTCTATTGATCTTTGTTGACAATGACCAAACTTCTTGCATTCATGTCCCTCGTCAACTTTCAAGAGATTAGCTTGTCAAACTCCTTCTTGATAGTTGGGTCACCAACTATGAAAAACTTCACCAGAATTCCCGACCTGTCCAATCTTCCGAGCCACAATACACTAAGAAAAAAGATGATACGGTTACCATCAAATTTGTTAAAGAGAAGGAAGACACTTCTTCCTCTATTTTGCCCTCCTTCCCCATCATCTTGTGCTTCACTCCATGTCCAACTGAATCAGTCAGTGTGGAAGGCTCTGATCCTAAAACTCATGTCCAATCCTTTGATGCACATGGACGACCTATCCATTATTTCAAGGATCTTTTCGGACATTTTTTTTGGGATGTTGATTATTCTTGTTTCTCCTGCTTAAATCCAGACGATGAGGATGATAGACCTTCCTCCAGGAAAAAGAATAAGAAGAAAGATTCCCTTTACCAAAGGTATCTAGATGGTGATCCAACTGTAGGACCTCTTGGCGAAGACGGTGGCCGTTGGCAATACATGGTTGAGTATGGTTCTCCCAAACTTTCCCATTTATGCACCTCCACCTGTCTGTCCCCCATATGAACCGAAGCCACCACCTCCACCACCAAAGAAACCCATTATTTTATCACTCTATAAAGCCATCCTCAAATGGGTAAAGAAAAATTCTTGCCCTATAAAAATGCCTAAGCCATACACTTGCAATCCTAACCCCAAACCACCCCCTATTTTACTCAGGATTTGTATGTTCATACCAGAAGATTTTTTCCCTTTGTAGTCTTCTAAAGAAAGCGCAGCACCCTTCAGATTTCCTCCTGTTGAAAGTTTTTCTAACCAGCAATAGAAATGCTTCCATTCTCTAAAGATCCCAGTTCCAAATGATGTCAATCTTCAAGGGAGACAGAAAGGCCCTACTCCAGTGGAAGCTATCTTGAACTGGCAGACAGAGAATGCTCTAACTCAAAATATAGCCATAAACTCAGTTACTACTCGTCTTGATCGGGTAGACCATGCTACATCTGTCTCAAAGAAGATGTTGGAAGATTTCCAGAAAAAAGCTCTATTTGATGGAAACAAAACAAATTCCTACCAACCATTATCAAGAGGACCAGACTCCTGAGATTGAAAAGCTCAGACACTAGGTCCAGATACTACAAGAACAACAGGCTCTCTTAGAGCAAAGAAATCTGCATGCTCTGGATCCATTCTTTTTCCCAACAGCAACATCAGAGCCAACATCCTTCTTCTCGTCGAGCTCTTCAGATCCTAGCTCTTTTTCAGCTATCCTTAGCACAGCATCACCTCCTCCAAAGATGAATATCCTTTCTCTTCGGGATCATCTTGAGAAGCTAGATCAAGAGAAAAAAGAAAGAGGCAAACAAACCTCTCTTCCATCTCCTTCAGCTCCATCAGAACAATCTCCTTCATCATCCCCACCTCATAAACCTTCCCATTCATATATGGTTTCTAATCCTTTGGAAAATTTCCTTAGAAACCAAGTTACTACCCTCTCTACAGTAGAATCCATAAATCATTCACCTCGAGCAATTCTTGAAGTCTCCATCAGTGACTCTTCTTTCATTCTTGATACCGAGTCATATGACTCCAGTTCTCCGTCTATTGTAGCAAACATTATGATGGCAGATCCAGCAGAGCCGATCATTGAAGAAGAAATGGAAGACCAACCTGAGGTAGAACATCCACCTCCACCTTCACGGCCCATGATCCATCGTCCTCAAAAACTTGTTCATTCAATTTCTTCACTTTGGATGATATCCCTTATCACAAATAGGCCGAAAGACTTCAAGAGTTTCATACTTGGTTGATTACGAAGAACCTAAAAGTACACAGTACCTATGATGTTTTCCTTGAATTTGTCACTTAATTCACTGGCTCCTTAAAAGATTGGTGGAAGTTAGCCCTAGGAAGAGACCAACTTCAGCTTTTAGCCATGTCATCTGATGAACCCATTTAGCTTATTCATCTCTTCTTTATTGGCCAACCCCAAGATTCAAAAGAACTCCAAATCCACACTTCAGAAGATGATAAATCCATCCAAGTCTTTACTTTCATTGATACCGGTGCAGCAGCATCTCTCATGGATTAAAAGTACTCCCAAAAAAATTTTGGATGCCTTACACAAGGTATTTTCATTCTGCTTCTGGTGATACTTTTACCACAAAATTCCGTAGCAAAACCATCACACTCCAAATCTTCCCGAGTTGTTCCATATCCACAAAAATCCTTGGCTGTAATTCCCCAAATAAAGACCTTATCATTGGTTGGGATGTTCTTGCCCAGCTTTCCCAACTAAGGATTAAATTCACTAGTTTACAGTTTGGTGACCAGTTCCATTTATATGTGGATATTCAGAGACTTTTCATTATTCAACCGGAAATTCTTGATCTAATTACCCAAAGCCTCTTATCATGTTGCTCTAAATCTCATTTCCAGTTTGTCCAAACATGTTCAAACCCCCTTTGGAAAAATCCTGACTTTTTTGTCAAGCTCCCATTTAAAAAAAGCGAAGATGTAAATCCCACAAAGCTAGTCATTCTGGTATGAATCCTGAACATCTTGCTTTAGCCTAGAAGCAATGTGTACAAGGTCTGATTGAACCCTCTGATTCCTAAGTTCCACATAGTGGCAGTGAAGAGCATACTGGAGCAAGCCAACCATACTACTGAATCAACAAAAAGATTATGATTTCCAAAGAACCATGCTTTGAGGAAAGAAGAAGAAAAGGAAACTTAGAAACTCATGGTTTATAGGAAACACACTGATATTTCACATAAGGCAAGTACTACCGGTTACAACACATTTGGGGGCCTTTTATAGGCATGCAAACTTAACTACGAACTTCTGTCAACAGATGCGCAGATCCATGAAAAAATTGAAAAAGTCTTTAGGTGAACAGTACCGCTACAGTGCCGCTACAATGCTAAACAGTGATGAACAGTGTCGGTGAACAATACTTTGCGAAAAAAGTCGTCTAAAATCAGCAGGAGGGTTGACAGCTTCATCTACTTATTCAATACAAATACTTTAAAGGTAAAGACTTTTACAAATAACTATCACACATGTGAAGTCTGAGCGGTTCAAAGCCAGCGTCTGTCTGGATCCGGATGATAATTGGCATCGTCAGAGTTAGAACTATCTTGGCCATCTTTATCTCTTTTGTATTTATTGCAGTGCCATTGTTCTTCGAGTTGGGACAATCTGATGTCTGGATCTTCAGATAGTAGGGGACTATCTTCTTGTTCTGTCGCGTACCTTTCTCTTGACAAGATATCTTCCATGATGATTGGATCGTATGGATCCTGTCGAGGGTCTTGATTGGAGCTAGATGGCTTCTGAGGTTGAGGCCATAATTAGAGCAGAGGCCATGTAGAGCTGGATGGCTGATCTTGGGTGCTAGATGGCTAGTCTCGGGTGCCAAATGCAATATCCTATATAAGATAAGGATTCTACGACAATGGTCCTCCTCAAGGGTCTTAAGTGTCGGTGTCCATAGTATAACCTGGTTGGCTTTTTCAAAATGCTTCCAGTACATTAATGGTATGAGGATGAAATTTAGGTCTATCCCCAAAAAGATTCGAGTGTTGGTATGGCCAAATTTTAGGGGGAATTTCCTGGTTTTCTGCACATAAAACGCGCTGGAGTTCTCTGTACTCATGCTGCATGAATATGATGGATATGGGAGTTGTAATGTGGATCCGGAAGATTTTTCGATGAAGGTTGGGCTTGAAGGTACAAGTACCATAAGGCAATAGTTTATCCCACAAATCACTAGTGTGGCTAAAGTAAAGCCATGGTCTGTGGAAAATGACCGTAGTATGCCTTTCTGGTTCATCTCTCTCATAATGCCTCTAGAAGATGAAGTGATTTTTCCATGCTGCTAAAGGCTGGAACCAAGTGAGCATTTCCGTCAAACCTTTCTAGTTTGAGAAATCTCCCATGAATGCTCTGGATAGGACTTTAATAATCTTGTCTGTGGGAAATTCAATGGATACGACTTTAATAATCTTGTCTGTGGGAAATTCAATGGCAACAACTTAAATGCTGAGACAATACCGAAAGGACATTTGAGGTTGCCAGGGAAATCATGATTAGAAGACCACCACAAAACATGAATGAATGGATAATCTGGATTAAGACCATATGATGCTAACATCAATCCGCCATAGTTAGTGAAGATGTTGTAATGGTACTCATACATGTAATACCGCAAATTTTCAAAGAAATTATTATCTTCTCTTAGAACTTATGGGGGATAACTGTGAGAATTGCATGGTGTATCTCGCATAGGTGTCATGCGAAATGCTCCTGCTTTCATTGGATTTCTGCAAACATACATGTTGATAGATTCAACCGGCTGCTTGGGTATGGACAGGAAATCTGCAAGGACATTCTTTTTTTTTTTTTTTGCTATGTATTTGGCATCAAAAGAATATTTTGAGAACCATTCAGCCCACCTAACAGCTGATGATGAAGAATTTGTTTCTGATTGAATTGAGCATTTGAGGAAATGAAGACAAGACATCCATGTGTAATATCTACAGAGGATGGTTAGTGGATACTTCATTTTTAGATTTGTAAGAATTTCTTACTTGTTTGCCAAGTGTGCAAGCTTCATAGTGCTTAGTCCTTTCAAATTTTGCGTTTGGGAATCCTCTCACTAGCTTCTTTTTAGAGAGCTTTGATATTTGCTTGAGGCTTATGTGTCCCAGCTTTCTATGCCAAAGTTCTAGATCGTCTTTGACAGATAGAATGAATTTTCTTCCTTAGACGATGTATCCAGAAGGTACATATTACCATGTCTTCATCCAGGGAACAAAGATTCATTATCTCAACTTGTACCTGAGAATTTATTTTCTGAAAAAGAAACTTCATATGCAATATCGCATAATTGGCTTATACTAATTAGATTGAAATTCAAACTCTTGACAAATGAAACATCATTGACATGAAGATTGCCAATCTTTACGATTCCTTTGAGAACAATTGTTCCCTTGTTATTACCTTCAAAAGAAATATTTCCACCATTGGACATCTCAAGATTGATGAAATTTGTTGCATCTCCTGTCATGTTTCTGGAGCACCCAATATCGAGGTACCATTTACTTTTCCTTTTCATTGGTATCTGCAATTATCAATGAAACTCAAGTTTCTGTTTGGGGCTTTTGGGGTTAGTAACATTTGCATATCTAAGAATATCTCAAGTTGGCCTTTTGATTTTGGAACAATAACTTTTAGAATGTCTTGAATCGCTATAGTTTGAACATATGTACAAATTTCGATCTATAGACTTTACAAATTATTTTCTGAAATGACTCTTATAAGAATTCTTAGGAGGCCTTTTTCTAAGTCTTTCCTTTACTTCAGGAAATATATTTTTCACATCGCTTTGTTTTTGAAAACATATTCTCGATTTGTTATAATAGGGAACTTGAATAGAAAGTATATGTTGTAATGTTTTTGATTCGGATGAGAATTTTTTATAAATATCCAATATTTCCTTTCTCAAGAAGGCGTTCTATTTTTCAAAAAGATCTTTCTCTTCTTTCAAGGAATTTCTTTTTTCTTTAAAAATATCTCTCTCGTTTCTTAAGGAAATACTTTCTTTCTCAAGGATTTCAATTCTAGATTTTAATAGACTATTCTCCTTGGAAACAAAATCAGATTTCTCCTTTATATGAGAAAATTCATTTTCAAGAAAGCTAATTTTATCTTTTTGAGAAACATCTCTTTGTTTGACAACAACTACTTCCTTTTTTAATTTAGAAATTCTTTCCAAAGTAGCTTTATATTCTAAACATAGCTCATCTATGTATGCAGATACCTCAGAAGGAATGTTTGAATAAGTTACCTCAAGGTCATCATCTGAGTCTGCCATAAGATAGATGTTGGTGTATTCCTCATCACTTTCACATTTAGTATCGCTCCAAGTCTTCGCTTTCAAGGCTTTCTTGAATTTTTCATCCTGGCCTTTTGTCATGCCCCGAACCTGTCGAGCCCGTAAACATCCCTGCAAGCAAACAACACATCTCTCGTGGTCCTAAGATCCACAATCAATTCGAGAGATATAAAATAGTCAAGCATGCGGAAGCGATACTCAAATAAATCCCCGTACAAATATAAGTTAAGTGGGACCGGGATAGCATAACAACTATCATATATCATAACATATGGTTCGTACAAATGCCGGCTAATACTATCCGCTAACAAGCTGGGCGACGGAGTAGTACACAAAAGAGTCCCTCCTAACATCCAAAAGGACAGGGCCGGATCGCCCCCAGAAGCTCAGGCCAAAGAACTGGGACCCTAAGATGAACTGTTAGCATCCTCGGTATCCTCGGCATCCTCCGTCGGCTCGTACTCGGAGAAGGTCTCGGATGGGACCTCGATAGAATCCTCCATGGTCGCCTCATGAGACGGCTCCGCAAGGTACTCCTCGATCGCCTCTAGGACGATGACCTCATACTCCTCCACGGTGAAGTCCAGCGTCAGGGTCTTCTCTGGCCCATTCCTGGAACCAACTACGGACCCCTCTAGTGACTCCTGCTCCCCAGCGGTCTGACACTAGGCAGGGATAACACCCTGGTGTCATGCCCCACGATCCGGGCATGAGCACGTGAACATCCCTGCAAGCAAACAACACATCTTTCGCGGTCCCAAGATCCACGATTATAAACCAAGAGATATGATAAGTACATCACGCATGTGGAAGCGCTACTCGCATAAGCCCCATAGCATATATAAGACAAGTGGGACCTGGATAGCATATATTCGTACATCATGACATACTGTTCATACAAACATCAACCACTACAATCCGCTAACAACAGGGGTGACAGGGTAAGCATACAAAAAGACTATCTACTAAGCCAGCAGGAACCGGGTCGGGTCATCATCAAAAGATCAGGCCACCAACTGGAGACTCCTAGAAGGAGCTGCTGGACTCCCCCGTATCCTCTACGTCCTCGGTCGGCACATACTCAGAAAATGTCTTGGACGAGACCTCGACGGAATCCTCTATGGTCACTTCCAGCGACGGCTTAGCAAGGTCCCCCACGGATGCCTCCAAGACTATGACCTCCTCCTCCTCCTCCTGCTCGGTGAACTCCAAGGTCGGTGTCCTCTCTGGTCCATTCCTAGACCCTACTACTGACCCCTCTGGTAACTCCTGCTCTGCTGTAGTCTGGCACTAATCGAATATGACACCCTGAGGTACCTCGTGGGGCTTCAGTGGCCCAATCTTTATATCCCTTTCCTTCTTAAATCACGCCTCAAATCTATGAGGCTTCCAATCTGGCTTACCCTCATCTACCCATATAACTGTGCACTTTCTCACATATATGTTCCCCTACCTATCCGGGAACTCGTCAAAATATGTCGTCATCTCTTTTGGGTCCCCAAAACGTATAGGCCACATAACTAAGGCCTAGGATCTGTAAAAAGAAGGGTTCCCCAAAATGGATGAGATACACATCTCAGTAAAAGAAATCTAATCCTAGGTCAGGTCGATAGGCCACTCTGGTAGTCGTATCTCTCAACAATTTCACACTCATAAATAGACAGGCATATCAGACACAATTTAAAGAAACAACAGCATACAAACGATAGACATACAATGAAGACCTCATACCACACTCAGATGCAAATGCACTCTCAGCCTGCCACTTCTCACATCTACCAATTACCGCCTGTCTCAATCTCTAGCCCGCGATCATGTCACCTCAGGCTCGGTCCGCGTAAACACATCAGACCATCATCGGTGACCCGTGTAAACGCATCAGGTCCCGATGAATCTCCAAGACAATCTCATCATCTCATGCTCCGTCCCGCGAATAATTCGCATCAAAATTGTGGCCATCTCAACCCCGCGATCTTGTCGCATCAAGGTATCAATTCCCGCCCGGCGTTTCATATGTCTCAGGGCCTCGCCATATCATGCTCACGCCATGTTATTTCAATTCAATTCACATACAACGATAGGTACCACTCATACACAATGTGAACTCTCATGGCATGCAAAGCAAGTCACATAATACTCAGACATGGCAAACGATTCATGCGTAGATCAAGTTCCACACAAACATCCTTAAAACTTAGGATATAATGAATACCATCCCCTTAGAAAGTTTCTCATGAATCAATTCAATCAAATCTCGACTCACCCAATTGAATCCAATCCCCCTAGCCTAAGTTTAGGAATCCCTTACCTTTGAGCTTGACAACACAAATTACTCCTTGTGATTGCCACAAAGTCTCGGCCAAATCAATCCAAGGCCAATTCACCGCGCAACTTAGAATTTCAACCAATTCTGTCAATTTCCGTACCCAATTCCTCAATCCATCAATCCCAATCACCCATAACTCAACCCTCATCATCTCATCACATCTTAAACATCAATTTGTAGCTCGATATAATGATCTTCAGCCCTCAACAGAATCGGTTTGGCCCGGCACCGAACCGGTCCTACTTGGTTCTGAGCAAACCGGGGCCAACCGGTCCTAAATCTACTCCAATTCCAACATTTAAATGTTATCCTACTCCTTAACATGTCTACCTAAGGATTTGGGAGGCTTACCGAAGGTTGAAACTCGTCAGACCGTCTAAGTCAGTTTACCGGTAGATTCTAGGCAAAATTCACAAGGCCGGTTCGTGATCAAAATCTTATCAAATTAAGCCTCAATTTTTACCACAGAATCCTACACATCTCTACTAGATCTCCACAAAATTTGAGCCCCAAGATTCCAAGATTTCAACTAGCAAAAGGGCTAAGAATCAGACCTACCTCAGGTTGAGTCCTAATCTGTCGGCTCTCGGGAGAATCTCTGCACGGGACTCCTCGGTGCTCCAAACGACTTGATTGTTATTCGAGGATGTCGGCAAGATGTAGAGATTCTTCGGTGTGGTCGGCTGCCAGTCGGATGGTGGCCGAAGAGGGCGGTCGTGGCCGGCGAAAGGCGCGAGCGATTTTGGTCGGCGTCAGGTAGAATGAAGGCAAGAAGAAGGAAGAAGTTTCGGGAGTTTAGGGGAGGATTTAGCAGGCCAAATGGAGTGGAGAGAGAGAGAAAAAGGTTATATACCAAGCTTGGTCAAAGGGGCTTGAATGTTAGGTGGCCAAAAGTTGATATAACCATGCTTCATAATCTTGTGACACTTAGCTTCTTGCTTTTCCAAGATGATCCAATGACCCTTGTTCCTTCTTATTTTCGGCAGCCTTGAGGAGGGTTTATTGACCAAATTATCCTTCTTGAATTGCATAGGTAAGGTTCTAGGCTTGTGGAGCAAAAGGGTAATTTTACCCTCGACATTCAGAACGTCGTTTTTCTCGTTCCAGAACTTTTCGATACGGCGACGGCCAATCCAAATAAAGTTGGAATTCTTGATTTTCCCATTCAAACTTTTCAGGACTCGTTTTTGATAGTTTTCTCTATCAGACGTGGTTTCAGCCTATCCCGAACCGACGGACGGCTTTTGCAGACATTACGCGTATCGACCCCGTGATTCATATCACGTTTAGGGCTAGTCAATTCATGGCGGCTTTGTTTGTCATGTAATTGTGAGGGTTTATCGCTAGTCCCTATGGTCTCGATCTTCATTGTCCGATTTAGGAAAAATTTGCAAATCATACGTTGGTTAAGCGGCATCACCCGCGCTCCAATAATATGACACTCGCAAGGCAATCTTTAATCGTTCTTAGATCGGCCTCTTGGAGGTTCTAAATATCCCCTCGACAATCCTTATGGTCAAAGCATCATTTCCTATCCGAGTCGCCTAGGTCCACGTACCTCGTCTCGCGTTAGCCTTTCCCTTTTGGTCAGCCTACCCAAATTGATCAAATTTGAGCGAAATATGACTGAAACACATCGTTTGATATATATAAACTTCTCATTAATGAGTCTGAAATTGACTGGAAATCAGAATGTCACAACTCTTCCCCCTTACAAAAATTTCGTCCTTGAAATTTACATTACACTTAACTATTCAAACAAATGGGGGTGTTATCGCCTCATCGTTTCTTCGTTCTCCCATGTGGCACCTTCAATTCCATGGTGTTATTACCTTGACCAGTGGAATCTTCTTATTCTTAAGGATTTGCTCCTTCCGGTCTTCGATCCTTATTGGCTTCTCCACGTACGACACTCTATCGTCCACTTCTATGGCCTCGTAATCCAGCACATGTGTCGAGTCAGGTTCATACTTTCTCAGCATCGACACATGGAATACATTATACACCTGGGATAGATTTGGCGGCAGGGCAAGCCTGTAGGCTAAGGTTCCAATCCTCTCCAGTATCTCGAATGGGCCTACATATCTTGGGCTTAGCTTCCCCTTCTTTCCAAATTGCGATAGTCCTCTCATCGGTGACACCTTGAGGAAGACGTGATCGCCCACTTGAAACTCCAAGGGATTGCGCCGCTTGTCTACCTAGCTCTTCTAGCAACTCTGCATCGTCCTTAGTCTATCCCGGATTACTTTCACTGTTCCATCGATTGCTCTACCAATTCGGGACCCGTAAAACTTCTTTCTCCGAACTCATCCCAGCATATCGGTGTTCTGCAGGCTCTACCATAGAGTGCTTCGAATGGTGTCATTTGTATACTCTGCTGGTAGCTATTATTGTAAGCAAATTCTACCAGGTGTAGCTGTTCTTCCCATCCGCCTTTGAAATCAATGACGCACGCTCTCAACATGTCCTCGAGCGTCTGGATCGCCCTTTTCGACTGCCCATCTGTCTGTGGATGGTACGTTGTACTATACTGTAGCCGGGTCCCCATAGCTTCTTACAAGCTCTTCCAAAAATTCGCCGTGAATTTCGGATCCCTATTTGAGGTGATCGTCACTGGCACTCCGTGTAATCTTACTACTTGTCTCATATACAGCTCTGCGTACTTATCCATGGCGAAGTCCTTTCGTACAGTAATGAAGTGGGCGGACTTGGTCAATCTGTCCACGACTACCCATATAGAGTCGTGACCTCTCTGGTTCCTCGGAAGTCCCACCAAGAAATCCATAGTTACGTGCTCCTACTTCCATTCCAGAATCTCCCGTGGCTGCAACAGCTCTCCAGGTTTACAGTTCTACGCCTTCACTTACTGGCATGTCAAACACTTAGCCACGTATCTTGCCACGTCTACCTTCATTCCGTTCCACCAATAATGCTGTCGTAAATTCTAGTACATCTTTGTACTTTCAGGGTGGATGTTATAGTTGCTCCTATGAGCCTCTGACAAAATTCTCTCCCTAAGTTCGTCATCCTTTAGTACGCACATTCGTCCTCGGAACTTCAAAATTCCATCTTCAGACACCTGAAATTCCGACTTTCTCTTTGTCGTATCCATCTCTACAATTTTCTGAATCTCCGGGTCCGTAGACTGTAATGCCTTTATCCCTTCTTGGACCTCAGGTTCCACCCTCAGCATAGCTATCAGACTGGGTAACTGATCAACTTCTAATCTGAATTCGGAATCTCTCAAGTCCTCTATCGTTGACCAACTTCTTACGAGCAGGCATGCAATACTTGACTTCCGACTTAGTGCATCTGCTACTTTGTTGGCTTTCCAGAGTGATATAATATCTCACAATCATAGTCCTTGAGTAGCTCCATCCACCTATGCTGCCTCATGTACAACTCTTTCTGGGAAAATAAGTATTTCAAACTCTGGTGGTCGGTATATATTTGAAACTTCTCGCCACAAAGGTAGTGTCTCCAAATCTTTAGGGCAAACACTATCCCCGCTAACTCCAGGTTATGAGTCGGGTAATTCATCTCGTGTGACCTCAACTACCTAGATGCATAGGCTACTACCCTACCGTGCTGCATCAACACACAGCCTAATCCTTTCAGCGAAGCATAGTTGTAAATTTCATAACCTCCTGGTCTTGATGGAATGATCAGCATTAGCGCGGTAGTCAATTTGTGCTTAAGCTCTTGGAAACTCTTCTCACATTTATCAGTCCACTCAAACCTTGTTTCCTTCTTCGGCAACCGCTTCAGTGGGATGGCTATGGATGAGAATCTTTCCACAAATCGTCTATAATATCCCGCTAGTCCCAAGAAACTTCTGACCTCCGTGACCATAGTAGGTCTCGGCCAATTGGTTACAACCTCTATCTTTGCAGGGCCCACTGCAATCCCTTCACCAAACACCACATGACCTAGAAAAGCTACCATGTTCAGCCAAAACTCACACTTACTCATCTTCGCGTACAGTGAATGCTCCCTCAGTACAATCCTTAGATGCTCTTCATGTTCTGCATCGCTCCTCGAGTAAATCAAGATGTCGTCAATGAAGACTATGACGAATGTGTCAAGAAACTCCTTAAATACTCAATGCATTAGGTCCACAAAAGCAGCTGGAGCGTTCGTCAATCCAAACGACATCATCGTAAACTCATAATGACCATACCTCGTCCTTAAAGCAGTCTTAGGTATGTCTTCCTTCTTGATCCTCAGCTGGTGATACCCGGTCCTTAAGTCAATCTTTGAAAACACTGCTACTCCTTGCAACTAATCAAAAAGATCATCGATCCTCGGCAACGGATACTTGTTCTTCATAGTCACTTGGTTCAGCTGTCGATAATCAATGCACAATCGCATGGACCCGTCCTTTTTCCTTATAAATAGCACTGGCGCTCCCCATGGCAAAGCACTAGATCGAATGAATCCTTTGTCTAGGAGCTCTAGCATCTGCACCTTCAACTCCTTCAATTCCGACAGAGACATCCTGTAAGGTGCTTTCGAAATCGGTTCTGTCCTAGAGGCTAACTCAATTACAAATTCTACTTCCCGCTCCGGTGGTAGTCCTAGCAACTCTTGGGGAAACACATCAGGAAATTCACGTACTACCGGGATGTTCTCTAACTTTGGCTCTTCGATAGTCGTGTGCATTACTGCCACTAAGTATGCCTGACATCCTTCAGACATCAACTTAGTTACTTCCAGAGATGATATTAAGGGAATCGAGATTCCTCCTCAACTTCCCACCAACTCAAAGCTAGGGCGGCCTCTCGAATAAAACCGAATTGTTCTACTACCACAGTCTACTACTACCCCTTGCTTACCCAACCAATCCATTCCTATGATTACGTCAAAATCAAACATAGGCAATACAGCCAAGTCAATGTTCTCTTTACTCTCTCCAATAACAATTTCACAACCAGCACAACCCAATGAGACTATTATGTTATCCTTTAAGGGAGTTGTCACATGCAGAATCATGCTCAATGGTTCCAATTTCATGCCCATTAATTCAGCAAATTGTGCAGACACAAACGAATGCGTGGCACCAGGGTCAAACAATACATATGCAGTTTGGTTGCACAAGTAGACCATTCCTGTGATCACCCCTGGCGCTTCCTCCGCCTCTCTACAAGCTACAGCATATACTCTGCCCTATGCCGGCGGTCTGCTCTGCTCAATCTAGTGCGTTGCAGTCGACGGCCCAATTTGTGGCCTCTGTCCTTGCGGTAGACTTGCCAGAGCTTGGTTTGGACATACCCTCATCGGTAGCCCTGTTGACCACACTTGAAACACACTCCTGTCCTCACTGGGCACGGCCCATTCCCATGCCTCCTGCCACAAAGTCTACAGCTCCAGTTTGCAGGATTTGGCGATTTCACTATATTCTTCCTCGCCGGCGGCACGAAACATCTGTTACCCGCCATCGGCCTCTTGCCCATCTGGCGATTGTCTCTGAATGGCGAAAATCGCGATCCAATTGCGGCGTTTCTTTCTCTCATGTCTTATTCTATCATCTGGCCTCGTTCATATATTTCTTGGTAAGTCCTCAAATTCAACGCAATCATCTGGCTACGGAGCTCGGGTCTCAGACCATCCATAAACCTTCTAGCTTTCTCCAATGGGTCCTCTACAAACCGAGGTGCATACCTCGAAAGTCTCGCGAACTCAGCCTCGTACTGGTTTATTGTCAGCTAGTTTTGGCGCAGCTGCAGGAATTCCATCTGCTTCCTCTCCCTGGCCGTTTCTGAGAAATATTTATCATTAAATGCCATCTTAAAAGCGTTCCAGTTCAAGGCCACTCCTTTGGGGAAGACTCCTTCCTTGGTGGCAGCCCACCAGTCATTTGTTGTACCCTCTAGTTGGTACACAGCCAGCAATACTTTCTCCTCGTCTGTGCACCTCAGCACCCCAAAAGCTTTCTCTAGCTTCTCTATCTACTTGGGTGCTAGCTCTGGATCTCTAATCCCGTCAAACTGTGTCAGCTTCAGTTTCATGAATTGCTCAACTAGTTAGCCCATCTGTCTGGCCACAATGATTTCCTCTTGAGGGCTTACAGTTTCATTACTCTGGTTCGGCTCGCCCTGACTTCCACTTCCACCAGTATTGCCAATGTTGGCATTGACGGCTGCTAGGGCAGCTCCTACTCCTGGGCCATGGCAGCATCCTGGTCCTGGGCCTTCCTATCTATAATGTCTCTGAGCCCCTCCATTGCCCTCAACAGACCGTCCACTCTTGGATCCTCTGTTACGGGCGGCCTCGAACTAGAGGCTCTTCCTCTCGGTCTTCCAGATCTTCTGGATGGGTTACTCATCCTTGTTATTTTCTACTGAACCTGGTCAACCACAAGTTCAGTAATGAGTTAGCAACTTACTCAACCATCCAAATCCAGAGCTACTAACTAGCCCTTAACAGAAATAGTTATGGTACAACAGTACTCCGTACACCGACTCTAGAAACATCTCAACCAACAGCCCATGACCATTTCTCAGTTCCATTCACTTCAGTGATTCGCTAAAACCAATCACTTGCATTCCTCAAGCAGGCCAAGGTCTCACTGAGCTTCAACTCTAAGCAGGGAACTTAGTCCTCATGCTTCACCACAACTTGTCAAGGTCAAACACCAGTCACAAGTACTAGGTCTCAGGCTATGTATCCCATGTTCTATCCTTACCAGTCTCCTAAGGTCTAATTATCCATCCTTGTCCCAACTTAATCCTCCTTATTACTCCAATCCTCAACCAACTTTGGATCGAGCTGACCTTGCTTTGATACCAAACAAGCGGGGTTGTCACACCCCGCGATCCGGGCACAAGCACGCGAACATCCCTGCAAGCAAACAACACATCTCGCGTGGTCCCAAGATCCATGGTCATAAACCTAGAGATATGATAAGTACATCACGCATGCGGAAGCGATACTCACAAAAGCCCCGTACTATATATAAGATAAGTGGGACCTAGATAGCATTTAACATTCGTACATCAAGACATACTGTTCATACAAACATCGACCACTACAATCCGCTAACAACAGGGGTGACAGGGTAAGCATACAAAAAGACTATCTACTAAGCTAGCAGGAACCGGGTCGGGTCATCATCAAAAGATCAAGCCACCAACTGGAGACTCCTAGGAGGAGCTGCTGGACTCCCCCGTATCCTCTGCATTCTCGGTCGGCTCATACTCAGAAAACGTCTCGAACGGGACCTTGACGGAATCCTCCATGGTCACCTCCAGCGACGGCTCAGCAAGGTCCCCCTCGGACACCTCCGGAACTATGACCTCCTCCTCCTCCTCCTGCTCGATGAACTCTAAGGTCGGTGTCCTCTCTGGTCCGTTCCTAGACCCTACTACCGACCCCTCTGGTAACTCCTGCTCTGCTGTAGTCTGGCACTAATCGAGTATGACACCTGAGGTACCTCGTGGGGCTTCTTCAGTGGCCCAATCTGTGCATCATCTTCCTTCTTAAACCACGCCTCAAATCTAGAGGCTTCCAATCTGGCTTACCCTCATCTACACATACAACTGTGCACTTTCTCACATATATGTTCCCCTGCCTATTCGGGAACTCGTCAAAATATTTCGACATCTCTTTTGGGTCCCCAAAACGTATAGGCCATATAGCTAAGGCCTAGGATTTGTAAAAAGAAGGGTTTCCCAAAAGGGGTGAGATACACATTTCAGTAAAAGAAACCTAATCCTAGGTCAGGTCGATAGTCTACTCTAGTAGTCGTATCTCTCAACAATTTCACACTCATAAATAGACAGGCATATTAGACACAATTCAATGAAACAATAGCATACAAACGACAGACATACAATGAAGACCTCATACCACACTCAGATGCACATGCACTTTCAGCCTGCCACTTCTCACATCCACCAATCACCGCCTGCCTCAATCTCTAGCCCGCGATCATGTCGCCTCAGGCTCGGTCCGCGTAAACGCATCAGACCGTTATCTGTGACCCGCGTAAACACATCAGGTACCGATGAATCTCCAGGCCAATCTCATCATCTCATCCTCCGTCCTGCGAATAATTCGCATCAGGACTGTGGTCATCTTAACCCCGAGATCTTGTCGCATCAGGCCGCCACACAACCTCAACTTCACCTCGCGATCTTGTCGCATCAGGGTATCAACTCCCGTCCCGCATCTCATACGCCTCAGGGCCTCACCATGTCATGCTCATGCCATGTTATTTCAATTCAATTCACATACAATGATAGGTGCCACTCATACACAATGTGAACTCTCATGGCATGCAAAGTTAGTCACATAATATTTAGACATGGCAAACGACTCATGCGTAGATCAAGTTCCACACAAACATCCCTTAAAACTTAGGATATAATGAATACTATCCCCTTAGGAAGTTTCTCATGAATCAATTCAATCAAACCTCGACTCACCCAATTGAGTCCAATCCCCCTAGCCAAAGTTTAGGAATCCCTTACCTTTGAGCTTGACAACACAAATTACTCCTTGTGATTGCCTCAAGGTCTCGGCCAAATCAATCCAAGGCCAATTCATCGCGCAACCTAGAATTTCAACCAATTCCGTCAATTTCCATACCCAATTCCTCAATCCATCAATCCCAATCACCCATAACTCAACCCTCATCATCTCATCACATCTTAAACATCAATTTGCAGCTCGATATAATCATCTTCAGCCCTCAACAGAATTGGTTTGGCCCGGCACCAAACCAGTCCTACTCGGTTCTGAGCAAACCAGTGGCCAACCGATCCTAAATTTACTCCAATTTCAACATTTAAATGTCATCCTACTTCTTAACATGTCTACCTAAGGATTTGGTAGGCTTACCGAAGGTTTGAAGTCAAATGGCCGCCGGATTCCCGTTGAAACTCGTCGGACAGTCCAAGTCAGTTTACCGGCAGATTCTGGGCAAAATTCACAAGGCTGGTTCATGGTCAAAACCTTATCAAATTAAGCCCCAATTTTTACCATAGAATCCTACACATTTCTACTAAATCTCCACAAAATTTGAGCCCCAAGATTCCAAGATTTCAACCAGCAAAAGGGCTAAGAATCAGACCTACCTCAAGTTGAGTCCTAATTTGTCGGCTCTCGGGAGAATCTCTGCTCGGGATTCCTCGGTGCTCCAAACGACTTAATTCTTATTCAAGGAAGTCGGCAAGACGTAGGGCTTCGTCGGTGTGGTTGGCTGGCATTCGGATGGTGGCCGGAGAGGGCGGTCGTGGCCGGTGAATGGCACGAGCGGTTCTGGTCGGCGTCAGGCAGAATGAAGGCAAGAAGAAGGAGGAAGTTTCGGGAGTTTAGGGGAGGATTTGGCCGGCCAAATGGAGTGGAGAGAGAGAGAGAAAAAGGTTATATACCATGCTTGGTCAAAGGAGCTTGAATGTTAGGTGGCCAAAAGTTGATATGACCATGCTTCATAATCTTGTGACACTTGGCTTCTTGCTTTTCCAAGATGATCCAATGGCCCTTGCTCCTTCTTATTTTCGGCAGCCTTGAGGAGGGTTTATTGAGCAAATTACCCTTCTTGAATTGTATAGGTAAGGTTCAGTGCTTGAGGGGCAAAAGGGTAATTTTACCCTCGACGTTCAAAACGTCGTTTTTCTCGTTCCAGAACTTTTCGATAGGGCGACAACCAATCCAAATAAAATTTAAATTCTTGATTTTTCATTTCAAACTTTTCAAGACTCGTTTCTGATAGTTTTCTCTATCAGACGTAGTTCCATCCTATCCCGAACTGACGGGTGGCTTTTACAGACATTACGCGTATCGACCCCGTGATTCATATCACGTTTAGGGCTCGTCAATTCATGGCGGCTTTGGTTGTTATGTAATTGTGAGGGTTTATCGCTAGTCCCTATGGTCTCGATCTTCATTGTCCGATTTAGGTAAAATTTGCAAATCATATGTTGGTTAAGCGGCATCACCCGCGCTCCAATCGTATGACACTCGCAAGACAAGCCTTAATCGTTCTTAGATCGGCCTCTTGGTGGTTCTAAATATCCCCTCGACAATCCTTAAGGTCAAAGCGTCATTTTCTATCCGAGTCGCCTAGGTCCACGTACCTCGTCTCGCGTTAGCCTTTCCCTTTTGGTCAGCCTACCCAAATTGATCAGATTTGAGCGAAATATGACTGAAACACATCGTTTGATATATATAAACTTCTCATTAATGAGTCTGAAATTTGCTGGAAATCCGAATGTCACACTGGGGTATCTCATGGGGCTTCGGCAGCCCAATCTGCTCGTCCCCAGCTCTTTTAAACCATGTCTCGAATTTGTGAGGCTTTCAATCAGGGCTACCCTCATCGACCCATACAACCATGCATTTTCTCACATAAACGTTCCCCTGACTATCCGGGAACTCACCAAAATACGTTGTCATTTCCTTGGGATCCCCAAAACGAACCGGCCACATAACTAGGGCCTAAGATCTGTAAAAATAAGGGTTCCCCAAAGGGGTGAGATACTCATCTCAGTAAAAGAATCCTAACCCTAGGTCAGGTCGACCGTCCACTCAGGCCGTCGTGCACCCTAGTCATTCTAAACTCATAAACACACAGGCATATTAAGCACAAATCAATGAAACAACAACATACAGATGACAGGCACGCAATGATGACCTTATGTCACACTCAGATGATCATGCACACCCTTCCTACCACTTCACCACATCCACCAATCTCCGCATGCCTCAATCTCCAGCCCGTAATCTCGTCGAATCAGGCTCGGCCCGCGTAAACTCATCAGACCGTCATCGGCAACCCGCGTAAACGCATCAGGTTTCGCTGAATCTCCAGGCCAATCTCATCATCTCACATCTCCTTCCCGCGAATAGTTCGCATCAGGACCGTGGTCATCTCAACCCCGCAATCTTGTCGCATCAGGGCGCCACACAACATCAACTCCACCCCGCGATCTCGTCGCATCAGGGTATCCACCTCCCGCCCCGCGTATCATATGCCTCAAGGCCTCACCATGTCATACTCATGCTATGATTTTCAAATTCGTTTCCATACATGACAATATGTGCAATCCAGGCACAATTCAAAGAACTCATGGCATGCAAGGCAATCAAATGATACACATACATGGCGGATAATTCAAGCATAAACAATAACATACATAATCCTCCTATAGCCACTTAGGGCATACCAAGAACTATCCCTTTGGAAAATCCCCATAAATCGAACAAACTAAACCCCGACTCACCCAATTGAGTCCAATCTCCCTATCTTAGGTTTAGAATTCCCTTACCTTTGACTTGATAATACAAATTTCTCCTTGCGATTGCCTCAAGGTCTCAACCAAATCAATTCAAGGGTCAATTCACCGCGCAACCTAGAATTTCAATCAATTTCATCAATTTCCTTGTCCAAATTCTCAATCCATGAACCATAAACTACCATAGCATATTCCTCATCCTATTAACATGCTTTAAACATCAATTTGAATCCCATAACCATCTGTTCTTGCACCCACCAGAACCGATTTTGCAAAGAACCGAACCGGTTCATTTCGGTTCTATGCAAACCGTGCACTCCCAGCCCTAAATCTTCATCAAATCCTTCAACTACTTACTATCCTACCTCTTAACATGTCTATCTAAGGTTTGTGAGGCTCACCGAAGGTTTGAAGTCGATTGGTCGCCGGAATCCCGTTGAACGTCGCCGGATCTCCCTAAGTCAGTACCGGCAGCTTTCTGTTCAAGATTTGCAAGACCAGTTCATGGTCAAAACTTCATCAAATTGAACCCCAATTTTTATCACAAATTCCTACACGTCTCTACTAGATCTCCACAAAATTTTACTCTAAAAATCCAAGATTTCAGCCTTTAAAAGGACTAGGAACTGGACCTACCTCAGGTTGGGTTCGATTCTGTCGGCTCTCGGGAAAATGCTTGCTCGGGACTCCTCGGTGCTCCAAATGCTGTGATTCTTATTCAAGGATGTCGGCAAGACGTAAATCTACGTTGGTACGGTCAGCCGGCGATCGGATGGTGGTCGGAGGAGGTCGTCGGAACGGCCGAACAGGAAGCTCAGAACTAGTCGCCGGCGACAGAAGGAAGAAGCAAGAAGAAGATGGCTGTCGGTGGTTCTTGGAGAAGCTAATGGCCGAATGAGTGGTGAGGAGAGAGAGTAGAAAGACTATATTCAAAGGCTTGGTTAAATGGTTGAATGTTAGGTGGGTAAAAGTAGATATGACCACTACTTGCCCCACCTCTTGATACTTGTCCACCTTGTCTTCCCAATGAGATCCAATGGCCCTTGTTCCTCCTTGAATTCGGCAGTCTTGAGGATGGTTTAATGTCCATAATGCCCTTCTTCATTTGCATGGGCAAGATTCTAGACATGAGAGGCAAAAGGATAATTTTACCCCCGACGTTCATAACGTCGTTTTTCTCGCTCCAAAACTCTTCGATAGGGCGACGGCCAATCCAAATGTGATGTTGGAATTATTGAATCTCCATTTTCAATTTTCAAGACTCGTTTCTGATGATTTCCTCTATCAGACGTGATTCCAGCCTATCTCGAACCGATGGGCGGCTTTTGCAGACATTACGCGTATCGACCCCGTGATTCATATCACGTTTAGGACTCGTCAATTCATGGCAGCTTTGGTCGTCATGTAATTGTGAGGGTTTATCGCTAGTCCCCATGGTCTCAATCGTCATGGTCCGATTTAGGAAAATTTTGCAAATCATACATTGGTTAAGCGGCATCACCCGCGCTCCAATCGTATGACACTTGCAAGGCAATCCTTAATCATTCTTAGATCGGCCTCGTGGTGGTTCTAAATTTCTCCTCGACAATCCTTATGGTCAAAGCGTCATTTTCTATCCGAGTCGCCTAGGTCCAAGTACCTTGTCTCGCGTTAGCCTTTTCCTTTTGGTCAGCCTACTCAAATTGATCAGATTTGAACGAAATATGACCGAAACACATCGTTTGATATATATAAACTTCTCATTAATGAGTCTGAAATTGACTGAAAATCAGAATGTCACACCTTTCTTCTTTAGCAGAGGGCAATTTGGTTTAATGTGGCCTCTCTTCTTGCATTCATAGAAGATGACTTCTTGGATTTCATTTTTGGTCTTAGATGATCTTTTCTAATTATATCGTCTAAGATCCTTCATCTTTGAAGTTCCTACCTTTTTTAGCCATTCTTCTAAATCTTTTGACCATGAGTGTTAACTCCTCATTATCTTCATCTTCTGAGTCTGAAATATCAGAATCAATGTTAGATTTCTTACCTTTTGACGTAGTCTCCTCATTAATTCTTTCTTCCTCATAGGATTGAAGAGTTCAATAAGCTTGTCCATAGATAAAAGTGATATCATCTGAGTCTCTCGAATGGATGTTTTAAAATTATATCATTCCTTTGTGTGAGCTCTTAGTAGCTTGTTAACCCTCATTGGTCCAGAAAAGGTTGCCCATGGTATGTGAGACCATTTATTATTTCAATGAATCTATCAAACATTTGTTTCACAGTTTTTCCGGGCTTCATTTGGAATGCTTCATATTGGCTTAGAAGTAAGTTGACTTTGATCTCCTTGACTCTGTCTGTTCCTTTATGTGTAATGTAGAGTTTGTCCAAAATCTCTTTTGATGAGAAACAATCTGCAATATGTTTATATTGAGTAGGAGATAATATACTATAAAATGAGTAAATAGCCTTTGCATCAAGATCATCTCTATTGACAATTTCAGTGGCCGACAGAGTAGAAGTTGGTGTTGAATTATTATCCCATGCATTTGATCCGCTTGTGATACTTGTAGTCGGATTCACTTCTCGTTATACAACATCCCAAATCTATCGGCTACGAATCACTTATGATTCTTCCCCGGATGCAATTTCATGAACAATCCGAATATCCCAGCACCTATAGGTAAACACTCGCAGATTGAGCACTACGGCACTCACATGAAAATGGCGCTTTGAAACTCGATGGGTGAACATCCCTGCCTCATGCACGTGCCACGTGAAAAAGAAGAAGTCAAGTCCAATATCCCAATAATATTCAGTTAAAGATAACCACCCAGATGTCTATAATAGTTTTTTTTTTTTTTTGGTTCAAATTCCTTTGATTGGCCACAATACAGATAACTATGTTGATATTAGACAAAATCAACAAATATCTTCGACTTGCACTTCGCAACACCGAAAGGAAAATATATTTCCACGAACATCCACATGTATCCAATTTTAGATTTTCGCTTCGAACTCAAACTCAAAACATATTTTAACGGTAACCATCATCACTTGTCATGATCAACCACCACTTCTCTTCTCGTCGATAATCAATTCTTTCCATATCCAGCTATCTCTTCCCGTACTTATTAAAAGATAACAAACTATTATAGACGGTACCTATTGGTAAGCAAACATAAAAAGCAAACTGTCTACAGGTTTGCCTATATTAATCATATGTCTCATCCAAATCCAAACAATTATTTTCTCCGTCAGATTATATGAAAGAACAGCGAAATTTATTCATAGTGCAATTTCATTCTGCAGCAAACCGCAGTTAATACATGAGTAATAGAAGAAACAACAAAATACCCTCACGACATACGTTTATTTCAACCACGACCTCTCTAGGATCGGGAACTCTTTATTCAAATTCTATAATTTCATAAAAAAAATCAAATTTCCCTGGACTCTTTGCTGTGTTCACTGCCAACGCGGAAGTGGCATGACGAAGAACTTCATCAAGCCGTCAGAGCAATCCTTGTCATTAGAGGAAGCAAAGTAGTAGAGCCTCCATTGGTTCAACATGACCTCGAACCCTTCTCCAGTGCCTTTGGCCGCACCGGCAAGAAGGGTCGCACCCCTGAAGTGGCACTTGATGTAGCTATAAAGGTTGGGCAGCAAGTACACGTTGTGGGGAGCATCAAACTTGAACACTAGCCAAGAAAATAAAAACAGTTAAGCATAGGTAATTCATTTTGATGGTCCATAATGACATCGACATCAATTATAGAAGAAAGGAAACTTATAAACGGGTTCTTGATTTGGTCCTCAATCCGCATCACGAGACGCTGTTTGAACTTTCAACAATCAAATCCACGTGAAACAATAAATTTCACCTTCCGTCCTAAATCCTATGTCCGTTACATTATCTCTCACTCAAAGTAAACTTGAGGGTTACCCTCACAATCACGTTGTGGACGACATGCTTACCTGTATATTCATCATATTCTATGCAAATGGAAATTCAAATATCTTACTTGTCACGTCTTTGGCTGAATGATGGCCAACTTTTAGGTAAAACTTTCTCAATTATGCAAACTCCGTCAGCATCAGAGGAAGTAAAATTTTCCTTGGCTAGAACTAAAAGTTAGTTGGTTGCTCGCACCGAGTTTGTCATTGACGTAGAAGGGACTGTTCTTAAGAGCCCAGTCCGTGTAGTTGTAGCCGAAACGCCAGTTCTCAGATCCACCAACAACAATAGTCTTGGCCTCAGTCATTGCCATGGTCGCCGCTATCACCAGCAGCACCATTCCGGCATACCTCAGTCCTGCCATTTCGCTATCTATTGTCAACGACTTCTCTGGTTAGCTGAAAAACAATGAAGATGAATTGTTTCGGTAGTTGAAGTGAGTTTCGAGGCGCATCAATGAGGGTTTATATATTCATTTTCTTTCAGGAATGGCCAGAGCTAAATTTTCTCAATTTGGTTGGCAAAAGAAAAGGAGAAGAAGAAGAAGAAGATTGAATTCAAGAATGAACAGAAGACGTTTTGCCCAGGATTTTGAACGAGTCAATTCATACAACATGATTGTAGAATGAACTGATGCTAAGGAAAATGGGTTAGCATTTGAATTTGGTGGTCTGAGTCCGTTGGTCTTCTTCGTTTTGGCACTTATCCACTTAAAGAAGAAAAAAAGGGAAAGGTAATGATTGTGAAGCCATTGAAATCCATCTCAACAAAGGGAATGTGGGTTGGCGTGGACTTTTTTTGAGTCCCTATACAGATGGAGCTTTTTCATATGGTCAACCTTGGATACTCTTAACTTTTCTTTTAATCAAGAAATTTTAGTCTTCCTTTGCTAGTTTGAATCCTCCTCTAAAGAGAAATGACGCCTCTCGTGGTTGGATTTTTATTACATTCTCGACAGAGACTATTTCAACGGGCTGCTGACGACCGAATGATGCCGCTTGCTAAGGTAACTTGAGAGTCTTTGCTTTTGTGCACTTAGTTAAGAACTTTACAAGCTTTGATCGCCATACATATTGGACTTTGGATTTGGTTATTTTTTATAGATTTAGAGAAGTAAATAATCGAATGATTAATTTACAATTAGGAAAAAGGTTGATATAAATATACATACAAAGAAGGATATAAACGTAAATACATATGTTAAAGGGAAAACCCTAGTCCTAATATATACAGTATATTTAACACCCCCCTTAAACTCAAGATGGGTCAACCAAAGAGAGTTTAAAAAGAAGAGCAGCAAATCATTATGATGTAAGAGATTTGATGAATAAGTTAGCAAGCTGGGCTACAGAGGCCACAAAGGGAATAGAAATGATATGTGCTTTGAGCTGATGACGCGTAATATGTCGATGTGTTTGGTATGCCCATGAAAGATTGGACTTATAGCAATGTGAATAGCATTCTTATTGTCACAATGAAGAGGAATGCAAGCAGAGGAGGCAACACCAAGATCAGAAAGGAGACGATGATGCCAAATAATCTCAATTGTAACGTTAACCATAGCATGATACTCAGATTCAGTAGAAGAGTGAGACACGATAACTTGCTTTTTGGCACATCAAGAAATCATAGAATCACCTAGAAAGACACAAAATCCTGTAATGGACTTGTTGTCAGTAACATCCACTATCCAATCAGCATCAAAGTAAGTACGAAGAGCGAGTGACGAAGTTGATGGGAGAAAAACTGAGCATGTCAAAGTACCACAAGATATCGTAGAATCTGGAGTACAACAGTATAATGAACTATACGAGGCTACAAATTGTCTGACAAGATGAATAGCATAGGAGATATCAGACGAATAGTCGTAATATAGACAAGATTACCAACAAGAGCCCGATAACGAGTGACATCAAACAGAAGCTCATCATCATCTGAATGAAACTATAAATGAAGTTCATCAAAATAGCCATAATATGAGTATCAGATAACTCGCACAAGCCAGAATGTGAGCCATATACTTCATCTGGGAGAGAAGAATGCCACATCAACTACAACCTAGGTCTTTCATAGCAAGTTGATGGTGAAGATGTTTCTTAGTATGAGAAATATGAGCAGTGTCGTCATCCCTACTACTAATTATGTCATCAACATAGAGTAGCGTCACAGTACAACCAGTAGGAGAAGTGTGAGTGAACATAGAGATCATTCCCACTCTAAATAAAATTAACTGACCGAACAACATCTGCAAAACGTTCAAACCAAGCTCAAAGAGCCTGTTTGAGACCATAAAGGGCCCAACGAAATGACAAACCTGACCAGGAGAATGAACCAGACTATGAGGTAGATGCATATAGAGTTCCTCCTGAAAAACCCCATGAAGAAAAGCATTCTTCACGTCAAGCTAAAAGAGAAGCCAATTATGAAGAGAGGCTATTGCAAGAAGAGTGCGAACATGAGCCATTTTAGCAACACAAGCAGAGGTCTCCTTATAATCAATCTCATACTTTTGACCAAAATCATGCATGACGAGTCGTACTTTACAGCACTCAATACTACCATTAGAGTGAATCTTGATTTTATAGATCTAGCGACAAGACATCAAGGACTTCCCTAGTGGAAGAGGCAGAACATCCCACATACCAGTGCGCTCAAGAGCAAAAAACTTCTCAGACATAACATCACACCACTCGGCATGTTGTATAGCCATACGATAATTTGATGATTCTTGCAAAGAGTGGACAGCAACCATAAAAGAACTAAACTCATTAGAATAATTTATAGCCACTATATACCTAGCCAGAGGACGGCGATCTCGCGGAGGATTTTGTCGAGGGGATGGTGGTCGAGAATCTTCAAACCGTCGAAGTGGCAGGTGAAGTAGACGAAGGAAGAGGCATAACAAGAAAATGTGGTGACACTGGGTCTGATGGAGATGATATAATAAGAGGAAAAAGATGTAATAGGAGAAACAATAGATGAGTTGAGAGGAAAATCCATAAAAATAAATGGAGATGATAGTAAAGAAATAGAGGCAACAGAAAAGAATTGAACACTATGAGAGATATGAATATGCCATGAGGAAGGATCATAGCACCTGTAGCCTTTATATTTTGTGTTGTAGCCCAAGAAAGCACATCGAGCTGACTTTGCTAAGAGTTTGGTACATTCATGAGGTGGAAGAAGTACATTACACATACAGCAAAAAACACGAAGTTAGTGATAAGTGGGTGGTTTCAAGAAAAGACGTTAGTAAGGTTTGGCTTTAGAGAGGACAAGATAAAGGAGTCGATTTATAAGATAGACACCAGCAGAAAGTGCCTCAGCCCAAAATTCAGTGGGAACAAAATTGTACAATAGGAGAGCACGAGTAGTATCCTGAATATGATGACGTTTTTGCTCAATAAGACCATTTTGAGCAAGAACACTAGGACAAAACAACTAAGGTAAGGTTCCCTGAGAAGTTAAGAAAGAATGAAAATCTGTAGAAAGATTACTCACTATCTAAATCAGAACAAAAAACTTTAAGAGCCTGAGAGCATCGAGTAGTAATCATGGTTATAAAGTTTTTATAGATAGAGAGAAATTCATCACGACCATGCATGAAATAAACCTAGCATCATAAACGATACATAGTACTTAAAATCACTTTTAGAAATTTTGGGGGAGGAGGGGAGGGCCCCACATATTTAAATGTAGTAAATCAAAACAAGAAGTGGAAACAGAAGAACTAACAAGAAGAGAAAGTGCAGATTGCTTAGCTAAAGGACAACTAGTACAAGGATGCATAATAGTAGATGAAACAAGCCCAAGAACACCCTTCTAATGCGGAAAGACAAACGTGAAGTGGATATATGACCCAAATGTTGGTGCCAACAGGCAAGGTCGAAGATTGCAAGAGCAGGTTGAGGTGAGACAAACTGGAGATGTTGTATCATAGACAATCCTCCATGTCTACTACCCATGCAAATCGTCCAGCCATTCGTATGATCCTATACAACACAAGAATCAACATTAAATATTACTATATAACCCACATCAGCAGGTTGCCCAAAAGATAAAAAAATTCGGGCTAAATTCGATGCATGTAACATATTAGGCATATTAAAGCTGCAAGGATAGTAAGTTGGCCTTGCATAGTAGTAGTAATAGTAAATCCATTAGCTGTAAAGAACCCTTCTAGATTTTTTAGCGCAATCTGCCGAGTAGATAATGAGTAGAGGTAGTCTTGTGATGAGCATCCCCAGAGTCAGGAATCCAGAAAAAACTATCACCTGAGGATTGCATATGTGGTAGCAATAGAGGAGGATACATCGGAAGAACCAAGATGAAGCTGAGATAAACGAGAAAACTAAGCCTCAATATTAGCACGTCGATCGTCAGAAAACAAAGATGAAGTGGCATGATCCGCGAGTGGAGAAGAGACAGGTGCAACTGAGCGCAAGGTTGCATCAAGAATATCATGCATCTTCTAAAAATATCGATCCTCAGAATATCAATTTTGCTTACATAAGTTACAAATAAAAACATGAACTCCGCAAAGAAGAGGCACACTAGGAATCACGCACAAAAGCAAGCTGAGAACCTCGCTGAGAATAGCCATATTGAAAAGCACGATGAGAAGAGACAAAATGGAAACCACGTTGAGAGGAGTCAAACTGGGAATCAGGGTGTTGGGTGGTCAATCCTGTAGAGGGATCTAGAGGTAGAGGAGCACCAAGAATTCATGGTCTAGTTTCCTCAGCCAAAAATTCCTTAACTGCATCAGAGAGAGATGGTGCAGGAGTGATAGAGAATTTGACTTTGAACTCCCTTAAATCCTTGTAAGAGTTGCATCAATAAACACGATTCTTATTTTGATCTTAAAGTTTAAATGAGCACATGTAATGCAATCAGCACATGTGGGACATGCTGGACGAGCCAACACATCAAGTTGGAACCAAAGAGATGTTATGTAATTATAAAATTCACTAATTAATCATGTACACTAAGTGGCACGACGAAGTTCCTGCATAACATAACAAATACGAGTAGAACCTATTTGTGTAAATATCTCTGCAATTTGATCATTTAACAGTGTCACAACAACAATTTGAGCAAATTGGGAGTGAAGATTAGGGCTAATAGAACCAAATAATATTGTCCATGCTTCCCGATCAGCAATATACCAAGCCCTAATTTCATATTCGCGTCGCTTAATCTGATTAGCACTAGGTCTAGGATTAGTAGTATCGGACAAAGATGTAGGACAAGAGCGAGTATCATCAACATGCTCATACAAATCATGATAAACAAGAGCATCCATCACTGAGTATTTCCAAATAACATAATTAGAAGCACCTAATTTAACATGAATGTGATCAATCCAATCACTACAAGACATGATTCTAAGATTAATATATCAAAGCGGAAGCAAATAAATAAATAAATATTTATTTATTTATAATAGTGAAGAAGATATGAATAAGTGAAGAAGACAGAGTCTGAGGTCGATCGCGAGAACAAGGCGAAAGATGAAGAAGATTGGGCAAGACAAAGTCAGACGAATCGCAAAGTCGGAGTGATGAAGACAACGCCAGGCGGCCAGGGCGAGACGAAAGCGTAATGAAGAAGATGACCCCCAACCCACTCATCGATGAACGAAACCGCCGTAGTCGTGAATTGGTATAAAGTATTCACAAGAAGCAAATCCTAACTCTGATACCATGATAAATTTAAATAAATAAATAATAGAATGATTATTAGGCACAAGACTAATAGAAATATGCATACAAAGAAGGGTATAAATGTAATACATACCTCAAAAGGAAAACCCTAATTGTAATATATACAATATATCTAACAATTGTGACTCGGGACAAAATAAAAAGACACAAAACTGTCGGACTGAAAATCCCCAGCCCCGAATACCCTGGGCCGGATTTTCGGGCCTAGTTCCCACTTTGTAATTCGAGCCAGGTTGGGCATATTCAAGTTTGATTGCATGTTGGCCTAACCAGAAATGAAGTTTGCTTAACGTATTGAAATATTTCGGGCATTTTGTGTTGAATAAATGTCGAATGGTGAGAGTAAAAAATTAAAGGTGAAGTCTTTCCAAACAGAACATAATAACTTCCATGGTACTTATTCTCAATCCACAATCATGGATAAGGATGACAATTCTTCTTTGGTATATTTACAGCTTTGAGAGAAAACACCGGAATTTCAATAGCACATCCTATGAGTTCACGAGCAGTAAGCACGCGCTCATGAGTTGACTTTTAAAGTTTATAGTAGGGATGATGGAGTTGATCAAGAATGACGAAGTCGATAACTCTGCTCAGCTCTAGTCTTGATAGTTGTCTGCCCTTGCGCTCATCCTCAAGTTCTTGCACTCTTGATAGTACTCCTTTCAATGACCCTAGGGATGAGATCTGTGTCTTAATTTTCGCAAGCCTGTTGTCCAATGGTCCGCCTTGTGCTTTCAATTGATCTTCATATTCCTTTATTAGTGAAGGCAATGCCGATTGTGAAGCAAACATGAAAAACGAAACTGTGTTTGGGTTTGTCTACTTTTAGCCAATGTCACATCCAGAATCATCCGTGGTCAGTATGCAAGTCCAGCAAATGGTACAGACCGAATATCGGGTTGTCTCGCATTTTTTTTGTGTGCATTTGGAGATGTAAGATAAATTTTTTGGCGGCTTTACCTCATCATTCAGGGGGCCACACCCAATTTAGATTGACAAAATTTGCGACATATAGGAGCATCGTTAAGCTTTTATTCATGCGACAACATCTAACTAAAGAGTACTACTATCTTAATGGAAGCAGGGATGAACATTTGGCTTTAAACAAAATTTGCAGCAATGGCATGAATAATTACGTGCCGGTCAATTGTGGATGAAAATGGTTTATGTTGGAAACTAAACCAAATTCATGAATGCTGAGAATATTGATCGACTTTCAACGTATCAACTCAATGTCAAGTCAGTGAATATGGTGTCCGTTGTCAGTGAATGTTGGACTCCCAAGATGCATGCACGAACCAAAACTTATTTTTCAAGAGTTATTATTAGTTTATTATTTCAAGAGTCTTTTCTTATTCCGATGTGTAGTAAATGCTATGTATGTACATGCGTCTGTTCATGTATCTAGAGTATATCAAGAGCCGTGTTTTTAACCTATAAATAGGTGTGTCTTATGACCATTTTAGTATGGTAAATCGGTTGTGAATATAGAATATTGAAAAGCCATCTGTGATCTCCTCTTCCTTCGTGAGTAAAGTTGAATTGTGAGTATTTGTTAAGAGCCCCACTTTTAATTATCCCATCATATTGTTATTAGATCTTACGGCTCATGATCATGGCTTCAACAAGCAATCAGGTTCCTTTTCAATATCCAAGCCTCACCAAAGAAAATTATGGTAACTAGGCTTCTAGAATGAAAGCCATACATGGTGCCCATGGAAGAAACCCTGTGCAAACTCGGTTGACTATCCAAGATCACAAAGGCCAAGGAAGAAACCCTGTGCAAACTCGATGGGTCAATCAAGATTGTCATCGTTGTCGCGGTCGAGGCCTTTTTCTAGGAAGAGGCCATGGGTGAAGCGGAGTAGATGTCATCCGAAGCAATGGATGTTACCAGAATCAAAGAAGTGCTCATGGAAGAGGAAGTAACACAAATGTTCGTTATGATAAATCAAAAATTCGATGTCGTACTTGTAATAAAGTTGGTCATTATGTTTTTGAGTGTTGGCAAAAAAGAAAGTACTAATGTGGATGAAAAGGCGAACTTGGTGAATGATGCCGATCAAGTTATTTTATTGGCATTTAAAGAAAATGCATATGAAAAGAATGATATGTGGTACTTGGACACTAGAGCAAGCAATCACATGTGCGGCCAAAAGGAGATATCTATCGAATTGAATTAGACAGTCAAAGAAAAAGTTTCATTCAGTGATAATTCTCAAATTCTTGTCGAGGGGAAAGGTACTATTTTGATTCATTTGAAGAACAGGGCATATCAATTTATTACTAATGTGTATTATGTGGCGAAAATGTTAAGCAATATTTTGGGCCTGGGACAGCTTCTAGAGAAAGGCTATATTGTTGACATGAAAAATCTTAGCCTTGTTTTGAGAGATCGCATTAATAAATTTACGAATGTGAAGATGTCGTCTAGATGCCTTCAAGCATGTATAGACGATCCTTCATGGTTGTGGCGCCTGAGATTTGGACATCTCAACTTTGGTGGTCTTAAGTTGTTATCTCACAAGAAGATGGCATATGGTTTTCCGAATACTGATCATCCTGATCAATTATGTGAAGGGTGGGTAATCCATAAGCAGTCTCGAACATGCTTTCCGAAAGAATCGACTTACCGAGCAAAGAAGCCATTGGAATGGATACATTCCGATATATATAGTCCGGTCACTCCTTAGTCTTATGGTAATCATCGATATTTTGTTACTTTTATTGATGATTTGACTCGAAAGACTTGGGTATATTTTTAAAAAGAAAAATCAAAAGTGTTTGTTATTTTTAATTCAAGAAAATGATTGAAAAGGAGAGTAGTCATTTTATCAAGTCTTTGATAACTAATCGTGGAGGAGAATTCACTTCTGGCGATGTCAACAAATTCTGTGATTATCATGGCACTCAGCGTTTCTTGACGACGCCATACTCCCCACAACAAAATGGCGTGGCTGAACAAAAAAATACAACTATTCTTGACATGTTCGCAGTATAATGAAAAGCACAAATCTATTGAAGGAGCTTTGGAGCGAAGCCATTATGTGTGCATTTTATCTACAAAATCGGTGTCCCATGCAAGGACTCGATGGTATGACTCTACAAAAAGCATGGAGAGGGAAAAGACATATTGTTTCTCACTTGAGAATTTTTTGGAGCATTGCATATACTCACATACCCAACCAGAAAAAAAAATCAAAGCTAGAAAACAAGAGCAAAAAGCTCATTTTTGTCAGGTATGATACTACATCTAAAGCTTACAAACTGTTTGATCCTAACACTTTGAAAGTATATGTAAGTAGAGATGTGAAATTCGATGAAGAAAGCTTGCAGGAGGACAATCAACGACTTGACGCAACCATTCGAAATGGTTCTATCCAAATAGAGATAGAAGATCACTCACCACTTTGTTCTCCAATATTCTATGCATCATCATCAACTTCATTGTCTAATGGTGACGAAGAGCCACTAGTACCGCAATCAAGAAGACTATCAAAAATTTATGAGGCTACCAATGAGCTTCACCTTACATGTCTACTTGCATATTGTAAACCAATTATTTTCGATGAAGCCGTCAAAGAAGAAAAATGGAGAAAAGCCATGGATGAAGAAATTGAAGCCATCAAGACGAATCAAATATTGGAACTTGCTAATCTTCTGAAGAACAAAAAAGAAATCGGCGTAAAATGGGTGTACAAGGCCAAGAAGAATGAAAAAGGAGAAATCACTCATCATAAGGCCAGACTCATCGCAAAGGGGTACAAACAAAAGGTAGGAATCGACTATGATGAGGTGTTTTCCCCTGTCATCCGAATGGAAATGACAAGATTAATAATTTCCATTGCAACTCAAAATCGATGGCCAATCTATCAAATGATGTCAAATCGGCATTCCTGAACGGTGTTTTTGAAGAAGAGATTTATGTTAAGCAACTCGAGGGGTTTGTTGTGACAGGTCATGAAGACAAAATGTTGCGGCTAAAGAAAGGTCTGTATGGGCTTAAACAAGCATCGAGAGCTTGGAATTCCATAACCGATGCTTATTTCAAGGTGAATGGTTCCATACAATATCCGTACAAGCATGCACTCTACTTTAAGCAAGAAAAAGGTGATATTTTATTGGCATGTTTATATGTCGATGATCTTGTCTTTACCAGAAATAACTCTATATTGATCGATACTTTTAAAGTGTCGATGGTGAAAGAATTTGAGATGACTGATAACGGTCTGATGAGTTATTTTCTCGGCATCGAAGTAAAGCAAAGTAGTGATAGGATTTTTATTTTCCAAAAAGAATACGCTGAAAATATCATGGAAAAATTCAACATGAAGAATAGTATGCATGTCAATACATTGATGGATTCCGGCGTCAAACTTTCGAAGTTCGATGAAGGTGCCGATGTTGATTCGACATATTATAAAAGCTTGATTGGAAGGTTGAGATATTTGACATGTACTAGACCAGATATTATGTACATCATGAAGAAATTGAAGGCATCTCATCTTAAAGCAATAAAGAGGATACTTCGGTATATCAAAGGTACTATCTCACGTGGCTTACATTATTATCAGTCAGAATCATTTCAGCTTAGATTTTATTCAGACAGTGATTATGGTGGAGATGTCAATTATCAAAAAAGCACTATGAGCTTTGCATTTCTACGTGAGACTAATTTTACGTGGTCGTCAAAGAAGCAACCCAATGTTGTTCTATCAACATGCAAAGCTGAATATGTGGCTGCATCTCATGTGTTTGTCATGTAATACGGCTGAGAAAATTGCTCAAAGAAATTCATATGGAGTCGAGAGATTTTTGTCGATAATGTTTCAACCATTGCTTTGGCGAAAAATCTAGTTTTTCATGAAAGGAGCAAGCATATCGATGTTCAGTATCAGTTTATTCATGAACAAGTTAGAGACAAAGAAATCAAAGTAAAAAGAGATCAAGTTGCCGGTATTTTTACGAAACCTCTCAAGATCAATGTGTTTCGGAAATTCAGAATCCTACTTGGAATGATCGAGGGAAGAAAATTTGCTTTAAGGGGAAGTGTCGGAAATTAAATCAAATTTATGAATGCTAAGAATATCGATCGACTTCCAACGTATCGATTCAATGTCGATTCAGTGAATATGGTGTCCATTGTCAATGAATGTTAGACTCCCAAGATGCATGACACAAATCAAGACTTGTTTTTCGAGATTTATTATTAGTTTAGTCTTTCAAGAGTCTTTTCTTATTTCGATGTGTAGTAAATGCTATGTCTATACATGTTTGTTCATATATCTAGAGTATATCAAGAGTCGTGTTTCAAGCCTATAAATATGTGTCTTGTAACCATTTTAGTAGGGGTAAATCGATTGTGAATACAGAATATTGAAAAGCTATCTTCAGTCTCCTCTTCCTTCGTGAGTAAAGTTGAGTTGTGAGTGTTTGTTGAGAGCCCCGCTTTCGATTATCCCATCAGTTTATTCATGAGTTCATACCTTAGAAGTACCGCAAGTAACCATGAGCAATGTAGCAGCATTCGTTGCAATAGCAAAAGGAGCACTTGGGATTTCTTCTCGTCTCGCTAGCATCACAATAATACTCACCCGAGTCATCTTCCCCACTTAGTCAAGGCTACGCAATGGTAATGATTCTAGTGCTCAACTGTTTCCGGCAACGAGAATGGAGCACAATGAATGTGAAACGCGTAAAGGCATTGAGGAATGACACGAACATAGACTAGGGAACAGCAGATTGGAAGTGGGTCCCCAATTTTTTTGTCGCAGACATTTTCACGTAGTAAGAGAGTCACTGAACTTCATGAGGCCAAAGGGTAGAAGAAGATGATTGGGGTGCTGCGACATCACCGGAGGCGACTCAGCGCACTGCCTGTGGAGCCTGACGGTGCAGTCTCATCATGATGCTCTTCTTAGGTGAAAGAAAGGTTGAATCTCCATTCTTGGATTCAATATCCAAGATCTCCACATCAACCCATTGCAAGCTGCACTTGTACAGCCCTTTCAATGTAGTAATGCAACCTGGGTCCTCTTGCACTTTTCTATTAACAACAGATTGGAAGGAACACTCACTTCACCTTTCTAAACATTTTAGCATTAGAATAGTGCTAGGAGTGCTAAAATGTAAATTGCTTGTTTAAGCCCTCCCTTGGCTTTACCACATCATTTAGAGAATCAATATTCTGAACTACTCTTGAAGGCTTAAAAACACCCTCAGCATTTCCTTTTCATATTCCAAGGATACGATTGCGGAGGCTTGGCAACCTACAGGTCGTGAAGCACCCAATAAGCCTCATGAACCGGTTTAACTATCTCAACGTATTTTACGAGTCAACGCACATTGAAAAAACCTAATGCTAATAGGTTTACGAGTGAAAAAAAACAGAGAGAGAAAACCCTCGCCGCATATTCTCGATCGGTTTCAAACCTTCTGCCTCCGAAGATAATGCTATTTCGCCTCCATGCCAACAAATCTGCACGCGTATCAGATCGGCAGCATTGTGAGCGGATCATGTTTAATCCCCTAATGAATTCAATAAGTAGTCATCATCACTTTCCGTGAAATCAATCAAAAAAGGTAATTAGTTAATTAATATTCGATTATGTCAAAACATCACCGGTTCGTATCTTCAAATCATGTCCTAATAATTGCAAGTATCGCGAATTTGTATAATATAAGAGAACACTATATCACTCAGCTCATAATATTACATATAGTTAATCTCGTTGAAAGATAGAGCTCGAACGTTGCATTGACTGCTATTAACCCCCGAAATCATATCAGATGTATGTACTTCGGTTGTGAAGACATTATTACATAAAATAAGTAAAAAGTGAAGACAACTCTCTTCAAATTCACAACGCAATAGCGTCCAACAACAAAGGAACTTCATTTCGGAGGAAACTTTTTATTTAGTCCAGCTATAAGTTTCCTCCAGATAAGCAGCTCTTTATTCAAACTCTAATAAAAGGACAACATCACCGAAGTTCTTATTCCATGATCATCCTGGTCGATCACTGCCAACGCGGCAGCGGAAAGACAAAGAACTTCATCAAGCCGTCGGAGCAGTCCTTGTCGCTCGAAGAAGCAAAGTAGTATAGCCTGTACTGGTTCAGCACCACTTCAAAGCCATTTCCGGCCCCGTTCGACGGGCCAGCGAGCAACGTGGCACCCTTGAAGTCGCACTTGAGGTAACTATAGAGGTTGGGCAGCAAGTACACGTTGTGGGGCGGACCATACTTGAACACTAACAAAAGAGTAAATCCGGACATCAGTGCAAGTAACTCAACTCGATCGAATCATAACCAATACTAACTCTAACTAGTTCAATCAAATAGACCGATCACATATCTTGTGAGGAAAAAATTAACAAGCGTCTCTCCCGAGCCAATGGAAATATCTATGAAAACATGCCTTTCTATATGTTTAAATTAGAAGTCGGTTGGTTACACACTCACCAAGCTTATCATTGAAGAAGAAGGGACTGTTCTTAAGAGCCCAATCCGTGTAGTTATAGCCATAACGCCAGTTCTCAGATCCACCCACAACGATAGTCCTGGCCTCGGTGATCGCCATGGTCGTGGCCATCACTAGCAACACAAGTCCTGCACACTTCCATCCCGCCATCTTTCGATAATACTATTCTCAAGATCTCTCTTTTTAGTGCACTCAAAGACTATGACCGTGTGAAATTGGTTTGGCAATTGAATCTGTGCGTTCCGAGTACTATGTCGATGGGGGGTTTATATACACAATTTCTCGCAACGGTAGTCCGCTAAATTGTCTCGACTTGCTCGGCACAAGATCGAACACATCGAATTCAAGAATGACGGGAACCGTTTTTCCAATATTGTGAATATGTCAAGTCATACAATCTGTTTTTCTCTAGTAAATTGCTTCTAGATTGCGGCAGTTGGTACCTCCAATTCTCTTCACATTTGCCATTGACCTTAGAACCAGCCCATTCTTCAGGCTGTTGTCATATTTATGGAGTTTGTTGCATGGTTATTGAATTCAAGATTGGCTATAACGAGGAGAATAGGTAGAATTTGAGGGGTTGACTGAGTAGATAAGGTATTCCCCAGTTTTGCACTTATCCACTTCTTGCAGAGAAGAAGAAATAGAATAAGGTTCGATTCTCCAAATGAGCACATGTGATTTAAGTGGGGGTCATGGCGGTGGGTTGCTGTACTAGTCTCCCCCGAGAAATAGTCGAGATGCGCGCAAACTGATCCGAACACCTTAATTAAAAAAAAAGAGAGAGAGAGAGGAGAAAGATAGCAAGGTAATGATTATGGACTTGCGTATGTGAAATGGGGCTTGGTGAGGACGGTTTTCTCTCTTCTGCAATTAGAGCTCTTCCTACGGTCAACCTACGGCATGCCTCTTTTTCTTGGTAGGCCATAGAATTTCTGGATTATTTTCAGTCATCTAAAATTATTTTTTTTTCAAACCTAAAATTATGTCAAGAAGGGGGGAAAATTGTTTTTTTCATTTTCGTCCAGTCAACTAAAGTGGATGGAATTTTTGTTTTTAATACAAGCATTGTCGATTACGCAAGAGTAACATCTTACATTTCACATCTCTCGCCATCGATGATGCTGTTAAAGGGGGGACATTGTCCACTGACTCTGAAACCTATTGTATAAATGTTAATCCATTTCTCAACTTTTTAAATTTACCATGGATTCCAATGTAATCCTTCCAACTAACTTTCATCGGAAATCCCCAATGTCGTGATGTGCAATGTAGGATGGCTAACGATGACTAGACCACGCCACGTCAACAATTTTCTGGCAAAAAAGATCAAAATGACTATATTTGGGATATTGAGCAAAGATTTAGGACTAATTCGAAAAAATTAAAAAGTTTAAGACATAACTAGCATCCGTGCAATAGGTATACGATTGATTGGATATTTTTTCTCTAGCCAAGGGTCGTTTTTTTCCATAGAAAATGAATGATTGAGAAAATATTTTCCAAAAAGCAATTGTTTATATAGTTTGAAATAATTAATCAATGAAAAGATTTTCATCATCGAAGAAAATTTATGTCTAATTAATTTATTTTCATTCATTCATTTTTTTAAGTTATTAAAGCGATTATTTCTCTAAATTGTTTTCCAACTCATTCATTTTTTGCAAAAAAAAAATAATGCCCCATTTTCCAAAAATTTAAAATTTTTCCTTTCCATTATGATGAATTAAAATAAGGCTTTTTTTGTTTTGTGAAAATTATGACCTTTATGAAAAACGTTTTATGGAAAGTGATTCCAAGAAAATGAGAATTTTTTTCGATGTTTGGATGAGACCTCTAAATGATCTGCATCGTCATTTGGTAAGGAAAATCTCATTAGATTTTATGTGTCGTTGTTTGATCGAAAATTGCCTGCGTGGACCCAGCTGTTTCTACATGGCAAGGCTGACGTTAACATGGATAATTTTAATAACTGAAAATAAGCGCAAATTATTTATTAATACTTCATTTTATATACTGTTCTTTCTTCTTCTGCTGGTTGACAGCGAGCTTGAGCTTCGCCTAATAGGCTCGCCATGGGCAAGCTCGACCTCATTGGATCTGGCCAGATGGAGACTTGCCAACCTTGGACGAGCTCATCTCTCGCCTGTGGCTAGGTGTTGTTGCCTAAAAAATAAATAAAAATAATTAGAAAGACAAAGCATGTGAAAGAGTATATGGACGAAAAATGAGAGTAAACGTTTTTTGGAAATTATTTATCCCTATCTTGAAGGTACTTTTTCATTGGAGGAGAATTTTTTCCTTAACTAGTTTATTATTTTTTATGAACTAAATGTCCGAAAATTCGGATTTTTTTTTTCTGAAAGGTTTTTTTCCAGAAATAAAGAGAGCCGTGGTTGTCGCCATCATTAGCAACAATAGTCCTGCACATTGCCATCCTGCCATTTTGTTTAATACTAATCTTCAGTTCTCTCCCTTAAGTGCACTCAAAGACAATGATAAGATCAAATTGGTTTAGCAATTGAATCTGTGTTCCGAGTACTACCTCGATGGGAGATTTATATGCCATGCACAAAAACTCGCAACAAAGTCGGCTAAATTATCTCAACTTGGCTGGCGCAAGATCGGATGGATTGAATTGAAGAATGAAGAGAACCCGTTTTTCCAAGATTTTAAACATGAAAAAGTACCAAAAAGTGCTAAAGCTATTGCATCGGTAACAAATCGGACCTAAACCTTTTAACTGGACCAATTTAGTTATAAACATTTTATGTTGATATCAATTCAGTCTATCCGGCCAATTTAAATCGAAAATCGTTGACGTAGAGACCGACTGTCCGCCGTGGCACTATCGGTGCTTGCGTGGACATTTTTTTATAAGTTTTAAATAATTATTTTTCTTTTTTTTTCTTTCTTTCTAGCCACCACAAGCAAGGGTCACCCTCGTCGCCATAGGTGCGAGGGTTTGCTCGCCTAGGCCCAACAAGGCAAACCGTCACCACAAGCGATAGAAGGGCAACGACACCCTAGTTGCAAGGCCAGCCCTCTCCATGAAAAATGGAAAAATAAATAAATAAATTAGATTATTTAAAAAATAATCGAAAAATTAAATTATATACATTAGTATCGGCCATACCACGTAAAATGACCGGTATCCAAGTTAGCAATTTCGGCCTAAACTGGCTAGAATGTAAAAAGGTTTTTAAGACTAAATTGGTCCAATTAAAAAGTTTAGCTAAATTGGTACTAATGGAATTGGTTTATGACTTTTTTGGTATTTTTTCCACTGTGAACACGTGAGGTCATACAACCTGTTTTTCTCTAATAACAAGCTTATAAGTGCGGCTATTGGTACCTCCAATTCTCTTCTCGTTTGAAATTTAACCTTAGAACCATCCCGTTCCGCAGGCTGTTGTCATCTTTATGGAGTTTTTTGCATAATCATTGAATTGAAGATTGACTTTAATGAGGCGAATAGGTTGAATTTGAGGGGTTGACCGAGTAGCTTAAGTCTTCGCCAGTTTGGCACTTATCCACTTCCTGCAGAGAAGGAAAAAAAGGGGTATTTGCCCTTCTTCAATTTGAGCTATTCCTCCGGTCAAGCTAGGGCATGCCTCTTTTTCTTGCTAGGCCGTAGAATTTCTGGATTCTTTTCTATCATTCAAAATTATGTTATGATGAAAAAAGAATAGTTTTGGATTTTTGTTGGGTCAAATGACGCGGAGCATCCGATTATGTCGATCACCATGTCGTCATGAAGACTATTGGCTATGACTGTTAATAATAACATATTTCTTGTAAATATATTAATAAATAGATGTTTTACATTCCACCATTTTTCCTCTTCTGATGAGGATTGATTATGTACATTAAGTACGATTGATTACGATGATTGATTACGTACATTAAGAAAGATTGATAATTATTGATATTTATAGACTTTCATATTTCATGAACATTTTTACTCTCCGGCTTATAAATAGAGGCTTGTGTAACTTGTTGAAGAAAATAAAAATTAGTTGATATTTTGCTCTCACTTTTCTCTTGTCTCTTCTTTCTCTCATTATATTCCCGATAGAGTTCTCTGATTTGATTTCAAAGATCGTCGTTTTCTTTTACAACAATATTCATTATTTCCCTTACCAATAAGATTGTTGATTCATCATATTCATTGCTAATTCCATGACGAGTCACCATATTGATTGTTAATAGATTAATTACGGATTTCATGGCAATTCACCAGATTGATAGCTTAGCAAATTGATCATTGATTCCATCAGATGTACTCTTGCCGGATGCTAATTAATTGCAGAGTTGATGCCAAATCAAAGACAGGTCAATGAGAGGTTGATTGGAGTTATTTATTTTGCAATTAGTAGATCTTTTAAGGTTGTTATTAGCTATAGAAGACTAACGGGTGAGATTTTTCCAATTTGCTTTATCATATCCTTCTATCTAATAAGGTGAGATCTCCATTGTCAAAAATAGAAGATGATGATTTGATAAATGAAAATACTGGTGAGATTTTCCTAGTGTTTGAGTGAATATCTTCGAAGTGTGGATAACTCTTTAGAGTGGATTACTCCTCAGTAGTAAGCCAAAGTGCTCTTTATCATTGGCTGGTGATATCTTTAGGTTTTGGTGGTGAGTTTTTCTATCCTGAAGCCCTTTATCCTCAGTTAATGTCGTAGTATTTATGTCGTTGTAATGAGCTTCATCAATCCCGATATGTATCATTGGTAGGTGGTTCATCCTTTATGCGTCGGTGTAGATCATAACCTCATCCTTCGACTTTTGTGCTCCACACACTCTGATCTATTCATATTTCCTTTCATTATCTCTTTGTCCAATCTCAATCTTTACATTCGGCGGGTGTTATCTTTAGGCCTTGGTAGTGATCATTCTATTCTTTATTATGTATTATTGGCTGGTGATATCTTTACGCCACAATATAGTTCGATACCAATTAGTTCTTTGCTATTCTCTTACACTGAATATACTCAATCCCGAAATTTCTCCGCACATCATCCATACACTTTTGTCCATTAAAATTGTTTGCAACACTTCACGCGCAAAAACACTTTATGACGGAATCACTCGCCTATGCATGCATCGTCAACTAAAGTGGACGTAACGTTTATTTAATACTAGCAATGTCGATTGCACAAGAGTAAATCTTTTCGTTTCTTTTTTTTTTTTTTGAAAAAGTGATATCTTATTTTACATGACTAATATATTCACATTTTTCGCCATCAATGATGTTGTTAAAAGGGGAAATAGCCCAATTAATCTTAAACCTATTATACAAACTTCATGTGGTTCTTGAACTTTCAAATTTACCAATTAAGCCATAAATTTTTTGCACGAAATTTCGATACAATCCTTCCGATCAATTTTCGTCTTGACATGGTAACGTGCCATATAGCGACGGTCGAAGATGATTGGACCGCTACGTCAGCAATTCTCTAGCAAATATTGATCAGAATGAATGTTTTGAAGTTTTGATCATGGTTCAGAACTAATTTGGCAAACTTGAAAAGTTTAAAGCTAAACTAGCATCTATATAATAGGTTTACGACTGATTGGATAATTAAGTCCAGAATTCAGATAATACCGTGTTCTTCGGAGTTCACAGATGATATGGCAGAAAGCTTTGTACTTTGCGTTTTTTTTAACTTTCCTTTCCCTTACAAGTTGTGGCAGAGGTAAGGATCAGATGCTTTCTGGCCTTTGTGGTTTCCGCCAAAGCCCAAATTTGTTAGATTGATGTCTACAATTAGTTAACGAGTTGAATGGTTCAAAACCACATAGGAACCCAACAAGCTTGCTCTTTTGAAAGTGGTAGGGAAATGGCATATAGAATGGTATGGAGATGGCTTTTAAGAGGTGGAGAAAGCTTGTTCTTTCGGGATTAACGGCAGGAGCTAAGAAGATGAATCCTTCTAAGGAATTGGACCACATAAAATCACCCACATTTTCCAAAAGAGTACCACTCGGGTGAAAGGATAGAATTACAGTAGAAGTATCAATATTTGTGTATGACGCTCACTTTAGTACCAATATATATATATATATATTTATATTTATCACTTCAATGCCAATTTTTATCAAAAACGATCATTTCAGTACCAAATCCGACATAATTTGCCGAAAATCACGACACGTGTCCCAATGTGATCCGACGTGGCTTGTCGAAAACCATAACATGTGTACTGTTAACAATGAAATGATCATTTTGGACAAAAATTGGCACTGAAATGATCCAAAAAAAAAATATTAGCACTAAAATGAGTGCCGTACACAAATGTTGGCACTCCTGCTATTTTTCTGCCCTCGGTGAAGTCTGCCACTTGCAAGCTCAGGATATCAAATAGATGAACTAACATTTCTGCCTCCTAAGCAGCATCACAAACTATTTGCATCTAGAAAAAGGTACCATTTACCAACTAACCAAAAAAAAACATTAGAATCAGCTTGAGCTGAGCAGCAATCCCACACCAGTTGCTCTTCATTCGGATTTCCAACCATTGAGAGCTCTCTCTCACTATTAATATTTGCTTGCTTTATTTCACTGGACGATATCAACTTCTGATAACGCAACTGTCGTGATCAATTAAGTTTAAGTTGGAGAACAAGTTATCTTCGAAGAAATGGTGAATACTGATTCTATCACTAGGCTCGAGCTATGGAAGCACAGCGCACGAAACATAGCAGCCTATATCAAGGCATTTTAGGGCCGAGAAATTATGGTACCTCTCAAGTTGCCTACTATCCGTGGGGATACCCAGAACTGGGCCTTGTCATTTAATTTTCTGAATCTCAACATCTGAGCACTCAAATGCATTTTGATCTGTCTGTGGGACCTGTTTTTGCACTTGCCTAGCATGGTCTATGGCAACAGCCAGGGCCACTGAAAAGCACCCGGACAACGCTCCCGCAGATGAGCAGACCTCTGTCCTGCCATCAATCTAATCATTGCAATGACTGCAGGGTAGTAACTCTTCGATATTCCTTTTTGCCTCGTTACGATGGTTTACATGAGAAACGTCCACTGCCCATATGTGCTGAATCGACTCCAATTCCATCTCCGTTTCCAAGAAGTGCTGCTTCTCCAACTGTCGAGCAGTATTTAAATCCAAGGCAGTTCCAACTATGTTCTGCCATAATCAAAGAGGCAAAATGCATTAAGTTCAGTGTATGTCAGCATGTGCAAGTTAAGTCATACCAGAGTTCTCCCCAGAAACTGAGGACTTTCAGTTAAGTGAGAGAGGCCATAAAGACAATCATAGAGAAATCATTGAATATCTTAGATGAACTTCACGGATCCTGCATTAATGTTAACTTACCCAATCAGCGGCAAAGCTAGCATTAAGAAGAATGTAACAGAGAATGTCCTCCTCGAAGTTGCTAAGAACATTATGTGAACCCACCGAGAACATAAGATCTTGACAAGAAGAATCCAGCATGGACCCACAATTTCTCACAGTGATTTTGACATGCTTCTTCAGAAACCTATCGACATAAGATGCACTTGTTCTGGAGGTATTTTGTCCTTTGCCAACCCATTTTAGTGTCCAGCTACTGCTCTCTATAGCTGTCTGTGGGAGCTTTTCATTCAATCTTAACAAGGTTGATGCCCGGTCAGCATTAGCCCAGCAAAAACATAAAGAGGAGCCGTCTTCTGTGCAAATAAGAAAACACAAGCCATGAAAAAGTGAAGATAACTAAACCATGCCATGCAAAATATGTTACAGACAACTGATTTGTTTTTTTCTCGAGAGAAGGCAAAATTACCAAGTACAAAACCAGCAATTGGAATGTTAATAGGAGAGGACCGGTGAGAGAACCCCGATGGTAAACAATCTTTTTGTATACTGGTCTTCTCCAGTATCAGAATGCGGACAGCAATAACCTTCATCATATCAAACTGCAATGAGTAGGACCTTCCAAACAATTAAGTGAACAACAATAGGGAGGGGGCCCTAATAACAATTGTCTTGCGATTTATTGTACCTATTCATGAGAATATACCTTGCAACGGAGTTGCGTCGTGCTGCATTCAGGGTCTTGTGTCAATTCGGAAATAAAACCTGAAGGAGCACCATTGAAGGCAGCCCTTCCATCGGGCACAGACTGCATGGTAGTATCCTTAGTCCCGCACTGCTCACTGATCATCCTTATGGAATTTATCATGATGAATGATATTGGTGCCAACAAGAATCCACCCCGCCCACTAAAGAACAAAAAAAAATGACCCATGTTTTAGCACACTTAAAACCGCCAATGAAATATATTAACTTCAGCTCATATATAACGTCAGAAAAAACCGCAATCAACCAGCCACCCAGCAAGAGCAAAACGGCATGACAGGGTGTGTAAAAACTACAAACCTACTGTTGAGAGAAAAAACTGAACTGAATGCTTGGTTAAGTCAATGTGACCCCAAGCTATCTATTTATAATAAAGCCAATAGGCCAAAAATTACAATATTGCCCTTATTTGCTGCTATTCATAAAATAAAAAAGAAAATAGACAAACAAGCCCCTATCGGTTAAATACTCTGAACACTCTCCCTCAAATTGGAGTATAAATATCACATGCCCAACTTGACTAAAACAGGATGAAACGATTTACTCCCTAGTCCTTTAGTGAACACATCAGCAAGTTGATCACCAGACTGAACAAAATCTGCAGGTTTTCCGTGTAATTTCCAGCAAGTTGCCTTAGTGTGATACGGCCTATGGCCTATGACAATGTTCACACTTCACAACCTCCTTGGAGGTATTATACCAAAAGGAAGAACCAGATTTGGCAATAGCGCCAGCACTGGTTTGTAAAGCAGATCGATCAACAATCGAAGGATGAAGCATTGCCGTCCTACGGCTTTCTTCAGAGTGAACTAGGGCATAGGATTGTTCTAGAATAGGAAATGGAGACTGGCTAAGGACTTGAACATGTATCTGATCACATTCAACGTTTAATCCTGCCAAGAAATCATAAACTCTTATCTTGTCCACATGTCTCTTGTAGGCAGCAACGTCCACCAATCGGCATAATGATCTAGCTCTTGCCACAAACTCCTAAGCTCAGCATAATATTAAGATATAATCATCTCCTTCTGAGTGGTGTCATGAACAATTTTCCGAAGTTCATACACCTGTGCATCATTCCCAAGATGAACATAAGTATCCTTTGCAACTGACCAAATCTGTGCCGCAGTATCAAGAAGCAAATATCCTTTTGCAATATGTGACTGCATCGAGTTAAGCAAAAAGGACATTATCAAAGAGACATTCAAGATCCACTTTTCTTGAACGGTACTAGATGTAGTCGGCCTCGCAGAAGTGTTGTTCATATGTCCTGCAAGCCCCTGACCTGCAATGGTCAAGAATGTCGATCAAGACCATATCAAATAATTTGTGCCGTCAAGCTTCACAGGGATGGCGGCGAAATTAATATAATCTATACGGCCATCTCCAATAGGCCCAGAGGTCAAAGTTGATTCCCAGACATTGTCTCAAAAATCAACTTGAAAGAAAAGAAGCCAGAAATTGGATAGAAGTCATCTGATAGTTGGCTGAAGTTGTCCTCCAAAAAACAGCAAATCAGATCAAAGGAAGTCCTCTGATAGTTGGCTGAAGTTGCCCTCCAAAAAACAGCAAATCAGATCAAAAGAAAGCAACAATCGATTTTTCCAGCCAAATCACACTCTTCCGATAGAGTGAAAAAAATAAATATGGTGGTCCACGAGATGCAGTACTTTGGTCTTCACACGCGGGAGAAAAAAGGCCAACGACAAGGCAGAAACAATCTCAATCGAAAAAATCGCAAAAGAGGTTGAACCACCGATTGAAAACTATAAAGAAGCTTGAATTTATCTCATAGAGGTGAGATTTAGGGCAGACACTAGATTCAAAGAGTCACCTCATTAGTGTCGCCTTATGCTGCGAAAGAGAGCAAAGAAGAAGGTGAGAAGGAACTGTGGCGGGTCAAGATCGAGAGAGAGAGAGAGAGAGAGAGAGAGAGAGAGAGAGAAGATCGATTGGGGTAGAAGAAATTAGGGTTAGGGTTTCAGTTTAGCCCTTACTCTGATACCATGTAAAGAGAAAAAACTGAACTGAACGTACAGTTAGGTCAATGTGACCCCAAGCTATCTATTTATAATAAAGCCAATAAGCCAAAAATTACAATGTTGCCATTGCTGCTATTCATAAAATAATAAAGAAAATAGATAAATAAGCCCCTATCGGCTAAATACTCTCAACACCTACACGTGCTGGAAATAGATTCCAATTAGCCAGAGGCAAAATGGGCCAACCGCATATCTTTTGGGGAATCAGTAACAAATTTGCAGTGTGGATTAGGTCTTGAGTAGGGAAAGGGGTAGAACTTCAGAAAAATTGGCAACTTAAGACATAATGGACTTCCAATTTCATACACAAAAAATCATGTAGCACTATCAGCTTTTGACTTGCACAGCCTCCTGGCGTCACTCTCTCCATTCAGCTATAAGATAGAGTCTAACCGCATTTATTCCTCTTCTCACGGAAATCATTCGAAACCCTTTTGTCCAAGACTGAATTAATCGTCCCAGAATAACTGCCAAGTACAGCACTTGCAAGTTACCACATAGTTCACTAATTGGTTGCTAAAATTTGATTACCACTCTCTCAGTACCTTGGAACTCTTAGGAATGATTTATCTTCGGACATCACACATATATAATACTTGCAGAATTCCAAAAGATGATTCTAATCAAGGACATTTGAACACATACAAATGCAAATGATACCAATATTTAGTATTGCATAGTAAAACAATAATGTTCGCAAGAATCAAGAGAGCGTACAACAGTATATTAAATCACTGGTCATAGAACTGCATGTAATAAAGCTAGGAACACTTAATTTGCACTTTGTAGGAAAAGGTACCCGAGCTTCAGGATTCTACAGAATGTTGCGTTTACACCAGGTCCAAAACCACTTGGATAGGCATGGTTTCTCAAAGTGCCAAATATCTGCACCTGCTATTAGAAGGAATGAAATAAGATAACATGTTCAATTCATCTTAAATCCCAAAAAGACATTAAAAGGATAGTACAGTGCCATTGCCCGTTTTGATGTGAACCCGGACACTAATTGTATCTCCAATAAGATCTCTGGCCTGCTGACTGCTTATGGGAAGGTTTTCATGGCTCGGATACAGATTGCAAAAAGTGCTTTCAAACCTCTGAATGGCAATGACATCTCCATTAATACTGACAAGATCCCCATCTGGAAAAAGATGACCATGACCAGGAAATTTACTGGAAAGGGAAGAAATCGTGTCTCCGCTACATGAAGACACAGTGATATCTTCTATATTGACAGTTGGATTTGTCAAGCTATGTTCGATTTCCAGAAGATCCATCTGAAAGGGACCTGCTGCCTCGGTGGATACATCAAGACAAATATCAGTGGAAATTTCTGAAGAATAGCCAGAGAAAACCTTTGTGAAATTTCCGGTTTCTTCCCCCAAAAGAACTTGATCAGTGCACAATGGAGAATCAAGGGGTAAATTGTGAAGGAGATTATCTCTAGAAGAGAACGAAAGGCTCCACAACTTTGTTTTAGAGGGAAAATGAATTTTAAAATCCCTAGCAGAATCCTCAAGAAGACAGAGCTTTTCTTCTTTACCGTGTTTTAGAACATAATAACCACCGATATTCAGCATCTGTAATAAATGAGATCAACATTACTCATTCTATACCAAGTAAGATCCTGGTGAAAAACAAATGTAGAGCGAAATGCTACTGGAAAATTGATACCTGATACTTGGAGACATCAGAGGGCTGGAACTCCAGCCAAACCTTGTGAGGGCTTATGTTATAGGAAATGCCATTCCTGCTATTGCCTTTGACACGGCCCAGGGATCCTGGCCTAGAGGGCAACCTGGTTTTTACCCCTCTAACAGTAAATTGGCATGGTACTTTATAATAATTCAAGTCATGGAACCTTCCATCGCAAGTGCCTGCATGAAAATGTAAACAGGCTCTATTATCTGTCCCAACATCACAAGCTTTTTTTATTGGCCTGAAAGAGAGTATTTACTCAGTGTAATATCAGTTTTAAGTCTCTTCGAGGAACCATCAGCCCATTTATTGGAATAACGTCCCACGGCTTCCTCCAGCTGGTCCATCAAAGCATATGGTAGACATTCCACTCCATCTTTATCCGCAAGAAACAAGTACCATGGCAAGATTATGGCCTCGACAAATATAGACGCCGATATCACAGGATCAACTGATAACTGTGAAAATAGAGAAAAATACTCACACAACCATTTCCATTAGCAATCAAACCACATAACCAATTGTGCGCACCTTTTGCAATAGAGGAAACTTGTGCACTATACGCAATATATGATAACTGCCACTGCCAAGTTCCTCATGTTCATCCTTAGAGATCTCATGAAAATCTATGCAGTTCGCATCCTTCAAATGAAAACAAATGGAGATGTCCAATCCCATCTCCCTCACCATGGGTATGTAATTAAAAATACTTTTACAGGAAAAGGATTCTCGATCAAATGGTCTAAGTTGGCCTGTCCGCTGAGATACACCCATTATAATGACAGTATAGTCATTTACCTGGACATGTGAGAGAATAAAGTTACTCCAGATCCTAAATAAATCAAGTCCAAGTAGAAGTTTTTCCTAGTAACTTCAACAAGCTCATACATATATATATATATATATATATATATGAAAGGACAAAATTATGACATCATTTTCACATATGACCTCATATATGCTGTTGGAATTCCAAGTTGATGGAAGGTCAGGAATGACAACATCAAGGCTTCTAATGGCATCAACCAACTGCAACCTTCCGGTGAATGGAGAAACCTTGAGGGAGAAAAGGGAAAGGACAATACTAATTAGATCTGGGAAAGCCAATTTTCACCATTCACGCAAATAACTGGAAGCAAAGATGACGGTAAATTAGAATAGACATGACAGCAAAGCCTATCCTCTCCAAATAAGGTTGGCTTCTTGAATCTTCTTATGACAATACCTACTGAATATGTTTCATCCATGTCTTCTTTGTTCCCTTATTATACCTTTTAACCAGCATCCCCAACATCTAAATGAGACCGAGTCTATACCTGCTGAATGTATTGTGTCAATAATCTTCCTATCAATGAAACGTCAGATTGTTATTTCCAAAGAAAAGAGGAAATGCCAAGTTATGAATGTGCTAGTATTATCATGTTTGCCATTTGAGTGATGTATTTTCCATAACAAAACTACTTACGAATATGTCAGATTTCCTACTCTTGTAACTTAAATTAATTTGTTGGCTGGAACTCTATGGCTCCTTCCAACTTTATGATATATCAAGTTCTTACATCCATGTTGATTTTCATACATGGCCAAAAGAAAATCACCCATATACCCATAAGTTAGCTAGAAAACTTCAATTAAGACTATAAATATTCAGACCGTCGGATAAAGACAGATCTTCCAGTAAACCAGGGAAGCACAAGATCAAAGGGGAACCTTGAGATTTCCAAGTAGAGTGATACCAATGTGGTCGCTTGGAATGATCCTCTTAATTATCTGACCATAAGATCCTCTGACACCATACAGATTGCCGCTTTTGTTGTCGTCATCCGATACTTTACAAGCTTTTTCTGATTCCACCAACAATCCTTCCCACATGGATTCACAATGACGAACCAACAAGGAGAAGGGTACTGTCTGAGTTAGTGAAGAAAATGTCTTGAGTACTTTCCCTCATCAAATAGAAATTTTTGTCGAAAGATAGCACTCGGAAAAAAAATATAAGGATCTGATGCTTCTCCTTATAGGGATAAATGAGAAAAGAATGATTCCTAGAAGCGTAACAGAGAAGCCAAGCCCTTCACCTACCAATTTCAGCTTTGTGTAGCCCAGTTCACAACCAAAGCCACAGAAATCATGCTTACACATCTCCATGAAAACACCATGCTGCCACCAAGTGAATTTTGATAGTAGATCACGAGGAACAAAGAAAGAAAGTGAGAAAAAATATATCTGCAAAATATATACGGCATTGCTCCGTTCAACAGCAGTTTACTTACCCTATTTCGACATGCCCAGGAAGGTAAATGTGAACTAGCATACATCTGCAACAGTCCTTCCTTCTGCGATCACCTTTCAACCATTAGTTAGCCAAAGAGAAAGCCATATGATAAAACGGGGAAAGAGAATTCAAGAGGTAAGACGTGAAAACAAGTCCATTGAAATGACAGAAATTGTGTGGCAAAAGTTACATTTTGCGATCCCAGAATCTCTTTCTCAGAAAAGATCCGAGAAAACTTTTTCCGGAAACATGAAATTGTGAGGAGAACCCTGGGAAAATCAAAAAAGAAATCAGACCAATAAGATTGACAGAATAAGTGTAACCATAAAAACTATATTAATTATAAGAACATGAAATGTCCCTACCATAACCTGGCAGGATATGACAGGGTTGCAATGAATTTCCCCAACATGCTCTGCATATCTGGGAAATTATAGCAACTGCAAAAGGTAAATTAGAAGATCATTGTTCACTTGAGGAAACTTTTATTGAGGCCTGAAATCCACAAGTAAAGGACTTGGTCTTCAGTCAACAACACATTACCCTTGTCAACAACAACCATGAAAGCAGTATTTACTGTACATCATTCCAACATCTTTAAAAGACACACTCCCGAACGACTCACTACTGAGTAAGTGGAGTAAAATGGAGCAATGTAAGAAACAATAAAATAACTTTCATGTTTCACAGAACTACAGAAGATGGTACGAACTTAGCATCTGTAAGGAGAATACTCACTTTTATTAAATATGATGCCAGAAACGTGAGAGCAAAAAGGATTTTTTAACATTTGCAGACATTACTCATGACTGGGTAATAAAACTGTAAAATTGATTTGTTTCTATAAGCAAAGCATGGGGTGTCAAGCAAGATCATTCGACCTTGTCTATCTATTTCTTCAACAAATAAAGAAAAAGTAACAATACCTCGTTTCAAAAGGGGACGAGGACTCTACCAAAATGCTAGTCCTAAAGCAACCTCCAAGTATCAGCATTTCTGCCCAAGAATATTTTCCACTCAGAAGATGAGCATTTTTCACAGATACCTGCAAGAACAAGCGAAGAAATATTATGGTGATGAAAGCTAGTAGTACAACACTTGTCGGTTTCAATATTTTTTCTCAATTTCTTTTCAGCAAATTTCACTTTGTGTACAAATATTGAGGAAGACGAAGCACTCACAACAGCACCAACTCTCAGACTATGGGGCGGTTGGAATTGCTGATCAGTTAGCAAAAGCCAAACTTTTTTATCCAGCTCAACAATCATTCCTTGCATGTAGATCCCGGTCACAAGGCCAGTATAAGTACTATAATCACTTGTTTTCCCAATACTAGTCCTCTCATGAGCTGACATTTTTGAAGACATTAGCAAATGCAAAAGGGATTTCTCCGTCGTCACAAACATCACCTGAGACTCATCCTTCCCTATGTAAACCAACTTCTTTTTCAATCGCGATAACACTACAACATCCCCTATTAGCTTAGTAATTGCAGGATGCCAAAACGAAGCAGACCCGCAGAAGTATACAAACTCGGGCAGAGAATAAGCGTGACCTCCAGAACATCCGTTTGAATCATCCGTTAAAACCTTAGTTATGTCTCTGGAGCTGCATAATTTGCATCCACAAATCAAGATTCGTGCTAGGAAACCGCGAAGATTCCTTGCGCTGCCAGAGTCGGAGCTAGTCCCAGAGGAACAGGGAACAACAGAAACGGGACTGATAGACTCCACCGTGCCACGAACATAATAACGCGCTTTGGAACAGTCTTCGGAGGAGGAACCTGAACCCAATGCAAGCGCGTTAGAGCTCGAACAAGGCCGAAGCCCACGATGGGACTGGGCAAAGCTCCATCTAATAATCTCCAGAAACCCCCCGCCGTGCTTAAACGGAATGAAGTTGAAAGCGACCACACGGATTCTCTTTCCCAAAAGGTGAGCGCTGAAGTCGAACACGTCGCAGCAGATTCTGGAAGCACCGTCAGAGAACTGGAAACAAGTGCCGTTGTTCGAGCACTTGAGAGCTGCGGGGGAATGGCCATGGCCGTCGCCGTCGCGGACAGGGATCGTCACGGTCCCTACGAGCATCACGGGGTGGTTCAGAGGAGTAAGAACCCTAGGGCTAGGGTTGGGATTGCAAAACTCCTCGCGTCGGCTCGACTCCGGAGGCGGAGGGGAGAACCGACGGCGGGAGGTCGACCAGAGAGATGACGTGGCGGAGAAGGGACAAGACTGACGGAGCAGCTCAGAGATTGAGAGCGCCTTCTCGTCGGACTCCTCCATCGCCGTCACCTCGTGAAAGAACCAACAGTACGCAGCGGAAGAGGCTTGATCGACTCTGACTGGGATTTTCTTGGATGAAAGAGGGAAAATGAGGAATGTCGTGGCGGGAAAACCAAGGGCTTTTTAACTTGATAGAGGCTATTGGGCCTTGGGCTTCTACTTGGGCCGGACCTTAACTAATAGATGGACTAAATCCAACCTAAGTCCAAGCCCATTGTAGAACATTGCAGAAATTTCAAACGCAAAAAAAAAGAAAAAAGAAAAACCCTTTCAAACTTAGTCGATTTCAATAGTTCATGCACAGAAAGAAGACGAAATTGCAACTTAAAGGAAGCAAAGCATGGACATGAACTAGTAGTGGGATCAATTGCATTGAGATCGACAACGTGGTCACTTGCAGAATTCTCTCTCTATCCCTGCTTTTATTGAATGTCTGTTTCAGTCAATCTTGCTTTGTATGAGTCGAGAAATGACTTGATGGGATTTAGTCGAGTCTGTGAATCCTTAATAATAATGTTAGATATGAGGTTAGAGAACGGACGAGGCTTATCCCAAATCCAAAGCAATATATATTATTTTCCAAAATAAGATCAAAATTATGGTGGACTAAGATTTATATGAGGTAGAAAAGATGCTACAATGTTTTCTTTTGCAAGCATGTAACATATAAACAGGAAAAAAAAAGAGAGTGATTTTTTAGCATACATCGTGGAAGTAATATTTAAAACAATTCCAACCAAAAAATACAATAAAATTGACTAAAATACGATTCCGTATGTTTAAATAAGTTGCGATTTATTTTATCATTTATTTATTTTACAGACTATATTGCAAGTTTAAGATAAATGTAAATTCCTTCAAGATACCAAAGTAACATTAGTTACTTATTCTGTTTCATTTCCTCGTACTTAAAATAATTAAATTTAGTATTTTGCGTTATGAAAGAGTGACATTCTTTTAAAACTTTCTATATTTCTCAAGGGGGGTGATTTGTTTGCTCATGCGATCCGTTTAATACAAATTATTTAAATAAAATCCGTCATGCTTAATTGACAATTATATAATTATTGTCCTATGAGGGGATTTTATTTCGTTACTGGTGAAATCTGTAATTGAATTATAAACTAATGTTTTCCTGATAAGATATGATTTTAGGTTCTTTAAATTCTCCATTTTACGTTAAGAATGATAAACTTTTATGCTGTTTTATAAACTGGTATAATTCCAAATGATACGTGATATTTGATGAGTATACACTGTTTGTCGCGTGTATCAGTTTGAAACATTTCAGAGTATTAATCCAATTTATCACGGGTGTACAAATTTGAGATTTTCATGGTCCAAAAATCAGTTTTGGGTTTTCTTGATTCAAAATTTAGTTTGTATTAAATTTATCACAAATGTAGCAATTTGAGGCATTTGGAAGTCAAAAAATTAATTTGTAATAAATTTATCACATGTACCAATTGAAGATTTTTTATAATATTAAACCTAGAATAAGAAATCACAAGCATTCATTGGGAATAGACTTGCGATGTCATATGGTACATGGATCACGTGCTCAGAAATTGATCCTTGATGTGCATTTTAATCGTTTAGGACGAACTCAGAAGTCAGAACAATAGAATTTACCAAAACACAAGGGGTTTTGGAGCATTCATCAGTCATCAGCAGCTAGCCAAAAGCACAAGAGAGAAATATAGTCAATGCTTTACAGGGAATTTACAACTGGACCATCAGAGAGAGAGAGAGAGAGAGAGAGAGAGAGAGAGAGAGAGAGAGGGAGTTACACAATACACACGAAAAAACTATCACCCTAAAAATGCAACAACGGTATGACAATGTAAAGAGGTCGACACCAAACGACCTTTTCTGCTTGTTCTCCTTGCCCGATTTTCCGTGCCTATGACTCACCTTTGACGGCCTCCCATACGCAGCTCGGAGCTGATGTTAAGTGAGCAACGCCAGATTCAACAAAACCTTGTCTCTTCACGTGTGACTAATCAATCCATCAGCATTATCTACTCAGCTCCACCAGAAGGGGCTTTCCCAAATCTAGAAGCCACGCTTTCAGTGCCAGTGCGAGTCTTCAAGTTTCCACCTTCAGACATGTAGAAATAGTTGTAATTTATCCTCGTCACTAGATCAGCCAAATGAGGAAAGTTTCCCACATTAAGCTTGAACGATAGAACCTGCATATCAGAAACATAAAACGTGTCAATTCACCTGACTTTACCATACCACGCAATACACATTAACGGGTAACTCGTCTGCATACGGTGACATGACTGCATGTATTTTTTTTAACGTAAATTCCACAGTACAAGCAGAAATTTCACTTCAGGCAAATCAAGCTGAGATTGAATTGGTGATTGCAGACTGAGAAGACAGTGCCGTACCCTAAGAAGGAAAGCGATACAATCATCAAACTGTTTCTCAATCCTTTCCACTTCCATCTCACATCTGGCCTTGATAGTAGGAATTGCTCCCCCACTGCTAAGTGTCTGTTGCACGGAATAGAAGTCCAAAGCTAAACTGAGGATGCTGTTGATCCGGCTGGCGATCAGAGCCCACTACATGCCAACACACACATTAAATACTCAACAATCAGATTTCAGGGAAAAAAGTTCCTTCAATAGAAAGGCCACAAACATCAATGGAAATAAGATTTCTACCCACCAACTTATCTGGAACTACAAAACATTGCCGCTGAATTGACAGCAAGTAGGCCTCATGCACTTCCATGACCACATCCAGTGATCGAGCAGTTGCCATACCCTCACAAAGTTCGCGCCATGCACTGTGATATACCTGAATGTAAATTCTACATCAGAGATCTGTGCCTGCTCCAGGCTTCAATATGGATTGATTGATACCAACATGACTATTGCCACTATGATGTCATTCTACCTTAACACGCTCAGATAAGATGCTGTGCTAAAAGTAGCATATTTAGACATATGAAGTGTGGAAAATAGGAGCTTATGGTTTATATTATATGCAGAAAACCTAAACAGCTCCTTTTCCGTCCATTATTATGCTCCATACCTGATCCACCCCTTTCCTAACATTTTCCACTGCGTCATCTACATTCTATCAATACAAAGGAACCAAGTTTTTCCCTTTTGGACTAACTTGATCACACCTCTACTATGCAGCAACTACAGAAGATCTAATCACAAAGACTTGAACAACTTAAGAGAAACCATATTCAACATCAACATCAACAACACCTTTATTCCAAACTAGTTGGGGTCGGCGGTCGATGAACTCCAAAAAATCATAAAAATAAAAGCTGAATCAAGGGAGGGAAAAGAGATAAATGTGTAAAAATAAATAAGTATATATATAGATATATATATATATATATCTATCTATACACTATCCCTCCACAACACTAATAACTTTCCTCCACTCCGTCCTAAGATAAACCGTACGCCAATCTATTTCCCACTCCATTAAATCTTGTTTTACTACTTTCCCCCAAGTAAATTTCGGTCAACCTCTTGCTTTCTTCGTGTTATGCTCTCGATAGCAAATATCTGTTCGTACCGGTGTGTCTAAGGGCCTTCGGAGGATATGCCCAAACCATCTCAATCTATGCTCTCTCATCTTTTCCGCCACCGGTTCTACTCCAACTTTTCATCGAATTTCTTCATTTCTTATCTTATCCATCCTTGTATGACCACACATCCACCTTAACATCCTCATTTCCGCTACTCCCATTTTATGCTCATGTTTCCTTTGTGCTGGCCAACATTCAGCTCCGTACAACATGGCAGGTCTAACTGCTGTTTTATAAAATTTTCTTTTCAACCTAAGAGGAATTTTGCGATCACACAAAAATCCCGATGCACTGCGCCATTTCATCCAACCTGCTCTGATTCTATGGCTTACATCCTCATCAATCTCTCCCTCCTTTTGCAATATTGATTCCAGATATCTAAATGTATCTTTCTTGGGTATCTCCTGTCCGAGCACATTTACGGCTTCTTGATCCTCTCTTCCTTCCGTGTCAAACTCACACTTCAAGTATTCCATTTTACTTCGACTTAGCGTAAATCCTTTAGACTCTAACGTACTTCTCCATACTTCTAACTTAGCGTTAACCCCAGCCCTAGTCTCATCAATAAGTACGATATCGTCTGCAAATAACATACACCACGGCACCTTATCTTGAATATCTTTTGTTAGCTCATCCATAACCAAGGCAAAAAGGTAAGAGCTCAAAGCAAAACCTTGGTGCAAGCCTACTGTGATTGGAAAATAACTTGATGTGCCATTACAAGCCTTCACACATGTAGTAGCATCGTCATACATGTCCTTGATTGTCTCGACATACTTTGAAGGTACTTTTTTCTTCTCAAGAATCCACCACAAAACCTTTCTTGAAACTTTGGTCTATATTCTCAAACGATGCTCAATAACTCTCTCCCACAGTTTCATTGTATGGCTTATAAACTTGATGCCTCTATAGTTAGAACAATTCTGGATATCCCCTTTGTTCTTGTATAAAGGCACAAGTATACTCTTCCTCCATTCATCAGGCATCTTATTAGTATGGAAGATCTTGTTAAAAAGACTAGTCAACCAACTTATTGCTACATCCCCTAAGTATCTCCACACTTCAATAGGAATATCATCGGGTCCCAAGGCTTTACTAGTCTTCATCTTTTTTAATGCCTCCCTAACTTCCCGTGCTTTAACTCTACGCACAAACCTTTTATTTGAATCATCAGAAGCATCTTCCAGATCCACCTCACTTCTATCGCTCTCCCCATTAAAATATTTGTTAAAATAAATCATCCACCTGCCCTTGACGTCTTCATCTCTTATCAAGAGTGTTTGATTTTCATCCTTGATACATCTAACCTGTGTCAAGTCTTTACTTTTCTTGTCTTTTGACTTTGCAAGTCTATAGATGCCTTTTTCTCCTTCTTTGCCCCCAAGTTTGTTGTACATATTGGTGAAAAGCTTGCCTCTGGCCTTTTGTACAGCTTTCTTGGTACTTTTTCTCGCCAATCTAAACTTTTGCAAATTCTCTTCGTTAGGACATTTATGTAGCATCTAAAACACCCCTTCTTCTGCTTAGTTGCCTCCTGCACCTCTTCATTCCACCACCAGGTTTCCTTTGTTTGATGTCCCTTCCCTCTACTTTCCCCTAACACCCATTTTGCCACTGTTTGGATGCAGTTAGACATTTCCTTCCACATCATATTTACTTCGCCCTCCAGTCGCCACGGTCCTTCCTGTAACATTATTTCCTTGAATTCTATTTGTTTCTCCTCATGTAACTTCCACCATCTTACTCTGGGGTGCTGCGCACTTCTCTTCATATTCTGTATTTTGTTATACCGAACTTCTAAGACCACCAACTTATGTTGTGTAACTACACATTCACCAGGGTATACCTTACAATCTACATACGAAGCTCTATCTTCTCTTCTGGCAAGAAAGAAATCAATCTGGTTACAATTTTGACCGTTGCGAAAAGTGATTAGATGTGATTCTCTTTTCCTTAAAAATGTGTTTGCCAACATCAAATCATAAGCTAATATCACACTCAAGGTGTCTTCGCCAGCCTTATTTCTAATCTCATATCCAAAACCTCCATGAACTCTGTCAAAACCTCCATGAACTCTGTCAAAACCTCCGCTACTCTGACCGACATGTCCATTTAGATCTCCTCCTATGAATACCTTCTCCTCGTGTAGTATCCGCCTTAAAATCTCTTCCAGCTCTTCCCAAAATCTGCTCTTCTCGAACGCTTGCAGTCCAACTTGAGGGGCATACACACTAAGAATATTCATAATCAAGTCCCCCACTACTAGTTTAACTAAAAAAATCATATTTCCTATTCTTTTAACATCAACAACTCTATCCTTGAAATTTTTATCGATCAGAATCCCAACTCCATTTATGCTCTTTGTTATGCCTGTATACCATAGCTTGAATCTGGTGCCATCCACTTCCTTAGCCTTCTTTCCTTTCCATTTAGTCTCTTGTAGGCAAGCAATATTCAACTTTCTTTTAGCAAAAGTATCTGTCAATTCCCTCAATTTACCCGTTAAGGTTCCTACATTCCAACTCCCCAATTAATCCCTACCCCCGGGGCTTTTCTTACCCCCCACACTCGCCCACGGAAGTGTGAGGATCCTTGCTCATTTATCACCACATCCGGGTACCGATATGGCGCATCACTCTGGGAATGATGGCCAAAGGCTAGCTTCCTTACCCCTTGCACCCACCTATCTTGGTGCAAAGACCCTTGCTCATTTTTCGCTACACTCGGACGCCGATGCTACGCGTCACTAAGAAGGGTACGCTCCAACGATATATCAATAGGGTTCATCTCATAAAGGTAGCTCTTTTTTTTATAACCGGCTCGCTACGCCAGACGTAACCCTCTTCCTTTACCTGGCTTGGGACAGGCTATACAGACTACATAGGCGAAGTTTAAGAAAAACTAGATTATGATGCAGAAAATTCTTTAACTTGAAAATGGACTCTATTAAACAAGGTTGTAGAATAAATGGGTTGATCAATCATGTTCCTAAGATGAAACAAATTGACAAAAACCATTGACACTGACATGATATGCTGATAAAACAGTACTCACAAAGTATGCCGTCTTGTTCTGGAACAAACTGTCCACTAGCCATAACCCTACTTTATATCCATACATTACCTCAATTTGTTATCCACCAGTCAATTGGCCAAAAAAAAAAAAAAACCGTGGGTCGCATCATCCACTGGAACTTCCAATGGATAAATGAGCTTGTAAAGTCATTGCTATCATGTCTCAACCATCCACTATTATTTATCTATTAACTAATGCTATTCTCAAACTGCCACCATTGATGTTGATTCATTCACCAGCCCATCGATAAAAGCAAGACATCCAGTGCATCATATCCTACAGCGGTTTCAATCTACATAGGTGAAGGCAGCCATTTTACTTCATTCAAATTCCCTTAGTTAATCAGCACAACTACAATCCACATGACAACATGTCGACTATCATGTAAAGGAGAGACACATCCAACAATACAACTACAAACATGAAAATCTAGTGTCGAGGAATGGTGGTAGATCATTTTCTCATCCATAATGCAAAACGTCCAACATTTCCGTTGCTAAACCTTCCTTTCGAAGAATCAAAATATTTTGCAAACTCTTGCTATGATATAACCTCAATGTTGCATAACATAGATAATCTTAAGTTCCTTCACTTTAGAACCATTTCAAATTCAGACCGGATATAACTGAGATCAAAGACAAAGCTTCCCCCACGGGGACTCAAGCTATCTTCAGTAACACCACAAGGCATGTCTCAACATAATGATCTGGAATGGACAGTGAAGAAAATAGATTGCATAGATGAGACTTGGTGAGACACCAAAGAGATTTGCAAAATATTAATAAAGACAATAAACAGTTTGTTTGTCATCTAAACGTTTTAGAACTCAGGAACACAATTTCTGAGTCAAGCCAGGTAAATCCTACTATCACTCTCTCTACCCCTGACGTTCTTGCAACTGTCCTCTTCCGTCATAGTATGCTACTAAAAAAATATGATAAAATGAGTGTTCAAAAGTACTCCAGCATCACGATTTTAAGTTGAGGATACTCTGTCAACAGAGATGTATTTAAGCATGAAAGCCAAACTCTCTCAACATGGCAATCAATGTGAATGAAAAGAAAACAACAAAAGTTCAAAAGCTAGTCTGTAGGTTTCATGCCCGCGGATTAATAAAATAGTACCAAGTTTTTGTTTTTTGTTTTTATAACCAAATAGTACCAAGATTTGAACCAGTTTAAAATAATTAATGATGAAGTCGGTATAGAAACAGAGACACTGCATGCAAATATCTTCTGCGTAATAAAATATTGCCATAAGATGTCCCAAAGTTGCTGAAAGCATGGTCCTGGAAGTGATATTTAGGAGTGGCAAGCAAATAAGCAAAAAGCATGCCAAAGCAGAACAAGCTAGTAACCATGCCCAGAGATATTAATTACAAAATGGTGCAACTACTCCTCAACAACATATGCGAGTACAGCAACAAAAAGGGAGTCCTACTCTGTCCATCACATATTGGTGAAAGGCATCTACGAAATGGAGAAGCTTTTGCTCGACCAACCAGTGATGCTTGCGGCTGTATGACGCAACTCCTTTGCCCTGGAATGTAGGACAAAAGTTTAGAATACTCAATACTACCAATGTTAAAAAATCTCTTTGTGGGGATTCTCTAGCCTTAACTCTCAACCATGTTCCGGAGAACCCATAAGATATGCCATAAGAAACGAATACCTTCCACATCCACCTCCGAGCTTTATCCAGAACAAACTTTGCATGCTTGACCTTTAATAAGAACCCCATAACCTGTGGACAAAGCCAAATAACCATGAGAGAAAGGAAGAATGGGTTCAATAAAACAATCTACTTGTAAGTATTACCTGGTTATATTTCTTAATAGCTTCTGTGTTCGCAATAAGTTCAAGTGGCCAAGAAACCTGTCACAATTAACGCATATAGATGCTTAACTACATGGCAGTTATCAAGAAAAATAGAGGAAAAGCAATACATTCTGAAGAGTCTTTTGGCGTTGTAATAACCTTATATGAAAAATTCAGAGAATCCAAACCATCAACTCCAAAGCTCTGTACAGATATTTTATGAGGGGTGGAGGCAAAGGCCGTCGTGGTATTTTGCTCATCATTATTAGAGCCTTGACTGCTAGAGATAGACACAATTAACGAATCAGGAGTAGTCAGTAGATTGCCATCAGCGGAATTCCTAATGGATTCCTGTAGTCAATGCACAGAGTCAATTAGGAAAGTCATTATGTTGATTGAGCATTCCTCGTGGCAACATTCTACCACCACTCATGCACGCTTGCCTAAAACATGAGGTCTACCCCATTCATCTGATTGTACTCAAGAGCCAGCCACTCTAATGATACATTCAAAGCAAGTAACATCTGACAAATTGAATATGTTAACACTTAAACTCAATTATGCAATATTGCAGTCAAGATGAATGTGCACAGTGATATCTTCTTAGCATTCTTAGGCCAGACCATACACCCAGGGCCTGTTTGATAACTCCAATAAGTACTGAAAATGAATATATACAGCAAATGAAATTAAGCACTTTTAATAACCATAACCAATTTTGACTTAAAAGATTTAATTAGGTCAAAAAATCACTTATTTCGCTAAGGATGTGGTTACTTAATTCATTCACTAGAAAAGGCATCCAAATAGGAAATACAATATTCCGTATTACATTGCTAAAAGCCTATGAACTGCCAATAATATTCACAGATCAATATTTGGCAAGATTAATAAAGTATCATTCAATACTAGATATTCATCAATAAAAGCTCAAAACTGGCCAATGATATTCATATCTCAATATTTGGCAAGATAAAAGAAGTATCATCCAATGCAAAATGGTCAACACTTAAAATTCAATATAAGTTTTCTGCATTTAATTTTCAGTTCCTTTTTTTTTTTTTGGATTTAATTTTCAGTTTGACCGAGCAGATGTTTAGTCCTTTGTTCGGTTGTTCTATTACTATTATCACAAAAAATACTATTATCACAAAAAACCAAAGAAAATGGAACTTCAAAAGAGCAGACAATAGAACATCAAATAATGCATATAACATATAAGATCTTCCTAAAAAGTTACAATAGCGACACAATCAGAAGCTAAATGATAACCAGATTATGCAAACAAAAACATTTACTTGGAAAAGGATAACCTCTACAGGGGCTGTCCTACTCAAAGTTTCCGGTTTCATCAACTCATGAACTTCGTTCAAGAAAATTTTCCGGCTCATGATGATAGCGGAACACATGATGTAGATTACTTATTTAAAATCAGAATCAACTATATTAAAATTTGACATAACCTCACTCAGAACGTGTACGTAATGCTCAAAGAAACCTACTACACCTGTAATAATGCGTTTAATTCAAAATCATCGTCACACTTCTCCCCCCTATCCAGCTTATTGAATATCACCGTCAAAAAGTGCTGCAATAGATCACCTGAATTATTGCTTCAACTCGTGAGCCATGAAATTGAGGTCAAATGCTAACTCTTGACAAATAAGATGGCAGTACAAAATGCTGGAATCACCTGAACCTAACAAGTATATGGCACGCAACACCGCTAGTTCATCCATTAGTCTCCAGTCATGCATTAACTTTGATAATATTTGCTTGCCTATATAATCCACCTATGAGACATAAGCAAGTCAGCAGCACTTTAAATGTAAATGTCTGGAAAAGGACATGAAAGCAATGGACTTGTGTAGCGGTGCCATCACCTGCTTCTCTATGTAAACCACAAGGCATTCCTGCATAATGGCCAGAGGAAGGGGAGTACTTCTTGGTTCAACATGTTGAATCCAACCAAGCGTTCTTGATGGAAGTGTACTATTTCTCTGAAATGGCAAGAGTCCGGACACATGGATGTCATCCTGTTTCAGTATTATCTATTAGGACTATTGCTACGAATTCCATTGAAGTCAAAGCAAAAATAGTCCAAAGAAGTAACAAAATGGAATACCTGAAAAGAAGGAAGAAGAGTAGGAAAAGGAAACAACCCTTCCAATAGCTTTGTGTCATTTTGCGCGTGTTGATATTCAAACTGGCCAAGACTAAATTTAAATGCAAAATCAGTTACTTGAGTTTGTCCACTCTCTTCGCCAAAAATTGCCTTCCACAAGACCTCATCATTCAGTGGAGGAAGACGATAGCATTTAGATAAGTTTAGCCATTTCCAGGCATCAACACTCTTAGCTAGTCTTTTATGGCAAACAGTAAGAACTGGATTCTCAGGACAAAATGACCCGACAGAAAGTTCATCATCAATTACTTCTGAACCTATAGTATGGTGCTCCACATTAAGAACATCACTTGCTGCCCTAGTATCACAATAAATCTCTTTCCTTTGAGAAATTGTATTCATCAAAAGCTTGAACCATGTCTTCTCTGAGAGGTAAGAAGAAGGCAAAGCTTCCTCTCCTTTCCCCACAATTTTTTGGTGGTCGGCATGGCTTTCAAAAGGTCTCATCTCCAATTGGAAGCAATCACCTTGCTGAAAGTATCTCGACAATTCATCAACATGGCCAATAAGACCAGCTAGTGACACAGAAAAGGTTTCTGATAGAGTCAATCCGGCCATGCTCTGCCTACAATAAATCTTTTTTAAGCCGTTAAGATTAACAGAACCTCCTAAAGCATCAGTTTCATAGTCGCTTCTCCGAGCATCAGAGGAAATTGTTGGAATGTGCTGTATTAGCTGGAATGACTTGCCAGCAGAAACAACTGATTTAGAAATGTCCTTCATAAACACAGGACACACTTGCCTATCTCTATCATCACTCCACTCCCTAGCTTTCAAAGAGCCAGGATTCAGTTCCCTTTCCGCTGTTTCCTTCCTATAACCCGTTAAAGGTACATGATCCTTGGAGTTAACATCTAACTTGTGATCCTGTGCTAGTCTCAAAAGATAACTCCTGTCCCAAAAGTCAGCGTCCTCGACCGTGACATCATTGTTAGCATAAAAGAACATCTGCCAGATAGGAAAAAGGTAACAGTATAAGCAAGAAAGCCAATTAGAAACGAACAAAAAGAATGCAACAAATATTCACAAATAACACAGACAGCCTTATTTGGAAGATTTTGTTTTTTTTGTTTTTTTTTCTTTTGGGAAGGGGGGGGGGGGGTGTTTTTGTGGTATGTGTGCGTGTTTGTGAAATGGGTGTTGGTTGGGGGGAGAAAATGGGGATTTGAAATTTATCTCACAAAAATTTCCAATTTGGTCCCAACATTTTAACTCAGCTCTCATTTTCCTCCCCACTCCCATCTTCCAACCAAAGCTTAAAGGAGAACTTCAGCATCATCGTAACAAAATCAAAGAAGATTACTGGAAAAATGTTGTGCAAATACAATTCCACCAGCATGGTCATAAAAAGCTCTTGATTTGACAAACTGTTAATTCAGCATAATTAACAGAAAGTCAACCCAAAGCTTCATCGGAGTTGTAGAATGAATACTGCATGAGGTATCTATCCTGTAACAACAGTTCACTTTGTAAAGTGAGCAGAGAGAGAAGCAACGGGAAATATCAATCTCGATTACCTCCTCAAAAGGATCATCCAATATTCCTTCATAAAGCCAGGAATCCAGACCCTCTATATATGGTAAGGCACTTCCAACGAATAAATAAAGTAGCATCTGATAAGCTTCCTCCTGTAATGAGCATTTATTTAACTTCTTTGAAGTGCTTCTAGCAGAGAAATCACAAAAAGAAAAACTGAAAACTGAAAGAGAGCAAATCTCAATAAAAGAACAGCACCTCACCACCTTGTACTAGATAAGCTTCGTCTAGTCTCTTATAAAGTGAGTCAAGAATATGAACTACCACTTCAGAAGCTGTAACAGAAGACATAGGCTCAAAGAACGCCAGAGGAATTGTTCCATGAACTACTTCCAAAAGATACTCAGCACCTGAGCAAAGACTGGTACATGACCAAACATCATAAGAAATACTATAACAAGACTCAACCAACATATACCTACAAAGAACAGATTTTGAAACTGAAACGTAGAATAAGCTCCTCCATGAAAGAAGTTTGAGAAAATATAGCAGGAACTGAAGGCAAACATATCCTCTTACAAAGGTGCAGGAAGCAAGAGAGCATGACAAAAACAATTATGTACCAAAATAATTACATCATCCCTAAAATTAATGGCGTGACTATAATTTAAATCACTGATATACGTATACTGTCAGACCTGGATAAAGAACTTGCTAGTCCCAACAGGGTTGGTGTCATTCCACTATTTGAATTTCTCATCTGAATTTCCTCCTTCCAAGCAATCTGCCGCAATCTCTATAGCAAGAAATAAATCCAAGATCACTCTAGGTTTTTCAACTAGTTACGAGTCAATAATTCCCGCGTGTTCAGTCCAAAGTACTTACCACAATCCATGAGGAAACAGAACATACAAATGCCCTTAAGGTAGGGGGAGGTGATCTTGAAGATGTCTCTACCCTATCAACTATAAGATCAACCAGCTTTAAGCATGTAGCAGCATAGCTAAACTGGCTCAGAACGGCATGAAAACTTGTCCGAGAAAGATGGGTGACATATATCCCAGTTGTGGCACAGAAACACTTCTTGCCTTGGTCCCAATTGAATAAAGAACTAGACAAACCTTGCAATATCTGCAAGACACCTCTTACCTAGAGGAAACAAAGTGAGAAGGAAGTCTATCAGTACGAAAATGTTTCATATATGAGTACTGCCATGAGGACATACCAGGTCAACTTCATTTGTCCTCAAGCTTGAACTTGGAGTAGCGAAATGCAAACCATCAGAGAAACCACCATATATCTTATCAACCAAACTTGTAGACACATTGATGTCTGCCTCATCTGCTAAGTGGAAAGGCAAAATCATTGACCTTGTGAAGCTTCAACATGAATTAATATCTACCGACTTCAAAACCGAGAAACAAGAGAGGTCGTTTAACGCTAGCACAAGTTGCTCACCCATGCTGCATCATAAGCGGCTAATCCAGCTCTTATATTGACATAATTCCCAATGTATAGTTCGCTCAAATAGTAGCATCCAAGTTCGTCATTGTTCCTGGCCTCATACAACCCTTTTACTCTCGTGGAAGTGTTTAATGAGAGCTCCCATTGGTCCAATCCACTAAAATTTTATAATCAAAATCCACTACTTTCTAGTAAGCTCGCATACCATGAAATGTGCCAATTCACTATGCATCTATTCTTGTCATGACTGACAAATATGCTTGGGATAGATCCCAGAACCATAATTAACAGTTAAAAGAGAGCTTTGCCTGGAAAGTGGAAAACCCAGGAACAAAATTGGCCGAACGCAATAACTAATTACAGAAAGAGACGACATTATCATCATGCAAAACTCTCCCTTACTGAAAATGTGAATGACATTCACGCAGTGACGACTCCAATACTGCAAATCCCTCAAGTCCAGGAAAAAGAAAAAAATCAACCCCAAAGGACAAACTCAAACTTCACACATTTCATCGGCGATAAAACGGAGCAATTAACAAGCAAGTGAAAACCACTCACCAACCCACACACTGCAACTGAAAAATTTGACCAAAGCCCGGGTGCTAGAAGTAAACTCGTCAGCAAAATTAACACACCCCACTCCCCCCCCCCCCCCCCCCAAGGGGGGGGGGGGGGAGAAGAAAAGCAAAAAAAGCAGAGGGAGGAAGAAGATTGAGATAGTCATACCGTAGCGAAGAGGCTTCTCCATTTCAACGATTCCCAATACGACGGACCCTTAAAGCGAATTCAATTTCCACTCAACAAAGAGCGATCCAACACAGTGTGAAGCAGAAACTTAACTGTGGAAAAGAGTCGCAGGACGGTGAGAAACGCGCGACGAAGAAACGAACGGACAATGTAAAAAAAAAGAAGAAGACGACGACTTCTTGCAGAGATCACGCCGAACCGAAGAAGACGACGACTTGCAGAGATCACGCCGAACCGAAGAAGACGACTTCTCGCAGAATGCGGATCAAAGAAGACGGCTTGTTGTAGATCAGCGGTTCACTGCTTGTTCGAAGTCGCTCATTGAAATGGAGGGAGCTGAATGTTTTTTTTTTTTTTTCGAAACAAAAGACCCTTGTTACTGCCTCTTGGGGAAACATAAATAAACAGGAAATTAGTTTATTTCTGGATAACATGCATTTTTTTTTTTTGTCTTTTTCCATCTGAGATTAGATCTTCTACCCTTGAAAAGAGAGAAATTGTAAGCAATCTAATCTACACCGTTCATTTTTCATATTTCTTTTAACTTGGTCTCCACCGGTTTTTATATGGAGAAAATATTGCGTAGCCACGGGCACAGTTGATGTGGTACCTAGTGCCATTGATCTTGCAACACATTGCTACTGGCCCTTTCTTTTAAGATTTTTCGACGATACCTTGGGGACTCTCCCACCCAAATCGAACGCTTTAGCCTTCTCCATCGATATGCCCTAGCAGAGAGGTCCGACGTAAGACATAATTTCCAATAAAGTTGTTGACGTCAGCATGCTACACCCGACCATAACTAAATGACACATCATTAAGTTTGAATTGCATTGACCGCAATTATTACATTGAAATTTCACATTCAATTAATGAGTATGTTGATAAAGTTAGAAATATTTATGAATTAATTGATACGAGCACACTAAATTTAAGAATGATTTGGTAATCATCTCAATCTTTCCTCGACTCTGGAAGAAATTCAGTTAAAACTTTGATCACCAATGCGATATTTAACATAGAGGAAAAATACGAGGAATGGAAATTTAATTAGAAAAATTATAAGTATCCAACCTATATACACTTTCCTCAACACAACCCAATGACCCATATCCATCGATGGTGACAGAGATAACATGAAAAAAGGGGGATTAAATGCAAGTAATTTTCAGTTCATAAGAAGAAAAGCAGCATAATTTGCCTCGAACCAATTCACTTGCTACGAAGTTATCCAGCACATTTCCAATGTTCTCTCTCTCTCTCTCTCTCTCAACAGATTTTGTAACACCTTCAGGACTCAGTTCACCATGCTAATCCGTGATTCTTTCTGCTTTAGTTGCTCCATTATGATGGATGAAAGACAATGTTCCCAAATCCTTGGTCCCTTTCATTTCCAAACAGAGATATCCTCCTCCGAATGAGGCAAAAAGGACACGTCCCAATCAATTACAAGCTGAACTCCGGTCCCAGGACTTGACGTCCCGTATAGCAAATTTTATATTCGACAGCTCTTTATGTGCCGGGCGAGTAGCCTCATCCACAGATCTTTACTTTGCAGATCGAACTGGATAACACAGCCTTGTATTGCAACTGCCATACTAATTTCTTTTGTTAATCGCTGAACTGGGTTAGTCACCAAAAGAATGGATGAGAATGAAGACATGGTACGAGAGGAACAGGGCGACTCCATGTAAGACGCAAGAGGGCCATGGTGCAGATTTAAGTGTATCACATCATGTACCAAGGAGTATCTGCATAGCCGACACGATAGAGCGACATCAGATGTCGAAATAAAATTCCAAGTCTCTAGATCAAGACTATGGTAAATGAATGATGACAAGAAAAGCACCTCAAAGAAGTACTCCTCATTTGCATACCAAGGGGTCCTTTGTCATCTTCGTCCCTGAAGTCATAGAGAAACAATCAAATTCATGTCTTACGGTGTACACGGCATGATGTTTGTTAGAGACAGAACACGAACGGTCGCATTTTCCTAGGCTGTAGGATGTAATAGAGGATGCTTCGACAGAGAAAGGAGTCATAACTTACCATCCATTTGAGTTCGCAATGTGGTCTAAAGCCTGAACCGTTTTGATCGCATGAGTTTCTCAAGAAAGGATGCTTTAGCAGCTCTTTAGCTGAGGGTCTCTGCGCAGGATTTCTTTGGAAGCAACACTGTAGGAAATCCTTTCCTTCTGATGACAGTTTCTCTGGTATGGGAGGGCTTCGATACAAAACTTTGAACATTGCTTGAGGCTGATTCATAGAAGAATGCCGGACTATCAAAATAAAAGCATTATTCTGAACACTATCATGTGTGAATACAGTAAAACCAGTAAGAAGCAGCAACCAAGTGAAGATCGAGAAGCTGTTTTTGGTGAAAAATATCTGATGTCAACACTTGAGTACAGAAAACTATCTTTCTATGCAATATCTCAATAAACTATCTTTCTATGCAATATCTCAATAAATAATTGACTGGAAGAGTGATCCCTGAGGATAAACTATTGAAAAACAACGAAAGTATGGGTTTTGTGCTTATAAAATCTCAGAAAATTGACCGTGCATGAGCACATTAAGTATTGGTGCAAAAAGCCAATTGTTGATGCCAAAACTGGAACACAAGCAATCAAAAAATTGGCTGCGATTAAGAAAAAGCCTTGAAGCAGAAAATCCCAAAACATTCAGAAATGAAATCGAATGATGCTGAGTAGTTGTCGCCCTAACCCCTTCTAGTTCACCCCAAGGCGGCACTCCGTTCAGCATTTCAATTATGGTACAACCAACGCTCCAGATATCAACAGCAAAAGCAATCTCAGGACTCGTCTTCTTCTTTGTCATAGATCCCTGCAGGACCTGCATGATAATTTGAGATATCACATCAGAGCTTGCACTTGCATGGAACATGAGTTGAAAGTAGTTTAAGGTATGCTACCTCCGGAGCCATCCAATAAGGACTACCCTTCAGAGAGTGAATGGAAACCTGTCCTGTGAGCTGTATACAAGCTTTGAGTCAGCATACAAGCAACTAAAATAGTTGATGCAGTAAACTTCCACGATGCTACCCTCCATGGAAAGCAAAGGTGGTGCCTTATCACCCACGACAACACCTATTTCTACTCTGGTTATGCTGTTTAATCCCTTGAATTTTGCTGAATCCAACCACCCGCTTTGCCCACCTTTCCCAGAATTTTTAGCTAAAAACCAACTTTTCTACATGTCAAATAAACTTCCCCAAAACTTGTAATTTCCTAATTATGCTTTTTATGGATAATATATTTTCCCACTGCGAAATGAGTTGAGCAATACAATACTTTTACATTAATAGATGTTTTTCATGCTACTTATGCATTATTTACCTTTATAAATTTAGTAAGTAATTTTTGTGCATTTATATGATTTGGATTTCTGCATTAATGAAAATGTTGCTTATTACATGGATGTTCAAGCATATACTTATGCATTAGATATTCGTGAATATTTCAATTGGCTTAATTGTGCCTGCTCATGCGTGAGCATCACATGGCTATTTGTGAAAAACAAAACTTTTCAATAATCAAGTTTAGCATAATTCCTTTTATTAAATCTAACTGGGAGTAGAGTGACTACTTACATTAAGGAAACCCGATTAATTTTCTTATCCATCATTGAAAACGCAATTGGTTCTTTTGATGCATGTACTTTTTGTATGAAACTTCCTACAAACAATTCCATAGTTATTGAACACCAATATATAAATTATTTGAATACATAGCTAATAAACAAAAAAAAATTGCCAATGAGGCGTTGGCTGAGTTGGTGAAATCCCTAGGCCTTAGACAGTTAAATTGATAAGCTCCCAAGTTCGAATCTCCCCGGTCACGTCTTGGGGGACTTGACCGGTGGCATCGGCGTTCATACCCCCACCATCTCAAGGAATAATCCATTGAATGTGAGAAACCTCGGTTATAAAATAAAAATAAAAACAAAAAAATTGCTTGACAACTAAGCGTGTGAGATTTTTTGAGAATGTGATTAGTCACTAGTAGATATGATAATCCTCTCTCGCGAACTAGATAAACAATGGGACCACATGATCCATGCTCCTAGAAGTGGCCTAGTAAAAAAAAAGAAACAAGTTTTTGACTTCAATGAGTTATGAACATGGATTTAACCAACAATTTATTCCTAGGTGGAAGAAGAATGATCGAGAATCTACAGCTAGTTTTCTATCTTCTCAAAGGACAGCTTCAATTTAACAAGGGCATATATATGATCTGAATCTTTTCCTTCAAGCACTTTTAATGTTTAAAGAATGAAAAAAATACACAACGAGTATGTAATCCATCTAATAATAAACAGAAAAAAAGATGTGCTAAAGGTAAATCAAGGATAATTTCTTGCAAGATACTGGAATGTGGAAACATGAAAAGTTCTTGGAACATACAAATGCACATGGAGACACATTCTACAACAAACTTAAGTTGCAGAAGCAAACTAGGCTTACATGTTTTGCCATCCCAAAATCAGCAAGCTTGACTACACCAGTGGCATCGACAAGTAAATTCGCCCCTTTTATATCCCTATTGGCAAAAGAATCACATAAATGAGTACAGTTCCAAGCACAATTCATGTTGGAAATGTATTCACCAAAAGAGGTGGTGAAACTTCAAAACTACATTTCGGGCAAGAGTAATAAAGCACAGAGTATTCTTGTAATAAAACAGAGACCATTCCTTTTCAATCAAAAAGTATCGCCACGATAATGACATTCAAAGTTGGCACTGTTATCTGAAACTTGTTCACAGTTTTATGCTAAAGAGAGTCATACATATGTATCCCATGTAAACTGTGGCTTACCTGTGAATTGTGCGTTTGCCGTGCAAATAAGCAAGCCCAGACAAAATGTGACGGGTGAAACTGCGAACAACTGATTCAGTCATTTTAGTTCCACAATGTTCACGGACATATTTGTTAATTGATCCCGGATGGATATACTCCAAATATATGTAGAAGTGATCATCAACCTGCAGATAGAATGAGCTCCCTTTGTTATAAAGTTTCCGAATGGCATTATAATCCGATCAATATGAGATGGGAAGACTCAAAAACACTTACAATTTCACTACCATAATATCGCACGATATTCGGATGCTTGAATTGTCTAAGAACTCTGATTTCCTGCAACCATGAGATAATGAAGAGGGCAAGGGCACAGCTAATTGTCAGATCGATTCATATCAATGCTCACACAAAGAATAACTGTTATAAGGTGCCATTTGAGATGAAGTTATCAGAAGTAACCTGCTCCAGCTGCTTCACACATTCGACAGATTTAGGGTCGTCCATTATTAGGTCAACTACTTTCATTGCACATAAAGCTCCTGTTTCTCTGATAAAGAGACAAGTTAATCATGTCACAGACCATGAAGAATCTGTAGATTCTCTTAAGCATGAGCTTACCTGTTGGTTGCAACATAAACGCTCCCAAATGTACCGCGGCCAATAAGTTTCCCTTTCACCCACTGACCAGTCACAGATGCCACGTTTTGCCTTTCTGCGACATGGCTGATATTTGACGTTGAAGGGGGAAGAGGTAATGGATGGGCATTAAGCTGAGCTATACCAGTCTCCGAAAGAGATTTGTGTTGATGCCATGATGCAGTACCAGATGGACTTTTACCGTTTGGGCTGGGAGTTCTTGAAGTCGGGCTTTGAAGTGGAGAAAGATGACCCAAAGATTTTGGTAAGGTTGGAGTTTGACCTTTAAAAGTAGACCAACCATCTGTAACCGTCGATTTACAAGAAAAGAGGTATCCAGTAGCCGGATTCTGCGGGCTAAGATAAGGACTTGACAGACTACTAGCTGGAGCGCTCCTAGCTGGTATATTGATCCGCAAGTTGTGATTGTCCAAACTCAAGTCTTGCGCGAAACCCGTTTTGGAGTATGTTGAAGGTTTAGCTGATTTTGGGGACACATGACCATTGTTCTTCCTGAGAGTTTCATAACCATAATAGTTTGATCAGTAAAAGTCACCGATCGCTCTTTGCATAAAAGAAACTCCAAACAAACAGAGTAACATAGAGTGGTATGTCTGACCACTGCAGAGAATTTTCATTCTCTGACACAATATAGTTTAGTTTAGTTTAGTTTAGTTTAAGTCTATATAAGTTGCTATTTGTCCAAACACAGGAGAAACACTCAGCTTTTGATTTCAAAGGTAAAAAAGCAAGCAAAAAATCTAGAGAACTCCTTGACACAGATTCTACAGACATATATTACACTAATTTAAGCATTCATCCTTCTTATAGACGGCGTTGAATCAGCTAGCTAGCTTACATCAGCTAGACTTACAACAATAACAATTTCCACCGATTTTCTTGACCAACTCTTGACAAAGAAGGACAATCAGCTGTCGTTAACAGTTCAAAAAGCAGGTGAAACATATCAAGCTTTCAGTCTTAGTGCCCAATGGCCATGCCAATGAACAAAGCGTCATCATTAACCCAATGCTCTTCTACAACCATTTCAAGGCAAACCAGGCAACATAGGACTCGTATTGTTGTGGCCAAGGCAACTCAGAACTACCACTAAGCTCGTTAGATATTAGCAGCCCTACCTCCCTACCTCGGAGCCGGATCCTTCCTCGGTCAATCCAGTTCTATTCGGCGCTACCCACAAAGAAGCCATCTCGGGCAAAGGCAGCGGTTGAGGCACCGCCGTCGACCACCAGCTTTCCGACCTCCGCGGCGACCGCAGGGTCGGCGTTGACTGGGGCGAAACGGGCATCGACCGTGAGCCGCCCACCTGGACCAACCCGATCTCGTCGTCCGTCGCGTACCGGAGCTTCCTCTGCCTCGTGAGCCGCCTCTGCATGACCGACGGCCCTCGGCCATTGCCGCCGTCTCGGCTCGCCGGAGAACAGGACGGAGACAGGTTGCCGGAGGACGAACGAGCGCGGCAGTTCATCTGCGAAGCACGCGTGTGGTTTCCAAAACAACCAACCGACAGTAGGAGACAAACGCCCAGAAGAGCAGCAACCAAAAGAACCGGCGCGCGCGCGAAAGAGCAAGCAAGGGCTCACGCGGCCATGGGAATCACCTCGCTGGTTTCGTCTTCCTCGTCCTCCGTTTACTTTTCAAGACGGAAAATGGTGGGGATTGCTTGGTCAACAAATCAAGCAGAAGCTGAGGTGGATGGGGAGCGGTTTCTCCATGTTCGCTTTCGACACCTAAATATCAAACACTTGTCTCTGAACTGATGATTCGAACGGACCAATAAAGAAATCGAGAGAGCCGCCATTGTCAACATGAGGACAGAGCTTCCAGTCGAGTAGTTTCTTTATCAATTTCGGAGCCGCAGGTCAAAGATTTGACCGGATCCATCGTTGTGGCGGTCAACCATGGATGCACGTGAGCGGCACATGATACTCCATCGTTAAAATTAGAATTAAGCGAGGAAAAAGAGGTAAATGTATAAAAATAAATAAATATATATTTATCCACAATAATAATGTATTTTCTCCACTTCGTCCTAAAACAAACCGTACGTCAATCTATTTTCCACTCAATTAAATCTTGTTTTACTTCTTTCCCCAAGTAAATTTCGGCCGACATCTTATTTTTTTCGTGTTATGCTCTCGATAGCAAACTAAATACCAACTTTAGCATTTGTTATAATTATATCCGAAACTTTTTTGTCTCATAAAAAATTATCAACTTTTACTTTTATCTTAATTCTACCAATATAATATGTTGAGAAAAACCCTATAAGATTTTGAAGTTGACAAAACAATTCAAGTACTCTTAAGTTTTGAGATAATGCCGTGGAATGCTTGTTTTACAGATTGTCCTTTGGTGCGGGGGTGCACATGATTGAATCTGGCAAAAAGGTTTTTGCTCAGATATTGTGTCGAGCTCAAATGTTAAGTGGTGATAACTTAGACATTAGAATGATACTTAAGCTTTGAGTGGAGCATTCACGTGCAATAATCAGAACTTGAATAGTACTTCAAAATATACTTAATTGAAACATTACAACGGATACAATCGAGCTAGATCATTCTTGAGGTTTCTCGAGGAGATCAATCAAGGATGCAAAAATCAAGGAGATATACACGACTTTTCAAAAGAATGAAATCATCTATGGAAACCCAGGATCATAATTGTATGAGCAATGTGATACGAAAGGGGAAGACTTTCCTTTCCCGATCCCCAACAGCTACGATGCTTTCTTTTGGTATTTTTCTTATTTAAACGTGAAGTTTTGGAGAGACCTCTTTTAGAAGACTTGCAACTGTTAAATTAGAGGCCGGGGAGTATAAAAGACATTTTAAAGCTGAAGAGAATTAAGATCGGCGTTAAGAGGAAAAAGTGTTCATAATTCTTACATTGAGAGTACTTCATTTCATACACACTTCTTGATTCATCCATTGTAATTGTGAGGAGGTGTGCACAGGAGTGTTGAGCGTTAGGTGGGGTATCCTTGAATAAGCTATAACCACTCAAGCAGTTTACTAGTGAAATCCAGCCGATTGGCTAGCAGTCGAAGAAGTGGACGTAGGCTCAACCAAAGCCGAACCACTATAAACCCTCTGTGCAATCTTCTCTATCCTTACTCTGATCATATCATATATTTTGTGATAGTTAAACCGCATATGAATCATTCATAATGATATACTGTGCTTCCATCATCTGAGACGCCATAATAATGCCAGTACAATTTGAAGTTCGCGATAAATTTTGAAATTGTGCTATAATCACCTATTCACCTCCTAGAGGTAATAACGCTAGCCACTACAATTGATATTAGAGTCTAGTGCTCATATAATGTGAAATATTTTTACTTTCGAGCTAACGATCTTTATGGCTAGCAATTTCTCTTCCACGTGGATCAAAGGTGGAATCAATAATGATCCATCATATTTTCAAGGGATTGAGTACAACGACCGGCAAAATAAATTCAAGGCATATACTAGATGCCGGGATCCCAAGATATGAGATGTTGTACAATGATGAGTGAATCTTACTACAAGTGTCACAAGCGGATCAAATGTAGGGGATAATCATTCAATGCCAACTGCCACTCTATAAACTACTGAAATTGCCAAGAGAGATGCTCTTGATGCAAAGGTTATTTATTCATTTTATAGTACTTTATCTCCTACTGAATATAAACGTATTGGACATTATTCCTCATTCACTAGACAAAAACATGGTAACATGTACTTTCTGAACACATCGTCTGAGGAAGAAAAATATCTTCTATCTAACAAAGAAGATACAGAACTTTGGCACAGGAAGCTGGAACACATAAGCCTCAAGTAAATATCAAAATTTTCTTAAAAAAAGCTTGTGAGAGGACTCTTAGATGCCAAATTTGAGACTGTGAAGCTTGCACACTTGGCAAACAAGTAAGAAATTCTTACAAATCTATAAATAAAGTATCTACTATTCGTACTCTCCAACTATAACACATGGATGTCTTCGGATCTACTCGAATTCAGAACATTGGAGGTAAAAAGTATTGCTTATCATTGTGGATGATCACACTAGATTCACGTGAGTTTTCTTTCTTGCAACATAAAAATGATGCATCTTCATATTTTAAAACCTTTTCTAAGAGAGTTCAAAATGCAAAGAGATACTCAATTTCAATCATTAAAATAGATTATGGAGAGGAATTTGAAAATCAATACTTTGTTGAATTTTGTGATCAAAATGTTTTTCAACATAATTTTTCATTTCCATACACTCCACAACAAAATAGAGTTGTTGAAAGAAAGAATAGATCTTCACAAGAAATGGCACGAACTCTTTTAATTGAAAGCAAAACTCCATCTTATTTTTGGGCTGAAGCTATTTCTATTACTTGTTATATTATAAATCGTGTCTTTCTTAGACCATTACTTGAGAAAACCCCTTATGAGCTTTACAAAAGGAAAGAAACCAAATATTTCATACTTTCATGTATTTCGTTGTAAATGCTATATTGTTAAAAACTCAAGTGATCGGCCAAGTAAGTTTGATGACAAAGTATTCTTGGGATATTCTACATCAAGCAAAGCTTATCGAGCCTTCAACAAGAATTCTCAAACGGTTGAAGAATCCATGAACGTAAAATTTGAAGATGAATAAACTGCTCAGAAGATGACTGCTGAAAGCGAAATGTCAAACGATCAAACTCAATTATTTGAGAAGTAGAACTTATCATCTGAGACTACATAAGCAAATGAGTCGTCTCAGAACATAGAACATAGAAAATACTTAACCAATTGAAACTTCTGAAGATTCAAATGCTGAAAAATTAATTTAGAATGAGCTTGAAAAATAAAAAGAACTAGAAATACAGATCCAGTCATCTCACAGATCAAGTTACTGGAAACATCGATGAAGGAATCAGAACTAGATTCAAACTAAAAAAATGCCATGAATGCATTTGCTTTGGTTTCTGAATTTGAACCCAAAATAATTGAAGAAGTTCTTAAAGATGAAAGCTAGATTGAAACTATGCAACAAGAGTTACATCAATTCAAACTCAATGAAGTTTGAGAATTGGTACCAAGACCAAAGGATCATCCTGTTATTGGAACCAAATAGGTATTCATAAACAAATTGAATGATAAAGGCAAGATAACTAGAAATAAGACAATATTTATTGCTAAGCGCCACTATCAAGAAGAATGAATCGATTACGATGAAACATATGCTCCAGTAGCAAGATTAGAATTTATCAAGCTCTTACTCGCCTATGCTTGCTATTATGACTTCAAACTATATCAAATAAATGTCAAGAGTGCATTCCTGAATGGATATATCAAGGGAGAAGTCTATGTTGAACAACCTCCAAGATTTAAAGATCCAAAAAGAACATATCAAGTATACAAATTTCAAAATGCTCTATATGGACTCAAACAAGAACCACGAGCTTGGTATGAAAGGTTAAATAATTTTCTTATCGACAAAGATTTTGAGAAAAATAAAGTTGATACAACTTTATTTATCAAAAGAGAAGATAATGAAATCTTACTTATCCAAATATATGTAGATGATATTATATTTGGATCATCTAAAGAAAATCTCTACAAGAATTTCTCTCATTTCATGTAGAATGAATTTGAGATGAGCATGATGGGAGAAGTTACATTCTTCATGGGACTGCAAGTCAATCAGATTGAACAAGACACTTTCATACATTAAGATAAATATGCTCTTGAACTGACAAAGAAGTTTGGTCAGGAAAATTGCAAGAAAACTGAATCACCAATGTATTCTAAGCTAGATAAGGATAAACATGGCAAACAGGTTGATCAAAAGCTATACAGGAGCATGATTGGTTCATTACTATATCTTACTACTTCTAGACCTGACAATCATTTTTAGCGTGTGCATGTGTGCTAGATTTCAATTAGATCCTAAGGAATTACATCTCACTACAGTAAAAAGAATCATCAAATACATAGGAACCTATCCTAATCTAGGACTATGATACCCTAAGACTTTAAATCTTGTATTGCATAGATATTCAGATGCTAACCTTGCATGTTGTAAGTTAGATAGGAAAAGTACTTTAGGCACATGCCCACTTCTAGGATCAATGCTAATGTCTTGGTTCTCCAAGAAGCAAAACACTATGACTCTATCGATTGCAGAATCTGAGTATGTTACATTAGAAAGTTGCTGTGCACAAATCTTATGGATGAAGCAACAACTGAAGGGCTTTGGTGTTCAAGCTCACAACATGGAAATCAAATGTGATAACACAAGTGCCATCAACCTCACCATGAATCCAATTCTACACTCACGAGCTAAGCATATTGAAATTAAACATCATTTTATTCGCGATCATCTGTATAATAGTAATGCTAACATTCAATTTGTTGATTCAAAGTATCATTCAAATGACAAATTCACCAAGCCACTTGACAAGAACACGTTTGAATATATTAGATAAGAATTAAATATTACTATAATGCCTGTTTGAGCTGTTGTTTAGACGGGGAGAATTTGCTTTTGAGCATAATGCAATATATGAAAGAAGCAAATGATGCCAAAGCTTCATATGAAGGAACTCCATGACTACAAGGAAGTCAGAACTTAAAAAAATCATCTGAAGATGACATCTTATAAGTGCGAATGACTAAAGGTTTGATCATTCAAATTTTTGGCATGTAAGTAGTTACATTTTTTACAACAAATAAGTTATGCACCATTACAATCTCTCTAAATACTCAGCAAATATTGTGATTGTACTGATTGTCTTGATTGATTGATTGAGTCGATTGAATATATATTTCCCATAATTAACTTATTACATCGCCTCAAATATTCTTTTAAGAAGGTTTCTAAAATTTTATAGAAAGACAAAAGTCCACAATCGAACCGTTGTCCCTCTTCAAAACTCTAAGGAAGAATATGTTCCTCCACACTCTCAAAATTCTCCCAAAGAGCAGTTTCACGATTTCTCACAAAAAACCTTAAACCTCCCAATCAAAATTCTCTCATTCACCGAGCGACAATGGCGCCCAAGGTCTCATCTGTGAAGAAGACTCCATCGACCAGCTCCCGAAGAACTAGTCGACTTGAATTGCAAGAACCCAGAGTTGTGAGTGATGCTCCTACCTTTTATGATCTCACCAAATCACCCATAAGGGATGAGGCGAAGAAAAGGAGAAAAGAAGTAGAAAAGCTGGTTGTAGGAATCAAATTTCAAAGATCTCTCGAAACAGCTGAAAGAAGAAAGAAGAAGCTACAAGATCGCCTCACAAAAACGGTAAATCTAAGGAAAAAACTAATTTTCCTGTCGATAAGAGAATTATTCTAACTAAAGCCACGTTTAATCTGATTAAGGCTTTGAGGCTTTAAGGAAGGCCTGAACATAATATTGTCAAAATTGTACATGAAAATGATTTCTTCGATGAAGGAGATGTACATAAGTTTAGTGAAATGTTAACCTAGTTAGAGATTTGACAAGCTAGCAAAGTGGGTAATAAATGTCAGAAAGTTAGATCCTTTGAAAAGGGAAAGGAGAAAGTTGGTGAACATTATATTAAAATTAATGAAGAGACTGCTGAGGAAGAGATATATGTTAGTGACCATTTGAGATGATGATGAGACAACATATGCCTAATTTCAGTCTGTGGTAATGAAGTTCTTGGCTGATGAAGAGAATGCAGATAAACTGTTTGAACAAAAAGGGATAAGAAATGCTATGAGTCACTGCTTGCCAGAGAAGTCATACCCAATAGACTTATTGACTCTGACTTCTTTGAGAAAAATAGTTTACTAATCCTTTACCCTCTCACAAACCTACAACTGCACTCATTCTATTCCTTAAGCACTCCTTGCTATCCTGAACTGACTATATATTTTTACTCCAACTTTGCAATGATTGATAGAGATGCAATCCAGTTCTCCTTTCGTGAAGAAAACATTATTTTGAGTGCTGTAGATCTTACGGACATTCTTCAAACTAAGCTTTTCACTTTTACAAACATTTCCATTTCTGATGAAGTTGTCTAGGAACCAAGATCCGTCCAAAGCAAACAAACCCCATGTTGAGCATCACCGCTTTGCACTAAAAACTATGTCAGACCCTGTGTTCTTGAGAGCCCGCGAACATCTCTCCAAAGCCGGTAACTTCAAATACTTCCCAGGATCTAATGGCGAATAACTTAAATGAGAAATTAAATGCATATACGGAAGCGAGAACAAATCTCCATACAACATAAATACCACGATGATTTAGGATAATAAAAGAGACATTTATTCATTTTTGTCAATCCTTCTTAGAAAACGTAGTTTCAAATCCAAAAGTTACAACAGTCATCCATAAATTACATGCATATGAGTTTTAACCTTATAGAGTTATATAGGAATATACGACCCCATACTTCGAGTTGCTTTCTAAGACCACACATGTGACGCCCCGCGCCTCAGGAGCGAGCACGCGAACATCCTTGCAAGCAAACCAACAATAATCTCTCGGCGGTCCCAAGAACCTTCAATAGGAATCGAAAGATATAATAATTACATCACGCATACGGAAGCGATACACCAATAAATCTACGTACAATATGTATATAGATTAAGTGCGACTTGGATAGTGTATATCATTCATACATCGAGGCGTACCGTTCATATAACCCGAATACTAAACCTGCTAAACAGAAAGGCGACAGGGTAAGCATAACAAAATGAACCATCTATTAAGCCCGCCGGAACCAGGTCAAGTCATCATTAAAAAAGTCGGATCACCAACTGAAGACTCCTAGGATGAGCTGCTGGAGTCATCCGTATCCTCTGCATCCTCAGTAGGCTCATACTCAAAAAACGTCTCGGACGGAACCTCCACTGAATCCTCCATAGTCGCCTCCTGCGACGGCTCAGCGAGATTACCCTCGGACGCCTCCAAAACTATGACTTCCTCCTGCTCTTGCTTCTCAATGAACTCCAAGGTCGGTGTCCGTTCTGGTCCGGTCCTAGACCTTACCACTGACCCCTCGGTAACTTCTGCTCCGCTACAGTCTGGCACTAGTCGGGTAGACACCCGGAGGTACCTCGAGGGGCTTCAATGGCCCAGTCTGTGTGTTCCCCTCCTTCTTGAACCAAGCCTCGAATCTATGAAACTTCCACTCAGGCTTACCCTCGTCGACCCATATGACAGTACATTTCCTCACATATACGTTCCCTTATCCATCCGGGAACTCATCATAGTACGCCGTTATCTCCTTTGGGTCCCCAAACGAATTGGCCACATAGCTATGACCTAGGATCTGTAAAGTAAAGGTTTTTTCAAAAGGGGTGAGATACACATCTCAGTAAGAAAAACCTAACCCTAAGTCAGGTTGACAGTCCACTCAGGTAGTCGCATCCCTCAATAGATCCAAACTCATGAACACATAGGCATAACAATCACAATTCAATAAACAACAACATACAAAAGACAGGCATGCATTTATGACCTCATGTCACTCTCATATGCACATGTACTCTCAGCCTGCCACTTCACCGCATCCATCAACCTCCGCCTACCTCATTCTCTAGCCCCCGAACTAGTCGTCTCAGGTTCGGTCGGCGTAAACACATCAGACAGTCATCGATGACCCGCGTAAACGCATCAGGCCCCGATGAATTTCCAGGCAATACTCATTAACTCATACTCTGTCCCGCGAATAATTCGCATCAAGACCATGGCTATCTCAACCCCGCGACTTCGTCGCATCAGGGCGCCACCAACCATACTTCACCCCGTGATCTCGTCGCATCAAGGTTTCAACTCCCATCCCGCATCTCACACGCCTCAGGGCACCGCTACGCCATGCTCATGCCATATCGCATCATATGCCTTGATTTTCAATTCAATTTTACACTCATTGGCAAGCGCGCATTCAATGCATTTCATAAATCCCATGGCATGCAAATCAATTCAAATGGCATAAAAATATGACAAATAATTCAGGCGTAGGCAATGTCACACAATTATTCCTTAACGTCTTAAGACCTATCAAAACTACCCCATTTGATAATTTCTCATAAACTATTCCAACCGACCATCAACTTACCCAATCGAGTCCAATCCTCCTAGCATCGGTTTAAAAATTTCCTTACCTTAGCTTCAATTACACCAAATTACTCTTCTTGAGTCTTCTAGGTTCGGCCTCTCGTAGTCCAAGGTCGAACACTTCGCGCAATCTAGAAATTTCGATGAATTCATCAATTTTCCATATCCAAATCCTCAATCCATTAACCTCAACCATCCATTACTCAATCCTCAACATCTTAACACATCATAAACATCAATTTAAGTCCCATAAGTTTCTGTTCTTGGAAGCCACATAACCGATTTTGCACAGAACCGAACCGGTTCACTTTGGTTTTGTTCAAACCGAGTGTTTCCAGCCTTTAATCCTCCTCAATTCCTTCATTCAAGCCTTATTCTCCCTCTTAACATGCCTACCTAAGGGTTTGGGAGGCTCACCGATTGTTTGGAGTCGGTTGGTCGCCGGAAAGTCATCCGAAGTCGCCGGATCGCCAAGGACCAGAATACCAGCGGATTCTGTCTAATATATACAAGGCCGGTTCGTGGTCAAAAATTCATCAAATAAATCCCTATTTTTTACCACAGAATGCTATATGTGTCTACTGAACCTCCACGAAATTTGAACTCAAGACTCTAAGATTTCGATCATGAAAAGGGGCAAGAACCGGACCTACCTCTGGTTGGTTCCTAATCTGTCGGCTCTCGGGAGATTGCTCGCCCAGAATTCCATAGTGCTCCAAATGCCTTGATTCTTATTGAAGGAGCTTGGCAAGATGTGGATCTACGTCTGGGTGGTCGGCCAGTAGCAGATGATGGTCGGAGGAGGTGATCGTGACCGGCGAACGGGCGGTGTCCGGTTTGGTTGGCGACTGCAGTTTGCAAGAGGAAGAAGAAGGTGTTGCTCGGCTCTTTTGGGGGGAAATTCTGCCGATTGCTAGTTAGGAGAGAGTGAAGAGAGAGAGAATTATTTATCCCCAAGTTTGGTCAAAGTGGAATGGTAGGTGAGTAAAGGTGAAATGACCATCAATGGCTTGATCTTTGACACTTGGCATTGCCTCTTCCCTAGATAATCCAAAGGCTCCATTTTGGTCTTCATTTTCGGCAGCCAAGGGAGTGTCCATTGTCCAAATTGCCTTTCTTGAGTTGTATAGGCAAAGATTCAAGATTGAGAGGCAAAACGGTCATTTTACTCCCGACGTTCCGAACGTCATTTTTCTCGTTCCAGGGTTATTCTATAGGGCGACGACCAATCCAAATGATGTTGGAATTCTTGATTCTTCATTTCAAACTTTTCAGGACTCGTTTCTGATCGTTTTCTCTATTAGACGTGATTCCAGTCTATCCCGAACTGACGAGCGGCTTTTGCAGACATTACGCGTATCGACCCCGTGATTCTCATTACGTTTAGAGCTCGTCAATTCATGGTGGTTTTGATTGTCATGTAATTGTGAGGGTTTATCACTGGTCCCTATGGTATCGATCGTCACAGTTCGATTTAGGATAATTTTGCAAATCATACGTTGGTTAAGCGGCATCACCCATGTTCCAAACGTACGACACTCGCATGGTAATCCTTGATCGTTCTTAGATCGGCCTTTTTGGTGGTTCTAAATATCCCCTCGACAATCCTTATGGTCAAAGCGTCATTTCCTATCCGAGTCGCCTAGGTCCACATACCTCGTCTCGCGTTAGCCTTTCTCCTTTGGTCAGTCTACTCAAATTGATCAGATTTGAATGGAATACAATTGAAATACATCGCTTGATATATATAAACTTCTCATTGCAGAGTCTGAAATCGATTGGAAATCAGAATGTCACAACACAAAAAGGAACCATGGTCTAGTAAGGTTAAATGCTCATCTACTTCAAAAGACTTCTTCGATAGCATCCACGAAACTTCATCATTCGGGACCTGAAATTATTATCCCACAATAGGGTAAGAATAAATCTCAGCAAGTAGACCCCTAAACCTAGACTAAGCCGATATTACTTCCAAATAAATCCTAGACATGCAATTCTCACATTATAGGTCAATTATCAGATCATTTCTTGTCATGCAATTCTAATCATCAAGGCCATTCTTCAGATCGATTCCTATCAAGCGATTTTATCCATCGAAGCCATCCTTCGGATCAAGTCCTATCATGCATTTCTATCCATCAAATGGGATAATATGCTAAGCAAGAAAAAGGCAACAATACATTGAAACCACAATTCAGATGCTCACGATTCAAGTCATGATTCCCTAAGATAAGATCAAGTTTCGTACTTTAGGCATTTCACAAATCACAAGTTCACATGGGGTATTCCATCTCAATCCTCATTAATTAGGCCCGCGTCATAACGCATTAGGCTATATCACATTGTACCAGGTAGGACCCGCGTCATAACCTCAGGTTGAATGATCCCATCTGCCTAGACCTGCATCATAACGCTCAGGTCGTACTATCACATTGTACTAGGCAAGATCCACGTCATAACGCTCAGGTTCAATGATTTCATTTTCCTGGACCCGTGTCATAACACTCAGGTTGTGCTGCACTAGGCAAAACTCTTGTCATAATGCCCAGGCTATAATATTGCTAGGACTCGCGTCATAACACTCAGGTCGTGCTTTAAACCTCACCGGGTTAATGTGTGATCTCATACGCATAATCAAGCAATTCATTAGCCAAGCAATCCGGATTGCATCATTCCATCAAGACATTTCATTCATAAATCTCGAAACGCACAATCATCATCGAACCATCACAATTTGGCCTCCAAGCCCCAAATCAAGCAATTGAACCATTTCTCACATCACCAGGCCGAACATACCATGTGAAATTAACAGTTCAGCCACTCAATTCATTTCAACTCCACATGGCTGAGTACATTAGGCAAGCAAGTCGACCTAACCTCTCAATTGATTGCTTGATCAAACATTACAAAGCAACCAGCCATGAATTCATACTTATGTATCCCATTTGTCGATTTAGTCGCTTATTACAATCATGGCTTAAGCTTGCATTATTCAGTTCCCATGACGTTCCAATAATATCTCAAGCCATGGATTCTTCATTTTCAACTCAAGAATAACCATCACAAGCAACTCACGACAAGTTAGATTTGAGTTCCTCATGGAACACCCCAACATCAGCCCTTAAACTCATCTAGACCCACATCTAAGGCGTCCATTAGTAACCTAAAGTCCTAGGCTAAGTTTAAGAGCAGCTTACCAAGCAAAACAAGCTAATAAGGCCACCAAAAGCCTTGAGGAGCGGCATGACCAGATTTACAATGGCCGGACCTGATCAGCTTTAACAAGAACATCCAAGAATTTACTATTAATCTCTCTCAAATTCACTGATAAGAACAACCACTAGTCTATCACCAAACTAAACAAGGGTCAAGGGGTCTCTTACCATAAAAACAAGCCAAGAAACTCCCTAGAGCATCCCTTAAAGCTCACGGCCAAGTCAAGAAAGTCTGACGGCTTACTTGGCCTTTTAGGGTCTCACGGGTCGCCGGTGGCTCTTGGGACTTTAATAGTGACAGACGACGGTTTAAGGTGGTCTCATGACTAAGAGGCAAGGCCAAAGGAGGAGAAGAATGGCGTTGGTAAGAGGGAGAGGGGGAGGTGGTCTGTTGAGCGAAAAATGAGGGCGAGAGAGAATTGTGATCAAGGTAGCTTCATCCAATAATGCAAGAAGAGAGAGAGAGAGAGAGAGTTGGTGAGAGTTGTTCGTGGGTGGTCAAAGTGAATGACTAGGTGATTGACTACGTTTGACTAGAGTTGACAACTTTATGGTACTGGTTGGTGGGGTTCTAAGAGGGACCCATAAATAATTTACCCTTGCTCTAGAATTCAAGAAGGGTAATCTTGTAATTTCGTTTGAGTCAAAAGACCACCATACCCTCACATAATCGACCATTATAGGGAGAGTGCAAATGACCAAAACACCATTAATCTAAACTTGAGGAATGAGCTTTACTCGAGGGTAAAAGGGTAATTTCAACTTTCAATCAAAATTTCACTTTTCTAATCACTTTGAAATGAACCATAAACTTGATTGACCTTGATGAGGCGACGTTCAAAATATTGATAATGTGATCATTAAAAGTTCGATATCTAAGTTCGAAGTCCAATTCGTGGTCAATCTCGATTAATTGCAACTTCAGTGTATCCCGGACAAACATACGGCTCTTTAGGAGTTACGCATATCAAACTGTGATTAATGTCACGTTCACGCTTCTTTAACACATGATGACCTTTGGTGGTCATGTAACTGTGAGGTAAATCACTAGTTCTGAAGGACGCGATCATCAGAAATTAATTTAGGAAAGTTCTCAAATTATACTATGGTTAGGCAGAATTACCCGCGATCCAATTGTATAACGCTAGCAATTCATTCCATAATCATTCTTGGATCGGCCTATAATGGTCCTAAATCTTCCCTTGACAATCCTTATGGCCAAAGCGTCTATCTATGGACAAGTCCTTAGGTCCACGTACCCAGCCACTCCCTTTTAGTTAGTCATCTCAAGAGTGATCACCTCTGAGCGAGATATAACTGAAATACATTAATGAGATAATTCACTCATTCATAAATTCGAAAAATGGTCAAATTTCAGAATGTTACAAACTATAATTCATCATAAGGTAGTCATCAACTGCCTTAGGCCAAAGGGATCTTCTAGGACAGATGTCTTAAGATATGGGGCCAAAATCATTTGGGCTATCTTGAATGGTAAACCTTTCTCTCTTCCATATCTAATCTTTATACACATGAAGAGAATTATGAAGAAGAACAAGGGTCAATTGCCCTATGAATCCTTGATCAACAGGATTTTTGAGTACTTAAGGATATCAATACCTTTAGTGCTCAGATTTATAGAATTGCCTTAGGATAACTGGTGAGACTATGCTCACAAGAATGGAATACAAATTTGAAGATGGACGATGGAGACACAAACAACAAAGCAGTTTTGATTGACCCATCAAAGAAAAAGGGAGTAGAACAATCTGCTCAGGCATTAAATCTTGACAGGACTCCACAAGCTATACCAACAGGACCATCATCAGAATCCACTCGAAAGAGGAGGATAAAAATGGTGGCTCACAAGCCTACCAAATCTACAATTAAAAAGAAAAGGCTTACCAAAGTATTGCTTGAAAGGATCGAAAGAGAACATGACTCTGACAGCTCTCTAGTAATCGAAAAAGAACAAGAAGATCTGGTGCATGCAATAGTGAAGTCAACCTATGAGGATGGGACTGCAAGCCAATTGGAGTAGCAAGAGAAGAAAAGAAGAGAAAAAGAAGCAACAGAGAAAAAGAAAAAGGAGAAGGAAAAAGAAGAAAATGAGAGAAGAAAATGATGCATATTTGAAGATCGCAAGGATGGAAATGTAGATAGGTTTGATTGTTCGAACAAATAAAGTAAAAATAGGATGAGCTCACCACCAGGTTTGGATACAGGACGAACCACCACCAAACGAGGATACATAGCTCACGAGCTCACCACCAAGTTGGATACAGCTCGAACCACCACCAATAAGGATACATGGCTCAGGAAGGCTCACCATACTTAGAATCCACTAAGTGATATAGAAACCTCAAGATTTACAATAGAATTACAAGAGAAAAATTCTCAATTATCATTCAAAGTTGGCTGCTTACAAATGACACCCAGAAGGGTTTAAATAGGATTACAACCAACCTCTAACAACCTTGCCTAGGAACCTTGCAAAATGTTAATTCTAACTTAGAAACTTGAAATCATTTAAAATAAAATAAACAAGGAACAATCTTAGCATTTAATGCTATTGACTAGAATGTTCCACCTTCCCAAATTTGTTAGTTTCAAGCTTGAATAGATTCCTTGAATGCTTCCTCTTCCAACATGATACGAGGCAAGCTAGATCTAAGTAAGCATCATGGTAAGTGGCGCACAAGGAGAAACAAAGGGTGGACTTGTTGAAATACATGTCGAAGGACTCGTCAAAGCAAGACCCGTCGAAGCAAGGTTTATAGAAGCATAGCTTGTCGAAGACAAGCTTGGGCGAAATGCATCAAAAAGGGAGGAGCAAGAAGCACGACAACATAAAAAAGAGATCAAATGAGTCGATATCTCTGACTTCATTCTGAATGAAGGGGAATCCCGTGAGAAGTCACATCTGAGGGGGAGGATATTGTAATGGATATCAATGCTGCTGGCATGGCAGTTTCCCTAGGTAAGTCAGTTTCATCATCTGAAAAATATTGGAAGACTCAAGGGGAGTCTTTAAATGTGGGAACTCAAACTGATAATCTATACAATGCCAATGACTCAGAACTTCTTAGGGAACTGGTGCGGAGGCAGAGAGAAATGAACCAAAAACTGACAGATATTTAGGCCTCTCTGCACTCAAATGTTGAAAGCTTGACTGCAATCTAGATACTAAGATATCACAAAGAACAACACTTGAATAGCTTTCAACATCTCAGCTAGGACATATGGACAACAGGATCCTTAATCTACAGAAGGATCTGAACCACAAATTCAGTTATATATCTAAGTTTGTTCTTGTCCAAATACCACCATACCAAACTCAATCTACACCAGCCCCATCAACTTCACATCAAGCCCAAACTCCTATAGACTAAAAAGATCTTCTTGTTTTCAAATATTTTTAATCTTTTTGGTGTTTAGATTTGTAATTGCATATTTATGACTCTAAATGATGATGCGTTAAATGCATGCTTATTTGAATAATTATCACTTTGGATGATGATTTATCTCTAATAAATGATCTGAATGTTTTATGAATGATTGAGCTATTTGTGCTTTATTCGATGAATATTTAATTCAGGGGGAGTAACATTCTATCTCTCTATCTTATGAGTTGCGTTTGACCATGAAGGTAATTCGTTTCACCATTTCGTGCTGCTGACAAAAAAAGGAGAAGTTACAAAAGTATTATACACTGTGAATATTGTATTGTACACTGTGAATGTGTTGTGAAAGTTATGCATTGTGAGTACAAACATAAATGAATCATACGAGTGTGAATTTATTATACTATGAAAGCTATGCATTGTGAGTACAAGCAGGATATGCATGAGAAGAAGTATATGCATATTCACAAGATTGGAAATTTGAGAATACAAGTTCCCATGTTTAGCAGCAACGCAATCTGAAAAGAAATATCATTTCTTTCCTAAACTGAATAGGTGAACAAGTTCCTTACTTTGAATATTTCATTAATACGTATGTTTGGTAACATTTTTGACAAAACAGGTTAACTTAAGCGTCTACAATTGCTATAATCTGAGTATGTGTTAGAACAACAAGTTCTGAGCTGTTGTGTAGCAATTCTAAATTACAATTGTTATGCTCTCACTTATTACGCTCTCAAGATTATCATACATGTGATTAAGAATCTATAAAACCAACTAGAATCACATGGCTATGCATCTTAAATGCTTTGAAGCTATATCTGTGCTTAAATTCAATACTTATAGAGTAATCTCAAGTTCTGAGATTGAATGATGTTGCAATAGCAACTTTTGAACTTCAGAACTTATTCTTGCTAGAAGTACAAAGGACGGATCGATAAAATCATTTTTAGCAAGAATCTATTAGGCGTAACTAGACTATAGTTGCTCATCTTTATTATTTAAATAATTAATACTTTTCTGGATAGTTTTGTCATCATCAAAAAAGGGGTTGAGAAAAGACCTATATGATTTTGAAGTTGACAAAACAATCCAAGTAGTCTTAAGTTTTGAGATAATACCTTGGAATATCTGTTTTGCAGATTGTCCTTTGGTGTGAGGATGCACATGATTAAATCTAGAAAAAAGGTTTAGCTCAGATGTAATTTTTGAGAGACTTTGTCACGCCCCGAACCCGGCGAGCGCGCGAACATCCCGCCTAGTCGTTCTTTTTTGATTAACTCTAGGATCCAATGGTTAATAATCTGAGCATTGACAGAAATACACATGCGGAAGCGATGCCATCTCTATTCACATAGATACAACCACATACAATCACTTAGGACAAATACATCAAATTTCCTTAGCCAATTACTAAAAGATCAACTCCTAATTCAAACTTTGGAGTACAATCTCAATATCCACAATTGGCAATTCCATTATAAATACAACTGGTCAACTATCTCTTCAAATGCCACTTCTTGGCAAGCCCGTGCTACCTTTGCCTGGAAACCTGAAAAATGAAGCCCCCACTAGGGTGAGATATAAATCTCAATAAGGTGGGTTCTAACCTTAGGTTAGACCAACCGTCCACTTAGGCAGTCATATATCCAATAATTCAAACTCATAAACTCATAGTCATATCCAGTACAAATCAATAAAACAACGACATGCCATCTCACCACGGCCATCTCCTCCTACCTGGTTCAATTTCCATCCCGCGATAAATCGCATCAGGCTCGGTCCGCGTAAATGCATCAGACCGTCATCGGCAACCCGCGTAAACGCATCAGGTTCCGATGAATCTCCAAGCAAATTCATCATCTCACGAATTCCACCTCGCGATCTCATCGCATCAGGGTACTTTCATGGCTCTGTCCCGTGAATAGTTCGTATCATGATCGTGGCTATCTCAACCCCGTGATCCTGTCGCACCAGGGCGCCACGCAACATTAATTCCACCCCGCGATCTTGTCGCATCAGGGTATTCTCAAACTTCTGTCCCGCGAATTGTTCGCATCAGGACCGTGGCAATCTCAACCCCGCGATCCTGTCGCATTAGGGCGCCACGCAACATTAATTCCACCACCCGATCTTGTCGCATCAGGGTATCCATCTACCGCCCTGCGTCTCTCACGCCTTAGGGCCTCGCTATGTCAGGCTCATGCCACAACCATAACTCATACTACGATTTCTAATTCATTTGCACACACGATACCGAGTGCAAATTCAAGCGCAATTTGAAAACTCTGTGGCATGCCAAGCAAATCAATGATATCCGGACATGGCAAACAACTCAGGCATAAACAATATCATACATAATCATCCTATAACATCTTAGGATATAATGAAAGTTACCCCCTTGAGCAAATTCTCATAATTCAATCCAATTGAACCTCGACTCGCCCAATCGAGTCCGATCTTCCTAGCATAAGGTTAGGAATTCCCTTACCTTTGATTTGCCAACACAATTTACTCCTTTTGAGCCCTAAAGTTTCGGCCCTCAATGTCCACAACCGGATTTGTCGCGCAACCTAACAAAATTCAACCAATTCCGTCAATTTTCACACTCAATTCCTCAATTCACGAGCCCCAATCATCCATATCCTAAATCTCATTCTCTAATCATGTCTTAAACATCAATTTGAGGTTCAAAATCACCCGCTCTTCAATCCACCAGAATCGGTCTTGCACAGAACCTACCCGGTTCAATTTGGTTCTGTGCATACCGTGCACTATCCATTCTAAATAAACTTCAATTCCATCATTTAACCCTTATCCTACCTCTTAACATGTCTATCTAAGGGTTCTCGAGGCTCACCGAAGATTTGAAGTCAATTGGTCACCGGAAACTCATCGAACGTCGCCGGTTCTTCCCGAGTCAGAATCTGGCAGTTTTTGGGAAAAATGTACGAGGTCGGTTCGTGATAAAAAATTTATCAAATAAATCCTCAATTTTTACCATAGAACCCTACATATATCTACTGAGTCTTCACGAAATTTGAGCCCAAAAATCCAAGAATTCGGCCATCAAAAGAGTCAAAAATCGGACCTACCTCAGGTTGAGTCAGTTTCTATCGACTCCCGGGAAAACACTTGGCCAGAGCTCCTCGGTGCTCCAAATGATGTGATTTCACTTCGAGGAGGTCGGCAAGACATAGATCTAGGTTGGTGTGATTGGCCGACATCCATGTGATGGCCGGAGGAGGTCGCCGGCGGCGCCGAACAGCAACCCCAGAATCGATCAGGGACGAACAGAATGAAGAAGGAAGAAGAAGGTGGGTTTCGGTGATCTCTTGGTGGAATGGGCGACCAAATGGAGTGATGAGAAAGAGAGAAGACTTATATTCAAATGCTTGATCAATGGATTGAATGTTAGGCGTGCATAAAATGTGACAAGACCATAATTGCCCATCTCTTGACACATGTCCCTCTTGGCTTTCCAATGAGATCCAATGGCCAATCTCCACTCTCCTTATTCGGCAGCCACAAGGTGGGTTTAATGTCCCAAATGCCCTTCTTCAATTGCAAGGGCAAAGTCTTAGGCTTGAGGGGCAAAACGATCATTTTACCCCCGACATTCAGAACGTCGTTTTTCTCGCTCCGGAATTCATCGATAGGGCGACGGCCAATCCGAATAACGTTGGAATTCTTGATTTTCCAATTCAAACTTTTCAGGACTCGTTTCTGATAGTTTTCTCTATCAGACGTGATTCCAGCCTATCCCGAACCGACGGATGGTTTTTGTAGACATTACGCGTATCGACCCCGTGATTCACATCACGTTTAGGGCTCGTCAATTCGTGACGGCTTTGGTTGTCATGTAATTGTGAGGGTCTATCGCTAGTTCCCTCGAGAATCCTTATGGCCAAAGTTCCATTTCCTATTCGAGTTCTCTAGGTCTACGTACCTCGCCTCGCGTTAGCCTTTCCCTTTTGGTCAATCAACTCAAATTGATCAGATTCGAGTGAATACGACCGAAGCACATCTCTAGATGTACTCTTCTCATCAATGAGCCTGAAATTGACTGGAAATCAGAATGTCACAACTCTTCCCCCTTGAGAAAATTTCGTCCTCGAAATTTGCAATCTTCCGCCTATTCAATCCTTTGGGGTATTGGCGACTCGTCGCACCCTCACTTTTCCGGATAATCCGTTCCTTCCCAAAACTATCTTCCTCAGGACTTGTCTCCTTCAGCCCTCAATCCAATGGGCTTCTCTCCATTCTCTTTTGGTTTTCATATAAATTGTTAGCAGCTCATCCTCGAGCGTTCGCCTTGTCTCTTTCGTATGTCCATAACCATTATTACCAAGCCCTCTTCGGAATGCATTCTTAATATTCACACCCTTCGGCGTATTACTCCTTTAGAGTTTCCTTTCACGCCAACAGAGATTCCAAGGCATTATCAGTTTGCACTCCATTAATCAAATCGAGTTATGGCCCTCTTAACTCCTCAAACATTTACATGGTTACTTCCGTAGAAATCCATTCTCGATTCCTTCCGAAAATTCCCTTGAATCAAAGTGGTCCTTCAACTTTCATCGACACGTCTAGTGCTCGACTACAAGATAGACAAATTTCAACTTTCAACCTTATCACACGCACACACACACACACACACACACACACATATATATATATATATATATATGTATGCATCTTGGCATCCCTAGGAAACATCATAATTCTCCCTTCGAATTTCAATGAAGCCATCTCCTTAAGTCTTATTCAATGCTGGACTCGTACTTCCGTCCATGGACCTCAAGGGTTCCATCCATTCCTATAATCCTTCCAGTACCGACGTTTAATCATGGCTTACCTCCATTTCCTTCTGATCTTAAGGCTAGGTGTTTCCAGTAGCCATCACGCTAGTCCATTAGCAAACTTCCAATTTAGGAGTTGAATCTCTTATTTCTTGAGGGAAAATCTGTCCCTCCATTGTCCATTACTCAATGCTCAACTCTCAATTGTAAACATCCGTTAATCAATTCACCCTTCCTTAGCGATACGAATGTCGCTATAACAACACTTGGGTGATCTCTTCGTTCTATATGCCTCACCTTTAATTCCATTTAGACAGTCCATGCTCTCAATCTCTTATAGTCCACATAATTCTCGAGCTCTTTTCTTCATCCAGGCAGCACTCTCATACCCACCAGCACTTCTATATATCTGCGTTGCCTCTTGTTCAATTCCCTTCGGGAAGCTGCTACTTTATACTCTGGTGGTAGGTATAACCTTGAAACATTCTTTCACTCGAACAACATTCCCCAGCTTCATCGCGAGGAGACTCGTAACCCATTCCAATCATGCATTAAACATTCCAACTCTTACGGCCTTATCATCACGACGCACAAGTAACATCAATTTCAAATCGCCTTGTTATATCTTCAATTTCTTTCTGCGTCGTGCCACTACAACCTTCATAAGTTTTCCAGTTTTCGACATGATATGCCATTAACCGCATAGCCATCAGCTTAACTCGAGTCATCGAAAACTACTTTCACGTTCATTCACCCATTCGGGTCACATCTCGTCCTTAATCCATTTTACCATTGGAACAGCTCTTGTGGGGAATCTTTCAACGGTCCGTCTATTGCAATTCATCAATCACAAGAAGCTTGTACTTTTCGCAACTCACATCGACCCTAGTCTACCAATCATTCGTCTCCATCCTCATAGGCTCCACATGAATTTCATTTATCCTAAATCTCACAACAGAGGACTCTTACCTCATCAGGCCCACAACTTGCGCTCTTCACATTTAACATGCAATAGACATTTCTTTAGAGCCCATATGACACTCTCAAAAGCTGTTCATGTTTCTCATAGCTCATCACATGAGTTCAACCATCGCCTCTCGAGATGGTAACGACCAACTCAATCATTCTTTGGGCACTTAGTTTGGCGATTATCAACTTCCTTCTGCCAGATGTCGAATCTTCCAAGCTATTTCTCGCACATCTCACTTGAGAGCTCAATTCTTGGCTCTCTGTCGTTATGGGTCTCTTCTAAGACCGCACGGTATTTTGTTTACTCTTGTCACTCTTTTCACGAGAAGCATCAGTGCTTCAGCCTCTGAGTTCTATACTCACTAAGGTAACCTTATCCCAATTCCTTTCGTTCCACTGAACGTCAACATCATCCTGGAATTCAACATTATCCAAAAGACTGTCTCTCTGACTTCACTTCCAGTAGTCATTCAAGTTCTGCGTCCTCTTTTACGGTACCGACACTTAATCATGATACTAAGATAATTTAGAGTTTTTCTTCCTTTTACAATAGGGTCTCTTACCCTAAGGAAGAAAAAAAAATTGGAATGGCACATCATAAAAAGACTTTTTTTATCAATGAACTACATAATTCCATGACATTTTCTCACTTCAACTTCACCTTGTCCTTCTCATCCCATAGAACGACAACCTTGGAGTCTGTGCCAACGGTGATACCTTTACTCCAGGGTTCAAATTCTACTATGCTTTCACATTCTCTTTCTCATAACTCAATCACCTCCAGTGGCAAAATCTGTTCGTCCTTGGGTCTCACAAATTTCCATGCCGAATACTCAATTCTACGTTCTCGAGTCACTTTGTATTTACACTCTCAGCACTCTTTTCGCTTACCCAACCATTCATTAGAATTGCCAACGATCAAGACTACCAGGTTTATTCACTTTTCTTTTCGCCAACGACCATTTCATGGTCCAATCATTCTTCAAGAACAATGCCCTATTCTTTAGGGAATAACAACTCATGATTCCATTCCCCATGGTTCTAATTCCATCAACCGTCCCCAAGAAATCATTAACTCCAAGCAATCTAGCATGTTGATTCTTCCTCAACCTCATTCATAACAGAAAAGACTTGCTACTCACTTTCCATTGTGTGCCCTACGCCTAGGTAATCAACCGTTTCTCGTAGGCACACTCCATATTTATAATGGACATCTCTCTGCTCGTAATCCATGAGCAGGAGTTCTCTTATTCATAGGTCTTTCGATCATTCTCCTCTTTTGCTGAGTCCCATCACCATTCCTCAAAATCAGGAATAATAACCAGTCATGTGGTTCTCAAGTTCCAATCCACTTAGGAACTTATTCATCTTATTCAATGGTGTTTGACCACTTTTACCATATGCTTACGCGACCTTGAGAACTCTATCTCACATCAGTCGATCATCTTATGATCCTTGCAAAAGTATTAGGATCCAAACAACACTTGCTCTCAAGCAATCCTAGGACAATACTTCCCATCGAACAACTCAACAGAAGTTGGCTAGGCAGATCGCCTGCCTCCGAGGAAATCCTTCCTTTAGTGACCTTTCACCAATTTTCAATAGCCTCTTAGGGCTAGTACTGCCAGGATCACTTTCTTTCTTTAGTGCACCCAAAATCTCTGAGTTTTTCTCACAAAACCCTTAATCTAGAGGGAGACAATTTCGAATGTCATCCCTCTACCTGACTCAATCAATTTTAGCATTATACATAATCTCACAAGCTTTTCCAAGCTCTCGTGGTCCTACCCACACATTCAATTCCGAAAAGACTTACTCGGAGTCATCTTCTTCGTGACTTCCATTACTCTGACCGTCAGTACAAGTCGTCTCAGCGACTTGGGTAACAATGGCAGCTCCTTTTCGAGCTCGCCTATCCATAAAATTTCTCATTTCTATTTAAGGTTCTCATGACCCATTCAATTCCTGGGTCCCATGTGGTTCACAAACTTGAGCCAGTCGTTTTGCTGGTTTTCACATTCTGGTTACTCATCTTTACTCAATTATCATGATCCATCCTAGTTCTTGGATCCTTTCGTATCTCACATACACCAGCTAAGTGCTACTCTAGCGACCATACCTTAGTCCTTCAATCTTATCAGATTCTCATGTCAGTTGAACCACTATGATTTCCCCTTAGGAATTCAAGATTTAAGTCATTTACTCAATCCGACAATCTCAAGCTGCTCATGTCATCATTCATCACTATCAACCATCAGTGGTTCCAAAACAACTCTCTGATGACACATAGGAAATTCTCCACTAATTACCAAATATTCAAGGATCTCAAATCATCCTTGATCGGTAATCGTTCCTCAAGCCAGCCTCAACGAGGCAACTTCTCAATCAAGCACTCAAGGCAGTGATTCACTAGGTCAAAAGCTCGTACTCTAAGCCTAAAGGCATTCACCACTCTAGCGTAGTCACAACAGACTATTTCGTTCTCAACTTGCCTCAGTTCAATAGGTATAAACCTCTCACGTCGCCTAACCTCCCAGTTATACCTTGGCCAAGCCAATCACATGAGGCTAATCATCAAACATGCCTAACAAGCCCATCACAACCATCACCTTTCTCTTTCCAAGGGCATCCGCTTTCAAGCACGACGCCTTTAACCATGCCACTCATAGGCGCCATTACACAGGTCATGCCACTTTCAATCATCCTTGATGAGAATCAATCCCGTGCCGCACATCCCGTATCCACAGTCGAACTCAACCTGATACCTAAGCTTCCCCTTTCAAGTTATGACTTGGGTCATTCCTGCCTCTTGCCATCTTAGAAGCTTGCCAGGAGCCGCTCCTTGTCCGGATCTCTTTGTCCCGGCGATCACTCCCTGCCTTCATCAGACATGGCCGTTGTAGGTTGTTCCAAGTCATACTTCTACGGAGAAAGCCTCGTTCCATATGTCCCATACCATGTTTCATTACAGTTTATAGGTATCCCATCAGCTTGTCCCATACCAAGCGACCGTTTATTAAATCCAACGGTGATAAGTTCATGCATGCACCAACATCAACTTTCGTTTCAAAGCCATAAACATAGGTACAACATGACCGTCCTCATCACTTGTTCTGTCAGAGCCGTCTTCAGATCAATCCCTATCCATTCAAGAGTTGTAACTCCACCATTGATCGTCACATCTCACAAATCAATTGCCTATATGCCATCATATATCTCAAGTCCAATCAACGTTCAAATCAAATCCCTATGCATCCGATCACAATTGATCTTCAACTCATATCACCCAAGGCAGTCAATAGTAATTGATAGCTAAACCATCATAATATCACACAATTCAAGCCTGAATCCATCAATATCAGTCGTCCCCTTATAATTCGTACTCCTCAAGTTGGGTCATGGACAAATCAAGATCACAATTATACACCTCAATTGACCCTTCATTCATAAGCAATTCCCTATTATCATCGAGCACAATTACTACCACAAAGTTCATGTTTACGACTCTCCAGTCCCAGCTTGCTTCCACTTAAACCTTAATCACCACATAACTCAAAATCATCCTTTAAAGTCAACTCTAGGACCATTAGAATGCCTCACAGGTTCAAGCCTACCATCCTCGAGACTCAACAATCCATGCCCAGCCCTATAGGCATCCATATCTAATTGTCCTCAAGTAATCGCTCCTTAGCACTCAAAATTTGAATCACATTGGATCAAGTGGACCTTGCTCTGATACCAAACAAGTAGGGATGTCACGCCCCGAACCCGGCGAGCGCGCGAACATTCCGCCTAGCCGTTCCCTTTCGATTAACTCAAGGATCCATTGGCCAATCATCTGAGCACTGACAGAAATACACATGCGGAAGCGATGCCATCTCCATTCACATAGATACAACCACATACGATGACTTAGGATAAATATATCAAATTACCTTAGCCAATTACTAAAAGATCAACTCCTAATTCAAACTTTGGAGTTAAATCTCAATATCCACAATTGGCAATTCCATTATAAATACAACTGGTCAACTATCTCTTCAAATGCCACTCCTTGGCAAGCCCGTGCTACCTTCGCCTAGAAACTTAAAAAATGAAGCCTCCATTGGGTTGAGGTATAAATCTCAATAAGATGGATCCTAACCCAAGGTTAGACCGACCGTCCACTTAGGCAGTCATATATCCAATAATTCAAACTCATAAACTCATAGTCATATCCAATACAAATCAGTAAAACAACGACATGCCGTCTCACTACAACCTTCTCCTCCTGTCTGCCTTAATTTTCAGCCTGCGATAAATCGCATTAAGCTCGATCCGCGTAAACGCATCAGACCGTCATTGGCAACCCGCGTAAACGCATCAGGTTCCAATGAATCTTCAAGCAAATTCATCATCTTGCGAATTCCACCTCGCAATCTCGTCGCATCAGGGTACTCTCACAGTTTCGTCCCGCGAATAGTTTGCATCAGGACCGTGGCTATCTCAATCCCACGATCCTGTTGCATCAGGGCGCCACGCAACATCAACACCACCTCGCGATCTCGTCGCATCAGGGCATCCTCACACTTCTGTCCCGCGAATAGTTCGCATCAGGACCATGACTATCTCAACCCCGCGATCCTGTCGCATCAGGGCCCCACGCAACATTAATTCCACCTCGCGATCTTGTCGCATCAGTGTATCCATCTACTGCCTAGCGTTTCATACCCCTCAGGGTTTCGCTATGTCAGGCTAATGCCACAACCATAACTCATACTACGATTTCTAATTCATTTGCACACACGATACCGAGTGCAAGTTCAAGCCCAATTCGAAAACTCCGTGGCATGCCAAGCAAATCAATGATATCTAGACATGGCAAACAACTTAGGCATAAACAATATCACACACAATCATCCTATAACATCTTAGGATATAATGAAAGTTACCCCCTTGGGCAAATTATCATAATTCAATCCAATTGAACCTCGACTCGCCCAATCGAGCTCGATCTTCCTAGCATAAGGTTAGAAATTTTCTTACCTTTGATTTGCCAATACAATTTACTCCTTTTGAGCCCCAAAGTTTCGGCCCTCAATGTCCACAACCGGACTTGTCGCGCAACCTAACAAAATTCAACCAATTCCGTCAATTTTCATACTTAATTCCTTAATTCACGAGCCCCAATCATCCATATCCTAACCCTCATTATCTAATCATGTCTTAAACATCAATTTGAGGTTCAAAATCACCCACTCTTCAATCCACCAGAACCGGTCTTGCACAGAACCTACCCGATTCAATTCGGTTCTGTGCATACCGAGCACTATCCATCCTAAATCAACTGCAATTTCATCATTTAACCCTTATCCTACCTCTTAACATATATATCTAAGGGTTCTTGAGACTCACCAAATATTTGAAGTCAATTGGTCGCCAGAAACTCGTCGAACGTCGCTGATTCTTCTCGAGTCAGAATATGGCAGTTTCTAAGAAAAATGTACAAGGCGGTTCGTGGTCAAAACTTATCAAATAAATTTCCAATTTTTATCACAGAACCCTACATATGTCTACTGAGTCTCCGCAAAATTTGAGCCCAAAACTCCAAAAATTCGGCCATGAAAAATCGGACCTACCTCAGGTTGAGTCAGTTTCCATCGACTCCCGAGAAAATGCTTGGCCGGAGCTTCTCGGTGCTCCAAATGACGTGATTCCACTTCGAAGAGGTTGGCAAGATATAGATCTAGGTTGATATGGCTGGCCGGCATCCATGTGATGGTCGGAGGAGGTCGCCGACGGTGCCGAACGGCACCCCAGAACCGGTCGGCGACGAACAGAACGAAGAAGGAAGAAGAAGGTGGGTTTCGGTGATCTCTTGGTGGAATGGCCGACCAAATGGAGTGAAAAGAGAGAGAAAAAACTTCTATTCAAATGTTTGGTCAATGGGTTGAATGTTAGGTGTGCATAAAGTGTGACATGACCACAATTGCCCATCTCTTGATACATGTCCCTCTTGGCTTCTAATGAGATCCAATGGCCAATCTCCACTCTGCTTTTTCGGCAGCCACAAGGTGGGTTTAATGTCCAAAATGTCCTTCTTCAATTGCAAGGGCAAAGTCTTAAGCTTGAGGGGCAAAAAGGTCATTTTTCTGCCGACGTTCAGAACGTCATTTTTCTCTCTCCGAAATTCATCGATAGGGCGACGACCAATCCGAATAACGTTGGAATTCTTGATTTTTCAATTCAAACTTTTTAGGACTCATTTTTGATAGTTTTCTCTATCAGACGTGATTTCAACCTATCCCGAACCGACGGACGACTTTTGCAGACATTACGCGTATCGATCCCATGATTCATATCATGTTTAGGGCTCGTCAATTCGTAGCGGCTTTGATTGTCATGTAATTGTGAGGGTCTATCGCTGGTTCTCTCGAGAATCCTTATGGCCAAAGATCCTTTTTCTATTCGAGTTCCCTAGGTCCACGTACCTCGCCTCGCGTTAGCTTTTCCTATTTGGTCAGCCAACTCGAATTGATCAGATTCGAACGGAATACAACTGAAGCACATCTCTAGATATACTCTTATCATCAATAAGCCTGAAATTGATTGGAAATCAGAATGTCACAACTCTCCCCCTTAAGGAAATTTCGTCCTCGAAATTTGCAATCTTCCGCCCATTCAATCCTTTGGGGTACTGGCGCCTCGTTGCACCTTCACTTTTCTGGATAATCCTTTCCATCCCAAAACTATCTTCCTTAGGACTTGTCTCCTTCTGCCCTCAATCCAATGGGCTTCTCTCCATTCTCTTTTGGTATTTATATCAATTGTTAGCAGCTCATCCTCGAGCGTTCGCCTTGTCTCTTTCGTATGTCCGTAACCATTATTACCAAGCCCTCTTCAGAATGCATTCTTAATATTCACACCCTTCGGCGTATTACTCCTTTCGAGCTTCCTTTCACGCCAACAGAGATTCCAAAGCGTTATTAGTTTGCCCTCCAATAATAAAATCGAGTTATGGCTCTCTTAACTCCTCAAACATTTACATGGTTACTTCCGTAGCAATCCATTCTCGATGCTATCCGAAAATTCCCTTGAATCAAAGTGGTCCTTCAACTTTCATCGACACATCTAGTGCTCGACTACAAGATAGACAAATTTCAACTTTCAACCTCATCACCGATACACACACACACACACACACACACACACACACACACACACACACACACATCTTGGCATCCCCAGGAAACATCATAATTCTTCCTTCGAATTTCAATGAAGTCATCTCCTTAAGTCCTCTTCAATGCTAGGCTCGTACTTCCGTCCATGGACCTCAAGGGTTCCATCCATTCCTATAATCCTTCCAGTACCAACGTTTAATCATGGATTACCTCCATTTACTTCTGACCTTAAGGCTAGGTGTTTCCAGTAGCCATCACGCTAGTCCATTAGCGAACTTCCAATTCAAGAGTTGAATCTCTAATTTCTTGAGGGAAAATCTGTCCCTCCATTGTCCATTACTCAATGCTCAACACTCAATTGTAAACATCCGTTAATCAATTCACTCTTCCTTAGCGATACGAATGTCACTATAATAACACTTGGGTGATTGCTTTGTTCTGCATGCCTCGCCATGAATTCCATTTAGATGGTCCATGCTCTCAATCTCTTATAGTCCACATAATTCTCGAGCTCTTTTCTTCATCCAGGCAGCACTCTAACGCCCACCAGCACTTCTATACATCTGCTTTGTCTCTTGTTCAATTCCCCTCGAGAAACTGCTACTTTATACTCTGGTGGTAGGTATAGCCTTAAAACATTCTTTCACTCGAACAACATTCCCTAGCTTCATCACGAGGACACTCGTAACCCATTCCAATCATGTCCTAAGCATTCCAACTCTTATGGCCTTATCATCACGACGCACAAGCAACATCCATTTCAAATCGCCTTGTTATATCTTCAATTTCATTCTGCGTGGTGCCACTACAACCTTCATAAGCTTTTTAGTTTTCGACATGATATGCCATTAACCGCATAGCCATCAACTTAACTCGAGTCATCGAAAACTCCTTTCACGTTCATTCACCCATTCGGGTCACATCTCGTCCTTAATCCATTTTTCCATTGGAACAGCTCTTGTGGGGAATCTTTCAACGGTCTATCTATTACAATTCATCAATCCTAAGAAGCTTGTACTTTCCGCAACTCACATCGACCCTAGTCTATCCATCACTCGTGCCCATCCTCACAGGCTCCACATGAATTTCATTTCCCCTAAATCTCACAACAAAGGACTCTTACCTCATCAGGCTCACAACTTGCGCTCTTCACATTTAACATGCAATAGACATTTCCTTAGAGCCCATATGACACTCTAAAAAGCTGTTCATGTTTCTCACGATTCATCACATGAGTTCAACCATCGCCTCTCGAGATGGTAACGACCAACTCAATCATTCCTTGGGCACTTAGTTCGGCGATTATCAACTTCCTTCTGCCAGATGTTGAATCTTCCAAACTATTTTTCGCACTTCTCACTTGAGAGCTCAGATCTTGGCTCTCTGTCGTTATGGGTCTCTTCTAGGACCACACAGTATTTTGTTTACTCTTGTCACTCTTTTCACGAGAAGCATTAGTGCTTCAGCTTCTGAGTTCTATACTTACTAAGGCAACCTTATCCCAATTCCTTTCGTTCCACTGAACGTCAACATCATCCTGGAATTCAACATTTTCCAAAAGACTGTCTCTCTAACTTCACTTCTAGTAGTTATTGAAGTTCTGCATCCTCTTTCTCGGCGCCGACGCTTAATCATGATACTAAAACAATTTAGAGTTTTTCTTCCTTTTACAATAGGGTCTCTTACCCTAAGGAAGAAATTACATAATTCCATGACATTTTGTCACTTCAACTTCACCTTGTCCTTCTCATCCCAAAGAACGGCAACCTTAGAGTTTGTGCCAACGGCGATACCTTTACTCCAGGGTTCAAATTCCACTATGCTTTCACATTCTCTTTCTCATAACTCAATCAACTCCAGTGGCAATATCTGTTCGTCCTTGGGTCTCACAAATTTCCATGCCGAATACTCAATTCTACGTTCTCCAGTCACTTTGTATTTACACTCTAAGCACTCTTTTCGCTTACCCAACCATTCATTAGAATTACCAACGATCAAGACTACCAGGTCCACTTTTCTTTTCGCCAACAACCATTTCATGGTTCAATCATCCTTCAAGAACAATGCCCTATTCTTTAGGGAATAACAACTCATGATTTCATTCCCCATGGTTCCAATTCCATCAGCCATCCCCAGGAAATCATTAACTCCAGGCAATCTAGCATGCCGATTCTTCCTCGACCTCATTCATAACAGGAAAGACTTGCTACTCACTTTCCATTGTGTGCCCTACGCCCAGGTAATCAACCGTTTCTCGTAGGCGCACTCCATATTCATAATGGACATCTCTCTGCTCGCAATCCATGAGCAGGAGTTCTCTTATTCATAGGTCTTTCGATCATTCTCCTCTTCTGCTGAGTCCCATCACCATTCCTCAAAATCGGGAATAATAACCAGTCATGTGGTTCTCAAGTTCCAATCCACTCAGGAACTTATTCATCTTATTCAATGGTCTTTGACCACTTTTACCATATGCTTACGCGACCTTGAGAACTCTGTCTCACACTAGTCGATCATCTTATGATCCTTGTAAAAGTATTAGGATCCAAACAACCTTTGCTCTTAAGCAATCCCAGGAAGATACTTCCCATCGAACAACTCAACAGAAGTTGGCTAGGCAGATCTCGTACCTCCGAGGAAATCCTTCTTCTAGTGACCTTTCACCAATCCTCAATAGCCTCTTAGGGCTAGTACTGCTAGGGTCACTTTCCTTCTTTAGTGCACCCAAAATCTCTGAGGTTTTCTCACAAAATCCTTAATCTAGAGGGAGACAATTTTGAATCTCATCCCTTTATTGGACTCAATCAATTTCAGCCTTATGCATAATCTCACAAGCTTTTCCAAGCTCTCGTGGTCTTATCCACACATTCAATTTTGAAAAGACTTACTCAGTGTCATCTTCTTCGTGACTTCCATCACTCTGACTATCAGTACAAGTCGTCTCAGCGACTTGGGTAACAATGGCACCTCCTTTCCGAGCTCGCCTATCCATAAAATTTCTCATTTCTATTCAAGGTTTTCACGACCCATTCAACTCTTGGGTCCCATGTGGTTCACAAACTCAAGCCAGTCGTTCTGCGGGTTTTCACATTTTGGTTACTCATCTTTAGCCAGTCGTTCTGCGGGTTTTCACATTTTGGTTACTCATCTTTACTTAATTCTCATGATCCATCCTAGTTCTTGGATCCTTTCGTATCTCACATACACCAGCCAAGTGCTACTCTAGCGACCATACCTTGGTCCTTCAATCTTTTTAGATTCTCATGTCACTTGGACCACTATGATTTCCCCTTAGGAATTCAAGACTTAAGTCATTTACTCAATCCGACAGTCTCAAGCTGCTCATGTCATCATTCATCACTATCAACCATCAGTGGTTCCAAAACAACTCTCTGATGACACATAGGAAATTCTCCACTAATTGCCATATATTCAAGGATCTCAAATTATCCTTGATCGGTAATCGTTCCTTAAGCCAGCATCAACGAGGCAACTTCTCAATTAAGCACTCAAGGTAGTGATTCACTAGGTCAAAAGCTCGTACTCTAGGCCTAAAGGCATTCAACACTCTAGCGTAGTCACAATAGACTATTTCGTTCTCAACTTGCCTCAGTTCAACGGGTATAAACCTCTCACGTCGTCTAATCTCTCAGTCATACCTTGGCCAAGCCAATCACATGAGGCTAATCATTAAACATGCCTAAAAGGCCCATCACAACCATCGCCTTTCTTTTTCAAGCATGACGCCTTTAACCATGCCACTCATAGGCGCCATTACACAGGTCATGCCACTTTCAATCATCCTTGATAAGAATCAATCCCATGCCACACATCCCTTATCCACAATCGAACTCAACCTGATACCTAAGCTTCCCCTTTCAAGTTATAACTTGGGTCATTCCTGCCTCTTGCCATCTTAGAAGCCTGCCAGGAGCTGCTCCTTGTCCGGACCTCTCTGTCCCGGCGATCACTCCCCGCTCTCATCAGACATGGCCGTTGTAGGTTGTCCCAAGTCATACATCTACGGAGAAAGCCCTGTTCTACATGTCCCATACCATGTTTCATTACTGTTTATAGGTATCCCATCAACTTGTCCCATACCAAGCGACGATTTATTAAGTCCAACAGCGATAAGTTCATGCATGCACCCGCATCAACTTTCGTTTCAAAGCCATAAACATAGGCACAACATGACCGTCCTCATCACTTGTCCTGTCAGAGCCGTCTTTAGATCAATCCATATCCATTCAAGAACTCTAAGTCCACCAATGATCGTGACATCTCACAGATCAATTGCCTATATGCCATCATATATCTCAAGTCCAATCAACATTCAAATTAAATCCCTATGCATCCGATCACAACTGATCTTTAACTCATATCACCCAAGGCAGTCAATAGTAATCGATAGCTAAACCATCTTAATATCACGCAATTCAAGCCTGAATCCATCAATATCAGTCATCTCCTTTTAATTCGTATTCCTCAAGTTGGGTCATGGACAAATCAAGATCACATTTATACACCTCAATTGACCCTTCATTCATAAGCAATTCCCTATTATCATCGAGCACAATTACTACCACAAAGTTCATGTTTACGACTCTCCAGTCCCAATTTGCTTCTACTTAAACCTTAATCATCACATAACTTAAAGTCATCCTTTAAAGTCAACTCTAGGACCATTAGAATGCCTCAAAGGTTCAAGCCTACCATCCTCGAGACTCAACAATCCATGCTTAGTCCTATAGGCCTCCATATCTAATTGTCCTCAAGTCATCGGTCCTTATCACTCCAAATTTCAATCACATTGGATCGAGCTGACCTTACTCTGATACCAAACAAGCAGGGATGTCTCACCCCGAACCTAGCGAGCGCACGAACATTCCACCCAGCCGTTCCTTTTCGATTAACTCCAGGATCCAACGGCCAATCATCTGAGCACTGACAGAAATACACATGCGGAAGCGATGCCATCTCCATTCACATAGATACAACCACATACGATGACTTAGGACAAATACATCAAATTACCTTAGCCAATTACTAAAAGATCAACTCATAATTCAAGCTTTGGAGTACAATCTCAATATCTACAATTGGCAATTCCATTATAAATACAACTGGTCAACTATCTCTTAAAATGTCACTCCTTGGCAAGCCCGTGCTACCTTCGCCTGGAAACCTGAAAAATGAAGCCTCTACTGTGGTGAGATATAAATCTCAAAAAGGTGGGTCCTAACCCTAGGTTAGACAGACCGTCTACTCAGGCAGTCATATATTCAATAATTCAAACTCATAAACTCATAATCATATCCAGTACAAATCAATAAAACAACGACATGCCATCTCACCACAACCATCTCCTCCTGCCTGCCTCAATTTCCAGCCCGCGATAAATCGCATCAGGCTTGGTTCGCGTAAACACATCAGACCGTCATCAGCAACCCGCATAAACGCATCAAGTTCCGATGAATCTCCAAGCAAATTCATCATCTCACGAATTTCAGCTCGCGATCTCGTCGCATCAGGGTACTCTCACAGTTCCGTCCCGCGAATAGTTCACATCAGGCCATGGCTATCTCAACCCCGCGATCCTATCGCATCAGGCGCCATGCAACATCAACACCACCTCGCGATCTCGTCGTATCAGGGCATCCTCACACTTCCGTCCCACGAATAGTTCGCATCAAGACCGTGGCTATCTCAACCCCGTGATCCTGTCGCATCAAGGCGCCACTCAACATTAATTTCACCCCGCTATCTTGTCGCATCAGGGTATTCTCACACTTTCGTCCCGCGAATAGTTTGCATCAGGACCATGGCTATCTCAACCCCGCGATCCTATCGCATCAGGGCGCCACGCAACATTAATTCCATCCCGCGATCTTGTCGCATCAGGGTATCCATCTATCGCTCCGCGTCTCATATGCCTCAGGGTCTCGCTATGTTAGGCTAATGCCACAACCATAACTCATACTACGATTTCTAATTCATTTGCACACACGATACCGAGTGCAAATTCAAGCGCAATTCGAAAACTCCGTGGCATGCCAAGCAAATCAATGATATCCGGACCTGGCAAATAACTCAGGCATAAACAATATCACACACAATCATCCTATAATATCTTAGGATATAATGAAAGCTACCCCCTTGAGCAAATTCTCATAATTCAATCCAATTAAACCTCGACTCGCCCAATCGAGTCCGATCTTCCTAGCATAAGGTTAGGAATTCCCTTACCTTTGATTTGCCAACATAATTTACTCCTTTTGAGCCCCAATGTTTCGGCCCTCAATGTCCGCAACCGGACTTGCCGCACAACCTAACAAAATTCAACCAATTCCGTCAATTTTCACACTCAATTCCTCAATTCACGATCTCTAATCATCCATATCCTAACCCTCATTATCTAATCATGTCTTAAACATCAATTTGAGGTTCAAAATCACCCACTCTTCAATCCACCAGAATCGATCTTGCACAGAACCTACCCGGTTCAATTTGGTTCTGTGCATACCGTGCACTATCCATCCTAAATCAACTTCAATTCCATCATTTAACCCTTATCCTACCTCTTAACATGTCTATCTAAGGGTTCTTGAGGCTCACCGAAGATTTGAAGTCAATTGGTCGCCGAAAACTCGTCGAACGTCGCCGGTTCTTCCCGAGTCAGAATCTGGCAGTTTCTGGGAAAAATGTACAAGGTCGGTTCGTGGTGAAAAACTTATCAAATAAATTTCTAATTTTTACCACAAAACCCTACATATGTCTATTGAGTCTTCTCGAAATTTGAGCCCAAAACTCTAAGAATTCAGCCATCAAAAGAGTAAAAAATCGGACCTACCTCAGGTTGAGTCAGTTTCCGTCGACTCTCGGGAAAACGCTTGACCAGAGCTCCTCGGTGCTCCAAATGACTTTATTCCACTTCGAGGAGGTCGGCAAGACATAGATCTAGGTTGGTATGGCCGGTCGGTGTCCATGTGATTGTCGGAGGAGGTAGCCGGCGACGCCGAACAACAACCCCAGAACCGGTTGGCGACGAACAGAATGAAGAAGGAAGAAGAAGGTGGGTTTCGGTGATCTCTTGGTGGAATGGCCGACCAAATGGAGTGAGGAGAGAGAGAGAAGACTTATATTCAAATGCTTGATCAATGGGTTGAATGTTAGGTGTGCATTAAGTGTGACATGACCACAATTGCCCATCTCTTGACATATGTCCCTCTTGGCTTTCCAATGAGATCCAATGGCCAATCTCCACTCTCCTTTTTCGGCAGCCACAAGGTGGGTTTAATGTCCAAAATGCCCTTCTTCAATTGCAAGGGCAAAGTCTTAGGCTTGAGGGGCAAAACGATCATTTTACCCATGACGTTTAGAACGTCATTTTTCTCGCTTCGGAATTCATCGATAGGGCGACGGTCAATCCGAATAACGTTGAAATTCTTGATTTTCCAATTGAAACTTTTCAGGACTCGTTTCTGATAGTTTTCTCTATCAGACGTGGTTCCATCCTATCCCAAACCGATGGGCGACTTTTGCAGACATTAGGCGTATCGATCCCATGATTCATATCACGTTTAGGACTCGTCAATTCGTGGTGGCTTTGGTTATCATGTAATTATGAGGGTCTATCGCTAGTTCCCTCGACAATCCTTATGGCCAAAGCGTCATTTCCTATTCGAGTTCCCTAGGTCCACGTACCTCGCCTCGCGTTAGCCTTTCCCTTTTGGTCAGCCTACTCGAATTGATCAGATTCGAGCGGAATACGTCTGAAGCACATCTCTAAATATACTCTTCTCTTCAATGAGCTTGAAATTGACTGAAAATCAGAATGTCACAGACTTAGATGCTATGTCGAGTTCAGACTGTTAAGCAGGAATATCTCAAACGTTAGAATAATATTCAAGCTCTGAAAGGAGTATTCACGAGCAGTAATTAGAACTTGAAGATGACTTCTAGATGTATTTAATTGATACACTATAACGAATTCAATCGAGCTGAATCGTTCTTAAAGATTCTCGGGGATAGAGATCAACTAAGGACACGGATCTTAGGAGATGAGCAAAACTTTCATATTGAAGGAATTCATCTATGGAAACCCAAGATCATAATTATATGGGTGATTTGATCCGAATGAGGAAGACTTTCATTTGGCATTCCCAATGGCTATGAGATTTTCTTTTGGTAATTATGTTGTCCAAACGGGAAGTTTTGGAGAGACATTTTTTGGAAGCTTTGCAGTGGTTAGATTGGACGCGGAGGAGTATAAAAGACATCTCAAGTCTGAAGGGAAAAATAGATTGACGTTAGGAGAGAAAAATATTCATAATTCTTAGATTGAGAGTACTTCAAATTATATATTCTTCGTGATCCATCCATTGTAATTATGAGGAGGTGTGTATACAAGAGTGTTGAATATTAGGTGTGGGATCCTGCGTTTCAAGAAGATCACTAAGTTGTAACATCTCAAGCAGTTTACTAGTGGAATCTAGGCGATTGGCTGATAGCCGAAGAAGTGACGTAGGCTTAACTAAAGGCAAACCACTATAAACCCTATGTGTAGTTTTCTCTATCGGTTACTCTGATTATATTATTTATCTTATGATAGTTGAACTGCACATGAAGTGCACATAGTGATACATTCTATTTTGATCATTTGAGACGTCAGATTAACGTCTGCGCAATTTGAATTCCATGTTAAACTTTGAAATCGCACTATAATCACCTATTCACCCCTTCTAGGTGATAACATTAGGCACAATAGATTCAACTTCTCAAGCGATTTCTTGACACACAATTTCGTATTAAGAACTTGGGCACTCTCAAATACTTATTGGGTATTGAAGTTTCTCATTCCAAGTCTGGGATTTTCTTATCACAAAGGAAATACGCCTTGATATTTTGTCTAATGTTGGTCTTCTTGGAGGATGGCCCGTTGATACTCCGATAGAACCCAATATAAAATTTTCGAACTCCTCACAAGCTCTTGAGGATCAAGGTTTATATCGGCGACTTATTAGTAGATTATTATATCTTACAGCAACTTGTCCAGGTTTACTTTTTGTAGTGTAACATCTTAGTCAATTTATGCACTCCCCTAATGAAGACTATTGAAATGCCGCCCTTCGCATCGTGCGGTATCTCAAGCATGATTTCGACACTGGTTTGTTTTTCCCATCTGATTCTACTATCAATTAAATGGTTATATAGATTTTGATTGGGCGTCTTGTTTTGTATCTCGACAATCTCTTTCTAGCTATTGTATGTTTCTTGGTTCTTGTCCCATTTCATGGCGTTTCAAAAAATAAATCACTGTTGCCCGTTCCTCAGCAAAAGCTAAATACCGTGCTATGGTGTTTGTTGTACGCGAAATCACATGGCTTCACATGCTTCTCTTGGATCTCCACGTCAACAATGTCACTGCTAATCGTTTTTGTGATAATAGAGCGACCATCCACATCGCCACTAATCCTGTTTTCCAGGAACACACCAAGCACATCGAGATTGATTGTCACTTGGTTCGTGAAAAAATTCAAGATGGCACTTTGCATACTCTTCATGTTCCGGTCATTCTCAACTAGCAGACTTGTTCACGAAATCGGTCACACGTGATTTATTTTGTGATTTTAAGAGCAAGTTGTTGACATGTTTCCATTCACCAACTTGAGGAGGAGTATTGATAGATTAGATTTATACTAAAGGGCATAATTATCATTGTATTGTTTTAGCCCTAAACTCTATGTATATATTATAAATTAATTCATCAATGAAAATCACATTTGCCCAAACTCTACAGCATGATAAATTATCATGTATATTATAAAAATATCAGCAATGAATTTATTCTTCTTATATAAGGGATTTTTTTGGGTCAAAATTCTCTAAGGGATTCACTATTAGGTTTTGTTTTTGGTGGGGTAGGTATATTAATTTTAAGGTGACTGGGCATATGATTTAAATATATATATTTTTGATAAATTTATATTTCGATACATAATTTATTGAAAAATGCTTAAAATTGATTTGATGCCCTACAATTTTTTTTTCCTTAGGCATGAATGGTTTCCAATCTCCATCTGGAGTCGGCCTCACGAGTTAAATTACACGTGAGAAGGAAATCTCAAGAGCTAAATTAGCTGGCCAGAAAAAGGGCAAAAAAGTCCTATACTCAAGAGGAACGTCATGCATGACGTGGCAAAAGGATGGACATTATCCTAAAGTAGAGAAATTGACCGAGTTCCTTGAAGCCGAAGAAAGATTGCATCTCCAATCAGAACACTTTTCAAGAACCATAGTGAGATGACATGGAAGCGTAGAGGCGATTTCCTTGCGAGAGAAGAGGAAATGAGCAGGCTATTTCGTGCTTTGCTCTCGTGGCCCCTTCTTGATGTACTCTCTAATGACCCCAAATATTAATGGGCTCCATTTTTTTTTTCCTGACGACTACTCCTCTTGATGTTTGATTCTCGACGCATCGAAAATCTTGGTACTTCTAGCTTCAAATCTTCGAGAGGTTACACACTCAGAGGGTAGAATATTGAACCGATGAATCTAATCAACATAACGATTATTAAAAAAGAGGTCTAGATGGATGAAGCTCATCTATAAAGTTCAGAATATGGTTCGGATCATTTTCAACGTAATGCAAGCTTTAGTTATAGTTCCGATCGACCAATTGACTTTTCGATCATGGAAAAGAAAAGACCCGAGCACTTTTCACCTGAATGTATCCTGTCAATTCGAATCAACTATATCTATCAGAAATTCCCAAAGCCACAAAGGTCTTATTTTACGTAGCCAAAGGAAAGCTAGTTATCCATTGTCACGCAAGCTGCTGGTTTTAGGTAGACAACTTGTGGATGCTCGTGTTTACAAACTAGGTTGATTTGGTCGCGCGACAAGTCAGACGACCGTGGTCAGCGACAGTACCCAATGACTCGAGATGACGAGCGGAGAGAATTCGATTTGGTTACCAGGGTTCTTCAAAAATTTGAGATTAATGTTTCATTTTTTTTGGGGGGGGGGGGGTTGTTTTGTGTGGGCTTATAAATTAATCTTCTTGTTGGGGCAATTTTGGTGTGACAGCATGCTTGGTAACCCAGTTGAACTCAGCATATGGTAAACCAAACTCGATTTTTTAGGCCTGTTTTATTTATATTATTCAGGTTGGTCATTTTCAAAAAAGGAGAAAATAATATTGAGAATATACGTTATTTATTCTCCAGATACTTTAATGAAGCCATAAACAAATACGAGCGGGAAGTGATGTGCCGATATGGGTTGAATTCGGAAAAACAAAAAAGAGGACAGAATTATATCAGAAAATTGATTTTGGAGGCGGGAAATGGCGGGAAATGCCTTTGGTAATTGTCCGCTAAAAAGGACGGACACTTTCCAAAGTCCACGGTGCCGATGTTGGTTTTGACACTTGGTTAATGCGTGTTGGATTTTCAAGGCATGTCAGACATCTTGACGCAAAAAATCTGACACGCTAAAGTCAATTTTAGAAATTTTTAATTTTTTAGGGATAAAAATGTAAATTTATAAAAACCTAATGTTATAAGAAAAGTCCACCATCATGTAAAAATATAAATTTATATAATCTTTATGTGCCATTAAAATGGAATGTAGTTGAATTTGTCAATTAGAAATGATGAATGATACTAACAAATGGTGGATTAATATTCTTAGTGTAAATTCATTCTAAGGTCTTTTTTATTATTCATTTATTAGTGCATTTGAATAAGATTAACTTGATTATAAAAATAATAATTTATCATATATAAATAATAATATACATTTAATATACAATATGTCTCAACATGTTGAAATTCTCTATTTTTGATAAATGACGTGTTGGCATATCGTGTCACGTGCTAATTAGTTTGCCTCATGGCATTGAGTATTAAATATACTTTCAGATTGTGCTTGGGCGGCTTATACATAAAAAATTATGCCCAGTTATAGTTGAGGTGCTAGGGTATGCAATTTGTGTATTTTAAAATATTAAACTATTTTGACGTCCTTATAGTTAGATAATTAGATTAGAAATTTAACAAATAACCATTAACAAATAACTGTTAATCATGCGGAGGACGTTGAGTGTCACACCCCGAACCCGACGAGTCCACGAACATCCCAATGGCCATAATCATGCTATGTCATCCAGGATTCTTCGGCCCTCATGTTCTCAAAATCATATAGATGCGGAAGTAAAAAACTACTTCGTACACAAATATAATCAAGATGACTTAGGACGGAAAAAATAGTACACTTCTCGAATCTATAAAGTACACCTCAATTCGTTTCCATGGTCAAAACTAAAGGTTTAATTTCTACGTCCACCAAATAATATACAATCTCTAAGGTCACTCAACGTCTTAAATACATTTGCTCAACTACTTCCTCGAATGCCAGTCCTTGGTAAGTTCGGATTTCCTTCGCCTGAGATCTGAAAAATTTAAGCCCCCACTAGGGTAAGATATAAATCTCAATAAATGAAATTAAACATAGATCTGAACACCAATCCCCCCAGATCATGAAACTAACACCAGATGCCAAACATTATCCAAGCAATGGCACAAGACATCTACCAACCAACTATCTCATTAAGATAGGTATAATTAAAAGTCACAGTCATACGTACGTAATCTCATAGGTTTAGGCTTTTAACACATAACACATAAACAAATACTCATAGTCATTACAATTTTCACAACCACTCATCGCTTCAGCTCACAACTGCGATGTACTTCTCTGTCACTTTTGCCAACTAATATTACTGGGGCCACATGCCAATCGATATCGTAATGACTTGTAGTACCACTGAGGCCACAGGCCAATCGATACTTCTGAGGCTCACAATCATTTGATACCACTGGGGCTACTAGCCAATCTATATCGTCATTTTTATTCAGGCTCACAGCCAATTGATACCATTAGGGCCACAGGCCAATCGGTATCACTAGGATCATAATCAATTGATATCATTAAGGCTACAGGCCAATCGATATCATCAGGGGCATCAAGCCAATGCGATCTCCTGGGACATAGGCCAACGATCGCGAGTCACTATAGCCCATTCATATAACATTGGCACTATAGTCGTTTATATAGCATAGACACTATTATCAACTTAATAACATCGGCATTATGGCCAATTCAACAATAGGGCTTCATAGCCATTTTAATATCACAGGCGCTATAGCCATATAAGTCATGTGAGCATCACAACCAATTAAACAATCAATGGCTCAATAGCCAAATATGTCATTAAGGCATATCACAGTTCAAATGTCACGTTATTCCATTCAAATCATGGAATCCACTACTCAATCAAGCAATTCAAGCCATAGGTTTCACCAACCAACCAAATCACCACTCTATCCAATAGTGTCCTAATGTTCAAGTAAGGATTTAGGAAACGCTTACCTTGATCGATTAGCAAAATTTCACACTAAACGATCCTTTTCAATTCCACAAGTATGTAACCAACCAATGATCCCTCGCCAACCTAGAAAAGTTCACCAATTTCATATAAAAAGTCATTGAATCTTACTTCCCTTAAGCCAATCCCTCTATAACCATTCAATTGGAAACTCAAGACGCCTTATCCATCAATCGACTACATGACAATATTTCCATTCATGAAGCCACATGCAAGGCAATGTATAACTTAGAGTTTCATACACCAAATAGCCTTTAAATCACTTCCAACTCCCAATTCACTTTACATACACCCCATTAACACCTTACATAACGTCCTATGAAGTCTTATGAGTCATTTTGAAGTCAAAATATTATTTAAAATGCCCCCATCAGATTTGGCTGGAACAGGTACTCCCAAAACAGAACCAGTTTTTGGTTTGATCCGCACAACCAGCTATATCTCAATCGTAGGTCCCAATTCCTCACAAAATAAACTTGCTAAGACCTCAATCTATGTGTTTGGGAAGCTCACCAAGAGTTTTGTTGTAAAATAATCCCACAAGACCTTCAAATAGTTCGGTTTCTTCTCAACCGTCACACGGTCAGAATCTGTCTACTTATCATCACCTCTGTTCAGCCATGAAAACGCTCTAATTTCTTAATAAAATAACCATACTTGCTCTATGACATTCTGATTTTCTTGTCATTTCAAGACTCATTAATGAGAAAGTATCTAACGATGTATTTCAGTCGTATATTGCTCGGATCTAATCAATCTCGAGTTAACTAACCAAAAGGGAAAGGCTAACGCGAGACAAGGTACGTGGACCTAGGGAACTCGAATAGAAAATGACACTTTGAACAAAAGTATTTTCGAGGGGACATTTAGAGTCATACAAAGGCCGATCAAAGAACGATTAAGGAATGCATTGCTAACATTAAACGATTGGAGCGCAGGTGATGTCACTTAACCAATGTATAATTTGCAAAATTTTCTTAAATCGAACAATGACGATCGACACCGTCGAAACTAGTGATAGACCCTCACAATTACATGACAACCAAAGTCGCCAAGAATTGACGAGTCCTAATTGTGATATGAATCACAAGGTCGATACGCGTAACGTCCGCAAAAGCCGCCCGTCAATTTGAGATAGGCTGAAACCACGTCTGATAGAGAAATGATTCCGAAACGAGTCTCAAAATTAGAAAATGGAGAATCAAGAATTCCAACATTATAATTCGATTGGCTGTCGCCTTATTAAAGAAAATTGAAATTTGAAAAACGACGTTCCCGACGTCGGGGGTAAAATTACCATTTTGCCTCTCAAGCGTTAGCCTTGCCTTAATTATTGGACAAGGGCATTTTGGTCATTAACCACACCCCAAGGCTGCTGAAAATTGAAGAAATTGAGAGCTATTGGATGAACATTGATTGGCATATGGACAAGTGTCAAAGGATTAGGCTATGATGTTGATAGAACCACTTTTAACCTACCATTCAAACATAGTTGACTCTTGAAATTGAAGTATATAGCTCACCCTCTCTCTCTCTTGGCCGAAACCCCCCTCCATCTGCCGATCACCTTCTTCTTCTTCTTCTTCTTCCCTTCCAGCCGAGAGCTCCAGCGAGACCGATTCTGCCGCCTCCATTCGCTCGCTCCGACCGCTACCTTCGGCCACCGCCTATACTCGAGCCGACCACCAGCCCCTTCCTCATCCTCTTTCAGACATTCTCCAAGTGGAATCACGGTATTTGACCACCTGAGGACCTCCGGCCAACCATTCTCCTGGAAGTCGACGAAAATCGTCGCAGCTGGAGGTAAGCCACTGTTTAGGTTTTGTAGGACCCCGAAACCTTTAAATTTTTCGATCAAATTTTGTGGACATTTAGAGGACACATAGACTGAGCTGTGGTAAAAATTTTGGAGGAACTTGATGGAGTTTTGACCCAAAATAGGTCTTGTGTTTGAAGGATAAAAACTGACCAGTGGAGGACTCGGAGGAACCGGCGCCGTTTAAGGACTTTCCGGCGTCGCCTTGGTTTCAAACTTTCGGTGAGGCTCCCCCATAGATCTACATGTTGGAAAGTAGATTAGTGAATAAATTGAGGATTTAAATTAGTTTAAGGGCTGAATAGTTGGGTATGCACAGAACCGAAAATGCTCTGTTTCGGTTCTATGCATACCGATTCTGTAGAGGCTGTTGTGTTGGAATTAAGTCTCAACTTCATCATTAAGACATGCTAGGATGTTGATGAACATGTTAATAAGGTTTATGTCCAATGGATTGATGACTTGAATAAGAAAAATTGACGATTGGATGAATTTCCTTAAGTTGTGCGGTTGAGTTGTTCTTGGGCTAATTGGACCGAACCCTTGGAGTGCCTGGGAAGAGATTTTTGTTGAGTTAAACTTGAGATAAGGAGTTTCTAAACCTTGGATAGGAAGGTTGGACTCGATTGGACGAATTGAGTGCGAATTTGATTGGTTCTTGGAAGGTTATGACGTGATTGTTCAGTGTACGTCCTAGAAAGATATGGATGACTCGAATGCTTGACAATGCTTATGTCATGAAACGATTGATGCATTTGTATGTCGAATTTAATTGCCTCACATGCCATTGATGTGTTGCTCGTGCATGAGTTTCAAATTGAGCATGTGATATGAATTGAAATGAGCATGTGGCATGTCTGAGGAATTGTGACACCCTGAGGCTTTGAGATGCGGGGTTGTATGGATGGATGCCCTGAGGCGCCGAGGCACGGGGTTTGAATTGAATGGCACCCTGAGGCGTATAAGACTCGGGGTTGAGATGGTCATAGTCCTGATGCGTTGAAATGCGGGACGGAGTTTGAGATGTGTCGACACAAGCCTGGAGTGAAATTGAAAACTTGATGCGTTTACGCGGGTTTATCAATGAGATGGTCTGAGGCGTATTTACGCAAACCGAGCCTGAGGCGTTCTAAATGCGGACATGATAATGAGGAGGTATGGAAGGGTGGAAGGTGTAATCTGGCTTGACTATGTATGTTTAATTTTGATGATGTGTATGGTGCCATGATTGCATGCTTGACACTCGTTTTATTTGCATGTTATTTAATGACTGCTGAATGCCTCATGTGACTATTGTGCATTTTATCCTTGATTGCAATTGCCTGAGTGTACGGTCAGCCTAACCTAGGGTTAGGACCTACCTTATTGAGATGTAAATCTCACCCGTTGTGGGACCCCATTTTTAGATCCTAGAATGTAATCAAGTGGCCAATCAGGTTTGGTGACCCGAAAGAGATGTCAGTATATTTTGATGAGTTCCCGTACGGACAGGGAACTGTATACGTTAGAAAATGTACCGTGGTTTGGGTCGATGAGGGTGGCAGTAGCTGGAAGTCTCATAGATACGAGGCCTGGTTTAGAAAGGTAGGGGATGTTTTCACGGGGCCATTAAAGCCCACTAAGGTACCCCGTGGGGTGATCCCTAGCTGGTGTCATCCCGCTCTAGATTCGTTGGAGGTCGAGGGGTCAGTGGCTGGCTCGAGGAACGTTTCTAAGAGGACTCGACTTTGGAGGACACCGACGAGGTCATTGTGATTAAGGCTACCGAGGATAACCAGGTGGAGCAGTCAGCTGACGAGACACTTGAGGACACCGTGGAGGTTTGCTCTAAGACCTCTCGGAGTACGAGCCATCTGAGGATACAGAGGGTACTGACAACTCCAGCAGCTCGACTTAGGAGTTTCTATTTCTGGTCTGATATTTTGTTGGTGATCTCGATGCTTGTTTCTTTTGGGAGATGTGATGAACCTCTTTTGTATTGGCCCTGTCACCCTTGCCGATCAGCATGTTTAGCTTGTCCGTGCTCTTGTACGAATAAGGATGGAGTCTATGTATCTTTTGGTATTCTCGTTACCCCTGTTTCTTTTTATTATTGTATGGAGGAGTTGTTTATTATCGCTTCCGCTTGTTATGAATATGGTTCATCTCTCGACCTATATGAATTTTGAGATCTCGAGAGAGAGTTTGTGCTTGCAGGGAGTTGCGCGCTTGTGCCCGGGCGCGGGGCGTGACATGCTCAGCTAGTTCAAGAACTAGATGTTATGAAGATCTCACAAAAATTTTAAGGCCAATCAGGGTCTCTAAGAGGAAGAACGAAAGCCTTACCCCAGCTCGCGCAGATTTTATCCAGTTTTGGTCTCGAGGCTACACGGTAAAAAATACTTAACCAATTGATAAACTACCACTTGAAACTTGTCAAGGAGAGGTTAATCTAGCTTGTGGTGGTTGGAGCACGGCAAGGTGACGATGGAAGGTGGCCGACGAGAGGAGCGAACGGCAGGGCAGAAATCGGTCGGCAGAGTAGATTTTTGGTGAAGAGGAAAAGAGAGAAAAATCAAAGGGAAATGGAGGGGAAATGCTATACACGACTGAAAGGTTGTCCAAAGACATGTTTCACACACATAATTGAGTTAAATGTGACAAGATGGGTTTAGGTGGGCAATAAATGCCTAAGGCCACTAATGGGTGACACGTGGCACATTCCAATCATAGCTTTGACTCCATTTGATCATGTCCTCTTAATTTTCGGTAGCCATATGCATGAATGGGAGTTAACCATTTCATCCTTCTGAAATGTTAAGGCAAGGACAAATGATCGAGGGGTAAAATGGTAATTTTGCACTTTTAGTCCGAAACTTCATTTTTCCAATTAGAAATTACCATTGGCAAGACGACGTCAAATCCTTTCCTAATATTGGAATTCTCTTTTTCCAATCGTCAATTTTGAGATTCCATTTCGTGATCAATCGTCCGTCGATCGTAGTTTCAGTTTGTCTCGAACTAACGGGCGGTTTTTGCAGACGTTACACGTATCGACTCTATGATTCTCATCACACTTAGGATGACTCAAGTTACGATAGCTTTGATTATCATGTAATTGCGAGGGTTCATCGCTAGTTCCGACGGTTTCGATCGTCATAGCTCGATTTAGGAAATTTTGCAAATTATACATTGGTTAAGCGACATCACCCGCGCTCCAATCATATAACGCTAGCAATGGATTCCTTAATAGTTATTTGATCAGCTTTTATTGGTTCTAAATGTTCCCTCAACAATTCTTATAATCAAAGCGTCATTTCCTTTTTCGAGTTTCCTAGATTTACGTATCTTGTCACGCGTTAGCCTTTCCCTTTTGGTCAGTTTACTCAATATTGGTCAAATCTGAGCGAGACAAAACTGAAATACATCGAAGATACATTCTCATTCAATAGCCTCAAAATGACAGGAAATTCAGAATGTTACAATTCTTCCCCTTTACTTAAATTCTGACCACGAAATTTGCAGTCTTCTCAATTATCAAATCTCACGGGGTACAGGCGCCTCATCGCATTCTCATTCTTCTAATTAACTCCGTTCCTTACCAAACCATTGCAATCATACGCTTTTCGGCACTCATACCATTTGACGTTTCACTTACTTTAAATGTTCTCTCGTACCATCAAAGATTCAAAGGCTTTATAAACTTGCCCTTTGTTATCCAAATCGAGCTATTGCCTTCTCGATTTCACTTGAAATCTCTAATGATCATAGTGATCCATCAAATTTCATGGCCTTGTCTCTTCCTCTTGTTGGCATATCTAATGCTCGACTACACGTTAGACTAATTCAACCTTCAATCCATATCACCGATAGTATTAAGGCAATCTTGGCACACCTTTGTGCCATCCCAAGAAACACCTTAATTCTCCATGTTCTACTCATTTTCATACCCCTTAGATATTAGGGTCCAATCATGGCAATATCTCGATTCTTTTCTTATCGTCAGATTTGATGCTTCAGGTAGCCATCAGACTAGTCCATTGATAAAAGCACAATTTAGAAGTTGAATATCTTATTTTTCAAAGAAAGATCTGTCCCTCCATCACCAATTACACAATGCCTAATTCTCGATTTTATGTGTTCGCTACTTAATTCCCTATTCTTTAGCGATATGAATAGCGCTATAACAACACTTGGGTGATCTTTTCGTTCCACATGACTCAATTCCCTTTAGGCAGTCCATGTTCTCAACTTTTTTTTTTAGTTCACATAGCTTCAACATCCTTCTTTAAACATGCTACATTCTCATATCCATAAGCAATTTCACGTATCAGCGTTGCCTCTTGTTCAATTCCTCTCGGCTCTCGTGAAACTGCTACATTAAACTCTTGTGGCAGGTATAGCCTTGAAACATTCTTTTATCCAAACAATATTTCCCAACTTTGTTGCGAGTACACTCGCAGACCAACTCCAATCATGCTCTAAGCATTCCAATTCATATGACCTTATCGTCACGATATATATGCAATGTCCACTTCTGGTTTCCTAGTTATTCCTCAAGTTCCATTCCGCGTAGTGCTCAATTTCCAACCGGAAACGCCATTAACAGCGTAGTCATCAACTTTTTTCAAGTCCTCGAAAACTCTTTTCGCTTTCATTCATTCATTCGTGTTACATCTCGTTCGTAGTCCATTTCACTAATGAAACAGCTCTTGTGGGGAATCTTCCCACGATCCGTCTATAACAATTCACCAATCTCAGAAAATTTCAACTTCTCGCAACTCACATCAACTTTAGTCGATTCATCACTTATTCCAATCTTCAAAAGCTCCATAGGAATTTCATTTCCCAAATATTTCACGACTGAGGACTCTTACTTCATTAGGTCCACAACTTGCGCTCTTCACATTTAACGTGCAACAGACATTTTCTTAGAGTTCATAAAATACTCTCAAAAGCTGTTCATGTTTCTCATGACTCTTTAAATAAGTCCAATCATCGTCTCTTAAGACGGTGACAATCCATCCAATTATTCCTCGGATGTTCAATCTGACTATTATCAACTTCTTTCTACCAGGTGTCGAATCTTTCAAAAGTTCCTCATACTTTTCACTTGAGAGCTCAAACTTTGGCTTTCTGTTGTCACGTGTCTCCTCTAGGACCACACAACATTTTGTTTATTCTTGTCACTCTTTCATCAAGAAGCATTAGTGTTTTAGCCTCTGAGTTCCACAACTCGCTAATGCGACCTTATCTCAATTCCATCCATTCAACTGAACATTGACATAAGCATGGAATTCAACATTGTCTACAGGACAGTCTCTCGGATTTCACTTGCAAGAATCATTCAAGTTCTATGTCTTCTTTCTTAGTCCAGACGCTCAAACTCAATACCGAGACAATTCAAACTTTTTCTTCCTTTTACACTAGGGTCTCTTATCCTAAGAAAGAAACTATACATTTTCATGACATTCTTTTATTTCGAATCTACCTTGTCCTTCCCATTCCATAGGACGTCAATCTTGGAGTTTGCGCCAACGGTGGTTTTTTACTCCAAGATTCCCAAATGTCACTAGACTTGACATTCTTCTTTCAGTGACTTAGTCACCGCAAGCGACAAGATTCGTTCGTTTTTTATCTTCACCAATTCACGTATCGAATACTCAATTCGACTACCTCGAGTCACTTTGTAATTACACTCTAATCTCTCTTTTCGCTTACTCAACCATTCATTAGAATTACGAATAGCCATGACTATCAAGTCCATTCACTTTCCCTTCCTTCACGATCATCTTATGGTCCAATCGCCCTTTAAGAATGACACCCTACTCTTTAGGTGTGATAGCTCGTAACGCCACTTCTAGTTGTTCTGTTTCAATCTCAATCATTCTCATTTTAATCAACAATGTCAGACAACTGACATAACTCTTTCCGTAATTTTACCACAATGGAAGAAATGAATTGTCAATCCCTCATTGCGAGCCTTATGCCAAGGTAATAGCCGTTTCTCGTAGGTGCGTTCATGTTCCATAATGAACATCTCTTTGCTCGCAATCCATGAGCAGGAGTTCTCTTATTTATAAGTCTTCCGATCGTTCACTCCCCTTGTTAAAATCCATTACAGTTCCTCAAAATTAGGAATAGCAACCAGCCATAAGGCTTTCAAATTTCCAATCCACTCAGGGATTCACATCTCATTCAAAGGGTCCTTGACCACTTTCAGTACACTTAGACAACATGGAGTACTCCGCCTCACATTGGTCGATCAACTTTAGATCCTCACAAGACTTTTAGGTTCCAAATAGCCTTTGCTCTCGAGTAATCCCAGGAGGATATTTTCCGTCGAATAACTCAACCGAAGTAGTCCAGGCATATATCATGCCTCTAAGGAAAACCCTTCCTCTGGTGGCCTTTCACCAATTATCAATAGCCTCTTATGGCTAGTAACTGCCAGGGTCGCTTCTTTCTTCAGTGTACCCAAAATTTTTAAGGTTTCCTTACCAAAATCCCTAATCTAGAGGGAGACAATTTTAAATCTCATCCCTCCATCAAACTCAGTCAATCTCAACCTTGTTCATAACTTCACAAGCTTTTCAAAACTCTTGTGATTTAGAAAGGATTAAATCAGAGTCACCTATTTTGTGACTTCCATCGTTTAACTCATCGGTACAAGCATCTGTCACCATTGTGACTTAGACAATAATGGCAGCTCCTCCTCGAGCTTACTTACCCAACAAATTTTCTCATTTTCATTTAATGTTCTCACTACCCAGTATTACACTTGGGTCTCGCACGATTAACAAAATCGACTCATATTCTCTTCCAGAACTCATACTCCAAGCGTTCATCTTTACTCAATTCTCTTAATCCATCTCAGTTCTTGGATCTTCCCATATCTTACATACTTAAGCCCAATACTCTTCTACGACCATACTGTTATCGTTCAACGTCATTAGGTTCTCATATCACTTGAACTACTATGATTTCCTCCGAGAATCAAAGACTTAAGTCATCTAAGTCTAACAGTCTCAGACTGCCCTTCTCATTATCTTTCACCATCAACCATTAGTGGTTTCCAAACAATTCTCAACTAGTTGCTCATTATACAAGGATTCCAAATCATCCTTAAGAAGCAACCACATAGCACGCCAGCCTCAACGAGGCAACATCTCAATTAACAGTCGATTACAAGGCAAGCCTTAACTAGGCCAAAACTCAACTAGGTCAACACCCAGCAAATACTTAAGGCGTTACTTCTATAAGTCAAACGCTCATACTTTAAGCATAAAGCATCTGCCACTCTGTTACAAACACGATAGGCTTTCTCATTCTCAATAGGTATTAGTTCAACGGGGTATAAACTCCCCACATGTCGTCTAATCTCTCAATTAGACATTGGCCAAGTCAATCACATGATGCCAATCATAAAACATGCCTAACATGCCAATCACAGGCGTCATTACACATGCCATGCCACTTTTGAGCATTCACTTCAAGAATCAATCCCGTGCCATACATCTCTTAACCACAATTGGACTCAACCCGATACCTAGACTTTCCCTTTCAAGTTATGACTTCCTACCTATTGCCATCTTAGAAGCCTGCCAGGAGCTGCTCCTTGTCCGGACCTCTCTATCCCGGCGATCACTCCCCGCCCTAATCAGACCTAGCCGTTGCAGGTTGTCCTAAGTCATACATCAACGGAGATAGCCCCGCTCCATACGTCCCATACCATGCTTCATGCCGGTTTATAGGTATCCCATCAACTTGTCTCATACCAAGCAACATTTTATTATGTCCAACGGTGATGAAGCAACCGACGGTTACTCGAGCACAAGCAAAAAAGAAAAAATCAATGCCACCTCTAAAGCAGAATGTACAAAGGCAGCTGGAAAACAAGCTACTGGCCCAACCTCAGTTCCATCTCACTCAAATAAGGCCTGAAGTTGACTTTGTTTTAAAAAAGGGCCTAAAGTGCTCTTGTTGTCTCAAATAAGGGCTTAAAGTGGATATTGTTTCAAATAAGAGCCTGAAGTGGCCACATAGTATAAAAAAGGGCTTGACTTACCTGTTGATAGGGGCAAGTGTCAACAATCACTAGTGTCAAACCTTTCACAATTCCGGGCCAAAAACAAGCATTTTTTCGATCTCCAATCCTTCCGACATTACAACCCTTTACAGTCTTTTCTGACTAAGACGCCTAGATTAATGTATACCTTAACTCGAAGAGGTACGAGCAAGATTATTTCTTTCTCGGAGGGAGGTAAAATTGAGTGAGAATGTGAATGCCATTTGGTCTGATGACCTTGGCGGCATCGAGTGGCTGTAAGCCTAGAGGATACCATTTGGTCTGATGACCCCGACGGTATCGGAGGGTGGTGAAATTGAATGAAAATGTGACCCCATTTCCAGCGTTGACCGAAGTCGTCCAAGCCTGGTGACGCTATTTCCGGCACCGACTGAGGTCTCCCAGAACTGCCGACCCACCGACCGAAGTCGCCCAGACTCGGCGACCCGTTTCTTGACGTCTCCGAGGCTTGGCGACCTCCTGTTCTAAGATTTCTCCACGAAACGTCTATAATAGCCTGCTAAACCCAAGAAACTTTTGATTTCATTCACTGTCGTCGGTCTCGGCCAATCTATAACGTCTTCAATCTTCGACGGATCCATGGCAATACCTTCGCCAGAAACCACATGTCCTAGGAATGCCACGTGAGATAGTCAAAACTCATACTTACTGAATTTGGCGATAAGTTCATGCATGCACCCTCATCAGCTTTCATTTCAAAGCCACAAACACATGCACAACACGTTCGTTCTTACCATTTGTCATACCACAATCGTTTTCACATCAAGTCTTAATTATAGAAAACCTCTAGTTCCACCAATGACCGTCACATCTCACAGATCAATTGCCAGCATTCAACCATATACCCCAGGTTTAGTCGCTACTCAAGTGAAATCCATATACATTCGATCACAACTGGCCTTTAATCCAAATATTCCTTACCCGCTTTCTAGTATACACTTCATCTCATATCATCCAAGGTTGTCAATAACAATCAATAACTAAACCATCAAGATATAACGCAATTCAAACCTCAATCCACTAATGCCAGTCGACTCTTTATAACTCATACTTCTCAAGTTGGGTCATTGCCAAACCACAATCACAATCGTATAATCCAATCGACCCCTTATTCATAAGTTATACTCTAGCAACCTCAAATCTAAGCTTATCACTCATCCTAGAACCATTAGTATACACTTCATCTCTACTCACTTCCTTGTAAGCCTTAATCATAAAATCACTCATGATCATCAATCAAAATCAACGCTAGAACCATTAGTATTCAACACAAGTTCAAGCCTATAATTCTCAAGATTCAGCAATCGAGTTAACCCTAAAGGTCTCACTACCTAATTGTCCTCAAGTCATCGTTCCTTATTACTCCCAAACCTTAATCACATCGGATCGAGCTGACCTTGCTCTGATACCACTTAAATGGGGATGTCATGCCCTGAGCCCGACGAGTACGCGAACATCTCATGCCGTGTCATCTAGGATTCATCGGCCCTCTAGTTCTCAAAATCATATACACGCGGAAGCGAGAAACTACTCCGTACACAAATATAATCAAGATGACTTAGGATGGAAAAAATAGTACACTTCTCGAATCTATAAAATACACCTTAATTCGTTTCCATGGTCAAAACTAAAGGTTTAATTTCTACGTCCACCAAATAATATACAATCTCTAAGGTCACTCATTATCTTAAATACATTTGCTCAACTACTTTCTCAAATGCCAGTCCTTGGCAAGTTTGGGCTTCCTTCGCCTAGGACCTGAAAAAGTTAAGCCCCCATTGGGGTGAGATATAAATCTCAGTAAGTAAAACTTAAACCTAGACCTAAACACCAGTCCCCCCAGACCATGAAACTAACACCAAATGTTGAACATTATCCAAGCAATGGCACAAGGCATCCACCAATCAACTATCTCATCAAGATAGGTATAATTGAAAGTCACAATCATACATACGTAACCTCATGGGTTCAAGCTTCTAACACATAAGACATAAATCAATACTCATGGTCATTATAATTTTCACAACCACTTATCGCCTAGGCTCATAACCGTGATGTACTTCTCTAGAACTCTTGCCAATTAATATCACTGGGGCCACAGGTCAATTGATATCGTAATGACTTATAGTCAATTGGTGCCACTGGTGGTCGGTACTTTTGAGGCTCACAACCATTTGATACCACTGGGGCCACAAGCCAATCGGTATCTTCATTATTATTAAGGGCTCATAGCCAATTGATACACTGGGGCCACAGGCCAATCGGTATCATTGGAATCATAGTTAATCGATATCACTGGGGCTCTAGGCCAATCGATATCATCAGGGGTATCAAGACAATGCGATCTCTAGAGCCACATGCCAACGATCGTGGGGCACTATAGCCCATTCATATAACATAGGAACTATAGCCGTTTATATAGCATAGGCACTATAATCAACTCAATAACATCGACATTATGGCCAATTCAACAACAGGGCTTCATAGCCACTTCAATATCACAGGCGCTATAGCCATATAAGTCACGTAAGCGTCACAGCCAATTAAACAATCAAGGACTCAATAGCCAAATATGTCATCAAGGCATATTACTGTTCAAACATCATGCTATGCCATTCAAGTCTTAAAATCCACTACTCAATCAAGCAATTCAAGCCATGGGTTTCACCAAACAACCAAATCATTCAACCACTCTATTTAGTAGTGTTCTAATTTTCAAGTAAGGGTTTAGGAAACACTTACCTTGATCGATTAGCAAAATTCCACACCAAACAATCCTTTTCAATTCCACAAGTATGCAACCAACCAAGGATCTCGCGTCAACCTAGAAAAGTTCACCAATTTCATATCAAAAGTCATTGAATCTTACTTCCCTTAAGTCAATCCCTCTATAACCATTTAATTGGCAACTCAAAATGCCTTATCAATCAATCGACTGCATGACAATACTTCCATAAACCCTCAATTCATTCGGTTCATGAAGCCACATACAAGGCAAGGTAGAACTTAGAGTTTCATGCACCAAATAGCTTTTAAATCACTTCTAACTCTCAATCCACTTCACATACACCCCATTAACACCACACATAACGTCCTATGAAGTCTTATGAGTCATTTTGAAGTCAAAATATTATTTAAAACGCCTCCATCATATTCGGCCAGAACAGGTACTCCCAAAACAGAACTGGTTTTTGGTTCAATCCGCAAAACCATGCCATCTCTTAATCTTAGGTCTCAATTCCTCACAAAATAAACTTGCTAGGACCTCAATGTGTTTAGCAAGCTCACCAAGATTTTTGTTGCAAAATAATCTCACAAGACCTTCAAATAGCTCGGTTCCTTTACAACCGTCACACGGTCAGATCCGTTCGCTTATCATCACTCTGTTCAGCCATGAAAACACCCTAATTTCTCAATAAAATAACCATACTTGCTCAGCCAGCTCAAGTACTAGTTGTTATGAAGGTCTCACAAAAATTTTAAGGCCAATCAGGGTCTCTAAGAGGAAGAGCGAAAGCTTTACCCTCGCTCGCGTAGATTTTGTCCAGTTTTGGTCTTGAGGCTACACGGTAAAAGCTACTTAACCAATTGGCAAACAAGCACTTAGAACTTTGGCTTGTGGTGGTTGGAACATGGTAAGGCGGCGACGGAAGGTGGCCGACGAGAGGAGCGAACGGCAAGGTAGAAACTTGTTGGCAGAGCAGATTTTCGGTGAAGAGGAAAAGAGAGAAAAATCAAAGGGAAATGGAGGGAAAATGCTATACATAGCTGAAGGGTTGTCTAAAGACATGTTTCACACACATAATTGAGATTAAATGTGACAAGATGGGTTTAGGTGGGCAATAAATGCCTAAGGCCTCCAACGAGCGACACATGGCGCATTCCAATCATAGCTTTGACTCCATTTGACCATATCCTTTTGATTTTCGGCAGCCATATGCATGAATGGGAATTGACCATTTCATCCTTTTGAAGTGTTAAGGCAAACGCAAGTGGTCGAGGGGCAAAATGATAATTTTGCACTTTCAGTCCGGAACTTCACTTTTCCAATTTGAAATTACCATTGGTAAGACAGTGTGAAATCCTTTCCTAATATTGGAATTCTCTATTTTCAATCGCCAATTTTTAGATTCCATTTCGTGATCAATCATCTGTTGATCATAGCTTCAGTTTATTTCGAACTAACGGGCGGCTTTTGCAGACGTTACTCGTATCGACTGTGTGATTCTCATCACATTTATGACCACTCAAGTTACGACAGCTTTGGTTGTCATATAATTGCGAGAGTTCATCGTTAGTTTCAACGGTCTCGATCGTCATAGCTCAATTTATGAAATTTTGCAACTTATACATTGGTTAAGTGGCATTACCCGCGCTCTAATCATATAACGCTAGCAATAGATTCCTTAATCGTTATTTGATCGGCCTTTATTGATTCTAAATGTTCTCTCGACAATCCTTATGATCAAAGCGTCATTTCCTTTTTCGAGTTTCCTAGGTCCACATATCTTGTCACGCTTTAGTCTTTCCCTTTTGGTTAGTTTACTCGGGATTGATTAGATCTGAGCAAGACAAAACTGAAATACATTTAAGATACATTCTCATTCAATAGTCTCAAAATGACAGGAAATTCAGAATGTTACATTGAGGGCCTTGAGGTTGCAATTCCACTTCCGAACCTGGAATTCATCTTCGACATCACTTATTCTTCACCGTTCATGACCGCTCCCTTGAGCCCGCAACGCTTTGGGGGCAATTTTTCAAATTAGCATTTTTTTTAAATATTTACCAAATTAGTATTAAAAAAATATGTTTACCATATTAGGTGCCGCTCGGCAATTGAGCAGCCGAGTAGCACCCAATTTGTGAGTTAGACTCAGCTTGGCGGCCCAATTGCCGAGCGGGGGGCTCCCCTCCCCTCCAATCGACAGTTGGACCGCCGATTGGGGCCCAAAACAAGGATTTGGGCCCTGCTCGGCGGCCCAATTACTGAACGGGGCCGAAATTTAATTTTTTTAATTTTCTTTTTTAATAGATTCTTCTCAAAAAATTACACTAAATAAAAAAAAAATTTGTTCCAAACGGACACCTGAGCAATGAGATATGCCCTTTTAGGGTTTTAAAAATTTGAGTTGAATAATACTTTGAAAGGGCATATCTCACCGCTCGAGTGTCTGTTTGGGACAATTTTTTTTTGATTTCGTGAAAATTTTTGAGAAAAATCCATTGAAAAAAAGAAAATTTAAAAAATTAAATTTCGGCCCCGCTCGGCAATTGGGCCGCCGAGTGAGGCCCAAATCTTTGTTTTGGGCCCCAATCGCGGCCCAATTTTCGATTGGGGAAGGGAGCCACTCACTCGGTAATTGGGCTGTCGAGCGGGACCCAACTCACAAATTGGGTGCCGCCCGACGGCCCAATTGCCAAGCGACACCTAATATGGTAAATATATATTTTTAATACTAATTTGGTAAATATTTTTTTTAAAATGCTAATTTGGAAAAAGGCCCACGCTTGGCAACTTGTAATTTAGCGCACCCACGAGCCCCACGAGAGAGAAGCCCAGAGTATGCAAAGGCAGAGTGAGCTACCAGAGCGGTGGTGACGAGTTCAATTTTAGTCGCCAATTGGACAGAGCTTCGGCTTCTGCTGATGAGCTGTTCGATGGAGGCAAGATCAGGCCTCTCAAACCACCATCGAGATTGTAAGCCAACTCGAGTGATGCTGACGCGATGATGAGCTCGCTCCTGGTGTGTCCAAGATGGCCGTCGATATTCGCTCAAGGGAAGAAGATGGTCCAAAAAGTTCTCTCCCCTCACCACTCGAAGAGAGACGTCGACCCCTTTCTGCAGCTCTCAAACCAAATCACCATGAAAATGGACGTGATTCCATGGTGCTCGGGAGGTGGGACTGTCCCTTGGGCCGTGGTGGCTTGCGGCGGCATCGAAGGGGAGGGGGATGTAGGATTGGCAGGTAGCAATGGCGAGGGGAGGGGAGGGGAGAGGAAAAATAAACAGAAGTAGAAACAAAAAAAGTAAAATCCAAAAAACAATTAAGGGGCAAAGTTGCCTTTCGATCAGACCATTCTTTAAAATAATTTAAGTATTTTATGCCCTTATTTGAAAGAAGGTTGTCTTTATTTAAAAAAATGATGGCATTTCAAGTCTTTATTTAAAATTTTCCTTAATAAAAATTCAGGCCTAAGCTTGTGCTGGGCCACTTTAGTTCATTTCAAGCTTTTCTTGTATGATTGGGCCGTGCTTGGAACATCCAAGCCCAGTCTTCTGGGGTTGGGTCAAATAATGCTTTTAGGTTGGACTTGTGCTCACCTTAGTAAAAAACTATCATATGGGTCCGCTTGTTTGGGGGAATTTTCTTTTTGTCGAAAGGGCGAAAATTTTACGTTAAAGACTTTATGATTAGTTTTTCTTTATTCAGTGATGGGTGACGGAAAATGTTTTATGGTTTTGGATCTTATTTGAAAAATGATTTTAATCTGGTGACCATATCTCAAGCCAAAAGAAAATTCGAATTTTAAGTATTTTTATATTATATTATATTATATTTTTCTTTTTCCTACTCCACTAGTCATGGGGCCGTGATGGCCAGCGATGAGCTGAGATAGAAGGCAAAAGGAAAAAGGAAAAAAATTCTCATAAAATTAAGAAAATAAGAACATAAAAATAAGATAAAAATATATTTAAAAATTCGAGATGAACAATTCCGTAAAGTTTTTTTTAATTGATAACCATTATGTAAAGTGTCTTCGTCTCTTTAGATTTAGAAAATCACTTTTCTACTTTTATACATGCATTTTTAGTTGACTAAGTCATTTTCAACGAAATGAATTAGCGAAAGTCCAGAAAACTAATTCCCGAAAAATACTTTCACTCAAATAAATGCACCTTGGTGGTACATTGAGAATCGAATAAGTCCAAAAAAATGCCCCGTACACTATCGTGTTGGGATAATATTATCCCATCTCGAAAAGTTAATGCAAAAAAAAAAAAAACTAATAAAAATTAAAAAGAAAGAAAGAAAAAACACATGAATTGGAGAGATACGACTGCGGACTTCATGGATTACTAATGCAATTTGTGGAAAGACTCGAAGTTTTCCTTTTGACCAAAGACTTTTTTTTTTTTTTTTAAATTTCCGAGTCTCCTTGGATTTCTATGCACTTCAAGTTCCATGAACATGCTCCAACCAATTGCGTCAACCGGTCCATGAGATTGGGCCAGCATATTTATACTTACATTTGTTAGAAGTATAACAAGTTGTCTCCAATAATGAAGGCAATTATAGCATCTAAAGTAGGTGCAACGTAGGAATCTTCCTACATTTTCCATGGAGTTTTGGGAAGGGGTCGGTTTTCGCATAGTGCCATGCAACTTGTGGATGACTTCGTACGTCATTCTCGTTAAGTTGACTTTTGAGGTTTCCTTTAAATCCTTGTCAAAATTCCTAAATTTATTATATTTTTGTCAATTTAATCATAAAATTTTTTATTCCAATTCAGTCTTAATATTCTTATTAAGTTGACTTTTGAGGTTTCCTTTAAAGTCCTGTCAAAATTCCTAAATTTATTACATTTTTGTCAATTTAATTATAATTTTTTTATTCCAATTCAATCTTAAATTTTTTGCATTTTTGCCAATTGAACTTTTTTGTATTTATGTTAATTCAGTACATTCATCCAACTTTAGCTAGTCGACAGTTATGTAGATGCCGATTACACTGACGTGGACATCGATGCTGATGTTGATAATTTTTAATAATAACTTGATATTTTTTCAAAATTATTTTCTTCAATTATTTTCTTTTTCTTAAAACCTTTCTTCTTCATCCAACGGTCACCAACGTGGTCAACATGGCCGGCATCAAGGAAAGGTTGCCCCCATCGGTCACTAGCGAGGACAAGATCTGGCCTAGGTGAGGTCGCGGCTCCCCCAACATTGTCGCCTTGTGATCTTCAACTAATTCTACGCTTCCATATAATTACTAGGAGTGAGCTCAATGCCAAGATGATAAAAAGATTAATGCGAGCTTGCCCCCGCCAGTGGCGGTGATCACTGACCCAAGCCTCTGGATGGTCGCCAACGACGACTGGCTGGAGGACGAAGAAAGCAAAGGAAAGAAAAAGAAAATAAAAAAAATGAAAAGTATTAAAACATTATTAAAAAATATCCATGTCAACGTCGATTGGCCAAGGTTGGTACAATGGGCGTCGACATGCCTGACGATGGGGATTGGAGGCTTTGTCATGCCCCGCTCACTTTACGAGTGTGCTCATCCGCTCATGCCTAAAATTCAGTCCCAGGATACCCTTCTTTTATGGCGATAAATAAATGAGACTTACATGCGGAAGTGTAAAAGAAAATAAATACATAACTCCATGTAAGGTAATTCAAACAAAACAAAGAATGAGACATGGGACAAAGAAAAGGGTGATTTAAATAACAAGAGGTCGAGTTTATACAAACGAGGCTAGGTACTAGCTAATACCACTAGCTAAGGTCGAGGAAGACAAAAGGGTGAACAAAGATAACCATTAAGCCCCACAAAAAAAAAATCGTCACCACCAAAAGACAACTCCACAGTCGTGTGATCTCAAGTCCACTAAGTGGTATTAGTATCTTCGGCTCGACTCAAGTCTTCTGCGGGATCATAATCCGAGAAAGTTTCTGATCGTACTTTTGTGGTGTCCTCTTCCATCTCATCCTCCGAGTCAGAAATCTCGATCACCTCGATACTCTCCTCTCTAGCCGGGGTCTCCTCTAGAACGTTCCTCGAGCCTACCACGGAACCTCTACCTCGATCTCATCTCGAGAAAGATGGCACCACGATGGAACTATATGTCTGGAAACCTCGTGAGCCTTTAATGGACCAGTGGTAACTTCCCCAGCTCTTTTGAACCAGGCCTCGAAACGACGTGGCTTCCAGCCTTCCTCCTCCTCAACCCATACATCGTACTCTTCCTAATATAAACTGTACCTCGTCTATCCAGAAACTCCTCAAAATAAGCTGTCATCTCCTTGGGATCTCCTAGGTGCGTAGGCAACATATTCAAGGCTTGTAATCTGAAAAAATAAAAAGGATCCCACGACAGGGTGAGATTTACGTTTCAGCAAGCTACCTTAATTCTAAATTAGACCATCAGTCCCACCAGATGAACTATCATAACAACAACAAACAACCAATAGCATAAAGGCATCTATCGTTTATACGAAAGCATCACATCGTACAACTTGCGAAGAAAATGACATCTAAGACCAGATATAAAGAAAGTGACCTAAGCTTCCGTACTAGCCAAGAACCATAGCAACACCATAGGAATTAATAATAAATTCAATTCTCAATCCACAACTTAATAGACTATCATGACAAATAAACCCGCGTTAAGACGCGTCAGGTTTACTAACCAATTTCCAACTCATGTCAGCATGTACAATTTCTTATCCCGCGTTAGGACACATCAGGATATCATTCAATCACAACCCCGAGTTAAAACGCCTTAGGGTATACTTAGGATGCAATCTTGCGTTAAGATGCCTCAGGATATGCTCACGATGCGATCCCGCATTAAGACGCCTTAGGATATCATAGGTCTCAACAAATATCTCAAGTCAATAATTGTCCCAACAATCATTTAATCACATTCTCATCACGAGAAATTTCAGAAGGTCGATCATAAACCATTTGCTTGTAAAAAAGATCGTACTTTATCACAAAACATAACTCAGGAGTCACATAGCCTGTAGCCACATAATCAAGTAGGACATACCAACAAGTACATCATCAATTCAGGCAAAAGAACTACAATTTTAATAACAAGCAAGCGCTCATGGCTTGTTCCTCAACAACTCCATTCAATTTCCACTCAACCAAGCATAACAAAATTGTCAACTCATCGATTCCGCAATAAAATTATCCAGTTACGTCCAAAAGTTCCAATATAGGTTTAGGGGTAGCTTACCTTCGTTCCAATTAGCAAATTTTTACCAAAATTCCTTGTCAAGCTCAGCTTCCAAACAAGATCGTCGCTATCCAAAATAGGGCAGCAATATACTTCAGCGACAATTCATAGTTTCAGTCAATTTCTCTTTTTCTAACTTCAACTCCACCCATCAAACACCTTAATAACACCCTAAATCACATTCTAGTATGCCTTAACATCACATTTATAGCATGATGATGCCGAGAACAACCCCGAACAAAACCAGTGTGCTCAGAATTAAAACAGAGCAAAAACTGGTTCTGCACCTTCTTGTTCTAACAGTCTACACATCACCCTTAACTCCAATTTTTTTCATCAATTCACTTGGAGCAACCTTAATCAACATGTTATAGAGCCCTATGGAAATTTTTGAAGTCAATTAGCACTCCTAAGGCCTTCAAACAGACCGACTCTTCCTAGTTCATCGGCGGTCAGAATTTGTCTGAAAAATCAACTCCAATCAAACCATCAAAACTCATTCAAAACTCAACTAAATCAGTAACCCTAACTCATTGACTTCAAGTATAACATGTTATGTAACTTCCATAAAAAATTTGGTGCCATTCGAAGTCTCTAAGAGGGTGAACCATAATCCTCTCTCAGTTAGCTCAGAATCTGTCCATTTTTCTTCCAAAAATCATGAAACCAATTGGAGCTTGTCAAGGACAGTTAAACTAACCTGTGGTGGTCGGCAACCAGCCAAAAGGTCACCGTAGGAGGTGCTCGTACTGACCGAATAGGGCGGCGGCAGCAGCTGGTTGGAAAGAGCGGTTTCTGCTCTTGAGAATAAAACTCAAAATGAAGGGAAAGAAGGGGGAGATGGCTCACGAAAATTTCGAGGGAGCAGATGATATGATCCTAATCACTTTTGATTAAGCTTCTAGAAGTTTAGAGTGAGTGAAAAATTAATGACATCATCCATGTATTGACACTTGTCTTAGAGTCAATAATATCAAGACTCAAATTACTTTCTTGTCCCCCTAATTTTCTGCAGCCTCCTTGGGGAAGAAGGAAATGTCAAATGACTAAAATGCCCTTCTCAAATCAATTAGGCAATGTTAACTCTCCAAGGGCAAAATGATCTTTTCACACCTTTCATCCGAAATTTCATTTTCCTGATATTTTTCACCCTCGATAAGACGGCGTCCAATCCATATCAAATGTTGGAATCCCTCATTTCCATTTTCAAATTTCGAGATCCCATCTCATGATCGATTTTCCGTCGATCGAATTTCAATTTGTCTCGAATTAACGGGTGGCTCTTATGGACGTTACGCGTATCGACTCTGTGATTCTCGTCACAATTAGGATAACTCAAATTATGGCAATTTTAATTGTCATGTAATTATGAGGGTCTATCGCTAACCCCAACGGCAACGATCGTCACAATTCGATTTAGGAAAATTTTACAAATTATACTTTGGTTAAGCGGTATCACTCGCGTCCCAGTCGTACAACACTAGCAATATCTTCCTTAATCGTTTTTAGATTGACCTCGGTTCTAAATGTTCCATCGACAATCCTTATAGTCAAAGTGCCATTTTCTAATCGGGTTTCCTAGGTCTACGTACCTCATCATGCGTTAGCCTTTCCCCTTTGGTTAATTGACCTGAGATTAATCAGATCCGAGCGAGACATAACTGAAATACTTCAATAGATATCTTACAGTCAAAGGTCTCGAAATGACAGAAATTTAGAATGTCACATGCACCCTAGGCACGAGCGTGCGACTCCCTTTACTGTACTCTCGAGTCCTAGGACTTAATTATCGAGAGATGCATAATGTAATCAAGAATGCAGAAACGTAATACGAATAACTCCTTCATACATAAACCAATGGGGACCTAGATAACGAGAACATCATATATATATGCATCAGATCTTGAGTTCATACAAAAGTGCAGGTCAGCTAATCCTGCAGACGGGTTGGGGCAAACGAGACTTAACCAAAAGACAACAAAGTCTTAAGTCCCCAAAACAGAACAGACGAACGAGGCCATCATCAAAAGACTACAAGGTAAAGTCAAGAAACCCCTAGTCGAGCTACTAGAACCGTCAGTCTCGTCCGCGTCCTCATCTGGCTTATAGTCTGTGAAGGTTTCAGAGCGCACATCCACGGTGTCATCCATGTGGCATCCTCCAGCTTGTCATCTGAGGCGTCGATTTTTATCACCCCAATAGTGTCCTCCAAGGTAGAGTTCTTCTCAGGTATGTTTAGAGGTGGCAAATGGGTGGGTCGGGTCGAATATGGTCCGACCCATATTGACCTATTTGACCCATATTAACCCATATTAAATGACCCATACCCGACCCGACCCGTGATCGACCCATATCCGACCTAACCCATTTTGACCCATATTATCAAAACACGATAATATTTTAAGAAAATAATGTTACTAAAATACTTCTCAGTCCCGGCCCTAGCCCCAGTCCCTACACTGGCCCTATCCCTAGCACATGCCCGGCCTCGTCTTTAGTCCTCGGCATCGGCCACGTCCTTGGTCCCTTGTCCTAGGTCGCGGCCTCGGCACCCACCCTGGCCTTAGGTCCTTGCCACGACACTCGCCTTGGCCCCCGCCCACGCTCTCGGCCCCGGGACCTGACCTCGCCCCGATCTCGAGACCCGGCCTAGGCCCCGGCCCCTGCACCTGCCTAAACCCCGACACCGGCCCTGATCCCGGGCATTCGACCCCGGCACCGACCGCGGCTTTCGATCCCGACCTCAATCCCAACCCCGGGACCCTATCCCGGCCCTTGCCCTACACTCGACCTCGGCCTCGGGACCTGGCCCTGGTCCCGGTCCCGATCTCTGGACCCGACCTCGGGACCTAGTCCGACCTTGGCCCGGGTTTCGACCCCGACACTTGCCCCGAGTCCCGGTTCCGGTGCCTGACCCGGTTGCTATCCCAGTCCAGGGACCCGGCCCCGTCCTTGGCCCCTACCTAAGTCCCGACACTGGCCTTGGCCCCGATCCCCAACTCCCGAACCTGGCTCCCTGTACCGGTTCTGACCTTGGTCGTTGGTTCCCAGCCCTAGTCCTTAGACCTGGCTCCGGCCCTCGCTCTAGTACTGGTCCCGTTCCCAGCCCTGGTTGCCCGCCCTGAGCCCGGGTTTCAGTCCCGATCCTGGCCTCCATCACGGATTTCGGCCCCGATCTCGGGACCACTTGTAACTGGTGGAAGGATGTTGTCTTTATAGGTCGAAAATGAGTTAATATGGGTCGAAAATAGGTCAATATGGATTTAAATGCGACCCATTATTGACTCATTTTTAGTGAACTCTTTATAGGTTAGTGACCAATATTTGACCTATTTTATACAAATATGGGTCAAATATGGATTTGTGATCCATATTGCCAACTCTAGATATGTTTCTCGAGCCAGTTACAGACACCTCTACCTCTACAGAATTCCGAGTGGGATGACACCAGGTAGGAATGACTCCTCGAGGTATCTCCGTGGACTTCAACGGACCGGTAGTAACTTCACCTACCCTATGAAACCAGGCCTCACACCTATGTGGTTTCTAGTCCTTACCTCCCTCGTCGACATACACAACTGTACATTTTCTCACATATACGGTACCCCTACCGTCATGAAATTCATCAAAATAAGCGGTCATTTCTTTCGGATCACTTAGACGCGTCGGTAGTATCTTCAAGGCTTAGGTTATGAAAAGTAAGTCCCATGATGAGGTGAGATTGATATCTCAGTAAGATAAGTCCTAACCCTAAGTTAGGCTGATAGTATACCCAAATGAGCACAAACAATGAACAAGTTCACTCTCAGCACTATAATGCAAACAACAAACACAATATGCCATAAGAAAACAAACGACTGATAATCATGCAAGCATCTCAACATAAGTCATCACTCAAGTCAAGCATGAAAACACAAGGATAAGTCGTACTTTTCATCCTCCAGAATTTTCTCATAATTCACGCCCGCGTCAAAACACCTCAGGCTTAGTCCGCGTCATTACGCCTCAGACCATCATAAATACAAACCTGCGTTAAACGCATCAGGTTTTCATTGCCTTTCAAGGCCTTTGTCGACACATATCAGTTCTTGTCCCGCGTCTCAACGCATCAGGACATCAACCATCACAACCTAGCGTCTCAACGCATCAGGGTATCAAAGTTCTCAAGCATGCCCAATCTCTCTTCATTTCAAGACTTCATGATCAAGTACAAGCCCATGCATCGAGCTAACAATCTACGGCATGTGAGACAATCAAATTCATCACTCACATTTGGCATTCGATACAAAACATATGCATTTAAACAAGCATACTTGCATTCGCCAATCCTTTATGACTTATCAATTGACATCCTAGTATGTCTCAACGAATAATTTGGGACTCGACGACACCACGAATAGCCCTTAAAGGCTCGGTTTGCGCAATACCGAAATAGGGCAATTTCGGTTCTGCCCTATACTCCACCAATCAGTTCATAAATCAATCTTAAACCTCAATTTATCACCTAAACTACTTGCTAACATATAGTTCTATGTGTCTAAGGGTCTCACCGAAAATTTTGTGGTAAGGCGCCGCCCGGAAGTCCCAAAACAGCTCGATTTTCTTCAATCTTCGCCGGCCAGATTCTGCCCTTTAAACACAACACCATTTCGACATCAAAACTCCATCAAATTCACCCAAAATTTTTACCTCAGCTCAGTATACAAGTGCCCTATATGTCTACAAAATTTGGCCGAAATTTTGAAGCAAATCAAGGTCCTATGGAGGTCAAACGAAGACTTACCTCCTACTGCGATGAAATCTGTCGGCTTTTGGCGAAATAGCTGGCCGGAGCTCCACCGAGGGCCAAATGGCAAGCTACTACTTGGAGATAGTTGGCAAGAGGCAGGGCTAGGGGTTGGTGGTCGTCGTGAGGTCAGGCGGTCGTCAGCGGGGGTGGTCGAGTGGTGCGAAGGAGGCGGTGGATTTTAATCGGGCGGTGCAGAGGTGAAGGGAAGAAGAAATGAAGATGGAGAAGAAGATGGAGAAGCGGCTGAAGAGAGGAGATGGGAGGCTTTACACCAAATTTTCATAGTCAACAAGGTAGAATGGTAGGTAAAAAGGTCAAGCAATTACTGCCAATCCCTCTTCTTTTGACATTTGTCCATATGGTAATTATTTTTGTGATTCGATGGCCAATATTATCCTTCATTTTTGGCAGCCTAGGGAATTGGTCAATGACCAAAATGCCCTCATCAATTTATTAAGACAAAGCCAAACATTGAGGGGAAAAATGATAATTTTGTCCTCGTTGTCCGAAACGTCATTTTTCCAATTCAAATTTCCTTCGATGAGGCGACGTCCAATTTGATTATAATGTTGGAATTTTTGGTTTTCCATTTTCTAATTTCGAGACTCGTCTCTAGTCCATTTCTTTATCAAATGTAATTTCAGACTATCTCGAACTAACAGACGGCTTTTGTAGACGTTACGCGTATCGACTCTGTGATTCTCATCACACTTAGGGCTCGTCAATTCATGGCGACTTTGGTTGTCATGTAATTGCGAGGGTCTATTACTAGTTCCGATAGTCTCGATCGTCATCGTTCGATTTAGAAGAATTTTGCAAATTATACATTGGTTAAGCAGCATCACCGGCGCTCCAATCGTATAACACCAGCAATGCATTCCTTAATCGTTCTTAGATCGGGCTTTAATGGCTCTAAATACTCCCTTGGTAATCCTTATGGTCAAAGTGCCATTTCCTATTTGAGTTCCCTAGGTCCACGTGCCCTGTCTTGCATTAGCCTTTCCCTTTCTATCAGTTAACTTGAGATTGATCAGATCTGAGCGATATGACTGAAATACATCATTAGATACATTTTCATTGACAAGTCTCAAAATGTCAGGAAAAACCATAATGTCACAGGCTCGTTCGCCCTCGAGTTCAAAACTCTCACGAACTTCCCAGGGGAAGACAGTATTTGTTGAAACTTCTTGAATTTGCGATGTTTGTACTAAAGAACCTTATGAGCAGTTTTCCTCCACGAATGGTTTGTCCTTCAGCACTCCATCCCTGACAAATTTTGAGTTTGGGTATTTGCGACAAATTAAGTTTACAAAAATATTTTTAGAGAATCGCTCTCCAAAACTATCCGTTTGGGTTGAATTCCCACAAATGCAAAAGGTTAAGACTGTATTGGTACAAAAAAGATTTAGGAATGAATGCAAAATGTATTGGACTGATTGGCAAAATTAAAAGGTTTAGGACTGAATTGACAAAAGTGCAATTGATTTAGTATTTTTTTCTACAATTTTTCTACGAGTTGTCTCCAATCATGATTATAACATTAAGTAGGTAGAATGTAGGAATTTTTTAGATTTTTCGTGGAGTTTTGTGAAGGGGTCGATTTGCGCATAGCGCAATGCAACTTGTGGATGACTTCATGCGTCGTTCTCGTGAAGTCAATTTTTCACGTTTCCTTTTAAGTCTTCTATGTCCTATGCCACTTCTTCAAGTTCCGTGAATTTTCAGTTTATTTTAGTACCGACAATAATATGCCTCTATTGCTAAAATCTGAACATGGGATTTTCAATTTCCACCTTGAAAATCTCCTGGCGTGCCAACTAATTGCGCAATATCGAGGATTGGACCGGCATCTTCATATTTACATTCATTACAAGGGTACAAGTTATCTCCATCATGAACAGGATGATGATATCTAGCCAGTAGCTTGAACGTAGAACTCTTGTTCTACGAAGTTTGTAAAATGGTCGGTTTTGTTGCGCGGAACCAAGCGATCGAACAATAAAATAGACAGAACGAGTAAAGTAAATCGGACACCAGATGTACGTGGTTTGGTCGCAAAGACCTACGTCCATGGGAAGAGCAACAACGAATTTCACTATAGGTCAAGCGATACACAGATATTAAGGATCACTCGAGTTACACAAACTGTCACGCCCTGAACTCGGCGAGCACGTGAACATCCCACCGGGCTGTTCCTTTATGAAAGTCTTCTAGGATTTTTCGGTCCACAATACAAATAATCCAATTAAAAGTGGAAGCTTCAGTCATCTCCACTCCATTCAATAAAACAAATGACTAGGGACAAATAGTAATAGTTTCATTTTACAATCGCAAAATGGAATACAATCCCTAAGTTCACAGAATATCTTGTACTCATTCACTATTTACTCCCACGAATGCCAATTGTTGAACTTACTAATGCTCCATCGCCTAGAACTTGAAGAAAATGTTAATCCCCAGCGGGGTGAGATATAAATCGTAGTAAGGTAGGTCCTAACCCTAGGTTAGGCCGACTGTCTACTCAGGCAGTCACAAACCCCAACAATTCATACAAATAGACATACGAGGCAATTCAATTATAGATAACAACATATGGATGTCAGGCATGCAGTCATGGCATCATAACACATCCCGATGATCATGCACAAATCGCCATGCCACATCATCACTTCCATTCTTCCAGCCTGCCTCAATCTCATGCCCGCGTTTATAATGCCTTTGGCTCGGTCCGCGTAAACGCATCAGACCGTCATTGACAAACCCGCGTAAACGCGTCAAGTTTTCAATGCTACTTGTCACGCCTCGAACCCGGCTAGCACGCGAACATCCCACCCTGCCGCTCTTTTATGAAAACTCCAGGATCTAACGGCCAAAGTTCTAGGCGCCGAAAAAAACACGCATGCGGAAGCGATGCCAACTCCATTCATATAAATACAACATCACGCGATGACTTAGGACACAAGGGTACATCGAGTTATAATAACCAATTAGTCAAAGATCAATTCCTAGTTCACTAGCCAGGAGTACAATCCTTGATATCACAAAAGACAAAACCATTCTAAATACATTTGGGCAACTAATTCTTCAAATGCCAATCATTGGCATGCTTGCGTTTCCTTTGCCTGGAACCTGAAAAAAATTAAGCCCCCACTGGGGTGAGATATAAATGTCAGTAAGGTGGGTCCTAATCCTAGGTTAGGCCGACCGTCCACTCAGGCAGTCATATATCCCGAAATTCCACACTCATAGTCATACAGGCGCCTCAAGTGCAAATCAATAAAATAACAACATGCAGATGACAGGCATGCCATGATGACCTCATGTCATACTCAGATGATCATACATAACCGTCCTGCCACTTCACCACATCCTCCAATATCTGCCTACCTCACTCTCCAGCTCGCGATCTTATCGCATTAGGCTCGGTCAACGTAAACGCATCAGACCGTCATCGGTAACTAGCGTAAAAGCATCAGGTTCTGATGAATTTCCAGGCCAGTCTCATCATCTCATCCTCCGTCCCGTGAATAATTCGCATCAAGACCGTGGCCAACTCAACCCCACGATCTCGTCACATCAGGGTATACATCTCCTGTCCCGCATCTCATACGCCTCTTCGTCCCGTGAGTAATTCGCATCAGGACCGTGGCTATCTCAACCTCGCGATTTCATCGTATCAGGGCGCCACACAATATCAACTCCACCCCGCGATCTCGTCACATCAGGTATCCATCTCCCGCCCCGCGTCTCATACGGCTCAAGGCCTCGTCATGTCGTACTCATTCCATGATTCACTATTCAATGCACAAGTAAAACAACAAGTGCATCTCATGCACAATTTGAAAATCCATGGCATGTAAGGCAATCAATGACATTCGACATGGCACCTAATTTAAACACAGCAATATCACACATGACTTTTTATAACCACTTAGGGCATTTTAAAAGCTACCCCTTTGGAATATCCTCCTAAATCGATCAAATTAAACCTTGACTCGCCCAATTGAGTCCAATCTTCCTAGCATAAGGTTAGAAATTCTCTTATCTTGATTTCAATATCACAATTTCCTCCTCTTGGGTCCCCAAAGTTTCGGCCAAATCAATCTAAGGGCCAATTCACTACGCAACCTAATAAAATCCAACCAATTTCATCAATTCTCTTGTCCAAATTCTCAATCCATAAACCATAAACTACCGTAGCATAACCTTCATCCTCTTAACATGCCATAATCATCAATTTGGGACTCACAATCCAATGCCAACAGCTCTCCAAGGTTCGGCCATGCACAGAACCAAACCGGCTCTTCACGGTTCTATGCATGTCGTGAGCTACCAGCCCTAATTCAACTCCAAATCCAACATCTAAACTTTATACTACCTCTTAACATGTCTACCTAAGGGTTTGGGAGGCTCACCGAAGATTTGAAGTCGATTGGTCGCCGAAAACTCGTCGAACGTCGCCGGTTCTTCCAAAGTCATAATCTGGCAGATTCTGTCCATGATTTACAAGACCGGTTCATGATCAAAACTTCATCAAATCAAGCCCAAATGTTTATCACAGATTCATATACATGTCTACTAGGCCTCCACAAAATTTGACCTCAAAACTCAAAGATTTTGGCCTTCAAAAGGACTAGAAACCGGACCTACCTCAGTTTGAGTCAGTTTCCGTCGACTTCCGGGAAAACTCTTGGCCGGAGCTCCTAGGTGATCCAAATGTCTCGCTTCCACTTCGAGGACGTCGGAAAGACATAGATCTACGTTGTTGTAGCCGGCCGGCATCCAAGTGATGGCCAAAAATGGTCGTTGGAACGGCTGAACAGAACCCTCAGAACTGGTCAGCGACGGCAGAATCAAGAAGGAAGAAGAAGAGGGAGTGGCGTGAGTCTTGGGGTGGTGGCCGGCCAAAATAATTGAGGAGAGAGAGAGAAGGCTTATATACAAGCTTGGGTCAAAGGAGAAGAATGGTAGGTGGCATAAAGTTGGACATGACCACTCAATGGTTGATCTTGTGATACTTGTCGACTTGTTATTCCAACTCAATCCAATGGCCAATAATCCTTTAAATTTTCGGTGGTCTTGGGGTGGGTTTAATTACCAAAATGCCCTTCCTTATTTGCATGGGCAAGGTTCTAAGCTTGAGGGGCAAAATGGTCAATTTACCCCTGACATTCAGAACGTCGTTTTTCTCGTTCTAGAATTCTTCGATAGGGCGACGGCCAATCCAAATAATGTTGGAATTCTTGATTTTCCATTTTCAATCTTTCAAAACTCGTTTCTAATAGTTTTCTCTATCAGACGTGGTTCTAGCCTATCCCGAACCGACGGACGGCTTTTTTAGACATTACGCGTATCGACCCCGTGATTCATATCACGTTAGGGCTCGTCAATTCGTGGCAGCTTTGGTTGTCATATAATTGTGAAGGTCTATCACTAGTTCTCTCGACAATTCTTATGGCCAAAGCGTCATTTCCTATCCGAGTTTCCTAGGTCCATGTACCTCGTCTCGCGTTAGCCTTTCTCTTTTGGTCAGTCTATTCGAATTGATCAGATTCGAGCAGAATACGACTGAAATACATCTCTAGATATATACTTCTCATTAATGAGCCTGAAATTGACTGGAAATGAAAATGTCACAACTCTTCCCCCTTAAAGAAATTTCGTCCTCGAAATTCGCAACCTTCTACTTATCCAATGCTTTGGGGTATTGGCGCCTCGTCGGATCTTCACTCTTCCGGATAATCTTTTTCATGGCTTAATGATCTTGCTCGTCCTCTCCAATCCAAAACTATCTTTCCCCTGGGACTTGTCTTCTTCAGTCTTCAATCTGATTTGCTTCTCTCCATTCTCTTTCGATATTCATATCATTTGTCAGCAGCTCATCTTCGAGCGTTCACCTTATCTCTTTCATTTGTCTATAACTAGTATTACCAACCCTCGTCGAAATGCATTCTTAATGTCCACACCCTTCGGCGCATTACTCCTTTTAAGCTTCCTTTCACACCAAGTGAGATTCCTAGGCTTTATCAATTTGCCCTCCATTAATCAAATTGATTTATGGCCCTCTTAACTCCTTAAACATTTACATGGTTATTTCCGTAGCAATCCATTCTTAACTCCATCCGAAAATTCCCTTGGATCAAAGTGGTCCTTCAACTTTCATCGTCATGTCATTCCCTTCCATTGACATGTCTAGAGCTCGACTACAAGATAGACAAATTTCAACTTTCAACCTTATCACCGATATATATATATATATATATATATATATACATCTTGGCACATCTTTGTGCCATCCTCAGGAAACACCATAATTCCTCCTTTGAATTTCAATGAGGTCATCTCCTTAAGTTTCCCTTCCATGCTGGACTCGTACTTCCGTCCATGGGCCTCAAGGGTTCCATCCATTCCTATAATACGTCCAGTATCGATGTTTAATCATGACATATCTCAATTTCCTTCTAGTCTTCAGGCTAGGTGTTTTCAGTAGCCATCACGCTAGTCCATTAGCGAACTTCCAATTTAAGAGTTGAATCTCTTACTTCTTAAGGGAAGATCTATCCCTCCATTGCCAATTAAACCATGTTTAATTCTCAACGGAAACAATCCACCCTTCCTTAGCGATACGAATATCGCTATAACAATACTTGGTATTTCTCTTCGTTCCACATGCCTCGCCTTCAACTCCCTTTAGGCAGTCTATGCTCTTAATCTCTTATAATTCACATAACTTCGAAGTCTTTTCTTTATACATGCAACGCTATCATATCCACAAGCAATTTCATCCTTCGGCGTTGCCTCTCATTCAATTCCTCTCAGAAAACCGCTACTCGATATCTTTGGAATACATGTAAACTTGAAATCTTCTTCCACCCAAGTAAGATTTTTTTTTTCCAAACCTTGTTGTGAGAATATTCGCAAACCAATTCCAATCATGCTCTAAGCATTCCAATTCATATGGCATTATTGTCACAACGTACAAGCAGTATACATTTCAAATCGCCTTGTTATGCCTCAAGTTCCATTCTGTGTCGTGTCATTACGACCTTCATAAGCGTTTCAATTTTCCAATCGGAATCGTTATAAATGGCGTAGTTATTAGCTTAACTCGAGTCTTCGAAAACTCTTTTCACGTTCATTCACCCATTCGTGTCACGACTCGTCCTTAGTTCATTTCACTAATGGAGAAGCTCTTATAGGGAATCCTTCCACGGTCCGTCTATTGCAGTTCATCGATCTTTGTAAATCTCAATTTCTCGTAACTCACATCGACTATAGTCAATTCATCACTTATTCCAATGCGTGAATGTTACTTCATCAAGCTCACAACTTGCGCTCTTCATACTTAGCATGCAGTAGACATTTACTTAGAGCCCGTATGACACTCTCAAAAACTGTTCATATTTCTCATGGCTCCTTATATGAGTTCAACCATCGTTTCTCGAGATGGTAATGACCCACTCAATCATTCCTTGAGCACTTAGTTCGACTATTATCCACTTCTTTCTACCAAGCGTCGAATCTTCCAACTATTCCTTGCACTTCTCACTTGAGAGCTCAGACATTGGCTCTCTACCGTCATGGGTCTCCTCTACAACCGCACGACATTTTACTTATCATTGTCACTTTTCTCTTGAGAAGCATTAGTGTTTTAGCCTCTGAGTTCCATACTCACTTAGGCGACCTTATCCCAATTCCGTTTGTTCCACTGAATGTCAACATCATCCTGGAATTCGACATTGTCTACAAGAATGTCTCTCGGATCTCACTTCCAAGAGTCATTCAAGTTCTGCGTCCTCTTTCTCGGTACTGACGCTCAATCATAATACTAAGACAATTTAAAGTTTTTCTTCCTTTTACAATAGGGTCTCTTACCCTAAGGAAGTAACTACACAATTCCGTGGCATTTTCTCACTTCAAATTCACCTTGTCCTTACCATTCCATAGGACGGCAACCTTGGAGTCTGCGCTGACGGCGATACCTTTACTCTAGGATTCAAATGCCACCATGTTTTCATGTTCTCTTTCCCATAACTCAGTCATCTCAAGTGACAATACTTGTTCGTCCTTGGGTCTTCACCCGTTCACTTATCGAATGGTCAATTCGATTACCTCAAATCACTTTGCAAGTATTCTCCAAGCGCTCTTTTCATTTACTATACCATTCATTAGAATCATAACTAGTTAGGACTACCAAGTCCGTTCACTTTTCTTGTCGTCAATGACCAATTCATGGTCCAATCACCCTTTAAGAATAATGCCCTATTCTTCAGAGAATAGCAACTCATGATTTCATTGCTCTGGGTTCCAATTCAATCAATCGATCCTAGGAAATCATTAACTTCAGGCAAACTAGCATGCCGATTCTTCCTCGACTCTTACTATACGAAAAAGACGGTACCCATTTTCTATCATGTGTCTTATGCCCAGGTAATCAACCATTTCCCGTAGGCACGTTCTATGCTCATAATGAACATCTCTTTGCTCGTAATCCATGAGCAGCAGCTCTCTTATTCATAGGTTTTTCGATCATTCTCCTCTTTTGCTGGGTCCTGACACCATTCCTCAAAATCAAGAATAATAATCAGCCATATGGTTCTCAAGTTTCAATCCACTCAAGGACTTACTCATCTTATTCAAGGGTTTTTGACCACTTTTACCATATGCTTACGCGACCTTGAGAACTCTGTCTCACACCGGTCGATTATCCGATATCCTTGCAAAAGTATTAGGATCCAAGCAATCTTTGCTCTCAAGCAGTTCCAGGACGATACTTTCCATTGAACAACTTAATAGAAGTAGTCTAGGCAGATCTTATGCCTTCGAGGAAATCCTTCCTCTAGTGACCTTTCACCAATCCTCAAAAGCCTCTTAGGGCTAGTACTGCCAGGGTTACTTTCAAAACCTCTAAGGTTTTCTCATTAAGGTCCTCAATCTAGATGGAGACAATTTCAACTTTCATTTTTCCATCAAACTCAGTCATTCTCATTCTTATTCAAGCTTCACAAGCTTTTCAGAACTCTCATGGTTCTTCCCATACATTCACTTTTCTCGTGAATGAAATAACTCAAAGTCACCTTTCTCGTGACTTCTATCGTCTTGACTCATCAGCACTAGCATTTATCACCACTGGGACTTAGAAAATCTTGGCAGCTCTTCCTCAAGCTTGCTTAATCAACAAATTTCCTCATTTTCTTTCAAAGTTTCTACGACCCATTCAGCTCTTGGGTCTCGTACGATTAACAGATCAAGCCATATTTTCCTTTGGTACTCATACTCCAATCGTCCATCTTTACTCAATTCTCATGATCTATATCAGTTCTCGGATCTCCCATATCATATACACTTGAGCCCAAAGTACTTGTACAACCACCCCTTGGTCGCTCAACCTCATTAAGTTCTCAAGCTACTCGAACCACTATGATTCCTTCCAGGAATGAAAAACTTAAGTCGTCTACTCAAGTCTATCAGTTTCCGGCTGCTCATCTCAATGTATTTCACCGTCAACTAACCCTCTAATGGTTCTTGGGCAATTCTCAATTAATCACCAATTATTCGAGGATCTCAAATCATCCTTGGTCAGCAATCATTCCTCAAGCTAGCCTCAACGAGGCAACTTCTCAACTGACAGCCACTACTAGGCTAGCCTCAACTAGACAACTATCAATCAAGCACTCAAGACGGCGATTCACTAGGTCAAAAGCTCATACTTTAGGCTTAAAGGCATCCACCACTCTAACATAGTCAAACAGACTATCTCATCTCAACATGCCTCGGTTCAACGTGTATAAACCCCTTACGTCATCTAACCTCCCAGTCATACCTTGGCCAAGCCAATCATATGAGGCTAATCATCACATGCTTAACAGGCCCATCACAACCATCACTTTTATTTTTCAAAGGCGTCCAATGCCAAGCACGAAGCTTCTAATCATGTCAATCACAGGTGCCATTACACATGTCATGCCACTTTCAATCATTCTTGATGAGAATCGATCTTGTACCGCACATCCCTTATCCACAATTGGACTCAACCTGATACCCAGACTTTCCCTTTCAAGTTATGACTTGGGTCATTTTTGCCTCTTGCCATCTTTGAAACCTACCAGGAGCCGCTCCTTGTCCAGACCTCTCTATCCCGATGATCACTCTCCGCCCTCATCAGACCTGGCTGTTGCAGGTTGTCCCAAGTCATACATTTATGGAGAAAGCCCCGTTCCACATGTCCCATACCATGTTTCATTACAGTTTATAGGTATCCTATCAACTCGTCCCATACCAAGTGATAGTTTATCAAGTCCAACAACGATAAGTCACTGCATGCATCCTCATCAACTTTCATTTCAAGCCATAAACATAAGCACGGTATGATCGTCCTCATCACTTGTCCTGTCAAAACCATCTTCATATCAATTTCTATCCATTCAAGAGTTCTAATTCCACCAATGACCGTCATATCTCACAGATCACTTGTCTATATTCTATTATATATCTCAAGTCCAGTCAACATTTAAATCAAATCCCTATGCATTCGTTCACAACTGATCTTCGATTCAGATACTCCTCGTATTCATCTCAACTCATATCACCCAAGGCTGCCAATAGTAATTGATAGCTAAATCATCAAAATATTACGCAGTTCAAGCCTGAATCCACTAATATCAGTCGTCTCTTTATAATTCGTACTCCTTAAGTTAGTTCATTGACAAATCAAGATCACAATCACTCACCTCAATTGACCCTTCATTCATAAACAATTCCCTATTATCCTTAAGCACAATTACTACCTCAAAATCCATGCTTAAGCACATCAAAAAAAGTATGACCATCATCGACATTCAAAATAGCCATGGTCGGGGGTCGCCATCACCAAATCGAGCCAATAAACTAGGACATCTAAGATGAGCTATTGGAGTCCCCTATATCCTCCGCGTCCTCTTTCGGCTCATACTCGGAGAATATCTCGGAGCGGACCTCGATGGAATCCTCCATGGTCTCCTCATGTGACGGCTCGGCGAAACCCTCCTCGGTAGCCTCCACGACAATCACCTCGTCCTCAGTGAACTCCAAGGTTGGGGTCTTCTCTGATCCATTCCTAGACCCAACTACAAACCCCTCTGGCAACTCCTGCTCCCCAACAGTCTGGCACCAATTAGATATGACTCCCTAGGGTACCTCGTGGGGCTTCAGCGGTCCAATCGACTCGTCTCCTATCTTCTTAAACTGTGCCTCAAACCTGTGAGGCTTCTAGGCCGGGTTACCCTCGTCGACCCATACGACCGTACACTTTCTCACATAAATGTTCCCTTCCTTATCCGGAAACTCGTCAAAATATGCCGTCATCTCCTTGGGATCCCTAAAATGAATAGGCCACATACCTAAAGCCTAGGATCTGTAAAAATAAGAGTCCCCAAAGGGGTGAGATACACATCTCAGTAAAAGAGTCCTATCCCTAGGTCAGGCCGATCGTCCACTCAGGTAGTCATCTATCACAAAATTCCACACTCATAATCATACATGCATAAACAAATAAAGATAGTGACATACAGATGATGGGCATGCAACTCTGATACCATGTCACACTCAGATGATCATGCACACCTCATCCTGCCATTTCACCACAACCATCTTTTCCTGCCTGCCTCATCCTCCAGCCCGCGCTTAGATTGCATCAGGCTTAGTCCGCGTAAACGCATCAGACCGTCATTGGCAACCCGCGTAAACGCATCAGGTTTCAATGAATCTCCAGGCCAATATTATCACCACATACCTCCGTCCCGCAAATAATTCACATCAGGATCGTGGTCATCTCAACCCCGCGATTAGATCGCATCAGGGCACCACACAACATCAACTCCACCCCTCGATTACATCGCATCAGGGCATCCACCTCCTGCCCCACGTTTCATATGCCTCAGGGCCTCGCCATGTCATGCTCATGCCATGATTTTCAATTCGTTTTCCATACATGACAATAGGTGCAATTCATGCACAATTCAAAGACTCATGGCATGCAAGACAATCAAGTGACACAAACATACATGACAGATAATTCAAGCGCAAGCAATGGCACACATAAACCCCTATACAATCTTAGGACATTCCAAGAATAATCCTCTTGAAAACTCTTACAAATCCTTCAATTTATCGCTTGGCTCGCCCAATTGAGTCCAATCTTCCTATCCTAAGTTTATAATTCCATTACCTTGCATTTGATAACACCAAAATTCACTTCTTGGATCCTCACAATCTCGGTTCCAAGGGTCCAAGACAAACGTCACCGCGCAACCTAGGAATTTTAATCAATTAGTCAATTTTCTTGTCCAAATCCTCAATCCATGAACCATAAACCTCCATAGCATAATCCTTATCATCTTAAAATGTCTTAAACATCAATTTGAGACTCAAAAACCAACGCTAACAACCCCCACAAATTCGGTTTGCCCGGAACCGAACCGGTCCTTCTCGGTTCCGTGCAAACCGGACACAACCGGTCCTCAATCTCCTCCAAATCCACCATTTAAGCATCATCCTACCTCTTAACGTGTCTATCTAAGGATTTATGAGGCTCACCGTGAGTTTGAGGTCGAATGGTCATCGAAATTCAGTCGAACGTCGCCGGTTCCTCCAAAGTCAGCACCAGCAGTTTTCTGTGCAAGGTTTACAAGATCGATTCGAGGTCAAAATTTCTTCAAATCACTCCCAACTTTTACCACAGATTCATACAGATGTCCTCTAGACTTCCATAAAATTTGACCTCAAAAATCTAACATTTCGACCTTCAAAAGGGTAAAAAACCGAACCTACCTCAGGTTGAGCTCGATTCTGTCGGCTTTCGAGAAAACTCTTGGCTGGAGCTCCTCGGTGGTCCAAATTTCATGTTTCGACTTCGAGGAGTCAGAAAGACGTAGAACTAGGTTGATATGGTTAGCCGGCGGTCATACGGTGGCCAGAGGAGGCCGTCGTGGACGGCGAAGGAGGGCGGCAGATCTGGTCGGCGACAACAGAAAGAAGAAGGAAGAAGAAGATGGTTTTCAGTGAGCTTGAGGGAGTTATAGCCAGCCAAATGAGGTGAGGAGAGAGAGAAAAAGCCTTATATTCAAGGCTTGAGTCAAAGGGGTTGAATGGTTGGTGTATAAGGTTGGACAAGACTACTCATTCATTGATCTTGTGACACTTGTCCTCAATGTCAATCAACTTGATTCAATGGCCCATAATTCTCCTTGTGTTCGGCAGCCTTAAGGGGTTTAAAGTCCAAAATGCCCTTCTTCAAATGCATGGGCAAGGCTTTAAGCTGGAGGGGCAAAAGGGTAATTTTACCCTTGACATTCAGAACGTCGTTTTTCTTGCTCCAAAATTCTTCGATAGGGCGACGACCAATCCGAATAACGTTGAAATTCTTGATTTTCCATTTCAAATTTTTCAAGACTCGTTTCTGATGGTTTCCTCTATTAGACGTGGTTCCAGCCTATCTCGAACCGACAGGTGGTTTTTGCAGACTTTACGCGTATCGACCTTGTGATTCTCATCACATTCAAAGCTCGTCAATTCGTGGCAGCTTTGGTTGTCATGTAATTGCGAGGGTCTATCACTAGTTCATATGGTCTCGATCTTCACTGTCCGATTTAGGAAAAATTTTGCAAATTATACGTTGGTTAAGCGGCATCACCCGCACTCTAATCGTATGACACTCGCAAGGCATTCCCTAATCGTTCTTGGATCAGCCTTTTGTGGCTCTAAATATCCCCTCGACAATCCTTTTGGTCAAAGCGCCATTTCTTATCCGAATTCCCTAGGTCCACGTACCTTGTCTCGCGTTAGCCTTTCCCTTTTGGTCAGCTTACTCGAATTGATTAGGTTCGAGCGAGATATGACTAAAATACATCTCTAGATTCATTTCTCATTAATGAGTCTGAAATTGACTGGGAATCAGAATGTCACAGTTCGCCAAACCATGCGCATCCGCTGGAATTCTTCTAGCCATACCAGTACTAAAGATCCTTTTACGGGCTTTCTCTAGTAATGTCCTGTTAATCAATTCTGCAAAGTGTTGCGGTTTAATAGCACTAGTACGGTGTTTCACTATGCTCTTTTTCATGCATAATTTATTTACCAGCTTTGAGCAGGACTCCATGCTACTGTCAGCTCGTACATGCTTGATCGATTTACCAGTCTCCGTTTCAATCAAAGCTCTCGACCGCATATTCCTGACAACAACATCAAACTTGTGCTTCTGCACAAACGCCTAGGCCTTCCTCGAGTAGCCATTAGACTCTTGAACAGATGTCAACATCTCAGGAGCAAAACTTATCATTGTCCCACCTTGAAGTTTATACAGGCCATTATGCTTGACTCCTTTCATTATTACCAAGGCACCTCAAACAATCTTCAGGACTCCACCTCGTGAAGAATACCTGCATCCAACTGAACCTAGGGCACCTAAGGAAATTAAGTTCTTGTTCAATTTTGGAACATGTCGTACTCCAGTCAATGTCCTTACAATACCATTATGCATTTTGATTTTAATATCACCAACACCTATAACATCGCATTCAGCGTTGTTTCCACTACTACTTGTGCATTGATAAGTAGCAAATCAATTCCTGTTTGGTGTAGCATGAAAAGAACAACCATAATCCATAATCCATCCGTTAAACGATGAATCCTTAGTGACAGAGAAGACACAATCGACACCATCAGAATTTTCAGCTATAGCTGCAACATTATCTGCAGATTCAACTCTAATTCCTTTACCAGCTTCGTTTTTCAACTTTAAGCAATTTCTTCTAAGATGCCCTCTTTTGCCACAGTCCCAATAGACATCACCGCCAGTTCTAGATTGACTGCGTCTATTCATGTTCATACTACTTCTACTAACACGCGTACTAGCTCTTCTTCTTTCACCTACTAAAGCAGCATATATAGATTCACCAGATTATCTTCTATGGATATCCTCACTCAGAATCAAATCTGGAATCCCATCAAACGTCAAACTTGTCGACCTAGAGGAATTACTAACTGCAGTAACAGTAGTATTCCAACTATTAGGCAATGAGGATAATAGAATCAAAGCACGTACCTCATCTTCAAAGTCAATCTCAACTGAACTCAATTGACTAACGATCACATTGAATTCATTGATATGATTAGCAACTGATGTACCTTCACTTATCTTCAAATTAAACAAACGTCGCATCAGATAGACCTTGTTGATCCCAGAAGGCTTCTCGTATATGTCCGACAGGGCTTTCATCAAATCCGCAGTGATCTTCTCTTTAACGATGTTAAACGCGACGTTACGAGCCAATGTCAATTGAATAACACCCATCGCTCGTCTATCCAGCAATTCCCAATCGGCTTGCTTCATCGTCTCTGGTTTCTTCCCAGACAGGGGCTCATGTAGCTTCATTTGATATAAATAATCTTCTATCTGCATCTTTTAGAAACCAAAGTCCTTCCCCTCAAATCTATCGATTTTCCCTTTAGCTTCTTCTATGGCCATCAATTCACTTCAACTCAAGCAAGTCTAACTCTGATACTAATTGTTGCGCGTAACCAAGCGATCGAACAATAAAATAGACATAACGAGTAAAGTAAAACGAACACTAGATGTACGTGGTTCGGTCGCAAAAACCTACGTCTATGGGGAGAGCAACAATGAATTCCATTATAGATCAAGCGATACATAGAGATTACAGATCACTCGAGTTATACAAACACACTCTTGGTGTTTCTCAACCCCAATTACATCCAAGAACACTCACAGTGTTTAGCCTTCAATTTTTAGCGAAATAATATCTCAATCTCGCAAATGAATTAAAACGCAAATCTAACCTCAAGATTTAACCATCTTCGGCAATTTAATTCTTGATGTAATTCTACGAACAAAACTCACCGAGAAAACTCTCTCAAGCACTCGTGCGGCGCTTCAATGATCGTCTTAGGATCGAAGTCCAAGATCACTTATATATGCATAATTGTGTCAACCGTTGCCGACTCAAATAAGGAGTCAATTCCCTTGTTTTATTTCCTTGCTTATCTGACACACAAGTGCAAGTCAAATCCACGGTTGAAATATTCAAATCAGCCCCCTCTTGTAGCAGATTTCCTTTTGTTCTGCATGTGGGACCAACCTTAAGCAAGATTTGATATCCTCTTTTCGTGGCCGCAACGCTTCAGCGCATGGACAAAAGTCCAAGTTGTACTTTCCTCTTTTTGTGTGTAATCTTCACATATTCGATTTTTATTGATCTGTAATATTCGGGATTCAACTTTTGCTGTTATCCATTGGCTCAAATTCGAGACAATTTCAACAGGTTTTCACTTGGTGTAATGCAACTGGCGGAAGACTTCATTCTCTTGAAGTCATTTTTTGTTGTTTCCTTGTAAGCCTTTGTTAGCCCTTTGCCTCTTCATCAAGTACCACAAACATTCAATTTATTGATGTAATCGCAGCAGTTTGCACTCAACAGGTAGAATTTGAACATGTGACTTTTAATTCTTACCTTAGAAATCCCTTGACTTGACACACCTGTGGAAAGTGCCTACCGAGTTAATAGTACAATGCATGAATTGTGAGTGACGTCATACATCGTTGTCATCGGACGTTTCTTATTAGGACTGTCTTGGCCCTTTACCTCTCCAACGAGTTCCACGACCTTTCAGTTTATTAAGCAGTGATTTCAAATCTAGAGTTCTCTGTTTCTTGGTGGGCCAAAGGAAAATGTTGGGTACTGAACCCATTAAATATTCAATCGAAATCGCGGAAACATGCCCATATGAATCACTTGAGTCATTGATCATAAAAAGCATATCACGAGGACATACTTTAATTGTTACAGGTTAAGAGCCCTTTGTGATCTCAAAGTTGCTTTGACGAACGACAACTAGCAGTCGGTAGGGAGAAGAGTTCTACGTTCTGTATTTTGTGAGTGAGTCGAATGTTACGATTACTAATCCTCTGGAGAGGATGACGTTCTTTCAAGCAACATCTGTTGAACGAAGGAACGTATCCTTTCGTTCAAGTAACGTCTGTTGAACGAAGGAATGTCTCATTTCGTTCAATATTACAGATAACGGTTAGGGGTGTGGTTGCCCGCATGGGCACACACCGTAATCCCGTGGACCCTACTTAACATAATCCAATATCTCCCACTCGCCCATGTAGGGCAAACGACTCTCATTCACCCATAAAGGGCCAAACATAACTCTTAATATCTTCGCAAAGTTCATATTGGCAAATAACCCGTGCGACCATCATACATTGAGAGCTCGTCGTCATATATCCGTTGGGAGTATATGACAGCTCTTAAAATGGGCATAATCAAAGATAGATTTTAGTATGCTATACCCTAAATCTATCAGTCACATTTGTACATCTCACTAGATCTCATTTAATAATTAGATATATTATATTCACAATTATGATTACACTAAATAACCATAATTGATCGGTCTGTGAATATAGTCCATAATGCGACTAAAAACTCCAAATCAATCTTCCTCTTTCATTAGACCTCTCAATTTCAGTTTAGCTCGCTTTTCTAGAAGCGTACCTTTAGATTGAATCAATTCCAAGACCATAGGCAACACTCTAAGATAGTAAACACTAAATAGTAATTTCAACAATCACGAAAAGTCATGAGGATACTAAAATTGAGAATTTTATCCTCGAGAGTCTCACACGATTTAAGAAAATTCAGATCATAACTTTTGCCAACTCTCATTGGTCGACTATGCATGCGTAATATGAAATACATATTACGGTATTTTCTCCTTCCCCATGGAGCATATATATTTTCTCCTTCCTCATGGAGCGTATGTCTTTCTATTTTAATACCGTACAGATGATCATTTTGGCACACTCAATGTCTGACTTGAGTTTACGTAACAACTCTTGCCAAGAGTTTCCATCAGAACTCTCATCTGACAATAAAGACAGGTAAAGTGAAATATGTGGGTCATTTCACTTTCGAACATAGTAAATTTTAAGTCCTTAACCTAACATTCTTGTTAAGGCTACATAAAATATTTTAAACTTGAGCTCTCAATTATCACCTAGATAATAAGCTTAAAATTGTCTCATCTTTATTCATTACATAATAAATAGAGGCAATTACCCATGTGAGTGGACTAATCTCTCATCTGTCCGACATACCTTCTCAATATAATGCACAAAGTACTAACATGCATAAATATCAAATAGACTTATCGACTTCCATATTGACAAACAACATCATCAATTATATATGTTCAAGGAAAAAATATAAATATTCAATACATCAACCTCTACGCAATCCTAGAGTCTTTATATGACTAAGAAAGACATCTCTCAGAATTGACTTTATCATAGGATATGCTAACATTTATGCATAGATACATACTATAGGTTTATTTCCTTTCGTGCTACCATGTCCTTAACATAGTTATACTTAATGTCTATGTGTTTGGTTTTGCCACGGAACTTAGGATCCTTAGTGTAAGCTATTGCTGCCTGACTATTACAATAAACCTTCACAGGGTTTGCAGCATCTCTAGTAACACCCAAATGATCCAGAAATCTTCTAGGCCAAGCACCCTTTTGTGTTGCCGCTGATAATGCAACGAACTAGGTTTCCATGGTGGATAAGGCTGTACACTGTTGTTTCTTACTGCTCCATGATATGGCACCATTATTCAGTAAAAATGTATTTCCAGAAGTGGATTTCCTCTTATCCAAATCTCTTTCCCAGTCAGGATCAATATAGCCCTCAAGATGCAGATCACTTCATTGATACGTCATCGAATAATCGGCAGTTGCCTTCAGATACCTCAAGATTCTCTTAACGACAGTCCAATGTGCTTGACCTGGATTGGATTGATATCTATTGACCAGTCCAACTGCATAACAAATATCAGGTCTTGTACACGTCATAGCGCACATGAGACTTCCAATAACACTGGCATATGGAACGTTTTTCATATGTTCTTGTTCTTGTGGAGTCTTATGACACATTCTTCGGCTCATCCCTTCACCTTTTGGAATCTTGCATATGGAATCATTGAAGAACTTCATTGACATATGTCTCTTGGGAAAGAGACAACAACTTTTTTGAACGATCTCTCGAAATCTTAACTCGGAGAATGTATGTAGCTTCACCCATATCTTTCATTTAGAAATTAGAAAATAACCAACTTTTGACTGTCTTGACAAACTCCATATTGCTTCCAGCAATCAGTATGTCATCAACATATAATGACAAAATTACAAAGTGATTTTTAGATCTTTTGATACACACGCAATTGTCTTCATTAATCATATCAAAATCATATGCTACTATAGCATTATGAAAGCGTATATTCCATTGTCTAGAAGACTACTTAAGGCCGTAAATCGATCTCAAGAGTCGACAAACCTTTTGTTCTTGGCCTTTTTTAACAAACCCAATAGGTTGTTCCATATAGATTTCTTCATCTAATTCTCCATTGAGAAAAGCAGTCTTAACATCATCTGATGTAACTCAAGATCCAAACTAGCCATTATTGCTAGAATAAGGCGAATCGAGGTAAATCTTACCATAGGAGAAAAATATCTTCATAGTCAATTCATTCATTTTAGAAGATCAACGAGTTCCCAAACGTGGTTTGATCTCACTGATTCCATTTCTTTTTCCATTGCTTTGATCCATTTTTTCTTATTAGGGCATGATAGAGCCTTGTTTATATTTCTTGGCTCATCCTCTTCTAGTGGAGCGATCACAAAAGCTTCCCCTTCAATTTCAAAGCATCGTCGAGGAATGCTTTTGTGAATTGTTTGCCGTGGAGAAGATTGTAACAAGGGTACTTCATTCTCCATTATGTCCCCACTAGAATAGGATAATGGTATTGATTCATCAAGTGGTTGCAATTGAGACTGGTTTGCACTCAACTCCCCACTTCTCACATTGCTCCCAATTGGATCATTATATACAGCAATTCCATTATCCTGATCTAAGGTCTCAAATAGGGAACAATCTTCACCTATTTCGCCCTTTCTTGGAAAATCATTATTTAAGAATGTGACATCTCTTGATTCAAATTCAGTCACGCTTCGGCTTTCTTGCTCACATATGAATTACATATCCCTTAGAGTGTTTTGAGTATCTTATGAAGATACTCTTTTTACCTCTTGGTCCCAATTTCATAAGATACTCTTTTTACCTCTTGGTCCCAATTTTCCATATTTATGAGAGGACTCATGAGTATAGACAGTATAATCCTAAGGTTTAAGAAAGCTTAAATTAGGTTTTCGACCTGTCCACAATCCATATAGGGTGGAAGATACTGATTTGGAAAGCACTCGGTTAAGTACATAGGCAACAATCAATAAAGCATCACCCCCAAAGGCGATCGGTAAATTGGCTTGTGCCATCATGGACCTAACCATTTCTAGTAAGGTTTTGTTTCTTTTTTCAGCCACTCCATTTTGTTGAGAAGTATATGGAATGGATAATTATCTATCTATTCCCTTTTCATTACATAAATATCTAAACTGATTAGATAAATACTCTTGACATCGACCGGATCTCAAAGCATTTATTTTCTTATCTAACTGATTTTTCGCTAAGGTCATAAATTTCTTGAAACAACTTAATGCTTCCGATTTATGAGAAATCAGATAGACATATCCATATCGAGTATGATTGTCAATAAATGCGATGAAATAAATATCACCATGCCTTGTTTTTACATTCATTGGACCACAGATGTCTGTATGAACTAATTGCAAAGGAAATTCAGCTCTAGTGCCCTTTCCAAATGGCTTTCGTGTAGTTTTTCTAGCTAGGCAATGTTCGTAAACAGGCAATTAGACTTTTTCAATATTACCTAATAAGCCATCTTTGGCTAATATATTCATTATATGTTGGCCAATATGACCAAGCCTAGCATGCCAAACATTTACATCATTCTCACTAGAATTGGAAGATGCAAATAAGGAATAACATACATTCACACTAGCATGTTCAATATCTAATACACTAAAGCCATCCATGAAATAACCAGGACCATAGTAAATTGTACTTAACAATAGATCCACAACATTATTACGGAAATTCATACTAAAACAAAGTTTGATTAAAACTAATACATATATTAAATTTCGACGAATTTCTGAAGCATATAGGACATCGTGCAGGAATAATGTGTGTGACATTCTAATTTTCTAGTCATTTTCAGACTCATTAATGAGAATTATATCTAGCGATATGTTTCAGTCGTATCTCGCTCGAATCTGATCAATTTGAGTAGACTGACCAAAAGGGAAAGGCTAACGCGAGACAAGGTACGTGGACCTAGGGAACTCGAATAGGAAATTGCGCTTTGCCCATAAGGATTGTCGAGGGGACATTTAGAGCCATAAAAGGCCGATTTAAGAACTATTAAGGAATGCATTACTAGCGTTATACGATTAGAGCGCGGGTGATGCCGCCTAACCAATGTATAATTTGTAAAATTTTCCTAAATCGAATAGTGATGATCGAGACCATCGGAACTAGAGATAGACCCTCACAATTACATGACAACCAAAGTTGGCATGAATTGACGAGCCCTAATTTTGATATGAATCATAGGGTCGATACGCGTAACGTCTGCAGAAAGCCGCCCATCGGTTCAGGATAGTTGGAAACATGTCCGATAGAGAAAACGATTAGAAATGAGTCTTGAATATTGAAAATGGAGAATAAAAAATTCCAACGTCATGATTGGATTGGCCATCTCCTTATCGAAAAATATTGGAATGAGAAAAAAAACGACGTTTCGGATGTCGGGGGTAAAATTATCATTTTGCCCCTCAAGCCCTAGCCTTACTTATATAATTGGATGAGGACATTTGGTCTTTAATATACCCCTAAGGTTGCCGAAAATGAGAGAGGATCATGGCCATTGGATTGGCTTGATTGACACATTGGACATGTGTTAATGGATTAGCCCTTGAGTGAACATTTTCATTTTTCCTCAACTACCATTCAACTCATTGACTTTTGAAAGTTGAATATAGCCTTTTCTCTCTCTCTTGGCCGGCCATCTTCTTCATTTTCACCGTGAACCATCTTCTTCTTCTTTTTCTTCTTCCCTTTGCCGAACTGCTGCCGCCCGACAGGTTTGTGTCCCCCCGGTTCGCAAGCTCTGGCGACTCTCCGACGACTTCTAGCCGCCGAGCCGACCATTCACACTTTGCTCAACCTCTTGTCGACATCCTCGAAGTGGAAGCAAGTCGTTTGACCCACCAAAGAGCTCCGGCCAGCCGATCTCCCGCGAGTCGATGTAAATCGTCGCAACCAGAGGTAAGCTACATTTCTGCCCTCTTAAGACCCCGAAACTTTGAAGTTTTTTAACCAAATTTTGTGCATATCTAGGGGACTCATAGAGTGATTTGTGAAAAAAAAAATTGGGGTTAATTTGATGGATTTTTGACCTCAAAGGAGTCTTGTGTTTGAAGGGCCGGAATTGCCGGTTTGAGACTAAGGGAAACCGGAGATATTCAAGGAGTTTCTGGCGATGACTTGGCCTCAAATCTTCGGTGAGCTTCCCAAATCCTTAGATCTACATGTTAGCAAGTAGGTTAGTGAATAAATGGTAGATTTGAGGTAGTTTAAGGGCTGGATAATTGCGATATACACAGAATCGAAAATAGCCCTGTTTGGTTCTGTGCATATTGATTTTGTGGGGGCTGTTGATGGTTGGATTTGAGTCTCAAATTCATCAATGAGACATGTTAGGATGTTGGGAGACATATCATTAAGGTTTGGGGTCTATGGATTGGTGATTGGGCAAGAGAAATTGACGGTTGAATGAAATTTCAATAGGTTGCCCGGCTGAATTGTTATTGGGTTGCTTGGACTGAGTTCTTGAGGTGCTTGGGAGAAGGATTTTGTGACATTAAGCTTAAGGTAAGGGAACCCTAAACCTATGATAGGAAGATTGGACTCAATTGGACGAGTCGGGTGAATTTTTGGGTGATCCCTGAAGGGTTTTTAATGTGATTGTTCTTTGTGCATCTTATGACGGTATAGAGGATTTGAATGTGTGTCAAAGTTTGTGTTTTGAAATGACTACCATGTGTGAATGTCAATTGATCGTCTTGCATGCCATATGTGTATGATTTGTGCTTGAGTTGCACATTGCATTATGTGTGTGAATTGCATTGAAACTTTGGCATGACTGAGACATGGTGAATATCCTGAGGCGTATGAGAGACAGGGTGGTATGAGGAATACCTTGAGGCGTTGAGGCGCGGGGTTGGAGTTGTATGGCACCTTGATGCGTATGAGATGCAGGGTTGAAAATGCCATAGTCCTGATGCGTTGAAACGCGGGACGAAATTGTGATATGTCGACACTGGCCTGGAGTAACATTGAAACCAGATGCGTTTACGTGGGTTGTCAATGACGGTCTAATGCGTTCTAAACGCGGCATGAGAATGAGGCAGTCTGAAGGGTGGAAGTGGTGAAGTGGCGAAGTGGCATGGCGATTTGTGCATGATCATCTGGATGTGTTATGATGCCATGACTGCATGCCTGACATATGTGTGTTGTATCTATAATTGAATACCTCGCATGTTTATTTGTGTGAAATGCTAGTATTTATGACTGCCTAAGTGGACTGTCGGCCTAACCTAGGGTTAGGATCCACCTTACTGAAATGTAAATCTCACCCCGTTGTGGGACCCCCTTTTTACAGATCCTAGGTCCTGAGGATGTGGCCTATCAGATTTGGAGACCCCAAAGAGATGTCTGTCTATTTTGACAAGTTCCTTGATGGGCAGGGAACCATTTATGTCAGAAAGTGTACAGTAGTATGGGTAGACGAGGGTGGGAGTAGCTAGAAGCCTCATAGGTATAAGGCCTGGTTCCGGAAGGTTAGGAATGTTTCTACAGGGCCGCTGAACCCCACTGAGGTACCCTAGGGAGTCGTCCCTAGTTGGTGTTATCTCACCTGGGTTTTAGAGCAGGCTGAGGAGTCAGTTGTCGATTCGAGGAATGGACTTGAGAAGACCTCGACCTTAGAGGATACTAAGGAGGTCTTAGTGGTAGAGGTTACAAAGGATGATCTGGTGGAGTTGTCCGCTGACGAGACCATGGAGGACACCGTAGAGGTTTGCTTGGAGACCTTCTCGGAGTACGTGCCCATGGAGGAGGCAGAGGAGATTGATGGCTAGCTATTCATTTTAGGAGCTCTTGGTATTCTAGTCCGACTTTTGATGGCGACCCTGATGCTTGTTTCCTTTGATGGGTGATGGACCTCTTTGTATTACCCCGTCTCCCTAGTGTATCTAGTTTCTATGCTCATGTATGAACTTTCGGACATTATGTATTATGGTATTCTCGTTATCCAGGTCCCACTTTATATTTGTACGGAGGAGTTATTACATTGTCGCTTCCGTGTGTTTATATATAACACGTCTCTCGACTTATGTGCGGATCCTAGGACATCGAGAGATATCTTGGTTTGCTTGTAGGGAGTCGCGTGCTCGGGCCCAAGGCGCAGGGCATGACATCCTCGTTTGCTTGGTATTAGAGCAAGGTCAGCTCGATCCAAAGTTGATTGAGGACTGGAGTAATAAGGAGGATTAAGTTGGGACAAGGACGAGTAACAAGACCTTAGAAGACTGGTTAGGATAAGACATGGGATGCATCGCATGTGACTTGGCACTTATGGTTGGCATTTGGCCTTGGCGGGGTTGTGGAAATGCATAAGGATTAAGTTCCCTGCTCAATGTTGAAAGTCGTTTCAGGATTTTGGCCTGTTAAGTGAATGAGTATGGCTTGTTGTAGTGAACCGTTGGAGTAAACGGAACTGAGGAATGGCCATGGGCAATTGTTGAAATGTCTCTGGAATTTGTTATATGGAGGACTGTTGTGTTATCGTTGTTTCTGTTGAAGCATAGTTGGTAGCTCTAGACTTGGATAAATGAGTGAGTACTAACTCCTTGATGAACTTGTGGTGAACCAGGCTTAGTAGAAGAATATAAGGATGAGCAATCCATCTAGGAGATTTGGAAGACCTAGAGGTGGAGCTTCTAGCTCGAAGCCTCCTGTAGAAGAAGACCCGAGGATGGATGGCGTACTGAGGGCGCTACAGAGGATTGGCGACCTCATTGACAGGCAGACCAAGGATCGGGATGATGCCATAGCCTCGGTGGTAGGAGCCGCCATAGCTGCCATCAACGCCAACAACGGCAACAACAGGGGCAATGGAAACCAGGGTGAACATGGCTAGAGTAATGAGGCAATGAATGCCCAGGAGGAGATTATCGTGGCCAGACAAATGGGTCAGCTGGTGGAGTAATTCATAAAATGGAAATCGACCCAGTTCGACAGGATTGGAGACCCCGAGCTAGCACCTAGATGGATTGAGAAGTTGGAAAAAGCCTTTAAAGTGCTAAAGTGCACAGACGAAGAGAAAGTACTGTTGGCAGTGTACCAGCTAGAAGGGACCGCAAACGATTAGTGGGCTGCCACTAAGAATGGAGTTTTCCCTGAAGGAACGGCCATGATTTGGGATGCCTTTAAGACGACGTTCAACGACAAATGCTTGTCGGAGATGGCCAGGGAAAGGACGCAAGTAGAATTTCTACAGCTATGTCAGAATCAGCTGACGGTAGATCAGTATGAGGCCGAGTTCTCCAGACTATCAAGGTACGTACCTCGATCTGTAGAGGATCCCCAGGAGAAGAAACGGAGATTTCGGGACGGATTGAGGCCTAAACTCCACAGTCAGATGATAGCCCTGAACTTGATGACTTATAAGGAAATTTATGAGCAGGGCTAGATGATCGAGAGGGATTTAAAGGAGAGGAATGCCGCATCTAGATCGCAGTTTACTTCATTCCGAGACAACCGCCAAATGGGCAAGAGACTGATGGCGGGCAATAGACGTTTTATACCTCTAGTAAGGAAAAACATAGTGAAGTCGCCGAACCCCACGAACTGGAGTTGCCGTCTCTGTGGCAGGAGGCATGAAAATAGGCCATGCCCGGTAAGGACTGGAGCCTGTTTTAAGTGTGGTCAGATGGGCCACCAGATGAGAACGTGCCCGAACCAAGCTTCGGCGAGTCGACCTCAAGGACAGAAACCGAAGGCTGGACCATCGGCTACCACTCCCCAGATCAAGCAGAATCGACCTCCAGCTCTGGGTAGGGTATATGCAGTAGCCCGCAGAGAGGCAAAGGAAGCGCCAAACGTAGTTACAGGTACGGTTTACTTGTGTGACCTTGCTGCATATGCATTGTTTGACCCTGGTGCCATGCATTCATTTGTGTCGCTGAGTTTGCTGATTTGGTGGGTATGAAGTTAAGACCGTTGAGTATAATTCTGCGTGTTGCCACTCCGTTAAAGGATAATATATTGGTTTCATTGGGCTGTGCTGACTGTGAAATTGTGATTGGAGGGAGTAAGGAGAGTATTGATCTAGCTGTATTACCTATGTATGATTTTGATGTGATCATAGGGATGGACTGGTTGGGTAAAAAGGGGACAGTGGTAGATTGTGGTAGTAGAATAAATCGTTTCTACCCGGAAGGTCGCCCTATTTTTGAATTCGTGGGAAGTCGAGGAGGGATCTCGACTCCCTTAGTCTCATCTCTTGAAGTGACAAAGTTGATGTCTGAAGGGTGTCAAGCGTACTTAGTTGCAGTGGTGGATACGACTGCCGAGGAACCAAAACTAGAGAGTATTCCAATAGTGCGTGAGTTCCCTAACATTTTTCCCCAAGAGTTGCCAGGATTGTCACTGGAGCAAGAGATAGAATTCGTGATCGAGTTAGCGCCCGGGATGGAGCCGATCCTCAAGGCACCTTATAGGATGTCCTGTCAGAATTGAAGGAGCTAAAGGTGCAGAGGCAATAAATATTGGATAATGGATTTATCCGATCGAGTGCTTCGCCGTGGAGAGCGCCGGTATTGTTTGTAAGGAAAAAGGATGGGTCCTTGCGTCTATGCATCGACTATAGGCAGTTGAACCAGGTAACAATAAAGAACAAGTACCCACTGCCGAGAATCGACGACCTGTTTGATCAGTTGCAAGGAGCGGCGGTATTCTCAAAGATTGACCTGAGGACCGAATATCACCAGTTGAGGATTAAGAAGGAAGACATACCTAAAACTGCTTTTAGGACAAGGTATAGTCATTATGAGTTCACAGTGATGCCTTTTGGATTGACCAATGCTCCAGCCGCATTCATGGATTTGATGCATCGAGTGTTTAAGGAATTCCTGGACAGATTCGTCATAGTCTTTATTAACGACATTATGATTTACTCGAGGAGTGATGCAGAACACGAGGAGCACCTGAGGATTGTCTTGCAGACCCTGAGAGAACACTCGTTATATGCTAAGTTGAGCAAATACGAGTTCTGGCTGAATAAGGTAGTGTTTCTTGGTCATGTGGTGTCGGGAGAAGGAATCGCAAAGGATCCTGCAAAAATCGAAGCTGTAACAAATTGGCCTATGCCTACTATGGTCACGGAAGTCAGAAGTCTCTTGGGATTGGCAGGGTATTACAGACGTTTTGTGGAGAAGTTTTCATCCATAGCCATCCCATTGACGAGGTTGACAAAGAAGGAAACAATGTTTGAATGGACAGATAAGTGTGAAAAGAGTTTCCAAGAACTCAAACATCGGTTGACAACTGCATTGGTGTTGATGATTCCATCAGGACCAGGGGGCTATGAAATATACAGCGATGCCTCGCTAAAAGGACCGGGCTGTGTGTTAATGCAGCATGGAAGAGTAGTGGCCTACACATCCCGACAATTGAGACCATATGAAATGAACTACCCGACTCACGATCTGGAGTTAACAGCGATCATTTTTGCTCTAAAGATCTGGAGACATTATCTGTATGGCGAGAAATTCCAAATTTACACCTACTACCAAAGCTTGAAGTATCTGTTTTCCCAGAAGGAACCAAATATGAGGCAGCATCGATGGATGGAGCTGCTCAAGGATTATGATTGTGATATATTGTACCACCCTGGGAAGGCAAATAGAGTCGCAGATGCGCTGAGTCGGAAGTCAAGCATCGCCTGTCTGCTAGTAAAAGGTTGGTCGATGATCGATGATTTGAGAGATTTTGAGTTTAGACTAGAAGTTTGCTAGTTGTCTAGTTTGATGGCTACATTGAGGGTAAAACCTGAGGTCCAGTAAGGAATAAAGACGTTACAATTTACAGATCCAGAAATTCAGAAAATTCTGGAGATGGACGTGACAAAGAGAAAACCAGAGTTCTAGGTGTCGGAGGACGGAATCTTGAGGTTCCGAGGATGCCTATGCGTACCAAAGGACAAAGGACTCAGGGAAAGGATTTTATCGGAGGTACATAGGAGCAATTATAGCATCCACCCGGGAAGTATGAAGATGTATCAGAATCTGCGCCAGCACTATTGGTGGAACGGGATGAAGGTGGATGTAGCGAAGTGTGTGGCAAAGTGCTTGACATGCCAGCAAATGAAAACGCAACACTATAAGCCTAGAGGATTATTACAGCCATTGGAAATACCGAAATGGAAATGAGAGCATATAACGATGGACTTTGTGAGGGACTCCCGAGGAGCTAGAGAGGTCACGACTCTATATGGGTAGTCGTGGACAAATTGACTAAGTTCGTACACTTCATCCCTGTGCGAAAGGATTTTGCAATGGATAGATTTGCCGAGTTGTACATGAGACAGATAGTGAGGCTACATGGAGTACTTGTGACAAATACCTTAGATAGAGATCCCAAAGTTCACAGCGAACTTTTGGAAAAGTTTTCAAGAAGCCATGGGAACCCGACTGCAATTTAGTACGACGCACCAGCCACAGACGGACGGACAGACGGAGAGGACGATTCTGACACTTGAGGACATGTTGCAAGCGTGCGTCATAGGATGGGAAGTTCAGCTGCATTTGGTGGAGTTTGCGTATAATAATAGTTGCCGGCAAAGCATCCAAATGGCATCATTTGAAGCACTTTATGGAAGGGCTTGCAGAACCCCAATTTGCTGGGATGAGGTTGGAGAAAAAAGTATCATAGGCCCAGAGTTGGTAGAACAATCTGTGGAAGCGGTAAGGATAATTCAGGATAGACTGAAGACGACACAAAGTCGTCAGAAGAGTTATGCGGACAAGCGGCGTAAGCCTTTGGAGTTTCAAGTAGGCGACCATGTTTTCCTCAAGATGTCACCAATGAGGGGATTATCACGATTTGGAAAGAAGGAAAAACTAAGCCCAACGTATGTAGGTCCATTTGGAAAAACTAAGCCCAATGTACGTAGGTCCATTTGAAATACTGGAGCGAATTGGAACCTTGGCCTACAGGCTTGCCTTACCGCCTAATCTATCCTAAGTGCATAATGTCTTCCACGTGTCAATGTTGTGGAAATATGAACCAGACCCGACACATGTGCTGAACTACGAGGCCATAGAAGTGGACGACCAGGTATCCTACGTGGAGAAGCCGATCAGGTTCGAAGATTGGAAGGAGCAAATTCTCAGGAATAAGACGATTCCATTGGTCAAAGTTGTGTGGGAGCACCATGGAACCGAAGATGCCACGTGGGAAAATGAAGAGACGATGAGGGGACAACACCCCCATTTGTTTGAATAATTAAGGATGATGTAAATTTCGGAGACGAAATTTTTGTAAGAGGGAAGAGTTGTGACATTCTGATTTCCCAGTCATTTTCAGACTCATTAATGAGAAGTGTATCTAGCGATGTGTTTCAGTTATATCTCACTCGAATCTAATCAATTTGAATAGACTAACCAAAAGGGAAAGGTTAACGCGAGACAAGGTACGTGGACCCATAGAACTCGAATGGGGAATGGCGCTTTGACCGTAAGAATTGACGATGGGACATTTAGAACCACAAAAGACCAATCTAAAAATGACTGAAGAATACATTGCTAGCGTTATACGATTGAAACACGGATGATGCAAACGCGGATGATGCCGCCTAACCAACGTATAATTTGCAAAATTTTCCTAAATCGAACGTTGACGATTGAGACCATAGGAACTAGTGATAGACCCTCACAATTACATGACAACAAAAGTCACCATGAATTGACGAGCCCTAAATGTGATATGAATCACAGGGTCGATACTCGTAACATTTGCAAAAGGCGTCCGTCGGTTCGGGATAGGTTGGAACCACGTCTGATAGAGAAAATGATTAGAAACGAGTCTTGAAAATTGAAAATGGAGAATCAAGAATTCCAACATCATGATTGGATTGGCCATCACCTTATTGAAGAATATTGGAATGATAAAAAAATGACGTTCCGGACGTTGAGGGTAAAATTACTATTTTGCCCCTCAACCCTTGCCTTACTTATATAATTAGACGAGTGCATTTTGGTCTTTAATATACCCCCAAGGTTGCCAAAAATGAGAGAGGATCATGGCCATTAGATTGGTTTGATTGACACAGTGGACATGTGTCAATGGATTAGCCCTTGAGTGGACATTTCCACTTTTCCCCAACTACCATTTAACTCATTGACTTTTGAAAGTTGAATATAGTCTTTTCTCTCTCTCTTGGCTGGCCATCTTCTTCATTTTCACCGTGAGCCATCTTCTTCTTCTTCTTCTTCTCTTTGCCGAACTGTTGCCGCCCAACAGGTTTCTGTCCCTCCGGTTCGCTCGCTTTGACGACCCTCTCCGGCGACTTGTAGCCGCCGAGCTGACCATCCACACTTTGCTCGACCTCTTGCTAACATCTTCGAAGTGGAAGAAAGTTTTTTGACCCACCGAAGAGCTCCGGCCAGCCGATCTCTCGCAAGTTGATGAAAATCGTCGCAACCAGAGGTAAGCTACATTTCTAGACTCTTAGGACCCCGAAACTTTAGAGTTTTTCAACCAAATTTTGTGGAGATCTAGGGGAATCATAGAGTGATCTGTGGTAAAAAGTTGAGGTTAATTTGATAGATTTTTGACTCCAAATGGGTCTTGTGTTTGAAGGGCCAAAACTGCCGGTTCGAGGACTAAGGGAAACCAGTGATATTCAAGGAGTTTCCGGTGATGACTTGGCCTCAAATCTTCGGTGATCTTCTCAAACCCTTAGATCTACATGTTAGCAAGTAGGTTAGTGAATAAATAGTGGATTTGAGGTAGTTTAAGGGCTAGATAATTGCGATATACACATAATCGAAAATAGCCCGATTCGGTTCTGTGCATACCGATTTGGTGGGGGTTGTTGATGGTTGGATTTAATTCTCAAATTCATCAATGAGACATGCTAGGATGTTGGGAGACATATCATTAAGGTTTGCGGCCCATGGATTGGTGATTGGACAAGAGAAATTGACGATTGAATGAAATTTCAATAGGTTGCACGGCTGAATTGTTCTTGAGCTGCTTGGACCGAGTTCTTGAGGTGCTTAGGAGAAGGATTTTGTGACATTCTGATTCTCCTGTCATTTCCGGACTCATTAATGAGAATTGTATCTAGCAATATATTTCAGTCGTATCTCGTTCGGATCTAATCAATCTCGAGTTGACTGACCAAAAGGGAAAGGCTAACGCGAGACAAGGTACGTGGACCTAGGGAACTTAAATAGGAAATGGCGCTTTGCCCATAAGGATTGTCGAAGGGACATTTAGAGCCATAAAAGGCCGATCTAAGAACGATTAAGGAATGCATTGCTAGCGTTATACGATTGGAGCGCGGGTGATGCCACTTAACCAATGTATAATTTGCAAAATTTTCCTAAATCGAATAGTGACGATCGAGACCATCGAAACTAGAGATAGACCCTCACAATTACATGACAACCAAAGTCGCCATAAATTGACGAGCCCTAATTGTGATATGAATCACAAGGTCGATACGCGTAACGTCTGCAGAAAGCCGCCCGTTGGTTCGAGATAGGCTGGAACCACGTCTAATAGAGAAAACGATCGGAAACGAGTCTTGAAAATTGAAAATGAAAAATCAAGAATTCCAATGTCATGTTTGCATTGGACGTTGCCTTATCGAAGAATATTAGAATAATAAAAATGACTTTCTGGGCGTCGGGGGTAAAATTACCATTTTATCCCTCAAGACCTAACCTTACTTATATAATTGGATAAAGGCATTTTGGTCATTAAACCACCCCCAAGGCCACCGAAAATGAGAGAGAATCTTGGCCATTGGATGAGCTTGATTGACACATTGGACATGTGTTAATAGATCAAGCCTTGAGTGGACATATCCACTTTTTCCAACTACCATTCAATCTTTTGACTTGTGAAGACTTGCATATACACTTCTCTCTCTCTCTCACCCCTCACTTGGCCGAAACCCTCAATCCTCTCTGCAATTTCTTCTTCTTCTTCTTCTCTTGCTCGCCAGCTCACTGCCCTATTCTGACTGACTCACTGTTTCGACCATAACTTTTTCATCCGATGGTCGATTGAGGTAAAACCATCGGCAATAGAAAACTTATCGTCTTACCGTTCTAACAAGGTATTATGGGTCCAAATCCAAGGAGTAAAGGTCAGACTGGTCAGTTTTGAATCCGAGAGCTCCCAGCCGACTAGTCTGACCATCCCACTATTCCGGCCATATATTCTTTATCCGATACCAGATCGAGGTAAAACTACCGCCCAATGAAAGCTTATTGTCTTATCTTTCCATATACATATTATAAGCTCAATTTTACCCCGTAGATCTTTCCGTAGCTCGATTTGAGTGGACAAAGGTCAGGCGAGGTCAGATTCTGATTGGTTTTGGGGAAAGACTTGTTCCGGGGTCTTCCGGACTTCAAATTTCTCTAAATTTTTGGTGAGGTCTTCTACACTTATAGTATTAAAGTTGGATGAGCTGTGGTAAAAAGTTCAGATGAATTTGATGGATTTTTAACCCTAAATGGGTTTTGTATTTGAAGGGCCAAAATTGATCGGCGGTAAGCTTGGAGGAACCGGCGCTGTTCTTGGACCATTTGACGTCGCTTGAGCTCAAATTTTCGATGAGGTTTCCCAACCCTTAGAACTACATGTTAGCAAGTAGATTAGTGAATAAATAGAGAATTTGAGTTAGTTTAAGAGCTGGTTATTTAAGGTTTACACATAACTGAAAATCACGCGGTTCGGTTCTGTGTAAATCGATTCTGTGGGGGCTGTTATTGGTTGGATTTGAGCCTCAAATTCATTATTGAGACATGCTAGAATATAGAGGATCATGTCATTAAGGTTGGTGGTTCATGGATGGGTGAATTGGCCAAGAGAAATTGACGATTTGTTGGAATTTCATAGGTTGTGCGGTGAACTTGGTCTTGGACCACTTGGACCGAATTTGAGGAGGTGCTTGAGGAGAGAATTTGTGACATCAAGCTTGAGGTAAGGGAACCCTAAATCTATGATAAGAAGATTGGACTCAATTGGGTGAGTCGAGTGAGATTATGATTGATTTTGAGTGACTTCAATGAGATTATTCTTTGTGTGTCCTAGAATGGTATAGAAGGCTTGAATGTGTGCAAATGCTTGTGCCTAAATTGTCTACCATGTCTGAATGTCGATTTGACTGTCTTGCATGCCATGAGTATACGAATTGTGCTTGAGTTGCACATAGCATTATGTGTGTGGATTGAATGGAAATCATGGCATGAGTGTGACATGGTAAAACCCTGATGCGTATGAGACGCGGGGTGGTGTGAGGAATACCTTGAGGCGCTGAGGCGCGGGGTTTGAAGTGGTATGGCACCCTGATATGTATGAGACGCGGGGTTGAGAAGGCCATAGTCCTGATGCGTTGAAACGCGGGACGGAGTTGTGATGTGTCGGCACTGGCCTGGAGTAACATTGAAACCTGATGCGTTTACGCGGATTGTCAATGACGGTCTGATGCGTTTACGCGGACCGAGCTTGAGGCGTTCTAAATGCGGGCATGAAAATGAGGCAGTCTGAAGGGTGGAAATGGGATGTGGCATGGTGATTTGTGCATGATCATCTAGATGTGTTATGACGCTATGACTGCATGCCTGACATCTATGCGTTGTATCGATAATTGAATGTCTCTCATGTTTATTTGTGTGAAATGATAGTATTTATGGCTGCCTAAGTGAACTATCGGCCTAACCTAGGGTTAGGATCCACCTTACTGAGATGTATATCTCACCCCGTTGGGGCTTAACATTTTCTTCAGGTTCCAGGCGATGGAGCATCAGTAAGTTCAACGATTGGTATTCGTGGGAGTAATAAATGAATGAGTACAAGATATTATGTGAACTTAGGGATTGTATTCTATTTTGTAAGTGTAAAATGAAACCACTACTATTTGTCCCTAGTCATTTGTTTTATTGAGTGGAGAGTAGATGACTGAAGCTTTCGCTTGTAATTGGATTATGAGTATTGTGGGCCGAAAGATTCTGTAAGACTTTCATAAAGGAATGACTTGGTGGGATGTTCGTGCGCTTGCTGGGTTCGGGGTGTGATAGATTTTGTGACATTAAGCTTGAGGTAAAGGAACCTTAAACCTATGATAGGAAGATTGGACTCAATTGGGCGAGTCGGGTGAATTTTTGGGTGATCTCTAAAGGGTTTTCAATGTGATTGTTCTTTGTGCGTCTTAGGACGGTATAGAGGATTTGAATGTGTGTCAATGTTAGTGTTTTGAAATGACTATCATGTGTGAATGTCAATTGATCGTCTTGCATGTTATAAGTGTATGATTTGTGCTTGAGTTGCACATTGCATTATGTGTGTGAATTGAATTGAAACTTTGGCGTTGCTGAGACATGGTGAATACCCTGAGGCGTATGAGACGTGGGGTGGTGTGAGGAATACCCTGAGGCACTAAGGCGCGGGGTTGGAGTTGTATGACACCTTGTTGCGTGTGAGACTTGAGGTTGAGAAGGCCATAGTCCTGATGCGTTAAAACGCGAGACGGAGTTGTGATATGTCAACACTAGCTTGAAGTAACATTGAAACCTGATGCGTTTACGCGGGTTGTCAATGACGGTCTAATGCGTTTATGCGGACCGAGCCTAAGGCATTCTAAACGCGGGCAAGAGAATGAGGCAATCTGAAGGGTGGAAGTGGTGATGTGGCATGGCGATTTGTGCATGATCATCTGGATGTGTTATGATGCCATGACTGCATGCATAACATCTGTGTGTTGTATCGATAATTGAATGCCTCACATGTTTATTTGCGTGAAATGCTAGTATTTATGACTACTTGAGTGGACTGTCGGCCTAACCTAGGGTTAGGATTCACCTTACTAAGATGTAAATCTCACCCCGTTGTGGGACCCCCTTTTTACAGATCCTAGGTCCTGAGGATGTGGCCTATCAGATTTGGAGACCCCAAAGAAATGTTTGTCTATTTTGATGAGTTCCCTGATGGGTAGGGAACCATTTATGTCAGAAAGTGTACAGTAGTATGGGTAGACAAAGGTGGGAGTAGCTGGAAGCCTCATAGGTATGAAGCTTGGTTCCGGAAGGTTGAGAATGTTTCTATAGGGCCGCTGAAGCCCACTGAAGTGCCCCAGGGAGTCGTCCCTAGTTAGTGTCATCCCACCCGGAATTTAGAGCAGGTTGAGAGGTCAGTTGCTGGTTCGAGGAACGGACCTGAGAGGACCCCGACCTTGAAGGATACTGAGGAGGTCATAGTGGTCGAGGTTATAGAGGATGACCTGATGGAGCCATTCGCTAACGAGACCATGGAGGACACCGTAGAGGTTTGTTCAGAGACCTTCTCGGAGTACGTGCCCACGGAGGAGGCAGAGGAGACTGATAACTCAAACAATTCGTCTTAGAAGCTATTGGTATTCTAGTCCGACTTTTGACGGTGGGTGATGGACCTCTTTGTATTACCCCGTCTCCCTAGTAGATCTAGTTGCTATGCTCTTGTATGAACTTTCGGATATTACGTATTATGGTATTCTCGCTATCCAGGTCCCACTTTATATTTGTACGGAGGCGTTATTACATCGTCGCTTCCGCGTGTTTATTTATAACACGTCTCTCGACTTATGTGCGGATCCTGGGACATCGAGAGATAACTTGATTTACTTGCAGGGAGTTGCGTGCTCAGGCCCGGGCCGAGGGGCATGACAATGTGCGTCCACTACGCATGATTAGTTGGCAGGTGCCAATTCCTTTCACTTCTACTCTAGAATTATTTCCTACATAGATCCATCTCACTCCACTTGAAATTCTTCGAAATTTGACAAACGTACTTCTATCTCTAGCCACATGGTCTATGACACCTGAGTCTACAGTCCACAAAGGATGAGATTCAATCAAAAATACAGAACTGGATACAAAACTAACATTTTTAAGTATGTTCAAGGTTTCTACCTTCTTCGGCTCACCAAAGTCATGAGCGAAGTGACCCTTCTTGCCATAGTTGTAACATTTCATCCTTGAAATGTTTTTCTTTACAAGACACTTCCCTTTTTCATGCTTCTCAAACTTCGGTTTCTTACTTAATGGTTCCACTCCTTTACCTTTCCATTTCTTGAAACTACCCTGGTGCTTGCGCTTGGAACCTAAAGCTCCATGTGAGTTAGAGCCAACAAAATACATATCAATTTGTGTTTTAGCCACCAGAAAGCGATCCTCTGCCAGCTCCAGATATCGTATAGCATCCTCGAAGGTTGTGACATTCATATTGTGAGTCAAGTTAACCCTTATGTGTTCCCAATTATTAGGCAAAGAGCGGATTACAGCCCGCACTTGTTGTTCATCAAACAATATGTGACCAGCAACCTTCAGCTTGCTAATCATGTTCGACATCTTCCTCAGATGTTGTCTCATATTCTGCCCATGTGGCATCTTATATGTATCAAACCTGATAGTAAGCTATCTTAGCTTAGTGATAGAAGTCTGTCTAAATCTAGATTTTAAGGCGTCCCACATATCTTTAGCATTCTCGTGCTGCTTGAACTCTCACATTATATCATTATCCAGATTGCTCAACAATGTAATGCGAACAGCTGAGTTCTTTTTCTTCCAGGCAGTGAAGGCTTCCTTGTCCCTTCTGTGCTGTGTAGTGTTATCATTCTCTAGTTCAGTCATGGTCAGGTTAAGAGCTTCCAATGCCTCAAGCTCCTCTGGCACATACTGGATTTTCATACTCCATATTTCATAATTCTCTCTATTCAATTTCTCACCCTTGTTGAGTTCAACAACAATGTTTTTTGAAGCCGTTGCCATAATATCTGAATATTAGACATTTTGCACGAATTTTAAGTCTATTTGTATAAAAAAATGCAATTCTATTTATGCATTTAGATTATATTGATATAGTATTTCAGAAAAGATTTCAAAATCAACGGTTCACTAAGTTCCCCATCATCATCTAGATATTCTAATATAAAACCTATATCAATACAATCATCCATATGTGCACATCATATAGTTACTAAAACTCATGAACACTCCCACTCAAACATATATAACATTATATATATGTACAAATCATTACATCTAACAAATGCGATGTACATAAACAAAACTTACAATAGTGACAAATAACAGCAAGTTTCTATGGTCTAAATATAATCATGCGTTGTTATTTTCTCTAAGGTTTGACAATTGACCCAGGCAATTTTCCATATATAAGGTAGGAAATCCGCAAGTTATCTAGGGGGATATTCGACTAAATTAGGAGCCCATATCGCTGCCTTAAGAAAACCCCTCTAAAGACCCTTAGTCTTAAGCTAGGTACAATTTGCCTGCGCGATCCATTCCTCCCAAGTGACGACATTTTCGCCGTCCCGACCCTTATAACCTTTTGTAAAAAATGTAGTATAAATGTCTTATATGACCATTGTTCATCCCAAATGTGGTCGAGCTAACCATGTCAATCCTCAGGCATAGAATTTTTAAGTGCGTTAAACGCTTCTTGATCTTCCACTATACGTCCACCCCAAATGATCTTTTGGATCATATTGTTGACCTTTGCTACATGGGTTATAATGTCACGTACATTATCCCATTCATAATTGTTCAATATCCCAATCTTTTCATTATGGGCTTGTATTTACCTTCGTCTCCTTAGCTTTGAAGGTTTCTTGCCTTTTAGCACCCTCTATTTATGCCGAGATGCTTTTCTTAAGGGCATTATTCCTGCAACGAATGCAATACAAAATAGATTACTAAAATAATTAATTATGTAATTATTACGAACATATCATAATAAACAATAAGCAAAAACAAGATATCAAACAAGCCCATATAAATTAATTAATCTTTTTTTTTTCAACGATCAACGGTCAAACGGGTCTGGTTAGCGGTCAAACGGGTCGGGTCAAATCCGCAGCGGGTCAGAACACACCTGAAAATGGGCCGGGCCTTTTTTTGGGCTGGGATTCATCACAGGTTGGGTCAGACTCGATCCGCTGATGTTAGCCACCCGGGTCAAGCGGACAGGTGCGTCGCACATGGCTGACGTCATGCTGACGTCAACCGCGGCGTTTCGCCACTTACGTCGCACTTGGAGAGTGGGTCGCTGCCTCAGCGACCCTGCTAGCGCATGCCGACGAATGAGGCACTGTCCGGCATCCTCCGGCGATCATCCACCCATCAAAATTCTCGTCTCATTAAGACGAACATGATGGTATATTCACACCTCAAATTTGACAAACAAAAATAGCTTAAAAAAGGATGAGCAACCTCGACCTTGAGGGACTCTGCCCCGTCGCGACGCGTGGCGCGTGCGGCAGTTTTCGGTGTCCTCTCGGGGCCGACAATCACTCAAAATGATCTTCTTGATGAGCCTGTTCTAATGGTATATCCAAAATATATTTTCGACAAACCAAACTCAAAAGTATCACGCATGAACTGTAGCAATACAATTAGGGCTAAAACTACTTAATCATACGAAATTAACACAAATCAATCATGAATCAAGTAACTTTTGCTCTGATACCAATGTTGGGTACTAAACCATTATATATTCAATCTAAATCGCGGAAACATGCCCATATGAATCACTTGAGTCATTGATGATAAAAAGCATATCACGAGGATATACCTTAATTGTCACAGGTTAAGAGCCCTTTACGATATCGGAGTTGCTTTGACGAATGACAACCAACAGTCAGTAGGGAGTTTTACGTTCTCTGTTTTGTGATGAGTCGAATGTCACGATTACTAATCATCGGGAGAGGATGATGTTCTTTTAAGTAATGTTTGTTGAATGAAGAAACGTATCCTTTCATTCAAGTAACGTGTGACATTCTGATTTTCCAGTCACTTTCAGACTCATTAATAAGAAGTATATCTAGCGATGTGTTTCAGTCATATCTCGCTCGAATCTGATCAATTTGAGGAGACTGACCAAAAGGAAAAGGCTAACGCGAGCCAAGGTACGTGGACCTAGGGAACTCGAATTGAAAGTGGCGCTTTGACCATGAGGATTGTCGAGGGGACATTTAGAACCACAAAAGGCCGATCTAAGAATGATTAAGGAATGCTTTGCTAGTGTTATACGATTGAAACGCGGGTGATGCCGCTTAACCTAGGTATAATTTGTAAAATTTTCCTAAATCGAACAGTGACGATCGAGACCATAGGAACTAGTGATAAATCCTCACAATTACATGATAACCAAAGTCGCCATGAATTGACGAGCCCTAAATGTGATACGAATCACCCGGTCGATACGCGTAACGTTTGCAAAAGCTGCCCGTCGGTTCGGGATAGGCTGGAACCACGTCTGATAGAGAAAATGATTAGAAACGAGTCTTGAAAATTGAAAATGGAGAATCAAGAATTCCAACATCATGATTGAATTGGCCATCGCCTTATCGAAGAATATTGGAATGAGAAAAAAATGACGTTCCGGACGTTGAGGGTAAAATTACTATTTTGCCCCTCAAACTTTAGCCTTGCTTATGCAATTGAAGGAGGGCATTTTGGTCTTTATTTCCCCCAAGAGCCACTGGAAATTTGGAGAGATCGTGGCCATTGAATGAAGCTTGATTGACACTTAGGACATGTATCAATAAATTAGCTAAAGAGTGGTCGTGTCCACTTTTTCACAACTACCACTCAACTCTTTGACTCTTGAGGTTGAATATAGCTCTCTCTTCTCTCTCCTTGGCTGGCCATTGACCCCATTTGACCGAGAGCCTTTCTTCTTCTTCCTCTTCCTTCTGTCGCTCGATGACCGATCTTGCCCTCTCTATCCGCTATCGCCAACGCCCCTTTCTGACGACCTTCAACCGGCGAGCCAACCATCCCCTCCTAACTTAACCTCTTGCCGACATCCTCGAAGTGGAAGCGTGTTGATTGACCCACCGAAGAGCTCCAGCCAACCATTCTCCCAGAAGTTGACGGAAACCATCGCAACTGGAAGTAAGCTGCTATTAGGACTCCGTAGGACCTCTTAACGTTTTAATTTTTCGATCAAATTTTGTGGAGATCTAGGGTACTCATAGAGTGATATGTGGTAAAAATTTGAGGTCAATTTGATGAAGCTTTGACTTCAAATGGGTCTTGTATTTGATGGACAGAAACTGCCGATTTAAGGACTTGAGGAAACCGGCGATTTCCAAAGGGTTTCCGGCGACGGCTTGGCCCCAAATCTTCGATGAGCTTCCCAAACCCTTAGATTTAATGTTGGTAAGTAGGTTAGTGATTAAATGGTGGATTTGGAGTAGTTTTAGGGCTGGAAAACCTCGGTATGCACAGAACCGAAAATACCCCGGTTCGGTTCTGTGCAAACCGATTATATGGAGGCTGTTGTTGGTTGGTTTTGGGTCTCAAATTCATCAATGGGACATGCTAGGATGTTTAGGATCATGTTAGTAAGGTTGGTGGTTCATGAATGGGTGAATTGAACAAGAGAAATTGACAATTGATTGGAATTTCCTAGGTTGCGCGTTGGGTTTGTTCTTGGACCATTGAGATCTAATTGTTGAGGGCTTGAGGAGAGAATTTTGTGGCATCAAGCTTGAGGTAAGGGAATCCTAAAACTATGATAGGAAAATTGGACTCAATTGAACGAGTCGGGTGAAATTTAGATCGATTCTTGAGAGGCTTAACGAGATTGATCTTTGTGTATACTAAAAGAGTATAGATGACTCGAATGGTTGATTATACTTGTGTCTTGAGTAATTGGTCACATTTGAATGTGTATTGGAATGTCTTGCATGCCATGGATATATGAATTGTTTTTGAGTTGCACCTGACTTTATGTGTGTGGTTTGAATGAGAAACATGGCATGAGCGTGACATGGTGAGATCCTGATAAGTATGAGACGCGGGGTGGTGTGATGGATACCTTGAGGCGTTGAGGCGCGGGGTTGAAGTTGTGTGGCACCTTGATGCGTATAAGACACGGGGTTGAAGTTGTGTAGCACCTTGATGCGTATAAGACGCGGGGTTGAGAAGGTCACGGTCCTGATGCGTTGAAACCCGGGACGGAGATGTGATGTGTCGACACTGGCCTAGAGTAACATTGAAACCTGATGCGTTTACGCGGGTTGTCAATGACGGTCTGATGCGTTTACGCGGACCGAGCCTGATGCGTTCTAATCACGGAAATGAGAATGAGGCAGACAAAAAAAGGTGGATGTGGTGATGTGGCAGGGCGAGTTGCGCATGATCATCTGAATGTGTTGTGGTGCCATGACTGCCTGCCTGACATCTGCATGAGTATTGTTATTTGAATGCCTTATATGTCTATCTGCATGAAATGTTGATACTGATGACTGCCTGAGTGGATGATCGGCCTAACCTAGGGTTAGGACCTACCTTACTGAGATGCGAATCTCATCCCATTAGGGACCCCTTTTTTACAGATCCTAAGCCTTAAAGATGTGGCATATCCATTTTGATGACCCCAAGGAGATGACGGTCTATTTTGAGGAGTTTTCTAACGGGCAGGGAACTATTTATGTCAGGGAGTGTACTATGGTTTGGGTAGATAAGGATAGTACTAGTTGGAAGCCTCACAGATATGAGGCCTGGTTCAGGAAGGTTGGGGATGTGTCTACTAGGCCGCTGAAACCCAATGAGATGCCTTAGGGAGTGATCCCTAGTTGGTGTCACCCCGCTCGGGACTTAGACTAGGCTAAGGGGTCAGTTGTCGACTCGAGAAATGGACCGGAGAGGACCCCGACCTTGGAGCACACGGAGGAAGAGGTCATAGTGGTTGAGGCGACTGAGGAGAATCTCATGGAGCCGTCTGTTGAGGAGACTATGGAGGATACCATAGAGGATACCATAGAGGTTGGCTTTGAGACATTTTCGGAGTACGAGCCCATGGAGGACACAGAGGAGACCGAGGACTCCAGCAGCTCGTCTTAGGAGCTCTCAGCTTGCCAGTTTGATTTTCGACGGTGATCTTGACACCCTGTCTCTTGTCATATGTTGATGATGGATCCTTTTGTGTACTTACCCCGTCGCCCCTTGTTTTAGATGATTTAGTGGCCATGTGTCTATACGAACTTATGGATATTATGTATGACAGTATTTGCGCTATCCAGGTCCCATTCTATTTTGTACGGAGGAGTTTTATTGTCATCGCTTCCATGTGCTTTGTATATTATATGTCTCTCGACTTATATATGGATCTTGGGACCATGAAAGATATTTGGTTTGCTTGCAGGGAGTCGCGTGCTCGTGCCCAGTTCGCGGAGCGTGACATAACCTCTGTTGAACGAAAGAACATATCCTTTCGTTCAACATTACAGATAACGATTAGGGGTGTGGTTGCCCGCATGGGCCCACACCGTAACCCCGTGGACTCTACTTAACATAATCCAATAGAAAACGTGTTTGAGTTTGATATAAAAAGGTTGGAATTTGAGAGTCTCATTTTATCTTCTACTCGTTTCACTGAGAAACAAACCCACAAAAAAGAGAAGAACTGAATCCTATATCATCATAGCTGGTCTGGCTTGGCTAGAAGAATGAGCGACCACCAAAGCAATCAAGTAAGTCTTCTGAATTTTCCCTTGCCTTCTTTGATCCTTGACTGTTGAGTTCATTCAGCAAAACTGAAGTTGAAGGATGTGGCACCTTTTTTGTTTTTTTTTTTTAAAGTTCCATATTATGGTGTAATAGATAGATATGAATTCTGGGAAATTTGCGAGCAACGCTACATTTATACCATTCACAATTTTGTCATGTATTTCTTTTTCTTTTTTTTCTTTTTTTTTGGGGGGGGTTGAAAAGTACACACTTAAATGATACATATTAAATCTGAGAAAAGTATCATAAAAGTTCGAAACCTTCCGTATTGATGCAAATTTTTCGATTAAGCACACCTCAAGTGCCATAAGTACTAAACCCACGGTTTGCTTTTGGGCATGGAAGAAAATAATGGACCTCCGCGAGGATTTCTCTTTGCAGTTCAAATGGATGATTGGCAATGATCGAATGACGTTTTTTTTTTTGTATGATTGGTGGCATGACAAAGGCCCCCTCTACAAACTCTTCAGACATGGAGATATCCATCGTTCCAAGATTTGCCAGGATGCTTCGGTTAGGCCCTTCTTTGATTCGGTCTCGGCTAGACGACGGTCGGAGATTATGGACACCATTATGGATTGGTAGGAGCCAGCTCCTACGTTTGTGGATGATAGGGCGGACAAACATGTGTGGCAAGCTCACTCATCTGGCTCCTTCTCGGTCGCTTCAGCTTGGGAGCTACTCAGATTTAAAGGGCGGGTTGTTCCTTGGCACTCCTTCGATTGGGATCATGCCATTACTCCTTGTCACGCTTTCCTCATGTGGTTATTTACTCTCAAACTCTTACCTACCTAGATTTTATTGTTTCAATATCGTAGGATCTCCGATGGTACTTGTGCCTTTTGTCAAAGGAGACCGGACTTGTGGATCACTTATTTTTTGGATGCTCGGTTACGAGTAGCCTGGCTCATTTCTGGGCATCTAAATGCCACTTAACTTGGAAGAACCAGCCTTGGCAAGACTACATTGAATGGGCCATGAAACACATTAGTGGCCGGTCTTTTTCTCAGAGCATTTCCAGATTTTCTATTGGTGCCCTTTGTCACATTATTTGGACCGAGAGAAACGACATATTATTTCGTGATAAGCATCTTTATGTACCAGGTATGGTAAAACATCTCATCAATGTGGTAAAAGACAAAGCACTATCCTTCAGACACGTGAAAGACCTCCCCTGCAATCGATGGTTACAACGAAGTGGGGCCTTTCCTCCACTATCTTCAAAGATTGCCCTTAGAATATCTTTTAGTTTTCTATTCTCGTTTGGCTACTTTTTGGCCGAGTAGTAGATAGGTTTTTGGGCCATTATTTTGGTCGTATAGACATTAGTTTGGTTGCCACTTTGTCTGGCCTTTTGGGTTTACATCCATTGATCTCATACATGCTTTGTGTCGTATCACCTTTGACTCCTTGTTGACACCTAATTTTTAACCATCTTTTATTTCATTTTTATTTCTAAAATTAGTTACAAATAGCAAAAAAATGTCATAAAATTACAAAATCAACTTTGGAAGCCTTGGCCTAGCCTTGGGATTCAATTTTGAAAAAAAAATATTTTTTTTTAATTTTAATATTTTTTCGAATTTAATTAAATATAAAAATATCCAAAAAATAAAAAAAATACCATTCGTGGTCAAAAAAAAAACAAAAAAATAGTCAATAATTTTATTTTAATTCCCTCTTCAAGTTGGTCTTTTTAAATCTTAAAAATTTGACTTGGGTCACTATGTTCCTTCATAAACATAAATCCGAATCGAGCATAAAAAAAATGTTTTTGAGTCTTTTAATTTTCAACTTTTACTTTCAATAAGACATGACATTGATATCAATAACCTTGAAGTGAAATTGTGTCAATTCACCCTTCAATTTGATCAATTCTAAACAAAAGGGTTTAATTGCACAATTTTTTTTCAATTTAGTCCTCGGTTTCGCAAATCTCAAAATTAAATTCTTTTTAGGTACATTCATGAAAATCAAACACTTCTACCCTATAGTTTTCGTTGTCCCGAACTCATTGGTGGCCTCAATTTGGACTGATTTGATCGTTTAAGCTCTTAATAAAGCAAAAATAATTTTTGGATCCTAGGATAATTTGGGGTTTTCACTAAATTCCAATTCAATTGTTCACAAAAATACCCATTTTAGATGGAAAACATGTTGAGGAGTCTGATTTTCACATCAATTTCGGGAAAAATTACCGATTTAGGCTCAATTGGATGGGGAGAGAGAGCCGGATCGGTCAGGTCGAACTTGTCACGCCCCGCGCCCCGGATACAAGCACGCGACTCCCTGCAAGCAAACCAAGTTATCTCTCATGGTCCCAGGATTCACATATCAGTTGAGAAATGTACCACATAACAGGAATGCGGAAGCGACGGCATTAAAAACTCCTCCGTACAAATAAAAAGTGGGACTTGGGCAGTGAGAATATTATAATACATAATATCCAAATGTTCTTACAAGTACATAGCAAACTAAATTCGCTAGTCAGTGGGGAGACGGGGTAAGTACAAAAAGGAATCCACTATCATCACCAAGAGAATCAGGCATTGGGGTTGCCATCAAAAGATCAAACTAGTAACCCAGGAGCTCCTAAGACGAGCTACTGGAGTCATCAGTCTCCCCTGCCTCCTCCGTGAGCTCGTACTCTGAGAAAGTCTCCGAGCAAACCTCTAATGTGTCCTCCATGGTATCGTCGACAGACGTCTCCACCAGATCATCCTCATTAGCCTCGACCACTATGACTTCCTTAGTGTATTCCAAGGTCGGGATCTTCTCAAGTCCGTTCCTTGAATCGATGACTGACCCCTCAGCCTCTACTGAATCCCGGGTGAGATAGCACTAGCTAGGGATCACTCCCTATGGCACCTTAGTGGGCTTTAGCGGCCCAATGGATACATCCCCCACCTTTTGGAACCAAGCCTTATACCTATGAGGCTTCCAGCTACTACCACCCTCGTTTACCCATACTACTATATATTTTCTAACATAAATAGTCCTCTGCCCGTCAGCGAACTCATCAAAATAGACAGGCATCTCCTTGGGGTCGCCAAATCTGATAGGCCACATGTTCAGGACCTAGGATCTGTAAAAAGGGGTTCCCACAACGGGGTGAGATATACATCTCAGTAAGGTGGATCCTAGCCTTAGGTTAGGCTGACAGTCCACTCAGGCAGTCATGAACATTAGCATTTCATGCAAATAAACATATGAGGCATCCAATTATCGATAACAACACACAGATGTCAGGCATACAGTCATGGCATCATAACACATCAATATGGTCATGCACACATCGCCATGTCACATCACTACTTCCACCCTTTCAGCTTGTCTCAATCTCATGCTCGCGTTTATAATGCCTTAGGCTCGGTCCGCGTAAACACATCAGACTGTCTCATTGACAAACTCCCGTGAACGCATCAAGTTTTCAATGTTACTCCAGGCCTGTATCGACACATCACAACTTCGTCCCGCGTTTCAACGCATCAGGATTATGGCCTTCTCAACCCCCCGTCTCATACGCCTCAGGGTGCCATTCACTCCCAACCTCGCGCCTCAGGGTATTAATCATACAATCTCGCGTCTCATACGCCTCAGGGTATTACCACGTCTCAAACATGCCACAATCTCAATTCAATTCATACGCACAAGGCCAAGTGCAAACTCATGCACAAACAATACACTTATGACATGCAAGACGATTCAATTGACATTCAAACATGGCAGTCAATACAAGGTACAAGCATTGACACACATTCAAGTCTTCTATACCATTCTTGGACGCACAATGAACAATCACATTTAAGTCTCTCAAGAATCAATCAAAATTTCACCCGACTCGCCCAATTGAGTCCAATCTTCCTACCATAGATTTAGGATTCCCTTGCCTCAAGCCTAATACCACAAAATAATTCTCCCAAGAGCCACAAGAATTCAGTCCAAGCAGCCTTATGATAACTCACCCGCGCAACCTATTGAAATCCGTCCAATCGTCAATTTTTATTGCTCAATTGTCCAATCCATGGAACATAAACCTCATTGGCATGTTCCTCAACCTTCTAGCATATCTCAATGATGAATTTGAGACTTAATTTCAACCACCAACAGCCCCCACAGAACCGGTATGCACAGAACCGAACCGGACAATTTTCAGTTTTGTGTATACCTCAATTAACTAGCCCTTAAACTATCTCAAATCCTCAATTTATTCACCAATCTACTTGCTAACATGTATATCTAAGGGTTTAGGAAGCTCACCGAAGATTTGGGGCCAAGTCGTCGCCGGAAACTCCTTGAATGTCACCGTTTTCCCCAAGTCCTCAAACCGGCAGTTCTGGCCCTCTGATTGCGACGATTTCTATCGACTTTCAGGAGATCGGCTGATCGGAGCTCCTCTGTGGGTCAAACGACTTGATTCCACTTCGAGGACATCGGCAAGAGGTCAAGCAAGGAGTGGGTGGTCGACTCGGCAGCTGGGAGTCGCCGGAGGTGGCCGTCCGCAGCAGCGAACCGGTGGACAGAAACTGATCGGGCAAAGCTCCACGGCAGCAAGGAGAAGAAGAAGAAGAAGAAGAAGAAGAAGAAATTTGCAAAGAAAAAAATAAGGGTTTCGGCCAAGTGAGGGGTGAGAGAGAGAGAGAGCTATATGTAAATTTTCAAAATTCAACAAGGGTTAAATGGTAGTTGAAAGTGGATATGTCCACTCAAGGCCTCATCCATTGACACATGTCCAATATGTCATTCAAGTTCATCCAATGGTCCTCATTCTCTCAAATTTTTTGTGGCTATAGGGGTGGGTTAAAGACCAAAATTCTCTCATCCAATTATATAAGTAAGGTTAGGACTTGAGGGGCAAAATGATAATTTTACTCCCGACGTCTGGAACGTCGTTTTTCTCATTCCAATATTCTTCGGTAATGCGATGGCCATTCCAATCCTGATGTTGGAATTCTTGATTCTTCATTTTCAATTTTCAAGACTCGTTTCTGATCGTTTTCTCTATCAGTCGTGATTCCAACCTATCCCGAACCGACGGGCGGCTTTTGCAAACGTCACGCGTATCGACCCTGTGATTCATATCACATTTATGGCTCGTCAATTCATGGCGACTTTGGTTGTCATGTAATTGTGAAGGTCTATCACTAGTTCCGATGGCCTCGATCGTCACCGTTCGATTTAGGAAAATTTCGCAAATTATACATTAGTTAAGCGGCATCACCCGCGCTCCAATCGTATAACGCTAGCAATGCATCCTTTTAATCGTTCTTAAATTGGCCTTTTGTGATTCTAAACGTCTCCTCAATAATCCTTATGGTCAAAGCGTCATTTCCCATTCGAGTTCCTTAGGTCCATGTACTTTGTCTCGTGTTAGCCTTTTCCCTTTGATCAGTCAACTCAAATTGATCATATTCGAATGAGATATGACTGAAATACGTACATTGCTCATTAATGAGTCTGAAAATAACAAAAAAATCAGAATGTCAAAACTCTCTCCCCTTACAAAAATTTCGTCCCCGAAATTTACATCAAACTTAGTCACTCAAATAAATGGGGGTATTGACGTCTCATCGTCTCCTCGTTTTCCCACGTGACGCCTTCAGTTCCATAGTGCTCTCACATAACCTTGACTAATGGAATCGTCTTATTCCTTAAAGTTTGCTCCTTCCGATCTTCGATCCTGATCAGCCTCTCCACATAGGATACCCGACCGGGCCGAACCAGGTCTGCAACAACGTTGCAGACCTGGCATAAAGGAGAAGGGGAATAGACAGAAAACAGAGGGGGAGAACGGCCACATCGGCGCGACCAAAACTAGGGGAAACAATCCTTTTTCAGGGGCATGAGGGAGTACGCGATCGTCCTCTTGCAATCCAGGATGGTTTTGGATATAAGGGTCGGTCGACCGAGAGAGAGTGAGGGATTTTTTTTTGTTCGATCGAGAGAGAGAAACAGAGGAAGAGAGGACCGATTATTTTGGAAGAGAGAACCGAGCGAGAACGCGCCTATATGAGCTCCACCACACTTTCAAACAACTGAGAAGCCACCTTCGAACCGCCATAGTTGCCAGTGACCCACAAACAGGTGGGCACCTCCACCTCTATCTCTTGTTCTGCTTTTCTCTTTACTGTAAGTTTGGCTCGGTTTGATTTTTGGCGAAATCAAGCCAAACCGAACATATGCCGATGCCATTTCAAGTCTTTACAATGATTTCCAAGTGCTTGTTTGCTCCAGGCTAGCCTGTGTACCCTACGATTTCCGTCCCAACGTCGATTTCTGTATGACCATCAACTGTTCGATGAAATGGTCGTTGTTTGTTTTAAAGCTTAATGGTCAAGGTCGAGCCATAACTGAGTTCCTTTAGTCGTATCCTCGTCTATAACACGTTTTAGAACCGACTCTAAGCCTTCCCATCTCTTTATTTTGCATCAATCCTCGTCGAACATGCTCGGCCGGAGCTCTTCAGTCCTAACCAGAGCCGAGACCTCGCGCCGGCGTAAAGGGCGAACGCCGAGCCCTAATGGAGCTTAGGTAAGCTTCCTTATACCCCCCTCCCCCCCGAATGTCTTTTGAAGGTGTGGAATTAAATTTGGAAAGGGAAAATTTTTTGCAAAAATCGTCGCCAGGATCGACACTGTTCACATTCAGCTGGGGCTATTTCGCGTGTGTTTTATCTTTTTTTATTTTATTTTTTTACCTTTAATGGGTTGTTGTGTTCATTAGGGATCGTTTGGGTGAATTTGGGCGAAAGTTTTGCAAATTTTGGGCTCGGATCCGATTTTCCGGCGAAGATTCTGATGAATTAGCCAGAAAAACCACTGTTCTGGCGAGTCGCCGGTCATCTTCTATGATGAACCTTTGACCAGTCAACAATAGTTGACTGGTCAAGGTTGATGTGGAGTCACATGACGCGCCACGTCAGTCGTCGGGGGATGAATTCTCCTAAAAAAAAAAAAGAACGAGCTTCAAAACCTAGATCAGATGACCATGGCTTTGCCACGTGTTGCAATCTAGGATTTAAAAAAAAATAATGATTTTTTTAGAATTATAAATTATTTTCAGAAATAATTAAAAAATTAGATCTAACGGTCATTGCGATGCCAAGTGGCTCTCGAAGAATCGTCAGATCTAGGGTTTTAATTCGAATTTTTAAACCTAAATTGGACACACCAGAGGAAGACGTGGCACATCCTGGAGCATTCAATCAGGGATTTTCGGATAAATTTTTAAAAAAAGATTAAACAATAATTTTTAAAAAATTCAGAAAATCCAAAACGGTGTCTTTTTAGATCGGTTTCCAACCTATATGGTCTGGCTGAGCGTCCGAGAGGCGTGGGCCGGCTTTGACCCGGAATGAAAAATATTTTTAATAAAAAAATTAATAAAATAAAATAAAATTTTAAAATTAAATTTAAAAAAATAAAAAAATAATTCAAAAAATAAAAATAATTCCAAATAAATTCCAGAAAATAAGAAATGGCCACAATTAACTGACCATGATTTATTTGGGTCTTTCGAACCCTGACTTTCCAAAATGACGATTTCGTCTTTTAGGCAAATTATTTTTCAAAAATTGAAGAAATTTAGAAAATCCCAAAAAAATTCAGAAAATAGGAAATGGCAGCAATCAATTTGTTGTGACTTATTTTACGTTTTTCAAGCCACGGCTTTCTAAAATGACGATTTTGTCCTTTCAGCAAATTGTCTTCCAAAAATTAAAGAAATTCAGAAAAAATTCAAAAATTTTCAAAAAATGAGAAATGACCACAATCAATTGGTCATGATTTATTTTGGGTCTTTCGAACCCTTACTTTCCAAAATGACGATTTTGCCCTTTAGGCAAATTATCTTCCAAAAATTGAAGAAATTCAGAAAATTCCAACAAATTCCAAAAAAAAAAATGAAATGGCTACAATCAACTGGCCATGACCTATTTTGGGTATTTCGAACCCCGACTTTCAAAAATGATAATTTTGCCCTTTTAGCAAATTATCTTCCAAAAATTGAAGAAATTCAGAAAATTTACAAAAAAAAAATCCAGAAAATAGGAAATAGCCACAATCAACTGGCCATGAATTATTTTGGTCTTTCGAACCCCAAATTTTCAAAATGACGATTATGCCCTTTGGTAAATTGTCTTCCAAAAATTGAAGAAATTCAGAAAATTTCAAAAAATTTCAAAAAATAAGAAATGGCTACAATCAACTGGCCATGACCTATTTTGGGTCTTTTGAACCCCGATCGTTTCCAAAATGATGATTTTACCCTTTTGGCAAATCGTTTTCCAAAAATTAAAGAAATTCAGAAAAATTCCAAAAAATAGAAAATGGCCACAATCAACTGGCCATGATCTAGTTTGGGTCTTTCAAACCCCAATCCTGCCAAAATGACAATTTTTCTCTTTTGGCAAATCGTTTCTCAAAAATTGATAAAATGTCCAAAAATTTCCAGAGGATAGGAAATGGCCACAATCAATTAGCTGTGACCTATCTTGGGGATTCGATACATGTACCTCCCAAAAATGATGATTTTGCCCTTTTGGCAAATTGTCTCCAAATCTACCTATTTATCCCTGACCATAAATCATATATTATCTAAGTCTTTAGAGATATATTAGGAGGCCATTATTTGAATTGTTGTGCATTGATGTGGTTCATTTATGCACTTGATTGTGTTGTCCTTATATTGATTGTGAATGATAGGACTAGTCTTCCAATCTGCATAAAACCCCTGAATCAGACTTACCTCACCCAAAACTGCGCATGGATGAAAACTTAATTAGGAAATTCATTCACGTTAGGTACCGAAAGGGCGTTGATAATGACACCAACGTAACCAAGTCCCCGAACCTAAAATCACTAGTTCTGCAAAACTGATCGATCTCTTCCAATCGATTGGTGAGGTTTCTGGTCCGCCTTCCAAGAAGGACCGGTGGCGACTCTAAATGCATGCACACATAGCACATGCCTCCACGACTACACTAAGGTTGAACCCGATCGACTCTTATCGTCGAAAAACCCTTCAAATTTATTCATGTCGCGATTTGGTATGAGCTTGGGAGGGCCCGCATCGATCAAGGCCCACGATCCACATTTTAGAGTAGGGGCCTGATCAGTAATCCATTAGCCTATTTTTCCACAAAAAAATGATTCGCGATAGACTGGCGACTTCACTAGGGACTGAACCTTAGAACCTATGATTATAGACCTCAAGTGGACTTAGTCCGTAATTAAAACGTTGAGTGATTTTCCTGATGTGTTTTCTGCAGGCGCTCTTGAAGGTGAGGTAAGTCCGCTTATGATAGACGTTAAATGTTTGAAGATTGGAGTGATAAGGGGAGTCGTATGTGATTAACATTGTCTTATGCAGGCTGGGTGTAGGAATGTATGTTATGTGGATGATTTGAAGCACTGAATTATATATAAACTTTGGGGATCATGACACTTTACACAGAGCGCCCAAACCCAAGCTGCAAAATAACTTTTTTAGGTAACCATAGATAGGGAATCGATATGCGAGACCCTAGCGTGGATTTGCGCTTGGGTTAACCACATTTGATCCTGTTCACTATTCAAGTCGATTCTTTTATCCATTTGTTGTGGATTACGCTTATGGACGATTTTATCGACTCACTTGTCACACCTAAGCCATTTTGATTTGTAGAGCCAAGCCTCACTTGTCACATGTGCATGTCTGTATATAGTTAGTATACGTAAAATCAAAATTCATTAGGTACTGCTTATGCTAAGGTCATTCTATTTCTTTTTAATTTACTTGTAATCTTTCACTTTGCACAACATACTGCATTCATCAAGTCCGATGGTTGAGCCCAATTCCATTTTAGGCTATGGATAGGGTAGAGATGGTCTCTCCAAGTCGGTCCAAGATCCCAGAGGTATTCTACTACGATCAGCGTGTCATCCGACATCGAGCTACTGATACGTTCAACGGATTCCACTCCTTCCGATTTGTCCAAGGAAGAGCACTTACTAGAAGGAACCTCATCCGAGGGATGGACTGTTTCTACACCAAGTCCACCAAGCAACTCGAATGCGAACACAAACTCGATTATAAGAAGGAGAGGATGCGGAATATTTATCTAAAGCTGAAGGACATATTCAGTAGGGTGAGAACCGATCCAAGACCCCCTCCAAAAGTCATCGAGATTTCATCAAACGAAGAAGAATTTTCTAAGAATCGGTCTTCCTCTACGACCTCCATCGATGTTTCGTCCGACGAGAATGAAGGCCTAGAATAGCCAGACCAAAGACGCCAAGCACCATCTATTGAAGACCCGACCTGGGGCATCTCCTTAGGTTCTTTAGGGCCGCATTTCAATCGTCCTTCTTTAGAGTCATCGAGTCTGTAAGGAGTATCCGTATGTGGGTCTCCCCTATCTTTTGTACTTTGATTTCTAAATCGTGTCTAGGTGTCATGACATTGGAACGCGACACTGAAATTTCTCTCAACCATTTGGATTTTTCGGTTCGATTGCATGTCGCATCTGGATGAAATCTTCATTAGAACTTGCGCTTGACGTGTTCAACACGAGTACGAGAATCTAATCCTCATTTCATGGTGTGTGAGACATGAAATTGAACCAGCCCACATCATGCAAAAGCATATCATTTGCATTGCATCGTTATTTTCGTCCAATTCATTATACACTTTAGTGGTACTTGGGTTGGAACCCTTATTCGATATCCCCCTTAATCAAATGAGGGAACCAACTTCTCGTCACATTAAGAGTAAATAATTAGTTGAATGAATCTAATGATTGAGTAATCCATGGTAATTAATTTGCGACGATATTTCATATTCTAGACTCGATGGGAAAAGACGACATCCAGATCATGCCGGTCCTGCATATAGAGTTGCTGATTTGGTGGGGACGCCTCAACGAGACCAATTCGACTTATGTCAAGCAGAGACTGAGGCACCTTGTGGACCTTCTCAAGGTCAAATATCAACCTACGCTTATACAAGCAATGGCGCGATTCTAGAATCCAACCACGTTGGCTTTTAGCTTTGAGACCTGGAGATTACGCCCACATTGGAGGAGTACACGACCGTCATCGGAGTTAAATTCAAGGGCCAGCTAGTCCAACCTCCTTTGGGCCTCGACCCATCGAAGCTACTCTCCAAATTCCTCTTCCTTAAGATTTCTGAAATTGAAAAAATCTTTAAAACCCATTCTGGTATGTTTCCATTTTCATTCTTATTTAACAACTACTCCAACCTATCTGTCGACACTAGTCATAGAGCTGGAAAGGTTTTCATCCTAGCCTTCTTTGGATTCGTTCTATTTCCCACATCCAAGGCCACATTCAATCCCCTCATCGGCCACATTCAATCCCCTCATCGTCCACATAGTCCAGCAGGCATGTGACCAGCTAGATTACTCCTATATGATCCTCGTGGAGACCTTTTTATCCCTAAACCTCTACAAAACTCTCTCGGCTACTCTAAGTCCGCTTAAAAAATCATCGTCCAAGCCTTCAATAGTTTTCTCTTCATGTGGATTGTGACATTCTGATTTCCAGTCAATTTCAGACCTATTAATGAGAAGTATATCTAATAATGTATTTCAATCGTATCTCGCTCAAATTTAATCAATTTGAGTCGATTGACCAAAAGGGAAAGGTTAATGCGAGACGAGATACGTGGATCTAGGGAATTCGAATAGGAAATGGCGCTTTGACCATAAGGATTGTCGACGGGACATTTAGAACCACAAAAGGCTGATCTAAGAACGATTAAGGAATGCCTTGCTAGTGTTATACAATTAGAGCACGGGTGATGCCGCTTAACCAACGTAAAATTTGCAAACTTTTCCTAAATCGGACAGTGACGATCGAGACTATAAGAACTAGTGATAGACCTTCACAATTACATGACAACCAAAGTCGCCACGAATTGATAAGCCCTAAATGTGATATGAATCATAGGGTCGATACGCGTAAAGTCTGCAAAAGCCGCACGTCGGCTCGGGATAGGCTAGAACCATGTCTTATAGAGAAAACAATCAGAAACGAGTCTTGAAAATTAAAAATGGAGAATGAAGAATTCCAACACCATGTTTGGATTGGCCGTCGTCATGGCGAAGATTATTGGATTGAGAAAAATGGCGTTCCGAACGTCGGGGGTGAAATTACCATTTTGCCCCTCAAAGCTCTAGCCTTGCTTATGCATTGAAGAAGGGCATTTTGGTCTTCTATACCCCCCAAGAGCCATCGAAAATTTGGAGAAATTATGGCCATTGGATCACCCTTGAATGACACTTAGGACACGTGTCAATGGATGAGCTAAAGAGTGGTATTGTCCACTATTACCCACCTACCATTCAACTCCTTTGACTTGAGGATTGAATATAGCCTCTTCTATCTCTTTCTCACCTCTCATTTGGCCGGCTATACACCCCAAAGCACCGAGAATTTCTTCTTCTCCCTCTCTTCTCTACTATCGCTCGACCAGTTTCGATGCTCTCTGTTCGCTGCAGTCGACGAGCCTCTCCGGTGACCATCAACTGGCGAGCCGACCACCCACACCTAGCTTAGCCACTTGCCGACCTCCTCGAAGTGGAAGCGCATCGATTGAGCCACCGAGGAGCTCGGCCAACCATTCTCCCGGAAGCCGACGGAAACCGGTACAATCTGAGGTAGGCGACGTTTCTGACCCTTTAGGACCTCGAAATATTGGAGTCTTGCAACCACATTTTGTGGAGATCTAGGGGACTTGTTTAGTGATCTGTGGTAAAAATTTGAGCTTAATTTGATGGAGTTTTGACCCCAAACATTCATGATCTGGATGTGAATGAGTCGAATTACTTATCCCTCGATCTATTAGTAAACTATCTCTCCAGGGATAAATATTATCCAGACACCTCGTATCAAGAACGAAAAAAATGCAATCTCTTGGTCCCTGCGGAAAGGAAAAAGAGGTATTCTCGCTTTTTTAGTTTTTTTTATTCGAAAGAAAAATATAAGAAAGATAGATAGATCCATTTCTACACGATCGTTCCTGGATAACAAGCCTAAAGGTTTTCTTATTGATGATATCGGGGACATCCCGTATTGCTGAATAGAGCGCCCACTCTGCATTGATTTTTTTATAGTCCAAATAAAACGAATTGTATTTTTATTTGTTTTAAAAAATGGGTCTTGTGAATGTTAGATAAAAACTGCCAGTTTGTGGTCTTGAAGGAACCGACGACGTTCAAGGGTTTTCCGGCGACGACTCGGCTTCAAATCTTCGATGAGCCTCATAAACCCTTAGATAGACATGTTAGCAAGTAGGTCAGTGATTAAATGATGGATTTGCAGTAGATTAAAGGCTGAATATGCTCAGTTTACACAGAACCAAAAATAGCCGGTTCGGTTTTGTGCAAAATCGATTCTGTGGGGGCTGATAATTGTTGATTTTGAATCTCAAATTGGTGATTGAGATGTGCTAGGATAGTGAGGATTGTGTTATGGAAGTTTGTGGTTCATGGATTGGTGAATTGGATAAGGGAAATTGACAATTGGTTGGAAATTCCTAGGTTGTGCGATGAGTTTGGCCTTGGACCATTGAAACCGAATTGTTGAGGGCTCAAGGAGAGGATTTTGTGACATCAAAATTGAGGTAAGGGAATTCCTAACCTTATGATAGGAAGATTGGACTCGATTGGGCGAGTCGGGTGGAATTGAGATTGTTTCTTGAGAAGCTTAGCATGATTGGTCCTTATGTATGCTAAGAGAGTATATGTGATCCTAATGTTTGCTTATGTTTGTCTCTGGAGTAATTGGTCACGTTTGATTGTGTATTGAATCTTCTTGCATGCCATGGATGCATTGTTTATGCATGAGTTGCACTTGGCCTTGTGTGCATAATTTGTGATTGTGGCATGGCGGAGACGAGGCGAGACCCTGAGGCGTATGGGACGCAGGGTGATGTGGTTAATACCCTGAGGCGCTGAGGCGCGGGGTTAGAGTTGTGTGGCGCCCTAATTGTACGAGACGCGGGGTTGAGATGGCCACGGTCCTGATGCGTTTACGAGGGACGGAGATATGAGGTGTCGACACTGGCCTGAAGTATCATTGAAACTTGATGCGTTTATGCTGGTTGTCAATGACGTTCTGATGCGTTTACGCAGACCGAGCATGATGCGATCTAATCGCGGGCATGAGAATAAGGCAGGCAGAAAAAGATGATTGTGGTGACGTGGTAGGATGAGTCGTGCATGATCATCTGAGTGTGTTATGATGTCATAATTGCATGCCTGTCACCTGAGTGTGGTTATCTATATTTGCATTGCCTTATATGTTTATGAGTTTGAATTATTGGGGTATGTGACTGCCTGAGTGGACAGTTGGCCTAACCTAGGGTTAGGACTCTTTTTACTGAGATGTGAATCTCACCCCTTTGGGGACCCCCCCTTTTTACAGATTCTAGGCCTTGAAGATGTGGCCCATACGTTTTGGTGACCCCAAAGAGATGTCCACCTATTTTGATGAGTTCCCTGACGAGCAGGGAACTATTTATGTCCGGAAGTGTACCGTAGTTTGGGTTAACAAAAGTAGTACGAGTTGGAAGCCTCACAGGTATGAGGCCTGGTTCAGGAAGGTCGGGGATATGTCTACCGAGCCGCTAAAGCCCAATGAGGTGCCCTAGGAGTTGTCCCTAGTTGGTGCTACCCTACCCGAGATTTAGACCAGGCTGAGGGGTCCGTTGTCGATTCGAGGAATGGATCGGAGAGGACCCCGACCATGGAGAACACGAAGGAGGAGGTTATTGTGGTAGAGGCGATGGATGAGGATCTCATGGAGCCATCTGCAGAGGAGACCGCTGAGGATACTATAGAGGTTTACTCTGAGACCTTTTCGGAGAACGAACCCAAGGAGGATGCAGAGGAGACCGAGGACTCCAACAGCTCATCTTAGGAGCTCCCAGCTTATCAGTCCATCTTTTGGTGGCGATCCTGACCCTGTCTCTTGTTGTATGATGATAATGGACTCTTTGGTGTACTTACCCCGTCACCCCTCTTGTTAGCCGATCTAGTAGCTATGCGTATGTATGAACGGTCGGATTTTATGTATGACAATATTTGCGCCATCCAGGTCCCACTTCATATTTTGTACGGGGGAGTTATTTTATTATCGTTTTTGCATGCTTGATATATATCATGTCTCTCGACTTAATTGTGGATCTTGGGACCGCGAGAGATATTTGGTTTGCTTGTAGGGAGTCGCAAGCTCGTGCCTGAGGCGCGGGCCGTGACATGGATCACCTCCCATCTTAAAAGCCTCAATCTCTGTGCGGGTTGCTTCGAAATCAATGAGCATGTCCACCTCATCAGATCCTTCCTCAAATGCCAGTCACTCATTATCGATCGTTCTTTCAAAGATTGGTACAAACTCCTAGAAGAACTTGAACCTAAACAACTCTTATGGTGGTTGAGATGACCGAGGATTATAAAGCTCGCATCACCACCGAGGATGGAGGACCAATTTCACTTTTGGGATTCATAGGGGCCGTGTCATACTACCCGATCAGAGTCGTCAAACAGTTTGGCATGTTACAAGAAATCCCTAGACGAGTTCGTCTTCGACATTCCCTAAGGGCCGATCACTAAGAAGAGTAGGGTGCGTCTCCAGGCTATGGTTGATGACATAGAGCAGGCACTAAAGGACTCCCCCCTCAAGATGTGAAGCGGCCAGATCAGATGAGCTCTGAGATAGATATCCATCGAGCCTCAACCAATTCCACTTTTGGGATTCATGGGGGCCGTGTCATACTACCCGATCAGGGTCGTCAAACAGTTTGGCATGCTACAAGAAATCCCTCCTCAAAGCGCTCTAGACGAGTTCGCCTTCGACGTTTCCTAAGGGCCGATCACTAAGAAAAGTAGGGTGCGTCTCCAGGCTATCGTTGATGACGTAGAGCAGGCACTAAAGGACTTCCCCCTCAAGATGTGAAGCAGCCAGATCAGATGAGCTCTGAGATGGATATCCATCGAGCCTCAGAGGAGTATATCTGAGCTTTCAAGAAGATCCGCCTGACCCCCATAGAGTCATATGTCTCGGAGTACGTAGTCTCGTACGTACCAGGAGTGGAGCCATACATACCGAAGAATGTAGGACCATCCGCCTACCCCGAGGACGAAGAGATCTACGATTGAAGACTACACTTTCTCGATAATGCCGGAAGATGACAGAGAACGGACATCCAGACATGGAAAACAAGACTTCCCATTGAGTTTAGAATATCGGAGCATTTTCATATCGTACTTTAATCAAACTTTTTTGAGCGCTTTTTGGTTGTAATCAACGCTCTTAATTTATGCATTACCGAGGCATCTTTTCAAAATCCTCATTGTAATTATCATGGATTACTCTTTGCTTAACAACATGCTTGTTTGTATGGATGACATAAAAAGCCAAGGGCAAGGGAACATACTCACGGCTAGATTGTTGTCTATGTCACGACATGTTGGTAAAAAGGCTGCACACCATATGATCCCTCTTTCATTTCGACAAACCTGACTTTAATCTTCTATGTCACGCCCCAAACCCGTTGAGCTCGCGAACATCCCACCAGGCTGTTGATCTTCAATAATCTCCCAGGATCCCTCGGCCAATCATATTATAACTTAAAAAAAGAAACAAGATCACGGAAGTCATAAAACTGCTCCATACCATTCATTAGTGAGATAACTCAGGACATAGGGTATGCCTTCTTATAAACACCAATTACAAGTTCAGAGAATACAACTCTAACTTCAAGGTAACATGAAATCCCTTAAGTCACAAAAGTGTAAATCCATATCTTTAGATTTACTTCCTCAAATATCGATCATTGGCAAACTCGAATTTCCATCGCTTGGAATCTGAAAAAGTTAAACCCCCACTAGGGTGAGATATAAATCTCAGCAAGTGAACCATAAACCTAGACCTGATCGCCAGTCCCCCTCAGACCACACACAATGTTACCAAAGGCAAACAATCATCGATGTAATGGCATAAGTCATCAATAAGTCAGATATATCAATAACCCAAACATGGATAGACATCACAGTCAGCCACACTCAACCTCAGGGGTTCAAGCTCTAAACTCAAGGCATATATACAAATGCACATTATTTTCACAATCAACCATTGCCTGGGTTCTCAGCAACGATGTACTTCTTTGGCACATTGACCAATTGATATCATCGGGGCCACAAGCCAATCAATATCATCAAGACATTTAGTGAATTGATACTACCGGGGCCACAAGCCAATCGCACCTCTGGGGCTCAAAGCCAATTGTCATCTCAGGGGCCACAGGCCAATTGATACCATCGGGCCACAGGCCAATCGATATCATCAGAGCTCTTAGCTAATGCGATCTTCGGGGCCACAAGCCAATGGATCGTTGGGACACTGCAGCCCATTCATATAGCATTGGCACTATAGCCGTTTATATAGCATATTCATTATAGCCAAATCACTAGTAGGGCTTCATAGCCAATTCATATAGATCCAGGGCTTAATAGCCGAACTATATCACTAAGGGCTCAATAGCCACTTACATCACAAGGCAATCAATTCCACAATTAGTTTTCTTGCCATTCCAATCGAATTTCTCACACAATCGCCACTCAATGTGAAATACCACACGGCCATGCAAGCATCCGTGTCATTCAAGTACGCAAATCATCAATTCAAGCATGAAAAATCATAATTTCACCTCATGGTTCGGTCCACTTGCATCCACACGACTATTAACAATTCAAACACCTTAGGTGCACAGTTTCATCAATTCGCCACCCAAACTCATCCAGTAGTGTCCTAACGTTAGAGTAAAGGTTTAAGGGACACTTACCTTTGATCAATAGCAAGAAATCCAAATCAATTGATCCTTCCCAACTCGGCAAGTTCACGGCCAACAAGGATCTCATGCCGTCTTAGGAAATTTTATAAATTCCAGATCAAAACTCAATCGAATTCCACTTCCACCAAGCCAATTCCTCAATAACTAACCAAATGATAATCTAAGGTGCCTTATCGATCAATCAAGGACTCGACAATACCTCCAGAAGCCCTCAAAGCATTCAGTTCAAATAGTAATACTTAGGGCAGAACCAGTTTTGATTTAATCTGCACAAATCAATCCATAACTCAATCCTAGGTCCCAATTCCTCACGAAATTAACTTGTTAAAACCTTAATCCATATTTTAAGGGAGCTCACCGAGCATTTTGGAGCGAAATAATAACAAAAAGCCTTCGAACAGCCCGATTTTCCCACGGTACTCTAACGAGCAGAATCTGTCCATGAAAGATCAAGGGTTTCATCCATTAAAACCCATCTCAACTCCCACAAATCCTCAATATCAACTTGCTAAACTCTTATACTATGAATTTAGAGTAATTCACCAAAATTTTGGAGCCATTTGAAATCCGGAAGCCCTAAAAATGGATTCTCTTTAAAATCGGATTAGATTCTGACCTTTACCCACTCAAACAGATCTACGGGACAAACGGCTGGGCCAAATTAAGCTCGTAATACCTTGTTAAAATGGAGACAATAATCTTTAAAATGACGATGATTTTACCTTAAGCTGATGTCGGACGATAAAGTTATGGTTGGAACAGTGAAGCCATGTTTGTCTGTCCGCGAGAAAACTGCTCGGCCGAGAGGAAAAAGGGAGAAAATGAAGAGGACAAGAGAGAGGGAAAGGGTGCACAGCTGAAGAGGGTTGGTATGAAGCTCCCTTCAATAATTGAGGGTTTAATTTTGGACATAATGGATTTAATGGGTAATTAATGCTTGGCTTCTCCTTAGTTGACACAAGTCCATGCTTCTAAAAGACCTTGTTCATCAATTAACCCCTTTTACCAATCCTCCATCACATTTCGACAGCCCTTGGGGGTGTAAATTGATCGAAATAACCTTCTAAACTTCTTAAGGCAAAGCTAAAGGTTGAGGGGCTCATTTGGCACTTTTCATCCGAAAATTCATTTTTCCAACAAAAACCACTCTTGATGAGGCGACGTCCATTTCAATTCAAACGTTGAAATTCCTAAATGTCTAATACCCAAATCTCAAGATCTAATTTCATGTCGAACTCTCGTCAACTGTAATTTCAGTTTATCTCAAATTGATGGGCGACTCTTGCAAGCACCACATGTATCGATCTTGAGATTTTTCTTAAGCCGTGGCGACTTTGGTTGTCATGAAATTGTGAGGGTTTATCGTTCGTTCCTTCGATCCTAATAATCGGAATTCGATTCAGGAAATTCTCGCAAATTACACATTGATTAAACGGAATCACCCGCGTCCCAACATGTAATGCTAGCAAGACATTCCATGATCGTTCCTAGATTGTTCTCGGCTGGCTCAAAATATTCCCTCGATAATTTTTATGGTCAAAGTGTCATTTCGCATCCAAATTCCCTAGGTTCATGTACCCGACTCCTCTTTAGTCTTTCTCTTTTGGTCAGTTAACTTGGGAGTGGCCAACTCTGAGCGAGTTACAACTGAAACACATCGATTGATATCCTTCCATTCAACAGCCTCGAGAGGGTCGAAATTCAGAATGTTACATTCTCAAGCAGGTGATTCTCAATCACGAGAACTTGAGCCTAAGCTTGCTTGAAACCCCGTATGGAGAAAGAACAGTTTGATGCTCGATTTTGAACTCTAGAAACATTACTGGACCAAATGGCTAAGATGACGATCGAGATGAAGGCCATGTTCATTGCAGCCAATGCTAGGCACGCTCCGCCGATTGACCTTAACCAAGCCGCAAATCTACATACACCTACCACTTTTGATGCGAGTGGGTCTGTTGGGACAAATCCTGCAACTGCTTTTGATCAAGTTCCAACTATTGAGGTTCCGCCAAAGGTCCCACCGATTATGATCGACCTAAAGGAGAAATAGAAGGAGAAGTTTGTTCTAAAGCTCGATGAAGGAGTAAAGAGGATTGCTAAGATTAAGGAATGCCTTAATAGCCAGAGGTTTGAGCTATCAAATATGATAAGATCACACATTTCACTAAGATTGAGGTCCCTTTCGACCACAAGGAACCTGAGTTTGCAAGAAAATACAACAGGACAAGCTGTCCCAAGGCGCATTTGAAATACTATTTGTATAAGATGGCAAAATACTTCGACTACGTCCCCCTACTCATCAACACATTCCAAGAAAGACTAATGGGTGCGGCCCTAACTTGGTACGTTAAGTACGAAGGCTGGGAGGAGTTTGCGGCAGAGTTTCATCGCCAATACAAGTTCAACACGATCACCACCCTTACTAGGGAGGATTTGCTCAGGACCGTGAAGAGGAGAAATGAGAGCGTCCATTTATACGCCTAAAGATGGAGGGCACTAACTACCTAGGTCAAACGGCCTATCCCAGAGGAGGAGTTGGTGGACATCTTTATGAAAGCACTACCATACGACTATTTTGATAAACTGAACACCTCTAGATTTCAGACTTTTGCGCACCTAATCAAGGTAGCGAAAAGACATGAATGGGCTATGAGAGAAAGACGCGCGCCGAAAGCAGCTCCTAAGCGGCCGTTTCCCGTAAAGAAAGAACGAGAATCTAATGCTGAAGTAGCTTTTGTCTCTAATCCCCCCAGATCATGAAAATTGGAGGATTTTATCTCCGCCCAAGGGAACACCTCCTAGACAGCTAAAAAAGTCTTCGAACCAAAGAGGAGGGGTCCTCCGTTTTTCACGCCACTCTCGGTTCCAATGTCAAAGTTGCTCCCTAGGCTCCTTGAGGCAAGGCTGCTAGCCAAGAAACCACCGAGATCGAAGCCACCGAGATTCCCAGGTTTTGACGAGAATCAAATGTGTATATACCACATGGGCGAGAAAGGATATAATGTGGACAATTGTCGAGCCTTACAGTACGATGTACATGCTCTTGTTGACAACCATTTGCTGGAATTCGACGGATCGGATCCGAATATTCAGTAGAACCCTCTACTTGACCATACAGAAAACGTTGTGTTCGACGTAGACCTAGGAGGTGATATGAAATTCTCGGTCGACAGATCCAGGATGGAATCGGTATTGGCCATAGCCTCACAATATCTGGAGCAGGATGAGATCACCAAAGAGCAAAAGCTAAAGTTCTTGAATAAGCTAATTGACATGGAGTTGTTGCCAGAACTAATGACCGCTCCTTCAAGGGATATTACGCAAGGGTCAATCTAGACTCACAGCGGTTTACGATGAGGGCCACCAAAGGAGAGACCTGGAGTATCCCTACAGGATATTTGCAGAGCATCGGAGAGGCTGAAAAAGCTAAGAAGCTAGATGAATATGAATAAAACTTGGAGAAAGCCTGCTAGGGTGATAGAAAATTCATACGGGACGCTCTCCAGAGAGGAGAAATAATTGGTAACTTGGGGTGGGACAGTGGAGGCCATAACTTCAAGGTGTCGTACTCTATTCCTCCGAGCTTTTTCGACGGCCCCGAAGAAGTGGTCCCCGATGGTTGGGAAGGTATGGACAATTCTCAAGAACCGAAAATAGCGGGAGCATCCAATGAGGCAGCCCTCGCGCAAGCTCCAAGAGCAGAAGGTGATCAATGGATGCCTACGCGATTAATCGGCCCAGAGGTCCGAATGACCATTTTAGGAGAGATGTTGACTAACTTAACCGAACGAATGATTGTCGACGAGCCTGAAAAGAATGACTTCATGCTAATGGGGTAGCGAAAAATGCTTGATATACAGAATCGCTAATTTAGAGAACTAGTGTCGAGATCTGACTAGCAGTCTTGCTGAGGTAAAAGTCATGATGGACTCTTCCCCTCCATGGGTCAAAAATCCCTCGCCAAAGCAAGTTGATGATGTTATTTTCCGTTAAACATACAACGGGAAGGGGTGCTCGAGAGAGCATGCCTTATTCTACCTAAGAACAATTTTTGGTCTCTCCAAGGATGAGGAAGCTCTTATTCAGAACTTTGGGCTCAGCTTAGACGACCCCCCTAACCTGGTTTCTAGCTCTCGATCATCGCCAATCAATCACTTGGGATGAGTTCATAGCCCAATTCCTGGAGAAGTATGACATCGACCAGAAGTTCATCTTCAATCGCAAGGACTTGACTCGCATAAAAAGGAAGATGGCGAAGACTTTAAATCCTATGCACACAGATGGAGGAGATTTGTTGCGCAAGTATATCCCTGGTTAATAGAGAAAGAATTGGCGGAGTGTTTCAGGAAGACCATGCTCCACGAGACCGCCATGTCTATATGCGCCTATAAGTATCAATCTTTTGCTCATTTGACAAACGATTTGGAAAGGATAGAGTGGGCTTGGCAGTAGGATCAAATTCGAGGCTCATGGATCGAAATAACGGAAAGCGCAGTTCAATTCTTAAAGAGAATGAATGAAAAGTTTCGACCCACCAAGTCTAGATCCACCTCTACCAAGACTTGTCCACCCAGCCCGAGAGAGGGGTATAATTCAGAGGAGCTATATTTAAACAGGTCTATTTATAGGGTGGAAGGGATGACCTCGCTTGTGATCAATCTCGTCGAGTTTGGCTGTGACATTCTGATTTCCAGTCAATTTCAGACTCATTAATGAGAAGTAAATTTAGAGATGTATTTCAGTCGTATCTCGCTTGAATCTGATCAATTCGAGTAGGCTGACCAAAAGGGAAAGGCTAACGCAAGACAAGGTACGTAGACCTAGGAAACTTGGATAAGAAATGGCGCTTTGACCATAAGGATTGTCGAGGGGATATTTAGAACCATAAAAAGGCCGATCTAAAAACGATTAAGGAATGCATTTGCTAGTGTTATGGGATTGGAGCGCGGGTGATGCCGCTTAACTAACGTATGATTTGCAAAATTTACCTTAATCGGACAGTGACGATCGAGACCATAGGAACTAATGATAGACCCTCGCAATTACATGACAACCAAAGTCTCCATGAATTGACGAGCCCTAAATGTGATATGAATCACAAGGTCGATACATGTAACGTCTGCAAAAGCCGCCCGTCGGTTCGGGATAGGCTGGGACCACGTCCGATAGAGAAAACAATCAGAAACGAGTCTAGAAATTGAAAATAGAGAATCAAGAATTCCAACGTTATATTTGGATTGGTCGTCGCCCTATCGAAGAATATTGGAACAAGCAAAATGACGTTCCGGACGTCGGGGGTAAAATTACCATTTTTCCCCTCAAGCTTAAGCCTTGTCCATGCAAATAAAGAAGGGCATTTTGGTCTTTTAAACCACCCCAAGGCTGCCGAAAAAGGAGGATGAATTGTGGCCGTTGGATCAAGTTGGAATGACACTAGGACATGTGTCAATGGATGGGCTAAAGAGTGGTCATGTCCACTGTACACCACCTACCATTCAACCATTGACCTTGAGCCTTGTATATAGTATTTCTCTCTCTCTCCTCTCCCCTTGATCAGCCAAACACCCCTACCATCACTGAAACTTCATCTTCTTCCTCTTGCTCTCTCTGCCGTCGCCGACCAATTCTGCCCTTGCCATTCACCCCCGTCAACACGGCCTTCCGGCCACCACCTAGACTCTGGCCGACCACACCCTCTTAGCTCAGCCTCTTGCCGACCTCCTTGAAGTGGAAGCACATCGATTGGACCACCAAGGAGCTCCGGCCAAGCATTTCCCCAGAAGCCGACGAAAATTAACCCAATCTAAGGTAGGCCGAGTTTCTGACCCCTTAGGCCATCGAAATGTTAGAATCTTGCGACCAAATTTTATAGAGATCTAGGGGACTTGTATATCTATTTGTGGTAAAATATTGAGCTTGATTTGATGAAGTTTTGACCCCAAATGGGTTTTGTGAGCCTTGGATAGAAACTGCAGGTTTACTGACTTGGAGGATCCAGTGACTTTCGAAGAGATTCCGGCGACGACGTGACTGCAAACTCTCGGTGAGACTCTTAGACCCTTAGATATACATGTTAATAAGTAGGTTAGTAATTAAATGATGGATTTGGTGGAGAGTTAGGACTAGTTATGCTCGATTTGCACAGAACCGAAAATAGCCGGTTCTGTTCTGTGCAAGACCGAATCAGTGGAGGCTGATGGCTATGGGTTTTGAGTCTTAAATTGGTGATTTAGACGTGCTAGAATGATGAGAACGTGTTAATGAAGGTTTGTGGTTCATGGATGGGTGAATTGGACATGGAAATTGACAATTGGTTGGAATTACCTAGGTTGTGCGGTGAGATTGGTCTTAGACCATTGAGGGCCAAATCTTTGAGGGCTCAAGAAGAGAATTTTATGGTATCAAACTCAAGGTAAGGGAATCCTAAACTTAGGATAGGAAGATTGGACTCAATTGGGTGAGTCGAGCGATAAATTGATTGATTGGTGAGAGATTCCAAGAAGAATGTTCTTGGTGCATCCTAAGTTGTTATAGGGGATTTATGCGTGCGAATGCTTGTGCTTGAATTGTTTTCCATATTTAAGTGTCACTTAATTGCCTTACATGCGATGAGTATAGGAATTGTGCTTGAACTACACCTGTTGTTATTTATGTGAAATGAATTGAAAATCATGACATGAGTGTGACATGGCGGGACCCTGATGCGTATGAGACACGGGATGGTGGAATAAGTACCCTGAGGCGTCGAGGCGCGGGGTTGAAGTTGTGTGGCACCCTGATGTGATCTAATCGTGGGGTTGAGATGGTCACGGTTCCTATGCGTTTACGCGAGACGGAGATATGAGGTGTCGACACTAGCTTGGAGTATCATTGAAACCCGATGCATTTACGCGGGTTGTCAATGACGGTCTGATGAGTTTACGCGGGCCGAGCCTGATGCGATCTAAAAATGAGCATGAGAATGAGGCAGGTGGGAGATGGTAGATGTGGTGAAGTGGCGGGACGGGTGTATGTAATCATCTAAGTGTGCATGATGTCATAGTTGCATGCATGTCATCTGTGTATTGTCATCTTTTATTGTACTTGCCTGTTCGCCTGTGAGCTAGAATTATTGGGGTATGTAACTACCTGAGTGGACGGTCGGCCTAACCTAGGGTTAGGACTCTTTTACTGAGATGTGTATCTCATCCCGTTGAGGACCCTTATTTTTACAGATACTAGGCCTTGACGATGTGGCCTATTCATTTTGGAGATCCGAAGGAGATGTCCACTTATTTTGATGAGTTCCCTGACGGGCAAGGAACTATTTATGTAAGGAAGTGTACTGTTGTTTGGGCAGACGAGGGTAGTACTAGCTGGAAGCCTCATCGATATGAGGCCTGGTTTAGGAAGGTCGGGGACGTGTCTATCGGGCCGCTGAAGCTCCATGAGGTACCCTAAGGAGTTGTCTCTAGTTGGTGCCACCCCACCAAGGACTTAGATCAGGCTGAGGGATCGGTTGCCGGTTCTAGGATTGGACCGGAGAGGACCTCGACCTTGGAGGACACGGAGGACAAGGTCATTGTGCTGGAGGCGACTGAGAAGGATCTCGCAGAGCCATCTGCCGAGGCGACCATGGAGGATGCTATCGAGGTTCACTCAGAGCCCTTCTCAGAGTATGAGCCCACGGAGGACGCAGAGGACGCCGAGGACTCCAGCTACTCATCTTAGGAGCTCCCAATTTGTCAGTTTGATCCTTTGGTGGCGACCCTGACCCCATCTCTTTTGGATGTTGATCATGAACCCTTTTTGTGTACTTACCTCGTCGCCCCTCTTGTTAGCGGAGTTAGTAGCTATGCGTCTGTATGATCAGTTGGGTTTTATGTATGACGGTATATTTGCTATCCAGGTCCCATTTCACTATTTGTAAGGAGGAGTTATTTCATTATTGCTTTCGCGTGCTTAATATATATTATGTCTCTCGACTTATTTGTGGATCTTAGGACCACGAGAGATATTTAGTTTGCTTGCAGGGAGTCGCGCCCTCGTGTCCGAGGCGCAGGGCCTGACATTGGCAGCACGCGTGAGAAGGATGATGAGATCAAGACCGAGGCAATAAAGGAATCGAGTGGATTTCACGAGAACAAAGTGACGAAAGACAGACCTTTAGTGATAGCGCTCCCTGCGGTAGAAGCTTACAACCCTAAAGCAGTATACTAGAATTACAACACCGGTGATGTAGATGTCATCACCCGCTCCGGGAGATGCCAAGTCCAGAAGGAGAGAGAAGCTGAAAAGAAAGGAGTAACGAAAGAAAATGCCAGACACGTCCTAGCTATTGTGAGAACTAGTGAGTTCGAGATCGTCGAGCAGCTGAGGAAAATGCCCACACAAATCTCGCTTTTGGAACTCTTTAAGATGTCAGAGAAATATCGAAGCGTCCTTTTGAAAGTGCTTACCGAGGCCCGTGTGCTCGAAATGATCAATGAGGCCCAATTAGAAGACTTTGTGGGCGCAGTCCTTTTGAAAGACCAAATCTCATTTACAGACGAGGATTTCACGCCGGAAGGGTAAGGGCACGACAAGACGCTTTACATATCTGCAATATGTTGTGGCAAACGAGTGTCTTGAGTCCTCATGGTGATCGGATCGGCATTTGACATATGCCCATTGAATACGCTCATAAGTCTAGGAGTGAAGGAGGATTCAATTAGGGCTTTGAAATACATCATTCGAGCATTCGACGAGGCAAAAGGTGAAGTGATTGGGGAGGTTGAAGTTCCTATCACTATAGGCCCAAGAGAATTCTTGATCAACTTCCAGATCATGCATATCCCCGCATCATTTGGGCATTATTGGGGAGGCCTTGGATTTATACGGCTGGCGCCGTATCGTCCAGTTTGCACTAGAAAGTCTGAATGGTCGTTGACAATAAACTGATCACGGTACATTCAAAAATTGACCACTTGACGAACCACATAGACGCTATTCCACTGGTGGAACCATCATCTGGAGAGGAGTCAAGCTTCCATGCCATGGAGATGATGTACATTATGCATGTGCTAGCTGGTGCAACCATGAGAACTCTAAGTTGCTCCAGGTCGTCGATCATGGCAAGAAAAATATTGAGACGACATGATTTTATCTTAGGCCTGGGTTTAGGCAAGTATTACCAAGGAATTCGTGGACCGATTAGTCTGGCAACGGTAAAGAGCCGTCATGGACTAGGCTATAGAGCTTACCCGAGTCACCACTACAAATCAAAGGGCTACGCGGGGAGCATAGGTCGTAACGGCCGATTTCTGGGGTCGAGTGCTTAGAAAGGCAAGGGGTAGATGTTCGAAACTCTCCTAAGTCGGTTCTTTAATGAAGTGTCCAAATGGCTAGAAGACGAGAGGATGGATACTGTGACGGAAGAACTCGATTTGGCCAACTTGTTCTTAGAGGATTACGTCAATGTCATCATCGAAGCGATCGACAGCGACGCTCCCGCCATTGAGTAAAGAGATTTCTATCTCTCTCCGATGTATCTAAATCCGCATTAGATGCCCCGAGCTTTATCCCATGTTTTACATTTTAACAATATCGAAAAATTAAAATAAAAAAAAAAACCATCAAACAAAAAAAGAAAACAAAAATTAAAAAAATTAAAAAAATAGGGACGTATGGGAGCCACAAATCGGTCAATGATAACCCAAACAGAGAAAAGAAAAGCAAAAAAAGAGATAAAAAAGAAGAAAAACCCTGAGACCTGACTTCCCACACGTTTCTTAGTTTTCAAAGTTTTTGGAAGGTAAAGATGTCCAATGATATGAGGACTAGCCTCCACCTCACGTTTTTGGATTTTAAATTTCTTCAAGATATCTTCCAAATAAATTCATCATGCATAAACTCTTCCTACTATATGTCAACTAACCGTCTTCACGACATTTCAGGCATACCTTTCCAACCAAGCATAGCAGATTGTGAAATGACTCGGGTTCTCAAGAGGGATCTACCCTCCAAAGTGAAGAAGAAAAGGAGGAGCCTTAATCCTTGTAAACATGGATGAAATAAAATTGGGGCACCTTGTAAATTCCAATGTAGTCAAGAAATACTTTCCCTGAATGAATCAGAAGCCTCGAGCGGCGCTCTTTTCAAAGAACTCGAGTCATTCGGCGACCTTCGCATGCATCTCATGCATACATGCATAATTAGACATGTACATCCTCTTTATTTCTCCTTGCAGGCAATCATAGAGGAGAACAGCTAGACAATGCAATTGAAATTCGACTTGTTTTCCCAAGCGGGAGGAAGCAATAGGCCAGAAGATGAAATCCGTCGTAATCCGACCTCTTTGAACGTGTCAGGAGAGAAAAGGAAGAAAAGAGAAAGGAGAGCCAAAACTACCATGGCCATCCAGAATTCTGTAGCTCTACGATCACATCTAGAGTTGAAACACATGGTCAAAGGTGAATTTGTATCATTCCAATGCGTTCAGGATTTAACGGCATGAACTAACATAGTTTCCTTTATTTCTATAGGAACTCTCTACCACCAAAGGCAGGTAAGTGTCATTTTCCTTATCTCTAACAACCTAAAGTCGTGGGAGTCATTCCGTTTGCGTTCCAACTCAGGACATTCTTAGAGCCTTCAAATTTCAAAATTTTAAAAAAAAAAATTCTCGAAAGATCTTTGAAAATCACATCTTCATGCAAACAAAAGCCGCCTTGATTATCCAAACATCTTGGAATGTGCCCCGAATACCCCGAAACCTATGGGAAGGATTTCTACTCAAACTGAAACGTCGTTATCAAAAAGCCTTTGTTTAAATAAGCCATGAAGAAACTCGGATGAAAGGAGGCAGCCTACCCTTAAACACGTCCTCATACACTTGAGAGTTGAGTGAGCATTAAATAAGAGCTGCGCTTGAGGATGTAGGAATCATTTGCAATGTTACCCAGGTGGAGACGATGAAAGGCATTCCTTCTTCCATCCCAAACACGACAGTTGACCATCGTTAACCACTTTGAGCGGAGGTTTCATTTCTACAACCCTGTTAAGAACAACCCTACGTCGAGGCCAAATAGAGGAAATTCAAACAACGGTAATAGGTAAATGGTTAGAAATTTTCTTGCATGGACTAACATCAATCTTCGGGTGTTTCTTTGCATTTAAACTCATGATGAGACTCAAGTGCCTTAAAACGACGAAAATCGATAGTTTCTCTATCATACGCACCTTAATCCCTTGCACAACCCAATTGAGCTTGCGCATTCCTTTCAAAAACCCCGTCGGTGATCATTGCTCATTTCAAGGAGAGTGTTGCATCAAAAGGAGACTGAAGACTCTCAAAGGATCAAGGCTACAGAACATTTCCAAATTGATTCTCTTGTAGTGTATTAATTTCAAAAAAAGGGATAAAAAAAACAGAGAACAAATCTCGAGCGTCAAAAAAGCAAAGAAGAGAAAAAAGAAGAGAAAAAGTAAAGTGCCCAGTAAAAGCAAGGCTGATGTCCATGTAAGTTTCAAGGCTCTTAAAAATATGAGGCAAAAAAAGAGAATGCTGAAAATTAGCGACATCCACATGCTAATCCTTAGTAGAGCGGAAGAAAATCCCCAAGAAAGTCATTACATAAAAAATTTTCTCCAGCAGATCACATTCAAGCAACAACAGCAACCTTCAATCCTTGTCGCGATGATGGTGCCTTTTGAAGACTAATCGGTTAAGACCAGTGGCAGATCCACAATGATCATCAACGTTAAACTCCTCTCATATATTCTGAGCCAAAAAGAGGCCCCTTTTCAATCCCCAATCCTCACCTGCGTTACAACCCTCGAAAAGTCTTTTCCGACTAGGGCACTTGAGTTAACGTAGAGTTAAAATGATCATAAGCATTGCTCGAAGAGGTACGAGCAAGATTATTTCTCTCTCATTCTTGCAAGTTCTTGACTCGTAGACTTAGAGCATATGATGAAGACTTTCAGTTCATTGGTCTCGAGTCGATTGCAAGCTCCCTTTGAAAATCATGGATCAAGCCTAACATTACGGTTCCTTAAAAGCCCTTTATGATAAACCAAGGGTATACACTACGAATAGTTCCCAAAACCTTAAGTGTAGGTTCGAGAGAAAAATTTGAGTGTCATCTTAAATGAATAGAAACCCAGTGAAAATTGCGAGAAGCTCTCCTGGACGAGTAAACTCCGACCGGCATTTAGACAAATCTTTTGATATCCTGATATCGGTTGAATCGAGAATCATTCCTATAGGAAAATTGAGATCATTGTAAGGCAAGATGCTTCAGATAACCTCCCTACTTCATTAACATATCCAAATGAAATTTTATCAAAATGAAATTTTCAAAGACATCCAAACAGAAGTCCCGTTAAATTCCAGGACCTTTCCAAAAAGGATAACAAAAACAAAAATCCCACTAGCCATTGAAAGCCATCGTCATGGGAAACAAGAGAAAATCCTCCTAACGAGGAGAACCCTCGTCACGGGAACCCTTTCAAAACAAGAGAAAATCCTTCCTATCGCGACCCTCGAGAGGAGGGCCTCTCTCAAACAGGTTAATGGGTCGTCGCGTCTGGTTGGATGCGGGCCTCTCCTGAGGCCCATTACCCAAGTCGCAATGGCGGTATACGTGGTCGACCTTCGATGTGATCCGGTGATATGTGATACGTGTACATGTCAAGGAGTCGCTACAAATCGTTCTATGAATGGTACGATTGGAAACCCTATCGAATAGTTAGGAGCATTTTATTCAATTCTGCGAAAATCAGAGAAATGTGATCAATGATTTTGTTATGCCAACTGTCAGAGTTAACGCCCTTTCGGCACCTAAGTTGAATGATTTGTCTAACCTAAGATTTCACACAGATGAGTCAGGCGCGAATCCTAAAACTAGGAGTTCATGCAAATAGGAGTGACTATCCTAGTACTCACAATCAGTAAAAATATATGCGCAAAGCAAGGATCCAAAATGTGCAGATAAATCACATGAATACAAATCATTCAACCTAAGATTTCGCACAAATGAATCAGGCGTGAATCCTAAAACTAGGAGTTCATGCAAATAGGAGTGACTACCCTTGCACCTAAGTTGAATGATTTGTCTAACCTAAGATTTCACACAGATGATTTAGGCGTGAATCTTAAAACTAGGAATTCATGCAAATAGGAGTGACTACCCTAGCACTCACAATCGTTCTGTGAATGATACGATTGGAAACCCTATCGAATAGTTGGGAGCATTCTATTCAATTCTGCGAAAATTAGAGAAATGGGATCAATGATTTTGTTACGTCAACTCTCAGAGTTGACGCCTTTTCGGCACCTAAGTTGAATGATTTGTCTAACCTAAGATTTCACACAGATGAGTCAGGCATGAATCCTAAAACTAGAAGTTCATGCAAATAGGAGTGACTACCCTAGCACTCACAATCAGTAAAAATAGATGCGCAAAGCAAGGATCCAAAACGTGCAGATAAATTACATGAATACAAATCATTCAACCTAAGATTTCACACAGATGAGTCGGGCGTGAATCCTAAAACTAGGAGTTCATATAAATAGGAGTGACTACCTTAGCACCTAGTTGAATGATTTATCTAACCTAAGATTTCACACAGATGAGTCAGGCATAAATCCTAAACCTAGGAGTTCATGCAAATAGGAGTGACTACCCTAGCACTCACAATTAGTAAAACTAGGAGTTCATGCAAATAGGAGTGACTACCCTAGCACTCACAATCGTTCTGTGAATGGTACGATTGGAAACCCTATCGAATAGTTGGGAGCATTCTATTCAATTCTATGAAAATCAGAGAAATGGGATGAATGATTTTGTTACGCTAACTGTCAGAGTTAACGCCCTTTCAGCACCTAAGTTGAATGATTTGTCTAACCTAAGATTTCACATAAATGAGTCAGGCATGAATCCTAAAACTAGGAGTTCATGCAAATAGGAGTGACTACCCTAGCACTCACAATCAGTAAAAATAGATGCGCAAAGTAAGGATCCAAAACGTGCAGACAAATCACATGAATACAACATGGCATCCCTAGTAAGGCCCTATTAGCCTAGAGAAATGTTAATCAAGGTTTAAGAGTGTCACACCCCACGCCTCGAGCATGAGCACGCAAACATCCCTGCAAGCAAATCAATAACAATATCTCGCAGTCCCAAGATCCACAGTCATAAACCGAGAGACATAATAAATACATAGCGCATGCAGAAGCGTTACTCACATAAAACCCCATACAATATATAAGTTAAGTGGGACCTGGATAGCATGAAATCTGTCATACATCATAATGTACTACTCATACAAAAATCGACTACTACAACTGCTGAGCAAAAAGGGTGACATGGTAAGCATACGAAAAGGTCATCTACTAAGCCAGCAGGAACCGAGTCAGGTAATCATCAAAAGATCAGGCCACCAACTGGAGACTCCTAGGATGAGCTACTGGAGTCCTCCGTATCATCTACGTCCTTGGTCGGCTCATACTCGAAAAATGTCTCGGACGGGACCTCGACGGAATCCTCCATGGTCACCTCCAGCAACGGCTCAGCAAGGTCCCCCTCGGATGCCTCTAGAACTATGACCTCCTCCTCTTGCTATTTTGTGGACTCTAAGGTCGCGGTCTTCTCTGGTCCGTTCCTATACCCTACTACTAACCCTTCTGGTAACTCCTGCTTTGCTGTAGTCTAGCACCAATCGGATGTGACACCCTGAGGTACTTCGTGGGGTTTCAGTGCTCAATATGTGCATCCCCTTTCTTCTTAAACCACGCCTCAAACCTATAAGGCTTCCAATCTGGCTTACCCTCATCCACCCATACAACAGTGCACTTCTTCATATATATGTTCCCCTGCCTATCCGAAAACTCGTCAAAATACGCTGTCATCTCTTTGGGGTCTCCAAAATGTATGGGCCACATCTCTAAGGCCTAGAATCTGTAGAGTAAAGGATTCCCCAAAAGGGTGAGATACTCATCTCAGTAAAAGAAACCTAACCCTAGGTCAGGTCGATAGTCCACTCAGGTAGTCATATCTCTCAACAAATTCACAATCATAAATGGACAAGCATATCAGACACAATTCAATGAAACAATAGCATACAAATGACAAACATGCAATGAAGACCTCATACCACACTCAGATGCACATGCACTCTCAGCTTGCCACTTTTCACATCCACCAATCACCGGTTGCCTCAATCTCTACCCCGCGATCATGTCGCCTCAAACTCGGTCCGCGTAAACGTATCAGACCGTCATCGGTGACCAGCGTGAACGCATTAGGTCCCGACAAAACTCCAGGCCAATATCAATATCTCAAACTCTATCCCGCGAATAGTTCGCATCAAGACCATGGCTATCTTAACCCCGCGATCTCGTCGCATCATGGCATCACACCACCATAACTTCACCCCGCGATCTTGTCGCATCAGGGTATCAACTTCTGTCCCGCGTCTCATACGCCTTAGGGCCTCGCCATGCCATATTTATGCCATATCATCTTAAGTAGATCCACATGCACTCAACGAGTGCAACTCATGCACGATTCGAACACTCATGGCATACAAAATAATTCATATAATGCCCAGACATGGTCAACGACTCAAGCATAGATAATTTCACATACATACATCTTATAACATTTTAAGACATAATATAAGCTATCCCTATTGAAATTTCCACATGAATCAATTCAATTAAACCTCAACTCACCCAATTGAGTCCAATCCCCCTAGCCTAGGTTTAGGAATTCCCTTACCTTAGCTTGACAACACAAATTTCTCCTTCTTGAAGCCCCTAGGTTTCAGCCAACCAATGTCCACACCCGGACTTATCACGCAACCTAGAATTTCAACCAATTCCGTCAATTTTCATACCCAATTCCTTAATCCATCAATCCCAATCACCCATAATACAACCCTCAACATCTCATCACATCATAATCATTAATTTGCAGCTCAAAATCGCCAATCTCAGCCTTCAATAGAATAGGTTTGGCCCAGCACCGAACCGGTCCTATTCGGTTCTGTGCAAGCCAGGCCAACCGGTCCTAAATTTACTCCAATTCTAATATTTATACCTTATCCTACCTCTTAAAATGTCTACCTAAGGATTTGGGAGGCTCACCGTGAGTTTCGAGTCGATTGATCACCGAAACTCGTCCAAGGTCGCCGGATCGCCCAAGTCAGCTTACTAGGTAGATTCTTTCCAAAATGTACAAAATCAGTTCATGGTCAAATCCGTATCAAATGGAGCCTCAATTTTTACCACAGAATCCTACACATGTCTACTAAGTCTCCACGAAAGTTGAGCCCAAAATTTCAAGATTTCGACCATCAAAAGAGCTAAGAATCGAACCTAACTCAGATTGAGTCCTAATCTATTGGCTCTCGGGAGAATCTCTGCTTGGGACTCCTCGATGCTCCAATCGATCTAATTCTTATTTGAGGACGTCCGCAAGACGTAAAGCTTCGTCGATGTGGTCGGTCGATGGCCGAATGGTGGCCGGAAGGGGTGGTCGTGGCTGGCGAACGGCGGGTTCAGTGGCTGTTCGACGAGGAGCAGAAGAGAAAAAGAAGAAGATGAGGGTTTCGGTGACTTGAGGATGATGGTCTGGCCGAATGAGGGTGAGGAGAGAGAAAGGATGGGCTATATTCAAATTTTGGTCAATGGAGTTTGAATAGTAGGTGGCCAAAAGTGTGAAATGACCACACTTGCCCATCTTGTGACACTTAGCATTGTCTTTTCCAAAGGAGATCCAATGGCTCTATTTTATTCTTCTTTTTCGGCAGCCATGGGAGGATGCAATGTCCATTATGCCCTTCTTCAATTGCAAGGGCAAAGTTATAAGCTCGAGAGGCAAAATGGTCATTTTACCCCCGACGTTCAGAACGTCATTTTTCTCGTTCCAGAATTCTTCGATAGGGCGACGGCCAATCCAAATGACGTTGAAATTCTTGATTTTCCATTCAAACTTTTCAGGACTCGTTTTTGATAGCTTTCTCTATCAGACGTGATTCCAGCTTAGCCCGAGCTGACAGGCGACTTTTGCGAACATTACTTGTATCAACCCCGTGATTCATATCATGCTTAGGGCTCATCAGTTCATGGCGGCTCTGGTTGTCAAGTAATTATGAGGGTTTATCACTACTCCCTATGGTCTCGATCGTCACTATCCGATTTAGGATAATTTTGCAAATCATACGCAGGTTAAGCGGCATCACCCGTGCTCCAATCGTACGACACTCGCAAGGAAATCCTTAATCATTCTTAGATCGACCTCTTGGTGGTTCTAAATATCCTCTCGACAATCCTTATGGTCAAAGCGTCATTTCCTATCCGAGTCGCCTAGGTCCATGTACCTCGTCTCGCGTCAGCCTTTTTCTTTCGGTCAGTCTACTCAAATTGATCAGATTTGAGCGGAATACAACTGAAACACATCGCTTGATACATATAAACTTCTCATTATAGAGTCTGAAATTGACTGGAAATCAGAATGTCATAAAGAGTGTTTTTGACATTATTTGCCCTTGAGGGGTAAAATTATAATTTTGAAGATTTTTGGGATAATTTACTTTAAAAGGGCAAATTCATCATTTCAGATGAAATATGGAGTCAAAAGATGATGAAAATAGGATTAGTGACCAAAACCATCCATATCCTATTTTTCGGGAATGTTTCATAATTTTTCTGGAATTTTGGAAGTGATTTACCATTTAGAGGGTAAAATCGTCATTGCATAAAGTGATGAGAAGTGAAAATCTCAAATAGAAGGATTGGTCGACCACCAGAACCAAATCCTAATTTTGAGCAATTTTCACGGTTTGATCAGAATAAGAAAGACGATTTAGCCTTTGAGGGGCAAAATCGTCATTCTTATAAAAAGGACAAGATTCAAAAACTTAAGCATAAGAATTGATCACTTAACCTACCCTAATTATCATCTTGGTATTATCGAACTATCTCATATAAAGGTAGAGGAGACTTACCCCTAAAGGGTGATATCGTCAATTTTCAGATGAACGGATAAGAAATCTCAAAAATAGGATTAACCAGTTGTCTATGGTCAATCCTTAATTTTTGGAAATTTCTGGAATGCCTAGGAATTTTCCACAATTTTTCTACAATTTTTTTTAGATTTTCTAGGATTTTATAAAAAAAATTTAAAAAAATTCTAGGATTTTTTTTTATTTTTATTATTATTTAAAATCATTTTCTAAAATTTTTATTAAAAAATGATTTAGACCAGGTTGACCGTCACGCCCCGAACTCGGCGAGCACGCGAACATCCCTGTCCATGCCGTTTATTTAAGAATGCTCCAGGATCCAATGGCCAATAGCTTACAACCCCCTTAAAGAAATGCATGTAGAAGCGATGCCACCTCCCATTTATATAAATACAACAACATACGATAACTTAGGACACAAGGGTATATCAAAATCACCTTAACCAATTACTAAAAGATCATTTCCCAATCAATATCTGAAGTACAATCTTAATATCCATAATTGACAATTTCACTCTAAATATAACTGGTCAACTATCTCTTCAAATGCCACTTCTTGGTAGGCTCGTATTACCTTCGCTTGGAACCTGAAAATAAAGCCCCCACTGAGTTGAGATATAAATCTCAGTAAGGTGGGTCATAACCCTATGTTAGACCGACCGTCCACTCAAACAGTCATCCAATCCTCGATATTTTCAAATTTATAAACTCATAGGCAGATAGGACATCGTTCAACGAAACAATGACATATAGACGACAGGCATGCAAAAGCGAACTCAAGTCACATTCAGATAATAATGCACTTGTATACTCAGCCTGCCACTTCACCACATCCATCAACCTCTGCCTGCCTTATTCTCTAGCCCGCGAACTAGTCGCCTCAGGCTCGGCCCGCGTAAATACATCATACCGTCAGCGGTGACCCGCGTAAACGCATCAAATCCCGATTCATCTCTAGGCAAGGTTTATGAGCTCATACTCCGTCTCGTGATTAGATCGCATTAGGATTGTGGCTATCTCAACCCCGCGACTTCGTCGCATTAGGGCGCCATCTAATCATACTTCACCCTACGACCTCGTCGCATCAAGGTCTCAATCTCCCGCCCCACGTCTCTCACGCCTCAGGGCCTTATCATGCCATGCTCATGCCACAATCAAGATTTATGCTTTAACTTTCAATTCAATGACACTCAATGGCAAGTGCCAATTCAAACGCATTTCATAAATTATGTGGCATGTAGGTAAATCAAATGACATACAATCATGGCAATCACTCAAGCATAGACAATGTCACATACATTCGTCCTATAACATCTTAAGGCATAGTATGAGCCATCCCTATTGAAACTTTCTCAAGAATCAATCCAATTAAACCTTGACTCACCCAATCGAGTCTAATCTTCCTATCCTAAGGTTAGGAATTTCCTTACCTTAATTTCAACATCACAATTTTACTCCTCTTGAGCCTCCAAATTTTCGGCCCTCAATGTCCAATACTGAACTCAATGCGCAACCTAACAAAATCCAACCAATTACGTCAATTTCCAATCCAATTTAACCATCCATGAACCTCAAGTCTCCATAGCATATTTCTCATCATCATAACATGCCTCAATCATCAATTTGAGACTTATAGTCCAACCATTATTGGCCCCACAGATTCGGTTTTGCACAGAACCGAATCGGTTCTTCTCGGTTCTGTGCAATCCGAGTACAACCAGCCCTAAATTCAACTCCAAATCTAACATTCAATCATCATCCAGCCTCTTAACATGTTTTTCTAAGTTTCCAAGAGGCTCACCATGAGTTTTAGGTCGGTTGGTCGCCGGAAACTCACCGAATGTTGCCAGTTCCTCCAAGCACAGAATATGGCAGTTTTCTGGGCAAAGTTCACAAAGCCGGTTCGTGGTCAAAACTTAATCAAATCCATCTCAAATTTTTACCACAGATTCATCTACAAGTCTACTAAGTCTCCACGAAATTGGAGCTAAAAAATCCAAGATTTCGGCCACTAAACAGGTCAGAAATCGGACCTACCTCAGATTGGAGCAGATTCCGTCGACTCTCGGGAGAATCCTCGCTCCGGACTCCTCGGTGCTCCAAATGCTTCGATTCTTGTTGTAGAATGTCGGCAAGACATAGATCTTTGTTTGGGTGGATGGCCGGCATCAGGGGTGGCCGGAAGTGGCCGTGGTGGCTGGTGAAGTGGAGCCCCAGAATCTGTCCGGCGACAGCAGAATGGAGGAGGAAGAAGATGAAGGTATCTGGTGTTCTCTCTTGGGGTTTGGCCGAAAATTGTAGAGGTGAGGAGAGAGAAGAAGCTTTATTCAAGGGTTGGTCAAAGACCTTTGATTGGTAGGTGGGAAAAAATATGATATGACCATAGCCCTTGGATTCTTGACACTTGTCATTTGCTCTATCCAAGGAGATCCAATGGCTCTCTCCTTGTCCTTGTTTTCGGTAGCCATGGGTGGGTTTTAATGCCCATTTTCCCTTCTCTAATTATAATAATAAAGTTCTAAACTTGAGGGGCAAAATGGTCATTTTACCCCCGACGTTCAGAACTTCGTTTTTCTCGTTCCGAAAATCTTCGATAGGGCAACGGCCAATCCAAATAACATTGGAATTCTTGATTTTCCATTTCAAATCTTTCAAGGCTCTTTTCTGATAGTTTTCTCTATCAGACGTGGTTCCAGCCTATCCCGAACCGACGGGCGGCTTTTGCAGACATTACGCGTATCGACCCAGTGATTTATATCACGTTTAGGACTCCTCAATTCGTGGCAGCTTTGGTTGTCATGTAATTGTGAGGGCCTATCACTAGCTCCTAAGGTTCCGATCTTCAGTGTCCGATTTAGGAAAATTTTACAAATCATATGTTGGTTAAGCGGCATCACCCGCGCTCCAATCGTATGACACTCGCAAGGCATCCCTTAATCGTTCTTAGATCGACCTTTTTGTGGCTCTAAATATCCCCTCGACAATCCTTGTGGTCAAAGCGTCATTTCCTATCCGAGTTCCCCAAGTCCACGTACCTCGTCTCGCGTTAGCCTTTCTCCTCTGATCGGTCTACTCGAATTGATCAGGTTCGAGCGGAATATGACTAAAATACTTCTCCAGATACACACTTCTCATTACTGAGCCTGAAATCGACTGAAAATTAGAATGTCACATGACCCGACCCACTCGAGTCAGATACCCGGCCTAGACTCGGACCCGCGCGACTCCGCACCGAAATGCCGTCGTTTCGCATTTTTTATTTTTCGATTATTTAAATTTAATCCGACGGTTCCTATTGAACCACGTGGCTAATCCATGGCCTTAGGATTGGTTGACCGGGATCTACGGCTCAAATCAAAAAATCGACTACGCCTCAGCCATCAGATTTGATTACTTAAACTTACGGCCACGATTAAAAGCCTGGACTCGATCAGGACTGTCCATCCTCACTAACCTAAACGACGCCGCTTGACCCTTAACCTAAACAACATTGTATTGGTTTGTTTTGATTTTTCGATTTTAAAACCGTTTTTGAACATTCCTAATTTCTAATCGGACGGTCATTAAAAATTAGACTCGATTTATCTGAGCCGTCCGATCTGTTTATTCGAATAACAGACCCTAACGGCCATGCTGACTGGGTAAATACGTGGACCAATGACAAACTGACACTTAGGACTTTGACTCTTTGAGCAGCCACGTCAGCTTCGTCTTCAACCTCCCGACGACACCTAAATGGACGGCTGAAGGCTACCGGTGACGATCTAACGGTGAAATCTTAATGAAATTACGAAATACTGGGGCCAATCAACTCGTCTCATCATCACACACAACATATCATGGAATCATACGATTTCATCCACAAAATCAAGTGCAAGCAAGCTCGAACCAGTACATGTATAACTACACTAATCATATGATTCATGGCTTTTCGAACTAATTCATCAATACAAGAGCATCGTATGAGGTTCAAAACACTTACCTTGAGCTCTGATTGAGTTCGCTCGGCCTGGGCTAGGCAAGATTGAACAGTTATCGATTTATGGCGAAAGGTTTGGAGACTCAATTCGAGGTTTTAAAGCAAAACCGATGCAAAATGAAGATGCAACAATGGTCAGTGATGCTCGGGGAACAAAACGCATACACTAGATGCAAGGATCAAGGCCGGAGATGAGATCTGTCATTGATGATCAGTGAGAAACTCGAAGTTTTGACTCACCTGTTTTCGTGGTTTCAGGTGGCGATTGCTTCGTTGAAGCTTGGGCGACCTCCTAACGACCTTTGGAAGATTTGGTTTAGCCTGAAAAGACCTAACCGATGCTTTGCAAATTTGAGCTCAAGCCTTCGACAATGGCGATGGAAGGCGAGCTCTTCCTCCTTCTCTCTACTCTCTCTCTCTACTCTGTTTACCTCCAGCAACAGAATGAACTACTCCCCTTTTCTTCTAGAAAGCCTCCAAAGGCTATACACAACTTTCGAATTTTGCGCTGAATGGGGAGGTGTATACTGGCTTCAATCGCATTGAGGCTACATGCTTTTAGGTCCAAACGGCATCGGGGATGATGGGCATTCCATCTCACTCCGTTTGATTCTCCAGCAAGTTCAATCTCACGCAAATTTGGCACGAATTGGAGTTGTTCTTGAGAATGCTGACTTTTGCAGGTCCCGCAAGGTTGACTGGCCGATTGCTCTCTAGTCCGGTGACGTCGAGCGGTGCCACCGGCGTCAATCGATAGGGATGGGCATGGGCGACAATACGTCCACCATTGCTTGTCCGATTATTCACAAATTGGTCTTCAATTTGAGGGTCAAAATCGCCTTGGATACTGTTCATCTGCGTTGAAGCTTAGGGAAGAAGACAACACTGTAGCGGACCGATTTGATCGGTCTAACCGGTTCAAACCGATTTGAACCGGTTCTGACTTGTTTTTCCAAAATTAACCTTAATTCGAGTGGCATTTTTGCAAATTAAACCTCAGAATCGAACTTAGGACATGAATATTGTCTAAACATGTGATTTTTCCCAAAAGTTCATGTCAATTTCTGCAAAAGCCTCAAATTTATCCTTAATTTCAGTTCGAAAAATTATGGAATTGAAGGCTCAAATGATCAAATTGGACCTAATCACCCATGCCAATCAATTTAAGATGGTGAAATACATTGGGTAGTGGCTTCAATTTGTAAAGGTAGCCCTTGAATTAAAGTAATTTCAATTATTCCCAAATTCAAGGACTAAATTGCAATTAAGTATGCAATTTTGCCCAATTCATGCAACTAAGCAATTTGTACAAATAATTAGGCTAAATTGCAATGAGGGACAATCAAATTGAATGTTAAGATTCTAAAAATGCCAAAATTACAAATTAAAAGACTCAATTGACATTTTTTTACCAAATTCAATCATACTTGTAACAAAGGAACACATAAAATCAAACTTGAATTTGAATTTTTCATGAGGTCAAAATACAAGAGAATTAAAAGAAAAATATTGATTATTTTTTTATATTTTTGTGATCTCAAATGCTATTTTTCTTGAATTTTCGAGTATTTTTTTATTCTCTAAAAATACTAAAAAATGTGAAAAAAAAATTAAAAAAAATTGATCAAAAATTATTCCTTGAGCTTGGCCAAGGCCACCAAAGTTGATTTTGTAATTTTTTAACTTTTTATTAATTGTTTATGAATTTTTCAAACATAAAACTGAAAAAGACTTGTCAAAAATTAAGTATCAACATCGTCCAAGTAGTTATAGTCAATGAGTCGGATTTAAGCTGGCAAAACCAGGCCAGAAACATGTCGTCACGCAATGGAAAGCTGCGAAATCGTTGAGACTGAAGCGACCAAATGTCCCACATAGGAGAGGCTTGGATAGGAAGTTTTTCACTCCGACGCAGCGGAAAACAAGTTTGAAAAGATGTCGGACAGACAAATGGGAACGAAGATTGGGTCCCAGGATAAACCCGAAATATTCTTTCGAAGTATTCAGAAGCTCGAAAAAGCAGTCATCTTTATTTTCGTCTTTTTGCTTGTCTTGGGTCGGAAGAAAAATATGAAGACACCATGGAAAAAGATGAAAGCTGAGAACCAGAAAGGGTTTAGGATTTAAAACAACAAAGAAGATGACGGTTGAGGACTTTCTGTCTAAAAGGGATTACGAACCAAAAGTCGATGCATTAAGGAAAAGGTGGAATGATCACACTCTCGAGAAAAGAAGTCCTGATGAGGACGTAGCCGTCAAATCAAAATGTTCTTTAAAAGACATAAATCCTTGATTTATATGTTTTAAATATGGGGCATTTGTTGATACCTAAAATTACCTTATGGGTCACGTGATGCGCACAAGACAAAGGGAGTATTCAGGTACGAAAATATGTACGCAGCACAAGTGAAGATCAACTACAGAGATGCCACGTAACGGATGGTTTTGGCGGAATTTGTAACGTAAAATGAAAAGCGCGCGCGAAAGAAGACACTATCAAGGGCAGTCGAAAGATTTGGCGGCAACCCCATCAAAAGGGACAAAAGAGGCGTGGAAACCATTGAAGGCTCCATCCGCAAGTATTGTCAAGGGGAAACGTACAAAAAAGCTTAAAGGTGACAGCTATCCAACAATTATCAAAGCAAACATCATTCCCAAATGGAGATATACTTGGAGCACAAGATAAGAACTCTTTATCACGCCTCGACCCGCAAGCACGGGAACATCCCACTAGGCCGTAATCAAGCTGTGTCATCTAGGATCCTTCGGCCAATCATATAACAACTTGATAAAGGAACAAGATCGCGGAAGCCACAAAACTGCTCCGTACAATTCCATAATGAGATAACTCAGGACAAATGGGTATACACTTTTGATAAATAAAAAAGTCAGTTACAAATCTAACTCTAACGACTTCTTCAAATGTCATCCCACGACAAGTTCGAGCTTTCTTCGCTTGGGACCTAAAAAAGTTAATCCCCTAATGAGGTGAGATGTAAATCTCAGCAAGTAAAACCTAAACATAGACCAAAACACTAGTCCCTCCATACCACACTTGCACATTCTATCAGATGCAGGCATTAATCAATGCAATAGCACAAGGCCTTCATAAATCAGACATGTTAACCAACCAAGCATAGATAATCTTATGGGTTCCAGCTCAAAGCACGAGCACATGGAGTTCGATAAACAATTGCCACCACTTTCTCATCCTCTCACATACTTCTCTAGCACTATTGCCATTTGACATCACCGGGTTCACAGGCCAATCCATGTCATTATACCACTGGGGCCACAGGCCAATCGATACTTTCAAGACTCGCAGCCATTCTATGCCACTGGGGCCACAAGCCAATCGGCATTCTCATTCTTATTCGAAATCACCACCATTTAATACCACCGGGGCCATAGGCCAATCGGTATCCTTAATATGTTTCAAGCTCACCACCATTCAATACCACTAAGGTTACAAGCCAATCGATATTTTCATCATCAAGACTTTTAGTAAATTGGTACCACTGGGGCCACATGTCAATCGATACTTCAGAGGCTCACAACCATTTATCATCTCAAGGACTCATAGCCGATCTCCGGGGCCACAGGCTAACGATCACTGGGGCATCATAGCCCATTTATAACACACATGCATTATAGCCAATTCAATACTACAGGCATTATAGCCAAATTTAATAATAGGACATCATTGCCAATTCATGAATACAAGGCTCAATAACCAAATATGTCATCAAGGCCTATCACAGTCCAATTGTTATGCTCTGTCATTCAAACCATGGAATCCACTACTCAATCAAGCAATTCAAAGCATAGGCTTCATAAAGCAATCAAATCATTCGCCTATTCTATCCAGTAGTGTTCTAGCATTCAGATAAAGGTTTAGGAAACACTTACCTTTCGTCAATAACAAGAAATCCAAATCAATTGGTCCTTCCCAACTGGGCAAGTCCACGGCCAAAAGGAATTACACGCCATCTTAGGAAATTTTATCAATTCTGAATCAAAACCCAATCGAATTACAATTCCATCAAACCAATTTCTCAAAAACCAATCAATTTGCAACTCAAGATGCCTTATCGATCAATCGAATAGATGACGACACTCCCCTAAACCCTAAAAAAATTCGGTTCATGCATCAACATACAAGGTCGAATATAACTCAGCGTTTTATGCACTAAATGGCCCTTAAATCACTTCCAACTCTCAATCTACTTCACATACTCCCCATTAACACCTCACATAACATCCTATGAAGTCTTATGAGTCAATTTACAGTTAAAATATCACTTAAATGGCCATCACCAAGTTTGGCTAGAACAGGGCACTCCCTAAACAAAACCGATTTTTTATTCAATTCTCACAATCAAGTTGTATCTCAATCCTATGCTTTAATTTCTCATGAAATAAACTTGCTAGGAGCTCAATATATGTGTTTAGGAAGCTCACCAATAGTTTAGATGTAAAACAAATCCTCAAGACCTTCAAATAGCCCGGTTCCTTCACAATCCTCATATGGTCAAAATCTGTCCAGTTTTTGTCATCCACAATCAGCCACGAAGACCTATTTTGACACCATTAAAATCATAACCACAGACCATCCAACTTGAGTACTAGATGTTATGAAGATCTTACAAAAGATTTGAGGTCATTCGGAGTCTCTAAGAGGAAGAACAGAAGCCTTACCCTAGCTTGCTCGAATTCTGTCCAGTTTTGGTCTCAGGGCTACACGGCAAAAACTGCTCAACCAATTGACAAACTACCCAACCAATTGACAAACTACCACTTGGAACTTGTCAAGGACAGGTTGATCTTGCTCCTAGTGGTTGGAGCACGGCGAGGTGGCGACAGGAAAGGGTGCTCAAGCAGAACGAATAGGAGGCACCGAATCGATTTTTTGGGGCAGATTTCGGTGAAGAGGAAAAGAGAAAAAAATCAAAGGGAATGGAGGGGAAATGCTATACACAGCTGAGGGGTTGTCCAAAGACATGTTTCACACACATAATTGAGATTAAATGTGACAAGATGGGTTTAGATAGGTAATAAATGCTAGAGGCTCCCATTGAGTGACACAAGGCATGGCTTCTAGAAGGCCTTGACTTCCTTTGACTTCATGTATATCAATTTTCGACAGCCAATGGAGGAGGGGAAAAGACCAAAATAACCTTCTAAACTTCTTAAGGCAAGGCCAAAGTTCGAGGGACAAAATGGTCATTTTGCACTTTTTGTCTGAACTTCCATTTTTCCAGTATAAACCACCCTCGATGAGGCAACGTCCATTCCAATTCAAATATTGAAATTCCCCAATGTCCAATACCCAAATCTCGAGGTTCAATTTCATGTCGAACTCTCGTCAACTGTAATTTCAATTTATCTCAAATTGACGGACGACTCTTGCAGGCGCTACGTATATCGACCTTGGGATTTTCCTCAAGCCGTGGCGACTTTGATTGTCATCCTTCGATCCTGATTATCGTAATTCGATTTAGGAAATTCTCGTAAATTACACATTGGTTAAGTGAAATTACCCGTGTCCCAACGTATAACGCTAGCAAGACATTCTATGATCGTCCTTAGATGGATCTCTGCTGGCCCAAGATATTCCCTCGACAATCCTTATGATCAAAATGCCATTTCTCATTCAAATTCCCTAGATCCACGAACCCGACTCCACGTCAATCTTTCCCTTTTAATCAATTAACTCGGGAGTGGCCAACTCCAAGCGAGTTACAACTGAAACACATCGATCGATATCCTTCCATTCAATAGTCTCGAGAGGGTCGAAATTCGGAATGTCAAAATTCGGAATGTCACAATTCTTCCCCCCCTTAAAGAAATTCGTCCTCGAAATTTGCCACTTTTCTATTATCCAATCTCATGGGGTATAAACGCCTCATCGCATTCTCATTCTTCAAAATAACTTAGTTCCTTATTAAATCATCAAAATCATATGCTTTTTGGCACTCATGCCATTTGTCCCTTCAAATGTTCTCTTGTACCATAAGAGATTCAAGGCTTTGTCAACTTGCCATTTCTCAACCAAATCGAGTCATAATTTTCTCGACTCCTTAATCAAACTCATGGTTACTCTCGTAGTAGCTCACTTTCGACTCCATTCAAAGATCTCCAACGATCGTAGTAATCCATAAACCTTCAAGGTCATGTCTCTCTCTTGTCGGCATGTCTAATGCTCGACCACACGTTAGACTAGTTTAACCTTCAATCCATATCATCGATCATGTTAAGATAATCTTGGCACACCTTTGTGCCATCCCAAGGAACACCTTAATTTTCTATGTTCTATTCATTTCCATACCCCTTAGATATGAGGGTCCGATCATGGCAATATTTCGATCCTTTTCTGACCATCAGAATTGACGCTTTAGGTAGCCATCAGCCTAGTCCATTGACAAAATCCCCATTTAGAAGTTGAATCTATTATTTCTTGAGGGAAAAATCTGTCCTCCATCGCCAATTAAACAATGCTCAAGCATCATCCAGTTATTCCACCCTTCCTTAGCGATATGGATGTCGCCATAACAACACTTGAGTGATCTCTTCTTTCCACATGACTCTCCCTCAATTCTCTTTAGGCAATCCCTACTCTCAACCTCTTATAGTTCACATAACCTCGAGGTCTTTCTTTATCCAAGCAACGCTCTTATAGCCACAAGTAATTTCACGCATCAACGTTGCCTCTTGTTCAATTTCTCTCGGGAAACTGCTACATTATACTCTTGTGGAAGATATAGCCTTGAAACATTCTTTCACCCAAACAATATTCCCCAGCTTTATAGTAAGGATACTCGCAGACCAACTCCAATCATGCTCTAAACATTCCAATTCATATGGCCTTACCATCACGATATATGTCATGTCCACTTCCGATTGCCTCGTTATGACTCAAGTTTCATTCTGTATCGCGTCACTACGACCTTCATAAGCTTTTCAATTTCCAACCGGAAACGTCATATATAGCGTAGTCATCAGCTTAACTCAAGTTCTCGAAAACTCTTTTCACGTTCACTCATCCATTCGTGTTATGTCTCATCCTTAGTCCATTTCACTAATGGAATAGCTCCTGTGGGGAATCTTCTCATGATTCGTCTGTAACAATTCACCAATCTCATTAAATTTCAACTTCCTGCAACTCACATCGACTCTAGTCGATTCATCACTTATTCCAATCCTTAAAGGATTTATCACTTATTCCAATGTGCGAATCTTACTTCATCAAGTCCACAACTCATGCTCTTCACATTTGGCATACAATAGACATTTCCTTAGAGTCCATAGGACACTCTAAAAAATTGTTCATGTTTCTCATGACTCCTTAAATGAGTCCAATCATCGTCTCTCAAGACGGTAACAATCAACTCAATCATTTCTTAGGCACTTAATTCGACTATTATCAACTTCTTTCTACTAGGTGTCGAACCTTTCGAACTATTCCTCTCACTTTTCACTTGAGAGCTCAGACCTTGGCTCTTTGTTCTCATGGGTCTCCTCTAGGACCACACAACATTTTATTTGTTCTTGTCACTCTCTCCTCAAGAAGCATTAGTGCTTTAGCCTTTGAGTTCCAAAACGCGCTAATGCATCCTCATCCCAATTCCATCTATTCAACTGAACATCGACATCATCCTGAAATTCAACGTTGTCTATAGGACAGTCTCTCGGACTTCACTTTCAGGTATCATTCACATTCCACTTCTTCTTTCTTAATCCAGATGCTCAATCTCAATATCGAGACAATTAGTTTCCCCTTCCTTTCACACTAGGCTCTCTTACCATTTTTATGGAAACTATACTTCCGTGGCATTCTTTTATTTCGAATCTACCTTGTCCTTCCCATTTCATAGGACGTCACTCTTAGAGTCTGTGTCAACAAATGTATTTTTAATCCAAGTTCCAGATGCCTCCATACTTGTCATTTTTCTTCCAATGACTCAGTCACCTCAAGTGACTAAATTCGTTCATCCTTGGTCTCCCCTAATTCACGTATCGAATGCTCAATTCGATTACCTCAAATTACTCTGCAAGTATTCTCTAAGCGCTCTTTTCGCTTACTAAATCATTCACTAGAATTACAACCAGTCAGGACTATCAAGTCCGTTCACTTTTCTTTTCATCAACGACCATTTCATGGTCCAATCGCCCTGTAAGAACGACACCCTACTCTTTAGGGAACAACAATACTCATGATTCCATTTCTCATGGTTCCAGTTCAATCAACCGATCCCAGAAAATCATTAAGTCTAGGCAAACTAACATGCCGATTTTTTCTCGACTCCTTCCATAACAGAAGATACGGAATGCCCATTTTCCACCATGGGTCTTACACCTAGGTAATCAACCATTTCCCGTAGACACGTTCCATATTCCATAATGAACATCTCTTTGGTTATAATCCATGAGCAGGAGTTTTCTTCTTTTACTGAGTCTCATTACCATTCCTCCAACTCAGGAAGAACAACTAGCCATAAGGCTTTCAAACTCCAATCCACTCAGGGATTTACTTATCTTATTCAAGGGTCCTTGACCACATTTACCATATACTTAAACAACCTTGAGAACTCTGTCTCACACTGGCCGATCATCCTCTGATCCTTGCAAAAGTATCAGGATCCAAACAACATTTGATCTCAAGCAATCCCAAGGGGATACTTTCCATCGAATAACTCAATAGGGATAGTCCAAGCATATATCATGCCTTCGAGGAAACCCTTCCTCTGGTGACCTTTCACCAATTACAAACTGTATCTTAAGGCTAAAAACTGTCAGGGTCTCTTTCTTTCCTCAGTATACCCAAACCCTCTAAGGTTTTCTTACCAAGGTCCCCAATCCAAAAAGAGACAACTTCAAATCTCATCCCTCCTGCAAACTCAGTCAATCTCAACCTTCTTAATAGCTTCACAAGCCTTTCAAAACTCTCGTGGTTCTTTCCACGCATTCAATTTAGAAAGTATTAACTCAATGTCACCTTTCTCGTGACTTCCATCTTTTAACTCATCAGCACTAACATCAGTCGTCCTAGCGACTAGGGTACAATGACAGCTCCTTGTAGAGTCTGTTTACCCATCCACTTTTCTCATTTCCATTTAAAGTTTTCATAACCCCTTATCACACTTGGGTCTCGCACGATTAACAAAATCAAGCCATATTCTCTTCCACGACTCATACTTTAGTCGCTCATCTTTACTCAATTCTCACGATCCTTCTCAATTCTCGAATCATCCACACCATGTATACTCGCGCCAAGTGCTCCTCTAGCGACCGTACCTTGGCCGTTCAACCCTTTTAGGTTTTCATATCACTTGACCTACTACGATTCCCTCTAGGAATCAAAGACTTAAGTCATCTACTTAAGCCTAGTAGTCTCAGGCTCTCATCTCATTATATTTCACAAGCAAACATCAGTGGTTCCCACACAACTCTCAACTAGTTGTTCATTATCCAAGGATTTCATATCCTCATCAGTCAATGACTATTCAACAGGCCAGCCTCCACAAGGCGATTTCTCAGTTAACAGCCATTACTGAGCAAGCCTCAACTAGGCAACTATCAAACAAGCACTCAAGGCAGTAATTCAATGAGTCAATCGCTCTTACTTTAAGTTTAGAGGCATCTGTTACTCTAGCATAATCACAACAGACTATCTCAATCACAACAGACTATCTCAATCTCAACATGCATCAGTTCAATGGGTATAAACCCTGCATGCTGTCTAATCTCTCAATTAGACCTTGACCAAGCTAATCACATGAAGCCAATCATAAAACACACCAAAAAGGCCAATCACAACATTGATTTTCTTTTTCAAACGGCATCCATTGCCAATCACAAAACTTTTAATCATGCCACTCACAGGCGTCATTTCACATGTCATGCAACTTTCAACATTCACTTGAGACTCAATCTCGTGCCATACATCTCTTAACCATAATTGGACTTAACTTGATACCTAGACTTTCCCTTTCAAGTTATGACTTGGGTCATTCCTGCCTCTTGCCATCTTAGAAGCCTGCCAAGAGCCGCTCCTTGTCAGGACCTCTCTATCCCGGCAATCACTCCCCGCCCTCATCAGACCTGGCCGTTGTAGGTTGTCCCAAGTCATACATCTACGGAGAAAGCTCCGTTCCACACGTCCCATATCATGCTTCATGACGGTTTATAGGTATCACATCCACTTGTCCCATACCAAGCGACAGTTTATTAAATCTAACCGTGATAAGCTCATGCATGTACCCTCATCAACTTTCATTTCAAAGTCACAAACACATGCATAGCATGTTTATTCTCACCACCTGTCATACCACAATAATTTCCACATCAAGCCTTATCCATATAAAACCTCTAGCTCCACAAAGACCATCGCCTCTCACAGATCAATTGCCTATATTCAACTATATACCTCAAGTTAAGTCGCTAGTCAAATCAAATCCTTATGCATTCGATCACAATTGGCCTTTAAGCCAAATATTCCTTGTCCGCTTTTTTGTACGTCTCATATCATCCAAGGTTGTCAATAGTAATCGATAACTAAACCATGAAGATACAATGCAATTCAAGCCTAAATACACTAATTCCAGTCATCTCTTTATAACTCTTATTCTCCAAGTTTGGTCATCGGCAAGTCACGATCACAATCATATACTCCAATCAACCCTTCATTCATAAGATATTCGCTAGCCACCTCAAATCCAAGCTTATGACTCTTCAATCTCTACTCACTTCCTTGTGAGCCTTATTCATAAAATCACTCAAGATAATTCATAAATCGACACTAGGACCATTAGAATACCTCACAAGTTCAATCCTATAATCCTCCAGATTCAACAATCCATGCTTAATTCTAAAGGTCTCACTACCTAATTGTCCCCAAGTCATCACTCTTTATTACTCCAAACCTCATTCACAATGGATCGAGCCGACCTTGCTCTGATACCACTTAAACGGGGATGTCACGCCCCAATCCCACGAGCACGGGAGCATCCCACCAGGTTGTAATCAAGTTGTGTCATCCAGGATCCTTTAGCCAATCATATAACAACTTGACAAAGGAACAAGATCGCAAAAGCCATAAAACTGCTCCATACAATTCCATAATGAGATGACTCAGGACAAATGGGTATATACTTTTGATAAATAAAAAGGTCAGTTACAAATCTAACTCTAACGACTTCTTCAAATGCCATCCCATGGCAAGTCTGAGCTTCCTTCGCTTAGGACCTGAAAAAGTGAATCCCTCACTAGGGTGAGATATAAATCTCAGCAAGTAAAACCTAAACCTAGACCTAAACACCAGCCCCCTAGACCACACTAGCACATGCTATTAGATGCAGGCATTCATCAATGCAATGGCACAAAGCCTTCATAAATCAGACATGTTAACCAACCAAGCATAGATAATCTTATGGGGTTCCAGCTCAAAGCACAAGCACATGTAGTTCGATACACAATTGCCTCTACTTTCTCATCTACTCACATACTCCTCTAGCACTCTTGCTATTTGACATCACCGGGGCCACAAGCCAATTGATGTCATTGTACCACTGGGGCCACAGGTCAATCGGTATTTTCAAGGCTCACAGCCATTCAATGCCACTAAGGTCACAGGCCAATCGGTATTCTCATTCTTATTCGAACTCACCACTATTCGATACTACCGAGGCCACAGGGCAATCGGTATCCTCAATATCTTTCAAGCTCACCATCATTCAATACCACTAGGGTTACCAGCCAATTTGTATTTTCATCATCAAGACTTTTAGTCAATTGGTACCACTGGGCCCACAGGCCAATCGATACTTCAGAGGCTTACAACCATTTATCATCTCAGGACTCACAGCTAACGCGATCTCCGAGGCCACAGGCCAACGATCGTTGGGGCACCATAGCCCATACATAATACACAGACATTATAGCCAATTCAATACTATAGGCACTATAGCCAAATTCAATAATAGGACATCATTGCCAATTCATGAATACAGGCTCAATAGCTCAATATGCCACCAAGGCCTATCACAGTCCAATTGTCATGCTCTACCATTCAAACCATGGAATCCAATACTCAATCAAACAATTCAAAGCATAGGCTTTATAAAGTAATCAAATCATTCGTCCATTCTATCCAGTAGTGTCCTAGTATTCAGATAAGAATTTAGGAAACACTTACCTTTGGTCAATAACAAGAAATCCAAATCAATTGGTCCTTCCCAACTGGGCAAGTCCACGGCCAAAAGGAATCACATGTTGTCCTAGGAAATTTTATCAATTCTAAATCAAAACTCAATCGAATTACACTTCCATCAAACCAATTCCTCAAAAACCAATCAATTTGCAACTCAAGATGTCTTATCGATCAATCGAACATATAACGACACTCCCCCAAACACTGAAAAAATTCGGTTCATGCATCAACATACAAGGTCGAATATAACTCGGCGTTTTATGTACTAAATAGCCCTTAAATCACTTTCAACTCTGAATCCACTTCACATACTCCCCATTAACAACTCACATAACATCCTATGAAGTCTTATGAGTCAATTTAAAGTTAAAATATCATTTAAATGGCCATCACCAGGTTCGGCCAGAATAGGGCACTCCCTAAACAGAATCGATTTTTGATCCAATTCGCACAATCAAGTCGTATCTCAATCCCAAGCTTTAATTTCTCACGAAATAAACTTGCTAGGAGCTCAATCTATGTGTTTAGGAAGCTAACCAATAGTTTCGATGCAAAACAAATTCTCAAGACCTTCAAACAGCCTGATTCCTTCACAATCCTCATACGGTCAGAATTTGTCCAGTTTTTATCATCCACAATCAGCCATGAAGACCTATTTTAACACCATTAAAATGTAACCACAGACCATCCAACTTGAGTACTAGATTTTATGAAGATCTCACAAAAGATTTAAGGTCATTCAGAGTCTCTAAGAGGAAGAACAGAAGCCTTACCCCAGCTTGCTAGGATTTTGTCCAATTTTGGTCTCGGGGCTACACGGCAAAAACTGCTCAACCAATTGACAAACTACCACTTGAAACTTGTCAAGGGCAGGTTGATCTTGCTCCTGGTGGTCGGAGCACGGCGAGGTGGCGATGGGAAGGGGTGCTCGAGCAGACCGAACAGGAGGCACATAACCGATTTTTTAGGGCAGTTTTCGGTGAAGAGGAAAAGAGAGAAACATCAAAGGGAATGGAGGGGAAATGCTATACACGGTTGAGGGGTTGTCCAAAGACATGTTTCACACACGTAATTGAGATTAAATGTGACAAGATGGGTTTAGGTGGGTAATAAATGCAAGAGGCTCCCATTGAGTGACACATGGCATGGCTTCTAAAAGGCCTTGACTTCCTTTGACTCCATGTATATCAATTTTCGCAGCCAATGGAGGAGGGGAAAAGACCAAATAACCTTCTAAACTTATTAAGGCAGGGCCAATGGTCGAGGGGTAAAATGGTCATTTTGCACTTTTTGTCTGAACTTCCATTTTTTCAATATAAACCACCCTCGATGAGGCGACGTCCATTCTAATTCAAATATTGGAATTCCCCAATGTCCAATACCCAAATCTCGAGGTTCAATTTCATGTCGAACTCTCGTCGACTGTAATTCCAATTTATCTCAAACTGACGGGCGACTCTTGTAGGCGTTACGCTTATTGACCTTGGGATTTTTCTCAAGCCGTGGAGGATTTGATTGTCATGTAATTGCAAGGGTTTATCGTTCGTTCCTTCGATCCTGATCATTGGAATCCGATTTAGAAAATTCTCGCAAATTACACATTGATTAAGCGGAATTACCCGCGTCCCAACGTATAACGCTAGCAAGACATTCCATGATCGTCCTTAGATGGATCTTTGCCGACCCAAGATATTCCCTCGATAATCCTTATGCTCAAAATGTCATTTCTCATTCAAATTCCCTATGTCCACATATCCGACTCCTCGTCAGTCTTTTCCTTTTGATTAGTTAACTCGAGAGTGGCCAACTCCGAGCGGGCTGCAACTGAAATACATCGATCGATATACTTCCATTCAATAGCCTCGAGAGGGTCGGAATTCGGAATGTCACACTATTCGATGGTTACCAGAACACGCCTATAAATACCTAAAGGTATCCTACACCGAAGACACACAAAAAAACACAACAAATCTTTATCTTTCAATCTAGCTTAACCTTAGCTGTAGCTTTTAGATTTCCATCGTTGATTCAATTCCGACATGTTTCATATCTAGAGTTAGATGTCGTTGATTAAATTCTGACTTTTACTCGCCCAGTCCAGTGCCGTCAATTAAATTTCGGTACTGTATTGGTTCATTTTCCACCCATCCAGCACTGTCGATTCAATTCCCGTGCTGTGTCCTACATTTCCACCCGTCTAGTGTCGTCGATTAAATTCCGACATCATGTCCTACAATGTGATTCAGCATCGTCGATTCAATTTTCGTGTTGAGCTTCGCCCCTCTTTTTCCGTCGATGCAATTCAACAAAGTTCATCAAAATTCGTCTCCAGCAGGTTCATCGAAATCTTGTAGAAAGCTATCGAAATCTTGTATAAAGCTATCGAAAGACTCGCTCCTATCAATAAGATATCTTGCATTTGACACTCTCTGTCCATCGCTTGCCTGAAACCCTTCTTTCTTAACGAACTGCTAATGTTCGATAAAAGTAATTTTCCGCGATAACAAACCTTGAAGGCTCCGAACTCTTGGGCCGAACCTCAGAAGAATCGATTGGGCCTCACTAAGGGAGATTTTTCGCGCAACAGAGAATAAAAAAAGAGAGAATATATATGTTGATGAATCGCATTATTTTTTGCTATACAAATATTTCGTTAGTGAATATTAAGATACACGACCATGCTTTGGCTTTTGTGTTTTTGACCGAAAATAAATTCAGCCACATGGACATGAGTCAATTTTGAGGTTAAATCTAATCATCAACATTATAAATAATAATCAAGTAAAGCCCGGTGTGTAGCTTAATTAAGCGTAAATTTCTAGCTTTAAGAGATATAACAATATAGATTTTTTAAAACTTAATGAAATTAAGCATTGAAATCTTTTCCATATTCAGTTTGTTTTTAATTTATTTTTTTTATTTTAGTATGCTATTTCCTCAAAATAAAAAATTACGAAAAACTGAATTCCAGTGAAACTTGAATTGGGCTCGGTTCGAATCGGATATGGATGACTTTGAATCAACCCGTTTCCGACCCATCACAATCCGACCCGACCGACCCGTCCCTGTCCCGAAGCCAAGCCGGAGTCCTCGTACCGCCAGCAAGCGCAACTTCAACTGCCGTCTTCTTCAGACGAACTCCATGTTCCGAAACACCACCCTTTCAAATTCTCTCTCAATCCGCCCCTAAAACCTTCCCTTGACACGACCAGATTCTTAACACCCACTGATTCCCGTTTCGCTCCGATGACGACTTACCGCCTCAGAACCTTCATGCGCAACACCGCGCCGTTCCCGCTCCGCCGGCTCGCCTCTCCCTCCCCGTCGCCGTCATCCGCCGCAAGCCCTGGGCTGCGGGAGGGTGAATCCGGCCCCGGAAGCGCCGTGTACCGGCATGCCCTCCGATTCCAGAGGCCGACCACCATCCGATGGCAACCGCAGCTGACGAACTCTGCCAGCTTCATCGGATCGGTCCTTTTCCCGCTGAGGCGGGTCTCGACGAGCGACGGCCGGTTCGGCGTCTCCACGGTGCTCCGTATCCACAAGCCCGGCGATTCGGGGCACGGGTTTAGGTAAGAAGGTCGCGGTTGTTTGATTCGGTATTGACCAGATCATTGTTTTGCGTAGAATGTTAGGATAGATGGTCGCGGATTGATTGTAATTGACCTGATTTTCTTATCACTCCTTTGTGTGTCCGGTTTTTACCCTCTTATTACTGTTGAATTGCAAATTGTTGTCACCGAGGAGCTTGAAGTTTATGCGCGTTCTGTGAACAGGATATCGCTGAAGATGTGGGACGAGATAGCTGAGACATCTTGGAAGCATTTGAGGCCAGAGGATTTCGTGTATGTTTCAGGTCAATTAGGAAGCTACGAGAAGGCTTCTGAGGGTGGACAGAGTAGAACTTATTATGAGGTAACCATTGATAATATCATGACATTCGGTGAACAATTTGTTGTTTGTTTATTGATGCTTTTTGCTTATCATGTCATTAATGTGGAACTAGATATCAGAACTGGGTGGTATGAAAAGAGAGGATTCTTTCAAGTTCAATAATGGTTTGATTCTAATGGTTTAGTTTAAGTTTTTCTGCAACTTCAGGGATACTATGTAGAAACGTGCTTGATCCTTGGCATTTTTTATAATTTCACATGCTTGTCCTTGTTTAGGATGTCATCAATTGAAAACCTTTGGAGTCTTTTGCTTTGCACACACATTGTGACTCGCAACGGAAGGTTGTTTTGGGCGAGTATGTGTGACTAATAAAACTATCCCGTTATCTTTAGGTAATTGTCAAAGAGTTAGACTATGTCTCTCAAACTTGTAGAGACCGATGTTCATCCACGTCTGCAGAATCGAAATCAGGTTAAGTAATGCCTCTCTGCTCATTGTTTGATACTTTCTTTAATGGTGGATCAAAGGTCAAGTTATGGTTTTTGAGGGGCTCTTAATTTGGGTATAACAAAAAGCTGAGTAGAATGTTCAGCAGGGATTTAGCTTTTGTTGGTACAGTGTAAGCAAAATATCCCGATTTTTTACCTTCATTATTGAATGGATGGACCTCGCTTGTTTGATTACTGAGGAAATCAGGTAGCCAGCATCTTATTTGTTAAACTTTTGTCCGCACCGAGTATCAATTCTGTAATTGACAATGTGCACTTTTTCCCCCTGTGAGGATTGTTGCTGTTTTCTGCTATTGGAGTTGGTGGCTCACAGATTTTTCTGTTTCTTTGCTTTGTTTGCACAATTGTTAGATGAGGGCAAGTTTTTTTAGCACTCTAAATTGGAATTGGGTCTGGGAAATAGGAATTCTTGCTTGATTTACCTGGAACCTTAGAAACTTTTGAACCCTCTGAATTGGATGGGAAATAGAAGTAGTTGCTTGTTTTAGCTGGGGCTTTAACCTTTATTCTCTTCGCCTATTCAATAGATCGCATTATAGAGTGTCTGACCAAACACTTTATAATGTCAAAATTAAGAGTGCTCTGTTATTGTCAGTTGGCTTTGTAATTCTCTATTCATTTGTGCATTGAAATCTTCTATCATAAATGTAGGAGCTTTATCTGAGAAGCACAAAGATCGCCTGCAATTGTGGCAAATCTTTTTTGCCAATCCATATGAATGGTGGGATAACAGAACAAGCAAGGTGAACCCAAGGCAACCTGATTTTAAACACAGGGATACGGGTGAAGCCCTTTGGCGATGCTCAGATGATCCTCCATGGATTCAAAGACAATTAGAGTTGCTTGATTCGCGAATGGGAGATAAAGGCTTACCAGGAAATCATTTTCCCCACTGTATCTCTCCATGGGTGTATGATGAATAGGGATTCTTTTGTTGGCCCAGCTGAAGTGTTAATGGGGACTTGAGAGGTTTTCCATTATTCAACGGAGTGGATAATGTCCCCTATAAATTTTCCTGTGGCACTGATGGAAGGCCTGTCCTTGGAAACAATGTTATAGGAGCCGAAAATTGCCATTCCCTGATGGAAGGAGGTACATCTGTACATTTAAACCTAAATTCTTATAAAGTCAATATTAGCATATCAGTTGCCCTTAAAGAAACTTCCATTGACTCTTTTTTTTTTTTTTTTGCATGACTATAGCATATAATTTTTGCGGCACGCTAGTAATTTCTCTTGGAAGTTGAATTATGATTCAGCGTCTCCTTATTTCTCGAGGACTTGACTGGACTGGTCAGATGATATTTTCTGAAACATGTATCTGGATTCACTGAAGGTGTCTATTATGGAGCTCATGATGGTGGTCAGGGAAATAGCGAAGAAACTCAAAGACGAGTGGTGGTAATCTCTGTTTTTCTCTGATTCCTCCAATTTTGATGCTCCGAAGCTTCAATATGTAGTTTCCTATGCCGATAGTGCCTGTGATGTCTACGACTGCAATTTAATACCTTGTCATAGAACTCATTAATTTTTGCTCGTAATACATGAAATTTGGTCAGTAAGTGAATAGAGGACATGAAAATTTCCTCTTTTTCTTGTTTAATGTTGAGCCGTGTTAAATATAAAAGAACTACAATGTAGACGGAGTTTACTGACAAAGATTTGGAAAAGAAGAAACTAGGAAAGATGAGACTAAAAACCCGCGTCAACCAATTGAGACAGCTACTTTGGTCTCCACCAGATGCCTGTATCAACTGACGCATACATTTAGGAGAACTCAAAATGGCAAAGACAACGATTTCTGTCATTATGAGATTTATGAAGTTAGCTAAATGGAGTGGAATTTGGAGTTGGCTTCAGATGTTTCCCGGGTAACACCATTTGGTCGTCTTCGGACAGCCTCATGTAATTTTGTCCTTTAGTCTTGTTTTGTAGCTGGAAATACGAATTTTGCAATGAAAACTACATGCTTGTTACCATTCAGAGTAGTGTTTGGTTACGTGGAATGGAATGAAAACGAACGTACATGAAAAGTTAGAATGAAACTCCCTTCTACCATTTTTTTCCATACGGACATCCTCCGCAGGTATGAGTTGAATCAAACTATGAAATATCCTTCTCTGAAAAGACTCATCACCGAAAGCTCAACGAGTGCCAAAGTTTTATCGGTTCAACCTTGAACCACAAAAAGCAAATTAAGGTGCGGTCAATTCTTTTAATGAATTTCCCTTGAATTCTTCCCTTCAATTTGGATTCCGATCCCAAGTTATTATTTACCTAACTTTGTATCAATAATTTAATTGCCTTTCCGATTCCAAATAAACTTTCCAATTCATTCACCTTTGTCCTCAACTTATGATTCCTGTTTAGTGGACATTGCCTTGGGACGAGGTGAAGCCAAAACTTTGTTATCTAAGAGCTCCCAGGAAATCACTAATAAGTCTCTCGTTTGGAGACATTTGAAAACCACCAATTCACCTTTGTCATAAACGTGACGTCTGAACTGAACACGTTTGGCCATTGGCGACCGGATATAGATATCTGGAGAGCGTTGCCTGCAAAGTTGACGACGGCTAGGGACGAGCGACTCGATGCCACATCTGGAAATTCGAGACAGATAGAAAAAGACGGAGTCGGAGTCAGAGGGGAATTTCCCCTTGCTGTCCTCGATGCCGTGCAACCTACGCGTCCAAGCTGAGCCACCTCACGACCGCAGACAAGAAAAGCTTGAGGCCATGGATGATGGAGGAGAGGAAGAGAGAAAACTCAGAGGTGGCGGGATGAAGGTGTGAGAATTTGTGGGACCGTTGTCAAGTGTTTTAAAAGTTTAAACTATTTGAACTCAAGATCCTGCTTTGATAGCATGAAATATTTTGTGAAATCACTGCCAATTACTCTAAAAATTTAAACTATTAGAAGAATGCGTGATTTAATATTTATATATTCTATCAGAATAACAACGAAATAGAAAGGAAAGAATAGTCGGTATTTTCTGTGATTCCATGTCAGCTGCTGAAGTAGTAACACCATGTGGTAATTTATGAGTGGAGTTGAGTAAAAGACAAATTAATTCCACGTCATCTGCTAATGTGGCAGTTTAAAACCAACGAATACTTTCTGCCAGTTCTACTTGATGCTCACTCCAGAACCTCCTATGTATCTATGCCACTTCTGCAAAAAGAAATGAGAGGCTGGACACCAAAGCGGTTCGCAACAACGAATGAAATGGTGATAAGGGTTGAGTCTAGATTCCTAATGAGCATGACAAAGGAACATCTCGAGAAGATTAAGCTTTATCCAATGATAAATGCAAAATTGCTTGGATGTTAAGTTCATGTTTTTTGGGCAGAATTTTGAGCTTCACTTTCTTATGAAATTTAAGTTCCGTTTGTTTTACAAAAAATAGATGATTTGAAAAATATTTTTTTTGAAATGATCACTTGTATCGCTTGAAATAATTAGTTAATAAAAATAATTTTATTGTCCCGATCACAATTTATATCTAAACGTTTTCGTGGATGGTAAAATAATTTTGGCCTATTCATTTTCGTAAGTGATACAAATAGTTATTTTTAAGAAGATATTTTTCAAACTATTCATTTTTCAAAAAAATAATAAGAATATTGATGATTATTTCGTTCTTCAACCTGATCCGATAATACATGGTTCAACGTGATCTGATAATACATGGAGAGAAAACTCTAGGTCTCTGGTTTCAAATCGGTCAAGTTTCATGCGATTTGAAGTCCTTCGGAGGGCCGACCAAAAAAAAAAAAAAAAAAAAAGGAAGTCCTTCGGAGGAAGGTGTGTCCCCAAGTACGCAGCAAAATCGGAGAAGTCTCTTTTAGCCTTTCTGTGCAATTATTGAGTCAAATGCATTTCGCTTTATTTCCAGAGTCATCTAAGTCAAGAGTCAAAAAAAAAAAAAAAAGGTCAAAAAGTCAAGAGTCAATTGGTGTTATCAATATCTTATGTGGGGATTGGTGATCTTCATCTTGGAAAATATATTTTAAGTTTAATCATTTTCATAAGCGGTCATTCATTTTAATATATTTTAATTCACTCATTTTTCGTCAAATGATCGCAGTATTAGTCTTTCAACTTTGTTCTATATCTTTCTCTGGTTGATTTCATTGAGTGGTGAGTTACATGTCTCGTAATCGAGTGTGCATTTCTTCTGACCAAAAAACAAAAAAAAATGGTCAGTCTACATTACCCTGCTAGATTTGTTTGTGGGGGGATTCCTATTGTAAACGCTAACCGTAGAATTAGAAGAGAGAGGTTACATTAGGATTAGAGGTGTCAATGGGCTGGGTCTCGTAGAGACCCAACCCGGCATAAAACTTAACAGTATCGAGCTTGGCTCGGGCCGGGCGGGGCCGGTACTTGAATTTCATATGTCTCGTAATTTCGGGTCAGGTCGGGTCGGTAGGCATGCAAAATTGGTACTATGGCAAATGAATAGGTCGGGATCAGGAAACCATTCCATAATGCAAATAGGGTGTGTGTTTCATTTTCTCACTAGCAACCGAGGAAGATAATCCCCATCTGGGATTGCAAAAGTGACAAAGAACTGCAATTTCTAATCCCGGACATTGATAGGGAGTAACCAAAGAGAGACAAGACCGAGTAAAATAAGAAGAAAGAAAACATAGAACAAGAACCTCAATTCTCATGTAAGCATGTGCCTCCATGGACTTGATGAATGAAGCCTTCTCCTTTTTGGGACCAATCCAACAAAAATGGGGTACTCACACAAGCTTGTAGTATCACTTGTTTTCAAAGATCAGAATTTGGAAGCCCGTTCCACATGTGCAACCAAGATCAATGCACAAGCAATTGTCGACCACCTCCACCCTCACAGTTTCTGATTCTTTTGCATGGCTTCGCACTCCACCTATTGCGCAACCAAGCAAGTCGAAACAAAAGAAGTAAAAGATTAGGATAAAAAATCTTTTCTCCGAATTCCATGAAAAGATCAAGGAAAAGATCAGGATAAAAAAAGAAGGAAAACATCAAGGAAAAGATCGTGCTCCACCTACTATGTTGTGGGGTCTCATCTCAAGCCATCGCCAAAGTCGCAGTAGGATGCGAGTCGCGAAATTCCGCGCGATTGCCTAAAGGCAAAAGCATCAAGCAAAGAGCAAAGAAGCACCAGAGAAATTGAAGGACTCGGTGGAGATCACCAGTCGAAACCGAGGCAAGAAACAGAGCAAAGAAAACCTAACTTGAGATTAGAGAAGAACGACCGAGTTCAAAGAGAGCTTTACCTGCGATGCCGACGAAGAGAGAGAGAGAGAGAGACAGAGTCAGAGCCGACGAGTGAGTGCTCTATGGATGACCCCCTGCTCTTTCGGCGTCTCGTCATACAATTTGTCACGTTTCTTCGAGCCATCCTTTTTTGTTTGGGCCGAGCCTTACGCGGAACGGTACCGAGACCCGGCCTGAAAATACACCTAATTTTTTGGCCGGGTTGGGTCGGCGCGGGCCTGTTTGACACACCTAATTAGGATTTTGACGCCTCCCTCCCTCTTATCCATCTCTTTCCTTCTACATAAGTCCAAAATATGCAACATTCTTTCCTTCCTTTCGCGAAAATTATCCAAAAAATTATGAACCTATTGCATTTTTCAAATTTAATTTTAAACCTTTTAATTTTGTTAATTGAATAATGAATATTTTCATATTTTGCAAATTGAATTTGTCCAATTAATTTTAGCTGAAAATAGGTGAGGTGCATGTCGCCCATCCTACGTAATACAACTAACGATGATGTTGGTAATTTTTAATACAATTATTGAATATTTTTGTTTTTCTATTTTGTTTTATTTTTTTTATTATTGTGGCTGGCAAGATTGCTAATGAAGGCATTCGGCCCTCCCATGGCCAGCGAGGGTTTGGTGACCCTTATTGGCCACTATAAGAAAACAAATAACAAATAAAAAAGTGCAAAAAAAAAAGAAATGGACAAAATAAAAAATTAACAATAGACTTCAAAAAAAAATTTAATTTTATAAGACAATTATCTACGTTAGTCTCAGTTAGGGGTGATCGATTTTCGATCCGGTCCGGTACTCCTCAAAAATTGAGAATCGGACCGGTAGTCTTGGTTCCTATTTTTCGGAATCATGAACCGGACATGCTACTCCTGGGATCGGGAACCAGACCAGACCCCGTATGTGATAAATTTATACGAATCTTAGACTTGAAAAATCTCCTTATTTCCTTTTTATTCCAATATTTTTTGCTCTGGGTCTTGTTTACAATAAAATTTATTTGTTTATGTGTGTACGTGTGGGAGTATTCATCTTTGATAGATAAAGATCGGTCATCTACAATTTGTTATAAAGCTTACTCTGTCAAAAATGAGAGTTACCTTTAAAAAATTTAAAAACAAATTGACCGGTCTGGTCTGGGCGGTCTGGTATTCTTGGAACTGGGAATCGGACTATATGCCTCTAGAATCGAGAACTGGACCACCGGTCCCGGTCCGGTCCGGGCGGTCTCGGTTCGGGCGGTTCCATTTGCTCACCCCTAGTCTTGGCTATGCCATATGGATGGCGGTATCACATAGCAATTTCATGCCAAAATTAGTTGGTTTGATTGAATTGGCAAAATGTAAATATATTTAGGACTCAATGAGCAAATTAAAAAGTTTATGATTCAATTGATGAAGATGTAGTGGGTTTATGACTTTTTGGACAATTTTTCCCTTTCTTTTCTTACTCTAATTTTCCCTGTTTCTTTAATCTTCTTCCTTTTCCTTTAAGATATTACAAAGTCAGTACTACTAATTCTCGAGACACAATGCCATCCTTTCACTCGAGGAAGAACAACCGAAACTGTGAAATTCAAGATGTGCTGCGATGTATGGCAAAGAAAGATGTGCAAAGATGAGGAATGCTTGAACGGATTATTCTAGCTTCTACTCAAAGCCGAGGATAAATCGACAAGTTTTGGGATCTTCATCTAGGACGTTTAGATTAGCTTTAAAATATGTTTGGCATATTAGATTATAAACTCTAGTTAATATCGTTATTTTACACACTCAAAGGTGAAATTCTAAGACACGAAGACAAACATCAATATCACTTATACTCATCCTTAATGTGCTCAATCCCTAAAACACCCTCAATTTCACGTTCTGTCCAAATACTACCCCGAACTGTTTTTTTCTTATTTGAGAAAAAAAAAAACTTAACTCTAAGTCAAGTCCAAATCTACTTCAAGCCTTTTTTCTATTTAAAAAAAAAATTCAAACTTTAAGTCGAGCCTCAAATTTGCCTCGAACTTTAATAATCTCAAACCTGCCCTTTTAAGGTCTTTGTCCAAAAATCGCTGTTAGTCATCATAATTTCCCTAGTTGTCATATCAAAGAACAATTTCAAGTTATAGAAAATTTTCCATGTCACGTTACCGATATTTATTATCTAAGTAAAACTATAGCGTCAAATATCTACTGTCGATTTTTAGATGAAGGATTAAAAGAGGCAGATTTGATACTAGATTGAAAGACGATGGCTATATTCTAAACAAAAAAAAGAGTTTAGGGTAGATTTGAAATTAGACTTAAAGGTTGCGATCTTTTTTTTTTTTAACGAAAAAAAGTGGCCTGTGAAAATTTGAGAGTTCATCTAAAATTTGGAGTTTAGAAAAATGTCGTAAAACATGTCACCACTAATTACCCACTGTATGCCCAATCAGGTATACGCTGTCCCCATGTGAACGCAGGTACGCTCCAGACTCCGATGTCAAGAAAGCTCCAAAAGCAGGAATCTCCAATAGTTGCTCTCGTCACGCCCACTACGTCATGGTCGTCCAGGACACGCGGTATGTCAATGTCAAGCAAGGGTCTTTGATTTAATCATGCCCTAGCCGCGTAAAAAGCGAAAGGCTGCCCAATCTGTTCAACCAAGACACGACAGCCTTTCCCTTCTAAGTGGGGAAACTTTCTACTGAAGGTTCAGTAATTCTCCATCTCAGTCTGTCGGTCTCCCTCCTTTCACCCGTTTCTTCAACTGATTGAACCCCATCCATCAACGTGGGATGAACTCCGGCTCTTACCCTAGTGTCCCTACATGGGATGTGGCTTGGTGATTCCTTCACCTTACAGGGATCGTCTCAGCACAACATCCACCACCAACCTCTAATCTTGTCTGAATTAAATCCACTCGATCCACCATCGACCTTCCACCACAACAAAAAAACAGAACCTCCTCTTGGAACTGGAACCCCGGTTGCAACGTATTTCCTCGCAAATTCTGCTTGACCTTCATCCTTTACTCACATGGCGGTGCTTATTTTATAGTCTCCTTCGTGGCTGACAATAATTGTTGACTCCCAAGCTGCTGCTTCTCGAATAGATGGGCTCTATGAAAAATTGGACAAACTCATGAGTTCCCGAGATCAAGCAAATATATCAAATGAAGAAATGGACTCACGTCAGACAACATTGGTGGGACAATTCTTCGACAGCCTGGGGTAAACTTTACGGTTTTTAAAAAAGCGATTAAAAAGGCGTGGAGAACAGAAACAGTTCAAATTAATCCTTCGGACCACAACCTATATAGCTTCACTTTCGCAACGGTAGAAGACAAAGAGCGCGTCTTAGCAACTGGACCTTGGTCCTTTGCAAATTTTCTGCTGGTTTTGAAGCAAAGCGATCCACACATCACACATCAATGTCATGAGTTCATTACTGCCACTTTTTGGATACAAATGATTGGGTTGCCCATTGAGTGGCGAACTCCTAGCATTATTCGGAAGATTGTGGCACAAGTTGGGTATGTTCATCAAGTTAAAATGGATGCACGCAACCCTGGAGCTCTAGTTTCTGTCAAGGCCAGAGTTGAAATTTCTATCTGTGACGAGCTTCAAGTTGGAATTCTAGCTAATTATCAAGGCTTACAATGCTGGCTCGACTTCAAGTACGAACGTCTACCTACCTATTGCTACTCATGTGGACATATTGGCCATTATGTGAGTTTTTGTCCTACTATTCCTTATGAAGAAAATCGCTTTGCAAATCCTATGAGTAGAGCGTATGGTAGTTGGATGAAGGCTGAATCAAATGAGCATAACCCAATTTGGTGTGTTTTTTTTTATAATGTTCCTCAGGTGGAGCCCAGCCACAATTTAGGCCACCCCATTCGGTCCAACCCCGACCACATCAAGCTCATCTGAAGCTGATAATGAGCACATTTACTCAGCATCAAGGAACAACACCAATTCATGCGCCCACTACCCCTCGGCAACTTACAATTCCTTGATTACATGACTATACACGAGACCTGTACACCACCACATGTATCCTCAATACATCCCAATTCTGGTTCCTTAGTCCAAAATATTGCTACTGATGTACTGGAACCAGAACTTAGTCTTCCCGTTGTATCCCCGCCCATGCATCATGTATCAACTACACTGAAGCTCAATCCCACCCATTCTACAAGACCTGAATACAGTCCTTCCAGCAACCGAAAAGTAGCCAAAAAACAATATGCTAGCAGCCCTATAGAAAAGCCAAAACTCACAAGGAAGCAAAAAGGGAAGGGTATTGCACGCTCCTCGATTAAGAAACCTCGGCGCTACTCGCCTTATGATGTACACCTCCCCTCAGGCCTGGTTGATGAATCTCTACTTACTGAAACTCCAATTATCCAGGGGACGAACCCTCCTCACAGGCTTTAGTAACTAGTCCTTATAAGCTGCCACCCACTCCATGATGATCTTGGGTTGGAACTGTCAAGGGCTGGGCAATCCTTGGTGGCTCGTGAAAGGCTTTAGTAACTAGCCCTTGACGGTTCGAGAACTTCGAGCCATGGTGGCTCGTGAAAGGCCCGATTTGGTGTTTCTTACGGAAACGAAGCAATCGGAAGAGGCTGTTCACCGTCACAGGAGAAGATTCCATTTGTTGGACGGTTTCTCAGTTCCTCCTACTGGCACGACTGGAGGACTAGCCGCTTTTTGGTCTACAATGGCAGCTGTACATATCCTGTCTGCCTTTGACACTGTTGTTCATCTATCCCATACTGATCGAGATAGTCAAATGAGTATGGAGATTACCTTCGTTTACGGAAAAACAACAGCTGTGGGATTCCCTTAGCCACTTAAAATAGCAACTACAGCTTCTGGGCTTTGTTTAGGCGACTCCAACGAGATCCTATATGAATGGGAAAAGGATGGTGGTCGACGTCCAGAACCTTGGCGTATATCAACCTTTAGACTGAGTGCTCATTAATGGAAATGAATAGCCATGGTTGCGCATATACGTGGACTAATAATAGGGAAGAGAGATGCATGATTAAGGAGAAACTTGAAAGGATGCTATGTTCTCTTGATTGGAGGCTACTATTCTCACAGGCTGAAGCCTTTGCGTTGCCCACCGTTGGTTCCGACCACAGTCCTTTGTTAATCTCCCTACTACCGTCTCAAGGACATCGGGTACAAACTTTTAAATACGAAGCATACTGAAAGGAAGACGCTGACTGCGATCGTGTGGTTCACGAAGAATGAATGGACAGCCCAACCGCATCTAATACTTATGTAGCAAAACTTCTTCGCGTAATCCACCACCTGACTAAATGGAGTCGAGCTAGGTTTCCCAATGCGGTCAGGACAATTGAGAATCTCAAGGAGCAACTAACGGTACTCATCAACCAGCCAAACATGAATTATGATACGCTGGAAAGAGCAACTCAGCTAAGGGATAGGATGGACTAGCTTTGGCACCACGAAGAAATATTTTGGGGTCTTCTCTCCAGAATCCATTGGCTTGCGTTTAGGGATCGAAACACTTGGTTCTTTCATGCTACAACAATTGTAGACAACAAAGTAGGCTTGCAGCTATTCAAACAGCGAAAGGTATATGGTAAAGGGACCAAACGGAGCTACAACAGCACATCCTAAGCTATTTCGGAGACTTGTCTCGCTCTCAAGGGCATGGGTCTTATGAGCCAATCCTAGCTCAGTGCATCAGACTTGTTTCGGATGCTATTAACAATCCTCTTATTTAGAATGCCACTCTAGAAGAAGTCTATGCCGCAGTTTTCCAGCTAGGAAAGACAAAGGCGTAGGGCCTGGATGGTCTTAGTAGCTTATTCTATCAACACAATTGGAAACTCATCCAGCATGATCTTCTCCACATGGTAAATGATTTTATGACTACGGATCCCTTCCGGCTTCGTTGAATCGCACTCATATTACTTTAATATCGAAAGTACCTCAACCAGAAACCCTTGACCAGTATAGACCGATTAGTCTGTTTAATTTTGCCTGCAAGATATGCTCTGAAGTTCTAGCAAATCGATTGAAGCGTCCTCTCCCCTCACTTGTCGCCAAAGAACAAAGTGCCTTCGCAACTGGGTGACAAATTCAGGACAACATCTTCATTGTCCAGGAGGTGCTTCATCAGCTTCGAATCAGAAAACGTAAAAAGAAGTTTCAAGCGGTCTTTAAACTTGATATGAGGAAAGCTCACGACAAGATTGAGTGGGACTTCTTGCGGGACTGTCCTCTAAAAATAGGTTTCCACATTTGTTGGGTTACATGGATAATGGAGTGCGTCTCATCGATTATGTACAACATCAAATGTAATGGGGCTTCACTACCTTAATTTCACCCGCCCAGGGGATTGCGTCAAGGGACCCTCTCTCACCATATCTCTTTATCTGGGTCTCAAATACTTTATCCTTGATGCTGAACAAAGCAATGCAGGAGGGTAGCCTAATAGGTATTACTTTTAGTCGCCATTGCCCCCACGTTGTCTCACTTACTATTTGTCGATGATTCCATCTCCTTCTTGGATGGCCGAATGTCTGAGTGCTAAACCTTTTTTTTCTGATCCTTCGATAAAAAGATTCATTCTCTTCATAAAAAAGAGGAGGTAGAACCAATAAAGATTTCTTTTTCGATTCATCCCTGGAGTTGAATACCTCATTCAAGAATTGTTTTTGATCCAATACGTAAGAATCCATAGAAAAGGCAAATCCCTTATGATATACCAGATCCGGCTCGCTTATTGATAGAGTGAATCGATCTGTCATTTCTTGAAATCTCTCTTCTGATTCAAAATCGTGGTGCAACGTGTATCCCCCTGTTCCGGTCATGGAACAGATGAAATAAATCAAAAAATGTATTTTTGTTCAAGATTGCGAAAAAGAATCAATGTGTAGATTCCAGCCCTCTTTTTTTTTTTTTCATAGCAGGGCCCTTTTCTAATCTAATTTTTGAATTTCTTAATGAAGAGGCTTTTTTCTTCCACTTTTCAAGAAATATGAGTTTTGGTTTTGTCCTCTTTCCCTCCACAAAAAATCCATTAAACTTACCATCAACTATAAGCCCAAAAGAACCAAATTTCGTAAACAACACAGAGGAAGAATGAAAGGAATATCTTATCGAGGCAATCATATTTGTTTCGGTAAATACGCTCTTCAGGCACTTGAACCCGCTTGGATCACATCTAGACAAATATAAGCAGGGCGACGAGCAATGACAAGAAATGTGCGCCGTGGTGCGGTGAAATAGACATGTCTGTGAAGATGCGGACTACCTGCACCTGGACAGAAAGACCCTATGAATCTTTACAGTTCCCTGGGATTGGTTTTGGGCCCGCTATGTCAAAAGTGAGAGAAACCCCATCCCCCTCTTTCCCTTTTTCGCCCCCATGTCGCCACGCGGGAGGGGCATGGGGACGTCAAAAAGGGGATCCTATCAACTTGTTCCAACCCGTAATCGCAACGACCCAATTGCAAGAGTGGAGCTCTACCAACTGAGCTATATCCCCCCGAGCCAAGTGGAGCATGCATGAAGGAGTCGGATGCTTCTTCTATTCTTTCATCGTATTGTGCTCTCCAAAGAGCAACTCTTCTCAAAATCTCAAAGGGTGCTGAGTTGGAATCCCACTCTAACTAAGGATTCTTGTGGTTCCGGAGGATCCAGCTACAGGAGAACCAGGAACGGAGAGCTTTCCCCCCTTTTCCGCACAAATCCTACATCAGTACTGCTTTGCCTCTGGACAGGAAATCAATCTTAACAAATCAAGTATATTCTTTAGTAGTTGCTGCCCCTCTTCATTGAAGAACACTTTGGCGACAGAACTAAGGGTACCTGAGCTTATGCATACGGGTAAATATCTTGGCTTGCCATCTGATTCGTGTCAAACTAAGAGGCAGCTCTTCTCATGGATACAAACTAAAAGTCATTGGAAGGATGGAAAGAACGCCTCTTCTTCATGGCGGGCAAGGAAGTGCTAATTGAAGCGGTGGACTAAGCTATCTCTCACTATGCAATGTTATTTTTTAAGGTGCCACTTTCAGTTTGTCGGGAAATTGAGAAAAGGATTGGGAGTTTTTGGTGGAAGAGTAATGACACACACTCCGACCTTCATTGGTGAAGCTGAAAACTTCTTAAACGGTCGAAAAGAGAGGGGGAGGCATCGGTTTCCGCGATCTAATTGCTTTCAACATGGCTATGTTGGGTAAGACTGCCTGGAGGCTTCACTCAATCCCTCTAGCCTTTGGGCTACTTTATTCAAAGGACTCTATTTCCCATATACTACATTATGGGCAGCAAAAAAAGGCCGCCGATCTTCTTGGGGCTGGCAGAGCATCTTAACAAGGAGAGATCATATCGAACCACATATTGGCTGGCAAGTTGGGAATGGTCAGCGTATCAGATGCGATCAGATACGTGGCTGCCAATGAGCATAATAGGAGGTCAACCCCAATCCAATGCACCTCTTCGGGTGGCTGATTTTATCCAACCATCTAAGATGTGGAATGCCCCCCTTCTCACACTGTTTTTTAACCCATCTACAGTTCAAGCAATTCTGGCTACTCCTATAAACCCTCTCTGTCCAGTAGCTTGTTTGGTCTGGACGCCCTCATCTGCTGGGATCTACACAGTACGTAGTGTTTATCATCTAATCCAAGCATCGCGACCACAGCTGCTATCTATTAGCCCTCCGTCGTCTTATCGGCACCCCCCACACTATGGCATAATATTTGGAGAATCAACGTTCCTCTAAGGGTCATGCATTTTCTATGGAAGTTATGTCAGGATGCGTTACCAGTGACTGTAAATTTAGTCAAGAGGAAGATCATACCTGCTCCAAATGTCACAGCCATCCTAAAATGTTGGAGCATATGTTCTTGCTCTGTCCCTGGATCACAACAGTGTGGAATCACCAGCAACTCCGACTGACAATCAATACACAGAGACTTACCTGCATTGAAGAGTGGCTGAATCACCATCTACAGTATGCGCCGCTTTATAATCCTACTCTTGCACCGTTGATTGCATAGGTATTATGACAAATTTAGAAAGTGCGAAATGCCTACATCTTTCGCAAACCGGTTGTGATATTCTGAATTTCCTGCCATTTTGAGGCTATTGAATGAGAAGTGTCTATCGATGTATTTCAGTTTTATTTCGCTAGGATCTGATCAATCCACAGTAAATTGACCAAAAGGGAAAGACTAATGTATGGCAAGGTACGTGCACCGACGAAACTTGGAAAAAGAAATGACGCTTTGACCATAAGTATTGCCGATGGAACATTTAGAACCAATAAATGCCGATCAAATAACGATTAAGGAATCCATTGCTAGCGCTATACGATTGGAGCGCGGGTGATGTCGTTTAACCAATGTATAATTTGCAAAATTTTCTTAAATCGAATTATGACGATCGAGACCGTCGGAACTAGCGATGAACTCTCGCAATTACATGACAATCAAAACTGTCGTAACTTGAGTCGTCCTAAGTGTGATGAGAATCACAGAATCGATACGCGTAATGTCTGCAAAAGTTACCCATTAGTTCGAGATAAACTGAAGGTACGATTGGTGAAAGATCAATCATGAAATGGAAGCTCAAATTGACAAATGGAAATGAAGAATTCCAACATTAGAAAAAGATTTGACGTATTCCACTAATGATAATTTAAAATTGGAAAAGTGAAGTTTCGGACGAAAAGTACAAAATTACTATTTTACCCGTCGACCATTTGCCCTTGCCTTGAGAAGGATAGAAGTACAAAATGTTCATTTTGGCCTTCCAAGGTGGCTGTCGAAAATTGATAGAGATGAGGTCAAAGGAAATTAAAACCAAATATGATATTATTGGAACTTTGACAATTGTCAACCAATGAGGGATTAAGCTTTTATTACCCCACCAACCAATCCCATCACTTTTCCATTCAATTATTTGTGTGGAAACTCTTTCTCTCCTTCTTTCTTTTGCCGTGACCCCCCTCTCTCTCCCTTTCCTTCCATTTTCTTCTTCTTCTTCTTCTTCCTTCCACCCGAGAGCTCCTAGCCTGATCGGTTCTGTCCGCCTGTTTCGCTGCCCATGACCGCCACTTTCAGCCATTGTCTCGCCGTGCTCCGACCACCAACAACAAGCTCAACCTCTTCTCTACAAGTCTCAAGTGGTAGATCGTCATTTGGTGGAATATTTTTTCTCGACTAGCCCTGAGACCAAAACTGGACAGATTCTGAGTGAGTTGAGGTAAAGCTTATGTTCACCCTCTTAGATGCTTCAATTAGATTCAAACTTTCTATGGAATCTTCATAACATATAGTACTTAAGTTGGTTGAGCTTTGGTAGCACATTTATTGAAGATTTAAGGTGTTTTCATGGCTGAAATGAAGTGATTTTTGCGGGATAGATTCTGGCTGCCTGCACGCCTAAGGAAACTGAGCCGATTGGAAGACCTAAAGGGGTGTTTTTGCTTCAAAACTCTCGATGAGATTCCTAGACATGTAGACTAGCAAGTTACTATTGTGAGGAATTGGAACCTAGGATTAAGTTATGGATTGATTTGTGCGGATTAAGCCAAAATCGATTCTGAGCTATTAAATGACTGTTTGAACCAAACATTTTGACGGTTCGTTAGAGTGTCGCCATGTCTTTAAACGGTCTTTAAGACATCCTAGATTGTTATTTGATTGGTTATTGAAGTAGTGGTGTGATGGAATTGAAGAATGAATGGGTTATGACTTGAATTGATGGAATTTCTCTACAACCACACATGTGCTTCTTTGGCCGTGAGTTTGCTGTGCTAGGACGGCCGTTTGTGATTGAATTTGCTAGCTTGATCGAAGGGTAAATATTCCTTAAACCTTTACTCAAATATTAGGACACTACTGGATAAATTGGTTGGATGAATTGATTGTTTGGTGAAACCTATGGCTTAAATTGTTTGATGCGATTGTGTGATGATTGATAATTGAGATTTAAATGGCCAGAGAGCCCCAGTGATATCAAATGGCCAGGGGCTATCAAATGGCTAGAGAGCCCCAGTGATATCAAATGGCCAAAGTGCCCCTGTGAAATTAATTAGCTAGAGTGCTCAAGAGAAATACATCGCGACTTGGGAGCTCAGGTGATGAGTAAATGAGATGTCATTTTGATGACTTTTTGGAGTTTTATGCTTATTTATATGCTAAGTGCGTGAAGCTTGATCCCATGCGGTTGAGTATGTTCGATTGCAACTTTTGTTCATTCCTAACTTGCTGAGATGATTGATTTGTGAATACCTTGTCCCATTGCATTGATGAATTTTTGCATCTTGTATTGTTTGTGGTTTGAGGGGACTAGTGATTCAGTTTAGGTTTAGGTTTCACTTGCTGAGATATAAATCTCATCCCATAGTGGAATGTGTTTTTCCAGACCCCAAGCCTTAAAAGTATGTGGCCACTATGCATGGGTGACCCGAAAGAGATGACAGCTACTTTTGACGAGTTCCCTGATGGCTAGGGTATAGTATATATTAGGAAATGCAGTGAAGATGAAGCTAAGGACGATGATGAGATGGGCAGCTCTTCAGAGTAGTCTGGCTGCAGTGGTTTTTGTTAGGGGGTAGGAACGATTTTGTTGTTAGGTTTGGTAAGGCAAAGGTGTAGCCTTTTGATGTTAGTCTTAGTACCTAACCCATCTTGGTGTGCAGTTTCCTTATGTCTTTTTCCCTTCCGTCAGTTGTAACAGAATGCATATGTTATGTTTATATATATGTGTGTGCCCTTTTGCATCTTTCCAAATTTTCCTATGTTTCTTGTTATTTGTGAAGGCTGTTGTCTTTTCTTCTACATGCGTGTTTATTTCATTTTTAGGCCTTGTGTTGTTCCTAGGAATTTATGATTATATTGGCCTGTGACGGATGTGACGTAATAGAAGGAACGCGAGGCATCACACAGGCCCTGATCTTTGGCACACGATTAATGCCATAATTGCTCACACTCAAAGCTACCAAGGATGGAATGCTAAAACTTACAAGCCACCCAAGTCGATACTCTCAAACTTAACGTCAATGGCTCTTTCCGTTGAGGTAGTACAACTGGCACTATCGCGGGTATTCTAGATCACCAGGGGCGTTATTGCGACGATTTCACCTAGATGGTGCATGCCACCAAGCCAGAGTAAGTGGAAGCCTTAACTTGTCGAACTGCCCTCTAGTTCTGTATTGATCACCAACAATCGCAAAATACCTCCACCTTCAGTATTCCGCAGGTAATCATCGAATCAAATTACAATCACATTGTTGCCGATCTTGAACAACTTCGCCATTCACCTTCAATTGCCCTTGCTAAAGGTATCACCGAAGCTATCACCGAGAGCATCGACAATAACGCTTCATCATGGTCATCTACTCCAATCTTGTTCGCCTATCTTCAACTCATCGACTAGGCTCTATCATTTTTGGGCTTTTAATACTGCCCTCAGGAGCAGAATCAGGCTGCCCATTGGTTTTGTCAGGCCCAACAACGTGGGTCTTTATATAGCAATTGGCTGGACTCAATCTCCTATGTACTCAGGCCATTCTCTTTTCTGAGGCCCATCCTAATTGTACACATATCCCAACTTAGCAATAAAGTCGTGCGTTTCAACCAAAAAAAAAAAAAAAGTGAAAGATTGCGATCATGTTCCCAGAGTCTTTCCCCCCGTCAACCAACAATGCCAAGGGACGGGATAACCCACTACTTACGCCTGATGCATTGTCTCTTGCCGCCAACGGCGATCATGATGGATCGAGGATATGGCAGTTTCTCGTTGTTTGCATTAAAACATAGTTGATTTTGACTATTGTTGGAACGTTATGTCCATTAAAGGTAGAATTCATAGAAAAATTAATTATTGCCTTTATTATAATACTGATTGCGATAATTAAAGGTATATTGAATTGCCTATTCAATACCATGAGAGAGATATTATATCTCCTCAATATACCTATTTATATCGTACGACGTTCAGTCTTCCGAAATAGACGCTAAAAAACTCTCTCAAAAAGTTCTCTCGTTCAAGAGTCACTGTATCGATAATGAACAGTCGACGTATCCAGATCATTTTTTCGCCTGCATTGGGGCTTTTAATCTGTGGCTATTGAAGTATGTTCGTTTTATGTGATATACCTCTCTAATTAGTGATTCAAGATGATCCAGGGCTTGCATTTTAGTACAATCCGCTGCGTATGTGTATGTATATTATGTGGATCTGTTCCTTTCATTGGTATCAAAACCTAAATTGCTTATTTTCTGATCTACATTCACTGATTGAATCAACTACGCTATATTTCATATATTGTTGCTAGAATATTTTTTGTTTTTCGGTATGGATAGTGTTTTCCAGTACATTTTATGAAAATTTCATTCAGTAAAAATAAAATTTGAATATATGGTTAGAATCTAACCATCGATATGAGTTTTTTAAGTGGTCGCCCGTTGCGAGGCAACGTCGGATGCTCCACACACGCCGCGACGAGGCGAGGCTTATCAGGGGCCACAACGAAAAATCCCAATTTCATGAGCTTTGGTTCAACAAAAGTGAGATTTGATTACACCATTAGGATGGGTGTGGCTGTCACGCCTCGAACCCGGCGGGCACGAGAACATCACATATGGTAGTTTTTTTTATCGCTATTATCAGGATCCATCGGCCAACAGTTCAAGACTTCTAAATAAGACTTGCATGCAGAAGCGAGAAATAACTCAATATAAATAAAACAACACAAGATGACTTAGGACAAAAAGGTACACTTCGCATTGACGCCAATTCTAATTTCCAAAGGTTACAAGTGTAACTCCAAGATGATATGAAATCCCTAAGCTCACAAAAAGTAAATCTTCATTTCCTCCAATGATTTCATCGAATGCCAATGTCACGCCCCGTGTCTTCTGAGGCGAGCGCGTAACATCCGTCTCGAACCGCTTAAGGCCTAAGACATGACACGGGCGGTACGCGTGCTATGATATGCGCGTGCGGAAACAAAAATGAACAAACGACTCTGTTGTAAGCATAATGGAGCCTGGATAATGAGAACGTAATATATACATAAACAAAACGTAAGCATGAGTTTATACAAAGGACCCAAGATCAACTAAAACCTCTAGACGGGTCAGGGGAGATCATGGACTATCCAAAAGACAACGACTAACCTAGTTCCCAAAAGATAACAGGCCCTCAAGGTCAATTTCCAAAAGGTAACCTCTGCAAGAACATAAACCACTAAGATGAACTACTAGCTTCATCTACATCCTTGTCCTCGTCCTCAGCTGGATCATAGTCAGAAAAGGTCTCAGTGTGTACATCCACAGAATCGTCCTCCATGGCGTCCTCTAGCTCATCCCTGAAGTAGAAACCTCTATCACCTCAATCTCCTCCTCAATCGTAGGGGTTTTTTTCGGCACATTCTACGATTCTACCATGGATATCTCCACATCTACCTTATCTCGAATAGGATGACACCAGTTATGTACGACCCCTCGGGATACCTTTGTGGGCTTCAAAGGACCCGTAGTATCCTCACCGACTCTACGAAACTATGCCTCGAACTTATGTGGTTTTCATTCCTTTCCTCCCTCATCAACCGAAACAACAATACATTTCCTAACGTATATAGTACCTTGACCATCAGGGAACTCGTCAAAATAGGTGGTCATCTTCTTGGGATCGCCTAGGCGGGTCGGCAACATACTTAAGAACTTGGGATTTGAAAATGTAAAGCCCCACAACGGGGTGAGATTTACATCTCAGTAAGCTAAGTCCTAAATCTAAGTTAGCTCGACAGTACACCTAGACACAAATGAAGACAATGAGCAAAGACATATTAATAAACAGCATGGCAAGCAATCGTCATAAAGCAACATAGAAAGACATATGGTAAACAATTATCATGGTACACCATTAGGACAGTATATAACTCACGACTCAAGGCCTTCATCAGGATACAAATCAAGTTTAATGTACTAGCACCATGATTCATTTTATTATCCTCTCCTGCGTCAAAACGCTTTAGGCTTGGTCCACGTCAAAACGCCCCAGACCATGACAAACCACTAACCCGCGTTATTCGCCTAAGATTTTCAATGCCATACCAGGCTCGTGTCGACACATGCACAACTTATCCCGTGTCTCAACGCCTTAGGATATCAGTCATTACAACCCCGCGTTCCAACGCATCAGGGTGCCAAAAATCCTTAAGCATATAAGTCACTTCACGACTTCATGATCCAATACAATTTAATCCATCTCAAAATGAATCTATAACATATGAGACGATAGGATTGACCACTCATTAGGCAATATCAAACATGAAGCATATACATTAGTTGAGAATCAGTGCAACCACATAGTTGTGAGAATAACACTTTCTCATCATATGGAGTATACATGACTTGCGCTTGATTACCTCGATCGACAATGAACAATCAACATGATAACTCCACAAAAAATTCATCCAAACAAATCCAAGTTCGTCCAGTAGAGGCCTATCTTCCTAATGAAGGCTTAGGAACTCCTTACCTTAAATCTTAATGGGCAAAATCCTTCCAAAAGCTCCCCCAAGAATTTGGTTTTCGGAGTCCAAAACAGGGCAGCCACATACCTAGAGAAATTCATCTGATTTATCAATTTTTCCTCTTCCAATTTGCCAATTCACGGGGCATACACCTCATTAACACCTCAATTAACATTCGAGTATTTTCTAACGACGAAATTAAGGCAAGGCGACACCCTAACAGTCCTTAAAGGTTTGGTTTATGCAAACTAAAACAGGGCAGAATTCAGTTCTTCCTTCTAGCCCTATAAACTACCCATAATTCAATCTTAAACCTTGGTTTGCCATAAAGTGAGCTTCCTAACATGTCAATTCATGTCTACAAGGGCCTCATCGAAAATTTTGGTGCGAGTCGACGTCTAAAGGTTCGCAAACCGTCCTATTTTCCTCGAGTCTACTGGCAGATAGATTCTGTTCCTATAGAAATCATCTCTTTTTAACCACAAAACTCCATCGAAACTCAACCAAACTTGCCATCCTAAGTCAGCAAACTTAAGTACAATAAGTCTAGAAGGCCTCATCAAAAAATTGAGGCAAAACGGGCTCCGGAAGTGGCTGAACGAAGACTCTCTCTCCAGACGGGTCAGAATCTGACCGGTTTTACATTTGGGGTTGGATGAAGCTCCTTTGGCATCCAACGACCGAAGACCATTAGGAACATGTAGGGGAGAGGCTAAGGTTGTGTCAGTGGCCAGTGTAAGGTGAAACGGTGGTCGGGAGTGGCGGTCGACGACGGCGAAGTGGGTGCCAACGGCTAGTCGGCTGGGATTTCTCGGTGAATAAAAATAAATGAAGAAGAAGATGAGAAGAAGAGGGGGAATTCGGCTGAAGAAGGAAGAAAGGAAATGGCTTTCCACAAAATTAACTTGGTCAACTAAAAGAATGGTAGGTTAAAAGGGTTTACATTAATTGCTAATCCTCCAAAATTTGACACTTGTCCTCATGTTAATAATATCCAAACTTCATTGACTAAATTGGCCCTTAAATTTTCGGTAGCCATAGGGGTTGGATAATGACTAAAATGCTCTCTTTCATTTGTTAAGACCAAGCCAATCCTTGAGGGGCAAAACGGTAATTTTTATTTTCGTCGTCCAGAGTGTAAATTTTTCAATTTAAATTTCTTTCGATGAGGCGACGTCTAACTTGATTAGAATGTTAGAATTCTTGATCAATTCTCTGTCAAATGAAAATTTTAGATTATCCCGAACTAACGGGCGACTTTTGCAGACGTTACGCGTATCAACTCTGTGATTCTCATCACAGTTGGGACTCATCAGTCCATGGCGACTCTGGTTGTCATGTAATTGTGAGAGTCTATTATTAACCTCAACGGTCTCGGTTGTCATCGCTCGACTTGAAAATTTTTTGCAAATTATGCATTGGTTAAGCGGCATCACCCGCGCTCCAATCGTATAACACTAGCAATGCGTTCCTAAATCGTTCTTAGATCGGCCTTTAATGGTTCTAAATATTCCCTCGACAATCTTTATGTTCAAACTGCCATTTCCTATTCGAGTTCCGTGATCTACGTACCTTGTCTCGCGTTAGCTTTTCTCTTTTGGTTAGTTAACTCGAGATTGATTAGATCCAAGCGAGATAAGACTGAATACATCGATAGATATATCTTCATTGATTAGTCTCGAAATGACAAGGAAAATCAGAATGTCACAGCCAATCCATGGCAAATTCAGGTTTCCATCGTCTGGGACCTGAAAAATGTTAATTTTACGACGGGATGAGATATAAATCTCAGCAAGCTAGACCTGATCCTAAACTAGGCTGCCGGTACCTCCAGACACCTTTTGAAAACGGGTATTTGGAATAAAAAGGCTTTGGCATAATGAAAACTGGATACTTATCAAGTCATGGCATTTAGGTACTTTCAAATCGACTCGACTCAGTCACAAAAGATTTCGTGCGTAAAACTGAGCTTCGTACTATGGCAGAGTTTTTATTCAAAAGCAAGTACTTGACCCCATTTCAGAATATGAGGGTGTTTCCAATTTCATTTTGTGAATATCCAGAGAACATAGCATTTTCTTTCACGCCATTACTGGGCCATTTCAACTCATGTGACAAACTTAAAACTCGTGAGGTAAACTTTTCAATCCTTGAGGCATTTCAAACTCGCGAGGCATCTTTCATACTTGAGGGAAATTTTCAAAACATGAGGCATATTCAATTTCTCAAAATCATTCTTTGATTTTTCCAGAAAATAGATATTTCCATATTCGCCCATCTTGGGCTGCGAGATGATTCAGTCAATCATACGACTTGTCAGTCCATATGAGATTCTCGCGTTTGGACCTAGAGATGATTCGGTCACCATATGACTCTCCACGCCCATTTTCAATCGAGGTGAATCGTGTCAGTATGGGACTCTCTAGCCGCACAACCTCGTCGGATCAAATGGGAATAACTCCCTCCCAACGCATTGGCCAAATTCATAATTCTTGGTGATCACACACGCCATCGGCGATCCTACATGCCAATGCACTTATAATTTTTCTTGGCAATCCCATTAGTGGCGATCACACACGCCAGTGCACTTATAATTTTCTCGGCGATTTCACACCCCATTTATTCATAAAAATCTTCAGTTATAAATAGCCTCGATTTTTCCTTTCGAAAATAAATTCACACCTTAATTTTCAATTAGACAAAAACTGAGGAAATTCAAGTATTTCATTTTCCAAATCAAGGCATTCATTTCAAACATCCATCATTGGACAAACACATTTCATGTTACGAAATTCTCAACAAAACACAAGTATCATTCGGTCATTTTCACAAACTCAAGCTTGATATAACTCACGGTTTCAAAATCTCAATTCATACAAACGAGCAATGTTCGACCTTTTTCGAAAACCAAAGTTCTTCACATCACAGCCTTGAACTCACGTGGATTAAGCCTGGAAACATGATTTTCAATCAAAAACAAGCCAACAACAATCACTCTCAAAACTAGATAGTTTCGGTTCCTTGCTTCCCTCGCCCAAATCAATCCACATAACTCTATAAATCATACTCAAATCTTATCTATTAGTATCCTAACATCCTAGGAAAGGTTTAGGATCAACTTATCGGGCTAAATGAGCAAGTGTGGCATAAGGCGCTTAACCTCTACCGGTCCGAACAAGGCAGAACCGGCCCCTAGAAGGAATCACATTAATGCGGCCATTAAATCTCTACTAAACTCCATTCTAACCCACACACTCCTTGCTAATACATAAGATTACGTCTTAGAATAGCTTACCGACAATTTCCAAGCCAAACGGTCCTCGATGGATCTCAAAGTGCCACGATTCCGACCTTGACTAGCGGGGACAAATTCTGTCCAAACGGGAATTCATCCGGAGTTTAGCTACCAAACTATTTCTAAAATACCCCAAACTTAATCACAAGCTAATCAACCCTTAAGTCTAAGTTCTAGGATGGTTTACCGGTGGAATCCAAGCAAGGCGAAGTCTCAAAGATCCTAAAAAATTGTTGTTCCCTGCCAGTCGACGACGATCAATTTTCGTCCAAACAAAACCACACGCAATCAGCCCCTCAAATCTCATTATAATCCATCTTCCAACCTACAAAGTAATTGTATACGTCTTAACAAGGCTTGAGATGTGGTCTTACCAAGAATCAAATGGCTCTACGGGATAAACGGTTAGGTGAATTTGGGCTCATAATGCCTTGTTGGAACGGCAAGAGAATAAGTTTTCTAATGGTGAGTGGCTCGTCGCCATCAGAAAATGGATGACGAAATTATAATGGGAATAGTGAAAGGTGTCGGGACTGGGCGACGAGAGAGAGATATCAGAGGGATATTTTTTGAGAGGGCGACTGTCTTCTCTTGTGAAGCTTGTCAAAATGAAAAAAGAAGAAAGAGATGGCTTCCTTAGCAAGCCAAAGAAGAGAGAGAGAGAGTGAGGTGATGGGCCTTAATTAGCTACTTAGACGAGGCTTTTGCGGTGATCTGACTTGGACTATTGATGGCCAATGGTTTTGTAATCTCCTCCAAAATATCTAGGAGTCCAATTGACTATAATGCCTCGTCAATTTTCGGACACATGTGGAAAACCAAATGACTAATTTGCCCTTGACTTATTCTTAAGTTAGGAATATCGTCCTATGGGTAAAAGAGTAATTTTAAATCTCACTTTTCCAAATTCTCATTGGGCAAACCATGGTCTTACTTATCCTCGATGAGGCGGCGTCCAATCTTTTTCAATGTTGAAATTCTTCAATGTTCGATACCCAAAATTTCGAGGCCAAATTCATGACAAGCCCTTGCCGACTGAAATTGCAGCTTATCTCAAATTGACGGACGACTCTTGTAGGGGCTACGCATATCGACCTTGGGATTTCTCAAGCCGTGGCGACTCTAGTTATCATGTGATTGCAAGGGTCTATCGCTAACTTCTACGATCCTGATTATTGGAATCCGATTTAGGAAATTCTCGCAAATTACACATTAGTCAGGCGGAATCACCTGCGCCCAATGTATAACTCTAGCAAGATATTCCATGACTGTTCCTAGATTGATCTCTGCTGGCCCAAAATATCCCCTCAACAATCCTTATGGTCAAAGTGTCATTTCTTATTCGAATTTCTCAGGTCCACGTACCCGTCTCCGCGTTAGTCTTTACCTTTCAATCAATTAACTCGAGAGTGGTCAATTTCGAGTGAGATACCGCTAAAATATATCGATCGATATCTTTCCATTTAATAGCCTCGAAAAGGGTTGGAATTCGAAATGTCAAAACTCTTCCCCCTTAAAGAAATTTTTTTCTCAAAATTTGCAACCTTCCTATTGTCCAATCTTATGGGGTACCAATGCCTCATCGCATCCTTACTTTCCAAGATAGCTCCTTCCGTTACTTGAAGTTTCCATTTGTCTTATCTAACAAAAGTTCTCCTCCTCCAGGACTTGTTTCCCTTTATCATCGATCCGTACTTGCCTTTCTCCCAATGATATCTTGTCACACACCTTTATAGCTTCACTCTTTAAGATTTGAGTCGAGTTCGGTTCGTATTTCCTTGGCATGGACAAATCTTACGCCTATCATTCCTTTGTTAACGATCGCCATTTCAGGCGAATTCCATTAGTGGTACCTCCCTTTCCTAGTTTCTTTTAAAAAATTCCACGCTCACCACCTTTCCTAGAGCGTATGAGTCGTCCTTTCAATTCGTCCATGAACCTTCAAGGCTTTCATTCTCAATTTCAAGATTCCTTTTCCAAGCACTCGGAAGTCTGGATTTTTCTCCCTGCTGTAATTACCTCTATAGTCCTTTGGATATCAAGGTCTGTCCATTGTAACGTTTTAGTCACTTCTTGACCTTCAGGTTCAATGCTTAAGGTATTCGCCCAACTTGCCAGTCGGCATACTTCCAATTTAAAAGTTGAATATCTTATTTCCTTGAGCAAAGTCCATCTCTTATCCGCCAACCGTGCGATGCTCAATTTCCAATTATATGCATATGCCACTTAGCTCGCCTTTCCTAAGCGATATAGAGTATCGCTGTCATGACCTTTGGGTAATATCTTCAATCAACGTGACCTTTCCTTTAGTTCACTTTGGGGCAGACAATACTCCCAACTTTTATAATTCACATAATTGTGCGGTCTTTCTTTACACAAGCCACGCTTCCATGTCCTTAAGCAATTCCACCTATCAGCGTTACCTCTCATTCAATTACTCTCGGGAAACCAACACTTTATGTTCTTGTGGTATATATAGACTTGAAACTTTCCTCCATGCAAATAATGTTTCCCAAACTTCATCACAAGAACGGTTGCATGTTAATTCCAATCATGCATTGGTACTCAAACTCATAAAGCCTTACTATTGCGACGTATACGCGATGTCTATTTTTGGCGACCTTGATACGTCTCTAATTTCCTTTCTGCGACACGTCATTATAATTCTCACAATCTTTCGAATCCAAATGGAAACGTCATTATCGGCGTGGTCACCAACTTGGCTTAAGTCCTTGAAAACTCTTTTCATGTTCATTCATTCATTCGTGCTACATCTCGTCCTTAGTCCATTTCATTAATGGGATAGCTCTTGTGGGGAATCTTCCCTCGTTTCGTCTATAGCAATCCATCAATTCCAGGAAACTTCAAATCTCAGTAATTTGCATTGACCTTAGTGAAGGCACTACTTATTCCAATTCTCAAGGGTTCCAATGGGATTCCATTTCCCAGAAACTTTATGATCAAGAGATTCCACTTATTAAATTCAAATCTCGTGCTCTTATATTTAGCATACAACGAGTGTTTTCTTAGGGTCCATAAAATACTTTTCAAAGGCTAATCATGTTCCTCCTGACTCCTTGAATGATTCCGATCATCATCTCTAAAGATGGTAACAATCAATCGAATTACTCCTTAAATACTTAATCCAATTGTTATCAGTCTTTTTACTACCAGGTGTCGAATTGTTCCAACTGTCCTTCGCACCATCCACCATACATCAGTCTTGGAGTTTGCGCCAACAACGGTACTTTTACTCCAGGATTTAAGTGCCACCATACTTGACATTCTTCTTTCGATAACTCAGCCACCTCAAGCGATAAGGTTCCAAAGGATCAAGGTTCCTCCTTGGTCTCCATAAATCCATACATTGGATACTCAATTCGACTAACTCAAGTCACCTTGTGGTTATAATCCAAGTAACCCTTTTTGCTTACTCAACCATCCATTAGCATCGTAAATAGCTAAGACAATCAAGTCCATTCACTTTCCTTTCCATCAACGATCATCTCATTGTCCAATTGTCCTTTAAAACAATGTCATAACCTTCAGGGGATAACAACATATGACTCCATTTCCAATGGTTCTAGTTCAGTCTCGACCAATCTCATTGAATTCAGGTAGGCTAACATGCTGGTTTTCCTTAAAACTTTTCATGACAAGAGGGACGGACTATCAATTTTCCACCATGGGCCTTACACCCAGGTAATCAGCCTTTTCTTACAGGCACTTCCCATGATCCATAAGCGGTGATCCTTCCACTTGTACTTCTTTCGATCATCGTCCCTTCTCACGTAGATTCATTATAGGATCTTAGGTTCAAAGACACCAACTTACTACAAAGTTTCGAATTATCGTCCATTCCTGGACCTCCTTGTCCTAACCAACGGGTCATTGACCACCTTTGGTGTATACTTAAACAATTTTGAGAATTTTATCTCACATTGGTCTATTGTCCCCATGCTCTTGCAAATTGATACGACCCAAACAACCTTTGTTCTCGAGTAACTTTAGAGTGGTACTTCCCATTAAGCAACTCAATGAAGGCAATCCAGACAGATGTCACGCCTTCAAGGAGCTCTTCCTTTGGTAACCTTTCACTAGTCATCAACAGCCTATTAAGGTTAATAACTGCCAAAGTCACTTCTTTCGTTAGTGGACTCCATACCTTTGAGGTATCTTTTCAAATTCTCAACACAAAGAAAGGCAATTTCGAGATCATCTTCTCCATCGAACTTAGTTGATCCTAACTTTGCACATCGTTTCACAAGCTTTTCCATCGAATGATTCTCATTCCCCTTTTCTATGTCTTTCCCATGAACTCTACCTTTTACTTCGCTAGTAATAACAACAACAATCTTAGCTACTTGGGTAACAAGGACAGCTCCTTCTTGAGTTTGTCTACCCATGTATTTTTCTCATTTCCATTCAGGTTCTCATGACTCCTTCAACTCTTGGATCTCGCACAATTTACAAACTCGAGCCAAATGTTCCTCTAGTAACCATACTATGGTCGTCCAACCTTACTAGGTTCTCACAATCGCTTAAAACCATAACAATTTTCTTCAGGAATCAAAGACTTAAATCATCTTTCTAGGTCCAACAGTCTTAGGCTACTCAACATCAAAGTAATCTCATGCAAACAACCAATCCTCTAGGGATTCCAAGTAATCCTTAACAATCACTAGTCAAGCCAATCTCAGCTAGGAAATTTCTCAGCTAATCGCCAAATACTAGGCAATACTCAACTAGGCCAAATCTCAACTAGGCAAACGTCAAGCAACCACTCAAGGCAGCACTTCGATAGGTCAACCGCTCGTTCCTTAAGTCCAGATGCATCTGCAACTTAGTATTAACATAACAGACTCTTTCAAATGTCAAAAGACATCAGTCAAATGGCACTCAATGCCAAATCTCGCCAAACAGGCCAAACATGCGCATCGATTTTTCTTTTTCAAACGGCACCCACTGCCAAGTACGAAACTCCTAATCATGCCAATCACATGCGCCATTGCTAATGCCATGCAACATTTGAAAATTCACTTTGAGGATCAGCTTTAATGTAATAAGTCTTTTAATGAAAAATTAGACTTAGTTCGATACCTAGACTTGTCCATTTTGACGTATGATTTGGGTCACTCTTGCCTAGTTACTATCTTAGAAGCCTACCATGTCACGCTCTGATCTCGGCTAGCGCGCGAACATCTCACCTAGCCGTTCCACTTATTTAAGCTCTAGGATCCAACGACCAATATTCTGAGCACTAGAAGGAACACGCATGCAGAAGCGATGCCATCTCCATTCTCTTTTATACAACAACACCCGATGACTTAAGACACAAGGGCACATCAAGTTACATTAACCAATTACTAAAAGATCAATTTCTAATTCACTAATTCAAAGTACAAGCCCTAATTTAAAAAGGCAAACCCAATCTAAATATGATTGGTCCACTATCTCTTCAATGTCGATCCTTGGCAAGCTCGTGCTACCTCCGGCTGGAACTGGAAAATGTAAGCCCCCACTGGGGTAAGATATAAATCTCAGCAAGATGGGTCCTAACCTTAGGTTAGGCCGACCGTCCACTCGGGCAGTCATACCCCTCAATACTTTCCAACTCATAAACACATAGGCGCATCGAGCACAATTTTGTAAAACATCAACATGCAGATGACAGGCATGTATTTATGACCTCATGTCACTCTCAGATGTTCATGCACGCTCAGCCTGCCACTTCACCACGTCCACCAATCTCTGCCTGCCTCAATCTCCAGCCCGCGATTAAATCACATCAGGCTTGGTCCACGTAAACACATCAGACTGTCATCGGCAACCCGCGTAAAGGCATCAGGTTCCGATAAATCCCCAGGCCAATATCCTCATCTCATAACTTCGTCTCGCGAATGGTTTGCATTAAGACCGTGGCTATCTCAATCCCCCGATCTCGTCGCATCAGGGCGCCGCACATCATCAACTTCACCCTGCGATCTCGTCGCATCAGGGTATGCATCTCCTACCCCGCGTCTCATACGCCTTAGGGCCTTTCCGTCTCACGAATAATTCCCATCAGGACCATGGCCTTCTCAACCCCGCGATTTCATCGCATCAGGGCGCCACTCAATGTCAACTCCACCTCGCGATCTCGTCATATCAGGGTATCCACCTCCCGCCCCGCGTCTCATACGCCTCATGGCCTCGCCATGTCATACTCATGCCATGATTTACAATTCATACCACAGGTAAAACAATAAATGCATCTCATGCACAATTTGAAACTTCATGGCGTGCAAGACAATCATCGATAGATGACATGGCATGGGATTTAAATGCAAACAACATCACACATGACTTCCTTTATGCACTTAGGACATTTCAAAGAATACCCTTTTGGAATAATCTCATAGATTGATCCAATTAAGCCTCGACTCACCCAATCGAGTCCGACCTTTCTAGCATAAGGTTAGGAATTTCCTTACCTTGGGTTTGATTACTCAATTTACTCTTCTTGAGCCTTCAAAACTTGTCGCACAATCTAATAAAATCCAACCAATCCATCAATTTCCAAGTCCAATTCCTCAATTCATTAAACCCAATCATCCATAACATATCCCTCAACATGTCACCATATCTTAAACACAAATTTGGAACTCAAAATCACCAATCCCAACCTCCAATAGATTCGATTTGTCAGGAACCGGACCGGTCCTTCTCGGTTCCGTGCAAATCGAACACTACCGGTCTTCAATCTACTCCTAAATCCATCATTCAATCATAACCCTACCTCTTAACATGTCTATCTAGTGGTTTGAGAGGCTCACTGTGAGTTTCAAGTTGATTGGTCGCCAGAAACTCATCCAAGGTTGTCGGATCTCCTAAGTCAACTTACCGGGCAGATTCTGTCCAAAATGTACAAGATCGGTTCATAGTCAAATCCTTATCAAATGGGGCCCCAATTTTTACCATAGAATCCTACATATGTCTACTCAGTCTCCACGAAATTTGACCTCAAAAATCCAACATTTCGGCCTCCAAAATGGTCAAAAACGTTACTTACTTCAGGCTGAAGCAGATTCCGTCGGCTCTCGGGAGAATCTCTGCTCGGGACTCCTCGGTGCTCCAATTGACCTGATCCTTATTTGAGGACGTCGAAAAGACGAAAGCTTCATCGATATGGTCGGCCGGTGGCTGAATGGTGGCCAGAGACTGGCATCGGAACTACCAAACAACAGCTCCAGTTCTGGTCGTCGACGCAAAGTGAGGAAGGGATGAAAAAAGAGGGATTTTCGGTGATTCTAGGGGGTATGGCCGGCCCAAAATGATTGAGGAGAGAGAGAGAGAGAGCTTATATTCAATCCTTGGGTCAAAGGGAAAGAATGGTAGGTGGCCAAAAGGTAATATGACCATGCTTCATAATCTTGTGACACTTGGCATTGTTTTTTCCAAAGGAGATCCAATGGTCCACATTCCCTCTTGTATTTTTGGCAGCCTTGAGGGGTTAAATGTCCAAATTGCCTTTCTTCAATTGCTTAGGCAAGGTTCTAAGCTTGAAGGGCAAGAGGGTAATTTTACCCCCGACGTCCGGAACGTCATTTTTCTCAATCCAATTATCTCCGATAGGGCGACGGTCAATCCAAATAACGTTGGAATTCTTGATTTTCCATTTCAAACTTTTCAGGACTCGTCTCTGATAGTTTTCTCTATCAGACGTGGTTCCAGCCTATCCGGAACCGACGGGTGGCTTTTGTAGATATTACGTGTATCGATCCCGTGATTCATATCACGTTTAGGGCTCGTCAATTCGTGGCGTCTTTGATTGTCATGTAATTGTGATGGTGTATCACTAGTTCCTTCGACAATCTTTATGGTCAAAGCGCCATTTCCTATCCGATTTCCCTAGGTCCACGTACCTCGTCTCGCGTTAGCCTTTTCCGTTTGGTCAGTCTACTCGAATTGATCAGATCCGAGCAGAATACGACTGAAATACATCTCTAGATATAAACTTCTCATTAATGAGCCTGAAATTGATTGGAAATCAAAATGTCACATACCAGGAGTCACTCCTTGTCCGAACGTCTTTGTCTCGATGTACACTCTCCGCCTCATCAGACCTGGTCTTTGCAGGTTGTCCCAAGTCATACATCTACGAAGAGAGTCTCGTTCCACACGTCCTATACCATGCTTTATTACAGTTTGTAGGTATCCCATTAACTTGTTCCATACCAAGCGACGGTTTATCAAGTCCAATAAGGATTTGCCTATGCATGCACATCCCTCAACTTTCACTTTAATGCAATAAATAAGTGCACTGCATGATTGTCCTTGCCACTTGTCACACCTCATTCATCTCCAGATCAACTCTTATCCATAAAAGACTTCTAATTCCATGAATGATTGTCATATCTTACAGACCAATCGCCTATGTTTAACCATATACCTCAAGTTTCGTCATTGATAAGCCACAAGCGTAGCCACATAATCCAACTGATTCTTTATTCCTAAACAATTCTCTATTGACCTCAAGCACATTTACAACCTCGAAATCCATACTTATAGCTCCTCAATTATGTTTGCTTCCTTGTGAACCTCAATCATATCACCACCCAAGATCAACAATTAAAATCGATACTACAACCATTAGAATACAACGCAAGTTCGAGCCTATAATTCTCGAGATTCAGTAATCAGCACATAATCCTAAGGATCTCACTATCTAATCATCCTCAAGTCATCGCGCCTTATCACTCTAAGTCTCAATCAAATTGGATCGAAATGACCTCGTTCTGATACTAAGCAAGCGGTGATGTCATGCTCCGAACCTGGCGGGTGCGAGAACATCCCACCCGGCCGTTCTTTTTATCTCTATTACCCAGGATCCATCAGCCAACAATTCAAGACTTCTAAATAAGACATGCATGCAGAAGCGAGAAACAACTCCATGCAAATAAAACAACACAAGATGACTTAAGACAAAAGGGTACACTTCTCATTAATGTCAATTCTAATTTCCAGAGGTTACAAGTCTAACTCCAAGACAATATTAAATCCCTACGTACATTTATTGAAGATTTAAGGTGTTTTCATGGCTGAAATGAAGTGATTTTTGCGGGATAGATTCTGGCTGCCTGCACGCCTAAGGAAACTGAGCCGATTGGAAGACCTAAAGGGGTGTTTTTGCTTCGAAACTCTCGATGAGATTCCTAGACATGTAGACTAGCAAGTTACTATTGTGAGGAATTGGAACCTAGGATTAAGTTATGGATTGATTTGTGCGGATTAAGCCAAAATCGATTCTGAGCTATTAAAGGACTGTTTGAACCAAACATTTTGACGGTTCGTTAGAGTGTCGCCATGTCTTTAAACGGTCTTTAAGACATCCTAGATTGTTATTTGATTGGTTATTGAAGTAGTGGTGTGATGGAATTGAAGAATGAATGGGTTATGACTTGAATTGATGGAATTTCTCTACAACCACACATGTGCTTCTTTGGCCGTGAGTTTGCTGTGCTAGGAGGGCCGTTTGTGATTGAATTTGCTAGCTTGATCGAAGGGTAAATATTCCTTAAACCTTTACTCAAATATTAGGACACTACTGGATAAATTGGTTGGATGAATTGATTGTTTGGTGAAACCTATGGCTTAAATTGTTTGATGCGATTGTGTGATGATTGATAATTGAGATTTAAATGGCCAGAGAGCCCCAGTGATATCAAATGGCCAGGGGCTATCAAATGGCCAGAGAGCCCCAATGATATCAAATGGCCAAAGTGCCCCTGTGAAATTAATTAGCTAGAGTGCTCAAGAGAAATACATCGCGACTTGGGAGCTCAGGTGATGAGTAAATGAGATGTCATTTTGATGACTTTTTGGAGTTTTATGCTTATTTATATGCTAAGTGCGTGAAGCTTGATCCCATGTTATTGAGTATGTTCGATTGCAACTTTTGTTCATTCCTAACTTGCTGAGATGATTGATTTATGAATACCTTGTCCCATTGCATTGATGAATTTTTGCATCTTGTATTGTTTGTGGTTTGAGGGGACTAGTGATTCAGTTTAGGTTTAGGTTTCACTTGCTGAGATATAAATCTCACCCCATAGTGGGATGTGTTTTTCCAGACCCCAAGCCTTAAAAGTATGTGGCCACTACGCATGGGTGACCCGAAAGAGATGACAGCTACTTTTGACGAGTTCCCTGATGGCTAGGGTATAGTATATATTAGGAAATGCAGTGAAGATGAAGCTAAGGACGATGATGAGATGGGCAGCTCTTCAGAGTAGTCTGGCTGCAGTGGTTTTTGTTAGGGGGTAGGAACGATTTTGTTGTTAGGTTTGGTAAGGCAAAGGTGTAGCCTTTTGATGTTAGTCTTAGTACCTAACCCATCTTGGTGTGCAGTTTCCTTATGTCTTTTTCCCTTCCGTCAGTTGTAACAGAATGCATATGTTATGTTTATATATATGTGTGTGCCCTTTTGCATCTTTCCAAATTTTCCTATGTTTCTTGTTATTTGTGAAGGCTGTTGTCTTTTCTTCTGCATGCGTGTTTATTTCATTTTTAGGCCTTGTGTTGTTCCTAGGAATTTATGATTATATTGGCCTGTGACGGATGTGACGTAATAGAAGGAACGCGGGGCGTCACACAGGCCCCTGATCTTTGGCACACGATTAATGCCATAATTGCTCACACTCAAAGCTACCAAGATGGAATGCTAAAACTTACAAGCCACCCAAGTCGATACTCTCAAACTTAACGTCAATGGCTCTTTCCGTTGAGGTAGTACAACTGGCACTATCGCGGGTATTCTAGATCACCAGGGGCGTTATTGCGACGATTTCACCTAGATGGTGCATGCCACCAAGCCAGAGTAAGTGGAAGCCTTAACTTGTCGAACTGCCCTCTAGTTCTGTATTGATCACCAACAATCGCAAAATACCTCCACCTTCAGTATTCCGCAGGTAATCATCGAATCAAATTACAACCACATTGTTGCCGATCTTGAACAACTTCGCCATTCACCTTCAATTGCCCTTGCTAAAGGTATCACCGAAGCTATCACCGAGAGCATCGACAATAACGCTTCATCATGGTCATCTACTCCAATCTTGTTCGCCTATCTTCAACTCATCGACTAGGCTCTATCAGTTTTGGGCTTTTAATACTGCCCTCAGGAGCAGAATCAGGCTGCCCATTGGTTTTGTCAGGCCCAACAACGTGGGACTTTATATAGCAATTGGCTGGACTCACTCTCCTATGTACTCAGGCCATTCTCTTTTCTGAGACCCATCCTAATTGTACACATATCCCAACTTAGCAATAAAGTCGTGCGTTTCAACCAAAAAAAAAAAAGTGAAAGATTGCGATCATGTTCCCAGAGTCTTTCCCCCCGTCAACCAACAATGCCAAGGGACGGGATAACCCACTACTTACGCCTGATGCATTGTCTCTTGCCGCCAACGGCGATCATGATGGATCGAGGATATGGCAGTTTCTCGTTGTTTGCATTAAAACATAGTTGATTTTGACTATTGTTGGAACGTTATGTCCATTAAAGGTAGAATTCATAGAAAAATTAATTATTGCCTTTATTATAATACTGATTGCGATAATTAAAGGTATATTGAATTGCCTATTCAATACCATGAGAGAGATATTATATCTCCTCAGTATACCTATTCATATCGTACGACGTTCAGTCTTCCGAAATAGACGCTAAAAAACTCTCTCAAAAAGTTCTCTCGTTCAAGAGTCACTGTATCGATAATGAACAGTCGACGTATCCAGATCATTTTTCGCCTGCATTGGGGCTTTTAATATGTGGCTATTGAAGTATGTTCGTTTTATGTGATATACCTCTCTAATTAGTGATTCAAGATGATCCAGGGCTTGCATTTTAGTGCAATCCGCTGCGTATGTGTATGTATATTATGTGGATCTGTTCCTTTCATTGGTATCAAAACCTAAATTGCTTATTTTCTGATCTACGTTCACTGATTGAATCAACTACGCTATATTTCATATATTGTTGCTAGAATATTTTTTGTTTTTCGGTATGGATAGTGTTTTGCAGTACATTTTATGAAAATTTCATTCAGTAAAAATAAAATTTGAATATATGGTTAGAATCTAACCATCGATATGAGTTTTTTAAGTGATCGCCCGTTGCGAGGCAACGTCGGATGCTCCACACACGCCGCGACGAGGCGAGGCTTATCAGGGGCCACAACGAAAAATCCCAATTTCATGAGCTTTGGTTCAACAAAAGTGAGATTTGATTACACCATTAGGATGGGTGTGGCTGTCACGCCTCGAACCCGGCGGGCACGAGAACATCCTCATGGTAGTTTTTTTTATCGCTATTACCAGGATCCATCGGCCAACAGTTCAAGACTTCTAAATAAGACTTGCATGCAGACGCGAGAAATAACTCAATACAAATAAAACAACACAAGATGACTTAGGACAAAAAGGTACACTTCTCATTGACGCCAATTCTAATTTCCAAAGGTTACAAGTGTAACTCCAAGATGATATGAAATCCCTAAGCTCACAAAAAGTAAATCTTCATTTCCTCCAATGATTTCATCGAATGCCAATGTCACGCCCCGTGTCTTCTGAGGCGAGCGCGTAACATCCGTCTCGAACCGCTTAAGGCCTAAGACATGACACGGGCGGTACGCGTGCTATGATATGCGCGTGCGGAAACAAAAATGAACAAACGACTCTGTTGTAAGCATAATGGAGCCTGGATAATGAGAACGTAATATATACATAAACAAAACGTAAGCATGAGTTTATACAAAGGACCCAAGATCAACTAAAACCTCTAGACGGGTCAGGGGAGATCATGGACTATCCAAAAGACACCGACTAACCTAGTTCCCAAAAGATAACAGGCCCTCAAGGTCAATTTCCAAAAGGTAACCTCTGCAAGAACATAAACCACTAAGATGAACTACTAGCTTCATCTACATCCTTGTCCTCGTCCTCAGCTGGATCATAGTCAGAAAAGGTCTCAGTGTGTACATCCACAGAATCGTCCTCCATGGCGTCCTCTAGCTCATCCCTGAAGTAGAAACCTCTATCACCTCAATCTCCTCCTCAATCGTAGGGGTTTTTTTCGGCACATTCTACGATTCTACCATGGATATCTCCACATCTACCTTATCTCGAATAGGATGACACCAGTTATGTACGACCCCTCGGGATACCTTTGTGGGCTTCAAAGGACCCGTAGTATCCTCACCGACTCTACGAAACTATGCCTCGAACTTATGTGGTTTTCATTCCTTTCCTCCCTCATCAACCGAAACAACAATACATTTCCTAACGTATATAGTACCTTGACCATCAGGGAACTCGTCAAAATAGGTGGTCATCTTCTTGGGATCGCCTAGGCGGGTCGGCAACATACTTAAGAACTTGGGATTTGAAAATGTAAAGCCCCACAACGGGGTGAGATTTACATCTCAGTAAGCTAAGTCCTAAATCTAAGTTAGCTCGACAGTACACCTAGACACAAATGAAGACAATGAGCAAAGACATATTAATAAACAGCATGGCAAGCAATCGTCATAAAGCAACATAGAAAGACATATGGTAAACAATTATCATGGTACACCATTAGGACAGTATATAACTCACGACTCAAGGCCTTCATCAGGATACAAATCAAGTTTAATGTACTAGCACCATGATTCATTTTATTATCCTCTCCTGCGTCAAAACGCTTTAGGCTTGGTCCACGTCAAAACGCCCCAGACCATGACAAACCACTAACCCGCGTTATTCGCCTAAGATTTTCAATGCCATACCAGGCTCGTGTCGACACATGCACAACTTATCCCGTGTCTCAACGCCTTAGGATATCAGTCATTACAACCCCGCGTTCCAACGCATCAGGGTGCCAAAAATCCTTAAGCATATAAGTCACTTCACGACTTCATGATCCAATACAATTTAATCCATCTCAAAATGAATCTATAACATATGAGACGATAGGATTGACCACTCATTAGGCAATATCAAACATGAAGCATATACATTAGTTGAGAATCAGTGCAACCACATAGTTGTGAGAATAACACTTTCTCATCATATGGAGTATACATGACTTGCGCTTGATTACCTCGATCGACAATGAACAATCAACATGATAACTCCACAAAAAATTCATCCAAACAAATCCAAGTTCGTCCAGTAGAGGCCTATCTTCCTAATGAAGGCTTAGGAACTCCTTACCTTAAATCTTAATGGGCAAAATCCTTCCAAAAGCTCCCCCAAGAATTTGGTTTTCGGAGTCCAAAACAGGGCAGCCACATACCTAGAGAAATTCATCTGATTTATCAATTTTTCCTCTTCCAATTTGCCAATTCACGGGGCATACACCTCATTAACACCTCAATTAACATTCGAGTATTTTCTAACGACGAAATTAAGGCAAGGCGACACCCTAACAGTCCTTAAAGGTTTGGTTTATGCAAACTAAAACAGGGCAGAATTCAGTTCTTCCTTCTAGCCCTATAAACTACCCATAATTCAATCTTAAACCTTGGTTTGCCATAAAGTGAGCTTCCTAACATGTCAATTCATGTCTACAAGGGCCTCATCGAAAATTTTGGTGCGAGTCGACGTCTAAAGGTTCGCAAACCGTCCTATTTTCCTCGAGTCTACTGGCAGATAGATTCTGTTCCTATAGAAATCATCTCTTTTTAACCACAAAACTCCATCGAAACTCAACCAAACTTGCCATCCTAAGTCAGCAAACTTAAGTACAATAAGTCTAGAAGGCCTCATCAAAAAATTGAGGCAAAACGGGCTCCGGAAGTGGCTGAACGAAGACTCTCTCTCCAGACGGGTCAGAATCTGACCGGTTTTACATTTGGGGTTGGATGAAGCTCCTTTGGCATCCAACGACCGAAGACCATTAGGAACATGTAGGGGAGAGGCTAAGGTTGTGTCAGTGGCCAGTGTAAGGTGAAACGGTGGTCGGGAGTGGCGGTCGACGACGGCGAAGTGGGTGCCAACGGCTAGTCGGCTGGGATTTCTCGGTGAATAAAAATAAATGAAGAAGAAGATGAGAAGAAGAGGGGGAATTCGGCTGAAGAAGGAAGAAAGGAAATGGCTTTCCACAAAATTAACTTGGTCAACTAAAAGAATGGTAGGTTAAAAGGGTTTACATTAATTGCTAATCCTCCAAAATTTGACACTTGTCCTCATGTTAATAATATCCAAACTTCATTGACTAAATTGGCCCTTAAATTTTCGGTAGCCATAGGGGTTGGATAATGACTAAAATGCTCTCTTTCATTTGTTAAGACCAAGCCAATCCTTGAGGGGCAAAACGGTAATTTTTATTTTCGTCGTCCAGAGTGTAAATTTTTCAATTTAAATTTCTTTCGATGAGGCGACGTCTAACTTGATTAGAATGTTAGAATTCTTGATCAATTCTCTGTCAAATGAAAATTTTAGATTATCCCGAACTAACGGGCGACTTTTGCAGACGTTACGCGTATCAACTCTGTGATTCTCATCACAGTTGGGACTCATCAGTCCATGGCGACTCTGGTTGTCATGTAATTGTGAGAGTCTATTATTAACCTCAACGGTCTCGGTTGTCATCGCTCGACTTGAAAATTTTTTGCAAATTATGCATTGGTTAAGCGGCATCACCCGCGCTCCAATCGTATAACACTAGCAATGCGTTCCTAAATCGTTCTTAGATCGGCCTTTAATGGTTCTAAATATTCCCTCGACAATCTTTATGTTCAAACTGCCATTTCCTATTCGAGTTCCGTGATCTACGTACCTTGTCTCGCGTTAGCTTTTCTCTTTTGGTTAGTTAACTCGAGATTGATTAGATCCAAGCGAGATAAGACTGAATACATCGATAGATATATCTTCATTGATTAGTCTCGAAATGACAAGGAAAATCAGAATGTCACAGCCAATCCATGGCAAATTCAGGTTTCCATCGTCTGGGACCTGAAAAATGTTAATTTTACGACGGGATGAGATATAAATCTCAGCAAGCTAGACCTGATCCTAAACTAGGCTGCCGGTACCTCCAGACACCTTTTGAAAACGGGTATTTGGAATAAAAAGGCTTTGGCATAATGAAAACTGGATACTTATCAAGTCATGGCATTTAGGTACTTTCAAATCGACTCGACTCAGTCACAAAAGATTTCGTGCGTAAAACTGAGCTTCGTACTATGGCAGAGTTTTTATTCAAAAGCAAGTACTTGACCCCATTTCAGAATATGAGGGTGTTTCCAATTTCATTTTGTGAATATCCAGAGAACATAGCATTTTCTTTCACGCCATTACTGGGCCATTTCAACTCATGTGACAAACTTAAAACTCGTGAGGTAAACTTTTCAATCCTTGAGGCATTTCAAACTCGCGAGGCATCTTTCATACTTGAGGGAAATTTTCAAAACATGAGGCATATTCAATTTCTCAAAATCATTCTTTGATTTTTCCAGAAAATAGATATTTCCATATTCGCCCATCTTGGGCTGCGAGATGATTCAGTCAATCATACGACTTGTCAGTCCATATGAGATTCTCGCGTTTGGACCTAGAGATGATTCGGTCACCATATGACTCTCCACGCCCATTTTCAATCGAGGTGAATCGTGTCAGTATGGGACTCTCTAGCCGCACAACCTCGTCGGATCAAATGGGAATAACTCCCTCCCAACGCATTGGCCAAATTCATAATTCTTGGTGATCACACACGCCATCGGCGATCCTACATGCCAATGCACTTATAATTTTTCTTGGCAATCCCATTAGTGGCGATCACACACGCCAGTGCACTTATAATTTTCTCGGCGATTTCACACCCCATTTATTCATAAAAATCTTCAGTTATAAATAGCCTCGATTTTTCCTTTCGAAAATAAATTCACACCTTAATTTTCAATTAGACAAAAACTGAGGAAATTCAAGTATTTCATTTTCCAAATCAAGGCATTCATTTCAAACATCCATCATTGGACAAACACATTTCATGTTACGAAATTCTCAACAAAACACAAGTATCATTCGGTCATTTTCACAAACTCAAGCTTGATATAACTCACGGTTTCAAAATCTCAATTCATACAAACGAGCAATGTTCGACCTTTTTCGAAAACCAAAGTTCTTCACATCACAGCCTTGAACTCACGTGGATTAAGCCTGGAAACATGATTTTCAATCAAAAACAAGCCAACAACAATCACTCTCAAAACTGGATAGTTTCGGTTCCTTGCTTCCCTCGCCCAAATCAATCCACATAACTCTATAAATCATACTCAAATCTTATCTATTAGTATCCTAACATCCTAGGAAAGGTTTAGGATCAACTTATCGGGCTAAATGAGCAAGTGTGGCATAAGGCGCTTAACCTCTACCGGTCCGAACAGGGCAGAACCGGCCCCTAGAAGGAATCACATTAATGCGGCCATTAAATCTCTACTAAACTCCATTCTAACCCACACACTCCTTGCTAATACATAAGATTACGTCTTAGAATAGCTTACCGACAATTTCCAAGCCAAACGGTCCTCGATGGATCTCAAAGTGCCACGATTCCGACCTTGACCAGCGGGGACAAATTCTGTCCAAACGGGAATTCATCCGGAGTTTAGCTACCAAACTATTTCTAAAATACCCCAAACTTAATCACAAGCTAATCAACCCTTAGGTCTAAGTTCTAGGATGGTTTACCGATGGAATCCAAGCAAGGCGAAGTCTCAAAGATCCTAAAAAATTGTTGTTCCCTGCCAGTCGACGACGATCAATTTTCGTCCAAACAAAACCACACGCAATCAGCCCCTCAAATCTCATTATAATCCATCTTCCAACCTACAAAGTAATTATATACGTCTTAACAAGGCTTGAGATGTGGTCTTACCAAGAATCAAATGGCTCTACGGGACAAACGGTTAGATGAATTTGGGTTCATAATGCCTTGTTGGAACGGCAGGAGAATAAGTTTTCTAATGGTGAGTGGCTCGTCGCCATCAGAAAATGGATGACGAAATTATAATGGGAATAGTGAAAGGTGTCAGGACTGGGCGACGAGAGAGAGATATCAGAGGGATATTTTTTGAGAGGGCGACTGTCTTCTCTTGTGAAGCTTGTCAAAATGAAAAAAGAAGAAAGAGATGGCTTCCTTAGCAAGCCAAAGAAGAGAGAGAGAGAGTGAGGTGATGGGTTTAGGCCTTAATTAGCTACTTAGACGAGGCTTTTGCGGTGATCTGACTTGGACTATTGATGGCCAATGGTTTTGTAATCTCCTCCAAAATATCTAGAGTCCAATTGACTATAATGCCTCGTCAATTTTCGGACACGTGTGGAAAACCAAATGACTAATTTGCCCTTGACTTATTCTTAAGTTAGGAATATCGTCCTATGGGTAAAAGAGTAATTTTAAATCTCACTTTTCCAAATTCTCATTGGGCAAACCATGGTCTTACTTATCCTCGATGAGGCGGCGTCCAATCTTTTTCAATGTTGAAATTCTTCAATGTTCGATATCCAAAATTTCGAGGCCAAATTCATGACAAGCCCTTGCCGACTGAAATTGCAGCTTATCTCAAATTGACGGACGACTCTTGTAGGGGCTACGCATATCGACCTTGGGATTTCTCAAGCCGTGGCGACTCTAGTTATCATGTGATTGCAAGGGTCTATCGGTAACTTCTACGATCCTGATTATTGGAATCCGATTTAGGAAATTCTCGCAAATTACACATTAGTCAGGCGGAATCACCTGCGCCCAATGTATAACTCTAGCAAGACATTCTATGATTGTTCCTAGATTGATCTCTGCTGGCCCAAAATATCCCCTCAACAATCCTTATGGTCAAAGTGTCATTTCTTATTCGAATTTCTCAGGTCCACGTACCCGTCTCCGCGTTAGTCTTTACCTTTCAATCAATTAACTCGAGAGTGGTCAATTCCGAGTGAGATACCGCTAAAATATATCGATCGATATCTTTCCATTCAATAGTCTCGAAAAGGGTTGGAATTCGGAATGTCAAAACTCTTCCCCCTTAAAGAAATTTTTTTCTCAAAATTTGCAACCTTCCTATTATCCAATCTTATGGGGTACCGATGCCTCATCGCATCCTTACTTTCCAAGATAGCTCCTTCCGTTACTTGACGTTTCCATTTGTCTTATCTAACAAAAGTTCTCCTCCTCCAGGACTTGTTTCCCTTTATCATCGATCCGTACTTGCCTTTCTCCCAATGATATCTTGTCACACACCTTTATAGCTTCACTCTTTAAGATTTGAGTCGAGTTCGGTTCGTATTTCCTTGGCATGGACAAATCTTACGCCTATCATTCCTTTGTTAACAATCGCCATTTCAGGCGAATTCCATTAGTGGTACCTCCCTTTCCTAGTTTCTTTTAAAAAATTCCACGCTCACCACCTTTCCTAGAGCATATGAGTCGTCCTTTCAAGTCGTCATGAACCTTCAAGGCTTTCATTCTCAATTTCAAGATTCCTTTTCCAAGCACTCGGAAGTCTGGATTTTTCTCCCTGCTGTAATTACCTCTATAGTCCTTTGGATATCAAGGTCTATCCATTGTAACGTTTTAGTCACTTCTTGACCTTCAGGTTCAATGCTTAAGGTATTCGCCCAACTTGCCAGTCGGCATACTTCCAATTTAAAAGTTGAATATCTTATTTCCTTGAGCAAAGTCCATCTCTTATCCGCCAACCGTGCGATGCTCAATTTCCAATTATATGCATATGCCACTTAGCTCGCCTTTCCTAAGCGATATAGAGTATCGCTGTCATGACCTTTGGGTAATATCTTCAATCAACGTGACCTTTCCTTTAGTTCAATTTGGGGCAGACAATACTCCCAACTTTTATAATTCACATAATTGTGCGGTCTTTCTTTACACAAGCCACGCTTCCATGTCCTTAAGCAATTCCACCTATCAGCGTTACCTCTCATTCAATTACTCTCGGGAAACCAACACTTTATGTTCTTGTGGTATATATAGACTTGAAACTTTCCTCCATGCAAATAATGTTTCCCAAACTTCATCACAAGAACGGTTGCATGTTAATTCCAATCATGCATTGGTACTCAAACTCATAAAGCCTTACTATTGCGACGTATATGCGATGTCTATTTTTGGCGACCTTGATACGCCTCTAATTTCCTTTCTGCGACACGTCATTATAATTCTCATAATCTTTCGAATCCAAATGGAAACGTCATTATCGGCGTGGTCACCAACTTGGCTTAAGTCATTGAAAACTCTTTTCATGTTCATTCATTCATTCGTGCTACATCTCGTCCTTAGTCCATTTCATTAATGGGATAGCTCTTGTGGGGAATCTTCCCTCGTTTCGTCTATAGCAATCCATCAATTCCAGGAAACTTCAAATCTCAGTAATTTGCATTGACCTTAGTGAAGGCACTACTTATTCCAATTCTCAAGGGTTCCAATGGGATTCCATTTCCCAGAAACTTTATGATCAAGAGATTCCACTTATTAAATTCAAATCTCGTGCTCTTATATTTAGCATACAACGAGTGTTTTCTTAGGGTCCATAAAATACTTTTCAAAGGCTAATCATGTTCCTCCTGACTCCTTGAATGATTCCGATCATCATCTCTAAAGATGGTAACAATCAATCGAATTACTCCTTAAATACTTAATCCAATTGTTATCAGTCTTTTTACTACCAGGTGTCGAATTGTTCCAACTGTCCTTCGCACCATCCACCATACATCAGTCTTGGAGTTTGCGCCAACAACGGTACTTTTACTCCAGGATTTAAGTGCCACCATACTTGACATTCTTCTTTCGATAACTCAGCCACCTCAAGCGATAAGGTTCCAAAGGATCAAGGTTCCTCCTTGGTCTCCATAAATCCATACATTGGATACTCAATTCGACTAACTCAAGTCACCTTGTGGTTATAATCCAAGTAACCCTTTTTGCTTACTCAACCATCCATTAGCATCGTAAATAGCTAAGACAATCAAGTCCATTCACTTTCCTTTCCATCAACGATCATCTCATTGTCCAATTGTCCTTTAAAACAATGTCATGACCTTTAGGGGATAACAACATATGACTCCATTTCCAATGATTCTAGTTCAGTCTCGACCAATCTCATTGAATCATTAAATTCAGGTAGGCTAACATGCTGGTTTTCCTTAAAACTTTTCATGACAAGAGGGACGGACTATCAATTTTCCACCATGGGCCTTACACCCAGGTAATCAGCCTTTTCTTACAGGCACTTCCCATGATCCATAAGCGGTGATCCTTCCACTTGTACTTCTTTCGATCATCGTCCCTTCTCACGTAGATTCATTATAGGATCTTAGGTTCAAAGACACCAACTTACTACAAAGTTTCGAATTATCGTCCATTCCTGGACCTCCTTGTCCTAACCAACGGGTCATTGACCACCTTTGGTGTATACTTAAACAATTTTGAGAATTTTATCTCACATTGGTCTATTGTCCCCATGCTCTTGCAAATTGATACGACCCAAACAACCTTTGTTCTCGAGTAACTTTAGAGTGGTACTTCCCATTAAGCAACTCAATGAAGGCAATCCAGACAGATGTCACGCCTTCAAGGAGCTCTTCCTTTGGTAACCTTTCACTAGTCATCAACAGCCTATTAAGGTTAATAACTGCCAAAGTCACTTCTTTCGTTAGTGGACTCCATACCTTTGAGGCATCTTTTCAAATTCTCAACACAAAGAAAGGCAATTTCGAGATCATCTTCTCCATCGAACTTAGTCGATCCTAACTTTGCACATCATTTCACAAGCTTTTCCATCGAATGATTCTCATTCCCCTTTTCTATGTCTTTCCCATGAACTCTACCTTTTGCTTCGCTAGTAATAACAACGACAATCTTAGCTACTTGGGTAACAAGGACAGCTCCTTCTTGAGTTTGTCTACCCATATATTTTTCTCATTTCCATTCAGGTTCTCATGACCCCTTCAACTCTTGGATCTCGCACAATTTACAAACTCGAGCCAAATGTTCCTCTAGTAACCATACTATGGTCGTCCAACCTTACTAGGTTCTCACAATCGCTTAAAACCATAACAATTTTCTTCAGGAATCAAAGACTTAAATCATCTTTCTAGGTCCAACAGTCTTAGGCTACTCAACATCAAAGTAATCTCATGCAAACAACCAATCCTCTAGGGATTCCAAGTAATCCTTAACAATCACTAGTCAAGCCAATCTCAGCTAGGAAATTTCTCAGCTAATCGCCAAATACTAGGCAATACTCAACTAGGCCAAATCTCAACTAGGCAAACGTCAAGCAACCACTCAAGGCAGCACTTCGATAGGTCAACCGCTCGTTCCTTAAGTCCAGATGCATCTGCAACTTAGTATTAACATAACAGACTCTTTCAAATGTCAAAAGACATCAGTCAAATGGCACTCAATGCCAAATCTCGCCAAACAGGCCAAACATGCGCATCGATTTTTCTTTTTCAAACGGCACCCACTGCCAAGTACGAAACTCCTAATCATGCCAATCACATGCGCCATTGCTAATGCCATGCAACATTTGAAAATTCACTTTGAGGATCAGCTTTAATGTAATAAGTCTTTTAATGAAAAATTAGACTTAGTTCGATACCTAGACTTGTCCATTTTGACGTATGATTTGGGTCACTCTTGCCTAGTTACTATCTTAGAAGCCTACCATGTCACGCCCCGATCTTGGCTAGCGCGCAAACATCTCACCTAGCCGTTCCACTTATTTAAGCTCTAGGATCCAACGACCAATATTCCGGCACTAGAAGGAACACGCATGCAGAAGCGATGCCATCTCCATTCTCTTTTATACAACAACTCCCGATGACTTAAGACACAAGGGCACATCAAGTTACATTAACCAATTACTAAAAGATCAATTTCTAATTCACTAATTCAAAGTACAAGCCCTAATTTAAAAAGGCAAACCCAATCTAAATATGATTGGTCCACTATCTCTTCAATGTCGATCCTTGGCAAGCTCGTGCTACCTCCGGCTGGAACTGAAAAATGTAAGCCCCCACTGGGGTAAGATATAAATCTCAGCAAGGTGGGTCCTAACCTTAGGTTATGCCGACTGTCCACTCGGGCAGTCATACCCCTCAATACTTTCCAACTCATAAACACATAGGCGCATCGAGCACAATTTTGTAAAACATCAGCATGCAGATGACAGGCATGTATTTATGACCTCATGTCACTCTCAAATGCTCATGCACGCTCAGCCTGCCACTTCACCACGTCCACCAATCTCTGCCTGCCTCAATCTCCAGCCCGCGATTAAATCACATCAGGCTTGGTCCACGTAAACGCATCAGACTGTCATCGGCAACCCGCGTAAAGGCATCAGGTTTCGATAAATCCCCAGGCCAATATCCTCATCTCATAACTTCGTCTCGCGAATGGTTTGCATCAAGACCGTGGCTATCTCAATCCCCCGATCTCGTCGCATCAGGGCGCCACACATCATCAACTTCACCCTGCGATCTCGTCGCATCAGGGTATACATCTCCTACCCCGCGTCTCATACGCCTTAGGGCCTTTTCGTCCCACGAATAATTCCCATCAGGATCGTGGCCTTCTCAACCCCGCGATTTCATCGCATCAGGGCGCCACTCAATGTCAACTCCACCTCGCGATCTCGTCATATCAGGGTATCCACCTCCCGCCCCGCGTCTCATACGCCTCATGGCCTCGCCATGTCATACTCATGCCATGATTTACAATTCATACCACAGGTAAAACAATAAATGCATCTCATGCACAATTTGAAACTTCATGGCGTGCAAGACAATCATCGATAGATGACATGGCATGGGATTTAAATGCAAACAACATCACACATGACTTCCTCTATGCACTTAGGACATTTCAAAGAATACCCTTTTGGAATAATCTCATAGATTGATCCAATTAAGCCTCGACTCACCCAATCGAGTCCGACCTTTCTAGCATAAGGTTAGGAATTTCCTTACCTTGGGTTTGATTACTCAATTTACTCTTCTTGAGCCTTCAAAACTTGTCGCACAATCTAATAAAATCCAACCAATCCATCAATTTCCAAGTCCAATTCCTCAATTCATTAAACCCAATCATCCATAACATATCCCTCAACATGTCACCATATCTTAAACACAAATTTGGAACTCAAAATCACTAATCCCAACCTCCAACAGATTCGGTTTGTCAGGAACCGGACCGGTCCTTCTCGGTTCCGTGCAAATCGAACACTACCGGTCTTCAATCTACTCCTAAATCCATCATTCAATCATAACCCTACCTCTTAACATGTCTATCTAGTGGTTTGAGAGGCTCACTGTGAGTTTCAAGTTGATTGGTCGCCAGAAACTCATCCAAGGTTGTCGGATCTCCTAAGTCAACTTATCGGGCAGATTCTGTCCAAAATGTACAAGACCGGTTCATAGTCAAATCCTTATCAAATGGGGCCCCAATTTTTACCATAGAATCCTACATATGTCTACTCAGTCTCCACGAATTTTGAAATCAAAAATCCAACATTTCGGCCTCCAAAATGGTCAAAAACGTTACTTACTTCAGGCTGAAGCAGATTCCGTCGGCTCTCGGGAGAATCTCTGCTCGGGACTCCTCGGTGCTCCAATTGACCTGATCCTTATTTGAGGATGTCAAAAAGACGTAAAGCTTCATCGATATGGTCGGCCGGTGGCTGAATGGTGGCCAGAGACTGGCATCGGAACTACCAAACAACAGCTCCAGTTCTGGTCGTCGACGCAAAGTGAGGAAGGGATGAAAAAGAGGGATTTTAGGTGATTCTAGGGGGTATGGCCGGCCCAAAATGATTGAGGAGAGAGAGAGAGAGAGAGCTTATATTCAATCCTTGGGTCAAAGGGAAAGAATGGTAGGTGGCCAAAAGGTAATATGACCATGCTTGATAATCTTGTGACACTTGGCATTGTTTTTTCCAAAGGAGATCCAATGGTCCACATTCCCTCTTGTATTTTTGGCAGCCTTGAGGGGTTAAATGTCCAAATTGCCTTTCTTCAATTGCTTAGGCAAGGTTCTAAGCTTGAAAGGCAAGAGGGTAATTTTACCCCCGACGTCCGGAACGTCATTTTTCTCAATCCAATTATCTCCGATAGGGCGACGGTCAATCCAAATAACGTTGAAATTCTTGATTTTCCATTTCAAACTTTTCAGGACTCGTCTCTGATAGTTTTCTCTATCAGACGTGGTTCCAGCCTATCCGGAACCGACAGGTGGCTTTTGTAGACATTACGTGTATCGATCCCGTGATTCATATCACGTTTAGGGCTCGTCAATTCGTGGCGTCTTTGATTGTCATGTAATTGTGATGGTGTATCACTAGTTCCTTCGACAATCTTTATGGTCAAAGCGTCATTTCCTATCCGATTTCCCTAGGTCCACGTACCTCGTCTCGCGTTAGCCTTTTCCTTTTGGTCAGTCTACTCGAATTGATCAGATCCGAGCAGAATACGACTGAAATACATCTCTAGATATAAACTTCTCATTAATGAGACTGAAATTGATTGGAAATCAAAATGTCACATACCAGGAGTCACTCCTTGTCCGAACGTCTTTGTCTCGATGTACACTTTCCGCCTCATCAGACCTGGTCTTTGCAGGTTGTCCCAAGTCATATATCTACGAAGAGAGTCTCGTTCCACACGTCCTATACCATGCTTTATTATAGTTTGTAGGTATCCCATTAACTTGTTCCATACCAAGCGATGGTTTATCAAGTCCAATAAGGATTTGCCTATGCATGCACATCCCTCAACTTTCACTTTAATGCAATAAATAAGTGCACTGCATGATTGTCCTTGCCACTTGTCACACCTCATTCATCTCCAGATAAACTCTTATCCATAAAAGACTTCTAATTCCATGAATGATTGTCATATCTTACAGACCAATCGCCTATGTTTAACCATATACCTCAAGTTTCGTCATTGATAAGCCACAAGCGTAGCCACATAATCCAACTGATTCTTTATTCCTAAACAATTCTCTATTGACCTCAAGCACATTTACAACCTCGAAATCCATACTTATAGCTCCTCAATTTTGTTTGCTTCCTTGTGAACCTCAATCATATCACCACCCAAGATCAACAATTAAAATCGATACTACAACCATTAGAATACAACGCAAGTTCGAGCCTATAATTCTCGAGATTCAATAATCAGCACATAATCCTAAGGATCTCACTATCTAATCGTCCTCAAGTCATCGCGCCTTATCACTCTAAGTCTCAATCAAATTGGATCGAAATGACCTCGTTTTGATACTAAGCAAGCGGTGATGTCATGCTCCGAACCTGGCGGGTGCGAGAACATCCCACCCGGCCGTTCTTTTTATCTCTATTACCCAGGATCCATCGGCCAACAATTCAAGACTTCTAAATAAGACATGCATGCAGAAGCGAGAAACAACTCCATGCAAATAAAACAACACAAGATGACTTAAGACAAAAGGGTACACTTCTCATTAATGTCAATTCTAATTTCCAGAGGTTACAAGTCTAACTCCAAGACAATATTAAATCCCTAAGTTCACAAATAGTAAATCTTCATTTCCTTTAATGACTTCATCGAATGCCAATCCATAGCAAATTCAGGCTTCCATCGTCAAGGAGTTGAAAAATGTTAATCCCAGATGGGGTGAGATATAAATCTCAGTAAGCTAAACATAACCCTAAACTAGGCTGCCAGTACTTCCAGAAACCTTTTGAAAATGGGTATTTAGAATAAAAAGGCTTTGGCATAGTGAAAATGGGGTACTTGTCAAGTCATGGCATTACGGTACTTTCAAATCGACTCGACTCGATCACAAAAGATTTCATGCATAAAACTAAGATTCGTACTATGGCACGATTTTCAATCAAAGTAAGTACTCGACCCCATTTCAAAACATGAGGGTGCTTTCAATTTCATTCGTAAATTTCTAGAAAACATATCATTTTCTTTTACGCCCTTATTGGGCCATTTTCAACTCATGTGGCATACTTAAAACTCGTGAGGCAAACTTTTCAATCCTTGAGACATTTCAAACTCGCGAGGCATCTTTCATACTTGAGGTAAATTTTCAAAATATGAGGCATATTCAATTTCTCAAAATCATTCTTTGAGTTTTCCAGGAAACAGATCTGTCCACATCCGCCCATTTTGGGCCATTTTCAATGGATATGAATCGTGTCAGTATGGGATTCTCTAGCCGCACAATCTCGTCAGGTCAAATGGGAGTAACTCCCTCCTAATGCATTGGCCAAATTCAAAATTCTTTGCGATCCCACACGTCAATGCACTTATAATTTTTCCCGGCTATCCCACACGTCAATGCACTTATCATTTTCTCGGCGATCCTACACGGCATTTATTCATAAAAATTTTCAGTTATAAATAGCCTCAATTTTTTGTTTCGAAAATACATTCATGCCTCAATTTTAAATAAGACATAAACTCAGGAAATTCAACTATTTCATTTTTCAAATCAAGGCACTCATTTCAAAAGTCCGTCACTGGACAAACACATTTCATGTTACGAAATTCTAAAAAAAACACAAGTATCATTCGACCATTTTCACTGTCACGCTCCAAACCCGTCGAGCTCGCGGACATCCTTGCAAATCAAACCATACAATCTCTCGCAGTCCCAAGATCCAGACTCACAAGTCGAGAGGTAATATATAAACATAAGCATGCGGAAGCGGTACTTAAATAATCCCCGTACAATGTATAAGTTAAGTGGGACCTGGATGGCATAATAACTGTCATACATCATAACTAACAGTTCATATAACTCTGACAACTACAAACCGCTAATAAACTGGGTGACGAGGTAGTTCGCAAAAAGAGTCCCTCATGACATCCAAAAGGACAAGCCCAAGTCGCCTCCAAAAGAGTTAGGCCAATAAATTATATCTCCTAGGATGAGCTGCTGGAGTCTCCGGAATCATCTGCGTCCTCGGCCGGCTCATACTCGGAGAACGTTTCGGACGGAACCTCAATGGAATCCTCCATGGTCTCCTCGCGCGACGGCTCCGCCAGGTCCTCCTCGGTCACCTCAAGACTATGACCTCGTCCTCCTCAACGGTAAAGTCCAGCGTCGAGGTCTTCTCCGGCTCGTTTCTATAGCCGACTACAGACCCCTCTGGCAACTCCTGCTCTCCAGCAGTCTGGCACCACGTAGGGATAACTCCCTGGGGTATCTCGGGAGACTTTAGTGGCCCAATCTACTCGTCCCCAGCTCTCTCAAACCATGCTTCGAACCTATGAGGCTTCCAATCAGGGCTACCCTCGTTGACCCATACGGTAGTGCACTTTCTCACATAAATGTTCTCCTAACGTTCGGGAACTCATCAAAATACGCCGTCATTTCTTTAGAATCCCCAAAACGTATAGGCCACATCTCTAGGGCCTAGGATCTGTAAAAATAAGGATCCCCAAAAGGGGTGAGATACACATCTCAGTAAAAGAACCCTAACCCTAGGTCAGGTCGATAGTCCGCTCAAGTAGTCATACCCCTTGATAATTCCAATCTCATGAACACGCAGGCATTTCAGGCACAAATCAATAAAGCAATAACATACAAATGACAGACATGCAATGATGACCTCATGTCATACTCAGATGATTATGCACACCCGCCCTGCCTCTTCACCACAATCATCAATCTCCGCCAGCTTCAATCTCTAGCCTACGATTTCGTCGCATTAGGCTCGGTCCGCATAAACGCATCAGACCGTCATCGGCAACCCGCGTAAACGCATCAGGTTCCGATGAATCTCCAGGCCAATCTCATCATCTCACACCTCCGTCCCGCGAATAGTTCGCATCAGGACCGTAGCCATCTCAACCCCGCGATCTTGTCATATCAAGGCATCACACAGCATCAACTCCACCCCGCGATCTCGTCGCATCAGGGTATCCACCACCCGCCCCGCGTCTCATACGCCTCAAGGCCTCGCCATGTCATGCTCATGCCATGATTTTAATTCAATTTCACAAATCAAACAACAGGTGCAACTCATGCACAGTTCGAATATTCATGGCATGCAAGGCAATCAAATTGCACACATACATGGTGAATGGTTTCAGGCATGAATAATAACATACATAATCCCTCTATAACCACTTAGGGCATACCAATAACTATCTTTTAGAAACTCTTCATAAATCGATCAATTCCAACCTCTACTCACCCAATTGAGTCCAATCTCCCTATCCGAAGTTTAGAATTCCCTTACCTTGCACTTAATATCACCAAATATTTCTTCTTGGGTCTTCAAGGTTCGGCTAAATCAATCCAAGGGTCAATTCACCGCGCGACCTAGCAATTTCAACCGATTCGTCAATTTTCCAAGTCCAAATCAACCATTCATGAATCACAATCCTCCATAGCACAATCCCCAACACCTTAACACATCTTAAACATCAATTTGGGTCCCATAACCATCTGTTCTTGCACCCCCCAGAACTAATTTTGCACAAAACCGAACCGGTTCATTTCGATTCTGTGCAAACTGTGCACTTCCAGCCCTATTTCTACTCCAAATCTAACATTTAAACACTATCCTACCTCTTAACATGTCTACCTAAGGGTTTGGGAGGCTCACCATGTGTTTGAAGTCAAATGGCCACCGGATTCCCGTTGAAACTCGCCGGATCGTCCAAGGTCAGTTTACCGGCAAATTCTATGTCAAATTTACAAGGTCGGTTCATGGTCAAAACTTCATCAAATTGAGCCCCAATTTTTATAACAGATTCACACACGTCTCTACTAGATCTCCACAAAATTTGACTCCAAAATTCCAAGATTTTGGCCTTCAAAAGGACTAAGAACCGAACCTACCTCAGGTTGGAGCGGAATCTATCGGCTCTCAGGGAAATGCTTGCTCGGGACTCCTCGGTGCTCCAAATGACTTGATTCTTATTCGAGAATGTCGGCAAGATGTAGGGCTTCGTTGGTGTGGTCGACCGGCGGTCGGATGGTGGCCGAAAATAGCCGTTGGAAGGGCCGAACGGCATGGGCGGTTCTGGTTGGCGTTGGACAGAAAACAAGAGGAAGAAGAAGATGGCTCTCGGTGATTGAGGAGGGGTGAAATGGCCGAGTGAGTGACGAGGAGAGAGAAGAATTTTCTATATACTAAGTCTTGGTCAAATGGTTGAATGTTAGGTGGATGAAAAGTTGACATGATCACACTTCATAATCTTGTGACACTTGGCCAATTGTCTTCCCAAGATGATCCAATGACCATCCTTCACCCTTAAATTCGGCAGCTATGGAGAGGGTCCAAAGACCAAAATGCCCTTCTTGAATTGTATAGGTAAGGTTCTAGGCTTAAGGGGCAAAATGGTCATTTTACCCCCGACGTTCAAAACGTCGTTTTTCTCGTTTCAGAATCCTTCGATAGGGCGACGGTAAATCCGAATAACGTTGGAATTCTTGATTTTCCATTTCAAATCTTTCAAGACTCGTTTCTGATGGTTTTCTCTATCAAACGGGGTTTCAGTCTATCTCGAACCAACGGGCAGCTTTTGCAGACATTACACGTATCGACCCCGTGATATATATCACGTTTAGGGCTCGTCAATTCATGGCGGCTTTGGTTGTCATGTAATTGTGAGGGTTTATCGCTAGTCCCTATGGTTTCGATCTTCACTGTCTGATTTAGGAAAAATTTTCAAATCATACGTTGGTTAAGCGGCATCACCCGCGCTCCAATCGTATGACACTCGTAAGGCAATCTTTAATCGTTCTTAGATTGACCTCTTGGTGGTTCTAAATATCCCCTCGACAATCCTTATGGTCAAAGCGTTATTTCCTATCCGAGTCGTCTAGGTCCACGTACCTCGTCTCGCGTTAGATTTTTCCTTTTGGTCAGCCTACTCAAATTGATCAGATTTGAGCGAAATATGACTAAAACACATCGTTTGATATATATATATATATATATATATATATATATAAACTTCTCATTAATGAGTTTGAAATTGACTGGAAATCAGAATGTCACATTCACAATAAGTCACGATTTCAAAATCGCAATTCACACAAACGAGCAATGTTTGACCTTTTTTGAAAACCAATGTTCTTCAAATCACAACCTTGAACTCACGTGGATTAAGCCTGGAAACATAATTTTCAATCAAGAACCAGCCAACAACAATCACTCTCAAAACTGGACAATTTCAGTTTCTTGCTTCCCTCGCCCAAATCAATCTACATAACTCCATAAACCATGCTCAAACATTGTCTATTAGTATCCTAACATCTTAGGGAAGGTTTAAGATCAACTTACCGTGCTAAATGAGCAAGTATACTCCTCCAAAAGGTCGCATAAGGCATTCAAACTTAACTGGTTCGAACAGGGAAAAACTAGTCCCTAGAAGAAATCACATGAAACCGGCCATAAATCTCTTCTAAACTCCATTCTAACCTACACACTCCTTGCTAACACGTAAGACTACGTCTTAAAATAGCTTACCACAAAGTGTCGCGGTTCCAAACCTAACTGGCGAGGATAGATTCTGTCCAAACGAGAATTCACCCGGAGTTTAGCTATCAAACTACTTCTAAACTAACCCATAGGTCTAAGTTCTAGAATGTCGTACCGATGGAATCAAAGCAAGGTGAAGTCTCAAACATCCTCAAAAGTTGTGGTTCCCCAGCTAATCGGCGACGATTAGATTTCGTCCAAACAAAATCACACGCAATCAGCCCCTTAAATCTCATATAATCCATCCTCCAACCCATAAACATAATTATATATATCTTAAAAGGCTTGAGAGGTGGTTTTACCAAGAATCAAGCCAGAATAAGCCTAAAAATAAAAAATGAAGCTCATCGGGTCGGAATAGGGTTGGGCAACGACCTTTGCTTACTTAAACGGCTCTACGAGATAAACTACTAGGTGGTTTTGGGGTCATAATACTTTGTTGGAACGGCAAGATGATAATTTTTCTAATGGTGAATGGATCGTCGCCATCCAACAACGGATAACGAAGTTATGGTCGGAATAGTGAGGGTGGTCAAGATTGGGTGACGAGAGAGAGATATTTGAGAGAGTGTTTTTGAGAGGGAGAGTGTCTTCTCTTGTGAGGCTCGTCCAAAATGAAGAAAGAAGGAAGAGATGGCTTCGTTAGCAAGCTAAAGAAGAGAGAGAGAGTAAGATGATGTGTTTAGGCCTTTAATTTACTACTTAGATTAGGCTTTTGGGGTGATTTGACTTGGACAATTGATGGCCAATGGTCTTGCCATCTCCTCCAAAATATCTAGGAGTCCAATTGATTATAATGCCCCCTCAATTTTCGGCCATGTGTGAAAAATCAAATGACTAATTTGCCCTTGACTTATTCTTAAGAAATGAGTATCATTCTATGGGCAAAAGGGCAATTTTCACTTGTAGTTCAAAATCTCACTTTTTCAAATTCTCATGGGACGAACCATGACCTTACTCATCCTCGATGAGGTGGCGTCCATTCCTTTTCAATGTTAGAATTCCTCAATATCCAATACCCAAAATTTTGAGGCCAAATTCATGACAAGCTCCATTGACTGTAATTCCAGTTTATCTTAAATTGACAGGAGACTCTTGCAGGCACTGCGCATATCGACCTTGAAATTTCTCAAGTCGTGGCGACTCTGATTGTCATATGATTGCAATGGTTAATGTTAGTTCCTACGATCCTGATCATCGAAATTCGATTTAGAAAATTCTCGCGAATGAAACATTGGTTTGGTGGAATCACTCGCGTCCCAACGTATAACGCTAGCAAGGCATTCAATGATCATTCCTATATCGATTTATGTTGGCCCAACATATCTCTTCGACAATCCTTATGGTCAAAGTGTCATTTCTTATTCGAATTTCCCAAGTCCACGTACCTGTCTCCGCGTTAATCTTTCCCTTTTAGTCAGTTAACTCGAGAGTGGCTAGCTCCAAGCGAGATACCACTGAAATACATCGATCGATATCTTTCCATTCAATAGTCTCGAAAAGGGTCCAAATTCGAAATATCACAATGGCCATAAGAGTATTTTGAGGGGCAGAATATCACAATCAGATGATGGAAGGCGTCACACACGTTGGCGAAGCGCCCTGCGTGTAGGCCTCATGCGCCCACATGCTCGCGCGTGCCTGGAATCGTCTACAGACAGTTGTTGACATGGCGCTTGCGTGGCCGACCACGTGTTTGATGATATGGCACTGACCCGACCCGAGAACCGACTTGAGACCCAACCCGATTAATGCCCAACCTGGTGAATAGTTGACTCGTTGACTCGTTGACTTTGACCATTGAAAAAAAAAGGATAATGCTGTGGCTCGTGCAAGGGTGTGTGATGTCCAATTGGGGTAATTTTGGCACCAATATATTCGTATCAAAATTTTATGCAATGTGTTCTATTTATGTTACCATATTATCCATCAAGTTTTTTTTATTGATTCCTTTTGTTTTTTTGCATTTGTTGCAGGAAATGTGTCGGGGATATATCGAATCCCTGTAAGAGTGGAGAATGAAGAGAGCTAAATGAAATAATCTTGAGCCTTAGGAATGATTTAGCTCTTTACCGCTAGAAAGCTCAAGATGACATGATGACATATATACTCAATGTCAATGAAAAGCTTCAGGAGATCTTTCTTAGTGGTTACAAATTGAGCGATGACATGAAATTCGTAACACTGAGGACCACTTTTCCTATGGAGTGGCATGGGGTCATCGATCCTTTGTGGGATGCCAACCCCAATTCTTACAAAAGTCTCGGGATTAGATTCCTATGTGAGTATATGAGTAAGGGGCTGCGAAGGACTCGACCCTAGCTATAAATGGGTCTTGGAGGAGATATATGCGCTCTGGCGCAGAGGGACTGGTTCCCCAAGAGCTTTTATGAGGCTACCTTGTAGAGTTCAAAATTTTCTTGGTTATCATGAGTTCAAAATTCTTACAAGAGTCTTGGGATTAGATTTCTATGTGAGTATATGAGTAGGGCTACAAAGGACACCTTGGCTATGAATGGATCTTGGAGGAGGAATATGTGCTCTGGTGTAGAGGGATTGGTTCCCCGAGAGCTTTTGTGAGGCTACCTTGTAGAGTTCAAAATTTGCCTGGTTATCACAAGTTTTTGAGATCTTTTCCTAGTATTAAGAAGCACTACTGGAGAGGAAATTGATACGTTATTTCACTTCCTTTGGGTTCTAGTTTTATGAACATTTCAATTGTGTTATTATTGAAGTGGGTTTGTCAATTTCTAGATATTTCCTATGTTATTGGTTGTGAAAGTTTTATGATATTATTTTCGTGAATGAATTGTGATTTTTGTCATATAATGCTTTAGTAGTATTGTATGTTTGAGTGGGGATTTCTAGAGAGTTTTAATGTCCATGAAAGAACTCAATTTTACCTAAATAATTATATTAATGATAATTTCAATCAAGAATCTTTAGACAATGATTGAGAATTTAATGAACTTTCGAATCTAAGCCCTTATGTGAAATTGTACATTAGTATAATTAGTTAGTATAAAAACGTGTTTGTAAATATTATGCAATAATAATTCGTGCAAAAATGTCTAAACTATCTTGTATTCGGATATAATGGTAACGGCTTCAAAGAACATCATGGCTAAGCTCAATAAGGGTGATAAGTTAAATGGTGAAAATTATAAGATCTGAAATATGAAAATTCAGTATGTGTTGGAAGAGCTAGAGGCATTGGAAGCTCTTAACCTAGTCATGACTGAGTCAGAGGATGGAACCACTGCACAACATAAGAGGGATAAGGAAGCCTTCGTTGCTTGAAAGAAAAAGAGCTCAACTGCTTGCATTATGTTGTTGAGCAGCATGGACAATGATATCGTGCGAGAGTTCATGCAACATGAGAATGCAAAAGATATGTAGGATGCATTAAAGACTAGATTTGGATAGACTTTGGTCACCAAGCTAAGTTAGGTTACAATCAGATTCGACACATATAAAATACCTCATGGGCATAATATGAAGCAGTATTTGAGAAAAATATTGAACATGATCAATGAGCTGAAGGATGCAGGTTACACATTATCTAATGAGCAACAAGTGCAACAGTGGTCCGCTCTTTGCCCCATAATTGGGAGCACGTGAAAGTTAAACTAACCCACCACAAAAATGTCAAAACCTTCAAGGATGCTATGTGCCACTGGGATATGTTGGAACGTTACGCCAATTAAGGGCAGAATTGATAGCAAAATTAATTATTGCCTTTATTGCAATATTGATTGCGATAATTAAAAGTATATTGAATTTTCTATTCAACACTATGAGAGAGATATGGTATCTCCTCAATATACCTATTCAAAATGTACAACGTTCGGTCTTCTAAAATAAATGCTTAAAAACTCTCTCAAAAAGTTCTCTTGATCAAGACTCTCTATGGTTATCGATAATGAGTGATCAATAGATCCGAATCATTTTCTCACCTATGATTAGGGCTTTTAATCTATGGCTATGGAGGTATGTTCGTTCTATGCGATATACCTCTTCAATCGGTAATTCAAGTTAATCAAGAGCTTGTATGTTAGTGTAATCCGTTGCGTATTTGTTCGTATACTATTGGGACTGATCATCTTGGACCATGTAATGTGTTGCTGGAGGGCTATGGATCGAGACGAGCCAATCCTGCATCAACTTAAGTTGGTCATGAGAGGTGATCTTAATAGTACTCGATCATCCTATCGGTTTATGAATGGGTGATTCCAACCCTAGATCAAGACGTTCGAAGTGGCCATCGACTTGTCGGTTGACTGCGAGCATTGGCCAGGTGAATAACCCAACTTCTAGCTTGAGTAGACATCTAAAGATTGAGACTCTAAAGTGGTGGTGATGAGGTGGTCTCACCCATTTAAGTAAAATGCCCAAATTGTCAATAGTATTGATTGTAAATGGCATTTTTAGGACAAGAAAAGAAACTTGAGTTTAAGATACATCTAACCGTTTAGAATTTAGGAATAATTTGGGAAGAATTCATTATGAGTTCCACACCTTGATGTTGAAGAAGAGATTGAGTTAGGTGAGTCATCGTCGTATGTGGAACGAAGGTATTAGAGATAAAGCACTTCGAAACAAGATGATTCAATTAGTTAAGGTAGCTTGGTAACACCATTGGACTAAGAAAGTGACATGGGAAAAAGCAAAAAGTGGTGAAGCATACTTATCTTGAATGTTTAAAGAGACAGTAACAAAGTCTGTTTGTTGAAGATAAATAGATGATCCACATCAGTACTCCAGGATGGTTGATTTTTTATGATTAAGGGTGACCATGTGAAGGTTAAAGATCAGATTGAATAATGAGTTCAGAAAGTGATCATTTAATTTGAATCTTTGGGATTAGACCACATAACCTGTCTATACGAATTGTAGATATGGAATTGTGACACGTTGGCATGGAAAAGTAGACTTGAATCTAACCTACATATGGGTAGTCATATTATGGTCTTAGTGCACTAAGTCAGAATATGGATTTATATGAATTGTGCATTGTACGTTGAGCAAGAGAGAACATCATTAGGCGCCAATGATTGCGTCGTTGGAGTTGGTACAACGGTATAAATTTTGGGGACGAAATTTCCTAAAGTGGAGAGAGTTGTGACGTCCTGAAAATTTGACCTCCTTTTGAGAATAGTATTTAGTCTATATATTGCCAAACAACTTTAAATTGATGTCTGAGATCGAATCTCGATGTTTTAGACAATAGAAATTGAGAATTTCCTAAGTCATCGACATCGAATTAGTTTAGGATTCGATCGATCGATCATTGCGTCTTAGGATAGAAATTCCTAAGCCTTAGCTTGGTTCTAACTTAATAGACATGAGTTTGGAAGAGAATGTCCTTTGTAGAAATGCCAAATGTCTAAATTACCCTTGATTTAGCAAATGACCAAATCGCCCTTGGCTATTTTAGGAAATGACGAAAATGCCCCCAAGGTTTTAGAATTACCTAGAACACAGTGGAATTCACCATGACATCACCACGACCTCACCGTGACATCACCAAAGTGTCATCATGACATCACCTCCCATGATATCATCGATGACATCATCGATGACATCATCTTCTAATTGTCCGACGTCGCCTAAGAAGTCAGACATCTTATCCCACATCGCTTAGGAATTAATGGTACACCTCCCCCTATATATAAATAAATATATATATATACATATATATATATCTCCCTCTTCCTTTTGAGCACTCTCATTGTCACTCCCTTTCTCTATCACTTGACCTCTCTCTCACGCGCTCACTTTCGAGGGTTTCAGTGCGTGCTCCGAAAGAAATTGCTCGCTTGAGCTCGTCTAGAGGCCAAATCAAGCTCTGTTTTCTCCTACGTGACCATAAGATCAAGTGAAACTCATATATGAAGGCTGTTTGTCAAATAAATCCACCAGAATAAGCCAGGCTAGCTTGCAACCGAACATGTCCCTGTTCTGCTGGTTCTGTTTTCAGATTATGTCTTATAGAAACAAGGTTCGTTTGCATGATAAACAGATTTGAAACATTCCCAAACTTTGTACATACCTTTCTTAGCCTCCCTGCAACGTTTCTAATCTTTAAAAACCCCGAGATCAGTCCTCGAATTTGGAACTATACATGTCACTGTCTGAACTGCTCATTCAGACCTAATTTGAGGAATAAAGGTCCTATCTGCTCCCTCGACGCCTTGGGGACCTCCCTAGTCTTTCTAAGATCATCACTAAGCCATCTCATGGTCTATAGAAACCCATAAAGGTCCTGCCATCCCCTGAGAGGTAAGAACATATTCTGCTCTTGTTCGATTTAGATTTTGTTTAGATTAGATCTTGTTAGTCGTTGCTCAATCGAACTTCACATGACCTTGTCTACTCATGTGATGCTCTAATAGGTCTTGATTACAAGTTGGAGTCATCGTTGAGTTGAATGGACGATTGTTGTGTCTCGAATCTCGGCTTGGAACCAGAGAGCTTCTGAGGACCGTTATTGTCGCCTAGCGATCAATCGATTGTGAGTTGACTTCTAATCCTTGTCTAGGCTGTAATTACTTTTGAGATTACTTCGATTAGAATTATAATATCTCTAAGTAGCTCGGTTGGGATTGGTTGAGTTTGATGTTCGGTTTAGATTGAATGACATAATTAGTTCTAATCATCATTTAATGGCTAATTGAGTTTCAATTGCTTGGTTCTATGGTTAATACTGAATTGCTGCTAGATTATTGTGATTATACGATAATGTAACTTGATTGAATGAGTATTGATTGGTTGAGTGTTTTGATGGTTAATGGCCTCGTGGTTGCTTGTATTGTGTAATGGATATCGCTATGTATTCATATGATCTTGTATGACTCAAGTGGCTTATTTTAGCATGAAAATGGTCGTTGGCCAAGTCTTTGAGCATGTTGCTGGAACATCCAACTATAATTATAAATAAGAATCGGTTGGTCATCGGATGAGATGAGCGGTCATAAAATGGAATATGATGCGACGCTTGACAAGTTCGTATCGTGTCTGGAATGACAAGGACATTGGGGACATATACAACAGCTTGTCAATTGCCTGACCTTCTATGTATTGGCACTGACGAGGGTGGCATAAGCTAGATTGGTGAATGTTGATCGCAACTTGTGACAGACCGATGCCCTTTTTGGATGCCTACCCATTGTGCTTGGCATGCTAAGGCATTGGGGTTAACGTTTGTAGTTGTTGTCGCCAAAAGAAAGGGATGATGCTTGGTTTATAGAAGATACTGCCAAGGAATAGTGTAAATCATAGAAAAATCAAAAGTAGAATCCGTTGAATGTATCACTAGTTCGATGGCGGATGACACGCTGCTCGTAGTCAAACACCGTCTAGGATCTTGGACCGACTTGGAGAGACCATCTCTACCCTATCCATAGCCTAAAATGGAATTGGACTCAACCCTCGGATTTAATGAACGAGAGATTGCAAATAAATTAAATTGGAAGGACCTTACCATTTATGATATACCTAATGAATTTTGGTTTTAGGTATACTAACCATTCACACACATACGCATGAGACAAGTGAGGCTCGACTCTAAAAATCAAAAGGGTTCAGGTGTGGAATCTAAAGGCTTCTCACTAGTCGAGTTGATAAATTTGTCCATAAGTGCAATCCACAACAAATGGATAAAGGTATCGGCTTAAGTAGTGAGCGACATCAAATATGGTCAACCCAAGCGCAAATCCATGCTAGAGCCTCACATATCGATTCTCTATCTATGGCTACCAAAAAAGGTGATTTCGCGGCCTGGGTTTGGGCGCCTCGTACAAAGTGTCGTGATTCTCAAATATGCAGGTGATTCATGCACAACAGTTGGTATATCAATCAACGCTTCAAATCATCCACATACATACATTCATACACCTAACATGCATAAGACAAAGTTAATCATAGACTACTCCCATTATCATTCCAATCTGCAAAATCATTTAACACCTATCGTAAGCGAACTTACTTCACCTTCAAGAGCACCTGCAGAAAACATGTCAAAAAAATCACTCAACGTTTTAATTACGGCCTAAGTCCAGTTGAGGTCTAGAACCATAAATTCTAGATCAAAGTCCCCAATGGAGTCGCTAGTCTGTCGCGACCCATTTTTCTTCGAAAAGGGCGAATGGATTGTCGAACAGGCTCCTTTATTCTGAGATGTGGCTCACGAGTCTTGATTGGCGCAGGCCCACCCAAGCCCATACCAAATTACAGCGGGAGTAATTTTGAGATTTCTCGACGATAAGAGTCTATCGCTTTCGACCTTGGTGTGGTCATGGTGGCATGTGCAACATGTGTATGTATTTGGAGTCACCATTGGTCCTTCTTGAAAGTCAAACCGAAAACATCACTGACCGATTGAAAGAGATCAATCAGTTCTATGGAACTAGAGATCTTGGGTTCGAAGACTTAGTTATGTTAGTGTCATTACCAGCGCCCCTTTGATACCTAACGCTAGTGATTTTCCAAACTAGGATTTCATACAGACGCAATTTTGGGTGATGTAAGTTTGATTCAGGGGTTTCATGCAGAATGGAAGACTAGTCCTATCAATCACAATCAATATAAGAAAATCGCAATCAAGTGCATAAATGAACCATATCAATACACATCAATTCAAATCAAGGATCTCCTAGTATAGCTCTAGGGGCTTAGGGAAGGTGTGATTAAAGGCCAGGGGTTAAATGGAAAGATTTGGGGACATTCGCCCAAAGGATGAAATCATCATTTTTGGAAAATTCAGATATGTCAATCACCTAAAATAGTCCATGGACATTTGATTGTGGCCATCTTCCATTTTTTGAGAAATTTTCAAATTTTTTTGATTTTTTTTCGATTTTTAGGAAATGATTCACCAAAAGGGAAAAATCGCCATTTTTGAAAGATCAAGGGTCAAAATACCCAAAATAGCTCTTGGCCAGTTGATTGTGGCCACTTCTCATTTTTTGGGATTTTTTTAAAATTTCTCAGAATTTTTGGAAGACGATTTGCTGGAAGGGCAAAATCGTCATTTTTTTTTAAAGTTCGGGGGTCGAAAGATCCAAAACAGGTCATGACCAGTTGATTGTGGCTATTTTTTATTTTATGAAACTTTTTAAAAATTTTCTGAATTTTTCCAATTTTTTTGAATTTTTTTTTATGATTTTCTATTTTTTTTGAACTTTTTTCTGATTTTTTTTTATTAATTTTTTTGAATTTCTGAAAATAAACACCCATCTGACTGTTCTTGGCATGCCACGTGCCCTCTTGATGATCGCTGGATCAATTTAATGTTTTTATATCTGAAAATTAGTTTTTAATATTAAAAAACTTTTTTTTTTGAAAAAATGCCAGATCGCGACACGTGACTCATCCACAGCGGTTCGATCTTAGTGTTTTATTTATGAACGAGGTGGGCCCACATCGCTGATGTGGCTTCCTACGTGGCACACCACGTCAGCGTTGACTCGTTGATCGACACAAGGTATCATCGGAGAAGACGAACGGCGACGGCGACTCTTCGTCGGCGCCTTGTCGGAGGGCCACATCTTGGACTTCCGACGTCCAATTGACCTCAAATTTTCATCAAAATGCTCTTAATGAGCTCCTCTACAACATATCTCAACCTTGACATAGCAGAATCACGTCTCCCTTACCTGCAACTCCGACCGAAACCAAGCTCCGGCAAGGTATTAGTCAAACCAATTTTAGCACATCTTTCCCTATTTATAGATTAGGGAAGCATCACAGGAGGTCAATAATACTTACCTGAGTTCGTTCTGGGCTTGCTACGAGTCGTATTCCTCTATGCGAGCTCTCGGCTCTGGCCAAGAATGCCGAGGTTTTGAGCTTAGTTGTTATGCCAATTCAATGACAAATAAAGACCGAACGGGGTTTAGAGGTTGCTCTAATGAAGTTTAAAGGCAAGACTCAAGCAAAAAAGCGCCAGTAGAGGTACAACTGAGAGCCAAAGATTAATATGTTCATTCAGGCATTTCATCGAACATGAGACGTGGGACAGAAAAAGGTGAGACAAGAGGATATACCGACCTACCTTTTCCTTGTCAACGACAGCGATGGCTTTGACAATGATCGCTGAGATGTTTGGAAGATTGGGGACGATAGCTAGGCCTCTCTTTTTTCTCTCCTTTTGCTTGGTTCTCCCTCCCCTATTTTTATAGAGTCAAAACCGAGACTCCACCCTTATTTTATAATGCTTCGGCCACCACTACTCCATTATTCGTGCTCTCTAGCTCGTCTTCACAATCTCCAATGATGGCCGACAGAACTTGCTATTTGAATCAGTCTCCATTCCCCCTCCTCGGTGCACCACGATGAAGAGCAGAACATGCTGCTCTATTGCCGCTTTGGTCAACCGGGTTGACCGGGTCGAGTCAATGAGCCGATTTGACATTTTCTTTCAAATTGAAGTCCTAGATGACTAAATATTTGAAATTGATTTCAAAATTATATTCCACATGATGAATGACATTTAAAAATGTAGTTTTTATGACCAATTATCTCGAAATTTATCAAAAACCCTAAAATTTCTTGAGATCCAATTTGTGAAGGTCCCCAAATTGAAGCCCTAATTGGCAAAATCAGATCAAACCACCCCCGCCAATCGATTCAGAAGGGTGAAAAACATAGGGTAGTGGCCTCAATTTGTCTTTTGTAGTCCTTGATTTCAAAATAATTTCACTTTGACCCAAATCAAAGGACTAAATTGCAAAAATCTTTGGCAATTTGCCATATTCATGCAATTGGGCGAATTGTATGGACAATTGACTCAAATTTCAATACAGGGCAATGCAATTGAATATCTAGATTCCAAAAATGCTTAAATTACAAATTAAAAGACCCAAATGACATTTTTAGCCAAATTCAACTCTATATGTTATAAAGGAACACATGAAATTGAACTTGATTTTTGACTTTTTGTGAGGTCAGAATAAAAAGAAAAATAAAAAATTATTGACTATTTTTCTATATTTTTGTGACCTCAAACTCTATTTTTTTAATGATTTTTCATGTATTTTTCTATTTTTTAAAAATATTTAAAAATACGAAAAATATGAAAAAATATTTTTTTGTTCAAAATAGTTCTTTTAGCTTGGCCAAAGCTTCCAAACCATGGAATCCACTACTCAATTAAGCAATTCAAGGCATAGGCTTTATAAACCAATCAAACCACTCGACCACTCTATCTAGTAGTGTTTTAGCATTCAGATAATGGTTTAGGAAACACTTACCTCGATTGATTAGCAAAAACTCCACACCAATTGATTCTTCTCAAGTCCACAAGTATATAATCCCTAAGAATTCCTCGTCAATCTAGAAATGTTCACCAATCTTGAATCAAAAGTCATTGAATTTTTACTTCCTTTAACCCAATTTCTCATTAACCATACCATAGGCAATTCAAGACACTTTATTGATCAATTGAACATATCAACACTCCCACGAACCCCCAATGTGTTTGGTTCATATCATCACATACAAGGCAAGGTACAACTTATGGGTTCATGCATCAATTTTGCCCATAATTCACCCCTAACTCCCAATTCACTTCATATACTCCTCATTAACAACTTACATCACATCTTATAAGACATTATAAGTCAATTTGAAGTCTAATTAACCCTTAATCTACCCTCAACAGAACCAGCCAGTAAAGGTTCACCCACAAAACATAACCGGTTTCAAGTTCAAACCATTCAATCAAGTCATATTTCAATTCCAAGCCTTAATTCTTTACAAAAAAGCTTGCTAAGACCTTCATTTTTGGGTTTAGAGAGCTCGCCAAGAGATTTGAAGCAAAACAATACTTAAAAGACCTCCGAAGAGCCCGACTCCTTCACAGTCCTCAAACTGGCAGAATTTGCTCGGTAAAAATCTCCACAAATCAACCATGTACACCCATCAAAATTCAATTAAAATTGAAAAAAAAGCTCAGCCAATTCAATTACTAGATTTTATGGAGACCTCACCAAAAATTTGAGGTCATTTGAAGTCCAGAAGCTCTCAAAAATGCAGTCTCTCTAAAATCGGATCAGTTTTTGACCTTTACCCACTCAAACAGACCTACGAGACAAATGGTTGGGCTAAATTAAGCTCATAATACCTTTCTAGAATGGCAAGATGATAAGATTTAAGATGGAGGTCGTTTTACCTCAAACCGAAGTCGGACGACGAAGGTATGGCCGAAACAGCGAGCCGATTTTTCCCTATCTGTAAGAAAACCTGGTCGGTCGAGAGAGAGAGAGAGAGGAAGAAGATGGTAGGGATGAAGGTGGCCAGCCAAAATGGAGAGAGAGAGAGAGTCTATTACACACCAATAATCCCTTTCGGTCAATTTGATAAGATGTGTAATTAATAGGCATTTAATTCTTGGCCTTCTTATTGCTTGACACTTGGCAACCTTCCATTGGTTACTTCATTGACTTTGACTTTCTTTGACCATATCCATTAAACATTTTCGGTAGTATATAGAGGAGGGGAAATGACCAAAATAACCTTCTAAACTTCTTAAGGCAAGGCTAAAGGTCGAGGGGCAAAATGGTCATTTTGCACTTTTCGACCGAACTTCCATTTTTTCAGTATAAACCACCCTTGATGAGATGACGTCCATTTCAATTTCAATGTTTGAATTCCTCAATGTCCAATAGCCAAATCTCGAGGTCTAATTTCTTGTCGAACTCTTGTCGACTGTAATTCAAATTTATCTCAAACTGGCGGGTGACTCTTGCAGGCGCTATGCCTATCGACCTTGGGATTTTTCATAAACCGTGACAACTTTGGTTGTTATGTAATTGTGAGGATTTATCGTTCATTCCTTCGATCCTGATCATCAGAATCCAATTTAGGAAATTCTCGCAGATTACACATTAGTTAAGCAAAATCACCTGCGTCCCAATGTATAACGCTAGCAAGACATTTCATGATTGTTCCTAGATCGATCTCTACTGGCCCAAGATATTCCCTCGACAATTCTTATGATTAAAGTGCCATTTCCCATTCAAATTTCCCAAGTCCACGTACCCGACTCCACGTCAGTCTCTCCATTTTAGTCAGTTAACTTAAGAGTGGGCAATTTCGAGCGAGTTACAACTGAAACATATCGATCGATATCCTTCCATTCAACGGCCTCGAGAGGGTCGGAATTAGGAATGTCACAATTATTCCCCCTTAAAAAATTTCGTCCTCGAAATTTGTCACTTTCTAATTATCCAATCTCATGGGATATAGACGCCTCGTTGCACTCTCATTGTCCAAAGTAGATCCTCCCATTACTTGACATTCCCACTTATCTTTTCTGACAAAAGGCATATTCCTCCAGGACTTATTTTCCTCAGTCCTTAACCTGTACTTGCTTTTATCTATTCTCTTCCGACATTCATAATATCTGTCGGTGATACACCTTCGAGCATTTGAATCTTTCGTTCAATTTGACTATTAATCCGAGGACAACACGTGCATCGCACTGTATCCCTGCTTTTGAAATTCCCAGTTGGAAAGCTTTTCAAAAACTTCATCTTAAATTCATGCTGTTTTCCTCTCACGACCATTACCAAATCATCACGAGAACGTACTTTTTGGTACATCTACCATTTGGCATAATAGTCCACTTCAAATGTCCTTTCGTATCCTCGGGGACGCACAAATTCCATTAGCTTACCCTCGATTGTCCAAATCGAACTATAGCCTTCTCGACTTCTCAAGCAAACTCATGATTGAGTCCTTAATAACTCTTCCTTGATTACATTTGAGATCCTCCAACGACCAATTTAATTCACCAACTTGCAATGGTTATGCTTTTCCGTCAATCCTTTTAAAGTAGTCAACGTTTTCAACTCTTGTAGTTCACACAGTTGCGATGTCTTTCCTTACACTAGCAATGCTCTCGTATTCGTAAGTAATTTCATCCATCGGCGTTGCTTTTCATCAATTCCTCTTGGAAAACTATTACTCGATATCTTTTGGAGTAGCTACAAACTTGAAATCTTCTTCCACCCAAAAAATGTTTCCCAAATTTGTCACGAGGACATTCGCAGCCCAACTCTAATCATGCTCTAAGCATTCTAATTCATATGACATTATTGTCATGACGTACAAGTAATATCCATTTCAAATCACCTTATTACGCCTCAAATTTCCTTTCCACGTCACATCGCTAAGATTCTCTTGACTATTTTGATTCCAAACAAGAACATCATTACCAGCGTAGTCATCAACTTGACTCAAGTTCTCAAAAACTCTTTCTACGTTCAGTCATGCATTCACTCTACATCACGTCCTTAGTCCATTTCATCAATGGAACAACTCTTGTGGAGAATCTTCCCACGATCCGTCTGTAACAACTCACCAATCTCTGAAAATTTCAACTTCTAGCAATCCATATCGACTCTAGTCGATTCATCATACCAGGATAATGTCGACGTTCAGTGGAACGGATGGAATTGGGATAAAGTCGCATTGACTGGTTATGAAAACCAATAGTTAAGATAAGAGTGCTTCCTCGAAGAAGAGTGACAAAAAATGAACAAAATGTTGCGTGGTCCTAGTAGAGACTCGTGATAACAGAGAGCCAAGGTCTGAGCTCTTAAGTGAAAAATATGAGGAACAGTTTAGAAGATTCGACACTTGGTAGAAAAAAAAGTTGATAATAGTCGGATTGAATATCCGAGGAATAATTGGATGGACTGTTACCGTCTTGAGAGTCGATGATTAGACTCAGTTAAGGAGTAATGAGAAATATGAGCAGCATTTGAGAGTATTCTATGAACTCTAAGGAAATGTTTTTGCATGCTAAATGTGAGGAACGCGAGTTGTGGACCTGGTGAAGTAAGATACCTCAGTCGTGAAGTCTTTGGGAAATGAAATTCCTGTGGAGCACTTAAAAAGGCATAGCATGACAATTGGACTGTGATAGGCCTTGATGACATATTTGGCTGTTGAGCCCTGTATTCATGAATTGGCAATGATGTCCTATTATTGAATCTGGCTATAGTGTCTATAGTATTGAATTGGCTATAATGCCTGTGTTTTATGAATGGGCTATGGTGCCCTAGCGATCGTTGGCTCGTAGCCTTGGAGATCGCGTTGATTGTGAGTCCTTGAAATGATAAATGGTTGTGAGCCTTTGAAGTACCGATTGGCTTGTGACCCCAATGGTACCAATTGACTAAAAGTCTTGATGGTGAAAATACCGATTAGCCCGTGGCCCCAGTGGTATTGAATGGTGGTGAACTTGAAAGATATTAAGGATACCGATTGGCCTGTGGCCTCGGTGGTATCGAATGGTGGTGAGTTTGAATAAAAATGAGAATGTCGATTGACCTGTGGCTCTATTGGCATTGAATGGCTGTGAGCCTTGAAAGTACCTATTGGCCTGTGGCCCTAGTGATACAATGACATCGATGGGCCTGTGGCCCCGGTGATGTCAGATGGCAAGAGTGCCAGAGAAGTATGTGGGTGAATGAGAAAGTGGTGGTAGTTGTGTATCGACTTGCATGTTACTTGTGCTTGAGGTTGATCCCATAAGATTGTTTATGCTTGGTTGGTTATCATGTCTGATTTATGAAGGTCTTGTGCCATTACATTGATGAATGCCTGCATCTGATAGCATGTGCGAGTGTGGTCTGGATGGATTGGTGTTCAGGTCTAGATTTATGTTTCACTTGCTGAGATTTATATCTCACCCCAGTGGAGGCTTAACTTTTTCAAGTCTTAGATGAAGGAAGCTCGAACATGCCAAGGATTGGCATTCGAGAAAGTAGGTGATCAAATGTATTTAAGACGTTGGGTGACATTAGAGATTGTCTATTGTTTGGTGGATGTATGAATTAAACCTTTAGTTTTGACCATTGTAACGAATTGAGGTGTATTTTATAAATACGAGAGGTGTGCTATTTTTTCGTCCTAAGTCATCTTGATTTTATTTATGTATAGAGTAGTTTCTTGCTTCCGCATGTATACAATGGTGAGAACATGAGGGCCGAAGGATTCTAGATGGCACAGCTTGATTACGGCTTGGTGGGATGTTCGCATGCTTACCGGGTTCGGGGCGTGACACGGAATCTCAACAATATTGGCCGGAGTCGAGAGCTCATGCAGAGGAATACGACGCGTAGCAAGCCCTGAACGAACTCAGGTAAGTATTCTTGACCTCCTGTGATGCTTCCCTAATCTATAAATAGGGAAAGATGTGCTAAAATTGGTTTGAGTAATACCTCGTCGGAGCTCAGTTTCGATCAGAGTTGCAAGTAAGGGAGATGTGATTCTGCTATGTTAAGGTTGAGATATGTTGTAAAGGAGCTTATTAGGAGTATTTTGATGAAAATTTGAGGTCAATTGGATGTCGGAAGGTCGAGATATGGCCGTCCAACGAGGCGCCGACAAAGAGTCGCGGGCATCGTTCGTCTTCTCCGGTGATACCTTGCGCTGGTCCACGAGTCATTGCTAACGTAGCGTGCCACGTAGGCATCCACGTTAGCGATGTGGGCCCGCCTCATTTATAAATAAAACACTAAGATCAGACAGCTGCGGATGAGCCACATGTCGCAATCTAGCATTTAAAAAAATATTTTTTAATATTAAAACAAATTTTTGGATATGAAAAATATTAAGTTGATCCAGTGGTCGTCAAGAGGCCACGTGGCATACCGAGGACTGTCAGATGGGTGATTATTTTCAGAAATTCAGAAAAATTAATTTAAAAAATCAGAAAACATTCAATAAAAATAGAAAATCATAAAAAATTTCAAAAAAATTGAAAACATTCAGAAAAAAGTTCCATAAAATAGGAAATAGCCACAATCGACTGGCCATGACCTGTTTTGGGTCTTTCGACCCTCGATCTTTCAACAAAATGACGATTTTGCCCTTTCGGCAAATTGTCTCCCAAAAAATTTGGGAAATTCCAAAAAAAATCCCAAAAATGAGAAGTGGCCGCAATCAACTGGCCAAGAGCTATTTTGGGTATTTTAACCCTTGATCTTTCGAAAATGACGATTTCGCCCTTTTGGCGAATCGTTTCCCAAAAATTCAAAAAATAAAAAAAAATTCTAAAAAATTCTCAAAAAATAGAAAATGGCTACAATCAACTGACCATGGACTATTTTGGACAATTGAAATATCTGAACTTTCCAAAAATGACTATTTCGTCCTTTGGGCTAATCGTTCCCAAATCTTCCCATTCAACCCCTAGTCTTTAATCACACCTTCCCTAAGCCCCTAGAGCTAGACTAGGAGATCATTGATTTGAATTGATGTGTATTGATATGATTTATTTATGCACTTGATTGCGCTTTCCTTATATTGATTGTGATTGATAAAACTAGTCTTCCGATCTGTGTGAAATCCCTAAATCAAACTTACCTCACCCAAAATTGTGTCTGCATGAAATCTTAGTTAGGAAAATAACTTGTGTTAGTTGCTGAAAGGGCGTTGGTAATGATACCAATGTAAACAAGTTCCCGAACCCAAGATCTCTAGTTCCTCAGAGCTGATTGATCTTTCCCAATTAGTCAGTGATGTTTTCAGTCCGCCTTCCTAGAAGGACCAGTGGCGACTCCAAATACATGCACATGTTGCACATGCTACCATGACCACACCAAGGTCGGAAGCGATCGACACTTATCATCGAGAAATCTCAAAAGTACTCCCGTCGTGATTTGGTATGGGCTTGGGAGGGCCCGTGCCGATCGAGATCTGTGGCCCACATCTTAGAATAAAGGGGCGCGATCGACAATCCATTCGCCCATTCCGAAGAAAAACGGATCGCGACACCTACCTCGCCTCGAAGTATGTAGCCGATTAGTGTATTATCTTGATTAGGTTGAGACACGTTTTTAAATGAATTGATGTTTTTAAATTGATATGTTCCTTGCTTATTTATCCCTATATCTTTTATTTTCTGGGAGTTTTGTACGTTTCCGCATGCAAAAAAAAAAATATCGTGGGTCGATAGTGTACTTAGGATGCTATCTCTTATGAGCCGATGGACAATTTGACTTGGATGTCACGTACCCGTAATTTGAGACGTGACACAAGAGAATACGAAACGCGCCATCTTGAGTGACTCTGTATCTCCTGGCAATATATAGGGGAAGCAAATAATAGAAGAGAAGTTTGAGAATTTTTCGTGTCCAATATTCAGAAAAAACCATCAATTTTAGTTTCTATACCAATTATATTCAAATTTTTTTTAATCTCCTAAAAAATCACAAAATTTTATTTTTATTTCAATTCTACCACCATCAACCTTTTGTTCATATATCACTATTAGTTAATCCCACGTGGCTCGAATTTTCTCACCAAATTTATCAATGAATTTTTGAAATTTAGAAATAGTAAGTTTCAGGGACGACCGGATTTTAAATAGTTCCTCAGAATATCCCCATATCTAGCCGTTCTTTGGGCTGTTGAGAATACAAAATCCTTTGTCTTGAGTAACTATACATCTCTCGGGAATATGCAAGGGAAGCAAAAACAGAAGAGTTCGGAATTTTTTCATGTTAGCTTTGGTGAGATATAATTTATTAATGACATGAAAAATGTTTCGTAAGATTAACTAAATATTATTATTGCCGGAAGACTAACGATGGTAAAATTGGGACAAAAGTAAAAGTTGAAGATTTTTTATAAGACAAAAAAAAGTTTTGAACATAATATGAGACATACGCTAAAGTTGAGGATTTTTTTTTGTATTAGGTTCATAAAATTGGGATAAAAGTAAAGTTTTGGATAAATTTGGGACAAAAGTAAAAATTGGAGATTTTTTATGAGATAATTTTTTTGGTATAATTGTCACAAATATTAAAATTTTAGGTTTCTTGGGGCATTGATCCCACGGGCGTGTGACAAAGATCGCCACCATCCACGAGGACATCCTGAAAGCCCACATCTCAACACAGCTCGATGGCCTTGCCCTCGCCTCCGCTGCCCGCACCTCCTCCTAGCTCCACTCCCTCTCCTCGCAGCACGACCTCTTGGCCAACATCCGTTGCTCCTCCTAACTCTCCACTAGCTCGCAGCTCATCTCCCAACTCATCTCCACCTTCCCTAACAACCCTCGCTCCTTCTTCTCCAACTCCTACGCCCTTTGTCACCGCCGTCAGGTTCTCGCCAACAATTATGGGCTCTCACTCGTCGCATCTCCGCCGTCAACATCTGCTTCCTCGGCAACCTCATCCTCAACAAAGCCATGGAGTCAGACTCCGGGTGGTTCCAGTGCTCCTCATTTCGAATCGACATCCTGGAATCGAAGGACGCTGTCTGGAGGGCCATACGTTTTTCTAACACCGAGAAGGCGCGATGTGAGCTCGGGGCCGGGCTCACGTTTAGGTGGGTTCTGATTGACCTGGCGAGTTGACGGGCGATGGACCTGTCGAGCCAAGTGCTGGCGTCGGTGCAGCGACATTGGCTAACGGGGGAGTTGCTTGCGAGGTTTACGACGGTGGTGGAGATCGGGGAGAGAATGTTGGCGACGGATGCGTTTCAGTGCAAGATGGTGGTGACGTGCGACGGAGGACGAGACGTAATGTACCTGTGCCTATGTGTGTATTTTTTTTAACTTTTATTTCTTAAAAAGAAAACGAAAACAGAAAAGACAAAGAAAAAAAAGATAAAAAAATCAAAACAAGAGAAACAACAAAAAGTTTTCATTTTGGCACATAATGATGACATTATTAGTTTATAATTTTTGTGTTTGATTTCATCTTTATATATAGTGTTTTGAAAATTCTATACATACTTAACTTATAAAAAAAAAAATCCTTGAGGTTAGGCCTTTTTTTTGGACTTCATGCCAACTTCAAATTTTTATTTGAAAAAAAAAATTCACTTCATGAATTTGTTTGACAAAAATGATGTCACTTAAGGCTCCTATTTAAAATAAGTTTCGTTTCATGTTTTTGTTTGGAAGAACGAAGGCATTTTTATTTCATGATTTTATTTGAAATTTTTCCTATTTGCAATTTAAAAGGTTGGCGGAAATATTGACCTTAATTAACAACGCCGGATAGGATATGAGATGACACAGATGGTACCTTCTATTTTTAACTTTCGTTTAATTTGCCGAGATGAATGGTAGATTGTCATCATCGCCACTGCGGAAATTAAGATAAATGAAGGAAGAAGCGAGGAAATGATTCCAACCAATCAAGATTGAATATGTATCCGGACAAGCCAATAAGCTATCCATGGCTCCATAGTTGCTGCTGCATCGGCAACGAAGCTTTCCAACGTCCAGTCCGAGTTCAACACCAAAGTCTTCCTCTCTCTCTCTCTCTCGGAGCTCAAGTAACGGTGCCTTGACACAGCCAACCACCACCGGGACATGGCCGTGACGGACTTCTTCGTCGGCGAGGTCACGACGGAGCTCCTGAAGCAGCTCATACAGATATCCCGCAAGTCCTGCCTCTGCAAGGCCAGCGCCGACCATCTCATCGAAACCATCAAGGAGTTCCAACCCATCATCCGCGAGATCCAGTACTCCGGCGTCGAGCTCACCGACCACCGACAATTCCAGCTCGATCATTTCTCGAGGACCCTCCAGGAGGGCCTCGAGCTCTGCAAGAAGGTCCTAGGCTCCAACCGCTGGAATGTCTACAAGAACCTCCAGTTGGCGAGGAAGATGGAGAAGATGGAGAAAAGGATCAATTCTTTCTTTCAGGGTCTGATGCAGGCCCACACCCTCGCCGACGTGCACCACCTGCGGTTCGACACGAAGGAGCAGCTGGACCGGCTCGAGGGGTCGACGCGACGGCTGGAGCAGTGCCTGTCGGAGATGAGGATCGGCAGCGGCGGGTGGGTGGAGGAGGCGGTGCGGCTGAGGGAGGAGGACGAGGCGGAGTGGGACGGCTTCGGTGGAGGCGCGCAGAGGCTCGGGACATCGGTGGAGGTGGGGAGAAGGAAGGTGAGGGAGATGATTGTGGAGAGCAAGGATATGGGGGTGATTGGGATTTGTGGGATTGGTGGGTCTGGGAAGACCACTTTGGCTAAGGAAGTTTCTAAGGATGATGAAATCAGAAGTAAGTTCCTTTTCATGGGTGTTTTGCTGCTTCTTTTCATTTCTTTGGCTTCTGTTTTTGGTTGAATTTGCTCTGATTTCACTAAGACAGCTTTGGGCAGGAGGCTTTCATGAGCTTTTATTGCATTTAGTGCTCTAGATTTAGCATGTTAATAAGCAGTAGGCAATGATAGCTTGAGCTCAGCATCTTTGGATATGCTCTCAGATGTGGCTTCGATAGCAGGTGGTGGATTTCACTTGTTTGGGAAAGTGCATCTGTTTAGATTCAAGGCTAACAACTGATGATTTTTATGCTTCTTCCAGGTTATTTTGACAACAGGGTCCTGTTCCTAACAGTATCTCAGTCCCCTGATGTAGATCAATTGCGGAAAAGGATTTGGGGATACATCATGGGGCATGAAGGGGTCAGCACATTCGATTGGGTTTCTCAGTGGAACCCGCAGTGTCATTTGGGGGCCCCAAGGAGGAAGACCCTGATCGTGCTGGATGATGTGTGGGCATTGCCGGAACTTGAGCAGTTGGTTGCCATTTCCAGGACTCCCGGTTGCAAGACCCTTGTGGTCTCGAGATTCAAATTCCCGACTGTAATTGAAGATAGTTATGAAGTAGAATTGCTGAGGGAACAAGAAGCCATGACCCTGTTCTGCCACTCGGCTTTTGGGAAAAAGTCCGTCCCTCTTGGCGCTGATGAAGATTTGGTCAAGCAGGTAGTTTAGAACTCTTTCTCGCTGGTGTACGATTTTACTCGTGTTAACACAAGTGACTTTGTCCAAATTTTCATTTGAATCTGCTGGCTTAGTATTCTGATTCTATATGTCATGAAAACGTTGCTGATAGGTTGTCAACGAGTGTAAAGGGCTACCTTTAGCTCTCAAAGTGGTTGGAGCTTCCCTGAGGGACCAACAACCGATGTTCTGGATGAGTGCCAGAGAGAGATTGGCAAGGGGAGAGCCGATATGCGAGTCTCATGGAAGCAGACTGCTGGATAGAATGGCGATCAGTGTTGAGTACTTGAAGGGAAAGGTCAGAGAATGCTTCTTGGATTTGGGATCGTTCCCAGAGGACACAAAGATCCCTATGGATGTTCTTATCAACATGTGGGTAGAAATACGTGATCTCCATGAAACAGAAGCTTTTGCCATCCTCGTTGAGCTCTCCAACAAAAATCTAATCACTCTGGTGAAGGATGTCCGGTACGTTCGTGTTCCGCAGGTCTTTCGGCATGGCTCTTAGATTTTAAAGAACTAATCAAACTGAACCCTTCTAACTGCAATGAGATCTGTAGCAGAGCTGGAGAAATATACAGCAGTTATTTTGAGGTGTCTGTGACCCAACATGACGTGCTGAGGGACCTCGCCCTTCATCTCAACAACCAGGAGGAAGTCAACAAGTGCAAGCGACTACTTATGCCTAAAAGAGATGAGTTTCCTAGAAAGTGGGAGAGGAATTCAGACAAACCGTTTGATGCCCAAATCGTTTCAGTTCACACAGGTACTGAGTGAAATTTAGTGAGACTTGGACGCTAAACTCTCTCCGCCAATTTGTTTTTGCTAATCTCTGTTGCAAAAATCTAGGTGAAATGAACGAAATGGACTGGCCAAGAATGGAATTCCCTAAGGCTGAAGTGCTCATCCTCAACTTCTCCTCCAACAGTTACTTCCTACCCCCTTTCATCGAGAACATGCCAAAACTCCGTGCTTTGATTGTCATAAATCACAGCACTTCGAATGCTGAACTCCGAAACTTTTCGGTTTTCTCTAGTCTGACCAAGCTGCAAAGCCTCTGGCTCGAAAGGGTTTGTGTCCCCCATTTATCTGAAACCACAGTACCCCTCTATACCATGAGGAAGGTATCCCTAGTCTTGTGCAAGATCAATGACAGCCTGGATCCGTCAACCGTCGACCTCCCCCAGATTTTTCCATTCTTATCAGAGCTCACTATTGACCACTGCGATGACTTATTGGAGCTTCCTTCGAGCATTTGCAGGGCCATATCCCTCAAGAACCTGAGCATCACGAACTGCCACAGACTTCAAGGGCTACCGGCCGATTTGCACAAACTGTCGTCTCTGGAGATTCTGAGAATGTATGCTTGCCCGGATCTGAGGATGCTTCCTTCGGAAATCTGTCGACTTGGTTGCTTGAAGTATCTTGACATCTCTCAATGTGTGAATTTGGCGCACCTTCCTGAAGACATTGGAAACCTGGGGACACTTGAGAAGATCGATATGAGGGAATGCGAGAAGATAAGGCGTGTGCCGAAGTCTGCCTCGTCGATGAGGTCTCTTAAAGCCGTGATCTGCGATGAGGAGGTGTCCTTGTGGTGGAAAGATGCTGTAAAGCCGAGGGAGGATGTTCAAGTAAAAGTCGCGGACAAGAGCTTCTCTCTGGACTGGCTCGACCATTGAACCGCGTTTCTTATGAAAGCTTGCCGCAATAAACTCACCATCCACCAGTAAGGAGCGAGTTCTAGCCAAGCTGTTCTGGCATCTGTGACACTTACCTCTTATTACATGTTAATTTTATCCCTCGTGTCTCTAAAACTCATAGAGATATTGTCTTCTGTTCAATGTTATTTTGTGTTTATCTGTCTATTGGACACCGATCATCGGTATCATTGCTAGAGTCATTTGAAATTTTGATCATCATCATGAAAATTGTTGTTAAAGTTTGTCGAGCAAAATCAATTTGTGGGTGCCCTTCGTTATAACATTGCTCGATTCTGCATTGTCAGACTATTCTCGATGCTTGGTTTTTGCTTAATTGGTGATCTCGTGTTGTGTCAGAATTGTCAAATGAAATGAGATCGGACGAAACTTGGTGCCTTGTGAGCAGTCTTAGATGGCTTGGACGAATACGAAGTTGGCAAGCTCGACAATCAAAATATGATGAGCATGCTGGAAGTATGACTAGGCAAATCGAGGAACCAATCTTCATATATTGATCTCACCGAAAGTCCAAAATTCAGCATTTCGAAATCTTGGGGTACTAGGTGACTTGCTGGTACCTAGGTGACTTGCTGGTACCACAGCGCCTTCAATCATGAAATTTGAGTGGGCCCCACGGATTTTACGGATTTTTATGTTTTCCAAAACGGGGGCTTTGGATGGAGACATTGACCAATTATTGGGTTGATTTCTTGGACATTGCTCGGCGCCTTCCTATGTCGCTTCTCCTTGCTTGTAGTTTAGTGCACGACCACATATTTTAAAACTTGGGATCACATGTCTTGGTCCTTTTGTTTTTTCGGGGGGGTCGAAATGTGTATTAGTCTTTTGATTTAACATACTTTTGCTGGGACTCCTTTTTTCATCTCCTCGTCTATGTGGATCGATCGGTCTTGGCATATTCCTTTTGATAGAGGTGGGGGAGGCGACCAAAAAAAAAAAAAACTATGATTTTGCCAATTCCGTATTAGTGTTTTCTTTTTTTATTAATCCAGCCCTAAGAGGCTTTACATTTATGCTAATTCAATCATTTTAACTAATTTTCAAGGCAAAAAACTTACGTGGCGCGATTTGCATTGACGTGACAAATGCTAATACATTTTTTCAATTTTTATTTTTTATTTATTTTTTCTTTCTCTTAGTCTTTTCTTCCCTTCTTCCTTCAGCCAGTCATCCGACTTCGGTGGCCAGCCAGAGGTGTGGGCCTGCAAAGGGTGGCAAGGTCTAGTCACACTGCTGCCTTGGCGACCTCGCCAGCCCTCGCGAGGCTGACCGCGCCGTTGCCAGTGGCTTGCGAGCCTGATTTCACCTTCCCACACTTTGCCGGTCGTTGAGGTCCAGCAATTGGCTAGAGAAAGAAGAGAAGAAAAAAAAAGATAAAGAAGAAAATTAATAAAAATAAAAAATTAGGAAGACATTGTAATGTTATTAAAAATTGCCATGTTATCATCAACCGCTCTAGGTAAGCAATTTCAAGCTAGAATTTTTTTGGAAGGACTAAATTGGTACATATGCAAAATGTTTAGAATTAAATTGACACAAAAAATATTTAGGATTAAAGTGGAACAACTGACTTTTTTTGTTTTGGGTAATTATCTATTTTTGGGGAGTTGTTTTGGTGAATGCAGAGTTATTCACAAGAGGAAGAATTCGAAGTCCCGCATAATTAACCCTGCATTTTATGGTTATAACTCAACTAGTCATTGGCCACGTCAGCAAAATATCATCCGTTTTGGTAGCGGCTCACTAGATGCCTACAAGGTTTTAAAGCGTATTTATTGTTCTAGTTTAAGGTTGCACGACACTTATCAACCGGAGCGATAGCTCCGGCACAGGTGATGTAGAAAAAAAAAAAGCATACCTGAAGACACAACACCGAGCAATGATCCCCACCTTGACTCTTAAATCCCAACGATTGACGCATATTTAAAACACAACGATCAATTAGAACAAATTAAGAGTAGTCGCTTTCAAAGGAAGGCTGGGAAGATTGCCACTGTTGCTGTTTGCTATCATCATGTTCATCATCGTTTTCGGAATAGTTTCCCAGGCCGAGTCCACTTGGCTGAGCACAAATTATTCACCTTGTTCGTCCATGGCAGCAGCAGATTGGTCCATCTTACAATGAATCTGTTGGGACACGATGCGGACATTACCTTTACATTTATCAATAATGCACACATTATTAATTCTCGATTATTTTATGATTATCAAAATCTCTTAGGGAGTATCTCCAACAAAAATCCAATATTATGACATCTAATCCACAACATAGGTCTAGACAAACTGTCAATGTTAACAAACCAAGAAATCCAATACCTCAAAGATCAGTAACAACCAAGACCGAAAAATCAAACGATAATCAAAATCACAATTTCAAACTTTCAACGAGTAGTTCAAACATCAAAGTATGAGGTAGTCAATCTCCAAATCTCAAGCATGTGGAAACCAATGCTAACATTTCAAAGGATTCAGTAATCATACACTTCATAATTGACAATAACAAGCTGACAATGGAAAAATGACATAAATGGTTCATGATCTTTAGCCCAATGCAGAATGTCGTCTCTAGACTTTTAATTTGTTCAATGCGATCCCTAGATTATTGATAAATATTCAATATAATCTTTCAATATAATCCTTGAGTTTGCTCATATGATAAATCATACGATGCATGAATGACCATATATTGAATTATATTTGATGAGTCAACACGTCCATCTTTTTAGTAATGTAGTTTAGAAAAGGGCAAAAAAATAGGGTGTTAAAATGTCTATCGCTAGTTAATGATGTAAATTACTATATCCTAGTTTCATATGGATAGTTTAGGGATAAGAATAGCAGGAGGGTCAAAATAATTTTTTTTTTGCTCACCTAAATGCAATCAGTAATTTGTCTTGTTGAAAATCCAACGTGGAAAAACTTGACTATGGCATCGCCACTCGTGATGTGGCTATTTTTTGTAATTTTTTTTTGGCAAGCAAGGGTCACCGGAGACTCTTGCTGGCCGTAGATGTGTGACATTTTGATTTTTTTTTGTCATTTCAAAACTTATTAATAAGAACATGTCTAACGATGTATTTCACTCATATCTCGCTCGGATTTGATCAATCTCGAGTTGACTGACCAAAAGGAAAAGACTAACGCGAGACAAGGTATGTGGACCTAGGGACTAAAATAAAAAATGACACTTTAACCATAAGAATTGTCGAGGGAACATTTAGAGCCATAAAAAGTCGATCTAAAAATAATTAAGGAATGCATTGCTAGCGTTATACGATTGGAGTGTGGGTGATGCCACTTAACCAATGTATAATTTGTAAAATTTTCCTAAATCGAACAATGACGATCGATACCGTCAGAACTAGTAATAGACTCTCGCGATTACATGACAATCAAAGTCGCCATGAATTGATGAGCCCTAAGTGTGATATGAATCGCAAGATCGATACACGTAACGTCTGCAAAAGCCGTCCGTCAGTTTGTGATAGGCTGAAATCACATCCGATAGAGAAATGATTGAGAAACGAGTCTCGAAATTAGAAATGGAGGATCAAGAATTTCAACATTATAATTGGATTGACCGTCGCCTCATCGAAGAAAATTAAAATTAGAAAAACGACGTTTCGGACGTCGAGAGTAAAATTATCATTTTGCCCCTCAAGCCTTAGCCTTACCTTAATAAATGGATAAGGGCATTTTGGCCATTAACCACACCCTATAGGCTGCCGAAAATCAAGAAAAACCACAACCCTTGGACGAGCCTTGATTGACATGAAGATAAGTGTTAAAGGATTAAGCATTGACATTGATTGAATCACTTTTAACTCACCATTCTTCATGGTTGACTCTCAATTTTGTATATACCTCTCTCTCTCCCTCCCTTAGTCAAACACCATCTTCAGCCTGCTCTTCTTCTTCTTCTTCTTCTTCTTCTTCTTCTTCTTCCTTCTTCTTCAGCCGAGAGCGGCTCCATGCCTGACCAGCCACTGCCGCCTCCATCGTCACTTCCGACTGCCACTTCCGGCCACTACCTAAGCTTGAGCCTACCAGCAGCGTGTTCCTCAACCTTTTGCCGACAAACTCCAACTTGAATCACGACAATTGACCCACTGAGGAGTTCTGGCCGGCCATTTTTCCAAGAGTCGACAAAAATTGTCGCAGCTTGAGGTAAGCTGTGTTTAGACTCCATAGGTCCTCGAAACGTTCAAATATTTTGACCAAATTTTGTGGACAATTAGGGGACATATAGAATGAGTTGTGGTAAAAATTTTGGATGAATTTGATGGAGTTTTGACCTCAAATGGGTCTTGTGTTTGAAGGGAAAAAACTGACCAGTTGAGGACTCGGAGAAACCGGCGCCGTTTGTGGACCAATTGGCGTCGCCTTGGCCTTAAATTTTCGGTGAGGCTTCCTAACTCCTATAAATACATGTTAGCAAGTAGTTTAGAATATAAATTGAGGATTTAGGATAGTTTAGGGGTTGATCAAAGGAGGAATGCATAGAACCGAAAATGCCCTGTTTCGGTTCTGTGCAAACCGAATTGTTGGGGGCTGTTGGTGATAGAATTGAGTCCCAAAATCATCGTTGAGACATATTAGGATGTCGATGAATATTTCATTGAGGTTTATGCTTCATGGATTAGTGAATTGATCCAGAAAAATTGATGAATTAGATTGATTTCCAATAGGTACGAGGCTGCCTTGTTTCGAGAATTGTTGGACCGAGTGATTGAAGTGCATGAAAGAAGAATTTTGTTGAATTAAACTTGAGGTAAGGGGTTTCTAAACCTTAGATAGGAGGATTGGACTTGGTTGGGTGAATTAGGTGTGAATTAGGTTGGTTCTTGGGAGTTACGGTGTGATTGTTCATTGTGCATCCTTGAGATGTATAGATGGCGTAAATGCTTGTTGAATGCTTGTGCCATGATTTGATTGCTACATTGAGTGTTGAAACTAATTGTCTCGCATGCCATAGATGTATTGTTCGTCGCATGAGTTTGCACTTGACCATGAGGTTCTGAATTGAATTAAGTTTTTGGCATGTCTGAGAAACTTGTGATGCCTTGAGGCGTTGAGACGCGGGGTTGTATGGATTGATACTCTGAGGCGTTTACGCGGCGTTGTGTTGAGTTGTACCTTGATGAGTTGAGACGTGAGGTTGAAATGACCAAGGTCCTGATGCTTTGAAACGCGGGACAGAATTTGAAGTGTGTCGACACAGGCCTGAAATGAAATTGAAAACCTGATGCGTTTACGCGGGTTTGTCATTGAGATGGTCTGAGGCGTACTAACATGGACTGAGCCTGAGGAGTTCTAAACGTGGACGTGAATCAAATGGAGGCATGGAAGGGTAGAAGGTGTAACTTGATTTGGTTGTGTGCGCATAATTGGAAGGATGAGATATGATGCCATGGTTGTGTGCATGACGCTCGTCTGTGCCTTATGTATTTTTAATGACTGTTGAATGCCTCATGTGATTGCTTGTGCATTTTTGTTCGTGATTGTATTCACTTGAGTGTACGGTCAGCCTAACCTAGGTTTAGGACCTGTCTTATTGAGATGTAAATCTCACCCCGTCGCGGGATCAATTTTCTAGACCCAGACCGTGAACATGATGTCGATTAGGCTAGCTGACCCTAAGGAGATGTCTACGTATTTTGAGGAGTTTCCAGACGGACGGGGGACTGTTTATGTTAGAAAGTGTACGGTAGTTTGGGTCAATGAGGGTGGAAAGAGCTGGAAGCCTCATAGGTTCGAGGTTTGGTTTCGGAAGGTAGGGGAAGTTACTACTAGGCTACTAAAGCCCACCGAGGTACCTCGTGGGGTAATCCCTAGTTGGTGTCATCTCGCTCGAGATTCTATGGAGGTCGAGGGGTCAGCAGCCGATTTGAGGAACATTCCTGAGAGGACCTCGATCTTGGAGGACACCAACGAGGTCATCGAGATCGAAGTTTCCGAGAACGACCTGGTGGAGCAGTCAGCAGACGAAACGATGGAGGATACAGTAGAGGTACGCTTGGAGACCTTCTCGGAGTACGAGCCTACCGAGGATGCCGAGGAGACTAACGACTCCAGCAGCTCGACCTAGGGTTTCCTGGTTTTACTTAGTAGTCTTTTGGTGATGATCCTCCTTGGTCTTTTTTATCTTCTGAGGAATTTAGATCTTTGTCGTCTTTTGGCGAAGTCTCGATTTCTCCCGACCTGTTAGCACGGTTGGTTTACCTGCTCTTTGTATGAAGTCTTGGTGATGTATATATGGATGCTCTTGTTACCCAGGTCCCCTTTATTATTAAATGGAGAAGTTTGTATATTATCGCTTCCGCATGCTATTGATCTTTCGCATCTCTCGATATATGTGAATCTTGAGACGCTCGAGAGTTTACGCTTGTAGGAGGTTGTGCGCTTGTGCTCGGGGCGCGGGGCGTGACATCCCGCCTTGCTTGGTATTAGAGCAAGGTCAGCTCGGTCTAAGTTGATTGAGGATTAGAGTGATAAGGAGGATTAAATTGGGATAGGACGGGTAGTGAGACCTTAAGAAACTTGTTAGAATAAGATACGAGATGCATGGAATATGACTTGGCCCATGTGATTGACATTGGTCTTGACAAGATTATGGTGGCTTATGAGGACTAAATTCCATGTTTAGCGCCGAAAGTCATTCTTGGATTTTGGTCTGTTGAGTAAATGAGCATGGCTAGTTTTGGTGAACCGTTGAAGTAGACGGAATGGAGTGATGACCATGGATTGTTTAGTGGAGTGCCTCAGGAATTTGTTGTGTGGAAGGTCGTTATATTGTGACTGTTTTTATTAAGACATAGTCTGGTAGCTTTGGACGTAGTTGGATAAGTGAGTTACTAACTCCTTGATGAAATTGTGGTGGTCCAGGCTTAGTGAAAGCATACAAGGATGAGTAGTCCGCCTAGAAGACCTGGAAGACCTAGGAGCGGAGCCTCTAGTCCGAGGCTACCTGTGGCGGAAGACCCGAGGATGGACGGAGTGTTGAGAGCACAAGAAAGAATTGGTGACCTCATCGACAAGCAAACCCAAGATAGGGATGCTGCCATAGCCCAAGCGATAGAAGTCGCAATAGCTGTTGTCAACACCAATAACGGCAATAATGGAGGCAATGAAAATAACGGCAATCATGGCTAGGGAAATGAGACAGTGAATGCCCAGGAAGAGGTTGTTGTGGCTAGGCAGGTGGGCCAACTGGTTGAGCAATTTATCAAGCTGAAGCCAACCTAGTTTGATGGGACTGGAGACTCCGAACTAGCACCGAGATAGATAGAGAAACTAGAAAAGGCCTTTGGAGTACTGAGGTGCACAAATGAGGAGAAGGTACTGTTAGCAGTATACCAACTAGAAGGGGCCGCTAATGACTGGTGGGCTGCCACCAAGAATGGAATCTTTCTAGAAGGAACAACCTTGATCTGGAATGCCTTTACCACAACATTCAATGACAAGTACTTCTCGGAGATAGCTCGAGAAAGAAAGCAAGTAGAGTTCTTACAACTGCGTCAGAATCATCTGACTGTAGACCAATATGAAGCTGAGTTCTTCCAATTGTCAAGGTATCCACCCCGATCGATAGAGGATCCCCTGGAGAAGGCGCGGAGATTTCAGGATGGACTGGGGCCTGAGCTTCATAGTTAGATGATAGCCTTGAACCTGAGAACTTACAAGGATATCTATGAACGGGGACAGATGATTCAGAGAGATCTGACAAAGAGAAATGCCGTTTTTGGATCGCGATTTAATTCGTTCAGAGACAATCGCCAGATTGGTAAAAGACCAGTGACTAGCAATAGACGCTTCGTCTCTCCGCTAAGAAAGAACATAGTGAAGCCGCCGAATCCAATGAACTGGAGTTGTCGCCTCTGTGATAGAAGGCATGGTAACGGACCTTGTCTGGCAAGGACTGGGGTGTGCTTCAAGTGTGGATGATGGGCCATCAAATGAAGACTTGCCCGAACCAAACCCTAGCGAATAGACCTCAAGGGCAATAACCACCGGCAGGACCGTCAACTGCCACTCCCTAAAATGATCAGAACCGGCCCCCAGCTTAGGGAAGGGTATATGCAGTGGCACGCAGGGAAGCGAAAGAAGCGCCAAGCGTGGTCACAAGTACGATTTATTTGTGTGACCAAGCTGCTTATGCTTTGTTTGATCCTGGCGCATCACACTATTTGTGTTTACTCGAGATGCTGATTTGATTAATATGGAATTGAAACTGTTGAGTGTGATTCTACATGTTGCCACCCAGTTAAAAGATAATGTGCTGATTTCATTGGGCTGTGTTGATTGTAAAATCGTAATTGGCAGTAATGAAGAGAGTATCGACTTGGCCGTGTTGCCCATGTATGACTTCAATGTGATCAGAGGAATGAATTGGTTGGGTAAGCAAAGGGTAGTAGTTGATTGTGGTAGTAAGATAATCTGTTTCTATCCGGAAGGTTGCCCTAGTTTTGAATTTGTGGGAAGTTGGGGAAGAACCTCGATTCCTTTAGTCTCATCACTTGAAGCGACAAAGCTGATAGCTGAAGAATGTCAGGCGTACTTAGTCACAGTTATGGACACGACTGCTGAGGAGCCTAATTAGAAAATATTCCGGTAGTGCGTGAGTTTCCCAACATTTTTTCTCAAGAGTTACTAAGGTTGTCGCTAGAGCGCGAAATTGAATTCGTGATTGAGTTAGCTCCCAGGACGGAGCCGATCAAAGGCATCCTATAGAATGTCCTTATCAGAACTGAAGGAGTTAAATGTACAAATGTAGGAATTACTGGATAAAAGATTTATTCGATCGAGTACTTCACCGTGGGAAGCGCCGGTATTGTTTGTGAGGAAAAAGGATGGGTCTTTGCGTTTATGCATCGATTACAGGCAGTTGAATCAAGTGACTGTAAAGAATAAGTACCCACTGCCGAGAATTGATAACTTATTTGACCAATTGTAAGGAGCAGCGGTATTCTCAAAGATTGACCTGAGGATCGGGTATCATCAGTTGAGAATTAAGAAAAAAGACATACCTAATACCGCTTTTAGGACAAGGTATGGTCATTACGAATTTATCGTGATGCCTTTTGGACTGACCAATATCCAGCCGCATTTATGGACTAGATGCCGAGAATTGATAACTTTGATTTGTGCTTCTCCTGCGCACTTGGAACCTGTCCTTGACAAGTTCCAAGTGGCGGTTTGTCAATTGATTGAGTGATTTTTTCCGACCAGCCCTTAGACCAAAACCGGACAGAATTTGCGCGAGCTGGGGTAAGGCTTTTGTCCTCCCTCTTAGAGACTCCGATTGGCCTCAATTTTTTTTATGAGATCTTCATAACATCTAGTACTTAAGTTGGATGGTCTATGGTTGCAAGTTCGGTGGTGTTAAAATAGGTTTTCATGACAAATTCTGATCGTGTGAGAACCTTGTGGGAATCGGGCTGTTCAAAGGTCTTTGGAGTGTTTTTCTGCTTCAAATATTTTGGTGCGCTTCCTAAACACATAGATTGAGATTCTAGCAAGTTTATTTTGTGAAGAATCAAGGTTTAAGGTTGAGATACGACTTGATTATGATAATTGACCTAAAATCGATTTTTTTTTGTGGATGAACCCTGTTCTGGCCGAATCTGATGATGGCTATTTAAGTGGTATTTTGACCTCAAATTGAATCATAAGACTATATAGCATGTCATATGAAGTGTTAATGGGGAGTATGCGAAGTGGATTGGGAATTGGAAGTGATTTAAAGGCTATTTGGTGTATGAAACTCTAAGTTATACATTGCCTTGCATGTGGCTTCATGAACCAAATGAATTGAGGATTCGTGGGAGTGTTGTCATTTATTCAATTAACGATAAGGCATCTTGAGTTGCCAATTGAATGGGCATTAAGGGATTGGCTTAATGGAAACAAGATTCAAATGACTTTTTGATTCGAAATTGGTGAACCTGTCTAGGTTGACGAGGGATTATTAGTGCATGGCATACTTGTGGCATTGAGAGAATCAATTGGTGTGGAATTTTGCTAATCGATCAAGTTAAGTGATTTCTAAACCTTTATCTGCATGCTAGGACACTACTGGACAATTTATTGAATGAATTGAATGGCTGGTGAAATCTATGACTTGAATTGTGTGTTATGATGACATTATGAACTCAATGGGAAAGACGATGAGGATACCGATTGGCCTGTGGCTCCAGTGGTATCGGATGGTTATGAGCTTGAATAATAATGAGGATACCGATTGGCCTGTGGCCCTAGTGGTATTGGATTGTTATGAGCTTGAATAATAATGAGGATATCGATTGGCCTATGGCCCTAGTGGTACCAAATGACTAAAAGTCGTTACAACATCGATTGGCCTGTGGCCCCAGTGATGTTAGTTGGCAATAGTGCTAGAGAAGTACGTGAGCGGATGTGAAATTATGATAATTGTTTATCGAATTACATGTTGCTTGTGTAATGAGCTTGAGACCCTGAAGTTGAGTGTGGTTGATTGTGTTTCTTATCCATGCTTGACTATTGATATTCATGTTTTGTTGATGCTATGCGTTATTGCATTGATGCATGCTTGCATTTTGGTGGCATTTGTGTGTGGTCTAGGGGGATTGGTGTTGAGGTATAAGTTTAGTTTCCACTTTCTGAGATGCAAATCTCATCCCGTAGTGGGGCACATTTTCAGACCCCAAGCCTTAACTGTGCTGCCAATCCTACTAGGAGATCCAAAGGAGATGACCGCCCTTTTTGATGAATTCCCTACAAGGAAAGGTATTGTGTATGTCAGGAAGCGCGCAAACGTCTGGGTAGATGAGGGAAAGCTGGAGTTACAGCCCCACCACTTCGAAGCATGGTTCACTCGCCTAGGTAATAGTAGCTTGATGGGACCTCTACTGCATGAGGATGTTCCATCGGAGGTGTTTCCAAATTGGTGTCATCCGTCTCGACCGGAGATCGAAGTGGAGAACTCAGCGTCAGTGGGAGGTTCGAGGAACATACCTGAAGAGTCGAAGTCTCCACCTACAGAGGAATATATGAACTACATTGAGATCTCTACTGATGCAATCGAGGCCATCGACGAAGACATCAAGGCAGACAATGAGCAGGAAACCGAGGAAGACACTGAAGAATCATCTGAAAAGGTTCCATCGAAATCATTTTCTGAGTATAAACCCGAGGATAATGAGGACAATGGAAGTGACGGATCAAGCGGTTTTTCTAAGTAGTTGGAGATGAAGACGGTGGTGTAAGACAAAGGGATTAGGAAAAATTTTGATGTTAGACCTTGGGGAAGGCTAAGTAGTACCCTTTAGAACTTAGGCCTTCGTGTTTTTCCTACCCGGGTGTGCAGTTTTAACTTTTTGTCCTTTCTTCTATGACTACTATTTCCATATGTTGTTTTGTGTATAAAGGGGTGCGCTTTTGAACTAGTCCAAATTTCCTTTTTATTTCTTTTGTACGGAGATGTTTGTATCACCTCATACATGCGTATTTCATATCATGCTAGGTCATGTGAGATTCCTAGGTATTTACTGGCTTGAGGTGGATGTGACAAGCTCCAAGGGACGCGAGGCGTTACATCCCCGTTGAAGTGGTATCAGAGTAAGGTTACCAAGATTACAGTAGATTGATGATTGGAGTAATAAGGAGCAGAGGAATTCGGATGATTGGGGTAGTAAGACCCTAGGGGGAGTCGTTAGAGTCAAGCATGAATACATGGCATATGATTGACGCATGTGATTGGCATCTTGAAATGGCATGGCTGTGGTGAATTTATGGGGTTCAAGCTCTGCTTTTAGCACATTGAATTGTTATGGATGGTGGTTTGATGAATGAATTATTACCTCTGATTATACTAAGTTGCAGCTGAGTCTGAACTCGAGGTATGAATTTGTATCCCTGATTGATGTGCTCATGGGAATACCTAAGTGATTAGCTGTTGTTTTATAATTGCTACCTTGTTGCGTGGCATAGAATTATTGAGATTTAAGTAATTGACTTAGGTCTCTGATTCCGTGGTGGAATTATAGTGACTCAGGTATGCTAAGTTAAGTAAGTATGAGCAATAGATCTGGAAGGCCGATAAGTGGAGCTTCTATTCTAGAGCACCAGTGGCTGAGGATCCAAGAGTGGATGGAGTCTTAAGAGCTTTAGAATAAATTGAAGAGTTGATGGGAAAGGAAGCTCAAGATAGAGCTGCTGCTGCTCTTAGACAAGCTGAAGATAGAGTTGAGATTATAACTCAGGCTGCTGAAGCTACAGTGACAGCTGTGAACATGGCAAATGGAAATAATACCTAGGGTGCCGAGGCTGAAAATGCTCAAGGTGATATTAATGCCAATAGACCGATGGGTCAGTTGTTGGAGCAGTTTATTAAACTGAAACCGACCCAGTTTGATGACATTAGAGATCCCGAACTGACACTGAAATGGATTGAGAAACTCGAAAAGGCTTTTGGAGTGCTGAGGTGCACCGATGAAGAGAAAATGCTGTTAGCTGTGTATCAGCTAGAGAGAACCGCAAACGATTAGTGGAGCGCCTTGAAGGAAGGAGTATTTTCTGAAGGTACGGCTTTGACTTGGGCTGCCTTCATTATTGTTTTCTATGATAAATATTTTTCTGAGACGACACATGAGAGAAAACGAGTGGAATTTCAGTAGTTGCGACAGAATCAACTAATTGTGGACTAGTATGAAGATGAGTTTGCAAAATTGTCAAGGTACGCGCCAAGGTCAGTGGAGGATCCGCTCGAGAAAGCGCAAAGTTTTTGAGATAGTTTGAGACCAGAGATTCGCAGCAGGATAGTAACGGTGAATTTGAGAACGTATTGAGAGATCTATGAGAGGAGCCAGATGATTGAGAGGGACATTAAAGAAAGAGGCGTCGCTTCTAGATTGCGGTTTTCTCCTTTGAGAGATAATCAGCAGTTGGGAAAAGACCGATGGTGAACAACCGACGATTTGTTCCTCCGATTCGAAGAAACATCGGAAAGTCGCTGAACCAGTCAAACTGGTATTGTTGTAATTGTGGAAGGAGGCATGGAAGTGGTCCTTGCCCTACCAGGATAGGAGCATGTTATAGATGTGGTCAGCTAGGCCACCAGATGAAGAATTGTCGGAATCAAACTCTAGGGAACCGAGCTTAGGGACAAAGACCACAGGTTGGATAGCTACCGTAACCCCACAGAACGAGCAGAATCAACCACCAGTCCAAGGATGAGTGTATGTTGTGGCACGTAGAGAGGCGGGGGAAGCGCCTGACGTGGTCACTGGTATGATTTATTTATGTGACCAAGTTGCTTATGCCTTATTTAATCCTGGCGCTTCGCATTCCTTTATATCTGCTCAGTTCACTGATCTAGTGGGTGTAGAGTTGAAACCACTGAATGTGTTGTTGCACGTTGCTATACCATTAAAGGATAATGTGCTAGTCTCGCTAGGCTGTGTAAACTGTAAGATAATGATTGGTGGTGGCGAAGAAATGATAGATTTGGCTGTGCTGCATATGTATGACTTTGATGTGATTATTGGCATGGATTGGTTGGGGAAACAAAGGGTTGTAGTTGATTTTGGTAACAAGATAATTTGCTTTTATCCGGAAGATCACCCTAGTTTTGAATTCACAGGAAGTCGGGGAGGAACCTCGATTCCTTTAGTTTCGTCGCTTGAGCCAACTAAGTTGTTGAATGAAGGGTGTCAAGCTTACTTAGCGGTTGCAATTGACACGGTGGTTGAGGAACCAAAGTTGGACAGTATAGCGGTGGTACGTGAGTTTCCTGATGTCTTTCCTAAAGAATTGCCAAGATTACCACTTGAAAGAGAAATCGTGTTCGTGATTGAGTTAGCTCCCGGAACGGAGCCAATCTCGAAAGCACCGTATATGATGTCTTTGTCTGAGTTGAAAGAGTTAAAAGTACAGATGCAAGAGTTGCTGGACAAGGGATTCATAAGACCGAGACATTGCCGTGGGGAGCGCTGGTGTTGTTTGTAAGAAAGAAGGATGGATCCTTGCATTTATGTATAGATTACAAGCAGCTGAACCAAGTAACTATCAAGAACAAATATCCATTGTCGAGGATAGACGATTTGTTCGATCAGCTACAAGGAGCATCTGTGTTTTCCAAAATAGACTTGAGGACTGGTTATCACCAGCTTAGGATTAAGAAGGAGGATATACCAAAAACTGCATTTAGAACGAGGTATGGGTATTACGAGTTTACGGTTATGCCTTTTGGTTTGACTAATGCCTCTGCTGCATTCATGGATTTGATGCATCGAGTATTTAATGAATACTTGGATCGGTTCTTCATTGTTTTTATAGACGACATCTTGATTTATTCAAAGAGCAGTGAAGAACATGAAGGACATTTGAGAGTAGTTCTGCAAACCTTAAGAGAGCATTCGCTTTACGTTAAGTTTAGTAAATGTGAATTTTGGTTGAGCAAAGTAACTTTCCTGGTCATGTAATATCTAGAGAAGGAATTTCGATGGATCTTTCAAAGATTGAAGCAGTGATGAAATGGCCTAGACCCACGATGGTTACTGAGGTTAGAAGTTTTCTGGGATTGCCAGGCTACTATAGGTGATTTGTGGAGAAGTTTTCGTCTATAGCCACTCCGTTGATGAGATTAACAAAGAAAGATGTGAAATTTGAATGGACTGATAAGTGTGAGAAAAGTTTTCAAGAACTTAAGCATCGATTGACGAGGCAGACAATGAGCAGGAAACCGAGGAAGACATTGAAAAATCATTTGAAGAGGTGCCATCGGAATCATTTTTTGAGTATAAACGCGAGGACGAGGAGGACGATGGAAGTGACGGATCAAGCGGTTCTTCTGAGTAGCTGGAGATGAAGACGGGGGTGTAAGAAAAAGTGATTAGGAAAAATTTTGATGTTAGACCTTAGGGAAGGCTAAGTGGTGTCCTTTAGAACTTAGGCCTTCGTTTCTTTTCCTACCAAGATGTGCGGCTTTAACTTTTTGTCCTTTCCTCTATGACTACTGTTTCCAAATGTTGTTTTGTGTGTAAAGGGGTGTGCTTTTGAACTAGTCCAAATTTCCTTTTTATTTCTTTTGTACAAAGATGTTTGTATCACCTCCTGCATGTGCATGTCATATCATACTAGGCCATGTGAGGTTCCTGGGTATTTACTAGCCTAAGGTGGATGTGATGAGCTCCAAGGGACGCGGGGCGTTACACGCTTGTTATTTGAAGTGTATACTTCTATGCTAACGATCTTCAATGGGTAGCATTCTTGGAGCAGGTATTGTGGAAGACCAAAGCAACATATGACCTCCATACTTTGATGGAAAAGACTACAATATATGGATAACAAGGTGAAAGCATTCATCAAATCTACAGATCCACTAATGTGGGATGTCGTGCAAAAAGGATCAAATTCTACAACATCTTCATCAAAAGAGATAGCAAAGAAGAACCAAAGCCCAATGTCACAGAAAACTCTAAAAGAGAAGTTTTGGATTCAAAAGCAATTTATTCTTTCTATTGTGCTTTATCTCCATCTCAATATAATCGTATTTACTCATGTGAAACAATAAAGGAAATCTGGGAGAGTTTATAGTTACTCATGAAGGGACTGATAGAGTTAAGGAGACAAAGACAAATATTCTTCTCGAAAAATATGAATCTTTTAGAATGAAACCTGACGAATCTGTTTCTAATATGATCAATAGTTTTACAAATATTGTAAATGGTTTAACCTACTATGACAAGCAGATTTCTCAAACTGAGAGTGTCAACAAAATTCTGAGAGGATTGACAAAAGAATGGAGCAATATCAAAAATACCAGTCGGAAAAATCAAGAATCTCACCTCTAACAATTGATGAGCTTCTAGGAACGTTGTCATATTACGAGTCTAAACGACAAAATGATGAAGATGAGACAAAGGGAAGAAAGGAAATTGCTCTGAGATCAAAGATGATTGATTCAAGCGATACAAATTTAGAAGCAGAGGATGACGATGAAGAGCTGTCACTAATGGTTAAAATGTTTAGAAAGATGGTCAGAAGACGGAGAAACTTAAAAGGAAAACGCTTATTCAAGCAATCTGAAAAATCCTCCACCGAAAAGGATGAAAGCAAAGAGCTAACTTGTTTTGAATGCGGAAAACGTGGACATATTAAACCGAACTGTCCATTTTTGAAGAAAAATTGAAGCAAATTTGAAAAAGAGAAGAAAGCTCTAAAAGCTGAGACGTGGAGTGAAATTGAATGTGAAGAAGTAACAATGAAGACTATGCAAATATTTATCTTATAGCAACATCAGATTCAGAGGATGAAAAAGAGATAAGTTTTCCTGATAACCTTGATGGAGTATCTGATTACATTGATGAATTATGTTTGGATCTCAAGAAAGCTTTTAAAGAATCTTTGATTTAAAAAAGGAGAATTCGAAACAAAGGTAACGGGATCTTTCCAAAGATGAAAAGATTGACTTTCTTCAAAAAGAATATTCTAATTTGATTCAAAATCGTGATTTTCACAAAAAGGAAAATTCAGATTTATGTGAAAGATATGATTTTCTTAAAAAGGAATTCATTGATTCACAAGAAAAATGCAATGCTCTCTCAAAAGAAAATATTTTGTATAAACAAGATATTTCGACTATACGAAATAAATTCTCTTTAGGTTAAAAAACCCCGGAACACATTCTCTCTATCTAGATTCCTTGTTACAACAAAAGTGGTCTTGGAATGGAAGAGAATACAGTTTTGCAAAATGTATTTCCAAAATTCGAGGAAAGACAAAACAGAGATATCCAAGGAAATCTTACAAAGGACATTTTTCAAAAACATTTTATAAAACCCGTTGGCCACGAATTCTTTGAGTGTTCAAATTGTGGAGACATAACTCACATCTCCCCTACCCTGGCTTGTTTGATTCATTCATATGTTCTTTAACAACTCATATTCATCTCATTCCCAGGATTTATCTTGCATAATCTGAATCCCAAACAAATTGCATGAGATTTTCATGAAATCTCACTAATGCCTAAAATGGCCATGTTTGTGTACTTGGAAAATTGCTCCACATTGTATGATTCATGCATAATTGTTCTTCATGATTAATTTATCAAATGTGAAGAGGGAGCATAAATTACATGTGATATCTCGAATGTATAGAATGAGACATGACAATATGATGAAAGGCAAGCCATTTCCATATACGTCCCAAGTTTTAATCGCCGATTAGGGGAGTGGTAGTTAGGTTTCACATTTCTCAAGGCAAAGGGTTTTCTTGCAAAATGTACAATCACTGAAATGGTAGAGGCATTGAGTTCTCTATCCCAAATACTACAAGTTACCATTTTAAGCCATTTTGAGCAGCAATTTTATTCTTATCCTTGTCAAGAATCACCCCACATTAGGGTCCAAGCGAGCAACAGCAGGAGCAGGAGATAAATGATTGGAAATTTTCTTACTCGGACTAACATCAATTTTCGAGTGTTTCTTTGCATTATACTCGAACTTTAATTCAAGTGCTTTAGGATGGCGAAGAGCATTCTCCATCCTAACATTTCATCCTTTGCATAGCTCACTTGAGCCTGTAAATTCATTTATTAAACCCTGGTTGGTGATCATTTGCTCGTTCCAATGGTGAAATCCCCAAAAAGCGGAATTGAAGAAGAATCGGGTCAAAAGAGAGTTCTCGAATGAACTCATTTCTTGTATGCTGGATTTTTCATGTGACATTTGGTAGGATTTTTATTTCAAAATATTTGTTCGTATTGTAATTCCTAGCTGAAAATCATGGGATTTGAAAAAAGAGAGACAAATTCAGCCTGAAAGAAAATGACCCCCTAAAAAAAAGATAAGCAAAAAAGAAGAAGAAGAAGAGAGAGATGTCAAAAATATCTAGAAGAAAAAGAAAAAGAATCTCTTCTAAAAAAGAGGAGCCGGGAGTAAGAAAAACAGAGGTTAATCCCACAGAAAATCTCGGGCATGAAAAAGCAAAGTGCCTCCCAAAAGCAAGGCAATGCCTATTCTTCCATGGAGTACCTCTAAACTTTAAATGTACACGTTTTGTATTTTATTGTGTAAATACATGTTTGGGTGTCGTTTCTTGTAAATCCCTAATGGAGTTTGTTTCTAAACTTCATTGTGTAACTACATGAAATCTCTTTTGTTGCTAAGCTAAAAAGAAAAAAAATTGAAGATTACCTTTAGATTTAAAAAAAAAAATGAAGGAGAGGTACCGAAAGGGCGTTAGGTTAAACTAAAGTAATCAAGTCCCAGGGCTTATAGTCTCTAGTTTGAAGGAGTATAACATTTCTCCCAATGTTCTACTTAGGTGTCTAATCGACCTATCACAAACAGATTAGTGGCGACTCCAAATGAAAATCTTTTGCGTGAAATAATTAAACCATAAGTCGTGAATTAGTATGGAATTGGGAGCGTCCGAGCTAGTTCTAACAGCTTAGAAATCCATTAACCCAAAAATCCTAATTTTTTAAGGGCACGACAGTGACAAAACTCAAATCTTTACTGGGAGAAGACATGGGAATATCTATCTACTAGATGTAGACTCACAGAGAAGTGTCTTGTCTTTATCAAAGAAGAGTCAGATCTATGGCATAGGAAACTTGAGCATATTAGTCACAAACTAATAATCAAACTATCCTCTAAAAGGCTTGTGAGAGGACTACCCAAAGTCAAATTTGATAAAACTGAATTATGTACAGCTTTTACTCTTGAAAAATAGGTAAGGAGTTCCTTTAAACCAATCAACATTGTCTCTACTAATCGAGCTTTGTAGGTCCTGCATATGGATATATTTGGACCGACACGAAATCAAAGTCTTGGTGAAAATAAATATTGTTTGGTTATCATAGATGACTATACTCGTTTTACCTGGGTATACTTTCTTGCTCACAAAAATGAAGCTTTCTCATGTTTTTTAAACTTTGCAAAATTGGTTCAAAACGAAAAAGGCTACACTATTTCTTGCATTAAAACCAATCATGGTGGAGAGTTTGAAAATAAAAAATTTTCATCTTACTGCATTGAAAATAGTTTGCAACACAATTTTTTGACTCAATATACTCCAGAACAAAATGAGGTTGTAGAGAGGAAAAATAGCTCTTTACAGGAAATGGCGAGAACTTTTTTGATTGAAAGTGAAATTCCTTCATATTTTTGGGCAGAGGCAATCTGAACTACTTGTTATATTTCAATTCTCAAACCATTTCTAGATAAAACTCCTTATGAACTCTTTGAAATAGGAAACCAAATATCTCTTACTTCAAAGTGTTCAGTTGCAAATGTTTCATTCTCAAAAATGCAAATGACAGAATTGGCAAGTTTGATGAGAAATCCAATGAAGCAATCTTTCTTGGTTAATTTTGTGACATTCTGAATTTTTTGTCATTTTGAGGCTGTTGAATGAGAGGAGTCTATCGATGTATTTCTGTTTTATCTCATTTGGATCTGATCAATCCAGAGTAAACTGACTAAAAGGGAAATGCTAAAGTATGACAAGGTACGTGAATCTAGAAAACTCGAAAAAGGAAGTGACACTTTGACCATAAAAATTGTAGAGGGAACATTTAGAACCATTAAAGACCGATCAAATAACGATTAAGGAATCTATAGCTAGCGTTATTCAATAGGAGCGCGGGTGATGCCGTTTAATCAATGTATAATTTGCAAAATTTTCCTAAATCGAGCTATGACGATCAAGACCGTCAGAACTAGCAATGAACCCTCGCAATTACACGACAACCAAAGCTGCCATAACTTGAGTTGTCCTAAGTGTGATGAGAATCACATAGTCGATATGCGTAACGTCTACAAAAGCCGCCCGTTAGTTTGAGATAAATTGAAGGTACAATGGAGGGAAGATTAATCACGAAACGGGAGCTTGAAATTGGCAAATGGAAATAGAGAATTTCAAATTAGAAAATGATTTGATGTCGTCACGCCAATGGTAATTTAGAATTGGAAAAACGAAGTTTCGGACGAAAAGTGCAAAATTATCATTTTGTCTTGAGAAGAATAGAAGGATAAAATGGTCATTTAGACCCTCCAAGATGGCTGCCGAAAATTGATATAGATAGAGTCAAAGGAAGTCAAAACCATTGGAGTGAATAATTGAAGCTTGCCAAGTGTCAACCATAGAAGGGCTTAAGCATTAATTGCCCATAAAATCAATCTTGTCAAATTAAATCTCAATTATTTATGGGAAAGGCTTCAATATTTACCCTCATCAGTCGTGACCCCTCCCTCTCTCTTTTCCTCCTCATTTTTCTTCTTCTTCTTCCTTTTCTCTTTCAGCCAAACTGCTCCAGCCCGACTAGCTCGACCACCTCATTTCCTTTGTCCATAACGTTTTCGTCCGATCTTGGATTGAGGTAAAACTACTCCCATCTGAAAGCTTATCGTCTTGCCGTTCCAACAAGATATTACAAGTTCAATTTGGCCTAGTTGTTCGTCCCGTAGGATTGTTTGGGTGGGCAAAGGTCAGGACGAGGTCAGATTCTGATAAGTTTTGAGGAAAGACTTGTTTCGTGGGCTTCAGGACTTCAAACGGCTCCAATTTTTTTGTAAGGTCTTCTACACTCATAGTATTAAAGTTGGCTGAGCTGTGGTTGCAATTTTATTTGGGTTTTGATTAGTTTTCATGGCTGATTGGGGGCAATTTCTTTGAGGTAGAATCTGACCGCCTACGCATTGAAGAGAATCAAACCGATTGGAAGCCTTTGTGGTGTCGTATTGCTTCCAAATTTTCGATGAGCTCCCTAAACATTAGATTAAGGTTATAGCAAGTTATTTTTGTAATGGATTGAAGTTTCAAATTGAGTTATGGAAATTGATTCTGCCCTGTTGGTACTTCGATAGAACTGAACCTGTTGGGGGTTAAATAAGGGGCGTTTTGACTTTGAAATGATTGGTGAGACATCATAAGATATTATATGAAATGTTATTGAGGAATATGTGAATTGGATTGGCGATTAGAGGTGACTTAAGGGCTGAATTGTGCATGAAACTTAAGTTATATTTTGCCCTGTTAAAGGACTGATTGAACAGAGCATTTTATGAGTTCGTGGAGGTGTTGCCGTTTCATTAATTGGGCATTAGGACACTCTTGAATGTTGATTTATTTGGCTATTGAGGTATTGGTGCAAGGAAATTGAGATTCGATTGATTTTTAATCCGGAACTTGGTGAAATTGCCTTGGACGTTGTATGATCCTTATTGGCCATGGACTTGTTGAGTTAGGAAGAATCAATTGGTTTGGATTTCTTGCTATTTGATCAAAGGTAAGTGACCCTTAAACCTCTACTAGGACTTTAGGATACTACTGGACATCTTTAGTTGATGAATTGATTGATTGAGTGGTGGATTTTATGACTTGAATGGCATAGTATGACAATTGAATTGTGATATGCCTTGATGATATATTTGGCTATTGAGCCCTTGATGATTTAATTGGCTATAATGCCTATGTGATTTAATTGGTTGTAACGCCTACGTGATTTATATGGCGATAGTGCCTATGAGATCAATTGGCTATGAGCCGAGTGATACCGATTGGCCAGAGTGCCCTAGTGATATTGATTGACTATGAGCCCCAGTGATACCGATTGGCCAGAGTGCCCCAGTGGTATCCATTGGCTATGAGCCCCAGTGGTATCGACTGGCTATGAGCCCTGGTGATATCCATTGGCTATGAGCCTTGGTGACATCAATTGGCCAGAGTGCTCCAGAGAAGTACAATGCGGCTTGAGACCCCAGGCAATGAATAACTGTGGTGTAATTGTGATGAATTTTAAAGTTATGTGTGCTTATTTATATGCTATGTGCTTGAAGCTTGAACCCATAAGGTTGAGTATGTCCGACTGCGACCATGGTTTGTGCCTATCTTACTAAGATGCTTGATTTATGAAGGCCATGTTCTAATGCCTTGATGAGCTTCTATATTTTTTCCTTTATTGTATGCTATAGGAGGATAGATGGCCTAGTCTAGGTTTAGGGTGAGGTTGCTGAGATTTATAGATCACCCCATCGTGGGATTACCATTTTTTAGGTCCCAGGCGATGAAACACCAAGTTTGTCAAGGGCTGGTATATATGGAAGAAGAAATTGTAGAGAAATGGATTTATCATTTTGCGTTTTTAAGAATTTCATGTTGTATTGAAGATACAATTGTAGTATTTGATTTTGAAATGAGAGTTTATGAGAAGACGTACCCTTTGTCTTGAGTCATCTCGTGTAGAATTTGTATGGAACTATTTTATCGCTTATGTGATCTTGTTTCATTTTCTAGTTGTGATTAATTGGCCGAGGGATCCTAGGACTTATTCTAAAGTCAATGGCCAGATAAGATGTTCACGAGCTCGTAGGGCTTGATACGTGACATCCCCGTTTAAGTGGTATCAGAGCAAGATTAGCTTGATCCAATGTGATTGAGGTTTGGAGTAATAAGGAGTGATGACTTGAGGACTATTAGGTAGCGAGACCTTTAAGATTAAGTATGGATTACTGAATCTTGAGAATTATAGGCTTGAACTTGTATGCACTCTAATGGTTCTAGCGTAGATTTTAATTGACGATCTCTATGGTTATTTGTGGTTATAGTTCAAAGATCGATAGTGGATTGGACAATAAGTCGAAATGAAAATGAATGATTGATGGGCTTCAATTATGAATATGAGTTATAAAAAGATGACTGATATTAATGGATTCAAGCTTGAATTGCGTTATATCTTGATGGTTTTAGTTATCAATTACTATTGACAACCTTAGATGGTATGTGATGAGGTGAATATGAGGAAGCGGACAAGGAATATTTGGATTAAAGGCCAGTTATGTTCGAACGCATATGGATTTGACTTGAATAGTGACTAGACTTAAGGTATATGGTTGAACATAGGCAATCAATCTATGAGATGTGATGGTCATTGATGGAATTAGAAATCTTCAATGGATAAATCGATTTGAAGACGATGGTGGTATGATAGGTAGTGAGAACAAACATGTTGTGCATGTGCTTGTGGTCATGAAACGAAAGTTGATGAGGGTGTATGCATGAGCTTATTATTATTGGACTTAATAAATTGTCGCTTGGTATGGAACAAGTTGATAGGATACCTATAAACCGTAATGAAGCATGTTGTGGGACGTATGGAGCGGGGCTTTCTTCGTAGATGTATGATTTGGGACAACCTGTAACGACCAAGTTTGATGAGGGCGCGGAGTGATCGCCGAGACAGAGAGGTGTGGACTCGAAGCGGTTCCTGGCAAGCTTCTAAGATGGCGGTGAGGTAGGAATGACCCAAGCCATAAATTGAAAGAGAAAGTCTAGGTATCAGGTTGAGTCCAATTGTGGTTAAGAGATGTATGGATGAGATTGATTCTCAAAGTGAATTTTCGAAAGTGGCATGGTATTTGTAATGATGCCTATGATTGGCATGGTTGAAAGCTTCGTGCTTGACAGTAGATGCCGTTTGAAAAGAAAATTGATGTTTGTGATTGGCCTGTTAGGCGTGTTTTATGATTGGCATCATGTGATTGTTATGACCAAGGTCTAATTGAGAGATTAGGCGGCATGTGGGGAGTTTGTATCCCGTTGAACTAAAGCTAGGCGGCATGTGGGGAGTTTGTATCCCGTTGAACTAATGCCTGTTGAGATTGAGATAGTCTGTTGTGATTATGCTAGAGTGACTGATGCTTTACGCTTAAAGCATGAATAATTGACTTATTGAAGTGATGCCTTGAGTACTTGTTTGGTGTTGACCTAGTTGAGTTTTGGCCTAGTTGAGACTTGCCTAGTAATGGTTGTTGATTGAGAAGTTGCCTTGTTGAGGTTGGATGGATAAGTGGTTGCTGCTTAAGAAGGATTTAGAATCCTTGGATAATGGGCAATTAGTTGAGAGTTGCCTACGTACCACTGGACGGTGAACAATAAAGAGATGAGCAGCTTGAGAATATTGAACTTGAGTTAATGGCTTAAGTCTTTAATTCCTTGGGGGGAATTGTAGTGATTCAAGTGGCATGAGAACCTGACAAGGTTGAACGAGTGGAGTATGGTCGCTAGAAGAACATTTGACTCAAGTATGCAAGACATGTGATGACTCTAAAACTGAACGGAGTCATGAGAAATGAGTAAAGATGAGTAACTAGAATATGAGCACTAGAAGAGCGATTGGCTTGAGTTTGTGAATTACGTGAGATCCAAGAGTTGAGTGGATCATGATAACTTTGAATGGAGATGGGGAAAAGTAGATGGGTAGGCAGACTTGAGAAGGAGCTGCCATTATTAACTAAATCGCTGAAACGACTGATGCTAATGCTAATGAGTTAGGTGATGGAAGTCACGAGAAAGATGACTCTGAGGCTATTCATTTCTAAATTGGAAACGTGGAAACGAAGCACGAGAGTTTTAAATAACTTATGAGATGGACCACGAGATTGAGGTCAACTAAGGTTTGATGGAGGGAATGAACTGAAAACTGCCTTCTTATAAATTGAGGATTTTTGTGAGAAAACTTTAGAAGTTTTGGGTAAACTAAAGAAAGGAAATGACCTTGGCAGTTGTTAGCCTTAAGAGGCCGTTGATGCTTGGTGAAAGGTCACCAAAAGAAGAATTTCCTTGAAGGCATAATACCTAATTGGATTGCCTTCGTTGGGTTGCTTGATGGGAAGTGCCACTCTGAAGCTACTCGAGAGCAAAGGTTGCTCAAATTCTGATAATTCTGTGAGAATCTGAAGATGATCGACCAACATGAAGCGGAGTCCGCAAGGTCATCTAAGTATACTAAGGATAGTCGAGAACCCTTTGAATGAGACGTGAAGTCTCTGAGTGGATTGAAATTCGAAAGCCTTATGACTAATTGCCATTCTTGATTTTGAGGAACTGTAATGAATTTTAATAAGATGAAAGAATGATTGGAAGAAATACGAGTGAAAAGAACGTCACTTTTGGAACAAGAAAAGTGTCTCCAAGGAATGGTTGATTACTTGGGCGTAAGACCCATGGTGGAAAATGGGTAGTCTGTCTCTTCTGTTATGGAAGGAGTCAAGGAACATCGGCATGCTAGTTTGCTTGGGTTTAATGATTCCCTGAGATTGGTTGATTGAACTGGAACCATTAGAAATGGAATCATGATTGAACTGGAACAATTAGAAATGGAATCATGAGTTATTGTTCCCTAAAGAATAGGGCGTTGTCCTTAAGGATGATTGGACCATGAGATGGTCGTTGACAAAAAGAAAAGCGAATGGACTCGATAGTCCTAGCTGCTCGCAATATTCATGAATGGACTAGTAAGCAATTCGGGCTGCTTGACTTATAGCAGCAAGCTAGCTTGATTTGATTAGCTTGAATATCTAAGGTGTGGATTTATGGTGATTAAGAAGGAACCCCGACTTCTTGAAATCTTGTCACTTGAGGTGACTGAGTAATTGGAAGAAGAATGCCAAGTATGGTGACATTTGGGAATCTTTGAGTAAAAACACCACTGTTGGTGCAAACTTCAAGACTGACGTCCTATGGAACAGGCAGGACTAGGTGGATTCAAAATGAGAGAATGCCACTAAAGTGTATCGCTTTCTTCGTAGGGTAAGATTGATTGTCCTGGTGATAAAACTGAACGTCTGGACTAACAAGAAAGACGCAAAGTTTGGATAATTTTTGGAAGTTAAGTTCGAGAGACTGTCTTGTAGATAATGTTGAATTCGAGGATGATGTCGATATTCGGTTGAATGGATGAAATTGGGATAAGGTCGTATTAATGAGTTGTGGAACCCAAAGGCTAAAGCACTAATACTTACTGAGGAAAGAGTGAAAAAAATGAATCAAATATTGTGTGGTCCTAGAGAAAACCCGTGACAATGGAAAGCCAAGGTCTAAGCTCTCAAGTGAAAAGTATGAGGAACAGTTTGAAAGATTCGACACCTGGTAGAAAGAAGTTGATAATAGTCGGATTAAGTATCCAAGGAATAATTAGATTGGTTGTTACCGTCATGAGAGACGATGGTTGGACTCATTTAAGGAATCATGAGAAACATGAACAGCTTTTGAGAGTATCCTATAGACTCTAAGGAGATGCTTATTCTATGCTTAATGTAAAGTGCACGAGCTGTGTACCTGATGAAATAAGATTCCTCAGTCGTGGAATTTCTGAGAAATGAAATCCTCATGGAGCCTCTGAGAATTAAAATAAGTAATGAATTGACTAAAATCGATATGAGCCACTAAAATTTTAAGTTTTTCCAGAGTTGATGAATTGCCATAAACGGATCATGGGAAGATTCCCCACAAGAGCTATTCCATTGATGAAATGGACCGAGGATGAGATGTAACGTGAAAGGATGAATGAACGTGAAAAGAGTTTTCGAGGACACGAGTCAAGTTGATGACTACGCTGATAATGGCGTTCCTATTTGGAATAAAAAGAGTTGAGAGAATCATAATGATGTGGCGTAGAAAAGAAATTTGGGGCTTAACAAGACGAACTAAAATGGGCCGTGCGAATGCACTGTAATGATAAGACCACATGAGATGGAATGCTGAATGCATAATCAGAGTTGGCTTACGAATGTCTTCACGACAAAGTTAGGAAATATTATTTGGGTGAAAGAATGTTTCAAGGCTATACCTACCACAATAATATAATGTAGTAGTTTTCCGAGAGGAATTGAACAAGAGGCAACGCTGATGCGTGAAACTGCTTGTGGAAATGAGAATGTAGCATGTTTAAAGAAAGATTTTGAAGTTATGTGAACTATAAAAGGTTGAGAGCATAGACTGCCTAAAGGGAATTGAAGGCGAGTTACGTAGATCGAAGAGATCACCCAAGTGTTGTTATAGCGACATTCATATCGCTAGAGAAGGGGGAATTAAGTAGCGGACATATATAATTGAGAATTGAGCATTGTGTAATTGGTGATGGGGGGACAAATCTTCCCTCGAGAAATAAGAGATTCAACTTCTAAATTAGAAGTTTGCCAATGGACTATTCTGACGACTACCTGAAACGTCAAATTTGAATGTCAGAAAGGAATTAAGATATTGCCATGATCGGACCCTGATAGTTAAGGAATCATGGGAATGAATAGAACATAGAGAATTAAGGTGTTCCTTGGGATGGCACAAAGGTTTGCCAAGATTGCTTTAATACTATCGATGATATGGATTGAAGGTTGAATTAGTTTAACATATAGTCGAGCATTAGACATGCCGACAAGAGAAAGGGACGTGGCTGCGAAAGTTGATGGATCACTATGATCATTAGAGATTTTCGAGTGGAATCGAGATAATAAAAGGCAAGTTGATAAAGCCCTTGAATCTCTAATGGTACGAGAGAACATTTGAAGGGAGTGATATGTCAAATGACATGAGTGCCAAAAAGCGTATTATTGTGATGGTCTAGTAAAGAACAGAGTTATTTTGAAGAATGAGAATGCAATGAGGCGTCTGTACCTCGTGAGATTGGATGATTGAGAAGATTGCAAATTTCTAGGAAGAAATTTCTGTAAAGGGGAAGAGTTGTGACATTCTGAATTTCCTGCCATTTTGAGGCTGTTGAATGAGAAGTGCCTATCGACGTATTTCAGTTTTATCTCGCTCGGATCTGATCAATCCAGAGTAAACTGACCAAAAGAAAAAGGCTAAAGTATGACAAGGTACGTGGACCTAGGAATCTCGAAAAAGGAAGTAGCACTTTGACCATAAAGATTATCGATGGAACATTTAGAACCATTAAAAGCCGATCAAATAACGATTAAGGATTCTATTGCTAGCGTTATATGATTGAAACAGGGGTGATGCCGTTTAACCAATGTATAATTTGCAAAATTTTCCTAAATCGAGTGATGACGATCAAGACCGTCGGAACCAGCGATGAACCCTCGCAATTACATGAGAACCAAAACTACCGTAACTTGAGTTGTCCTAAGTGTGATGAGAATCACAAAATCGATAAGCGTGACATCTGCAAAAGCCACCCATTAGTTCAAGATAAACTAAAGGCACGATCGACGGTAGATTGATCACGAAATGGGAGCTCGAAATTGGCAAATGGAAATAGAGAATCCCACATTAGAAAAGGATTTGACGTCGTCCCTCTAATGGTAATTTAGAATTGGAAAAACGAAATATTAGACGGGAAGTGCAAAATTACCATTTTGCCCCTTGATCATTTTTCCTTGTCTTGAGAAGAATAGAAGGACAAAATGGTCATTTAGACCTTTCAAGGTGGCTGCCAAATATTGATATAGATAGAGTCAAATGAAATCAAAGCCATTGGAGTGAATAATTGAAGCTTGCCAAGTGTCAACCGTAAAAGGGCTCAAGCATTAATTGCCCATCAAATCAATTTTATCAAATTAAACCTCATTTATTTGTGGAAAGGCTTCAATATTCACACTCATCAGCCATGACCCCCTCCCTCTCTCTTTTCCTCCTCATTTTTCTTCTTCGTCTTCCTTTTCTCTATCGGTCGAACTGCTCCAGCCCGACCAGTCCCGATCACCTCCCTTCCTCCGGCCATAACCTTTTTGTCCAGCCTCGGATTGAGGTAAAACTAATGGCGTCTGAAATTTTATCATCTTACCACTCCAACAAGATATTATAAGCTCAATTTGGCCCAGTCGTTCGTCCCGTAGGTCTGTTTGAGTTGACAAAGGTCATGGCGAGATTAGATTCTGACCAATTTTGGAGAACGATTTGTTTCATGGGCTTTAGGACTTCAAATGGCTCCAAATTTTCGGTGAGGTTTTCTACACTCATAGTATTAAAGTTGACCGAGCTATGATTGTAATTTTATTTTGGTTTGATGAGTTTTTACGGCTAATTGGGGGGGTTTCTTTGAGGCAGAATTTGACCTGCCTACGCATGGAAGAGAATTAGACGAATTGGAAGCCTTGGTGGTGTCGTTTTACTTCCAAATGTTTTTGGTGATCTCCCTAAACATGTCAATTAAGGTTATAGCAAGTTGGTTTTGTGATTGATTGAAGTTTGGAATTGAGTTCTGGATTGATTTGTGCGGGTTAGGCCAAAGCCGATTCTGTCCTGTTGGTACTTCGGTAGAACCGAATCTGTTTGGGGTTAAATAAGGGTGTTTTGGCTTTGAAATGATTAATGAGACATCATAAGATATTATATGAAATTTTATTGAGGAGAATGTGAATTGGATTGGAGATTAGAGTTGATTTAAGGGCTGAATTGTACACAAAACTCAAGTTATATTCTGCTCTATTAAAGAACTGATTGACCAAGCATTTTATGAGTTCGTGGAGGTGTCGCTGTATCTTTAATTAGACATTAGGACACCCTTGAACGTTGATTTATTTGGCTATTGAGGTATTGGTGTGAGCGAATTGAGATTCGATTGATTTTTGATCTAGAACTTGGTGAAATTGCTGAGGACGGTGCATGATCCTTGTTGGCCGTAGACTTGTTGAGTTGGAAAGAATCAATTAGCTTGGATTTCTTGCTATTCTATCAAAGGTAAGTGTCACACCCCGAACCCTGCGAGCCCGTGAACATCTCACCAGGCCGTTTATATTACAATAGTCTCCCAGAATCCCTCGGCCAATTAATCAAAATACCAAAATGATACAAGGTCACGGAAGCAATAAAACAGCTCCATACAAATTACAACGAGATGACTCAAGATAAAGGGGTATACTTCTCTTATTATTAAAATTCTCCTCAAAAGTTATCGCAGTCAAGTACACATAAGTTAATTCCTAAATCTTCAAAATCAAGATATAATCCCTAAGGCCACAAAAACATAAAACCATTCATACTATTATTTCATCGAGAACTCATCATCATCTTGCCTGTGTTTCCATCTTCAAGGACCTGAAAAAAAAATGAATCCCCAATAGGGTGGGATATATATATCTCCGCAAGTGAACCTTAAACCAAGACCTGATCGCAAGTCCCCTCAGAATACACAACCAACGATAAGCAGAAGTTTAGCCAGACAATATCACAAGGCATATAAACTAGCACACATAGACTTCAGAGTCATCACATTCATTCATTGCGTGGGCTCTCAGCTGCGATATACTTTTCCAAGCACTCTGGCCAATTGATATCACCCGGGCCACAGGCCAATCGATATTATCAAGACTTTTAGTCAATTGGCACTATGACATTCTGATTACGGGTCAATTTCAGACTCATTAATGAGAAGTAAATCTAGAGATGTATTTCAGTGGTAATCCGCTCGAATTTGATCAATTCGAGTAGGCTGACCAAAAGGGAAAGGCTAACACGAGAAGAGGTACGTGGACCTAGGTAACTCGGATAGGAAATGGCACTTTGACCATAAGGATTGTCGAGGGGATATTTAGAACCACGAAAAGGCCGATCTAAGAACGATTAAGGAATGCCTTGCGAGTGTCATACGATTGGAGCGCGGATGATGCCACTTAACCAACGTATGTTTTGCAAAATTTTCCTAAATCGAACAGTGATGATCGAGACCATTGGAACTAATGATAGACCCTCATAATTACATGGCAACCAATGTCATCATGAATTGACGAGCCCTAAACGTGATATGAATCACAGGGTCGATACGCATAATGTTTGCAAAAGTCGCCCGTCGATTTGGGATAGATTGGAACCACGTCTGATAGAGAAAATCATCAGAAACGAGTCTTGAAAATTGAAAATGGAGAATCAAGAATTCCAACGTTATATTCGGATTGGCCGTTGCCCTATCGAAGATTATTGGAACGAGAAAAACGACGTTCCAAACATCGAGGGTGAAATTACCATTTTGCCCCTCGAGCTTAAAGACTTTTCCATGCATTTGAAGAAGAGAAATTTGGTCATTAAATCCTCCCAAGGCTACCAAAAACTAGGATGAATATGGGCCATTGGATCAAGTTTGATTGACATGTGGGACAAGTTTCAATGGATGGGCAAAAGAGTGGTCAAACCCACTATTCTATAACTACCATTCAACCTTTGACTTGAGCCTTGGATATATAACATTTTCTATCTCTCCTCACCTCACATGACCGGCCATACACTCCCCTCAACTCACCGAAACCTCTCTTCTTCTTCCTCTTCATTCTGCTCGCCGGCGACCAGTCCTGCCCTTGCCGTTCGGCTGTTTCGATGCCTACATCCGGCCACCACTTGGACTCTGGCCAACCACACCAACCTAGCTCTATGTCTTGTCAATCTCTTCAAAGTGGAAGCACGACGTTTGGACCACCGAGGGGCTCCGGCCAAGAGTTTTCCCAGAAGGCGACAGAATCAGACTCAATCTGAGGTTGGTTCTGTTTCTGACCTTTTTGGAGGCCGAAATGTTGGAATCTTGAGGTCAAATTTTGTGGAGATCTAGAAGACATGTACATCTATTTGTGGTAAAAATTTGGGCTTGATTTGATGAAGATTTGACCTCAAATGGGTCTTGTGAACTATGGACAGAAACTGCCGGTATACTGACATGAAGAATCCAGCAACTTCTGAAGATATTCCGACGACAATTCGACTTCAAACCCTCGATGAGACCCTTAAACCCTTAGATAGACATGTTAAGTAGGATAGTGTTTAAATGATGGATTTGGTAGAGATTTAGGCATGGATACATTCGGTTTACACAGAACCGAACATAGCCCGGTTCGGTTTTGTGCAAATCGAATCTATGGAGGGGCTGATGATGGATGATTTGAGTCCCAAATTGGTGATTAAGACATGTTAAGATGATGAGGGTTATGTTATGGATGATTGTGGTTCATGGATTGAGGAAATTGGACAAAGGAAATTGACGGATTGGTTGGATTTTATTATGTTGTGCAGTGAGTTCGGTCTTGGACCATTGGGGGCCGAAACTTTGAGGGCTCAAGAGGAGAATTATTGTGGCATCAAACGCAAGGTAAGGGAATCCTAAACTTAGGATAGGAAGATTGGACTCGATTCGGGGAGTCAAGCAATAAATTAAATGATTTGTGAGAGTTTTCAAGAGGATCGTTCTTGGAATGTCCTAAGATTGTATAAGGGGTTTATGTGTGTCATTGCTTGTGCTTGAATTGCTTGCCATGTCTGAATGTCACTTGATTGCTTGGCATGCCATGGAATATACGAATCGCACTTGGGTTGTACTAGGCATTGTGTGTGCAAATGAATTGAAAAACATGGCGTGAGTGTGATATGGCAAAGCCCTAAGGCCCATGAGACGCAGGGCGGAGGTGGATACCCTGATGCGATCTAATCGCGAGGTCGAATTGAAATTGTGTGGCGCCCTGATGCGATCTAAACGCGGGGTTGAGATGGCTACGGTCCTGATAGGATCTAATCGCGGGACGGAGATATGAGGTGATGATATTAGCCTAGCGAATCATTGAAACCTGATGCGTTTACGCGGACCGAGCCTGATGCGATCTAATCGCAGGCATGAGCATGAGGCACGCAGGAAGAAATGGTTATGGTGAAGTGGTAGGACGAGGTGTGCATGATAATCTGAGTGTGACATGATGTTATAGCTGCATACCTGTCATTTGCGTGTCGTTATCTTTATTTGCATGTGCCTGTATAATTATGAGTTTGGAATTTTTGGGATAGACGACTACTTGAGTGGACGATTAGCCTGATCTAGGGTTAAGACTCTTTTACTGAGATGTGTATCTTACCCCTTTTGGGGACCCTTCTTTTATAGATCCTAGGCCTTAACTATGTGGCCTATTCGTTTTGAAGACCCTAATGAGATGACTGCATATTTTGATGAGTTCCCTGACGGTTAGGGGACTATATATGTGAGAAAGTGTACAGTAGTGTGGGTTGACGAGGGTAGTACGGACTGGAAGCCTCATAGGTATGAGGCGTGGCTTAGGAAAGTTGGGGACAAGACTGCTGGGCCGTTGAAGCCCCATGAAGTGCCCCAGGGAGTGATCCCTAATTAGTGCCACCCCGATAGGGACCGGGATTAGGCAAAGAGATCGGTAGTTGGATCTAAGAATGGGCCGTAGAAGACCCCGACGCTGGATTTTATTATGGAGACGGATGAGGTCATTGTCTTGGAGGCGACTGAGGAGGATCTCGTGGAGCCATCCCATGAGGAGACCATGGAGGATACCATTGAGGTTCCATCAGAGATCTTCTCCGAGTATGAGCCGACGGAGGATGCCGAGGACACCGAGGATTCTAGAAGCTCATCATAGGATTCCAGTTCGTTGGCTTGAGCTTTTGGAGGCGATTCAACCCTTTTTTTTTTTATGTTGTGAGGGACTCTTTTGTGTACTACCTCGTTACCTAGTTTATTAGCAGATTGTAGTAGCTCCTTATCTGTATGAATAGATGGTTATTATGTATGACAGTATTGATGCTATCCAAGTCCCACTTAACTTATATTTTGTACGGAGGAGTTGTTTACTTATCGCTTCCGCGTGCTTGTACATTATACCTCTCTCGTCTTATTTGTGGATCTTGGGACCACGAGAGATACTTGGTTTGCTTGCAGGATGTCGCGTGTTCGTGCCCGGGGCGCGGGGCATGACATCCTTGTTTGCTTGGTATCAGAGCAAGTTCAGCTCGATCCAAAGTTGCTTGAGGATTGGAGTAATAAGGAGGATTAAGTTGGGACTTAGATGGATAGCAAGACCTTTGGAGACTGGTTATGTTAAGGCATGGGGTGTATAGTATGTGACCTGGTACTTATGACTGGTGTTTGATCTTGGCAGGGTTATGGTAAGACAAGAGAAAGTTGAGTTCCCTGGTTGGAATTGAAGGTCATTTTTGGTCCTCGGCCTGTTTGATGAATGAAAGTGATTAGTTTTAGTGAATCACTGGAATGAATGGAACTGAGAAATGGCCATGGGCTATTTGTTGAAATGTTTCTGGAGTCTTTGATATGGAGTACTGTTGGATTGTAACTGCTTATTTTAAGGGTTAGCTGGTGGCTTTGGGTTTAGATGAATGGGTGAGTTACTAACTTCTTGCTGAACTTGTGATGGACCAGGTTCAGTAGAAAGAAACAAGGATGAGCAACCCGTCTAGAAGGTCTGGAAGGCCAAGAGGCGGAGCTTCTAGCTCGAGGCCGCCCATAGCAGAAGATCCAAGGATGGATGGTGTGCTGAGGGCTCTGGAAAGAATTGGCGACTTGATCGATAGGCAAACCCAGGATCGGGATGCTACAATTGCCCAAGCAGTAGAAGCTGCCATGGCTGTCGTCAATACCAACAACGATAACAATGGTGGTAATGGAAGCCAAAATGAACATGGCTAGGGAAATGAAGCTGTGAATGCCCAAGAAGAAATCATCGTGGCCAGGCAGATGGGCCAGTTAGTGGAGCAGTTTATAAAACCGAAGCCTACTCAATTCGATGGAGCTGGAGATCTTGAGCTAGTACCCAGGTGGATCGAGAAGCTAGAGAAAGCTTTTGGGGTACTGAAGTGCACCGACGAGGAGAAGGTGTTGCTAGCAGTGTACCAACTAGAAGGTACGACAAATGATTGGTGGGATGCCACCAAGGACGGAGTCTTCCCTGAATGGACAACCATGAATTGGGATGTGTTTAAGACAGCGTTCAATGACAAGTACTTCTCTGAGATGGCCAGGGAAAGGAAGCAGGTGGAATTCCTGCAGTTGCGTCAGAACTAGTTAACGATATATCAATACGAGGCCGAGTTCTCGAGGCTGTTGAGGTACATACCTCGATCTGTAGAGGATCCTTAGGAGAAAGTAAGGAGGTTTAGGGACGGTTTGAGGCCTAAGCTCCGTAGTTAGATGATTGCCTTGAATCTGAGGACTTATAAGGAGATATACGAACGGTGCCAGATGATAGAAAGGGACTTGAAAGAGAGAAATACCGTAACTAGATCATGGTTTACATCATTTAGAGATAACCGCCAGATGGGCAAGAGGCCGATAGCGGGCAATAGACGTTTCGTGCCTCTCGTGAGGAAAAATATCGTGAAGCTGCCGAATCCCATTAACTGGAGCTATCACCTTTGTGGCAGGAGGCATGGAAATGGGCCAAGCTAGGTAAGGATCGGGGCTTGTTTTAAGTGTGGTCAGCTGGGCCACCAGATGAGGACGTGCCCGAGTTAAGCTTCGACAAATCGACCTCAAAGGCAGAGATCGCAGGCTGGACCATCGCCTGCTATTCCCAAAATTGAGCAGAATCGACCACCGACATAGGAAGAGTGTATGCAGTAGCCCACAAAGAGGCGGAGGAAGCACCAGGTGTGGTCACATGTATGGTTTACTTGTGCAACCAAGCTGCATACGCATTGTTTGACCCTGGTGCCACACATTCATTCGTGTATGCACAATTTGCTGAATTAGTGGGAATGAAATTGAAACCGTTGAATGTAATTCTGTATGTTGCCACACCGTTAAAGGATAATATATTGGTTTCATTGGGCTGTGTTGGTTGTGAGATTGTGATTGGAGGGAGTAAGAGAGTATTGACCTAGTTGTATTATCCATGTATGATTTTGACGTAATCATAGTAATGGATTGGTTGGGTAAGCACGGGTCAGTAGTGGACTGTGGTAGTATGATAATTTGGTTTTATTCGAGAGGCCGCCCTAGCTTTGAATTGGTGGGAAGTCGAGGAGGAATCTCGATCCCCTTAATCTTATTTGTGGAAGTGACCAAGTTGATGTCTGAAGGGTGTTAGGTATACTTACTGGCAGTAATGGACACGACTACGGAAAAACCAAAGTTAGAGAGTGTCTCGGTAATTCGTGAATTTCCTGATGTGTTTCCCCAAGAGTTGCCAGGGTTACCATCAGAACAAGAAATATAATATGTAATCGAGTTAGCTCCTGGAACGAAACCGATCTCGAAAGCACCTTACAGGATATCCCTGTCAAAACTGAAAGAGTTAAAGGTGCAGATGCATGAACTGTTGGATAAGGGATTCATCTGACCTAGTGCTTCACCGTGGGGAGCGCCAATGCTATTCGTAAGGAAGAAGGATGAGTCTTTGCATCTATGCATTGACTATCGGCAGCTGAACCAGGTAACGGTGAAGAACAAATATCCACTGCCGAGAATTGATGATCTGTTTGATTAGTTATAAGGAGCGACGGTATTTTCAAAGATTGATCTGAGAACAGGGTATCACCAGTTGAGGATCAAGAAGGAAGACATATCTAAGACTGCCTTTGGGACGAGGTATGGTCATTATGAGTTTACGGTGATGCCGTTTGGATTGACCAACGCTCCAGCTGCTTTTATGGACCTGATGCATCGAGTATTTAAGGAGTTTCTAGACAGATTCGTCATAGTCTTTATTGATGATATCTTGATTTACTCGAGGAGTAATACAGAACATGAGAAGCACCTAAGAATTGTACTATAGACTCTGAGGGAGCATTCACTCTATGCAAAGTTGAGTAAATGTGAGTTCTGGCTGAACAGGGTAACATTTCTTGGTCATGTAGTGTTTGACGAAGGAATCGCAGTAGATCCTGCAAAGATTGAGGGTGTAACCAATTGGCCTAGGCCTACTATGGTCACTCAAGTCAGAAGTTTCTTGGGACTGGCGGGATACTACAGGCTTTTTGTGGAGAAATTCTCATCCATAGCCATCCCATTGATGCGGTTGACGAAGAAGGAAACGAGATTTGAATGGACTGATAAGTGTGAGAGGAGTTTTCAAGAGCTTAAACATAGATTGACGATCGCGCCAGTACTGACGATTCCATCCGGACCAAGAGGTTACGAGATATACAGCGATGCTTCGCTGAAAGGATTGTGTTGTGTACTGATGCAGCATGGAAGAGTAGTAGCCTACGCGTCTAGACAGTTGAGGCCACATGAAGTGAAATATCCAACTCATGATCTGGAGTTAGCAGCAATTGTATTTGCTCTGAAGATTTAGAGACATTACTTATGTGGCGAGAAGTTTCAAATCTATACCGACCACCAGAGCGTAAAGTATTTGTTTTTCCAAAAAGAGCTGAACATGAGGCAGCGTAGGTGGATGGGGTTGCTCAAGGATTATGATTGTGACATACTATATCATCTTGGGAAAGCAAACAGAGTAGCAGATGCGCTGAGTCAGAAGTCGAGCATCGCATGTCTGTTAGTGAGAAGTTGGTCGATGATAGAAGACTTGAGAGATTCTGAGTTCAGACTAGAAGTCTGTTAGTTGTCTAGTTTGATAGCTACGTTAAGGGTGGAACATGAGGTTCAAGAAGAAATAAAGGCCCTACAGTCTGTGGACCTAGAGATTGAGAAGATCCTTGAGATGTATACAACAAAGAGAAAACCTGAGTTTCAGGTGTCTGATGACGGAATTCTGAACTTCCGAGGACGATTGTGCGTACCAAAGGACGAATGACTCAGGGAAAGGATTTTATCGGAGGCTCATAGCAGCAATTATAGTATTCACCCTGGAAGTATGAAAATGTATCAGAACTTGCGACATCACTATCGGTGGAACGGGATGAAGGTGGACGTAGCAAGGTATGTGGCTAAATGTTTGACATGCCAGCAAGTGAAAGCGCAACACTATAAGCTTGGAGGATTATTACAGTCACTGGAGATTCCAGAATGGAAGTGGGAGAATGTGACTATGGATTTTGTGATGGGACTCCCAAGAAGCTAAAGAGGTCACGACTCTATATGGGTAGTCGTTGACAGATTGACCAAGTCCGCACATTTCATTCCGGTGCGAAAGGACTTCGCTATGGATAAGTATGTAGGGTTGTACATGAGACAGATAGTGAAGCTGCACGGAGTGCCTATGACGATCACCTCGGATAGAGATCCCAAATTCATGGCAAATTTTTGAAAGAGTTTGCAAGATGCTATGGGAACCCGACTGTAGTTTGGTACGGCGTACCATCCACAAATGGATGGACAGTCGAAAAGGACGATACAGACGCTTGAGGATATGCTACGAGCATGCGTCATTGATTTTAAAGGTGGATGGGAAGACCAGCTGCATCTGGTAGAGTTTGCTTATAATAATAGCTACCAACAGAGCATCCTTATGGCACCATTTGAAGCACTCTATGGAAGAGCCTGCAGAACCCTGATTTGCTGGGTGAAGTTGGAGAAAAAAGCATCACAGGCCCAAAATTGGTAGAGCAATCGGTGGAAGTAGTGAAAATAATTGGGGATAGACTGAGGACGGCATAGAGTCATTAGAAGAGCTATGCAGATAAGCGGCGCAAGCCCTTGGAGTTTCAAGTGGGCGATCACGTCTTCCTCAAGGTATTGCCAATGAGAGGACTATCATGATTCGGAAAGAAAGGGAAGCTGAGCCCAAGGTATGTAGGCTCATTCGAAATACTAGAGCGGATTGGAACCTTAGCCTACAGGCTTACCTTGCCGCCTAATCTATCCCAGGTGCATAATGTATTCCATGTGTCGATGCTGCGAAAGTATGAACCAGACATGACTCATGTGCTGGATTATGAGACCATAGAAGTGGACGACCGAGTGTCTTACGTGGAGAGGCTGATAAGGATCGAGGACCGGAAGGAGCAAATCCTTAGGAACAAGAAGATCCCACTGGTCAAGGAAGTATGGGAGTACCATGGAACTGAAGGTGCCACGTGGGAGAATGAAGAGACGATGAGGCGACAACACCTCAATTTATTTGAGTAATTAAGTGTAATGTAAATTTTGGGGATGAAATTTTTGTAAGGGGGGAAGAGTTGTGACATTTTGATTACTAGTCAATTTCAGACTCATTAATGAGAAGTAAATCTAGAGATGTATTTCAGTCGTATTCCGCTCGAATTTGATCAATTCGAGTAGGCTGACCAAAAGTGAAAGGCTAACGCGAGACGAGGTACGTGGACCTAGGTAACTCGGATAGGAAATGGTGTTTTGAACATAAGAATTGTCGAGAGGATATTTAGAACCATGAAAAGGCCGATCTAAGAACGATTAAGGAATGCCTTGCGAGTGTCATACGATTGGAGTGCGGGTGATGTCGCTTAACCAATGTATGATTTGCAAAATTTTCCTAAATCGGACAGTGACGATCGAGACCATAAGAACTAGTGATAGACCTTCATAATTACATGACAACCAAAGTCGCCACGAATTGATGAGCCCTAAACGTGATATGAACCACAGGGTCGATACGTGTAATGTCTGCAAAAGCCGCCTGTCGGTTTGAGATAGACTGAAACCACATTTGATAGAGAAAATCATCAAAAATGAGTCTTGAAAATTAAAAATGGAGAATCAAGAGTTCCAACGTTATATTCAGATTGGCCGTCGCCCTATCGAAGATTATTGGAACGAGAAAAAAGACGTTCCGAATATCGAGGGTGAAATTACCATTTTGCCCCTCGAGCTTAAAGACTTGTCCATGCATTTGAAGAAGGGCAATTTGGTCATTAAATCCTCCCAAGGCTGCCGAAAACTATGGGCCATTGGATCAAGTTTTATTGACATGTGGGACAAGTGTCAATGGATGGGCAAAAGAGTGGTCAAATCCACTATTCTATAACTACCATTCAACCTTTGACTTGAGCCTTGGATATATAGCATTTTCTATCTCTCCTCACCTCACATGATCGGCCATACACTCCCCTCAACTCACTAAAACCTCTTTTCTTCTTCCTCTTCATTCTGCTCGCTGGCGACCAGTCCAGCCCGTATCGTTCGGCCGTTCTGACCCCCACCTCCGGCCACCACCTGGACTCCGGCCGACCACACCAACCTAGCTCCACATCTTGCTTACCTCCTTGAAGTGGAACCACGACGTTTGGACCACCGAGGTGCTCCGGCCAAGAGTTTTCCCGGAAGCCGATAGAATTAGACTCAATCTGAGGTAGGTTCTATTTCTGACCTTTTTGGAGGCCAAAATGTTGGAATCTTGAGGTTAAATTTTGTGGAGATCTAGGAGACATGTACATCTATCTGTGGTAAAAATTTGGGCTTGATTTGATGAAGTTTTGACCTCAAATGGGTCTTGTGAACTATGGATAGAAACTGCCGGTATACTGACTTGAAGAATCCGGCAACTTCCGAAGAGATTCCGGCGACGATTCGACTTCAAACCCTCGGTGAGACCCTTAGACCCTTAGATAGACATGTTAAGAGGTAGGAACATGTTTAAATGATGAATTTGGTGGAGATTTAGGCAAGGACATATTCGATTTACATAGAACCGAACATAGCTCGGTTCGGTTCTGTGCAAACCAAATCTGTGGAGGGGCTGATGATGGATGATTTGAGTCTCAAATTGGTGATTAAGACAAGTTAAGATAATGAGGGTTATGTTATGGTTGATTGTGGTTCATGGATTGAGGAAATTGGAGAAAGAAAATTGACGGATTGGTTGGATTTTATTAGGTTGCGCGGTGAATTCGGTCTTAGACCATTGGGGGCTGAAACTTTGAGGGCTCAAGAGGAGAATTATTGTGGTATCAAATGCAAGGTAAGGGAATCCTAAACTTATGATAGAAAAATTGGACTCGATTGGGCGAGTCAAGCAATAAATTGAATGATTTGTGAGAGTTTTCAAGAGGATCGTTCTTGGAATGTCCTAAGATTGTATAGGGGGTTTATGTGTGCCATTGCTTATGCTTGAATTGCTTGCCATGTCTGAATGTCACTTGATTGCTTGGCATGTCATGGAATATACAAATCGTACTTGGGTTATACTAGGCATTGTGTGTGCAAATGAATTGAAAAACATGGCATGAGTGTGACATGGAGAAACCTTGAGGCGTATGAGACGCGGAGCGGAGGTGGATACCCTGATGCGATCTAATCGCGGGGCCGAATTGAGATTATGTGGCGCCCTAATGCGATTTAATCGCAGGGTTGAGATGGTCACGGTCCTGATGCGATGTAATCGCGGGATGGAGATATGAGGTGATGATATTGGCCTGGTGAATCATTGAAACCTGATACGTTTACGCGGGTTGTCAGTGACGGTCTGATGAGTTTATGCGGACCTAGCTTGATGCGATCTAATTGCGGGCATGAGAATGAGGGAGGCACGACGAGATAGTTGGGGTGAAGTGACAGGTTGAGGTGTGCATAATCATCTGAGTGTGACATGATGTTATAGCTGCATACCTATCATCTGCGTGTTGTTATCTTTTTTTGTATGTGCCTGTATAATTATGAGTTTGATATTTTTGGGATAGATGACTGCCTGAGTGGACGGTGAGCCTGACCTAGGGTTAGGACTCTTTTACTGAGATGTGTATCTCACCTTTTTTAGGGACCTTTCTTTTACAGATCCTAGGCCTTAACCGTGTGGCCTATTCATTTTGGAGACCCTAAGGAGATGACCGCATATTTTGATGAGTTCCCTGATGGTCAGGGGACTATGTATGTGAGAAAGTGTATAGTAGTGTGAGTTGACGAGGGCAGTACGGACTGGAAGCCTCATAAGTATGAAGCGTGGTTTAGGAAAGTTGGGGACAAGACTATTGGGCCGCTGAAGCCCCATGAGGTGCCCTAGGGAGTGATCCCTAATTGGTTCCACCTCGATAGGGACCAGGATCAGGTAGAGGGATTGGTAGTCAGATCTAGGAACGGGCCGGAGTAGACCTTGACGTTGGATTTTACTGTGGTGAAGGATGAGGTCATTGTCCTGGAGGTGATCGAGGAGGATCTCGTGGAGCCGTCCCATGAGGAGACCATGGAAGATATCATGGAGGTTCCATCCGAGACCATATTCGAGTATGAGTCGACGGATGATGTTGAGGACACCGAGGATTCCAATAGCTCATCTTTGGATTCCAGTTCATTGGCTTGAGCTTTTGGAGGCGACCCGACCCTGTTTCTTTTGGATGTTGTGAGGGACTCTTTTGTGTAATACCCCGTTGCCCAGTTTGTTAGCGGATTTTAGTAGCTCCTTATCTGTATGAATAGATGGTTATTATGTATGGCAGTACTGATGCTATCCAGGTCCCACTTAATTTATATTTTGTACGGAGGAGTTGTTTACTTATCGCTACCACGTGCTTGTACATTATACCTCTCTCGTCTTATTTGTGGATCTTCGGACCACGAGAGATACTTGGTTTGCTTATAGGGAATTACGTGTTCGTGCCCAGGGCGCGGGGCGTGACAGGTACTATTGGGGTCACAAGCCAATCGATACCTTTAGGGCTCACAACCAATTGTAATCTCAGTGGCTCACAACCATTTGATACCACTAGGGCCACATGTCAATCGATATCACTGGGGCTCATAGCCAATGCGATTTTCGAGGCCACAAGCCAACGATCTCTGGGGCACTATAGCCCATTCATATAGCGTCGGCACTATAGCCGTTTATATGGCATATGCATTATAGCTAACTATGTAACATAGACATTATAACCAATTCACTAGCAGGGCTTCATAGCCAATTCATATAAATCCAGGGTTTAATAGCCAAATTATATCTCTAAGGACTCAATAGCCACTTACATCACAAGGCAATCAATCCCACAATTAGTTTTCTTGACATTCCAATCGAATTTCTCACACAATCGCCACTCAATGTGAAATTCCACATGGCCATGCAAGCATTCGTGTCATTCGAGTAGTAAATCATCAATTCAATCATAGTAAATCATAATTTCACTCGAGGCAAGCATGTATGGTTCGGTCCACCCACATTTCATGCGGCCACTAACAATTCAAACACCTTAGGTGCACAATTTAATCAATTTACCACCCAAACTCATCTAGTAGTGTCCTAACGTTCGAGTAAAGGTTTGAGGGACACTTACCTTTCGTCAATAGCAGGAAATCCAAACCAATTGATCCTTCCCAACTCGGCAAGTCCATAGTCAACAAGGATCACACGCCGTCCTAGGAAATTTTATCAATTCCAGAAAAAACTCAATCGAATTCCACTTCCACCAAACCAATTTCTCAATAACCAACCAAGTGACAATCTAAGGTGCCTTATCGATCAATCAAGGACTCGACAATACCTCTACAAGCCCTCAAAGCATTCGGTTCAAATAGAAATTACATAGGGCAGATTATAACTTTGAGTTTCGCGCACAATTTAGCCCTTAAATCACCTATAATTTCCAATCCACTTCATTTATTCCCAAATAACACCTTATACAATGTCTTATGTAGTTTCACAGACCATTTCGAAGCCAATATACCTCTTAAATAATCCCCCATGGATTCGATAAAAACAGGGCATCAACAGAGCAGAACCGATTTTGGTTTAATATGCACAAATCAGTCTATAACTCAATCTTAGGTTCTAATTCCTCACGAAATTAACTTGCTAAAACCTTAATCTACATGTAAAGGAAGCTCACCGAGAGTTTTGGAGCGAAACAATAACACAAAACCTTCGAACAACCCGATTTCCCCCACGGTCCTCTAACGGGCAGAATTTATCTATGAAAGATCACGGGGTTTCATCCATTAAAACCCACCTCAACTCCCACAAATCCTCAATATCAGCTTGCTAAATTCTTATACTATGAGTTTAGAGTAACTCACCAAAAATTTGGATCCATTTGAAGTCCGAAAGCCCTAAAAAACGGACTCTCTCCAAAACCAGGTCAGATTCTGACTTTTTCCCACTAAAATAGACCTACGAGACAAACGGATGGGTCAAATTAAGCTTATAATATCTTGTTAGAATGGCAAGACAATAAAATTTAAGATGGTGATAGTTTTACCTCAATTTGACGTTAAACGACAAAGTTATGACCGGAACAGTGAAGTCATTTTTGTTTGTCCATGAGAAACTGCTCGGCCGAGAGAGAGAAAAAAGAAGAAGAAGAAGAAGGAAAAGAGAGGGGGAGAGGGTGCACAACTGAAGAGGGTTGGTATGAAGCTCCCCTCAATAATTGATGGTTTAATTTTGGACATGATAAGTTAAATGGGTAATTAATGCTTGGCCTCTCCTTGGTTGACATATGTCCAAGCTTTTAGAAGACCTTGTTCATCCATTGACCCCTTTGACCAATCCTCCATCACATTTTCGTCAGCCTTTGGGGGTGTAAATTGACCAAAATAACCTTCTAAACTTTTTAAGGCAAGGCCATAGGTTAAGGGGCAAAATGGTCATTTGGCACTTTTTGTCCCAAATTCTATTTTTCCAATATAAACCACCCTCAATGAGGCGATGCCCATTTCAATTCAAATTTTGGAATTCCTATACGTCCAATACCTAAATCTCGAGGTCGAATTTCATGTCGAACTCTTGTCGACTGTAATTCAAGTTTATCCCTAACTGATAGGCGACTCTTGCAGGAGCTATGCGTATCGACCTTGGGATTTTTATTAAGTTGTGGCGACTTTGATTGTTATGTAATTGCGAGAGTTTATCGCTAGCTCCTGCCATCTTCATCATCGGAATCCGATTTAGGAAATTCTCGCAAATTTCATAGTGGTTAAGCGGAATCACCTGTGTCCCAATGTATAACACTAGCAAGACATTCCTTGATCATTTCTAGATCGATCTCGGCTGGCCCAGAATATTTCCTCAACAATCCTTATGGTCAAAGTGTCATTTCTCATTCAAATTCCCCAGATCCACGTATCCGACTCAGCGTCAGTCTTTCCTTTTGGTCAGATAACTCAAGAGTGGCCAACTCCGAGCGAGTTATAATTGAAATACACCGATCGATATCCTTCCATTCAATAGCCTTGAGAGGGTCGGAAATCGGAGTGTCACAGTAAGTGAACCTTAAACCTCTACTAGGACTTTAGGATACTATTGGACATCTTTGGTTGATGAATTGCTTGATTGAGTGGTGGATTCCATGACTTAAATGGCATAGTATGACAATTGAATTATGATATGCCTATGTGATATATTTGGCTATTGAGCCCTTGATGATTTAATTGGCGATAATGCCTATGTGATTTAATTGGCGGTAATGCTTACCTGATTTATATGGCTATAGTGCCTATGAGATCGAATTGACTATGAGCCCCATGATACCGATTGGCCAGATTGCCCCAGTTATATTGATTGGCTATGAGCCCTAGTGATATCGATTGACCAGAGTGCCCTAGTGATATCGATTGGCTATGAGCCCTGGTGATATCAATTGACCAGAGTGCCCTCTAGAAGTACATCGAGGCCTAAGAGCCCCGGCGATGAATGACTGTAGTGTCATTGTGATGACTTTTAAAGTTATGTGTGCTTATTTATATACTATGTGCTTGAAGCTCTAACCCATGAGATTGAGTATGTTGGACTGTGACCTTGGTTTATTCCTATCTTACTGAGATACTTGATTTATGAAGGCCATATACTAATGCCTGGAAGAGCTTCTGCATTTTTTCCTTCATTTTATGCTCTGGGAGGACTGATGGCCTAGTCTAGGTTTAGGGAGAGCTTGCTGAGATTTATATCTCACCCCGTCGTGGGATTACCATTTTTCTGATCCCTGGCGATGAAACACTAAGTTTGTAAAGGACTGGTATATATGAAAGAAGAAATTGTAGGGAAACTGATTTACCATTTTGCGGTTTAAGAATGTCATGTTGTGTTGAAGATATAATTGTAATATCTGATTTTGAAATGAGAGTTCATAAGAAGACGTACTGTTACGCCCTACGCTTCGGGCACGAGCTCGCGACTCCCTGCAAGCATAAACTCTCTCTCGAGGTCCCAGGATTCACATAGGTCGAGAGATGAACCATATCGATAGCAAGCGGAAGCGATAATATACAAGCTCCTCCGTACAATAATAAAAAGGGATCGGAGTAGCGAGAGTACTAATAGATACATATACTCTCAAGGATTCATATAAGAGCACTGGCAAACTAAACATGCTGATCAGCAGGGGTGATAGGGCCAATACAAAAGAAGATCATCACATCTCCTAAAAAGAATTAGGCATCGAGGTCACCATCAAATATCAGATCAGAAGGACAGAGACTTCTAAGTCGAGCTACTAGAGTCATCAGTATCCTCAGTATTCTCAAATGGCTCGTACTCCGACAATGTCTTAGAGAATACCTCCACGGTGTCCTCAAGCGTCTCGTCAGCTGACGGCTCCACCTGGTCGTCCTCGGTAGCCTTAACCACGATGACCTCATCGGTGTCCTCTAAGGTCGGGGTCCTCTCAAGAATGCTCTTCGAGCCGGCTATTGACCCCTCAGCCTCTACCGAATTCCGAGCAGGATGACACTAGTTAGGGATTACCCCGCGGGGTATCTCAGTGGGCTTCAATGGCCCCGTAGAAACATCCCATACTTTCTAAACCAGGCCTCGTACCTATGAGGCTTCCAACTGCTGCCACCCTCATCAACCCAAACTACGGTGCATTTCCTAACGTACACAGTTTCCTATTCGTCCGAGAACTCATCAAAATATACCGACATCTCTTTTGGGTCACCAAACCTAATTAGCCACATGATCACGGTCTAGGATCTGAAAAAATAGGGTCCCACAATGGGGTGAGATTTACATCTCAGTAAGGTAGGTCCTAACCCTAGGTTAGGCTGACCATACACTCAGGCAAATGCAATCAAGGACAAGCGTACATGCAACCACAAGAGGTATTCAATGGTCATTAAACAACATGCTGATGAAACGAGTGTCAGGCATGCAGTTATGGTACCATATCACATCACTAGAATCAAACACACATTGCCATGCCAAATCACACACTCCACCCATCCAATCTTCCTTATTTTCACGCTCGCGTTTAGAACGCCTCAGGCTCGATCCACGTAAATACACCTCAGACCATCACATTGGCAAACCCACGTAAATGCATCAGGCTTTGAATTTCACTCTAGGCCTGTGTCGACACATCTCAACTCCATCCTGCGTTTCAACGCATCAGGACTATGGCCATTTCAACCCCACGTCTCGTATGCCTCAAGGTATCGTTCAACTCAAATCCCGCGCCTCAGAGCCTCAGGGTATCCATCTACACAACTCTGCGTCTCAACGCCTCAGGATGTCATAATTTCTCAAACATTCCACATGCTCATTTCAATTCATAACACATGCTCAATTTCAAACTCATGCAACGAGCAACACATCAATGGCATGCAAGATAATTAAATTCAACATTCAAATTCGATAATCATTCCATGAAACAAGCATTGTCAAGCATACAAGCCGTCTACATCTCTCAAGGATACATAAAGACAATCTCTCCATAAACTTCTAGGAAATCAATCCAATTCATGCTCAATTCACCCAATTGAGTCCAATCCTCCTAGCTAAGGTTTAGAAACTCCTTACCTCAAGCTTAAATCAACAAAATTCTCCTTCTAAGCACTTCAATGGTTCGGTCCAATTATCCCAAGAGCAAGTCAATCGCAAAACCTAAGGAAATTCATTCAATCGTCAATTTTTCTTGCTCAATTCGCCAATCCATGAAACATAAACCTCATTGACATGTTCTCATGTTTGTCGACATTCTAGCATGTCTCATTGATGAATTTGAGACTCAATTCCAACACCAACAGTCTCCCATAGAATCGGTATGCACAGAACCGAACAGGACATTATTGGTTCCGTGCATATCTCAACCATTCAGCGCTTAAACTAACCTTAATCCTCAATCTATCCATCGATCTACTTGCTAATACTTAGTCCTAGGTGTTAGAGAGCCTCACCGAAAGTATGAAGCTAAGGCGACGCCGAAAAGTCCTTGAACGGCGCGGGTTCCTCTAAGTCCTCAAACGATCAATTTTCTGCCATTCAAACACACGACCCATTTGGGATCAAAACTCTATCAAATTCCTTCAAAGTTTTTACCACAACTCAGTCTATATGTCCTCTAAATGTCCACAAAGTTTGGTAAAAAAATTCAAAAGATTCAGGGTCCTACGGAGTCTAAACAGTGGCTTATCTCCACCTACGATGGTTTTCGTCGACTTCCGGGAGAATGGCTGGCCGGAGGTCCTCAGGTGGTCAAATGACATGATTCAACTTGGAGAATGTCGGCAAGAGGATGAGGAAGGAGTTGGTGGTCGGCTCGACAATTGAAAGTCACCAGAGATAGCGGTTGACGGTGGCGAACAGGCAGTCAGCGGCTTGTCGATTGTAGCTCCTCGGCGAAGAAGAAGAAGAAAATCGATAGATGGAGGGGGTTTCAGCTAAGAGAGAGAGAGAGGGTGAGGTATATACTCAATTTCAAGACTCAACTATGTTTGAATAGTAGGTTAAAAGTGGTCCTATCAACATCAAGGCTTAATCCTTTGACACTTGTCCATGTGTCAATCAATGCTTCATCCAATGGCTCTCAATTTATCAAATTTTAGGCAGCTATAATGGGGCTTCAATGATCAAAATGCCCTATTGCAATTATAAATGCAAGGCTAAGGCTTGAGGGGCAAAATGGTATTTACCTCCGACGTTTGGAACGTCGTTTTTCTAATTTTAATTTTCTTCGGTAAGGCGACGACCAATCCAATTATAATGTTAGAATTCTTGATTCTCCATTTTCTAATTTCGAGTCTCGTTTCTGAATCATTTCTCTATTAGATGTGGTTCCAGCCTATCTCAAACTGACGGGCGGCTTTTGTAGATGTTACGCGTATCGACCCTGTGATTTATATCACAATTAGGGCTCGTCAATTCATGGTGACTTTGATTGTCATGTAATTATAAGGGTCTATCACTAGTTTCGACGGTCTCGATCGTCACTGTCCGATTTAGGAAAATTTTGCAAATTATACATTGGTTAAGCGGCATTGCCCGCGCTCCAATTGTATAATGCTAACAATGCATTCCTTAATCATTCTTAAATCGGCCTTTTAGTGCTCCAAATGTCCCCTCGGCAATACTTATGGTCAAAGCGCCATTTCCTATTTGAGTTTCCTAGGTCCACGTACCTCGTCTTGCGTTAGCCTTTCCCTTTTGGTCAGTTTATTCGAGATTGATCAGATTCGAGTGAGATACGAATGAAATACATCATTAGATACTTTCTCATTAATGAGTCTTGAAATGACAGGAAAAATCAGAATATCACAACTCTTCCCCCTTACAAAAATTTCGTCCTCGAAATTTACAATAAACCCGTTACTCAAATAAATGGGGGTATTAACGCCTCATCTTTCCTCGCTTTCCTACGTAGCGCCTTCGGTTCCATGGTGCTCCCAAACAACTTTGACCAATGTAATCGTTTTATTCCTCAGAATTTTCTCTTTTCGGTCTTCGATCCTAACTGGCTTTCTACATAGGATACTCTGTCATCCACTTCTATAACCTTGTAGTCCAGCACATGCGTCGGGTCCGGCTCGTACTTCCGTAGCATGGATACATGGAAGACGTTGTGCACTTGGGATAGATTAGGCGGTAAGGCCAGTCTGTAGGCTAAGGTCCCAATCCGCTCTAGAATCTCAAATAGACCTGCGTACCTTGGGCTCAGTTTTCCTTTCTTTCCAAATCGAGATAATCCCCTCATCGGCAATACCTTAAGGAAAACATGATCGCCAACTTAAAACTCCAAAGGCTTACGCTGTGACATTCTAATTTCCTATCATTTTCAGACTCATTAATGAGAAATGTATCTAGCGATGTATTTCAGTCATATCTCGCTCGAATCTGATCAATTTGAGTTGACTGACCAAAGAGGAAAAGCTAACACGAGACAAGGTACATGGATCTAGGAAACTCGAATAGGAAATGACGCTTTGATCATAAGAATTGTCGAGGGGACATTTAGAGCCATAAAAGGCTGATCTAAGAACGATTAAGGAATGCATTGCTAGCGTTATACGATTGGAGCGCGAGTGATGCCGCTTAACCAATGTATAATTTGTAAATTTTCCTAAATCGAACAGTGACGATCGAGACCATCAAAACTAGTGATAGACTCTCACAATTACATGACAACCAAAGTCGCCATGAATTGACGAGCCCTAATTGTGATATGAACATAGGGTCGATACGCGTAACGTCTGCAAAAGCCACCCGTCAGTTCGGGATAGATTGGAACCACATCTGATAGAGAATTGAATCAGAAACGAGTCTTGAAAATTAAAAATGAAGAATCAAGAATTTCAACATTACAATTGGATTGGTTGTCCCCTTATCGAAGAAATTTAGAATCAGAAAAATGACGTTACGAACGTCGGGGGTAAAATTACCATTTTGCCCCTCAAGCCTTAACCTTACCTATATATTTGGATGAGGGCATTTTGATCATTAACACACCCCCAAAGCTGTCGAAAATTGAAGAAAATGGGAGCCATTAGATGTACTTTGATTGACGCATTGGACAAGTGTCAATGGATTAAGCCATGAGTTGATGTGTATACTTTTTACCTACCATTCAACTCAAGTTGACCTTTGAAATTGCATATACCTCTCTCTCTCTCTCTCTCTCTCTCTTTCCCCCCTTACTTGGCCAAACACCCCCTCCATTGACGAAAATCTTCTTCTTCTTCTTCTTCTTCTCCTTCAACGCCGAGCTGCATTATCGACTGGTTCTGCCATCGCCGATCGCTGCCGTCGACCTCTACCTCCGGCGATTTCCAGCCATCGAGCCGACCACCCACTCCTTCCTCAACGTCTTGCCGACGTTTTCAAGGTGGAAGTGAGTCATTTGGTTTAGTGAGGAGCTCTGGCCAGCCAATCTTTCGAAAGTCGACGGAAATCATCGCAACCAGAGATAAGCCATGTTTTAGGCCTCTTGAGACCCCGAAAACTTAGAGTTTTTCGACCAAATTTTATGAAAATCTAGGGGACACATAGATTGAGCCGTGGTAAAAATTTTGGGTTAATTTGATGGAGTTTTGACCCCAAATGGGACTTGTGTTTGAAGGGCCAGAACTGACTGGTTGAAGGCTTGGGAAGACCGGTGTCATTCAAGGAGTTTCCGATGTCGACTTGGCTCCAAATTTTCGGTGAGCTTCCCAAACCCTTATAAATACATGTTAGCAAGTAGATTAGTGAATAAATTAAGGATTTGAGGTGGTTTAAAGACTAGTTAGTTGGGGTATACATAGAACTGAAATTGCCCGATTCGGTTCTGTGCATGCCGATTCGGTTGAGGGCCATTGGCATTGAAATTGAGTCTTAAATTATCATTGAGACATGCTAGGATGTTGAGGAACATGCCAATAAGGTTTATGTCCCATGGATCGGCGAATTGAACAAGAAAAAATTGATGATTGGATGAATTTCATTAGGTTGCGCGGTTAAGTTGTCCTTGGATTATTTGGACCGAACTCTTGAGGTGCTTGGGAGAAGGATTGTGTTGCATTAAGCTTGAGGTAAGGGGATTCTAAACCTTTGATAGGCGAATTGAACTCAATTGGGCAAGTCGAATGCAAGTTTGCTTAATTCTTGGAAGATTTTAAAGTGATTGTTCATTGTACGTCCTAGGAGGATATAGATGACCCAAATGCTTAACCATGCTTGTGCCTTGAGTGATTTGTGGCATTTGAGTATTGAACTTGATTGCTTCATATGCCATAAGTGTGTTATTCGTGCATGAGTTGCACTTGATTGTGTGTGATATACATTAAATGAACTTATGGCTTATCTAAGGAGTTGTGACACCCTGAGACATATGAGACGTGAGGTTGTGTGGCTGAATGCCCTGAGGCGCTGAGGCGTGAGGTTTGAATTGAATGACACCCTGAGGCGTATGAGACGCGGGGTTGAGAAGGCCATAGTCCTGATGCGTTAAAATGCGGGACGGAGTTGTGATATATCGACACAGGCTAGGAGTAACATTGAAAACTTGATGCCTTTACGCAGGTTTATCAATGAGACGGTTTGATTCGTTTACGCGGACCGAGCGTGGGGCGTTCTAAGCGCAGGCATGAAAGTGAGGAGGCTAGAAAAGGGTAGAAGGTGCAATCTGGTTTGAAATGCATGCTTGAGTTTAATGATGTGATAAGATGCCTTGATTGCATGCTTGACATCTGTGTGTTACTTTGTGAAAGTGGAATGCCTCATGAGATTTTGTATGAATTATTTGCGTCTGCTCTTGCCTAAGTGGACCGTCAGCCTAACCTAGGGTTAAGATTCACCTTACTGAGATGTATATCTCACCCCGTTGTGGGACCTCCTTCTTTACAGATCCCAGGCCCTGAGGATGTGACCCATCAGGTTTGGTGACCCCAAGGAGATGTCGGTTTATTTTGACGAGTTCCCTGACGGGCAGGGGACCATTTATGTTAGGATGTGTACATTCGTTTGGGTAGACGAGGGTGGTAGTAGCTGGAAGCCTCATAGATATGAGGCCTGGTTTAGAAAGGTAGGAGATGTTTCCACAAGGCCATTGAAGCCCATTGAGGTGCCTCATGGAGTGATCCCTAGCTAGTGCCATCTCACCCAAGATTCAGTGGAGGCTGAGGGGTCCAGTCGTCGGTTTGAGGAACGGTCCTGAGAAAACCCGACCCTAGTGGATACGGAGGAGGTCATAGTGGTCGAGGCTACCGAGGATGACCTGGTGGAGCCATTCGGGGAGGAGACCCTCGAGGATACGGTGGAGATTTGTTCAGAGACTTTCTTGGAATATGAGCCTACTGAGGAGGCCGAGGAGACTGATGACTCCAGTAGCTCGACTCAGGAGCTCCTGGTTTACTAGTCTAACATTTTGATGGTGACCTTGATGGCCATTCCTTTTTGGTGATGATGATGGACCTCTTTTGTACTCACCCTGTCACCCCTACTAACGAGCGAATCTAGTTTACTATGCTCTTGTATGAACATTTGGATCTTGTGTATAATTAGTGTTCTCGTTACCCAAGTCCCATTTTATATTTGCACGGAGGAGTTATTATATCGTCATTTCCGCGTGTTTGCTTTTTATATGATATGTCTCTCGAACCATGTTTGAATCCTAGGATCTCGAGAGATAGCTTGTACTTGTAGGGAGTCGCGCGCTCGTGCCCAGGGCGCTGGGCGTGACATCCCCGTTTGCTTGGTATCAGAGTAAGGTGAACTCGATCCAAAGTTGGTTGAGAATTGGAGTGATAAGGAGGATTAAGTTGGGACCAGAACGGGTAGCGAGACCTTAAGAAACTGGTTAGAGTAAGGCACGGGATGTATGGCATTTGGCTTGGCACATATGATTAGCATTTGGCTTTGGTAGGGTTGTGGTAATGCATGAGGATTAAGTTCCATGCTTAGCGTTGAAGGTCATTTCTGGATTTTGACTTGTTAAGTGGGTGAGCATGGCTAGTTTTGCTGAACCGTTGGAGTGCACAAAATTGAGAAATAGCCATGAATTGCTTATTGAAGTGCCTCCGGAATTGTTTTGTGAAAAGTCATTGTGATATAACTATTTCTATTAAGGCATGGTTAGTAGCTCTAGACTTGGTTGAATGAATGAGTTACTAACTCTTTGATAAAATTGTGATGGACCAAACTCTGTAGAAGCACATAAGAATGAGTAATCCGCCTAGGAGACCTGGAAGGCCTAGGAAAGTAGCCCCTAGCTTGAGGCCACCTGTAGCAGAGGACCCGAGGATGGACGAAGTACTAAGGGCGCTAGAAAGGATTGGTGACCACATCGACAAGCAGACCCAGGATAGAGATGCTGCTATAGCCCAAGCGGTAGGAGCCGCAATAGCTGCTGTCAACGGCAATAACGGGGGTAACGGAGACAATGGCGACCACAACTAGGGCAATGAGACAGTAAATGCCCAAGAAGAAGTTGTCGTAGTTAGGCAGATGGGCCAGCTGGTCAAGCAGTTTATCAAATTGAAGCCGACCCAGTTTGACAAGACTGGAGATCCCGAACTAGCATCGAGATGGATCGAGAAGCTGGAAAAGGCCTTTGGAGTCTTGAGGTGCACGGACGAAGAGAAAGTATTATTGGCGGTGTACCAGCTAGAAGGGATCGCAAATGACTGGTAGGTTGCCACCAAAATGGAGTCTTTCCGGAAGGAACGGCTATGACCTAGAATGCCTTCACTTTGGCATTCAACGACAAGTACTTTTCAGAGATGGCCAGGGAAAGGAAACAGGTGAAATTCTTATAGCTGCGTTAGAATCAGCTGACAATGGACCAGTATGAAGCAAAATTCGCTAGACTATCAAGGTACGCACCTCGATCCGTAGAGGATCCCCAAGAGAGGGCGCGGAGATTTCGGGACAGATTGAGGCTTGAACTGCGCAGTCAGATGATAGCCCTAAATCTAAGAGCCTATAAAGAAATTTATGAGCGGGGCCAGATAATCGAGAGGGATTTAAAGGAGAGAAATGTCGCATTTGAATCGCGGCTTAATTCATTTCGGGATAATCGCCAGATTGGTAAGAGGCCAATGACTGGCAATAAGCGCTTTGTCCCTCCCGTGAGGAAAAATATTGTGAAGCCGCAGAATCCCATGAACTAGAATTGTCGCCTCTGTGGCAAGAGGCATGGTAATGGGCCATGCCTAGCAAGAACTGGAGCATGTTTTAAGTGTGGTCAAATGGGCCACCAGATGAGGACTTGCTCGAACCAAGCTCTAGCGAATCGACCTCAGGGGCAACGACCACAGATTGGATCATCAGCTACTACTTCTCAGATTGATCAGAATCGGCCCTCAACTCAGGAGAGAGTCTATGCAATAGCCCGCAAGGAAGCAGAAGAAACGTCAGGCGTGGTCACAGGTACGGTTTATTTGTGTGACCAAGTTGCATAGGCTTTATTTGATCCTGGCACAACACACTCATTTGTGTCTACACGGTTTGCTGATTTGGTTGATATGAAGTTAGAACCGTTGAGTGTGATTTTGCATGTGGCCACCCCGTTAAAAGATAATGTGCTGGTTTCGTTGGGCCGTGCTGATTGTAGGATCGTAATTGGTGATAGTAAGAAGAGTATTAATTTAGCTATGTTGCCCATGTATGATTTCGACGTGATCATAGGAATGGATTGGTTGGGTAAACGAAGGGCGATAGTTTATTGTGCTAGTAGGATAATTCGCTTCTATCCAGAAGGCCATCCTAGCTTCGAATTTGAATGAAGTCGAGGAGGAACCTCGATTCCTTTAGTCTCGTCTCTTGAAGTGACGAGGTTGATGACTGAAGGATATCAGGCGTACTTAGTCGCTGTAATGGACACAACTGCTGTGGAGCCTAAACTAGAAAGTATCCCGGTAGTGCGTGAATTTCTCGATATTTTTTCCCAGGAGTTACCAGGGTTGCCACCGGAGCGAGAAATAGAGTTCGTGATTGAGTTTGCTCCCGGAACGGAGCCAATCTCGAAGGCACCCTATAGGATGTCCCTATCGAAACTGAAGGAGCTAAAGGTAGAGATGCAAGAGTTGCTGGATAAGGGATTTATCCGATCGAGTGCTTCGCTGTGGGGAGCGCCGGTACTGTTTGTAGGAAAAAATGATGGGTCCTTGCGTTTATGCATTGACTATAGACAGTTGAACCAAGTGATAGTGAAGAATAAATATCCACTGCCGAGAATCGATGACTTATTTGATCAATTGCAAGGAGCTGCGGAATTTTATAAGATTAATCTGAGGACAGGGTATCACCAGTTGAGAATTAAGAGAGAAGACATACCTAAGACCGCTTTTAGGACAAGGTATGGTCATTACGAATTAACTGTGATGCCTTTTGGATTGATCAATGCTCCGGCCGCATTCATGGATTTGATGCATCGGGTGTTTAAGGAATTTTCGGATAGATTCGTATAGTCTTCATCGACGATATCCTAATTTACTCAAGGAGTAACGAGGAATACGAAGAGCACCTGAGGATTGTTCTATAGACCCTGAGAGAACACTCGCTCTATGCTAAGCTTAGTAAATACGAGTTTTGGCTGAGCAAAGTAGCATTTATTGGCCATGTTGTGTCCGGAGAAGGGATTGGTGTATCCTGCGAAGATCGAAGCCGTAACAAATTGGCCTAGGCCTATTACGGTCACGGAAGTCCGAAGTTTCTTGGGATTGGCAGGATATTACAGACGTTTTGTGGAGAAGTTTTCATCCATAGCCATTCCATTGACAAGATTGACAAAGAAAGAAACGAGGTTCGAATGGACGGAAAAATGCGAAAGGAGTTTCCAAGAGTTCAAGCATCGATTGACAACCGTACCAGTGTTGACGATTCCATCTAGACCAGGAGGTTATGAGATATATAGCGATGCTTTGCTAAAGGGACTAGGCTGTGTGTTAATGCAGCATAGAAAAGTAGTGGCCTACGAATCCCGGCAGCTGAGACCACACGAATGAACTATCCAACTCACGATTTGGAGTTAGTAGCGATCATTTTTGTTGTGAAGATCTGGAGACATTATCTGTGTGGTGAGAAGTTACAGATTTACACCGACCACTAGAGCTTGAAGTATCTATTTTTCCAGAAGGAACTAAATATGAGGCAGCGTTGGTAGATGGAGCTGCTTAAGGATTATGATTGTGATACATTGTATCACCCTGGGAAGGCAAATAGAGTCATAGATGTACTTAGTCAGAAGTTAAGCATCGCCTGTCTGCTAGTAAAAGGATGGTCAATGATCAAGGATTTGAGAGATTTTAAGTTCAGATTGGAAGTCTGCCAACTGTCTATTTTGATGGCTACATTGAGGGTGGAACCTGAGGTCGAGGAAGGAATAAAGACCTTACAGTCCACGGACCCGGAAATTCAGAAAATCCTGGAGATGGATGCGACGAAGAGAAAATCGGAGTTTCAGGTGTCAGAGGACGGGATCTTGAAGTTTCGAGGACGTCTACGCGTGCCAAAGGACGAAGAACTCAGGGAAAGGATTTTATCAGAGGCTCATAGGAGCAATTATAGTATCCACCCAGGAAGTACGAAGATGTATCAGAACCTGCATCAACACTACCGGTAGAACGGGATGAAAGTGGATGTAGCGAAATATGTGGCAAATTGCTTGACATGCCAGCAGGTAAAGGCGCAACACTATAAGCCTGGTGGATTATTACAACCATTGAAAATTCCGGAATGGAAATGGGAGCACATAACGATGGATTTTGTGATGGGACTCCCAAGGAGCCAGAGAGGTCACGACTCTATATGGGCAGTCGTGGACAGATTAACTAAGTCTGTACACTTCATCCCTATGCAAAAGGATTTCACAATGGATAGATACGCCGAGTTGTACATGAGGCAGATAGTGAGACTGCATGAAGTACCCGTGACAATCACCTCTACTAGAGATTCCAAGTTCACACGAACTTTTGGAAAAGTCTTCAAGATGCCATGGGAACTCGATTACAATTTAGCACGGTGTACCATCCACAAACGGACGGACAATAGGAGAGAACGATTCAAAGGCTTGAGGACATGTTGCGAGCGAACGTCATACACTTCAAAGGTGAGTGGGAAGATCAGCTGCATTTGGTGGAGTTTGCGTATAACAACAGCTACCAGAAGAGCATTCGAATGACACCGTTTGAAGCGCTTTATGGAAGGGCTTGCAGAACCCCGATTCGCTGGGACAAGGTTGGAGAAATGAGTATTACAGGCCCAAAGTTGGTAGAGCAGTCGGTGAAAGCGATGAAGATAATTCGGAATAGATGAGGATGGCATAAAGTCGTCAGAAGAGTTATGTGGATAAACGACGTAAGCCTTTGGAGTTTCAAGTAGGCGATCATGTTTTCCTTAAGGTGTCGCCGATAAGGGGATTATCGTGATTTGGAAAGAAAGGAAAATTGAGCCCAAGGTACGTTGGTCCATTTGAAATTTTGGAACGGATTAGGACCTTGGCCTACAGGCTTGCCTTACCGCCTAATCTATCCCAAGTACATAATGTTTTCCACGTGTCAACGATGCGGAAGTACGAACCAGACCCGACACATGTGCTGGACTACGAGGTTATAGAAGTGGACGACAGGGTATCCTACGTGGAGAAACCGATCAGGATCGAAGATCGGAAGGAGAAAATTCTGAGGAATAAAATGATTCCATTGGTCAAAGTTGTGTGGGAGCAACATGGAACTGAAGGCGCTACGTGGGAAAATGAGGAGACAATGATGCGTCAACACCCCCATTTGTTTGAGTAGCCAAGTTTGATGTAAATTTCGGGGATGAAATTTTTGTAAGGGGGGAAGAGTTGTCACATTCTGATTTTCCTGTCATTTTCAGACTCACTAATGAGAAATATATCTAGAGATGTATTTCAGTCATATCTCGCTCGAATCTAATCAATTTGAGTTGACTGACCAAAGGGGAAAGGCTAACGCGAGACATTATACGTAGACCTAGGGAACTCGAATAGAAAATGACGCTTTTATCATAAGGATTGTCAAGGGGACATTTAGAGCCATAAAAGGCGGATTTAAGAAAGATTAAGGAATGCATTGCTAGCGTTATACAATTAGAGCGAGGGTGATGCCGTTTAACTAATGTATAATTTGTAAATTTTTCTAAATCGAATAGTGACGATCGAGACCATCGAAACTAGTGATAGACCCTCACAATTACATGACAGCCAAAGTCACCATAAATTGACGAGCCCTAATTATGATATGAAGCACAGGGTCGATACGCGTAACGTCTACAAAAGCCGTCCGTCAGTTCAGGATAGACTGGAACCACGTCTGATAGAGAATTGAATCAGAAACGAGTCTTGAAAATTGAAAATGGAGAATCAAGAATTCCAATATTACAATTGGATTGGCCGTCACATTATCGAAAAAATTTAGAATAAGAAAAACGACTTTCCGGACATCGAGGTAAAATTACCATTTTACCCCTCAAGCCTTGACCTTACCTATATAATTGGATGAGGGTATTTTGGTCATAACACATCCCAAAGCTGTCGAAAATTGAAGAAAATGGGAGCCATTGGATGCACTTTGATTGAGACATTGGACAAGTGTCAATGGATTAAGCCATGAGTTGATGTGTATACTTTTTACCTACCATTCAACTCAAGTTGACCTTTGAAATTGCATATACCTCTCTCTCTCTCTCTCTCTTTCTCTCCCCCTCACTTGGCCGAACACCCCCTCCATTGCCAAAAATCTTCTTCTTCTTCTTCTTCTTTTTCTCCTTCAACGCTGAGCTCATCGACGATCGGTTCTGCCACCATCGATCGCTGCCATCAACCGCCACCTCCGGCGATTTCCAGCCGTCGTTCTGACCACCCACTCCTTCCTCAACCTCTTGCCGACGTTCTCGAAGTGGAAATGAGTCATTTGGTTCAGTGAGGAGCTCCGGTCGGCCAATATTCCGAAAGTCGACGGAAATTGTCTCAACTAGAGGTAAGCCACATTTTAGGCTTCTTAGGACCCCGAAAACTTGAATTTTTTCTACCAAATTTTGTGGACATCTAGGGGACACATAGATTGAGCTGTGGTAAAAATTTGGGTTAATTTGATGGAGCTTTAACCCCAAATGGGTCTTGTGTTTGAAGGGCTAGAACTGACCGGTTGAAAGCTTAGGAAGACCGGTGTCATTCAAGGAGTTTCCGGCTTCGACTTGGCTCCAAATTTTTGGTGAGCTTCCCAAACCTTAGAAATACATGTTAGCAAGTATATTAGTGAATAAATTGAGGATTTGAGGTGGTTTAAGGACTGGTTAGTTAGGGTATACATAAAATCGAAATTGCCCGGTTCGTTTCTGTGCATGCCTGTTCTGTTGAGGGTCATTGACGTTGAAATTGAGTCTTAAATTCATCATTGAGACATGCTAGGATGTTGAGGAACATGTCAATAAGGTTTACGCCCCATGGATCGGCGAATTGAGCAAGAAAAAAATTGACGATTGCACGAATTTCATTAGGTTGAGCGGTTAAGTTGTCCTTGGACTATTTAGACCAAACTCTTGAGGTGCTTGGGAGAAGGATTGCGTTGCATTAAGCTTGAGGTAAGGGGATTCTAAACCTTTGATAGGCGGATTGGACTCAATTGGGTGAGTCGAATGCAAGTTTGCTTAATTCTTGGAAGATTTTAAAGTGATTGTTCATTGTACATCCTAGGAGGATATAGATGACCTAAATGCTTGACCATGCTTGAGCCTTGAGTGATTTGTCGCATTTGAGTGTTGAACTTGATTGCTTCGTATGCTATAAGTGTGTTATTCATGCATGAGTTGCACCTAATTGTGTGTGATATACATTAAATGGACTTATGGCTTATTTGAGAAGTTGTGACACCCTGAGGCGTATGAGACACGAGATTGTGTGGCTGAATGCCCTGAGGCACTAAGGCGCAGGGTTTGAATTGAATGACACCCTGAGGCATATGAGACGCGGGATTGAGAAGGCCATAGTCCTGATGCGTTGGAATGCGGGATGGAGTTGTGATGTGTCGATACAGGCCTGGAGTAACATTGAAAATCTGATGCGTTTACGCGGGTTTATCAATGAGACGGTCTGATGCGTTTATGCAGACGAGCCTGAGGCATTCTAAACGCGGGCATGAAAGTGAGGAGGCTGGAAAAAGATGGAAGGTGCAATCTGGTTTGAAATACATGATTGAGTTTAATGATGCGATAAGATGCCTTGATCGCATGCTTGACATCTGTATGTTACTTTGTGAAAGTGGAATGCCTCATGCGATTTTGTATAAATTATTTGCGTCTGCTTTTGCCTGAGTAGACTATCAGCCTAACCTATGGTTGGGACCCACCTTACTGAGAAGTATATCTCACCCCGTTGTGGGACCCCCTTCTTTATAGATCCTAGGCCCTGAGGATGTGGCCCATTAGGTTTGGCGACCTCAATGAGATGTCGGTTTATTTTGACGAGTTCCTTAATGGGCAGGGGACCATCTATATTAGCAAGTGTATAGTCGTTTGGGTAGACAAGGGTGGTAATAGCTGGAAGCCTCATAGATATAAGGCCTGGTTTAGAAAGGTAGGAGATGTTTCCACAGGGCCACTGAAGCCCACTGGGATGTCTCATGAAGTGATCCCTAGCTGGTGCCACCCCACCCGGGATTTAGTGGAGGCCAAGGGATCAGTCGCTAGTTCGAGGAACGGTCTTGAGAAGACCCCGACCTTAGAGGATACGGAGGAGGCCATAGTGGTCGAGGCTACCGAGGATGACCTGGTGGAGCCGTCCATGGACGAGACCCTCGAGGATACGGTAGAGATTTGCTCAGAGACTTTCTCAGAGTATGAGCCTATTGAGAAGGTCAAGGAGACTGATGACTCCAGCAGCTCGACTTAGGAGCTCTTGGTTTACTAGTCTGACATTTTGACGGTGACCCTAATGGCCTTCCTTTTTGGTGATGATGATGGACCTCTTTTGTACTCACCCTGTCACCCCTACTGACGAGCGGATCTGGTTTACTATGCTCTTGTATGAACATTTGGATCTTATGTATAATTAGTGTTCTCGTTACCCAAGTCCCATTTTATATTTGTATGGAGGAGTTATTATATCGTCGCTTCCGTGTGTTTGCTTTTTATATGGTATGTCTCTCGAACCATGTTTGAATCCTGGGACCTCGAGAGATAGTTTGTGCTTGCAGGAAGTCACGTGCTAGTGCCCGGGGCGCGGGGCGTGACATACCCTGTTTATCCACATAACTCTTCTGACGACTCTGTGCCGTCTTTAGTCTATCCCAAATTATCTTCACTGCTTCCACCGATTGCTCTACCAACTCTAGGCCTATAATACTTCTTTCTCCAACCTCGTCCCTACAAATCGGTGTTCTGCAAGCTCTTCCATAGAGTGCTTCAAACGATGCCATTTGCATGCTCTGCTGCTAGCTGTTATTATATGCAAACTCTTCCAAATGCAGTTGATCGTCCCATCCACCTTTGAAGTCTATCACACACGCTCGTAACATATCCTCGAGCGTCTGAATCGTCCTCTCCAATTGTCCGTCCGTTTGTGGATGGTATGCCGTACTAAATTGCGGTCGAGTTCCCATGGCATCCTGAAGACTTTCAGAAGTTCGCTGTGAACTTGGGGTCTCTATCTGATGTGATCATCACGGGTACTCCATGTAGTTTCACTGTCAGCCGCATATATAATTCGACATATCTGTCCTTTGCGAAATCCTTTCGTATAGGGATGAAGTGTGTAGACTTGGTCGATCGATCCACGACTACCCAAATAGAATTATGGCCTCTCTGGCTCCTTGGTAGTCCCATCACAAAATCCATTGTTACGTGCTCCCACTTCCATTTAGGAATTTCTAGTGATTGTAATAATCCACTAGGCTTATAGTGTTGGGCTTTCACTTGCTGGCATGTCAAGCATTTTGCCACATACTTCGCCACATCCACTTTCATCCTGTTCCACCAATAATGTTGACGCAAGTTTTGATACATCTTTGTGCTTCCTAGGTGGATACTATAATTGCTCCTGTGAGCCTTTGATAAAATCCTTTCCGTGAGTTCTTCGTCCTTTGGCACACATAGACGTCCTTAGAATTTCAAGATTCCATCCTCTTATACTTGGAAGTTTGGATTCCTTTTTGTCGCGTCCATCTCCAGGATTTTCTAAATTTCTGGGTCCGTATGCTGCAATGCTTTTATCTTTTCCTGGACCTCAGGTTCTATTCTCAGTGTGGCCATCAAACTGGATAACTAGTAGACTTCCAATCTGAACTCAGAATCCCTTAAGTTCTCAAATAACGACCACCCTTTCATGAGTAGACAGGCAATGCTCGATTTTCGGCTGAGCACATCCGCGACTCGATTCGCTTTCCCAGGATGATACAATATGTCGTAATCATAATCCTTAAGCAGCTCCATCCATCAACGCTGCCTTATATTCAGTTCCTTTTGGGAAAACAGATACTTCAGCCTCTGGTGGTCAGTGTAAATCTGGAACTTTTCGCCACACAGATAATGCCTCCACATCTTCAAAGCAAAGATAATCGCTGCTAATTCCAAATCGTGAGTCGGATAGTTCATTTCATGCGGTCTCAATTATCGAGACGCGTAGGTCACTACTCTTCCATGTTGTATTAGCACACAACCTAGTCACTTCAGTGAAGCATCGTTATATATCTCATAGCCTCCAGGTCCTAATGGAATCGTCAACATCGGAGCGGTTGTCAACCGATGCTTAAGCTCTTGGAAACTCCTTTCGCACTTATCCGTCCATTCGAATTTCGTCTCTTTCTTAGTCAATCTCGTCAGTGGAATGGCTATAGATGAAAACTTCTCTACGAAATGTCTGTAATATCCCGTCAATCCTAAGAAACTTCGGACTTCCGTGACCGTAGTAGGCCTAGGCCATTTCGTTATAGCTTCAATCTTCGTAGGATCCACCGCAATTCCTTCTCCAGACACCACATAGCCAGGAAATGCCACTTTATTCAACAAGAACTCATATTTGCTAAACTTAGCGTAAAGCGACTGCTCCATTAGGGTCTGCAAAATAATCCTCAGATGCTCTTCGTGTTCTTCATTAGTCCTTGAGTAAATCAGAATATTGTCGATAAAAACTATGACAAATCTATCCAAGAATTCCTTAAATATCTGATGTATCAAGTCCATATATGCGGCTGGAGCATTGGTCAATCCAAAAGGCATCACAGTGAATTCGTAATGGCCATACCTTGTCTTAAAAGCGGTCTTAGGTATGTCTTCTTTCTTGATCCTCAACTGGTGATACCCGATTCTTAGGTCAATCTTAGAGAATACCGCAGCTCCTTGCAATTGATCAAATAAGTCATCAATCCTCGGCAGTGGGTATTTATTCTTCATAGTCACTTGATTTAGCTATTTATAATCAATGCATAGATGCAAGGACCCATTCTTTTTCCTTACAAACAACACCGGCGCTCCCCACGGTGAAGCACTTGGTCAAATAAATCCTTTGTCCAGTAATTCCTGCATCTGCACCTTTAGCTCCTTCAATTCTGATAGGGACATCCCCTAGGGTGCCTTCGAGATCGGCTCTGTTCCGGAAGCTAACTCAATCATAAATTCTATCCCTCACTCTGGTGGCAATCTTGGCAACTCTTGAGGAAATATGTCGGGAAACTCACGCACTACCGAGATGCTTTCTAGTTTAGGCTCTTCGGCAATCGTGTCCATAACTGCGACTAAGTACGCCTGACATTCTTCAGTCAACAACTTCGTCACTTCAAGGGACGAGACTAAAGGAATTGAGGTTCCTCCTCAACTTCCCACAAATTCAAAACTAGGGCGACCATCTGGATAGAAACGAATTATCCGACGACCATAATCCACTACTGCCCCCTATTTACCCAACCAGTCTATTCCTATGATCACATCGAAGTCATACATGGGCAACACCGCTAAATCTATGCTCTCCTTACTACTGCCAATTACGATTCTACAATCCGTACAACCCAACGAAACCAGCACGTTATCTTTCAACGGGGTGGCAACATGTAGAATCACACTCAATGGTTTTAACTCATATCAACCAAATCAGCAGACCGAGCATATACAAATGAGTGTGTTGCGCTAGGATTAAACAAAGCATATGCAGCTTGATCACACAAATAAACCGTACTTGTGACCACGCTTGGCGTTTCTTCTACCTCCCTGCGAGCTACTGCATAAACTCTCCCCTAAGTTGGGGGTCGGTTCTGATCAATCTAGGTAGTGGCAGCCGACGGTCCAACCTGTGGTCACTGCCCTTGAGGTCTATTCGTTGGAGCTTGGTTCGGGCAAGTCCTCATCTGATGGCCCATCTGACTATACTTGAAGCACGCTCCCGTTCTTGCTGGGCAAGGTCTATTACCATGCCTTCCGCCGCAGAGGCCACAGCTCCAGTTTATGGGGTTCGGCGGCTTCACAATATTCTTTCTTATCGGAGGGACAAAGCGCCTATTACCAGTCATTGGTCTCTTACCAATCTGGCGATTATCTCTTAATGAATTAAACCGCGATCCAAATGCGGCATTTTTCTCTTTCAGGTCCCTCTCAATCATTTGTCCCCGTTCATGGATTTCCTTGTAGGTTCTAAAATTCAAGGCTATCATCTGGCTGTAAAGCTCAAGCCTTAATCCATCCCGAAATCTTCACGCTTTCTCCAGGGGATCCTCTATTGATCGGGGTGCGTACCTTGACAGCCTAGAGAATTCAGCCTTATACTGGTCTACGGCCAGCTAATTCTGACGCAGCTGTAAGAACTCAACTTGCTTTCTTTCCTGGGCTGTCTCTGTGAAATACTTGCCATTGAATGCCATAGTAAAGGCATTCCAAGTCAAGGCCTTTCCTTCTAGAAAGACTTCATTCTTGATGGCAGCCCACCAGTCATTTGCGGTACCTTCCAACTGGTACACCGCCAATAGTACTTTCTCTTCATCCGTGCATCTCAAGACTCTAAAGGCCTTCTCTAGTTTCTAGATCCATCTTGGTGTTAGTTCGGGGTCTCTAGTCCCATCAAACTGGGTCGATTTCAACTTGATAAATTGCTCGACTAGTTGACCCATCTGCCTGACCACAACAATTTCTTCTCGGGCATTCACTGCCTCATTGCCCTGGTCATGGTCGTCATTGTTTCCATTGCCCCCATTATTGCCGTTATTGGCGTTGACGGCAGCTATTGCGGCTTCTACTGCTTGGGCTATGGCAGCATCCCTATCTTGGGTCTGCTTGTCGATGAGGTCGCCAATTCTTTCGAGCGCCCTCAGTACTCCATCCATTCTCAGGTCTTCTGCTATAGGTGGCCTCGAACTAGAGGCTTCGCTCTGAGCCTTCCAAATTTTCTAGGTGGGTTACTTATCCTTGTTTGCTTTTATTGAGCCTAGATCACTACAATTTCATCAAGAAGTCAGTAACTCATTCCTCCAACCAAGTCCAGAGCTACCAAACTATGACTTAATAGAAAGAGTCACAATATAACAACCTTCCACACAACAAATTCCACACACACTTCATTAAACAGTCCATGGCTATCACTCCATTTCGTCTACTTTAACGGTTCAACAAAATTAGTCATGCTCATTTACTCAACAAGCCCAAAATCCAAAATGACTTTCAGCGCTAAAGATGGAACTTCATCCTCATAGATCAACACAACCCTGTCAAGACCAAATGCCATTCACATGCACCAAGTCATAGTCCATGCATCTCGTGCCTTATTCTAGTAAGTCTTCTAAGGTCTTGCTACCCATCCTTGTCCCAACTTAATTCTCCTTATCACTCCAATCCTTAATCAATTTGGATCGAGCTGACCTTGCTCTGATACCAAGCAAATGGGGATGTCACGCCCCGCGCTTTGGGCATGAGCTCGCGACTCTCTGCAAGCATAAACTCTTTCTCGAGGTCCCAAGATTCACATAGGTAGAGAGATGAATCATATCGATAGCAAGCAGAAGAGATAATATACAAGCTCTTCCGTACAATAATAAAAAGGGACTGGGGTGGCGAGACTACCAATAGATACATATACTCTCAAGGATTCATACAAGAGTACTGGCAAACTAAACATGCTGATCAGCAGGGGTGACAGGGCCAATACAAAAGAGGATCATCACATCTCCCAAAAAGAAGCAGGCATCGAGGTTACCATCAAATACAGACTAGAAGGACAGAGACTCCTAAGTCGAGCTACTGGAGTCGTCGATATCCTCAGTATCCTCAGATGGCTCGTACTCCGAGAGTGTCTCAGAGCATACCTCCACGGTGTCCTTGAGTGTCTCGTCAGCTGACGGCTCCACCTGGTCATTCTCAGTAGCCTTGATCACGATGTCCTCATTGGTGTCCTCCAAGGTCGGGGTTCTCTCAGGAACGTTCCTCAAGTCGGCTACTGACCCCTCAGCCTCCATCGAATCCCGAGCGGGATGATACCAGTTAGGGATTACCCCGAGGGGTACCTCAGTGGGCTTCAATGGCCCTGTAAAAACATCCTCTACTTTTCTAAACTAGGCCTCGTACCTATGAGGCTTCGAACTGTTGCCACCCTCATCAACCCAAACTACGGTGCATTTCCTAACATACACAATACCTTGTTCGTCCGGGAACTCATCAATATATACCGACATCTCTTTTGGGTCACCAAACCTAATTGGCCACATGTTCACGATCTAGGATTTGGAAAAATAGGGTCCCACAACGGGGTGAGATTTATATCTCAGTAAGGTAGGTACAAACCCTAGGTTAGACTGATCGTACACTCAGGCAAATGCAATCAAGGACAAGCACACATGCAACCACAAGAGGTCTTCAACTGTCATTAAACAACATGCGGATGAAACGAGTGTCAGGCATGCAGTTAAGGTACCATATCACATCACTAGAAGCAAACATACATTGCCATGCCAAATTACACACTCCACCCATCCAATCTTCCTCATTTTCATGCCTGCATTTAAAACGCCTCAGGCTCGGTCCGCGTAAATACGCCTCTGACCATCACATCCCAACCCCGCGTCTCGTACGCCTCAGGGCATCTTTCAACTCAAACCCCACGCCTTAGCGCCTCAGGGTATCCATCCACACAACCTCGCGTCTCAACACCTCAAGGTGTCACAATTTCTCAAACATGCCACATGCTCATTTCAATTCATAACACGTGCTCAATTTCAAACTCATGCAACGAGCAACACATCAATGGCATGCGAGATAATTAAATTTGACATTCAAATGCGATAATCATTCCATGACACAAGCATTTTCAAGCATACAAGCCGTCTACATCTCTCAAGGATGCATAAAGACAATCTCTCCATAAATTTCTAGGAAATCAATCCAATTCATGCTCAATTCACCCAATTGAGTCCAATCTTCCTAGCCAAGGTTTAGAAACTCCTTACCTCAAGCTTAAATCAACAAAATTCTCCTTTTGAGCACTTCAATGGTTCGGTCCAATTTTCCCAAGAGCAAGTAAATCGCACAACCTAAGGAAATTCATCCAATCGTCAATTTCTCTTGCTCAATTCGTCAATCCATGAAACATAAACCTCATTGACATAGTCGTCGACATTCTAGCACATCTCAATGAGGAATTTGAGATTCAATTCCAACACCAACAGCCTTCCACAGAATCGGTATGTACAGAATCGAACAGGGCATTTTCGGTTCTATGCATATCTCAACCATTTGGCCCTTAAAATAACCTTAATCCTCAATCTATCCATCTACTTGCTAATACTTAGTTCTAGGTGTTAGAGAGCCTCACCGAAAGTATGAAGCCAAGGCGACGCCAAAAAGTCCTCGAACGACGTCGGTTCCTCTAAGTCCTCCGACGGTCAGTTTTCTGCCCTTCAAACACAAGACCCATTTGGGGTCAAAACTCTATCAAATTCCTCAAAAAATTTTACCACAGCTCAGTCTATGTGTTCTCTAAATGTCCACAAAGTTTGGCTGAAAAATTCAAAGGATTCGAGGTCCTACGGAGTCTAAACAGTGGCTTGCCTCCAGTTGCAACGGTTTTCGTTGACTTCCGGGATAATGGCTGGCCAGCGATCCTCAGGTGGTCAAATGCCGTGATTTTACTTGGAGAATGTCGGCAAGAGGATGAGGAAGGAGCTGGTGGTCGGCTCGGCGGTTAGAAGTCACCGGAGATGGTGGTCGACGACGACGAACAGGCGGTCAGCGGCTGGTCGGCTGGAGCTCCTCGGCGAAGAAGAAGAGAAGAAATAGAAGAAGAAAATTGGTAGATGGAGGGGGTTTCGACCAAGAGAGAGAGAGGTTGAGGTATATACTCAATTTCAAGAGTCAACTATGTTTGAATGGTAGGTTAAAAGTGGTCCTATCAACATCAAGGCTTAATCCTTTGACACTTGTCCATGTGTCAATCAATGCTTCATCCAATGGCTCTCAATTTATCAATTTTTTGACAGCTATAATGGGGCTTCAATGACCAAAATACCCTTGTCCAATTATAAGTGCAAAGCTAAGGCTTAAGGGGCAAAATGGTTATTTTACCCCCGACGTTTGGAACGCCATTTTTCTAATTTCAATTTTCTTTGGTAAGGCGATGGCCAATCCAATTATAATGTTGGAATTCTTGATTATCCATTTTCTAATTTTGAGACTCGTTTCTGAATCATTTCTCTATCAAATGTGGTTCTAGCCTATCTCGAACTGATGGGCGATTTTTGCAGACGTTACGCGTATCGACCGTGTGATTCATATCACAATTAGGGCTCGTCAATTCATGGCGACTTTGATTATCATGTAATTATGAGAGTCTATCACTAGTTCTGACGGTTTTGATCGTCACTGTTCGATTTAGGAAAATTTTACAAATTATACATTGATTAAGCGGCATCACTCGCGCTCCAATCGTATAACGTTAGCAATGCATTCCTTAATCATTCTTAGATTGGCCTTTCAGGGCTCTAAATATCCCCTCGATAATTCTTATGGTCAAAGCACTATTTCCTATTTGAGTTCCTTACATTCACTTACCTTGTTTCGCGTTAGCCTTTCCCTTTTGTTCAGTTTACTTGAGATTGATCAGATCCGAGCGAGATACGACTGAAATATATCGTTAGATACTTTCTCATTAATGAGTCTTAAAATGACAGGAAAAATCAGAATGTCACACGTTTCCTTTGTCTTGAGTCATCTCGTGTTGAATTTGTATGGAGTTGTTTTATTGCTTTCATGATCTTGTTTCGTTTTCTAGTTGTGATTAATTGGCCAAGGGATCCTAGGAGTTATTCTAAAGTCAATGGCCAGATGGGATGTTCACGAGCTCGCAAGGTTCGGGACGTGACAACTCCACTATAAGCAAAGCCTACAGGATCTTCAACAAAAACTCACGTCTTGTGGAAGAGTCAATGAACATGAAGTTTGATGAAAACAACCCCTTATACATCACCCAAGTGAAAGAAGCTATTCAAAATACTTTTACATCTCAAGATAAAGAACAGACCAACTCCCAAGATGACACTACTCAATTTGGGTCTATCAAAGACTAGTCTGGTTCTATAGATGAAACGCAGAAAGAGAAATTTGATCACAATTGGAAGTACAAGTGCAGCCATCCACTACAACTCGTTCTTGGAGATGTGCAATATGGAATCAAAACTCAAGCCTCCTTCAAAGATATGACAAGCACTTTTGCTCTTATTTTTTAAATTGAACCAAAAGACTTGACAGAAGCACTCTCGAATGAAAGTTGGGATAGAGGCAATGCAAGAAAAGCTGCTATAATTTAAAGTAAACCAAGTTTGGGATTTGGTTTCGAGACCAAAAGATCGACCAATCGTCGGCGTAAAATGGGTATTCCAAAATAAACTTGATGACAAAGGCAAAGTCACAAAGAACAAGGCAAGATTAGATGCAAAAGGACACTCAAAAGAGGAAGGAATTGACTACGATGAGACTTATGCGCCAGTAGCCAGGTTAGAAGCTATCAGACTATTGTTAGCATATGCATGTTATTATGGATTTAAGCTTTTTCAGATGGACGTCAAAAGTGCATTCTTAAACGGCTATATCAAAAAAGAGGTGTGTGACATTCTGATTTCCAGTCAATTTCAGACTCATTAATGAGAAATAAATCTAGAGATGTATTTCAGTCATATCTCACTCGAATCTGATCAATTCGAGTAGGCTGACCAAAAGGGAAAAGCAAACACGAAACATGGAACGTGGACCTAGGGAATTCGAATAGGAAATGACACTTTGACCATAAGGATTGTCGAGGGGACATTTAGAATCATAAAAAGGCCAATCTAAGAACGATTAAGAAATGTATTTGCTAGTGTTATACAATTGGAGCGCGGATGATGCCGCTTAACCAATGTATAATTTGCAAAATTTTCCTAAATTGGACAATGACGATCGAGACCAAAGGGACTAGTGATAGACCCTCACAATTACATGACAACCAAAGCCGCCACGAATTGACGAGCCCTAAATGTGATATGAATACAGGGTCGATACGCGTAAAGTATGCAAAAGTTGCCCGTCGATTCGGGAATTTTGGATCCATGTCTGACAGAGAAGAAAATCAGAAAAGAGTCTTGAAAATTGAAAATGGAGAATCAAGAATTCCAACGTTATATTCGGATTGGCCGTCACCCTATCGAAGAATATTGGAACGAGAAAAACGACGTTCCGGACGTCGGGGGTAAAATTACCATTTTGCCCGTTAAGCTTAAGCATTGCCCATGCAAATAAAGAAGGGCATTTTGGTCTTTTAAATCACCCCAAGGCTCCCGAAAAAGGAGGATGAATTGTGGCCATTGGATCAAGCTTGAATGACACTTGGACATGTGTCAAAGGATGGACTAAAGAGTGGTCATGTCCACTATTGGCCACCTACCAGTCAACCCCTTGACTTGAGCCTTGTATATAGTCTTTTTCTCTCTCTCTCTCTTCTGACCTTGACCGGCCATAACACCCCCTAAGATCACGCCAACTTCTTCTTCTTCTCTTCTTCCTTCTGCCGCCCGACAATAGCTTTCGGGCTTGCTGTTCGCCACTGTCGACGCTGCCCTCCGGCCACCGTCTAGACTACAGCCAATCACCTGTGCCTAGCCCCACCTCTTTCCGACCTCCTTGAAGTGGAAGCACGTCGATTGGACCATCGAGGAGCTCCGACCAAACATTTCCCCAGAAGCCGACGGAATTAGACTCAATCCGAGGTAGGTGCTTAGGAGACCGAAATGTTGGAGTATTGAGACCAAATTTTGTGAAGATCTAGAGGACTTGTATATCTATCTATGGTAAAAATTTGAGCTTGATTTGATGAATTTTTGACCCCAAATGAGTCTTGTAAACTTTGGACAGAATCTGTCGGTCTGCGACCTTGGAGGATTTGGCGACTCTTGACGGGATTCCAGCGACGACTCGACCTCAAACTCTTGGTGAGACCCTTAGATAGACATGTTAAGAGGTACGGTAGTGATTAAATGATGGATTTGGTGGAGATTTAGGGCTGGTTGTGCTCGGTTTGCACAGAACAGAAAATAGTCGGTTTGGTTCTATGCAAGATCGAATCTATGGAGGCTAATGGAGATTGGTTTTGAGCCACAAATTGGTGATCTAGATATGCCAAGATGATGAGGATTGTGTTATGGAGGTTTATGGTGCGAGGATTAGTAATTGGACAAAGGAAATTGACGAATTGATTGGAAATTCTAGGTTGCGCGGTGAGATTGGTCTTGGACCATTAGAGGCCGAATCTTTGAGGACCAAGAAGAGAATTTTTATGGTATCAAACTCAAGGTAAGGGAATCCTAAACTTAGGATAGGAAAATTAGACTCGATTAGGCGAGTCGGGTGGAATTGAGATGGTATCTTAGGAAGCTTGGCATGAATGGTCCTTGTGTATGCTATGGGGGTATAAGTGACCCTAATGCTTGCTTATGCTTGTCTTTTGTGAAATTGCTCACTTGTGAATGTGCGTTGAATCATCTTGCGTGCCATGGATGCATTGGTTATGCATGAATTGCACTTAGTCTAGTATGCATGAATTGTGATTGTGGCATGGCGGAGACGAGGCAAGACCCTGATGCGTATGAGACGTAGGGTGATGTGGTGGATACCCTGAGGCACTAAGGCGCGGGGTAGAGGTTGTGTGGTGTCCTGATGCGATCTAATCGCAGGGTTCATATGGCCACAGTCTTGATGCGTTTACACGGGACGGAGATATGAGGTGTACACTGGCCTGGAGTATCTTTGAAACTGATGCGTATACGCGAGTTGTCAATGATGGTCTGATGCGTTTACGTGGATCGAGCCTGATGCGATCTAATCGCAAGCATGAGAATGAGACAGGCAGGAAAATGTGGATGTGGTGATGTGGCAGGATAAGGGTGCGTAATCATCTAAGTGTGCATGATGTCATAGCTGTATGCCTGTCATTTGTGTATTGTCATCTTTTATTATACTTGCCTATTAGTCTGTGAACTTGAATGATTAGGGTATATGACTTCCTGAGCGAACGGTTGGCCTAACCTAGGGGTAGGACCCACCTTACTGAGATATGTATCTCACCCCTTTGGGGACCCTTATTTTTATAGATCCTAGGCCTTGACGATGTGGCCCATTCATTTTGGAGACCCGAAGGAGTTGTCCACTTATTTTGACGAGTTACCTAACGGGCAGGGAACTATCTATGTAAGGAAATGTATTATTGTCTGGGTAGACGAAGATGGTACGAGCTGGAAGCATGATCGGTATGAGGCCTAGTTTAGGAAATTCGGGGATGTGTCGACTAGGCTGCTGAAGCCCCATGAAGTGCCCCAGGGAGTCGTTCCTAGTTAATGTCACCCCACTCGAGACTCAAATCAGGCTGAGGGGTCGGTTGTCGGTTCTAGGATTGGACCGGAGAGGACCCCGACGATAGAGAACACGAAGGAGGAGGTGATTGTGGTCGAGGCGACCGAGGAGGATCTCATGGAGCCTTCTGCTGAGGAGACCGCTGATGATACTATAGAGGTTCGCTCTGAAATCTTTTAGGAGTACGAGCCTACAGAGGATGCAGAGGACACCGAGGACTCCAGCAGCTCGTCTTAGGAGCTCTCAGTTTGTCAGTTGATCTTTTGATGGCGACACTAACCCTGTTTCTCTTGGATTCTGTTGATGGATCATTTTGTGTACTTACCCCGTCGCCCTCTTGTTAGTGGATTTAGTAGTTATATTTCTGCATGGACAATTGGGCTTTATGTATGACAGTGTATTCACTATCCAGGTCTCATTTCATTTTTTGTACGGAGGAGTTATTTCATTATCGCTTCCGCATGCTTGGTATATGTATATCATGTCTCTTGACTTATTTGTGGATCTTGGGAACGTGAGAGATATTTTGTGTTGCTTGCAGGGAGTTGTGAGCTCGTGCCTGGGGCACGGGGCATGACATCCCTGTTTGCTTGGTATCTGAGTAAGGTCAGCTCGATCCAAAGTTGGTTGAGGATTGGAGTAATAAGAAGGATTAAGTTGGGACTTAGATGGATAGCGCGACCTTAGGAGATTGGTTAAGATAAGGCATGGGGTACATAGCATGTGACCTAGTACTCAAGGTTGGTGTTTGACCTTGGCAGGGTTGTGGTAATTTATGAGGATTAAGTTCCCTGCTTAATGTTGATGGTCATTTCTGGACTTTGGCCTGTTGAATGAATGAGTATGATTAGTTTTAGTGAACCATTAGAGTAAAACGGAACTGAGAAATGGCCATGGGTTATTTGTTGAAATGTTTCTGGAGTTTGTTGTATGGGGTATTGCTGTGTTGTGACTGTTTCTGTTAAGGATTAGTTAGTAGCTCTAGACTTGGATAAATGAATGAGTTACTAATTCCTTGTTGAACTTGCGGTGGACTAGGTTCAGTAGAAAGTGATAAGGATGAGCAACCCGTCTAGAAGATCTAGAAGATCCAGAGGTAGAGCCTCTAACTCGAGGCCACCTGTAGTGGAGGATCCAAGAATGGATGGTGTGTTGAGAGCGCTAGAGAGAATTGGTGACTTGATTGATAGGCAGACTCAGGATCGGGACACTGCCATCGCCTAGGCAGTAGGAGCTGCCATAGCTGCCGTCAATGCCAACAATGGCAGCAACGGTGGCAATGAAAACCAGAATGAACATGACCAGGGCAATGAAGCTGTGAATGCCTAAGAGGAAATCGTCATGGCCAGACAGATGGGCCAACTAGTGGAACAGTTCATAAAGTTGAAGCCGACTCAATTCGATGGGATTGGAGATCTTGAGCTAGCACCTAGATAGATTGAGAAGTTAGAGAAAGCTTTTGGTGTACTGAGGTGTACGGACGAAGAGAAGGCGTTGTTAGCAGTGTACTAGCTGGAGGGTACAACGAATGATTAGTGGACTGCCACCAAGAATGGAGTTTTCCCCGAAGGAACGACCATGAATTGGGATGCCATTAAGATGGCATTCAACGATAAGTATTTCTCGGAGACGGCCAGGGAAAGGAAACAGGTGGAGTTTCTACAGCTACGCCAGAATCAGCTGACGATAGATCAGTACGAGGCCGAGTTCTCGAGGTTGTCGAGGTACGCACCTCGATCTGTAGAAGATCCTCAGGAGAAAGCAAGAAGGTTTAGGGACGGTTTGAGGCCCGAGCTCCGTAGTTAGATGATTGCCTTGAATCCGAGGACTTATAAGGAGTTCTATGAGCGGGGCCAAATGATTGAAAGGGACTTGAAAGAGAGGAACACCGCAACTGGATCGCGGACTACACCATTCAGAGATAACCGCCAGATGGGTAGAAGATCGATGGCGAGCATCAAACGTTTTGTGCCTCTCGTAAGGAAGAATATTGTGAAGCCACCAAATCCCACAAACTAGAGCTACCGCCTTTATGGCAGAAAACATGGAAATGAGCCATGCTCGGTAAGGACTGGGGCTTGTTTTAAGTGTGGTCAGCTGGGCCACCAGATGAGGACGTGCCTAAACCAAGCTCCGACAAATCGACCTCAAGGGCAGCGATTGCAGGCTGGACCATCGACGACTACTCCCCAAATTGAGCAGAATCGACCACCAGCCCAGGGAAGAGTGTATGTAGTAGCCCGTAGAGGCGGAGGAAGTACCAGGCGTGGTCACAAGTACGGTTTACTTGTGCGACCAAGCTACATACGCATTTTTTGACCCTGGTGCTACGTATTCATTCGTGTCTACACAGTTTGCTAACTTGGTGGGTATGAAATTGAAACCGTTGAATATAATTCTATATGTTGCTACTCCATTAAAGGATAATATATTGGTTTCATTGGGTTTTACGGGTTGTGAAATCATGATTGGAGGAAGTAAGGAGAGTATTGACCTAGCTGTATTTCCTATGTACGATTTTGACGTAATCATAGGGATGGATTGGCTGGGTAAACAGGGGGCAATAATGGATTGTGGTTGTAGGATAATTCGGTTTTATCCGAGAGGCCGCCCTAATTTTGAATTAGTGGAAAGTCGAGGAGGAGTCTCGATTCCCTTAGTCTCATCCCTCAAAGTGACAAAGTTGATGTCTGAAGGGTGTCAGGTATACTTAGTGGCAATAATGGACACGACTACCGAAGAGCCAAAGTTGGAGAATATCCCGATAGTACGTGAATTTCCTGACGTCTTTTCCCAAAAGTTGCCAGGATTGCCATCAGAATGGGAAATAGAATCCGTGATTGAGTTAACCCCTGGGACAGAACCAATCTCAAAGGCACCTTACAAGATGTCCCTATCAGAACTAAAAGAGTTAAAGGTGCAGATGCAAGAACTGTTGGACAAGGGATTTATCCGACCGAGTGCTTCACCGTGGGAAGCATCGGTGCTATTCGTAAGGAAGAAGGATGGGTCTTTGCGTTTATGCATCGACTATCGGCAGCTGAACCAAGTGACAGTGAAGAACAAATACCCACTGCCGAGAATTGACGATCTGTTTGATCCGTTGCAAGGAGCGGCGGTATTTTCGAAGATTAACCTGAGAACAGGGTATCACCAATTGAGGATCAAGAAGGAAGACATACCTAAGACTTCCTTTAGGACAAGGTATGGTAATTATGAGTTTACGGTGATGCCGTTTGGTTTGACCAATGCTCCAGCTGCTTTTATGGACCTGATGCACCGAGCATTTAAGGAATTCCTGGACAGATTCGTCATAGTCTTTATTGACGATATTTTGATTTACTCGAGGAATGATGCAGAACACGAAGAGCACTTGAGGATTGTTCTGCAGACCCTGAGGGAACATTCGCTCTATGCGAAGTTGAGTAAATGCGAGTTCTGGCTGAGCAGTGTAGCATTTCTTGGTCATGTGGTATCTAGTGAAGGAATCGCAATGGATCATGCGAAGATCGAGGCTGTAACGAATTGGCCTAGAGCTACTATGGTCACTGAAGTCAGAAGTTTCTTGGGACTGGCAGGATACTACAAGCATTTTGTGGAGAAATTCTCATCCATAGCCATCCCATTGACGCGGTTGATGAAGAAGAAAATGTAGTTTGAATGGACTGACAAATGTGAGAGGAGTTTCCAAGCGCTTAAGCATAGATTGATAACCGCACCAGTGTTGACAATTCCATCAAGATCGGGAGGTTACAAGATATACAGCGATGCCTCGCTGAAAGGATTGGGCTGTGTATTGATGCAGCATAGAAGAGTAGTGGCCTACACATCCAGATAGTTGAGGCCACATGAGATGAACTACCCAACTCATGACCTGGAGTTAGCGGCGATTATATTCGCTCTGAAGATTTGGAGACATTACCTATGTGGCGAAAGGTTTCAGATTTACACCGATCTCCAGAGCTTGAAGTACCTATTTTCCCAAAAAGAGCTGAATATGAGGCAGCGAAGGTGGATGGAGCTGCTAAAGGACTATGATTGCGATATACTATATCACCTTAGGAAAGCAAACAGAGTTGCAGATGCACTTAGCCGGAAGTTGAGCATCACATGTTTGCCAGTGAAAGGTTGGTCAATGATGGAAGATTTAAGAGGCTTTGAGTTCAGACTAGAAGTCTGCCAGTTGTCTAGCATAGTGGCTACATTGAGAGTGGAACCTGAGGTCCAGGAGGGAATAAAGACCATACAGTCTACAGACCCGAAAATTCAAAAAATTTTGGAAATGGACGTGACGAAGAGAAAGCCTGAGTTTCAGGTGTTAGAGGACGGAATTTTGAAGTTTCGAGGACAATTGTGCCTACCAAAAGATGAAGGGCTCCTGGAAAGGATTTTGTTAGAGGCTCATAGGAGCAACTATAGTATCCACTTTGGGAGTACGAAAATGTATCAGAAATTACGACTACATTGTTGGTAGAACGGAATAAAGGTGGATGTGGCGAAATATGTGGCTAAGTGTTTGATATGCCAGCAAGTAAAATCGCAGCACTGTAAGACTGGGGGATTATTACAACCATTAGAAATTCCGGAATAGAAGTGAGAGCATATAACTATGGATTTCGTTATGGGACTTCCGAGGAGCCAGAGAGGTCACGACTCTATATGGGTAGTCATGGACAAATTGACCAAGCCCGCCCACTTCATTTCTGTACGAAAGGACTTCGCAATGGATAGATATGTCGAGCTGTACATTAGGCAAGCCATGAGACTACATGGAGTGCCTGTGACGATTATGTCTGATTGAGATCCCAAATTCACGGCAAACTTTTGAAAAAGCTTGCAAGAAGCCATGGGAACCTGACTGCAGTTCAATACGGCGTACCACCCATAGACGGATGGACAGTCGAAAAGGACGATACAGACGTTTGAGGACATGAGGCGTGTATGCATCATTGATTTTAAAGGTGGATGGGAAGATCAGCTACATTTGGTAGAGTTTGCTTATAATAATAGCTACCAGCAGAGTATCCAGATGGCACCATTTGAAGCACTTTATGGTAGGACCTGCAGAACCCCAATTTGTTAGAATGAGGTTGGAGAAAGGAGTATCACAGGCCCAGAACTGGTAGAGCAATCGGTGGCAGTAGTGAAAATAATTCGGGATAGACTGAGGATGGCACAGAGTCGTCAGAAGAGCTACGCAGATAAGCGGCGTAAGCCCTTGGAGTTTCAAGTGGTCGATCATGTCTTCCTCAAGGTGTCACCGATGAGAGGACTATCGTGATTTGGAAAGAAGGGGAGCTGAACCCAAGGTATGTAGGCCCATTGAAGATACTGGAGCAGATTGGAACTTTGGTCTACAGGCTTGCCTTACCGCTTAACCTATCCCAAGTGCATAATGTCTTCCACTTGTCGATGCTGCGAAAGTATGAGCTAGATCCGACACATGCGCTAGACTATGAAACTATAGAAGTGGACGACCGGGTATCTTACGTGGAAAGGCCGATAAAGATCGAGGACCAGAAGGAGCAAATCCTCAGGAATAAGAAGATTCCACTGGTTAAAGTAGTGTGACAGCACCATGGAACCGAAGGCGCCACGTGGGAAAACGAAGAGACGATGAGGTGACAACACCCCCATTTATTTGAGTAATTGAGTTTGATGTAAATTTCGGAGATGAAATTTTTGTAAGGGGGGAAGAGTTGTGACAATCTGATTTCTAGTCAATTTCAGACTCATTAATGAGAAATAAATCTAGAGATGTATTTCAGTCATATCTCGCTCGAATCTAATTAATTCAAGTAGGTTGACCAAAATGGAAAGGCTAACGCGAGACAAGGTACGTGGACCTAGGGAATTCGAATAGGAAATGGCGCTTTGACCATAAGGATTGTCGAGGGGACATTTAGAACCATAAAAAGCCCGATCTAAGAACCATTAAGGAATGTATTTGCTAGCGTTATACGATTGGAGCGCGTTTGATGCTGCTTAACCAATGTATAATTTGCAAATTTTTCCTAAATCGGACAGTGACGATCGAGACCAAAGGGACTAGTGATAGACCTTCACAATTACATGACAACCAAAGCCACCATGATTGACAAGCCCTAAATGTGATATGAATCACAGGGTCGATACACGTAAAGTCTGCAAAAGCCGCCTGTCGGTTCGGGATAGGTTGGAATCACGTCTGATAGAGAAGACAATCATAAATGAATCTTGAAAATTGAAAATGGAGAATCAAGAATTTCAACGTTATATTTGGAATGGCCACCGCCCAATCGAAGAATATTGGAATGAGAAAAACGATGTTCCGAACGTCGAGGGTAAAATTACCATTTTGCCCCTCAAGCTTAAGCCTTGCTCATGCAAATAAAGAATGGTATTTTGGTCTTTTAAACCATCCCAAGGCTGCCAAAAAAGGAGGATGAATTGTGGCCATTGGATCAAGCTTGAATGACACTTGGACATGTGTCATAGGATAGACTAAAGAGTGGTCATGTCCATTATTGGGCACCTACCATTCAACCCCTTGACTTGAGCCTTGTATATAGTCTTTTCCTCTCTCTCTCCTTTCACCTTGATCGGCCATAACAAGCCCTAAGCTCACGCCAACTTCTTCTTCTTCTCTTCTTCCTTCTGCTGCCCGACGACAGCTTCTGGGCTTGCCGTTCGCCGCTGTCGATGCCGCTCTTCGGCCACCACCTGGACTCCAGTTGATCACCTGAGCCTAGACCCACCTCTTGCCGACCTCCTCGAAGTGGAAGCACATCGATTGGACCACCGAGGAGCTCCGGTCAAGCATTTCCCCGGAAGCCGACAGAATCGGACTCAATCCGAGGTAGGTGAAGTTTCTGACCTCTTAGGAGACCGAAATGTTGGAGTCTTGAGATCAAATTTTGTGGAGGTCTAGGGGACTTGTATATCTATCTGTGATAAAAAGTTGAGCTTGATTTGATGAAGTTTAGACCCCAAATGGGTCTTGTAAACTTTGGACAGAATCTACCGGTCTGTGACCTTGGAGGATCCGGCAACTCTTGACGGGATTCCGACGATGACTCGACGTCAAACTCTCGGTGAGACCCTTAGACCCTTAGATAGACATGTTAAGAGGTAGGGTAGTGATTAAATGATGGATTTGGTAGAGATTTAGGGTTGGTTGTGCTCGGTTTTCACAAAACCGAAAATACCCGGTTCAGTTCAGTGCAAGACTGAATCTGTGGAGGCTGATGGCAATTGGTTTTGTGCCTCAAACTGGTTATCTAGATATGCCAAGACGATGAGGATTGTGTTATGGAGGTTTGTGGTTCGTGGATTAGTAATTGAACAAAGGAAATTGATGAATTGATTGGAAATTCTAAGTTGCGCGGTGAGGTTGATCTTGGACAATTGGAGGCCGAATCTTTGAGAACCAAGAAGAGAATTTTTGTGGTATCAAACTCAAGGTAAGGGAATCCTAAACTTAGGATAGGAAGATTGGACTCGATTGGGCGAGTCGGGTAGAATTAAAATGGTATCTTAGGAAGCTTGACATGAATGGTCCTTGTGTATGCTATGGGGTATAAGTGACCCTAATGTTTGCTTATGTTTGTCTTTTGAGTAATTGATCACTTGTGAATGTGTGTTGAATCGTCTTGCGTGCCATCGATGCATTGGTTATGCATGAATTGCACTTAGTCTAGTGTGTATGAATTGTGACTGTGGCATGGCGAAGACAAGGCGAGACCCTGATGCGTATGAGACGCGGGGTGATGTAGTGGATATCCTGAGGCACTAAGGCGCGGGGTAGAGGTTGTGTGGCGCCCTGATGCGATCTAATCGCAGGGTTGAGATGGCCACGGTCCTGATGTGTTTATGCGGGACGGAGATATGAGGTGTACACTGGCCTGGAGTATCATTGAAACCTGATGCGTTTACGCGGGTTGTCAATGACGGTCTGATGCGTTTACACGGACCGAGCCTGATGCAATCTAATCGCGGGCATGAGAATGAGACAGGCAGGAAAATGTGGATGTGTTGATGTGGCAGGATGAGAGTGCGTAATCATCTGAGTGTGCATGATGTCATAGCTGTATGCCTGTCATTTGTGTATTGTCATCGTTTATTGTACTTGCCTGTTAATCTGTGAACTTGAATGATTGGGGTATATGACTGTCTGAATGGACGGTCGGCCTAACCTAGGGTTAGGACTCTCCTTACTGAGATGTGTATCTCACCCCTTTGGGGACCTTATTTTTGCAGATCCTAGACCTTGACGATATGGCCCATTCGTTTTGGAGAACCGAAGGAGATGTCCACTTATTTTGACAAGTTCCCTGACGGGCAGGGAACTATCTATGTAAGGAAATGTACTGTTGTCTAGGTAGACGAGGGTGGTACGAGCTGAAAGCCTCATCGGTATGAGGGCTGATTTTGGAAAGTCGGGGATGTGTCGAGTGGGCCACTGAAGCCCCTTGAGGTGCCCCAAGGAGTCGTTCCTAGTTAGTGTCACCCCACTTGAGACTCAGATCAGGCTGATGGGTCGGTTGTCGTTTCTAGGATTGGACCGGAGAGGACCCTGACCATAGAGAACATGGAGGAGGAGGTGATTGTGGTCGTGGCGATCGAGGAGGATCTCATGGAACCTTCTGCTGGGGAGACCGCTAATGATATTATAAAGGTTAGCTCTGAGACCTTTTCGGAGTACGAGCCCACAGAGGACGCAGAGGACACCGAGGACTCCAACAGCTCGTCTTAGGAGCTTCTAGTTTGTCAGTTGATCTTTTGATGGTGACCCTGACCTGTTTCTTGATCTACAAGTCAAGAAAGGGAAAGACGGCACCTTCATTTGTCAAGAAAAATATGCGAAGGAGATTGCAAAAAGATTTGGGATTAATAAGTTCAAAAAGACTGAGACACTAATGTCTCACTCAAAAAAATTTGACAAAGATGAGAATGGTAAAAACGTTGATCAGAAACTCTATAGATGATAAGGAAGTGGAGGCAAGCTTAAGCCTTAGAATGCACCTATGTTATTTCAACACACGACCTCCAAGCCCAAAATAGGACTGCCTCTTAGCATTCCAGACTTATTCTTGAAGCTCAAACTTAATGATCCCAGAAATTTTTGATTCACAGGTTCCACCAAGGTGGCAAGTGAAGAGCATACCAAACCACATCGCACGATCGTATTAACAAGAGGAATCTAAATAGAGGATGCATGTTTAGAGAGAAAAGAGAGAATATTTAGAAACTCATAGGGAAATGCTCACACTTTTTTTTCAAACTAAGGCTAAGTCTGCCCCTTGCATTACACACAATAGCCTTTTACAGGCGAATAAATACATAACTAGACAAAATACATTGGATTCGCAGATCCATTACACAAAAAGTCACCGGGGGAATAGTGATGAATAGTATTGCTACAATGAATACTGCCAACTGCTGCTCAGTGAATAGTGAACAGTGACCGGTGAACTTTTGACCTGCTAAAGGCCAATTATTGGAAGGAAACACACATGTGACCGACAAACATAATTAAAGCTTGTGACGGTCTGGATCGGGATTATAATTTGCATCATTGGAGTCTGAGCTGTTGGGTCCATCTTTCTCTCTCTTATAGGCTCTCAAAAGACGTTCTTCCTCGAATGCTGCTATTTTGGTTTCTAGCTCTGGATCATCAGGAATACCATAATAATTAGAGCTTGACAGAACATCAGTTGAGCTGGATAGAATATCCTTGCTAGGTAAGCTTGGCTGGGGAAATCCATAATTATATGGATCTTGTGACAAAGGTCCTACCTAGGGATCATCATTATCCATAGAAGAATCTAGTTGATTTATTCTAAATTCTTCAAGGGCTCCGGGATGGATCTTAAATCTATTCCATGAAAGGTTAACAACATGATATAGCCAAATTTCTGAGGGAATGAGTTGATTTTCCTGGAACATAATTCTCTGGAGTTCTTGAAGTTCATACAAATTTTCAGACATGGATCTAGGGAGTGTCTTGTGCACACGAGCTATTTGTTTCAGCAAATTGGGTTTGAATGTTGTAGTACCTAAGGGTGCTACATCTTCTCGTGGATCTCTAGTTGGACCAGTGAAATACCATGGCCTTGAAAAAAGCACCGTAGTGTGTCTTTCTAGTTCACGTATGCCAATGCGTCTCTGTTGTGTAAAAATGTCGTGCCATGCTTGCAACGGTCGAAACCATGTAAGCATTTCAGTGAAAGTCTTCTAGTCTGAGAAATCACCCATTAAAACTTTAGACAAAACTTTAATGATCTTGTCTATAGGGAATTGGATAGCAACAATATACCAATTTAACAAATACCAGAAAAACCATTTGAATTCTTTGGGGAACTCATGATCAGGAGACCATTGTAATAGATGGATGAATGGATGATCATGGTCAAGACCTCTTGGTCATAACATTAATCCGCCATATTCTTTGAAAACCAAGTGATGATAATCAGGGTCAAGACCTCTTGGTCTTAACATCAATTTGTTGTGGTACTTCTGGATGGTATTTGTGAGAATTCCACTGACTTTCTCTCATAGTCACAACTCGAAAAGTTCCTGGTTGCAAAGGGTTCTTTCAAACATACATATTAATGGAAGCAGCTGGTTCCTTAGGCCTGGATAGGAAGTCAGCAAGGACATTTTTCTTGCCAATGATGTACTTGGCGTCAAAAGAATACTTTGAAAATCATTTTGCCCATCGCAGCAGCTGTGGATGAGGAATTTGCTTTTACTTAAACTTAAACATCTGGGAAAAGGATGACATCTCGATTTCCACAATGAAATGATGTCAAATGAGAAGGAATTCAAAATTCTTGATGTCATTCTTAACTGCAAGTATTTCTTTGAAAGTGGAGTGATAATACATTTCTGCCTGAGAAAATCATCCACTTTTGTAAGCGCAAACATGTTGCTTTCCATTTATTTCTTCAAGGAGAACAGCATCCCAATACTTGTCGCTTGCATCAGTCTGTAGAATTCTTCTGCCTATGGAGGGGATCTGCAACGAAGGGAGATGTTGCAAGATTTCCTTCAAAAAGGCAACTGCTTTAGTTTTACTGCTGCAAGTATGTTGAACAAAAGTCATGGTCCGCCGATAGAAGTCTTTCGTACAGCTTGCCTCACGATGCCTTTTTTGTGTGTCTGTCCAATCTTTTCCCAACCCGATTGATGCGTTGGAAACCACATGTTGCCTAGTTTCATTCAGATCGAGCCTTTTTTCTTCGCGAAATATTTTGTGATTTGAATCAAGCCATTGGACCTACTCCTTTTATCTGGGTTCGAACCCAGTATTCTTAAAATCTGTCAAACTCGCCATATGAAAATGTCTTTTTTATCCGTACTTCGTTTGATATAATTGTAGCTGCTTAGTTCAAACCATTCTTGCACATGCTAATTTGCATCCATACTCGAATTCACTGTTTTTTGTTCTCGAGGTTCGAAATGCGCGGCCATGAAAGACACCATGCAGACCGTTTTTGAAAACAATTTGTACTGTAGCAAGTATTGACTAAATGCCTTAAAAAGGGTACACAAAAGAGAGAAGAAATTTTTATTTTTTTTATAATCTAACGTGGCTTTATAAGGATTCACACCCGACATGGTTTGGACATTCCTGTTTCACACTTTTCTAATACGATTTTTTTTTTAGTGTAGAATTAGAAACATTTTTTATATAAAAAGAAAAGTATAATATTTTTTAAGGGACATAAACATTTTTTTACACAAGCTTGAATCTCCACACTTTTCGAACTTAATCTTGAACAGTGGGGGTCCAAAATTAATTCTCCAGCGCTAAATGTTTATTTAACTGCCACTATTGAAGAAGGAGTTGATAATATTTATATTGCGATGAGGGAGAAAACTGGAAATTGAGTCGAATGGTTCTTCCACCGCTCAAGAATCTTGAAATCTGCATTGTGTTTTTTTTTATCTGCGTTGTGTTCGAAATCACTAAACTCAAAAGCAATTGTTTAATAGTTTTCTAATTCAGAAATACTACATGTTGTCCCTTTCTATTTTTTGTCTACTCAAGAGCATTTTATACCCTCTACTAAGTGAAATACTTGCATCAGTCCTCCTAGATTATGCAATAAAACAATAGACAATGATTCATTGATAAAACAACACATGACAGTAAAACATCAAGACACATTGATACTTCTGGCATAACGCAATCGCGATTCAAGGATAATCATATCATCACAACCAAGCTTCGTATTAGCACAACATTAAATTCATAAGCAAAGGTGTGTCCTCAATTTCATCACAACTTTCAATTCCAATGGCCAAGCCCGCGTCAATACGCATCAAGCTAATCACAAATTTAATCCCAATGGCCAAGCCCGCGTTAATACGCCTCAGGCTAATCAAGGTCTCGATTGGCAACCCGTGTTCTGACGCATTAGGTTTCAAAGGCCATTTCGATACTTGTGTCGACACGTATCAAGACTATCCCGCATTCTGATGCATCAGGATATCAATTCTCTTTTCAATAGATATGCACGTGTCAATACGCATCAGGCTCAGTCCGCGTCATTACGCCTTAGGTCATCAAATTGACATACCCACGTTAAACGCATCAGGTTTTCAATGCCATTCTCGGCCGATGTCGACACAAAATCAATCTCGTCCCGCGTCTTAACGCATCAGAAAATTAGCCACCACAACCCCGCGTCTCAACTCATCAGGGTACTAGCCATCACAACCCCACGTCTCAACGCATCAAGGTGCCACAAGCTCTTAGGCTCACAAATCAAACTCCCCTCTTAAGGAACTTCATAATCGAGTACAATTTTTATCAACCAAGTAATGAATCATTATCATGCGAGACATCAAGGCCAATCGCCCAGGAGGTGATATCAAATACATAGCAAGAGAGTCAATCTAACGGTTTGTTCTCTTGCCAACTCGTTCATATTTCTCAAATAGTCGCCATTCAAGGCCAAATATCACATAGCCATACCAGCATCCATGTCAATCGAACGCACACAGCAACAATTTAGCCATGAGAGTTATAATTTCTCATCATCAGGAATACACACGACTCACACCTCCATTATCTCAGTCGATCATGAACAATCAATACAATAAACTCCCAAATTCATCAATATATCATCCAAACGCATCCAGTAGTGTCCTAACTTCCTAGCAAAGGTTTAGGAGTCACTTTCTTTTCAATTTAATCCGTAAAATTCCCTCCAAGACTCCTCCAAAGATTCGGTTCCATTGATCCCAAAATAGGACAACCGTGCGACCTAGTCCAAAGTTCGTCAAACAATCAATTTTTCTATTCCAATCACCAATTCACGGAGCATACACCTCATTAACATCTTAATTAACATTCTTGTATGTCTTAATGATGAATTTAAAGCATGGCGACACCTCCCACAGCCCTCAAAGGGCTTGGTTCATCCAAACCAAAACAGGATAGAATTCGGTTATGCCCTCTACCTCCTTAATAAGTCCATAATTCAACTCTAAACCTTGATTTACCACAAAATCAACTTGCTAACATGTCCTACTATATCTATAGGAATCTTACCAAAGTTTTGGAGCAAGTCAAAGCTTCGAAGTGCCACTAATGACCTTGGTTCTACTCGGTCCATCAGCGGCAAATTCTGCTCCACAAAAATCCTCACAATTCAACCATGGAAACCCATCTAAACCCAATCAAACTCACAATTTCAGCTAAGCCAACACAAGTACTGAGTTAAGAAGTCCTCATCGAAAATTTGAAGCAATTTAAAGTCTTGAAGTGTCCAAACGAAGACCTTCCCCTAACTCGGTCAGAATCTGCCTCGTTTGGATCTTTTTCCACTCAAATCGATCTACAGGAAGATCTACCAGGTCAAATTGAGTTTATAACATGTCTATGGAAAGATACGACAATAGGCTTTCATTTGGCAGTGGTTTTACCTCGATCCGCTATCGGACGACAGAGTTATGGCCGGAAGAGTGGGACGGATTGGGTTTGGTCGGGCAGCAGCAGCTTGGGTGAAGGAGAAAGAAAGAGAAAAATGAGAGGAAGAGAGGGGAAAGGTGAACCACGAAAATGAGGAAGAAGAAGAAGGGATTAGGCTTAATCTCACTTGGTCAACTTCTTTGAATGGTAGGCTAAAAGGGCTTATTGATTGCTAACCAATCAACCAATGCCACTTGTCTTCATCTAAACAAATTTCTTGACTCTCATTGACTTCCATTAACCAAGACACCCTCTCATGTTCGACAGCCACTAGGATCTTAGAATTGACTAAATTGCCCTTCTTCAATTGTTAAGACAAGGTCAATTCTTGAGGGGCAAAATGGTTATTTTGCTCTCGCCGTTTGAAACGTCTTTTTTCCAATTCAATTTACCTTTGATAAGGTGATGTCTAATTCGTTTAGAATGTTGGAATCTTTATTTTTCATTTTTCAATTTTGAGATTCTATTTCATATCTCAAGCCTCGAGGGGTCGAAAATTCGGAATGTCATAGTAAAACTTACTCAAAAATGGTCTGAAAATTCGAGCAAATAAATGAGATTAAGATAAAAATCAAAACTGATTTATTGACTGAAAAAGCAATAAAGATTCTACAACCATGAAATAAAAAAAAAGTTCCTAAATAAAGGACCTAGGAATGTAAAATGCATAAGTAAAAAGACACGACTTGACAAGACCATAATGACAAACGTAATTTGCCATGGACCGTCTAAAAATTAAGAATGAGATAAGTAAATTGCAAGAAATGGATCAAGAAATTTTAGCCACCAACATTACAATGGTACTGAGACATGCACATATCGGGTGTCCGGTTTGTGCTTTTTATGATTTTGTAAAAGTTCAAAATCTTAAAGATAAACCGCACCAAATTAGATTGGTCAATGCTCGGTCTTTAAGAGTTTCATTTAGGTCAAGGGTCCATTCCATGCAACGTGATCATAGCCAGGTTGGAAAATCCACCGATCCAAAGCTCGAGATCGAAGACGGGGTCACCCATTCCTCGTGATCGAGGTTAGGGAGACTCTCAATCTTGATACCATCCTAGATTTTACTAAGGTTTTTGTAAATGGTGTAGTGCAAATAAATGAAAATTCATCAACAAGAGTTATGGCACCCAACATTTCAATTTTGCAAAAATTAAGATATCAACCTTGCAAAACAAAAGTTAGGAAACATTGCAACTAGCATAACCCTGCAAAAACATATAACACCTAAGAAAGTTAGGGACAATCACAATCATCAAACAAGAAATTTTTCATACCCCGCGTTCCTTAGGCGAGCGCGCAACTTCCATAGCTAACCACTCAAGTCCCAAGATACGGTCTACGCGGTACACGTGATATGAAATACGCATGTGGAAACGAAATGAACGTACACCTCCGATCAAGTAAAAAAAAAAAGAAACATGGGATAACGAGAACATATATATGTATACATAACGTAAACATGAGTTTATACAAAAGATCCAAGATCAAACAAAAGCCTTCAGACGATCAGGGAAGATCAGGGACTGTCCAAAAGACGACGACTAATCTAGTCCTCCAAAAGACCACAGATCTTCAATATCATCCTTCAAAAGACAACCCCTAAGACAAGAACCCACTAAGACGAACCACTAGCTCCGTCCTCGTCCTTATCTTCATCGGGATCATAATCAGAGAAGGTCTCAGAGCATGTGACATTCTGATTCCCAGTTATTTTCAGACTCATTAATGAGAAGTGTATCTAAAGATGTGTTTCAGTCATATCTCGCTCGAATTTAATCAATTTGAGTTGACTGACCAAAAAAGAAAGGCTAACACGAGATAAGGTACGTGGACCTAGGGAACTCGAATGGGAAATGACACTTTTACCATAAGGATTGCCGAGAGACATTTAGAACCACAAAAGGCCGATCTAAGAACGATTAAGGAATGCACTGCTAGCATTATACAATTGGAGCGCGAGTGATGCAGCTTAACCAACGTATAATTTGTAAAACTTTCCTAAATCGAATGGTGACGATCGAGACCATCGGAACTAATGATAGACCCTCACAATTACATGACAACCAAAGTCACCATGAATTGACGAGCCCTAAATGTGATGTGAATCATAGGGTCGATACGCGTAACGTCTGCAAAAGTCGCCCGTTAGTTCGGAATAGGCTGGAACCACGTCTGATAGATAAAACGATTAGAAACGAGTCTTGAAAAATTAAAAATGGAGAATCAAGAATTCCAACATCATGATTGGATTGTCCATCACCTTATCGAAGAATTTGAAATTAGAAAACTGACGTTCTGAACATCGAGGGTAAAATTACCATTTTGCCCCTCAAGCCTTAACCTTACTTATATAATTGGACGAGCGCATTTTGGTCTTTAATACACCCCAAAGCCACCGAAAATTTGAGAGGAATCTTGGCCATTGGATGAGCTTGATTGACACATTTGACATGTGTCAATAGATTAGGCCATAAGCGGACATATCCACTCTTCCCAACTACCATTCAACTTATTGACTTTTGAAAATTGAATATAGCTCTTTTCTCTCCCTCTCTTGGCCAGTCATCCTCCCCCATTTTCACCTAGAGCCTCTCTTCTTCTTCTTCTTCTTCTTCTTCTTCTTCTTCTTCTTCTTCTTTTTCTGCTCGCCGACCAGTACTGCCCCTCCTGTTTGCTGCCGCCGACCGCCACCTCCGGCGACTCTCAACCGCCGAGCCGACCACCCATTCCTTCCCCAGCCTCTTGCCGACATACTCAAAGTGGAAGCGAGTCGTTTGACCCACCGAAGAGCTCCAACTAGTCGATCTCCCGCAAGTCGACGGAAATCGTCGCAACCAGAGGTAAGCCATGTTTCTGGCCTCTTAGAACCTCGAAACCTTGGATTTTTTCAACCAAATTTTGTCGAGATCTAGGGGACTTATAGATTGATCTGTGGTAAAAAGTTGAGGTTAATTTGATGGAGTTTTGACCCCAAATTGGTCTTGTGTTGAAGAACCAGAACTGTCGATTTAAGGACTTGAAGAAACCGGTAACATTCAAGGAGTTTCCGACAACGACTCGACACCAAATCTTCGGTGAGCTTTTCAAATCCTTAGATCTACATGTTAGCAAGTGGATTAGTGAATAAATTGAGGATTTGAGGTAGTTTAAGGGCTGGTTGTTTGCGATATACACAGAACTGAAAATTGCCCAATTTGGTTCTGTGCATACCGATTCTGTGGGGGCTGTTAATGGTTGAAAGTGAGTCCCAAATATATCATTGAGACATACTAGGATGTTGAGAAGCATGTTAATAAGGTTTGTGGTCCTTAGATTGGAGATTTGAGCAAGAAAAGTTGACGGTTGGATGGATTTTCTTAGGTTACGCGGTGGACTTGTTCTTGGACGGTTTGGATTGAAAGTGTTGAGGTGCTTGAGATGGATTTTGTGGCATTAAGCTTGAGGTAGGGAATCCTAAACTTATGATAGGAAGATTGGACTCAATTGGGCGAATCGGGTGGAAGTTTGATTGATTCTTGAGAGGCTTTAATGTGATTGATCATTGTGTGTCTTAGGAGGGTATAGATGACTCAAATGTTTGATTATGCTTGTGCCTTGAGTAATTTGTCACATTTGAGTGTGAATTTGAATGTCTTGCATGCCACAAGTGTATGGTTTGTGCATGAGTTTGCACATAGCATTATGTATATGAATTGAATTGAGATTGTGGCATGTTTGAGACGTGGAATACCCTGAGGCGTATGAGACGCGGGGTTGTATGGTGAATGCCCTGAGGCGCTGAGACGCGGGGTTGGAATTGAATGGCATCCTAATGCGTATGAGACGCGGGGTTGAAGGCCATAGTCCTGATGCGTTGAAACGCGGAACGGAAATGTGATGTGTCGACACTGGCCTAGAGTAACATTGAAAACCTGATGCGTTTACGCGGGTTTGTCAATGAGACGGTCTGATGCGTTTATGCGGATCAAGCCTGAGGCATTCTAAACGCGGGCATGAGAATGAGGCAGGCTGGAAGGGTGGAAGTGTTGATGTGACGTGGCGGTGTGTGCATGATCATATAGATGTGATATGACGTCATGACTGCATGCCTAACATATGTGTGCTGTTATTGATAATTGAATACCTCATATGTTTGTTTGCATGAAATGCTAGTGTTTATGACTGCCTGAGTAGACTGTCAGCCTAAACTAGGGTTAGGATCTGCCTTACTGAGATGTATATCTCACCCCGTTATGGGACACCCTTTTTACAGATCCTAATTCCTGAAGATGTGGCTTATCAGATTTGGCGACCCCAAGGAGATGTCTGCCTATTTTGATGAGTTTCTTGATGGGCAGGGGACTATTTATGTTAGGAAGTGTACAATAGCGTGGGTAGACGAGGGTGGTAGTAGCTAGAAGCCTCATAGGTATGAGGCTTAGTTCCGGAAGGTGGGGAATGCATCTACAGGGCCGCTGAAACCCACTGAGGTGCCGCGGGCAGTGATCCCTAGCTGGTACCATCCTACCCGAGATTCAGTAGAGGCTGAGGGGTCGGTCACCAGTTCGAGGAACGGACTTGAGAGGACCCCGACCCTGGAAGACACTAAGGAAGTCATAGTGGTCGAGGCTACAGAAGATGACCTGATGGAGCCATCCGCTGACGAGACCAGGGAGGATACCGTAGAGGTTTGCTCGGAGACCTTCTCGGAGTACGAACCCATAGAGAAGGCAAAGGAGACTGATGACCCCAACAGTTCGTCTTAGGAGCTCCTAGTATACTAGTCTGACTTTTTTACGGCGACCCTGATGCCTGTTTCTTTTGATGGATGGTGGACCTCTTTTGTACTTACCCCGTCACCCCTTTAACTAGCGAATTTAGTTTGCCATGCACTTGTATGAACATTTGGATATTATGTATTATGGTATTCTCGCTATCCAGGTCCCATTCTATATTTGTACAGAGGATTTTTAATGTCTTCGCTTCCGCTTGCTTTGTTTGTATATGGTATGTCTCTCGAACCTTGTTTGGATCCTGGGACATCGAGAGATAGTTTGTGTTTGCAGGGAGTCGCGCGCTCGTGCCCGAAGCGCAGGGCTTGACAAAGCGTACATCCACCGAGTCGTCCATCATGGCATCCTCCAGCTCATACTCGGAAGTAGAAATTTCTATCACCTCATCGACTTCCCCCAGGGTAAGGGCCTTCTTCGGCACGTTCCGCGATCCTACTACGGACACTTCCACTTCTACCTCATTTCGAATAGGATGACACCAGCTGGGCACGATACCATGAGGCACTTTTGTGGGCTTCAAGGGACCTGTAGTATTCTCACCAACCATACGAAACCACGCTTCGTACTTATGGGGCTTCCAATCCTTTACTCCCTCATTGACCCAAACTACGGTACATTTCCTAACATAAACGATACCCCGACCATCAGGAAACTCGTCAAAATAGGCAGTCATCTGCTTAGGATCGCCTAGGCAGATCAGAAACATTCTTCAAGACTTAGGGTCTGAAAAAGTAAGGTCCCACGACGGGGTGAGATATGCATCTCAGTAAACTAAGTCCTGAATCTAGGTTAGGCCGACGGTACACCCAGACATAAATGCAGACAATGAGCTAAGGCACGCCAAATAGTATAAGGCAAATAATCATCATAATTAATTATAGAGAGACATGTGATTGACAATCATCATAATTCACAACTCAAGTCAGGCATTGTAATACAAGGTCAAGCTATACGTTCAATCACCATGAGTCATTTCATTATCCACGCCTGCATCAAAATGCCTTAGGCTTGGTCCGCGTCATAACGCCTCAGACCATTATAAACCATAAAAACCCGCGTCAAACGCCTCAGGTTTTCTACGTCGTTCAAGGCTTGTGTCAACACATGTATAATTTATCCTGCGTCTCGACGCCTTAGGATATCAGCCAATAATACAACCACGCGTCCCAACACATTAGGGTCCCAAAGGTTCTTAAGCATGCAAGATTCCCTTCCACTTCATGATCGAGTATAAGTTTATTCACCAAGCTAAGAATCTATAGCATGCGGGTCAACAAGATTCAACACCCACAAGATGATATCGAATACAAAGCATATACATTAAGTGAGTACACAAAACTTGCACTTAATCGCCATGATCGACAATGAACAATCACACAATAATTCCACGAGAATTCATCCAATTTAATCCCCATTCGTCCAGTAGAGGCCTATCCTCCTAACAAAGGTTTAGGAACTCCTTACCTTAAGCTTTAATCAACAAACTTTCCTCCAAAGGCACTCCAAGGATTCAGTTTTTAGGGAGTCCAAAATAAGGCAGCCACGCACCTAGAGGAATTCGCTCAATTAATCAATTTTTCTCTTCCAATTTGCCAACCCACGGAGTATACACCTCAATAACATCTCAATTAACATCTTAATATGTCTCAACGACGAAATTAAGGTAAGGCGACACCCCAAACAGTCTTAAGGATTCAGTTTGTATAAACCGAAATAGGGCAATTTCAGTTCTGCCCTCTAGCTCCCAATACAGCCCATAACTCCACCTTAAACCTTAATTTATCACATAATTCACTTGCTAACATGTAGTTCTATGTCTATTAAAGTCTCACCGAAGATTTTGGAGCTAATCGATGTCCGAAAGTTCTCGAACAACCCCGGTTTCCTCAAGCCTACCGCCGGTCAGACCTGTGCATAGAGAATCACTGCAAAATGGCCATGGTCACCCTTCCAAACTCCATCAAATTTACCAATTCAACTCAGCTAAGACTAGTACTATAAGTCCACAAGGTCTCATCAAAAATTGAAGGCAAAACGATGTCTTATAGTGGCCGAACGGAGACTTACCCTCGATTGAGTCCAAATTTGTCTGGTTTTGGAAATAGGGCTGGTCGGAGCTCCTCCGGCGTCAAATGGCTGAGCTACCACCTAAAACTCATTGGGAAGAGGATGAGGGTTTGATTGGTGATCGGCGCAAGGCGAGGCGAGGCGGTGGCCGAAAGTGGCGGTCGTGGATGGCGAAGTCGGCAGTGGCACCTGGTCGGGCGAAGGGGTTCGATGAAGAAGAAAAGGAGAAGAAGAAGATGATGATGATGGCAAGAGGAGGGGGTTTTCGATTGAACGAGGGGGAAGGGGATGACTATCCACAAAGTGACTTGGTCAACCCCATAGAATGGTAGGTTAAAAGGTAAGCATAAATTGATAATCTTCCAAACAATGACACTTGTCTCTAGTCAATTAATTCCAAGCTCCATTGACCAAAATTGTGACATTCTGATTTCCAAGTCATTTTCAGACTCATTAATGAGAAGTATATCTAGCGATGTGTTTCAGTCATATCTCGCTTGAATCTGATCAATTGAGTAGGCTGACCAAAAGGGAAAGGCTAACGAGAGACAAGGTACGTGGACCTAGGAAACTCGAATAGAAAATGGCTCTTTGACCATAAGGATTGTCGAGGGGACATTTAGAACCACAAAAAGCCGATCTAAGGATGATTAAGGGATACATTGCTAGTGTTATATGATTGGAGCGCGGGTGATATCGCTTGACCAATATATAATTTACAAAATTTTCCTAAATCCGACAGTGACGATCGAGACCATAGGAGCTAGTGATAGACCTTCACAATTACATGACAATCAAAGTCGCCACGAATTAACGAGCCCTAAATGTGATATGAATCACAGGGTCAATATGCGTAAAGGCTGCAAAAGCCGCCCGTCGGTTCAGGATAATCTGGAACCACGTCTGATAGAGAAAATAATCAAAAACTAGTCTTGAAAATTGAAAATGGAGAATCAAGAATTCCAACGTCATGTTTGGATTAACCATTACCATGTCGAAGAATATTGGATTGAGAAAACGGCATTCCGGACTTCGGGGGTGAAATTACCATTTTGCCCCTCAAAGCTTTAGCCTTGCCTATGCAAATGAAGAAGGTCTTTCAATGTCCCCAAGGCTGCCGAAAAAGGAGAAGAAATTGTGGCCATTGGATTGAGTTGACTGACACTTAGGACAAGTGTCCAAAGATGGGCTAAAGAGTGGTCAAGTCCACTATTCACCACCTACCATTCAACCATTGACTTTGAGAGTTGAATATAGTCACTTCTCTCTCTCTCTCTCTCTCTCTCCCTCTCTCTCTCTCTCCTCACTTTGACCGGCCATACCCTCACAAACCCACGACAACTTCTTCTTCTTCCTTCTTCTACCCTCGGCGACAGCTTCCGAGCTCCCTGTTCGTTGCCGTTAACGCCCTCCTTCGGCGACCACCAGCCGGCGAATCGATCATCCAAACCTAGCCCCACCTCTTTCTAACCTCCTTGAAGTGGAAGAACATCGATTGGACCACCGAGGAGCTCCGGCTAAGCATTTCCCCAGAAGCTGACGAAAACTGGCTCAATCTGAGGTAGGCCAAGTTTTTGATCCCTTAAGACATGAAAACGTCGGAGTCTTGCGACCAAAGTTTTGTGGAGGTCTAGGGGACTTGTATATCAATCTGTGGTAAAAGGTTGAGCTTGATTTGATGAATTTTTGACCCCAAATGGGTCTTGTGAACATTGGACAGAATCTGTCGGTTTACTGTCTTGGAGGAGCCGGCGACTTTTAAAGGGATTCCGGTAACGACGCGACCTCAAACACTCAGTGAGACCCTTAGACCCTTAGATAGACATGTTAACAAGTAGGTTAGTGATTAAATGATGGATTGGGAGTTGATTTAGGGCTAGACATGTTCGGTTTGCACAGAACCGAAAATAACCGGTTCGATTATATGCAAGATCGAATCTGTGGGGGCTGAAAGTTGTTGGTTTTGAGTCTCAAATAGATGATTGAGACATGTTAGGATGTTGAGGGATGTGTTAATGAGGGTTGTGATTGGACAAGAGAAAATTGACAAATTGGTTTGAATTTGCGCGGTGAATTGGATCCTTGGGCTATTTGGCCGGACCCTTGAAGCATTCGAAAGGAGAAATTTGTGATATCGAGCTTGAGGTAAGGGAATTCCTAACCTTAAGATAGGAAGATTGGACTCAATTGGGTGTGTCACACCCCGCGTCTCGAGCATGATCACACGAACATCCCTACAAGCAAACCAATAACAATCTCTCGCGGTCCCAAAATCCAGTGTCAAAAATCGAGAAATATAATAAATACATAATACATGCGGAAGCGTTACTCACATAAAACCCCGTACAATATATATGTTAAGTGGGACTTGGATAGCATGATATCTGTCATACATCATGATATACTACTCATACAAAAACTGACTACTGCAACTGCTGGGCAAAAAGTATGACAGGGTAAGCGTACAAAAAGATCATCTACTAAGCTAGCAGAAATCGGGTCAGGTCATCACCAAAAGATCAGGTCACCAATTGGAGACTCCTAGGATGAGCTGCTGGAGTTCCCCGTATCCTCGGCGTCCACGGTCGGCTCGTACTCAGAAAACGTCTCGGATGGGACCTCGACGGAATCCTCCATGGTCACCTCCAGCGACGGCTCAGCAAGGCCCCCTTGGACGCCTCCAAGACTATGACCTCCTCCTCCTTCTGCTCTGTGAACTCCAAGGTCGGGGTCTGCTCTGGCCCATTCCTTGACCCTACTACTGACCCCTTAGGCAACTCATGCTCTGTTGTAGTTTGGCACCAATCGAGTATGACACCCTGAGGCACCTCATAGGGCTTCAGTGACCCAATTTGTGCATCCCCATCCTTCTTAAACCACGCCTCAAACCTATGAGGCTTCCAATCTAACTTATGCTCATCCACCCATACAACAGTGCACTTCCTCACATATATGTTCTCCTGCCTATCTAGAAACTCGTCAAAATACGCTATCATCTCTTTTGGGTCCCCAAAACGTATCGGCCACATATCTAAGGCCTAGGATCTGTAAAGAAGGGTTCCCAAAAAAGGGTGAGATACACGTCTCAGTAAGAAAAATCTAACCCTAGGTCAGGTTGACAGTCTACTCAAGTAGCGGTACCCCTCAATAATTTCAAACTCAGAAACAAACAGGCATATAAGGCACGAATCAATTAAAAACAGCATACAAAGGACAGACACGTAAATGTGATGATATGCCACACTCAGATGCACATGCACTCTTAGCATGTCCCTTCGCCACATCCATCCATCTCCACCTGCCTCAATCTCTAGCCGGCAAACTAGTCGCCTCAGGCTCGGTCCGCATAAACGCATCAGATCGTCATCGATGATCCTCGTAAACGCTTCAGGTCCCGATGAATCTCCAAGCTAAGCTCATTAACTCATATTCCGTCTCACGAATAGTTCGCATCAGGACCATGGCTATCTCGACCCCGCGACCTTGTCGCATCAGGGCACCACACAACCATAACTTCACCCTGCGATCCTATCGCATCAGGGTTCCCGCCCCGCGTCTCACAAGCCTCAGGGCCTCGCCATGCCATGTTCATGCCACAATCAAGACTTATGCTTTGACTTTCAATTCAATTACACACTCAGTGGCAAGTGCCAATTCAAATGCATTTCATAAATTCTGTGGCATGCAAGCAAATCAGATGACATACAAACATGGCAACCGCTCAAGCACAAACAATGTCACACATATGCATCCTATAATATCTTAGGGCGTATTAAAAATCATCCCTTGTTAGAAATTGCTCATAAATCGATCCATTCAATTCACGACTCACCCGATAGAGTCCAATCCCCCTAGCCTAAGTTTAGGAAATCCCTTACCTTAACTTGACAACATAATTTCTTCTTCTTGGATCACCTAGGTTTCGGCCAACCATGGTCTACACCCGGACTTGTCGCGCAACCTAGGATTTCAACCAATTCGTCAAATGTCCATACCCAATTCCTCAATCCATCAATCCCAATCATCCATAACATAACCCTCAACATTTCATCACATCATAATCATCAATTTGTAGCTCAAATCATCCACAATCAGCCCTCAATAGAATTTGCTTGGGCCCGGCACCAAGCCGGTCCTACTCGGTTCTGTGCATGCCGGGTCCAACCGATCCTAATCTACTCCAAATCCATCAATTATACACTATCCTACCTCTTAGAATGTCTACCTAAGGGTTTGGGAGGCTCACGGGTCGTTTTGAGTTGATTGGTCGCCGGAAATTCGTCCAAGGTCGCCGGATCACCCACAGTCAGAACACCGGCAGTTTCTGAGCAAAATGTACAAGGCCTATTTGTGGTCAAAAACTTATCAAATTAAAACCCACTTTTTACCATAGAATCCTACACGTCTCAGCTAGATCTCCAAAAAATTTGAGCTCTAAATTCCAAGATTTCAACCAGCAAAAGGGTTGAGAACCAGACCTACCTTAGGTTGGTTCCGATTCTGTCGGCTCTCGAGAGATTGCTTGCCCGGGATGCCTCGGTGCTCCAAACGACTTAATTCTTGTTGGAGGAGTTCGAAAAGATGTGGAAATTCGTCGGTGTGGCCGGCCGGCAATCAAATGTGGCCGAAAAGGGTGGTCGTGGGCGGCAAACGGCTGGTCCAGCAGTGGTCGGGCGAGCAGAAACTGAAGAAGGAAGAAGATGGTTGCTTCGGTGATAGAGGGGGAGTCTCGGCCGAATGGGAGGGCGAGGAGAGAGAGAAGAGAGAGAGAGTTTGACTATATCCTAAGCTTGTTCAATGGAGTTGAATGTTAAGTGTGGAAAAGGTTTGACTACAACACTTGATCTTGTGACACTTGGCATCTTGCTTCTCCAATGAGATCCAATGGCTTCTCTTTAGTCCTTGTGTTCGGCAGCCATGGGGAATTGAAAGATCAATTTTCTTTTCTTCAATTGTAAAGACAAAGTTCTAAGCTTGAGGGGCAAAACGGTCATTTTACCCACGATATTCAGAACGTCGTTTTTCTCCCTCCGAAATTCATCGATAGGGCGACGGCCAATCCAAATAATGTTGTAATTCTTGATTTTCCATTTCAAACTTTTCAGGACTCGTTTCTGATAGCTTTCTCTATCAAACGTGATTCCAGCCTATCCCGAACTAACGGGCGGCTTTTGCGAACGTTACGCGTATCGACCCCATGATTCTCATTACATTTAGGGCTCGTCAATTCGTGGTGGCTTTGGTTGTCATGTAATTGTGAGGGTTTATCACTAGTCCCTATGGTCTCGATCGTCACAATCCGTTTTAAGATAATTTTGCAAATCATACATTGGTTAAGCGGCATCACCCACGCTCCAATCGTATGACACTCGTAAGGTAATCCTTAATCGTTCTTAGATCAGCCTCTTAGTGATTCTAAATATCCCCTCGACAATCTTTATGATCAAAGCGCCATTTCCCATCCGAGTCACCTAGATCCACGTACCTCATTCGCGTTAGCCTTTCTCCTTTAGTCAGTCTACTCAAATTGATCAGATTTGAGCGGAATACAACTGAAACACATCGCTTGATACATATAAACTTCTCATTACAGAGCCTGAAATTGACTGGGAAATCAGAATGTCACAACTCTTCCCCTCTTACAAAAATTTCGTTCTCTAAATTTATATTACACTCAATTACTCAATAAATGGGGTTGCTGTCTCTTCATTCTCCCATGTTGCTCCTTCCATTCCGTGGTGCTCCCACACTACTTTGACCAACAAAATTTTCTTGTTCCTGAGGATTTGCTCCTTTCGATCCTCGATCCTTATTGGCTTCTCTACGTAAGACACTCTGTCGTCCACCTCTATGGCTTCGTGGTCCAACACATGTGTCGGGTCAGGCTCATACTTTCTTAGCATCGACACATGAAATACATTATGTACCTGGGATAGATTTGGTGGCAGAGCAAGCCAGTAGGCCAAAGTTCCAATCCGTTATAGTATCTCGAATGGGCTTACATATGTTGGGCTCAGCTTCCCCTTCTTTCTGAATCGCGATAGTCCTCTCATCGGCGACACCTTAAAGAAGACGTGATCGCCCACTTGAAACTCCAGGGGCTTGCGCCGCTTGTCTACATAACTCTTCTAGCAACTCTTCGTCGTCCTCAGTCTATCCCGAATGATCTTCACTGCTTTCACCGATTGCTTTATCAGTTCGGGCCCCGTAATACTTCTTTCTCCAACTTCATCCCAGCATATCGGTGTTCTGCAGGCTCTACCATAGAGTGCTTCGAATGGTGCCATCTGTATACTTTGCTAGTAGCTATTATTGTAAGCAAATTCTACCAGGTGTAGCTATTCTTCCCATCCGCCTTTGAAATCAATGACACACGTTCTCAACATGTTCTCGAGTGTCTAGATCGTCCTTTTCGACTACCCATCTGTCTGTAGGTGGTACGCTGTACTATACTGCAGTCGGGTCCCCATAACTTCTTGCAGGCTCTTCCAAAAGTTTGCTGTGAACTTCGGATCTCTATTCGAGGTGATCGTCGCTGGCACTCCGTGTAATCTTACTATTTGTCTCATGTACAGTTCCGCGTACTTATCCATGGCGAAGTCTTTTGGTACAGGAATGAAGTGGGCGGACTTGGTCAATCGGTCCACGACTACCCATATCGAGTCGTGGCCTCGCTGGCTCCTCGGCAGTCCCATCATGAAATCCATGGTTATGTGTTCCCACTTCCATTCCGGAATCTCCAGTGGCTACAGCAGTCCTCAGGCTTATAATGTCGCGCCTTCACTTGTTGGCATGTCAAACACTTACCCACGTATCTTGCCACGTCTACCTTCATTCCGTTCCACCAATAATGCTATCGTAAATTCTAGTACATCTTTGTACTCCTAGGGTGGACACTATAGTTGCTCCTATGAACCTCTGATAAGATTCTTTCCCTGAGTCCTTCATCCTTTGGTACGCACAGTCGTTCTCGAAACTTCAAAATCCCATCCTCAAACACCTGATATTCCGGCTTCCTCTTCATCGCATCCATCTCGACAATTTTCTGAATCTCCTGGTCCATAGACTGTAATGCCTTTATCCCTTCTTGGATCTCGAGTTCCACCCTCAACATAGCTATCACACTGGACAACTGATTGACCTCTAATCTGAATTCAAAATCTCTCAAGTCCTCTATCATCGACCAACTTCTAACTAGCAGGCATGCAATACTTGACTTCCGACTCAATGCATCTGCCACTCCGTTGGCTTTCCCAGGGTGATATAGTATCTTACCGTCATAATCCTTCAATAGCTCTATCCACCTGTGCTGCCTCATATTCAGCTCTTTCTAGGAAAACAAGTATTTCAAGCTCTGGTGGTCGATAAATATCTGAAATTTCTCGCCACAAAGGTAGTGTCTCCAAATCTTCAGAACAAATACTCCCTCAGGGTCCTTAGTACAATCCTTAGGTGCTCTTCATGCTCTGCATCGTTCTTCGAGTAAATCAAGATGTCGTCAATGAAAACTATGACGAACCTGTCTAAAAATTCTTTAAATACTCAATGCATTAGGTCCATGAATGTAGCTGGAGCATTGGTCAGTCCAAATGGCATCACCGTGAATTCGTAGTGACCATACCTCGTCCTAAAGGCAGTCTTGGGTATGTCTTCCTTCTTGATCCTCAGTTGGTGATACCCAGTCCTTAAGTCAATCATTGAAAATACTGCTGCTCCTTGCAACTGATCAAAAAGATCATCGATCCTCGGCAGCGGATACTTGTTCTTCACTGTCACTTGGTTCAACTGTCGATAGTCAATGCATAGTCGCAAAGACTCATCCTTCTTTCTCACAAACAACACCGGTACTCCTCACGGTGAAGCACTTGGTCGGATGAATCCTTTGTCTAGTAGCTCTTGCATCTGCACCTTTAACTCCCTTAATTTTGACAGGGACATCCTGTACGGTGCTTTCGATATCGGCTCTGTCCCATGGGCTAATTCAATTACAAACTCTATTTCCTGTTCTGGTGGTAATCTTGGCAACTTCTGGGGAAACACATCCAGGAACTCATGCACTACCGAAATATTCTCTAACTTTGGTTCCTCGGCAGTCATATCCATTACTGCTACTAAGTATGTCCGACATACTTTAGACATCAACTTAGTTACTTCCAAAGATGAGACTAAGAGAATCGAGATTCCTCCTCGACTTCCCACCAATTCAAAACTAGGGAGACCTCTAGGATAAAATCGAATTGTTCTACTACCACAGTCTACTACTGCCCCATGCTTACCCAACCAATCCATTCCTATTATTACGTCAAAATCAAACATGGGCAATACGGCTAGGTCAATGCTTTCTTTATTTCCCCCAATCACTATCTCACAACCAGCACAGCCCAACGAAACTATTGTGTTATCCTTTAAGGTTGTGGTAACATGCAAGATCATGCTCAACGGTTTTAATTTCATGCCTCCTAATTCGGCGAACTGTGCAGACACGAATGAGTGCGTGGCACCAGGATCAAACAATGCATAAGCAGTCTGGTTGCACAAGTGAACCATACCTTTGACCACTCCCGGTACTTCCTCCGCCTCTCTACGGGCTACAGCATATACTTTGCCTTGTGTTGGTGGTTTGTTCTGCTCAGTCTGAGGTGTTGCAGTCGACAACCCAGCTTGTGGCCTCTGTCCTTGCGGTCGACTTGCCGGTGCTTGGTTTGGACACATCCTCATCTGGTGGCCTAGCTGACCACACTTGAAACATACTCCTGTCCTCACTGGGCATGGCCCATTTCCATGCTTTCTGCCATACAGTCTGCAGCTCCAATTAGCCGGGTTTGGCGGTTTCACTATATTCTTCCTTACGGGCGGCACGAAACGTCTGTTATTCGCCATCGGCCTCTTTCCCATTTGGCGATTGTCCCTGAATGACATAAACCTCGATCCAGTTGCGATGTTTCTTTCCCTCAAATCCCGCTCAATCATTTGGCCTCGCTCATATATCTCCTGGTATGTCCTCAAGTTCAAAGCGATCATTTGGCTGCGGAGCTTGGGCCTCAGACCATCCCGAAACCTCCTTGCCTTCTCCAAAGGGTCCTCCACAGATCGAGGTGCATACCTAGAAAGCCTCGCGAACTCATCCTCGTACTAGTCTATTGTCAGTTAATTTTGATGTAGTTGCAGGAACTCCACTAGCTTCCTTTCTCTGGCCGTTTCAGAGAAGTATTTATCATTAAATGTCATCTTAAAAGCGTTCCAGCTCAGGGCCACTCCTTTGAGGAAGACTCCTTCCTTGGTGGCAGCCTACCAATCATTGGCTGTACCCTCCAATTGGTACACAGCCAGCAGCACTTTCTCTTCATCTGTGCATCTTAGCACCCCAAAAGCCTTCTCCAGCTTCTCTATCCATCTAGGCACTAGCTCGGGATCTCCAATCCCGTCAAGCTGTGTCGATTTTAGTTTCATGAACTATTCCACCAGTTGGCCCATCTGTCTGGCCACAACGATTTCTTCTTGAGGGTTTACCGTTTCATTACTTTGGTTCGGCTCGCCCTGACTTCCACTTCCACAAGTGTTGCCAATATTGGCATTAACGGCTGCTAAGGCAGCTCCCACTGCCTGGACTATGGCAACATCCCTATCTTGGGGCCGCCTATCTATAATGTCTCTAAGCCCCTCCATTGCCCTCAGTAAACCGTCTACTCTTGGATCCTCCGCTACGGGCGGCCTCGAGCTAGAGGCTCCGCCTCTCGATCTTCCAGATCTTCTCGATGGGTTACTCATCTTCGTCTCTTTCTACTGAACCTGATCCACCACGAGTTCAGCAATGAGTTAGTAACCTACTCATTCATCCAATCCAGAGTTATTAACTACTCCTTAACAAGAACAGTTATACAACAACAGTACTCCATACATCATTTCCAAAAACATTTCAACCAATAGCCCAGGGCCATTCCTCATTTCCACCCATCCCAGTGATTCACTAAAACCAATCACTTTCATTCATCAAGCATGCTAAGGTCCAGAAATGACCTTCAATCCTAAGCAGAGAACTTAATTCTTTATGCCTTGCCACAATCTTACCAAGATCAAACACAATCCCTGGGTGTCAAGTCACATGTCAGGCATCCATGCCTTACCCTGACGAGTCTCCTAAGACCTCGTTATCCGTCCTTGTCCCTATTTAATCCTCCTTATCATTCCAATCCTCAATCCACTTTGTATCGAGCTGACCTTGCTCTGATACCAAACAAGTGAGGATGTCACGCCCCGCGTCCCAAGCACGATCACGCAAACATCCCTGCAAGCAAACCAATAACAATCTCTCGCGGTCCCAAGATCCAGTGTCATAAATCGAGACATATAATAAATACATAATACATGCGGAAGCGTTACTCACATAAAACCCCGTACAATATATATATTATGTGGGACCTGGATAGCATGATATCTGTCATACATCATGATGTACTACTCATACAAAAATCGACTACTACAACCGTTGGGCAAAAAGGGCGACAGGGTAAGCGTACAAAAAAATCATCTACTAAGCCAGCAGAAACCGGGTCAAGTCATCAACAAAAGATCAAGCCACCAATTGGAGACTCCTAGGATGAGCTGTTGGAGTTCCCCGTATCCTCAGCGTTCTCGGTCGACTCGTACTTAGAAAAGGTCTCGGACGGGACCTCGACGGAATCCTCCATGGTCACCTCCAGCGATGGCTTAGCAAGGTCCCCCTCGGACGCCTCCAGGGCTATGACCTCTTCCCCCTACTCTGTGGACTCTAAGGTCGGGGTCTACTCTGGCCCATTCCTTGACCTTACCACTAACCCCTCAGACTACTCCAGCTCTACTGTAGTCTAGCACCAATCGGGTATGACACCCTGAGGCACCTCATGGGGCTTCAATGGCCCAATCTGTGCATCCACATCCTTCTTAAACCAAGTCTCAAACCTATGAGGCTTCCAATCTGGCTTACCCTCATCCACCCATACAATAGTGCACTTCCTCACATATATGTTCCCCTACCTATTCGAAAACTCATCAAAATATGATGTCATCTCTTTTGGATCCCCAAAACATATCGGCCACATATCTAAGGCCTATGATCTATAAAAGAAGGGCTCCCAAAAAGGGTGAGATACACGTCTTAGTAAGAAAAACCTAACCATAGGTTAGGTTGACAGTCCACTCAGGTAGACTTGCCCCTCAATAATTTCAAACTCAGAAACAGATAGGCATAAAAGACACGAATCAATTAACAACAGCATACAAAGGACAGACATGCAAATGTGACGATATGCCACACTTAGATGCATATGCACTCTTAGCATTTCCCTTCGCCACATCCATCCATCTCCACCTGCCTCAATCTCTAGCCCGCGAACTAGTCACCTCAGCCTCGGTCCGCGCAAATGTATCAGACCATCATCGGTGACCCGCGTAAACGCTTCAGGTCCCGATGAATCTCCAAGCAAAGCTCATTAACTCATACTCCGTCCCGCGAATATTTTGCATCAAGACCATGGCTATCTCAATCCCGCAACCTTATCGCATCAGGGCACCACACAACCATAACTTCACCCCGCAATCCTATCGCATCAGGGTATCGACTCCCGCCCTGCGTCTCACAAGCCTCAAGGCCTCGCCATGCCATGCTCATGCCACAATCAAGGCTTATGCTTTGACTTTCAATTTAATTGCACATTTAGTGGCAAGTGCCAATTCAAATGCATTTCATAAATTTTGTGGCATGCAAGCAAATCAGATGACATACAAACATGGCAACCACTCAAGCACAAACGTCACACATATGCATCCTATAATATCTTAGGGCGTATTAAAAATCATCCCTTGTTAGAAATTGCTCATAAATCGATCCATTCAATTCACGACTCACCCGATAGAGTCCAATCCCCCTAGCCTAAGTTTAGGAAATCCCTTACCTTAACTTGACAACACAATTTCTTCTTCTTGGATCACCTAGGTTTCGGCCAACCATGGTCCACACCCGGACTTGTCGCGCAACCTAGGATTTCCACCAATTCGTCAAATGTCCATACCCAGTTCCTCAATCCATCAATCCCAATCATCCATAACATAACCCTCAACATTTCATCACATCATAATCATCAATTTGTAGCTCAAATCATCCAAAATCAGCCCTCAATAGAATTTGCTTGGGCCCGACACCAAGCCGGTCCTACTCGGTTCTGTGCATGCCGGGTCCAACCGATCCTAATCTACTCCAAATCCATCAATTATACACTATCCTACCTCTTAGAATGTCTACATAAGGGTTTGGGAGGCTCACCGGTCGTTTCGAGTCGATTGGTCATCGAAAATTCGTCCAACGTCGTCGGATCACCCACGGTCAGATTACCGATAGTTTCTAGGCAAAATGTACAAGGCCGGTTCGTGGTCAAAAACTTATCAAATTAAACCCCACTTTTTTTCATAGAATCTTACACGTCTCAGTTAGATCTCCACAAAATTTGAGCTCTAAATTGCAAGATTTCGACTAGCAAAAGGGTTGAGAACCAGACCTACCTCAGGTTGGTTCCGATTCTATCACCTCTCTGGAGATTGCTTGATCAGGACGTCTCGGTGCTCCAAACGACTTGATTTTTGTTGGAGGAGTTCGGCAAGACATGGAGGTTCGTCGGTGTGGTCGGCCGGCAGTCAAATGGTGGCCGGAAAGGGTGGTCGTGGGCGGCGAATGACGGGTCCAACGGTGGTCGGGCGGCGAGCAGATTCTGAAGAAGGAAGAAGATGGTTGGTTCGATGATGGAGGGGGAGTCTCGGCTGAATGGGAGGGTGGGGAGAGAGAGAAGAGAGAGAGTTTGACTATATCCTAAGCTTGGTCAATGGAGTTGAAAGTTAGGTGTGGAAAAGGTTGACATGACTATAACCCTTGATCTTGTGACACTTGGCATCTTGTTTTTCCAATGAGATCCAATGGCTCCCCTTTAGTCCTTGTGTTCGGCAGCCATGGGGAATTGAAAGACCAATTTTCCCTTCTTCAATTGTAAAGGCAAAGTTCTAAGCTTAAGGAGCAAAACAGTCATTTTACCCCCGACGTTCAGAACGTCATTTTTCTCACTCCGGAATTCATCGATAGGGCAACGGCCAATCCAAATAATGTTGGAATTCTTGATTTTCCATTTCAAACTTTTCAAGACTCGTTTCTGATAGCTTTCTCTATCAGACGTGATTCCAGCCTATCCCAAACTGACGGGCGGCTTTTGCAGACATTGTGCATATCAACCCCGTGATTCTCTTTACGTTTAGGGCTCGTCAATTCGTGGCGGCTTTAGTTGTCATGTAATTGTGAGGATTTATCACTAGTCCCTATGGTCTCAATCGTCACAATCCGTTTTAGGATAATTTTGCAAATCATACATTGGTTAAGCGGCATCACCCGCGCTTCAATCGTACGACACTCGCAAGGTAATTCTTAATCGTTCTTAGATCGGCCTCTTGGTGTTTCTAAATATCTCCTCAATAATCATTATGGTCAAAGCGCCATTTTCTATCCGAGTCGCCTAGGTCCACGTACCTCTCTCCCGTTAGCCTTTCCCCTTTGGTCAGTCTACTCAAATTGATCAGATTTGAGCAGAATACAACTGAAACACATCGTTTGATACATATAAACTTCTCATTACAGAGTTTGAAATTGACTGGGAAATCAGAATGTCACAGAGTGAGTCGGGCGTTAATTTGATTGACTTGTGAGAGATTTCCAAGAGGATTGTTCTTGGTACGCCCTAAGATAGTATATGGGATTAATGTGTGCTAATGCTTGCACCTGAATTATCTGCCATGTCTGAGTGTCACTTTGATTGTCTTGCATGCCATGAGCATATGAATTGTGCTTGAATTGCATTTGTTGTTATGTAAGAGAAATGAATTGAAAATCATGGCATGAAAGTGACATGGCAGAACCCTGATGCGTATAAGACGAGGGGTAGGAGAAAGAGTACCCTGAGGCGCGGGATTGGAGTTGTGTGGCGCCCTGATGTGTACGAGACGCAGGTTGAGATGGCCACAGTCCTGATGCGTTTACGCGGGACGGAGATATGAAGTGTTGACATTGGCCTAGAGTATCATTGAAACTTGATGCGTTTACGCGTGTTGTCAATAATGGTCTGATGCGTTTATGCGGACCGAACCTGATGCGATATAATCGTGGGCATGAGAATGAGGCAAGCAAGAATTGGTGAATATGGTGATGTGGCAAGACGAGTGTGCATATCATCTGAGTGTGTTATGATGCTATAATTGTATGCATGTCCTCCGTGTGTTGTTATCTATGCTTGCATTTGCCTCGTGTATCTATGAGTTTGACTTATTGTGTATGTGACTGCCTTAGTGGACGGTCGGCCTAACCTAGGGTTAGGACCCACCTTACTGAGATGTGTATCTCACCCCATTTGGGACTCTTATTTTTACAGATCCTAGGTCTTGACGTTGTGGCCCATTTGTTTTGGAAACTCGAAGGAGATGTCCACCTATTTTAACGAGTTTCCTAACGGGCAGGGAACTGTTTATGTAAGGAAGTGTATTGTGGTTTGCGTAGACAAGGGTAGTACGAGCTGGAAGCCTCATCGGTATGAGGCCTGATTAAGGTAGGTCGGGGATGAGTCTACTGGACCGCTGAAGCCCAATGAGGTGTCGAGGGAGTTGTTCCTAGCTGGTACCACCCTACCCGAGACTTAGACCAAGCTGAGGGGTCTGTTGCCGGGTCAAAGAATGGACCAAAGAGGATCCCGACCATAGAGAACACGGAGGAGGTCATTGTGGTCGAGGTGACCGAGGAGAATCTCATGGAGCCATCTATTGAGGAGACCGCTGAGGATACTATAGAGGTTCGCTCTAAGATCTTTTCGAAGTACAAACCTACGGAGGACACAGAGGACATCGAGGACTCCAGCAGCTCGTCTTAGGAGCTCCCAGTTTATCAGTCGGTCTTTTGGCGGCGATCCTGACCCCGTCTCCTATTGTATGATGTCAATGGACTCTTTTCTGTATTTACCCCGTCGCCCCTCGTGCTAGTGGATTCGGTAACTATGTACTTGTATGAACATTTAGATTTATGTATGCCAGTATTGGCGCTATCCAGGTCCCACTTCATATTATGTACGGAGGAGTTATTTCTTTATCGTTTCCGCATGCTTGGTATATATATCATGTCTCTCGACTTAGTTGTGGATCTTGGGACCACGAGAGATTTTTGATTTGCTTGCAGGGAGTCTCATACTCATGCCCAGGGCGTAGGGCGTGACAAAAATAACCTTCAATTTTTGGTAGCTAGGGAGGTTAGGATAATGACTAAAATGTCCTCCTTCATTTTTTTAATACTAAGCCAATCCTTGAGGGGCAAAACGGTAATTTTACTCTCGTCGTTCGAAACGTCGATTTTCCAATTCAAATTTCCTTCGATGAGGCAACATCTAATTTGATTAGAATGTTGGAATTCTTTGCTTTCCATTTTCTCATTTTCGAGATTCGTCTTTGGATCATTTCTTTGTCAAATGCAAATTTCAGACTGCCTCGAACTAACGGGTAGCTTTTGCAGACGTTACGCGTATCGACTCCATAATTCTCATGACATTTAGGGCTCGTCAGTTCATGGCAACTTTGGTTGTCATGTAATTGCGAAGGTTTATTACTAGCTTCGACGGTCTCGATCGTCATAATTCAATTTGGGAAAGTTTTGCAAATTATACATTGGTTAAGCGGTATCACCCGTGCTCTAATCGTATAACGCTAGCAATGAATTCTTTAATCATTCTTAGATCGGCCTTTAATGATTCTAAATACTTCTCGGCAATCCTTATGATCAAAGTGTCATCTCCTATCCGAGTTTCCTAGGTCCACGATCTTGTCTTGCATTAGCCTTTCCCTTTTGATCAGTTAACTCGAGATTGATTAGATCCGAGCGAGATAAGGCTAAAATACATTGATAGATATGCTTTCATTGATAAATCTCGAAATGACAAGAAAAACCAGAATGTCACAAAATTCACAGTGAAAAATCTCAAGCCTAAATTCACTAGGTCATTTAACTTTTTCATTAAGTGCTTCTCGATTTTTCGAAAATTTCAATTTCCATCCTCAGTGGAGTCGCCAAGCTATTGTGACTTAGAACTAAGCTAATTGATTATTAGATCAATTAAATTAATTAATCTAACTCGAACCCTCCCAAGTCCTACCAAATCGCAACTTAGGTTTATTCATAAAAAAAATATTTAATTGAAAATGCCACTAATTGTTTATGTTAGGTAGATTAGAAACCTATATAAAATAGCTGGAGAATAATTTTATCTTTGCGCACCAGAGAAAATGAATTCAGGGACTTGGTTACATTAATTTAAAAATTAATGCCAGAAAATTCTTCGTTTGATGACTTGAATTTTTTTTGGATTTTGTTTTTTAAAATGCAATCTAATTATATGACATGTGTAATGACATGGCAAAGATGTACGACATGGTAAGAAAATGCATGACATGGCATAATGACGTGAAAAAAAAAACATGACATGGAAAATTTGACAATGCAAACTAAGCTAGATGCTATGCAAAATGAATCGACATTTTTTGGGTATTTTTTGGTATTTTCAAATTTATGAAAAATGAAGTAAAATGTTATCTTAAAGTCAAAGGAAACATGATCTAACGTAAGAAAAGCATGGTATTTTTTGGGGATTTTTTACGAATTTATTTAAACATGAAAACAGTGAAAATTTGAACAAAAATAAACATTGCCCATAAAACACCTTTAAATTCGAAATTTTGATTTTATTCACAACATCTCTCAAAATTAGGGTTAGCAAGTGAATATATTATAGAATAACCGTCGTCCCTATATACATAGGGCAAACCTTGCAATTCTATTCAAGAATTAGCAATCTGCTCCTCAAGATTGAGGATTTGACATCTTATTCACATATACGGACACGACCGTACTTCGAGATCGAAGTCATATATTGCCTTTAATGTACATTTTCAGAGGGACAAGGCACAATTGGGAGCATGTATTATGAGAAATATTATTTATTAAAGTGCAAACTTTATAAACAAAGCAAAATAAGCAATCACGAGAAAAATAAAGATGATAGTCCATCGAGCTTTGAATCTTTGAAATTTAGGGAGGTTGACCAAAGATATGAGACTAGGGTCCACCTTTCCTCATCCGAATTTTATCCAATTCGATTTGAGAAAATTATCCTCAAGGTTACATGTGGGGTTCGATCAAATCATGAACAAACTGAATCTCTTAGAAAAAGTTAGAACTTTATGCAACAAAAGATTGAACTGTTCTTCGATAATATATATATATATATATATATATATATATATAAGGTTTGAATCTTCTCAGTTTTAATCGCAAAATCAATGTGTTCAAAAAGATTTAAGAACAACAATGCAAGTTACCAAATTAACAAGCATAGATTTGCAATCAAAAGTTAAGAAATCGTACCTTTCTCAAGCCAAATTTCCAGCAAGCACTTGAGTTGTGATCTTCGCCCAAAACCGAACCTTCTCAAGTTTGATTCTCTTGAAACTAGTCTCAAACGATCTAGCACAAGTAGTAGATAGATTAGGGCTTAAAATAATCTTAAAAATAAGGTCAATTGGCCTTAAAACAATGATGAACAGTGGGCAGCCAGTAATTCAAAATTGGCAGATCAGCAGGCTGAACCGGTTGGCAGGAACGGAGACTTCAAAGGCTTAGACGGGAAGTTTCGACATTGGATCGTGGCGCCGTCAAAGGCTGGTGATAGATCGTCGAATGTTGAACATTTTGATACCCGACTCAAGCTGATCGAAGCACGGATGGCGACGCACGATCAATTGGCGCGAAACTGCTCATGTAAAGTCGTGACTTCAAAGGATTGGAAGGGGAGCTTCTGAAATCATATTGAGACGCCGTCAGCGGCTGGTGATACGTCATCGAAAGCTGAATGTTTTGATAATTGGAACGTACCAATCTGATAACAGATGGCAACGTACGATCAATTGACGCGAAACTACTCAAAGCTGCCGACGGGATTGAACTTTGGCCGAGACTCCCTCCCTCTCTCGAAATTTCCTTGGATTTTCTAAACATGTGAAACTCATAAAATACCGGCCCCGTAAATTTGAATCGAACCCTTGAATATATAGAGCTTGATCCTTAAAGTCCTAATCGAAACATGAGTTTTTGACCACTGTCGAATCAAGAATCCTAGCTAGAGCATGATTCGATAATGGCCATTAGATTTAGAGGAGTCCTAATTCATCAAAACTCTCTGTTATTAGCTGTATAATGATAGTGTTCTAATATCTTAGATCTCCTCTTAAAATAATACTCCTTAATCGAATGAAAATTCTTGACCAAATCCTATCCCGGAAGAGTCCTAATCTCCTAGAACACTATTAATTTTCGGCCAAATGGAGTAATGATGATAGCCAAAAATGGCCTCTTTTACGAGTCTAGAGTGCAATTTGGGCCCTATTGGATACTAGATAATTAACGGGTAATTAACTAGGGGCTTTACTCAATTAAAAGAGTTGAATTGACTGATTTGGGCTTGAATTAATGTCCAAATCCATTAAAAAAATTTGACACACATATCCTGGCCTTGGTCAATTTTCGGCACATCCTCCTGCAATCCCATTCGAAAATCCCACATTGAATCTCGTCCAACTGTCTGTTAATTAAAGTTCAATTGACTCACTCTAGCCCTAATGAAAATGACTGACAAAAAATAAATATGCAATGCATGAGGATTTATTTTTTGTGAGAATTATTACTAACTCTCATTTTATGCTTAAATGAACGATTTTCTAAAAAATCAAAATTTAGGTGTCATCAGGCTCCTCCTCCTCACTGCCCTCTCGTTGACTCTCGGTTGTTTCACTTTTGTCCTCCAATGGTGCGGCCATCTCAACAATCCCATCACCCGTCGGTCCATCGATCGCCTCAAGCTCCCCAGCATGGGCAGCGCTGAGGACTCCAATGTTTCGTCCCGCACCTCGCACAGTGATGGCTACGATTGCGTCGATGTCCTCGACCGAAGTCACATGTCGTTGCTCCCATGCTACCACGATTGGAAGTTCAATCTCGGAGCGAATCAGCGGCCTCAGTTGAGTTCAATTCTTTGGTGATTTTGCGGTATTATGCCAAAATCGGAGGATCGGTGTCAAGAAAGCTAGGGACTTTCCTTTTACTAAGAGCTCGATCCCATGGAATGAAATGTCAAATGAGCTTCTTCATTTTATGCACGAGACCAAAAACAGAGAAACAGATGGAAGTGAGACTTTGATTAAGGGTGTGTTTGTTTTGGGGAAAGTATTTTCAAGGAAAGTGTTTTCTGGACTTTTCTCCAATTGGTTCACGAAAAATGATTAGGTCAACGAAAAGTGCTTTCCAGTCAATAAAGATTTTATTTATTAAAATAGAAAAGTGAATTCCCCAAAATAAAAAGATGAAAACACTTTCCCAAATTTGACTCTCTCACTTTCTTTGAAAACGGGGCTAGGGCCAATCCCGAGGACGAGGCTGACGACTTGGGTCGGGGCCTCCGATCAAGACGGAGACCGAGAGAGGGGTTGTAACATTATGAATTTTTCGCCCTCTCGAGGCTTGAGATATGAAATGAAATCTCAAAATTGAAAAATAAAAAATAAAGATTCCAACGTTCTAATCAAATTAGACATCGCCTCATCAAAGATAATTCGAATCAGAAAAACGACGTTCCGGAGTCGTGGGTAAAATTATCATTTTGCCCCTCAAGCCTTCACCTTGCCTTTAGAATTGGATAAGGGCATTTTGGTCAATCACAATACCCTATAGGCTGCTGAAAATCAAGAAAAAAGAGGGCCATTGGATGAGTCTTGATTGACATGAGGACAAGTGTCAAAGGATTAGGCTATGAGTTGATGTAAACCCTTTTAAACTACCATTCAAGCCTTTGACCAAGTGAATTATATGTAGAAGACTCTCTCTCCTTCTCATTTAGCCGGTCATCCCTCTTTCTCTTCACTTTCTTCATTTTCTTCCTCTTCCTCTTATCTCTCTTGCCGACCAGTTTATCAACCTGTCCCAACTGCTTCATTATTTGGGTCATAACTTCTTCGTCCGTCATCGGATTAAGGCATACCACCTACCCTTGGAAAGATTATTGTCTTACCGGTCCAACAAGGTACTATGGGTCCAAATCCACCCATCCTTTTGTCCCGTAGAACCGTTTGAAGGAGCAAAGGTCAGGCTGGTCAATTTTGAATCAGAGAGCTTCCAGCCGACCAGTCCCGACCGTCCAACTATTCCAACCATATCTTCTTCATCTGATGCCAGATCGAGGTAAAACCATCGCCAAATCAAATCTTATTGTCGTATATTTCCATAGACATATTATAAGCTAAATTTGACTCTGTAGATCTTCCCGCAGCTCGATTTGAGTGGACAAAGGTTAGGCAAGGCCAGATTCTGACCAGTTTTGGGGAAAGACCTGTTCTTGGGTCTTTCGGATTTCAAATTGCTTCAAATCTTCGATGAGGTCTTCTACACTTATAGTATTAAAGTTAGATGAGCTGTGGTAAAAAGTTTGGAAGAATTTGATGAATTTTTTATCACAAATGGATCTTGTGTTTGAAGGGCAAAAACTGACCATTGGAGGACCCGAAGGAACCGACGCCATTCAAGGACTTCCCGGCGTCGCTTTAGCTCCGAATTTTTGGTGAGGCTCCCCAACCATTAGAACTACATGTTAGCAAGTAGATTAGTGAATAAATTGAAGATTTGAGGTAGTTTAAGGGCTGATTAGTTGGGGTATAAACATAACCGAAAATGCCCAGTTCGGTTTTGTACATACCGGTTCTGTTGGAGACCATTGGTCTTGAAATTGAATCTCAAATTCAACATTGAGACATGCTAGGATGTTGATGAACATGTCAATAAGATTTATGTCCCAAGGATTGGCTAATTGAGTAAGAAAAATTGACGATTGGATGAATTTCATTAGGTTGCGTGGTTGAGTTGTCCTTGGACTATTTGGACCGAACCCTTGAGGTGCTTGGGAGAAGAATTGTATTGCATTAAGCTTGAGGTAAGGGGATTCTAAACCTTTGACAGGAGGATTAGACTCGATTGGGTGGTATGAGTATGAATTTGATCGGTTCTTGGGAGATTATACCGTGATTGTCCAATGTACGTCCTAGAAAGACATAGATGACTTGAATATATGACAATGCTCGTGTCTTGATTGATTGTCACATTTGAATGCCGAATTTAATTGTCTCACATGCCATTAATGTGTTGCTCGTTGCTTGAGTTTGCAATTGATTATGTGCTATGAACTGAAATGAGCATTTGGCATGTCTGAGAAGTTGTGATACGCTGATGCGTCGAGACGCGGGGTTGTGTGACTGGATACCCAGAGGCGCTGAGGCGCGAGGTTTGAATTGAATGACACCCTAAGGCGTATGAGACGCGAGGTTGTAAGGATGAATGCCCTGAGGCGCTCAGGCACGGGGTTTGAATTGAATGGCACCTTGAGGTTCATGAGACGCAGGGTTGAAATGGCCAATATCTTTATGGGTTTAAACGCGAGATGGAGTTGAGGTGTGTCGACACAGGCTTAGAGTGTAATAGAAAACCTGATGTGTTTACGCGGGTTTGTCAATGAGACGGTCTGATGCGTTTACGCGAACCGAGCCTAAGGCGTTCTAAACGCGGGCATGAAAGTGAGGCAGACTAGAAGAGTGGAAGTTATGATTTGATATGGCGACGTGTGTTTGATCTAATGATGTGAAATGATGTCATGGCTGCATGCTTGACATCCATATGTTGTTTATTGACAGTTAAATGCCTCATGTGATTACTTGTACAAATTATTTGTGATTGCATTTGCCTGAGTAGACGGTCATTCTAACCTAGGGTTAGGACCAACCTTACTAAGATTTATATTTCACCCCGTTGTGGGATTAAATTTTTCATGTCTCAGGCGATGGAAATCTGAGCTTGCCAATGATCGGTATCTAAAGAAGTAATTATAGGAAATGGATTTACACTTTTGTGACTTTAAGGATTTCATGTTACCTTGAAGTTAGAGTTGTATCCTCCGAACCTGTAGTCAGCGTTTATAAGAAGACATTCCATATGTCCTAAGTCATCTTAAGATTAAACTGAATGGAGAAGTTTTATCGCTTCCGTATGTTTGTATCATTTAGAAGTTTTTAAATGGTTGGCCGACGGATCTTGGGTACCACCGAGACAAGACGGCCTTGGTGGGATTTTGCATGCCTGACGAGTTCGGGACGTGACATCCCCGTTTAAGTGGTATCAGAGCAAGGTCAGCTCGATCCAATGTGATTGAGACTTGGAGTGATAAGGAACAATGACTTGAGGATGATTAGGTAGCGAGACCTTGAGGGATAAGCATGAATTGCTGAATATTGAGGACTATAGGTTTGAATTTGTGTAGTATTCTAATGGTCCTAGTGCCGATTTAAGGGATGATCTTGAGTGATTTATGAATAAGGCTCACAAGGAAGTGAATAGAAATTGAGGAGTCATAAGCCTGGATTTGAGGTTGCTAGAGAATAAATTATGAATGAAGGGTCAATTGAAGTATATGATTGTGATCTTAGTTTGTCAATAACCCAACTTGAGGAGTACAAGTTATAAAGAGGCGGCTAATGTTAGTGAATTCAGGCTTGAATTGCGTGATATCTTGATGGTTTAGCTATCAATTGTTATTGTCAGCCTTGAATGAAATGAGGTGAGGTGTACACAAGAAATATTAGATTAAAGGCCAGTTGTGATTGAATGCATATATATTTGGCTTGAATAGCGATTAAACTTAGGATTTATGGTTGAACATAGGCAATTAATCTATGAGATGTGATGGTCATTGATGGAATTAGAAATCTTCAATGGATAAGAATGGATCTGGAGATGATTATGGTATGATGAATGGCGAGGACAATCAGGACGCGCATGTGTTTGTGGCATTAAAATGAAAGTCGAGGAAGGTGTGTGCATAAGCTTATCATTATTGGACTTAACAAACTGTCGTTTGGTATAGGAAAGTTGATGGGATACCTATAAATCGTCATGAAGCATGGTATGGGATGTGTGGAACGGGGCTTTCTCCGTAGATGTATGACTCGGGACAACCTGCAACGGCCAAGTCTGATGACGGCGGGGAGTGATCACTAGGACAGAAATGTCCGGACAAGGAGCGACTCCTAGCAGACTTTTAAGATGGCAAGAGCCAAGAATGACCCAAGTCATAACTTGAAAGGAGAAGTCTAGTATCAGGTTGAATCCAATTGTGGTTAATAGATGTTTGGCACGAGATTGATACTCGAAGAAAATGTTCAAAAGTGGCATGACATGTGAAATGATGCCTGTGATTGGCATAATTAAAAGTTTTGTGCTTGGCGATGGATGCTGTTTGAAAGAAAAAGTGATGTCTATGATTGGCCTGTTGGGCATATTTTGTAATTGGCATTATGTGATTGGCTTGGCTAAGGTCTAATTGGGAGAGTAGACGACATATGGGGTTTATACCCATTGAATTGATGCCTGTTGAGAATAAAAAAGCATGTTGTGTTTGTGACAGAGTGGCATATGCCTTAGACTTATAGCATGATCGATTGACTCATTGAATTGCTACCTTGAGTACTTGCTCGGTGTTAACCTAGTTGAGTTTTGGCCTAGTTGAGGCTTGCCTAGTAATTGGCTGAAGATTGAGAAGTTACCTTGTTGAGACTGGCCGTTGAATAGTCATTGACTGATGAGAATCTGGAATCTTTGGGTAATGGACAACAAGTTGAGAGTTGTTTGGGAACCACTATAAGGTTGATAATGATGAATGATGAGATGAGCAGCCTGAGACTGATAGACTTGAGTAGATTACTTATGTTTTTTATTCCTGGAGGGAATCATAGTGGTTCAAGTGACATGAGAACCTAATAAGGTTGAACGATCAAGGTATGGTCGTAGAAGAGCATTGGGCTCGAGTGTACATTGTATGGAAGATCCGAGAACTGATATGGATCATGAGAATTGAGTAAAGATGGGCGATTGGAGTATGAATACCAAAAGAGGATATGGCTCGATCTGCTAATCGTACGAGACCTAAGAGCTGAATGGGTCGTGGGAACTTTAAATGGAAATGAGGAAATTTATTGGTTAAGCAAGCTCGAGGAGGAGGAGCCATGATTGTCTAAGTCACTGTGATGACAGATGCTAGTACTGATAAGTTAAAGTTATGGAAGTCACGAGAAAGGTGACTTTGAGTTAATCTTTTCTAAATTGAATGTGTGGGATGGACCACGAGAGTTTGGAAAAGCTTGTAAAACTATGTATAAGGTTGAGATTGACTGAGTTAGGTAGAGAGATAAGATTTGAAATTGTGTCACGCCCCGCGCCCCGGGCACAAGCACGCGACTCCCTGCAAGCAAACCAAGTATCTCTCATGGTCCCAAGATCCACAAATAAGACGAGAGAGGTGTAATGTACAAGCATGCGGAAGCGATAAGTAAAAAACTCCTCCGTACAAAATATAAGTTAAGTGGGACCTAGATAGCATCAGTACTGTCATACATAATAACCATTTATACATACAGATAAAGAGCTACTAAAATCCGCTAACAAACTAAGCAACGGGGTAGTACACAAAAGAGTCCCTCACAACATCCAAAAGAAATAGGGTCAGGTTGTCTCCAAAAGCTCAAGCCAACGAACTGGAATCCTAAAATGAGCTATTGAAATCCTCGGTGTCCTTGGCATCCTCCATCGGCTTATACTCGGAGAAGGTCTCTGATGGAACCTCAATGGTATCTTCCATGGTCTTCTCATAGGACGGCTCCGCGAGAACCTACTCAGTTTCCTCTAGGACAATGACCTCGTCCTCCTCCATAGTAAAATCCAGCGTCAGGGTCCTCTCCGGCCCGTTCCTAGAACCGACTATCGATCCCTCTGCCTGATCTTGGTCCCTACCGGGGTGGCACCAATCATGAATCACTCCCTAGGGCATGCCATGAGGCTTCAGCGGCCCAGTAGACTTGTCCCAAACTTTCATAAACCACGTCTCATACCTATGAAGCTTCCAGTCCGTACTACCCTCATCAACCCACACCACTGTACACTTTCTCACGTATATAGTCCCCTAACCGTCAGGAAACTCATCAAAATACGCGGTCATTTCCTTAGGGTCTCCAAAGCGAATGGGCCACATGGTCAAGGCCTAGAATTTGTAAAAGAAGGGTCCCCAAAAGGGGTGAGATACACATCTCAGTAAAAGAGTCCTAACACTAGGTCAGGCCGACCATCCACTCAGGCAATCGCAACCCCAGTCATTCAAGTTCACAGACATATTAAGCAAATGCAAGTACAGACAACAACACATAGGTGGCATACACGCAAATATGGCATCGTAACACACTCAGATGATATGCACACTCGCTCTACCACATCACCACATCCACCACTTCCTGCTGGCCTCATTCTCATGCCCGCGATTAGATCGCATCAAGCTTGATCCTCGTAAACGTATCAGATCGTCATTGACAACCCACGTAAACGCATCAGGTTTCAATGATACTCTAGGCCAATGTCACCACCTTATACCTCCGTCCCGCGTAAACGCATCAGGACCGTGGCCTTTTCACAACCCCGCGATTAGATCGCATCAGGGCGCCACACCATTCCGACCCCGCGCCTCAGCGCCTCAAGGTATCAACCACCTCACCCCGCGTCTCATACGCATCAGGGCCTTGCCATCTCACATTCATGCCATAATTTTCAATTTGTTTTCCATGCATGACGACATGTGCAATTCAGGCACAATTCAAAGACTCATGGCATGCAAGGCAATCAAGTGTCACACACACATGGCGGATAATCCAAGTACAAGCATTTACACATCTTAATCCCCTATAACAACTTAGGGTACACCAAAGCATTCACCATGGGATCTCTCACCAATCAACCAACTCATCACTCGACTCACCCAATCGAGTCCAATATTCCTATCCTAAGTTTAGGATTCCCTTACCTTGAATTTGATAGCACAATTTCTCTTCTTGAGCCCTCAAATTTTCGACCCCCAATGGTCCAAGATCGAACTCTCCGCACAACCTAATAAAATCCAACCAATCCGTAAATTTCCTTTGTCCAATTCCTCAATCCATGAACCATAAACCTCCATAACCTAATCCTCATCATCTTAGCATGCCTTAATTACCAATTTGAGGCTCTAACCAACTATCATCAGCCCCAACAGATTCGGTTTGCCCGAAACCGAATCGGTCCTTCTCGGTTCTATGCAAATCGGGCACAACCGGTCCTAAATCTCCTCCAAATCCATCATTTAAGCACTATCCTACCTCTTAACATGTCTATCTAAGGGTCTAAGGGTCTCACTGTGAGTTTGAAGTCGAGTCGTCGCCGAAATTCCGTCAAAAGTCGCCGGATCTTCCAAGGTCAGTACCGGCAGTTTTCTGTCCAAGGTTTACAAGACCGATTCAAGATCAAAACTTCATCAAATCATTCTCAACTTTTTCCCATAGATAGATACACATGTCTCCTAGACCTCCATAAAATTTAACCTCAATATTCCAACATTTCAGCCTCCTAAAAATAGAACCTACCTCAGATTTGGTCAGATTCCGTCGACTCTCAGGAAAATGCTTAGCCGGAGCTCCTTGCTGGTCCAAATGGCTCACTTCCAGTTCGAGGAGGTCGGCAAGACGTGGAGCTAGGTTGGTGTGGTCATTCGGAGTCTAGGTGGTGGCCGGAGGTGGGCGTCGGAAAGGCCGAACAGCAGCTCTATAAACTGATCGGTAGCTTAGAGAAGAAAGAAGAAGAAGATGAAGATTTTCGGTGGTGATGAAGTGTATGGCCGGCCAATTGAGGTGAGGAGAGAGAGAAAAAGCCTTATATTCAACTCACAAGTCATAGGGAAGAATGGTAGGTGGTGTATAGTAGATTTGACTACTATTTTGTCCATCTCTTGATACTTGTCCTCAATGTCAATCATGTTTGATCCAATGGCTACCATTCATCCTAGTTTTCGGCAGCTATGGGGTAGGGATAAAGACCAAAATGCCCTTCCTTCATTGCATGGACAAGGCTTAAGCTTGAGGGGCAAAATGGTAATTCCACCCCCGACGTTCGAAATGTCATTTTTCTCGTTCCAATAATATTCGACAGGGCAATGACCAATCCGAATATAATGTTGGTATTTTTTATTCTTCATTTTCAATTTTCAAAACTCGTTTTTGATGATTTTCTCTATCATACGTGGTTCCAGCCTATCCCGAACCGACGGACGTCTTTTGCAGACATTACACGCATCGACCCTGTGATTTATATCACATTTAGGGCTCATCAATTCGTGGCGAATTTAGTTGTCATGTAATTGTGAGGGTCTATCACTAGTCCCTAAGGCATCGATCGTCACTATCCAATTTAGGAAAATTTTGCTAATCACACGTTCGTTAAGCGGTATCACCCGCGCTCCAATCGTATGACACTCGTAAGGCGTTCCTCAATCGTTTTTAGATTGGCTTTTTTGTGGTTCTAAATATCCCCTCGATAATCCTTATGGTCAAAGCGACATTTCCTATCCGAGTTGCCTAGGTCTACGTATCTCGTCTCGCGTTAGCCTTTCCCTTTTGGTCAACCTACTCGAATTGATCATATTCGAGCGGGATACGACTGAAATACGTCTCCAGATTTACTTCTCATTAATGAGTTTGAAATTGACGAAAAATCAGGATGTCACTAATTATCTCCCTTTAGATTGGGGATCTTGATAAGAAAACCTTAGAGGTTTGAGTACACAAAGGAAAGAAAGTGACCCTGGCAATTTTAGTCTTAAGAGGCTGTTAGTAATTGGTGAAAGGTCACTAGAAGAAGGGTTTCCTCAAGGGCATGATATCTGCCTAGACTACCCCTATTGAGTTGTTCGATGAAAAATATCCTCTTGGGATTGCTCAAGAGCAAAGGTTGTTTGGATACGAATAATCTTGAAAGGATCCAAGGACGATTAATCGATGTGAGACAGAGTTCTCAAGGTCGTTTAAGCATATGGTAAAGGTGGTCAATGACCCTTTAAATGAGACGTGAAGTCTCTAAGTGGATTGGGATTTGAAGGCCTTATGCTAATTGCTATTCCTGAATCTGATGAACTGTAATGGACATCAAGGAAAGAAGTAGATATTTAGGAGAGGAATAAGTAAGAGAATTTCTGTTCATGGATTGTAAGAAAATATAACTTCACTTATGGAACACAGAATGTGCCTATAAGAAAATGTTGTTACTATGACGTAAGGCTTATGGTGATTAACCTTTTGTTTTCGTGAGGAATAATAAGGAGATTGATGTGTCAGTATGTCAGACCCTGTGGATTTTATGAGATTGATTGAGGTTCAATCGAAACCACTAAAAGTGGCTTGCGAGTTATCACCCCTAGAGAATAGGGCGTTATCCTTAAGGACGATTGATCATGACATGATCATTGATGAAAAGAAAGGTGAATGGAATTGATGGTTGGAATTGATGGTCATAATTACTTGTGATTTTAATGAATGGGTGAATAAGTAAAAAGGATGCTTAAATTGTAATCGCAAGGCGACTTGAGGAAGTCGAATTGAATATCTAAAATATGAATTTGTGAAGACCAATGAAGAATAAAACTTGTCACTTGAGGTGGCTGAACTATTGGCAAGAGAATGTTAAAGTGTGGTGACATTAAAATTCAGAAGTAAAGAAACTGCTGTTGGCGAGACTCCAAGACGGATGTCCTATAGGATAAAAAAGACAAGGTGGATTCAAAGTAAAAGAATGCCACTGAAGTGTATGGTTTTCTTCATAGGGTAAGAGATATTAGTGTGGAAGGAAGAAAAAAAAATACCAATTGTCTTGATGCTAAAATGAAACATCTAGACTAACGAAGAGGACGCAAGCTTGAACGATTTTTTTTTAAATCAAGTTCGAGAAGTTATCCTTTGAACAACGTTGAATTCCAGGATGATGTCAATGTTGAGTTAAAACGACGAAATTGATATAAGGTCGCATTAGCTGGTTGTGAAACCAAGAGGTCAAGGCACTAATGCTTCCGAAAAAAAGAGTGACAAAAATGAATAGAATATTGTGTAGTTCAAGTGGGGACTCATAAGAATAGAGGGCCAAGCTTTGAGCTCTCAAGTGAAAAGTATGAAGAACAGTTTGAAGATTCGACACTTGGTAAAAAGAAATTGACAAAAGTCAAATTGAGTATCCAAGGAATAATTGGATTCATTGCTACCGTCTTTAGAGATGATGAATAGACTCATTTAAGGAGTCAGGAGAAACATCAATAACTTTCGAGAATATCCTACGGACTTTAAGGAGATGCTCGTTGTGTGCTGCTAATTGTGAAGAGCACGAGTTGTGGTCCTGATGAAATAAGATTCCTTAGTAGTGAAATTTCTGGGAAATGAAATCCCCGTGGAGCCCTTAAGGAATGGAATAAGTGATGAATCAACTAAAATCGATGTGAATTGCGGAAATTGAAAGTTCCTGAAATTGGTAAATTGTTATGGATGGATCGGGAGAAGATTTCCACAAAAGCAATTCAATGGATGAATAAATACGAAAATAGTTTTCAAGGAATTAAGTCAAGTTAATGACTACGCCAATAATAGTGTTTATATTTGGAATTAAAAAGGGATCCAGTGAATCACAATGACGTGACGCAGAAATAAAATTTGAGCCGTGGTAAAGCAAACTGAAGTGGGCTATGCGATATGTCGTGATAGTAAAGCTATATGAGTTGGAACGTCTAATGCGTGGTTGGAGTTGGCTTGCAAATGTTCTTGCGATGAAGTTGAAAAACACGACTCGCATGGAGAGGTTTCAAGTTCACACAAATCATAAGAATTTGAGGTATGTAGGTGCCCGGAAAAAAAAAAAATGAATGAGGAACGTGTGTGAAAGAGATTGCTTAAGGACTAAGGATAAAATATTCTATATCGCCTAGAAAAGGGTGATTTAAGTAGCGAATGCATATAAGTGAAAATTGAGCATCGTGCATTTGGCGGATAAAGTATAGGCTTCGCTTAAGGAAATAAGCGATTCAACTCCTAAATTGGAAGGTTGCCAATTGGCTCGTTTGATAACTACCTGAAGCATCTTGAAGTCAGAAAGGAATTGAGATGCTGCGATGACTAAACTTTGACATTTAAGGGGTTATGGAAATGGATAGAATAGGGAGGAAATTCAAATAAATTCAGATTTTCGGATACTTGGGAAAGAAACCTCAAAATTGAGAGTAGAAACCTTAAAGTCCCATGGACGAGAGTACGAGTCCAATATTGAAAAGGAACTTAAATAAATGACCTCATCAGAAATTCAAAGGGAGAATTATGGTGTCCCTTGGGATGACACAAAGGTGTGCCAGACTTGCATCGAAATTATCGATGGAATGGACTGAAAATTTGGTTAGTCGAACATGAGGTCAAGTATTAAACGTGCTGACAAGAAAAAGACATGCCCTTGAAAGGAATGATACGCCGAATAGTATGGACATTAAAGAGTGCATTTTGGCGGGGGTTTAGTAATAATGGTGATGGATAAATGGAAGAGATGATGTGAATGCTCGAGGATGAACTGCTAACAGATGTTATTAATATCGAAAGAGAATGGAGAGAAGCAAATACAGATTGAAGACTAAAAAAGACAAGTCTTAGGGAAAGATGGCTTTGGTCGGAAAGGACAAGTAAGATCGTCAAATCATGAAAGAAATTATTTGGGAGAACGAGGATGCGATGAGACGCCAATACCCAAAGGATTGGATGGATAGAAGGTTGTAAATCTCGAGAACGAAATTCCTTTAAGAGGGGAAGAGTTGTGACATTCTGAATTTTCCGCTCCCTCGAGGCTTAAGATATGAAATGAAATCTCAAAATTGAAAAATAAAAAATAAATATTCCAATGTTCTAATCGAATTAGACGTCGCCTCATCAAAGGTAATTCGAATCAGAAAAACGACGTTCCGAACGCCGTGGGTAAAATTATCATTTTGCCCCTCAAGCCTTAACCTTGTCTTTATAATTGAATAAGGGCATTTTGGTCAATCACAATACCCTATAGGCTGCCGAAAATCAAGAAAAATGTGGGCCATTGGATGAGCATTGATTGACATGAGGACAAGTGTCAAAGGATTAAGCTATGAGTTGATGTAAACCCTTTTAACCTACCATTCAAGCTTTTGATCAAGTGAATTATTGGTGGAAGACTCTCTCTTTCTCATTTGGCTGGCCATCCCTCTCTCTTTTCACTTTCTCCATTTTCTTCTTCTTCTTCCTCTTCTCTCTCTTACCGACCAGCCCGTCACCTTGTCCCGACTGCTTCGCTGTTCTGGTCATAACTTCTTCGTCTATCATCGGATTAAGGTGTACCACCTACCATTGGAAAGCTTATCGTCTTGTCGTTCCAACAAGGTATTATGGGTCCAAATCCACCCAGTCGTTTGTCCCGTAGAGTCGTTTGAACAAGCAAAGGTCAGGCTAGTCAGTTTTGAATCAGAGAGCTCCCAGTCGACCAGTCCCAACTGTCCCACTATTTCGGCCATATCTTCTTCGTCCGATACCGGATCTAGGTAAAACCACCGCCAAATGAAAGCTTATTACCTTATCTTTTTATAGACATATTATAAGCTCAATTTGACTATGTAGATCTTCCCGTAGATCGATTTGAGTAGACAAAGGTCAGGCGAGGCTAGATTCTAACCAATTTTGGGGAAAGACCTGTTCTGGGGTCTTTCGGACTTCAAATTACTTCAAATCTTCGGTGAAGTCTTCTACACTTATAGTATTAAAGTTGGATGAGCTGTGGTAAAAATTTGGGAGGAATTTGATAGAGTTTTGACCCCAAATGGGTCTTGTGTTTGAAGGGAAAAAACTGACCGTTGGAGGGCCCGAAGGAACCGGCGCCATTCAAGGACTTCCCGGCGTCGCCTTGGCTCCAAAATTTCGGTGAGGTTCCCCAACCCTTAGAACTATATGTTAGCAAGTAGATTAGTGAATAAATTGAGGATTTGATGTAGTTTAAGGGCTAATTAGTTGGGGTATACACAGAACCGAAAATGCCCAGTTCGGTTTTGTGCATACTAGTTCTGTTGGGGATCTTTAGTGTTGGAATTGAGTCGCAAATTCATCATTGAGACATGTTAGGATGTTGATGAACCTGTCAATAAGGTCTATGTCCCATGGATTGGCTAATTGAGCAAGAAAAATTGACGATTTGATGAATTTCATTAGGTTGCGCGGTTGAGTTGTCCTTGGACTATTTGGACCGAACCCTTGAGGTGCTTGGGAGAAGAATTGTATTGCATTAAGCTTGAGGTAAGGGGATTTTAAACCTTTGATAAGAGAATTAGACTCAATTGGGTGGTATGAGTATGAATTTGATCGGTTCTTGGGAGATTATACCGTGATTGTCCAATGTACGTCCTAGAAAGACATAGATGACTTGAATGTATGACAATGCTCGTGTCTTGATTGATTGTCACATTTGAACGCCGAATATAATTGTCTCGCATGCCATTAATGTGTTGCTCGTTACTTGAGTTTGCAATTGATTGTGTGCTATGAACTGAAATGAGCATTTGGCATGTCTGAAAAGTTGTGATACCCTGATGTGTTAAGACGCGGGGTTGTATGACTGGATACCCTAAGGTGCTGAGACGCGGGGTTTGAATTGAATGGCACCCTGAGGCGTATGAGACGCGAGATTGTGTGGATGAATGCCTAAGGCGCTGAAGCGCAGGGTTTGAATTGAATGGCACCCTGAGGCGTATGAGACGTGGGGTTGAAATGGTCAATATCCTGATGCGTTGAAACACGGAATGGAGTTGAGGTGTGTCGACACAGGATTGGAGTGTAATTGAAAACCTAATGTGTTCACGTGGGTTTGTCAATGAGACGGTATGATGCGCTTACGCAGACCGAGCCTGAAGCGTTCTAAACGCGGGCATGAAAGTGAGGCAGACTGAAAGGGTGGAAGTTGTGATTTGGCATGGCAACGTATGTTTGATCCTAATGATGTGAAATGATGCCATGACTGCATGCTTGACATCCGTATGTTGTTTCTTGACAGTTGAATGCCTCATGTGATTACTTGTACAAATTGTTTGTGACTGCATTTGCCTAAGTGGACGATCAGCCTAACCTAGGGTTAGGACCTACCTTACTGAGATTTATATCTCACCCCGTCGTGGGATTAACTTTTTCAAGTCTCGGGTGATGGAAATCCGAGCTTGTCAATGATCGGTATCTAAAGAAGTAATTATAGCAAATGGATTTACACTTTTGTGACTTTAAGGATTTCATGTTACCTTGAAGTTAGAGTTGTATACTCTGAACCTATAGTCGGCGTTTATAAAAAGACATTCCCTATGTCCTGAGTCATCTTAAGATCGAACTGAATTGAGAAGTTTTATCGCTTCCGTATGTTTATATCATTTAGAAGTTTTTAAATGGTTGGCCGACGGATCTTGGGTACCACCGAGACAAGACGGCTCTGGTGGGGTTTTGCGTGCCTGACATATTCGGGACGTGACAGGGGTCGAGGCCAACTACCGGGGTCGGAGCAGAAGACTGGGGCAAGGGCCAAAGCCGGGGCCAAGGCCAGAGATCGAGATCGGGGCCGAGGCCGCACCCGGGAACGGGGCAGGTGTAGGGGCCTGAGATCGGGGGCAAGGAATGGGGCCAGGCTAGGGCCGGGACTGAGGTCATAGATCAGGGCCGGGACCGGGGGCCTGGCCCGAGGTCGGAGCAGGGGAATGTGGCCGAGGCCGAGGCCGAAGATCGAGGAGTGGACCAGGGTCGGGGCGGAGATCGGGCACGAGACTAGAGCTAGGGTCAGGGTCGGGGCTGGGCCGGGGCCGACAACTGAGGTCGGGATCGAGGTCGGGGAGGGACCGAGGACGAGTTCGGGGACTAAGGCCGGGAACCGTGGCCGAGCCAAGGCCGAGGCCAACGACCAGGGCCAGTGTTGGGGCTGGGGATGGAGACGGGGCCGACGACGAAGACAAGGGACTAAGGATCAGGATCGGGGCAAGGGACCGGGAGTGGGACTGGGATTGGGACAGAGATCGGGATCGGGGCCATGGACCGAGATCAGGCAGGGTCGAGGACCGGGGATCGGGACCAAGGGCTGGGGACTGGAGATCGTGGCCGAGATAGGGACCAAGGTCGAGAATCAGGACCAGGGCCGGGACCGGCGACTAGGGTCAGTTCACGTGAGCTCTCTCGATCCTCTACCTCTTCTTAGTTTCAAGGACAATCTCATTAATGAAATTGAAATCATTTTCCTAATGAAAGCCAAACACCGAAAAATATTTTCGGTAACATATTACTAAACAAACGAAAACAAATCGTTTTCCGAAAAAGTGGTTTCTAGAAAATCACTTTCCTAAAAACAAATTTCTAAAACTCACTTTCCTTGAAACAAACACATCCTAAATGGGAAAGCGAGAGAATTACTTGCAAGAGCAAAGTTGGACACGAGGAGGAGGAAGCAAGAAATGCAGGACTCGCCATGCTCTGTTCAGGACGGTAGAAACAGAGCATGAGCTTATAGAGAGAGGGATTTGCGAGGGACGAACGCAAGGAGTGGATTTATAGGCACGAGGAGATGAAGAAGAAGGAGACGAGTGGGAATGGGAAAAAAAAATACAAAGGAAAACCGAAAAACGAACCGAACTAAACCAGACCGAACTGATATTCGATTCGGTTCGGTTTGCAACTTGGTTTAGTTTATCTATTCATCCTAACGGTTCGGTTCAATTCGGCTCGGTTCGGTTTTTCAGAAAGAAAACCGAACCAAACCGTTGACACCCCTAGCAGCAATCGTGAGGCATAGCATGTGTCAATACCATGGTGAAATAGAAAGTTGCGGATTCAGGTGCAGCGTCATCCCCGCTTTTCTTAAGACGCTGTTTCCGCGACTCCGACATATCACGTCCAGGTTACAGTGGACTGACCATACTGTTACACTAAAGGGTCGATCGCAATATCATTGTGGTTACCAGAAAACAAAAACCTCATTGTGAGACTTCATTTACGTTATAAATATTATTTACACAAGCAAATGAGAGTTCACTTATATAATTCATGTGTACCTAATTCTTGCAAAAGAGAGAAAATGGAGCATCGTGCCTCAATTTTGTACACCAAAATTTTCCAGAACAAACACTAGTGTTACAAGAGAGTCAAGTGGTGTTATTTACCATTTCACATCCAAAGTGAGAGCATCTGGAGGGACTAAAATGGATGGGAACTTCGTGAATGAGATGTTTGACAATAAGCTACTCCATGCAACGGTATCTACTCCAGTAAAAGGCCTCACCTTATTTATCATGAGGGGCGTCAGCCTCTCCGCATCTACTCTGGCCACCACCTCGAACCAGACTCGTTCAACAGTAGGCCTTGTTCTCCACTGCTCCAACTTTACTAGGTGAGTCTCCTTACCAGTTACATTCCGTTCCAGTTGTATCTGGAGACGGATGACAGTTACTGCTTTAATTTTAGCTTTTACAAATCCTAAAAACCCATGTCGACGCATCCGATCACCCATTAAACCACCCAGAACTCTTTCAAGAGTGGCTATCCTCGAACTCAAGGAATCAATGGGGCATGAAGGTCTCTTATACAAAAAATTGCCATAACATTTCTCGGGCAGCAACTCAATGGTACCCACGGATGGGAAATTTGTCTCCAAATAAGTAGTTGGATTTCGAGTTCTGTAACCAATAAGTGAAGCAGGTCCTGAAACACGAATGGGCAACAAAGGAGTGCACAGTGATTGCCAATAGGGCCAAAATCCACTTTTCACCTCTGTGACATTGCCTGAAGAATTAAACTGTGGTCCATAAAGCAGAGAAACTTCTTGAGCTCCATTCAATTCCACAGTTATGCCTTCACCCACTAAGACATGTCTCAATCCAATGTATGTTGTGTTTAGCTGACAGCCAAAAGTAAGGATAATAAGATCATCAGCATTCGAGCAAAACACTGTAATTACTAATACCGTCGACTTCAATAGGATTCAGATACAACAAGAGTGATAGCTTTCTCTACAAAATCTCTTGATGAAATAAGGCAAAGCGATTGATGGCCAAAAAAAAAAAACAGACAAAGTGATTGGGCTATCAATAAACAAGTCAATGGGATGAACATCCCATTTGAAGTATGTCATGTTCTATTAAATGGGACATATAGCTGAAGCAGCAGAAGACAACAAACATATCAATCATTTCATATGAAGACCTTCCAAGATTCCGCAATGATCTCAAGTATTATTTTAAAAAGAATGTTCCTGAACCAATAGATTGTTCCATTCAATATACGCAATACATAAATGACAGCACGTGCAATCCACAAGCCAATAGAAATAAGTAGCGCCCTGCATGATCAGCATCTTATGTTCCATGTCTTGTTGACACAACTCCATGATCAAATTATTCAAGCTTGCATGGTTGTGACAACTATAACTAAAGTTGTTTCATTTAACACGAGGTAACCCCTATTCATCTGTTACATCACCCAAAGTTATCAAGATCAATCAAAACAGAGCACTCAACACATCATGTTTGTAAGGAGTTCCTTTGCGCTGAAAAAAGAATGGAAACTTTAGATAGAACGGGTAACAGAACACAAGTAGAAAAATTAGCTAATAATGACCATTACACCAGATATCCTACTGCAGCAGTTCCTATTATATTTCCACAGTCAACCATGCTTGCATGCTCACCTGACACATGACAATGACACTTCTCCAAATGGACCATCTGCATCATATGTTAACCACTCTCCCAGTGAGCCAAAGCTCTCAAACATCTTAGGAGCATTCCTTATTCGATTGTGAAAAGCTTCATCAATCAAGATGCATTTCTCGCCATAGTCGTATACATCGAATAAGAACCTTCATTTCAGGTCATCATGTATCTAACTGATAATCTATTTCCATTTCTTCACTAAAAAAGCAGCAACAACAAAGTTGACTTGAATAGCATTAACTAAAAACCACAGTTTATGATTTTCAAACAACACAACAATCCTTCCACCGATGATCATTCGACAACAACGTGAAAGCATGAACTCAGCCTATGGTCTGATACAAGGCGGTAACAAAGCAGAGTTGACAACACAAAATCAGAAAGCAAAAGATTTTAAGGATTTTTTTTTTGGGGGGTGGGGGGGGGTTGTTTTCCGAAAAAGATTTAAGGATTGAAGTGCAACAAAAAACATACAAAAGAATTTACAAAAGTCAATTGCAGAAGAGTTAAAGCTCATCTTTGGGTGCTTCTCTTATCATGCGTGTCATTCTCTGTTTTTCCGCTTCCTTTTATATATTGAGGCTTCTTGAACCAGCTCTGCACAGTTCGTAACTGTTCTTGCATAAAAAGATTGAACCTTCACTCCGATTTTAATATATTCAAATGTATTCACTGTCTGGCTAACTAACTCGGCTTTCTAGTTGGCTGGATTTCTTCATTGTAATTGTTCCCTTATTGTTGAAACAAGAATTAAATGAGAAATACCTGCTGCCACATTTTCCTCAATTGGCTTATGGGATGCCTGTCTCAAGACTTCTTGGCTTTTATCAATAATCTTGGTCAGTGTAAAAGCTGAAATAAAAGTTGACGTAACTATTTAGCATCAATTAGTTCTTCTTCATCCTGGCCAGTTAAACAACATGTAAACTTGCTATACACTGGCCATTGCTAACAATACTTGAGAGGCATCATTGCTCAACTTTCCTTTGGCCCAGACCCTGCATCAATTGTGTGGTATTTTGCTTGTGATTGCTTTTTCTTGACGTAGCCTAGGTGTCAACACCACTCAATGCTTGACAGCATCCCAACCAGGAAATGCAGGAATTAGATTGGAGCGGGATATTCAGCATATATGATAACCATCTTGACCCAATCTAACAAGCATCGCCAGGGTATGGAAACAATTTCTTTTACTACAATGTAAGACCAGTGAGTTTTAAATCCACAAAATTGCCGGAGCCCATTAAGCCAAGCGAAAGAGCTATTGCCAACAAAAGTAACAGTACGAGTTGAACTCCAAAGTAAGCTTCATGTCCTTGAAATGGAAGTAACCAACCACAACTGACTGCATTCCACCTATAAAGAACTATACATCTGTGCAAAAGTCTCCCTATATAAGCAGCATTGGCTGATGCGAGGTTTAGTAATACTCCATCTTATAATTGAACATACAAGTCCTAATCACGGTTGATCCTTCACTAGCAAACCAATAACTGTCAAGCAGAGGACGGAACTCCCACATTGAAACACCTCACTGAGGAAATACTACTTCTGATACCGAAGGCTCAAATAAACTCATACAATAGAAACAAAACAGACTTCCATAGATTAAATGAATGAACACAAGACAAAGTCAACAGCAGCTCGGAACGCAAAAAAGAACTTACCGGCAGTGAGAGTGAGAACTGGTGATCTCCATCAGCACGCAGCTCGAACGGGCCATCCACCTTGAAAGAGCCAATCACTGGCGACGAACTGGCCGCCCTCACCAAATCCACGAAATCCACTCGTCGTGTGGCGTTCAGCTTCCTCCATGACGCCACCTCCTCGGAGAACCTGAAGAACAGATCGGTCTTGCCGAACCGAATCCGGAACTCGTACCTCTGAGCAGTCCCCAATCTGGCTTTGCCCAGATCCAACCTGGAAAGGCTCACGGCGTCCGAGTCCCACCTCTGCCTCACGCAAATCTCCTCCACAGCGTCCTGGACCGATCGAATCGGAAGTGACAACGGTGAGAAAGAGCGACCGATTCGATTCGATACGATACGATGTGATTGTGGAGGGAAATTGAATCGGAGTGGGGGTGATAACGTACCTGAAGGAAGAGCGCGGTCTTGGACGGAAGGGACGAGACATTGAATGCGAGAGTAGGAGCTAGGGCTTGGAACGATAGTGACACTAACTGGAGGAGAAAGACGAGGAGAGAGAAAGTGACTATGGTGGAGCTTGCGCTCATCTCTCTCTTTCTGCTGTTTGGTCAAGGTCGAGCGGCTCCCGTCGACAGCTATCGGCGACCACCGGGCCGGGGGAGGGAAGAGAGATATAATCTAGTTGGTACTTAGGAGAATACGAGGCTTTGCGTTGGGACGATGGGGAATTACCGTTTTGTCCACAAGAGAGGTATCGCTTGTTCTTTTTTGGCCCATCCAAGAGAGAAATAAGCTTCGACCAAAAAAAAAAAACAGAGAGAAATAAGCGAATTGAAGGATTCTTTGACTCGTAAAACTCTTGGGAAATGACGAATGAAGAATTTTTCTTGGCTTGTCCGGCGAAAATGTTTACTAGCGTTAGGCTCCATTTGTTTTAAAAAAATTTACAAAAACAATTGTTTATATTTCTTGATATGATAATTCAATGAAAAATATTTTATTGTCTACAATAATTTATATCTAAATATTTTCGTGAGTGATGAAATTTTTTTTTGTTCATTTGTTTATGCAAGCGACAGAAGTAATTAATTTGTTATAAAATATTTTTTAAATTATTTATTTTTTTGCAAAACAACGAAAACTTTATTTTCTATAATTTTTATCAAACATTTTCTCATCTTAGAATTTTTTTTTTCGTTCGGTATGATCCTAAAACTTATTTGGCTTGTAACAATAATAACTCCAACATGAATGGCGATTCTGTAAACATATCTCGAGAATCAATAAAATAAAATAAAAAAAGCTTATTTGGCACGCACAAAACATTTTTCCAATTCAAAGGTGATAAAATAACTAAATATCAAATCATGTCTGCTCAAACTTTTATAACAATTGGCAGTGATTTCACATGTATCAAAACAGAGGTACTCAGTTCAAACCTTTCCAAGCTCCCGTAAAAAAAAAATGAGACTAAGTGTGAAAGGAAGTACCCTTCTTCCATGGTCTAGATTCATTATGACAGAGACAACGGAAGATAACGGCGTCTTCTATAGATTGCAGCATCACCAAATCGCTGAGAAGCTTTTCCTCTCTCTCTCTCTCTCTTTGCATTTCAGCAGTCGCTACGGAGGTCGACTATATCTAATCTGTATCCATCAAAGAATGATGGCTGAAACGCTCCATGTAACAAACCATAGTGATCCAAAAAGAATAAACAGTCATACTGGCTTTCTTTTTTCATGTTTCCGCTAAGCGGTTTCATCATCTTTTGTGAATGCGCTGCGAATGTGAAACATAAAACAAGGTAGATGAATTCTCCCTCGAATGCCAGAGCAGTTTGTGTCAAGAGAAAGAAATGGCATTCTTGATGCTGCGTGCCTCGTGCAGAGTATCTGGTACCCGGGACGGAGGCCAATAGCGGAACCATGATCTACCCACTATATTCCTGATGGGAAGCGGACCCCTGCAAATAATGTTTTGAGATATGATGACTTAGAAACATTCTCCAAGATAGCGAGAACGGTAGTTTTTTTCTACTCTGCACATCCCCAAAGTAGAACACTAGCAAATTATCATTCTGGTCAACTATAAGTGCCAAAACAGCACCTGATTCTTAACGGGATAAACAATGATCTTCCAACTTGATGAATCAAGTTATCAAGCGCAACAATTGTGAGAAACCGAAAGACTCGAAAAATACCAGTTATGAGAATCAAAACTGTTGTTACGGTTGTCTCCCATCACGAAAACATATCCTTCGGGCACAAGCTGCAGTTAGAACCATGAAAACAAGTCTGTCAGTGCTAGCTGATCAACCTTGTTGAAATCATAGAACACGAGTGGGCACTTGGAATTCAACAAGAAAAACAGTTGAATAAACTACATTACCACTGGTTCCATCTCATAAGCAAGTGCCTCTAAGATGAAATCTTCATCACGAGCAACACTATTCACCAAAAGTTTACCATTGGTAACCTACAAAATCAACGCCAGAGTCGATATTTGACCAACAAATAAAATTCATTCATAGATGCAGATTCAGAAGTCCCGGCATAATCGGTTTATAAATTTACTTAACAGAGCTTTTTATGAGGGTAAGTAGGACTGGCACTGCTTAAGAACTTACTTCGACATAATCTCCAGCCTTTGCCACAATCCTTTTTATGAACACATCACTCGAGCCATAGCCAACTTCCTGACCAAGTTAAAACCAACACAAGAATTTCTTTGTGATCTGATAAAGCATAAACCGGGAACCATTCTCTATTGGTAATTGCCCATCAAAAGTTAACTAAGTAAGACCTGCAAAACTGGAGGGGCCTTGAATATTACAATGTCCGAAACCTCAGGCTGTCGAAAGATGTAAGACACCTGCAAGGAAACAAAAGCCAGTAGGGAAAGTGAACAAAATATTAGCCCACTCAAAATCATCTAACCCTAGCTCAGCACCCAAAAAGAGAAAATAAAAGCCAACCAATAACCATCTGAATAAGTCAATTAGCAAAAGCAAAGTCGTTTCATCCCTCCAACCACTTAGTCTCGCTCGCTCTTTTGCAAGTGGAAACAGACAAATCCGTTTTTCTTTGTCCCTTGATTCAGCTAAATCTTCTCCTATAAGAAGGAGAAAGAATCAAACCCTGGATTGTTCATTTTAATTCATTCCAACAACAGCTAGTTAGTCCCACTACATGCTTAAACCAGTACAACATTCGTTGTGGAAGAAAAATCACTGTTATTTCCCAGTCGTAGGCAGCAATATCAATCTCTGAACAAGCATGGACGAACTTGATCACAGATTCTGCATCGATTCCGAATAACGACAGTGTCTTCGAATCAATTGATTGCTCGTGAAAACTACAAGAAATCAATCATGACTGGAAAACGGTAAGACCTGCCTACACTATGTTCACAAGGACCCTTTAACCTCAGTACTCACTGATTTTCCAAACAGTAATTATTTTGCCACAGCAGACGGGATGATCGGTGCACTCACTTTTTCAGCCAAAATGCGGTCGCCAACTTCCAGAGTGGGATACATAGACGAAGAGGGTATGGACCTCGCCTCGGCCAACGGCGATCTAAAGAGCAAACCCACCGTCAAAGCAGTGAAAGCCGCCCTGGCATCTTCCGCACGAACCCCTAAAAGCCGCGAAAACCACCCATCCCTCGCACCATTCCTCAATCTCTCCGTACCACCACCGTCCTCCTCTCTCTCGCAACACGTCGCATCGCCATTTCCTCTGTCCACGCCACCACCGGGAGCAGCCGCCGCCGGTAGAGCGCTGTCAGGCGAAATCCCAAAAACACCGTCGCTCGAGAACGGAGAACAACACGAACCGCCGGCTATTGAATTAGCCAGCGAGATTAAGCCGACGATCACCGAGCTCCTGCAATCAGGGCCGCGAACATCCCCTGCGAGGGTAGAGCACGCGGAAGCCGAAGGAGTCGAGGGTTCCGACCCCTTGCTCGGGCAGAGGAGGCGAGACCGGGCCCAGCACTCCTCGAGCAAACGGCAGTTCCCGAGGCGAAGGCCCGCGTTGGAGGCGAAGGTCTGGGCAATGTAGGTCGAGTAGGTGAAGGTGACGCGAATGGCCATGACGGGCGACGTATCTGCCCGGCTGGATCGCCGTCCGGTGTAGGGTCGTTCCGGCGAGCGAGATTCAAAAAGAGTGCTGGTCCTGCGAAATGTCGGAAGCGATGATTCCCATTCTCTACAAGTGCAGACGACTGGAAGTCGAGGGCTTAGGATTTAGAGAGAGAGAGTCGATCCGATTTTCGTTTACGTGGAGATGAAGAAAAAGGAAGGGGAGGAAGGGGAGCGGACGAGAAAAGAGAAGGGGGACTGCGACAGTCTACAGACGCCGAGAAAAAGTCCAGCAGGATGAGGAGTCGAGAAATTTTTATATAGGTCGACGACCTGCTGTCCCTCCCCCTCTCTGTGCCTGTCTGAAAGCAAGTGGTTAAAACAAACAAACAAACGATCAATCTTCAAAATAGGGATATTTACAAAAATGTCCATAAACTTTAATAAATTATGCAATCTGATTTATGTATTTTTAATTTATTCAATTTAATCCCTCAATTTTCACAGAATATGTAATTTGATTTCTAAATTTTTGGCTTGTTCAATTTATCCCGAAACTTTTAGTGCATATTCAATCTAGTCCATGAATTATAAAAAAATATTCAATATAGCTTTTTTGTTAATTTAATATCAGAAAAAACGTTGAACATTTTCATACAGTCCATGACTATATAGAACATTTACTAAAATTTCAGGGATTGAATTGAACAAGTCAAAATTTTAGAGATCAAATTACACATTCTTTTCAAGTTCATGGACTAAACTGAACAAATTAAAATTTCAAGAATCAAATTGCACATTTGGTCAAAATTTATGTACTATTTGTGTCATTTTGCCATCAAAATATTTTGAAGTTTCTAAAGAGATTTTCTTCTTCTTTTTGAATCTTCGTAAGAAATTCTCGTGAGCGTTTTACTAAAAACATCACATTTGCGAGGAAAAAAAATTTTCCCCAAAGTCGTTTTTCTGAAAAAAAAATGCCTATATTTTTCAGTGTTGGACTAAATAATAAAAATCAAAACGACACATTTTCCGTCTTTAGAAAGGAAAATATATTTTCCGAAATCCCCTCCCCCATGATCGCAGCTTCCCTCCTCGATCCCAAACCCTAAATTTTCTCACCGGTCAAATCGCCCCTCCCCCGATCCCGTTTCCCCTTCGAATGGAGCTGGAACTGGGTTAGAACCGATTCCCAGGTCCGCGCCTCCGGCCCTCCATACAAGAGAAGATAAATTATTGATCGAATATCATAGAGCCTGAATTTCTGCATACATGTCGTGAGAGCAAAACGAGCTTGCTGACCGCCGTTTAAGTCCTTCGTTGGGCCACATGTTCAGGGAAATTATCAGAAAAGCATGCACGTGCACCAGATGCAGAATCGAGGACCTCACTTTCATCCTACAACCAATCCACACAACGAAGAAGAACAACAGAGACAACAACCATCCCTAATTCCCTAATCCCCAGTCCCCATGCACAACGCCAAGCTCGGCTGCTTCAAGCAGGGCATCTTCCAATCGAATGACGCACAATGAATCTCCGATTCACCTTCGACTTCGAGCCGCCACCGCCTCCTCTACTCCTCTGCTTACATTCATTGAGGCACGGAAGGAGGCCAACTGTGGAAGAGCCTCGCCCGAGCCGCATCAATCTTCACTTGAGACCAACACCGATTCCTCTTTCAACCAGTAGATTCCACGTTGGAGAAAGATGAGGTTCGAGAAGATCGAGCCTCGAGAGAGAAAGGGAGAGACAGAAGAAAAGGCTTATCCAGTGAGAAAGATGTGGAAAATAATTTTCCTTGTTCAGAATTGAAAATCATTTTCCTCAATTTTAGAAAGTTTCTGATTGACTGAAAAATATTTTCTTTGAACGCTCCGTCTCAAACGCAAGAAAATGATGAAAATATCTTTTCTGAAGATATTTTTCACAAAATAGACGGAGCCTTAGTAATATTTGAAGCACTCATTAACAAAATTGATCACCTCATTCACGAGCATCAAGCAACACTTTTCTCGTGCATTTGGCTAGTATGATTTCTTAAAACTATCCCGGCTAGGATTATTAAGATCAAATTATATTTTTCTACAAGCTCAATTTTTCTTTTTTTTTTGCCGGAATCTATTAGTTTATTATTGACTTACTTTAGGAAATTTGGATTGCTCATCGTCGAGCGTGGCAGCGTAGGGGGTAAAGGGGTAGCACCAATTTTCATGATGTCATAAATTCGAATCGAATCATGAGCGAAAAATTCCTATCAACTTATAGTATGGGCATTTGATGCCTCATGTGAAGATATCTGTGGTTCTCTAGCACACCGTATATTACAATGACAATCTCGTACATCTATAAGTGAACTAAGTGGTAACGACCGTTGATACCTAAATTTTGAGTTCTTTGTTTAATCATTTACGGCATAAAAATTAGGGACTAACATTTTTTTTTTGGTAAGATGGGACTAACATTAGTCCCTAGCAAAAATGTTAAAATCATTTTCATATGGTTTAGTTTATTTTAGCATGCATTTTTTTTGTGCATTTCATTCGGACCGGCGATGGATGAATCTAAAGTGACGGACTCTGAGATCAATTGAGTTGAAAAAACGATGTTTGGTAAACATAAATTCAGAATCAAAGGCCTTGAGGCACAAATTATGCTATCTCAAATTATAGGTCCACTTTCCATCTCAATTCACATGAAGCAGTGAATATGCCATTTGTCCAAGTTATGAAACCAAATGAACATAATTTCCAATCTACTTGACATCTCAAAAACATGGACAAAGAAAAAAACCCTTTGATTTGATTCAAACATGATCCTACTAAGATATCAGGATTCCCAACAAGAGAGAACCTCAAAGACCCATATTCAAACATGTACACTAGGAGTCACCCTATCGCAAAATCTCTGATACAAGATCCAGGCTACAAACCAAAAACTCCCTAGAACTCCTGAGAAGCAGATCCTTGGGAAAGCAGTTCCCAAACAAATATATTTTGGATATAAAGTTGACATTTTTTTCTTCGGGACTTTGGTGAATGCAGCGCATTGGGCAACACTCCCAGGAACACTTCAGATATCAAGTTGACGTAAATTTTGGGCAACACTCCCAGGAAAAAAAACATCTTCGGCTGAAGAAGATGGGCACTGGATCTCCAAACCGAAAACTCCCAAGAACACTTCAGTAACCGAGTATGAGTTTTCTCTGCATATATCCACATCAGTAACCAAAAAATGCCCATATTCTTGAGAAGCAAATCCAATGCCCATCTTCTTCGGCAACAGCATTTGGTGAATGTTGATCAACACTCCTCCATTAGCAATGGTCACAGAACTCAGGAGCTTTCTCAATTCCTCATCATTCCTCACGTCGAACCATCGTTTTCATCTAGCGCTTGGGCTTGCTCTGCCCCTCACCGGAATTCCCCGCCTTCTCGGGACTCCTGCCCTCATCCTCTCCATTCGATCCACCCTCCATTACCGGAACAACCAAACCGAGGCCACACACGAACCCTAGGGACCGATCAAACAATCCCCCAGAAACTGCGCCTTCTGCTAGGGCTTCCCCTGAACACCCACAAACGCACAAGACCAAATCCAGTTTCTCACCCAACCCGATTCCCCTCTTTTCTGATCAAGAAATCAGAAGACAGGAAAAAGGGACAAATCTCAAGATCAAACCCTCGCACAGCGACGGCGAGGCCGAGCCCCGCCATGGCCGAGCGAGGGTCGACCTCGCAAGTGCCCAGATCTGGGGCGGTGTTGGAGAAGACGGAGTAGCGGGCGACGGCAGAGGCGGCATTGAGATCTCCAGCACCAATGAGGGATTGGACGCGGTTGTGGAGGTTGAGGGGAGGGCCGATGAGTTCGGAGGTGGAGTCAGGGAGGCGAGGGGCATTGGGATCGCGGTAGAGAGGGCGTATGAGATGGATGAAGAAGAAGAAAAAAAAGGGTAAATGTGGAATTATGATTAATAACTGAGGGTAATACTGAAAATTCGAAAAATTACTCACCGGAGTACCGTTGCCTGTCGAGGATGCTCCAAAGCCGAGGCACCCTTCAACCTACTTTGGGCTTTTAGACTTTTGAAGGCTCATTTTCAGTTAAAGATGTTTTTAAATTTTTTGCCAAACACTTTAATTTTGGCCCCAAGAACATTAGACACCCAAAGGCCCTTGAAAAATCAGTTCCCAAACGCAGTCATCGTGTCCTCCACACGATAATCTTTCTTTTCTTTTTCTTTTTTCTTTTTTTTTCAGGCGCTTTCAACGAGCTCCCGCACCGTTCGATCTGAGTCATCCTTCTATCGCTCCACCGTCTTGCTTGGCTGAAAACCGGTCGTTGTTCGTAAAGCTTTCAATCTCGATTTTTGTCTCGCGCTCTCCGCGAAACCTTTTCTATTTTGTAGATTCGCTGTGAAATTATTTTAGCGGACATTTGAGCATCCCTCCGCGAGTTGCATCGTCAGTGTCCATATCCCATCGTGCGGCGCCACGAGTCACCAAATCGTTGTCGTCATCTTTGATCCGGCAGGCCTCGCGAACACAGCCACGAACTCCCACCATCGACCAAGATCAACCGCAAGTCAGTGCTCGCCCTCCGAGCCTTTCAAAATCCAGAAAGCGATTTCCAAACGAGGTAAAAATCTCTATCCATAATGTCTTGGATGTCATGTTTCCTGATTTAAATAGATTTTTTTTTTTTTTACGTATTTGAGATGTTGCATATTTTATAGATTACAAAACTCTTTCAAATTAAAGGGGTGATTTCTTACCGACAATGTGCAAATTTGGACTAGTTCTAATCCAGAGAATTGTCTCAATGGCGCAGGGATCGAGATATCTAATCTTAACCACAAGATTTGATTCCTCGATCCAATCCATTATCTAATTCAAATCGGAGAATATTTTCAAAAATTCATTCATTATCTTGGATGCGTTTTGCTTTGTTATTTTAATTAAAAAAATATAAAAATACCAAAAAAATGTCTTGCACGTAGTTGCATATAGTTTAATACATTTCCTCAGTTCATGTAGTTGAGCATTTTATTCTACATGCATGTCATATAGGCCCGGTCGCATGCATGACCATTATGTCGTTTTCATGCCATATTGACAATTTATGTCATATAATTTTGCTATGTCGTTGAAGTCTCTCACATCCTATAATTCGGCACGTCGTATTGTTATATTATTCATTGCATGTTGTATTATTCATCATGTCATAAACTTGACACGTCATTGATTCCATTTCGCATTTATATGTCATTTAGAATAATGTCGTCCTTTTTAAATTAGTAGACTAGTTTAGTCTAATATCACGTCACTGTTGCATAACATAGTAGATTAGAATTTATGTTGTTTTGCATATCATTAAAATTACAAAAAAATTAAAAAAATCCATCATGCATTCATGTCATGTTAGGATAATCATCACATATCATGTCATTAGAATAATTGTGCTCCTAGCGCACGATTACATCCATGAATTGCATTCATTTAAAAAAATATAAAATAATTACACCTTTGAAACTTTAAAGCAAAATCCTTGAAAGTTGCCAACTCAAATAATTTTCATGAAATGAGGACCGAAAGGCATTAATAAAAATATTAGTGTAACCAAGTCCCCGAACTTAAAATATCTAGTTCGTAGAAATAAAATATTTCTTCTGACACTTTATTTAGGTGTCTAAGGCTGCGTATGATAACGTCCTGAAAAGCATATGGTAAAAAAGTGTTTTAGAGCACTTTTGAGAAATAGAAATACTTTTGGAGCAGAAAAGAAGAAACAAAAACAACTTGCTTCTATATTTCTGGAACACTTTTTGAAAACACATTTGAAACATTTTTTTTATAAAGAATTGGGAATAATTTTATTGTTGAACACATTGTCTTCTCTTTTGTTCTTGTATTGTTGACATATGATTTTTTTTATCATTTTATTTTAAAAAATTAATTAAAAATACCCAAAAAATTCGTAAAATTTTTTAAAAAAAAAACTTGGAAGTTTTGGTCTAGCCTTAGGAATCAATTTTGAACAAAAAATATTTTTTTGTAATTTTTGACATTTTTCGGATTTATTTTATTATAAAAAGAGCCAAAAATCGAGAAAAATAATATTCACGATCAGAAAAATGCATAAAAATAGTCCATATTTTTATTTAAATTTTATTTTCATTTTGGCCTCTTAAAGTTTTAAAATTTTAGTTTGGGACTACATGACTCTTCATTGAACATAATCCTAAATTGACTAAAAAATTTCGTTTTGAATCATTTTAGCCAAAATTTTGTAATTTTAGAGTCATGACATGAGACTTTGATAACATGCGTCTCAATTTAGTCCTCATGTTTGGAAAAAATTGCACAATTGGACTTAAAAGACCTAAATACACAAATATTTTTCATTTTAGTCTCTGATTTCACATAAAGATACCTTAATTTTAATATATATAATCTCCTTAATTAAATAAAAAATTAGGAACAATTTTTTTCAGTTAACAAACACATTTCTTTTCTTCTCTTTCTTATTCCAGGAATAGAAACTTTATGTAGTTACCAAATGCATTTCTGTCCTTTTTGTTTCGGGAATAGAATTTTTTTTACAATTACCAAACGCGTTTCTGATCCCAAAATCGTTGTCAGGAACATAAATAGGAAAAAAAAATATTTTTGTTCCAAAGCTAAGAGAGAAGGAATAATGGTAGGTAAGGACGAGACATGCATTTAATGCCTAACCTATCTACACTTAAGACACTTGTCCTCATCTTCATAAAAATCTTAGGGGCAAAATGACCTCCTTGCCCTCATAAATTCAGCCATTATAGGAGAGAGAAAATTGACTATTTTGCCCTTATCTTGTCTTAAGAGAAAGAATATACAAAATGGTAATTTCTCACTTATAGTCCAAAGTTTAACCTTTTCCAAATTTTAATTATCCTCGATGAGGCGGCGTCCAATTCTTTCTAATATTGGAATTCCTTAATGTCCGTTACCTACTTCCGAGGTCTAATTCATGTCGAGTTCTTGTCGACTGTAATTTCAATTTATCACAAACTGACAGGCAACTCTTGTAGGTGCTCCGCGTATCAACCTTAGGATTTCTCAAGTCATGGTAACTTTGGTTGTCATGTGACTGCAAGGGTTTATCGCTAGTTCCTGCGGTCCTGATAATCAAAATCCAATTTAGGAAATTCTCGCAAATTACACATTGATTAGGCGGAATCACCTGCGTCCCAATGTATAATGCTAGCAAGGTATTCCATGATCGTTCTTAGATCGATCTCTGTTGGCCCAAAATATCTCATCGACAATCCTTATGGTCAAAGCGTCATTTCTTATTCGAATTTCTCATGTCCATGTACGCGACTCCGCGTTAGTCTTTTCCTTTCGGTCAATTAAATCGAGAGTAGCCAGCTCTGAGCGAGATATAACTGAAATATATCGATCGATATCTTTCCAATCAATAGCCTTGAAAAGGGTCGGAATTCGAAATGTCACATTATTTTCCATAGTTGTTGAGCGATTGATACGAAATGGTTCCAGTTTTTGTACAATCCTATCTTGCCTCTCTTCTTATATTGTGATAATCTTTCTTGGCTAAGTATCTCCCTTTTTTGTTGTCTGTCAAAGCATCCCAGAATTTCTCAAAATGATAGGTATGTTAATGATTTTCTTGACTCTTTCTTGTGGGAAGATTTCTTTCAACCTATTCACCTCCCATGATCTAGAACCAGGATTAATCACTTCAGCCAAAAAGTAGGGATCACCTATGTTAGCATGGCCACCTACCTCCCTGAGGGTGCTCTCTTATCTTAATCCGTTGTCCATCACTTACCGCCCATCTTACCTCCTTCTCTATGGAGTCTTTGCCTATTAGTAAGCTTTACCAACCCCGTGAGGGTCGGGTCCCTTTCTTAACTATCCGTAAATCACCATTTGGGAAGTAGAGATCTTTAAAAACCCTGCTTTGTAAAGTTGAGGAGTCTTGTATGAGCTGCTATGCTTGCTTGCCCAACAAAGCTTTATTCATAGTTGTAAGATCTCGGAACCCTAACCCTCCCTCTAGTTTCTCTTTTTTAGAGTTTCCCACTTCTTCCAGTGAATTCCAGCTTTGGAAGAGTTTTGCTTCCACCAGAAATTTGTAATTTTTTGTTCAATCGCCTTACATATTGATATAGGTATCTTGAATATTGACATAGCATATTGAGGCAGGGCTTGAACTATTGCCTTGATCAAAATTTCCTTTCCAGCTTTGGAGAGTAGTGCTTTTGAGTTTTATGTTCACTCTCGCAAGGATCCATACGAACATATATCTTTCTTAGATTGACCCCAATCAAAGGTATGCCCAAGTATTTCCCATTTTTATCAATCATGGGGACTCTCGGTTCATAGGCTAGATTAGACTATAGTTGCTCAGGGCATCCCTTGCTGAAAAAGATATCAGATTTGTTAAGGTTGATGGCTTGTCTCGAGGCTAGGCAATATTGGCTGAGGATACTAACTGGATTCTGGCATTCTATAATTGTCCCATCCATAAAGAATATTGTGTCGTCCGCAAACAAAAGTTGGGACAACGTAGAGCAATTCCTAATCAGTTTAATATTGTGCGGAGAGTCATCTTCTATCCCTTTGTACAAGAGGGAATGTGATGTCCCAGGCCGCCACATCAATCGAATAAAGGAATTAATACAATTATTCGACTAGACTGGTCTTAGCAACCAGCAGGTTCGCCAAAATTCTCCTACCTAAGCCATTCATGAGACTTATCTAGTTGACCGAGTAACTCAAATTGGGGTTCAAATAGTTTCGTTCCAACTAATGGAGAATGAAGTCACGATTCGGTTCAAGGAAAGAAATTGATGACAAGGACTAATGTCAAGACAACCTAGAACACTTATGATTTAGCCTGGGGAAGTAATTATCGTTACAACCAGAATCGAGTTAATGAATTTAACTTCTCATGAATCGAACAGCTTTGAACAACCTTCAAAGCTTTTATGCTCATCAATAAATACAATAGACTGTGCCAATTGAAGTTAAAAGATAGAAATACAATTCTTAAAGTCTGTTTTAGGGACAAACAAAGAGAGGCCACGGTTTAAGGGCTTAATGGTTCCTTAGTCGAAAATTCATCCAAGCAAACGTCTAACATCTAGGATAAAAGTTTCTTAAGTTAGCGGCGAAACTGGGGAGGATAAGGTTTCTACTCTCATATATATCTACATCCAAAACGTCGCCTATCAAACAAAGGGGTCTAAGAGTCCCAGGTCAAAATCTCAATCCTCAGACGAGGTCGGGTTAGGTGGCTCTTCTTCCTCGGTTCCTCTTCCTCTTCCTCTTCCATGGGCTCCTCTTCTTCTAGTGGTTCAGAGGGTGTAATCGGCTCAACTGGTACTGGCGCTAGTACAGGTTCAGGCAGAAATACCGGCGAGGCCGGCGCAGGAGCTATGGGTTCCATTGAAGCATCAAGCACCTCCATAAGAAAGGGACCAATAAGTTGGCTACCATGACAAACGTATAAAGCATACCACTTATACACCACAATACCTCGACTCGGACCCTTGTCGACCCAAAGGTTTGCTACATACATAGATAGACTAATATGCGACACATCCAAATGAATTAACTGCCTATACTCAGTAGTAAAATCATACAGAACGCCAAACCTCCTTGCTGCCATAAGAGATCAATCTGAAAAAAAGTTCCACAACTTGGGTTAGCAATAAAACGAGCGAGGAAACACATCCATTAGAATCACTCATAACCTAAAATGTACTACCACAAGGCAAGGATTACAGGACATAACTCAGGTAAGGAAACAAAATTACAACTTCGGACACATTAGCTCAAGATCGAACATTTTCTCAAAAGTATAACCTAACCATAAATCAGTCACGAACAATTTAAGATATTACCTATATGTTTACACATATGTATATGTACATGATGCATGAATGAATGGAACCATCTCAACTCAAAAATATCATACTCCGTCAACTCGCGGTTGACCTTTCATTTGCGGACACCCCAATTTTTGCTCCGAGGCTCCCATTACATGCTACCCTCTACTCCGAGGCTCCCCGGATATCCGTATAGCATCCCTTGGCTCCCATCTCAAATCGCCACAAAGACTCCTCCAACATTTGCATGAGACTTGGAACAATATGTCATGACATGTCGCAAGTAATCACAATGCTAACAGCCCATTTCATACACTACTTGATGCAGAACCATGCGACTCATGACAATCTTTCATTTGCGCCACAATTTCAACAAACCAAAGTGTATAGTGGCAACCCTTGACAACCTATCTTATTAACAAGGGAGAGTTCTGAAATAGCATCAGTTTCACGAACATGTCTTGCGCTGAAATGTCAAACAATTAACTCAAACCCACCTTAAATCAAGGTCATGAGGTATCACTAAATTATTTTTCTTTGCAATTCCATCTGAAACCCTACTCAATCTGTTTTTATTCAAAATGTTAGATTAAGCTAGCTTTCGACTACTTTTCCGAGCCAAATTCTATACCGGATTCAACCCTACTCAGCCGTGCATATTAGGCACCGTTGAAAACTCTTGAGAATGTTCATCTTCTCCGCTCCTCTGTCTAGCCATCTACAAGGCTTAACAAGAAGTCTATATTTCCTTGCTCGTATTCTATACGTTGCATGTCACCTTTTTCCGAACTAGTTTCATGTAGCCCTCGATTTTAAACTGCTAACACCCTTCACTTAAACACAATTCAGCAATTGACCTCACGGTTTATCAAAGAATCGACACTAGACAGAACCCTAGGTGACCACTCGAGTATATCAAACACCAAACGAGACTATTGGAAGGATTCCTTGCCTTAGCTTGGAATGTGCCGTCACCGATCCGACCTTCTTCGCCTCCCGTTATCATAGAACAGCCGTTACACTCCCTTAAGAGTTTGCTGTCGTCGGGCGAGAGAGAGGAAAAGAAGTTGAAGAGGCAAAAGTTCTACCCCCAAGTTTTTCAAGGACTTATATAAGGGTGGAGAGGAGAGAAATGATTAGACCATTGGCGTTCCATTGGCTTGAGGCGTGTGGAAGAACCAATCATCTTCGTGTAGTCATTTACCAACCTCCTTGACACATGTATTGCCCTTTAACCTTTCGCCACTTGTCCTTAGTTTCTAGGTTTACCGATTTCCAACATTCCTTGTCGTACCCCAATTCTCCACTTATCCAATTCCTTCGTAGCCATTGGTCTTCACTTTCTCCCATGCACGCCTAAACTAAGAACTCTCCTTAGATTGGACAATGCATACCTATGACATTCTGATTTCCAATCAACTTCAGACTCTGTAATGAGAAGTTTATATATATCAAACGATGTGTTTCAGTTGTATTCCGCTCAAATTTGATCAATTTGAGTAGACTGACCCAAGGGGAAAGGCTAACGCGAGACAAGGAACATGGACCTAGGCGACTCAGATAAGAAATGACGTTTTGACCATAAGGATTGTCGAGGGGATATTTAGAACAGCCAATAGGCCGATCTAAGAACGATTAAGGATTACCATACGAGTGTCGTACGATTGGAGCACAGGTGATGCCGCTTAACCAGCGTATGATTTACAAAATTATCCTAAATTGGACTACGACGATCAAGACCATAGGGACTAGTGGTGAACCCTCACAATTACTTGACAACCAAAATCGCCATGAATGGACGAGCCCTAAATGGGATATGAATCACGGGGTCAATACGTGTAATGTCTGCAAAAGCCGTCCGTCAGTTCGGGATAGGCTGAAATCACGTTTAATAGAGAAAGCTATCAGAAACGAGTCCTGAAAAGTTTGAAATGGAAAATCAAGAATTCAAACGTTATTTGGATTGGCCGTCGCCCTATCGAATAATCCTGGAATGAGAAAAACAACGCTCGGAACGTCGGGGATAAAATGACCGTTTTGCCCCTCAAACTTAGAACTTTGCCTTTATAATTGAAGAAGGGCAAATTGGACATTATAACCCATCCATGGCTGCCGAAAATGAGGATTAAAAATGGCCATTGGATCTTCTTTGGAAAAGCAAATGCCAAGTGTCAAAAGATTATGAAGTGTGGTCATGTCACACTATTTGCACACCTAACATTCAACTCCATTGATCAAAATTTGATATAGCCAAAATCTCTCTCCTCTCTCTCTCCATACCCTCTCATTCGGCCAAGACTCCCTCCACAACCAAGCAACCATCTTCTTCTTCTTCCCTGTTCTGCTCCCGCTCGACCACCCCGGAACCGCCTGTTCGCCGCCCACGACCGGCCCTTCTGGCCACCATTCGACTGTTGGCCAACCACCCCGATAAGATCCACGTCTTGCCGAACTCCTCCAACAAGAATCAAGGCGTTTGAAGTACCGAGGAGTCCCGAGTAGAGATTCTCCCGAGAGCCGACAGAATCGAAACCAACCTAAGGTAGGTTCGGTTCTTAGTCCCTTTGATGGTCGAAATGTTGGAATTTTGGGCTCAAATTTTATGGAGATCTAGCTGAGATGTGTAGAATTTTGTGGTAAAAAGTGAGGTTTAATTTGATAATTTTTTGACCACGAACCGGCCTTGTACATTTTGCCCAGAAACTGCCGGTATTTTGACCGTGGGTGATCCGGCGACCTTGGACGAATTTCCGGCGACCAATCGACTCGAAACTACCGGTGAGCCTCCCAAACCCTTAGGTAGACATTTTAAGAGGTAGGGTAGTGTATAAATGTTGAATTTGGAGTAGATTAGGACTGGTTGGACCCGGCTAGCAAAGAACCAAGTGGAACCGACTCGGCGCCGGGCCCAAACTGATTCTGTTGAGGGTTGATTGTGGATGATTTGAACTGCAAATTAATTATTATGATGTGATGAGATGTTGAGGGTTATGTTATGGATGATTGGAATTGATGGATTGAGGAATTGGGTACGGAATTGACGAATTGGTTGAAATTCTAGGTTGCACGGCAAGTCTGGGTGTGAACCTTGGTTGGCTGAAACCTAAGTGATCCAAGAAGAAGAAATTGTGTTGTCAAGCTAAGGTAAGGGATTTCCTAAACTGAGGCTAGAGAGATTGGAATCTATTGGGTGTGTCGAGAATTGAGTGGATCGATGTATGAGAAATCCTAACAAGGGATGGTTTTTAATACGCCCTAAGGTATTATAGGATGCATATGTGTGACGTTGTTTGTGCTTGAGTGGTTGCCATGTCTGTATGTCATCTAATTTGCTTGCATGCCACAGAATTTATGAAAACATTTGAATTGGCACTTGCCACTGAGTGTGCAATTGAATTGAAAATCAAAGCATAAATCTTGATTGTGGCATGGGCATGGCATGGCGAGGCCTTGCGGAGTGTTAGACGCGGGGCCGAAGTTGACACCCTGATGCAACGAGATCGCGGGGTTGAGATAGTCACGGTCTTGATGCGAACTTATCACGGGACGGAGTATGAGTTAATGAGCTTTGTCTGGAGATTCATTGGGACCTGATGCGTTTATGCGGGTCGCCGATGACGGTCTGATGCTTTTACGCGGATCGAGCCTGAGACGACTAGTTCGCGGGCTAAAGATTAAGGCAGGTGGAGATTGATGGATGTGGCGAAGGGACAGACTGAGAGTGCATGTGCATCTGAGTGTGGCATGTCATCATATTTGCATGTCTGTCTTCTGTATGTTGTTGTTCATTGATTAATGCCTTATATGCCTGCCTATTTCTGAGTTTGAAATTATTAAGGGGTATGGCTACCTGAGTGGACTGTCAACCTGACCCGGGGTTATGTTTTTCTTACTAAGATGTGTATCTCACCCCTTTTGGGGAAACCTTTACTTTACAGTACCTAGGCCATAGCTCTATGGCCAATACGTTTTGGGGACCCAAAGGAGATGACGACGTATTATGATGAGTTCCCGAATAGGCAGGGGAACGTATATGTGAGGAAATATACTGTTGTATGGGTTGACGATAGTAAGCTTGAGTAGAAGCCTCATAGATTCGAGGCGTGGTTCAAGAAGGAAGGGAATTCACAAATAGGGCCGCTGAAGCCCCAAGAGGTACCACAGGATGTCATACCCGATTGGTGCCAGACTGTAGCGGAGCAGGAGTTGCCTGAGGGGTCAGTAGTAGGGTCTAGAAACGGACTAGAGCGGACACCGACCTTAGAGTTCACCGAGGAGCAGGAGCAAGAGGAGGTCATAGTCCTGGAGGCGTCCGAGGGGGATCTTGCTGAGCCGTCGCAGGAGGTTACCATGGAGGATTCCGTCGAGGTCCCGTCTGAGACGTTTTCTGAGTACGAACCAACGGAGGAGACTGAGGACACCGTAGATTCTAGCAGCTCTTCCTAGGTGACTCTAGTGGGTGACCCGATCTTTTGATTAGTGACCTGACCCCGCTTCTGATGAATTTTGTAGATGTTTCCTTTTGACATGCTTACCTTGTCACCCTATTGTTTAGCGGATCCTAGTAGTTAGTATCCGTATGAACAGTATGATATGATGTATGAATGTTATTGAGCTATCCAGGTTCCCACTTAATCTTTATATATTGTACGGGGATTTATGTTAGTAACGCTTCCACATGCATGATGTATTTAATACGTCTCTCGAGAACTCATGAAGGATCTTGGGACCGCCGAGAGATTGTTGTATGGTTTGCTTGCAGGGATGTCCGCGTGGTCGTGCTTGGTGCGCGGGGCGTGACATCCCCACTTGTTTTGGTATCAGAGCGAGACAGCTCGATGCAAAGTTGGTTGAGGAATGGAGTAATAAGGGGGATTAAGTTGGGACAAGGACGGATAGCGAGACCATAGGAAACTGGTCAAGGTAAGACATGAGATGCCTAGCATGTGACTTGACACCTAAGGGTGGTGTTTGGCCTTGGTAAGATTGTAGCAAGGCATAAATAATTAAGTTCTCTGCTTAGGATTGAAGGTCATTTCTGGACCTTGGCTTGCTTGATGAATGAAAGTGATTGGTTTTAGTGAATCACTAGAGTGGATGGAAATGAGGAATGGCCATGGGCCATTGGTTGAAATGTTTCTGAAGTTGATGTATTGAGTACTGTTAATGTATAACTGTTTCTGATAAGTAGTAGTTAGTAACTCTGGATTGGATGAATGAGTAAGTTACTAACTCATTACTGAACTTGTGGTGGATCGGGTTCAGGAGAAAGAGACGAAGATGAGTAACCCATCCAGAAAATCTAGAAGACCGAGAGGCAGAGCCTCTAGCTCGAGGCCACCTGTAGCAGAGAACCCAAGAGTGGACAGTCTGCTGAGGGCAATGGAGGGGCTTAGAGATATCATAGAAAGGCAGGCCAAAACCGGCACGCTGCCATAGCCCAGGTAGTACGAGCTGCTCTAGCTGCCGTGAATGCCAACATTGGCAACGCTGGTGGAAGTGAAAGTCAGGGCGAGCCGAACCAGAGTAATGAAATGGTGAACCCTCAAGAAGAAATCGTTATGGCCAGATAGATGGGCCAACTGGTGGAGCAGTTCATGAAACTGAAGTCGACACAGTTTGACGGGATTGGAGATCCCGAGTTAGCGCCCAGATGGATAGAGAAGCTAGAGAAGATTTTTGGGGTGCTAAGATGCATAGATGAGGAGAAAGTATTACTGGCCGTGTACCAACTGGAGGGTACAGCCAATGATTGGTGGGCTGCCACCAAAGATGGAGTCTTCCCTAAAGGAGTGGCCCTGAACTAGAACGCTTTTAATATGGCCTTTAATGATAAATATTTCTCAAAAACGGCCAGAGAAAGGAAGCAGGTGGAGTTCCTGCAGCTATGACAAAACCAGCTGACAATAGACCAGTACGAGGCTGAGTTCGCGAGGCTTTCGAGGTATGCATCTCGATCTGTGGAGGACCCTTTGGAGAAGGCAAGGAGGTTTAGGGATGGTCTGAGGCCCGAGCTCCGTAGCCAGATGATTGCCTTGAATTTGAGAACTTACCAGGAGATATATGAGCGAGGCTAAATGATTGAACGAGATTTGAGGGAAAGAAACACCGTAACTGGATCGCGGTTTACGTCATTCAGGGACAATCGCCAGATGGGCAAGAGGCCGATAGTGAACAATAGACATTTTGTGCCACCCGCAAGGAAGAATATAGTGAAACCGCCAAACTTGGCGAATTGGAGCTGTAGACTTTGTGGCAGAAGGCATGAAAATGGGCCATGCCCAGTGAGGATAGAAACATGTTTCAAGTGTGGTCAACTGGGCCACCAGATGAGAATGTGTTCAAACCAAGCACCGGCAAGCCGACCGCAAGGACAGAGGCCACAAGTTGGGTCGTTGACTGCAACACCCCAGACTAAGCAGAACAAATCGCCAGCACAGGGCAGAGTATATGCTGTAGCCCATAGAGAAGCGGAGGAAGCACTGGGAGTGGTCATAGGTATGGTTCACTTGTGCAACCAGACTGCTTATGCGTTGTTTGATCCTGGTGCCACGCACTCATTCGTGTTTGCATAGTTCGCTGAATTAGTAGGCATGAAATTGAAACCGTTAAGCATGATCTTGCATGTTACCACACCCTTAAATGATAACACAATAGTTTCGTTGGGTTGTGCTGGTTGTGAGATAGTGATTGGGGGAAATAAAGAAAGCATTGACCTAGCCGTATTGCCCATGTTTGATTTTGACGTAATAATAGGAATGGAGTGGTTGGGTAAACAGAGGGCAGTAGTAGACTGTGGTAGTAGAACAATTCAATTTTATCCGAGAGGCGGCCCTAGCTTTGAATTGGTGGGAAGTCGAGGATGAGTCTCGATTCCCTTAGTCTCATCTCTAGAAGTAACTAAGTTGATGTCTGAAGGATGTCGGCATACTTAGTAGCAGTAATGGATACGACTGTCGAGGAACCAAAGTTAGAGAATATCCCGGTAGTACGTGAGTTCCCAGATGTGTTTTCCCAGGAGTTGCCAGGATTACCACCAGAACGGGAAATAGAGCTTGTAATTGAATTAGCCCCTGGGATAGAACCGATATCAAAAGCACCGTACAGGATGTTCCTGTCAGAATTAAAGGAGTTAAAGGTGTAGATGCAAGAGCTGCTAGACAAAGGATTCATCTGACTAAGTGCTTCACCGTGAGGAGCACCAGTGTTGTTTGTGAGAAAGAAGGACGGGTCCTTGCGGCCATGCATTGACTATCGGCAGCTGAACCAAGTGACAGTGAAGAACAAGTATCCGCTGCCAAGGATCGATGATCTTTTTGACCAGTTGCAAGGAGCAGCAGTGTTTTCGAAGATTGACTTGAGGACTGGGTATTACCAGCTGAGGATTAAGAAGGAAGACATACCGAAAACTACCTTTAGGATGAGGTATGGTCATTATGAGTGGTGATGCCGTTTGGATTGACTAACGCTCCAGCTGCTTTCATGGACCTGATGCACCGAGTATTTAAGGAGTTTCTAGACAGATTCGTCATAGTCTTCATTGATGATATCTCGATTTACTCGAGGAGCAACGCAGAACATGAAGAGCATTTAAGAATTGTACTAAGGACCCTAGGGAACATTCACTGTATGCGAAGTTAAGCAAATGTGAATTTTAGCTTAACAGGGTAGCATTTCTAGGTCATGTGGTGTCTGGTGAAGGGATTGCAATGGATCTTGCAAAGATTGAGGATGTAATCAATTGGCCAAGGCCTACTACAGTCACGGAGGTCAGAAACTTCTTGGGACTGGCGGGATACTATAGGCGATTTGTGGAGAAATTCTCATCCATAGCCGCCCCACTAACACGGTTGATGAAGAAGGAAACGAAGTTTGAATGGATTGATAGATGTGAGCAAAGTTTCCAAAAGCTTAAGCATAGATTGACGACCGCGCCAATGCTGACCATTCCGTCGGGACTAGGAGGTTACGAGATTTACAATGATACTTCACTGAAAGGATTGGGCTGTGTATTGATGCAGCACGGCAGGGTAGTAGCCTATGCATCCAGGCAGTTGAGGCCACACGAGATGAATTACCCGACCCACGACTTAAAGCTAGCAGCGATTATATTTGCCCTGAAGATTTGGAGACACTACCTTTGTGGCGAGAAGTTTCAGATATATATCGACCACCAGAGCTTGAAATACTTGTTTTTCCAGAAGGAGCTGAATCTGAGACAACGTAGGTGGATGGAGCTGCTCAAAGATTATGATTGTGAGATATTGTATCATCCTGGGAAAGCAAACAAAGTAGCAGATGCATTAAGTCGAAAGTCAAGGATTACATGTTTGCTAGTGAGAAGTTGGTCGACGATAGAGGACTTGAGAGATTCTAAATTCAGATTAGAGGTCGATCAGTTATCCAGTTTGATACCAACTCTGAGGGTGGAACCTGAGGTCCAAGAAGGGATTAAGGGATTACAATCTATGGACCCGGAGATTCAGAGAATTGTCGAGATGGATGCGACAAAGAGAAAGCCAGAATTCCAAGTGTCCAAGGACGGAATTTTGAGGTTCCGAGGACGATTATGTGTACCAAAGGATGAAGGATTCCGAGAAAGAATTTTGTCTGAGGCTCATAGGAGCAACTATAGTGTCCACCCTAAAAGTACAAAAATGTACCAGAATCTACGACAACACTATTGGTGGAACGGGATGAAGGTATACGTGGCGAGATGCATGGCTAAATGTTTGACATGCCAACAAGTGAAAGCACAGTACTGTAAGCCTGGAGAACTTTTGCAGCCACTGGAGATTCCGGAATGGAAGTCAGAGAGGTCACGACTCAATATGGGTAGTCGTTGACCGATTAACCAAGTCCACCCACTTCACTCCTATCAGGAAGGACTTCGCCATGGTTAAGTATGCAGAGCTGTACATGAGGCAGATAGTGAGATTACATGGAGTGCTGATGACGACCACCTCTGATAGAGATCCAAAATTCACGGTAAATTTTTGAAAGAGCTTGCAAGAAGCTATGGGAACCCGACTGCAGTTCAGTACGGCATACCATCCACAAACAGATGGGCAGTCAGAAAGGTCGATACAGACGCTCGAGGACATGTTGAGAGCGTGCGTCATTGATTTTAAAGGTAGATGAGAAGAACAGCTACACCTGGTAGAATTTGCTTACAATAATAGCTACCAGCAAAGTATACAGATGGCACTGTTCGAAGCCTTCTATGGCTATGGCAGAGCCTGCAGAATCCTGATTTGTTGGGATGAGGTCGGAGAAAGAAGCATCACAGGCCCAAAACTGGTAGAGCAATCGGTGGAAGTAATGAAGATCATTTGGGATAGACTGAGGACGGCGCAGAGTCACCAGAAGAGCTATGCAGACAAGCGGCACAAGCCCCTGGAGTTTCAAGTGGGCGATCATGTCTTCCTCAAGGTGTCGCCAATGAGGGGACTATCGCGATTCGGAAAGAAGGGGAAGCTAAGCCCGAGGTACATAGGCCCTTTCAAGATATTGGAACGGATTGGACCTTTGGCCTATCGGCTTGCTCTGCCACCAAATCTATCCCAGTTACATAATGTATTTCATGTGTCGATGCTAAGAAAGTATGAGCCTGACCCGACACATGTGCTGGACCACGAAGCCATGGAGATGAACGACAGAGTGTCTTACGTAGAGAAGCCAATAAGGATCGAGGATCGGAAGGAGCAAATCTTCAGGAATAAGAAGATTTCGCTGGTCAAAGTAGTGTGGGAGCACCATTGAACGGAAGGAGCCACATAGGAGAATGAAGAGACGATGAGGCGACAACACCCCCATTTATTTGAGTAATTGAGTATAATGTAAATTTCGGGGATGAAATTTTTGTAAGGGGGAAAGAGTTGTGACATTCTGATTTCCAAACAACTTCAGACTCTGTAATGAGAAGTTTATATATATCAAGTGATGTGTTTCGGTTGTATTCCGCTGAAATCTGATCAATTTGAGTAGACTGACCCAAGGGGAAAGGCTAACGCGAAACGAGGTACGTGGACCTAGGCGACTCGGATAAGAAATGGAGCTTTGACCAAAAGGATTGTCGAGGGGATATTTAGAACCGCCAATAGGCCGATCTAAGAACGATTAAGGATTACCATGCGAGTGTCGTATGATTAGAGCGCGGGTGATGCCGCTTAACCAGCGTATGATTTGCAAAATTATCCTAAATCGGACTGTTATGATCGAGATCATAGGGACTAGTGATAAACCCTCACAATTACATGACAACTAAAGCCGCCATGAATGGACGAGCCCTAAACGTGATATGAATCATGAGGTTGATACGTGTAATGTTTGTAAAACCCGCCCGTTAGTTCGGGATAGGCTGGAATCACGTCTAATAGAGAAAGCTATCAGAAACGAGTCATGAAAAGTTTGAAATGGAAAATCAAGAATTCAAACGTTATTTGGATTGGCCGTCGCCCTATCGAATAATCCTGAAACGAGAAAAACGACATTCGGAACGTCGGGGGTAAAATGACCGTTTTTCCCCTCAAGCTTAGAACTTTGCCTTTATAATTGAAGAAGGGCAAATTAGACATTATAACCCATCCATGGCTACCAAAAATGAGGATTAAAAATGGGCCATTGGATCTCCTCTGGAAAAGCAAATTTCAAGTGTCAAGAGATTAAGAAGTGTGGTCATGTCACACTATTTGCCCACCTAACATTCAACTCCATTGACCAAAATTTGATATAGCCAAGCTCTCTCTCCTCTCTCTCTCCTCACCCTCTCATTCAGCCAAGACTCCCTCCACAACCGAGCAACCATCTTCTTCTTCTTCCCTGTTCTGCTCGCCACTCGACCACCACGTAACCGTCTGTTCGCCGCCCAAGACCGGCCCTTCCGGCCACCATTCGACTGCCGACAGACCACCCTGATGAAGATTCATGTCTTTCTGAACTCTTCCAACAAGAATCAAGGCGTTTGAAGCACTGAGGAGTCCCGAGTAGAAATTCTCCCGAGAGCCGATAGAATTGAAACCAACCTAAGGTAGGTTCAATTCTCAGTCCCTTTGATGGTTGAAATGTTGGAATTTGGGCTCAAATTTTGTGGAGATCGAGCTGAGATGTGTAGGATTTTGTGGTAAAAAATGGGGTTTAATTTGATATGTTTTTTATCACGAACCGACCTTGTACATTTTGCCCAGAAACTGCCGATATTTTGACCGTGGGTGATCCGGCGACCTTGGACGAATTTCCGGCGACCAATCGACTCGAAACGACCGATGAGCCTCCCAAACCCTTAGGTAGACATTCTAAGAGGTAGGGTAGTGTATAAACGTTGAATTTGGAGTAGATTAGGATCGGTTGGACCCGGCTAGCACAGAATCGAGTGGAACCGACTCGGTGCTAGGCCCAAACCGATTCTGTTGAGGACTGATTGTAGATGATTTGAGCTGCAAATTGATGCTTATGATGTGTTGAGATGTTGAGAGTTATGTTATGGATGATTGAGATTGATGGATTGAAGAATTGGGTACGGAAATTTGACGAATTGGTTGAAATTCTAGGTTGCGCGATAAGTCTGGGTGTGGACCTTGGCTGGCTGAAACCTAGGTGATCCAAGAAGAAGAAATTGTATTGTCAAGCTAAGGTAAGGGATTTCCTAAATCGAGGCTAGGGGGATTGGACTCTATTGGGTGTGTCGAAAATTGAGTGGAACGATGTGTGAGAAATCCTAACAAGGGATGGTTTTTAATACGCCCTAAGGTATTATAGGATGCATATGTGTGACGTTGTTTGTGCTTGAGTGGTTGCCATGTTTGTATGTCATCTGATTTACTTGCATGCCATAGAATTTATGAAATGCATTTGAATTGGCACTGGCCACTGAGTGTGAAGTCAAAGCATAAGTCTTGATTGTGGCATGAGCATGACATGGCGAGGCCTTACGGCGTGTGAGACGAGAGGCGGGAGTTGACACCCTGATGCGACAAGATCGCGAGGTGAAGTTATTATTGCGTGGCGCCTTGATGCGACGAGATCGCGGGGTTGAGATAGTCACAGTACTGATGCGAACTTATCGCGGGACGGAGTATGAGTTAATGAGCTTTGTCTGGAGATTCATCGGGACCTGATGCATTTACGCGGGTCACCGATGACTATCTGATGCGTTTACGCAGACTGAGCCTGAGGCAACTAGTTCGCGGGCTAGAGATTGAGGCAGGTGGAGATTGATGGATGTGGCGAAGGGACAGACTAAGAGTGCATGTACATATAAGTGTGGCAAGTCGTCATATTTGCATGTCTGTCTTCTTGATGATGTTGTTCATTAATTAGTGCCTTATATGTCTGTCTATTTCTGATTTTGAAATTTTTTAGGGGTACCGTTACTTGAGTGGATTGTCAACCTGACCTGGGGTTAGGTTTTTCTTACTAAGATGTATATCTCACCCCTTTTGGGGAAACCTTTACTTTACAGATCCTAGGCCATAGCTATGTGGCCAATACGTTTTGGGGACCCAAAGGAGATGACAGCGTATTATGATGAGTTCCCGGATAGGCAGGGGAACGTATATGTGAGGAAATGTACTGTTGTATGAGTTGACAAGGGTAAGCCTGAGTGGAAGCCTCATAAATTCGAGGTGTGGTTCATGAAGGAAGGGAATTCATAGATAGGGCTACTGAAGCCTCACAAGGTACCACATGGTGTCATACCCGATTGGTGCTAGACTGTAGTGGAGCAGGAGTTGCTTGAGGAGTTAGTAGTAGGGTCTAGGAACGAACCAGAGCGGACACCGACCTTGGAGTTCACCGAGGAGCAAGAGTAGGAGGAGGTCATAGTCTTAGAGGCGTTCGAGGGGGACCTTGCTGAGCCGTCGCAGGAGGTTACCATGGAGGATTCCGTCAAGGTCCCGTCTGAGACGTTTTCTGAGTACGGTCGACGGAGGAGACTGAGGACACCGGAGATTCTAGCAGCTCTTCCTAGGTGACTCCAGTAGGTGACCCGATCTTTTGACTTTGTGGATGTTTCCTTTTGACATGCTTATCCTATCGCCCTATTGTTTAGCGGATCCTAGTAGTCGGTATCCGTATGAACAGTATGATATGATGTATGAATGTTATTGAGCTATCCAGGTCCCACTTAATCTTTAAATATTGTACGAGGGTTTATGTTAGTAACGCTTTCGCATGCGTGATGTATTTAATACGTCTCTCGAGAACTCCTGAAGGATCTTGGGACCGCGGAGAGATTGTTGTATGGTTTGCTTGAAGGGATGTCCGCGTGCTCGTGCCCGGGGCGCGGGGCGTGACAATAACTCTCTCCAAGAATTAATAATTACTCTCTACCTACTAGCCTTTTTATCTGCCTTAGTGTAATTACCACATATAGACCCATCAAGACCACGAGGAGCCTAAATACGCGACTCATAGGGTCTCGTGAAGTTTAATAGCACGCCTTTAAAATATGAGAACCATTGCTTATCCTCCATTAATGTTTTCCTAATTCTTCCCCTTTACTCCCTTAATTAAACGTGTACAAGGAATAAGGAAAGGCTGGTTCGTGTAACTCCTCCCTACGCATTTAAAAGCATATTAAAGCTGCGCGACCATAATTGCATGAGTGATCCCAATGGAGTAATTAGTGCTGCCTAACCATAATCCTTCCACCTTGCACGCCTCTAGGTGTTATGTGTCACTAATGCACATAAATAAAATCGAGGAAGTCAATTAAGGCCCCCTATCCACATTTGTGTCGTGACCCTTGGTGTATCCAATTGATGAGGCGTCAAGTTCGTTGAAAAGTGGGTTGCTCCACAACACCGTTCAAATAACTATTTTATTGCATGGCCTAAGCACATGTGAAAGAAAAGAATCAGTAAAAACTATGGTAGTTATGGATAATTTCCTAATTCCATGGCTGATTCTTCCCTGTATCGTTAAACTGATTAAACTTTGGAAAGTTTAAACGTCCAAGACTACATATTCCTTCCTAGAGCTTGACCAAAACTCAATGATTTATCGAATTAATTTCTAAATTTGTTCCGCATGGGGTTAGTCGTGTCTAATGGGTTATCACATTGATCTCCATTGCGGTAACCTAATTCCTTGTCCCCTTCGCGTACATATATAGTCATGTTTGATATATCCCTCCAAGTACAATCCTACTTCACCATAGAATAGTGTAAGTACTTCCATCAATAGTCAGCTTCCAAACCCATTTCAGTCTTCCTTAACCATTTAGAATCCATCCGAAGCACGATGTCACACTTTCCTCCCTCCTTTAAAAAATTTCATTCTCGAAATTTGAGCATGATCTTCTAAAAATGCATTCCTCTAGTACTAAGGCAAAATTTATACTGTCATGTTGCAAAAATATTTTTGTTCTTATAGTTACAAGTATTTACAAACCACTCTTACATGGGTCGATCCAACGACCTCCATCTCAGACCATGTCATTGCCGGGTACCACTCGGCTATAGGGTTGACAGTGGTCGTTGAGTCCCTTTGATTTTCCTTTAAAAGATCTTTCCTTGCTATTTCTCGCATAAACCAAAACATTTCTTATTCCTTTCTATGTCTGTTCATGTCGAGCCAATTAAAAGTAAACCAGGAGATCACCATATATTTTGAGCACTTAAATGAACATAATAAAGAAGGAAGCATTGCAGTGAAATGCATCACGTCTAGTCAAGAGTCAGAGGATTGACATGTGATTCCAAACAAGCGAGAGTACCGTTATCTCATCGATTCTTTGAGCTCCCACGTAGCCTCCTCTATGCCATGATGTTTCCACAGAACTTTCACCAATGGTATGACACTATTCCTTAAGCCTTGCTCTTTGTCATCTAGAATTCGTATAGGCTCTTCAACGTACTTGACTTTCTCGTCCACCTTGATCGTTTCATAATCCAATATAGGGTCTGGATCAAGTTGATACTTCCTCAGCATAGAGACATGGAATACGTCATGTACATTGGATAGCTTCGAAGGTAATGCTATCCGATATGCCATATTTCCAACTTTTTCCTAGATTTCAAAAGGTCCAACATATCTAGAACTCAGTTTCCCTTTCTTCCCAAATCTCGATGTGCCTTTGATTGGTGAAACCTTTAAAAATACGTAGTCACCAACTGCAAATTCAAGAGGCCTCCGCCGCTTGTCCGCATAACTTTTCCGACAACTCTGTGCAATTTTAAGCTTATATCGTACTACTTTTATTACCTCAGTGGTTACTTGCACTAGTTCTGGCTTTGTCATTCTTCTTTCTCCTACTTCATCCTAGCATAATGGCGTTTTACATCTTCGTCCATACAGTGCTTCAAATGGCGTCATATCAATATTCTACTAATAGCTGTTATTATAGGCAAATTCCGCTAGGTGTAACTTCTCATCCCAATTGCCTTTGAAATCTAATAGGCTTGTAACATATCTTCTAGGATTTGTATAATTCTTTATGTCTGACCATCTGATTGAGGATGGAAAGCCATGCTAAACTAGAGCTTAGTCTCTAGAGCAACTTGAAAACTTCTCTAGAATCATGTTGTAAATCTTGGATCTCAATCTGAGGTGATACCCATAGGAACACCATGTAATCTTACAATACTTTGCACATACAGGTCTGCTAGTTTCTCCAATGATTAATTCATCCTTACTATCAGAAAATGTGTGGATTTAGTCAACGGTCAATTATCACCCAAATCGAGTCATGTCCCCTTGAGGTTCTTGGCAATCCTTGGATGAAATCTATGGTTATATGTTCCCATTTCCACTCAGGTATTTCTAGCGGATTTAGCATACCTGTAGGCTTAAGATATTCTGCTTTTACTTGCTAACAGATCAAACACCTAGAGACATATTCTGCAGTGTCTCTTTTCATCCCTTTCTACCAATAGTGTTGCCATAAGTTTCGGTACATTTTTGTGCTTCTAGGGTGGATGATATACTTACTCCGATGGTTTTCTGTCAAGATTTCCTTTCTTAATTCTTCATTCTCAGGTATACAAAGGTGCTCACGGAAACGTATGGTTCCATCTTCAAATATAGAGAAATCTGTTCTTTTGCCTTCTAGAATCTCACCTCGAGTCTTGGAAATTTCAAGGTCTGTTGATTGTAATTCTTTGACCTTTGATATCAATTCAGGTTCAATTCGAAGTGTAGCAAGAAGACTGATGAGCTTTTCCACTTCAATCTTAAAATCAGAGTTTGAGACCTCACTTAACAAATCTCATTCTTTACTCATCAAGCTTGTTAGGTGTAAAGTAGATTTTCTGCTCAGAGCATCTGCTAATTTATTTGCCTTGCCAGGATGATATAGGATCTTGCAATCATAATCCTTAAGTAGCTCCATCCATCGTTGCTACCGCATGTTCAATTCCTTCTTTGAGGAGCTTCATTTTTGGATTTCCGGGCTTGTTTTGGCTTGATTCTTGGTAAGACCACCTCTCAAGTCTTGTTAAGACATATATAATTGTGTTTGTGGGTTTGACGATGGATTATAGTGGGATTTAAGGGTTGATTCTCTTATGATTTTGTCGGACAAGAACTCCCAGTTTGGACCATGAGGTTCAAGGGGGATTTCATGGAGTTTTACTTGCTCTATCCTTGGTAAGTTGACTCTCAATCTTATAATAACATGTTAAGAGGTGGATAGTTGAGGTTTGTTGTGGATTCAATGGATTGTGATGGATGTTTATGGTATTTTCCCCAAACCGAACATATTTTGTTTCCCCTGACCAAACTGTAAACTTGGGAGGCTGTTCAACGGCTGATTTCACTTGGTTCAAGTGGTGAGTTGATTTAGACTTAGTTTAGCATGTTAAGGGATCATTGGTTGAGGTTTGAAGTGATTAATATGGAGTTTAATGGTTGATTTTTGTATAGACCTCCAAGAGGACAGTTCTGCCAATTTCGGATCAACTTAGTGCCGTGAGCTATTGCGGCTTGTTCTGGGAAATTTCTTGATCAAATTTCATGGTAAGTTGATCCTAAATCTCTGTTAGGATTTTAGGTTATTAATAGACGTGTTTACATGTGAATTTGATGAGATTTTGGACCTGCTAGGTGAGACAACCTTATAACCGAACCTGTCATTTTTTGGTTGAACTATACTCTGATTGTGTTTTGGCTTAGGGTTGATGAAATTTGAGGTTGAATGATGAAACTTGATTTTGGCCACAAGAGATTTTTGTGTCCCAAGATTTTGCCGAGTATGCTCTAAATCAAAATGGACAATTGAAGGGTGAAAATGACCATACCAAGTCTTGAATTGAGATTTTGAAGCCGTGACGTATGTCAAGCTTGAGTGTTGTGAAATGGCCAAGTGATGCGTATACTTGACTAAGAATTTTGTAGCGCAAAATGTGTTTTGTCCAGTTGACGGACGCTTGAAATAAAAGCCTTTCTTGTGGACGAATTTTCGTGAGTTGTTTTTGAATAAAAATAACTTCTATTCTTTAATGGCTGGATTTTTATAAGAAATAGCGTGTGGGATCGCCAAGGAAATTTTATGAAATGGCATGTGGGATCATCGAGGAATATATGAAATGGCGTGCGGGATCATCAATGGCGTGTGGGAGCCCCAAGAAATATTAAGATTGGCCAATCCATTGAGCCGAGGAGGGAATTACTCCCATTTGACCTGACGAGATCGTATGGCTAGAAAGTCTCATACTAACAGAATTCATCTCGATTGAAAATGGGCATCGAGAGTCGTATGGTGACCGAATCATCTCTAGGTCTAGGTACGAGAGTCTCATACAAATTGACGGGTCATATGATTGACTGAATCATCTCGCAGCCTAGGATGGGCGGCCTGGGTTGGCGAAAATGAGGCCCGGGATGGGCGGAAATAGAAAGAGGCCCCGGATAGGCTAGAATAAAAAGACTTGTTTTCTGAAGTATCAAAGAATGAGATTTTGAGAAACTAAAATGCCTCTGGAATTGAGATTTTCCTCGAGTTTTAAATTTGCCTCAAGTGTATGTTTTGATTGAGAACCGTGCCGTAGTATGAAGCTCAGTTTTACTCATGAAATTTTTGTAACTAGATCGAGTCACTTTTGAAAGACTAAAATGTCATGTTTTGACAATATCCTATTTTACTATGCCAATGTTTTATCTCCAAAAGACCTACTTTTCAAAAGTGCCTGGAGATATTGGCAGCATACTTTAACGTTAGGTTTAGCTTACTGAGATTTATATCTCACCCCTTCGTGGAACTAATATTTTCAGGTCCTAGACAATGGAAATCCAAGTTTGCCATGAATTGGCATTGGAAGAAGTCACCGGAGAAAAAGAAAATTTACCCTTTTCGTGACCGTAGGAATTTCATACTGTCTTGAAGTTAGAATTGTAACCCCTGAATAAGAATTAGCGTTAACGAGAAGTGTACCATTTTGTCCTAAGTCCTCTTGTATTATTTTTTTTTATGTATGGAGTTGCTTCTCGCTTCCGCATGCATGTATCATTTAGAAATTTCTGTGTTGTTGGCCATGGATCCTCGAAGACTATCGAGTTAGGACGGCCATGGAGAGATGTTCACGTGCCCGCCGGGTTCAGGGTGTGACAATATCTTATTCTAAAGGGTGCCAATTGTTTTTGAATCTCAATCCTGAGGCCATTTACACCTACGCTTCTGAATGTCAATCAATTGTGGAGCAAACCTGGATAATTCTAAAAATTTTGCTCCATATTGAACCACCGTTTTACCGCTTTGAGTCAAATTCAAAAAGTCAACTAGTTTCTGATCTTTTGCACAATCAGAGAAGAACTATCCATAAAAAGCATTAACAAAAACTTCCCAAGTTACCTCAGTACCCTGGGCAAACACAGTGTCCTTGCTCGCATCACACCAATGATGTGCATTGTAAGCTGATACTCTGCTAGGGTTACCCTGTCAACATCATTGCAGTTTAACAGTCTAAAGATTTTCTCTAGACTCTTGATCCATTTCTTAGCCTCCTCAGGTTCTCCTAACCCTGTGAATTACAATGGCTTCAACTTAAGGAATCGTTCAACTAACTTTTGCAAATGACGTTTAGCCGCTATATCTTCGGTACCAGCCTAAGTTTGTTGTGTCCGTGCTCCTAATGCAGTGCCAATGTTGGCCAGCGCTTCCAAGACTTCATCCGTCCTGTCAACTGGTGCGGCAATTCGGCCTGTCCCAGACAATGATGCTCCAATTCTCCTCATCACAATCTAAAGTTTCTGCAAGTCAAACTATGTCCACTCAAGATCAGAACAGCCATTCATAATAACTGTTAACCCCAGCTTATAAGTAGCCAAGTGGTTACTGGACAGTCAAACAAACAATTACACGCATTTAAAAGTTTTAATCGCGCCCGTTCAATCACATCAATTTCTAGCGCACCTTATCACTCTACATATTCCTACGCTCTGATACCAACCAAACAGAGCTGTGATGTCCTAAGCCACCACGTCTATCGAACAAAGGAATTAATATAATTATTAAACTAGAATAGTCATAGCAACTAGCAGTTCGCCAAAAATCTCCATACCTAAGCCATTCAAGAGACTAATCTAGTTGACCGAGTAACTCAAATTGGGTTTCAAATAGTTTCATTCCAATAATGGAGAATGAAGTCACGAGTCGGTTCAAGGAAAGAAATTGACGACAAGGACTAACGTCAAGACGACCTATAACACTTATGATTCGGCCCAGGGAAGTAATTGTCGTTGGAACAAGGACTAATGTCAAGACAACCTATAACACTTATGATTCGGCCCAAGGAAGTAATTTTCGTTAGAACCGGGGTAGAGTTAACGAATCTGACATCTCATGAACTGAACAGCTTTGAACAACCTTTAAAGCTTTTATGCTCATCAATAAATACAATAGACTGTGTCGATTGAAGCTAAAAGATAAAAGGATAATTCTAAAGCATGTTTTAGGGAAAAACAAAGAGAGGCCACGGTTTAAGGGCTTAATGAGTTCTTTAATTGAAAATTCACCTGCAAAAAGGACATAAATAAAACAACCACTCATCACACAAGTCAACCAAGCAAACATATAACATCTTGGATAAAAGTTTCTTAAATTAGAGCGACACTGGGGAGGATAAGGTTTCTACTTCCATATTATCTATATCTAAAATGTCGCCTAAACAAAGGGGTCCGAGAGTCCCAGGTCACAATCTCAATCCTCAGACGGGTTCGGGGTAGGTAGCTCTTCTTCCTCGGGCTCCTTTTCCTCTTTCATGGGCTCCTCTTCTTCTAGTGGTTCTGGGGGTGGAATCGACTCAACTAGTACTGGCGCTAGTATTGGTTTAGGCGAAAATACTGGCGGACCCGGCGCAGGCACTATAGACTCCATCGGAATTTCAAACACCTCCATAGGGAAGGGACCAATAAGTTGGCTACCATGACAAACGTATAAACCATACCACTTATACGCCACAATACCTCGACTTGGACACTCGTCTACCCAAAGGTTTGCTACATACATAGATAGACTAATATGCAGCACATCCAAATGAATTAACTGCCTATACTCAGAAGTAAAATCATACAGAACGCCAAACCTCCTTGCGGCCATAAGAGATCAATCTGGAAAAAAGTCCCATAACGTAGGTCAGCAGTAAAGCCAGCAAGTACACATGTCTAATAGAATCGCTCCTAACCTAAAATGTTCTATCACATGGCATGGATTATAGGACATAACTTAGGTAAGGAAAAAAAATTACAACTTCAGACACATTAGCTCAAGATCGGACATTTGCTCAAAAATATAACCTAACCATAAACCAGTCACGAACAATTTAAGATATTACCTATATGTTTATATGTGTGTGTGTCTATGAATGGAACCATCTCAGCTAAAAATCCGTCAACCCGCGATTGAACTTTCATTTGCGGACACTCCAATTTCTCACCTCTACTCCAAGGCTTCCATTACATGCTACCCTCTACTCCGAGGCTCCCCGGATATCCGTATAGCATCCCTTGGCTCCCATCTCAAATCGCCACAAAGACTCCTCCAACATTTGGATGAGACTTGGAACAATATGTCATGACATGTCGCAAGTAATCACAATGCTAACAGCCCATTACATACACTACTTGACGCAGAACCATGCGACTCATGACAATCTTTCGTTTGCGCCACAATTTCAGCAAACCAAAGTGTATAACAGTAGCCCTTGACAACCTATCTTATCAACAAGGGAGAGTTTTCAAATAGTATCAGTTTCACGAATAAGTCTTGCGTTGAAATGTCTAACAATTAACTCGAACCCACCTTAAATCAAAGCTATAAGGTATTGCAAAATTATTTTCCTTTACAATTCCACCCGAAACCCAACTCAATTTGTTTTTTTTCAAAATGCCAAATTAAGCTAGCTTTCGACTAGTTTTCCATGCCAAACTCTATGCCGGATTCAACCCTACTCAGCCGTGCATATTAGGTTCCGTTGAAAACTCTTAAGAATGTTCGTCGTCTTCACTCCTCTGTCTAGTCATCTACAAGGCTTAACAAGAAATCTATATTTCTTTGCTTGTATTCTATACATTGCATGTCACCTTTTCCGAACTAGTTTCATGTAGCCCTCAGTTTTAAACTGCTAGCACTTTTCACTTAAACACAATTCAACAACTGACCTCTCGATTTATCAAAGAATTGACACTAAACAGAACCCTAGGTAACCACTCAAGCATATCAAAAACTAAATGAGACTATTGGAAGGATTCCTTACCTTAGCTTGGAATGTGTTGTCACCGATCCGACCTCCTTCGCCTCTCGTTACCGTAGAACAGCCGTCACACTTCCTTAAGAGTTTGTTGTCATCAGGCGAGAGAGAGGAAAAGAAGTTGAAGAGGCAAAAGTTCTGCCTCCAAGTCGTTCAAGGGCTCATATAGGGGTGAAGAGGAGTGTGACATTCTGATTTCCAGTCAATTTTAGACTCATTAATGAGAAGTAAATCTAGATATGTATTTCAGTCGTATCCCGTTTAAATCTGATCAATTCGAGTAGGCTGACCAAAAGGAAAAGGCTAACGCGAGACGAGGTACGTGGACCTAGGCAACTCAGATAGGAAATGTCGCTTTGACCATAAGGATTGTCGAGAGAATATTAGAACCATAAAAAGGCCGATCTAAGAACGATTAAGGAACGCCTTACGAGTGTCATACGATTGGAGCGCGGGTGATGCCGCTTAACCAACGTATGATTTGCAAAATTTTCTTAAATCAGAGAGTGGGACAAGTGTCAATGGATGGGCAAAAGAGTGGTCATGTCCACTAGACACCACCTACCATTCAACCCCTTGACTTGAGCCTTGTATATAGCAATTTTCACTCTCTCTCCTCACTCATTGACCGGCCATAACCCCCCAAGAACTCACACCAACCCTCTTCTTCTTCTTCCTTCCGTTCTGCTCGCCGATTACCGCCTCTGAGCTTCCTGTTCGCCCGTTCCGATGCCACTCTCCGGCGACCATCGGCCAGCAAGCTGACCACCTGAGCCTAGCCCCACCTCTTGCCGACCTCCTCGAATTGGAAGCAAGCCATTTGGACCACCGAGGAGCTCCGGCCATGCGTTTTCCCGGGAGTCGACGAAAATTGATCTAATCTAAGGTAGGTGATGTTTCTGACCCTTAGGAGTCCGAAATGTTGGAATCTTGAGGTCAAATTTTGTGGAGATTTAGGAGACATATATATCAATCTGTGGTAAAAATTTGAGAATGATTTGATGAAGTTTTGATCTCGAATTGGTCTTGTGAACTTTGGACAGAATCTGCCGGTTACTGACCTTGGAAGATCCAGCGACTTTTGACGGGATTCCGGCGACGACTCGACTTCAAAGTTTTCGGCAGCAAGCTTTGAAGTCGGACAAATTTTAGCGGACGGTGCCGCTACAGTTGGTGGCGAACTCGCTTTGGGTAAAAATGTATTCCTTGTCGGGTAAGTTCCGACCCGCACGAAAGGAGTATTGGAGTCATAAAGACGAAAGGGAGGCGCGGTGAGACCCTTAGACCCTTAGATAGACATGTTAAGAGGTAGGATAGTGCTTGAATGATGGATTGGGAGTTAATTTAGAGCTGGACAAGTTCGGTTTGCACAGAACCGAGAAGAACCGGTTCGGTTCTGTGCAAGGCCGAACCTTTGGAGGCTGATGGTCATTTGTTTAGAGCCTCAAAATTGATGATTTAGACATGCTAAGGTGATGAGGATTATGTTAAGGAGGTTACGGTTCATGGATTGAGGAATTGGACAAAGGAAATTGACGAATTGATTGAAAATTCTAGGTTGCGCGGTGAGATTGGTCTTGGACCATTGGAGGCTGAATCTTTAAGGACCAAGAAGAGAATTTTTGTGGTATCAAACTCAAGGTAAGGGAATCCTAAACTTAGGAAGGGAATCCTAAACTTAGGTTAGGAAGATTGGACTCAATTGGGTGAGTCGGACGATAGTTTGATTGAATTGCGAAGGATTTCAAGATGATTGATACTCGTGTATGCTAGAAGAGTTTAGATGTTTCAATTGCTTAATTATGCTTGTGCCCTGAGTAAATTACCACGTTTGAATGTGCATTTGAATCACCTTGCATGCCATGGATGCATTGTTAATGCATGATTTGCACTTAACCTTGTGTGCATGAGTTGTGATGGTGGCATGGCGGAGGCGAGGTGAGACCCTGATGCGTAGAGACACGAGGTGATGTGGTTGATACCCTGAGGCGCGAGGTAGGGGTTGTTTAGCGCCTTGATGCGATCTAATCGCAGGGTTAAGATGGCCACGGTCCTGATGCGATCTAATCGCGGGACAAAGATATGAGGTGCCGTTAATGGCTTGGAGAATCATTGAAACCTGATGCGTTTACGCGGGTTGTCAATAATGATCTGATACATCTACGCGAACCGAGCCTGATGCCATCTAATCGCGGGTATGAGAATGAGGCAGGCAGGAAGAGATGATTGTGGTAAAGTGGCAGGACAAGGCGTGCATGATCATCTGAGTGTGATATGATGTCATATCTGCATGCTTGTTATTTGTGTGTCGTCATCTTTATTTGTATGTGCCTGCGTGATTATGAGTTTGGAATTTTTGGGGTAGATGACTGCCTGAGTGGACGGTTGGCCTGACCTAAAGTTAGGACTCTTTTACTTAGATGTGTATATCACCCATTTGGGGATTCTTATTTTTACAGATCCTAGACCTTGACCATGTAGCCTATTCGCTTTAGAGACTCTAAGGAGATGATCGCATATTTTGATGAGTTCTCTGACGGTCAGGAGACCATTTACGTGAGGAAGTGTACAGTGGTGTGGATTAACAAGGGTAGTACGGACTAAAAGCCTCATTGGTACGGGGCTTGGTTTAGGAAGGTTGAGGACCTATCAACTGGGCCGTTAAAGCCCCATGAGGTGCCTCAGGGAGTGATCCCTGATTGGTGCCACCTCGGTAAGGACCAGGAGTAGGCCGAGGTATCGGTAGCAGGTTCTAGGAACGGGCCGGAGAAAAGCCCGATGCTGGAGTTCACTGAGGAGGATGAGGTCATTGTCTTGGAGGCAACCGAGGAGGATCTCGCAGAACCATCACATGAGGAGACCATGGAGGATACTATTGAGGTTCGCTCCAAGACGTTCCCAGAATATGAGTCGACGGAGAATGCTGAGGACACCGATGACTCCAACAGCTCATCCTAGGAGACTCCAGTTGTAATTTGATCTTTGGTGATGACCCCGACCTTGTTCCTGTCGAATTTTGATGATGGTGCATTTTGTATGCTCACCCCGTCACCACCGTGCTTATCGGATGTTAGTAGTTCTGTACTTGTATGAACAGACGGTTATTATGTACGACAGTTTCTATGTTATCCAAGTCCCACTTAATTTTTATTTGTACGGAGGAGTTGCTTTATTACCGCTTCCGCATGCTTGATATATTTGTTATATCTCTCGGCTTATATTGTGGATTTTGGGACCACGAGAGATTACGCGGTTCGCTTGCAGGGAGTCGCGTACTCATACCCGGGGCGCGGGGCGTGACAAGGAGAGAGATGATTCGACCCTTGGCGTTTCATTGTCTTGAGGTGTGTGGAAGAACCATTCATCTTTGAGCAGTCATTTGCCATCCTCCTTGACACACGTGTTGCCCTTTAACCTTTCGCCACTTGTTCTTAGTTTCTAGGTTTACCGGTTTTCAACATTCTTTGATGTACCCCAATTTGCCACTTGTCTAATCCCTTCATAGCCATTGGTCTTCACTTTCTTCGAAGCACGCCTAAACCAAGAACTCTCCTAGGATTGTCGATGCATACCTCTGTTTACGAATTAATTATTACTCTCTACTTACTAGCCTTTTCATCTCCCTCAGTGTAATTACCACGTATAGACCTAGCAAGACCACAATGAGCCTAAATAAACACCACATAGGGTTTCATGAAGTTTAATAGCACGCCCTTAATACACGAGAACCATTGCTTACCCTCCATTAATATTTTCGTAATTCTTCCCATTTACTCCCTTAATTAAACGTGTACAAGGAATAAGGAAAGGTTGGTTCATGTAGCTCCTCCCCACAAATTTAAAAGCCTACTAGATCTACGCGACCATAATTGCATGAGTGAGCCCGAGGGAGTAGTTAGTGCTCCCCAACCACAATCCTTCGACCTTGCATGCCTCTAAGGGTTATGTGTCACTAACGCACATAAATAAAATCGACAAAGTCATTTAAGGCCCTTTCTCCACGTTTATGTCATGACTATCCAACTGATGAAGCGTGACTTGGCTGAAAAGTGTGCTCTTCCACAAGACCCTTCAAATACCTATCTTATTGCATGGTCTAAGCACATGTGAAAGAAAAGAATCAGTGGAAACTATGGTAGTTGTCACGTCCCGTGCCCCTGGCACGAGCATGCGACTCCATGCAAGCAAACTATATAATCTCTCGCGGTCTCAAGATTCATAATCTAAGCCGAGAGATATAACAAATATATCAAGCATGCGGAAGCGGTAATAAAGCAACTCCTCCGTACAAATATAAATTAAGTGGGACCTAGATAGCATAGAAACCGTCGTATATAATAACCGACTGTTCATACAAGTATAGAACTACTAAAATCCGATAAGCAAGGGGGTGACGGGATGAGCATACAAAATGAACCATCATCAAAATCCAACAGGAACAGGGTTGGGGTCGTCACCAAATATCAAGCTACAACTAGAGTCTCCTAGGATGAGCTGCCGGAGTCCTCGATGTCCTCAGCGTCCTCCGTCGGCTCATATTCTGAGAACGTCTTGGAGCAAACCTCAATAGTATCCTTCATGGTCTCCTCATGAGACGACTCTACGAGATCCTCCTCGGTCGCCTCCAAGACAATGACCTCCTTCTCCTCAGTAAACTCCAGCGTCGGGGTTCTTTCCAGCCCGTTCCCAGAACCGACTATCGATCTCTCGGCCTGGTCCTGGTCCCTATCGGGGTGGCACCATTCAGGAATCACTCCCTAGGGCACCTCATAGGGCTTCAGTGGCCCAATCGACTCGTCCCCGACCTTCTTAAACCACGCCTCGTACCTATGAGGCTTCCAATCTGTACTACCCTCGTCAACCTACACCACTGTATACTTCCTCACGTACATGGTTCCCTGACCGTCAGGGAACTCATCAAAATACGCGGTCATCTCCTTAGAATCTCTGAAACAAATAGGCCACATGGTCAAGGCCTAGGATCTGTAAAAATAAGGCTCCCCAAAGGGGTGAGATATACATCTCAGTAAAAGAATCCTAACCCTAGGTCAGGCCGACCGTCCACTCAGGCAATCATCTACCCCAAAATTCCAAACTCATAATCACACAGACACATACAAATAAAGATGATGTCACACGGACGACAGGCATGCAACTATGACACCATATCACACTCAGATGATCATGTACGCCTCATCCTGCTACTTCACCACAACCATCTCTTCTTGCCTGCCTCATTCTCATGCCCGCAATTAGATCGCATCAGGCTAATCTCATGCTCGCAATTAGATCGCATCAGGCCTTCCTCATGCTCGCGATTAGATTGCATCAGGCTTTTCTTCACCCCGCGTCTCATACGCCTCAGGGTCTTACCTCATCTCCACCATGCCACAATCACAATTCATGCACACAAGGTCAAGCGCATCTCATGCATAAACAAGACATCCATGGCATGCGAAACGAGTCAATACACATACAAATATGACCAATTACTCAAGAGACATGCATATGCAATTATTTGAATCATTTATACCCTCTTGACATTCTCAAAGACCAATCACACTAAGCTCCTCAAGAAATCATCCCAATCTCGTCCGACTCGCTCAATCGAGTCCAATCTTCCTATCCTAAGTTTAGGATTCCCTTACCTTGATTTTGATATTAGAATTTCTCCTTGCAATTGCCCCAAGGATTCGGTCCAATATCCCAAGGATTCAATTCATCGCACAACCTAGGAAATTCCAACCAATCCATCAATTTTTCATATCCAATTCACTAATCTATGAACCACAAACCTCCATAACATGATCCTCACCATCTTAGCATGTCTAAATCACCAATTTAAGGTTCAAAACCAACCATCATCAGCCCCCACAGATTCAGTTTGCACAAAACCGAACCGGGCTATGTTCGGTTCTGTGTAAACTGAGTATATCTAGCCCTAAGTCTCCATCAAATCCATCATTTAAGTACTATCCTACCTCTTAACATGTCTATCTAAGGGTATAAGGGTCTCATCGAGAGTTTGAAGTCGAGTCGTTGCCGGAATCCCGTCAAAAGTTGCCAGATCTTCCAAGGTCAGTAACCGGCAGATTCTGTCCAAAGTTCACAAAACCTATTCGAGGTCAAAAATTTATCAAATCATCCTCAACTTTTTATCACAGATTGATATACATGTCTCCTAGACCTTCACAAAATTTGACTTCATGATTCCAACATTTGGGCCTCCTAAGGAGTCAGAAACATCACCTACCTCAGTTTGGGTCAGATTCTGTCGGCTTCCGGGAAAAAGCTTGGTCGGAGCACCCCGGTGGTCCAAATGGCTTGCTTCCAGTTCGAGGAGGTCGGCAGAAGGTGGGGATAGGGGGTGTGGTTGGCCAGAGTCCAGGCGGTGGCCGGAGGGCGGCGTTGACGGCGGCGAACGGGAGCTTCAAAAGCTGTCACCGGCGAGCAGAAGGAAGAAGAAGAAGAAGATGGAGTTTCGGTGGATTGGGGGGTTCTATGGCTGGCCAAAGTGAGGTGAGAGAGAGAGAGAGAAAAAGCCTTATATTCAAGGCTCAAGTCAAAGAGTGGAATGGTAGGTGGCCAATAGTAGATATGACCACTCTTTAATCCATCTCTTGACACTTATCCCACATGTCAATCATGCTTGATACAATGGCCACAATTCCTCCTAGTTTTTGGCAGCCTTGGGGAGTGTATGAAGACTAAAATGCCCTTCCTTCATTGCATGGGCAAGGCTTAAGCTTGAGGGGCAAAATGGTAATTTTATCCCCGTTGTTCGGAACGTCGTTTTTCTCGTTTCAATAATCTTTGATAGGGCGACGGCCAATCCGAACATAACGTTGGAATTCTTGATTCTCCATTTTCAATTTTCAAGACTCGTTTCTAATGATTTTCTCTATCGGACGTGGTTCCAGCCTATCCCGAATCGACGGACGGCTTTTGCAGATATTATGCGTATCGACCCTGTGATTCATATCACGTTTAGGGCTCGTCAATTCGTGGCAGTTTTGGTTGTCATGTAATTGTGAGGGTCTATCACTAGTCCCTATGATCTCGATCGTCACTATCCGATTTAGGAAAATTTTGCAAATCATACGTCGGTTAAGCGGCATCACCCGCGCTCCAATCGTATGACACTCGCAAGGTATTCCTTAATCGTTCTTAAATCGACTTTTTTGTGGTTCTAAATACCCTCTCGATAATCCTTATGGTCAAAGCGTCATTTTCTATTCGAGTTGCCTAGGTCTAGGTACCTCGTCTCGCGTTAGCCTTTCCCTTTTGGTCAGCCTACTCGAATTGATCAGATTCAATCAGGATACAACTGAAATACATCTCTAGATTTACTTCTTATTAATGAGTCTGAAATTGACTGGAAATCAGAATGTCACAGTAGTTATGGCTAATTTCCTAATTCCATGGCTAATTCTTCCCCATATCATTAAACTGATTAAATTTTGGAAAGTTTGAACATCCAAGACTACATGTTCCGTCCTAAAGCTTGACCGAAACTCAATGATTTATCAAATCCCTTCCTAAATTTGTTCCACATGGGATTAGTCGTGTCCAATGGGTTATCACATTGATTTACATTGCGGTCACCTAATTCCTTGTCCTTTTCGCGTACATATATAGTCATATCTGATATATCCCTCTAAGTACAATCCTACTTCACTTGACATAGAATAGCGTAAGTCCTTCCATTAACAATCAGCTTCCAAACCCATTTCGATCTTCCTTGACCATTTAGAATCTATCTAAAGCGGAATGTCGTAGGAAAGACAAGGTATCAACCAAAATAATGAATAGATACAGAGATAGATGGACACCTTGTCTGATTCCTCGGGAAGGCTAAAAATATGGAGTGGGCTCACTATTAATTTTAATGCTATAGGATACCGTTGAGATATAATATCTAACGAGGTTGACCCATTTCTGCTTAAAGCCCATCTTTAACATACAAGTACAAAGGAAGTCCCACTCCACTCTGTCATAGGCTTTCTGCATATCCAATTTCAGAATTGCTTGGAACTTGCTCTTTCTATCCTTGATTCTCAACTAGTGTAACACTTCTTGGATAATAAGGATGTTGTCTTGTACCTGTCTCCCACTAACAACATCATTTTGTTCCCTAGCAATGATGTCATTGAGCTAGGTTTTGAGCCTATTTTCCATGACTTTGGAAATGATCTTGTAGCCAAAGTTACATAGACTAATTAGCCTACATTGAGAAATGCACTCTGGGTTTGACACTTTAGGAATAAGCACAATCTAAGTCTGATTCAAGGATTTGTCGAAGGAGCCTTAGGTGAAAAATCCCTTACCAAAATTAAAACATCATTTGGAATGTCCCCCTAAAATGTCTGGAAGAATTGTTCATTTAGGTCGTCCAGTCCCGGGGCTTTAAGGGCGCCAAGCTGGAAAATTACAGTTTTGACTTCCTCAAAAGTCGCCAGAGTTGTTAACTCTTCATTTGTGTTATCACGGATAAGTAATAGCCATTGATCTAGTGCTGGTTAGAAGTTTCTGGATCCCATTGACTCATACAAGCGGTCATAGTAGTCAATAATATGCATTTTCAGTCTAACTTGATTGTGACACCGCCCTAGATTTTCAAACCTCAAAGCTAAAATTTTGTTCCTTTAACGCCTTTGCATTGTGGTGGCATGAAAATATTTAGTAGTCCATCTCCCTCCTTAAGCCATCTAATCCTCGATCTTGTCATCTAGTGTGATTCTTCTTGCCTCCATAATCTTTCAATTTGTTCAACAATATGATGTGATGCTTCTCGGTATGATGGGTCCCCAGGACTATTAGTAAAGGCCGTGAGCTTTCTCTTTAGATCTTCAATGTGGTCTCTAGCATTAGGAATCCTCCTTTGGCTTCATTTCCGTAAAGCAATAGTGACGTTGTTGACCTTCCTTGTGAACTCCATTTAATTAATTTGTTGGTTTCCCCAAGCCTCGTAGACTACCTCTCCACAATCCTCATCCTCCAGCCCAAACGATTCAAACTTGAACTCTTTCTCCTCTTCTTTGTAGTTAATTCAAGAACGAAGGGAATAGGGTTGTGATACGAGCCTATAACCAGTAGAGCATAAACTTTCGCATTTGGGAAGGTAACCCTCCATTCTATGCTACAAAGGGCCTTATCTAGCCTTTCATTTACAAAAACTTTCTCTTCTCGATTGTTGGACCATGTAAAGGTGCAACCTTTGCTTTCCAAATCCATCAATACGACACTGTTGATGAAGTCATTGAAAGCTACTAATCAAAAGTGGTCAGCTCTATAGGACTCTTACTTTTTTCCAGTGGCACATAATCTCATTGATATTCTTGATGCACACGCATGGAAGATGGTTAGTTGCTTGAATCTCGTAAATTTCCTGCCATAATCTCAGTCCCTGTTGAAAATCATTAGGGGCATGTAGGAAAGTCATTCTCATCTAGTTTCCAACAATCTTAGCTCTACACTTCAGGTCCAGCACTTCTTTAGAACTCTCCTCCATTTCTACTTCCATTCTCGTCCCAAAAAAGAGTCATCCCACCCATAATACCTTCAGGGTTAACTAACATCAAACTCTGAAATTTGAGGGACCTTTTCACTCGATTGACCATTTCCTCTTTATTCTTTATCATCATCAAGAAGTCGAGATTGAATTTTTCTTGTGCCACTAGGGCACGAAGATGCTTAACTATTATGAAAGTACCCAAACCTTGACAGTTCCAGCTCACAAATTTCATATAATCCTCGGTGGCTTATTAGGTCTAGCCACCATCTTTTGGCTGAAGGAACCTTTTGTAGTATGCTGTGGGTTGAGTTCTGAACTAACTCTTAGACCTTTTTTCTAGCGGAAGCCTACAGCAATTGGAGACTTCAACGTTCTTGTGAAGCTCTCTCTAGGTACTGTTAATTGTATGTTGCTGATGTATAGCTTGGCTTCGTGTTTTTGTCACATCTTCCCGCTCGTCAAACGATACCAAGTTAGCTGTGCTGCAAGCATGTTTGGACACGGTCAGGCTCTTGTGATCGACAAAGATGATTGGCTAATGACATCAAACTCCTAGGTAAACATGAAATGTGCACGCCCCAAATGTTCGAAGTGTATGGGACAGATGGAAATTGAAACTTATACAAAGCAACTCATCAGACCAGAGGGTTTCTGCGTAATATTTTTGAGTTTGGTTTCTTTTTTATTTGGGTAGTAATTAAAACACAGGGCTTCAGACAATTTTTTACGTCGGGCCATTTTGGGTTGATTTATCTTTTGCATTTCACACTTGCTTGATAGATTATAGCAATTTGTTTCATGTAAAATCCAACTATATTAAGTCGAAGAATGTCACAGAATATGCAAGTTCTCTTCATGCTAAGTGGCCTAATAAATAAGGATGGTTACGCATGGAAAAAAAAGAGCGAAAAAGATGATGATAAGCCGACCCAATCGACCCAATCCATTTTCTCCATTCAGGCTCTATATGTGTGACATTCTAATTTTCCTATCATTTCGAGACTCATTAATGGGAATGTATCTAACAATGTATTTCAGTCACGTTTCGCTCGAATCTGATCAATCTCGAGTTGACTGACCAAAGGGAAAAGGCTAACACGAGACAAGGTACGTGGACCTAGGGAACTCGAATAAAAAATGGCATTGTGACCATAAGAATTGTCGATGGGACATTTAGAGCTATAAAAGGCCGATTTAAGAATGATTAAGGAATGCATTGCTAGCGTCATACAATTGGAGCGCGGGTGTTGCCGTTTAACCAATGTATAATTTGCAAAAGTTTCCTAAATCGAACGATGACGATCGAGACCGCCAGAACTAGTAATAGACACTCGTAGTTACATGACAACCAAAGTCGCCATAAATTGACGAACCCTAAGTGTGATATAAATCACAGAGTCAATACGCGTAACGTCTGCAAAAGCCGCCCGTCAGTTCGGGATAGGTTGGAATGACATTGGATAGAGGATTGGTTTAGAGAGGAGTCTCGAAATTAGAAAATGAAAAATAAGGAATACCAACATTATAATTGGATTGGCCGTCGCCTCATCGAAGAAAATTGGAATCAGAAAAACGACGTTCCGGACATCGAGGGTAAAATTACCATTTTGCCCCTCAAGCCTTAACCTTGCCTTAATAAATGGAATGAGGGCATTTTGATCATTGATACCCCATTATAGCTGCCGAAAATTTGAGAAATTGGCAGCCATTGGATGAGTCTTGATTGACATATGGACAAGTGTCAAGGGATTAGGCATTGACATTGATTGAAACATTTTTAACATTCCATTCTTGCAAATTTGCTCTCAAATTTGTGTATATACCTCTCTCTCTCCCCCCCCCTCAGCCGAACACCATCTTCATTCTGCAATTCTTCGTCTTCTTCTTCCTTCTTTATTCTACCGAACTAGCTCCACGCCTGACCAGCTTTGCCCGCCAGTTTCATCACCATAGACCGCCACTTCCGGCCACCACCTGAGCTCGAACCGACCACCAGCACCTTCGTCATCCTCTTTCCGACAACCTTCAAGTGGAATCAAGTCATTTGACCCACTAAGGAATTCCGGCCGGCCATTCTCCTGGAAGTCAACGAAAATCATCGCGGCTGGAGGTAAGCCACTGTTTAGACTCCGCAGGACCCCAAAACCTTTGAATCTTTCGACCAAATTTTGTGAACATCTAGAGGACATGTAGACTGAGCTGTGCCAAAACATTTGGATGAATTTGATGGAGTTTTGACCCCAAATGGGTCTTATGTTTGAAGGATAAAAACTGATCGGTTGAGGACTTGGAGGAACCAGCGTCGTTCGAAGACTTTTCGGTGTCGTCTTGACTCTAAATTTTCGGTGAGGCTTCCCAACTCCTAAAGTTACATGTTAGCAAGTAGATTAGTGGATAAATTAAGGATTTAAGTTATTTTAAGGGCTGATTAGTTGAGATATGCACAGAACAAAAAAAAGGGCATTTTTGATTCTATGCATACCGAATCTGTGGGGGGCTGTTAGTGATGGAATTGAGTCCTAAATTCATCGTTGAGACGTATTAGGATGTCGATGAATTTGTCATTGAGGTTTATGCTTCATGGATTGGTGAATTGAGCAAGAAAAATTGACGATTGGATGAATTTCCTTAGGTTGCGCGGCTAACTTGTTCTTGGACCATTAGAACCGAGTGATTGTGATTGAAGTACTTGGAAGAAGAATTTTTTTTAAATAAGTTTGAGCTAAAAAGTTTCTAAACCTTGGCTAGGAGGATTGGACTCGATTGGGTGAATTGGGAGTAAACTAGATTGGTTCTTGGAAGTTTATGGTGTGATTGTCCATTGTGCGTCCTTGAGAGATATATATGGCTTGAATGCTTGACAATGCTTGTGCCATGAATTGATTGTCACATTTGAGTGTTAAATTCAATTGTATCGCATGCAATAGATGTGTTGCTCGTTGCATGAGTTTGCACTTAATCATGAATCCTGAATTGAAATGAACATTTGACATGTTTGAGAAACTTGTGACACCCTGAGGCGTTGAGACGCGGGGTTGTGTGGATGGATACCCTGAGGCACCGAGGCGCGAGGTTTGAGTTGAATGGTACCCTAAGGCGTACGAGATGCGGGGTTGAAATGGCCAATGTCCTGATGCGTTGAGACGCGAGACAGAATTTGAGATGTGTCAACACAGGCTTGGAATGAAATTGAAAACCTGATGCGTTTACACGGGTTTGTCTATGTGATGGTCTGAGGCGTATTTACGAGGATCGAGCCTGAGGCGTTCTAAACGCTGGCGTGAAAATGAGGAGGACTGGAAGGGTGGAAAGTTTGATTTGTCTTGGTAATATATGCTTGATTCCAATGATGTGATACTGTGACATGATTGCATGCTTGACACTTGTTTGATCCCGTATGTTATTTAATGACTGTTGAATGCCTCATGTGATTGCATGTGCATTTTGTCCTTGATTGTATTCGCCTGAGTGTACGATCAGTCTAACCTATGGTTAAGACCTGCTTTACTGAGATGTAAATCTCACCCCGTTATGAGACCTTATTTTCATATCCTAGGCCGTGAGAATGTGGCCAATCAGATTTAGTGACCCGAAGGAAATGTCTGCTTATTTTGAGGTGTTCCTAGATGGATAGGGATCCATATACATTAGGAAGTGCACGGTAGTTTGGGTCGATGAGGGTGGAATGAGCTGAAAGCCTCATAGGTTCGAGACTTGATTTAGGAGGGTAGGGAAAGTTACTACGAGGCCACTGAAGCCCACTGAAGTACCTCGTGGGGTAATCCCTAATTGGTATTATCCCGCTCGGGATTCGATGGAGGACAAGGGGTCAGTAGCTGGCTCAAGAAGTGTTCTCGAGAGGACCCCAACCCTAGAAGACACTGACGAGGTCATCAAGATCGAGGCTACCGAGGAAGACCTGGTGGAGCCGTCAGCTGAGGAGACAATGGAGGTTACAGTGGAGGTTTGCTCAGAGACTTTTTGGGAGTACGAGCCTACTGAGGACGTTGAGGAGACTGACGACTCCAGTAACTCGACTTAGGGGTTTCCGTTTTCTGGACTAATATATTTTGATGATGATCTCAATGCCCTGTTTCTTTTTAAAGATGTTGAAGACCGTCTTTTGTACTGGTCCTGTCGCCCCTACCGACCCACTGGTTTAGTTTGACAGTACTTTTGTATGAACAGTTGGAAGGTTATGTGTATTTATTGGTACTCTCGTTACCCAGGTCCCCTTTATGTTATCGTACGGAGGAGTTTGTATATTATCGCTTCTGCATGCTATCGATATGGTGCATCTCTCGATTTATTTGAATCCTGAGACGTTCGAGAGAGTTTATGCTTGCAGGGAGTTGCACGCTCGTGCCCAAGACGCGGGGCGTGACATCCCGACTTGCGTGGTATCATAGCAAGGTCAGCTCGATCCAAAGTAGATTGAGTATTGGAGTGATAAGGATGATTAAGTTGGGACAAGACGGGTAGCGAGACTTTAGGAGACTTATTAGAATAAGGCACGAGATGCATGGCATATGACTTGGCACATGTGATTGACATTTGATCGTGGCATGATTATGGTGGCTTATGAGGATTAAGTTCCATGCTTAGCGCTGAAAACCATTTTTGGATTTTGGTCTGTTGAAGTGGACGGAATGGGGCAATGGCCATTGAATGTTTAGTAAAGTGCCTCTGAAATTAGTTGTGTGAAAGGTCGTTATGTCATGACTGTTTCCCTTAAGGCATAGTTTGGTGGCTCTAGACTTGGTTAGATGGATGAGTTACTAACTCCTTTATGAAATTGTGGTGGTCCAGGCATAGTGAAAGCATACAAGAATGAGTAATCTGCCTAGAAGATTTGGAAGACCCAAGAGCGGAGCCTCTAGTTCGAGGCCACCTGTGGCGGAAGACCCAAGAATGGACGGAGTACTGAGGGCGCTCAAAAGGATTGGCGATCTCATCGACAGACAGACCCAGGATATGAATGCTGCCATAGCCCAAGCGGTAGGAGCCGTGATAGCTGTCGTCATCGCTACTAACAGCAATAATGGAGGCAATGGAAACAACAGTGATCATGGCCAGGGCAATGAGGCAGCGAATGCCTAGGAAGAAGTCGTTGTGGCCAAACAAATGGGCCAACTGGTCGAGCAGTTTATCAAGCTGAAGCCAACCCAATTCAATGGAATTGGAGACCTCGAACTAGCACCGAGATGGATCGAGAAACTGGAAAAGGCCTTTGGAGTGCTGAGGTGCACAAATGAGGAAAAGGTACTGCTGGTAGTGTATCAATTGGAAAGGACGTAAATGATTGGTGGGCTGCCACCAATAATGGAGTCTTTCTAGAAGGAACGGCCTTGACTTGGGATGCATTTACTACGGCATTCAATAACAAGTACTTCTCGGAGACAGCCCAGGAAAGCAAGCAAGTAGAGTTCTTACAACTACGTCAGAATCACCTGACGATGGACCAGTATGAAGTTGAGTTCTCCAGATTGTCGACGTATGCACCCCGATCCGTAGAAGATCCCCTGGAGAAGGCACGGAGATTTCGAGATGGACTGAGGCCTAAGCTTCACAGCCAGATGATAGCTCTGAACTTGAGGACCTACAAAGAAATCTATGAACGTGGACAGATGATCGAGGGAGATCTGAAGGAGAGGAATGTCGCATCTGGATCGCGATTTAACTCGTTCCGAGACAATCGCCAGACTGGTAAGAGACTGGTGACTGGTAACAAATGCTTCGTCCCTCCTATAAGAAAGAATATTGTGAAGCCGCCAAATCTAATGAACTGGAGTTGCCGCCTCTATGGTAGAAGACATGGTAATTGACCCTGCCCGGCAAGGACTAGGGCATGCTTCAAGTATGGTCAGATGGGCCACTAGATGAGGACTTGCCAGAACCAAGCTCCAGTGAATAGACTTCAAGGGTAACGACCGCAGGCAGGATCGTCAATTGCCACTCCCCAAATTGATCAAAACCGACCCCCAGCTCAGGGGAGAGTTTATGCAGTGGCCCGTAGGGAAGCAGAAGAAACACCGACGTGGTCACAAGTACGGTTTATTTGTGTGACCAAACTGCGTATGCTTTGTTTGATCCTGGCGCATCACACTCATTTGTGTCTGCTCGGTTTGCCGATTTGATTCATATGAAGTTAAAACCGTTGAGTATGATTCTGCATATTGCCACCCGTTGAAAAATAATGTATTGGTTTCGTTGGGCTCTGCGGATTGTAAAATCGTAATTGGCTGTAGTAATGAGAGTATAAACTTGGCTGTATTGCCCATGTATGGCTTCGATGTGATCATAGGAATAGACTTGTTAGATAAACAAAAGGCAGAAGTAGATTGTGGTAGGAGGATAATTCGTTTTTATCTGGAAGGTCGCCCTAGATTTGAATTTGTGGGAAGTCGAAGAGGAACCTCGATTCCTTTAGTCTCATCTCTTGAAGCGACAAAACTGATAACTAAAGGATGTCAGCGTACTTAGTCGTAGTTATGGACACGACTACCGAGGAGTCTAAATTAGAAAATATTCCGATAGTGCGTGAGTTTCACGACATTTTTCCTCAAGAGTTGCTAGGGTTACCATCAGAGCGAGAAATTGAATTGGTGATTGAGTTGGCTCTCGGAACGGAGCCGATTTCGAAGGCACCCTATAGGATGTCCCTATCAGAATTGAAAAAGCTAAAGATGCAAATGCAAGAATTACTAGATAAATGATTTATTCGACCGAGTATTTCACCGTGGGAAGCACCGGTGTTGTTTGTGAGGAAAAAGGATGGGTTCTTGCGTTTATGCATTGACTACAGACAGTTGAATCAAGTAACCGTAAAGAATAAGTACCCACTGTCGAGGATTAATGACTTATTTGATCAGTTGTAAGGAGCTGCGGTGTTATCTAAGATTGACCTGAGGACTGGGTATCATCAATTGAGAACTAAGAAGGAAGACATACCTAAGATCACTTTTAGGACAAGGTATGGTCATTATGAATTCACCGTGATGCCTTTTGAACTGACCAATGCTCCAGCTGCGTTTATGGACTCGATGCATCGGATGTTCAAGGAATTCTTGGATAGATTTGTTATAGTATTTATTGACGATATCCTAATTTACTCAAGGAGTAACAAAGAACACGAAGAGCATTTGAGAATTGTCTTGCAAACCTTGAGGGAGCACTCGCTTTACACTAAGTTTAGCAAATGCGAGTTCTGGTTGAATAAAGTGGCATTTCTTGGCCATGTGGTATCTGGAGAAGGAATTGTGGTGGATACTACGAAGATCAAAGCCGTTATGAACTGGCCTAGACCTACTATAGTCACGGAAGTCCGAAATTTCTTAGGATTGGTAGGATATTACAGACGTTTTGTGAAGAAGTTTTCATCTATTGCCATTCCACTAACGAGATTGACTAAGAAAGAAACAAAGTTCGAATGAACGGATAAGTGTGAAAGAAGTTTCCAAGAGCTCAAGCATCGATTAACACCGCACCGGTATTGACGATTCCATCAGGACCTGGAGGTTACGAAATATATAGCGATGCTTCGCTAAAGGAACTAGGTTGTGTGCTAATGCAACATGGAAGAGTGGTTGCCTACGCGTCCCGACAACTGAGACCGCACGAGATGAAATATCCGACTCACAATTTGGAATTGGCAGCAATCATCTTTGCTCTGAAGATCTGGAGGCATTATTTGTGTGGCGAGAAATTTCAGATTTATACTGATCACCAGAGCCTGAAATATCTATTTTCCCATAAGGAACTGAACATGAAGCAGCAATGATGGATGGAGCTGCTTAAGGATTACGATTGCGACATATTATATCAACCTGGGAAAGCAAACAGAGTCGTGGATGCGCTCAGTCGGAAATCGAGTATTGCTTGTTTATTGGTGAAAGGGTGGTCGTTATTTGAGAACTTGAGGGATTCTGAGTTCAGATTGGAAATTTGTCAACTATCCAGTTTGATGGCTACACTGAGAGTGGAACTTGGGATCCAAGAAAGGATAAAAGCCTTACAGTCTACGAACTCGGAAATTCAAAAAATCTTGAAAATAGATGTGACAAAAAGGAAGCCAGAGTTCCAAGTGTCAAAGGGTGGAATTTTGAAATTTCGAGGGCGTCAATGCGTGCCAAGGGATGAAGAGCTTAAGGAAAGGATTTTATCAGAGGCTCATAGAAGCAATTATAGTATCCATCTAGGTAGCACGAAAATGTATTAGAACTTGCGTCAACATTATTGGCGGAACGGGATGAAAGTGGATGTGGCAAAGTATGTGGCAAAGTGCTTGACATGCCAGCAGATGAAAGCACAACACTATAAGCCTGGTGGATTATTACAGCCATGAGAGATCTCCGAATGGAAATGGGAGCACGTGACGATGGATTTCATAATGGGACTACCAAGGAGCCAGAGAGGCCGCGATTCTATTTGGGTAGTCGTGGACCGATTGACCAAGTCTACACACTTCATTCCTGTGCGAAAAGATTTTGCGATGGACAGATATGGCGAACTGTACATGCGACAGATAGTGAGGCTACATGGAGTACCCGTGACGATCACATCGGACAGAAATCTCAAGTTCATGACGAACTTTTGGAAGAGTCTTCAAGATGCCATGGGAACTCGACTACAATTTAGTATGGCATACCATCCAAAAACGGACGGGCAATAGGAGAGGACAATTTAGACACTCGAGGAAATGTTACGAGCGTGCGTGATAGACTTCAAAGGTGGATGGGAGGATCAACTACATTTGGTAGAGTTTGCGTATAACAACAGCTATCAACAGAGTATCTGAATGACACCTTTTGAAGCGCTTTATGGAAGGGCTTGCAGGACGCCGATTTGCTGGGACGAAGTTGGAGAAAGAAGCATTACAGGCTCGGAATTGGTAGAGCAATCAGTAGAGGCAGTGAAAATAATTCGGGATAGACTAAAGAAGGCACAAAGTCGTCAGAAAAGTTATGCGGATAAACGACGTAAGCCTTTGGAGTTTCAAGTAGGCAATCATGTTTTCCTTAAGGTGTTGCCGATGAGGGATTATCTCGATTTGGAAAGAAAGGAAAACTAAGTCCAGGTACGTAGGACCTTTTGAGATTTTAGAACGGATTGGGACCTTAGCCTACAAGCTTGCCTTACCGCCTAACTTGTCCCAAGTACACAACGTTTTCCATGTATCAATGCTACGGAAGTATGAGCCGGACCCGACGCACATACTGGATTACAAGGTTATCGAAGTGGATGACAGGGTATCCTACATAGAAAAGCCAATCAGGATCGAAGATCGAAATTAGCAGATTCTAAGGAATAAGACGATTCCATTAGTCAAAATTGTTTGGGAGCACCATGGAACCGAAGGCGCTACATGGGAAAGCGAGGAAACGATCAGGCATCAATACCACCATTTGTTTGAGTAACTGGATATTGGTAAATTTCGAGGACGAAATTTTTGTCAAGGGGGAAGAGTTGTGACATTCTAAATTTCCTGTCATTTCGAGACTCATTAATGAGAATGTATCTAACGATGTATTTCAGTCGTATCTCGTTCGGAACTGATCAATCTCCAGTTGACTGACCAAAGGGGAAAGACTAACGCTAGACAAGGTACGTGGACCTAGGGAACTCAAATAAAAAATGGCAATGTGACCATAAGGATTATGGATGGGACATTTAGAGCCATAAAAGGCGATCTAAGAACGATTGAGGAATACATTGCTAGCGTTATACGATTAGAGAGCGGGTGATGCCGCTTAACCAATGTATAATTTGCAAAATCTTCCTAAATCAAACGATGACGATCGAGACCGTCGAAACTAGTAATAGACCCTCGTAATTACATGAAAACCAAAGTCGCCATGAATTGACGAACCCTAAGTGTGATATAAATCACAGAGTTGACACGTGTAACGTCTGCGAAAGCCCCCTGTCAGTTTGGGATAGGCTGGAATCACATTGGATAAAGGATTGGTTTAGAGACGAGTCTCAAAATTAGAAAATGAAGAATCAAGAATTCCAACATTATAATTAGATTGGCCATCGCCTTATCGAAGAAAATTAGAATAAAAAAATGACGTTCCAGACGTCGATGGTAAAATTACCATTTTGCCCCTCAAGTCTTAACCTTGCCTTAATAAATGGAATGAAGGAATTTTGGTCATTGATACCCCATTATAGCTGCTGAAAATTTGAGAAATTGGCAGCCATTGGATGAGCCTTGATTGACATATGGACAAGTGTCAAAAGATTAAGTATTGACATTGATTGAAACACTTTTAACCTACCATTCTTGCAAGTTTGACTCTCAAATTTGTGTATATACCTATCTTTCTCTCCCCCTCCCCTCAGCCGAAAACCATCTTCATTCTGCAATTCTTCATCTTCTTCTTCCTTCTTCATTCGGCCGAACCAGCTCCACACCTGACCAGCTCTGCCCGCCGATTTCGTCGAGGGTCGACCGCCACTTCTGGCCACCACCTAAGCTCGAGACACCAGCACCTTCCTCATCCTCTTGTCGACAACCTCTAAGTGGAATCAAGTCATTTGACCCACTGAGGAGTTCCGACCGGCCATTCTCCTGGAAGTCGATGAAAACCGTCGCAACTGGAGGTAAGCCACTATTTAGACTCCGTAGGACCCCGAAACCTTTGAATCTTTCTGCTAAATTTTTTGGATATCTAGAGGACATGTAGACTGAGCTGTGGTAAAAGGTTCTGATGAATTTGATGGATTTTTGACCCCAAATGGGTCTTGTGTTTGAAAGATAAAAACTGACCGGTTGAGGACTTGGAGGAACCGGCGCCGTTCGAGGACTTTCCAGCGTCGCCTTGACTCCAAATTTTCGGTGAGGCTTTCCAACTCCTAGAACTGCATTTAGCAAGTATATTAGTGGATAAATTAAGGATTTAAGTAAGTTTAAGGGATGATTAGTTGAGATATGCTCAAAATCGAAAATGCCCTGTTTCGGTTCTGTGCATACCGAATCTGTGGAGGGCTATTGGTGATGGAATTGAGTCTCAAATTCATCGTTGAGACGTATTAGGATGTCGATGAACATGTCATTGAGATTTATGCTTCATGGATTGGTGAATTGAGCAAGAAAAATTGACGATTGGATAAATTTCCTTAGGTTGCGCGGCTAACTTGTTCTTGGACCATTAGAACCGAGTGATTGAAGTGCTTGAAAGAAGAATTTTGTTGAATTAAGCTTGAGGTAAGAAGTTTCTAAACCTTGGCTAGGAGGATTGGACTCGTTGGGTGAATTGAGTGTGAACTAGATTGGTTCTTGAAAGTTTATGGTGTGATTGTCCATTGTGCATCCTTGAGAGATATAGATGGCTTGAATGCTTGACAATGCTTGTGCCATGAATTGATTGTCACATTTGAGTGTTGAATTTAATTGTCTCGCATGCCATAGATGTGTTGCTCATTGCATGAGTTTGCACTTGATCATGAGTCTTGAATTGAAATGAGCATTTGGCATGTTTGAGAAACTTGTGACACCCTAAGGCGTTGAGACGCGAAGTTGTGTGGATGGATACCCTGATGCATTGAGGCGCGGGGTTTGAGTTGAATGGCACCTTGAGGCGTATGAGACACGGGATTGAAATGACCAATGTCCTTATGCGTTGAGATGCGGAACGGAATTTGAGATGTGTCGACACAGGCCTGGAATGAAATTGAAAACCTGATGCATTTACGTGGGTTTGTCTATGTGATGGTCTAGGGAGTATTTATGCGGACGAAGCCTGAGGCGTTCTAAACGCGGGCGTGAAAATGAGAAGAATTGGAAGGGTGGAAAGTGTGATCTGGCTTGGTAATATATGCTTGATTTCAATGATGTGATACGGTGTCATGATTGCATGCTTGACACTTGTTTGATCCCGTATGTTATTTAATGACTGTTGAATGCCTCATGTGATTACATGTGCATTTTGTTCTTGATTGCATTCGCCTGAGTGTACGGTCAGCCTAACCTAGGGTTAGGACCTGCCTTACTGAGATGTAAATCTCACTCCGTTGTGGGACCCCATTTTCAGATCCTAGGCCGTGAGAATGTGGTCAATCAGATTTGGTAACCCGAAGAAAATGTCTGCTTATTTTGAGGAGTTCTCGGACGGACAGGGAACCATATACGTTAGGAAGTGCACGGTAGTCTGAGTCGACGAGGGTGAAATGAGCTGGAAGCCTTATAGGTTCGAGACTTGGTTTAGGAGGGTAGGGGAAGTTACTACGGGGCCACTGAAGCCCATTGAAGTACCCCGTAGGGTAATCCCTAGTTGGTGTCTTCCCACTCGAGATTTGGTGGAGGCTAAGGGGTCAGCAGCTGGCTCGAGGAATGTTCTCGAGAGGACCCCAATCCTGGAAGACATTGACGAGGTCATCGAGATCGAGGCTACCGAGGACGACCTGATGGAGCCGTCAGCTAACGAGACGATGGAGGATACAATGGAGGTTTGCTTAGAGACTTTCTGGAAGTACGAGACTACTGAGGATACTGAGGAGACTGACGACTCCAGTAGCTCGACTTAGGGGTTTCCGTTTTATGGACTAATATATTTTGATGATAATCTCAATGCCCTGTTTCTTTTTGGAGATGTTGACGACTGTCTTTTGTACTGGTCCTGTCGCCCCTACCAACCTACTGGTTTAATCTATCAGTGCTTTTGTATGAACAGTTGAGAGGTTATGTGTATTTATTGGTACTCTCGTTGCTCAAGTCCCATTTATGTTATCGTACGAGTGAGTTTGTATATTATCGCTTTCGCATGCTATCGATATGGTGCATCTCTCAATTTATGTGAATCCTGAGACGTCCGAGAGAGTTTATGCTTGTAAGGAGTTGCGCGCTCGTGCCCGAGGCACAGGGCGTGACAATGTGGTTAGGGATTATGTCTGGTCATAAAACATCTCCGGTCAGTTGGGTATCAGTGAGGACCCGAGCTGAAGTGGCCCCTTGTTGACCCTACTTCGCAGCATTGGTCCCTAGCTCTATCGTTTGCCAAATGGCAAGTGCAACTGATCTGGACATCAAAACCGATTTTATAGTCCGGCCAAATGTCACTGCCATTGACGAGAACTTCTTCATTTAGGCGGGCATCAGAGCCATCTTTCCATTAGATTTGCCAGCAGCATTTAAAGTAACAAAAGCAAACGATGTGGAATTCCCGGCTCTGAATTGGCAGAGCGATTCGTGACAAGGGCTTGAACAGTCGACCGGCTCTGTCAACCCTCCGCACAGGCATCCTTGTGTATCCGGATTCTTGATCCTCATCTATGGACCGTTCAGATTCGTCAAGAGGACTAACAAGCTGTTCAATCAGTGGGTCCAAGCCAGGGACATGTTCATATTCCTAAAATGAGGCTGGTTAACCTCCAGTCCAATGCTAATGCGATAGTTTGAGACAGCCATTTTTGCATTCAGAAGCACAAATTCTGGAATCAGGTCAGTTCCCCCGAGTATGTTCAACACCGGTTTCGGCAATGAGATCTTGGCAAAGTCACTCAAGACAAGCTTATCCACCATCCAATCTCTCAGACTCAGGCTCACGCCACTAAAGGCCTAAGAGATAGACAGCTGAGAAAGCTGTTCGATTTTGTTGGATCAATGTCAAGCAACTTCATTTGATCAGCTACTGCTTACATAGTATCAAGAATTCACTGCTTTCTTCATATCCTCTCTCTTATTTTCACCATAATCAAATCAAAGTAGATATTATAATTTGAAAGAGTACTGCAGCTGAGGATGGATTGCTAGAGAGGTTGAGGCTCATCACGGAAGGTAAAGCATAATGTACATAACCTTTTTCCTTCTAATCCCAACTAAACAATGTATGGAAGGCTTCTAGTCACTATTCTGATGCAAGATCACAAGCATTTAACTCACCGAGAATACACATCAGCTTAGAAAGACAGCATATCACAACTGTTCAAGTTGTAATCATTGAACGCACTAACGGCAGACACCTACCCTTATCTCCAAAAGGTAACTAAACAGAGAAATCGTTAAGTAAAGACTTGGTTACCGACTAATGTCCGTCCTGGGCATGGACGAGTCCAAACTACATAATGCCTCATCAAGTACGTCAGTTGCCAATCAAGAATCATTTCGGATGCGGCCGTGAGTACGTTGCGGTTGTGGTGATTATAAACCATGCAGGAGGAATAATTTGAAGCTACGAATTAGTAACTTATCATAAGCAACACGTTACTAAGAAATTCCTAATTCCTAAGAAACAAAGGGGGACTTCAGATGATCGTTGATTCTTGGAATTCTGAGGCAAGTGTGCCAGTGATTCAATATTTACATTTTGATTAGAAAATTCTTACAAAGAAAATTGTAAAAATCGAGAGTAGAGTTTTTGTCTATAATCTCCGACTAGCAGTGGAGAAATCTTGATCATGTTTTCATACGAACGACATTGGATCGTTCTCACTAGTTTGATGTTGCGGTTAAAATCACACATCTAATTGCGTCCCATTGAATGTAATTGTTCGATCGATAAATCAGGACAGAGGATTCTCAGAAAACTCCAATTAACTGCAACTTGATCAACTAAACGTTGAATTATTGATTGACAGTCGCACAAATCATAATTAGTTAACTCTTACGATAAGCGAACTCTTGTTGTCATTGAGCAAAAACTAATGACATTTTGTCACCTTCTTGAGGTACTAAGGTGGTCAACGAATTGTTAGGTAAATGACGTCCATGAGAATGTAGAGATAATCGATGAACCATTCCAGCACCACGTTTGCTTTGAAGTTTCGTATCAGAAGTTAACTTGTCGATAGCCATAATTAAGGAAATTAAGTGAAATAGGTATTTAGCTACTTTAGAAGCCAATCACAGTCCTGTAGATGTGATGCGGGATCCGATGACGTCACCAAGCGGGAACAACTTCGCCGCAATCTTTAATGTTCTCCTAGAAATCAATGGCCAAAACTCGAAGACCTATATGAAGTATGCATGCGAAAGCGGGAACAACTCCATACAAATAAAACAACACAAGATGACATAGGACAAAAGGGTACATTTATCATTCTAGTTTCCAAAGTCAGTTACAATTCTAACTCCAAACAATATACAGTCCCTAAGGTCTCAAAAGAATAATCTTCATTTCCTCCAATGACTTATTCATTGGATGCCAATCCATAGCAAAACTTGGGTTTCTTTCGTCTGGAACCTGAAAAAATGTTATCCCACGACGGGGTGAGATATATAATCTCAGTAAGTCAAACCTAATCCTAAACTAGGCTGCCAGTACCTCCAGACACTTTTGAAAAAAACGGGTATCTTGGGATAAAATCTTTGGCATGATAAAACTTGGCATTTCAGTACCTTCAAATCATCCTGATTCAGTCATAAATCATGACAAATCTAAATTTCGTACAAAGGTTGGGTTTTCAATCAAAAGTAAATACTCGACGCAATCTCAAAAACATGAGGCAACTTTCACTTCTTTCTCAAAAGTATCATTCCTTGAAATTTTCAGAAAACACATTCATTTCTCTCACGCTCATTTCTGGGCCATTTTCAAATCATGAGGTAAATTTCCAAACGTGAGGCATAATCAATTTTTCATAAATCATTCCTTGATTTTCCCAGAAAACATATCATATCCACCCATCTTGGGGCTGCGAGATGATTTGGTGTCGATATGAGACTCTCGCGTCCGGACCTAGAGATGATTCGGTCACCATACAACTCTCAACGCCTATTTTCAATCGAGATGAATCGTGTCAATATGGAACTCTCTAGCTACACGACCTCTTCAGCTCAAATGGAAGTAACTCCCTCCCAATACGTTGGCCAAAATATAATTTCTCGGCGATTCCACACGCCAGTGCACTTATAATTTTTCCCGGCGATCCCACACGCCATTGGCGATCCTACACACCAGTACACATATAATTTCTATCAGTGATCCCACACGCCATTTACTTATAAACCCGGTTAAAAAAGCCTCAGTTTCATTTGAAAGCAATTTCACGCCTCAATTTTCAATCAAAAGTAAACTTGTGAAATTCAAGTTTTTCATCGCATATTCAAGGCATTCATTCCAAATGTCCATCAACTAGACCAAACATATTTCACATTACAAAATTCTCAGTCAAGAACATGCATCACTCGAATCAATTCAAACAAGGCCTCGGACAAATTAATGAACACGGCCATTTCACAAGACTCAAGGCTTGACAATAGTCACGGCCATTTCACCATCTCAAAGCTTGACATTTCTTTCGATAAAATATTTTCCGAACTTTCCCAACTCAAGGCAATCAATTGGCCAATAACGCATCCACTCACGGTTAAACAAGACTCTTCAATTGTTTGATTTTCAATCAAGAACAGGCCAAGGAATACTAACTCTCAAAACTAGGTAGATTTGGATTTCCTTGCGCCTCTCACAAAATCAGGCCATAAAACCTTTCATTCCAATTTGAAACTTCATCCTTTAGTACCATAACATCCTAATAAAGGTTTAAGCATAACTTACCTTTTGATCAAGCTAGCAAATTTCCAATCAAACGATCTTTCTAGCTTAGCAAACTCATGGCCAAGTGATGATCCTAGAGAAATTCCATCAAAATCATGTCATAACTCGTTCATTCTTCAATTTTACCACACCAATACCTCAATAATCAATCAAAGAACAACCCAAGATATCTCAACGACCATTTAAAGGCATGGTGACACCCCAATGGACCCTCACAATAATCGGTCCAACCATTCCTTCGACAAAATAGAACCAGTTTCACTTTAGTCCGCACAAATCGGTCCATAAATCGACCTTAGTTCCAATTCTTCATGAAATTAACTTTCTAAGACCTTATTTTACAAGTATAGGAACCTTACCGAGTGTTTTGGAGCGAAAATATACCACAAGGCCTTCGAATAAATCGGTTTCCCCCACGGTCCTCAAATGGACAAAATCTGTCCACAAAAGATCAAGGAGTTTCATCCATTAAAAATCATCTCAACTCCCACAAAGCCTTAATATCAGGTTGCTAAACTCTTATACTATGCGTTTAGAGTGACTCACCGAATATTTGGAGCCATTTGAAGTCCAAAAGCCCTAAAAAAACGGACCCTCTCCAAAACCAGGTCAGATTCTGACCTTTATCCACTCAAACAGACCTATGGGACAAACGACTAGGCCAAATTGAGCTTATAATACCTTGTTGGAATGGTAAGATGCGATGGTTTTATTTCAATCCGATGTCGAACGTCAAAGTTATGGCCGAAACAATAAAGCAGTTTTTGTTTATCCGCGAGGAAACTGCTCAGCCGAGAGAGCAAAAATGAAGAAGAAAAAAAAGAGAGAGAAGGTGGCCGACCAAGTGGAGAGAGAGAGAGAGAGGGTTTTTCACTAATAATTGAGTTTGGTCAAAGATAAGGTTAGGTTAGATTAATAAATGCTTAACCTATCAAATGGTGACACTTATCTTCCTCAAAGAGTGACACTTATCTTGTTTCTAGAAGACCTTGTCCACCATTGACTTCTTTTGACCAATCCTTCATCAATTTTCGGCAACCATATAGAGGGTGTAAAATGATCAAAATGACCTTCATTAGTTCTTAAGGCAAGGCTAAAGGTTTAAGGGGCAAAATGGTCATTTGACACTTTTCGTCCTAAATTTCATTTTTCCAATATAAACCACCCTCGATGAGACGATATTCATTTCAATTCAAATGTTGAAATTCCTCAATGTCCAATACCCAAATCTCGAGGTCCAATTTCATGTCGAGCCCTTGTCGATTGTAATTCCAATTTATCTCAAATTGACGGGTGACTCTTACAAGCACTACGTATATCGACCTTGGGATTTTCTCAAGCCATGGTGACTTTGGTTGTCATATAATTGAGAGTTTTTATTGCTAGCTCTCATGGTCCTAATCACCAAAATCCGATTTAGGAAATTCTCGCAAATTACATATTGGTTAAGCGGAATCACCTGCGTCTCAACATATGACGCTAGCAAGGCATTCCACGATCGTTCCTACATCGATCTCTGCTGGTCCAAAATATTTCCTCGACAATCCTTATGGTCAAAGTGTCATTTCTCATTCAAATTTCTCAGGTCCACGTACCCGACTCCATGTCGGTTTTTCTCTTCTGGTCAATTAACTCGGGAGTGGCCAACTCCGAGCGAGTTATAACTGAAACACATCGATATCATTCCATTCAATAGCCTCGAGAGGGTCGAAATTCAGAATGTCACAACTCTTCCCCCTTAAAGAAATTTCGTCCTCGAAATTTGCCATTTTCCAATTATCCAATCTCATAGGGTATTGACGCCTCATCGCATTCTCATTTTTCAAAGTGGTTCCTCCCATTACTTGTCGCTCCCACTTGTCTTCTCTAACAAAAGTCATCTTCTCCTAGGACTTGCTTCCCTCAGTCCTCAACCTGTACTTTCTTTTCTCTATTCTTTTAATATCTATCAGTGATGCATCTTCGAGTATTCGAATCTTCCTTTCAATCTGCCTATTGGTTCGAGGATAATACGTACATCACACTGCAACCCTGCTTTTGAAATTCTCAGTCGGAAGGCTTTCCAAAAACGTCACCTTAAATTCATGTTCTTTTCCTATCACAATCCTTATCAAATCATCATGAAAACGTACTCATTGGTGCCTCAATCATTTGGCATAATCGTCCAATTCAAACGTTCTTTCGTATAGTCGGGGACGCCCAAATTCCATTAGATTACCCTCGACTATCCAAATTGAACCATAGTCTTCTCGACTTCTCAGACAAACTCATGATTGAGTCCTTAATATCTGTTCTTCGATTATATTCGAGATTCTCCAATGATCAATTAATCCACCAGCTAGCAACGATCATGCTTTCCCTTCAATCCCTTTGGAGCAGTCACCATTCCCAACTCTCGCAGTTCACACAGTTGCAAGGTCTTTCCTTACAAGAGCAATACTCTCATATCCGTAAGTAATTTCATACATCAGCATTACCTCTTATTCAATTCCCCTCGAGAAACTACTACATTATTCTCTCGTGATAGACATTGACTTGAAGTCTTCTTCTGCCCACAATGTTTCCCGAACTTTGTCGCAAGGACAAATGCAAATCACCCCAATTATACATTAGGCGTTCTAACTCAAGTGGTCTTACTATCACGGTGCATTCGCATAACCTGCTTCATTTTGCCTTGCTACGTTTCAAATTTTCTTTCGACAATACGTTGTTATGATTCTATCTGCCCTTTTGACTTCAAACAAGATCGCCATTATCAACGTAGTCATAATCTTAACTCAAGTTCTTGAAAACTCTTTTCACGTTCATTCATCCATTCGTGTTACGTTTCGTCCTTAGTCCATTTCACCAATGAAACAACCTTGTGGGAAATCTTCCCACGGTCCGTCTATTGCAATTATCAATCCTAGAAAATTTCAACGTCTAGCAACCCACATCGACTCTAATCGATTCAGCACTTATTCCAATTCTCCAACGCTCCACAGAGATTTCATTTCTCAAAGATTTCACGACTGAGGGATCTTACCTCATCAGGTCTACAGTTCGTGTTCTTCATATTCAACATATAACGAGCATTTCCTTAAAGTTCATTAGATGCTCTCAAAAGTTGTTCATGTTTCTCATGACTCCTTAAATGAGTCCAATCATCGTCTCTCAAGACGGTAACAATCAACTTAATCATTCCTTGGGCACTTAATTCGACTATTATCAACTTCTTTCTACCATGTGTTGAATCTTTCAAACTGTTTCTCACACTTTTCATGCGACATTCTGATTTTCCTGACATTTCAAGACTCATTAATGAGAAAGTATCTAATAATGTATTTCAGTCATATTTCGCTCGGATCTAATCAATCTCAAGTTGACTGACCAAAGGGGAAAGGCTAATGCGAGACGGGGTATAAGAACCTAGGAAATTCGAATAGAAAATGGCACTTTGACCATAAGGATTGTCGAGAGAACATTTAAAGCCATAAAAGACCAATCTAAGAACTATTAAGGAAGGTATTGCTAGCGTTATATGATTGGGGCGCGGGTGATACCGCTTAATCAATATATAATTTGCAAAAATTTTCTAAATCGAACGGTGACGATCGAGACCATCGGAACTAGTGATAGACCGTCACAATTACAAGACAACCAAAGTCCCCATGAATTGACAAGCCCTAATTGTGATATGAGTCACAAGGTCGATACGCGTAACGTCTGCAAAAGCCGCCCGTCAGTTCGGGATAGGTTGGAATCACATCGGATAGATAAATGATTCAGAAACAAGTCTTGAAATTTGAAAATGGATAATCAAGAATTCCAACATTACAATTGGATTGGTCGTTGCCTTATCGAAGAAATTGAGAATCCGAAAAATGACGTTCCGGACGTCGGGGGTAAATTACCATTTTGCCCCTCAAGCCCTAACCTTGCCTATATGATTGGATAGGGGCATTTTGGTCATAAACAACACCCAAGACTACCAAAAATTTTAAGAAACCATGGCCATTGGATGAGCTTTGATTGACACATTAGACAAGTGTCAAGAGATTAAGCCTTGAGTTGATAGGTTCACTTTTAACCTACCATTCAACTCAAGTTAACTTATGGATTTGTGTATATACCACTCTCTCTTTCTCCTCTTGGCCGAAACCCCCACCAATCTGCTCTTCATCTTCTTCTTCTTCCCTTCCTTCTTGTCGATCGCCCACTGCCTGACCGGTTCTGCCATCACTGTTCGCTGCCGTCGATCGCCACTTCCGGCGACTTCTAGCAGCCGAGCCAATCACCTACTCTTTCCTCATCCTCTTGCCGACGGTCTCGAAGGGAAAGTAAGTCATTTGGCTCAGTGAGAAGCTCCGGCCAGCTGATCTCCCGAAAGTGGACGAAAATCGTCGTAACCAGAGGTAAGCCACGTTTTAGGCATCTTAGGACCCCGAAATCTTGGACTTTTGCAACCACATTTTGTGGACATTTAGGAGACACATAGATTGAGCTGTGGTAAAAAAAATTAGGTTAATTTGATGGAGTTTTGACCCCAAATGGGTCTTGTGTTTGAAGGGCCAAAACTGACCGGTTGAAGATTGGGAAGGACCGACGTCATTCAAGGACTTTCCGGCGTCGTCTTGGCTCCAAATTTTCGGTGAGCTTCCCTAATCCTTATAACTACATGTTAGTAAGTAGATTAGTGAATAAATTGAGGATTTGAGGTAGTTTAAGGGTTGATTGGTTGGGGTATACATAGAATCGAAAAATGCCCGATTCGGTTCTGTGTATGCCGGTTCTGTTGAGGGCCATTGGTGTTGAAATTGAGTCTTAAATTCATCATTGAGACATGCTAGGAGGTTGAGGAACATGTCAATAAGGTTTATGTCCCATGGATCGGCGAATTGAGCAAGAAAAATTGACGATTAGATGAATTACATTAGGTTGCGCGGTTGAGTTGTCCTTGGACTATTTGGACTAAACTCTTGAGGTGCTTGGGAGAAGGATTTTATTGCATTAAGCTTGAAGTAAGGGGATTCTAAACCTTTTATAGGAGGATTGGACTCAATTGAGCGAGCCGAGTGCAAGTTTGCTTAATTCTTGGAAGATTTTAAAGTGGTTGTTCATTGTACGTCCTAGGATGATATAGATGACTCAAATGCTTGACCATGCTTACGTCTTGAGTGATTTGTCGCATTTGAGTGCTGAACTTGATTGCTTCGTATGCCATAAGTGTGTTATTAGTGCATGAGTTGCACTTGATTATGTGTGATATACATTAAAACGAACTTATGGCTTATCTAAGGAATTGTGACACCCTAAGGCGTATGAGGTGCGAGGTTGTGTGGATGAATGCCCTGAGGCGCGGGGTTTGAATTGAATGGCACCCTGAGACGTATGAGACGTGGGGTTGAGAAGGCTATAATCCTGATGCGTTGAAACGCGAGACAGAGTTGTGATGTGTCGACACAAGCCTGGAGTGACATTGAAAACCCGATGCATTTACGTGGGTTTATCAATGAGATGGTCTGATGCATTTACGCGGGCCGAGCCTGAGGCGTTCTAAAAGCGGGCATGAAAGTGAGAAGGCTAGAAAAGGGTGGAAGATGCAATCTGGTTTGAAATGCATGCTTGAGTTTAATGATGCGATAAGATGCCTTGATTGCATGCTTGACATCTATGTATTACTTTATGAAAGTGGAATGCCTCGTGCGACTTTGTATGAATTATTTGCGTTTGTTTTTTCCTGAGTGGACTGTCAGCCTAACCTAGGGTTAGGACCCACCTTACTGAGATGTATATCTCACCTCATTGTGGGACCCCCTTCTTTACAGATCCTAGACCCTGAGGATGTGGCCCATCAGGTTTGGCGACCCCAAGAAGATGTCAGTTTATTTTGACAAGTTCTCTGACGTGCAGGGGACCATCTATATTAGGAAGTGTATACTAGCTAGAAGCTTCATAGATATGAGGCCTGATTTAGAAAGGTAGGAGATGTTTCCATAGGGCCACTGAAGCCCACTGAGGTGCCTCATGGAGTGATCCCTAGCTAGTGCCATCCCACCCGGGATTCAGTGAAGGCTGAGGGGTCAGTCGTAGGTTCGAGGAACGATCCTGAGAGGACCCCGACCTTGGAGGATACGGAGGAGGTCATAGTGGCCGAGACTATCGAGGATGACCTAGTGGAGTTGTCCGCGGACGAGACCCTAAAGGATATGGTGGAGATTTGCTCAGAGACTTTCTCAGAGTATGAGCCTACTAAGGAGGTTGAGGAGATTGATGACTCCAACAGCTCGACTTAGGAGCTTCTGGTTTACTATGCTCTTGTATGAACATTTGGATCTTATGTATTATTAGTGTTCTCGTTACCCAAGTCCCATTTTATATTTGTACGGAGGAGTTATTATATCGTCGCTTCCACGTGTTTGCTTTTTATATGGTATGTCTCTTGAACCATGTTTGAATCTTGGGACCTCGAGAGATAGTTTGTGCTTTTAGGGAATCGCGCGCTCGTGCCCGGGGCGCGGGGCGTGACATCCCCATTTGCTTGATATCAAAGCAAGGTCGGCTCGATCCAAAACCGATTGAGAATTAGAGTGATCAGGAGGATTAAGTTGGGACTAGGACGGGTAGCGAGACCTTAGGAAACTGGTTAGAGTAAGGCACGAGATATATGGAATTTGGCTTGGCACATATGATTAGCATTTGGCTTTGGTAGGGTTGTGGTAATGCATGAGGATTAACTTCCATGCTCAGCATTGAAGGCCATTTCTAGATTTTGACTTGTTAAGTGGGTGAGCATGGCTAGTTTTGGTTAACCGTTGGAGTGCACGGAATTGAGAAATAGCCATGAACTGCTTATTGAAGTGCCTCCGGAATTGTTGTGTGAAAAGTCGTTGTGATATAACCATTTCTATTAAGGCATGGTTAGTAGCTCTGGACTTGGTTGAATGAATGAGTTACTAACTCTTTGATGAAATTGTGGTGGACCAGGCTTAGTAGAAGCACATAAGAATGAGTAATCCGCCAAGGAGACCTGAAAGGCCCAAGAACGGAGCCTCTAGCTCAAGGCCGCCTGTAGCAGAAGACCCGAGGATGGACGGAGTACTGAGGGCGCTGGAAAGGATTGACGACCTCATCGACGGGCAAACCCAAGATAGGGATGCTGCCATAGCCCAAGCGATAGGGGCCACAATAGCTGCCGTCAACGCCAACAACGGTAACAACAAAGGCAATGGAAACCATGGTGATCACGACCAGGATAATGAGGCAGTAAATACCTAGAAGGAGATTGTCGTGGCCAGACAGATGGGCCAACTGGTAGAGCAATTCATCAAACTGAAGCCAACCCAATTCGATGGGACTGGAGACCCCGAACTAGCACCTAGATGGATCGAGAAACTAGAGAAAGCCTTTGGAGTCCTAAGATGCACGGACGAAGAGAAAGTGTTGTTGGCGGTGTACCAGCTGGAAGGTACCACAAATGATTGGTGGGCTGCTACCAAGAATGAAGTTTTCTTAGAAGGGACGGCCTTGACCTAGAATGCCTTCACTACGGCATTCAATGACAAATACTTTTCGGAGACAGCCAGGGAAAGGAAACAAGTGGAATTCTTACAGCTGCGTCAGAATCAGCTAACAGTGGACCAGTATGAAGCGAAATTCACTAGACTGTCAAGGTACGCACATCGATCAATAGAGGATCCCTAAGAGAAGGCGCGGAGATTTCGGGACGGATTGAGGCCTGAGCTTCGCAGTCGAATGATAGCCCTAATTCTGAGAACCTATAAGGAAATTTATGAGCAGGGCCAGATGATCGAGAGGGATTTAAAGGAGAGGAATGCCGCATCTGGATTGCGGTTTACTTCATTCCGAGACAACCGCCGGATGGGCAAGAGACCAATGGCTAGCAACAGGCGTTTTGTCCCTCCCGTGAGGAAGAACATAGTGAAGCCGCCGAACCCCATGAACTGGAGCTATCGCCTCTACGGCAGGAGGCATGGTAATAGACCATGCCTAGCAAGAACTGGAGCATGCTTTAAGTATGGTCAGATGAGCCACCAAATGAGGAATTGCCCGAGCTAAGCTCTAGCGAATCGACCTCAAGGGCAGCGACCATAAACTGGATCGTCAGCTGCTACTCCTCAAATTGATCAGAATCGGCCTCCAGCTTAGGGGAGAGTCTATGCAATAGCCCGCAGAGAAGCAGAAGAAACGCTAGGCGTGGTCACAAATACAGTTTATTTGTATGACCAAGCTGCATATGCTTTTTTTGATCCTGGCACAACACAGTCATTTGTGTCTGCACGATTTGCTGATTTGGTTGATACGAAGTTAGAACCATTGAGTGTGATTCTGCATGTGGCCACCCCGTTGAAAGATAATGTGCTGGTTTCGTTGGGCTGTGCTAATTGTAGGATCGTAATTGGTGGTAGTAAGGAGAGTATTGACTTAGCTGTGTTGCCCATATATGATTTCGACGTGATCATAGGAATGAATTGGTTAGGTAAGCGAAGGGCGATAGTTGATTGTGGTAGTAGGATAATTCGCTTCTATCAGAATGCCATCCTAGCTTCAATTTTTTAGGAAGTCGAGGAGGAACCTCGATCCCTTTAGTCTCGTCACGTGAAGTGACGAAGTTGATGACTGAAAGATGTCAAGCGTACTTAGTAGCAGTTATGGACACAACTGTCGAGGAGTCCAAACTAGAAAGCATTTCGGTAGTGCGTGAGTTTCCTGACATTTTTCCCTAGGAATTACCAAGGTTGCCACCAGAGCGAGAGATTGAATTCGTGATTGAGTTAGCTCTCGAAACGGAGCAATCTCGAAGGCATCGTATAGGATGTCCCTATCGAAACTGAAAGAGCTAAAGGTGCAAATGCAAGAGTTGCTGGATAAGAGATTTATTCGACTGAGTGCTTCACCGTAGGGAGCGTCGATACTGTTTGTAAGGAAAAAGGATGGGTCCTTGCGCCTATGCATCGACTATAGACAATTGAACCAAGTGACAGTGAAGAATAAATATCCACTGCCGAGAATCGATGACTTATTTGATCAATTGCAAGGAGCTGTAGTATTCTCTAAGATTGACCTGAGAACCGGGCATCACCAGTTGAGAATTAAGAGAGAAGACATACCTAAGACCGCTTTTAGGACAAGGTATGATCATTATGAATTCACTGTGATGCATTTTGGATTGACCAATGCTCCAGCCGCATTCATGGATTTGATGCATTGGGTGTTTAAGGAATTTTTGGATAGATTCGTCATAGTCTTCATCGACAATATCCTAATTTACTCAAGGAGTAATGAGGAACACAAAGAGCACTTGAGGATTATTCTACAGACCTTGAGAGAACACTCGCTCTACGTTAAGCTTAGTAAATGCGAGTTTTGGCTAAGCAAAGTAGCATTTCTTGGCCATGTTGTGTCCGGAGAAGGGATTGCGGTGGATCCTGCGAAGATCGAAGCCGTAACGAATTGGTCTAGGTCTACTACAGTCACGGAAGTTCGAAGTTTCTTGGGATTTGCAGGATATTACAGACGTTTTGTGGAGAAGTTTTCATCCATAGCCATTCCACTGACGAGGTTGACAAAGAAAGAAACAAGGTTAGAATGGATGGATAAGTGTGAAAGGAGCTTCTAAGAGCTCAAGCATCGATTGACAACCGCACCGATGTTTATGATTCCATCAGGACCTGGATGCTATGAGATATATAGCAATGCTTCGCTAAAGGGACTAGGCTGCGTATTAATGCAACATGGAAGAGTAGTGGCCTATGCATCCCGACAGCTGAGACCGCACGAAATGAACTATCCAACTCACGATCTGGAGTTAACAGCGATCATTTTTGCTCTGAAGATCTGGAGACATTATCTGTGTGGCGAGAAGTTTCAGATTTACACTGACCACCAGAGCCTGAAGTATCTATTTTCCCAAAAGAAACTGAATATGAGGCAGCATCGGTGGATAGAATTGCTTAAGGATTATGATTGTGATATATTGTATCACCCTGGGAAGGCAAACAGAGTCACGGATGCACTTAGCCGGAAATCGAGCACCGCCCGTCTGTTAGTAAAGGGTTGGTCGATGATCGAGGATTTAAGAGATTCTGAGTTCAGACTAAAAGTCTGCCAACAGTCCAGTTTGATGGCTATATTGAGGGTAGAACCTAAGGTCCAGGAAGGGATAAAGACCTTGCAGTCTACGGACCCAGAAATTCAGAAAATCCTAGAGATGGACGCGACAAAGAGAAAACCAAAGTTTCAGGTGTCAAAGGATAGAATCTTGAAATTTTGAGGACGTTTATGCGTGCCAAAGGACGAAGAACTCAGGGAAAGGATTTTATCGAAGCCTCACAGGAGCAATTATAGTATCCACCCAAGAAGTACGAAGATGTAACAGAACCTGCGTCAACACGACTGGTGGAACGGGATGAAAGTGGATGTAGCGAAATATGTGGCAAAGTGCTTAACATGTCAGCAGGTGAAGGCGCAACACTGTAAGCTGGTGGATTATTACAGCCACTAGAAATTCCGGAATGGAAATGGGAGCACATAACGATGGATTTTGTGATGGGACTCCCAAGGAGCCAGAGAGGTCACGACTCTATATCTGTTGTCGTGAACAGATTGACTAAGTCCGCACACTTCACCATGTGCGAAAGGATTTCGCAATTGATAGATACGCTGAGTTGTACATGAGGCAAATAGTGAGACTGCATGGAGTACCCGTGACAATTACCTCAAATAGAGATCCTAAATTCACAGCGAACTTTTGGAAAAGTCTTCAGGATACCATGGGAACTCGACTGCAATTTAACACGGCGTACCATCCACAAACGGACGGACAATCGGAGAGGATGATTTAGACGCTCGAGGATATGTTGCGAGCGTGCGTAATAGACTTCAAAGGTGGATGGGAAGATCAGCTGCATTTGGTAGAATTCACATATAATAATAGCTACCGGCAGAGCATTCGAATGGCACCGTTTGAGGCACTTTATGGAAGAGCTTGTAGAACACCGATTTGCTGGGACGAGGTTGGAGAAAGAAGTATCACAGGCCCAGAGTTAGTAGAGCAATCGATGGAAGCGGTAAAGATAATTCGGGATAGACTGAAGATGGCACAGAGTCGCCAGAAGAGTTCTGCAGATAAGCGGCGAAAGCCTTTGGAATTTCAAGTAGGTGATCGTGTTTTCCTTAAGGTGTCGCCAATGAGAGGATTATCCCGGTTTGGAAAGAAAGGAAAACTGAGCTCAAGGTACGTAGGTCCATTTGAGATTTTAGAGCGGATTGGGACCTTGGCCTATAGGCTTGCCTTACCGCCTAATCTATCCCAAGTGCACAATGTCTTCCATGTGTCCATGCTATGAAAATACGAATCAGACCCGACACATGTACTGGACTACAAGGTTATCGAAATGGATGACAGAGTATCCTACGTGGAGAAACCAGTCAGGATTGAAGACCGGAAATAGCCAATTTTAAGGAATAAAACAATTCCATTGGTCAAAGTTATTTGGAAGCACCATGGAACCGAAGGCGCTACGTGGGAAAGCAAGGAAACGATGAGGCGTCAATACCTCCATTTGTTTGAGTAAACAAGTTTGAAGTAAATTTCGGGGATGAAATTTTTGTAAGGGGGGAAGAGTTGTGACATTCTAATTCTCTTGTCATTTCAAGACTCATTAATGAGAAAGTATCTAACGATATATTTCAGTCATATTTCGCTTGGATCTGATCAATCTCGAGTTGACTGACCAAAAGAGAAAAGCTAACGCGAGACGGGGTACGTGGACCTAGGGAATTCGAATAGGAAATGGCACTTTGACCATAAAGATTGCCGAGGGGATATTTAGAGCCATAAAAAGCCAATCTAAGAACCAATAAGGAATGTATTGCTAGCGTTATATGATTAGGGTGCGGGTGATGCCGCTTAACCAATATATAATTTGTAAAATTTTCCTAAATCGAACAGTGACGATCGAGACCATCAGAACTAGTGATAGACCCTCATAATTACATGAAAACCAAAGTCACCATGAATTGACGAGCCCTAATTGTGATATGAGTCACAGGGTCGACGCACGTAACGTCTGCAAAAGTCGTCCGTCAGTTCAGGATAGGCTAGAATCGCATCGAATAGAGAAATAATTCAGAAATAAGTCTTGAAATTTGAAAATGGAGAATCAAGAATTCTAACATTACAATTGGATTGGTTGTCACTTTATCGAAGAAATTGAGAATCAGAAAAACGACATTCCGAACGTCGTAGGTAAAATTACCATTTTGCCCCTCAAGCCCTAACATTGCCTATATGATTGGATGAGGGCATTTTGATCATAAATCACACCCAAGACTACCGAAAATTTGAAGAAACCATGGCCATTGGATGAGCTTTGATTGACACATTGGACAAGTGTCAAGAAATTAAGCCTTGAGTTGATAGGTTCACTTTTAACCTACCATTTAACTCAAGTTGACTCATGGATTTGTGTATATACCACTCTCTCTCTCTCTCCTCTTGGTCGAAACCCCCACCAATCTACTCTTCTTCTTCTTCTTCTTCTTCTTCTTCCCTTCCTTCTTGCCGATCGCCTACTGCCCGACCGATTCTGCCGCACCATTCAAGGACTTTCCGGTGTCGCCTTGGCTCTAAATTTTCAGTGAGCTTCCCCAACCCTTAGAACTACATGTTAGTAAGTAGATTAGTGAATAAATTAAGGGTTTGAGGTAGTTTAAGGGCTGATTGGTTGGAGTATACACAGAACCGAAAAATGCCCGATTCGATTCTATGCATGCCGGTTCTGTTGAGGGCCATTGGTATTGAAATTGAGTCTTAAATTCATCATTGAGACATGCTAGGAGGTTGAGGAACATGTCAATAAGGTTTATGACCCATGGATCGGCAAATTGAGCAAGAAAAATTGACGATTAGATGAATTTCATTAGGTTGCGCGATTGAGTTGTCCTTGGACTATTTGGACCGAACTCTTAAGGTGCTTGAGAGAAGGATTGTATTGCATTAAGCTTGAGGTAAGGGGATTCTAAACCTTTGATGGGAGGATTGGACTCAATTGGGCGAGTCAAGAGCAAGTTTGCTTAATTCTTGGAAGATTTTAAAGTGATTATTCATTGTACGTACTATGAGTATATAGATGACTCAAATGCTTGACCATGCTTGTGCCTTGAGTGATTTGTCGCATTTGAGTATTGAACTTGGTTGCTTTGTATGCTATAAGTATGTTATTAGTGCATGAGTTGCACTTGATTGTGTGTGATATACATTAAAACGAACTTATGGCTTATTTGAGGAGTTGTGACACCTTGAGGCATATGAGACGCGGGGTTGTGTGGATGAATGCCCGAAGGCATTGAGGCGTGGGCTTTGAATTGAATGGCACCCGTATGAGACACAGGGTTGAGAAGGCCATAGTCCTGATGCGTTGAAACGCGGGACGAAGTTGTGATGTGTCAACACAGGCCTGGAGTGACATTGAAAACCTGATGCGTTTACGCAGGTTTATCAATAAGACGGTCTGATGCGTTTACGCGGGCCGAGCCTAAGGGGTTCTAAATGCGGGCATGAAAGTAAGGAGGCTGGAAAAGGGTGGAAGATGCAATTTGTTTTGAAATGCATGCTTGAGTTTAATGATGTGATAAGATGCCTTGATTGCATGCTTGACATCTGTATGTTACTTTGTGAAAGTGGAATGCCTCATGCAATTTTGTATGAATTATTTGTGTTTGCTTTTGCCTGAGTGGACTATTAGCCTAACCTAGGGTTAGGATCCACCTTACTGAGATGTATATCTCACCCTGTTGTGGGACCCCCTTCCTAAGCCTTGAGGATGTGGCCCATCAGGTTTGGCGACCCCAAGGAGATGTCAGTTTATTTTGACGAGTTCCCTGAGGGGTAGAGGACCATCTATGTTAGGAAGTATACAATCATTTAGGTAGACGAAGGTGGTAGTAGCTGGAAGCCTCATAGATATGGGGCTTGATTTAGAAAGGTAGGAGATGTTTCCACAAGGCCACTGAAGCCCACTGAGGTGCCTCATGGAGTGATCCCTAACTGGTGCAGTGGAGGCTGAGGGTCAGTCACCGGTTCGAGGAACGATCTTGAGAAGACCCCGACCTTAGAGGATACGGAGGAGGTCATAATGGTCGAGGCTACCGAGGATGACCTGGTGGAGCCGTCCGCAGACAAGACCCTTGAGGATACGGTGGAAATTTGTTCAGAGACTTTCTCGGAATATGAGCCTACTGAGGAGGCTAAGGAGACTGATGACTCCAGCAGCTCGACTTAGGAGCTTCTAGTTTACTATGCTCTTGTATGAACATTTGGATCTTATGTATTATTAGTGTTCTTGTTACCCAAGTCCAATTTTATATTTGTTCGCAGGAGTTATTATATCGTCGCTTCCGCGTGTTTGCTTTTTATATGGTATGTCTCTCAAACCATGTTTGAATCCTGGGACCCTCGAGAGATAGTTTGTACTTGTAGGGAGTCGCGCGCTCGTGCCCAAGGCGCGGGGCGTGACATTTCACTTGAGAGCTCAAACCTTCGCCCTCTATTGCCACAGGTCTCCACTAGGACCACGCAACGTTTTTTTTTTCGTTTTTTTCACTCTTCCTTGAGGAAGCACTCTTGTTTTAACCGCTGATTTTCATAACCAGTCAGTGCGACTTTATCCCAATTCTGTCTGTTACACTGAACGTTGATATTATCTTGGAATTCAACATTGTCCACATGATAATTTCTCGGAGTTAACTTCCATAAATCATTCAAGTTATGCGTCTTCTTTCTCAGTCCAGACGCTCCATCTTAATATCAAGACAATTAAGATTTCCTCTTCCCTCCACACTAGGGTCTCTTACCCTAAGAAAGAAACTATACACTTCAGTGACATTTTTTTACTTCGAATCAACCTTGTCCTTCCCATTTCATAAGACGTCAATCTTGAAGTCTATATTAACAGTGGTGTTTTACTCCAAAACGTAAATGCCACAATACTCAGCATTCTTCTTCTCATAATTCAGTCACCTCGAGTGACAAGATTCTAAGGAGTCGAGGTTCTTCCTCGATCCCCACAAATTTTCGTATCGAATACTCAATTCGACTACCTCAAGTCACTTTGTAATTATACTCTAAGCTCTCTTTTCATTTACTCAACCATCCATGTTACGAATAGCCAGGACTATCAAGTCCATTCACTTTCTTTCCATCACGATCATCTTATGGTCCAATCGTCATTTAAGAACGACGTCCTAACCTTTAGGAGTGATAACACACAATACCATTTCTAATGATCTAGATTCATCCTCAATCAATCTCAGAGAATCATCAATGTCAGACAACTGACATATCTCTTTCCTCGACTTTTCCCATGATGGAAGAAACGACATGTCAATCTCTCATTACGAGACTTGCGCCAAGATAACAACCATCCCTTGCAGGCACATTCTGTGGAAATCTCTATATTCATAATCCTTGAACGGAAATCCTCTTATTTATTCCTCTTTCAATCATCCACTTCCTTCTTTAGGATCTATTATAGTTCCTCCGAATCAAGAATAACAACTAGCTATAAGGCTCTCAAGTTCCAATCTACTCAAGGATTTACTTATCTTATTCAAGGGTCCTCGACCACTCTTAATGTACTTAAGCGACTTTGAGAACTCTGTCTCACATTAGTCGATCATCCTTTGATCCTTGCACAAGTATCAGGATCCAAACAACCTTTGCTCTCAAGCAATCTCAGGAGGATACTTTCGTCAAACAACTCAACAGAGGTAGCCTTGGCAAATATCATGCCTTCGAGGAACCTTCATCTGATGACCTTTCACCAATTATCAACAGCCTATTAAGGCTAGTAACTGCCAAGATCACTTTCTTTCTTCGGTGTACCAAAAATCTCTAAGATTTTCTTACAAAACCCTCAATTTAAAAGAATGCAATTTCAAATTCCATCCTTCCACCAAACTCAATCAATCTCAACCTTATATATAACTTCACAAGCTTTTCAAAACTCTCATGGTTCTTCCCACATATTCAATTTAAAAAGGATTAACTCAGAGTTACCTTTCTCGTGACTTCCATCTTTTAACTCATCAGCACTAGCATCAGTCATCCCAGCGACTTGGGTACAATGGCAGTTCCTTCTCGAGTCTGTCTACCCATCCACTTTTCTCATTTCCGTTTAAAGTTCTCACGAACACTTATCACATTTGGGTCTTGCACGATTAACAAATCGAGCCATATTCTCTTTTAGTACTCATACTCCAGTCACTCATCTTTACTTAATTCGCAGGATCCATCTCAATTCTTGGATCATCCATACCATGTATACTCGAGCCTAATGCTCTTCTACGACCATACTTTGGTCGTTCAACGTCATTAGGTTTTCATGTCACTTGAACCACTATAATTCCTTCTAGGAATCAAAGACTTAAATCATTTACTCAAGTTTAGCAGTCTTAGGCTGCTCATCTTATCATCTATGACAAACAATCAACCATCCAATGATTCTAACCAAATCCTTAATCAATCACCAATTATCTAGGGATTCAAATCATCATTCATCAGTAATCATTTATCAAGCCAGCCCCTTCCAGGCAATTCCGCAACTAGTTATCATTTACTAGGCAAACTCTCGAGTCACAATTCATTGGGTCAAGTGCTCACACATTAAGTCCAAACGTATCTGCGACTTAGCAGTAACTCAACAGGCTATGTCAACTTCACAAGATACTAGTCAAACGACATTCATTGCCAAAACTCACCATACAAGCCAAACACATGCATCAATTTCCTTTTTCAAACGACACCCGCTGCCATGTACGAAGCTCCTAATCATGCCAATAATATATGCCATTATAAATGCCATGTAATTTTGAAAATTAACCTTGAGGGTCACTTCAGTGCAATACATCTCTTAACCAAAATTAGACTCAACCCGATACCTAGACTCTCTCTTTCAATTTATGACTTGGGTCATTCCTATCTCCTTACTATCTTAGAAGCCTGCCAGGAGCCGCTCCTTATCCAAACCTCTCTGTCCCAGCGTACACTCCCCGCCTTCGTCAGACTTGGTCATTGCAGGCTGTCCCAAGCCATACATCTACGAAGAGAGTCTCACTCCGCACATCCCGTAACTACTTCACTACGGTTTATAGGTATCCCATCAATTTGTCCCATACCAAGCGACGGTTTATTAAGTCTGATAATGATAAGTTCATGCATTCACCTTCCTCAACTTTCATTTCAATGCCATAAACAAATGCATTGAATGATCGTCCTCAATACTCGCCACATCACATTCGTTTTCAGATCAGTTCTTTCCCATGGAAGATTTCTAATTCCACAAATGACCATCTCACAGATCAATTGCCTATATTCAACCATATACCTCAAAGCCACAATCACGATCATATAATCCAATCGACCCTTTACTCTTAAGCAATTCTCTATTAACCTCAAGCACATTCACAACCGTAAATCCATGATCATGGCTCCTCAAATTCTACTTGCTTCCTTGCGAACCTCAATCACACCATTACCCAAGATCATAGATTAAAATCGATACTATAACTATTAAAGCGTAACACAAGTTCAAGCGTATAATCCTCAAGAATCGGTAATCCATACTTAACCCTAAAGGTCTCACTACCTAATTGTCCTCAAGTCATCGCTCCTTATCACTCCAAGTCACAATCAAATTTGATCGAGCTGACCTTACTCTGATACACTTAAATGGGGATGTCACGTCATGAGCCCAGCGAGCACGCGAGCATTCCACCTTCGCCGTTATCTTTAATGATCTCCCAGGAATCAACGGCCAAAACTCGAAAACCTACATGAAGTATGCATGTGAAAATGGGAACAACTCCATACAAATAAAACAATACAAGATGACATAGGACAAAAGGGTACATTTCTCATTCTAGTTTCCAAAGTCAGCTACAATTCTAACTCCAAACAATACACAGTCCCTAAGGTCTCAAAAGAGTAATCTTCATTTCCTCCAATGACTTCTTCATTAGATGTCAATCCCTGGCAAAACTCGAGTTTCCTTCGTTTAAGACCTGAAAAAATATTATCCCATGACGGGGTGAAATATATAATCGCAGTAAGTCAAACCTAACCCTAAACTAGGCTGTTAGTACCTCCAGACACATTTGAAAAAAAATGGATATTTTGGGATAAAATCTCTAGCATGGTAAAATAGGATAGTTGTCAAAACTTGGTATTTCAGTACCTTTAAATCATCCTGATTCAGTCATAAATCATGACAAATCTAAACTTTGCACAAAGGTTGGGTTTTCAATCAAGAGTAAACACTCGACACCATCTCAAAAACATGAGGCAACTTTCACTTCTTTCTCAAAATTATCAGTCCTAGAAATTTCCCGAAAACACATTCATTTCTCTCACGCCCCTTTATAGGCCATTTTCAAACATGAGACATAATCAATTTTTCATAAATCATTCTTTGATTTTTCTAAAAAACATATCATTCCATATCCGCCCATCCTGGGGCTGCGAGATGATTCGGTCTCCATATGATCCGTCGGTCCATATAAAACTCTCGTGTCTGGATCTAGAGATGATTCAATCACCATACAACTCTCGACGCTCATTTTCAATTGAGATGAATCGTGTCAGTATGGGACTCTCTAGCCGCACAACCTCGTCAAGTCAAATGGGAATAACTCCCTCTCAATACGTTGGCCAAAATATAATTTTTCGACGATCCCACATGCCATTGGCGATCCCCCACGCCAGTGCACATATAATTTCTATCGACGATCTCACACGCCATTTACTCATAAAGTCAGTTATCAAAGTCTCAGTTTCATTTGAAAGCAATTTCACGCCTCAATTTTCAATCAAAAGTAAACTCATGAAATTCAAGTTTTTCATTGCCTATTCGAGGCATTCATTCCAAATATCCATCAACTGGACCAAACACATTTCACTTTACAAAATTCTCAATCAAGCACACGCATCACTCGAATCAATTCAAACAAGGCCTCGGACAAATTAATTAACACAGCCATTTCACAAAACTCAAGGTTTAACAATAGTCACGACTATTTCACCATCTCAAAGCTTGACATTTCTTTCGATAAAATATTTTTCGAACTTTCCCAACTCAAGGCAATCAATTGGCCAATAAAGCATCCACTCACGATTAAGCAAGACTCTTCAAACGTTTGATTTTCAATCAAGAATAGGCCAAGGAATACTAACTCTCAAAACTGGGCAGATTTGGATTTCCTCGCGCATCTCATAAAATCAGGCCATAAAACCTTTCATTCCAACGCGAAACTTCGTCCTTTAGTACCATAGCATCCTAATAAAGGTTTAGGCATAACTTACCTTTTGATCAAGCTAGCAAATTTCCAATCAAACGATCCTTCTAGCTCAGCAAACCCACGGCTAAGTGATGATCCTAGAGAAATTCCATCAAAATCATGTCATAACCCCGTTCATTCTTCGATTTCACCACACTAATACCTCAATAACCAATCAAAGAACAACCCAAGATATCTCAACGACCATTTAAAGGCATGGTGACACCCTAATGGACCCTTACAATAATCGGTCCAACCATTCCTTCGACAAAACAGAATCGGTTTCACTTTAGTCGGCACAAATACGTCCATAAATCGACCTTAGGTTCCAATTCCTCATGAAATTAACTTGCCAAGGCCTTATTTTACAAGTATAGAAACCTTACCGAGTGTTTTGGAGTTAAAACTCACCACAAGGCCTTCGAATAAATCGGTTTCCCCCACGGTCCTCAAATGGGCAGAATCTGTCCATGAAAGATCAAAGGATTTCATCCATTAAAACCGATCTCAACTCCCACAAAAAGCTTAATATCAGCTTGCTAAACTCTTATACTATGCGTTTAGAGTGACTTACCAAAAATTTGAAGCCATTTGAAGTCCGGAAGCCCCCCAAAAATGGACCCTTTCTAAAGCCGGGTCAGATTCTGACTTTTGCCCACTCAAACAGACCTACGGGACAAACAGCTGGGCCAAATTGAGCTCATAATATCTTGTTGGAACGGCAAGATGATAACTTTAAGATGGCAATGGTTTTATTTCAATCAGATGTCGAACGACAAAGTTATGGCTGGAACAATGAAGCAGTTTTTGTCTGTCCGCGAGAAAACTGCTCGGTCGAGAGAGGAAAAATGAAGAAGAAGAAGAAGAGAGAGAGAGAGAAGGTGGCCGGCCAAGTGAAGAGAGAGAGGGTTTTCACTAATAATTGAGCTTGGTCAAAGATAAGGTTAAGGGAGATTAATAAATGTTTAACCTATCAAATGGTGACACTTGTCTTCCTTAAAGAGTAACACTTGTCTTGCTTCTAAAAGACTTTGTCCACCATTGACTTCCTTTGACCAATCCTTCATCAATTTTCGGCAGGCATATAGAAAGTGTAAAATGACCAAAATGACCTCCATTAATTCTTAAGGCAAGGCCAAAAGTTTGAGGGGCAAAATGATCATTTGGCACTTTTCATCTGAAAGTTTATTTTTTTCAATATAAATCACCCTCGATGAGGCGACGTCCATTTCAATTCAAATATTGAAATTCCTCAATGTCTAATACCCAAATCTTGAGGTCTAATTTCATGTCGAGCCCTCGTCGACAGTAATTCCAATTTATCTCAAACTGACGAGCGACTCTTGCAAGCGCTACGCGTATCGACCTTGGAATTTTCTCAAGCCATAATGACTTTGGTTGTCATTTGATTGTGACGGTTTATCGCTAACTTCCACGGTCCTGATCACCGAAATTCGATTTAGAAATTTTCGCAAATTACACATTGGTTAAGCGAAATCACTCGCGTCCTAACGTATAACGCTAGCAAAGCATTCCATGATCGTTCCTAGATCGATCTCTACTAGCCCAAAATATTTGCTCGACAATTCTTTTGGTCAAATTGTCATTTCTCATTCAAATTCGCCAAGTCCACGTACCCGACTCCACATCAGTCTTTCCCTTTTGATCAGTTAACTCGAGAGTGGCCAACTCCGAGCGAGTTACAACTGAAATACATCGATCAATGTCCTTCCATTTAATAGCCTCGAGAGGATTGAAATTCGGAATGTCACAACCATCTTGGACAAAATAAGTGCCCTGAACTCCACGTTTACAATCGGTAATGATGGATGAGAAATCAGGATCACCATCATAAAACTCTTTCATCATCTGAAAACCAAGGATTATTGAATCCAAAACAACAAGCATAGAATATCTCCTCGATAAAGCATCAGCTGCAACATTAGTTTGGCCAGGTTTATACTTCGAAACAAAAGAAAAGGATTGAAGGAATTCCACCCATTTTAGCTTGTGTTGGCCACTAATAAACTTGAGGTTCTCATGATCTGAATGAAGTACGAACTGCTTTAACCTTAAGTAATGAGACCAGTGATCTAGAGCTCTCATAATGGCATGAACTATTTATCATACGTTGAGTAGTTTTTCTTGGAGTCTAGCTTCTCACTAAAATACGTCAACGGCTTTTGCTCTTGGACAAGAACAACCCCAATGCCAACTCTACTTACATCGCATTTAACTTCAAATACTTTGTCAAAATCAGGAAGTGCAAGAATATGATACTCACAAAGTTTTTGCTTTACTAATTCAAAAGCGCTGTAAGCATCCTTTGTCCATTCAAAAGAACATTTCTTCATACATTCAGTCATGGGAGTCATAAGAGTACTGAAGTTCTTCACAAATCTGCGATAGAAAGATGCAAGACCATGAAAACTTCTTTCATCAGTGATAGACTTCGGTGTTGACCATGATCTTATTGCTTCCACCTTTGAATGATCAACGGAAATTCCATCCTTCGAAATCACATAATCAAGGAATAAATGCTGGAAGAAAAGAATTCACACTTCTCCATCTTCGCGTAGAGCTTATGCTGTCTCAGAATATCGAACACTTGTTTCAAGTGAGAAACATGATCTTCTTCACCTTTGTTGTACACAAAAAATATCATCAAAGTATACAACAACAAAGTGACCTATAAAAGGACAAAGGACCTCATTCATAAGTCTCATGAATGTACTTGGAGCATTAGAAAGTCCGAATGGCATAATCAGCTACTCATAAAGTCCTTTCGTCTTAAAAGTTGTTTTTCATTCATCACCTTCTCGCATTCGAATCTAGTGATAGCCACTTCACAAATCTATCTTTGAAAACACAATTGAACCATATAATTCATCAAGCATATCATCAAGTCTAGGCATAAGATACCTATACTTAATGGTGATGTCGTTGATGACTCGACTATCAACACACATTCTCAATGAGCCATCTTTCTTTGGTACAAGTAGAGCCGAAACAGAATATGGGCTCATACTTTCTCGAACATTCCCCTTCTCAATAAATTCATTAACTTGACGTTGCAACTCCTTTGTTTCTTCCAGATTGCATCGGTACGCTGCTTTGTTTGGTTGAAATTTTCGGGCAACAAATCAATATGATGCTCAATTCCCTTCAACGAAGGTAATCCAGCCGGTAACTCATCCGGAAAATATATCTTCAAATTCTGTCAACAAAGGACGTATATTCGATTGCAAGGGTTTCTCACTCTTTTTCTCAACCATGAATAAAGCATATACATTCTTTTGTTTGCTAATGGCTTTCTCAACCCGAGTTTCATTCAAGAATGGGCTCTCCTTTCTAATGTTTCCCTCCCCGGGTTGATTTTTTGGTATAAAGTGTGGACTCAAGGGAACCAGAGTAATGTGTTTTTGTTCCTTATGAAACGAATACGTGTTTTTGCGCCTATCATGCACTACATCCCCATCATACAGCCAAAGTCTTCCCAATAACAAGTGGCATGCATCCATTGGAATAACATCACAAAATATTTGATATTGATAACTTTTACCGATAGAAAACGAAATTAAGGCTCATTTAGTTACCTTAAGATCATTTCCTTTACTAAGCCATTACAGTTTGTATGGTTGAGGATGTTTGGTAGTTGGAAACTTCAGTTTATCAACCAAAGTTGTTGAGGCAACGTTGATGCAGCTCCCTCCATCAATGATCGTAGAACACACCTTCCTGTTAAAGGTGCAACGACTGTGGAAGATGTTTTCTCTTTACTCATCATCTTCTGAGGAAACATTGGAGTGTAGGGCTCTCCGAATAACTAGACAATCACCTTTGTCAGCCTCCTCCTCGATTTCTTCTCATTCCTCAGATATAGAATGGTTATGTTTAAATTCATCCTCTTTCTCTTGAATCTCCAACTCGATCTTCTCAGCTTCTTTAAGAATCATTACTCTTCGGTTATGACAATTTGCTTGAAAATGCCCATAGCCAAGGCATTTAAAGCACTTTCAACTGTCTCCATCGAGCTTCTTGTTCGGCTCTTTGACGGGTTCAATCGTCTTTGCTTTATCTTTATCTTTAGCCGACGAACTTTCAACCTTCCCAGAAGAAGCGCTCTTGAAAAAGGATGTCTCCTTTGTTGAGGTCTAAGAAGAAATCCTCTTGTTCTTCACTCTCTTTTCAACGTTCATGACTAGCTTGTACACATCTTCAAATGACCAATAAGGTTGAAGCTCAACCAAATCAGCAATATCTATGTTCAAGCCACCAAAGAAACGACCAATGGTTTGCTCTTACGATTCTGGAACATCACATCTCATCATGAGTTGCCCAAACTCCCGAATGTATTCTTCTACGCTCATTCCGTATTGCTTGAGAGAATTCAGATTCAAGAATAAATCTTGCTTATAATTTGTAGGCAAGAATCTCTTCTTCATTAACTTCTTGAGTTTTTCCCACGAACGGATCTTTCCTTTTCCATCCTGGACTCTCTGATTTTTCAAATTCTCTCACCAAAATGAAGCATACTTTTTAAACTTAAGAACAGTAACCTTGCATCGCTTTTCATCTGAGTAAAACTTAAATTCAAATACTCGTTCTACAATATGCAACCAATCAATAAAATCATCGGGATTAAGGCTACCTTCAAATTCAGGTACCTCTACTTTCACATCACGATCGTTGTCGGGCCTTCCTCTTCTCCTCCTAGTTCGATAATCCGAGTCGCTAGAATCACCTCCTGTGTTGTTAGATTCATCATCGGAATTTGAACGAGGATCGTCATGGCGCTTATGATTATTGCGAGGCTCTCGAGGTGGCAAATCTTGTCCCAGTCGATCCTCCAATAAGGTGAGGACTCGCTCCATCTGTTGCTGCAAAGTTTTGATTGCATGATCTCACCTTTCGTTATGAGCTTGCTCTAAAGTCAAGCCTCTTGGAACATGACTATCTCCCATGGTAGAAAGATATTAATAGCGGAAAAGGAATCACTCAAAGAAAATCAATCTAGAGCTCTGATACCAACATGACGCGTGGCGTGGGCGAGTGACGTCGTAGGACGGGTATTTCGATGCGCAGAGTGTCGCTAATAGATTCAAAAGGGTGAATTAAGGGATGATGTTTGCGGAATTTCGAGGTTAAGTGTATGGATGATAAGTGAAAATAACGAAGGAATGATAGGCATAGAGTTATATCGTAGGCGTAAAGATATCACCAACCAACAATACAAAACGAAGGATAGAACGATCACTACCAAGGCCTAAAGATATCACCGGCCAAGGAAGAAAATCGAGATTGATAGAAAGCTCACCCCCAAGGTCTAAAGGCTACGCCACCAACTAAGAATAAAAGGCTTTTTGGCTCACCACCAAGGAGTATCCACTCTCCAATGATAAAGATGCTGAAGTGTATAAACTCAACACTCAAGAGGAATTCTTATTCATCAATAATCAACGCCGTCCTCTTACAATAGAGAATACTCCTCCGGCCTTGGTAGTGATTGTTATATACTTCGTTTTGTATTATTGGCTGGTGATATCTTTACGCCTACGATATAACTCGATACCTATCATTCCTTCGTTATTTTCACTTATCATCCATATACTTAACCTTGAAATTCCGCAAACACCATCCCTTAATTCATCCTTTTGAATCTGTTCGCGACAATCTGCGCATCGAAATACCCATCTTAGGGAATCACTCACCCACGCATGCATCAAGATGGCGACTAAGGAAAAATGCGATTCTTTTCGCGTGATCAATGCGTGATTCAACAAGCGGCCGTCTTCATTTCCAATGAGTTGCACTTTAAACCCAGATAAGTTAAGACTACGAGCAGGTAAGAGCTTAATAAGATCAGACATGTAGCTGTCGAAACTCTTTTGGTCAATCACCAGCGCGTATAACCAATTCGTCACACATCCTCAATGCAAATATCATGCTGGCACTATTCTTGAACAAGCAGGACATGACAAACGCATGGAGCCAAGTTACTCTCATCATAACTCTCAAGTACTTGAAAATGTCTGGAAAACATCGAAGGCATTGCAAACGTCGGCAAGCGGCGTTTAGCTCTCTTCTCTCTCGAAATCTTCCTATAAAAACAAGGCCAAGTTAGAAAGATAGAACTCAAGTCTGTCTTCGCACAAATTAACTCGAAAAGAAGACATTATGCACTTCAAAGTGTGCATCATGGCCAAGTATGAGCTTGTCGTGGTATGTAGTCCTTAGTTTGTCCCATTTTAGCTTCACGGACGCCTGACATCACCACCGACTTTGTGCTCCCCCCGAACGTCACCAATGTTGATAGCAACTTCTTGGCGTACATCGGCATGTCCAAGCCCCCCACCACATTTAATGTGACGGAAGCTCTTCACTTAGACCCTCCAAACCAGAGTGACATGCTCATTTTCCCCAAGGGGCTTATCCACTATCATTATAATGCTAATCATACCGACTTCGCCTTAAGCTGTTTCCGCATTCAGTAGCGCGAGCCCGGGAACCGTGTCAGTCCCTAAGAGCGTGTTTGCGACGAACATCGACGACGGGATCCTGGCTAAATCTTTCAAGACTAGTGTGACCATCGCTCAAGCGCTATAGGCCGGCCTTGCAGTCCCCCAAAACATGAGAAAGAGTAAGAGAGCTACAGAGAGGTCAACTTCTTAAACAATTTGATCTATGTTCTTGCAATTTATAATTGAAGTTTGATGCAACAAAGAAAGTCATCTTATTTTGGGCCCGAGTAAGCCCAGGCAAGTCTTTAATGTTTCCATTGAGATTGGTCCGGTTTTCATGCTTGAAATGTTTTTATAAAAATAAGAATATCTCTAAAATTAGAAAATAAAATGAAATTGAATATTTAGGGATAGGTCGTTTTTTTTTTTTTGGTAACTAAATTTAGAGATAAGTCGTTTGTTATGATAAACCTCAATAAAGCCGTACTAATTATGAAATTAACCACCCAACTTCAAATGGGCCACCAAAGTTATGTCTCGTCAATGTCAAGAGATGCGACTCTCATTTCTTTTGGTGATATTAATGAGTTTTAGGTAGGATTATTTCAGTCCTTAGAGTATGGTATCTTAGAATTTTGAATTTTGACAGCGGTTGACATTTTGACAAAAAAAAAAAAGGTTCGAGCTAAAGTCCCAACCAGCTCAAACCGAATTAGCAATCTCTATCGCCATGTTCTTCTTTCAGCTCGGCCTACGGATTGAGCTCAGAATCCCTCTCGTTTGCACCATTAATAATCACTTTTACGTGGGAGATAATGTTTTAGCAACAAAAATAAAATAAACTAAAAATTAGTAGGTAAGGTAATTTCATTATAGAATCCGTATCTCTCAAAAATAGAAGAGGCTTTTTTCTCTTTCCATGCGCAAGCAGTCAAAATTTCAGTTTTCATTTGTTTTGCGAAAATTAAGCAATTTGGAAGATATTTTTTCTAAAAACGATTGCCTATATCTATCACAAAAATAAATGAATGAAAAGTATTTTTTCTACTTTTGAAGAGCAGTAATTTTTTTTTTACTTCATTGTGTGATTCCAAAACTATGGATAATTTAGAGCACGGATATATACACATTTGTTCTACAAATCAAATTCTCGCCAAAATTTGATTTTTTACTTTTGGAGAGAAGTAATTTTTTAAATTTTTCATGTGGGTCCAAAATTATTTTCTGAAGCAAAAATATACTCCAAAAAAATTTACCTAACCAAACGAAATTTTACTTTAAAAGATTAACTTTTGTTCCAGATGTGCTGTGACTTGCACTTTTTCCAGCTGTGAAGCACCTGAAATATTAGACAAAAAGAAAATACCTCAAATATCTGAGATGCGAAAGAGAAGTAAAAAACCGGGTAGACATGGCGTTTGGCCATTTGCGAAAAGCGAGTCTACGGTAAGACAGCCCGCCTGTGATAGCAACCACCCCAGTAGAAACTAACAAGGAAACCCCAGCTGCCTCCGTCTTCTCTATATACATATGGTTTGTCGCCAAACCTCATACGCAGTCGCCTTCTTCTCTCAGATCCAGTCCATCTTGGTCTTCAGTCTTCATCTTCCTCTCAACAGGTGAGCATAATCTTAGCAGTTTTGGGATGGTTGGTGAGGTTCTGATCTGTTCTGCTAGCTTCTGTTTCTAGAAATCGCTGGCTCGATTGCGCTTTGAAGTTCGATTTGTCTGTAGCCCTCCTGTATAGTTTTTTTAAGTAGTTGTAGTGCAATTTGGAGTTTTCTTAGGTCTGAAACTTAGATTTTCATGGGTTATTCATGTTTGTGTATGTCCTTTTATGTTCAGCCTGGTCTCGGTAATGGATCTTGTTTGGGCAAGCTTTCATCTCCTAAATTGAGAGGATTCGAATCGCTGTTATAAGTATCTGACTGTGACGTTCTCCTAATTGCGATAATCTGGAATCCCTTCTGAATTTGGCATTTCAATGCTCCATTTCTGTACTTGGCCAATATTGAACTATGCTATAGAAGTTATGATGAGCTATTTCTTTTCCTCTAATGCTGCAATCTGACAAGTAATTGCAACTAAGAGATGGTAGTGGCTGTTCTGTTCTCACTTTGTTTGCTTATTTCATTTTATTTTCTTTTTGTTAATGCTGTAATGATCCGTCATAATGTCATGTGATGCAACTTAAAAAGAGAGAGAGAGAGAGAGAGAGAGAGAGAGAGAAACCAATCTTATGGAGGTGCTTCACGTGCTTAATTACATTTAGGGTTACCTAGTGAAAATGGTGAGATTGAACAGTAAATGTACTTTTGTCGGATCCAATTCTTAATCAGTTGTATCCTGTCAGCAATTGTCCATCCCTAAGAAAAGCATCCCCATCTTAAAACTTAAACTTTTTGGGACTATCAGTGATTATCCATTTGCAAACTCAAAGCTAAATAATGCTAATTTATTAGATATGCAGTCTCGCTTACCAAAAAGGAAAGAGGTATTTACCCCCTTATCCATGCTTATGCAGATTGAGATGGTACCTGTGGAAAATTGTGGAAAATTGTGGTGGAGGACAGCGAACAGTATGATGGAAGGGCTAGCAATTTTTGTTGAATATGACGTCTCAAGAATGAAGTTCGGGAAGACGGTGTCATGAGTGGATTATAGGCGATTGGAGGTATGGGAAAACAACTTTAGTTAAAATCCTTTATAATTCTATTTTTGGAAATTTAGAAGTTCTATTTCGCTCGATTGCATCAAAGGTTTGAGAGATTCCGAAAACTGAAATTTAGTTCGTTTGCAAGAAAAATTGCTATCCACTCAACCATATACTTTCCCATCAACTCAAGTCATGCACTGGTAGAGCCCATTCTCATCCTTTGTCAAGATCTCTGATTGAGATCATATACTTCACTAGCTGCTCCAAGATCACAACTGTCAACAGCACTTACTTTCGACTCCACCCATTGAAAAAACAAGCAATGTGGATAAAAATCTTCGTAGTCATAATCCAACCATCAATAGATCATTTTATGGTTTGGTCAGAGCTTATGTTGAATTTGTTCAGCTCACTAGCACATAAGGTAGAACCCAATGCTATAGAAAGGTGTTGAGTGTATTGCAGAGCTCTATCGACAAGATCTCTCCTCATTTCTACGTTTCTGTTCCAAAAGCATACTCTTTAAGAGTTCACAAGCTCAAATGATGTGATCGACTTCTCTTACCAAAGCTCCAGCTAAAGCATCTATCTTGTCCTTGCAAACGAGCAAAACTTTCAGGAATCTCTCGAAGTTACCTTTTATGCCATCAAGAAAAGCGGAAGCTTTAAAATTTCTTAAAATAGAGTTCTAAAAGGTTTTAGCTAAAGTTGTTTTCCCCATACCTCCCATCGCCCGTAATCCATTGGTGAGACCTTCGTCCTAAACTTTCATCCTGATACTCCATATTCAACAATGATTTCAGCTTCCCCATTCTCTCTATTTAGATATATATTGGGCAGAAGAACGGGGCTTCCTAAATATAAATGCCTTGACGTTGGAACAAATCATTCACAGTCCATCTGCCCTCACCTCTTCCTTCTCTTTTCAGTAAGTTTGCTTTTTGAGGTATGCTACTATCTACATTACAACCTCAGGTTGATTTTATGCTCTGTTTGTTACATTTAGTTAATGCTTAGTCGTGATTCTGGTTCTTAAAAGGAGGAAATAGATGTGATGTCCGGGAAAGTATGATGTTTCTTCCTGTTTTCTGGTAGTTTATCCTTTGTATCGTTTCCACCTTTTTATGTGACTAGCACAAAGTAACTTCGTAGTCTGCAAATGTCAAAATGAATGAGCGCCCTTAAAAGTCAAAGTTATGTGCCTCTTTTAAGCGAGAAAGTCGGCCTAATTAGGTGAATCCCAAACTCGTGAAAAAACTCGTCAATGTCATTAATCAAGTAAAACGCGACCAGATATTCGAGTATTATAGTTTTGGTATGTGCAATACAAGGGAGAGTTTATGGCCCTCGAGGTCCTGGCTAAAAAAGGGTATCCTGAGCAATTGCAATAATCTGGTTCATTGATATTCCTAGTATAGTTGATGCTATCCACTTCAAAGGAAACTTGTCTAAAACTACCTATAGGTGGTAGGGGTAGAGTTATTGATGTGAGATGGATCCAGAAAAAAGGGGGGTTCGAATTACCCCCGCTTTGTTAATTTTTTTGGAAATGATACGAAGAAAAATTTTCTTTGCTGACAAGAGAAAACCTATCCAAAGGGGTGACTCTGTTGTTTTCATCTTATGTCGATACCCGCTATTGAGTGCCCTTTCAGGTGGTTGTTCTTTCGAATGATTCGACATATCTCCATTTCTCTCGAGTGAGGTAAGTGAAGGGGGGAACAAGCACACTTGGAAAGTGCAGTACAACAGAGAGTTGACCCATTTGGCATGTCGAGCATTCTACTTCCTTTGTTGGTCGAGGTACCGATTTGTTGGTCGAGGTACCGAAGAGCTTCATGATCCGGGCTGACGACATAGTCATGTATCTTGAGTAATCTTTATTCATTTATTTGATGACTGCTTCAATAGAATACAGACAATGATTTATGCTAGCTAGCATCGATTTCTCTATCACTGCATTTTAGTCCAATGTTGAAAGATTGTAAGACATAATGCATCTTGGGACCATGGAATTACCTCCATATTGCACAGTACTAGTAAGTATAGATTTCTTGATGCTACATTCAATTTGAATGCAAACAATCCTGTATATGAGGAAATGTAAATGTACGGCCGTGTGGCAATGGTGTGGCATCTGGACGATTGGTCAAGTTCCTAGCATCCATCACTTCAGCGCTTTGCCGGATTATTAGTCAAATCCCTGTCAAAGTGACTCAATTGCCGAGATATTGTGAAAGTTTAATGCACCCGGTTATTAAAAGCACGGTTCAGGGACTTGATTGCAAAATCCACTTAAACTCAATATGCTTGCGAGTAGAATTGACCCCTCTTTTAAAAATTTTTTTTTTTTTGCCATAAGAGTAGTAGTGCCAAGACTGTTACATTTCTCTCTGTATTTGTTCTCTTGTATGAGAGTGGAACCTTTACGTGTACCCAGCCGGCTAAGACTAGACAAAAAGATTACACCAACTCTGTTATTAGTGTCGTGCATGTGAGATTAAAAGAGAGAATATGTCAGTGCAATGGTGTGGCATCCTTACATTGTTGCGCCGCAGTTTTGATGTGGTTGGCCAGTTCAAAGGATGGTTTTGACGGACCCAAGATGTGTTCTGAAGAAGAAAAAACATATCACGGCAGCTACTGCTTGACCCGTAATACCACTAAATTGGATCCGGAACTCGTATTTGAAAACAATCCATGCCCAGACATTGGCCATGCGTAACAATGTGTGCATGGAAAGCCCTGCATCTATATCAACACTTCATCATGAGTTCTCGATGCTAGAGTGCGATAATGATGTCTCGTGGCCAGTTGGTTTATAAAATGCTTTCGACTTTTTATCTGGCATTGGTGTGTTGGGTTCTGTATGTCTATAGGTTAGGGCTAGAGGTGGCAACATAGGTCTAGAACTTGTATCTGACTTATATTTCATGGCAGTGGATCATAAATGGATTCCTTAAGTTTTAAAAGTGGCCCATAAATGGATTATTTAGAAACCTTGAGTCTTAAATGGGTTTTGATTGGGTCTTAAATGGGCTAGCTTGAGAAAATTATATTAAAAAAATTAGCATATAAGAAATAATTTTCTATAAGTTGGATTTTAATATTAAAGTATTTTAACAATATATGTTAAAGTTAAGTATGGGTCGAATCGAATTTGGGTCATTAGATTTGTATAATATGGAAAAGGGTCAAAATGAGTTAAATTGATCAAATATGGGTCGGACCATGATCAAATCCAAACCCGATCTGATTCACCCGTTTGACACTTATAATGAGGGTGCGCATGACCAATTTTGTTTTCTTGTTTTTTTCTATTTTTCTGTTCTGGAGAGCAGGTTTGGAAATAAATCTGTTTGATAACTTACTTTCATTTTGTTATTTTCGAGATAAATTTTTTATCAATATATAGTTTTGGAACTGAAATGAATACAAATTTTTACTTTTCTTTTCTGGAATAGAATCGGAAATAAAAATTACTTTTCTTTTTCTAGAATAGGATCGGAGAACAAATTTTTTATTTTGTTTAGGATTATCATGAAATGCCTGGTCTTTCAAGGGATATTATTGAGCATAGTCTATCAATCAAAAAAGGATTCCGCCCATACAAGCAGCCAGCCAAAAGGGTTGCCCTAGATGTGAAAAAGGAATGAGCCTGTGTTTTGGGAGCCATTGAAAGAATAGAGAGCAGAGCAAGATTGCATAGGGACTAGAAAGTCAAGAGACGAGAGAACGATAGAGAAGATAACGATTTGAAAAGGTAAATTTGAGAATAGCATAAGGCGAGAAGCATGATCGTGTGGGGACAGCTGGCTATATATTGGATTGATGTGAAAAGAGTTGAAAAGACAAGCACGCAAAATGAGCAGCAAATGGCGTCTAAAGCAAAAGGAGGGAATGACGGTTTGTCTTTGATATTTAAAAAAATTTAAAGTTCTTTCAATTCTTTTAAAGGGGGCATCTGTGTACACCAAAAAATAATAAGCCCAAATCTCGAATGGGCAACAGGGTCGCCACAAAGTCGGTATATCGAAAGCGATACATCATTCGCCAAAGGTCAGTAAAATGAGAGCGATATACCGAACAAGGAACAATGTTTCTATGTTTTGAAGTGCGGCAAATTAGAAGCAATATATTGAAAGATTGCAGAATTATTGAGATATGGTATTCGGTAAGTAAAGGGGAGAAAACTATTAAACTCCAAGATTCAGCTGGTTGAACATAATGTGGAAACATATCGAAATCGCAAAAGGTCAGTAGTGATAGAGGGTTACAAGCTTAAAGAGAGCCATAGGTCAGCCAAGTTAGCGACGTCAGCAAAAAGTTACGAGCAAGAAACAAAGGTAATGGGCACGAACAGGGCGTACGAAGTTACTTGAAAAGATGCAAAGTTGAAGTCATTTTGACAGTTGAAGATCAAGTTTTAGCAAATAAAACGTGGGCAAAAGGAAAGTTATTGAAGGTGCCAAGATTCAACATGTGACATTCTGATTTCTAATTGATTTTAGACTCATTAATGAGAAGTAAATCTAGAGACGTATTTCAGTCGTATCTCGCTCGAATCTAATCAATTCGAGTAGGCTAACCAAAAGGAAAAGGCTAACGCGAGACGAGGTACGTGGACCTAGGGAACTCGAATAAGAAATGGCGCTTTGACCATAAAGACTGTCGAGGGGATATTTAGAACCGCAAAAAGGCCGATCTAAGAACGATTAAGGAATGTCTTGCGAGTGTCATACGATTGGAGCGCGGGTGATGCCGCTTAACCAACATATGATTTGCAAAATTTTCCTAAATCGAACAGTGACGATCGAGACCATTGGGACTAGTGATAGACCATCACAATTACATGACAACCAAAATCGCCACAAATTGACGAGCCCTAAACGTGATATGAATCATGGGGTCGATACGCGTAATGTCTGCAAAAGCTGCCTATCAGTTCGGGATGACTAGAACCACGTCTGATAGAGAAAATCATCAAAAACGAGTCTTGAAAATTGAAATTGGAGAATCAAGAATTCTAACGTTATATTCGGATTGGTCGTCACCCTATCGAAGAATATTGGAACGAGAAAAACGACGTTCTGGACGTCGGGGGTAAAATTACCATTTTGCCCCTCAAGCTTAAGCCTTGCCCATGCAATAAAAGAAGGGCACTTTGGTCTTTTAAAGCTCCCCAAGGCCACCGAAAACCTGAAAAAATATTGGCCATTTGATCAAGTTAGAATGACAGTTGGACCTGTGTCAATAGATGGACTAAAGAGTGGTCATGTCCACTATTGGCCACCTACCATTCCACTCTTTGATTTGAGCCTTGAATATAATACTTTTTCTCTCTCTCACCTCACTTTGGTCGGCCATGGAACCACCGATAGCTCGCGACCACAGCTTCCTCTTTTTCCTTCTTTTCTACAGTCGCAGACCGCCCCTGACCTTGCCGTTCGCCGTCGTCGACGCCACCGTCCGGCCACTGCCTGGACTCCGGCCGACCACCTTAGCCTAGCCCCACCTCCTTCCGACCTCCTCGAAGTGGAAGCACGGCGATTGGACCACCAAGGAGCTCCGGCCAAGCTTTTTCTCGGAATCGGACTCAATCTGAGGTAGGTGATGTTTCTGACCCCTTAGGAGGCCGAAATGTTGGAATCTTGAGGTCAAATTTTGTAGAGGTCTAGGAGACATGTATATCAATATGTGGTAAAAATTTAAGGTTGATTTGATGAAGTTTTGACCCCAAATGGGTCTTGTGAATGTAGGACAGAATTTGTCGGTTTACTGACCTTGAGAAACCGGCGACTTTCAACGGGATTCCGGCGACGACTCGACCTCAAACTCTTGGTACCCTTAGATCCTTAGATAGACATATTAAGAGAAAGGGTAGAAATTTAATGATGGATTTGGTGGAAATTTAGGGCTGGTTGTGCTCGATTTGCATAGAACCGAAAATAGCCGGTTCGGTTTTGTGCAAGACCGAATCTGTTGGAGCTGAAGGCTATGGGTTTTGAGTCTCAAATTGATGATTTAGACATGCTAGGATGATGGGGACTATGTTATGGAGGTTTGTGGTTCATAGATTGAGGAATTCAAAGGAAACTGACGAATTGGTTGAAATTCCTAAGTTGCGCGGTGAGTTCGGCCTTGGACCCTTGAAGCCAAAAATTGTGGGGGCTCAAGAATAGAAAATTGTGATATCAAATTCGAGGTAAGGGGATCCTAAACTTAGGATAAGAAGATTGGACTCAATTGGGTGAGTCGGGCGATAGTTTGATTGATTTATGAGGGATTTCAAGATAATTGATACTCGTGTATGCTAGAAGAGTTAGATGATTCAATTGTTTGATTATGCTTGTGCCCTGAGTAAATTGCCACGTTTGATTGTGCATTTAAATCGCCTTGCATGCTATGGATACATTGTTAATGCATGAGTTGCACTTGACCTTGTGTGCATGAGTTGCGATGGTGGCATGGCGGAGGCGAGGTGAGATCTTGATGCGTACGAGACGCGGGGTGATGTGGTTGATGCCTTGAGGCGCGAGTAGAGGTTGTTTGGCGCCATGATGCGATCTAATCGCGGGGTTGAGATGACAACGGTCCTGATGCGATCTAATCGCGGGACGGAGATATGAGGTGCCGATATTGGCTTGGAGAATCATTGAAACCTGATGCGTTTACGCGGGTTGTCAATGACGGTCTGATGCATTTACACAAACCGAGCCTGATACGATCTAGTTGAGAGCATGAGAATGAGGCAGGCAGGAAGAGATGGTTGTGGTGACGTGGCAGGACGAGGTGTGCATGATCATCTGAGTGTGATATGGTGTCATAGCTGCATGCATGTCATCTGCATGACGTTATCTTTATTTTTATGTGCCTGTGTGATTATGAGTTTGAAATTTTGGGGTAGATGACTGCCTGAGTGGACGGTCGGTCTGACCTAAGGTTAGGACTCTTTTATTGAGATGTGTATCTCACCTCTTTGGGGACTTTATTTTTACAGATCCTAGACCTTGACTATGTGGCCTATTCACTTTGGAGACCCTAAGGAGATAACCGCGTATTTTGATGAGTTCCCTGACGGTCAGGGGACCATATATGCAAGGAATTGTACTGTTGTCTGAGTGGATGATGGTAGTACGGACTGGAAGCCTCATCTGTATGAGGCCTAATTTAGGAAGGTCGGGGACGAGTCGACTAGGCCGTTGAAGCCCCATGAGGTGCCCAAGGGAGTGATCCCTAATTGGTGCCATCCTGATAGGGACCAGGATCAGGCTGAAGGATCGGTAGCCGGTTCTAGGAATGGACCGGAGAGGACCCCGACTCTGGAGTTTACCAAGGATGAGGTTATTGTGCTGGAGGCGACCAAGGAGGATCTCGCTAAGCCGTCGCATGAGGAAACCATGGAGGATACCATTGAAATTCGCTCCGAGACGTTCTCGGAGGATGCGCCGACGGAGGATGTTGAGGATACTGAAGACTCCAGCAGCTCTTCCTAGGGGATTCTAGTTTGTGGCTTGATCATTTGTGGCGACCCCGACCATGGTTATTTTGAATTTTGTTGATGGTCCATTTTGTATACTCACCCCGTCACCCTTCCTTGCTTATCGGATTTAGTGGTCATATACTAGTATGAACAAATGAATGTTATGTACGACATTTTTATGCTATCCATGTCCCACTTAACTTATATTTTGTACGGAGGAGTTATCTCATTGCCGCTTCCGCATACTTTGTACATATATATATATATATATATATATATATATATATATATATTACGTCTCTCATCTTAATTGTGGATCTTGGGACCACGAGAAATATTTGGTTTGCTTGCAAGGAGTCGCGTGCTCATGCCCGGGGCGCGGGGCGTGACATCCCTCGTTTACTTGGTATCAGAGCAAGGTCAGCTCGATCCAAAGATGGTTGAGGACTGGAGTGATAAGGAGGATTAAGTTGGGACAAGGACGGATAGCGAGACCTTAGGAGACTGGTTAAGATAAGGCCTGGGATGCATGGTGTGTGACCTGGTACTTATGGTTGGTGTTTCATCTTGGCAAGGTTGTGGTGATGCATGAGGATTAAGTTCCTTACGTAGAGTTGAAGGTCATTTAGACCTTGCCCTACTTAATGAATGAGTGTGCTTGGTTTTAGTAAATCGTTGGAGTGAACAGAACTGAGAAATGGCCATGGGCTATTTGCTGAAACGTTTCTGGAGTTTGTTGAATGGAGTACTGATGTGTTGTAACTGTTTCGATTAAGGAGTAGTTAGTGCTCTGGGTTTGGATGAATGAGTGAGTTACTAACTTCTTGTTGAACTTGTGATGGACCAGGTTCAGTAGAAAAAGTAAGGATGAGCAACCCGTCTAAAAGGTCTGGAAGGTCAAGAGGCGGAGCCTCTAGCTCGAGGCCGCTTGTCGCAGAAGATCCAAGAATGGATGGCTTGCCGAGGGCACTGGAGAGAATCGGTAACCTTATTGACAGGCAGACCCAAGATCGGGATGCTGCCATAGCCCAGGCAGTAGGAGCTGCCATAGCCGCCGTCAACGCCAACAATGGCAACAATGGTGGCAATGGAAATCAGGACGAACATGGCCAGGGCAATGAGGCTGTGAATGCATAAGAGGAAATCATCGTGGCCAGACAGATGGGCCAGCTAGTGGAGCAGTTTATAAAGTTGAAACCGACTCAGTTCGATGGAACTGGAGATCCTAAGCTAGCACCTAGGTGGATCGAGATGCTGGAGAAAGTTTTTAGGGTGCTGGGGTGCACAAATGAGGAGAAGGTATTGCTAGCAGTGTACCAGCTAGAGGGTACAACGAATGATTGGTGGGCCGCCACCAAGGACGGAGTCTTCCCTAAAGGGACAGCCTTGAACTGGGATGCCTTTAAGACGGCATTCAATGACAATTGCTTCTCTAAGACGGCCAATGAAAGGAAGCAGGTGGAATTCCTGCAGTTGTGCTAGAACCAGCTGACAATAGATTAGTACGAGGCCGAGTTCTTGAGGCTGTTGAGGTATGCACCTCGATCTGTAGAAGACCCTCAAGAGAAAGCAAGAAGATTTAGGGATGGTCTAAGGCCTGAGCTTTGTAGTTAGATGATCGCTCTAAATCTGAGGACCTATAAGGAGATCTACGAACAAGGCCAGATGATAGAATGGGACTTGAAAGAAAGAAACACCGCAACTGGATCGCGATTTACATCATTCAAAGATAACCGCCAGATGGGCAAGAGGCCGATGACGGGCAATAGACATTTTGTGCCTCCCATAAGGAAAAATATCGTGAAGCCGTCAAATCCCACAAATTGGAGCTGCCACCTTTGTGGCAAGAGGCATAGGAATGGGCCATGCCCGGTAAGGACCGGGGCTTGTTTTAAGTATAGTCAGCTGGGCCACTAGATGAAGACGTGCTCGAGTCAAGCTCCGATAAATCGACCTCAAGGGCAGAGACCGCAGGCTAGGCCGTCGACTGCAACTCCCCAGCTCGAGCAGAATCGACCACCGACATAGTGAAGAATGTATGCAGTAGCCAGCAAGGAGGCAGAGGAAGCACCAGGTGTGGTCACATGTATGGTTTACTTGTGCAACCAAGCTGCATACGCATTGTTTGACCCTGGTGCACGCATTCGTTTATGTCTACCCAGTTTGCTGAATTAGTTGGTATGAAATTGAAACCGTTGAATATAATCCTGCATGTTGCCACTCCGTTAACGAATAATATATTGGTTTCGTTGGGTTGTGCTGGTTGTGAGATTGTGATTGGAGGGAGCAAAGAGAGTATTGACCTAACTGTAGTACCCATGTATGATTTTGACGTGATCATAGGAATGGATTGATCGGGTAAGCAGGGGGCAGTAGTGGACTGTGGTAGTAAGATAATTCGGTTTTATCCGAGAGGCCGCCCTAGCTTTGAATTGGTGGGAAGTCGATGAGGAATCTCAATTCCTTTAGTCTCATCTCTGGAGGTGACTAAGTTGATGTCTGAAGGGTGTCAGGCATGCTTAGTGGCAGTAATGGACACCTCTCTTGAAGAGTCAAAGTTAGAGAGTATCCCAATAGTGTGTGAATTTCCTGATGTGTTTCCCTAAGAGTTGCTAGGGTTACCACCAAAACGAGAAATAGAATTTGTAATCGAGTTAGCCCCTAGGACAGAACCAATCTCGAAAGCACCTTACAGGATGTCCTTGTCAGAACTGAAGGAGTTAAAGGTACAGATGCAAGAGCTGCTAGATAAGGGATTTATCCGACCAAGTGCTTCGTTGTGGAGAGCACCATTGCTATTCGTAAGGAAGAAGGATAGGTCTTTGCGTCTATGTATCGACTATCGACAGCTGAACCAAGTGACAGTGAAGAACAAGTACCCATTGCTGAGAAATTGACGATCTGTTTGATTAGTTGCAAGGAGCGGCGGTATTTTCAAAGATTGACCTGAGAACAGGGTATCACCAGTTGAGGATCAAGAAGGAAGACATACCTAAGACTGCTTTTAGGACGATGTATGGTCATTATGAGTTCACGGTGATGCCGTTTGGTTTGACCAACACTCCAGCTGCTTTTATGGACTTGTTGCATAAAGTATTTAAGGAATTTCTAGACAGATTCATCATAGTCTTCATTGACGATATCTTGATTTACTTAAGGAGTGATGCAGAACATGAGAAGCACCTAAGGATTGTTCTGCAGACTTTGAGGAAACATTCACTCTACGCGAAGTTGAGTAAATGTGATTTCTGGCTGAGCAATGTAGCATTTTTTGGTCATGTGGTATTAGGTGAAGGAATCGCGGTGGATCTTGCAAAGATCGAGGCTGTAACCAATTGGCCTAGGCCTACTACGGTCACTGAAGTCAGAAGTTTCTTGAAACTGGCAGGATACTACAGGCGTTATGTGGAGAAATTCTCATCCATAGCCATCCCATTGACGCGGATAACGAAGAAGGAAACAAGGTTTGAATGGACAGACAAATGTGAAAGGAGTTTCCAAGAACTCAAACATAGATTGACAACTGCGCCAGTGCTGACAATTCTATCAGGATCGGGAGGTTACGAGATATACAGCGATGCCTCGCTGAAAGGATTGGGTTGTGTGTTGATACAGCATGGAAAAGTAGTAGCCTACGCGTCCAGACAATTGAGGCCACATGAAATGAACTACCCAACTCATGACCTGGAGTTAGCGGTGATTGTATTTGCCCTGAAGATTTAGAGACATTACCTATGTGATGAAAAATGTCAAATTTATACCGACCACCAAAGCTTAAAGTATCTGTTTTCCTAGAAAGAACTGAATATGAGGCAGCGTAGGTGGATGGAGCTGCTCAAGGATTATGATTGTGATATACTATATCACCCTAGAAAAGCAAACAGAGAAGCGGATGAGCTGAGTCGGAAGTCAAGCATTGCATGTCTGCTGGTAAAAGGTTGGTCAATGATTGAGGATTTGAGAGACTCTGAGTTCATATTAGAAGTCGATCAGTTGTCCAGTTTGATAGCTACGTTGATGGTGGAACCTGAGGTCCAAGAAGGAATAAAGGCCCTACAATCTATGGACCTAGAGATTCAGAAGATCTTTGAGATGGACGCGACAAAGAGAAAACCCAAGTTTCAGGTGTCTGAGGACGGAATTATGAAGTTCTGAGGACGATTGTGCGTACCAAAGGATGAAGGACTCAGGGAAAGGATTTTATCAAAGGCTCACAGAAGCAATTATAGCATCCACCTTGGAAGTACGAAAATGTATCAGAACTTGCGACAGCACTATTGATGGAACGGGATGAAGGTGGATGTAGCAAGGTATGTGGCTAAGTGTTTGACGTGCCAGCGAGTGAAAGCGTAGCATTGTAAGCCTGGTGGACTATTACAGCTACTGGAGATTTCGGAATGGAAATGAGAGCATATAAATATGGATTTTGTAATGGGACTCCGAAGGAGCAAGCGAGGTCACGACTCAATATGGGTAGTCGTGGACAGATTGACCAAGTCCACACATTTCATCCCGGTACGAAAGGACGTCGCTATGGATAGGTATGCAGAGCTGTACATGAGACGGATAGTGAGGCTGTACGGAGTGCCTGTGACGATCACCTCGAATAGAGATCCCAAATTCACGGTAAATTTTTGGAAGAGTCTACAAGATGCTATGGGAACCCGACTGCAGTTTAGTACGGCGTACCATCCACAAACGGATGGACAGTCGGAAAGGATGATACAGACGCTTGAGGACATGCTGCAAGCATGCGTCATAGATTTTAAAAGCGAATGGGAAGACCAGCTGCATTTGGTAGAGTTTGCTTATAATAATAGCTACCAACAAAGTATCTAAATGGCACCATTCGAAGCACTCTATGGAAGAGCCTGCGGAACCCCGATTTGTTGGGATGAGATTAGAGAAAGAAGTATCACAGGCCCAGAATTGGTAGAGTAATCGGTGGAAGCAGTGAAAATAATTCGGGATAGACTGAGGACGGCACAAAGTCGTCAGAAGAGCTACGCAGATAAGCAGCGCAAACCTTTGGAGTTTTAAGTGGGCGATCATGTCTTCCTCAAGGTGTCTTCGATGATAGGGTTATCACGTTTTGGAAGAAAGGGAAAGTTGAGCCCAAGGTATGTAGGCCCATTTGAGATACTGGAGCGGATTGGAACCTTGGCTTACAGTCTTGCCTTGCCACCTAATCTATCCCGGGTGCATAATATATTCCACATGTCGATGCTGCAAAAGTATAAACCGGATCCAACACATGTGCTAGACTACGAGGCCATAGAAGTGGACGAACGAGTATCTTACGTGAAGAGGTCGATAAGGATTGAGGATCGGAATGAGCAAATCCTCAGGAATAAGAAGATCCCATTGGTCAAGGTAATATGAGAGCACCATGGAAATAAAGGTGTCACGTGGGAGAATGAAGAGACGATGAGGCAACAACATCTCCATTTATTTGAGTAATTAACTGTAATGTAAATTTCGAGGATGAAATTTTGTAAGGGGGGAAGAGTTGTGACATTCTGATGTCCAATCGATTTCAGACTCATTAATGAGAAGAAAATCTGGAGACGTATTTCAGTCGTATCTCGCTCGAATCTGATCAATTCGAGTAAGCTGATCAAAAGGGAAAGGCTAACGCGAGACAAGATAAGTGGACCTAGGGAACTCGAATAAGAAATGGCGCTTTGACCATAAGGATTGTCGAGGAGATATTTAGAACCACAAAAAGGTCGATCTAAGAACGATTAAGGAATGCCTTGCGAGTGTCATACAACTGGAGCACGGGTGATGCCGCTTAACCAACGTATGATTTGCAAAATTTTTCTAAATCGGACAGTGACGATCTAGACCATAGGGACTAGTGATAGACCCTCACAATTACATGACAACCAAAGTCGCCATGAATTAACGAGCCCTAAACGTGATATGAATCACGGGGTTGATACGCATAATGTCTGCAAAAGCCGCCCGTCGGTTCGGGATAGGCTGGAATCACATATGATAGAGAAAACCATCAGAAACGAGTCTTGAAAATTACAAATGGAGAATCAAGAATTCAACGTTATATTCGGATTGGCCGTTGTCTTATCGAAGAATATTGGAACGAGAAAAAAGACGTTCTGGACATCGCGGGTAAAATTACCATTTTACCCCTCAAGCTTAAGCCTTGCCCATGCAATGAAGGAAGGGCATTTTGGTTTTTTAAACCACCCCAAGGCCACCAAAAATCTAAAGAAATATTGGTCATTGAATCAAGTTGGAATGACACTTGGACATGTGTCAATAGATGGATTAAAAAGTGGTCATGTCCACTATTGGCCACCTACCATTTCACTCTTTGACTTGAGCCTTGAATATAAGACTTTTTCTCTCTCTCTCACCTCACTTTGGCAGGCCATAGAACCCCCCATAGCTCACGACCACAGCTTCCTCTTCTTCCTTCTTTTCCGTCGCTGACCGCCCATGACCTTGCCGTTCACCACCGTCGACGCTGCCTTCTGGCCACCTCCTGGACTCCGGCTGACAACCTAAGCCTAGCCCCACCTCCTGCCGGCCTCCTCGAAGTGAGAACACGGCAATTGGACCACCGAGGAGCTCCGCCCAAGCTTTTTCCCAGAAGCCAACGGAATCGGACTCAATCCGAGGTAGGTGATGTTTCTGACCCCTTAAGAGGCCGAAATGTTGGAATCTTGAGGTCAAATTTTGTGGAGGTCTAGGAAACATGTATATCAATCTGTGGTAAAAATTTGAGCTTGATTTGATGAAGTTTTGACCCCAAATGAGTCTTATGAATGTAGGATAGAATCTGTCGATTTACTAACCTTGAGAAACCGGCGACTTTCAATAGGATTCCGGCGACGACTCGACCTCAAACTCTCGATACCCTTAGACCCTTAGATAGACATGTTAAGAGGTAGGGTAGTGATTTAATGATGGATTTGGTGGAGATTTAGGGCTGGTTGTGCTCGGTTTGCACAGAACCAAAAATAGCCGGTTCGGTTCAGTGAAAGATCGAATCCGTTAGAGCTGAAGGCTATGGGTTTTGAGTCTCAAATTAATGATTTAGACATGTTAGGATAATAGGGATTATGTTATGGAGGTTTGTGGTTCATGGATTGAGGAATTGGACAAAGTAAATTAACGAATTGGTTGAAATTCCTAGGTTGTGCGGTGAGTTTGGCCTTGGACCCTTGAAGCTGAAAATTGTAGGGGCTCAAGAAGAGAAAATTATGATATCAAATTCAAGGTAAGGGGATCCTAAACTTAGAATAGGAAGATTGGACTCAATTGGGTGAGTCGGGCGATAGTTTGATTGATTTGTGAGGGATTTCAAGATGATTGATTCTCGTGTATGCTAGAAGAGTTAGATGATTCAATTGTTTGATTATGCTTGTGCCCTGAGTAAATTGCCACATTTGATTGTGCATTTGAATCTCCTTGCATGCCATAGATGCATTGTTAATGCATGAGTTGCACTTGACCTTGTGTGCATGAGTTGCGATGGTGGCATGGCGGAGGTGAGGTGAGACCTTGATGCGTACGAGATGCGGGGTGATGTGGTTGATGCCCTAAGGGGCTGAGGTGCGGGGTAGAGGTTGTTTGGCGCCCTGATGCAATCTAATCCTGGGGTTGAGATGGCCACGGTCCTGATGCGATCTAATCACGGGACGGAGATATAAGGTGCCAATATTGGCCTGGAGAATCATTGAAACCTTATGCGTTTGCGCGGACCGAGCCTGATGCGATCTAATCGCGGGCATGAGAATGCGGCAGGTAGGAAGAGATGTTATAGTGACGTGGTAGGACGAGGTGTGCATGATCATCTGAGTGTGATATGGTGTCATAGCTGCATGCTTGTCATCTGCGTGACGTCATCTTTATTTGTATGTGCCTGTGTGATTATAAGTTTGGAATTTTGGGGTAGATGACTACCTGAGTGAACGATCAGCCTGACCTAGAGTTAGGACTCTTTTACTAAGATGTGTATCTCACCCCTTTGAGGACCATTATTTTTATAGATCCTAGGCCTTGACTATGTGGCCTATTCGCTTAGGAGACCTTAAGGAGATGACCGCGTATTTTGATGAGTTCCCTGACGGTCAAGGGATCATATAGGTAAGGAAGTGTACTGCTGTCTGAGTGGACGAGGGTAGTATGGACTGGAAGCCTCATCGGTATGAGGCCTGGTTTAGGAAGGTCGGGCAAGAGTCGACTAGGCCGTTAAAATCCCATGAGGTGCCCCAGGGAGTGATCCCTGATTGGTGCCACCCTAGTAGGGACCAGGATCAAGTTGAGGGATCGGTAGCCGGTTCTAGGAACGGACCGGAGAGAACCCCGACTATGGAGTTTACCGAGGATGAGGTTATTGTGCTGGAGGCAACCGAGGAGGATCTCGCTGAACCGTCGCATGAGGAGACTATGGAAGATACCATTGAGGTTCTCTCTGAGACGTTCTTAGAGTGTGAGCCGATGGAGCATGCTGAGGACATCGAGGACTCCAGCGGCTCTTCCTAGGAGATTCTAGTTTGTGACTTGATCTTTTGTGGCGACCCCGACTATGATTATTTTGGATTTTGTTGATGGTCCATTTTGTATACTCACTTCATCACCCCCCCTTGCTTATCGGATTTAGTGGTTATGTACTGGTATGAACAAATGAATGTTATGTACGACAGTTTTATGCTATCCATGTCCCACTTAATTTATATTTTGTACGGAGGAGTTATCTCATTGTCGCTTCCGCATGCTTTGTACATATATATATAATGTCTCTCGTCTTAATTATGGATCTTGAGACCACGAGAGATATTTGATTTACTTGCAGGGAGTCGCGTGCTCGTGCCAGTGGCGCGGGGCGTGACACAAGATTTGAAAAATACGAGGACAACCTACAGGGCGGTTACGAAATGCAAGAAGATACAAATATGCTTAATGATTCTGAGACAGATCAACAACACCTGCAAAAACACTCAAGTACTTCTGTAATTTAGCTTTCAACATACTTTAAGTTTCCTGCACTTCCGCTTTGAGCAACCCTGTTTATTTCCTAGTCATTTAGGCTACGTTTGGTCGCCCAGATTTTTAGTCATGATAGAATTATATAGGATAGGATATGAAATTCAGGGATTTTGCCATATCCTATCCCGTATTTGGTGAATCGCAGTAATAGAGTCGGATATGTTCTTGTCATATCACATTCATAGTTTGGTATATACAATATATCAGTGTAAAATGAATTTGAAAAAGCACAAGCAAAAATATAAGAATCTCTTGTAATTCACTACGGAATCTAATAAAAGAAAGAAAATATAAACATTCAACTTTTGCTGAAAATTTTTGCCTTTTTTGCGACATTCGTTAAACTTCAATATGAAACACTAGGTTATGAAGAAGAAAGAGATTTAACTCTCTTTCTGCTTTTCTTAAACTTTTGATGTAAACTAGAAAGCTAAGAAGGAGAGTAAGTTTCAACTATCTCGTTATTTTCGTAAATTTTTATAATGAACTATAAAGGTACAAAATAATCATGAAACTTCCACATGAACTAGAGCTAGAGAGACGGAGATGAAGATACTATTTTTTTAGAAATTTCACTACTCCTTCTCTTCAAGAATTAGAGAAATCATTTTCAAGTTTGAATATATTTACTCAAAATCTAGTTTCTTCTACTTCATTTTTATTATTTTTTAATTATAAATCTTTTATTATTATTATTTTGACTCCATTCTATCATTTCTTAATAAAAATTTCCATTAAATAATAAATTATACTATTATACTTAAAATATTTAATGATATAGATACTAAGTATGTGTGTGTACATATACAAACTATATATTATAATGAAGAAAGAAATCAAATTATAAATATGATTTATAAAAAATAAAAATAAAAAATATTTTTTATTTTGATTTTTCTTTCTAACATTAGAATTCAAATTTATTTAAAAATAATTACTATTTTAATTTTATTATATAATAAGTTTGTTATTCATAAAAATAGTTTTTATATCATAAACAAAAGAAATCATATCCACCTTTATCTTACCTCCCCCCTAAGATAATTATATCCTTATTATATCTCCCTTATATCCTATTATATCATATCCTGAGTACGAACCAAATATATGATAGGATAAATTTTATCCTATCCTAATTTATATCCTGACTGCCAAACGTAGCCTTAAAATTTTTCTAAAAGTGTTGTTGTGTAATTCAGACCTTTGTTGATCTCAAATCTATATCGAATCCATCGATTTCTAATCCGTTTCGACACCTTCTCTTTGCTACCTTGTTTTCACTAGAGATCTCTTCAATAATAGAGCCACATGATCTCTTTAATAAAAATCGAAGAACGAATTTTGGTGAAAAATATTCCTTATTACAAAATGAGCAAGAGTCCTAATAGTAGAATTGACCTTGCCTGTCACGTCTCTCTTATACCATGCTTGGCATTCTGTTGGCTCTCTCTTCTATAGCAAAAAGTGAACAATTTTTGTTGGCCAAACTTGTCCAGAGCACAAGTCAAGGGACAAGAGACTTATGCCTCCTTTGCTAAAACTACTGCGTCTGTCACATTGTAGAACGTTACGATATTCTGACAAAAAAAAAAGAAAAAGGGCAAAAGTTGCGATTTTTTTTTCTTGACGATGGTTTGTCGTAAACAAAGTGCAAAAGAGGTTGCACTGTGGTAAAGAATTCGGAACTCGTATTTGAAAGCTATCCATGCTCAGAAATGGCCCCATGCCTTAAAAATGCGCTGGAAAGCCTTTTGTTTCGTGGATGTCTGATGAGCATGTACGTCCAAATTTGAATGTTCCTTTTCTCCCACAAGGAATCACTTTATAATCTTTTCAATCTTATTGCATCAGTCATCTTTTGGTTCGGTCGACTGTCATTGAAAAGTTAGGATGTATCAACTTATGCAATGAAGTAGTTCTCTTGTTATGGCTTGGTTGGCTTGGCGCTCTGATCCTTACATATAGGCCCCTCACCAGTGGCGCAAAATTGGCTCATCGACACCAGCTCTCGATGCTGGAATTTGTCCAGCGCAAGATGTTTGTACTTTAGAATGCGATAATCATGTCTCATAGCCAATTAGATTATAAAATACTTTCGACATTTTTTCTGGAATTAGTGTGTTAGATTTTGTATGTCCATAGGTTAGGCCGCACATGACAACGATTCTATTTCCCTTTCTTTCTTTCTTTCTTTTTTTTAGGAAAACAAGTTTGAAACATAAATATGTTTGATAACACACTTTTATTTCTCTAGTTTTTGAGATAAATTTTTAGCCCATAATAGGTTTGTAACAAAAATAAAAAGTAGAAAACTTCTACTTTTCTTTTTATGGAACAAAATTCAAATTAAAAATTACTTTTATTGCTCACGCATCTCTCTATTTCTCTCTCTCGCATCCCTGCCGTCACTTGCCGTCTGCCACTTCCCGGCCGAGAAAAATAAGTTGAATTAAGTACGAAAAATGTTACTTGAGAGGAGAATATTGCTGTCATTAAATAAGCACTTTGTGGAAGCACAATGAAGCAACTTGCCTTGCTTTATCAAAGCACGAGAAGGAGATGATGATGATGATGATGATGATGGGTGCTGCAAGGGGACCAAAGACCACTCCCCTCGTACAAGTCCTTTTGGTTTTCAGTCAGATTGCCATTAAATCAGATAACATAAGAATCCTCATTCGTTTGGTGAAAGAGACATCCAAAGAATCCGAGGACGCTTCTTTCTGTATCCGAAGCACGATATATTATATGATTGTCCTCGTGGCATCTTCGTAATTTGCACTGCTTCCCTCTCTCTGCAAAATTTTTTGTATGCTATTAAGGGTCAATGTTTCTAAATTGCTACGCTCCAAAACCCAACCTTTTTTCTAAACCCTCAAGCTGACGGGGATAGTTTCAAAACCTCGCGAGATGCTTCACTTTTTGGGTGCTTCAATTTTTTATTATTTTTATTTTTATTCAAGCGATAAGTGGTAGGGGCACGCAAAATAATCCGACCAAATCGGAAACCGCCCGAACTGACTTTTCCCAAGAGTATCCCCATGCCAGTAAATTAGAACCGATGAGCACCGGGCCGGTTCCTTGCTTGCAACGATCCCAAGGAGATGGACAAGTTCTCTTGCCATTAAACCGATACCGATATCTTGTTGGTACAACTTTGCTTTCAATTCAAGAGACCATTCCATTCTTATTTAAACATCATAATTAGTTCGTAAAATAGGCTGCTTCTAACCAAAGCTTTGTCACCAACCGTCTGGGAAAATTCGATTCATGTTCTTCACCAAATAACCGCAAAAGCGCAGTAAATCACCATCTCACATCGACCCTCTTTCTGAATCGGGTCGACCCCTCATCGGTCACCACTCTACTCTTTCGCTCCATGGGGGCCGACCCGACGGCCGAGGCATTTGAAAAATCGACCTACCAACCCAATTCGATATTCCGGGATAACGTAATGGAGATGAAATGAAAAGGGCCAACCGCGGAAGTGCAAAAATTGCTCTCCACTTTCGGCGTCAAGGTCTCGCCTTTTTTGCTTTGATCGGAGAATAAACAAACATCGCAGGAATCAATTGCGAATCGCTCGAACATCATCATGACGTCCTCCTTCATTACCAAATCGCATGCCTCCCGCGAAAAACACGGGGCGGTCCAAAGCACGCCCCCTTTCTCTAATCCAAGATGACAATTTACGGCACACAGGGGACCGGCCCGACTGCAGGAGTAAAGTAATTAACAATTTGTTCTGCTAACGGTCTCTGTTAGCTAGCTATTAAAATAACGGAGACTTGTTGACCACAGTTTCCTTTCCCAAGTCCATATCAATTGGTTGGACTTAGCGAAAGGAATCTAATCATGTATTTATTTCACGAAAAATAAATTATTTGACAAATATTTTTCTAAAAATGATTTTTTTTTTCGTTTGTGAGAAGATGTTTAGACATAAATAATTAGTGATAATGAAAACATTCTTCATTAGCTAATTATTTCACACAAAACAAATGATTATTTATCGAAAATCATTTATCAAATAATTTGCTTACCTTAGTTAATCAACAGTGGAGATGAATCTAACTTTACATTCTATAACGTTTACTTTGCCTTCATTAATCATTTGCTTACATTCTAAATTTATTTCTTATTGCTAAAAGTCAAAATTTGGCCATGTAAAGTGAAATGGACAATTCTAAATAAGGACCTAAAGTACTCTAATTATTTCAAAAATGACCTGATTAAGAGTATTTTCGTCATTTGTTTTTTTTTTCATTTTTCCTTTTTTTTTCTTTTTCTCCTCCCCCCTAATTGGTCTAAGGCAATGGCCCTCGTTTTCTCAACTAAAGGCCTAAAGTGAATCTTATTCCAAATAAAAAAAATTGAAGTGTCTTTTTTGTTTCAAAGAATGACCTAACCAAAAATATTTTCGTCATTTTTTCTTTCTTACTTTCCTTTTTTCTCCCCTTCTTTCTCGCCGGTGGTTAGTCTCAAGTGCTGGCGAGGGCAACCCTCGACTCGCCGGCAACCCTCTCTTGTGGCCCATGAGGGCAACCGTGCCCAAGGAAGGGCATAAATAAGGAATTTTAAATATATATATATATATATATATGTAAATGATGAAAATACAATTGGTTAGGCCTTTTTTTTAAATAATGAAAATATTTCGGATCCTTATTGAAAGTTTTTTTATTGTTTGATCAACATCATATGCAAGTAAAAATCATCTTTTCACTTTTTATTATCAAAATTTAAAACATCGCCCAAAAATAAGAAGAGAAAATGAATGTAAATCTGCGTGTTCGTATATATATTGGACGATAGTTTTAAATGATTTAAGTTGGGATAATGTAAAATCAATATGCGTGCTCCGCAAAGATTTAAAAGCAACAAAAAGTAAAAGTCAATCCAAATAACGCCCTAAATCTTTTTACTAATAGTCCTGTAACTTTGCGAAATTGTTTTTTTTTTTTCATACAAACGAACCCTAATTTTTTTTTCACTCTCTTTTGCCTACATGATAAATAGAATGTCCTGTAAACGTCGGGATTACACTCATCGTGCTATTTATGACCATTAAATCTCGTATTATTAGTTTTTTTTTATTGAATCGTATTATTATTATTATTGTTATTATTACTATTATTATTATTTATTTTTATTTTGATCGAAGTATTATTAGGCTGAAGAACAGGCTTTGTGTCGCCGCATGATGGTCGTGGGTTTATACCTTATGTGGGTTAATGTGAAAAATGTCTTGTTATGGAGAGAGAGAGAGAGAGAGAGAATATGACATAGTGGCAGCGGGAGCTCACGCGGTGGTGACTGCACGTCGTGGTGTCGGAAGAAATCTGACATCGTTCTCTCTCGCTCGTCTCAGACAATGTTACCGTACCGCCAGATAGTGTGGGATCCGTTCTCTCAAACCCGCTGCTTATTGAGAAGCCAAATGAGTTCATCATTTAAAAAAAAAATCATCTTGAACTAGCAATAATTGAGAATTTTACTACCGAAAATTACTTAATTCCCTAAAAAATCTCACTTTAAATCTAATTTTAATTCCATCTCGAATTGCAAAAAATCCCCAATGTTTCAAATTTGCAAGGTGCAAAAAATTGTTACTATTTTCTCTAAAAAATTATTGATGCCAAGATCAATTAGAGGTTTATTATCAGAATGCGCGTGTCCATTAATATTCTCACGTCCATATAAATTCAATATCTAAAAAAACTTCAATTTTAGCATTTGTTCTAATTATATTCAAAAAAATTTTATCACATAAAAAATTTCAGCTTTTACTTTTGTCCTAATTAGAGAGATTTAATACAAAAAAAATCATAACTTTTATTTTTATCACGATTATACCAACTTATTGCCCAAAAAACCTTCAATTTTAGCATATATCACAATTATATCAAAAAATATTTTTTTCATAAAAAATATGTAATTTTTACTTTTATCCCAATTCTACCATCGTTAGTCTTCCATCCATTGTCACTATTAGTTAATCCTACGTGATATTTCTACGTTATTAATGAATTACACCTCAATCAAGTTAAGTGGAAAAAAATGATAATCTCTATTTTGTTACCTACTTCCCCTATACTTTGCTCGAAGATATAGAGTCACTCAAGACGACACGTTTTAGTTATCCTTAGCACTCAATAGCTAGAAGTGGAGATTTGATTATTTGGACAAACATCTCAAATTTCGTATCTGTGAAAACTACTATTTTCGAATTTTGAAAATTCATTATTAAGTGCAGTGATAATATTTGAGTCACGTATGTTTAATTAGTAGTGATTATGGATAAAAAGTTGAAGATTGTAAGACAAAAGAAATAGTCCAAGATTTTTCATAATAATAAAAAAAATGCGGGTGCGGGTGCGGGTGCGGGTGCGGGTGCGGGATTTTGTGTGTTTGAAGGAGGAGAGAAGGGCATTAAGCCCTTTCGTATAGAACAATATGAGACTACTGATATCAATAATCTTTAAAAAAAAAATAAGTGGCGGTCAAATCGGAGAAGAAAGAGAGCAAAACCACGAAGACAAAAGCTGCTCGTCGAGCGTGGGTGGCGGTTGTACGATGCGGATGCAGCAAAACCCACGACACGCGTCACCAACCACGCGTTTGCTACAGGGGGATGGGACCGCAAAAACCGGAGCCTAGATTGGGCCCCGCTCATAGGGAAGTTTTTTTGTTATACACAGTCAATTTGACCTACACATTCGACCAGATTTTTTTTTTAAAACCTACACAATGTCTTAAGCGTGTGTATGTGTAGATTTTGACCTCTCTAGATTTGATGAACATTGAATTTAACCCTATAAGAATTCGACATCAGGCTCAAGTAATGACAGAAGGTCCAGTCACTGGAATTGGTAACTGCCTTCACCCGGAAAAGGGGAAAAAAACAATAATTGAGAACTTAGACTTTATTCATAGAATTTGATTTTTGCGTTATTATAGTTTATAAATCGAATAGACACTGAATTTAGATTAGTTGATGTTTTATTTGTAAAACAAGAAAATGTGCATTTTCCTTGTCTCATATAAGAAAGAGATCTTTCAAATATAAAAATGGGCAAGTGAGCTACATCCCATTATAATTACTTGAGAGTGCGTGATTATTTGGCACATTTGCACCCTTGCGCGGTCATGAATAACATTTGGCACTAATTAACAATCATTTTATTTTTCGAAATTATAATAATAAATAGATTCTTGAATTCTAATAAAATAATGTAACCGTTCACTCAAAAGTTGATGTTACTTTTAGTAAATACAATTTTAGACTTTAATTATATGTCAACTTGTAATTTTTTTTGGGTAAAGTCTTTTTGCTCGATTCGATGGTCAACTTGTAATTCGTGTCTAATGTTTGCAACTTTTTAGATATCACCGTTTTAGACATGAAAAGTTATGTCTAAATTACTGATTTTTGAACATGAAGAGCTGTGTTTGAATTATAATTTTTTCTTAGAAATCGAAAGTTATATTTTATTATACACGAAAAGTTGTGTTTTGTTCATAATAGCATGAAAGTTGTCTTCTTTAGCACTATTATGTGTTGGGCTTGTTTGGTTCAGTATTTGTAAAGGACTTTGGGGCTCTAAAGTTCCTTAATCAAATGCAAATAACTTTGATTCATTTTTTACTCAATTTTGAGAAAATGCAATTGTATTTTCAAAAGCTTCTAAAGGCCTTTAGCCCAAAAATACCTCTGGAAATACTTTGGAAAGTTGCATTTTCGAAATGCAACTAATTTTTTTCTTTTAACTTTGTCATCTCCATTTGTTGTCACCTGTCATCGTCGTCGCTAGCCGACCGCCACCCCTGCTAAGTGCCTCTACCCGTCGATCACCAATCGCTGCCCACCGACCGTAGACTACTGACTGCTACCGCCGCCGCCAATTGTCGTCGCCCCATCACTAACCCCAGCCGCCGTTGACAACCACCACTCATCAATCGCCACCGCCGCTGATGACCACCACCGCTGACTATCGCCCAACCGCCGCCTGCCGTCACTGCCACCACCACCGACTGTTGTCACCACCGCTTGCTGACCAACGATCACCACTACCATAGACTGCCACTACCGCCGCCCGCCATCGCCCGTCGACTACCACTTTTTTTTTCAAAAGGTAAAAATACTTTACCAAGTGCGTTTTTCACCAAATGTCATTTACGTCAAAGTTGATTTTGAGTATGTTTTTAAAGTACAATTTATCAAACACTGCTTGTATTTTGAAAAAGGCCTTTAACCTAAAGATATTTGCATTTTCTTAAAGTTCCTCTACCAAATGCTGAACCAAACAGACCCAGAGCGATTATGTTCAATACACTTAACCAAACAGACCCAGAGCGATTATGTTCAATACACTTACTTTAACTTCCATTTTCGTTCCTAAAAATGATATACAATCATTGTTTTTGACTGTTTCTCTATATAGTTCTTAGAGAAATATCAAAATTGCTACATGATATTCTCATTCCAACACTGTTGCATCTTGAAGGACTTACTGGCAACTATTTAGCAAGGTTCTAAGGCAAGCAATTCCTCAATGAGAGTGTTATTAGTCTCAGAGCCTGATTTCATTTGTTTCCATTTGTTTTTTTACTTCATTTCCCAAAAACAATTGTTATACATAATCGGCCTCTAGGTTAAATGATATTTTGGGTTCTTCTCTAAATATGAATTATTAAATGCATTCAGACATGTCAAAAGTTAATCCAACTCTTATTTGCATTTCATTTGGTTATAATCCTTGCACATGACTTTAATGTTGACGATACATGTTTGGCCAAGACAATTTACATTGGCTTTGTAACTATAACTATTCTAATTTAATGTGAAGGAATGGGATGAAAAAACGAAAATACTAACAAATCAAAATTTAAAGATCTGGCAATTACTGGATATTAGGGTTGCGTTGGAGAAATTTCATCTTTCCTTTATTTGCCCGATCGACCCAAAATTCTGGCTAATTCATTCATCATTTGCCAAAGTAATTTATGTCTTCAAACACTTTCTCTCTTTACTCATCTAGCAGCTTTAATATGATCACAAATATGCGTATGCTCTTTAATTTAAATATTTTTTTGGCACGCATACACATCACATGAAATGTTATGAAACCCCGTATGTGGAATGTATCAAATACACATGAACATCACCACCAATAATAGGAGGGGTAAGCGACACGGACCAACCGATTCGAGAACATCCAGGACTAGACCCAACCGGCCGGTTCTAGGTAGTTTTCGATTCCATAAAAATAGAACCACTGATTTTCGATCCGATTCTTGATTCTAGAAGGAATTGAACCGGACCGGACCGATTTTTTTTTATATTACTTCTTAAATGTAAATCTACTATTAGATTGCTCATGTCTCATGCCTCCTCTTTCCCTATTTGAACCTCACGAGTCACGCCTCCTCTTTCCCTCTCATGTCTCCTCTAATTGGCAAACTCTAATTGTCTGTTAGGCCTCGCTCGACCCCTCTCGCATCTCAGCTCTCACGCCTCACTCTTCCCTCTCAATCGAGCTCAACACCTCCCTCGCGCTTTGTAGGTGTCTATGTAACCTTGGTTGATTGGGTTTTTTTTTTTTTTGGGTGTTTACAGTGAGCTTGAATGTTTGACTTTGGTTCATTTATCGCCGTTTTTCGTTGCTGGATTCAGGTCAGTCCTCTTGGAAACCGAGGCCGGAGCGTCGCTCCCGTGCTTGAAAGCTGGGTCAAAAGGGGCAACAAGGTTCGATTCGATTCCTGGAGCTCCAGTGCAAAATCCAAAACTTTCACCGCCCCAAAAGATTCCCTCACGCCCTCAAGGTTCTTCATTATCTATTCGTCCTCGCCCGCCCGCGCCACCCCCCCAGCCAGGCTGTTGATTAGGCTTGTCATTTTCTGTTCTACTTATGAGTGTTCGAACGTTGATGTAGTGGTTGTTGGACATCTAGCTCCTGTGTCTACATGAGTTCTTTACCCCTTAACATTACATTGTGAAAATTGTTGTTAGGGAGATGGTTTTATCGGGTGCCATATGCTTTTCTTTCTCCACAAAAATCTTGACTGATTGTTGTTGAATATAATGTGTTTAACACATTTGAAGAACATGGATTACTGTGAATTCACCAGTTCAGTCGATCGAACAGAAGCTTAAGCGGTCCCAGAACCATCTGATCTGATTTTTTGATCATATAAATTGAAAACCGGTCTTAACCGATCCTTTTGGTTCTATTCTCAATTTCTAGGTGGGACCGAAAAAAGATTGTCTCTAAATAATAATAATAATAATAATAATAATAATAGTCCATGGTTAAATTGGCCAATTTGTTTTTAGTTCAATTCCAACTGAAATTTATCAAACTTGCAGCCTTAGAAAAAGAAACGTATGCTATCACTATGTTTGTGCCGGGTAAGCAAAATGATTTGAAGAGAAAATTATCGAGAACCTTTATGATATTTTTCCTTTTTTTTGCATAAATATATAAGATTTCTCCAATTCTTTTTACGCAAACTATGATTTATTTCCCTCCCCTTGCATTCTCTCGTTCGCCGAACATGGGAAACGACGTTCCTTGCTCGTACCATCAAACCTCAATCAAAGCACTGTTGTACCACTCGTCGATTGATGGACTGGTGGTGGTGACTCGTTGATTTAACCCATTCCTCTTCGGCTGACCCCTCTTCCCCGTCCCATGCAGAACTTTACGCAAACTCCCAGTGGGCACGACCATCAATCAATCACCATCTGAAATGCCACATCGGATCTGACTCTCCGAAAGAAGTCGACGTGCCCGAAAAAGCGACCCCAAGATCGCGTCCGTCCGTTCCTCGTCCGGGTCTAGCCGACGGTAGAGATCGCGCGGGTGCGAAAGCTCACGCTTTTGCGTTGCTTTTGTCGCCTTTTCGCTTTGCTCCTTGGACAACCGAAAGCAACAACAGCAGACGAACAGGCACAGTTGGCACCCATCATTTGGCGTCGGAGATATGAAATTTGCGTGCAAAACTCTCAGTCTTCGCTTTTGCATCACTCACTGACAGTCGGTGGGCCCCCACCGAAACTAACAGCGTCGAAAATCGACACTAGACTCTAATGCAATTATCAAGGGCGCAAGTATTTCACGAAAAAATATATAATTATAATATATATTTTTTAAATTAATTGCTTCAAATAAGTATTCAATAAATTTTTCTTTCAAATCATTTTTAAATATTTTCATAAACGATAAAAATAATTTTACGTTCATTCATTTTACAAGCTAAACAAACGATCGATTTTAAAAAAATTATGTTTGATAATTATTCATTTACGAAATAAACAAACCTTAAGAATTTATTTTTACATATATCATGAAAAATTTCAACTGTAAATGATATTTAGCGAACAGTTCCGCTTATCAAATCAAATCAATATGCTTAGCTGGGTTAGCGAATTATCCCCCCCCTCCAAAAAAAAAAAAAATTGAGCAAGAGAGAAGCTATCACATGGAAATGAGTAAATTTTGTAGAAACGTAAGTATTTATAAGGATTAATACCAAGAAAAATCTCAAATTAGTACAAAAATCTCAAATTAGAACATATGTGATAAATTTACTAAACACTATTTTTTTGAACATCAAAAGTTTAAAACTTTCAAATTGGTACATCTTTGACTTATCCTAAACTATATATTTTTTTATCTTCAAAAACTTCAAATCGGTACACATATGACAAATTTAACCCTATTAGTTTTCGTTAAATTTTACTATCAAATTGCTGAGTTAAATGACATGTGACAGTTGACGGGTGCACCGCTTTCGAATTTTTACCTTCTGTTTGTCACAAACGTATCAGGTTGAGATTTTTCATAATAGTAACCCATTTTAATATAAACTAACAAAAGGTAAATTTGTCAAAGTGTGCTAGTTTGGAGTTTTTTATGGTAAAAAAATTAGTATAGGGTAAATTTGTAACATAAGTATTAATTTGTGATTTTTCGTGGTAAAAAATTTAGTTTGAGATAAATTTATTACAAATATACTGGTTATCAAAAAAGTAATTTAGGATAAATTTATTATAAGTGCTCAATTTAGAGTTTTTCGTGGTGTTAACTCTGTTTATAGCTAGAGTTGAGGATTTCTATTTAAAATTGCAAATCGTCATCCTGTCCTCCCTTTCACCCGTTTCAAGTATATTCATAATGTTAGGAGGTTATTTCCTAGCTGTAGAAAAGTCCTAAATGCAATGCAAATAGTAGGACATGATCTTGTACAGATTACTAAAAAACAAAATCATAAATTTATTGAATTTGTGACAATTCATTCACAAATTTTTCAATTGTATCAACCCTCGAAAGAAAATTTATGTAAAACAACGATGTCACCAGATCCACTTTATGCAATGTGCTGGAAACCTCAGAGAGAGTGGAACACATCTTCCTACTGACCAAAAACGGAAAACATATGGGCAGACGCGAGACTTAGTAGTATTTCCCGTGAACATCCAGAGAATCAACAAAAGGGTGTTCAATATTTCCCATAGTCCGAGCTCCCTCGTTCGACAGTTGATTGCGAATGTCATGTAGCTTAGATGGAAAGAGCGGAGCGGCTTTCTATTTCAGCAGCACCGGCCGGGAATGGAGCCAATTGTCGACGATTCCATTCTGAGCTTTCATGTCAATTGCTCCTGGATTAAAGGCGAGCGGGAAGGATCGGCGGCGGGCGTTTGTCGGGATTCTGCGGCAGACTATCAGCACAGGCAGCGCGGTGAAGGAGCATATGTCATCAGTCCAAAACTCGAAACCCTAGTCCACATGGGTTTGAATCTCGTAATTCTTCAAGAAAGTATTGGAAGTTGATTCTGGAGTTAGTCCTTTCTCTCATTACAGATCGAGCACCAAGGTCAATGCAATCGGAGATAGTTTGCTTCCACGCAGTAGTTTGAGTACTTTATTCAAAAACATGTTTGTATGGAAGGCAACGCGTATGCGGACTGGCTAGCGAATTTGCCTTACGTTATACATGTGTTAATGCCATCGTTTCTTGACCCCTTCGGCTCAAGTTCCTTTGTTAATAGGTACTCTGTCAAAATTACTCCAAAATCCATTCAATAATCCTCAAACGTTTAAATGGATCATGCCAGATAAAGATATAAAAAATGAGTGGGTTATAAATGGGCTAATTATGAAGCTAGTTACAACCTACTTAAGTTAAGACAATTCATTTAAGAAGCCCAACGATTAACAATAGTTTTATATTATTTTTTTAAAAAAAATTCTGCATTTCTCTATGAATTTTCATTTATTTTTTTTCCTCGTTTTTTTTGGGAGGACGAAGTCTGGCGAGGGTTGCAGGTTGAACCTCACCTAAATGGCCTCACGTACTATTGGCGAGGGTGGCCGCCCTCGCCTGTGATCCGCGAGGGTAAATTCAATCTTAAAAAGAAATTTATAGAAGTTGTCCGCCATATTTGTATTGCATGGATGAATGCGTGTGTGTATTTGAAATCATATGAAACGAGTTTCCTTACATTATGATAAATATGAAAGTTTATTAGGAATATCGAATAGGTTAAGTATGTGTGGGATATGGGTTAAAAAAATTACAATACGAATAAATGGGCTAGTGGGTCAATTTAGGTTGACCTATTCATGATCCAACCTAACAGGACTTGACTCACTCATTTAACAGGTTTATTAATAAGAGATCAAGTGATTCTAAACTTTTTTCCTGGACACAACACTTAAAAAAGCTTTTGCCTAATATATATCCAAATTTGAACTTGTTCCGTGCTAAATGGATTTTCGACGAAATACCTTTCACCGAAAATTATTCTTATCAGAGTACATAAATTCTGTGGCCGTTCTAAGTAGAAAATGTCGTAGGTACACAAGAAAAGACGTTAACTTGACTTCAAGCAGAATTTTATGTCCACAAGTCGTGCCAAAAGTTAATCTACGACAAAGCATGGGAAATACAACAATTTTAACTAAGCCCAACGTACATAAAATATATTGGAATTTTAACGTATGACACAACACCGAACTGTGTGTTTAATTGACGGTGCCAATCTGAAAATTACAGCTAAGATATATATTGAAATAAAATTGACAATACATGCTTGAAAATTGCAGCTGAAAAACTCGTATAATTTAATCGACGACGCAAGTCTGAAATTTGAAAATGTGCAAAAACGGAAAGGTAACTGAAAAATAATAAATTCGTTTGTTCATGTGCGGTGGCCCTCCAAATAGTATGTGGCTATTTAAAGCTTAAAATTGACGGTTAGCAAAATGGGGTCTCAAAACATTTATTGAACAAGGTAACTTCCTGGCGGTGATGAGAAGTTACAATCATCCTAAAATAATAGCAAAACAACGAACAGATGTTTAGCCTTTTGTCATTGCTTGCTATCGATATTGATGACATGGTCGATTAACTTCGACGTTCTCGTTGACGATTTTACTAAGGAGCTGTTAATTCCCTTTGAGCTATCGATATTTTATTCATAAATGATCAAACTCTGCTTTTATTATTTAAATTTTTATATGTTGATAATAGTCAAAAGTCAGTCAAAATAATTGTTAGAATCCGATATGGCAGGGCGAGTGGACAACATATCTCAAAGGATTTCAGTCGATCATTATGGCCGAAATTGTGCTGCAATGTATTTTTGAAACATTGGTTCAAGTTTGAGATTTTGTTCACGTAAAAAGACAGTTAATTAAGTTATTTATACTACACCAGCAAAGGTTCCAGGAAATTATCTCCAAAAAAGGAGAGAGGAAAATATGGCAATGAAAAACAATTGGAATTTTTTTCCCATTAAAAATAAGATTTTGAGAAAATTTCAATTAAGGTCTTGGAGTGTTTTCATTTGCTCAGATAAAAGCTTGAAGTGGACCTTATTTCAAATAAAAAACTAAAGTAAATATATCAATATCAAAGAAGAGCTTGACCTTTTAAATGATAAATCTAATTTCGTCTTTTATTTTTTTTTTCATTGGTGGCCGGTCTAGTGATGCTAGGAGAGGGCTGGGTCACCTGATCTTGCAAGGGTCACCCTTGCCGTCGATAGGTGAGGGCCATGACCCTTGCTAGCAGTTGGCGAGGGGCCGCTAGGCCCATACTGGCCGCATCAAAGGAAAAAAAAGCACTAAGAAACAAAAATAAAAGTAATTAGAATTACAATTATCTTTAGAAGCAAATGCTCTTAACTGGTCAAAGTCAGGCCTTCTTTTTGAAATTGTCATGATCACTTTAAATCATGATATGTTCATTTTAGGCCTTCATTAAAAAAAATGAATGTATTTGTTAGGATGTATGCGTGAATTGTGTTAGAGAAGTTATACATAGGATAATTGATGTGGTATTGGGCAGTTAATATATCCAAGTTGGCTCATAATTCATTGATTTAAGCTTTTGAGTGAAGGTCGGTTCAATTAGATATATTGACATGCTCGGATTTGGGCTCTCTCTTGTCGATCTTTCTAGCGAAAAGTATCAAGTTTCTGCTGCGCGCTCCCAACAAATAGTATCAAAGCCGAAGGTTGATTGGTGGGTCTCCAATTTGTTTTGGTGAATGTCTCAAGAAGGAATTTGATGATCGCGTGTCAAGAAAGAATATGGTGTCAACGCGATTTTCGGATGGACGTTGATGGAAATTTAGGTTGAGATGGAAGTAATGTGGTTTCCGGTCCGATGGACATTGTGGTGTAGCAACGGGTCCGATGGACATTGCTAGAGATTCAAGTTGAGATATGTTGGTGCAGAATGATTCTTGAATTAAGGGGGAACAAACCTAACACTGGAGCTCATACATGAGGGAGAGATTGTTAGGATGCATGTTGAAGCACATAAATGAGGGGGAGATTGTTAGGATGCATGTGTGAAGCAATGGGTCCGATGAACATTGGTGGATATTCAAGTTGAGATATGTTGGTGCGAAAGGATACTTGAATTAAGGGGGAGCTAAAACCCCCTTCAAGCAACTGCTCAGAAGAACCGCTTGATCTGTTGCTTTCATCGTCCTCTATATTGTCATCAGAAAATGCTTCGGATGACAACTCCTCACATAATTCCTCAAGTCATCGCTCCTTATTACTTCAAGTCTCAATCAAATTTGATCGAGCGGACCTTGCTCAATACCACTTGCACGGGGTGTAAGGATTGACCTGAGTTATTCAGGTTAGGTACCGCCGTCTGTCTGGCTTGGGAGACTTTCAACATGGCCCCCACAAAGTATCCCAACTATATGTCATTGATGGTTTCGAGGACATGCACTTCATTTAGTATCATTAGCAGCACTTCCTTAGTTCTCAAATTACAGTCACTGCATCAAAGGTAACTTGGACTAACTCAGGTCCTATCAGTTTCTTTTCACCTACCGCTAACCAACATGCAGGCGTTCCATGTGGCCTTCCGTATAAAGCTTCCCCGAACATGTCATGGAATATGAAGGTCATTGCCCTTTGACAAGTGGTACCAGCATTTTTCAGCGAAAGGCATGACAACCCATTCGGATGTCTCAATGGCACCAGGGCACCTGAAGTCTAACACTGAAGCTCATACATGAGGAGTAGATTGTTAAAATGCATGTTGAAGCTCATAAATGAAGGGAAGATTGTTAGGATGTATATGTAATCTGTGTTAGAAAATGTTAAGATGCACGTTAGAGGTCACAAATGGGGGAGAAATTATTGGGATGTATATATGAATTGTGTAAGATAAATCCCAGATCGAAAAATTAATATGGTATTGGGCGGTTAATATACCTAAATTGGCCTTTAACTCATTACCTTAAGATTTTAAGTGTAGGTGAGTCAATTGAATATATTTACTAGCTCGAATCGGACTTGAGTTCCCTCTTGTATGTATCCCCGACAAAAAGTATCGCGCTCGCAGCAGTATTTCATGTCCTTCTTAACTTATGTTTTTCCAAAATAATGTTGGAATTATTTTCCTTTTCATTTTGCTTTTCGATAAACGAAAATCTCGTGGAGCCGTGCACTGCACTCAATTTACAAAACCAAAAAAGTTGACAAACAAAAACAAACAAAGCCAACAAACAAACACATCATCATTTCGCTCCCTCTCCGCACTCCCCTCGCTCCCTTAAGAAGACCGACACTCCCACTCCACTCCCACTCCACTAATACACAGCACGAGCTCGCCCAGAAAAACCACATTCGGCCTCCCGCTTCTCCTACCCATGGAGGAGAGACCAGAGACGGAGCTCATCTCCATCCCGGCCACCCCACGCGCCTCCACGCCGGAGGCCCTGACGCCTTCGGGCCAGAGGTCGCCGAGGCCCGCGGCGGCTGCCGGGGGGAAGGCCCCGTCGGCGGCGTGGACGCCGACGTCTTTCATATCCCCGAGGTTCCTGAGCCCCATCGGAACGCCGATGAAGAGGGTGCTGGTGAACATGAAGAGCTACCTGGAGGAGGTGGGCCACCTGACGAAGCTCAACCCGCAGGACGCCTGGCTCCCCATCACCGAATCCCGCAACGGCAACGCCCATTATGCCGCCTTCCACAACCTCAACGCCGGCGTCGGCTTCCAGGCCCTGCTCTTGCCCGTCGCTTTCGCTTTTCTGGGCTGGTGAGAGTTTGACGATCTTTGTTTGTTTTATTTATTTATTTCAGTGTTTGATGAAATGTTTCTTGGGTTTTTCGATTTTGAGTGCTTCTTGATGAGTTGGGAAGAGAGTAAAAGCATTCATTGCTACCTGTTCCGCTTTCAGCATTTAACGGGGATTTTTCTTTTTCTTTTGTGAAGTGTGTTTCTAATTTGTTCATGTTTGAACTCTTTCGGCCAATCTTGTGTGCATTGCATACGTTGTCGTTCTTAATTTTTGATCTTCTTTCTTCTCAACTTCGCTCTCTTGTTCTATTCAATTGGAACTCGAATAGGAGAAAACTGAAATTCATAGTATTTTTCTTGTTTTCTTCTTCTTCTTCGGTATCCTTGTTTCATTGCTTTTACGCGACAGTTTCCTGGTACCAATCCAGTTTCTAAAGTTTCGCTCTCCTGGTCCTTACATATCTTGGCTATTCCAGACCTGTCGCTGTCCTTCAATTCGCTCCCACATGCCAATTCTCACCACCTTTGACTAAAGTTTTTGGCTTGTGGGTCTTGCGGCTGGGTGACTTGCTGAGCCTTTATGAGATTTGTTGATTGTGGATAGATTTGATTTAGGTGGATATAGAAGCATCCTTAAGGCAAGTCACGTCGTTTCTTGTTTAATCTTTTCCTTTTCCTTTGGAATGCTTTCGTTCACACTCAAGAGAAATGTCGCTTTCTTGGGCCACTAAAGATTCTGTTGTCTTGGTCTTTGGAGACTGTATATGCTTGATTGTTACATTTGTTGTCCTTTTCTTTTCGTCGTATGCCTGAAAAGAAGAAAAAGGAGATGTGAAGGATGCTGCTTTTAATAGTATATAATAACACAAAACAGTGTGCACTTTGGCTGTCTTTTAGTCTCTATCTATATACCTTCGCAATCATGTTCTTGAACAGCAGAGTAGTCCCATTTCTGTTGTTCTTTTCTTAATTCAACATTGCACGTTTGTACCACGATACACAGGCCTTGTTTACTCATCTATCGTTGCATAGTAACAGTTGGAGATGATGGTATCTGTCAAGAGTTCTTGAACCCTGCAATTAATCCGGTAAAAAAAGACTGATCTAACACATTCAGTTGTCTACTAAGGACAAAGAAGCTGATCATTAAACTTCATGGTTATCAGCATTTTTTATGCTTTTACATGTTTTCTACTAGTTCTATGAATTTAAGGATTCTTGATTAACTGCGCAGGAGTTGGGGAATACTATCGTTGACAATTGCGTATTGTTGGCAACTTTACACACTGTGGATCCTAGTTCAGCTCCATGAAGCGGTCCCAGGCAAGAGATACAACAGATATGTTGAGCTCGCGCAAGCAGCATTTGGTAAGCAAGCATGGAATGTGGACTTCACAAGTGATATGCGCATTGATATGCGACATGCCATATAATCTGCTTTCATGCCAGGATGGAATTGATACAAGTAACTTTGATCTATTGGCACTTTCTAAGTGTTACATACATGTTTCTCATTGTATTGGCTTGCTTATACGCTCGAGGGTAACTCTACAATAGGTTTTTCTTTCTTTAAATCTTGCCAATCCTGGTATATATTTCCTTCTTTTTTGGATTGACCAACCTCCAACTATTTAAAAATTTTACTAAATTAGCACAGCGATACATTCATTATAAGTAATCTTTCTTGAAATGATAGGTGTGCATTAATTGAATACTTTCAAATTGTTTGTCTACAGGGGAGAAGCTAGGACTATGGCTTGCTGTCTTCCCAACAGTTTATTTATCAGCGGGAACTGCCACGGCTTTGATTCTCATCGGAGGGGAGACAATGAAGCTGTTCTTTCAAATAGTTTGTGGTCCCCTATGTTCTTCGAATCCCCTGACTACCGTGGAGTGGTATCTAGTTTTCACGTCTCTATGTATTGTGCTATCTCAACTGCCAAACCTTAATTCAATTGCTGGACTCTCACTTGTGGGGGCTGTAACGGCAATCACTTACTGCACCATGGTGTGGGTGCTCTCAGTGAGCCAAGAAAGACCTCCCACCATTTCGTACGAGCCTCTTCCACTCCCTTCCTTTAATGCTTCTGTATTTGCCGTCATGAATGCGCTTGGGATTGTTGCCTTTGCATTCCGAGGTCACAATTTGGTTCTGGAGATACAGGTAAGAGTTATGATGCTTGGTTGCTTGAAAATTGGTGCTTTAATAGAAGTTACGGATTATTACCTAATGAAAATTTTGGGCTTTGCCTTACCAAAAAAACAAAAATTAAAGAAAAAACCTTACCAAAAAAAAAAAATTTTGGGCTTTGTTTAGGCAACCATGCCTTCGACTTTCAAGCATCCGGCTCATGTACCAATGTGGAAAGGAGCCAAAGTTGCTTATATCTTCATTGCCATGTGCTTGTTCCCTGTTGCGATTGGAGGCTTTTGGGCATATGGAAATCAAGTAAGTATTTTTTCTCTCACTTTCTCCCCTAAGATTATGCAGAAAGCATGAACATCAAAAGATCCCATTGGCAACAACTTTCAAACTGGACAAAATAGTCATATAAATTTATGACATCTTCCATTAACACGGTTGTGGCGATGAGGAGTGCCCATGGAGATCTTGATTAAAAATGGTTATGGACTTGCTACATCTTTGACAACAGCCTAGAGTAATTTACTAAGAATATTTACTTACTAAAAATTATTTGTTTGATCTCTTTTGCAGATGCCTCAAGGAGGAATCCTAAATGCGTTGTATGGATTCCACAGCCATGATATTCCGAGAGGACTTCTTGCGATGACTTTCCTTCTAGTTGTCTTCAACTGCCTCAGCAGTTTCCAGATTTACTCCATGCCCGTATTTGACAGCTTTGAGGCCAGCTACACAAGCCGCACGAATCGTCCATGCTCGATCTGGGTCCGTTGTGGTTTCCGAGTTTTCTATGGATTTGTAAACTTTTTTATAGGTGTGGCCCTTCCTTTCCTTTCAAGTCTTGCGGGGTTGCTTGGTGGACTCACTCTTCCGGTTACATTTGCTTACCCATGCTTCATGTGGGTCCTGATAAAAAAACCAAGCAAATACAGCTTCAATTGGTATTTCAACTGGATTCTTGGTTGGTTGGGAATTGCTTTCAGCTTGGCTTTCTCCATTGGTGGCATCTGGAGCATGGTGAACAGTGGGCTGAAGCTGAAGTTCTTCAAGCCCAATTGAGATCAAAGTTTAGTTTTTAACTGATGCTGCCTCTTAAACTACTGCGAGACAATCTGCAAGAATCATGTGCCATGGCAGGTTTTGGTGTTTTGGGGGAGATGTACTGCATGTATGTATATCTGTCTTATTGAGTATGATGATGCAAATATCATGATTTGCTCTGGTTTCAGACACAATGACCTTTTTCTCTATGTTCAAATTACAAGTGTATGAATACGATGTTATCTTTGCTTTTGTGCAATATGGAAGTTTTTTAGTATAGAGTTGCTTATTCAGGAAAGAAAAGAGCACGTTAGAATGATGCCAAGATGACATATACTGTCCACATGCTCCTCTTTCTTGAGTGGTAAATCTTGGATGGACCATTGAACTTCTAAGTTCTAACCTCATTCGTCAGATGGTAGAAGTGACGATCCTCAAAGATCAAACATCCTAAACACCCCACATCGTGTAGTTTAACAACATGGGTATAGATGATCGTGCTCCTGCTTGTTCTGGCATCCAGATTCGATGGCTCGTTATCTTTGGATGTTGAGGACGCTTTGCAGTTAACTTTCTCTCCATCTCATCAAGGCCAAGGATTGTTCGTTGGAGAATTTTTGAATCTTTTAACGAGAATTGTTTCTTATTAAGGACTACTACTCAGGAAAGTGAGCATAAGAATCTGAACAGGGCATACAAATCTTAAATCTTATCCTACCATTAGATCTAGACTCTGTTGGTAGTGCAGGTAACTTTAGCAATCTATAATTCTGTCTTCCTTTCCAACAAAGCAGCTCAAATCATGAATTTGATGTGTTTCTAGTAATCCATCTGAATTAAAAGATCCATAATTCTTTCAACCCACCTATGGAACCCAAAACCAACGTAAGTTGCCCCAATTCAAGTATTTCCGGAAGTAGAATTTGATCTTGATCTTGTTCTTGCAGGGGAACTTTAGGGGATTAGCATAACAATGTAATAGCATTACATGCACGATGAGATAGTAAGACAGCGACAATTCAAGCAGTGGCAGCCTCTTATTTTTTCATCAAAACCAACAAAAAGTCCACGTCCCGACTAGTCCTATCTCTTGTTTCTGCCAGCACAGCACTTCCTTGAAACACTTAGCACGTAGCAACGCTAGGAAACTCTGCATTTACCGGGAGCAAATCAGGACAATACCACTAGAGTACACACAGAATGCTCCCACTTCAGTTGCTACTGTGCTTTCTTCATACCGATCTTCTCGGCTTCAGCATTGCTTGCAAGGGGTGAAGCTTATGAGCTGTCAATCCCACTGTATCGACTTTTTCTTCCTTCACATCCCTCAGTCGCCATTCAAACCCCTGCACTAATCTGCCGATGGCTGTTCCAGAGATTAACAAGGCCTGAAGCGCTCCGGCACAAACCCTATTCCCACCTCCAAAGGCCGATGTCTTGAACAAGTCTGCTGGGTCATATTTCTCATCAAGAAACCTCTTGGGCATCCACTCTTCTGGTTTCTCATACTTCTTGTTGTCCATGTTGCATCCATATATGTTTATGGCAATCTAAACCAATGGATTTCGAGTTTCAATTCCTAATCCAAAATCCGAGACACGGAAGTGGCATAAAAAGACCATGTGTGCTCATTTACCTGGCTTCCAGCTCTCACAAAATACCCTCCTAATTGGGTATCTTTGTGCGCATAGCGTGGAGGAATTATCGGAACTGGACTGTGTTTCTTCAGAGTTTCATGGAATACAGCATTCAAATACGGAAGCTAAGACAAGTGGTCCTCCGTGAGGGTTTCAGAACCACAAACTTTTCCAATCTCTTCAACGACTAGATCCTGTCAATGAAATCACAATTACATAAAGTGTACGTACGAAATGGAAAGAATCAAAAAGATAATTAATTCGCTAAACCTGGCATTTTGGATTCTCAAAAAGTTCATACAAAGCCCACTCTGTTGTGACCAGAGTGGTATCAGAAGCCTGGATGATCACCTCCCACAGCTAGGGTGTCAATGGGCCGGGTCGGGCCGGGTCTCATAGAGCCCGACCCGGCCCGAAACTTAACAGTACCAAGTTGGCCCGGGCCGGGCCGATACCCGAATTTCAAAATTACAAAATTTAAGAAGACTCTTCAGACTTTCCCAGAGTTTCTACATCATCATTCCTTTCCTTGCATATCCATCATAAAAGCAAAGACCATATTATTTTAAGGCATATTGGTTGAGAGCCCAAGCTTAAAAGCAAAGACTAATTAAAGAAACGAATGCCTTCTCCGCACAAAAGAATTGGCCACGTATCTGCCAGCTTGCCATTTTAACCCACAATCAACGTCACAATCTGCCGAAGCTCTGGCACTGGAATGGCACTCTCCCCTGCCTTCTCCTCTGCTCTGGTCAGACGGGAAGAAACAGGGGAGGAGGCAGTGCAGCAAACGACCACTCTCTCCCCAGCCTTCTCCTTCGTTCCAATTCCTGTTCCTGCTTGAAGTGGTCTTTTAATCAAACTGTAAAATCTTAAACATAAAGCTTTGCCATCTTTTTTCACATCACTGTTTATCATGAACAACTAAAATCACCAATCGGGCGATCCCCAACTTCCTCAATCATAAAAGCAGGGTAATCTTCAAAAAGTCAAAAAGAAAATGCCGCAGCCTTCTCCTCTGATTAAATTCTTGTTCCTGTTCGAAATCGCGGTCCTGGTCCTGTTCCTGTTCGAAGTCGCTTTCCAAGTTGCTGTCCTGTTCTTGTTTGACTTTGTTTTCCTATGCCTGTTTGAAGTGGCCTTTTAATCAAGTAGTAAAATCTTCAATATTAATTGAGGTGCTATTGGAACACACGTCCTACTTGGCCAACCCCAACCATAGCAGAAGCCAAATATTCAAAATTTTCCCAAGCAGCTAGCTCAAATTCATACGTGTTATTGCACCAGGGCTTCAAGAATAAAGCTGAAATAGATAATCCTCAGAAGCCGAGCTTGGGCCATGCCAAGATTAATTAATCAAGCGGAACGAAAAGAAATGGCAAAGAAAAACAGAGCAAGACAATAGGAAACCGAGATTGCAATTGCAGACAGAGGCAAAGCCAAAGAACCAATGAAGAAAAGCTTATTCTCTGTTTCTCTCTAATCCACTAACACTAAAAGAGATTACTAAAAGCGAAAAGGGAAAGTTCAACTACCACCATAACTACACATAACGACCGAATCTTCCATAGGCAACTAGCCCCAGAATAACACAACAGTTGATCAGTTGGAATGAAAGGTGACGCCGCACATTTGTATCTCAAATTGATCAAAACCAACATTAATGCATTCAGATACACGTGAACCAATATTATTCGTAAGGCACCTTGGATGCTTCAAAGATGCACGTATCAAAGATCAGCTTAAAACCGTCCCAGCTTCCCTCAGTAAAGAACTGATGAGCTTTCACCACAGTGGAAAAGTAACAGACAGTTAATCCCGATACCATTGCTGGAACATGAATTGCTACAATCATCATCCCGATAAAGACTGCTTAGTTGTATGCTATAACCAAATGTCAAGTTGCTGTGTCAATCAATCTTTCACAAACGACAGGTTACACACAAATCAAGAGGACAAATTAAAACAGGCAAACAGGAAATTACAGTAAGCACGATAGTGAATTCGAGACCCACCTAAGCTTTTTTGTTTTGCTCTTTGAGATTGTGGATGGCTCGGCCTCACGAGCTTCAAGCAAATCACACCTCTTCTTCCCTCTCTTCTCTTACCTTGAATTTGACAACCCAATTTACTCCTCTTGAGCCTCCAAAGTTTCGGCCCTCAATGGTCCAAGACCGAACTCAATGTGCAACCTAATCAAATCCAACCAATTACATCAATTTCCAATCCAATTCAACCATTCATGAACCACAAGCCTCCATAACATTATCCTCATCATTATACCATGCTTTAATCATCAATTTAGAGCTCAATTCAACAACCACAACCCTCTAAGGTTCGGCCATGCACAGAACCAAACCGGTTCCTCACGGTTCTATGCATGCCGTGAGCTACCAGCCTCAATTCAACTCTAAATCCATCATTTAAATGCTATACCACCTCTTAACATGATTATTTAATGGTCCAAGAGGCTCACCGAATATTTGAGCTTGATTGGTTGCCGAAAACCCTTTTAAGTCGTCGGATTCTTCCCTGGTCAGTACCGGCAGTTTTCTGCTCCAATTTCACAAGGCCGGTTCGAGGTCAAACCTTTATCAATTGAAGCCTCAATTTTTACCACAGATTCATCTACATCTCTATTGAGTCTCCACAAAATTTGAGCCCAAAATTCCAAGATTTCGACCGGTTAAAAGGGTAAGAACCGGACCTACCTCGGGTGGGTTCCGGTTTCGTCGGTTTTTGGGAAAACTTCTGCCCAGAACGCCTCGGTGCTCCAAACACCGCAATTCTTGTTGGAGGGGTTCGGCAAGACATGGAGATTTGTTGTGGGTCGGCTGGCAGCATATGGTGTCTGGAAGTGGCCCTCGTAGGCACCGAACGGAGGCTCTAGAATTGGTCGCCGGTTCCTCCAAGTCAGTTCTCTGGCAGTTTCTAGGCGAAATGTACAAGGTCGGTTCGTGATAAAAAACTTATTAAATTAAGCCCAACTTTTTATCACAGATTCCTACACGTCTCAGCTTGATCTCCATAAAATTTGAGCCAAAGATTCTAACATTTCGACCACCAAAGGGACTGAGAAATGAACCTACCTCATTCTGAGTCATAATCTGTCGGCTTGTGGGAGAATTCTTGCTTCGGACTCCTCGGTGCTCCAAATGCCCTGATTGTTGTTGGAGAATGTCGGCAAGACATAGATATTTGTTGCTGTGGTCAGCCGGAAGTCAAAAAGTGGCCGGAGGTTACTGTGGTGGCCGGCGAACAGGAGGCCAGAAACTATCTCCGGCGAGTAGAGAATGGAGGAGGAAGAATATGAAGATGGCGTGAGCTTCATGGTAGTATGGCCAGTCACAATGAGGGGAAGAGAGAGAGAGAGAGAAGACTATATTCCAAGCTTGGTCAAATGGGTTGAATGTTAGGTGAAAAAAAGGTGAGATGACCCCTTCATGGCTTGATCCTTCACACATGGCATCTTGCTTTTCCAATGAGATCTATGGCCATTTTTAATCGTCATTTTCAGCATCCATGGATGGGTTGTAATGCCCATTTTCCCTTCTTCAATTATAATAACAAAGTTCTAAGCTTGAGGGGCAAAATGGTCATTTTACCCCCGATGTTCAGAATGTCATTTTTTTCGTCCGGAAACCTTCGATAGGGCGACGACCAATCCAAATAACGTTGGAATTCTTGATTTTCCATTTCAAATCTTTCAAGGCTCGTTTCTGATAGTTTTTCTCTATCAGACGTGGTTCCAGCCCATCTCGAACCGACAGGCGGCTTTTGCAGACATTACGCGTATCGACCCCGTGATTCATATCACGTTTAGGGCTTGTCAATTCATGGCGGCTTTGGTTGTCATGTAATTGTGAGGGTCTATTGCTAGTTCTCTCGACAATCCTTATGGCCAAAGCACCATTTCCTAGCTGAGTTCCCCAAGTCTATGTACGTTATCTCGCGTTAGCCTTTTCCCTTTGATCAGTCTACTCGAATTGATCAGGTTCGAGCGGAATACAACTGAAATCCATCTCTAGATACTCGCTTTTCATTACTGAGCCTAAAATCGACTGGAAATTAGAATGTCACACTAGATAACTGACAGACTTCCAATCTGAACTCAGAATTCCTCAAGTTCTCGAATAGCAACCACCCTTTTACCAGTAGGCCGAAAATACTCGATTTCCGGCTGAGCATATCTGCGACTCTGTTTTCCTTTCTAGGGTGATACAATATATCGCAATCATAGTCCTTAAGCAGCTCCATCCATCGACGCTGTGTCATATTCAGTTCCTTCTGTGAAAACAGATACTTCAGGCTCTGGTGGTCAGTGTCAATCTAGAACTTCTCGCCACACAAATAGTGTCTTTAGATTTTCAGAGCAAATATGATCGCTGCTAACTCTAAATCATGAGTCGGATAATTCATTTCCTATGGTCTCAACTGTCGGGATGCATAGGCCACTACTCCTCTATGTTGCATTAGTATACAGCCTAGTCCCTTTAGCGAAGCATCGCTATATATCTCATAGCCTTCGGTCCTGATGGAATCGTCAACACTGGTGTGGTTGTTAACTGATGCTTAAGTTCTTGGAAACTCCTTTCGCACTTATCCGTCAATTCGAACCTCGTTTCTTTCTTTGTCAACCTTGTCAGCAGCATAGCTATGGATGAAAACTTCTCCACGAAACGTCTGTAATATCCTGCCAATCCCAAAAAACTTCGGACTTTCGTGACCGTAGTAAGTCTAGGCCAATTCGTTACAGCTTCAATCTTCATAGGATCCACATCAATTCCTTCTCCAAACACCACATGGCCAAGAAATGCCACTTTCCTCAACCAGAACTCGCATTTACTAAACTTAGCGTAAAGCGAGCGTTCCCTTAGGGTCTGCAAAACAATCATAAGGTGCTCTTTGTGTTCCTCATTACTCCTTGATTAAATTAGGATATCGTCGATAAAGACTATGACGAATCTATCCAAGAATTCCTTGAACACCCGATGCATCAAGTCCATAAATGCGGCTGAAGCATTGGTCAATTCAAAAGGCATCACAGTGAATTCATAATGACCATACATTGTTCTAAAAAAGGTCTTATGTATGTCTTCTTTCTTGATTCTCAACTGATGATACCCGGTTCTCAGGTTAATCTTAGAGAATACCGTAGCTCCTTGCAATTGATCAAATAGGTCGTCAATTCTCGGCAACGGGTACTTATTCTTCACCGTCACTTGGTTCAACTGTCTATAGTCGATGCATAAACGCAAGGACCTATCCTTTTTCCTTACAAACAACACCGGTGCTCCCCATGGTGAAGCACTCGGTTGGATAAATCCCTTATCCAGTAACTCTTGCATCTGTACCTTTAACTCTTTCTGTTCTGACAAGGACATTCTATAGAGTGCCTTCTACATCTGCTCCGTCCCGAGAGCTAACTCAATCACGAATTCTATCTCTCGCTTTGGTGACAACCTTGATAACTCTTGGGGAAATACGTCAGGAAACTCATGCACTACCGGGATACTTTCTAGTTTAGGCTCCTTGGTAGTCATGTCCACAACTGCGACTAAGTACGCCTAACATCCTTCAGTCATCAACTTCTTCACTTTAAGGGACGAGACTAAAGGAATTTAGGTTCCTCCTCGACTTCCTGCAAATTCAAAACTAAGGCAGCCTTCTGGATAGAGACGGATTATCCTACGACCACAATACTCTACAGCTCCCTGTTTACCCAACTAGTCCATTCCTATGATCACGTCGAAATCATAAATGGGTAACACAGCTAAATCAATACTCTCCCTACTACCACCAATTACGATCCTATAGTCAGCACAGCCCAACAAAACCAGCACATTATCTTTCAACGGGGTGGCCACATGCAGAATCACACTCAACGGTTCTAGCTTCATATCAACCAAATCAACAAACCGAGAAGACACAAATGAGTGTGTTGCGCCAAGATCAAACAAAGCATATGCAGCTTGGTCACACAAATAAACGGTACCTATGACTACGCCTGGCATTTCTTCTGCCTCCCTACGGGCTCTGTATAAACTCTCCCCTAAGTTGGGGGTCGATTCTGATTAATCTGAGGAGTGACAGTTGACGGTCTAGCCTTTGGTTGCTGCCCTTGAGGTCGATTCTCTGGAGTCTGGTTTAGGCACGTTCTCATCTGGTGGCCCATCTGACCACACTTAAAGCATGCTCCAGTTCTTGCCGGACATGGTCCATTACCATGCCTTCTGCCACAAAGGCGACAGTTCTAGTTTGTGGGGTTCGGCGGCTTCACAATGTTCTTCCTTATCGGAGGGACAAAATGCCTATTGCCAGTCACTGGTCTCTTACCCATCTGACGATTGTCTTTAAATGAATTAAATCGCAATCCAGATGCGGCATTCCTTTCTTACAAATCCCGCTCAATCATTTGCCCTTGTTCATAGATTTCCTTGTAGGTCCTCAGATTCAAGGCTATCATCTAGCTGCGAAGCTCAGGTCTCCATCCATCCTAAAATTTCCGTGCCTTCTCCAGGGGATCTTCTACCTATTGAGGTGCGTACCCCGATAATCTAAAGAACTCAGCTTCATACTGGTCCACAGTCAGCTGATTCTGACGTAGCTGTAAGTATTCCACTTGCTTCCTTTCTCAGGCTGTTTTCGAGAAATACTTGTCATTGAATGTCGAAGTAAAGGCATTCTAGGTCATGGCCGTTCCTTCTGGAAAAACGCCATTTTTGGTGGCAGCCCACCAGTCATTTGCGATACCTTCCAGTTGGTACATCGCCAATAGTACCTTTTCATCGTCTGTGCATCTCAGGAATCCAAAGGTCTTTTTCAGCTTTTCAATCCATCTCAGTGCTAGTTTGGGATCTCCAGTCCCATCAAACTGGGTCGGCTTCAATTTGATAAATTATTCGATCAGTTAGCCTATTTGCCTGGCCACAATAATTTCCTCCTAGGCATTCACTGCCTCATTGCCCTAGTCGTGGTCGCCATTATTTCCGTTGCACCCGTTGTTGCCGTTGTTAGTGTTGACGGCAGCTATTGCGGCTCCTACCGCTTGGGCTATGGCAGCATCCCTATCCTGGGTCTGCCTATCGATGAGGTCGCCAATCCTTTCGAGCGTCCTCAGTACTCCGTCCATCCTCAGGTTCTCTGCTACAGGCGGTCTCAAGCTAAAGGCTCCGTTCCTAGGCCTTCCAGGTCTCCTAGACGGATTACTCATTCTTATACGCTTCTACTGAGCCTGGTCCACTAAAATTTTATCAAGGAGTTAGTAACTCATTCATTTAATCAAGTGCAGAGCTCCCACACAATGCCTTAATAAAAATAGTTACAATAAAACAGCCTTACACACAATAAATTCCACAGATTCTTCGATACGCAGTTCATAGCTATTCCTCAATTCCGTTCATCCCAACGGTTCACCAAAAATAAGCCATGCTCATTCACTTACCAGGCCAAAATCTAGAAATGACTTTCAACGCTAAACATGGAACTTCATCCTCATAAATCACCTCAACCTTGCCAAGGCCAAATGCCAAACACATACGCCAAGCCCTATGCTATGCTTCTCATGCCTTATTCTAGTAAATCCCCTAAGGTCTCACTACCCGTCTTTGTCCCAAGTTAATCCTCCTTATTACTCCAATCCTTAATCAATTTTGGATCGAGCTGACCTTGCTATGATACCAAGCAAACGGGGATGTCACGCCCCGCGTCTGGGCACGAGCGCGCGACTCCCTGCAAACACAAACCATCTCTCGAGGTCCCAAAATTCATATAAAGGTCGAGAGATATATCATATAGAAAGCACGCGGAAGCGATGATGCAAAAACTCTTCCATACAATATAAAATGGGACATGGGTAACGAAAGTACCAATAATACATAAACTTTTGAGTGTCCATACATGGCACGACAACTAAACATGTTGGTAACTAGAGTGGCAAGGCTAACACAAAAGACAGGCATCAGACTCCCAAAGAAGCAGGTTTCGAGAACACCATCAAAATGATAGACCAGAAAAATAGAGACTCCTAGGTCGAGCTACTTGAGTTATCGGTCTCCTCCTCAGTGGGCTCGTACTCTAAGAAGATCTCCGGGCAAACCTCCACGGTGTCCTCTATCTTCTCGTCAGCTGATGGCTCCACCAGATCATCCTCGTTAGCCTCGATCACTATCACCTCATCGGTGTCCTCCAGGGTCAGGGTCCTCTCAGGGCCAATCCTCGAGCCAGTGACGGACCACTCAGCCTCCATTGAATCCCAAGCGGGATGGCACAAACTGGGTATCACCCTACGAGGTACCTCAGTGGGCTTTGGTGGCCCTGTGGAAACGTCCCATACCTTCCTCAACCATGCCTCGTACTTGTGAGGCTTCCAGCTACTACCACCCTCATCTACCCAGACGACCATGTACTTCTTAACGTAAACGGTCCCCTGTCCGTTTGGGAACTCATCAAAATACACTAACATCTCTTTCAGATCTCCAAAACGGATTGGCCACATGATCACGGTCTAGGATATTAAAATAGGGTCCCTCAATGGGGTGAGATATACATCTCATTAAGGTGGGTCCTAACCCTAGATTAGGCTGACCGTCCACTTAGGCAATTACAATCACAAGCAATTTATATAAAATCACATGAGGCATTCAACTATCACGAAACAACACATGGATGTCAAGTATGCAATCTAGGCATCTTATTTCATCATTAAGCTCAAACACACGTTATCAAGCCAAATTGCACCTTCCACCCTTCTATGCCTCCTTTTGAATCATGCTCGCGTTTAAAACGCCTCAGGCTCGGTCCACGTAAACGCATCAAATCATCTCATTGACAAACCCGTGTAAACGCATCAGGTTTTCGATCTCAATGCTAGGCTTGTGTCGACACATCTCAACTTCGTCTTGTACTTCAACGCATCAGGACTATGCCATTCTCAACCCTGCGTCTCATACGCCACAAGGTGCCATTCAATTCAAACCCCGTGCCTCAGGACATTCATCCACACAACCCCGTGTATCATACGCATCAGGGTGTCACAATTTCTCAGATATGCCATAAGTTTAATTTATTTCATAGCACACATTCGAATGCAATTCATGCGGCGAACGACACATCCATGGCATGCGAGACAAATTATTTTGACATTCAAATGTAACAATCAATTCATAGCACTAGCAATGTCAAAAATTCAAGTTCTCTATATGTTTCTAGTACATACATTAGACAACCACGCTATGACTTCCAAGAACCGATCAATTCGCACACAAATTGTCCAATTGAGTCTAATCCTCCTATCAAAGGTTTAGAATCCCTTTACCTCATGCTTCACTCAACAAAATCCCTTCCCAATCACCTCAAGAACTCGATCCAAATGGCTCAAGAACAACTCAGCCACGCAACTTAAGGAAATTCATCCAATCATCAATTTTTCTTGCTCAAAACTTCACCTCACTAATCATACACCTCATGGGCCAATCAATTAACATCCTCCCACTTCTCAATGATGAATTTGAAGCTCAATTCCAACACCAACAGCCTCCCACAGAATCGGTATGCACAGAATAGAAATAAGGCATTTTCGGTTCTGTGTATACCCCAACTTATCAGCCCTTAAACCAACTTAAATCCTTAATTTATTCACTAATATACTTGCTAACATGTAGTTATAAGGGTTGGGGAGCCTCATAAAAAATTTGAAGCTAAGGCAACGTCGGAAAGTCCTTGAACGACGTCGGTTCCTTCGGGTTTGCTACCGGTCAGTTCTGGCCCTTCAAATACAAGACCCATTTGGGGTCAAAACTCCATCAAATTCATCCAAACTTTTTACCACAGCTCAATCTATGTGTCCCCTAGATGTCCACAAAATTTGGTTGAAAAACTCCAAGATTTTGGGGTCCTATGAGACCTTAAATAGTGGATTACCTCTGGTTGCGATGATTTCCGTCGACTTTCGGGAGATTGGCAGGCTGGAGCTCCTCAGGTGGTCAAATGACTCGCTTCTACTTGGGGAGCGTCGGCAAGAGGATGAGAAAGTAGCAGGTGGTCGGCTCGGTGGCTGGGGGTCGTCGGAAGTGGCGGTCGACGACGACGAACAGCAGCGGCAGAACCGGTCGGGCGGCGAGCTTCACGGCATCAAGGAAGAAGAAGAAGAAGAAGAAAATGGTAGAGGAAAATGAGGGTTTCAGCCAAGAGAGAGAATGAGAGGTTTATACTTTAATTGGCTTGGTCAAGATGAGTTGAATGGTAGGTTAAAAGTGGTTCTATCAACTCAAGGCTTGATCTCTTGACACTTGTCCATTGTCTCAATCAATGCTCATCCGATGGCTCTCAATTCTTCAAATTTTTGGCAGCCTTGGGGTGTGGTTTATGATCAAAATGCCCTCATCCAATCCTGTAGGCAAGGTTAGGTCTTGAGGGGCAAAATGGTAATTTTACCCGCGACGTCCGGAATGTCATTTTTTCGATTTCAAATTCCTTCGATAAGGCAACAACCAATCCAATTATAATGTTGGAATTTTTCATTCTTCATTTTCAAATTTCAAGACTTGTTTCTGAATCATTTCTTTATCCGACGCGATTTCAGCTTATCCCGAACTGACAGATGGCTTTTGTAGACGTTACGCGTATCGACCTTGTAATTCATACCACAATTAGGGCCCGTCAATTCATGGCGACTTTGGTTGTCATGTAATTGTGAGGGTCTATTACTAGTTCCGATGGCCTCGATCGTCACGATTCGATTTAGGAAAATTTTGTAAATTATATATTGGTTAAGCGGCATCACCCGCGCTCCAATCATATTACGCTAGCAGTGCATTCCTTAATCGTTCTTAGATTGACCTTTTATGGCTCTAAATGTCCCCTCGACAATCCTTATGGTCAAAGTGCCATTTCCTATTCGAAATCCGTAGGTCCACGTACCTTGTCTCGCGTTAGCCTTTCCCTTTTGGTCAGTCAACTCAAGATCCGAGCGAGATACAACTGAAATACATCGCTAGATACTTTCTCATTAATGTGTCTTGAAATGACAAGAAAAATCAGAATGTCACAATGATGGTGCCTTAAGCGCCTTAGACTTAGATAGACTATTTTGTCAAGTGTAAAACGTGTGAACATTATAATATTTTCTTGACATTTAGATACTCATTTGTATTAAATGTTACTTTTAATGCATGTGTATGAGCATAAGCATGTTTTATCGATGCATCAAAACTATCGCCAAAGATTGCGCTTCCTTTAATTTCATGAATTTTCTTGACAAATGATTGAAAGAACTGCTCATGCGAGACTAAGGCTTGCAAGGTAGTCCTTTTTCTCGTTCATCAATAGAAAATATGCAATTGAAGGAATCCTGTACTTTCCTTATTTGTTCTAAAGAGATGTTTACTCGTTATTTTCAAATAAACATGTATTCTCTAGTTACGGAATTACCAAGACATCATTTTCGTACTCGACTTAAGACAAGAATGGAACGACAGGAATTGACTCTGCGAGTGGGCATGTTAGAGATCCAGATGACTACCATGACCACCATGACCACCATGATGGCTGAAATTAAGGTTATGTTGGAAGCATCCCAAGCTAGACAAACGACGGTACCTAACCTGAACAACTTAGGTCAATCTTCAATACCTGATACAACTGACAAAGGGATGGCTAAACGTGCCCAACATGTCGTAGAGGACATTCGTTCGCCAAATGTCCAGCCACAATCGAAGATGCTTCCTGTTGTCATCAACCTCGAGAAGGAGGAGAAAGGAAAGAAGGTTGGGAAAAATGAAGCCGAGGCTAAAAGAATAGCCAAGATTGAAGAGTGCTTGAGCAGTCAGGGCTATGAGTTAGCTCGTTTCGACAAGATATCACAGTTTGCTAAAATGGAGACTCCTCCGGACTACAAAGAGCCGGACTTTGTGAGAAAATACAATAGGACAGGCTGTCCACGTGCTCATCTTAAATACTATCTGCGTAAGATGGCACACTATTCTGATTATATTCCGCTTCTAATGAATACATTCCAGGAAAGTCCAGCTGGCGCTGCTTTAGCTTGGTTTATTGAGTTAGACCTGGATGATTACGACGGATGGGAGGATCTTGCTAAAGATTTCCTCAGGCAATATAAGTTTAACACGGCCACGACCCCGACAGGGGAAGATCTATTGCCAACGGTGAAAGGGAGAAGCGAAACGATCATAACATATGCTCAGAGATGGTGAGCCTTGGCAACTCAAGTGAAACTGTCGATCTTGGAAGATGACTTGATTGACCTGTTCTTGAAGGCACTTCACTATGAGTACTTTGATAGACTAAATACTTCAAGATGTCAAACCTTTGCACACTTGATAAAGGTGGCTGAGAGATTATAGTGGGTTTTGAGAGAAAGAAGGCCAAATGAAACTTCAACAAGAAAGCAATATCCTCCAAGGAAAGAAAGAGAGATCGAGGTTGATATAGCCTTTGCACCAGATTCCAATAAACCTAAGGTGTTCACTAATTCCAATCAGGCAAGAGGAGGATCGCATGGTCAGTGACTAAAGGACAAGAGCCCAAGAAAAGACAACCTCCGAAGCAATTTTCTCAACTTCCCAGATCGTTGTCTAAATTACTCGCGATGTTATTAGAGCAGCAATTGGTGGCAAAGGAACCTCCCAGAATAAATTCAGCAAAATATCCTGGTTTCGATGAAAGCCAGACTTTCACTTATCATATGGGTGAAAGTGGACATAATGTAGATAATTGCTACATCCTTAAGCTGAAGGTTCAAGCTTCCATTGACAATCAAATTTTGAAATTTGATGATGTAGCTCCAAATGTGCAAGAAAATCCACTCCCTGACCACAAGATAGTTGGTACAATATTTGATGACGAGGAAGGGAACCATCTGGAGTTGAAGGTGAATGTACCAAGACCAACCAATATTCTGGCAATCGCATCATCATACCAAAAAGAGGGAGAAGTATCGGCTGAAACAAAGAAGTTATGTATTGTTAAGATGATGAGCCTGGGGATAATGTCAAGTGTCGCTGATGACGAATTTGAAGGGATCAAGGCCTCGATGAACTTAGAATGGAACCAATTTGTGGTTGAAACCGAGTGAGGAAGTATATGGAATGTTCCACATGAAAATCTGGTAGGCGACATAGAACTGATTATCAAATCAGAAGAAGAGTTTGATGAAGACGAATTGAAAGCTGCCAAGCGAAGTTTGGCTTATTGTAGATTTGTTACCAAAGCACTGGAGAGAGGCGAGATTATAGATAATCTAGGCGAGGATTCAGGTGGGTACAATTTCAAAGTGAAGTACTCTGCTCCCCCCAGTTTCTTTCAGAGAATGGAGGATATTATACCGGATGGATGGGGAGGTATGAATGATCCTATTCAATTAGAAATCTTGGAGGCGGTGATAAAGCCTTTAATAGAAGAACCTGAATCACCACTCAACTGAGTGATATCGGGACATTTCCTGCGCATAGAGGAACAAGTAGATGATCTTTCGAGAGAGATGGAAGATGTGTCATTTAGATTGACAACGCGCAGTTGTCCTCAAACGATAGATAACAAACTTGACACAGAGCAATACATTAGGATGGAGAAAATAATACCTAGTGGCGATGCCTGACTGAACTGTTCAAAAGAGTAACAAGACATTTGAAGCTTACAATATCAGCTGAGTCAAGTGACGCTGACAAATATCACCAGTTGGAATGCGAAAACTTCTTAGAAGACTTTGGTGATACTATGGCAATGATTGAGACTGCTATGACTATAGTGATCAAACTGGATGAGCTTGACAGTTTGGACCAAGGAGAGGATTGTTTGGTGAAACCGGTGGTAATTCACCAACCAAGAGATGAATTCGATGACAAATCTGAACTAGAGATATCCCACCTAACGACGGTAACCATACAAGTCCCGCCGGTTGAGATTTACGACTCTAAGGTAGTTCATTGGGACTTTGAAACGTGTCACGTCTTGAACCCGACGAGCACGCGAACATCCCACCAGACCGTAATCAAGCTGTGCCATCCAGGATCTTTCAGCCCTCATGTTCTCAAATCGTATACATGCAGAAGCAAGAAATTACTTTGTACATAAATAAAATCAAGATGACATAGGACAAAAATAAATAGTACACTTCTCAACCTATAAACACACCTCAATTCATTTCAATGATCAAAACTAATCCACCAAACAATATACAGTCTCTAAGATCACCCAACGTCTTAAATATAGTTGATCAAATACTTCCTCGAATGCCAATTCTTGACAAGTTCGGGCTTTCTTCGCTTAGGACCTGAAAAAGATATGCCCCTACTAGGGTGAGATAAAAATCTCAATGAGTGAAACCTAAACCTAGACCTAAACGTCAGTCCCCCAAGACTATGCATCTAACACCAAATCAGACAAATCAACAAAGCTAGCATGGTTAAGCAAAACAATTCATCACATTCAATCTTAGGGTTCAAGCTCAATGGAGAAGCACATGCATCGATACACAATTGCCACGACTTTCTCATTCACCCACATACTCCTCTGGCACTCTTGCCACCTAACATCACTGGGGCTATAGGCTAATCGATATCGTCGTACTACTAGGGTCACAGGCCAATCAGTATTTTCAACGCTTGTAGCCATTCAATGCCACTAGGGCCATAGGCCAATCGACATTCTCATTCTCATTCGAGTTCGCCACACTCCGATACCACTTGGGCCACAGGCCAATTGGTATCTTTAATATCTTTCAAGCTCACCACCATTCAATACTACTGGGGCCACAGGCTAATCGGTATTTTCATCATTAAGACATTTAGTCAATTGGTACCATTGGGGCCACAGGCCAATCGGTACTTCAGAGGCTCACAGCCATTTATCATCTTAGGGACTCATAGCCAATGCGATCTCCGAAGCCACATGCCAACGTTCATTAGGATATATAGCCCATTCATATAGCATCGGCACTATAGCCATTTATGTATCATAGGCGTTAAAGCCAATTCACTAGCAGGGCTTCATAGCCAATAGATATCACAAGCATTACAGCCATCACGTAGGCATCACAGCCAATTAAACAATCAAGGGCTCAATAGCCACTTACCTCACAAGGCTCTCTAGCCAATTGAAGCACGCTAGCCAAACACAACATTAAGGCATATCACAATTCAATTGTTATACTATGCCATTCAAGTCATGGAATCCGCTACTTAATCAAGCAATTCAAGCACTATAATTCATCAAGCACTCAATTCACTCAACCAATTAATCCAGTGGTGTCCTAACATTCGGGTAAGGGTTTAGGAAACACTTACCTTGATCAATTAGCAAAATGTCACACAAAGTGACTCTCCTCAACGCCACAAGTATGAAATCTCTAAGAATCCTTCGTCAACCTAGAAAAATTCATCAATCTTGAATCAAAAGTCATTGAATTCTCACTTATTGAATTCTCACTTCTTTTAATCCAATTTCTCATTGGCCATACCATAGGAAATTCAAGACGTTTTATTGAACAATTGAACACATATCAACACTCCCACGAACCCTTAATGTGTTCGGTTCATATGATCACATACAAGGCAAGGTACAACTTAGGTCATTGTGAGCCCAATTGAAGTCACACTACCCTTTAATCAACCCCCAACAGAGTCGGCCAGCAACGGTATCCACAAAACAGAACCGATTTCGGGTTCAATCCACTCAATCAAGCCATAAATCAATTTCAAACTTCAATCCATCACAAAACCAACACAACAAAACCTTAATCTACATGTTAAGGGAGCTTACCGAAGATTTGAAAGTAAAATAACACCTCAAAGACCTTTGAACAACCCGGTTCCTCCACGATCCTCAAACGGACAGAATTTGTTCGGTATAAACCTCCACAAACTAGCCATGTACACCCATAAAAAATCATATAAAACCTTAATTTAAACTTACTAAACTCTTATACTATGATTTTAGAAGAGTTCATCGAAAATTTGAAGCCATTTGGAGTTCAGACGCCCCAAAAAACGTAGCCTCTCCAAAATCGGGTCAGAATTTGACCTTTGCCCACTCAAACAGACCTACTGAACAAACAAATGAGCCAAATTAAGCTCATAATACATTCCTATAACGAAAAGATGATAATTTGTAAGATGACGGTGATTTTACCTAAATTCGATATCGAACGACAAAGTTATGACCAAAACAGTGAGTCAGTTTTTCCCTATTCGCGAGAAACACTGCTCGCCCGAGAGTAAAATGAAGAAGAGGAAGACGGTGGGAGATGGTGGCCAGCCAAAATGGAAGAGAGAGAGAGGGTTTCCGGTCCAATAATACATTTTTAGTCAATGAAATAAGATGGGTAATTAATGGGCAATTAATACTTGGCCTTCTTTTTGATTGACACTTGGCACTCTTTCATTGGTTGCTTCATTGACTTTGGCTTCCTTTGACTCATCCTCATCCAATTTTTCGGCAGCATAGAGAGGAGGGAAATGATCAAAATGACATTCTAAACTTCTTAAGGTAAGGCCAAAGGTTGAGGGGCAAAATGGTCATTTGACACTTTTCGTCCGAAATTCTATTTTTCAAGTATAAACCACCCTCGATGAGGCGACGTCTATTTCAATTCAAATATTGAAATTTCTCAATATCCAATACCTAAATCTCGAGGTCCAATTTCATATTGAACTCTCGTCGACTGTAATTCCAGTTTATCTCAAACTGACGGGCGACTCGTGCAGGCATTACGCGTATTGACCTTGGGATTTCTTTTAAGCCGTGGCGACTTTGATTGTCATGTAATTACGAGGGTTTATCGTTCATTCCTTCGATCCTGATCATCAAAATTCGATTTAGGAAATTCTCACAAATTACACATTGGTTAAGCGAAATCACCCGTGTTTCAACGTATAACGCTAGCAAGACATTCCATGATCGTCCTTAGATCGATCTCTGCCGGCCCAAGATATATCCTCGACAATCCTTATGGTCAAAGTGCCATTTCTCATTCAAATTTCCTAGGTCCACGTACTTGACTTCCCGTCAGTCTTTCCCTTTTGTCCAGTTAACTCGGGAGTGGCCAACTCCGAGTGAGTTACAACTAAAACACATCGATCGATATATTTTCATTCAATAGACTCGAGAGGGTCAGAATTCAGAATGTCACAATTTTTCCCCCTTAAAGAAATTTCCTCCTCGAAATTTGTCATTTTCTAGTTATCCAATCTCACGAGGTACAGACACCTCATCGCATCCTCATTCTCTAAAGTAGATCCTCCCATTATTTGACGTTTCTACTTGTCATTTCTGACAAAAGTCATATATCTCCAGGACTAATTTCCCTCAGTCCTCAACTTGTACTTGCTTTTCTCTATTCTCTTTTGACATTCGTAATATCTGTCGGTGATACGCCTTTGAGCATTTGAATCTTCCTTTCAATTTGCCTATTGGTCCGAGTATAATACAGGATAATACGTGCATCACACTGCAACCCTGCATTTAAAATTCCCAGTCCTAAGGCTTTTCCAAAACATCTCCTTAAATTAATGTTCTTTCCTCTCATGATCATTACCAAATCATCATGAAGACATATCCTTAGTGCCTCTATCATTTGGCATAATCATCCAATTCAAACGTCCTTTTGTATTGTCGGGGACGTATAAATTTCATTAGCTTACCCTCGATTGTTCAAATTGAACCATAGCCTTCTCGATTTCTTAGGCAAACTCATGATTGAGTCCTTAATAGCTTTTCTTCAATTACATTCGAGATCCCCAACGACCAATTTAATCCACCAACTTGCAACGGTCGTGCTTTCCCTTCAATCCCTTTAAAGCAGTTAACATTTTCAACTCTTGCAGTTCACACAGTTGCGACGTCTTTCCTTACCCGAGCAACGCTCCCGTATCCATAAGTAATTTCATCCATCGGCGTTGCTTCTCATCAATTCCTCTCGGGAAACTACTAAGCGATATCTTTTGGAGTACATATAAATTTGCAATCTTCTTCCACCCAAACAATGTTTCCCAAACTTTATCACGAGTACATTCGCAAACCAACTCCAATCATGCTATGGGCATTCCAATTCATATGACATTATTGTCACGACGTACAAGAAATATCTATTTCAAATCGCCTTATTATGCCTCAAATTTCCTTTCCACATCGCATCACTAAGATTCCCTCGACTCTTTTGATTATAAACAGGAACGCCATTACCAGCGTAGTCATCAACTTGACTCAAGTCCTTGAAAATTCTTTTCATGGTCATTTATTCATTCGCGTTACATCTCGTCCTTAGTTTATTTCACCAATAGAATAGTTCCTCTGGGAAATCTTCCCTCAACATCTATAGCAGACCATTATAATCCATCAGACTTAGTGTCATGCCTCGAACTCGAGGAGCTCGCGTACATCCCACCAAGCCGTTTCCAATTCAAGCTCCAGCATCCAACGGCCAATAACTTACAACTCTTTACAAAAAATATGCCCGCGAAAGCGATGCCATCTCCATTCTCAAATAAATCAACAATCGATGACTTAGGATAGATACACCAAAATCTCATTAACCAATTACTAAAAGATCAATTCCAATTTCACCAATCCGAAGTACAATCCCAATATCACCAAAGGCAAATCCATTCTAAATACCATTGATCAACTATCTTTTCAAATGCCAATCCTTTGCAAGCTCGTGCTTCCTTCGCCTATAACCTAAAAAATGTAAGCGCCCACTGGGGTAAGATATAAATCTCAATAAGGTGGGTCCTAACCCTAGGTTAGACCGACCGTCCACTCAGGCAGTCATCTATCCATATATTTCAAACTCATAATCATACAAGCATATCAAGCCCAATCAATAAAATAGCAACATGTAGATAACAGGCGTGCAACGATGACCTCATGTCACGCTCAAATGGTCATGTACACCTGTCCTGCCACTTCACAGCATACACAATCTCCGCCTGCCTCAGTCTCCCGCCCGCAACCTCATCGTATCAGGCTCGGTTCACGTAAACGCATCAGACAGTCATTGAAAACCCGCGTAAATGCATTAGGTTTCGGTAAATCTCCAGGTCAATATCCTCATCTCAGAACTCCGTCCCACGAATGGTTCGCATCAGGATTGTGGCTATCTCAACCCCGCGATGTCGTCGCATCAGGGCGTCCACATCATCATCCCCACCCCACGATCTCGTTGCATTAGGGTATATATCTCTAACGTCTCATACGCCTTAGGGCCTTTCCGTCCCGCGAATAATTTGCATCAGGATCGTGGCCATCTCAACCCCGCAATTTCATTGCATCAGGGCGCTACATAATATCAATTCCACCCTACGATCTTGTCGCATAAGGGTATTCTCATATCTTTATCCCACGAATAGTTCGCATTAGGACTATGTCTATCTTAACCCCGTGATTTCGTCGCATCAGGGTGCCACATAATATCAATTCCACCCCGCGATCTTGTCGCATTAGGGTATCCATCTACCGCCTTGCGTCTCATACACCTTAAGGCCTCGCCATATCAGGCTCATGCCACAACCATAACTCATACTATGACTTCTAATTCATTTGCACACACGATACCAAGTGCAAATTCAAGCGCAATTCGAAAACTCCGTGGCGTGACAAGCAAATCAATGATATTCGAATAGGGCAAACAACTCGGGTGTAAACAATATCACACACAATCATCCTATAACATCTTAAGATATAATGAAAGCTACCCCCTTGGATAATTTCTCATAATTCAACCCAATTGAACCTCGACTCGCCCAATCGAGTCCGATCTTCCTAGCATAAGGTTAGGAATTCTCTTACATTTGATTTTCCAACACAATTTACTCCTTTTGAGCCCTCAAGTTTCAGCCCTCAATGTCCACAACTGGACTTGTTGCTCAACCTAACAAAATTCAAGCAATTCCGTCAATTTTCACACTCAATTCCTCAATCCACGAACCCCAATCATCCATATCCTAACCCTCATCATCTAATCATGTATTAAACATCAATTTGAGGTTTAAAACCACCCGCTCTTCAATCCACCAGAACCGGTCTTGCACAGAACCTACCCAGTTTAATTCGGTTCTGTGCATACCGTGCACTATCCATCCTAAATTAACTTCAATTCCATCATTTAACCCTTATCCTACCTCTTAACATGTCTATATAAGGGTTCTTGAGGCTCATCGAAGATTTGAAGTCAATTGGTTGTTGGAAACTCATCGAACGTCGTCGGTTCTTTCTAAGTCAGAATCCGACAGTTTCTATGCAAGATTTACAAGGCCGGTTCTTGGTCAAAATCTTATCAAATCAAGCTCTAATTTTTACCAAAGAATCATACACATCTCAGCTAGATCTCCACAAGACATGAGCCCTAAATGCTAAGATTTCGTCCATCAAAATGACTGAAAATCGGACCTACCTTAATTTGAGTCAATTTCCGTCGACTCCCGGGAAAATGCTTGGCCGGAGCTCCTCGGTGCTCCAAATGACTTGATTCTTATTGGAAGAGTTCGACAGAACGTGGATCTTCATCGGTGTGGCCGGCCGGTGGTCGGAAGGCGACCGGAAGTGGCCGTTGACAGCACTGAATAGGAGGTCACGAAACTGTCTCTGGCGATCAAAAGATGGAGGAGTAAGAAGATGGGGTTTCGGTGGCTTAGGGGGAGTCTTGGCAAGTCAAAGTGAGGTGAGGAGAGAGAAAAATTTGCTATATACAAGACTTGAGTCAAATGGAAGAATGGTAGGTGTGGAATGGTAGGTTTGACCACTCAATGGTAGATCTTGTGACACTTGGCATTGTATTTTTCCATGGAGATCCAATGGCTCTCCTTTAGTCTTCATTTTCGGTAGCCATGGGAGGGTGTAGTGTCCATTATGCCCTTCTTCAATTGTAAGGGCATAGTTCTAATCTTAAGGGGTAAAATGGTTATTTTACCCCCGACGTTTAGAACGTCGTTTTTCTCACTTCGGAGTTCATCGATAGGGCGACGGTCAATCCGAATAACGTTTGAATTCTTGATTTTCCAATTCAAGCTTTTCAGGATTCATTTCTGATAGTTTTCTCCATCGGACGTGATTCTAGCCTATCCCGAATCGACGGGCGGCTTTTGCAGACATTACGTGTATCGACCCCATGGTTCTTATCACGTTTAGGGCTCGTCAGTTCGTGGCGACTTTGGTTGTCATGTAATTGTGAGGGTCTATCGCTAGTTCCCTCGACAATCCTTATGGCCAAAGTGCCGTTTCCTATCCAAGTTCCCTAGGTCCACGTACCCCGTGTTGCGTTAGCCTTTCCCTTTTGATCAGTCTACTCAAATTGATCTGATTCAAGCGGAATACTACTGAAATACATCTCTCGATATACACTTATCATTAATGAGCCTGAAATTGACTGAAAATCAGATTGTCACAACTCTTCCCCCTTAAAGAAATTTCGTCCTCGAAATTTGCAACCTTCCAACTCATCCAATCCTTCGGGGTATCGGCGCCTCGTCGCACCCTCACTCTTCTGGACAATCCTTTCCATGGCTTGACGATCTTGCTTGTCCTTTCCAACCTAAAGCCATCTTTCCTGTGGACTTGTCTCCTTTAGTCCTCAATCTGATTTGCTCTTCTCCATTCTCTTTCGGTACTCCTGACATCTCTTAGTAGTTCTTCTTCGAGCGTTCACCTTATCTTTTTCATTTGTCTATAACCATTATTACCATGCCCTTGCCAGAATGCATTCTTAATAGTCACATCTTTTGGCGTATTACTCCTTTCGAGCTTCCTTTCACGCCAACAGAGATTCCAAGGCGTTATCAATTTGCCCTCCATTAATCAAATTGAGTTATGGCCCTCTTAACTCCTCAAACATTTACATGGTTACTTTCGTAGCAATCCATTCTCGGTTTCATCCGAAAATTTCCTTGAATCAAAGTGGTCCTTCAACTTTCATCCGCACGTCTAGTGCTCGACTACAAGATAGACAAATTTCAACTTTCCACTTTATCACCGTTATACATATGCCTCTTGGCACATCTTTGTGCCATCCCCAGGAAACACCCTAATTCTCTCTTTGAATTTCAATGAGGTCATCTCCTTAAATTTCTCCCCAATGCTGGACTCGTACTTTCGTCCATGGCCTCAAGGGTTCCATCTATTTCTATAATTCCTCCAGTATCGGTGCTTAATCACGGCACACCTTAATTTCCTTTCGGCCTTCAGGCCAGGTGTTTCTAGTAGCCGTTACGCTAGTTCATTAGCAAATTTCCAATTTAAGAGTTGAATCTCTTACTTCTTGAGGAAAGATTTTTCCCTCCATCACTGATTATCCACAGCTCAATTCCCAACTGTGGGCATTTGCTAAACAATTCACCCTTCCTTAACGATATGAATACCGCTATTACAACACTTGGGTGATCTCTTAGTTCCACATGCTTCGTTTTCAATTCCCTTTAAGCAGTTCCTACTCTCAACCTCTTGTAGTTCGCATACCTCAAGGTCTTTCCTTGCATAAACAATGCTCATATATCCACAAGTAATTTTATCCTTCGGCGTTACCACTCATTCAATTTTTCTCGAGAAATTGTTTAGCCTTGCAACGTTCTTTCACTCAAACAACATTTCCCAACTTTATCACGAGGACATTCGCAAACCAATTCCAATCATGCTCTGGGCGTTCCAACTCCTATAACCTTATCATTACGACACACAAGCAACTTCCATTTCAAATCGCCTTGTTATATCTTCAATTTTCATTTTGCGTCGTGCCACTACAACCTTCATAAGCTTTTCAGTTTTCGACACGATATGCCATTAACCGCATAGCCATCAGCTTAACTCGAGTCCTCGAAAACTCTTTTCATGTTCATTCACCCATTTGTATCACATCTCGTCCTTAATCCATTTTATCATTGGAACAGCTCTTGTGGGGAATCTTTCAACGGTCTGTCTATTGCAATTCATCAATCCCAAGAAGCTTGCACTTTCCGCAACTCACATCGACTATAGTCGATTCGTTACTTATTTCAATCCTCAAAGGCTTCCTAAGGATTCCTTTTTTTTTTTTCAAAAGTTTCACGATCGAGGAATCTCATTTCATTAGGTCCACGGCTCACGCTCTTCACATTTGTCATATATCGAGCATCTCCTTAAATTCGATAGGGTACCTTCGAAGGTCATTCATGTTTCTCATGACTCCTTAAATGAGTCCAATCATTGTCGCTCAAGACGGTAACAATCCACCCAATCATTCCTTGGACACTCAATTCAACTAATATCAACTTTTTCTACTATTCCTCACACTTTTAACTTGAGAGCTCAGACCTTGGCTCTCTATCGTCATGGGTCTCTTCTAGGACCGCACGACATTTTACTTATTCTTGTCACTCTTCTCTTGAGAAGCATTAGTGCTTTAGTAGTCATAACTCACTAAAGCGACCTTATCCCAATTCTGTTCGTTCCACTGAACGTCAACATCATCTTGGAATTCAATATTATCTACAAGACTGTCTCTCTGACTTTACTTTTAGTAGTCATTCAAGTTATGTGTCCTCTTCCTTGGTATAGACGCTCATTCATCATACTTAGACAATTTAAAGTCTTTCTTCCTTTTACAGTAGGGTCTCTTACCCTAAGGAAGAACCACACAGCTTCGTGACATTTCCTCACTTCAAATTCACCTTGTCCTTACCATTTCTTAGGACGTAAACCTTTGAGTCTGCACCGACGGCGATACCTTTACTCCAGGGTTCACATGCCACCTTACTTTCACATTCTCTTTCCCATAACTCTGTCACCTCAAGTGACAATATTTGTCCGTCCTTGGGTCTCACAAATTCCCATGCTGAATACTCAATCCTACGTTCTCGAATTACTTTGTATTTACACTCTAAGCGCTCTTTTCGCTTACCCAACCATTCATTGGAATTACAAATAATCAAGACTATTAAGTCTATTCACTTTTCCTTTCGTCAATGACCACTCCATGGTCCAATCGCCCTTTAAGGACAATGCTCCATTCTTTAGGGAATAGCAACTCATGATTTCACTCTTCATGGTTTCAATTTAATCAACCGATTCCAGGAAATCATTAACTTTAGGTAATCTAGCGTGCCGATTCTTCCTCGACCTCATCCATAATAGAAAAGACGGGCTACTCATTTTTCACCATGTGTCTTACATCCAGGTAATCAACCATTTCCCATAGGCACGTTCCGTACTCACATTGAACACCTTTTTGCTCGTAATCCATGAGCAGGAGTTCTCTGATTCATAGGTCTTTCAATCATTCTCCTCTTTAGCTGAGTCCTGTCACCATTCCTTAAAATTAAGAATAACAATCAGCCATATGGTTCTCAAGTTCCATCCACTCAGGGACTTACTCACTTATTCAAGGGTCTTTAACCACTTTTACCATATGTGTCACCCCCCCGAACTCGGCGAGCATGCGAACATCCCTGTCCATGCCGTTCATTTAAGAATACTCTAGGATCCAACGGCCAATTCCTTATAACTCCTTTAAAGAATGCATGCAGAAGCGATGCCATCCCCCGTCATATAAATACAACAGCATACCGATGACTTAGGACATATACAGCTATCACACTTGGAAACTTTCTCATAACTAAAAGATCAATTCTCAATTCTTCAATCAGAAGTACAAACCCAATATCATCATAAGACAAATCCAATCTAATGCAATTGATCAACTATCTCTTCAGACGCCAATCCTTGGCAAGCTCGTACTACCTCCACCTGGAACCTGTAAAATGTAAGCTCCCACTAGGGTGAGATATAAATCTCAGTAGGATGGGTCCTAACCCTAGGTTAGGCCGACCGTCTACTCAGGTAGTTCTCCAATCCTCTATCTTTTCAAACTCATAACTTATAGGCAGATAGGGCACCATTAAATGAAGCAATGACATACAAACGACAGGCATGCAAAAATGAACCTATGTCACAATCAAATGATATTGCACTGGTATACTAGCCTACCACTTCACCACATCCATCAACCTCTGCCTGCCTCATTCTCTAGCCCGCGATTAGATCACATCAGGCTCGGCCCGCATAAAAGCATCAGACCGTCATCGGTGACCCGTGTAAACGTATCATGCCATCTTCGGTGACCCGCGTAAACGCATCAAGTCCTGATTCATTTCCAGGCAGGGTTTATGAGCTCATACTCTGTCCCGCGATTAGATCCCATTAGGATTGTGGCTATCTCAACCCCGCGCCTTCGTTGCATCAGGGCGCCAACTAATCATACTTCACCTCGCGACCTCGTCGCATCAGGGTTTCAACCTTCCGCCCCGTGTCTCACACGCCTCAGGGCCATGCAATGCCATGCTCGTGCCACCTCAAATCATATGCTTGATTATTCATTCAATCTCACACTCACTAGCAAGCGCGCATTCAAATGCGTTTCATAATTTTTGTGGCATGCAATTCATTCAAATGATATACAGGCATGGCAAATAACTCAGGCACACAATATCACTCACAATCAATCATATATCATCTTGGCATATCACTAAGCAACCCACTTAAATAAATTCTCATAAATCGTTCCAATCGGCCCTCGACTTACCCAATCGAGTTCAATTGTCTTAACATAGGGTTAGAAATTCCCTTACCTTGGTTGCAACATCACAATTTCCTCCTCTTGAGCCTCCAAAGTTTCGGCCCCTAATGTCCCACATCGAACTCAATGCGCAACCTAGCATATTCAACCAATTTCATCAATTTCCATGCTCAATTCCTCAATCCATCAATCCCAATCGCCCATAACACAACCCTCAACATCTCATCACATCATAATCACCAATTTGAAACTCAAAATTACCCATTTTAGCCTCCAACAGATTCCATTTTGCATAGAACCAACCGGTTTATTTTGGTTCTGTGCAAACCGTGTACTTTCAGCCTTCAATCTACTCCTAAATCCTTTATTTAACCATCAATCTATCTCTTAACATGTCTATTTAGGGATTTGGGAGGCTTACCGAAGATTTGAGATCAATTGGTCGCCGGAAACCCAACGAACACCACCGATTCGCCCAAGGTCGGAATCTGACAGTTTCTAGGCAAGATTAACAAGATCAGTTTGTGGTCAAAAATTAATCAAATCCATCTCAACCTTTTACCACAGAACCATCTACATCTCTACTGAGTCTCCACAAAATTTGAGCTCAAGAATCCAAAAATTCGACCATCAAAGGGACCAAGAACAGAACCTACCTCTGGTTGGTTCCTATTCTGTCATCCTGTGGGAGAATGCTTGCCCTGAATTTCACAATGCTTCAAATGCTCCAATTCTTGTTTGAGAATGTCGACAAGGCATGAAACTTTATTGTGGTGGTCGGTCGGCAGCAGATAGTGGCCAGAAGTGGCCCTCGTGGACACCGAACAGAGGCTCCAGAACTGATCGCCGGTTCCTTCAAGTCAGTTTATGGGCGAAATGTACAAGGTTGGTTTGTGGTAAAAAACTTATCAAATTAAGCCCAAATTTTTACCACAGATTCCTACACGTCTTAGCTTGATCTCCACAAAATTTAGGCCAAAGATTCCAACATTTCGACCATCAAAGGGACTGAGAACCGGACCTACCTCAGATTGGAGCAGTTTCCGTCGACTCTCGGGAGAATCCTTTCCCCGGTCTCCTTGGTGCTCCAAATGCTCCGATTCTTGTTGGAGAATGTCTTCAAGGCATAGATATTTATTTGGGTGACTGGCCAGTATCCAGGGGTGGTCAAAAGTGGCTGTGGTGGCCGGCGAAGTGGAGCCCCAGAATCTGTCGCCGGTGATAGAAACTGAAGAAGACGAAGAGAGTGGTTCTCGGTGGTTTAAGGGGAGGTCTGGCCGAAAATGAGTGTGGAGAGAGAGAGAAGAGAGAGAATTGATATATCTCAAGCTTGGTCAATGGTCTTTGAATGGTAGGTTGGTGAATAGTATGGTATGACCACAACCATTGGATGGATGACACTTGGCACTTACTCTAACCAAGGAGATCCAATGGCCATCTCTTTGTCCTTTTGTTCGGCAGCCTAGGGGGTGCCAATTGTCCATTTTTCCCTTCTTCAGTTATAATAACAAAGTTCTAAGCTTGAGGGGCAAAACGATCATTTTACCCCCGACGTTCCGAATGTCGTTTTTCTCGTTCTAGAAACCTTCGATAGGGCGATGGTCAATCCGACTAATGTTGGAATTCTTGATTTTCCATTTCAAACTTTCAAGGCTCTTTTCTAATAGTTTTCTTTATCAGACGTGGTTCCAACCTATCCCGAACCGACGGACGACTTTTGCAGACATTACGCGTATCAACCCCGTGATTCATATCACGTTTAGGGCTCGTCAATTCATGGCAGCTTTGGCTGTCATGTAATTATGAGGGTCTATTGCTAGTTCCCTTGACAATCCTTATGGCCAAAGCGCCATTTCCTATCCTAGTTCCCTAGGTTCACGTACCTCGTCTCACGTTAGCCTTTCCCCTTTGGTTAGTCTACTTGAATTGATCAGGTTCGAGCGGGATACGACTAAAATACATCTTTGGATATACACTTCTCATTACTGAGTTTGAAATCGACCGAAAATCAGAATGTCACAATATGCTTACGTGACCTTGAGAACTTTGTCTCATACCGGTCGATCGTCACATGATCCTTGTAAAAGTATTAGGATCCAAGCAATCTTTGCTCTCAAGCAGTCCCAGGATGATACTTTCCATCGAACAGCTCAATAGAAGTAGTCTAGGCAGTTCTTACGCCTTCGAGGAAATCCTTTCTCTAGTGATCTTTCAATTTCGAATCTCATCCCTCTACCTGACTCAATCAATTCAGCCTTATACTTAATCTTACAAGTTTTTCCAAGCTCTCGTGGTCCTATCCACACATTCAATTTCGCTGCGAATAGCCTCGAAACCCGGGTGTAGATTATTAGGAAATTCAAGTGCTTTCTTCGTAAAAGACCAAAGTCGAAGAATCGGTGAGAAACCCTCTTTGACAAAAACATTTCAATGGAATGCTTAAAAGCGAGCTTTGTTGGAAACTTCAAAATGTTTGATCCAAGATTTTCCTTACAAGGATTTCTAGTCATCATTGCATGTTTTAAGATGTCTTGGATAACCTTCTACATCATAAGTCGTTTTGCATAATTGCATAGGTCAAAGTAAAGCTTTCCTTGCATTATAACTATCATTGTCTAGAGGAAACTGATATCGCTTCGATGAGGAATGAACTTTCAGGTTAAACTTCCATGAGACTCATGGCAACCTTGGGTTAAAAAAGAATACCTTGCTCAACAAGAAAAAGTGTCAGAGTCATCTTTTATGTGAGGTTTCAGATTTGAGCTTTCTGCAGGATCTTTGGAGTCCCTTAATCCCAGAATAGCATCTCGCTTGTCGAAAGGACAATTTTTGAGATTATCTTCCTGTGAGATTTCAGGTAATCCCTAAATCCCAGAAGAATCTTGTTAATAAAAGTTTTGCAGGTTTGAACTTTCTGCACAAAATGACACCTTGCATGTCGATAAGACAATCTTTAGAACCATCTTTCTGTAAGGCTCTAGGTAATCCCTAAACTCCAGAATAGATCCTTTGGTAAAATCTAAGAGTTAGGTATACCTCATGTAGACCCTCGTTGATTCCTCAAGGTGTAGGATTAGCTTAGTATCTGACAAATCCTAAAGAATGGGTGCGTCACTTTTAGGTTCCTGATGGATGGGAAGCCCAGTCCCCGACAAATCCTAAAGAACGGGTGCGTCACCTTTAGATCCTTGGTGGATGGGAAGTCTAGTATCCGACAAACCCTAAAGAATGGGTGAGTCATCCATAGGTTCTTAATAAAAAGGAGGCCTATTCAAGGCCTGATCCTGCATACGGATCGAAACTTGTGACAAACCCTAAAGAACGGGTGCGTCACCCCTAGGTTCCTATCAAATAGGAATCCCATTTTGGTTTGGCTTAACATACGGGCTAGAACTTAACTGTCCTAGGATACTCAAGAGACGAGTCCCTATGTATCTACTTGAATCCGCCATATACCACGCATGTCACAAAAGCATCAGGTAGGTCGGTAACAGGTGAGTATCTCTACTACATCTCTCTCTCTCTCTCTCTCTCTCTCTCTCTCGTTTCAGCTAAAATAGAATAAGCAGAGCGTTCACTAGTAGGACAAAAAAGATTGAATATCAGGATTCGTTTTTCTTTTCCTCAATTGAGTCGGTCTAGATTCAGGTGGCACCTGTCTTCGAGTGAAACCTCTCACGAGATTCCTCTTAAAGAGGGGCAGCTGTTGACACATGATTTTTGACTAGTATTTTTCAATTTTATTTTTTAAAATTCATAAAAAATCCATAAAAAGTCAAAAAATTACAAAATCAACTTTAGTGGCCTTGGCCAAGCTCAAGGAACCATTGTGACGTTCTGATTTCCAATCAACTTCAGACTCTGTAATGAGAAATTTATATATATCAAGCGATGTATCTCAATTGTATTCCGCTCAAATCTGATCAATTTGAGTAGACTTACCAAAGGGGAAAGGTTAAAGCGAGATGAGGTACGTGGACCTAGGCGACTCAATTAGGAAATGGCACTTTGACCATAAAGGTTGTCGAGGGGATATTTAGAACCACCAAAAGGCTAATCTAAGAACGATTAAGGGTTGCCATGTGAGCGCCATACGATTGGAGCATGGGTGGTGCCGCTTAACCAACGTACGATTTGCAAAATTATCCTAAATCGGACTGTGATGATCGAGACCATAGGGACTAGTGATAAACCCCTCACGATTACATGACAACCAAAGCCGCCATGGATTGACGAGCCCTAAATGTGATGAGAATCACGAGGTCGATACGCGTATGGTCTGCAAAAGCCGACCGTCGGTTCGGGATAGGTTGGAATCACGTCTGATAGGAGAAACGATCATAAACGAGTCCTGAAAAGTTTGAAATGGAAAATCAAGAATTCCAACGTCATTTGGATTGGCCGTCGCCCTATCGAAGAAGTCAGAATTGAGAAAAACGACGTTCGGAATGTCAGGGGTAAAATGACTGTTTTGCCCCTCAAGCTTAGAACTTTGTATTATAATTGAAGGAAGGGAAAAATGGACAATTGATCCCCCCTAAGCTGCTGAAAATTTAAGAGCAAAAAGGAGCCATTGGATCTCATGGGAAAGAGCAAATGCCAAGTGTCAAGGATCCATGAGCTATGGTCATCTCATACTAAATGCCTACCTACCAATCAACTCATGTGTCTAATTTTTGGAATAAACAAAAGTTCTCTCTCCTCTCTCTCTCACTTTTTATTCGGCAGATCACCCCCCAAAAGAATCGAGTTCTTCTTCTTCTTCTTCTCCATCTCTGCCGCTCGCCCGACTTACCCCAGCACCGCCATTTGGCCTATACGACCGGCACCTCCGGCCACCAGCTGCTACCGACCGACCATCCAAAAGTAGATTCACGTCTTGCCGATGTCCTCCAACTGGAATCAGGTCATTTGGAGCACTGTGGAATTCAGGGCAAGCATTCTCCCAAGAGCCGACAGATTCTGCTCTAGTTTGAGGTAGGCTCGGTTCTCACCCCTTTTGACAGCCAAATTCTTGGAGTATTGAGCTCAAAATTGGTGGAGATCAAGCAGACACATAGATGATTCTGTGGTAAAAATTTGAGCTTGATTTGATAAGGTTTTGACCATGAATTGGTCTTGCATATTTTGCTTAGAAACTACCAGTATTCTGGTCCTTGGACGTCCGGTGAGTCTCGGCAACTTTCCGGCAACCATTTGGCTTAAAACTCAAGGTGAACCTCCCAAACCCTTAGGGAGATGTTATAAGAGGTATAATAAGGCTTGAATGAAGGAATTGAGGAGGATTGAAGGCTGGAAACACTCGGTTTGCACAAAACCAAAGTGAACTGGTTCGGTTCTGTGCAAAACTGGTTCTGTGGGCTACAAGAATAGAATCATATGGGACTTAAATTGACGTATATGATGTGTTAAGATGTTGGGGGTTAAGTTAGGAATGATTTGGATTGATGAATTGAGGAATTGGACTTGAGAATTTGACAAATTGGTTGATTATCCTAGGTTGCGCGACTAATTGGCCTTGGACTTGAGTTGGCTGAATCTTAAGAGGTGCAAGAAGGAGTGAATTGTGTTGCTAAACGAAGGTAAGGAATTTCCTAAACCAAGGCTAGGGGGATTGGACTTGATTGGGTAAGTTGAGTGTGAAATTGATCGATTAATGGGCATATTTCTAAAGTAATGAGTCTTAACATGTCTTAGGATTAATTAAGGAGTTTATGTGTGCCTTGACTTACATTGGAATTACATGTCATGTTTGGATAACAATTTATTCGCTTTGCATGCCATGAGATTGTGAATTATACTTGAAATGCAATTGACATTGTGTGTGTAAAGGATAGAGATTCATGGCATGAATTATGATTGTGGCATGACATGGTGAGGCCTTGAGGCGTGTGAGACACAGGATGGAAGGTTGAAACCCTGATGCGACGAGGTCGCAAGGTGAATTGTGATTAGGTGGCGCCTTGATGCGACGAAGTCGCGGGGTTGAGATAGCCACAGTCCTGATGCGATTTAATCGCAGGACAGAATATGAGCTCATAAACCTTGCTTGGAATGAACCGGGACCTGATGCGTTTACGCGAGTCACATATGACGGTTTGATGCGTTTACACTGGCCGAGCCTGAGGCGACTAGTTCGCGGGCTAGAGAATGAGGCAGTCAAAGGTTGATAGATGTGGTGAAGTGGCAGACCGAGCATATATGTGCATTTGTGTGTGACATAAGATTATGAATGCATGCCTATCTTCTGTATGTTGTTGTTTATTGAATTGTGACTTTCATGCCTAGGTGTCCATGAGTTTGAATCTGTTGAGTGACGAGACTGCCTGAGTGGACGGTCAACCTGACCTAGGGTTAGGTTTTCTTCGTACTAAGATGTGTATCTCACTCCTTTTGGGGAAACCTTATTTTACAGATCCTAGGCAGTAGCGATGTGGCCTATCTGGTTTGGGGACCCGCAGGAGATGACGGCTTTTTACAATGAGTTCCCCGATAGACAGGGGAATATTTACGTGAGAAAATGTACAGTAGTATGGGTAGACGAGGGGAAGCCGGATAGGAAGTCTCAAAGGTTTGAGGCATGATTTAGGAGGGACGAAGATAAGAAAGTCGGGCCGCTAAAGCCCCATGAGGTTTCGGAGGGTGTCATACCTCCCTGGTGTCAGACAATCTAGGACCAGGAGTTTCTCAAGGGATCGGTGGTTGGGTTGAGGAACGACCCGGAGAGGACACCGATAGTGGAGTACTCTATGCCACCGTCGAAGGACGACGTCATTGTGGTGGAGTTGTCGGATGGGGACCTAGCCGAGCCGGACCAGGAGGCGACTATGGATGGAGACCGAGCTGAGCTGTCGCAGGAGGCGACTGTGGAGGACTCTGTGGAGGTCCCGTCAGAGACTTTCTCTGAGTATGAGCAGACGGAGGAGACTGAGGACACCGGAGATTCCAGCAATTCTTCCTAGGCGACTCCAGATGGCGATCTGACCTTTTGACTGGCGACCTGACCCCATCCCTGACGGATTTTTGTGGATACCTTTTTGACATGCTTACCCCGTCGCCTTGATGTATAGCGGTTTGTAGTAGTTATTGACCAGTAGTTGACGATGTATAACTTTACGACGCTATCCAGGTCTTGCTTAGTCTTGGTGTATTTTTCTATTATATGGGGAGTTGTTGGGAACCGCTTTCGTTTGCTTAATGTAAATTATTTTATCTTTCGGCCTTTTTATATATATATATATATAGGTGGATCCTTGGGACCGCCGAGAGATTGTTATTGTTTGCTTGCAGGGATGATTGTGTACTCATGCTGGAGGCGCGGGGCGTGACAATCATTTTTGATCAAAAAATAATTTTTCACATTTTCCACATTTTTCAGTATTTTTAGAAAATAGGAAAATACTTGAAAATTCAAAAAAATAGCATTTGAGGTCACAAAAATATGAAAAAATAGTCAATATTTTTATTTTAATTCCCTTGTATTTTTTACCTCATAAAAAGTCCAAATCCAAGTTCAATTTTATGTGTTCTTTTGTTACACATATGATTGAATTTGGTAAAAAAATGTCAATTGAGTTTTTCAATTTGCAATTTCGACATTTTTAGGATATTGACATCAATCTAATTGTCCCTCATTGTAATTTAGCCCAATTATTTCTACAAATTGCTCAATTGCATGAATTGAGCAAAATTGCATACTTTATTGCAATTTAGTCCTTGAATTCGGGCATAATTGAAATTACTTTCAATTCAAGGGCTACCTTTGCCAATTGAAGCCATTGTCCAATGTATTTCATCATTATGAGTCAATTGGCATCGGTGGTTTGGTCCAATTTGACCGTTTGAGCCTTCAATTTCGCAAATTTTCGAATTGAAATTAAGGACAAATTTGGGATTTTTATAGAAATTGACATGAACTTTTGGGCAAAATCTCATTTTTAGACAATATTCATGTCCTAAGTTCGATTCTAAGATTTAATTGCAAAAAAATCTCTACCGATTTGAGCTAATTTTAGAAATTTCAAGTCGAAACCGGTTCTGAATGATCAGACCGGTCGAACCGATTCGCTACAATATCGTATTCTCCCCCAAGCTTCCGCGTGAATGAAGAGTTTCTAGGCGGATTTTGATTGCCAAATTGGAGATCAATTCGTGAACAATTGGAAGGGAAAGGGTAGGCGCTCTGTTCTTCTCATCGTCCCCTGTCGATTAACACCGGCGGGACCACTCGACATCGTCGGAGTAGAGAGCAATTGGTCGGTTAAGCTCGCGAGACCTGTAAAAGTCAACAAAATCAAACTCAGCTCAAATCCTTGCCAAATTCGCGTAAAATGGAGAATGCCGAAGATCTTGACGGGCATGGATGGACACCCAACGGATTCCGTCACCATCTGGTGACCAAATGGCACTTGGGAGGTACGTGAGTGAGACAAGTTGTCGTTCCCCATTCGGCGCCAAAATTCTAAATTTGGTATATAGCCTAAACAGGCTTTCTAGAAGAGAAGGTTGGTTCATTCTGTTTGGGGAGGAAGAACAGAATAGAGAGAGAGAGAAATCTAGAGTGAGAGCTCGCTCTTTGGCTCATGCCATCAAGAGCTTGAGCTTGACCTGCAAGTGCTCAGTGACAACGATTCAGGTTGAATCGAGTCGCCATTCTACTTCAAAAAGCTTCCTCTAGCTCCGCAGAGTCGATCGCACTAGCCCGCACTGCCTTTTATCTCGAGAAACGGTAAGTCGAGCATCAACTTCAAATTATGTTCATCAATGATGGATCTTCGTTTCGGCTTCAATTCTTTCGATTGATGTGTGCATTTCGTATCAACTACATCATTGAACACTGCTCTATGCTGTGATTGCATTTAAATCGAGTCGAACCTTGGTTTTGAGCCGCGTCACCATGGCCAATCCTGCCGAAGCTTCCCTAGCTCAAGCTAGCCTAAACCAGGTCAATCGGACCTATAGGTAAGTATTTTGAACTCATATAGATACGATTGTGTGAAGGAATTGGTTCGATTTGCTCTTTGTTGCTCGATTGAATTCCCATGGCCGTACTCGGCGCTTTACATGCTGTACGTGACTCAATGGATGAAATGATCTAATTCTTAGATATGTCGAACTAGAGATTATCGCGAGTCGATCGGCGCTGGTCTCATGCAATTTCGTTAAGGTTTCACCGTTGGATCGTCACTAAAGATCCATAGCCATTCATTTAGTAGCAGTCGTAAGGTTAAAGACGAAGCTGACATGTCTGGTCAAAGAGTCAGCGGTCCTAGGTGGCAGAGCGTTTTTTGGTCCACGTGGAAGTCGAGTCAACTTAACCGTTAGTCTGTTTAGGTTGAGTCTGTTTAGATCGGATGGTTGAGATTAATCGATTCTTATTTTTAATGACCGTCCGATTAGAAATTAGGAATATATGAAAATGGTTTTATAATCAGAAAGTCAAAATAAATTGAAATGGTGCTGTTTGGATAAGTGAGTAGGCGACGTCGTTTAGGTTAGTAGGGATGAACGGTTTGGATTCAACCTTATCTTTTAAGCGTGGCCGTAGGTTTAATTAATCAGATTTGACGGTTAAAGAGTAGTCAGATTCTAATCTGAGCCTCAGATTTCAGTCAACCGATCCTTAGGCGTAGGAACAACCACATGGTTCCACAGGAACCGTCAGATTAAAACTGAAAAATAAAAAACGAGAAACGGCGTCGTTTCGGTGTGTAGGCCGTGCGAGTTCAGGTCTGGGTCGGGTTTCTGATCCGAGTGGGTTGGGTCGACTCGGTCCGAATCATTTTTTAATAATAAAACTTTGAAATTATTTTTAAATAAAAAATTAGAAAAATCCTAGAAAATTCTAAAAAATGTTAGAAAATCCTAGAAAACCCAAAAAAATGTAGGAAAATTATGGAAAATTCCTAGACATTCCAAAAATTTTCAAAAAATTAAGGATTGACCACATACAACTGGTCAATCCTATTTTTTAGATTTCTTATTTATTCATCCGAGAATTGACGATATTACCCTTTAGGGGTAAATCACCTCTGACTTATAAGCGAGATTGGTCGATAATGCCAAGATAAGAATTAGGGTCGGTTAAGTGACCAATTCTTGTGCTTTGGCTTTCCAATCTCGTCTCTTTTTCTAAAATGGCGATTCTACCATTTTAAGGGTAAATCATCTTTCCTATTCCAATCGAGTCGTGAAAATTACTCAAAATCACGATTTGGATCAAGAGGTCGACCATTCCTTCTGTTTGGGATTTTCATTTCTCATCACTTTTTCAAATGATGATTTTACCCCTCATTGAGTAAATCACTTCAAAAATTCCAGACAAATTCGAAAGATTCCCGAAAAATAGGAAATGGATTGGTTTTGTGACCAATCCTATTTCCACCATCTTTTGACTCCATATTTCATCTGTAATGGCAAATTTACCCTTCTTGGATAAATTGTCCCAAAATTTTTCAAAATTACGATTTTCCCCCTCAAGGGAAAATCCTGTCAAAATATTCCTAATCCTTGATTAACATTTCTCTAGGCTAATAGAGCCTTATTAGGGATGCCACGTTGCTTTCATGTGATTTATCCTCATGTATTGGATCCTTGATTTACGTATTCATTTCATTGATTGTGAGTGCTAGGGTAGTCACTCCTATCTGCATGAATTCCTAGTCTTAGGGTTCGCACCTTTCTCATTTGCATGAAATCTTAGGGTTGATAAATCATTCGACTTAGGTACTGAAAGGGCGTCAACGCTGATAGTTGGCGTAACAAAGTCCCCGATCCCATTTCTCTAGTTTTCGCATAATTGAATAGAATGCTCCCAACTATTCGATAGGGTTTCCAATCGTACCCTCCATAGAACGATTGGTGGCGACTCCTTGGCATGTACACGTATCACATGTCATCAGACCACACCGAAGGTCGGCCACGTATACTACCGTTGCGACTTGGGTAATGGCCCTTGGGAGAGGCCCGCGTCCTACCAGACGGGCCGACCCATTAGCCCGCATCGAGAGAGCGGGTCACGATAGACAACACTATTGCCATCAACCTAACCGAGAATCTAATTTTGCACTCACAAGCTAAGGAAACTGAAATTAAACCTCATTTTATTTGTGCTCATGTGCATAATGCTAATGTCAACATTCAATTTGTTGATTTAAAGTGTCAATTAGCTGACATATATACCAAACCACTTAATAAGAACACATTTAAATATATCAGACAAGAATTAGGAATTACTATAACACATGTTTGAACTGTTATTTAGATAGGAAGAATTTGCTTCTAAGCATAAAGGAATATATGAAAGAAGCAAATGATGCCAAAGCTTCATTTGAAGAAGCTCCATGACTATAAGAAACTCAGAACTTAAAGCATCATTTGAAGATGACATCTTCGGAGTGGGAATGACTAAATGTTTGATCATTCAAATTTTTGACACGTAAGTAGTTACATTTTTTTGCAACAAACAAGGTAGGCACCATCACAACTCTTTAAATATTCTGTAAATATTGTGATTGTATTGATTGTGCCAATTGCCGTGATTCATTGATTTAATTGATTGATCTAATTGGTTGATTGAATATAAATTATCAAAATTAATTTCTTACATCTTCTCAAATATTCTTTTAAGAAGGTTTCTAAATTTTTGAAAGATAAAAGCCAAAACTGAACTCTCCTCCTCAAAACTTAAGGGAAGCACTTTATCTCTTAAACACTCTCCAAATCTTCCCAAAGAGCAATTCCACGATTTTCACAAAACCCGAGACCTCTTAATCAAAATTCTTTCATTCATCTAGCGACAATGGCGCCTAAAGTTTCATTTGTGAAGAAAACTCCATCGACTAGCACCTGTAGTTCTGGTCAGGTTGAATCACGAGAATCCACAATCGCGAGCGATGCTCCTACTTCTTATGACCTCACCGAATCACTCAAAAGGGATGACACAGAGCAAAGGAGAGAAGAAGTAGAAAAGATGGTTGCATGAATCAAATTTCAAAGATCTCCTGAAACAATTGAAAGAAGAAAGAAGATGCTATAAGATCGCCTCACAAAAGAGGTATCTCAAGCACTTGAGGAAAAAGCTAATCTGCCCGTTGATAAGAGAATCACTTTCGCTAGAGCCGCATCTAATCTGATTAAGGCTATGAAGCTTTTGGAAAGACTTGAACATGATATTGTTAAACTTGTAGGTGAAAATGGTTTCTTCGATGAAAGAGAAGTACATACGTTTACTGAAATGTTGACACGTTTAGAGATTTAGAAAGTTACCAAAGTGGGTAATGAATTTCAGAAAGTTAGATCCTCTTAAAAAGGAAAAGAGAAAGTTGGTGAACCTTATGTTCAAATTAATGAAGAGACTGTTGAGGAGGAGATTTCTGTTAGTGAACATTTGAGGAAAGATGATGACAAGGCAACGTATGCCCATTTTCAGCCTATGGTAATGAAGTTCTTGGCTGCTTTAAAAGATGTAGATGAACTGTTTAGGACAGAAAAAATATAAGAAATGCTATGAGTTATTGCTTGCTAGACGAGTCATACCCAATAGACTGACTTTTTCTAAGAGGAATAGGTTACAATTCCTTCACCCTCTCACATACCTACAGCTGCACTCATGCTGTTCCTTAAACACTCATTGCTATATTGAACTTACTGCATATTTTTACTCCAATTTTACAATGATTGATAGAGATGCAATTCAGTTTTCCTTTCGTGAACAAAACATCATTTTGAGTGCTGCAGATCTTGCGGACATTCTTCAAACTGAGCTTTCCACATTTAGGAAAATTTCCATTTCTAATGAAAATGCTACAAAGAGTTGTCTGGGAATCAAAATCTATCAACAACTAACAAACCTCATATTGAGCATCACCACTTCCTATTAAGCACTATAATTTTGCATAAGGTAGTCATCAACTGCCTTATGCCAAAGGGATCTTCTAAGATAGATATCTCAAGATATGAGGCAAAACTTATTTGGTCTATCCTAAATGGTAAACCTTTCTCTCTTCCATATCTAATCTTTTTGCACATGAGGAGGACAGTAAGAAAGAACAAAAGACCGCTACCCTATGGATTCCTGATCAGCAGAGTTTTTGAATACTTGAAGATTGTAGTCCCATTAGATCTCAGATCAATAGGGCTGCCTCAAGGAATTATTGGTGAGACCATGCTTACTAAAATGGGTTACAAGTTTGAAGATGGACAATCGAAGGACAGAAAGAAGAAGGTAGTTCTCATAGACCTCTTAGAGAAATCAACAAAACAAGCTACTCAAAGCTTGAATCTAGAGAAAAACCTCTAGATGATTTTGAAGTTGACAAAACCATACTTTGTTGAGAAAAACCTCTGGATGATTTTGAAGTTGACAACACAATCCAAGTACTCTTATGTGACGCCCCGCGTCCCTTGGAACTCATCACATCCACCTTCAGGCCAGTAATTACCTAGAAACCTCACACAGTCTAGTATGATATGAAATGCGCACACGAAAGACGAGATAACATCTCCGTACAACAAGAAATAAAAAGGAAATTGGATGATTTAAAAGCACACCATTTATACATCCTGCAACTATCCAGTAGAAACAACAAAAGAAAAAAGACAAAAAGATAAAGTCGCGCACCCGGGTAGGAAAAAGGAACTAAGGCCTATGGTCGAAAGATTACCATTTAACCTTCCCCTGAGCCTAACACCAAAATGGTTCCTATATCCCCATATCATATAAACCCCTTCATACAGTCACTTGGAAGAACTGCTTGAATCATCATTTCCATAGTCCTCCTTGCCAGCTGGGTCGTAGGCAGAAAATGTCTCAGACGGCACATCCTCTGATGATTCTTCAGTGTCCTCCTCGATTTCCTCTCCAGCTTTTGCTTTGTCATCCTCATCGATGGCCTCGATCGCATCGGTAGAAATCTCAATGTAATTCATGTGCTCCTCTGAAGGTGGAGACTTTGGCTCTTCAGGAATATTTGTCGAACCTACCACTGAAGCTGGGTTCTCCACTTCAATCATCGATCGAGACGGATGACACCACAATGAAATGTCTTCAGGCAATAGAGGTCCCATCAAGTTGCTATTCCCTAGTCGACGGAACCATGCTTCGAAGCGGTGGGGCTGTAACTCCAATTTACCCTCGTCTACCCAAACAATATTGCGCTTCCTGACATACACAATACCCATCCTAGTGGGGAATTCATCAAAAAGGGTGGTCGTCTCTTTTGGATCGCCCGGTCAGATCGGAAGCATAGTTAAGGCTTGGGGTCTGAAAATAGTGTCCCATTGCGGGGTAAGATTGACATCTCAAAAAGTGAAACCTAAACCTATACCTCAACACCAGTCCCTCCAGACGACACACACAAATGCCACCCAAAATGCAAGTAATCAATAATGCATTGCTTAAGGCATCAATGATTTAAATATTGCATCAACCAACCGAAATATTAATAGTCAAGCATGGATAAGCAGTACAATCAACCACACTCAACTTCATGGTCCCAAGCTCAATGCACAAGCAACATGCAATTCGATACATAATTGCCACAACTTTCTCATTCATCCACGTACTCCTCTGGCACTCTTACCATCTGACATCACTGGGGCTACAGGTCAATCGATGTCTTGGTACCACTGAGGCCATAGTCCAATCAGTACTTTCAAGGTTCACAACCATACAATGCCTTTAGGGCCATAGGCCAATGGGCATTCTCATTGTTATTCAAGCTCACTATCATTCGATACCACTGGGGCCATAGGCCAATCGGTATCCTCATTGTCTTCCTTATTGAGTTCACAATGTCATCATACCACACAATTCAAATCATAGATTTCACTCGTCATTCAATTCATTCAATAAATCGTCCAGCAGTGTCCTAGCATTCAGACAAAGGTTTAGAAAATACTTACCTTGATCAATTAGCAAAATCTCACACAAAGTGATTATCCTCAATGCCACAAGTATGCAATCTCTAAGAATCCTTCATCAACCTAGAAAAGTTCAACACTCTTGAATCAAAAGTCATTGAATTCTTATTTCCGTTAACCTAATTTCTCACTCGCCATACAATTGGAAATTCAAGATGCCTTATCGATAAATTGAACATATAACAACACTCCCATGATCCCTCAATATGCTTGGTTTATATGGCCACCCACAAGGCAAGATACAACTTAGAGGTTCATGCATCATTTTGACCATAATTCACTTCTAACTCCCAATTCATTTCACATACTCCTCATTAACACCTCACTTCACATATTATGGGATATCATGAGTCAATTTGAAATCTAAATGCCCTTTAATCAATCCCCAACAGAATCGGCCAGAATAGGGTTCATCACAAAATAGAATTGATTTTCGGTTCAAACCGCTCAATCAAGCCGTACTTCAATCTCAAGCCTTAATTCTTCACGCAATAAATGCACTAAGACCTTAAGTTATGTGTTTAGGGAGATCATCAAGAGATTTGAAGTGGAACAACACTCCAAAGACCTCTGAACAGTCCGGATTCCACTCGGTCCTCACACGGTTAGAATCTGTCCAATTTTCATCATCACTATTCAGCCATGAAAACCTATTTTAACACCATCAAAATTGCAACCATAGACCGTCCAACCTAAGTACTAGATGTTATAAAGATCTCTTAAAAATGTTGAGGCCAATCAGAATTTCTAAGAGGGAGAACGAAGGCCTTAACCCAGCTAGCACGGATTTCATTCGGTTTTGGTCTAAGGGTTGGTCGGGAAAAATTACTCAACGAAATGTCGAGCTACCACTTGGAACGTGTCAGGGACATGTTAAGCTTTCTTCTGGTGGTTGGACCACGACGAAGTGGTGCCGGAAAGTGGCCAACGAGCAGACCGAACAGAGGGTAGAGAACCGATCTTTTTAGACAGTTTCGGTGAAGAGCAAAAGGGAGAGAAAATCAAAAGAAAATGGTGGGAGGGCCATACACGGCTGAAGGGGACCTCAAATGGTTGTTTCATATATAATTGGGGTTAATTTGATAAGATAGAATTATGTAGGGGTAATAAATGCTTAAGGTCTTCAATGGGTGACATGTGGCATGTGTCTAATAATACAACCAAAACTTTGACTCTTCTTTGACTCCATGTTCATCAATTTCTGCAACCATATGGTTTAGATAGAATGACCATTTTGTCCTTCTTTCATTCTCAAGGCAAAGGTAAATGGTCGAGGGGCAAAATGATAATTTTGCACTTTCAGTCTAAAACTTCGCTTTTCCAATTCGTAATTACCATTAACGAGACGACGTCAAATCCTTATGTAGAATTGGACTTCTCTTTTTCTAATTGCCAATTTTGAGCTTCCATTTCGTGATCATTTGTCCGTCGATCGTAACTTCAGTTTATCTCGAGCTAACGGGCGGCTCTTGTAGACGTTACAAGTATCGACTCCGTGATTCTAATTATACTTAGGAAAACTCGAGTTACGACAGTTTTGATTGTTATGTAATTGCGAGGGTTCATCGCTAGTTCTGACGGCTTCGATCGTCATAGTTCGATTTAGGAAAATTCACAAATTATACATTGGTTAAGCGGCATCACCAGTGCTTCAATCGTATAATACTAGCATTGTATTTCTTAATCATTATCTGATTGTTCTTATTGGTTTTAAATATTCCCTCGACAATCCTTGTGGTCAAAACGTTATTTCCTTTTTTGTGTTTCCTAGGTTCACGTAGCTTGTCATACGTTAACCTTTCTCTTTTGGTCAGTTTACTCGAGATTAATCAGATCTGAGCGAGACAAAACTGAAATATATCGAAAGATACATTCTCATTCAACAGCCTCAAAATGGCAGGAAATTCAGAATGTCACATCTTAAGTTTTGAGATAATGCCGTGGAATACCTGTTTTGCAGATTATCCTTTGATGCAGGGATGCATATGATTGAATCTGGCAAAAAGGCTTTTGGTTAGATGTGATTTCTAAGGGACTCATATGCTGTGTCGAGCTTAGACATTGAGTGGAGATAGCTCAGATGTTGGAACGATTCTCAAGCTCTAAGTGGAGTATTCACGTGCAGTAATCAAAACTTGAAGATGATTTCAAAATGTGCATAATTGATTCATTACAACGGATACAATCGAGCTGAATCATCCTTGAGGATTCTCGGGGATAGAGATCAATTAAGGATGCGAAATTAAGGAGATATACACCACTTTCCAAACGAATGAAATCATATATGGAAACCCTAGATTATAATTGTGTGGTCGATTTGATCCAAACAGGGAAGGCTTTCCTTTGGCGATCTCCAACGGTTACAAGATCTTCTTTTGGTATTTGTTTTGTCCAAACGGGAAGTTTTAGAGAGACCTCTTTTGGAAGCCTTATAACGGTTAGATTAGAGGTGGATGAGTATAAAAGACATCTCAAGACCGAAGGGAAAGAAGATTGGCGTTAAGAAGAAAAATTGTTCATAATTCTTAGATCGAGAGTACTTTATTTCGTACAAACTTCTTGATTCATCCATTGTGATTATAAGGAGGTGTGCAGAAGAGTGTTGAGCATTAGGTGGGGTATCTTGCGTTTTAAGAAGATCACTAAACTGTAACTTCTCAAGCATTTTACTAGTGGAATTCAGTTGACTGGCTGACAGCTGAAGAAATGGATGTAGACTCAACCAAAGCTGAACCACTATAACCCTATGCGTAGTCTTTTCTATTCTTACTCTGATCATATCATATATCTTGTGATGCTTCAATCTCTGAGACACTATAATAACACCAATGCAATTTGAATTTCGCGATAAACATTGAAATTGCACTATAATCATCTATTCTCCTCCTCTAGGTGATAACACTAGCCACAATAATTGGTATTAGAGCCTGGTGCTCATATATTGTGAAGTGTTTTTACTTCCAAGCTAATGATCTTTATGGCTAGCAATTTATCTCCCACATGGATCGAAGGTGGAAGCAATAACATACCACCATATTTTGAAGGGAAAGAGTACAACAATTGACAAAACAAATTCAAGGCATATATTAGATGCCAGGATCCCCAAATATGGGATGTTATACAATGAGGAGTGAATCCGATTGCAAGTATCACAAGCGGATCAAATGCATGGGTAATAATTTAGCGCCAACTGCCACTCTGTCAACTATTGAAATTGCCAAGAGAGATGCTCTTGATGCAAAAGCTATTTATTCATTTTATAGTGCTTTATCTCTTACTGAATATAAATGTATTGTAGATTGTTCCTCATCGAAAGAGATTTGGGACAAGCTCTACATCACATATGAAGGAACAGATAGAGTCAAGGAAACTAAAGTTAATTTCCTTACTGGCCATTATGAAGCATTCAAAATGAAGCCCGGAGAAATTGTGAAATAAATATTTGACGAAATAGCAAACGATCTCACGTATCATGGGCAACCTGTTTCTGCACCGATGAGAGTTAACAAACTGCTAAGAGCTCTCATAAAAGAATGAGATGATGTCAAAACCTCCATTTGAGAGACTCAGAGGATATTTCCTTTATTTATGGACTAGCTCATTGGAACTCTACAATCCTATGAGGAAGAAAGAGTCAATGAAGAAACCGCATCAAAAGGTAAGAAGTCCATTGCTCTAAAATCTAATGCTGATTTTGATGTTTTAAACTTAGAAGATGAAGATGATGAGGAGTTAGCACTCATGGTCAAAACATTTAGAAGAATGGCTAAGATGGGCAGGAACTTCAAAGACAAAAAAGATTTCAGATGATATGATCAGAAATGATCATCTAAGACCAAAAGTGAAAGCCAAAAGGTCATTTGCTACGAATGCAAGAAGAGAGGTCACATTAAATCAAATTGTCCTCTATTAAAGAAGAAAGACAATGATGAAAGATCCAAGAAAGCCTTGAAAGTAGAGACTTGGGGCGACACTAAATGTGAAAGTGATGAAGAACACGCCAACATATATCTTATGGCAGACTCAGATGATGACTTCGAGATAACTCATTCAAGCATATCTTTTGAGGTGTCTACTTATATAGATGAACTATGTTTATAATATAAAGCTACTCGCAAAAGACTTTCCGAATTGAAAAAGAAAGTAGCCATTTTTAAACAGAGTGACATTTCTAAAAAAGACAAGATTAGTATTCTTGAAAAGGAATTTTCTCTATTGAATGAAAAATCTAATTTTGTGTCTAACGAGAATATTCATTTGAAATCTGAATTGGAAATTCTTGATAGAAAAATTGAACTCTTGGAAAAGGAAAGAAATCTTTATAATGAAGAGATGAATTCTTTGAAAAAGGATAAGGATCTTTTTGAAAGGGAAAATATTTCTTTAAGAAAGGAAATTTTAAATATTCACAAAACATTCTCTACGAGATCTAAAACTTTGCAACACATACTTTCGATACAAGTCCCTTATTACAACAAATCGGAATTGGGTTTTCAAAAGAAAAGTTAAGGAAAGACTTAAGAGAAAACCTTCTAAGAACTCTTATAAGAGCCATTTTTGAAAATAATTTGTAAAGTTCAAAGATCAAGATCTGTATGTATGTTCAAACTGTGGTGATTCAAGACATTCGAGAAGTTATTGTTCCAAAATTAAAAGGCCAACTCAAAATATTCTTAGATATGCAAATGTTTCTAACCCCAAAGGATCCAAATAGATTTGGGTACTAAAGAAAACTTGAGTTTCTTTTATCATTGTAGGTACCAATGAAATGGAAAAATAAATGGTACCTCGATAGTGGGTGCTTCAGACACATGAATGGAGATGTTACAAAATTCATCAACCTTGAGATGTTCGATGGAGGAAATGTCTTATTTGGAGGAAATAACAAGGGAACAATTATTGACAAAAGAACCGTGAAGATTGGAAATCTTCATATCAATGATGTTTCATTGGTTAAGGGTTTGAACTTCAATCTCATTAGTATCAGCCAACTATACGATATTGGATATAAAGTTTATTTTATAGCAAATAAGTGCTCAGGTGTAAGTCAATACAATGAATCTTCATTCACTGGACGAAGACATGGCAAGATGTACCTTCTGGATACATCATCTAAGGAAGAAAAATGTTTTCTATCTGTAAAAAATGATTCAGAACTCTGGCACAGGAAGTTGGGACACATAAGTCTCAAGCAAATATCAAAACTCTCTAAAAATAAGTTAGCAAGAGGACTCCAGATGCCAAATTTGAAAGGACTAATCATTGTGAATCTTGCACACTTGAAAAACAAGAAAAAAGTTCTTATAAATCTATAAATGAAGTGTCTACAATCGTACTTTACAGCTACTACAAATGGATATCTTTGGACGTGCTCGAACCCAGAGCATTGGAGGAGAAAAGCATTGTTGAGTCATTGTAGATGATTATATCAGATTCACTTGGGTTTTCTTTCATGCACATAAAAGTGGTGCATTTTAATATTTTGAAATCGTTTCTAAGAGAGTTCAAAACGAAAAAGGATGCTCACTTTCTAGCATCAAAATAGATCATGGATGAGAATTTGAAAATCAATATTGTGTTGAATTTTGTGATCAAAATGGTTTTCAACATAATTTTTCATCTCCCAATACTTCACAACAAAATGGAATTGTTGAAAGAAAGAATAGATCTTTAATTGAAAGCATAGTTCCATCCTATTTTTGGACTGAAGCTATTTCTGTGCTTGTTATATTATAAACCGTGTTTTTCTTAGACCTTTAAACCCTCTATGAGCTTTACAAAGGAAAGAAACCAAATATTTCATATTTTCATATATTTGGTTGTAAAAGCTATATTCTTAAAAACTCAAGTGATCGGTTAAGTAAGTTTGATGCAAGATTAGATGAATGAGTATTTTTAGGATATTCTACTTCAAGCAAAGCCTATCGTGTCTTCAACAAGAATCTCAGACTGTTGAAGAATCTATGAACATAAAATTCGAAGATGAGTACACTTCTCAGAAGATCACTACTGAAAGTGAGATGTCAGATGATCAGAACCAATCAGCTGAGAAGCATAACTTATCATTTGAGGCTGAAGAAGCAAATGAGTCTTCTCAAAACATGGAAAATACTTAACTAATTGCAACTTTTGAAGGTCAAAATGCTAAAGAATCAATTGAAAATGAGCTTGAAAAAGTCAAAGAAGAACTGAAAATACAAATCTAGTCATCCCACAGATCAAGTTATGGGAAACATTGATGAAGGAATTAGAACCAGATCTAAACTGAGGAATGCAATAAATGCATTTGCTCTGGTTTTTTGAGTTTGAACCCAAAATAATTGAAGAAGCTTTTGAAGATGAAAGATGGATTGAAGCTATGCGATAAGAGTTACATCAATTCAAACTTAATAAAGTTTGAGAACTGGTGCTAAGACAAAAGGATCATCCTGTTATTAGAACCAAATGGGTATTCATAAACAAATTGGATGATAAAGGCAAGGTAACTAGAAACAAACAAGGCTTGTTGCTAAGGGCTACTCTCAAGAAGAGGGGAATCGACTATAATGAAACCTCAAAAGCAAAGCTTGAATCTATCAGGCTCTTACTCATTTATGCTTGCTTTCATGACTTCAAACTATATCAAATGGATGTCAAAAATGCATTTCTGAATGGATATATTAAGGAGGATGTGATATTCTGATTTCCAGTTGATTTTAGGCTCAGTAATGAGAAGCAAGTATCTAGAGATGGATTTCATTTGTATCCCTCTAGAACTTGATCAATTTGAGTAGACTGACCAAAAGGGAAAGGCTAATGCGAGACGAGGTACGTGGACTTGGGAAACATGGATAGGAAACGGTGCTTTGGCCATAAGGATTGTCGAGGGAACTAATAATAGACCTTCACAATTACATGACAACCAAAGTTGCCACGAATTGACGAGCCCTAAATGTGATATGAATCACGGGGTCGATATGCGTAATGTTTGCAAAAGCTGCCCGTCGGTTCGGGATAGGCTGGAACTACGTCTGATAGAGAAAACTATCAGAAAAGAGCCTTGAAAGATTGAAAATGGAAAATCAAGAATTCCAACGTTATTTGGATTGGTCGTTGCCCTATCGAAGATTTTCGAAACGAGAAAACGACGTTCTGAATGTCAGGGGTAAAATGACTGTTTTGCCCCTCAACTTTGGAACTTTGCCTTTGCAATTGAAGAAGGGAAAAATGGTCCAAACACACCCAAGGCTGCCGAAAATCCAAGAACAAAGAGTAACCATTGGATCTCTTTCGAAAAATAAAATGCCAAGTGTCAATGGATGGTGAAGCATGGTCATATCGCACTTTTCCCACCTACCAATCAAAGGCCTTTGACCAAAAATTGAATATAGCAATCTCTCTCTCTCTCTCTCTCTCTCTCTCTCTCTCTCTCTCTCCATTTTGCAAAAATTTCGGCCACCACCCTTAGAGAACCAATAGCCACTTCTTGTTCTTCCTCTTGCTGTTCTGTCACCGGCGACAGATTCTGGGGCTCCACTTTGCCTGCCACCATGGCCACTTCTAGCTATCCCAGGACACTAGCCAGCCACCCAAACAAAAATCTATGTCTTGTCGACATTCTCCAACAAGAATCGAAGCATTTAGAGCACCGAGGAGACCGGAACAAGGATTCTCCCGAGAGTCGACGGAAACTGCTCCAATCTGAGGTAGATCCGGTTCTTAGTCCCTTTAGTAGTCGAAATATTAGAATCTTTGGCCCAAATTTTGTAGAGATCAAGCTGAGACGTGTAGAAATCTGTGGTAAAAAGTTGGGCTTAATTTGATAAGTTTTTTACTACGAACCGACCTTGTACATTTCGTTCAGAAACTGACTTGGAGGAACCGGTGATCAGTTCTGGAGCCTCTATTCGGTGCCTACGAGGGCCACTTTTGGCCACCATCTGCTGCCAGATAACCACCACAATAAATTTCCATGTCTTGCCGACCTTTTTCAACAAGAATCGGAGCATTTGGAGCACTGTGGAATTCAGGGCAAGCATTCTCCCATAGGCCGATAGAATAGGAACCTACCAGAGGTAGGTTCTATTCTTGGTCCCTTTGATGGTCGAATTTTTGGAGTCTTGAGCTTAATTCTGTGGTAAAAAGTTGAGATGGATTTAATTAAGTTTTGACCATGAATCGATCTTGTTAATCTTGCCCAGAAACTGCCAGATTCTGACCTTGGGCGAACCGGCGGCGTTTGTTGGGTTTTCGGCGACCAATTAACCTCAAATCTTCGGTAAGCCTCCCAAATCCCTAAATAGACATGTTAAGAGATAGATTGATGATTAATGGAGTATTTAGGAGTGGTTTGGAGGTTGGACATGCTTGGCTTGCACAGAATCGAAATTGACCGGTTGGTTCTGTGTAAGGCCGGTTCTGTTGAGCTGATGATGGATAGATTATTAGTCTCAAATTGATGTTTAAAGCATGTTAAGATGTTGAGGATTATGCCATGGAGGGTTAGGAGTCATGGATGGTTGAATTGAGCATGAAAATTGACGGATTGGTTGGATTTTATTAGGTTGTGCGGTGGATTGGCCTTGAACCATGGTTGGCCGAGACCTTGAGGGTCCATGAGGAATATCTTGGGTTGCCAAATCAAGGTAAGGAAATTCCTAACCTTAGGATAGGAAGATTGGACTCGATTGGGTGAGTCGAGGCTTGATTGGTTTGATTCTTGAGAGATTTTCAATAGGGATGGCCTTTATTATGTCCTAAGGTGTTATAGGATAAATGTATGCGACGTTGTCTATGCTTGAGTGATTGCCATGTTTGTATGCCATTTGATTTACCTGCATGCCATAGAATCTATGAAATATGTTTAAATTGGCACTTGCTACTGAGTGTGCCATTGAATTGAAAGTCAAGCATAGGTCATGATTGTGGCATGAGCACAGCATGGCAAGGCCCTGAGGCGTGTGAGACGCGAGGCGAAAGGTTGAGACCCTGATGCGACGAGGTCGTGGGGTGAAGTATGATTAGATGGCGCCCTGATGCGACGAAGTTGCGGGGTTGAAATAGCCACAGTCCTGATGCGATCTAATCGTGGGACAGAGTATGAGCTCATAAACCTTCCCTGGAATTGAACCGGGACCTGATGCGTTTACACTGGTCACCGATGACGGTTTGATGAGTTTACGCGAGCTGAGTCCTGACGCGATCTAATCGCGGGCTAGAGAATGAGGCAAGCAAGAGTTGATGGATGTGGCAAAAAGGCAGATCGAGTATACATTTGCACATGAGTGTGGCACGAGATCATAAATATATGTCCGTCTTCTGTATGTTGTTGTGTATTGAATTGCGATTGTTATGCCTGCGCGTGTTCATAAGTTGGATCTGAAGAGTGACGCGACTGCCTGAGTGGACGGTCGGCCTAACCTAGGGTTAGGACCCATCTTACTGAGATTTATATCTCACCCTAGTAGGGGCTTACATTTTTCACGTTCCAAATGAAGGAAGCGTGAGCTTGCCAAGGATTGTCATTTGAAGAGAAAGTGGACCAATTGTACCTTGGATGAAGTTGTTTTCTTTATGTGGTATTAAAATTATACTCGTGATTGGTGGATTATAGAATTGAATCCTCGAGAATGAATTAATGAGATTTTGTTGTTTATGTCTTAAGTCATCTACATGTTGATGTATTTATATGACAGGGGATGGCATCGCTTCTGCATGCATTCTTCAAAGGAGTTATAAGGAATTGGCCGTTGGATCCTGGAGTATTCTTAAATGAACGACATGGACAGGGATGTTCGCGTGCTTGCCGAGCTTGGGGCGTGACATCCCCATTTACTTGGTATCAGAGTAAGGTCAGCTCGATCCAAGATGATTGAGATCTGGAGTGATAAGGAGTGATGACTTGAGGACAGTTAGATATTGAGGTCTACAAGATTAGGCCTGGATTGTGAATCTCGAGGACGTAGGCTTGAATTTGTGAACACTTGGATGGTCCTAGAGTTGACTTTAATAGATGATCTTGAGTTAGATGGTGATTAAAGTCAAGTCGAAGCAAGCTGTGATTGGAGAATCATGAGCATGGACTTTGAGGTAGTAATTATGCTTGGGGATAATAGGAAATTGCTTATGAATGAAGGGTTAATTGAGGTGTATGGTTGCGATTTTGATTTGTCCATAACCCAACTTGAGGAGTATGAATTATAAAGAGACGATTTATATTAGTGGATTCAGGCTTGAATTGCATGATATTTTGATGGTTTAGCTATCGATTGCTATTGACAGTTTTGGAAGATATGAGTTGAGATGAATACAAGGAGTATTTGAATTGAAGATCAGTTGTGATCAAATGTATAGGGATCTGATTTGAATGTTGACTGGATTTGAGGTATACGGTTGAATATAGGCAATTGATCCTTGAGATGTGATGATCATTGGTGGAGTTAGAACTCCTGAATGGATAGGAATTGATCTGAAGGTGGTTTTGACAGGACAAGTGGTGAGGACCGTCATGCTGTGCTTGAGTTTGTGGCTTTGAAATGCAAGTCGATGAGGGTGCATGCAGCGACTTATCGCTGTTGGAATTAATAAACCATCACTTGGTATGGGACAAGTTGATGGGATACCTATAAACTGTGATGAAATATGGTATGAGACATGTAAAACGGGACTTTCTCTATAGATGTATGGCCTGGGGCAACCTACGTCAGCCAGGTCTGATGAGAGCGGAGAGTGATTGCCGAGATAGAGAGGTCCAGACAAGGAGCGGCTCCTGACAGGCTTCTAAGATGGTAGAGGCAGGAATGACCCAAGTCATAACTTGAAAAGGGGAAGCCCAGGTATCAAGTTGAGTCCAATGGTGGGTAAGGGATGTATGGCACGGGATTGATTCTCATCGAGAATGATTAAAAGTGGCATGACCGGTGTAATGGTGCCTATGAGTGGCATGGTTAAAAGCCTCATGCTTGACAATGGATGCCCTTGGAAAAGAAAAGTGATGGTTGTGATGAGCCGTTAGGCATGTTTGATGATTAGCCTCACGTGATTGGTTTGGCCAAGCTATAGCTGAGAAGTTAGACGACATATGGGTTTATACCCTCGGAACCGAGGCGTGTTGAGATGAGATAGTCTATTGTGACTATGCTAGAGAGGCGGATGCCTTTAGGCCTAGAGTATGAACTATGGACTCAATGAGCTGCTGTTTTGAGTGCCTGATTGATAGTTGCCTAGTTGAGGCTAGCCTAGTAAAGGCCGACAGTTGAGGAGTTGCCTCGTTGAGGTTAGCTCGAGAAAGGATTATAGACCAAGGATGATTTGAGATCCTTGAATATCCGGCAATTAATTGGGAATTGCTTGAGAATCATTAGAGAGTTGTTTGGGAACCACTGATGGACGGTGAAAAATGTTGAGATGAACATCCTGAGGTTGATAGACTTGAGTAGACGACTTGAGTCTTGGATTCCTGAAGGGAATCATAGTGGTTCAAGGGACATGGAAACCTGATAAGGCTAAAGGACCAAGATATGGTCACTAGAGCAGCACTTGGCTTGCGTATGTGAGATACGAGAAGATTTAAGGACTAAGATGGATCATGAGAACTGAGTAGAGATGGGTGATTTGAGTACGAGTACTAAAAGAGAATATGGCTCGATCGGTTGATCGTACGAGACCCAATAGCTGAATGGGTTGTGAGGACTTTAAATGAAAATGAGAAAATTGTGAATTAAGTAAGCTCGAAGAAGAGTTGCCATGATTCTCTAAGTCATTACGATGAATGCTTGTACTGAGGAGTTAAGTGATGGAAGTCATGAGAGAGGTGACTTTGAGTAAGTCTTCTCGAAATTGAATGTGTGAGTAGGATCACGAGACCTTGGAAAAGCTTGTAAGATTATGTATAAGGCTGAAATTGATCGAGTCAGGTGGAGGGATGAGATTCGAGATTGTCTCCTCTAGATTGAGGATCTTTATAAGAAAACCTTGGAGGTTTTGGGTATACATAAGAAAGAAAGTGACCCTGGCAGTACTAGTCCTAAGAGGTTATTGATGAATGGTAAAATGTCACTACAGGAAGAGTTTCCTCGGAGGCATGAGATCTACCTAGACTGCGTCCGTTGAGTTGATTGATGGAAAGCATCACCTTAGGATTGCTTGAGAGCAGGGATTGTTTGGATCTTGATACTGTTGTAAGGATCATAGGATGATTGGCCAGTATGAGACAGAGTTCTCAAGATCGCTTAGACATATGGTAAGGGTAGTTCGAGACCCTTGAACAAGATGAGTAAATCCCTAAGAGGATTGGAATTTGAGAACCATACAGCTGATTATTATTCCTGATTTTGAGGAATGGTGATGGGACTCAGCAAAAGAGGAGAATGATTAAAAGACTTATGAATAAGAGAACTCCTGCTAATGGATTACGAGCAAAGAGATATTCATTATGAATAGGAGCGTGCCTATGGGAGATGACTGATTACCAGGACGTAAGACACATAGTGGAAAGTGAGCAATAAGTCTTTTCTGTTATGAATGAGGTCGAAGAAGAATCAGCATGTTAGATTGCCTGAAGTTAATGGTTTCTTGGGATCGGTTAATTGGATTGAAACCATGAGAAATAAAATCATGAGCTGCTATTCCTAAGGAATAGAGCATTGTTCTTAAAGGGCGATTGGACGATGAATTGATCACTGACGAAAAGAAAAGTGAACGGACTTGATGGTCCTGACTGGTTATGATTCCAGTGAATGATTCAGTAAGCGAAAAGAGCGCTTGAGGAACACTTGCAAAGTGATTTGAGTTAATCGAATTGACCATTCGACAAGTGAACGGGTGAAGACCCAAGGACGAATGGATATTGTCACTGGAGGTGACTGAGTTATGGGAAAGAGAATGTGAAAGCATGGTGGCATCTGAATCCTGGAGTAAAGGTGTCGCCGTTGGCGCAGACTCCAAGATGGTCGTCCTATGAAATGAGCAGGATAAGACAAATTGGAAGCAAGGAAACGCCATGGAATTGTGTAGTTTCTTCCTTAAAGTAAGAGACCCTATTGTAAAAGGAAGAGAGGCTCTAAATTATTTCAGTATGATGATTGAGCGTCTATACCGGGAAAGAAGACGCAGGACTTGAGTGACTCCTGGAAGTGAAATCAGAGAGGCTGTTTTAAAGACAATGTTGAATTCTAGGATGATGTCGACGTTTAGTGGAACAAATGGAATTGGATAAGGTCGCCTTAGCGAGTATGAATGTCACGCCCCGAACTCGGCGAGCACGCGAACATCCCTGTTCATGCCATTCATTTAAGAACGCTCCAGGAACCAACGACCAATTCCGTATAACTCCTTTAAAGAATGCATGCAGAAGCGATGCCATCCCCTGACGTATAAATACAACAACATACAAATGACTTAGGACATAAACAACAAAATCTCATCAATTCATTCTCGAGGATTCAATTCTATAATCCACCAAGCAGGAGTATAATTCTAATACCACATAAAGAAAACAACTTCATCCAAGGTACAATTGGTCCACTCTCCCTTCAAATGCCAATCCTTGGCAAGCTCCGCTTCCTTCGCCTATAACCTGAAAAAGGCAAGCCCCCACTGGGGTGAGATATAAATCTCAGTAAGGTGGGTCGTAACTCTAGCTTAGGCCGATCGTCCACTCAGGCAGTCATATATCTAATAAAATCAGACTCTGGCTCACACAAGCATATAGGGCACCAGTCAATAAACTCAACATATGGATGACAGGCAAACATCGATGACCTCAAGTCACACTCAGGTAATAATGCCCATGCACTCTCAGCCTACCACATCTCATATTCATTGACCTCAACCTGTCTAAATCTCTAGCCGCGATCTTGTTGTTTCAAACTCGACAACCCGCGTAAACGCATCAGGTTCCAATAAATCTCCTGGCCAATAACATTATCTCAACCTCTGCCTACCTCATTCTCTAGCCCGCGAACTAGTCGCCTCAGGCTCGGCACGCGTAAACGCATCAGACCGTTATCGGTGACCCGCATAAACGCATCAGGTCTCGATTGATCTCTAGGCAAGGTTTATGAGCTCATACTCAACCCCGCGAACTCGTTGCATCATGGTATATATATCTTGCCCCGTGTCTCATACGCTTCAGGGCTTCTTCGTCCCGCGATTAGATCGCATCAGGACCCTGGCCATCTCAACTCCGCGAACTCGACGCATCAGGGCGCTATACAATATCAATTTCCACCCCGCGATCTTATCGTATTAGGGTATTCATTTTCTTACCCCGCGTCTTACATGCCTCAGGGCCTTGCCATGTTATACTCATACCGCAAACCTAACTTATGCCTTGGTTATCATTTAATCTCACACTCGCTAGCAAGTGCGCATTCTAATGCGTTTCTTAATTCTTGTGGCATGCAATTCAATTCAAATGATATACGGGCATGGCAATTAACTCAGGCACACAATATCACTCACAATCAATCCTATATCGTCTTAGCATATCACTAAGCTACCCACTTGAATAAATTCTCATAAATTGTTCCTATCGGCGCTCGATTTACCCAATCGAGTCAAATCGTCTTAACAAAGAGTTAAGAATTCCTTTACCTTGAATTTGGCAACCAGTTTATTCCTCTTGAGCCTCCAAAGTTTCGGCCCCCAATGGTCCAAGACCGAACTCAATGTGCAACCTAATCAAATCCAACCAATTACATCAATTTCCAATCCAATTCAACCATCCATGACCCACAACCCTCCATGACATATTCCTCATCACCATAACATGCCTCAATCACCAATTTGAGACTCATAGTTCAACCATCAACAACCGTACAGATTCAGTTTGCACAAAATCGAACCGGGCTATGTTCGGTTCTGTGTGAACCGAATGGATCCAGCCATAAATCAACTTTAAATTCACCATTTAAACGCTATGCCAGCTCTTAACATGATTATCTAAGGATCCAAGAGGCTCACTGTGAGTTTTAGGCTGGTTGGCCATCGAAAAATCATCCACAGGCGCCAGATTGTCCAAGGTCAGAATACAACAATTTTTTGGGCAAAATTAACAAGGCTGGTTCGTGGTAAAAAAATTAATCAAATCAAGCCCCAATTTTTACCACAGAACCATATACATCTATACTGAGTCTCCACAAAATTTGAGCTCAAAACTCCAAGATTTCGGCCACTAAACAGGTCAGAAACCGAACCTGCCTTAGATTGGAGCAAATTCCGTCGACTCTCAGGATAATCCTTGCTCCGGATTGTTCGGTGCTCCAAATGCTTCGATTCTTATTGGAGGATGTTGGAAAGACATAGATCTTTGTTTGGGTGGCTGGCTAGCATCCAGGGGTGGCCGGAAGTGGCCGTGGTGGCCGGCGAACGGGAGGCCCAGAATCTGTCGCCGGTGCAGGGAAGCAGGTTGAAGAAGAAGTAGAATCTGTGGTGGTTTCGGTGGTTCCCTTGAGCAAATGGCTGGCCATTAGAGAGAAAAAAGAGAGAGAGTAAGACTATATTCAAGACCCAAAGTCAATGGTTGAATGGTAGTTGGGTAATAGTGGACAAGACCACCCTTTAGCACATCATTGACACTTGGCATTTTGCTTTTCCAAAGAGATCCAATGGTCACTTTTTATCCTTGAATTTTCAGCAGTCAAGGGGTTTATAAAGTCCAAAATGCCCTCCTTCGATTACAAGGGTAAAGCCTTAAGCTTGAGGGGCAAAATGATCATTTTACCCCCTACGATCAGAACGTCATTTTTCTCGTTTCGAAAATCTTCGATAGGGCGACAACCAATCCAAATAACATTGGAATTCTTGATTTTCCATTTCAAATCTTTCAAGGCTCGTTTCTGATAGTTTTTTTAATCAGACGTGGTTCCAGCCTATTCCGAACCGACGGGCGGCTTTCGCAGACATTACACGTATCGACTCCGTGATTCATATCACGTTTATGGCTCGTCAATTTGTAGCGACGTTGGTTGTCATGTAATTGTGAGGGTCTATCACTAGCTCCTAAGGTCTTGATCTTCACCGTCCGATTTAGGAAAATTTTGCAAATCATACATTGGTTAAGCGGCACTACCCGCACTCCAATCATATGACACTCGCAAGGCATCCCTTAATCGTTCTTGGATCGGCCTTTTTGTGGCTTTAAATATCCCCTCGACAATCCTTATGGTCAAAACGCCATTTCTTATCCGAGTTCCCTAGGTCCACGTACTTCGTCTCGCATTAGCCTTTCTCTTTTGGTCAGTCTACTCGAATTGATCAGGTTCTAGTGAAATATGACATAAATACATCTCCAAATACAAACTTCTCATTACTGAGCCTGAAATCGATTGAAAATCAGAATGTCACAACTCTTCCCTCCTTAAAGAAATTTCATCCTCGAAATTCACAACCTTCTACTCCATCCAATCCCTCAGGGGTATAGGCGTCTCGTCGCACTCTCACTTTTTCGGATAATCTTTTCCAAATCAGAACTATCCTTCTCTAGGACTTGTCCCCTTTAGCCCTTAATCCAACGGGCTTCTCTCCATTCTCTTTTGGTATTAATATCATTTGCCGACGGCTCATCCTCGAGTATTCACCTTATCTCTTTCATTTGTCTATGGCCATCATTGTCAAGCCCTTGCCAGAATAAACTCTTAATGCTGATACTCTTCGGCGTGCTACTCCTTTCAAGCTCCTTTCACGCCAACGGAGGTACCAAGGCTTTATCAATTTTCCCTTCATTAATCAAGTTGAGTTAAAGCCCCCTCAACTCCTCAAACATTTACATGGTTGCCTCCATAGCTATCCATTCTCGGTTTCATCTGAAATTCCCTTGGATCAAAGTGATCTTTCAACTTTCGTGTCATATCCTTCCCTCTTACTGACATGTCTAATACTTGACTACAAGATAGACAAACTTCAACCTCCAACCTTATCACCATTATATATATGTGCATCTTGGCACATCTTTGTGCCACCCCAGGAAGTACCATAATTCTCTTTTTGAATTTCGATGAAGTTATTTCTTGAGCTTCCCTTCAATACTGGACTCGTACTTCCGTCCATGACCTCAAGGGTTCCATCTATTTCTATAATCCCTCCAGCATCAGTGTTTAATCATGGTACACCTCAATCTCTTTTCGGCTCTTAGGCTAGATATTTCCAATAGCCATCACTCTAGTCCATTAGCCGACTTCCCATTCAGGAGTTGAATTTCTTATTTATTGAGGGAAGACATGTCCCTCATTTCCAATTACTCAATGCTCATTTCTCGATGTTCAACTCTCAATTGTAAGCATCCATTAAACCGTTCACCCTTCCTTAGCGATGCAACTATCGCTATAACAATACTTGGGTGCTCTCTTCGTTCCACATGCCTCGCCTTCAATTCCCTTATATAGTCCATACTCTCAACCTCCTTTAGTTCACCTAACTTCAAGATCTTTCTTGCACAAGCAATGCCCCTATATCCACAAGCAATTTCTATATGTCAGCGTTGCCTCTTATTTGATTCCCCTCGGGAAACTGCTACTTTATACTCTCGCAGTAGGTGTAGCCTTACAACATTATTTCATTCAACAACATCTCTCAACTTTATCACTAGGGCATTCACAAACCCGTTCCAATCATGCTCTAAGCATGCCAGTTCATATGGCATTATCGTTACAACGTACAAACCATATCCATTTCACATCGTCTTATTATGCCTCGAGTTTCATTGTGCGTTGTGTCACTACGACCTTCACAAGCTTTTCAATTTCCAACTTGACTTGCCATAAACCACACAGTCATTAACTCAACTCAAGCCCTTGAAGGCTCCTTTCACGTTCACTCTTCCCTACGCATTACATCTTATTTTCAACCCACTTCACCATTGGAACAGCTCTGGTGGGGAATCTTCCAACAGTCCGTCCGTAACAATTCACCAATCTCAGTAAATCTCAACTTCTCGCAACTCGCATCGACCTTTGTCGATTTATCGCTCATTCCAATCCTGAAAGGACTTATCACTTCTTCCAATGCGTGAATCCTACTTCATTAGGTTCACGACTTGCGCTTTTCACACTTAGCATGCAATAGATATTTCCTCAGAACCCATATGACTCCCTCAAAACTGTCCATGTTTCTCATGGCTCCTTACATGAGTTCAACCATCATCTCTCGAGATAGTAACGACCAACTCAATCATTCCTTGGGCACTCGGTTCGATTGTTGTCAACTTCTTTCTGCTAGGTGTTGAATCTTTCCAACTATCCCTCGCACCTTTCACTTGAGAGCTCATATCTTGGCTCTTTGTCTTCACAGGTCTCCTCTAGGACCGCACGACATTTCGTTTATCCTTGTCGCTCTTCTCTTTGAGAAGCATTAGTGTCAGCCTCTGAGTTTATTACTCACTAAGGCGACTTTATTCAATTCCGTTTGTTTCACCGAACATCGACATCATCCTAGAATTCAACATTGTCTTCAAAACGGCCTCTCCAATTTCACTTCCAGGAGTCATTCAAGTTCTGCGTCTTCTTTCCCGGTACAGACGCTCAATCATCATAGTAAGATAATTCAGAGCTTTTCTTCCTATTACAATAGGGTCTATTACCCTAAGGAAGAAACTACACAACTCCATGGCATTTCCTCGCTTCCAATTCACCTTGTCCTTTTCATTCCATAGGACGTTAACCTTGGAGTCTGTGCCGAAAGTGATACCTTTACTCCAGGATTCAAATACCACAATGCTTTCACATTCTCTTTCCCATAACTATATCACCTCAAGTGACAATGTTTGTCTGTTCTTGGGTCTTTACTCGTTCACTTGTTGAATGGTCAATTTGATTAACTCAAATCACTTTACAAGTGTTCTTCAAGCGTTCTTCAAGCGTTCTTTTCATTTACTACACCACTTATTAGAATCACAACCATTCAGGACTACCAAGTCCGTTCACTTTTTCTTTTCGTCAGTGACCAATTCATCGTCCAATAGCCCTTTAAGAACCATGCCCCATTCTTTAGAGAATAGCAACTCATGATTTCATCTCTTGTGGTTCTCCTTCAATCAACCGATCCCAATAAATCATTAACTTTAGGCAATCTAACATGCCAATTCTTCTACGACCTTATTCACAACAAAAGAGACTTACTATTCGATTTCCATTATGTGCCCTTGCCCATGTAATCAACCATTTCCCATAGGCACGCTCCATATTCATAATAAATATCTCTTTGCTTGTAATCTATGAGCAGGGGTTCTCTTACTCATAAATCTTTTGATCATTCTCTTCTCTTGCTGAGTCCCATCGCCATTCCTCAAACTCGGGAACAACATTCAGTCATAAGGTCTTCAAGTTCCCATTCACTCAAGGACTTACTCATCTTATTCAAGGATCCTTGACCACCCTTACCATATGTCTAAACGACCTTTAGAACTCTGTCTCATACTAGCTAATCATCCTATGATCCTTGCAACAATATTAAGATCCAAATAATCCTTGCTCTCAAGCAATCCCGGGATGATACTTTCCATCGGTCAACTCAACAGAGATAGTCTAGGCAGATCTCATACCTTTGAGGAAATACTTCCTCTAATGACCTTTCATCAATCCTCAATAGCCTCTTAGGGCTAGTACTGCTAGGGTCACTTTCTTTCTTCAATGTGCCCAAAACCTCTAAGGTTTTCTCATTAAGGTCCTCAATCCAGAGGAGACAATTTCAACTTTCATTCTTCCATCAAACTTAACCATTCTCATTCTTATTCACAGTTCACAAGCTTCTCAGAACTCTCATGGTTCTTCCCACACGTTCACCCTTTCTCGTGAATGAAATAACTCCGAATCACCTTTCTCATGACTTATATCACTTAACTCATTTGCACAAGCATTTATCACCACAGTGACTTAGAGAATCACGGCAGCTCCTCTCCGAGCTTGCTTAACCAGCAATTTTTCTCATTTCCATTTAAAGTCCTCTCGACCCATTCAGCTCTTGGGTCTTGTACGATCAACCGATCGAGCCACCTTCTCTTTTAGTACTTATGCTCTGATCGCCCATATTCACTCAATTCTCATGACTCATATCAATTCTCGGATCTTCCATACCACATATCCTTGAGCCCAACGCTCTTCTACGACCACACCTTGGTCGTTCAACCTCATTAAGTTCTCATGATCCATCTTAGTCCTTGAATCTTTTTGTATCTCACATACGCAAGTCAAGTGTGGCCCTAGCGACCATACCTTGGTCCTTCAGTCTTATCAGGTTCTCATGCCACTTGAACCACTATGATTCCCTCCAAGAATTCAAGACTCAAGTCATCTACTCAAGTCCATTAATCTCAGGCTATTCATCTCAATATCTTTCATCATCAACCAACCCTCTAGTTGTTCTTAAGAAATTCTCAAATAAATTGCCGATTCTTCAAGGGGTCCCAAATCATCTTTGATCAGCAATCCTTCCTCAAGCCAGCCTCAACGAGGCAACTTCTTAACTAACGGCCATTACTAGGCCAGCCCCAATTAGGCAACTGTCAAATAAGCACTCAAGACAGCGATTCACTGAGTCAAAAACTCATACTCTAGGCCTGAAGGCATCTGCCTGTCTAGCATAGTCACAACAGACTATGTCATTTCAACAAGCCTCGGTTCCAAGGTTATAAACCCATACGTCATCTAACTTCTCAGTTATATCTTGGCCAAGCCATTCACATGAGGCTAATCATCAAACATGCCTAACAGGCCCATCACAACTATCACTTTTCTTTTCCAAGGGCATCCACCGCCAAGCACGAAGCCTTTCAACCATGCCTCTCATAGGCACCATTACACCGGTCATGCCACTTTCAATCATCCTCGATGAGATTCAATCCTGTGCCATACATCCCTTATCCACCATTGGACTCAACCCGATACCTAGGCTTCCCCTTTCAAGTTATGACTTGGGTCATTCTTACCTCTACCATCTTAGAAGCCTGCTAGGAGCTGCTCCTTGTCCAGACCTCTCTATCCCAGCGATCCCTTCCCGCCCTTATCAGATCTAGTCGATGCAGGTTGTCCCAAGCCATACATCTATGGAGAAAGCCCCGTTCCACATGTCCCATATCATGTTTCATCACAGTTTGTAGGTATCCCATCAACTCGTCCTACACCAAGCGACAGTTTATCAAGTCCAATAGCGATAAGTCATTGCATGCACCCTTATTAACTTTCATTTCAAAATCACAAACTCAAGCACATCATGATTGTTTTCACCACTTGTCATAAGAAAAGCACCTTCAGATCAACTCCTATCCATTCAAGGGTTCTAATTCCACCAATAACCATCACATCTCGCAGATCAATTGCCTATATTCCACTTTCTATCTCAAGTCTAGTCAACATTCAAATCAACTCCTCATGCATCCAATCACAACTAATTTTCGATTCAGGTATTCCTCGTATTCATCTCAACTCATATCACCCAAGGCTGTCAACAGCAATCGATAGCTAAACCATCAAAATATCATGCAATTCAAGCCTAAATTCACTAATGTCAGTCGCCTCTTTATAATTAGTACTTCTCAAGTTGGGTCATCGACAAATCAAGATCGCTGCCATATACCTCAATTGACCCTTCATTCATAAGCAATTCCCTATTATCCTCAAGCACAAATATTATCTGAAATCCATGCTTATGACTCTCCAATCACAGCTTGCTTCCACTTGAACTTTAATCACCATCTAACTCAAGATCATCCATTAAAGTCAACTCTAGGACCATTCAAGTGCACACAAGTTCAAGCCTACGTCCTCGAGACTCAACAATCTAGGCCTAGTCCTATAGACCTCAATATCTAATAGTCCTCAAGTCATCGCTGCTTATCACCCCAAATCTCAATCACCTTGGATCGAGCCGACCTTGCTCTGATACCAAATCGAATGCGGATGTCACGCCCCGAACTCGGCGAGCACATAAACATCCCTGTCCATGCCGTTCATTTAATAATGCTAGAGGATCCAATGGCCAATTCCTTTATAACTCCTTTAAAGAATGCATGCAGAAGCGATGCCTTCCCCTAACGTATAAATACAACAACGAACAGATGACTTAGGACATAAACAACAAAATCTCATTAATTCATTCTCAAGGATTCAATTCTATAATCCACCAGTCAGGAGTATAATTCTAATACCACATAAAGAAAACAACTTCATCCAAGGTACAATTGGTCCACTCTCTCTTCAAATGCCAATCTTTGGCAAGCTCGCGCTTCCTTCGTCTGGAACCGAAAAAAGGTAAGCCTCCACTAGGGTGAGATATAAATCTCAGTAAGGTGGGTCCTAACCCTAGGTTAGGCCAACCATCCACTCAGGCAGTCATATATCCAATAAAATCAGACTCTGGCTCACACAGGCATATAGGGCACCAGTTAATAAACTCAACATACGGATGACAGGCAAACATCGATGACCTCAAGTCACACTCAAGTAATAATGCCCATGCACTCTCAACCTACCACATCTCATATTCACTAACCTCAACCTATCTAAATCTCTAGCCCGCGATCTTGTCGCCTCAAGCTCGGTAACCCGGGTAAATGAATCAGGTTCCGATAAATCTCCAGGCCAATAACATTATCTCAACCTCTGCCTGCCTCATTCTCTAGCTCGCGAACTAGTTGCCTCAGGCTCGGTCTGCGTAAACGCATCAGACCGTTATCGGTGATTCGCGTAAACGCATCAGGTCCCGGTTCATCTCCAGGCAAGGTTTATGAGCTCATATTCAACCCCATGAACTCGTTGCATCAGGGCATATATATATCTTCCCTGCGTCTCATACGCTTTAGGGCCTCTTAGTCCCGCGATTAGATCTCATCAGGACCGTGGCCATCTCAACCCCGCAAACTCGTTGCATCAGGGCGTTATACAATATCAATTTCCACCCCGCGATCTTGTTGCATCAGGGTATTTATTTTCTTGCCCCGTGTCTTACACACCTCAGGGTCTTGCCATGTCGTACTCATGCCACAAACCTAACTTATGCCTTGGTTATCATTTAATCTCACACTTACTAGCAAGCAAGCATTCTAATGCGTTTCTTAATTCTCGTGGCATGCAATTCAATTCAAATGATATACGGGCATGGCAATTAACTCAGGCACACAATATCACTCACAATCAATCCTATATCATCTTAGCATATCACTAAGCTACCCACTTGAATAAATTCTCGTAAATTGTTCTTATCAGCTCTCGACTTACCGAATCAAGTCCAATCATCTTAACAAAGGGTTAGGAATTCCCTTACTTTGAATTTGGCAACCAGTTTACTCCTCTTGAGCCTCTAAAGTTTGGGCTCCCAATGGTCCAAGATCGAACTCAATGTACAACCTAATCAAATCTAACCAATTACATCAATTTCCAATCCAATTCAACCATCCATGACCCACAACCCTCCATGACATATTCCTCATCACCATAACATGCCTCAATCACCAATTTGAGACTCATAGTTCATCCATCAACAGCCCCACAGATTTGGTTTGCACAGAACCGAACCGGGCTATGTTCGATTCTGTGTGAACCGAATGGATCCAGCCATAAATCAACTCCAAATCCACCATTTAAATGTTATACCACCTCTTAACATGATTATCTAAGGATCCAAGAGGCTCACCATGATTTTTAGGCCTGTTGGTCGCCGAAAAATCATCCAAAGTCACCAGATTGTCCAAGGTCAGAATCCGACAATTTTCTAGGCATAATTAACAAGGCCAGTTCGTGGTCAAAACTTAATCAAATCAAGCCTAATTTTTTATCACATAACCATCTACATCTCTACTCAGTATCCACAAAATTGGAGCTCAAAACTCTAAGATTTCGGCCACTAAATAGGTTAGAAACCGGACCTGCCTTAGATTGGAGCAGATTCCGTCGACTCTGGGGAGAATCCTTGCTCCGGATTGATCGGTGCTCCAAATGCTTCGATTCTGTTAGAGGATGTCGACAAGACATAGATCTTTGTTTGGGTGGGTGACCGGCATCCAGGGGTGGTCAAAAGTGGTTGTGGTGGCCGGCGAACGAGAGGCCCAGAATCTGTCGCTGATGCAAGGAAGAAGGAAGAAGAATAAGAAGAATTTGTGGTGGTTTCGGTGGTTCCCTTGAGCAAATGGCCGGCCATTAGAGAGGAGAGAGAGAGAGAGAGAGAGCAAGACTATATTCAAGACCCAAAGTCAATGGTTGAATGGTAGTTGGGTAACAGTGGACAAGACCACCCTTTAGCACATCCATTAACACTTGGCATTTTGCTTTTCCAAAGAGATCCAATGGTCACTTTTTATCCTTGAATTTTCAGCAGCCAAGGGGTTTATAAAGTACAAAATGCCCTCCTTGGATTACAAGGATAAAGCCTTAAGCTTGAGGGGCAAAATGGTCATTTTACCCTCGACGTTCAGAACGTCGTTTTTCTCATTTCGAACATCTTCGATAGGGCGACGGCCAATCCAAGTAACATTGGAATTCTTGATTTTCCTTTTCAAATCTTTCAAGGCTCGTTTCTAATAATTTTCTCTATCAGACGTGGTTCTATCCTATCCCGAACCGACGAGCGGTTTTCGCAGACATTACTTGTATCGACCCCGTGATTCATATCACGTTTAGGGCTCATCAATTTGTAGCGACCTTGGTTGTCATATAATTGTGAGGGTCTATCACTAGCTCCTAAGGTCTCGATCTTCACCGTCCGATTTAGGAAAATTTTACAAATCATACGTTGGTTAAGCGGCCTCACCCACGCTCCAATCTTATGACACTCGCAAGGCATCCCTTAATAGTTCTTGGATTAGCCTTTTTGTGGCTCTAAATATCCCCTCGACAATCCTTATGGTCAAAGCGTCATTTCCTATCCGAGTTCCCCAGGTCCACGTACCTCGTCTCGCGTTGGCCTTTCACTTTTGGTCAGTCTACTCGAATTGATCAGGTTCGAGTGGAATACGACTGAAATACATCTCCAAATACACACTTCTCATTACTAAGCCTAAAATCGATTGGAAATCAGAATGTCACATTGAAACTCAAAGGTTGACACTAAAGCTTCTCGAGAAGAAGGGTGACAAGGGTAAACGAGATGTCGTGCGATCTTGGAGGAGACCAGTGATGACAGAGAGCCAAGGTCTTAGCTCTAAAATGGAAAGTACGAAGAATAGTTGGGGGATTCGACACTTGGTAGAAGGAAGTTGATAATAGTCGAATTAAGTGCCTAAGGAGTGATTGAGTTGGCTGTTACCACCTCGAGAGGCGAGGATTGGACTCATTTAAGGAGTCATGAGAAACATGAACAGTTATGAGGATGTCATATGGACTTTAGAAAAATGTCTATTGCGTGCTGAATGTGAAGAGCGCAAGTTGTAGACAAGATGACGTAAGATTCACGTATTAAAATAAATGGTAAATCCTTTGAGGATAAGGATGAGTGATGAATCGACAAGGGTCAATGTGAGTTGTGGAAAGTGCAAGCTTTTGGGATTGATGAACGACAATAGACGGACCTTTGAAAGATTCCCTACAAGAGCTATTCCATTGGTGAAATGGATAAAGGACGAGCCATGACACGAGTGGGCGAATGAACGTGAAAAGAGCTTTCGAGAACTCAAGTTAAGCTGATATAGGGGTTAAATATAAGACGTAATGTGAAGGGAGGAACAGACGCGAAATGCACTTTCAAGAACTAGAGTCGAATGGATGCCTACGCTGGTAGTGGCGTTCTTGCCCGGATTCAAAAGAGTTGATAGAGTCTTATTGATGTGATGTGGAAAGGAAACTTGAGGAGTAACAAGACGATTTGAAAGGGGGATTGCATGTACGCCATCGTGGTAAAGCTACGTGAATTGGCATGCTCAGAGCATGATTGGAACGGGTTTGTGAATGTCCTCGTGATAAAGTTGAGAGATGTTGTCTGAGTGGAAGAACGTTGCTAGGCTACTCCTGCTACGAGAGTATGAGGTAGCTGTATCCCGAGGGGAATTGATTAAGAGCAATGTAGATGTATAGAAATTGCATGCGAATATAGGGGTGTCGCTTGTGTAAGAAAGATCTTGAAGTTATGTGAACTAAAGGAGGTTGAGAGTATGGACTATATAAAGGGAGCTGAAGGTGAGGCATGTGGTACAAAGTGACCGCCCAAGTGTTATTATAGCGGTGTTCATATCGCTAAGGAAGGGTGAACTGTTTAATGTATGTTTACAAGTGAGAGTTGAGCATTGAGTAGTGGGCAATGGAGGGACAGATCTTCCCTCAAGTTGGAAGTTCATTAGTGGACTAATGTGATGGCTACTGGAACATCTGGCCTAAAGGCCAAAAGGGAATTGAGGTGTTACCACGATTAAATGTTGATATTGGACGGATTATAGGAATGGATGGAACTCTGAGGCCTATGGACGAAGGTACGATTCAAAGGAGGAATTATAGTGACCTTGGGGTGGCACAACGATGTGCCAAGATGTGTGTGTGTGTGTGTATATATATATATATATATATATATATATATATTGGTGATAAGATAAAAGGTTGAAGTTCGTCTATCTTGCAGTCGAGTACTAGACGTGTCGATGAAAGTTGAAGGATCACTTTGATCTAAGGGAATTGCAGGATGGAGTCGAGAATGGATTGCTATGGAAGCAACCATGTAAATGTTTAAGGAGTCGAGAGGACCACAACTCGGCTTGATTAATGGAGGGCAAATTGATAAAGCCCTGAGATCTCTGTTAGCGTAAGAGAATGTTCGAAAGGAGTGATACACCAAATGGTGTGGACAGTAAGAGTGCGTACTAGCGAGGGCTTGGTAATAATGGTTATGGACCGACTAAAGAGATAAGGTGAATGCTCGAGGAAGAGCTACTGGCAAGTGATATGAATGTCAAAAGAGAATGGAGGGAAGCCTATTGGATTGAGGACTGTAGGAGACAAGTACTAGAGAATGATGGCTTTGAGTTGGAAGGGATTATTCGGAAGAGTGAGGATGCGACGAGGTCCCTACACCCCTAAAGGATTGGATGGATTGGAAGGAATGCAAATTTCGAGGACGAAGTTTCTTTAAGGGGGAAGAGTTGCGACATTTTGATTTTCAGTAGATTTTCAGGCTCAGTAATGAGAAGCGAGTATCTAGAGATGGATTTCGATTGTACCCCGCTCGAACCTGATCAATTCGAGTAGACTGACCAAAAGGGAAAGGCTAACGCGAGACGAGGTACGTGGACTTGGGGAACTCGGATTGAAAACGACGCTTTGGTCATAAGGATTGTAGAGAGAACTAGTAATTGACCCTCACAATTATATGACAACCAAAGCCGCCACGAATTGACGAGCCCTAAACTTGATATGAATCACGAGGTCGATACGCGTAATGTCTGCAAAAGCCGCTTGTCGGTTCAGGATAGGTTGAAACTACGTCTAATAGAGAAAACTATCATAAAAGAGCCTCGAAATATTGAAAATGGAACATCAAGAATTTTAACATTATTTGGATGGCCGTCGCCCTATCGAAGATTTCCGGAACGAGAAAAACGACGTTCTGAACGTCGAGGGTTAAATGACCGTTTTGCCCCTCAAGTTTGAAAATTTACCCTTGCAATTGAAGAAGGGCAAAATGGTCTAAACACACCCCAAGGCTGCCGAAAATCCAAGAACAAAAAGTGACCAATGGATCTCTTTGGAAAAACAAAATGCCAAGTGTCAATGAATGGTGAAGCATGGTCATATCACACTTTTTCCACCTACCAATCAAAGGCCTTTGACCACAAATTGAATATAGCAATCTCTCTCTCTCTCTGTCTCTCTCTCTCCATTTTGCAAAAATGTCGGCCACCACCCTTAGAGAACCAACGGCCACTTCTTCTTCTTCCTCTTGATGTTCTGTCACCGGCGATAGATTCTGAGGCTCCACTTCGCTTGCTACCACGGCCACTCCGACCACCCCTAGACACCAGCCAGCCACTTAAACAAAGATCTATGTCTTGCCGACATTCTCCAATAAGAATCGGAGCATTTAGAACACCGAGGAGACCGGAGCAAGGATTCTCCCGAGAGTTGACGGAAACTGCTTCAATCTGAGGTAGGTCCGGTTCTCAGTCCCTTTGGTGGTCGAAATGTTGGAATATTTGGCCCGTGAAGATCAAGTTAAGACGTGTAGAAATCTATGGTAAAAAGTTGGGCTTAATTTGATAAGTTTTTGACCACAAACTGACCTTGTACATTTCGCCCAGAAACTGACTTGGAGGAACCGGTGATCAGTTCTGGAGCCTTTGTTTGGTGCCCATAAGGCCCACTTCTGGCCACCATATGCTTCTGGTTGACAACCATAACAAATTTCCATGTCTTTTCGACATTTTCCAATAAGAATCGGAGCATTTGGAGCACTGTGGAATTCAGAGCAAGCATTCTCCCACAGGTCGACAGAATAGGAACCAACTAGAGGTATGTTCTGTTCTTGGCCCCTTTGATGGTCGAATTTTTGGATTTTTGAGTTCAAATTTTGTGGAGACTCAGTAGAGATGTAGATGGTTCTGTGGTAAAAGGTTTAGATGGATTTGATTAAGTTTTGACCACAAACCGATCTTTTTAATCTTGCCCAGAAATTGCCAGATTCTGACCTTGGGCGAACCGGCGACGTTTGTTGGATTTCCGGCGACCAATTGACCTCAAATCTTCGGTAAGCCTCCCAAATCCCTAAATAGACATGTTAAGAGATAGATTGATGATTAAATGGAGTATTTAGGAGTGGTTTGGAGGCTGGACATGCTTGGCTTGCACAGAATCGAAATTGACCGGTTGGTTCTGTGTAAGGCTGGTTCTGTTGAGCTGATGATGGATAGATTATAAGTCTCAAATTGATGTTTAAAGCATGTTAAGATGTTGAGGATTATGCCATGAGGGTTAGGAGTCATGGATGGTTGAGTTGGGCATGAAAATTGACGGATTGGTTGGATTTTATTAGGTTGTGCGGTGGATTGGCCTTGAACCATGGTTGGCCGAGACCTTAAGGGTCCATGAGGAATATCTTGGGTTGCCAAATCACGGTAAGGAAATTCCTAACCTTAGGATAGGAAGATTGGACTCGATTGGGTGAGTCGAGGCTTGATTGGTTTGATTCTTGAGAGATTTTCAATAGGGATGACCTATATTATGTCCTAAGATGTTATAGGATAAATGTATGCAACGTTGTCTATGCTTGAGTGATTGCAATGTTTGTATGCCATTTGATTTACCTACATGCCACAGAATCTATGAAATGTGTTTGAATTGGCACTTGCCACTAAGCGTGCCATTGAATTGAAAGTCAAGCATAGGTCCTAATTGTGGCATAAGCACAGCATGGCAAGGCCTTGAGGCGTGTGAGACGTGGGGCGAAAGGTTGAGACCCTGATGTGACGAGGTCGCGGGGTGAAGTATGATTAGATGGCGCCTTGATACGACGAAGTTGCGGGTTGAAATAGCCACAGTCCTGATGCGATCTAATCGCGGGACAGAATATGAGCTCATAAATCTTGCCTGGAATTGAACCGAGACCTGATGCGTTTACGCGGATCACCTATGACGGTCTGATGCGTTTACGCGGGTCGAGTCCTGATGCGATCTAATTGCGGGCTAGAGAATGAGGCATGCAAGAGTTGATGGATGTGGCAAAAAGGCAGGCCGAGTATACATTTGCACATGAGTGTGGCACGAGATCATAAATGCATGCCCGTCTTCTGTATGTTGTTGTGTATTGAATTGCGATTGTTATGCTTGCGCGTGTTCATAAGTTGGATCTGAAGAGTGACGCGGCTGCCTGAGTAGACGGTTGGCTTAACCTAGAGTTAGGACCCACTTTACTAAGATTTATATCTCACCTCAGTGGAGGCTTACGTTTTTTATGTTCTAGTCGAAGGAAGCGCGAGCTTGCCAAGGATTGACATTTGAAGATAAAGTTGACCAATTGTACCTTGGATGAAGTTGTTTTCTTTATGTGGTATTAGAATTATACTCTTGATTGGTGGATTATAGAATTGAATCCTCGAGAATGAATTAATGAGATTTTGTTGTTTATGTCCTAAGTCATCTGTATGTTGATGTATTTATATGACAGGGGATGACATCGCTTCTGCATGCATTCTTCAAAGGAGTTATAAGGAATTGGCCGTTGGATCTTGGAGTATTCTTAAATGAACGGCATGGACAGAGATGTTCGCGTGCTCGCCGGGTTCGGGGCGTAATAGAGGAAGTCTTCGTTGATCAACCTCTAAGCTTTGAAGATCCAAAAAGTCTAGATCATGTATTTAGACTTCAAAAAGCTCTTTATGGACTCAAGCAAGCGCCACGAGCTTGGTATGAAAAGTTAAGTAATTTTCTTACCAGCAAAGGTTTTGAGAAATGTAAAGTTGATACAATTTTATTTATCAAAAGTGAAGGTAACACAATTTTAATAATTCAAATATATGCAGATGATATTATATTTGGATCATCTAATGAAAATCTCTGCAAGGAATTCTCTCAGATCATGCATAATGAATTTGAGATGAGTATGATGGGAGAACTTATATTCTTCCTAGGACTGCAAGTCAATTAGACTAATCAAGGCACTTTCATACATCAAGAAAAATATGCTCTTGAATTTATAAACAAAATTTGGTCAAGAAAACTGCGAGAAAACTGAATCACCAATGTCTTCTTCATCCAAGTTAAACAAGGATGAATAGGGAAAATAGGTTGATTAAAAGCTTTATAGAAACGTGATCGATTCATTACTATATCTCACTATGTCTAGACCTGACATTATATTTAGCGTATGCATGTGTGCTAAATTTCAATCAGATCCTAAGGAATTATGCATTATTGTTGTTAAAAGGATGATCAAATACATAGGAACTTATCCTAATTTAGGAATATGATATCCTAAAACTTCAGATCTTATATTACATGAATATTCAGATGCTGACCTTGCTGATTGTAACTTAGATAGGAAATGTACTTCAGGAACGTGTCAATTTCTGGGATCAATGCCGGTGTCTTGGCTTTTCCAGAAGCAAAACACCATAACTCTATCAACTGTAGAAGCAGAGTATATTGCCTTAGGAAGTTGTTGTGCACAAATTTTATGGATGAAGCAACAACTGAAGGATTTTGATGTTCAAACTTACAATGTTGAAATCAAATGTGACAATACCAATGCCATCAATCTTATCAAGAATCCGATTATGTACTCACGAGCTAAGCATATTGAGATTAAGTGTCACGCCCCGCACCTCATCGCGAGCACGCAAACATCCCTGCAAGCAAAATAACAACATTCTCTTGGCAGTCCCAAGGATCCACTTATATAAAAAGAAAGGTCGAGAGATAAAATAATTTACATTAATCACACGAAAGCGGTTCCCAACAACTCCCTGTACAATTTATATATATATATACATATACACCAAGACTAAGTAGGACTGGATAGCATCGTAAAAAGTCATACACCAACACCAACAACCAACGACTACTACTCCGCTAAACATCAGGGCGACGGGTAAGCATGCCAAAAAAAGTATCCACAAAATCCACTAGGGAAGGGGTTAGGTCGCCAGTTAAAAGTCAAGTCACCATCCGGAGCCGTCTAGGAAGAACTACTGGAATCTCGGGAATTCTCGCTCTCCTCTGATGGCTCGCACTAGGAGAAAGTCTCCTACGGAATCTCCACAGAGTCCTCCGTGGTCGCCACCTACGACGACTTGGCTCTATCTCCATCTGTGGTCATCTCCTGGTCCCGCTCGACAAGGTCTCTATCAGACAGCTCCACCACGATGACTTCATCCTCCAGCGGTGGCACGTAATACTCCGCTGTTTGCGTCCGCTCCGAGCCGTTCCTCGACCCGACCACCAATCCCTCAGGAAACTCCTGGTCTACGATTGTTTGACATTAGGGAGGTATGACACCATTCGGAACCTCATGGGGCTTCAGAGGCTCGACCTTCCTATCCCCGTCTCGTCTAAACCATGCCTCAAACCTGTGAGGCTTCCAGTCCAGCTTCCCCTCATTTACCCATATCACATTGCTACTGCCTAGGATATGTAAAGTAAGGTTTCCCTAAAAGGGATGAGATACACATCTCAGTAAGAAAAACCTAACCCTAGTTCAGGTTGACTGTCCACTCAAGCAGTCAAGTCACTCAATCTATCTAACTCATGAACTCACGTAGGTATGACAATGATAATTCATTAAACAACAATACTCAAGGGACAGGTATGCATTTATAATCTCATATCGCACACGAATGCACATATATGCTCGACCTGTCACTTCGCCACATCTATCAACATCTGCCTGCCACATTCTCTAGCCCGCGATTAGATAGTATTAGGCTCGGCCCGCGTAAACGCATTAGACTGTGATCGACGACCCGCGTAAACGCATCAGGTCTCGATTCATTCCCAGGAAGAATTTATGAGCTCATATTCTGTCCCGCGATTATATCGCATCAGGACTGTGGCTATCTGAACCTTGCGATTAGATCGCATCAGGACTATGGCTGTCTCAACCTTGCGATTAGATCGCATCAGGGCGCCACCTTTTCATAATCCACCCAGCAACCTCATCACATCAGGGTCTCAACCTTCCGCCCCGCATCTCACACGCCTAAGGGCCATGCCATGTAATGCCACAATCATTAATTAATGCCATATTATAACAAACAACTTGATTTTTCAATTCAAGTTTCGCATTTCAAAAGTTAATGCACTTTCCAATACGGTTCATAAATCCGTGGCATGCGAATCAATTCGAATGGCACCTAGAGCCACAAACAACTCAAGCATAGGCTATGTTATGAAACCATTCATTAGCAGCCAAGAACATATCAAGCTATTACCATTGAGAATTCCTCAAAAACCATTCTGATCGGCCCTCGTCTTACTCAATCGAGTCCAATCCCCTTAGCCTTGGTTTAGAGAATTTCTTACCTTAGCTTGGCAGCACAATTTTCTTTTCTTGGTTCACCTAACCTTCGGACAACTCAAGTCCAAGGCCAATTTATCGCACAACTTGGAATAATCAACCGCTTCGTAAAGTTTTGTATTCAATTCCTAAATCCATCAATCCAAATCACCCATAACATACCCGTCCTCATATCTTCCCATCTTAAACACCAATTTGCAGCACAAAACCATCATTCACAGCCTCCAACAGAATCGGTTTGGCCCGGTGTCGAACCAGTTCCATTTGGTTCTACACATACTGGGTCCAACCGATTCTAATCTACTCTAAATCCCTCAATTGCACACTACCCTACCTCTTATAACATCTACCTAAGAGTTTGGAGTGCTCACCGAGAGTTTCAAGCCGCATGATTGCCGGAAAGTCGTCAGAAGTTCGTCGGTTGTCCAAGATCCAAAATACCAGCAGATTCTGGGCATAATGTACAAGGGTGGTTCATGGTAAAAAACTTATCAAATAAATCCTCAATTTTTACCACAGAACCATATATATGTATGCTTGATCTCCACCAAATTTGAGCCAATGATTCCAAGTTTTCGGCTGTCAAAAGGGTTCAGAACCGAACCTACCTCAAACTGGAGCAAAATCTATCGACATGTGGGAGAATGCTTGCCCCGAATTCCACAGAGCTCCAAATGACCTGATTCAAGTTGGAGGACGTCAGCAAGACGTAGATCTACATCTGGGTGGTTGGTCGATAGTAGGGGATGGCCGAAGGTACCGATCATACGGACCGAACGGCGAGCTCCGGTGCTGGTCAGGCGAAACGAAACAAAGGAAGAAGAAGATGAAAGGGAAATGGTGGTGCTCGGTGGTTTTGCCCGAATGGAGGGTGTTTTGAGGAGAGAGAGAGAGTTGGTTATCCCCAAAAAAAATGATTAATTGAAGTGATTGGTAGGTGGGCATTTAATGGTGAGATGATCTTCCACCCTTGGATGCTTGACACTTGTCCATTACTTGACCCAAGAAGATCCAATGGCCATCCCTTTATCCTTCAATTTTCGGTAGCTTGGGGGGGAGAGAATGTCCATTTTTCCCTTCTTTCCATTATAATAACTAAGTTCTAAGCTTGAGGGGCATTTTGGTCATTTTACCTCCGACGTTCGGAACGTCATTTTTCCCGTCTCTGACTTCTTCGATAAGGCGATGGCCAATCCAATTGACGTTGAAATTCTTGATTTTTCATTTCAAACTTTTTCAGGACTCGCTTCTGATCGTTTCTTCTATCAGACATGATTCTAGCCTATCCCGAATTGACGGACGACTTTTGCAGATTATACGCGTATCGATCCCGCGATTCTCATCATGTTTAGGGCCCATCAATTCATGGCGGCCTTGGTTGTCATGTAATTGCGAGGGTTTATCGCTAGTCCCTAAGGTCTCATTTGTCACATTCCGATTTAGGATAATTTTGCAAATCGTACGCTGGTTAAGCGGCGTCACCCGCGCTCCAGTCGTACGACACTCGCATGGTAATCCTTGATCGTTCTTAGATTGGCCTTTTGGTGGTTCTAAATATCCCCTCGACAATCCTTATGGTCAAAGCGTCATTTCCTATCCGAGTCAGCTAGGTTCACGTATCTCGCCTCGCTTTAGCCTTTCCCTTTGGTCAGCCTACTCAAATTGATCAGGTTTGAGCGGGACACAACTGTAATGCATCGCTTGATATACATGAACTTCTCATTACAGAGTCTGAAGTTGATTGAAAATCAGAATGTCACAACTCTTCCCCCCTTACAAAAATTTCATCCTCGAAATTTACATTACACTTAACTACTCTAATAAATGGGGGTGCTGTCGCCTCATCGTCTCTTCGTTCTCCCACGTAGCTCCTTCCATTCCGTGGTGCTCCTATATTACTTTGACAAGAGGAATCTTCATATTCTTGAGGATCTGTTCCTTCCGATCCTTGATCCTTACTAGCCTTTCCACATAGGACACTCTATTGTCCACCTCTATGGCTTTGTAATCCAGCACATTTGTTGAGTTAGGTTTGTACTTTCTTAGCATCGACGCATGGAATACATTGTGTACCTGGGATAGATTTGGCGGTAACGCAAGCCGGTAGGCCAAAGTTTCAATTCTTTCCAATATCTCAAACGGGCCTACATATCTTGGGCTTAGCTTCCCTTTCGTTCCGAATCGCGAAAGTCCTCTCATTGGCGACACTTTGAGGAAGATGTGATCGCCCACTTGAAACTCCAAAGGCTTGCGCCGCTGGTCTGCATAGCTTTTCTAGCTACTCTGCGCCATCCTTAGCCTATCTCGGATGATCTTCACTGCTTCCACCGATTGCTCTACCAATTCAGGACCTGTGATACTTCTTTCTCCTACCTCGTCCTAGCATATCGGTGTTCTGCAGGCTCTGCCATAGAGTGCCATCCGTATACTTTGCTGTAGCTATTGTTGTACGCAAACTCTACCAGGCGCAACTGTACGCAAACTCTACCAGGCGTAACTGCTCTTCCCATCCACCTTTGAAATCTATAACGCACGCTCTCAACATGTCCTCGCGGGTCTAGATCATCCTTTTTGACTGTCCATCTGTTTGGGGATGATACGCCATACTGAACTATATTCGGGTCCCCATGGCCTCTTGCAGGGTCTTTCAAAAATTTGCCGTGAACATCGGATCTCTATCTAAGGTGATCGTCACTGGCACTCCGTGTAATCTTACTATGTACCTCATGTACAGTTCTACGTACTTATCCATGGCGAAGTCCTTTCGCACGGGAATGAAGTGAGCGAACTTAGTCAATCTGTCCACGACTATCCAGATAGAGTTGTGACCTCTCTGATTCCTCGGAAGTCCCATTACGAAATCCATGGTTATGTGCTCTCACTTCCATTCCGGAATTTCCAGCAGTTGCGGCAATCCTCCAGGCTTACAATGCTGCGCCTTCACTTGCTGGCAAGTCAAACACTTAGTAACGTATCTTGCCACGTCTACCTTCATACCATTCCACCAATAATGCTGCCTCAAGTTCTCGTACATCTTTTTACTTTCAGGGTGGACACTGTAGTTGCACCTATGAGCCTCTGACAGAATTCTTTCTCGAAGTCCTTCATCGTTCGGCACACACAACTATCCTCGAAACCTCAAAAGTCTGTCCTCAAACACCTGAAATTCTGGCTTCCTCTTCGCTGCATCCATGCCAACAATTTTCTGAATCTCTGGGTTCGTAGACTGTAATGCCTTAATCCCTTCTTGGATCTCAAGTTCCACTCTTAAAGTCGCTATCAAACTGGATAGCTGATCGACCTCCAATCTAAATTTAGAATCTCTCAAGTCCTCTATTGTTGACCAACTCATCACCAGTAGGCATGCAATACTCGACTTTCGACTTAATGCATCTGCCACTCTATTCGCTTTCCCAGGATGATATAATATCTCACAATCATAATCTTTCAACCGCTTCATCCATCTGCGCTGCCTCAAGTTCAACTCTTTCTGGGAAAACAAATGCTTCAAACTCTGGTGGTCTGTATATATCTGAAACTTCTCGCCACAAAGATAATGCCTCCAAATCTTCAAGGCAAACACAATCGCCCCTAATTCCAAATCGTGGGTTGGGTAATTCATTTCGTGCGGTCTCAACTACCTGGATGCATAAGCTACTACCCGGCCGTGCTGCATCAATACACAACCCAATCCTTTCAGCGAAGTGTCGCTGTAGATCTCATATCCTCCCGGTCCCGACGGAATGGTCAGCACTGGTGCGGTCGTCAATCTATGTTTAAGCTCTTGGAAATGCTCACACCTATCAGTCCATTCGAACTTTGTTTCCTTCTTCGTCAACCGTGTCAGGGGGACGGCTATGGATGAGAACTTTTCCACAAAGCGCCTATAATATCTCGCCAGTCCCAAGAAGCTTCTGACCTCCGTGACCGTAGTAGGCCTCGGCCAATTGGTTATAGCCTCTACCTTTGCAGGGTCCACTGCGATCCCTTCACCAGACAAAATATGACCTAGAAATGCTACCTCGTTTAGCCAAAATTCACACTTGCTTAGCTTAGCATACAGTGAATATTCCCTCAGGGTCCTCAGTATGATTCTCAAATGCTCTTCATGTTCTGCATCGCTCCTCGAGTAAATCAAAATATCGTCAATGAAAACTATGACGAATCTGTCCAGAAACTCTCTGAATACTCGGTGCATCAAATCCATGAAAGCAGCTGGAGCGTTCATCAATCCAAATGGCATCACCGTAAACTCGTAATGGCCATACCTCGTTTTGAAGGCAGTCTTGGGTATGTCTTCCTTCTTGATCCTCAGCTGGTGATACCCCATCCTCAGGTCAATCTTTGAGAATACTGCTGCTCCTTGCAGCTGATCAAAAAGATCATCAATCCTCGGCAGTGGATACTTATTCTTCATTGTTACTTGATTCAACTGCCGATAGTCAATGCATAGTTGCAAGGATCCGTCCTTCTTCTTTACGAACAGCACCGGTGCTCCCCACGACGAAGCACTTGGTCAGATGAATCCTTTATCCAGCAACTCTTGCATTTGCACCTTTAACTCCTTCAATTCAGACAAGGACATCTTGTATGGTGCTTTTGAAATCGGCTCCGTTCTAGGAGCTAATTCAATCACAAACTCTATTTCCCATGCCGGTGGTAATCTTGACAATTCCTGGGGAAACACATCTGGAAACTCACGTATCATAGGAATATTCTCTAACTTGGGTTTCCGGGCCGTCGTATCCATTACGGCTACTAAGTATGCCCGACATCCCTTAGACATCAACTTCGTTATTTCCGAAGACGAAACCAAGGGATCGAAATTCCTCCTCGACTTCCAACCAACTCATAACTAGGGCGATCTTTCGGATAAAATCGAATCATCTTATTGCCGCAGTCTACTAGTGTTCCCTGCTTTCTTAGCCAATCCATTCCTATAATCACGTCAAAATCAAACATAGGCAATACGGCTAAGTCGATACTTTCTTTACTTCCTCCAACCACAATCTCACACCCAGCACACCCCTAATGAAACCAAGACATTATCCTTCAATGGGGTGGCAACATGCAATATCATGCTCAATGGTTCCAATCTCATGCCTACTAACTCAGCAAACTGTGCATATACAAAAGAATGCGTGGCACCCGGGTCGAACAATGCATAAGCAGTCTGATTGCACAAGTAGATCATACCTGTGACTACTCCGGACGCCTCCTCCGTCTCGCTGCGAGCTACAGCGTACACTCTGCCCTGAGCTTATGGTCTGTTCTGTTCTATCCGGGGTGTGGCAGTTGATGGTCCTGCTTGTGGCCTCGGTCCTTGTGGTCAACTGGCTAGTGCTTGGTTTGGACACGTCCTCATCTGGTGGCCCAACTGACCACACTTGAAATAGGCTCCTGTCCTCACTGGGCATGGCCCATTTTCATGCCTTCTGCCACACAATCTGCAACTCCAGTTCGCCAGGTTTGGCGGCTTGGCGATGTTCTTCCGCACTGGAGGCACAATGCGTCTATTGTTCGCCATCGGCCTCTTGCCCATCTGGCAATGGTCTCTGAAAGATGGGAACCGCGACCCAGTTGCGGTATTCCTTTCTCTTAAGTCTCGCTCAATCATTTGGCCTCGCTCATATATCTCCCGGTAGGTCCTCAAATTCAAGGCTATCATCTGGCTGCGGAGTTCTGGCCTCAGATCATCCTTGAATCTTCGTGCCTTCTCCAAAGGATCCTCCACCGATCGAGGGGCATACCTTGAGAGCCTCGAGAACTCAGCTTCATACTGATCTATCGTCTGCTGGTTCTGACGCAGTTGTAGGAACTCAATCTGTTTTCTTTCTATGGTCGTTTTTGAAAAATACTTATCGTTGAACGCCCTCTTAAAAATGTTCCAGTTCAAGGCCATACCTTTAGAAAAGACTCCGTCCTTGGTGGCAGCCCACCAATCATTTGCAGTACCCTCTAGTTGATATATGGCTAGCAGCACCTTCTCCTCATCTTTACATCTTAGCACCCCAAAAGCCGTCTCTAACTTTTATATCCATCTGGACGCTAACTCGGGATCTCCAATCCCGTCAAACTATGTTGGCTTTAACTTCATAAACTGTTCCACCAGTTGGTCCATCTATCTAGCCACCATAATTTCCTCTTGGGTATTCACAGCCTCATTACTCTGGTTTAGTTCTCCTTGACTTCCATTACCCCCAGTGTTGCCTTGGCTGGCGTTGATTGCTGCTATGGCAGCTCCTACTGCCTGAGCTATGGAAGCGTCTCTATCCTGGGTCTGTCGATCGATCATATCACCAATCCTTTCCAAAGCTCTGAGCACACCATCCATTCTTGGGTCCTTGGCTACAGGCGGCCTCGAACTAGAAGCTCCGCCTCTGGTCCTTCCTGATCTCCTGGACAGGTTACTCATCCTTGTCACTTGCTACTAAACCTGGTCTACCACAAGTTCAGCAACAGGTTAGCAACTCACTCATCCATCCAATCCCGAACTACTAGCTACTCCTTAACAAAAACAATTACACGACAACAGTACTCCATACATCCACATCAATTCCAGAAATGTTTCAACCAATGGCTCCTGGCCATTATCCAACTCCATTCGCTCCAGTGATTCGCTAAAACCAATCACTCCCAAGCATCAAACAAACCAAGGTCCAGAAATGGCCTTCAATCCTAAGTAGAGAACTTAAATCTCTATGTCCTGTCACCACCTTACCAGATCAAACACCGTCCATAGGTATCAAGTCACAACTAGGCATCCCAAGCCTTAACCTGACCAATCTCCTAAGGTCTAGCTATCCGTCCTTGTCCCACTTAGTCCTCCTTATTACTCCAATCCTCAACCAACATTGTATCGAACTGACCTTACTTTGATGCCAAAACAAGAGGGGATGTCACGCCTCACGCCTCATCGCGAGCACGTAGACATCTCTGCAAGCAAAACAACAACAATCTCTCGGCAGTCCCAAGGATCCACCTATATAAAAAGAAAGGTCGAGAGATAAAATAATTTACATTAATCACACGGAAGCGATTCCCAAAAACTCCACGTACAATTTATATATATATATATATATATACATATACACTAAGACTAAGCAGCACTGGATAACATCATAAAAAGTCATACATCAACACCAACATCCAACGACTACTACTCCGCTAAACATCAGGGCGACGGGTAAGCATGCCAAAAAAATTATCCACAAAATCCACTAGGGAAGGGGTCAGGTCGCCAGTCAAAAGTCAGGTCACCATCCGGAGTTGTCTAGGAAGAACTGCTGGAATCCCCAGTGTCCTCGCTCTCCTCTGATGGCTCATACTCGGAGAAAGTTTTCGACGGAATCTCCACAGAGTCTTCCATGGTCGCCACCTGCGACGACTCGACTCTGTCTCTATCTGTGGTCATCTCCTGGTCCGGCTCGGCAAGGTCTCCATTAGATAGCTCCACCACGATGACCTCATCCTCCGGCGGTGGCATGGAATACTCCGCTGTCAGCGTCCGCTCCGTGTCGTTCCTCGACCCGGCCACCGATCCCTCAGAAAACTCTTGGTTTGCAATTGTATGACACCAGGGAGGTTTGACACCTTCCGGAACCTCATGGGGCTTCAAACGTCCGACCTTCCTGTCTTCGTCCTGTCTAAACCATGCCTCAAGCCTGTGAGGCTTCCAGTTCGGCTTCCCCTCGTCTACCCATACTACTGTGCATTTCTTTTCATAAATATTCCCCTGCCTATCGGGGAACTCATCGTAAAAAGCTGTCATCTCCTGCAGGTCCTCGAATCTGATAGGCCACATCACTACTGCCTAGGATCTGTAAAGTAAGGTTTCCCTAAAAAGGGTGAGATACACATCTCAGTAAGAAAAACCACACCTTAGGTCAGGTTGACTGTCCACTCAGGTGGTCAAGTCACTCAACCTATCCAACTCATGAACTCATGCGGGTATGACAATCATAATTCATTAAACAACAATACTCAAGGGACAGGTATGCATTTATAATCTCATATCGCACACGAATGCACATGTATGTTCGACCTGTCACTTCACCACATCTATCAACATCTGCCTACCTCATTCTCTAGCTCGTGATTAGATCGCATCAGACTCGGCCCGCATAAACGCATCAGACCGTGATCGACAACCCGCATAAACGCATCAGGTCTTGATTCATTCCCAGGCAGAGTCTATGAGCTCATATTCTGTTCCGCGATTATATCGCATCAGGACTGTAGCTGTCTCAATCCCGCGATTAGACCGCATCAGCGCGCCACCTTTTCATAATCCACCCCGCGACCTCATCGCATCAGGGTCTCAACCTTCCGCCTCGCATCTTACATGCCTCAGGGCCATGTCATGTAATGCCACAATCATAATTCATGTCATATTATAACAAACAACTTAATTTTTCAATTAAAATTTCGCATTTCAAAAGTTAATGCACTTTCCAATACGGTTCATAAATCCGTGGCATGCGAATCAATTCGAATGACACCTAGACCCACAAACAACTCAAGCATAGGCTATGTCATGAAATCATTCATTAGCAGCCAAGAACATATCAAGCTATTACCATTGAGAATTCCTCAAAAATCATTCCGATCGACCCTCGACTTACCCAATCGAGTCCAATCCCCCTAGCCTTGGTTTAGAAAATTTCTTACCTTAGCTCGGCAACACAATTTTCTTTTCTTGGATCACCTAACCTTCGGGCAACTCAAGTCCAAGGCCAATTTGTCGCGCAACCTAGAATAATCAATCGCTTCATCAAGTTTTGTGTTCAATTCCTCAATCCATCAATCCAAATCACCCATAACATACCCCTCCTCATCTCTTCACATCTTAAACACCAATTTGCAGCACAAAACCATCATTCACAGCCTCCAACAGAATCGATTTGGCCCTGTGCCGAACCAGTTTCATTTGGTTCTACACATACCGGGTCCAACAGGTTCTAATCTACTCGAAATCCCTCACTTATACACTACCCTACCTCTTATAACATCTACCTAATGGTTTGGAGTGCTCACTAAGACTTTCAAGCAGCGTGGTTGCCGAAAAGTCGTCGGAAGTTCACCGGTTGTCCAAGATCCAAAATACCGGTAGATTCTGGGCATAATGTACAAGGGTGGTTCATGATCAAAAACTTATCAAATAAATCCCCAATTTTTACCACAGAACCATCTATATGTCTAATTTATCTCCACCAAATTTGAGCAAAAGATTGCAAATTTTCGACTGTCAAGAGGGTTCAGAATCGAACCTACCTCAAACTAGAGCAGAATCTGTTGACCTGTGGGAGAATGCTTGCCCCGAATTCCACAGTACTCCAAATGACCTTATTGAAGTTGGAGGACGTCGGAAAGACGTGAATCTACGTCTGGGTGGTCGACCGATAGCAGGGGATGGCCGGAGGTACCGGTCGTACGGACCGAACGGCGAGCTCCGGTGCTGGTCGGGCGAAACAGAACAGAGGAAGAAGAAGAAGAAGAAGAAGAAGAAGAAGAAGAAGAAGAAGAAGAAAGGGAAATGGTGGTGCTCGGTGGTTTTGGACGAATGGGGGGGTTTGAGTAGAGAGAGAGCTGGTTATCCCCAAAAAAATTGATTAATTGAAGTAATTGGTAGGTAGGCATTTAATGGTGAGATGATCTTCCACCCTTGGATGCTTGACACTTGTCCCTTACTCTACCCAAGAAGATCCAATGGCCATCCCTTTGTCCTTCAATTTTCGGCAGCTTGGGGGGGAGAGAATGTCCATTTTGCCCTTCTTTCCATTATAATAACTAAGTTCTAAACTTGAGGGGCATTATAGTCATTTTACCTCCAACGTTCAGAACTTCATTTTTCCTGTTTCTGACTTCTTTGATAGGGCGACGACCAATCCAATTGACGTTGGAATTCTTGATTTTTCATTTCAAACTTTTTCAGGACTCGCTTCTGATCGTTTTTTCTATCAGACGTGATTCCAGCCTATCCCGAACTGACGGGCGGCTTTTATAGACTATACGCGTATCGACCCTGTGATTCTCATCACATTTAGGGTCTGTCAATTCATGGCGGCCTTGGTTGTCTTGTAATTGTGAGGGTTTATCGCTAGTCCCTAAGGTCTCGATCGTTACAATCCGATTTAGGATAATTTTGCAAATCGTACGCTGGTTAAGCGGCGTCACTTTCGCTCCAATCGCAAGACACTCGCATGGTAATCCTTGATCGTTCTTAGATCTGCCTTTTGGTGGTTCTAAATATCCCCTCGATAATTTTTATGGTCAAAGCGCCATTTCCTATCCGAGTCACCTAGGTTCACGTATCTCGCCTCGCTTTAGCCTTTCCCCTTTGATCAGCCTACTCAAATTGATCAGATTTGAGCGGGATACGACTGAAATGCATCGCTTGATATACATGAACTTCTCATTACAGAGTCTGAAGTTGATTAAAAATCAGAATGCCACATTAAGCATCATTTTATTCGTGATCATGTGCATAATGGTGATATTAGCATTCAAGTTGTTGATTCAGACCATCAATTCTCTAACATATTCACCAAGCCACTTGATAAGAATACATTTGAATATATCAGACAATAATTATGTATTACTATGATGCCTGTTTGAGTTTTTATTTAGACAGGAAGATTTTTCTTATGAGCTTAAAGGAATATATGGAAGATGCAAAGGATGCCAAAGTTTCATCTAAAGAAGTTCAATGGCTACAAGGAACTCACAACTTAAAGCATCATCTGAAAATGACATCTTCTGAGTGGAAATGACTAAAGGTTTGATCATACAAATTTTTGGCACGTAAATAGTTATATTTCTGGCAATAAATAAGATACACACCGTCACAATCTTTCTAAATATTATGCAAATATTGTGATTGTACTGATTGTGCTAATTACTGTGATTGATTAAATTGATTGAATGAATATATTCTTTCCAAAATAATGTCAATCTTACCATCCTCATTTCCAAACAAATTCTAGTAACAATACTATTTAAACATTCTTCTCAAAATAGTATAGGCACTTTTGTCTTCTAAAATTCTCAAGAAGCAATGCTCTTTTCAGTAAAACTTACTCTACCATCTCTCATGGTCTGAACAATCCTGCTGCTTCAAGAAATTCTTTGAAGACCTAAAAATCACTCTGAGTGATCTTGAATATGGAAATCATTTTATATCAAAAGAGTTCATGGTGAAAGTTCGAGAGAAAAATGAGAATGATTCAAAAGTCAGAACTGAAGAAGAAGACGTCTATCACAAGGCAATGATTGACGAGTATCATGCCTTTATGCAAGAAAACAGAGAGGGTGATATTCAACTAAATGAAATCAAAGGAGCTGTTTCTCAGGAGGGACCTATGGAAATTAGATCTGAAGAAGATAAAGAGGAAGAAATGAGCTTTAACATAAACTCTGAATTACTAAAGGATATCCTGTAATTTCAAAATGTAATGCCCCGCGATCCATGGAGCTCGTCACCTCCGCCTCAGGCCAATAAATACCTAGGAACAATCCATGGCCTAAAATGAAGTGAAACATGCACGCGGAAGAAGAGACAATAGCCCTGACAAATGAAAGAAACAAAAGGAAATTTGGAATGGTTTAAAAACACACACATATATACATAACATAAACATTCAGTTACAATTGATGGAAAGGAAAAGACGTTAGGAGCACCACACACTTGGGTGAGACAAGAAACTAAGGCCTAAGTCCAAAAGGTTACTACTTAGCCTTTTTAAAATCTAACATCAAAATTGTTCCTAATCTTCTTTTACTAAAACAATGTTCCCAACTACTCTAAAGAACCACTTGATCCATCACTTCATTCGTCTTTGTCGTCTTCTAGGTTATAATCAGAAAAGGTTTCATATGGCAACCCCTCAATAATCTCTTCAGAACCCTCTTCACTTTCCTCCTCGGTATCCTCTATCACGTCGGTGAAGAGCTCGATGTAGTTCATGTACTCTTCAGTAGGGGGAGACTTTGACTCGTTAGGAATATTCCTCGATCCCCCCATGGATGCCACATTCTCCACTTCGACGAGATGGATGACACCAATTAGGTACTACCTCTGAAGGAACATCTTCTGGTAATAAAGGACCCATCAGGCTACTATTTCCTAGACGACGATACCACGCTTCAAAGCGGTGGGGTTGCAACTCCATCTTCCCTTTGTCCACCCAATGGTTATACTCTTCCTAACATATACAATCCCTTTCCTTATGGGAATCTCGTCAAAAGAGGCGGTCATTTCTTTAGGATAGCCTAATTGGATCGGCATCATGATTATGGCTTTGGGTTTGAAATTATCACTTGCTGAGATGTAAGATTTACATCTCAGCAAGTGATACCTAAACCTAAACCTGAACACCAATCCCCACAGACCACACAAATGCTACCAGATGCAGGCATTCATCAACGCAATGGCACATGGCATTAGTAAATAAGGCATGTCAACAAACTAAACATGGATATGAGTCACAATCAATCAGATTTAGCCTCATGGGTTCAAGCTCAAAGAACATGGCATATAAATAAATACACATAACTTTCAGATTCATCACAATCATTCATCGCCTGGCTTTTAGACCATAATGTACTTCTCTGGGAACTCTGGCGAATTGATATCACTGGGACTCAAAGCCAATCGATATCATCAAGGCTCATACCCAATTGGTACCACCGGGGCTCACAGCCAATCGGTACCACTTGGGCTTACAGCCAATTGATGTTACTGGGGCTCACAGCCAATTGATACCACTGAGGCTCACTGCCAATTGGTATCACAATATAAACATCAATATAATCACCACAATATGATCACATTAATCAATTCATGCCACATACTTCACCAGTCAATCAATTCATTCAACGCATTTATCCAGTAGCGTCTTAATGTTCAAATAAGGGTTTAGGAAACACTTACATGCCGATCAAGCTAGCTAATTCTCAATCAAATGATCCCCTCACCTAGCAGAGTCACAGCCAAACGATGTTCCTAGAGAAATTCCATCAAAATCATGTCATAACCCATTCACCCTTCAATTCCACCACTCCAATGCCTCAATAATTAGTCAAATACTAATCTAGGATGTCTTAATGACCATTTAAAGATATGGCGACACTCTAATGGACCCCCAAAGTGTTTGGTTCACATGGTCCTTTAATAGGGCGGAATCGGTTCCTACTTAATCTGTTCAATTTAGTCCATAGACCGATCTTAGGTTCCAATTCCTCATGAATTTAACTTGTCAAGACCTTATTCTACATGTCTAGGAACCTCACCGAGATTTTGGAAGTGAAATGACACCTCGAAGCCCTTCTAACAACTCGATTTCCCCACGGTCCTCAAGCGACAGAATCTGTTTGGTAAAAATCAATATTATTCAGCCATAAAACCACACTAGATCCTCAATAAAATTATCATATTTGCTTGGTAAACTCTAGTACTAGGTTTTATGAAAATCTCACAAAACGTTTAGAGTAAATCGAAGTCTCTAAGAGGGTAAACGAAAGCCTTACCCCAGCTCGCTCAAAATCTATCCAGTTTTGATCTCGGGGCTGATCGGCAAAAATTATTCCACGAAACGGCGAACTACCACTTGAAAGTTGTTGAGTATAGGTTGATCTAGCTATTGGTGGTGGGAGCACGGCAAGACGTCGGCCGGAGATGGCCGTTGAGTGCAGCAAAGGGGGCGGCAAAAATCGGTTGGCTGGGCAGTTTTCGGTGGAGGAAGAAAAGAAGGAAAATGAAGAGGAAAAGGGAGAGGGAGTGGTCACGGCTGAAGAGAGGTGTATAATGGGGCATTTCCCATAAATAAAGAAGCTTAAAATTGACAAGATTGATTTAGTGGAGTATTTAATGCATGAGGCTCTCTTTGGTTGACACTTGGCATATGTCAATTATTCAATCCATGGCTTTGACTTTATTTGACCTCATCCACATCAATTTTCGGCAGCATACAGAGTAGTGGGAATTGACCATTTTATCCTTCTCAAAATCTTAAGGCAATGGCAAATGTCGAGGGGCAAAATGGTAATTTTGCACTTTTCGTCTGAAACTTCACTTTTCCAATTCTAAATCACCATTGGTGAGATGTCATCAAATTCCTTTCTAATGTTGAAATTCTCTATTTCCATTTGCCAATTTTGAGCTTCCATTTCACAATCATTTGTCCGTCGATCGTATCTTCAGTTTATCTCAATCTAATGGGCGGCTTTTGCAGACGTTACGCGTATCGACTCTATGATTCTCATCACACTCAAGACAACTCAAGTTATGACAGCTTTGGTTGTCATGTAATTACGAGGGTTCATCACTAGTTCCGACAACCTCGATCGTCATAGCTCGATTTAGGAAAATTTTACAAATTATACATTAGTTAAACAGTATCACCTGCGCTCCAAACGTATAAGGCTAGAAATGAATTCCTTAATCGTTATTTGATTAGCCTTTATTGGCTCTAAATGTCCTATCGATAATCCTTATGGTCAAAGTGTCATTTCCTTTTTCAAGTTTCCTAGGTCCACATATCTTGTCATGCATTAGCCTTTCCCTTTTGGTCAGTTTACTCTGGATTGATCAGATCCAAGCGAGATAAAACTGAAATACATCGATAGATACATTCTCATTTAATAGCCTCAAAGTGGCAGAAAATTCAGAACGTCACAACTCTTCCCCCTTATAGAAATTTCATCCTCGAAATTTGTAATAAACCCAACTATTCAAACAAATGAGGATATCGACGTCTCATAGCGTCTTCACTTTCCCACGTAGCGTCTTCTGTTCCGTGATGCTCCCAGATTACTTTGACTAGCGAAATCGTCTTATTCCTCATGACTTGCTCCTTTCGATCCTTGATTTTGATGGGCTTTTCCACATATGACACCTTGCCGTCTATTTCAATGGTCTCAAAATCCAGAACAGGAGTCGGATTGGCTCGTACTTTCTTAGCATTGATACATGAAACACATTGTGTACTCGCGACTGATTCGGAGGTAGGACGAGTATGTAGGCCAAAGTTCCAATTCGTTGTAAAATTTCAAAAGGACTTACGTACCTCGGACTCAATTTTGCCTTTTTCCCAAATCTAGAAAATCCGCACATTGGTGATACCTTCAGGAAAAAATGGTCAGCAACTTAGAATTCCAAAAACTTGCGTCTTTTATCAACATAGCTCTTCTGACGACTTTGTGTCGTTCCCAGCCTTTCTCAAATAACTTTAATCACTTTTATTGATTGTTCCACTAACTTAGGGCTTGTTATACTCCTTTCTCTAACTTCATCCCTACATACATGATTTCTGCATGTTCTTCCATAAAGTGTTTCAAACGGTGCCATACGGATGCTCTGCTGGTAATTGTTATTGTACGCAAACTTCACTAGATGTAGTTTGTCCTCTCATCCACCTTTAAAATCTATGATACATGCTCGTAATATATCCTTGAGCGTCTGAATTGTCCTTTCTGACTTTTCATCAGTTTGCGGATGATACGCCATACTAAACTGTATTCTAGTCCCCAAAGCCTCTTGAAGTCCCTTCCAAAAATTTGCTATAAATTTGGGATCTCTTTCCGATGTAATCATGACTGGAACTCCATGCAATCGCACAATTTGATGCATATACAGCTCTGCGTACTTGTTCATTGCAAAATCGTTTCGCACGAGTATGAAATGTGCAGACTTGGTTAATCTATCCACAACTATCCAAATTAAGTCATGACCTTTCTGACTCCTCGGCAATTCCATTACAAAATCCATCGTCACATGCTTCCACTTCCACTCAGGGATTTCTAAAGGTTGCAGCAATCCTCCTGGCTTGCAATGTTGAGGTTTCACCCGCTGATAGGCCAAACACTTCGTCACATACTTAGCTACATCCACTTTCATGCCATTCCACCAATAGTGTTGACGTAAATTCTGATATATCTTTGTGCTACTTGGATGAATACTATAATTGCTCCTATGAGCTTCCGACAAGATCTTTCCTTAAGTTCCTCGTCACCAGGCACACATAAACGTTCGTGAAATTTTAGGATCCCATCTTTTGACACTTGAAACTCAGGTTTCCTGTTCGCCGCGTCCATCTCGAGAATCTTTTGAATCTTCAGATTCGTAGACTGCGAAGCCTTTACTCTTTCTTGAATTTCAAGCTCAATCCTCAAGGTTGCCACTAAACTAGATAGTTGACAAACTTCCAATTTAAACTCGGAGTCTCTTAATTTCTCTAGTAAGGACCATTCCTTAACCAATAAAAGCATAATGCTTGATTTATGACTAAGCGCATCCGCGACTCTATTTGCCTTTCTAGGGTGATACAAAATCTCACAGTCATAATCCTTAAGTAGCTCCATCCATCGACGCTGTTTCATATTCAATTCTTTATGCAAAAACAGATACTTCAAACTCTGATGATCCGTATAAATCTGAAACTTTTTGCCACGCAAGTAATGTCTCCAAATCTTTAGGGCGAAAATGATGGCAGTTAATTCCAAGTCATGCGTCGGGTAATTCATCTCATGAGGTATTAATTATCGCGACGCATAAGCGACCAATTTCCCATGTTGCATAAACACGCACCCTAATCATTTTAGCAAAGCATCGCTATATATCTCATAACCTCCAGGTCCAGAAGGAATGGTTAACACTGGTGCGGTCGTCAATGGTGCTTAAGTTATTGGTAACTTCTTTCACACTTATCAGTCCATTCAAACTTCACATCTTTCTTTGCAAGCTTCGTCAACGGAGTGGCTATAGATAAAAATTTCTCCACAAATCGTCTATAGTAGCATGCAAATCCCAGAAAACTTTGAACCTCAGTAACAGTCGTGGGTTTAGGCCATTTCACCACTGCCTCGATCTTTGAAGGATCCACAAAAATTCCTTCTCTAGAAATCACATGACCAAGGAAAGTTACTTTACTCAACTAGAATTCTCATTTACTAAACTTAGCGTAAAGCGTATGCTCCCTCAAGGTCTGTAGAACCACTCTCAAATGTTCCTCATTACTCTTCGAGTAAATCAAGATTTCGTCTATAAAAACAATGATGAATCGATCCAAGTACTTTTAAATACTCGATGCATCAAATCCATGAATGCAACAGGGGCATTAATTAAACCAAAAGGCATAACAGTAAACTTGTAATGCCCATATCTCGTTCTAAAGGCAGTCTTTGGTATGTCATCTTTCTAAATCCTTAGCTGGTGATACCCAGTTCTCAAATCTATTTTAAAAAAAAACAAATGCTCCTTGCAACTAAGCAAACAAATCATCTATCCTCAGCAATGGATACTTGTTCTTGATGGTTACTTGGTTCAGCTTTCTGTAATATATACACAAACGTAAGAATCCACTCTTCTTTCTCACAAATAGCACTGGTGCTCCCCATCGCGATGCACTCAATCTAATGAACCCGTTATCTAGTAACTTTTGCATATGTACTTTTAGTTATTTCAATTTTGACAAGGACATTTATACAATGCCTTCAGATTGGTTTCGTTCCAGGAGGTAATTGAATCACGAATTCGATTTCTCTGTCAGGTGGTAACCCTGGCAACTCTTTAGGAAAGACATCAGGAAATTTACATACCACAGCTACACTTTTCAACTTCGGTTCCTTAACCGTTGTGTCAACTGCAACTGCTAGATAAGTTTGATACCCTTCATTCAACAGCTTAGTCGCCTTAAACGACAAAACTAAAGGAATAGAGGTTCCTCTTTGACTTCCTGCAAATTCAAAACTAGGGCGATCCTCGAGGTAAAAACAAATTACCCTATTACCACAAGCAACTACAACATTTTGTTTCCCCAACAATTCCATTTCAATAATCACATCAAAATCATACATAGGTAGCATTGCCAAATCTATCTTTTCTTCACTACCACCAATTACTATCTTATAGTCCGCACAACCTAACGAAACTAGCACATTATCCTTTAATGGTGTAGTAACATGCAACAAAACATTCAACGGTTTCAACTCCACACCCACTAGATCAGTAAACTGAGCAGATATAAAGGAATACGAAGCCCCAGGATCAAATAAAGTATAGGCAGCTTGGTCACATAAATAGATCATGCCTGTGATTATGCCAGACGCTTCCTCCGCCTCTCTACGTGCCACATCATACGTTCTTCCTTGTGCTGGTGGTCGATTTTGTTCGTTTTGTAGGGTTATAGCTAGTTGTCCAGCCTATGGTCTCTATCCTTGAGCTCGGTTCCCTAAAGCTTGATTTAGATAATTCTTCAACTGGTGGCCCAATTGACCACATCTAAAGCATGCTCCTATCCTAGCAGGGCAGGGATCATTTCCATGCCTTCTACCACAAACACGACAATACCAACTTGATTGATTCAACAGCTTTTCGATATTTCTTCGAACCGGAGGGACAAAACGTTGATTGCTCACCATCGGCCTCTTTCCCAACTATCGATTATCTCTCAAGGGAATAAACCACAATCCAGAAGCTGCGCCTCCTTCCTTGATGTCCCTTTTGATCATTTGACTCCTTTCATAAATCTTTCGATACATTCTCAAGTTCACCGTTATTATCTGACTTCGAATTTTTGGTCTTAAACCATCTCGGAACCTTTGCACTTTCTCAAGAGGATCCTTAACTGACCTTGGTGCATACCTTGACAATCTTGCGAACTCAACTTTATACTAGTCCACAGTCAGCTGATTCTGTCACAACTGTTGGAATTTCACTTTTTTCCTCTCACGTGCCATCTTAGAAAAGTACTTATCATTAAAAGCGGCAGTGAAGGCAGCCCAAGTCAAGGTCGTAACTTCAAGAAACACTCATTCCTTCGAGGCACTCCACCAATTATTCGCGGTTCCTTCTAGATGATACACAGCTAACAATACTTTCTCCTCATCGATGCACCTCAACACTCCAAAATCTTTTTCAAGTTTCTCAATCCATCTCGGCGCCAACTCAGGATCTCCAGTGCCATCGAACTAGGTCGGTTTCATTTTTATAAATTGCTCAACCAGCTGACCCATCTGTATATTGGCATTGACATCACCTTGGGCAATACCAGCTTCAGCACCCTAGCATTATTTCCATTCGCCATATTTTCACCACGGAATCAGAGACCTAAGTCACTTACTCAAGTATGATGATTCTATGGTACTCAATAAGGCAGCAATCACATCACAACAACCAATCACTCAAGCATTCTTATGAGCACATCAATCAGGGATACAAATCCATACCTCAAGTCCAGACACATTTGCAACTTAGTATAATCAGAGGTAATAACTCACTCCTCAAAACAACATCCACAAATATTCTATATGCTAAGTGTGAAGCTTGACCCCCATAGATTCACCACAACCATGCCAATTCAAGATGCCAATCATATGCCATGTATTTGTGCTTGACTCTAACGAATCTCCCTAGGATCTCATGACCCTATCATCCAAATTCCTTTACTATTTATTACTATAATCCTCAATCTGCTGGAATCGAGCTAACCTTGCTTGGATACCACTTCAACGGGGATGTAATTCCACGCGATCCATGGAGTTCGTCACATCCGTCTCAAGTCAATAAATACCCAGGAACAACCATGAAGTGAAATGCGCATGCGAAAGAAGAGACAATAACCCCAACAAATAAAAGAAACAAAAAAATGTGGAATGGTTTAAAAGCACACACATATATACATAACATAAACATTATGTTACAATTGACAAAAAGGAAACGACGTAAGGAAAGCCGCACACCTGGGTAAGACGAGGAACTAAGGCCTAAGTCCAAAAGGTTATTATTTAGTCTTTCCAAAATCTAAAATCAAAATCGTTTATAATATCCTTCTACTAAAACACTGTTCCCAACTACTCTGAAAAACCACTTGATCCATCACTTCCTTCGTCTTTGTCGTCTTCTAGGTTATAATTAGAAAAGGTTTCAGATGGCACCTCCTTTGTAATCTCTTCAAAACCCTCTTCAATCTCCTCCTCGGTATCCTCTATCACGTAGACGAAAAGCACGATGTAGTTTATGTACTCTACAGTAAGGGGAGACTTTGACTCCTCAGGAATGTTCCTCGATCCCCCATGGATGCCACATTCTCTGCCTCAATCTCTAGACGGGATGGATGACACCAATTAGGTACTACCTCTGAAGAAACATCTTCAGGTTACAAAGGACCCATTAGGTTACTATTTCCTAGACGACGATACCACGCTTCAAAGCGATGGAGTTGCAGCTCTATCTTCCCTTCGTCCACCTAAATGGTCGTATGCTTCTTAATATGTACAATCCATTTCCTTGCGGGAAACTCGTCAAAAGAGGCAGTCATCTCTTGAGGATTGCCTCGTCGGATCGACAACATGATTACGACTTGGGATCTGAAAATATGTCACACTACGGGGTGAGATTTACATATCAGCAAATGATACCTAAGCATGAACCTGAACACCAGTCCCCCCCAGACCACACAAATGATACTAGATGCAGGCATTCATCAATGCAATGGCACATGGCATTAGTAAATCAGGCATGTGAACAAACCAAGCATGGATATGAGTCACAATCAATCAGATTCAGCCTCATGGGTTTAAGCTCAAAGCATACGGCATATAAATAAACACACATTGCTTTCAGATTCATCACAACCATTCATCATCTAGCTCTCAGGCCATAATGTACTTCTCTGGGCACACTGGCCAATTAATATCACTGGGGCTCATAGCCAATCGATATTATCAAGGCTCATAGCCAATCGGTACTACTAGATTCACAGCCAATCGGTACCACTAGGGTTCACAGCCAATTGATGTTACTGGGGCTCAGAGCTAATTGATACCATCGGGGCTCATAGCCAATCGATTTCACAATATAAATATCAATATAATCATCACAATATGATCACATCAATCAATTCATACAACAGACTTCACCAGTCAATCAATTCATTCAACCGATTTATCCAGTAGTGCCCTAATATTCAAATAAGGGTTTAGGAAATACTTATATGTTGATCAAGCTAGCTAATTCTCAATCAAATGATCCCCTAACCTAGTAGAGTCACGGCCAAATGATGTTCCTAGAGAAATTCCATCAAAATCATGTTATAACCCATTCACCCTTCATTTCCACCACTCTAATACCTCAATAACTAGTCAAATACTAATCTATGTTGTCTTAATGACCATTTAAAGAAATGACGACACTCCAATGTACCCCTAAAGTGTTTGGTTCACATGGTCCTTTAATTAGGCAGAATCAGTTCCTACTTGATCCGTTCAATTCGGTCCATAGATCAATCTCAGGCTCCAATTCCTCGTGAATTTAACTTGTCAAGACCTTATTCTACATATCTAGGAACCTCACTGAGAGTTTTGAAGCGAAACGATACCTTAAAGCCCTTCGAATAACTCGGTTTCCCCACGATCCTCAAGCGGCAGAATCGATTTGGTAAAAATCAACATTATTCAGCCATAAAACCACCCTAGACCCTCAATAAAATTATCATATCCGCTCTGTCAACTCAAGTACTAGGTGTTATGAAAGTCTCACAAAAAGTTTGGAGTCAATTGAAGTCTCTAAGAAGGTAAACGAAAGCCTTACCCCAGCTCGCTCAAAATCAATCCAGTTTTGGTCTCGGGGCTGATCGGGAAACTATTCCATAAAATGATGAACTACCACTTGACTTATAGAGGACAGGTTAGCTAGCTATTGGAGGCTGGAGATGGCCGTTGAGTGCAGCGAAGGGGGCGGCAGAAACCGGTTGGCTGGGCAGTTTTCAGTGGAGGAAGAAAAGAAGGAAAATGAAGAGGAAAAGGGAGAGGGAGGGGTCACGGTTGAAGAGAGGTGAATAATGGGCCATTTCACACAAATAATGGAGTTTAAAATTGGTAAGATTGATTTGGTGGAGTATTTAATGCATGAAGCTCCCTTTGGTTGACACTTGGCATATGTCAATTATTCAATCCATGACTTTGACTTTCTTTGACCCCATCCACATCACTTGTGACATCCTGAATTTCGACCCTATCTCGAAGTTTATTAATGGATGAATGCCTATCGATGTATTTCAGTAAATTTCACTCAGAATTGATCACTCTTGACTCGACTAACCAAAGGGGAATGGCTAACTTGGATTCAAGTACGTAGACTAAAGAAACTCGACCATGGACCGGTACTTTGACCATAAGAATTGCCGAGAGAATATTTTGTGCCAATAGAGACTGATCCAAGAATAATTTTAGAACGATTTGCTAGTGTTATGCAATTGGTTCACAGGTGATTCAATATGGCCATAGTATGATTTGCAAATTAACCTAAATCGATTTCTAACGATCGTAACCTTTGGAACTAGTGATAAACCCTCGCAATTACGTGACAACTAAAGTCCCCATGATTCGAATAACTCTTAAGAGTGACATTAGTTGTCACGCCCCGAACCCGGCGAGCACGCGTACATCCCGCCAAGCTGTTTCTTTATTTAAGCTCTAGGATCCAACGGCCAATATACAACTCTTTACAAAAAAATGCACGCGAAAGTGATGCCAACTCCAATTTTATATAAATACCACATCACCCGACGACTTAGGACACAAGAGTACATCAAATTACCTTAACCAATTACCAAAGGATCAATTCCTAATTCACCAATCTGAAGTACAATCCCCACAAAAAAAAAGGCAAATCCATCCTAAATACAATTGATCCACTATCTGTTCAAATGCCAGTCCTTGGCAAGCTCGCGCCTCCTTCGTATGAAACCTGAAAAATTAAGCCCCCACTAGGGTGAGATATAAATCTCAGTAAGGTGGGTCATAACCCTAGGTTAGGCCGACCGTCCACTCAGGCAGTCATCTATCCCCATATTCTAAACTCATAATCAGGCTGGCGCATCAAGCGCAAATCAGTAAAACAACAGCATGCAGATGAAAAACATGCAATGACGAACTCATGACGCATTCAGATGACCATGCACCCTCAGTCTGCCACTTCACCACATCCACCAATCCCCGCCTGCCTCAATCTCTAGCTCACGACAAATCGCATTAGGCTCGGTCCGCATAAACGCATCAAACCGTCATCAGCAACCCGTGTAAACGCATCAGGTTCCAATGAATCTCCAGGCTAATGTCACCATCTCAGAACTCCGTCCCGTGAATAGTTCACATCAGGACTGTGGCTATTTCAACCCCGCGATCTCGTCGCATTAGGGTGCCACACAGCATCAACTCTGCCCCGTGATCTCATCGCATCAAGGTATACATCTCCTGCCCTACGTCTCATACGCCTCAGGGCCTCTCCGTCCCGTGAATAATTCGCATCAGGACCGTGGCCATCTCAACCCCACGATTTCATCGCATCAGGGCGCCACACAATCTCAACTCCACCCCACGATCTCGTCACATCAAGGTATCCACCTCCCTCCCCGCGTCTCATACGCCTCAGGGCCTCGCCATGTCATGCTCATGCCATGATTCACAATTCATTTCAAAGATAAAACAACCAGTGCATTTCATGCACAATTTGAAACTTCATGGCATGCAAGACAGTCATTGACATACGACATGGCATGGGATTTAAATGCAATCAATATCATACAAGGGCTTTCTATAATCACTCAGGACTTACTGCGAACTCTCCCATTGAAATAATCCCATAATTCAATCCAATTGAACCTCTATCTTCCTAGCATAAGGTTAGGAATTCCCTTACCTTGTGTTTGATTACACAAATTTCTTCTTGAATTCCCCCACAACTTTTGGCTCCAAACCTAGAAATTTCAACCGATTTGTCAATTTTTCATACTCAATTCCTCAATCCATAAGCCCCAATCATCCATAAATTAACCCTCATCATCTAAACATGTCTTAAACATCAATTTGAGTCCCATAATCATCTGTTCTTGTTCACACCAGAATCGGTTTTGCACAAAACCGAACCGGTTCATTTCGTTTCTGTGCAAACCGTGCACTTCTAGCCATAAACCTTCATCAAATCCCTCATCTACTCGCTATCCTACCTTTTAACATGTCTATCTAAGGGTTTGGGAGGCTCACCGTGAGTTTGGAGTCGATTAGTCGCCGAAAACTCACCGAACGTTGCCGATTCCTCCAAAGCCATAATCCAGCAGATTCTGTCCATAATTTACAAGACCGATTCGAGGTCAAAACTTATTCAAATCACTCTCAACTTTTTACCACAGATTCATCTACATGTCTACTAGGTATCCACGAAATTTGACCTCAACAATCCAACAATTCAGCCTTCAAAAGGGTCAAAAACCGGACATACCTCAGGTTGAGTCAGTTTCCATTGACTCCCGGGAAAATGCTTTGCCGGAGCTCTTCGGCCCTCCAAATGCCTCGATTCCACTTCGAAGACGTCGGCAAGACATAGATCTAGGTTGGTGTAATTGGCTGGCTATCGAATGGTGGCTCGAAGTGGTCACCGGAACGGCCGAACAGAACCCTCAGAATTGGTCGGCGACGGCAGAATCAAGAAGGAAGAAGAAGAGGTGTTTCGGGATTTAAGGGAGGGTTTGGCCGGCCAAATGAGTGAGGAGAGAGAGTGAGAAGACTATATTCAAGGCTTGGTCAAATGGGCTTGAATGGTAGGTGGAATAGTTGGACATGACCACACCCCCTTGATCTTGTGACACTTGTCTTCTTGTTTTTCCAATGTAATCCAATGGCCATCCTTTCTTCTTCTTTTTCGGCAGCTAGGGGAGTGTGTAAGGACCAATTTGCCCTTCTTCCTTTGCATGGGTAATGTTTTAAGCTTGAGGGGCAAAATAGTTATTTTATCCCCGACGTCTGGAACATCGTTTTTCTCAATCCAATTATCTCCGATAGGGCAACGACCAATCTAATTGTAATGGTGGAATTCTCAATTCTCCACTTCCAATTTTCAAGGCTCATTTCTGATGGTTTTCTCTGTCAGACGTGGTTCCAACCTATCCCAAACCAACGGGCGGCTTTTGCAGACATTACGCGTATCGACCCCGTGATTCATGTCACGTTTAGGGCTCGTCAATTCGTGGCAGCTTTGGTTGTCATGTAATTGTGAGGATTTATCACTAGTTCCCTCAACAATCCTTATGGCCAAAGCGCCGTTTCCTATCCGAGTTCCCTAGGTCCACATACCTCGTCTCGCGTTAGCTTTTCCCTTTTGGTCAGCCTACTCGAATTGATCAGATTCGAGTGGAATACAACTGAAATACATATTTAGATATACACTTCTCATTAATGAGCCTGAAATTGACTGGAAATCAAAATGTCACATTAGTCACAGGTCAATATGCATTACTCCTAAGAGCCGCCCGTTAGTCCGAGATGCGCTGGAGTGACAAACGACTGAATTTGGCCATGAATTAGACTACGAGATTGGAGGCCGAACATTCAAGGATTCCAAAATCAATAAATTTGACGCGCCTCATCGAAAGCCATTAAGGTTATGGTTCACTCCATATTGATTAGAAAAGTAGAATTTCGGACCAACGATTGGAAATTACCTATCTACCCCTAGGATAATACTCTTTCCCTTAGAAATAGGCAAGGGCATAATGGACTATTGCCATTCCCCCTTTTCGACCGAATTTACAAGGGCATTATTGCTCTTTTGCCCTCTTGATATTATGAGAAAAAAGACAAAAGAGGGTAGGGTCCATTTGAAAGGCCATGGGCAAGAGAAAAGTCCCTTAATTCACTCAACCATAAAGCCTATTCTAACATGCATAGGTAGGGGTCCCCTTAAGTTTGAATCTTGGGTATTGCCAGCCCTTTTATTCTTCTTCTTCTCCTCCATTTTCAGGCAAAACCACCAGACCACTACTCTTCCTCTCTTTCCTTCTTTTTCCTCTCGAACTCCCTTTCTCTCTCGTTGAAGTTTGACCAAGGATGAACTGACACCACTCCACGTTGATCATTTCCATTCCCTCACCTCATGGACCACCTCTCCATCTTGAACCACGGGTTGACACCGTTCGAACCAAGGCCAAACGAACCGATGCCGACCAGCCCCAAACTATAGAACATTGGGGCTATTCTTGAGAGTTCTTGGTGAATTCAAGGTGGGTGACTTCTAAGACCTAAACCTAAGTATTCTTTGGTCAATAAAGAAGGTCTATGGTGATTTTGGAATGAAATTCATGGCTGACTTGAGGTGCTATTATTTAGACCAAACCGACTCCTCGCCGGACCATATAGGAACCCGAGCATCGTTGCCACTTTCGTTGATTTCACTTGGCTCGTTCACTTGGTAAGTTGACTGTAACCTTTCCCTAGGTCATTAGATTTCCAAGAGGAAAGTTTAGAACACTATATGGTGGATTATGAATCGATTATACTAGATTTATAGTGAAGAGTAAATCTGACTTGTAGAGGCCGAATTGTCCTTGCATACTTTTGGGGTGAAATGTGAATTCCATGGATGAGTAGTGATTGTGTATATTCGGTTTTGCGTGTATTCTAAGTGGTCGAATAGGAGGCTTGTTTAAAGACTATAGTAAAATGAAATAATGGACTAGTTGCCTATGGGTGCCGAAATGGATTTGGGAGGCTGAACAAAGCATCAATTGGTTGAATTGACTAATTGAATCTATTAATGTATGTTCGGCTATGATCGACGTGATGTGATAAATGACTTGTTTGATAATAAAATGCTTTGGTGCATTCGGCCTTATATTGAGCTATAACCTAGACTTGTAATCTCATGACCATCCATAGAGCCATTCGGCCATGACTTGTTTGGACAAGGTAATGTATTATTTGCTGAATCGAGGCCACTAAGCCTTCAGTCATGACTCCTCATTAATGCATCAAATGATTAAAAAGGATTGGTTGCGCTTATTACTTTTGGTTGTGATTGATTTTGGGAGTAAGACTAGTTATTCATTTGTTCTAGTCGTACTCGATCATCAAGTATTAAAAGCGTACATTTTAGCTAGGTGACATCATGTGATTTCTTAGTATTGTTGATGAGGCAAAAAGGCTGAATTGTATCCCCGAACGATGAAGTGTGAAATTGGTTGTAATTAGCCTTAATTGATGCAATTATGAGTTATGTACATTTGGCACCTTGATGTGTAAGACGCGGGTGTAAATCTATCTGAGGCGTTAAACGTGAGACCTGACTTGAGGCGTATAACGCGAGTCCTAAAGATGACATGAGACCATAATAAGTTAAGTCTGAGGCGTCGATACGCAGTCCTTGCCTTGCTTTTGGGACCATAATAAGTATAATAATATCCTTGTGTTATGAACTATTAAGTGCCAAAATACGAAATTTAGCCTCAAATCGAGTTCTGATATAAAGACTTATGCTTTAATTTGTTAGTGTATCTATAGTTCTGTAGCTCTTTTGGTGGGTCGTTGCATGCTCTAAAAGTGTCTGGAGATACTAATGGCCTGGTTTTGGTTTGGGGTTAGCTTTCTGAGATTAATTCTAACCCCATCGTGGGTTCAACTTTTTAGACCCCAAACCTTAAGCATGCCACCAAAACGTTTTGGGGAGGTGATGGATATCCAAAAGTCGATGATTAAGTACCCTGTAGGTCTAGATAAGACCTACATTAGGAATGGGAGCATAGTATGGGTTGACGAAGGAGATGACGATTGGAAATCACATTATTTTGAGGCTTGATTCTATCGGGACGGAGATGTGACATACGGACCCTTGAGGAGCTTCGATATATCCCGAAGTGTGATTCCTGGATGGTGCAGCGCTACTCCCCCTAACGGCTAGGTATTCCACCTAGAAGTCAAACCCAAGACCGGTCAGTTGGAACCCCCAGAGCCAACTGAGGAAGTAGACGTTGTGGAGCCCTCTGACGTTGAGGAAGCACCTGTATAACCCACTGAGTCTGAGTTGGAGCGAGAGCTAGAAAAAAGTTTAACGTCGAATTCGAATCTGAGACCGAGCTAGAGACGAGTGTAGACAAGTTTGATGCGCTTGCGGACACAGAATCCAACATGGAGGAAGAAGTTCCCACGGACCTAGAGTCAGATGCTTTCGTAGAGTATGATCTCGTAGCTGACGAGGACTACTCAGACGATAGCGGGCCTGGCCTATAGGTGTAGTTGTGACACGTAACTTTTAGGACGACTTTTAAGACAGGAGTGTCGTGACCGGACAAGATGCACTCTTTTGACTGAGTCTATAGTTCCCTTCAAGCCCAGTTATGTATTCCCTACTGTTGACCAAGTTGTAAAACTGCCATTACGTCAAGTTATGTATAAGCGTTTTTATCATCCTGAGTCATCTTTATATTGTATCGTATAAAGTATATGTGTCACTTCCGCATGTGTATTTGAATTCATTTGCCTATCGCAAAGCCACTAGATTCTGGGTTATTGCGACGGTTCGGTCGGCAGCGGGATGTTAGCGCGCTCGTAAGGACGTAAGACATGACATCAATTTTCGACAGCATATAGAGGAGTAGGAAATGACCATTTTGTCCTTCTCAAAATCTTAAGGCAAGGGCAAATGGTCAAGGGACAAAATGATAATTTTTCACTTTTCGTTCGAAACTTCACTTTTTCAATTCTGAATTACCATTGGCGAGCCGACGTCAAATTCTTTTCTAATGTTGGAATTCTCTATTTCTATTTGCTAATTTTGAGCTTCCATTTCACGATCAATCATCCGTCGATAGTATTTTCAGTTTATCTCAAACTAACGAGCGGCTTCTGCAGATGTTACGCGTATCGACTCTGTGATTCTCATCACTCTTAGGACAACTCAGGTTACGACAACTTTGATTGTCATGTAATTGCGAGGGTTCATCACTAGTTCCAACAGCCTCGATTGTCATAGCTTGATTTAGGAAAATTTTGCAAATTATACATTAGTTAAGCGGCATCACCCACACTCCAATCGTATAACGCTAGCAATGAATTCCTTAATCGTTATTTGATCAGTCTTTATTGGTTCTAAATATCCCCTTGACAATCTTTATGGTCATAGTGTCATTTCCTTTTTCGAGTTTACTAGGTCCACGTATCTTGTCATGCGTTAGCTTTTCCCTTTTGGCCAGTTTAATCTGGATTGATCATATTCGAGCGAGACAAAACTAAAATACATCGATAGATACATTCTCATTCAATAGCCTCAAAGTGACGGGAAATTCAGAATGTCAACACTCTTCCCTCTTATAGAAATTTCATCCTCGAAATTTGCAATAAACCCAACTATTCAAATAAATGGAGGCATTGATGTCTCATAGCCTCTTCGCTTTCCCACTTAGCGTCTTCCGTTCCGTGATCCTCCCGATTACTTTGACTAGCAGAATCGTCTTATTCCTCAAGACTTGCTCCTTTCGTTGCTCCTTTCGATCCTCGATTTTGATGGGGTTTTCTAAAAATGACACCCTGTTGTCCATTTCAATGGTCTCAAAATCCAAAACATGAGTCGAATCTAGCTCATACTTTCTTAGCATTGATACATGAAACACATTGTGCACTTGCGACAGATTCGACGGCTGGGTGAGTCTGTAGGCCAAAGTTTCAATTCGTTGTAAAATTTCAAAAGGACCTACGTACCTCAGACTCAATTTTCACTTTTTCTCAAATCTAGATAATCTGCGCATTGGTGATACCTTCAGGAAAAAAATGATCACCAACTTGGAATTTCAAGGACTTGCGTCTTTTATCAGCATAGCTCTTCTGATGACTTTATGCCGTTCTCAACCTTTCTCTAATAACTTTAATCGTCTCAACTGATTGTTCCACTAACTCAAGGCCTATTATACTCCTTTCTCCAACTTCTTCCCAACATATAGGAGTTCTGCATGCTCTACCATAAAGTGCTTTAAACAGTGCCATACGGATGCTCTGCTGATAACTGTTATTATACGCAAACTCTATTAGATGTAGTTGTCCTCCCATCCACCTTTAAAATCTATGACGCATGCTCATAACATATCCTCGATCGTCTAAATCATTCTTTCTGACTGTTCATTAATTTATGGATGATACACCCTACTAAACTGTATTCTAGTCCCCAAAGTCTCCTGAAGACCCTTTCAAAAATTTGCTATAAATTTGGGATCTCTGTCCGATGTAATCGTGACTGGAACTCTATGCGATCGTACAATCTAACGCATATACAGTTCTTCGTACTTGTCCATTGTAAATTTTGCACGGGTATAAAATGTGCAGACTTGGTCAGTCTATCCACGACTACCCAAATTGAGTCATGACCTTTTTGACTCCTCAACAATCCCATCACAAAATCCATTGTCACATGCTCTCACTTCCACTAGGGGATTTCTAAAGGTTACAGCAATCCTCCAAGCTTGCAATGTTGAGCTTTCACCTGCTGACAGGTTAAGCACTTCGCCACATACGTAGATCCATTTTCATGCCATTCCACCAATAGTGTTGATGTAAATTCTTATACATCTTTGTGCTACCTGGATGAATATTATAATTGCTCCTATGAGCTTCCGACAAGATCTTTTCCTTAAGTTCCTCATCATCAGGCATACATAAACATCCGTGGAATTTCAGAATCCCATCTTCTGACACTTGAAACTCGGGTTTCCTTTTCATCGCATCCATCGTGAGAATCTTTTGAATCTCTGGATCCGTAGACTGCAAAGCCTTTACTCTTTCTTAAATTTTAGGCTCAATCCTCAAGGTTGCCATTAAACTAGACAGTTGTCAAACTTTCAATTTAAACTCAAAGTCTCTCAATTTCTATAGTAAGGACCATTCCTTTACCAATAAAAGCATAATGCTAGATTTACGACTAAGCGCATCCGCAGCTCTATTCGCCTTTTCAGGATGATACAAAATCTTTTGCTATTGAAAAAAATGCTTTTTATTTTAAGAGAAAAATCATACTTGCTAGGGATATTAGAGAAGATATTATAAAAGCCAAAGAACAAGGAACCAACAAAAGATCTATGAAAGATTTGATAGTGAATAATGATTTTATCTCGGAGGAGGATGTTGTTGAATATGTACCCAAATCAACTGAAAAACAATTGTAGGGTGCTTCAATCAAGGGAATAGAAGCTCAATGTAATATTGAACCACTGCTTATAGACTTCAATTTTCTAAATCTTATAAAATTTTGCAAAGTCCATGAGAAAGAAATGGCAAGAGCAGAATATGCAAGATTCCATGTTCAAGAAAATCAGTTTGATCCTAGTTACATCCTACTTGGAATGTGTGCTCTCGAAAAATTATTAGTACAAATGAATGAAGAGATAGATGAAGAGCTCAAGTAGAAAGAACGTGACAAAAGACAAGACTAGACTTGTGACTACTGGGAGAAGAACAAAAAGGAAGAAACGTCGAATATAGACAAACTATGTGATATTCTGTCCAAACAAGGAGAATGCAAGGATATCCTGAGAAAGTTCAGAATAGACTTAAACATCACTATAACTCAGTTCAAAAAAGAAATAATTCTGAAAAGGCAGAGTCTATGTGATGACATGAGGAAGAAATGTCATCTAATTTTTCTAAAGATTGAACAGACTAAAAAGAAGATGAACGAGGTGGAATTGAGCAGACTAAAAAGAAGATGAACGAGGTGGAAGAAGAAATCAACATGAAGATAGCTCAAATGTTCAAATATGCTGCACTTCAGCTCTATTTTGAAACTTTCAACATACTCTCTAGCTAAAATCCTAAATTCATTTCCTACTTTCAAATATTATGTCAAGGATTTGGCTATATCTTCACTTACATTTATTCTACTTAATATTTAGTCTCTTATAGTGTTATTCAAAAATCAATCAACTCTATTCCCATCCACTTCACAACAAAATAAAAAAAGACCGAAAAGATTTTTCATGCTTTCAAATATTTTAATCTTTTTGGTGTTTTTAATTGAATGTTATTCTGGAAATTCATTTTGGTGCTGTAATTGAATATCTATCACTTTGGATATTGATCACTGTTTGATTGTTTAAGTAACTTCCTTATGATCAATGCATGTGCAATTGTTCTCTATTGATCTATATCTGATGTTATAAGTTCAGGGGGAGTAATTCCATATATTAAGTGATATGATGCATCCTTTTGTGCCTTTGTGAATGAATATTAAATTTAGGGGAAGTAACACTCCATCTCTATGCTTTACTGATTATACTTAACTTTATAGTTCATTCATTTGATCCTTTTGTGCTGATGACAAAAAGGGGGAGAAGTTACAAAAGTAACTATTGAACTTTGTGAATGTTATCTGTGAATGTTATGCAATGATTTTTTGTATATACACAGTGTGAATGTTATCTGTGAATGTTATGCTATGATTTTGTGCATATATATTGTGGCTTATATCCTATATCACGTACCGCGGCATAAATATTAAGCCATGAAACCATGCTTTGTAAGTACAAACATGATATGCATGTGAAGAAGTGTATATAGGTTCATAGGTCAAACTGAAAATATAAGAACATAAGTTCCCATGTGTAGTAGAAACAAGATCTGAAAAGAAATATCATTTTCTTTTTTAAGCTGAATAGGTGAACAAGTCCTTTACTTTGAGCATCTCATTAATATGTGTGTTTGGTAACATATTTGCCAAAAACATGTTAACTCTAGCATGCTACAATTGCTATAATCTGACCATGTGTTAAAAATACAAGTTCTGAGCTATTGTGTAGTAATTCTACATCACAAGTATTATGCTCACACTTATTATGTTGCTAAAGATTGACACACATGTGATTTATGAAATCAATTAGAATTAAATGTCTTCACATCTTAAATGCTCTGAAACTATACTTGTGCTTAAATTCTAAAATTTAAAAGTTATTATAAGTTCTGAGATTGTTAGTAATATTGAAATATCAACTTTTTGAACTTAAGAATTTATTCTTGCTAAATGAACAAAGAACATATTGATAAATTTATTTTTTAGCAAGACTCTACTAAGATTAACTAGACTCTAGTTGCTCTTATTTATTACTCAAACAATTGTTACTTTTGTGGATAGTTTTGTCATCATAAAAAATGGGGAGATTGTTAAGAAAAACCTATAGATGATTTTGAGGTTGACAAAACAATCCAAGTACTCTTAAATTTCGAGATAATGCCGTAAAATACTTGTTTCGCAGATTGTCCTTCGATGCGGGGATGCACATGATTGAATATGGCAAAAGGATTTTTCCTCAAATGTGATTTCTAAGGAACTCAGGTGTTGTGTCGAACTCAGATGTTGAATGTGGATAGCTCAAACATTAGAATGATACTCAAGCTCTGAGTGGAGTATTTACGTGCATTAATCAGAACTTGAAGAGGACTTCAAAATGTACTTAATTGATATATTACAACGGATACAATCGAGCTGAATCATTCTTGAAGATTCTCGAGATAGAGATCAATCAAGGATGCGAAATCGAGGAGATATACATGACTTTCCAAATGAATGAAATCATTTATGAAAACCTAGGATCATAATTGTAAGGGCGATTTGATCTGAACGAAAAAGACTTTCCTTTGGCAATCCCCAATGGCTACGATATCTTTTTTTGGTATTTGTCTTGTCCAAACATGAAGTTTTGAAGAGACCTTTTCTGGAAGCCTTGCAACGCTTAGATTGGACGCGGAAGAGTATAAAAGACATCTCAAGGCTGAAGGGAAAGAAGATTGGCGTTGAGAGGAAAACGTGTTTATAATTTTTAGATCGAGAGTACTTCATTTCATACACACTTCTTAATTTATCCATTGTAATTGTGAGGAGGTGTATACAAGAGTGTTGAGCATTAGATGGGGTATCATGCGTTTCAAGGAGATCACTAAGCTGTAACCTCTCAAGCAGTTTACTAGTGGAATCCAGCCGATTGCCAGACGATCGAAGAAGTGGACGTAAGCCCAACCAAAGCCGAACCACTATAAATCTCATGTGCAATCTTCTCTATCATTATGCTGATCATATCATATATCTTGTGATAGTTGAACTGCTTATGAATCGTTCATAGTGATATACTATGCATCAATCATCTGAGATGCCATAATAATGCCAGTACAATTTGAATTCTACAATAAACATTGAAATTGCATTATAATCACCTATTCATCCCCCTCTAGGTGATAACGCTAGCCACAATAGAGAAAACTTCATAAGCTACACCAATACGACCATCATCAGAATCCACTTGCAAGAGAAGGATGAAAATGGTGGCTCACAAGCCTACCATATTGCAATAAAAAAGAGAGCTTGCCAGAGTATTACTTAAAAGGATCGAAAGAGAACGAGACTCTGATAACTCTCTAATAAGTGAAACAGAACTAGAAGATTTGGTGCAGGCTATAGTAAAGTCAACCTATGAGGATGGGACCGCAAACCAATTAGAGCAGCAAGAGAAGAAAAGAAGAGAAGAGGAAGCAGAAGAAAAAGAAAGAAAGGAGAAGGAATGAGGAAAAAAAGAAAGAGAAGAAAGGAAGGAGGAAGAAGCACGAAAATAGAAAGAAGAGATTGAACGAGTCAATATCTATGACTTTATAATGAGTGAAGGGGGAATCCCACGAGAAGTCATACCTGAGGGGGAGCATACTGAAATAGATATCAATGCTGTTGGCATAGTGGTTTCCCCAAGTAAGTTAGATTCATTATCTGAGAGATATGCTAAGACTCAGGGGGAGTCTTCCAATGTAGGAACTCAGATTGATGACATAGACAGTGCCATTGGTACTCAAGCAGAGAGAGATAGACCAAAAATCGACAGATATTTGGGCGTATCTGCGCTCAGATATTGAAAGCTTGACTGCAAAGCTAGATATTGAGATAGCTCAATAGAAAACATCATTTGAACAGCTCTCAACATCTCAGCTAGGACAAATTAAGAACAGAATCCTCAATCTACAGAAGGATCTGACCTAAAAACTCAGCTAGATTTCAAAGTTTGTTCTTGTCCAACTCCCATCAGATCAAGCTTAACCAACTCCAGGCTCATCAACATCAACTCCACCTACACATCCTAAAGACTAAAAAGATTTTGATGACTTTTCTAATATTTTAATATTTTTGATATTTGGTTTTGTATTTGAATATCTCAAACTCTGGATGAAAAATTTGTTGGATGAATGATCGTTTAATTGATTCTATTTTGGATGATGAAATATCTCTGTTGAATGATCTGACTATTTTATGAATGATTGAGATATTTGTGCTTTATTAGATGAATATTCAACTAAAGGGGAATAACATTTTATCCCTTATTTTATGAGTTGTGCTTGACCGTGAAGGTCCTTGTTTTCACCATTTTGTGCTGCTGACAAAAAGAGGGAGAAGTTACAAAAAGTATTGTATGCTGTGAAATGTTGTGAAAGCCTGTGAATGTATTGAAGTTGCAAAAAGTATTGTATGCCATGAAAGCCTGTGAATGTATTGTGCTATGTCAATGTATTGTGTTGTGGAATATATATGCTATATCAAAAACAACAAAAGCGAATGAATCATACAACCTGTAAATATGATGTGCTGTGAAAGCTATGCATTGTGAGTACAAACAAGATATGCACGAGAAGAAGTATATACAGGTTCCCAGGTTTGGAAATTTAAAAATCCAATTAAGAACACAAGTTCCCATGTTCAATAGAAACGCAATTTGAAAAGAAATATAATTTCTTTCCTAAGCTGAATAGGTGAACAAGTTCCTTACTCTGAGCATTTCATTAATCTGTATATTTGGTAACATTTTTGCCAAAACAGGTTAACTTAAGCATGCTACAATCGCTATAATTTGAGCATGTGTTAAAACTACAAGTTCTGAAATATTGTGTAGTAATTCTAAATTACAAGTATTATGCTTTCACTTATTACGCTGCTCAAGATTATCATACATGTGATTAAGATCCTATGAATTCAATCAAAATCACATGGCTATGCATCTTAAATGCTCTGAAGTTATACTTGTGCTAAAATTCAATAATATTAGAGTAATCACAAGTTTTGAGATTATTCATGATATTGCAATACCAACTTTTTAACTTCAAAATTTATTCTCGCTAGAATACAAAGGACTAATTGATAAAATCATTTTTTAGCAAGATTCTACTAAAAGTAACTATACTGTAGTTGCTCACATTTATTATTCAAATAATTGATACTATTGTTGATAGTTTTGGATTGTCGAGAAAAACCTCTGGATGATTTTGAAATTGACCAAACAATCCAAGTACTATGAAGTTTCGAGATAATGACGTGGAATACTTGTTTTGCAGATTCTCCTTTAGTGCGGAGATGTATATGAGTGAATCTGGCAAAAAGTTTTAGCTCAAATGTTTATTTCTGAGGGACTCAGATGCTGTGTTGAGCTCAGACGTTGAGCGAGGATAGCTCAGATGTTGGAATAGTGCTTAAGCTCTGAGAGGAGTATTCACGAGCAGTAATAAGAACTTGAAGAAGACTTCTAGATGGACTTAACTGATAGATTACAACGGATACAATCGAGTTGAATTGTTCTTAAAGATTCTCGGGAGTAGAGATAAATTAAGGACGCCGATCTTAGGAGACGAGCAAAACTTGCCTATTGAAGGAATTCATCTACAAGAAACCAAGACGATAATTGTAGGGAGGATTTGATCTAAATGTGGAAGAGTTTGTTTCGGCAATTCTCAACGGCTATGAGATCTAAGATTGATCGGTTCTCGGTTCGGTTCAGTGGCTTCGGTTCTTATTTTTCGAAACTGTGAACCGGAACATTGGTCCGGTTCTCGATTGATTTTTCTGGAATTATTGGTAGCCTCGATCGCATCGGTGGAGATCTCAATGTAGTTCATGTACTCCTTAGTGGAAGGAGACTTCGACCCTTCAGTGATATTCCTCGAATCTCCCACTGATGCTGGATTCTCCACTACGATCTCCGGTTGGGATGGATGATACCAGTTAGGAACTACCTCTGAAGGAACGTCTTCAGATAACATAGGTCCCATCAAGTTACTATTTCCCAAGCGATAGAACCATGCTTCAAAGCGATGGGTTGCAACTCCAGCTTTCCCTCGTCTACCCAAACGGTCGTACGCTTCCTAACATATACAATACCTTTCCTTACAGGGAACTCATCAATAAGGGCGGTCATCACTTTTGGATCACCCCGTCGGATCGGCAGAATGTTTAGGGCTTGGGGTCTGAAAATTTATCCCATCACGGGGTGAGATTTACATCTCAAAAAGTGAAACCTAAACCTAGACCTCAACACCAGTTCCTCCAGATCACACACAAATGCTACCAGATGCAAGTATGTATCAATGCAATGGCGCAAGGCATCATCATATCAGACATATCAACAATCCAGCACGGATAAGAAACACAATCAATCAAAGTCGACTTCCGGGCTCAAGCTCATAACACACAACATGTAAATCAATACACATCATTATAATAGTTTTCGCAACTATTCACCGCCTGGGCTCTTAGCTACGATGTACTTGTCTGGCACTCTAGCCAATTGATATCATCGGGGTCACAGGCCTATCAATATCATCATGACTTTTAGTCAACTAGTACCACCGGGGCCACAGGCCAATCGATATCTCTGGAGCTCATAACCAATTGTCATCTAAGGGCACACAACCACTTGATACCATCGAGGCCACTGGTCAATCAGCATCATCATTGTCTTTCACAATAAAATCACACACACCATGGAATCAATCAATTTCAAGTTACAAACCTTGCTAGTCAATCAATTCATTCACCATATCGTCTAGCAGTGTTCTAGTATTCAGATAAGGGTTTAGGAAACACTTACATGTCACTCACGCTAGCAAATTTCCAATCATTAGATCCCCTAATCTAGTAGTCTTACGGCCAAACGATGTTCCTAAAGAAATTTCATCAAAACCATGCCAGAACCCGTTCATTCTTCTATCTCACCACACCAATACACTAATAACTAGTCAATCAATAACCTTGGATGTCTTAACGATCATTTAAAGTCATGGAGACAACCCAAAGAATCCCCTAAGTCTTCGGTTCACAGGTCCCCTTAATAGGGCAGAATGTAACTTGAAGTTTTATGCACTAATTAGCCTTTAAATCACTTCTAACTCCCAATCCACTTCACATACTCCCTATTAATACCTCACACAATGTCTTATGAAGTCCCATAAGTCATTTTGAAGTCGAAATATCTCTTAATTAGTCCCCCAACAGAATCGATTAGGCAGGGTATCCACAAAATAGAATCGGTTTTGGTTCAATCCGCACAAACAAGTCATAACTCAACCCCAGGCTCCAATTTCTCACAAAATAATCATACAACATCTCAATCCAAGTGTTGAGATATCTCACCAAGAGTTTTGAAGAGAATTAACACTCTGAAGCCCTTCATTGGTACTCGACGGTCGGCTTTTTGCTCATTTGAAATCACTCAAAATCAGCCATGAAAACCTATTTTAACACCACCAAACTTGTGACTAAAGACCATTAAACTTGAGTTCTAGATGTTATGAAGATCTCACAAAAAGTTTGAGGCCAATCGGAGTCTCTAAGAGAGTAAACGAAAGCCTTATCCCAGCTCGCTCAAAATCTGTCTGGTTTTGGTTTCGGGGCTGGTCGGGAAAAACCACTCAAAGCAACATCGAGCTAACACTTGGAACTTGTTAAGGACAGGTTAGGCTAGCTTTTTGTGGTCAAAGATTGGCAAGGCAGCGGCCGGAGGTGGCCAACAAGAGGAGCGAATGGTAAGGTAGAAATTGGTCTGTAGAGCAGTTTTTGGTGAAGAGGAGATGGAGAGGCAAATGAAAGGGAGTTGGTGAGGAATGGTATACACGGCTGAAGATGATCCACAACAAAGGGTTTCACACAAATTATTGAGATGAAATTTGACAAGATTGATTTGGGGGGCAATAAATGCATGAGACTATCAATGAGTGACACATTGTGACATTCTGATTTTCAGTCAATTTCAGACTCAAGAATGAGAAGTTTATATAAATCAAACGATGTGTTTCAGCCATAATTTGCTCAAATCTGATCAAATTGAGTAGGCTGACAAAAAGGGAAAAGCTAATGCGAGACGAGGTACGTGGATCTAGGCGACTCGGATAGGAAATGGCACTTTGACCATAAGGATTGTCGAGGGAATATTTAGAACCACAAAAAGGTTGATACAAGAACGATTAAGGAATGCCTTGAAAGTGTCATGTGAATGGAGCACGGGTGATGCCGCTTAACCAACGTATGATTTGCAAAATTTTCCTAAATCGGACCGTGACAATCGAGACCATAGGGACTAGAGATAAACCCACATAATTACATGACAACCAAAGCCGTCATGATTTAACGAGCCCTAAACGTAATATAAATCACGGGGTCGATACGCATAATGTCTGCAAAAGCCGCCTGTCGGTTCGAGATAGGCTGGAACCACGTCTGATAGAGGAAACCATCAGAAACGAGTCTTAAAAGATTTGAAATGGAAAATCAAGAATTTCTATGTTATTCGAATTAGTCGTCGCCCAATCAAAGGATTTTGGTACGAGAAAAACGACGTTCTGAACGTTGGAGATGAAATTACCCTTTTTACCCCTTAAGCTTAAAACCTTGCCCAAGAAATTGAAGAAGGACATTTTAGACATTAAACCCCCTCAAGGCTACCGAAATTCAAGAGTGAATGAGAGCCATTGGATCACCTTGGGAAGACAATGGGACAAGTGTCAATGGATGGTGCAAAGTATGGTCATGTCCAACTTTTCAAACCTACCATTGATCAAGGCTTTGAATATATAATCTTCTCACTCTCTCTCCTTACTCATTTGGTCGGCCAAACCCCCTCAAGCCACCGAAAATCCTCTCTTCTTCCTCCATCAATCTGCCGATCATTGACCAGAACTGAGCCTCCTGTTCGGCCATTCCGACGCCACTTTTCGGCCACCATCCAATCGCCGGCCGACCACACCAGCGTATCTCCACGTCTTGCTGACATCCTTAAACAAGAATCGAGCCATTTGGAGCACCGAGGAGTCCCGAGCAAGCATTTTCCCGAGAGCCGACAGAATCGAACCCAACCTAAAGTAGGTCCGGTTCCTAGTCCTTTTGAAGGCTGAAATCTTAGAATTTGAGAGTCAAATTTTGTCGAGATCTAGTAGACATGTGTAGGAATCTGTGATAAAAATTGGGGCTCAATTTGATGAAGTTTTGACCATGACCTAGACTTGAAAATATTGGACAGAATCTGTCGGGAAAACTGACCTAGAAGGATCTGGTGATTTCAACGGGATTTCGGCGACCATTTGACTTCAAACATTTGATGAGCCTCTCAAACCCCTAGATAGACATGTTAAGAGGTAGGATTATGATTAAATGATGGATTTAGGAGTAGATTGAGGACCGGTTATGTTTGGATTGCACGAAACCGAGGAGAACCGGTTTGGTTCCGGGCAAATAGAATCTCTTGGGCTGATGATGGTTGAGTTTTGAGTCCTGAATTGATGATTTAAGTATGTTTAGATGATGAGGCTTAGGGCATTGATGATTATGGTTCATGGATTGAGGATTTGGATAAGGAAATTGATGAAATTGGTTGAAATTCTAGGTTACGCGGTGAATTCAGCCTTGGACCCTTGGAGCCCAAAGTTGTGGGGGGATTCAAGAAGAAATTTGTGTAATCAAACGCAATGTAAGGAAATTCTAAACCTAGGATAGGGAGATTGGACTCAATTGGGTGAGTCGGGATTTAGTTTGTCCGATTTATGGGGATTTTCTAACGGGATAGTTATTGGTATGCCTTGGGTGGCTATAGGAGGTTATGTATGTTATTGTTTATGCTTGAATTACCCGCCATGTATGTGTGTCCTTTGATTGCCTTGTATGCCATGAGTTTTCGAACTGTGCATGACTTGCACCTGTTGTTTTATTTGTGAAATTGAATTAAAATCATGGCATGAGCATGATATGCGAGGCCCTGAGACGTTTGAGACGCGGGGCGGGAGGTGGATACCTTGGTGCGATAAGATCGCGGGGTGGCGTTGATGTTGTGTGGCGCTCTGATGCGACAAGATCGCGGGGTTGAGATGGCCATGGTCCTGATGCGAACTATTCGCGGGATGGAGGTGTGAGATGATGAGATTGGCCTGGAGATTCATCGAAACCTAATGCGTTTACGCTGACCGAACTTGTTTCGACGAGATGGCGGGCTGGAGATTGAGGCAGGTGGAGATTGGTGGATGTGGTGAAGTGGCAGGATGGGTGTGCACGATCATGGGTGTGACATGAGGTCATCATTGCATGCCTATCATCTGTATGTTGTTGTTCCATTGATTTGTGCCTGATATGTCTGTGTGTTTATGAGTTTGGAATGACTGGGATGCATGACTGCCTGAGTGGACGGTCTACCTGATCTAAGTTTAGGATTCTTTTACTGAGATTTGTATCTCACCCCTTTTGGGGACCCTTATTTTTTACAGATCCTAGGCCTTAGAGATGTGGCCTATACGTTTTGGGGACCCCAAAGAAATGACGGCGTATTTTGATGTGTTCCTGAATAGTTAGAGGAACATTTATGTGAGAAAGTGCACGGTCATATAGGTCGACGAAGGTAACCCTGATTGGAAGCCTGATAGGTTCAAGGCATGGTTTAAGAAAGCTGAAGATGGTAGATCGGGCCACTGAAACCTCACGAGATACCCTAGGGAGTTATCCTTGCTTTGTGCCAGACTGCTGGGGAGCAGGAGTTGCCAGAGGAGTCTGTAGTCGGCTCTAAGAACGGGCTGGAGAAGACCCCGACACTGGATTTCACTGTCGAGGAGAACGAGGTCATAGTCTTGGAGGCAACCGAGGAGGACTTGGTGGAGTTGTCGTGCGAGGAGACCATGGAGGATTCCATCGAGGTTCCGTCCGAGACGTTCTTCGAGTATGAGCCGACTGAGGACGTAGAGGATTCTAGGGACTCTAGCAGCTCATCCTGGGAGATATAGTTTCTTGGCTCGATCTTTTGGAGGTGACCCGATCCTGTCCTTTTGGATGTTATGAGCGACTCTTTTGCGTACTACGTCGTCGCCCAGTTTATTAGCGAATTGTAATAGTCGGAATTGGATGAACTGTTAGTTATGATGTATGACAATTATTATGCTATCCAGGTCCTACTTATCTAATATTCTGTACGGGGATTATTTAAGTATCGCTTTCGCATGCTTATGTTTATATATTATCTCTCGGCTTGTAAGTCTAGATCTTGAGACTGCGAGAGATTGTATGGTTTATTTGCAGGGATGTTTGCGAGCTCGATGGGTTTGGGGCGTGACATCCCCAATTAAGTGGTATCAGAGCAAGGTCAACAAGATCCAAAGTTGGTCGAGGACTGGAGTAATAAGGAGGATTAAGTTGGGACAAGGACGAATAGCGAGACCTTAGGAGACTAGTTAAGATAAGGCATGGGGTGTATAGCTTGTAACCTAGTACTTAAGGTTGACAATGGACTCTGGTAGGGTTGTGGAAATGCTTAAGAATCAAGTTCTTTGCTTGGGATTGAAGGTCATTTTTAGACCTTGGTTTGTTTGAGGAATGAAAGTGATTGGTTTTAGCGAATCACTGGAGTGAATGGAAATGAGAAATGGCTATAGGCTATTTGTTGAAATACTTCTGGAGTACTGTTGGATTGTCATTGTTTCTGTTAAAGATTAGTTTGTAGCTCTGGATTTGGATGGTTCAGTGAGTTACTAACTTCTTGCTGAACTTGTGGTGGATCAGGTTCAGTAGAAAGAGACAAAAATGAGTAACCCATCTAGAAGGGCTGGAAGGCCAAAAGGTGGAGCTTCTAGCTCGAGGCCGCCTGTCGCTGAAGATCCAAGAATGGATGGCGTGCTAAGAGCACTGGAAAGAATCGACAACATGATTAATAGGGAGGCTCAGGATCGAGACGTTGCCATCGCCCAGGCAGTAGAAGCTGTCATAGCAGCCGTCAATGCCAACCATGGCAACAATGGTGGAAATGGAAGTCAGGGTGAACCGAACCAGAGTAATGAAGTTGTGAACACTCAAGAGAAAATCAACGTGGCCAGATAGATGGGCCAGCTAGTTGAGTAGTTTATGAAGCTGAAACCGACACAGTTTGACGGGATTAGAGATCCTGAGCTGGCGCCCAGATGGATCGAGAAGCTAGAGAAAGCCTTCGGAGTACTGAGGTGTACGGATGAGGAGAATGTATTGTTAACTGTGTACCAACGGGAGGGTACAACGAATGATTGGTGAGCTGCCACCAAGGATGGCGTCTTCCCTGAAGAAACGACCATGAACTAGGATGTTTTCAAGATGGCGTTCAACGACAAGTATTTTTCTGAAACGACCAGGAAAAGGAAGCAGGTGGAGTTCCTGCAGTTGTGCCAGAATCAGCTGACAATAGATTAGTATGAGGCCGAATTCACGAGACTGTCAAGGTATGCACCACGATCAATGGAGGACCCTCAAGAGAAAGCGAGGAGATTTAGGGAGGGCTTGAGGCTCGAGCTTTGTAGCCAGATGATTGTGCTAAATTTGCGGACTTACAAGGAGATCTACAAGTGGGGCCAGATGATAGAGCGGGACTTGAAGGAAAGAACCGCCGCAACTGGATCGCTGTTTACTTCATTCAAAGACAACAGCCAAATGGGCAAGAGGCTAATGGTGAACAATAGGCGTTTTGTGCCTCCGGTGTGGAAGAATATCGTGAAGTCGTCAAATCCTGCGAACTGGAACTGCAGACTTTGTGGCAGAAGGTATGGAAATGGGCCATGCCCAATAAGGATAGGAGTTTGTTTAAAGTGTGGTCAACTAGGCCATCAGATGAGGGTGTGTCCAAACCAAGCTCCAACAAGTTGACCGTAAGGACAGAGGCCACAAGCGAGACCGTCGACTGCAACGCCTCAGATTGAGTAGAGCAGACCACCGGCACCCGGCAGAGTATATGCAGTAGCCGGCAGAGAAGCAGAGGAAGCACCAGGAATGGTCACAGGTACGGTCTACTTGTGCAATCAAGCTGCATACGCATTATTTGACACTGGTGCCACGCATTCATTCGTGTCTGCACAGTTTGCTGATTTGGTGGGCATGAACTTGAAACCATTGAATGTAATCTTGCATGTTACCACTCCCCTAAAGGATAACGTAATAGTTTCATTGAGTTGTGTTGGTTGTGAAATTGTGATTGGAGGGAGTAAAGAGAGCATTGACTTGGTTGTATTACCTATGTATGACTTTGACGTAATAATAGGAATAGATTGGTTGGGTAAGCAGGAGGCAGTAGTAGGCTGTGGTAGTAGAACAATTCGATTTTTTCCAAGAGGCCGGCCTAGCTTTGAGTTGGTAGGAAGTCGAGGAGGAATCTCGATTCCCTTAGTTTCGTCCTTAGAAGTGACTAAGTTGACGTCTGAAGGATGTCAGGCATACTTAGTGGTAGTGATGGACACGACTACCGAAGAACCAAAGTTAGAAAATATCCCGATAGTACTTGAGTTCCCTGATGTAAAGGATTACCATCAAAGCAGGAAATAGAATTTGTAATTGAGTTAGCCCTTGGAACGGAGCCGATCTTGAAAGCACCTTATAGGATGTCCCTGTTAGAGTTAAAGGAGTTAAAGGTGCAGATGCAAGAGTTGCTAGACAATGGATTTATTCAACCTAGTGCTTCACCATGGGGAGCACCGGTGTTATTCGTAAGGAAAAAGGACGGGTCTTTGCGATTAAGCATTGACCATCGGCAGCTGAACCAAGTGACAGTAAAGAGCAAGTATCCGCTGCCAAGGATTGATGATTTTTTTTTATCTATTTCAAGAAGCAATAGTGTTTTCAAAGATTGACTTGAGGATTGGGTATCACCAACTGAGGATCAAGAAGGAAGACATACCTAAGACTGCTTTCAGAACGAGGTATGGTCATTATGAGTTTACGGTTATGCCGTTTGGATTAAATAACGCTCCAGCTGCTTTTATGGACCTGATGCATCTAGTATTTAAGGAATTTCTAGATAGATTCATCATAGTCTTCATTGACGATATCTTGATTTACTCGAGGAGCGAAGCAGAACATGAGAAGCACCTAAGAATTGTACTGAGGACTTTGAGGGAGCATACACTCTATGCGAAGCTGAGTAAGTGTGAATTCTGGCTGAACATGGTAGCTTTTCTTGGTCATGTGGTGTCTGGAGAGGGAATTGCAGTGGACCCTACAAAGATTGAAGTAGTAACTAATTGGCCGAGGCCTACTATAGTCACGGAGGTCAGAAGTTTCTTGGGACTGGCAGGATACTATAGGCGATTTGTGGAGAAATTCTCATCCATAGCTATCCCATTGACGTGGTTGACGAAGAAGGAAATGACATTTGAATGGATTGACAAATCTGAGAAGAGTTTCCAAGAGCTTAAGCATAGATTGACAACCGCGCCAATGCTGACGATTCCATCAGGGCCAGAGGGTACGAGATATACAGCGATGCTTCGCTGAAAGGACTAGGTTGTGTACTGATACAGCACGGAAGAGTTGTAGCCTACGCATCTAGACGGCTGAGGCCACATGAGATGAATTACCCAACTCATGACTTGGAGTTAGCAACGATTATATTCGCTTTGAAAATTTGGAGACACCACCTTTGTGGCGAGAAGTTTCAGATCTATATCGACCATCAAAGTTTAAAGTATCTATTTTCTCAAAAAGAGCTGAATATGAGGCAGCGTAGGTGGATGTAGCTGCTGAAGGATTATGATTGTGATATCCTGTATCACCCTGGAAAAGCAAACAGAGTAGCAGATGCACTGAGTTAGAAGTCTAACATCGCATGTCTGCTAGTGAAGAGTTGGTCAATGATAAAAGATTTGAGAGACTCCGAGTTCAGATTAGAAGTCGATCAATTGTCTAGTCTGATAGCTACGCTGAGGGTAGAACCTGAGGTCCAAGAAGGGATAAAGACATTATAGTCTACGGACCCAGAGATCCAGAAGATCCTTGAGATCGATACGGCGAAGAGAAAATCAAAATTTCAGGTGTCGGAGGACGGAATTTTGAAATTCCGAGGACGATTGTGTGCGCCAAAGGATGAAGGACTCGGGGAAAGAATTTTATCAGAGGCCCATAGGAGCAACTATAGTGTCAACCCTGGGAGTGCCAAGATGTACCAGAATTTGCGACAGCATTATTGGTGGAACGGAATGAAGGCGGACGTAGCAAAATACGTGGCTAAATGTTTGACATGCCAGCAAGTGAAAGCGCAACACTGTAAGCCTGGAGGACTGTTGTAACCACTAGAGATTGTAGAATGGAAGTGGGAGCACATAATTATGGATTTTGTGATGAGACTCTCAAGGAGCCAACGAGGTCACGACTCTATTTGGGTAGTTGTGAACAGATTGACCAAGTCCGCCCACTTCATTCCTGTGCGAAAGGATTTCGCTATGGATAGGTATGTAGAGTTGTACATGAGGCAGATAGTGAGATTGCACGGAGTGCCAGTGACGATTACGTCCGATCGAGATGCTAAGTTCATGGCAAACTTTTGAAAAAGTCTACAAGAAGCCATGGGCACTCGATTGTAGTTTAGTACAGCCTACCATCCACAGACGGACGGACAGTCGGAAAGGACGATACAAACACTTGAGGATATGCTGCGAGCATGCGTAATTGATTTTAAAGGTGGATGGGAAGAACAGCTACATTTGGTAGAGTTTGCCTACAATAATAGTTACTAGCAGAGTAGCCAGATGGCACCATTCGAGGCACTTTATGGACGAGCCTACAGAACCCCGATTTGCTAGGATAAAGCTGGAGAAAGAAGTATCACAGGCTCAGAATTGGTAGAGCAATCGGTGGAAGCAGTAAAGATTATTCGGGATAGACTGAGGACGGCACAGAGTCGTCAGAAAAACTACGCAGATAAACGACACAAGCCCTTGGAGTTTCAAGTGGGCGATCACGTTTTCCTCAAGGTGTCACCGATGAGGGGACTATCGCGATTTGGAAAGAAGGGGAAGCTGAGCCCAAGATATGTAGGCCCATTCCTAGAGTGGATTGGAACCTTGGTCTACAGGCTTGCCTTGCTGCCTAATCTATCCCAGGTGTATAATGTGTTTCATGTGTCGATGCTACGAAAGTATGAACCAGACCTGACACATGTGCTGGATTACGAGACCATAGAAGTGGACGACAGAGTGTCTTACGTAGAGAAACCAATAGCGATCGAAGACCGGAAGGAGCAAGCCCTCAGGAATAAGAACATTCTACTGGTCAAGGTAATATGGGAGCACCATGGAACCGAAGGTGCCACATGAGAAAATAAAGAGACGATGAGGCGACAACACCCCCATTTGTTTGAGTAATTAAGTGTAATGTAAATTTCGAGGACGAAATTTTTGTAAGGGGGAAGAGTTGTGACATTCTAATTTCCAGTCAATTTCAGACTCATGAATGAGAAGTTTATATATATCAAATGATGTGTTTCGGTCATATTTCGCTCAAATCTGATCAATTTGAGTAGGTTGACCAAAAGGGAAAGGTTAACCCGAGACGAGGTACGTGGACCTAAGCGACTCGGATAGGAAATGACGCTTTGACCATAAGGATTGTTGAGAGGATATTTAGAACCACAAAATGACCGATCCAAAAACGATTAAGGAACGCCATGCGAGTGTCATACGATTGGAGTGCGGGTGATGCCGCTTAACCAATGTATGATTTGCAAAATTTTCCTAAATCGGACCGTGACGATCAAGACCATAGGGACTAGTGATAAACCCTCACAATTATGTGACAACCAAAGCCACCATGAATTGACGAGCCCTAAACGTGATATGAATCACGGGGTCGATACGCGTAATATCTACAAAAGCCGCCCGTAGGTTCGAGATAGGCTGGAACCATGTCTGATAGAGAAAACCATTAGAAATGAGTCTTAAAAGATTTGAAATGAAAAATCAAGAATTCTAACATTATTCGGATTGGTCGTCGCCCTATCGAAGGATTCTGGAACAAGAAAAACGACATTCTGAACGTCGGAGGTGAAATTATCCTTTTTGCCCCTCAAGCTTAGAACCTTGCCCAAGCAATTGAAGGAGGGCATTTTGGACATTAAACCCCCTCAAGGCTGTCGGAATTCAAGAGTGAATGAGAGCCATTGGATTACCTTGGGAAGACAATGGGACAAGTGTTAATGGATGGTGCAAAGTATGGTCATGTCCAACTTTTTCAAACTTACCATTCAACCATTAACCAAGGCTTTGAATATATAATCTTCTCACTCTCTCTCCTCACTCATTTGACCGGCCAAACCCCCTCAAGCCATCGAAAATCCTCTCTTCTTCCTCCCTTAATCTGCCGAGTGTCGACCAAAACCGAGCCTCCTGTTCGGCTATTCCGAATCCACTTTCCGATCACCGACCAACCACACCAGCGTAGATCCATGTCTTACCGACATCCTCAAATAAGAATCGAGCCATTTGGAGCACCGAGGAGTCCCGAGCAAGCATTTTCCCGAGAGCCGACAAAATCGAACCCAACCTGACGTAGGTTCAGTTCCTAGTCCTTTGAAGGCCGAAATATTGGAATTTTGGAGTTAAATTTTGTGAAGATCTAGTAGACATGTGTAGGAATCTGTGATAAAAATTGGGGCTTAAACCATGAGCCGATATTGCAAATATTGGACAGAATTTGCCTGGAAAACTGACCTAAGAGGATCCAGCGATTTCAATGGGATTCCGGCGACCATTTGACTTCAAACCTTCGGTGAGCCTCTCAAATCCCTAGATAGACATGTTAAGAGGTAGGATTATGATTAAATGATGGATTTAGGAGTAGATTGAGGACCGGTTGTGTTCGGATTGCACGAAACCGAGGAGGACCGATTCGGTTCCGGGCAAATCGAATCTCTTGGGCTAATGATGGTTGAGTTTTGAGTCCCAAATTGATGATTTAAGTATGTTTAGATGATGAGGGTTAGGGTATGGATGATTATGGTTCATGGATTGAGGATTTGGACAAGGAAATTGATGAAATTGGTTGAAATTCTAGGTTGCACGGTGAATTGAGCCTTGGACTCTTGGAGCCGAAAGTTGTAGGGGGATTCAAGAAGAAATTTGTGTACTCAAACACAAGGTAAGGGAATTCTAAACCTAGGATAGGGAGATTGGACTCAATTGGGTGAGTCGGAGTTTAGTTTGTCCGATTTATGGGGATTTTCCAACAGGATAGTTCTTGGTATGCCCTGGGTGGCTATAGGAGGTTACGTATGTTATTGTTTATGCTTGAATTACCCGCCATGTATGTGTGTCATTTGATTACCTTGCATGCCATGAGATTTTGAACTGTGCATGACTTACACCTGTTGTTTTATTTGTGAAATTGAATTAAAATCATGGCACGACCATGACATGGCGAGGCCTTGAGGCGTATGAGACGTGGGGCGGGAGGTGGATACCCTGATGGGACGAGATCGCGGGTTGGAGCTGATGTTGTATGGCGTCCTGATGCGACAAGATTGCGGGGTTGAGATGGCCACGGTCCTGATGCGAACTATTCGCGGGACAGAGGTGTGAGATGATGAGATTGGCCTGGAGATTCATCGGAACCTAATACGTTTACGCGGGTTGCCGATGACGGGCTGATGCGTTTACAGGGACCGAGCCTGATGTGACGAGATAGCGGGGCTGGAGATTGAGGCAGGCGGAGATTGGTGGATGTGGTGAAGTGATAGAACGGGTGTGCATGATCATGAGTGTGACATGAGGTTATCATTGCATGCCTGTCATTTGTATGGTGCCTGATACGCCTGTGTGTTTATGAGTTTGGAATGACTAGGGTGCACGACTGCCAAAGTGGACGGTCGACCTGACCTAAGGTTAGGATTCTTTTACTGAGATGTGTATCTCACCCCTTTTGGGAACTCTTATTTTTTACAGATCCTAGGCCTTAGAGATGTGGCTTATACGTTTTGGGGACCCCAAAGAAATGACGGCATATTTTGATGAGTTCTCGGATAGTCAGGGGAACATTTATGTGAGAAAGTGCGCGGTCAGATGGGTCGACGAAGGTAGCCCTGATTTGAAGCCTGATAGGTTCGAGGCATGATTTAAGAGAGCTGGGGATGAGCAGATCGGGCCACTGAAGCCTCACGAGATACCTTAGGGAGTTATCCCTGCTTGGTGCCAGACTGCTGGGGAGCAGAAGTTGCCAGAGAGGTATGTAGTCGGCTCTAGAAACGGGCCGGAGAAGACCCCGACGCTGGACTTCACCGTCGAGGAGGACGAGGTCATAGTCTTGGAGGCAACCGAGGAGGACCTGGCGGAGCTGTCGTGCAAGGAGACCATGGAAGATTTCATCGAGGTTCCGTCCGAGACGTTCTCCGAGTATGCGCCGACCGAGGACATAGAGGATTCCGGGGACTCCAGCAGCTCATCCTAGGAGATATAGTTTATTGGCTCGATCTTTTGGAGACGACCCGATCCTATCCTTTTGGATGTCATGAGGGACTCTTTTGCGTACTACGTCGTCACCCAATTTATTAGCGGATTGTAGTAGTCGGAATTGGATGAACTGTTAGTTATGTTGTATGACAATTATTATGCTATTCAGATCCCACTTATCTAATATTCTGTACGGGGATTATTTAAGTATCGCTTCCGCATGCTTATGTTTATATATTATCTCTCAACTTGTAAGTCTGGATCTTGGGACCACAAGAGATTATATGGTTTGTTTGCAGGGATGTTCGCGAGCTCGATGGATTCGAGGCGTGACACACATGGCACATGCCAATAATGGCTTTGACCTTCTTTGACCATATCCTCTTAATTTTTGGCAGCCGTATGTATGAGTGGGAATTAACCATTTAGTCCTTTTGAAATCTTAAGACAAAGGCAAATGGTTGAGGGGCAAAATGGTAATTTTGTACTTTCAGCCTGAAACTTCACTTTTCCAATTCAAAATTACTATTGGCTAGCCGACGTCAAATCCTTATCTAATATTGGAATTCTCTATTTCCAATTGCCAATTTTTAGTCTTCATTTCATAATTAATCGTCCGTCAATTGTAGCTTCAATTTGTCTCAAACTAACGGGTGGCTCTTGCAGAAGTTACACGTATCGACTCTGTGATTCTCATCACACTTAGGATAACTCAAGTTACGACATCTTTGGTTGTCATGTAATTGCAAGAGTTCATCGCTAGTTTCGACGGCCACGATCGTCATAGCTCGATTTAGGTAAATTTGTAAATTATACATTGGTTAAGCGGCATCACCCGCGCTCTAATCGTATAACACTAGCAATGGATTCCTTAATCATTATTTGATCGGCCTTTATTGGGTCTAAATATTCCTTCAACAATCTTTATGGTCAAAGCGTCATTTTCTTTTTCGAGTTTTCTAGGTCCACATATCTTGTCATGCGTTGCCTTTCCCTTTTGATCAGTTTACTCGAGATTGATCAGATTTGAGCGAGACAAAAATGAAGTACATTGAAAGTACATTCTCATTCAATAGCCTCAAAATGGCAGGAAATTCATAATGTCGCAATTCTTTCCCCCTTACAGAAATTTTGTCCTCAAAATTTATAATAAACCCAACTATTCAAACAAATGAGGGTATTGACATCTCACAGCCTCTTCGCTTTCCCACATAGCGCCTTCCGTTCCATGATGCTCCCATATCACTTTAACTAACGGAATCGTCTTATTCCTCGAGACTTGCTCCTTTCGATCCTCAATTCTAATGGGCTTTTCTACATACGATACCTTATCGCCTATTTCAATGTTCTCAAAATCCAAAACATGAGTCGGATCTGGCTCATATTTCCTTAAAATTGACACATGAAACACATTGTGCACTTGCAACAAGTTCGGCGGTAGGGCGAGTCGGTAGCTTAAAATTCCAATTCGTTCAAGGATTTCAAAAGGATCTACGTACCTCGGACTCAGTTTTCTCTTTTTCCCGAATTGAGAAATCCACGCATTGGTGATTCCTTCTGGAAAACATGGTCACAAACTTGAAATTCCAATGACTTGCGTCTTTTATCCGCATAGCTTTTCTGACGACTTTGTGCCGTTCTTAGCCTTTTTCTAATGACTTTAATTGCCTCAACAGATTGTTCCACTAATTCAGGGCATGTTATACTCCTTTCTCCAACTTCATCCCAGCATACAAGCATTCTGCAAGCTCTACCATGAAGTGCTTCGAATGGTACCATACAGATTCTCTGCTGGTAGCTATTATTGTACACAAACTCTACTAGGTGTAGTTGGTCCTCCCATCCATCTTTAAAATCTATGACACATGCTCGTAACATATCCTCAAGCGTTTGAATTATCCTTTATGACTGTCCATCCGTCTGTGGTTGATACGCCATACCAAATTGTAGTCTAGTCCCTAAAGCGTCCTCAAGACTCTTCAAAAAATTTGCTGCAAATTTAGGATCTCTGTCCAACATAATTGCGACTGGAACTCCGTGCAATCGTATAATCTGAAGCATGTACAGTTTTGCGTTCTTATCCATTGCATAATCCTTTCACATGGGTATGAAATGTGCAGACTTAGTCAGTCTATTCACGATTACCCAAATTAAGTCATGACCTCTTTGGCTCCTTGCCAATCCCATCCCAAAATCCATCGTCACATGCTCCTATTTCTACTCAAGGATTTCTAAGGGTTGCAGTAATTCTCTAGGCTTGCACTGCTAAGCTTTTACTTGCTGACAGGTCAAACATTTCGCTACATGCTTAGCTACGTCCGTTTTCATAAAATTCCACTAGTATTGTTAACGCAGATTCTGATACATTTTGGTGCAACCTAGATGAATACTATAGTTGCTCCTATGAGCTTCCGACAAGATCTTTTCCTTAAGTTGCTCATCACCAGGTACACATAAACGTCCACGAAACCTTAGAATCCCATCTTCTGACACTTGAAACTCAGGTTTCCTTTTCGCCACGTCTATTTCAAGAATCTTTTGAATCTCCGGATCCGTAGACTGCAAGGCCTTTACTTTTTCTTGAATTTCTGGTTCATTCTTTGAGGTTGTCACTAAACTAGACAGTTGGCAAACTTCCAATTTAAACTTGAAATCCCTTAATTCCTTGAGTAAGGACCATCCCTTAACCAACAAGAGCGCAATACTGGATTTCCGACTAAACGCATCGGCAACTCTATTCACCTTTCCAGGATGATACAAAATCTCGCGGTCGTAGTTTTTGAGTAACTCTATCCATCAGCACCGTCTCATATTCAATTCTTTTTTAGAAAACACGTATTTCAAACTCTGATCATCTGTATAAATTTGAGATCTTTCGCCACACAAGTAGTGTCTCCAAATCTTTAGGGCGAAAATGATGGCAACTAATTCCAAGTCATGCGTCGGGTAATTCATCTCATGAGGTCTCAACTGTCGTGAAGCATAAGCAACCACTTTTCCATGTTGCATCAACACACACCCTAATCCTTTTAGTGAAGCATCGCTATATATCTTATAACCTCCAAGTCTAGAAGGAATAGTTAACACTAGTGTGATGGTCAATGGGTGCTTAAGTTCTTGAAAACTTTTCTCACACTTATCCGTCCATTCGAGCTTAACGTGCTTCTTCGTTAGTCTTGTCAACATAGTGGCTATAGATGAAAACTTCTCCACGAATCGCCTATAGTAGCCTGCCAATCCCAGAAAACTTCTAACCTTAGTAACCGTCGTGGGTCTAGGCCATTTTATCCCTACCTCAATCTTTGAAGGATCCACAGACATTCCTTCTTCAGAAATTACATGACCAAGGAAAGCAACTTTACTCAATCAAAATTCGTATTTACTAAACTTGGCGTAAATCGAATGCTCTCTTAAGGTCTGCAGAATCACTCTCACATGTTCCTCACTACTCTTTGAGTAAATCAAGATGTCGTCTATGAAAACAATGACGAATCGATCCAAGTACTCTTTAAATACTCGATGCATCAAATACGTGAATGCAGTAGGGGCATTAGTCAAACCAAAAGGCATAACTGTAAACTCAAAATGCCCATACCTTGTTCTAAAGGCAGTCTTTGGTATGTCCTCATTCTTAATCCTCAGTTGCTGATAACCAGTCCTCAAGTCTATTTTAGGAAACACAGCTGATTAAACAAATCATCTATCCTCGGTAACGGATACTTGTGCTTGATAGTTACTTGGTTCAACTGCCTGTAATTTATACACAAACGCAAGGATCCATCATTCTTTCTTACAAACAACACCGGTGCTCCCCATGGCGACGTGCTCGGTCTAATGAACCCTTTCTCTAGTGACTCTTGCATCTGTACTTTTAACTCTTTCAACTCCGACAAGGACATCCTATACGGTGCCTTCGAGATTGGAATGTTCCAGGAGCTAACTCAATCACAAACTCAATTTCTCTCTCAGGTGGTAATCCTGGCAATTCCTTAGGAAAAACATCAGGAAACTCACGTACCACTGCTATACTTTCCAACTTTGGTTCCTTAATCATTGTGTCAATTGCAATAGCTAAGTAAGCTTGACACCCTCTATTCAATAGCTTAGTTACCTCAAGCGACGAAACTAAAGGAATCGAGGTTCCTCCTCGACTTCCCGTAAGTTCAAAACTAGGGTGATCTTCCGGGTAAAAGCGAATTACCTTATTACCACAATCAACTACAGCCCTTTGTTTCCCCGACCAATCCATGCCAATAATCACATCAAAATCATATATAGGCAGCACAGCCAAATCTATCATTTCCTCGTTACCACCAATCACTACCTTATAGTTCGCACAACCTAGCAAGACTAGCACATTATCCTTTAATGGTGCAGCAACATGCAACATCACATTCAATGGTTTCAACTTTACACCCACTATATTAACAAATTGAACAGATATAAAAAAATGCGAAGCCCCGAGATCAAATAGAGCATAGGCAGCCTGGTGACATAAATAGATTGTACCTGTGACCACGCCAAGCGCATCCTCCGCCTCTCTACGTGCCACAACATACACTTTTCCTGGGGCTGGTGGTCGATTTTGTTCGTTCTGTGGGGTTATAGTTAGCTGTCCACTTTACGATCTCTGTCCTTGAGCTCGGTTCCCTAGAGCTTGATTCGAACAATTCTTCATCTGGTGGCCCAGCTGATCACATCTATAACATCTCCTGTCCTAGCAGGGCAAGGACCACTTCCATGCCTCCTGCCACAATTACAATAATACCAGCTTGACTGGTTCAACTGTTTTCCAATATTTCTTCGAACTGGAGGGATAAATCGTCGGTTGTTCACTATCGGCCTCTTCCCCAACTATCGATTATCTCTTAAAGGAAAAAACCGCAATCCAGAAGCAGCAGCTCCTTCTTTGATGTCCTTTCGATCATTTGACTCCTCTCATAAATCTCTCGGCACGTTCTCAAGTTCACTGTTGTTATCCTACTGCGAATCTCTAGTTTCAAACCATCCCAAAATCTTTGCGCTTTCTCAAGCGGATCCTCAACTGACCTTGATGCATACATCGACAATCTTGTCAACTCAGCTTTAAACTGGTCCACCATCAGTTGATTCCGTCGCAACTGCTGAAATTTCACTCGTTTCCTCTCACGTGCCGTCTCAGAAAAGTACTTATTGTTGAAAGCGGCAGTGAAGGCAGCCCAAGTCAAGGCTGTACTTCAGGAAATACTCCTTCCTTTGAGGCACTCTACCAATCATTCGCAGTTCCTTCTAGCTGATACACAACTAACAATACTTTTTCTTCATCGACGCATCTTAGCACTCCAAAAGCCTTTTCAACTTTCTCATTCCGCCTTGGTGCCAACTCGGGATTTCCAGTGCCATTAAACTGGGTCGATTTCAGTTTTATAAACTGCTCAACCAACTGACCCATCGGTCTATTGGCATTAACATCCCCTTGAGCATTCCTAACTTTAGCACCCTAGGTATTATTTCCATTTATCATAATCACAGCTGCCATTGCAGCTTCAACAACCTAAGCTATAATCTCAACTCTATCTTCAGCTTGTCTAAGAGCAGTTGCGGCTCTATCCTGGGCTTTCTTCCCCATTAGCTCGCCAATCTGTTCTAAGGCTCTCAAGACTCCATCCATTCTTGGATCCTTAGCCGCTGGTGCTCATTAGCTAGAAGCTCCACTTCTCGACCTTTCCGGTCTATTGCTCATACTTACTCAACTTAGCTTACATGAGTCACTATAATTTCACCATGGAATCAGATACCTAAGTCACTTACTCATGTCTTAATGATTCTATGCTACTCAACAAAGAAGCAATCATAAAACAACAACCAATCACTCAGGCATTCTCATGAGCGCATCAACCAGGGTTGCAAATCCATACCTCAAGTCCATACTCATCTGCGAATTAGTATAATCAAGGGTAATAATTCACTCATCAAACCAGCATCCACAACATTTGGTAAAAAAAAAACCAGCATCCACAACAATTCAATGTGCTAAGTGCAGAGCTTGGCCCCTCATAAGTTCACCACAACCATGCCATTTTATGATGCCAATCACATGCACCAATCATATGACATGCATTCATGCTTGACTCTAACGACTCCCCCTAGGGTCTCACTACCCCATAATCCAAATTCTTAAACCTCTTATTACTCCAATCCTCAATCTGCTATAATCAAGGTAACCTTGCTCTGATACCACTTAAACGAGGATCTAACGCCTCGCATCCCTTAGAGCTCTTCACATCCACCTCAGGCTAATAAATACCCAAGAATCACGCCAAGCCTAGTATGAAATGAGATGCATACACGAAAGGAGAGACAACATCCCCATACAAATAAATGAAACAAAAATGAAATTTGAAATGATTTAAAAGCACACCCAATTGTACATAACACAACATCCATTTGCAATCAACGGAAAGGAAAGGACATGAAGGAAAGTCACACACCTGGGTAAGACAAGGAACTAAGGCCTAAGTCTAAAAGATTACTACTTAGCTTTTCTCAAAATCTAACATCAAAATTGTTCCTAATCCCTTTTTCCTTAAACTCCCATATCCAACTACTCGGAAGAACCACTTGATCCATCGCTCCATTCGTCTTTATCGTCCTCTGGGTTGTACTCAGAAAATGTTTCAGATGGTACCTCTTTAGAAATCTCCTCAAAATCCTCTTCAGTTTCCTCCTTGTTGTCTTCGTCGGTAGCCTTGATCGCATCGATGGAGATCTCAATGTAGTTCATGTACTCCTCAATAGGAGGAGACTTCAACTCTTTAGGGATATTCCCCAAACCTCCCATTGACGCTAGATTCTCTACTTCGATCTCTAGTCGAGACGGATTACACCAGTTAGGAACTATCTCTGAAGGAACATCTTCAAGTAACAAACGTCCCATCAAGTTAATATTTCTCAGGCGACGGAACCATGCTTCAAAGTGGTGGGGTTGCAACTCCAGTTTTTCCTTGTCCACCCAAACGGTCGTACACTTCCTAACATATATAATACATTCCTTGCAGGGAACTCATCAAAAAGGGTGGTCATCTCTTTCAAATCTCCCAGTCGGATCGGCAGCATGTTTAAGGCTTGGGGTATGAAAATGTGTCCCACTATGGGATGAGATTTACATCTCAAAAAGTGAGACCAAAACCTAGACCTCAACACCAGTCCCCCCAGACCACGCACAAATGCTACCAGATGCAAGCATGCATCAATGCAATGGTGCAAGACATCATCAAATCAGACATATCAACAATCCAGCACGGATAGGAAACACAGTTAATCACAATCGACTTTCGAGCTCAAGCTCAAAACACACAGCATGTAAATCAATACACATCATTATCATAATTTTCACAACTACTCATCGTTTGGGCTCTTAGCCGCGATGTATTTCTCTGGCACTCTAGCCAATTGATATCACCTGGGCCATAGGCCAATCAATATCATCATGACTTTTAGTCAATTAGTACCACTGGGGCCATAGGTCAATCGGTGCCTCTAGGGTTCATGGACAATTGTCATCTTAGGGCTCATAGGCACTTGATACCACCGGGGTCACAGGCCAATCGGTATCATCATTATCTTTCACAATAAAATCACACACACTATGGCATCAATCAATTTCAGGTCATAGACCTTGTCAATCAATCAATTCATTCACCATATCGTCCAGTAGTGTCCTAGTATTCATATAAGGGTTTAGGAAACACTTACATGTGACTCACGCTAGCAAATTCCCAATCAAATGATCCTATAATCTAGTAGTCTTACGGCCAAACGATGTTCCTAAAGAAATTTCATCAAACCACGTCCGAACCCGTTCATTCTTCAATCTCACCACACCAATACCTTAATAACTAGTTAATCAATAACCTAGGATGTCTTGATGATCATTTAAAGTCATGGCGACACCCCAAAGAATCCCCTAAGTGTTCGTTTCACACGTGCCCTTAATAGGGCAGAATGTAACTCAGAGTTTTATGCACCAATTAGCCCTTAAATCACTTCTAACTCCCAATCCACCTCACATACTTCCCATTAATACCTCACACAGCGTCTATGAAGTCCCATGAGTCATTTCGAAGTCAAAATATCTCTTAATTAGTTCCCCAACAGAATCAGTAACGGTGGGGTATCCCAAAAACAAAATCAGTTTTGGTTCATTCCGCACAAGCAAGTCATAACTCAACTCTAGGTTCCAATTTCTCACTAAATAATTTTGTTAACATCTCAATCCAAGTGTTGAGAAAGCTCACCAAGAGTTTTAAAGAAAATTGACAGTCTGAAGCCCTTCAACAATTTGGTTTCCTCTTGGTACTCGGTAGTCAGTTTTCTGCTCATTAGAAATCACTCAAAATCAGCCATGAAAACCTATTTTAACACCACCAACTTACGATAAAAAATCATCCCACTTGAGTACTAGATGTTATGAAGATATCACAAAAAGCTTGAGGCCAATCAAAGTCTCTGAGAGGCTAAACAAAAGCCTTATCCCAGCTCGCTCAAAATCTGTTCGGTTTTGGTTTTGGGGTTGGTCGGGAAAAACCAATCAATGAAACGTCTAGTTACCACTTGAAAATTATTAAAGACAGGTTGGGTTAACTTGTGGTGGTCGGAGCTCGGCAAGGTGGCGACCGAAAGTGGCCAACGAGAGGAGGAAACAGCAAGACAGAAATCGGTCGGCAGAGCAGTTTTCGGTGAAGAGTAAATATAGAGGAAAATGAAAGGAAAGTGGTGAGGAATGGTATACACAGCTGAAGATGATCCATAACAAAGGGTTTCACACAAATTATTGAGATTAAATTTGACAAGATTAATTTAGGGGGCAATAAACACATGAGACTTTCAATGAGTGACACATGGCACATGCCTATAATGGCTTTGACCTTCTTTGACCATATCCTCTTAATTTTTGGCATCCATATTTATGAGTGGGAATTGACCATTTCGTCCTTCTGAAATCTTAAGAAAAGACAAATGATCGAGGGGTAAAATGGTAATTTTGCACTTTCAATACGAAACTTCACTTTTTCAATTCGAAATACCATTGGCGAGACGACGTTAAATCCTTATCTAAAATTTGAATTCCCTATTTCCAATTACCAATTTTGAGTTTCCATTTCATGATCAATCGTCCGTCGATCATAGCTTCAGTTTTCTCGAACTAATGGGCTGCTTTTGCAGACGTTACGCCTATCGACTCTGTGATTCTCATCACACTTAGGAAAACTCAAGTTACGACAGTTTTGGTTGTCATGAAATTACAAGGGTTCATCGCTAGTTCCGACGGCCAAATCGTCATAGCTAGATTTAGGAAAATTTGTAAATTATATATTGGTTAAGCAGCATCACCCGTGCTCCAATTGTATAACGCTAGCAACAGATTCCTTAATGGTTATTTGATCGGTCTTTATTAGGTCTAAATTTTTCCTCGACAATCCTTATGGTCAAAGCGTCATTTCTTTTTTTGAGTTTCCTAGGTCCACCTATCTTGTCATGCGGTAGCCTTTTCCTTTGGTTAGTTTACTCGAGATTGATCAGATCTAAGCCGAACAAAATCAAAATACATCAAAAGATACATTCTCATTCAATAGCCTCAAAATGGCAGGAAATTTAGAATGTTACAACCTCAATTTCTTGTTTCGGCAATCACAATTATTCTACAACTCCAGTGTTCAAAGAAAAAAGAAGTAAATGAGAAGCATTTGTATTTTCTTCAGGATGGAGTAAATGATAAGCCGAGAATTGTCCCTTGGACTCTCGAGAAGGTTTTCAGCCATGCCTATAAGGACAAGTCATCTTCTTTAACATTTTCCATCAGCATGTTGGAGGTATACATGGGGAACCTAAGATATCTGCTAATTCCAAAACGCCTGGTAATCATATCATGAATTCTCAAGTAGTTTGGAACAATTAGATAACCATGTGAACCGCAAACTAGGAGTAATATGTTTAGGGATAATTAAAAATAAAAAAATCAACCGGTCTGGTCCATTGGTCTGGTCTAATTTTATGCCCCTAGAATTGGGAAACGGACCTCCGGTCCCAGTCCGATCCGGGCGGTCTCAGTCTGGGTGGTCCGATTTGCTCACCTCTAATGAGATCTTCTTTTGGCAATTGTCTTGTCCAAACGGAAAGTTTTGGAGAGACCTCTTTTGGATGCCTTGCAATGGTTAGATTAGAGGTGGAGGAATATAAAAGACATCTCAAGGTTGAAGGGAAAACAAGATTGGTGTTTAGATGGAAAAATGTTCATAATTCTTAGATCGAGAGTACTTCAAATTTCTTCATGATTTATCCATTGTAATTGTGATGAGGAATACAAAAGAGTGTGGAGCATTAAGCTGCAATCCTGCATTTCAAGAAGATCACTAAGCTATAACCTCTCAAATAGTTTATTAGTAGAATTCAACCGATTGGTTAATAGCCGAAGAAGTGGACGTAAACTTAACCAAAGCCAAACCACTATAAACCCTATATGCAGTCTTATCTATCCCTTACTCTGATTATATTATATATCTTGTGATAGTTGAACTGCACAGAAGCGTTCATAGTGATGTATTCTATTTTGATCATCTAAGACGTCAGGATAATGCCTGTGCAATTTTAATACCACATTAAACTTTAAAAATTACACTATAATCACCAATTCACCACCTCTAGGTGATAATGCTAGCTATAATAGTGAATCCCCATTAGAAACCATTGACCAAGCCCAATGTTATAGCCATTCAGTAAACTTTTTGATCAATCGAAATGTATGCATTGCGAATAATCTCGAATCCTAAGCATAGGTTTGATAGGTAGTTCGAGTGCTTTCGAATAAAAAACCATTATCTCAAACAGGTGAGAAGCCCTCTTTGATGAAAATACTCTAACTGATATTTTAACCAAATTCTTTTGGTAATTTTAGATTGTTGGATTCAAACTTTCCCAACAAGGAATTTTTGATCACTTTCGTGTGTTGTAAGGAATTATTGAAAATTTTTCACGACTTCAATATAAGTCGTAAAGTTCTATCAGTTTGACATTCGATATCACTCAAAGACCATTGATATTCTCTTGGTGAGAAAATTTTCGGATTGGAGCTTCTACATGATTCTTGGTGACCCCATATCCCAGAATGGCTTCTATCTCCTTTGGTAAGAAATAGTTTACATGTTTAAACTTATGCAAGATTCCTAATAACCCTAGATCCCAGAAGAATACAACCTCTTTTGGTAATAAAGAGTTTACATGTTTAAGCTTTTGTAAGTCCCCTAGTATTCCCAAACCTCATAATGCTACTTCTTTTGTGAAGAATAATTTTCAGGTTTAAGCTTCTACAGGATCCTCGATAACCCGAGAACCTGGAAAAACACAATCTATCTTGATTTGAACTTGTGTAGGATTCATGGTAACCTCAAATCCCATAAGAACGCCTTTCTTTGTGAAGAAGAGTTTGTATGACTAAATTTTTGCCGAATTCCTAGTATTCCAGATTCTAGAATGCCATCTTCCATGGTTTAAACTTTTGGAGGGTTCTTGATAACCCCATATCCCAGAAGAACGCCTTGGTCTATAAAGGAGACATTACAGGTTTGAATTTTTTGCAAGATCCTTGGAAGCCCTAGATCCCAGAATCTTACCTCGTATGTTAAGAAGAATTTTCTAATTTAACTGTCTGCAAGATTTTAGGTAAACCTTAAATCTTAGAATAGTCTTTCAAGTAACCTTGACGTTAGGTAAACCTTCCCTAAAAAGTTTCTTGGCAATTCCCAAAAGTGGGACGAGTCATTTCATAGGCAAACCTTTTGCTAAGAGAGCCTTTCCCAATATCTTTTGACAAATCCCAAAAGTGGAATAATTCATCCTTAGGTAAAGCCTTTTAGTAGGTGAACCTTTTCTCTATTCCTTAGGCGAATTCCCATAGATAGGATAGGTCATCTTTAGGATCACTTGAGTTAGGAATTCTATTGCAGACTGATCCACCATACGGATTGAATCCTTAGACGAGTCCCAAAGGCGGGTCATCCTTAAAATCCCTTTAGGTAGGACTTTCTTTTTTGATCTGATCCACCATATGGATCGAATCCTTAGGCGAATCCCCATAGGTAGGATAGGTCATCTTTAGAATCCCTTCAAGTAAGAATTCTATGCTGGCCTGATTCACCATACCAATCAAAACCTTAGGCAAATCCCATAGGCAGGATAGGTTGTCTTTAGAATCCTTTCTAGTACGAATTATATTCTGGTTTGATCCACCATATAGATCAAAACCTTAGGCGAATCCCAAAGGCGGGATGGGTCATCCTTAAGTTCCTATTAGTTAGGAATCTCATTTTAGTTTGGCCTACCGCCCTTAGGACATTCTGGTGACGAATCCCTATTTATCCACTTGAATCCATCAGACGCTGCAAATGCCATGCGAGCATCAGGCAGGTAAGTGGCAGGTAAGCCTTTCTACCCTCTAACTCTCATATCATATCAAGAGAACTAAAGGGGCAAAGCGTACACTAATGGGCATGAAAGATTGAATGTCACGATTCGTGTTTTCTTTCATTTTGCCCAGTTAAGTCAATCAAGACTCAGGTGTCACCTTGTTTGTGAGAGAAACCACTAACGAGATTCCTCTCAAAGAAGGGCAGTTGTTTGAAAAATTCATAAAACAATCCATAAAAAGTTTTAAAAAAAAATTAAAAATCAACTTTGGTAATATTGGCCAACCCCAAGGAACCATTTTTGACCAAAAAATATTTTTTCATATTTTTTAAATATTTTTAGAAAGTAGGAAACTAGAAAAATTAAGAAAAATAGCTCTTGAGGTCATAAAAATATAGAAAGATAGCTATGTTTTTATTTTAATTCTCTTTTCATAACCTCACAATAAGTCAAAATTCAAGTTCAATTTTATGTGTTCCTTTGTTACACATAGAGATGAATTTGTCTAAAAAAATGTCATTTGAGTCTCTTCATTTGTAATTTTTGCATTTTTAGAGTCTCGACATTCAATACGATTGCCTTGCATTTAAATTTGATCCAATTGTTTACAGAATTTACACAATTGCATTGATTCGACGAAATTGCTATAGATTCTTTCAATTTAGTACCTAGGTTTCGAACAAAATGAAATTAATCAAAATCTAGGGACTCCTATGCACAAATAAACCTTGACCTATAGATTTTTCAGCATTATAAATACATTGGTGAGGTCAGATTGACACAAATCGAGAATTTAGGGCCCTAAATGAGCAGATTTTACATTAAGATCAAACTTGAGATTGGAGTTTTTGTATAAATCTAAACAAATTTGACTTGAGATTGCCTTTCTTAGATGCAATGCCCGCTATAAATTCTAATTTTGACATTAATTTGATGAAAAAAAGGTCCAACAGATGTCCAATTTGAGAAAAAAAAATGCCAAATCAAGTCAACTGGATCGGGTTGACCCAACTTAATTAACCAGTTGACCCCGTTGATCGAGAACCACAGAAGCGTTTTTGCACATCTCGTCGTCATGTTAAAAGAAATGGAAGGGGTGTGACGTTCTGGTTTTCCTTGTCATTTCGAGACTTATCAATGAGAATATATCTATCGACGCATTTTAGTTTTATCTTGCTTGGATATGATCAATCTCGAGTTAACTGAAGGCTAACACAAGACAAGGTTTGTAGACTTAGGGAACTCGAATGAGCAATGGCACTTTGACCATAAGATTTGTCGAGGGAATATTTAGTACCATTAAAAGCTGATCTAAGAACGATTGAGGAATTCATTGCTAGCGTTATACGATTAGAGCACAGGTGATGTCGTTTAATAAATGTATAATTACTTTGACCATAAGATTTGTCGAGGGAATATTTAGTACCATTAAAAGCTGATCTAAGAACGATTGAGGAATTCATTGCTAGCGTTATACGATTAGAGCACAGGTGATGTCGTTTAATAAATGTATAATTTTTCCCAAATCGAATTATGAAGATCGAGACCGTCGGAGCTAGTAATAGATCCTCGCAATTACATAACAACCAAAGTCGCCATGAACTGACGAGTTCTAAATGTGATGAGAATCACAGAGTCAATACGCGTAACGTCTACAAAAGCTGCCCGTTAGTTCGGGATAAACTGAAATTTACGTCTGACCGATAATTGACCAAGAGATGGATCTCGAAATTGGAAAAAAAATGAAAATGAAGAATTCCAACATTCGAATTGAATTGGACGTCTTCTCATCGAGGGTAATTTAAATTGGAAAAAGCAAAATTTGGGACGAAAGTACAAAATTACCATTTTATCTCTCAAGGATTGGCCTTGTCTTAACAATTGGGGAAGGGCATTTTAGTCAATTTAATCCCCCATAGCTGCCGAAAATGAGAGGGTGTATTGGTCAATAGAAGTAAATGTTAGCCAAGGCATTATTTAGGTGAACACAAATGGCATTATTTAGGTGATTAGCATTTAATATACACTTTTAACCTACCATTCTCCTTGTTGACCAAGCCAAATTTTGTGGAAAGCCTTCATCTTCTTTCCCTTCAGTCGTACTCACACACACTCTCTCTCTCTTCTTCTTTTTCTCCTTCCCTCTTCCTCACCCGTGTTGCCCTGCTCGACCAGACCGCCACCATCGCTTTGCCACCTTCGACGGCCGCCTCCGACGGCCTTCTACCTCACGCCGACCACCATCGCCACCCTCAACCACTCCTCTACAAACTCCCGTTGACCGTTCATCAATTGGAGGTTCCATTTCTCCCAACCAGCCCCAAATCTAAAATTGAATAGAATCTGACTCAACTGGGAGAAAGCCTTCGTTCAGCCACTTCGAGGCTTTGTTTGGTTTCAAATCTTCGGTGAGGTCTTCTTAACCCGTGGTACTTGTGTTGGCTGAGTTGAAAATTTGAGTTTGGTTGAGTTTAGAGGGGTAACCATAGCTGATTTGTGACAATTCACCAAAATAGATTCTAATCGCCGGTGGACTTAGTGGAACCAAGGCTGTTTGCGACCCTTTACGACATCGACTTGCACCAAAACTCTTGATAAGACCCTTATAGACGTTCTCAGGCGCCCGGCCCGACCGTACGAGTCGGACATGTTGACAAGTCGATCGTGTGATAAATCGAAGTTCAGAGATAAGTTATGGACCGATTATAAACGTAGAGAGCTGGACCAATTCTTCCCTGTGTTGGTTTGAGAAAATCGATAGTCTTGAGGGCTATGAAAGGTGTCGCCATGCTATTTATTCATCGTTAAGGTATGCTAGAATGTCAATTAAGGTGCTAGCGAGGTGTATGTTTCGTAGAACGATGAATGGAAGAGATAAATTGATAGATTGAATCAATTTTCTTTAGGTTGCATCGCTGCACTGTTTGGACCAAGAAGAACCAAACCTTAAGTGGAGCTCTTGGAGGGATTTTGCTAATTAAATAGAAGGGTAAGTGGTTCCTAACCCTTCGAAGGATGTTATGACACTACTGGATTGGTTGGCGATGAATTGGATAAATTTTGTGAACATATTGCATTGATTGTTCGTGGTCGATTGAGATAATTGTAGTGCGAGTCGTATGTGCCCCTTATGATGATAAATTATAACTTTCTTGGCCAAGTTATTGTTGTACGCATTCGTTTGACCTGAATGCTTGTACGGTTGTGTGATGTTTGGTCTTGAAAGACAATTGTTTGAGAGATATGAATGACTCGTCAAGAGAACGAGCTGTGAAATTGATTGTCTCAAGGGTACTCGATATGGTCTTGTGATGATTTGCCATGACGACTCTCATGAAAAAGATTTATTGCTTGCTTGGTAAAGTTGTACTCGATCATGAAGTTCGTTAGGAGAGGAGTACGACATGTAAGTCTAAAGACCTAGGGCACCCTATTGCGTCAAAACGCGGTGTCGGCTTTATGTGTCGACACGAGTCTTGTTATGGCACTTGAAACCCAACGCGTCTTAATGCGGGTTTATTTATTATGGTGGTTTGAGGCGTATTGACGTGGGCCAAGCTTGAGTCGTATTGATGCGGACCGAGTCGATAGAATGAACTTTATTGTTAATATGTTAAGCTTGGTCCTATATTTCATACATGCCATGAATTGTGGATTATATGCCAACTTGATGGCGTGCTTTGATGATTGTCTACCATGTACTTTCTTGATGTGCCCCTGCTTATTGTTTGAAATTGTGTCTAGGAGTATTGACTGCCCAGCCTAGGTTTAGGAATTAGCCTGCTAAGATGTAAATCTCATCCCATCGTGAGACTTACCTTTTTCAGACCCCATGCCCTGAAGGATGTTGTCGATTCGCCCAGCCGATCCGAAGGAGATGACTGCTTATTTTTTATAAGTTCCACGATAGCCAGGGTATAATGTATGTTAGAAAACGTACTATCGTTTGGGTCGATGAGGGACGAGCAGAGTGGAAGCCACATAGGTTTGAAGCGTGGTATCGTAGAGTTAGAGAGGCATCCACCGATCCTTTGAAGCCTACTGAAGTCCCTTGAGGTATTGTGCCACCCTGGTGTCACCCGTTGCGTGACGAGGTCGAGGTTAAGGTTCCAGCAGTTGGATCAAGAAATGTACCGGAGAAGACCCTTACCGTTTAGAAGGACATTGAGGTAATCGAGGTGTCATCTTTTTAGGAAGACCCAGAGAATGATTCTTTTGATGTGCGCATCGAGACATTCTCTGACTATGATCCAACTGAGGATGAGGACGAGGACGAAGAGGAAGCATGTAGTTCTACTTAGTGGTTTTGTCTTCCTAGGATCATTCTAGGTTGTCTTTTTTTGAGGTTGCGTCCATTTTCTATGGGGACTTAGATGATGGTTGTCTTTTCGCTAGTCCCTGATTTCTTCCGATCTTGCTTTGGTGGTTTTTGGTTTAAACCATGGTCCTTTTTGTATGAAGTCATGTTTATATTTTATATATGTATATTCTCAATATCTTAGGGTTCCCTATTAACTTTCATACGGAGGCGTTGCTTATTTTGTTTCCGTATGCGCATCACATTTCATACCTATCGTAGAAAGAGTATCTTGTGTTTAACAACGGCAAAGTTGATGTGGCGCAACCGTCGTGGGACATGGGGCGTGACATCCGCGTTTGTTTGATATTAGAGCAAAGTCAGCTAGATCCAAGTTGATTGAGGATTGGAGTGATAAGGAGGAATGAGTTGGGATTGACTGGGTAGCGAGATTTTAGGGGGTTCGTTAGAGTTAGAAATGAAATGCATGTCATATTGATTGGCGCATATGGGTGACATGTTGAATTAACATGATTGTGGTAGTTTTATGAAGACCAAATTTCGGACTTAGCACCGAGTGTTATTCATGAGTATTTACTTGTTGAGCAAATGATTATTTCTGATTAAACTAAATTGCAGAAGTGACTGGACTTGAGGTGTGGTTGTGAATCTTTGATTGATGTGCTCTTGGAAATGACTGTGTGAATAGTTGCTTTATTGTCATTGTTACCTTGAGGTGTAGTTTAGAACCCCTGGACTTGAATAGATAACCTAAGTCCCTAATTTCGTGGTGGAATTATAGTGTTCCAGGTGTTATAAGTGTGGACAAGAATGAGCAACCAACCTAGGAGACTTGGAAGACCTAGAAGTGAAACTTCTAGCTCGAAGCTGCCCATGGCAGAGGATCCAAGAATGGATGGAGTGCTAAGGGCATTGGAGAGGATTGGCGATCTGATGGACAGGCAGACTCAAGACATAGATGCTGCCATCGCTTAGGCTGTGGAAGCTGCCATGGCTACTGCTAATGCGAATAATGGCCACAATGGAGATAATGGGATTAATGGCAACAACGACCAGGGTGTTGAAGCTAGAAACGCCCAAGATGAAGGAAATGCAACTAGACAAATGAGCCAGTTAGTCAAGTAGTTTATAAAGTTAAAGCCGACCTAATTCGACAGGACTGGAGATCCTGAACTAGCACCGAGATGGATTGAGAAGCTTGAGAAAGCTTTTGGGGTTTTGAGATGCATTGATGAAGAGAAGGTATTGTTGGCAGTGTACCAGCTAGAAGGTACAGCTAACGACTAGTGGAGTGCCGCGAAGAACGAAGTGTTTTCGAAAGGCACCGCCTTGACTTGGGCCGCTTTTACTACTGCCTTTAATGACAAATACTTCTCTGAGACTGTGCACGAAAAGAAGCAAGTGGAATTTTAACAGTTGCGCCTGAATCATCTGACAATGGATCAATATGAAGCTGAATTTGCTAGCTTATCAAGGTACGCACCGAGGTCAGTAGATGATCCACTGGAAAAGACACGGAGGTTTCGAGATGGATTAAGACTTGAACTTCACAGTCGGATGGTGGCCCTAAACTTGAGAACCTATAAGGAAATTTAGGAGTGGGGTTAGATGATAAAAAGGGATATGAAATAAAGAACCGCCCAATCTGGATTGTGGTTTAGTTCGCCCCGAGACAATCGTCAGGCGGGTAAGAGGCCGATGGCTAATAATAGACGCTTCATTCCTCCAGCGAGAAGAAGCATTGAGATACTGCTGCACCAAACAAATTGGAACTGTCGCCTTTGTGGCAAGAGGCACGGGAATAGATCTTGCCCGGCTTGGATAGGAGTATGTTTTAAGTGCGGTCAAATGGGCCATCAGATAAGAAATTGTCCTAATCAAGCCTCGGGACGTAGGCCTTAAGGGTAGTGAGGTAGGACCGTCGGCTGTGATTCTATTGAATGATCAGATCCAGCCGCCAGCTCAAGGAATGGGTTACGCTGTGGTACTTAGGGAGGCGGAAGAAGTGCCTAGCGTGGTCACATGTACGGTTTATTTATGCGACCAAGCTGGTTATGCCTTGTTTGATCTAGGTGCTTCGCATTCTTTTGTGTCTTCTCAGTTTGCTAACTTGGTGGGTATGACGTTGAAACCGTTGAATGTGACGTTGCATGTTACCACCCCATTAAAGGATAATGTATTAGTCGCACTAGGCCTTGCGAACTGTAAGATAGTTTTTGATGGTAGCGAAGAAAGTATAGATTTGGCTATATTGCCTATGTATGATTTTGATGTGATTGTGGGAATGGATTGGCTAGGTAAGCATAGGGCAGTAGTTGATTGTGGTAGTAGGGTAATCCATTTTTATCCGGATGGTCGCCCTAGTTTCGAATTTGAATTTGTGATTGAATTAGATCTTGGAACAAAATCGATTTCGAAAGCACCTTGTAGAATGTCTTTATCGGAGTTGAAAGAGTTGAAGGTACAAATGCAGGAGTTGTTAGATAAGGGATTCATTCGACCAAGCACGTCACCGTGGGGAGCGCCGGTATTGTTTGTGAGGAAAAAGGTGGATCCTTACGTTTGTGTATTGATTATAGACAGTTGAATCAAGTAACTATCAAGAACAAGTATCCATTGCCAAGGACAGACGATTTGTTCTATTAGTTAAAAGGAGCCTATGTAGTTTTCAAGATAGACCTGAGTACTGGTTGTCATCAGCTAAGAATTAAGAAAGGCATACCAAAGACAGCTTTTAGAACAAGATATGGCCATTATGAGTTCACCGTTATGCCTTTCGGTTTAACTAATGTTCCAGCTGCATTTATGGATTTAATGCATCGAGTGTTTAACGAATTTTTGGATAGGTTTGTCATAGTCTTCATTGATGATATTTTGATTTACTCAAGAAGTAACGAAGAACATGACAAGCACCTGAGAATTATTTTACAGACTTGAGGGAGCACTCGCTTTACACTAAGTTTAGCAAATGCGAGTTATGGTTGAATAAAGTAGCATTTCTTGGCCATGTGGTATCTAGAGAAGGAATCTCCGGAGATCCTACAAAGATTGAAGCAGTGATAAATTGACCTAGACCTACGACGGTTATTGAAGTCTGGAGTTTTCTGGGACTAGCAGGTTATCATCGACGCTTTGTGGAAAAGTTCTCATCTGTAACCACTTCGTTGACGAGATTAACTAAGAAGGAAACAAAGTTTGAATGAACGGATAAATGTGAAAGAAGCTTCCAAGAGCTTAAGCATCGGTTAATGACTGCACCGGTGTTAACGATCCCTTCTAGACCTAGAGGCTATGAGATATGTGGCGATGCTTCCCTAAAGGATTGGACTGCGTGTTAATGCAACATGGAAGAGTGGTCGCCTATGCTTCCCGATAACTGAGACCTCATGAAATGAATTATCCAACTCACGACTTGGAGTTAACCGCAATTATCTTTGCCTTGAAGATCTAGAGGCATTACTTATGTGGCGAGAGATTTCAGATTTATACAGATCACCAAAGCTTAAAGTACCTCTTTTCCCATAAGGAATTAAATATGAGACAACGTCGATGGATGAAGTTGCTTAAGGATTACGATTGCAACATTCTGTTTCATCCTGGGAAAGCAAATAGGATCGCAGATGCACTTAGTCGGAAATCAAGCATCACACGCCTGTTGGTTAAAGGATGGTCTTTACTCGAAGGATTAAGAAATTTTGAATTCTAGATGGAAGTTTGTCAATTGTCAAGTTTGGTAGCAATCCTGAGAATAGAACCTGAAGTCCAAGAAATGATAAAATCTTTGCAATCTACGGACCTAGGAATTCAGAAGATCCTTGAGATGGATGCAACAAAAAGAAAACTTGTGTTTCAAGTATCAGAAGATGGAATTTTGAGGTTTCGAGGGTGTTTGTGTGTGCCCAACGACGAAAAGCTTAAGGAAAGAATTTTGTCTGAAGCTCACAAAAGCAGCTATAGTGTTCATCCAGGTAGCACAAAAATGTATCAGAATCTACATCAGCACTATGGGTGGAACGAAATGAAAGTGGATGTGGCCAAATACGTAGCAAAGTGTCTGACGCGTTAGCAAGTAAAAGCGCAACATTGCAAGCCCGGTAGACTGTTACAACCTTTAGAAATTCCTGAATAGAAATGGGAGCACGTGACTATTGATTTCGTGATGGGATTACCAAGGAACCAAAGAAGTCATGACTCGATTTGGGTAGTCGTGGATAGATTAACCACGCTTGCGAATTTCATCCCTGTGCGAAAGGACTTCACAATGGACAAGTATGTCGAATTGTATATGCGTCATATAGTACGACTGCATGGGGTACCCGTAACGATTACGTTAGACAGAGATCCTAAGTTCACGGCGAACTTCTGGAAGAGTCTTTAAGATGCCATGGGAATTAAATTGGAGTTCAATACAGCGTATCATCCACAAATAGACGGAAAATCGAAGAGAACAATTCAGACGCTCGAGGATATGTTATGAGAATGCGTCATAGACTTCAAAGGTGGATGGGAGGACCAGTTACACTAGGTAGAGTTCGCGTATAATAACAGCTATCATCAGAATATTCGAATGACACATTTTGAAGCACTTTATGGAAGATCCTGCAGAACCCTGATTTGCTGGGATGAAGTTGGAGAGAGAAGCATTATAGGTCTAGAGTTGTAACAATCAGTGGAGGCCGTGAAGGTAATTCGAGAAAGACTGAAGACGGCAGAGAGTCGTCAGAAAAGTTATGCTGACAAATGACGCAAACCCTTGGAGTTTCAAGTGGGCGATCCCGTTTTCCTTAAGGTGTCACTGATGCGAGGTCTATCTCGGTTTGGAAAGAAAGAAAAATTGAGTCCAAGGTACGTAAGTCCTTTCAAAATTTTGAAACGGATTGGAACCTTGGCCTATATACTTGCCTCACCGCCCAATTTATCCCAAATACATAATGTCTTTCATGTGCCATTGCTAAGGAAATACGAGCCAGACCCGACACAGGTGTTGGGTTATGAGACTATTGAGGTGGATGATAGGGTGTCGGACGTGGAAAAGCCAATCAGAATTGAAGATCGAAAGGAGCAAGTTCTGAGGAATAAAATAATTTCACTGGTCAAAGTAATTTGGGAGCACCATGGGACCGAAGGCGTTACGTGAAAAAGCGAATAATCGATGAGTCATCAATATCCCCATTTGTTTGAGTAGTGGTGTTTATTGTAAATTTTGAGGATGAAATTTTTGTAAGGGGAAGAGTTGTGACATTCTAGTTTTTCTTGTCATTTCGAGACTTATCAATGAGAATAAATCTATCGACGTATTTCAGTCTTATCTCGCTCGGATCTGATCCATCTCAAGTTAACTGACCAAAAAGGGAAAGGCTAGCGCAAGACAAGGTACATGGACTTAAGGAACTCGAATGAGCAACTGCACTTTGACCATAAGAATTGCCGAGAGAATATTTAGAACCATTAAAGGCTGATCTAAGAACGATTTAGGAATTCATTGCTAGCATTATACGATTGGATCACGAGTGATACCATTTAATCAATGTATAATTTGTAAAATTTTCTCAAATCGAATTATGACGATCGAGACCGTTGGAGTTAGTAATAGACCCTCGCAATTATATGATAACCAAATTCGCCATGAACTAACGAGTCTTAAGTGTGACGAGAATCACAGAGCCGATACGCATAACGTTTGCAAAAACTACCTGTTAGTTTAGGATAAACTGAAATTTACGTCTGATAGAAAATTGACCAAGAGATGGATCTCGAAATTGGGAAAAAAAACGGAAGTGAAGAATTCCAACATTCGAATCAAATTGAATGTCGCCTCATCGAGGGTAATTTAAATTGAAAAAAGCGAAATTTCGGAAGAAAGTGCAAAATTACCATTTTATCCCTCAAGAATTGACCTTGTCTTGACAATTAGAGAAGTGCATTTTGATCAATTTCAAACCCCCATAGCTATCAAAAATGAGAGGGTGAATTGGTCAATAGAAGTCAATGTTAGCCAAGACATTATTTAGGTGAAGACAAGTGGCATTATTTGGGTGATTAGTATTTAATGTACACTTTTAGCCTACCACTCTCCCTGTTGACCAAGCCAAATTTTGGGGAAAGCCTTCATCTTCTTTCTCTTCAACCGAACTCACTCTCTCTCTCTCTCTCTCTCTCTCTCTCTCTCTCTCTCTCCCTTTCTTCTTCTTTTTCTCCTTCCTTCTTCCTCACCCGTGCTGCCCTGCTCGACCAGACCGCCACCCCCACTTCGCTACCTTCGACGGCCACCTCCAACGACCTCCTTGCGTCATACCGATAACCATTGCCACCGTCAACCTATCTTGTACAAGTTTCGATTGACCGTTTGTTATTCGGAGGTTCCATTTGACGCGACCAGCCCTAAATTCAAAACTGGATAAAATCTAACTCACCTTGAAGAAAACCTTCGTTCAGCCACTCCAAGTGGTCGTTTGGCTTCAAATATTCCGTGAGGTCTTCTTAACCCATGGAACTTGTGTTGACTGAGTTGAAATTTTGAGTTTAGTTGGGTTAAGAGGGGTAACCATGGGTGATTTTTGACAATTCACTAAAACAGATTCTGACCGCCGGTAGACTTAGTGGAATTAAGGTTGTTTGCGCTCTTTGCGACATCGACTTGCACCAAAACTCTTGGTAAGACCCCTATAGACGTAGTGGGACATGTTAACAAGTCAATTGTGTGATAAATCGAAGTTTAGAGATGAGTTATGGACCGATTATGAAGTTGGAGGGCTGGACCGATTCTGCCCTATCTCGGTTTGAGAAAAGCAAACATCTTGAGGGCTATGGGAGGTGTCTCCATGCTTTTAATTCATTATTAAGGCATGCTATAATGTCAATTGAGGTGTTAGCGAGGTGTATGCTCTGTGGAACAGCGAATGGAAGAGATAAATTGATCGATTGGATAAATTTTCTTTAAGTTACATCGCTGCCCTGTTTGAACCAAGAAGAACCGAACCTTAAGTAGAGATCTTGGAGGGATTTTGCTAATTAAATTGAAGGTTAAGTGGTTCCTAAGCCTTCACTAGGATGTTAGGACACTACTGAATTGGTTGGCGGGTGAATTGGATAAGTTTTGTGAACATATTGCATTGATTGTTCATGGTTGACTAAGATAACTGTAGTACGAGTCGTGTGTGCCCCTTATGATGAGAAATTATAACTCTCTTGGCTAAGTTATTGTTGTGCGCATTTGTTTGACCTTAATGCTTGTATGGTTGTGTGATATTTGGCCCTGAATGACGATTGTTTGAGAGATATGAATGACTCCTCAAGAGAACGAGCTGTGAAATTGATTGCCTCAAAGGGTACTTGATATGGTCTTGTGATGATCTGCCATGACGACTCTCATGAAAAAGATTTATCGCTTGCTTGGTAGAGTTGTACTCAATCATGAATTTCGTTAGGAGAGGATTATGACATGTGAGTCTAAATACCTAGGGCACCTTGATGCGTCAGAACGCGGGGTCGGTTTTATGTGTCGGCACACGCTTTGTTATGGCATTGAAACCTAAGACGTCTTAACGCGAGTTTATTTATTATGGTGGTCAGAGGTGTATTGACGCGGGGCAAGCCTGAGACGTATTGATGCGGGCCGAGACAATAGAATGAACTTTATTGCTAATATGTTAAGCTTGGTCCTATATTTGATATGTGCCATGAATTGTGGATTATATGCCAATTTGATCACGTGCTTTGATGATTGTCTACCATGTACTGTCTTGATGTGCCCGTGCTTATTGTTTGAAATTGTGTCTGGGAGTACTGATGACCTAGCCTAGGTTTAGGAATTAGCTTGCTGAGATATAAATCTCACCCCATCGTGGGACTTACCTTTTTCACCCCAAGCCCTGAAGGATGTTGTCGATTCGCCTAGGCGATCCGAAGGAGATGATTGCTTATTTTTATTAGTTCCCCGATGGCTAGGGTATAGTGTGTGTCAGAAAACGTACTACCGTTTGGGTCAACGAGGGAGGAGCAGAGTGGAAGCCATATAGGTTTGACGCGTGGTATCGTAGAGTTGGAGAGACATCCACCGGTCCTTTGAAGCCTACTGAAATCCCTAAAAGTGTTGTGCCATCCTGGTGTCACTCGTTGCGTGACAAGGTAGAGGTAGAGGTTTCGGCGGTTGGATCAAGAAATGTACCAGAGAAGACCCCGATCGTTGATGACGACATTGAGGTTATCGAGGTGTCGTCTTCAGAGGACGACTTGTAGAATGATTCCATTGATGTGCGCACCGAGACTTTCTCCGACTATGATCCAGTTAAGGATGAGGACGAGGACGAAGACGAACAGGAAGTAAGTAGTTCTACTTAGTGGTTTTCTCTTCCTAGGATCATTCTAGGTTGTCATTTTTTGAGGTTGCGTCCGTTTTCTATGGGGACTTAGATGATGGTTGTCACGCCCGAACCCGGCGAGCACACGAACATCCCACCTAACCGTTGATATTCAATAATCTCCCAAGATCCCTCGGCCCATTAATCATAGCTCCAAAATAATACAAGGTCACATAAGCAATTAAACAGCTCTAGACAAATTCACAATGAGATGACTCAAGACAAATGGGTATACACTTCTCATAAATAAAATGTCAGTTACAATTCTAACTCTAATGACTTCTTTAAATGTCATCCCATGGCAAGTCCGAGTTTCCTTCGCCTAGGACCTAAAAAATTTAAGCCTCCACTGGGATGAGATATAAATCTCAGCAAGTGAAACCTAAACCTAGACCTGAATGCCAGTCCCCCCAAACCACACACAATGCCACCATGATGTAGGTAAATAATAATGCAATGTCACAAGACATCACACGACAACAACATCTATAATTAGACATGGACAATCAATACAACAATGATACTCAATTTCAGATTCTCGATATACAAACATATGCACCACATACACCACAGCCACCACTTTCTCAACCATCCATATACTCCACTGGCACTCCTGCCACCTGACATCGCCGGAGTCATCAAACCAAATGATGTCCACGTACAACTGGGGTCATCAGACCAATCGGTACTTTCTAGGCTTACAGCCACTCCATGCCGCAGAGGGCATCAGACCAAATGGCATTCACATTCTCATTTAATTCCACCACCCTTCGATACCGCCATGGTCATCAGAACAAATGGTATCCTCAACTCCTTTCTCATTAATATCACAATGCCATCATACATACACAATATAGTTCATAAAATTGACCAATCATTGACAAATCATTTAATCATCGCTAAGGCCCACGGCCGCGATGTATCGCTCGGGCTCCAAGCCGCGATATCATTTCATAGGGTTCTAAGCCAAATCATCGCCAGAGCCCACGGCCGCGATGTCATCACCAGTGCCTACGGCAAATTCACTACCAGGGCATCTCGGCCAATTCACTACCAGGACATCTCAACCAATTCCTTAACAGTAACAGGGCTCACAACCAATTCAATAACAAAAATAGGGCTCACAACAAATTCAATAACAAGAACAGGGCTCACAGCCAATTCAATAACACACTATCAATCACCATGCTTTTATCGCACAATCAAGCTACACAAGACAACTATCTAGTAACGTCCTAGAGTTCAAGTAAGGGTTTAGGAACCACTTACCTTTGGTCAATAGCAAGAAATCCAATCAATTGGTCCTTCCCAACTCGGCAAGTCCACGACCAACAAGGATCCAACATTATCCTATGAAATTTTATGAATTCCGAATCAGAAAACCATTGAATTCTCACTTCCATTAACCCAATTCCTCATTAGCCACACAATTGGCAATTCAAGTCGTCTTATCGATCAATTGATCACATAACAACACTCCCACGAATCCTCAATTCATTCGGTTTACATGATCATACATAAGGCAAGGTACAGCTTAGAGTTTCATGCACCAATTTACCTTTAAATCACTTCTAAATCCCAATTCACTTCACATACTCCCCATTAACGCCTCACACAACATCCTATGAAGTCTTATGAGTCATTTTGAAGTCAAATAGCCCTTCATTAGTCCCCCAATAAAATCGGTCACAATAGGGCACCCACAAAACAGAACTGGTTTTGGGTTCAATCCGTTCAATCAAGCCATAAATCAATTCCAAACTTCAATCTATCACAAAACCAATTCAACGCAACCTTAATCTACATGTTAAGGGAGCTCACCGAATATTTGGAAGCAAAATAATACCTTAAAGACCTTTGAACAATCTGATTTCCACACGGTATTCAAACCATCAAACTTACAACCACAGATCATCGAACCTTAGTACTAGATGTTATAAAGATCTCACCAAAAATTTAAAGCCATTTGAAGTTAGGAAGCCCCCGAAATAGATCTTTCCCCAAAATTGGTCGGAATCAGCCTTCATCCTGACCTTTGCCCACTAAAATAAACCTACGAGACAAACGGCTGGGCCAAATTAAAGCTCATAATACCTTCCTAGAATGGAAAGACGATAAGATTTTATATAGTGGTGGTTTTATCTCAATCCGAAGTCAGACGACAAAGTTATGGCCGGAACAGTGAACCCGTTTTTCTCTGTCTACGGGTGAGCTTCTCAGCCAAGAGAGAGGAAAATGCAATGGGAGTGAAGGAGGAGCTATACACGGCTGAAGAGGTCCTCAAGTAATTGTCTCACACACATAATTGAGGTTAATTTGATTAGACAAGGTTTGGTGAGGGCAATTAATGCTTAGCCACTCCATGGATGACACTAGTTAAGGCTTCTAGAAGACTTTCTCCACCATTGACTTCCATTGACCTTCGCTCTCTCTTGATTTTCGACAATTTTTTCGACGAATTAAATGACCATTATGCCCTTCACTAACTCTTAAGGCGAGGGCAAATGTCGAGGGGTAAAATGGTAATTTTGCACTTTCAGTCCAAACTTCGCTTTTTCCAATTCGAAATTACCATTTGGCGAGACGACGTCAAATTCCTATCCCGAATTGGAATTACCTATTTCCAATTACTAATTTTGAGTTTTCATTTCATATCTCAAGCCTCGAGGGATGGAAATTCAGAATGTCACAATGGTTGTCTTTTGGCTAGTCCCTGATTCCCTCCGACCTTACTTTGGTGGTTTTTGGTTTGAACCTTGGCCCTTTTTGTATGAACTCGTGTTTATATTTTATATATGTATATTCTCGATATCCCAGGTTTTCTTATTAACTTTCGTATGGAGGCGTTGCTTATTTTGTTTCCGTATGCGCATCGTATTTCATACCTGCCGTGGATAGAATATCTTGGGTTTAACAACGGCAAAGTCGATATGGGGCAACCGTCGTGGGACACGGGGAGTGACAAGGGGGTTGGTCATGCCTAGTGGATGATCCTTCTCTGGTGAACTTCACATCTCCGTTCGTTGTCATCCAGCTGTTGTGAGTAGTTGGCGCGTGAAGGTGGACGACTTGGATGTCTGGTAACAAACTGGAGAAGGAAAATGAAAAAAATCTGTTGGAGGTTGGAATCTGTTGAAGACCAAGGATGCTCGCACACGAAGGGTGGATTTAGTTATCATCACTAACAAAATGAAACTGGAAACGAATGCAACATAGGGGAGATGAGGGAGAGATATCTTCGAACTCTAAAGCTCGCCATGGCAAAGCTAAATAAAAGCTTCGGAGCTTCGGTAACGCCATAGGAGAAGAAATCAAGCAATCCTATTGTTTTCTCAAGCTTCCTGGTGTCTAAAGATCATCCCAAACCCAATGAAGTTTGTCGTGACCTAAAATTAAATCAATTTTAAGTTAATGGATTATCAGGTTAATTTAACAAATAATCTAATACAGACTCTCCCTTGCCCTACCAAATCACAACTTAAATTAATCTGAATGATTTAGAGTTCGGAGTCGCCACTAATCATTTTTGGTATGTTGATTAGAAACCTAAGTAAAACAGATGGAGAACCATTTTACTTTTACAAACCAGAGATTGTGGATTCGGGGACTTGGTTACCCTAGTTTATTAAAACTAATATCCTTTCGGTACCTTAATTTCATTAGATGTCCTAATTTAGCAATTCATATTGAATTTGACTTTTAAGCTCAGTAAAGTGAGTTCTTTTAGGATTTTCGTTTTCTAGATGCAATGCATGAATGGCATGTATGCTATGACATGAAATTATCTAAATGACAAGATGATGTGCAAAGACATGTGAATTTAAAACGTAATTACCCTATATGCAAAAGAGCCAATTAATTAGAACAGGTAAAATGACATAATGTCAGGACATAACGCAAGACCCTTATTCTAGATAATGCAAAGACAATATACGAAAACACAATCAATCATGCGATTGGCTAATTAAACGTGGAAGCTAGCATGCAATTAATTAAATATGCAAGAATTATGTGACACATGAAAACTCATGTCTAACCTAAGTAGTATGTGAATTTTGACCTAAGAATTAAGTCATGCCATTAGACCAACTTAATGTGAATGTCCTAAATTGATACTAATGACGTGCAAAATGACATAACAAAACACGATGCAACATAGACATAATAATTATGGGACATGCGAATGTTATGCATGATTTTCGGGAAAAAAAATGGATTATGCATGAAACAAGATATAACTTAAGGATATGCAAGGATATTTTGAAAATACGGAATGCAATGGATGATACTCGAAAATATGATATGCAAGATATGCAGATATAAAATTTGAAAATATGCAATTGATATGCGCAAGAGATGAGATAAAATAAAAATGAGATATGCCAAAGATATGCTATCATAATCTACGTGAGATATGCAAAATGATAAGATATGCATGAGTGTGATTTTTTTGTTCTTTCCTTTTAAATTTTTTACCAATATAGTAGATATCCTAAAGATTTCATTATCTTGATTTATATGCTTAAAGTTTAATGAGATAGGGTTTTCTAGAAAACCTTATCTTCCTAAAAAAATTCAATTAGATAGGGTTTCTAGGAAACCATATCTTACTAAAATCTTTTAGGAATTTTCAAAATACAACAGGCTAAATCAAGATAGCAATCCATCATCAATATTCATGACGAGATACGTAAAGAAATCGATAAGGTCACGACCATCATCCCTTTTCAATTTTTTCCAAAAATGTCCTTGTTCCAAATTAAAAATTGACCTTTTGAAGATAGCAAATCAGACCTAAGCAGTGATAGGTCAGATTGACCAAATTTTCCTAATTTTGATTTAGGTATTTTGTAATCAAAAAAGTTTGCACAAAAGGTTTCAATTTTCCAATCAAAAGTTTATATCTTACGATAGATATCAAATCATTCAATATAGGCAAGATATCTAAAATTTCAATCAATCAAAGTTCAGAAATTTTCAACCTTATCTTGCAAATTGCTTTCCTAATTCAAATCGGACCAAACTTATGGATCAAGCTCAGGATCTCGTATACTGCTGTAGGTGTTCTCGGTAGCGGCTGAGTTATTGCATGTGGAAGAGTTGACTCCTTGGTGACGCACTGCTAGCGAATTTGCACGGACAATGACTTGAACGAGCCTAAAAAAAACCTGCATATGAAAGCTCCTGCGAGCGCTCAAGCCTATCTTGTTGCCAGAAAAAGGTAAAGTCGCCTCTTTTAGCATCGAATCGAAGCTCCAGACCGTGAATTATTCTTGCACCAAGATAGCAAGTCAGTTAGTCTTCAAATAATAATGAAACAAGTGTTGTTCAACCCCAGAACCTAAGCAACGATGATTTGCGGCTGATCGTCGTTGCTACGTTCATCGGGATTGGCTTAAATGTTCACCGAGGACTGGTGCAGACAGTGCAAAAAATCGGATGAGAAAGAGATTCAAAGGCGCCAAGGACTTGAAGGATCGCTCCTTTTCATGATTTCTCTGCATAGCATTCTGCTTTGTGTTGCAATCGTGCGCCTCAACCTGCACGCCAAGAAAAACGTAAAAGCAGAAGACTCCTCCCTCAAGTAGCCGTCTACGACAACTCTCTTGCCTTCCCTAGAAGTCAGCCGTATGTTCTATGACGAATGGATTTCACAAATCTGCCGTCAATTGAAATTGTAAGTGGCTTCCCAAGAAATCTTCTCTCACTAATTTTCTTGTCCTGCATTTTAACTCTAAGCATAATGATGTATAGATATAGAGGATTAGGGCGGGCAATGCCTAGGCATTTCATCCTAGCAGTTGACTCTAAAGATTTTTGACGAGATATCAACCGCAGAATCATAATTTCCAATTTTTGAGTAATCCTATCAGGCTAAGATAGGATTTTGTATCACGCCCCGCGCCCCGGGCACGAGCGCGCGACCCCCTGCAAGCATAAACTCTCGAGCATAGCAGGATTCAATATATCGAGAGATGCGAATGATCGAAAGCATGCGGAAGCGATAACATACAAACTCCTCCGTACAATAACAAGGGGACCTGGGTAACGAGAACATCAATATACATCATCGTGAGTTCATACAAAAGAGCAGGTAACTAACCTTGCTAACAGGTCGGTGAAATAGGGACTCCACCAAAAGACGACAAAGATTTAAATTCCCCAGAAGATTACGGACCAACGAGGGTCATCATCAAAAGACTACTAAGTAAAGCCAGGAAATCCCTAAGTTGAACTGCTAGATCCGTCAGTCTCCTCGGCATCCTCGGTAGGCTCGTACTCCGAGAAAGTCTTCGAGCATACCTCCATTGTATCCTCCATCGTCTCGTCTGTTGACTGCTCTACTAGATCGTCTTCGAAAGCTTCGATCTCAATGACCTCGTCGGTGTCTTCCAAGGTTGGGGTCCTCTTGGGAATGTTCCTCGAACCAGCTATTGACCCCTCGACCTCCACAGAATCCCAAGCAGGATGACACCAACTAGGGATTACCTTACGGGGTATCTCGGTGGGCTTCAGTGGCCCAGTAGTAACTTCCTCTACCCTCCAAAACCAATTCTCGAACCTATGAGGCTTCCAGCTCTTTCCACCCTCATTGACTCAGACTACAGTACACTTCCTAACGTACACGGTTCCCTGTCCGTTCGAGAACTCTCAAAATATGCGAACATCTCCTTCGGGTCACCTAGTCTGATCGGCAATATTCTCACGGCCTAGGATCTGAAAATGTGGTCCCGCAACAAGGTAAGATTCACATCTCAGTAAGACAGGTCTTACCCCTAGGTTAAGCTGACCGTACACTCAGGCGAATGCAATCAAGGACAAAATGCACAACCAACCACATAAAGCATTCAGCAGTCATTAAATAACATATAGATACAAACTAGCGTCAAGCACGCATTCATGACATCAGTTCTCATAGTTCAAATTAAGCACGCATATCCAAAACAGGTCACACCTTCCACTCTTCCAAGCCTCCATTATTTCATGCCCGCGTTTAGAACGCCTCAGGCTCGGTCCGCGTAATTACGCCTCAGACCATCCCATTGACAAACCCGCGTAAACGCATCAGGTTTTCAATTTCATTCCAAGCCTGTGTCGACACATATCAAATTCCGTCCAGTGTCTCAACGCATCAGGACATTGGTCATTTCAACCTCGTATCTCAACGCATCAGGGTACAATTCTACACAACCCCGCGTCTCAACGCCTCAAGGTGCCACAAGTTTCTCAGACATGCCAAATACTCATTTCAATTCAGAACCCCATGGTCAAGTGCAAACTCATGCAACGAGCAACACATCTATGACATACGAGACACTTAAATTCAACACTCAAGTGTAGTAATCAATTCATGGCACAAGCATTCAACAAGCATTCAAGCCATCTACACCTCTCGAGGACGCACGATGGACAATCACACCATAATTCTCAAGAATCAACCTAATTTACACCCAATTCACCCAATTGAATCCAATCCTCCTAGCCAAGGTTTAGAAACCCCTTACCTCAACCTTAATTCAACAAAAAATCTCCTTCCAAGCATACTACTGGTTCGGTTCTAATAGTCCAAGAACAAGCTAGCCGCGCAACTTACGGAAATTCATCCAATTTGTCAATTTTCTCGTCCAGTTCATCAATTCACTAAACATACACCGTATTGAAATATCGACTGACATCCTCATAATTCTCAACGATGAAATCTGAGCTCAATTTCAACTCCCAACAACCCCCAACAATTCGGTTTGCACAGAACCGAAACAAAGCATTTTCGGTTCTGTGCATACCTCCCTTGATCATCCCTTAAACTATCTTAAATCCTTAATTTATCCACTAATATACTTGTTAACATGTAATTCTAGGAGTTAGGAAGCCTCACCAAAAATTTGAGCTCAAGGTGGCGTCAATTGGTTCACGAACGGCGCCAATTCCTCCAAGTCCTCAACTGGTCAGTTTTTTTCCTTTAAACACAAGACTCATTTGGGGTCAAAACTCCATCAAATTCATCCAAATTTTTTACCACAACTCAACTACAAGTCTCCTTGATTTCCACAAAATTTGGCCCAAAGATTTGAGCGTTTCGGGGGTCCTACGGAGTCTAAATAGCAGCTTACCTCCAACTGCGACGGTTTTCGTCGACTTTTGGGAGAATGGTCGGCTGGAGTTCCTCAGTGGGTCAAATGCTGTGATTCAAGTTGGAAGTTGTCGGCAAGAGGATGAGGAAGACGCTAGTGGTCGGCTCAGTGGCTAGAGGTCACCGGAAGTGGCGCTCGACGGCAACGAAACCGGGGGCAGTGGCTAGTTGGGCGTGAAGCTGGCTCGGCCGAATGAAGAAGATGGAAGGAAGAAGAAGATGGCTATGGAGAGAGAGGGTTTTGGTTGAGCAAGGAGGAAGAAGAGGATATACACCAATTCAAGGGTCAAAACCCAAAGAATGGTAGGTTAAAAGTGATTCAATAAATGCCCAAGCATAATCCTTTGACACTTGTCCTCATGTCAATCAAGTCTTCATCCAAGGGCTGTTATTTTCCCTCATTTTCGGCAGCCTTGCGGTGTTGTGATTGACCAAAATGCCCTCATCCAATTATTAAGGCACGGTTAAGGCTTGAGGGGCAAAATGGTAATTTTACCCTCGACGTCTAGAACGTCATTTTTCTGATTCCAATTTTCTTCGATAAGGCGACAATCAATCCAATTATAAGGCTGGAATTCTTGATTCTCCATTTTCTAATTTCGAGACTCGTCTCTAAATTATTTCTCTGTCAGATGTGATTTCAGCCTATCCCACACTGACAGGCGATTTTTGCAGACGTTACGCCTATCGACTCTGTAATTCATATCAAACTTAGGGCTCGTCAATTCATGACAACTTTGGCTGTCATGTAATTACAAGGGTCTATTACTAATTCCGATGGTCTCGATCGTCACTGTTCGATTTAAGAAAATTTTACAAATTATACATTGGTTAAGCGGCATCACCCACGCTCCAATCGTATAAAGCTAGCAATGTATTTCTTAATCGTTCTTAGATAGGCCTTTTATGACTCTAAATGTCCCCTCGACAATTCTTATGACCAAAGTGCCATTTCATATTTGAGTTTCCTAGGTCCACGTACCTTGTCTCGCGTTAGCCTTTCCTTTTTGGTAACTCAACTCGAGATTGATCAAATCTGAGCGAGATACGATTGAAATACATCGTTAGATATGTTCTCATTAATAAGTCCCGAAATGACGGGAAAATCAAAATGTCACATTCTGGTGGATGAGAGAACAAATAAATATGCAATGCATGAAAACTTTTTTTTTGCGAAAATTATGATTAACTCTCATTTTTTTGCGAAATAAATGAATTTCCTATAAAATGAAAAGTTAGGTGTCAACAAAGTTCAGTTTTGATGCGGAAAAATGTAAATACCATTAAAGCTCTCAATCTCGATCTTTAATGGCAACTCACTGATTTGTGTGTATTTCTCCAAGTTTTTTATTCGATTAACATCTAGACAGCCTTCTAAGCTTGAATCCGTGTCTTTTTTGCATTGATATCACTCAAAACCATGCGTTCGACCTCCATCAATCCCAGACTCATTGAGAACGAGCGAGCTTGCATCGAGCGAAATCGAACCTCGCTAGATCATAGGTAAGTCCTCTTAATCTCTATGGATGCTATTCGCACAGTTAGATTGATTGGTTAACGTCGAATGTGTGAGCTTGTTTTTGTCCCAGAAAATACGACTGTATGAGGTTGTTTAGGCTAGTTCCAGGTGGTTTTTGGTGTTGGATCTCAGGTATGCTGCTTGTTTCGAAGTTTAGATACAATTGGACTAGAAATCAAAGCATTTTCGTGTAGACTAGGGTTGGTTTTGGTTTCACTGATGGTTTTTCCAGCAGTTTGGCCGGAAAACCAGTGCGCCGGTCGTCTTCCCCGACGAGGGGTTGACTGGTCAACACATACGACACTGATGTGGCAGCCACGTGGTGGCCACGTCAGCGAGCCGTTGTAACCTCTTTAACAAAAATGGATCCAACGAGCCAAAATGTTCCATGTGCCGCAATCTCATTTTTTTGAAATTAAAAATCATTTTGTGGAAAATAAAATAAATTTTTTTAATAATGTGATTGTGTCGCCCTAGTTTGGCCACACGTCACGATCTAGACCGCCCGTCTATTTTTTAAATATTAAAAATTAGGTCTAGATCGGATTCTCTTGATCATGGCACGTGTCCTGATCTTTAGCTATTCGTTCAAAATTCGAAATTATGGAGAGAAAATTGGAAATTGGTTCTGGAACCCCTAAAACTACGTCGTTTTATGTATGAATCCAAAACTACGTCGTTTTGGGGTGACTTTCTTAAACCCAAAACAATGTTGTTTTGCCAAGGCCAATCCAGACTCTCGTGGACCAAGGCCAGCTGTCCGTGGGTTATGGGTCGGGTTGCCCAACTTGGCCCGGATAATTTCTTTTTAGAAAAAAGATATTCGTAAAATGATTTTAAAAATCCAAAAAATGAAAAAAAAATCCTAAAAACGAAAATATTTGTAGAAAATTCTTAGAAAATCCCAAAAATTAAGGAATGGCCACAGATAAATGGCCAATCCTATTTTTGAAATTTCTTATATGTTCTATCTACAATTGATGATTTTACCCTTTAAGAGTAAATTGTATTTGTATTGTATTTGAGATCAGTGAAAATGCCAAAATTAGGGTTTGGGTCAGTTAGGTGGTTGTCCTTTTGTTTGGATTTTCGAATCTCGTCTTTTCCTCAAATGACAATTTTACCCCTCTAAGAGTAAATCACCTTTGACATTCCAATGACTCATGAGAATTGCCAAAATCAGGATTTGGGTCAGGTGAATGGCCAATCCTTCTGTTTGGAATTCTCATGTCTCATTCTCTACCCCTCAAAGGATAAATTGCATTCTAAAATTCTAGAAAATTTTGAAAATTATAAAAAAATGGGAAATAAGTCAGTTGGGTGGCCAATCCTATTTTCGATGCTCTTTGACTCCATATTTCTCCTGAAATGACAATTTTATCCTTTTTGGCAAATTGTCCTCAAATTTCTTCTAAATTATGATTTTGCCCTTCATGGACAAATCATGTCTAAATCTCTTCTGAGTTGTGATTGACACTTCTCTAGGCCAATAGGGCCTTACTAGGGATGCCATGTTGTATTCATGTGATTTATCAACATGTCTTGATTCCTTGATTTGCGCACCTTCTTTTGTTGATTGCGAGTGCTAGGGTAGTTATTCCTATCTGCATGAATTCCTAGATTTATGGTTCATACTCACCCATCTTCATGAAATCTTAGGTTAGGAAACTCAGTTGATATAGGTACCGAAAGGTCATCAATTCTGATAGTTGGCATAACTAAATCCTCGATCCCACTTTTCTGGTTCTCGCAGGATTGAATAAAAGCTCACGACTATTCGATAGGATTTTCAATCGTACCCTTCATGAAATGATTGATGACGACTCCATGGCATGTACACGATGCACATGTCATTAGACTGCGCTGAAGGTTGACCACATATATCTCCGTTATGACTAGGGTAATGGACCTTGGGAGAGGCCCGCATCCGACCCAGATGGAACGACCCATTAGCCTTTGTTCCCAGGTCGATAGATAAGGGTCGCAACAATGACTGAGCCTAACAGAAGTGCTGGAGCAGGAAAAACGAAGGATTTAGGTCCAGACTTTATTACTTATGTTTTTGGCATTGTAAGAGACAGAAATAATAATGTCACAAGAAATATCCATTAGTAGTAAATTTAGAAAACGATCCTAAAAGCTTTACTGATGCTATGTCTTTTAAGGATGTTTCTTTTTGGAAAGAAGCTATAGATGATGAAATGGACTTAGTTATGTTCAATAATGCCTGCGTGTTAGCTAACTTACCAAACGGATCTAAAACTATTGGGTGCAAATGGATTTTCAAAAGAAAATACAATTATGATGATTATATCCAAGCTTTTAAGGCTAGATTAGTAGCCGAGAGTTATAGACAAAAAGAAAGAATAGATTATTTTGATACTCATGCTCCTGCAGTATGTATAATATATATTCTATGACATTCAGATTTTCATGTCATTTCAAGACTCATTAATGAGAAAATATCTAACGATGTATTTCAATCGTATCTCGCTCGGATCTGATCAATCTTGAGTTGACTGACCAAAAGGGAAAGGCTAACGCTAAATAAGGTACGTGGACCTAGGGAACTCGAATAGGAAATGACACTTTGACCATAAGGATTGTCTAGGGGACATTTAGAGCCATAAAAGGCCGATCTAAAAACGATTAAGGAATGCATTGCTAGCACTATATGATTGGAGCGCGAGTGATGTTGCTTAATCAATATATAATTTGTAAAATTTTCCTAAATCGAACAATGACGATCGAGACCTTCGGAACTAGTAATAGACCCTTACAATTACATGACAACCAAGTCGTCATGAATTGACGAGCCCTAAGTGTGATATGAATCACAGGGTCGATACGCGTGACGTCTGCAAAAGTCGCCCGTCAGTTCGGGATAGGCTGGAATCGCATTGGATAGAGAAATGATTTAGAAACAAGTCTTGAAATTTAAAAATGGAGAATCAAGAATTTCAACATTATAATTGGATTGGCCGTCGCCTTATTGAAGAAAATTGGGATTAGAAAAACGACGTTTCGGATGTCAGGGGTAAAATTACCATTTTGCCTCTCAAGCCCTAACCTTGCCTATATAATTAGATAAGGGCATTTTGGTCATAAACCACACCCAATAGCTGCCAAAAATGTAAAGAAATGAGAGCCATTGGATGAACCTTGAATAACACATGGACAAGTGTCAAAAGATCAAGCATTGATGTTGATTGAATCACTTTTAACCTACCATTCAACAAGTTGACTCTTGAAATTGGTATAAACCTCACTCTTTCTCTCTCCCTTGGCTGAATACCCCCAAAGTCTGTCGATCATCTTCTTCCTCTTCTCTTCTTCTTCACCGAGAGAGAGCTCTAGGCCGACCGATTCTGCCACGTCGTTCGCCGCCGTCGACCGCCATCTCCGGCCACCGCCTGGACCCCAAGCCAACCACCTGCTGCTTCCTCATCCTCTTGTCGACGTTCTCCAAGTGGAATCACTGCATTTGACTTAGTGAGGAGCTCCCACCGGCCAACCTCTCGAAAGTCGACGGAAATCATCGCAACCAGAGGTAAGCTACGGTTTAGGCCTCATAGGACCCCGAAATCTTAGATTTTTTCAACCAAATTTTGTGGACATCTAGGGGACATATAGAATGAGCTGTGGTAAAAAGGTTGGGTGAATTTGATGGAGTTTTGACCCTAAATGGATCTTGTATTTGAAGGGCCAGAACTGACCGGTAGCAAACCCGAAGGAACTGGGAACATTCGAGGACTTTCCGGCGTCGCCTTGGCTCTAAATTTTCAGTTAGGCTCCCCAACCCTTACGACTACATGTTAGCAAGTAGATTAGTGAATAAATGAAGGATTTAAGTTGGTTTAAGGGCTGATAAGTAGGGTATACACAAAATCGAAAGTGCCCTATTTCGGTTCTGTGCATACCGATTTTGTGGGAGACTGTTGGTGTTGGAATTGAGCTTCAAATTCATCATTGAGAAGTGTGAGGAAGTTAATTGATTGGCCCATGAGGTGTATGATTAGTGGGGTGAAGTTTTGAGCAAGAAAAATTGATGATTGGATGAATTTCCTTAGGTTGCGCGACTGAGTTGTTCTTGAGCCATTTGGACTGAGTTCTTGAGGTGCTTGGGAAGGGATTTTCTTGAGTGAAGCTTGAGGTAAGGGGATTCTAAACCTTTGATAGGATGATTGGACTCAACTGGCTAATTTTTATGCGAATTGATCGATTCTTGGAAGTCATAGTGTGATTGTCTAATGCATGTCCTAGAAACATATAAGGGACTTGAATGTTTGACATTGCTTGTGGTATGGATTGATTGTTACATTTGAATGTCAAAATAAATTGTCTCGCATGCCATGAAAGTGTCATTAGCCGCATGAGTTGTATTCGAATGTGTGTTATGAAATAAATTGAACTTGTGACATGTCTGAGAAGTTGTGACTCCCTGAGGTGTATGAGATGTGGGGTTGTATGAATGAATGCCCTGTGGCACTGAGGCGGGGGGTTTGAATTAAATGGAATCCTGAGGCATACGAAATGCGGGGTTGAGAAGGCCAAAGTCCGGATGCGTTGAAACGAGGGACGGAGTTGAGATGTGTCAACACAGGACTGGATGAGATTGAAAACCTGATGCATTTACGCAGGTTTGTCAATAAGAAGGTCTGATGCATTTACGCGGATCGAGCATGAGGCGTTATAAACGCGGGCATGAAAGTAAGGCAGCTTGGAAAGGGATGGAAGGTGTAATCTGACTTGGCATAATGTGCTTGATTCTAATGAGATTGTATGATGCCTTGATTGCATGCTTGACATCCGTGTATTGTTTCGCGATAGTTGAATGCCTCATGTGTTTTCATATAAATTGCTTGTGATTGTAATCGCCTAAGTGGACGGTCAGCCTAACCTAGGGTTGAGACCCACCTTACTGAGATGTATATCTCACCCTGTTGATGGACCCTATTTTCAGATCCTAGATCATGTTCATGTGGCCAATCCGTTTTGGAGATCCGAAAGAGATGTCAGTGTATTTTGATGAGTTCTCAGACGGACAGGGGACCATTTGCGTTAGGAAATGCACGGTCGTTTGGGTATATGAGGGTAGTAGTAGCTGGAAGCCTCATCGATGCGAGGCATGGTTCAAGAAGATAGGGGACGTTTCCACAAGGCCACTGAAGCCCGCTGAGGTACCCCGTGGGGTGATACCCAGTTGGTGCCATCCTGCTCTGGATTCAATGGAGGCCGAGGGTCCGTCGTTGGTTCGAGGATTGGTCTTGAGAGAACCCCTATCCTGGAGGACACCGATGAGGTCATAGTGATCGAGGTCACCGAGGATAACTAGGTGGAGTCGTCAGCTGATGAGACGTTGGAGGATACTGTGGAGGTTTGCTCAGAGACCTTCTCGGAGTATGAGCCCATTGTGGAGACTGAGGAGGAGACTAACGACTCCAGTAGCTCGACATAGGAGTTTCTGTTCCTAGTCTGGTAGTTTGATAGTGACCACGATGCCCGTCCCTTTTTTAGTGCAGATATGATCGTCTTTTGTGTTAGCTTTGCCACCCCAGTGACCAGTATGTTTAGTGGTCATGCCATGTACGGATATTCAGAAGTTCATGTATAATGGTACCTTCTGTCATGACCCGAACCCATCGAGCTCGCGAACATCCCTATAAACAACCATGCAATCTCTCATGGTCCCAAGATCCAGACTTACAAGTCGAGAGATAATATATACACATAAGCATGCGGAAGCGATACTTAAATAATCCCCGTACAGAATATTAGTTAAGTGAGACCTGCATAGCATAATAATTGTCGTACATCATAACTAATAGTTCATACAACTCCAACTACTACAATCCGCTAATAAACTAGGCGACAAGGTAGTACACAAAAAGAGTCCCTCATGACATCCAAAAGGATAGGATCGGGTTGCCTCCAAAAGATCGAACCAATAAACTATATCTCCTAAGATGAGCTGCTAGAGTTCCCGAAATCCTCTACGTCCTCGGTCAGCTCATACTCATAGAATGTCTTGGACGGGACCTCGTTGGAATCCTCCATGGTCGCCTTATGAGACGGCTCCGCGTAGTCTTCCTCAGTCACCTTCAGGACGATAACCTCATCCTCCTCCACGGTGAAGTCCAGTGTCGGGGTCTTCTCTGGCCCGTTCCTAGAACCAACTACAGATCCCTCTAGCAACTCCTGCTCCCCAACAGTCTGGCACCAAATAGGGATAACTCCTTTCGGGTATCTCGTGAGGCTTCAGTGGCCCGATCTGCTCGTCCCTAGCTCTCTTAAGCCATGCGTCGAACCTATGAGGTTTCCAATCAGGGCTACCCTTGTCGACCCAAACGACGGTACACTTCCTCACATAGACGTTCCCCTGACTATCCGAGAACTCATCAAAATACGCCATCATTTCCTTGGGATCCCCAAAACGAATCGGCCACAAAGTTAAGGCCTAGGATCTATAAAAATAAAGGTTCCCCAAAAGGGGTGAGATACACATCTCAGTAAAAGAACTCTAATCCTAGATCAGGTCGATAGTCCGCTCGGGTAGTCGTACCCCTCAATAATTCCAAATCGATAAACACACAAGCATATCAGGCACAAATCAATAAAATAAAAACATACAGATGACATGCATACAATGATGACCTCATGTCACACTTAGATGATCATGCACACCTATCCTGCCACTTCACCACATCCACCAATCTCCGCCTGCTTCAATCTCTAGCCCGCGATTAGATCGCATTAGGCTTGGTCCGCGTAAACGCATCAGACCGTCATCGGCAACCCGCGAAAATGCATCAGGTTCCAATGAATCTCCAGGCCAATGTCATCATCTCATCCTCCGTCCCGTGAATAATTCGCATCAGGACCATGGCCATCTCAACCCCACGATTTCATCGCATCAAGGTGCCACACAACATCAACTCCACCCCGCGATCTCGTCGCATCAGGGTATCCACCTCCCGCCCCAAGTCTCATATGCCTCAAGGCCTCGTCATGTCATGCTCATGCCATGATTTTAAAATTCGTTTCCATACATGACAATATGTGCAATCCAGGCACAATTCAAAGAACTCATGGCATGCAAGGCAATCAAATGACGCACATACATGGTGGATAATTCAAACATAAACAATATCATACATAATCCTCCTATAGCCACCCAGGGCATACCAACAACTATCCCTTTGAAAAATCCCCATAAATAGATCAACTAAACCTCGACTCACCCAATTGAGTCCAATCTCTCTATCCTAAGTTTAGAATTCCCTTATCTTTGACTTGATGACAAAATTCTTCCTTGTAAGTGCCTCAAGTCTCGACCAAGTAAATCCAAGGGTCAATTCACCGCGCAACCTAGCATATTCAACCAATCCGTCAATTTTCTTCGCCCAATTTCTCAATCTATGAACCATAATCATCCATAACATAATACTCATCCTCTTAACATGCTTTAAACATCAATTTGAGTCCCATAGCCATCTGTTCTTGCTCCCACCAGAACTGGATTTGCACAGAACCAAACCAATTCATTTCGGTTCTGTGCAAACTGTGCACTTCCAGCCCTAAATCTTTATCAAATCCTTTATCTACTCGCTATCCTACCTCTTAACATGTCTATCTAAGGTTTTGTGAGGCTCACCGAAGGTTTGAAGTCGATTGGTATCCGGAATCCCGTTGAACGTCGCCGGTTCTTCCCAAGTCAGAATCCAACAGTTTCTTTGCAAGGTTTACAAGATCGGTTCATGGTCAAAACTTCGTCAAATTGAACCTCAATTTTTATCACAGATTCATCTACATATCTACTTAATCTCCACCAAATTTGGCCTAAAAAATCCAATAATTCGGCCTTCAAAAGGGTTAGAAATCGGACCTACCTCAATTTGAGCTTGATTCTGTCGGCTCTCGAGAAAATGCTTGCTCGGGACTCCTCGGTGCTCCAAATGGCTTGATTCTTGTTCGAGGATATAGGCAAGACGTAGGGCTTCATTGGTGTGATCAGCCGGTGGTCGGATGGTCGTCGAAAAGTGGCATCGTGGGCGGCGAACGATGGGCTTAGTTCTGGTCGGCATTGGGCAAATTAAAGGGGAAGAAGAAGAGGAAGTTTTGGGAGTTTAAGGGGTTCAATGGCCGGTCAATTGAAGAGGAGAGAGAGTGAAATTGCTATATATCCAAGGCTTGGCCAATGGTTTGAATGTTAGGTTTGGCATAGTTGACTTGACTACTCTTTAAGGCATCAATTGACACTTGTCCCAATGTCAATCATGCTTTGATCTAATGGCTCTCATTCACTCTTGAATTTCAGTAGCCTTGAGAGGGTTTAATGTCCAAAATGCCCTTGTTCAAATGCTTGGGTAAGGTTCTAAGCTTGAGGGGCAAAAGGGTAATTTTACTCCCAACGTTCAGAACATCGTTTTCCTCGTTCCAGAATCCTTTGATAGGGCAACGACCAATCCAAATAACATTGAAATTTTTTATTTTCCATTTCAAACTTTTCAAGACTCGTTTCTGATGATTTCCTCTATTAGACATGGTTCCAACCTATCTCAAACCGACAGGTGGCTTTTGCGAACTTTACGCGTATCGACCCTATGATTCTCATTACATTTAGGGCTCGTCAATTTGTGGCAGCTTTGGTTGTCATGTAATCGCGAGGGTTTATCACTAGTCCCTTTAGTCTCGATCGTCACTATCCAATCTAGGAAAATTTTGCAAATCATAGATTGGTTAAGCGGCATCACCCACAATCCAATCATATGACACTCGCAAGGCGTTCCTTAATCGTTCTTGGATCGACCTTTTGGTGGTTCTAAATGGTGGTTCTAAATACCCCCTCGACAATTCTTATGGTCAAAGCATCATTTCTTATTCGAATTCCCTAGGTCCACGTACCATGTCTCACATTAGCCTTTCCCTTTTGGTCAGTCTACTCAAATTGATCAGATTCGAGCGAGATATTACTGGAATACATCTCTAGATTCATTTCTCATTAATGAGTCTGAAATTGACTAGAAATCAGAATGTCACACCTTCGTCACCTAAGTCCCATTTTATATTTGTACGGAGGAGTTCTATATTGTTGCTTCCATGTGCTTTTTGTATGATATCTCTCTCGACTTATATTTGAATCCTAGGACAAGGAAAGATAGTTTGTGCTTGCAGAGAGTCGCGCGCTCATGCCCGAGGCGCGGGCCGTGACAACCCCGTCTGCTTGGTATCAGAGCAAGGTCAACTCGATCCAAAATTAATTGAGAATTGGAGTAATAAGGAGGATTAAGTTGGGACAAGGACGGGTAGTGAGACCTTAGGAAACTGGTTAGAGTAAGGCACGAGATGCATGGCATATGGCTTGGCCCATATGATTGGATTTTAGTTTTGGTAGGGTTGTGGTAATGTATGAGGATTAAGTTCCATGCTTAGCGTTGAAGGTCATTTCTAGACTTTGGCCTGTTTAGTGAATGAGCATGGCTTATTTTTGGTGAACCGTTTGGGTGGACGGAATTAAGGAATAGCTATGAACTGCGTATTGAAGAATCTATGGAATTTGTTGTGTGGAAGGCTGTTTTATTGTAACTGTTTCTATTAAGGCATAGTGTGGTAGCTCTGCACTTGGTTGAATAAATGAGTTACTAACCCTCGATGAAATTGTGGTGGACCAGGCTCAGTAGAATCATATTAGAATGAGTAATCCATCTAGGAGACCTAGAAGGCCCAAGAACGGAGCCTCTAGCTCGATACCGCTTATAACGGAAGACCGAAGGATGGACGGAATACTGAGGGCGCTCGAAAGAATTGGTGACCTCATCGACAAGCAGACCTAGGATAGGGATGCTGCCATAGCCCAAGCGGTAAGAGCCGCAATAGCTACCGTCAATACCAACAACGGCAACAACGGGGGCAACGGAAACAATGGCGACCACGACCGGGGCAATGAGGCAGTGAATGCCCAGGAAGAAATTGTTGCGGCCAGGTAGATGGGCCAGCTGGTCGAAAAATTTATCAAATTGAAGCCGACCCAGTTTGATGGGATTGGAGATCTCAAACTAGTACCGAGATGGATCGAGAAGCTGTAAAAGGCTTTTAGAGTGCTGAGGTGCACAGATGAGGAAAAGGTTCTTATAGCGATGTATCAACTGGAAGGTACCGCAAATGACGAGTGGGCTGCCACCAAGAATGGAATTTTTTTGGAAGGAACAGCCATGAGCTAGAATGCCTTTACTACGGCATTCAATGACAAGTATTTCTCGAAAACAGTCCGAGAAAGGAAGCAAGTGAAATTCTCACAGCTACGTCAGAATCAGCTGACTGTGGACCAGTATGAAGCTAAGTTCTCCAGATTATCTAGGTACGCACCCCGATCGGTAGAAGATCTCCAGGAGAAGGCGTGGAGATTTCGAGATGGACTGAGACCTGAGCTTTGTAGTCAGATGATATTCTTGAATCTGAGAACCTACAAGGAAATCTATTAATGGGGGAAAATGATTAAGAGGGATCTGAAGGAGAGAAATGCCGCATTTGGATCGTGGTTTAATTCATCCAAAGACAATTGCCAGATGGGTAAGAGACCAGTGACTAGCAATATGCGTTTTGTTTCGCCCATGAGGAAGAATATTATGAAACCACCGAACCCCATGAACTGGAACTGTCGCCTCTCTGGTAGAATGCATGGTAATGGACCATGTCCAGCAAGAACTGAAGCATGCTTTAAGTGTGGTCAAATAGGCCACCAGATGAGGACTTGCCTGAACCAAGCTCCAGCGAATCGACCTTAAGGGCAGCGACCACAGGCTGGATCGTTGGCTGCCACTCCTCAAATTGATCAGAATCGACCCCCAGCTCAGGGGAGAGTTTATGCAATAGCTCGTAGGGAGGCAGAAGAAACGCCAGGCGTGGTCACAGGTACGGTTTATTTGTGTGACCAAGCTGCATATGCTTTGTTTGATCCTGGTGCAACACACTCATTTGTGTCTGCTCGATTTGCTGATTTGGTTGATATGAAGTTAGAACCGTTGAGTGTGATTCTGCATGTTGCCACCCTATTGAAAGATAATGTGCTAGTTTCGTTAGGCTGTGCTGACTGTAGGATCCTAATTGGTGGTAGTAAGGAGAGCATTGATTTAGCTGTATTGCCCATGTATGACTTCGATATGATCATAGGAATGGATTGGTTGGGTAAATAGGGGGCGGTAGTGGATTGTGGTAGTAAGGTAATCCGGTTCTATCCGGAAGGCCGCCCTAGCTTTGAATTTGTGGGAAGTCGAGGAGTAGCCTCAATTCCTTTAGTCTCGTCTCTTGAAGTGATGAAGTTGATGACTGAAGGATGTCAAGCGTACTAAGTCGCAGTTATGGACACGACTGCCGAGGAGTCCAAACTAGAAAGCATTCCTATACTACGTGAGCTTCTTGACATTTTTCCTAAAGAGTTACCAGCATTGCCACCAAAGCGAGAAATAGAGTTCGTGATTGAGTTAGCTCTCGGAACGGAGCCGATCTCGAAAGCACCCTATAGGATGTCCCTATCGGAACTGAAGGAGCTAAATGTGCAGATGCAAGAGTTGCTGGATAAGGGATTTATCCGATCGAGTAATTCACCGTGGGGAGCGCCGGTGTTGTTTATAAGAAAAAAGGATGGGTCCTTGCGTCTATGCATCGACTATAGACAGTTGAACCAAGTGACAGTGAAGAATTGTGACATTCTGATTTCTAGTCAATTTCAAACTCATTAATGAGAAATGAATCTAGAGATGTATTTCAGTCATATCTCGCTCGAACTTCATCAATTCGAGTAGACTAACCATAAGAGAAAGGCTAACGTGAGACATGGTATGTGGACCTAGGGAATTCGGATAAGAAATGACGCTTTGACCATAAGGATTTTCGAGGGGATATTTAGAGCCACAAAAGGCCGATCCAAGAACGATTAGGGAATGCCTTGCGAGTGTCATACGATTGGAGCACGGGTGATGCCGCTTAACCAACGTATGATTTGTAGAATTTTTCCTAAATCGGACAGTGAAGATCGAGACCAAAGGGACTAGTGATAAATCCTCACAATTACATGACAACCAAAGTCGCCACGAATTGACGAGCCCTAAACATGATAAGAATCACAAGGTCGATACACGTAAAATCCGCAAATGCCACCCGTCGGTTCGGCATAGACTGGAACTACGTCTGATAGAAGAAACCATTAGAAATGAGTCTTGAAAAATTAGAAATGGAGAATCAAGAATTCCAACGTTATTCGGATTGGCCGTCGCCCTATCGAAGAGTTTTGGAGCGAGAAAAACGATGTTCTAAATGTCAGGGGTAAAATTATATTTTTGCCCCTCAAGCCCCTCAAGCTTAGAACTTTGCCCAATCATTTGAAGAAGGGAAAGTTGGTCATTAAACCCTCCCAAGGCTGCCGAATTCAAGAAGAGAGGAGAGCCATTAGATCAAAGTTTGAATGACAAGGGGACAAGTGTCAATGGATGGTGTAAAGAAAAGTTATATCCACCTTTACGCAACTACCATTCAACCATTGACCAAAGGACTTTGAATATAGTCATCTCACTCTCTCTCTCTTCACTCATTCGGCCATTTCCACCTAAGAACCACCGAGAACTCTCTTCTTCTTTCTTCTTGTTTCTGCTCGCCGGCGACCAGCTTTGGTCTCTCTGTTCGCCGCTTTTGACGATCGCTTTCGGTCACCACCTGGACTCCAGCTAGCCATACCAACCTAGATCTATGTCTTGTCAACCTTCTTAAAGTGGAAGCGAGGCATTTGGACCATCGAGGAGCTCCGGCCAAGTGTTTTCCCGAGAGCCGATGGAATCTGCTCCAGCCTGAGGTAGGTCCGGTTTCTAACCCCTTAAGAGGTCGAAATGTTGAAGTTTTAAGGTCAAACTTTGTGGAAATCTAGTAGACATGCATATGAATCCGTGGTAAAAAGTTGAGAGTGATTTGATGAAGTTTTGACCTCGAATCAATCTTGTGAACTATGGACAGAATCTGCCAGACAACTAACTTGAGGAATCCGGCGACTTCCGAAGGGATTTCGGTGACCCTTCGACTTCAAACCCACGGTGAGCCTCTTAGACCCTTAGATAGACATGTTAAGAGGTAGGATAGTGAGTAGATGAAGGATTTGATGAAGGTTTAGGACTGGAAGTGCACGGTATGCACAAAATCGAGAGGAACCAGTTCGATTCTGTGCAAAACCGATTCTGGTGGGAGCAAGAACAGATGTGATGAGTCTCAAATTGATGTTCAAAACATGTTAAGATGATGAGGATTGTGTTATGGAGGATTATGGTTCATGCAATGAGGAATTGGATCTGGAAAATTGATGAATTGGTTGAATATTCTAGGTTACTCGGTGAATTGAACCCTTGGTCTATTTGGCCGAGACTTTGAGGCCATTGCAAGAAGAGATTTGTGTTATCAAGCTTAAGGTAAGGGAATCCTAAACTTAGGATATGAAGATTGGACTCGATTAGGCGAGTCGAGCGATAGATTGTATGAATTGTGAGAGTTTTCAAGACATTCGTTCTTGGAATGTCCTAAGGTTGTATAGTGGTTTATATATGTCATTGCTTGTGATTGAATTACCCGCCATGTGTGTGTGTCACTTGATTGTCTTACATGCCATGAGTATTCAGATTGTGCATGAGTTGCACTTGTTGTGTTGTCTACGAATTAAATTGAGAAGCATGGCATGAGCATGACATGGCGAGGTCCTAAGGCGTACGAGACGCGGGGCGGAAGATGGATACCCTGATGCAATGTAATCGTAAGGTGGAGTTAATGTTGTGTGGCGCCCTGATGCGATCTAATCGCGGGGTTGAGATGGCTACGGTCCTGATGCGAATTATTCGCGAAACGGAGGTATTTGGTGATGACGTTGGCTTAGAGATTCATTGGAACCTGATGCGTTTACACAGGTCGCCAATGACGGTATGATGCGTTTACGCGGATCGAGCCTAATACGATCTAATCACGGGCTGGAGAATGAGGCAGGCAGGAAGAGATGGTTGTGGTGAAGTGGCTAGATGAGGTGTGCATAATCATCTGAGTGTGACATAGTGTCATAGTTGCATGCCCATCATCTGTGCGTCACTATTCTTATCTGTATGTGCCTGTATGATTGTAAGTTTAAAATTTTGGGATAGGTGACTGCTTGAGTGGACGATCCACCTGACCTAGGGTTATGACTCTTTTACTGATATATGTATCTCACTCCTTTGGGGACCCCTATTTTTACAGATCCTAGGCCTTAGCTTTGTGGCCTATTCGTTTTGGGGATCCCAAGGAGATGATGGTATATTTTGACAAGTTCCCGAATAGATAAGGGAACATTTATGTGAGAAAATGTACGGTTGTATGTGGACGAGGGTAGCTCAGATTGGAAGCCTCATACGTACGAGGCATGGTTTATGAAGGTCGGGAACGAGTCAATTGGGCCACTGAAGCCCCACGAGGTACCCCAGGGAGTTATCCCTGATTGGTGTTAGACTGTTGGGGAGCAGGAGTTGCCACAGGGGTCTATAGTTGATTCTAGGAACGGGCCGAAGAAGACCTGGACGCTGGACTTTACTGTGGAGTAAGATGAGATCATTATCCCGGAGGCGACCAAGGATGATCTTGCGGAGCCGTCCCATGAGAAGACCACGGAGGACACCACTGAGGTTTCATTAGAGACCTTCTTGGACTATGAGCCGACAGAGGATGCCGAGGATACAGGGGATTCCAACAGCTCATCTTCGATGTCCTAGTTTATTAGCTCGATCTTCTGACGGCGACCCCCGGCCATGGCTATTTTGGATGTCGATGATGGTCATATTTTTCTTTTTGATGTGCATACCCCGTCGCCCTTGCCTAGCGGATTGTAGTAGTCGAAATTTGTATGAGCAGTATGTTATGATGTATGACAGTTATTATGCTATCCAGGTCCCACTTAACTTATATTTTGTACGGGGATTTATTTGAGTACCGCTTCCACATGCTTAATATATATAATATCTCTCAACTTGATTGGGGCTCTTGAGATCATGAGAGATGCATTGTTTGCTTGCAGAGATGTTCACGTGCTCGAAGGGTTCGGGGCGTGACAAGAATAAGTACCCGTTGCCGAGAATTGACGACCTATTTAATCAATTGCAAGGAGCTACGATATTCTCTAAAATTGACCTGAGAACCGATTATCACCAGTTGAGAATCAAGAAAGAAGACATACCTAAGACCTCTTTTAGGACAAGGTATGGTCATTATGAATTCACTGTGATGCCTTTTGGATTGACCAATGCTCCAGTCGCATTTATGAACTCGATGCATCGGGTGTTCAAGGAATTCTTGGATAGATTCGTCATAGTCTTTATCGACGATATCCTAATTTATTCAAGGAGTAACGGGGAACATGAGGAGCACCTGAGGATTGTTTTGCAGACCCTGAGGGAACACTCGTTTTACGCTAAGCTTAGTAAATGCGAGTTCTGGTTGAATAAAGTGGCATTTCTTGGTCGTGTGGTATCTAGCGAAGGAATTATTGTGAATCCTGTGAAGATTGAAGCCGTTACGAATTGGCCTAGACCTACTACAGTCACGAAAGTCTGAAGTTTCTTGGGATTGGCAAGATACTACAGACATTTTTTGGAAAAGTTTTCATCCATAGCCATCCCACTGACGAGATTGACAAAGAAAGAAACGAGGTTCGAATGGATGGATAAGTGCGAAAGGAGTTTCCAAGAGCTCAAACATCGGTTGACAATCGCACCGGTGTTGACAATTCCATCAGGACCTGGAGGCTATGAGATATATAGCGGTACTTCGCTAAAGGGATTAGGCTGTATGCTAATGCAACATGAAGGAGTAGTGGCCTATGCGTCCCGACAGCTGAGACCGCACGAAATGAAATATCTGACTCATGATTTGGAGTTAGCAACGATCATCTTTGCTCTGAAAATCTGGAGACACTATCTATGTAGCGAAAAGTTGCAGATTTACATTGACCACCAGAGCCTGAAGTATCGGTTTTCCCAAAAGGAACTGAATATGAGGCAGCGTCGATGGATAGAGCTGCTTAAGGATTATGATTGCGACATACTGTATCATCCTAGGTAAGCAAACCGAGTCGCAGATGCGCTTAGCCGAAAGTTGAGCATTGCCTGTCTATTGGTGAAGGGATGGTCGTTAATCAAGGATTTGAGGGATTCTGAGTTCAGATTGGAAGTTTGTCAGTTATCCAGTTTGATGGCTACACTGAGAGTAGAACCTGAGATCTAGCAAAGGATAAAAACCCTACAACATGCGGATCCAGAAATTCAGAAAATCCTGGAAATGGACGCGACAAAAAGGAAGCCAGAATTCCAAGTGTTAGAGGATGGAACCTTGAAATTTCAAGGACATCTATGTGTGCCAAAGGACGAAGAACCCAGGGAAAGGATTTTATCAGAGGCTCATAGGAGCAATTATAGTATCCATCCAGGAAGCATAAAGATGTATCAGAACTTGCGTCAACATTATTGGTGGAACGGGATGAAAATAGATGTGGCGAAGTATGTGGCAAAATGCTTGACATGTCATCAAGTGAAGGCCCAACACTATAAGCCTAGAGGATTATTATAGCCACCGGAGATTCCTGAATGGAAGTGGGAGCACGTAACAATGGACTTTGTAATGGGACTCCCAAGGAGCAAGAGAGGCCACGATTCCATTTGGGTAGTCGTGGAAAGGTTGACCAAGTCCGCGCACTTCATCCCTGTGCGAAAGGATTTTGCAATGGACAGATATGCCGAATTGTACATGAGACAGATTGTGAGACTACACGGAGTACCCATGACAATTACCTCGGACAAAGATCCCAAGTTCACAACGAACTTCTGGAAGAGTCTTCAAGATGCTATGGGAACTTGACTGCAATTTAGTACGGCATACCATCCACAAATGGACGGACAATCGGATAGGACGATTCAGACACTCGAGAATATGTTGAGAGCGTGCGTAATAGATTTCAAAGGTGGATGGGAGGATCAGCTGCATTTGGTGGAATTTGCATATAATAACAGCTATCAAAGGAGCATTCAGATGGCACCGTTTGAAGCGCTCTATGGAAGGGCTTGCAAAACACCGATTTGCTGGGACGAGATTAGAGAAAGGAGTATCACAAGCCTAGAGTTAGTAGAGCAATAGGGGGAAGTGATAAAGATAATTCAGGATAGACTGAAGACGGCACAGAGTCGTCAAAAGAGTTATGTGGATAAACGGCGTAAGCCTTTGGAGTTTCAAGTAGGCGACCATGTTTTCCTTAAGGTGTTGCCGATGAGAGGATTATCTCGATTTGGAAAGAAAGGAAAACTGAGCCCAAGGTACGTAGGTCCATTTGAGATTTTAGAGCAGATTGGGACCTTAACCTACAGACTGGCCTTACCGCCTAATCTATCCCAAGTGCACAACGTCTTCCATGTGCCATGCTACGAAAATACGAACCGGACCCGACGCATGTGCTGGACTACGAGGTTATAGAAGTGGATGATAGAGTATCCTACGTCGAGAAGCCAGTTAGGATCGAAGACTAAAAGGAACAAATTCTGAGGAATAAAAAGATTCCATTGGTCAAAGTTATTTGGGAGCACTATGGAACCGAAGGAGCTACGTGGGAAAGCGAGGAAACGATTATGCGTCAATACCCCCATTTGTTTGAGTAAATAGGTGTGATGTAAATTTCAGGGAAGAAATTTTTGTAAGGGTGGAAGAGTTGTGACATTCTGATTTTCCTGTCATTTCAAGACTCATTAATGAGAAAGTACCTAACGATGTATTTCAGTCGCATCTCGCTCAGATCTGATCAATCTTGAGTTGACTGACCAAAAGGGAAAGGCTAACGCGAGACAAGGTACGTGGACCTAGGGAACACGAATAGGAAATGACACTTTGACCAAAAGGATTGTCGAGGAGACATGTGGCATTCTGATTCTCAGTCTATTTCAGACCCATTAATGAGAAGTATATCTAGTGATGTATTTTAGTCGTATCTCGTTCAAATCTGATCAATTTGAATAGACTGACCAAAAGGGAAATGCTAACGCGTGACAAGGTACGTGGACCAAGGGAACTCGAATAGGAAATGCCGCTTTGACCATAAGGATTGTCGAGGGGATATTTAGAACCACAAAAGGCCGATCTAAAAACAATTAAGGAATGCCTTGCTAGCGTTATACGATTGGAGCGCGGGTGATGCCGCTTAATCAATATATAATTTGTAAAATTTTCCCAAATCGAACAGTGACGATCGAGACCATAGAAACTAGTGATAGACCCTCAAAGTTACATGACAACCAAAGTCGCCACGAATTGACGAGCCCTAAATGTGATATGAATCACAAGGTCGATACGTATAAAGTCTGCAAAAGCCGTTCGTCGGTTCGAGATAGGCTGGAACCACGTCTAATAGAGAAAGCAATCAGAAACGAGTTTGAAAAATTGAAAATAGAGAATCAAGAATTCCAATGCCATGTTTGGATTGGTCGTTGCCATGTCGAAGATTATTGGATTGAGAAAAACGGCGTTCCGGACGTCGGGGGTGAAATTATCATTTGCCCCTCAAAGCTTTAGCCTTGCTTATGCGAATGAAGAAGGGCATTTTGGTCTTTCAACCACCCCAAAGAGCATGGCCATTGGATCACCCTTGATTGACACTTAGGATAAGTGTCAATAGATGAGCTAAAGAGTGGTCTTGTCCACTATTGCCCATCTACCATTTAACTCCTTTGACTTGAGGATTGAATATAGCCTCTTTTCTCTCTCCCTCACCTCCCATTTGGCCAGCCATACCCCCCACCATCACCGAAACTCTCTTCTTCTTCTTCCTCTTTCAGCCGCTTACCCAAACCTTCCTGCCCTCGCCGTTCGCCCACTCCGACGACCCCCTTCGGCCACTGCCTGGACTCCGACCGACCACACCCTCCTATCTTAGCCTCTTTCCAACCACCTCGAAGTGGAAGTACGTCAATTGAGCCATCGAGGAGCTCCGCCTAACCATTCTCCCGGAAACCAACGCAATCTGAGGTAGGCAGAGTTTCTTTAAGACCTCGAAATATTGGAGTCTTGCGACCAAATTTTGTGGACATCTAGGGGACTTGTTTAGTAATCTGTGGTAAAAATTTGAGCTTAATTTGATGGAGTTTTGACCCCAAATGGGTCTTATGAATATTGGATAGAAATTGTCGATTTGTGGTCTTGAAGGAACCGGCGACTTTCAAGGGATTTTCGACGATGACTCGACCTCAAATCTTCGGTGGGCCTCATAAACCCTTAGATAGACATGTTAACAAGTAGGTTAGTGATTAAATGGTGGATTTGGAGTAGATTAAGGGCTGGATATGCTCGATTTACATAGAATCAAAAATAGCCTATTCGATTCTGTGCAAAACCGATTCTGTGGGGGCTGATAATTGTTGATTTTGAGTTTCAAATTAGTGATTGAGACATGCTAGGATGGTGAGAATTGTGTTATGGAGGTTTATAGTTCATAGATTGGTGAATTGGACAAGGAAAATTGAAAATTGGTTGGAAATTCCTAGGCTGCGCGGTGAGTTTGGCCTTGGACCATTGAAACCAAATTGTTGAGGGCTTAAGGAGAGGATTTTGTGACATCAAACTTGAGGTAAGGGAATTCCTAACCCTATGATAGGAAGATTGGACTCGATTGGGCGAGTCGGGTGGAATTGAGATTGTTTCTTGAGAAGCTTAGCGTGATTGGTCCTTGTGTATGCTAAGAGAGTATAGGTGATCCCAATGTTTGCTTATGTTTGTCTCTTGAATAATTGGTCACGTTTGATTGTGTCTTGAATCGTCTTGCATGCCATGGATGCATTGTTTATGCATGAGTTGCACTTGGCCTTGTATGCATAATTTGTGATTGAGGCATGGCGAAGATGAGGCGAAACCCTGAGGCGTATGAGACGCGGGGTGATGTGGTTGAAACCCTAAGGCGCTAAGGTGCGGGGTTGGAGTTGTGTGGGGCCCTGATGCGTACAAGACGCGGGGTTGAGATGGCCACGGTCTTGATGCGTTTACGCGAGACGGAGATATGATATGTTGACACTAGCCTAAAGTATCATTGAAACCTGATGCGTTTATGCGGGTTGTCAATGATGGTCTGATGTGTTTACGAGGACCGAGCTTGATACGATCTAATCACGGACATGAGAATGAGGCAGGCAGGAAAAGATGATTGTGGTGATGTGGCAGGATGAGTCGTGGATGATCATCTGAGTATGTTATGATGCCATAATTGCATGCTTGTCACCCGAGTGTGGTTGTTTATATTTGCATTGCTTCGTATGTCTATGAGTTTGAGTTACTGGGGTATGTGATTGCTTGAGTAGACGGTTAGCCTAACCTAGGGTTAGGACTCTTTTACTGAGATGTGAATCTCACCTCGTTGGAGACCCCTTCTTTTTACAGATCCTAGGACTTGACGACGTGGCCTATACGTTTTGGAGACCCCAAGAAAATGTCCACTTATTTTGATGAGTTTCCTGATGGGCAGGGAACTATTTATGTCAGGAAGTGTACTGTTGTCTCGGTAGATGAGGGTAGTACTAGCTGGAAGCCTCACAGGTATGAAGCCTGGTTCAAGAAAGTCAGCGATGTGTCTATCAGATCGCTGAAGCCCAATGAGGTGCCCTAGGGAGTTGTCCCTAGTTGGTGCCACCCCACCTGAGATTTAGACCAGGCTTAGGGGTCCATTGTCGGTTCGAGGAATGGACCGGAGAGGACCCCGACCATAGAGAACACGGAGGAGGAGGTCACTGTGGTCGAGGAGACTGAAAAGGATCTCATGGAGTCATCTACTAAGGAGACCGCTGAGGATACTATAGAGGTTTGCTCTAAGACCTTTTCGGAGTACGAGCCCACGGAAGATGTAGAGGAGACCGAGCACTCCAGCAGCTTGCCTTAGGAGCTCCCAGCTTATCAGTCGATCTTTTGGTGGTGATCCTGACCCTATCTCTTGTTGTATGATGGTGGACTCTTTTGTGTAATTATCCCATCCCCCATGTTAGCGGATATAGTAAGCTTGTATCTATATGAACAATTGGATCTTATGTATGACAGTATTTGCGCTATCTAGGTCCCACTTCATATTTTGTACGGAGGAATTATTTCATTATTGCTTCCGCATGCCTTGTATATTATACGTCTCTCGACTTAAAGGTGGATCTTGGGACCACAAGATATATTTGGTTTATTTGCAGGGAGTCGCGTGCTCATGCCCGGAGCGCGGGGCGTGACAAGACATTTAAAACCATAAAAGGCTGATCTAAGAACAATTAAGGAATGCATTACTAGCATTATATGATTAGAGCGCGGGTGATGCCGCTTAACCAATATATAATTTGCAAAATTTTCCTAAATCGAACAGTGACGATCAAGACTATCGAAACTAGTAATAGACCCTCACAATTACATGACAACCAAAGTCGCCATGAATTGACGAGCCCTAAGTGTGATATGAGTCACAGGGTCGATACACGTGACGTTTGCAAAAGCCCCTCGTCAGTTCGGGATAGGTTGAAATCGCATTGGATAGAGAAATGATTCAGAAACAACTCTTGAAATATTAAAATAGAGAATCAAGAATTCCAACATTATGATTGGATTGGTCGTCGCCTTATCGAAGAAAATTGGGATCAGAAAAACGACATTCCGGACGTCAGGAGTAAAATTACCATTTTGCCCCTCAAGCCTTAACCTTGCCTATATAATTAGATGAGGGCATTTTGGTCATAAACCACACCCAATAGCTGCCAAAAATTTTAAGAAATGAGAGCCATTGGATGAACCTTGAATGACACATGGGCAAGTGTCAAAAGATCAAGCCTTGATGCTGATTGAGTCACTTTTAACCTACCATTCAATAAGTTGACTCTTGAAATTGGTATAAACCTCACTCTCTCTCTCTCTCCCTTGGCCGAATACCCCCAAATCCTGCCGATCTGCTTCTTCCTCTTCTCTTCTTCTTCACCGAGAGAGAGCTCCAGGCCGACTGGTTCTGCCACTGCAGTTCACCGCCGTCGACCGCCGTCGACCGCCATCTCCGGCCACCGCCTGGACCCAAGCCAACCACCTGCTACTTTCTCATCCTCTTGTCGATGTTCTCCAAGTGGAATCACTACATTTGACTCAGTAAGGAGCTCTCGCCGGCCAATCTCCCGAAAGTCGACGAAAATCGTCGCAACCAGAGGTAAGCCACGGTTTAGGCGTCATAGGACCCCGAAATCTTGAATTTTTTCAACCAAATTTTGTCAACAACTAGGGGACACATAGATTGAGCTGTTATAAAAAGTTTGGGTGAATTTGATAGAGTTTTGATCCCAAATGGGTCTTATGTTTGAAGGGCCAGAACTGACCGGTAGCAGACCCGGAGGAACCGACGTCGTTCGAGGACTTTTCGGTGTCGCCTTGGCTTCAAATTTTCGACGAGGCTCCCCAACCCTTAGAACAACATGTTAGCAAGTAGATTAGTGAATAAATTGAGGATTTAAATTGGTTTAAAAGCTGATAAGTGGGGTATATACAGAATCGAAAATGCTCTGTTTCGGTTTTCTGCATACTGGTTCTATGGGAGGCTATTGGTGTTGGAATTGAGCTTCAAATTCATTGTTGAGAAGTGTGGGGATGTTAATTGATTGGCCCATGGGGAGTATGATTAGTGGGGTGAAGTTTTGAGCAAGAAAAATTGATGATTGGATGAATTTCCTTAGGTTGTGCGGCTGAGTTTTTCTTGAGCCATTTGGACAGAGTTCTTGAGTTGCTTGGGAAGGGATTTTGTTGAGTGAAGCTTGAGGTAAGGGAATTCTGAACCTTTGATAAGAGGATTGGACTCAATTGGATGATTTTTGTGTAAATTGATCGATTCTTGGAAGTCATAGTGTGGTTGTATAATGCATGTCCTAGAAACATATAGAAGACTTGAATGTTTGACATTGCTTGTGCTATGGATTGATTGTTACATTTGAATGTCAAAATAAATTGTCTCGCATGCCATCAAAGTGTCGTTAGCCGCATGAGTTGTATTCGAATGTGTGCTATGAAATAAATTGAACTTGTGGCATGTCTGAGAAGTTGTAACACCCTGAGGCGTACAAAACGCGAGGTTAGGAAGGCCATAATCCTGATACGTTGAAACGCGGGACGGAGTTGAGATGTGTTGACACAGGCCTGGATGAGCTTGAAAACCTGATGCGTTTACGCTGGTTTGTCAATGAGACAGTCTGATGCGTTTATGTGGACCGAGCCTAAGGCGTTATAAACTCAGGCATGAAAGTGAGGCAGACTGGAAAGGGATGGAAGGTGTAATCTGACTTGGCATAATGTGTTTGATTCTAATGAGATTGTATGATGCCTTGATTGCATGCTTGACATCCTTTTGTTGTTTCGCGATAGTTGAATGCCTCATGTGTTTTCATATAAATTGCTTGTGATTGTAATCGCCTGAGTCAACGGTCAGCCTAACCTAGGATTAGGATCCACCTTACTGAGATGTATGTATCACCCCGTTGAGGGACCCTATTTTCAGATCCTAGACCGTGATCATGTGGCCAATCCGTTTTGGAGATTCGAAAGAGATGTCAGTGTATTTTGATGAGTTCCTAGACGGACATGGGACCATTTGCGTTAGGAAATGCATGGTCGTTTGGGTAGATGAGGGCGATTGTAGCTGGAAGCCTCACCGGTACGAGGCATGGTTCAGGAAGGTATGAGACGTTTCTACAGGCCAATGAACCCAACTGAGGTACCCCGTGGGGTGATACCCAGTTGTTGCCATCCCGCTCTGGATTCAGTGGAGGCTGAGGGGTCCGTTGCTGGCTCAAGGATTGGTCCTGAGAGGACCTCGACCGTAGAGGACACCGATGAGGTCATAGTGATCGAGGCCATCGAGGATGACCAGGTGGAGCCATCAGCTGATGGGACGTTGGAGGACACTATGGAGGTTTGCTTAGAGACCTTCTCGAAGTACAAGCCCATTGAGGAGACTGAGGAGGAGACTGATGACTCCAGTAGCTCGACATAGGAGTTTCTGTTGCTGGTCTGGCAGTTTGATGGTGACCACGATGCCTGTCCCTTTTTGAGTGCAGATATGATCGTCTTTTGTGTTAGCTTTGCCACCCTAGTAACCAGTATGTTTAGTGGTCGTGCCATGTATGGATATTTGAAAGTTCATGTATTAATGGTACATTCATTACCCAAGTCCCATTTTATATTTGTACGGAGGAGTTCTATATCGCTGCTTCCGCGTGCTTTCTATATGACATCTCTCTCAACTTATATTTGAATCCTGGGACAAGGAGAGATAGTTTGTGCTTGTAGGGAGTCGCACGCTCGTGCTCGGGGCGCGGAGCGTGACATATTCGAATTCTTTTTTCTTGAGCATCCTTTTATGTCCTTTGCATTTATTAAATGGATGTGAAGACTGCTTTCTTAAATGAAGATTTAAATGAGAAAATTTACATGTGATAATCATAGAGTTTTGTTCTTCCTAGAAATGAGAGGAAAATCTATAAATTAGTGACATCAATTTATGAGCTTAAACAAGCACAGAATGAGTCGCATGAGAAATTTGATTCATCCATATTGCCCAATGGTTTTAAGCATAATAATGCTGATAGGTTCATTTATTCTAAATTCACTAAAGACTATGGTGTTTTGATTTGCTGATACATTGATTATATGTTTATCTTTGGAACTAATATGACTGGGGTCATTGAGACTAAGCTGTATCTAACTTTAAATTTTAAAATGAAAGATTTTGGTGAAATAGATACTATTTTAGGCATTAAAGTTAAAAAGCATAGTGGGGTTATTCTTTGAACCAATGTAACTATATTGAAAAGATGTTAAGCAAATTTAACCATCTTGATTTCAAAGAAATGAGTACTTCGTTTGATACCAGTATTAAATTAAATTATAATACTGATAGAGCAGTAGCACAACTTTAATATGCAAGTGTTATAGGGTCTTTAATGTATGTGATGCATTATACTAGACCCGATATTACTTTTTCTTGTATAAGTTGAATAAAACTGCCTTGCATTCCTTGTTTCCTTGATGTCTTTCCTAAATACACTAGTAATCCAAGTATATAACATTGAAATACTGTCACCAGAATTTTTAGCAATCTTAAGAAAACTAAAAATTTGATATTGTTCTATAATAATTATCTACATGTATTAGAAGGATACACCGATGCTAGTTAGATTTCTAGTGTAGGAGATAAATATTCCACTTCTGGATAGATTTTCACATTAAGTAGATGTGTTGTGTGACATTCTAATTTTTTTTGTCATTTTCAGACTCAATAATGAGAAATATATCTAGCGATGTATTTCAGTCATATCTCGCTTGAATCTGATCAATTTGAGTTGACTGACCAAAGAGGAAAGGCTAACGCGAGACAAGGTACGTGGACCTAGGGAACTCGAATAGGAAATGGCGCTTTGACCATAAGGATTGTCGATGGAATATTTAGAGCCACAAAAGGCCGATCTAAGAACTATTAAAGAGTGCATTGCTAGCATTATACGATTGGAGCGCATGTGATGCCGCTTAACCAATGTATAATTTGCAAATTTTCCTAAATGGAACAGTGTCGATCGAGACCGTTGGAACTAGTGATAGACCCTCACAATTATATGACAACCAAAGTCGCCATGAATGGACGAGCCCTAATTGTGATATGAATCACAGGGTCGATACGCGTAACGTCTACAAAAGCCGCCGGCCAGTTGGGAATAAGTTGGAACCACGTCTAATAGAGAGTTGAATCAAAAACAAGTCTTGAAAATTGAAAATGGAGAATCAAAAATTCCAACATCTCAATTGGATTGGCCATCGCCTTATCGAAGAAAATTGGGATTAGAAAAATGATGTTCGAGCGTCGAGGGTAAAATTACCATTTTGCCCCTCAAGCCTTAGCCTTACCTATATAATTGGACAAGGGTATTTTGGTCATTGAAACCCCCAAGAGTCGCCGAAAATTTAAGATATTGTGGGCCAGTGGATGAGCTTTGAATGACACATTGGACAAGTGTCAATGGATGAGGCCATGAGTTGATATTTCCACTTTTAAACTACCATTCAACTCATGCTAACCAAGCCAAATGAAGTATAAACTCTCATTCTCTCTCTTGCTTGGCCGAACACCCTCCCATCTGCTCTGCATCTTCTTCATCTTCTTCTTCTTCATGCTTGGAAGCTGCTCCAGAAGACTGGTTTTGCCACCGCCGTTCGTCGCCATTGACCGCCACTTTCGGCGATCCCCAACCGTCGAGCCAACCACCCACTCCTTCCTTAACCTCTTATCGACGTTCTTGAAGTGGAAGCGAGTCATTTCGTTCACCGAGGAGCTCCGGCCGGCCAATCTCCCAAAAGTCGACGGAAATCATCGCAACTAGAGGTAAGTCACATTTTTGGCCTCTTAGGACCCCGAAAACTTGGAGTTTTGCAACCAAATTTTATGAAAATTTAGGGGACACATAGATGGAGCTGTGGTAAAAAGTTTGAGTTAATTTGATAGAGTTTTGACCCCAAATGGGTCTTGTGTTTGAAGGGCTTGAACTGACCGGCGGTAAGCTTGGAGGAACCTGCGTCGTTCGTGGACCATTTGATGTCACCTTGAGCTCAAATTTTCGGTGAGGCTTCCCAACCCTTAGAACTACATGTTAGCAAGGTCAGCTCGATCCAAGGTTGATTGAGGATTGGAGTAATAAGGAGGATTAAGTTGGGATAAGGACGGGTGACGAGACCTTGGGAGACTTACTAGAATAAGGCACGGGTTGCATGGCATATGACTTGGAGCATATGATTGTCATTTGGCCTTGACAGGTTTGCGATGATATAAGAGAATGAAGTTCCATGTTTAGCGTTGGAAGTCATTTTCGGGTTTTGACTTGTTAAGTGGACGAGCATGGCTAGTTTTGGTGAACCGTTGGAGTGAATGAAATTGAGAAATAGCCGTGAACGGCTTAGTGAAATGCCTTTGGGATTACTATGTGAAAAACCGTTGTGATAGAACTATTTCTATTAAGATATGTTTAGTGGCTCTAGACTTGGTTGGATAAATGAGTTACTATCTCCTTGATGAAATTGTGGTGGATCAAGCTCAATAAAAGCATTCTAGATGAGTAATCCATCAAGGAGACCTGGAAGGCCTAAGGGCGGAGCCTCTAGTTCGAGGCCGCCTGTAGTAGAGGACCCAAGAATGGACAGAGTACTGAGGGCACTAGAAAGGATTGGCGACCTCATCGACAGGCAGACCTAGGATAGGGATGCTGCCAAAGCCCAAGCGGTAGGAGCCGCAATAGTTGCCGTCAACGGCAACAACGGGGACAGCGGAAACAATAGCGACCACGATCAGGGCAATGGATAGTGAATGCCCAAGAAGAAGTTGTCGTGGCCAGGCAGATGGGCCAGCTGGTCAAGCAGTTCATCAAGCTGAAGCTAACCCAGTTCGATGGGATTGGAGACCCCAAGCTAGCACCCAGGTGGATCGAGAAACTGGAGAAAGCCTTTGGAGTCCTGAGGTGCACGGACGAAGAGAAAGTGTTGTTGGTGGTGTACCAGCGGGAAGATACCGCAAAGAATCGAGTTTTCCCAGAAGGGACGGCCTTGACCTGGAATGCCTTCACTACGGCATTCAACGATAAGTACTTTCTGGAGACAGCCAGGGAAAGGAAACACGTGAAATTTTTACAGTTGCTCAAAATCAGCTGATAGTAGATCAATATGAGGCTGAGTTTTCCAGACTATCAAGGTACGCACCTCGATCAGTAGAGGATCCCCAAGAAAAGGCGCAGAGATTTCGGGACGGTTTGAAGCTTGAGCTTCGCAGTCAGATGATAGCCCTAAATTTGAGAACCTAAGGAAATTTATGAGCGGGGCTAGATGATCGAGAGGGATTTAAAGGAGAGGAATGCCGCATCTAGATCACGGTTTACTTCATCCCAAGACAACCGCCAAATGGGCAAGAAACCACTGGCTGGCAACAGGCGTTTTGTCCCTCCCACAATGAAGAACATAGTAAAGCCACCAAACCCCATGAACTAGAGCTGTCGCCTCTGTGGCAGAAGGCAAGGTAACGGACCATGCCCAGCAAGAACTGGAGCCTGCTTTAAGTGTGGTCAGATGGGCTACCAGATGAGGACTTGCCCGAACCAAGCTTGTGACATTCTGATTTCTAGTCAATTTCAAACTCATTAATGAGAAATGAATCTAGAGATGTATTTCGGTCATATCTCGCTCGAATCTGATCAATTCGAGTAGACTGACCAAAAGTAAAAGGCTAACGCGAGACATGGTACGGAGACCTAGGGAATTCGGATAGGAAATGGCGCTTTGACCATAAGGATTGTCGAGGGGATATTTAGAGCCACAAAAGGCCGATCCAAGAACGATTAGGGAATGCCTTGCGAGTGTCAAACGATTGGAGCGCGGGTGATGCCGCTTAACCAACGTATGATTTGCAAAATTTTTCCTAAATCGGACAGTGAAGATCGAGACCATAGGAACTAATGATAGACCATCACAATTACATTACAACTAAAACCGCCACGAATTGACGACCGTAAACGTGATAAGAATCACAAGGCCGATACGCGTAAGGTCTGCAGAAGCCGCCCGTCGATTCGGGATAGGCTGGAACCACTTTTGTTAGAAAAAACCATCAGAAACAAGTCTTGAAAAATTTGAAATGGAGAATCAAGAATTTTAACGTTATTCGGATTGGCAGTCGCCCCATCGAAGAGTTTTGGAGCGAGAAAAATGACGTTCTAAACATCGGAGGTAAAATTACCCTTTTGCCCCTCAAACTTAAAGCCTTGCCCATGCATTTGAAGAAGGGCAATTTGGTAGGAGAGATATTGGCCATTGGATGAAAGCTTCGATGACATGAGGGACAAGTATCAATAGATGGGGTAAAGACTTGTCAAGTCCAACTTTATGCAACTACCATTCAACCATAGACCATGAGAGTTGAATATAAGCTTTTTCCTCTCTCTCTCATCTCACTTGATCGGCCATTTCACTCCTCAATCACCGAAACCATCTTCTTCTTTCTTCTTCATTCTGCCAGCCGATGACCAGCCTAGTCTCTGCCGTTCGCAACCCACGATGCCATCCTCCGGCCTCCACCTGACCACTGGCCAACCATACCAACCTAGTTCTATGTCCTGCCGACCTCCTCGAAGTGGAAACATGGCATTTCGACAACCGAGGAGCTCCGGCCAAGAGTTTTCCCGGAAGCCGACAGAATTTGACCCAATCTGAGGTAGGTTCGGTTTCTAAACCTTTGGAGACCGAAATGTTGAAGTTTTAAGGTCAAATTTTATGGAGGTCTAGAGGACATCTATATAAATTTGTGGTAAAAATTTGGGAGTGATTTGAAGAAGTTTTGACCTCGAATCGATATTATAAACCTTGCACAGAAAACTACCGGTACCGACTTTGGAGGAACCGGCGACTTTCGATGGGTTTCCGACAACGATTCGACTCCAAACTCATGGTGAGACCCTTGGACCCTTAGATAGATATGTTAAGAGGTAGGATGGTGAGTAGATGATCGATTGGAAGTTGATTTGGGATGAATTGTGCACGATTTGTACAGAACCGAAATGAACCGGTTCGATTCTGTGCAAGAGCGGTTCTGTTGGAGTGAAGCGCGAATGATTTTGAGTCCCAAATTGATGTTTAAAACATGTTAAGATTATGAGGTTAATGTTATGGATGATTGTGGTTCGTGGATTGAGGAATTGGACATAGTAATTGACGGATTGATTGGAAATTCTAGGTTGCGTGGTGAGTACGACTTTGAACCCTTGGGACCGAATTGGTGAAGGCTCAAAAAGAAAATTTTTGTGTTATCAAACGCAAAGTAAGAGAATCTTAAACTTAGGATAGGAAGATTGGACTCAATTGGGTGAGTCGAGAATTAATTTGAGTGATTTATGAGAATTTTCGGAAAGATAGCTCTTGGTATGTCCTAAGTGGTTATAGGAGGGTTATGTGTGTTATTGTTTGTGTTTAAATTTTCCGCCATATGTGTATGTCACTTGATTCCTTGCATGCCATGAGTCTTTGAATTATGCCTGAATTGCATATGTCGTCATGTATGGAAAACGAATTGAAAATCATGGCATGAGCATGACATTGGTGCGGCCTTGAGGCATATGAGATGCAGGGCGAGAGATGGATATCCTGATGTGATGTAATCGCTTGGTGGAGTTGATGTTGTGTGGGGCCCTGATGTGATCTAATCGCGGGGATGAGATGGCCACAGTCCTGATGCAATCTAATCGCGGGACGGAGATATGAAGTGTTGATATTGGCCTGGAGATTCATTAAAACCCGATGCGTTTACGCGGGTTGCCAACGACGGTCTGATGCGTTTACGTGGACTGAGCCTAATGCGTTCTAATCGCGGGTTGGAGAATGACGCAGATAGGAAGAGGTGGTTATGGTGAAATGGCAGGATGAGGTGTGCATGATCATCTGAGTGTGACATGGTGTCATAGTTGCATGCCTATCATCTATGTGTCACTATCTTTATTTGTATGTGTCTGTATGATTATGAGTTTGAAATTTTGGGATAGTTGACTGCCCGAGTGGACGATCCGCCTGACCTAGGGTTAGGACTCTTTTACTGAGATATGTATCTCACCGCTTTGGGGACCCCTATTTTTACAGATCCTAGGCCTTAGGTATGTGGCCTATTCGTTTAGGGATCCCAAGGAGATGACGGCATATTTTGACGAGTTTCCCAATAGTTATGGGAACATTTATATGAGAAAGTGTACTATTGTATGGGTTAACGAGAGTAGTCCGAACTGAAAGCCTCATAGGTTCGAGACATGATTTAAGAAGATTGGAGATGAGTCGATTGGGCCGCTGAAGCCCCACGAGGTGCCCCAAGGAGTTATCCTTGATTGGTGCCAGACCGCCGGGGAGCAAGTGCTGCCAGAGGAGTCTATAGTAGGGTCTAAGAATGGACGGGAGAAGACTCCGACCTTGGAGTTCACTGAGGATGAGGTGATTGTCGTGAGGGCTACCGAGGAGCATCTGGCAGAGCTGTCGCATGAGGCGACCATGGAGGATTCTATCAAGGTCCGTTCAGAGACCTTCTTCGAATATGAACCGAGGGAGCACGCCAAGGACACCGAGGATTCCAGCAGTTCATCTTAGGATTCCAATTCGTTGGCTAGATGCTTTTGGAGGTGACCCGATCCTATTTCTTTTGGATGTTGTGAGGAACTCTCTTTTGTGTACTACCCCGTTGCTCAGTTTGTTAGCGGATCCTAGTAGTTCTTTATCTATATAAACCGATGGTCATCATGTATGACGGTCGTTATGCTATCCAGGTCCCACTTAACTTATATTTTTTACGGGGATTTATTTGAGTACCACTTTCGCATGCTTAATATATATATATATATATTATCTCTCGACTTGTTTGTAGATCTTGGGACCGCGAGAGATGTGTTGTTTGCTTGCAGGGATGTTCGCGAGCTCGACGGGTTTGAAGCGTGACATCCCCTTTCCGATTTGGTATCAGAACAAGGTCAGCTTGATCCAAAGTTGGTTGAGGACTAGAGTAATAAAGAGGATTAAGTGGGGATTTGGACGGATAGCAAGACCTTAAGAGACTGATTAAGATAAGGCATGGGGTGTATAGTGTGTGACCTGGTACTCAGGGTTGGTATTTGATCTTGGTAGGGTTGTGGAAATGCATAAGGATCAAGTTCCCTGCTTAGGATTGAAGGTCATTTCTGGACTTTGGTTTGTTTAAGGAATGAAAGTGACTGACTTTAGTGAATCACCGGAGTGAACGAATTGAGGAATGGCCATGAGTTATTTGTTGGAGTGTCTGTGGAAGTTATTATATGAAAGGACTGTTGCAGTGTAACTGTTTCTATTAAGGATTAGTTAGTAGCTCTGGATTTGAATGATTGAGTAAGTTACTAACTCCTTGCTGAACTTGTGGTGGACCAGGTTCAATAGAAAGTGATAAAGATGAGCAACCCATCTAGAAGGTCTGGAAGAACCAGAGGCGGAGCTTCTAGCTCGAGGCTGCCTGTCGCTGAAGATCCAAGAATGGATGGCGTGTTGAGGGCACTAGAAAGAATTGGCAACATGATTGATAGACAGGCTAATGACCGGGACGCTGCCATCGCCCAAGCGATAGGAGCTGCCATAGCAGCTGTTAATGCCAACAAATGGTAACAATGGTGGCAATGAAATCCAGAATGAACAAGGCCAGGGCAATGAAGCTGTGAATGCCCAAGAATAGATCATCGTGGCCAGACAAATGGGCCAACTAGTAGAGCAGTTCATAAAAATTGAAGCCAACTCAGTTCGATGGGACTGGAGATCCCGAGCTAGCACCTAGGTGGATCAAGAAGTTAGAGAAAGCTTTTGGAGTGCTGAGGTGAACAGATGAGGAGAAGGTGTTGCTAGCAATGTACCAGTTGGAAGGTACAGCGAATGATTGGTGGGCTACCACCAAGAATGGTGTTTTTCCTGAAGGAGCAGCTATGAATTGGGATACTTTTAAGACGGCATTCAATGATAAGTACTTCTCTAAGACGGCTAGGAAAAGGAAGCAGGTGGAATTCCTGTAGTTGCGCCAAGACCAATTAACGATAGATTAGTATGAGGTTGAATTTTCGAGGCTGTCGAGGTACGCACCACAATCTGTGGAGGACTCTTAGGAGAAAGTAAGAAGATTTAGGGATGGTTTGAGGCCTGAGCTCCGTAGTCAAATGATCGCTCTGAATTTGAGGACATATAAGGAAATATATGAGCGAGGCCAGATGATAGAACGGGACTTGAAAGAGAGAAACACCGTAACTGGATAGCGATTTACGTCTTTTAGAGATAATCGCCAGATGGGCAAGAGATCGATGGCGAGCAGCAGACGTTTTGTGTCTCCCGTACAAAAAGATACAGAATTCCCCAAACTGGAGCTGTAGACTTTGTGGTAGGAGGCATGGGAATGGACTATGCCCGATAAGGACCGGGGCTTGTTTTAAGTGTGGTCAACTAGGCCACCAGATGAGGATGTGCCCGAATCAAGCTCCGACAAGTCGACCGCAAGGACAGAGATCGCAAGCTGGACCATCGAATGTAACCTCTCAAATCGAGCAAAACCGACCACCGGCATAGGGAAGAGTATATGCAGTAGCCCGCAGAGAGGCGAAGGAGACACCAATTGTGGTCACAGGTACGGTTTACTTGTGCAACCAAGCTGCATACGCATTGTTTGACCCTGGTGCCACGCATTCATTCGTGTCTACAAAGTTTGCTGAATTAGTGGGAATGAAATTGAAACCGTTGAATGTAATCTTACATGTTGCCACACCGCTAAAGGATAATATATTGGTTTCCATGGGCTGTGCTAATTGTGAGATTGTGATTGAAGGAAGCAAAGAGAGTATTGACTTAGCTGTATTACCCATGTACGATTTTAACGTAATCATAGGAATGGATTGGTTGGGTAAGTAGGGGGCAGTAGTGGGCTGTGGTAGCAAGATAATCCGGTTTTATCCGAGAGGCCGCTCTAGCTTTAAATTAGTGCGAAGTCGATGAGGAATCTCGATTCCCTTAATCTCATCTTTGGAAGTAACTAAGTTGATGTCTGAAGGGTGTCAGGCATACTCAGTGGCAGTAGTAGATACGACTACCGAATAGCCAAAGTTAGAGAATATCCTGATAGTGCGTGAATTTCCTGATGTATTTCCTCAAGAGTTGTCAGGATTACCACCGAAATGAGAAATAGAATTTGTGATTGAATTAGCCCTTGGAACGGAGCCGATTTTGAAAGCACCTTACAAGATGTCCCTGTCAGAACTGAAAGAGTTAAAGGTGCACATGTAGGAATTGCTGGATAAAGGATTTATCCGACCAAGTGCTTCGTCGTAGGGAGCACTAGTGTTGTTCGTAAGGAAGAAGGATGGGTCTTTGCATTTATGCATTGACTATCGGCAGCTGAACCAAGTGACAGTGAAGAACAAGTACCTACTGTCGAGGATTGACGATCTGTTTGATCAGTTACAAGGAGCGGCAGTATTTTCGAAGATTGACCTGAGAACAGGGTATCACCAGTTGAGGATCAAGAAATAAGACATATCCAAAACTGCCTTTAGGACAAGGTATGGTCATTATGAATTCACAGTGATGTCGTTCGAATTGACCAATGCTCCAGCTGCTTTTATGGACCTGATGCATCGAGTATTTAAGGAATTCCTGGATAGATTCGTCATAGTCTTTATTGACGACATCATGATTTACTCGAGAAGTGGTGCAGAACATGAAGAGCACCTAAGGATTGTACTGCAGACTTTGAGGGAGCATTCGCTCTATGCGAAGTTGAGTAAATGTGAGTTCTGGCTGAACAGGGTAGCATTTCTTAGTCATGTGATGTCTGGTGAAGGAATCGTAGTGGATCCTACGAAGATCGAAGCTGTAACAAACTAGCCTAGACCCACTACGGTCACTAAAGTCAGAAGTTTCTTGGGATTGGAAGGATACTATAGACGTTTTGAGGAGAAATTCTTATTCATAGCCATCCCATTGACGCGGTTGACGAAAAAGGAAACAAGGTTTGAATGGACTGACAAGTGTGAAAGGAGTTTCCAAGAGCTTAAATATAGATTGACAATCGCGCTAGTACTGACAATTTCATCAAGACCAGGAGGTTACAAGATTTATAGCGATGCTTCGCTGAAAGGATTGGGCTGTGTGTTGATACAGCACGGAAGAGGAGTAGCCTACGCATCCAGACTGTTGAGGCCACATGAGATGAATTGCCCAACTCATGACCTAGAGTTAGCGGCGATTATATTCGCTTTGAAAATTTAGAGACACTATCTATGTGGTGAGAAGTTCCAAATATATACCGACCACCAAAGTTTAAAGTATCTGTTTTCCCAAAAAGAGCTGAATATGAGGCAACATAGGTGGATAGAGCTGTTGAAGGATTATGATTGTGACATACTGTATCACCTTGGGAAAGCAAACAGAGCAGCAAATGCGCTGAGTCGGAAGTCAAGCATCGCATGTTTGCTAGTGAGAAGTTAGTCGATGATAGAAAATTTAAGAGACTCTGAGTTCAGACTAGAGGTTAGCCAGTTGTCCAGCTTGATGGCTACGTTGAGAGTAGAACCTGAGGTCCAGGAAGGAATAAAGACCTTGCAATCTATGGACCCAGAGATTTAGAAGATCCTTGAGATGGATGCGACAAAGAGAAAACTCGAGTTTCAAGTGTCAGAGGACGGAATCCTGAAGTTCCGAGGACGATTGTGCGTGCGAAAGGATGAAGGACTTAGGAAAAGGATTTTATTAGAGGCTCACAGGTGCAATTATAGCATCCACCTTGGAAGTACGAAAATGTTTTAGAACTTGCGACAGCATTATGGTGTAACGGGATGAAGGTGAACGTAGCAAAGTATGTGGCTAAGTGTTTAACGTGCCAGCAAATGAAAGCGTAGCACTGTAAGCCTGGAGGACTATTATAGCCACTGAAAATTCCGGAGTGGAAGTAGGAGCATGTGACTATGGATTTCATGATGGGACTCTCAAGGAGCCAAAGAGGTCACGACTTTATATGGGTAATCGTGGACAGATTGACCAAGTCCGCATATTTCATCCCAGTGCGAAAGGATTTTACTATGGATAGGTATGCAAAGCTGTACATGAGGCAGATAGTGAGGTTGCACGGAGTGCCAGTGGCGATCACTTTAGATAGAGATCCTAAGTTCACGGCAAATTTTTGGGAAAGTCTGCAAGAAACCATGGGAACTCGGTTGCAGTTTAGTACAACCTACCATCCACAGACAGACGGACAGTCGGAAAGGACAATACAGACGCTTGAGGACATGTTGCGAGCATGCATCATAGATTTTAAAGGTGGATGGGAAGACCAGCTGCATTTAGTACAGTTTGCTTATAATAATAGCTACCAGTAGAGCATCCAGATGGCACCATTCGAAGCACTCTATGGAAGAGCCTGCAGAATCCCGATTTGTTGGGATGAAGTTGGAGAAAAAAATATCACAGGCTCAGAATGTGTAGAGCAATCGGTGGAAGCAGTGAAGATAATTCGGGATAGACTGAATACGGCATAGAGTCATCAAAAGAGCTACGCAGATAAGCAGCTCAAGCCCTTGGAGTTTCAAGTGGGCGATCATGTCTTCCTTAAGGTATCGTCGATGAGAGGACTATCGCGATTCGAAAGAAAAGGAAAACTAACCCCAAGGTATATAGGCCCATTTGAGATACTGGAGCGGATTAGAACCTTGGCCTACAGGCTTGCCTTGCCGCCTAATCTATCCTAGGTGCACAATGTGTTTCATGTATTGATGCTGCAAAAATATGAACCAGATCCGACACATGTGCTGGACTACGAAGCCATAGAAGTGAAAGACAGAGTGTCTTACGAGGAGAAGCCGATAAGGATCGAAGACCTTAGATACCACTGGTCAAAGTAGTGTGGGAGCACCATGGAACGGAAAGTGCCACGTAAGAGAATGAAGAGACGATGAGGCAACAACAACCCCATTTATATGAGTAATTAAGTTTAATGTAAATTTCGAGAACGAAATTTTTGTAAGAGGGGAAGAGTTGTGACATTCTGATTTCTAGTCAATTTCAAACTCATTAATGAGAAATGAATCTAGAGATGTATTTCTGTCATATCTCGCTCAAATCTGATCAATTCGAGTAGACTGACCAAAAGAGAAAGGCTAACGGGAGATTGGTATGTGGACCTAGGGAATTCGGATAGGAAATGGCGTTTTGATCATAAGAATTATCGAGGGGATATTTAGAGCCATAAAAGGCTGATCCAAGAACGATTAGGGAATGCCTTGCGAGTGTCATACGATTGGAGTGGGGGTGATGCCGCCTAACCAACGTATGATTTGTAAAATTTTTCCTAAATCGGACAGTAAAGATCGAGACCATAAGAACTAGTGATAGACCCTCACAATTACATGACAACCAAAGCCGCCACGAATTGACGAGCCCTAAACGTGATAAGAATCACAGGGTCGATACGCGTAAGGTCCGCAGATGCCGCCCGTCGGTTCAAGATTGGCTAAAACCACGTCTGTTAGAAAAAAACCATTAGAAACGAGTCTTAAAAAATTTGAAATGGAGAATCAAGAATTCCAATGTTATTCGGATTGGCAGTCGCCCTATCGAAAAGTTTTGGAGCGAGAAAAACGATGTTCTGAACATCGGGGGTAAAATTACCATTTTGCCCCTCAAGCTTAAAGCCTTGCCCATGCATTTGAAGAAGGGCAATTTGGTCTTTAAACCCCCTCAAGACTGCCGAACACTAGGAGAGATTTGGCCATTGGATCAAGCTTGAATGACATGAGGGATAAGTGTCAATAGATGGGGTAAAGACTAGTCAAGTCCAACTTTATGCAACTACCATTCAAACTATTGACCATGAGAGTTGAATATAAGCTTTTTCCTCACTCTCTCACCTCACTTGACCGGCCATTTCACTCCTCAATCACCGAAACCATCTTCTTCTTCCTTCTTCATTCTGCCCGCCGAAGACCAGCCCAGCCGCTGTCGTTCTTCGCCCTCGACGCCATTTTTTGGCCATTGCCTGACTACCAGCGGATCATACCAACCTAGTTCTATGTCTTTCCGACGTCCTTGAAGTGGAAGCACAGCATTTGGACCACCGAGGAGCTCTGGCCAAGAGTTTTCCCGGAAACCGACAGAATTTGACCCAATCTGAGCTAGGTTCGATTTCTAAACCTTTTGGAGACCGAAATGTTGGAGTTTTGAGGTCACATTTTATGGATGTCTAGAGGACATATGTATGAATCTGTGGTAAAAATTTAGGAGTGATTTGAAGAAGTTTTGACCTCGAATCAGTGTTGTAAACCTTGCATAGAAAACTGTCGGTACAGACTTTGGAGGAACTGGTGACTTTCGACGGGTTTCCGGCAACGATTCGACTCTAAAATCATGGTGAGACCCTTGGACCCTTAGATAGACATGTCAAGAGGTAGGATGGTAAGTAGATGATGGATTAGAAGTTGATTTGGGATGGATTGTGCACGATTTGCAAAGAACCAAATTGAACCGGTTCGATTCTGTGCAAGACCGGTTCTGTTGGAGTGAAGCGCAGATGATTTTGAGTCCCAAAGTGATGTTTAAAACATGTTAAGATGATGAGGGTTATGTTATGGATGATTGTGGTTTGTGGATTGAGGAATTGGACATAGTAATTGACGGATTGATTGGAAATTCTAGGTTGCGTGGTGAGTACGACTTTGAACCCTCGGGACCGAATTGGTAAAGGCTCAAGAAGAGAATTTTTGTGTTATCAAATGCAAGGTAAGGGAATCATAAACTTAGGATAGGAAGATTGGACTCAATTGGGTGAGTAGAGGATTAATTTGAGTGATTTATGAGAATTTTCCAAAGGATAGCTCTTGGTATGTCCTAAGTGATTATAGGAGGGTTATGTGTGTTATTGTTTGTGTTTAAATTATTCGTCATGTGTGTGTGTCACTTGATTACCTTGCATGCCATGAGTCTTTAAATTGTGCCTGAATTGCACATGTCGTCATGTATGAAAAACAAATTGAAAATCATGGCATGAGCATGACATGGCGCAGCCCTGAGGCGTATGAGACGCAGGGCGGGAGATGGATACCCTGATGCGATGTAATCGCGGGGTGGAGTTGATGTTGTGTGGCGCCCTGATGCGATCTAATCACGGGGTTGAGATGGCCACGGTCCTGATGCGATCTAATCACGGGGTTGAGATGGCCACGGTCCTGATGCGATCTAATCACGGGGTTGAGATGGCCACGGTCCTGATGCGATCTAATCGCGGGACGGAGAAATGAAGTGTTAATATTGGCATGGAGATTCATTGGAACCTAATGCGTTTGCGCGGGTTGCCAATGATGGTCTGATGCGTTTATGCGGATCGAGCCTGCTGCGATCTAATCGCGGGCTGGAGAATGAGGCAGGTATGAAGAGGTGGTTGTAGTGAAATGGCAAGATGAGGTGTGCATGATCATCTGAGTGTGACATGGTGTCATAGTTGCATGCCCATCATCTGTGTGTCACTATCTTTATTTGTATGTGCCTGTATGATTATAAGTTTGAACTTTTGGGATAGAAGACTACCTGAGTGGACGATCCGCCCGGCCTAGGGTTAGGACTCTTTTACTGAGATGTGTATCTCACCTCTTTGGGGACCCCTATTTTTACAGATCCTAGGCCTGAAGTATGTGGCATATTCGTTTTGGGGATCCCAAGAAGATGACGACATATTTTGACGACTTTCCAGACAGTCAAGGGAACGTTTATGTGAGAAAGTGTACGGTTGTATGAGTTGATGAGGGTAGTCCAGACTGGAAGCCTCATAGATTCGAGGCATGGTTTAAGTATATCAGAGATGAGTCGATTGGGCTGCTGAAACCCCACGAGGTACCCTAGGGAGTTATCCCTGATTGGTGCCAGACCGCTAGGGAGCAGGAGCTGCCAGAGGGGTCTATAGTAGGGTCTAGGAATGGACCGGAGAAGATCCTGATCTTGGAGTTCACTGAGGACAAGGCGATTGTCGTGGAGGCTACCGAGGAGGATCTGGTGGAGCCGTCGCATGAGGCAACCATGGATTCTATCAAGGTTCGTTCAGAGACCTTCTCCGAATATGAACCGACGGAGGACGCCGAGGACACCGAGGATTCCAGCTGTTCATCTTAGGATTCTAGTTCGTTGGCTAGATGCTTTTGGAGGCGACCCGATCCTATTTCTTTTGGATGTTGTGAGGAACTCTCTTTTGTGTACTACCCCGTTGCCTAGTTTGTTAGTGGATCCTAGTAGTTCCTTATCTGTATAAACCGATGGTCATCATGTATGACAATTGTTATGCTTTTCAGGTCCCACTTAACTTATATTTTGTACGAGAATTTATTTGAGTACCGCTTCCGCATGCTTAATGTATATATATTATCTCTTGATTTGTTTGTGGATCTTGGGACCTCGAGAGATGTGTTGTTTGCTTATAGGGATGTTTGCAAGCTCGACGGGTTTGGGGTGTGACAAAGCTCCAACAAATCGACTTCAAGGGTAGCGACCACAGGTTGGACCGTCGATTGCCACTCCCCAGATCGAGTAGAATCGACTCCCAGCTCAAGGAAGAGTTTATGCAGTAGCCCGCAGGGAGGCGGAAGAAACGCTAGGCGTGGTCACAGGTACGGTTTATTTGTGTGACCAAGCTGCATATGCATTGTTTGATCCTGGCGCCACACACTCATTTGTGTCTGCTCGATTTGCTGATTTAGTTGATATGAAGATAAAACCATTGAGTGTGATTCTGCATGTGGCCACCCCGTTGAAAGATAATATATTGGTTTCGTTGAGATGTGCGGACTGTAGTATTGTAATTGGTGGTAGTAAGCAGAGTATTAATCTAGCTGTATTACCCATGTATGATTTTGATGTGATCATAGGGATGGACTGATTGGGTAAACAGGGGGCAATAGTAGATTGTGGCAGTAGGATAATTCGCTTCTATCCAAAAAGTCGCCCTAGCTTTGAATTTGTGGGAAGTCGAGAAGGAACCTCGATTCCTTTGGTCTCATCTCTTTAAGTGACAAAGTTGATGTCTGAAGGATGTCGGGCGTACTTAGTCGTTGTTGTGGACACGACTACCGTGGAGCCTAAACTAGAAAGTATTCGGTAGTGCGTGAGTTTCTCGACATTTTTCCCCATGAGTTACTAGGGTTGCCACCAGAGCGAGAGATAGAATTTGTGATTGAGCTAGTTCTCGGAACAAAGCCGATCTCAAAGGCACCTTATAGGATGTCCCTATCGGAACTGAAGGAGCTAAAGGTGCAAATGCAAGAACTATTGGATAAAGGATTTATCCGACCGAGTGCTTCGCCATGGGGAGTGCTAGTGTTGTTTGTAAAGAAAAAGGATGGGTCCTTGCGTCTATGCATCGACTATAGACAATTGAATCAAGTGACAGTGAAGAATAAATATCCACTACCGAGAATCGATGACTTATTTGATCAGTTGCAAGGAGCGGCGGTATTCTCCAAGATTGACTTGAGGACCGGGTATCACTAGTTGAGGATTAAGGAGGAAGACATACTTAAGACTGCTTTTAGGACAAGGTGTGGTCATTACGAATTTACTGTGATGCCTTTTGAATTGACCAATGCTCCAGCCGCATTCATGAATTTGATGCATCGGGTGTTTAAAGAATTTTTTGATAGATTCGTCATAGTTTTCATCGACGATATTCTAATTTACTCAAGAAGTAATGAGGAATACGAAGAGCACCTGAGGATTATTCTGCAGACCTTGAGGGAACACTCGCTCTACGCTAAGTTTAGCAAATGTGAGTTCTAGCTGAATAAGGTAGCATTTCTTGGTCACGTGATATCCGGAGAAGGAATCACGGTGGATCCTGCAAAGATCGAAGCTGTAACAAATTGGCCTAAGCCTACTACAGTCACGGAGGTCAGAAGTTTCTTGGGATTGGTAGGATATTATAGACGTTTTGTGGAGAAGTTTTCGTCCATAGCCGTTCCGTTGACAAGATTGACAAAGAAAGAAACGAGGTTCGAATAGACGGATAAGTACGAAAGGAGTTTCCAAAAGCTCAAACATCGGTTGACAACTGCCCCCGTATTGACGATTCCATCAGGACCGGGAGGCTATGAGATATACAGCGATGCTTCGCTAAAGAGACTAGGCTGTATGCTAATGCAACATGGAAGAGTAGTGGCCTATGAGTCCCGACAACTGAGACCGCACGAGATGAACTACCCAATTCACGATTTGGAATTGGCAGCGATCATCTTTGCTCTGAAGATCTGGAAACATTATCTGTGTGGCGAAAAGTTCCAGATTTATACAGACCACCAAAGCTTGAAGTATTTGTTTTCCTATAAGGAACTAAATATGTGACAACGTCGGTGGATGGAGCTGCTTAAGGATTATGATTGTGATATACTGTATCACCTTGGAAAGACAAACAGAGTCGCAGACGCACTTAGCCGGAAGTCAAGCATCGCTTGTCTGCTGGTAAAAGGACGGTCGATGATCGAGGATTTAAGAGATTCAGAGTTCAGATTAGAAGTCTGCTAACTGTCCAGTTTGATGGCTACACTGAGGGTAGAACCTGAGGTCTAGGAAAGGATAAAAGCCTTGCAGCGTACAGACCCAGAAATCCAAAAAATCCTAGGAATGGATGTGACAAAGATGAAACCGGATTTCCAAGTGTTAGAGGACGAAATCTTGAAATTCCAAGGACGTCTAGAGAAAGGATTCTATCAAAGGCTCATATGAGCAATTATAGTATCCACACAGGAAATTCGAAGATGTATCAGAACCTACGTCAACATTATTGGTGGAACGAGATGAAAGTTGATGTGGCAAAGTATGTGGCAAAGTGTTTAACATGTCAAGCAGGTGAAGGCCCAACACTGTAAGCCTGGTGGATTATTATAGCCACTGAAAATTCCGGAATGGAAATGAAAGCACATAACGATGGATTTTGTGATGGGACTCCCAAGGAGCCAGAGAGGTCACAACTCTATATGGGCAGTCGTGGACAGATTGACTAAGTCCTCACACTTCATCCCCATGCGAAAGGATTTCGCAACGGATAGATACGCCAAGTTGTACATGAGGCAGATAGTGAAACTACATGGAGTACTCGTGACAATTACCTCAGATAAAGATTCCAAGTTCACAGCGAACTTTTGGAAAAGTCTTCAAGATGCCATGGGAACTCGACTGCAATTTAGCACGGTGTACCATCCACAAACGGACGGACAATTGGAGAGAACGATTCAGACACCTGAGGACATGTTGCGAGTGTGCGTCATAGACTTCAAAGGTAAATGGGAACATCAGCTACATTTGGTGGAATTTACGTATAACAACAACTACCAGCAGAGCATCCGAATGGCACCTTTTGAGGCGCTTTATGGAAGGGTTTGCAGAACCCCGATTTATTGGGATGAGGTTGGAGAAAGAAGTATCACAGGCCCAGAGTTGGTAGAGCAATCAGTGGAAGCAGTGAAGATAATTCGGGATAGACTGAAGACGACACAAAGTCGTCAAAAGAGTTATGCGGACAAGTGGCGTAAGCCTTTGGAGTTTTAAGTAGGAGATCATGTTTTCCTCAAGGTATCGCCGATGAGGGGATTATCGCAACTTAGAAAGAAAGGAAAACTGAGCCCAAGGTATGTAGGTCCATTTGAAATTTTGGAACGGATTGGGACCTTGGCCTATAGGCTTGCCTTACCGCCTAATCTATCTCAAGTGCACAACGGTTTCCATGTGTCAATGTTGCGGAAATACGAACCAATGTGTCAATGCTGCGGAAGTACGAACCAAACCAACACATGTGCTGGATTATGAGATTATAGAAGTGGACGACAGGATATCCTACGTAGAGAAACCGATCAGGATCGAAGATCGGAAGGAGCAAATTCTGAGGAATAAAACGATTCCAATGGTCAAAGTTGTATGGGAACACCATGGAACCGAAGGCGCTACTTGGGAAAACGAGGAGACGATGAGGCATCAACACCCTCATTTGTTTGAGTAGCTAAGTTTGATGTAAATTTCAAGGATGAAATTTTTGTAAGGGGGAAGAGTTGTGACATTCTGATTTTTCCTGTCATTTTCAAACTCATTAATGAGAAATATATCTAGCGATGTATTTCAGTCATATCTCGCGCGAATCTGATCAATTTGAGTTGACTGACCAAAAGGGAAAGGCTAATGCGAGACAAGGTGCGTGGACCTAGGGAACTCGAATAGGAAATGGCACTTTAACCATAAGGATTGTCGATGGGACATTTAAAGCCATAAAAGGTCGATCTAAGAACGATTAAGGAATGTATTGCTAGTGTTATACGATTGGAGCGCGGGTGATGCCGCTTAACCAATGTATAATTTGCAATTTTTCCTAAATTGAACAGTGACGATCGAAACCATTGGAACTAGTGATGAACCCTCATAATTACATAACAACCAAAGTCGCCATGAATTGACGAGCCCTAATTGTGTTATGAATCACAGGGTCGATACGCGTAACGTCTACAAAAGCCGCTCGTCAATTTAAGATAGGTTGGAACCACATCTGATAGAGAGTTGAATCAGAAACGAGTCTTGAAAATTGAAAATGGAGAATCAAGAATTCCAACATCTCAATTGGATTGGTCGTCGCCTTATCGAAGAAAATTGGGATTAGAAAAACGACGTTCGAACGTTGAGGGTAAAATTACCATTTTGCCCCTCAAGCCTTAGCCTTACCTATATAATTGGACAAGAGCATTTTGTTCATTGAAACCCCCCAAGAGCTGCCAAAAATTTAAGAAATTGTGGGCCATTAGATGAGTTTTGAATGACACATTGGATAAGTGTCAATGGATGAGGCCATAAGTTGATATTTCCACTTTTAACTACCATCCAACCCATGTTGACCAAGCCAAATGAAGTATAAATCCTCATTCTCTCTCTTGCTTCGCCGAACACCCTCCCATCTGCTCTGCATCTTCTTCATCTTCTTCTTCTTCATGCTTGGAAGCTGCTCCAGAAGACCGGTTCTGTCGCCGCAGTTCACCGCCGTCGACCGCCACCTCCGGCGATTCCCAGCCATCGAGCCAACCACTCACTCCTTCCTTAACCTTTTGCCGACGTTCTCGAAGTAGAAATGAGTCATTTGGTTCACCGAGGAGCTCCGACTAGCCAATATCCCAAAAGTCGACAGAAATCGTCGTAACCAGAGGTAAGACACTTTTTTGGCCTCTTAGGACATCGAAAACTTGGATTTTTGCAACCGAATTTTATGGATTTTTAGGGGACACATAGATGGAGCTGTGGTAAAAAGTTTGGGTTAATTTGATGGAGTTTTGACCCCAAATGGATCTTGTGTTTGAAGGGTCAGAACTGACCGGCGGTAAGCTTGGAGGAACCAGCGCCGTTCGTGGACCATTTGGCATCACCTTGAGCTCAAATTTTTTGTGAGGCTTCCCAACCCTTAGAAATACATGTTAATAAGTAGATTAGTAATTAAATTGAGAATTTGAGGTGGTTTAAGGGCCGGTAATTTGAGGTATACACAGAATCGAAATTCTCCCGGTTCGGTTCTGTGCAAACCGGTTCTGTGGGGGCTGTTGGTGGTTGTAATTGAACTCCAAATTCATCGTTGAGAAGTCTTAGAATGTTAATTGATAAGCCCATGAGGTGTATGATTAGTGGGGTGGTGATTTGAGCAAGAAAAGTTCATGATGGGATGAATTTCCTTAGGTTGAGCGGTGGACTTGATCTTGGACCGTTAGGACTAAACCTGTAAGGTGCTCGAAAGAAGACTTGCATCGCATTAAGCTTGAGATAAGGGGAATCCTAAACCTTTGATAGAAGGATTGGACTCAATTGAGCGATTAGTGTGTGAATTGGTCGATTCTTGGAAGTTTATAACGTGATGACCCAATTTGTGTCCTAGAATAGTATAGAGGACTTGAACGAGTGACAATGCTTGTGCTTGAGTGGATTACCATATTTGAATGTCAAACTTGATTGTTTTGCTTGCCATAAGTGTATTGATTGTGCATGAGTTTGCACTTGGCATTATGTGTATGAATTGAATTGAATTTGTGGCTTGTTTGAGATGTTGGAATACCCTGAGACGTATGAGATGCGGGGTCGTATGACAAATGCCCTGAAGCGCTGAGGCGCGGGGTTAGAATTGAATGGCACCCTGAGGCGTACGAGATACGGGGTTGAGAAGGCCATAGTCCTGATGCATTGAAACGCGGAATAGAGTTGTGATGTGTCGACACAGGCCTGGAGTAACATTAAAAACCTGATGCGTTTACGCGGATTTGTCAATAAGACGGTATGATGTGTTTACGCGGACCGAGCCTAAGGCGTTTTAAACGCGGGCATGAAAGTGAGGTAAGCAAGAAGCGTGAAAGTTGTGATTCGACATGACGAGGCGTACATGATCCTATTGATGTGTTATGATGCCATGACTGCATGCTTGACATCTGTGTGTCATTATTGATAATGGAATGCCTAATGAAATTTTGTATTTCTTATTAATGTTTGCACTTGCCTGAGTGGACTGTTTGCCTAACCTAGGGTTAGGACCTACCTTACTGAATGTATATCTCACCCCGTTGTGGAACCCCACTTTTTAGATCCTAGGCTTTGAGCATGTGGCCAGTCAGGTTTAGAGATCCTAAGGGGGTGTTTGTCTATTTTGAGGAGTTCCTTGACGGACAGGAAATCATTTACGTTAGAAAGTGTATGGTCATTTGGGTAGACGAGGGCGGTAGTAGTTGGAAGTCTCACAGGTATGAGGCATGGTTCAGAAAGGTAGGGGACGTTTCTACAAGGCCGTTGAAGCCCACTGAGGTACCTTGAAGGTCGATCCCTAGCTGGTGCCAACCCGCTTAGGATTCAGTAGAAGTAAAGGGATCGGTTGCTAGTTCAATAATTGATCCAAAGAGGACCCCGACCCTAGAGTACACAGACGAGGTGATAGTGGTCGAGGCTACCAAGGAGGACCTAGTAGAGCCATCTACTGATGAGACCATGGAGGATACCATGGAGGTTTGCTCGGAGACCTTCTCGAAGTACGAGCCCAATGAGGAGGCTGAGAGGGAGACCGACAACTCTAGCAGCTCGACCTAGGAGTTTCTACTTTGCTAGTCCGGTAATTAGTTGGGTGACCTTGATGTCTATCCCTTTTTGAGAGCAGCTATGACTGTTTTTTGTACACGCCCCGTCAACCCCTACTGACTAGCGGATCTAGTTTACGATATTTTTGTGTGAACAGTTGAGAACCTATGTATGTATGGATATTATCGTTACCCAGGTCCCTTTTTATACTTGTACGGAGGAGTTATTATTTAGTAGCTTCCGCATGCTTTCTAATTGACATACCTCTCGACATGTATGTGCGTCCTGGGATCTCGAGAGATATTTTGTGCTTGCAGAGAGTCACGTGCTCGTGCTCGGGGCGTGGGGCGCGGCATGTTGTATCTTGGATGAACAACAAACAAACATGCGTAATTCAATCAACTATGGAATTCGAAATTATTGCTTTAGCAGCAAGTGGGAAGGAGGCTGAATGGATAAGAAATTTATTATTGGACTCATATTATAGGCTAGCCCTATGCGCTATGACATAATGGTAGAAGCCTATAGTAGTATTTATAATGGTAAGTCTAGACATATCATTCTAAGACATAGGTACGCGAAACAATTGATTTAGGGAGGTACCATAATAATTGTTTACGGGAGGTCAAGCAAGAATCTGGCTGATCCTTGTATAAATGGCTCTCCGAAGAGATGTGGTAAAAGTGATCTCAAAAGAAATATGGCCGAAACCCTTTGATTAAAATCACTAGTAATGGTAACCCAACCTAATATTAGCACATCACCAGTTATATGATTTAATGGTTAAAAATAAATTATTGAAAATGATTGCTTGATACTGCCATTAACCCGAATATGAGAAATCAGCGTCGCCTATTATGGCTTAGAAGTCAAGTTATACTCTTAATAAAGTATAACACGATTTAGTAATGTGTTTATTAGTAACAGAAACACTTGGTAATTAGATGAAGAGGTTTGTTCGAATTAATCGCTATTGGACGAAGAGGTGTATGAAAATAAAGTACTTTGGAAGCGAAAATGTGTGTTCTTTTCTCATTATTAATTTAACTATTTTGTTCATTTTCAGAGTACAATTCTTCAAATTTTCAGAGTTTTGTTTTTTCCAAAATAGATACATCCTTCCTTTCTCATTGTTTTCTAGAGAGTTATAGGAGAATGATTAGAATTGCTATCTAATAATCTCACTTGAGACTCTAGTGTGTCTTGGACGATTTATGCCGGTAACCATTAGCTATGTTGTAGGGAAAATAATACCTTAAAGAGACTGCTATCATGCTTCAGAGTCTGATTACATTGTTCTTCTTATTTGACTATATTTTCCAACAGATGTCACACAATAAAAGATATATAGTTTGAACATGCATACAAACTAAACAAATTTGCTTATCTTGCCAAATATAGAATTCAGTTCAAAGCACAGTAAACACATAATGCAATTTCCAAATATCAAGATATTCAATGAATATAATCGGGAGATAGAAGGTAGAAACATAATGAGAAAACAAAATAGGAATTGTCAATAGCTTAAGCTTCTACACGAGTTACTTAATCACACGAATTTTACCGTAGACACACTAGACAAAATCGAAAGGTGATCTAGCAGCTCATAAAACATAAGAATCTGATCAGCGCATGCATGTCTTAATCTTATCCTACCAATGAATCTAGATTATATGTTAGTAGTCCCGTAACTTTTGCAATATATAATTCGGTCCTCCCTTCCAACAAAGCTGCCCAAATCATGAATTTGATGCACTTTTGAAGGAAATCCCTGCATTTCTTGTTTCTACTAATCCAACCGAAATAAAAGACTGATAATTCTTTCAACCGATTTACTGAACCCAAAGCTAACATAAGCCGCCCCAACGTAAGTATTTCCGGAACTAGAATGGGTCATTGCCTAAGCAAACCTATATCTGAGTTCCTTCTTTCAGTCTTTATCCGCAAAGCATTGGGATCTTGTTCTTGCTTATGTCAGCACTGCACTTAGTTGAAACACTTACCACGCAGCAAGACTAAGAAACTCTGCATCTGTCAGAAAAACAGGGCAATACTACTAGATTACATAGAGAATGCTCCCACTTCAGTTGCTTTTATGCATTCTTCATCCTGATCTTCTTGGCTTCAGCATTGCTTGCAATGGGTGAAGTTTATGATCTGTCAATCCCACTGTATCGACCTTTTCTTCCTTGCCATCCTTCAGTCGCCATTCAAACTCCTGTACTAATCTGCCGATGGCTGTGCAAGATATTAACATGGCCTGAAGAGCTCCAGCACAAACCCTCTTCCCTCCTCCAAAGGCCGATGTCTTGAACAAGTCTGCCTGGTCATACTGCTCATCAAGAAATCTCTCGGGCATCCACTCTTCTGGTTTCTCGTACTTCTTTTTGTCCATGTTGCATCCATATATGTTAATGGCAATCTAAAACAACAAAATTCAAGTTTTAATTCCTAATGCAACATCTGAGACATAGAATTGGCATACAAAGACCATGTGTACTTTATCTACCTGGCTTCCAGCTCTGACAAAGTACCCTCCTAATTGGGTATCTTCGTGTGCATAGCGCGGAGGAATTATCGGAACTGGACTGTGCTTCCTCAGAGTTTCGTGGAATACAGCATTTAAGTATGGAAGCTGAGACAAGTGGTCCTCCGTGAGGGTTTCAGAACCACAAACTTCTCTAATTTCCTCAATAACTCGATCCTGTCAAGGAAATTACAATTACATAAAGTGTACGTACGAAATCAGAGACAACGGAAAGAATCAAAAAGATAATTAATTAGCTAAACCTGGCATTTTGGATTCTTAGCAAGTTCATACAAAGCCCACTCTGTTGTGACCAGAGTGGTATCAGAAGCCTGGATGATCACCTCCCACAGCAAAATGGCAATCTTCTCCTCAGAAAGCGTCTTGGCTTCGGATATCAAGAAGTCAATATAGCTGTCCGCTTCCTGCTTCAAAGTTGACCCAACTTACCACAGAAGCTACCACTAGTCTAATTCAAGACAAATACGGTTCTCAAAACAAGCACTACCTCCCCTGAAGCGATTCTCCGTTTTTGCTCCTTCACTAGGGCTTTCGCAACCACTTTCCTTCGGAAAGCCAGCTGTCCAATCTTCTTTTCAAAGCTTTTATTAGGAAGCCATCTCAAGTATGGAAAGAAATCCCTCCAGTCCACCTCAATAGCACCGGCCATCATGTCCGACACCATAACCTTCAACATGTCCTCTTTGGACAATGTTTTCCCAAGTTCCTCCACATGTATGGATTTCACATCTCGTCCCAAAGCCTGTAATGCAATTTCCAGTCATCCACGATCTTATGCTTTCCTCTCTCTCTCTTTCCCCATCAAGAGAGGTTAGAAAAGCAGAGATAACTTACTTGTTTAAGTGCCAGCACAAAGAGCTCACTCTGGAAGACGTTCCTGAAATTAACCGCTTCAAGAGGATGGCCATCCACAAGGGCATGTAATTGTCTAGAAACGTTTTCCATCATGGTGTCTCGGAGAGACCTTAGCCGCTTCTGCAAATAGATTCACACAAACATGCAGTAAGATCCTGGTTATGCCACATAAACAAGATTTTAAGCTAGCAATCTTGCCTGTGCATTCGAGCCCAAGGCACCTGCAAGTATGTATCGCTTCACCATCTTGTGAAATTCATCATAGTCACTCATAGCAACCATGCATTTATCGGCTGTGAGGATCTGCAGGGCATTAGACAGCTTTCTCGTAGAGATTGAGGAGAACCTAGTAACCATAGCCTGAAAGAAGAAAGGACTAGTATCCCTGAGCGTTCCACAGACAGTTCAGACCATCGTAGGAGCACAAGAATCATTAAAAGCTCGGTGTTTGGTCAGAAACCAGCTGCCGTATCCTAAATTCTACCCAGTTTTCGGAGTGTGCGGTGGAAGCGTGAGGAAGTTGAAAGGATCGGATAAATCAGTTATGTGAGCAATTTAATTAAACCCCGCCAAAAGTTGAAAGGGATCCAATTTCTCCGATCCCTTTCAACTTCTTCGCGCTTCCCCGGCACAACGCAGCGTACTAAGAACCACAGCAGTTTATACAATATGAGCTGAGTAAGAAATGCAGACGATTTTAATGATCCCACCAAGCAAGGATCAACTAATCTACTAATTTTTTGTCCTAGTCATAAAGAATGACAACCTACGTCAACAAACGACATGTAAATATTTTCACAAAAAATAAAAAACAAAATAAACTACAAATATCATAACTTTCGCTTCTTGTTGGTGCCATTATTTTTCAATCTATCATTTGTACCGTAACTTTTGAAAAATGTATACTAGAATGAAATTGGTGATTTTCCTTGTCGAAAATCCCAACTTAAAATAATTTAATATGCAACCCTCAGACATGATTAGCCGGGAAAATGATATCATCAAAAGCATGTATAGAAAGCGTTGTCTAGTCTTTTTCTTGCCCCAAAATTAGTCCTCTCCTTAACCCTAACGCTAGCCCAAAATTAGGTCCACTAGAAGCGAGTCTTTATCTTGCCAGTACCGCCAAGGGATATATTTGTCCCAAGAGGCTGTGATTTGGTGGTAGTCGGAGAGATCGACAGCTGAGATCGAATCGACTTGTTGCCTTTCCTCAAGCTATTGACATTGTTGATAAGAATATCTTTGCCACCGCAGTCGAATCCAGTGGTAGCTTCCCCTTTTAAGGTTAAAGACATACTTTGCCCTTCTTCTTGGATAAATATTTGTGTGTTTCCTCTCTTCTTAGCGAACATCTTTTTAAAAATTATGGCACACAAATGAGCGATTAAAAAGTTACGCTACCATCTTATAAAATCACACGAAACGCCAAGCAGCTAGGGTGACACGGCTCTCGCCCGCCGCCTCTCCGGTCCTTCGCTGGCCATTAATATTTACCTCTTTGGCAACATCGGTGGAATTGAGGACCACCGTAGTAGTAGCACCAGTTTTGATGGAATAAATAGGGCCATAAGTTTCAGCCCACTTTGCAAAGGTCATGTGAGGTTTCTTCTCCTTCATTTGAAGCAAATTACCAACTACGGGCACGCCAGGAACCTCTGCATCATATTCATGTCCCCCAGGAAAAAGAAAACACAAAATATATTATTAAAAAACTCGAAAATCACTCACTTTTTCCCATTTTTTGTTTTTCTCTAAAGCAGAAGCAAAGATTACCTGGTAAAGATGGAAGAGTGGACTGGCCATTCGTCCTCCGGGTAAAGCCGAATTTCCTCAGGAAGATAGAGAAGAGCAGCAACAATGAAAGCCCACCAAGAATGGCCGTAGTAGCTAAAGGCAGCGGACGTTCTTGCATATCTTGGAGCATGGACATAGCCTCTCAATTGATGCTTGAAAGTGAAGAGTCTATGGCTGTTGAATTGAATGAAAGGACAAGAGACTGCGGATAAAACAGATAGCTTGGGGCTGATTTATAGAGCAGCAACTAGGGATAAGGGCATCATAAGTGCCATAATTTTCGTTCGACGCTCACTTAAGTGTTGTAATATTTTTTTTCCCATGGCTTGAGTGTCATAAATTATATACGTTGCTCACTTGAGCTCCGTAACTTTTTTCCGATCACTTGAGCATCATATAACTTTTCAATCGAAACTTTTTAAAAACGTTTAACAAAAGTGCTTTGCCACATTAGATTTCAAATACTTTGATGAATGGTTTTAAATATTTCTGACACTCATGTGATAATTGGAAGTTGCGGTATTCAAGTAATCGAAAAAAAAAAAAAGTAACGACACTCAATTGAGCGCCCATACAAAAATTATGGCACTTGTGATGTATTATCCCACGAAAACTTAATAGGACAAATTGGTCGGAGCAATTTAAAAAACACATAAGCCGTGTAGACTGAGTAAAGAGATCGGTTTATCGATTGGTGCAATTAATTGAAGCAAGAGGAAGCGAAAAGCATAGCACTGAGCAAGAGCGAGGGGAATATACGATTCGGGAAATGGTGACCGGCTAGAGTATCAGGGTTTTGGCGTTATCGTTAACTCGAAAACCCCAGAAAGTTTGTCTCTTTTGTTTTCTTAGAAAGTAGAGAAAGATGCCCGAGAGGTAGTGAGGATTGTGGCTGGGGAGGACGGTAGGTGGCGGCATGCAAGATTTCGGGGGAGATGATTTGCTTTCGGGGCATCTCTTCCTTTGGACGAATAGAACAATTAAAGCTAAAAGGCCAAAAGGTTCGAAGAAGATGATGATGATGACCTCTTGCAAAATGATCTTCTACAAAAAGCTGCGAGGTAAAACATAAGAGTGGACAAATTAAGCACACTAACGAGACAAGGATTTGCGTACTTAAACTTCGGGTTAAATATGTGGCTCCACGTATTAGATGTGGCAAATATGATGACATGCACAAAGAACATGTTAATCACAACGACGTAATGCATCAAACTGAAGTCGTTTCTCTTCTGGCCACAAAAAATAACTGTAAGTTCAAAGAAGGAATGATTCAAATTTGGGAATTCGTTTCATTCAAAATCAAAGAGGAGAGATAAAAGGAGAAGAGATATGAGATCAACTTTAAAGGAAAACAAGTTACAAGTCGATCACTGAGCGTTTCCTTTATCGCGTGGGGTTCAATAAGATTCCATTAGGGATTCAATTTCGACTAGACTTCTAATAAGGTTTTGATATGCCTCCAAATTGTTAGTTTCACAACTTGACTCCTAAAAGAATAGAGAAATGACACAGTCGTTCTCCTATTTAAAAGACGGCTTCAGGCACAAGTCAGCATAAACTTGTTAATAATATATATATTTATACATTAATAATATTAAATCAAACATCAATTGTCCATCCCATTGATCAATCTAGTTCTCAACATCCAATTATGGTTACACTTAAAGGCTTGTGACAAGAGCTGCCAACATTAACTTCTAGCTAGGTCTTTCGCCTATATCAATCGATGGCTTGAGCCCTAAAAATAGTATGCATACTCAGAAGCCCTCAGTGGGTCCAAAACATAGCGACAACGAGTATGAAACCACAAACTCATGCTTCAATAATCCATGAAACCAATCAAAAATCCATCTCATAACCGAATTCACAAAACAAAAACATATAATCTTTCACAATCTAATCCATCAAGCATGTCACATTTCATTAAAACATTTATCATCCCACTTCATTTTCTTTTCATATTCTGGGTAAAGCATTTCTCAAAACATTTTAGGAATAATCAACTCACAAACTATTTTTTTGTCTAAATTAAAAAATTATTTCAATAAATTCTTTACTATGTCATTTCAAATCAACAATAGGGTGTAAGAAAAGATAAGTAACAGTCACCGCTAACCAAAAGCTAAAATTCAAAACTACACTGCCAGGAAGCTTCAACTAGGACAATTTAGTGTTAATATTTTGACGATCTGCCTGCGTATTCCTTCCGGCCAATTTTGTCCAAAAATGGCTAACTTGAAGGCCGATCATTCTACGTGACACAACTAGTTCTAATTTGGATGAGTTACTAAATATTCTTTAATTTTATTGAGTTCTTTTTCTTACTTTCCTTTTTGTTTATTTATTTATTTCTATTTCTCTAGACTGATGCTAGGACCTTAATGAGGGCCGGACATAAGCGAGGTTCAGGATACCCTCACCAGCCATTATCGAGGCCCCAGGGACTGGCGAAGGGAGACAAGGAAAGAAGAAAAAAAAGGAAAGAAAAAAAGAAACAAAAAATAATAATAATCGTCCACATCAGCGCCAACTGTACCATGTAGGACTGTTAGTGCTTATTGGACTGCCAAGTCAGCAATTTTCGTGCAAAATTTTATGGAAGAACTATATTAACAAATCGTTAAAAGGTTTAGAGTTAAATTCGCTATTAAAATGTATAGCATTGAATTAGCCGTTGTTCAATATGCTTATGACTTTTTGGATAATTTTTCCCATTTTTTTTTTTTGTATTGACATTGATACGTGGTTTGGTGTGGCCCTATGTAATGTGATTCAGATTCCTCCCGAGTGTGTGAAGATTCCAAGCACAAAAATATTTTTTGCATGTACCGTCACCTGAGACTCACGTAATCACTGTTCGAACAACCGAAACACTTGAAATCGATTGGCACAATGAAAATCGCTAAGGATCATTGTTCACATTTTAGCAGAAAGACAAAGAACAAAAGCATCTGAATTGTATCTCAAACGAATTTTTTGTCAGGCATTGGTGTGTAATGAATCTTTGAGGAGTCATCGGTCGACCTTGTTTGTGCACATTTGTCGTAAACACACCGCAGAACGTGAAAAGGTGATCTAAGAGCTCCTAAAAAGAAAAATCTGATCCAGGCAGACCAGTCGCAATCCTATCATGGCATTGACTCTACACTCTTATGTTGAGGTAGTCCTTGGGCAATCTATCATTCCGTCTTGCGATCCAACAAAGCAGCTCAAATCATGAATTTGCCGTTCTTTCGAAGGAAATTAATGCATTTCTTGTATTTACTAATCCAACTAAATTAAAGGAGGATAATTCTTTCAACTGAATTAAGGAACCAAAAACATACATAAGCAGCCTCAACTTCGGTATGTTGTTGCGGGACTAGAATGGATCATTGCCTAAGCAAACCTATCCTTGAGTCCATGTTACCACAGAGCAAAGTGATCGGTTTCTTGTAAGGACCCTTGAACATTTGAACATGACATCGTAATTGCATTAACAATATAATGACATCAAGACGGCGACACTTCACGCAGGGTCAGCCTCTTTCGTTTTCATCAAAACCAACAAAAAGGCGATGTCCAAACTAGTCTTAAGTCTTGCTTGTACCAGCATCACACCCCGTTGAAACATCTACCACACAGCAAGACTTAGAAACTCTGCATTTATTAGCAAACAAGAGAAAACCACTACATCAAATAGAGAATTCTTCAGTGCCCACCATTCTTTCTTCATTGGGATTATCTCGGTTTTAGCATTGCTTGCATTGGGTGAAGCTTATGAGTCGTCAATCCCACCGTGTCCACATTTTCTTCCTCGCCATCCCTCAGTCGCCATTCAAATTCCTGGATTAATCTGCCGATGGCCGTGCAGGATATTAACATGGCCTGAAGAGCTCCAGCACAAACCCTCTTCCCTCCTCCAAAGGCCGATGTCTTGAACAAGTCTGCTGGCTCATACTTCTCATCAAGAAATCTCTCGGGCATCCACTCTGCTGGTTTCTCATATATATTCTTGTCCATGTTACATCCATATATATTTATAGCAATCTAGAACAACACAATTGAAGATTCAAATTCCTTATCCAACATGCGAGGCACGGAACAGGCATAAAAAATCATATGTGGTTATCTACCTGGCTTCCAGCTGGGACAAAGTACCCTCCTAATTGGGTATCTTCATGTACATAGCGCGGAGGAATTATGGGAACTGGACTGTGTTTCCTCAGAGTTTCATGGAATACAGCATTCAAGTACGGAAGCTGAGACAAGTGGTCCTCTGTGAGGGTTTCAGAACCACATACATTTCGAATCTCCTGGACGAGTCGATCCTGTCGAGGAAGTCACAAATGCTAAGCTTAAGGACGAAAATCAGCGACCTCAGAAATAACGGATAAGCTAAATAATTAGCTCAACCTGGCATTTTGGACTCTTAGCAAGTTCATACAAAGCCCACTCTGTTGTGACCATAGTGGTATCAGAAGTCTCGATTATTGGCTCCCAGAGCAAAATAGTGATCTGCTCTTCAGAAAGCGTCTTGGCTTCGGATATCAAGAAGCCACTATAACTGTTCCCTTCCTGCTCATAAGTTGACCCAAGTTACTACAAAAGCTACAACTAATTCAAAAAATTAAGTTGAAGTAGAAAAGACCATGGCCTGTTCAGCATTCAGTACTGGTTAACACATTTCAAGCCATCCAGGAATTACATCAAAACAACCTATCTTTCCAGTTGTTTCCGATTGTTCTCTCCAACATTTCAGGAAGAAAATGTTAAAGCACAAAAAATATGTCCTAATTATCAATATAAATTGCTGATATCCAAAAATTTGTCCTAATTATCAATACAAACTACTAATATCCAATAAGAGCAACAATCAATTTGCAGTCTTCTAAGAATACTTCCACATTAATCAAAACAAAAAACTGCTGTTTTTTTTTCCCCAAGTTTTCTAAATAAAGTTCTCAAGGAAACTTTGAAACGAGCGCTACCTCCCCTGAAGCGATTCTCTGTTTTTGCTCTTTCGCTAGGGCTTTCGCCACCACATTCCTACGGAAAGCCAGGTGTTCAATCTTCTTTTCAAAGCTTTTATTAGGAATCCATCTCAAGAAAGGAAAGAAATCCCTCCAGTCCACCTCAATTGCACCAGCCATCATGTCCGACACCATAACCTTGAACATTTCCTCTTTGGACAATGTTGTCCCAAGTTCCTCCACATATATGGATTTCACTTCCCGTCCCAAAGCCTGAAATGCGATCACCAATTGACCCTGATCTTTTGCTTTTCTTCTCTTGTTTTTGTTTAAAAAGAATAGAAAATACAAAGCAGCTTACTTGTTTGAGTGCCAGCCCAAATAGTTCACTCTCGAAGACTTTCCTGAAATTGACAGCTTCAAGAGGATGGCCATCTACAATGGCATGTAGTTGTCTAGAAACGTTTTCCATCATGGTGTCTCGGTTGGATCGTAGCCGCTTCTGCATATAGATGCACATAAACAAGCACTAAGTCGAAGTGACAAGAATCTAGTGGTAAGATATTTACTCCTGAATTGATTTGCGCAAACACATCTTCACTGTTCTTTCTCAGCAAATGGTTTCTCGTCATCTATACTGTTCACAAATGTTCGTATGCACTTGCATGTTTTGTCGCTCCTACTGAAAATAAACCCATTAACAATTCTGGATGATTTCAATGAGTTCCCCGATTATGGCACATAAATCAAGATTTTTAGGCTGCGTAATCAAGATGAGGTGTCGTGGTGTATGCTATTTGCAGACGATATTGTGCTTATTGATGAGACTAGGGCTGGGGTTAACGCTAAGTTACAGGTATGGAGAAGCATGTTAGAACCTAAAGTCGAAGTAAGATGGAATACTTGAAGTGTAAGTTTAATATGGTAGGAAGAGGGGATCAAGAAGCCATAAATATGCTCGAACAGGAGGTACCTAAGAAAGATACATTTAGATATCTGGGATTAATATTGCAAAAGGAGGGAGAGATTGATAAGGATGTAAGCCATAGAATCAGAGCAGGTTGGATGAAATGGCGCAGTGCATTGGGATTTTTGTGTGATCGCAAAATTATTCTTAAATTAAAAGGAAAACTTTATAGAACAGTAGTCAGACCTGTCATGTTATACAAAGCTGAATGTTAACCATCACAAAAGAAACATGGGCATAAAATGAGAGTAGCGGAATGTGGATGTTAAAGTGGATATATGCTCATATAATGATGGATAAGATAAGGAATCAAGAGATTCGACGAAAAGTTGAAGTAGAACCTGTGGCAGAAAAGATGAAAGAGCATAGATTGAGATAGTCTAGGCATATTCTCCGAAATCCCTTAGATACATTGGTACGAATAAAAATTTGCTATCGAGAGCATAACACAAAAAAAACAAGAGGTCGGTCAAAACTTGCTTGGGAAAAACAGCAAAACAAGATTTAATGAAGTGATAAATAGATTGGCGTAAGGTTTGTCTTAGGACAGAGTAGAGGAAGGCTATTGGTGTTATGAGAAGATAGTGTATAGATGCTAGATAGATAGATATATAGATATATATATTTTTTATTTATTTATTTTTACACATTTATCTATTTTCCCTCAATTGATTCTGTTTTTATTTTTATGATATTTTAGGGTTCATCGACCGCCGATCCCAACTAGTTTGGGATAAAGGTGTTGTTGATGTTGATGTTGTATGGTAACACCCTAGGAAAAGCGTTTCTGAACACTTTTGGAACAGAAATGCGTATGGTTCAAATATGTTCCAAAAGTGTTCCGAGTGTCGGATAACAATTTTGAAGAAATAAAAAAAAATTATTTCTGGGTTTTGGAATACTTTTTGGAACACTTTTGGAACCACACCCATCGACGCAGCCACCACCCGCTGACTCAACGGCGACGGAAAAAAGTGTTCTCTTTGAAAATAAAAAAACAAAACGTGTTCTCGAAATACTTTTGGAACAGAAACGCGCATGGTTCGAAAAATATTTCAAAAGTGTTCCGAGTGCCGGAGAACACTTTTGAAGAAAAAAAAAATTATTTCTGGATTTTGGAACACTTTTGGAACCGTCACCGTCGACGCGGCCACCACCCACCAACCCAGCGGCAACAGAAAAAAGTGATCTTTTTGCACTTATCAAATGCATTTTTGTTTTCAGAAATTGTAGCGGGAAACAGAAACATAAAAAAGTATTTCTGTTAAAAAAATATTCTCAAGAACAGAGACCGTACGCAGCCTTAGAAGCCTAACAGGCGTGCATATGTACAAGAGCACATGCCCAAAGAGGGTCTTCTAGCAGCTTACCTGAGCATTCGCGCCTAAGATATTTGCAATTATGTATCTCTTCACTATCTTGTGGAATTCATCATAGTCGCTCATAGCAACCATACATTTATCGGCTGTGAGGATCCGCAGGGCATTTGACACCTTTCTCGAAGAAATTGACGAGAATCTAGTAACCATAGCCTGAAAACAGTAAGGAGGATTGCCTGAGCACTCAGCAGACATTTCAGAACATCCTAATAGCACGAGATCATTAACTGATGTGAAAATAGCCCATATCTTATCGCGAACACCAAGCAGCCAGAGTGACACGACTCTCGCCAGCCGACTCTTGGTCCTTCACTGGCCATTAGTATTACCTCTTTGGCAACATCAGTGTTGCTGAGGACCACCATAGTAGCAGCACCGGTTCTGATGGAATAAATAGGGCCATAAGTTTCAGCCCACTTTGTAAAGGTCTTGTGAGGTTTCTTCTCCTTCAGTTGAAGTAAATTCCCCACTATGGGCAACCCAGGAACCTCTGCATCAAATTCAAATCCAACAGAAAGAGAGGAAGGGGGAAAAAACGATAAAAACACAAAGTTATCACTGCAATAGACGAAAAGAGCTCTCTGTTTCCAGTTCTTTCTCTGAGCAGAAACAACAATTACCCGGTACAAGTGGAAGAGTGGACTGGCCATTTATCTTCTGGGTAGAGCCGAATTTCCTCAAGAAGAAAGAGAAGAGAAACAACAGTGAGAGCCCACCAAGAATGGCCGTAGTGGCAAAAGGCAAGGGCAGTTCTTGCAAATCTTGGAGAGTGGCCATCGACGTTCAGATGGAACTTGAAAGTGAAGAGCGTCAGTGGTTCTTGAATCGAATGAAACGATGAGAGATGACGAATAAAAGAGACAACTTGGGGCTAATTTATACAGCAGGAACTATCTCCTATCGGTCGGTCGGAGCAATTAAAAATCACAGAAGCCGAGTAGAGATTGCTCTACTCATTTCCGCAATTTATTAATTGAAGCATGCAAGAAGTTTGCAATAAACAAGAGGAAGTTAACAGTGTGCAAGGAGAGCGAGTGGGGGAATGTACGATTCGGAAGATCGTGACCCATCCGAGTGATCGAGCTTTAGTCCTTTTCTTCAGCTGTTCGGAACTCGGGAATCTCATAAGGTCTGTGCCTTTCCTGTCTTCTTACAGAGTAGGAGAAAGATGTCCGGTGGGAAAGATTCTGAGAAGGAGACACAGCAGGTGGCGACATGGAAGAGCTCGGGAAAGGTGATTTGCCTTCGGGGCATCTCCATCCTTTGAGATTCTGTTGCATTTTGTGTTAGGACAGAACCAGGCAAAAGGACAAAGGGCCTCGATGATGGTGACCTCTTTTGGACAATGAGAAATTCTTCAACAAAAACAGTGGGCCAAAGCTTAAGAGTGGAGTGGATACATAAATTTGCCCCTACTTCTTAAACCGACATTAAAAAGGCCGGGCCCGCTTAATCAGAGTGAGTTTGCCGGGAGACCACCTTACTGGATATAAGATCTTCATCTAAACGAGGTTTTGAGTCAACAGATGTGTCAGATATTATGACGTGCAGAATGAACACTATAACCCCAATGGCCAATGGCGTACGTTCATCTGATGTGTCAAAGTAAAGCTGTTTCTCTTTCTTTCGGCACATGACTGGATGTCATCCGATAGTTGAAGTAGCATTTCGTTTTGCTCCAAATCGCCCGGAGATGGAATCCAGGAAAGGGTAATTTATGGTTTCGATATGCTCCAAAATACTTATGGTGGGGAATCCATTTCTACTTCCAAGCACCCAGCTCATGTGCCTCTGTGGAAAGGTGCCAAAGTTGCTGATTTCTTCATCGCCATGTGTCTGTTCCCCGTTGAGAATGCAGGCTTTTGGGCCTACGGAAATCTAAGTACAAATCTTTCACTTTCTCCGCTAAGAATTTGAAGAAAACGTCAACATTAAAAGATCTCGCGGGACAAAATAGTCACATGACTTTATGACTGGCTCCCATCAACATAGCTGTGGCAATGAGGAATGCTGATGGAGATCTTGTCTAACAATGGTTATGGAATTACTATTGCTTCATGTGAGTTCAAACGAAGAAGCCCGCCAAATACTGCTTCAATTGGTATTTCCACTGGATTCTATATTGGTTGGGAATTGCTTTAGCTAGACTTTCTTAACTGGTGATGTTCGCTCATTTTGCAACAAGGAATATCTTTCATCGAAATTAGTTCTTCGATTTTTATTAAGAAGGTTCTATGACTCAGTTCTCAAAAAAATATGTATGACGAAGAACAAATCACACAAAAAAGATATAAATATGGACAAAAATGTTTGGATTGATAATGGGTTTGAAATCAACAAAGGGACCATACTAAATTATAAAACTACTAGGAAAGCTGTAAAGAAATCTGTAAATGATTTAGAATGGAATTGATTTGCAGAAACTAAAGATGCAGAAACTGAAAGTACAAAAAAAGCTAAATTGCAACAGAACTTGGATGTTTTTGTATGAGTTGTTGATATGTTTTCTTCCTCTTTCTTTTGAGTATTTGTATTCCCTGCACCTTGCAACTGCTCGGGCGATTCCTAATTTCAACTGTTGAAATTTGGCGCCTTCAATAACCACCCCTTTTTGGCCATGTTCTCCATAGCTTTTGTCCGTCAAAATTGATCTTCAGCTACTTTTGTGATTTTAAATTTGAACCTCTTGAGTAACCTCCCATGATCTATTTGTATCCACTAATTTTGCTCCTTGTTAACTTCCCCAAAACGTGGCTGACTGGGCTGATCCATTACCTTCTATGCTCATGACCATTCCCCATGGGCTCTTGGTGATTTTCGGGACTTTATCAATTCACGGCTACTTACCAAGCTTCGGCAACGAATAATTATGTTGCCCAATTCCCGAATATCAAGTTCTTGCTGTTCTTAGCATACCGCATCCAACTTGTCGATTCTTGGTAAATCACTATTTATTTTACCGAAACAAGACCGAATTGGGATTTAATGACCCTGATTCCCACCCGGTACTTTTATTATTTGGTGTCAACAAATGCCCTCTTTTAAAAGAATTATTATTTTTTAAATTCTTTTAAATGCTAAGAGTGAAAAGTCACTTACTTTTGTTTAGCTGCCTGTTCATTGCCTTGTTCTGTGCGCTTGCCTTTTCAATCCTTTTCACATTAGTCTGACACTGACACACACACACACACACAGTTGTTCCCACAATATCACAACTTCTCGCTTTTTAGAACCTTTTGAAACTCTTTGTCTTCCTTGTTGTTCTTAAATCGTAGGAGCTGTGTCATTGGCTTTGTTTTTCCAAATAAATTGGCAATAAATCTCTTGAGGAAATTAATTTTTCCGAGAACCACTCGAAGTTGCTTCTTTGATGTGGGGTGTTGAAGTTATATGATAGCCTTTGCCTTGTTTCTATCAATCTCAATCCATCTTTGATTGACTAGGAATCCCAAAAAGTTTCCTGCCCGCACCCCAAAGGCACACTTAGTTGGGTTCGTCTTCAACTTATATTTCCTCATCCTAGTAAAAGCTTGCTCAAGATACTCCAAATGATTTTCCCGAGTCGGTTAACCCACAACATTATCAATGTAGGCTTCTAAGAATTTAATAATTATATCATGGAAAATTAAATTCATCGCTCGCTGGCATGTTGCTCCTGCATTTTTTGATCCAAAAGGCATGACCACCCATTGAAAAGTCCCTATTGCACTAGGACATCTGAATGCTGTCTACGGTACATCGTCATCAGTAATGAAAATCTGATTGTAACCCAATGACCATCTATTAAAGACATCATTTCATTTCGATGTCGAATCTACTAACATGTCTACCATTAGCATCTGATATTCATCCTTAAGAGTAGCATTTTTGAGATCCCGAAAATCAATACAAACTTGCAGCTTCCCTTTTTCTTTTTCACTAGAACAATGTTCGAAAGCCACTCTACATACCTAGTTGTCTCGATGAACTCTGTCTTCAACAGCCTTTTTGTATCTTCCTTGACTTTATCGACTACATCTAGGGAAAATCTTCTCGTTGGCTATTTGTATAGGCAAAATCACTTCTTGATTGGAAGACGATGTTCAATAACATCTCTTGACAAACCAGGCACCTCATGATAATCCCACGCGAAGCAGTCTTTATACTCTTTGATCAAGTTGATCAGATCTTCCTTCATGCCTCATTGCAAAAAAGTACTTACATACGTTGGTCGGTAACAATCAGGTTCTCCAGTATCAACCTCTAGCAATGGGTCTTGAGTCTCTATTGACTTGTCATTTTCTCTGATTGGTGTCTCCTCCCATTCTTCAATGCAGTCTGAAGCCTCAACACTTTGCTGAACCATCCCCGCCAAGAACGCAAAGTAACTCTCATAGATTTCTTGCAATAATAACTCGCTTTCCATAGAGAATGTTTAGTACTTCGATTGCCAAACTAGACTTGGGAATCCACTCAGTTTTACTATCCACAAAATGGAAATAAGAAAAGGATTGTGAATTTGTCCTTAGCGGTTCTACAATGTGCTTTCTACATTGGCAATCTCGTTGCTCTTGATGCATTTCTGTCCAACCAATTGAAGCAAGTCCCAAATTCGCTTCAACATACTTCACCTTTTTGCCATTCCAAAATGCTAATACCTGGTGAAGTGTTGAAGGTACACATTGATTGGAATGTATCCAATCTCTCCCAAGAAGCAAATTGCATGGCCCATCTGACTCTATCACAAAAAACATAGTCTTTGATGTTTTGGATCCTATATTTAAATCAAGGACAATTGCCCCATTGATCTCGGTAACTTCCCCAAGAAAGTCAGATAATTGCACGTTTGATGAATAAATCTTCATCATCTCCCCCTAACTTCTTGAAATATTTTTGTTTTGGTAAGGCAACTTCTTGAAATATTTATAAGACATCATATTCAAGTTTTCTCCTGCGTCTACAAAGATCTTGCTAATAGGACGGTCACTGGCCCTGCTTGAAATAACTAAGGACCTCAAGTGCCTAGCTTTATCCGATGATACTTTCTCAAACTTGATGGCTTCCTCGTCGAGGAATTGAAACTCTGCCATTGCCACTTCTTTCTTTGAGATGTGCTCTGGATCTTCTTCCACTTTCAAACATGCCCCATATTTAGGTTGAAGTTTTGCATGGACCATCTCATTGGGGAATAACATTCCTTCGACATCTTGGAATGACCTGCTCGGCAACTTTTGTCATCCTCAGGTGGAGACCTCAAGTCTCTTTGCTATGTTTTCCTCGATGTCTCGAATTAAGGTCCACACTGAACTGCCCAAATTTGATCGTTTGAGACGTATCTTGAACCTCCTTTCCCTTTGCCAATTTAAGATGAGAATGACTTCCCGAATCAACTATAGAATTTCTTTCCATTTTCACAGGCTCCTTCTCACAAGGATTTTGTCTTCAAACCCAGTTCTTTCTCTTGTAAATTGGTATGGCTATTGAAACTTGCGGTGCCATATTTTCAATCCGATTAGTCCCAAAATTCCCCTATCTATTTTTCATTCTTTGAAAATGTCTTTTCATGGTTTGGTAGGATGCTTGACCATTCAGCTTAGCTATTAACCATTTATCTTCATGGGGATCATATGAAACATTAACAGTCTTTTTCTTTTGTGGGATTGGATTTGGTGGTGGAACATCAAACTCATCTTTCTAGCCAGTTGGTTCAGTTGGCAATGACGAAGGTGGATAGTTAGATATATCTCCATAGCACACCACATACTCAAATTTTACGCTTGGTTCCCCAAGTAAACCTACTTTAGGATCCCCTTCTTTGTACCTCTGCCACAAGTTTTTTTTCTTTTCAGGTTTTCGTGGAGTCTCATCCTTTTTGAGAGCCCGACTCTTGATCTTCCGATCTAAAAAATCCTACCTTGGATGATCAACACGAGCTTCCTTCCTATAAGTTAGTTCATTAGTATTTCTTTTCTTCGGCACTTGCACTAACTGTTTCGGTTGAACTTCTTCCCTTCTTGACTGGAAAAAAGGAAGTATAGTTGATACTATATCAAATCTTACTTGTGGTCTATCTTTTCTTCGAACGAATGACCCTATACCTTCCTCTGGTACCCCTCACAATCTGGAACTTGGGAACTTCCCGATTTTGACTCAATTCCTGTTGACATCAAGCACACAATCTTTTGTCATCATATTTTGCCGATTCATGGATGTTTACCATGATGATTATCTTCAAGAAAGGATCTGTAACCACCTCCATGGGAGCCTTGCCTTTATCTGCGACAAATTCGATTTACCTTACCGAATTGCCTCTTGAATTGTCTTTCTAAAGACAATACAATTCACTGTGTCATGGGTCATTGAATGATGCCACTTGTAATACCTTTCGTTAGCCAACTCTTCCTTAGACGAGATTACTTAACCTTCAGCGAATTTAATCATTCCATTTTCTAATAACAAGTCAAATATCTCATCTAGTTTAAAAATATCAAATGAGTAATTATTTGTCTCCTTAGCTTTAGACTTGGATACATCTTTCACTCTAGCTAGCTTAAGAGCTGGGCACATTTATGGCTTCTCAAGTACCATGGTTGCCACTACTATCTCATTCTCTTCCTCGGTAATATCTCCAAATTCGGTACTTTTGGCAAGAGCCATTGTTTGCCGATTATCCTTCATCGGTATCTTGTCCTTCTCCTTCAACAAATGTTCATACTTGGATACTCGAGGCATTAATTGAAATAGGTCATCAAAGGCTTGTCCTTCAAACCTTTCTCTAAGATTAAACTTTAGCCCCTTAAAAGCCAAATGAGTAAACTCTTTCTCCATGAGAGAAGTCAAACATCTCTTTCTAGATCTCTTGAAAGGAGCGACAAACTGGTCTATAGTCTCTATGCTATAGTAGTACAACCTTGCCAAATTGACTACCGTTACCTCAGGTATCAATCGGTAAAATTGAAAATAGAATTATCTTTCCATCTCAGCCCATATTTGGATTGAGTTCGCAGGCAAGTTGTCACGCCCCGAATCCGTCGAGCACATGAACATCCCTGCAAGTAAACAATACATCTCTCGTGGTCCCAAGATCCACAAACAAGTCGAGAGATAATATATGTATACATTAGGCATGCGGAAGAGGTTCTTAATAAATCCCCGTATAATATATAAGTTAAGTGAGACCTGGATAGCATAATAACTGTCGTACATCATAACATACGGTTCGTACAAATACCGACTACTACTACAATCCACTAGGCAAGGGCGACGGGGTAAGCACATCAAAAAGTATGACCATCATCGACATCCAAAAGGGCAATGATCGGGGGTCACCATCACAAGATCGAACCAATAAGCTAAGACACCTAAGATGAGCTGCTGGAGTCCCCGATGTCCTCGGCATCCTCCGTCAGCTCGTACTTCGAGAAGGTCTCAGATGGAACATCGATCGAATCCTCCATGGTCGCCTCATGTGACGGCTCCGCAAGATCCTCCTCGGTAGCCTCCACGACGATGACCTCGTCCTCCTCCACAATAAAGTCCAGCGTCGGGGTCTTCTCCGGCCCGTTCCTAGAACCAACTACGGAACCCTCTAGTAGCTCCTGCTCCCCAACGGTCTGACACCAATTAGGGATTCACCTTGGGGTACCTCGTGGGGTTTCAGCGGCCCAATCTGCTCATTCCCAACTTTCTTAAACCATGCCTCGAACCTATGAGGCTTCCAATCAGGGCTACTATCATCGACCCATGCGACCATACACTTTCTCACGTAAATGTTCCCCTACCTATCCGGAGACTCATCAAAATACGTCGTCATCTTCTTGGGATCCCCAAAACGTATGGGCCACATATCTAAGGCCTAGGATCTATGAAAATAAGTGTCCCCAAAGGGGTGGGATACACATCTCAGTAAAAGAGTCCTAACCCTAGGTCAGGTCGACCATCCACTCAAGTAGTCGCACACCCCAATAATTCCACTCATAGGCATATAAGCACAAATAAATAAAACAGCAACATATAGATGACAGGCATGCAAGTATGACAACATGTCACACTCAGATGATAATGCACAATTCATCCTGCCATCTCACCACAACCACCTCTTCTTGCCTGCCTCAATCTCCAGCCCGCGATTAGATCGCATCAGGCTTAGTCCGCATAAACGCATCAGACCGTCATCGGCAACCCGCGTAAACGCATCAGGTTCCGATGAATCTCCAGGCCAATACATCATCTCATCCATCCTTCCCGCGAATAGTTCGCATCGGGACCGTGGCCATCTCAACCTCGCTATTTCATGGCATCAGGGCGCCACACAACATCAACTCCACCCCGCGATCTCGTCGCATCGGGGTATCCATCTTCCGCCTCGCGTTTCATACGCCTCAGGACCTCGCTATATCATGCTCATGTCATGATTTTCAAAATTGTTTCCATACATGACAATATGTGTAATCCAGGCACAATTCAAAGAACTCATGGTATGCAAGGCAATCAAGTGACACACACACGTGGCGAATGATTTAAACACAAACAATAGCACACATAACCCTCCTATTACCACTTAGGATATATTAAGAGCTATTCTTTAGAAAATCCTCATAAATCGATCGAACTAAACCTCGACTCACCCAATTGAATCCAATCTCCCTATCCTAAGTTTAGAATTCCCTTACCTTGCATTTGATTACACAAATTCCTCCTTGCAAGTGCCTCAAGTCTCGGCCAAATCAATCCAAGAGTCAATTCACCGTACAACCTAGCATATTCAATCAATTCGTCAATTTTTTTTGCCCAATCTCTCAATCCATGAACCATAATCCTCCATAACACAACTCTCATCATCAAAATATACCTAAATCATCAACTTGAACCTCAAACCATCCATCACTAGCCCCCAACAGCCCCGGCCTTACACAGAACCGAATCGATTTCTCTCGATTCTGTGCAAACCGGGCACAATTTACCCTATATCTACTCCAAATCTAACATTTAATCCTCATCCTACCTCTTAGTATGTCTATCTAAGGGTTCTTGAGGCTCACCATGAGTTTGAGTCAAATGGCTGCCGGAATTCCGTTACAAGTCGCCGAATTTCTCAAGTCAGTTTTCCCGACAAATTCTATCCATGATTTACAAGATCGATCCATGGTCAAAACTTCATCAAATTGAACCCTAATTTTTATCAAAGATTCATACACATGTCTACTAGATCTCCACCAAATTTTGCCTAAAAAATCTAACATTTCGGCCTTCAAAAGGGTTAGAAACCGGACCTACCACAGGTTGAGCTCGATTCTATCGACTCTCGGGAAAACCCTTGGTCGGGACTCCTCGGTGCTCCAAATGGCTCGATTCTTATTCGAGGAGGTCAGTAAGACGTGGAGTTTGATTGGTGTGGTCGGTCGGTGGTCAAGTGGTCGCCGAAAAGTGGCGTCGTGGGCGGCGAATGGCGGCTCCAGTTCTAGTGGGCTATCGGTAAAAACAAGGAAGAAGAAGATGAAGATTTTCGGTGGTGATGAGGGAGTATGGCCGACCAAATGAAGTGAGGAGAGAGAGAAAATGTGTTATATACAAGGCTTGGTCAATGCTTTGAATGGTAGGTTTGGCATAGTAGATTTAACCACTCTTTACACCATCCATTGATGCTTGTCCTCAATGTCAATCATGCATTATCCAATGGCCCTCATTTCTCCTTGAATTCGGCAGCTCTTAGGAGGGTTTAATGACCAAATTACCTTTCTTCAAATGCTTGGGCAAGGTTCTAAGCTTGAGGGGCAAAAAGATAATTTTACCCAGGACGTTCAGAACGTTGTTTTTCTCGTTCCAAAACTCTTCGATAGGGCGACAGGCAATTCGAATAACGTTGGAATTCTTGATTTTTCATTTCAAATTTTTCGAGACTCGTTTATGATGATTTCCTCTATCGGACGTGGCTCCAACCTATCCTGAACCAACAGGTGGCTTTTGCGGACTTTACGCGTATCGACCTTGTGATTCTTATCACATTTAGGGCTCATCAATTCGTAGCAGTTTTGGTTGTCATGTAACCGTGAGGGTTTATCACTAGTCCCTTTGGTCACGATCTTCACTATCCGATTTAGGAAAAATTTACAAATCATTCGTTGGTTAGGCGGCATCACCCGCATTCCAATCGTATGACACTCGCAAGGCATTCCCTAATCTTTCTTGGATCGGCGTTTTTGTGGTTCTAAATATCCCCTCGACAATCCTTATGGTCAAAGCGCCATTTCTTACCCGAATTCCCTAGGTCCACGTACCATGTCTCGCGTTAGCCATCCCCTTTTGGTCAGTCTACTCAAATTGATCAGATTCGAGCGAGATATTACTGAAATACATCTCTAGATTCATTTCTCATTAAAGAGTCTGAAATTGACTGGAAATCAGAAGTCACAACTCTTCCCCCCTTACAAAACTTTCGTCCTCAAAATTTACATTACACTTAATTATTCAAATAAATGGGGGTGCTGTCGCCTCATCGTCTCTTCATTTTTCCATGTAGCATCTTCAGTTCCATGGTGCTCCCACACTATCTTGACTAGGGGAATCTTCTTATTCCTGAGTACTTGCTCCTTTCGGTCTTTGATCTTTATCGGCTTCTCTACGTAAGACACTCTGTCGTCCATTTCTATGGTTTCGTAGTCCAAAACATGTGTTGGATCTGGTTTGTACTTTCGCAGCATCGACACATGGAACACATTATGCACCTGGGATAGATTTGGCGGCAGGGTAAGCCTGAGGTCAAGGTTTCAATCCGCTCCAGTATCTCAAATGGGCCTACATACCTTGGGCTCAGTTTCCCCTTCTTTCCGAATCATGATAATCCTCTCATTGGTGATACCTTGAGGAAGAAGTGATCGCCCACTTGAAATTCCAAGGGCTTGCGCCGCTTATCTACATAGCTCTTCTGACGACTCTGTGCCGTCCTCAATCTCTCCCGAATTATTTTCACTGCTTCCATCGATTGCTCTACCAATTCTGGGCCTGTGATACTTCTTTCTCCTACCTCATCCCAGCAAATCGGGGTTCTGCAGGCTCTTCCATAAAGTGCTTCAAATGGTGCCATCTGTATACTCTGCTGATAGCTATTGTTATATGCAAACTCTACCAAATGTAACTGCTCTTCCCATCAACCTTTGAAATCAATGACGTACGCTTTCAACATGTCCTCAAGTGTTTGTATCGTCCTTTCCGACTGTCCATCTGTTCGTGGATGGTACGCCGTACTAAACTGCAGTCAGGTCCCCATAGCTTCTTGTAAGCTTTTCCAAAAGTTTGCCGTGAACTTAGGATCTCTATCCGAAGTGATCGTCACTGGCACTCCGTATAACCTCACTATCTGCCTTATGTACAGCTCTGCATACCTATCCATAGCGAAGTCCTTTCACACCGAGATGAAATGTGCAGACTTGGTCAATCTGTCCACGACTACCCATATAGAGTCGTAACCTCTCTGGCTTCTTGGGAGTCCCATCACAAAATCCATAGTCACGTGCTCCCACTTCCATTCGGGTATCTTCAGTGGCTGTAATAGTCCTCCAGGCTTATAGTGCTGCGCTTTTACTTGCTGGCATGTCAAACACTTAGCCACGTACCTTGCTACGTTCACTTTCATCCCGTTCCACCAATAGTGTTGTCGCAAATTCTGATATATTTTTGTACTTTCAGGGTGGATGCTATAATTGCTCCTGTGAGCCTCTGATAAAATCCTTTCCCTGAGTCCTTCATCTTTTGGCACGCACAATTGTCCTTGAAACTTTAGGATTCCGTCCTCAGACACTTGAAACTCGGGCTTTCTCTTTGTCACATCTATCTCAAGGATCTTCTGAATCTCTGGGTCCGTGGATTGTAAGGTCTTTATTCCTTCTTAGACCTCAGGTTCCACCCTCAATGTAGCTATTAAGCTGGATAACTAGCTAACCTCTAGTCTGAACTCAGAATCTCTTAAATTCTCAATCATCGACCAACCTTTCACCAGCAGACATGCGATGCTTGACTTCCTACTCAGCGCATCTGCCACTCGGTTTGCTTTCCCAAGGTGATATAGGATATCACAATCATAAACCTTCAACAGCTCCATCCACCTACGCTGCCTCATATTCAGCTCTTTTTGGGAAAATAGGTACTTTAAGCTTTGGTGGTCGGTATAAATCTAAAACTTCTCGCCACAAAGGTAGTGTCTCCAAATTTTCAAAGTGAATATAATCGCCGCTAATTCTAGGTCGAGTTGGGTAGTTTATCTCATGTGGCCTCAACTGTCTGGATGCGTATGCTACTACTCTTCCGTATTGCATCAACACACAACCCAATCCTTTCAGCGAAGCATCGCTGTAAATCTCATAACCTCCCGGTCCCGATAGAATCGTTAGCACTGGCGTGATAGTTAATCTATGTTTAAGTTCTTGGAAACTCCTCTCACATTTGTCAGTCCATTCAAACTTCGTTTCCTTCTTCATCAACCGCGTTAATGGGATGGCTATGGATGAGAATTTCTCCACAAAACGCCTGTAGTATCCTGCCAGTCCCAAGAAACTTCTGACTTTAGTGATCGTAGTAGGTTTAGGCCAATTTGTTACAACCTCGATCTTCGCAGTATCCACTGCAATTCCTTTGCCAGACACCACATGACCAAGAAATGCTACCATGTTCAGCCAAAACTCACACTTACTCAACTTCGCATAGAGCGTATACTCCCTCAGAGTCTGGAATACAATCCTTAGGTGCTCCTCATGTTCTGCATCGCTCCTCGAGTAAATCAAGTTATCGTCAATGAAGACTATGACGAATCTGTCCAGAAACTCCTTAAATACTCTATGCATCAGGTCCATAAAAGCAGCTGGAGTGTTGGTCAATCCGAACGGCATCACCGTGAATTCATAATGACCATACCTCGTCCTAAAGGCAGTCTTGGGTATGTCTTCCTTCTTGATCCTCAGCTGGTGATACCCAATTCTTAAGTTAATCTTAGAGAATACCGCCGCTCCTTGTAACTGGTCAAACAGATCGTCAATCCTCAACAGTGGGTACTTGTTCTTCACTGTCACTTGGTTCAGCTGTCGATAGTCGATGCATAGACGCAAAGACCCATCCTTCTTCCTTACAAATAATACCGGTGCTCCCCACGGAGAAGCACTTGGTCGGATAAATCATTTATCCAGCAGTTCCTACATCTGCACCTTTAACTCTTTCAGTTCTGATAGGGACATCCGGTAAGGTGCTTTCGAAATTGGCTCCGTTCCAGGGGCTAATTCAATCACAAATTCTATTTCTCGTTCCGGTGGTAACCTTGGCAACTCTTGGATAACTACATCAGGGAATTCACGTACTACTGGAATACTCTTTAACTTTGGCTTTTCGATAGTCGTGTCCATTACTGCCACTAGGTATGCTTGACACCCTTCAGACATCAACTTAGTTACTTCCAAAGATGAGATTAAGGGGATCGAGATTCCTCCTCGACTTCCCACCAATTCAAAACTAGGGCGTCCTCTCGGATAAAACCGGATTGTTCTACTACTACAATCTACTACTGCCCCCTGCTTACCCAACAGATCCATTTCTATTATTACGTAAAAGTCATACATTGGTAATACAGCCAAGTCAATGTTCTATTTACTCCCTCCAATCACAATCTCACAACCAGCACAGCCCAATGAAACTATTATGTTATCCTTTAAGGGAGTGGCAACATGCAGAATTATACTTAACGGTTCCAATTTCATACCCACTAATTCAGCAAATTACGCAGACACAAATGAATGTGTGGCACCAGGGTCAAATAATGCATATGCATCTTGATTGCACAAGTAGACCGTACCTGTGACCACTCCTGGTGCTTCCTCCACCTCTCTACGGGCTATTGCATATACTCTGCCCTGTACCGGAGGTCGGTTCTGCTCAATCTGAGGCGTGGCAGTTGACTGTCCAGCTTGCGATCTTTGTCCTTGTGGTCGACTTGCCGGGGCTTGGTTTGGACACACCCTCATCTGGTGGCCCAGTTGACCGCACTTGAAACAAGCTCCCGTCCTTACTAGCATGGCCCATTTTCATGCCTCCTACCACAAAGGCAGCAGTTCCAGTTCGTAGGATTTGGCGACTTCGCGATGTTTTTCCGTATTGGAGGCACAAAGCGCCTGTTACCCGCCATCGGCCTCTTGCCCATCTGGCGATTATCTCTGAATGATGGGAACTGTGATCCAGTTACGGCGTTTCTTTCTTTCAAGTCCCGCTCTATCATCTGGCCCCGCTCATAGATCTCCTTGTAAGTCCTCAAATTCAGAGCGATTATCTGACTACAGAGCTCGTGTCACGCCCCGGCCCCGCCGAGCACGTAAGCATCCCTGCAAGCAAACCATACAATCTCTCGCGGTCCCAAGATCCAAACTTACAAGTCGAGAGATGATATATAAACATAAGCATGAGGAAGCCATACTTAAATAATCCCCATACAATACATAAGTTAAGTGGGACTTGGATAGCTTAAAAACATTCGTACATCATAGCATATTGTTCATACTGACACTGACTACTACTACAATCCGATAAACGAAAGGGTGATAGGGTAAGCATACAAAAAGAACCATCTACTAAGTCAGCAGGAACCGAGTCAGGTCATCATCAAAAGATTAGGCCACTAATGGAGACTCCTAGGATGAGCTGCTAGAGTCCCCTGTATCCTCTGCGTCCTCGGTTGGCTCATACTCTGAAAACATCTCGGACGGGACCTCGACGGAATCCTCCATGGTCACCTCTAGCGACGGCTCAGCAAGGTCCCCCTCGGACGCCTCCAAGACTATGACCTTCTCCTCCTACTGCTGGACTCCAAGGTCGGGGTCTTCTCTGGTCTATTCCTGGACACTACTATTGACCCCTCTGGTAGCTCCTGCTCTGCTGCGATCTGGCACCAATCGGGTATAACTCCCTGAGGTACCTCGTGGGGCTTCTGCAGCCTAATTTGTGCATCCCCTTCCTTCTTAAACCATGCCTCAAACTTATAAGGCTTCCAATCTGGCTTACCCTCATCCACCCATACAACAGTGCACTTCCTCACATATATGTTCCTCTGCCTATCAGGAAACTCGTCAAAATACGCTGTCATCTCTTTGGGGTCCCCAAAACATATGGGCCACATCTTTAAGGCCTAGGATTTATAAAGTAAAGGGTTCCCCAAAAGGGGTGAGATACTCATTTCAGTAAAAGAAACCTAACTCTAGGTCAGGTCAATAGTCCACTCAGGTAGTCGTATCTCTCAACAAATTCATACTCATAAATAGACAGGCATATCAGACACAATTCAATGAAACAACAGCATACAAACGACAGGCATACAATGAAGACCTCATACCACACTCAGATGCACATGCACTCTCAGCCTGCCACTTCTCACATCCACCAATCACCACCTGCCTCAATCTCTAGCTCGCGATCATGTCGCCTCAGGCTCGATCCGCGTATACGCATCAGACCGTCATCAGTGACCCGCGTAAATGCATTAGGTCCCGATGAATCTCCAGGAAAATCTCATTATCTCATACTTCGTCCCGCGAATAGTTCGCATCAGGACCGTGGCCATCTCAACCCCGCGATCTCGTAGCATCAGGGCGCCACCCAACCATAACTTTATCCTGCGATCTTGTCGCATCAGGGTATCAACCTCTCGCCCCGCGTCTCATACGCCTCAGGACCTCGCCATGTCATGCTCATGCCACGTTATTTCAATTCAATTCACATACAACGATAGGTGCCACTCATACACAAAGTGAACTCTCATGGCATGTAATGAAATTCACATATTACTTAGACATGGCAAACAACTCAGGCATAGATCAAGTCCCACACAAACATCCCTTAAAAGCTTAGGATATATTGAATATTATCCCCTTAGAAAGTTTCTCACAAATCAATTCAATCAAACCTTGACTCACCCAATAGAATCCAATCCCCTTAGCCTAAGTTTAGGAATCCCTTACCTTTGAGCTTGACAACACAAATTACTCCTTTTGAGCCCCAAAGTTTCGGCCCTCAATGTCCACAACCGGACTTGTCGCGCAACCTAACGAAATCCAATCAATTCCGTCAATTTCCACATCTGATTCCTTAATCCATCAATCCAATCATCCATAACATACTCCTCATCATCTTATCACATCTTAAATGTCAATTTGCATCCCCGAATTACCATCCACAGCCCTCAACAGATCCAGTTTGGCCCGGCACCGAATCGACCCTAGTGGGTTCTGTGCAAGTCGGGTCCAATCGATCCTAATTCTACTCCAATTCTAATATTTACATGTTATCCTACTCTTTAAAATGTCTACCTAAGGATTTGGGAGGCTCACCATGAGTTTCGAGTTGGTTGGTCACCAGAAACTCGCCTAAAGTCGTCGGATCGCCCAAGGTCAGTTCGCCGGTAGATTCTGGGCAAAATTTACAAGGCTGGTTCATGGTCAAAATCTTATCAAATTAAGCCCCCATTTTTATCGCAGAATCCTACACATGTCTACTGAGTCTCCATGAAATTTGAGCCTGAGATTCCAAGATTTTGACCAGCAAAAGGGCTAAGAACCGGATCTACCTCAAATTGAGTCCTAATCTGTCGGCTCTCGGGAAATTGCTTGCTCGAGACTCCTCGGTGCTCCAAATGTCATGATTCTTGTTCGAGGATGTTGAAAAGACGTGTATCTACGTTGGTGTTGTCGGCCAGCGGTCGGATGGTGGCCGGAAAGGGCGGTCATGATAGGCGAACGGCGGGCTCAGTGACTGTCGCCGGTAAGCAGGAACAAGGAAGAAGAAGAAGATGGTTTCAGTGGTTGGAGGGGGAAGCTTTGGCCGAATGAGGGTGAGGAGAGAGAGAGAGATTATTATACTCCAAGTTTGGTCAAATGGGTTGAAAGTTAGGTGAGCAAAAGTTGGATATGACCACTTGATGTTTGATCTAGTGACACTTGTATTCTTGCTTTTCCAAGATGATCCAAGGGCTCTCCTTTAATCCCCTTTTTCGGCAGCCATGGGAGGGTGTATGGATCAATTTGCCCTTCTTCCTTTGCAAGAGCAAAGTTCTAAGCTTGAGGGGCAAAAAGGTCATTTTACCCCTGACGTTCAGAACGTCTTTTTTCTCATTCCAGAATTCTTCGATAGGGCGACGACCAATCCAAATGACGTTGGAATTTTTGATTTTCCATTTCAAATCTTTCGAGACTCATTTCTGATAGTTTTCTCTATCAGATGTGGTTCCAGCTTATCCTGAACCGACGGGCGATTTTTGCATACATTACACGTATCGACCCCGTGATTCATACCACGTTTAGGACTCGTCAATTCATTGCGGCTTTGGTTGTCATGTAATTGTGAGGGTTTATCACTAGTCCCTATGGTCTCGATCGTCACCGTCCGATTAAAGATAATTTTGCAAATCATATGTTGGTTAAGCGGCATCACCCCGCTCCAATCGTATGACACTCGCAAGAAAATCCTTAATCATTCTTAGATCGGCCTCTTGGTGGTTCTAAATATCCCCTCGACAATCCTTATGATCAAAGAGCCATTTCCTATCCGAGTCGTTTAGGTCCACGTACCTCGTCTCGCGTTAGCCTTCCCCTTTGGTCGGTTTACTCAAATTGATCAGATTTGAGCGGAATACAACTGAAACACATCGCTTGATACATATAAACTTCTCATTACAAAGTCTAAAATTGACTGGAAATCAGAATGTCACAGCTCGGGCCTCATACCATCTCTAAACTTTCTTGCTTTCTCCAGAGGGTCCTCCACAGATTAAGGTGCATACGTCGAAAGCCTTGCGAATTCTGCCTCGTACTGATCTATTGTCAGTTGGTTCTGGCGTAACTGCAGGAACTCCATCTGCTTCCTTTCCCTAGCTGTTTCAAAAAAATACTTGTCGTTGAACGCCATCTTGAAAACATCCCAGTTCATGGCTGTTCCTTCAGGGAAGACGCCATCCTTGGTGGCAGCCCACCAGTCATTCGCTATACCTCCAGTTGGTACATAGCTAACAATATCTTCTCATCATCCGTACACCTCAGTACTCCGAAGGCTTTCTCTAGCTTTTCGATCCATCTGGGCACTAGCTCAGGATCTCCAATTCAGTCAAACTATGTCGATTTCAGCTTCATAAACTGCTCAACTAGCTGGCCCATCTGTCTGGCCACAACGATTTCCTCTTGGGTGTTCACCGCCTCATTGCCCTGGACATGCTCATCCTGATTTCTATTACCGCCATTGTTGCCATTATTGGCATTGAAGGTTGCTATGGCAACTCCTTTTACATGGGCGATGGCAGCGTCTTGATCTTGGGCCTGCCTATTCATCATGTCGCCAATTCTTTCCAGTGCCCTAAGCACACCATCCATTCTTGGATCTTCAGTGATAGGTGGTCTTGAGCTAGAGGCTTCGCCCCTTGGTGTTCCGGCCCTTCTAGATGGGTTGCTTATCCTTGTTTCTTTCTACTGAACCTGGTCCATCACAAGTTCAGTAAGGAGTTAGTAACTTACTCAGTCATTCAAATCCAGAGCTACTAACTAATCCTTAACAGAAATAGTTACAATCTAATGGTACTCTATACCACAGACTCTAGAAACATTTCAACCAATGGCCCATGGCCATTTCTTAGTTCCATTCACTCTAGTGATTCACTAAAGCCAATCGCTTTCATTCCTCAAACAAACCAAGGTCCAGAAATGACCTTCAATTCCAAGCAGGGGACTTAATCCTTATGCATTTTCACAATCCCGTCAAGGTCAAACATCAACCCTAAGTACCAGGTCACCCATTATGCACCCCATGCCTTATCTTAACCAGTCTCTTAAGGTCTCGCTATCTGTCCTTGTCCCACTTAATCCTCCTTATTACTCCAGTCCTCAACCAACTTTAGTTCGAGCCGACCTTGCTCTGATACCAAATCGGACGGGGAAGTCGCGCCTCGAATTCGTCGAGTACGCGAACATCCCTGCAAGCAAACAATACATCTCTCGTGGTCCTAAGATCCACAAACAAGTCGAGAGATAATTTATGTATACATTAGGCAGGCGGAAGCGGTTCTCAATAAATCCCCGTACAATATATAAGTTAAGTGAGACTTGATAGCATAATAACTGTCATACATCATAACATACGGTTCGTACAAATACCGACTACTACTACAATCCACTAGGTAAGGGCGACGGGGTAAGCACATCAAAAAGTATGGCCATCATCGACATCCAAAAGGGCAATGGTCGGGGTTCGCCATCAAAAGATCAAACCAATAAGCTAAGACACCCAAGATGAGCTGTTGGAGTCCTCGGTGTCCTCGGCATCCTCCGTCGGCTCGTACTTCGAGAAGGTCTCGGATGAAACCTCGATCGAATCCTCTATGGTCGTCTCATGTAACGGCTCCACAAGATCCTCCTCGGTAACCTCCACGACGATGACCTCATCCTCCTCCACAGTAAAGTCCAGCATCGGGGTCTTCTCCGGCTCGTTCCTAGAACCAACTACGGAACCCTCTGGTAGCGCCTGCTCTCCGACGGTCTGACACCAATCAGGGATGACACCCTGGGGTACCTCGTGGGGCTTCAGCAGCCCAATCTGCTCATCCCCAACTTTCTTAAACCATGCCTCGAACTTATGAGGCTTCCAATCAGGGCTACCCTCGTCGACCCATACGACCGTACACTTTCTCACGTAAATGTTCCCCTACCTATCCGAGAACTCATCAAAATACGCCGTCATTTCCTTGGGATCCCTAAAACGTATGGGCCACATATCTAAGGCCTAGGATCTGTGAAAATAAGGGTCTCCAAAGGGGTGAGATACACATCTCAGTAAAAGAGTCCTAACTCTAGGTCAGGTCGACCGTCCACTCAGGTAATCGTACACTCCAATAATTTCACTCACAGGCATATCAAGCACAAATCAATAAAACAACAACATACAAATGACAGGCATGCAACTTTGACAACATGTCACACTCAGATGATAATGCACAAATCATCTTGCCATCTCACCACAACCACCTCTTCCTGCCTGCCTCAATCTCCAGTCCGCGATTAGATCGCATCAGGTTTGGTCCGCGTAAACTCATCAGACCGTCATCAGCAATCTGTGTAAATGGATCAGGTTTCGATGAATCTCTAGGCCAATATCATCATCTCATCCCTCCATCCCACGAATAGTTTGCATCAGGACCGTGCCCATCTCAACCTCGCGATTTCATCTCATCAGGGCGCCATACAACATCAACTCCACCCCGCGATCTCGTCCCGTTAGGGTATCCATCTTCCGCCCTGCGTCTCATAGTCCTCAGGGCCTCGCCATGTCATGCTCATGCCATGATTTTCAAATTCGTTTCCACACATGACAATATGTGCAATCCAGGCACAATTCAAAGAACTCATGGCATGCAAGGCAATCAAATGACACACACATGTGGCGAATGATTTAAACACAAATAATAGCACACATAACCCTCCTATAATCACTTAGGATATATCGAGAGCTATCCTTTAGAAAATCCTCACAAATCGATCGAACTAAACCTCGACTCATCCAATTGAGTCCAATCTCCCTATCCTAAGTTTAGAATTCCCTTACCTTGCGTTTGATTACACATATTCCTCCTTACAAGTGCCTCAAGTCTCGGTCAAATCAATCCAAGGGTCAATTCACTGTGCAACCTAGCATATTCAACCAATCCGTCAATTTTCTTTGCCTAATCCCTCAATCCATGAACCATAATCCTCCATAACACAACTCTCATCATCTAAATATACCTAAATCATCAACTTGAACCTCAAACCATCCATCACCAGCCCCCAACAGCCCCGACCTTGCGCAAAACCGAACCGGTTCCTCTCGGTTCTGTGCAAATCGGGCACAACCAGCCCTATATCTACTCCAAATCCAATATTTAATCCTCATCCTACCTCTTAACATGTCTATCTAAGGGATCTTGAGGCTCCCCATGAGTTTGAAGTCAAATGGTCGCCAGAATTTCGTTGCAAGTCGTCGGATTCCTCAAGTCAGTTTTCCCGACAGATTTTGTCCATGATTTACATGACCGATCCATGGTCCAAACTTCATCAAATTGAACCCCAATTTTTATCACAGATTCATACACATGTCTACTAGATCTCCACCAAATTTGGCCTCAAAAATCTAACATTTCTGCCTTCAAAAGGGTTAGAAACTAGACCTACCTTAGGTTGAGCTCGATTCTGTCGGCTCTCGGGAAAACCCTTGGTCGGGACTCCTCGGTGCTCCAAATGGCTCGATTCTTGTTCGAGGAGGTCGGCAAGACGTGGGGCTTGGTTGGTGTAGTCGGCCAGTGGTTAGGTGGTCGCCGAAAAATGGCGTCGTGGGAGGCAAATGGTCGCTCCAGTTCTGGTCGGCGATCGGCAAAATCAAGGAAGAAGAAGATGAAGATTTTTGGTGGTGATGAGGGAGTATAGCCGGCCAAATGAAGTGAGGAGAGAGAGAAATGTGTTATAGACAAGGCTTGGTCAATGCTTTGAATGGTAGGTTTGGCATAGTAGATTTGACCACTCTTTACACCATCCATGGACACTGTCCTCAATGTCAATCATGCATGATCCAATGGCCCTCATTTCTCCTTGAATTCGGCAGCTCTTGGGAGGGTTTAATGACCAAATTGCCCTTCTTCAAATGCTTGGGCAAGGTTCTGAGCTTGAGGGGCAAAAAGGTAATTTTATCCCGACGTTCAAAACATCGTTTTTCTCGTTCCAAAACTCTTCAATAGGGCGATGAGCAATCTGAATAACATTGAAATTCTTGATTTTTCATTTCAAAATTTTCCAGACTTGTTTCTGATGATTTCCTCTATATCCCGAACTGACGGGTGGCTTTTGCGGACTTTGCGCGTATCGACCCTGTGATTCTCATCACATTTAGGGCATGTCAATTCTTGATGGCTTTGGTTGTCATGTAACCATGAGGGTTTATCACTAGTCCCTTTGATCAGGATCTTCAGTGTTTGATTTAGGAAAAAATTGCAAATCATACGTTGGTTAAGCGGCATCACCCGCGCTCCAATCGTATGACACTCGCAAAACCTTCCCTAATCGTTCTTGGATCGGCCTTTTTGTGGTTCTAAATATCTCCTCGACAATCCTTATGATCAAAGCGTCATTTCTTATCCGAATTCCCTAGGTCCTCGTATCATGTCTCGCGTTAGCATTTTCCTTTTTGTTTAGTCTACTCAAATTGATGATATTCGATCGAGATATGACTGAAATACATGTCTAGATTCATTTCTCATTAATGAGTTTGAAATTGACTAGAAATCAGAATGCCACACAATGAATGTATGTGACATTCTGAATTTCGACCATTTTTTAGGCTATTAAATGAAAAGAAATTCATCGATGTATTTCAATTGTATTTCGCTCAGAGCCGGCCACTCTCGAATTAACTGACTAGAAGGGAAAGACTAACGAAGAGTTAAGTACGTGAACCTAGAAACTTGAATAAGAAATGAAACTTTGACCATAAAGATTGTCGAGGGAATATTTTGGGCCAGTAGAGATCGATCAAAGAACGATCATAGAATTCTTTGCTAGCTATATGATTGGGATATGGGTGATTCCTCCTAACCAATATATAATATGCGAAAATTTTCTAAATCAAATTCTGATGATCAGGACCGTAGGAACTAGCGATAAATCCTCGTAATTACATGACAATCAAAGTCATCGCGACTTGATTAATCCTAAGGTCGATATGCATAGCGCTTGTAAAAGCCGTATGTTAGTTTGAGATAAATTGAAATTACAGTTGACGAGATTTGACATGAATTGAACCTCGAAATTAGTTATCGGATAATGAGGAATTCTAACATTGGAAAGTTTGGACGTTGCCTCATCGACATGGATTAGATTATTAGAACATTCTTAATTAGTTAGAAAATTAGGAATTAGAATCCTAAGATAGTCGTGACCCTTAATTAACCTCGTTTAGCGCCTAATCTTAGAGATTAAGTTAAGATAGGACAATGACCTATCTATCCCTTAAGTGGCCGAATATCTAAGGGCAATTTGGTCCATTTGGCTTGGCATTAATTGAGGATTGGATAAGAGATATGAAGATCAAGTAGGGGTCTCCCTAAACCTAAGCCTAAGTGTGTCAATTCCCTTAAATCTCTCCTATAAATGCTAGTCTACCATTCTAAAAAGGCTATACAATCAACTCAAGTCTCTCTCTCTCTCTCTCTCTCTCTCTCTCTCTTTCTTATTGGCTTGGGAATTAAGCATTTGGCCCTCTCATTTTCCTCAATCTCTCACCCGAACTCTCTCTCCCTCTCAAGTTCTCTCTCACTCGGCTCGCCTGTCACCATCTCGTCCCCGTCCATTTTTCTAGCGTTTTCTCTATTGTTCGTGGGCAGATGCCAATGAGCCACCCACCATTAGAAAGCTCTTTCTCTTACCATTCTAACGAGCTATCATGAGCCCAATTCGCCTAGTCGTTTGTCCTGTAAAGCCACTGGAAGCAACGAAGGTTGCTTACTGGCCTAACCCGAACCCGAGAAGCTCAAAGTTGGATTTTTAAGCTTGTTTCACTCCGATCTTTTAGTAAGACACTTCCTAAGACTAGTTAGATGTCTAGCATCGTGTTTATGGGTTTAAATATGTATGGTAATGGGTTTTAAAGGCTAATCTCTTGCTATTTATTGGATCAAAAGTTGGACCGACTCAGCCCAGGGATTTTCGTGAGCTTGCTGACTTCTTGGACCACTTACGCTCGCTTAATCCTTGGTAAGTTGACTCTTAACCTTAGTTTAGTATGTTAAGAGATGAATGGTTGAAGTTAAATGAGGTTTCGATGGATTTTGACCGCTGGCCTGAGCCTTTAAATGGTGATTTAAGGGCTGATCTTGCTTGGAATAAGTGGTAAGTTGTCTCTAAACCCTAGCTTGGGATGTTAGAGAGTTATTGGCTGAGATTTGGAGTAATTTTGCTGAAGTTTGATGGATGATTCTTGCATGAACTCCCTAGAGATCGAAACTACCCATTTCTGATCGGTTATGGTCATGAGCTCTAAGGAGCTTTTCGTGGACTTTAGCTAGCTCATTTACTTAGTAAGTTGATCTTAACCCTCTATTAAGAAGTTAGATTACTAATACATGAAGCTTGAGCTTGATTTGAATGGTTTTATAGACTGATTTTGTGAGAGGCACAAGGGAGTTCGTAATCTATCTAGATTTGAGGGTTAGTGGTCCTTGGCTTGTTTTTGATTGAAAATCGAATGCTTGAAGAGTCTTATTTGACCACGAATGTGTGCTTTAATGGCCAATTGATCGCTTTAAGTTGACGAGTCCGAAACTTTTATCGAAAGGAATTCCAAGTTTGACTTTCTGAAATGGCCGTGTTCATTAATTTGTCTGAGGCCTTGTTTGAATTGAGTCGTGTTCATTAATGAGTCTATTTTAGAATGAAAGTTGAGGCTTATTTATGACTGGATATTATATGTTATTGATGAGCAATTGATTGAGCTCTGAGAGGGAGTTACTCTTATTTGACCTAACAAGATTATGTGACTAGAGAGTCCCATACTGACCGAATCATCTCAAAGGCTATAAGAATCGAGAGTCGTATAGCGATAGAATCATCTCTAAGTCCGAATGCGAGAGTCCTATAGTCGATCGAATCATCTTGATGGCGCGGAGTGTCGAGATTCGCTATAGTGATCGAATCATCTCACATGCGAAAGCCATCATATTGACCGAATCATCTCGATTGAATTAGGCGTCAAGAGTGATATGATTGACCGAATCATCTCGCGGTCTAGGATGGGCGAAAATGAAAAGATCTGATTAATTGAGCCTCAAGAATGAAATTGCCTCACGAGTTTTAATTTGCCTCTAGTGTTTAATTGATTGAAAATCCCGCCTTAAGTACGAAGCTTAGATTTTATCATGATTTATGATTGAGTCAATTTGAAATGCCAAAATGCCTCGTTTTGTAAATCATTTTGTTTTCGCCATGCCAAAGCTTTTTATTCCAAAAACCCCATTTTTCAAAAGTGTATGGGGGTACTGCAAGCTTAGTTTAGGGTTAGGTTTAACTTACTAAGATTTATATCTCACCTTGTCGTGAGAATGCTTTTTTTTTTACCCTAGTTCTAGACCATGGATGCCCTGCCGCAGCGCTTTAGAGTCTCGATGGAAATTGAGACTTTGACCTCGAAGTTTACCGTTAGTGAGGGTATAGTGTATACTAAGACGACGAGCTTAGTTTGGGTTGACGAAGGAGACCAATACTTGAGTCCCTACACTTTTGAGGCTTTGATGTTTCGAGACGAGGACACCCTTGTTGGACCGTTGGAGGAGAGTACCGTACCTATTGACGTGTTAGGAGTAGCAGACCCGCCTGAGCTCGTCCTTCCTGATGATATGTTGATTGACCCTAATGTCGAATTCGCCGTGGAAGTACCTGAAACTGAGCCGCAAATGGCTGAGGAAGATTTTGCTGTAAGTGCCCTCGTTGATTTAGAGTTTAACCTTGGAGATGTAGTGTCTTTAACTGACGCTTGAGAGCCTGATGTTTAGGTGAGACCACCTAGTCTGTTCTTCTAAGATACCCTTTTAGAGAAAGAAGGGTTAGATTCTAGTTAGTAAATTTTTCTCTTGTGTTGTATTTCGATCGATTGCTTTTGTTGTATCGTTCTAAAGTCATCTTTTGTTATTAATTAAACATTTTTTCTGGCTTTTGCATGCACATTTCATTTAGTCTAGTTGAGACCATTGCCGTTGGATCCTGGGTATCATCGAATCAAAACGGCCGCTGAGGGATGTTTGCATGCCCGCCGAGTTTAGGGCTTGATATCCCATTTTGGTTGGTATTAGAGCAAGATCAGCTCGATCCAAGATGATTGAGTTTTGGAGTGACAAGGAGTTTGGACTTTGGGACGATTATATAGTGTGACATTAGGTAGTTACAAGTCCTAGGCATGAACATCTTGGCATATGAATTGACACTTGCGATTGACATGATTAGGAGCTTCGTACTTAGCAGTGGTTGTTATTTGTGAACTGGTTATGGGATTGGCCTGTTTGACGAGTTGTATGCCTGACATTTTATGATGTTTTGGTCGAGGTCTATCTGAGATGTTAGACGGCGTGTTAAGTTATTTCTAAGTTACAAATGCGTCTGGACTTAAAGTATGAGCCCATACCCCATTAAACTGATGCCTTGAGTGTTTGTCTGATAGTTGCCTAGTTAAGACTTGCCAGGTAGATGGATGCTAATTGAGAAATTGCCTAGTGGGGTTGGCTTGATAAGTGGTTGTTAATTGAGGATTACTTGGAATCCCTGGATGATTGGCTGTCTGCCTGAAATTGCTATGATGTTGAGCGGTGTAGGGCTGCTAGACCTAAGTAGATGACTTAGGTCTTTAATTCCTGGAGGGAATTGTTAAGGGAATTGTTATGGTTTACACAATTGTGAGACCCTGGTAAAGATAAGCAACTGGAGTATGAGTATTGGAAGATCATTTGGCTCGAGTTTGTAAATTGTGCGAGATCCAAGAGTTGAAGGGGTCATAAGAACTTTGAATGGAAATAGAAAATTGAAGGGTGGACAGGCTCAGGAAAGAGCTGCCATTGTTGCCCAAGTAGTCAAGATTGCTATTGTTGATTGTTGCTGCCAACGAAGTAAGTTATGGAGGCCATGGAGAAGACGATAGTTAATGGGAAGGAAAATCGTCCGACGGATAACTTGTGGAATGGCCTATGGCATTCAAGTTGGCTAAGTTCTATGGAGAAGATGATTTTGAAACTATCTCCCTTTGGATTGAGGGTTTTGGAAGGAAGCCTTAAGGGTTTGGGGTACACTAAAGAAAGAAAGTGACCCGGGCAGTTATTAACTTTAACACATTGTTGATAATTGAGGAAAGATCGCCAAAGAAAGAGTTTTCATTGAAGGTGTAATGCCTAATTGGATTACCCTCGTCAAGTTGACTGACGAGGAGTACCTTTCTAAAGCTGTTTGAGAACAAAAGTTGTTTGAACTCTAATAACTTTGCAAGGACCTGAGGGAGATCGATCAATATGAGACAAAATTCTCGAGATCGTTTAAGGACACACTGAGATGGTTGAGAACCTTTGAGATAAGACAAAGATGCTCAGGACTAGTTCGAAACTAAAATTCCTTAGTCAATTGGTGCTCCTGAACTTGAGGTTCTAGGATGAACCTAGTGGAAAGGGCCAAATGATTGGAAAATGTATAAGCAAATGGATCTCCACTTATGGATGGTGAAATGTACCTATAAGGAAAGGATATTTCTGGGCGTAAGACCCATGGAGAGAAATTGGTAGTCCTTCTCTCCTATCATGGAAAGTGTTAAAGCAAACCGACACACTAGTCTACCTGAGTTTAATGCTTCTATGGGATTGGTTGAGATTGAATCGAATCATCGGAAATGGAGTTATAAGTTGCTGCCCCCTAAAGGATAGGACATTGAAAGGACGATTAGACCATGAGATGGTCATTGATGGAAAGGCAAGTGAATGGACTTGGTAATTTTAACTATTCGTGGTTCTAATGGATGGTTGAATAAACAAAAAATGGCTGCTTTGGATGGCAACAACAAATATGACTTGATTTAATTGATTTGGATATCCAAGGTGTGAACTTATGGAGACTGAGGAGGAATCTCGACCCCTTGGAATCTTGTCACTTGAGGTGACCGAATTATCAAAAGAAGAATGTCAAGTATGGTGACATCTGAATCCTAGAATAAAGGTACCGCTGTTCGCACAGACTCTAAGATTGACGTCCTCTGGAACAAGAAAGACAAGGTGGATTCAAAGCAAGAGAATGCCACTGAAGTGTATAGTTGCCCTCATATGGTAAGAGACCCCAGTGTGGAAAGAAGATGAAATTCTACTTGTCTTGGTGTTTAGATTGAGCCTTTGAGCTAAGAAGGAAGACGCGGAGCTCAAATGATCCTTGGAAATTAGGTCTGAGAAACCGTCTTGTAGACAATGTTGAATTCCAAGATAATGACGTGGATGGAGTTGTGATAAAGTCGTATTAGCTTGTTATGGAATCCAGCGGTTAAGACATTAACATTTCATGAGAAATGTGTGATAAAAATGAACAAAATACTGCATGGCCTAATTGGAGATCCATAGAAGGACGACGATGTGACTAGAGTATCCTCTCTTTGTGACTGTACCGTTCGCATCGATTCCATCGAAAGTTAAAATCGCCCCCTTTTTGCAATTGACTTCTAGCCTGTCGTTGCAATACTCTCACTCTCTGCATGAATTGACATAAGTTCCCATGCCAACATGATCGCCGACTTTGAAGAGTTGCCACTGGAGTAAACCTCTTTCACAATTCCAACTATCTTGTGCATGAATCAATTAAGAGATCATTTGCAAATTTTGTTCAGAGAATTGTGAGGATGGTACTATCAATTTTTTGGTTTTTCTTTGCATTTATGCTCGAACTTTAATTTAAGTACCTTAGGATGACGAAGAGTATTCATTTCTACATCTTATACACTTCAATCCCTTGCATATAGCCCACTTAAGCCTGCAAATTCATTTCCTAAACCCCTGTTAATGATCATATGCTTCGACCATGCATGTATTCCAATAATTCCTTTAAACAGCTAGCATTAGTGGTCCCATCGGGACTGGACTGGGAGTGGGCCAGACTCGCAGGTAGCCAAGTCATGGGCTCTCAAGCGGACAATGCAAAGAGCAGTTGGAATAGCTCGACATCTAGTAATGAAGAAGATTATAATAATCGGGTTAAGTATTCAAGGAATAATTGGATTGGCTGTTACCATCTTTAGAGACGATAATCAGATCCATTCAAGCAGTCATGAGAAACATAAACAGCCTTTGAAAAGTATCCTACGGACCCTAAGAAAAACGTTCGCCATATGCTAGGTGTAAAGATAGCGAGTTTTGGATTTAATAAGGTGGAATTTCTTAGTCATGAAATTTCTGGGAATGACGGAATGTCATGTGAATGGATGAGTGAGCATGAAAGGAATTTTCAAGGGCTTAAGCCTAGTTGGTGACCGCGCCGATATTAGTATTTCCATTGGAAATTGAAAAGTTGTGAGAGTTACGATGACGTGTCACGAAAAGAATTAGGACACGTGATAGTGCAACATAAGAAGGTTGTTACCTATATGTCGCGGTAATAAGACCCAATGAGTTAGAATACCCAATGCATGATTGGAATTGGCAGGCAACTGTCCTTACGGCGAAGTTTGATAAACATTACTTGCATAGAGAAAGATTTCAAGTTTACACATACCCTAAGAACTTGAAGTATTTGCTGGCCCAAGAGAATTGAATGAGGAGCAACGCGTATGGATGAAGTTGCTTAAGGACTAAGAATAAGATAACCGATATTGCTCTGGAAAGGCGAATACGGTTGCGGATGCACGTAATTGGAAATCAAGCATCGTGCGATTATTGGTCAAAGAACATACCTTACCTCACGGAATGAGAGATTCAACTTCTAAATTGGAAGTTTGCGGACTGGCTAAATGGATGAATATCTTAGACTTTGAAGTGAAAGGTCAAAAAAGGGAGTAGGGTATGGTAACCTATGGACCCTAATATCCAAAGGATTATAGTAGTAAATGCAAGAGGAAGAAAATCCAGACTTCCGAGTTCCTAGAGAAGGAACCTTGAAATTGTGGATGGAAACCTTGAAGTTTCATGGACGAAAGTACGTGTCCAATAATGAAGAAGAACTTAAAGAGAGGACCTTATCGGAAGTTCATAGGAAGAACCATGGTATCTATTGGAATTGCACAAAGATGTGCGAAGACTTACATTGGTACTGTTAATGGATGGAATGGAAGCGAAGGAAATCAAGCACGTGGCTGGAAGTTGAAACGTGCCAACAAGGAAAAGCATAACCGTTGTAAGTTGGTAGATTAATTGGTCATTAGAGATTCCTGAATGGAATCGAGAACGAACTACCAAGGACTTAATCATGAGCTTACCCAAGGAGTCAAGAAGACTATGACTCGACTTGGAAAATCGTAGTTAAGCTAATGAAATCTGCGCGTTTTTGATAGTGAGAAAGTACTCCACAGTGGATAGCACACTAAGTCATGTATATGCCCCTTTAATTCACCTTCACGATGTTTTGGTAATAATGGCGTTGGATAAGGATTTGAGTTTAATACGCGTTTTGGGAAAAGTCTTTAAGCCAAAGGACTATAAATACGAAGATGTAGTATGGAGTGCCTGTTATCCTCATGCGAATGAATAAATCGAAAGGACAATTCGAGTGCTCGAAGATATGTTACCGACAGGTGTTATCGATCTTGAAAAAAAAGGAGGAATATGACTGTAGTGGGTAGAGTTCGTCTAAAATGACAATTGTCAATAAAGGATCGAATTGACAATGTTTGAGACGTTGAATAGTAAAGCCTGCAGAACCCAACGAACTGGGATAAAGTTGGTGAGAGAAACATGACTAATCAAGTTTAGCTCGATAGCCGAGTGATTCTATCTAGGTTGTCTAAGGAAAGCTCAAAGGACACTCAAAGTAGTCAGAAGGATTAAGTAAATGGACGACATCGATCCTTGGAATCTCAAGTAGGGGGATCAAGCATCTCAAGAGTGTCATTGATGGGATAACCAATTCAATTTGGCAAGAAGGCATATTGGGCTCAAGATTATCCATACCAAGGAAAATACAAACTGAACCCGACTCAGATCTTAAAGAGTAAAGTTACAAAGATAGACAATAAGGCGTCATTGATAAAAAGGGAAGTACAGATTGATGACAAAAGAAAATGAGTTTTGAAGGATGAGAACTGTTATTGGTAAGGACATTGGCAAAGTAGTTGTTTGATGGATTGAGATTTGGAAGTGAATTGACGGTTGAATTGTTGGATTTTCCATAGGAAGCGTGCTGCCCTGTTTTGGCCTCTTGAGAACCGAAGCTTGTGGCCAACTTTGATTGGAAATTCTAACTCAATTAGATTGATAAGCGACCTCTAAACCTTTATTAGGACGTCAGGGTACTAATGGACAAGTTTGAGACTCAATTGATGAGGTTTGTGCATTGAGATATGTTTGAATTGAATGAAGCCAATTGTGATTGTATGAGCCGAGTGATACATTGCTTGCTTTGAGACGAACTTGTGATGTCCATGGCTGAAATTGATATGTGGACAATTAATTGATATGAGTCATCGCATGGTTGCATGACATTTGGCCCTTGAGAGGCAATTGTGTGAAATTAGGCTAGAAGTGGCAAGAGAATGACTTGTGTGTATGTGTGCCTTGCCGTGTGAATTATGCCATGCCTTATGTGATTTGGCTATGGTTGCTTCTCATGTTAAAGAAAACTAGTTGCCTGAATGGCTTGTGAGCTTTGTTTGATGAGAAGAGTGTCTTGTAAAAATGAGTTGCAATCGATTGAATTGAAAAGCATGGCTAATTGAGGAGCATGGCTTATAATGGCAAATCGAGCCTTGATGCGTCAGAACGCGAGGTTGATTGGTAACCTGATGCATCAGAACGCTGGATAGTCTTGATGCGTATTGACACAAGTAACAAAATGGCTTGGGACCTGATGCGTCAGAATGCAGGTTGCTAATTTTTTTTAGCCTTATGCATCTTTACACAAGCATAGCCATTGGAATTGAAAGTATGATAACCTAATGCGTATTGACGCGAACATAACTATTGAAAAGAGAATTGATATCTTGATGTGTCAAAACAATACGTGTTGACACGAGTATTGAAATGGCCATTGGAACTTGATGTGCCACAACGCGGGTTGCCAATTGAAATCTTGATTAGCCTGAGGCGTATTGATGCAGGCTTGGCCATTGGAATTGAAAGCATAATGAGCCTAATGCGTATTGATGTGGACATAGCCATTGAAAAGAGCACCATGATGAAATTGATGAGCTTGAAGAGTATTGACGCGGGCCGAGCCATTTGAAGAGAGGATTGTGATGAAATTGAGAATAAATCTTTGCATATGAACTTGATGTGGTAATACGAAGCTTGATCTTGACATTATGAATGTCCTTGAATTGTGTTTATTTATGCCAATCATGATGCCTTGTGGGATGCGTTGAGTGCCTTGTGTTATTTTCTTGATGAATTGAAAACTCCTTTGAAAAGAGGTCTGGAGGTACTGATGGCCTAGTTTAGGTTTAGGATGAACTTACTAAGATTGTTATCTCACCCTGTCGTGGGATTAACATTTTTATGTCACAGACGATGGAAACTCGAGCTTGCCACGAATTGACATTTGAAAATGTCTTTGGAAGATTGGATATAGAGTCTTTTGTGGTCTTAGGGATTATATTTTGATTTGTGGATTTATAATTGAACCATTTGTACTGGACCACTGTCACCTCTGAGGTGTACTATATATATTTTGAGAAGTACACCTTTTTTCTATACTGAGTCATCTTATTTTAATTATGTATAGAGTTATTTTGTTGTTTCTGCATGCGCATATCATTCAAGCATTAGAAGAGCTTGGCCTAAGGATCCTAGGCAATACTGATGTGATAGAACGACTTGGTCGGATGTTCAGGTGCTCGTCGGGTTCGGGGCGTGACATTCTTGTTTATTTGGTATCGGAGCAAAGTCAGCTCGATTCAATTTGATTGAGACTTGGAGTGATAAGGAGCGATGGCTTGAGGACGGTTAGATAGTGAGAGCCTTAAGATTATGCATTGATTTATGAATCTTGAGGATTATAGGTTTGAACTTGTGTTGTATACTAATGATTCTAGTGTCATTTTAATTGATAATCTTGGGTGGTGATGTTATGATAGAGGTTCATATAGAAGTGAGCAGAAATTGAGGAGGTATAAGCATGATTTTTGAGGTTATAAATGTGATTGGGTTTCATAGGGAATTGCTTATGATCAGAGGTCAGTTGGATTGATTGATTGTGACAGTGGCTTATCAATGACCCAACTTGAGGTATATGATTGAATATAGGCAATTGATCCTTGAAAGGTGATGATCACCCGTGGAAATTAGAGACCTTCTGTTGATAAGAATCGATCTGGGGACGATTGCGGTATGACGAGCAGTGAGGATAAACATGCTGCGCATGTGTTTGTGGCATTAAAATGAAAGTCAATGCAAGCATGAGCTCACCATTATTGAACTTAATAAACCGTCGCTTGGTATGGGACAAGCTGACAGGATATCTACAAACTGCAATGAAGCATGGTATGGGATGTGTAGAATGAGGCCCTCTCTGTAGATGTATGACTTGGGAAAACCTGCAATGATCAGATCACATGAGGGCGCGGAGTGATTGCCGGGACAGAGAGGTCCAGACAGGGAGCGGCTCCTAACAGGCTTCTAAGATGGTAAGAAGGCAGGAATGACCCAAGTCATAAATTGAAAGAGAGAGTCTAGGTATCGCATTGAGTCTGATTTTGGTTAAGAAATGTATTGCACTGAGTTGATCCTCAAGGTGAATTTCCCAAAAGTTGCATGGCATTTGTAATGGCGCCTGTGATTAGTATGATTGAGAGTCTTGTGCTTGGCTATGAGTGTCGCTTGAAAAGAAAGTTGATGTTTGAGATTAGCCTATTTAGAGTGTTTTGTGGTTGGCATCACATGTTTGTTTTGGCCAAGGTCTAATTGAGGGATTAGACGGCATGTAGAGTCTATACTCCATTGAACTAGTATCTTCTAAAATTGAGAAAGTCTATCGTGTTTATACTAGAGTGGCGGATACCTCTAGGCTTAAGAATTGAGTGGTTGACTCATAGAATTGATGCCTTGAATACTTGTCTGATAGTTGATGAGCTAAGGCTTGCCAAGTAGTTGGCTGTTAATTGAGAAATTGTCGAGTTGAGACTGGCTTGATGAATGACTATTGACTAAGGATGAGTTGGAATTCCTAGATAATTGGCAATTAGAGGAGAGTTGCCTCAGAACCACTGGATGGTTGTTGCTGGCGATAGATGACCAGATAAGTAGTCTGAGACTGTTAGACTCGAGTAGATGACTCAAGTCTTTAATACCTGAAGGGAATTGTAATGGTTCAAGTAACATGAGAACCTAATAAGGTTGAATGACCAGAATATGGTCACTAGAGGAGCATTGGGCTCGAGTACACGAGATATAAGAAGATTCAAGAACTGAAAGAAATCATGAGAATTGAGCAAAGATCATGGGAGTATGAGCACTGGAAGAACATTTGGCCCGAGCTTGTAAATTGTATGAGACCTAGGAGTTGAAAGGGCCGTGAGAACTGTGAATGGAAGTAAGAAAATTTTACGGGTAGACAGACTCGCGAAGAAGCTGTCATGGTTGCCTGAGTCACTGAGGTGATTGATGTTAATGTTGACGAGTTGGGTGATGGAAGTCACGAAACTCTAAGTCTATTCATTTCTAAATTGGAGATGTGGAAAAGAACCACGAGAATTTTGAATAATTTGAGAAATTGATCATAAGGTTAAAATCGACTAAGGTTCGATGGAGAAGATGATCCGAAATTGCTTTTCTTTGGATTGAGAGTTTGGAAAGTAACCTCAAAAGTATTAAGTCCACTGAAGAAAAGAAGTGACTCTGGTAATTATTAGCCTTAAGAGGCTGACGTTGATTAGTGAAAGGTCACCAAAGGAAGTGTTTTCCTTGAAGGCATGATATCTGCTTGGATTGCCTTCGTCGATTTGTTCAATGGGAAGTACCACTCTAAAGTTGCTTGAGTTTATATTAACTTTGCAAGGATATAAGGATGATCTACCAATGCGAGACAAAGTTGCTAAGGTCGCCTAAGTGTGCTAAGGGTGGTCAAGGACCTTTTGAATGAGACGTGAAGTCCCTAAGTGGATTGGGATTTGAAAGCCTTAAGGTTAGCCGTTATTCTTGAATCTAAGGAACTGTAATGGTTCTTAATGGAAACAATAGATGATCGGAAGAGGTATAAGTGAGAAGATTATTGTTAATGGATTGCAGACTGTGCCTCTAAGGAATGGCTAATTACCTGGGCGTAAGACCCATGGTAGAAAATGTGTAGTCTGTCTCCTTTGTTAAGGAAAGAGTTAAGGAAAACCGGCATGGTAGTTTGTCGAGATATAACGATTCTATGAGATTGGTTGAGATTGGACTGGAACAATTGGAATTGAGGTTAAAAGTTGTTGTCCCCTAAAGAATAGGGCGTTTAGACCATGAGATGGTCGTTGGCGAAAAGGAAAGTGAATGGACTTGATAGTGCTAACTACTCGCAATTTTAATGAATCGTTAAGTAAGTAAAAATGGTTATTTGGATTATAACCGCAATGTGACTTGAGTTAATCGATTTGAACATCCAATGTGTGGATTATGCAGCAGAGGAGGGACCTCGACTCCTTGAAACCTTGTCACTTGAGGTGACCGAGTTATTGGATGAAGCATGTTAGGTGTGGTAGCATCTGAATCCTGGAGCAAAGGAATTGTTGTTGACGAGACTCTAAGATTGACGTCCTATGGAACAAGAAAGACAAGGTGGATTCGAAATAAGAGAATGTCACTGAAGTGTATAGTTTTCTTTATAGGTTAAGAGACCCTAGTGTGGAAGAAGAGAAAGTTCTAATCATCTTGGTGTTAAGGTTGAGCGTTTGGACTAAGGATAAAGACACAAAACTTGAATGATTTACGGAAGTTAAGTCTGAGAAACCGTCTTGTAGACAACGTCAAATTCCAAGATAATGTCAATGTTCAGTTGAATGAATAGAATTGGGATAAGGTCGCATTTGCCGATTGTGGAATCCAACGGTTAAGAAACTAATGCTTCTTGAGGAAAGAGTGACAAAAATGAACAATAGGCTATATGGTCGAAGTGGGAACCCATGGGAGCAGAGAGCCAAGGTACGAGCTCTCAAGTGGAAGGTACAAAGGGCAGTTGGAATGATTCGGCACTTGGTAGCGAGAAGTTGATAGTAGTTGGATTGAGTATCCAAGGAATAAGTGGATTGATTGTTATCGTCTTTAGAGACGATGATCAGACTCGTTTAAGAAGTTGTAAGGGATATGTACAGTTTTCGAGAGTAGCCTATGGACCCTAAAGAAACGTTCATGGTATGTTAAGTGTGAAGTGTGCAAACATCAGCTAGATAAGGTGAAATTCTTGAAGTATGTAAATTTCTGGGAAATGAAATTCCTAAGGAGCACTTGAGATATGAAATAAGTGATGAATCGACTAAGGTCGATGCGAATTGCTAATGTTTGAGGTTTCCTAGAATTGATGAATTGTTATAGATATTGTGGGAAGATTCCCCACAAGAACCATTCTATCGATGAAATGGATTAAGGACGAGATATAACGCAAATGGATGAACAAATGTGAAAAGAATTTTCAAGGATTTAAGTCGAGTTGGTGACCATGCCGATAATGGCGTTTCCATTTGAAATCGAGAAGATCGTGAGAAGCATAACGACGGGTCGCAAAAGATAAATTTGAGACATGCAAGGTAATCTGAAGTGGACGTTGTGTAGGCATTGTGATAGTAAGACTTTATGAGTTCGGGTGCCCAACGCATGATTGGAATTAGCATCCAACCGTCCCTGCGACAAAGTTTGGGAAATGTGACTTGCGTGGGGAAAGGTCTCGAGTTTATACGGACCACATGAACGTGAAGTACCTAGTGTTCCGAAGAAAAATGAAATGTATGAAGCGACGTATACGGATGAAATTGCTTAAGAATCAAAATACGATGTCCTACTTCACCTTGAAAAAGAATAAGGATAGCGGATGCGTATAACTGGAGAATTGAGCATCGCACAAGTGGTGGATAAAAGGGCGGACTTCACTCAAGGAAATAAAAAGATCAACTTCTAAGTTGGAAGCTTATCAATTGACTAGTTTGATGGCCACCTGGAGCATCAAACCTGAAAGTTTGAAAGGAATTGAGCTGTTGTGATGAACGGACCCGAATATCTAAGGGATTATAGAAATGAATAAAACAAGAAGGAAATCTAGACTTTCGAGTACATGGGGAAGAAACTTTGAAGTCGAGAATAGAAATATTGAAGTCACATGGACCATAGTATGAACCCAATATGGAAAAAGGAACTTAAAGAAATGATCTCACCAGAAATTCGAAAGGAAAACCATGGTGTCTAGTGGAATGGCATAGAAGTGTGCCAAGACTTGCATTAATACTTCTGCTGGAATGAACTGAAAATTGGTTAGTCGAACATGAGGTCAAGTATGAGACATGCCGACAATAAAGGGGCATGACGTTGAAGGTTGATGGATTACTATGATCGTTGGAGATGTTCGAATGGAATGGAGAACGGATTACTACTGAGGTAATCATGAACTCGTTTAAGGGTCGATAAGGCTGCGACTCGAATTGGATAATAGAGGGCAAGTGGATAAAACCCATGAACCCCTAATGGTACGAAGAGACGTTTGAAGGGAGTGATACGCTAAATGGCATGGACACCAAAGGGAAAATTGTGATGATGGTTTAGTAATGATGGTGAAAGGTAAGGATCTTGAATTTAATAAGACGTCCTGGAAAAGCCTTTTGTCAAAGAATTTGAAGGGCAGGATTGCAGTGTAAAGTACCTAGTATCTTAGGATGAATAGACAAATTGAGAGAATGATTTAAATTCTCAAGAGTATACTACCGACAGATATTATGAATGTCGAAAGAAAATAGAGAAGGACGAGCACTGATTAAGGACAAAAGGAAAAGAGTTTTGAAGATAAGAACTGTCATTGAGAAGAACGTTATAGAAATGTCAAGTAACGAAAGAAGCTATTTTGGAAAGGGAGGTAGCGAGGAGGCATCGGTACCCGAAAAGACTAGATGATTGAAAGATTGTAAATTTTGGGGACGAAATTTCTTTATGGGGGAAGAGTTGTGACATTTTGGATTTCGAACCTCCTCGAGGCAATTGACATGAAATGGGGTCTTGAAATTGGATAGTGAACAATGAAGAATTCCAACATTGAAAGGAATTGTATGTCTCCTCATCGAGGGTGACAAATATTGAAAAAGTGAAATTTTGGAATAAAAGTGTGAGATTACCATTTTGCCCTTAGAAGGACACCCTTGCCTTAAGAATAGAATAAGGGCATTTCGATCTTTTGTCAATTCCCTATGGTGATCGAAATTGTGAGGAAAATTTGGTCAATTGGTCCAAGATATTATTTGCAAGATGTCAAGTGTCATTACTAAGACAATTAGCATTAATTAGTTCATTATTTCACCTAGCATTCAAGCATTTTACCAATTGAGATTAATGCTAATTTCCTCTCTCTCCTCTCTCATTTTTGGCCGGTCATCTCTCTCTTGCCATTTCTCTCTCTTGGAGCTCTCTCTTCCTCACTCTCAGCTCGCGTCCAGACCCGTCGCCGCTGGTTACTGTTTCTTGCCATAACTTCTGCATCCGAATCGGATTGAGGCGTGCCACCCACAATTAGAAATATTTTCATCTTGCCGTTCCAAAAGATATTACAAACTCAATCTGGCCCAGCCGTTTGTCCCATAGAGCCATTTTAGTGAGCAAAGGTTGCTGGCCGAACTGCTACTAACCCAAGGAGCTTCAAATGGGGTTTTCAGACTTGTTTTGGCTTCAATCTCTGTAAGACCACCTCTCAAACCTTACTAAGACATGTAGAATCGTGGTTGTGGATTGAAGGATGAATTTTCATGGTATTTAGGGACTGATTATGAGTGGTTTTGGCCGAATGAAAACTGGACAGATTTTGTCCCTCTGTTGTTCGGGTGGAACCGATCCATTTGGAGGTTCTTGCCAGTGTCGCTTTGCCCCAAAACTTATGATAAAACCCTTATGGACATAAATTGATGTGTTGATGAGGTGATTGCATGATAGGAATTAGTTTAGAAGGAGCCAGATGGCTGTTTTTCTACAATTTCCTTTAGGACTATACCTCCATGCACTGACCGAGCAAACCGAGCCATTTGAAAGCTCGTGGGAGTGTTGCCTTGCCTCAAAACTATTGGTAAGGCATCCTAGAAGATAGTTTGATATGTTGGCAAGGTAGTTGTGTGATGGATTGAGATTTGAAAGTGAATTGATGGTTGAATTGTTGGATATTCCATGGAGGCATGCTGCCCTGTTTTGGCCGGTTGAAAACCGAAGCTTGTTGCCAACTTTGATTGGAAATTCTAGCTCAATTGGATTGGTAAGAGACCTCTCAACCTTTATTAGGACGTTAGGGTACTAATGAACGAGTTTGAGACTCAATTGATGAGGTTTGTGCATTGAGATATGTTTGAATTGAATGAAGCCAATTGTGATTGTATGAGCCGAGTAATACATTGCTTGCTTTGAGATGAACTTGTGATGTCCATGGCTGAAATGGATATGTGGACAATTGATTGATATGAGTCATCGCATGGCCACGTGGCATTTGGCCCTTGAGGGGCAATTATGTGAAATTAGGCTAGAGTGGCAAGAGAATGACTTGTGTGTATGTGTGTCTTTCCGTGTGAATTATGCCATGCCTTTTGTGATTTGGCTATGGTTGCTTCTCATGTTAAATAAAACTAGTTGCCTGATTAGCTTGTGAGCCTGTTTTGATGAGAAGAGTGTCTTGTAAAAACGAGTCGCAATCGATTGAATTGAAAAACATGGCTAATTGAGGAACATGGCTTATAATGGCAAATCGAACCTTGATGCGTCAGAACGCAAGGTCGATTGGTATCCTGATGTATCAGAACGCGGGATAGCCCCAACACAAGTATCGAAATGGCTTGAGACCTGATGCGTCAGAATGCAGGTTTCCAATTATTTTTAGCCTTATGCATCTTTACGCGGGCATAGCCTTTGGAATTGAAAGTATGATGAACCTAATGCATACTGATAGGGGCATAACTATTGAAAAGAAAATTAATATTCTGATGCGTCAGAACGAGAGATAGTCTTGGTACATGTTAAGACGAGTATTGAAATGGCCATTGGAACCTGATGCGTCAGAACGTGAGTTGCCAATTAAAATCTTGATTAGCTTGAGGCGTATTGGCGCGGGCTTGGCCATTAGAATTGAAAAGATAATGAGCCTGACGCGTATTGACGTGGGCAAAGCCATTGAAAAGAGCACCATGATGAAATTGATGAGCCTAAGGAGTATTGACATGGGCCGAGCCATTTAAAGAGAGGATTGTGAATAAATTGAGAATAAATCTTTGCATATGAATTTGATGTGGTAGTACGAAGCTTGGTCTTGACATTATGAATGTCCTTGAATTGTGTTTATTTATGCCAATCGTGATGCCTTGTGGGGTGCATTGAGTGCCTTGTGTTATTTTCTTGATGAACTGCAAGCTCCTCTGAAAAGAGATTTGGAGGTACTGATGGTCTATTTTAGGTTTAAGGTGAGCTTACTAAGATTGTTGTCTGAAGAAGAAGAAAAGAAAAGAATGATATGAATAAATTGTCTCACCCTCTAGGTTAGCATGCTCTCATATTTATAATAATGAAGAAGGTAAATAGTAATACGGTGGGCATTCTCACACATGATGATGAATAATAAAATAACTTATAACACCCTCCCTCAAGCTGAGGCATAGATATCGACCATGCCCAGCTTGTTACATATAAAGCAAACCCGTTGCCCAGCTAAAGGTTTAGTAAACACATCTGCTAGCTGATCTCCAGTGCGGATGTGTGAGAGAGTGAGACTACCACGTGTAAGCTCTTGTTGAACAAAATGACAATCAATCTCGATATGCTTTGTTCTCTCATGAAAGAAGGGATTTGAAGCAATGTGAATTGTTGAACTACTATCACACCATAACGATGTGGGACCACTCGATCCATATCCAATCTCATTCAGAAGATGTCTAGTCCATATAATCTTTGTAGTAGTTGTAGCAATGGCTCGATACTCTGCTTCAGCACTACTCCTCGCCACAATATCATGTTTTTTACTCTTCCAGGAAACTAAATTACCACCAACATATAAAGCATATCCAGAGGTAGACCGCCTATTAATAGGGCAACCAGCCCAATCAGCATCAGTATAACACTCCATGCGAGCATCACCATGACCCATAAAAATGATTCCCTTGCCAGGACTACCCCGAAGATATCTTAAAATCCTCAAAACAGCATCCCAATATGGTTGTCTAGATGCTGCCATAAACTGACTAACCACACTAACCGAATATGCAAGATCAGGCCTAGTCATCGTAGTGAGATAGTTTAGTTTACCAACGACACGCCGGTATCTTTCAGGATGTTTAAACAAGTTACCCTGATTAGGAAGAAGCTTTAATCTTGGTTCCATAGGAGACTCTGCCAAGCGAGATTGCTGCGTGTTAAATTCAGTTAAGATATCCATAACATACTTACGTTGTGACAAAGAGATACTGTCTTTCTTCCGGGCCACCTTGATCCCAAGAAAGTATCTCAAATCACCAAGATCCTTCATCTCAAAGTGAGTATATAAATATCTTTTCAATTCAGCAATACCATGCTCGTCATCCCCTGTCAAAACAATATCATCCACATATAAAACTAGAAAGATACACCCAGTAGTAGCACGTCGATAGAATACTGCATGATCCTTTTGAGACTGAAGCAAATCAAAACTCCGAACAGCTGAGATGAATTTATCAAACATGCTTAAGGAGACTACTTCAAACCATACAAAGAGCGACGAGCTTACAGATTTTCCCTCCCTAAGTAGCAAACCCCGGGGGCTGCTCCATGTAAATATCCTCGGCAAGATCACCATGAAGGAAAACATTCTTGATATCCAACTGATGGAAAGATCAAGAATGCACAGTTGCAAGGGATAAGAAGAGGCGAATAGAGGCCATTTTTGTAACTGGAGAAAATGTCTCAAAATAATCAAGACCATGAGTTTGAGCATGACCCTTAGCAACCAACCGAGCTTTCAGACGAGCAACAGTTCCATCAAGATTGACCTTCACGACAAATACCCAACGGCAGCCAATAACCTGAGCACCAGAAGGAAGATTAACTAAGGACCAAGTTTGATTGCGTTGGAGGGCGCTCATTTCCTCCTCCATGGCTAAACGCCAACCGGCATGCTGAAGAGTCTCGGAAATCGAAGCGGGAAAAGAAACAGCATCGATATTGGTCACAAAAGCCGACAAACTTACTGATAAACCTTTGTAGGAATGTGTATAAAGAGAGCGATCTCTGCAGGCACGATAGTTTTTACGAAGAGCAATAGGTTGCTCGGTAGTATCAGTCTCAAGTGGGTCGGCAACATGAGAGACTATCTCAGCATGAGGATCCTCCATGGGAGAGACTAGCACAGAAAGAGAATTGTCAATGGGGGCATTATCTAGTGAAGATACTAGAGAGATAACTAGATGAGAGACCGTTGGTGGAGAATAAACAAGGACGGGATCAGCAAATGTGGATTCAGACAATTGCAGGATTGGATAAGATGAACTTGAGCCACATGCAGAAATGAAAGGTTGAGACTCTATAAAGGTAACATGAAGAGAGGTGAGCATTCTTCCTAAGGTAGGAGAATAGCAACGATAACCCTTTGACACTCATGAGTACCCAAGAAAAACACATTTCAATGCACGAGGATCTAGTTTTGATACACTTGGACGAACATCATGGACAAAACAAGTACACCCAAACACTTTAGGAGAAAGAGGAAAGGGACTGCGTTTAGGAAAGAGGAGCCCATGGGGCGTATTGCCTCCAAGAGAGGAAAGATGCATGCGATTAAGGAGATAGCATGATGTAAGAACATCATCCCCTCAAAACTTCTGTGGAACATGCATATGTATAAGAAGAGGACGAGCAGTATCCATAAGATGGCGATTCTTCCGCTCAGCAACACTATTCTGCTGAGGTGTCCGAGCACATGAAAGATGATGGTGAATACCATGAAAACGAAGAAATTGATGGAGATGATCCAACATATATTCCCCTCCACGATCAGATTATAGGGCTTGGATATTATGATGAATTGAGTGTAGATAGAAGAATAAAATTCATGAAATACAAAAAATAACTCAGAACGTTCTTTGATTAAATAAACAAATGACATTCTTGTGAAATCATCGACAAAGAGAACATAGTAACGATAACCAAAGGCTAAAACAATAGGACTAGGTCCCCACACATCAGAATGGACCAAGGTAAATGGAGTAGTTGCTCGTTGAGATACACTTAGTGGTAAAGAAACACAACTTTGTTTTGCAAGCTGACATGACTCACAATTTATTGTAGACACTGAACGAAAACGAGGAAACAATGACTGCAACACAGACAAAGAGGGATGTCCTAGACGATAGTGAATGTCTAAAACATCAGTCTCTTTCACTAGTGCCGCTGGAATGGAAGTACCATCCAGCTGATAGATCCCACCATTGACGCTTCACTTACTGATAGTCTTCTGCGTCAAGAGATCTTGCAAAACACAATAATCGGGATAGAAAGTAACGGAGCAATTCAAATCCCGTGTGATACGACCAACATATAACAAATTAAATGGCATGCCAGGAGTATATAAAACAGAAGATAAGGAGATCTCGTTGGAAGGTCGTGCAGCTCCATGTCCCTTAATTGTCACGGATGACCCGCTCGCAATAGTAATCTGGCATAACGGAGACGAGGACTTATATGCAGTAAGAATACCTCTATTACCCGTCATGTGAGCACCTGCACAAGAATCAATAATCCAATCAACGGAAGGAAGAGCTGCACATGCTGAGGTAAAAGAATAATCGGATGACTGCTGTAGTTTCGCAACAAAGGTAGATGTAGTTCCATTCCCTGAGGTCTAAAACTTCAAGTATCGAGCATACTCCTCTAGACTCATTGTGATAAATTTTTGGCCCATAAGCATAATTTCAAATGCAACATGAGCAGGTGTGGTCCGTAAACCAGAAGCTGTCTGTACAGCTTGTAACTTTCGGTAATAACTGCGAAGAAGTCCAATAATATCATAGTAATTGCAAGTACAAGCCTCCTGACCATGACCAACAATGCTACCACGACCTCCTCCTCGGTCACGGCCTCCACTACCACGGCCACTTCCTCTATTCATATATAAAGTAGCAGCCTATTCACCAACTTCTGAAGGGGCAGATCTAACTTCCTCACGACTTTCGGTATGAAGAACATGGCAATGAACTTCTCTAAGAGAAGGTACTTGAGCATCTGAAAGAATTTGTGATCAAACAGTATCAAACTGAACTTCCACTCCATTAAGATAGCAGGTGACCAGAAATTGATTTCATTGTTCTTGAAAAGTAGCCCGATTAGATGTAAACGGGACTAACCGATCAAACTCATCAGCAAAGGATTTAAATTTCTCATAATATCCATTCAGAGGCCGACCAGCAGGAGTTGGCTTCAATAACCCACAAATGACATCATAGAGTCACGAAAAATCATTCAGAGAGGAGTATAAATCTGCCAAAGCATCCCATAACTACTTAACAATATCAGTATTACTAACAACAGTCTGAACAGAAATATCCATAGCATTCAACAATTGACTGTAAATACGACAATCAATAGTGTACCATTCATTGTAAGTTGGGTCATCCTTGCTCGGAGAAAGCTGGGTAAGATGATGAGATAGCCGCTGTCCGTGCAAATTCTTAAAGACATTCTTTTTCCAAAGTGTATACGTAGACTGTCCCGTCAAAATACGTTCAATGAGCTTAGATGAAGTAGATATAAATGTCGGAGCTTGTGATCGCATCATATCAGATTCAGTCGCACCAAATCTATTCATGGCTAATCCAGTCTCACCGGATTTAGCAGCAAGTATTTGAGTGTCTGTATTACTCATGACGAATACTTAATCTAGAAACTAGATTAATCAAAAAGTCACAAGTTCCACCCTTTCATGGATCCGATTAGATCTAATCAGATATCGACATGTAAATCAAATCTGAATGGCCTGGGACATGTCCAGCCAAGTTGGCCGAGAGCCCTGGGTCGTGACCGGCCAAGATGGTCGAGAGCCCTGGGACGTGGCCGGCCAATATGGCCAAGAAACTTGGGACGTAGCCAACCAATCTGGTTGAAATCCCAAGGACGTGGCTGGCCAAGTTGGCCGAGAACCCTGGCCGAAAGCCTAGGACGTGGCCAACAAGCTGGTCAGGAGAGTAGATTAGAGAGAGAATCAATTGCTAGATGGTGGTTGCGCTGATAGTGGGTGTTGGATAGGGTTTGATACCATGTCTGAAGAAGAAGAAAAGAGGAGAATGATTTGAATGAATTGTCTAACCCTCTAGGTTAGCATGCTCTCATATTTATAATAATAAAGAGGGTATATAGTAATACGGTGGGTATTCCCAAACATGATGATGAATAATAAAATAACTTGTAACAATTACTATATCACCCCATCGTAGGATTAACATTTTCAGGTCCCAAACGATGGAAACTCGAGCTTGCCACGGAATTGCATTTGAAGAGGTCTTTGGAAGAATGGATATAAACCCTTTTGCGATCTTAGGGACTGTATTTTGATTTGTGGATTTAGAATTGAACCATTTGTATTGGACCCTGTCACCTCTGAGGTGTACTATATAGATTTTGAGAAGTACATCATTTCTCTATCCTAAGTCATCTTGTTTTAATTATGTGTGGAGTTGTTTAGTCGCTTCTGCAAGCGCATATCATTCAAGCATTAGAAAAGCTTGGCCTAAAGATCCTGGGTAATACCGATGTGATGGAATAGCTTGGTGAGATGTTCACGTGCTCGCCGGGTTTGGGGCGTGACAACTTGAGTGATCCTAAGTCCGCCCGTTAGTTTGAGATAAACTGAAATAACAGTCGATGGGATTTGACATGAATTGGACCTTGGAATTTGGTATTAGATATTGAGAAATTTCAACATTGAAAAATTTGGACGTCGCCTCATCCACGTGGATTAGATTATTTGAACATTCCTAATTAGTTAGAAAATTAGGAATTAGAATCCTAAGATAGTCGTTACCCTTAATTAACCTCATTTAGTGCCTAATCTTAGAGATTAAGTTAAGATAGGACAATGACCTATCTACCCCATAGGTGGCCGAATATCTAAGGGCAATTTGGTCCATTTGGCTTGGCATTAATTGAGGATTAGACAAGATATATGAAGATCAAGTAGGGGCCTCCCTAAACTTATGCCTAAGTGTGTCAATTCCCTTAAATCTCTCCCATAAAGGCTAGTCTACCATTTTATAAAGGCCATAACATCAACTCAAGTCTCTTTCTCTCTTACTGATTTGGGAATTAAGAATTTGGCCCCCTCATTTCCCTCAATATCTCACTTGAACTCTCTATCCTTTTCAAACTTTATCTCATGTTCAGCTCGCCCGTCACTAGCCCGCTGCCATCCATTTTTCCGGCGATTTCTCCATTTTTCGTGGTTAGATGCTGACGAGCCACCCACTATTGGAAAGCTCTTTCTCTTGCCATTCTAACGAGCTATCATGAGCCCAATCCGCTTAGCCGTTTGTCTCGTAGAGCCACCAAAAGCAGCAAAGGTTGCTCATTGGCCTGACTCGAACCTAAGAAGCTCAAAGTTGGATTTTTAAGCTTGTTTCACCCCGATCTTTTCGGAAGACACTTTCTAAGCCCAGTTAGACGTCTAGCATCATGTTTATGGGTTTAAATATGTATGATAATGGGTTTTAAGGGATAATCCCTTGCTGTTTATTGGATCAAAAGCTGGATCAGCTCTGTCAAGGGATTGCCGTGAGCTTGCTGACCTCTTGGACCACTTGCGCTCGCATAATCCTTGGTAAGTTAACTCTTAACCTTAGTCTAGTATGTTAAGAGATGAATGGTTGAAATTAGATGAGGCTTCGATGGATTTTGACTGCTAGTTTGGGTGTATTTGCATGAACCGAATCGGCTGCCTCTTCCTGACTAAATTGTGACCCTCGGGGGTGGTTTTAGGGCTGATCTTAATTGGAACAAGTGGTAAGCTGTCTCTAAACCCTAGCTTGGGATGTTAGGGAGTTATTGGCTGAGATTTGGAGTAATTTTGATAAAGCTTGATGGATGATTCTTGCATGAACTCCCTAGAGACCGAAACTACCCATTTCTGACTGGTTTTGGCCATGAGCTCCAAGGAGCTTTTCGTGGACTTTATCTAACTCATTTACTTGGTAAGTTGATCCTAACCCTATATTAGGATGTTAGGTTACTAATAGACGAAGCTTGAGCTGTATTTGAATAGTTTTATGGACTGATTTTGTGAGAGGCGCAAGGGAGTCCGAAATCTATCTAGATTTGAGGGTTAGTGGTCATTGACTTGTTTTTGATTGAAAATCGAATGCTTGAAGAGTCTTATTTGACCACGAGTGTGTGCTTTAATGGCCAATTGATCGCTTTAAGTTGATGAGTCCGAAGCTTTTATCAAAAGGAATACCAAGTTCAAGTTTACGAAATGGCCATGTTCATTAATTTGTCTGAAACCTTGTTTGAATTGAGCCATGTTCATGAATTTGTCCGAGGCTTTGCTTGAATTGCATGAGTCTATTTTAAAATAAAAGTTGAGGCTAAGTTATGACTGGATATTATATGTTATTGATAGCCAATCGATTGAGCTCTGGGAAGGAGTTACTCCCATTTGACCTCACGAGATCATGCGGCTAGAGAGTCTTATACCGATTTATCATCTCGAAGGCTGTAAGAATCGAGAGTCGTGTGGCGATCGAATGATCTCTAGGTCGGGACACGAGAGTCCTATAGTGAATCGAATCATCTCAATGACATGGAGTGTTGAGAGTCGCCATAGTGATCGAATCATCTTGCATGCGAAAGTCATCATATTGACTGAATCATCTCGATTGAATTGGCCGTTGAGGGTCATATGATTGAACGAATCATCTTGTTACTCAGGATGGGCGGAAATGAAAAGATATGATTAATGGTGCCTCACGAGTTTTAATTTGCCTCAAGTGTTTAATTGATTGAAAACCTTACCTTAAGTACGATGCTTAGATTTTATCATGATTTATGATTGAGTCGATTTGACATGCCGAAATGCTTCGTTTTGCAAATCATCATGTTTTTGCCATGCCAAAGCTTTTTATTCCAAAACACCCGTTTTTCAAAGTGTCTGGAGGTATTGGCAGCCTAGTTTAGGGTTAGGTTTAGCTTACTGAGATTTATATCTCACCCCATCGAGTGATTACTTTTTTAGACCCTAGTTTCAAGCCATGGATGCCCTGCCACAGCGCTTTGGAGTCCTGATGGAAATTGAGACCTTAACCTTGAAGTTTACCATTAGTGGGGGTATAGTGTATACTAATATGACGAGCGTAGTTTGGGTTGACAAAGGAGGCCAATAATTAAGTCTCCACACTTTTGAGGCTTGGATGCTTCGAGACAGGGATACCCTTGTTGGACCGTTGGAGGAGAGCAACGTACCTGCTGACGAGTTAGGAGTCGCCGACCCGCCTGAGGTCGTCCTTCCTGATGATATGTTGATTGACCCTGATGTCGGACTCGCAGTGGAAGAACCTGAACTTGAGTCGCAGATGGCCGAGGAAGATATCGCTGTAAGTGCCCCCGTGGATTCAGAGTTGGACCCTGGAGGTGCAGAGTCGTTCACTAACGCTTGAGAGTTTGATGTTTAGATAGGACCACCAAGTCTGTTCCTCGTGAGATACGCTCTTAGAGAGAGAATGGTTAAACTCTAGTAAGTAGATTATTGTGTTGTATGTCGATCGACTGTTTTTGTTGTATCGTTCCAAAGTCATCTTTTGTTATTAATTGAAGGGTTGTTTCTCGCTTTCGCATGCATATTTCATTTAGTCTAGTTGAGACGGTCGTCGTTGGATCTTGGGTATCATCAAATAGAAATGGCCGCTGAGGGATTTTCGCGTTCCCCCGGGGTTCAGGACACGACAGTGTACTAGGTACATGCTGCCTTTGACAACGACAATTAGCCTCAATCTCAAGTACTTTTTCCACCCTCACCACATTGTTCTAGGAAACGACCCACATGTTCCACATTTGACTGATCTTCTTCTCTTGTGAACACGACAAAATCTAGCATCTTGAAGCCCCTTGGGTAAGAGATAGTATCTACCCAATCAGGATGTAGTTTCCTGTACACAGGCCTTGGAAATCCTCTCTTGAGTCCCAACTGCTGCATTACCAACTCGGCCACTTTGTCTGGGTTCATGGCCTCATATTTGGTGGGCCTATCCAAGGATCTTGCCCCATAAGATCAACTTGTTGAGGTCTATTCCTCATTTGATGTACCACATTGAAGTTAATGGGTGGTGGTGGTCAGTAAAGAGGATTCTATACTATATGTGGGTATGGTTGGGCTACATGAGGCCTCATGGGTTCCATGTTGTACATATTCACTGGTGGTAGTACATTCAACAATGGTTGTGGATTTGGAACTGCAGGGTTAAATACATTAACTTCAATGGGGCCAGCTTGAGAGAAGTTATAACTGCTCACTCCATTCACGAAGTCTGTTGGCATTTGATTTTTTGGCCTTGGTACAATTCTCACAAAAGGTTGCAGATTTTGTCCTCTGCTATCATTGTACCCAACATTAAGAAGTCCCGACACTTGAGGTAACAACGTAGCACCTAGAGAACTTGCATGAAAGAGTGGAACTTGGGAAGAAGTACTCGAAGGAGATATTACATCATTGATGGTGTTGATGACTATAGATTTTATCATGTTTATAACATGCTTTACCATGTGGTTGGTAAGGTGTTCTGTTATTCCTCAAACGTCCTTTTCATTGTGGCTACCAATGTTGCGTCAGGTGCCAATGCACGAATCTGTTCCATAGTTAATTGCCGTGGAACATTGGCATTGCGATGGGCTACTTCTTCAACCCCATTTGCAGTTGAATGCTCTGATCGCGTACCATCATCTAGGTTGTGACATTGTCAACTTGTGCTCCTTTTGATTTGTTTCTGGTTCTCACCATTTCTTCAAATCTCGCCACGAGAAGTCCTACTTGGCGTGCCAAAAATATGTTCGCTCGTTTTACAACAAGGAAGATCTTTCACCGAAATTCATTCTATAATTTTATTAAGAAGGTTTTGTAGCTCAATTCTCAAAGAAATAAGTATGGCAAAGAGCAAATCACATAGAAAAGATATGGATATGGACGAAAATGTATAGATTGATAATGGGTTGGAGATCAACAAAGGGACTAGATTAATTATTGTACTCCTATGAAAGCTCTAAGGAAAGCTATAAATGACTTGGAACGGAATTGAATTGCAGAAACTAAAGATGCAGGAAACTAAAAGTATGAAAAAGTATTCGAACGAGAACTTGCATGAAAGAGTGGAACTTGGGAAGAAGTACTCGAACGAGATATTGCCTTGTTGATGGCATTGATGATCATGGGTTTTATCACATCTGTAAGATGCTCCACCATGTGGTTGGTAAGGTCGTTCTGTTGTACCTCAAACATCCTTTTCATCGTGGCTACCAATGTTGCGTCAGGTGTCAATGCATAAATCTGTTCCACAATTAATTGCTATGGAACATCGGCATTGTGATGAGTTACTTCTTCAAGCTGATTGGCCGTTGAATGATCTGATCGCGCACCATCATCTAGGTTGTTGATATTGGCAACTTATGCTCCTTCTAGTTGGTTCTGGGCCTCACCAATTGTTTAAATCTCGCCACGAGAAGTCTCATTAGGTGTGCCAAAAAGATGTTCGCTCGTTTTGCAACAAGGAAGATCTTTCACTGAAATTTGTTCTACGATTTTTATTAAGAAGGTTTTGTGGCTCAATTTTCAAAGAAATATGTATGATAAAGAGCAAATCACACAGAGAATATATGGTTATGGACGAAAATGTATGGATTGATAATGGGTTTGAGATCAACAAAGGGACCAGATTAATTATAATACTCATAGGAAAGCTGTAAAAAAAGGTTGTAAATGACTTGAAACAGAATTGATTTGCAGAAACTAAAGATGTAGGAACCTGAAAGTATGAAAAAAGATAAATTGCAACAGAAGTTGGATTTTTTTGTATGAGTTGTTGGTCTGTTTTCTTCCTTTTTCTATTGAGTATTCATATCCCCTGCACCTTGCAACTACTCAAGCAGTTACCATTTTCAAATCTTAAAATTCGACACCTTCAATAACCACCCCTTTTTGCCCATGTTCTCCATGGCTTTTGTCCTTCAAAATTGATCTTCAATTACCTCCATGATTTTAAATTTGAACCTCTTGAATAACCTCCCATGATTTGTTTTTTTTTTTTTGGTAAGGCCCCCCATGATTTGTTCATGTCCACTATTTTCGCTCCTTGTTCGTAACTTCCCCAAGACATGGTTGACTGGGCTGATCCATTACCTTCTATTTTTGTGACCATTCCTCATCGGCTCTTGTTGGTTTTCAAGACTTTATTGATTCACGGCTACTTACCGAGCTTCAGTAACGAATAATCCTACTACCCACTTCCAGAATATCGGGTTCTTGCTGTTCTTAGCATTCCACAGGCAATTTGCTGATTCTTGGTAAAACACTCTTTATTTTACCGAAACAAGACCGAATCGGGATTTAATGACCTTGATTCCCACTCGATACTTTTATTATTTGGTGCCAACAGGTGGCATCTAGAACATGGTGACAGGACTGAAGCTGAAGTTCTTGAAGCCCAATTGAGACGAAAAGTGACTTCTTAACTGATGCAGCCTTGTAAACTACTGGGAGATTCGACAAAAAAGAAAATTCTGGGAGACAATCTGTAGGGATCATATGCAATGGCAGGTCTTGGAGTTTGTGGGCAGCCATTTTTCTATCGGTTCAAATTATAGTATCTAAATAGGATGTCATTGCTTTTGTGAACTATGCGAGTTTAATGGTGTACAGTGCTTATTCAGGGAGTTAAATACATGTGAATTTGAGCCCAAGATGACTTCTAAATTTCTAATGCCCATATATTGCTGTTCTAAATTTTTTTTTGTGCATTCTGAGAACCTGAGTATAATTCCCCTTGAACTGGATTTTTTTTGCTTTTTTGACTGCTAAGCCATGGATGGACCATTGACTGTTTGAATTGTTCATGGATAGAACGGTGGAAGCCACAATCCTCTGAGATCAAGCATCATAAGTAGAACTGGTGATGCGAGCGCATTGGGCATTGCCAATTGATTCTCAAGCTCAATTCTGAACCCGTTATTGATTTGGCTTAATCCTTACTCTTGCATGAAAAGGCTAATTTGCTCACAACTTGCTTTGATGGATCATGCCAAAATGAAAACTATGGACGAAGATTATCGATCGTAAAGTATTGGTTATTTCCCTTTCCAATAAAGTTGCTGATATCAAGGCGAATCACTAGATTGATTATTGACCAGATTAACCGAAGAATCAAAGACATATTCAATATGTGATTGATTGCGTATTTCAAGGCATATCTTGCCTGATTAGTCACTGATTTGATGCCAAATCAAAAACATATTAATGGAAGGATGGGTGTTTATTGAATGTATAAGGCCGGTAGACAAGATTAGTTGTCTTTGTTTCCTTTTTCTATTTCGTATGTCTTAGTTGATCTATTAATAGAAGAGTCTTTTGCATTATAATGCAAACTACTTATTGATGAATGAGAATCTCTCTTTGTGAGTTGAATGTTAAACACTTCGACATCTTTATCCATGGAGAGTAGATACTCCTTGCCGTGAACCAAGAGCCATTTATCCTCGATTGGTGGAATAGGCTTTACACCATGGTGGTGAGCTTTTGTCCAATCGCGATCTTTACCCTCGACTGATGCTGTTTTTAAGCTTTGGCAGTGATCGTTTTATCATTCATTTGCATTCATCCTTTGACTTTCATCCCCCACAAACTCTAATTTATTCACACTTTCTTTCATTATCACTCAAAACACATTCATTGCCTCATGCATGCTTCAAATTGGTATCAGAGCTCTAGGTTGAACTCTTTATGAGTGATATATTCTGCTATCAATTTCTTTTCAACATCAACAACTTTATCCCAAATTAGTTGGAGTCGGCGGTCGATAAACCCCAAATATTTATAAAAATAAAGCAAAATCAATCGAGAGAAAAAATAAAAATATGTAAAAATAAACAAACAAAGATATATATATTCACTATCCCTCCACAATACTAATAACCTTCTTCCACTCCGTCCTAATACAAACCGTACGCCTATTTTCCAATCCCTTAAATATTTCCCCCAAGTAAATTTCGATCGACCTCTCTTTTTCTTCTAGTTATGCTCTCGATAGTAAACTTTTGTTCGTACCGAGGCATCTAGGGGCCTTCGGAGAATATGCCCAAACCATCTCAATCTATGTTCTCTCATCTTTTCTACCATCGGTTCTACTCTAAATTTGCGACGAATATTTTCATTCCTTATCTTGTCCATCCTTGTATGACCACATATCCACCTTAACATCCTCATTTCCGCTACTCCCATTTTATGCTCATGTTTTCTCTATGCTGGCCAATATTTAGTTCCGTATAGCATGGCAGGTCTTATTGCTATTCTATAAAATATTCCTTTTAACCGAAGAAGAATTTTGCGATCACGAAAAAATCCCGATGCACTACGTCATTTCATCAAACCTGCTCGATTATATGACTTACTGTTGACGCTTGATTTTCGATTTATCTTTTCTCATTTTATTTTTGAAAAATTCGTAAAAACATTCATAAAAACTTGAAAAATTGAAAAATGAACTTTGGTGGCGTTAACCAAGCCTAAGGAACCATTTTTGAATTTGTATTTTTTATATTTTTCGTATTTTTAGAAAATAGGAAAATACCTGAAAATTCAAGAAAAATAGTATTTGAGGTCACAAAATTATGAAAAAATAGTTAATATTTTTCTTTTAAATCTTTTGTCTTCTTGACCTCATAAAAAGTCCAAATTCAAGTTCAATTTTTTGCGTTTCTTTGTCACACGTATGATTGAATTTGATTAAAAAAATGTCAATTGAGTATTTTAATTTGCAATTTTGGCATTTTTAGGATCTTGACATTCAATCTGATTGTCCTTTATTGTAATTTAGACCAATTATATGCATAAATTGCTCAATTACATAAATTGGATAAAATTGCACACTTAATTGCAATTTAGTCCTTGAATTTGGGCACAATTGAAATTATTTTCAATTCAATGGCTACCTTTACCAATTAAAGCCACTACCCAACGTTTTTCAACATTCTGAGTCGATTGGCATAGGCATTTTGATCCAATTTGATTGTTTGAGCCCTCAATTGCATAATTTTTTGAATTGCAATTAAAAGAAAATTTGAGGTTTTTATAGAAATTAGCTAGAACCTTTGGGCAAAATCACTTTGGTAATATCCATGTCCAAAGTTCGATTATGAAATTTAATTACAAACATTCCCCATCGAATTGTGATTGATTTTGAAAATTAAGTCAGAACCGGTTCGGACCGGTCAGACCACCCGGTCAACCGGTCGAACCGATCTGCTATAATATCGTCTTCTTCCTCAAACTCCCATGCAGATGAACAGTGCAGAGCAAAGCTCTTGATGGTAAAATTGTTCGACCAATCGACCACAATTGAAGACGCATTGGTGGGGGTTTACTTCTTTAGGCTATTCCCTGTCGATTGATACCGGAGTCGTGACCAATGGTCGCTGGAACAGGGAGTGATTAACCGGTTAAAGCCGCAGTACTTGCAAAAGTCAACTAAAGCAAACTCAGATCAAATTCACATTAAATTCGCACAGAATGAGGCTCGACGAAGGACCAAATGGAGTTGGACGGATTACCCAGCATTACCCAGCATCCTAGTTAATGTCAGCATACCATTTGGCACGTGATGACACATGAATTCAAGTGGATAGGGGTCCACCGATTGGCGGAAAAAATTTCGAAAGTAGTATATAGCCTTTGGAGGCTTTCTAGAAGAGGAGGTTGGTTAATTTATTTTGGGGAGAAAGAACAGAATCGAGAGAGAGAGAGAGGGAGGGAGAACTCGCTCTCTGGCCCCTGCCATCGAGAGCTTGAGTTTGACCTGCAAGTGACCTCCGGCGACGATTCAGGCTGAATCGAACCGCCATTCCACGTCAAGAAGATTGCCAGAGTTCCGTGGGATCGATGGCACCAATTCACGTGGCCTGTCATCTCGAAAAACGATAAGTCGATCCTCCAAGCTTGACTTCTACCCTACAATGGCGAAGTCTTTTCCCCACCTCAATTCTTTCGATTGATGTGTGCATTTCGTATCTGTGACATCAATAAGCACTTTTTTATGTTTTGATTGCATTGCAATCGAATCGAACCTTGCTTTTGAACCACGTCGCCATTGTCAACCCTGCCGAAGCTTCCCTAGCTCAAGCTAGCCTAAACCAGGTCAATCGGACCTATAGGTAAGTGTTTTGAACTCATATAGATGCGATTGTGTGGAGAAATTGGCTCGATATGTTCTCTGTTGCTTGAAAAATTCCTAGGCACTCCAGCAATTCTAAAAAATTGAGGATTCACCACAAACAACTGATCGATCCTATTTTTGAAATTTCTTATCCGTTCTTCTGGAAATTGACGATATTACCGTATAGAGTTAAATCGCCTCTGTTTGGTATATGAAATAGGTCGAGAATGCCAAGGTGGGTCAGTCAAGTGACCAATTTTTATGCTTAGATTCTCAAATCTCGTCCTTTTTCTAGAAATGTCAATTTTACCCTTCTACGGTTAAATAGTTTTTCTTATTCCGATCAAGCCGTGAAAATTGCTCAGAATTATGATTTGGGTCTGGTGGCTGATCAATCCTTCTGTTTGGGATTTTCACTTCTCATCACTTTTCGTAATGACGATTTTACCCCTCAAAGGGTAAATCACTTCTAAAATTCTAGAAAAATTCTACAAATTCTCGAAAAATAGGAAATGGATTGGTTTAGTCACCAATCTATTTCCGTCATTTTTTGACTCCATATTTCATTTGAATTGACAAATTCGCCATTTTAGGGCAAGTTGTCCCAAAACTCTTCAAAATTACTATTCCGCCCGTCAAGGTTAAATCATGTCAAGAATACTCCTGAGCCTTGATTGATGTTTCTTTAGGCTAATATGGACTTACTAGGGATGTCACGCTGTATTCATGTGATTTATCCGCATGTTTTGATCCTTGATTTGCGCACTTTCATTACTGATTGCGAGTGTTAGGGTAGTCGCTCCTATTTGCATGAATTCCTAGATTTAGGGTTCCACCCCACTCATTTGCATGAAATCTTAGAGTTAAATAAATCATTCAACTTAGGTGCCGAAAGGGCGTCAACTCTGACAGTTGGTGTAACAAAGTCCCCGATCTCATTTCTCTGGTTTCCGTAGAATTGAATAGAATGCTCCCAACTATTCGATGGGGTTTTCGATCGTACCCTCCACGAAACAATTAGTGGTGACTCTTTGGCATGCACACGTATCACATGTCACCAAACCACACAGAAGGTCGACCACATATTCCTCCGTTGCGACTTGGGTAACGGCCCTTGGGAGATGCCCTCGTCCGACCAAAGGAGATGGCCCATTAACTCGCTAATCTCGAGATCGAAATTGGCTCACGACACTTACATCATCATCAATCTCTCCATCTTTTTGTAATATTGATCCCAAATATTTAAAAGTATCTTTCTTGGGTATATCCTGTTTGAGCATATTTATGGCTTCTTGATCCCCTCTGTCTGCCGTGTCGAACTCACACTTCAAATATTCCGTTTTACTTCGACTTAACGTAAATTCTTTAAACTCTAACTTGCTTCTCCATAATTCTAATTTAGCGTTAACCCCAGCCCTAGTCTCATCAATAAGCATAACATTGTCTGCAAAGAGTATACTCCACAGCACCTTATCTTGAATATAGTTTGTTAGCACATCCATAACTAGGGAAAAAAGATAAAGAATCAAAGCAGAACCTAGGTGAAAGCATACTGTGACTAGAAAATTACTTGATGCACCATTACAAGCCTTGTCATGACCAAAAATTAAATCAATTTTAGGCTAATAGATTATTAGGTTAATTTAAACAACTAACCTAATATGGACTCTCCCAAGTCCTACAAATCACAACTTTAATTTAATGAGAATGATTTAAGATTTGAAGTCGCCACTAATCATTTTAGGTAGGTTGATTAGAAACCTAAGTAAAACAACGAGAGAACCACTTTACTTCTACGAAACAGAGATTGGGAATTTGGGGACTTGATTACACTAGTTAATTAAAACTAATGCCCTTTCGGTACCTTAATTCCATATGATGTGTCCTAAATTGACAACTTTGATTGAATCAATTTGAAGCTCAAATGATGTGTTTCTCTTTTTGGGGTTTTCACTTTTTATAATTCAAAGCATGAATGACATAGATGCAATGACGTGAAACTATCTAAATGACAGAGATGATATACAATGGTACGCAAAGCATGCAAATTCAAAATCAAGTTGCCCTACATACAAAAGTTAACTAATCAAATTTAATACATGCAAATGACATGATGTTTACCTAGCATGCAAGACAAAGAAATCGAATTAACAGGATATGCTAATGAACATGCGACATAGCAAAATTTGGTATGCAATGCATGATTTTCAAAAAAAAAAATGAGATGCAAGATATACAGATATAAAATTCAAAAATATGCAATGGATATGCGCAGGACATGAGATAAAATAAAAATGAGATATGTCAAAGATATGCTATCCTAATCTATGTGAGATATGCAAAATGATAAGATTTGCATGAGTGTGATTTTTTTTCTTTTCTTTTAAATTTTCAGCCAATAAGGATATTTTGAATATTTTATTATCTCGATTTGCAAGCTTAAAATTTAATAAAATCATCAGGAATTTTCAAAATATAGCAGGCCAAATCAAGATAGCAATCCATCACAAATATTCTCAACAAGATAAGGAAATAATCACGATCATCATCCCATTTTCAATTTTTCTGAAAATTTCCACATTCCAAATTAGAAAATTGGTATTTTGAAGATAGCAAATCGGACCTAAGCGGTGATAGGTCAAATCAACTAAATTTTCCTAATTTTGATTTATGTATTTTGTATTCAGAAAGTTGTACATAAAACATGAATCAATGCAATTCAATCCATAATTTATGCAAAATAGGCAAATGAATATTCAAAATCAGAGATAGGCAAGTAAGCATTCCAATTAATAAAAATTAGAATTTTTACCTTTTCCGAAGATTATCTTTCCAAATTTGAACCGACATCAAATCGATTCGATCTTGCTCGTCGATTGATTTGGATCGATGAGCTTGATGAGGATCGGAATTTTGATTAGCAAGGGAATCTCCGTGGGGCTGCCCTTCATGACCAAGGACGTCCGTGATGAGCAAAAGAAGAGCTGGATGTATTTGGAGTTTACCCATTAACCTCGAAGAATCTGCAAGAATAAATCCAAGTAAAGCAAAAAAGATAAAATGGGATCAATAATGAGCCTAATTTGCTGAACGTCCACTTGAGAAGATACCGCCATTATCAAATATTCTGGATGCTAGTCAAGCTAATGTACGTGTTGCGAGATGATGCACACACTAGACTTGGCAACAAGGGTAACCGAACATGCCAGAAATTCGCCGAGGAACTAAAAACTTTTTGGCAATCTTGACCATGAAAAAAAACGATAGCTCCTCGTAGCCAAGGGATGGGTTTACCAGCGTCATAGATCAGGACTCAGCTAAACTGATTATCGTCAGTGGAGTTATCAACGCCAGCGAGGTGGTAGTCGTCTATGGCTCTGTGGAGTTGTCTTCAGTGGAAGGCCATGGTCAGCCCGCGCACTAGTGCTCGCTGCCTCGGATCTCATGGGAAGGAACTTCGTCAGATTTCCTTTCTTTTTTTTTTTTCTCCCTGTGTTCGCCTTCGTCTCTCTCTCTTTCCCTTCTTCGACTACCGCCAAATCCATATGGATTGGTCTTGATCAAATTTGGAATACGCTGGGCTCAATTGTATGCGGTGTAGGACTCGGTCCCTGCATTACAAAAATAAAACAAACGATGAAAAGCAAATCCAAATAAACATGCAAGAGGAATGGGATACGCCAAAGCTAGAATGATGAAAATTGCTGGTGTCGCCGGGAATTATTTGCCGGCTCGAGATCTCGTTCAGAATTGATGGAGTCGTCGATTCAATGTGTGGCTTCAAGCAAAGATTGTGGACGTTTCTCCAAGTCTCAGAGCGCATGCATCTCTAGTATGAAGAACTTGTCTTCTTTCCCTTTTCTCTATTGGCTTTTTTTTGTGTGTGCAGATCTTGAAGACTCCAAACACCACCGCTTGGATCTGGCTCCCAATTCTGGTCGCGTGTCTCCTGCCAGGAAAAAGAGACAAATTCCAAACAGGCTTCTTGGGATCAAGGCATCCTCAAGAGTAGTGGACCTCCCAGTTCTATCCCGAACAGAGAACGTATTCTCTCTTTAATGGCCGTGTATTCAATGAAGTGGCCTCCTCCTCAGTATGTTGTATAGTGAATTGTATTGACCTCCTCTGAAAATCCAAGTTAGCAACTGGATGTACCGATGAAGCCTCACTGGACTTAACCTTGAAATTCACTCAAAGATTTTGTCAGGCTTAATGATAATTAACCAAAATAGAAGAGTGCTTTTGATCGAACTAAGAAAAAAACAAATTCCACTGCTTGACTACTCCCTGCTTCGCTTGATGATGTCTTCGGTTCGCACCTCTAGAATCTGCAAACAAAACGTAAACCTGCAAGATCTTGATGAATTCTCTTGGGAGTACTTTGGCGTTACCGGTGCATCATGATCGTCGAGGAGCCTTCTGGATGGATGACCTCGCAATTGTCGGTGAAGACTTTATAAAGATAAAACGATACTTTTGCTTCTTTTGCCGCCCTCCTCCCTTTCGCTTTTCTTCGAGCACTTTCTTTTTCACTTCCTTCTGCCAGTGCTCTCTCTGTTTTGCGCTCTCCAAAAATCTACCGTATCTTATGATTTTGTGTCGGCCTCTCCCTAAAATCCAAAGCATAGCCTCATATTTATAGACAAAAAATTCCCTAATCCTAGTCAAGGTAGAAGTCCTTAATGACAGTAGTATTAAAAAAAATCTGATCTTCAAGAGCCTAAGTATTTTAAAACTTTTCAATTTTTTTTTGCTATAGCATATGCATATTGGGCCAGCCAAATTTTCTATATTATGCGGGCTTTTGGGTATCCTCGGGCTCAAATAAAGGCTTTTCAGAATTAAAGAATTTTCAAATTAAAGCCTTAACTACCAAAACATGCTTGGATGAACAGAATAGAGTTCAAGAAATAAATTCAATTTATCTTATTGAAATTCGACAATTCTCCATGGTCTCACTTGAAAATCACCAACTGAGTCTAGTCCAACTTCCCATCAAATTAAGCTCAAATGACTCACTTATGATCCTAGATGCAAATGACACAACTGACATAAAATATGCAATGCATGAGGAATTATTTTTGCGAAAATTATAATTAACTCTCATTTTATGAAATAGATGAATGAATTCTTAAAAATCAAAATTTATGTGTCAACAAGCCTTTACACATGTAGTAGCACCGTCATACATACCCTTGATTGTCTCTACATAATTTGAGGTACTTTTTTCTTCTCAAGGACCCATCATATAACCTTTATTGGAACCCTATCATATACCTTCTTGAGATCAATAAACACCATATGGAGGTCTTTCTTTCTTTCTTTCTCGATATGTCTCCATCAATTATCGTATCAAGAAAATAGACTCCATGATAGATCTTTTTGGCATAAGTCCAAATTGATTAATAGAAACCTTAGTCTCTATTATTACATGATGCTCAATAACTCTCTCTCACAACTTCATTGTATAGCTCATAAGCTTAAGGTCTCTATAGTTGGTGCAGTTCTGGATATCCCCCTTGTTCTTATAGATAGGCATAAATATATTCTTCCTCCATTCATTAAGCATCTTATTAATATGGAGGATCTTGTTAAAAAGGCTAGTCAACCAACTTATTGCTACATCTCCTAAGTATCTCCACACTTCAATAAGAACACCATCGGGTCCCAAGACTTTACTATCTTCATCTTTTTTAATGCCTCCTTACTTCCTGAGCTTTGATTCTATGCACATACCTTCTGTTTAAATCATCATAAGCATATTCCAAATCCATCTCACTTCTACCGCTCTCCTCATTAAAAAGTTTGCCAAAATAACTCATCCAACCAAAAGTGTTTGATTTTCATCATTGATATATCTAACATATGTCAAGTTTTTACTTTTCTTGTTCCTTGACTTTGCAAGTCTATATATACCTTTTTCTCCTGTTTTGCTCCTAAGTTTTTTTACATATCGGTAACAACATTGCTTCTGGCCTCTTGCACAGCTTTCTTGGCACTTTCTTTTCAAGAAAGACAATAAAATGGTTTATATGGTTTGAAGATCGTTGGCTTTGGAGCAATCTCACGGCAAAAGGTAGAAACGTGCTATGGAGAAACTCTAGAAACAAATGGACAAAATTCTCAATTGCCTAGAGAAATAATAAAAGGGTGGCAGGAGATATTTGGCTAAGCCTTCAACTAAAGGTTTGTCCTTCTTTGAGGATAGTCAATCTCACAAGGCTGCGAATACTTCCACATAGGAGAAAGAAAAGAAAAAAGGCCCTTGATTTCGTTGAAGAGCTCCAACAAGAATCAAATGGTAAATTAGCAAGTGCTTCAAGCACTACGGCTATGGACATCCATAAATAGATTGTCCTAACCAGATGGCTATCATCATAGAAGAAATCAAGTACACTGATTTCGAATTTCAAGAAACTCAGCAAGAGCCATACAACGAAGAGTCCAAATCCAACAAGCAAAAAAGAGAACATCGAATAAATTAAATAGGGAGAGATGTTGATTGTCTAGGTACCATCAAACAATTATGATATTATGGATGGTGACACTCCAAATAAATTTGTTGAGGCAAATGTTGAAGTCAAAGAAAAAGAGGGAATGATTATGGCAACCAAGGACATTGCATGCTTCTTTGATTTCGTATGCCCATAAGCATTCTCTCTCAAAGTGGTCATCAAATTGAGTAATGGATTTGATATTATTTCATCCTTCCAGCATGCCTTGAATGAATTTGTTAGAGTGTCACGCCCCGAATCCGTTGAGCATGCGAACATCCCTGCAAGCAAACAACACATCTCTCGTGGTCCCAAGATCCACGAACAAGTCGAGAGATAATATTTAAACCTTAAGCATGCGGAAGCGGTACTCAATATATCCTCGTACAAAATATAAGTTAAGCGGGACCTGGATAGCATAATAACTATCATATATTATAACTTATTGTTCATACAAATTCCGACTACTACAATCCACTAGGCAAGGGCGACAAGACAAGCACATCAAAAGGTATGACCATCATCGACATCCAAAATAGCAATGGGCGGAGGTCGCAATCACAGGATTGAGCCAATAAACTAGGACACCTAAGACGAACTGCTGAAATCCTCGGTGTCCTCGGCATCCTCCGTCGGCTCATACTCGGAGAAGGTCTCTGATGGAACCTTAACGGTGTCCTCCATGGTCTCTTCATGAGACGGCTTCGCAAGGTTCTCCTTGGTCGCCTCCAGAACAATGACCTTGTCCTCCTACACTGTAAAGTCCAAAGTCGGGGTCTTCTCCGGCCCGCTCCTAGAACCAACTACAGACCCCTCTGGCAACTCCTGCTCCCCAATAGTCTGGCACCAATCAGGAATAACTCATTGGGGTACCTCATGGAGCTTCAACGGCCCAATCGTCTTGTCTCCGACCTTCTTAAACCATGCCTCGAACCTATGAGGCTTCCAGTCCGGGCTACCCTTGTCGACCCATACAACCGTACACTTTCGCACATAAATATTTTCCTACCTATCTGGGAACTCGTCAAAATACGCCGTCATTTCCTTGGGATCTCCAAAACGTATGGGCCACATATCTAAGTCTAAGATCTGTAAAAATAAGGGTTTCCAAAGGGCTGAGATACACATCTCAGTAAAAGAGTCTTAACCCTAGGTCAGGTCGACCGTCCGCTCAGGCAGTCATCTACTCCAAAATCCCATCAATTAAAAATCAAACAGGCACATACAAATAAAAGAATAATGACACACAGATGTTAGGCATGTAACCAGGACACCATGTCACACTTAGATGATCATGCACACCTCATCCCGCCACTTCACCACAATCAACTCATCTTGCCTATCTCATCCTCCAGCCTGCAATTAGATGGCATCAGGCTCGGTCCGTGTAAACGCATCAGACCGTCATCGGCAACTCGCGTAAACGCATTAGGTTCCAATGAATCTCTAGGCCAATATCGTCACCACAAACCTCCATCCTGCGAATAATTCGCATCAGGACCGTGGCCATCTTAACCCCGTGATTAGATCTTATCAGGGCGCCACACAACTCTAACTCCACCCCGCGATTACATCGCATCAGGGTATCCACCCCCGCCCTGCGTCTTATATGCCTCAAGGTCTCGCCATGTCATGCTCATGCCATGTTATCTCGACTCGATTCACATACAAACAATAGGTGCAACTCATGCACAATTTGAATACTCATGGCATGCAAGACAATCAAATGACATTCGACATGGCAAACGACTCAGGCATAAACCATGTCACACACAAACATCCTATAATGTTTTAGGATATAATGAAAGTTATCCCCTTGGGCAAATCCTTATAAATCAATCAATTCAACCATCGACTCACCCAATTAAGTCCAATCTCCCTATCCTAAGTTTAGGATTCCCTTACCTTAAGCTTGATAACACAAATCTCTTCTTGCAATGGCCTTCAAGTCTCGGCTAAATAGTCCAAGGGTTCTATTCACTGCGCAACCTAGAATATTCAACCAATTCATCAATTTTTCATATCCAATTCGTCATTCCATGAGCCATAATCCTCCATAACAAAATCCTCATCATCTTAACATGTCTTAATCATGAATTTAGGACTCATAATCCAACCATCATCAGCCCAACAGCCCCGACCTTGCACAGAATCGAACCGGTTCTTCTCGGTTATATGCAAACCGAGCACAATCGGCCCTAAACAAACTCTAAATCCAGCATTTAATCATCATCCTACCTCTTAACATATCTATCTTAGGTTTTATGAGGCTCACCATGAGTTTGAGGTCGAATGGTCGCCAGAATCCCTTCGGAAGTCGTCGGATTCCTCAAGTCAGTTTTCCGGCAAATTCTGTTTCAAATTCACAAGATTGATTTGAGCTCAAAAATTCTTTAAATCAGTCTCAAATTTTTACCACAGATTCATATATATGTCTACTAGACCTCCATAAAATTGGACATCAAAAATCCAACATTTCGGCCTCCTAAGGGGTTAAAAACCGGACCTACCTCAAGCTGGAGCAAATTTCGTCGGCTCTCAAGAAAACACTTGGCCAGAGCTCTTCGGTGGTCCAAATGGCTTGCTTCCAACTCAAGGAGGTCGGCAAGATGTAGATCTAGGTTGGTATGGTCGGCCGGAGTGTTAGCCAAAAGAGGTCGTCGACGGCGCCGAACAGCAGCTCCAGAAGCTGTCGGGCGGCAAGCAAAAGAAGAAGGAAGGAGAGGAATGAATGGCCGGTCAAGTGAGGTGAGGAGAGAGAGAAAATTTGCTATATACAAGGCTTGGTAAAAAAGGTTGAATGTTAGGTGAATAAAGTTAGACGTGACCATCCAATGCTTGATCTTGTGACACTTGTCCTCGTGCCTTTCCAAGGTGATCCAATGGCCATCATTGACTCTCTTTTTCGTCAGCTCTTGGGAGGATTTAATGACCAAATTATCTTTCTTCAAATGCTTGGGCAAGGTTCTAAGCTTGAGGGGCAAAAGGGTAATTTTACCCCCGACATTCAGAACGTCATTTTTCTCGTTCCAAAATTCTTCAAAAGGGCGATGGCCATTCCGAATAACGTTGGAATTCTTGATTCTCCATTTCAAATCTTTCAAGACTCATTTTTGATGGTTTCCTCTATCAGACGTGGTTCCAACCTATCTCAAACCGACGAGTAGCTTTTGTAGACTTTACGCATATCGACCCTATGATTCTCATCACATTTATGGCTCGTCAATTCGTGACAGCTTTGGTTGTCATGTAATTGTGAGGGTTTATCACTAGTCCCTTTGGTCACAATCTTCACTGTTCGATTAAGGGTAATTTTTCAAATCATACGTTGGTTAAGCAGCATCACCCACGCTCCAATCGTATGGCACTCGCAAGGCATTCCCTAATCGTTCTTGGATCAGTCTCTTTGTTGTTCTAAATATCCCATCGACAATCTTTATGGTCAAAGCATCATTTCTTATCTGAATTCCCTAGGTCCACGTACCATGTCTCGCGTTGACCTTTCCCTTTTGGTCAGCCTACTCGAATTGATCAGATTCGAGCGAGATATGACTGAAATACATCTCTACATTCATTTCTCATTAATGAGTCTAAAATTGACTGGAAATCAGAATGTCACATAGTGTGAAACGGATGTATTATCTTATTTGTTGGAGAGGCTGTCTTGGAAATATTTTCGAACCAAGTTTCTTTTCAATAAGAATGGTTATGGCAAATTTTGTAACGCCTGATCCTGGATATGAAGCCACAATGAGATTTGAGGACAAATCTTTTTGAACCTGGGGAGATTGATGTAGGCGTATCGAGCATTGCGCTTGATTCTCAAGCTTAATTCTGAACTAGTCAATTGATTTGGCTTAATCCTTACTCCTGCATGAAAAGGCTGATTTGGTCACAACTTGCTTTGATGGATCATGCCAAAATGAAGATTATCGACTAAGATTGTTAATCATAAAGTATTGATTATTTCTCTTCCCAATAAAGTTGTTGATTCAAGGCGAATCACCAAATTGATTGTTGACTAATTTAACTGAAGATTCATAGGTATATTCAAGAAGTGATTGATTGAGGATTTCAAACAATATCTTGCCCTATAAGTTGTTGATTTCATGCCAAATCAAAGACATATTAATGGGAGGATGAGTGGATTTGATTCTTTTGATATTAGTAGGGGTGTGCAAAACGGACCGCCCGAACCGGACCGGTGGTCTGGTTCCTGGTTTTAGAGGTGTCCGGTCTGGTTCCCGATTCCTAAAATTGGAATCGGTGATCGGGTGGTCCAATTCTCGGTTCTAGAGTCATAAAATCGGACCGGACCGCCGAACCAAACAGGTCGATTTTTTTTTTTTTACATAACATTTATTGATTACTGATTAGTGTTTGCTTCTCTTCCTCTTTGCACTTGCGGCCCTTGCCTCATCGATTCAGTAATCTATAAAAATGTGAAAAATGTGGATGATAGATGCCAAAAGGAAAATGATTCAATAATCTATAACACCAAAATCAAAGCTGGGTTTTTGTGCTAACACTTCCACTAGCAACATCATGTTATTAACGACATGTGGCAATAACAATATATGTGAGCTTTATTTATTAAATGCTATTCTTGTTATTACTGCCTAGGTAATGAGCTGTATTAAGGTTGTAGTTGATGAGTTTTGAATGTATTAAGTTTGTAGTTGATGAGTTATGAATGTTACCTTATTGGGTAAAAATCCAAAAGATTGTCATAAGAAGGAAGTAGTAGTCCATTTTGTTTTTTAAGCGCTTATGTTCTATTGTTAAATGGAAACCGTATCGGGAGGATTTGGCATTCTTAAATGAAATTTGATTGCGTTATTGGCTCTTTGGAATCGAATCCCGATTCTCGGGATGACCGGTCCGGTTTCGAAAAAGGGAAGCAAGACCATCGGTCGGGTTCCCGGTTCTTGAGGGGAACCGGATCGAACCGGGGACAGATCATCCCTAGATATCAATAGATCTTATAGGGTTTATTTTTTTGTATAAGGTTGGTGTACGAGATTAGTTGTCTTTGTTTTCTTTTTCTATTTCGTTTGTGTCAGTTCATCTATCAATAGTGGAGTGTTCTCTATCGTAACACATATTATTTGTTGATGAATAAGAATTTCTTTTTGTGAGTTGAATGTTAAATACTTCGGTATCTTTTTTCTTGGAGACTAGATACTCCCTGCTAGTGAACCAAAAGCTTTTTATCCTCGATTGGTGGCGTAGCCTTTATACCGTAATGGTGAACTTCTATCTAATCCTCATCTTTATTCTCTACTGGTATTATCTTTAGGCCTTAGTAGTGATTGTTCTATTCTTCATTTGCATTTATACTTCGAATTTCGTCCCCCACAAATTCTGATATATTCACACTTTCTTTCATTATCGCTCAAAACAAATTCACCCGCCTCACGCACGCATCAACCGGACAACGTGGAGATTAAGTAACTTTCATAAATATGATCATGACTGCTTGTTCCGGCATCATGATTTGATGGTTCGACAACTCCGGATGGTGAGAATCCGAGTTTGCAGCTAAGTTTCTGTCCGCCCTAGAGAATGAATTTCTGAGTATTTTTAACTTATCGCTTCTCATTAACAACTGCCTCTTACGAAGCTTTTTCCTTTTTTTGGTACAATCTCAGAAAGCTATTTGTGTAGGTGGCATCAATGTTATTAAGATTCGTCTGACTTTGTTGAAAATCCAAAGTCTTCTAACGAATACAAAAGTAATTTGGATGTGCCGTCACTTCAAACACAAGTAAACATGGGTCGAACAAACTAAACACGTGAAACTGATTGGCACAACAAAAAGTGCCGAAGTTTAGCTGCTGCTATGCTTTCTTCATGCCAATCTTCTCGGCTTCAACAATGCATGCATAGGATGAAGCTTATGAGTAGTCAGTCCCACCGTATCGATGTTTTCTTCCTCGCCATCCTTCAGTCGCCATTCAAACTCCTGTACTAATCTGCCGATGGCTGTGCAAGATATTAACAAGGCCTGAAGAGCTCCAGCGCAAACCCTCTTGCCTCCTCCAAAGGCCGATGTCTTGAACAACTCTACCGGGTCATACTTGTCATCAAGAAATCTCTCGGGCATCCACTCTTCCGGTTTGTCATATATCTCTTTGTCCATGTTACATCCATATATGTTTATAGCAATCTAAAACGACATGATTCAAGTTTCAAATTCCTAATCCAACACGCGAGACATGGAATTAACATAAAAAGTACACGTGTACTTATCTACCTGGCTTCCAGCAGGGACAAAGTACCCTCCTAATTGGGTATCTTCATGTGCATAGCGTGGAGGAACTATTGGAACTGGACTGTGTTTCCTCAGAGTTTCATGGAATACGGCATTCAAGTATGGAAGCTCAGGCAAGTGGTCCTCAGCAAGTGTACCAGAACCACAAACTTTTCGAATCTCCTCAACGAGTCGATCCTGTCAAGGAAATTACTTTAGTTGAGATAATAACGCAGAAGAGAGGAATCTGGAATTTGTGTATATTTTAATATATCTACTTGTCTAATAACAATTACTTGAAGCAAGTATTAAAATCAGCGATAATCGAAAAAATGAAAAGTTAATTAATTAGTTATACCTGGCATTTTGGATTCTTAGCAAGTTCATACATAGCCCACTCTGATGTGACCAGAGTGGTATCAGAAGTCTCAATGATCGCCTCCCAGAGCAACATGGTGATCTGCTCCTCAGAGAGAGTCTTGGCTTCGGATATCAAGAAGTCAATGTAACTGTCTGTTTCCTGATTCAGAAGTTGATCTACTTAGTACGAAAGCTACAACTAATTCAAGAAAATAAGTTGGAGCTGGAAAGGACAATGTTCTTGTTTGGAACGCCCGCTCAAAATTTGTTTCCCTTAAAGAACTGATCAGCTTTTAGTACTGGCCAGTTATTTTGAAGCCGTCAATAAAAACAGTTCCATTTCAAAACCACCTATTTTGAAGCCATCCAGAAAACGCAAGATAAACCCTTAACCATTGAGAATTTCATGGTTTTTTCAGTTAGAGCTATACACGAGCTGCATACTCCGCAGCATACTTCAGTGTTAAGCTAGACAGAAAAACTGTAGTTTTTTTTTTCCTTAAAAGTGCTGAAAATAAATTCTCAAGAAAACTTCCAAACAACTACTACCTCCCCTGAAGCAATTCTCCGTTTCTGCTCCTCAAGTAGGGCTTTCGCTACCACATTCCTGTTGAAAGCCATTTGTTCCAACTTCTTTTCCAGGCTTTTACTAGGAATCCATCTCAGGTAAGGAAAGAAATCCCTCCAGTCCACCTCAATAGCACCAGCCATCATGTCCGACACCAAAACCTTGAACATTTCCTCTTTGGACAATGTTGTCCCAAGTTCCTCCACATATACGGAATTCACATCTTGTCCCAGAGCCTGCAATGTAATTACCAGTTGACCCTGATCCGATGCTTTTCCTTTTTTTGTTACTGTTGAGAAAGGATAGAAAAGGCAAGGAAGCTTACTTGTTTGAGTGCCAGCGCAAAGAGTTCACTCTCGAAGACTTTCCTGAAATTGACCGCTTCAAGAGGATGGTCATCTAGAAGGGCACGATATCGCCTAGTAAGGTTTTTCATCATGGTGTCTCGGTTGGATCGTAAACGCTTCTGCAAATAGATGCGCACAAAATGCAGTAAGTTAAAGTGACAAGAGACTCTAGTGGTAAGAGCGCGTTCAATTCCCCCCCCCCCCCCCCCCCCCCACAAGAGTTAACATTTCAAGAATACAACTCGACTATTTCGAGTAGATATCTATTCTCATATCGATTTGCATGAACACGTCTTCTTCACTCAACATCTATATAACTGTTCACAAATGTTTGATTACACTTGGTTCTTTAGTTGGTACTACTGAAAATAATCCCATCAATAACTCTGGATGATTTGGTAAATGTTCCCTGATTATGGCGCATAAGTCAAGATTGTAGAAGCTTGACAGGTATGCATATGTACAAGTTTGCGCATGCCCAATTATTGTCTTCAAGCAGCTTACCTGAGCATTCGGGCCCAAGACAGCCGCAAGCATGTATCGCTTCACCATCTTGTGGAAATCATCATAGTCACTCATGGCAACCATACATTTATCAGCTGTTAGGATCTTCAGGGCATTTGACAGCTGTCTTGTAGAGATCGATGGGTATCTAGTAACCATAGCCTGCAAGAAGAAAGGAGGATATCTGAGCATACCATAAACAATTCTGACCAGACCATCCTACTAGCACAAGCATTTTTAAGAGCTAGGTTCTGAGTGCAAATTTGCCTGAATTATGTACTTTTATGGATCTTCTTACAAAATTAATTAATCCCAGCTCCAAGATTTTACAATTTCTTTTTTAACCTAGAACGCTAGTCTAAAATCATGTGTCTGCCACTAGATGGACAAGTATCCATTTCATGGAGATCACTCACAAACAAGTATGCCAGACCCCAAAATGTCAAGAAACAGGATAAAGAGTATCTAAACATTTCTATCAGAAAGGAAGAGACTCTTTCGAAAGGTCGTATCAAAAGTTCCAATACACATTAGATTAGACAGATTTATAAACAGTTTCTCTCTATAAATTCAGTTTTTCCTTTCGCGTTCCCAAAATGTTTCCATTTTCATTAGCTAATTCCAAGTATATTGACTGGAAATATTTAGGCATCCCTGCCACTCTTTTTCTTGCTAAACAAGTCTCGGACCGTGGAACTTCAATATGGTAATTTGCAACTCACTTGGAAAAACAAGTAGTTTCCAGAGAGTCAAATAAAAGCACAACTAATTTTTCCAATCCCTTTCAAGCTCTTCCTTTTGACAGCACAATGCCACATTATAAACAGGGAAGTAGTTTATGCAATATGAGGTTTAGTACAAAATGCAGTGACTTGTGATGATCCCACCAACCCTATTTGACCAAATGACAAGAGTCGTCTGTATATACCTTGGTACAGCAGTTACCGGACCGATGACGGACTTAAAAGACACTAGCTTTGAGGACGAGATAAGCTAAACTTTACGATACCTGACTCCAGGAGCGAGATATAGAAGTTTTGTAGGCAACGTCATATATTATGTCCTATATCATGTCCTATATCGTACAGAATCACACGAAATACCAAGCTGCCAGAGCGGCATGGCTTTCACCAGCCCCCTTTTTGGTCCTTCACCGGCCATTATTAGTATTACCTCTTTGGCAACATCATTGTTATTGAGGACCACCATAGTAGTAGCACCCGTTTTGATAGAATAAACAGGGCCATAAGTTTCAGCCCATTTTGTGAAGGTCATGTGAGGTTTCTTCTCCTTCAGCTGAAGCAAATTCCCCACCACGGGCAACCCAGGAACCTCTGCATCAAATTCAAGTCCCACAGCAAGACACGAAAAACACAAAATTGTCATTACAAGACACAAAAGGCACTCGCTTTTTTTCCAATTTTATGCTCAGCAGAAGCAAAGAATACCCGGTAAAGGCGGAAGAGCAAGGTCATTCATCTTCTGGGTAGAGCCGAATTCCCCCGAGAAGAAAGAGAACAGCAATAACAGTGAAAGCTGGTAGGAATGGCCGTAGTAATAACGAAAGGCTAGGGCAGTTCTTGCAAATCTTGGAGCATGGACATCGCCATTCAGACGAAACTCCGAAGTGAAGAGCGGGTGATTCTTGCATAGCAGGAAGACAGCTTGGGACTAATAAATAGGGCAGGAGCAGCTCCTTGGACAGATGGGTCCGAGGCAATTAAAAATCACAGAACCAGAGTGGACTGAAGAAAGATATTGGAAGCTTGTTTCTCCTTGATTGATTTCTGCAATTTGATAGATTGAAGCATGCAAAGAAGTGCAACAAGACAAAGAGGAAGCGAAGGGTGATTCGCTGCTGAGCGAGGGAATATGCGATTCCGGAGATGGTGACCCATTCGGGTCTTGTCGTTTTCTTCAGCTGTTAAGAATTGCGCCTTTTTTCCCTTGTCTTCTTAAAAGTAGAGAAAGATGTCCGCATCCTCGTGAGGAACCGCGGATTCGGGCGAGACGGAGCACGTGGCGACAGGAGTTCGCGGGGAAGTCGATGTGCTTTCGGGAGCATCTCTTTGTTCAGATTCTGTTGCCTTTGGGGAAGGATAAAACCAGGGAAAAGGACAAAAGTGCCTCACAGATCATCACCATCGCCTCTTGGACAACAATCTTTTAACAAAAGCGGGGTGGTAAAATATAAGTGTGGATACCCAAATAAAGGAGGAATTTTTTTTTTAGGATTAATATCATAACAAATCAATTATAAATTAATTTTTTGACCATATATAAAAATAATAAATTTATCTTCCATTAATTTTTATTAAATTAAATTAATATCATAAAAAATTTCAAACTGGTACCATCTGTTTCAAACAGAGGCTAAAAATTCCAACTTGGTACACCCTTCACGTGTCATTTTGAATTTTTATGTGGTATTAATCTAATTTTTTAATAGGCTAAATACAAAAGAAAGTTTATTCTTAATTTCCATGATCAATTTGGCTCAGCCTGCTAACTGCCTAAAAAAGCACCTCTTGCATACTAAAAGGAGTACCTCACGGGATAGAAGATTTTGGTCTTACTAGATAAACAAAATCTCTGTCCAAACAAGCCTACGAAAGAATAGATGCGGCAAATGTAAAGACATGCACGATGAACATGTTAATCACAATGATGTAGTTTCACCTAACAGTTCAAAGTGAAGCTGTTTCTCTTCTTTTGCATAAACGGACCTCGTCCTATCATTGAAAGACGGTCTCATCCATGTTTTTTTATTTTTATTATCGAGGTATTCGGCCCAATTTACGTGCACCTCGACTAACACAGCAACCCATCGCCATGGCCCCCCACTTAATTAACAAGTGCTTAGTTGAGGAATCGAACATGAAACTAGTGTGCCTAATCACACAATTTTAAGTGTACCATAACTAACTAAGCTATCCATAGGTGAGTAAGTATCATCCATATTTAAATTCATTTTCTCCTCAAAAGAAGAGAGAAGTGATAGGAGAGGAAATTAAAGAGAGACAAGCAAAACATTGACCAATTAGCATTTCACTTATCGCGTGGTGTTCAATTCAATTTTAATGGGGGTGTCGAATCCGGAAAAGGATTGATTACGGTTTCGACATTCCACAAAGTAGTTAAGGTTTCGATTCCATTTCCACTTCTAGCAAATTGTGGAGTTCAGTCAAAGAACGCTGAGGATGTTGATAGCCGACAAACCTGCTCGACGCAACCTTGGGGAACTAGATCCAAGTACAAAGGTCTCGAGCTTGGGCAGCGGAATACCTGAGTTTTTTTTTTTTTTTTTTGATAAAAAAGGGCGGGGGTCCGGGGTCGATGTCCTATATTTTTTAGTTTTTTGCACGCCAGGAAATCAACTAGGTTCATATGCGAAGGCCTAGGGTTGGATGTTATCGCCTAAGCATTTGTACATACAAAATAATATTTATCGATAAATCTGAAACCAAACGCAAAAGAGTAATCCGAATGTAGATGAATGATTCATGTATATCGAGCCAACTTCTTCGATGACTATTTATGTTGGTTTAAAATGAGGCTCTATCTGTTTCACGGAAAATGAGTGATTTGAAAAATATTTTTCAAAAAGTAATTGCTTATATTGTTTAGAAAAATTAATCAACAAAAAATATTTTCATCATCGATAACAACCTATGCCTAACTATTTTCATAAGCGATGAGAAAAAATTTATTTATTCATTTTTTTAAAAGATAAAAATGATTATTTTTTGAAAAATATTTTCAAATCATTCATTTTTCGTGAAACAGATGGAGCCTCAGAGTGTTGACGAAAAGTCACGAAACTCGAAGCCGTATAGATCTATTGATGAAGGCTCACAAACCTTGATGAAAGAGCACAAACTGAACACCTCATTTTCGAACAATCATGTTCATTCGCTATTTTCTAAACAAATATATTCGTTCAAAGAAATTCGAACAAACAAATTTCTTCGGACAAGAACGAGTGTCTAGAAACTTCCAGACATGTCCGTTCGATTTTGTGTCTGATCATTTAAAAAAAAAGAAAACAATAAAATAAAATTGATGGGTAAAAAAAAAATTGGTATGCGCCAAGCCCAAGCTCGAACTGAACCGAGCCGAGCCGACAGCGGCGTGCACGCGTGTGGGCTGACCAAGATTTGTGTAGGTATTCTCCCTTCCACAAAATGGGAACCCATATGTGAGGTTCTAATATGTGATATCTTGAATTTTCACCATGTTAGAAATAATTAGAAAATGAAAGAGTACTTCTTGATTTGTTCTTTAAGATATTTAGAAACTTTTAAAGGAGCCAAAAGTTATAGAATTATAGGATAACTAAATGGACAAGTTTAAAAGAGGACATGTGGTGTCTAAATTAAATTAAAGTTAAAATATTGGCTTGGAGAACCAAAAAAAAGATATCTAGAATATTCTCAAATTATTAAGTAAAATTAAATGCAAAATATTGGCTTAAAGAGCAAGCTAGCACATAGAGACAAAATAGGTTTAGAAATAATTGGCTTGGAGAGTAAGCTAGCACAAAAAGACAAAATTTCATTAGAAAAAGTAATCTAAAAATACTCTAGATTAAGCATGTGACAATATTAAATAGTGTATCTATAATATTCTATACTCATAATTTAGAAAAGAAAAAGGAAAAAAATGTCAATTGAAATAAGAAAAATAAAGATAAAAATGAAATAAAATATCCTAAAGTAGGCATGAACTTTGAGGAGCTTCTAGAGGTTAAAATAGTCTCATGTGGCATAATGAAAAGATGACACATAGCAAAACTTGAAAAACAAGTCAAGGTTTAGAACAAGTGATAAATTAGCAAAGTTCTTGAAATTGAAGCCACCAAAGCTCGCCGGGTACAGGAAATCCTAGCGAGGCAGAAACCTGGATTGATGAACTTGAAAAGATCTTCGCCTTATTGGGGTGTTCTGACATTGATAAGGTAGCTCTGGCAGAGTATCAACTCCAAGAAAATGCCAATTCCTGGTGGAGGGCTACTACTAAGAGAATAGTTTTGCCATGATGTTGTCACTTGGAATGCTTTTGTTAAGACATTCTTCGGAAAGTGCTTTTCTGGTTGCACTCGTAATCAAAAGCTGAAGGAGTTCTTACATCTGAAGTAGGATGGCCTCACAACAGACTAATATGAAGCAAAGTTTGTTGAATTGTCCCGATTCGCCCTTAAGTTGATTGAAGAATCAGAGATAGGGTGAAAAGATTCCTAGATGGACTGAGGCACGAAATCAAAAGTCCACGGGTGCCACTAAACTTGAAAGATTACAATGAAGTGTATGAACGTGCCCAACTAGTAGAAATGGATTTCTTAGAAAGATCACGATTGCACCTTAGGGAGAACGCTCCTTTCTCCAACAGAACAAAAACAAGAAGCAGCCCTTTGCCAAAAGGCAACAATAGAGGGTTTAAACGACTAATGATGCAAAAATGAAACATGCCGAATATGTGGCAGACAACATGGTAATGTGCCATGTAGAATTCAGATTGGAGCCTACTATAGATGTGGTCAGCAGGGCTACATGGCACGGGACTGCCCTCTGCAAGCCCAACTAACTGTACCAACTGAGCATCTGAACCAGGGTGGACATGCTTAACCAGTAAATGCTCAGCAATCACCGACTCAAGGCCGAGTATATGCGGTAACTCAAGAAGAGGCAGAGGCTGCTAACACTGTTATCTCAGGCACAATCCTAATACATGATAAGAGTGTCCATGTCTTATTTGATACTGGTACCACGCATTCATTTGTGTCTAAACAATTTGCACGACTAGTTGGATTACAACCTAAACCACTTGAAACACACCTCAGTATTTCTACTCCATTAGGAAAAGTCCTTCTGTCTACACTGATATGTGAAGGGTGTAGACTTATCATCACCGGAAAATAACAAGTGGTTGACCTCATTGTATTAGTCATGTATGATTATGATGTCATTCTAGGCATGATTTGGCTTAGTGTACAACGAGCTAAGGTAGACTGTTATAGGAAGATCATTCAGTTGTACCCACCCAATCACCCTAGTTATGAGTTTTTGGAAAATATAAGAAACCCTTCAATACCTCTAGTATCGGCACTAGAAGCGTGCCATCATGGGGACGGTTGTCAAGGATATTTAGCCAACCATAGTGGACAAATCTCATGAAGAGTTGAAATTGGAAGATATCTCTATTTTGCGAGAGTTTCCAGATGTCTTCCTAAAAGAGTTACCGGAGCTACCTTTAGAGCGAGTGATAGAGTTTGTTATTGAGCTATCTCCAAGGACAAAACCTATTTCCAAAGCTCCTTATCGTATGTCTCTGACGGAGCTTAAGGAATTAAAGGTTCAATTACAAGAATTACTTGATAAGGGTTTTATTCGACTAAGTGTATCACCTTGGGAAACACCCGTATTGTTCGTAAAGAAGAAAGATGGTTCATTGCGTCTTTGCATTGACTATTGACAGCTAAATCATATAACTATTAAGAATAAGTACCCATTACCTAGAATCGACGACTTGTTCGATCAATTACAATGAACGTCGGTATTTTTCAAGATAGATTTAAGGTCTGGTTATCATCAACTACGAATCAGACCAGAGGATATTCCAAATACCGCCTTCCAAACTCGATATGGTCATTATAAGTTCCTAGTAATACCCTTTGGTCTTACTAATACACCCGCAACTTTTATGGATTTAATGAATCGGGTGTTTAAGCTGTTCCTAGATCATTTTGTTATAATTTTCATCGATGACATCTTGATGTACTCGAAAACCCACAGTGACCATGAACAACACCTGAGGATGGTGCTACAAACACTTCGAGAACATAAGTTATATGCCAAATTCAGCAAATGTGAATTTTGGCTAGATCGTGTCGTATTTTTAGGTTACGTGGTCACACATGAAGGGATATCGATGGATCCATTAAAAGTAGAAGCAGTAACCAACCGGCCAAGACTAACGATAGTAACAGAAATTGAGAGTTTCTTAGGTCTGGCTAGATATTATAGAAGGTTCATGGAGAAATTCTCAAGTATAGCTGCCCCTTTAACAAATTTGACAAAGAAAGGTGTCAAGTTTGAATGGACTGACAAATGCGAACAAAGCTTTCAAAAGATTAAGCAGAGACTAACAACCGCACCTGTCCTAACCATATTGGTAGGATCGGGAGGCTTTTGCCATTTATAATGATGCATCCCATAAAGGACTCGGATGTGTACTAGTGCGGTATGGCATGGTAGTCGCTTATGCCTCTAGGCAACTAAAATCATATGAGTTGAACTATTCGACTCATGACTTGGAACCTGCGGCTATCATTTTTGCCTTAAGAATTTGGAGGCATTTTCTGTATGGAGAGAAGTTTGAGATTTACACTGATCATCAAAGCTTAAAGTACTTATTTTCTCAAAAGGAGCTGAATATGAAACAACGACGCTGGATGGAATTGCTTAAAGATTACGACTGTGAGATACTATACCATCCAAGAAAAGCAAACAGAGTCGCAGATGTCTTTAGTTGGAAGTCGGCCATTGCACACATATGGTTAAAGAATGGAGCCTCTTGGAGAAAGTTCGGGATACAGAATTTAAGTTTGAAGTGGGGCAACTTTCTAGCTTGTTCGCCACTCTTTGAATTGAACTAGAAATAATACAAAGGATTAAGGCATCACAACAAGATGACCTAGAGATAGTCAAACTTCGAGAAGAAGCTCTGAATGGAGAGAAACCAGGCTTCCAAGTATGTGGTGATAGAGTCTTGAAGTTATGTGGGCATCTCTGCGTTTCTAATAATGAAAAATTGAATGAAGAAATTTTATCAGAAGCCTATTGGAGTAATTACATCATCCACCCAAGAAACAAAAAGATGTACTAAAATCTTTGATAATACTATTGGTGGACAAAATGAAAATGGACATTGCTAAATACGTTGCAAAATGCTCGATGTGCTAATAAGTCCAAGATCAAAATTATAAGTCTGACGGAACATTATAACTGTTGAAAATTCTAGAATAGAAATGGGAGCATGTGACCTTGGATTTCATTCAAGGAATGCTAAGGACTCAACGAGGTCACAACTCCATTTGGGTAATTGTTGATTGTTTGACCAAGTCTGCTCACTTTCTACTTGTGCGGGCCGATTATTCAATGGAGAAATATGCCGAGCTATATGTTCAACATATATTGCGATTACATGGAGTCCCTCTATCAATCACATCTGATCGAGATTCGAGGTTTACATATGCTTTCTGGCGAAGTCTACAAGAAGCATCGGGAACGAAGTTTCAATATAGTGCGACATATCACCTACAAATCGATGGTCAATCCGAAAGAACCACTCAAACCTTAGAAGATATGATGCGAGCATGCACCATTGATTTTAAAGGCACTTGGGATGAACACTTGCATCTCACGGAATTTGCCTACAACAATAGCTATCAGCAGAGCATTGGAATGACACCCTTTGACTCACTACATGGAAGAGTCTGCCAAACTCTAATTTGTTGGAGTGAAGTTGGCGAGAGGCAAATGGCATGACCTGAACTAGTCCAAATAACGACCAATGTCATAGAAGCAATACGGGATCAACTTAAGATGGCTAAGAGTCGACAGAACTGTTACACCGATAGAAGAAAGAAACCTTTAGAGTTCAATGTAGGCGACCATGTATTCCTCAAATTTTCCCCTATCAGAGGTGTGTCACGCTTTGGCCGGAGAGGTAAGTTGAACCCGAGATTCATAGGGCCTTTTCAAATCCTAGAGAAGATAGGAAACCTAGCCTACCGGTTGGCTTTGCCACTAAAACTTTCCAAAATCCATGACGTTTTCCACGTGTCTATGCTAAGAAATTATGAGCTTGATCCCAATCATGTGTTGGATTTTGAGACAATTGACATAGACGAAAGTATGTCTTACGTTGAGGAATCAGTGCAAATTTTGGATCGAAGGGAACAAGTACTAAACCATAAGACAATTCCTTTAGTCAAAATTCTATGGCAACGACACGGCATGGAAGAGGCTACTTAGGAGAGCGAGGACACAATGAAGCACAAGTACCCTCACCTATTCAATAACCCAGGTATGTTCAAATTTCGAGGATGAAATTTTTAAGAGGATGAGTTGTGACATCCTGAATTTCATCATGTTAGAAATAATTAAAAACTAAAAGAATACTTCTTGATTTGTTCTTTAAGAATACTTCTTGATTTGTTCTTTAAGACATTTATAAACTTCTAAATTATAGGATTATAGGATAGCTAAATGAACAAGTTTAAAAGAGGAAATGTGGCATTTAAATTAAATTAAAGATAAAATATTGATTTGGAGAACAAGAAAAAAAAGATATCTAGAATATTCTCAAATTATTAAGCAAAACTAAATGTAAAATATTGCCTTAAAGAGCAAGCTAGCACATAGAGACAAAATAGGTTTACAAATAATTGGCTTGGAGAGTAAGCTGGCACAAAAAGACAAAATTTCATTAGAAAAAGTAATCTAAGAATACTCTAGATTAACCATGTGACAACATTAAATAGTTTATCTAGAATATTCTGTACTCATAATTTAGAAAAGACAAAGGGAAATAATGTTAATTGAAATAAGAAAAATAAAGATGAAAATGAAATAAAATGTCCTAAAGTAGGCGTGAACTAGGAGGAGCTTCTAGCAGTTAAAATGGTCTCATGTGACATAATGAAAAGATGACACATAGCAAAACTTGGAAAATAAGTCAAGATTTAGAAACATGTGACACATTAACAAAACTTGAAAAACAAGTCAAGATTTTGAAACATGTGACAAATTAGTATAACTTGAAGAACAAGTTAAGAATTCTCTAGAATTATGCTTAAGTAGCTTACTGAAAAGGTGACACATAATAGAACTTGGAGAACAAGTCAAGAATTTTCTAGAATTATTAAAATAAAATAAAATAAAATAAAATAAAATAAAATAAAATAAAAACAAAAGAAATGAATCTAATTAATGCATGAAGACATCTGTACAAATAGAAAACTCTAGAATGCTAATGTGGCAACTAATCCTTAACTCTTCAATTTATGTGAGAGACCAATAATGAGGAAAAATGATAAACATACGACACCTAAGCTTGTCTTATGCAATAAGTAGCAATAAAGTAAATTAAATAAATGAAAAATAGACACTATAAATGGCAACTCAAGAAGCCATTTCACCTCACTTGAGCCCTCATAAAAATTCGGCCACCACTCTCTCTCTCTCTCCTCTCCCTCTTTATCTCACACCATCTCAAGTCGCCATCGCCTCAGCCACCGTCGCACTGCCTCACGCCGCCATCTCTCTATTCTGTCTTATTTTATCCATCGTAGAATATAATACATAGTCCAGATACAAGTAAATGGGATTACTAGATTTAACGCGGTAACATTCATTTGTTACTTATACAAAGCATTGAATTATATTGACATGAGTTATGTGCATTTCGTATGCGACACGAGTGTTATTGCATCATGCCACGAAAATATTTTCTTGCATTAAAATAATTTGATGCACGCGCTTGCAAGAATGTGTTTGTGCAGATCATCCGAGGAACGATGCATGGCCCGGATAGGCAATTAGTTATGGCCTAGATAGGCTTTTATGGCTCGGATAGGCAACGTTCCCTTAAAGTCTCAACAATTCATATTACGGGTATATTGAGTTATCGTTCTTACGAAAGTGATTTTGCAAGACATTTACTATTTGGTAACGTTGAACCCACAAGTAAGCGTTCCCGGGATATGTCTTACTAACTATGGTCCGGATAGGCAAATGTTTATGGTCCGGATAGGCACAAAAAATTGGCGAGCCAAGAATGGCCATTGATGTGAATTCCATGGATTGATGTGTTCATGGCATTTGAACAATAGTTATATGGTGGATTCCACGTATTTGATGATTCACAAATGGAGATTCATGCTCATATTTACAATAGATCACAAGATAGCTTTGTTAAGTATAGAGCTGACATTCCTGCATTAGCCTAGTAATTTCATTTACTAGGTTACTCGCTCATTCCTTTATTTTTCAAGAAATTGATGGAACCCTTAGGAGCTCCTCTGTTCGGCCAGTCCACCCGTATGCATATGTATCCGAGCGATGCTGTCGAAGTGGAGTCTTGAAGATGTGGGTGATAGCAGCTGAGAGAGATCGAATAATTAATCTCTTTCGTATTTTATTCATACAAAAGTAAATGAGAGACTAAATGATGATGTAAGATGAATTGATGCATATATAAAATTATGTATGTTTATATATAAAGGTTGCTATGTCTGCTATTTCATTATGCTCACTGTTAAAATAAAGTTTGGCAGAAAATAAGAAAAACGGTTAAGAATAATTATAAACAGGTTGATAAATAGGAGAAATGTTCTCTAGTAGAGTGGAAGAAAGCTGCGGAAGCATAAATAATATGGGGGATAGCTGTCCAATCCCTGATGAACTGCGAAGAACTCCCTGGAGTCATTACACAATATTTAAATCCATCTCTCATCTCTCTTCATCCAATTTGGGATTACTCCATCCACACTTCTCTTTCACATACTATGGGATTTAGACACCAAAACCCAACAATCCCCAATATGAATGAGAAGTTTAGTTATCATGACTTTCGTGCATGCATGAGATGCAATGCGCGACTATTTCTTGAGAGAACATTGCATCGAGATAAGTAGTCTGAGGCTTTAAACTTTCTCTAGGGAGACCTATCGAACTTACTCGGTTAATTAGTAGACTTGATATCTTTGAACTGTCGACTTTTGGTATAAACTTAGACAATAGAAATCACATAACTATCTCTTGAACAAAGTTGGTTCTCATTGTTATATTCGTTTTGGCCATGAACACCACCTGGTTTCACGCGTGCTTTAGAGAATTCGACCTTTCAAATTCTCGCAAAAGCGACCCTCACTTCACACTCATGTAGGTGATTTCTAAATATGTGGCATATCACATACTCGATTTAGAATCATTAATGTGACATTCCGAATTCCGACCCCTCGAGGCTTGAGATATGAAATGGAATCTCAAAATTAAAAAATAAAAAATAAATATTCCAACATTCTAATTGGATTGGCCATCGCCACATCGAAAAAAATTAGAATCAGAAAAATGGCGTTCCGGACGTCGAGGGTAAAATTACAATTTTGCCCCTCAAGCCCTAACCTTGCCTTAATAAATGGAATGAGGGAATTTTGGTTATTAATACCTCATTATAGCTACCGAAAATTGAGAGAACCACAGCCCTTGGATGAGCCTTGATTGACATAAAGACAAGTGTCAAAGGATTAGGCATTAGCATTTAATGTCCAACTTCTAACCTACCATTCCACTTGGATTGACTCTCATTTTGGTGTATAACTCTCCCTCACCCTTCATTCTGCCGAAACCAACATCACCATAACCATCTTCATCTTCTTCTTCACTGAGAGCTGCTCCCTAGCCGACCAGATTCTGCCCGCTTGTTCGCCACTGTCGACCGCCACTCCCGGTGACTTCCAGCCGCCGAGCCAACCATCAGCTCCTTCTTCATCCTCTTGTCGACAACCTCTAAGTGGAATCAAGTCATTTGACTCATTGAGGAGCTCCGGCCAGCCATTCTCCCGAAAGTCGACGGAAACCGTCGTAGCTGGAGGTAAGCTGTTGTTTATACTCCGTAGGACCCAGAATCCTTCGAATATTTCTGTCAAATTTTGTGGACATATAGAGGACTTGTAGACTGAGCTGTGATAAAAAGTTTGGATGAAATTGATGGAGTTTTGACCACGAATGGGTCTTGTGCTTGAAGGATAAAAACTGACCGATTGAGGACTTGGAGGAACCAGTTCCGTTCGAGGACTTCCTGGTGTCGCCTTGAGTTCAAATTTTCGATGAGACTTCTCAAATCCTAGGACTACATGTTAGCAAGTAGATTAGTGAAGAAATTGAGGATTTAAGTTAGTTTAAGGGCTGGTTAGTTGAGATATGCACAAAATCGAAAATGCCCTGTTTTGGTTCTATGCATATTGAATCTGTGGGAGGCTGTTGGTGATGGAATTGAGTCCCAAATTCATCGTTGAGACGTATCAGGATGTCGATAAACATATTATTGAGGGTTGTGCTTCATGGATTAGTGAATTGAGAAAAAAAATTGATGAATTGGATGAAATTCCATTAGGTATACGACTGTTTTGGAACCCTTGGAGCCGAACCATTGAACTGCTTAGAGGAAGAATTTTGTTGAATTAAGCTTGAGGTAAGAAGTTTCTAAGCTTTGGTTAGGAGGATTGGACTCGATTGGGTGAATTGAGTGTGAATTAGTTTGATTTTTGGAAGTTTAAGATGTGATTGTCCATTGTGCATCCCTAAGAGATATAGATGGCTTGAATGTTTGACAATGCTTATGCCATGAATTGATTGTCGCATTTGAGTGTTGAATTTAATTGTCTCGCATACTGTCACACCCCGCGCTTCGGGCACGAGCACGTGACTCCCTGCAAGCAAACCAAATATCTCTCGTAATCCCAAGATCCACAATTAAGACGAGAGATGTAATATATATATATAAATATATATGTACAAAGCATGCGAAAGCGGCAATGAGATAACTCATCCGTACAAAATATAAGTTAAGTGAGACCTGGATAGCATAAAACTGTAGTACATAATAACCGACTGTTCATACTTAAAATCCACTATTCGTACGAATACATAAGTACTGAATTCGATAAGCAAGGAGGGGTGACGGGGTGAGCATACAAAATGGACCATCAACAAAATCCAAAATAACCATAGTCGGGGTCGCACAGAAGATCAAGCCACAAACTAGAATCTCCTAGGAAGAGCTGCTAGAGTCCTCGGTGTCCTTAGCATCCTCCGTCGGCTCATACTCTGAGAACGTCTCGGAGCAAACCTCAATGATATCCTCCATGGTCTCCTCATGCGACGGCCCAGCAAGATCCTCCTCGGTCGCCTCCAGAACAATGACCTCATCCTCGGTAAACTCCAGAGTCGGGGTCCTCTCTGGTCCGTTCCTAGAACCAGCTACCGATCCCTCTGCCTGATCCTGGTCCCTACCGGGGTGTCACCAATCAGGGATCACACCCTGGGGCACCTCATGGGGCTTCAACGGCCTAGTCGACTCATCCCCGACCTTCCTAAACCATGCCTCGTACCTATGAGGCTTCCAGTTTGTACTACCCTCGTCAACCCACACCACTGTATACTTCCTCACGTATATGGTCCCCTGATCGTCAAGGAACTCATCAAAATACACGGTCATCTCTTTAGGGTCTCCAAAGCGAATAGGCCACATAGTCAAGACCTAGGATCTGTAAAAATGAAGGTCCCCAAAGGGGTGAGATACAAATCTCAGTAAAAGAGTCATAACCCTAGGTCAGGCCGACCGTCCACTCAGGCAGTCATCTACCCCAAAATTCCAAACTCATAATCACACAGGCACATACAAATAAAGATGACGACACACAGATGATAGACATGCAACTATGACATCATATCACACTCAGATGATCATGCACACCTCGTCCTACCACTTCATCACAACCATCTCTTCCTGCCTGCCTCATTCTCATGCACGCGATTAGATCGCATCAGGCTCGATCCACGTAAACGCATCAGACCGTCATTGACAACCCGCGTAAACGCATCAGGTGTCAATGATTCTCCAGGCCAATATCGGCACCTCATATCTCCGTCCCGCGATAAGATCGCATCAGGACCGTGGCTATCTCAACCCCGCGATTAGATCGCATCAGGGCACCAAACAACCTCTACCCCGCGCCTCAGCGCCTCGGGGTATCAACCACATCACCCCGCGTCTCGTACGTATTAGGGTCTCACCTCGCCTCCGCCATGCCCCAATCACAACTTATTCACACAAGGTTAAGTGCAACTTATGCATTAACAATGCATCCATGGCATGCAAGGCGATTCAAATGCACAATCAAATGTGGCAATTTACTCAGGGCACAAGCATAATCAAACAATTGAATCATCTAAACTCTTCTAGCATACACGAGTATCAATCATCTTGAAATCCCTCACAAATCAATCAAACTATCGCTCAACTCACCCAATCGAGTTCAATCTTTCTATCCTAAGTTTAGGATTCCGTTACCTTCAATTTGATATCACAATTTTCTCTTCTTGAGTCCCCACAATTTTCGGTTTCAAGGGTTCAAGGCTGAACTCACCGCGCAACCTAAGAATTTCAACCAATTCGTCAATTTCCTTTGTCCAATTCCTCAATTCATGAACCATAAACCTCCATAACATAGTCCCCATCATCCTAGCATGTCTAAATCACCAATTTGAGACTCAAAATCATCAGCCCTCAACCCCAACAGAGGTCTTGCATAAAACCGAACCGGTCCTTTTCGGTTCTGTGCAAACCAAGCACAATCGGTCCTAAATCTCCGCCAAATCCATCATTTACTCACTAACCTACCTCTTAACATGCCTATCTAAGGGTCTAAGGGTCTCACCGTGGATTTGAAGTCGAGTCGTCGCTGGAATCCCGTCGAAAGTTGTCGGATCTTCAAGGTCAGTAACTGACAGTTTTCTATCCAAGGTTCACAAGACCCATTCGAAGTCAAAACTTCATCAAATCATTCTCAACTTTTTACCACATATTGATATACATGTCTCCTAGACCTCCACAAAATTTGACCACAAGATTCCAACATTTCGGCCTCCTAAAGGGCAAGAAACATCACCTACCTTAGATTGGGTCAGTTTTCGTCGACTACCGGGAAAACGCTTGGCCGGAGCTCCTCGGTGCTCCAAACGTCTTGCTTCCATTCGAGGAGGTCCTTCGAGGAGGTCAGTAGGACATTGAGCTAGGCTCAAGTGTTTGGTTGGAGTCCAGGCGGTGGCCAGAGGGCGGCGTCGACGGCGGCGAACGGCAACCCCAGAAACTATCGTCGGGCGACAGAAGGAAGAAGAAGAAGAAGATGGAGTTTCGGTGAGTTGGGGGATTCTATGGCCGGCCAAAGTGAGGTGAGAGAGAGTGAGAAGGGACTATATTCAACTCTCAAGTCAATTGGAAGAACGGTAGGTGAATAAAGTTGGACATGACCACTCAATGCTTGATCTAGTGACACTTGTCCTTAGTGTCAATCAAACTTGATCCAATGGCCACCATTCCTCCTAGTTTTTGGCAGCCTTGGGGAGTGTATGAAGACCAAAATTCCCTTCCTTATTTGCATGGGCAAGGCTTAAGCTTGAGGGGCAAAATGGTAATTTCACCCCGACGTTCGGAATGTCATTTTTCTCGTTCCAATATTGTTCGATTGGGCAATGGGCAATCCGGATATAATGTTGGAATCCTTGATTCTCCATTTTTAATTTTCAAGACTCGTTTCTGATTGTTTTCTCTATCAGACGTGATTCCAGCCTATCTCAAACCGACAGGCGGCTTTTGCAGACATTACGCGTATCGACCCCGTGATTCATATCACGTTTAGGGTTCATCAATTCGTGGCAAATTAGTTGTCATGTAATTGTGAGGATCTATCACTAGTCCCTATGGTCTCAATCGTCACTGTCCGATTTAATTTTTTTTTGTAAATCATACGTTGGTTAAGCGGCATCACCCGCGCTCTAGTCGTTTGACACTCGCAAGACATTCCTTAATCGTTCTTAGATCGCCCTTTTTGTGGTTCTAAATATCCCCTCGACAATCATTATGGTCAAAACATCATTTCTTATTCAAGTATCCTAGGTCCACGTACCTTGTCTCGCGTTAGCCTTTCCCTTTTGGTCAGTCTACTCGAATTGATCAGATTCGAGCGAGATACGACTGAAATACATCTCTAGATTTAATTCTCATTAATGAGTCTGAAATCGACTGAAAATCAGAATGTCACAACTCTTCTCCCTTACAAAAATTTCATTCCCGAAATTTACATTACACTTAATTACTTAAATAAATGGGGGTGTTGTTGCCTCATCGTCTCTTCATTCTCCCATGTGACACCTTCAATTTCATGGTGCTCCCATATTACCTTGACCAGTGGGATCTTCTTATTCCTGAGGATTTGCTCTTTCCGGTCCTCGATCCTTATCGGCCTCTCCACGTAAGACATTCGGTCGTCCACTTCTATAGCCTCGTAGTCCAACACATGTGTCGGATCTGGTTCATACTTTCGCAGCATCGACACGTGGAATACATTATGCACCTGGGATAGATTAGGCGGCAAGGCAAGCTTGTAGGCCAAGGTTCCAATCTGCTCCAGTATCTCAAATGGGCTTACATACCTTGGGCTCAGCTTCCCCTTTCTTCCAAAATGCGATAACCCTCTCATCGGTGACACCTCGAGGAAGACATGATCGCCCACTTGAAACTCCAAGGGTTTGCGCCGCTTATCTGCGTATATCTTCTGACGACTCTGTGCCGTCCTCAGTCTATCCCGAATTATCTTAACTACTTCCACCGATTGCTTTACCAATTTTGGGCCTGTGATACTTCTTTCTCCAACTTCATCTCAGCAAATCAGGGTTCTGCAGGCTCTTCCATAGAGTGCTTCGGATGGTGCCATCTGGATACTCTGCTGGTAGCTATTATTATAAGACAACTCTACCAAATGTAGCTGATCTTCCCATCCACCTTTAAAATCTATGATGTATGCTCGCAGCATGTCCTCAAGCGCCTGTATCGTCCTTTCCGACTGTTCGTCCGTCCGTGGATGGTACGCCGTATTAAATTGCAGTCGGGTTTCCATAGCATCTTGCAGACTCTTCCAAAAATTTACCGTGAATTTGGGATCTCTATCCAAGGTGATCGTCACACCGTGCAGCCTCACTATCTGTCTCATGTACAGCTCTACATACCTATCTATAGCGAAGTCCTTTCGCACCGGGATGAAATGTGCGGACTTGGTCAATTTATCTATGACTACCCATATAGAGTCGTGACTTCGCTGGCTCCTTGGGAGTCCCATTACAAAATCCATAGTTATATGCTCTCACTTCTATTCTGGAATCTCCAGTGGCTGTAATAGTCCTCCAGGCTTACAGTGCTGTGCTTTCACTTGCTGGCATGTCAAACACGTAGCCATATACCTTGCTACGTCCACCTTCATCCCGTTCTACCAATAGTGCTGTCGTAAGTTCTGATACATTTTCGTACTTCCAAGGTGGATGCTATAATTGCTCCTATGAGCCTCTGATAAAATCCTTTCCCTGAGTCCTTCATCCTTTGGTATACACAATCGTCCTCGGAACTTCAGAATTCCGTCCTTAGACACCTGAAACTCGGGTTTTCTCTTTGTCGCATCCATCTCAAGGATCTTCTGAATCTCTGGGTCCATAGACTGTAGGATCTTTATTCCTTTCTAGACCTCAGGTTCCATCCTCAACGAAGCTATCTAACTGGACTACTGATCGACTTCTAATATGAACTCGGAGTCTCTCAAATCCTCAATCATCGACCAACCTTTCATCAGCAGACATGCGATGCTTGACTTCCGACTCAGCGCATCTGCTACTCTGTTTGCTTTCCCAGGGTGATATAGTATATCACAATCATACTCCTTGAGCAGCTCCATCCACCTACGCTGCCTCATGTTCAGCTCCTTCTAGGAATACATATACTTTAAGCTCTAGTGGTAGGTATAAATCTGAAATTTTTCACCACATAGGTAATGTCTCCAAATCTTCAGAGCAAATACAATCGCCGCTAACTCCAGGTCATGAGTTGGGTAGTTCATTTCATATGGCCTCAACTGTCTGGACGCGTAGGCTACTACTCTTCTATGCTGCATCGGCACACAACCCAGTCCTTTCAGCGAAGCATCGCTGTATATCTCGTAAACTCCCGGTCCTGATGGAATTGTCAGTACTGGCGCGGTTGTCAATCTATGCTTAAGCTCTTGAAACTCCTCTCACATTTGTCAGTCCATTCAAACCTCGTTTCCTTCTTCGTCAACCGCGTCAATGGGATGGCTATGGATGAGAATTTCTCCACAAAACGCCTATAGTATCCTACCAGTCTCAAGAAACTTCTGACTTCAGTGACCGTAGTAGGCCTAGGCCAATCGGTTGCAGCCTCGATCTTTGTAGGATCCACTACGATTCCTTCACCCGATACCACATGACCAAGAAATGCTACCCTGCTCAGCCAGAACTCACATTTACTCAACTTCGCGTAGGGCGAATGTTCCCTCAAAGTCTATAGAACAACCCTTAGGTGCTCCTCATGTTCTGCATCACTCCTCGAGTAAATCAAGATATCATCAATGAAGACTATGACGAATTTGTCCAGAAATTCCTTAAATACTCTATGCATCAGGTCCATAAAAGCAGCTGGAGCGTTGGTCCATCCAAACGGCATCACCGTAAACTCGTAATGACCATACCTCATCCTGAAAGTAGTCTTAGGTATGTCTTCCTTCTTGATCCTCAGTTAGTGATACCCAGTTCTCAAGTCAATCTTTAAAAATACCGCCGCTCCTTGCAATTGATCAAACAGATCATCAATCCTCAGCAGCGGGTATTTGTTCTTCACCGTTACCTGGTTTAGCTGCCGATAGTGAATACATAAACACAAAGACCTATCCTTCTTCCTTACGAATAGCACTGGCACTCCCTACGGCGAAGCACTTGGTCGGATAAATCCCTTATCTAGCAGCTCTTGTATTTGCACCTTTAACTCCTTCAATTCTGACAAGGACATCCTATAAGGTGTTTTCGAGATCGGTTCTGTCCTAAGGGCTAACTCGATTACAAATTCTATTTCCCATTCCGGTGGTAACCCTGGCAACTCTTGGGGAAACACATCAGGAAATTCACGCACTACCGGGTTACTCTCTAACTTTGGCTCTTCGGTAGTCGTGTCCATTACTGCCACTAAGTATGCCTAACACCCTTCAGACATTAACTTAGTCACCTCCAGAGATGTGACTAAGGGAATCGAGATTCCTCCTCGACTTCCCACCAATTCAAAGCTAAGACAACCTCTTGGATAAAATCGAATTATCTTACTACTACAGTCCACTACTGCCTCCTGCTTACCTAACTAATCCATTCCTATGATTACGTCAAAATCATATATGGGTAATACAGCTAAGTCAATACTCTTTTTACTCCATCCAATCACAATCTCACAACCAGCACAGCCCAACGAAACCAATATGTTATCCTTTAATGGAGTGGCAGCATGCAAATTCATATTCAATGGTTTTAACTCCATACCCACCAAATCAGCAAACTGTGCAGACACAAATGAATGCGTGGCACCAGGGTCAAACAATGCGTATGCAGCTTGGTTGCACAAGTAAACCATACCTGTGACCACACCCGGTGCTTCATCTGCCTCTCTGCGGGCTACTTCATATACCCTTCCCTGTGTCGGTGGTCGATTCTGCTCGATCTAGGGAGTTGCAGTCGACAGCCCAGCCTGCGGTCTCTGCCCTTGAGGTCGATTTGTCGGAGCTTGACTCAAGCACGTCCTCATTTGGTAGCCCAGCTGACCACACTTAAAATAAGCCCCGATCCTTACCGAGCATGGCCCATTCCCATGTCTCCTGCCACAAAGGCGGCAGCTCCAGTTTGTGGGATTTGGCAGCTTCACGATATTTTTCCGTACGGGAGGCACAAAACGCCTATTGCCTGTCATCGGCCTCTTGCCCATCTGGCAATTATCTCTGAATGATGTGAACCACGATCCAGTTGCGATGTTTCTCTCTTTTAAGTCCCGTTCTATCATCTGGCCTCGCTTGTAGATCTCTTTATAGGTCCTCAGATTTAAAGCGATCATCTAACAACCGAGCTCGGGCCTCAGACCATCCCTAAATCTTCTTGCTTTCTCTTGAGGGTCTTCTACAGACTGAGGTGCATACCTCGACAGCCTCGAGAACTAGGCCTCGTACTGATCTATCGTCAGCTGGTTCTGGCGCAATTGCAGGAATCCCACCTACTTCCTTTCCCTGGCCGTCTCAGAGAAGTACTTGTCATTGAACGCCGTCTTAAATGCATCCCAATTCATGATCGTTCCTTCTGGGAAAACTTTATTCTTGGTGGCAGCCCACCAATCATTTGCCGTATGCTCCAGCTGGTACACTGCTAGCAATACCTTTTCCTCATCTGTGCACCTCAGCACCCCAAAAACTTTCTCTAGCTTCTCGATCCACCTGGGTGCTAGCTCAAGATCTCCAGTTCTATCGAACTGAGTCGGTTTCAACTTTATAAACTGCTCCACTAATTGGCCCATCTGTAGGACCACGATGATTTCCTCTTGGGCATTCACAGCCTCATTGCCCTGGCCATGTTCGTCCTGATTTCCATTGCCACCATTGTTGCCGTTGTTGGCGTTGACGGCGCTATGGCAGCTCCTATTGCCTGGGCTATGGCAGCGTCCTGATCTTAGGTCTGCTTGTCAATAAGGTTACCGATTCTCTCCAGTGCCCTCAGCACGCCATCCATTCTTGGATCTTCTGCGACAGGCGGCCTCGAGCTAGAGGTTTCGCCTCTTGACCTTCCAGACCTTCTAGACGGGTTTCTCATCCTTGCTTTTTCTACTAAACCTGGGTATCACAAGTTCAGCAAAGAGTTAGTAACTCACTCATTCATCCAAACCCAGAGCCACTAACTACTCCTTAACCGAAACAGTTACAACACAACAATACTCCATTCAACAAACTCCAGAAACATTTTAGCAAATAGCCCATTGCCATTTCTCAGTTCCGTTCACTCCAACGGTTTACTAAAACCAAGCACAATCATTCATTAAGCAGGCCAAGGTCTAAAATGACCTTCAACTCTAAGCGGGGAACTTAATCCTCATGCATCACCACAACCTTGCCAAGATCAAACACCAACCATAAGTACCAGGTCACACATCATGCACTCCAAGCCATATCTTAGCCAGTTTCCTAAGGTCTCACTATCCATCCTTGTCTCAACCTAATCCTCCTTATCACTCCAGTCCTCAACCATCTTTGGATCGAGCTAACCTTGCTCTGATACCAAGCAAACGAGGGATGTCACGCCCCGCGCCCCGGGTACGAGCACGCGACCTGCAAGCAAACCAAATATCCTTCGTGGTCCCAAGATCCACAATTAAGACGAGAGACGTAATATATATATGTACAAAGCATGAGATAACTCCTCCGAACAAAATATAAGTTAAGTGGGACCTGGATAGCATAAAACTATCGTACATAATAATCTACTGTTCATACTTAAAACCTATTGTTCATACGAATACATAAGTACTAAATCCGATAAGCAAGGTGGGTGACGGGGTGAGCATACAAAATGGACCATCAACAAAATCCAAAATAACCATGGTCGGGGTCGCACAGAAGATCAAGCCACAAACTAGAATCTCCTGGGAAGAGCTGCTGGAGTCCTCGGTGTCCTCAGCATCCTTCGTCGGCTCATATTCTAAGAACGTCTCGGAACGAACCTCAATGGTATCCTTCATGGTCTCCTCATGCGACGGCTCAGCGAGATTCTCCTTGGTCGCCTCTAGAATAATGACCTCATCCTTGGTAAACTCCAGAGTCGGGGTCCTCTCCAGTTCGTTCCTAGAACCGGCTACCGATCCCTTTGCCTGATCCTGGTCCCTACCGGGGTGGTACCCTGGTCCCTACCGGGGTGGTACCAATCAGGGATCACTCCCTAGGGCACCTCATGGGGCTTCAACGGCCCAGTCGACTCGTCCCCGACCTTCCTAAACCACGCCTCGTACCTGTGAGACTTCTAGTTTGTACTACACTCATCAACCCACACCACTGTACACTTCCTCACGTATATGGTTCCCTGACCGTCAGGGAACTCATCAAAATACAAGGTCATCTCCTTAGGGTCTCCAAAGCGAATAGGCCACATAGTCAAGGCCTAAGATCTATAAAAATGAAGGTCCCTAAAGGGGTGAGATACACATCTCAGTAAAAGAGTCCTAACCCTAGGTTAGGCCGACCGTCCACTTAGGTAGTCATCTACCCTAAAATTCCAAACTCATAATCATACATGCACATACAAATAAAGATGACGATACACAGATGACAGGCATGCGGCTATGACATCATATCACACTCAGATGATCATGCACATCTCGTCCTGCCACTTCACCACAATCATCTCTTCCTGCATGCCTCATTCTCATGCCTGCGATTAGATCGCATCAGGCTTAGCCCGTGTAAACGCATCAGACAGTCATTGACAACCCGCGTAAACACATGAGGTGTCAATGATTCTCCAGGCCAATATCAGCACCTCATATCTCCGTCCCGTGATAAGATTGCATCAGGACCGTGGCCATCTCAATCCCGCGATTAGATCGCATCAGGGCGCCAAAAAACCTCTACCCCGCGCCTCAGTGCCTCGGGGTATCAACCACATCACCCCGCGCCTCGTACGCATTAGGGTCTCACCTCGCCTCTGCCATGCCCCAATCACAACTCATGCACACAAGGTCAAGTGCAACTCATCCATTAACAATGCATCCATGGCATGCAAGGCGATTCAAATGCACAATCAAATGTGGCAATTTACTCAGGGCACTAGCATAATCAAACAATTGAATCATCTAAACTCTTCTAGCATACGCGAGTATCAATCATCTTGAAATCCCTCACAAATCAATCAAACTATCGCTTGACTCACCCAATCGAGTTCAATCTTCCTATCCTAAGTTTAGGATTCCCTTACCTTGAATTTGATATCACAATTTTCTCTTTTTGAGCCCCCACAATTTTCAGTTTCAAGGGTCCAAGGCTGAACTCACCGCACAATCTAGGAATTTCAACCAATTCGTCAATTTTCTTTGTCCAATTCCTCAATCCAGGAACCACAAACCTCCATAACATAGTCCCCATCATCCTAGCATGTCTAAATCATCAATTTGAGACTCAAAATCATCAGCTCTCAATCCCAATAGATTCGGTCTTGCATAGAACCGAACAGGTCCTTTTCAGTTCTGTGCAAACCGAGCACAATCGATCCTAAATCTCCGCCAAATCAATCATTTACTCACTAACCTACCTCTTAAAGTGTCTATCTAAGGATCTAAGGGTCTCACCGTGGATTTGAAGTCGAGTCGTCGCCGAAATCCCGTCGGAAGTTGCTGGATCTTCAAGGTCAGTAACCGGCGATTTTTTGTCCAAGGTTCACAAGACCCATTCGAGGTCAAAACTTCATTAAATCATTCTCAACTTTTTACCATAGATTGATATAAATATCTCCTAGACCTCCACAAAATTTGACCTTAAGATTCCAACATTTCGGCCTCCTAAAGGGTCAGAAACATCACCTACCTCAGATTGGATCAGTTTTCGTCGACTCCCAGGAAAACGCTTGGCCGGAGCTCCTCAGTGCTCCAAACGGCTTGCTTCCAGTTCAAGGAGGTCGGCAGGACATTGAGCTAGGCTCAAGTGTTTGCCCGGAGTCTAGGCGGTGGCCGGAGGGCGACATCGACAGCGGCGAACGGCAACCCTAGAAACCATCGTCGGGCGACAGAAGGAAGAAGAAGAAGAAGAAGATGGAGTTTCGATGAGTTGGGGGGTTCTATGGTCGGCCAAAGTGAGGTGAGAGAGAGTGAGAAGGGACTATATTCAACTCTCAAGTCAATGGGAAGAATGGTAGGTGGATAAAGGTGGACATGACCACTCATTGCTTGATCTAGTGACACTTGTCCTTAGTGTCAATCAAACTTGATCCAATGGCCACCATTCCTCCTAGTTTTTGGCAGCCTTGGGGAGTGTATGAAGACCAAAATGCCCTTCCTTATTTGCATGGGTAAGGCTTAAGCTTGAGGGGCAAAATGATAATTTCACTCCCGACGTCCAGAACGTCATTTTTTTCGTTCTAATATTCTTCGATAGGGCGACGACCAATCTGGATATAATGTTGGAATCCTTGATTCTCCATTTTCAATTTTCAAGACTCGTTTCTGATTGTTTTCTCTTTCAGACGTGATTCTAGCCTATCCTGAACCGACGGACGGCTTTTGCAGACATTACGCATATCGATCCCGTGATTCATATCATGTTTGGGGCTCGTCAATTCGTGGCGATTTTGATTGTCATGTAATTGTGTGGGTCTAGCACTTGTCCCTATGGTCTCGATCGTCACTGTCCGATTTAGGAAAATTTTGCAAATCATACGTTGGTTAAGCGGCATCATCCGTGCTCCAGTCATATGACACTCGCAAGGCATTCCTTAATCGTTCTTAGATCGGCCTTTTTGTGGTTCTAAATATCCCCTTGACAATCCTTATGGTCAAAGCGCCATTTCTTATTCAAGTATCCTAGGTCCACGTACTTTGTCTCACGTTAACCTTTTCCTTTTGGTCAGTCTACTCGAATTGATCAGATTCGAGCGAGATATAACTGAAATACATCTCTAGATTTACTTCTCATTAATGAGTCCGAAATTGATTGAAAATCAGAATGTCACACATATCATAGATGTGTTGCTCGTCGCATGAGTTTGCACTTGACCATGAGTTCTAAATTTAAATGAGCATTTGGCATGTCTAAGGAACTTGTGACACCCTGAGGCGTTGAGACGTGGGGTTGTGTGGATGGATACACTACGGTGCGGGGTTTGATTTGAATGGTACCCTGAGGCGTACGAAACGTGGGGTTGAAATAGCCAATGTCCTAATGTGTTGAGACGCGAGACGGAATTTGAGATGTGTTGACACAGGCCTGGAATGAACTTGAAAACCTGATGCGTTTACGCGGGTTTGTCAATGAGATGGTCTGAGGCGTATTTACGTGGACCGAGTCTGAGGCATTCTAAACGCCGGCATGAATCAAATGTAGGCATGGAAGGGTGGAAGGTGTGCTGTGGGTTGATAATATGTGCTTGATTCCACTGATGTGACACGATGCCATGATTGCATTCTTGACACTCGTTTGTATCCGTATGTTATTTAATGATTGTGAAATGCCTCATGTGATTGCTTATGCATTGTGGTTTGTGATTGTACTCACCTGAGTATACGGTCAGCCTAACCTAGGGTTAGGACTTGTCTTACTGAGATGTAAATCTCACCCCGTCGCGGGATCACATTTTCAGATCCTAGGCCGTGATCATGTTGCCCATCAGATTTGGTGCCTCGAAAGAAATGTCAGCATATTTTGAGGAGTTCTCGGACGGACAGGGAACCATATACGTTAGGAAGTGTACTATGGTCTGGGTTGACGAGGGTGCAAGAGCTGGAAGCCTCATAGGTTCGAGGCTTGGTTTAGGAAAGTAGGGGAAGTGACTACGAGACCACTGAAGCCCACTGAGGTACCTTGTGGGGTGATCCCTAGCTGGTGTCATCCCGCTCGGGATTTTTTGGAGGTTGAGGGGTCAGCAGCCGGCTCAAGAAACATCCCTGAGAGGGCCCCGACCCTGGAGGACACCAACGAGGTTATAGAGGTCGACGCCTCCAAAGATGACCAGGTGGAGCAATCAGTAGACACGATGATGGAGGACACAATAGAGGTACACTAGGATACCTTCTCGGAGTACGACCCTATCGATGACGTTGAGGAGACTGACGACTCTAGCAGCTCGACTTAGGGATTTTCATTTTCTGGGCTGATGTATTTTGATGATGGTCTCGATACCCCGTTTCTTTTGGAGATGATGATGACCCTCTTTTATACTGACCCTGGTCCCCTTTATTATCGTACAGATGAGTTTGTATATTATCGTTTACGTATGCTATTGATATTATGCATCTCTAGGTATTTGTGAATCTTGGGACGTCCGAGAGAGTTTGTGCTTGCAGGGTGTCGCGCGCTTGTGCCCGAAGCGGGGGGCATGATATCTCCGTTTGCTTGGTATCAGAGTAAGGTCAGCTCGATCCAATGTGATTGAGACTTGGAGTGATAAGGAGCAATGACTTGAGGATAATTAAGTAGTGAGACCTTGAGGGATTAGCATGGATTGTTGAATCTTGAGGATTATAAGCCTGGACTTGTGTAGTATTCTAATGGTTCTAGTGCCGATTTAAGGGATGATCTTGAGTGATTTTATAATAAGGCTCATAAGGAAGTGAATAGAAATTGAGGAGTCATAAGCTTGGATTTGAGGTTGCTAGAGAATAACTTATGATGAAGGGTCGATTAGGTTATATGATTGTGATTGTGATTTGTCAATGACCCAACTTGGGGAGTATGAGTTATAAAGAGATGGCCGGTATTAGTGGATTCAGGCTTGACTTGCGCTGTATCTTGATGGTTTAGTTATCGACTGCTATTGACAGCCTTGGACTGCTATGAGATGAGATACATACAAGAGACAGATAAGGAATATTTGGATTAAAGATCAGTTGTGATCGAATGCATGTGGATTTGGCTTGAATAGCGACTAAACTTGGGATATATGGTTGAACATAGGCAATTAATCTATGAGATGTGATGGTCATTGATGGAATTAGAAATCTTCGATGGATAAGAATGGATCTGGAGATGATTATGGTATGATGAATGGCGAGGACAATCAGGACGCACATGTGTTTGTGGCATTAAAATGAAAGTCGAGGAAGGTGTGTGCATGAGCTTATCATTATTGGACTTAATAAACTGTCGCTTGGTATGGGACAAGTTGATGGGATACCTACGAACTGTAATGAAACATGGTATGGGACATGTGGAATGGGGCTTTCTCCGTAGATGTATGACTTGGGACAATCTGCAACGGCCAGGTTTGATGAGGGCGGGGAGTGATCGCTAGGAGAGAGAGGTTCGGACAAGGAGCGGCTCCTGGCAGACTTCTAAGATGGCAAGATGCAGGAATGACCCAAGTCATAACTCGAAAGGGGAAGTCTAGGTATCAGATTGAGTCCAATTGTGGTTAAGAGATGTATGGCACAAGATTGATCCTCGAAGAAGATATTCAAAAGTGGCATGACATGTGAAATGATGTCTGTGATTGGCATATTAAAAGCTTTGTGCTTGGCGGTGGATGTCGTTTGAAAAGAAAAATTGATGTTTATGATTGGCCTATTGAGAATGAGAAAGTATGTTGTGTTTGTGACAGAGTGGCAGATGCCTTAGACTTATAGCATGATCGATTGACTCATTAAATTAATGCCTTAAGTGCTTGTTTGATAGTTGCCGAGCTAAGGCTTGCTTAGTAGTTGACTGTTAATTGAGAAATTACCTAGTTGAGACTGGTTTGATATGTGGCTACTACTTAAGGATGATTTGGAATCCTCAGATAATTAGCAATTAGTTGAGAATTGCATAGGGACCACTAGATGGTTGTTTGATGGTGGTAGATGATGAGATGAGCAGCCTGAGACTACTAGACTCGAGTAGATAACTTAAGTCTTTAATTCCTATAGGGAATTGTAGTGGTTTGAGTGCCATAAGAACCTATGAGGTTGAATGACAAGAGAATGGTCACTAGAGGAGCATTGACTCGAGTATGTAAGATATGAGAAAATCCAAGAATTGAGATGGATCATAGAATTGAGTAAAGATGAGCGACTGGAGTATGAGTACTATAAGAGAATACGGCTCGATTTGTTAATCGTGAGAGACCCAAGTGTGATAAGGGGCCGCGAGAACTTTAAACGGAAATGAGAAAATTGGATGGGTAGACAGACTCGAGAAGGAGCTGTCATTATACCCAAGTCGCTGAGACGATTGAAGTTAGTGCCGATGAGTTAAATGATAAAAGTCACGAGAGAGGTGACTTCGAGTTAATGCTTTCTAATTTGAATGCGTGGAAAGAACCATGAGAGTTTTGAAAAGCTTGTGAAGCCATATATAAGGTTGAGATTGACCAAGTTTGAAGGAGAGATGAGATTTAAAGTTGTCTCGCTTTAGAATGGAGATCTTGGTAAAGAAACTTTAGAGGTTTTGGGTACACTAAGGAATAAAAGTGACCCTGGCAGATAGTAGCCTTAAGAGGCTGTTGATAATTGGTGAAAGGTCACCAGAGACAAGGTTTCCTTGAAGGCATGATATTTACCTGGACTGCCTTTATTGAATTGTTTAATGGAAGTGCTTTTCCTGGATTGCTTGAGAATAAAGGTTGTTTCGATCTTGATACTTTTGCAAGGGTCAGAGGACGATCGACCAGTGTGAGACAGAGTTCTCAAGGTCGTTTAAGCATATAGTAAAGGAGGTCAAGGACCCTTGAATAAGATAAGTAAATCTCTGAGTAGATTAGAGTTTGAAAGCCTTATGGCTAGTTGTTCTTCCTGATTTTGAGGAATGGTAATGGGACTTAGTAAAAGAAGAGAACTCCTGCTCATGGATTACGAGCAAAGAAATGTTCATTTTGGAACATGAAACATACTTGTGAGATATGGTTGCTACCTGTGGCCAGTCTCGTAATGAGAGACTGACATGTCGTTCCTTCTGTCATGGGAAAAGTTGAGGAAAGAGATTTGTCAGTTGTCTGACATTGATGATTTTATGAGATTGATTGAGCATAAATCTAGATCATTAGAAGTGGTATTGTGTGTTATCGCCTCTAAAGTGTAGGACGTCACTCTTAAAGGACGATTGGACCATGAGATGGTCGTTGATGAAAAGAAAAGTGAATGAACTAGATAGTCCTGATTGTTCGTAATTCTAGCGAATATTTGAGGAAGCGAAAAGAGCGCTTAGAGAGAATTGCAGAGTAAATTGAGGTAATCTAATCGAGTATTCAATACGTGAATTGGTGGAAATCAAGGACGAACGGATATTGTCACTTGAGGTGACTGAATTATGGGAAGAAGAATGCCAAGTATGGTGGCATCTACGTTCTGGAATAAAACACCATCGTTGGCGCAGACTCCTAGATCGACGTCCTATGGAATAGGAAGGACATGGTGGATTTGAAATAAGAGAATGCCACTGAAGTGTATAGCTTCCTTCACATGGTAAGAGACCCTAGTGTGGAAGAAAGAGAAAATCCTAACTGTCTTGATATTAAGATGGAGCGTCTAGACTTAGAAAGACGAGACAGAACTTGAATGGTTGCTGTAAGGGAAGTTAAGTTTGAGAAACTGTCTTGTAGATGATGTTGAATTCTAGGATAATGTCGACGTTCAATGGGACGAACAGAATTGAGATAAGGTCGCATTAGCTGGTTGTGAAACAAAGAGGTCAAGGCACTAATGTTTCCTGATAAAAGAGTGACAAAAATGAACAGAATGTTGTGTAGTTCAAGCGGGGACTCATGAGAGTAGAGGGCCAAGGTTTGAGCTCTCAAATGAAAAGTATGAATAACAGTTTGAAGATTCGACACCTTATAGAAAGAAACGGATAAAAGTCAGACTGAGTATCCAAGGAATAATGGGATTGATTGTTACCGTCTTTAGAGACGATGAATAGGCTCATTCAAGGAGTCATGAGAAACACGAATAACTTTCGAGAGTATCTTACGGACTCTAAGGAGATGCTCGTTGTGTGCTGCTAATTGTGAAAAACACGAGTTGTGGGCCTGATGAGGTAATATTCCTCAGTAGTGAAATTTCTGAGAAATGAAATCCTTGTGGAACCCTTGAGGAATGGAATAAGTGATGAATCGACTAAGATTGATGTGAGTTGAAATTGGAAGTTTCCTAGAATTGGTGAATTGTTATGGAATAGGGGAAAGATTTCCCACAAAAGCAATTCCATGGATGAATGAATACGAAAAGAGTTTTTGAGGACTTAAGTCAAGTTGATGACTACGCCGACAATAGTGCTCCTATTTGAAATTAAAAAAAGGGGTCGAGTGAATCATAATGACGTGATGCAAAAAAGAAATTTGAGGCGTAGCAAGGCAAACTGAAGTGGGCTATGCGATACGTCGTGATAGTAAAGCTATATGAGTTGGAACGTCTAATGCATGGTTGGAGTTGGCTTGCAAATGTTCTTGCAATGAAGTTGGAAAACACAACTCGCATGGAGAGGTTTCAAGTTTACACAAATCATAAGAATTTGAGGTATGTGGTTGCCTAGAAAAATCGAATGGGGAACAACGTGTGTGAAGGAGATTGCTTAAGGACTAAGGATGAAATATCCTATATCGCCAATAAAATGGTAATTTAAGTAGCGAATGCATATAAGTGAAAATTGAGCATCGGGCATTTGGCGGATAAAGGATAGGCTTTGCTCAAGGAAATAAGAAATCCAACTCCTAAATTGGAAGGTTGTCAATTGACTAGTTTGATAACTACCTGAAGCATCAAGCTTGAAGTCAGAAAGGAATTAAGATGCTGTGATGAATAGACCCTGACATTTAAGAGGTTATGGAAATGGATAGAACAAGGAGGAAATCCAGATTTTCGGATACCTGGGAAAGAAACTTCAAAGTTGAGGGTAGAAACCTTAAAGTCCCATGGATGGGAGTACGAGTTCAATATTGAAAAGGAACTTAAAGAAATGACCTCATCGGAAATTCAAAGGGAGGATTATGGTGTCCTTTGGGATGGCATAAAGGTGTGTCAGACTTGCATCGATATTACTGATGGAATGGACTGAAAATTTGGTTAGTCGAACATGAGATCAAGTATTAAACGTGCCGACAAGAAAAAGACATGCCCTTGAAAAGATTGATACGCCGAATGGTATGGACATTAAAGAGTGCATTTTGGCCAGGGTTTAGTAATAATGGTGATGGACAAATGGAAGAGATGAGGTGAACGCTCGAGGATGAACTACTGACAGATGTTATGAATATCGAAAGAGAATGGAGAGAAGCAAATACAGATTGAGGACTGAAGGAGACAAGTCCTAGAGAAAGATGGCTTTCGTCAGAAATGACAAGAAAGATTGTCAAGTTATGAAAGGAATTGTTCGTAAGAATGAGGATGCGATGAGATGCCAATACCCCAAAGAACTGGATGGTTAGAAGGTTGCAAATTTCGAGGACGAAATTTCCTTAAGGGGAAAGAGTTGTGACATTCCGAATTTTCGACCCCTCGAAGCTTGAGATATGAAATGGAATCTCAAAATTGAAAAATGGAAATAAAGATTCCAACGTTCTAATTGGATTGGCCATCGCCTCATCGAAGAAAATTGGAATCAGAAAAACGACGTTCCGGACGTCAAGGGTAAAATTACTATTTTGCCCTCAAGCCCTAACCTTGCCTTAATAAATGAAATGAGAGCATTTTGGTCATTGATACCCCATTATAGCTGGCGAAAATTAAGAGAAACCACAGCCCTTGGATGAGCCTTGATTGACATAAAGACAAGTGTCAAAGGATTAGGCCTTGGCATTTAATGTCCAACTTTTAACCTACCATTCCACTTGGGTTGACTCTCATTTTGGTGTATAACTCTCCCTCACCTTTCATTCTGCCGAAACCAACATCACCATAACCATCTTCATCTTCATCTTCATCTTCTTCTTCACCGAGAGCTGCTCCCCATCCCACTAGATTCTGCCTGCCTGTTCATCGCCGTCGACCGCCAATCCCGGTGACTTCTAGCCACCGAGCTGACCACCGGCTCCTTCCTCACCCTCTTGCTGACAACTTCCAAGTGGAATCAAGTCATTTGACTCAGTAAGGAGCTCCGGCCAGCCATTCTCCCGAAAGTCGACGGAAACCGTCGCAGCTGGAGGTAAGCTACTATTTAGACTCCGTAGTACACCTAATCCTTTGAATCTTTTGGCCAAATTTTGTGGACATCTATAGGACTTGTAGAATGAGCTGTGGTAAAAAGTTTGGATGAAATTGATAGAGTTTTGACCCCAAATAGGTCTTATGTTTGAAGGATAAAAACTGACCGGTTGAGGACTTGGAGGAACCGGCGCCGTTCGAGGACTTCCCGGCGTCGTCTTGACTTCAAATTTTCGGTGAGGCTTCCCAACTCCTAGAACTGGATGTTAACAAGTGGATTAGTGAAGAAATTGAGGATTAAAGTTAGTTTAAGGGCTGGTTAGTTGAGATATGCACAGAATCGAAAATGCCTTGTTTCGGTTCTGTGCATACCGAATCTATGGGAGGTTGTTGGTGATGGAATTGAGTCCCAAATTCATCGTTGAGACATATTAGGATGTCGATGAACATGTCATTGAGGGTTATGCTTCTGGATTAGTGAATTGAGCAAGAAAAATTGATGAATTGGATGGAATTTCATTAGGTATACGGCTGCCTGTTTTGGAACCCTTGGAGTCGAACCATTGAAGTGCTTGGAGGAAGAATTTTGTTGAATGAAGCTTGAGGTAAGAAGTTTCTAAGCCTTGGCTAGGAGGATTGGACTCGATTGAGTGAATTGAGCGTGAATTAGATTGATTCTTGAAAGTTTAAGGTGTGATTGTCCATTGTGCGTCCTTGAGAGATATAGATGGCTTGAATGTTTGATAATACTTGTGCCATGAATTGATTGTCACATTTGAGTGTTGAATTTAATTGTCTCGCATGCCATAGATGCGTTGCTCGTCGCATGAGTTTACACTTGACCATTAGTTCTGAATTGAAATGAGCATTTGACATGTCTGAGAAACTTGTGACACCTTGAGGCATTGAGACACAGGGTTGTGTGGATGGATACCTCGAGGCGCTGAGGCGCGGGGTTTGAGTTGAATGGTACCCTGATGCGTACGAGACGCGAGGTTGAAATGGCCAATGTCCTGATGCGTTGAGAGACGAGACGAAATTTGAGATGTGTCGACACAGGTCTGGAATGAAATTGAAAACCTAATGTGTTTATGTGGGTTTGTCAATGAGATAGTCTGAGGCGTATTTACGCGGACCAAGCCTGAGGCGTTCTAAACGCGGGCATGAATCAAATGGAGGCATGGAAGGGTGGAAGGTGTGCTCTGGCTTGATGACACAATGCCATGATCGCATGCTTGACACTCGTTTGTATTCGTATGTTATTTAATGACTGTGAAATGCCTCATGTGATTGCTTGTGCATTGTGGTTTGTGATTGTACTCACCCGAGTGTACGGTCAGTCTAACCTAGGGTTAGGACCTGTCTTACAGAGATGTAAATCTTATCCTGTCGCGGGATCACATTTTCAGATCCTAGGTCGTGATCATGTTGCCCATTAGATTTGGTGACCCAAAAGAAATGTCGGCATATTTTGAGGAGTTCCCGGACGGACAGGGAACTATATACCTTAGGAAGTATACTGTGGTCTGGGTTGACGATGGTGCAAAGAGCTGGAAGCCTCATAGGTTTGAGGCTTGGTTTAGGAAAGTAGGGGAAGTGATTACGGGACAACTGAAGCCCACTGAGGTACCCTATGGGGTGATCCCTAGCTGGTGTCATCCCGCTCGGGATTCTGTGGAGGTTGAGGGGTCAGCAGCCGGCTCAAGAAACATCCTTGAAAGGACCCCGACCCTGAAGGACACCAACGAGGTTATAGAGGTCGAAGCCTCCAAAGATGACTTGGTAAAGTAGTCAGCAGACACGACGACCATAGAGGTATACTTGGAGACCTTCTCAGAGTACGAGCCTACCGAGGACGCTGAGGAGACTGACGACTCAAGCAGCTCGACTTAGGGATTTTCGTTTTCTGGGCTGATGTATTTTGATAATGGTCTCTATGCCCCGTTTCTTTTGAAGATGATGATGATCCTCTTTTGTACTGACCCTGTTCTCCTTTATTATCGTACGGAGGAGTTTATATATTATCGCTTCCGCATTCTATTGATATTATGCATCTCTCGATATATGTGTATCATGGGACATCCGAGAGAGTTTGTGCTTGCAGGGTGTCGTGCGCTCATGCCCGAAGCGCGAGGCGTGACAATTAGAAATTATGTTTAACCCTCACATATCAGTATCGTCTCCCTATGAGAACGAGTGAGAGCTGACAATATTCTACATTGTCTGCATAGCTTGGTTTTCCCTTTGAACCTAGATCCTGGGATCTCTAGTCTAGGGATGGTTTTTACAATGATGACCTTGATGTTTTATCAACTATCTCTTTAATTAGGCTTTTTGTTAATGGATCCGTAGCATTATCTATTAACTTTACATAGTCAATCGTGATAATTCCACTAGATAATAGTTGTCTTATAGTATCGTTTCTTTGACATATATGTCGAGACTTACCGTTATACATGACATTCCTTGCCCTACCTATTGACGTTTGACTATCACAATGAATACACACATCTGGCACTGGTTTAAGCCAATTAGGATATCTTCTGAGAAATTTCGAAACCATTTTGTTTCTTCATCGGCCTTATCTAAAGCAATAAATTCTGCTTTCATAGTAGACCTCGCAATACAAATTTATTTGGATGATTTTCAAGACACTACTCCCCTCACCAAGTGTAAACACATACCCACTTGTTGATTTTGTGTCTATGGTGCAGGTTATCCAATTTTCATATTAAATATCGTAAGATATTCTGTGTAATACAAATCATAGTTTTGATTATGCTTTAAGAAGCCCAATACTCGTTTCACAGCTTTCTAATGTTTTCATTTGGACTAACTGTAAATTGACTTAGTTTACTTAGAGCACAAGTTATGTCAGGCCTAGTACAGTTCATAATATATATTATGAGCCCTGTTTTCATCGATATACTAGCATACTCATTTTGAGCTTTATTTTCACTAGTATTTTTTGAAAGATGTAAATTAACATCTATCAGGGTTTTTATTGATAATATGTCTAGATTCTTGCACTTTCCAAAAATCTTCTCAATGTATGAGATTATGATCAAGCTAATCCTCTAGATGTTTTATGGATTTTAATAAATAAAATAAAATCTGCGACTCCCATATCTTTCATATCAAATTTACTGGTAAGCACGCGTTTGGTCGCCTTGACAAGCTCACTATCACTGCCCATTACAAGCATGTCGTCTACATGCAAGTACAGAATAGCAAAACAATTATGAGTGTTCTTAACATATACACATTTATCACACTCATTAATTCTAAAATCATTTAACAACATAACTTGGTCGAATTTGGCACGCCATTATTTCAGTACTTGTTTCAATCCATAGAGTGACTTGATAAGCCAACATAATTTCTTCTTTTATCCTAGAACAATGAACCCTTTAGGTCGTTCCAAATATATTTATTCTTCCAGATCCCCATTTAAGAAAGCTGTTTTCATATTCATTTGATGGATTTCAAGTCTATACATCACTACTATGGCAATTAGCATCCTTATAGATGCATTTCTTGTGACAGGTAAATAAGTGTCAAATTAATCAAGACATTCTCATTGATTGTAGCCTTTTACCACAAGCCTAGTTTAATATTTTTCAATAGTACCATCCACTTTTATTTTCCTCTTGAAAATCTACTCACATTTAAGTGGTTTATTACTAGGAGAAAGGTTAATCAATTCCCAAGTATGGTTTGACAAGATGGATTCAACTTCACTATTGATAGCTTCTTTCTAAAGCGGGGCGTACCACAGCTTCTTTAAAAGTCTGAGGCTCATTCTCTAACAGATATGTTAGAAAATCAGGTCCAAAGGACATAGAAGTTCTCTATCTTTTACTATGTCTACGTTCATCCTCCACAGAATCACTTCTAGATATAGTATCCCAAGGTCTCTTATCGTTGTCAATTGGCTCATATACTATGTTATACATAAATATATTCTCAAAGAATGAAGCGTCCCTTAACTCAATGATTGTATTAATATGTATATGACCTTAGATTTTATGAACAAAGAATCTATATGCATTACTATTAAAAGCATATCTAATAAAGACGCAATCAACAATTTTCGATTCTATTTTAATTATTTTATGTTTAGGAATCACAAACTTAGCCAAACACCCCCAGATTTTGAGATATTTCAAATTAGGCGTTTTGCCTTTTCACTTTTCGTAGGGAGCTTGTTGTGTCTTTTTGTGAGATACTCTGTTTAAGATGAAATTTGCTGTTAAAACAGCTTCCCCTCACAAATTCTGTGGCAAGCCGAAACTATTCAACAATGCATTCATTATTTCCTTCAAAGATTGATTTTTCCTTTTCGCCACACCATTAGATTGTGGCGTAGAAGAAGCGATGATTTGGTGAATGATACCAAATTCTGTACAAATTTCAAAAAAAAAATTCATATTTACCTCCTCTATCATTTCTTATCATTTTTATTTTCTTATTTAATTGATATTCAACTTCAAACTTATAAGTTCTTAAAGCATTCATAGCCTCATCTTTTCTACTAAGCAAGTAAATATAATAATGCCTCGAACAATTATCTATAAATGTGATAAAATACTTCTTACCACCCCTTGACAGAATTGTTTTCAAATCACATATGTCTGTATGTATTAAGTCTAAAGGTTATGTGATTCTATTTTCTGCAAAATGAAAAGGAAGCTTGGAAAACTTAGATTCAACACATGCTTGACATTTTTTACTTGGATAGTCAAACTTTGGCAATAATCCCATGTTCATTAATTTCTTTATTGACTTATAATTAACATGTCCTAGTCTAGCATGCCATATATCTAGAGATTCAAGAACATAAGAAGAAGCAACTTTATTCATATTATCATTGGATTCAACAGTCATTACATTCAACTTGAAAAGACCATCGCCAAGATAACCCTTTCCTACAAACATCTCATTTTTGGAGAGTACAAACTTATCCGATATAAACACCAACTTGAAGCCATTTTTGCTAAGGAGAGATCTAGACACTAAATTATTGCGTATGTCTGGTACATGTAGCACATTGTTTACTGTTACTTTTTTCCCAGACGTCATTTTCAAAGCAATCTTTCTAACACCTTCAACCTTAGAGGTCGGTGACTTACCCATATAGAGTTTTTCATCACCCCCATAGGTGTGTAAGACGAGAACATCGATTTGTTGGCGCAGATATGAAGAGTTGCTCTAGTATCAATCAACCATTCTTTGGGATTTCCCATCATGTTGCACTCAGATATCATAGTAGTAAGATTGATATCATTAATGCCACTGAAAATCTGCTCCACTACATTTGCTTGAGTCTTCTATTTTTTTATTGGCTCTACAATCTTTGGCACGATGTCCAAACTTTCCACAGTTGTAGCATTTGTCAACGAACTTCTTCAAGCCTCAGTGAATCCCTCTCTATACTCTTTCCTCTTCTTGTTGTGTTTCAATACTTTTTCAACAACATTGGCCCTTAAGAACTCTAGATTTCTGCCAACTTTCTTCTTAGAAAGCATATTGCCTTCCTCTATCCTCAATCGAACAATCAAATCTTCAAGTGATAACCCATTTCTCTTGTATTTGAGATAATTCTTGAAATCTTTCCAAGATGATGCTAACTTTTCAATGAAAGTAGCCACTTGAAATGAATAACTTATAGTCAGCCCTTCAGTATGAATATCATGTATGATTACTTGAAGTTCTTGAACTTGACTTAAGACGATTTTAGAATCAACCATCTTAAAGTCTATAAATTTATCGATAATGAATTTTTTTCAATCCAGCATCTTCTGTTTTGTTTTTCTTGTCCAGATCTCCCACAAATCTTCAGCTATTTTCAGCAGACTATAGACGTTATAGAGGGAATTGACTAAACCATTGAGGACATAGTTGTGACATAGGAATCTCGCTCACTATTCAAGTCAATATTTTTATCCATTTGTTGTGGATTGCGCTTATGGACGAATTTATTGACTCGAATAATGGGACGCCTTCAAGTTCCATACCTAAGCCCTTTTGATTTTTAGAGTCGAGCCTCACTTGTCTCACACGCATGTCTATCGACGGTTGGTATAATTAAACCACATATAAGTCAACGAGTTTAGTTGGTAAGATTTTTCTATGTCTCAAACTTGTTACAATTCATTCAAATGTGAACATTTCATTCATTACATAATTCTAGTGATTGGATTAAATGCCATTTGGAGGGTAGATATAGATGTTTTCTCCTAGGACAAAGATTGTGCCATTTCCTGACTAGCACAAGGTGGACAAGAAAAGCCTTTTGTGGACGTCATTGAAGTCTCGTCCAATGAAGATGACGATTTGGAATAGCTAATCCTGAAGTCATGTCCTGAAGACCAGATTTGGGGCATCTCTAAGTGTTAGGATCACATTCTTTTGATTTTCTTTGCATTTATAGTCCTCTTGTATAGGATTTATTTTTATGAGATCCTCTCTATCTTATCCCTTAGATTGATTGTATTAGGGATCTATTCATGTTGTATACATTTGGATTGAAATTTACTGTATTTCTTTTGATATATCATCGAAATGTGATAGTGGCATTTCTCCCAATCACTAGAATATTTCAAAATCAATTTTACAATTCCTTTGGAGGAAATTAAAATTGGAAGTCTTATGTGACCTTTTGGGCCATATAGGGAAATCCAATCCCAATTTCGCAAGAAGAAAATATAAAATTGAATTGGTTCATGCATGTTTTGCCTCATTGGTAATTCACGATAATTAGCTAAGATTATTCATGTTTTGCAAATTTAATTAAAAGATAGATATCAAAATTACTCTCGTTCTTAGCAAACGGCTTTAATTTGGATACCGTATGTGACATTCGGATTTCCCGGTCATTTTCAGACTCATTAATGAAAAGTATATCTAGCGATGTGTTTCAGTATTATCTCACTTGAATCTGATTAATTCGAGTATACTAACCAAAAGGGAAAGGCTAATGCGAGACGAGGTACGTGGACCTAGGAAATTCGAATAGGAAATGGCACTTTGACCATAAGGATTGTCGAGGGGACATTTAGAACCATAAAAGGCCAATCTAAAGACAATTAAGGGATGCATTGCTAGCATTATACGATTGGAGCGCGGGTGATACCGCTTAACCAATGTATAATTTGCAAAATTTTCCTAAATCGGACAGTGACGATCGAGACCATAGGAACTAGTGATAGACCCTCACAATTACATGACAACCACAGTCGCCACGAATTGAAGAGCCCTAAATGTGATATAAATCACAGGGTTGATATGTGTAAAGTCTGCAAAAGCCGCCCGTCAATTCGGGATAGGCTGGAACCACGTCTGATAGAGAAAACAATCAGAAACGAGTCTTGAAAATTGAAAATGGAGAATCAAGAATTCCAACATCATGTTTGGATTGGCCGTCGCCTTATCAAAGAATATTGAAACGAGAAAAACGACGTTTCGGACGTCGGGGGTAAAATTATCATTTTGCCCCTCAAAACTTTAGCCTTGCTTATGCAAATGAAGAAGGGCATTTTTATCTTTAAACCACCCCCAAGGCCACCCAAAATGAGAGTGAATCATGGCCAATGGATCACCCTTGAATGACACTAGGACATGTGTCAATGGATGGGCTAAAGAGTGGTCTTGTCCTCTATTAACCACCTACCATTCTTTCCTTTGACTTGAAGATTGAATATAACTCTTTTTCTCTCTCTCTCACCTCACATTGGCTGGCCATTCACCCCTCAAACCACTGAGACTTCATCTCCTTCTTCCTTCTCTCTACCGCCGCCGACGACCAACTTCTGCCTCTCCATTCGCTGTAGCCGATGAGCCTCTCCGACAACCACCAGTCGGCAAGCCGACCACCCACACCTAGCCCCACCTCTTGCCGACCTCTTCGAAGTGGAAGCGGGTCGATTGAGCCACCGAGGAGCTCCGGCCAAGCATTCTCCCGGAAGCCGACGGAAACCGGCACAATTTGAGGTAGGCCGAGTTTTTAAGACCTCAAAATGTTGGAATCTTGCCACCAAATTTTTTGGAGATCTAGGGGACATGTTTAGTGATTTGTGGTAAAAAGTTGAACTCAATTTGATGAAGTTTTGACCCCAAATGGATCTTGTGAACATTGGACAGAAACTTCCGATTGCAGTCTTGAAGGAGCCGGCGACTTTCGAAGGGATTCCAGCGACAACACGGCATTAAACCCTCGGTGAGACTCTTAGACCCTTAGATAGATACGTTAGCAAGTAGGTTAGTGATTAAATGGTGAATTTGGAGTGGATTAAGGGCTGGACATGCTCGGTTTACACAAAACCGAAAATAGCCGGTTCGGTTCTGTGCAAGACCGGTTCTATGGAGGTTGTGGTTGTTGGTTTTGAGTCTCAAATTGGTGATTGAGACATGCTAGGATGATGAGGATTATGTTATGGAGGTTTGTGATTCATGGATGGGTAGGTGAATTGGACAAGAAAAATTGATAGTTGGTTGGAATTTCCTAGGTTGCGCGGTGGGTTTGCTCTTGGACCTTTGAGGCCGAACTATTGAGGGCTTGAAAAGAGGATTTTTGTGGCACTAAACTCGAGGTAAGGGAATCCTAAACTTAGAATAGGAAGATTGGACTCAATTGGGTGAGTCAAGCGATAATTTGAATGATTTGTGAGGGATTCGAAGATGATTGTTCGTGGTGCGTCCAAAGATGGTATAGGGGATTAATGTGTGCTAATGCTTGTGCTTGAATTATCTGCCATGTCTGAGTATCACTTGATTATCTTGCATGCCATGAGCATATGAATTGTGCTTGAGCTACACTTGTTGTTATGCATGTGAAATGAATTGAGAATCATGGCATGAGTGTGACATGGTGAGACCCCGATGCGTATGAGACGCGGGGTGGTGGAAATGAGTACCCTGAGGCACTGAGGAGCTGGGTTGGAGCTGTGTGGCACCCTGATGCGTACGAGACGCGTGGTTGAGAAGGCCACGGTCCTGATGCGTTGAAACGCGAGACGGAGATGAGATTGGTTGGCACTGGCCTAGAGTATCATTGAAACCTGATGCGTTTACGCGGGTTGTCGAGAACGGTCTGATGCATTTACGCGGACTGAGCCTGATGCGATCTAATCGCGGGCATGAGAATGAGGCATGCATGAGAAGATGGTTGTGGCGATGTGGTAGGACGAGTCGTGCATGATCATCCGAATGTGATATGATGCCATATTGCATGCCTGTCATCTGTGTGTGGTTATCTAAATTTGTATTACTTTATGCGTCTTTGAGTTTGACTGATTGGGGTATGTGACTGCCTGAGTGGACGGTCGGCCTAACCTAAGGTTAGGACCCACCTTACTGAGATATGAATCTCACCCCGTTGGGGACCCTTATTTTTACAAATCTTCGGCCTTAACGATGTAGCCCATTCGTTTTGGAGACCCGAAGGAGATGTCCACCTATTTTGATGAGTTTCCTAACGGGCAGGGAACTATTGATGTAAGGAAGTGTACCATGATTTAGGTAGACGAGGGTAGTACGAGCTGGAAGCCTCATCGGTACGCGGCCTGGTTTAGGAAGTTCGGGGATGTGTCTACCGGGCCGCTGAAGCTCAACGAGGTGCCCCAAGGAGTTGTTCCTAGTTGGTGACACCCCACTCAAGACTTAGACTAGCCCAAGGGGTCTGTTGCCGGTTCTAGGAATGTGCCGAAGAGGACCTGACCATGGAGAACACGGAGGAGGAGGCCATTGTGGTCGAAGCGACTGAGGAAGATCTCATGGAGCTATCTGCTGAGGAGACCGTTGAGGATACTATAAAGGTTCGCTCTGAGACCTTTTCGGAGTATGAGCCCACGGAGGACGCAGAGGACACCGAGGACTCCAGCAGCTCGTCTTAAGAGCTCCCAGCTTATCAGTTGATCCTTTGGTGGCGACCCTGACCCCATTTCTTTTGGATGTTAATGATGGACCCTTTTTGTGTACTTACCCCGTCGCCCCTCGTGTTAGCGGATTTAGTAGCTATGAACCTGTATGAACATTTGAATTTATGTGTGACAGTATTGGCGCTACCCAGGTCCCACTTATATTTTGTGCGAAGGAGCTATTTCATTATTGTTTCTGCGTTTTTGGTATATATTATGTCTCTCGACTTATTTATGGATCTTGGGACCAAGAGAGATTTTTGGTTTGCTTGCAGGGAGTCGCGCGCTCGCACTTGGGGCGCGGGGCGTGACATGCCCGTTTGCTTGGTATCAGAGCAAGGTTAGTTCAATCCAAAGTTGATTAAGAATTGGAGTAATAAAGAGGATTAAGTTGGGACTTGGACGAGTAGCGAGACCTTAGGAGACTGGTTAGGATAAGACATGGGGTGCATGGCATGTGACTTGACACTTATGAATGGCATTTGGCCTTGGCAGAGTTGTAGTAAGGCATGAGGATTGAGTTCCCTGCTTGGTGTTAAAAGTCATTTCTGGACTTTGGCCTGTTGAATGAATGAGTATGTTTGGTTTTAGTGAACCGTTGGAGTGAACAGAACTGAGGAATGACCATGTACTGCTTGTTGAAATACCCCTGGGATTTGTTGTATAGAGTATTGCTGTGTTATGATTGTTTCTGTTGAGGAGTAGTTAGTAGCTCTAGACTTGGATGAATGAATGAGTTACTAACTCATTGCTGAACTTGTGGTGGACCAGGTTCAGTAGAGGGAGATAAGAATGAGTAACCCATCCAGGAGATCTAGAAGATCCAGAGGCAGAGCCTCTAGCTCCGGGCCGCCTGTAGCAGATGACCCAAGAATGGATGGCGTGCTGAGGACACTGGAGAGAATTGGTGACCTTATTGATAGGCCGACCCAAAACCGAGATGCTGTCATAGCCTAGGCAGTAGGAGCTGTCATAGCTGCCATCAACGCCAACAACGGAAACAACGGTGACAATGAAAGCCAGGGTGAGCTTAACCAAGGCAATGAGGCGGTGAATGCCCAAGAGGAAATTGTCGTGGCCAGACAGAAGGGCCAGCTAGTCGAGCAGTTCATAAAACTAAAGCCGACACAGTTTGACGGGACTGAAGATCCTAAACTAGTACCCAAGTGGATCGAGAAGTTGGAAAAAGCCTTTGGAGTGCTGAGATGCTCAGACGAGGAGAAGGTATTGCTAGCAGTGTACCAGCTGGAGGGTACGGCAAACGACTGGTGGGCTGCCACCAAGAATAGAGTTTTCCCTGAAGGAACGGCCATGAATTGGGATGCCTTTAAGACGGCGTTCAACGACAAGTACTTCTCGGAGACGGCCAGGGAAAGGAAGCAAGTGGAATTCCTACAGTTGCACCAGAATCAGCTGACAATAGACTAGTATGAGGTCGAGTTCTCGAGGTTGTCGAGGTACGAACCTCGATTAGTAGAAGATCCTCAGAAGAAAGCAAGGAGATTTAGGGACGGATTGAGGCCTGAACTCCGCAGCCAGATGATTACCCTAAATCTGAGGACTTATAAGGAGATCTATGAACGGGGCCAAATGATCGAAAGGGACTTGAAAGAGAGGAATACCGCAACTGGATCGCAGTTTACGCCATTCAGAGACAACCGCCAAATGGGCAAGAGACCGATGGAGGGCAACAGGCGTTTTGTTCCTCCCTTGACAAAAAATATTGTAAAGCCGCCAAATCTTACAAACTGGAGTTGCCACCTTTTTGGCAGAAGGCATGGAAATGGGCCATGCCCGGTAAGGACTGGGGCTTGCTTTAAGTGTAGTCAGCAGGGCCACCAGATAAGGACGTGCCCAAACCAAGCTCCGACGAGTCGACCTCAAGGACAGTGACCGCAGGCTGGACCGTCGACTGCCACCCTCAAATCGAGCAAAATCAACCACCGGCTTAGGGAAGAGTATATGCAATAGCCCGCAGAGAGGTGGAGAAAGCACCAGGCGTGGTCACAGGTAGATTTACTTGTGTGACCAAGCTGCATATGCATTGTTTGATCCTGGTGCCACGCATTCATTTGTGTCTGCTCAGTTTGCTGAATTGGTGGGTATGAAGTTAAAACTGTTGAATATAATTCTGCATGTTGCCACTCCGTTAAAGGATAATATACTGGTATCTTTAGGTTGTGCTGGTTGTGAAATTGTGATTAGACGGAGTAAGGAGAGTATTGATCTAGCAGTATTGCCCATGCATGATTTTGACGTGATCATAGAGATGGATTGGTTGGGTAAACAGGGGGCAGTGGTAGATTGTGGTAGTAGGATAATTCGTTTTTACCCGGAAGACCGCCCTAGCTTTGAATTGGTGGGAAGTCGAGGAGGAATCTCGATTCACTTAGTCTCATCTCTTGAAGTGACAAAGTTGATGTCTAAAGGGTGTTGGCATACTTAGTGGCAGTAATGGACACGACTACCGAAGAGCCAAAACTAGAGAGTATCCCGGTAGTACGTGAATATCCTGACGTGTTTCCCCAAGAGTTGCCAGGATTGCCACCGGAGCGAGAGATAGAATTCGTGATCGAGTTAGCTCCTGGAACGGAGCCGATCTTGAAGGCACCTTATAGAATGTCCCTGTCAGAATGAAAGGAGTTAAAGGTGCAGATGCAGGAACTGCTGGATAAGGGATTTATCCAACCGAGTGCTTCGCTATGGGGAGCGCCGGTATTATTCGTAAGGAAGAAGGATGGGTCTTTGTGTCTATGCATCGACTATAAGCAGTTGAACCAGGTAATAGTGAAGAACAAGTACCCACTGCCAAGAATCGATGATCTATTTAATCAGTTGCAAGGAGCGGCAGTATTTTCAAAGATTGACTTGAGGACAGGGTATCACCAACTGAGGATCGAGAAGGAAGACATACCTAAGACTGCTTTTAGGACGAGGTATGGTCATTATGAGTTTACGGTGATGCCGTTTGGATTGACTAACGCTCCAGCTGCTTTTGTGGATCTGATGCATCGAGTATTTAAGGAATTCCTGGATAGATTCGCCATAGTCTTTATTTATTGACAATATCTTGATTTACTCGAGGAGTGACGCGGAATATGAAAAGCACTTGAGGATTGTCCTGCAGACTTTGAGGGAGCATTCGCTCTATGCGAAGTTGAGTAAATGCGAGTTCTGGCTGAGCAGGGTAGCATTTCTTGGTCATGTGGTGTCTAGAGAAGGGATTGCAGTGGATCTTGTAAAGATCGAAGCGGTAACAAATTGGCCTAGGCCCACTATAGTCACCGAGGTTTGAAGTTTCTTAGGATTGGCCGGATATTACCGACGTTTTGTGGAGAAATTCTCATCCATAGCCATTCCATTGGCGCGATTAACGAAGAAGGAAATAAGGTTTGAATAGACAGACAAATGTGAGAGGAGTTTCCAAGAGCTCAAGCATAGATTGACAACCGCACCAGTGTTGACAATTCCATCAGGACCGAGAGGTTGCGAGATATACAGCGATGCTTTGCTGAAAGGATTGGGCTGCGTACTGATGCAGCATGGAAGAGCAGTGGCCTATACATCCAAACAATTGAGGCCACATGAAATGAACTACCCAACTCATGACCTGGAGTTAGCGGCGATTATATTTGCTCTGAAGATTTGGAGGCATTACCTATGTGGCGAAAAGTTTCAAATTTATACTGACCACCAGAGCTTAAAGTACCTGTTTTCCCAGAAGAAGCTGAATATGAGGCAGCGTCAGTGGATGGAGCTGCTCAAGGACTATGATTGTGATATACTGTATCACCCTGGGAAGGCAAATAGAGTAGCAGATGCGCTTAATCGAAAGTCAAGCATCGCGGGTTTGCTAGTAAAAGGTTGGTCGATGATTGAGGACTTAAGAGATTCTGAGTTCAGACTGGAAGTCTGTCAGTTGTCCAGTCTGATAGCGACATTGAGGGTAGAACATGAGGTCTAGGAAGGAATAAAGGCCTTACAGTCTATGGACCCAGAGATTCAGAAGATTCTGGAGATGGGAGAGACGAAGAGAAAGCCAGAATTTCAGGTGTCAGGGCACAGAATCCTGAAGTTCCGAGGACGATTGTGTGTACCAAAGGACGAAGGACTTAGGGAAAGGATCTTATCAGAGGCTCATTGTCACACCCCGATCCCGTCAAGCACGCGAGCATCCCTGCATGCAAACAACACATCTCTCGTGGTCCCAAGATCCACAATCAAGTCGAGAGATATTATATATATATTCAGCATGTGGAAGCGGTACTCAAACAAATTCCCGTACAAAATATAAGTTAAGTAGGACCTGGATAGCATAATAACTTTCATACATCATAACATATTGTTCGTACAAATACCGACTACTACAATCCGCTAGGCAAGGGCAACGGGATAAGCACATAAAAAAAAAGTATGACCATCATCGACATCCAAAATAGCCATGATCGGGGGGGGTCGCCATCACAAGATCGAGCCAATAAACTAGGACATCTAAGATGAGCTGCTGGAATCCTCGGTGTCCTCGGCATCCTCCGTCAACTCATATTCAGAGAAGGTCTCTGATGGAACCTCAACGGTGTCCTCCATGGTCTCTTCATGGGACGGCTCCGCAAGGTACTCCTCGATCGCCTCCAGGACAATGACCTCGTCCTCCTCCACAGTGAAGTCCAGCGTCGGGGTCTTCTTCGGCCCGTTTCTAGAACCAACTACGGATCCCTCTGGCAGCTTTTGCTCCCCAACAGTCTGGCACCAATCAGGGATAACTCCCTGGGGTACCTCGTGGGGTTTCAGTGGCCTAATCGACTCGTCCCCGACCTTCTTAAACCATGCCTCGAATCTATGAGGCTTCCAGTCTGGGCTACTCTCGTCGACCCACACAACCGTACACTTTCTCACATAAATGTTCCCCTACCTATCCGGGAACTCGTCAAAATATGCTGTCATCTCCTTGGGATCCCCAAAGCGAATAGGCCACATACCTAAGGCCTAGGATCTGTAAAAATGAGGGTCTCCAAAGGGGTGAGATACACATCTCAGTAAAAGAGTCCTAACCCTAGGTCAGGCTGATCGTCCACTCAGGCAGTCACCTATCCCAACATTCCAAACTCATAATCATACAGGCACATACAAATAAAGATGGTAACACAGATGATGGGCATGCAACTATGACACCATGTCACACTCAGATAATCATGCACACGTCATCCTGCTACTTCACCACAACCATCTCTTCCTGCCTGCCTCATCCTCCAGCTCGCGATTAGATCACATCAGGCTCGGTCCGCGTAAAGGCATCAGACCGTCATTGGCAACCCGCGTAATCGCATCAGGTTCCAATGAATCTCCTAGCCAATATCATCACCACATACCTCAGTCCCGCGAATAATTCGTATCAGGACCGTGACCGTCTAAACCCCGCGATTAGATCGCATCAGGGCACCACACAACATCAACTCCACCCCACGTTTACATCGCATCAGGGTATCCATCTCCCGCCCTGCGTCTCACATGCCTCAGGATCTTGCCATGTCATGCTCATGCCATGCTTCTCAATTCGACTCGTAGATGAAACAACAAGTGCAACTTATGCACAATTTGAATACTCATGGCATGCAAGACAATCAATGGCATTCAACATGGAAAATGATTTAAACACAAACAATAATACACATAACCCTCTTATAACCACTTAGGATATACCGAGAGCTATCCTTTGGAAAATTCTCATAAATCGATCAAATTAATCCTCGATTCACCCAATCAAGTCCAATCCTCCTATCCTAAGGTTAAGATTACCTTACCTTAAGCTTGATAACACAATTCTCTTCTTGCAATGGCCTCAAAGTCTCGGCCAAATAGTCCAAGGGTTCAATTCACCGCGCAACCTAGAATATTCAATCAATTCATCAATTTTCCATATCCAATTCCTCATTCCATGAACCATAATCCTCCATAACACAACCCTCATTATCTTAACATGTTTTACATATCACTCATCACCATCTATTCTTGCTCCCACCAGAACCGGTTTTGCACAGAACCAGACTAGTTCCTCTCGGTTCTGTGCATACCGTGCACTTCCAGTCCTAAACCCTCATCAAATCCTTCATCTACTTACTATCATACCTCTTAACATGTCTATCTAAGGGTCTAAGAGGCTCACCATGATTTTGAAGTCGAATGGTCGCCGGAATCCCTTCAGAAGTCGTCGGATTCCTCAAGTCAGTTTTTCGGCAGATTCTGTCCATAGTTCACAAGATCGATTCGAGATCAAAACTTCATCAAATCATTCTCAACTTTTTACCACAGATTTATATATATATCTTCTAGACCTTCATTAAATTTGACCTCAAAAATCCAACATTTCGGCCTCCTAAGGGGTTAGAAACCGGACCTACCTCAGGCTGGAGCAAATTCCGTCGGCTCTCGGGAAAACACTTGGCTGGAGCTCCTCGGTGGTTCAAATGGATTGCTTCTACTTCGAGGAGGTCGGTAAGACGTATATCTAGGTTAGTATGGCTGGCTAGAGTCTAGGTGATGGCTAGAAGTGGTCGTCGGAAGCGGCGAACAGAGAGACCAAAACTGGTCGCCGATAAGCAGAAACAAGAAGAAAATGAAGATGGTTCTCGGTGGTTCTTGGGATTGAAGTGACCGAATGAAGAGAGAGAGAGAGAGAGAGACTGAGAAGACTATATTCAAAGTCCTTTGGTCAATGGTTGAATGGTAGTTGCACAAAGGTGGATATGACTTCTCTTTACACCATCCATTGACATTTGTCCCCTTGTCATTCAAACTTTGATCTAATGGCTCTTCTCTCTTCTTGAATTCGGTAGCCTTGAGGGTATGTAAGAACCACTTTGCCCTTCTTCAAATACATGGGCAAAGTTCTAAGCTTGAGGGGCAAAAGGGTAATTTTACCCCCGACATTCAGTTGGTCGTTTTTCTCGCTCCAATAATCTTTGATAGGGTGACGGCCAATCCGAATAACATTGAAATTCTTGATTCTCCATTTCAAATTTTTCAAGACTCGTTTCTGATTATTTCCTCTATCAGACAGGGTTCTAGCCTATCCCGAACCGACGGGCGACTTTTGTAGACTTTACGCGTATCGACCCTGTGATTCATATCACGTTTAGGGTTCATCAATTCGTGGCGGCTTTGGTTGTCATGTAATTATGAGGGTCTATCACTAGCTCCTATGGTCTCGGTCTTCACTGTCCGATTTAGGAAAATTCTGCAAATCACACGTTGGTTAAGCGGCATCACCCGCGCTCCAATCGCATGACTCTCGCAAGGCATTCCTTAATTGTTCTTGGATCGGCCTTTTGTGACTCTAAATATCCCCTCAACAATCCTTGTGGTCAAAGCGTCATTTCTTATCCGAATTCCCTAGGTCCATGTACCACATCTCACGTTAGCCTTTCCCTTTTGGTCAGTCTACTCGAATTGATCAGATTCGAGCGAGATATTACTGAAATATATCTCTAGATTTATTTCTCATTAATGAGTCTGAAATTGATTGGAAATCAGAATGTCACACTCATAGGAGCAATTATTGTATCCGCCTGGGGAGTACGAAAATGTATCAGAATTTGCGATAGTACTATTGGTGGAACGGGATGAAGGTGGACGTAGCAAAGTATGTGGCTAAGTGTTTGACATGCCAGCAAATGAAAGCACAGCACTGTAAGCCTGGAGGACTATTTTAGCCACTAGAGATTCCTAAATGGAAGTGGGAGCATATAATTATGGATTTTGTGATGGGACTCCCGAGGAGCCAGCGAGGTCACAACTCTATATGGGTAGTCGTGGACAGATTGACCAAGTTCGCCCACTTCATTCCTGTGCGAAAGGATTTCGCAATGAATAGATACACCGAGCGGTACATGAGGCAAATCGTGAGGTTACATGGAGTGCCTATAACAATTACGTCTGGTAGGGATCCCAAATTTACGACAAACTTTTGGAAGAGCTTGCAAGATGCTATGGGAACCCGACTGCAGTTTAGCACCGCGTACCATCCACAGACAGACGGACAATCAGAAAGGACGATTCAGACGCTTGAGAACATGTTGCGAGCATGCGTCATAGATTTTAAAGGTGGATAGGAAGATTAGCTACATTTGGTGGAATTCACGTACAATAATAGCTATCAGCAGAGCATCCAAATGGCACCATTTGAAACACTCTATGGAAGGGCCTGTAGAACCCCAATTTGCTGGGATGAGGTAGGAGAAAGAAGTATCACAGGCCCAAAGTTGGTAGAGCAATCGGTGGAAGCGGTAAAGATAATTTGGGATAGACTGAAGACGGCACAGAGTCGTCAGAAGAGTTATGCAGATAAGCGGCGTAAGCCTTTGAAATTTCAAGTAGGAGATCATGTCTTCCTCAAGGTGTCACCAATGAGGGGATTATCGCAATTTGGAAAGAAGGGAAAATTGAGCCCAAGGTATGTAGGCCCATTCGAGATACTAGAGCAGATTGGAACATTGGCCTACAGGCTTGCCTTGCCGCCCAATCTATCCCAGGTGCATAATGTCTTCCATGTGTCAATGCTACGAAAATATGAACCAGACCCGACACATGTGCTGGAGTACGAAGTCTTAGAAGTGGACGACCGGGTATCTTACGTGGAGAAGCCGATCAGGATCGAGGATCGGAAGGAGCAAATCCTCATAAATAAGAAGATTCCATTGGTCAAGGTGGTATGGGAGCACCATGGAACCGAAGGCGCCACATGGGAAAACGATAAGACGATGGGCGACAACACCCCTATTTATTTGAGTAATTAAGTTTGATGTAAATTTCGGGGATAAAATTTTTGTAAGGGAGAAGAGTTGTGACATTCTGATTTTTCAGTCATTTTCAGACTCATTAATGAGAAGTATATCTAATGATGTGTTTCAGTAATATCTCACTCGAATCTGATCAATTCGAGTATACTGACCAAAAGGGAAATGCTAACGCGAGACAACGTACGTGGACCTAGGGAATTTGAATAGGAAATGGCACTTTGACCATAAAGATTGTCGAGGGGACATTTAGAACCATAAAAGGCCGATTAAGGGATGCATTGCTAGCGTTATACAATTGGAGCGCGGGTGATGCCGCTGAACCAATATATAATTTGCAAAAATTTTCTAAATCGGACAGTGACGATCGAGACCATAGAAACTAGTGATAGACCCTCACAATTACATGACAACCAAAGTCTCCACAAATTGACGAGGCCTAAATGTGATATGAATCACAGGGTCGATACGTGTAAAGTCTGCAAAAGCCGCCCGTCAGTTCAGGATAGGCTGGAACCATGTCTAACAGAGAAAACAATCAGAAACGAGTCTTGAAAATTGAAAATAAAGAATCGAGAATTCCAACATCATGTTTGGATTGGTCGTCGCCTTATCGAAGAATATTGAAATGAGAAAAATGACGTTTCGGACATCGGGGGTAAAATTACCATTTTGCCCCTCAAAGCTTTAGCCTTACTTATGCAAATGAAGAAGGGCATGTTGGTCCTTAAACCACCCTTAAGGCCACCGAAAATGAGAGTGAATCATGGCCATTGGATCATCCTTGAGTGACACTAGGACATGTGTCAATGGCTGGGCTAAAGAGTGGTCTTGTCCACTATTACCCACCTACCATTCTTCCCTTTGACTTGAAGATTAAATATAACTCTTTTTCTCTCTCTCTCACCTCACATTGGCCGGCCATTCACCCCTCAAACCACCGAGACTTCATCTTCTTCTTCCTTCTCTCTACCGCCGCTAACGACTAGCTTCTGCCTCTCCATTCGCTGCTGCCGACGAGCCTCTCCGACAACCACCAGCAGGCGAGCCGACCACCCACACCTAGCCCCATCTCTTGCCAACCTCCTCGAAGTGAAAGCGCGTAGATTGAGCCACCGAGGAGTTCCGGCCAACCATTCTCCCGGAGCCGACGGAAACTGGCACAATTTGAGGTAGGCCGAGTTTCTGACGTTTTAAGACCTCAAAATATTGGAATCTTGCGACCACCTTTTGTGGAGATCTAGGGAACATGTTTAGTGATATGTGGTAAAAAGTTGAGCTCAATTTGATGGAGTTTTGACCCCAAATGGGTCTTGTGAACATTAGACAGAAACTTCCGGTTGCAGTCTTGAAGGAGCCAGCGACTTTCGAAGGGATTCCGACGATGACACGACCTTAAACCTCAGTGAGACTCTTAGACCCTTAGATAGACATGTTAGCAAGTAGGTTGGTGATTAAATGGTGAATTTGGAGTGGATTAAGGGCTGGACATGCTCGGTTTGCACAGAACCAAAAATAGTCGGTTTGGTTCTGTGCAAGACCGATTCTACGGAGGCTGTGGTTATTCGTTTTGAGTCTCAAATTGGTGATTGAGATATGCTAGGATGATGAGGATTGTGTTATGGAGGTTTGTGATTCATGGATGGGTGAATTGGACAAGGAAAATTGATAATTGGTTGGAATTTCCTAGGTTGCGCGGCGGGTTCGCTCTTGGACCTTTGAGGCCGAACTATTGAAGGCTTGAAAAGAGGATTTTTGTGGCACTAAACTCGAGGTAAGGGAATCCTAAATTTAGGATAGGAAGATTGGACTCAATTGGGTGAGTCAAGCAATAATTTGAATGATTTATGAGGGATTCGAAGATGATTGTTCGTGGTGCGTCCTAAGATGGTATAGGGGATTAATGTGTGCTAATGCTTGTGCTTGAATTATTTGCCATGTCTGAGTATCACTTGATTATCTTGCATGCCATGAGCATATGAATTGTGCTTGAGCTACACTTGTTGTTATGTATGTGAAATGAATTGAGAATCATGGCATGAGTGTGACATGGTGAGACCCCGATGCGTATGAGACGCGGGGTGGTGGAAATGAGTACCCTGAGGCACTGAGGAGCGGGGTTGGAGCTGTGTGGCACCCTGATGCGTACGAGACGCGTGGTTGAGAAGGCCACGGTCCTGATGCGTTGAAACGTGGGACGGAGATGAGATTGGTTGGCACTGGCCTAGAGTATCATTGAAACCTGATACGTTTACGCGGGTTGTCGAGAACGGTCTGATGCATTTACGCGGACTGAGCCTGATGCGATCTAATCGCGGGCATGAGAATGAGGCATGCATGAGAAGATGGTTGTGGCGATGTGGTAGGACGAGTCGTGCATGATCATCCGAATGTGATATGATGCCATATTGCATGCCTGTCATCTATGTGTGGTTATCTAAATTTGTATTACTTTATATGTCTTTGAGTTTGACTGATTGGGGTATGTAACTGCCTGAGTGAACGGTCGGCCTAACCTAAGGTTAGGACCCACCTTACTGAGATATGAATCTCACCCCGTTGGGGACCCTTATTTTTACAGATCTTCGGCCTTGACGATGTGGCCCATTCGTTTTAGAGACCCAAAGGAGATGTCCACCTATTTTGATGAATTCCCTAACGGGTAGGGAATTATTTATGTAAGGAAGTGTATCGTGGTTTGGGTAGACGATGGTAGTACGAGCTGGAAGCCTCATCAGTATGAAGCCTAGTTTAAGAAGGTCGGGGATGTGTCTACCGGGCCACTAAAGCCCAATGAGATGCTCCAGGGAGTTGTCCCTATTGGTGCCACCCCACCCGAGACTTAAACCAGGCCGAGGGGTCTGTTGTCGGTTCTAGAAATGGACCTGAGAAGACCCGACCATAGAGAACATGGAGGAGGAGGTCATTGTGGTCGAGGCGACCAAGGAGGATCTCATAGAGCCATTTGCTGAGGAGACCGCTGAGGATACTATAGAGATTCGCTTTGAGACCTTTTCGGAGTACGAGCCCACAGAGGACGCAGAGGACACCGAAGACTCCAGCAGCTCATCTTAAGAGCTCCCAGCTTTTCAGCCGATCTTTTGGTGGCGACCCTGACCCCGTTTCTTTTAGATGTTGATGATGGACCCTTTTTGTGTACTTACCCCGTCACCCCTCGTGTTAGTGGATTTAGTAGCTATGTACCTGTACGAACATTTGAATTTATGTATGACAGTATTGGCGCTGCCCAGGTCCCACTTATATTTTGTACGGAGGAGCTATTTCATTATTGCTTCCGCGTGTTTGGTATACATTATGTCTCTCGACTTATTTGTGGGTCTTGGGACCACGAGAGATTTTTGGTTTGCTTGCAGGGAGTCGCGCGCTCGTGCCCAGGGCGTGGGGCGTGACACCGTATGTGACATTTCGAATTTCGACTTTCTCGAGGCTATTGAATTGAAGGATATCGAACGATGTGTTTCAGTTGTAACTCGCTTGGAGTTGGCCACTCTTGAGTTATCTGACCAAAAGGGAAAGACTGACGCGGAGTCAGGTACGTGGACCTGGAAAATTTGAATGAGAAATTACACTTTGACCATAAGGATTGTCAATGGAGTATTTTGTGCCAGCAGAGATCGATCTAGGAACGATCGTGGAATCCTTGCTAGCGTTATACGTTGGGACGCGGGTGATTCCACTTAACCAATGTGTAATGTAACGCCCCGCGTCCCTTGGAGCTCCTTACACCCACCTCAGGCCCTCAATTACCCAAGAACATCACATGGCCTAGCATGGTGTGAAATGCGCATACAAAAGGGTGGCAACATCACCATACAAAAGAAATAAAAAGGAAATTTGGAACAAGGGGAAAAGCACACTTATTTATACATTGCGAAAACATTCAGTACATACATCGGAAGGGAAAAGACAAAAGACAATACAAAGCCGCACACCTGAGTAGGAAAAGGAACTAAGACCTAGGGTTCAAAGGTTACTACTATACATTTTCTAGAGCCTAACACCAAAATGGTTCTTCAGTGTCTTCCTCGATTTCCTCTTCTTCATCTTCTGCTTCGTCTTCTTCATCAGTGGCCTCGATCACATCAACAGAAATCTCTACATAATTCATATACTACGCGGAAGATAGTGGAGACTTCGGCACTTTAGGTATGTTCCTTGAACCTCCCACGGATGCTGGGTTATCCACTTCAATATCCAGAAGGGACGGATGATAACATATTGGAATTACTTCCTATGGAACATCCTCAAGCAGTAGAGGTCCCATCAAGCTACTGTCTATCACTTGACGAAACCATGCCTCAAAACGGTGGGATTGTAGTTTTAGCTTTCCTTCATCTACCCAGGCAGTTGTGCGCTTCCTGACATATGTGATACCCTTCCGATAAGGAAACTCGTCAAAAAGGGCAGTCATCTCCTTTGGATCACCCAGGCGGATTGGCAGCATGGCTAAGGTTTAAGGTCTGAAAGGTTTGTCCTACTACGGGGTGAGATCGACATATCAAAAAGTGAAACCTAACCCTATACATCAATACCAATCCTACCAGACTACACACAAATGCCATTAAAGATGCAAAATAACAAACAATACAATGGCACAAGGCATCCCACGACAACAATATCAATTATAAGGCATGGATAATCTGTACAAACAATCATGCTCGATTCTAAGGTCCCAATATACAAGCATATGCACTCGATACACCACTGCCTTCACTTTCTCATCCGCCCACACGCTCCACTAGCACTCCTGCCATCTGACATCACCGAGGTCACAGACCAAACGATGTCTACGTACCACTGGGGCCACAGGCCAATCGGTACTCTCATGGCTCACAGTCATTCAATGCCACCGAGGTCACAAACCAATCGACATTATCATTCTCATTCAATTTCACCACTCTCCGATTCCACCGAGGTCATAGACCAATTGGTATCCTCAACACCTTTCTTATTGAGATCACAACGCCATCATAACACGCACAATCATAAAAAGTTTGCCGGTCAATCATTACATCCAATGACTCATCCAGCAGTGTCCTAGCATTCATGTAAAGGTTTAGGAGATACTTACCTGATCAATTAGCACATTGTCACACAATGTGACTCTTCTCAAGACCACAAGTATAGAATCCCCACGAATTCTTCATCAACTTAAAAAGATTAACCAATCTTGAGTCACGAACCATGAAATGCTCACTTCCATTAACTCAATCTTTCCCTAGTCACGTCATTGGTAATTCAATACACCTTTTCTAACTACTGAACACATGACAATGTTCATTTTGATTCCCTAATGTATTCGGTTCACATGGTCATATCCATAATGAGTCATAACTTAGAGGTTTATGCACCAATTTTGCCATAAATCACCTCTAAACCTCAATCCACTTCTCACACTTCTTATCGACACTTCACAATACATTAAATAGGGTATTATAAGTCCATTTATAGTTTAAATGCTCCTCATTCAACCCCTAAACAGAACCAGCCAGTATCGTTCATCCACTAAACAGAATTGGTTTTGGGTTTCAACCATCTATTCGAGCCATAATTCAATTCTAATCCTCAATCCTTCAATAACCAACTTGCTAAGACTTTCCTTTATGGGTTTAGAAAGATCAACGCGAGATTTGAAGTGAATTGACACCCCAAAGACTTCGGAACAACCCGATCTCCACTTGATCAGAATCTATCCAAATTTTAACATCAATACTTAGCCATGAAAACCTATTTTAATACCATCCAACTTTCAGCCACTGACCATCCAACCTTAGTACTAGATGTTATGAAAGTATCCTAAAAAATTTGAGACCAGTCGGAGTCTCCAGGCGGCGCCGGAAAGGGGGGCTCGAGTACGCCGAACAAGAGGGCAGAAACTGGTCTTTTTGGGCAGTTTTTGGCAAGAGTAAAAGGAGAGGAAAATGCTAGGGAAATTGGTGGGATGACTATACACAGCTGATAAGGCTTCCTAATGGTTGTCTCACACACATAATTGAGGTTAATTTGACAAGACTTGGGTTGGTGAGGATAATAAATGCTTGAGGGCTTTAAAGGTTGACTTGTGGCATGTGACTAATAATGCAACTCCAACTTTGACTCATCTTTGACCCCTTGTATATCCATTTTTGGAAGCCTATGGGGAAGAAGTATTGACCATTTTGTCCTTCTTGATTTCTTAAGGCAGAGAAAATAGTCGAGGGGCAAAATGTTAATTTTGCACTTTCAGTCCAAACTTCACTTTTCCAATTCAATACCACCATTTGGCAAAACGACGTCAAATTCCTATCCAGAATTGGAATTCTCTATTTCTAATTGCTACTTTTGAGCTTCCATTTCATGATCATTCGTCCGTCGATCGTAATTCCAATTTGTCTCGAACTAACGGGCGACTTTTGCAAACGTTACACGTATCGACTCTGTGATTCTCTTCACACTAAGGATAACTCAAGTTATGACAGCTTTAGTTGTCATGCAATTGCGAAGGTTCATCGCTAGTTCCGACGGTTTCGATTGTTATAGTTCGATTTAGGGAAATTTGCAAATTATACATTGGTTAAGCGGCGTCACCCGCGATCCAATCGTATAACACTAGTATTGTATTCCTTAATCGTTATCTGATCGGCCTTATTGGCTCTAAATGTTTCATCGACAATCCTTCTGGTCAAAACGTCATTTCCTTTTTCGAGTTTCCTAGGTTCTCGTACCTTATTATGCGTTAACATTTCCCTTTTGGTTAGTTTACTCAAGATTGATCAGATATGAGCGAGACAAAATTGAAATTCATCAAAAAGTACATTCTCATTCAACAGACTCAAAATGGCAGGAAATTCAGAATGTCACAATTCTTCCCACTTACAAAAATTTCGTCCTTGAAATTTACAATAAACCCAACTTAAGTAAACAAATGGCGGTATTGACGTCTCATAACTTCTTCGCTTTTCCGCGTTGCTCCTTCAATCTTGTGATGCTCCCATATTATTTTGACTAATGGAATCGTCTTATTCCTTAAGACTTGCTCCTTTCGATCCTTGATTCTAATAGGCTTTTCTATATATGACACACCTTGTCATCAACCTCGATGGTTTCAAAATTCAAAACATGAGTCAGGTCAGGCTTATACTTCCTTAGCATTGACACATGAAATACATTGAGCACTTGCGATAAGTTTGACGACAAGACAAGTCTATAGGTCAAAGTTCCAATTCGCTCCAGAATTTCTAAAGGACCTACTTATCTCGGACTCAGTTTTACCTTTTTCCCAAATCAAGATAATCCACGCATCAGTGATACCTTCAGGAAAACATGGTCGCCAACTTGAAATTCCAATGGTTTACGTCTTTTATCAGCATAACTCTTCTGTCGAATTTGTACCATTCTTAGCCTTTCTCTAATGACTTTAATTGCCTCAACAGACTGTTCCACTAATTCAGGGCCTATTATACTCCTTTCTCCAACTTCATCCCAGCACACAGGGGGTCTGCAAACTTGACCATAAAGTGCTTCAAACGGTGCCATATCAATGCTTTGTTGGTAATTGTTATTGTATGCAAACTCCACCAAATGCAGTTGGTTCTCCCAGCCACCTTTAAAATCTATGACACACGTCCGTAACATATGCTCGAGCGTTTGAATTGTCTTCTCTGACTGTCCGTTAGTCTATGGATGATACGCCGTACTGAATTGCAACCTAGTTCTCAAAGTCTCCTGCAGACTCTTCCAAAAGTTTGCTATAAACTTAGGATTTCGATCCGACGTAATCGTAATTGGGACTCCATGCAATTTCATAATGCCCATACCTCGTTCTGAAAGCAATTTTTGGTATATCCTCCTTCTTAATCCTCAACTGGTGATAACCAGTCCTCAAGTCTATTTTAGAAAACACAGATGCTCCCTATAGTTGATCAAACAAATCATCTATCCTCGGCAAAGGATACTTGTTCTTTATGGTCACTTGATTCAACTGCCTGTAATCTATACACAAACGCAAGGATCCATCTTTCTTTCTTACAAACAGCACCGACGCTCCCCATGGCGATGCGCTCGGTCTAATGAATCTATTATCCAATAGTTCATGCATCTGTACTTTTAATTCTTTCAGTTCAGACAAGGACATCATTTATGGTGCCTTTGAGATTGGCTTTGTTCCAGGTGTCAACTCAATCACAAACTCAATTTCTCTCTCAAGTGGTAATCCTGGCAATTCCTTAGGAAAGACATCAGGAAACTCACACATCGCCGCTATACTTTCCAACTTCGGCTCCTCTGCCGTTGTGTGTTCATCTTTACTCAATTCTCACGGTACTTGAACCATTACAATTCCATCCATGAATTAAAGACCTAAGCCATCTAATCAAGTTTAGCAGTTTTAAACTGCTCGCCACGATAGCAATCATAAGCTAGCAATCAACTACCAAGCAATCCTCAACTTGTAGTCAGTTACCAAACAAGCCTCAACTAGGCGAACATCAAGTAAACACTCAATAAATCAATTCAACGAGATACTCGCTCGTACCTTAAGTCCTGCCGCACCTGCAACTTAGGAAAATCACAACATGCTATTTAACTCAAACGGGCCTCAGCAAAACAACACTCGATGCCAAGTACACAGCTTGCCAAGTAGGCCAATCACAAATGCCAATTCACAGACAACATACGATGCCAAGTACGAAAGCATTAATGACCTTTAATTTCTCAATATAATGTAAAACAAGTGTACCAATTACAAACGCCAATTCATATGACATGCAGAACGTGTCTAACTCTAGCGAATCCTTAAGGTCTCACTATCTAATCATCCTAAAGTCATCACTCCTTATTACTCCAAGTCTCAATCAACTTAGATCGAGCTGACCTTACTCTGATACCACTTGGATGGGGATGTCATGCTCCGAGCTCTACGAGCGTGCCAACATGCCACATTAGCCGTTTCTTTCTTTTAGAATCCCAAGATCCAATGGCTTACCAAGTTAACATACAATGACATGCACATGTGGAAACGGGAATTAAACACCACTTTTAAATAAATATAAATACAATGACTCAGGATGGAAAAGAGATTTTGACACTTAAACTTCGTACATTTCTTATAAACATCAGTTTGACTTCAAAAGTTACAAAAGTCGAGTGAGACTAAACATTCAACTACTTCAAAAGGGTTCCTCCAACAGCTAAACCTCGGCATTCTCGGGATTTCATCATTCGGGACTTGAAAATATTATCCCACGACGGGTTAAGAATAAATCTCAGCAAGTAAACTCCTAAATCTAGGCTAGATCAATAGTACCTCCAAACAAATCCTAAACATACAGTGCTCACGTTCTAAATTAATCATCAAATTATTTATTATCATGCAATTCTAGTCACCAAGGCCATTCTTCAATTTGATTCCTATGAAGCTGTTCTATCCATCAAGGCCTTCCTTCGGATCATTCCTTATCATGCCTTCTATCCTTTAAAGTCACTCTTTAGGTCGTTCCTTATCATGCATCTATACTTCAAAAGAGACAATTCGCTAAACCGTACAAATAGCAAGGACACGTTGCAATCACGAACTCAAGAATTCACAAATTAAGCCATGAATCACAATTTAAGGTCAAACTTCGTATTTTAGATGTTTAAACAATCAACTACTCGAATAAGGCATTCCATCAAATAACTTGATTCTAGCTATTCAGCCCTCGCCGTAGCGTCCAAGACATAGCTTAATTATCACATTGTATTAGGCAGGACCCTCGTCGTAACGCACAGGTTAAATAAATTCATCTGCCTGGACCCCCCGTAAAAACGACTCTTAGGTCATACTTGCATTTAGTAAACGCCTTCGTCGTAACGTCCAGGCTATTATATGTTTATCAGGACACCCCGTAAAAACGGCTCTCGGGCCATGCTTTAACCTTAATAGGTTAATATGTGATTTCATAGACCCCTCGCAATAACAGCTATCGAGTCATAATAGGCATTCCCATAGTTCGGCCTCTACATTAAGATATTAAATCTCACATCATAATCCATGGCCAAGCATCACGGAGGCAAATCAAGTAATTCAATCAATCAATCCACATTGGCATCTCTAGGCCGAACATCCATAATTCATCCAGTTGCGACTAGCTAGATTATACGGGCTCTCGGGTCATTAACGTTTTTCTCACAAAAACAGCCCTTAAAGCTTTACCAAATCCAATTCTAAGCCATCCATTAGTAACCTAGAGTCCTAGGCTAAGTTTAAGAGTCACTTACCAAGAGTTTCAAGCGAGGAAAACCCACAAAACTGCCTCGAGGTTCACGATCAAAATCGATTTGCAACGACTGGTTCGGTTCCTTCAAGAACACCCACAAATCAGCAACAAAAGTACCTCAAATCCACTCAAAATTTCAACCACATGCTCTCTAACATACTAAGCTAGGTTCAAGGGACAACTTACCAAAGAAAACAAGCAAGGCAAGCCTCTTAATCAGGCCCTAAAGCTCACGGTTCGGTCGTCGAGGGGCGAGCGGCGGTTCGGTCTGCTTCTCGACTCTCACGGCGGTCGACAATGGTGGCGTAGGGTTCAGTGCTTCACGGACAAGGAGAGGAAATGAGAGGGAGAGGATGAGAGAAGAATGAAATCCCAAATGAGAAGAAGAAGAAGAGTGACTTGAGCCCTTCCAAGCTTGTCCAAGAAGCTTCAATCAAGAGGGGGGAGACAAGGAAGTGACTAATGAAAGACATGATGGATTGACTACCTTGAAAAATGGTTGCTTTTTGGGGTTTTGACTTTTGGAGCCACTTTTGTCTCTTCTCCATCAATAATGCAAGGCTACAAATGGACAAGAATGTCCTTTTAATTTTCTAGAGGCACGAGCATTTCTTTGGGGGGTAAAATGATAATTTCCATTTCCCGTCTAGATTTCGCTTTTCCGATCATTTTAGGGCGAACCATAATCTTAATTACTCTGGATGAGGTGACGTCCAATTTGTTAATATTAAAAATCCTTGAATATCCGTTGCCTAAGTTCGAAGTCCAGTTCATGACCATTCTCGATCGATTGCGACTTCAATATATCTCAAACTAACGGGCTGCTCTTTTAGGAGCTATACGTATCGACCTGCGATTAACGTCACGTTCACATTTACTCGATGCATGACGACCTTTGGTGGTCATGTAATTGTGAGGGTCAATCACTAGTTTCGGAGGACGCGATCATCAGAATTTGATTTAGGAAAGTTCGCAAATTATACTATGGTCAAAGGAAATCACCCGCGATCTAATTGTATAATGCTAGCAATTCATTTCATAATCATTCTTAAGATAAGCCTATAATAGTTCTAAACCTTGCCTCGACAATCCTTATGGCCAAAGCGTCGATCCATGGTCAGGTTCTTAGGTCCACGTACCCATTTCCTAATTAGCCTTTCCCCACCGGTTAATCTTCTCAAGAGTGGCTAACTCTGAGCGAGATTTAATTGAAGCGCGCTGATGAGATATCCTATTCATTCATACTTCAAAAAGGGTCGGATTTCAGAATGTCACACTAATGATCTTCCAAAGATCTAAGAACGATTGACTAGTGTGAGACAGAGTTCTTAAGGTCGTTTAAGCATATGTTAAAAATGGTCAATGACCCTTTGAATGAGACGTGAAGTCCCTGAGTGGATTGAAATTTGAAAGCCTTATGACTAATTGTTATTCCTGATTTTGAGGAACTGTAATGGATTTTAATAAGAAGAGTGAATGATTGGAATAAATACGAGTAAGAGAACTCCTACTCATGGATTATGAGTAAAGAAATTTTCATTATGGAATATGAAACGTGCTTACGAGAAACGGCTATTACCTTGGCGTAAGACTCATAATGGGGATTGACATTTCGTTGTTTCCGTCGTGGGAAAACTAAGAAAAGAGTTATGTCAATTATTAGACTTTGTGATTGAAATGAGATTGATCGAAGTTGAATCGGAATCTCAAGAAATGACATTACGAGTTATCACCCTGAACGAGTAGGGTGTCATTCTTAAAGGGCGATTGGACCATGAGACGGTCGTTGAGAGAAGGGAAAGTGAATGGACTTGATAGTCATGGCTGTTCATAATTCTAATGAATTGTTGAGTAAGCGAAAAGAGCGCTTTGAGTGTAATTACAGAGTGATTTGAAGTAATTGAATTGAACATTCAATACGTGAACTGGTGGAGACCAAGGACAAATGAATCTTGTCGCTTGAAGTGACTGAGTCACTGGAAGAAGAATGTCAGGTATGGGGACATTTGAATCCTGGGGGAAGGTATCGCTGTTGATATAAACTTCAAGATTGACATACTATGGAATAGGAAGGACAAAGTGGATTCAAAGTGAGAGAATGCCACTAAAGTGTATCACTTCCTTCGTAGGGTAAAAGGCCCTAGCAAGTAAGAAAGAAGAACTTCTGATTGTCTTGGTGTTAAAATTGAACGTCTGGACTAACAAGGAAGACACAAAGTGTGACATTTCGAATTTCGACCCTCTCGAGGCTATTGAATGGAAGGATATCGATCGATTTATTTCAGTTATAACTCGCTTGGAGTTGGCCACTCTTGAGTTAACTAACCAAAAGGAAAAGACTGACGCGGAGTTGGGTACGTGGACCTAAGGAATTTGAATGAGAAATAGCACTTTGACCATAAGGATTGTCGAGAGAATGTCTTGGGCCGACAGAGATCGATCTAAGGACGATCATGGAATGTCTTGCTAGCGTTGTACGTTGAGACGCGGGTGATTCCTCTTAACCAATGTATAATTTGCGAGAATTTACTAAATCGGATTTCGATGATTAGGATCGAAGGAACGGATGATAAACGCTCACAATTACATGACAACCAAAGTCGTCATGACTTAAGAATAATCCCAAGGTCGATACGCGTAGCGCCTGCAAGAGTTGCCCGTCAGTTTGAGATAAACTGGAATTACAGTCGACGAGAGTTCGACATGAAATTAGACCTCGACATTTGGATTTTGGACATTGAGGAATTCTAATATGTGAATTGAAATGGATGTCGCCTCATCGAGGGTGGTTTATATTGAAAAAATGAATTTTCAGACGAAAAGTGCCAAATGACCATTTTGCCCCTCAACCTTGGCCTTGCCTTAAGAGTTTAGAAGGTTATTTTGATCAATCTAGACCCCCATATGCTGCCGAAAATAGTGAATGGATATGGGTAAAGGAAGTCAAAGTCAACTGAGCAACCGGTGGAAGCTTGCCAAGTGTCACCATTAGAGAGGTTAAGCATTAATTAAGCCTCACCTACCAATCTTGTCAATTTGACCCAAAAAATGAATTATTGGGATGGAATAGACTCTCTCTCTTTCATTTGGCCGGCCACCCTTACTCCCACCATCATCTTCCTCTTCCTTTTGCTCTCGGCCGAACAGAATTCTCACATATAGAGAAAAGCCGGCTCACTGTTTTGGCCATAACTTTGTCGTTCAACTTCGGATTAAGGTAAAACCACCTCCATATTAAACATTATTGTCTTGCCATTCTAGAAAGGTATTTTGAGCTTAATTGGCAAAGTTGTTTGTCTCGTAGATCTGTTTGAGTGGACAAAGGTTAGATTCTAACCCGGTTTAGGAGAGGCTGAATTTTTTGGAGCTTTCGGACTCCAAATGACCTCAAATTTTTGGTGAGGTCTTCATAACATCTAGTACTTAAATTTTCTAAGCTTTGGTTTCAATTTTAATTGAATTTTGATGGGTGTACATGATTGACTTGTGGATATTTTTACCGAGCATATTCTGCCCTTTTGCGGACCGTGTGGAATCTAGGCTGTTCAGAGGTCTTTGGAGTGTCGAACCACTTCAAATCCCTTGGTGAACCTTCTAAACTTGTAAATGAAGGTCTTGGTACATTATTTGTGTAAAGAGTTAGGTTTGGAATTAAAGTGTGGCTCGATTGAGGAGTTAGAAATCAAAACAAGTTCTATTTTGAGGAGGTAGTCATGCTGGCCAGTTCTGTTTAAGGACTAAATGAGGAATATTTAGACTTCAATTGACGTATAACGTCTTGTATGATATCATGTGAAGTATCAATGGGAAATGTGAGAAGTAGATTGAAGTTTAGATGTGATTTATGATAAATTTAGTGCATAAACCTCTAAGTTGTGACTTATTATGGTTATGACCATGCGAATCGAATAGCTTAAGGGTTCGAAGTGAGCATTCTAAGGTTCATAATTCAAGATTGGTTAATCTTGTTAGGTTGACGACGCATTCGTGGGGATTTATACTTGTGGCTTTGAGAAGAGTTGTCTGGTGTAACATTGTAATATTTAATCAGGTAAGTGTTTCCTAATCCTTTCTCTGAATCTCAGGACACAACTGGATGAGTGATTGAATGAAATGATTGATTGGGGAATTTTTATGAATTGAATCGCAAATGTGTTTTGATGGCATTGTGATATTAATGAGAAATGAGTTGAGGATACCATTTGATCTTATGACCCCGGCGGTATCGGAGGGTGGTGAAATTGAATGAGAATGTGAATGTCGTTTGGTTTGATGACCCCAGCGGCATGGAGTGGCTGTAAGCCTGGAGGACACCATTTGGTCCGATGACTCCGGCGGTATCGGAGGGTGGTGAAATTGAATGAAAATGTGAATGTTATTTGGTCTTATGACCCCGGCAACATGGAGTGGCTGTAAGCTTGGAGAGTACCGATTGGTCTGATGACTCCAGTAGTACGTGAACATCGTTTGGTCTGATGACCTCGATGATGTCAAGTGGCAGGAGTGCTAGAGGAGTATGTGGGTGGATCAGAAAGTGGTGGTTGTGGTGTATGTGATGCATGTGATTACATATTAGGACTTTGGAATTGAGCATGACTGTTTGTGTTGATTGTCCATGCTTACTAATTGATATTGTCGTTGTGTGATGCCTTGTGCCATTACGTTATTTGTTATTTTGCATATGAGTGGCATATGTGGGTGATCTGGTAGAACTGGTATTGAGGTATAGGGCTAGGTTTCACTTGCAGAAATATATATATCTCACCCCAATGGGGGAATAACTTTTTCAGGTCTTTAGACAGAAGTACAGGTGAGATGAGGATGAGCTCTCAACGAAGTAATGGCATGAATGATTTTATGTATTTTGTGGCCTTAGGGATTGTATCTAATATTGAGGATTTAGGAGTTGAATTTTGGGTACTTGGCTGCAATAACTTCTGAGGAGAATTGTATTTATAAGAAATGTATACCCTTTGTCCTGAGTCATTTCATTATGAAGTTGTACGGAACAGTTTTATGGCTTCTGTGATCTTGTTCCTTTGTCAAGGAATATATGATTGGTCGAAGGATCCTGGATGATACGGCATGATTACGGCCTGGTGGGATGTTCGTGTGCTCGCCGAGTTCGGGGCGTGACACAAAGTTTGGATAATTTTTGTAAGTTAAGTTTGAGAGATTGCCCTGTAAACAATGTTGAATTCCAGGATGATGTCGATGTTCAGTTGAATGGATGAAATTGGGATAAGGTTGCATTAGCGAGTTATGGAACCCAAAGGCTAAAGCACTATGCTTCCTGAGGAAAGAGTGACAAAATGTTATATAGTCCAAGTGGAGACCTGGGAGAGTAGAAGGCCAAGGTTTGATCCTCTCTAGTGGAAAGTAGGAAGAACAGTTTGAAAGATACGACACCTGGTAGAAAGAAGCCGATAGATTGAGTATCCCAAGAATAATTGGATTGGTTGTTACCGTCTTGAGAGACGATGATGGGACTTATTTAAAGAGTCATGAGAAACATGAATAACCTTCGAATGTATCATATGGACTTTAAAGGGATGCTCGTTGTATGCTAATTGTGAAGAGCACGAGCTGTGGGTCTAATGAGACAAGATTCCTCAATCGTGAAATTTATGGGAAATGAATCCCTGTGGAGCCTTTGAGAATTGGAATAAGTAATGAATCGACTAAGATCGATACGAGCTACTGAAGTTTGAAGTTTTCTGGAATTGATGGATTGTTATAGACGGATCGTGGGAAGATTCCGAACGATAATTGTCCCATTAATGAAATGGACTAAGGGTGAGATGTAACGTGAATGAATAACTGAACGTGAAAAGAGTTTTCGAGGACTTGAGTCAAGCTGATGACTACGCTGATAATGGTGATCCTATTTGAAGTCAAACGATAGAATCATAATGACGTGACACAGAAAGGAAATTTGGGGCTTAGTAAGACAAACTAAAGTGGGCCGTGTAAATGCGCTGTGATGATAGGACCACATGAGATGGAATGATGAGTGCATAATTAGAGTTGGCTTACGAATGTCCTCGCGACAAAGTTGGGAAATATTGTTTGAGTGAAAGAATGTTTCAAGGCTATACCTACCACAAGAATAAAATGTGGCAGTTTCCTGAGAGGAATTAAACAAGAGGCAACGCTGATATGTGAAACTATTTTGGATATGAGAATGTAACATGTTTAAAAAAAGACCTTGAAGTTATGTGAAGTATAAAAGGTTGAGAGCATCACTGTAACAACATTTGGGTGATCTCTTCATATCGCCAAAGTAAAGGGAATTAAGTAGCGGATGCATATAATTGAGGATTGAGCATTGTGTAATTGGTGATGGAGGGACAGATCTTTCCTCGAGAAATAAGAGATTCAACTTCTAAATTGGGAGTTTGCCAATGGACTAATCTGATGACTACCTAAAGCATCAAGTATGAATGTAAAAAAGGAATTGAGATATTGCCATGATCGGACCCTAATATCTAAGGGGTTATGGGAATGAATGGAACATGGAGAATTAAGGTGTTCCTTAGGATGGCACAAAGGTGTGCCAAGATTGCCTTAATACTATCGAGGATATGGATTGAAGGTTGAATTAGTCTAACGTGTGGTCGAGCATTACACATACCGACAAGAGAAAGAGACGTGGCCACGAAAGTTGACGAATCACTATGATCATTAGAGAATTTCAAGTGGAATCGAGAAGGCTCTAACTCGATTGGAATAATAAATGGCAAGTTGATAAAACCCTTGAATCTTTGATGGTACGAGAGAACATTTGAAGGGAGTGATACGTCAAATAGCATGAGTGTCAAAAAGCATATTATTGCGATGGTTTAGCAAGGAACGAAGTTATTTTGAAGAATGGGAATGTGATGAGGCGTCTGTACCCCGTGAGATTGGATAATTGAGAAGATTGCATATATTCGAGGATGCAATTTCTTTAAGGGAAAAGAGTTGTGACATTATAAATTCCGACCCTCTCGAGGCTATGGAATGGAAGGTATCGATCGATGTGTTTCAGTTGTAACTCGCTCGGAGTTGACCACTCCCGAGTTAACTGACCAAAAGGGAAAGACTGACGCAGAGTCAGGTACGTGGACCTAGGGAATTTGAATGAAAAATGGCACTTTGACCATAAGAATTATCGAGGAAACATTTTGGGCCAGCAAAGATCGATCTAGGAACGATCGTGGAATTCCTTGCTAGTGTTATACGATGGAACGCGGGTGATTCCGCTTAACCAATGCGTAATTTGCGAGAATTTCGTAAATCGAATTCTGATAATCAAGATCGTAGAAGCTAGCGATAAACCATCGCAATTACATGACAACCAAAGTCGTCATAGCTTAAGAAATCCTAAGGTCGATACGCGTAGTGCTTGCAAGAGTCGCCCGTTAGTTCGAGATAAACTGAAGATATGATCGACGGAAGATTGATCATGAAATGGGAGCTCGAAATTGGCAAAGGAAAATGAAGAATTTCAACTTTAGAAAAGAATTTGACGTCATCTCGTCAATGGTAATTTAGAATTGGAAAAGTGAAGTTTCGGATTAAAAGTGTAAAATTATCATTTTGCCCCTCGACCATTTACCCTTATCTTAAGTAAAATAGAAGGACAAAATTGTTATTTAGACCCCTTAATATGGCTGCCGAAAATTAATGGGAATGAGGTCAAAGGAAGTCAAAGCCAATGGATGAAATAATTGAGGCTTGCCAAGTGTCAACCATAGAAGAGTTCAAGTATTAAATGCCCCATAAAATCAATCTTATCAAATTAAACTCAATTATTTGGGTGAAAGACTTTATTCTTCTTCTTTATCAGTCGTGATCTCCTCTCTCTCTCTCTCTCTCTTTCTCTCTCTCTCTCTCTTCACTTTTTCCATTTTCTTCTTCTTCCTCTTCTCTCTCTCGCCGACCAGCCCGTCACCCTACTCCAACCAGTCCACTTTTCCGGCCATAACTTTACCGTTCAATATCAAATTGAGGTAAAACTATCGTCATCTGAAAGCTTGTCATCTTGCCTTTTCAGGAACATATTATAGTCTCGATTTGGCCCGGTAGTTTTTTCCAGTTTTGAGTGGACAAAGGTCATATTGAGGCGAAATCTGACCAGTTTTGGGGAAAGACCTGCTTCATGGGCTTTAAGGCTTCAAATGGCTCCAAATTTTCGATGAGATCTTCAACACTCATAGTGTTAAAGTTGGCTGAGCTGTGATTATAATTTTATTTGGGTTTGGATGAGTTTCATGGCTGATTGGGGGCGGTTTCCTTGAGGCAGAATCTAACCGCCTGCGCATCGAAGAGAATCGGACCGATTGGAAGCCTTTATGGTGTCATTTTGCTTCCACATTTGCGGTGAGCTCCCTTAACATGTGGATTAAGGTATTAGCAAGTTATTTTCATGGTAAATTGGAGCTTAGGATTAATTTATGGATTGATTTGTACGGACTAAACAAGAACCGATTCTGCCTGGTGTAGTGACCGATTGAATCGAGCACTTTGAGGCTTAGGGAAGGTGTCTCCTTGCTATTAAATGGTCATTAAGGCACCTTAGGTTGTTAATCGATATGTTATCTAAGTATTGGCATGATGGAATTGAGAGATGATTGGGTTTCAATATGAGTTTCCTAGGCGCAATGTGGGTGCCCTATTTAGCCATGGGCTTGCAGACCTAGGAGGGTGGGTCGCTTGAGTTGAAACTGCTAGCTCGATTGAAGGTAAGTGACTCTTAAATCTATACTAGGACTTTAGGACACTACTAGACGACTTTGATTGGTGAATTGATTGATTGGTAGATCGATTGTGCTTTGAATGGTGATAGCCGAATGTGTAAGTTGTATATTGAGCCTATGTGAATTGAAATGGCTGGAGTGCCTATGTGATTTAATCGGCTATAAGACCTATGTAATTAATATGGTTATAGTGCCTATGTGATTGAATTGGCTATAATGCCTATGTGATCGAATTGGCTATGATGCCCCAGCGATCGAATTGGCTAAGATGCCCTAATGATATCAATTGGCCAAAGTGCCTCAGTGATACTAAATGGCTAGAGTGCCCATGTGAAATACATTGCGACTCGGAAGCCCTTGGCAATAAGTGAATGAAGTGTCATTGAGATGACCTCTGGAATTATGTGTTTATTTATGTACTGGTGCATGAAGCTTGGTCTCATTGTGTATGATGTGCTTGACTATGACCGTGACTCATGCTAGTTATATTGAGACTTGTGATGTCAATTATTATGACTCGCGGTGATGCATTATGTGCCTTGTGCCTTTCTGCTTGAAGAGCTATTGTGGGCTGGTTTAAGTGTTGTCTGGGAGGACTGATGGCGTAGTTTAGGTTTAGGGTGAGCTTGCTGAGATTTATATCTCACCCCGTCCTGGGATTACCATTTTCAAGTCCCAAGTGATGGAATCATTTGTGTGACATTCTAAATTTTCTGTCATTTTGAGGCTGTTGAATGTGAATGTACCTTTCGATGTATTTCAGTTTTGTCTCGCTCAGATCTGATCAATCTTGAGTTAACTGACCAAAAGGGAAATGCTAACGCATAACAAGGTACGTGGACCTAGGAAACTCGAAAAAGAAAATGACGCTTTGACCATAAGAACTGTCGAGGGAACACTTAGAGTCGGTAAGGCCGATCAGATAACGATTAAGGAATATAATGCTAGCGTTATATGATTGATCACAGGTGATGTCTCTTAACCAATGTATATTTTGTAAATTTTCTAAATCGAATTGTGACAATCAAAGTCGTCGGAACTAGCAATGAACCATCGTAATTACATGACAACAAAAGCTATCATAACTTAAGTTTTCCTCAGTGTGATGAGAATCACAGAGTCGATACGCGTAAGGTTTGCAAAAATCGCTTGTTAGTTCGAGACAAATTGGAATGACGATCGATGGATGAATGATCATGCAATGGAGGCTCAAAATTGGCAATTGGAAATAGATAATTCCAATTCTATATAGGAATTTGACGACGTCTCGCCAAATGGTAATTTTGAACTGGAAAAGTGAAGTTTGGACTGAAAGTACAAAATTACCATTTTGCCCCTCGACTATTTGCTTTGCCTTAAGAATGCAAGAAGGACAAAATGGTCAATCCCTCTCCATCAATGGCTACCGAAGTTCATACACAAGGAGTCAAAGCTTGAGTTGTATTATTGGTTATATACCACATGTCAACCTATGAAGCCCTCAAGCATTAATTGCCCTCACCAAACCAAGTCTTATCAATTAACCCCTAATTATTTATATGAGACAACCATTTTGAAGTCCCCTTCAGTCATGTATACCATCTACCATCATTCCCTTGCATTTTCTCTCCATTTTGGCTTCTACCGAAAACTGCCCAAAAGACAATTTCTACCCCACCCGTTCGGTCATCTTGCTGGCCCTCTTCTGGCTTCGCCTGGTCAAGCTCCGATCACCAGAAGCTAGATAAGTGTGTCCTTGACACGTTCCAAGTGGTTGTTCGAGGTTTCGTTGAACAATTTTTCCCGACCAGCCCTTAGACCAAAACTGGATAGAAATCACGCGAGCTGAGGTAATGTCTTCATTATACCTCTTAGAGACTCAGATTGGCCTCAAATATTTTAAGAGACCTTTATAACATCTGTTACTAAGGTTTGATGGTCTGTGGCTGCAAGTTGGATGGTATTAAAATAGGTTTTTATGGCTGAACATTGATGGTGAAATATGGACAGATTCTGACCTTGAGGAAACCGGGTTGTTTCGAGGTCCTTGGAGTGTGGTCTCACCTCAAATCTCTTGGTGAGCCTTCTAAACATATAAATTAAGGTCTTAGTATGTTTATTGTGCGAAGAATAAGGCTTGGGATTGAAATATGGCTTGATTGAACGGTTGGAAACCGAAATCGATTTTGTCTTGGTGGATGAACCTTGCTAGCCGGTTATGTTTTGGGGGCTGATTGAGGAATGTTTAGACTTCAATTGACTTATAATGCCTTGTATGATATAATGTGAGGTGTCAATGGGAAGTGTGAGAAGTGGATTTAGATTTAGAAGTGATTTATGGCAAAATTGGTGCATGAATCTCTAGGTTGTGACTTACTATGGATATGACCATGTGAACCGAGGACATTTGGGGTTCGAAGTGAGCATTGCCATGTGTTTAATTGTTAGAAAATGTGTCTTGAATTGCCAATGGCATGGTTAGGGAAAGATTAGATTAATGGAAGTGAGCATTCCATGGTTTTGATTTAAGATTGATAAATCTTTCTAGGTTGACGAGGAATTCGTGGAGAGTTCATCCTTGTGACAGTAAGAATAGTCGCATTGTGTGACGTTGTGTTTATTAAACAAGGTAAGTGATTCCTAAACCTTTACCTTAATGTTAGGACATTGCTGGATGAGTTATTGAATTGTGCCTGTTGTGATTGCATTGTGAATTCAATGAGGAAAATGTGGAGGATACCGATTGGCCTATGGCCCCAGTGGTATCGGAGAGTGTTGAACTTGAATGAGAATGGGAACGCCGATTGGTCTATGACCCCGGTGACATTGAATGGTTGTAAGCCTAGAGAGTACCGATTTGCCTGTGGCCCTAGTGGACCGTGGACATCGTTTGGCCTGTGGCCCTGGTGATGTCAGGTGGCAAGAGTGCCAAAGGAGTACGTGAGTGGATGAGAAAGTGGAGGCAATGGTGTATCGAGTGTATGTGCTTGTATATTGGGACCCTGAAGTTGAGCATGATTGTTTACACTGATTATAAATGCTTGATTATTGATGTTGCTATCGTGTGATGCCTTGTGTTATTGCATTGTTTGTTATTTTGCATTTTGAGTGGCATTTGTGTGTGAGCTGGTAGAATTGGTGTTGAGGTATAGGGTTAGGTTTCATTTTTGAGATGTTGATCTAACCCCGTAGTGGGACAAACTTTTCAGACCTCAAACCTTAGCCATGTTGCCGATCCGCCTGGTCGATCCGAAGGAGATGACCGCCCTTTTTTATGAGTTCCTTGCTCGAAAGGGTATCACATATGTCAGGAAGCTCACAATTGTCTAGGTAGATGAAGGAAAGCTGGAACTATAACCCCATCGTTTTGAGGCATGGTTTCGCCAAGTGGGAAACAGTAGCTTGATGGGACCTCTACTTCCTAAGGATGTTCCATGGGAAGCGATTCCAACCTAGTATCATCCGTCCCGACCAGATATCGAAGTGGATAACCCAGCATCAGCAGAAGGATCAAGGAACATACCTGAAGTGCCGAAGTCCCCATTGTCTTCTGCGGAGTACATGAATTTTATAGAGATTTCTGTTGATGCGATCAAGGCCACCAACAAAGACGACGTTTGAAGAAGAAGAGGAAACCGAGGAAGACACTAAAGAATCTTCAAAGGATGTGTCATCCGAGACTTTTTCTGATTACAATCCAAATTATGAGGGGGACGATGGAAAGGACGACTCAAGTTGTTCTTCTGAGAAATCCAGTTAAAGGTGTTAGGTGAATAAGGAACCATTTTAGTGTTAGGCTCTAGAAAAGGTATAGTAGTAACCTTTGAATCCTGGGCCTTAGTTTTTTTTCCTACCCAAGTGTGCGGCTTTATATGTTTTTTGTCTTTTTCCTTCTATTGTATATACTGGATGTATCTGGAATGTATAAATGGGCGTGCTTTTGAATTCTTCCGAAACTCCCCTTTTCTTTTTATCTTTATTGTACGGCGATGTATCTCGTCTTCTGTGTGTGCATTTCATATCATACTAGGTCGTGTGAGGTTCCTAGGTAAGTATTGGCCTGAGGTGGATATAATGAGCTCTAGGGGACGCGGGGCGTTACAATTTGAGTGCCATGAAGTGACTCTAGAAGACGTCTCTTGGGGGACTTAGATATTAAGTTTTATTCGGATGTAACCTTTGTAGCCTTAACAAATTGATAGTTTTGTATTGTCTACTTTGACTTTGCCACCAGTTGGCGAGTAATGAGAGAAGTACCATATTTCACCCTGAAGTCATCTTATTTTAATTATATGGAGTTGTTTCTCGCTTCCGCATAAGAGATGGATTTATTAAGTTATGGGCCGAAGGATCCTGGAGACTATTGAAGATGAACGGCTTGGTAGGGTGTTCGTACGCTCGCCAAGTTCAGGGCATGACACGGACCCATAATCTCTAGTTCCTGCAAATAAAATATTACTATCGCTATTTTATTTAGATTTCTAATCAATATACCTTAAATGATTAGTGATGACTCCAATTTAAAAATCTTTGCGTATAAATTATTTGACCCATAAATTGCGAATTGGTAGAGTTTGGAAGAACTCACGTTAAGTCAATTAATTTAATTAATTTGGTAATTCATTCACCAGAAAACTTAATTTTTAGGTCGCGACAAAAGATAAAGATGAAATCTGTTTGAATGCAGGATACATGATGACATCAAACCAAACTTCCCTCTTCTAAAGAAAAATGAAGTGAAGTTTGAGAAATCCGAGAAAGCCCTAAAAGCAAAGACTCGGCGTGATAATGAATTTGAAGACAAAGATGATGAAGAGCGCGCACACACATATGTCTAATAACAGACTCTGACTCTAAAAAAGAAAATTAAGGTAAATCCATCTGATGTTCCAAAAGAAGTATTAGATATTAGTGAATTGTGCTTAGAACACAAATCGGCTCTCAACATGAGTTCAAAGAGGATAACATGGAGCATGTGGTTACTGACCTATTATCCGAAGATTTCTCTAGCATAGAAGTCCAGGAAGAGAGTATGGAGCACGTTGTAATTGAGTTTTCCATTTTTTTTTTTGTATGCAAAGTTCTTGTTGCTTTGATGGATTGTGGAATAAACAAATAACATGCCGATACCAGTTTTTCGTGATTACAAGTCACATTTATAAGATTCTTTTTGGGATTTTACTTGTTATAAATTGTCATAAAATTAATTGTTTCAACTTTTTTTCGGCACAAACAAGCACCAAACAATGGTTCACTTTCTTCAAATCGAATTCCTCGAAAATATTTTCCAACTACGGAATGCTTTTTTTTAAACCAAAAAACAAAACTGAAGATTTTTTCATGGAACGAATTTTAAGCGGACTTGATATAAAATGTTGGGCCGAAAACCCAAAAATAAAATATGTAGGAAAAAGAATGCTCCACTTAAATTAGGGTTCCATTTGTTTTTCAAAAAGCTTATGATTTGAAAAATATCTTTTTAAAAATAGTCACTTGCATGTTAATTTTGTGGTTTTTTTTTTTTTTTGCACAAGGGTTATCTAATTCACTTTGCCTAGTTTTCCTAATCAAAAGCCTCTATTATTGCCTCTTCCCCTTGCGAGTAGTCGACCTGCCAAGTATGCTAGTTTCCCCTTTCTCCTTACCATGACAAGTTTTTGTAAAGTAACTCCGAAGTACCGTTAAGAGCTCAATATGTACAAGTGTTATTGATGGATTAGGGTTGATCCCCACATTACATTACTTCTAGATGTAATCTTCCATTAAAAAAAGTGTAAAGAACGGTCGGCACGTTGACTGCCTATCCATTGGTATTAGACTAGGCAAGTAAGCTACGAATTTAGATTCAGCTCTAGTCAACTTTATTTGGTTCACCTTGGCAATCTCCATTAGTCCGACTGTTGTTGAGAAGTTTTTTAATATCAAACAAACCTCTCTAGAATGTCATTTTAATATGGCCAAAAAGAAAAGATAGGGTCAATTACGAGAGAAAGGCGAAAAAAAGAAGACAAGAGAGTCCTGAAGTAGAAGCAAGGATGATATTTACAAAATAAGCCGACAAATATCACCCGCCAAACTAATGATGCCGCCACAAGTGCTGATTCTCGTTAATTCCTGTGACTCAATTGACCTTATCAAGCAATAGAGAGAAATAACTTACCTGAAAATGCATAACGATTGGCTGATTCTCTCGCTAGGTTCTAGCATCAGGATTTGTATCCCTACCTTACTTATAAGGTAGGGGCATCCCCACCTCCAATCCCCCCCCCCCCTCCCTCCCTCCCTCCCTTTTTTTTTTAGGGGCAAGGTTTATGGAGGGTGGGGATAGGGTATGGCAGGTGCCTTCCATTTCTCTAGCATCAATCCTTCAACCTTTTAGCAAAGCATGGATTATTCTATTGTGGAAAAGAATAAATGCTCCATGCCCCAGCAATGGACACCATTTGGCAAAACCAAGAAATCTTGCATTTATTAGGAAAGAAATTAGAAATGAATTTCTGCGATGATTTATATTTAAATATTTTCATGAATTATAAAAAAATATATTTTTTAAGTAATAATTTTGACAAAAAAAATTGTTTTCACGAAATTTAGTGCTGTCAAATATATTTATTTATTAGAAATCAAATTTTAGAGAGAAATAAAAAAAATTAATTTCTACTCAAAATCAAAATCATAAGTTACTTTACTGTTGCCATGCGCACCCAAAGCGATGAATAAAACTCGTGGTCGTGGGACATATTTCCTACACGCGCTCAGGCGGCCGTGAGGGGACTACAGCAAAGGAAACCAACAAGAATCCCGGGCCGTGAGATGCACATGCGCACGACGCCTCCATAGAGCTCGAAGTGGCCAGCTCTGAACGGTCCATGTCGATCTCTAAAATTTCTGCGATGTGAATCGGTGAAATTATATGAATGCAATGGCCTTGCGATCCTGTTGTCTTCTCTCTGGTTTCACTGTTTTGCGGTATAGTAATAGTGCGCGTTCAATGGAGTGATCAATTTGGAGAGAGAGAGAGAGAGAGGGGTTTCCATGGAGAGAGACGAGATTCGTCGGAAGATGCCTAATGGGAAGAGGCCTCACTTCTTCGAGATTTATTCCTCTTCTTTGAGCTCTAGAAGGATGGTAATCTCTGTCTCTGTTTTTTTTTTTTTTTGTGGGTTCCCTCAATTGTCTGAGTGTACTGGATAATGGATATTTATTGGAATGCTTGATGTGGACAAACGCGAGAATCAGTTGCTTTGTTATACTCAAATCCAAGTTTTGGTTTTGATGGGTTTGACATTTGGTGTCATAGTGAAGTTCTCTTCATCCTAGTCCTAGGGTGAGAAAATCTGAGGCCAATTGGGGTTCGCATTGTTGGGTCTTCTTGAGCTTATAGGGGGCAAGCCAAGAAACGGTCGTATCAGCATTGGCCGTTTGTTTGTGAAGCGGACCTTCACATTATGGTAATGATTAGTCCAAATGCAGGTTTCCTATTGCACTTCTGCGCGGATGTTCGTTTTTCTACTTCGTACACCTTTATGTTCAGTTAGATACACCGTGTTTCTTGCACTGTTTTGATTGTGTCTCCTTGTGGTGTGGTTCTGTCGCAGAAAATACCAGATAAATTTGTCGAGCACCTGGAAGGACGGACATCTGGGTTAGCTCTGTTAGAAGGTCCAAGCGGTAACACTTGGCATGTCGAGTTGATTCAGGAGAATCATGAATTGTTCCTCAACTCTGGCTGGCATTCATTTGTAAAGGACCACTCTATTGTATCTGGCGACCTTTTGGTGTTCCGGCATGATGGTAATCTGCACTTTTATGTGCAAGTTTTTGAACAGAGTTCTTGTGAAAAGGAAGCTGCATTTCATGCCATGTGCAGTCAAGATCCTAGCAGTTGTAGGCAAAACGGGGAAAGGAATGTCGAAAAAGATGAGCTCGCTTATTGTTCAAACATTGTTTATGAGAGCCACCAACCCAGAGCTTGCGCCCGTGATGATAAGCTTGGCCGGAAGCAGGATGCCTTCACAAGTGCACGGCATCGTGGCACTAGTATCTTCAGAGAGATCCCATATGACAATCTTGTTTTGTCTTCTAAAGCACAAGTTTATGAAGAATCACCTGGTTATACTCTCACTTCTCCAATTCTTAGGTCCTTGATAACATGCCTTCCCTAATGTGGGAACTATACTGATTCTTCTGGAAATTTCTGTCACTCATATATATAACTGCAGATATCGGGAATAGATTCAGCAAAGGAGTTCATTCGAGTTTGACCGCCAGCTCTCGCATTTTAAAGTCATTATCTGAAGAAGAGAGAAAAGTAGCTCAATCATTCAGTTCACGCTTTCCATATTTCGTCAGAATTATGAAAAGGTTCAACATTAGTGGCTCCTATACGCTGGTGAGTCCTGGAGCAAACATCTTTAGACCTGTAATTCTGTATGAGACGCAGCAAGTCAGTGCCATATGCCTGTAATGAGAGAAGTGAGACTCAGATTTTTTTTTTTTTCCATTTTATCTATGAGTGGATGCAACCTTTGATAATGTCAGCTGAACTCCGCTCTACCTATGCCTCTGAGTTATCTTCTTCAACTGCAAACTTCCATTCTGCATTGTCTTAACAAACTTATTATTGGACTTCCTAATTAGACTCGATGACTGCAACCAATTGCTCGAGTCTTTTGTAAACTTTTGGATTGTGGGCCCTGGTCCCTAGCTGTTGAAGTTGTTGCTTTCCATAGAGACTGTTCTTTTCCTTTTGCATGAAGCCTGTAATTAATTCAACGGGGAGAAGAAGTAAATGTCTTTTGCCATTATTCTGCAAGTTGTGTTTCTTTTTAGAGTACCCAGTTGATTTATCACATCTTGCAGAATATACCATATCAGTTTTCAATGGAGCATCTACCAGAAAGCAAAATAACTATAGTCCTACGCAATCTGAAAGGAGAATCTTGGACTGTAAATTCAGTCCCCACAACCAGAGTGCACACTAGCCATACCTTCTGTGGAGGTTGGATGGCCTTTGTTCGTGCTAATGGCATCGAATTGGAAGACGTCTGCGTTTTTGAGCTGGTCCATACGTGTGAAATGCGAGTCCATATTCTTGGGGCTGCACAGGGCAGGCCAGACAGCCAATGTGTGAAGAAAGCTTTAACCTGGTTAGACGTGAGGAACACTGCAACTTTACATGCGGATCGAGAAAATGTATCAAAGAAGCGGAAAAGAAAATCTACAAAAGTTAGTTCACAAATAGTCGAGAAGGTGAAGAGAATGCTTCAAGAAGCCTCTTCCTCTGACATGAAGAAGCATGCTGGTGCAATCAAGGGTTCAAGCAATGCATCAAAAACCAGCAATGGAAAGTCCGGTAAATTCCCTATTCCTTTTGTAAGGCACGTTTTCCTTTCTTTCTTTCTTTTTTTTTTTTTTAGGTCCTTCTCAATAAACCTTTTGTGAGAAGCAATTTTTTAATCCATCTCCTGCATTACAAGCCTGTGTTTCTTTGAAAATGCTTTTCAATATTGCTACATAAATTATGTAACTTTTATCTGGCTGAATGTGTGAATGTTCTTTTTATCTGGTACCCTCTGACATAATGAAATGGAGCAGCTATCATCGTTGGAGCCAGCAATGGAACTGCACATGGTTCGCAGAATGCAGATTGTTTGTCAGCAATGTTATCCCTCCAAGAAGATAGAGTTGCTCGATCTTTTGCTTCAAGCTTCCCTAAATTTGTTCGGATTATGAAACGATTCAATGTCAGTGGTTCATATACGCTGGTGAGCATTTATTTTAGATTTATATCATTATATTGTGCACACCCACACACTTCAATAAACGTCCGTTGTATTGCGATGGGCTTCTGGTACATTGAGCAGAATACTTCTTTCAACTCTTACAACTTATGATAGTGCTCCACTTCTGGTTTTATTGCTTCTCCTTCCCTACTTGAGTAACTATATTACCCACTAGTCACTTCATCTACGATTTTGGGTTGTCACACCATGACCATACTTGTCTAGTAATAGGGATATGTTAGAAACTCATAACAGCTCGTAGATTGACAAGCAGACAAGTTACAATAATTTTTGTATTCTTTATCAGAATGGATGGTCTGGTTCAACAGGAATGTCTCTGGTCGAGTCTAGCTCAATTGTTGGTTTATTCTTGGTTAAAAACAAGTTGAATGAATCAGTTAATTGGTTGAACCAAGTCAAAATGGAGTTTAACCAGTTTTTGAAGTTACATTTAAATTTCATAGAAATCTGAAAAAAAAAAAAAAAATAAAAGAAGGGTAAAAGGCACAAATAACAACCTAATTAGTTTTATGTTAAGGACCATATGAAGTGGACTACCCAATTAGTCTAGCTCAATTGTTGGTTTATTCTTGGTTAAAAACAGGTTAAATGAATCAGTCATTTGGTTGAACCAAATAACCAAATCAAAATGAAGTTTAACCAGTTTTTGAAGTTACATTTAAATTTCATAGAATCTGAAAAAAAATGAAAGAAAAAGAGGGTGAAAGGCATAAATAACAACCATATGAAGTGCACACCCTAATTAGTTTTATGTTAATGATGTGTCAATAGTTGGTGAATCAAGATTAAGAAATTGGTAAAATCTGTGGGTAACTAATACGTGTCTTTTTCATGTTTAGTGGTGATTGTGTTGATGAATGTCCAATTCTTCATTAGTCCGGCTGGACTGCTATTCAAAATATGAGTGACCAAATATCAAAAGAACAATAGCTGCACTTTCCAAATTGTAAGATTTTGTGGGACCACTAGCCAACTGCTCTAAAAGCTTAAGCTATTAGAAGGCGTGGTTTAATATTTATATGTTTTAACACTCCCCCTCCATCACGCTTTGTCTGGTCTTTTTGCCTAGTACTAAGCGTGGACAATTTCATTGGGAGGCAAATAGGGGCCTGAAAAGATTTGAACTCAGGACCTCCTGCTTTGATACCATGTAAGATTTTGTGGGACCACTTGCCAACTGCTCTAAAAGCTTAAGTTATTAGAAGAAGTCGTGGTTTAATATTTATATATTTTAACACATATATTTTGTTTATTTATTTTTACATATTTATCTACTTTCCCTTGATTGATCTTGCTCTTATTTTATTTACTTTTACATATTTATCTATTTTTCCTCGATTGGTCTTGCTCTTATTTTATGAATCTTTGGGGTTCATCGACCGCCGACCCCGATTAGTTTGGGATAAAGGTGTTATTGATGTTGATGTTTGATGATGTTTAATTTCAGCTCTGCACCTATAAAGTGAGTAGTGCTTTTAGATGTTTCTTTGTTTACTTTTGCTTTAGTCCTTTCCCTCTTATCAAATGTGCTGTGAGACTTTATTTAGGTGAAGGACCATTTATTTTTTGGGGTTCACATGTAATCACTAAAATAAGGATAGTTTTATTGTCATCACTGATTACCCGTCACTGGGAACTTACTGAATTCGACTAGTCAAATGTTCTCACCTGACCTTTGCTTTCCAAAGTTCCTTAGTGCTGCCATGTGGTGGTTTCATCCCATCTTTTGCAAGGGCTTGTTATCTGCAGATTATTGAGACCATTGCCTAATCATCTCATTGGTCATTGTTTCTTATGTTATTTGGCCTGCCTTCATTTAGAAAATTCCACACCAGTTTTCGATGGATCATCTTCCCATATGCAAAACAGAGATAGTCCTTAGAAACTTAGAGGGGAAGTCTTGGACAGTGAATTCGGTGCCAGATTCAAAGGGGCGGATGTTGCACACTTTTTGTGGAGGTTGGTTATCTTTTGTCCGCGGCAATGGTATCAACATTGGAGACATTTGCATATTTGAGCTTGTGGGAAAACTTGAGATGCGTGTGCACATATCTGAGGCTGGAAAGAAGGAACAAGCTCAACAACATGGAAAGGTAGATGGGATTCTAGTTCCTGTAGCAGTGTCAGTGGATAACTAATCTCTCTCTTTACACACATGAAAAGAGCTCAAGCAACTGCAAAAAGTTCATTGTGGTAAGCTTTCTTTTACGTCGGGTTTGCTTTGCTATCTGAATATTTCCTTGTCCTGGGACGAACCTTAATATTCAGTCTTTGCAGCATCAGAATCTGAAATAGGAGTGGGGGCAGCATTTAACCTCATGTTTGGCCTAAAGCCTTTAGTCCTTAAACTAGGGCAAGTTTAGTCCTTAAACTAGGGCAAGTCTGAGAAATCCGTGCCCTTTCCTGCTACAGTCCACGAGGTCATGCCTTGGAAGCCAAATTTGATATACCATTGTTGAGCACAGTCATCAGCATTTGCCATGGCTTGATTGGCCAATGAATACTACAATCATTTTTCTTTTTCTGATAGATTGAGACCAAAGCTCCATTTGTTAGTGTTCCAAACATGCAATTCCTTTCACAGTTAACTTTACTTGGTGGATGATATCAGCTGGTAGTTTCTGGTCTACTAAAACTATTTAAGATAGAATTGGTCAATTGATGACAGCGCTTGTTTCTATTAATGTAGCTTTTGCAAGTCCTTTACTCAGGAGAGGCTAGGATCTTCTTACACTTGGAACAGGGAATCTTTCTTCTATTGAAGTGTTATTCTTTTGTTTTGTGCTTTTGGTCGTTGGAACTATTATTTGACTAGATCAATAGACCGGGACAAGATAGGATACTATATATACTATTTGATTGAATGTTTGATGTGTGTGGATAGGACCTGATCGAGATAAACAGATGAATGCCCCTGGACTGGGGCTCTTGCCACTCTATTGAATTGAAAACAAGAAAACATGGTGTGTAGTTTGTCTTAGCGGTGTTGAGTGTAGTACTGCACTGGAACATGGTTGAGCGCTCAAAGTGACCATGAAGTCACCGATGGGGTGAGTCTTTTTCTTCCGTTTGTGCTATTGAAAAAATTTTAACAAAATGAGGAGGACGTTGCAGATGTCCAAGATGGACGTGATCCATTGTGAGATTGGAAAGGGGTACCCTAGGCTGAGAAGCAGTCATCGGGTGGTCGCCATTGCGGGAGATTGGAGACCCTCTTGAGTTGGTCATTCTTCTCGCGCGCGAGAGAGAGAGAGAGCAACCACTATCATAGGGGTCGTGATCGCGTTGGTCTATTGTTAGTGGTTACCACCGTAAGGTGCTCATCATTTTCAAATGAGACAGAGTTTACAGTTGTCGGTGGTTACCACCATGGGGTGCTCATCATTTTCAAATCAGAGAGGGAGAGAGAGTTTACAATTGTCCATGGTGCAATCCTGGTACATGGTGGCCATGATTGTCCCGTCACTCTCTATCCTACCCTGATCTTCTTCTTCTTCTTCTTCTTCTTCTTCTTCTTCTTCTTCTTCTTCTTTTCGGGGTGGGGGTAAGACAAAACCCATCTGTGCGTGTACCATCTGCTGCATGGAATATTCTTTTATGTGATTTATCCAGTTTATACAGCTTATAGCCAGTTCACTAAACATACCCTAACGTACTACAGTTTGTTGCAGGAATTGGCTATATTTTTGCGCAAGTGGGCTTTTCATGTCCATTGTAAGAGTGATAGTATATCAGTTCAAGGAGATGCTTTGAACAAGAATGTACATTTTTCCTGGAGAACAAGTAGATGATGATTTCCTTGTAGCTAATTAGGCAAGGCCAGTGAGGGCATCCTCGGCAGTCTTTGTAAGTTAAATCATGTAACGTCGACACACATTGGAATAGGTTCAGACGCTAGCAATGAAATGTTGTAAATGGTGTTAAATCTTCTTGTGTTGTACTTCGTAGGAATGACTTTGGAACCATCACTGGCCCAAGAGGAATGCGATTGCTACTCTGCTGCTGCAGTTGACTTATTTTGACTGGATGTAGTTCGATGTACATTTCCTTTATCTGAAAGCTTACAATAACTACTTAAAAACCCATTTTTCCGGAAGAAATTAATTTTGTCAGAAAAGGGCAGCCTTAAGAATCATTCACTTTCCCCTGAACCCGAGAAATAGTTTTCAATAACGAAGCTGGGGGGTGTTGGTAGTAGTAAATTATCTAGCAAGAGTATGGAAGAGGAGTAGTTAAACATGTCCGAAAGTTGTCATCTATACAGGTCTGGTTCTTGGTTCTCGGCGAGAGGTAGCTTAGGACCGGCTTGGTTCCAATTCGTAACTGACTTTGAACTTGTCTCTTTTTTTTTTAATAACTGAGCTTTCTCTCATACAATGGACTAAATTCTCGAGGTGGTGAGGTACAAGGCCAATGTCACTAGGTAAGCCGCTGAGACGTGGTCAGTAGAAGTCGATCCTGGGATCTCATCAGTTTAACTATATAAGGCTCAGGGATCGCTCTAACTTGGCCAACACCCCATTGGCCTCTGAACCTCTTTTATCCCACGTAAAGGTTAAAAAAATATGCTTAATTGTGAGACAAAAAAGTTGAGCAGGATTCTTTCAGAAAATAGAAAGAAACTACACACCCCTACCTTCTCGGACTACACACCCATGGTGGTCAAGATTTTTCTGCCCTCGGTGTCCAGGAAACCCTTTAAGTTTTTCCACTACTGGATGACCGATCCATCCTTCAAGGATATAGTCGCAGAGATTTGGACTACGTTCATTAGAGGCTCCCTCATGTATGTTGTTTGTAGGAAGATGAAGCTCCTTAAAGCTAGACTCAAGCTGCTGAATAGGAGCTCTTTCTCGGACATCTCAACCAGAACTGAGCAAGCAAGGGATGCCCTATCGTCGGCTCAAGTAGCACTCGAACATGACCCAACCAACACTGACTTGGTCGACCGAGAGATGGAGCTTACTCGGGTATTCTCAGACCTTAAGCTTCATGAGGAATCTTTTTACAAGAAGAAGTCCAGAATCCGGTGGCTCAAAGAAGGAGATCAAAATACAAAGTATTTCCATCACTTTGTTAACAAGAGGTGACTCTAGAATCGTATTCTTTCAGTTACCGATGCTAGGGGCTGCACCTTAACCAAACCTTTCTTGGTTCAACAACACATAGTAGGGCACTTCAAGGAGGTATTGAATGGTGAACCTTCGACAAGACCAGCCCTATCTGATATTCAAGGATTTATTGGGCGGACTCTTCATGACGAGCAAATACGTTCCTTATCTCGAGAAGTCATAGAAGAGGAAATTCGAAGCACATTATTTTCACTCGCGAAGGGTAAAGCCCGGGTCTTGATGGTGAGTTCTTCATATCTGCTTGGGACATAGTTGGTCCTTCGGTCATTTCAGTGATCAAAGAATTCTTTCTAACTAGTTTCTTACTCAAAGAAACAAATGTCACCATTCTTTTCCTTGTGCCGAAGACGCCTAATGCCGCGACAATGAAGGACTTCCGGCCGATCGCTTGTTGCAACACCTTATACAAATGTATTGCCAAGATTATGGCTAATCGGATAGCCCATGTATTGCCTTCCATTATAAGCTCGAATCAAAATGCTTTTGTCAAAGGAAGAAGGATCAGCGATAACATCATGTTGGCGCAAGAGCTGTTTGCGGATTTCCACCATGAACCTTACCTCCCTAAATGTGCAATCAAAGTAGGCTTCCAGAAGGCTTACAACACAGTGGATTGGGGATTCCTAGAGATGGTATTAAAGGGATTCTGTTTCCCTCAATCCTTAGTCAGGTTGATTATGGAATGTGTCTCATCGCCGATGCTCTCAATCTCAATCAATGGAGAGTTACATGGTTTCTTTTCTAGTGATAGAGGTGTAAATGGTATTCGATAATTTATTCAATGAGAAGAACGACATATATATACAAGCTAGGGTAAACCCATAAAACCCACAAAGACTTTTACCCTTTATAACACTCTCCCTCAAGCTGGAGCATGGATATCAAGCATGCCCAGCTTGTTACAAATATACTCAATCCTACTACTCCTTAGAGATTCGGTGAAAATATCAGCAAGTTGTTCACCAGTGCTAATGTAACTAGTAGAGATAACTCTAGCTTGAAACTTCTCACGGACAAGATGACAATCAACTTCAATATGCTTGGTACGTTCATGGAATACTGGATTAGAAGCAATATGGATAGCCGCTTGATTATCGCACCACAACTCCATTGATGCAGGATCTTTGAATCCGCGTTCAACTAATAACTAACGCATCCAAATTAACTCACAAGTAGCTTGAGTCATAGCTTTGTATTCTGATTTTGCACTTGATCTAGCAACAACACTTTGCTTCTTACTTTTCCAAGATACTAGGTTTCCTCTCACAAATGTGCAATAACCTGATGTAGATCTTCTATCTATAGGAGATCATGCCCAATCGGCATCTGAGAAGGCTTCCACTCTACTATGACCATGATCCCTATAAACAAGACCACGACCTGGGGCTTTCTTCATGTATCTCAGAATTCTAATTACATCATCCCAATGTGAGATACGAAGAGAAGACATAAATTGACTCACAACACTCACCGAAAAGGAAATATCAGGTCGAGTGATGGTTAAATAATTTAGCTTTCCAACAAGTCTTTGATATCTTTCTAGATCATCTAACGGTTCACCATCATTTGCCATCAAATTCAAGCCACCTTCCATTGGTGCATCCATTGATTTAGCTCTCAGCATACCTGTCTCAATAAGTAAATCCAGAACATACTTACTTTGAGAGATATGAATACATTTCTTTGCTCATGCCACTTCAATACTCAAGAAATATCTAAGAGATCCCAAATCTTTTGTATGAAACCATTGTTACAGATACAGTTTCAGCTCTTTAATTCATGCAGAATCATCTCCAATTATGACAATATCATCCACATATACTATAAGAAATATCCGACCAACTTTGGAAACCCGATAAAACATCAAATGATCTCCAGTGTATCGATAAAGTCCAAACTTGAGTACCACCTCAGAAAACTTCCCAAACTACACCCTGGGAGACTGTTTCAAACCATACAAAGATTTTTTTTAAGTGACATACATGATTAGACTCCCTCGAAGCAACAAACCCAGGTGGTTGCTCTACGTAGACCTCTTCCTATAAATCTCCATGAAGACAGGCATTTTTAACATCAAGCTAAAACATAGGCCAACCAGCAGAAGTGGCCAATGATAGTAAAAGACGAATAGAAGTCACCTCAGCCACAGGAGAAAACGTATCACCATAATCAACTCTATAAACCTATGTATACCCTTTAGTAACCAATCTAGTTTTGAGACAAGATAGAGAACCATTAAGATTAACCTTAACGGTAAATACCCACTTATATCCAATGGCCGTCTTCCCGGCAGGTAAAGGAACCATATCCCAAGTTTGGTTTTGGTCCAGTGCAAGTAATTCCTCTTCCATAGCTTTCTTCCAGCCTGGACTAGATAATGCTTCAGCAACAGTTTTAGGAATAGGATGTGTATCAGTGGTCATTGGACTAGCCTGACAAGAGGTAGATAGACCAGAATAGGAGACAAACTGTGCAATCGAGTATTTTGTACAAGTACGAATTCCTTTACGAGGGGCAACAGGAATATCAAGATCAGTATGAGAATGACGTACCTCAAGTTCAGAAGACGAAGAAGACGATATAGGATGGGATATGTCTGCAAGGGGCTCCACATGCTGACGAGACCGTCTACTGTAAACATGCTGAATAGGTAGAGGAGGTGGAGATTCCGAAGTGGATGAAGATTCCATAATAACATATGTCAAGGAATCATCATCCACTGTAGGAGGCACCATTACTTAGAACGAGACATCTGCAGTAGTGAAGTACTTCTGTAAAGAGGGACAATAGCATCGATAACCCTTTTGGGTGCGAGAATACCCCACAAAAATGCATTTAAGAGATCGAAGATCAAGTTTAGAAAGTCCTGGACAATGATCTCGAATATAACAGACACAACTGAATATGCGAGGCGGCAAATGAAATAAGGGATCAGAAGGAAAAAGAAGAGAGTGAGGAATTGCACCCTTAAGAATAGAGGATGGCATGCGATTGATAAGATAACACGCAGTCAAAACTGCGTCAGCCCAACAAGATTTATGTCTTCATTTCAAACATCAAAGATTGAGTCACTTCTAACAAATGACGATTTTTTCTTTCAGTGACACCATTTTGTTGTGGTGTATCCGAACAAGAGGATTGATGAAGATGCCCCTTTGAATCATAAAATCAGATAATACCTTAGAAAAATACTCTTTTACATTATCACTTCGAAGAATACGAACAATAGTAGAGAACTTATTCTGTACTTCGTTAATAAATGAATAAAAAATAAAAAATAACTCAGAACGACTTTTCATTACATATAACCAAGTGGCTCTTGAATAGTCATCTACAAAAAAAAAACGAAGTACTTGAAACCCAACTTGGAAGTGATAGGACATGGACCCCAAACATCAGAATGAACTAGAGCAAAAAGCTGAGAATCCTATTTATTAACTCTTGGACTATAACTAACCCGGTATAATTTTTCAAACTGACACGACTCACACTCAATGTGAGATAAAGAATGAAAATGGGAATCTAACTTCTTCAAATTCCCAAAGAGGGATGTCCCAAGCGACAATGAACTTGATGCGAAGAGACTGCTGAGCAAGCGGCACTAGTAATATCTTCAAACACACAGACCCCCCCCCCCCCCGACAGACGTCCTCTACCGATCGTCTTCTTCGTCTTCAATTCCTGAAAAACGCAAGAATCATGATAGAAGGTTACAGAACAATTATATTATTTGGTAAGGTGACCGATAGACACAAGGTTAAACGGAAAATTTGAAAGGTACATAATAAAAGATAAAGACAATGAGAACGTCAAAGGAATTGAGCCTATGCCTTTTACTGTGGATAGAGAGTCATCGGCTAATGTGACATTAGACACAGACTCATGAAAGGTAGAAAATATACCTGAAGATCCAGTCATGTGATCAGTCGCCCCTGAATCAATGATCCAAGAGCGAGAGGTAGATAAGAGACACGTTGTTGCATTATCTATCTGAGCAAAAGTAGCTGTAAACGAGGAAACTGGCTGAGATATCCTGAACTGATTATATCTAGCAAGTTCTTAAGTTCTTCTGATGACATTCTGATTGATGTTCCTCCTTCAGAGGAATTAGTAGAAACAACAGACTCTGTTGCATTAGCCACATTCGCTGTAGCAGAATGGGAAGGCCTCACATGAAATTTATAACAAAAACGCTGAATATATCTAGGCATACCACAGTAATGGAAGGTCCGTGCAAGTGTTATATTACTACCTATATCACCAGAGGTAGTACTGTATGATTGCGATTGGCCTCTAGTAAATCCACAACCACTACCACTACTACTAAAGCCACGACCACTATGACCAACACCACGACCTTGACCACCACCGCGATTCTCGTGCACAACTAAGGCAGAGCTATCACTTGTGGAGGAAATATCTCTAGATGATTCACGTAAAACTCTTAAGATCCGAGAAAAGGTCTCAGTCAATGAGGCCACAGTGTCTCCTCTAAGAACTTGTGATCGAATTGCTTCAAACTCTGGTCCTAATGCTCCCAAAAAATTCATAACGGCCAATTGTTCTCGCTACTCCCGCATCTTCTTAACATTAGCAGTAATTAGCAAAAGGAGATTAAGTTTCTCGTACATTTATTTAAAATAGCAAAGAATTGAGCAAGAGGCCGACCGTTTCTGTCAGCTCTAAAGAACTCTTGGGAAACCTCATAGATCCTTGATAGATTGTTTTCTCCAGAATAGAGAACATTCAAATAATCTCACAACTCCTTAACCGTAGTGACATGTGGAACCAACGCAACCACATGAGATTCCATATAATTCCACATCTGTCCAAGTATTCTAGCATCCATAGTATTCCATTTAGTATCATTATCAGTTCGTTCATCTGTCAAATGGTGTTGTTGTTCTCTCCTCGTTAATGCTACCGTTACAATCCTCTTCCAATGCTGAAAGTTGGTGACCCCAGCTAATTTCTCTTCTATCAAACGACTCGAAAATGCAGTTATGGCTTCAGCAACAACTCCCTTGTTCTTATCTGCCATAATTAGACACTTCCACTAGATTTACACCACACTACTGATCACCAACTCAATACTGCCCCTTCAACCTCACACGAACAGCTCTGTAATCAAACCATCCACACACAACATTCAACCCAATCAACCAGACAACCAACAACAATACTCTGCAATCACGATCAGTCTCCAAACTCCTTAGACTCAAAGAAAATTTCACAATCCTCGATACATCAAATTCATAGAAACCTTACTCGGCGACCGTGACTTTGTATGCGCTTCAATCAGCAGAATCAGACGCCGAAGAATCCAAAATCAGACATCATGGAGCCATGCAAAGGAGCCGCGCGTCAATTAGCAACACCAGGAAGACTTGCGCCGGCATCACAGAGTCGTGCGAAGGAGACGCACGTCAATTAGAAGCACTAGGAAGACTTGCGCCTCGACCTGGAGCTTCAGTACACGCTGTAAATGGGTCGCCCAGCCAGGATTCCTCCAAGGTCGCCAACATCCGGCAACCCCGAAAATCGAGTCGTCGGGTCAGGCGACGCCGGGAGTAGGGTCCTTGCGCCTTAGCAACTCCTCCAAATGTCGAGTATGAGGTTATCTAGCCTGGATTTCCTTCGATCTGCTATTCTGGTGTTTGACGATGATGATTGTCAACGATTGGAATTAATTTTGGGTTTAGATTGTGTTCTGTGGCTCTGATACCATGTAAATGGTATTCAATAATTTATTCAATGAGAAGAACGACATATATATACAAGCTAGGGTAAACCCACAAAACCCACAAAACTCACAAAAACTATTTTACCCTTTATAACAAGAGGCATCAGGCAAAGTGATCCCCTGTCCCCCTACCTCTTTGCTATAGTTATGGAGATTTTCTTGGGGATTCTGCATGCCAAATCCATTATGCCAGGCTTCAAACATTAGTGGAGGTGTAAGGCTACAAAGCTTTCTCACCTATTCTTTGCTAATGACGTCTTCCTATTTGTTGAGGCTAATCTTGGCGCCATTGAGCTACTCAAGGAAGGATTGGATATCTTCTCAAGGTGGTCAGGTTTAAGGCCGAATGAGAACAAGAGTGACTTTTTCTTCTCGGGTGGCTCGTCGACTCTTCATGACCAAATCCAAGATTGACTTGGCTTCCAGCAAGGTACTCTACCATTCCGATACTTAGGAGTACCTATTACTGCATCCAAACTTGGTAGAACTGATTGTAACGTGCTAGTGGACTCCATTACTGCTACAGCAAGATCGTGGTCACGGAGATTTCTATCATATGCTCGGCGTTTATAGCTCATCAAATCGATTTTGCATTCCATCCATGTATATTGGGCCAGCATTTTCACCCTGCCGAAATCTGTCTTGCACCAGATTGAGGTCATGCTTAGGCAGTTCCTGTGGAAAAGACCTGACTTAGGGACTGGAGGAGCTAAGGTCGCATGGAGTGACATATGTATCCCTAAATAAGAGGAAGGCCTAGGGATACGAAGACTCGAGGATTACAATAAGGCGATGACTCTCAAGCATATCTGGACTCTTCACATATAAGGAGTCGCTATGGTGCAAATGGATATACTCCAACTTTTTGAAGAAAACAAGCTTTTGGGCAGTCAGCAAACCCACTTTCTGCTATTGGGCATGAAAGAAAATTCTAGACCTTCATGAGGAATTCTCCTTGCAATTTAGATGGAGGATTGGTAATGGTCTTGCCACTTCGTTTTGGTATGATTGGTGGCATGATAAGGGACCTCTCTACAAGATTTTTAGACATGTGGATATTTATCATTCCAGAATACCTCTTGATGTTTATGTCCGCTCCTTTTTTGACTTGGTCTCTAGTTGGCAACGATCGGATACTCTGGACATTATTTTGGGATGGTCGGAGGCCGCCCCTACGTTTATAGATGAGAGGTGGATAAACTTTCCTGGCAAGCTAATTCGTCTAGTTCCTACTTGGTTGCATCGGCCTGGGAGCTAATCAGACATAGAAGGCCGACTGTTCTTTGGCATACATTTGTATGGGATCAAGCCATTACTCCACGCCACGCCTTCCTTTTGCGGTTAGTTACCCTTAAACGCATACCTACATAGATTTTGTTGCTCCATTACCGTAGGATATCGGAGGGCACTTGTGCCTTTTGCCAAAGGAGATCGGACTCCGTCAACCACCTTTTCTTTGGTGGCTCAGTAACGGGTAGCCTTGCTCTTTTCTGGGCTTTCAAATGCCACCTCTCTTGGTCAAATAGACCAAGGCAAGATCACCTGGAATGGGCTATGAAGCGCTTTGGTGGCCAATCATTTTCTCACTGTATAGCAAGATTCTCTCTTGGTGCACTTGTTCATATTATATGGACCGAGAGGAATGACATTCTATTCAGAGACAAGCCACTTTTTATTCCCGGTATGATCAAACACCTCACCAAGGTGGTTACGGATAAGGCTTTATCCTTTGGAAGTGTTCAGGATACTCCCCGCAACCGGCGTTTTCAACAAAGTTGAGGCTTTTCCTTTGCTATTTTTGAAGATCACAGCTAGGATATCTCTTAATTATGATGTTTAAACTGATATATCTAGTTCCTTTGCTGTCTTGGCTATATTTCCCCACCTATGGAACCCACTTGCCGCAGCTTCCCCTTTCCTGGATGCTGCGTGTCCACTGTCCTTGCTTCTTCACCACAGTATTAAACCTTTTATTGCTGGAGATGAGTTTTATATGCAGGTGTTCCAAAGAATCCCAGCTTCCTTTGGGTTATGTTACTAGCTCTACTACTTTGATTTTTATCATGCTGATTATGTTCCAAAACCTGATGCCTTTCGGTTGTTGCATTAGTTGTGCCACTGGATGTTGTGTATTGGCTGGTTTGCGTGGCTTGTTTTCTTTTTCTTGTTTTAGTCCTTCCCTTGTCCTATTAAGTTGGTATAATCTTTGTATCATTGGCCGTTTTTTTTATGGCTTCTTTGTGTTGACTTTTTGGCGGTTGTTCTGCCCTTTTTGAGCTCTACCAGGTCCCAGTACAAGTCAGTCTTCCAGGCAGCAGTTCGGAAGTCCCTTGGTGCTCCAGGAATAGGCTGTTTTCTCAGGTCGTTCGGTCCCAAGCTGCCACTTCTCTACTGCTTCCTTCTACTGCTGTTCGGTTGTCTCTTGTTCCACAGAGGCTGTTAACTTTGACTGTTCCTGCTGCTATTCGGTTGCTGTTTGAAGACCACTTTATATGCTATGAAGTAGACCAAGCCTTGCTGCCTTCGTGGATGCGCTTGAGTCCCTATTGGTTCGTTGATGCTGCTGTCCGGTTGGCGTCTTATGCTGCACAGATGCTGGCAATCTTGTTGCCTTTTTATGCTGGTTTGGATAGAATATTGGGTGGCCTTCTCGTTTCCTTTTGGTTCCACCAGACTGATGTACAGAATAGTCCCCCACGAAACAGGATCCACTGAAGTGTTGCTACACGACGAGGCTCCTCTTCAGATTTACGGCTGGGTTGTCCTTTCCTCTTTTTGGGGACCTCTCGGCTATCTACCTCTCGGCTATCTCTTGTCCATATGGCTGCTTGTATTTTCTTTTCACAGGTCTGAGGTTGTTGTTTCCTTTTGATCATAGCTTGGCCGTGATGTTTGGCCGTCTCTCCCGATTGGCTTTTTCTGGCCATTTTGGCCAGCTTTTATTGCTCAGGGTTTGTATCATGCAACTGATTGACCATTAAACCCATCTTGTCACTTACGGTGTCATTATTGGTTCATGATTTTTGTGTTCGGTTCCTTTTTGTACCTAACCTTTTGAAAAGTCAACACATATTTACCTTACAAAAAAAAAACTACACCCGTCTTAATCTGAATAATGGACTTCACATGCAAATATATCCTCATAAACCACATGACCGAGAGCAGCTCTTTTATTAAGAAGACAATTTCATGTCTCATAGTAATGTAGTAACAATTACTCGTTAGTGAATAAAAAACTTGCCAAGTTCCGGGATTTGGATTACTAATTAGTGAATAAAAAACTTGGCAAGCTCCGGGACTTGGCCAGCAACCCATCGTCTTGGATAAAATCTTTCACTCACTAGGATTGCTTCCCACGCTTCTTTCATGTGGTAAACTCAAGTCAATTATATAATGCCACTCTTTATGGACTGCTGTCTAATGATAATTCGTAGTTAGTTTAACTGGGGCCAGTTACTAGGCTATAGCAATGCTGCTTTGGCTCCGCTCCGAATATCAAAGATTACATTGAATTCAGCATTCGTACTCAGCTTAACCAGAGTTGATAGCTAACAGATCAATCAAGAACAGAACGCAGAATTATCGACCTGCCTTAATGCCATGAATATGATGTAATCTGTCCTTTTAGCTAAAGATCAACTGTTGCCAATAAGGAAAACCACTGAGTCAACGGTTGCAGACAACAGACACGACGGCGGAAGGATTAGAAGAGACAACATGTCCCCATGATCACAAAATCTTCATTAAGTCCTCAATTCAGTTCTAATGTTGCTACATGCAGGAATATCTTGGCAGATTTAACATATGTCAAAAAGTGCGTCTATCTCAACCTGCTGGAATTTCTAAAAATCATACAATAATAATCGTTAAGTCCCAAAATCAGGGCCACGTGCCTTCGATAGAGGACAAACCACTGGCAATTGTTGAGTTAGCTCAAAATCTGCATCCTCTCCTTCATGCAGAGGGTCTCTGACAAGCAGAAAAAAGTTGCCAACTGATGAAGGCCATTGCCAACGAGGTGAGCAATTCAAATCCCACAACCTTAGGAAAGTGCCACCCCAATGCTCGCCTCAAATAGCTGCAAAGACCTCAATTTAGCCCGAAAACGAGGGGAAATGGCTCGGACATTAAGAAGTTTGACAATGAACTATAGTAGAGGGACTCAAATAGGTTCTTCCTATTCAAGGGATCCAAAACTACAAAGAGGGACACGCTTGCCAAGATCAAATGAAAGACCTACGGGACACGAAGGCCATGATACCAAGAATACAGTTTATTAACACTGAAGACCACATGAGAAGTCCACAACTGTATGCTAGCAAAAAAAAAAAGAAAGGGAAAGGGCAGAGAGAGAGAGAGGGGGGGGGGTTGCAGAACAGTTTGCTACAGTGTTTTGTCCTTATTCTAAAGGACAATTGATACCTAAACAATAGTTCAGATCATGTGTGCAATAATATACACAATCAAAGGTCACCAATAAGGGGATGAAAAAGCACACCTTGTGATAGATGGCATGGTCGCTACAATCCCAGCACATGCATATATTATGGGGATCAGAGTCTTAGGTTTGTTCTTCCGGAGCCACATCAATGATCCCAATGCAGCCAAGGATATGCTAAAAACCTGCATTCAGAAAATAGGAAATGAAACGATAAATTAGATATGATTAGATCGGACTTCTAATCTTCTCTATGAAGCTTTCGAGTCTTACAGCCATTTTATCTATATTCTATCCAAACCCTAAATTGAAGCTCAGAACTTCCAGTGTAACCAGGGGAGGGAAGACGATGACAAAGAACACATACCAGGTTAGCATTGGCTTCGAGACCTTGCAGGATATAATCCCAAGTAAACTCCAATCCCCGGGCACCGACCCAAAGGGGTGCCAGCCTATGTAAGACAGAATCGGCGAATGCCCATCCTACGAAAAGATAAGAGAGAACCTTGTTTAAAACATCTTGTCCTGCTAGAAACTGATCAGGCTGGAGGATCAAGTTATAGCTATCATCAGATGCACATTATTTTTCCAGAAACAAAAGGAAACCAGTAACCTATATCTTAAGTTGATGAATGCATCACATACCAAGGCCTACGGCTTGGAACTTATGGTTCTGTGAAATATTCCTATGAGTCAGCTGTGTTAAGGCAAAATAGAGCCCTGCTACATCTATAAAACCAATCAGAGCTTTCAGCAATTCCTGAAAATAAGCATGACAGAATTAGAATGAATTTGGCCAGTAAATGTCACACAAAAAACCACAGTAACATGACTCCCTGAACTAATTTCCTTTTCAATTCAATTGCTAAAGGAATAACGCCCTCCAACCAAATCTAAGCTTAAATAGTAAATAACCATGATTATCACAAAAGGGGGCTTAGAGTAGAGTCGTACAACAGCTCTCAGTTGAAGAAACCAAACCAAATGAATAAAAGAAGAAGCATCGCATGAAACAAAGTCATGGGTTCAGTGATACTGGGGCAATGCACGGTTTAAGTAAATATAAGATATGAGGGATTCAATCAAAGTAATATCCAAATGTTATCCCAAATTAAATATGCAAACAAAATCCAGTCGAGCAAAAACTGAGAGGAGAGTGCAAATGGGTACCTGGTAAGGATCAAAGCTCTCATTTTCTGATACTTTGAGAAAAGTTGCTAGGCAAACCAGCTGTGGATTATTGGACAGAAGGAAACCTTCATGGGATTAGCACATCATAGAAGATTGAAAAACTTGAATCTCGGGTATAATCTGCTGTTGCACCAACCTTAACTAAAGCCGTCCCAAGGTATACAAGAGCAGCTTTGACAGAGGTTCCCAGTGTATCATACTCAGATCTGCACATAAACTTGTTAGTGCAAACATCAATTGAAGTCATCACTTAACCCACACAAACCCTTTAGCACATAGAAACAGTCTTCCATCATTCTCAAATTTAATCCTCCCCACAAAACACATACTTCAACTACAACTACATACATGCAGAAAGAGACAAAATCTAAAGAAGAAAGAGGAAGGACAAAAAAAAACTATCAACTCAAGAACATGCTAGGACATACGAAACTGTTCTCTCCAGTGGCTCCTGAGGTACATCAATAAAATATCATAAACTCAAAGTATGCAAGTTCCAATTCTTTTCACTCATCACTCTAGAGTACCCAATGGATTTATTAAAACTTAAAGAATATTAGAACAAACTGTGCTATTTCACAGCAAATCGTCATCAAACAACTTGAACATTGCTTCCATTTAAAATTGTTAAGGATAAGGGCAGAATAGCCATTTGATGTCTTTTATATATACTGCGTTCATATATCCTTGTAATAGTAGTTAATTAATAATAATCTTCCTTCTTTGAAACAAAACATGGTAGCAGAGCCATCGTGAATCACCTACCACCGTCACCTACCACCGTGTAGCACCAACCACCACTCTCCGCCACCATCACCCACCGTCAACCATCCTCCATGCTTCGTCCTTCTTAGTCAACTGTCGTTGTCCCCCACCAAAGCCAGAACTCATCAGAAACTCTAATCAGAGGTCGCCCAAGCCCAAAACCAAAAAAAAAAAAAGCAAGCCAGATCAGGCGTCGCCCGACGAGGCCAGATCTGGTGTCGTCCGGCGTCACCTAGGCCAACAAGGCCAGATCCCGCCTCGTCCGACGTCGGGTAGGCAGGGGAAACCCAGACCCATCGTCAATTACGCCGACAAAGCCAGATCCTGCCTCTTCCGACGTCGGATAGGCTTGGGAAACCCAGACGCATCGTCGCCTACCCTGGCGAGTTCAGGTCTGAAGTCGTCGAGGTCAGCAGCAGGTCAGCAAGCCCAGTTCTAGTATCTGGGGCCTTCCGACGCCCAGCAAGCTCATCTTCGAGAGTACAGAAGTTGAGCTTTCTTTGATGCTTTGTTTTGTATGGTAATTGCAACTGGGTTCGTTTCTGCTGGTGTGGCTGCTGGGTTATTATCATTGCTGGTGTGGTTGAAAGGCAATCTTCTTACTCAGTAAATGTCGCAGAATTCGTATCACAAGAGCTTCTGTTGACGATGTCCAAAGTTCTGGAATTTTGACTTCTGTGCTGGACAGTTCTTAGATGCTTGAAATCAGTAGAGTGGAGTTACTCTAAGTTAGTGTATTTTGTGTGGGGGCTGCGTTGGCTACAGCAATTTTTGGGAATGCAGTTGTGAGCTACTGTGGATTGAACTCTATTTTCTGTTTCAAGATATTATTGTGGCTGATTAATATATTATCTTCAAGTCTCAGTTACTCCACTACTGTGACTTCTATTTTGTGTTTGAACTGGACCAAGTTCCTTGTTCACTCAGTAATGGTTATTGGATCGAGTTCTGGATCCCCTTTTGGTCATTTTCAATTGACAACTGTCAATTTGGATGGCACTAATTATCCATCATGGTCTACGGCTGTTGAAGTCTATCTTACTGCCACCGAACAACTTGATTTTCTTACATCAACCGCACCGGGACCATCTGAGAAAGAGAAACTTGCCAAGTGGATTGCAGGAGGTGCTATGATTCGAACCCTTCTATGGAATAGCATGGATCCTAAGGTTAGTCCCCACTTTATTCAGTGTAAGTCTGCTAAGGCGGTTTGGGAGAAATGTGCATTGCTCTATTCTAGCGAAAATAATATGACGCGAGTATGTGACACTTGGGAAGCATTATTTGAAATTCAGCGTGGAGATCAATCTTTATATGATCATTATGCTCAGTGTACTACTCTTTGTCAACGTTTGGGTACTTATCTTCCTACCTCGGATGATCTATGTATTTTGGCCAAGCGACAAGAGGATCTGCAGACAATATTGTATCTTAAGTCATTGGGGTCCCAGTATACATCTCTTAGGCAACACATTACATCACAGAGCTCACTTCCCACAGTGGATGAAGTCTTCTCTCAAGCTCTTCGTTCTATAGTTACTGAGACAGTTTTATCCATGCCAACTGTGGAGACGAGCGCAACGCTTTCCCATGGTCCTGGTGAGCGTGGGAGTCGTGGTCGAGGTTACCGAGCTCGTGCACGTGGTTTTGTTTATAATGGTAGCCGTGGAGGTCGCGATGAGGGGGCTAACACTCATGGTGCCATTAGTTCTGGAAATAGTCGTAGTTCACGCTATTGCCATCATTGTCAAAGAGCTGGTCATACGGAAACTTATTGCTGTTCTCTTCATCCGGAGCTCAAACTAACTCTTGCAGCATATGCTGAAGTGGAGAATTCTGTTGTTTCTCCTTCATTGGCTCCATCTAGTTCGAGTACAACACAAAGTGTAGGAGATTCAATTACATTGACACGTGCTGCGTATGATACATTGATTAGCTCTCAACAAATGACAGGAACTTCATCTCCTACGGCTACTTTGGCACAAACTTCCAAAGGTAGTTCGTCTTGTTTGTTTTCTGCGACGTCTGATTCTTGGGTCATAGACTCTAGAGCTACCAATCACATGCCCAGTAACTCTAATTTGCTATCTTCATTTCATTCTATGTCTCCTTCATTGTCAAACTCGGTTACATTAGCAAATGGCTCCCAATCTCAGGTTACTGGTACGAGAATTGCTCATTTGAGTCCCTCTCTTTCTTTGTCATCTGTCCTTCACCTATCCCAGTCTCCCTATGATCTGATTTCAGTTAGCACATTGACTAAACAATTGAATTGCTCAACTTTTTCTGTTTCTCGCTGTATTTTCAGAATCTGAGAACTGGACAGACGATTGGTGGGGGACATGAATCAAATGGCTTGTACTATCTTGACAAGAAGGTGTTAGCTGCTGCAACTATGAAGCGTACATCCACTGATGTATATCGAATACATTGTCGAGCTGGTCATCCGCCACCAAACATACTTCGTCGTCTATTTCCTGAGTTCGAGTCTGTGAGTTCTTTTAAGTGGGAAGCATGTCAGCTTGGTAAACATCATAGAGCATCTTTTCCTTCCCATATTCAGAGTCGTGTGTCGAGTCCATTTGAGCTGGATCATTTAGATGTATGGGGTCCATGTCGTGTGTCTGATATTTCTGGATTTAGATACTTTGTTACATTCGAGGATGATTTTTCCCGAATGACTTGGTTATTTTTAATAAAGTACCGTATGGAAATTTTTCATTGTTTTCGATTATTCTACTTCGAAGTGTTGAATCAGTATAATATCTCTGTCAAATATTTACGGTCAGATAATGCTAGAGAATATCTTGCTTCCACTTCTGGTTTCCGGCCATTCATTGATTCTCATGGTATTATCCACCAAACTTCCTGTTCATACACCCAACAGAATGGGGTTGCTGAACGTAAAAATCGCCATCTCCTTGATGTTGCTCGTTGTCTTATATTTCACATGAACTTGCCTACAATTTTTTGGAGCCATGTTGTTCTTACAGCGTGTTATTTAATTAATAGGCTTCCAACTTCTGTTTTTCAGGGGGAGACACCGTTCACTACTTTACATCCAGATCGTCCCCTCTTTTCTTTACCTCTTCAAGTCTTTGGATGTGTTTGTTTTGTACATTCTCTCGCTCCAGGTCTTGATAAGTTGGATTCTCGTGCTGAAAAATGTATCTTTGTGGGATATTCCCGTACTCAAAAGGGATATAAATGTTACAGCCTTGCTACAGCCTTGCTCGTTGTCGTGTATTCGTATCTGCAGACGTGATATTTGTTGAAGACTAGTCATATTTTACCTCTCAGCCTGTTCCCACGACATCTGATGATAGTAATTGTTGTGTCATACCAATTCTTCCATCTCCTTCACTTCCAGACGCTACCTCCACAGGATTTCAGTTTGCTGAGCACACCTATCAACGGCGCAGTACAGCACCTACACATGATTCAGTACCAACACATGATTCATCTATTCCCCCATCAGTTGCTGCACGATCCTCTGATCCTAATGTGCCCATAGCTACTCGAAAAGGTACACGTTCTTGTGTCGGTCGTCCTGTGGATCGTTATGCTCCTTATTCTGGTCTTTTTGAGTGTCTTTGTACTCATCATCCTATTTCCAATTTTTTGTCATATGATAGTTTATCTCCTAGTTTCTCCATATTTGTCTCGTCCTTGTCCTCTGTTTCTGTGCCTAGCAGTGTCGTTGAAGCTCTCGCTCATCCTGGATGGCGGCAAGCAATGGAAGATGAAATGACGGCACTCATTGAGAACCGTACTTGGGAACTCACTTCATTACCTGCGGAGAAACACACTGTTGGTTGCCGTTGGGTATTCACTGTTAAGGTTCATGCTGTCAGTACTCTTGATCGTTTAAAGGCTCGATTGGTTGCAAAGGGATATACTCAAACGTACAGTGTTGATTATGATGATACCTTTTCCCCTGTTGCCAAAATTTCATCTGTTCGTGTATTTATTTCCCTTGTAGCACGTTTTGGTTGGGTTCTTCATCAATTAGATGTGAAAAATGCCTTCCTTCATGGTGATTTATTTGAGGAAGTGTATATGGAGCAACCACCCGGGTTTGTTGCTTAGGAGGAAAATTTGGTATGTCGCTTACATAAAGCCTTACATGGACTCAAGCAATCTCCTCGCGCTTGGTTTGGCAGATTTAGTAATGCTATTATCAAGTTTGGATTAAAGCGCCGTCAAGTAGATCATTCAGTTTTTAGTTCTATCTCTTCAGCCGGTTGTATTATCATTACCGACAATGATTTAAATGGTATCCAACAGCTCAAGCAGTTTCTGCACACAGAATTTAGTACCAAGGATCTGGGACGTCTATGATATTTTCTTGGAATTGAAGTTTGCATATTCACATGGAGGTATCAATTTATCTCAGCGAAAGTATGTGCTTGATATCCTTGATGAGGTTGGATATCTTGGAGTAAAGCCAGTAGATACTCCTATGGAGCCCAACGTGAAGCTTGATGCAGAAAGTGGAGATTTGTTACATGATCCAAGAAAGTATAGAAGATTAGTGGGAAATTTGAACTATCTGACTGTCACAAGGCCTGACATATCTTTTGCTGTCAGTGTAGTCAGTCAGTTCATGAGTTCTCCCCATACTACTTACTGGGATACTATACTTAAAATTATCAAGTACTTGAAGGGAGCGCCAGGTAAAGGGCTACTCTTCAAGAATTATGGACATCTGAATACTATAGGTTTTTCTGATGCAGACTGGGCTGGATGTCCTACCGATAGGAGGTCTACATCGGGTTACCGTGTGTTCCTTGGAGGTAATTTAATCGCCTGGAAAAGTAACAAGCAACGTGTGGTTTCTCGATCAAGTGCTGAAGCAGAGTATAGAGCTATGGCACATGTGGCATGTGAATTACTCTAGTTGAGGATGTTATTATCAGAAATTGGTTTGCCAACATCAGATCCATCGGTATTATATTGTGATAATCAATCGGCTATTCACATTGTGAATAAACCTATCTTCCATGAGCGAACTAAACACATTGAGGTTGACTATCATTTCGTATGGGAGAAAGTTGAGAAAGGGGAGATTATTCTTCAACATGCAAGGACGGAGAACCAACTTGCTGATATTTTTACTAAATCTCTAAGAGGGAGTAGAGTGAGTTTTTTATGTAACAAGTTGGGATTATTTGATATTTACATCCCAACTTGAGGGGGAGTGTTAAGGATAAGGGCAGAATAGTCATTTGATGTCTTTTATATATCTGCGTTTATATATCCTTGTAATAGTAGTTAATTAATAGTAATCTTCCTTCTTTGAAACAAAACAAAAATGCTTGGGGAGCTTCTTATTAAAATCCAGATCTCTTTGGATAGCCGAGTTACGTGGTTATCACCTTAGTAAAAGCTAAATGTGCTCCAATTCTATCTTTGCTAGGAGCTGCTCAAAATACTTACTATCAGTCTACAAATAGTCAATCTACTTCTTTGTGGTATGATAATTAGCACCCTCATGGAATCTCATTGGAGATCCACATACAGAGAATAGTCGATGATGCTACTTAGCTCTTAGTTCAAAGGTTTCTGCTATTATCTAAGGTTATGATTGAGATGGTCCTGATGCTCAATCTCGATATGCTGGCCATACAGACATCACGTGGTGTGCTCATCGCGGATTCTTCTCTTGATGATAAATTTTTTTGCACTGCCTCTCCTTCTGTGTTTATTAATTTATTTTGTTTAATACAACATGAAGGGAATAGGCTTATATGGTTTTTACTTATTGTGCCTAAATTCTGCATCATTCCGAATATGCCTACATTTGGTAGGATTGGAAGATGGCCCAATCTTGCAAATGATTCACTCAGCAGTTGTGCAAGCAATCTAATGGAGTCGAGCTCACTCATCATTCAAATGCAGCTTCTCTTCTCAGATTAGGAAAGAAATGCTTCAGCTGTGTCTTGTTGAAACGATCCAGGATATTGGTCTGCTAAATTTGAATGGATAAAGACCACTTAAGGGTGCAGATTTTAAGAAAAATTTTGTCGAAGTTTTGCTTGGGAATAGCTGCATTTACCTCATCTGGAGAGGTAGCAATGAGATAATCCATTCTCAGAACCAGCCTCCCATATAAAGAGTGGCTAAATTGGTTGTGTTTACTGTCGAGTGCAAATATAATAGTCATACCAGCATTGGGAATAATGCATCTCTAACTTGCACCTTTGGCTTTGTTCTAAATTGGAAGTTTCCTTGTGAAGTCTTTCTTTTGGGGTATGACTTAGTCCATTCATAAGCTGATTGTGATACTAATTTTTCCAAGAGGAGTCACAGCTCACGATCTTGAGCATATGGGCTTGAGGCAGGTCTAGTCCACCCAGAACAAACAAGAACAGGAGATTAGCTAAATCACCAACTGAATGCCACTCTCTCGAACTTTCCTCATTTCATAATTAAGCAATTATCTCTCGAGCCCATTCCTCTTTGTGATTAAGTCAGTTTCGGCACCACCAGAACAAACAACAGGAGCCCAACCCTTCATTCTATCCCTATCGCCGACGCACCCCAGACACATTCGACAATAAATCAAACAGTCATCGATGAGCAACTACCGAGATACAAAAGCATGCTTTTTATTCCAATCGGAATTGAATTCAGGAAAACCGAAAAGAAAACTATCGACATGTGACTAGAAAGCACGCGAATAATGTCCCTAGAGCAATCGATAGGCAGCGATCGAGCTTCGGAAAGCGGATCAGAATGAGCGCGCAAAAAGGAAGAATGACTTACAGGGGAGTGGCGGAGTAGTAGACGGCGTGAGGGCCGAACGTGAGGATCGCGCAGTTGAAGAAGTGGAACACCGTCATGCTCCTTCGCTTCCCTCTTCGAAGCACCCGACGAGGATTTGAGAAGCGACGCTGCGAAAGCGAGGAGGAGGAAGAGGAGAGCGACAGCGAGAGAGATCGAGAAAAAAACAAGCAGAACAGAGCGACAATGAATCGGAGCGACCGACCGATGATTTGCGCAACTCTCGAGTTCCAGAACGGGCCCTACAGATCTTCTCAATCTACGCAAAATGCCACTAGGTGTTGGGCCTGTAGCTTGGGCTCATCCCGAGCTCAGCTTTGGGCAACGCAATGTGTCTCACTTTTGGGCTCTACATTGGGGCCCAGATAGAATCATCTCGACCTTGGGCTCAAATTAGAGGCCATTGTTGGGCCGGTGGTGTCGAATCCCAAAAAATAATTGTTCGATAGCAAGTTGATCAGGTAATTCAATAAAAAAAAATGATAATTAGCACTCGATTTCATCAGTACCATCTGACCCAATCCAGTTCCATTTTGTTTACTTGTTCAATTTCAATTTGCTCCTAACTATGTTACCGCGGCAGGTTGGGCCAGCAAGACGAGTCTTTGTACCATGTGAGAGACCTTTTTGCCCAAGCCCGTTCAGTTTGCCTCTTCCTTTCTGGGGCTCAGCCTTGGGCCTTTTTGGGGCTTGCGTGAGCCAACTCCATGATCCCATTTTCGTTAGTGCCTTATTCTTGCACTCGATTTCTATGAGCTTATCTGAAGCGTCAAATCATGTGATGATTTTTCGTACGAGGTCACCAAATTCGATTTTGTCACGTTACACTCGTACATTAGACTAAAATGATCAATATGCGCGTTATGGTTGTTACCTTTTTGGAGAAAGGAAAAAGTGAAGGGCTCCCTTCCCTTTTGGTACACTTGCAAGTGGGCCAATGGGACAATTTAAGTGTGCACTAGCCAAAACAAGACAAACTACTTCGAGTAGAATTGATTCATTCTCGACCAAAATCCAACGAGTGATGGTGACATGAGACATAACAAAGTGAGGTGCTTTTAATGGTTCATTCAAGCTTAGAAACATTGTCAAACAAGCTATATCAAATCAAGTACATAGAAAAGAGGACAAGCATTTGCATCCACCGGAGGCCATTAAGATCAATGCCGTCCCAAATGTGTTTATAGTGAAGATAACGGAATAATTACCCAAAAAGTTGTAGATCTATTATAGTTATGTTGATTCACACCTTTTTTTTTATTTTTTTGATAATTGAGTCTCAAACCTTTTATATTTATACCAATTCAGTTCATCCGATAAATTTTGATCGGAAATCGTTGAGCGGGGCGACCGAAGCCGACGTAGACAATTTTTTTTATTATAGTTTAGTATTTTTTCGATTTTTATTTTATTTTACCTTTTTTTTCTTTCTTTCCTTCTTCCTCTGGTCGGTCGATCAGCTCGAGGCCAGGGCTAGTGAGTTAAAGTTATCCAAGTCAGCGTTGATCGCGCTACCTCTGCCCCACGCATCATTTTCCTATCAAAACTGATTGAATTGATTGAATCGATTGAATCGGCACAAATGCAAAAAAGATTATGAGTCAATTGGCAAAAAAAAAAAACCTAGAACGAAATTGGCACCATTACAATTGATTTTTTGCGAAGATAACTATGAACAGCCAATAGGAAATGCTCCTTACCAAAAAAACAAAAAATCAACCAATAGGAAATGCTCAACATTCTTCTCATGTCAAAGGAGAAAAGAAAATCGAAAACGCACAAATCTGTCTAATGATACATGTGTTATGATACACTTCAAGGTTATTTTTTTTATCAATTTAAGGGTGCAAATCAGAGATATATATGTTTCAGAAAAGAAAGATTAGTACAAGTTATTTGAGTGTGAGTCCCATAATAGAAAATCTCTGGGCAAAAGATTCCACAAGTGTCTTTATCTTCCACATGAAACTCCAATCCACGTTTCAACCATTTCATCCTTGACCACACCATCCCCCTCTCCCTGACTGCACATGGTCTGCAATTGTTCTTGTGTTTTTTTATACCTTTTCAAGTCCTAAGTGCCATAATGCTCTTTTGCAGGTTTGGACTTTTGGATCCGACCCATTTTCATATGATTCTCTCTCCAGGAAAATCATGTGTGTTTATCTTATCTGCTTGTCTGTTTGAACCCTTTTTTCTTGTTCTTTTCCCCAACAGACCAGCCCACGAGAAGATGATAGACTAACGCATTTCTTCCTGCTCCTAACATAAATTCAAACGGATCCTTGCCCTTGATGAATAGGCGAGAAGAAACATTTCACTAACACGCCATTGGAATCTAGATTGTCAATTTTGTAGGATTAGTTTGGTGCACAATCGAAAATTGCAAAGAGAGAGAAAATAACGTCTGAAATATGAGATATTCTCAAAGTGATACAAAAATTGGAGCATCTATGAAAGTTATATATATATACTCAAGACGGGTATGGACCGTTGAATTCAATATATCTTTCGCTGGACTTGCTGTATGCTAGAGCTTATACTTGCTCGGTTCACATGCTTTATGGCTGCATTCAATAACTTCTCCTCTACTAATAAGAGTGACAAACAACAGGAGAACATAATATATGCACGAATACATAAATCTGTCTATACTGTACTCTGATGTTACTTATGGCCCCATTGTAAGCAGAGTTTGGTCTTCTGTAGTCCAAGCGACTAGCAAGAATAAAACTCAGAACAAGACTAGCTTGAAGAAGGAAGAGAGGCCGGCAGCAGCACAAAATTCTCAACAGACGACAAGGGAAACTGGGAGAAATTTGGGTTCGAGCCTCGGCCACACGCCAATGAAAAAACAGATAGACGTGACGGGTTGCATCCAATTTCACATTTTTACTATCTTATCCAAAGTGATCTATTAATACCATGAAAGAGTAAGTTAACCACAATCTCATGAACTGAACAATGGAGAAAAAAATTTGATGCAGAGGAGATAGTTTTGAGAGAGAAGGAGCCAACGAGTTGGTTCGAACATGGCTTAACAACCGAAAATTATTATTTCCTTGAAGATGGTCCCAAATGAGAGGGAAATGTTGTGCGCAGGTGTAAGTTGCAGCAATGGCCCTCCGGGCAGGGTTTTGCTTTGTGAAGAGGAAAAAAATTGGACATGTCATTTTCTTCTTTTGGTCGAGGCAGCTTTTACTTGTCTGAGGTCAAGTTCAGAACCAAAAATTGGCCGGACCCTTGCCTCAATGGCCATTCTGAAATTTCCACCTCCAACTTGAACTGATAATTCAATAAATCCAGCCACGACATGTACTGTTCTCCGTGTGGGTCCTTTTCCATTAGAAATATAAGCCCTAATTCCAAAAAAAAAAAAACCTTAATGAGATTTGTCCCAAAAATATCCGTAACTTTTTGTTTGTCTCATAAAAAATATTCAACTTTTTATTTTGTCCCAAAAAAACCTCAAACTTTGATCTTTGTCCCAACAATATCCACTTCTTTTTTCTCCTAAAAAACCTCCAACTTTTGATTTTGTCCCAAATTTACCACAGTTATTAAAAAAAAAGTATTTCGCACTCAGTTGAACAGATCATATGATTGTTCGACAAGATCAAAATACACTTCCAATTGTTTCAGGGGAGAATGTTTGACACATTGCAGCCGCACTCACTCATTTCGAGACATAATTGAGTTATCCGAGATTCAAATACACATTTTGACAACAGCTTGTTGTCACAGATGCAGGGTCAGCACAATGAGAAGTTCGATTGGTATCGAGGACTATCAACGGGTAATGTCATGCCCTACGCCCCGGCACAGGTGCGCGCGACTCCCTGCAAGCGTACTCTCGAGTCTCAGGATTTATAAATCGAGAGATGCAAGAAAAATCGTTCGCATGTAGAAGCGATAACATAAATTCCTCCGTACAAACATTAGCGGGGACATGGATAGCAAGAATACCATAATTACATTTATACATAACCTTCCACGAGTTCTTACAAAAGCACTGGTAGACTAATCTTGCTAATCGGTAGGGGTAACTGGACCAACTCAAAAGACAACTATTAACATCTCCAAAGAAAACGGACCATCGAGGTCTTCAGCAAAATAACAGTCCAGAAAACGGAAACACCTAGGTAGAGCTGCTGGAGTCGTCAGTCTTCTTGGCATCCTCCGTAGGCTCGTACTACGAGAAAGTCTCCGAGTGTACCTCTACGGTATCCTCCATCGTCTCGTCTGCTGACTGCTCCACCAGGTCTTCCTCGGAGGCTTCGATCTCAATGACCTCGTTGGTGTCTTCTAGAGTGGGGGTCCTTTCAGGAATGTTCCTCGAACCAGCTACTGATCCCTCGACCTTCACAAAATCTCGAGTGGGATGACACCAACTAGGGATAACCCTACGGGGTACCTCAGAGGACTTCAGCGGTCCAATAGTAACCTCTCCTACCCTTCGAAACCAAGTCTCGAACCTATGAGGCTTCCAGCTCTTTCCACCCTCATCGACCCAGACTACAGTACATTTCCTAACGTACACAGTTTCCTGTCCGTCCGGGAACTCCTCAAAATACGCGGACATCTCATTCGGGTCACCTAGTCTGATTGGCAACATTCTCACGGTCTAGGATCTGAAAATGTGATCCCGCAATGGGGTGAGATTTACATCTCGGTAAGACGAGTCCTAACCCTAGGTTAAACTGACCGTACACTCAGGTGAATACAATCAAGAACGAAATGCACAAACAACCACATGAAGCATTCAGCGGTTATTAAATAACATATGGACACAGGCGAGCGTCAAGCACACAATCAAGGCATCATATCTCATCGTTCGAATCAAGCACGCATTACCAAGTCAGGTCACACCTTCCACCCTTCCAGGCCTCCATTGATTCACGCCCGCGTTTATAACGCCTCAGGCTCGGTCCGCATAATTACGCCTCAGATCATCCCATTGACAAATCAGCGTAAACGCATCAGGTTTTCAATTTCATTCTAGGCCTGTGTCAACACATATCAAATTCTGTCCAGCGTCTCAACGCATCAGAACATTAGCCATTTCAACCCCGCGTCTCAACGCATCAGGGCACAATTCAACACAACCCCGTTTCTCAATGCCTTAGGGTATCAATCCATACAACCCGCGTCTCAACGCATCAGGGTGTCATAGGTTTCAAAGCATGCCAGACATTATTTCAGTTTAAACTTCATGATTGAGTACAAGCTCATGTATCGAGCTAGATATCTATGGCATGCAAGGTAATCAATCTCATCACTCACAAGAGGCAATCAATTCATGGCACAAGTATTCAACAAGCATTCAAGCCATCGACACCTCACGAGGACGCACAAAAGATAATCACACCCTAATTCACGAGAATCAACCTAATTCACACCTAATTCACCCAATCGAGTCCAATCCTCTTAGTCAAGATTTAGAAACTTCTTACCTTAGGCTCAACTTAGCAAAATTCTCCTTTCAAGCACTTCAACAATTCAGCCCAAGCAATCCTCAACAGGGCAGCGAACAATCCTAGCGGAACCAATTAATTTGTCAACTTTTATCGCTCAATTCACCAATCCACGGAGCATAAACCTTAACAACGTATTAATTGACATTATAATACGTCTCAATGATGAAATTTGAGCTCAATTGAATCCCAAAAAGCCCCCAAAGTTTTGGTATGCACAGAACCGAAATAGGACATTTTCGATTCAGTGCATATCTCACTCAATTAGCCCTTAAACCATCCTAAATTCTTAATTTATTCACTAATCTACTTGCTAACATATAGTTCTAGGCCTAATAGAGTCTCGCCAAAAATTTGAGCTCAAGGCGACACCAGAAAGCCCACGAACAGGTTCAATTCTCTTAAGCCTACCGCCGGTCAGTTTCTGCCCTTCAAACACAACACTCATTTGAGGTCAAAACTCCATCAAATTCATCCAAAATTTTTACCACAACTCAGTATATATGTTCCCTAGATGTCCACAAAATTTGGCCGAAAGATTCAAACGATTCGAGGCCCTACGGAGTTCAAACAACAGCTTACCTCCAGCTGCGACGGTTTTCGTCGACTCTCGAAAAAATGGCTGGCCGGAGCTCCTCAGTGGGTCAAATGACTTGATTCAAGTTGGAGCTGGTCGGCAAAAGGATGAGGAAGACGCTGGTAGTCGGCTCAATGGTTGGAGATTACCGGAGACGGCGGTAGAGCGGCGCGAAGACGGCGGCAATGGCTGGTTGGGCTGGAGCTACTCACGACTGAAGAAGAGAAGAAGAAAAGGAAGAAAATGGCCATGGAGATTGAGGTCTTCGGCTGAGCATGGAGAGAGAGAGGGGTATACACCAAGTTTGAGAGTCAACCATAAAGAATGGTAGGTTAAAAGTGATTCAATAAATGCCAAAGCCTAATCATTTATCTTCATGTCAATCAAGTCTTCATTCAAGGGCTGTTATTTTTACTAATTTTCGACAGCCATAGGGTATTGCAATTGACCAAAATGCCTGTATCCATTTATTAAGGCAAGGCTAAGGCTTGAGGGGCAAAATGATAATTTTACCCTTGATATCTGGAACGTCATTTTTCTAATTTCAATTTTCTTTGATGAGGCGACGGCCAATCCAATTATAATGTTGAAATTCTTGATTCTCTATTTTCTAATTTCGAGACTCGTCTTTGAATCATTTCTCTGTTAGATGTGATTCCAGTCTATCCCGAATTGACGGGCGGCTTTTGCAAACGTTACGCGTATCGACTTTGTGATTCATATCACACTTAGGGCTCGTCAATTCATGGCGACATTGGTTGTCATGTAATTGCGAGGGTCTATTACTAGTTTCGACGGTCTCGATCGTCATTGTTTGATTTAGGAAAATTTTACAAATTATACATTGGTTAAGCGGCATCACCCGCGCTCCAATCGTATAACGCTAGCAATGCATTCCTTAACCGTTTTTACATTGGCCTTTCATGGCTCTAAATGTCCCCTCGACAATCCTTGTGGTCCAAGTGTCATTTCCTATTCGAGTTCCCTAGGTCCACGTATCTTGTCTCGCGTTAGCCTTCCCCTTTTGGTCAGTTAACTCGAGATTGATCAGATACGAGTGCGATAAGATTGAAATACATCGTTAGATATATTCTCATTAATAAATCTCGAAATGACAGGAAAATCAGAATGTCACAGGTAAGGAGCTGATGACGAGAGTTGTTATTGTCTCGGGATAAGGCCACACCATCGGACGACGGTTGAAAATCACTTGGAGTTTCGACAGAAGCTCAACAGTCGACGTCGGGGTCGTCAAGAATTCTACGAGATGGGTTTTGAGGATTTCTTTTTTGTGAATGAATTGGTAGATTTGGAACAAATTCAAAAGTTGAAGGTTTTTTAGGAGACAAAAAAAGTTGTGGATATTTTTTGGATAAAGGCTAAAGTTTGAGGTATTTTTGGGATTGGATTAGTAAACTTGGGACAAAATTAAAAGTTTAAGGTTTTTTATTGGACATAAAAAAAGTTGTGGATATTTTTGAGACAAAGGCTAAAGTTTGAGGTTTTTTTTGGGATTGACCCGAAATATAATCCATTCTCGAGAAATTCAAGTCATTACATGAATGAGAACGAAAGACCATCCACCTCAATTAGCCAGCCTATGAGTTGAGTGAAAATCACCAGGAAGTTGCAACAAAAAGAACTCATTAGGGTATGAAAGGTCATCTCTTAGCTAGGAAAAAGCCCGTCCAATATGTGGGCAAAAGTACAATTTTATGCCAAAAGTTATGTACGGAGATCATTTTACTACCAAAAGTTTCAAAAGGATAATTCTAGTGCCAAATCGGACACAAAAATATCACTTTTAGTGTCTCCAACAAAAAATTCCGACCATCCATATTACGTGGCATTTTTTAATTATTTTTTTAAAATTTTAGTTGGCACTTTTTTAAGAAAAATGAAGTCCACGCGATCCACGTGAACTTCAAAAATCGGGAAAAAAGTTTAAAAAATAAAATATATATAGTTAAAAAAGAAAAAGTAACAAAAAAAATTAAAATAAAAAAAATTATCTAAAATAAATTGTAATAAGCTAAAAAAATCAGGAAAAAATAAAAAGAAAAAAGTTGGTAGAGGTGGCGAGGGTTTGCTATAACCCTCCCCGCCTAGCTACCGCCCCCATCCAACAATGGCCGGCAACGATCGGCAACTCGCTCATCCCGAAGCTCCATGATTGCTGTTGCGGCCTCCTATTTTCGACGCTTCATTCCAAAGCTCCATGACTACTGCTGCGGCCTCCCATTTCCGACGCTTTCTTCTCCTCCTCCTCCCCCCGTCCTCCTCAAGGCCGAGCTTGTCGAATCAGAACATGAGCACCACGTGCCTATTACAAAAACCCTCGAACAACTAGTAGTACACATCCCAATAGAACTGAATTGAAATGTCATCCACATCGACCCTCTAGCACCCTCTGAATTTCCACTTCAAACGCTTCACCTACAACATCCTCTTGCTATCGACCTCGAAGCACGAAGCCTTGCGTTGTCGTTTGTGATGCAATCGATCAAGATCTCTCTATCATTCCCGTCGAATCTCGTCGCCGTCCCGAAAGCTCTGTGTCCAACAACGTGGTCTTGTCGCAGCACCAACGCCTAGGTTCTCCGCTCGAGCCTTCACGCCTTCGTCCTTGTGTGTGCTTCCTTCGCACAGGTCACCCACGAGAAGTACCACCTCATTGTCGACCACAACAGACACGTAGTATCTAGACCCCGGGCAAGGGTCGGCGACCCTCGTCGATCGGGGTGAGGGCTGCTTCTAGTGAGAGTCACCGACCCTTGCCCAGATCTGTGTGAGGGCCGCCAAGTTCCCTCCTATGGTTAATGCGATCGCTAGCCCCTTGTCGGGTCTCCGCTACCCCCGATGACCATGCTCCACCCTCGCTGGCGATGGCTTGCAATAGTGAGATGGCGGCAACGAGGGTTAAAACAAACCCTCATTGCCTAATCTGTCCTTTTTATTTTTTTAGTTTTTTAGTTTTTTTTTTCAAATTATGTTGAACAAAAAAAATTAAATTAAAAAGAAATGTCATGCTGGACCTCCGACGAGGCATGTCAGCATCATCTATTAATAAAAAAAGTGTCACGTCAGATTTTCGGCGGGCCAAATCGGAATTGATACTAAAACGATTGTTTTTTCAAAAACTTAGCACTAAATTGATTCTTTTGAAACTTTTGATACTAAAGTGATTTCCGTACATAACTTTTGGCACTAAAAGTGTACTTTTATCCAAATATGTGCAATGTTAATATCATTATTAGAAGGGAAGAAGTCACAAAAAAAGGCTAAAATTTGTCCACTCACATATATCTCAACATTTTTTTACACAAAAAAACCTTTAAACTTGTATTCATGTGACAAATTTATGAAAAATTACTAAAAGAGGTCCTAAACCTATGGTGCAATTATATTAATTCAGTCCTAAATCTTTTGTATTTGTGTCAATTTAGCACTTCTAGCCAATTTTGGACTAAAACCGCTGACGTGAAATAACCAATGCTGACGTGATTAATTTTTAATAATTTTTTAATTTTTGAAATTTCTTATTTTTTAATTTCAATTTTTCTTTCTTTTCTTTTTTCTTTTCCTGACTGTCAAGCCCGACGACCAACAAGAGGCAAGAGGGCTGGCGAAGGCAATCCTCGCCCACCCCTAGCGAGGCCCGCCTCGTACCATGGCCGAGCGAGAAGCATACCCAAATCTCAATGAGGCGTAACCAAGCAAATTTCGATGTCCAGAGCTTGAACCGAGCTAAATTAGCATCAATCTCTTTCCACAATCAGTACGAACCCTCAAATGCCCTGCCCCCCTTCTCCACTTTCTTCGGCAGAACTAAACACGGATTTACAGAAATGGAAGCCAGGAATAGAAACAAATAGAAAAGGAGGAGAACGAAGAACGTGCCTCGCAAGATCTGGGTTGGGTTGGGCTTCGCAGGTGGCGGCGATGGCGAGCTTTGCCGAGCTTGACGTCCAGCCGGAGGAGAAAGAAGAAGAGAAAAAGGACAATAAAATAAATTTTAAAATTTAAAATATTATTAAAAATTGGTTATTTGAGCACCTGTCGTCTGATCAAAATTGGCCAGATGACTGAATTGACACAAATACAAAATATTTAGGGATGAATTTGCATGAATGCAAAAGGTATAAGACTGAATTGACCCAAAAAAAAAGTTTAGGACTGTTGTCACAATTACAATAAATTTATGACTTTTTTGGTAATTTTTCCAATATGTTCACCCCAAAATTTTTTCTTTTCGACACCAAAAAAAATCTGAAATTTGTAGGCATCTGACATATTTGCGGTGAAATGTATCACATGCCAACATGTTTGGATTTTTTTTTTTGCAGGGTAAATGTGTCACATGCCTAAAAGTTTAGGATTTTTTGTATCACAAAAAAATAATTTTAGATAAAAGTATTATCCAAATAAACATTTATGATTTTTGGTATCATGGCAAATTTTTTTTTTTGAGTAAATGTGTCACACGGTTTTTTAGTGTTCTAAAAAAGAACGTGGGATATATGTGCCAAGTGAGCATAGTTTAGAATTTTTTTCCTTTCATATAAATGTTGTAATGTTACTTTTTCAGGCTCACATCCCTAGTGATGCACAACATGTGTCGATTTCCTCGAATTTTCCAATGTAATCACACTAAAATTTCCAAAGTTTATAGTACGAAAATGCACACGTCATTTGTTTTCCTTTCAGTACTTCTCTGCGTTTTCTCCTTGAAAAAACAATGAAAAAGCAGAAATGTCTCCACCCTCTTTTCTTTTCCCCCGAAATTGGGTCGTCTTCTGCCTTTTTCTGCTCAGTTCCTCCACCCTTGTTTCGATGACAATTCAATCAATATTCACGTACGGCAGTTAAGTAGGGACTTCGTGAAGGACATGACACACCGTACGATCATTTGGATTCCAGTGAACCTAATAGTGATGATCATGTCGTGGCAGAGAGACAATGGAAGAACAGAAGAACAGCCAGCAGTGTAGTTCTTTTGTTTGTGCGTATGACCAGTGCTCGGGAAGTTGTTGAGACCCAACCCGAGGCACGCTTACCCATGAACTTTTAAGAGATGAAACTATGAGAGGGCGAAAGGTTTTTTGTAATGAAGTGGTTAGGCTAGGGTTTGGTTTTTGCATGTCTTCTTCGGTTTTCCCTGCATGGCATGACCTGTCCCTGGGGAATGTCGATGCTTTTATCTGTCAACTCTTAGCTTTATTTGGGACTTTGATGAAGAATAAACTCTTGCCTGGTTTAATGTCTGTGATCCTTCTCTGACTTCATCCTTCATATCACGCTCTTTTCTTTGAGGTGTGCATGTATTAATTAGTCAATGTTCAGCGTTAGGCATCTCGTTGACCAGTCCAATCTGCCCACATTCACCCCAAAATCCAACTAATAGTATCTCCCTAGGAGACAAGAACACCCAAATCCTAACTAGAGAGAGACCCGAGATCCACTTACTTAAGACTTTCTTGGTAATTTTCCTTATAATAAATGCTATCGAAATCTCCACCCTTGGCTATGGGTGTAATTTGCTCATTTTGTAAGGTTTTGTAGTAATGTTTTTTAGTTTGTTATAATCACCACTTCCCTTAATCTTTTTTCCATAATGTTTTTCCGTTATCATTTTAGTAAAGTGTAGCACTAGTAAATTCCCTAGGTCAGACTGGTAATGAGGAATTGTCCGGTCAATCCTGAACATATTATATAGATGTCAATTCAATTTTAAACTTTTTAATTTTTCTTATTTAGTCCTAAACCTTTAAGCAAAATTTCAATATAGTCCTCCCTTTCAATTTTGGAAAAAAAAATGTCGACCTATCAATGTGCTATGTAAGATGACCGACGTATGACTAGACTGACACATCAGTAATTTTTGACAAAAAATGAACTTAATGACTACATTGGACTTCGTCACAAATGTTTAGGACTAAATTGAAAAAATAACAAAAATTATTAAAAATATCACATCCGTGCCGGCAACACCGCATCAGCACCGATTGATGTCCATGTCAGCGTTGATCGGCTAAAGTTGTCCGTATGGATTGAATTAGCAAAAATACAAAAGGTTTAGGACTAAATTAGCACAAATATAAAATGTTTAGGACTGAATTAACACAATTACAATAGATTTTGGACTTTTGCATCGGCACTAATTCGATCATAAACCTATCAATTGGGAAAATTTAGTTCTAAACTTTTTCATATTGATACTAATTCAGTTCATCCAGCCAATTTATGTTGAAAATTGCTTACGTAGATGCTGGTTATCTTACATGACATGGCGGCGCTAACATGGGCTTTTCTAAAATTTTTAACAATTTTTTTATTATCATTTTTTATTTATTTATTTCTCTTTCTTTCTGTTCTTTCCCTTTTTCTTTAGCAGGTGGTTGGATGGCCACCGGCCATGGACTGAATTGCATACCAATGCAATTACAATATATATTTTTTCATTTCCTAAAGAAGAAAAAGATGGATGGACTGAATTGGTACCATATAGGACTAAATTGCATACCAATCTAAATCTTAAAAACCTATGTTGGCTGCGCCACATAGGAAATCTGAGGTTCACGTCAGCAATGTCTAGCTTAAATTGATCGAAAGAACTGAATTAGTACAAATACAAAAAGCTTTAAGACTAAATTGGTTTAATTGCAAAGTTATGACTGAAGGTGCCAATATAATAGGTTTAAGACTTTTTTTCGGGAAAGCTACTAATAAAGTGCTAAACCTATTGCGATTGTGTCAATTCAGCCTTTAATCTTTTTTTGTTGGCCAATTCAATCCTAGAACTTTTGTATTTGTACTAATTCAGTACTAAACTTTTTGCATTTAAACCGAGCTAATCCTTCTAGTCAATTTCAATAGAAAATCGCTGATGCGACAGGATCGGCACAGACGTGGTTTTTTTTAAATAGTTTTTAATAACTTATTTAATTTTTTCTTTTTTCCCCGTCCCTTCTTCCTCGGCCACACCTTTGATCGGTGATACCTCTAATTGGCCAGAGGTGTGGCCTCTCTTTCCACTAGCGATGGCGAGGCTCGTCCTCACAGAATATGACGGGGTGATCCTCACCCAACCCCTCGCGAGGTTGCCTAGCCATTTTGACCTCGCCCAGTGATGGTGAGATCGAGCCTCAGCGAGGCGATGGCGAGGCCAAGCCTTGTTGCCCCTCGCAAGGCCGATCGTGCAGTCGCCATTGGCTGGCAAGGCCGCACCTCTAGCTGGCCTGAGATGTTGCCAATCAAAGGTGTGGCTTAGGAAGAAAATAAAAGAAAATAAATAAATAATAAATTTGAAAAATATTTAAAAATTATCACGTCAGCATCGATTGTGCCATGTCAATGGTTTCTAGCCAAAATTAACCAAAAAGACTGGATTGACACAAAAACAAAAATTTTAGAAATGAACTGGCCAAAACAAGTTTAAGGCTAAAGTGGAGGTCGCGGCTGTCGTGCTAGTTTCCCCGAGTAATAGTTGAGTGTGCGCAAGCTGGCTCGGACACCACGGTCATTAAAAAAAAATTAAATTGGCACAATTGCAACATGTTTAAGACTTTTTTGGCAATTATTCCAGCTTTTTAGCTATGCAACGACACACAAGATGAAGGACAATGTCACCCCATGAATCCGTTGATGTGCTGACTTCGTGGGTAAGAATATAGTTTAAGACTTGAGGGCTTTTTAGATGCTAAGGAATGAAGTTATCTCAAAGTCAAAAGGTGTGAAGGATAACTATCCCTGACCTTTTGAAGTTGTTCATGGAAAAATGCATACGATATGGTGGAGGCTTCAAGTTCCCAGGCTTGAATTTTTTTTCCTTGAGGAGGATTAGGACTTTCGTAAGTGGCCATATGACATTGATGCCCTAACCTTAGCCGTCCTTGGAATACACTGCTTTATCTACCACATGCTTACAAGTTGCTTATTTCATTTTCACAAAATAAAAAAATGGGAATGAAAAAAATGAAATAATCTGGTTAAATTCACAGTTAGGTGTCATTGTTATTTCATTTTGAAAGTTTACGCAAACGTGATCCAATGTATAAATGTTTACATTGTCCGTTATATGACAGTTGTTAATCCATATTCCGCCATGTGAGCTTTACCTAAATTACGAAAATGTGATAATAAAATGACCTAAAATCGGAAGATGTGTATGCTTACATTATTTGGTGACTTTCTTCAATTTTTTTTTTGTGCTACCGATGAGTTAAGGTTTCTGTGAATCTATGATCAACGCAAGGTTTCAATGGCATGAACGTAACCAATTGAGATATGTGGCTCAACGGTCCAAATCCAGATGAGTATCCTCCCACGCTTGAGTCATGCAAACGACCCAACGGATACAAAGATTGGAGAGAGAGAGATTAGTGTTATTATGCATCTTGCACACGCGAATTGTGTTAGGTGGGTCAATTGGATATTTTAAAAGACTTGAACTTGGGTTCCCTCTTGGTGATCTTCCCGCGTAAAAGTATGGGGGCTTGTACTGACTTTTGTTAACTCACCTCATATGAACTATTAGATCGGGTAGGATCGAATAGATATTGCAAAAAATTCGGAGATATATAGTCGACGTATGAACTGTTGCAACGCCAAATTGACCCAAATTTAAATGTTTTTTTTTTAACCGAGGGTCCGCAGATATACACATTGACTTGCGTCTGCGTCAGCACTGCGTCAATATCTTGGGGAGAGCTAGTATAACGGCCCACCAGCCATGGCCCCCCACTTAAGTCATGAAGCCGAGTTGGGAGTTTCGAATCAGTGACCTGAAAAGGAATAGCACGCTTTCAACTAACTCGGCCATGCATGGGTGAATTATCCAAATTTAAATGTTCGAAAAGGGCATAATCAATAAACGACCATTAACAGCTGTGTCCCTCTTTTGTGGTTTACGATTGGAGCTATCAGTTTGCGTCCTTCTCAAGTGTGAGTGATACCCTTTCTAAGCACACCCATTAATTGCACTTATGGGGACTGAGTTTCAGTCACGTTCTTACTCATTAACTCATGATTACAGTTACTACGGTGATCATCATCATTATCATCATCAGGCAATAATAGCAACCCTTTGCCAGTCGTCGCCTCTCCCTTTCCAAGAGAGCATCTTTTCTCGCCCTAGACGACATAGAAGAACTCAAAACTCTCTCTCTCTCGCTCTCTCTGATGGAGATTAATCAACAGCGACCCAAGAAGAATATAATATCATTCTATGTGATGTAATGTCGTGGTGCGCGTCAGCCCAAACGGCGGTGATTTCGGTGATTCCTTGTTTTCTTTTTTGTCGTGGTTAGTCAAATTCGGGGAGAGAGAGAAGAAGAAGAAGGTGACATTCAAATCTCGAAGCAAAACACATGCATGGCTGTAACTCATTCCCTCACGCTAATCAACCATAAAGAAGCTAATATTCTTCCGATTAGTATAGAGTCAATAGAATATTAGGGCCAAAAGCATGAACTTTGAGATTGCTGTTTACATTATTTTTAACGAGCCATTTGGGTTCGGGAGTACTGCCCACGAGTGACGGTATTCAAATACTTTTACTTTTTTTCCTCCATTTTTTTTTTTGTAATTTAGTGGCATTTTATAATTCTCTATATTTACCCTAGAGGTAGGGCACGATTAGTCTTACCTAACCAGTGTACAGCCTATAGGCATGATCTAAAAGTAGCCACGAACCCACAAACTAACTAGGTATAGTAGCTGTTTGACTTTTGGTCAGCGGACCAATGTGTTCTAGGGTTTATCTTCTAAAGCTTCCAGAGAATTTTACGTTCTGGTCTTCTTCAGTTCTGGGATCTTAACACTGCCATTTTAATTGGGTGTAAACATTCTAAAGTTTGGAACCCTATGCGGAGAAACAATTTAAAAAAAAAGGTCATATAAGTATGAACCATGCACAGGAGTGGGAAAGGGAAATAAATACGCGAAAAGCAGTAATAAGTCTAGGTAATTTTATTCATTCCATGCTGCCGTGGCAAAGTGGTAATATTTGCGGTGAAGAGGTCAGTATTTTAGTAGTTTTCTCTGTGTGTGTAGCATATGCACGAGACATGAGTCACATATAATACGAGGGAGTGACTTTGGATTTAAAGTCTTAACTAGCTGTAGCACATGTCTGTCTTTGCGCAATCTTCACTAAATCTAATATTCTCTTCTGCTTACAAAATTAGGGCAAGCAATTTAAAAGTAAAATGTATGGAGTACACGGAGACAGGGTAGGTGCCCTATTCAAGCAAATGCTGGGTGCCAACTTGCCCGGTCACTGCTTATCTTACCATTGCTTTGACGTGAAATTGAATGATCCTCCTCTCTAGGAATATGATAGTGGCAATAGACAAAGTAGGGCTAAGAAGTGTTCCTCCTATACGACAAACACATGGAATATGGAATATATAGCCCAAGCGTTCGACAACATAACAAGCAAGCCACAGAGAGAGAGAGAGAGTTTATTGGGAGGTACTAGAGAAATGAGAAGACAACAAAGGGGTTTTGCATTTCCCGGAGAATCTAGAGCGCATAAGGCGCTGACCATGGCTTTGAGGAACCATTAGTTTAAGCTCACATGATTTGAACGTATTCAAGTCTCCCTTTTCTTCCTTTCCGCGAGGAAGAAGTTAAATGAAAGGGGGACATTTTTCTAAAGTAGCTCGAGGGAGGAAGAGTCCACGCCCAAGGCGGACTTATTTAATATTGGATTAACCACAATTCAAAATGGGAATTTGTTTGAGATTTGACACTAAACGATTATCATACTTCATTAAAAATAAGCGATCACGAGTTCGACTTTTGTGGATCTTTTTTTCGAGCTACCTAACAAATTTTCCCTAGAATTATCGTGTTTGGACTCATAGAGAAATTGTCGTGATAATTTGGAAAAGAGAGGAAATACATCCAGAAGATTAACCAAAATGAGATTAAACCAATGAAACAAGGTGGCATAGAAGCGAGAGAAAGGAGAGAACAAAGAGGATTTGAGAAAAACGAGAATGAGCACAGAGTAATTACAGAAGATTTTGGTTGCACGAAAATCATTTTCCACTTGCAATTTGTGCATAATTAACTTGAAAAAAGCGAATAGTTCTAGGTCTCAAATGGTCTCAAAATTAGGACCGTTTATGTAAAAACATCTTTATATTAAAAGGTGTACAATGAACATATTACTACCACATTAGCTTAAACACGTGGTCACGAGTCACGTGACGGGGGAGGAGGAACCCCCACGTTGATGCCGAGGGATATGGGGTAGCAGGGCGGGGCGTGGGTTCCACGCGCCGGGTGGGGCTTGACGGGCAGGATGAGGATGATGGGGTCGGGACCAAAGGGAATATTTGGACACGGAGAGGGAATATTGGGGGCATGAGAGGTGATGAAGACAATACGCAAGACGTTGAAATTGTATATTGTCCATGTTTGGAGTGCCCACTACACTGCTACAGTTGCCTTTCCAACGAGTCTTCATTGCGCTCACGCGCCACCAATCGCCACTGCCAAAGTCTTACCTGGTCCTCTACTCATCCCGTGTTTTGATCTATCGATGTTTCTCAAAGAGAAGATATGGTCATGAGCCCCATTAATGTCATTGAGCCATTGAGTTTGGTTGTTTGAGCGATTGACATGGAAGTTGCCTTGAGAGAGCCGGTTTAGAGGTCACTAGTTCTTTTAGTGCTCGTCGGAGCAACTTCGGTGCGACTTGCGCGCCCCACATGAGTGCCTCTTCGTCGTGGTCACCTTGTCCCCATTGATGGTGGCAACAAGAAGGGAAAGGGGGGATATGGAGGTCGACATGGGTTTGGGGGTAGAGAGAGAGAGAGAGCGCTCCTCATTGTTGAGGGAGTTAGGGAGATGGGTGAGATAGATGAGTGTGGAGCGACACGAGTTGCAGTGTAGTTAGACTGAGGTGATGTCTGGGGGTGACACGACCGAGGAGAAAAGGCAAAGAAGATGGGAGGAAAGGCAATAGCGATTTTTCTTCCTTGGGTGTTTATTGGACACGTGACACACACCTGAAGCTCGATTAGGTGATAACATTAAATGGAAATAGGATATGATAACATTGACCCACACCCAATCAAGGAAGCCTACTAGGCCTTATTAAACCAAGAAGAGTTAGTCTTAAAAGGTTGTATATACCATCAAAATGATCAAGCTAATCAACGTACGACTGCTTTGTGCCTCCTTTAAAGGACTATTGTGTCGAGCAAAAGCAATCTCTTTCAAGATTTGTTCCAACAAGGCTCCGAGTGTCTCGAGAGTACCGCTCGTCTTTCAAAATGCACTAGCGACTAAATGATGGACGTACAATTTATAACGGAAGAAATAGTAGACACATGCTCTAATTAATTCTTTACAATCTTAAGCTGCGACCATATTAACAACTCCGCTGCTGGAATGTGCATAGCTTCCCCTTAGTATAGAAGACTTTATCACGTGACATTGATGTCGAAATCATCTGCCTCTTACATACTCATTCAAAAGTGACTTTTAGCTTGATGAGGAAGATCTTCCTGGTCCTTGAAGGTACATAGTCACAAGTGTTAAGCATATGAAACCAATGGGATGACTGAAAGCTTTGTGTTTGGAATCATCATTTTCACTACATTTTCACGACATTATAAAGCATGAGATAATGGATGGGATATATGCACTTGATTGGAAAAAGATTAATTATGGTTCCGGCAACAACCTCCTAAGGACCTATGATAGACATCTAGAGACCAGTTTGTATATACATGAGATCTTACATAGACAGACTGCAAAACAAGAAATAGATGCGTTTCTTTCTCTATTTTATTGTTCACGAGAGCTCAGCTCAGCTCATTCTAGGCTAAAGTCTAACAATTGCGCTGGGGCTTCGCACGTGTCCAGCTCGGTAACCTACATAAGACCGACCACGCATGGACTAGTTTTGCGAGCGAAGAAAGCGTCGACAACATAGACATTGACTCGTCATGGCAATTTAGTCAAAATGGTGGCCACCCAAAAAATCATTTGTCATTTTCCCAAACAAAATATAGTTGTGCTTCTTCTTCTTCTTCTTTTGGATCGAAGTCGTACCATAATAACATTTATTTTTATATAAAGAACTAAAATTTTCTTCAGTAGACATTTCCCGTATTTTTTTTTCATTTGAAAGCACAATGCATTTATCACATCACCGGCCATTTTCTAAACTCAAATGGTGCACAATTTTCATTTCCTCCCAACAAAAAAAAAATTGTAGGTTTGTTTTGATTCGTGGATTGAAGTCGTAGAAAGAACTAAAAGTATGTGCGGCGAACATTTCACATGTTTGGAAAGCAAAGCTAGGTCAGAGCGGATCCAAGTATAAATTATCGAGACAAGCAAATCCCTGTCCGCAAGGAAAAGAAGGTTCGGGCGCCTAATCAAAACTCCATGCTAATCAAAGGTGAGTTTTGGCCACCATTGATGGAGATGCGCAAGGGTCACATCTGCTTGTGGGAAAGGGCCAATAATAAAGGGCAATTCAGATGCAGCAGAGGGATATTTCTAGGCGTGCTAGTCAATCCTCGTTCATGAAATAAAAATGGGAATATTCTAAACTCATTAAATGACATAATCGAAATTTTACAAATTCAAGTGGAACCAGAAAGAGAAAAAAGCATTTTAAAAAGTGTGAATTTCTTTTCTTTCCATGGCCAAAGGGGGAGGGTGTCACCATCCATCAATGTGTAAGAAAGAGACCCCCCCCGACTTTTCTCTTGCTATTATCATTCCAACCATTCCCATCAAGAAAGCACCATTTATCACATCCCTGCCTCGCTCCTCTTGCTTCTTCATTGATTTCTTCTTTTGAATATGCCATTAAAGATAAGGAAGTAGTACCTTCTCTCTCTCTCTCTCTCTCTCTCTCTCTCTGAGCGCTCTGCACTCGCTGCATCGCTCCTTAAATAAAATTTCTTTCTCTTTTCACAAGGCTTTGCCTTCAGAAGAGCTTCATCCCAGAAAAAGAACTCTTGTTACTTTCTCTTTCTTTCTCTCTGCATTCATTCATTTTCTTCAAATTTTCTTTTTCAATCCCTAGCTGGGTTCCTCTCGAATCTGTCTCCTTTTCTTGCACTGATCTCTATTCAAACCTAGAGAGAGATCCCACCAAAAAGCCTATGTTGTTCCATCCTCCTCCTCCTCCTCCTCAGTTTCTCTTCTTTTTAAGCACACCCCCCACGCAAATCATAAGGCACTCATGATCTAATCACAACCTCCGCCATTCCATTGTCAGCCTTTTATATCTCTCTCTTCCTCACATTCTTTACTTACCAATTTCTAGTTTTCTTTGATTCTCCTGTTTCCTTGTTAGGACTCTCTACCATAACTTATCCCTCATCACATTTTTCACTTTAAGATCCCCAACTCTCATCCCCTTGTTTTCTAGATCAAGACCCCAGATGACAACCCCACCGACAACTTTCCCTGATCTTTCCTTGCAAATCAATCCCCCAGGTGTTCCAGATTCTGGCAAGAAGGTCGTGGCTCATGGCTTCGACGATTTTGCAACGAAGCCGTTCTGCAGTGAAATGAGCTCGACCACCGATTCCGGCAGCAGCGGGAGCGATTTGAGCCATGAGAACAATTTCTTGTCACAAGAGAGGAGTTTTGGTCATGGCCATGGTGAGCCCACATTGAGCTTAGGGTTTGCAATGGGCGATGTCGGCCATTCAACCTCGCAACCACCACCTAGAAACCTCAGTCACCACCACCATCCTCATATATATGGCCGCGAGTTCAAGCGGAGCGCTCAAGTCTCGAGCAGCTTAAGGAGAAGTATTAGAGCGCCCAGGATGAGATGGACCACGACTCTCCATGCCCATTTTGTTCATGCAGTCCAGCTTCTAGGCGGTCATGAAAGTAAATCCACGCACACATCGTGAATATGCTTTCATATCACATTTCGTTTATTGGACATTTCTTGACTTAGCCAAAAGAACCAAACAAATATAAAATTAAAAAATAAATAAAAATAAAAGTGAAGACTCTTCTTTTGCTTATGCACTTCACTCGTTTTGACTGTCAAAACAGGTCATTAGAAATGGGTCGTGGAGAAGTTTAATCTGATTGAATGTAATTGTACAGGAGCAACCCCAAAATCTGTACTGGAGTTGATGAACGTGAAGGATCTAACCCTAGCCCACGTGAAGAGTCACTTGCAGGTGGGTGTTTCCTCTTTGCGCTTTTCCTTCTTGTTTGTTTGTTTGGGTTTCCTTCTTTTTTTTTTGTATGTGGGGAATTAGTTTCTCCCACATAGTCTCTTGATCTCATGAATTGAGAATGACATTTACGGTTTCCATGATTTTTTTTTTACTTTGTCCTTTGTTGTATTCCATGATGTTTTCTGCATTTGTGGTGGGTACTGGATTACAAGAGGTAAGGACAAAGGGGCATCTATAGAGCTCTGTCCCTATAGCTATAGGGCATTAATCTTGGCATTGTGGACTTCAATTTCGCTTACTTATTAATTTTTCGTGGGGTTTTGATTTTTATCACGCAGATGTATAGAACAGTGAAGAGTACTGACAAAGGGTCGTCTGGTAATTGCGGATTTAACTTCTCCTCCGGTTACGGATCATCATATTTATTCATCCGCCTAATTAGTTAGTTCTCACGTTTCCTCTGAGAGAGCTTCTTCATCTGAGTTAGCTAGCCGCAAAGGAAGGAAAGAAAGAGAGGACAAAACTCAGAGAAAAGATTTAAAAAAAAAATATGGGTTTTTGACTCTTTGCGTGACGAATGTTGCAGGTCAAATGCAAACACTAGACGTTGGGACAAAACATGTTGGTGCAGGATCATTATCTTCCGAGAAACATGAAGACTGCAGCAACTGTCACTCCCTCAAGCCATCATCCCGCGCGAGCTTCGAACAAACACAAGGGTTAGTTCGCCCTTTCATCCGAAATTTCAGTACATTTGATGAAAATAAGATAAATAAAGACAATGAAGTTGAAGACGATCCACGCACATTGACATGAATGTGCCTCCTGGTGATGGGCAACGTGGTTGTGTGGTGTGCAAGAGATATTATTGGATTGAGAAGCTCGAAGAGTTGCACTGTGTTTGATGAACAGCAAAGGGGGCCTTAATTTTCTAGAAGAGGCCATCTTTTTACGTGCTTGGCCTTTATGATAAGCTCAGCATATTATAGGTTAAAAACCCACATTAAGTTTCCAATGCATGCTTTAAAGTCAACATCTTTTGTCCAAATCTCGAAATCACTGGAATCCAACGGGACGTTCGGAAGCTGACTATGGGTTTAATTACTCCATTAAGCACGTTGAAATCTCTTCACTTTTAGAAATTTATGCTTCTCCTTAAACCTAAGACCGCACATACGAGCCATGGATGTCGTACCACGTTAAGCTACAGCCATCTTCATCCATGCGTGACTTATATTGTTTATCCTCGCTCAAATGAACTTATATCAGTATAGTAACTTTGATATTGAAAAGAATTATTCTGCACCGGGGTCTTACCACTCGCGATTGCAGTCAATTCATTCTTGGCGACCCGGAACCAAGTAAATATCCAAGTATCAATTGTAAATATATTCTTTACATAGCTAAATTGCAGACATTTCTTTAACTCTTGGGCCTTGTGCAAGCAGAGGTTTGCTGCGGTTGCAATCAATGGAGACAAGCGCAACAAGTGAATCGGATCATGAAAATGCTTTGACATACGATTCCCACTTCAAAGCAAATGACACCAAGGTAAACGCAAAAGAATCAAAAGGAGTACCAAACAATGTCTGGTCCCACAAAAAAAAAAAGGACAACATTTATTTTAAAATTCTACTTTTTTTTCTTTTTATGTTGTTAATCTCATTGGGTGTCCGCTATTTCATACAGGTGGACGAACAGAAGATTATTGATCGACAATTTTCTGGAGATGTGAAGGGAAGATTAGACTCGACCTCCTCGTCGCCACCTTCAGAGGATGCGTTGGTCAATCTGGAGTTCACACTCGGAAGGCCAAGTTGGCAATTGGACTCCACCGAATCTTCGCACGGATTGACCCTTCTCAAGTGTTGATCCATCCATCAATCCAAATTGATTACCTGCTTTTACTTTAATTATGAGGAAATGGAGAACGAATTATTTGGGCCTGCTATGTTTTGTGCATCCATCAACTTGCTGTGATTTCCTTGAAATTTTGTCTCGGTTGATGGGGAAAAAAGAAGGGGCAGGCATGACCAAATGTCACGGATGCTCGTTAGTTCCAAAGATTTTACAAGACAAAGCATAAACTGAATTTTCAAGCGACTATTAATTGTATCTTTATGTCTTGCCTGGTGTGTCCAATAACATAGGGCTAATGATGCGGGCGCATCCGACAAATCGGAATCATCATTAAGTTCCGAACTGATTCCGTCGGCAAGTCCCACAACTTCGTTCTTTATTCGGGCCAAGACTGATTTTGGTTAAAATCTACTTTGATGGGGTGAAGTTGCCAACATGACCCAACATGCCGACTAAATCGTTACCGAATGCTGATCTAGCCGACTAATCTCGACTTCTCCAAGATAGTTGCTGATTTCATCATCGTCCACTAATATATCAATGGCGGACTTTCAAGCTATTTCCTTAGTCATTTGGAGACTTTACAATGAAGATTGAAGAATATTTGATGGTCCAACCTGGTGGACGAATTTGGAAGAGTCTGGATCAAGTCTCCATATTATTTAACTCCTTTTGATTTCTAGTTGTCTTTTAATTGCTTTCTAGTAGTTCCCAAGTGTCTTTAATGTTCGGGGAGTTCCCATGTCGTTTACTCCCCATGTCGTTTAGTCCCCATGTCTTTATTAGTTGGTCGGTCCTCTAGTCTTTATTGTTATATCTTTCTTATGTTCGAGTCCCCCTATAACTAGAGGAATGATGCTTCATTGTAAGGAGACTTGACTGAATGAATAAGAATTCCTCTGCATGATCTGAATTATAAACTCACTTTATCATCTTTATCCTTGGAGAGTGGATTACTTATTGATAGTGAGCCAAAAAGCCTTTTATCCTCGGTTGGCGACGTAACTTTTTATACGGTGGTGGTGAGCTTTCATCCTATCCCAATCTTTATCCTTGGTTGGTGCTATCTTTAGGCCTTGGTGATGTTCGCACATCCTTCATTTTGTATTGTGAATGGTGATATCTTTACGTCTTGATATAGTTCATACTCTATTGGTTCTTACTGCTCTTACACACTATCCCATATACTTATCCCGAAAACCCCACACTTCATTCCTTCGTACCGATTGCAATTCTGAATTCCCTACCAATGGAATCATTCGCCCACGCACGCATCATTGTACAAGGGGGACTTCTATGAATAATTTGTGGCCGACGAGGATTCAAACCGTGGTCCGTGGTCCAGAATTCTCTAGCCATGTCGTGAAGGGTCGCGTCAAGTGGTGGAGCAATCTGACGTTGTTTTCAATCTTATTCAATTTTTGAACCCCCAAGGTCTTTAAAACCTTCCTCGAGTCGATCCCACCTCCCTCGTCCTGGCATTTGCAATAATTTTGGGTTGCTCGTTCCTAGCCACGTACTTTATATATATATATATATTGATAACTAAGGTATTCGAGTTAATTTGTGCGCACCTCGGCTATTTCTCGGGGGAGAGGGATAGCACAGCAACACACCGACATTGTCCCACAGTTAAATCACATGTGCTCATTTGGGGAATCGAACTTGGGACCAGTGCGCCTAATCACATAATCCCAAGTGCAACCTAACCAATTGAGCTACCTACTTATATTTTCAAGTGTGCTTAACTAAAAAAATTGGAAAAGGGAAGAAATTGGGTTATGAACTAAAATAATTGACGTACAAGGAGTCTCGCTCCGAACAAACCCAAATGACCTCATTTCAAAATCCATTACTAAGCCTTCTATGTATTAAGTCAAAACAGTTATTGACCTCATAAACTGCCGCCACCTTATTGGGCATCTTGAAATACGTATGACCTTTCCGACAAAAAAAGAAAGAAAGAGAATAAATACGTATGCCCTAGGCAATTTTCGGATTTTTACCTTCCAAAGATAAAATTTATAAGATAGAAAGAACGTGAAGTCTATTTAGCTTGGTGAGTTTTGTCTAATGTTCCGTACGCCATTATTAAAGAACTGATATATGATATCAACTTTAGATCATGTCCATGAAGTTATGATATCGTGACCGAGCCTAGATGTTTAAGCTAGGGCAAATGATGAACTGGCGAATTTGCATCCTTTGATAAATTGTTGATGTTTCAACCCTTTAAGAAAGATAATTGAAGTTATAGAATAAATACCTATTTAGAAATCATGGTGCAATATTGTAGTATATGTTCTATTCTTCTTTTGGCATAAATCATTAACGCTTTTTACTTCTAAAGAAGACGGGACTGCCCACTCGGCAACTCAAGTCAAGCGTTGGAGACGTGTACCTCGGGCTATGCTTCTATTCACTAGTTAATGAGTTGCCCGATATTCATGTTTATAAATAGAAATTAGGATTGACCCCAAAAGATGGGGGTTATCGCCTAATCATTAGCAAATAGAGTCATCTGACTCCATAGCGACATCAAAAAAAAGGGATAATGACGCAAATGATCTTTGAATTTTGACTCAACGTGTAACGTTGTCCCTGATTTTTAGTTTGTTCAATGTGATCCATGAATTTTTGATACATGTTTAATTTCATCTCTGAGTTATATGAAAATATTTAATATTATTTTTTTTATAGATTCAAGTTCATGAGTAGAATTAGACGTCTTCATAAAGTGCGGTCCGGAGGTGGGAAAGCCATCCCACACGAGGCAGATTCGCTCTCCAATATCATCATTGCGGCTTTGTCCGAAAGTGGTGGGGGAAAGTGGCTCGCTCACGCAGGATAACACGATGTACATGCACGAAAACTGAAGAGACTCCAGACAATTCAGAGTTTCTTTGGGGGGGGGGGGGGTGTCCCCATGGAGGACACATTTTCTTGCTCTCCCATCATGATTTCTCACCATATTTTTCCGTGAGAAAAGATTCTTGACAAGAACGGAAAGAACGTACCATTTATCTTTTCGGTTTCGAAAAATCATCCCCACAGGGTTCTGGCCCACTGTTCCAATTTGAACTTTTGAGCTGCTGCTGCTTCTTCTTCTTCATCATGCTGTTCAATGTGATACTTCCCCTTCCCTTCTGAGATTTGGATTCCGCAGTGTTTTTTCTCCCCCAAGATTTGAACTGGACATGTAAAAAATGGAGAACTAATTAATCAAAACCACAAACGGAAATAGTAAAAATTGCCACGCAAAAGCTAGTGCTACATATCCGTCATGAAAAGGCTCGCGCTAATTTTGGGCATTCCATGTAATAAAGAAAGAAAAGGACCGTGATGTTTTCACTATGGCTATACCATTCCCTGACTTATTAAGTCGACGGAAGTAATTCTCGAGAGAACTAAGTCATCGAAATCACAAAATGAAATGGTGAAAGCTATCTATTGAAAATGCAAAACATATAATGAAAAGTATGATTTGTAAAATTAATTTATATGATTTTTATGGGGTAAAACTTTAAAAATAACCCATTATGTTTCTACATGTGGTATCAGAATCCATACGTTTTAGATCTCGAATCATGCTTTTGGCTAATTCTCGAAATTTTTTTATTCGGCTATTTTTTTTAATCACTCGTTGAAACGAGCAAACTCGTGGTTACGGCCGCAACGCTGCAAAATTTGATGCGACGATGACATCAGGGAAGCTGCTCGTTGCCACGGTATTAACGTGGGGCCAATTTGTCCATTAAAAGAAACTTCTTTTCTGCATTAAGATTTCGCCTTAGTGGGCGTAGTGCAATTCCTATATTATAATGCTAATCCCAGCGGGCAAGATTTGGAATTGCAAGCTTCGTCCATAATAATAATAATAATAATAAAAGGTACGTGTGGACTGCATGGAGAAATTCGAGATCCACATAATAGTCTTTGGTGGCTGCACGCATGAAGAAGAACCACACAAGGTAGACCTGGGCTCGCATGTGTGCACGTGTAGGTTGACGCCATATGACGTCACTCAAGCCTGGATAACTTGACCCGACTTGGTGACCTGATTCGACTTGTGAATCTGATCTGATTAGTTGACTATTGATTCGGGCCATCCAGTCGAAACGGTCGTTGACCGTTATGGCCGAATCGCATGACCTAGTTTGCTGGTTGGCTAAAGGGGTAGCGGTTGGATCGGATAAATCAGTCGGACCAATTTTCAGTACCAGTTGAGGCCGAACACGTGCGTTGCACGTGTCAGAGTGTGGAAACCATGCGTAGAGAGAATAAGGCGTGCGTGACAGCTCGGATCAACAAATTTCAGGTATCAACGTGCTCATATGCTCATGCTCTACCAGGTATTTCTCTATGATTTTATGAAATACAGGTGCAAAGCTCATATATAAGTACCACAAACGGATATGTAGAGCATGATTTATCAATAACATGTTTATGGTTTGACATGCATTTTTAGAAGTATCAATGTAATTAGAGCGGCATGTAATTTTGAGGAAAATTGCCCATTTATGAAATTATGTGCATACGGTAAATGTGAAATATAAAGTCTAATCCCAATTTTAGATAAATTCAATTGGGTTGTGACTGTCAAAATGGCACACTTGATTGAGTTTGATAAAGTACATTTTATAAAATATTGGGATGTCTCCTGTTTTAATATGTAGTTATACTCCCAAAGGAGGTAATTGAGTATTGTTGTGTGGAGGGTTACATATACAATATATGATTGAGAATTGATTAGTCCAAGTGTCTTCATACACCCAAAGGTGGTGATTAACAAAGATTGAAATAAATTATTATGGACGCTGTAATATATGGGATATACAATTGCATGTCATGTTTTTTGTCCAAAGGTGATTATATGATGATGTATGTATCTCTCAAAGTGAAATTTCATATTTTGTCAATTGAAAACATTGATTGTTTTTTCAGTCACCGTTTCTGTGAATGACAACTCTGTTTACATTGAGAAATGAGATTCGTACGGGTTCAAGTTTTGAGAACTCAATGAGGATTTTCTGTTTACACAGGACTGTCAAATATTTGTATGCTCTTATCAAGAAAGTCCCCGTAGTTCTTACTTTCATTAGTGAGAATTTTCAAAAGCATTATGTGCTTGTTGGGTAAAAAGCAATTAGATTTGCTTATTTGATATAAATCGATTTATTAAAGAACACTTGAAAAGTGATTTTTGTCGGTTAACTGCATTGTTAAATAAATGAAGGAAGCCTTGAAGGCTTTGAAATTATATCTCGTATATTATTAAGAGTAGTATATGTCTGCAATGACTCCTCAACATCAGGTATGATGGTTCTATTAAGATTAAAAATTACGTCTTAAAGTTGGTGGAATTGCATATTAAGCGATTTTGAAATCATACTCATAAAGAAATACATAAACCACCGGTCATGCTGATTATTTGGGTCCATTGAAAGCATTCTTTGAGAAGGATGATAACCGCTGCTTCTTTTATAAGAAGAACGGTTACATAAAGAAAGACTACAGTTGATACGAAAAAACTTGGTTATCAAAATATGAGCATAAAGTAATGACTTTTTGGTGTTGGTTTGTGAATTTATTCTATCTAAAGTCTTATCTGATTTGTGATGGTTAGATAGCGGCGCAACATATTATGTTACGTTTACCATATGGGAATTCATAAACTGAAAGATACCAAATCAAGATGAATCAAGCTTACTATAGAAACAACTATAAAGCTGATGTTGAATTGATGGGAATGTCATTCAGGAGTTTGGTTTTAATGTGACATTAAGAAACATGTTTTATGTACTCTCCTTAAAGATGAAATTTATTTTCTGTATCAAGTTTGGACATGTGTAGTTACTCTTTTGAGATTTCAAATAAAATAATTACTATTTATTTTAATTAAAATAAACTTGGGTACTACTCTATGTCCAATGGATTGTACAGATTATATTTATCTCCCAATGAATTATACGTCGCTTATACAGCTAAAACGTTTTTTTGCAAAAAATCTCTGCCTAAAGAATCCTCATGCGCATTATGGAATAAATTTCTTGGTCACATTAGTAAAGAAAGAGTGAAAAGACTAATAAAAGCAAGCATTCTACTTACTCTTAAAAGTGACCTAGACACATGCGTAGATTGAAGCAGAGGTAAGATAACTAAGATAAATGATGAAACTATAGTCGATAATTATAACCTATTGAAGGTCATTTATACTGGTATAAGTGGATCCTATATGGCCATATTGTGTAGAGTTTTTATTTTATCACATTTAAATGATGATTTTTCTCTATATGTGTTTGTACTTGATTAAAGAAAGGTTTAACTTTCGTGATAAGTTCAACTTTTTTCTGACTATAGTCAATAAACTTAAAAAAAAAATGTCGGATTTGATTAAGGTGACGGGTATCATGGTTGACATGGCAATGCTGGATAGCTTAAGGAGCCATTTTATCAAATACTTAAAAAGATACTGAGATAGTGGCTTAGTTTGCTATTCTTGATGTTTCTGAATAAAAAGGTGTGACCGAAAGTCAAAATCATACCATATGGATATGATGAAGAGCGTGATTTGTAAAACCAATTTATATGACTTTTATGGGGTAAAACTTTGAAAATAACCCATTATGTTTCTACCAAAACTATTTTATTGACTTCTTTTGAAACATAGATCGAACGTTAATTTAGTTTGAACCATATAAAGGTTTGAGGTGTTCATTCAGAAATAAAGTTACATAATCAAATATTGAATAAGTTGGATTCCAGAACCACTCAGTTTTATTTCGTACTTTACCTAGTTCATCTAAAGGGGTATTGATTTATCATCCCAAAAAAGGAATAAAAATTATGAAATTACAGATAGCTAAATTACCGGAGCTTGATATAGCTGTATAAGGGTAGTTGCTCACAGACTACTAAAGGTACTGGTGTGGTAAGGATCATTGTGTCGTTTTTTCTGTCTTTACAGATGATCATGAAGCACTCTAAGTTACGGTTTGCTTCTGTTGGGGTTTAGACTCTTGTTATTAAGATAATTTTTAATGAAGTTTATTAGATCCCACAAGCGCAGAATAAAGGTTAAAGCAACTCCCCCTAATGGATCTATTAGTTAGAGATGATCAGTTGTACTATCCCACTAAATAATCTATCCATAAAGGCATGATTGCAAAATCGACTATGTAATTGTTCTAATAATTATACAATTGCTATTTGTAACTCCCCGCGTCCCCTGGAGCTTTGTACATTCACCTCAGGCCAAACAATTAATCAGGAACCTCACACGGCCTAGTATGATATGAAATGCACAAATGAAAGCGAGTATCTCTGTACACTAGGAAATAAAAAGAACAGGGAAGTTTTGGAAGAATTCGAAATCACACTATATATACATGGCAGAAACATTCATTACAAACAATGAAAGGGAAAAGACAAAAATGTAAAGCCGCACACTCTGGTTAGAAAAGGAACTAAGGCTTAGGGTTCAAAGGCTACTACTAAACCTTTCCTAAAGCCTAACATCAAAATTGTTCCACGGTCACTTAACCCCCTTCATACAAACTTGTCATCATAACAGCTTGAATCACCTCTTCCATCGTCCCCCTCAGCATCTGGGTTGTCCAATTCTATGTCAGGTCGGTACAGATGGCACCAGGTAGGAATCACCTCCCACAGAATATCCTCTGATAGCGAGGGTCCCATCAACCTGCTGTCTCCCACCTGACGAAACCAGGCTTCAAAGCGATGGGGTTACAATTCTGGCTTCTCTTCGTCTACCCAAACTGTTGTGTGCTTCCTGATTTACGTAATACCCTTTCGGTACGGAAACTCATCAAAATCGACGATCATCTCCTTCAGATTACCCAGACGAATTGGCAGCATAACTAAAGTTTTGGGTCTGAAAAGTTTATCCCACTAAGGAGTGGGATTGACATCTCAGAAAGTGAAACCTAACCCTATGTCTTAATGTTAGTCCTACTAGGTCACATACAAATGTCACCCAAAATGCAATACAACATGCAATGCAAAGGCAAAAGGCATCACGTGGCAACAAAATCCTTAACTAGACATGGATAATAAATACACAAACATATGCACCACATTCACCACAGCCATCATTATCTCAACCACCCACATACTCCACTAGCAACTTCTACCACCTGACATCACCGGGGTCATCAGATCAAATGATGTCCACATACACAGAGGTCATCAGACCAATCGCACACTCCAAGCTTATAGCCACTCCATGTCGTTAGGGTCATCAAACCAAATGGTATCCTCCACACCTTTCTCAATCACTTCACGATGCCATCAAGACACACAATTCAACTAATAAAAATTCATCAGTCAATCACGTCATTCAATTACTCATCCAGTGTGTCTTGGCATTCAGAGAAAGGATTAGGTAACACTTACTTCATTAAATATCACAACACAACACCAAGCAATTATCCTCAAAGCCACAAGTACAGAATTCTCACGAATGCGTCGTTAACCTAACAAGATTAACCAATTTTGAGTCATAAACCATGGAATATTCACTTCCATCAACTCAATCTTTTCCTAGCCACGTCATTGGCAATTCAAGACATTTTTTTACAACAATGTGACACATGGAAATACTTACTCCCAACCCTTAATATGTTTGGTTTACTCAGCCATATACATGGCAATACTCAACTTAGAGTTTCGTGCACCAAACTTGCCATAAATCACCTTTAAACCTCGATCCACTTCTCACACTTCCCATTGACACCTCTTGTCATCTCATACAAGTCATTATAGGTCATTTGAAGTCTAAATATTCCTCATTCAGCCCCTAAACAGAACCGGTCAGCATGTATACACCCTCGAGACAGAACCAATTTTAGGTTCTAACCATTTAATCGAGCCATACTTCAATCTCAAGCTAACCTTTTGCACAAACAACATTCCAAGACCTTCATTTAATGATTAGAAGTCTCACCAACAGATTTGGAGTCAGTTGACACCCCAAAGACGTCGAAATAGCTCGATCTCCATGAAGTCAGAATCTGTCCAGTTTTGCACCACTCATAATTATCCATAAAAATCTAATTTACCACCATCTATTTGTAGCCACAAACCATCTAAACATAATAATAGATGTTATAAAGCTCTCCTAAAAAAATTGAGGTCAATCGGAGTCTCTAAGAGGTAGAACAAGGACTTTACCTCAGCTTGCGCGGATTTCGTCCGGTTTTGGTCTAAAGGTTGGTTTGAAAAAACCGTCTAACCAAACTTCGATCTACCACTTGGAATGTGTCAATGACACATTTATCTAGATCTTGGTGGTCGGAGCACCTCAAATGACCATTGGAAAGGGTTGGTCGACTGCACCGAACAAAAGGGACAGAATCAGTTTTTGTAGGGTAGTTTCGATTGAGGCAAAATGGAGAGGAAAAGGCAATGAACGTGAGGGAGTGATATACACAGCAGATGAGGTATTCAATTTACTTGTCTCACATAAATTATTGAGCTAAAATTGATTAGACATGGGTTGGTGAGGTCATTAATGCTTGGGGGTCTCAATGGTTGACAAGCGACAAGTGACCAATAATACAATATTAGCTTTAACTCAATCTTTGACCATTGTACATGAAATTTTTGACAGCCATGAAGGAGAAGAAATGACCATTTTTTCTTTCATAATTTCTTAAGGCAAGGGTAAATGGTCTAGGGGCAAAATGATAATTTTGCACTTTCAGTCCAAACTTCACTTTTTCAATTCGAAATTACCATTTGGCAAAAAAGTGTCAAATTCCTATCTAGAATTGGAATTTTCTTTTTTCAATTACCAATTTTGAGCTTCTATTTCATGATTATTCGTCCGTCGATCATAATTCCAGTTTGTTTCGAACTAATGGACGGCTTTTGCAAATATTATGCATCTTGACTCTGTGATTCTCATCACACTAAGACGAACTCAAGTTATGACAGATTTGGTTATCATGTAATTGTAAGGGTTCATTGCTAGCTCCGACGGCTTCGATCGTCATAGTTTGATTTAGGAAAATTTGCAAATTATACATTGGTTAAGCGGTTTCACCCGCGATCAAACCGCTTAACCAATCGTATAACGCTAGTATTGTATTCCTTAATCGTTATCTGATTGGCCTTATTGGCTCTAAATGTTCTCTCGACAATCATTATGATCAAAGCGTCATTTCCTTTTTCGAGTTTCCTAGGTCCACATACCTCGTTATGCGTTAGCCTTTACCTTTTGGTCAATTTGTTCAAGATTGATCAGATCTGAGCGAGACAAAACTAAAATATATCGAAAGGTACATTTACATTCAACAGCCTCAAAATGACAGGAAATTTAGATTGTCTCAATTCTTCCCCCCTTACAGAAATTTCGTCCTTGAAATTTACAATAAACCCAACTTAAGTAAACAAATAGGGGTATTGACGTCTCATAGCTTCTTCGCTTTCCCATGGTGCTCCTTCAGTACCCTGATGTTCCCAAATCACTTTGACTAAGGGAATCGTCTTGTTCCATAAGATTTGCTCCTTTCGATCCTCGATTCTGATAAGCTTTTCCACGTATGACACCTTGTGATCAACCTCGATGGTTTCAAAATCCAAGACATGAGTTGGGTCTGGCTCATACTTCCTCAGCATTGACACATGAAATACATTGTGCACTTGTGATAGGTTTGGCGGTAAGGCGAGTGTGTAGGCCAAAGTTCCAATTCGCTCCAGAATTTCGAAAGGACCTACATACCTCGAACTTAATTTTCCCTTTTTCTCAAATCGAGACAATCCACGCATTGCTGATACCTTCAGGAAAACATGGTCGCCAACTTGAAATTCCAATGGTTTGTGTCTTTTATCCGCATAACTCTTTTGTCGACTTTGTGTCGTTCTCAGTCTTTCTCTAATGACTTTAATCACCTCAACAAACTCTTCCACTAACCTAGGGCTTGTTATACTCGTTTCTCCAACTTCATCCCAACATACCGGCGTTCTGCAAGCTCGACCATAAAGTGCTTCGAATGGTGCTATACAAATGCTTTGTTGGTAACTGTTATTATACGCAAACTCCATCAAATGCAGTTGATCCTCCCATCCACCTTTAAAGTCTGTGACACAGGCTCGCAACATATCCTTGAACGTTTGAATTGTTCTTTTTGACTGTCCGTCCATCTATGGATGATACGCCGTACTGAATTGCAATCTCGTTCCCAAAGCCTCTAGTAGACTCTTCCAAAAATTTGCTGTAAACTTGGGATATCGATCTGACGTAACCATAACTAGTACTCCATGTAATCGCACAATCTAACGCATGTACAACTCTGCGTACTTATCCATTGCAAAATCCTTTCACACAGGTATGAAATGTGCCGACTTTGTTAATCTATCCACGATTATCCAAATTGAGTCATGACCATTCTGACTCATCGGTAACCCCATCACAAAATCCATTGTCATATGCTCCCATTTCCATTCAAGAATTTCTAGAGGTTGTAGCAATCCTCCAGATTTGCAATGTTGAGCTTTTACCTGCTGACAGGTTAAACACTTCGCCACATGCTTAGCTACATCCACCTTCATTCCGTTCCACTAGTAGTGTTGCCGTAGATTCTGATACAATTTAGTGCTACCTGGATGAATACTGTAGTTGCTCCTATGAGTTTCTGACAAAGTCTTTTCTTTGAATTCCTCATCCCTAGGTACACATAAACGTCCACAAAACTTCATAATTCCATCTTCCGACATTTGGAACTCAGGTTTTCTTTTTGTTGCGTCCATCTCCATAATCTTTTGAATCTTTGGGTCCATAAATTGCAAAGCCTTCACTCTTTCTTGGATTTCAAGCTCAATCCTCAAGGTTGCCACTAAACTTGACAGTAGGTAAACTTCCAGTTTAAACTCAGAATCCCTTAATCCCGTTAACAAGGACCATCCTTTAACCAATAAGAGCGCAATGCTTGACTTCCGATTAAGTGCATCCGCGATTCTATTCACCTTTCCAAGATGATACAGAATCAAACAATCATAGTCCTTGAGTAATTCCATCCATCGACGCTGTCTCATATTCAATTCTTTCTAAGAGAACAGATACTTCAAGCTTTGATGATCTGTATAAATCTGAAACCTTTCACCACATAAGTAGTGTCTCCAGATCTTTAAAGCAAAGATGATGGTAGCTAACTTCAAATCATGCATCAGATAGTTCATCTCATGAGGTCTCAATTGTCGTGAGGCATAAGCAATCATTTTTTCATGTTGCATCAATACACACCCTAATCCTTTTAGCAAAGTATCGTTATATATCTTATAACCTCCAGGTCCAAAAGGAATAGTCAATACTGGTGCGGTTGTCAATCGGTGCTTAAGTTCTTAGAAACTGTTTTCACACTTATTGGTACATTCGAACTTCACGTCCTTCTTCGTTAGCCTCATCAATGAAGTAGCTATAAACGAAAACTTCTCCATAAATCGTCTATAATAACCTACTAATCGTAGAAAACTTCTAATCTGGGTAACTGTTGTAGGTCTAGGCCATTTCATTACTACTTCAACCTTTGAAGGGTCCACTGAAATTCCTTCTCCAGAAATCACATGACCAAGGAAAGTCACTTTACTCAACCAAAATTCACATTTACTAAACTTGGCGTAAAGCGAATGCTCCCTCAAAGTCTGCAAAACTATCCTCATATGTTCTTTATTATTCTTTGAATAAATCAAGATATCGTCTATAAAGACAATGACGAACCGATCCAAGGACTCCTTAAACACTCGATGCATCAAATCCATGAACGCAGCGAGAGCATTGGTCAAACCAAAAGGCATAACTATAAACTAGTAATGCCCATATCTTGTTCTGAAAGCAATCTTTGGTACACACTCCTTCTTAATCCTCAACTGGTGATAACTAGTCCTTAAGTCTATTTTAGAAAACACAGATGTTCCTTGTAGCTGATCAAACAAATCATCTATCCTCGGTAAGGGATACTTGTTCTTGATGGTCACTTGATGCAACTGCCTATAATCTATACACAGATGCAAGGATCCATCTTTCTTTCTCACAAACAGCATCGATGCTCCCCATGGCGATGCACTTGGTCTAATGAATCCCTTATCTAATAGTTCATGCATCTGTACTTTTAATTCTTTCAGCTTAGATAATGACATCTTATATGGTGCCTTCGAGATTGGCTCCGTTCCAGGTGTCAACTCAATCACAAACTCAATTTCTCTCACAGGTGGAATCCTGACAATTCCTTGGGAAAGACATTAGGAAACTCACTTACCACAGCTATACTATCCAGCTTTGGCTCCTCCGCCGCTGTGTCTACCGCAGCAACCAAATAAGCTTAACACCCTTTGCTCAACAACTTTGTCGCCTCAAGCGACGACACCAAAGGAATCGAAGTTCCTCCTCTACTTCCTACAAATTCAAAACTAGGGCGACCTTCCGGGTAAAACTGAATTACCCTATTACCACAATCCACTATAGCCTTTTGCCTTATCAATTAATCCATGCCAATAATCACATCAAAATCATACATAGGCAACACAGCCAAATCAATCTTTCTTCGTTACCACCAATCACTATTTTACAATCCACACAGCCTAGCGAAACTAGCACACTATCTTTTAGTGGTGTAGCAACATGCAGTAGCACATTCAATGGTTTCAACTCTACTCCCACTAGATTAGCAAACCAAGCAGATATAAAGGAATGTGAAGCACCAAGATCAAACAAGGCATAGGCAACTTGATCACACAAATAAATCGTACTTGTGACCACGCTAGGCGCTTCCTCCGCCTCTCTACGTGCCACATCATACACTTTCTCTTGGGAGGTTGTCACACCCCGCGCCCCGGGCACGAGCACGTGAACATCCCTGCGAGCAAACCAACAATAATATCTCGGCAGTCCCAAGATCCACCAATAGGAGTCGAGAGATATAATAAATACATCATGTATGCGGAAGCGATACTCTAATAAATCCCCGTACAATATATTTATATAGATTAAGTGGAACCTGGATAGCATATATCATTCATACATCATAGCGTATTGTTCATACAATCACCGAATACTAAACCCGCTAAACAAAAGGCGACAGGGTAAGCATGTTAAAAGGAAACATTCACAAAATTCCTCAAGAGCAGGGTCAGGTCGCCAGTCAAAGATCGATCCACCAACTGAAGTATCCTAGGATGAGCTGCTGGAGTCATCTGTATCCTCTGCGTCTTCGGTCGGCTCGTACTCGGAAAATGTCTCGGACGAGACCTCCATAGAGTCCTCCATAGTCGCCTCCTGCAACGGCTCAACTAGGTCCCCCTCGGACGTCTCCAAAACTATGACCTCCTCCTGCTCCTGTTCCTTGGTGAACTCCACGGTCGGTGTTCGCTCTGGTCCGTTCCTAGACCCTACGACTGACCCCTTAGGTAACTCCTGCTCTGCTACGGTCTGGCAGCAATCGGGTATGATATCCTGTGGTACTTCATGGGGCTTCAGCGACCCTATCTGTGAGTCCCCCTCCTTCTTGAACCACGCCTCGAATCTATGAGGCTTCCACTCAAGCTTACCCTCATCCACCCATACGACCGTACATTTCCTCACATATACGTTCCCCTGCCTATCCGGGAACTCATCATAGTACGCCGTCATCTCTTTTGGGTTCCCATAATGTATTGGCCACATAGCTATGACCTAGGATCTGTAAAGTAAAGGTTTCCTCAAAAAGGGTGAGATACACATCTCAGTAAGAAAAACCTAACCCTAGGTCAGGTTGACAGTCTACTCAGGTAGCCGTACCCTTCAATAGACCCACACTCAGGAACACATAGGGATAACAATCATAAATCAATAAACAACAACATACAGAAGACATGCATGCATTTATGATCTTGTGTCACACTCATATGCACATGTACCCTTAGCTTGCCGCTTCACCACATCCATCAACCTCCGCCTGCCTTATTCTCTAGCCCGGAATTAGTCGCCTCAGGCTCGGTCCACGTAAACGCATCAGACCGTCATCGGTGACCCGCGTAAACTCATCAGGCCCCGATGAATCTCCAGGCAAAGCTCATTAACTCATACTCCGTCCCGCGAATAATTCGCATCAAGACCGTGGCTAACTCAACCCCGCGACTTCGTTGCATCAAGGCGCCACCTAATCATACTTCACCCCGCGATCTCGTCGCATTAGGGTCTCAACCCTAGGCCCGCTCTCACACGCCTCAGGGCCCCGTTACGCCATACTCATGCCACATCATATCATATGCCTTGATTTTTAATTCAATGTCACACTACTGATAAGTGCATATTCAAATGCATTTCATAAATTTCGTGGCATGCAAATCAATTCAAATGGTATACAGACATGGCAAACAACTCAGGCATAGGCAATGTCACACAATCATTCCTTAACGTCTTAGGGCATATCAAAACTATCCAATTTGGCAATCTCTCATAAATCATTCCAATCGACCCTTGACTTACCCAATTGAGTTCAATCCCTCTAGCCTCGGTTTAGGAAATCCCTTACCTTAGCTTGGCAACACAAATTTCTTCTTCTTGGATCACCTAAGTTTCAGCCAACCAAGGTCCACGCCCGGACTTGTCGCGCAACCTATAATTTCAACCAATTCATCAAACTTTCGTACCCAATTCTTCAATCCATCAATCCCAATCATTCATAACTCAACCCTCATCATCTTTTCACATCATAAATACCAATTTACAGCACAAAACCATCATCCAAAGCCCTTAATAGATTCGGTTTGGGCCCGGCACAACCGGTTCCACTTGGTTTTGTGCTAGCCGGGTCCAATCGGTCCTATTTTACTCCAAATCCATCAAATATACACTATCCTACCTCTTAGAATGTCTACTAAGGGTTTGAGAGGCTCACCGGTTGTTTGGAGTCGGTTGGTCGCCGAAAACTCGTCCGAAGTTGCTGGATCGCCTATGGTCAGAATACTGGCAGTTTCTGGGCAAAATGTTCAAGGCCGGTTTGTGGTAAAAAAACTTATCAAATAAATCTCCAATTTTTACCACAGAATGTTATATGTGTCTACTGAGTCTCCATGAAATTTGAACTCAAGAATCAAAGATTTCGGCCATCAAAAGGGTTGAGAAATAGACCTACCTCAGGTTGGTTCCAATTCTGTCGGCTTTTGGGAGATCGCTTGCTCGGGACAACTCGGTGCTCCAAATGCCGCGATTCTTATTGGAGGAGTTCGGCAAGACGTGGAGCTTCGCTATGGTGGTCGGCCGACGGTCGAATGGTTGCCTAAAGTGGCCAATGAAACGGCCGAACGGAGAGGTCAGTGGTTGTAGGCGATCAACAGAAGAAAAAGAGGAAGGGAGGAGAGGTTTCAGGAGTTTGAGGGAGTGAAAATGGCTAGTGGAGTGAGGTAAGAGGAGAGAGAATTGCTATATCTAAATTTTGATCAAAGGCTTTGATTGTTAGGTGAGCAAATAGTGTGACATAACCACACTTCACCATCTAGTGACACATGGCATGTTGTCTTCCTAATGGAGATCCAATGGCCACCTTTTAGTCTTCATTTTCGGCAGCCAAGGGAGGGCATAATGTCCAATTTGCCCTTCTTCACTTATAAAGGCAAAGTTCTAAGCTTGAGGGGCAAAACGATCATTTTACCCTTGGCGTTCCGAACGTCGTTTTTATCGTTCAAAGATTATTCGATAGGGCAATGACCAATCCAAATGACATTGGAATTCTTGATTTTTCATTTCAAACTTTTCAGGACTCGTTTCTAATAGTTTTCTCTATCAGACGTGATTCCAGTCTATCCCGAACTGACGGATGGCTTTTGCAGACATTACGTGTATCGATCCCATGATTCATATCAGGTTTAGGGTTCGTCAATTTGTGGCGGCTTTGGTTGTCATGTAATTGTGAGGGTTTATCACTAGTCCCTATGGTTTCGATTGTCACAGTCCGATTTAGGATAATTTTGCAAATCATACGCTGGTTAAGCGGCATCACCCGCGCTCCAATCGTACGACACTCGCATGGTAATCCTTAATCGTTCTTAGATCGGCCTTTTGGTGGTTCTAAATATCCCCTCGACAATCCTTATGGTCAAAGCGTCATTTCCTATTTGAGTCGCCTAGGTCCACGTACCTCGTCTCGCATCAGCCTTTCCCCTTTGGTTAGTCTACTCAAATTGATCAGATTTGAGTGGAATACGACCGAAATACATCGCTTGATATATATAAACTTCTCATTACAGAGTCTAAAGTTGATTGAAAATCAGAATGTCACACTGGTGGTCGATTTTGCTCATTTTGTGGAATCACAGCCGATGGTCTTACTTGTGATCGTTGTCCTTATGCTTTGGGTCCCGGGGCTTGATTAAGATAATTCTTCATCTGGTGGCCCGTCTGACCACACTTAAAACATACCCCCATTCTAGTAGGACAAAGACCATTTCCATGTCTCCTTCCACAAATACAACAATACCGGTTGAATTGGTTCGTCAACTTTTTGATATTCTTGCGAATTGGAGGAACGAATCGTCGATTGTTCACCATCGGTCTTTTTTCCAACTGTCGATTATCTCTTAAAGGGATAAATCGTGATCTAGAAGCAACGCCTCTTTCCTTGATATCCCTTTCAATCATTTGGTTCCTCTCATAAATCTCTCGATATGTTCTCAAGTTCACAGTTATAATTCTATTGTGGATTTCTGGTCTCAAACCATCTCGAAATCTTTGCACTTTCTCAAGTGGATCATCCATTGACCTTGGTGCATACCTTGACAATCTTGCTAACTCTGCTTCATACTGATCCACAGTCAACAACAGCTGAAATTTCAGTCACTTCCTTTCATGTACCGTCTCAGAAAAATACTTGTCATTAAAAGTAGTAGTGAGGGCAGCCCAAGTCAAAGCTGTACCTTCAGGAAATACTTCTCCCTTCGAGGCACTCCACCAATCATGCGTTGTTCCCTCTAGCTGATACACAGCTAGCAACACTTTTTCTTTATATGTGCATCTTAACACTTCGAAAGCTTTATTGAGTTTCTCAATCCACCTTGGAGCCAATTCAAGATCTCCAGTACCATCAAACTGGGTCAGTTTCAGTTTAATAAACTACTCAACCAACTGACCCATTGGTCTATTGGCATTGACATCCCCTTGAGCATTCCTAGCTTCAGCACCCTGAGCATTTTTTCCATTTGCCATATTCACAGCTGCCACTACAGCTTCAACAGCCTGAGCTATGATTTCAGCTCTATCTTCCGCTTGCCTAAGAGCAGCAGCCGCTTTATCTCACCAATCTGTTCCAAAACTCTCAAGACTCCTTCCATTCTCGGATCCTCACCACTGGAGCTTTGGAGCTCGAAGCTCCACTTCTCGGCCTTCCAGGTCGATTACTCATACTTGCTCAACTTGACTCACCCGAGTCACCATCATTCCACCACGAAATTAGAAATCTAATTCACTTACTCAAATCTCATTACTTCTACGCTACTCAACAAGTAGCAGTTACAAAACAACAGCCAATCCCTCAGGCATTCTCATGAGCACATCAATCAGGGATACAAATCCATACCTCAAGTCCAGACTCATTTGCGACTTGGTACAATCAGAGGTATAACTCACTCATTCAATCCACATCCACAACAACATGCTAAGTGCAAAGCTTGACCCTTCATAGGTCCACAACAACCATGCCATGTCAAAATACCAATCACATGCGCCATTCATATGCCATGCATTCATACTTGACTCTAATGACTCCCCTTAGGGTCTCACTACCCCAACTCTTCCAAATTCCTTTACGCCTTATTACTCCAATCCTCAATCGATTGTACTCTTGGTAACTTGCTCTTTACCTGCTTTGATACCAATTCAATGGGGATGTAATGCCCCACGTCCCCTAGAGCTCTATACATCCACCGCAGGCCAAACAATTACCCAGGAACCTCACAAGGCCTAGTATGATATGAAATGCACAAACGAAAGCGAACATCTCCATACACTAGGAAATAAAACGAACAGGGGAGTTTTGGAAGAATTCGAAATCACACCATTTATATGCAGCAGAAACATTCATTACAAACAGTGAAAGGGAAAAGACAAAAAAGTAAAACTGCACACCCCGGGTAGAAAAGGAACTAAGGGTAAGGGTTAGGGTTCAAAAGCTACTACTAAGCCTTTCCTAAAGCCAAACACCAAAATTGTTCCCTGGTCACCTAACCCCCTTCACACAGACTTGTCATTAGAACAGCTTGAATCATCTCTTCCATTATCCCTCTCAGCATCTGAGTTGTCCACTTCTATGCCAGGTCGGGACGGATGGCACCAGGCAGGAATCACCTCCCACGGAAAATCCTCTGGTAGCAGGGATCCCATCAGGCTGCTATCTCCTATTTGACGAAACTAGGTTTCAAAGCGATGGGGTTGCAGTTTCGGCTTCCCTTCGTTAACCCAAACTGTCGTGCGCTTCCTGATGTACGTAATACCCTTCCGGTATGGAAACTCATTAAAATCGGTGATCATCTCCTTCGGATCGCCTAGACGAATTGGCAGCATGACTAAGGTTTTGGGTCTGAAAAGTTTGTCCCACTAAGGGGTGAGATCGACATCTCAGAAAGTAAAACCTAGCCTTATGTCTCAATGTCAGTCCTACCAGATCACACATAAATGTCACCCAAAATGCAATACAACATGCAATGCAAAGGCAAAAGACGTCACATGACAACAAAATTCTTAACAAGACATGGATAATAAATACACAAACATATACACCACATTCACCACAACCATCACTATTTCAACTACCCACATACTCTACTAGCAACTCCTACCACCTGACATCGCTGGGGTCATCAGACCAAATGATGCCCACATACACAGGGGTCATCAGACCAATCGTACACTCCGGGCTTATTGCCACTCCATGCCACTAGAGTCATGAGACCAAATGGCATTCACGTTTTTATTTCATTTCACCACCCTCCGATACCGCTGGGGTCATCAGAACAAATAATATCCTCCACACCTTTCTCAATCACGTCACAATGCCGTCAAGACACACACAATTCAACTAATAAAAATTCATCAGTCAATCACGTCATTCAATTACTTATCCAATGTGTCCTGGCATTTAGAGAAAGGATTAGGTAACATTTACTTGATTAAATATCACAACACAACACCAAGTGTGACATTTTAATTTTTCCCAACATTTCAAGACTCAATAATGAGAAAGTATCTAGTGATGTATTTTAGTCATATCTCGCTCGGATCTGATTAATCTTGAGTTGACTGACCAAAAGGGAAAGGTTAACGCGAGACAAGGTACGTGGACCTAGGGAATTCAAATAGGAAATGTCACTTTGACCATAAGGATTGTCGATGGGACATTTAGAGCCATAAAAGGCCGATATAAGAATGATTAAGGAATGCATTCCTAGCGTTATATGATTGGAGTGCGGGTGATGCCGCTTAACCAATATATAATTTATAAAATTTTCCTAAATCGAATAGTGACGATCGAGGCCATCGAAACTAGTAATAGACCCTCGCAATTACATGACAACCAAAGTCGCCATGAATTGACGAGCCCTAATTGTGATATGAATCACAGGGTCGATACGCGTAACGTCTGTAAAAGCCGCCCGTCAGTTCGGGACAAGCTAGAATTGCATTGGATAGAAAAATGATTTAGAAACAAGTCTTGAAATTTGAAAATGGAGGATCAAGAATTTCAACATTACAATTGGATTGGCCATCACCTTATCGAAGAAATTTAGAATCAGAAAAATGACGTTATGGACGTCGGGGGTAAAATTACCATTTTGCCCCTCAAGCCATAACTTTGCCTATATGATAGGATGAGGGAATTTTGGTCATAACCACACCCAATAGCTGCCGAAAATTTGAAGAAATGATAGTCATTGGATAAGCATTGATTGACCCCTTGGACAAGTGTCAATAGATTAAGCTTTGAGTTAATAGAATCACATTTAACCTACCATTCAACTCAAGTTGACTCTTGAAAATTCAATAAACCTCACTCTCTCTCTCTCCCACTTGACCAAACACCCCCTCCATCACCGATTTCTTCTTCTTCTTCTTCCCTTCTTCCTTGCCGTGAAGCTCGCCGCCCGATAGGATTCTGCCTCCGCCGTCACCTGCTCTGACCTCCATCTCCAATGACTTTCAACCGCCGAGCCAATCACCTACTGCTTCCTCATCCTCTTATCAACGTTCCTCAAGTGAAAGCGAGTCATTTGACCACCTGAGGATCTCCGGTCGGCCAATCTCCCAAAAGTCGACGGAAATCGTCGCAACCAGAGGTAAACCACGGTTTAGGCCTCATAGGACCCCGAAATCTTGGATTTTTTCAACTAAATTTTGTGGACATTTAGGGGACACATAGATTGAGCTGTGGTAAAAATTTTGGATGAATTTGATGGAGTTTTGACCCAAATGGGTCTTGTATTTGAAGGGCCAGAACTGACCGGTAGCAGACCCGGAGGAACCGGCGCCGTTCATGGACTTTCCGGGGTCGCTTTGGTTCTAAATTTTCGGTGAGGCCCCCCAACCCTTAGAACTACATGTTAGCAAGTAGATTAGTGAATAAATTGAGGATTTAAGTTGGTTTAAGGGCTGTTGAGTAGGGATATACACATAACCGAGTATGCCCCGTTCGGTTCTGTGCATATCGATTTTGTGGGGGACTTTTGGTGTTGAAATTGATTCTCAAATTCATCATTGAGGCACGCTAGGATGTTGATGGACATGTCAATAAGGTTTATGTCCCATGGATTAATGATTTGAGCAAGAAAAATTGATGATTGGATAAATTTCCTTAGGTTGTGCGGCTGAGTTGTTCTTGAGCCATTTCGACCGAATTCTTGAGGTGCATGAGAAGGGATTTTGTTGAGTGAAGCTTGAGGTAAGGGGATTCTAAACCTCTTATAGGAGGATTGGACTCAATTGGGTGAGTTGTGTGCGAATTGATTGATTCTTGGAAGTCATAGTGTGGTTGTCCAATGCATGTCCTAGAAACATATAGAGGACTTGAATGTTTGACATTGCTTGTACTATGAATTGAGTGTCACATTTGGATGTCAAAATAAATTGTCTCGCATGCCATGGAAGTGCCATTAGCCGCATGAGTTGTAATCAAATGTGTGCTATGAAATAAATTGAACTTGTGGCATGCCTGAGAAGTTGTGACACCCTGATGCATATGAGACGTGGGGCTGTGTGGATGAATGTCCCGAGGTGCTGAGGCGCGGGGTTTGAATTGAATGGCATCCTGAGGCGTACGAGACGCTGGGTAGAAAATATTTTGATTGGAGAATTTTCGAATCGAATAATCATTCTATGATGAAAATAGAATAAACGCCCATTTTGTTCAAAACTTCCATAATCCCTTCCCGAACCAAACATGAATCTTGATTTTTCGATCAAAAGTACTATGTGAGTGAAATCTTCATCTCTGGCGATGAATCAACAATTCGAAGTGCTTTTCTTGAATCGAACAACGACCGTAACGGATGTCGGCTCAATCCGAAGGAAATAATTAGGAATCAAAATTCTATTTAAGTTTTCAGATTCGATAAAATATTTTGAATCTATGTCGAATTGGTAGATAATCTCACTTTTCCAAATCCAGAAAACAGACGGAATTCGAGGGAAAAGGCTATAGTCCTGATGCATTGAAACGTGGGACAGAGTTGAGAGGTGTTGACACAGGCTTAGATAAGATTGAAAACCTGATGCGTTTACCTTGGTTTTTCAATGAGACGGTCTGATGCATTTACGCGGATCGAGCCTGAGACGTTATAAATGCGGGCATGAAAGTAAGGCAGACTGGAAAGGGATGGAAGGTGTAATTTGACTTGGCATAATGTGCTTGATTCTAATGATATTGTATGATGCCATGATTGCATACTTGACATCCGTGTGCTATTTTGTGCAAGTTGAGTGCCTCATGTAGTTTTGTATAAATTGCTTATGATTGTAATTGCCTGAGTGGACGGTCAGCCTAACCTAGGGTTAGGACCCACCTTACTGAGATGTGTATCTCATCCCGTTGAGGGACCCTATTTTCAGATCCTAGACGTGATCATGTGGCCAATCCGTTTTGGAGATTCGAAAGAGATGTCATTGTATTTTGATGAGTTCCCAGACGGACAAGGGACCATTTACGTTAGGAAGTGCACGGTCGTTTGGATAGATAAGGGTGGTAGTGGCTGGAAGCCTCATAGGTGCGAGGCTTGGTTCAGGAAGGTAGGGGACGCTTCCACAGGGCCACTGAAGCCCACTGAGGTACCCCGTGGGTGATACCCAGTTGGTGCCATCTCGCTCGGGATTCAGTAGAGGTCGAGGGGTCCATTTCTAGCTCGAGGATTGGTTCTGAGAGGACCCCGACCCTGGAGGATACCGATGAAGTCATAGTGATCGAGGCCATTGAGGATAACCAGGTGGAGCCATCAACTGATGAAATGTTAGAGGACACCGTGGGGGTTTGCTCAGAGACCTTCTCGGAGTACGAGCCTACTGAGGAGGCTAAGGAGGAGACTGACGACTTTAGTAGCTCGACATAGGAGTTTCTATTCCTGGTCTGACATTTTGATGGTGACCACGATGCCTGTCCCTTTTTGAGAGCAGATATGATCGTCTTTTGTGTTAGCCTTGTCACCCTAGTGATTAGCGTGTTTAGTTTGTCATGCCATGTATGGATATTCGGAAGTTCATGTATTATTGGTACCTTCGTTACCCAAGTTCCATTTTATATTGTACGGAGGAGTTTTATATCGTCGCTTCCGCGTGCTTTCTATATGATATCTCTCTTGACTTATATTTGAATCCTAGGACCTCGAGAGATAGTTCGTGCTTACAGGGAATCGTGCGCCCATGTCCGGGGCGTAACATCCCCCCGTTTGCTTGGTATCAAAGTAAGATCTACTCGATCCAAAATTGATTGAGGATTGGAGTAATAATGAGGATTAAGTTCCATGCTTATCGTTGAAGGTCATTTCTGGACTTGGGCCTGTTGAGTGAATGAGCATGGCTTATTTTTGGTGAACCGGTGGGTGAACGGAATTGAGGAGTAGCCATGAATTGCGTATTGAAGAATCTGTGGAAATTGTTGTGTGGAAGGCTGTTGTATTGTAACTGTTTCTATTAAGGCATAGAGTGATAGCTCTGGACTTGGTTGAATGAATGAATTACTAACTCCTTGATGAAATTATGGTGGATCAGGCTTAGTAGAAGAGTATAGAAATGAGTAATCTGTCTAGGAGACCTGGAAGACCCAAGAGTGGAGCCTCTAGCTCGAGGTCGCCTATAGCAGAGGATTCGAGGATGGACGGAGTGCTGAGGGTGCTCGAAGGGTTGGGACCTCATCGACAGGCAGGCCTAGGATAGGGATGCTACCATAGCCCAAGCTGTAGGAGCCGCAATAGTTTCCATCAACGCCAACAACGGCAACAACGGGGGCAACAGAAACAATGGCGACCACGACCAGGGCAATGAGGCGGTGAATGCCCAAGAAGAAATTGTTGTGGCCAGATAGATGGGCCAACTAGTCAAGCAGTTCATCAAGTTGAAGCCGACCCAGTTTGTTGGGATTGGAGATCCCGAACTAGCACCGAGATGGATCGAGAAGCTGAAAAAGGCTTTTGGAGTGCTAAGGCGCACAGAAGAGGAAAAGGTGCTGCTGGCGATGTATCAACTGGAAGGTACCGTAAATGACTAGTGGGCTACCACCAAGAATGGAGTTTTTCAGGAAGGAACGACCATGAGCTGGGATGCCTTTACTACGGCATTCAGTGACAAGTATTTCTCGGAAATAGCCCAGGAAAGGAAGCAAGTGGAATTCTTACAACTACGTCAGAATCAGATGATTGTAGACCAATATGAAGCTAAGTTTTCCAGATTATCGAGGTACGCACCTCGATCGGTAGAAGATTCCCAGGAGAAGGCGCAGAGATTTCGAGATGGACTAAGACTTGAGCTTCGCAGACAGATGATAGCCTTGAATCTGAGAACCTACAAGGAAATCTATGAACGGGGCAAATGATTGTGAAGGATCTAAAGGAGAGAAATGCCGCATCTGGATCAGTTTAATTTATTCAAAGACAATCGTCAGATGAGTAAGAGATCGGTGATTGGCAATATGCGTTTTGTCCCGCCCGTGAGAAAGAATATTGTGAAGCCACCGACCCCATGAACTAAAATTGTCGCCTCTGTGGCAGAAGGCATGGTAATGGACCATGTCCAACAAGAACTGAAGCATGCTTTAAGTGTGGTCAGATGGGCCACCTGATGAGGACTTGCCCGAACCGAGCTCCAGCGAATCGACCTCAAGGGCATCGACTACAGGCTGGATCGTCAGTTGCCACTCCTCAAATAGATCAGAATCGACCCCCAGCTCAGGGGAGAGTTTATGCAGTAGCCCGTAGAGAGGCCGAAGAAACGCCAGGCGTGGTCACGGGTACTATTTATTTGTGTGACCAAGTTGCATATGCATTGTTTGATCCTGGCGCAACACACTTGTTTGTATCTGCTCGGTTTGCTAATTTGGTTGATATGAAGTTAGAACCGTTTAGTGTGATTCTGCATGTGGCCACCCCGTTGAAAGATAATATACTGGTTTCGTTGGGCTGTGCTGATTGTAGGATCGTAATTGGTGGTAGTAAGGAGAATATTGATTTAGTTGTGTTACCCATATATGACTTCGATGTGATCATAGGAATGGACTGATTGGGTAAACAGGGGACAATAGTGGATTGCGGTAGTAGGATAATTCGTTTCACCCAAAAGGTCGCCCTAGCTTTGAATTTGTAGGAAGTCGAGGAGAAACCTCAATTCCATTAGTTTCGTCTCTTGAAGTGACAAAGTTGATGTCTGAAGGATGTCAGATGTACCTATTTGCAGTTATGGACATGACTACCGAGGAGCCTAAACTAGAAAGTATTTCGATAGTGCACGAGTTTCTTGGCATTTTTCCCTAGGAGCAGGATTGTCACCAGAGCGAGAAATAGAGTTCGTGATTGAGCTAGCTCCCGGAATGGAGTCGATCTCGAAGGCACCCTATAGGATGTCCCTATCGGAACTGAAGGAGCTAAAGGTGTAGATGCAAGAGTTGCTGGATAAGGGATTTATTCGACTGAGTGCTTCACAGTAGGGAGCGTTGGTGTTGTTTGTAAGAAAAAAGGATGGGTCCTTGTGTCTATGCATTGACTATAGACAGTTGAACTAAGTGACGGTGAAGAATAAGAACCCTCTGCCGACGATTGACGATTTATTTGACAAATTGCAAGGAGCTACGGTATTCTCTAAGGTTGACCTGAGAACCGTGTATCACCAGTTGAGAATCAAGAAGGAAGATATACCTAAGACTGCTTTTAGGACATGATATAATCATTATGAATTCACTGTGATGCATTTTGGATTGACCAATGCTCCAGCCGCATTTATGGATTTGATGCATTGGTTGTTTAAGGAATTCTTGGATAGATTCATCATAGTATTTATCGACGATATCCTAATTTATTAAAGGAGTAACGAAGAATATAAGGAGTACCTGAGGATTGTTTTGCAAACCCTGAGGGAACACTCGCTTTATGCTAAGCTTAGTAAATGCGAGTTCTGGTTGAATAAAGTGGCATTTCTTGGTCATGTTGTGTCTGGAGAAGGAATTGCGGTGGATCCCGTGAAGATCAAAGCCGTTACGAATTGGCCTAGATCTACTACGGTCACGGAAGTCCGAAGTTTCTTAGGATTGGCAGGATACTACAGACGTTTTGTGGAGAAGTTTTCATCCATAGCCATCCCACTGATGAGGTTGACAAAGAAAGAAACGAGGTTCGAATGGACGGATAAGTGCGAAAGGAGTTTCCAAGAGCTCAAACATCAGTTGACAACCGCATCGGTGTTGACGATTCCATCAAGACCTGGAGGCTATGAGATATAAAGCGATGCTTCGCTCAAGGGACTAGGCTATGTGCTAATGTAGCATGGAAGAGTGGTGGCCTACGCGTCTCGACAATTGAGACCGCACGAGATGAACTATCCAACTCACGATTTGAAATTAACAGCGATCATCTTTGCTTTGAAGATTTGGAGGCACTATCTGTGTGGCGAAAAGTTCCAGATTTACACTGACCACCAGAACCTGAAGTATTTATTTTTCCAGAAGGAACTGAATATGAGGCAACGTCGATGGATAGAGCTGCTTGAGGATTATGATTGCGACATACTATATCATCTTGGGAAAGCGAACTGAGTCGTGGACGCGCTCAGCTGAAAGTTGAGCATTGCCTGTCTATTGGTGAAGGAATGGTCATTAATCGAGGATTTGAGGGATTTTGAGTTCAGATTGGAAGTCTGCCAGTTATCTAGTTTGATTGCCACACTGAGAGTAGAACCTAAGGTCCAAGAAAGGATAAAAGCCCTACAGCATACAGATGCAAAAATTAAAAAAATCCTGAAAATGGACGCGACAAAAAGGAAGCCAGAATTCCAAGTACTAAAGGATGGAATCTTGAAATTCCGAGGACATCTATGTGTGCCAAAGGACAAAGAACTCAGGGAAAGGATTTTATCAGAGGCTCATAGGAGCAATTATAGTATCCATCCAGGAAGCACAAAGATGTATCAGAACTTGCGTCAACATTATTGGAGGAGCGGGATGAAAGTGGATGTGGCAAAGTATGCGGCAAAATGCTTGACATGCCAGCAGGTGAAGGCCCAACACTGTAAGCCTGGTGGATTACTACAGCCACTAGAAATTCCCAAATGGAAGTGGGAGTATGTAACGATGAATTTTGTGATGGGACTCCCAAGGAGCTAGAGAGGCCACGATTCTATTTGGGTAGTTGTGGACAGGTTGACCAAGTCCGCACATTTCATCCCTGTGCGAAAAGATTTCGCAATGGACAAATATGCCGAATTGTATATGCGACAAATTGTGAGACTACACGGAGTACCCTTGACAATTATGTCAGACAGAGACCCCAAGTTCATAGCGAACTTCTGGAAAAGTCTGCAGGATACCATGGGGACTCGACTGTAATTTAGTACGGCATACCATCCACAAATAGACGGACAATTGGAGAGGACGATTCAGACGCTCGAGGACACGTTGCGAGCATGCGTAATAGATTTTAAAGGTGGATGGAAAGATCAACTATATTTAGTGGAGTTCGCGTATAATAACAGCTATTAGTAGAATATCCGGATGGCACCTATTGAAGCGCTCTATGGAAGGGCATGCAGAATACCAATTTGCTAGGACGAGATTGGAGAAAGGAGTATCACAGGCCTAGAATTGGTGGAACAATCAGTGGAAGCGATGAAGATAATTCTGGATAGACTGAAGACGGCAATGAGTCGTCAGAAGAGTTATACGGATAAACGGCGTAAGCCTTTGGAGTTTCAAGTAGGCGATCAACTTTTCCTTAAGGTGTCGCTGATGAGAGGATTATCTCGATTTGGAAAGAAAGGAAAACTGAGTCCAAGGTACGTAGGTCCATTTGAGATTCTGGAGCGGATTGGGACCTTAGCTTATAGGCTGGACTTACCGCCCAATCTATCCCAAGTGCACAGCATCTTCCATGTGTCCATGCTATGGAAGTATGAATCAAACTCGATGCATGTACTGGACTATGAGGTTATAGAAGTGGATGACAGAGTATCCTACGTGGAGAAGCCGGTTAAGTTCAAGGATCGAAAGGAGCAAATTCTAAGGAATAAAACGATTTCATTGGTCAAAGTTATTTGGGAGCACCATGGAACCTGTGGGAAAATGAGGAAACGATGAGGTGTCAATACCCCCAATTTGTTTGAGTAAATAAGTTTGATGTAAATTTCAGGGACGAAATTTTGTAAGGAGAGAAGAGTTGTGACATTCTGATTTTTCCTGACATTTCAAGACTCGTTAATGAGACAGTATCTAGCGATGTATTTCAGTCGTATCTCGCTCGGATCTGTTCAATCTTGAGTTGATTGACCAAAAGGGAAAGGCTACTGCGAGACAAGGTACGTGACCTAGGGAATTCGAATAAGAAATGACATTTTGACCATAAGGATTGTCGATGGGACATTTAAAGCCATAAAAAGCCGATCTAAGAACGATTAAGGAATGCACAGCTAGCGTTATATGATTGGAGCGCGGGTGATGCCACTTAACCAATACATAATTTGCAAAATTTTTCTAAATCGAACAGTGACGATCAAGACCATCGAAACTAGTGATAGATCTTCGCAATTACATGACAACCAAAGTTTCCATGAATTGACGAGCCCTAATTGTGATATGAATCACAGGGTCGATACGCGTAACGTCTGCAAAAACCGCCCGTCAATTCGGGATAGGCTGGAATTGCATTGGATAGAGAAATGATTCAGAAACAAGTCTTGAAATTTGAAAATGGAGGATCGAGAATTTCAACATTACAATTGGATTAGCCGTCGCCTTATCGAAGAAATTTGGAATCAGAAAAACGACGTTCTGGACGTCGGGAGTAAAATTACCATTTGCCCCTCAAGCCCTAACCTTGCCTATATGATTGAATGATGGCATTTTGGTCATAAACCACACCCAATACCTGCTAAAAATTTGAAGAAATGAGAGCCATTGGATGAGCATTGATTGACCCCTTGGACAAGTGTTAATGGATTAAGCTTTGAGTTGATAGAATCACTTTTAACCTACCATTCAACTCAAGTTGACTCTTGAAAATTGAATAAAACTCACTCTCTCTCTCCTACTTGGCCGAACACCCCCTCCCTCACCGATTTCTTCTTCTTCTTCTTCCCTTCTTCCTTGCCGTGAAGCTCGCCGCTCGACAAGATTCTGCTACCGCCGTCGCTCGCTCCGACCGTCGTCTTCGGTGACTTCCAGCCGCTGAGCCAACCACTTGCTGCTTCCTCATTCTCTTGCCGACGTTCCCCAAGTAGAAGCGAGTCATTTGACCACCTAGGGAGCTTCGGCCAGCCAATCTCCCGAAAGTCGACGAAAATCGTCGCAACTAGAGGTAAGCTACGGTTTAGGCCTCATAGGACCTCGAAATCTTAGAGTTTTTCAATCATTTTTTTTGGACATCTAGGGAACACATAGACTGAGCTGTGGTAAAAATTTTGGGTGAATTTGATGGAGTTTTGACCCCAAATGGGTCTTGTGTTTGAAGCACCAGAACTGACCTGTAACAAACTCGGAGAAACCGACGTCGTTCAAGGACTTTCCGGTGTCGTCTTGGCTCTAAATTTTTGGTGAGGCTCCCCAACCCTTAGAACTACATGTTAGCAAGTAGATTAATGAATAAATTAAGGATTTAAGTTAGTTTAAGGACTGTTGAGTAGGGATATGCATAGAACCAAGTATGGCATGTTCGGTTCTATGCATACTGGTTCTGTTAGAGAATTTTGTTGTTGGAATTGGGTCTCAAGTTCATTATTGAGGCATGCTAGGATGTTGATGGACATGCCAATAAGGTTTATGTCCCATGGATTGATGATTTAAGCAAGAAAAATTGATGATTGGATGAATTTCCTTAGGTTGCGCGGTTGAGTTGTTCTTGAGTCATTTGGACCGAATTCTGGAGGTGCTTGGGAAGGGATTTTGTTGAGTGAAGCTTGAGATAAGGGGATTCTAAACCTCTTATAGGAGGATTGGACTCAATTGGGTGATTTGTGTGCGAATTGATCGATTCTTGGAAGTCATAGTATGGTTGTCTAATGCATGTCCTAAAAACATATAGAGGACTTGAATGTTTGACATTGGTTGTGCTATGAATTGAGTGTCACATTTGAATGTCAAAATAAATTGTCTCGCATGCCATGGAAGTGCCGTTAACCGCATGAGTCGTATTCGAATGTGTGCTATGAAATAAATTGAACTTGCGGCATGCCTGAGAAGTTGTGATACCTTGAAGCGTGTGAGACGCGGGGCTATGTGGATGAATGCCCTAAGGCGCGGGGTTGAGAAGGCCATAATCCTGATGCGTTGAAATGCGAGACGGAGTTAAGAAGTGTCGACACAGGCCTGGATGAGATTGAAATCTTGATTCGTTCACGCGGGTTTGTCAATGAGACGCTCTGATGCATTTACACGGATCGAGCCTAAGGCGTTATAAACGCGAGCATGAAAGTGAGGCAGTCTGGAAAGGGATGGAAGGTATAATCTGACTTGGCATATTGTACTGGATTCTAATGATATTGTATGATGCCATGATTACATTCTTGACATCCGTGTGCTATTTCGTGCAAGTTGAATGCCTTATGTGGTTTTGTATAAATTGCTTGTGATTATAATTGCCTGAGTGGACGGTCAGCCAAACCTAGGGCTGGGACTCACCTTACTAAGATGTATATCTCACCCCGTTGAAGGACTCTATTTTCATATCCTAGATCGATATCATGTGGTCAATCAGTTTTGGAGATCCGAAAGAGATGTCAGTATATTTTGATGAGTTCCGAGATGGACATGGGACCGTTTACGTTAAGAAGTGCACTGTTGTCTGGGTAGATGAGGGTGGTAGTAGCTGGAAGTGTCACAGGTACGAGGTATGGTTCAGGAAGGTAGGGGACGTTTCCACAGGGCCACTGAAGCCCACTGAGATACCTCGTGGGGTGATACCCAGTTGGTGCCATCCTGCTTGGGATTTAGTGGAGTCCGAGGGGTTCGTCGCTGGCTCGAGGATTGGTCTTGAGAAGACCCCGACCGTAGAGGACACCAATGAGGTCATAGTGATCGAGGCTACCGAGGATGACTAGGTGGAGCCATCAGCTGATGAGACGTTGGAGGACACCGTGGAGGTTTGCTCAGAGACCTTCTCGGAGTACGAGCCCACTGAGGAGGCTGAGGAGGAGACTGACGACTCTAGTAGCTCGACATAGGAGTTTCTGTTCCTGGTCTGGCATTTTGATGGTGTCCACGATGCCTGTCCCTTTTTTAGAGCAGATATGATCGTCTTTTGTGTTAGCCTTGCCACCCTAGCGATCAGCGTGTTTAGTTTGTCGTGCCATGTATGGATATTTGGAAGTTCATGTATTATTGGTACCTTCGTTACCCAAGTCCCATTTTATATTGTACGGAGGAGTTTTATATCGTCGCTTCCGCATGCTTTTTATATGATATCTCTCTCGACTTATATTTGAATCTTGGGACCTTGAGAGATAGTTTGTGCTTGCAGGAAGTCGTGCGCTCGTGCTCGGGGCGTGACACCAAGCAATTCTCCTCAAAGCCACAAGTACAGAATTCCCATGAATGCGTCGTCAACCTAACAAGGTTTATCAATTTTGAGTCATAAACCATCGAATATTCACTTCCATCAACTCAATCTTTCCCTAACCACGTCATTGGCAATTCAAGACATTTTTTTACAACAATGTGACACATGATAATGCTTACTTCAAACCCTTAATATGTTCAGTTTACTCAGTCATATACATGGCAATACTCAATTTAAAGTTTCGTGGACCAAACTTGCCATAAATCACCTTTAAACCTCAATCCACTTCTCACAATTTCCATTGACACCTCTTGTCATCTCATACAAGTCATTATAGGTCAATTGAAGTCTAAATATTCCTCATTCAGCCCCCAAACAGAATCGGTTAGCATGTATACACCCTCGAGACAGAACCGATTTTAGGTTCTAACCGTTCAATCGAGCCATACTTCAATCTCAAGCCTAACTCTTTGCACAAACAATATTCCAAGACCTTCATTTAATGATTAGAAGGCTCACCAAGAGATTTAGAGTCTGCTGACACCCCAAAGACATCGAAACAGCTCGATCTCCACGAAGTCATAATCTGTCCAATTTTTCATCACTCATAATCACCCATAAAAATCTAATTTACCACCATCTACTTGCAGCCATAAACCATCTGAACATAATACTAGATGTTATGCTCTCCTAAAAATTTGAGGTCAATCGGAGTCTCTAAGAGGTAGGACAAGGGCTTTACCTCAGCTCGCGTTGATTTTGTTCGGTTTTGGTCTAAAGGCTGGTTCGGAAAAATCGTCAAACGAAACTTCGATCTACCAATTGGAATGTGTCAAGGACACATTTATATATTGCTTGGTGGGTGGAGCACCTCAAATGGCCACCAGGAAGGGCCATTCGACTGCACCGAACAGAAGGGACATAATTAATTTTTCTGGGGTAATTTCGGTTGAGGCAAAATGGAGAGGAAAAGGCAATGAACATGAGGGAGTGGTATACACAGTAGATGAGGTCTTCAATTTACTTGTCTCACACAAATTATTGAGCTAAAATTGATTAGACATGGGTTGGTGAGGTCATTAATGCTTGGGGGTCTCAATATTTGACAAGTGACAAGTGACCAATAATGCAATATTAGCTTTAACTCAATCTTTGAATCTTGTACAAGAAATTTTCGGCAGCCAAGGAGGAGAAGAAATGACCATTTTGTCCTTCATGATTTCTTAAGGCAATGGTAAATGGTCGAGGGGCAAAATGATAATTTTGCACTTTCAATCCCAACTTCACTTTTTCAATTCGAAATTATCATTTGGCAAAACATTGTCAAATTTCTATCCATAATTGGAATTCTCTATTTTTAATTATCAATTTTGAGCTTCTATTTCATGATCATTCGTTCGTCGATCGTAATTTCAGTTTGTTTCGAACTAACGGGTGGCTTTTGCAAACATTACGCGTATCGACTCTGTGATTCTCATCACACAGAGGATAATTCAAGTTATGACAGCTTTGGTTGTCATGTAATTATGAGGGTTCATTGCTAGCTCCAACGGCTTCGATCGTCATAGTTCGATTTAGGAAAATTTACAAATTATACATTAGTTAAGCAGCTTCAGTCGCGATCCAATCATATAACGCTAGCATTGTATTCCTTAATCGTTATCTGATTGACTTTATTGGCTCTAAATGTTCCCTCGACAATTTTTATGGTCAAAGTGTCATTTCCTTTTTCGAGTTTCCTAGGTCCACGTACCTCGTTATGCGTTAACCTTTCCCTTTTGGTCAGTTTACTCAAGATTGATCAGATCTGAGCGAGACAAAACTGAAATACATCGAAAGGTACATTCACATTCAACAGCCTCAAAATGATAGAAAATTCAAAATGTCACTAGAAAATTCAAAATGTCACACTATTTCTTGTTCATAATTAGAACTATGGTTGGGTGCATAGTAGATGAGATACAGACTATGAAACATACGGTGTTTGAAAACTTATTAGCATGGCTCAAGGTCACAAGTCCATCTACTGCAATTGGGCATACAAAACTTAAAAGGACTCCAAATAAAAGTTTTTAAATTATTATATCTGATTACTTTTTAATCAATACTTTATTTAAGAAGTTTAAAGACTGACGAGTAGCCAAATCTTTCACTCGTAAGGATTGAGTAAATTTAAAATAATTTTTATTCTGTTTCTCATAAATATTTTCAGAGTGATTAAGGTATTAATAGCTCATTATAATAAGGAGCTTTACCATACAAATATTGAAACTTCTTTTTGATTGGAGATCTTAATTTGAAAGTCTTTTTTGTGTAACCTGAAGGTTTTGCAGTAGATGATTCGGATAAACTTGTGTGTAAAGAAAGTGGAATCCCATATAATACCATGGAATAAAGTTTGAATATATTCATGGGTATTCTAGATTGAAAAGTCTTTTTTACGGGTTTAAGTGAGTTTTTCGACAATTGTTGCTTGAAGTTTCATGGTACTATTGTTATATTCTGTTCTGTTTAGAACAAAGTAAATTAGCATGTACTACAAGATCAGTGTGAAGAATTTATTTTCCTTGTGTCTTATATAGACGATATCTTGCTTGAAAGTGGTTTTCTTGAATTACTGCATAAGGTAAAGCAGATATTGTCAAAGCATTTTGACATGATTGATCTTAATAAGGAGTATTTTGTCCCAGGCATTGAGATATATATGGATCGTTCTCGTCACATATTAGATTAATTCTATAGGATATGCATTGATTGTATTCAGTATAAAGTGCTGAGAGTCGGAAATTACTCCTGTCATGAAGAGCAATAGACTGAATTTGTCATAGTGTTTTCATAAAGTTATGAAAAAAACCCAAATAAAGAATGTACCATATCATGGTGCACTTAAAGGCATTAGTTTCGAGGTACTTAAAGATGACAAAAGACTACATGTTAATTTACAAACATATTCAAGATCTGCAACTAGTAAGGCATTCAGATTCAGGCTTTGTTAGCCGACAGGATGATGTGAAGTTGACAATTTTAGACATTTAAATGTCTAAAGAGAAGTGCAGTGCTATAGAAAAGCGTAAACAGAAATCTATATAATCTTCGATCAAGAAAGCGAATTTGTAGCATGCTTTTTAAATGCTACTTAGGTTATTTGGCTCCGAAATCTCATTAAAGAGTTGACCGAATTTAATTTTGTGGATAAACCCATACAGTTGTATTGTGACTATAAGTCTACAATATTGTTTATTAACAACAGTAGAAGTCTCAAGGGTCTAAACGTTTTTGGTCTAGTTTTTTACCATAAAGATAACAGATATAAGGGTGGCACTATAGTAAAGCTTATTACACAAATGACAAGGGTGCAAACTCAATAACTAAAGATATTTGCCCATACACATTTAGATGACATGTCACAAATATAAAAACATCCTGGGATGCTAATATGACATGTTAATTGATGGATTGAATAAGCATCATGAGATGCTGTTGTTCAGTGGGAGCTGTTTTCTGCATTTGCTTTAATAAAGTTTACATCTATGTTTAATACATTTTGTAATATTTAGGTATGTATCAACTCTATTGCATGCAATAAAGCATTTATGATTATGATAATGTTGAATATATATACCAAGTGAAAATCTCAACGAATCGTATTAACATTGAGTGATGGTTGGGGCATTTATTTTTAGCCAAAATCATATATATTGTTACACGTGAAGTATAGTTAACTATAAAGATAAGACATATATTGGTTCATTAGAACCGTAAAGATGTTCTCTCGTGACACATCCGGTTTCGTGACACATAAGGTGAGAGAATGATGACTGACAAGGAGGATAACATATAAGGTGTCTGTGTTATTTGAAATGTTATCCAATTGACATACTACCATGTCAAATTCATATCAGTACAGTTAAGAGTATTTGTGATCATGAATGGATCTGTGTCTTCTGATGCAGTTACTGGCATGGTTCGATGCTTAAGACTTTATGTAATCAGATTGACTGTTGGGAATTATCTTTTGACCAATATAAAGATGTGCATATACAGTACAATTTTAATTAATATAGCCCAAGTGTGAGAATGTTAGAATATATTATAAAATATATTTGTTGTGGGCTTTATTAATAGTTATTGTAAATTAATTGGTCTAATAAAGAAAGATATATACAGTTTTTTAATTCTAGTCATTTATGGGGTTGGATAGTGTGGGTCGAGATAAACCTAATCTTTAATGAGGGGATAGGTTTTATTCTCTATAAATAGAGGTCAAGTCCTTCTTCCAAACCTTAATGTTCACATAACCTCATATATAGAATTATCTGAAGTGACGATGAGAGGCCGTCTCATTGAAGCCAATGATAAATGGGTTCATAGAGGAGAAGTTCTTGAGTATCGGATTCTCGCAATTCCGCATCAAGAACGATGAATCCGAAATAAGGTGCATTAATTTTTTAAATCTATGGATTATGGATTCGTGTATCTGTACGTGTGTATCTTGGGTCGCTGCATATAGATAAAATATGCAACTTACAAAAAAAACCGCACATCTCCATGAAAACACGGGACAGTTATTTCACCATTACTAATATGCTTGAGCTGATTCCTTTAAAAAAAAAAGATTTGGAATGATTACAACCTCGTTGGCAACTTTTTGCATCGCATATGAAATATCCTACGCTATATTGTATTACCATGTTGGATTTGCATAATAGGGAAGTATCTAATTTATAAGGTAAAGTTGCATGTCATGCCGTATTTGCATTGCTTCTGGGCTACCGTGCACTCTCACAAATTTATTTTGACTTCCTTTAGAATCTCACTAGAGTCTCGTTCTAGCGCGTAACAAATATGGTTGTGTTTAGCGATTGTCGCGTCATTCTCTTGGGTGCCGTTTTGATTTGATTCCTTTCGCAATTATGCTGGTTTTGGTTCGATGCCAAATTGGCAGGGTTTAGTTTTGCTTTCCGTAAATCTCCAGTTATGTATGGACATTTAGATTACATAGGAACCGACGTTGCATGTAATGTTTTCTTTCAAAGAAAAGAGGTGCCGCGTAATCAACTCGAAAGGAAAACCATCCAAAAGCAAATCCTAAATTTATTGCATTTTTACTAATTTAGTCCTAAACCTTTCGATTGTATCAATTGAATTTACCTCGTCAATTTTGGCCGAAAATCACCAATGTGGACGTTGACTATCTACGTGGCACGATCGGCATTGAAATGGGTATTTTTATGAATATCTTCATATTTTCTTTATATTTATTTATTTTTCTTTTTTTTTCTTTACAACTGCGGCACCCTCGATTAGTCTAGATGAGGGACACAATGACGTCGCTGGTGAACAAAATTTAAGTAAGTTATTAATGGGCCTATGTTATGCTAGGCTTTCTAGATGTGACATTTTGGTCACCACAAAACGAATCGAGCCATCTAACGAGGGGCCCAAGGAGCAGATTGGAAAAACTACTGAAATCATCTGTCAAATTCTCATAGAAAGATAAAAGGATAAGTACTCTGAGAGTTCACTTATTGTGAAAGTGTAATCGAAGCATAAGTGGACATTTTTAGTTAATACTCTTTGCCACGTAGAAGGGAGATGATTAAAATAAGCCACATTAGCATTTTTCCTTAGGCAAGTTCGAAGAAATTAACGGAGGGACTCGATTGCATTTTTGTGATAAGTTAGCCAAAATTTTTCGAAACAATCAGTGATATATAAACTTACCATTGATCAACAAAAATATTATCAAGTAACACTAACTTAATCAATTTAGTGCAATAGCAAGGATATGACAAAGTAGATCATTCGATCAAAACGTCAAAAATACATAAGTCAAGATTCATTCGGAGTCATGAAATTTCGTGCATGTAAAAATGCCAAATATCAAAAGGCATTTTAGTGTTACATTAATAATAGAAACTAAGAAATTTTCAAAGATGCTAATGTTTTTGCTCATGACAATTGCGAATAGGACAATTATATATGTACTATTGAATAACCAAATCACAAGCAAATAGTAATTTAAGATGTTTTGGTTAATTTGAAAGTAAAAAGGAAGCCCCGACTGTAAAAAAAAAAGGAAGAATGTCACGCTAATCTTCTAATCTTTTGGTAAAGAGTTGGGCAGGATAGTCCAAGTGAAATTTGGCAGGCTGAAATTGGTCATCCCGATGCGATAAATCAAAGCACTAGGCATATAGGCCTATCGTTCTAACGGCCCAGTCCATTTGATTTCTGCCATTCCGTATGCCCCTGAAATTGTCAAAAACCGTAGCCCTTTGACTTGAGCTGGTAATCCCAAGCACGGAGTTCTGGAGCAAGTAAGGTTATGCCCACTGTTGAAATTGTTTCTCGAGCCCCAAAGTGAAAATCTGAATTAAGGAAATAAATAAATATTTACCGTCATCCTCCACAGAAATCCTATTTCTTGTTCGTATAATCCAAATGTTAATCCAAGTCAGAAATTTTGCATTGAGGAGCGACGATTGGACACAGACTTTGAATTTGGTGTTCGACTCGGTTGAAAAAAAAGGTATTAGAAAATAAAAGATTTGCTTTCTTATGCTGGAGTTACGTGCAAGAAAAGAAGTCTATGTTGGGACTTTTTGGTTGACCGACTCTTACTAATCCGCATAGAAGTTGGTCGCTCGTCCTTTGGTGCGACATATATACATATTCTTGTTGGTCGTTGCTGTTGGGTAAAGTATGGAAGCGCCATTTCTATGTGCGCTTGGCAGTAGATGAATTCGTGGAATTGCATCAATAACTTTAGTGTCGAAGCTAATGGAATTTTTGTGATAAGAATTTGTGTTTAATTATTTGTGAGATTGCGAGATTATTTCGCGGGGAATTGATGGCCAAATACTATCTATGTTATTGAATGTGATTGAGACCGTGAAATACTAAGATTGTTTGAGTGTGATTTGTAATTTCTATGCTTTGTTTGATATATAGTGAAATTTGTTGATGCTCTTCCCTTGAATGTAGGTCTCTATGACCGAACCACATGCATCTGATATCTGATTTATTTTTCTTATTTTGTTTATTTATTATTCGATTGCTTGTTCCACGCAACAATTGATATCAGAGCTAGGCTTGCTTCGAGTTGAAGCGAATCGATGGTGATAGAATAAATTAAAGTGAAAATCAACAGATTTGAGATGATGAACTTTGGTTTATAGAAGATGCAGATTGAAAATTATCTATATGAGATGAAGCTGCACTTGCCTCTATATAGGAGAAACCAAAGACGCTGAAGTAAGCTGATTAGAAATTGCTGAATAGACAAGCGATTGGTGTTATTCAGCTAATATTGACACGTAATGTCGCGTTTAATATCGTTAAAAAGAAATCCACTGGGTTTGATGAAAGCTCTATCGGATATGTACGATATACCCGCTGCAATCAACAAACTCAGTTTGATGTGATGTCTATTTAATTTGAAGATGAGCGAAAATGTGTCAGTTGCTAATCATATCAATGAATTCAATGTGATCATTAGTTAATTGAGTTCAGTTGATACTGACTTTGAAGATGAGGTATGAGTTTTGATTTTATTATCTTAATTACCTAATAGTTGGGATAATATTATTGTTGTTGTTAATAATTCTTCTAGGCCAAGAAGTTTGACATTTATTGGGATTCAAGATTTAATTCTAAGTTAAGACATTCGTAAAAGATAATTTGGGGAATCTGTACCTGCTGTTTTAGTAAGTGAAAATAGAGGAAGAACTGATATTCGTGTTAACATGAATAATATGAACTCGAATAGACGCAATCAGTCTAGGACTAGTGGTGTTGTCTGTTGGAACTATAACAAGAGAGGACATCTTAAAAGGGATTGCCTTAAGCTGAAAAATGAAAAAGGATAAGGAAATTAAAGTTGAATCTGCGGATAATGTTATAGCCATAGTTGATAATAATTCGGATAATGCTGATATTGTCTTGTCCATCACTGATAATTAGTTGTTTGATGGATAGATTATGAATTCTGGCGGTTCTTTTAATGCTACACCAAACAAGAACTGGTTTATTACTTATCAATGCATCTGATGTCCAATTTATTTTTCTTGTTCTATCTATTTACTGTTTGATCGCTTATTCCTCACTACAATTGATATCAAAGCTAGGGTTGCTTCAGTTGAAGCGAATTAATGACGACAAAAGAAGTTAAAGTGCAAATTGATAAATTTGAGGGAAGGGACTTTGGTAAAAGATGCAAATTGAGGACTATATCAGATGAAGCTGCACTTGGCCCTATATAGGGAAAAATCAGAGACGATGAAGCGAGTTAATCGGAAATTGTTGAATAAACGAGCGATGGGTTTTATTTGGTTGATGTTGGCTCGTAATGTCGCACTTAATACGTCAAAGAGAAAATCACTACGGGTTTGATGAAAGCTTTGTCTGATATGTACGAGAATACCTCTGCAATCAAAAAATCTATTTGATGCGACGTTTGTTTAATTTGAAGATGAGTGAAAGTGCGTCAGTTGCTAATCATATCAATGATTCAATGTGATCGTTAGTCAATTGAGTTTAGTTGATATTGACTTTAAAAATGAGATTTGTGTTTTGATTCTATTATTCTCATTAGCTGATAGTTGGAAAACTATTACTGCTGCTGTCAGTAATTTTTATAGGTCAACAAGTTTGACATTTGATGGGATTTGAAATTTAATTCTGACTGAGGATATGCATAGAAGAGAATTTGGAGAATCTGTATTTACTTTTTTAGTAAGTGAAAATAAAGGAAGAACTGGTATTCGTGTTAGCAGGAGTAATATAAACTCGAATAAACGTAGTCAGTCTAGGACTGGTGGTGCTGTCTGTTGAAATTGTGGCAAGAGGGAGCATCTTAGAAGGGATTACCTTAAGCTAAAAAATGAGAAAGGTAATGGAACTAGAGTTAAATCTATGGATGATGTTGTAGTTATAGCTGATAGTAATTTGGAAAATGCTAATGTTGCCTTGTCTGTCATTGATGATTCGTCGTTTGATAAATAAATTATGAATTACGATTGTTCTTTTCATGCTACACAAAAATAAGAAACTGGTTTATTACTTATCAATGCATGGATAGTAGTAAAGTACAGTTGGGAAACAACGCTGAATGCGTTGTTATAGGTGTTGGCAATGTTACAATCAAAATGGTTGATGGTATTGTGAGGATACTGATTGGAGTGAAGCATGTTATAGAGTTAAAGAAAAATCTAATTTTCTAGTGTCCTAAATTCAGCTAGGTATCGGTACTCTTCAAAATGTGAAATTTTGAAGATTATTCGAGGTGCCTTGATAATAATGAAAGCAATCAAGCATAATGGCCTGTATGAGCTTCAAGGTAAGTCAGTGACGGAATTCGTTGCGGAAACGTCAGATACGTCAGCTTGAGAGTTTGAATTATGACATATGTGTTTGGAGCACAATAACAAGAGAAGCCTGAAGGTTCCAAGTGAACAGAATTTATTATGTAGTTATATTGCTGACAAACTGAATGTATGTAGGTGCTGTGATTTTGATCAATAACGGAAAGTGCAGTTTAGTGTGACTGTTAAAGAAACCACGAAAATAATATAATTACTTCACTTTGATGTTCACAATTCGTCACAGTTTCCTTCACTGAAGAGGGCCAGATTTATGCTAAAGTTGTTGATGACTACTTGAGAAAGATCTGGGTGTTTGTATTTAGGCACAAGTTTAATACTTTTGTCAGGATCAGGCAGTTAAGAGTTTTGATCGAAAATGAGATTAGTAAAATGATTAAGCGTGTGCGGACTGAAAAAAATATGGAGTTTTGCTCAGAGCTATTAAATGAATTATGTATAAAGAAAGGCATAGTGAGACACCGCATTAGTGCCAATGAACCACAACATGTTGCAGGGTTGATGAGAATAACATTACCAGACAAAGCCCATAAAATGCTCTCTAGTACTGATAAGCTAAGAGTTTTCTAAGGGACGTGCTTAGTACGATGAGTTACCTGATGAATAGATCTCTATCAACTGCGATTAGATGTCGGACTCCAGAAAAAGAGTGACCAGGTAACGTACATGATTATTTCTGTTATTAGTATTTGGTTGCACATGTTATGTTCGAGTGAGTGATGGTAAGTTCAACAAGAGGGAAGTGCATGTTCCTAGGCTACGCATAAGGCAAACGTGGTTATCGATTGTGGTACCCAAAATTCAATTCATTTGTTATCAGCAGAGTAGTTACATTTGACGAGTCTTTAGTATTTTCTGGCTAGAAGTGATATAAGCAGTATTAATTCGGATCTGGACGGTGTTCAGGTTGAGGTGGAGTTGCAACTAGAAACTCATGAGGTAGCAAATACTAACGTAGCAATCGAGACATATTGTGTTTGCAGTAAGATGAAGCCTATAGAGCCAACAGTTATCGTAATTGTTGAGAGAATAACGATGGTGTTTGAATTTTGGCGAAGCGATTGTGAATTGACTCAAATATTGAGCCAAGGTGGAGATTGTTGAAATTGTGTATTGAGTTTGATCTCGAAGAGAAACTCTAAATTGAGGAAATAAAAAGATAAATATGTGTTGACATCCTCGGTAGAAATCCTGTTTCTTGTTCGTATAATCCAAGTCCGAGATTTTGCATTGAGGAGCGAGGATTGGACATGGACTTTGAATTTGGGGTTTGACTCGGTCAAAGAAAAAATAGAAAAGAACAAGAAAAGAAAAGAAAAGATTTGCTTTCTTATGCTGGAGTTAAGTGCAAGAAAAGAAGTCCATGTTGGACATTTTTTTGGTTGACCGAGTCTTACTGATCCGAATAGGAGTTGATTGCTCTGCGACATATATATTCTTGTTGGTCTTCACTCTTGGGTAAAGTATTGAAGCGCTATTTCTACGAGTGGTTGCACTGAATGGCTTCTTGGAATTGCAGAAATACTATTATTTTTTTTTATTTTTTTATTATAATGCAAGTGTTAATCCAAGTATGAGATTTTGCATTGAGAAGCGAATATTGGACGTGGACTTCGAGTTTGGAGTTTGTCTCGGTCAAAGAAAAAAGAAAAGGATAATAAAAGAAAAAATTTGCTTCCTTATGTTGGAGTTACGCGCAAGAAAAGAAGTCCATGGTGGACTTTTTTGGTTTCTCTGCTTTTGCATTACTCTGCCAAAATTCAATCTTACAGAGAAATTAATTTGATAAAAACACCATCAAAGTTTAAATGCGTTTGATATAAAAATTAATTTATGGTAGAACTTTCTACTTCTTGTTAGATTTTTTACTTTTGGTTGGGTTTTTGTCCAAATTTGAGAAGTAAAAAATTTTTTCTTCTTGACTCTAGAATCACTCCGTCGACCATACCGGCTGCCACCGCTGCCAATTGCTCGATGACCACCACCACCACCACTACCAACCAACGCTCGATCGTCGCCGCCATCACCACCACGGCCGCCGCCACCAACCACCGCCGCCGCCGCCGCCGCCAACCATCACCAGCTGCCCCGGCCAACCATCAACACAGTCGCCTATCGCCGACCACCATCACAGTTGGGTGCCGACCTCGTCAAGAAACGACGCCGAAGATTTTTGTTTAATAATATTCTAAAAATAGAAATTTTCAATCGTTACCAAATAAATTTCTTTGATCATAAGTCATTATCGAGTAGAAGTAGAAAAATCAATTTTCACTTTTGAGGAGAAGTAGAGAAATCAACTTCTAATCAGAATTTGATTTCTAACAATGAAGTGTTACCATGTGCGCCCTTGTTGACCCAAATACAAATTGGTTGCTCGTCCTTTTGCGTGACATATATATTCTTATTGGTCTTCGCTGTTGGGTAAAGTATTGAAGCGCCATTTCAACAAATGCTTGGCAGTGGATGACTTCATAGAATTGCATCAATAACTTTAATGTTCAAGCCAATTTAATTCTTGAGATAAGAATTCGTGTTTAATTTATTTGTGAGATTGAGAGATTTTTTTGCGAAAAATTAGGGGCTGAACACTGTGTGCGTTATTGGATGTAATTAGAACTGAAAAACACTTAGAGTATTTAAGTGATTCAAGTATGGTTTGTAATCTTTGTGTATCGCTTAATATATAGCGTAATTCGTCGCTATTTTTCCATGGACGTAAGCTCTATGACTGAACTGCATATATTTGGTGTCTGATTTATTTTTCTTATTTTGTCTATTTATTGTTCGGCCACTTATTATGTTATAGCCCATTCACACTATCGATAAGATAGTCCGCTAGAAAAAAACCTAATTTAATGAGAGAGACACAAAAAGAGAGGAATCACCATTATTCACGTTCATGATTCTCTTGCTGCTTTCATTAAAATCCAACGTGAACCAATGAACTACAAAAAAAGGAGGAATTTCGATTCTCTTGTTGTTTTCGTGAAATTTTGATGCGAACTAGAGAGCTAAAGGGGATGGGGAGTTTCAACTCACTAATAGCTTTTCTAAAGTTTTAACATCAACTGTAGGACTACATATGACGTGAAACTTTCACATGAATCAAATTTTACAAAGGAAAAGAAGGAGGAGAGGATAAGATTTTTTTTCAGAAAATAACTTTTATTCAATTGGCATAAGAAATTATATTCATATCTATCCCAACACTAATATTGATATTTTTATATGAATTATATTCTTCTTAATTCCGGCCTTATCTTGTCTTGGACAACCGTACAAAAATGATAATAAAGGTGACGTAGCGCCATTTTTTATAACATGATGTATTCGCAACCCGTCACATTGTGGACCCAGGCGGTCAGTTTCCGGTGACTCGCGGCGGTCAGCAATGCAAACCCCACATTGGCATTGAGTAGCAGCCGCAAACACGTCATTCTCCCATATGCCTCGATGTGACGTGTAATGGGGATCGGACGGCCTCTGCAAGGGTCTGGGACAAACAACTCTATCTCAACCCTCCAATGAAAACGGGAGGAAAATGTTGTGATTTGGGATACGACACAAGCACATGGCCCTACCCCCAAACAAGACCAAATATCGAACGAACGTTCCACGGATGTATAACATGAAGACGTTAAATCATGGCGCCTTGTCGTCTGATCATCATCTTGCATAGTTACACTAGGAAACACACGTTTTCGAGTGGATAGAGGGTGATCTTCTCCCAGCTCGCGCAGTTTTCCTCCAGTTTTAGTCTCGGACTAATACCGATAAAAATACTTATCCAAATAAAGAAATTTCAATTGGAGCTTGTCAAAGATACATAGATCTTACCTTTGAAAGTCGAAGCACCTGAAACGGCCACCAGGAAGTCCAACTTTGACTCAATCCTTTTACCCTTGTATATAGCAATTTCGGCAGCCATATGGGTGTGAGGGAATGACCATTTTGTCCTTCATGAGTTCTTAAGGTAAAGGTAAATGGTCGAGAGACAAAATGGTAATTTTGCACTTTTAGTCCAAACTTCGCTTTTCCAATTCGAAATTACCATTTGGCGAGACATTGTTAGATTCCTATCTAAAATTGAAATTCTCTTTTTTCAATTGCCAATTTTGAGTTTTCATTTCATGATCATTTGTCCGTCGATCGTAATTCCAGTTTGTTTCGAACTAACGGGCGGCTTTTGCAAACATTATGTGACATTCCGAATTTTTCGCCCCCTCGAGACTTGAGATATGAAATGAAATCTCAAAATTAGAATATGGATAATAAAGATTTTAACGTTCTAATCGAATTAGACGTCGTCTCATTAAAGGTAATTCGAATCAGAAAAACGACGTTTCGGACATCGAGGGTAAAATTACCATTTTGCCCCTCAAGCCTTGGCCTTGTATTTATAATTAGATAAGGGCATTTTGGTCAATCACAATACCCTATAGGCTGCTCTCTCTCTCACGTTCCTCATCTTCTTCTTCCTTTTCTTTTGGCCGAGAGCCCGACCAGCCAGCTGCTCTGTATCGACTGCTTCACTAAACTAACCATAACTTCTTCTTCCGTCATCGAATTAAGGCGTACCACCTACCATTGGAAAGCTTGTTGTTTTTCCGTTCTAACAAGGTATTATGGATCCAAATCTACCTAGCCGTTTATCCCATAGAGCCATTTGAAGGAGCAAAGATCAGGATGGTCAGTTTTGAATCCGAGAGCTCCTAGCTGACCAGTCCCGACCGTCTCACTATTCCGGCCATATCTTCTTCGTCTGATACCGAATCGAGATAAAAGTATTGCCAAGTGAAAGCTTGTTGTCTTTTCTTTCCATAGACATATTATAAGCTCAATTTGACCCTGTAAATCTTCCCGTAGCTTGATTTGAGTGTACAAAAGTTAGGCGAGGTCAGATTCTGACCGGTTTTGGGGAAAGACCTATTTCGGGATCTTTCGGACTTCAAATTGCTTCAAATCTTCGGTGAGGTCTTCTACACATATAGTATTAAAGTTGGATGAGCTGTGGTAAAAATTTTGAAGGAATTTGATGGATTTTTGACCCCAAATGAGTCTTGTGTTTGAAGGGCAAAAATTGATCGTTGGAGGACCTGAAGGAACCAGCTCCATTCAAGGACTTTTCGGCATCGCCTTTGCTCCAAATTTTCGGTGAGGCTCCCTCACCCTTAGAACTACATGTTAGCAAGTAAATTAGTAGATAAATTGAGAATTTAAGCTAGTTTAAGGGCTGTTAAGTTGGGGTATGCACAAAATTGGGTATGCCCTGTTTCGATTCTGAGCATATCGGTTCTGTGGGTAGCTGTTGGTGTTGAAGTTGAGCTCTAAATTCATTGTTGAGAAGTGTGAGGATGTTAATTGATAGGTTCATGGGGTGTATGTTTAATGGGCTGAAGATTTGAGCAAGGAAATTAATGATTGGATGAAATTTCCTTAGGTTGCGTGGTTGAATCATCATTGGACCCTTAGGGCCGAACCTTTGGAGTGCTTGGGAAGGAAATTTTGTTGGCTATAGCACAAGGTAAGGGGATTTTAAACCTTTAATAGGAATATTGAACTCGATTGAGTAATTTTTGGATACGAATTGATCAATTTTTGGAAGTTGTTATGTGGTTACCCAATGTGTATCCTAGAAAGCTATTGAGGGCTTGATTGATTGATGATGCTTGCGTCATGAATTGGTTTTTGCAATTGTTTGTCAAATGTAATTGTCTCACATGCTATGGATGTGTCGTTCATTGCATGAGTTTGCAATCGAACGCGTGTTATGAAATGAATTGAAATGAGCATTTGGCATGTCTGAAAAGTTGTGATACCTTGATGAGTTGAGACGTGGGGTTGTGTGATTGAATATCCTGAGGTGCTGAGGGGCGGGGTTTGAATTGAATGGCACCTTAAGGTGTATGCAACACGGGGTTGTGTGGCTGAATGCCCTAAGGCGCTGAGGCGCAAGGTTTGAATTGAATGACACCCTGAGGAGTATGAGGCGCGGGGTTGAGAAGGCCATAGTCCTGATGCGTTGAAACGCGGGACGGAGTTGTGATGTGTCGACACATGCCTAGAGTGACATTGAAAACCTAATGCGTTTACGCGAGTTTGTCAATGAGACGGTCTGATGCGTTTACGCGGATGGAGCTTGAGGTGTTCTAAACGCGAGCATGAAAGTGAAGAGGCAAGAAAAGGTGGAAGGCGTAACATGGCTTGTTTGTGCATGCTTGGACTAAATGACGTGATAAGATGCTTGGAGTGCATGCTTGTTGTTCATGTGTTATTTCGGGATAGTTGAATGCCTCTTGGGATTTTGTATGAATTGTTTGTGATTGTAATTGCCTAAGTGGACGGTTAGCCTAACCTAGGATTAGGACCCACCTTACTGAGATGTATATCTCACCCCATCGTGGGATTAACTTTTTCAAGTTCTAGGCGATGAAAATTTGAGCTTGTCAATGATCAGTGCTTGAAGAAGTAATTATATGAAATGAATTTATACTCTGGTGAATTTAGAGATTTCATGTTACCTTAAAGTTAGAGTTGTATCCTCTAACCCTGTAGTCGGTGTTTATAAGAAGACGTATCCTATGTCCCGAGTCCTCTTAAGGTTTAATTGCATGGAGAAGTTTCATCGCTTCCGCATGTTTGTATCATTTAGAAGTTATTAATTGTTGGCCGACGGATCCTACGTACCACTGAAAGACAAGACGACCCTTGTGGAATTTTGCGTGCCTGATAGGTTCGGAGCGTGACAGTTTCCTAAACCTTTATCTGAATGCTAGGACACTATTGGATAGATTGGTTAGATGAATTGATCGATTGGTGAAGCCTGTGGCTTAGATTGCTTGATACAATCATGTGGCGATTAAATTATGATTGGTAATTAGGATTTAGAATGGCTAGAGAGCCCTAGTGATAAGAAATGGCTATAGTGCCCTATGTGAAATGAGATGGATATAGAGCCCTGTGTCAAGAAAAGGCTATTGAGCCCTTGAGGTATACATTGCGGCCAGAGAGCCTTGTGATATAAGTGGCTGTTAAGCTTGGTGATATAGTTCGGCTATTGAGCCCTGTATTCATGAATTGACAATGATGCCCTGTCATTGAATTTGGCTATAGTGCCTATATTATTGAATTGACTATAATGTTTGTGTTTTATGAATGGGTTATAGTGCCCCAACGATCGTTGGCTTGTACCCCTAGAGATCGCATTGGCTTAGAACCTTGATGATATCGATTGACCTGTGGTCCCAATGATATTAATTGACTATGACTCTAGTGATACCGATTGGCATGTGGCTCTAGTAGTATCAAATGGCTGTGCGCCTTAAATAATAATGACAATGCCGGTTGGCCTGTGGCCTTAGTGGTATCGAGTGGCTATGAGCCTTGAATTAGTAATTGGCTATAAACCCCAGAGATATCGATTGGCCTGTAGCCCCTGTGATATAGATTGGCGATGAGCTCAGAAGTACTGATTGGTCTGTGGTTCCGGTGGTACCAATTTACTAAAATTCATTACGATATCGATTGGCTTGTGGCTCTAGTGATATCAGTTGGCAACAGTGCCAGAGAAGTACATCGTGGCTAAGAGCCCCGACGATGAGTGGTTGTGAAAATTATAATGACTATGAGTTTTGACTTATGTGCATTGAGCTTGAACCCGTGAGGTTAAGCATGATTGTTTATGACTCTTATTCATGCCTGGCTTGCTGAAATGCTTGAATTATTAGGGCCTTATGCAATTGTATTGGTGAATGCTTACATCTGGTATCATTTGTGTGTGGTCTGGGGGGGACTGGTGTTCAGGTCTTTGTTTAGGTTTCACTTGCTGAAATTTATATCTCACGCTAGTGGGGGCTTAACTTTTTCAAGTCCCAAACGAAGGAAACGCGAACGTACCATGGGATGGCATTTGAAGAATTTGTTGGAGTTAGATTTGTAACTAACCTTATTATTTATGAAAAGTGTATACCCATTTGTCCTGAGTCATCTCATTATGGAATTATACATAGCAGTTTTATGGCTTCCGCAATCTTGTTTCTTTGTCAAGTTGTTATCTGATGGGCCGATGGATACTGGGAGATAATTGAAGATCAACGGCCTGGTGAGATGTACGTGTGCTCGACGGGTTCGGGGCGTGACAATAACTCTCTTGATCTATTTGAGCGCTCAAATACAATACATTGTATTCACAATCACGATTAACTCAAATAATCAAAATTGGTCGACCTGTGAACACAAAGATTGAATGTGACATCCAAAACAAATTGATCTTCTTCTTCCTTTAAACCTCTCAATTTCAGTCAACCTCACTTTTATAGAAATGTCCCATTAGGTAGAATTAATCTCATGACCATTGATAACACCTTAAGATAGTGAATGCCAAAAGAAATCTTGAGAATAAGTAAGAGTCGTGAGGGGACTTAATATGAGGAACTTTTCTCCTCAAGAGTCTCACACAGTTACGGAGTTGAGTTCAAAACTTTTGCCAACTCTTCTTGATCGGTCCAAGCATACGTAATATGAAGTATGTATTATGGTATTCTTCATTTCCCATAGAGCGTATGCCTTTTCACTTTTAATATCGTACAGATGATAACTCAGATATACTTAATATCTAGTTTGAGTTCACAAATTTACTCTCTTTAATAGAATCTTTTAGAACTCACATATGGCATTAAGACAGATAAAGTGAAATATGTTGGTTATATCACTTTTGGTATTTCACTTTCAGATATAATAAATATTATGACCTCATCTTAACATTTCATTAAGGCAACATTCATATTTTAAGCTCGAGCTCTCAATGAGCTTAAAATTGTCTCATCTCTATTTATCACGCAATAAATAGAGTCGATTACCTGTCTCATCTATCCGATATACCTTCTCAACATAATGCACTAAGTATTAATATGCATAAATGTCATATAAACTCATAGGCATGAATAATGATAACAAATACATTAACTGTGAACATTGGGAAATATAAATGTTAAGTACTCCCATTTTTACGCACTTCTAGAGATTTCAATATATGAAACTAATCCTTTTGCTAACACATGACTGAGGAGAAACATTTCTAGGTACTCACTTCATAAAAGAGTTGCTATCATTCTGTGCATGTATGTGTATTGTATGTTCACATATTTTCTTACAATCATGTCTTTCATAAAAACATATTGCAATGGATCCTTAGTGTAAGCTCTTGTTGCTTGGCCGTCACAATTAACTAATAATTGTACCTACAATATCCTTAGCAACACCTCACTAGTTCAAACATCTCTTAAGCCAAACATTCTCTTGTACAGTTGTTGATAACGCCATGAGATCATCTACCATCGTGGATAAGGTTATACATATTTGCTTAATGCCATGAAATTAATTTTCATTGTGGATAAGCATATACACTTTTGCTTCTTACTGCTCTAAGATAAGGTGCCATTTCTAAGTAAGAACGTAAATCTAAACCCTTTCCTCAGTCAACATCAGCATAGCCTTCAAGGTGCAAATCTCTACCTTGATAACTCAATAAAAATTTAGCAGCACTATTCAAATATCTCAAGATTTTCTGGATAGCAATTCAAAGTACTTGACTTGTAGTGGATTGATATCTACACACCATTCCAACTACATAATAATTATCAGGTCTTTTACTCACATAGTTTACATTAAGCTTATGACAGCACTAGCATATGAAACACTTTTCATTTCTTTATTTACTTATGGAGTCTCAAGACACATTTCATGGCTCCAACCTTCATCTCTTGCAATAGGAGTATCTTGGGTTTACAATCTCGCATATAAACCATTTAAGGACTTTTATAAATCTATCGTGAAAGAAATCACAATCTGTTTAAACATATGCAGATGCGCCCATATCTTCTATATCAAAAGTTGGAACATAACCAATTGTGACTGTATCAATTAACTTTATACTTCTCTTGGCAATTAGTATATCATTAACATATAATGATAAGACCACACTTTTTTTTTGGTAAGGTGATAAGACCACATTTGATCTTTGAATATTTTGATAAATACACAATGATCCTCATCAATCATTAGAAAACATATGCCATAGTGACATTATGAAAAAAAAATATATCATTATCTTGAAGACTGCTTAAAGCCATATATCGATATCAAAAGTCGATATACCTTTTGTTCTTGGCCTTCTATAACAAACCCAATAGGTTGTTTCATGCAAAATTCTTCTTTTAATTCTCCATTGAGAATCGTAATATTTATATCCATTTGATGTCATCCAAGATCCATACTAATCACTTTCAGAATAAGATGAATTGATCATACTGTTTCACCACAAGACGAGCCTTACATATCTTAATCGAACCATTAGTTTTACATTTTATTTTGAGAACACACTTGCTCCTAATGGCTTTGTACCCATTCGAAAGATCAACTAGTTCTCATACTTGGTTTAATCTCATTAACTCCATTTCTTTTTCCATTGCTCATATTCATTTTTCCTTATTAGGGCAAGTCGGAGTATAATTTACATTTCTTGTCTCATTCTCTTCTTGTAGAGCAACCATGAAAGCTTTATATTCATCGTCTAAACGTCAACAATTTGACGGAGAAAGATTTTTACGACTTGTTCGCCAAATTGGAGATCGTAAACTTAGTACATCATTCTTTGTTACTCTCCCACTCGGATCAGACAACGACCACATCTTCTTCACATCAGGTGGTTACAATTGAGACTAATTCAAAATAAATTCCCCACTTCTCACATTGCTCCCACTTGTGTAAGATGCCCTAGAAAAATCAGTCACTATCCTAGAATTCAAATAGAGAAATAGTTTTTTAAATCCTAGAATTCAAACAGAGAATAGTATTTTAAGTATCTCGCCCTTTTTTGAAAATTCATTAACTAAGATGTGACATTTTGATTTCCCAGGCATTTTCAGACTCATTAATGAGAAGTATATCTAGCGATGTGTTTCAGTCATATCTCGCTCGAATTTGATAAATTTGAGTAGGCTGACCAAAAGGGAAAGGCTAACGCGGGACAAGGTATGTGAACCTAGGAAACTCAAATAGAAAATGACGTTTTGACCATAAGGATTATTGAGGGGACGTTTAGAACTGCAAAAGGCCGATCTAAGAATGATAAGGACTGCATTACTAGCGTTATACGATTGGAACGCGGGTGATGCTACTTAACCAACTTATAATTTGTAAATTTTTCCTAAATCGAATGGTGACGATCGAGACCATTGGAACTAATGATAGACCCTTACAATTACATGACAACCAAAGTCGCCATGAATTGACAAGCCTTAAATATGATATGAATCACAGGATCGATACGCGTAACGTCTGTAAAAGCCACCCGTTGGTTCGGGATAGGTTGGAACCACGTCTAATAGAGAAAACGACCAGAAACGAGTCTTGAAAATTGAAAAGGGAGAATCAAGAATTCCAATGTCATATTTGGATTGGCCGTCGCCTTACCGAAGAATATTGGAGTGAGAAAAGCGACGTTCCAGATGTCGGAGGTAAAATTACTATTTTGCCCCTCAAGACCTAGCCTTATTTACATAATTAGACGAGGGCATTTTGGTCTTTTATACACCCAAGGCTGCTGAAAAGTTGGATGAATCTTGGCCAATGGATTTGCTTGAATGACACTTGGAACATATGTCAATAGATTAGGCAATGAGTGGTCATATCCACTTTTCCCCAACTACCATTCAACTCATTGACTTTTGAAGTTGAATATAGCCTCTCTCTCTCCCTATTGGCTGACTAGTCACCCTCATTTTCATCGAGAGTTCTTCATCTTCTTCTTCTTCTCTTTTGCTGCTCGCCGATTGATTTTGCTCTGCCTGTTCGCTGCCACCGATAACCCTCTCCGGCAACCTCTTGCCAGCAAGCCGATCATCCACACCTTGCCCGACCTCTTGTCGACATCCTCGAAGTGAAAGTGAGTCGTTTGACCCACCGAAGAGCTCCGGCCAGCCATTCTCCTGGAAGTCGATGAAAACAGTCGGAGCTGGAGGTAAGCTACTGTTATGGCTCCGTAGGACCTCTTAACCTTTGAATCTTTCGGTTAAATTTTGTGGAGATCTACAAGACTCATGTACTGAGTTGTGGTAAAAATTTAGACCGAATTTGATGGAGGTTTGATGATGAAATGGTGTCGCCTTTGATGGATAGAAATTGTCGGTTGGAGGACTAAGGGAAACCGGTGATATTCAAGGTGTTTCCGGCAACGACTCGGCCCCAAATCTTCTGTGAGCTTCCCAAATCCTTAGATTTACATGTTAGCAAGTAGGTTAGTGAATAAATGACGAATTTAAGGTAGTTTAAGGGCTGGATAATCTCGATATACACATAATCGAAAATAGCCTGATTCGATTCTGTGCAAACCGGTTCTGTAGAGGCTGTTATGGGTTGAATTTGAGCCTCAAATTCATTATTGAGACATGCTAGAATGTAAAGGATCATGTCATTAAGGTTGGTGGTTCATGGATGGGTGAATTGGACAAGAGAAATTGACAATTGGTTAGAATTTTATAGGTTGCGCAGTGGACTTGGTCTTGGACCACTTGAATCGAATTTGAGGAGGTGCTTGAGGAGAGAATTTGTGACATTAAGCTTGAGGTAAGGAAACCCTAAACCTATGATAGGAAGATTGGACTCAATTGGGTGAGCCGAATGAGATTATGATTGATTTTGAGTGACTTCAATGAGATTATTCTTTGTGTGTCCTAGAATGGTATAGAAGGCTTGAATTTGTGCAAATGCTTGTGCCTGAATTGTCTACCTTGTCTGAATGTCGATTTGACTGTTTTGCATGCCATGAGTATATGAATTGTGCTTGAGTTGCACATAATATGTGGATTGAATGGGAATCATGGCATGAGTGTGAAATGGTAAGACCCTGATGCGTATGAGACGCAGGGTGATGTGAGGAATACCCTGAGGCGCTGAGGCACGGGATTTGGAGTGGTATGGCATCCTGATCCGTATGAGACACGGGGTTGAGAAGTTCATAGTCCTGATGCGTTGAAACGCGGGACGGAGTTGTGATGTGTCGACACTGACTTGGAGTAATATTGAAACCTGATACTTTTACGCTGGTTGTCAATAACGGTCTGATGCGTTTACGCGGACCGAGCCTGATGCGTTCTAAATGCGAGCATGAGAATGAGGCAGGTATGAAGGGTGGAAGTGGTAGTGTGACGTGGCAGTGTGTGCATGATCTTAGTGATGTGTTGTGATGCCATGACTGCCTGTCTGACATCTACATGATTGTTGATAATTGAATGTCTCATGTGTTTGTTTGCATGAAACACTGATGTTTATGACTGCCTGAGTGGACTGTCGGCCTATCCTAGGGTTATGACCCACCTTACTGAGATGTGTATCTCACCCCGTTGGGGACCCCCCTTTACAGATCCTAGGTCTTGAAGATGTGGCCTATTAGGTTTGGACACCCCAAGGAGATGTCCGTTTATTTTGATGAGTTCCCTGATGGGCAGAGGACTATTTATGTTAGAAAATATACATTGGTGTGGTTAGACGAGGGTAGCACTAGCTGGAAGCCTCATAGGTATGAGGCCTGGTTCTGGAAGGTTGGGGATGTATCTACAGGGCCGCTGAAGCCCATTGAGGTGCCATAGGGAGTTGTCCCTAATTGGTGCCATCCCACCCGGGATTTAGAGCAGGCTGAGGGATCGGTTGCCGGGTCGAGGAATGGACCTGAGCGGACCCCGATTTTAGAGGATACTGAGGAGGTCGTAGTGGTCAAGGCTACAGAGGATGACCTAGTGGAGCCGTCTGCTGAGAAGACCATGAGGACACCGTAGAGGTTTGCTCGGAGACCTTCTCGGAGTACGTGCCCACGGAGGAGGCAGGGGAAATAGATGACTCTAGTAGCTTGTCTTAGAGGCTCCCGATTTGCTAGTTTGATCTTTTGACGGCGATCCTGACCCTGTTTCTTATTGGATGTTGATGATGGATCGTTTTGTGTACTTATCCCATCACCCCTTTATTAGCGAATCTAGTTGCTATTGTATGAGCTTTCAGGTATTTTGTATTATGGTATTCTCGCCATTCAGGTCCCACTTTATGTTTGTACGGAGGAGTTATGGTTTGGTCGCTTTCGTGTGCTTTGTATATAGTATGTCTCTCGACTTATGTGTGGATCTTGGGACCACGAGAGATATTTTGGTTTGCTTGCAAGGAGTCGCCTGCTCGTGTCTAGGGTGCGGGGCATGACATCCCCGTTTGATTTGGTATCAGAGCAAGGTCAGCTTGATCCAAAGTTGATTGATGACTGGAGTGATAAGGAGGATTAAGTTGGGACAAAGATGAGTAGCGAGACCTTAGGAGACTGGCTAGGATAAGGTATGAGGTGCATAGCATGTGACTTGGTACTTATGGTTGGCATTGGGCCTTGGCAGGGTTGTGGTAATGTATAAGGATTAAGTTCCCTGCTTAGTGTGGAAAGTCATTTCTGGATTTTGGCATGTTAAGTAAATGTGTATGGCCTGTTTTAGTGAACCGTTGGAGTGAACGGAACTGAGGAATGGCCATAGGCTACTTGTTGAAATGTCTCTGGAGTTGTAGTGTGGAGGACTATTGTGTTATAACTGTTTATGTTAAGGCATAGATGGTAGCTCTGGACTTGGATAAATGAGTGAGTACTAACTCATTGTTAAACTTGTGCTAGATCAGGCTCAGTAAAAGAATATAAGGATGAACAACCCGTCTAGAAGATCTGGAAGGCCTAGAGGCGGAGCCTCTAGCTCGATGTCGCCTGTAGTAGAAGACCCAAGGATGGATGGCGTGCTGAGGGCGCTAAAGAGGATTGGTGACCTCATTAACCGGCAAACCCAAGATCGGGATGCTGCCATAGGCCAGGCGGTATGAGCCACCATAGCTGCCGTCAACGCCAACAACGGCAACAACGGGGGCAACGGAAACCTCGATGATCACAACTAGGGTAATGAGGCTGTGAAAGCTCAGGAGGAGATTGTCGTGGCTAGACAGATGGGTCAACTAGTGGAACAATTCATAAAGCTGAAGCCGACCCAATTTGACGGGATTGGAGATCCCGAGCTAACACCTAGGTGGATTGAGAAGTTGGAAAAAGCCTTTGGAGTACTGAGGTGCACAGACGAAGAGAAGGTACTGTTGGCGGTGTATCAATTAGAAGGGACTACAAATGATTAGTGGGCTACCACCAAGAATGGAGTTTTCCCAGAAGGAACGGCCATGACCTGGGATGCCTTTAAGATGGCATTCAATGACAAGTACTTCTCGAAGATGGCCAGGGAAATGAAGCGGGTGGAATTTTTACTGCTATGTCAGAACCAGCTGATGGTGGACCAGTATGAGGCTGAGTTTTCTAGATTATCAAGGTATGCACCTCGATTAGTGAAGGATCCCCAGGAGAAAGCACGGAGATTTAGGGACGGATTGAGGCTTGAACTTCGCAGCCAGATGATTGCCCTAAATCTGATGACTTATAAGGTGATCTATGAGTGGGGCCAGATGATAGAGAGGGACTTGAAGGAAAGGAATGCCGCATCTGGATCGCGATTTATCCCATTCCGAGACAATCGCCAGATGGGCAAGAGACCGATGACGGGTAATAGGCATTTTATGCCTCTAGTAAGGAAAAATATTGTGAAGCCGTCGAATCTCATGAACTGGAGGTGTCGTCTCTGTGACAGAAGGCATGGAAATGGGCCATGCCCGGTAAGGATTGGAGCTTGATTTAAGTGTGGTCAGATGGGTCACCAGATGAGGACGTGCCCGAACCAAGCTCCGACGAGTTGACCTCAAGGACAGAGACCGCGGGCTGGACCATCGGCTGCCACTCTACAGATCGAGCATAATCGACCCCCAGCTTAGGGTAGAGTATATGCAGTAGCCTGTAGAGAGACGGAGGAAGCACCAGGCGTGGTTACAGGTATGGTTTACTTGTGTGACCAAACTGCATATGCATTGTTTGATCCTGGTGCCACGCATTCATTTGTGTATGCTCAGTTTGCTGATTTGGTGGGTATGAAGTTAAAAAAGTTGAGTATAATTCTGCATGTTGCCACCCCACTGAAAGATAATATATTGATTTCATTGGGCTGTGCTGAATGTGAAATTGTGATTGGAGGGAGTAAGGAGAGTATTGATCTAGTTGTATTATCCATGTATGATTTTGATGTGATCATAGGGATGGATTGGTTGGGTAAGCAGGGGGCAGTGGTAGATAGTGGTAGTAGGATAATTCGTTTCTACCCAGAAGGCCACCCTAGCTTTGAATTCGTGGAAAGTCGAGGAGGGATCTCGATTCTCTTAGTATCATCTCTTGAAGTGACAAAGATGGTGTCTGAAGGGTATCAGGCGTTCTTAGTCGCGGTGATGGACATGACTGCCGAGGAGTCAAAACTAGAGAGTATTCCGGTAGTGCGTGAGTTCCCTGACATTTTTCCTCAAGAGTTGCCAGGGTTACCACTAGAGCGAGAGATAGAATTTATGATCGAGTTAGCTCCCGGGACGGAGCCGATCTCAAAGGCACCTTATAGGATGTCCCTGTCAGAACTTAAAGAGTTAAAGGTGCAAATGCAGGAACTGCTGGATAAAGGATTCATCCGACCGAGTGTTTTACCGTGGGGAGCGCCGGTATTATTCGTAAGGAAGAAGGATGGGTCTTTGCGTTTATGTATCGATTGTAGGTAGTTGAACTAGGTAACAATGAAGAATAAATACCCACTGCCGAGAATTGACGACCTGTTTGATTAATTGCAAGGAGCGGCGGTATTTTCAAAGATTGACCTGAGGACCGGATATCACCAGTTGAGGATTAAGAAGAAAGACATACCTAAGACTGCTTTTTAGATGAGGTATGGTCATTATGAGTTCACAATGATACCTTTTGGATTGACCAATGCTCCAGCCGCATTCATGGACTTAATGCATCGAGTATTTAAGGAATTCCTGGATAGATTCGTCATAGTTTTTATTGTGACGATATCCTGATTGACTCAAGGAGTGACGCAGAGCATGAGGAGCGCCTAAGGATTGTCTTGCAGACCATGAGGGAACACTCGTTATCAGCTAAGTTGAGCAAATGTGAGTTCTAACTGAATAAGGTAGCATTTCTTGGTCATGTGGTATCTGGAGAAGGAATCGCAGTGGATCTTGTGAGGATCGAAGCTGTAACAAATTGGCCTAGGCCCACTATGGTCACGAAAGTCAGAAGTTTCTTGGGATTGGCAGGGTATTATAAACGTTTTGTGAAGAAGTTTTCATCCATAGCCAGCCCATTGACAAGGCTGACAAAGAAAGAAACAAGGTTTAAATGGATAGATAAGTGCCAAAAGAGTTTCCAAGACTCAAACATCGGTTGACGATTGCACCGGTGTTGACGATTCCATCAGGACCAGGGGCTATGAGATATACAGCGATGCCTTGCTGAAAAGATTGGACTGTGTGTTAATGCAGCATGGAAGAGTAGTGGCCTACACATCCCGACAGCCGAGACCACATGAAATGAACTACACAACGCATGATCCGGAGTTAGCATCGATCATTTTTGCTCTGAAGATTTAGAGACATTATCTGTGTGGCGAGAAGTTCTAGATTTATACCGATCACCAAAGCTTAAAGTATCTGTTTTCCCAAAAAGAGCCGAATATGAGGCAGCATTGGTGGATGGAGCTACTTAAGGATTATGATTGTGATATATTGTATCACCTTGGGAAGGCAAACAAAGTCGCAGATGCACTTAGTCGGAAGTCAAGCATCGCCGGTCTATTAGTAAAAGGTTGGTCAATGATTGAGGACTTGAGAGATTCTGAGTTCAGACTAGAAGTCTGCCAATTGTCTAGTTTGATGGCTACATTGAGGGTAAAACCTGATGTCTAGGAAGGGATAAAGAACTTGCAGTCTACGGACCCGAAAATTCAGAAAATCCTGGAGATGTAAGCGACAAAGAGGAAACCAGAGTTTCAAGTGTCGGAGGACGGAGTCCTGAAGTTCCGAGGACGTCTATGTGTGCCAAAGGATAAAGGACTCAGGGAAATGATTTTATCAGAGGCTCACAAGAACAATTATAGTATCTACCTAGGAAGTACGAAGATGTATCAGAACTTGCGTCAACACTACTGGTGGAATGGGATGAAAGTAGATGTAGCGCAGTATGTGGCAAAGTGCTTGACATGCCAGCAAGTGAAAGCACAGCACTGTAAGCCTGGAGGATTATTACAGCCACTGGAGATTCCGGAATGAAAATGGGAGCATATAACGATGGACTTTGTGATGGGACTCCCGAGGAGCCAGAGAGGTCACGATTCTATATGGGTAGTCGTAGACAGATTAACTAAGTCCGCACACTTCATCCCGGTGCGAAAGGATTTCGCAATGGATAGATACTCCGAGTTGTACATGAGGCAGGTAGTGAGGTTACATGGAGTGCCTGTAACAATTACCTTAGATAGAGATCCCAAGTTCACAGCGAACTTTTGGAAAAGCCTGCAAGATGCTATGGGAACTTGACTGTAGTTTAGCATGGCGTACCATCCACAGACGGACGGATAGTCGGATAGGACGATTCAGACGCTTGAGGACATGCTGCGAGCATGCGTCATAGATTTTAAAGGTGGATGGGAAGATCAGCTGCATTTGGTGGAGTTTGCGTATAATAATAGCTATTAGCAGAGCATCCAAATAGCACCATTCGAAGCACTCTATGGAAGGGCCTGCAGAACCCTGATTTGCTGGGATGAAGTTGGAGAAAGAAGTATCACAGGCCCAGAGTTGGTACAGCAATCTGTGGAAGCGGTAAAGATAATTCGGGATAGACTGAGGACAGCACAGAATCGTCAGAAGAGCTATGCGGATGAGCGGCATAAGTCTTTGGAGTTTCAAGTGGGCGATCATGTCTTCCTCAAGATGTCATCGATAAGAGGATTATCGTGATTTGGAAAGAAGGGAAAATTGAGCCCAAGGTACGTAGGTCGATTTGAGATACTGGAGCGGATTGGGACCTTGGCCTACGGGCTTGCCTTGCCGCCTAACCTATCCCACGTGTATAACGTCTTCTACGTGTCAATGCTGCGGAAATACGAACCAGATTCGATATATGTTTTGGACTATGAGGTCATAGAAGTGGACGACCGGGTATTGTACGTAGAGAAGCCGATTCGGATCAAAGATCGGAAGGAGCAGATTCTCAAGAATAAGACTATTTCATTGGCTAAAGTTGTGTGGGAGCACCATGGAACCGAAGGCGCCACGTGCGAAAACAAGGAGACGATGAGGCGTCAACATCCTCATTTGTTTGAGTAATTAAGTTTGATGTAAATTTCGAGGATGAAATTTTTGTAAGGGGGGAAGAGTTGTGACATTCTGATTTCCCAGTCATTTTCAAACTCAATAATGAGAAGTATATCTAGCGATGTGTTTCAGTCATATCTCGCTCGAATCTGATCAATTTGAGTAGGCTGACCAAAAGAGAAAGCCTAATGCAAGATAGGGTACGTGGACCTAAGGAACTCGAATAGGAAATGGCTCTTTGATCATAAGAATTGTCGAGGGTACATTTAGAACCGCAATAGGCCGATTTAAGAATGATTAAGGAATGCATTGCTAGCGTTAAACGATTGGAGCGCGGGTGATGCCGCTTAACCAACTTATAATTTGCAAAATTTTCCTAAATCGAACGGTGACGATCGAGACCATCGGAACTAGTGATAGACCCTCACAATTGCATGACAATCAAAGTCGCCATGAATTGACGAGCCCTAAATATGATATGAACCATAGGGTCGATACGCGTAACGTCAGCAAAAGTCGCCTGTTGGTTCGGGATAGGCTGGAACCACATCTGATAGAGAAAACGACCAGAAACGAGTCTTAAAAATTGAAAAGGGAGAATCAAGAATTCCAACATCATATTTGGATTGGCCGTCGCCTTATCGAAGAATATTTGAATGAGAAAAGTGACGTTCCGGACGTCGGGGGTAAAATTACCATTTTGCCCCTTAAAACCTAGCCATATTTATATAATTGAACTAGAGCATTTTGGTCTTTTATACACCCCAAGGCTGCCGAAAAGTTGGATGAATCTTGGCCATTGGATTTGCTTGAATGACACTTGGGACATGTGTCAATAGATTAGGCAATGAGTGGTCATATCCACTTTTCCCCACCTACCATTCAACTCATTGACTTTTGAAGTTGAATATAATCTCTCTCTCTCTCCCTCTTAGCCGGCCATTCACCGTTATTTTTACCGAGAGTTCTTCATCATCTTCTTCCTCTCTTCTGCTGCTCGTCGACCGATTCTGTTCCGCCGGGTTCGCTGCCGCCTACGACCTTGTCCGGCGACCTTTAGCCAACAAGCCAACCATCTACACCTTGCCCAACCTCTTGCCGACATTCTCGAAGTGGAAGCGAGTCTTTTGACCCACCGAAGAGCTCCGGCCAGCCATTCTTCCGGAAGTCGACGAAAACCGTCACAACTAGAGGTAAGCTGCTGTTAGGAATTCGTAGGACCTCTTAACATTTGAATCTTTCGGCCAAATTTTGTGGAGATCTAGGAGACTCATATATTGAATTGTGGTAAAATTTTGGGCCAAATTTGATGGAGGTTTGATGATGAAATGGTGTCGCCTTTGATGGATAGAAATTGCCGGTTGCAGGACTAAGGGAAACTGGTGATATTCAAGGTGTTTCTGGCGACGACTTGGCCCCAAATCTTTGGTGAGCTTCCCAAACCCTTAGATTTACATTTTAGCAAGTAAGTTAGTGAATAAATGGCGAATTTGAGGTAGTTTAAGGGCTGGATGATCTCAGTATACATAGAACCGAAAATAGCCCGGTTCGGTTCTGTGCAAACTGGTTTTATGGAGGCTGTTATGGGTTGGATTTGAGCCTCAAATTCATTATTGAGACATGCTAGAATGTGGAGGATCATGTCATTAAGGTTGGTGGTTCATGGATGGGTGAATTGGGCAAAGGAAATTGATGATTGGTTGGAATTTCATAGGTTGCGCGGTGGACTTGGTCTTGGACCACTTGGACTAAATTTGAGGAGGTGCTTGAGGAGAGAATTTGTGACATTAAGCTTGAGGTAAGGGAACCCTAAACCTATGATAGGAAGATTGGACTCAATTGAGTGATTCGAGTGAGATTATGATTGATTTTGAGTGACTTCAATGAGATTATTCTTTGTGTGTCCTAGAATGGTATAGAAGGCTTGAATGTGTGCAAATGCTTGTGCCTAAATTGTCTACCATGTCTAAATGTCGATTTGGCTGTCTTGCATGCCATGAGTATATGAATTGTGCTTGAGTTGCACATAGCATTATGTGTGTGGATTGAATGGGAATCATGACATGAGTGTGATATGGTAAGACCCTGATGCGTATGAGATACGAGTGGTGTGAGGAATACTCCGAGGCGCTGAGGCGTGGGATTTAGAGTGGTATGGCACCCTGGAGCGTATGAGACGTGGGGTTGAGAAGGCCATAGTCTTGATACGTTGAAACACGGGACGGAGTTATGATGTGTTGACACTAACCTAGAGTTACTTTGAAACCTGATGCGTTTACGCGGGTTATCAATGATGGTCTGATGCATTTATGCGAACCGAGCTTGATGCGTTCTAATCGCGGGCATGAGAATGAGGAAGAAGGGTAGAAGTGGTGGTGTGACGTGGCATGCGTGCATGATCTTAGTGATGTGTTGTGATGCCATGATTGCCTATCTGACATCTACATGATTGTTGATAATTGAATGTTTCATGTGTTTGTTTGCATGAAACACTGATGTTTATGATTGCCTAAGTGGACTGTCAGCCTAACTTAGGGTTAAGACCCACCTTACTGAGTTGTGTATCTCACCCCGTTGGAGACCCCCTTTTTACAGATCCTAGGTCCTGAAGATGTGGCCAATCAAGTTTGGAGACCCCAAAGAGATGTCCGTTTATTTTGATGAGTTCTCTGATGGGCAGGGGATATTTATTTTAGAAAATGTACAGTGGTGTGGGTAGACGAGGGTAGCACAGCTAGAAGCCTCATAGGTATGAGGCCTAGTTTTGGAAGGTTGGAGATGTATCTACAGGGCCGTTGAAGTCCACTGAGGTGCCCCAGGGAGTTGTCCCTAGTTGGTGCCATCCCACCTAGGATTTAAAGTAGGCTGAGGGGTCAGTTGCCGGGTCGAGGAATAGACCTGAGAGGACCCCGGTTTTAGAGGATACTGAGGAGGTCGTAGTGATCGAGGCTACAGAGGATGACCTGGTGGAGCCGTCTGTGGAGGAGACCATGAGAACACCGTAGAGGTTTGCTTGGAAACCTTCTTGGAGTACGTGCCCACGGAGGAGGCAGGGGAGACAGATGACTCCAGCAGCTCATCTTAGGAGCTCCCGGCTTGCTAGTTGATCTTTTGACAGCGATCTTGACCCTGTTTCTTGTTGGATATTGATGATGGATCTTTTTGTGTACTTACCCTGTCACCCCTTTATTAGCGGATCTAGTTGCTATTGTATGAGCTTTCAGGTATTTTGTATTATGATATTCTCCCATCTAGGTCCCACTTTATGTTTGTACGGAGGAGTTATGGTATGTTCTCTTCTGCACGCTTTGTATATAGTATGTCTCTCGACTTATGTGTGGATCTTGGGACCACAAGAGATATTTTGATTTACTTGCAGGGAGTCGCGTGCTCGTGCCCGGGGCGCGGGGTGTGACATTCCCTTCTGATGTGACATTTCGTGATTCAAATTCAGTTACACTTCCCGCTTTATTGCTTACCTATAGCACTTGCCTTTCGAGTGCTTTTAGTATTTCACGAAGATATTCTTTTTGCCTCTATGGCCTTATTTTCTCATACTTGCAGGAGGACTCGTGTGTTTAGGAACATTTTAAGATTTGAGCAAACTCAAATCTCATATTTGACCTGTCCACAACTCATATGGAGTAGGAGTAACTGATTTACAAGGTACACAGCTAAGTACTTATAGAACTATCAACAAAAGCTCACCCCTAAATGTAAACGATACAATAGAGTGTGCTATCTAAGACTTAATCATATCTATTGGGACCTATTTTCTCTGCAACTCCAATTTTATTAAGGAATCGCTGGAATAGAAAACTGTTTTTCTATTTCTTTTTCATCATATATATATCCGAACTGATCAGACATATTTTCTTGACCTCGATCGGATCAATTTTTTTATTTATTTATATAAAACTTGTGCCTCCTATGACAAATTATAGAACACCATATCTGAATCAGTGTAATGATATATAAATGTGACGAAATAAACAGTCCCATGCCTTGGTCTCATATTTATTGAATAACATATGTCTGAATGGATCAATGCAAAGGAAACTTAGCCTTTGTTCATTTTCTAAATGGTTTCCTCATTGTTATTCTCACTGGGTAATGCTCACAAATAATCAAATCGACACTTTTAATACTATCTAATATGCCCTCTTTAGCTTATTTTACCTAGCCTAGCATGCCACATATTCATATCATCACAAAAGATGAAAATAGGGAATAACTATCATTCACATAATTGTACTTAACAATCTGTACATTGAAACCATCTTGAATTATAATAACTTGTTCCTAACGACAAGTCGTCACCATCGTTATGAAAGTCCAAATTGAAGTCATGTTTAACCAGAACTAATATGGAAATTAAATTCCGTCATGTTTTGGAGCATATAACACGTCATGTAGGAATATGGTGCGACCATTGCACATATTCAATTAACAGATGTCAATTTCTTTAATTTCTACTTAGGAATTATCTCCCACGTTATTCACTTTTGCTCCATGTGAAAATCGTTGAAATTCCACTGAGACATTTCTATGATTTGCTACATGGTTTGTGGCCCCTAAGTCTATAATCCACAAAGGATGAGATTCAGTTAAAAAACTGAAATGTAGACATAAATAACACTCATAAGTGCACAAAGGGTTTACAACTTTTTTGGCTCGCTACAATCATAAGCAAAGTGACCGTCATTGCCATAATATATATATATATATATATATATATATAAAGTGACCGTCATTGCCACAATATATATATATATATATATATATATATCACATCCAATATGTTTTTCTTGAAAGGATGTTCTCCTTTCACATATCGATTAAACTTCAATTTCGTTCATGAAGAATATACTTCTTTGTCGTTTCACTTCTCAAATCCATCACAATGCTTATGCCTAGAGCACAAAGCTTTATTTGGGCTGAAACCAACATAATGAATATCGATTTTTGGTTAAGATACTAGAAGGCAATTCCCTTTAACTCAAGACTGCGCATGACATTCTCAAAAAGTTTTTACTTTTATTGTGAATTAAGTGAAATTTTCATATGTACAAAGCTATGAGACAAAGAACTAAATACTGCTTACACTTGCTGCTAATCAGTCAAAATGTGGTCTGCAACTTACAGTTCACTTCTCGTGTTTGACATATACTTCAAAATGTTGTTTCAAATTATGCCCATAAGGCATCATATAAACGTCAAATCTTATAGTGATATGTCTTAAGTTGGTGACCAATGTCTAACCAAACTTAGTTTTACTGCCTCCCACTTGACTATGGCATTTTCATAAATTCCTGAACTCATGCATAAAACTATTTTCATGCTACTCAACAACGTAATACGAGTAATAAAGTACATCTTGTTCAATACAACAAATGTCTCTTTTTCCTTCTATATTATGCAGTATTTTCATGTTCAGGAACTTTCATAATTAGGTTAAGAGCTTCTAGTGCTTTTTACGCTTCTAGCACATACTGGATTCTCACATTCTAGTTTTCATAATTCTTGCTGTCTACTTTTTATTTTAATTAGGCTTAGCTACGATATTTCAAGAAGCTAAAGCCATAGTATCTAAACACAAAGTTTTATAGACATGTATTCACATTCTATTGATGCCTAACATTTATGCATCTATTTTACACTAACTAATTATATTAATAAATAATTTCACATAAGGTCTCAAAGTTGAAAGTTCACTGTATTCCCAATTTTCGTCTAAGACTCATCGCTTGAAATAATCATTAACATAATTATTTATGTAAAAATGAATTCACTGAAATTACTAAATTTTCTAGAACTCTCCACTCAAATAAAGATCATAATTCATATTATGATCTCGATATTTATTTTGTAATGATAACAAAATAGCATGATATGTTTTTGAACTAATGCACCATTAACATATGCATCAAACCATACTTTAATTTTATGATACAAGATAAATAACAAGTGTTCTATACTTTATTCCTGCTATCATCAATCAATATAATCATGTAAATTGTCACGCCCCAAACTCGACGGGCGCGCGAACATTCCGCCAGGTCGTTCTTCTTGTGATAGTCTCTCAAGATCCTTCGGCCCACAACTTTCAACTCCATACAATATATGTGCGCATGCGAAAGTGAGAAAACATCTTATGCATAAAAATATACATGATTACTCAGGACAAAAATGTACTTCTTCTCATAAACACCAATTACAGGTTCATAGGTTACAATTCTAACTTCAAGACAATATGAAATCCCTAAGGTCACAAAAGGGAATCCATTTCCTACAATTACTTCCTCGAATACTCATCCTTGTCAAGCTCGGGTTTCCATTATCTATGACTTGAAAAATGTTAATTCCACGATGAGGTGAGATATAAATCTCAATAAGTCGACCCTAAGCCTAAGCTAGGCTATTAGTTCCTCCAGGCATCCTTTAAAAAGGAAGCATGCAATACTTCATCAAGATAATTAGCACATAGCTCTTAATCAAATTAGTAAAGCATCATGATTGGCATAAAACAGTTACAATTCAAAGGCAATCACATCAATGGACCGAGCTTCACATATTGACACAATATTAATTTCATATGCCAAGAATTAGTTCTCATTTTCATCACAACTCCTCATCTCAATGGCTAGACCCGCGTCAACACGCATCATGCTCCTCATGATTTCAATTCCAATGGCTAGGCCCGCGTAAATATGCATCAGGCTCGTCATACATTCCATTTCAATGGCTATGCCCACGTCAACACACATTAGGCTCCTCATACTTCCAATTTCATTAGCCAAGTCCGCATCAACACGCATCAGGCTAAATCAAGATTTCGATGGGCAATCCGCATTCTGATGTATCAGGTTCCAAATATCATTTCAATACTCGTGTCTGCACATATTTATTATATCCCGCATTCTGACACATCAAGATATAAATCGATCTCGTGTTCTGATGCATCAACGTTCGATTAGCCAGTGAAATCTCAATTCAATCAATTAAGGATTGTCATCATAGGCCCTGGTTATCATAATTCAAGGGCTCACGATTCAAGCACGCCAGGCTTATCATTTCAATCTCTTCATTCAGCCATAAAAAACAAACTCCTGCTTTCTCATTAGACACATAATCGTTGATTACACAATCATGTACCAAGTACACGGTTTGATCAAATTCATCACTGCATGCCACATTTCATGCATGGCACATCAATATCAAGAAATCGCAGTTTTAATTCAATGCATCCTAAGGATGTTAGAGAGTTATTCAATCCAAATAGCCATCATAAATTTCAATTCACCAAAATTGCCCTTTGTAGCCTCCACGACCAGGTTCAGTCACAAGCAAATTGATATTTTTCTATTGAGCTTTTGAGAAATCAAAATTTATAATCTTGTCCCTCGTGGTCTTATGGACACGTAACAGAAAACGGGGCTCAATTTGGATACATGACGACTTAGAACGAGCCGTTTTAAAATTGGTGCACGTTGAAAATGGTTTACTCGATATCTCGGGTCTCTCATCTTTTTCACCTCAAATCAGCCTTGCAAACACTTTCAATTCAATCATGAATCACCCATTAGTAACTTAACATCCTAACGTATGGTTAGCATCCACTCACAAGCTAATTAAGCAAGCAAATTCTCCTAAGAGCAGTAACAACCTTCGGATCCTAATCAGACCAGTGTAGGGCAAAACTAGCTCCTAGCATGATCACATGAAATTGATTATCAAAACTCTAATTCAACTCGCATATCCTTTGCTAACACATACAACCACAACCTGATGGCTTACCATTGATTTCCAAGCATCGCAATGCCTCGATGGTCCACAAAAGACCTCGATTTCCAACCGGCCAGCAAGGGAACAAAATCTGTCCTAGGAAGTTCATGTAGATTTAGCTATCAAATTACATCTAAACTTCAACCATACTTCAATCTCAAACTACCAAACCTTAATACTATGTCTTAAGGAGGCGTTACCTCAATTTGGTAGCAAGGCAAAGTCTCAAAGTGGGTCCAAAGGATCTTGAGGTTAGATCGGGTCCAAATCTAACCTCTTCGGCTTCTGGTGGTTGAACGGGGGGATAGCGGCGGTGAACGACTAATCGAAAGACAGGCGATTGTAGAAGAGAGGATGTGGGACTCAGTGATAGTCGGTGTTGGGACGTAGAGTGGCCGGAGACAAGTGTCGAGTGGGATGAAAGGCGATGGACAAGCTGGCCGAGTTAGAGCGAGAGAGGAAGAGTGAGAGAAAAGAGAGAATGGAGAGGAAGGGGGTGTATTCGACCGAGCAAATGGAGAGCGAGTGTGTGTTCTTATTTTTTCTTAATCCCCAATGCAATGAGAGAGAGAAAGGGGATAGCTGGGGATTAGACTTGAAATTAATGCAACTATGAATCTAATCTAGGGTCTAAGTGAACACATTGCCACAAATTGTGACACTTGTCCCTGTCATGTGTCCCCATTTGTTCGGCTAATAAGAAAAGAAGACAAATAACCACTTTGCCCTTGTTTGTTCTTAGGAGAAAGACTGCCTTTTAAGGGGTAAAAGGGTAAATTTTTACTTTCAGTCCAAATTTCACTTTTCAAATCTTAATTACCCTCGATGAAGCGATGCTCGATTCCTTTTCAAATGTTGTAATTCCTTAATGTCCTCTACCCACTTCTGAGGTTCAATTTCATGTCGAGTTCTCATTGACTGTAATTTCAGTTTATCTCAAACTGATAGGTAACTCTTGCAGGCGCTACGCGTATCAACCTTAGGGTTTCTCAAGTTGTGGCAATTTTTGTTGTCATGTAATTCTGAGGGTTTGTCACTAGTTCTTGCGGTCTTGATCATCGGAATCCGATTTAGAAAATTTTCGTAAATTACACATTGGCATGGCGGAATCGCCCGCCTTCCAACATTTAACGCTAGTAAAGCATTCCATGATCGTTTCCTAGATCGATCTCCGTTGGCTCAAAATATCCCCCTCGACAATCCTTATGGTCAAAGCATAATTTCTTAATCAAATTTCCTAGGTCCACGTATTCGACTCCGCGTTAGTCTTTCCCTCTCAGTCAATTAACTCGAGAGTGGTCTGCTCCGAATTATATATAACTGAAATACCTCGATTGATATCTTTTCATTCAATAGCCTCGAAAAGGGGTCGGAATTCGGAATGCCAATAAGTCATCCTCAATATTAAAAATAACATGGATGAAAAATCGAAAAAAATAAGCAAAATACGTGTATCAAGAGGATTCATAGATATTTTATAATTTTATGTTCTTCAAACATGCTCGTATAATATATCAAATCGAAGATAGTTTTGATACGAACGTAATGGTAGCTTGCATGCCCCAAACGGAGCTCAAACGAGCCTGTACGAACCGGTCAAAGTTTCAGCCCGTCTAGTCAACACATGGTCAACGGTCCGAGTTGACTTGAGGATTAAAATGTAATTTTTAAAAGTTCAAGGACTAAATTATAATTTTAAAAAAGTTCGAAAATTGTATTGAAATTTTTGGACATTTTGAGGATTAAATTGCAATTTTTTAGAAAGTTTAGGGACCAAAATGCAATTTTAAGAAAATTGATCCGACGATCGATGGTTAACGGTCAACCGATGATCGGGTTAGCGATCAAGGGCCGGGTCGGACCCAACTAGTGGACCGGGCCAGCTTCTTGAGTCACGGGTCGGGATAAACCACCAAACTGCATTATTTTCCTTAACAGCATGTGACCTTAACCAGCTCATGTACTGGTGGCCTAGTGGCTAAATAGCATATGCTTTTGCGAGTGGGCGTGGGTTCAATTCCCATCACTTGTAGTTTTCTTTCTTTTTTAAAAAAATATATTTGAGTTGCCTATGTGTGTACAACATGCGTCCACTACCCCACGCGTCATGTGATCTTCTTCGTCACACGCACAACTCTTTCGACATTTTTCACGGCAACTTCAATTTGCCGATTCTCTTCTGACCGCCCACCTCAAACCAAAATTAATAGTGGGTTTTGAACATCATGTTGGCGCCACCACATGGTTCAAGATAAGTTAGGGCTTTTGTTTCCTATGCCCAGGCGACTATTGTGACATTTCGAATTTCGACCATATCGAGGCTATTAAATGGAATGATATCGATCGATGTACTTCAGTTGTAACTCACTTGGAATTGGCCACTCTTGAGTTAACTAACCAAAAGGGAAAGACTAACGCAAAGTTGAGTACATGGACTTGAGGAATTTGAATGAGAAATGGCACTTTGACAATAAGGATTGTCGAGAGAATATCTTGGACCAGCAGAGATCGATCTAGGAACGATCATGGAATGCCTTGCTAGCGTTATACATTGGGACGTGGGTGATTCCGCTTAACCAATGTGTAATTTGCGAAAATTTTCTAAATCGAATTTTGATGATCAAGATCGAAGGAACGAACGATAAACCCTCACAATTATTTGACAACTAAAGTCGTCACAGATTAAGAAAAATCCCAAAGTCGTCACGCGTAATGCTTGCAAGAGACGCCCGTCAGTTTGAGATAAATTGGATTTTCAATCGACGAGAGTTTGAAATGAAATTAGACCTCGAGATTTAGGTTTTGGACATTAAGAAATTTCAATATTTGAATTGAAATGGACGTCGCCTTATCGAGGGTGGTTTATATTTGGAAAATGGAATTTCAGATGAAAAGTGTAAAATGACAATTTTGCCCCCCGATCATTTGCTTTTGTCTTAAGATTTCAAGAAGGACAAAATGATCATTTACTCTTCTCCATATGGCTGCCGAAAATGGATATGTATATAGTCAAAGGAAGTCAAAGTCAATGGAGCAACCAATGTAAGCCTTATCAAGTGTCAACCAAAGAAGGCCTCATGCATTAAATGCCCATTAAATCAATCTTATCATTTTAAGCTCAATTATTTGGGTGAGAGCTTCATACCCACCCTCTTCAACCGTGCACCTTGTCCCCCTCACCTTTCCTCTTCATTTTTCTTTTTCCTCTCCCTTTGGTGTCTCGACCGAACAATTTTCTCGTAGATAGAGAAAAACTACTTCACTATTCCGGCCATAACTTTATCGTCCGATATCAGAATGAGGTAAACCACCGCCATCTTAAAGCTTATTGTCTTGCCATTCTAAAAATGTATTATGAGCTTAAATTGGCCTAGCTGTTTGTCCCGTAGGTCTGCTTGAGTAGGCAAAGGTCAGAATCTGACCCGGTTTTGGAGAGTAACGGTTTTTTGGGTCTTCCGAACTTCAAATGGATTCAAATTTTCGGTGAGATCTTCGTAACATCTAGTACTTGAGTTGGCGGAGTAAGTAAGGTTATTTTATTGAGGATTTGGGGTGTATTCATGGCTGAACATAGGTGATTATAATCGGACAGATTCTGCCGTTTGGAAGACAGTGTGGAAAGTGGGCTGTTCGAAGGCTTTAAGGTGTTATTTTGCTTCCAAATTTTTGATGAGCTCCCCTAACATGTAGATTAAGGTTATGGCGAGTTGATTTTGTGATGGATTGAAGTTTGAAATTGATTTATGGACTGATTTGTGCGGGTTAGGTCAAAACTGATTCTGCCTTGTTGGTTCTAGTTAGAACCGAACCAATTGGGGGTCAATAATGGGTGTTTTGACTTTGAAATGATTAGTAAGACACCATAAAATATATTATGAGATGTTATTGAGGAGTATGCAGATTGGATTGGAGATTAAAGTGGATTGGAGGGCTACATTATGCGTGAAACTGAAAGTTATAATCAGCCCTATGTGATTTCTATTTGAGCAGAATGCTTTGAGGGCTTGTGGAGGTATTGTTGAATCCTTGATTGATCGATAAGGCTTATGGAGGGCTTGTGGAGGTATTGTCAACTCAAACTCATATGAGTTGGAATGCTTAGAATGCTTAGAGCATGATTAGAGTTGGTTTGTGAATATCCTTGCGACAAAGTTCGGGAACATTATGGGTAGAAGAAGATTTCAAGTCAATATCTACTACGAGAGAATAAGGTAATAGTTTCTTGAGGGGAATTAAATAAGAGGCAATACTGATGCATGAAATTACTTACGAATACAGGAGTGTTGCTTGTGTAAGGAAAGACCTCGCAACTGTGTGAACTACGAGAGTTGGGAATGTTGACTGCTCCAAAGGGATCGAAGGGAAAGCATAACCGTTGTAAGTTGGTAGATTAATTGGTTATTTGGGTCCTTGAATGTGATCAGGGAAACGCTATTAATGACTCAGCCATGAGTTTGCCTGAAAAGTTGAGAAGGCTATGGTTCGATTTGGACAATTGAGGGTAAGTTCATGGATCCTCGACTATACGAAAGGACGTTTGAAGTGGATTATTATGCCAAATGGTAGGGCTACTAAAGAGTACGTTCTCGCAATGATTTGGTGACGATCTTGACAGGAAAAGAATATGAATTTAAGGTGACGTTTTGGAAAAGCCTTCTGACTAGGAATTTCAAAAGTAAGGTTGCAGTGTGATGCACGTATTATCCTCGAACCAATAGGCAAATTGAAAGGAAGATTCGAACGCTCGAAGGTGTATCACTGACAAATATTATGAATGTCAAAAGAGAATAGAGAAAAACAAATACAGGTTGAGCACAGAGGGAAATAAGTCATGGAGGAGGAAGATTTTTGTCAAAAAGGACAAATGAGAGTGTTAAGTAATGGGAGAAACTACTTTGGAGAATGAGGATGTGATGAGCGTCCGAGCTCGCATAGAAGTGGATAATTGGAAAGTGGCAAATTTCAAGGACGAAATTTCTTTAAGGGGGGAAGAATTGTGACATTCCAAATTCTGACCTCTCGAGGCTATCGAATCGAAGGATATTGATCGATGTATTTCAGTTATAACTCGCTCGGAGTTGGCCACTCTTGAGTTAACTAAGCAAAAGAGAAAAACTAATGCGGAGTCAGGTACATGGACCTAGAGAATTTGAATGAGAAATGACACTTTGACCATAAGAATTGTCAAGGAAATATCTTGGGCGAGCAGAGATCAATCTAGGAATGATAATGGAATGCCTTGCTAGCGTTATACGTTGGGACGCGGGTGATTTCGCTTAACCAATGTGTAATTTGCGAGAATTTCCTAAATCAGATTCCGATGATCATGATCGAAAGAACGAACGATAAACCCTCACAATTACATGACAACCAAATTCGTCACGGTTTAAGAAAAATCCCAAGGTCAATACGCGTAGCGTTTGCAAGGGTCGTCTGTCAATTTGAGATAAATTGGAATTACAATCGACGAGAGTTCGACATGAAATTGGACCTCGAGATTTGGATATTAGACATTGAGAAATTTCAATATTTGAATTCAAATGGACGTCGCCTCATCGGGGGTGGTTTATATTGAAAAAATAGAATTTCGGACGGAAAGTGTAAAATGACCATTTTGCCCCCGATCATTTATTTTTGTCTTAAGATTTCAAGAAGGACAAAATGATCATTTTCTCTTCTCCATGTGGCTGCCAAAAATGGATATATATGTGGTCAAAGGAAGTCAAAGCCAATGGAGCAACCAATGGAAGCCTTGCCAAGTGTCAACCAAAGAAGGCCTCATGCATTAAATGCCCACTAAATCAATCTTATCATTTTAAGCTCAATTATTTGGGTGAGAGCTTCATACCCACCCTCTTCAGCCGTGCACCTTGTCCTCCTCACCTTTCCTCTTTATTTTTCTTCTTCCTATTCCCTTAGTGTCTCGGTCGAACAGTTTTCTTGTGGATAAAGAAAAACTGCTTCATTGATCCGGCCATAACGTTGTCGTCCGACATCGGATTGAGGTAAAACCACTGCTATCTTAAAGCTTATTGTCTTTCCATTCTAAAAAGGTATTATAAGCTTAATTTGGCCTGGCCGTTGGTCCCGTAAGTCTGGTTAAGTAGCAAAGTTCAGAATCTAATCCGGTTTTGGAGAGGGACGATTTTTGGGGGCTTCCGGACTTCAAATAGCTTCAAATTTCCAGTAACATCTTCGTAACATCTAATACTTGAGTTGGCTAAGTAAGTTTGGTTATTTTTTGTAGGATTGAGGGTGTATTCATGGCTAAACATAGGTGATTATAATCGGACAGATTCTGCCGTTTGGAAGACCGTGTGCAAACTGGGCAGTTCGAAGGCTTTGAGGTATTATTTTACTTCCAAATCTATGGTGAGCCCCCTTAACATGTAGATTAAGGTTATGGCAAGTTGGTTTTGTGATGGATTGAAGTTTGGAATTGATTTATGGACTAATTTGAGCGGGTTTGGTCAAAATCGATTCTGCCTTGTTGGTTCTCCATTAGAACTGAACCCGTTGGGGGTTCAATAATGGGTGTTTTGACTTTGAAATGATTAGTAAGACACCATAAGATGTAATATGAGATGTTATTGAGGAGTATGCGGATTGGATTGGAGATTAGAGGTGATTTAAGAGCTAGATCGTGCGTGAAACTCAAAGTCATAATATGCCCTTTGTGATTTCTATTTGAACCGAATGCTTTGAGGGCTTGTGGAGGTATTGTCGAGTCCTTGATTGATCGATAAGGCACCTTAGATTGTCACTTGGTTGGTTATTGAGGAATTGGTTTGATGGAAGTGGGATTCGATTGAGTTTTGATCTGGAATTGAAAAAATTTCCTAGGACGGCGTTGGATCCTTGTTGACCGTGGACTTTCCAAGTTGGGAAGGGTCAATTAGTTTGAATTTCATTCTATTGACCAAAGGTAAGTGTTTCATAAACCCTTACTTGAACATTAGGGCACTACTAGATAGCTAAATGGGATGAATTGACTGATTGGTGAAGCCTGTGGCTTATATTGCTTAGTGCAATTGTGGGATGATTAGATTATGAGTTATAATTGAGATTTAAAATGGCTAGCGATCCCCAGTGATAAGTAATGGTTGTAGTGCCCTATGTGACATGAGATGGCTATAGAGCCTTGTGAAAAGAAAATGCTATTGAACCTTGGATACATATGAGTTGGCTCTGAAAGCCCTGTTATTGAATTAGCTATAGTGCCTATCTTATGGAATTTATTATAATGTTTGTACTTTATAGATGGCTATAATGCCTATGCTATATGAATGGGTTATAATGTCATAGCGATCGTTGGCTTGTAGCCCCTGAGATCGCATTGGCTTGTAACCCCGGAGATCACATTGGCTTGATGCCTCTGATGATATCGATTGGCCTGTGACCCTAGTCATATCAATTGACTATGAGTTCTAGTGATACCGATTGGCCTGTGGCCCCAATGGTATCGAGCAGCTATGGGCCTCTAAACTGGTAATTGGCTGTGAACCCTAGAGATATCGATTGGCCTGCGGCTCCAGTAGTATAGATTAGCGGTGAGCTCAGAAGTATCGAATGGCCTATGGGCCCAATGGTACCAATTGACTAAAAGTTATTACAATATCAATTGGCTTATGGCCCCTGTGATATCAGTAAGCAAAAGTGCTAGAGAAATATATCGCGGCTGTGACATTGGATTTTCAGGCAATTTCAGGCTCATTAATGAGAAGTGTATATCTAGAGATGTATTTCAATCGTATTCCGCTGGAATCTGATTAATTCGAGTAGACTGACCAAAAGGGAAAGGCTAACGCAAGATGAGGTACGTGGACCTAGGGAACTCGGATAGAAAGAGGCACTTTGGCCAAAAGGATTGTCGAGGGAGCTAGCGATAGACCCTCACAATTACATGACAACCAAAGCCACCATGAATTGACGAACCCTAAACGTGATGTGAATCACGAGGTCGATACACGTAATGTCTGCAAAAACCGCACGTCGGTTCAAGATAGGCTGGAACCACGTCTGATAGAGAAAACTATCAGAAACGAGTCTTGAAAGATTGAAAAAGGAAAATCAAGAATTCCAAAGTTATTTGGATTGGCCGTCGCCCTATCGAAGAATTCTGGAACGAGAAAAATGACATTCTGAACGTCGAGGGTAAAATTACCTATTTGCCCCTCAAGCTTAGAATTTTGCCCTTGCATTTGGAGAAGGGCATTTTAGTTGTTTAATTCTCCCCTAGTTGCCGAAAATGAAGAGTGAAGGATGGCCATTGGATCTCATTGGAAGGCAAGATGGACAAGTGTCAAGAGAAGGGCAAGTGTGGTCATATCAACTTTTGCCCACCTACCATTCTTCCCTTTGACCAAGCCTTGGAGTATAGCCTTCTCACTCTCTCTCCTCACCCCTCATTCGGCCAAAGCTCCCCCAAGAATCACCGATCACCCCTCTCCCTCTTCTTCCTGTTTCTGCTCGTCGTCGACCACCTTGGAGCCTCCTGTTTGCCGGCCATGACTGCCCTCTTCGGCCACCATTAGGCCACCGACCCACCACATTGACGAAGCTTTACGTCTTATCGACGTCCTCGAACTAGAATCAGGTCGATTGGAGCACCGAGGAGTCCCGAGTAGAGATTCTCCCGAGAGCCGACAGATTAGGACTCAATCTGAGGTAGGTTCGGTTCTTAGCCCTTTTGATGGTCGAAATCTTGAAATTTTGAACCAAATTTTGTGGAAATCTAGTAGAGACGTGTAGGAACCTGTGGAAAAAATTAGGACTCAATTTGATAAAGTTTTGACCATGAATCGACCTTGTAAACTTTGCATAGAAACTGCCGGCAAAACTAACTTGAGGAGTCCGGCGAGTTTCAACGGGAACCCGGTGGCCATTTGACTTCAAACTTTCGGTAAGCCTCTCAAACCTTTAGACGGACATGTTATGAGGTAGGGTTATGATTCAATGATAGATTTAGGAGTAGATTGAAGATCGGTAATGTTCAGTTTGCACGGAACCGAGGTGGACCGGTTCAGTTTCGGGCAAACAAAATCTGTTGAAGGATGGGATTGGTGATTTTGAGTTTCAAATTGGTGTTTAAGATATGATGAGATGTTGAGGGATATGTTATGGATGAGTGGGGTTAATGAATTTAGAAATTGGACTTGAAAATTGACGAATCGATTGAATATTCTAGGTTGCGCGGCAAATTGACCCTTGGATTTGGGTTGGCCGAAACCTTGGAGGCTCAAGAGGAGTAAATTGTGTAATCAAACCCAAGGTAAGGGAATTCCTAACCTTACGCTAGGAAGATTGGACTCGATTGGGCAAGTCGAGAGACAAATTGAGTGATTCATGATAATATTCCCAAACGGATAGCTCTTATTGTGCCCTAAGTGGCTGTAGGAGATGTATGAGTGATGTTGTTGTGTTTAAATCATACGCCATGTCGAGTATCATTGATTGTCGTGCATGAGTTGCACCTGTGGTTTTATCTGTGCATTGAACTGAGGAGCATGGCACGAGCATGACATGGCGAGGCCCTGAGGCGTACGAGACGCAGGGCGGGAGATGAATACCCTGATGCGACAAAATCGCGGGGTGGAGTTGATGATGTGTAGCACCCTGATGCGATGAGATCGCGGGGTGGAGTTGATGATGTGTGGCGCCCTAATGCGACGAGATCGCGGGATTGAGATAGCTACAGTCCTGATGTGAACTATTCGCGGGACGGAGTTATGAGATGAGGATGTTGGCCTAGAGTTTTATCGGAACCTGATGCGTTTACGTGGGTTGCCGATGACGGTCTGATGCGTTTACGCTGACCGAGCTTAATGCGACGAGATCGCGGGATGGATATTGAGGCAGGCGGAGATTATGTATGTTGTGAAGTGGCAGAACTTGTGTACATGATCATCCGAGTGTGACATGAGGTCATCGTTGCATGCCTGTCATCTGCGTGTTGCTATTTTATTGATTGGGCTTAATATGCCTGTATGATTATGAGTTTGAAATATCTGAATAGATGTCTGCTTGAGTGGACGGCCGTCCTAACCTAAGGTTAGGATCTACCTTATTGAGATTTATATCTCACCCTAATGGGGGCTTACATTTTTCAGGTTCCAAGTAAAGGAAGCACGAGCTTGCTAAGGATTGGCATTTGAAGAGATAGTTGAGCAATTGTATTTAGAACGGTTTTACCTTTTGTGATATTGGGATTGTACTTCTAGTTGAAAGATTAGGAATTGAACTAATGGAAGGAGTTGGTTAATGAAATTTTGATGTTTCTGTCCTAAGTCATCAGTTGTTAAGTTATTTGTAAGTTGGAGTTGGCATCGCTTCCGTATGCGTGTCCCTTTCAGTGCTTAGAATGTTGGCCATTGGATCCTGGAGTCTTCATAAGAGAACAGCTAGGTGGGATGTTCGCGCGCTCGCCGGGTTCGAGGCGTGACATCTCCGTTCGATTTGGTATCAGAGTAAGGTCAGCTCGATCCAATGTGATTGAGACCTGGAGTGATAAGGAGCAATGACTTGAGGACAATTAGATATTGAGGCCTATAGGACTAAGCGAGGATCACTGAATCTTAAGGATTGTAGGCTTGAACTTATGTACAATTTAATGGTCCTAGAGTTGACTATAAGGGATGATCTCGAGTTATGTGGTGATTAAAGTTTAAGTGGAAGCAAGCTGGGATTGGAGAGTCATAAGCATGGATTTTGAGGTAGTAATTGTGCTCGAGGATAGTAGAAAATTGCTTATGAATGAAGAGTCAAATGGATTGCTTGATTGTGATTGTGGTTGTCGATGCCCCAACTTGAGGAAAATAAGTTAAGAGGAGGCGACTGGTATTAGTAGATTCAGACTTAATTGTGTTACATCTTGATGGTTTTAAGTTATCGATTGTTATTGACACATTGGGTGATATGAGTCGAGATGAATACAAGGAGTATCTAAATTGAAGATCAATTGAGATCGAATTGCATAGGGGCTTGATTTGAATGTTAATTGGACTTGAGGTATATGGTAGAATATAGGCAATTGATTTGTAAGATGTGACGGTCCTTGGTGAAATTAGAACTCTTGAATGGATAGGAATTGATTTGAAGGCACTTTAGACATGACAAGTGGTGGGGACAGTTATGCAGTGCTTGAGTTGTGGTTATGAAAGGCAAGTTGATAAGGGTGCATGCAGCGACTTGGTATGGGATAAGTTGATGGGATACCTATAAACTGTAATGAAGCATGGTATGGGACATGTGGAGTGGGACTTTCTCCGTAGATGTAAAACTTGAGACAACCTGCAACGGCCAAGTCTGATGGGGGTGGGAAGTGATTGCCGGGACAGAACAGTCCGAACAAGGAGCGACTCCTGGCAAGCTTCTAAGATGACAAGAGGTGGGAATGAATCAAGTCATAACTTAAAAGGGAAAGTCTAGGTATCAGGTAGAGTCCAATTGTGGATAAGGGATGCATAGCACGAGATTGATTCTCATCAAGAATGATCGAAAGTGGCATGACATGTTTAATGACGCCTATGAGTGGCATGGTTAAAAGCCTTGTGCTTGGCGATGGATTTCGTTTGAAAAGGAAAACCGATGTGTGTGATTGGCCTAGTAGCGTGTTTTAGAACTAGCGTCAGGTGACTATCTTGGCCAAGAGATTACTAAGAAGTTAGATGAAGTATGGGTTTATACCCTTGGAACCGAGGCATGTTGAGATGAGATAGTCTGTTGTGACTATGCTAGAGTGGTGGATACCTTTAGGCCTACAATATGCGCTTTTGATCCAGTGAACCGCTGTTTAGAGCGCTTGATTGGTAGTTGCCCAGTTGAGGCTAGCCTAATAGTGGCCGTCAGTTGAGAAGTTGCCTCATTGAGGTTGGCTCGAGGAACGATTACTAACCAAGGATGATTTGGGATCCTCGAATAATTGGCGATTAATTGAGAATTGCCTAAGAACCATCAGAGGGTTGGTTGATGGTGAAAGATATTGAGGTGAGCAACCTGAGACTGATATACTTGAGTAGGTGACTTGAGTCTTGGATTCCTGGAGGGAATCATAGTGGTTCAAGTGACACAAGAACCTAATAAGACTGAAGGACCAAAGCATGGTCGCTAGAATGGCACTTGGGTTGCGTATGTGAGATACGAAAAGATCCAAGAACTAAGATTGATCACGAGAAGTGAGCAAAGATGAGTAACCAGAACGCGAAAACCAACAGAGCAATTGACTCGAGTTTGTAAACCACATGGGACCCAAAAGTTGAATGGGTCGTGAAAACCTTGAATAGAAACGAGAAATCTTTATGGGTAGGCAAGCTCAAAAAGGGGCTGCCATTGTTACCCAAGTTGCTGAGACAACCAGTGCTAAGGAGTTAAGTGATAAAAGTCACGAGAAAGGTAACTCTGAATTATTTCACTCACGAGGAAAGTGAATGTGTGGGAAGAACCTTGAGAGCTTTGGGAAACTTGTGAAGCTGTGATAAGAATGAGATTAACTGAGTTTGATGGAAGGATGAAAGTTGAAATCGCCTCCTCTGGATTGAGGATCTTGATAAGACAACCCTAGAGGTTTTGGGTGCACTAAAGAAAGAAAGTGACCCTGGTAGATCCTTAAGAGGCTGTTGATAATTAGTGAGAGATCACTAGAGGAAGGGTTTCCTCGAAGGCATGAGGTCTGTCTAGACTACCTCTGTTGAGTTGTTCAATGAAAAGTATCATCTTGGGGTTGCTTGAGAGCAAGGATTGTTTGGATCTTGATACTGTTGCAAGGATCATAGGATGATTGGCCAGTATGAGACAGAGTTCTCAAGGTCGTTTAGGCATATGGCAAAGGTGGTAAAAGACCCTTGAACAAGATGAGTAAATCCCTGAGTGGATTGGAACTTGAGAACCATATGGCTGATTGTTATTCCTGATTTTGAGGAATGGTGACAAGACTCAACTAGAGAGTAGAATGATCGAAATACTTATGAATAAGAGAACTCCTGCTCATGGATTACTAGCAAGGAAGACGTTCATTATGAATATAGAGCGTGCCTACGGGAAATGGTTGATTACCTGGGCGCAAGACACATGGTGAAAAGTGAGCTGTAAGTCTTTTCTGTTATGAATGAGGTCGAAGAAGAATCGGCATGCTAGATTGCCTAAAGTTAATGATTTCCTAGAATCGGTTGATTGAATATGAACCATGAAGAATGAAATCATGAGTTGCTATTCCCTAAAGAATAGGGTATTGTTCTTAAAGGGTGATTGGACCATGAATTGCTCATTAACGAAAAGAAAAGTGAACAGACTTGGAAGTCCTGATTAGTTGTGATTCTAGTGGATGATGCAATAAATGAAAAGAGCGCTTAGAGAATACTTGCAAAGTGATTTGAGGTAATCGAAGTGGCCATTCGACAAGTGAACTGGTGGAGACCTAGGGATGAATAGATATTGTTACTAGAGGTGACTGAGTTATGGGAAAGAGAATGTGAAAGCATGGTGGCATTTGAATCCTAGAGTAAAGGTATCACCGTCGGCACAAACTCCAAAGTTGTCGTCCTATGGAATGGGAAGGACAAGGTGAATTTGAAGTGAAAAAATCTCACGGAGTTGTGTAGTTACTTCCTTAGGGTAAGAGACCCTATTGTAAAAGGAAGAAAAACTTTAAATTGTCTTAGTATTATGATTGAGCGTCAGTGTCGAGAAAGAGGACGCAAAACTTGAATGACTATTGGAAGTGAAATCCGATAGACAGTCTTGTAGACAATGTTGAATTCCAAGATGATGTTGATGTTCAGTGGAACGAACAAAATTGGGATAAGGTTGCCTAAGTGAGTATGGAACTTCGAGGCTAAAGCACTAATGCTTCTCGAGGGAAGAATGACAAGAATAAATAAAATGTCGTACGGTCCTAGAGGAGACTCGTGATAATAGAGAGCCAAGGTCTGAGCTCTCAAGTGAGAAGTGCGAGGAATAGTTGGAAGATCCGACACTTAGTGGAAAGAATGTGATAATAGTTGAATTAAGTGCCCAAAGAATGATTGAGTTGGTCGTTACCATCTTGAGAGGCGATAGTTGAACTCATGTAAGGAGCCATGAGAAACGTGAACAGTTATGAGGATGTCATATGGGCTCTGAGAAAATGTCTATTACATGCTAAATGTGAAAAGCGCAAGTTGTAGAGCTTGTGAGGATGAGGACGAATGATGGATCGACTAGGGTCGATGTGAATTGCGGGAAGTTGAGAATTTTTGAGATTGATGAGTTGTAACAGACGGGTCGTAGGAAGATTCCCTACAAGAGCGGTTCTAGTGGTGAAATGGACTAAGGACGAGTCGTGACACGAATGGGTGAATGAACGTGAAAAGATTTTTCAAGAACTCAAGTTAAGCTGATGACTACGCTATTTATGACGATTCCGGTTGGAAATTGAAACGCATATGAGTCGCAATGACGCGAGACAGAATGAAACTTGAGGCATAACAAGGCGATTTGAAATGAATATGGCTTGTACGTCGTGACAATAATGCTATATGAATTGGCCTACTTAAAGCATGATTGGAATAGGTTTGCAAATGTTTCTGCAATAAAGTATGGAAAATCTTACTTGGGTGGAAGAGGATTTCAAGTTTATATCTACTCCAAAGATATCGAGTAGTAGTTTTCTGAGAGGAATTGAACGATAGGCAACGCCGAAGGATGAAATTGCTTGTGGATATGAGAGCGTTGCATAGATAAAGAAAAGACCTCGAAGTTATGTGAACTATAAGAAATTAAGAGCATGGACTGCCAAAAAGGAAATTGAAGGCGAGGCATGTGGAACGAAGAGATCGCCCAAGTGTTGTTATAGCAATATTCGTATCGCTAAGGAATGGTGAATTGCTTGATGGATGCTTACCGTTGAGAATTAAACATGGTTTAATTGGCAATGGAGGGACAGATCTTCTCTCAAGAAGTAAGAGATTCAACTCTTAAATTGAAAGTTCGCTAATGGACTAGCGTGATGGCTATTGGAAACATCTAACCCGAGGACTGGAAGGAAATTGAGGTGTTACCATGATTAAACACCGATACTGGACGGATTATAGAAATGGATGTAACCCGTGAGGCCTATGGACGGAAGTACGAGTTCGGTATCGAAGGAAAACAAAGGGAGATGACCTCATTGAAATTCAAATGGAGAATTATAGTGTTTCCTGAGGGTGGCACAAATATGTGCCAAGATGCACATATATATCGGTGATAAGGTTGAAAGTTGAATTTTGTCTATCTTGTAGTCGAGCACTAGACGTGTCGATGGAAGGGAAGTACATGACGATGAAAGTTGAAGGACTACTTTGAACCAAGGGAATTTTCAGATAGAGTCGATAATGGATTGTTATGGAAGTAACCATGTAAATGTTCGAGGAGTTAAGAGAGACATAACTCAATTTGATTAATGGAGAGCAAATTGAAAAAGCCCTTGAATCTTTGTTGGCGTGAAAGAAAGTTTGAATGGGATGATACGCCAAATGGTATGGACAACAAAAGTGTATGCGAGCGAGGGCCTGGTAGTAATGGTTATAGACGAATGAAAGAGATAGAGTGAACGCTCGAGGAGGAGCTGCTGGCAAATGATATGATTACCGAAAGAGAATAGAGAGAAGCAAATCAGATTGAGGATTGAAGGAGACAAGTTCCAGAGGAAAGGTAGATTTGGGTTGGAAAGGACGAGCAAGATCACCAAGCCATGGAAAGGATTATTCGGAAGAATAAGGGTGTGACGAGGCGCCAATACCCCAAAGGATTGGAGGGGTTGCAAGGTTGCAAATTTCAAGGATGAAATTTCTTTAAGGGGGAAAGAGTTGTGACATTATGATTTCCAATCAATTTCAGGCTCATTAATGAGAAGTGTATATCTAGAGATGTATTTCAGTCGTATTCCGCTCGAATTTGATCAATTCGAGTAGACTAACCAAAAGGGAAAGGCTAACGCGAGACGAGGTACGTGGACCTAGGGAACTCGGATAGGAAGCGACGCTTTGGCCATAAGGATTGTCGAGGGAACTAGCGATAAACCCTCACAATTACATGACAACCAAAGCCGCCACGAATTGATGAACCCTAAACGTGATGTGAATCACGGGGTCGATACGCGTAATGTTTGCAAAAGTCGCTTGTCGGTTCAAGATAGGCTGGAACCACGTCTAATAGAGAAAACTATCAGAAACGAGTCTTGAAAGATTAAAAATGGAAAATCAAAAATTTCAATATTATTTGGATTGGTCGTCGCCCTATTGAAGAATTCTGGAACGAGAAAAACGACGTTATGAACGTCGGGGGTAAAATTACCTCTTTGCCCCTCAAGCTTAGGATATTGCCCTTGCATTTGGAGAAGGGCATTTTGGTCTTTTAATCCTCCCCTAGCTGCCGAAAATGAAGAGTGAAGGATGGTCATTGGATCTCATTGGGAAGGCAAGATGGACAAGTGTCAAGAGATGGGCAAGTGTGGTCATATCAACTTTTGCCCACCTACCATTCTTCCCTTTGACCAAGCCTTGGAGTACAGCCTTCCCACTCTGTCTCCTCACCCCACATTCTGCCAAAGCTCCCCTAAGAACCACCGATCACCCCTCTCCCTCTTCTTCCTGTTTCTGCTCATCGTCGACCACCCTGGAGCCTCTTGTTCGTCGGCCATGACCGCCCTCTCCAGCCACCATTCGACTACCGGCCAACCACACCGACAAAGCTTTACGTCTTGCCAATGTCCTCAAACAAGAATCAGGTTGATTGGAGCACCGAGGAGTCTCGAGCAGAGATTCTCCAGAAAGCCGACAGATTACGACTCAATCTGAGGTAGGTTCGGTTCTTAGCCCTTTTGATGGTCGAAATCTTAGAATTTTGGAGCCATATTTTGTGGAGATCTAGTAGAGACGTGTAGAAATCTGTGGTAAAAATTGGGGCTCAATTTGATAAATTTTTGACCATGAACCGGCCTTGTAAATTTTGCCCAGAAACTGTCGGCAAAACTGACTTGAGGAGTCCAGCGAGTTTCAACAGGAACCCGGTGGTCATTTGACTTCAAACCTTCGATAAGCCTCTCAAACCCCTAGATAGACATGTTATGAGGTAGGGTTATGATCGAATGATGGATTTAGGAGTAGATTGAAGACCGATAGTGTTCGGTTTGCACGGAGCCAAGGAGGACCGTTTCGGTTCCGGGCAAATCGAATCTGTTGAAGGATGGGATTGGTGATTTGAGTTCCAGATTGGTGTTTAAGCTTGGATGAGATGTTGAGGGATATGTTATGGATGAGGAGGGCTAATAAATTGAGAAATTGGACTTGAAAATTAACGAATCGATTGAATATTATAAGTTGCGTGGCAAATTGACCCTTGGATTTGGGTTGGCCAAAACCTTGGAGGCTCAATAGGAGTAAATTGTGTAATCAAACCCAAGGTTAGGGAATTCCTAACCTTACGCTAGGAAGATTGAACTCGATTGGGCGAGTCGAGGGACAAATTGAGTGATTCATGAGAATATTCCCAAAAGAATAGCTCTTATTGTGCCCTAAGTGACTGTAGGAGATCTATGTGCGATGTTGCTGTGTTTAAATCATACACCATGTCGAGTATCATTGATTGTCCTGCATGCCATGAATACTTAAAACGTGCATGAGTCGCACCTGTGGTTTTATCTATGCATTGAACTGAAAAGCATGGCACGAGCATGACATGGCGAAGCCCTAAGGTGTATGAGACGCGGAGCGGGAGATGAATATCCTGATGTGACAAGATCGCAAGGTGGAGTTGATGATGTGTGGCGCCTTGATGCGACGAGATCGCGGGGTTGAGATAGCCACGGTCCTGATGTGAATTATTCACGGGACGAAGAAGCCCTAAGGTGTATGAGACGCGGGGCAGGAGATGTATACCCTGATGCGACGAGATTGCAGGGTGAAGTTGATGATGTGTAGCGCCCTGATGCGAAGAGATCGCGGGGTTGAGATAGCCACCGTCCTAATGTGAACTATTCACGAGACGGAGTTATAAGATGAGGATATTGGCTTGGAGATTTATCGAAACCTGATGCGTTTATGCGGGTTGCCAATGATGATCTGATGTGTTTGCGCGGACCGAGCCTGATGCGACGAGATCGCAGGCTGGAGATTGAGGTAGGCGGAGATTGTGTATGTTGTGAAATGATAGGATTGGTGTACACCGAGTGTGACATGAGGTCATCGTTGCTCGCCTGTCATCTACATGTTGCTATTTTATTGATTGTGCTTGATATACCTGTATGATTATGAGTTTGAAATATTTAGATAGATGACTGCCTGAGTGGATGGTCGACCTAACATAGGGTTAGAACCCATCTTACTAAATTTATATCTCACCCCAGTGAGGGCTTACATTTTTCAGGTTCCAGGTAAAGGAAGAACGAACTTGCTAAAGATTGGCATTTGAAGAGATAGTTGACCAATTGTATTTAGTATGGATTTGCCTTTGTGATATTGGGATTGTACTTTTGGTTGAAAGATTAGGAATTGAACTAATGGAAGGAGTTGGTTAATGAAATTTTGATGTTTCTGTCCTAAGTCATCGGTTGTTAAGTTATTTGTAAGTTGGAGTTGGCATCGCTTCCGCATGCGTGTCCCTTTCAGTACTTAGAACGTTGGCCGTTGGATCTTGGAGTCTTCATAAAAGAATGGCTGGGTAGGATGTTTGCGTGCTCGCCGGGTTCGGGGCGTGACAGCGGCTGAGAACCCAAGCGATGAGTGGTTGCGAAAATTATAATGACTATGAGTATTGACTTACGTGATTTGTGTTAGAAGCTTGAACCCACGAGTTTAAGTATGTATGGCTGTGACCTGTGATTATACCTGTCTTGATGAGATAGTCGATTGGTGAATGCCTACATCTGGTGTTAGTTTCATGGTCTGGAGGGACTGGTGTTCGGGTCTAGGCTTTGGTTTTACTTATTGAGATTTATATCTCATCCGAGTGGGAGATTACCTTTTTCAGGTTTCAGGCGTTGGAAATCCAACCTTTCCAATGATCGATATTTGAGGAAGTGATTGTAGGAGATGGACTTACACTTTTGTGTCATAAGGGATTTCATGTTACCCTGAAATTAGAGTTGTATCATCTGAAATTGTAATTAGTGATTATAAGAAGACGTACCCTATGTCCTGAATCATCTTATTTTGATTTTGTATGGAGCAGTTTGTGGCTTCTGTAACCTTGTTTCTTTCTGAGTTATGATATGATTAGCCAAGGGATTCTAGGAGATTTTGAAGATTAACGGTCTGGTGGGATGTTCGCGTGCTTAACGGGTTTGGGGCGTGACAACCTTGCTGTTGCAAAGACAGCCCGTGAAACGCCAGAATTTAGCCGGAATCAGCACTATTCTCCCCAGCCAGAATTGCCTCAGAAAAATGATTACGAAAATGAAAAGGCAAATTCATCAAATTTCTTTCATGATCAGGAAACAAGAATATTTGCTCTGATACCAATAATGGGAACTGATCCCTTCTACGCACGCAGCGAAATTGCGAAAGTAACAAGCCTTAGAATCGTCTACTTAAATCACTGATAGTAGAAATGCATCACAGAACGAACGTATCTCGTTTTTCATAGATTAATAGTCACCAACGAGGTGAGAGATTCGAGTCGCCCCATTATCACGTTCAGGAGAGCAGAGGGAGAATCATCGTCGTAATCTCTGTCTCCTTTGTTCTGTGTTATCTGGAAGTTACAGAGAGAAGAGGAAACGTCGTCAAAGCAGTTATCTATTTGGCATAAAGGGCTGTGGTAGCTTACATGGGCGAACCACGGTCCTTCCCATGCACCCTTATAATCCAACGGTAATAGATGTGTAATTAGATGCACCACGAAGATTTTAATCCAATGAGATGCACAACACATATGATATGCCGCTTCATAATCAATAATAAAATAATTTTTTGAAGATTTAGATAGGACAATAGCATTACTAGGGTTATGAGCAATATTTCTCGAGAATCGCTACTCATAACTTGATGAGTGACATTGTTGCTCATCGTGAGGTGTTGGAATTGCATGTTGGAGAAAGATCCGATTTGATCCTTGACTCTGATTCTAATCACGAAGATTGATAATTTATTGATTCAATCAATTGAGATTAATTAGGAAAATGGATCATGTATTCTTTGTTTGATCCTTTTTTTGTACTACAAATATTGGCATGTACTGAATACATAATATAGCAAGAGAAGACATTTTCAATATTTATTCTTCCTTTACATTTTCTGTCATGGTATCAAAGCCTTCGGTTCTGACCTAGCTTTTGCAAAAATTCTTCAAAATTGCCCCCTATAGCTCTCTAATTTCATTGCTGCGAATTCCCTCCAGCAAAACGCATTAGCCCATCGGGTAGGAATTCAAACACCTGCATACATGCTAAACAATAAACAAACAATCCTACCTATGATGGAGGAATCATCTAACAATTCACCTCAGAATTAGACTTTTGACCACGATGATTCGATGCACCACGAACAAAATTCTGCACAACATTCCTCGGCCCCATCGCCAACTCCAAATCCAGCCTTCTGGTCATGTCCAGTGGCTGCCAACACAATGGATTCCAGTTCAAGGCCAATTGAGTGCTGGGTTTAATCAACAAGAAGCCTAGCTAACTAGATCCGGATTGTCACATTTGGACCACAGACCTGACTTCACTTTATCGAGTCAAGGGATGAATCCCTACTAGGGACTACAACCCGGTTTCTACTCGTACCCTTTTTTAGCCGCCAGCGGCCGTCCAGAACCCTGCGACGCGCTTTACACATCGCCAGCCGATGGACCGGACCTCCGGCTTATGAACTCGCAGCTTACTGGCCTCGATAACTATAATACATGGGATCGGGATTTTCGACTAGTCCTTGTGGCTAAAGATAAGGACAGATTCCTCGACGGAATCGTGCCTCTCCTAATCGATGAACAGACATAGCGATATTGGTGCAAATGCAACCCACTTATTCGTACTTGGATCGGGAACTGTGTAGCCCCCGACATTGCCGCCGGTCTCCCACTGATCAAAGACTCAAAGAAAATGTGGGATAGCATTCGGGAAATGTATGGAAAAATGGATCAGGCGAAGAATTTCTCGCTCACATAAGCTCTATCAGAGTTGAAGTAAGGGAATCTCTTGGTTACCGCTTGCTTCAACCGACTCTCGGCTCTATGGAACGAGCTCGAGGCGATTGAGGAGGAGCTTCAAGGACCCGAATAGACACTGGAATAGTATAGAAAAATTAGAGAAAGAGAGAAGGTAATCCTTTTTTTGTTGATTCTAAACGAAAGTTACTCACCGTTTCGTTCTCAAATCCTTGCCATGGATCCCGTCCCTCCATTTGGCCGAATCTATCAGCTAGCGGTGCAAAAAGAGAACCAGCGGCTGGCCACAATGGAGTACGTGAAGATGGGAGAGAGCGTGACGCTTGCTGCTCCGAGAAGGATACCTCAGCGACCGTCGAACACCCTGGGACAACCACTGTCGCCACAAGCCCAAACCTCCATCGGAACCTCCATCGGGATGAACGCGAGGGACTATAATTGCTGGGATGAAGAGAACCCAAATAATAAGGTTTTGAGGATAGACGGTCCACATTACAAGAGGGCATTGGAAGGTTCTCTCTCAACCATCCACGCAGGTGAATCGGGCGGCTCTCATCAGGCCACGTAAGCTTCGAATTTCAAATCATATGGTCCACGAAACGCCACATCACGTAGAGAAAATGGACAAAATTTTAAAAATAAAGGTAAATATTGTGAGCATTGCAAACGGTCGTATCACCCTATTGATACCTGCGGGAAGTTGCATGGAAAACCAAATGAAAAAGAAAAAAGAGAGAAAGATAATTCTACTTATTAGGTTTTGACAATAGGGACTGATAGGGCACATCACACCATTACTGATGATCAACACCAGCATATCATGAGGGCATTGAATCAAACAAAGATCATAGACAAGGCAACAAGTTTTTCATGTACTTCTTTTCTCAAGAATAATAGTATTTCAAATGATGCATGGATAATCGACTCTGGAGCTAGTGACCACATAATCTGTGATGAGTGAATTTTTTCTGATCACCAGAAAACAAATCCTGATGCATATGTTCGTCTTCCCAATGGTACTGCTACTCATGTCACCAAAATTGGAATAGTTCACCTTAGTCCAAGCATTACCCTTGAAAATGTTCTCTACATTCATGATTTTGAATTCAATCTTATATTTGTTTCCAAGACTTGTGAAGACAACTCTTGCCATGTCATATTCAATTCTGATAACTGTTTCTTTTTGGACCATTCGACTCGCAAAACGATGAGCATGGGTAGTGCCGCACAAGAATTGTATTTTTGGATTAGCTTTCCAAAGGGTTTCGATTTATCATGTAATGCTACCACCAGCAATACAAATTCTCTTTTTCATCAACGTTTGGGTCATAGTCCTCATTTTCCTTATCCAAACTGTCAAATGTCAAATTTCTTCCTTGGCAAAACAATCACGAACACCATTCTCGATAAGCACATCTCGAGCTGCTTTTGCATTCTCTCCACTTCACATAGATATCTGGGGTCCTATCATACCTCAAACCATGATGGATTTCACTATTTTTTAACAATAGTTGATTATCATACTCGTGCCACTTGGGTTTTCCTCATGCAATCCAAGAGTCAAACATTATCCAAATTGTCGAATTTCTTTTCCTTAATAAAAAATCAACTCGGCAAGTCTGTCCATAAATTCGGACAAACAATGGAAGTGAGTTTTTCACTACAGAGTGTCAATCTTTCTTTGCTTCTCATGGGATAATTCATGAAATCTCTTGCACCTACACTCCCCCAACAAAATTGAGTTATAGAGTGCAAACATCGCCATCTCTTAGAAGTAGCTCGAGCCCTAAAATATCTAGCCTCTATCCCTGAAATTTTTTGAGGTGATTGCATGGTCACAAAGGCTTATTTGATTAATTGCATGCCGACTAGAATTCTTGAGGGACGATCTCCTTTTGAAATGCTTTTCAACAAATGTCACGCTCCAAACTTGGCGGACATGAGAACATTCCACCAAACCGTTTTGATTCGGTATTACCCAGGATCCTTCGCCAACAATTACAAATCCTCTAAATGATGAGTGCATGCAAAAGCAAGAAAAATAACTCCATGCCAAAAGAAAATACAAGATGACTCAGGACGAAAAAGGGAACATCTACTCATATAACCAAAGTCGAGTACAAATTCTAACTCCAAAATTGGATATAGTCCCTAAGGCCATCGAAGGGTTAACATTCATTTCCTATAATTAGTTCCTTGAATACCAATCCTTGGCAAGTTCGGGTTTCCATCACCTGAGACCTGAAAATGTTAATCTCACGATGGGGTGAGACATCAATATCAGTAAGCTAAATTTAACCCTAAACTAGGCTGCCAGTGCCTATAAACACCTTTGAAAAATGGGTATTTTAAATCAAAAATTTTTGACATGGCAAAACATGGTATTATCAAATCATCTCGATGCACCCACAAAAGTTCAATGGTAAAATTGAGGAACGTACTGTAGAAGGGTTTTCAATCAAAGGCAAGCACTCGACGCCATCTCAAAACACGAGGAAACTTCCAATTTTTTCTCAAAAATACTATTATTGGAACTTTCAAAAAACAAACCTTTTTCTTTCCCACTCTTCCTGGGCCATTTTCAACTCATGAGGCAATTTAAAACTCGTGAGGTAAAATTTCATTTTTCTCAAAATCCGTTCTTTGTTATTCCAGAAAAACAAGACTTTTCATTTCTGTCCATCTAGGCCCTCTTTCCATTTCTACCCATCCTAGGCTGCGAGATGATTCAGTCAATCATATGACCCGTCAATTCATATGAGACTTTCGCGTTCGGACCTAGAGATGATTTGGTCACCATACGACTTTTGACTCCCATTTTCAATTGAGATGAATCCTGTCAGTATGGGACTTTCTAGTCACACGACCTCGTTAGGACAAATAGGAGCACCTCCCTCCCCAGCTCAATGCATTGGCCAATCTCATAATTATCAGCGATCCCACACGCCAGTGCACTTATAATTTTTTTCCCGATGATCCAACACGCCAGTACATATATGATTTCCTTGGCGATCCCACACGTCATTTATTCATGAAAAATTCAGTTATAAAATAGCCTCAAGTCTTATTTGAAATCAAACTCTTGCCTCTTTTGTCCTTCGAAAATCAACTCACGCAAATCAAACATTTCATCGCCCAAATCAAGAAATTCATTTCAAATTTCAATTTCGATGCTCATAATAGCATAAGTAGGACACAACCATTTCACAGATTCAAACTTGGCTTTTCAACTTAAGGATCAATTAGCCATTTAAAACACATGTTCACATCAAATGGAACTCTTTCAAGTACATGATTTTCAAACAAGAACAAGTTAAGAAACACAAACTCTCAAGTCGGGACAGGTTTGGGCTTCCTCGGGCTTCTCACAAAATCAATTTGTAAAACCACTCCAATCAAGTCCAAATTTCATCTATTAGTAACCCAACATCCTAATAAAGGTTTAGCATCAATTTACCGACAATCTAAGCTAGAGATGTCCATGAAACAACCAGTGTAAGTCCTCTTCCAAATCTAACCAGAACCGTTCCCTAGAGGTTTCACAAAACTTCAACCATCAAACTTCCTTAATCTACTTCCAAATTCCACCACGAGCTACCCCAACATGTCAAACATGGTCTTAAGGAGTATTACCAAGGATTTGAGCCAAAGAAATCGTTCAAAGGAGCTGCAAGAGGCTTGCGGTTCACCATAGTCTTCTGGCGGACAGATTCTGTCCACGTGTGATTCAAGCTAAGGATTAGCTATAAAACAACTTCTAAACTAAGCCAAATTCATCCACGAGCTAAATAACACTTAGTTCTAAGTTTCATGATGGCTCATGGACGATTTTCAAGCCAGGCGACGCCTCGATGGACCTCAAAGTACTACGGTTCCAACCCTGACTTGCAAAGACATATTCTGTCCAATTGGGAATTACTCAAAGTTTAGCTACCAAACTATTTCTAAATTACACCAAACTTAACCACAAGCTAATCAACCCTTAGATCTAAGCACAGCAAAGCCTCAAAGACCCTCAAAGGTCGCAGTTCCCCTCTTGGAGCAATGCTGTCTAGTTTTGCCCGAGAAAAAACCACAGACAATCCGTCATTAAATCCCACTACAATCCACCCTTCAACCCACAAACACAATTGTATATGTCTTAACAAGACTTGAGAGGTAGTCTTACTAAGAATCAAGCCAAACAAGCCCTAAAATCCAAAATGAAGCTCCTCGTATTGGAACAGGGTCAGCCAGCGACTTTTGCTTATTCAAATGGCTCTACAGAATAAATGGCTAGGTGGATTTGGGTTCATAATACCTTGTTGGAGCGATAAGAAAAAGAGCTTTCTAATTGTGCGTGGCTCGTTGTGTGGCATCCCCAGTTTACTAGATTCCTAAGGAATAAAGATATCCGAAAGAGATTATAGAGTTAACTTTAAGAACAATGACTTGAGACCTCGTTATATTGAATTAAGTATAGAGCACAAAATATATCAAGGTGGCACATGAGGAAACGAGTTAGGAAATTATCAAGGAACTTGTCAATTTTGGATTCATTAAGACTCACGTGATGATACAAGGATTAGCCATGTACATTGGAGAATATCATGGACAGACATTTGAAGTTTAGTGATCAAGTATTTTAAGAAAGATCAATTGAAGAATTTTAGATTTGAGGATCATAGTACATTGGTTTCCAAGATCAAATTATTATAAAGTGGAAATTGATGAGGAGATTAAGGAATTAACTTGGAATTATTACATGGCCGAATATATAAAGGATATCACCACAATTGAATTTATCTTGGGGAGCAAGGAAATCAATAAATGGCCGATGGATCAAGAGCTCATGGAGATTAAAATGAACATGGTTGTATGATTTAATTTTCCTATTATGACATTCTGAATTTCCTGCCATTTTGAGGCTGTTGAATTTGAATGTACCTTTCGATGTATTTTAATTTTGTCTTGTTCAAATCTAATCAATTTTGAGTAAACTGATCAAAATGGAAAGGTTAACGCATAACGAGGTACGTGGACCTAGGAAACTCGAAAAAAGAAATGACGCTTTGACCATAAGGATTGTCGAGGGAATATTTAGAGCCAATGAGGCCCATCAGATAACGATTAAGGAATATAATACTAGCGTTATATTATTAGATCGCGGGTGAAGTCGGTTAACCAATGTATGATTTGCAAATTTTCCTAAATCGAACTATGACGATCAAAGCCGTCGGAATTAGCGATGAACCCTCGCAATTACACGAAAATCAAAGTTGTCATAACTTGAGTTATTATCAGTGTGATGAGAATCATAGAGTCGATATGCGTAACGTTTACAATAACCGGTCGTTAGTTCGAAACAAACTGGAATTACGATCGACGGAAGGATGATCATGAGATGGAAGCTCATATTTGGTAATTAGAAATAGAGAATTCTAATTCTGGATAGGAATTTGACAATGTCTCGCCAAATAGTAATTTCGAATTGAAAAAGTGAAATTTGGACTGAAAGTGCAAAATTATCATTTTGCCCCTCGACCATTTACCATTGCCTTAAGAAATTATGAAGGACAAAATGGTCAATTCCTCTTCTCATCTATGACTGCCGAAAATGCATGTACAAGGAGGGTCAAAGATAAGTCAAGGCTTTAATATGCATTATTGGAGTTGTCACTTGTCAACCATTGGGAGCTCCAAGCCTTAAATGCCCTCACCTAAATATGCCTTATCAAATTAAGCTCCATTATTTGTGCGAGATAAGTACAATGAAGTCTCATCCGCTGCGAAAACTATTTACCTCACGTTCACTTCAATTTCCTCCCTAAACTCACCTCGCCAAAAACTGCCTAGAAAAATAGTTTTGGAGCTCTCTGTTCGGTGTAGTCGACCGGCCCTCCCGGTGTCCATTTGAGGTGCTTCAAATTTTTGAGGTAATATCTATGTATCCTTGACAAACTCCAATTGAAATTTTTTCATTTGAATAAGTAGTTTTATCGGTATGAGTCCGAGACTAAAATTGGAGGAAATCTGCGCGAGCTGGGAGAAGGTCATCGTATACCCTCTTAGAAATTCCGAATGACCTCAAATTTTTTTAGGAAACTTCATAACACCTAGTATTATGTTTAGATGGATACGACTACAAATAGATGGTGTTAACTTTGGTTTTCATGGCTGAATATTAATGGTAAAATCTGGACAGATTCTGACCTCATAGAGACTGAGCTGTTTTGACGTCTTTGGGGTGTCAACCAACTCCAAATCTCTTAGTGAGCCTCCTAAACATGTAAATGAAGGTCTTGGAATGTTGTTTGTGCAAAGAATTAGGCTTGAAGTTGAATTATGGCACGATTGAGTGGCTAGAACCCAAAACATGTTCTGTTTTGAGGATATAGTAATGCTGGCCGGTTCTATTTGGGGACTAAATTAAGGGTATTTGAACTTCAAATGGACTAATAATATCCTACTTGATGTGTTATGAAGTGTCGATGGGAAGTGTGAGAAGTGGATTGAATTTTAAAGGTGATTTATGGCAAAATTAGTTCACGAAACGTTAAATTGAGTATTACCATGTATATGGCTGAATAAACCGAACATATTAAGGGTTCAGAGTGAGCATTGCCATGTGTCCAATTGTTATAAAAGGTGGCTTGAATTGCCAATGGCGTGGCTAGATAAATATTGAGTTAATGGAAGTGAATATTCCATGGTTTATGACTCAAGATTTGCTAATCTTGTTAGATTGACGATGCATTTGTTGGAATTCTGTACTTGTGGCTTTAAAGAGAATTGTTTGGTGTTGTATTATGATATTTAAGTAGGTAAGTATTACCTAATCCTTTCTCCGAATGCCAAGACACATTGGATGAGTAATTGAATGACGTGATTGAGTAATGAATTTCTATGAAATGAATTGTATGTGTGTCTTGATGGTGTGGTGATATTGAGAAAGGTGATGAGATACCATTTGGTCTGATGACCCTGGCGGTACTGGAGGGTGGTGAAAAAGAATGAAAATGTGAATGTCATTTGGTCTGATGACCCCAGCAGCATGAAGTGGCTATAAGCTTGGAGTGTGTGATTGGTCTGATGACCCCTGTGTATGTGGACATCATTTGGTCTAATGACCTTGGCGATGTCAGGTGGCAGGAGTTGCCAATGGAGTAAGTGGGCGGTTGAGATAATGATGGCTGTGGTGAATATGGTGTATATGTTTGTGTATTGATTATCCATGTTTCGTTAAGAATTTTGTTGCCATGTGATGCCTTTTGCCTTTACATTGCATGTTGTATTGCATGTTTGGGTGGCATTCGTGTGTGATTTGGTAGGACTGGCATTGAGGTATAGGGCTAGGTTTCACTTTTTGAGATGTCGATTTCACTCCTTAGTGGGACAATCTTTTCAGACCCCAAACTCTAACCATGCTGCCAATTCGTCTGGGCGATCTGAAGGAGATGGTTGCCTATTTTGATGAGTTTTCGTACCAGAAAGGTATTACGCATATCAGGAAGCGCACGACAATCTAGGTAGACAAAGGGAAGCCGAAACTGCAACCCCATCGCTTTGAAGCCTGGTTTCGTCAGGTGGGAGACAACAGCTTGATGGGAACCCTGCTGCTAGATGATGTTTCTTGAGAGGTGATTCCAACTTGGTGCCATCCGTCCCGACTAGGCAAAGAAGTGGACAATTCAGCATCTTTGGGAGGTTCTAGAAATATACCTTAAGTGCCGAAGTCTCCTTTGTCCTCTGCTGAGTATATGAACTTTGTAGAGATTTCTGTTGATACTATCGAGGCCACTAACGAAGAAGAGGAAGCAGAAGAAGAAGAGAAGGAAGCCAAGGAAGACTCCGAAGAGCCTTCAGAGAATGTGCCATCCGAGACTTTTTTCAGATTACAACCCAGATGTTGAGGGCGACGATGGAAGAGATGATTCAAGTTGTTCTGATGACAAGTCTAAATGAAGGGGGTTAGGCGATCAGGGAACAATTTTGGTGTTGGGCTTTAGGAAAGGTTTAGTATTAGCCTTTAAACCCCAAGCCTTAGTTCCTTTTCTACCCAGGGAGTGCGGCTTCATAATTTTTATCTTTTCCCTTCCACTGTTTGTAATGAAAGTTTCTGCTATGTATAAATAGTGTACTTTTGAATTTTTTCAAAACTCCCCTTTTCTTTTTATTTTTTTTAGTGTACGGAGATGCTCGCTTCCGTTTGTGCATTTCATATCATACTAGGTCGTGTGAGGTTCTTAGGTTATTGTTGGCCAAAGGTGGATGTAATGGGCTCCAAGGGGACGCGGGACGTTACATCCCTGTTTGAGTGGTATCATAGCCTGGTTAAGAGCAGGGTAATAAGAGTACAGTTGATGGAGGACTGGAGTAATAAGGAGTAAAGGAATTGGGATGATTGGGTTAGTGAGACCCTAGGGAGAGTCGCTAGATAGTCAAGCATGAATGCATGGCATATGATTGGCGTATGTGATTAGCATCATAATATGGCATGGTTGTTGTCATGTGATTGACATCTTGACATAGCATGGTTGTTGTGGATATGGATTGAATGAGTGAGTTATACCTCTGATTGTACCAAGTTTCAGATGAGTTGAACTTGAGGCGTGGATCTATATTTCTACTTGATGTGCTTATGAAAATGCCTGAGTGATTGGCTGTTGTTTTATGACTGCTACTTGTTGAGTAGTGTAGAAGTAATGAGATATGAGTAAGTGAATTGGATCTCTAATTCCATGGTGGAATTATGTTGACTCAGGTGAGTCAAATTGAGCAAGTATGAGTAATCGACCTGGAAGGCCGAGAAGCGGAGCTTCGAGCTCCAAAGCTCCAGTGGCTGAGGATCCAAGAATGGAAGGAGTTCTGAGGGCCTTGGAACAGATTGGCAAGCTTATGGGAAAAGAAGCTCGGGATAGAGCTGCTGCTGCTCTTAGGCAAGCAGAAGATAGAGCTGAGATCATAGCTCAGGCTGATGAAGCTGCGGTGGCAGCTGTGAATATGGCAAACGGAAATAACGCCTAGGGAGTTGAAGCTGGGAATGTTCAAGGGAATGCCAATGCCAATAGACCATTGGGTCAGTTGGTCGAGCAGTTTATTAAACTGGAACCGACTTGGTTTGATGGTACTAGAGATCCTGAGTTGACTCCAAGGTGGATTGAGAAACTTGAGAAAGCTTTTGAAGTGTTGAGATGTACATATGAAGAGAAGGTATTGCTAGTTGTGCATCAGCTAGAGGGTGGGTACTGTGCATGATTGGTGGAGTGCCTCGAAGGGAGGAATATTTCCTGAAGATACGGCTTTGACTTGGGCTACCTTTACTGCTGGTTTTAATGACAAGTATTTTTCTGAGATGACACGTGAAAGGAAGCAATTGGAATTTTAGCAGTTGTGACTGAACCAACTGACGGTGGATCAATATGAAGTTGAGTTTGTGAGATTGTTGAGGTATGCACAAGGTCAGTTGAGGATCCACTTGAGAAAGCGTAAAAGTTTCGAGATAGTTTGAGACTAGAAATTCGCAGTAGAATTATGACTGTCACGCCCCGAACTCGGCGAGCACGCGAACATCCCTGTCCATGCCGTTCGTTCAAGAATGTTCTAGGATCCAACGGCCAATAACTTACAACTCCTTTCGTACGACGCATGCAGAAGCGATGACATCTCCCATTTATATAAATACAATAACATACCGATGACTTAGGATATAAACAAAAAAATCTCAATAATTCATTCTCGAGGATTCAATTCTATAATCCACCAATCAAGAGTATAATTCTAATACCACATAAAGAAAGCAACTTCATCCAAGGTACAATTGGTCTGCTTGCTCTTCAAATGCCAATCCTTGGCAAACTCGTGCTACCTTCGCCTGGAATCTGTAAAATGTAAGCCCTCACTGGGGTGAGATATAAATCTCAATAAGGTGGGTCCTAACCTTAGGTTAGGCCGACCGTCCACTCAGGCAGTCGCGTCACTCAGCAAATCCAAACTTATGTACACATAGGCATAACTATCAAAGCTCAATAAACGACAACACACAAAAGATAGGCATGCAAAAGTGAACTCATGTCACATTCAGATGATAATGCACTTATATATTCAGCCTGCCACTTCACCACATCCATCAACCTTTGCCTGTCTCATTCTCTAGCTTGCGAACTAGTCGCCTCAGGCTCGGCCCGCGTACAAGCATCAAACCGTCAACAATGATCCGCGTAAACGCATCAGGTCCCGATTCTATTCCAAGCAAGGTATATAAGCTCATACTCACCCCGTGAACTCGTCGCATCGGGGTATATATATCCTGCCCCGCGTCTCATACGCTTCAGTGCCTCTTCGTCCCGCGATTAGATCACATTAGGACCGTGGCTATATCAACCCCGCGATCACATCGCATCAAGGCGCCACCTAATCATACTTCACCTCGTGACCTCGTCGCATCAGGATCTCAACTTTTCGCCCCGCGTCTCTCACGCCTCAGGGCCATGCCATGCTATTCTCATGTCGTAATCAGGACTTATGCTTTGACTCTCAATTCAATGGCACACTCAGTGGCAAGTGCTAATTTAAACACATTTCATAAATTCTGTGGCATGCAGGCAAATCAAATGACGTACAAACATGGCAATCACGCAAGCATAGACAACGTCACAAACATTCATCCTATAACCTCTTAGGACATATCAAGCTATCACATTTGGGAATTTTCTCATAAATCAATCTAATCGGCCCTCGACTTACCCAATCGAGTCCAATCGTCTTAACATAGGGTTAGGAATTCCCTTACCTTTGCTTTGGCAACCCAAGTTGCTCCTCGTGGACCCTCAAGGTCTCGGCCAACCATGATTCAAGGCCAATCCGCCGCACAACCTAGCATTTCCAATCAATTAGTCAATTTCCATGCCTAATTTCCTTAATTCATAAACCATAAACCTTCAATGCATAACCCCCATCCTCTTATCATGCCTCAATCATCAATTTGGAGCTCAACTCATTCATTCCCAGCCCCTTCACAGATTCGGTTTGCACCAAACCGAACAGATCCTTCTTGGTTCGGTGCAAACCGAACACATTCAGACTTCCATCACTCCTAAATTTATCATTTAAATGCTATACCACCTTTCACATGTCTATCTAGGGTTCTAGGAGGCTTACCGAAAATTTGAGCTTGATTGGTTGCGGAAACCCTTTGAAATCGCCAGATTCTTCCTTAGTTTTCTGCTCCAATTTCACAAATCGGTCCGAGGTTAAAACTTTATCAATTCAAGCCCCGATTTTTACCACAGATTCATCTACATCTCTACTGAGTCTCCACAAAATTTGAGCTCGAGACTCCAAAAATTCGACCATCAAAGGGACCAAGAACAGAACCTACCTCTGGTTGGTTCCTATTCTGTCGGCCTGTGGGAGAATGCTTGACATGAATTCCACAGTGCTCCGATTCTTGTTGGATAATGTCGAAAAGACATGGAACTTTGTTGTGGTGGTTAGCCGGCAGCAGATGGTAGCCGGAAGTGGCCCTCGTGGGCACCGAACAGAGGCTCAATGACTGATTGCCGGTTCCTCCAAGTCAATTTTTGGGCAAAATGTACAAGGTCGTTCATGGTCAAAAACTTATCAAATTAAGCCCAAATTTTTACCACAGATTCCTACATGTCTCAGTCTGATCTCAATAAAATTTGGGCCAAAGATTCCAATATTTCGACCACCAAAGGGACTGAGAACCGGACCTACCTCAGATTAGAGCAGTTTCCATCGACTCTCGGGAGAATCCTTGTTCCGGTCTCCTCGGTGCTCCAAATGCTCTGATTCTTATTGGAGGATGTCGGTAAGACATAGATCTTTGTTTGAGTGGATGGATGGCATCCAGGGGTGGCTGGAAGTAGCCGTGGTGACCGGCAAAGTGGAGCCTAGATTCTGGTCATCGGTGAGCAGAAACTGGAGGAAGAAGAAGATGAAGATGGCGTGAGTTTCTTGGGGTGTTCTGGCCGAATGGGCTGTGGAGAGAGAGAGAGGAGAGAGAGATTTTGTGTTATATCCAATGGCTTTGGTCAAGGCTTTGAATGGTAGGTATGTAAAGTGGACATGACTATTCTTTAAGTCATCCATTGACACATGTCCCATTTGCTTTTCCAAGATGATCCAAGGGCCATGCTTCATCCTTGAGTTTCGGCAGCCTAGAGGGGTTAAAAGTCCAATTTTCCCTTCTCCAATTGCAAGGGCAAAGTCTTAAGCTTGAGAGGCAAAATGGTCATTTTAGCCCCAACGTTCAGAACGTCGTTTTTCTCGCTCCGGAAATCTTCGATAGGGCGACGGCCAATCCGAATAATGTTGGAATTCTTGATTTTCCATTTCAAATCTTTCAAGGCTCATTTCTGATAGTTTTCTTTATCAGACGTAGTTCCAGCTTATCCCGAACAGACGGGCGGCTTTCGCACACATTACGTGTATCGACCCCATGATTCATATCACGTTTAGGGCTCGTCAATTTGTGGCGGCTTTGGTTGGCATGTAATTGTGAGGGTCTATCACTAGCTCCTAAGGTCTCGATTTTCACCGTTCGATTTAGGAAAATTTTGCAAATCATACCTTGGTTAAGCTGCATCACCCGCGCTCTAATCGTATGACACCGCAAGGCATCCCTTAATTGTTCTTGGATTGGCCTTTTTGTGGCTCTAAATATCCCATCGACAATCCTTATGGTCAAAGTGCTATTTCCTATTCGAGTTCCCTAAGTCCACGTACCTCGTCTCACGTTAGCCTTTCCCTTCTGGTCGGCCTACTCGAATTGATCAGGTTCGAGCGAAATACGACTGAAATACATCTCTAGATACACACTTCTCATTACTGAGCCTGAAATCGACTAGAAATCAGAATGTCACAATAACTGTGAACTTGAGAACGTATCGGGAGATTTATGAGAGAAGCCAAATGATTGAAAGGGATATCAAAGAAAGAGGTGTTGCCTCTAGATCACGATTTACTCCTCAGAGAGATAATCAGCAGTTGGGAAAAAGGCTGATGGTGAACAATTGACGATTTATTCCTCCAATTTGCAGAAATATCAGAAAGCCCACGAACCAGTTCAACTGATATTGTCGTATTTGTGGAAGGAGACATGGAAGTGATCCTTGCCCTACTAGAATGGGGGCATGTTTTAAGTGTGGTCAGACGGGCCACCAGATAAAGAATTGTCTTAATCAAGCCTCGGGACCGAGAGCACAAGAACGACGACCACAAGTAGGACCACCGGCTGTGATTCCACAGAATGAGCAGAATCGACCTCCAGCCCAAGGGAGAGTGTATGATGTGGCACGTAGAGAGGCGAAGGAAGCGTATGGCGTGGTCACAGGTACGATTTATTTGTGTTACCAAGTTGCCTATGCCTTGTTTGATCCTGGTGCTTTGCATTCCTTTATATTTGCTCAATTTGTTGATCTAATGGGAGTAAAGTTGAAACTATTGAATGTGCTAATGCATGTTGCTACACCATAAAAAGACAGTATGCTAGTTTCGCTAGGCTGTATGGATTGTAAAATAGTGATTGGTGCTAGCAAAGAAAGGATTGATTTGGCTGTGTTGCCTTTGTATGATTTTGATGTGATTATCGACATGGATTGGTTGATAAAGCAAAGGGATGTAGTGGATTCTGGTAATAGGGTAATTCGGTTTACCTAGAAGGTCGCCTTAGCTTTGAGTTTGCAGGAAGTCGGGGAGGAACCTCGATTCCTTTGGTTTCGTCGCGTGAGGTGACTAAGTTGTTGAATGAAGAATGTCAAGCCTATTTGGCTGTGGTGGTAGATACAACGGCAGAGGAGCCGAAGCTGGACAATATAGTCGTGGTACGTGAGTCTCCTGATGTCTTTCCTAAGGAATCGCCAAGATTACCACCCGAGAGAGAAATTGAGTTCGTAATTGAGTTGGCACCTGGAATGGAGCAAATTTCAAAGGCACCGTATAGGATATCCTTGTCTGAGTTGAAAGAATTAAAAGTACAGATGTAGGAATTACTAGATAAGGGATTCATTAGACTAAGCGCATCGCCATGGGGAGCACCGGTGCTGTTTGTGAGAAAGAAAGATGGATCATTGCGTTTATGTATAGATTACAGGTAGTTGAATCAAGTGACCATCAAGAACAAATATCCTTTGCCGAGGATAGATGATTTGTTTGATCAGTTGCAAAGAGCGGCTGTGTTTTCTCAAATAGACTTGAGAACTAGTTATCAGCAGTTGAGAATTAAGAAAGATGATATACCTAAGACTGCCTTCAGAATAAGATATGAGCATTATGAGTTTATGGTTATGCCTTTTGGTTTGACTAACGTCCCTACTGCATTTATGGATTTAATGCATCGAGTGTTTAAGGAGTACTTAGATCAGTTCGTCACTGTTTTTATAGAGGACATGTTGATTTACTCGAAAAGTAATGAGGAATACGAAGAACACTTAAGGGTAGTTTTGCAAACCCTAATGGAGTATTTGCTTTACGCCAAGTTTAGTAAATGCGAATTTTGGTTGAGTAAAGTAGCTTTCCTTGGTCATGTGATTTCTGGGGAAAGAATTTTAGTCGATCCTTCAAAGATTGAGGCAGTGATGAAATGGCCTAGACCTACGACAGTTACCATGATTAAAAGTTTTCTGGGATTAACAGGTTACTATAGACGATTTGTGGATAAGTTTTCGTCTATAGCTACTCCATTGACAAGGCTAATGAAAAAGGACGTGAAGTTTGAGTGGACTAATAAGTGTGAAAGCAATTTCCAAGAACTCAAGCACCGATCGACAACCGCACCAGTATTGACCATTCCTTCTGGACCTGGAGGTTAGGAGATATATAGCGATGCTTCGCTAAAAGGATTAGGGTGCGTGTTAATGCAACATGGAAAAGTGATTGCTTATGCCTCACGACAGTTGATACCTCATGAGATGAATTATCTAACGCATGATTTGGAGTGAGCTGCCATTATCTTCGCTTTAAAGATCTGGAGACACTACTTATGTGGTGAAAGATTTCAAATTTATACAGATCATCAGAGTTTGAAATATCTATTTTCTCAAAGAGAATTGAATATGAGACAGCGTCGATGGATGGAATTACTCAAGTACTATGATTGCGAGATTCTGTATCATCCTGGAAAGGCGAATAGAGTCGCGGATGCACTTAGCCCGAAGGTAAGCATTGTGCTCTTATTGGTTAAAGGATGGTCTTTGTTAGAGGAGTTGAGAGATTCTGTGTTTAAATTGGAAATTTGCCTACTATCAAGTTTAATGGCAACCTTGAGGATTGAGCCTGAGATTCAGGAAAGAGTAAAGGCTCTGCAATCTACGGATCCAGAGATTCAAAAGATTCTTGAAATGGACACAACAAAAAGGAAAGCTAAGTTTCAAGTGTTAGAGGACGGAATTCTAAAGTTTCGTGGACGGTTGTGTGTACCTAGGGATGAGGAACTTAAAGAAAGGATTTTGTCGGAAGTTCATAGGAGCAATTACAGTATTCATCCAAGTAACACCAAGATGTACCAAAATTTGCAATAACACTACTGGTGGAACAAGATGAAGGTGGATGTAGCTAAGCCTGTGGAGAAATATTTAACCTTTCAGCTGGTGAAAGCTCAGCATTGCAAAGCCGGAGGGTTATTGCAACCTCTAGAAATTCCTTAGTGGAAATGAGAACATATGACAATTGATTTTGTGATGGGCTTGCCAAGGAGTAAGAAAGGCCACGACTCAATTTGGGTAATTGTGGATAGATTGACAAAGTCGACACATTTCATCCATGTGCGAAAGGATTTTGTAATGGATAAGTACGCAGAGTTATATATGCATCAGATTGCACGATTGCATGGAGTCCCCGTTACGATTACGTCGGATCGAGATCCTAAGTTTACAGCAAACTTTTAGAAGAGTCTTCAGGAGGCTTTGGGAACTAGATTGCAATTCAGTACGGTGTACCATCCATAGACGGACGGACGATCAGAGAGGACAATTCAAACGCTCAAGGATATATTGCGAGCCTGCGTCATAGATTTTAAAGGTGGCTGGGAGGACCAACTGTATTTGGTGGAGTTTGCGTATAATAACAATTACCAGCAAAGCATTGGTATGGCACCGTTCAAAGCACTTTATGGTTGAGTTTGCAGAATGCCTATATGCTGGGATGAAGTTGGAGAAAGGAGTATAACAGACCCAGAATTAGTGGAACAGTCTAATGAGGCGATTAAAGTCATTAGAGAAAGACTGAGAACGGCATAAAGTCGACAAAAGAGCTATGCTGATAAAAGACCCAAACCATTGGAATTTCAAGTTGGCGACTATGTTTTCCTGAAGGTATCACTGATGCGTGGATTATCTCGATTTGGAAAAAAGAGAAAACTGAGTCCGAGGTACGTAGGCCCATTTGAAATTTTGGAGCGAATTGGAACTTTGGCCTACAAACTCATCTTACCGCCAAACTTATCACAAGTGCACAATGTATTTCATGTGTCAATGTTGATGAAGTATGAGCCAGACCCGACTCATGTCTTGGATTTTGAAACCATCGAGGTTGATGACAAGGTGGTGTATGTGGAAAAACCCATTAGCATCGAGGTTCGAAAGGAATAAGACGATTCCATTAGTCAAGGTGATTTGGGAATATCACGAGACTAAAGGAGCAATGTGGGAAAGCGAAGAGCTATGAGACGTCAATACCCCCATTTGTTTATTTAATTTAAGTTTATTATAAATTTCGAGGACGAAATTTCTGTAAGGGAGGAAGAATTGTGACATTATGAATTTCCTTCCATTTTGAAGCTGTTGAATGTGAATGTACCTTTCGATGTATTTCAGTTTTGTCTCGCTCAGATCTGTTCAATCTTGAGTAAACTGACCAAAATGGAAAGGCTAACGCATAATAAGATACGTGGATCTAGGAAACTTGAAAAAGGAAATGACGCTTTGACCATAAGGATTGTTGAGGAAACATTTAGAGCCAATGAGGCCGATCAGATAACGATTAAGGAATACAATGCTAGCGTTATAAGATTGGATCGCGGGTGAAGCCTTTAACCAATGTATAATTTGCAAATTTTCCTAAATCGAACTATGACGATCGAAGTCGTCGGAACTAGCCATGAACCCTCGCAATTACATGACAACCAAAGCTGTCATAACTTGAGTTATTCTCGGTGTGATGAGAATCATAGAGTTGATACGCGTAACGTTCGCAAAAGCCACCCATTAGTTCGAAACAAACTGAAATTACGATCGACGGAAGAATGATCATGAGATGGAAGCTCAAAATTGGTAATTGGAAATAGAGAATTCCAATTATGGATAGGAATTTGAAAATGTCTCACCAAATGGTAATTTCCAATTAGAAAAGTGAAGTTTGGACCGAAAGTGCAAAATTATCATTTTGCCCCTCAACCATTTACCCTTGCCTTAAGAAATTATGAAGGACAAAATGGTCAATTCCTCTTCCCATCTATGGCTGCCGAAAATGCATGTACAAGGATGGTCAAAGATGAGTTAAGGCTTTAAGATGCATTATTGGAGTTGCCACTTGTCAACCATTGGGAGCCCCAAGCCTTAAATGCCCTCACCTAACCATGCCTTATCAAATTAAGTTCCATTATTTGTGTGAGACAAGTATAATAAAGTCTCATCTGCTGTGAAAATCATTTACCTCATGTTCACTTCAATTTCCTCTCTAAACTTAGCTTGCCAAAAATTGCCCAGAAAAATAGTTTTGGAGCGCTCTATTCCGTGCAGTCGACCGGCCCTTCTCGGTGTCCATTTGAGGTGCTTCAACTTCCAGAGGTAAGATCTATGTGTCCTTGACAAGCTCCAATTGGAATTTCTTCATTTGGATAAGTAGTTTTATTGGTATGAGTCTGAGACTGAAATTGGAGGAAATCTGCGCGAGCTGGGAGAAGGTTACCGTATACCCTCTTAAAAATTTCGAATGACCTCAATTTTTTTAGGAAAGCTTCATAACACCTAGTATTATGTTCGGATGGATTATGACTACAAATAGATGGTGTTAACTTTAGTTTTCATGGCTAAACATTAACGGTAAAATCTGGATAGATTCTGACCTCATAAAGACTGGGCTGTTTTGACGTCTTTAGGGTGTCAACTAACTCCAAATGTGACATTCTAATTTTCAGTCAATTTCAGACTCATTAATGAGAAATAAATCTAGAGATGTGTTTCAGTCAAATTTCGCTCAAATCCGATTAATTTAAGTAGACTGACCAAAAGGAAAAAGTTAACACGAGACGAGGTACGTGGACCTTGGCGACTCGGATAGAAAATAGCGCTTTGGCCATAAGGATTGTCGAGGGGATATTTAGAACCATCAAGAGGCCGATCTAAGAACGATTAAGGATTACCTTGCGAGTATCATACGATTGGAGCGCGGGTGATGCCGCTTAACCAATGTGTAATTTGTAAATTTTCCTAAATCGGACAGTGAAGATTGTAACCAAAGGGACTAGTGATAAACCCTCACAATTACATGACAACCAAAGCCGCCACGAATTGACAAACGCTAAATGTGATCAGAATCACAAGGTCGATACGCGTAAAGTCTGCAAAAGCCACCTGTCGGTTCGGGATAGGTTGGAACCACGTCTAATAGAGGAAATCATAAGAAACGAGTCTTGAAAAGTTTGAAATGGAGAATCAAGAATTCCAATGTTATTCGGATTGGTTGTTGCCCTATCAAAGGATTCTGGAACGAGAAAAATGAAGTTCTGAACGTCGGGGGTACCCTTTTGCCCCTCAAGTTTAGAACCTCACCCAAGCATTTGAAGAAGGGCATTTTGGACATTAAACCCCCACAAGGTTGCCGAATTCAAGAACGATTATGGGCCATTGGATCAAAGCATGAATGACGAGGGGAAAAGTGTCAATAGATGCCTTAAAGAGTAGCCAAGTCAACTTTTTCAAACCTACCATTCAACCATTGATCAAGGCTTTGTATATAGCCAATTTTCTCTCTCCTCAACTCACTCGTTCGGCCATTCCCTCCCCAAGAACCACCGAACACGTCATCTTCTTCCTCTTTCAATCTGCCTAACGCCCACCAAAACTGAGCCCGCCGTTCGCTGCCCATGATCCCACTTTTCGGCCACCGTCTGACCACCAGCTAACCACACCAATGTAGATCTACGTCTTGCCGACATCCTCGAGCAAGAATCGAGCCATTTGGAGCATCGAGGAGTCCCGAGCAAGCATTTTCTCGAGAGCCGACAGAATAAAACTCGACCTGAGGTAGGTCCGGTTTCTAGCCCTTTTGAAGGCCGAATTGTTGGAGTTTCGAGGCCAAATTTGGTGGAGATCTAGTAGACGTGTGTAGGAATCTTTGATAAAATTGGGGTTCAATTTGATGAAGTTCTAACCATGAACCGGTCTTGTAAATCTTGCACGGAAACTGTCGGATTCGAATGAGGTCATCGTCCTTGAGGCGACCGAGGAGGACCTTGCGGAGCCGTCTCATGAGGCGACCATGGAGGATTCTATTGGGGTCCCATCCGAGACATTCTCCTAGTACGAACCGACGGAGGATGCCGAGGATTCCAGCAGTTCATCTTAGGACCCCAGTTCGTTGACCTGAGCTTTTGGAGGCGACCCGACCCTATTCTTTTGGATGTCATGCGGGATCCTTTTTGTGTACTACCCCGTCACCCAGTTTGTTAGTGGATTTTAGTAGCTGGCATTTGTACGAACTTTATGTTATGATGTATGACAGATGTTATGCTATCCAGGACTCACTTAATTTATATTGTACGGAGATTTATTTTAGTACTACTTCTGCATGCATGAGGTATTTATTATATCTCTCGACTTAGATTGTAGATCTTGGGACCGTGAGAGATTGTGTGGTTTGCTTGTAGGGGTGTTCGCGAGCTCGACGGGTTCGGGGCGTGACACCAAATCTCTTAGTGAGCCTCCTAAACATGTAAATGAAGGTCTTGGAATGTTGTTTGTGCAAAAAGTTAGGCTTGAAATTGAATTATGGCTTGATTGAGTGGTTAGAACCCAAAACCGGTTCTGTTTTAAGGATATAATAATGCTGGCCGGTTCTATTTGGGGACTAACTGAGGGGTATTTGAACTTCAAATGGACTAATAAAACCCTATTTGAAGTGTTGTGAAGAGTCGATGGGAAGTGTGAGAAGTAGATTGAAATTAAAAGGTGATTTATGGCAAAATTGGTTCACGAAACGCTAAATTGAGTATTGCTATGTATTTGCCTGAATAAACCGAACCTATGAAGGGTTCGGAGTGAGTGTTGCCATGTGTCCAATTGTTATAAAAGGTGGCTTGAATTGCCAATGGTGTAACTAGAGAAATATGGAGTTAATGGAAGTGAATATTCCATGGTTTATGACTCAAGATTTGTTAATCTTGTTAGGTTGATGATGCATTCGTGGGAATTCTGTACTTGTGGCTTTGAAGAGAATTGTTTGGTGTTGTATTGTGATATTTAAGCAAGCAAGCGTTACCTAATCCTTTCTCTGAATGTTAGGACACACTGGATAAGTAATTGAATGACGTGATTGACTGATGAATTTCTATGTAATGAATTGTATGTGTGTCTTGATGGCATGATGATTTTGAGAAAGGTGATGAGGATACCATTTGGTCTGATGACCCCGGCGGTATCGGAGGGTGGTGAAAAAGAATGAAAATGTGTATGTCATTTGGTCTGATGACCCCGACGACATGGAGTGGCTATAAGTGTGACATTCTGATTTCCAATCGATTTCAGGCTCGGTAATGAGAAGTGTGTATCTAGATATGGATTTCAGTCGTATTCCGCTCGAACCTGATCAATTCGAGTAGACTGACCAAAAGGGAAAGGCTAATGCGAGACAAGGTACATAGACCTAGGAAACTCGGATATGAAATGGCGCTTTGACCATAAGGATTGTCGAGGGGATATTTAGAGTCACAAAAAGGTCGATCCAAGAATTATTAAGGGATGCCTTCCGAGTGTCGTACGATTGGAGCGCGGGTAATACCGCTTAACCAACATATGATTCGCATAATTTTCCTAAATCAGACGGTGAAGATCGAGACCTTAGGAGCTAGTGATAGACCCTCACAATTACATGACAATCAAAGCCACCACGATTTGACAAGCCCCAAACGTGATATTAATCACGGGTCGATACGTGTAATGTCTACAAAAGCGGTCCGTCGGTTCGGGATAAGCTAGAATCACGTCTGATAGAGAAAACTATCAGAAACGAGCCTTGAAGATTTGAAATGGAAAATCAAGAATTCCAATGATATATGGATTGGCCGTCGCCCTATCGAAGATTTCCGGAACGAGAAAAACAACGTTCTGAACGTCGGGGGTAAAATGATCGCTTTACCCCTCAAGCTTAAAACTTTGTCTTTACAATTGAAGGAAGAGAAAAATGGACATTCTCCCCCCCAAGCTACCGAAAATTCAAGGACAAGAGATGGCCATTGGATCCTCTTGATAAGAACAATGGACAAGTGTCACAAATCCAAGGGTGGAGATCACTTCATCAATAAATGCCACCTACCAATCAACTCAACTGACCAAAACTTATGGATAATCAAAGCTCTCTCTTTCCTCTCTCTCCTCACTCTATTTTTGGTAGAAATCACCCCCTAATCAACCGAGCAACTTCTTCTTCTTCCTCCAATTTCTACTGCCCAGCGACCAGCTTCTGGTCTCCCGTTCGCCGGCCACCACGACCACTTTCGGCCACCATCTGCTGTCGGCCGACCACCACAATAAAGTTCCATATCTTTCCGACATTCTTCAATAAGAATCAGAGCATTTGGAGCACTGTGGAATTCAGGGCAAGCATTCTCCCACAGGCCGACAGAATAGGAACCAACCAGAGGTAAGTTCTGTTCTTGGTCCCTTTGATGGTCGAATTTTTGGAGTCTTGAGCTCAAATTTTGTGGAGACTCAGTAGAGATGTAGATGGTTCTGTGGTTAAAGTTGAGATGGATTTTATTAAGTTTTGACTACGAACCGATCTTGTTAATCTTGCGCAGAAACTGCGAGATTCTGACCTTGGGCGAACCAGTGGCGTTGGTTGGGTTTCCGGCGACCAATTGACCTCAAATCTTTGGTAAGCCTCCCAAATATCTAAATAGACATGTTAAGAGATAGATTGATGATTAAATGGAGTATTTAGGAGTGGTTTGGAGGCTAGACATGCTCAGCTTGCACAGAATCGAAATAGATCGGTTGGTTCTGTGTAAGGCCGGTTCTGTTGGGCTGGTGATGGATAGATTATAAGTCTCAAATTGATGTTTAAAGCATTTAAAGATGTTGAGGATTATGCCATGGAGGGTTTGGAGTCTTGGATGGTTGAATTGAGCATGAAAATTGACGGATTGGTTAGATTTTATTAGGTTGTGCAGTGGATTAGCCAGCCGAGACCTTGAGGGTCCATGAGGAATATCTTGGGTTGTCACATCAAGATAAGGAAATTTCTCACCTTAGGATAGGAAGATTGGACTCAATTGGGTGAGTTGAGGCTTGATTGGTTTGATTCTTGAGAGATTTTCAATAGGGATGACCTATATTATGTCCTAAGGTGTTGTAGGATAAATGTATGTGACGTTATCTATGCTTGAGTGATTGCCATGTTTGTATGTCATTTGATTTACTTGCATGCCATAGAGTCTATGAAATGTGTTTGAATTGGCACTTGCCACTGCGTGTGCCATTGAATTGAAAATCAAGCATAGGTCCTGATTGTGCCATGAGCACAGCATGGCATGGCCCTGAGGCGTGTAAGACGCAGGGCGAAAGGTTGAGACCCTAATGTGACGAGGTCGCGGGTGAAGTATGATTTGATGGCGCCCTGATGCGATGAAGTCGCGGGGTTGAGATAGCCACAGTCTTGATGCGATCTAATCGTGGAATAGAATATGAGCTCATAAACCTTGCCTAGAAATGGATCGGGACCTGATGCGTTTACGCAGGTCACCAATGACGTTCTGATGCGTTTACATGGGCCGAGCCTGATGCGATCTAATCGCGGGCTAGAGAATGAGGCAGGCAAGAGTTGATGTATGTGGCGAAAAGGTAGGCTGAGTATACATTTGCACATGAGTGTGGCATGAGATCATAAATGTATGCCTGTCTTCTGTATGTTGTTGTGTATTGAATTGCGATTGTTATGCCTGCGTGTATTCATAAGTTGGGATCTGTTGAGTGACGCGACTTCCTAAGTGGACGGTCGGCCTAACCTAGGGTTAAGACCCACCTTACTGAGATTTATATCTCACCCTAGTAGGGACTTACATTTTTCAGGTTCCAAGCGAAGGAAGAGCGAGCTTGCCAAGGATTGGCATTTGAAGAGAAAGTGGACCAATTGTACCTTGGATGAAGTTACTTTCTTTATGTGGTATTAGAATTATACTCACTATTGGTGGATTATAGAATTGAATCCTCGAGAATGAATAAATGAGATTTTGTTATTTATGTCCTAAGTCATCTGTATGTTGTTGTATTTATATGACGAGGGATGGCATCGCTTTTGCATGCAATTTTTAAAGGAGATATAAGGATTTGGCCGTTGGATCCTGGAGTATTCGTAAATGAACGGCATGGACAAGGATGTTCGCGTGCTCTCCGAGTTCGGGGCGTGACAATAAGCTTGGAGTATACGATTGGTTTGATGATCCCTGTATATGTGGACATTATTTGGTTTGATGATCCCGACGATGTCAGGTGGTAGGAGTTGCCAATGGAGTATGTGGGTGGTTGAGATGGTAATGGCTGTGGTCAATGTGGTATATTTGTTTGTGAATTGATTATCCATGTCTGGTTAAGGATTTTGTTGCTATGTGCGTCTTTTGCCTTTGCATTGCATGTTTGGGTGGCATTTGTGTGTGATTTGGTAGGACTGGTGTGACATCTTGATTTTCAGTCAATTTCAGACTCATTAGTGAGAAATTTATATATATCAAACGATGTGTTTCAATCATATTTCGCTCAAATCTGATCAATTTGAGTAGGCTGACCAAAAGGGAAAGGCTAACGCGAGACATGGTACGTGGACCTAGGGAATTTAGATAAGAAATGGCGCTTTGACCATAAGGATTATCAAGGGGATATTTAGAGCCACAAAAAAACTGATCCAAGAACGATTGAGGATTACCTTGCGAGTGTCATACGATTGGAGAGCGGGTGATGCCGCTTAACCAACGTATGATTTGCAAAATTATCCTAAATCGAACAGTGACGATCGAGACCAAAGGGACTAGTGATAAACCCTCACAATTACATGACAATCAAAGCCGCCACTAATTGACGAGCCTTGAATGTGCTGAGAATCACGGGGTCGATACGGGTAAAGTCCGCAAAAGCCACCTGTCGGTTCGAGATAGGTTGAAATCACGTCTGATAGAGGAAACCATCAGAAACGAGTCTTGAAAGATTTGAAATGGAAAATCAAGAATTCCAACGTTATTAGGATTGGCCATCGCCCTATCGAAGAATTCTGGAACGAGAAAAACGACGTTCTGAACGTCGGGGGTAAAATTACCCTTTTGCCCCTCAAGCTTAGAACCTTACCCAAGCATTTGAAGAAGTAAATTTTGGACATTAAACCCTCCCCATAGTTGCCGAAAAAGTGATTGAATGAGAGCCATTGGATCAAGCTTGATTGACAAGAGGACAAGTGTCAATGGATGCCTTAAAGAGTAGTCTTATCTAACTTTTGGCCACCTAACATTCAAGCCCTTTGATCAAGCTTTACATATAGCAAATCTCTCTCTCTCTCTCTCCTCTCATTCGGCCATTTTACTCCCTCAAAACCACCGACGACTCTTCTTCCTCTTCCTTCTTCTTTCTGTCGCCGGTGACCAGTTCTGGTCTCTCCGATCGGCGCCATCGACGCCACTTTCTGGCCACCGTCAACCGCCAGCCGACCACACCAACATAGATCTACATCTTGTTGACCTCCTCGAATAAGAATCGAGCCATTTGGAGCACCGAGGAGTCCCGAGTAAGCATTTTCTCGAGAGCCAATAGAATAGAACTCAACCAGAGGTAGGTCCGGTTTCTAACCCTTTTCAAGGCCGAAATGTTGGAGTTTTGAGACCAAATTTGGTGGAGATCTAGTAGACATGTTATGAATCTGTGATAAAAATTGAGGTTTAATTTGATAAAGTTTTGACCATGAACCGATCTTGTAAACCTTGCACAAAAACTGTCGGATTCTGACTTGGGAAGAACCGGTGATGTTCAATGAGATTCTGGCGACCAATTGACTTCAAAACTTCGGTGAGCCTCACAAACCCTTAGATAGGCATGCTAAGAGGTAGTATGAGAATTAAATGATGGATTTGAAGTTGAATTAGGACTGGTAGTTCACGGCATGCACAGAACCGAGAGGAACCAATTTGGTTCTATGCATGGCCGAACCTTGGAGGGCTGTTGGCGTTGGATTATGAGTCTCAAATTGATGATTAAGACATGTTAAGATGATGAGAGTTAGGGTACGGATGATTGGGATTCATGGATTGAGGAATTGGACTTGGAAATTGACGGAATTGGTTGAATATGCTAGGTTGCGCGGTGAATTAACCCTTGGATTGATTTGGCCGAGACTTGAGGCACTTGCAAGGAGGAATTTGTGTAATCAAATGCAAGGTAAGGGAATTTCAAACTTAGGATAGGGAGATTGGACTCAATTGGGTGAGTCGAGGTTTAGTTTGATCGATTTATGGAGATTTTCTAAAGGATAGCTTTTGTTATATCTTAAGTGGTTATAGGAAGGTTATGTGTGTTATTGTGTGTATTTAAATCATTCGCCATGTGTGTATGTCACTCAATTGCCTTGCATGCCATGAGTTTTTGAACTGTGCATGAGTTGCACCTGACGTTTGATTTGTGAAATTGAATTAAAATCATGGCATGAGCATGACATGCAAGGCCCTGAGGCGTATGATACGAGGGGCGGGAGGTGGATACCCTGATGCGACGAGATCGCGGGGTGGAGTTGATGTTGTGTGGTGCCCTAATGCGATGAAATCACGAGGTTGAGATGGCCATGGTTCTAATGCGAATTATTCGTGGGACGGAGATATGAAATATGTTATTGGCCTAGAGATTCATCGAAACCTGATGCGTTTATGCGGGTTGTCGATGACGATCTGATGCGTTTACGCGGGCTGAGCCTGATGCGACGAGATCGCGGGCTGGAGATTAAGGCAGGCAGGAAGAGGTGGTTGTGGTGAGATGGCGAAGGAGGGGTGCATTATCATCTGAGTGTGACATGTTGTCATAGTGCATGCCTGTCACTGTATGTTGTCGTTTTATTGATTTATGTTTGACATGCCAGTGAGTGGAATTATTGGGGTAGACGACTACTTGAGCGGATGGTCGACCTAACTTAAGGTTAGGATTCTTTTACTGAGATGTATATCTCACCCCTTTTGGGAAACCCTTATTTTTACAGATCCGAGGCCTTAGATATGTGGCCAATTCATTTTGGGGATCCCAAGGAAATGACGGCGTATTTTGATGAGTTCCTGGATAGTCAGGGGAACATTTATGTGAGAAAGTATACAGTTGTATGGGTCGACGAGGGTAGCCCTAATTGGAAGCCTCATAGGTTCAAGGCATGGTTTAAGAGAGCTGGGGACGAGCAGATCGGGCCATTGAAGCCTCACGAGATACCCTAGGAAGTTATCCCTGCTTAGTGTCAGACTGCTGGAGAGCAGGAGTTGCTAGAGAGTCTGTAGTTGGCTCTAGGAACGGGCCGAAGAAGACCCCGACTTGGACTTTACTGTCGAGGAGGACGAGGTCATAATCTTGGAGGCGACCGAGGAGGACCTGGCGGAGCCTTCACATGAAGCAACCATGGAGGATTCCGTTGAGGTTTCATTAGAGACTTTCTCCGAGTTCGAGCCGACAGAGGATGCAAAGGACACAGGAGACTCTAGCAGCTCATCTTAGATATCTTAGCTTATTGGTTCGATTTTGTGATGGCGACCCCGACCATGGCTGTTTTGGGATGTCGATGATGGTCATATTTTGATGTGCTTACCCCGTCGCCCTTACCTAGTGGATGTAGTAGTCGGTATTTATGTGAACCGTGCATTATGATGTATGAAAGTTATTAAGTTATCCAGGTCCCACTTAACTTATATTTGTACGGGGATCATTTAAGTATCACTTCCGCATACTTATGTTTATATATATCTCTCGACTTGTTCGTGGATCTTAGGACCACGAGAGATGTGCTGCTTGCTTGCAGGGATGTTCGTGTGCTCGACGGATCGGGGCGTGACAACTAACATTGAGGTATAGGGTTAGGTTTCACTTTCTGAAATGTCAATCTCACCCCTTAATGGGACAATCTTTTCAAACCCCGAACCCTAACCATGCTGCCAATTCGTCTGGACGATCTGAAGGAGATGATCGCCGATTTTGATAAGTTTCCATGCCGAAAGGGTATTACGTACATTAGGAAACACACAACAGTCTGGGTAACGAAGGGAAGTCGTTCCGACCGGGCATAGAAGTGGACAACCCAGCATCTGTGGGAGGTTCCAGAAATATACCTGAAGTGCCAAAGTCTCCTTTGTCCTCTGCTGAGTACATGAACTATGTAGAGATTTCTGCTAACGCTATCGAGGCCACTGACGAAGAAGAGGAAGAAGAAGAGAAGAAGAGGAAGTCAAGGAAGACACCGAAGAGCCTTTAGAGAATGTACCATCTGAGACTTTTTTGGATTACGATCGAGATGCTGAGGGCGACGATGAAAGAGATGATTCAAGTTGTTTTGATGACAAGTCTGAATGAAAGGGGGTTAGGCGATTAGGGAACAATTTTAGTGTTGGGCTTTAGGAAAGGTTTAGTAGTAGCCTTTGAACCCTAAGCCTTACTTCCTTTTATACCCAAGGAGAGCGGCTTTATAATTTTTGTCTTTTCCTTTCCACTATTTGTAATGAAAGTTCTGCTATGTATAAATGGAGTACTTATGAATTTTTTCAAAACTCCCCTTTTCTTTTTATTTTTTTAGTGTACGGAGATGCTCTCTTCCGTTTGTGCATTTCATATCATACTTGGCGTGTGAGGTTCCTGGGTTATTGTTGGCCAAAGGTGGATGTAATGGGCTCCATGGGACGCGGGACGTTACACCTATCCTTAGGGTGTAAGACATTTTTAGCCATTTAGGGCAAGAACACTTGGCAAGACTAACCCATGTGCATGAATTTTTATTGACCGAATGACATTGATAATAAACAAGAGAATTTGATTGATCATTGGTTCATGGTCCTATCAAGATTATGTTGAAATGACTTATCATCACTGGGGGCATGAACACGTGGCGTAAATTTGAGAAAGAAATCATTGTATTTTGGGATATGAGACAAATATCAAATCAAGAGCTTTTTAAGACATGCAAGAGGACATTTGTAGGAGCTTCATTGGCCTTATTATAAGGTGGATTTACATGAAAAATGACCAGGACCCGAGAGCCCGCATTTTTAGGTTTCAGTGCATGTGGAAAGTAAAATGGCTTGTTCTAAGTTTTCTGGAGGACGATTTGAGCTCCGTTTTTTCCCACGCGATCGTAAGATCATGAAGCATATGAATCTGAGACCATTCCATCAAGAAAGTCAATGGATAAATGTCAGTTTAGTCTATAGTGAACCTGGACGAGATTCTGTGATAGGTTCAATGGCTAGTGCATGTCTCACAAGTGTATTAAGGGAATTGAGCTAGGTGGCAAGGAAAATAAGTGAGGTGGAAAGGTGAGACACTCCCTTAGGCTCATGGGAGGCAAGTGGCGAACATGCAAGGGCTAAAGGCCAAGTGGTAAATTGTTATGTTGCATGTCCGCCAAATGTCGACGAATGTCATGGAAACTTGGTCCCCAAGTTGTTCCCTTGCCTCACCTCTATATAAGGATGATCATGAGGTCAGGAGGAGCTTTTGGCTCTCCTCATTCCCTCTCCATTCCTCACGTGGCCGGCATAGAATCAAAGGGAGGGGAGGAAGAACAGAATAGAATTCTGTTCGGCTAGGATTCGAAGAAGGCGACCGAGGTGCAGTTGACTCAAGATCAAACTCCTACCATGAATTCTTAGGCAAGAAATTCCTTCAATCTTGCTATAGGATAGATGTCCATTGTGTTTTTGTCATGCTAGGGAGTTTGGATCAAGTTTTAGGTCAAGAAAGCCAATCTGTGGAATTTAGATCTAGACTGTGCTTATTAGGTTATGAATTTTGTCAAGCTCTGTGTGATGAGAATCTGACCAACCTTCCTTCGTGAAACTTTTACATCCTTGTGTATCACATAATTTAATTTTAGAATATTTAAATTTGAGATGATATTTATAATTCCCTTAGAACCACACGGGCTTAGCTGAGACTCCTACCAGTTCGTGAATTTACACCAATTTTAAGAGAATGATTTGGATAAACTTACCTTCATAAAATTTAAGGTGACATCTTGTACTACAACATATAAAATTTTGGGAATTTTATGAACTATTTAAGCCCACGAAATAGTGCTATTTCTGTGAAGTTGCCACCGGTTTACCGAAGGTCAGATTTCCTCTAGAATGCGTGAATTACTACAATTTTTCTAGATGGGGTCAATTCAAGATTTCTTGACACAATGTTCTCCAAATTCTTAAGTACAACACAGCGAAATTTGGAAATTTTAGAAGCTTATTTTCCATTTTTAAAACTATTTTTGTTCAGGTATAATGAAAATCAGATTTTTGGGTCTGAGTTAGCTTTGGAAATGGATGATTAAAATTTAGTTTATGAGGAAATGAAATAGAGAAGTTAAGGAATATCTATTGTGGATCTTAAGACTAAGTAGTGATGAATTTATCTTGATGAAATTGTGAATTTATCGATCAAGAACTTGGTTGACCCGAGAGCTTCAATTGGATATTCTCTTGGTCTTAATGATTCAGTTCTCATGCGCTTTGCTTGATTAAATTCAATGTGGTGATTTTTTTCATGTACTTGTCATTGTGGACATTGACATTGGTATGTTGGCTTTGCAATTGAGATATTGCCTACGAGAATTGAGATTGTGAACCGTGAGAATTCATAGCCAAGCATACGTTGTACATAGAACGATATCGATGAGATATGTGGAGTTATTTCTCTTCAGTGCACTGAATAGAGTTGATGCCCCTAGGCAGTGTGCGGGGATTTGTATGCACTCGTGGATGTTGAGCTGTGTGCAGGATAGAGTCGTACCACGTGTTGTGGATGCCTTGGGATAGAGAGGTCGCAAGTAAGTTTGGGCTTGCGATGGTGAGATGAGTGAAGAGTACGTCATTGCATATTGCATTGGCATTCTTATGGCTTCACATTCATCTTGCCTATTGATCATTAATTGATATTGTGGCATTCTAAATTTCGACCGTTTCAAGGCTATTGAATGGAAGGATATTGATCGGTGTATTCCAGTTATAACTCGCTCGGAGTTGGCCACTCTCGAATTAACTAACCAAAAGGGAAAGACTAACGCGGAGTTGGGTACGTAGACCCGGGAAATTTGATTGAGAAATGACACTTTGACCATAAGGATTGTCGATAGAATATTTTGGACCAGTAGAGATCGATCTAAGAACGATCATGGAATGCCTTGCTAGTGTTATACATTGGGATGAGGGTGATTTCACTTAACCAATGTGTAATTTATAAAAATTTCCTATATCGGATTCCGACAATCAGGATCGCAGGAGTTAGCAATAAACTCTCGCAATCACATGACAACCAAAGTCACCACAGCTTAAGAAATCTCAAGGTCGATAGGCGTAGCGTCTACAAGAGTCACCCGTTAGTTAGAGATAAACTGGAATTACAGTCGACGAGAGTTCGACATGAAATTGGACCTCAAGATTTGGGTATTGGGCAAAGAAGAATTTTAACAATTCAAAAGGAATTATATGTCGCCTCATGCAATAAAAATCTGAAAAGTGAAATTTAGACTGAAAGTGTAAAATTACCCTTTGACCCCTCAAGGACATTCTTCATCTTAACAATAAGTAAGGGTAAAGTGATCATTTTCCTTCCTCTCCTAGTGGCCAAAATTTAAATGGTAGGTTAGTCAATTTGTGCTATAGATTTTTTACGAAGAAAAGCCAAGTGTCATCAATTGGGAGCCTTATCCACTTAGACTAGATTAGATGCCTAATTGCATTAAATGGCTTGTTAAATCCACACCTACCTTATCTCTCTCTCTTGGCTTGTGGAAGAAGCCAAAATCGATTCTCTCCCTCAAGCTTCATCCGACCAACTCCCCCTCCCTCTCATCTTCTCTTTTCTTTTTCTCTTTTCTTCTCTCTCTGCCCAACCAGCTTGCTCCATCACCGTTCGTCCGAATCGACGCCAGCTTTTAGCCACCATCTGACCCATCGCCGACCACCGTGACAATCATAAGTGTCTTTCCTACAACCGTCAAGTGACCAATCATCCATTCATTGCTCCGTTTGACCCGTGAAACTGTCGGAGTCCGCCTAGGTCAAAATCGGGGCGAACCAGACCGTGAGCTCCTTTAGGCCAATTTAAAGAGTTTATCTTGCCTCCAAATCAAGGTGAGACCTCCTGTCAAGCCCCGACCCCATCGAGACATGCGAACATCCTTGTAAGCAGACTAACAACAATCTCTCGGCGGTCCCAAGATCCACCAATAGAAGTCGAGAGATATAATAAATACATCATACATGCGGAAGCGATGCTCTAATAAATCCCCATACAATATATATATTTATATATATATATATATTAAGTGGGACCTAGATAGCTTAATAACATTCATACATCATATCGCGCTGTTCATACAGATGCCAACTACTAAGATCCGCTAGATAACAGGGCGACAAGGGAAGCATATTAAAAGGAAACATCCAGAAAATCCATCAGGAGCGGGGTCAGGTCGCCAGTCAAAAGGTCGGGTCACCAACTATAGTCTCCTAGGAAGAATTACTAGAATCTCCTGTGTGCTCAGTCTCTTCCGTCGGCTCAAACTCGGAGAAGATCTCGGATGGGACCTCAATGGAGTCCTCCATGGTCGCCTCCTGCAACGACTTAGTAAGGTCCCCCTCGGACGCCTCTAGGACTATGACCTCCTCCTCCTCCTCCTCCTATATGGACTCCAAGATCGGGGTCTGCTCTGGACCATTCCTAGACCCTACTACTAATCCCTCAAGCAACTCCTACTCTGCTGTAGTCGGGCATCAATCAGGTATGACACCTTGAGGTACCTCGTAGGGCTTCAGCGGCCCTATCTGTGCATCCCCTTCCTTCTTGAACCACGCCTCGAATCTATGAGGCTTCCACTCTGGCTTACCCTCGTCAACCTATATAATAGTACATTTCCTCACATATACATTCCCCTGCCTATCTGAGAACTCATCAAAATATGCCGTCATCTCTTTTGAGTCCCTAAAATGTATTGGCTACATTGCTATGGCATAGGATCTATAAAGTAAAGGGTTCCCTAAAAGGGGTGAGCTACTAATCTTAGTAAGAAAAACCTAACCCCAGGTCAGGTTGACAGTCCACTCAGGTAGCCGTACCTCTCAATAATTTCAAAATTCAGAAACAGATAGGCATATAAGGCATGAATCAATAAACAACAGCATACAGAAGATAGACATGCAAATATGACGACCTGCCACATTCAGATGCACATGCACTCTCAGCATGTCCCTTCGCCACATCCGTCAATCTCCACCTACCTCAATCTCTAGCTCGCGAACTAGTCGCATCAGGCTCGGTCCGCGTAAACGCATCAGGTCCCGATGAATCTCCAGGCAAAGCTCTTCAACTCATATTCCATCCCGCGAATAGTTCGCATCAGGACAGTGGCCATCTCAATCCCGTGATCTTGTCACATCAGGGCGCCACACAACCATAACTTCACCCCACGATCTTGTCGCATCAGGGTATCAACTCCCGCCCCGCGTCTCACACGCCTCGGGGCCTCGCCATGTCATGCTCATGCCATATTGCCTTAATTCAATTCACATACAAACAGCGGGTGCAACTCATGCATAGTTTGAATACTCATGGCATGCAAGCAAGTCAATTGATACTCAGACATGGAAAATGACTCAAGCATAGACAAAGTCACACACAATCCTCCTATAACATCTTAGGACATAACGGGGACTACCCCTTGGGAAAAACCATCTTAAACCATTCAATTCAATCATCGACTCACCCAATTGAGTCCAATCTCCTTAACCTAAGTTTAGGAATCCCTTACCTTTACTAGACAACACAAATCTCCTTCTTAATGGACCACTTAGATTTCGGCCAACCAATGTCCACACCCGGACTTGTCGCGCAACCTAGAATTTCAACCAATTCGTCAAATTTCCGTACCCAAATCCTTAATCCATCAATCCCAATCATCCATAACTTAACCCTCAACTCCTCATCACATCTTAAACATCAAATTGCAACTCAAAATCATCATCCACGGCCCTTAACAGAATCGGTTTGGCCAGGCACCAAACCGGTCCCACTCGGTTCTATGCTAGTAGGGTCCAACCGGTCCTAATCTACTCCAAATCCAACATTGATACACTATCCTACCTCTTGGAATGTCTACCTAAGGGTTTGGGACGCTCACCGTGAGTTTCGAGTCAAATGGCCGCTGGATTCTCGTTGAAACTCGTCGAAACTCCCAAGGTCAAATTACCGACAAATTCTAGGAAAAACGTACAAGGTCGGTTCATGGTCAAAATCTTATCAAATCAAGCTTCAATTTTTACCACAGAATCCTACACATCTCAGCTAGATCTCCACAAAATTTGAGCCTAAATTCCAAGATTTTGACCAGCAAAAGGGCTGAGAACCAGACCTACCTCAGATTGAGTTCTATTCTATCGGTTCTCGGGAAAATCCTTGCTCGGGACTCCTCGATGCTCCAAATATCATGATTCTTATTCGAGGACGTCGGTAAGACGTAGAGCTTCGTTGGTGTGGTTGGCTGGTAGTTGGTTGGTGCCGAAAGGGGCGGTCATGGCCGACGAAGGGAGAGCTCAGTCTTGGTTGGCAAGCGGCAGAAACACAAGAAGAGGAAGAGGATGATCAGTGGTTCTATTGGGGACTTGGCTGAATGAGGGGGGTGAGGAGAGAGAGAGAGAGGAGAGAGAATGGTTATATCTAATTTTGGTTAATGGAGTTGAGTGTTAGGTGTGGATAAAGGTTGACATGACCATACCTCCCCATCTCTTGACACTGGGCATTGGTCTTTTCCAAGATGATCCAAGAGTCATCTTTAATCCTCTTTTTTCGGTAGCCATGGGAGGGTGCAATGTCCATTATGTCATTCTTCAATTGCAAGGGCAAAGTTCTAAGCTCGAAGGGCAAAACGGTCATTTTACCCTCGACATTCAGAACGTCGTATTTCTCGCTCCGGAATTCATCGATAGGGCGACGACCAATCAAAATAAAGTTGGAATCCTTGATTTTCCATTTCAAACTTTTTAGGGCTCGTTTCTGATAGTTTTCTCTATCAGACGTGATTCCAATCTATCCCGAACCAACGGACGGCTTTTGCAGACATTACGCGTATCGACCTCGTGATTCATATCACGTTTAGGGCTCATCAATTCGTGGCAGCTTTGGTTGTCATGTAATTGTGAGGGTTTATCACTAGTCCCTATGGTCTCGTTCGTCACAATCTTATTTAGGATAATTTTGCAAATCGTACGCTAGTTAAGCGGCATCACCCGCGCTCCAATCGTACGACACTCGCACAGTAATCCTTAATCATTCTTAGATCGGCCTATTGGCGGTTCTAAATATCCTCTCGACAATCCTTATAGTCAAAGCGCTATTTCTTATCCGAGTCGCCTAGGTCCACTACCTAGTCTCGCGTTAGCCTTTCCCCTTGGGTTAGCCTACTCAAATTGATCAAATTTGAGCGAAATACAACTGAAACACATCACTTGATACATATAAATTTCTCATTTCAGAGTCTGAAATTGACTGAAAATCAGAATGTCAAAACCCTTCCCCCCTTACAAAAATTTCGTCCTCGAAATTTACATTACAGTCAATTACTCAAATAAATGGGGGTGCTGTCGCCTCATCGTCTCTTCATTCTCCCATGTGGCTCCTTCCATTCCGTGGTGCTCTCATACTACTTTGACCAGCGAAATCTTGTTATTCTTGAGGATCTGCTCTTTCCAGTCCTCGATCCTTATTGGCCTTTCTACGTAAGACACTTTGTCGTCTACTTCTATGGTCTCGTAATCCAGCACGTGTCGGGTCAGGTTCATACTTTCTCAGCATCGACACATGGAATACATTATGCTCCTGGGATAGATTTGGCGGCAGGGCAAGCCTGTAGGCTAAGGTTCCAATCCTCTCCAGTATCTCGAATGGGCCTACATATCTTGGGCTCAGCTTCCCCTTCTTTCGGAATCGCGATAGTCCTCTCATCGGCGACACCTTAAGGAAGACATAATCGCCCACTTGAAACTCTAGGGGCTTCGCCACTTGTCTGCATAGCTCTTCTGGCGACTCTGCACTGTCCTCAGTCTATCCCAAATTATTTTCACTGCCTCCATCGATAGCTCTACCAATTCTGGGCCTGTGAGACTTCTTTTTCCTACCTCATCCCAGCATATCGATGTTCTGTAGGCTCTACCATAGAGTGCTTCGAATGGTGCCATCTGTATACTCTGCTGGTAGCTATTGTTATAAGCGAACTCTACCAGGTGTAACTGTTCTTCCCATCCACCTTTGAAGTCAATGACGCAGGCTCTCAACATGTCGTCGAGCGTTTGGATCGTTTTTTCTGACTGTCCATCTATCTGTGGATGATACGCGGTGCTGAACTACAGTCGAGTCCCCATAGCTTCTTACAGGCTCTTCCAAAAATTCCCTGTGAATTTTGGATCCCTATCCGAGGTGATCGTCACCGGCACCCCGTGTAATCTTACTATCTGCCTCATGTACAGCTCTGTGTACTTATCCATGGCGAAGTCCTTTCGCACAGGAATGAAGTGGGCGGACTTGATCAATCGATCCACAACTATCCATATCGAGTCGTGATTTCTCTGACTCCTCGAAAGCCCCATCACAAAATCCATGGTTATGTGCTCCCACTTCCATTCCAGAATCTCCAGTGGTTGCAACAGACCCCTAGGCTTACAGTGCTGTACTTTCACTTGCTGGCATGTTAAGCACTTAGCTACGTATCTCCATGGTTATGTGCTCCCACTTCCATTCCAGAATCTCCAGTGGTTGCAACAGTCCCCTAGGCTTATAGTGCTGGACTTTCACTTGCTAGCATGTTAAGCACTTAGCTACGTATCTCATCACGTCTACCTTCTTCCCATTCCACCAATAGTGTTATCGCAAATTCTGGTACATCTTTGTACTTCCAGGGTAGACACTATAGTTGCTCCTATGAGCCTCTGACAAAATTCTTTCTCGAAGCCCTTCATCCTTTGGTACACATAGCCGTCCTCGAAACCTCAAAATTTCGTCCCCAGACACCTAGAATTCTGGCTTCCTTTCCGTTGCATCCATCTCGACAATTTTCTGAATCTCTAGATCCGTAGACTATAATGCCTTTATCCCTTCTTGGACCTCAGGTTCTACCCTCAGAGTAGCTATCAAACCGGATAATTGATCGACTTCTAATCTGAACTCGGAATCTCTCAAGTCCTCTATCGTCGACCAACTTCTCACTAGCAAGCATGTAATACTTTACTTTCGACTTAGTGCATCTGCTACTCTGTTGACTTTTTCAGGATGATATAGTATCTCACAATCATAGTGCTTAAGCAGCTCCATCTACCAATACTGCCTCATGTTCAACTCTTTCTGGGAAAACAAGTATTTCAAGCTCTAGTGGTCGGTATATATTTGAAACTTCTCGCCACAAAGTTAGTGTCTCCAAATCTTCAGGGCAAACACTATCGCCGCTAACTCCAGGTCATGGGTCGGGTAATTCATCTCATGTGGCCTCAACTACCTAGATGCATAGGCTACTACCCTACCGTGCTACATCAACACACAGCCCAATCCTTTCAGCGAAGCATCGCTGTAAATTTCATAACCTCCCGATCCTGATGAGATGGTTAGCACTAGCGCAGTAGTCAATTTATACTTAAGCTCTTGGAAACTCCGCTCACATTTATTAGTCCATTCGAACTTTGTTTCCTTATTCGTCAACCGCGTCCGTGGGACGGCTATGGATGAGAATTTCTCCACAAATCGCCTATAGTATCCTGCCAGTCCCAAGAAACTCCTGACCTCCGTGACCGTAGTAGGCCTCGGCTAATTGATTATGGCCTCAATCTTTGCAGGATCCACTACAATCCCTTCTCCGGATACCACATTACCCAGAAATGCTACCCTGTTCAGCCAAAATTCACATTTGCTTAGCTTTGCATACAGTGAATGTTCCCTTAGGGTCCTCGGTGCAATTCCTAAATTCTCATCATGTTCTGCATCGCTCCTTAAGTAAATCAAGATATCGTCAATGGAGACTATGACGAATCTGTCCAGAAACTCCTTGAATACTCGGTGCATCAGGTCCATGAAAGTAGCTAGAGCGTTGGTCAATCCAAACGGCATCACCGTGAACTCATAATGACCATACCTCGTCCTGAAGGCAGTCTTCGGTATGTCTTCTTTCTTAATCCTCAACTGGTGATACCCAGTCCTCAAGTCAATCTTCGAAAACACTGCTACTCCTTGCAACTGATCAAAAAGATCGTCGATCCTCGGCAGCAGATACTTGTTCTTCACTACACTTGGTTTAGCTGCCGATAGTCAATGCATAGCCGCAAAGACCCGTCTTTCTTTCTCACAAACAACACCGGTGCTCCCCACGGTGAAGCACTTGATCGAATGAATCCTTTGTCTAGTAAATCTTGCATCTGCACCTTTAACTCCAATAATTTTGGCAGGGACATCCTGTACGGTGCTTTCGATATCGATTCTGTCCCAAGGGCTAATTCAATTACAAACTCTATTTCCCGTTCTGGTGGTAATCCTAGCAACTCCTGGGGAAACACATCAGGAAACTCACGCACTACCAGGATATTTTCTAGCTTTGGCTCTTCAGTAGTCGTGTCCATTACCGCCACTAGGTATGCTCGACACCCTTCGGACATTAACTTAGTTACTACCAAAGATGAAACTAAGGGAATCGAGATTCATCCTTGACTTCCCACCAATTTGAAACTAGGGCAGCCTCTTGGATAAAACCGAATCATTCTATTGCCACAGTCTACTGCAGCCCCCTGCTTACCCAACCAATCCATTCCTATTATTATGTCAAAATCAAACGTGGGCAATACGGCTAGGTCAATGCACAACCAGCACAACCCATTGAAACCAGTATACTATCCTTTAATGGTGTGGCAACATGCAGAATTACGCTCAATGGTTCTAGTTTCATGCCCACTAATTTAGCAAACTATGTAGATATAAACGAATGCGTGGCACCGAGGTCAAACAATGCGTATACGACTTGATTGCACAAGTAAACCATACCTGTGACTACTCCTGGCGTTTCCTCCGCCTCCCCGCGGGCTACTGCATACACCCTGCCCTGTGTCGGTGGCCGATTCTGCTCAATCTGAGGCGTTGTAGTCGACGATCCTTCTTGTGGCCTCTATCTTTGTGGTCGACTGGTCGAAGCTCGTCTTGGACACATCCTTATCTGGTGGCCCAATTGGCCACACTTGAAACATGCTCCCGTCCTTACTAGGTATGGCCCATTTTCATGCCTCCTGCCACAGAGTCTGCTATTCCAGTTCGCGGGATTTGGCGGCTTTGCGATGTTCTTTCATACTGGGGGCATAAAACGTCTATTGTTCGCCATCGGCCTCTTGCCTATTTGGCGACTGTCTTTGAAAGAAGAAAATTGCGATCCAGTTACGGCGTTTCTTTCTCTCAAATCCCGTTCAATCATTTGGCATCGCTCATATATCTCCCGGTAAGTCCCAAGTTCAAAGCGATCATCTGGCTACGGAGTTCGGGTCTCAGACCATCCCTAAACCTCCTTGCTTTCTCCAGAGGGTCCTCCACAGATCGAGGTGCATACCTCGAAAGCCTTGCGAACTCAGCCTCGTACTGGTCTATTGTCAGCTGGTTTTGACGCAGCTATAGGAATTCCACCTGCTTCCTTTCTCTCGCCGTCTCAAAAAAATACTTATCGTTAAAGGTCGTCTAAAAAGCATTCCAGTTCATGGCCACTCCTCCAAGGAATACTCCGTCCTTGGTAGCAGCCCACCAATCATTTGCTATACCCTCCAGTTGGTACGTAGCCAGTAATATCTTCTCCTCGTTCGTACATTTCAGCACCCCAAAAGCCTTCTTCAACTTCTCAATCTACCTGGGCGCTAGCTCGGGATCTCCAATCCGGTCAAAACTGTGTCGATTTTAGTTTCATGAACTGCTCCACCAGTTGGCCCATCTGTCTGGCCACGACGATCTCCTCGTGAAGGTTTACAATTTCGTTACTTTGATTCGGCTCGGCCTGACTTCCACTTCCACCAGCGTTGCCAATGTTGGTATTGACGGTAGCTAGGGCAGCTCCCACTGCCTGGGCTATGGCAGTGTCCCGGTTTTGGGCCTGCTTATCTATCATGTCTCTGAGTCCCTTCATTGCCCTCTGTAGACCGTCCACTCTTGGATCTTCCGCTACGGGCGGCCTCGAGCTAAAGGCTCCGCCTCTCGATCTTCCAGATCTTTTGGATGGGTTACTCATCTTCGTCTCTTTCTAATGAATCTGATCCACCACAAGTTCAGTAATGAGTTAGTAATTTACTCATTCATCCAATCCAAAGTTACTAACTACTCCTTAACAGAAACAGCAACAATCTAACAGTACTTCAGAAGTATTCCAACAAATAACCTATGGCCATTTCCCAGTCCCATCACTCCAGTGATTTACTGCAACCAATCACTTCCACTCGTCAAGCAAGTCAAGGTCCAAAAATGACTTTCAACTTTAAACAGAGAACTTAATCCTCATTCCTTACCACAACCTTGTCAAGATCAAGCGCCCTTTAGAGGTGTCAAGTCATGTGCTAGGCACCCTATGTCTTGCCCTAACCAGTCTCTAAAAGTCTCGCTATCCGTCCTTATCCTAACTTAATCCTCCTTATTACTCCAGTCCTCAACTAACTTCGGATCGAGCTGACCTTACTCTGATACCAAAATAAGCGGGGATGTCACAACCCGACCCCGTCGAGACACACGAACATCCCTACAAGCAAACTAACAACAATCTCTCGGTGGTCCCATGATCTACCAATAGAAGTCGAGAGATATAATAAATACATCACGTATGCGGAAGCGATACTCTAATAAATCCCCGTACAATATATATAGATTAAGTGGGACCTGGATAGCTCAATAACATTCATACATCATATTGCGTTGTTCATAAAGATACCAACTACTAAGATCTGCTAGACAACAGGGCGACAAGGTAAGCATGTCAAAAGGAAACATCCACAAAATCCATCAGGAGCGGGGTCAGGTCGCTAGTCAAAAGGTCGGGTCACCGACTAGAGCGGCCTAGAAAGAACTGCTAGAATCTCCTGTATCCTCAGTTTCATCCGTCGACTCATACTCGGAGAAGGTCTCGGATGGGACCTCAATGGAGTCCTCTATGGTCACCTCCTGCAACGGCTCAGCAAGGTCCCCCTCAGACGCCTCTAGAACTATGACCTCCTCATCCTCCTACTCTGTGGACTCCAAGATTGGGGTCTGCTCTAAACCATTCCTAGACCATACTAATGACCCCTCAGGAAACTCCTGCTTTGCTGCAGTCTGGCACTAATTGGGTATGACACCCTGAGGTACCTCGTGAGGCTTCAGTGGCCCTATCTATGCATCTCCTTCCTTCTTGAACCACGCCTCGAATCTATGAGGCTTCCACTCTGACTTTCCCTCGTCAACCTATGCAATAGTACATTTCCTCACATATACGTTCCCCTGCCTATCCGAGAACTCATCAAAATACGTCGTCATCTCTTTTGGGTCTCCAAAACGTATTGGCCACATTGCTACAGCCTAGAATATGTAAAGTAAAGGGTTCCCCAAAAGGGGTGAGATACTAATCTCGATAAGAAAAACCTAACCCCAAGTCAGGTTGACAGTCCACTCAGGTAGCCATACCCCTCGATAATTTCAAAATTCAAAAACAGACAGGCATATAAGGCACGAATCAATAAACAACAGCATACAGAAGACATACATGCAAATATGTCGACCTGCCACACTCAGATGCACATGCAATCTCAGCCTGTCCCTTCGCCACATCTGTCAATCTACACATGCCTCAATCTCTAGCCCGCGAACTAGCCGCCTCAAGCTCGGTCCGTGTGAATGCATTACACCATCATCGATGGCATGCGTAAACATATCAGGTCCCGATGAATCTCCAGGCAAAGCTCATCAACTCATACTCTGTCTCGCAAATAGTTCGCATCAAGATAGTGGCCATCTCAACCCCGCAATCTGGTCGCATAGGCGCCACACAACCATAACTTCACCCCGCGATCTTGTCACATCAGGGTATCAACTCCTGCCCCACGTCTCACACGCCTCGGGGCCTCATCATGTCATGCTCATGCCATGTTGCCTTAATTCAATTCACATACAAACAGCAGGTGCAACTCATGCACAGTTTGAACATTCATGGCATGCAAGCAAGTCAATTGGTGCTCAGACATGGCAAACGACTCAAGCATAGACAAAGTCACATACAATCCTCCTATAACATCTTAGGACATAACGGGGACTACCCCTTGGGAAAAACCATCTTAAACCATTCAATTCAATCATCGACTCACTCAATTAAGTCCAATCTCCCTAACCTAAGTTTAGGAATCCCTTACCTTTACTGGACAACACAAATCTCCTTCTTAATGGACCACCTAGATTTAGGCCAACAAATGTCCACACTCGGACTTGTCACGCAACCTAGAATTTCAACCAATTCGTCAAATTTCTGTACCCAAATCCTCAATCTATCAATTCCAATCATCCATAACTTAACCTTGAACACCTCACCACATATTAGACATCAAATTGCAGCTCAAAATCATCATCTACAGCCCTTAACAGAATCGGTTTGGCCAGGCACCGAACCGGTCCCACTCGGTTCTGTGCTAGCCGAGTCCAACCGGTCATAATCTACTCCAAATCCATTATTTATATACTATCCTACCTCTTAGAATGTCTACCTAAGGGTTTGGGAGGCTCACCGTGAGTTTCGAGCCAAATGGCCGCCGAATTCCCATTGAAACTCGCTGGAACGCCCAAGGTCAGATTACCAGCAGATTCTAGGCAAAACATATAAGGTCAGTTCATAGTCAAAATCTTATCAAATCAAGCTCCAATTTTTACTATAGAATCATACACATCTCAGCTAGATCTCCGCAAAATTTGAGCCCTAAATTTTAAGATTTCGACCATCAAAAGGGCTGAGAGCTAGGCCTACCTCAGATTGAGTCCTAATCTGTTGGCTCTCGGGAAAATCCTTGCTCGGGACTCCTCGGTGCTCCAAATGCTGTGATTCTTGTTCGAGGACGTCGGCAAGACGTAGAGCTTCGTCGTTGTAGTCATTCGGTGGTTAGTTGGTGGCCAGAAAGGGCTGTCATGGCCGGCGAAGGGAGAGTTCAGTCTTGGTCGACGAGCGGCAGAAACACAAGAAGAGGAAGAGGATGATCGGTGGTTCTCTTGGGGGCTTGGCCGAATGAGGGGGGTGAGGAGAGAGAGAGGAGAGAGAATGGTTATATCTAATTTTGGTCAATAGAGTTGAATGGTAGGTGTCGATAAAGGTGGACATGACCATGCCTCCCCATCTCTTGACACTTGGCATTAGTCTTTTCCAAGATGATCCAAGGGTCATCTTTAATCCTCTTTTTTCGGCAACCATAGGAGGGTGCAATGTCCATTATGCTCTTCTTCAATTGCAAGGGCAAAGTTCTAAGCTCGAGGGGCAAAACGGTCATTTTACCCCCAACGTTCAGAACATCGTATTTCTTGCTCTGGAATTCATCGATAGGGCGACGGCCAATCCAAATAAAGTTAGAATTCTTGATTTTCCATTTCAAACTTTTCAGGACTCGTTTCTGATAGTTTTCTCTATCAGACGTGATTCCAGTCTATCCCGAATCAACGGGCGATTTTTGCAGACATTACGCGGATCGACCCCGTGATTCATATCACATTTAGGGCTCATTAATTCGTGACGGCTTTGGTTGCCATGTAATTGTGAGGGTTTATCACTAGTCCTTATGGTCTCAATCGTCATAGTCCGATTTAGGATAATTTTGCAAATCATACGTTGGTTAAGCAGCATCACCCGCGCTCCAATCGTACGACACTCGCATGGTAATCCTTAATCGTTCTTAGATCGGTCTATTGGCGGTTCTAAATATCTCCTCAACAATCCTTATGGTCAAAGCGTTATTTCTTATCCGAGTCGCCTAGGTCCACGTACCTCATCTCGCGTTAGCCTTTCCCCTTGGGTCAACCTACTCAAATTGATCAGATTTGAATGGAACACAACTGAAACACATCACTTGATACATATAAATTTCTCATTATAGAGTCTGAAATTGATTGGAAATCAGAATGCCACACCTCCTTAAGACATAGTATTAGGGTTGAGTACGTTTTTTTTTTTTGAAGTTTTATTGAAGAAAGATGGGTTTTAATGGTTGAATTTGGAATATTTTCTAAAGGACAGAATCCGTCCTCTTCAACGGGTCTGGGAATCGAGCACCTTTAAAGGCCGTAGAAGCATCGCCTTGCCCCAAAATTTATTGGTAAGACACCCTAAGACATGATATTACATGTTAGCAAAGGATAGGTAAGTTAGATTGGAGTTTTGATGGCCGGTTTTTATGGATTTCCCTAAGAATAGAATCTGCCCTGCACCGGACTGATTAGGAACGGAAGATTATTGCGGTTCTTAAAGGAGTTTGTTGGCTTAATTAGCTTGGTAAGTTGATTCTAATCCTTCCCTAGGATGTTGGATTACTAAAGGGTGGACTTTTGATAGAATTGAAGGGGCTTTAAAGCTACTTTGGTGAGAAACACGTGAGAGATCTGAACCTGCCTAAGTCCAATTTTCAGCACGCACCATTTTTAAAATGAATCGTTCTAGTCATCCGATAGTAAATTGAGTCTCGTTTTCGTTCACACGTTTATAAGATCTTGAAGGACGAGATTTTGAAATTTTGTTCCTCAAAAAGTGAGTATAAAAATTACAATTTTCGTGAGACTGAACCTGATCGTGAGTGGATAGATTTGTGAATTGAGATTTTTATGACTTGTCCTTGATTGAGTACCATGTTTTCATGCGTGGGGAGCAATGATTGAATCTTTGAATGCCTGGTGAAATTATGTTGTGTGTGAATTTGAGCATGTGTTGATTAATGGGGTTCAATTGAGGGCTTTAATGCTCTATTTTGCACTCGGTGTCGCATATGGCTTAATATAATGTTATGTATATGCATGATGGTCGAATGATGTGCGTGAGTGATGAATTGGTTGTGATTGAACCGTGTGCCTTTAGTGGCGATGAGATGACATTATAGTTTGAATTGCCTGTGATTGTGAGAAAAGGCTTCACGAAAAGAATCAATGTTTGTTTATGGCCAATGCATTGCGCCGTGGGTGTTTGATACCGATTGACCTGACGAGATAGTATGGCTAGAGAGTTCTACCTTGACCGAATCATCTCGAAGGTTGTAAGAATCGAGAGTTAGGTAGCGACTGAATCATCTCTAGGTCCGAACGCGAGAGTCCTATAGTCGACCGAATCATCTCGAGGGCGTGAAGTGTCGAGAGTCGCTATAGAGATCGAATCATCTCGCAGCGAGAGTTATGATGACCGAATCATCTCGCTAAGACGTTGAGTCATGTAATTAACCGAATCATCTCGCGACCTAAGTAGGGCGGCTCTTGATGAGCGTAATGAAGATAAAAGACTGAAATATGATCATGATGTATTTCCGAATCTGTATGATTGAAATGCTTGAATTGGCTAGAATGTCAAGAATCCTTAGAGTGCATGGAATATCTATTATACCCGTATGGCTTGAGAAATTCGGCTTGAAAAGTAAAAGTGTGAAAGACATGAACCTGTTTGCCTGATATATCTGAGTTGCCTTATTATGCCAATTGCTTGAATGTCATTTATGAAAAGCGTTTTCCAAAACTTGCATATTTTCAAACATGCCTGGAGGTACCAATTGTCTAGCTTAGGGTTAGGGTTAACTTATTGAGATTGTTATCTCACCCCATCGAGGGACCAACATTTTCAGGTCTCAAACAATGTAAACCCGAGCTTGCAATGGATGGGCATTCGATGAAGTCACTTGAGGAATTGCATACTAACCCTTTGAGACCTTAGGGATTGCTCATTGAATTTAGGGATTTATAATTGTAACCTTTGAATTATGATTGACTCTAATGAGAAGTATACCCTTTTGTCTTAGGTCATCTTGTATTTTCTTTGTATAGGATGTTTTCTCACTCCGCGTGCGTTTAACTTGAGAAGTTTTGTGTTATTGGCCGTTGGATCCTAAGAGTTCTTTAAAGGTAACAAAGATGGTGGGATGTTCGTGAGCCCGCCGGGCTCGAGGCGTGACAGATATTGTTACGTGATCATATATCTCGATTATATGATGTCTTGTTAGTTTGTTTTAGGGAGTCTTAGGACCCCCATAGTGGGGTTTAATGTTTTTCTTGCTATCCGTCGCACTAACCCATGTTGTGGAAATAGTTTTCAGATTATGGGATATAATAGCTGGGCTTTGGGTTGGTATCGAAGCTGGAGGATAAGAGGCTCGGGGTGCCACATCCCTAGAGTGGTATTAAAGCTTAGGTTAATTGGAGTAATAAGGTGTGCTAGTGGTCGAGGTAGTTAGTAGGTACGAATGCATTTAGAACTTACAAGCACAATCACTTGTGCTTGTTATTTGATTGGTAGTAGCTTGCTACTTAATAGTAAATATCGTTGGAGACTGACAAGTGAGTTGGACGTTATGTCGAACAGGTAATTCATCTACTGATAGGTTTGAAATGTGAAGCTTGGTGGTCAGACTTTTTATGACGGATTCTGGATATGAAATTGCTAAGGATTAGCAATTTTGGATCATAGGTTTGAATATGTGCGTGTGCTCTTGATGGATTTGCCATAGCATTGTTATAAACTGACGTTGATAGAGTTTGATGGCCAGCATGATATAACAGCTTTCGAATTATGGAATCACTTCTTGTGTTCAATATCATTGGACAATGAATCGAGAGTAATTGTACATTAGGCTTGAATTGTGAGATTGCTTGGATAGTTTAACATATCCACTTTTGGAATTTTAGTATTGCTTCTTTGTGATGGATTTCCTTGGACATAAGATAAAGTGAAGAATGCTTGAGAGTTATAGGCTTGAATATTTGCGTTGATCTTGAGGGATTAGTGATAGTATGATATAAACTGACATTGTCACGGTTTGATGGATAGTCTGATATAACCACTTTTGGGTTTAAGAAATCGCCTTTGTTCGATTGACATTTTTGGACTTAAGAAGAAGTGAAGAATACTTGGGAGTTATAAGCTTGAATCTACATCATTGTATTGAGGATGATAGACATTGATTTGTATCTAAAGACCATGAATGTAAATGTGGAACCATTACTCTTGGGTTCGGAAGGGAGCATGTGGAGGTTATCAAGCTTAGGTTTGAACTTGAAATTATGAATTAAGATTTAGTAATTGACTTTGAATGACGATAGTTTCTGAGGATAAGGTTTAGTAAGCTGGGTGCTTGAGAACCCATTAGGTGGGAAAGTCTTATTGGTTGGTTTTCATTGGAAGCTTATATCTCGCAACCCAATCAAGTGGGTATGTTATCAGGGTTGATGGATTTGGACATCCATAAGGAACACTGTCAAAGGAATGGAAAATTAATTCGCCCAATGGTATACCTTTGAGTTGATAAGAAGAGAAGCCAATGGTCCTGAATTGGAGAAAATTTTGTGGGTTGATGTCAACAAGATACACCTTCTTATACTTGATACAATCATCAAAGGCGACCCTAGATTAACTCTGCAAATATTATCTAGTTTAAGCCTGATACAACATCTTGGATAAGAAACTCTTGCAAGAATCAGAAAGGGTAAGTCTAGGAAATTGAAGTTGGTTTTCGGATGGAGTGATGAAGTACTAAGTCTATGGAGGATTGTTATTGACTCATGCAGTCCTATACTTCATTTAATTGACAAGGAGATGCCAATTTCATATGCAATAAAGCAAGTCGAGGAATTGCTTAGAATAATATGTGCTTTAGGTCAGATAGTATAATCTTCCTGGAAGGACTACCTGATAAGGGGTAAACCATCTATACCTTGCTAAGAAAATTCATATTTCAAGGAAGTGATATGAGAATATCATGCCGTAGGAAGTGGAAATAGAGGTACAGACCAAGGTTAAGTGGCTTGCCAAGGACAAATAGCCAAGGGAAACATCCCCCACATACTTGCCAACAAGTGGATGGAATTAAGGAGGATTAACTTGCATGAGACCATGAATCGATTGAAACTTATTGGTTTAAATATGGGTCGCAGAGGCACGAAGTGAGAATCAACCTATTTGAATGGTTATCTTGGATAGAAAAGGATTATGAAGTCGATTTGACATGGAAAATAAATCGACACACACAATATAAACTTATGGTGGATATCAAGATGAAGGAAAATGATATTTTCTGAGGACACAAGATTGATATTTGCCACAAATTGTTTGATAATGGTTGTATGGTAGCCTAACTACCAAGTGGATCTTTAAGTAAGTAGAAGGATATGTTTTAACCTAAGAGTCAAAGTGGAGAAATGTATAAGTGTAATGATAGAATGACTTGATGAGTACCGTTGTGCCCTAATTCGTTCATTGATGGATAGGAGCGGACAATGGAATCTCTCGGTTCAAGTTAAAAGATGAGGTCAAGGAGGAGTTGAATTCTTTAAGGTCCGCCTGCACAGCACAAAGAAATGACATCAGGATTCCAAGATGGAGTAGCAAATCATGAGGCTTTGTAAAATCATGTCTATTCACATTGCAAATGCCATCTCGCCCATTAATCTTTGGCTACAACTCCGTACTATAAATACCACAGATGAGATACAGCTCTTGCTTTAATTCATCCTTTTGAATTGTCAACACACTCCCATAAAAAGTATTTACTAAGAATTTTTTTTTCCAAGTTTCACAGACTGTTGTAGATCACAACATAGACTTCATCAGCTTGCACAAAAGAAAGTCACAGTTCCACCATGAAAAACTAGCTAAACTCCATTGCAACATATAGAGCCCAATTCACAACTACCTAGAAAAAAACAATAAGAAAAGTAAAACACAAGACATGAAAAAACAGATGGAGATTCTCAATAATAAAATGGTTTAACATGTACCAACCGTCAATCATCAAGAGAAATTAATATCCGGTTTAGCTCCATGGCCATCGTAGTTGACAAATATGTATTAAATTCACAATGAAAACGAGAATTATAGTATTTATTATAATATTGAATGGGCATAAAAAGTTCATAGTAATTTCTCACTTGTCATGGCTGACAATTTTACGAAACATCGTTCTATCAATGTCCCGAACAATGAAGAAATATGTATTGCAGCAATTAGCAATTATTATAAATAAAAGAGCTTTACACAAAGTTCAGTATGTACATCCAAAAATGAATAGGAAATTATGTCCACATAAATTACGAAAAAATAGTTGGTGCCAAAAAAACATAGAATTGTCAGCCATGACAGCACGAATTAAGGATTCGCATACCTTGGAGAATTAGCAAATGAGATCAATTCATGCACAAAAAGAAAATAAGAGACCTCGACTTCAGCTTAATGGCTTTTAGTCCAAATTAAAACTTTAAAAGTACCAAGATTTACTAGCTAAAATGTGCTTCCTCTTCATCCAAAACAATCAAATGGAGAAGATGCAAAAACAGTGTGGCGGTTGAGACGATTAGGTTAATCTGGACTAAAAGACATCCGATCAATGATTAAAAAAAAAAAGGGGCAAAACCACGCACGTCTATAGTCATTTTCGTCGGCGACCTCCCACAAGGGTGGCCGTGTCCTCAGGGTAGGACCAACAATGGCTTTTATTGCCTTAAGCACGGCGACCACACAACGGTGGATCCAAAACTAAACAACTTGCATATGTTTGAGAACATGTTTCACCTCTTTTCCTATCTTACCAAATACCAGAGAACATGAGTAATACGCAATACAATACAGGGGCTTCCGAAGTAGATGAATCTCACAGCTCGATGGAAATGAAAGAAATAGAGATTCGACAAAATCCCCATTCACTAACTAACCCATCAAACACAAGCCAAGCCAACCTAACACGGGAAATAAAGAAAGCACAAAAAGAAACCGAGAGATCAAAGGAAGCCCTAGAAGCACACCCGATGTCGCCAAGAACGATGATCTTGAGCAATGTCTGCCTTCCTACGACACCAAAATATAGAGATAGACTCACGATGTCCTCTTGCACCTGTGTCCGAACGAGAGACAGTACGATGGAGACCGGAGAATACGCTCTTTCGAATACGATAGGCGATGGAGATGAAGACGAGAGACGAGAGACGGACAAGGATTTTCAGTTTAGGGTTTTCTGTTTTCAAAAACCATTCTCCTTTTACTTTTGGGCTGCTTATGCGAGTTTTACTGGACTTTTCAGTTTTCACGAGTCCATATTCAAGAACTCAACTGAACTATTCTTGAACCCAAAATATTTGAACTGATTTTTTTTTTTTTGGTTTTTTCTACTAACTGAACCAAAAGCTGAATTAAACTGAAAATGTACAAAATTTCAATTCAGTTCGATTCAGTTTACACTGCAGTTTTGACACCCCTAGTAGAGGGTATCTGATTATCATAGTACTGCGTCTCTCTACACCTTTTCTAGCCATGTTCTCCAGACGATGTCTCTATAAATAGGTGCCCTTCCCAAACCCACAGTTATTCGGAAAAAAAAAAAAAAAGCCCATAGTTATCCTCAACTAGAACCATGCAGCCCCTTCTAAGTCAGTCTTCACCTAAAGCGGCCATCGCTGGCTTCTTTGCCATAGTAACCTTCCTCTCTTTTTTTATAACAAGACTTCTTCACAGGAAACGGACCAACCGAGATCCAGCACCACCATCGACCAGATCTTCTCCATCAAGCTCGGCTAGCATCGGGCCATAGTGGTGAGCGGCTCGGAGCTCGCCAGAGAGTGCTTCACCACCAACGACAAGGCGTTCTCCAACCCCCACCCCCCCCCCCCCAAGTACCTCGCCGCCGAGCTCCTTGGCTACAACTACGCCATGTTGGCGTTCAGCCCGTACTGGCGGCACGTGCGCAAGATCGCCACCCTAGAGCTCCTTTCGAACCACACCCTCGAGAACCTCCGGCACGTTCGGGAAGCTGAGGTAAGAGCCTCCATAAAGGAGGTTTACGAACGGTCGAACGCCCAAGGAAACGTGCCGATCGAGATGAAGAGTTGGTTCAACGCCCTAAATTTCAATCTTATCTTCAAGATGGTAGTGGGGAAGCAATACGTGACGGCGGCATCAGAGGATGACAAGGACCAGAGCGACAGGTGCCGGACCGCGCTGAGAAGCTTCTTCGAATTGGGTGGCCAATTCGTCGCGTCCGATGTGTTGCCATTTCTGAGGGGGTTCGACATCGGAGGTTATGTTAAGGCGATGAAGAGGACGGCCAAGGAATTGGACGATGCGGTTGGAGAGTGGTTGGATGAGCACAAGCGCAAGAGGGCTTGTGGAGAGGATGAAGGTGACCGTGATTTCATGGACGTGATGCTTTCCATTCTCGCTAATGCGGACCAGCTCCCCAGTTATGATGCTGATACTGTCGATAAAGCCACTTGTTTGGTGAGTTTTCTAGTTTGGGGAAATTACCATATGACCCCTCCAGATGTTAAGGATCCTTTTGCGTAGAAAAAAATAAATAATTTTAAAAATATTTTTCTAAAAATGATGTATAATATCGCTAATTAAAATGAATGAACAAATGTTGTCATTTTTCACGGAAAGTTTAGAAATTATTTGTTGTTGATAATAAAAATATTTTTATTAGATAATTATTTGAAAAGATGTCAGTAGCCATTTTTATTTTAAATTTTTATTTTTTATTTTTCACAAAATAAATAAAGCCTAAAAATTAAATCTAAACCATTAAGGTTGGAAAAATATAAAAAAAAACAGTCTTAAACTTATTGCATTGTTGTCAAGTCAGTCTTAAATTTTTTTTTTATGCCAACTCAGATCTAAACCTTTTATATTAGTATTAATTCAGTTCTAAATCTTTCGTATGTATGTCAATTGAGTCAATTCGATTAATTTTTTATCAGAAATCGCTGATGTAGATGTTGATTATACTACGTGCCACGAGTGGCACTGACGTAGATGTTTTTAAATATTTTTAATTATGTTTAAGAAATATTTTTAAAAAAATAAAAAATGCTTAAAATATTATTAATAATTTTAGAATAATATTAAAAAATAATACGTGAGAAAAGGCACTTTAGGGGGAAAAATGAGCTTTATATCAGCAACAGAACCCAAACGAAAAATGGATTGAAAGTCACGAGCATCTCAACCACTCACTGAACTTTCAGGAATTTCCTTAGCACGACAATTTAATATCCTTCTGTAGGGCCTGGCTTTTCGCCCCACTTCTTAAATGCCAACGTTGGATCAAGCAGATTGTCACGTGGTACCATCTAATTCATTTGATGTCATTGTCGTTTAGACTTCGTACAAACTACTAAGAGCCAAAAGATGATAATATTTATTATTGCCGTCAAAGATTATGTCTAGATTCATGTTGAGCATCCGACGTGGATCGCAGGTTAAATTCGTGGATCGCGTGGTTTGCTGGGAACTTTCGGTACACTACATGAATAGAATAAAATGATATTGTAGATGAATCTTAGTTTGTGAAGAAGGTACACCTGTAAAAGCATATAACATCATGCTTACTCTTAATTATAACTAAATTGAGTTCAGATGTCTTTAAAAATTATCAGGTAATTTTCTACAGCAATGTATTTACTTCAATTGTGGCAAAGTATAAAGATGTATGCATTTATGGTAGGCACTTATATCAGGAGGCGCAGACACCACGGCAGTTACATTGACATGGGCCCTTTCCCTTCTGCTCAACAATCGCCATGTTCTCAAGCAGGCTCAACTAGAACTAGAGTCGCATATCGGACGAGTAAGGCAAGTGACCGAGCTGACATCAAGAACCTAGTCTACCTCCAAGCAATCATCAAAGAGACGATGTGTCTCTATCCTGCCGCGCCCCTCTCCGTGCCCCATGAGTCTGTTGAGGACTGCACGATCGGCGGCTACCGTGTGCCCGCGGGCATACGGTTCCTTTTCAACATCTCGAAGCTCCACCAGGACCCGAGGGTGTGGCCTAATCCTCTCGAGTTCCGGCCCGAGAGGTTTCTGACCACGCACAAGGATTTAGACGTCCGGGGTCAGAATTTCGAGTATCTGCCCTTCGGAAGTGGCAGAAGGATGTGCCCGGGAGTGACCTTCGCTCTTCAAGTGCTGCACATTGCGCTCGCGACTTTGCTGCATAGTTTCGTGATTGAGACTGCGGTGGATGGACCGGTAGACATGACGGCGGGTATGGGAGTCACTAGCCCTAGAGTTACTACTCTAGAAGTGATTCTCACTCCTCGCCTTCCTCTTCATCTTTATGAATAAAGTAAGGAGGGCGAGATAATTTTTATAACAAAAACAATCGGTCAAAAGTTTTCTATCACCAGCTTCAGGACTTCGAACCGTGCTCTCTTGCGAAACATATATTTACGTGTGATGAATCTCATGTGCACAAGGTTTCTCTATGCACCTTCATGCAACACATCATTGTGCCGGTTCTAGACGGCACTTCTTGTTATAAACCCATGATTATTTTTTTATTTTTCTTGCAAATACAGAACTCTACATAAGAACAATGTCAGCAAATAATCCAATGTGCCCATTGAAAGATTTGGTGGAACCACTTGCCAACTGATCTAAAATTTTAGATTATTAGAAAAATATCAATTGAAAGATTTTGTGAGACCACTTGCCAAGAGCTATTCTAACCCTCCCCTCACGTTTAGTACTCGACATATTTAATTGGGGAGACAAATGAGATCTGAAAAAATTTAAACTCAGATCTCCAACTCTAATACTATAAAAGATTTGGCGGAACTACTTGTCAACAGGCCTAAAAGTTTAAGCTATTAGAAGAAACGTGATTTAATATTTAATTATTCTAACACTCATTTAGTACTAAAAAAGATGTATCATTCAAAAGAAGAAAAAAAAAATCACAAACTGAAGATGATGAGCTATTGGAATGGCAAGTGCTTTGAGGCAAGCGAATCTAATAAAGACAATCCGGGAGGAATTCTACTTTAATAGTAATAATACAACTGAACAATAGAAATTAGAATGGCTTAAATTTAAGAAGGAAAAAATATTTAATAGTAGCAATTTTACTAAAGAACCGAAATTTGAGCACGACGAAACTAATAAGCTGTGACATTGAGTTTTGAGCTTTTCTTAATATATCCTTCACCGAAAACATCGCATCGCCGGCCGATGGCAACCCAAAACTCCAAGATGGTGGAACGGTAAGCAAGCCTTTAGGCCAAAAGAATGATCCAACTCCCGCCCAACGGTGTACTCTACCTAGGGGCGATCGGTTCTGTTGGATCTAGCAATATCACCAAGAGGGAGGGTGAATATATGCTTGTGATTCTAATTGAAATCTATTGCGGAATTAAACAATTTCAATTCACGACGAGGAACAAGAATCATAAAATAACGTGCAGATAATCTAAACATAAAAGTAAAAGTTTAGAGTAGAGAATAGTGCATGCAGAGTTTATAGTGCTTCAACTTGTCAAGGCTAAGTCCATTCTCCCATGATGACTGTCGAATGGATGTATTTCACTAGAATGATTCGATAAGGTTACAAGTGGCAATGGGCACTCAATCTCTCTTACAAATCTTCACAGTGAGGAAAATTTAGATCACTCAGAATAATTTTGTGAATTTGAACAACTCTGGCACTTTAGAATTTCAAATTCGCACTTTTCGCAGATCACCATGGTTCTTCTTTTATGCTTCTTTGCCCCCAAACTAGCCGTTGGATAATCCATTAAAGGATCGCTCTTCAAGCTTTGATTAAATGTCATTAACCGTGATTGAATGAGACTGTATCTAAGAAGATATGCTAACCATTGAAGTAGAGTATAAACCCTTCTGATTTAGTTGCCTATACAACCAAATCTTGAGTTTCCAAAAGTAGAATAAATTAGTCACAAGATTTATTCTTGGAAAGTAATATCCAATTGTAGATTTCCTCCTGATTTTATTGAAGTAATATTTTGTCAATCAAATATCACAAACTTCCACAAAGGAACTTGTCTTAATTGAAAACCTGTCATTCATGAGTCTTCAAAATCTGTCTTTTGATAAATGCAGAATATAACCAGTGTTCAGAAGCAATCTTCTGAAGAAAGTCTCTGAATCTGAACAGATACATTAGAATGGTAATACTGAGTTTCAATAAAGTCCATTTGACACATCATATAGCTCTTTAGACGAATAAGGATTCAAAATGAGAAACCATGTTCCGTCTGATCCTCAAAGGCAACTTCATCTAAATGTCTTGAGAAGCACTCTGTCTGAACGTCTACAGAAGCACTCCTTCTGAGATTCTTCAGAAGCAACTATATGACTACTTATTCTTGAGTTTTAATGCCAGAAAGGAAACAATACAAACTTCTGTTTATACATTTTTGCTGCAATAAAATCATCACAAAATCATACAGATTCTCACTAGAGTAGATATTTTTGTCATAATCAAAATATTCAGAGATAAGATTTCCACAATAGATTCTAGGATGGTTGGTTTCCATTCTAGAATAGAGAATCGTCCGTTAGGGACTGATTCCATAAAATACGAATTCTGGACCACCTGCTCGTTCTATGAATCTACTCGAGAACCGAACTACCAGTCTGGATCCCGGTTGGATTCCGGTTATGAATCTACCGAGCACCAATATCAATTAAAAAAGAAAAGGTGGAATTGCTCCATTGCATTGAGCATGTGGTATATAACCCAAAATCAAACCATTGAACACTAAACAGATTTACGTGTTGAAAAATCTGGGATTCTATGATCCTTGGCTAACTTCCAAGGATTATCTGACGAATTTCGTTAATTTGGGTATCTCTCTCCTTCGGAAGAGGGAGTTTAACATCTAGTGTTTCCTCTCCACGTGGTTGGAGTTTTTCTGCTTTGAATCATTGTCTCTTTTTTCCTTTCGTTCTACTTCCATTCCTCATCCAAGTTTTGCTGACTCCTTCCAGTTCGCAAGGAAGACGATCTGTGTTCGTTTGTGCTATTCTCTGCTGATTGTGTGCTAGCGAACGAGTCACTCCTTCAGCGGCGATTTGTTGGAATTAGGTGATGTCAACGCTCGAGTGGTACCCTTTCTAATACTTCGAAGGTCGAGTGAGCGCATGCCAAGGGTTTGTTTCAATGCCTGGTAGATACCTTTTGGAGAATGGAGGCGTTTTCATCGGTGGTGCGGTTACCACTCCAGCATCAGCCCGTTTACTTTAGGAGAGAGAAGTCTGGGTTGAATAAGTGCAAAGTCGCATAAAAAGAAGTTAAATGGACAAATAATTCCAGCGAGTTACAAATGAGTATTTTATCTTGGAACTGTCAAGGGTTGGACACACCTCTGACAGTTCAAGCTTTGCGAGCCATTGTGACTCAAGAAAGACCCGATATGATTTTCCTTAGTGAAACCAAGAAGCAAGAGAGAGCTGTTAAGCGGGTGCAAAAGATGCTGAATTTTCAGAAGCTTTTGTGGTGAATCCAATAGGGTTAAATGGAGGTCTAGCTATGATGTGGAGAGAAGAAATACAGGTCAAGATTATGGTAGCCAATGAGAAGTTTATTGATATCCAATACGATGACCCAACTCAAGGGTTTATCTTTAGAATGATACTTTATCTATATGCACCAGCAACCTACTAGTAAAGAGTTGAAACCTGGGAGAGGCTTAAACTGCTAAACCGATTTTCCTTGGTGAAACCAAGAAACAAGAGAGAGCTATTAAGCGGGTGCAAAAGAGACTGAATTTTCAGAATCTTTTTGTGGTGAATCGAACAGGGTAAAATGGAGGTTTAGCTATGATGTGGAGAGAAGAAATAGAGGTCAAGATTATGGTAGCCAATGGGAAGTTTATTGATATCCAATACGATGACCCAACTCAAGGGTTTATCTTTAGAATGATACTTATCTACGCACCAACAACCTACTAGCAAAGAGTTGAACCTGAGAGAGGCTTAAACTGCTAAACCGAGGGGGGAGGGGTGGGAGGGGGAGGGGGTTTAACCTTCCATGGGTGTGGATTGGCGCTTCAATGAGACTTTGTACTTCTGGGAAAAGGTGGGGAGAAGAGAATCAAACAATTACAGAATGCAGAGTTTCAATGAGCAGTTAAACAAGTGTGGTATGAAGGATCTCGAGAGTAAACTGTGCCTTTACCTGGTTGAATAATAGAGAAGAAGGAAATCTAGTTAAAAAAAAAGACTTGACAGAACTGTTTGTGATCTGAATTTCAGAGTGTTGGATCTAGCAATAACATATGTAGAGGGGTGAATAGGTGATTATGAGTCTAAATGAAATTTATTACGGAGTTAATCATTTTCAATTCATGAATAGGAACAATAACAGTAATAACATGCAGATAATTTAAACACGAAAGGAAGAGTTTAGAGTAGAGAATAGTGCACGTTGAGCTTATAGTAGTTCGGCTTGTTAGGCATACGGCCACTCTCCCACGATGACAGTCAATTGACTAAATTTCACTAGAATGATTCGATGAAGGTTACAAGTGATAATGAGCACTCAATTGCTTTTATGAATCCTCACAGTGAACGAAATTAAGAACTCTCAAAACAAATTGTGAATCTGAACAACTCTGGCACTTTGAAATTTCTTGTTCACGACACCGTCGCAGGTCACAATGGTTATTCTTTTATATTCCTTTGACTCCAAGCTAGCTGCTGGATAGTCCATCAAAGGACCGCTCTTCAATCCTTGATTGGACGTCATTAATCGTGATTGAATGAGACTGTATTTGAGAAGATACAATAATCGTTGAAGTGGAATATGAACCCTTTTGATTTAATAACATAGTCAACCAAATCTTCAGTTCTAAAAGTAGAGTAGATTCAAATAAGTCCCAGGATTTATTCTTGGAAGGTAATATCCAATCATAGATTCCCTTCTAATTTGTTTGAAGGAATATCTTGTCAATCAAATACTACAAACTTCCATAAAGTAACTTGCCTTAATCGGAGACCCGCCATTCGTGGGTCTCCAGAATATGTCTATTGATAAGCACAGAAATTAAGCAGTGTTCAAAGGAAGTCTTCAAAAGAAAGACTCTCTAGTTCTGAACAGATAACTCTGAATGGTAATACTAAGTTTCAATAAGATACTTCTGACACATCATATAGTTCTTCAGACGAATAAGCATTCAAAAGAAAAATCATGTTTCATATGATCTTTAGAATCAAATTCATCTGAAGTCTTCAGAAGCAACTCCGTTTGAACATCGTCAAAAGCAACTTCGTTTGAACGTTTTCAGAAGCAACTGTGTGACTGCTCCTTCTCGAGTCTTAATGCCAGAAAGGAAACAATACAAATTTTTGTTTACACATTCATCCTGCAATAAAAACACTACAAATATCACACAGATTCATACTAGAGTATGGATAGTTTTGTCATAAACAAAATATTCAGAGAGAAGGTTTCCACAACAATCTCCCGATTCTTACAATAATATTTCCCTTTTTGATGATGACAAAACTTTCCTAATATCAAAATGATTATTGTAAGAAAAGAATTTGATTAGAAGAAAATTTGAATGTAAGCACAGAAAGATTTCACAAGTGTATAAAGAATTGAATAGCCTATGAATCTTTAATAAGTATAGAGTGTAGGGATATCACCAGAATGTATTGATTAATGTTTTCAAACTGACTTTTTCGTTGCATCCTCCAAACAATATAGAAATAGAAGCTTCTCTGCCCCTTTTTATCATCAACAATAAGCAGGAAATGAAACTGATGGCATTAACATATCATCCCAAAAATAAAGAGTTTAGACAGACATCGTTCAAAATGAAGAAAAAAAATAAAAAACAAGGACCGTTTGAAAATTCAACATTAAACAAATGGAGGTGGAGGTGATTTGGAAGAAGAGGGAATATCTCCATGCTCTTTATTAGCCTCTTTGTAGATTCCCTGATGTAGTTTGCTTCTAATTTTTGCGCATAATCTCTAACAGCTCGGAGATGTGAAAATTCATGGACAATCTTCTCATCACAAGTCAGGCTATATGTCTGCATGTGTGCCATTTAAGCACAGAGCATCATGCCATAAAGATCAATAGATTTCTCAATATTATCTTCTTCTTCTTTTGCGAAACCCTTCATCTCGTTATCTATCTTTTGTTTGAAACCCTTCATCTTTTGCTCAATCATTGTTTCCGTTGTGTCCATTTTCTGAACTATTGCTGTTGCTGCTGCTAAAGGTAAGGAACCATTGTGTAAACTGGACTTGGAATTCATTCATACCTTCAACCACAAGTTTCTTAACATACTAAGCTAGGTTTTGGTATAAATTGGGAGAGTCCGAGATTGATTAGTTAATTTAATTATTCTGATATTCCGTTAACTTGAAGTTTTCTAAGTTTAGATTCCAACAATCGAAGAAAATTGATGTCAATCATTAAAACAAAAAACTTAATCAGATTTCTAATCAGCGCTTAGAATAGGGGAACTTTGATTTCAATTAGGAATCTTAAAATTGGCTTGACGATTGGATGCGCCACAATCTTTAGATCAAATGTCGTGAACGAAACTTTTCTTAAAAAACAATTATAAATGAATGAATTTTGATTTTGGTTGATCGTAACTTGAAATTCCAAATTTGGGAAAAGTCCGTTTTAGAATCCAGCTTTGTAAAATTGGTAGTGCCAAAGTGAAATTAAGTTTAAAATGGGTTAACTTCGATTTTTCTTTCATGTTTTTGACCTTTTTTTTAAAGGTTGATCAAGAGTTGACTTTATTAGTTTGACAAAAAGTCAATTCTAAATAGTTTCTTGGATTATTGATCAAAGCAATAGCTTAGTTTACCTAGGACACTGTGAAACTTGAAAATCTTCAATAAATAAATAAATAACACACACACTGTAAGAAGGCAACAGTTTTTGGCCAAGAAATGGGTCTTGTCTCGATTAAAAAATCTAGTCTTGAGTTTTTTACTTTAACGACTTGTTGGCTAAATACGATACCTATCCTAGTAAACCTTCAATCAGGTACTACATTTAACTAAAATTGTTTTCCAGGCATACTTTGCACAAGCAGCAAGTCAAGCATAGTTCACAGCACACCGTGAGCTTAACATAATTGCAGATTTTATCGTGAGCCATGTATACACAACTCTTTTATTTCGGAAAAGAATAAACGTGTAATTCCCTTACCAAAATCATAATTTATACTATCTTCTAGTACGTTGTTACGCAAACTAACACATCAGAATGGTTAATGACTTCTGAACCAAAAAAAAAACAGAAAAAAAAAAGAGAATGGTTAATGACTACTATTAAACACACAACTAGACATCGCAAGAGGAGATACAGAGCCTGAGCATTTTGCCATCTCTAGGGGCTAGCTACAGGTATACGTGCTCGGGAAGGCGAGGAGTCACAAGGAGTTCGAGTGGGGTGGCTTTAAGATCCGTCATTCCGATTGCCTCGGTCATGTCAACCGGTTCATCTGCGCATGTCGCAACATCGAACCCGTTCAAAAGGGCAGCAAGGGACAACGACATTAGTTGCATGGCCAAATTGATTCCTGGGCACATTCTCCGGCCACTCCCGAACGGTATCAGCTCGAAATTCTGACCTCCAACGTCAAAATCTTTGTGCGTGGTCAAGAATCTCTCCGGCCGGAATTCAAGAGGGTCCGACCATATGTGCGGGTCACGATGGATCTTCCAGAAGTTAAAGAGGAGACGAGTGCCCTTTGGGACGTGATAGCCATCCACGGTGCAGTCTTCCATGGACTCGTGTGGGATGCCAAGTGGGGCTGCCGGGTATAAACGCAGGGTTTCCTTGATGATGGCTTGGATGTACACCAAATTCTTGAGGTCGGATTCTTTTACCAGCTTTTCTCTACCGATTTGTGTGTCTAATTCATGTTGGGCCTTCTTCATGACTTCACGATGGTTAAGTAACAAAGACAAGGCCCATGTTAGAGAGACTGAGGTAGTGTCTGAGCCAGCTAAGACAAGTGCCTACAAAGTAACGCATTGTCAGTAACTGCAACTTGAATCTTCACGCCTCATTGCATGGGTGAGCAGTACCATATTATATGTAGGTTTCATCTCGGACCTAAAATCCATCCGGTAGAAAAAGTTTTTCATTTTCTAAAACTTGAAACCTACCCTACGTGCCTTGTAACTTAGTATTTATCATGCCACATATTTCAAGATGGACTTTAAGAACTACTCAGATTTTACATGTATTCTCAATTGAAAGATTGCATTGTATCGTTACGACCACCACTTTCTGTTGTAATCTACTGACTACAATTAATGTTTAAAGATATGAATAATTATGAACAATAACAATGTGAAAATCCCATTCATAAATATGACTGGAAATGGAAGTTCAAATTATTGACTCCAGATTACACATACATCATCGAACGCCATGAATATGTTAGTATCGCACGAAGAAATGTACCAAGGAACACAAAAACTTGTTTCAAGTACCACATATCTCGAACCTACCCTAAATATGCTGAGCTTGGAATCAAACAGTTCCCCACAGATCATGTTTTAGGTTCTAGGTCCTGAAATCTTGCTCACCCCTACTTAGTTATGTAGGAAAATCCAAACCAATAACTTTAATAAATTGGTGGAGGAGGATCATATATATATATATATATATATATATATATATATATATATATATATATATAACATATGTACTCTATTGGAGCAATGTGGGAATACTTCAATTGATAGTTTTGGACCCAAAATATGTTTTAGAGGGATTCCAGGAGGTGGTTATTGTATCTTATATTTGATCGAAATGAGGTGATTATTTGGAACCGATTTTTTTTTTTCCTGTCAAAATTGAAAACACTAACAAAATTTCAAAATATTCTATATGAATCAACATGTCAACTTATATCTTGTGAATTGGTGTTACGGTTGCAAGTGATGTAACCTGTGTAAATTTTCCAGCCTTGTATCCAAACATGCGCTTTGCTTATAGCGTCCGTGTAAAACATTCTTATGTATATGATAAGATCATTTAAAGGGAAAAAAATGGTTCTTCACAACTAGGAAAGAGGTTCAGAAAACACATAGCATGCCATACACCGGGACTATCTATACTAAGCAAATCTTAGATAGATGTTTAGACATGTTATGTGCACAAAAATCTATTTGTGGAATGAGAAATGCTTATCTAACTGCTCCGTCATTTTTAATGTAGTGACGGAGCCTTGTCTGCCACTCATCGGTGAATGATCATGCTAAACTAAACTTACCATGCATGTAGCTTTAACGAAAGTATCGGCATCGTAATCGGGAATCTCTTCGGCAGCATCTACAATGGAGAGCAACACGTCCATGAAATCCTGGTCACTATCCTTGTTATTTCCTTCTCTCTTATTAGTGTTTCTTCTGCTTTTGTGCTCGTTTAGCCATCCTTGAACCACGCGGTCCAGCTCTTGACCCGTCTTCTTCATCATCTTCTCGTACCCGTCCAAATCCAACCGCCTCAAAATTGGGAACGCGTCCGACACTACGAACCTCCCCGCCAAATCAAAAAAGTCCCTCAAAGCGTCTCGACCCTTCTCGTCTTGTTCGTCCTCGTATCGTTTCCCCACTATCATCCTAAAAACCACATTTAGAGTTATGTCGCCAAACCATCGCTTCATGTCAACCAACACCTTCTTTGGTGCGCCATCGCAGTTTTCCACATATCGCTTATGCAAGTTGTTTATGGATGCTTGGACCTCCGACTCCCGGATGTGCTTGAGCAATTCCAGCCGGTGGTTGGAGAGGAGTTCCAGTATGGCGATCTTCCGCACATGGCGCCAATAAGGGCCATAGGGAGCAAGGCCAAACATGGCATAATCGTAGGCCATGACCTCGGAGCTAATAGACTTGGGTCGACTAGCAAACACTTTATCGTTCACAGTAAGACACTGCTTGGCTATCTGTCGATTACTAACTATCAACGCTCGATGAACTCCCATCTTGACTGTAAAGATCGGTCCGTACTTGTCAGCCATGTTTGCTAGGACTATATGGGGCGGCACGGGACCTCCTAAGAGATGGAGATGGCCGATCAAAGGCCACGCGCCGCCTCCTTCTGGCAAGGAGGCTTCTCCATGGCCATCGACACTTGCTCTGTTATTTCTGGTTGTTATCAGTTGCGAAGCAAGGCAATAGAGAAAGATTGCGAAGCCAAAGATCATGCCAGCGAGAGCGAGGACCGTGGTCGGAAACGAGAAAGAGGACTCCATGATTGTGAATGAAGATAAGGTTTCGGAGAGAAATATGTACATGGATAGCATCAGAGCTTGGCTTATTTCGACTGTCAAAGATTCGTCTGCATTGATTGGAATACGTAAGCAGATAGGTCATATGGAAGAAAAATTCAGGCATTTGTATGCTTCCGTGGAGTTTTTTCTTCTAAAATAATGTTAAAAAAATAAATATTTGCAAAATAAATCTTTAAAAAAAATATTTACTATTTTAGGTCTCCCTATATTTAAATTGCCGAGAAAGACTTGGGGGACCCTGTTCCCTCTCCCATGGTGGTGGGAGAGGAAACAGGGGCCGTGGGTGGGGCTTCTCCCCAATTGCCGAGGGAGGGACCTCGCTACCTTACTTTTTTTTTTTTAATAATGTAAAAATAAAAAATATTTATAATATTATATTAAAAAATAATTTATTTAAATTTTTGAGTGTTGCATCTTTAATTTGTTTGCATTGTTCAGTAGTTGGATTATCGAGCAAAACGTTTTAATTTTTTAAATTTATGTAAATATTTTTTCGATGCCGCATCGTCGCTTCGCGATCCTATCATAAGAAAATATTACGTGTTTCGACTCTAAGAAAAGCAAGCAAACGAGCGAGGCGACGGTGTTTGCTCGTAGGGCCGTAGAGCGATCATATTTTTGTAAAAAAAAAAAAAATTATGTGCCTCGACTTCGAGAAAAACAAGGAAATGAGCGAGGCGACGGTATTTGCTCGGGAGGCCGTGGAACGATCATATTTATGTAAAAAAAAATTTGCTTATCTCGACTTCGAAAAAAGCGAACGAACGAGTGAAGCGACGACGTTTGCTCGCGGGAATGCGAAGCGATTATATTTACGTAAACAAATATTTGCGCGCCTCGACTTCAATAAAAAAGAGCAGGGCAACGGTGTTTGCTCGCGGGGCTGCTGAGCGATTATATTTACGTAAAAAAAATATTTACTTGTCTCGACTCTGAAAAAAGCGAACGAACGAGCGAAGCGATAATGTTTGCTAGCGGGACCGCGAATCGATCATATTTATGTAAATTTGCATGCCTCAACTTCGAGAAAAATAAGCGAGGCGACAGCGTTCACTCACTGGGTCAAGGAGCGATCATATTTACGTAAAAAAATATTTACGCGCCCTGACTCTGAAAAAAGCGAGTAATGAGTGAGGCGACGACGTTCGCTCATGGGACCGCGAAGCAATCATGTTTAGGTAAAAAAATATTTACGTGCCTCGCTCGTCGCCTTGACTCCAAGAAAAGTGAGCGAACGTGCGAGGCGACGGTATTCGCTCGCGAGGCTGCGAAGCAGTCATATTTGTGTAAAAAAATATTTAAGACGGGATCGCGAAGCGACGAGACAACGTCAAAAAAATATTTACATAAATTAAAAAAATTAAAATATTTTGCTCGACAGTTGAGCGAAGCAAACAAATTAAAAATACAAAACTCAAAATTTTAAATAATTTATTTTTAATCTAACGTTATACATATTTTTTATTTTTATATTATTAAAAAAAAGTAAGGAGAGAGAGTGAGGAGTGGGGCCCCCACGCGGAGGCATACACCTCCACACCTCCCACGGCAATTCAAGTCTATCCCATCAATACCTAAAGCAGTAAATATTTTTTAAATAAATTAATTTTTTAAATATTTTTTTCGAAAAAAACTCTGTTCCGTCAGCGTCAATAAAGCTGTCCGGGGACATTAATATTTTACTGCGGATCTTGCTTTTCTAAATTATCATAGGCAATATCGTTTGGTGCTCAGTACTGGGACGAGGGCCGTCGATTGTGTTGCTTAGAAAGTCAAAATGGAATTTTTTAATACAAGTTCCCAAGTGCGTTCATCCGTTCTATGTATCAGGTCCGTGTTTTTCAATTGAGACTCCTACAAAACTTATATACAAAATATTCGGTGATATCGTTTGTACATTGAATACATATATTACTATGTACCAATCTTAATATATCCAGCCTTACTCGTTCTAGTGGCAAGCGAGATGAGGGGACATGAATTCTATAGAAGGTATACCTAATTGTTATATCATGTAGTGGTAACTCATGATATAACAAGGCTCCCGCTAACATGACAACCTGATGTTACTGTCATTATTTCTGATCTCATGATTTTTTAATTAATAAGTATTTTATACAGAACATGTGATGTTGTTGTGTGGATCTACGGTTAGAAATAACTAATAATACTGTTATACTGAAATGTAATCTTTTTTCATGTAACAAGTCAATAAAAAAAAGAGAGCATAAAAATATGAATCCGAGCACGGTGAATTTGTTTAGGACCGGATAAAGATAATTGATAGGTTCGTTGTTTCATGGCTATCACGTTACATAACTGTTAATAAAAGGATTTCTCCACCGTTTTGAGGGTAACAGGACCTGGTACACAGCCCACAAATTTACCAAAATAAACTTATTCTTTAAGAGAAATGACCACGGATCTAAAAATCCTAACACATATAAAAATAGCAGGAGTGTTAAATATACCCGCGTCGGGCAACCCGGCCCGACCTAAAATTTTCTTAAAGTTTTGGGAATTTTCGTGCTAGGTTAGGCACTCAGGCCAAGTCGGGCTGGCTCGCTGCCTGACTTTATTTAATACCCTTTTTATTTTTAATTTATTTTCATATTCTTTCACTTTAAGGGTTTATTGATTGATTTTAACTCTAAAAAATTTAAAAAAGGAAAAAAAAAATTCGGCCAGGTTCGGGCCAACCCAAGAGCGGCACTGTTTCGTTCAAGCCGGGCCGAGACCCGATCCATTGACAACCCTAATATAAAGCACCGCCCCCAAACCTCTTGGTCTGGTAGGTATAACCTCCCCTTGTCGTGCTCCATCGTCTATCCTCTGTTATTGGCCCATAGGTTCTCGCGTCGTGTCAAGAACCCAGTCCGTCTCTTTTTGTCTCTATTTAGATAACCAAAAAGTAAGCACATGCTGAAACAGACAATCGTGCTGTAGCTCCTTGGCCGCCTCTATTGATCCAAATCCGAAGTCGCTAAGGCGGGAACGAGGAGACAGAGAGAAAGGGGAGGGAACTCGGGGAAGAATGGGGATGGATACGCCGGCCAAAGGGATGTATCCGATTGAATTTGGGTAAGACAAAAAATTATCCAACCCAATTAACTCATTCATATGTGATATAAATTTAGTAAGCCATACTTGTCTCTCTATTCATAGCCGATCCAACTCATTTATCCAATTTATGAAAAAAAAATCACCTAGTTGACCTAGTTTAAGCACTTCATGTATGTATATTATTTGAATAAAGACAAAATTTCAACTATAAGATGCTAAAGAATTGCTTTCAACGTTGCACCTAATTTTTAACTTTTGAATTGAATCACAATGAAGCACAAGAGAAAGTTAGTATTTGATAGTGAATTTATAAAATTACAGCAATAAAGTAAATGGAATGTAAGATATTGAAGAAGATGATTTTATACTGACCATGGATTGCAACAAAAGAAACCTAGATTAAAATATTACATTACATAACGCTACCAAATACAATCAAGGAAAGATATATTCCAATAACTAAAAACTAACAAGATTTCTAAACATAAAAAATGGGGAAAAAAGCGTCTTGGCATTTTGAATAAGGGTGAATCAGACTCATCTCAAGGGCCTGCCAAGACTTATCAATACTTGCAACAGTGTGGGGAGTTTATTATTATCTCGTAGAGGGTGAAGAGAGGATCACAAAGGAGAGTTGGTTTGCCCAAATTATGAACCCATTTAATATTCATATTTTTTTTTCGAGTTATGTCCTTTAACTGCTCATTTATTGAACATAACTAATACATAAAGTACTCAACCCGTCAAATATGGATTAAGCAATGGGTATTTGACAAGTCTAGAACGGGGAAGAGTGCGTGGTTGGTGGGTGCAGAAGGAGGAGAGTGACAAGTATGATTGGAATATGCCTATGTAGATGTCCACTCAAAGAGGATTGTTTTTTGTTTTTACAGGTCCCGAGTGCATTTATGGATTCGGTGGAATTCGAATCCACACCAGATGCGAATGCCTACAAGAAGACCAAGCGATGAGGAGAACCTAGTCAGTCTTCGAGTGCTTCGAATCGACAAATCTAAGCATTTATAAAAGTGTTATTGAGTCGGTTTCTGTACCGTGCATCGCCGTTAATCAAGCGACGATCCGCCAAGTCAGCAAAAGCGTCGACCCATTGGTAACCACGCAAAGAGAATGACTGTATTTAGAGAGAAGGCGTGTAAGCGAGCAACAAAAGGTGCCATAACTCTTTGTCAACAATTAAAGTTGTTGTTTATCTTTTGGATGAATGCACGTGTAACGTGCGAGAACTCTATTGGAAAAGGCCCAACAGATGATTAGTCTATTAGGGAAGTGCTGTAGTAAAAGCCTGGAGCGTGACAAAAGGCTCTACACTTGTAGCAAGGGAAATTTATCAAAAAAAAAATCATTAATTAAATTTCACTTTCGTCAATTTAATCCTAAACCTCTTAAAATTTCTAACATTTTGCCAATTGATTCGCATATGTTGAAAATTATTGATATGGACACCGGCCATTTTACGTGACATAATTAACACTGACATGAATATATTGCAATAATATTTAAACATTTTTTTAAATGTCTTGCTTTATTTTTGTATTTCTTTTTTTCTCTATTTTTTTCCTCAATAGTCGGCGAGGGTGCTAGGGCTCTTGCAAGCCACTTAGGATACTACTTATGAAAAATCTTCAAAACTTGTCTCGATTTATCTTTCTAGGGTTTTTCTCCTCCCAAAAATGGACCCCAGCCACACCCTCTCCTTCTGTAGAAAATTTTCTATGGGAGTAAAAAGGACCTCCCCAATCACATATAGAGCCCGTCGAGCGCACGAACATCCCACCAGGCCGTTCTTCTTGTCAATAATCGCTCAGGATTCCTTCGGCCCACAACCGTAGAGTTCTCTATTAGTCTATAAGCATGCGGAAGCGACAAACATCTCCATCTCAAAATACAAACGAGATGACTTAGGACGAAGAATGTACATCTTTTTATTTCACCAAAGTCAAATACAAATCCAACACCAACAATAGATACAACCTCTAAGGTCAAATCAAAAGGTTAAAATCTATTTCTCCAATGTCGTCTTCCAATGCCAATTCATGGCACGCTCGGGTTACCGTCGCTTGGGACTTGAAAAATATTAATCCTACGGTGGGTGAGATTTACATCTCAGCAAGTGACACCTAAACCTAAACCTAAACATCAGTCCCCCCATACCACAACACAATACCAGATGTAGAAAACTATCAATACAATGGCACAAGGCCTTCATAAATCAAGCATCTTGGTAAGGCAGACATAAACTCAGGGTCATAGTTAGACATACTCAATCTCAAGGGTTCAAGCTTCAGGCACATGACATATATACAAACACACATAACTTCCAAAAGTTATCACAATCATTTATCGTCTAGGCTCTCAGCCGCGATGTACTTCTCCAGGCACTCTAGCCAATTGATATCACCGAGGCTACAAGCTAATCGGTATCACTAGGGCACCAAGCTAATGCGATCTCAGGGGCTACAAGCCAATTGATCGCTGGGGGGCATTATAGCCCATTCATCTAACATCGACACCATAGCCGTTTATATAGCATAGATATTATATCCATCTATACAACATAGACATTATAACCAATTCAATAACATAGGCACTATAGCCTATTCAATAACGGGGCTTCATAGCCAATTCATATGAATCTAAAACTCAATAGCCGAACTATATCACCAAACCCAATAGCCACTTACATCACAAGGCTCTCTAGCCGCGATATATACCTCAAGGGCTCAATACCCTTTTCTTTTCACTGGGCACTATAGCAACTTCTTCCATATATGGCACCATAGGCATTTCCTTATTACTGGGGCACTCTAACCATCTTAAATCTCAATTATCAATCATAATCTAATCATCACACGATTGCATCAAGCAATTTAAGCCACAAGCTTCACCGATCAGTCAATTCATCTAACCAATCTATCTAGTAGTGTCCTAGTGTTCAAGTAAAAATTTAAGGAACAATTACCCTTGATCAAGCTAGCAATTTCCAAGCCAAATGATCCTTTTAGCTCAGTAAACTCACGGCCAAGTGATGATCCTAGATAACCCACTCATTCTTCAATTTCACCACACCAATATCTCAATAATTAATCAAATAACAACTTAGGATGTCTTAGCAACCATTTAACGACATGAAGACACTCCAATGAACCCTAAAAAATTTTTGGTCCAATTAATCCTTCAACAAAATAGAACCGGTTCCCTTTAGTCTGCTCAAATTAGCCAATAATTCCATCCTAGGTTGTAATTTCTCACGAAATAAACTTGCTAACATCTTAATTTACATGTCTAGGAACCTCACCGAGAGTTTCGGAGCAAAATTACCCCTTTTTGGTCTTCTAATCGGCCCGTTTCCTCTAGGCATGAAAATGACCATAATCTGCTCCATATAAATCAAGATGTTTCATCCATTAAAACCCATCTCAACTCTCAAAAAACCTCAATCTCAGCTTATTAAACTCTTATACTATGAGTTTAAAGTGGCTCACCGAAAAGTTGGAGCCAATTGAAGCCTTGAAGCCCCCCAAAAACAGATTCTCGACAAAACCGGGTCAGATTCTGATCTTTGCCCACTCAAACCGACCTACGGGACAAACGACTAAGCCAAATTGAGCTGATAATACCTTGTTGGAATGGCAAGACGATACGATTTCAGATGGTGGTGGTTTTACCTCAATTTGATATTGGACGATAAAGTTATGGCAAGAATAGTGAAGCAGTTTTTGTCTTTCCGCGAGAAAGCTTCTTGGCCAAGGGAGACCAAAGGAAGGAGAAGAAGAAAATTGAAGGAAAATAGAGGGAGAGGGGGTGCACGGCTAAAGATGGTGTAGAATGAGGCTTCCCGCAAATAATTGATGTATTAATTTGACAAGATTGATTGGTGAACTAATTAATGCTTGGCTTCTCCTTGGTTGACACTTGTCAAGCTTTTAGAAGACCTTGGTCCACCATTGACTTCCTTTGACTCTATCCACGTACATTTTCGGCAGCCATAAAGAGGATCTAAAATGACTAAAATGACCTCCATTAGTTTTTAAGGCAAGGCCAAAGGTCGAGGGGCAAAGTCGTCATTTTACACTTTTTGCCCGAAATTTCAATTTTTCAATATAAATCACCCTCGATGAGGCGACGTCCATTTCAACTCAAATGTTGGCATTCTTTAATGTCCAATACCCAAATCTCGAGGTCCAATTTCATGTCGAACTCTCGTCAACTGTAATTCCTATCTATTTCTAACTGACGGGCGACTCTTGCAGGCGATACGTGTATCAACTTTGGGATTTTTCTCAAGCCGTAGCGACTTTGGTTGTCATGCAATTGCGAGGGTTTATCGCTAGCTCATGCGGTCCTGATCATCAGAATTCGATTTAGGAAATTCTCGCAAATTACACATTGATTAAGCGAAATCACCTGCGTCCCAACGTATAACGCTAGCAAGATATTTATGATCGTTCCTAGATTGATCTCTGCTGGCCCAAAATATTTCATCACAATCTTTATGGTCAAAGTGTCATTTCTCATTCAAATTTTCTAGGTCAACGTATTTGACTCCGTGTCAGTTTTTCCCTTTTGGTCAATATGTCACGCCCCGCGCCCCAGGCACGAGCACGCGACTCCCTGCAAGTAAACCAAAATATCTCTCGTGGTCCCAAGATCCACAAATAAGTCGAGAGACATACTATATACAAAGCATGCAGAAGCGGCTGTACAATAACTCCCCCATACAAATATAAAGTGGGACCTGGATAGCGAGAATACTACCATACATAATATCCGAAATTTCATACAAGAGCATAGCAACTAGATTCACTAGGGAGACGGGGTAATAAAAAGAGGTTCATCACCTATCAAAGGAAATAGGCATTAGGGTCGCCGTCAAAAGTCGGACTAGAATATCAGGAGCTCTTAAGACGAACTGCTGGAGTCATCAGTCTCCTCTATCTCCTTCGTGGGCACGTACTCCGAGAAGGTCTTCGAGCAAACCTCTACGGTGTCCTCCATGGTCTCCTTAGTAGACGGCTCCACCAAGTCCTCCTCAATAGCTTCGACTACTATGACCTCCTCAGTGTCCTCCAAGGTCGGGGTCCTCTCAGGTCCGTTACTCGAATCGGCAACTGACCCCTCAGCCTGCTCTAAATCCCGAGTGGGATGATACCAACTAGGGACGACTCTCCAAGGCACCTCAATGGGCTTCAGCGGCCCTGTAGAAACATCCCCAACATTCTGGAACCAAGCCTCATACCTATAAGACTTCCAGCTACTCCCACCCTCGTCTACCAATACTACTGTATATTTTATAACATAAATGGTTCTCTGCCCATCAAGGAACTCGTCAAAATAGACAGACATCTCTTTGGGGTCTCCAAATTTGATAGGCCACATCTTCAGGACCTAGGATCTATAAAAAGGGGGTCCCACAATGGGGTGAGATTTACATCTCAGTAAGATGGATCCTAACCCTAGGTTAGGCCGACAATCCACTCAGGCAGTCATAAATATTAACATGTCACACAAATAGACAAGTGAGGCATTCAATTATCGATACAACACACATATGTCAGGCATGTAGTCATGGCATCATAACACATCCAGATGATCATGCACAAATCGCCATGCCACATCGCCACTTTCACCCTTCAGACTACCTCATTCTCATGCCCGCGTTTATAACTCCTTAAGCTCGGTCCGCGTAAACGCATCAGACCGTCATTGACAACCCGCGTAAACGTATCAGGTTTCAATGTTACTCCAGCCCAGTGTCGACACATCATAACTCTGTCCTGCATTTCAACTCATTAGGACTATGGCTTTCTCAACCTCGTGTCTTATACACATCAGGGTGCCATACAACTCCAACCCCGTGCCTCAGCTCCTCAAGGTATTACTCACACCGCCCCGCGTCTCAAATGCCTCAAGGTACTACTATGTCTCAGCCATGCCAAAGTTTCAATTCAATTTACACACAAAATGCAATGTGCAACTCAAGCATAAATCATTCATTTATGGCATGCAAGACGATCAATTGACATTCACACATGGTAGTCATTTCAAAACATAAACATTGACACACATTCAAATCCTTTATGCCATCCTAAGATGCACAAAGAACAATCACTTTAAAAACCTTTCAAGGATCACCAAAAATTCACCCGACTCGCCCAATTGAGTCCAATCTTCCTATCATAAGTTTAGGGTTCCCTTACCTCAAGCTTAATGTCACAAATTCCCTCCTCAAGCACCTCCTCAAATTTGGTCCAAGTGGTCCAAGACCAAGTCCACCGCGCAACCTATGAAATTCCAACCAATCGTCAACTTATCTTACCCAATTCACCCATCCATTAACCACCAACCTTAATGACATGACCCTCAACATTCTAGCATGTCTCAATAATGAATTTGAGACTCAAATCCAACTCATAATAGCCTCCACAGAATCGGTTTGCACAGAACCGAACTGGCTATTTTCGATTCTGTGTATACCGAGATTATCCAGCCGTTAAACTACCTCAAATTCACCATTTATTCACTAATCTACTTGCTAACATGTAAATCTAAGGGTTTGGGAAGCTCACCGAAGATTTGGGGCCGAGTCGTCGCCGGAAACACCTTGAATATCACCGGTTTCCCTTCGTCCTCCAACCGGCAGTTTCTGTCTATCAAAGGTGACACCATTTCATCATCAAAACTCCGTCAAATTCGGCCCCAAGTTTTATCACAACTTATTATATGAGTCTCCTAGATCTTCACAAAATTTGGCCAAAATATTCAAACATTAAGAGGTCCTACGGAGTCCTAACAGCAGCTTACCTCCAGCTGCGACGATTTCTTCGACTTTTGGGAGAATGGCTGGCCGGAGCTCTTCGGTGGGTCAAACGACTCCCTTCCACTTCGAGGATGTTGGAAAGAGGTCCGGCAAGGGTGGATGGTCGGCTCGCCAGCTAGAGATCGCCGGAGAGGGTTGTCGGCGGTAGCGAACCAGCGGAGCAGAATCGGTCGGACGAGCAGCAAAAAGAGAGGAAGAAGAAGAAGAAGCTCTCGGTGGTAATGGAGGTGAATGGTCGGCCAAGAGGGAGAGAGAGAAAGGCTATATTCAACTTTAAAAGTCAATGAGTTGAATGGTAGTCGGGGAAAAGTGGACATGACCACTCATTGCCTAATCTATTAACACATGTCCCAAGTGTCATTCAAGCAAATCCAATGGCCAAGATTCATCCAACCTTTCGGCAGCCTTGGGGTGTATAAAAGATCAAAATGCCCTCGTCCAATTATATAAATAAGGCTAGGTCTTAAGGGGCAAAATGGTAATTTTACCCCCGACGTCCGAAACGTCGTTTTTCTCATTCCAATATTCTTCGGTAAGGCGACGATCAATCCAAATATGACGTTGGAATTCTTGATTCTCTATTTTCAATTTTCTAGACTCGTTTCTGATCGTTTTCTCTATCAGACGTGGTTCCAACCTATCCCGAACCGACGGGCGGCTTTTTCTAACGTTACGAGTATCGACCTTATGATTCATATCACATTTAGGGCTCGTCAATTCATGCCGACTTTGGTTGTCATGTAATTGTGAAGGTCTATCACTAGTTCCGATGGTCTCAATCGTCACTGTCCGATTTAGAAAAATTTTGCAAATTATACGTTGGTTCAATGGCATCACCCACGCTCCAATCGTATAACACTAGCAATGTATTCCTTAATCATTCTTAGATCGGCCCTTTGCGGTCCTAAATATCCCCTCGACAATCCTTATGGTCAAAGCGCCATTTCCTATTCGAGTTCCCTAGATCCACGTACCTTGTCTCACGTTAGCCTCTCCCTTTTGGTCAGTCAACTCAAATTGATCAGATTTGAGCGAGATATGACTGAAACACATCGTTAGATACACTTCTCACTAATGAGTCTGAAAATGACTGAAAAATCAGAATGTCACAACTCTTCCCCCCTTACAAAAACTTCATCCTCGAAATTTACATCAAACTTAATTACTCAAATAAATAGGGGTGTTGTCGCCTTATCATCTCCTCGTTTTCCCACGTGGCGCCTTCAGTTCCATGGTGCTCCCACACAACCTTGATCAATGGAATCATCTTATTCCTTAGAGTTTGCTCCTTCTGGTCTTCAATCCTAATCGGTTTCTCCACGTAGGATACTCGGTCGTCTACTTCTATGACCTCATAGTCCAGCACATGTGTTGGGTCTGGTTCGTATTTCTGCAACATTGACTCATGGAAGATATTATGTACCTGGGATAGATTAGGAGGCAAGGCAAACCTGTAGGCTAGGGTCCCAATTCGCTCCAAAATTCAAATGAACTCACGTATCTTGGGCTCAGTTTTCCCTTCTTTCCAAATCACGATAATCCCCTCATCGGCGACACCTTGAAGAAGACATGATCGCCTACTTAAAACTCCAAAGGCTTACACCGCTTATCCGCATAACTCTTCTGACGACTTTCTGCCGTCCTTAGTCTATCCTGAATTACCTTTACCACTTCCATAGATTGCTCTACCAACTCTGGGCCTGTGATACTTCTTTCTCCGACCTCATCCAAGCAAATTGGGGTTCTACAAGCCCTTCTATAAAGTGCTTCAAATGGTGCCATTTGGATGCTCTGCTGGTAGCTATTATTATACGCAAATTTCACAAAATGCAACTGATCTTCCCATTCACCTTTAAAATCTATGACGCACGCTCGCAACATGTCCTCAAGCGTCTAAATCATCCTCTCCGACTGTCCGTCCTTTTGTGGATGGTACGCCGTGCTAAATTGTAGCCGGATTCCCATAGCATCTTACAGGCTTTTTCAAAAGTTCGTTGTGAACTTGAGATCTCTATCTGAGGTAATTGTTACAGGCACTCCATGTAACCTCACTATCTGTCTCATGTACAACTCATTGTATCTATCCATTGCGAAATCCTTTCGCACAGGAATGAAGTGGGCGGACTTGGTCAATCTATTCACGACTACCCATATAGAGTCGTGACCTCTCTGGCTCTTTGGGAATCCCATCACAAAATCCATAGTTATATGCTCCCAATTCCATTCCGGTATTTCCAATGGCTGTAATAATCCTCCAAGCTTACAGTGCTGTACTTTCACTTGCTGGCATGTCAAGCATTTTGCCACATACCTCGCTACATCCACCTTCATCTCGTTCTACCAATAGTGCTAGCGTAGGTTCTGATACATCTTCGTACTTCTCGGGTGGATGCTATAATTGCTCCTATGAGCCTCCGATAAAATCCTTTCCTTGAGTCCTTCGTACTTTGGCACGCATAGACGTCCTCGGAACCTCAAGAATTCGTACTCCGACACCTGAAACTCTGGTTTTCTCTTTGCTGCGTCCATCTCTAGGATTTTCTGAATTTCTGGGTCTATAGACTGTAAGGTCTTTATTCCTTCCTAGACCTTAGGTTTTACCCTCAATGTAACCATCAAACTGGACAACTGGCAGACTTCCTGTCTGAACTTGAAATCTCTTAAATCCTCGATCATCGACCAACCTTTTACTAACAGACAGACGATACTCGACTTCCGACTCAGCGTATTTGCGACTCTGTTTACCTTCCTAGGGTGATACAATATATCGCAATCATAATCTTTGAGTAGCTCCATCCACCGACGCTGCCTCATATTCAGCTCTTTCTGGGAGAACAGATACTTTAAGCTCTGGTGGTCGATATAAATCTGAAACATCTCACCGCACAAGTAATGTCTCGAGATCTTTAGAGCAAAAATGATCGTTGCTAACTCCAGATCATGCATTAGGTAGTTCATTTCGTGTCGTCTCAACTGTCGAGATGCGTAGGCCACTACTCTTCCATGCTGCATTAGCACACAACCCAGTCCTTTCAGCGATGTATCGCTGTATATCTCATAGCCCCCTAGTCCTGATGGAATCGTCAACACCGGTGCAGTCGTCAATCGATGTTTGAGTTCTTGAAACCTTTTTTCGTACTTATCTGTCCATTCAAACTTTGTTCTTTCTTTGTCAACCTCGTCAATGGGATGGCTATGGATGAAAATTTCTCCACAAAACGCCTGTAATACCTTGCCAATCCCAAGAAACTTCTGACTTCAGTGACCGTAGCGGGCCTAGGCCAATTCGTTACCTCTTCGATCTTCGCAGGATCCACTGCGATTTCTTCTCCAGATACCACATGACCAAGAAATGCTACCTTATTCAGCCAGAACTCGCATTTGCTCAACTTAACGCATAGCGAGTGTTCCCTCAAGGTCTGCAAGACAATCCTTAGGTGCTCCTCATGTTCTGCGTCACTCCTTGAGTAAATCAAGATATCGTCAATAAAGACTATGACGAATCTATCCAGGAATTCCTTAAATACTCAATGCATCAAGTCCATGGATGCGGCTGTAGCATTGGTCAATCCAAAAGGCATCATTGTGAACTCATAATGACCATACCTAATCCTAAAAGCAGTCTTAGGTATGTCTTCCTTCTTGATCCTTAATTGGTGATACCCGATCCTCAAGTCAATCTTTGAAAATACCGCTGCTCATTGCAACTGATCAAACAGGTCATTGATTCTCGACAGTGGATACTTATTCTTCACTGTTACCTAGTTCAGCTGCTGATAGTCGATGCATAGATGCAAAAACCCATCCTTCTTCCTTATGAATAACATCAGCGCTCCCCACGACGAAGCACTCGGTCGGATAAATCCTTTATGCAGTAGTTCCTGCATTTGCACCTTTAACTCCTTTAATTCTGATAGGGACATCCTATAAGGTACCTTCGAGATAGGCTCCGTTCCGGGAGCTAACTCAATCACAAATTCTATCTTTTGCTTTGGTCGTAACCCTGGCAACTCTCGGGAAAATATGTCAGGGAATTCACGCATTACCTAGATACTCTCTAGTTTTGGCTCCACGGCAGTCATGTCCATCACCGCGACTAAATACGCCTGACATCCTTCAGATATCAACTTTGTCATTTCAAGAGATGAGACTAAGAGAATCGAGATCCCTCATCGACTTTCCGCGAATTCAAAACTAGGGCGGCCTTTCAAGTAGAAACGAATTATCCTACTACCACAATCTACCACTGCACCCTGTTTACCCAACCAATCCATCCTTATGATCACGTCAAAATCGTACATGGCCAATACAGCTAGATCAATACTCTCCTTACTCCCTCCAATCATGATTTCACAGTCAGCACAGCCCAATGAAACCAGTATGTTATCCTTTAACGGAGTGGCAACATGCAGAATTATACTCAACGGTTTTAACTTCATACCCACCAAATTAGCAAATCGAGCAGACACAAATGAATGCGTGGAACAATGCATATGTAGATTGGTCACACAAGTAAACCGTACCTATGACCACGCCTGGCATTTCCTCCGCTTCTCTGCGGGCTACTGCATATACTCTACCCTGAGCTGGGGGTCGATTCTGATCAATCTGGGGAGTGGCAGTAGACGATTCAGCCTGCGGTCGTTGTCCTTGAGGTCGATTTGTCGGACCTTGATTCGGGCATGTCCTCATCTGGTGGCCTATCTGACCACACTTAAAGCAAGCTCCAGTCCTTACCGGGCATGGCCCACTTCCATGCCTTCTGCCACAGAGACAACAGCTCCAATTCATAGGATTTGGTGGCTTCACAATGTTTTTCCTCACTGGAGGTATAAAACGCCTATTACCCGCCATCGATCTCTTGCCCATCTGACGGTTGTCTCGGAATGGTGAAATAAAATAGCACGACTTATGTATCTAGGGAATAGTCGCTTTTATTTTCTTATTACGAATTCGAAATTGATGCTTTATTTATCACCAAGTAGAGATGAATACTATATGGTAGCGGCGGGAAATTCTTTAGCGCAAAAAAATATGAGAATATCCTCTGGTGTAGAGGGAATTGCATGCATAGAAATTCGAAAAAGAATTGACCTGATTCAAGTAACAATGGGTGACGGTATTCTGCCTAAATAGTAAACACAGGTAATAAATAAACTGCGATCCAAATGCGGCATTCCTCTCCTTCAAGTCTCTTTCAATCATCTGGCCCCGCTCATATATTTCCTTATAAGTCCTCAGGTTTAGGGCTATCATTTGACCGTGGAGCTCAGGCCTCAATCCGTCCCGAAATCTCTGTGCTTTATCGTGGGGATCCTCTACAGATCGAGGTGCGTACCTTGACAGTCTGGAGAACTCGGCTTCATACTGGTCCACTGTCAGTTGATTTTGACGCAACTGTAAAAATTCCACTTGCTTCCTTTCCCTAACCTTCTCCGAAAAGTATTTGTCGTTGAACGTCGTCTTAAAGGCATACCAGGTCATGGCCATTCCTTTAGGGAAAACTCCATTCCTAGTGGTAGCCCACCAATCGTTTGCGGTTTCTTCTAGCTGGTACACCGCCAACAGTACTTTCTCTTCGTCTGTGCACCTCAACACTTCAAAAGCTTTTTCCAACTTCTCAATCCACTTGGGTGCTAGCTCAGGAGTCTCTAGTCCCTTCGAATTGGGTCGGCTTCAGCTTTATAAATTGTTCTACTAACTGACCCATCTGTCTAGCCACGACAATCTCCTTCTAAGCATTCACAGCCTCATTACCCTGGTTGTGATCATCGGGGTTTCCATTGCCCCCGTTGTTGCCTTTGTTGCCATTGACGGTAGTTATGGCGGCTTCTACCACCTGGGCTATGGCAGCATCCTGATCTTGGGTCTGCCTGTCAATGAGGTCGTCAATCCTCTCTAGCGCCCTCAGCACGCCGTCCATTCTCGGATCTTCTGCTATAGTTGGCCTTGAGCTAGAGGCTCCGCCTCTAGGCCTTCCAAATCTCTTAGATGGGTTGCTCATCCTTATATTCTTTTACTGAGCCTGATCCACCACAAGTTCAGCAATGAGTTAGTACTCACTCATTCATCCAAGTCTAGAGCTGCCATCTATACCTTAACAGAAACAGTTATAACACAACAGTCCTCCACACAACAACTCTAGAGACATTTCAACAAGTAGCCCATGGCCATTCCTCAGTTCCGTTCACTCAAACGGTTTACTAAAATAGGCCATACTCATTCACTTAACATGCCAAAATCCAGAAATGACTTTCCACACTAAGTAGGGAACTTAATTCTTATACATTACCACAATCCTGCCAAGGCCAAATGCCAACCATAAGTGCCAAGTCACGTGCTATGCACCCCTATGCCATATCCTAGCTAGTCTCCAAAGGTCTCGCTACCCGTCCTTGTCCCAACTTAATCCTTCTTATTACTCTAGTCCTCAATCAACTTTAGATCGAGCTGACCTTACTTTGATACCACATCAAACGGGGATGTCATGCCCCGCGCCCCGGGCATGAGCACACGACTTCCTGCAAGCAAATCAAAATATCTCTCGTGGTCCCAAGATCTACACATAAGACGAGAGACATACTCTATATACAAAGCACGCGGAAGCGACCGTACAATAACTCCTCCGTACAAACATAAAGTGAGATCTGGATAGCAAGAATACTACCATACATAATATCCGAAAGTTCATATAAGAGCATAGCAACTAGATATACTAGGGAGACGGGGTAATACAAAGAGGTCCATCACCGATCAAAGGAAATAGGCATCAAGGTCGCCGTCAAAAGTCGGACTAGAATACCAGGAGCTTCTAAGACAAACTGCTGGAGTCATCAATCTCCTCTGCCTCCTCCGTAGGCACATACTCCGAGAAGGTCTCGGAGATAACCTCTACGGTGTCCTCCATGGTCTTCTCAGCAGACGGCTCCACCAGGTCCTCCTTAGTGGCCTCAACCACTATGACCTCTTCAGTGTTCTCCAAGGTTGGGGTCCTCTCAGGTCCGTTCCTCGAACCAGCAATTGACTCCTTAACCTGCTCTAAATCCAAGGTGGATGACACCAACTAAGGAGGACTCCCGAGGGAACCTCAGTGGGCTTCAGCGGCCTTGTAGAAACATCCCCAACCTTCTGGAACCAGGCTTCATACCTATGAAGCTTCCAGCTACTCCCACCCTCGTCTACCCATACTACTATACATTTTCTGACATAAATGGTTCCCTGTCCATCAAGGAACTCGTCAAAATAGATAGACATCTCTTTGGGGTCTCCAAATTTGATAGGCCACATCCTCAGGACCTAGAATCTGTAAAAAGGAGTCCCACAATGGGGTGAGATTTACATCTCAGTAAGGTGGATCCTAATCCTAGGTTAGGCCGACAGTCCACTCAAGCAGTTATAAATATTAGCATTTCACACAAATAAAAATGCGAGGCATTCAATTATCGATACAACACACATATGTCAGGCATGCAGTCATGGCATTATAACACATCCATATGATCATGCACAAATCGCCATGCCACATCACCACTTTCACCCTTCAGACTGCCTCATTCTCATGCCCGCGTTTAGAACGCCTCAGGCTCGGTCCTCGTAAACGCATCAAATCGTCATTGATAACTCTCGTAAACGCATCAGGTTTCAATGTTACTCCAGGCCAGTGTCAACACATCATAACTCCGTCTTGCGTTTCAACGCATTAGGACTACGGCCTTCTCAACCCCGCGTCTCATACGCATCACGGTGCCATACAACTCCAAGCCCACGCCTAAGCGCCTCAGGGTATTCCTCATACCACCTCACGTCTCATACACCTTAGGGTACTACCATGCCTCAGCCATGCCAAAATTTCAATTCAATTCACACATATAATGCAATATGCAACTCAAGCACAAATCATTCACTTATGGCATGCAAGACGATCAATTGACATTCTCACATGGTAGTCATTTCAAAACACAAACATTGACACACATTCAAATCCTCTATGCCGTCCTAAGACGCACAAAGAATAATCACTTTAAAAACCCTTCAAGACGATAGTTTTCGTCGACATCCGGGAGAATGGCTGACTGGAGCTCTTCGATGGGTCAAACGACTCGCTTCCACTTCAAGGATGTCGGCTAGAGGTCGGGCAAGGTATGGATGGTCGGCTCGCCGGCTAGAGATTGCAGGAGAGGGTCGTCGGCGACAGTGAACCAGCGAAGCAGAATCGGTCGGGCAAGCAACAGAAAGAGAAGAAGAAGAAGATGAAGCTCTTGGTGGGGGTGAATGGCTGGCCAAGAGGGAGAGAGAGAGAGAGAGAGGCTATATTCAACTTCAAAAGTCAGTGAGTTAAATGGTAGTTGGGGAAATTTAGACACGACCACTCATTGCCTAATCTATTGACACATGTCCCAAGTGTCATTCAAGCAAATCCAATGGCCAAGATTCATCCAACTTTTTAGCAGCCTTGGGGTGTATAAAAGACCAAAATGCGCTCGTTCAATTATATAAATAATGCTAGGTCTTGAGGGGCAAAATGGTAATTTTACCCCCGACGTCCGAAACGTCGTTTTTCTCATTCTAATATTCTTCGGTAAGGTGACGACCAATCCAAATATGACGTTGAAATTCTTGATTCTCCATTTTCAATTTTCGAGACTCGTTTCTGATTGTTTTCTCTATCAGATGTGATTCCAGCCTATCCCGAACTGACGGGTGGCTTTTATAGACGTTACGCGTATCGACACTGTGATTCATATCACATTTAGGGCTCGTCAATTCATGGCGACTTTGGTTGTCATGTAATTGTGAGGGTCCATCACTAGTTCCGATGGTCTCGATCGTCACTGTCCGATTTGGAAAAATTTTGCAAATTATACATTGGTTCAGCGGCATCACCCGCGCTCCAATCGTATAACGCTAGCAAATACATTCCTTAATCGTTCTTAGGTCGGCCCTTTGCGGTCCAAAGTCCCCTTGACAATCCTTATGGTCAAAGCGCCATTTTCTATTCGAGTTCCTTAGGTCCACGTACCTTATCTCGCGTTAGCCTTTCCCTTTTGGTTAGTTAACTCAAATTGATCAGATTTGAGCAAGATATGACTGAAACACATCGCTAGATACACTTCTCATTGATGGGTCTGAAAATGACTGGGAAATCAGAATGTCACAGGTAAGTTAACTCGAAAGTGGCCAACACCGAGCGAGTTACAATTCAAATACACCGATCGATATCCTTCCATTCAGTAGCCTCGAGAGGGTTGGAATTCGAAATTTCACAACTCTTCCCCCTTAAAGAAATTTCATCCTCGAAATTTGTAATTTCTCAATTATCCACTTCCATGGGGGTGTAGACGCCTCATCACCTCCTCACTCTCCAAAATAACTCCTTCCATTACTTGACGTTCTCACTTGTCTTTTCTGACAAAAGTTATTGTCTTATAGGACTTGTTTCCTTTAGTCCTCGACTTATACTTGCTTTTTTCTATTCTCTTCCGACATTCATAATAGTAGTCGATGGTACACTTCTGAGCATTCAGACTTTCTTTTCTATTTGTCTATTGACTCGTGGAAATATGTATGTCATACTGTAATCCCTCTTTTCAAATTCCTTGTTGGAAGGCTTTTTCCAGAATGCCGCAGTAGATTCAAGATCGTTTTCTATCACAATCATTACCCGATCATCATGAAATCGCACTCCTTGAGTGCCTCTATCAATTGGCATAATCATCCTACTTAAACGTGATGTTGCACCATCGGGAACACACAAGTTCCATTAGCTTAACCTTGACTATTCAAATTAGACCATATCCTTCTCGACTTCTCAGGCAACCTCATGATTGAATCTTTAATAGTTCTTCCTTGATTACATTCAAGGTCCCCAAATGATCAATTAATCCACCAACTTGCAACGGTTATGCTTTCCCTTCAATCCCTTTAGAGCGATCAATATTTCTAACTCTTGCAGTTCACACCATTACGAGGTCTTTCCTTACATGAACAACGCTACCGTATCTATATGTAATTTTATCCATCGCCGTTGCTTCTCATCAATTCATCTCGAGAAACTACCACTCGATATTTTTGGAGTAGATATAGACTTGAAATCTTCTTTCACCCAAATAATGTTTCCCAAACTTTGTCGTGAGGACATTCGCAAACCAACTCCAATCATGCTCTAAGTATTCTATCTCGTGTGGTCTTATCATCACAATGCATTCGTACTGCCCACTCTAGTCTGTCTTGCTACATCCCAAATTTCCTTTATGCGTCGCGTCATTATGGTTCTATCGACCTTTTTGACTTCAAACAGGATCACTATTATCAGGGCAGTCATCATCTTGACTCAAGTCCTCGAAAAACTTTTCACGTTCATTCATCCATTCGTGTTACATCTCGTCCTTAGTTCATTTTATCAATGGAACAGCTCTTGTGGGGAATCTTCTCACGATTCGTTTGTAACAATTCACCAATCTCAGGAAATTTCAACTTCCAGCAACTCACATCGACTTTAGTCGATTCATCACTTATTCCAATCCTCAAAAGCTTCACAGAAATTTCATTTCCTAAAGATTTCACGACTGAGTAATCTTACTTCATCAGGTCCACAACTTGCGCTTTTCACATTTAACATGCAACAGACATTTCCTTAGAGTTCATAGAATACTCTCAAAGGTTGATCATGTTCCTCATGACTCCTTAAATGAGTCCAATCATCGTCTCTCAGAACGGTAATAATCAACCCAATTATTCGTCGCATACTCAATCCGATTATTATCAGCTTCTTGCTATCAGATGTTGAATCGTTTAATCCGTCCTTCGTACCATCCATTTGAGAGCTCATATCTTGATTCTCTACTCTCATGGGTCTCTACTTCGACCTTGTAGTATTTTGTTTATTTTTGTCACTCTTTCCTGAGAAAGCACTCTTGTCTTAACCGTTGGTTTCCATAACCAATCAATATGAATTTATCCCAATTTCGTCCGTTCCACTAAACGTCAACATTACCCTGGAATTCAACGTTGTTCACAGGACAGTTTCTCGAACTTAACTTCCATGAATCGTTCAAGTTCTGCGTTTTCTTTCTCAGTCCAGACGCTCCATCTTAATATCAATACAATTAAGATTTCCTCTTCCTTTCACAATAGCGTCTCTTACCCTAAGAGGGAAACTATATACTTCAGTGGCATTCTTTTACTTTGAATCCACCTTGTCCTTCCCATTTCATATGACGTTAATCTTGGAGTCTGCGCCAACAGCGTTGTTTTACTCCAAGATTCCTAAATGTCACCAAACTTGACATTCTTCTTTCAGTGACTCTGTCACCGCAAGTGATAAGATTCCAAGGAGTCGGGGTTCCTTCTTAATCCACATAAATCCATACCTTGGATATTCAAGCTAATCAAATCAAGCTAGCTTGCTGCTATAATTCAAGGAGCCCTTTTTGCTTACTCGTCCATTCATTAATATCGCGAGCGGCTAGGACTATCAAGTCCATTCGCTTTTCTTTTCGTCAACGACCATCTCATGGTCCAATCATCCTTAAAGACAACGCCCTATTCTTTATGGGACAACAACTCATGATTCCATTTCTAATTGTTCCAGTTCAATTAACCAATCCCAAGGAATCATCAAATCGATGCAAACTAGCATGCCGATTTTTCCTTGACTCCCTCCATAACAAAAAAGACGGACTACTTATTTTCCACCATGGGTCTTACACCTAGGTAATTAACCATTCCTTGGAGACACTTCTTGTGTTTCACAAATGACGTTCTCTTTACTTGTATTTCTTCCAATCATTTACTCCTTTTATTAACATCCATTCTAGTTCCTCAACATCAAGAATAGCAATTAGGCATAAGTCTTCCAGATTCCAACCCACTCAGGGGTTTCACATCTTGTTTAAAGGGTCATTGACCACCTTTAACATATGTTTAAACGATCTTGAGAACTCTGTCTCACATTGATCAATCGTCCTCAGATCCTTTTGAGATTATTAGGATCCAAACAACCTTTACTCTCGAGCAATTCCATAAGGATACTTTCCATCGAACAACTCAACAGAGGTAGTCCAAGTAGATATCATGCCTTCAAGGAAAACTTTTCCTTTGGTGACATTTCACCAATCATCAACAGCCTCTTAAGGCCAGTAACTACCAGGGTTACTTTCTTTCTTCTGTGTGCCCAAAACCTCTAAGGTTCTCTCCCAAAATCCTCAATTTAAAAGAAGATATTTTCAAATTTCATCATTCCACCAAACTCAATCAATCTCAACCTTATACATAGTTTCACAAGCTTTTCAAAACTCTCGTGATTCTTCCCACACATTCAATTTAGAAATGAATAACTCAGAGTCACATTTCTCGTGACTTCCATCTTTTAACTCATCAGCACTAGCATCAGTAGTCCCAGTGACTTGGGTACACTAGTAACTCCTTCTCGAGTCTATCTACTTATCCACTTTTTTCATTTCCGTTTAAAGTTCTCGTGACCCCTTCTCACACTTGGGTCTCGTACGATTAACAAACCAAGCCATATTCTCTTATGGTACTTATACTCCAGTCACTCATCTTTACTCAATTCTCATGATCTATCTCAATTCTTAGATCTTTTTATACCTTACATATTCGAGCCAAGTACTCTTCTAGCGACCGTACCTTGGTTGTTCAACCTTATTAGGTTTTCATATCACTTGAATTGCTATGATTACTTTCAGGAATCAAAGACTTAAGTCATCTACTCAAGTCTAACAGTCTCAGGCTATTCATTTCATTATCTTTCATCATCAACCATCAGTGGTTCCCAAACAACTCTCAACTAGTTGCTCATTATTCAGGGATTCCAAATCCTTCTTAAACAACAACCACTTATCAAACCGGCCTCCACAAGATAACTTCTCAATCATCAGCCAATTACTAAGCAAGTTTCAACTATGCCAAAACTCAACTAGGTTAATATCAAGTAAGTACTCAAGGTAGCAATTTAACGAGTTAATCGCTCATACTTTAAGTCTAGAGGCATCTACCACTTTGTCACAAACACGACAGGTTATCTCAATCTCAATAGGCATCTGTTCAACGGGGTATAAACTCCCCACACGATGTCTAATCTCTCAGTTAGACCTTGACCATAACAATCACATGATGCCAATCATAAAACACGCCTAACACATGGCATTCCGGTTTGCCTGTCGTTTCGAGACTTATCAATGAGAATGTATCTAACGATATATTTCCGTCGTATCTCACTCGGATCTGATCAATCTCGAGTTAACTGACCAAAAGGGAAAGGCTAACACGAGACAAGGTATGTGGACCTAGGGAACTCATATAGGAAATAACACTTTGACCATAAGGTTTGTCGAGGGAGTATTTAAAACCATTAAAGGCCGATCTAAGAACGATTCTAGAATGCATTACTAGCGTTATACGATTGGAGCATGGGTGATGCCGCTTAACCAACGTATAATTTGTAAAATTTTCCTAAATCGAACGATAACGATCGAGATCGTCGGAGCTAGTAATAGACCCTCGCAATTACATGACAACCAAAGTCGCTATGAACTAATGAGCCCTAAGAGTGATGAGAATCACAGAGTCGATATGCGTAATGTCTGTAAAAGCCGCCCGTTAGTTCGGGATAGTCTGAAAATTTCATCTGTCAGAGAAATGACCCAAGGACAAGTCTCGAAATTGAAAAATGAAAAGAAAAAAATTTCAATATTTTTAATCGAATTAGACATCGCCTCATCGAAGGAAATTTGAATTGGAAAAACGACGTTCCGAACGATGAGAGCAAAATTACCATTTTGCCCCTCAAGGATTGGCTTTGTCTTAATAACTAAAGGAGGACATTTTGGTCATGTGCAAATTCTCCAAGGTTGCCGAAAATTTGAGGAAATGGTGTCCATTGGATGACAAGATTAACTGCTATGAGGACAAGTGTCATTAGATGGTGATTTAGCATTAATTACTCAACTTTTAACCTACCAGTCTTGGGGTTTGACCATAAAAAATTGGTGTACAGCTTCCTCTTCCTTGCTCAACCGAAGACCCACTCTCCATTGCCATTCTTCTTCTTCTTCTTCTTTTCTACTCAACCGACCGTTACCGCCCGACCGATTCAGCTCGTCGACTTCGCATTGCTCGACTGCCACACCCGGCTGCCACCTGACCTCGTGCTGACCGTCAACGCCTTCCTCAGCCTTTTGCTGACAACCTCCAAGCAGAATCTCAAGCATTAGACACCGGAGGAGCTCCGGCCGGTCATGCTCCCAAAAGCGGACAGAATTGGACGTAACCTAGAGTAAGTCTTTGTTCGGCCTTCGTAGGACCTCATTTTGCCTCAAACTTTTGGCAAAGTTTTGTAGACATGTAGTACTAGGATTGACTGAGCTGAGATGGCAGTTTTGATGGAGTTTAGAAGGATGTTCATGGCTATTTTGTGGTGTGATCCTCGGGACAGAACTGACCGACGGTGGACCGAAGAAAATCAATGTTGTTCGTGGACTTTCAGATGTCGAATCACCCTCAAATTTTCGGTGAGGCTCTATTGCACATAGAATTATATGTTAGCAAGTAGATTAGGTGATAAATTAAGGTTTAAGGATGAATTATGGGCTGATTAGTCTGGTTTGGAGCAGAACCGAAAATCCTTTGTTTCGGTTTGAGCAATCTGAGTTATCGAGGGCTGTTTGGGGTGTCGCCGTGTCTAATTTCATCGTTGAGGCGTACTAGGATGTCAATTGACATGTTATTGAGGTGTATGTCTCGTGGTTTGACGAATTGGACGAGAAAATTGATGAATTGAATGGATTTCCTTAGGTTGCGCGGCTGACTTGTTTTTGGACCACTAGAATCGAATTGTTGGTGTGCTTGAAAGGAAATTTGTATTGAATTAAGCCTAAGTTAAGGAGTCCCTAAATCTTGGCTAGGAGGATAAGCCTCTACTGGATGATTTGGATTCGAATTGGATGAATTCTCGTGAGATTCCTATGTTGTGACATCCCGAATTTCCGACCCCCTGAGGCTTGAGATATGAAATAAAATCTCAAAATTAAAAAATAAAAAATAAAGATTTCAACGTTCTAATTGAATTAGACGTCGCCTCATCAAAGGTAATTCGAATAAGAAAAACGACGTTCCGGACGTTGGGGGTAAAATTACCATTTTGCCCCTCAAGCCTTGGCCTTGCATTTATAATTAGATAAGGACATTTTGGTCAATCACAATACCTTTTAAGCTGCTGAAAATCAAGAAAAATGAGGACCATTGGATGAGCCTTGATTGACATGAGGACAAGTGTCAAGGGATTAGACATTGACATTTATTGAATCACCTTTTAACCACCATTCAAGCTTGCTAACCAAGAGGGAATAAAGACTAAACTCTCTCTCTCTTCCTCTCATTTTGGTCGGCACTTTCTCTCTCTTTCCTCTCTTTCTTTTCATTTTTTTTCTAACATGGCCGAGAAGACTCGTCGCCAGCTCGTTACCCTATCCCGACTGCTTCACTTTTCCGGCCACAACTTCTTCGTCCGCCACCGTCCTTCACCGTCCTTCACCTCCGGTCGCTGCCTCGCCATGCTCCGACCACTAAAAACTAGCCCAATGTCCTTTACAAGTTTCAAGTGGTAGTTTATCATTTCATGGAGTGGTTTTTCTCGACCAATCCCGAAACCAAAACCGAACAGATTCTGAGCGAGCTGGGGTAAGGCTTTCATTTACCCTCTTAGAGACTCCAATTGGCCCCAAACGTTTTGTGAGATTTTCATAACATCTATTACTTGAGTTGACCGAGCAAGTATGATCATTTTATTGAAGATTTAGGGTGTTTTTATGGCTAAAAAGTGATGATTCTTGACCAAATAGATTTTGCCCCTTGAGGATCGTGAGGAAACCGAGCAGTTTAAAGGGCTTCGATGTGTCATTCCACTTCAAAACTCTCAATGAGGTTTCTAGACATGTAGAATAAGTTCTTTCCAAGTTAAATTCATGAGGAATTGGAGCCTAGGATCGATTTGTGCGGATTAAAGTGAAACCGATTCTGTTTTGTCGAAGGAATGGTTGGACCAAATATTGTGATGGTCCATTGGAGTGTCGCCGTACCTTTAAATGGTTGTTGAGATATCTTGGGTTGTTCTTTGATTGGTTATTGAGGTATTGGTGTGGTGAAATCGAAGAATGAATGGGTTATGACGTGATTTTGATCTAATTTCTTTAGGAACGTCATTTGGCTGTGACTCTGCTGAGTTAGGGAATCATTTGATTGGGAATTGACCAGCTTGATCAACATGTAAGTATTTCTTAAATCCTTACTTGAATGCTAGGACACTGTTGAATGATCTAGTGAATGAATTGATTGACTGGTAAAGTCTGTGACTTGAATTGATTGGTGCGATAATGTTGTGATTTTACTGTGAATGATAATAACGATACTGATTGGCTTGTAGCCCCGGTGGTATCAATTAGCTAAGAGCTCTGATGATATCGAATGGCTTGTAGCCCCGGTGATATCAATTACATAGAGTGCCAAGAGAAATACGTCGCGACTGAGAGCTTAGGCGACGAAGGATTGTGATAACTTTGAAATTTATGTGTTTTGGTTTACATGCCATGTGCTTTGAGCTTGAATCCCTGAGGTTGAGTGTGATTGGTTGTGTTTCTTATCCATGCTTGGTTTGTTGATATGTCTGATTTAGTGATGCCTTGTGCCATTGCATTGATGAATGCTTGCATCTGGTAGCATTTGTGTGTGGTCTGGGGGGACTAGTGTTCAGTTATAGGTTTAGGTTTCACTTTTTGAGATGTAAATCTCACCCCGTAGCGGGACACATTTTCAAACCCCAAGCCTTAAACATGCTGTCAATCCGAGTGGGCTTTTTGACGAGTTTCCCCCGAGAAAAGGTATTGTCTATGTTAGGAAACGCACGACCGTTTGGGTAAATGAGGGAAAGATGGAGGTACAACCCCACCGCTTTGAAGCATGGTTCCGTTGCCTGGGAAACATCAACTTGATGGGACCTATGTTGCCTGAAGATGTTCGTTTAGAGGTAGTTCCTAATTGGTGTCATACGTCCTGAGATTGAGGTGGAGAATCCAGCGTCAATGGGAGGATCGAGGAATATTCCTAAGGAGTCGAAGTCTCCTCCTATTGAGGAATACGTGAGCTACATTGAGCTTTCCTCTGACGTGATTGAGGATACCAACGAAGACAACGAGGAGGAAACCGAAGAGGATTCTGAAGAAATATTTGAGGAGTTGCCATCTGAAACATTTCTGAGTACAACCTAGAGGACGATAAAGATGAAGGAAGTGACGGATCAAGTGGTTCTTCCGATAGTTGGATATGGGGGTTTTAAGGAAAAGGGATTATGAATAATTTTGATGTTAGATTTTGGGGAAGGTTAAGTAGTAACCTTTTGGACTTAGGTCTTAGATCTTTGTCTTACTAGGGTGTGCAATTTTCCTTTATGCCTTTTCCTTTCCATTGGTTGTGATTGATGTTTATGTTATGTATATAGGTGCGTGCTTTTAAGTCATTCCAAATTTCCTTTAGTTTCTTTCATTTGTCGGGGGGTGTTTTTCTCTCCTTCCATGTGCGCGTTTCATTTCATTTTAGGCCTTGAGTTGTTCCTGGGTATTTGTTGGCCAGTGGCGAATGTGAAGAGCTACAAGGAACGCGGGGCGTTATAAAAAGTTGGCAAATCATACATTGATTAAGTGGAATCACTTGAGCTTCAATCGCATAATGCTAGTAATGAATTCCATAATCGTTCTTAGATTGGCCTTTATGGTCAAAGTGCCATTTCTTATACGAATTCCTAAGTCTACGTACCTCGTGATGTGTTAGTCCTTCCTTTTTGATCAGTTAACTCGAGATTAATCAGGTCCGAGTGAGATAAAACTGAAATACGTCGATGATATTTTCTCGTTGACTCATCTCGAAATGGTTGAGAATTCCGAATGTCGCAATTGTTTAGACATTGTAGATGATTATACCAGATTCACTTCGGTTTTCTTTCTTGCACATAAAAGTGATGCATTTTCATATTTTGAAATATTTTCTAACAAAGTTCAAAACAAAAAAGGATACTCAATTTCTAGCATCGAAACATATCATGGAGGAAAATTTGAAATTCAATACTTTGCTGAATTTTGTGATAAAAAAGGTTTTCAACATAATTTTTTTATCTCCATACACTCCACGATAAAATGGAGTTATTGAAAAAAAGAATAGATCTTTACAAGAAATAGCACGAACTCTTTTAATTGAAAGCAAAGTTACATCCTATTTTTGGGCTGAAGCTATTTCTACTACTTGTTGCATTATAAATCGTGTTTTTCTTAGATCATTATTTGAAAAAATCCCCTATGAGCTTACAAAGAAAAGAAGCCAAATATTTCATATTTTCATATATTTGGTTGTAAATGCTACATTATTAAAAACTCAAGTGATCGGCCAATTAAGTTTGATGAAAGATCAGACGAACGAATATTTTTGGGATATTCTACTTCAAGCAAAGTTTATCGAGTCTTCAACAAGAAATTTCAGACGGTTGAAGTATCCATAAACGTGAAATTCGAAGACGAATACACTTCTCAAAAGATTACTACTGAAAGTGAAATGTCAAATGATCAGAACCAATCATCTGAGAAGCAGAAATTATCATCTGAGGCTGAAGAAGCAAATGAGTCTTCTCAGAATATGGAAAATACTCAACCAATTGCAACTTTTGAAGATTCAAATGCTCAAGAATCAATTGAAAATGAGCTTGAAAGTCAAAGAGTAATTGGAAATACAAATCCAGTCATCCCACTGATCAAGTCATTAGAAATATTGATGAAGGCATTAGAACTACATCTAAACTAAGAAATGCGATAAATGCATTTGCTCTAGTTTATGAGTTTGAACCATGTTGACACCTAATTTTGGATCAGTCTTTTATAGTTTATTTTTGAAAAATTCATAAAAAAATTGATAAAAAATTGATAATTTTTAAAATAAACTTTGGTATCCTTGACCAAGCCTAAGAAACCATTTTTTAATCAATTTTTTTTCATATTTTTTGCATTTTTAATATTTTTGGAAACAAGGAAAATAAATGAAAAAAATGGAAAAATAGCGTTCGAGGTAACAAAAATATAGAAAAATAGCCAATTTTTTTTAATTCCCTTTTTTTTATAACCTCATAAAAAGTCAAAATTCAAGTTTCATTTTGTGTATTCCTTTGTAACACATAGGATTTTTTTTTGGGGGGTTCAAACACGAGAACTTACATTTACTTAACAGAGTTTGAAAAACAACCAAAGCTAATGTTATAACACAACAAATCTCGAAGGACAGCGAGAGGCCTAGATTGCCAATTAGAAGAAAGAAAACCTCATCTGTGAGCCTTTGCTAACCAATCCACGCACAAGTTCGCTTCACGGGGAGAAAATTTAATACGGACCCCATCAATTGGCCCAACAGTTCTCTACAGTCCATAATTACATTTGCGATGGGCCAAGGATCAGGGGCCTCATCTTTTAGATCAGTCCGAAGCTTGACAAGGGAAGTGCAGTCACTAAAGATATCCCAATGAATACTTGAAACTCCCACCTGCATCATAGTTAAAGCTGACTTCGTTGACCAGCTCAAATTGGGAACCTTCTTCAGTTAGAGCAAAAGTTGCAGCCCCTGCTTCAGAGCGAGGGTTTCGGCTGTGAAAGGAGAATCTGCTTGGATCAGCAGCGCGAAGCCATCAACCATCGTTCCTTTGTGATCTTGGACCACACCTGCTATCGCCGCTTCAGATCTCCCCTCAACCCATCATGCATCAACGTGGATTTTCCAGGTCCTCCCATCCCTATTAGAATCATGACCTGGTAAGATTACCTCCCGATTTGCCTCCTTGTCATTAGTGAAGTCTTGCGACAATTTAGGGACCATGAGCCTTTGCATCACTAAGGCTTCATCTATGACCGGGGTTGGAGAATGGCGAAGCCCTCTGAAGACCATCGCATTTCTTGCCTTCCAGATTTGCTAGAGAACCATCGCAATCAGGTGTCGCGTTCGAAGAGCAACGCTACTGGTAAGAACTTCGAATAACCATAAGTCAAGCCTTGTAATTCTATGAGAGTCGATTATGAGGTTCAACTTATTGTTCGACCAGATCTGTTTAGTCCAGTTGCATAGTAGGAACAGATGTTCTGTAGTCTCTTGAGCTTCATTACAGATTGGACAGAGGGGGTCAGATATAATCTTGCGTTTCCAAAGGTTTTATTTTGTAGGAAGATCATTTTGGCATGCGTTCCAAAGGAAAAATCTAACCTATGGGGGGGACCAAATCTTCCAAAATTTAGACCAAAGTTTCTGAAGAGGTTGGAATGAAGATGACGCTCGATCCGCTGCTGCTTCTTTGGTTTCTGTGTGTATAGCGTTGTAAGCACTCCTACACTATAGGTTCTGTCCTTGGTCTTAGTCCAGATCAACTTATCAGGAACTGGCCTAATACAAAGAGGCACAATTAAGATATCGTGGACGATCTCATTATCAATAAGGAGTCCACACATAGGATTGAATTTGTCAAACAAATACGTTTTTTTCTTTTAATTTGCAATTTTTGCTTTTTTAGGAGTCTTGATATTCTATCCAATTGTCCTGCATTGCAATTTAGTTCAATTTCTTGCTTAAATTACTCGATTGCACGAATTGGGCAAAATTACAAACTTAATTACAATTTAGTCCCTGAATTTAGGTATAAATGAAATTACTTTTAATCCAGGGACTATCATACTAAAATTGAACCATCACCATATGTTTTTGAACATTCTGAATCGATTGGCATGCCTGATTTGGTCCAATTTTGACGGTTTGAGCTCTCAATTTCACAATTTCCTGAATTACAATTAAAATGAAATTTAGGGTTTTTATGCAAATTAACAAGAACTTTTAGGCAAAACCTTATCTTTAAACAATATTCATGCCTTAAGTTCGATTTCGAGGCTTAATTGTAAAAATTCCCCACGAATTATGATTAATTTTGGAAAAAATCAATTTGAACTGTTTTTGGCCGGTCAGACCTGTTGAACCGGTCCAAACATTGTTGTCTTCAACCTCTACACTCACGAAATTCAAATTTGCGGGCCGAAGTTAGATCGCAAAATTAGAGACCCAATTGGCAACGATCTATGATCGGAGGAGATTAAAAGGGCGCTTTATTCCCCAAACCACACTACAAAAAAAAAAATACGGATTTAGCTATGAAAGTTTGCGATGAAAAAAATTTGTTGCTAATTTGTGACGGAAAAATCAATTTATCGCTCTTTGCGACGAAATTCACGACAAAAGAAATTCGTGGCTAATTAGCAACGAAAACAGTGACCTAATAGTTTCATCGTTAATTTGCCATGAATTTAGCGACGGAAATATTTTTCGTAGGTAATTAGCTACGAAATTAGCGATGAAAAACGCTTTGTAGCTAATTATACATGAATTTAGCGACAAAAAACGTTTCCATGTCAAATTTGCCACGAAATTTGCAACGAAAAGTTGATTTCACCGTAACATCACTAAAATTTTCTTTTTTATTTAAATTATATTAGCAAATTTTGCGACGAAATCAACTTTGCAACCAATTGTTGATTTCGTCACAAAATATTGAAATTTATTTATTTATTCAGAAAACTTAACAACAAAATTCCTTTTTCATTGCTAAATAATTCTTATTATTTGAAATTTAGCGACGAAAATGGTTTCGTCGCAAAATTTTCATTTTTATTTAAATTATATTGCCAAATTTTGCGACAAAATCAGATTTTCGTCGCAAAATTTGCGACGAATTAATGATTTCGTTGCAAAATATTGACAATTTATTAAATTCTTTCAAAAAATTTAGCGACAAAACATAATTTTCACCGCAAATTACCGTAATAAGTAAAAAAATTATTAAAATTAGCGACAAAATTCAACTTTCGTAGCTAAATTGTCTTAACAAATAAAAAATTATTAAAATTAGCAACAAATCAAAATTTTCAATGCTAAGTTGAAAGAAATAAAAGAAAAACTTGGCGACAAAAGTCCATTTCGTCGCGAATTTTCCCTTGAAATTTAACGATGAAAGTCGACTTTCGTCACTAAATTACAGTAATAAATAAAATATCATTAAATTTAGTGACGAATAATCATTTTCATCACTAATTTGATTGAAATAAAAATAAAAAGAAAAAGTTTTAGCGACGAAAGCCCGTTTTGTTGCAAATTCTTTGTCACGCCCCGCACCTCAGATACGAGCACGCGACTCCCTGCGAGTAAACTCTCGAGCCCCAAGAGTCACTTATTGAGAGATGCGTATCGTAATCAAGCATGCGGAAACGTAACCCGTATGACACCTCCGTACAATAATAAAAAGGGACCTGGGTAACGAGAACATCACAAACATATATAACATCCCATGAGACAATACAAAAGTGCAGGTTAGCTAATTCTGCTCTTCGGTCGGGGTAACGGGGCCAAATCAAAATATAATTAAAATAAGCCCCCAAAAGAAACTGACCGACGAGGTCATCATCAAAAGGCTGCACAGTAAGTCAAAAAACCCCTAGGTCGAACTGCTGGAATCATCAGTCTCTTCAGCATCCTCAGTAGGCTTGTAGTCCGAAAAGGTTTCTAAGCGCACATCTACCGTATCCTCCATCGTCTCTTCCTCCAGCTCAAAGCGTCAATCTCTATCACCTCAATGGTGTCCTCCAAGGCCGGGGTCCTCTCAGATATGTTTCTCAAACCTGCCACGGATACCTCTACTTCTACAGAATCCCAAGTAAGATGACTCTAGCTAGGGATAGCTCCGCGAGGCACCTCTGTAGCCTTAAGCGGACTAGTGGTAACCTTGCCTACTCTACGAAACCATGGCTATAACCTATGCGATTTTCAGTCCTTACCGCCCTCATCAACCCAAACTATTGTACACTTCCTAACATAAACCGTATCCCTACCATCCGGGAACTCATCAAAATATGATGTCATGTCTTTGGGGCCACCTAGTTGAGTCGGCAGCATCTTCAAGACTTAGGATCTGAAAATATGGACCAACGACGGGGTGAGATTCACATCTCAGTAAGATAGTTCCTAACCCTAAGTCAGGCCGACTGTACACCCAGATGAATGCAATCATGAACAAGATTACACAACAACATCATACAGCACTCATCAGTCATAAGGACACCACAAAATGCAGGTAACTATCAATCAAGCAATCATAGCATCGTAACTTTATAATCAGGCCAAGTAGGAGATACTAAGTCAAGCCACAAATTTCACCCTTCAGAACTATCTCATGAATCTCGCCCGCGTTTAAAATGCCTTTGGCTCAGTCCGCGTAATTACGCCCTAGACCATCCAATTGACAAACCCGCGTAAACGCATCTGATTTTCAATTTCATTCCAGGCCTGTGTCGACTAATATTAAATCTCATATCGTGTCTCAACGCATGAGGACTTGGCTATTTCAACCCCGCGTCTCAATGCCTCAAGGTACCAATCCACTCAACCCCACGTCTCAACGCCTCAAGGTGTCACAAGTTTCCAAGCATGCTAGATATAATTTCAATTCAATATTCATGATCAAGTACAAGATCATACAACGGGCTAAGTATCTATAGCATGCAAGGCAATAAATTTTTATCACTCACAAGAGGCAATCAATTCAAATCATATGCATTTGGCATGCATTCAAGTAATCATCAATCTACCATGACGAACCTTGGACAATCACGCCATAACTCACAATAAGTAATTCAATTCACACTCAAATTATCCAGTCGAGTCCAATCTTCCTAGCCAAGGTTTAGAAACTCCTTACCTTGTGCTAAAATCAACAAAAATCCTCCTCTAAGCACCTCAACTATTGGGCCCCAAGAGATCCAAAAAAAGACAGCTTCGTACCTAATATAATTCCCTCCGTTTCATCAATTTTTCCTCATCCAACCATCAAATCACTAAGCATAAACCTTATTAACATATCAATTGAAATTTCAATATATCTTGACGAAGAACTTAGAGTTTGATTCCCCCATGAACAGCCTCTAAAGTTTCGGCATACACAAAACCGAAACAGGGAATTTTCGGTTCTGTGTGGTGTCCAACTAATAAGTCCATAAGCTACTCTTAAACCTTAATTTATCCACTAATCTACTCGCTAACACATAGTTCTAGGTGTTGAAAAGCCTCATCGAAAATTTGAAGTCAATGTGATACCCGGAAGTCCACGAACAATGCTGATTCCTTTAAGTCCTCTACAGGTAAGAATTTATCCTTCAAACACAACGTCGTTTCACATCAAAACTCCGTCAAACTCAGCCCAAATTTTCACCACAACTTAGTATACATGTACCCTAGGTGTCTACAAAATTTTCCAGAAGATTAAAGCGAATTGAAGTACTACAGAGCTCAAACAACAACTTACCTCCAGCTACGACGGATTCCATCAACTCGCGGGGAAACGGCTGAACGGAGCTCTTCCGGTAACCAAACGTCGCGCTTCGAGTTGGAGCTGGTCGACAAGAGGATGAAGAAGGTGATGATGGTCGGCTCGATGGCTGGAAGTCGCCAGCAAGGGTGGTCGAGCGAAGAGGGCGGTTGGGTCTGGTCGGGTGGGCTATTCTCGGCGTGAAGGAGGAGAAGAAGAAAAGAGTGAAGATGGCTATGGAGGATGGGATTCTCGGCATAATGAGGAAGAGTGGGGGTGTATACTCCATTTTGGAGAGTCAAACTTACAAGAATGGTAGGTTAAAAGTGGGTTAATAAATGCCAATTGTGCATCTGACGACACTTGTCCATATGTCAATCAATTTTCATCAAGGGCTGGCATTCCTCCTCATTTTCAGTAGCTAGGGGTGGGTGGTTAATGACCAAAATGCCATTATCCATTTATTAAGGCAAGGCCAAGGCTTTAGGGGCAAAATGGTAATTTCACTCTCGACGTCCGGAACGTCGTTTTTCTAATTTAATTTTTCTTCGATGAGGCAATGTCCAATCCAATTATAATGTTGGAATTCTTAATTTTTTATTTTCTAATTTCGAGACTCGTCTCTGAATCATTTCTCGGTCAAATGTAATTTCAGATTATTCCGAACTGACGGACAGCTTTTGCAGACGTTACGCGTATCAACTCTATGATTCATATTGCACTTAGGGCTCGTTAGTTCATGGCGAATTTGGTTGTCATGTAATTGCGAGGTCTATTACTAGTTCCGACGGTCTCGATCGTCATCGTTCGATTTAGAAAAATTTTACAAATTATATATTGTTTAAGCGGCATCACCTGCGCTCTAATCCTATAATGCTAGCAATGCATTCCTTAATCGTTCTTAGATCGGCCTTTTATGGCTCTAAATGTTCCCTCGACAATCTTTATGGTCAAAGTGTCATTTCCTTTTCGAGTTTCTTAGGTTCACGCGCCTTGTTTCGCGTTAGCCTTTCCTTTTTGGTCAGTTAATTTGAGATTGATCAGATCTATGACATTTTAATTTTTCCTGTCATTTCGAGACTTATTAATGAGAATATATCTAACGATGTATTTCAATCGTATCTCACTCATATCTGATTAATCTTGAGTTAATTGACCAAAAGGGGAAGGGTAACGCGAGACACGGTACGTGGACCTAGAGAACTTGAATAAGAAATGACACTTTGACCATAAAGATTGTCGAGGGGACATTTAGAGCCATAAAAGACCGATCTAATAATGATTAAGGAATGCATTGCTAATGTTATACGATTGGAGCGCGGGTGATGTCGCTTAACCAATGTATAATTTGCAAAATTTTCCTAAATCAAACAATGACAATCGAGACCATCAGAGCTAGTAATAGACCCTCGCAGTTACATGAAAACCAAGGTCGCCATGAATTGACGAGCCCTAAGTGTGATATGAATCATAGAGTCGATACGCGTAACGTCTGAAAAAGCCGCCCGTCAGTTCGGGGTAGCTGGAATCACATCTAACAGAGAAATGATTCAGAGATGAGTCTCAAAATTAGAAAATGGAGAATCAAGAATTTCAACATTATAATTGGATTGGTCGTCGCATCATCTAAGAAAATTTGAATTAAAAAAATGACATTCCGGATGTCGAGGGTAAAATTATCATTTTGCCCCTCAAGCCTTAGCCTTGCGTTAATAAATAGGTAAGGGCATTTTGGTCAATTGCAATACCCTATGGCTGCCGAAAATTTGGAAAAATGATAGCCCTTGGATGAGGTATTGATTAACATATGGACAAGTGTCAAAGGATGAAGAGTTGGCATTAATTAGACAACTTTTAACCTATTATTCTTCATGGTTGACTCTCAAATTTTGTGCAAACACCCCTCTTCTTCCTCATGCTACCGTACACCAATATCACCATAGCTATCTTCTTCCTTTTCTTCTTCTTTTTCTTCCTCCAGCCGAGAACTGTCCTGCCCGACCAAACTTTGTCGCTACCTTCGTCACTTCTGACCACCACTTCTAGTGACTTCCAGCTGTTGAGCTGACCACCAACATCAAGCTTAGCCTCTTACCGACTAGCTCCAACTTGAATCAAGTAATTTGACCCACTAAGGAGCTCCGGCCAGCCATTCTCCCGAGAGTCGACGGAAATCGTCACAGTTGGAGGTAAGCTGCTGTTTGAACTTCGTAGGACCTTGAATCGTTTGAATCTTTCAGCCAAATTTTATGGACATTAAGGGAACATGTCACGCCCCGCGCCCCGGGCACAAGCACGCGACTCCCTGCAAGCAAATCGTATAATCTCTCGTGGTCTCAAGATCCACAATTAAGATGATAGACGTAATATATATATATATATATATATATATGTACCAAGCATGCGGAAGCGGCAATGAAAGAACTCCTCCGTACAAAATATAAGTTAAGTGGGACCTAGATAGCATAAAAAATGTCGTACATAATAACCGACTGTTCATGCAAGTACAGAGTTACTAAAATCCGCTAAGCATGGAGGGTGACGGGGTTAGTACACATAAGTCCATCAATTAACATCCAAAAAGGAGCATGGTCAGAATCGCCATCAAAAGATCAACCTAAAAAATTGGGACTCCTAAGATGAGTTGCTGGAGTCCCCGGTGTCCTCGACCTCCTCCGTTGGTTCATACTCTGAAAATGTCTCCGAGCGAACCTCTCCGAGCGAACCTCGATAGTATCCTCTATGGTCTCCTTATGCGACGACTTTGTGAGATCCTCCTCGGTCACCTTCAGAACAATGACCTCATCCTCGGTAAACTCCAAAGTAGGGGTCCTCTCTGGCCCGTTCCGGGAACCGGCAATCGATCCCTTGGCCTGATCCTAGTCCCTACCGGGGTGGCACCAATCAGGGATCACTCCCTAAGGTACCTCATGGGGCTTCAACGGCCTAGTCGACTCGTCCTTGACCTTCCTAAACCATGCCTCGTACCTATGAGGCTTCTAGTTTGTACTACCCTCGTCAACCCACATCACTGTACACTTCCTCACGTATATGGCCCCCTAACCGTTAGGGAACTCATTAAAATACACGGTCATCTCCTTAGGGTCTCCAAAATGGATAAACCACATGGTCAAGGCCTAGGATCTGTAAAAATAAAGGTCCCCAAAGGAGTGAGATACACATCTCAGTAAAAGAGTCCTAACCCTAGGTTAGGCCGACCGTCCACTCAGGCAGTCATCTACCCCAAAATTCCAAACTCATAATCACACAAGTACATACAAATAAAGATAACGACACATAAATGACAGGCATGCAGTTATGATATCATATCACACTCAGATGATCATGCACACCTCGTCCTACTACTTCACCATAACCATCTCTTCCTGCTTGCTTCATTCTCATGCCCGCGATTAGATCGCATCAGGCTCGGTCTGCGTAAACGCATCAGACCGTCATTGACAACCCGTGTAAACGCATAAGGTTTCAATGATTCTCCAAGCCAGTGTCACCACCTTATATCTTCGTCCCACGTAAACGCATTAGGACCGTGGCCTTTTCATGACCCCGTGATTAGATCGCATTAGGGTGCCTCACAATTCCAACCCTACGCCTCAGCGCCTCAGGGTATCATCCACCTCACCCGGCGTCTCATACGCATCAGGGTCTCGTCATGTCACACTCATGCCATGATTTTCAATTCGTTTCACATACATAACGACATGTGCAATTTAAGCACAATTCAAAGACTCATGGCATGCAAGGCAATCAAGTGACACACACACATGGCAGATAATTCAAGCTCAAGCATTAACACACCTTAATCCCACATACTATCTTAGGTCGCACTAAGTACAAGCACCTTGGAAATCTCTCACAATTCATTCAATTTTTTGCCCGACTCACCCAATTGAGTCCAATCTTCTTATCCTAAGTTTAGGATACCCTTACCTTGAATTTTATATCAAAAATTTCTCCACTTGAGCCCCCACAATTTTTGACTTCAAGGGTCCAAGGCGAACTCACCGCGCAACCTAAGAATTTCAACCAATTCGTCAATTTCCTTTGTCCAATTCCTCAATCCATGAACCACAAACCTCCATAACGTAATCCCCATCATCCTAGCATGTCTAAATCACCAATTTGAGACTCAAAATCATTAGCCCTCAACCCCAACAGATTCGATCTTGCACAGAACAGAACCGATTCTTTTCGATTTTATGCAAACCACACAACCGATCCTAAATCTCCGCCAAATCCATCATTTACTCACTAAACTACCTCTTAACATGTCTATCTAAGGGTCTAAGGGTCTCACCATGGGTTTGAAGTCGAGTCGTCATCGGAATCCTGTCGAAGTTGCCAGATCAAAGGTCAGTAACCGACAGTTTTGTATCCAAGGTTCACAAGACCCATTCGAGGTCAAAACTTCATCAAATCATTCTCAACTTTTTACCACAGATTGATATACATGTTTCCTGGACCTCCACAAAATTTGACCTCAAGATTCCAACATTTGGGCCTCCTAAGGGGTCAGAAACTTCACCTACCTCAAATTGGATCAGTTTTCGTTGACTTCCGGGAAAATACTTGGCCGGAGCTCCTCGGTGGTCCAAACGGCTTGCTTCCAGTTCGAGGAGGTCGACAGGACGTTGAACTAAAAGGGTGTGGTCAGCGCGCTGGTAGGTGGTGGTCGGAGGATGTCGTTGAAGGCGGCGAACGGCAGCTCCAGAAACTGTTGCCGGCGAGTAGTAGAGAAAGAGAGGAAGAAAAGGTTGTCGGTGAAGTGAGGGGGTGTTATGGCCGGCCAAAGTGAGGTGAGAGAGAGAGAAAAAGCTTATATCCAAGGCTCAAGTCAGAGTGGAATGGTAGGTCGGGAATAGTGGACTTGACCACTCTTTAATCCTTCTCTTGATACTTGGCCCACATGTCATTCATGCTTGATCCAATGGCCACCATTTCTTCACTTTTTTGGCATCCTTGGGGAGGGATAAAGACTAAAATTCCCTTCCTTATTTGCATAGGCCAAGCTTAAGCTTGAGGGGCAAAATGGTAATTGCACTCCCGATGTCCAGAACGCTGTTTTTCTCGTTCTAGTAATCTTCGATAGAGCGACGACTAATCCGAATATAATGTTAGAATTCTTGATTCTCCATTTTCAATTTTCAAGACTTGTTTCTGATGATTTTCTCTATCAGACGTGGCTCTAGCCTATTCTGAATCAACGGGCGACTTTTGCAGACATTACGCGTATCGACCTTGTGATTCATATCACGTTTAGTGCTCGTCAATTCGTGGCGACTTTGGTTGTCATGTAATTGTGAGGGTCTATCACTAGTCCCTATGGTCTCGATCGTCATTGTCCGATTTAGGAAAATTTTGCAAATCATATGTTAGTTAAGCGGCATTACCCGTGCTCCAGTTGTATGACACTCGCAAGGAATTCCTTAATCGTTCTTAGATCGGCCTTTTTGTGGTTCTAAATATCCCCTCGACAATCCTTATGGTCAAAACGTCATTTCTTATTCAAGTTCCCTATGTTTACATACCTCGTCTCTCGTTAACCTTTTCCTTTTGGTCAGCCTACTCGAATTGATCAGCTTCGAGCGAGATACGACTGAAATACATCTCCAGATTTACTTCTCATTAATGAGTCTGAAATCGATTGGAAATCAGAATGTCACAGAACAAGTATACTAAGTTGTGGTTGAAATTTGAGATGAGTTTGATGAAGTCTTGACCCTAAATGGGTGTTGTGTTTGAAGGGCAAAAACTGACCGATTGAGGACTTGGGAAGACCGGTTCCTTTCGTGGACCATTTGACGTCTCCTTGAGCTCAAATTTTCGGTGAGGCTCCCCAACTCCTAGAACTACATGTTCGCAAGTAGATTAGTGGATAAATTGAGTATTTAAGATAGTTTAAGGGTTGATCAAGGGAGGTATGCATTCAACCAAAAATACCCTGTTTCAATTCTGTGCAAACTAAATTGTTGGGAGCTGATAGAAGTTGAAATTGAGCTCAAATTTCGTCGTTGAGACGTACTAGGATGTCGATGAATATGTCGTTGAGGTTTATGCTTCATGGATTGGTGAATTGAGCAAGAAAAATTGATGAATTGGATTGATTTCCAATAGGTGCGAGGCTGCCCTATTTCGGGATTGTTAGATCGAGTGATTAAAGTACTTGGAAGGAAATTTTTGTTGAATTTAGCACAAGGTAAGAAGTTTCTAAACCTTGGCTAGAAGGATTCGACTTGATTGGTTAAATTAGGTGTGAATTAGGTTGGTTCTCGTGGATTATAGTGTGATTGTCTATTGTGCGTCCTCGTGAGATGTCGATGGCTAGAACACTTGTTGAATACTTGTGCCTTGAATTGATTGCCTCTTGTGAGTGATGAGATTGATTACCTTGCATTCCACAAATATCTAGCTTGATGCATGAGTTTGTACTCGACCATGAAGTTTAAATTGAAATAATGTCTGGCTTGCTTTGAAACCTATGATACTCTGAGGTATTGAGACGTGGGGTTGTGTTGCATTGTACCCTGATGCGTTGAGACGCGGGGTTGAAATGGCCAATGTCCTGATGCGTTGAGACGCGGGATGGAATTTGATATGTGTCGACACAGGCCTGGAATGAAATTTGAAAACCGGATGCATTTACGTGGGTTTGTCAATGGGATGGTCTGAGGCGTAATTACGTGGACTGAGCCTGAAGTGTTCTAAATGCGGGCGTGAATCAAATGGAGGCCTGGAAGGGGGGAATGGGTGACCTGATTTGGTAATGCGTGCTTGATTTGAATGATGATATATGTGCCACGATTATGTGCTTGACGCTTTTTTGTATCCATATGTTATTTAATGACTGTTGAATGCTTCATGTGGTAGCTTGTGCATTTTGTTCATGATTGTATTCACCTGAGTGCACGGTCAGCCTGACCTATGGTTAGGGCTTATCTTACTGAGATGTAAATCTCACCCCGTTATGGGACTGCATTTTCATATCCTAGATCATGAGGATGTTGCCAACCAAACTAGGTGACTCGAAGGAAATGTCCATGTATTTTGAGGAGTTCCCGGACGGACGGGGAACTGTGTGCGTTAGGAAGTGTACCGTAGTCTGGGTCGATGAGGATAGAAATGACTGGAAGCCTCATATGTTTGAGGCTTGGTTTTGGAGGGTAGGAGAGGTTTCTACTGGACCACTAAAGTCCTTTGAGGTACCCCGTAGGACTATTTCTAGTTGGTGTCATCCCACTCGGGATTCTGTGGAGGGCGAGGGATCAGTAGTTAGTTCGAGGAACATTCCCGAGAAAACCCCAATCTTGGAAGACACCGACAAGGTCATTAAGATCGAAGCCTCCGAGGACGACCTAGTGGAGCAGTCAGTAGATGAGACGATGGAGGATACCGTAAAGGTATGTTGGGAGACTTTCTCGGAATACAAGGCTGCCGAGGATGTCGAGGAGACTAACGACTCCAGTAGCTCGGCGTAGGGGTTTCCGTTTTCTAGACTGTTATTTTGTTGATGACCTCGATGGTCCATTTTCTTTTGGAAATGTTAATGGTTGTCTTTTGAGTTGGTCCAGTTACCCCTACCGACTTGCAAGATTAGTCTACCAACGCTTTTGTAAGAACTCGTGGGAGGTTATGTATAAACGTAACTATGATGTCCTTGCTATCCAAGTCCCCGCTAATGTTTGTACAGAGGAATTTATGTTATCGCTTCTGCATGCAAACGATTTTTATGCATCTCTCTAAATATGACTCCTAGGACACGAGAGAGTTCGCTCGCATGGAGTCGTGTGCCTATGCCGGGGGCGCGGGGTTTGACATCCCGCCTTGCTTGGTATTAGAGCAAGGTCAGCACGATCCAAGTTGATTGATGATTGGAGTGATAAAGAGGATAAAGTTGGGACAAAACGGGTAACGAGACATTAGGAAACTTGTTAGAATAATGCACGAGATGCATAGCATATGACTTGGCGCATGTGATTGACATTGGTCATGACAAGATTGTGGTGACTTATGAGGATTAAGTTCTATGTCTAGCGTTGAATGTCATTTCTGGATCTTAGTCTGCTGAGTAAATGAGCATGGCTAGTTCTGGTGAACCGTTGAAGTAGACGAAATGGGGTAATGGCCACGGACTGTTTAGTGAAGTGCCTCTGAAATTAGATGTGTGGTAGGTCGTTATATTATGACTGTTTCCGTTAAGGCATAGTTTAGTAGCTTTAGACATGGTTGGATGAATGAGTTGCTAACTCCTTGGTGGAATTGTGGTTGTCCAGGCTTAGTGAAAGCATACAAGAATGAGTAATCCGCCTAGAAGACCTGGAAGACCCAGGAGTGGAGCCTCTAGTTCGAGGCCACCTGTGGCGGAAGACCCGAGAATGGACGGAGTACTGACGACACTCGAAAGGATTGGCAACCTCATTGACAGGCAGACCCAGGATATGATGCTGCCATAACTCAAGCGGTGGAGGCCGCAATAGCCGCTGTCATCGCCAATAATGGCAATAATGGAGGCAATGGAAATAACGACGATCATGGCCAAGGCAATGAGGTAGGGAATGCCCAGGAAGAAGTTGTTGTGGCCAGACAGATGGGCTAACTGGTCAAACAATTTATCAAGCTAAAGCCAACACAGTTCAATGGGACTGGAGACTTCGAACTAGCATCGAGATGGATCGAGAAACTGGAAAAGGCCTTTGGAGTACTGAGGTGCACAGATGAGGAAAAGGTACTATTAGCAATGTACCAACTAGAAGGGACTGCTAATGACTGGTGGGCTACCACCAAGAATGAAATCTTTCCGGAAGGGACAACCTTGACCTGGAATGCCTTTACTACGACATTCAATGATAAGTACTTCTCCAAGACGGCTCAAGAAAGGAAGCAAGTAGAGTTCTTGCAACTATGTTAGAATCATCTGACCGTAGATCAGTATCAAACTGAGTTCTCTATATTGTCAAGGTACGCGCCTCGATCGGTAGAGAATCTCCTGGAGAAGGCGCGGAGATTTCGGGATGGACTGAGGCCTGAGCTTCACAGCCAGATGATAGCTCTGAACCTAAGGACCAACAAGGAAATATATGAACAAGGATAGATGATTGAGAGAGATCTGAAAGAGAGAAATGCCGCATTTGAATCGTGGTTAGGTTCATTCAGAGACAATCGCCATATTGGTAAAAGACCGGTAACAACAATAGATGCTTTGTCCCTCCAATAAGAAAGAACATTGTGAAGCCGTCGAACCCAATGAACTGGAGTTGCCGCCTCTGTGCAGAAGGCATGGTAATGGACCTTGCCTGGCAAAGAATGGAACGTGCTTCAAGTGTGGTCAAATGGGCCATTAAATGAGAACTTGCCCGAATCAAGCTCCAATGACTAAACCTCAAGGGCAACGACCACTCCATAGAATGATCAAATCGACCTCCAGCTCAGGGAAGAGTCTATGTAGTGGCACGTAGGGAAGTGGAAGAAGTACCATGCGTGGTTATAGGTACAGTTTATTTGTGTGACCAAGCTGCTTATGCTTTGTTTGATCCTGGCGCATCGCACTCGTTTGTGTCTGCTCGCTTTGCTGATTTGGTTGATATGGAGTTGAAACCATTTAGTGTGATTCTACATGTTGCCCCCCCGTTGAAGGATAATATGCCGGTTTCGTTAGGTTGTACTAATTGTAAAATCGTAATTGGTGGTAGACAAGAGAGCATCGACTTGCTGCGTTGCCCATGTATGACTTTGATGTGATCATAGGAATGGATTAGTTCAGTAAGCGAAGGGCAGTAGTTGATTGTGGTAGTAGGATAATCCGTTTTTATCTAGATGGTTGCCCAAACTTTGAGTTTGTGGGAAGTTGAGGAGGAACCTCGATTCCTTTAGTCTCATCGCATGAAGCGACAAAGCTGATGACCGAAGGATGCCAGGCTTATCTAGTAGCAATTATGGATACGACTACTAGAGAAGCTAAATTAGAAAGTATTTCGGTAGTGCGTGAGTTTCCTGACATTTTTCTTCAAGAATTACTAGGGTTGCCACTAGAGCGAGAAATTGAATTTGCAATCTAGTTAACTCCCGGAACGGAGCCGATCTCAAAGGCACCCTATAATATGTCCTTATCGGAATTGAAAGAGTTAAAGGTGCAAATGCAAGAATTACTAGATAATGGATTTATTCGCCTGAGTTCTTCACCATCGGGAGCGCCGGTGTTGTTTGTGAAGAAAAAGGATGGGTCATTGCATTTACGCATTTACTACAAATAGTTGAATTAAGTAACTGTAAAGAATAAGTACCTACTGCCGAGGATTGATGACTTATTTGACCAATTGCAAGGAGCTGCGATACTCTCAAAAATTAACATAAGGACCGGGTATCATCAGTTGAGAATTAAGAAGAGGACATACCTAAGACCACTTTTAGGATAAGGTATGGTCACTACGAATTCACTGTGATGCCTTTTGGATTGACCAATGCTCCAGCCGCATTTATGGACTTGATGCATCAGGTGTTCAAGGAATTCTTGGATAGATTTGTTATAGTCTTTATTGACGATATTCTGATTTACTCAAAGAGGAACGAAGAACACGAAGAGCATCTGAGGATTGTCTTGCAGCCCCTGAGGGAGCACTCGCTTTATGCTAAGTTTAGCAAATGAGAGTTTTGGCTAAATAAAGTGGCGTTTCTTGGCCATGTGATTTCTAGAAAAGGAATTGCTGTGAATCCTACAAAGATCGAAGTCGTTATGAATTGGCCTAGGCATACTACGGTCACGGAAGTCCGAAGTTTCTTAGGATCGGCGGGGTATTATAGACATTTCGTGGAGAAGTTTTCATTTATATCCATTCCACTAATAAGATTGACTAAGAAAGAAACGAAGTTTGGATGGACAGATAAGTGTGAAAGGAGTTTCCAAGAGCTCAAGCATCGGTTAACAACCGCACCGGTATTAACGATTCCATCAGGACCTGGAGGCAATGAGATATACAGCGATGCTTCGCTAAAAGGACTAGGCTGTATGCTAATGCAACATGGAAGAGTGGTTGCCTACGCTTCCCAACAACTGAGGCCGCACTAGATGAACTATCCGACTCATGATTTGGAATTGGCAGCAATCATCTTTGCTTTGAAGGTTTAGAGGCATTATTTGTGTGGTGAGAAGTTTCAGATTTATACGGACCACCAAAGCCTGAAGTATCTATTTTCTCAAAAGGAACTGAACATGAGACAACGTCGATGGATGGAGCTGCTTAAGGATTATGATTGCGACATATTATATCACCTTGGAAAGGCAAACAGAGTCGCGGATGCGCTCAGCTAGAAATCGAGTATCGCCTGTCTACTGGTAAAATGGTGGTCGTTATTTGAAAATTTGAGGGATTTTGAATTCAGATTGGAAGTCTGTCAGCGATCCAATTTGGTAGCCACACTGAGGATATAACCCGATATCCAAGAAAGGATAAAAGCCTTGTAGCCAACAGACCCAGAAATTTAGAAAATCCTGGAGATGGATGCTACGAAGAGGAAACCAGAGTTCCAAGTGTTAGATGATGGAATTTTGAAATTTCGAGAGTGTCTATGCGTACTAAAGGACGAAGAGCTTATAGGAAAGATTTTATCGGAGTATCACAGAAGCACTTATAATATCCACCCAAGTAGCAAGAAAATGTATCAGAACTTCCATCAACATTATTGGTGGAACGGGATGAAAGTAGATGTAGTGAAGTATGTGGCGAAGTGTTTGACATGCCAGCAGATGAAGGCACAACACTATAAGCCTGGTGAATTGTTACAGTCGTTAGAGATTCCTAAATGGAAATGGGAACACGTGACTATGGACTTTGTCATGGGACTACCAAGGAGCCAGAGAGGCCATGATTCTATTTGGGTAGTCATGGATCGATTAACCAAGTCTGCACATTTTATTCCTGTGCGAAAAGATTTCACGATGGATAGATATGCCGAATTGTATATGCGGCAGATAGTGAGGCTACATGGAGTACCTGTGACGATCACATCGGACAGAGATCTCAAGTTTACAGCGAACTTCTGGAAGAGTCTTCAAGATGTCATGGGAACTCGATTACAATTTAGTATGGCATACCATCTACAGACGGACGGACAATCGAAGAAGACAATTTAGATGCTCAAGGATATGTTACAAGCGTGTGTTATAGACTTCAAAGGTGGGTGGGAGGATCAGCTGCATTTGGTGGAGTTCACATATAATAACAGTGATTAGTAGAGTATTCGAATGTCCCCTTTTGAAGTGCTTTATGGAAGAGCTTGTAGGACTTCGATTTGCTGGGACGAGGTTGGAGAAAGAAGTATTATAGGCCTAGAGTTGGTAGAGCAATCGGTGGAAGCGATAAAGATAATCCGGGATAGACTAAAAGCAACACAAAGTCGTCAGAAAAGTTATGCGGATAAATGGCGTAAGCCTTTGGAGTTTCAAGTAGGCGATCATGTTTTCTTTAAGGTGTCGCCTATGAGAGGATTAGCTCGATTTGAAAAGAAAGGGAAACTGAGTCCAAGGTACGTAGTACCTTTTGAGATTTTGGAACGAATTGGGACCTTAGCCTATAGGCTTGCCTTGCTGCCTAACTTGTCCTAAGCACACAACGTCTTCCATGTGTCAATGCTACGGAAGTACGAGCCGGACCCGACGCATATACTGGATTACGAGGTTATCGAAGTAGATGACAAAGTATCCTACGTAGAAAAGACAGTCAGGATCGAAGATCGAAAGGAACATATTCTAAGGAATAAAAAGATTCCATTAGTCAAAGTTGTTTGGGAGCACAATGGAACCGAAGGAGCTACGTGGGAAAGCGAGGAAACGATGAGGCGTCAATATCCCCATTTGTTTGAGTAACCAGGTTTATTATAAATTTCAAGGACGAAATTTTTGTAAGGGGGGAAGAGTTGTGACATTCAAATTTTCTTCGCCTCGTCGAAGAAAATTTGAATTAGAAAAAACGATGTTCTGGACGTCGAAGGTAAAATTACCATTTTGCCCCTCAAGCCTTAGCCTTGCTTTAATAAATGGATAAGGGTATTTTGGTCAATTGCAAGACCCTATGGCTACCAAAAATTTAGAAAAATGACAGCCCTTAGATGAGGTATTGATTGACGTATAGACAAGTGTCAAAGGATGAAGAGTTGGCATTAATTGGATAAATTTTAACCTACTATTCTTCATGGTTGACTCTCAAATTTTGTGCATACACCCCTCTTCTTCCTCATGCTTCCGAACACCACCATCACCATAGCCATCTTCTTCCTCCAGCCGAGAACTGTCCCGCCCGACTAGACTCTACCGCCGCCTTCACCACTTCCGACTGCCACTTCCGGCGACTCCAGCCGTCGAGTCAACCACCAATATCAAGCTTAGCCTCTTGCCGCCAGCTCCAACTTGAATCAAGTCATTTGACCTACTGAGGAGCTTTGGCCAGCTATTCTCCCGAGAGTCGACGAAAACCGTCGCAGCTGAAGGTAAGCTGCTGTTTGAACTCCGTAGGACCTTGAATCGTTTGAATCTTTCGGCCAAATTTTGTGGACATCAAGGGAACACGTATACTAAGTTGTGGTAGAAATTTGAACTGACTTTGATGAGGTCTTGATCCTAAATGGACATTGTGTTTGAAGGGCAAAAACTGACCGGTTGAGGACTTGGGAAGACCAGTGCCGTTCTTAGACCATTTGAAATCGCCTTGAGCTCAAATTTTTGGTGAGGCTCCCCAACTCCTAGAACTACATGCTAGCAAGTAGATTAGTGGATAAATTGAGGATTTAGGATAGTTTAAGGGCTGATCAATGAAGGTATGCATAGAACCGAAAATGCCCTATTTTCGTTCTGTACAAATCGATTTGTTGGGAGTTGATAGGAGTTAAAATTGAGTTCAAATTTCATCATTGAGACGTACTAAGATGTCGATGAATATGTCGCTGAGGTTTATGCTTCATGGATTGGTGAATTCAGCTAGAAAAATTGATGAGTTTGATTGATTTCAAATAGGTGCGAGGCTGCCCTGTTTCGGGATTATTAGACCGAGTGATTGAAGTACTTGAAAGGAGAGTTTTGTTGAATTTAGCACAAGGTAAGAAGTTTCTAAATCTTGGCTAGGAGGATTGGACTCGATTGGGTGTGAATTAGGTTGGTTCTCGTGGATTATAGTGTGATTGTCCATTGTCCGTCCTTGTGAGATGTCGATGGCTTGAATGCTTATTGAATACTTGTGCCATGAATTGATTGCCTCTTGTGAGTGATGAGATTGATTGCCTTGCATGCTATAGATATCTAGCTCAATGCATGAGCTTGTACTTGATCATGAAGTTTAAAATGAAATAATGTCTGGCATGCCTTGAAACCTATGATACCTTGAGGCGTTGAGACATGAAGTTGTGTTGCATTGTACCCTGATGCATTGAGAGACGGGGTTGAATTGGCCAATGTCCTAATGCGTTGAGACGCGGGATGAAATTTGATATGTGTCGACACAGACCTGGAATGAAATTAAAAACCTGATGCGTTTACGCGGGTTTGTCAATGGGATAGTCTGAGGCGTAATTACGTAGACCGAGCCTGAGGCGTTCTAAACGTGGATATGAATCAAATGGAGGCCTGGAAGGGTGGAATGCGTGACATGATTTGGTAATGCGTGCTTGATTTGAATGATGAGATATGATGCCACGATTGTGTGCTTAACGCTCGTCTGTATTCATATGTTATTTAATGATTGCTGAATGCTTCATGTGGTAGCTTGTGCATTTTGTTCACGTTTGCATTCACCTGAGTGCACGGTCAGCCTAACCTAGGGTTAGGACCTGTATTACTGAGATGTAAATCTCACCTTGTTGCGGGACTACATTTTCAAATCCTAGACCGAGAGGAAGTTGCCAACCAGACTAGGTGACTCGAAGAAGATGTTCACGTATTTTGAGGAGTTCCCGGACGGACGGGGAACTGTGTACGTTAGGAAATGTACTGTAGTTTGGGTCGATGAAGGTGGAAAGGACTGAAAGCCTCATAGGTTCGAGGCTTGGTTTCGGAAAGTAGGAGAGGTTACTACTGGACCATTGAAGTCATCTAAGGTACCCCGTAGGGTTATTCCTAGTTGGTGTCATCCCACTCGGAATTCTGTGGAGATCAAGAGATCAATAGCTAGTTCGAGGAACATTCCCGAGAGGACCCCAACCTTGGAAGACACCGACGAGGTCATTGAGATCGAAGCTTCCGAGGACGACCTGGTGGAGTAGTCAGCAGACGAGATGATGGAGGATACTGTAGAGGTACACTCGGAGACTTTCTCGAAGTACGAGCCTTCCGAAGATGCCGGGGAGACTGACAACTCCAACAGCTCGACCTAGGGGTTTCTATTTTCTGGACTGTTATTTTGTTGATGACATCGATGGTCCATTTTCTTTTGAAGATGTTAATGGTTGTCTTTTGAGTTGGTTCAATTACCCCTACCGACTAGCAAGATTAGTCTACTAGCACTTAAGAACTCGTGGGAGGTTATGTATAAATGTAACTATGATGTCCTTGCTATCCAAGTCCTCGCTAATGTTTGTAAGGAGGAATTTATATTATCGCTTCCGCATGCGAACGATTTTTATGCATCTCTCGAAATATGACTCATGGGACACGAGAGAGTTTGCTCGCAGGGAGTCGCGTGCCTGTGCCTAGGGCGCGGGGCGTGACAAGATCCAAGTGAGATACGAGTGAAATACATCATTAGATATATTCTCATTAATAAGTCTCGAAATAGCAGGAAATATTAAAATGTCACATTCTTCCCTTGCAATTTAGCGACGAAATTCGACATTTATTGCTAATTAGCGAAGAAAGATCTGATTCGTTGCTAAATCGAATAAATTTAAATAAAAACAAGAGACGAAAAGACTATTTCATCGCTAATTATTAATATTTCGTCGCTAACATAAATTACTATTTAGCGACGAAAGTATTACTTTGTTGCTATATCGACTAAATTTAAATAAAATAGAGAAAAATTAGCGACCAAAAAGTTTTCGTCACTAATTTAATTAAAATAAAAATATAGTAAGCGACGAAAATAAAAAATAAAAACTTATTTAGTGACGAAAGATCTTATTCGTCGCTAAATAAAATAAATTTAATTAAAAAAGAAAAAAATTAGCGGCGAAAAGGCTATTTTGTCGCTAATTTATTTAAAATAAAAAACTATTTAGCGACGAAAGTAATACTTCGTTGCTAAATAGATTAAATTTAATTAAAAATGAAAAACATTCACAACGAGAATGGTTTTTATCGCTAATTAGCGACGAGCATCCCTATTTTGTCGCTAATTTAATTGAAATAAAAAATAATAATTAGAGACAAAAAAAGGTTTCGTCGCGAATATAAATTAAATTAAAAAAATAACTACAAAATTAAATCAAATAAATTTAATTAAAATAAAAAACTAATTATTGACGAAATTCCTATTTCGTCGTTAATATAAATTAAATGAAAAATTATTAGCGATGAAAGTATTTACAAAGAATGAGTAATATGGAGGAAAACATGAAATTTCTTGATGTTTTTTTTTTTTGAAATAAAATTTCTTGGTGTATTATTGATGTTTTTTTTTTGAAATTTCTTGAACATCAAGAAATTTCTTGAAATTTCTTGATGTTCAACTCTTGATATCTTCAAAAAAAGCCCTTGATATAAGAAAATGAATTAATATCGATTGTCGATTTAATTTCATAGCAAGTGGATAAAAAATTTAAATTTTCTTAAAATTTTCCCCAAAAAAAATCTTACGCGAGTTTGAAACCGCGGAATGCCAAAATAAATTTTCAACCACATCTTTCATTTCATATTAATAAGCGATTTATAGCCTTAGAAACTCATAAGTCGTTTGAAAAATTTTCCACAAAATCAAAATCTTCCTGATAATCATATTGGAACTGATAGTTCATTATGTGTTCATAAGCCATTATAACGAGAAGTTTCTAACATTACGAAAAGACTATTTCATTGTTAAAATTTTCTCTCTTTTTTATATATTATATTAGCGACAAAATTCTAATCTTTTCGTCGCTAAGTTAGCAACAAACAAAGTATTTCGTCGCTAAACTTGTGCAGGACTCATGGTAACCCCAAGTCCCTTAAGGATGCCTTGCTCTGCAATAAAGAGATTTCAAGCTTATTTTTCTGTAGGATCCTTGGTAACCCCAAATCTCAGAAAAATATCATTTTATGAAAAGTTTACAGGTTTGGGCTTTATACAGGATACCTGGAGTTTCCAGATCCCAAAATGGCACCTCACATGCCGAAAAGACAAATTTCAGGTTTAGCTTTCTATGAGATTTCAAGTAACTCCTAAATCCCAAAAGAATCTCATTAACAAAAGTTTTCGCAGGTTTGAGCTTTCTGCAGGATACTTGGAGTCCACAAATCCCATAATGACACCTCGCATATTGAGAAAACAACCTTCAAATTCAGTTTTCTGTAAGATTCTAGGTAATCCCTAAATCCCAGAACTGTCTCTTTGGGAAACCTAAAAGTTAGGAAAACCCTATGACATTCTAAAATTCAACGATTTTCAAAGTATAAATGAATGAGATATCTCGTTGATACGGGTAACTCCTAAGAGCCGTCCGTTAGTCTGAGATATACTAGAATATCAATTGACTGAATTTAACCATGAGTCGAACTTTGAGATTGGACGCTGGACATTCGAGGATTCCAATATCAATAAATTGGACGTCGTCTCATCGGGAACAATTAAGATTACGGTTCGCCCCATATGAATTGGAAAATGAAAATTTTGAACTGAGAAGTGGAAATTACCCTTTTGCCCCTAGGATAATGCTCATTCCTTTAAAACAAATTAAGGGCAAAATGGTCTTTTGCCTAACACCTCTCTTGCCCAAAAATATGAGGGCATTATTGTCCATTTCGCTCTTGAATTATTGGGGACAAGGAATGACATGAAAGACTCTTGGATATTCCCCATTAACAACTCCCACAAACTAGTCATTTATGCACACTATTCATGTCATAAATCCCATGAACCACTCTCGCCCTTTCTTGCATTTAAATTTGGGTATATCACTCTCTCTCCTTCTTCCTCTTACTCATTCGGCTAACCATCCCACAAGAACACCCTCTCATTTTTCTCTCTTGCTCTCTCTCCCTCTCTCTCGCTGCCAGCCCGTCACCGTCCATTCTTCCGACCATATCTTCGCCATCTGTGGTCGGTTGTCGTTGAGCCACCTATCATTAGAAATCTCTTTCTCTTGCCGTTCTAATGACATATTGTGACCCCAATCCACCCTGCCGTTTGTGCCATAGGGCCATTTGAAGCAGCAAAGGTCGCTACCCAGACTAGTCCGAACCCGAGAATGCCTAGATCAACTTTGGGAGCTTGGCTTAGTTTTTTAGTAAGACACTTCTATAGAATATGTAGGAACATGTTTATGAGGTTAAAGTTAGATTATGAAAGGATTTAAGTGGCTTATTTGGTGTGTTCTTGCATGAGCCGAAGTTGTCCATTGCCGAACTGAGTGGAGCCATGAGTCTCGCCGTCGTTTCCTTGAGTTTACTAGCTCATTTCCTTGATAAGTTGATCCTAACCCTTTATTAGAATGTTGGGTTACTAATAGATTATTTAGAGTTGAATTGGTAAAGATTTTAGGGGCTGTTTTCTATGAAAAATATGTGAAACCCAAGAGACCCAGTGTAAACCGTTTTCAGCGCGCACCAAAAGTAAATTGGCTCGTTCTAAGTCTTCTGGAGTGCAAATTGAGCTCCATTATCTCCCACGTGACCGTAAGATCATGAGGAACATGAATATAAAGTTGGATTATCCATAAATTCTATAGAATTATGTCAATTTTTTTGGGAATAGATCTGGTCGAGAAAACCTGGAAATAGACAGTTTTGAGGTTAAGGTTCATTGGCTTGTTATTGATGGAAAACTATGTTAATATGCTTAAATCAAGGTAGTTCAAGGCTGGAATAACGTCATGTTGAATGGCTGTAGAAAGGGACTATGCTTATATCATAGGAATCGCTTCAAGTAAAGACCTTGGTGCTCAAATGTGCGTAAGTGAACTTGTTATCAAACTTGCTGAGTTAAGTCACTCAATTTGACTCTAAATCGAGAATATGTGGCTGACCTTGTACCTAATTTTGTGTGACCACATGAGCTAATTGCTTGCTTAAGCTAGCTAGTCACAATTAGATGAACTATGGGTAATGAGCCTTGAATCTATAAAGTGGCCAAATGGAATGTGCTAGGCTGAAAATTTACACATGGTAACTTGAGTCATGCTAACTTGAGTATGGTCCTAAACGAATGAATTTGATTATGGATATTCGGCCTGGAGGTGCTAATGTGGATTGATAGATTAAATAGCTCGAATTGCCTACGTGATGTTGAGCCATGGAATGTGATGTGATGATTAATAACTTGAAATGCAAGGGCCGAACCATGAGGTTGCGTATTTACTATTGTTCATTGAATTTATTTGGCCAATGATTGATTGAATTATGAGTACATGTGCATGTGATGCCTCGATGCGTTAAACGCGGGGCTTGAGTGAATCCTGAGGCATTAAACGCAGGATTTGACCTGAGGTATTGTTGACATTTGATTTTTTATCGACTTTTTTTTTTAAATTTTTGAAAATCATAGAAAATCCATAAAAAGTTAAAAAAAAATTAAAAAATCAACTTTGGTAGCCTTGGCCAAGCTAAATAAATCATTTTCAAATTTTTTTTAAATATTTTTCGTATTTTTTAATATTTTCGAAAAATAGAAAAATACGTGAAAAATCATAAAAAAAATAGAATTTGAGGCTCCAAAAATATAAAAAATAGTCAATATTTTTATTTTAATGCTCTTTTCATTTTGACCTCACCAAAAATAAAAGATCAAGTTCAATTTCATGTGTTCCTTTATAACACATATAGTTGAATTTGGCTAAAAAAATGTCATTTGAGTCTTTTAATTTGTAATTTGTGTATTTTTGGAATCTAGACATTCAATTTGTTTTCCCTTTGCTGAAATTTGATTCAATTATCAACAAAATTCACCTAATTGCATGAATAGGGTAAATTGCCAAATATTTTTGTCCTTTGATTTGGGGGAAATGAAATTAGTTTGAAATTGAGGATTATCAAAACAAATTGAGGCCACTACCATATATTTTTCACCCTTCTAAATCGATTGGTGGGGATGGTCTGACCTGATTTCGCCAATTAGGGCTTCAATTTGGGGAATTTCACAAATCGGATCTTAAAGAAATTTGGGGTTTTTGCTCAATTTCAAGATAATTGTTCATGAAAACTACATTTCCGAGGGTAATTCGTCACAGGGAACACAATTTTGAGATCAATTTCAAAATATTGGATGATCTAAGCCTCCAATTTGGAAGAAAATATCAACCGCGTCGACTGGGTCGAGTTGACCCGACCCGGTCAACCCGATTGACCAAACAAGCAACAGAGTAGTATGCTCTGTTCTTCATGGTGGTGGCGCCCCGACGGAAGATGATGGAAATCAAGCCAGAAGTTTATCTTGTTGGCCATGAGTTAGTGGAGACGAGTTGGAGGGCATGGTATCGTGAAGGTGGTGGCTATCGGCATTAAAAAATGGCCAATGAAGCCTATAAAAGGGAGGCTTGGCCATAGAGAGGAGGGAAAAAAAAGAAGAAACGGGTGAGCTCAAAGCCAAGCTGACATACAACCGGCATCTTCGACCTTCAAAAGAGCCTCATTGGAGCTTCAGCTGCTATTGACGAATCCAGAACAGACTCGATGGGGAGAGATGACATTCGAGTGGTGCTAGTCCCGCATAGAGAATTGCTGATTTGGTGGGGACGCGTCAACAAGATCAACCAGACTACATCAAACAAAGGTTGGGGCATCTTGTAGATCTACTCAAATCAAATATCAACCAACACTTATACAAGCAATAGCGTGATTCTAGGACCTGACCATGCTAACTTTTAACTTCGGGGGTCTGGAGATTACACCCACGCTAAAGGAGTATGCGACCATCATCGGAGTTAAATTCAAGGGGCGATTAGCTTGTCCTCCTTTAGGCCTTGACCTGTCCAAGCTACTCTTCAAATTTCTTCACCTCAAGATTGCCGAGATTGAGAAAATCTTCAAATACAACTCTGGCAGATTCCCCTTTTCATTCCTATTTGATAACTACTCCAACCTACCTATCGACACTGGTTACAGAATTGGAAAGGTTTTTATTTTGGCTTTCTTCGGGTTCGTTCTATTTCCTATCTCCAAGTCCACATTAAATCCCCGCATCATCCATGTAGTCCAGCAGGTCTGTTATCAATTGGATTACTCCTATATGATCCTCGTTGAGACTTTTCTGTCCCCTGAACTGCTACAAAGCTGCTTTGGACCATTCTAAATCCACCTAGAAAATCATTTTCCAAGCCTCCAATAGTCTTCTCTTCAAGTGGATCACCTCCCATCTTAAAAAACTCAATCTTCGTGCGGGTTGCAACCGAATAGATAAAGACATCCACCCTATTAAATCCTTCCTCAAGTGTCAATCACTTATTGCCAATTGCTCTTATGACGACTGGTACAAACTCCTAAAAAGACTACAAATTCCGATGGCGATTGAGACGACTGAGGATGTATAAAGCTCTCATCACCACTGAGGATGAAAGGCCGATTCCACTCTTGGAATTCATCGAGGCCATGTCATACTACCCGATCAGAGTCGTCAGACAATTTGGCATGCTATAGGAAGTCCCTCTCTAAAGCCCTCCAAATGAATTCGCCTTCAACGTTTCCCAAGGGCCAATTACCAAGAAAACTAGGGTACGTCTCCAGGCCAAAATCGATGACATAGAGCAGGTATTGAAGGACTCCCCTCCTCAAGATGTGGAGTAGCCAGATCATTTGAGCCCCGAAATGGATATCCACCAAGCCTCGGAGGAGTATATCCAAGCCTTCAAGATGATCCAGCCAACTCCTATAGAACCATATGTCCCAGAGTACATCGTCCCATACATACCAGAAGATGTTAGGCCATCTACCTACTTCGAAGACGAAAAGGCCTATGACTGAAGACTACACTTCCTCAATGATGCCGGAGGATGATAAAGAAACAAGGCTTCCCATCGAGTTTAGATTATTGGAGCTTTTCATATCGCACTTTGATCAAATTCCTTTGAGAGCTTATATTTGTAATGAATGGCATCTTTTCAAAATCCCTATCGTAAGTATCATGGATTACTGCTTGCATGATAGCATGCTGACTTACATGGACATTTTAGAGGAGGACATCATGTTCATGGCCAGATTGTCATTCAAGTCACAGCATGCACCATATTGTCTCTCTTCCGTCTCCACATACCTGATTTTTAATCTTCTAAAATAGGTGATTCTAAATCACGAGGACTCGAGCCCAAGCTCGTTGCCAGGCTCGTATAGAGTAGGAGCGGGTTGATACTTGCTTTGGGACTCTAGAAGCACGACTAGACCAAATGACTAAGATGATGGCTAAGATGAAGGCCATGTTCACTACAACTAATGCCAGACCTACTTTGTCGACTGATCTTAACCAAGCTGCAAACACATGTACACCTACCACCTCTGATGCAAGTGGGTCCACTGAGACGAACCTCGCAGCTAGCCCCGACTAGACTTCGGTTGTTGAAGTTTCGCCAAGAGCCCCGCCTGTTGTGATCAACATGGAAGAAAAACAAAAAGAGAAGCCCATCAAGATCGACGAGGGGGTAAGAAGGATTGTCAATATTGAAGAATGTCTTACCAGTCAGGGGTTTGAACTCTCAGAGTATGATAAGATTATGTCGTTTGCCAAGATTGAAGTCCCGACGGACTACAAGAACCCGGACTTCTCAAGGAAGCATAACGGGACAGGCTGTCCCAAGACCCACTTAAAGTATTATCCGTACAAGATGGCCAAGTATTTAGACTACGTGCCATTGCTTGTCAATACCTTTTAGGAGAGTCTGGCTAGCGCTGCTCTGTCCTGGTACGTGGAATTAGACATACAAAAGTATGACAATTAGAACGAATTTGCGGGCGATTTCTTATGTCAATATAAGTTCAACGCAATAACTGCTCTGACCAGAGAGAATCTACTGCGGACTGTGAAGGGAAGAAATGAAAACACCCGTTTATATGCCCAAAGATGGAGGGCACTAACTACGCAGGTCAAGCCTCCTATCCGAAGGAGGAATTGGTGGACATCTTTCTAAAGGCATTGCCGTATGACTACTTTGATAAACTAAATACCTCTGGGTGTCAAACCTTCGCCCACTTAATCAAGGTAGCAGAAAGACATGAGTCTGCTATGAGAGAAAGGCGTATGCCCGAAGTAGTTCCTAAGAGACCACTCCCTGTGAAGAAAGAGCCAGAGTCTACCGCTGAGGTAGCTTTTGTTTCTAACCTATCAAGACCCAGAAAGTTGGCAGACTTCGTCCCAACCCAAAGAAACACCTCCTAGACGGCCTAAAAAATTCTCGAGCCAAAAGGAAGGAGTCATCCATCTTTTACGCCACTCCTAGTTTCGATGTCAAATTTGCTCCCTAAGTTCTTGGAGGCAAGGTTGCTGGCCAAGAAGCCACCAAGGTCAAATCCGCCGAGGTTCTCGGGTTTTGATGAAAGTCGAACGCATGTATACCACATGGGTGAGAAGGGACATAATGAAGACAATTGTCGGGCCTTACAATACGATGTACAGGCCGTTATCGACAGCAACTTACTGAAGTTTGATGGACCGAATCCAAACATCCAGCATAATCCTTTACCCAACCATGCGGTAAACGCTATGTTCAATGTAGACCTAGGAGGAGATACAGAATTCCTCGACAATAGGTCCAAGATGGAATCCGTATTGGCCATAGCTTCACAATATCCGGAGCAAGGCAGGGTCACTAAAGGGCAGAAGTGGAAGTGCTTATCCAAGTTGATCGACATGGGGGTCGTAGCCATAACTAATAAACGCTCCTTCAAGGGGTGCTATGCGAGGGTCAATATGGACTTAGAGCGGTTCACATTGAAAGCCATCAGAGGAGAGACCTGGAGTGTCCCCACTGGATATTTGTTAAGTATCAGGGATACTGATGAAGTTGAAGAGCTAGATGAACATGAAAAAAGCGTGGAGAAAGCACGTCGGGGTGACAGAAAGTTCGTATGGGATGCCCTCCAAAGGTGAAAAATAATCAGCAACTTGGGGCAGGACAGTGGAAACTATAACTTCAATGTATCGTATTCTATTCCCCTGAGCTTCTTCGACGACCCCAAAGAAGTGGTTCCTGATCACTGCGAAGGCCTGGATGATCCCCAAGAGCGGGAGCAATCAACAAAGTGACCCCTACACAAGCTCGAGGAGCAGAGACCAACCAATGGATATTCACATAACTAGCCATCCTGAAGGCACAAATGACTGATCTAGTGAATGCATTTACTGAGTTGATCAAACGAGTGGTGGCCGATGAACCTGAGAAGAACGATTTCATGTTAATGGAACACCGAAAAAAGTTAAATAGGCAGAATCGCAGGTTCAACGATTTGGAAGACCAATGCCGTGACCTAACTAAGGGCTTCTTAGAAATAAAAACCTTTGTGAATCTTCCTCCTCCACAGGCCGAAGTTACCTTACCGAGGCATGACGACGATGTTACGTTCTATCGGACATATAATGGAAATGGATGTCCAAGGGCGCATGTCCTATATTACCTAAGGACGGTTTTTGGTCTCATCAAGGATGATGAGGCACTTATCCGGAACTTCGGGATCAGCTTACATGGCCTCGCTTGGATGTGGTTTCTTACCTATGAGCATCATCAATCCATTACCTGGAATGATTTCATCACCCAATTTCTAGAAGAGTTGAACATGGATAAACCATCTAGATTCACTCGCGTAGACTTGATCCGCATAAGAAAGGAAGAGGATGAGGATTTTAAGTCCTATGCATGCAAATGGAAGAGGTTCGCTGCTCAAATATACCCCCGTTAACGGAAGAAGAATTGGTGGAATGCTTCACGAAGGCCATGCCTCGTGAGACCGCTATATCCATCTATGTCTACAAATATCATTTGTTTGCTCACTTAATAAGCGAACTGGAAAAGATAGAGTGGGCTTGGTGGCAAGATAAAATTCGAGACACGAAAATCAAGAAAAGGGAAAGTGCAGTTCAACTATTAAAGAGATCGAATGAGGAGTTCTAACCTTACGCATGAGAAAGATAATGATATCAAGGCTGAGACGATGAAGAAATCTAGCAAATCTCACAAGGGCAAGGTCACAAAAGACAGAACTTTGGTAATCATTCTCCTCGCGGTTGAGGCTTATAACCCTAAAGCAGTACACTGGAATTATGGCACCTGTGAAATAGATGTCATCACTCACTCCGGGAGATGCCAAGTCCAAAAGGAGGGAGAGGCTGAGAAGAAAGGGGTAACGAAGGAAGATGCCAAACAGGTCCTGGCCATCATTAGAACTAGCGAGTTTGAAGTGGTCAAATAGCTGAGGAAGATGCCTGCACAAATCTCACTTTTAGATCTTTTTAAGACTTTCGAGAACATCGAAATGCCCTTATGAAGGTGCTTAACGAGGCCCATGTACCCGAAACGATCAATGAGAGCCAAATGGAGGACTTTGTGAGTGCAGTCCTTTTGAAAGACCAAGTCTCATTTTCAGATGAAGATTTCATGCCAGAGGGACGAGGACATAACAAGGCACTCTACGTATCCACGATATGTCGTGGTTAGCGAGTATCTCGAGTCCTCGTGGACAACGGATCGGCATTTGACATATGCCCTTTGAGTACGCTCAGAAGTCTTGGGGTAAAGGAAGATTCGATTAATGCTTCAAAATCCACCATTCGAGTGTTCGATGGGGCGAAAGGCGAAGTAATCGAAGAGGTGGAACTACCAGTCACTATAGGCCTAACAAAGTTCTTGATTAACTTCCAAATCATGGATATCCCTGCGTCATTTGGGTTGTTATTGGGAAGACCTTAGATTCATACGGTCGGAGTTGTACCGTCCAGTTTTCACTAGAAAGTCCGAATGGTCGTTGACAACAAATTGATCACGATACATTCAGAAACTGACCACTTGACGGGCCACATAGATACTATTCCACTCGTGAAACCATCATCTGGAGAGGAGTCAAGCTTCCATGCTATGGAGAGGATGTACATTATGCATGTGCCGGCTGGTGCCGCCATGAGAACTCCAGGTTGCTCCAGGTTGTCGATCATGGCAGGGAAAATATTGAGACGACATGGTTTCGTCCTAGGCCTAAGTTTATGCAAGTATTACCAAGGATTCGTGAACCAATCAGTTTGGCAATGGTAATGGGCCGTCGTGGATTAGGTTATGGAGCAGAGCCGAGTCACTGCTACAAGTCAGAGGGCTACGTAGTGAGTAGAAGTCGCAACGGATGAATTTCTAGGGTCAAGCGCTTGGAAAGGCAAGGGGAAAATGTTCAAAACTCCCCTAAATCGAATCTTCAATGAAGCATCCAAATGGCTAGAGGACGAGAGGATGGATACTTTGACGGAAGAACCCAATTTAGCCAACTTATTCTTGAAGGATTACGTCAATGTCATCATCGAAGTGATCGACAACGACACTCCCTCCATTGAGTAAAGAGATTTCTATCGCTCTTCGATGCATCTAAATTCACATTAGATGCCTTGAGCTTTCACCCATATTTCACGTTTTGACATTATCAAAAAAAATTTAAAAAAACATAAAATATATATATATATATATATATATATATATAAAATGGGGACGTATGGGAGCTACAAATCGGTCAACTACGATGCAAAAGACAAAAAAGAAAAGACAAAAGAAATAAGAGTTAAAAGAAGAAGAAAAGCCATGAGACCTGATTTCCCACACGTCTCCTAGTTTTCAAAGTTTTCAGGAGGTAAGGATGTCCAATGATTTGAGGACTAGCCCCCATCTCATGTTTTCATATTTAAATTTCTTCGAGATATTTTCCAAAGAAATCCGTCATGCATAAACTCTTCCTATTATATGTTAACTAACCATCTTGATGGCATTTCAAGCATACCATTCCAAGCATGCGTAGCAAGTTATTAAATGACTCGGGTTCCCGAGAGGAGGCTACCCTCCAAATTGAAGGAGAAGACGATGAGCAGAATTTGGGAGAGATTAAGTATAGTTGGGATTACCATGAAGAATCCAAACCACCCACCGCAGAAGGTACCGTTTCAGTAAACCTAGGAACCGTAGAGAAGGTTAGGGAAGTGAAGATTGGTGAAAGTCTATCAGCGATGAAGGCGTTCAGAATAATTGAACTCCTCAGAGAATACCAGGACATTTTTGCCTGATCATATGCGGGCATGTTGGGATTAGACTCCAGTATTGTGGAACATACGCTACCGATCGATCCTAGTACTCCGCCTAAAAAGCAGAGGCTTAGGCAGACGAAACCTGAATTGGCGAAGAAAATTGAAGAAGAAGTGATGAAGCTCCTCAAAGTAGGATTTATCGAGGTAATTGCATATCCATAATTGATCGCTAATATCATCCCTGTCATGAAGAAGGATGGGAAAGTTTGAGTCTGTGTGGATTATCGGGACCTGAACAGGGCTAGTCCTAAAGACAACTTTTCGTTACCGCATATTGATATCTTGGTTGATAGTACGGCTGGATTTGAGCAGTTCTCTTTTATGGATGGTTTCTCTGGCTACAACCAAATCCACATGAAGGAGGAGGATAAAGCCAAGACATCATTCATCATACCTTGGGGCACCTTCTGCTATAAAGTCATGTCGTTTGGCCTAAAAAATGTTGGGATAACTTATCAGAGGGTGATGGTTACCCTTTTCCACAATATGATGCATAAAGAGATAGAGGTGTACGTAGACGACATGATAGCAAAATCCAGGTATGGTGAAGACCACACTATAGCGTTGAAGAAATTGTTTGAGCGACTTAAGAAGTACAAGCTGAGGCTGAATCCCGCAAAGTGTGTATTCGGTGCAAAGTCTGACAAACTGCTGGGGTTCATAGTCAGCAATCGTGGCATCGAGATTGACCCCACCAAGGTCCATGCTATCCTTAGTCTTAGGGCCCCTTCGACAATTAAAGAGGTGAGGAGCCTTCTGGATAGGTTGAATTACATTGCTCGCTTTATATCCCAGCGTTCAGAATAGCCAAACCGTTCTTTAAACTTCTGAAGAAAAATGCCAAGATCAAGTGGGATCACGAGTGTCAGCAGGCTTTTGACAAGATCAAAGGATATTTGGTTAGTCCGCCGATATTGGTGCCCCCAATCCCTAGCGTTCCTCTGACCTTCTACCTCACCATCCACCACGAGTCTCTAGGAGCTTTACTCGCCCAGACAAACCTCGATGATGGCAAAGAGCGAGTTGTTTATTACCTAGGTAAGAAATTCACCGTGTTAAAGGCAAAATACCCGGAAGTAGAAAAAACGTGTGTCGCACTAATATGGGTGCTCCAGACTAAGGCAGTAGACCCTTCACCACACTATCCAGTTAGTCACGAAGAATGACCCGATCAAATGCCTGCTATAGAAGCCATCATTGGTGGGGAAATTGCTAAGTGGCAGGTATTTCTTTCTGAATTTGACATAAGGAGCTCCAATCAAAAGCCAGTAAAAGGGCGAGCCATCGCTGATATGCTTGCTGAAAGTTCACAAGGACATGACCCCCTTGAAGAAGAGGAAGCCGAGGGGCATATTCTGACACTCTCGAATGACAAGTGGTCCATGTATTTTGATGGCGTGGTCAATTTAGCGGGGGCAGGTACCGGGGCAATTTTAATATTTCCAGATGGCTAACACTACCCTGTGGCCACGAAGTTGACATTCCCATACACCAATAACGTGGCGGAATATGAAGCCTGTATCATTGGGTTACAGTTAGCCCTTAGCATGAAAGTATGCAAGTTGCAAGTTTATGAGGATTCGATGTTTATCATCCTACAGACCCAACGAATGGAAAACAAGGGACTCTAAATTCGTCCCGTACCATAAATTCCTAGAGAAAGTAACCAAGGAATTTGAAATGATCGATTTTGAGTATCTGTCAAGGACGTAGAATCACTTTACTGATGCATTAGCTACCTTGTCCTCGTTGCTCCAGGTAATGAATGGCATAGACATCAAGCCGCTGAAGATTGGCATCACCCAAGAACCTGCGCACTGCATGGCAATTGAAGAGGGATTCGATGGTCAACCTTGGTATCACGATATTAAGAACTACTTGGCAAAAGGAGAGTGATTCATGGACTGTAGAAAGGAGGAGCGAAAAAAAAAGAGGAGGAGGAGGTGAGAGAGCTAGTTAAGCGGTGGTTCCAGCGAGAGAAAAGAGGAGATTATTCAGAAAATTGGGAAGGAGAGGATCACAGACGGCCAAACAAAATGAGAGAGGAGTTGTTGTCGTTTTTCAATCGCTGGCCGCCGGTTCTTCTTTCGTTTTTGGTCGGTTAGACCGTTGGCTCGAGTTGATTTTTTGTGTCCAAGGTCATTTTAATCCCTTCTTCATCCCCACCATTCGGATCTTTGAAACGAGCTCTTCTGGTGATCGCACAATAGCTAAATCAGAAGTTGTTCCAAGACACGGATACTGTTCATCCGTCGGCTTTTTTTGAGTTTTCGACCAATTGGACCATTAGATTAAGCTGCTTTTTTGTGTCCAAGATCCCTTCTTCATCTCTACCATTCAGATCTTTGAAATAAGCTCTTCTGGTGGTCATACAATAGCTAAATTAGAAGCTGTTCCAAGTCACGGGTACTGTTCACCCGCCGGTTTTTCTTGAGTTTCTGGCCTATTGGCCCGTTAGATTGAGCTGTTTTTTTGTGTCTAAGGTCATATTAATCCCTTATTCATCTCCATCATTCGGATCTTGAAACAATCTCTCCTAGTAGTCGAACAACAGCTCAATCAGTAGCCATTCCAGGCCGCGGGTATTGTTCACCTGTCGGCTCGTCTTGAGTTTTTGGCCATTTGGACCGTTGGATTGAGCTGGTGTTTTGTGTACAAGGTCATCTTAATCTATTCTTCATCTCCACCATTCAGATATTTGAAAAGATCTCTCCTGATAGTTGTATAGCAGCTCAATCAGAAGTTGTTCCAAGCCGCTGGTACTGTTCACCCGTCGGTTCGTCTTGAGTTTCTAGCCGATTGGATCGTTGGATTGAGCTGAAATTTTGTGCCCAAGGTCTTCTAAACCCATTCTCAATCTCCACTATTCGGATCTTTAAAAGGAGCCCTTCCGGTTGATGTGCAGCAGCCTTATCAAAAGCTGGGATTAAGCTTATTTTTTGTGTCCGAGGACCTGACCCGGACCAGGTTCCCTTTTAATTAAAATAATAATTAAAAATAAGAGAAATCAGAAAATGCTCAAAAATGGGAAGTGATTAGATAATGTCTCTAACTCTCTAATTAGGCTTTTTATATGTTTGATTATCAACTGTTTGCCATGTTCAATTCGCATGACTCAGTTTCAACTTCGCATGTGAATGTATCTAAATGCTATGCATGTCTCAATAAGTAAGTTAGCATGGTAATTTGAGTTTAGTTTGAGATGCTTATTTTATCCTTTAATTGACTGAACTTTGCTAATTGTTTACTTTGAGTGAATGCATATGCTTCCGATGTGGTGATCGACGGTAACATACGTGGAGATGGTGGCTCATTGGGGTTTGGTGATTGAAGATCGACATCCAGTCATGTCCATTTTTATGTATCTAATCCACGTATCGGAGTTGTTTTCTTTTAATATTGTCATTATATATTCGGTTTGCATGCGTTTATCCCCATAAAAAAAATAAATTCTAAAATTCTAAAAAAATGCAAAATTGAAGAAAATCATGAAATTTCGAAAAAAATTTCAAAAATGGGAAATGGCCACAATCAACTGGCTGAAATATTTTGGGTAATTTGACATCCAAACGTTCCAAAAAATGACGCTTTCTCCCTTTGGGCGAATTGTCCCCAAATCTTCCCATTTTACCCCTAGCCTTCAATGACAGGTTCTCTAAACCCCTTGGGCTATGTTATGAATTGATATGCATTGACATGGCTCATTTATGCATTTGATTGTGCTTTCATTATATTAATTGTGGTTGATATGACTTGTCTTCCAATCTACACGAAGCCCTGAATCAAACTTACCTTACCCAAAATTGTGCTTGCATGAAATCTTAGTCAGGAAAATCATTCGCGTTAGGTACCGAAAGGACGTTGGTAATGATACCAACGTAACCAAGTCCCCGAACCCAAAATTTCTGGTTCCGCAGAACTGATTGATCTCTCCCAATCAGTTAGTGAGGTTTCCAATCCACCTTCTAAGAAGGTTGGTGGCGACTCCAAATGCATGCACACGTTGCACATGCCACCACGACCACACCAAGGTCGAAAGCGATCGACTTTTATCGTCGAGAAATCCTTAAAATTACTCCTATTGCGATTTGGTATGGGTTTGGGAGGGCCCACGCCGATCGTAGCCCGTTATCCACATTTCAGAGTGGGGGTTCGATCGGCAATCCATTAGCTCGATAAAACACTGATATTGTACTTGGCCATGTAAGGAGTACTAGCATGATGCGTATTTTGCGGGTGGTATCCTAGCTTGATGCGTGTTAAGCGGGAAAATGAGAAATAAGACCTGATGCGTTATGGTGCGGGTCCTGTCTAATATAAAGTGATTGCCTAATGCGTTATGACGACGGCATAAATGTCATTGATTGAGATAATTGATGAGAGAGTAAATGATTGGTGAACTGCCACAATACGATGCTTAGTCCTGATCCTAATTTGTGGACGAAATGAATTGAACTGAATTCAAGTGCCATTTTGCCATGTCAATTGTTTACAACTCTTTTTTTGTGTTTTAAACTCTTGTTTTAAAATAAACCGACTTTCAAAAATATCTGGAGGCATTGGCGACCTAGTTTAGGTTAGGTTTAACTTACTAAGTAGTAAGTAAGCTTGTCATGCCATAAGTATCACTATGATAGATAGCAAAAGATCCTAAACTAGGAGTAGTATTACGGGGAATCATTTCCCAAACAACAGATGGAGAGCCTGCTGGATTAGTAGACATATCCACAAATCTAGAGTAAAAAACCACAAGCAACCACAACTCCACCGAGAGTACTAGAGGGTGAGATTCAAAGAAACTTTTGTTTTGTAGATTTACTGTTAATCAACAAGTTCTAATCGACTACCTGGAATCACGACAAAAAATACACCACGAAAATAAATGAATCTCACCCAAACCACCACAACTTTGTGATTAGATACAACTCAACACCAATCAAAACACACTTTGAAGAAACAAACTCAAGGGAATGATGGCGGAGACAAAAGAAAAAACTCTAGCATTGATTGGAGGCTATGGGCGTGGTTTTCGACGATTGCAGCAAGGGAAGAAACCTTAGCGGTAGCTATGTAGTCATCGTAGCAAGGGAAGGATCACTGTCACGCTCCACACCCTGACACAGGCGCGTGCCACTCCCTACAAGTGTACTCTCGAGTCCCAAGATTCATAAATCGAGAGATGCAAAAAAAATCGTTCGCATGCAGAAGCAATAACATAAATTTCCTCTATACAAACATTAGCGGGGACATGGATAGCAAGAACACCATAATTACATTTATATATAACCTCTCACGAGTTCTTACAAAAGCGTTGGTAGACTAATCCTGCAAATCGATAAGGGTAACTAGACCAACTCAAAAGACAACCATTAACATCTCCAAAGAGAACGAACCATCGAGGTCTTCAGCAAAATAATAGTCAAAAAAACGGAAACCCCTAGGTAGAACTGCTAGAGTCGTCAGTCTCCTTGGCATCCTCGGTAGGCTCGTACTCCGAGAAAGTCTCCGAGCGTACCTCTATGGTATCCTCCATCGTCTCGTCTGCTGACTACTTCACCAGGTCATCCTCAGAGGCTTCGATCTCAATGACCTCGTCGGTGTCTTCTAGGATTAGGGTCCTCTCGAGAATGTTTCTCAAACCAGCTACTGATCCCTCGACCTTCACAGAATCTCGAGTGGGAAAACACCAACTAGGGATAACCCTACGGGATTCCTTAGAGGACTTCAATGGTCTAGTAGTAACCTCTCCTACCCTTCAAAACCAAGCCTCGAACCTATGAGGCTTCCAGCTTTTTCCACCCTCATCGACCTAAACCACAGTACATTTCCTAACGTACACGATTCCTCGTCCGTCCGGGAACTCCTCAAAATACGCAGATATCTCCTTCTGGTCACCTAGTCTGATCGGCAACATTCTCACGGTCTAGGATTTGAAAATGTGATCTTGCAAAGGGGTGAGATTTACATCTCAGTAAGATAGGTCCTAACCCTAGGTTAGGCTGACCGTACACTTAGATGAATGTAAACAAGAACAAAATGCACAAACAACCACATGAAACAATCTGCAGTTATTGAATAACATATGGACACAGACGAGCGTCACGCACACAATCATAGCATCATATCTCATCGTTCGAACCAAGTACGCATTACCAAGTCAGGTCACACCTTCCATCCTTCCGACCTCCATTGATTCACATTCGCATTTATAACGCCTCAGGCTCGGTCTGCGTAATCACGCCTCAAACCATCCCATTGATAAATCCGCGTAAACGCATCAGGTTTTCAATTTCATTCCAAGCCTATGTCGACACATATCAAATTCCGTCCCGCGTCTCAACGCATCAAGACATTGGCCATTTCAACCCCGCGTCTCAACGCATCAGGGTATAATTCAACACAACCCTGAATCTCAACGCCTTAGGGTATCAATCCATACAACCCCTCGTGTCAACGCCTCGGGGTATCATAGGTTTCAAACATGCCGGACATTATTTCAATTTAAACTTCATGATCGAGTATAAGCTCATGCATCAAGCTAGATATCTATGGCATGCAAGGCAATTAATCTCATCACTCACAAAAGGAAATCAATTCATGGCACAAGCATTCAACAAGCGTTTAAGCCATCGACATCTCATGAGGACGCACATTGGACAATCACACCATAATTCATGAGAACCAACCTAATTAACACCCAATCCACCCAATCGAGTCCAATCCTCTTAGCCAAGATTTAGAAACTTCTTATCTTAGGCTTAATTTAGCAAGATTCTCCTCTCAAGCACTTCAATAATTCTATCAAAGCAATCCTCAACAAGGCAGCGAACAATCCTAGCGGAGCCAATCAATTTGTCAATTTTGCTTGCTCAATTCACCAATCCACGGAGCATAAACCTCAATGACACATTCATCGACATCCTAGTACGTCTCAACGATGAAATTTGAGTTGAATTTCAACTCCTATTAGCTCCCAACAATTCGGTTTGCATAGAACCGAAATAGGGCATTTTCGGTTCTATGCATACCTCCCTTGATCAGCCTTTAAACTATTTTAAATCCCCAATTTATCCACTAATCGACTTGCTAACATGTAGTTCTAGGAGTTAGGAAGCCTTATTGAAAATTTGAGCTCAAGGCAACGACAAATGGTCTACGAACGGTGCCGGTTCCTCCAAGCCTACCGTCGGTCAGTTTCTGTCCATCAAAGGCGACACCATTTCACCATCAAATCTCCATAAAATTCATCCCAAATTTTTACAACAACTTAGTATACACATGCTCTTCATGTCCACAAAATTTGGCCGAAAGATTCAAACGATTCAAGGTCATACAGAGTTCAAACAGCAGCTTACCTCCAGCTGCGACGATTTCCGTTGACTCTCGAGGAAATGGCTGGCCGGAGCTCCTCAGTGGGTCAAATGACTTGATTCAAGTTGGAGCTACTCGGCAAGAGGATGAAGAAGACACTAGTGGTTAGCTCGACATTGGAAGCAGCCGGAAGTGGTAGTCAGAAGTGGCGAAAGCGGCGGTAGTGGCTGATCGGGCATGAGCGGTTCACGGCCGAAGAATAAGAAGAAGAAAAGGAAGAAGATGGCTGTGGTGATGAGGTCTTCGGCAGAATGAAGGAAGAAGAGGGTGTATATACCAAGTTTGAGGGTTAACCATGAAGAATGGTAGGTTAAAAGGTTGTCATTTAATGCCAAAGCCTAATCCTTTGAGACTTGTCTTCATGTCAATTAAGTCTTCATCCAAGGGCTGTTATTTTTCTTAATTTTCGGCAGCCATGGGGTATTGTGATTGATCAAAATGTCCTTATCCATTTATTAAGGCAATGCCAAGACTTAAGGGGAAAAATGGTAATTTTACCATCGACGTTCGAAACGTCGTTTTTTCTAATTCAAATTTTCTTTGATGAGGCGATGACCAATCCAATTATAATGTTGGAATTCTTGATTCTCTATTTTCTATTTTCGAGACTCCTCTTTGAATCATTTCTTTGTCAGATGTGATTCCAGCCTATCCCGAACTGACGGACAGCTTTTGCAGACGTTACCCGTATCGACTCTGTGATTCATATCACAATTAGTGCTCGTCAGTTCATGGCGACTTTGGTTGTTATGCAATTATGAGGGTCTATTACTAGTTCCAACGGTCTCGATCATCTATGTTCGATTTATGAAAATTTTACAAATTATACATTGGTTAAGCGGCATCACCCGCGCTCCAATTGTATAACGCTAGCAATGCATTCCTTAATCGTTCTTAGATCGGCCTTTTATGGCTCTAAATGTCCCCTCGACAATCCTTATGGTCAAAGTGTCATTTCCTATTTGAGTTCCCTAAGTCCACGTACTTTGTCTTGCGTTAACCTTTTCCTTTTGGTCAGTTAACTCGAGATTGATCAAATCCGAGCGAGATACAACTGAAATACATCGTTAGACATATTCTCATTAATTAGTCTCGAAATGACAGAAAAATCAAAATGTCATAACTCTTCCCTCCTTACAAAAATTTCATCCTCAAAATTTACGATAAACCCGGTTACTCAAACAAATGGGGGTTTTGACGCCTCATCGTTTCCTCACTTTCCCACGTAGCTCCTTCGGTTTCGTGGTGCTCCCAAATAACTTTGACCAATGGAATTGTCTTATTCCTCAAAACTTGCTCCTTTCGATCTTCGAACTTGACTGGCTTTTCTACGTAGGATACTCTATCATCCACTTCGATAACCTCGTAATCCAGTATATGCGTCAGGTCCGGATTGTACTTCTGTAGCATTGATACATGGAAGACGTTGTGTAATTGGGACAAGTTAGGCGGCAAGGCAAGCCTATAGGCTAAAGTCCCAATTCGTTCCAAAATCTCAAAAGGTCCTACGTACCTTGGACTCAGTTTTCATTTCTTTCCAAATCGAGATAATCCTCTCATTGGCGATACCTTAAGGAAAACATGATCGTCTACTTAAAACTCCAAAGGTTTACGCCGTTTATCGGCATAACTTTTCTGACAACTTTGTGTTGTTTTTAGCCTATACCGGATTATCTTCACCGCTTCCACTGACTGCTCTACCAACTCTAGGCCTGTAATACTTCTTTCTCCAACTTCGTCCCAGTAAATCGGGGTCCCACAAGCCCTTCCATAGAGTGCCTTAAAAGGTGTCATTCGAATACTCTGTTGATAACTGTTATTATATGCGACCTCTACCAGATGCAACCGATCATCCCATCCACCTTTGAAGTCTATCACACACGCTCGTAACATATCCTCGAGCGTCTGAATCGTCCTCTCCGATTGTCCGTCCGTCTGCGAATGGTATGCCGTGCTAAATTGTAATCGAGTTCCCGTGGCATTTTGAAGACTCTTCTAGAAGTTCGCCGGGAACTTAGGATCTCTGTCAGATGTAATTGTCATGGGAACTCCATGTAGTCTCACTATCTGCCGCATATACAATTCGGCATATCTATCCATCGCAAAGTCTTTTCGTATAGGAATAAAATGTGCAGACTTGGTTAATCGATCCACGACTACCCAAATAGAATCATGGCCTCTTTGGCTCTTTGGTAGTCCCATGACAAAGTCCATAGTCATTTATTCCTATTTCCATTCAAGAATCTCTTACGGTTGTAACAATCCACCAGGCTTACAGTGTTGTGCCTTCACCTGCTGGCATGTCAAGCACTTCGCCACATACTTCGCTACATCCACTTTCATCCCGTTCCACCAATAATGTTGACGCAAGTTCTGATACATTTCCGTGCTACCTGGGTGGATACTATAATTGCTTCTGTGAGCCTCCGATAAAATCCTTTCTCTAAGCTCTCTGTCCTTTGGTACTCATAGATGCCCTTGAAACTTCATAATTCCATCTTCTAACACTTGAACTTTGGTTTCTTCTTTGTAGCATCCATCTCCAAGATTTTCTGAATTTTCGGATCCGTAGACTCTAAGGCTTTTATCCTTTCCTGGATCTCAGGTTCTATTCTCAGTGTGGCCATCAAACTAGATAACTGACAGACTTCCAATCTGAATTCAAAATCCTTCAAATTTTCAAATAACGACCATCCTTTCACTAGTAGACAGGCAATACTAGACTTACGACTGAGCACATCCGCAACTCGATTCGCTTTCCCAGTATGATATAATATGTCGCAATCAAAATTCTTAAGCAGCTCCATCCATCGACATTGTCTCATGTTCAGTTCCTTATGAGAAAATAGATACTTCAGGCTTTGGTGATTTGTATAAATTTGAAACTTCTCACCACACAAATAATGCCTCTAGATCTTCAGAGCAAAGATGATTGCTGCCAATTCTAAATCATGAGTCGGATAGTTCATCTCGTGCGGCCTTAGTTATCGGGACGCGTAGGCAACCACTCTTCCATGTTGCATTAGCACACAACCTAGTCCTTTTAGTGAAGTATCGTTATATATTTCATAGCCTCCAGGTCCTGATGGAATCGTTAATACAGGTGTTGTCGTCAACCGATGCTTCAGCTCCTAAAAACTCCTTTCACACTTGTCTGTCTCGAACTTAGTTTCTTTCTTAGTCAATGTCGTCAGTGGAATAGCTATGGATGAAAACTTCTCCACAAAGCATCTGTAATACCTTGCTAATCCTAAGAAACTTCGGACTCTGTGACCGTAGTAGGCTTAGGTCAATTCATAACGGCTTCGATCTTTGTAGGATCTACATTAATCCCTTCTCCAAATATCACATGGCCAAGAAATGCCACTTTATTCAGCCAAAACTCACATTTGCTGAACTTAGCGTAAAGCGAGTGCTCCCTCAGGGTCTGCAAGATAGTCCTTAGATGCTCTTTGTGTTCTTCGTTACTCTTTGAGTAAATCAGGATATCGTCAATAAAGATTATAACAAATCTATCCAAGAATTCCTTGAACACCCGATGCATCAAGTTTATGAATGCAACTAGAGCATTGGTCAGTCCAAAAGACATCACGGTGAATTCGTAATGACCATACCTTATCCTAAAAGCGGTCTTAGGTATGTCTTCCTTCTTAATTCTTAATTGATGATACCCGGTCCTTAGGTCAATTTTTTAGAATACCACAACTCCTTGTAATTGATCAAATAAGTCATCAATCCTCGGCTGTAGGTATTTATTCTTTACAGTTACTTGATTTAACTGTCTATAGTCGATGCATAAACGCAAGGACCTATCCTTTTTATTAACAAACAACACCGGCACTCCCCACGGTGAGGCACTCGGGCGAATAAATCCCTTATCTAGTAATTCTTGCATTTGCACCTTTAACTCTTTCAATTTCGATAAGGACATTCTATAGGGTGCCTTCGAGATTAGCTCCGTTCCGGGAGCCAACTCAATCACAAATTCCATTTCTTGTTCTGGTGGCAACCCTGGCAACTCTTGGGAAAAATGTCAGGAAACTCACGCACTACCAGAATACTTTCTAGTTTAGGCTCCTCGATAGTCGTGTCCACAACTGTGACTAAGTACACCTAACATCATTTAGTTATCAACTTTGTCGCTTCAAGAGATGAGACTAAAGAAATCCTCCTTGACTTCCCACAAATTCAAAACTAGGGCGACCTTCCGGATATAAACGGATTATCCTACTACCACAATCAACTACCACCCTTTGCTTACCCAACCATTCCATTCCTATGATCACATCGAAGTCATACATGGGTAACATAGCCAAGTCAATACTCTCTTTACTACCGCCAATTATTATTTCACAATCAGTGCAGCCTAACGAAACCAGCACATTATCCTTCAACGGAGTGGCAACATGCTAAATCATACTCGACGGTTTCAATTCCATATCAACCAAATCAGCAAACCGAGCAAACACAAACGAGTGTGATGTGCCAGAATCAAACAAAGCATAAGCAGTTTGGTTACACAAATAAACCGTACCTGTGACCACGCCTAGCGCTTTTTCCGTTTTCCTGCGTGCCACTGCGTATACTCTTCCCTGAACTGGGGGTCGATTATGATCATTTTAGGGAGTGGCAGTTGATAGTCCTGCCTGTGGTCGTTGCCCTTGAGATCTAGTCATTAGAGCTTGATTTGGGCAAGTTCTCATCTGATGGCTCATTTGACCACACTTGAAGCACGTTCCATTCCTTGCTAGGCAAGGTCCATTACCATGCTTTCTGCCACAGAGGCGGCAACTCCAGTTCATTGGATTCGGCAGCTTCACAATGTTCTTTCTTATCGGAGGGACGAAGTGTCTATTGCCAGCCATCGGTCTTTTACCAATCTGGCGATTGTCTTTGAATGAACCTAACCGCGATCCAGATGTGGCATTTCTCTCCTTCAGGTCCCCTCAATCATCTGTCCCCATTCATAGATTTCTTTATAAGTTCACAAATTCAGAGCTATCATCTGGCCGCTAAGCTCAGGCCTTAGTCCATCCCGAAATCTTCGCGCCTTCTCCATGGGATCCTCTACCAATTGAGGTGCATATCTTGACAATCTGGAGAATTCAGCTTCATACTAGTCCATTGTTAGGTAATTCTGACGTAGCTGTAAGAATTCTACTTGCTTCCTTTCTCGAGCTGTCTTGGAGAAGTACTTGTCATTGAATTCCGTAGTAAATGCATCCCAGGTCAAGGTTGTCCCTTCCAGAAAGATTCCATTCTTGGTGGCAGCCCATCAGTCATTGGCAATCCCTTCCAATTGGTACACTGCTAACAATACCTTTTCCTTATCTGTGCACCTCAGTACTCCAAAGGCCTTTTCTAGTTTCTCGATCCATCTCGATGCTAGTTCGAGGTCTCCAATCCCATCGAACTGGGTTGGCTTCAGCTTGATAAATTGTTCGACCAACTAGCCCATCTGGTTGGCCACAACAACTTCCTCTTGGGTATTCCCTACCTCATTGCCCTAGCCATGATCGCCATTGTTTCTATTGCCTCAATTATTGTCGTTATTGGCGTTGACAGCGGCTATTGCGGCTCCCACCGCTTGAGCTATGGCAGCATCCCTATCCTAGGTCTGCCTATCGATGAGGTCGTTAATCCTTTCGAGTGCCCTCGGTACTCTGTCCATTCTCGGGTCTTCCCTCATAGGTGGCCTCAAACTAGAGGCTCCGCTCTTGGGTTTTCCAAGTATTCTAGGTGGATTACTCGTTCTTGTATGCTTTCACTAAGCCTGGACCACCACAATTTCACAAAGGAGTTAGTAACTCATTCATTCAACCAAGTCCAGAGCTACCAAACTATGCCTTAATGGAAACAATCATAACATAACGACCTTTCCCATGACTAATTCCAGAGGCACTTCACTAAACAGTCCATGGCCATTACCCCATTCCGTCCACGTCAACGGTTCACCAGAACTAGCCATGCTCATATACTCAACAGACCAAAATCCAAAAATGACTTTCAGCGTTAAGCATGGAACTTAGTCCTCGTAAACCACCGTAATCGTGTCACAATCAAATGTCAATCACATGTGCCAAGTCATATGCCATGCATCTCGTGCCTTATTCTAATAAGTTTCCTAATTTCTCGCTACCCGTCCTGTCCTAATTTAATCCTCCTTATCACTCCAATCCTTAATCAACTTGGATCGAGCTTGCTTTGATACCAAGCAAGGGGGGTTGTCACGCCCCATGCCCCGGCACAGGTGTGCATGACTCCTTGCAAGCGTACTCTCGAGTCCCAAGATTCATAAATTGAGAGATGCAAAAAAAATTGTTTGCACGCGGAAGCGATAACATAAATTTCCTTTGTATAAACATTAGCAGGGACATGGATAGCAAGAACACCATAATTACATTTATACATAACCTCCCACGAGTTCTTACAAAAGCGTTGGTAGACTAATCCTACAAATCGGTAGGGGTAACTGGACCAACTCAAAAGACAACCATTAACATCTTTAAAGAGAACGGACCATCGAGGTCTTCAGCAAAATAACAGTGCAGAAAATGGAAACCCCTAGGTAGAGCAGCTGGAGTCGTCAGTCTCCTCAGCATCCTCGGTAGGCTCGTACTTTGAGAAAGTCTCTGAGTGTACCTCTACGGTATCCTCCATCGTCTCGTCTGCTGACTGGTCCACCAGGTCGTCCTCGAAGGCTTCGATCTCAGTGACCTCGTCGGTGTCTTCCAGAGTTGGGGTCCTCTCAGGAATGTTCCTCGAACCAGCTACTTATCCCTTGACCTCCATAGAATCCTGAGTGAGATGACAACAACTAGGGATAGCCCTACGGGATACCTCAGAGGACTACAATGGTCCATTAGTAAACTCTTCTACCCTCCGAAATCAAGCCTCGAACCTATGAGACTTTCAACACTTTCCACCCTCATCTACCCAAACTATAGTACATTTCCTAATGTACACAGTTCCCTGTCTGTCCGGGAACTCCTCAAAATACGCGGACATCTCCTTCGGGTCACCTAGTCTGATTAGCAACATTCTCACGGTATAGGATTTAAAAATGTGATCCCGCAATGGGGTGAGATTTACATCTCAGTAAGACAGGTCCTAACTCTAGGTTAGGTTGACCATACACTCAGGTGAATGCAATCAAGAACAAAATACACAAACAACCACATGAATCAATCAGTAGTTATTGAATATGACATTCCAAATTTCCGACCCCTCGACGCTTGAGATATGAAATGAAATCTCAAAAATTGAAAAATGAAAAATAAAGATTCCAACGTTATAATTGGATTGGACGTCGCCTCATCGAAGAAGATTGGAATCAGAAAAATGATGTTCTAGACGTCGATGGTAAAATTACCATTTTGCCCCTCAAGCCTTAGCCTTGCCTTAATAAATAGAATGAGGGCATTTTGGTCAATTGCAATACCCCATGGTTGCCGAAAGTTAAGAAAAAGAACAGCCCTTGGATGAAGATTTGATTGACATATGGACAAGTGTCAATAGATGGTGGATGGACATTTATTAAATAACTTTTAACCTACCATTCTTCATATTGACCATTTGGAATGTAGAATAAGATCACTTTCTCTCTCTCCTCTCTCATTTTTGACTGGCCATCTCTTTCTCTCTTGCCATTTTCTCTCAAAACTCTTTCTCTCTCTCTCTCTCGCTCGCTCGGCTTACCCGCTCAGTTTCGACCATGTCCACTGTTTTGGCCATAACTTCTTTGTCCGTCATCGGATTAAGGCGTGCCACCTACCATTAGAAACTTGTCATCTTGTCATTCCAATAAGATATTATGGGTCCAAATCCACTCAGCTGTTTATCCCGTAGAGCCGTTTGAAGGAGCAAAGGTCAGGTTGGTCAGTTTTGAATCCGAGAGCTCCCAGCCGACCAGTCCCGACTGTCCTACTATTTCGGCCATATCTTCTTCGTTCGATACCAGATCGAGGTAAAACCACCGCCAAATGAAAGCTTATTGTCTTATCTTTCTATAGACATATTATCAGTTCAATTTAAATTAGTAGATCTTTTCGTAACTTGATTTGAGTGGATAAAGGTCCAAACGAGGCAGATTCTGAACGAGTTGGGGGAATGTCTTCTTGGCCACTTCAAGATTTCAAATTGTTTCAAATTTTTGGTGAAAACTTCTTAACTCATGGTACTTGTGTTAGCTAAGATGAAATTATGAGTTGATGGGGTTTAGATAAGTTTCCATGGTTGATTTGTGAGGGTTTCTGTGAAGCAAAATCTGCAGCCGATGGACCGAGTAGAACCAAGGCCATTTGTGGCACTTCGAGGCTTCGACTTGCTCCAAAAATTTTGGTAAGACTCCTATAGGTGTAATAGGACACGTTAGCAAGTTAGTTTTGTGGTAAATCAAGGTTTAAAGTTGAATTATGGACTGATTAATGAGGTAGAGGGCATAGTCGAATTCTGCCTTGTTTAGGTTCGGATGAACCGAGCCCTTTGAGGGTTGTGGGAGGTGTTGCCATGCTTTAAATTCGTCGTTAAGATATACTCGAATGTTAATTGAGATGTTAATAAGGTGTATGCTCCGTGAATTGGTGATTGGACTAGAAAAATTAATCGTTTGACGAACTTTGGACTAGGTCGCACGGCTGCACTATTTGGGGTTCAAGGGAACCGAATCTTTGGAGGAGTCTTGGAGGTAATTTTACGGATTAAATTGAAAGGTAAGTGACTCCTAAACCTTTGCTAGTAAGTTAGGACACTATTGGATGCATTTGGATGATATATTGATGAATTTAGGAGTCTATTGCATTGATTGTTCATGATCGACTGAGATAATGGAGGTGTGAGTCGTGTGTACTCCTGATAATGAGAAATTATAACTCTCATGGCTAAATTGATGTTGTGTTCATTGGATTGACATGGATGCTGGTATGGCTTTGTGACATATGGCCTTGACGTCTCACATGACAATGATTCATTACTTGGTTCATAAAAATTATACTCGATTATGAAGTTCCTTAAGAGGTGAGTTTTCTTTGTAACCCTAAGATCTTGTGGCACCCTGATGCATTGAGACGCGGGGTTGTGATGACTGGTACCCTAATGGGCTAAGACGCGGGGTTGTGGTGGCTAATGTCCTAATGCGTTGAGAAGCCAGTCGAGATTGATTATGTGTCGACACAAGCCGGGAATGGCATTGAAAACCTGATGCGTTTAACGCGGGTTCGTCAATTTGATGGTTTGAGGCGTATTGACGTGGGCCGAGCCTGAGGCGTATTGATGCGGACCAAGCATAGCTATTGAACAAAGAATTGATATCTTGATGCGTCAAAATGCGGGTTAGTCTTGATATGTGTCGACACAAGTATCAAAATGGCCTTTGGAACCTGATGCATTAGAACGCGGGTTGCCAATCGAGATCGTGATTAGCCTGATGCGTATTGACGCAGGCTTGGCCATTGAGATTAAATTTGTGATTAGCCTGACATGTAATTGACGCGGGCTTGGCTATTGAGATTAAAGTTGTGATTAGCCTGATACGTATTGACGCGGGTTTAGCCATTGAGATTAAATTTGTGATTAGCCTGACGCGTATTGACGCGGGTTTGGCCATTAAGATTAAATTTGTGATTAGCCTGATACGTATTGACGTGGGCTTGGCCATGGAAATTGAAAGTTGTGATGAAATTGAGGACACACCTTTGCTTATGAATTTAATGTTGTGCTAGTATAAAGCTTGGTTGTGATGATATGATTGTCCTCGAATCGTGATTGCACTATGTCAGACGTATCAAGGTGCCTTGATGTTTTATCATCATGTATTGTTTTATCAATGAATCCTTGTCTATTGTTTTATTGCATAATCTGGGAAAACTAATGGCCTAGTCTAGGTTTAGGATGAACTTGCTGAGATTTATATCTCACCCCGTCGTGGGATTAAATTTTTCAAGTCCTAGGAGATGGAAATCTGAGCTTGCCAATGATTGGTATTTGAAGAAGTAATTATAGAAAATGGATTTACACTTTTGTGACTTTAGGAATTTCATGTCACCTTGAAGTTAGAGTTGTATCTTCAGAACATGTAGTCAGTGTTTATAAGAAGGCGTACCCTATGTCCTGAGTCATCTTAAGTCTGAATTGTATAGAGAAGTTTCATCATTTTCGTGTGTTTGTATCATTTAAAAATTATAAATTGTTGGCCAACGGATCCTGGGTACCACCGAGACAAGGAGACCCTGAAGGGATTTTGCGTGCCTGACAGGTTCGAAGCTTGACATCTCCGTTTGTTTGGTATCAAAGCAAGTTCAGCTCGATCTAATGTGATTGAGACTTGGAGTGATAAGGAGCGATGACTTGAGGACGACTAAGTAGTGAAACCTTTAGGGTTAAGCCTGGATTGTTGAATCTTGAGGATTATAGGCTTGAACTTGTGAAGTATTCTATTGGTCCTAGTATCGAGTTAATGGATAAACTTGAGTGATTTATGGATAAGGCTCACAAGGAAGTGAGTAGAGATTGAAGAGTCATAAGCTTGGATTTGAGGTTGCTAGAGAATAACTTATGAATGAAGGCTCAATTGAAGTTTATGATTGTGATTGTGGTTTGTCAATGACCCAACTTGGGGAGTATGAGTTATAAAGAAACGACTGGTATTAGTGGATTTAGGCTTGAATCGTGTTGTATCTTGATGGTTTAGTTATCGACTGCTATTGACAGCTTTGAACTGCTATAAGATGAGATGCATACAAGGGGTAAATAAGGAATATTTGGATTAAAGACCAGTTGTGATCGAATGCATGTGGATTTGGCTTGAATAGCGACTAAACTTGGGATATATGATTAAACATATGCAATTAATCTATGAGATGTGATGGCCATTGATGGAATTAGAAATCTTCGATAGATAATAATGGATCTGGAGATGATTATGGTATGATGAATGGCGAGGACAATCAGGACGTGCATGTGTTCGTGGCATTAAAATGAAAGTCGAGGAAGGTGAGTGCATGAGTTTATCATTATTGGACTTAATAAACTGTCGCTTGGTATGGGACAAGTTGATGGAATATCTACGAATTGTAATGAAACATGGTATGGAACATGTGGAACAGGGTTTTCTCCGTAGATGTATGACTTGAGATAACCTGCAACAGCCAGGTCTGATGAGGGCGAGGAGTGATCATCGGGACAGAGAGGTTCAGACAAGGAGCGGCTCCTGGTGTGCTTCTAAGATGGCAAGAGGTAGGAATGACCCAAGTCATAACTTGAAAGGGGAAGTCTAGGCATCAAGTTGAGTCTAATTGTGGTTAAGAGATGTACGGCACGGGATTGATTCTCGAAAAGAATGATTGAAAGTGGCATGACATATGTAATGGCGTCTATGAGTGGCATGGTTAAAAGCTTCGTGCTTAGTAGTGGAAGCCCTTTGAAAAAGAAAAGTGATATTTGTGATTGGCCTATTAAGCATGTTTTCTGATTGGCATCACGTGATTGGCTTGGCCAAGGTATAACCGAGAGGTGAGACGACCTGTGGGGTTTATACCCATTGAACTAGTGTCTGTTGAAAATGAGATAGCATGTTACATATATGACAGAGTGGCAAATCCTTTATGCTTATAGTATGAGTGATTGACTTATAGAAGTGATGCCTTGAATATTTGCTGGGTGTTGGCCTAATTGAGTTTTAGCCTAGTTGAGGCTGGCTTGATGAATGGTTGCTGCTTAAGGACGATTTGGAATCCTTGTATAAAGAGCAATTAGTTGAGAATTGTTGAAAATCACTATGGTTGATGGTGAAAAATAATGAGATGAGCAGTCTGAGACTGCCGGACTTGAGTAGATGACTTAAGTATTTGATTTCTAAAGGGAATTGTAGTGGTTCAAGTACCATAAGAACCTAATGAGGTTGAATGACAAGAGAATGGTCACTAGAGGAACATTAGCTCGAGTATGCAAGATATGAGATGACTCTAGAACTGAAGGGAGTTGTGAGAATTGAGTAAAGATGAGTAACCAGAATATGAGTGCTAGAAAAGCATTTGGCTCGAGCTTGTGGACAGTACAAGACCTAAGAGTTGAAAAGGTCGTGAGAACTTTGAATGGAAATGAGAATGTGGATGGGTAGACAGACTCTAGAAGGAGTTGTCATTATACCCAAGTCGCTGAGACGATTGAAGTTAGTGCTGATGAGTTAAATGATAAAAGCCACGAGAGAGGCGACTCCGAGATAATCCTTTCTAAATTGAATGCGTGGAAAAAACCACGAGAGTTTTGAAAAGCTTTTGAAGCCATATATAAGGTTGAGATTGACCAAGTTTGAAGGAGGGATGAGATTTGAAGTTGTCTCCCTCTAGATTGGGGATCTTGGTAAGGAAACCTTATAGGTTTTGGGTACACTAAGGAAAGAAAGTGATCCTAGCAGATTGTAGCCTTAAGAGGCTGTTGATAATTGGTGAAAGGTACTAGAGGAAGGGTTTCCTCAAAGGCATGATATTTGCCTGGACTGCCTTTATTGAATTGTTTAATGGAAGTGCTTTCCCTGGATTGCTTGAGAACAAAGGTTATTTCGATCCTAATACTTTTGCAAAGATCAAATGACGATCGACCAGTATGAGATAGAGTTCTCAAGGTCGTTTAAGCATATAGTAAAGGTGGTTAAGGACCCTTGAATAAGATAAGTAAATCTCTGAGTGGATTGGAGCTTGAAAGCCTTATGACTAGTTGTTCTTCTTGATTTTGAGGAATGGTAATGGGCCTCAGTAAAAGAAGAAAACTCCTGCTCATGGATTACGAGCAAAGAGATGTTCATTTTGGAACATGAAACGTACTTGCGAGAGATGGTTACTACCATGTCGCCAGTCTCGTAATGAGAGACTGACATGTCGTTCCTTCCGTCGTTGGAAAAGTTGAGGAAAGAGATTTGTCAGTTGTCTGACATTGATAATTTTATGAGATTGATTGAGCATAAATCTAGACCACTAGAAGTGGTATTGTGTGTTATCACCCCTAAAGGGTAGGGCGTCACTCTTAAAGGACGATTGGACCCTAAGATGATCGTTGATGAAAAGAAAAGTGAATGGATTGGATAGCCCTGGCTGTTTGTAATTTTAGTGAATGATTGATGAAGCAAAAAAGGCGCTTAGAGAGTAATTGCAGAGTAAATTAAGGTAATCTAATCAAGTATTCGATACGTGAATTGGTGAAAATCAAGGACAAACAGATATTGTCACTTGAGGTGACTGAATTATGGGAAGAAGAATGCCGAGTATGGTGGCATCTACGTTCTGGAGTAAAACATCACCGTTGGCGTAGACTCCAAGATTGACGTTCTATGGAATAGGAAGGACATGATGGATTTGAAATAAGAGAATATTACTGAAGTGTATAGCTTCCTTCACATGGTAAAAGACCCTAGTGTGGAAGAAAGAGAAAATCCTAACTGTCTTGATATTAAAATGGAGTGTCTAGACTGAGAAAAATGAGGCAGAACTTGAATGATTGCTGTAAGGGAAGTTAAGTTTGAGAGACTGTCTTGTAGATGATGTTGAATTCCAAGATAATGTCGACGTTCAGTGGGACGGACAAAATTGAGATAAGGTCGCATTAGCTGGTTGTGAAACCAAGAGGTCAAGGCACTAATGTTTCCTGAGAAAAGAGTGACAAAAATGAACAGAATGTTGTGTAGTTCAAGTGGGGACTCATGAGAGTAGAGGGCCAAGATTTGAGCTCTCAAGTGAAAAGTATGAATAACAGTTTGAAGATTCGACACCTAGTAGAAAGAAACAGATAAAAGTCAGATTGAGTATCCAAGGAATACTTGGATTGATTGTTACCGTCTTTAGAGATGATGAATATGCTCATTTAAGGAGCCATGAGAAATATGAATAACTTTCAAGAGTATCCTACGGACTCTAAGGAAATGCTCGTTGTGTGCTGCTAATTGTGAAGAGCACGAGTTGCGAGTCTGATGATGTAAGATTTCTCGGTAGTGAAATTTCTGAGAAATGAAATCCCTATGGAGCCCTTAAGGAATGGAATAAGTGATGAATCGATTAAGATCGATGTGCGTTGCGGAAATTGGAAGTTCCTGGAATTGGTGAACTGTTATGGATGGATTGGGGGAAGATTTCTCACAAAAGCAATTCCATGGATGAATGAATACGAAAAAAAAAAGTTTTCGAGGACTTAAGTCAAGTTGATGACTACACCGACAATAGTGTTCCTATTTGGAATTAAAAGGGATTGAGTGAATCATAATGACGTGACACAGAAAGGAAATTTGAGGTGTAGCAAGCCAAACTGAAGTGAGCTATGCGAATACATCGTGATAGTAAAGCTATATGAGTTGGAACGTCTAATGCATAGTTAGAGTTGGCTTGCAAATGTTCTTGCGAAGAAGTTGGAAAACACGACTCACATGGAGAGGTTTCAAGTTTACACAAACCATAAGAATTTGAGGTATGTGGTTGCCTAGAAAAATTGAATAAGGAACAACGTGTGTAAAGGAGATTGCCTAAGGACTAAGGATGAAATATCCTATATCACCTAGAAAAGGGTGATTTAAGTAGCGGATGCATATTAGTGAAAATTGAGCATCGTGCATTTGGCGAATAAAGGGTAGGCTTTGCCCAAGGAAATAAAATATTCAACTCCTAAATTGAGAGGTTGCCAATTGACTAGTTTGATAACTACCTGAAGCATAAGCTTGAAGTCAGAAAGGAATTGAGATGTTGCAATGAACAGACCCTAACATTTAAGGGGTTTATGGAAATGGATAGAATAAGGAGGAATTCTAGATTTTCAAATACTTGGGAAAGAAAACTAAAAGTTGAGGGTAGAAACCTTAAAGTCTCATGGACGAGATTATGAGTCCAATATTGAAGAGAAACTCAAAGAAATGACATCATCATAAATTCAAAGGGAGAATTATGGTGTCCTTTGGGATGCCACAAAGGTGTACCAGATTTGCATCGATATTATCGATGGAATGGACTGAAAATTGGGTTAGTCAAACATGAGATGAAGTATTAAACGTGCTAACAAGAAAAGACATGCCCTTGAAAGGACTGATACGCCGAACGGTATGGACATTAAAGAGCGCATTCTGGCGAGGGTTTGGTAATAATGGTGATGGACAAATGGAAGAGATGAGGTGAACGCTCGAGGATGAACTACTGATAGATATAATGAATACGGAGAGAAGCAAATCAGATTGAGGACTGAAGGAGACAAGTCCTAAGGAAAGATGGCTTTGATCGGAGAGGACACGTAAGATCGTCAAGTCATGAAAGGAATTATTCAGAAGAATGAGGATGCGATGAGACGCTAATGCCCCAAATAACCGGATGGTTAGAAGGTTGCAAATTTCGAGGAAGAAATTTCCTTAAGGGGGAAGAGTTGTGACATTTCGAATTTTCGACCACTCGACGCTTGAGATATGAAATGAAATCTCAAAAATTGAAAAATGGAAAATAAAGATTCCTACGTTATAATTGGATTGGACGTCGCCACATCGAAGAATATTGGAATCAGAAAAACGACGTTCCGGAGCATTTTGCCCCTCAACCCTTAGCCTTGCCTTAATAAATGGAATGAGGGCATTTTGGTCAATTGCAATACCCCATGGCTTCCAAAAATTAAGAAAAATAACAGCCCTTGGATGAAGACTTGATTGACATATGGACAAGTGTCAATGGATGATGGATGGGCATTTATTAAACAACTTTTAACCTAACATTCTTCATGTTGACCATTTGGAATGTGGAAGAAGATAACTTTCTCTCTCTCCTCTCTCATTTTTGGCTGGCCATCTCTTTCTCTCTTGCCATTTTTTCTCAAAACTCTCTCTCTCTCTCGCTGGCTCACTCGACTTACTCGCTCAGTTCCGACCATGTCTACTGTTTTAGCCATAACTTCTTCTTCCGTCATCGGATTAAGGCTTGCTGCCTACTATTAGAAAACTTATCGTCTTACTGTTCCAACAAGGTATTATGAGTCCAAATCCACTTAGCCATTTGTCCCGTAGAGCCGTTTAAAGGAGCAAAGGTCAGGCTGGTCAGTTTTGAATCCGAGAGCTCCTAGCCGACCAGTCTTGACTGTCCCATTACTCTGGCTATATCTTCTCCATCCGATACCGGATTGAGGTAAATCTACTGCCAAATGAAAGCTTATTGTCTTATCTTTCCATAGACATATTATAAGCTCAATTTGACTCAGTAGATCTTCCCGTAGCTCGATTTGAGTGGACAAAGGTCCAAACGAGGCAGATTCTAACCGAGTTAGGGGAATGTCTTCGTTTGGCCACTTCAAGACTTCAAATTGATTCAAATTTTTGGTGAGGACTTCTTAAGTCATGGTTCTTATGTTGGCTGAGCTGCAATTGTGAGTTTTATTGGGTTTAAATGAGTTTCCATGGTTGATTTGTGAGGGTTTCTATGAAGCAAAATCTGCTGTCGATAGACCGAGTAGAACCAAGGCCATTTGCGGCACTTCGAGGCTTCAACTTGCTCTAAAACTTTTGGTAAGACTCCTATAGGTGTATTAAGACATGTTAGCAAGTTGATTTTGTGGCAAATCAAGGTTTGGAGTTAAATTATGGACTGATTAAAGAGGTAGAGGGCATAGCCGAATTCTACCTTGTTTAGGTTCGGATGAACCGAGCCCTTTGAGGGCTGTGGGAGGTGTCGCCATGCTTTAAATTCGTCGTTAAGTTATACTCGAATGTTAATTGAGATGTTAATAAGGTGTATGCTCCGTGAATTGGTGATTGGACTAGAAAAATTGATCATTTGACGAACTTTGGAATAGGTCGCAAGGCTGCTCTGTTTGGGGTTCAAGGGAACCGAATCTTTGGAGGAGTCTTAGAGAGAATTTTACGAATTAAATTGAAAGGTAAGTGACTCATAAACCTTTGTTAGGAAGTAAGGACACTACTAGATGCATTTGGGTGATACATTGATGAATTTGGGAGTCTATTGCATTGATTGTTCATGATCGACTGAGATAATGGAGGTGTGAGTTGTGTGTACTCTTGATAATGAAAAATTATAACTCTCATGGCTAAATTGTTGTTGTGTGCATTCAATTGACATGGATGCTGGTATGGCTTTGTGACATGTGGCCTTGACGTTTCGCATGATAATGATTCATTACTTGGCTCATAAAAATTGTACTTGATTATGAAGTTCCTTAAGAGGTGAGTTTTCTTTGTGAGCCTAAGAGCTTGTGACACCCTGATGCGTTGGGACGCGGGGTTGTGGTGGCTAATGTCCTAATGCGTTGAGATGCGGGACGAGATTGATTATGTGTCGACACAGGCTGGGAATAGCATTGAAAACCTTATGCGTTTAACACGAGTTTGTCAATTTGATTGTTTGAGGCGTATTGATGAGCACTGAGTCTGAGGCTTATTGACACGGACATAGCTATTGAAAAGAGAATTGATATCCTGATGTGTTAGAATGCGGGATAGACACAAGTATCGAAATGGCCTTTAGAACCTGATGCGTCGAGCACGAGTTGCCAATCGAGATCGTGATTAGCCTAATGTGTATTGACGCGGGCTTGACCATTGAGATTAAATTTGTGATTAACCTGACACGTATTGACACGGGCTTGGCCATTGAGATTAAATTTGTGATTAGCCTGACGCGTGTTGACTCGGGCTTGGCCATGGGAATTGAAAGTTGTGATAAAATGGAGGACACGCCATTACTTATGAATTTAATGTTGTGCTAGTATGAAGCTTGGTTGTAATGATATGATTGTCCTCGAATCGTGATTGCTTTATGCCAGACGTATCAAGGTGCCTTGATATTTTATCATCATGTGTTGTTTTATTAATGAATCATTGTTTATTATTTTGTTGCATAATTTGGGAGTACTAATGGCCTGGTCCAGGTTTAGGGTGAACTTGCTGAGATTTATATTTCACCCCGTCGTGGGATTAACTTTTTCAGGTCCCAGGCGATGGAAATCTGAGCTTGCCAATGATTGGTATTTGAAGAAGTAATTATAGGAAATGGATTTACACTTTTGTGACTTTAGGGATTTCTTGTCACCTTGAAGTTAGAGTTGTATCCTAAGAACCTGTAGTCGATGTTTATAAGAAGGCGTACCCTATGTCATGAGTCATCTTAAGTCTGAATTGTATGGAGAAGTTTCATCGCTTCCGTATATTTGTATCATTTAAAAGTTATAGTTGGTCGACGGATCCTAGGTACCACCGAGACAAGGCGGCCCTAAGGGATTTTGCGTGCCTGATAGGCTCGGGGCGTGACATTAAATAACATATGGACACAGACGAGCGTCAAGCACACAATCATGGCATCATATCTCATTGTTCGAACCAAGCACGCATTACCAAGTCTGGTCACACCTTCCACCCTTCCAAGCCTCCATTAATTCACGCCCGCGTTTATAACGCCTTAGGCTCGGTCCGCGTAATTACGCCTCAGACCATCCTATTGACAAACCCGTGTAAATGCATCGGATTTTCAATTTCATTCCAGGCTTGTGTCGACACATATCAAATTTCGTTCTGCGTCTCAACGCATCAAGACATTAGCCATTTCAACCCCGCGTCTCAACGCCTTAGGGTATCATAGGTTTGAAACATGCCAGACATTATTTCAATTTAAACTTCATGATTGAGTATAAGCGCATGCATCGAGCTAGATATCTATGGCATGCAAGGCAATCAATCTCATCACTCACAAGAGGCAATCAATTCATGGCACAAGCATTCAACAAGCGTTCAAGCCATCGACATCTCATGAGGATGCACATTGGACAATCACACCATAATTCACGAGAACCAACCGAATTCACACCCAATTCACCCAATCGAGTCCAATCCTCTTAGCCAAGGTTTAGAAACTTCTTACCTTAGACTTAATTTAGCAAAATTCTCATCTCAAGCACTTCAACAATTCGGTCCAAACAATCCTTAACAAGGCAGCAAACAATCCTAGCGGAGCCAATCAGTTTGTTAACTTTTCTCGCTCAATTCACCAATCCACTGAGCATAAACCTCAATGACACATTCATCGACATCCTAGTACGTTTCAACGATGAAATTTGAGCTCAATTTCAACTCCTATCAACTCCTAACAATTCGGTTTGCACAGAATCGAAACAGGGCATTTTCGGTTCTGTGCATACCTCCCTTGATCAACCCTTAAACTATTCTAAATCTCTAATTTATCCACTAATCTACTTGCTAACATGTAGTTCTAGGAGTTAAAAAGCTTCACCAAAAATTTGAGGTCAAGGCGACGTCAAATGGTCCACGAACGACGCCGGTTCCTCAAAGCCTACCGTCGGTTAGTTTCTGTCCATCAAAGACGACACCATTTCATCATCAAATCTCCATAAAATTCAGCCCAAATTTTTACCACAACTCAGTATACATGTGCCCTTGATGTCCACAAAATTTGGTCGAAAGATTCAAACAATTCGAGGTCCTACGGAGTTCAAATAGCAACTTACCTCCGGCTACGACGGTTTCCGTCGACTCTCGAGAAAATGGCTGGCCGGAACTCCTCAGTGGGTCAAATGACTTGATTTAACTTAAAGTTGGTCGACAAGAGGATGAAGAAGATACTAGTGGTCGGCTCGACGCTGGAAGTCGCCGGAAGTAGCGGTTGAAAGTGGAGAAGGCGGCGGCAGTGGCTGGTCGGGCAGGAGTGGTTCACGGCCGAAGAATAAGAAGAAGAAAAGGAAAAAGATGGCTGTGGTGATAAGGTCTTCGGCAGAATGAAGGAAGAAGAGGGTGTATTTACCAAGTTTGAGGGTCAACCATGAAGAATGGTAGGTTAAATGGTTGTCATTTAATGCCAAAGCCTAATCCTTTGACACTTGTCTTCATGTCAATCAAGTTTTCATCCAAGGGCTATTATTTTTCTTAATTTTCGGCGGCCATGGCGTATTGTGATGGACGAAAAGGCCAGATCAAGACTTGAGGGGCAAAATGGTAATTTCACTCTTGACGTCCGGAACGTCGTTTTTTCTAATTCAAATTTTCTTCGATGAGAGACGGCCAATCCAATTATAATGTTGAAATTATTGATTCTCCATTTTCTAATTTCGAGACTCGTCTCTGAATCATTTTTCCGTCAAATGTGATTCCAGCATATCCCAAATTAACGGACGGCTTTTGCAGACGTTACGCGTATCGACTTTGTGATTCATATCACACTTAGGGCTTATCAGTTCATGGCGACTTTGGTTGTCATGTAATTGTGAGGGTCTATTACTAGTTCCAACGGTCTCTATCGTCTTCGTTTGATTTAGGAAAATTTTGCAAATTATACATTGGTTAAGCGGCTTCACCCGTGCTCCAATCGTATAACGCTAGCAATGCATTCCTTAATCGTTCTTAAATCGGCCTTTTATGGCTCTAAATGTCCCCTCGACAATCTTTATAGTCAAAGTGTCATTTCCTATTTGAGTTCCCTAGGTCTACGTACCTTGTCTCGCGTTAGCCTTCCCCTTTTGGTCAGTTAACTCGAGATTGATCAAATCCGAGCGAGATACGACTGAAATACATCGTTATATATATTCTCATTAATAATTCTCGAAATGACAGGAAAATCAAAATGTCACAACCACGAGCCACAATAGCGTGGTTTTGTGCCTTCTCTCACATAGAAAGATAGTGCTCTAATACCATGTTGTTAGTAAAAGAGAGAATATTTATTATTGAAATCAAAAGAAATATTTATATGCTTAGGGCTAAGTCTTGTACAATTACATAAATAATCCCAACTTGCTAACCCTATAAAATAATTAATAATAAACCCAATAGGTTACATGTGCTAAGTGATGGGTCTATAAAAATCTATGATTTTGTATCTAGCGGCTCAATTCCATGTAGGAAAAGTTAGCACCACAACTCCCTTTTGGAATCACACCTTTTCATCAAGTCTAAATTTATAATTATCAAGTGATTTTCCAAAGTTTGAAAGACAAAATATTATAATTATCACATTCAAGTGGAAATGTCGCATCATCACGAGTAATGACATGACCCCTATGCATTGTGTGCTTGTCAATTTTTAAATACTAATGCATGTCTTTGAGTTACGTATCGAGAAATGAGGATCAATTCATGTGGCGACTTAGGCTTGCTTGGATCATTGGAGTGCCTAAGCCAAGCTTTTTCTTGACAATTCACCCGAATCGCATTAAGAAAGAGACTCCGGGAGGAATGCTCTTTTGTATTCCTTTTGTGGATGAATCAACTGACGAACATGACACCATTTTATATAGTAGAGGTCATCAGGTTACAACCGTTGATCTATGTTTGATCTGATGGCTAAGATCGCATCTTCCTTCTACCTAACCACCAACAATAAATAGGAAGCTTCTAGATAAAGGAGCAATTATAGTATTTCCCGCCCTTGATAATATTCTAGAGAGTCCTAGAGAACCTCAGGAAACCTTAGTTTACCAAGATACAGCAAGTCTTGAGGTCCTTATCAGTCATGGTATCAACCAGTCGCGTCATAAAAACCACGACACATCAGATACATATGATTGAAAATTGTAATAAGTGTCAAGTGTTATTGTATGAAAATTAATTCATCTAACTTTTCAACCTCGCTAGTTAAGTTGTAAATTTTTTTATATTTTTTAATGTAATCCATCTAGCCAATTTTTGCCAAAAATAGATTATGTGGCGGTCCAATCAGCATCAACCATCCTATCTGGCGTAGCCGGTTGTTTCGACAAAGCTTAAATTGATGTCGTTTTGATATTTTTTCCCCTTTCCACTGTCATTTCCAACTGAATGGCTCGCTAAGGGCACTGGTCTTTGCACATATGGATTTGGCGAGGGCCGACAACCCTGCCAGTGAACATCACTATTTCCAACACTCTATGATACTCCTTTATCCTCCTTGAAGCTAAGCTTGTCCAATTGGAACATGAATACAACACCCATCTTGTTGTCGATAGAATCTTTGAACAAGTAGTATTACGTTCCGCGAGACCTAAATAGGGACACTATCTGTGACATTCTGATTTTCGGTCAATTTCAGACTCATTAATGGGAAGTGTATATCTAGAGATGTATTTCAGTCATATTCTGCTCGAATCTGATAAATTCGAGTAGACTGACCAAAAGAGAAAGGCTAACGTGATATGAGGTACGTGGACCTAGGGAACTCGGATAGCAAACGACGCTTTGCCCATAACGATTGTCGAGGGAACTAGCGATAGACCCTCACAATTACATGACAACCAAAGCTGCCATGAATTGACTAGCCCTAAATGTGATATGAATCACAAGGTCGATATGCATAATGTCTGCAAAAGCCGCCCGTCGGTTCGGGATAGACTGGAATCACATTTGATAAAGAAAACTATCAGAAACGAGTCCTAAAAAGTTTGAAATGGAAAATCAAGAATTCCAACGTTATTCGGATTGGTCGTCGCCCCATCGAATAATCCTGGAACTAGAAAAACGACGTTTTGAATGTCGAGGGTAAAATGGCCATTTTACCGCTCAAGCTTAGAACTTTACCCTTGCCATTGAAGAAGGGCAAATTGGTCTTTTAAACTCATGGCTACCGAAAAAGGAAGGTTGAAGGAGAGCCATTGGATCTCCATAGGAAATGACAATGCCAAGTGTCAAGAGATTAGGAAGCGTAGTTATATCAACCTTTATGCACACCTAACTTTCAACTCTTTGACCAAAGCTTGGGATATAACACAATTCTCTCTCTTCTTTCTCTCCTTACCCTCCCATTCGGCCGAGACTCCCCCTCCATCACCGAGCCAACCATCTTCTTCCTTCTTCAGTTTCTGCTCGCCGCCCGACCACCGCTGGACCCACCATTTGCCACCCACGACCAACCCTTCCGGCCACCATTTGACTGCCGACCGACCACATCGACGAAGCTCCACATCTTTCCGAACTATTCCAACAAGAATCAAGTCGTTTGGAGCACCGAGGCATCCCGAGCAAACAATCTCTTGAGAGCCGACAGAATCGGAACCAACTTGAAGTAGGTTCGGTTCTCAGTCCCTTTAATGGTCTAAATGTTGGAATTTTAGGGTCAAATTTTGTGGAGACTCAGTAGACATGTGTAGGATTCTATGGTAAAAATTGGAGCTTAATTTGATAAGTTTTTTTTACCACAAACCGGACTTGTCAATTTTGCCCAGAATTTGTAGGTGTTGTGACTGTGGGTGATTCGACGACTTCGGGCGAGTTTTCGGCGACCAACCTACTCAAAACTCACGATGAGCCACCCAAATCCTTAGGTAGACATGTTAAGAGGCAGAGTTATGATTGAATGATGGATTTAGGGGTAGATTGAAGATCGGTAGTGTTCGATTTGCACGAAACCAAGGAGGACTGGTTCAGCTCCAGGAAAACGGAATCTGTTGGAGGCTAGGATTGGTGATTTTGAGTTCCAAATTGGTGTTTAAGATATGATGAGACGTTGAGGGATATGTTATGGATGATTGGGGTTAATGAATTGAAGAATTGGACATGGAAATTGACGAATCGATTGGATTTTGTTAGGTTACGCGACAAGTTCGATTGTGGACATTGAGGGCTGAAACCTTGGGGGCTCAAAAGGAAGAATTTTGCGTTGTCAAGCTCGAGATAAGGGAATTCCTAACCTTATGCTAGGAAGATTGGACTCGATTGGGCGAGTCGAGAGACGAATGTAAATGATTTGTGAGAGTTGTCAAGGGAATTGTGCTTGGAATGCCCTAGAATGGTATAGGGGCTTATATGTGCCATTGCTTGTGTTTGAATTGTCCGTCATGTGTGTGTATCATTTGATTGCTCGCATGCCATGAGTCTTTGAATTGTGCTTGATTTGCACATGTCGTCGTGAATGGAAAATGGATTGGGAAATCATGGCATGCGCGTAACATGGCGAGGCCCTGATGCAAACGCCGGGCGAGAGATGGATACCTTTATGCGACGAGATCGCGGGGTGGAGTTAATATTGTGTGGCGTCCTGATGAGATGAAATTACAGGGTTAAGATGGCCACGGTCCTGATGCGAATTATTCGTAGGATGGAGAGGCCCTAAGGCGTATGAGACACGGGGTTGGAGGTGTATACCTTGATGCGACAAGATCGCGGAGTTGAGATAGCCACGGTCCTGATGCGAACTATTCGCAGGACGGAGTAATGAGATGAGGATATTAGCCTGAAGATTTATCAGAACCTGATGCGTTTATGCGGGTTGCCGATGACGGTCTGATACGTTTACGCGGACCGAGCCTGATGCGACGAGATCACTGGCTGGGGATTGAGGCAGGCGGAGATTGTGTACGATGTGAAGTGGTAGGACTGGTGTAAATGATCATTTGAGTGTGACATGAAGTCATCTTTGCACGCTTGTCATCTGCATGTTGCTATTTTATTGATTGGGTTTGATATGCATGTATGATTATGAGTTTGAAATATCTGGATAGATGACTACATGAGTGAACGGTCGGTCTAACCTAGGGTTAGAACTCACCTTACTAAGATTTATATCTCACCTTAGTAGGGGCTTAAATTTTTCAGGTTCCAAACAAAAGAAGCGCGAGCTTGCCAAGGATTGGCATTTGAAGAGATAGTTGACCCATTTGTATTTAGCATGGATTTGCCTTTTGTGAATATAACGATTGTCCTTCTGATTGGTAGAATAGGAATTGGACCTTTAGGAATTGTTTAATGTAATCTTGGTGTACCTGTCCTAAGTCATCGGGTGTTATATTTATATGATTAGAGTTGGCATCGCTTCCGCATGTGTGTCCCTTTCAGTGCTTAGAACATTGGCCGTTGGATCCTAGAGCTTTTCAAAAAGTACGACTTGATGGGATGTTCACGCGCTCGCCGGGTTCGGGGCGTGACATCCCTAGTTGATTTGGTATCAGAGCAAGGTCAGCTCGATCTAATGTGATTGAGATTTGGAGTGATAAGGAGTGATGGCTTTGGGACAATTAGACATTGAGACATATAGGACTAAGCAAGGATCATTGAATCTTGAGGATAGTAGGTTTGAACTTGTGTACACTTTAATGGTCTTAGAATTGACTTTAATGGATGATCTTGAGTTATGTGGTGATTAAAGTTTAAGTGGAAGCAAGCTGGGACTAGAGAGTCATAAGCATGGACTTTGAGGTAGTAATTGTGCTTGATGATAATAGGGACTTGCTTATGAATGAAGGGTCAATTGAGGTATATAATTGTCAATGACCCAACTTGAGGAGTACGAATTATAAAGAGGTGGCTGACATTAATGGATTCAGGCTTGAATTACGTGATACCTTGGTGATCTAGCTATCAATTATTATTGTCAACCTTGGATGATATGAGATGAGATGAATATAAGGAGTATTTGAATTGAAGATCAGTTGTGATCGAATGCGTAGGGATTTGATTTGAATGTTGGCTGGACTTGAGATATATAATGGAACATAGGCAATTGATTTCTAAGATATGACGGTCATTGGTGGAATTATAACTCTTGAATGGATAGGAATTGATCTCAATGCGATTTTGACAGGACAAGTGATGAGGCCGGTCATGCTGTGCTTATGTTTATGGCTTGAAATGTAAGTTTATGAGAGTGCATGCATGAACTTATCGCTATTGGACTTAATAAACAGTCGCTTGGTATGGGATGAGTTAATGGGAAACCTACAAAATGTAATGAAACATGATATGAGACATGTGGAACGAGGCTTTCTCCGTAGATGTATGATTTAGGACAACCTACAATGACCAGGTCTGATGAGGGCGGGGAGTGATCGCTGGGACAGATAGGTCCGAACAAGGAGCGACTCCTGGCAGGCTTCTAAGATGGCAAGAGGTAGGAATGACTCAAGTTATAACTTGAAAGCAAAAGCTTAGGTATCAGGTTGAGTCTGATTGTGGATAAGGGATGTGCGGCACGGGATTGATCCTCATCAAGGATGATTGAAAGTGGCATGACATGTGTAATGATGCTTGTGATTGGCATGGTTAAAAGCTTCGTGCTAGACAGTGGATGTCTTTTGAAAAAGAAAAGTGATAGTTGTGATGGGCTTGTTAGGCATGTTATGATTAGCCTCATGTGATTGACTTGGCCAAGGTATGACAGGAGGTTAGATGACGTAAGGGGTTTATGCTCGTGGAACTGAGGCATGTTGAGATGAGATAGTCTGTTGTGACTATGCTAGAGTGGCGGATGCCTTTAGACCTAGAGTATGAGCTATTGACTCAATGAGTCGCCGTCTTGAGTGCTTGATTGATAGTTGCCCAGTTGAGGCTAGCCTAGTGGTGGCCATCGGTTGAGAAGTTACCTCGTTAAGGCTGGCTTGAGGAAGGATTGCTGACCAAGGATGATTTGGGATCCTCGAATAATTGACGATTAAGTGAGAATTGCTCGAGAACCATTAGAGGGTTAGTTGATGGCAAAAGATATTGAAGTGAGCCGCCTGAGACTGATAGACTTGAGTAAGTGACTTGAGTTTTGGTTCATGGAGGGAATCATAGTGGTTCAAGTAACATGAGAACCAAAGGATGTTGAACGATGACAGTATGGTCATAGAAGACCATTAGGCTCGAGTATGTAAGATATGAGAAAATCCAAGAACTAAGAAGGATTATGAGAATTGAGTAAAGATGGGCGATTGGAGTATGAGTACCAAAAGGGAATATGGCTCGATTTGTTAATTGTACAAGACCCAAGGGTTGAATGAAAATGAGAAAACCTGTTGATTAAGCAAGTTCGAGGAGGAGCTGCCAAGATTCTCTAAGTCACGGTGGTGATAAACGCTAATGTTGATGAGTCAAGGCGATAGGAGTCACGAGAAAGGCGACTTTGGGTTATTTCATTCACGAGAAAAGTGAGTGTATGGGAAGAACCATGAGAACCATGAGAGTTCTGAAAAGCTTGTGAAGCTGTGAATAAGAATGAGAATGACTGAGTTTGATGGAAGAATGAAAGTTGAAATTGTCTCCCTCTCGACTGAGGACCTTAATGAGAAAACGTTAGAGGTTTTAGGCAAACTGAAGAAAGAAAGTGACCTTGGCAGTATTAGCCCCCAGAGGCTATTGAGGATTGGTGAAAGGTCACTAGAGGAAGGATTTCCTCGGAGGCATGAGATCTGCCTAGCCAACTTCTGTTGAGTTGTTCGATGGGAAGTATCGTCCTAGGATTGCTTAAGAGCAAGGGTTGTTTGGATCCTAATACTTTTGCAAGGATCATAAGATGATTGACTGGTGTGAGACAGAGTTCTCAAGGTCGTGCAAGCATATGGTAAAAGTGGTCAAAGAACCCTTGAATAAGATGAGTAAGTCTCTAAGTGGATTGAGATTTGAGAACTATATAGCTGATTGTTATTCCTGATTTTGAGGAATGGTGACAGGACTCAGCTAAAGAGGAGAATGATCGAAAGACCTAGGTATAAGAGAACTCCTGCTCATAGATTACGAGCAAAGAGACGTTCATTATGAGTATAGAACGTGCCTACGGGAAATGGCTGATTACCTGGGCGTAAGACACATAGTGGAAAGTGAGTAGTAAGTCTTTTCTATTATGAGTGAGATCGAGGAAGAATCGGCATACCAATTTGCCTGGAGTTAATGATTTCCTAGGATCGGTTGATTGAATTGAAACCGTGAGGAATGAAATCATGAGTTGCTATTCCCTAAAGAATGGAGCATTGTTCTTAAAGGGTGATTGGACCATGGATTGGTCATTGATGAAAAGAAAAGTAAATAGACTTGATAGTCTTGATTGTTTGTAATTCCAATGAATGGTTGGGTAAGTGAAAAAAACGCTTAGAGTGTAAATACAAAGTGATTCGAGAACGTAGAATTGAGTATTCGACATGGGGATTTGTGAGACCCAAGGACGGACAGATATTGCCACTTGAGATGACGGAGTTATGGGAAAGAGAATATGAAGGCATTGTGGCATTTGAATCCTGGAGTAAAGGTATTGCCATTGGCACAAATTTCAAGGTTGCCGTCCTATGAAATAGGAACGACCAAGTAAATTGGAAGTGAGAAAAAGCCACGGAGTTGTGTAGTTTCTTCATTAGGGTAAGAGACCCTGTTGTAAGAGGAAGAAAAGCTCTAAATTGTCTTAGTATGATGAATGAACGTCTGTACCAAGAAAGAGGACGTAGAATTTGAATGACTCCTGGAAGTGAAATTCAAGAGATAGTTTTGTAGACAACATTGAATTCCAAGATGATGTTGACGTTTAATGGAACGAATGGAATTGAAATAAGGTTGCATTAGTGAGTTGTGGAACTCAGAGGTTTAAGCACTAATGCTTCTCGAGAGAAGTGTGACAAGAATAAGAAAAATATCGTACGGTCCTAAAGAAGACCTGTGATGATAGAAAGCCGATGTCTGAGCTCTCGAGTGAGAAGTGCGAGAAATAGTTTAGAAGATTTGACATCTGGCGGAAGGAAGTTGATAATCGCCGAACTAAGTGCCCAAGGAATGATTGAGTTGGTCGTTACTGTCTTACGAGGCGATGGTTGAATTCATGTAAGGAGCCATGAGAAACATGAACGGTTTTTGAAGAATGTCATATGGGCTCTAAAAAAATGTCTATTGCATACTAAATGTGAAGAGCGCAAATTGTGGACCTGATGAAGTAGGATTTACGCATTGGAATAAGTGATAAATCCTTTGAGGATTGGAATAAGTGATGAATCGACTATAGTCGATGTGAGTTGCGGGAAGTTAAAATTTATTGAGATTGGTGAGTTGTTAGGGACGGATCGTGGGAAGATTCCCCACAAGAGCTGTTTTATTAGTGAAATGGGCTAAGGATGAGACGCAACGCGAATGGGTGAATGGACATGAAAAGAGTTTTTGAAAACTCGAGTTAAGCTGATGACTATGCTATTTATGACTATTTCGGTTGGAAATTGAAAAGCTTATGAAGGTCACAGTGACACAACGCAGGATGAAACTTGAGGCATAACAAGACAATCGGAAGTGGGTATTGCATATACATTGTAATGATAAGGTTATGAGAGTTGGAATGCCCAGAGCATGATTGGAATTGATTTGCAAATGTCCTCGTGATAAAGTTGGGAAATATTGTTTAAGTGAAAGAACGTTGCAAGGCTACACCTACCACAAGAGTATAAGGTAGCAGGTTTTCGAGGGGAGTTAAATAAGAGGCAATGCGGATGTATAGAATTGCCTGTGGATATAGGAGCGTTACTTTTGCAAGGAAGGATCTTGAAGTTATGTGAACTAAAAGAGATTGAGGGTATGGATTGCTTAAAGGGAATTGAAGGCGAGGCATGTGGAATGAAGAGATCACTCAAGTGTTGTTATAGCGATATTTGCACCACTAAGGAAGGGTGGATTGTTTGATGAGTGCTTACCGTTGAGAATTAAACGTGGTTTAATTGGCAATGGAGGGACAGATCTTCCCTTAAGAAGTAAGAGATTCAACTCTTAAATTGGAAGTTCGCTAATGGACTAGCATGATGGCTACTAGAAATACCTAGCCTGAAGACCAGAAGAAAATTGAGGTGTGTCGTGATTAAATATCGATACTGGAGGGATTATAGGAATGAAAGGAACCCTTGAGATCCATAGACGGAATTACGAGTCCAGCATGGAAGGGAAACTTAAGAAGATGACCTCATTGAAATTAGAAGGGAGAATTATGGTGTTTCCTTGGGATGGCACAAAGATGTGCCAAGATATATACATACACTACTGGTGATAAGGATCGGAGAGGGAAATTAATCTACTGTATCGTCGAGCACTAGACATGTCCATAAAAGAGAAGAACATGACCATGAAAGTTGAAGGACCACCTTGATCCAAGGGAATTTTCGGATGGAGTCGAGAATGGATTACTACGGGAATAACCATGTAAATGTTTGAGGAGTTAAAAGGGCCATGACTCGATTTGATTAATGAAGGGCATATTGATGAAGCCCTGGAATCTCTGTTGGCGTGAAAAGAAGCTCGAAAGGAGTAATACGCCAAAGGGTGTGGATGTTAAGAATGCTTTTCGGCGAGGGCTTGATAGTAATGGTTATAGACAAATGAAAGACATAAGGTAATGCTCGAGGAATAGCTGCTGGCAAATGATATGAATACCGAAAGAGATTGGAGAGAAGCAAATCAAATTGAGGGCTAAAGGAGACAAGTCCTAGGGAAAGATAGTTTTGGGTTGGAAAGGATGAGCAAGATCGTCAAGCCACGGAAAGGATTATTCAGAAGAATGAGGATGTGATGAGGCGCCAATACCCCAAAGGATTGGATGGGTAGAAGGTTGCGAATTTCGAGAACGAAATTTCCTTAAGGGGAAGAGTTGTGACATTTTGATTTCAAGTCAATTTCAGACTCATTAATGAGAAGTGTAAATCTATAGTTGTATTTCATTCATATTCCGCTCGAATCTGATCAATTCGAGTAGACTGAACAAAAGGGAAAGGCTAACACGAGACGAGGTACGTGGACCTAGGGAACTCGGATAGAAAACATCGCTTTGGCCATAAAGATTATCGAGGAAGCTAGTGATAGACCCTCACAAATGACAACCAAAGCCGCCACGAATTGACAAGCTCTAAACGTGATATGAATCACGGGGTCGATACGCGTAATGTCTACAAAAGCCGTCCGTCGATTCGGGATAGACTGAAATCATGTCTGATAGAGAAAACTATCAGAAACGAGTCCTGAAAAGTTTGAAATGGAAAATCAAGAATTTCAACGTTATTCGGATTGGTCGTCGCCCCATCGAATAATCCTAGAACGAGAAAAACGACGTTCTGAACATCGAGGGTAAAATGACCATTTTGCCCCTCAAGCTTAGAACTTTACCCTTGCCATTGAAGAAGGACAAATTGGTCTTTTAAATTCCCATGGCTGCTGAAAAAGGAAGGTTGAAGGAGAGCCATTGGATCTCCATAGGAAATGACAATGCCAAGTGTCAAGAGATTAGGAAGCGTAGTCATATCAACCTTTATGCACACCTAACTTTCAACTCTTTGACCAAAGCTTGGGATATAACACAATTCTCTTTCTTCTCTCTCTCCTCACCCTCCCATTCGGCCTAGACTCCCCTTCCATCACCGAGCCAACCTTCTTCTTCCTTCTTCAGTTTCTGCTCGCCGCCCGACCACCGCTGGACCCGCCGTTCGCCGCCCACGACCGACCCTTCCGGCCACTATTTGACTACCGACAGACCACATCAACGAAGCTCCACGTCTTGCCGAACTCTTCCAACAAGAATCAAGTCGTTTGGAGCACGAGGCCTCTCGGCCAAGCAAAATCTCCCGAGAGCCGACAGAATCAGAACTAACCTGAGGTAGGTTCGGTTCTCAGTCCCTTTGATGGTCTAAATGTTCGAATTTTGGGCTCAAATTTTGTGGAGACTCAGTAGACATGTGTAGGATTCTGTGATAAAAATTGGGACTTAATTTGATAAGCTTTTTACCACAAACCGGCCTTGTGAATTTTGCCCAAAATCTACCGGTGTTCTGATCGTGGGTGATCTGGCGACTTCGGACTAGTATCTGGCAACCAACCGACTCGAAACTCACGGTGAGCCTCCCAAATCCTTAGGTAGACATGTTAAGAGGTATGGTTATGATTGAATGATGGATTTAAGGGTAGATTGAAGATTGGTTGTGTTTGGTTTACATGGAACCGAGGAGGACTGGATCGGTTCCGGGCAAACCAAATCTGTTGGAGGCTGGAATTGGTGATTTTGAGTTCTAAATTGGTGTTTAAAATATGATGAGACGTTGAGGGATATGTTATGGATGATTGGGGTTAATGAATTGAGGAATTGGACATGAAAATTGATGAATCGGTTGGATTTTGATAGATTGTGCGACAAGTTCGGTTGTGGACATTGAGGGCCGAAATCTTGATGGCTCAAAAGGAAGAGTTTTGTGTTGTCAAGGTCGAGGTAAGGGAATTCCTAACCTTATGCTAAGAAGATTGGACTCGATTGGGCGAGTTGAGAGACGAATGTAAATGATTTGTGAGAGTTGTCAAGAGAATTGTGCTTGGAATGCCCTAAAATGGTATAGGGGCATATATGTGCCATTGCTTGTGTTTGAATTATCCGCCATGTGTGTGTATCATTTGATTGCTTGCATGCCATGAGTCTTTGAATTGTGCTTGATTTGCACATGTCATCATGAATGGAAAATGGATTGGGAAATCATGGCACGAGCGTAACATGTCGAGGCTCTGAAGTGTATGAGATGCGAGTAGGGAGGTGGATACCCTGATGCGACGAGATCGCGGGGTGGAGTTAATATTGTGTGGTGCCCTGATGCGATGAAATTGCGGGGTTGAGATGGCCACGGTCCTGATTCGAATTATTCGCGGGACAGAGAGGCCCTAAGGCGTATGAAACGCGGGGCAGGAGGTGTATACCCTTATGCGACGAGATCGCGGGGTTGAGATAGCCACGATCCTGATGCGAACTATTCGCGGGATGGAGTAATGAGATGAGGATATTAGCCTGGAGATTTATCGGAACCTGATGTGTTTACGTGGGTTGCCGATGACGGTCTGATGTGTTTACGTGGACCGAGCCTGATGCGACGAGATCGCGGGCTAGAAATTGAGGGAGGCGGAGATTGTGTATGGTGTAAAGTGGCAGGACTGGTGTAAATGATCATTTGAGTGTGACATGAGGTCATCGTTGCACGCTTGTCATCTGCATGTTGCTATTTTATTGATTGGACATGATATGCCTGTATGATTATGAGTTTGAAATATTTGGATAGATGACTGTCTGAGTGGACGGTCAGCCTAACCTAGGGTTAGACCCACCTTACTGAGATTTATATCTCACCCTAGTGAGGGCTTAAATTTTTCAAGTTCCAAGAGAAAGAAGCGCGAGCTTGCCAAGGATTGGCATCTAAAGAGATAGTTAACCCATTGGTATTTAGCATGGATTTGTCTTTTGTGAATATAAGGATTGTCCTTCTGATTGGTAGAATAGGAATCGAACCTTTGGGAATTGTTTAATGTAATCTTGGTGTACCCGTCCTAAGTCATCTGGTGTTGTTGTATTTATATGATTGGAGTTGGCATCGCTTCCGCATGTGTGTCCCTTTCAGTGCTTAGAACATTGGCCGTTGGATCTTGAAGCTTTTCAGAAAGTATAGCTCGATGGGATGTTCGCGCGCTCGCCGGGTTCGGGGCATGACGCTATCAACTAGACATGGCCACGAACCGGTTTGGGCTTGAAACTGGCCCATGGACTAACCAGAACCGGCCTATTGATTAGGCCCGCCAGTTCCAAACCGCCCAATAGCCATTGCAATTGCAACGGAAACCACCCAACGATTTTTTTAAAAACTAGTTATAATCATCCCATTTTTCCCCATCTAGAAATCTCTCTCCCCCTTACATTTTTTCTTTCAAATTCTCTCAAGTCTAAATTCTCTCAATCCGTTAAATTGTCTCAATCTCATGTCAATTTTCTCAATTCTCTAAATTGGCTTTCCGGTCAATTTTCTCAAAAAATGGCAAGTGGAAGAAAAAATATTGAAAAGAACCCGATAGCGATGGGGGAATCTGATTATTCTCATGGATATGATCCTCATGAGTATACATGCTGGGTAGACGATGACATAATATCAATGCTATTCCAAACGTCAAGTAAGTCCCACCGCAAAAAAGTCTTCATTCTCCTAGTGGTGTCGAAGAAATGTCGATAGCAACTGAGCCGGCACGGGAGGGTACATCCAACATATAGCAACACTTTGAGAAGGAACATTCAGATGGAGACATGTTTAAGGAAAAATATAAATATTGTACAACTACATACAATTTTTCAACTTGGCATATGAAAATAAAATATCCAGCGCAAGCGGGAATCGACATCAGGCGACAACAAATTTTCAGGTACGTCAATCCTAACACTTCTCCTTTATTTCATTACAATAATCAAGTTTATAAAGAAACATTAACTCAATATGTTGTCATTGACCACTTACCATTTAATATTGGTGAAAATTTTGGTTTTAATTTTTTTATAAATGCTGCATATACTCCACAAGAAAACCTATTCCGAGAAATACTCTTAAAAGCGAACTTTTTAAGCTTTACAAAAAAGGTAAATGGGTTTTGACAAACTTTTTTACGGAATTCAATGGACGTGTGCATATAGGTAGTGACATTAGGAGTGATCCTTGGCAAACTCATTCTTATAAGGGCATCATATGTCATTGGATAGATGACGATTAGAAAATTCAAAAAATGAATTATTGTATTTCGAGTGTTTGATGAGAGGCATATGGCCAATAATATTTATAGACTAATTTGAAAAGTTTTAGAAAAATATAATTTGATAATAAAAAATTTTCAGTTGATTTTGATAATACCGCGGCAAATACCGCTTCTATTCCTGAATAATTACAGGTTTGTAAACCCTCTTTTGGTAGATAATTTCTTCACAGTAGATGTACTTGCCATATTTTAAATTTATATGTCCAAGATGGTTTAAGAGCTTTTCTCATCTGAATAAAAAGAGCAACTCGATTTTTATGGAGTAATCCCCGACTTATAAAAGAATGAAGAAATTTTTGTAAAGAACATGGAAGAACACCAAAAAGATTTTCAAAAGATGTTCCGACTCGTTCGAATTCTACCCATAAGTTGCTTAATCAATATTTTTCTAATAAATATTTATTATGTGTGTTTATTTCAGATAAAGTTTTCGAAATTAGTTTATTACCGCAAGAGTGCGACATTTGCAAAAAAAAAATTAAATTTTTTTAATGATGCAACTTATGCTTTATCTAGTGTTTATTATCCTATTACGTATTTATTTTTAATAGAGTGTGTTAATATTGCTGTTGTTTTTGAAGAATATGAAAAGGATGATGATTTATATCACGCCCCGACCCTAGCGGGCACGCCAACATCCCACATAGCCGTCAAGCTTATACAACTTAACCCAGGATCCGACGGGTAAACTCAAACAATCAGTATGAAATGCACATACGGAAGACGTAACAAATCCCCAGACATAAATTAAACATCACAAATGACATAGGATGGGAATAACTTACAATAGTCAAGTCTTTCTAACATAAAAGTCAAGTACAACAAAAGACAAAAGGATCTACAGGTCAAAACCACTATACAACAAAAGTCAGGCTCTTAGTGAACCTAACTAGTTCAGATCATCCATCCAGACATCAAAAGGAAAGACAGATATCCCAACTAGTCATACTCCTCTTTGACCTCGTCTTCTTCATCTTTATTCAAGGATCTTCCACAGGGCCTTGCGTCTGAAAATGTTGATCCCACAATGGGATGGATAACAATCTCAATAAGTCGATGCTATCCCTAAGCTAGGCTATTGGTACCTCCAGTCCCATTTGAAAAACATACAAGTTTTGAAAAATGCTTTCCACACATGTTGTTCAAAAACAATTGGCATAACAAGGCAATTTAGGCATTTCAGGCAATTAGGCTCATGGCATTCACCCATTCACTTTCCAATCCGAACTTCTCAAGCCATACAGGCATATCAGACATTCCATGCATGCCATGCATTCCAGCCAATTCAAGCTTTTCAAGCATGCAGACTCAGAAACACATCAAGATCATGTTTTAGTCTCTTATCTTCTTTACACCCATCAAGGGCCGCCCTCCTTGGACCGCGAGATAATTCGATTAATCACATGACTTTCGACGTCTTATCAAGGTGATTCGGTCATCATGACTTTCGCTTCGAGATGATTCGGTCACTATCGCATCTCTCGATACTCCGCGCCATCGAGATTATTCGATCAATTATAGGACTCTCGCATCTGGACATAGAGATGATTCAATCACTACCTGACTCTCGATTCTTACAACCTTTGAGATGATTCGGTCAAGGTAGGACTCTCTAGCCGCACGACCTCGTCAGGTTAATGAGAATAACTCCCTTCCCGGCTCAATGTGTCACGCCCCGAGCTCGGCGGGTCACGAGTATCCCACCTTCGTCGTTACCTTTAATGATCTCCCGAGATCCATCAGCCTTAACTATTAAGAACTTCCAAATGATACATGCATGCGGAAGTGTGAAACAACCACATACAAATGAAACAACAAGATGACTTAGGACAAAAGGGTACACCTTTCATAAAGGTCTATCATATTGTAGAGGTTATAATTCTAAATCCCCAAATTTCATCATTACAACCCTAAGGTCACAAAAGGATTCATAACTGTTTCTTCCGGTGACTTCATCGGATGCCAATCCATGGCAATCATGGGTTTCCTTCATTTGGGACCTGAAAAATATTATCCCACGACGGGGTTATCAGTAAGTTAAACCTAACCCTGAACTAGGCTATTAATACCTCCAGACACTTTTGAAAAAAGGGTATTTTGGGATAAAATCTTTGGCATGGTAAAATAGGGTACTTGTCAAAATTTGGCATTTCAGTACTTTCAAATCATCCTGACTCAGTCATAAGTCATAACAAATCTAAGCTTCGTACAATGACAGGATTTTTAATCAAAAGCAATTACTCGACGCCATTTCGAAACATGAGAATATTTTCAATTCCATTTCATGAATTTCTAGAAAACATATCCTTTTCTATCACGCCCTTCGAGGGCCATTTTTAACTCACGAGGCAAACTTAAAACTCGTGAGGCAAACTTCCCTACTTGAGGTAAATCATCAAAACATGAGGCATATTCAATTTCTCAAAATCATTCTTGATTTTTTTCGAAAAACATATCTTTCCATATCCGCCCATCCTGAGCTGTCCATTTTGGGGCTGCGAGATGATTCGATCTCCATATGACCCGTCGGTCCATATGAGACTCTCGCTTCCGGACCTAGAGATGATTCGGTCACCATACGACTCTCGACGTCCATTTTCAATCGAGATGAATCGTGTCAATATGGGACTCTCTAGCCGCACGACCTCATCAGGTCAAATGGGAGTAACTCCCCCCCAATACGTTGGCCAAAATATAATTTCTCGGCGATCCCACACGCCATTGGCGATCCTACACGCCAATGCACTTATAATTTTTCCCGGCGATCCCACACGCTAGTGCACTTATAATTTCTCCCGGTGATCCCACATGCCATTTTATTCATAAAAATTTCAATTATAAAAACCCTCATATTTTCATATAAAGAAAACAATTCATGCCTCAAAATTCATCATTCAAGAGCTACTCAGGAAATCAAGCAGTTCATCGCATACTTGAGGCATTCCTTTCAAATGTCCGTCACTGGACACAACATGTTTCAAATCATAAATTTCTCAATCAAGCACGTATAAATTCAAGTAAAGCCTCATGCAATTTAATGATTATGACCAATTTATGAAACTCACTCTTGACTTAGTCACTGTCCCTCAATATACTCAGCCCAAACAAGAATTTCCATAAAACATGCCAAAAGGTCCAACCGCACTCCATGACCAGATTAAACTCCTCATTTCAACCTCAATTTCAAAAGTTTCATGCCATGTAATGCTCAAGTTCAATTCATCAAAACAGGGCAGAATTAAGTTTCCTCGCGCCTCTCACAAAATCAGTCCATAAAACCTTTCATTCCAACTCAAAACTTCATCCTTTAGTAACCTAACATCCTAATAAAGGTTTAGGCATAACTTTCCTCGAGATTAGGCCAAGCAATTCCATAAAACGATCGACGCATCGTCGTGGCACCAGGCTATCCACTTTTGGCCTTCCACGACCAGTTTCATTCCCAAATTAACTGGTATTGATCTGTTGACCTTTTGAAAAATATACTTTCATAAACTTATCTTTCAAGGTCTTACGGAAGTGTGAACGAAAACGGAGCTCAATTCGAATATCGGACGACCTAGAACGAGCCATTTTAAAATTAGTGCGCTAGGAGCAAATTTACACGATTTTTGGTTTTCACCTCAAATCAGCCCTTCAAACACTTCTAAACTCCAATTCTTTGCCAAATCGCCTTGCCAACACATCATACAACATCTCTAAGGGTCTTACCGAGCAATTCACAGCAAGGCAACGGTCCAAAGCTCTTCAAACAGCTTCGGTTTGTCACGGTGAGCAAGCAAATAGAAACTGACCATGGAATTTCACACAAAACAAACTTTAAAATCCATTCTATCTTCAACCAATTCTAAAAAATAATTTTCTCAGCTCTTAAACTAAAAGTCTAGAGGATCTCACTGAAATTTTGGAAGCAATCAAGCCCTCGAAGTGGGAGAACGAAGACCCTTTCCCAAACCAAGTCGGGATCCCGACCAGCCTAACCTTTTCCCACTCAATAGACCTATGGGACAAACGGCTGGGTCAAATTGAGCTTATTATACCTTGTTAGAATGGCAAGACGATAAGCTTTTCGATAGTGGTGGTTTTACCTCAATCCAATGTCGAACGACAAAGTTATGGCCGAAATAGTGGACTGGTCTGAGCAGGGCAGTGAGCTGGCGACGGGCGAGAGAGAGAAGAGGAAGGAGAAGAAGAAAAGAAAGAGAAAGTGGAGAGAGAGAGGGCTAAAGAAATGAAGAGAGAGAGAGAGAGAGGTCTTCTTCCTTTTCTTAGTCCCTAAGTCAAGGAGAGAGAAAGGAATGGTAGGTGGGAAAATGACTTGAAATTAATACTAACCTAGGTTCCTAAGTTCTAATTAGTAGGCTTGTCTTTTCTCCACCAAAATATCAAGAAACTAAATTGACCAAAGTGCCCTCCAAATTTCAGTCACCATAGGGGAAAATAAATGACTAAAATGCCCTTGCTTACTCTTAAAAGAAAATATATCTTTGAGGGGCAAAATGGTATTTCGCACTTTCCGTCCAAAATCTCACTTTTCAATTTAAATTGCCCTCGATGAGGCGGCATCCAATTCTCTGAAATTCCTCAATGTCTTATACCCAATTCTAAGGCCAAATTCATGTCGAGTTCTCGTCGACTGTAATCTCAATTTATCTCAAACTAACGGGCAACTCTTACAGGGGCTACGCGTATCAACCTTAGAATTTCTCATGTCGTGGCGACTTTGATTTTCATGTGTTTGCGAGGGTTATTCGCTAGTTCTTGCTGTCCTAACAATCAGAATCCGATTTAAGAAATTCTCGTAAATTACACTTTGGTTAAGCAGAATCACCTGCGTCACAACGTATAACGCTAGCAAGGCATTCCATGATCGTTCCTAGATCGATCTCTGGTGGTCCGAAATATTCCCTTGACAATCCTTATGGTCAAAGTGTTATTTCTCATTCAAATTCCCTAGGTCTACGTACCTGACTCCACATCAGTCTTTCCCTTTTGATCAGTTAACTCGGGAGTGGCCAAATCCGAGCGAGTTATAATTGAAACACATAGATCGATATCCTTTCATTCAACGACCTCGAGAGGGTCGGGATTCGGAATGTCATAACTCTTCCCCCCTTAAAGAAATTTCATCCTTGAAATTTGTCATTTTCTAATTATTTAATCTCATGGGGTACTAACGCTTCATCACGTTCTCATTCTTCAAAGTAGTTCCTCTCATTACTTGTCGTTCCCACTTGTCTTCTCTAACAAAAGTCATCTTCCCTTAGGATTTGCTTCCCTCAGTCCTCAACCTGTACTTGCTTTTCTCTATTCCCTTAATATCTGTCAATGATACACCTTTGAGCATTCGAATCTTCCTTTCAATCTACCTATTGGTCCGAGGATAATATATACATCACACTGGATCCCTGCTTTTGAAATTCCCAGTCGAAAGGCTTTTCCAAAATGTCGCCCTAAATTCGTGTTCTGTTCCTCTCACGATCCTTATCAAATCATCATGAAATCGTACTCCTTGGTGCCTTTATCATTTGGCATAAACATCCAATTCAAACGTCTTTTCGTATTGTCAGGGACGCCCAAATTTCATTAGCTTACCCTCGATTGTTCAAATCGAACTATAGCCTTCTTGACTTATCAGGCAAACTCATGATTGAGTCCTTAATAGCTTTTCCTCGACTATATTCGAGATTCTCCAATGACCAATTTAATCCACTAACTTGTAACGGTTATGCTTTCCCCTCAGTCCATTTGGAGCAGTCAACATTTCCAACTCTTGCAGTTCACATAGTTGCGAGATCTTTCCTTACACGAGCAACGCTCCCATATTCGTAAGTAATTTCATCCATTGGCGTTGCTTCTCATCAATTCCTCTCGGGAAACCCATACTTCAAGTTCTTATAGTTTGTATAAACTCGAAACCTTTCTTCTTGCGAGTCTTGTTTTCCCAACTATTTCGCAAGGACAGTCGTATTTCAATTCCAATCATGCATTGGGTATTCTCACTCATGAGGTCCTATGGCCGCGACGTGTAAGCAACAATCTTCCACGTTGCACTAATTTACAATTAAATTTTCTTTTTGCGTTACGCCATCGTAACTTTCGCCATCCTTCGCCTTCCAATGAAATCAACATCATCGGCGTGGTCGCCAACTAGGCTTAAGTCCTTGGGACTCCTTTTCACATTCGTTCTTCCACTCGCGCCACACCTCATCCTTAGTCCATTCCCTTAATGGAATAGCTCCTCTGGAAAATCTTCCCACGACGTCTATAGTACACCATTATAATCCATCAGACATAGGAGGTCTCAAGCCTCAATAGTACACGCCGGCCTTAGTCAGCCTATAGCTGTCATGCCCCGTTTACCATCGGTAGCCTGTCGCATCCCACTACGTTGGCCATTAATGAAATCCCAAGGACGACACAGCCTTAGTGAAATGAAATGCACAAGCGGAAGGAAACAACGCCCTGACAATTAAACATAATAAGGAATTTGGGACATAAAAAAAAACACGCACATACAGAGACATGACATACATGGAAGTCATACAACGACAGTGGAATGTATTAGCAAAAAAAAAACAACAAAATTTCTATATAATTTCGGTACTCCTCAAAAGGAGGTGACTTCGACTTCTTTGGCATATTCTTTAATCCCTTCACGGACGTTGGATTCTCCACCTCAATCTCCGAACGGGAAGGGTGGCACCAGCTTGGCACGGCCTCCATAGGGACTTCCTTAGGTAACAGGGGACCCATTAGATTGTCGTTTCCCAGTCGACGATACCACGCCTCGAAACGGTGATGTTGTAGTTCTCCTTTCCTTCATCCACCCATACTGTCATTTTCTTCCAAACGTAAACAATTCCCCTTTTTGCAGGAAATTCATCAAATGAGACAATCCTTTCCTTTGGATCACCCAGTCTTATTGGTAGCATGGCTGAGGTTTCAGGACTAAAAAATATGTCCCACTACGGGATGAGATTTGCATCCCATCAAGTGAAACCCAACTTAAACTAAACCACTAGTCCCACCAGATAAAACAAAATACAGATAATGCAGGGAAATCAACAAGCAATGGCATATGGCGATTTAGCATCATTTGTCATAGAACAATTAGCATATCAAATCACTATCAAACACACCGCACGTCATAGGATCCAAGCTTCACACATTAGCCTAAAATCACATTTAGTCATTGTCAGGGCCCGCGGCCATGTCGTATTGCTAGGGCCCACGGTCGCGATTTATCGTCAAGGCTCCAAGTCGCGATATAGTTTCATAGGGCTCAAAGCCAAAGCATCGCCAAGGCCCATGATCGCGATGTCATCATTCCTCATCGCCAGGGCCTACGGCCGCGATGTTGTCACCAGGGTCCATGGCAAATTCAATAACATGCTATCAATTACCATGCTTTTATCACACAATTGCGCTACACAAAATAACCTTCCAGTAACGTCCTAAGGTTCAAGTAAGGGTTTAGGAACCACTTACAATGATTACTCGGCAAAACTCCACACCAAACGAGCCATCTCGATCCACAAGATCACAACCAAATGAGAACCACGTGCCATCCTAGGAAGTTCATCAATTTTGAGTCAAAATCCACTCAATTTCGGATTAGAAACAATCGACTTTCACTTTCGATAAACCATTCTCTCAACCACCCAACAAATAGAAACTTAGGATGCCTTATCAGTTGGTCGAATACATGACAAGACCTCCATTAATCCACCATTTATTCGTTCATGCTATAATTTAAAGGGCAGAATATATATATCTCAAGTTCCATGCGCCAATTAGCCCTTAAATCACCTTTAAACTTCAATCTACTTCTCATACTTCCCATTGACACTTCTCATGATATCATACAAGACGTTATACGTCAATTGATCTCCAAATATTTCTCAATTAGTCCTTAAACAGTTTCGGCTAGCATGTATACATCATCTAAACAGAATCGATTTTGGGTTCTCACCGCTCAATCGAGCTATACTTCAATCTCAAGCCTCACTCCTGCACAAACAACATTCCAAGACCTTCATTTACAAGTTTAGAAGGCTCACCAAGAGATTTGGAGTCGGTTGACACCCCAAAGACGCCGAAACAGCCCAAACTCCTCTTGGTCAGAATTTACCCAGATTTTACCGTTAATGTTCAGCCATGAGAACCGAAGTTAACATCATCTACTTGCACTCATAAACCATCTAAACATAGTACTAGATGCTATGAAGCTCTCCTAGAAAGTTTCAAGTCAATCAGAGTCTCTAAGAGGTAGAACAAGGACTTTACCTCAGCTCGCGCGGATTTCGTCCAGTTTTACTCTCGGACTCATACCGATAAAACTACTTATCCAAATGAAGAAATTCCAATTGGAACTTGTCAAGGACACATAGATATTAACTCTGGAAGTTGAAGCACCTTAAACGGCCACCGGGAAGGCCTGCTTGAGCTCACCGAACAAAAGGGACAGAATTAGTTTTTCTGGGGCAATTTGGTTTTGGCAAAATGGAGAGGGAGAGGCAATGAACGTGAGATATATGGTATAAACAGCAGATGGGGTCTTTAATTCACTTGTCTCACACATATTATTGGGCTTAATTTGATAAAACATGGTTAGGTGAGGTCATTAATGCTTGAGGGTCTCCTTGCTTGACATGTGGTGAACTCCAATAATACATCTCCAACTTTGACTCAATCTTTGACCCCATGTACATGCATTTTCGACAGCCATAATGGTAGGAGCAACGTCCATTTTTTTCTTCATAATTTCTTAAGGCAAGGGTAAATGATCGAGGGGTAAAATGGTAATTTTGCACTTTTAGTACAAACTTCGATTTTCCAATAATTGCCATTTGGCAAGACGTCGTCAAATTCCTATCCATAATTGGAATTCTCTATTTTCAATTGTCAATTTTGAGCTTCCATTTCATGATCATTCGTCCGTTGATCATAATTCCAGTTTGTTTCGAATTAACGGGCGGCTTTTGCAAACGTTACGCGTATCGACTCTGTGATTCTCATCACACTGAGAATAACTCAAGTTATAACAGCTTTGATTGTCATGTAATTGCAAGGGTTCATCGCTAGCTCCGACGGCTTCAATCGTCATAGTTCGATTTAGGAAAATTTGCAATTATACATTGGTTAAGCCGCTTCACCCGCAATCCAATCGTATAACGATAGCATTATATTCCTTAATCGTTATCTGATCGGCCTTATTGGCTTTAAATGCTTCTTGGATAATCCTTATGGTCAAAGCGTCATTTCCTTTTTCGAGTTTCCTAGGTCCACGTAGCTCGTTATGCGTTAGCCTTTCCCTTTTGGTCAGTTTACTCAAGATTGATCAGATTTGAACGAGACAAAACTGAAATACTTTGAAAGATACATTCACATTCAACAGCCTCAAAATGGCAGGAATTTCAGAATGTCACAATTCTTCTCCCCTTATAGAAATTTCGTCCTCGAAATTTACAATAAACCCAACTTAAGTAAACAAATAGGGGTATTGATTCCCACGTTGCTCCTTCGGTCCTATGATGCTCCCAAATCACTTTGATTAATGGAATCGTCTTATTCCTTAAGACTTGTTCCTTTTGATCCTCGATTCTAACGGGCTTTTCCATATATGACACCTTGTCATCAATCTCGATGGTTTCAAAATCCAAAACATGAGTCGAGTCTGGTTCGTACTTCTTTAGCATTGACACATGAAATACATTGTGCACTTGTGATAGGTTTGGCGGCAAGGCAAGTCTGTAGGCCAAAGTTTCAATTCGCTTCAAAACTTCAAAAGGACCTACATACCTTAGACTCAATTTTTCCTTTTTCCCAAATCGAGATAATCCATGCGTCGGTGATACTAAGCAAAGCGAGAATGTCACGCCCGCACTCCGAACACAAGCGCGCAATTCCCTGCAAGCAATAACTCTCTCGAACGTCCTAGGATTCACATACAACGAGAGATGCGTAAGATCAATAGCATGCGGAAGCGACAATTTACAAACTCCTTCGTACAATAATAAAGGGGACCAGCGTAATGAGAACGCCAATAATGTACATAGCCTCCTATCATGTTCATACAAAAGCACTGGCAAGCTAAACCAGCCGATCAGCAGGGGTGACAGGGTCAATACAAAAGAGGATCATCACATCTCCCAAAAGAAACAGGCATCGAGGTCATCATCAAAATATTAAACCAGAAGGATAGTGACTCCTAAGTTGAGCTACTAGAATCGTCAGTCTCCTCAACATCCTCAGATAGCTCGTACTTCGAGAGAGTCTCAGAGCAAACCTCCACGGTGTCCTCGAGTGTCTCGTCAGTTGACGGCTCCACCTGATCGTCCTCGGTAGCCTCGATTTCAATGAGCTCGTCAGTGTCCTCTAGGGTCGGGATTCTCTTAAGAACATTCCTCGAGCCAGATACTGACCTCTCGGCCTCCACTAAATCCCGAGAAGGTTGACACCAGCTAGGGATTACTCCGCGGGGTACCTCGATGGGCTTCAATGGCCCCGTAGAAACATCCTTTACCTTTCTAAACCAGGCCCAATACCATGAGGCTTCCAACAACTGCCACCCTCGTCGACCTAGACTACAGTGCATTTCCTAACATACATCATCCCCTGTCTGTCCGGGAACACATCAAAATATACCGCCACCTCTTTTTGGGTTGTCAAATCTGATTGGCCACATTCTCACGGCCTAGGATCTGAAAATTGAGGTCCCACAAAGGGGTGAGATTTACATCTCAGTAAGGTAGGTCCTAACCCTAGGTTAGGATGACCGTACACTTAGGCAAATGCAATCAAGGACAAGCGCACATGCAACCACATGAGATATTCAATGATCATTAAACAACATGCGGATGAAACGAGTGTCAGGCATGCAGTCATGGTACCATAACACATCACTAGAATCAAACACACATTGCCATGCCAAATCACACTTTCCATCCTTCCAGTCCTCCCCATTTTCGCGCTCGCTTTAGAACGCCTTAGGCTCGGTCCACGTAAATATGCCTTAGACCATCACATTGATAAACCCGCGTAAACGCATAAGGTTTTCAAGTTCACTCCAGGCTTGTGACATTCTGATTTCCCAGTCATTTTCAGACTCATTAATGAGAAGTATATCTAGCGATGTGTTTCAGTCATATCTCGCTTGAATTTGATCAATTTGAGTAGACTCACCAAAAGGAAAAGGCTAACGTGAGACAAGGTACGTGGACCTAGGGAACTAGAATAGGAAATGCCGCTTTAACCATAAGGATTATCGAGGGGACATTTAGAACCATAAAAGGCCGATCTGAGGACGATTAAGGAATGCATTGCTAGCATTATTCGATTGGAGCGCGGGTGATGCCGCTTAATCAATGTATAATTTGCAAAATTTTCCTAAATCGAATAGTGACGATCGAGACCATAGGAACTAGTGATAGACCCTCATAATTACATGACGACAAACGTCGCCACGAATTGATGAGCCCTAAATGCCATATGAATCACAGGGTCAATACGCGTAATGTCTGCAAAAGCCGCTCGTCGGTTCGGGATCGGCTGGAACCACGTCTGCTAGAGAAAATAAACAGAAATGAGTCATGAAAATTGAAAATGGAGAATCAAGAATTCCAACGTCATGTTTGGATTGACCATCGCCTTATCGAAGAATATTGGAATGAGAAAAACGACGTTCCGAACGTCGGGGGTAAAATTATCATTTTGCCCCTCAAGCTTTAGCTTTGCTTATGCAATAGAAAGAGGGCATTTTGGTCTTTTGATCACCCCAAGGCTGCTGAAAAATAGAAATAATTATGGCCATTGGATCACCTTGAATGACACTTGAGACATGTGTCACTAGATTAGCTAAAGAGTGGTCATGTCCACTTTTACCCATCTACCATTCAACCCTTTGACTTTGAGGATTGAATATAGTTCTCTTCTCTCTCTTTGGCCGGCCATTCACTCTCCACCCTCACCGAACGCTTTCTCTTCTTCTTCCTCTCTACTGTCGCTCGCCCGATAGCTTATGCTCCTACTGTTCCCGCTCCGACGGCCCCCTCTGACGACCTTTAGCCGGCGAGCCAACCACCCACACCTTGCTCGACCACTTGCCAACATCCTCGAAGTGGAAGCAAGCCAATTGACCCACCGAAGGGCTCCGGCCAGCCATTCTCCTAGAAGCCGACGGAAACCGTCACAAACTGAGGTAGGAAACGTTTCTGACCTCTTAAGACCTCGAAACTTTGGAGTTTTCTAACTAAATTTTACGGACATCTAGGGGACTCAGGGAGTGATTGTGGGAAAAAGTTAAGGTTAATTTGACGGAGTTTTGACCCCAAATGGGTCTTGTGATTATTGGATAGAAACTGTTTGTTTAAGGATTTGAGGAAACCGACGACTTCTAAAGGGTTTCCGGGGAACGACTTGGCCCCAAATCTTCAGTGAGTCTCGTAGACCCTTAGATATACATGTTAGCAAGTGGTTTAGTAAATAAATGGTGGATTTGAAGTAGTTTAAGGGCTGGATAATCTCGATTTACACAAAATCAAAAATAGCCTGGTTCGGTTCTGTGTAAACATGTTCTGTGGAGGTTGTTATTGGTTGGTTTTGAGTCTCAAATTCATCAATGGGACATGCTAGGACGTTGAGGATCATGTTAGTAAGGTTGGTGATTCATGGATGGGTGAATTGGACAAGAAAAATTGACAATTGATTGAAATTTCCTAGGTTGCACGGTGGGTTTGTTATTGGACCATTGAGACCAAATTTTTGAGGGCTTGAGGAGAGGATTTTTGTGGCATCAAGCTTGAGGTAAGGGAATCTTAAAACTATGATAGGAAGATTAGACTCAATCGGGTGAGTCGAGTGATAATTTGATCGATTCCTGAGAGACTTTAATGTGATTATTCATTGTGTGTGTCCTAGAGTGATATAGAGGATTTAAATGCATGTCCATGCCTGTGCTTGAAATGACCATCATGTATGAATGTAAATTGATTGTCTTGCATGCCATAAGATTATGGTTTGTGCTTGAGTTGCACGTGGCATTAGGTATGTGCATTGAATTGTATGGCATGGGGTTGGAGTTGTATGGCACCCTGATGTGTATGAGACGCGGGGTTGAGAAGGCCATAGTCTTGATGCGTTGAAACGCGATACGGAGTTGTGATGTGTCGATACTAGCTTGGAGTACATTGAAACCTGATGCGTTTACGCGTGTTGTCAATGGCGGTCTGATGCATTTAAACAGACCGAGCCTGATGCGTGCTAAACACAGGAATGAGTTGAGGCAGGTGTGAAGGGTGGAAGTGGAGATGTGGCATGGTGGTTTGTGCATGATCATCTAAATGTGTTATTATGCCATGACTATTTATCTAACATCTGTGTTTTGTTGTCTATAATTGCATTGCCTTGTATATCTATGAATATGAATTGTATGGAGTACTAGTTTTTGGGACTGCCTGAGTGGACTGTCAGCCTAACCTAGGGTTAGGACTCTTTTACTGAGATGTAAATCTCACCTTGTTGAGGACCCTCCTTTTTACGGATCCTAAGCCTTGAAGATGTGGTCTATCCGTTTTGGTGACCCCAAGGAGATGTCCGTTTATTTTGATGAGTTTCCTGACGGGTAAGGGACTATCCATATTAGAAAATGTACAGTGGTGTGGGTAGACGAGGGTAGCACTAGCTGGAAGCCTCATAGGTATAGGGCCTGGTTCCAAACGGTCAGGGATGTATTTACTGGGCCGCTAAAGCCCACTAAGGTGCCCCAGGAAGTTGTCCCTAGTTGGTGCCACCCCACCCGGGATTTAGAGCAGGCTGAGGGGTTAGTTGCCGGTTTGAGAAATGGACCAGAGAGGACGCTGACCTTGGACGACACGAAGGAGGAGGTCATAGTGGTTGCGGCAACTGAGGAGGATCTCGTGGAGCCATCCGTTGAGGAGACCATGGAGGACACCATAGAGGTTCACTCTGAGACCTTCTCGGAGTATGAGCCCACGGAGGACGCAGAGGAGACCGAGGACTCCAGCAGCTCGTCTTAGGGGCTCCCAACTTGCTAGTTGATCTTTTGAAGGCAATCCTGACCTTGTCTCTTATCGTATGTTGATGATGGATCCTTTTGTGTACTTACCCCGTCACCCCTTTGTTAGCGGATCAGTAGCTATGCGCCTGTATGAACAGTTGGATATTATGCATTACAGTATTCACGCTATCCAGGTCCCATTTTACTATTTGTGCGGAGGAGTTTTATTGTTATCACTTCCGTGTGCTATGTATATTATACATCTCTCGACTTATGTGTGGATCTTGGGACCACGAGAGATATTTGGTTTGCTTGCAGGGAGTCGCATGCTCGCGCCCGAGGCGCGGGGCGTGACATCCCCGTTTGATTTGGTATCAAAGCCAGGTCAGCTCGACCCAAAGTTGATTGAGGACTGAAGTAATAAAGAGGATTAAGTTGGGACAAGGACGGGTAGCGAGACCTTAGGAGACGAGCTAGGATAAGGTATGGGGTGCATAGCCTGTGACTTGGCACTTATGGTTGGCATTTGGCCTTGGCAGGGTTGTGGTAATGTATAAGGATTAAGTTTCCTCCTTAGAGTTGAAAGTCATTTTTGGACTTTGGCCTGATAAGCGAATGAGTAGGGCTTGTTTCAGTGAACGATTAGGGTGAATGGAACTGAGGAATGGCCATATGCTGCTTGTTGAAATGTCTTTGAAAATTGTTGTGTGGAAACTGTTATATTATGACTGTTTTCGTTAAGGCATAGATGGTAGCTCTGGACTTGGATGAATGAGTGAGTACTAACTCATTGTTGAATTTGTGGTGGACCAGGCTCAGTAGAAGGATATAAGAATGAGCAATCTATCTAGGAGATCTCGCCTCTAGCTCGAGGCCACCTATTGCAGAGGACCCAAGGATGGATGGCGTGATGAGGGCGCTAAAGAGGATTGATGACCTCATTAACAGGCAGACCCAAAGTACGAATGCTGCCATAGCCTAGGCAGTAGAAGCTGCCATAGCTGTCGTTAACACCAACAACGGCAACAATTATAGTAATGGAATCTAGGGTGAACAAGGCCAGGGCAATGAGGTAGTGAATGCCTAGGAGGAAATCATCATGGCCAGACAGATGGGTCAATTAGTAAAACAATTCACAAAGCTGAAGCAGACCTAATTCAACTGGACTGGAGATCCCGAGCTAGCACCTAGGTGGATTGAGAAGTTGGAGAAAGCTTTTGGAGTCTTGAGGTGCACGGACGAAGAGAAGGCGCTGTTAGCAGTGTACCACCTAGAGGGTACGGCAAACGATTGGTGGGCTGCCACCAAGAATGGAGTTTTCCCTAAAGGAACGACCATGACCTGCGATGCCTTTAAGACGACGTTCAACGACGAATACTTCTCAGAGACAATCAGGGAAAGAAAGCAAGTGAAATTCTTACAACTACGTTAGAACCAGCTGACAGTGGACCAATATGAGGCCGAGTTCTCCAGACTGTTGAGGTACGCACCTCGATCTGTAGAGGATCCCTAGGAGAAGGCAAGGAGATTTCGGGATGGATTGAGGCCTGAGCTCCGCAGTGAGATGATTACCCTAAATCTAAGGACCTATGAGGAAATATATGAATAGGACCAGATGATAGAGATGGACTTAAAGGAAAGGAATGCCACATCTGTATTGCGATTTACCCCATTTCGAGACAACTGCCAGATGGGCAAGAGACTGATGGCGGGCAATAGGCGTTTTGTACCTCTAGTGAGGAAAAATATTGTGAAGCCGCCGAATCCCATGAACTGGAATAGCCGTCTCTGTGGCAGGAGACATGGAAATGGGTCATGCCTAGTGAAGACTAGAGCCTGTTTTAAGTGTGGTCAGATGGGCCACTAGGTGAGGACGTGCCCTAACCAAGCTCCGGCTAGTAGACCTCAAGGACAGAGACCGTAGGCCGAACCATCGGCTGCCACTCCCCAGATCGAGCAGAATCGACCCCCAGCTCAAGGTAAGGTTATATGTAGTAGCCCGCAGAGAGGCGAAAGAAATGCCAAGCATGGTCACATGTACGGTTTACTTGTGTGACCAAGCTACATATGTATTGTTTGACCCTGGTGCCACGCATTCATTTGTGTCTGCTCAGTTTGCTGATTTGGTGGGTATGAAGTTAAAACCATTGAATATAATTCTGCATGTTGCCACTCCATTAAAGGATAACATATTGGTTTCATTGGGCTGTGCTGACTGTGAAATTGTGATTGGAGGGAGTAAGGAGAGTATTGATCTAGCTGTATTGCCCATGTACGATTTTGACGTGATTATAGGGATGGATTGGTTGGGTAAACAGGGGGCAGTAGTAGATTGTGGTAGTAGGATAATTCGTTTCTACCCAGAAGGCCGCCCTAGCTTTAAATTGGTGGGAAGTCAAGGAGGGATCTCTATTCCCTTAGTCTCATTTCTTGAAGTGACAAAGATGGTGTCTGAAGGGTGTCAGGCGTACTTAGTTGCGGCGATGGACACGACTGCCGTAGAGCTAAAACTAGAGAATATCTCGGTAGTGCGTGAGTTCCCTGACATATTTCCCCAAGAGTTGCCAAGATTGCCACCGGAACGAGAGATAGAATTCGTGATCGAGTTAGCTCCTGGAACGGAGCTGATCTCAAAGGCACCATATAGGATGTCCCTGTTAGAATTGAAAGAGTTGAAGGTACAGATGCAGGAACTGCTAAATAAGGGATTTATCCAATCGAGTGCCTCATCGTGGGGAGCGCCGGTATTATTAGTAAGGAAGAAGGATGGGCCCTTGCATCTATGCATTGACTATAGGCAGTTGAACGAGGTAACAGTGAAGAATAATTACCCACTGCCGAGAATCGATGACCTAATCGATTAGTTGCAAGGAGCAGCGGTATTGTCAAAGATTAACCTAAGGACCGAGTATCACCAATTGAGGATCAAGAAGGAAGACATATCTAAGACTGCTTTTAGGATAAGGTATGGTCATTATGAGTTCACAGTGATGCCTTTTGGATTGACCAATGGTCCAGCCGCATTCATGGACTTGATGCATCAAGTATTTAAGGAATTCATGGATGATTCATCATAGTCTTTATTGACGATATCCTGATTTACTCAAGGAGTGACGCAGAACATGAGGAGCACTTAAGGATTGTCTTGCAGACCTTGAGGGAACACGCGCTCTACGCGAAGCTGAGTAAATGCGAGTTCTAGCTGAATAAGGTAGCATTTCTTGGTCATGTGGTATCTGGAGAAGGAATCGCAGTGGATCCTGCAAAGATAGAAGCGGTAACAAATTGGCCTAGGCCTACTACAGTTACTGAAGTCAGAAGTTTCTTGGGACTGGCAGGATACTACAGACGTTTTGTGGAGAAATTCACATCCATAGCCATCCCATTGATGCGGTTGACGAAGAAGGAAACAAGGTTTGAATGGATAGACAAATGTGAAAGGAGTTTCCAAGAGCTCAAGCTTCGGCTGACAACCACACCAATGTTAACATTTCCATCAAGACCAGGAGGCTAAGAGATATACAGTGATGCCTCGCTGAAAGGACTGGGTTGTGTGTTAATGCAACATGGGAGAGTAGTGGCCTACGCATCCCGACAACTGAGACCACATGAAATGAACTACCCAACTCATGATTTGGAATTAGCAGCGATTATATTTGCTCTGAAGATCTGGAGACATTATCTGTGTGGTGAAAAGTTTTAGATTTACACCGACCACCAAAGCTTAAAGTATTTGTTTTCCCAGAAAGAGCTGAATATGAGGCAACGTCGGTAGATGGAGCTACTCAACGATTATGATTGTGATATATTGTATCACCTTGGGAAGGCAAATAGAGTAGCAGATGCGCCTAGTCGGAAGTCAAGTGTTGCGGGTCTGTTAGTAAAAGGTTGGTCGATGATCGAGGATTTGAGAGATTCGGAGTTTAGACTAGAAGTCTGCTAGTCGTCCAGTTTGATGGCTACATTGAGGGTAGAGCCTGAGGTCCTGGAAGGAATAAAGACTTTACAGTTTACAGACCTAGAAATTCAGAAAATTCTGGAGATGGACGCGACAAAGAGAAAGCCAGAGTTTCAAGTGTCCGAGGAGGGAATCTTGAAGTTCCGAGGACGTCTATGTGTGCCAAAGGATGAAGAACTCAGAGAAAGGATTTTGTCAGAGGCTCACCGGAGCAATTATAGTATCCATCCTGGAAGTACGAAGATGTATTAGAACTTGCGTAAGCACTACTGGTGAAACGGGATGAAAGTAGATGTAGCGAAGTATGTGGCAAAGTACTTGACATGCCAGCAAGTGAAAGCGCAGCACTGTAAGCCTGGAGGATTATTACAACCACTGGAAATTTCGGAATGGAAGTGGGAGCATATAACTATGGATTTTGTGATGGGACTTCCAAGGATCCAGAGAGGTCACGACTTTACATGGGTAGTCGTGGACAAATTGATCAAGTCCGCACACTTCATCCCAATGCAAAAGTGTTTCGTGATGGATAGATTTGCCGAGTTGTACATGAGGCAAATAGTGAGGCTGCATGGAGTACCTGTGACAATTACCTCAAATAGAGACCCCAAGTTCACGGCGAACTTTTGGAAGAGTCTCCAAGATGCCATGAGAACCCGACATGGCGTACCATCCACAGACGGACGGACAATCAGAGAGGACGATTCAGACGCTTGAGGACATGTTGTGAGCATGCGTCATAGATTTTAAAGGTGGATGGGAAGATCAGTTGCATTTTCTAGAGTTCGCGTACAATAACAGCCACCAGCAGAGTATCCAAATGGTACCATTTGAAGCACTCTATGGTAGGGCCTGCAGAACCCCGATTTGCTAGGATAAGATTGGAGAAAGGAGTATCACGAGCCCAGAGCTAGTAGAGCAATTGGTGGAAGCAGTGAAAATAATTCAAGATAGACTGAAGATGGCATAGAGTCGTCAGAAGAGCCATGTGGATAAGCGGCATAAGCCTTCGGAGTTTCAAGTGGGCAATCATGTCTTCCTCAAGGTGTCACCGATGAGGGGATTATCGCGATTTGGAAAGAAGGACAAATTGAGCCCAAGGCACGTAAGTCCATTTGAGATACAGGAGTGGATTGGGACCTTGGCCTACAGGCTTGCCTTGTCGCCTAACCTATCCCAAGTCCATAATGTCTTCCACGTGTCAATACTGCTGAAATATGAACCGGACCCAACACATATGCTGGACTACGAAGTCATGGAAGTGGACAACCGGGTATCTTACATGGAGAAGCTGATCAGGATCGAGGAACGAAAGGAGCAAATCTTCAGGAATAAGAAGATTCCATTGGTCAAGGTGGTGTGGGAGCACTATAGAACCGAAGGCACCACGTGGGAAAATGAAGAGACGATGAGGCGACAACACCCTCATTTATTTGAGTAATTAAGTTTGATATAAATTTCGAGGATGAAATTTTTGTAAGGGGGGAAGAGTTATAACATTCTGATTTCTCAGTCATTTTCAAACTCCTTAATGAGAAGTACATCTAGCGATGTGTTTCGGTCATATATTGCTCGAATCTGATCAATTTGAGTAGACTGACCAAAAGGGAAAGGCTAACGCGAGACAAGGTACGTGGACCTAGGGAACTCGAATAGGAAATGGTGCTTTGACCATAAGGATTATCAAGGGGACATTTAGAATCATAAAATGCCGATCTGAGGACGATTAAGGAATGCATTGCTAGCATTATTCGATTGGAGCGCAGATGATGCCACTTAACCAATGTATAATTTGCAAAATTTTTCTAAATCGGACAGTGACGATCGAGACTATAGGAACTAGTGATAGACCTTCACAATTACATGACAACCAAAGTTGCCACGAATTGACGAGCCCTAAATGTGATAGGAATCACAAGCTCGATACGCGTAACGTTTGCAAAAACCGTACGTCGATTCGAGATATGCTAGAACCACGTCTGATAAAAAAAATGATCAGAAACGAGTCTTGAAAATGGAGAATCAAGAATTTCAACGTCATGTTTGGATTGGCCATCGCCTTATCGAAGAATATTGGAATGAGAAAAACGACATTCTGGACGTCGGGGGTAAAATTACCATTTTGCCCCTCAAGCTTTAGCCTTGCTTATGCAATTGAAGGAGGACATTTTGGTCTTTTGATCACCCCCAAGGCTGCCAAAAAAGAGAGAATTATGGCCATTGGATCACCTTGAATGACACTCGAGACATGTGTCACTAAATTAGCTAAAGAGTGGTCATGTCTACTTTTACCCATCTACCATTCAACCTTTTGACTTTGAGGATTGAATATAGCTCTCTTCTCTCTCCTTGGTGGCCATTCACTCTCTACCCTCACCGAAAGCTTCCTCTTCTTCTTCTTCTCTATTGCCGCTCGCCCGACAGCTTCTGCTCCTGCGGTTCGCCCACTCCGATGACCCCCTTCTACGACCTTTAGCTGGCGAGTCGACCACCCACACCTTGCTCGACCTCTTGCTGAAATCCTCGAAGTAGAAGCAAGTCAATTAACCCATCGAAGAGCTCCGACCAGCCATTCTCCTTGAAGCCAATGGAAACTGTCACAACCTGGGGTAGGCAATGTTTCTAACCTCTTAGGACCTCGAAAATTTGGAGTTTTGCAACCAAATTTTATGGATATCTAGGGGACTCATGGAGTGATATGTGGTAAAAAGTTGAGGTTAATTTGATGGAGCTTTGACCCCAAATGGGTCTTGTGATTGTTGGACAGAAATTGTCAATTTAAGGACTTGAGGAAACCAACGACTTCCAAAGGTTTTCTGACGACGACTCAGCCTCAAATCTTCGGTGAGCCTCTTAGACCCTTAGATATACATGTTAGCAAGTAGGTTAGTGAATAAATGGTGGATTTGGAGTAGTTTAAGGGCTGGATAATCTCGATTTATATAGAATTGAAAATAGCCCAGTTCGGTTCAGTGTAAACCGATTCTGTGGAGGCTGTTATTGGTTGGTTTTGAGTCTCAAATTTATCAATGGGACATGTTAGGACATTGAGAATCATGTTAGTAAGCTTGGTGGTTCATGGATGGGTGAATTGGACAAGAGAAATTGACAATTAGTTGGAATTTCCTAGGTTGCGCAGTGGGTTTGTTCTTGGACCATTGAGACAGAATTGTTGAGGGCTTGAGGAGAGGATTTTTGTGGCATCAAGCTTGAGGTAAGGGAATCCTAAAACTATGATAGGATGATTGGACTCCATTGGGCGAGTCGGGTGATAATTTGATCGATTCTTGAGAGACTTCAATGTGATTGTTCATTGTGTGTGTCCTAGAGCGATATAGAGGATTTAAACGCGTGCCCATGCCTGTGCTTGAAATGACCACCATGTATGAATGTAAATTGATTGTCTTGATGCCATAAGAGTATGGTTTGTGCTTGAGTTGCACATGGCATTAGGTATGTGCATTGAATTGAAACTATGGCATGTTTGAGGCATGGTGATACCCTGAGGCGTATGAGATGCGAGGTGATGTGATGGATACCCTGAGGCACTAAGGCACGAGATTGGAGTTGTATGGTACCCTGATGCGTATGAGACGCGGGGATGAGAAAGCCACAGCCCTGATGCGTTGAAACGCAAGACATAGTTGTGATGTGTCGACATTGGCCTAGAGTACATTGAAACCTGATGCGTTTACGCGTGTTGTCAATGACGGTCTGATGAATTTACGTGGATCGAGCTTGATGCGTTCTAAACGCGGGCATGAGATTGAGGCAGTGTGAAGGGCGGAAGTGGAGATGTGGCATGGTGATTTGTGCATGATCATTTGAATGTGTTATTATGCCATGACTGTTTGTCTGACATCTTTGTTTTATTGTCTATAATTGCATTGCCTCGTATATTTATGAGTATGAATTGTATAGAGTACTAGTTTTTGTGACTGCATGAGTGGACTGTCGACCTAAACTAGGGTCAGGACTCTTTTACTGAGATGTAAATCTCACCCCGTTGGGGACCCCCTTTTTACAGATCCTAGGCCTTGAAGATGTGGCCTATCCATTTTGGTGACCCCAAGGAGATGTCCGTTTATTTTGATGAGTTCATTGACGGGCAGGGGACTATCTATGTTAGAAAATGTACAGTGATGTGGGTAGACGAGGATAAGACTAGCCGGAAGCCTCATAGGTATGAGGCCTGGTTTCGAAAGGTCGGGGATGTATCTACAGGGTCGCTGAAGCCCACTAAGGTGCCCTAGGAAGTTGTCCCTAGTTGGTACCACCCCGCCCGGGATTTAGAGCAGGCTGAGGGGTTAGTTGTCGGTTCGAGGAATGGACCGAAGAGGACCCCGACCTTGGAGGACACGGAGGAGGAGGTCATAGTGGTCGAGGCGACTGAGGAGTATCTCGTGGAGCCATCCGCTAAGGAGACCATGGAGGACACCATAGAGGTTCGCTCTGAGACCTTCTCGGAGTACGAGCCCACGGAGGATGCAGAGGAGACCGATGACTCCAACAGCTAGTCTTAGGGGCTCCCAGCTCGCTATTTGATCTTTCGACGGCGATCCTGACCCTGTCTCTTGTTGTATGTTGATGATGAATCATTTTGTGTACTTACCCCGTCACCCCTTTGTTAGCGGATCTAGTAGCTATGCGCCTGTATGAATAGTTAGATACTATGCATTATAGTATTCTCGCTATCCAGGTCCCATTTTACTATTTATACGGAGGAGTTTTATTGTTATCGCTTCCGTGTGCTATGTATATTATACATCTCTCGACTTATGTGTGGATCTTGGGACCACGAGAGATATTTGGTTTGCTTGCAGGGAGTCGCATGCTTGTGCCCGAGGTGCGGGCCATGACAAGGCCTGTGTCAACACAGCTCAAACTCCATCCCGTATTTCATCGCATCATGACTATGGCCATCTCAACCCCGCGTCTCGTACGCCTCAAGGTATCGTTCAACTCAAACCCCGCGCCTCAGCGCCTCGGGGTATCCATCCACACAACCCCGCATCTCAACGCCTCAGGGTGTCACAATTTCTCAGACATGCCGTATATTCGTTTTAATTCATAACACATAATCAAGTGCAAACTCATGCATGAACAACACACCTATGGCATGCGAGACAATCAAATTAAACAGTCAAATGTGATTATCAATTCCTGACACAGGCATTGTCAAGCATACAAGCCGTCTACATCTCTCAAGGATGCATAAAGACAATCTCTCCATAAACTTCTAGGAATCAATCTAATTCACACTCAATTCACCCAATTGAGTCCAATCCTCCTAACTAAGGTTTAGAAACTCCTTACCTTGTGCTAAAACCAAGAAAATTCTCCTTCCAAGCACTTCAATGGTTCAGTCCAAATAGCCCAGAATAAGTTAATTGCGCAACCTAAGGAAATTCATCCTATTCGTCAATTTTCCTTGCTCAATTCATCAATTCATGAAGCATGAACGTCATTGACATATTAATTGGCATCCACATACATCTCAATGATGAAATTTGAGCTCATTTGAATCCCAAACAACTCCCATGATCTCGGCATGAACAGAACCGAACAGGGCATTTTTTTGTTTTGTTTAGTTCCCAACTAATCAGCCCACAAACTAACTTAAATTCTCAGTTTATCCACTAATCTACTCGATAATATGTAGTTCTAAGGGTTGGGAAGCCTCACCGAAAATTTGAAGCCAAGGCGACGCAGAAAGTCCTTGAACGGCTCCAGTTCCTCCGGGTTTTCAACTGGTCAATTTTTATACTTCAAACACAAGACCCATTTGGGGTCAAAATTCTATCAAATTCATCCAAACTTTTTACCACAGTTCAGCCTATATGTTTTCTAGATGTCCACAAAATTTGGCCAAAAGAATCAAAGGTTTCGGGGTCCTACGGAGTCTAAATAGTGGCTTACCTCCAGTTGCGACGGTTTTCTTCGACTTCCTGGAGAATGGTCGGTCGGGACTCCTCAGTGGGTCAAATGACCTGATTCCACTTGGATGATGTCGAAAAGAGGATGAGGAAGGGGCTGGTGGTTGGCTCGAGTCCAAATGATGGCCGGAGGTGGCAGTCGACGGCGGCGATGGAGGCGGTAAAGTCTGGTCGCCGGTACAACTCTCGGCAGAAAGAGGAGAAGAAGAAGAAGATCGGCAGATTGGAGGGGGGTGTTCAGCCAAAGAGAGAGAGGGTGAGGTATATACTCAAATGGCTTAGTCCACTTGGTTGAATGGTAGGTTAAAAGTGTCCCCATCCACATCAATGCTTAATCCTTTGACACTTGTCCAAGGGATCAATCAATGCTTCATCCAACGGTTCCCAATCTCTCCAATTTTCGGTACTTATGGGGGGTATCAATGACCAAAATACCATTGTTCAATTTTTAAGGCAAGGTCAAGGCTTGAGGGGCAAAATGGTAATTTTACCCTCGACGTCCGAAACGTCATTTTTTCTAATTCCAATTTCCTTCGATAAGGCGACGGCCAATCCAATTATAATGTTGGAATCCTTGATTATCTATTTTATAATTTCGAGACTCGTTTCTGAATCATTCTTTATCAGATATGGTTTCAACCTATCTCGAACTGACGGGCGGTTTTTACAGACGTCACGCGTATCGACCCTGTGATTCATATCACAATTAGGGCTCGTCAATTCATGGTGACTTTGGTTGTTATGTAATTGTGAGGGTCTATCACTAGTTTTGACGGTCTCGATCGTCACTGTTCGATTTAGGAAAATTTTGAAAATTCTACATTGGTTAAGCGGCATCACCTACGCTCCAATCGTAAAACGCTGGCAATGCGTTCTTTAATCGTTCTTAGATCTGCCTTTTTATGGCTCTAATCGTCCCCTCGATAATCCTTATGGTCAAAGTGACATTTCCTATTCGAGTTCCCTAGGTCCACGTTCCTAGCCTCGCATTAGCCTTTCCCTTTTGGTCAGTCAACTCGAGATTGATCAGATCCGAGCGAGATACGACTAAAATACAACGTTAGATACAGTCTTATTAATGAGTCTCGAAGTGATAGGAAAAATCAGAATGTCACAATGACACAGGCTCGCAACATATCCTCGAGCATTTGAATTGTCCTCTCTGACTGTCCGTCCGTCTGTGGATGATATGCCGTATTGAATTGCAACCTCGTTCCCAAAGCCTCCTGAAGACTCTTCCAAAAACTTGCTATAAACTTAGGATCTCGTTCCGACATAATTGTAACTAGTACTCCATGTAATCGCACAATCTGACGCATGTACAACTCTGCGTACTTATCCATTGCAAAATCCTTTCGCACAGGTATGAAATGTGCCGACTTTGTTAATCTATCCATGATTACCCAAATTAAGTCATGACCTTTTTGACTCCTTGGCAAGCCCATCATAAAACCCTTTGTCACATGTTCTCATTTCCACTCAGAAATTTCTAGAGGTTGTAGTAATCCTCCAGGCTTGCAATGCTGAGCTTTCACCTGCTGACAGGTTAAACACTTCGCCACATGCTTAGCTACATCCACCTTCATTCCGTTCCACCAGTAGTATTGCCGCAAATTCTGGTACATCTTGATGCTACCTGGATGAATACTGTAGTTGCTCCTATAAGCTTCCGATAAAATCCTTTCTTGGAGTTCCTCATCGCCAGGTACACACAACTGTCCTCGAAACTTCAGCATTTCATCTTTTGACACTTGAAACTCAAGTTTCCTTTTTGTCGCATCCATTCCAAGAATCTTCTGAATTTCTGGATCCGTAGACTACAAGGCTTTTACTCTTTCCTAAATCTCAGGCTCAATCCTCAAGGTTGCCACCAAACTTGATAGTAGGCAAATTTCTAATTTAAACTCAGAATCTCTCAACTCCTCTAACAAAGACCATCCTTTAACCAATAAGCGCGCAATGCTTGATTTCCGACTAAGTGCATCCGCGACTCTATTCGCCTTTCCAGGATGATACAGAATCTCACAATCATAATCCTTAAGTAATTCCATCCATCGACGATGTCTCATATTCAATTCTTTCTACGAAAATAACTACTTCAAGCTTTGATGATCTATATAAATCTAAAATCTCTCTCCACATAAATAGTGCCTCCATATCTTTAGAGCAAAGATAATGGCAGCTAACTCCAAATCATGCGTCGGATAATTCATCTCATGAGGTCTCAGTTGTCGTGAGGCATAAGCAACCACTTTTCCATGTTGCATCAACGCACCCTAATCCTTTTGGCGAAGCATCGCTATATATTTCATAACCTCCAGGTCCCAAATGAATGGTTAATACTGGTGCAGTTGTTAATCGGTGCTTAAGTTCTTGGAAACTACTTTCACATTTATCAGTCCACTCGAACTTCATGTCCTTCTTTGTTATCGTCAACGGAGTAGCTATACATGAAAACTTCACCACAAATTGTTTATAATAACCTGCTAATCCCAAAAAACTTCTAATCTCAGTAACTGTCGTAGGTCTAGGCCATTTCATCACTGCCTCAATCTTTGAAGGATCTACCGAAATTCCTTCTCCAGAGATCACATGACCAAGGAAAGCTACCTAACTCAATCAAAATTCGCATTTACTAAACTTGGCATAAAGCGAATGCTTCCTCAGGGTCTGCAGAACTACCCTCAGATGTTCCTCATGTTCTTCATTACTCTTCGAGTAAATCATGATGTCGTCTATAAAAACAACAACGAACCGATCCAAGTACTCTTTAAACAATCGATGCATCAAATCCATGAATGCAGCAGGGGCATTGGTCAAACCAAAAGGCATAACTATAAACTCGTAATGAATGAGTCTCGTTCTGAAAGCAGTCTTTGATATATCCTCCTTCTTAATCCTCAGCTGGTGATAACCAGCCCTCAAGTCTATCTTAGAAAACACAGCCGCTCCTTGTAACTGATCAAACAAATCATCTATCCTCGGCAGGGGATATTTGTTCTTGATGGTCACTTGATTCAACTGCTTGTAATCTATACACAAAAGCAAGGATCCATCTTTTTTTCTCACAAACATCACTGGCGCTCCCCATGGCGATGCGCTCGGTCTAATGAATCCCTTATCCAGTAGTTCCTGTATCTGTACTTTTAATTCTTTCAGCTCAGATAAAGACATCCTATACAGTGCCTTTGAGATTGGCTCCGTTCCAAGTGCCAACTCAATCGCAAACTCAATTTATCTCTCAAGTGGCAATCCTGGCAGTTCCTTAGGAAAGACATCTGGAAACTCACGTACCACGGTTATACTATCCAGCTTCGGCTCCTTCGCCGTTGTATCTACCACAATAGCCAAATAAGCTTGGCATCCTTCGCTCAACAACTTGGTCGCCTCAAGCAACGAAACCAAAGGAATCGAGGTTCCTCCCCGACTTCCTTCCGATTCAAAACTAGGGCGACCTTCTGGATAAAATCGAATTACCCTATTACCACAATCCACTATAGCCTTTTGCTTTATCAGCCAATCCATGCCGATAATCACATCAAATTCATATATAGGCAGCACAGCCAAATCAATCCTTTTTGCACTACCACCAATCACTATTTTACAATCCATACAGCCTAGTGAAACAAGCACACTGTCTTTTAATGGTGTAGCAACATGTAGTAGCACATTCAATGGTTTCAATTCTATTCCCACCAAATCAGCAAACTGAGCAGATATAAAGGAATGTGACGCTCTAGGATCAAACAAGGCATAAGCAACTTGGTCACATAAATAAATCGTACCTGTGACCACGCTAGGCGTTTCCTCCGCCTCTCCACGTGCCACAGCGTGCACTCTTCCCTGAGCAGGTGGTCGGTTCTGGTCGTTCTGCGGAGCCACAGCTAGTTGTCTAGTTTGTGGTCTCTATCCTTAAACTCGATTTACTGGAACTTGGCTTGGATAATTTTTCGCCTGGTGGCCCAGCTGACCACATCTATAACATGCTCCTGACTGCCTTAGGTAAGGTCCATTTCCATGCCTTCGCCCACAAATACGACAATTCCAGTTGAACTGGTTCGTCGGCTTGCCGATATACCTGCGAATCGGAGGAACAAATCATCGATTGTTCACCATCGGCCTTTTTCCCAACGGTCGATTATCTCTCATAGGGATAAATTGTGATCCAGAAGCAACGCCTCTTTCCCTGATATTATTTTCAATCATTTGGCTCCTCTCATAAATCTCTCTGTACGTTCTCAAATTCACAATTATGATCCTACTACGAATCTCCAGTCTCAGACCATCTCGAAACCTTTGCGCTTTCTCAAGTGGATCCTCAACTAACCTTAGTGCATACCTCGACAATCTCACAAACTTAGCTTCATATTGATCCACCGTTAATTAATTTTGTCGCAACTGCTGAAATTCCAATCGCTTCCTTTCACGCGTCGTCTCAGAAAAATATTTGTCATTGAAAGAGGCAGTGAAGTCAGCCCAAGTTAAATCTGTACCTTCAGCAAATACTCCTCCCTTCGAGGCACTCCACCAATCATGTGGAGTTCCCTCTAGCCGATACACAGCTAGCAACACTTTCTCTTCATCTGTGCATCTTAACACTTCGAAAGCTTTCTCGAGTTTCTCAATCCACCTTCGAGCCAACTCAAGATCTCCAGTACCATCAAACTAGGTCGGTTTCAATTTAATAAATTGCTCGACCAACTGACCCATTGGTCTATTGGCATTGACATTCCCTTGAGCATTCCCAACTTCAGCTCCCTGGGCATTATTTCCGTTTACCATATTCACAGCTGCCAAAGCAGCTTCAGCGGCCTAAGCTATGATTTCAGGTCTATCTTCCACTTGCCTAAGAGCAGCAGCAGCTCTATCCCGAGCTTCTTTTCCCATAAGCTCGCCAATCTGTTTCAAAGCTCTCAAGACTCCTTCCATTCTCGGGTCTTTAGCCACTGGAGCTTTGGAGCTCGAAGCTCCACTTCTCGGCCTTCCAGGTCGATTGCTCATATTTGCTCAACTTGACTCACCTAAGTCACCATAATTCCACCATGGAATTAGAAATTTAATTCACTTACTCATATCTCATTACTTCTACACTACTCAACAAAGTAGCAATTATAAAACAACATCCATTCCCTCAAGCATTTTCATAAGCACATCAACAAGGGTTCTCAACCATACCTCAAGTCTAGACACATCTGCAACTTAGTATAATCAGAGGTATTATCTCACTTTTCAGACCAACATTCACGAACAATTCACAGTGCTAAGTGTGAAGCTTGGTCCTCATAGAACAACATCAATCATGCCAATTCAAGATGTCACACAAATAGGCCATTCGTATGCCATGCATTCATGCTTGACTCTAACGAATTTCCCTCTAGTGCCTCTCTACCCATCGTCCAACTTCTATCACTCTTTATCACTCCAATCTTCATCCTATTGGATTTGAGCAAACCTCGCTCTGACACCACTTCAACAAGGATGTCACGCGCTGCTTACCATCGGTAGCCTGTGGCATCCCACTACACTGGCCATTAATGAAATCCCAAGAACCACACGGCCTAAGTGAAATGAAATGCACAAGTAGAAGGAAACAACGCCCTGACAATTAAACATAACAAGGAATTTGGGACATAAAAAAAACACACACACACATACAGATACATAACATACATGGATGTCATACAACGACAGTGAAAATGTCTTAGCAAAAAAAAAAATCGCAAACCAGATTGGGTAGGCACTCAGGCTAATATAAAAAAGTGCTAATTCAAAACCTAGCTTAAGCCTCACACCAAAATTCGTTCCTTCCCCTAACTTGGCTATTGCACCTATATATCCTAAAGGACCGCTCGAGCTGTCGGTTCCTTCAGCTTCGTCTTCATCTGGAATATAATCTGAATAGGTCTCAGATGAAACCTTCTCAGAAATGTATTCTGTATCTTCCTCAGTTTCCTCCTCAAGGACTTTTGATTTATCAGTAGAAATTTCTATATAATTTCGTTACTCCTCAAAAGGAGGTGACTTCCACTTCTCGGGCATATTCTTTGATCCCTTCACGAACGTTGGATTCTCCACCTCAATCTCCGAACGGAAAGGGTGGCAACAGCTTGGCACGGCCTCCATAGGGAATTCCTCAGGTAATAGGGGACCCATCAGGTTGTTGTTTCCTAGTCGGTGATACCATGCCTTGGAATGTTGAGGTTGCAATTTTTCCTTTCCTTCATCCACCCACACTGTCATTTTCTTCCAAACGTAAACAATTCCCCCTTTTGCAGGAAATTCATCAAAAGAGACTATCTTTCCTTTGGATCGCCCAATCTTATCCATAGCATGGCTAAGGTTTCGAGTTTGAAAAATATGTGCCACTACGGGGTGAGATTTGCATCCCAACAAGTGAAACCCAACCTAAACTAACCACTAGTCCCACCAGATAAAACAAAATGCAGATAATGCAGGGAAATCAGCAAGCAATGGCATATGGCGTTTTGACATTATTTGTCATAGAACAATTGGCATATCAAATCATTATCAAACACACCATACACCATAGGATCCAAGCTTCACACATTAGCCTATAATCACATTTAGTCATCGCTAGGGCCCACGACCACGTTGTATTGCTAGGGCCCACAACCACGATGTATCGCCAAGGCTCCAAGCCGCGATATAGTTTCATAGGGCTTAAAGCCAAAGTATCACCAAGGCCCATGGCCGCGATGTCATCACTACTCGCCGTCAGGGCCCACGGCCTCGATGTTATCGCTAGGGCCCACGACCAATTCAATAATATGCTATCAATTACCATGCTTTTATCACATAATCGCACTACACAAAACAACTTTCCAGTAGCGTCTTAGGGTTCAAGTAAGGGTTTAGGAACCACTTACAGTGATTAATCAGCAAAAATCCACACTAAGTGAGCCTTCTCGATCCACAAGATCATAACCAAACGAGAACCACGTGCCGTCCTAGGAAGTTCATCAATTTTGAGTCAAAATCCACTCAATTTCGGATTAAAAACAATCGACTTTTACTTTCGATAAACCATTCTCTCGACCACCAAACAAATGGCAACTCAGGATGCCTTATCAATTGGTCGAATACACGACAACACCTCCATTAATCCTCCATTTATTCGATTCATGCTACAATTTAAAGGGCATAATATATATATATATATATATATATATATATATCTAAAGTTCCATGCACCAATTAGTCATTAAATCACCTTTAAACTTCAATCCACTTCTCATACTTCCCATTGGCACTTCTCATGATATCATACAAGATGTTATAGGTTAATTGACGCCCAAATATTCCTCAATTAGTCCTTAAACAGAACCGATTTTGGGTTCTAACTGCTCAATCGAGCCAAACTTTAATCTCAAGCCTCACTCTTTGCACAAACAACATTCCAATACCTTCATTTACAAGTTTAGAAGGCTCACCAAGAGATTTGGAGTTGGTTGACACCCCAAAGATGCCAAAATAGCCTGAACTCCTCTTGAGAATCTGTCCAGATTTTACCGTTAATGTTCAGCCATGAAAATCGAAATTAACATCATCTACTTACAGCCATAAACCATCTAAACATAGTACTAGGTGTTATGAAGCTCCCCTAAAAAGTTTGAGGCCAATCGGAGTCTCTAAGAACAAGGACTTTACCTCAGCTCTCATAGATTTCGTCCGGTTTTAATCTCGGACTCATACCGATAAAACTACTAATCCAAATGAAGAAATTTCAATTGAAGCTTGTCAAGAACACATAGATCTTACTTTTGGAAGTCGAAACACCTCAAACGGCCATCGAAAAGGCCTGCTCGAGCTCACCAAATAGAAGGGACAGAATCAGTTTTTCTGGGGCAGTTTTGGTTTTGGCAAAATGGAGAGGAAGAGGCAATGAACGTGAGAGATATGGTATACACAGCAGATGAGGTCTTCAATTCACTTGTCTCACACATATTATTGGGCTTAATTTGATAAGACATGATTAGGTGAGGTCATTAATGCTTGAGGGTCTCCTTGCTTGACATGTGACAAGTTCCAATAATACATCTCCAACTTTGACTCAATCTTTGACCCCATGTACATGCATTTTCAGCAACCATAAGGGTAGGAGGAACATCCATTTTGTCCTTCATAATTTCTTAAGGCAAGGGTAAATGGTCAAGTGGCAAAATGGTAATTTTGCACTTTTAGTCCAAACTTCGCTTTTTCAATCCGAAATTACCATTTGGTGAGACATCGTCAAATTCCTATCCAGAATTGGAATTCTCTATTTCCAATTGCTAATTTTGAGCTTCCATTTCATGATCATTCGTCCGTCAATCGTAATTCCAGTTTGTTTCAAACTAACGGGCGACTTTTGCAAACGTTACGCGTATCGATTCTGTGATTCTCATCACACTGAGGATAACTCAAGTTATGACAGCTTTGATTGTCATGTAATTGTGAGGGTTCATCGTTAGCTTCGACGGCTTCGATCGACATAGTTCGATTTAGGAAAATTTATAAATTATACAATGGTTAAGCGGCTTCACCCACGATCCAATTGTATAACGCTAGCATTATATTCCTTAATCGTTATCTGATCGGCCTTAGTAGCTCTAAATGTTCCCTCGACGATCCTTATGGTCAAAGCGTCATTTCTTTTTTCGAGTTTCCTAGGTCCACGTACCCCGTTATGCGTTAGCCTTTCCCTTTTGGTCAGCTTACTTAAGATTGATAAGATATAAGCGAGACAAAACTGAAATACATCGAAAGATACATTCACATTCAACAGCATCAAAATGGCAGGAATTTCAGAATGTCACAATCGCCATCAGCTACTTTTGAGTATCCACAAGATTCCACTCCTCAGAATAACCTAGCCAAGAAATTTCACCTTATCAGGCCCAAGTGTGACATTTTGATTTCCAGTCAATTTCAGACCCATTAATGAAAAGTAAATCTAGAGATGTATCTCAGTCATATTCCGCTCGAATCTAATCAATTCGAGTAGGCTGACCAAAAGGGAAAGGCTAACGTGAGACTAGGTACGTGGACCTAGGAAACTCGGATAGGAAATGACACTTTGACCATAAGGATTGTCGAGGGGATATTTAGAACCACAAAAAAGTCGATCTAAGAACGATTAAGGGATGCCTTATGTGACATTCTGATTTTCAATCGATTTCAGGCTCATTCATGAGAAGTATGTATCTAGAGAGGTATTTTAGTCGTATCCCGCTCGAACCTGATCAATTCGAGTAGACTGACCAAAGGGGAAAGGTTAACGCGAGACAAGGTATGTGGCCCTAGAGAACTTGGATAGGAAATGGTACTTTGACCATAAGGATTGTCGAGGGGATATTTAGAGCCACAAAAAGGCTGATCCAAGAACGATGAAGGAATGCCATGTGAGTGTTATACGACTGGAGCGTGGGTGATGCCACTTAACCAACGTATGATTTGTAAAATTTTCCTGAATCGGATGGTGAAGATCAAGACCTTAGGAGCTAGTGATAGACCCTCATAATTACATGACAACCAAAGTCGCCACGGATTGACGAGCCCTAAACATGATATGAATCATGGGGTCGATACGCGTAATGTCTGCAAAAGCTGCCCGTCGGTTTGGGATAGGCTGGAACCACGTCTGATAGAGAAAACCATCAAAAACGAGTCTTGAAAATTGAAAATGAAGAATCAATGATTCCAACTTTATATTCGGATTGGCCATCGCCCTATCGAAGATTATTAAAACGAGAAAAACAACGTTTTAAACGTTGGGGGTAAAATTACCCTTTTACCCCTTGAGCTTAAAGCCTTGCCCATGCATTTGAAGAAGAGCAATTTGTTCATTAAATCCTCCCAAGGCTGTCGAACACAAGGAGAATTATGGGCCATTGGATCAAGTTTGATAGACACTAGGACATGTGTCAATGGATGGGCAAAAGAGTGGTCAAATCCACTATTCCATACCTACCATTCAACCATTGACCATGAGCCTTAGATATAAGCTTTTTCTCTCTCTCCTCACCTCACTAGGCCAGCCATAACCCCCAAGAACTCATGCCAATCTTCATCTTCTTCTTCCTCCAGTTCTGTTGCTCGACGACCAGCCCAGCTACTCCCGTTCGGCCTTTTCGACGTTCCCTCCGGCCACTGCTTGGACCCCGGCCGACCACACCAACCTAGCTTCATGTCTTGCCGGCCTCCTCAAAGTAGAAGTACGGCATTTAGACCACCGAGGAGCTCCGGCCAAGAGTTTTCTCTGAAGCAGATAAAATCAGACTCAATCTGAGGAAGGTGAGGTTTTTGACCCTTTTGGAGGCCGAAATGTTGGAATCTTGAGGAAAAATTTTGTGGAGATCTAGGAGACATGTGGAAATAAGTTGGGCTTGATTTGATGAAGTTTTAACCTCAAATGGGTTTTGTAAACCTTGAATAGAAACTGTCGGCTACTGGCCTTAGGAGATCCGATGACTTTTGACGGAATTCCAGGGACGACTCAACTTCAAACTCACGGCGATACCCTTAGACCTTAGATAGACATGTTAAGAGGTAGGATAATGATTAAATGATGGATTAGGAGTTGATTAAGGACCAGTTGTGCCCGGTTTGCACAGAACTAAGAAGGATCGGTTCGGTTCCCGGCAAACCAAATCTGTTGGGGCTGATGATGGTTGGGTTAGAGCCTCAAATTGGTAATTAAGGCATGTTAAGATGATGAAAATTTTGCTATGGAGGTTTATGATTCATGGATTGAGGAACTGGACATAGTAATTGACGGATTGGTTGGATTTTATTAGATTGCGCGGTGAGTTCGACTTTGGACCCTTGGAACCAAATTGGTGAGGGCTCAAGAGGAGAATTATTGTGGTATCAAACGCAAGGTAAGGGAATCCTAAACTTAGGATAGGAAGATTGGACTCGATTGGGCGAGTCAAGCAATAAATTGAATGATTTGTGAGAGTTTTCAAGAGGATTATTCTTGGTATGTCCTAAGATTATATAGGGGGTTTATTTGTGCCATTGTTTGTGCTTGAATTGCTTGCCATGTCTGAATGTCACTTGATTGCTTGGCATGCCACGGAATATACGAATCGTACTTGGGTTGTACTAGGCATTGTGTATGCAAATGAATTGAAAATCATGGCATGAGTGTGACATGGTGAAGCCCTAAGGCGTATGAGACGCGGACCGTAGGTGGATACCCTAATGAGATCTAATCGCGGGGTCGAATTGAGATTGTGTGGAGCCCTGATGCGATCTAATCGCGGGGTTGAGATGGCCATGGTCCTGATGCGATCTAATCGCGGGACGAAGATATGAGGTGATGATATTGGCCTGGTGAATAATTGAAACTTGATGCGTTTACGAGGGTTGTCAATGACAGTCTGATGCGTTTACGCGGGCCGAGCCTGATGCGATCTAGTCGTGTGCATGAGAATGAGGCAGGCAGGAAGAGTTGGTTGTGGTGAAGTGGCAGGACGAGGTGTGCATGATCATCTGAGTGTGACATGATGTTATAGCTGCATACCTGTCATTTGCGTGTTGTTATCTTTATTTGCATGTGCTTGTATGATTATGAGTTTGGAATTTTTGGGATGGATGACTGCCTGAGTAGACGGTCAGCCTAACCTAGGGTTAGGACTCTTTTACTGAGATGTGTATCTCACCCCTTTGGGACACATATTTTTACAGATCCTAGGTCTTAAGCATGTGGCCTATTCGTTTTGGGGATCCTAAGGAGATGACCACGTATTTTGATGAGTTTCCTGACAGTCAGGGAAATATTTATGTGAGGAAGTGTATAGTTGTGTGGGTTGACGAGGGTGGTCCGAACTGGAAGCCTCATAGGTTCAAGGCTTGGTTTAAGAAGGTCGGGAATGAGTCCATTGGGCCGCTGAAGCCCTCTAAGGTGCCCCAAGGAGTTATACCTGATTAGTGCCAAATCGCTGGAGAACAGGAGTAGGCAGAAGGGTCTATAGCCGATTCTTGGAATGGATCGAAGAAGACCCCAACTCTGGAGTACACTGAGGGCGAGGTCATTGTGGTGGAAGCAACAGAGGAGGATCTCGCGGAGCCATCTGCCGAGGCGACCATGGAGGATTCTATTGAGGTTCGCTTCGAGACATTCTTAGAGTACAAGTCGACGGAGGATGCTGAGGATATAGAGGACTCCAGCAGCTCATCTTAGGAGTCATAGTTTATTGGCTCGATCTTTTGATGGCGACCCCGACCATGTTTATTTTGGATGTTGATGATGGTCTCATTTCGGTGTGCTCACCCCGTCACCCCCTTGCTTATCAGAGTTAGTATTCACATATTTGTACGAACAGAATGGTGGTTATGTATGATAGTTGTTATGCTATCCAGGTCTCACTTAACTTATAATTGTACGGAGGAGTTGTTTTATTACTGCTTCCGCATGCTTGACATATTTGTTATATCTCTTGGCTTAGTTTGTGAATCTTGGGACAGCGAGAGATTATGTGGTTTGATTTGCAGGGATGTTCGCGCGCTCGCCGGGTTCGGGGCATGACATCCCCGCTTCGATTTGGTATCGGAGCAAGGTCAGCTCGATCTAAAGATTATTGAGGACTAGAGTGATAAGGAGGATTAAGTTGGGACAAGGACGAATAGCGAGACCTTAGGGGACTAGTTAAGGTAAGGCATAGGGTGCGTAGTATGAGACCTGGTACTTAAGGTTGGTGTTTGATTTTGGCAAGGTTGTGGTAATGCGTGAGGATTAAGTTTCCTGCTTAGAGTTGAAGGCCATTTGAACCTTGGCCTACTTAATGAATGAGTGTACTTGGTGTTAGTAAGCCATTGGAGTGAATGGAACTGAGAAAAGGCCATGGGCTATTTGTTGAAATGTTTCTGGAGTTTGTTGCATGGAGTACTGCTGGGTCGTAACTATTTCTGTTAAGGATTAGTTAGTAGCTTTGGATTTGGGTGAATGAGTAAGTTACTAACTCCTTGCTGAACTTGTGGTGGACCAGGTTCAGTAGAAAGAAACAAGGATGAGTAACCCATCCAGAAGGTCAGGAAGATCCAAAGGCGAAGCCCCTAGCTCGAGGCCACCTGTAGCTGAGGACCCAAGAATGGATGGTGTGCTGAGGGCACTAGAGAGAATTGGAGATTTAATTGATAGGCAGACCCAAGACCGGGATGCTGCCATCGCCCAGTTAGTAGGAGCTGCCATAGCCGCCATCAACGCAAACAATGGCAACAATGGTGGCAATGAAAGCCAGAATAAACATGGCCAGGGCAATGAAGCTGTGAATGCCCGAGAAGAAATCGTTGTGGCCAAACAGATGGGCCAGCTGGTGGAATAGTTCATAAAGCCGAATCCGACTCAATTCGATGGGATTGGAGATCCCGAGTTAGCACCCAAGTGGATCGAAAAGTTAGAGAAGGCTTTTGGGGTGCTGAGATGCACCGATGAGGAGAAGGTACTACTAGCAGTATATCAGCTAGAGGGTACAGCGAATGATTGATGGGTTGCCACCAAGGACGGAATCTTCCCTGAAGGAACGGCCTTAAACTGGAATGATTTTAAGACGACGTTCAATGACAAGTACTTCTTAGAAACGGCCAGGGAAGGAAGCAGGAAGAATTCCTGCAGTTGCGCCAGAACTAGCTAACGATAGATCAGTATGAGGCCGAGTTCTTGAGACTGTCGAGGTACGCACCTCGGTCTGTGGAAGACCCTCAGGAGAAAGCAAAGAGGTTTAAGGACGGTTTAAGACCCAAGCTCCGTAGTCAGATGATTGCTCTGAATCTGAGGACGTATAAGGAGATATACGAACAGGGCCAGATGATAGAACGGGGAAGAGTGTATGCAGTAGCCCGTAGAGAGGCGGAAGAAGCGCTAGGCATGGTCACAGGTACGGTTTACTTGTGCAACCAAGCTGCATACGTATTATTTGACCCTAGCACCACGCATTCATTCGTGTCTGCACAGTTTACTAAATTAGTGGGGATGAAATTGAAACCGTTGAATATAATTTTGCATGTTGCCACTCCGTTAAAAGATAATATATTGGTTTCAATTGGCTGTGTTGGTTGTGAGATTGTGATTAGAAGGAGTAAAGAGAGTATTGACCTGGCTGTACTACCCATGTACGATTTTGACGTAATAATAGGAATGGATTGGTTAGGTAAGTAGGGGGCAGTAGTGGACTGTGGTAGTAAGATAATTTGATTTTATCCGAGAGGTCGCCTTAGCTTTGAATTGGTGAGAAGTCGAGGGGGAATCTCGATTCCTTTAGTCTCATCTCTGGAAGTGACTAAGTTGATGTCTGAAGGGTGTCAGGCATACTTAGTGGCAGTGATGGACACGACTACCGAAGAACCAAAGATAGAGAGTATTTCGGTAGTGCGTGAATTTTCTGATGTGTTTCCCCAAGAGTTGTTAGGATTACCACAAGAATAGGAGATAGAATTCGTAATCGAGTTAGCCCCTGGGACGAAGCCGATCTCGAAAGCACCTTACAGGATGTCCCTATCAGAATTAAAGGAGTTAAAGGTGCAGATACAACAGCTGCTGGATAAGGGATTTATCTGACCAAGTGCTTTGCCGTGGGAGCACCAGTGCTGTTCATAAGGAAGAAGGATGGGTCTTTGCGTTTATGCATTGACTATTGGCAGCCGAACCAAGTGACGGTGAAGAACAAGTACCCACTGCTGAGGATTGATGATCTATTTGACCAGTTGCAAGGAGTAGCAGTACTTTCAAAGATTGACTAGAGAACTGGGTAGCACCAACTGAGGATCAAGAAGGAAGACATATCCAAGACTGCCTTTAGGACGAGGTATGGTTATTATGAGTTTACGGTGATGCCATTTAGATTGACCAACGCTCCAGCTGCTTTTATGGACCTAATGCATCGAGTTTTTAAGGAGTTTCTAGACAGATTCGTCATAATCTTTATTGACGATGTCTTGATTTACTCAAGCGATGGTGTAGAACATAAGGAGCACCTTAGGATTGTACTACAGACTTTGAGGGAGCATTCCCTCTACGCGAAGCTGAGTAAATGTGAGTTCTGGCTGAGCAAAGTAGCATTTCTTGGTCATGTGGTATCGAGTGAAGGAATCGCAGTGGATCCTGCAAAGATCGAGGCTGTAACTAATTGGCCTAGGCCTACTATGGTCACTAAAGTCAGAAGTTTCTTGGGACTAGCAGGATACTACAGGCGTTTGTGGAGAAATTCTCATCCATAGCCATCCCATTGACGCGGTTGACGAAAAAGGAAACAAGGTTTGAATGGACAGACAAGTGCGAGAGAAGTTTCCAAGAGCTTAAGCATAGATTGATAACCGCACCAGTGCTGACAATTCCATCAGGATCAGGAGGTTACGAGATATACAGCGACGCTTCGCTGAAAGGATTAGGATGTGTATTGATGCAGCACGGCAGAGTAATAGCGTATGCATCTAGACAGTTGAGGCCACATGCGATGAACTACTCAACTCATGATCTGGAGTTAGTGGCAATTATATTTGCTCTGAAAATTTGGAGACATTACCTATGTGGCGAGAAGTTTCAAATCTATACCGACCACCAAAGTTTAAAGTATTTGTTTTCCCAGAAAGAACTGAATATGAGGCAATGTAGGTGGGATGGAGTTGTTGAAGGATTATGATTGTGAAATACTGTATCACCTTGGGAAAACAAACAGGGTAGCAGATGCGCTGAGTCGGAAGTCAAGCATCGGATGTCTGCTAGTGAGAAGTTGGTCGATGATAGAAGACTTAAGAGATTCTGAGTTCAGATTAGAAGTCTGTTAGTTGTCTAGCTTGATAGCCACATTGAGGGTGGAACCTAAGGTTCAAAAAAGAATATAGGCCTTACAGTCTATGGACCCAGAGATCCAAAAGATCCTCGAGATAGATATGACGAAGAGAAAACCAGAATTTCAAGTGTCAGAGGACGGAATCCTAAAGTTCCAAGGACGACTGTGCATGCCAAGGGATGAAAGACCTAGAGAAAATATTCTATCAGAGGCTCACTGGAGCAATTATAGCATCCACCCTGGAAGTACGAAAATGTATCAAAACTTACGACAATACTATTGGTGGAACGGGATAAAGGTGGACGTAGTGAAGTCTGTGGCTAAGTCTTTGACATGCCAACAAGTGAAAGCGCAGCACTGTAAGCCTGGAGGACTACTACAGCCACTGAAGATACCAGAATGGAAGTGGGAGCATGTGACTATAGATTTTGTGATGGGACTCCCAAGGAGCCAGAGAGGTCAAGACTCTTTATGGGTAGTCATGGACAGATTGAGCAAGTCTGCACATTTCATCCCGGTGCGAAAGGACTTCGCTATGGATAGGTATGCAGAGCTGTACATGAGACAGATAGTGAGGCTGCTCGGAGTGCCTGTGACGATCACCTTGGATAGAGATCCCAAATTCGCGGTAAATTTTTCGAAGGGTTTACAAAATGCTATGGGAACCCGACTGCAGTTTAGCACAACGTACCATCCCCAGATGGACGGACAGTCGGAAAGGACGATACCGACGCTTGAGGATATGCTGCGAGCATGCGTCATTGATTTCGAAGGTGGATGGAAAACCAGCTGCATTTGGTAGAGTTTGTTTATAATAATAGCTACCAGTAGAGTATCCAGATGGCACCATTCGAAGCACTCTATGGAAGAGCCTGCAGAACCCCGATTTGCTGGGATGAGGTTGGAGAAAGAAGTATCACAAGCCTAGAACTAGTAAAGCAATCGGTGGAAGTAGTGAAAATAATCCGGGATAAACTGAGGACGACACAGAGTCATCAGAAGAGCTACGCAGATAAGCGGCGCAAGCCCTTGGAATTTCAAGTGGGCGATCACGTCTTCCTCAAGGTATCGCCGATGAGAGGGCTATCGTGATTTGGAAAAAAGGGGAAACTAAGCCCAAGGTATGTAGGCCCATTTGAGATATTGGAGCGGATTGGAACCCTAGCCTATAGGCTTGCCTTGCCACCTAATCTATCTCAAGTGCATAACGATTTCCATGTGTCAATGCTGTGAAAGTATGAACCGGATTCGACACATGTATTAGATTATGAGACCATGGAAGTGGACAACCGAGTGTCTTACGTGGAGAGGCCGACAAGGATCGAGGATCGGAAGGAGAAAATCCTCAAAAATAAGAAGATCCCACTAGTCAAGGTAGCATGGGAGCATCATGGAACTGAAGGTGCCACGTGGGAGAATGAAGAGACGATGAGGCAACAACACCCCCATTTATTTGAGTAATTAAGTGTAATGTAAATTTCGGGGACGAAATTTTTGTAAGAGCTGAAGAGCTGTGACATTTTGATTTCCAGTCAATTTTAGACTCATTAATGAGAAGTAAATCTAGAGATGTATCTCAGTTGTATTCCGCTCGAATCTGATTAATTCGAGTAGGCTAACCAAAAGGGAAAGGCTAACGCGAGACGAGGTACGTGGACCTAGGATACTCGGATAGGAAATGGCGTGACCATAAGGATTGTCGAAGGGATATTTAGAACCACAAAAAGGCCGATCTAAGAACGATTAAGGGATGCCTCGAGAGTGTCATACAATTGGAGCGCGGGTGATGCCGCTTAACCAACATATGATTTGCAAAATTTTCCTAAATCGGACAGTGACGATCGAGACCATAGGGACTAGTGATAGACCCTCACAATTACATGATGTCACGCCTCGAACCCGTCAAGCACGCGAACATCCCTGCAAGCAAACAACACATCTCTCATGGTCTCAAGATCCATAAACAAGTCGAGAGATATAATATATATATATATATACACACAATAAGCATGCGGAAGCGGTACTCAAATAAATCCCCGGACAAAAATATAAATTAAGTGGGACTTAGATAGCATAACAATTGTCATACACATTAACATATTGTTCTTACAAGTATTGAATTGCTAGAATCCACTAAGCAAGGGGTAACAGGGTAAGCACATAAAAAAAAAAATTGACCATCATCAACACCAAAATAACCATGGTCAGGGGTCGCCATCACAAGATCAAGCCAATAAATTGGGACACCTAAGATGTGCTGCTGGAGTCCCCTGTATCCTCTGCATCCTCCGTCGGCTCATACTTTGAGGACGTCTCGGAACGGACCTCGATAGAATCCTCCATGGTCGCCTCATGCGACGGTTCTGTGAGATCCTCCTCGGTCACCTCCACGATAATCACCTCGTTCTTAGTGAACTCCAAGGTCGGAGTCTTCTCTGGTCCATTCCTAGAACCAACTATAGACCCCTCTGGCAGCTCTTGCTCCCCAGCGGTCTGGCACCAATTAGGAATAACTCCTTGGGGTACCTCGTGGGGCTTCAACGGCCCAATCGACTCATCTCCGATCTTCTTAAACCATGCCTCGAACCTATAAGGCTTCCAATCCAGACTACCTTTGTCAACCCATATAACCGTACACTTCCCCACATAAATGTTCCCCTGACTATCCGAAAACTCGTCAAAATATGTCGTCATCTCCTTGGGATCCTCAAAACAAATAGGCCACATACCTAAGGCCTAGGATCTATAAAAATAAGGGTCCCCAAAGATGTGAGATACACATCTCAGTAAAAGAGTCCTAACCCTAGGTTAGGCTGACCGTCTACTCAGGCAGTCATCTACCTAAACTTTCCAAACTCATAATCACATGGGCACATACAAATAAAGATAGTGACACACAGATGATGGGCATGCAACTATGACACCATGTCACACTTAGATGATCATGCACACCTCATCCTGCCATTTCACCACAACCACCTCTTCCTGCCTGCCTCATTCTCCAGCTCACAATTAGATCGCATCAGGCTCGGTCCGAGTAAACGCATCAGACCATCATTGGCAACCCTCGTAAACGCATTAGATTCCAATGACTGTGGCCATCTCAACCCTGTGATTAGATCGCATCAGGGCGCCACACAACATCAACTCCACCCCGCGATTACATCGCATCAGGGTATCCATCTCCCGCCCCGCGTCTCATACGCCTTAGGGCTTCGCCATGTCATGTTCATGCATGCTTCTCAATTCAATTCACAAAAAAAACAACAGGTGCAACTCATGCACGATTTGAATATTTATGGCATGCAGGACAATCAATAACATTCAACATGGCATATGATTTAAACACAAGCAATGTCACATATAGACCTCCTATAACCACTTAGGACATATTAAGAGCTATCCCTTTGGAAGATTCTCAAAAATCAATCAAATTAATCTTCGACTCACCCAATTGAGTCCAATCTTCCTATCCTAAGTTTAGGATTCCCTTACCTTGCGTTTGATAACACAAATTTCTTCTTGCAAGTGCCTCAAAGTCTCGGCCAAACAATCCAAAGGTTCAATTCACCGCGCAACGTAAAATATTCAACCAATTCATCAATTTCCTTGTCCAATTCCTCAATTCATGCATCATAATCCTCCATAACACAACTCCCATCATCTTAACATGTCTTAAACATCAATTTGAGACTCAAAATCATCTGCTCTTACTCCCAACAGAACCGGTCTTGCATAGAACCAAACTGGTTCTTCTCGATTCTGTGCAAGCCGTGCACCATCGGTCCTAAATTAACTCCAATTCCATCATCTACTGACTATCCTACTTTTCAACATGTCTATCTAAGGGTTTAAGAGGCTCACCGTGAGTTTGAGGTTTAATGGTCATCGGAATCCCGTTGAAAGTCGCCGGATCCACAAAGTCAGTTTTCCGGCAGTTTTCTTTCCAAGTTTACAAGACCCGTTTGAGGTCAAAACTTTATCAAATCACACTCAACTTTTTATCACAGATTCATAAAGATGTCATCTAGACCTCTATAAAATTTGACCTCAAAAATCCAACATTTCGATCTCCAAAATGGTCAGAAATCTCACCTACCTCAGGTTGAGATCGATTCTGTCGGCTTCCGGGAAAACTCTTGGCCGGAGCTCCTCGATGGTCCAAATGTCGTGCTTCCACTTCGAGGAGGTCAACAAGACGTAGGGATAGGTTGGAATGGTCGGTTGGAGTCTAGGTGGTGGGCGGAAGGTGACGTCAACGGCAGCGAACCGCAACTCCAGAGCTGGTCGGCGGCGGGCAGAAGGAAGAAGATGAAGAGGAGAGGTTTCGGTGAGTTGAGGAGTGAAATGGCCGGTCAAGTGAGGTTAGGAGAGAGAGAAAAATGCTATATACCAAGCTTGAGTCAATGGCTTGAATGGTAGGTATGGAATAGTGGATTTGACCACTCTTTTGCCCATCCATTGACACATGTCCTAGTGTCAATCAAACTTGATCTAATGGCCCATAATTCTCCTTGTGTTCGGCAGCCTTAGGAGGATTTAATGACCAAATTGCCCTTCTTCAAATGCATGGACAAGGCTTTTAGCTGGAGGGGCAAAAGGGTAATTTTACCTCCGACGTTTAGAACATCATTTTTCTCGTTCCAATAATCTTCGATAGGACGACGGCCAATCCGAATATAATGTTGGAATCCTTGATTCTCTATTTTCAATTTTCAAGACTCGTTTATGATGGTTTTCTCTATCAGACGTGGTTCCAGCCTATCCCGAACCGACGGGCGGCTTTTGCAGACATTACGCGTATCGACCCTGTGATTCATATCACGTTTAGGGCTCGTCAATTCGTGACGGCGCTGGTTGTCATGTAATTGTGAGGGACTATCACTAGTCCCTACGGTCTCGATCGTCACTGTCCGATTTAGGAAAATTTTGCAAATCATACGTTAGTTAAACGTTATCACCGCGCTCCAATCGTATGACACTTGCAAGGCATTCCTTAATCGTCCTTAGATCGGCCTCTTTGTGGTTCTAAATATCCCCTCGACAATCCTTATGGTCAAAGCGTCATTTCCTATCTGAATTTCCTAGGTCCACGAACCTTGTCTCGCGTTAGCCTTTCCCTTTTGGTCAACCTACTCGAATTGATCAGATTCGAGCGAAATACGATCGAAATACGTCTCTAAATTTACTTCTCATTAATGAGTCTGAAATTGACTGGAAATCAAAACGTCACACATGACAACCAAAGTTGCCATAAATTGACGAGCCCTAAACGTGATATAAATCACAAGGTCGATACGCGTAATGTTTGCAAAAGCCGTCCGTCTATTCGGGATAGGCTGAAACCACGTCAGATAAAGAAAACCATCAGAAATGAGTCTTGAAAATTGAAAATGGAGAATCAAGGATTCCAACGCTATATTCGGATTGGCCATCACCCTATCGAAGATTATTGAAACGAGAAAAACGACGTTCTGAATGTCGGGGGTCAAATTACCCTTTTGCACCTCCAGTTTAAAGCCTTGTCCATGCATTTGAAGAAGAGCAATTTGGTCATTAAATCCTCCCAAGGCTGCCGAACACAAGGAGAATTATGGGCCATTGGATCAAGTTTGATTGACATTAGGACATGTGTCAATGGATGGGTAAAATAATGGTCAAATCCACTATTCCATACCTACCATTCAACCATTGACCATGAGCCTTAGATATAAGCTTTTTCTCTCTCTCCTCACCTCACTTGGCAGGCCATAACCCCTAAGAACTCACGCCAATCTTCATCTTCTTCTTCCTCTTGCTCTATCGCCCGACGACCAGCCTAGCCGCTCCCGTGCGGCACTTCCGACGTCACCCTCCAGCCACTGCCTAGACGCTGGCCAACCACACCAACCTAGCTCCATGTCTTGCCAACCTCCTCGAAGTGGAAGAACGACGTTTGGACCACCGAGGAGCTTCGGCCAAGAGTTTTCCCGGAAGTCGATAGAATTAGACTCAATCTGAGGAAGGTGAGGTTTCTAACCTTTTTGGAGGCCGAAATGTTGGAATCTTGGGGTCAAATTTTGTGGAGATCTAGGAGACATGTATATCTATCTGTGGTAAAAAGTTGGGCTTGATTTGATGAAGTTTTGAGCTCAAATGGGTCTTATAAACCATGAACAGAAACTGCCGGCTACGGACCTTGGGAGATCCGACGACTTTTGATGGAATTACGGCAACAACTCGACTTCAAACTCATAGTGAGACCCTTACCCTTAGATAGACATGTTAAAAGGTAGGATAATGATTAAATGGTGGATCAGGAGTTGATTAAGGACCGGTTGTGCCCGATTTGCATAGAACCGAGAAGGACCGATTTGGTTCCGGGCAAACCGAATATGTTGGGGCTGATGATGGTTGGGTTAGAGCCTCAAATTGGTAACTAAGACATGTTAAGATGATGAGAATTATGCTATAGAGGTTTATGGTTCATGGATTGAGGAACTGGACATAGTAATTGACGGATTGGTTGGATTTTATTAGGTTGCGCGGTGAGTTCGACCTTGGACCCTTGGAACCGAATTGGTGAGGGCTCAAGAGAAGAATTATTGTGGTATCAAACGCAAGGTAAGGGAATCCTAAACTTAGGATAGGAAGATTGGACTTGATTAGGCGAGTCAAGCAATAAATTGAATGATTTGTGAGAGTTTTCAAGAGGATTACTCTTGGTATGTCCTAAGATTGTATAGGGGGTTTATTTGTGCCATTGCTTGTACTTGATTGCTTGCCATGTATGAATGTCACTTGATTGCTTGGCATGCCACGGAATATACGAATCATACTTTGGTTGTACTAGGCATTATGCGTGCAAATGAATTAAAAAGCATGGCATGAGTGTGACATGGTGAAGTCTTAAGGCGTATGAGACGCGGGGCGGAGGTGGATACCCTGATGCGATCTAATCGCGGGGTCGAATTGAGATTGTGTGACCCATGATGCGATCTAATCGCGGGGTTCAGATGGCCACAGTCCTGATGCGATCTAATCGCGGGACGAAGATATGAGGTAATGATATTGGCCTGGTGAATCATTGAAACCTGATGCGTTTACGCGGGTTGTCAATGATGGTCTGATGCATTTACGCGGATCGAGCCTGATGCGATCTAATCACGGGCATGAGAATGAGGCAGACAGGAAGAGATGGTTGTGGTGAAGTGGCAGGACGAGGTGTACATGATCATCTGAATACGACATGATGTTATAGCTGCATACATATCATCTGCGTGTCGATATCTTTATTTGCATGTGCCTATATGATTATGAGTTTGGAATTTTTGGGATAGATGACTGCCTGAGTGGACGGTCAGCATAACCTAGGGTTAGAACTCTTTTACTGAGATGTATATCTCACCCCTTTGGAGACCCTTATTTTTACAGATCCTAGGCCTTAAGCATGTAGCCTATTTATTTTGGGGATCCTAAGCAGATGACCACACATTTTGATGAGTTTCTTGACAGTTGGGGAAACATTTATGTGAGGAAGTGTAAAGCTGTGTGGGTTGACGAGGGTGGTCCTGACAAGAAGCCTCATTGGTTCAAGGCTTGGTTTAAGAAGGTCGGGAATGAGTCGATTGGGTCGCTGAAGCCCCCTGAGGCTCCCCAAGGAGTTATATACCTAATTGGTGCAAGACCACTGGGGAACAAGAGTAGGCAGAGGGGTTTGTAGTCGGTTCTAGGAATGGACCGGAGAAGACATCGACTTTGGAGTTCACTGAGGACGAGGTCATTGTGGTGGAAGCGACAGAGGAGGATCTCGCGGAGCCATCTGCCGAGGCGACCAAGGAGGATTCTATCGAGGTTCGCTCCCAGACGTTCTCAGAGTACGGGCCGACAGAGGATGCTGAGGATACAGAAGACTCCGACAGCTCATCTTAGGAGTCATAGTTTATTAGCTCAATCTTTTGATGGCGACCCCGACCATGTTTATTTTGGATGTTGATGATGGTCTCATTTCGGTGTGCTTACCCCGTCACCCCCTTGTTATCGGAGTTAGTATTCACGTATTTGGACAAAGAGAATGGTTGTTATGTATGACAGTTGTTATGCTAGCCATGTCCCACTTAACTTATAATTGTACGGAGGAGTTGTTTTATTACTGCTTCCGCATGCTTGACATATTTGTTATATCTCTCGGCTTAGTTTGTGGATCTTGGACTGCGAGAGATTATGCAGTTTGATTTGCTGGGATGTTCATGTGCTCGCCGGGTTCGAGGCGTGACACCACGGCTCGTACTATTCAACTTAGCATACAGCGAGCGTTCTTTTAGGGTTCATGAGACAATTTTCAGGACGTTCATACCTTTGGGACTCCTTAAATGAGTGTGACCATCGTCTCTTAAGGCGGTAACAACCCATCCAATTATTCCTTGGATGCTCAATCTGGCCATTGTCAACTCCTTTCTACCATGTGTCAAATCTTTCAAACTGTTTCCTATACTTTTCACTTGAGAGCTCAAACCTTATCTCTCTTTGCCACGGGTCTCCACTGGGACCACGCAACATTTTGTTCATTTTTGTCACTCTTCCCAGAGGAAGCACTATTATCTTAACCCCTGGTTTCCATAACCAGTCAATGCGACTTTATCCCAATTTCATCCGTTTCACTGAACGTCGACATTATCCTGAAATTCAACATTATCCACAGGACAGTTTCTTGTACTTCACTTCCAGGAATCATTCAAGTTCTGTGTCTTCTTTCCCAGTCTAGACGCTCCATCTTAATATCAAGACAACTAGGATCTCTTACCCTATGAAGAAAACTACACACTTCAGTGGCACATTCTCACTTCGAATCCACCTTGTCATTCCTATTCTTTGGAGTGTCAATCTTGGAGTCTACGCTAACGGCGGTATGTCCACTCAAATATTCAAATATCACCATGCTTGACACTCTTCTTCGAGTGACTCAGTCACCTCAAACGACAAGATTCCAAGGAGTCGAGGTTTTTCCTCGGTCTCCATAAATTCCCGCATCGAATACTCAATTTGATTACCTCGAGTCACTTTGTATTTACACTCTAAGCGCTTTTTTTTCGCTTACTCACCCATTCATTAGGACCACGAGTAGCCAGGACTATCAAATTCATTCACTTTCTTTTCCATCAACGACCATCTTATGATCCAATCGTCCTTTAAGAACGACGCCCTAATCTTTAGGGGTGATAACACACAATACCACTTCTAGTGGTCTAGATTCATCCTCAATCAATCTCATAGAATCATCAATGTCAGACAACCAACATATCTCTTTCCTCAACTTTCCCTTCGACGAAAGGAACGACATATCAGTCTCTCATTACGAGACTTGCGCCAAGGTAACAATCAACCCTTACAAGCGCATTCTGTGAAAATCTATATATTCATAATCCATGAACGGAAATCCTCTTTCAATCATCCACTTACTTCCTTAAGATATATTGCAGTTCCTCCGAATCAAGAATAACAACCAGCCATAAGGCTCTCAAGTTCCAATCCACTCAGGGATTTACTTGTCTCATTTCAAGCCACGCATTCAATTTAGAAAGCAGTAACTCAGAGTCACCTTTCTCGTGACTTCCATCTTTTAACTCATCAGCACTAGTATCAGTCGTCCCAGCGACTTGGGTACAATGTCAGCACCTTCTCGAGTCTGTCTACCCATCCACTTTTCTCATTTTTGTTGAAAGTTCTCACGACCCCTTATCACAATTGGGTCTCGCACGATTAACAAATCGAGTCATATTTTCTTCTAGTACTCATACTCCAGTCGCTCATCTTTACTCAATTTGCATAATCCATCTCAATTCTTGAATCATCCACACCATGTACACTCGAGCCCAATGCTATTCTACGACCATACTTTGATCGTTCAACGTCATTAGATTCTCATGTCACTTGAACCACTATGATTCCCTCTAGGAATCAAAGACTTAAGTCATCCACTCAAGTCCAACAGTTTCAAGCTGCTCATCTTATCATCTATCACAAGCAATCAACCATCCAGTGGTTCTATGCAAATCCTTAATCAATCGCCAATTATCCGGGGACTTCAAATCATCACTCATCAGTAATCACTTATCAAGCCAACCTCTTCTAGGCAATTCCACAATCAGTAGTCATCTACTAGGCAAACTCTCGAGTCACAATTCATTGGGTCAAGTGCTCACACCGTAAGTCCAGACGTATATGCGACTTAGCAGTAACTCAATAGGTATCTCAACTTCACAAGATACCAGTCAAACGACATTTATTGCTAAAACTCGCCATACAGGCCAAACACACGCGTCAATTTCCTTTTTTTTTAAACGACGCCCACTGTCATATACGAAGCTCCTAACCATGCCAACAACATATGTCATTACAACTATCATGCAATTTTGAAAATTCACCTTGAGGGTTACTTCAGTGCAATACATCTCTTAACCAAAATTAGACTCAACCCGATACCTAGACTCTCTCTTTCAATTTATGACTTGGGTCATTCCTGCCTCCTTCCTATATTAGAAGCCTGCTAAGAGCCGCTTCTTATCCGAACCTCTCTGTCCTAGAGTACACTTCCTGCCCTCGTCAGACTTGGTCATTGCAGGCTATCCCAAGCCATACATCTACGAAGAAAGTCCCGTTCCACATGTCTCATAACATGATTCATCACGGTTTGTAGCTATCCTGTCAACTTGTCACATACCAAGCGACGATTTATTAAGTTTGATAATGATAAGTTCATGCATTTACCTTCCTCAACTTTCATTTCAATGCCATAAACACATGCACTGAATGAGCATCCTCAATACTCGCCACAGCACATTCGTTTTCAAATCAGTTCTTATCCATGGAAGGTTTCTAATTCCACAAATGACCATCTCACAAATCAATTGCCTATGTTCAACCATATACCTCAAGGCCATAATGACGATCATATAATCCAATCGACCCTCTATTCATAAGCAATTCTCTATTAACCTCAAGCACATTCACAATCTCAAATACATGCTCATGGTTCCTCAATTTCTACTTACTTCCTTGTGAACCTCAATCACACCATTACCCAATATCATTGATTAAAATCGATACTATAACTATTAAAGTGCAACACAAATTCAAGCCTATAATCCTCAAGAATCGACAATCGGTGCCTAACCTTAAGGGTCTCATTATCTAATCAACCTCAAGTCATCACTCTTTATCACTCCAAGTCTCAATGAAGTTGGATCAGGCTAACCTTACTCTGATACCACTTAAATGGGAATGTCACGCCCCGTGCCCGGCGGGTCGCGAGCATCCTACCTTCGTTGTTACCTTTAATGATCTCCCGGGATCCATCGGCCTTAACTATTGAGAACTTCCAAATGATACATGCATGTGGAAGTGTGAAACAACCCCATACAAATAAAACGACAAGATGACTTGGGACAAAAGGATACACCTTTCATAAAGGTCGATCATATTATAGAGGTTATAATTCTAAATCCCCAAATTTCATCATTACAACCCTAAGGTCACAAATGGATTCATAACTTTTTCTTCCAGTGACTTCATCGGATGCCAATCCATGGCAACCACGGGTTTCCTTCGTCTAGGACCTGAAAAATGTTATCCCGCGATGGGGTGAAATATATAATCTCAGTAAGTCAAACCTAACCCTAAACTAGGCTACCAGTACCTCCAGACACTTTTGAAAAAAGGGTATTTTGAAATAAAATCTTTGGCATGGTAAAATAAGGTACTTGTCAAAACTTGGCATTTCGGTACCTTCAAATCATCTTGACTCAGTCATAAATCATAACAAGTTGAAGCTTCGTACAATGACAGGGTTTTCAATCAAAAGCAAGTACTCTACACCATTTCGAAACATGAGGATATTTCCAATTCCATTTCATGAATTTCCAGAAAACATATCCTTTTCTATCACGCCCTTCAAGGGCCAGTTTTAACTCATGAGGTAAACTTAAAACTCGTGAGGCAAACTTCTATACTTGAGGTAAATCATCAAAACATGAGGCATATTCAATTTCTCAAAATCATTCTTGATTTTTTTTCAAAAATAGATCTTTCCATATCCATCCATCCTGGGCTACCCATTTTGGGGCTGCGAGATGATTTGGTCTCCATATGACCCGTCGGTCCATATGAGACTCTCGCATCCAGACCTAGAGATGATTCAATCATCATACGACTCTCGATGCCCATTTTCAATCGAGATGAATCGTGTCAATATAGGACTCTCTAGCCGCATGACCCCGTCAAGTCAAATGGGGGTAACTCTGTGACATTCTGAATTTCGACCCTATCTCGAAGCTTACGATTGATTCGATGTATTTCAATAAATCTCGCTCAGAACTAATCTCTCTTGAGTCGACTAACCAAAAGGAAACGGCTAATTAGGATTTAAGTACGTGGACTAAAGAACTCGATCATGGATCAGCACTTTGACCATAAGGATTGCTGAGGGAATATTTTGGGCCATTAAAGGGACGATCTAAGAATGGTTCTAAAATGATTTGCTAGCATTATGCAATTGGTTCACGGGTGATTCGGTATGACCATAGTATGATTTACAAATTAATCTAAACCGATTCTAAAGATCGCGTCCTTTGGAACTAGTTATTGACCCTCGCAATTACTTGACGACCAAAGTCGCCATGGCTTGAATAACTCTTAAACGTGACTTTAATCACGGATCGATACCCGTAACTCCTAAGAGCCGCCCGTTAGTCTGAGACACGATGGAATACCAATTGATTGAATTTGGCCATAAATCGAATTTCGAAATTGGTGACCGGACATTCAAAGGTTCCAACGTTAATAGATTGGATGTCGCCTCATCGAGGACAACTAAGGTTAGGGTACAACCTATTAGAATTAGAAAAGTAAAATTTAGGACTAAAAAGTGAAAATTTCCCTTTTTACCCCTCGAAAATTACTCATGTTTCTAGAATTAAGTAAGGGCATTTGGTTTTTAATCCTCCTCCTCTTTGGCCGAAAACTAGGAGGATAAAAATGACTTGAGTGCTCTTGAATTATTGAAGAGAAAAAGGACAAGTGAGAAGACTTAGTCAAACCCCAAGACCAACTCCCACTAACTAGTTATTCATTCATATTGTTCACCTCAGTCAAATAATCTCATGAACAACCCCACTTTCTCTTGTTCATGCAAATGGGATATCACCCTCTCTTCCCTTCCTCCCTCATTCGGCCGAATTCACTTCTCTATCACTATCCCATCTTCATCCTTTCTCTCAAGCTCTCTCTCTCTTGGTTTGGCCTCGAGGAGACCAACGCCCTCTCTCCTTCTCTTTCTTGCTTGTTCAGCCGAGGGACCTCAAAACCGACGTCACCACCTCGCCGAACCACCGCCCGTCCGTCGCCATTAAACCACCATCGAATGTAACCTAACCGTGAGCTCTAGGAAAAGTATCTTGGAGAACTTCTTGGTGTATCTTGTGGTAAGTAACTCCTAGAGCCTAACTTAGTACGTGAGAAGGTTGGAAGATGATGTTAAAAGTATTATTGATGAGTTTTTATGGTTGTTTTCTTGATTGATTCAAGGGACGAACCTGTACTTGCCGAACCAAGTTAAATCGTAGACTCGTGTCACCTCCTTGGTTGATTTTGCTTGCTCATTTGCTTGGTAAGTTACTCTTAAACCTTACCTAGGGCGTTAGGCTACCAATAGACGTGTTTAATGGTGGGTTTGATGGTGATTAAAGGTAATTTGGGGGCTGTGAATGTTGAGGATGATTTGCTTCTGAGCGTTCCTTCTAACGCTGCTTCTGAACATTCCTTCTAACGCTGCTTCTGACGCTGCTTCTGAAGGTTCCTTCTGACGCTGCTTCTGAGCATTCCTTTTGACGATACTTCTAAACATTCCTTCCGAGCGTTCCTTCTGACGCTGCTTCTGAGCATTCCTTTTGACGCTGCTTCTGAGCATTCCTTTTGACGCTGCTTCTAAACATCTCTTCTGACGTTCCTTTTGACGCTACTTCTAAACGTTCCTTATAACGCTGCTTTTGACGCTACTTCTGACGCTGCTTCTAAACGTTCCTTCTGACGGTGCTTTTGAACATTCCTTCTGACGTTGCTTCTGAACGTTCCTTCTGACGCTGCTTCTGACGCTGCTTTTGACGCTGCTTCTGACGCTGCTTCTTAGCATTCCTTCTGACGCTGCTTTTGAACATTCGTTCTAACGCTACTTCTGACGCTGCTTCTGAGCGTTCCTTCTGCCGCTGTTTCTGAACATTCCTTCTGATGTTCCTTCTGACGCTGCTTCTAAACGTTCCTTCTGACGCTGCTTCTGACGCTGCTTGTAAGCGTTCCTTCCGATGCTACTGTTGACGCTACTTCTGACTATGCTTTTGAGTGTTCTTTCTTACGCTGCTTCTGACGTTGCTCCTGTCGTTGCTTCTAAATGTTCGCTTCTGAATGGTGCTCTTGACTGATGAATTGTGTAACTCGCTTTGATTGGCCATTTATTTATTGGGTTATAAATTTATGTGCATATTATGCCTTGATATGTTAGACGCGTGGTTTGAATACATCCTGAGGCGTTAGACGCGGGATTGACTTGAAGCGTGCTAACGCGAGTCCTAGAATGTCATTGTGACTTGAGGCGTACTAACGTGGGTATAAGGATTTCTTAAGCCTGAGGCACTAAGGCGCAGGCCTGGCCTTTGAAAGTTGGAACCACAATGAGTGTATTACTATCCTATAAAATTACGAGCTAGTGAGTGCCCAAGTACGGAAGCTTAGTATTGATTGAGTAATTGGACCCTTGAAATGCGATACTGTGTAGTGCCATATGCCATAACTTGTGCTAATGTATCGATTGCCTTGTATTTCTTCGGGTTTGACATTGCATGCTTTAAATGTGTCTGGAGGTACTAATGACCTAGTTTAGGTTTAGGGTTAGCTTACTGAGATTTATTATCATCCCATCGTGGGCTCAATTTTTTCAGACCCCAAACCTTTAGCATGCCACCAAAACATTTTGGGGAGCCAATGGATATCCAGAGTCAGTGATCGAGTATTACGTAGGCCCAGGTAACGCCTACATTAGAAAGGGGAGTATAGTATGGGTCGACGAAGGAGACGACGATTGGGAGTCGCATTATTTTGAGGCATGGTTCTATCGAGATGGCAATGTGACGTACGGAACCTTGTGGAGCTTCGAGGTACCCCGGAGTGTGATTCCTGGATGGTGCAGCACTACACCCCCGGATGGCGAGGTACTCAATCCGAAAGCCAAGTTAGAGGATAGCCAGCCAAAGCCCCCGGAGGCTACAAAGGATGACGAAGTCATGGAGGCCTCTGATGCAGAGGAAGCACCTGTAGAACCCACTGAGTTCGAGCTGGAATAAGAGCTAGAGGAAGAGTTTGATGCTGAGTTGGAATTTGAGACCGAGCCAAAGATGAGTGCATATGAGTTTGATGCGCCTACAGGTACAGAATCCAACCCGGAGGAAGAAGCTCCCATGGGCCTAGAGTCAGATGCTTCTGTAGAGTATGACCCTATGACTAACGAGGACTACTCAGCCGACAGCAGGCCCAACCTTTAGATATAGCTGTGGTACCTAACTTTTTGGGACACCCTTTAGGATAGGAGTGTCATGACTAGACTAGATGCACCCTTTTGACTAAATCCCTCGCCTCTTTCAAACTCTACCTTGTATGCCTTCTTATGACCAAGTTGTACAACTGGATTTATACCAAGTTGTGTATAAGTGTTTTTATCATCCTCAGTCATCTTGTGTTCAGTAATGTATGGAGTTATATATATCGCTTCCGCATGTGTATTTAAATTCATTCGCTTGTCGCCTGCCGTTCGATCCTGAGATAAAATGAAGATAGAGGCGCTAATGGGATGTTGGTGTTCTCGTAAGTACGCGGGGCTCGACAAACCCCCTCCCAATACATTGGTCAAAATATAATTTCTCGATGATCCCACACGCCAATGCACATATAATTTTCTCGGTAATCACACACGCCATTTTATTCATAAAAATTTCAATTATAGAAAGCATCTTTAAAGAAAACAATTTATGTCTCAAAATTCATCTTTCAAGAACAACTCAGGAAATCAAATAGTTCATCGCCTACTCGAGGCATTCTTTTCAAACGTCCATCACTGGACACAAGTTTCAAATCATAAATTTCTCAGCCAAGCACGTATAAATTCAAATAAAGCCTCAGGCAATTCAATGATTCTGACCAATATATGAAACTCACGCTTGACTTAGTCACGAGCCCCTCAATATACTCGGCTCAAACAGGAATTTCCATAAAACATGCCAAATGGTCCAACCATACTCCGGGACCAGATTAGACTCCTCAATTCAACCTTGATTTCAAAAGTTTCATGCCATGAAATCACTCAAGTTAAATTCTTCAAAACAGGGCAGAATTACGTTTTCTCGCGCCTCTCACAAAATCAGTCCATAAAACCTTTCATTCCAACTCAAAACTTCGTCCTTTAGTAACCTAACATCCTAATAAAGATTTAGCCATAACTTAGTAACCTAACATCCTAATAAAGATTTAGCCATAACTTACCTCGAGCTTAGGCCAAACAACTCCATAAAACGATCGACGCATCGTCGCGGCACCAAGCTATCCACTCTTGGCCTTCCACGACTAGTTTCATTCTCAAATTAACTGGTATTGATCTATTGACCTTTTGAGAAATCTACTTTCATAAACTTATCCTTCAAGGTCTTACAGATGTGTAAGTGAAAACGGAGCTCAATTCGGATACTGAACGACTTAGAACGAGCCATTTTAAAATTAGTGCGCGCTAGGAACAAATTTTACACGGTTTTTTATTTTCACCTCAAATCAGCCCTTCAAACACTTCTAAACTCCAATTCTTTGCAAAATATCCTTTCCAACACATCATACAACATCTCTAAGGTCTTACCGAGCAATTTACAGCAAGGTGACGGTCCAAAGCTCTTCGAATAACTTTGGTTTGTCACGGTGAGCAAGTGAACAGAAACTGACCTTGGAATTTCACACAAAACCAACTTCAAAATCCATTCTATCTCCAACCATTCTAAAAAATAATTTTCTCAGCTCTTAAACTAAGAGTCTAGAGGATCTCACCGAAATTTTGGAAGTAATCAAGCCCTCGAAATGGGCGAACGAAGACCCTTTCCCAAACCAAGTCAGATCCCGACCAGCCTGACCTTTGCCCGCTCAAACAGACCTACGGAAAAACTGGCTGGATCAAATTGCGTTTATTATATCTTGTTAGAACGGAAGGACGATAAGCTTTCCGATGGCGGTAGTTTTACCTCAATCCAATATTGGATGGTAAAGTTATGGCTGAAACAGTGGACTAGTCGAAGCAGGGCAGAAAGCTGGTGACGGGCGAGAGAGAGAAGAGGAAGAAGAGAATAAAAGAAAGAGAAAGTGGAGAGAGAGAGAGGGCTGAAGAAAATGAAGAGAGAGAGAGGTCTTCTTTCTTTTCTTAGTCCCCAAGTCAAGGAGAGAGAGAAAGGAATGGTAGGTAGGGAAATAACTTGAAATTAATGCTAACCTAGGTCCCTAAGTCCTAATTAGTAGGCTCGTCTTTTCTCCATCAAAATATCAAGAAACTAAATCGACCAAAGTGCCCTCCAAATTTCGGTCACCATGGGGGAAAATAAATGACTAAAATACCCTTGCTTACTCTTAAAAGAAAGAATATCCTTGAGAGGCAAAATGATCATTTCGCATGTTACGTCCCACGCCCCGGGCACAAACACGCGACTCCCTGCAAGCAAAACAAATATCTCTCGGGGTCCCAAGATCACATCTAAGTCGAGAGACATGATATACATATATCAAGCATGCGGAAGCGATAAAGAAATACTCCTCCGTACAAAATATGAAGCGGGACCTAGATAGTGTAAATACTGTCATATATAATAACCGTCTGTTCATACAAGTACATAGCTACTAAAATCCGCTAAGCATGGAGGGTGACGGGGTAAGTACGCAAAAGTACATCAATCGACATCCAAAATAAACATGGTTGGGCTCCGCCATCAAAAGATCGAGCTAACCAACTGGAATCCTATGATGAGCTACTGGAGTCCTCAGTGTCCTCGGCATCTTCTATTGGCTCATACTCTGAAAAGGTCTCTGAACGAACCTCGATAGTATACTCCATGGTCACCTCGGTAGATGGCTCCGCGAGATCCTCCTTAGTCATCTCCAGCATAATAACCTCATCCTCCGTGTCCTCCAAGGTCGGGGTCTTCTCCAATCCAATCCTTGAACCGGTAGCCGACCCCTTAGTCTAGTCTAAATCCCGAGTGAGGTGACACCAACTAGGGACGACTCCCTAGGGCACCTCATGGGGCTTCCGCGGCCCAATCGACATATCCCTGACTCTCCTAAACTAGGCCTCATACCGATAAGACTTCCAACTCATACTACTCTCGTCTACCCAGACAACAGCGCACTTCCTCACATAGATAGTTCCTTGCCCATCAGGGACCTCGTCAAAATAAGTGGACATCTCCTTCGGATCTCCAAAACGAATAGACCACATCGTCAAGGCCTAGGATTTGTAAAAAAAGGGGTTCCCCAAAGGGGTGAGATTCACATCTCAGTAAGGTGGGTCCTAACCCTAGGTTAGGCCAACCATCCACTCAGGCAATCACGACCCCAATAAGTTAAACTCATAAACATACGAGGCATTTTAAGCATAAATAACAACACACAGATGGCAGACATGCAGCTATGACATCATGCACACTCGGATGATTACGCACACCCGTCCTGCCACTTCATCACAGCCATCATATCACGCCTGCCTCATTCTCATGTCCGCGATTAGATCGCATCAGGCTCGATCTGCGTAAATGCATCAGACAGTCATTGACAACCCGCGTAAACGCATCAAGTTTCAATGATACTCCAGGCCAGTGTCCACACATCTCATATCTCCATCCCGCGCAAACGCATCAGGACCGTGGCCATCTCAATCCCACGATTAGATCACATCAAGGCGCCACACAATTCCAACCCCGCGCCTTAGCGCCTCAAGGTATCAACCACCTCACCCCGCGTCTCATACGCATCAGGTTCTCGCCTCGTCTCCGCCATGCCACAATCACAACTCATGCACACAAAGCCAAGTGCAGTTCATGCATAAACAATACATCCATGGCATGCAAGACGATTCAATACACATTCACATGTAACTAATTACTCAAGAGACAAGCATAAGCAAACATTAGGGTCATCTATACTCTCATAGCATTCATAAGGACCATTCATGCCATGCCTCCCAAAATACCATCTCAATTCCACCCAACTCGTCCAATCGAGTCCAATCTTCCTATCCTAAAATTAGGAACTCCCTTACCTTGAGTTTGATGCCACAAAATTCTCTTCTCGAGCCCTCAAAAATTCAGCCCTCAATGATCCAAGACCAATATCACCGCACAACCTAGAAAATTCCAACCAATCCGTCAATTTCCATATCTAATTTACTAATCCATGAACCACAAACCTCCATAACTTAATCATCATCATCCTAGCATTTCTAAATCACCAATTTGAGGCTCAAAACCAATAGCCAACAACTCCAACAGCTTCCACCTTACACAGAACTGAACCGGCTATTTTTGGTTCTGTCCAAACCGAGCATAACCAGCCCTAAATCTCCACCAAATCCTTCATTTAATCGCTACCCTACCTCTTAACATGTATATCTAAGGATCTAAGGGTCTCACCGAGAGTTTGAGATCGCGTCGTCACCGGAATCTCTTCGAAAGTCGCCGGATCCTTCAAGTCAGCAAACCGGCAAATTCTGTCCAATGTTCACAAGACCCATTTGGGATCAAAACTTCATCAAATCAAGCTCAACTTTTTACCACAGATTTATATACAAGTCCCCTAAATCTCCACAAAATTTGGCCCCAAGATTCTAATATTTCGACATCCTAAGGGGTCCAAAACTTCACCTACCTCAGATTGAGTCTGATTCCGTCGACTTCCGGGAAAACGTTTGGCCGGAGCTCCTCGGTGGCCCAATCGACATACTTCCACTTCAAAGAGGTCGGCAGGAGGTGGGGCTAAGTGTGTATGGTCGGCCGGAGTCCAGGTGGTGGCCGGAAGGGGGCGCCGACGGGGGAAAACGCAAGGGCAGAAGCGGTCGTCGATGGTAGAAAGAGGAAGAAGAAGAAGAAGAAGGTTTCAGTGGATTGAGGGGTATATGGCAGGTCAAGGGGAGAGGAGAGAGAGAAAGAGAGAAAAAGACTATACACAAGGCTCAAGTCAAGGGGTTGGATGGTAGGTGGATAAAGGTGGACATGACCACTCCAAGCTTGATCTTTGGACACTTGTCCTAAGTGTCATTCCAACTCAATCCCATGGCCACAATTCATTCTCCTTTTCGGTAGCCTTGGAGGATGTATGAAGACCAAAATGTCCTTCCTTATTTGCATGGGCAAGGCTTAAGCTTTAGGGATAAAATGGTAATTTTACCCCCGACGTCCAGAACATCGTTTTTCTCGTTCCAATAATCTTTGATAAGGCGATGGTCAATCCGAACATAATGTTGAAATTCTTGATTCTCCATTTCTAATTTGCAAGACTCGTTTCTGATGGTTTTTTCTATCAGACGTAGTTCCAGCCTATCCCAAATCGACGGACGGCTTTTGCATACTTTACGCGTATCGACCCTGTGATTCATATCACATTTAGGGCTCGTTAATTCGTGCCCGACTTTGGTTGTCATGTAATTGTGAGGGTCTATCACTAGTCCCTTTAGTCTCAATCGTCACTGTCCGATTTAGGAAAATTGTGCAAATTATACATTTGTTAAGCGGCATCACCCGCGCTCCAATCGTATAACGCTAGCAAATACATTCCTTAATCGTTCTTAGATCGGCCTTTTTATGGTTCTAAATGTCCCCTCGACAATCTTTATGGTTAAAGCGTCATTTCATATCCAAATTTCCTAGGTCCACGTACCTTGTCTCGTTTTAGCCTTTCCCTTTTGGTCAGCCTACTTGAATTGATCAGATTCGAGCGAGATATTACTGAAACACATCGCTAGATATACTTCTCATTAAAGAGTCTGAAATTGACTGGAAATCAGAATATCACATCGCATTTTCCGTCCAAAATCTCACTTTTCCAATATAAATTGCTCTCGATGAGGCGACGTCTAATTCTCTTCCAATGTTGGAATTTCTCAATGTCCAATACCCAATTCTAAGGCCAAATTCATGTCGAGTTCTCGTCGACGGTAATCTCAGTTTATCTCAAACTAACGGGCGACTCTTGCAGGGGCTACGCGTACCGACCTTAGGATTTCTCATGTCGTGGCGACTTTGAATGTAATGTGATTGAGAGGGTTTATCGCTAGTTCCTACGGTCCTGATCATCGGAATTCAATTTAGGAAATTCTCACAAATGACACTTTGGTTAAGCGGAATCACTCTCGTCCCAACGTATAACACTAGCAAGGCATTCCACGATCGTTCCTAGATCGATCTTTGCTGGCCCAAAATATTCCATCGATAATCCTTCTGGTCAAAGTGTCATTTCTCATTCAAATTTCCTAGGTCCACGTACCCGACTCCGCGTCAGTCTTTCCCTTTTGGTCAGTTAACTTAGGAGTGGTCAACCCCGAGCGAGTTACAACTGAAACACATCGATCGATATCCTTCCATCCAACGGCCTCGAGAAGGTCGGGATTTGGAATGTCACACAATGCATTGGCCATAGAACATAATTGTGATCCTTCTCATTAATCTCTTTTTCACGGTCACATACAATTCTTCCTACCAATTTAATTCCATCGCCAAATCAGGCACATCATTCAAGCACATCTGGCTTATAAATTCAAGCACGTCATTCGGTCATCATGCACATGCACTTCATCACACTGAGCATCATGTGACACCAATTGCAAAATCGAGCATTAAAGCCCTCAATTAAACCCGATTAATCAACGCATGCCCATTTCACACGTGGAATTTTATCTCCAAACAATCATAGCATCAACTCGACGCTACTTAGGCATGTTAAAGGGACGTTCAATCAAGAAAAGTCATCAATGACCCTAATTCACAGAACTGCCCACCCACGATCAGGTTCACTCACGAGCAAACTAACATTTTTCTATTGACTTTTTAAGAAATCAAACCCCAAGGTATTTTCCTTCAAGATCTTATGGATGTGTCGGCGCAAATGGGGCTCATTTGGACATCGAACGATTTAAAATGAGTCATTTTAAAATTGGTGTGCGCTGAAAACGGGTTTAGACAGCTCTTGGGTCTCTTACTTGTTTCACGCTAAAGCAGCCTTTTAAACCCTTTCAATTCCACCAAATATCCGTCTTTTAGTAACCCAATATCCTAAATAAGGGTTAGAAGTCTTTTTACCGAGCTAATTAAGCAAACAAACTCCTCCAAGAATCGCAAGAACCTTCGAATCCTAATCTGACCGGTGCAGGATAGGCTCAGTTCCTTGAGGGGAACACACCAAACCAGCCATCAAAACTCCAATTCAACTCACATACTTCAAACCAACATATATTCCTATATCTATAGTGGCTTACCGAAATTTTCGGAGCTCTCGATTCCTAAACCGGACGGTAAGAACAGAAGCAGCTCCTAAGGGAACCACCAAGATTTAACCATCAAAACCCATCTAATCGTCAACCAAACTTCAAACTAAACCTATTAAACCCTAATACTACGTATTAAGAAGGTCTTGCCACTATTTGGAGGCGAAACAAGTCTTCTGAATCGGTCTAAGGAGGCTCAAGGCCGAATCGGGTCCGATTTTGACCTCTTCGAGCTCTGGTGACTTCACGGGTCAAACAGGGTGGTGAATGGCTAAACGGACGGTTGGAGACTTTAGAGGAGAGGTTGAGGGTCGTTGTGGTGGTCGGCACTAGGGCGTATGATGGCTGGAAGCTGGCGTCGTGCGGAGCGAACGGCGAGGAAGCAGTCCAGCCGAGAGGGTGCGTAAGAGAGAGTGAGAAAAAAAGAGAGAAATGAAGAGGAAAAGGGGTGTTCGGCTAAAGCTAGAGGAAAGAGATAGAGTTCTTTTGCTTACTTCCCAAGACAATAAGATAGAGAGAGAGGTAGGTGGGGATTTGACACCTAATTAATGTTAAACTAGAGCTCTAATCTAGCCTAATTGTACACACTACCTCACATTAAAACACCTGTCTCCTTCTTCATAAAAATATAGGGCTTAAAAGATTATTATACCCTCACTAAGTCAGCCACTATATGGGAGGAACAAAAGACCAAAATGCCCTTGCTTGATCTTAAAAAAAGAGTGTCCTTTGAAGGGCAAAAGTTTAAATTTTCACTTTCTATCCGAACTTCAATTTTTCAATCTTAATTACCCTCAATGAGGCGACGTCCAATTCTTTTCGAATATTGGAATTCTTCATTATCTGATATCCAATTTCGAGATTAAATTCATGGTCTATTTTTCGTCAATCGTAATTTCAGCCTATCTCAAATAGACGAGTGGCTCTTGCAGACATTACACGTATCGACTCGGTGATTCTCATCACACTTAGGGTAACTCAAGTCACGGCGACTTTGGTTGCCATGTAATTGCGAGAGTCTATCACTTCCGACGGTCTCTATCGTAAGAGTTTGATTTAGAAAAGGTTTGCAAATCATATGTCGATTAAGCGGAATCACCTGCACTCCAATCTTATAATGTTAGCAATAAATTCCTTAATCGTTCCTAGATCGGCCCTTATTGGCTCTAAATATCCCCTCAACAATCCTTATGGTCAAAGCATCATTTCTTTATTCAAGCTTCCTTAGTCCACGTATTTATCATGCGTTAGCCTTTCCCTTTTTGGTCAGTCAACTCGAGATTGATCAGGTCTGTGCAAGATAAAACTGAAATACGTCGACAGATATCTTCTCATTCATACATCTTGAAATGGTCGAAAATTCAGAATGTCACAACTCTTTCCCCCTTAAAGAAATTTCGATCTCGAAATTTGTCACATTCCCAATCCTTAACCAATGGGAGTACTGACGCCTCATCGCTGCATTACATTCTTAGGTAATCCACAACATTCCATATCGTCTTTATGAACCATAGTTCTCATCCTCAGGGTACGTTTCCTTCTAACCTTAGCCCATACTTGTCGCTCTGTCAACTGTGCCTTATTTCCCACCACTACAACTCCACTTCCCAGGATCAGAGTCGATTTGCTCCTCTACGACATTTTGAAAAATACTTGATTTCCTTCTTGAGTCTCTACAGGTTTATATCACTCTTGCCTTTATCTCTTTTGAGCATTCTTTTACCTCCCTCGAACTTGTCTTAATAGGATCGCTCTTCTATCGAGTAATTCTTGATTCGACATGCTACTTCCGCCAGTCTCATCTCATCGCGTTGGGTTTCTGCACCTTTTAACATTTGACGTTTCCAACTTCGTTAGTCCAATCTTTCGTTAACAACTGCCACCTCAGGCGAGTTCCTATCACAGGTAGTCACCTTCTTTACCATCTTCCAACTTTCCTAATAATGTTGATAGTACAACCTCGAGTGTTCGAATCCCCCTTTCAATTTGCCCATTGAGCTGAGGATAACATGTACATCACACTGCAACCCTGCTTTTCTATTTCCTTGCCGGAAGACTTTTCCAAAATGTCGTATTAAAGCCAAGGTCTTTTCCTATCACCATTACTACTAAACCATGATAAAAACGTGATTTTTAGTGTCTATACCATTTGGACTATCATCCAATTCAAACGTCTGTTCGTATCATCGGGAACGTATAGGTTCTATTAGCTTAACCTCGATTGTTCAAATCCAATATAGCCTTTTTGACTTCTCAAACAATCTCATGGTTAAGTCTGTAAATCGCTCTCAGTTCCATTCTAGAATTTCCCGCAGTCAAATAATTCACTAACTCATGAAGGTTACACTTTTCCTTATTGGCACCTTTTAATTTCCAACCCCGTGCTTGTCTACCTTCATTTTCACTCCATCCATTAATAGTACCAATGTAAGTCTCTGCATACCTTTGTGTTATCCGTAAATACTATAATTGCTCCTATGAGTTTCAGGCAAAATCTTCTCCTTAAGCTCCTCCTCATTGGGTACGCACAATTATCCTCGAACTTCAAAATTTCATCTTCTGACACTTGGAAATCAAGCTTTCTCTTATCTGTACTCATTTCCAAAATCTTTTGTAATTCAATATCGGTGGATGGCAATCTTAATCCTATCCTGCACTTCCAACTCAACCCTCAAAGTTGTCATCAAACTCGACAATTGACAAACTTCCAACTTAACTCTGAATCTCTTAATCCTTCAAGTAATGACCATCCCTTGACCAACAAAAACGCAATCCTCAACTTTCGACTAAGGGTATTTGCTACCTCGTTAGCCTTACTAGGGCGATACAGGATATCACAATCGTAATCCTTGAGCAACACCATCCGTCTACGTTGCCTCATATTCAATTCCTTATGGGAACAAATACTTTAGACTCTGCTGGTCCGTATAAATTTGGAACTTCTCGCCACCTAAATAATGTCTCCAAATCTTCAATGTGAAAACAATTACGTCTAATTCCAAATCATGCGTTGGGTAATTCATCTCTTAACTATCATGACGCATACGCCGCTACCTTCCCATGTTGCATCAGGACATATCACAACCTTTTAACGATGCATCGCTATAGATTTCGTACCCTCCAGGACCAGACAGGATTGTCAATCTAGGTGCAGTCATCGACTTCTGCTTAAGTTCCTGAAAACTCTTTTTACATTTATCCGTCTATTCAAACCGCGTATCCTTCTTCGTCAACCTCGTTAGCTGGGCGGTTATCAATGAGAACTTCTCCACAAAACGCCTATAGTAACCTGCCAGTCCCAGAAAACTTCTAACTTCTGTGACTGTCATAGGTTTAGGCCAGTTCATTATTACCTCAATCTTAGAAGGGTTAACTGAGATTCCTTCTCTAGACACCACACGACCAAGAAATGCTACCTTGTTCAACCCAAAACTTGCACTTATTAAACTTGGCATAGAGCGAGTGTTCCCTTAAGATTTGAAGAACCATCCATAATTGCCGTTCATGGTCCTCATTACTCCTTGAGTAAATTAAAATATCATCAATGAAGACGATCACAAACTGATCCAGATACTCCTTGAATACTCGATACATTAAGTCCATAAATGCAGTTGGAGCATTTGTTAATTCGAACGGCATAACGATAAACTCGTAATGTCTATACCTGGTCCTAAAGGTCATTTTCGGTGTGTCTTCCTTCTTGATTCTCAACTGATGATAGTCCGTCCTTAGGTCAATCTTAGAGAAGACGAACGCTCCTTGCAGTGGGTCAAACAAATCGCTTATCCTTGACCACGGATATTATAGTCATCTAATTTAGTTGCCTACAGTCAATGCACAGGCGCAATGACCCATCCTTTTTCTTTACAAAAAGCACAAGTGCCCCCCAAAGTGATGCAGTTGGACGAATGAACCCTTTGTCCAGCAACTCTTGCATCCACACCTTTAGTTCCTTCAGTTTAGATAGGGACATCCTATATGGTGCCTTCGAAATCGGCTCCGTTCCAAGGGCCAATTCAATCAAAAATTTCAATTCTCTTTCGAGTGGTAGTCTTGGTAGCCCTTGAAGAAACACATTGGAGAACTCACATACCATAGCTATTTCCTCTAGCCTAGGCTCCTCAATCGTTGAATCCACCACTATGGCTAAATAAGCCTTACACCCTTGATTCATCAACTTTGTCACTTCCAGTGACGAAATCAAAGGAATCGAGGTTCCTCCTCGTCTCCCCACAAACTCGAAACTAGGGCGATCAACAAGGTGAAATCGAATTACCCTACTACCACAATCCATTACGGTCCCTCGCTTACTCAATCAGTCCAATTCCAACAATGACATCAAAATCATATATGGGTAACACAATCAAGTCTATTCGCCCTTCACTACCTCCGATAACTATCTTACAATTCTAGCATCCTAACGAAACAAGCACTCTATCCAACAAAGGCGTCGTCACATGCAATATAACAACCAAAGGTTTCAATTGCATGTCCACCAAATCAATAAACTGGGCAGACATAAATAAACGCCACCCTAGGGCTAAATAAATTATAAGCAGTTTGATCACAGAGAGAGATCTTACCAATGACCACGCCAGGCGTATCCTCCGCCTCCCTATGTGCCACAGCGTCAGGCGTATCCTTCGCCTCCCTATGTGCCACAGCGTACACCCTTCCTTGAGCCAACGGCCTATTCAGGTTGGCTTGCGAGGCGGTTCTAGCTTGTGGTCTTTGTTGAGCTCGTGGCGCTAAGCACTAAGAGCCTACTTTCTATTGTCTACATTCTCTTGCCTTGTGGCCAACCTGGCCACACTTGAAGCATGCTCTTGTCTACCCCCAGGCAGGATTCATTTCCATGCCTGACGACAATTCCCATTGCTCTGATGTGTGGGCTTCCCAATATTCTTCCTTACCTTAGGGACAAAGCGTCTATTGCTTGACATCGGCCTCTTGTCGAGCTGACAATTATCCCTAAACAAAGTAAACCGTCATTCAGATGCGGTAACTCTTTCCTTCATGTAACTAAGTAAGCTTGACATCCTTCGGCCATCAACTTTGTCGCTTCAAGCGATGAGACTAAAGGAATCGAGGTTCCTCCTTAACTTCCCACAAATTCAAAATTAGGGCGGCCATCCGGATAAAAATGGATTACTCTGCTACCACAATCGACTACTATCCTTTGCTTACCTAACCAGTACATCCCAATAATCACGTCCAAGTCATACATAGGCAACACAGCTAAATCTATACTCTGTTCGCAACCACCGATTACTATCTTACAATCCACACAGCCTAATAAAACCAACACATTATCCTTTAACAGGGTGGCAACATGTAGTATCACACTCAACGGTTTCAACTTCATATCTACCAAATCAACAAATTGAGTAGACACGAAAGAGTGAGAAGCGCCAGGATCAAATAACGCATAAGTGGTTTTGTCACATAAATAAATTGTACCTATGACCACGTCAAGCATTTCCCTGCGTGCCACAGCATAAACTCTTCCTCAAGCTAGGGGTTGGTTCTGATCATTCTGGGAAACTACAGTTGATGGTCCTACCTGTTGTCGTTACCCTTAAGGTCTAGTCACTAGAGCTTGATTGGGGCAAGTTCTCATTTGATGGCCCATCTTGCCATACTTGAAGCACGCTTCGATCCTAGCCGGACAAGGTCCATTACCATGCCTCCTGCCACAAAGGCGCCAGTTTCAATTTGCATGATGCGGCGACTTCCCCATATTCTTCCTCACTGGAGGGACAAAGCGTATGTTGCCAGCCATAGGTCTTTTACCGGTCTGGCGATTATCTCGGAACGAGCTAGACCATGATCCAGATGCGACCGTCTTCTCCTTCATGTCTCTTTCTATCATTTGTCCCCATTCGTAAATTTCCTTATAAGTTCTCAAATTCAGAGCCACCATATGACTGTGAAGCTCGGGCCTCAACCCATCTTAAAACCTCCGCACCTTTTTCGGCGAGTCCTCAACTAAATCTGGGTGCGTATTTGGACAATCTACCAAACTTCGCTTCGTATTGGTCAGCCGTCAGATGATTCTGGCGTAGCACTAGAAATTCCACTTACTTTCTCTCGCGAATCGTCTCGGAGAAATACTTGTCATTAAACGTCGTAGTAAAAGCATTCCAGGTCAAGGCTGTTCCCTCTGGGAATACTCTATTCTTGGTCGCACTCCACCAGTCGTTAGCGGTACCTTCCAGCTGGTACACTGCCAACAACACCTTCTATTCGTCCGTGCACCTTAGAACCCCAAAGGCTTTCTCAAGCTTCTCTATCCACCTCGGTGCCAATTCAGGGTCTCCAGTTCTGACGAATTGGGTTGGTTTCAGTCTAATAAACGAGTCGATCAGTTGGCCCATTTGTCTAGCCGCAACACCTTCTTCCTGGGCATTACCTACTTCATTGCCTTAGTCATTGTCACCGTTGTACCCATTACCTCCATTGTTGTCGTTATTAACGTTGACAGCAGCTATAGCAGCTCCTACGACTTGAGCTATGACAACATCCTTATCTTGGGTCTGCCTATCGATGAGATCACCAATTCCTTCTGGTGCTTTCAGTACTCCATCCATCCTTGGGTCTTCCGCTACAGACGATCTCGAGCTAGAGGCTCCACTCCTAGGTCTTCTGGGCGGATTGCTCATCTCATCCACACTAACTATACCTGGACCACTATAATTCCACCACGGAATTAGATACTTACTTTTCTAATCAAGTCCAGTGATTCTAAATTATACCTTAAAAACACAGTCACTACAAGATAATCATCCATACAGTCCTTTCCAAGGTTACGTCAATCAGATAGTCACAACAACTATTCAATTCCATTCACTTTAGCGGTTCATCACAACCAGCTATACTCATTTGCTCAAATATCCGAAGTTCAGGAATAACTCCCAGTGCTAAGTACAGAGCTTGCCATTCGCAAAACTACCACAATCATGCCAATACCATATGTCAACTACATGCGCCAAGTCATATGTCATACATTTCATGCCTAACTCTAACGAGTCTCCTAAGGTCTCGCTACCCAATCAGTTCCAACTCATTCTTCCTTATACTCCAATCCTCAATTAACTTGGATCGAGTTGACCTTGCTCCGATACCAAACAAGCGGGGATGTCACGCCCCGCACCTTGTGCACGATGCATAACTCCTTTATCTATACTCTCGAGGGCCAAGACTTACTTGTCGAGATATGCATAATGTAGAAAAGCATGCGAAAACAAAAATAGACAACACCTCTGTACATAAATCGATGGGAACCTGGATAACGAGAATATAAATATATACACCAGCATGAGTTCATACAAAAGCGCAGGTAAGGTAAGCCTGCTGATGGATCGGGGCAAATGGGGCTCAATCAAAAGATAATTAAAAATCTAAGTCCCCAAAAGATTAAAGGCCATTGAGGGCCACCAGCAAAAAGGCTACTAAGTAAAGTCAGGAAACTCCTAGGTCAAGCCACTAGATCCATCTGTCTCGTCAGCATCCTCGTCTAGTTCATAGTCCGAGAAGGTTTCAGATTGCACCTCTACTGAGTCATCCATCATGGCATCCTCCAGCTCATCCTCAAAGGTTGAGATCTCTATCATCTCGTCAATATCCTCCAAGGTAGGGGTCTTCTTAGGTACATTCCTCGATCCAGCTACGGACACCTCTTCCTCCACTGAATCCCGAGCAGGATAACACCAGCTAGGTATGACTCCTCGAGGTACTTCCGTGGACTTCAACGGACCTGTGGTAACCTTACCTACCCTATGGAACCAGGCTTCGAAATTATGCGGTTTCCAATCCTTATCTCCCTAGTCAACCCAGAAAACTATACACTTCCTCACATAAATGGTACCTCAACCGTCAGGAAACTCATCAAAATAGGCAGTTATCTCCTTAGGATCGCCTAAACGCGTCGGTAGCATCTTCAAGGTTTGGGGTTTGAAAAAGTGAGGTCCCACGACGGGGTGAGATTTACATCTCAGTAAGCTAAGTCCTAACTCTAGGTTAGACTAACAGTACACCTAGATGAATGCAGACAATAAACAAGAACACTCTGATCAATATAAGGCAAACATCAGTCATAAAAAGCCATATAGAAATAAATGGTTGATAATCATGCGAGCATGTCAACATGACTTACAACTCAAGTCAGGCATGGAAACACAAGACTAAGTCGTACATTCCATCCTCCAAAATTTTCTCATAATTCTCGCCTGCGTCAAAACGTCTCAGGCTTGGTCCGTGTCATTACGCCTCAGACCATCGTAAACATGAACCCGCGTTAAACTCCTCAGGTTTTCAATGCCATTCAAGACTTGTGTCGATGCATATATCATCTCATCCTTCGTCTCTACGCATCAGGATATTAGCCATCACAACCCGCGTCTCGACGCATCGGGGTGTCAAGAGTTTCCAAGCATGTTAAAATCACCTCCATTTAAAGACTTCATGATCGAGTATAAGCTCATTCATTGAGCTAAGAGTTTATAGCATGCGAGTCAGCAAAATTCATCACACACCACATGGCATTCAACAAAAGTATGTGCATCATGTAAGAACACACATATCACACCAAGCCACAAGGATTGTTATCAAGCAATTACACATGAATCACATGAGAATTCAACCAATTCGAACCCAAATCATCTAGTAGAGGCATATCCTCTTAGCCAAGATTTAGGGACTCCTTACCTTAGGCTTAGTTCAGCAAAAATCTCCTCCCAAGCACTTAAAAGACTCGGCCTAGTAGTCCAAAAATAGGGCAGCCGTATACCTTAGGGAAATTCAACTAATTTCATCAGTTTTCTCGCCCAATTCGTCAAACCATGGGGTATACACCTCAATAACATATCAAGGCATCCCAATACATCTCAATGATGAAATTAAGACAAGACGACACCCTGATCAACCCTCAAGAACTCGGATTGTACAAATCGAAACAGCGGACTTTTTCGTTTTTCCCTATAGTCGACTAATCAGTCCACAATTCATCCTTAAACCTTAATTGATCACCTAATTCACTTGCTAACATATAATTCTAGGTCTAATAGAGCCTCATCGAGAATTTGAGGGTCAGTCGATGCCCGAAAGTCCAAGAACAACGCCGGTTTCCCCTAGTTTGCCACCAGTTAGTTCTGTCCCGAGAATCACACCGCAAAATAGCCATGAACATCCTTCTAAACTCCATCAAAACTACCATCTCAACTCATCCAATCCTAGTACTACATGTCTACAAAATTTTTCCAAAATTTTGAAGTAAAATGAGGTCCTACGGAGGCCGAACGAAGACTTACTCTAGGTTACGTCCGATTCTATCCGCTTTTGAGAGAATGGCCAGTCGGAGCTCCTCCGGTGTTCAATGGCCGAGCTTAGAGGCTGAGGTAGAAGATGGTGGTCGGCGCGAACAGCTGTGGTCGTCGAAGGTGGTGGTCGAAAACGGTAAAGGTGGGGTGGGTTCTGGTCAGGCGGAGCAGCAGTGAAGAAGAAGAAGAAGAAGAAAATGAAGGAGAAGAAGAATGAGGGGGGTTTTTGGCTAAGCAAGAGGAAGATGAAGCTATGCACTAAATTTGGAGGGTCAACTGAGAAGAATGGAAGATAAAAAGTTAAGTAATTGATGCCAAATCACCATCCAATGACACTTGTCATCATAGCAATAATTTTGATCATCCAACGGCCACCATTCACTCTCATTTTCGACAGCCTAGGGGATTTGCAAATGACCAATTTGCCCTTCTTCATTTAATAAGATAAGGCCAAACCTTTAGGGGCAAAATGGTAATTTTGCTCTCGTCATCCGGAACGTCGTTTTTCCAATTCAAATTTCCTTTGATAAGGCGACGTCCAATTCGGTTAAAATTTTGAAATTCTTTGTTCTCCATTTTTCAATTTCAAGACTCGTCCTTGGGTCATTTCTCTAACAGATGAAATTTTCAGACTATCCTAAACTAACGGGCGGCTTTTGCAGACACTACGCATATCGACTCTGTGATTCTCCTCACACTTAGGGGTCGTTAGTTCATGACAATTTTGGTTGTCATGTAATTACGAGGGTATATTACTAGCTCCGATAGTCTCTATCGTCATCATTTGATTTAGGAAAATTTTATAAATTATACATTGGTTAAGCGGCATCACACGCACTCCAATCGTATAACGCTAGCAATGCATTCTAAAATCGTTCTAAGATAGGCCTTTAACAGTTCTAAATACTCCCTCGACAATCCTTATAGTCAAAGTGTCATTTCCTATTTGAGTTACCTAAGTCCACTTACCTTGTCTCGCGTTAACCTTTTCCTTTTGGTCAGTTAACTCGAGATTGATCAGATCGGAGCGGTAAATGACTGAAATACATCGTTGGATACATTTTCATTGATAAGTCTCTGAATGATAGGAAAATCAAAATGTCACAAGTTAAATTCATGTGGAATTGGAACTTAAGATCGATTTATGGACTGATTTGATCGGATGAAGAAGGAACCGATTCTACCCTATTAAAGGACCGTGTGAACCGAACACTATAGGTGTCCATTGGAGTGTCTCCATGTCTTTAAATGATCATTGAGACATCCTAGGTTACTAATTCAGTAGTTATTAAGGTATTGGTGTGGTGGAAGTGAAGGATGGATGGGTTATGACATGATTTTGATGAAATTTCTCTAGGAACGTTGTTTGGCTGTGACTCTGCTGAATTAGGGGATCGTTTGGTTGGGAATTGGCTAGCTTGATCGACATGTAAGTGTTTCCTAAAATCATACTTGAATACTAGGACACTGCTAGATAATCTAGTGAATGAATTGACTAACTAGTGAAGTCTGTGACCTGAATTGATTGGTGCGATAATGTTGTGATTTTACTATGAATGATAATAAGGATACCAATTGGCTTGTAGCCCCGGTGGTATCGAGTAGCTGTGAGCCCCTATAATAGCAATTGGCTGTGAGCCACAAAGGTACCGATTGGCTTGTAACCTCGGTGGTACCGACTGGCTACGAGGCCTGATGATATCAATTGGCTTGTAACCCAAGTGATGTTGATTGGCCAGAGCGCCCAATGAAGTACATTGCAGCTGAGAGCCAAGGCGATGAATGATTGTGATAACTGTGAAAATTATGTGTATGTGTTTACATGCCATGTGCTTCGAGCTTAAACCCCTGAGGTTGAATATGATTGGTTGTGATTCTTATCCAAGCCTGGCTTGTTGATATGTTTGATTAATTGATGCTTTGTGCCATTGCATTGATGAATGCTTGCATCTGGTAGCATTTTTGTACGGTCTGGGGGGACTGGTGTTTAGGTATAGGTTTAAGTTTCACTAGTTAATATGCAAATATCACCCCATAGCATAACACATTTTCAAACCCCAAGCCTTAAACATGCTGATGATCCAACTAAGCGATCCAAAAGAGATGACCGCTCTTTTTGACGAGTTTCCCGCAAGGAAAGGTATTGTACATGTTAGGAAGTGCACGACCGTTTAGGTGGACGAGGGAAAGATGGAGCTGCAACCCCACCGCGCTTTGAAGAGTGGTTCTATTGCCTGGGAGATAGTAATATGATGGGACCTCTATTGCCTAAAGATGTTCTTTCAAAGGTAGTTCCTAATTGGTATCATCCATCCCGTCCTGAGATTGAGGTGGAGAATCTGACGTCAGTGGGAGGATTAAGGAACATTCTTGAGGAGTCAAAGTCTCCCCCTACCGAGGAATACATGAACTACAACGAGCTTTCCGTCAACGTGATAGAGGATACTGAAGAAGACATCGAAGAGGAGATCGAAGAGGATTCTGAAGAGATTTATGAAGAGGTGCCATCTGAAATATTTTCTGACTATAACCCAGAGGATGACAAGAAAAAAGGAAGTGATGGATCGAGGGGTTCTTCAAAGTAGTAGAGGGCAAGGGTTTCGCAGATGAGGATTAGGAACAATTTTGATGTTAGAACATAGGAAGGCTAAGTAGTAACCTTTTGGACTTAGGCTTTAGTTCCTTGTCTCGCCTGAGTGTGTGACTTTCCTTTATGTATTTTCCTTTCCATCAGTTGTAACTGGATGTTATGTATTTTATTATATGGATGTGTGCTTTTTAATCATTCCAAATTTCTTTTTGTTTCTTTTATTTGTCGAAGGTGATTGTCTCTCCTTCCATATGTGTGTTTCATTTAATTTTAGGCCGTCAGTTGTTCCTGGGTATTATTTGGCCTGTGTTGGATGTGTGAGCTCCAAGGGACTCTGGGAGTTACAAATTTAGTATAGAATTTCGTGTTCTTTCCCTTTAGCAAAAGGACATTGTTGTTATATATATATATATATATATATATATATATATATTCGCATACTAGCTCACATCTTCGAGGATGTAGCGGATAAAAATTCTACTGTAGCCTGAATATTTGAGAATGAGTGAATTTTCAAAAATTTGGAACTTAAATATTTTATGGCCATTTTTGTTTAATTCCGTTCAAATTTATGTTAGCTTTTGAATGTTTCTATTTCCCTGCGATTAATCCAAAAAATATCAACAACAAAAAAATCACTTGTCACCTGCATATCATATTGTTTAGTCTATACTTTGCCACGATAACATGCATATTGCCATGTCATTTAATATAGTTTGCATTGCATTCTTTTTCCAAAGAAAATTAAAATCAATTCACACCGATCAATCGAGCAAGGATTTTTTATTAGATTGGTGCCAAAAGGGCATTAATTTTTTAAAATTAATGTAACCAAGTCCCCGAACTCAATTTCTCTAGTTCATAAAGATAAATAATTTTCCTGCTTTTTATATAGGTTTCTAATGAACCTACCCTAAATGATTAGTGGCGGCTCCAATTAAATACTTTTCATGAATAAACCTAAGTTGTGATTTGGTAGGACTTGAGAGAGTTCAAATTAGGTTAGTTAATTAACTTGATAATCAATTAGACTAAAAAATAGATTTTTTTTTGTCGCGACAAATAGGCTCTCTCACAACCTCGATATAAAAATACAACAAGTCCTAGACATCCCTTCAAGTAATTCATGACCTTCAATACCACAGTCAATGAGACTGTTTCAGATTATGCATGAATTGACTGAGTATCTGCACTGCATAGTATATTCCAAGTCTTGTCATGGTGAGATATATTAGTTTCCCAACAAGCCGCTGATGTCTTGATGGATCTTTTAGCAATAGGTCTTCATGAGACAATGAACCCACATCATATTCATGCGTCGTTAATTTGACATTCTGCTCAATCGGTATAACAGTGGCTTACACCCTGATAGTCCCGCTTCTGAAATAATTTCTAAAACGAATTTTCACCGATTGAGACAGTTGGATCGAGACATCTCAATGCCAAGATAATATTTAGGAGGTCCGAAATCCTTAATGCGAAAGGTAGAGTGCATATATTCTTTGAATTTTTCAATAGCAAGCTCATCATTTCCCATGATGAGTACGTCATCAACATATATCAATAAGTAAATTGATGATGTACCTTTGGTCCATGTAAATATAGCACAATCATATTTTGAGTGCTGAACCCCTGGCATTTGTGAGTGCACTAGTAAATTTAGCATACCATTGTCAAGAAGCTTGCTTGAGCCTTTACAGGGATTTACGGAGACAACACACTCGAGACTCCCCTTGTATGTGTAAGCCCTATGGAAGCTCCATGTAGATTTCTTCATCCAAATCTCCATATAAAAAAGCATTATGGACGTCCATTTGATGTAATTGCCAATTCCAAAAGGCAGCAATACATAAAAATGATCGAACAGTTACTTCCTTGGCAACTGGAGAGAAAGTCTCATGATAATCAAAACCTTCTCATTGTGTGAATCCTTTAGCAACTAGGCGAGCCATATAGCATTCTACAGAGCCAGCTGCTTTGTATTTTATCTTGTATACCCATTTGAAACCAATGAATTTTCTATGTGAGGGTAATGGGACGATGCCCCATGATTTTCTACGAGAGCTTTTAACTCGGCCTCCATTACATGTTGCCAACGTGGATCACGTACTGCTTCTATATAAGAGGACGATTCATGTTCCTCAGAAATGCGACTAGTACAATACATGTGTTTTGATGATAGTCGACTAAATGAGACATATGAGGATACTGAATAGTGTGTACATCCAACGTAGGACATGTGTAATATGTGGTCCATGTATGAGAGCGAACTCGGTGTCCAGAACGATGAGGTGGCTTAATAATTGTCCGTTCTAGAGCTTCTGGAGAACACTCATCAATAAGAGGTGGTGAAGTGCCATAAACGAATTATTCTCCTCAGATAATAATGCTAGAGATTCAGTTGCTTGGTCCATTGAATCAGTATTGACTGGCACAAGCGGCTCAGGTAAACGAAGATACATTGAGGAGGAGGCACGGATAGGTCTTCTTCCGACGAAAAGGGCCAGTAATTAGGGGACGAGAAGGATTTTTGTGACGAAGTTGCCATTTCTTGGAATGGGAACACATCTTCGTGGAAAATGACGTCTCGACTTACAAAGAGGCGTCCTAAGGATATTTCCATAGCTCGATATCCTTTCTACAAGGAGGGGTATCCCATAAAAACACATTGAAGGGCACGGGGATCCATTTTATCCTGAGGGCCCACGGTCATCACATAGCATAGACAGCCAAATAATCATAGAAAGCATGTCAAAAGGAGTTCGTCCTTCAAGAATTCGAGTTGACATGCGGTTGATTAAATAGGCTATCGGAACCACACAAGCTTCCCAAAGGTTTCAGGAATTGAAGCTTGATATTTTAATGTTCGAGCTACTTCCAAGAGACTCGATGTTTGCTCTCAACAACCCCTTTTTTGGGGGGTGTAAGTGCAAGGCTTTCATGGAGTATCCCATGAGAGGATAGAAAAGAAGTGCAACCGCAAGTGAAAAACTCGCGCCTGTTACATGTATTAATTCTTTGGACAGGTTTGTCGAACTGATTTTTAACTAAGGAAATGAAATTTGACAAATGGGAGAAAGTTTGATTCTTTGATTGCATAAGAAAAACTCAAGTGGCTCGAGTATAGTCATCAACACTAGTGAGAAAAAACAAGATCCATCATGATGTGGAGTGTGGTAGGGACCCCAAATATCTATATGAATCAATGAAAAAGGACTAGTAGCTCAAGTTGTACTAATCAAAAACAATGTTTGTGTTCGCTTAGCCAAAGGGCAGATTGGACATCTTGGATGAGGAAAACGAGCACTATGACCCATACTTGATGAGAAACAATATTTTTATTACTAATGATAGAATTACAAGAGGCATTCTTACTAGACAATTTTGAAAAATCGATCTAGAAATATAATCCTTGTGCAATACTACCCAATCTCGCTATTTTGCCTGTTGAATGGTCTTGAAAGAAGCAATTTTCAGAATTGAATGTGATGCAGCAAGAATTATCCTCATAGATTTTGGAAATAGCGATGAGATTGAATTCAAAATTAGGAATATAAAGGACATTTATGTATGGGCTGAGATGCACTGTACCAATTTTACTAACATGAGTGGTGTTTCCATTTGGAAGACGCACTGACACAGAAGAGTGAGATCTTTTGTGAACATGAGAAAAGAATTTCTCATTATAAATTATGTGATCACTGGCACCCGAATCAATTATCTATGCATCAACCGAAATTAAATTCCTTCTTGAGAAAAGAGTACCAGAAAAACTCTCGTTCTTGTTGTTGATTTTCAACTGACTCGGAGCTTTCGTAATATTATGGTACTAATCTAGGGAAATTGTCCGTTGTGCTCTTTCGGTCCCTTGTGCTGAAACCTGATAATCTGAAAATTCTTTCTCTTTTCTTTGTCATTTTTCAAAAAGAAATTATAATCATTACACAATAGGATACATAAGTACATAAACTTTATAGAAAAGTAAATTAATGACCACAAAATACAATCCTGGCAGGCTTCTAAGATGGTGGTGAAGTTGGAATGAAGAAGCAGGGAAAAAAAAAAAAAAAGGTCGAGAAAAAGTTCAGTGGAGATAGGGAGAAGGTGATGGGCCAGGAAAGAGATGAGGAAGAAGAATTTGATTTTTTGTGCTGCTCAATAAATCTTGGGTCGGTCCATTTCAAGGGGATGGATGAGTCCGGAGCGGATTTTGGAGGATTGAGGCTGTGGAGCTCTGGTCGTCGGGATTAGCCTTTGGTGTTCTTTGGGGGGATTTTGTATTTTCTTTTTCATTTGGATTTTCATGTAATTTTCAGCAAGTATCGATAATATGATGTGAGCGTTTCCAATATTCACTAAATTTACCTTTTAAGATTTGCCCACTCCCCCTTTGTGATGACGTGCCACCACGTGGGACATTGGATGGCTTAAAAAATGGGGCTGAGGTGGCCTGATTAGATACAGCCAATTGAACAGGCGTATAATGGCCGTTGGATCCATGTATCTGATCTTAGCCATCCATTGGGAACCATTTAAGGTTTCATTCTTCCTCCAGATGCACGTTTGTTGCTCGATGAGGACCAAAATTCGCGATACACCCGAGGCTTCGATATAATGATTCTGTTGGAGCCATGAGGGCAATGCCTTCTACGCGTACATGGTCAGCCGTAGCCATACGCTGGCTCTCCTCTTGGACTGCAACTTGATAAATCCGGCCAAGCGGTGGTACGGGCTCAATTGCAAGAATCTGTGACCGAAAAGTGGAGTAACTCTCATTTAGGGTTAAGAGAAATCGAGCTACCTTTTCTCGGTCTTTCATGGCTTTGTATTGTCGGAGAGTCGCCACGGGTCCCTCGAGTGGTTCCTCGGCCGCTTCGAGTGCATTCCAGAGAGTGGACAGCCGGTTGAAGTAAACAGTAATTGAAAGGGTCCCTTGCTTCAATTCCGATAGGGCTTGAGTGAGTGAGAAGAATTTGGCCCGATGGAGTTCCCGCACATCTTGCAGATGTTGTCCCATATAGTTTTCGAGCCCTCGGTTGGTGGAAGTCTAGCCGCGACGTCCAGAGTTAAGCAATTCCCTATCCACGTACGAACCAGCTGGTTGCCCTTGCACTAGTGTCGCTGTAGTGGATCATCAGTCGAAAAAGGGATGGTTCCATCGGGGAATCCGTCTTTATCTTTTGTAACCAAGGCTCACCGAAAATCTTGAGCCCAGATCGAATAGTTGTCTGCTCTGGCAAGTTGTAGATTGATGAGTCGTAGCTCGGGTCAATCAGCCGGCGACGTGTATAAGGGGGTCACCGGGTTCTGGACGACTGCTACTGGCTGTGATGTTGTATGGTGCAAGCCTGGATTGATAAACCGGATAGGGATTCATTCCTAAACTCGGAATTTCACGACGTCTTTGACTTGCTTCTTCTCCGAATGCCCCATGCTTAGTCCACGTCTGATTTGGTGCGGCTGTCCACTGGCCTTGAACCGAAAATCAGTGAACTGGTGGCCATTGGACCGGAATGGGAATTTGAATTGGACCAGAAGTGGATCCAATAGGGTATTGAGCGAAGGAATGCTCATCTTTGGGCAGATCATTTTGATCCGAGATTTGGTTTCGAGGTGAGTTTGACATTTCTTTTAGTGAAGGATCATGGATTTCATCGGAGCTGGTGTTTGGGTCTGTTGTCATGGTATCGTAGGAGTGGATTCCTACCGGGTTGCTGACTTGCTTTGCAAATTGTAGGGTTGTAACAAGATATCAGAAAACAAAAAAATGGAGGCAATACCAGAAGGTATTCTGTGGAAGCTAGGCCAGGATAGAGGGCTCTGATGTCATGACAAACACTGAAGAATATTGGAGAAATTCTATCTTGCATTATTCACACTTGTGTGTACCTAATTATGCCCTTATACAAACTCCAACTTTAGCATTAATGTCAATTATATCCAAAAAAAAATTATCATAAAAAATTCTAAATTTTTACTTTTGTCCCAATTCTACTTAAAACTTTTACTTTTATCTCAATTTTACTGGTCTAGTACCAAAAAAACCTCAACTTTATTTTTATCCTAATTATATCCAAAACTTTTATTTTTGTCTCAATTTCACTAAACCTTAACTTTTACTTTTGTCTCAATTCTACCCAAAATTTTTATTTTTGTCCTAATTTTATGGACCTAGTACTAAAAAAAACCTCAACTTTTACTTTTGTCCCAATTTTACCACTACTAGTCTTTCGTCTATAATCATTGTTAGTTAATCTTATATGACATTATCACATCATTAATGAATTACACATCGGCAAAACTGGCATAGAAAAATTTCTAAATTATCTTCGATTTTTTGCTACTACTATAAATTGTTGAGATAAAGTCACTAAAGACAGCGCATTTTGTATTATGTTTGGCACTTAACATCCTAAAGAACGGCTAGACATAGAGATATTCTGATGAATTTTTTAACATCTTGTCGTTTTGGAAAGTTACTATTTCTAAATTTCGAAAATTCATTAGTAAATTCGACAAGACAATTCGAGTCACATGGGATTAACTAATAGTGATTATGAACAAAAGGCTAATGGTGGTAAAATTGGGACAAAAGTAAAATTGGGACAAAAGTAAAAATTTTGGGTAGAATTGGAACAAAATTAAAAGATAAAGGTTTTTTTGATACTAGGCCGGTAAAATTGAGACAAAAGTAAATATTTTTGGTAGAATTTGGACAAAAGTAAAAGTTGAGGATTTTTTTTTTGTACTAGACCGATAAAATTGGCATAAAAGTAAAAGTTGATGGTTTTTTTATACTAGACCGATAAAATTGAGACAAAAGTAAATATTTTGAGTAGAATTGGGACAAAATTAAAAATTAAAGGTTTTTTACGAGACAAAAAGTAATTTTGAATATAATAGTCACAAATGCTAAAGTAAGAGCTTTTTTTGTATATTAGGCCACCCAATTATAGTACAAGGAAGGACAATGGAAATAGAAATAAAATATACAAGATTACATTTTCCTATTTTACGAAACCAATCAATACGTGATCATAATCGATATCACAATCAAATCCCTTCATATTTTCAATCATATTTCCAACAGATTTTGACTAGGTCCATTGCAAAGGAAATAATTTACGCAATGACGGTCGGACCGGAGACGTGAGGAAAAAAAAATTGTTTCACAATTATACCGAACTCACATGTTAATTATCCAATAGTGGACGTGTAAGCTTTTTTCCCCCCTTACTACGATGGACTCGAGAATAGTCCTACATAAAGGATGATTATTTGATTAAAAAGAAGACTTCGTTTGGCTTTCTACGGAAAAAGAAATCCGTTCCTTTTGGTTTTACCTAAACAATCTCGCTTTCGGGGACAATCTCGTAAATTTACTACTCAAAATTGACCAAAATGTCCATAACTTCAAGAAAATTCATTTTGTAACTAAGCATGTTCCCAGACACGTGTTAAGTAATTACTATAAAGCACTACAATTTTCAATGCATTAGTTATTTGCACGTTATGTATAATTAATGCGTATAAAAATGACAGGAATATGTACACTAAAATTCCTAAAATTTATCGTGAGTGCAATTGAGTCCTAAAATCTGTAAAATTTGCAATCAAGTCATAAAACTTGTCATATTGATGAAATCGAGTTCTTTTGTTAATACCGTCAACTTATCTAACGAAAAACATTGACGTGGCATTTTAAAATTGATTTTTCTCTCCTATGTGGAATTTTTTTTTCAGATCTCATAAATTAAATAAAAAACTAAGAAATTGCTAAAATTATATTTTGAAAAGCAAAAAATAAAAGGAAGAGCAACATGGCAAGGCCTCGCCGGTGAGGCTAGGCCGCCATCGCCGCCACCGCCGCCCATCTCCGTTGTGGCCGAGGGTGGTTGGCCGTCACCAGCTTCGAGGACTGGGAGTTGGAAACAAGGCATTTGAGATGCACAGAAGCTGTAGAAAGCAAGGTTGAAGATCTAGTTTTGGGGGAAGTCAGAACTTTAAATGATGAAGCTCGAGATCTAGGCAACGCCTGCCCTCACTCGGGCCTAGCGAGGCTCGCCGGCCTCGGGCAAGGGCCGGCATCGCCCGGTGTCGAGTTTATCCGTTCTTTGGTCCTCTGTTAATTTTTTCTTTTCTGGGCCTTTGTTGTTTCGAAAAGCTCAAGATTTATTTCTTGGGTCATCTGTTAATTTTTTTTCTTTTTCGGGTCATTGTTGTTTTGAAAAGCGCAAGATTTGTTGTCTTGAACACTACTTAGTTGTCAGTCACAATGGACGAGCAGGAAGACAGGGAGCTTTCGGCCCCAAGTGCATCAGAGAGTGCAGTGTCGGCAGGCGAAGATCATAGAGGGCAGTGTCGGCAGAAGAAGATGGGATTAATGGTGGTTGGAAAGAAACGCTAACTGGCGATAGGGATGTAACACGCAATTTTAATCCATATGCAACGATCTTAGATTCACACGTATAGATACACTAATCACAGATTCATAAAATAGAACAATTAACGCACCATGTTTCGGATCCATCGTTCTTAATACGAAATTACGACGATCCAATATTCAAGAGTTTTTCCTCTATGAACCCTCTTTATCACTACCTTTAATGAGACGGCCCCTTATGTATCGCCTTTGACGATTATTGATGTGAGTTTATGTGGACATTAGGGTTTAGAGGTTGTACTTGAGCTTTATTTATAGAGAATGAAACATATCCCTTCATCAAAGATTAAGTTTATCTCGGCTCATACTATACAGCTTCATATCCTACTAGAATTAGAAAATTGTCTATATCTTTCTTTATTAGACCAGTTAATTTACAATAACAATTAATAAATCCCACAACGAATATATCATAAATATATATTTTAACATTCTCCCACTTGGACTATATTAATTGAAATTGTACCGTATATGCGCATCTTTATATTGGTCTACAGATAATTTCCTACAGTCAATCCAATCCCATAAAGTATTAATCACCGAACCATGCCAGTAACTGCATCAGAAAACACAGAGCCATCCATGATCACAAATGCTCTTAACTTTACTGATATGGATTTAATATGGCAGTATGGCAATCGGATAACATCTCAAATAATAGAGACACCTTATATGTTATCATCATTATCAGTCATCATTCTCTCACCTCATGTGTCACAAAACCAGATGTGTCATGAGAAAATATTTTTATGGTCCCAACGAACTAACATATGTCTTACCTTTATAGTTAACTATACTTTACGTGTAACAAGACATATACTTTTGGCAAAAAATAAAGTTATCACTCAAGATTTACACGATACCTTGAGATTTTCAATTGATATATGTATTCAACTCGCCTTAATCATAAAATGCTTTATTGCATACAACAGAGTTGATACATACCTAGATGTTACAAAATGTAACAAAGACATATGTGAACTTTATTAAAGCAAATATCAAATGTAACTCCCAGTGAACAACAGCATCTCATGATACTTACTCAGTCCATCAATTAACATATCATATCGGCATCCCACGATGCTTTCATGTCTGTGACGTGTCATCCAAATGTGTATGGGCCAAGACCTTCAGTTAGTGAGTCTACAATCATATCATATGTGTAATAAGTTTTATTGTAGTTTCACCATTTTTATATGCTACCTTTATGGTCAAAAACTTGACCGCCAAATGCTCGGACCACTTAGAACCTCTACTGTTGTTAATGAACATTATTGCAGAGTTATTGTCACAATACAACTGTATGGGTCTATTCACAAAATTAATTATAATGAGGTTCCGGAGCCAAATAACCTGAATAGCAGCTAAAAAACATACTATAACTCCGCTTTCTTGATCGATGATTGTATAGATTTCTGTTTACGCTTTTCTATAATATTGCACCTCTCTTCAGATATTTAAATGTCTGTAGTTGTCAACTTTACATCGTCTTGACAGCTAACAAAGCCTAAATTTGAATGCTCTACTAGTTGATGGTCTTGAATATGTCAGCAAATTAGTATATAGTCTTTTGTCATCTTTAAGTACCTCAAAATTGATGCTTTTACATGCACCCTTATATGGTACATTCTTATTTCGATATTCTTAATAACTTTATAAAGACACTATGACAGATTCAGTCTATTACCCTTAATAATAGGAACAACTCCTGACTTGCAACACTTTACACCGAATACAATCAATTTGTGTCCTCTAGAAATAACCCAACAAGTGGCGAGAACGATCCATATGGATCTCAATGCCTAGGAAAAAAATATTCTTTATTAAGATCAATCATGTCAAAATGCTTTGACAATATGTGATTCACCTTATGCAATAATTCAAGAAAATCACTTTCAAGTAAGATATCGTCTATATAAAACACGAGGAAAATAAATTCCTCCCATTGATCTTGTAGTATATACTAATTTACTTCGTTCTTGACAGAATAGGATATAACAAGAATATTATGAAACTTCAAGTAACAATTATCTAAAAGCTTACTTAAACCCATAAACAAACAATTCAGTCTAGAATACCTATGAATATGTTCAAACTTTATTCCGTGGCATTATATGGTATTCCTCTTTCTTTAAGCACAAGTTTATATAAATTATCTGCTGCAAAACCTTCGAGTTATATAAAAAAAAATTCTTATAAGAACTCCAATACAAAGAAGTTTCAATATCTATATATGTTGACACCTGATTTTTATTAGTTTTTTTAGTTTATTTTAAAAAAATTCATAAAAAATTCATAAAAAGATGAAAAATTACAAAATCAACTTTGTTGGCCTTGACCAAGATCAAGAAATCATTTTTGACCCAAAAATAATTTTTCATATATTTCACATTTTTTAGTATTTTTAGAAAATAGGAAAATACTTAAAAATTTAGGAAAAATAGAATTCAAGGTCACAATAATATAGAAATATAGTCAAAATTTTTATTTTAATTTCTTATATTTTTGACATCATAAAAAGTCCTAATTTAAGTTCAATTTTGTGTGTTTCTTTGTTACACGTATGATTGAATTTGATAAAAAAAAAAGAATATCGATTGAGTTTTTTAATTTGTAATTTTGGCATTTTTAGGGTCTTGACATTCAATCTAATTGTCCTTCATCACAATTTAGCTCAATTATTCGCACAAATTGCTCAATTGCATGAATTGGGCAAAATTGCATACTTTATTGCAATGTAATCCTTGAATTTGGGCATAATTAAAATTACCTTAAATTCAGGGGATAAATTTACAAATTGAAGCCACTGCCCAATGCTTTTCATCATTCTAAATCAATTGGCATAGGTGATTTGGTCCAATTTGACTATTTAAACTCTCAATTGCACAATTCTCCGATTTGCAATTAAATAAAAATTTGGGGGTTTTATAGAAATTGGCTAGAACTTTTGGGAAAAATGATATTTTTAAATAATATGCATACCCTAAGTTCGATTTTGAGATTTAATTGTAAAAATCCCCATCGAATTACGATTAATTTCAAAAAAAATCAAGTCAGGACCGGTTCTGACAAGTCAGACCACTTGGTCGGACCGATCGAATCGGCCGGCTACAGTGTCGTCTTCTTTCTTAGACACTTGCGCGGATGAACAGGCCTCAAACCAATTTTGATCCTCAAATTGAATTTCAATTCATAGATAATCGGATGAGTAATGGTGGATGTATTGTCGCCTCACTCTTGCCTGTCGATCAACACCGACATCATCATTCAACGTCACCGGAGGAGTGAATAATCGGCCGGTCAATCACATAAACCTGCAAAAGTCAACATTTCTCAAACTCGGCTCAAATCTGTGTCAAATTCGCGCTAAATAGGACTTGTCGGAGCTCCTAACGGTGATTGAACGATTTCCCAACCAATTTCGTCACTGTCGGCATGCCATTTGGCACGTGACAGCATGTGAATCCAAGTTGGTGAGCATCCACCGATTGAGCGGGAAATCGAAATTGGTATATAGCCTTTTGGGAGGGCTTTCTATAGGAAGATCGATTCATTCTATTTTTGGGAGAGAACAGAATCAAGAGAGGAGGGGATTGAGAGAGAGATCTTGCTCTCCAACCTCCATTGTTGAGAGCTAGAGCTCGAAATCCCAAGCACTAGTTAGGTTGTTTACGACCAAATCAAAGCCAACGAAGACCACCGGAAGCTTGCCTGTAGTAGCAGGAGTCGATCGCCCCCGGTCAAGCTGCTTATAATCTCAAAAAAGGTGAGTTCAATTTTCGAGTTTTCTCATTGTGCTCTAATGGCAAATTTTACATCCGGTCATCATTCTTCGAGTTTATGTGGGCGTTTTATTCCCCAAGCATCACTAACCATCATTGCATATTCATTTTGCATTAACTTTGCTTGAATACCTCGAATCGAATCTCCAAACTCAAACTCCATTGCCAAATACTGTTCAAAGTCGCCTAATAAAATCTAGGTCGTACGAACTCAATCGGAGCTCGAGGTAAGTGTTCTGAACTTCTTATGATGCTTTTGAGTTGATGAATTGACCTGAGATGCCATGAATCGCATGATTGGAGTAGTTATACCCATACTGGTTCAAGCTTTCCTGTGTTTGATTCTGTGGGTGAAATGCGTTAATTCTGAGATATGTGATGCGAAAAGTTGAAACGAGTTGATTGGCGTTGGTCTTGCTAGATTCCGTCGAGATTTCACCGTCAGATCATCATCGGAGTCCCTCGGCCGTTCGTCGCAAAAGAAGGATGCTCGAGGAAGAAGACGATTACGTGGCAGTCAATCGATCAGAAGTGATGACGTGGCGCTGGCGTGGCATGCCACATGGCAGCCACGTCAGTTGAGCCATTAGAGATAGGTTTGAATTTGTTAGATGATCTAACAGTCTAAGTTGCACCATGTGTTAGCTTGGTAACCGTTCGATCAGTTTTGTAATTGTTAATAAAAATCGATTTTTAAAAAAAATTAATACTAAATTTGATTGAATGGTCGAGGATTCGCAGAGTCGTTCGATCTTGGCCGTAGATCTAAGTAATCAGATCTAACGGCTAAGAGATAGTTGGCTTTTGATCTGAGCCGTAGGTTTAAGTAAGCCAATCCAATGGCAGTGGAGTAACCACGTGGTTTATTAGGAGCCATCTGATTAAATCCGAATAAACTGAAAAATAAAATACGGAACAGTGTTGTTTTAGAGTGTAGGTTTCGCGAGTCCGCGTCTAGGTCGGGTTTCGACCCGAATGGGTTGGGTCTACCCGATCCGAGTCTTTTTTAATAATGAAATTTGAAAAATAATTTTTAAATAATCAAAAAATCCTAGAAAATTCTAAAAAAATTGTTAGAAAATCTTAAAAAATTCTAAAAAAATGTTAGAAAATCCTAAAAAAATCCCCAAAAAAATGTAGAAAAATTATGAAAAATTATTAGATGTTTCAGAAATTCTCAAAAATTGAGGATTGACCACAGACAATTGGTTAATTTTACTTTTGGGATTTCTTATATGTTCTTCTAAAAACTGACGATATTACCCTTTAGGGGTAAATCGCCTCTGTTTAGTATATGAAATAAGTCGAGAATGCCAATATAAGAATTAGGGTCAGTCAGGCAACCAATTCTTATATTTGGGTTTTCAAATCTCGTCCTTTTTCTAAAAATGACAATTCTACATTTCTAAGGGTAAATTGTCTTTCATAGTCCAATCGAGCCGTGAAAATTGCTCAAAATTAGGATTTGGGTCTGGTGGTCGATCAATCCTTCTGTTTGGGATTTTCACTTCTCATCACTTTTTAAATTGACGATTTTACCCCTCAAAAGGTAAATAGCTTCCAAAATTCCAAAAAAATTCTGAAAATTCCCGAAAAATAGGAAATGAATTGATTTGACAACAAATTATATTTCCACCATCTTTTGACTTTATATTTCATCTGAAATGATAAATTTACTCTTCTTGGGTAAATTGTCTCAAAATTCTTCAAAATTACGATTTTGCCCCTCAAGGGCAAATTGTGCCAAAAATATTCCTAAGTCTTGATTGATATTTCTCTAGGCTAATAGGGTCATACTAGGGATGCCACGTTATTTTCATGTGATTTATCCGCACGTTTTAGATCCTTGATTTGCGCATTCATTTTATTGATTTTGAGTGCTAGGGTAGTCACTCCTATTTTCATGAACTACTAGTGTTAGGGTTCGCACCTCACTCATCCGTATAAAATCTTAGGCTAGACAAACCATTCAACTTAGGCGCCGAAAAGGCGTCAACTCTGCAAGTTGTCGCAACAAAATCCCCGATCTCATTTCTCTTATTATCGTAGAATCGAATAGAATGTTGTCAACTGTTCGATAGGATTTTCGATCGTACCCTCCCCAAAACGATAAGTGGTGACTCCTTGCCATGTACATGTATCACATGTTACCAGACCGCACCGAAAGACGACCACTTATGCCACCGTTGCAACTTAGGTAACGGGCTTTGGGAGAGGCCCGCGTTCGACCAGACGGGAGAGCTCATTAACCCTACGAGCCGAATTACAATGCTCGAACTAGTCGCGACAGACTGACGACTCTGCTAGGGATATTGCTTCCTTGACGAAGTTTCATACGGCCTTTTGTCTCCCAAAGCCCACTCCAACCTTTCAACCACCTTTATCGGGTGTGTAAAAGTTTGGCATCTTGAGGTGTTCAATATGTCGAAATATTCACAGGGAAGTGCTTTCAAGAACAAGTTAATCAAGTCATCTTCCGGGATCGGCTGTTTCACTTGAGTTGCCAAAACACGCCATCTCTGAGCATATGTTTTGATTATTTCGCTTCTACCTTTCAAGGTTTGTAACAAAACTTCCATTGTCGGGGCCATAGCCATGTTATACTTATACTGCCTGAGGAAATCTTCAGCAAGATCCTCCCATCAATCGTAATCATCCAGGTCTAACTCAATAAACCAAGCCAGAGCGGCGTCAGCCAAACTCTCTTGGAACGTATTCATCAGAAGAGAAATATAATCAAAATAGTGTTCCATTTTACGCAGATAGTATTTGAGGTGAGCACGTGGACAGCCTGTTTCATTGTACTTTCTCACAAAATCTGGCTCTTTGTAGTCCGAAGGAGTCTCTACTTTGGTGAACGGAGATATCTTGTCAAAACGGGTTAACTCGTAGCCCTGACTACTTAAGCACTCTTCAATCTTGGCTATTCTCTTAGCCTCAGCTTCGATTTTCATAATATGTTTCCCTTTTTCCTCCTTCTTGAGGTTAATGACAATAGGAGGTATCTTCGATTGTGACTAGACATTTGGCGCATGAATGCCCTCTACGATATGTTAGGCACTTTCAGCTGTCCTTTTGTCGGTCATATTGGGTATTGAGGATTGACCTGAGTCATTCAAATTAGGTACTGCCGTCTGTTTGGCTTGGGTGGTTTCCAACATGGCCTTAATTTCAACCATCATGGTAGTCGTAATAGTCATCTAGGTCTCCAACATGCCCACTCGGGGAGTCAATTCTTGTCGTTTCATCCTCGTCTTAAGTTGAGTACGGAAATGATGTCTTGGTAGTTCCGTGGTTAGAGAACACCTATTTTTTTTTTAAATAACAAGTAAGCACCTCTTTATGATAGATAAGAAAAGTACTGGATTCCTTCAATTGCATGTTTTCTATTGATGAATAAGAAAAAAGACTGCCTTGTGAGCCTTAGTCTCACGCGAGCAGTTCTTTCAATCATTTTTCAAAGGAATTCATGAAATTGGAAGAAGGGCAATCTTTGACGATAGTTTTTTATGCTTCGTAACATTTAATACAAATGAGTATCCAAATGCTAAGAAAACATCATAATATTCACACGTTTTACACTTGACAAAATAGTCTATCTAAGTATACGTTGTTTAGGGTCTAAGACACCCTCAAGAAATAGAATCGAGAGAGGAAGGGATTGAGAGAGAGAGAGAGCTCTCTAACCTCCATTGTTGAGAGCTGGAGCTCGAAATACCGAGGCACTAGTTAGTCTGTTTATGGCCAAACCGAAGCCAACGAAGACCACCGGAAGGTTGCCTGTAGTAGCAGGAGTCAATCGCCCTCGGTTAGGCTACCAATAATCCCGGAAAAGGTGAGTTCAATCTTCAAGTTTTCTCACTATGCTCTAATGGCGAATTTTACATCCGATCATCATTCTTAGAGTTTATGTGGGCGTTTTATTTCCAAGCATCACTGACCATCATTGCATCTTCATTTTGCATTGACTTTGCTTGAATACCTCGAATCGAGTCTCCAAACTCAACCTCCATCGACGAATATTGTTCAATGTCGCCTAGCCAAATCTAGGTCGTGCGAACTCAATTGGAGCTCGAGGTAAGTGTTCTGAACCTCTTATGATGCTTCTGTGTTGATGAATTGACTTGAGATGTCATGAATCGCATGATTGGAGTAGTTATACACGTACTGGTTCAAGCTTGCCTGTGTTTTATTCTGTGGGTGAAATGTGTTAATTCTGAGATATGTGATGTGAAACATTGAGACGAGTCGATTGGCATTGGTCTTGCTCGATTCCATCAAAATTTCACCGTTAGATCATCGTAAAAATCCCTCGGCCGTCCGTCACAAAAGTAGGAAGCTCGAGAAAGAACACGATGACGTGGCGGTCAATTGGTCAAAGGTGATGACGTGGTGGTCGATCGATGGCGACTCCTTTGTATGTACACGTATCACATGTCATTAGACCGCACCGAAAGTCGATCGCGTATATTGTCGTTGCGACTTGAGTAACGGGCTTCTGTCCAGAAGATGTGCGATTTTGGGCGCTCTCTGCCAACATATCAGCTATGGCTCTTCCCTTCACACACTTTTGTGGACAGCATTTGATATCAAATTCAGACAACAACACTTGCCATTTTGCAAATTTTCTTATCAAGGCGGGCTTCTCCAGGAGATATTTGATTGGATCATTTTCTGTCACCAGATGAATGTGGTGGTGTAGGGTATACTGTCTCAATCTGCGAAGTACCCACACTGCTGCTACACAAGCCCTCTCAACAGGCACATAATTTACTTCAGATGATGTGAATTTCTTACTCAAGTAGTAGATGACTCTTTCTTTACCATCCACAAGCCTCGTTTGAGCAAGTAAGGCTCCCAAAGATTCCTGATGTATAATCAAACACAAGGTCAATGGGTGACCTGGGATGGGTGGCACAAGTATTGGTGGAGGCTAAATAAGTTTTGATCATGATAGAAAACAAATAGGTCATGTATTTTGATGGTGTCGTTAATCTATCAGGAACTGGAACAAGAGCAGTGCTAATATCCCCTAATGGTCAACATTATCCTGTTGCAGCAAAACTGACTTTCCCTTACACCAACAATATTTCAGAATACGAAGCATGTATTCTAGGCCTACAGTTGGCCATCTCCATAGAAGTGTCTGAGCTACAAATTTGTGAAGATTCTATGCTCATCATCTTTCAAACACAGGGAGAGTGGAAAACAAAGGACACAAAGCTCATTCCTTATCATGAGTACTTGGAAGAGCTGACGCTTAAATTCGAAGAAGTGTCATTTGAATACATGCCAAAAGCGCAAAACCAGTTCGTAGACGCGTTAGCCACCCAAGCCTCCATGCTACAAATGAATGATGGATTAGAAATAGAGCCGATGAGGATTGGCATAACCAGAAAATCAGATTATTGTGTGCTGGTCGAATAAGAATTCAACGGAGAGACATGGTACCACGATATAAAGAATTATCTTTTGAAAAGAGAATTTCCTAATAAATGTCAAGTAGGATGTCATGCCCCGAAGCCACGAGCACGGGAACATCCCACCAGGCCATAATCAAGCCGTGTCATCTAGGATCTTTCGGCCAATCAAATAACAACTTGACAAAAGAACAAGATCGCGAAAGTCATAAAATCGTTCCGTACAATTCCATAATGAGATGACTTAGAACAAATAGGTATACACTTTTCATAAATAAAAAGGTCAATTACAAATCTAACTCTAACAACTTCTTCAAATGCCATCCCGTGGCAAGTCCGAATTTCATTCGCCTAGAACCTGAAAAAGTTAAACCCCCACTGAGGTGAGATATAAATCTCAATAAGTGAAATCTACCCCTAGACCTGAACACCAGTTCTCCCAGACCAACTCAACAACACCAGAAGCAGGCATTCATCAATCAACTATCTGAGCAAAATAGGCATAATTATGAGTCACAGTCAAACATAATCAACCTCAAGTGTTCATGCTTCGAGTACATGGTATATAAACTAGCACTCATGACTTTTAGAGTCACCACAATTAATCATCGCCCGGCTCTCAGGCCGCCATGTACTTCTCTGGCACTCTTGCCAACTGACATCACCGGGGCCACAGGCCAATCGATATCATTAGAGGCATCAAGCCTATGCGATCTCCAGGGTCATAGTCCAACGATCGCAGGGCACTATAGCTCATTCATATAATATAGGCATTATAGTCAACAATCACGAGGCTCCAAGCCAAATCATCACCAAGGCCCACAGCCGCGATGTCATTACCAGGGCTTACGGCCAATTCACTACTAGGGCATCTCGGCCAATTCCTTAACAGTAACATGGCTCACAGCCAATTCAATAACAAGAACAGAGCTCACAGCAATTCAATAACAAGAACAGGGTTCATAGCCAATTCAATAACACATTGTCAATCACCATGCTTTAATCGTACAATCACGCTACACAGGGCAAGTATCCAGCTTTGTCCTAGGGTTCAAGTAAGGGTTTAGGAACCACTTACTTCGATCGATTAGCAAAATTCCACACCAAACGATCCTTTTCAATACCACTAGTATGCAATCAACCTAGGATCCCTCGTCAACCTAGAAAATTTTATCAATTTCGAATCATAAAGCCATCGCATTCAACTTCCTCTAACCCAATCTCTCAATAACCATTCAATTGGCAACTCAAGATACCTTATCGATCAATCGAACATATGACAATACTTCAACAAACCCATAATTCACTCGGTTCATGTAGTCACATGCAAAGCCGAATAAAACTCGAAGTTTTATGCACCAATTTAGCCCTTAAATCACTTCTAATTCTTAATCTACTTCACCAACTCCCCATTAACACCTCATATCATGTCTTTTGGGGTCTTATGAGTTAATTTAAAATCAAAATACTCATTAATTAACCCCCAGCAGAATTGGTCATGGCAGGGTACTCCCAAAATAGAACTAGTTTCTGGTTCAATACGTTCAATCAAGCTATACTTCAATCCCAAACCTTAATTCCTCACAAAATAAACTTGCTAGAACCTCAATTTACATTTTAAGGGAGTCACCAAGAGTTTTGAGGCAAAACAATAACATAAAGCCTTCAAACCAACCGGTTTTCTCCACGGTCCTCAAACGGGCAGATTCTACCCAATTTTAATCATCTACAATCAGCCATGAAACCCTAATTTAACACCATCAAACTTGCAACCATAGATCACACAACTTGAATACTAGATGTTATGAAGATCTTACCGAAAATTTGAGATCATTTGGAGTTCGGAAACTCCCAAAAACGCAGTCTCTCCAAAATCGGTTCAAATTTTGACCTTTGCCCACTCAAACAGACCTACGGGACAAACGGATAGGCCAAATTAAGCTCATAATACCTTATTAGAATGGAAATATGATAATCTTTAAGATGGCATTAGTTTAACCTCAATCCAAAGTCGAACGACAAAGTTATGACCGGAACAGTGGAGATGTTTTTCCTTGTCCGTGAGGAACTACTCGGCCGAGATTGAAAAGGAAGAAGAAGATGATGCTAGGAGTGAAGATGGCCGGCCAAAATAAAGAAAGAGAGAGGGTATTTCATCTTAATTATTTACTTTAGTCAAATAGATAAGATAAGTAATTAATGTGCATTTAAAACTTGGTCTTCTCTTTGATTGACACTTGACAAACTCTCATTGGTTGCTCCATTAGCTTTGACTCCCTTTTACCACATCAATACACTCTTTTTGGCAGCCATATAGAGGGTTAAATGACCAAAATGATCTTTTAAATTTCTTAAGGCAAGGTCAAAGATTAAGGGGCAAAATGGTCATTTTGTATTTTATGTCCAAACTTTCATTTTTTCGGTATAAACCACCATCGATGAGGCAACAGCCATTGCAATTCAAATATTGGAATTCCTCAATGTCCAATACTCAAATCTCGAGGTATAATTTCATGTCGAACCCTTGTCAATTGTAATTCTAGTTTATCTCAAACTGACGGACGACTCTTGCAGGCGTTACACGTATCAACCTTGGGATATTTTCTCAAGCTGTGGCGAATTTGATTGTCATGTAATTGCGAGGGTTTATCGTTCATTCCTTCGATACTAATAATCGAAATCCGATTTAGGAAATTCTAGCAAATTATATATTGGTTAAGCGGAATCACCGCGTCCCAACGTATAACGCTAGCAAAACATTCCATAATCATCCTTAAATCGATCTCTGCTTGCCCAAAATATTCCCTCGACAATTCTTATGGCCAGAGTGTCATTTCTTATTCAAATTTCCTAGGTCCACATACCCAACTCCGCGTCAGTTTGTCCCTTTTGGTCAGTTAACTTGGGAGTGGCCAACTCTAAGCGAGTTACAACTGAAACATATCGATCAATATCCTTCCATTCAATAGCCTCGAGGGGTCAGAATTCGGAATGTTACAATTCTTCCCTCCTTAAAGAAATTTCGTCCTCGATTTTTTCTATCTTCCTATTATCCAATCTCACGGGGTACTAACACCTCATCGCATCCTCATTCTTCAAAATAACTATGTTCCTTACCAAACCATTGCAATCATATGTTTTTTGACACTCATGCCACTTGACGTATCACCCCCTTCAAATGTCCTCTCATACCATCAGAGGTTCAAGGGCTTTATCAACTTGCCCGTTATTATTCAAATCGAGTTATAGCCTTCTTGATTCCACTCGACAATCTCTAATGACCATAGTGATCTATCAACTTTCGTGGCCACATATCTTTCTCTTGTCGGCATGTCTAATCCTCGACCACACGTTAGGCTGTTTCAACCTTCAATCCATATCATCGATACTGTTAAGGCACTCTTGGCACACCTTTGTGCCATCCCAAGGAACACTTTAAATTTTCATGTTCTATTCATTTCTATACTCCTTAGACATCAAGATCTGATCATAGCAATATCTCAATTACTTTCTGACCTTTAGACTCGAGGCTTCAGGTACTCGTCAAGCTAATCAATTGGCAAATTTCCAATTTAAAAGTTGAATCTCTTATGTTTCGAGGGAAGATCTGTCTCTCTATCACTAATTACTCAATACTCAAAGTTCCATTAGAAGCACTCGCTAAATAATTCACCCTTCCTTGGCGATATAGATATCAAAATAATAACACTTGGGTAATTTCTTTGTTCCACGTGACTTTCCATCAATTCCCCTTTTTACAGCCAATATTCTCAACCTCTTATAATTCACATAACTTTGAGGTCCTTCTTTATCCAAGTAATACTCTCATATCCACAAGCAATACTCTCATATCCACAAGCAATTTCATGCATAAGCATTACCTCTTGTTCAATTCCTCTCAAGAAACTATTACTTTATTCTTTCGTGGTAGATGTTGACTTGAAATTTTCTTTTACCCACAATGTTTCTCGAACTTTGTCGCAAGGACAAATGCAAACTGGTTCCAATCATGCTATAAACATTCCAACTCATATGGCTTTATCGTTATACCATAACGATATATATGCAATGTCCACTTCCGATTGCCTTGCTATGCCTCAAGTTTACTTTTCGTGCCACGCCATCGTAATTCTTGACATCCTTTACATTCCATTGAAATCACCATCATCGGAGCGATCGCCAACTACATGTAAGTCATTGGGACTTCTTTTTACATTCGTTCGTCTACTCATGTCGCACCTCATCCTCAGTCCATTCCCTTTATGGAACGGCTCCTCTGAAAAATCTCCCCACTGTCCGTCTATTGCAATTCATCAATCTCAGGAAATTTCAACTTCCAGCAACTCACATCGACTCTAGTCGATTCATCACTAATTTCATTTCTTAAGTGCTCCACAGAAATTTCACTTTCCATAAACTTCACAGCTAGGGAATCTTACCTTATCAGGTTCACAACTCATACACTTTACATGTAGCATACAACAAGCATCTCTTTAGAGTCCATAGGATCCTCTCAAAGTTGTTCATATTTTTCATGTCTCCTTAAATGAGTCCAATTATTTCCTCGGATGTTCAACCCAACTATTATTAACTTATTTCTATCAGGTGTCAAATCTTCCAAATTGTTTCTCACACTTTTTAGTTGAGAGCTCGGACCTTGGCTCTCTGTTGCCACGGGTCCCCACTAGGACCACGCAATATTTTGTTTATTTTTGTCAATCTTCCCTAAGGAAGCACTCTTGTATTAACCGCTGGTTTCCATAACCAATCAATGCGACTTTATCTCAATTCTGTCCTTCCACTGAACGTCGACATTATCATAGAATTCAACGTTGTCCATAAGACAATCTCTCAAATTAACTTCCAGGATCATTCAAGTTCCGCGTCTTCTTTCTCAGTCCAGACGAACCATCTTAAACACCAAGACAATTAGAAGTTTCTCTTCCTTACTCGCTAGGGTCTCTTACCCTACGAAAGAAGCGATACACTTTAGTGGCATTCTCTCACTTTGAATCCACTTTGTCCTTCCTATTCCATAGGACGTCAATCTTGGAGTCCGTGCCAACAGCGATTCCTTTACTCCAGGATTCAAATGTCCCAACGCCTGACATTCTTCTTCCTATAATTTAGTCACCTCAAGTGACAATATCCGTTCGTCCTTGGTCTCTACCAATCCACGTATCGAATACTCAATTCGATACCTCAATTTACTCTGCAATTACTCTCTAAGCACTCTTTTCGCTTTCTCAATCATTCATTGGAATTATGAACAGCCAGGACTATCAAGTCCGTTCAATTTTCTTTTCATTAACGACGTTTTCATGGTCCAATCGCCCTTTAAGAATGATGCCCTATTCTTTAGGGAACAACAACTCATGATTTCATTTCTTATGGTTCCAGTTCAATCAATCAATCCCAATGAATCATTAATTCCAAGCAAACTAGCATGCCAATTTTTCCTCGACTCCTTCCATAACAAAAGAGGCGGACTACCCATTTTTCACCATGGGTCTTACGCCCAAGTAATCTACCATTTCCCGTAGGCACATTCCATATTCCATAATGAACATCTATTTGCTCGTAATCTATGAGCAGGAGTTCTCTTGTTTTACTGAGTCTCATTACCATTCTTCAAAATTAGGAAGAACAACTAGCCACAAGGCTTTCAAACTCCAATCCACTTAGAAATTTGCTCATCTTATTCAAGGGTCTTTGACCACCTTTACCATATGTTTAAACGACCTTGAGAACTCTGTCTCACAGTGGTCGATCATCCTCTAATCCTTGCAAAAGTATCAGGATCCAAATAATCTTTGCTCTCAAGCAATCTCAAAAGGATACTTTCCATCGAACAACTCAATAGAGGTGGTCCAGGTAGATATTATGTCTTCAAGGAAACCCTTGCTCTGGTGACCTTTCACTAATTATCAACAGCCTCTTAAGGCTAAAACTGCTAGGGTTACTTTTTTTTCTCAGTGTACCTAAAACCTCTAAGTTTCCTTACCAAGATCCCTAATCCAGAGGGAGACAATTTCAAATGTCATCCCTTCATCAAACTCAGTCAATCTCTCAACCTTATTAATAGCTTCACAAGCCTTTCAAAACTCTCGTGGTTCTTTTTCATGTTTCCACTTTGAAAATGAGTAACCTCAGAGTCACATTTCTTATGACTTCCATCTCTTTAACTCATCAATACTAGCATCAATCGTCTCAGTGACTTGGGTACAATGACAGTTCATTCTCGATCTTGCCTACCCATCCACTTTTCTCATTTCCGTTTAAAGTTCTCACAACCCATTCAACTCTTGGGTCTCACGCGATTAACAAAATCGAGCCATCCGCTATGCTAGTACGCATATTCCAGTCGCTCAACCTTACTCAATTCTCATGATCCATGTCAGTTCTTGGATCTTCCCATATCATGTATACTCGAGCCCAATGCTCTTCTGCAACCATACTTGGTCGTTCAACGTCATTAGATTCTCATGACACTTGAACCGCTATGATTCCCTCTAAGAATCAAAGACTTAAGTCATCTAAATCTAGTAGTCTCAGGCTGCTCATCTCATTACTTTCACCATCAACCATCAGTGGTTCCCAAACAACTCTCAACTAGTTGTTCATTATACAAGAATTCCAAATCCTCATTAGTCAATGACTATTCAACTAGCCAGCCTCATCAAGACGATTTCTTAATTAACAGCCAATTACTAAGCAAGCATCAACTAGACAACTATCAAACAAACATCACGACAGCAATTCACTAAGTCAATAGCTCACCCTTTAAGCCTAGCGGCATCTGCCACTCTGTCACAAACACGACAGGCTATCTCATTCTTAAGAGGCATCAGTTCAATGGGTATAAACCCCACATGCCATTTAATCTCTCAGTTAGACCTTAGCCATAACAATCACATGATGCTAACTACAAAATATGCCCAATAGGCCAATCACAACATCACTTTTCTTTTTCAAACGGCATCCATTTGCCAAGCATAAAGCTTTTAACCATGTCACTCACAGGCATCATTTCACATGCCATGCCACTTTGGAACATTCACGTCAAGATTCAATCTAGTGTTATACATCTTTTAATCACAATTGAACTCAACATAATACCTAGACTTTCCCTTTCAAGTTATGACATGGATCATTCCTGTCTCTTGCCATCTTAGAAGCCTGCCAAGAGCCGCTCCTTATCCGGACCTCTCTGTCCCAACGATCATTTCTCGCACTCATCAGACTTGGCCATTGTAGGTTGTCCCAAGTCATACATCTATGGAGAAAGCCCGCTTTACACATCTTATACCATGCCTTATTACAATTTATAGGTATTCCGTCCACTTGTCACATACCAAGCGATAGTTTATTCAGTCCAACAGCGATAAGTCTATGCACGCACCCTCATCAACTTTCATTTCATAACCACAAACACATGCACAGCATGTTCATTCTCACCACTTGTCATACCATAATCGTTTCCACATCAAGCCTCAACTATAAAAAATCTCTAGTTCCACTAATAACCGTCACATCTCATAGATTGACTGCCTATAGTCAACCATAGACCTCAAGTCTAGTCGCTACTCAAGTCAAATCCACATGCACTCGATCACAACTGGCTTTTCATCAAAATATTCGTTACCTACTTGCTTGTATACACCTTATCTCATATCATCCAAGGTTGTCAATAGTTATTAATAACCAAACCATCAAGATACAGCGCTATTCAAGCCTGAATCTGCTAGTGTCAGTCGTCTGTTTATAACTCATACTCTCCAAGATGGGTCGTCGACAAACCACTATCACAATCGTGTACTCCAATTGACCCTTAATTCATAAACTATTCTCTAGCAACCTCAAATCCAGGCTTACGACTCTTTAATCTCTACTCACTTCCTTGAGAGCCTTATTCATAAAATCATTCATGACCATCAATCGAAATAAAGTCTAGATTCGTTAGGGTGCACACAAGTTCAAGCCTATAATCCTCAAGATTCAGTAATCCATACTTAACCCTAATGGTCTTACTACCTAATTGTCCTCAAGTCATCACTCCTTATCACTCCATACATCAATCACAATGGATCGAGCTAACCTTTCTCTGATACCACTTAAACGGGAATGTCACACCCCGAACCCGCGAGCACGCGAATATCCCACCAAATCGTAATCAAGATGTGCCATCCAGGATCTTTCGGCCAATCAAATAATAACTTGACAAAGGAACAAGATCGCAGAAGCCATAAAACTGCTCCGTACAATTCCATAATGAGATGACTCAAAACAAATGGGTATACACTTTTCATAAATAAAAAGGTCAGTTACAAATCTAACTCCAACGACTTCTTCAAATATCATCCCATGGTAAGTCCGAATTTTATTCTCTTGAGACCTAAAAAAGTTAAACCCCAACTGGGGTAAGATATGAATTTCAATAAGTGAAATCTAACCCTAGAACTGAACACCAGTCCCTCCAAGCCAACTCAACAACACCAGAAGCAGGCATTCATCAATCAACTATCTTAGCAAGATATGCATAATTAGGAGTCACAGTCAAACATAATCAACCTCAAGTGTTCATGCTTCGAGTACATGGTACATAAAACAGCACTAATGAATTTCAGAGTCACCACAATCAATCATCGTCTGGCTCTCAGGCCGCCATATACTTCTCTAGCACTCTTGTCAACTGACATCACTAGGGCCACAGGTCAATCGATATCATCAGAAGCATCAAGCCTATGTGATCTCTAGGGCCACAGGCCAACGAACGCGGAGCACTATAGCCCATTCATATAACATAGGCATTATAGCCAATTCAATAATATAGGCACAATAGCCAAATTTCATAACAAGGCATCATTTATCACAGAATGATAGGCATATCAAATCATTAACGAACACACCACATGCTTTAGGATCCATGCTTCACACATTAGCCTAAAATAAACATATTGTATTTAATGAGATGAACCATTAATCATCGCCAGGGCCCACGGTTGCGATATATCGCCACGGCTCCAAGTCGCGATATAATTTCATAAGGCTCAAACCCAAATCAATGCCAGGGCCCACGACCTCGATGTCATCACTAGGGCCCACGGCAGCGATGTCATAAAAAGGGCCCACAGCCAATTCACTACTTATCTCAGCCATTTCCTTAACAGTAACAGGGCTCACAGCCAACTCAATAATAAGAACAAGGCTCACAGTCAATTCAATAACAACAACAGGGTCACAACCAATTCAATAACACGTTGTCAATCACCATGCTTTTATCACACAATCACGCTACACAAGACAGCTATCCAGTAGTGTCCTAGGATTCAAGTAAGAGTTTAGGAACCACTTACTTCGATCGAACGATCCTTTTCCATACCATTAGGATGCAATCAACTAAGGATCCCTTGTCAACCTAGAAAATTTCATCAATTTTTAATCATAAAGCCATCGCATTCAACTTCCTCTAACCCAATCTCTCAATAACCATTCAATTGGCAACTCAAGATGCCTTATCGATCAATCGAATATATGACAATACTTCAATGAACCCTCAATTCATTCGGTTCATGTAGTCACACGCAAGATTGCATAAAACTCGAAGTTTTATGCATCAATTTAGCCCTTAAATCACTTCTAATTCCCAATCCACTTTACCAACTCCCCCATTAACACCGCACACCATGTCTTATGGGGTCTTATGAGTCAATTTGAAGTCAAAATACTCCTTAATTAACCCCCAACAGAATCGTTCATGGTAGGTTACTCCCAAAACAGAACTGATTTCTAGTTTAATCTGTTCAATCAAGCTATACTTCAATCCCAAATCTTAATTCCTCACAAAATAAACTTGCTAGAACCTTAATTTATATATTAAGGGAGCTCACTGAGAATTTTGGAGTGAAACAATAACATAAAGCCTTCAAACCAACTGATTTTTTCCACAGTCCTCAAATGGGCAGATTCTATCCAGTTTTAATCATCCACAATCAGCCATGAAACCCTATTTTAATACCATCAAACTTGCAAACAGAGACCATACAACTTGAATATTAGATGTTATGAAGACCTCACCGAAAATTTAAGGTCATTTGGAGTCCGGAATCTCCTAAAAACGCAGCCTCTCTAAAATCGAGTTAGATTTTGATCTTTGCCCACACAAACAGACCTATGGGACAAACGGCTAGGTCAAATTAAGCTCATAATACCTTCCTAGAATGAAAAGACGATAAGAATTAAGATGGAGGTGATTTTACCTCAATCCGAAGTTAGATGACAAAGTTATGGCGAGAATAGTAGAGACGTTTTTCCTTGTCCACGAGAAACTACTCGGTCGAGATTGAAAAGGAAGAAGAAGATGATGGTGGGAGTGAAGATGGCCGGCAAAAATGAAGAGAGAGAGTGGGTATTCCATCTAAATTATGCACTTTGGTTAAATAGATAAGATGGGTAATTAATGTGCATTTAAAGCTTAGCCTTCTCTTTGATTGACACTAGGCAAACTCCCATTGGTTGCTCCATTGACTTTGACTCCCTTTGACAACATCCATACACTATTTTCAACAGCCATATAGAGGGTTAAATGACCAAAATGACCTTCTAAATTTCTTAAGGCAAGGTCAAAGGTTGAGAGGCAAAACGGTCATTTTGTATTTTTTTCGTCCAAACTTCCATTTTTCCATTGTAAACCACCCTAGATGAGGCGACGTCCATTGCATTTCAAACATTGGAATTTCTCAATGTCCAATACCTAAATCTCGAGGTCCAATTTTATGTCGAACTCTTGTCGATTGTAATTCCAATTTATCTCAAACTGACGGACGACTCTTATAGGCATTACGCATATCAACCTTGGGATTTTTTCTCAAGCCGTGGCGACTTTGATTGCCATGCAATTGCGAGGATTTATCGTTCTTTCCTTCGATCTTGATCATCAGAATTTGATTTAGGAAATTCTCGCAAATTACACATTGGTTATGCAGAATCACCCGCGTCCTAATGTATAACGCTAGCAAGACATTTCATGATCGTTCTTAGATCGATCTCTGCTGGCCCAAGATATTTTCTCGACAATCCTTAAGGTCAGAGTGCCATTTCTTATTCAAATTCCCTAGGTCCACGTACCCGACTCCGCGTCAGTCTTTCCCTTTTGGTCAGTTAACTCAGCAGTGACCAACTTCAAGTGAGTTATAACTGAAACACATCGATCGATATCCTTCCATTCAATAGTCTCGCGAGGTTCGAAATTCGGAATGTCACACAGGGAATCGAAGATATATAGCCAAGATGGCTAATAAATTCTTCCTCATTGGGCAAACTTTGTACAAAAGGTCGTTCGACTCTACTCTCTTAAGGTGCGTAGACGCTAAAGAAGCAAATACCGTCATGAGGAAAATCCATGAAGGAGTATGCGGACCATACATGAATGGCCATCTCCTCGCGAGAAAGATCATGCGACTTGGTTATTATTGGATGACCATTTTATTATTGGATGACCAATGAATCAGATTGCAATCAACACATCAGGTCATGCCCCCAATGTCAAGTATATATGGATAAGATTAATGCACCCTCGAACGAACTTCATCAGATGTTTGAAGCCTGGCCTCTCTCTATGTGGGGAATAGACATGATTGGGCCTATCAATCTACCAGCCTCAATGGTCATCACTTCATCCTAGTTGCAATTGATTATTTCACGAAGTGGACAGAGGTCAATTCTTACACAAATGTCATTGCGAGGAATGTGGCAAGATTTTTCAAGAGGGATATAATCTCTCAATATGGTACCCCTCGAGTGATCATCACAGACAATGGGTCCAACTTAAACAACAAGATTGTCGATGATCTACTAGATCACTTTGGCATTCGACATCTTAATTATTCCTCTTACCGCCCACAAATGAATGGAGCAATAGAAGCGGCAAACAAAAACATCAAAAAGATCTTAGCTATGACTGCCGAGAATTACAAGGATTGGCATGAGAGGCTACCATTTTCCTTAATGGCATATCGAACTTTAATCAGGACTTCTACTGGGGCAACTCCTTATGACTTGGTATATGGGATGGAAGTTGTCCTGCCTGTAAAGATTAAGATTCATTTTTTAGAATATTGTCATAAGTTAAACTCTCTGAAGTAGAGTGGATCAAACACAAATATGAATAGCTAAATTTGATATACGAGAAGTATCTTAAAGCAATTTGTCACGGCCGGAGCTACCAGAAGAGGGTGGCCAAGTCATTTAACCGGAAAGTTAAACCTAGAAATTTCAAGGTGGATGACCTGGTGATAAAGAAGACTCTATCGAATGATGCTCATCCGGGAGGTAAGTTTACCCCGAATTATGAAGGCCCTTATGTTGTCAAGAAAGTCCTTGATGGAGGAGCATTAATTCTTGCAAATTCTAAAGGAGAAGAATTAGGATATCTTGTAAACTCAGATGTTGTGAAGAAGTATTATCCTTGAAATGAAATCAAATAGTGGTCACATGACTTTCTCCAAAGCGATTCGATTCGCCTTAGCAGTCATTACATAGGCATATCATGCATCCATGTATGCATGGCAAGTGTTATGTTTTGTAGGATTCCAAGAAATGGGTTCAGAATCAAACTCGTTCAGATGGAACCAAGAACAGAATAGCCCCTGACACTTAGAACTAGGTGATATATATCTATTTCATCAAGCGTTAAAATATCTTCAACTCACTGAAATTTTTGTTCTCTTCATACTAGGATATATGATGAAGACAAAAAGCAGCAATGGAGGAATATCGTAAAATTTCACACTTTCTTGTAAGAAAGAAGAAGTCAAAGATGAACATGCATGTGGTCAAACTTTGGAATAAACCATACTTTTAAAAGATAAACTTCTAACACTTGTTGCACGCATGTTAAGGTTGGAGGTTATCCAGACATGACTGAAACATGCATGGTGCGTCATTAATTCCCTGTGAGGTGAAATGTCTTGAGAAAAATAGAATGATTTTTTCCAAAACGGAGTTATTTAGGCTATCTAGCAGAAATGTTTCTTCATGTAAGAGGCAATAAGAGGCAAGCCTAATCCAAATGCGTCATATACATACCGAAGAGACAAGAGAAGTATAAGGATAGAAAAGCCTAAACCAAGGAATGTAAGGGCCATTTGCATCAATTACATAGATTGGGATGATGGAGGCATTCATTCTTCTCCATAAACACTACAGGTGATCATTGATAAACTCTTTGAGCGATGGTCTTCATTCCTTAACCCTGTCAAGAGCCACCCCACATTGGGGTCGTATAGAAGCAATCTAGTAGCTTGGAAAGGTAAACGGTTAGAAATCTTTTTGCTCGGACTAATGTCAATCTTCGTGTGTTGATGTGCATTGATCTAGGCACCATAGGATGACGAAGGGACGTTCATTTCTCTATCCTATACACTTATACCCATTGCATAGTCAATTTGAGTCTACATATTCGTTTCATGTACCCTCATCGGTGATCATTGTACAACACCAAGACGAATGTGGCAAAGACACTCGCAAACAGAGAAGTTCAAAAAATAGGAGCTACACGAGACTTTCAAAACAAAATGTTTAGATAGGATGAGACTCAAGTCACATACCTTACATGATCATAAAAATCATAGTTCCTAGAAAAAGAAAAGGAAAAAGCGGGATCGAAAAAAAGAAAAAATCAAATCTCTATGCATTAAAAAAGCAAAGGAGACAAAAGCCCAACAAGAGCAAGGCTGACCCTCACCAGAATGCTGAAAAGTCGTAAGACTGATTTTGGGAGACCAAGGGATTGCTAGATGCCCCAACCCCTAACAAGTGCTGAAGTAAAGAAGAATCCTCAAGAATTGTGCAAGCGAAAGGCTAACCCTCGAATGGAATCATAGCCAACTGCCAAAAGATGAACAATGTCTTTCAAAGATTAGATCCATTCTCAAGACGGGTAGTACCAAGAAGACTAAAGATGTTATTCGAAGAGTTGTCAACTAGAGACAAAACAGAAGACTGAACGGCAATGATCACCAATGTCAAACCCTTAGTGATTTCGGGCCAAAAACAAGCCTTTTTTTGGTCCCCCAATCATATCGACATTACAACCCTTTGCAGTCTTTTCCGACTAAGACGCCTAGGTTAATATGTACCTTAGCTCGAAGAGATACAAGCAAGATTATTTCTTTCTCATTTTGCAAGGTTCTTGACTTATAAACTTGGAGCAGATGAAGAAAACTTTCATTTAAAAGGCCTGATTCAAAGAGTGAGTCCCCCTTTGAAACTATGTACAAGCCCAACATTATAGTCCCGTAAAGACCTCCCGATTGATCGGAATGTATGCGCTGCGAATAGCCCCGAAAACTCATATACATGATATTAGGAAATTCAAGTGCTTTCCTCGTAAAAGACCAAATCCAAAGAATCGGTGAGAAATCCTCTTTGATGAAGACATTCTAATAGAATGCTTAAAACGTGAGCTTCATTGGAAACTTCAAATGGTTTGATCCAAGATTTTTCTTACGAGGATTTTTTATCATATTTGCATGCTTTAAAATGTCTTGGATAACCTTCAACATCATAAATCATTTCGTGTAATCGCATAGGTTAAAGTAAAACTTTGCCTGCATTATAACTGTCATTACCTCGAGATAACTGATATCTTTGATGAGAAATGAACTCTCAGGTTGAAACTTCTATGAGGCCCATGGCAGCCCCGGATCAAAGAAGAATACCTTGCTCAACAAGGAAGAGCATCAAAGTCATACTTTATGTGAGATTTCAGATTTAAGCTTTCTGTAGATCCTTGGAACCCCCAAATCCCAAAATAGCACCTCACTTGTCGAAAGGACAATATTTGAAATTGTCTTTCTGAGAGATTTCAGGTAACCCCTAAATCCCAGAAGAATCTTATTAACAAAAGTATTTGCAAGTTTGAACTTTCTGCGGGATACTTGGAGTCCCCAAACCCTCATTGGAGTTATTAATTCTGTCGAGATTTCACCATTAGATCATCGCCGGAGTCCCTCGGTCGTCCGTCGCAAAAGAAGGATGCTCGAGGAAGAAGAGGATGACGTGGCAGTCAATTGGTCAGAAGTGCTGACGCTGACGTGGCATGCCACGTGGCAGCCACGTTAGCTGAGCCGTTAGAGTTAGGTTTGAATCTGTTAGATGATCGAACAGTCTAGGCTGCGCCATGAGTCGGCTTGGTGACCATTCGATCAGTTTTATAACTATTAATAAAAATCGAATTTTTAAAAAAATAATATTATTAATAAACCTGATCGAACGGTCAAGAATTAATCAAGTCATTCGATCTTGGTCGTAAATCTAAGTAATTAGATCTGACGGCTGAGAGATAGTTGGCTTTTTTATCTAAGCCCTAAGTTTTAGTAAGCCAATCCAGTGGTCGTGCAGTAGCCACGTGGTTCATTAGGAGCCGTCGGATTAAATCCAAATAAATCGAAAAGTAAAATACGGAACGATGTCGTTTTAGAGTGTAGGTTTCGCGAGTCCGGGTCTAGGTCGGGTTCCAATCGAATGAGTCAGGTCTACCCGATTCGAGTGTTTTTTAATAATAAAATTTAAAAAAATAATCAAAAAAATCCTAGAAAATCTTTAAAAATTCTAAAACAATGTTAGAAAATCCTAGAAAATCCCAAAAAAAATGTAGCAAAATTGTGAAAAATTCCTAGACATTCCAAAAATTCTCAAAAATTGAGGATTAACCACAGACAACTGGCCGATCCTACTTTTGAGATTTCTTATTTGTTCTTCTGAGAATTAACTATATTACCCTTTAGGGGTAAATCGCATCTACTTGGTATCTGAAATAAGTCGAGAATACCAAGATAAGAATAAGGGTCAGTCAGACGATCAATTCTTATGCATGGGTTTTCAAATCTCGTCATTTTTTCTGAAAATGATGATTCTACCCTTCTGAAGGTAAACTGTCTTTCCTATACCAATCAAGCAATGGAAATTGCTCAAGTTAGGGTTTGGGTCTGGTGGTCGACCAATCCTTCTATTTGAGATTTTCACTTCTCATCATTTTTTAAAATGACGATTTTACCCCTCAAAAGGTAAATCCCTTCCAAAATTCCAGAAAAAATCTGAAAATTCTCGAAAAATAGGATTGGTTTGACGACCAATCCTATTTCCACAATCTTTTGACTCCACATTTCATCTAAAACGAAAAATTTGTCATTCTTGGATAAATTGTCCCAAAATTCTTCAAAATTACCATTTTGCCCCTCAAGGGCAAATCGTGCCAAAAATATTCCTGAGCCTTGATTGATGTTTCTCTAGGCTTAGAGCCTTACTAGGGATGCCACATTATATCATGTGATTTATCCGCACGTTTTGGATCCTTGATTTGGCATTCATTTTATTGATTGTGAGTGCAAAGGTAACCACTCCTATTTGCATAAACTCATAGTGTTAGGGTTCGCACCTCACTCATCTGAATGAAATTTTAGGTTAGACAAACCATTCAACTTAGTTACCGAAAGGGCGTCAACTCTGAAAGTTGGCGTAACAAAGTCCCCGATCCCATTTCTCTGATTATTGCAGAATCGAATAGAATGCTCCTAACAATTCGATAGGGTTTTTTTATCGTACTCTCCGCAAAACGATCGGTGGTGACTCCTTGGCATTTACGCGTATCACATGTCACCAGACCGCACCGAAGGTCGACCACGTATATCGCCGTTGCAACTTGGGTAACCGGCCTTGGAAGAGGCCCTCGTCCGACCAGATGGGACGACCCATTAACTCGACGAGCCAAATTCCAGTGCTTGAACGGGTCGCGACAGTATGGTAAAGTTCTTTATTATAATGAGCTACTAATACCTTAATCACTCTGAAAAATTTATGAGAAACTGAAAAGAAAACTTATTTTAAGTCTGCTCATTCTTTATGAGTGAAAAATTTCGCTACCAGTCTGTCTTTAAACTTCTCAAATAAAATAACGATCAAAATATAATTTGATACAATAAAGTAGATACAAACTTTCATCTTGAGTCTCCTTAAGATATACACACTCAATTGCAGTAAATGGACTTGTGACCTTGAGGCATGCTTATAAGCTTTCAAACACCGTATGTTTCATAGTCTGTATCTCATCTACCATGCACCCCAACCACAGTTCTAATTATGAACAAGAAATAGCAACTGTATAAATTACTAGATCAATTATATAGTCGATTTTGCAGTCATGCTCTTCTGGATATATTATTTAATGTGATGGTATATGTGACATTCTGATTTCCAGTCGTTTTCAGACTCATTAATGAGAAGTAAATCTGGAGGCATATTTCAATTATATTTCGCTCGAATCCGATCAATTCGAGAAGGTTGACCAAAAGGGAAAGGCTAAAGCGAGACGAGGTACGTGGATCTAGGGAACATGAATAAGAAATGGCGTTTTGATCATAAGGATTGTCGAGGGTATATTTAGAATCACAAAAAGGCCGATCTAAGAACGATTAAAGAATGCCTTGCGAGTGTCATACGACTGGAGCACGGGTGATGCCGCTTAACCAACGTATGATTTGCAAAATTCTCCGAAATCGGACAGTGACGATCGAGACCATAAGAACTAGTGATAGACCCTCACAATTACATGACAACCAAAGTCGTCACGAATTGACGAGCCCTAAACGTGATATGAATCACGGGTTGATACGCATAATGTTTGCAAAAGCCGCACGTCGGTTCGGGATAGACTGGAACCACGTTTGATAGAGAAAACCATTAGAAACGAGTATTGAAAATTGAAAATGGAGAATCAAGAATTCCAACGTTATATTTGGATTGGTTGTCGCCCTAAAGAAGATTATTGGGACGAGAAAAATGGCGTTCCGGATGTCGGGGGTGAAATTATCATTTTGCCCCTCAAGCGTAAGCCTTGTCCATGCAAATAACGAAGGGCATTTTGGTCTTTGTCCCTCCCCCAAAGCTGCCGAAAAAGTAGAGAAATGGTGGCCATTGGATCAAGCATGAATGACATGTGGAACAAGTGTCAAGAGATGGATTAAAGAGTAGTCAAGTCCACTATTCCCTACCTACCATTCCACTCTTTGACTTGAGCCTTGTATATAGCATTTTTCTCTCTCTCCTCTCATTTTTGACCGTCCATACACCACATCTCACCAAAACCATCTTCTTCTTCTTCCTCTCTTCTCTACGTCGCCCAACCAGCCCTGCCGCTCCCGTTCACCGCCGTTGACGCCCTCCTCTGGCGACCACCTGCCGGCGTGCCGACCATACCCTCTTACCTCAACCTCCTGCCGACTTCCTTGAACTGGAAGCAAGCCGTTTAGACCACTGAGGAGCTCCGACCAAGGGTTTTTCCAGGAGTCGACGAAAATTGATCCAATCTGAGGTAGGTGATGTTTCTGACCCTTAGGAGGGTGAAATGTTAGAACTTTCAGGTCAAATTTTGTGGAGGTCTAAGCGACATGTATATAAATCTGTGGTAAAAAGTTGAGAATGATTTGATAAATTTTTTAGCTCGAATGGGTCTTGTAAACCTTGGACAGAAAACTGCTGGTTACTGACCTTGAAGATCCGGCAACTTCCTACGAGATTTCGGCGACGACTCGACTCCAAACTCATGGTGAGACCCTTAGACCCTTAGATATACATGTTAAGAAGTAGGATAGTGCTTAAATGATGGATTTGGCAAAGATTTAGGATCGATTGTGCTCGGTTTGCATAGAATCGAAAAGGACCGATTCGGTTCTATGCAAGATCGAATCTGTTGGGGTTGAGGGCTGATGATTTTAAGTCTCAAATTGGTGATGAGGCATGCTAAGATGATGAGGATAATGTTATGGAGATTTGTAGTTCATGGATTGAGGAATTGGACAAATTGACGAATTGGTTAAAATCCCTAGTTTGCACGGTGAGTTCGGCCTTGGACCCTTGAAGCCGAAAATTGTGGAGACTCAAAAAGAGAAAATTGTGATATCGAATCCAAGGTAAGGAAATCCTAAACTTAGGATAGGAAGATTGGACTCAATTGGGTGAGTCCGGTGATAGTTTAATTGATTTGTGGGGGATTTCAAGATGATTGATACTCGTGTATGCTAGAAGAGTTTAGATGATTCAATTGTTTGATTCTACTTGTGCCTTGAGTAAATTGCCACATTTGATTGTGCATTTGAATCGTCTTGCATGCCATGGATGCATTGTTAATGCATGAGTTGCACTTGACCTTGTGTGCATGAGTTGTGATTGCGGCATGGCGGAGGCGAGGTGAGACCCTGATGCGTACGAAACGCGTGGTGATGTGGTTGATATCCTGAAGTGCTGAGGTGCGGGGTAGAGGTTGTTTGGCGCCTTGATACGATCTAATCGTGGGGCTGAGATGGCCACGATCCTGATACGATCTAATCGCGGGACGAAGATATGAGGTGTCGATATTGGCCTAGAGAATCATTGAAACCTGATGCGTTTACGTGGATTATCAATGATGGTCTGATGCGTTTACGCGGACCGAGCCTGATGCGGTCAAATCGCGGGCATGAGAATGAGGCAAACAGGAAGAGATGGTTGTGGTGAAGTGGCAGGACAAGGTGTGCATGATCATCTAAGTGTGATATGATGTCATAGCTGCATACTTGTCATTTGTGTGTCGTTATCTTTCTTAGCGTATGCCTATGTGATTATGAGTTTAGAACTTTGGGGTAGATGACGGCTTGAGTGTACGATTGGCCTAACCTAGGATTAGGACTCTTTTACTGAGATATGTATCTCACCCCGTTAGGGACTCTTATTTTTACATATCCTAGGCCTTGACGATGTGGCCTATTCGTTTTGGAGACCCTAAGGAGATGACCGTGTATTTTGATGAGTTCCTTGACGGTTAGGGAACCATATATGTGAGGAAGTGTACAGTGGTATGGGTTGACAAGGAAAGTACAAATTGGAAGCCTCATGAGTACGAGGCGTGGTTTAGGAAGGTCGGGGACCAGTCGACTGGGCCGCTGAAGCCCCATGAGGTGCCCTAGGGAGTGATCCTTGATTGGTGCCACCCCAGTAAGGACCAAGATCAGGCCAAGGGATCGGTTGCCGGTTCCCGAAACGGGCCGGAGAGGACCCTTACTTTGGAGTTTACCGAGGATGAGGTCATTGCTCGGGAGGCGACCGGGGAGAATCTTGCGGAGCCATCGCATGAGGAGACCATGGAGTATACTATCGATGTTCGCTCGAAGATATTTTCAGAGTATGAGCCCACAGAGGATGTCGAGGATACCGAGAACTCCAGTAGTTCTTCTTAGGAGCTCATAGCTTGCTAGCTTGATCTTTGATGGCGATCCCGGCCATGCTCCTTTTTGGATGTCGATGGATGGACCTATGTGCACTTACCCCGTCACCCTCCATGCTTAGCGGATTTTAGTAGCTCTATACTTGTATGAACAGTTGGTTATTATGTACGACAGTTTTTATGCTATCCAGGTCCCACTTAACTTATATTTTGTACGGAGGAGTTATTTCATTGCCGATTCCGCATGCTTGGTACATATATATATATATATATATATATATATATATATATATATATATATTACGTCTCTCGTCTTAATTGTGGATCTTAGGACCACGAGAGGTTACACGGTTTGCTTGCAAGGAGTCGCGTGCTCGTGCCCAGGGTGCGGGACATGACATCCCCGCTTCGCTTGGTATCAGAGCAAGGTTAGCTCGATCCAAAGATGGTTGAGGACTAGAGTGATAAGGAGGATTAAGTTGGGACAAGAATAGATAGCGAGATCTTAGGAGACTAGTTAAGATAAGTCATGGGGTGTATAGCATGTGACCTGGTACTTAGAGTTGGTGTTTGACCTAGGCAGGGTTGTGGTAAGGCTTATGGATTTAGTTCCCTGCTTGGTGTTGGAAGTCATTTATGGACTTTGGCTTGTTAAATGAATGAGTATGGTTGGTTTTTGTAGTAAATAGAATTGAGGAATGGCCATGAGCTATTTGTTGAAATGTCTGTAGAAGTTATTATGTGAAAGTACTATTGTATAGTAGTTGTTACTGTTAAGGCATAGCCGGTGGCTTTGGGCTTGGATGATTGAGTGAGTAACTAACTCCTTGATGAACTTGTGGTGGACCAAGTTCAGTAGAAAAAGCAAGGATGAGCAACCCGTCTAGAAGGTCTGGAAGGTCAAGAGGTGGAGCCTATAGCTCGAGGCCACCTATAGCTGAAAACCCAAGAATGGATGGCGTGCTAAGGGCACTAGAGAGAATTGGTGACTTGATTGATAGGCAGACCCAAGATCGGGACGTTGCCATCGCCTAGGTAGTAGGAGCTGTCATAGCTGCCGTCAATGTCAACAACGGCAACAATGTTGGTAATGGAAACCAGAATGAACATGGCCAAGGCAATGAAACTATGAATGCCCAAGAAGAAATCGTCGTGGCCAGACAGATGAGCCAACTAGTGGAGCAGTTCATAAAGTTGAAGCCGACTCAATTCGATGGGACTGGAGATCCCGAGCTAGCACCCAGGTAGATTGAGAAACTAGAGAAAGCTTTTGAGGTGCTGAGGTGCACAGATGAGGAGAAGGTGTTGCTAGCAGTGTACCAGCTAGAGGGTACAACAAATGATTAGAGGGCCACCACCAAGGACGGAGTCTTCCCTGAAGAAATGGCCATGAACTGGGATGCCTTTAAGACGGCGTTCAATGACAAGTATTTTTTTTAGACGGCCAGGGAAAGGAAGCAGGTAGAGTTTCGACAGCTACCTCAGAACCAACTGACGATAGATCAGTATGAGGCCGAGTTCTCGAGGCTGTTGAGGTACGCACCTCGATCTGTGGAAGATCCCCAGGAGAAAGCAAGAAGATTTAGGGATGGTCTGAGGCCCGAGCTCCGTAGTTAGATGATTGCCCTGAATCTGAGGACCTATAAGGAGATATACGAACGGGGCCAGATAATAGAATGAGACTTGAAAGAGAGAAACATCGCAACTGGATCGCAGTTCACATCATTTAGAGATAACCATCAAATGGGCAAGAGGTCGATGACGGGCAAGAGGCGTTTTGTGCCTCCCGTGAAGAAAAATATCATGAAGCCGCCAAATCCCACTAACTGAAGCTGCCGCCTTTGTGACAAGAGGCATGGGAATGGGCCATGCCCTGTAAGGATCGAGGCTTGTTTTAAGTGTGGTCAGCTGGGCCACCAGATGAGGACGTGCCCGAGTCAAGCTCCGACAAATCGACCTCAAGGGCAGAGACCGCAGGCTAGACAGTCGACTGCAACTCCCCAAATCTAGCGAAATCGACCACCGGCACAGGGAAGGGTGTATGCAGTAGCCCGTAGGGAGGTAGAGGAAGTACCAGGTGTGGTCACAAGTATGGTTTACTTGTGCAACCAAGCTGCATAAGCATTGTTTGACCCTAGTGCCACGCATTCGTTTGTGTTTGCCCAGTTTACTGAATTAGTGGGCATGAAATTGGAACCATTGAGTATAATTCTGCATGTTTCCACACCGTTAAAGGATAGTATACTGGTTTCAATGAGCTGTACCGGTTGTGAGATTGTGATTGGAGGGAGTAAAGAGAGTATTGACCTAGCTGTATTACTATGTATGATTTTGATGTAATCATAGGAATGGATTGGTTGGGTAAGTAGGGGGCAGTAGTGGATTGTGGTAGTTAGATAATTCGGTTTTATCCGAGAGGCTGCCCTAGCTTTGAATTGGTGGGAAGTTGAGGAGGAATCCCAATTCCGTTAGTCTCATCTCTGGAGGTGACTAAGTTGATGTCTGAAGGGTGTCAGGCATACTTAGTGGCAATAATGGACACGACTACCGAAGAGCCAAAGTTAGAGAGTATCTCGGTAGTGCGTGAATTTCCTGATGTGTTTCCCCAAGAGTTGCCTGGGTTACCACCGGAACAGGAAATAGAATTTGTAATCGAGTTAGCCCTTGGGATAGAACCGATCTCGAAGGCACCTTACAGGATGTCCCTGTCAAAACTGAAGAAGTTAAAGGTGCAGATGTAAGAGCTGCTAGATAAGGGATTTATCCGACCAAGTGATTTACCGTGGGGAGCACCGGTGCTATTCGTAAGGAAGAAAGATGGGTCTTTGCGTTTATGCATTGACTATCGGCAGCTGAATTAGGTAACGGTAAAGAACAAATACCCCCTGCCGAGAATTGATGATCTGTTTGATTAGTTGCAAGGAGCGGCGGTATTTTCAAAGATTGACTTGAGAACTGGGTATCACCAACTGAGGATCAATAAGAAAGACATACCTAAGATTGCTTTCAGGACGAGGTATGGTCATTATGAGTTTACGGTGACGCCGTTTGGATTGACCAATACTTCAGCCGCTTTTATGAACCTGATGCACAAAGTATTTAAGGAATTTCTGGACAGATTCGTCATAGTCTTCATTGACGATATCTTGATTTACTCGAGGAGTGATGCAAAACATGAGGAGTACTTGAGAATTGTACTGCAGATCCTGAGGGAGCATGCGCTCTATGCGAAGTTGAGTAAATGTGAGTTCTGGCTGAACAGGGTAGCATTTCTTGGTCATGTGATATCGGGTGAAGGAATCGCAGTGGATCTTGCGAAGATCGAGGCTGTAACCAAATGGCCTAGGCCTACTACGGTCACTGAAGTTAGAAGTTTCTTGGGACTGGCGGGATACTATAGGCGTTTTATGGAGAAATTATCATCCATAGCCACCCCCATTGATGCGGTTGACGAAGAAGGAAACAAGGTTTGAATGGACAAACAAATGTGAGAAGAGTTTCCAAGAACTCAAACATATATTGACAACCTCGCCAGTGCTGACAATTCCATTAGGACCGGGAGGTTACGAGATATACAGCAATGCTTCGCTGAAAGGATTGGGCTATGTGCTGATGCAGCACGGAAGAGTAGTGGCCTACGCATCCAGACAGCTAAGACCTCATGAAATGAACTACCCAACTCATGATCTAGAGTTAGCAGCGATCATATTTGCTCTGAAGATTTGGAAACATTACCTCTGTGGCGAGAAGTTTCAGATCTATACCGACCACCAAAGTTTAAAGTATATGTTTTTCCGGAAAGAGCTGAATATGAGACAGCGTAGGTGGATGGAGCTGCTCAAAGATTATGATTGTGATATACTGTATCACCTTGGGAAAGCAAACAGAGTAGCAGATGCGCTGAGTCGGAAGTCAAGTATCGCATGTCTGCTGGTGAAAGGTTGGTTAATGATTGAGGATTTGAGAGACTCCGAGTTCAGATTAGAAGTCGATCAGTTGTCCAATTTGATAGCAACGTTGAGGATGGAACCTGAGGTCCAGGAAGGAATAAAGGCCCCACAATCTATGGACCCAGAGATTCAAAATATCCTTGAGATGGATGCGACAAAGTAAAAAATTCGAGTTTCAGGTGTCTAAAGATGGCATTTTGAAGTTTCGAGGACAATTATGTGTGCCAAAGGATGAAGGACTCAGGGAAAGGATTTTATCAGAGCCTCACAGAAGCAATTATAGCATCCACCCTGGAAGTACGAAAACGTATCAGAATTTGCGACAGCACTATTGGTGGAACGGGATGAAAATAGACGTAGCAAAGCATGTGGCTACGTGTTTGACGTGCCAGCAAGTGAAAGCGCAGCACTGTAAGCCTGGAGGACTACTACAGCCACTGGAGATTCCGGAATGGAAGTGGGAGCATGTGACTATGGATTTTGTGATGGGACTCTCGAGAAGCCAGAGAGGTCACGACTTTATATGGGTAGTCGTAAACAGATTGACCAAGTCCGCCCACTTCATTCTTGTGCGAAAGGATTTCGCGATAGATAAATACGCTGAGTTGTACATGAGGCAAGTCGTGAGATTACATAGAGTGTCTGTAACAATTACGTCTGATAGAGATCCCAAATTCACAGAAAACTTTTGGAAAAGCTTGCAAGATGCTATGGGAACCCGACTGCTGTTTAGCACTGCGTACCATCCACAGACAGACAGATAGTCGGAAAGGACGATTCAAACACTTAAGGACACGTTGCGAGCTTACGCCATAAATTTTAAAGGTGGATGGGAAGATCAGCAACATTTGGTAGAGTTTGCTTATAATAATAGCTATCAGTAGAGCATCCAGATGGCACCATTCGAAGCACTCTATGGAAGGGCCTACAGAACCTTGATTTGTTGGGATGTGATTGGAGAAAGAAGTATCACAGGCCTAGAACTGGTAGAGCAATCAGTGGAAGCAGTGAAAATAATCCGAGATAGACTGAGGATGGCACAAAGTCGTTAGAAGATTTATGCAGATAAGCGGCGTAAGCCTTCGGAGTTTCAAGTGGGGGATCATGTCTTCCTCAAGGTGTCACCAATGAGAGGATTATCGCGATTTGGAAAGAAGGAGAATATGGGCCCAAGGTATGTAGGCCCATTCGAGATACTGGAGCGGATTGGAACCTTAGCCTATAGGCTTGCCTTGCCGCCTAATCTATCCCAAGTGCATAACGTTTTTCATGTGTCTATGCTGCGAAAGTATGAACCAGATCCGACACATATATTTAACTACGAATCCATAAAAGTGGACGACCGAGTGTCTTACATGGAGAGACCGATAAGGATCGAGGACCGGAAGGAGCAAATCCTCAGGAATAAGAAGATCTCACTGGTCAAGATAATATGGGAGCACCATGAAACTAAAGGTGCCATGTGGGAGAATGAAGAGACGATGAGGCGATAACACCCCCATTTATTTGAGTAATTGAGTTTGATGTAAATTTCGGGGACGAAATTTTTGTAAGGGGGGAAGAGTTGTGACATTCTAATTTTCAGTCGATTTCAAACTCATTAATGAGAAGAAAATCTGGAGGAGTATTTCAGTCGTATCTCGCTCGAATCTGATCAATTCGAGTAGGCTGACCAAAAGGGAAAGGCTAAAGAGAGACGAGATACGTGGACCTAGGGAACTTAAATAAGAAACGACGCTTTGATCATAAGGATTGTCGAGGGGATATTTAGAATCACAAAAAGGCCGATCTAAGAACGATTAAGAAATGCCTTGCGAGTGTCATACGACTAGAGCGTAGGTGATGCCGCTTAACCAACGTATGATTTGCAAAATTCTTCTAAATCGGACAGTAACGATTGAGACCATAGGGACTAGTGATAGACCCTCACAATTACATGACAACCAAAGTCGTCATGAATTGATAAGCCCTAAACGTGATATGAATCACGGGGTCGATACGCATAATGTCTGCAAAAGCCGTCCGTCGGTTCAGGATAGACTAGAACCCGTCTGATAGAGAAAATCATCAGAAATGAGTCTTGAAAATTAAAAATGGAGAATCAAGAATTCCAACGTTATATTCGGATTGGTCGTCGCCTTATCGAAGATTATTGGAACTAGAAAAATGATGTTTCGGACGTCAGGGTGAAATTATCATTTTGCCCCTCAAGCGTAAGCCTTGCCCATGCAAATAAGGAAGGGCATTTTGGTCTTTTTCCCTCCCAAGGCTGTCGAAAAAGCGGGAAAATGGTGACCATTGGATCAAGCATGAATGACATGTGAGAAAAGTGTCAAGAGATGGATTAAAGAGTGGTCAAGTCTACTATTCCCTACTTACCATTCCACTTGAGCCTTGTATATAGCATTTTTCTCTCTCTCTCCTCTCATTTTTGATCGGGCATACACTTCATCTCACCGAAACCATCTTCTTCTTCTTCCTCTTTTCTCTGCGTCGCCCAACCAGCCCTGCCTTACCGTTCACCACCATCGACGCCCTCCTCCGGTAACCATCTGCCAATGCGCCAACCACATCCTCTTAGCTCAACCTCCTGCTGACCTCCTCGAACTGGAAGCAAGCCGTTTGAACCACCGAGGAGCTTCGACCAAGCATTTTCCCGGAAGTTGACGAAAACTAATCCAATCTGAGGTAGATAATGTTTCTGACCCCTTAAGAGGCCGAAATGTTAGAATTTTGAGGTCAAATTTTGTGAAGGTCCAGGAGACATGTATATCAATCTGTGGTAAAAAGTTGAGAATGATTTGATGAAGTTTTGACCTTGAATGGGTCTTGTGAACTTTGGACAGAAAATTGTCGGTTACTGACCTTGAAAATCCGACAACTTCCGACGGGATTTCGGCGACGACTGGACTCCAAACTCACGGTGAGACCCTTAGATAGACATGTTAAGAGGTAGAATAGTGATTAAATGATGGATTTGACGAAGATTTGGGATCAATTGTGCTCGATTTGCACAGAACCGAAAAGGACCGATTTGGTTCTGTGCAAGACCGAATCTGTTGGGGTTGAAGGCTAATGATTTTGAGTCTCAAATTGGTGATTGAGGCATGCTAAGATGATGAGGATTATGTTATGGAGATTTATGGTTCATGGATTGAGGAATTAGACAAAGGAAATTGATGAATTTATTGAAATTCCTAGGTTGCGCGGTGAGTTCGGCCTTGGACCCTTGAAGCCGAAAATTGTGGAGACTCAAAAAGAGAAAATTGTGAAATCGAATCCAATGTAAGGGAATCCTAAACTTAAGATAGGAAGATTGGACTCAATTGGGTGAGTTGGGTGATAGTTTGATTGATTTGTGAGGGATTTCAAGATGATTGATACTCGTGTATGCTAGAAGAGTTTAGATGATTCAATTATTTGATTATGCTTGTGTCCTGAGTAAATTGCCACATTTGATTGTGTATTTGAATCGCCTTACATGTCATGGATGCATTGTTAATGCATGAGTTGCACTTGACCTTGTGTGCATGAGTTGTGATTGTGACACGGCGGAGGCGAGGTGAAACCCTGATGCGTACGAAACGCGTGGTGATGTGGTTGATATCCTGAAGTGCTGAGGTGCGGGGTAGAGGTTGTTTGGCGTCCTGATGCGATCTAATCGCGGGATTGAGATAGCCACGGTCCTGATGCGATCTAATCGCGGGACAAAAATATGAGGTGCCGATATTGGCCTGGAGAATCATTGAAACCTGATGCGTTTACGCGGGTTGTCAATGACGGTCTAATGCATTTACGTGGACCGAGCCTGATGCGATCTAATCGCGGGCATGAGAATGAGGCAAGCAGGAAGAGATGGTTGTGGTGAAATGGCAGGACGAGGTGTGCATGATCATCTGAGTGTGATATGATGTCATAGCTGCATACTTGTCATCTGTGTGTCGTTATCTTTATGTGTGTGTTCCTGTGTGATTATGAGTTTGAAATTTTAGGGTAAATGACTGCCTGAGTGGACAATCGGCCTAACCTAGGGTTAGAACTCTTTTACTGAGATGTGTATCTCACCCCGTTGGGGACCCTTATTTTTGCAGATCCTATGCCTATTCGTTTTAGAGACCCTAAGGAGATGACCGTGTATTTTGATGAGTTCCTTGACGGTCAGGGAACCATATATGTGAGGAGGTGTACAATGGTGTGGGTTGACGAGGGTAGTACAGATTGGAAGCCTCATAGGCACGAGGCGTGGTTTAGGAATGTCGGAGACGAGTCGACTGGGCCGTTGAAGCCCTATGAGGTGCCCCAGGGAGTGATCTTTGATTGGTACCACCCTAGTAGGGACCAGGATCAAGCCAAGGGATCAGTTGTCGGTTCTCGGAACGGGCCAGAGAGGACCCCTACTTTAGAGTTTACCGAGGATGAGGTCATTGTTCTGGAGGCGACCGAGAAGGATCTTGCGGAGCCGTCGCATGAGGAGACCATGGAAGATACTTTCGAGGTTCGCTCTGAGACATTTTCCGAGTATGAGCCAACAGAAGATGCCAAGGATACCGAGGACTCCAACAGTTCTTCTTAGGAACTCCCAGTTTGTTGGCTTGATCTTTGATGGCGATCCCGGCCATGCTCCTTTTTAGATGTCGATGGATGGACATATGTGCACTTACCCCGTCACCCTCCATGCTTAGCGGATTTTAGCAGCTCTGTACTTGTATGAACAGTCGGTTATTATATACGACAGTTTTTATGTTATCTAGGTCCCACTTAACTTATATTTTGTACAGAGAAGTTATTTCATTGCCGCTTCCGCATGCTTGGTACACACACACACACACACACACACACACACACACACACACACACACACACACACACACACACACACATATATATATATATATATTACATCTCTCGTCTTAATTGTCGATCTTGGGACCACGAGAGGTTACACGGTTTGCTTGCAGGGAGTCGCGTGCTCATGCCCGAGGCGCGGGGCGTGACAGTGTAACTGATCATCTCTACCTGATAGATCTATTAAGAGGCGATACTTTAATATTTATTCTGTCCTTATAGGGTCTGATAAACTTCATCAGGTATTTTCTTAATAACAAGAACCTGAATCCAAACAGAATCAAATCATAATTTAGAATGCTCTATGATCATCTGTATAGGCAGGAAGAACAACATAGTTATCCCCACCACACCATTATTTTTAATAGTCTGTGAACAACCACCCTTATTCGGCTATATCAAGCTCCGGTAATTTAGATATTTGAAATTTCACAATTTTTGTTCCTCTTTTTGGATAATAAATCAATACCCCTTCAATGATCTGTGTAAGATACGAAGTAAAACTAGGTGATTCTGGAATTCAACTTATATAATATTGGATTATGTAACTTTATTTTTGCATGCATACCTCAAATTTAATATGGTTCAAGCTAGATTAACGTCCAATCCATGACTCAAAAGAAGTCAATGAAATAGTTTTGGTAAAAACATAATGGGTTATTTTCAAAGTGTCACCCCACCGAAAATCATAAAAGTTGTTTTTACAAATCATACTCTTTCTTTAGAGATGTGATCAAGAAGTTCTACAATGCATATGACTTTACCTTAGACAAATCCTTTTGAAATAACCTTTTCAGCTGTATTAGTGACGTATAATTCATTGAAAAATATACATAATTCATACAATTCATTGGACATAGTGTAGTACCAAGCTTTATTTTAATTAAAAGAAACACTAATTGCTTTATCTGAAATTTCAAAAAAGTAACTACACATATCCAGACTTGATACGAAAAAAAAATTCGTCTTTAAGGAGAGTACATAAAATATATTTCTTGATGAACATTAAATCATAATCCGGACATTCTCATCAATTCAACATCAGCTTTATAGTTATTTTCATAATGAGCTTAATTCAACCTGATTTAATATATTTCAATTTGTGAATTCCATATGGTAAACGAAACATAATCTGTCGCACCGCTATCTAGCCATCACAAACCAGATGAGATTTTAGATAAATAAATTCACAAATCAATATCAAATAATCATTACTTTATGCTCATGTTTTAATAACCAAGTCTTTGTTTTAACTGCAGTCTTTCTTTATGTGATTGTTCTTCTTGTAAAAGAAATAACGATCATCATCATTCTTAAAAAATGCTTTCAATGGACCAAAATAGTCAGAATGACCGGCGGTTTATGTATTTCTTTATGAGTATGATTTCAGAATCACTTAATATGCAATTTCACCATCTTTAAGACGTAATCTTTAATCTTAATAGAAGCATCACACTTGATGTTAAAGAGTCATTATAAATATGTATCACTCTTAACAATAGACGAGATATAATTTCAAAGCCTCCAAAGCTTCCTCTTTATATATATATATATATATATATTTCAAGTGTTCTTTAATGGATCGCTTTATATCAAATAAGCAAATTCACTCCCTCTTTACCCAACAAGCACATAATACTTTTGAAAATTCTCACTAATGAAATAAGAATTACTTGGTATGTCTTGACAAAAGCATATAAATATTTGTCAATCCTTCATAAACAGAAAATCTTCATTTAGTTCTCAAAACTTGAACCCATATGAATTTCAATTCTCAAAGTTAACAGAGTTTTTTTTTTATAACCAAAGTGTTTGGGCCAACTTGCGCACACCTCGACTATTCTTCAGAGGAGACTAGCACAGTAACCCACCGTCATGGCCCCCCACTTAAATCACAGTTGTTCATTTGGGGAATCGAACTTGAGACCAATGCGTCTAACCACAAAATCCCAAGTACGTCCTAACCAACAGATTTAACAGAGTTGTCGTTAACATAAAAGGTGACTAAGATAATCAATGTTTTCAATTAGAAAAATGTGAAATTTCACCTTGAGAGATACATGTATCATCATATAATCACCTTTGAGCAGAAAACATGACATGCAGTTGTATAATCCCTACACCACAACGGCCATGAGAATTTATTTCAATATTCGTTAATCACCACATTTGGGTATATGACAGCACTTAGACTAATCAATCCTCAACCATATCCTGTATATATAACCCTCCATGCAAGAATATGCAATCACCTCCTTTGGAAGTATAACTATGCATCCCAACTGGTAAAGCCTTTGCGAGGGGGGCTGGAAAGAGATGCGAAGTCTTTGCGAGGTGGGGTTTCGGGTGGTGAAGCCTCTGGTTTTGGAGTCAATGGTGGAGTTGGGGGTTTACTGGGGATTGAGCTTAGGAAATAGGACTGACGACGGCCACCCAACCTTGGCCAGTGATGGGCGGCGGTGGCCTGGACTCACTGGCGAGGCTATCCCAGCTGCTCTTCCTGCATTTATTTATTTTTCTTTGGTTCTTTTTAACTTTAAAATTTAAAATTTTCTTATTTTTTAATTAATTTAAATGAAATCTGAAAAAAAAAATGGCATGTAGGTGAGAGAAATTAATTTTAAAATGCCACGTAGCATTTTCAGTTACACAAGTTGACGGCGTTAACGGAAAAACTCGATTGCATCAATTTAACAAGTTTTAGGATTCAACTGATTTTTTTGCAAATTTTAATACTTACTTGCAATTTCGAAAAAAATTTAGTACCTCCTAGTGCACATACGCCAAAATGAAATCTACCGGGATTACCTTTTTGCCCGCCATTTCGCCTCCCCAAGCACCCCCCCCCCAAAAAAAACCCAATTTTGAAATTTTTCCCTATTTATTAACATTCGAGTTGCCCACGTATGTCGACACGCGTCGGCATGTAACGGTCCACGCCGGCATGTTTGTTTACGTGCTTAACGACAAGAACAGTAGGGTCCAAAACATAAACGATTGGAGGACTTATTGGGCAGAAAGAAAAATTAAGATACTTGCTTGAACAAATAGGAGAATGTTAGAGATCACCGATGCGTTTCTACCAAAATCAAAGATGGCAAGTATGCTCGGTTAATTGCTGGCATATATAGCAATTTCGAACTACAAAATTTCTATGTAATCGATAACTCATTTTGATTAAAATGTGTCACGAGATGCAACAACGGTTACTAACAACTTCAACTTGGACTCCTCATCATTCATATGTCAATTCTCTACCTTATCTTAATTGCTTCGTATATATAATTACAATGGCTTAGTTTTTTTTTCTCGAATAAATGGCTTTGTTAAGATATAAAGAAAATGACACAAATGGTCTTTAAACTATGGCAATGTGCAATGTGATAACTCCACTTTAGCCCAAATGTACGATGTCGTCCCTCAACTTCTAATTTATTCGATATGTCCTTGAACTTTTGATAAATGTATGCATTAGTCAATAGCCATCCCTAAACTTAAATTAATGAAAGGAAAACTTCAGTTGTTTTCATATATTCTATGGACTAATTTTAATTTTTATCAAGAGTTTGAGAATCACATCGAACAAATTAAAAGTTCATGAGCGGCATTGCATACTCAACCAAAGTATAGGCATCACATTAAAAAAATCGAAAATTCGGAGATCATATTATGTATTGGATCAAAGTTAGAAGATAATTTATGTCATTATCCTTTTAAATATATCATGTGTGCCTACTTAGTAACTAGGATCTAACGATCATCTCGGCCTAGTACCTTTTGTTCCCTCTCTCACGCATACAAGCACAAGCAAAGCCATCATAAATAAAGGCTACCGCCGTACCTGCTAGTCCGATTTAGGTGAAAGATTATGAGTCACTAGAATCGGGAATCGCACCGTCGCCCCTAGAATCGGGAACCGAATTGCTGATCCCAATCTAGGCCGGTTAATTCGATTAGCTCATCCCTATTAGTAACTAGGATCTATCGTTCATCTCGGCTTACCACCTTTTGTTCCCTCTCTCACGCACACAATCACAAGCCAAGCCAAGCCAAGCCAAGCGAATCCAAGCCAATCTAATTCAACCCAAGCCATCATAGATAAAGGCAACCGCCGTGTCCCTAGTTCCGGTTAAAAGACGAAAAAGGCAACATGAGAGTGGGCTAAAAGAAACACACGTAGACTTGAAGTTAATTTTGGTAGGAAAAGCTGACACAATGGTTGAAACATCGCGGGTCTCGTTCGTAGCAATAGTATCGCCATAGCAAAAACTTCATGGTGGCCAGCCGCCGGATGAGAATTTATCGCGACGTAGATATGTGTCTGGATAGACTTTTACGTCTTAATTTATAACTCAATCTAAGTTCTGCGGTTCAAAGCATTTGGATCTTTCTAGATTCGAAATAGTCCGGATTTTCATAATACACAATAAAATATTAGCAGGAGAGTGAAGAAGGCCCGAAAACTTAAAATTGGATGGAGAGTTTTTGGACTTAGAATGGGGAAGCGTGTGAATATCTTGTCCAATAGTCATTTGAGGAAATTCCATTTCTTAATGAGTGTACTAATGCACTTATTAAAAAATCAATTATAGAAATAATATAATTTCTCTCGCGCTATATGCAATCGCCATCTTAGAAAATCAATTATTTCAAAGTAGGTATACTTAATCATTTGTTTCAAGAAAACTCATTAGTAGGATGGTAAAGAAATTTCGCCTAGGAAGTTTCAAGTGTGTCAATTTAGTCCTAAACCTACCGTACGAAGGCCAATTTACTCCTAAATCTTTAGATTGTGATAATTTAGTTTTAAACCTTTAATAATTTTTCAATTTAGTCTTAGAATTTTTAACAATTTGTCAATGTAATCCTTTAGTGATTTTTGGCCAAAATTACTTGGAAGATCTAAATTGGCAAATCATTAAAAAGTTGACGCATGGTAAGCGATAACAAGAAATCAATTCCTCAGGATACTCTAAATTTGATTAATGAAAGACTGAATATTACAAAGAAAAGACGTCCATATATATTTATAGGACTTCAAAAGGAATGAGGATAACTAAATATAACATTAATCGACTCAAATCTAATCTAATATAAAAAGAATCAAATCAAAATCACGAAAATTATGCGAAAATTCAAAATGGCCAAAATAAAAAAAAAACTGCCGAGAAGTGGTTTAAACGACTACGAAATGTTAAAATTCATCGTATCTCATGACAAAACGGTAAATTTGAATCAGACGGCGGTTTCGCTTCAACCCTTCAATTTTGAGTGCAATCCGAGATCATTTGATTCAAGATCAGAATTACCGGTCCCGCGGGCTTCTGGCGATATAATTTGTCAAGATAATCGCATGCCAACTGTTCTATATCAAAAGTTTAGGAAAAGAATGGTACAATTGAAAATTTTATGATTGAATTGGCTGTTATACAGTAGGTTTACGATTAAATAAATTGGCACAATTAAAATGATTATGACTGAATTACCCACTATATGATATGTTTAAGACTTTTGATACAATTATCCCCTTATAAATAGTACTTGGGCGTCCAACATTGTCTCCTGTGCAATGCCTGATTTAAGACACCAAACCACATCCAAAATGGAGGTTGAGATGGTATCAAAAGAATTCATCAAACCATCTTCTCCCACACCAAACCACCTCAGAAGCCACAAGCTATCCCTTCTTGATAAGTTCTTGCCCCCCATATATGGTCCCATGGTCCTTTACTACACCATCGATGAAGCTGATCAAGCCACCAGAAAAGCCACACCTATACAACTTCTGCAGCAATCTCTGTCCGAAACCCTAGCACTGTTCTATCCCTTTGCAGGGAAGATGAAGGACGACCTCTCCATCGATTGCAATGACGAGGGCGCCCTCTTCATTGAGGCCAGGGCCGAGTTCCCCTTGTCGCTGCTTCTCGAGCAGCCTGACATGGAAACGATCGGGAAGATGCAACCATGCGCCTCCGCATGGAGAGAAGTGAGACCAGGAGATCCGGTGACGATGGTTCAAGCAACCACCTTTGCCTGCGGTGGAGTTGCAGTCTGCACGCTAATTTCGCATACCATCGCAGATGGTGGCTCTTTCATGACTTTCTTCAGGTGCTGGGCGGCCACGGCTCGCAACAGCGGCGGAGCTCTGCATCCCAACTTTGATGCGTCGGCCTTCTTCATTCCAACAAAAACGGACACTAAAGAGGAATCCTACTTATCTCTGTGCGCCCCTTTTGCCAACGCAAGCCGGTATGGAAATCCTGAATTTTACGATTGGATTCTGAATGAGACTTTTCCTTAAAAGAAACACGAAAAAGGGTACATGGGTAAACTTATTTTTTACTTCTTTAACTATCCCACATCTCAAACACACTAGTACGGTTTTAGAGGTGACCCCACGAGTTCAAGACAAGTTACTCCCACAATATGGCCCTTTGTCATGGTGAACGACTACAAATTGTTTATTTTTTTTTCCATGGTGTAATATACTTTATCACACACGTCGCCTAGTTTGTACGCTAATATCGAATGAAATACTATGATACCGTTGTTGCAATTTAACCATAGTTTGCACATTAATATCCACCACTGTCTGCCCTACCTAGTTGTCTCAGTTACGACGATGGAGGATGGATTCGTAGACGGAGATGTTTGTCTGATTTCAAGAGGAGTCTTGACCACGGCCGTAGATAGAGGTTGTGATCACCAACTACCCTCTGTTTATTCGTGATAGATACTATCGAAAATATGAAATTTAGAACAAAGAACTCTAGCAACCCAAATAATGATCGACTTTGATGGATTTCAATTAATCTTCCTGTAGTACTAAAAAAAATTTACTCTTGAAGCACCTGAAATTTTTCCAAGTGAAAGAGTAAGTTGACTTTTCGACTTACAGAAAGGCCAACGTAGAGTGGCTTCACAAAAGCATTTATTTAAAAGAAGGAGGCGAACGCTCGAACTTTGACCGAAAAAAAAAAGGGTAATATTTGTACCGCAAGTAAATTTTCTGTCGAATCCAATTACGGCACCCGTCGTAAATATCATCATTGTCAAAACTTTCATTCTAGATAAGTTACATATTACCAAAAGACAAGAGTAGACGCAACTTTCCATTAATGTAAAGATGAGAATGTTTCTAAAGAGCTTTGCTTCCCAATCATTGAATCAAACAACAAAATTATTCCTATTCCATCGGGGAAATGATTTAGTGACATAAATGTAAAGGTGCCATTAAATATGAGCCATCCAATTCAAAATGGAAGGCTCAGATCAATCAACAGTTTTTGAATGAGAAATGATGTGGACTGATCTGCGCCGTTCACTTTAAATTAGAATATCGATTATGATAGGAAATGACAGAAAATTTTCAATAGTAAGAAATCCAGATCCCTTCCATCAATACCTCTCCCGGTTTTCCCGATGAACTACTTTTCATAGGCGGATCCGAATTAGGCTTTGGCTTTTTAGGTATTAAGATGCATGAAAACTCTCTTTCCATTTTGGTTGAGCTCACAATCGTGAAAGTAGCCCATGAAGATTCCCCGCGTTGGGTACACGATTTTGGTGTTACGTGACAGAGATGAAATTAATCACCTTAACGAGTTGCCCATAGATGAAGCTAATTTTGCCTCGCTAGAGATGGCAACGTTCTATATTTGAGCAACGCTAGGTTCACTCAGCCCGGTCTATAGATTGATATGTTATACGACGGGATTGAAGATATTGATGTCGTCCTTTTCCCCAAGGCGTGGTACGAGGAGATTCGTATTCGACGCATCGGCCATCTCAAGACTCAAGGCCCAAGCATCCAACTCGCAAGTGCGGAACCCGACTCGAGCGGAAGTCATCACGGCTTTGATGTTCAGATCAATGACAGCGTCGCGGAAAAAGTTATCCAAACTTGACAAGCCGGGGGCATTGATCCAACTCCACAACCTCCGCCTGAAAGCCATCTCGAGCTTCCCTGCCGACGCCGTCGGGAACTACGTGTGGCTAATGCCCATGCTATGCGTGCCTGAAGAGAAGGATAACGACCTGCCCAGCCTTGTCAGCCGGCTCCGAGAAATCAAAGCCAAAGTGGACGGCCCGTTCGTGAAAAGATTTGTAGGCAACCATGGATTGGCCGCGCTCCGTCAAGGCATTAAGGAAATCAGTGAGTCCTTAGCTCGAGCGCAGTGCCAGGTGACGATCACGAGTTGGTGCAACTTCGGTCACTACGAAATCGATTTCGGGTGGGGGAGGCCGGCATGGGCGAGCACGGTCGGGGCCACAGAGGAAACGCAATATCTGAAGGTGGATGTCGTGGCTCTACTGGACACAAAGTCGCGCAAAGGAGTCGAAGCATGGGTTTTCATGACCGAGGATCAGCTCGACGCACTAGAGCAAAACGAGGAGCTTTTGGAGTTTGCCTCAGTTGATCCATCTGCTTTGGAGATTTGACTGATGTGTAAGCGCACCCACCGTCCGCCCCCCCGCGTTACTACGATGGACGCTCGAGAATTGTCCTAAATAAAGGATGATTATTTGATTAGAAAGAAGACTTCGTTTCGCTTTCTACGGAAAAAGAAGTCCGTTCCGTTTAACTTTACCTAAACAATCTCGCTTTCGGGGGACAATGTCGTAAATTTACTATTCGAAATTGACCAAAATGTCTATGACTTCAAGGAAATTCATTTTGTTAAGCATGTCTCCAGACACATGTTGTGTAAGGACTACAAAGCACTACAAATTTTCAATGCATTAGCTATTGGCGCGTTATGTATAATCAGTGCGTATAAAGAAATCTACCGGGATTGCCTCTCTGTCTGCCACCTCGCCTAACAAATCCCTTCTCTTTCACCTTTTTATTTTGAAATTTTTTCCCTATTTATTTAAATACATTGTTAACATTCGTGTTGTCCACGTATGTTGACACGTCGGCATGTAACAGTCCACGCCGGCATGTTTGTTTACGTACTTAACGAAAGGAACAGTAGGGTCGAAAACATAAACGATTGGAGGACTTAATTAGGCAGAAAGAAAAATTAAGATACTTGCTTGAACAAATAGGAGAATGTTAGAGATCACCGATGCGTTTCTACCAAAATTAAAGATGGCAAGTACACTCGGTTAATTGCTTACATATATAGCAATTTCGAGCTACAAAATATTTATGTCATCAATAACTCACTTTTCATTCGGATGTGTCACGAGATACAACAACGGCTACTAACAACTTCAATTTGGACTCCTCAACATTCATATGTCAATCCTCCCTACCTTATCTTAATTGCCTCGTGTATATATAATTCAAATGGCTTAGTTTTAATAAATGGCCTAGTTAAGATGTAGAGAAAATGACACAAATGGTCTTTAAACTATGGCAATGTGCAATGTGATAGCTGCACTTTAGCCCAAGTGTGCAATGTCGTCCATCAACTTCTAATTTATTCCATATGTCCTTGAACTTTTGATAAATGTATGAATTAGTCAATGGCCATCCCTAAAAGTTAAATTAATGAAAGGAAAACTTCAGTTGTTTTCATATATTCTATGGATTAATTTTAACTTTTATCAAAATTTTGAGAGTCACATCGAACAAATTAAATGTTAATGAATGACATTGCATAATGAGCTAAAGTGTAGGCATCACATTAAACAAATCAAAAGTTCGGGGATCCCATTGCATATTAGATCAAAGTTCGAAGATAATTTGTCTCATGATCCCTTCAAATATATCATGTGTGCCTATTTAATAACTAAGGGTGATCAGTTCTGGTCTGGTCCGGTTCCTTTCAAGAACCGAAAACTGAACCGGTTGTTTCGATTCTCATTTTTTGGAACTGCAGACCGTTGGTCCAATCCAATTTTCGGACGCTGATCGAAATGAAGCTTCTTAGTGCTCATGTGTCGGTGTCGTGAATAGCGCGATTTTCATGAGGAGGCACTACTGGAAATGGGTGAGTGTCGATTCTATTGAATCTTGAATTCTTGATCCTGGTATGGAGGCTTGGGAGTTTTGGCGCTTCAATTTGACAATTTTGGTGGGTTTTTTTTTTTTTTTTTGCTTTCTTTCTTATATTTTCCGTAACATATACGGTAGAGAATAAGACATGATTGGGTAACATATGAGGATGATCCTTACCTCTCGTCAAGATGTTTGTGCTATGGTAATCTGTTTAGGGATAATTTTAGTTAAAAAAATCAACCGATCTGGTCCAATTTTATGACTCTAGAACCAGGGACCGGGCCATTGCCCCTAGAATCAGGAACTGAACCGTCAGTCCCAGGCCAGATGGTTTGAGTTGCTCACCCGTATTAGTAACTAGGATCCGCCAATCATCTCAGCCTAGAACCTTTTGTTCCCTCTCTCACGCACACAAGCACAACCCAAGCCATCATAAATAAAGACAACCGCCGTACCCGGAAGTCCTGTTCAGGTAAAACATTATGAGTCACTTCGGTTAAAAGCAACGGTTGAAAGAGGAAAACGGCAACATGAGAGTGGGCTAAAAGAAACTTTCGTAGGCTTGAAGTTTTGGTAGGAAAAGCGGACGCAATGGTTGAAACGTCGTCGGTCTCCTTCGTCGTAGTATAGCCATATAGCACAATCTTCATGGTGGCCAGCCGCCGGATGAGAAGTCATCGCCGTAGATATGTGTCTTGATAGACTTTCACATCTTACTTTAGAACTCAATCAAAGTTTTGCGGTTGAAAGCATTTTGAATCTTTCTAGATTTGAAATGGTCCGGACTTTTCATAATGCACAAAATAAAATATTAGCAGGAGAGCGAAAAATTGTGCTTCACCTCGAGAAAAAGCTTAACCGAAGAGGCCCGAAAACTTAAAATTAGATGGAGACTTTCTAGAGTTAGAGTGCAGAGGCATCCGAATATCTTGTCCAATTGTCATTCGAGGAAATTCCTTTTCTTAATGAGTGTCCTAATGCACTTATTCAAAAAATCAATTATAGAAACAATATAATTTCTCTCGCATAATATGCAATTGGCATCTTAGAAAATCAATTATTTCAAAGCAGGTATACTTAATCCTTATTTCAAGAAAACTCATTAACAGGACGGTAAAGAAATTTCATCTTGGAAATTTTAAGTCTGACAATTTAGTCATAAACCTATCATACGACGGCCAATTTACTTCTAAACCTTTCGATTGTGATAATTTAGTTTTAAACCTTTAATAATTTTACAATTTAGTCTTAAACTTGTTAACAATTTGCCAAAGTAATCCTTCATTGATTTTTGGCCAAAATTATTCGGAAGGACTAAATTGGTAAATCGTTAAAAAGTTCAGGAAAATATGGTACAATCGAAAGATTTATGATCGAATTGATCGTTGTACAATAGATTTACGACTAAATTGACACAATTAAAAGGATTATGACTAAATTAGCCACTATACGACATATTTAGGACTTTTGGGACAATTATCCCCTTATAAATAGTACTTGGGCGTCCAACCTTGTCTCCTGTGCAATGACTGATTTAAGACACCAAACCACATCCAAAATGGAGGTTGCGGTGGTATCCAAAGAATTCATCAAACCATCTTCTCCCACGCCAAACCACCTCAAATGCCACAAGCTCTCCCTTCTTGATCAGTTCTTGCCCCCCGTATATGTTCCCGTGGTCCTTTATTACACCATCGATGAAGCTGATCAAGCCACCAGAAAAACCACACCCATACAACTTCTGAAGCAATCTCTGTCCGAAACACTAGCACTGTTTTATCCCTTCGCGGGGAAGATGAAGGACGACTTCTGCATCGACTGCGACGATGAGGGCGCTCTCTTCGTTGAGGCCAGGGCCAATTTCCCCCTGTCGCTGCTTCTCGAGCGGCCTGACATGGAAACGATCGGGAAGATCCAACCATGCGCCGCCGCATGGGGAGAAGCGAGACCAGGAGATCCGGTGGCGATGGTTCAAACAACCACCTTCGCCTGCGGTGGAGTTGCAGTCTGCTTGCTACTTTCGCATAGCATCGCAGATTGTGCCTCTTCCATGACTTTCTTCAAGTACTGGGAGGCCACGGCTCGCAACAGCGGCAGAGCTTCGCGTCCCAACTTCGATGCGTCGTCCTTCTTCATTCCAAGAAAAACGGACACTAAAGAGGAATCCTACTCATCTCTGTGCGCCCCTTTTGCCAACGCAAGCAGGTACGGAAATCCCGAATTTTACAATTTGATTCCAAATGAGACTTTTCCTGAATTTTTCCTTCTTTTAACTATCCCACATCTCAAACATGGGGTTATGACCCAAAATAATAATAATAATAATAATAATAATAATAATAATAATAATAATAATAGGGTTTTAGAGGTGACCCACGAGTTCAAGACAAGTTACTCCCATCATATGGTCCTTTTTCCCGATAAACGACTTCAAATTTTTTGTTTTTTTTTTCATGTTGTAATACTTTATCACGCTCGACACGTATTTTGTACACTAATATAGAATGGAATACCATGATACCATTGTCGCAGTTTACCCTAGTTTGCACATTAATATTTGTTACTGTCTACCCTATCTCGTTGTCTCAGTTACCACGATGGAGAATGGATTCGCAAATGGGGATGTCGTCTATTTCCAAAGGGAGCCTTGACTACGACCGTAAATACTAAATAGAGGCTGTGATCGCCAATTACCCTATGTTTATTTGTGATACATATTATCGCAAATATCAAATTTAGAACAAATAACTCTAGCAACCCACACAAAAGCATTGACTTTGATGGTTTTCAATTAATCTTCTTGGAGTACTAAAAAATTTTGCTGTGAACCACCTGAAATTCTTCCAAATGAAAGATTAAGTTGATTTTTCAGACTTTTTTTTTTTTGGTTTACAAAAAGCCAACTAAAGTGCCTTCACAAAAAGCACTTACTTGAAAAAAGGGGGAAAACGCTCAAACTTTGACAAAAAAAGGTAATATTGGCATCGCAAGTAAATCTACTGTCGAACACAATTAGGAGACGCGCGAAACATTCTTTTTAGATAAGTTACTTATTATCAAAAGGCAGGAGTAGGCATAACTTTCCATTGATAGAAAGATCAGAATAAGATGCATGAAAAATCTCTTTCCATTTTAATTGAGATTAGAATGGTAAAAAGAAGCACGTGAAGATTCGCAGGATTTTTATGTTAGGTGACTGCTAGAAAGTCTAACGCAAAAACTTAAACTAATAAATGGAAAGAGACTACATAAATATAAAGATCATATAAAACCCATTACCCAGCGATGTAGGATGGATGCACACACATTCATGAAAGGGATAACACTGGCTCTGATAAAGTCCAACCCAAAAGTTGTACCTAATAGGTGGAGGGATACCACATGAATGTAAAGATTATATATGACCTATTATCAAGCGATATAGGATGGCCGCGCGCACATTCGTGAAATTGATAATTCCGGCTCTGATATCATGTTAGAAAGCCCAACCCAAAAGCCTAAGTTAATAGGTGAAAGGAGATCCCATAAATGTAAAGATGATGTAAGACCTGTTATCAAGCACTGTGGAGGAGAACAACTTCAACAGTGATAATGAAATCATATAATCACCTAAAGGAGTTGCGTATGGATGAAGCTATTTTTGCCTCGCTAGAGATGGCAACATGCTATATTTTCTGGCAATGCTGGGTTTATTGATCCCGATCTATAAATTGGTACGTTAAATGATGGGATTGATAGATATTGATATGGTCCTTTTCCCAAGGTGTGGCACGAGGAGATTCGTATTCGACGTATCAGCCATCGCGAGACTCAAGGCCAAAGCATCCAACTCGCATGTGCGGAACCCGACTCGAGTGGAAGTCGTCACGGCATTGATGTTCAAATCAATGACAGCGGCATGGAACAAGGCATCCAGCCTTGACAAGCCGGGGGCATTGCTCCAACCCCACAACCTCCGCCCGAAAGCCATCTTGAGTTTCCCTGACGACGCCATCGGGAACTACATATGGCCCATGCCCATTCTATGCACGCCCGAAGAGAAGGACAACGACCTGCTCGGCCTCGTCAGCCGGCTGCGAGAAATCAAAGCCAAAGTCGACGGCCCGTTCGTGAGAAGATTTATAGGCAACGAAGGCTCGGTGGCACTCCGTGAAGGCATTAGGGGAATCCGCGAGTCCTTGGCTCAAGCTCAGGGTCACGTGTTGATCACGAGTTGGTGCAACTTCGGTCTCTATGAGATCGATTTCGGGTGGGGGAGGCCAGCATGGGTGAGCACGATCGGTGTCACGGAGGAAGCGCAAAATCTGAAGGTGGACACCGTGACTCTACTGGACACGAAGTCGCGCAAAGGAGTGGAAGCATGGGCTTTCACGGGCCAGGATCAGCTGGACGTGCTAGAGCAAGACGAGGAGCTTTTGGAGTTTTCTTCGGTAGATCCATCTGCTTTCGAGATTTGACTGACCACCTAGGGTTAAAATAAATGGATTTCCATTAGGCCCATTGCAAAGGAAATAATTTACACAATCACCGTCGGACTGGCTACATGTTAAAAAAAAAAAAACAAACGATTTCGCTGTTATGCTGAACTCACATGTCGATTATCCAATAGTGAATGCGTAAGCTTCTTTGTTTTTTTTTTCCTTGTGGCAACGACGGACTTAAGAATAATCCTAAATAAACGAGGATTATTTGCTTTTGCCCTTGCCTCGCACCTCCGTCACCGTGACAGCCCTCACTTGCTTTTTCCCTTGCCACGCACCCCCGTCGCCTCCCGCTTCACACCTCCTTCGCCATTTCACCTCCGTTCCGTAGCTCCCCTCTTTTACTCTCGGAATAGAGGGTTAGAGACCTCATTGAAAAAAAAAAAAAAGAGAGAGAGAGAGAAATCTACGTTGTTTGCCTCTCGGCCTGCCACTTCACTTTCCCATTTCTTTCTCTTGTACTTTTTATTTTTAGATTTCTTTCCCGATCTATTCAACTAGGAGTGAGCGGTTCGCAATCCAGTCTGGTTCCCATAAAAATCGAAACTGCAGATCAGATGGTCCGGTCCGGTTTTCTGGCCGTTTCAAGGATCAGGTATTCACGGAAAAAAAATTCACGAAGGTTTAGTTTTGGTCCGACCAAATTGAAATCCCAAACTTTTCACCTACGACCATCACAGAAACCGAAAAGTGGGTTCACAAAGTAAGAATGCGAAAAGCAAGAGAAGATGTCTTCGAAGAAAAGAGGTAAGAAAAGAGAAGTGCGAAGCAAACCCTAAACCTAAACAAGTAAACATTAAGTTTACTTTTAAAAAAATTAAAAAATATATAGTCCGGCCAGTCTGATCCTAGGCCTAGAACCGAGAACCGGATTGGAAACCGGACCATCGATCCCGATCCGGGCGGTTTTTTTTTGCTCACCCCTAATTCAAACACATATCGGTAATATTCATTATATCCACATATGTTGACATATCAGCATGTAACAGTCTGTGCCAACATGTTTGTTTACAGATTTAAAGGACCTCTTCGGTCGAAAAAATAAATGATTCGGGGACTTAATTGGCCGGTAAGAAAAGATACTTGATTGCACTAATAAAGAATGTCAGATACTACCCATGTTTTCATACCTGTTAACACCCAAAATTACTCGAAAGATGACGTGATAGGCACGTGATTAAATTATAATCAGCTGTGGATAGATGTACTGAGATCAGAGCATTCATTTATTTGCTTCTGAAAGTTGTTCAAATGGAGAAGATTATTGCCCCTAAAGACTTATTCGTTTAAAAATTAATGTGACAAGTCAGCAATTACTTTATTGAAACTTAGAATCACTATTCAAAGTCTATTGAGATTCAGAGAGGCTCCACTCTTGAAGACTGCTTTTGATTATTGTTCAAATTTTGTTGCATCTTTAGACAAATTCTGAAAACTTACATTTGGCAAGTTTTCGATAATGACGGTGTCCTTTATGAAAATTTGTAAGTTTTGATTGACAAGATTATTTTCCAATCAGATCAGCAAAATATCCTCGATTAGAAATTACCTTCCAGGAATAAGATTTTGTGAGTATTTGGATCAACTTTACTTTTGAAAACTGAGGATTCGGTTGTATGGGCGACTAATTTGAAGAGTTCAGCCTATACTTCAACGGCTATCATATCTTTTCAGATACAGTCTCGGTCAATCACGATTGATGATGTCCAATCAATGACTAAAGAGCGATCCTTTGATGTTTTATCCAACGGCTAATTTGGAAGCAAAGGAGTATAAAAAGAAGATCCATGATGATTAGCAGAGTGTGTCGAGAACATACTATCTCAAAGTGCCTAAGTTATTCATATTCATTCTACTTATTCAGGAGAGATTTTAAAATTCTATCTTTGTGAGGTTTTGTAAGAGCAATTGAGAGTGTTATCTATTGTAAACATCCTTTGAATCATTCTAATGTAATCCAGCCAATCGACTATCAACGTGGGAGAGTGGACGTAGGCTTATTAAGTCGAACTACTATAAGCATTGCGTGCAATTCTCTCCTCTCTAAACTCTTACTTTTTGTTTAGTTTACTTGCAATGTTGTTTTACTGAGTTCATTCATACTATGATTTGAAACTGTTTTAAATTCCGCATTAAGTTTTAAATTATTCATAATCAACTATTCACCCCTTTATGTGATATTGCTAGATACAACATTTATGAGTTCAATTTCGGTTAGGGGATGCCGGCATGGGTGAGCCCCTTTTGTTTCTTGCTGGAATCAGGAAACTTAAGCGCAAGCGGTGTGCTTCTGTTGGACACCAAGTGACGCAAAGGAGCCGAAGCATGTGTTTTTATGGGTGACAAGAGCTTGAAGTGCATGAACAAGACAAGGAGCTTATGTCGCTCGCGGCCATGAATCCACCTATTTTGGGGATCGATGATCGGTGGTCTATGTTCTGGTTCTCGACGATATGAGCTCGTTCAAGTCTCTTCATTTTTGCAAAAACGAGTCTTCGTCTTCATATGAACAAAGTAGAATCATTAGAGAAGTTAGAATCATGGGACGCACCACCTTAATTCTGGTTTTTTTTTTCCCATTTATGTAGCAGAAGATCAGTGTGGAGACCTGATGCTGCTAATACCTTGTAATCTTCGTGAATAATGCAAGCATCCTTTTTACCCGTCTCATTTCTCTTGATGGTATGATTCTTGTGAATCAATAGATATGTCCTCTGGAGAAAGTAAGGCATAATTGCACATGCAATTTAACAGGGAGAAGTGTCAAAAAAGTCATAAACCTATTACATTAGTGTCAATTTAGTCCTAAACCTTTTTTTTGTGCCAATTTATTCCTAAACTTTTTTCATTGGCTATTGACACCTAAATTTTGATTTTTAGGAAATTCATTCATTCATCTATTTCATAAAATGAGAGTTAATTATAATTCTTGCAAAAATAATTCCTCATGCATTGCATATTTTCTGTCAATTGTGTCATTTGCATCTAGGATCATAAGTGAGTCAATTGAACTTAATTTGATAGAAAGTTGGACCAGACTCAGTTAGTGATTTTCAAGTGAGACCTTGGGGAAGTGTCGAATTTCATTGAGCTAAACTGAATTTATTTATTGAATTCTATTCTTTTCATCCAAGCATGTTTTGGTATTTAATGCTTTAATTTGAAAATTCATTAATTCCGAAAAGACTTTATTTTAGCCTGAGGGTACCCAGAATCCCACATAATATAGAAAATTTGGCTGGCCCAATATGCATATGTTATAGCCAAAAAATTGAAGAGTTTAAAAAGACTTCGGCTCTTGAAGGTCAAATTTTTTTAATCCTACAGTCATTAACAACTCTTACCTTGACTAGGACTAGGGAATTTTTAGTCTATAAATATGAGGTTATGATTAAGATTTTAGAAGATGCCACTTTTATTGAATATAGGGCAGAAGCTCGGAGCCCAGCCAATAGAGGTTTTGGTTCGGAGGACACCCAAATTCATATGCGACAAAAGTGAGATTGAGGGAGAGATAAACATGGTCTCGTTCTGTCGAGGGTTCTCGCAAGTCAGAAGGGATATAAATTATCCTCGTTCTCTCGAGGGTTCTCGCAAGTCAGTAGCCCATGAAGATTCCCCGCGTTGGGCACATGACATGGCTTGAGTTAATGTGAATTATCGAAAATTTGGATATCAAAGTATATTATGAGCATTTTTGTTTAATTTTGTTCAAATCTTTTTTAAGAAATTCGAAAATAATAAAAAAAAATCGAAATCTCCAAAAAAAAAAGACAAATAAACAAAAAAGATAAAAAAAAATATTCAAGTCACATAAACTAATCAGAACAAATGGATTTTCATGAAATTTGTACCGAAAGGGCATTAATTAATTTTTATTTAATGTAACCAAGTCCCCGAACTCATTATCTCTGGTTCGTAGAAATAAAATAATTTTCTCGCTATTTTATTTAGGTTTCTAATCGACCTATCAAGAACGAATAGTGGCGGCTCCAATTTAATACATTTTTCATAAATAAACATAAGTTGCAATTTGGTAAGACTTGGGAGAGCCTGAGTTAGGTTAGTTAATTTAATTGACCTAATAATCCATTAGTCTAATTTTTTAGGTCGCGACATTAGTGTCAATTAAGTCATAAATCTTTTATTAGTGCTAATTCAGTCCTAAACCTTTTAGCATTTGTGCTAATTCAATCCTAAATCTTTTGTATTTATGCTAATTGAGTTAATCCAACTAATTTTGGTCGAAAATTACTAACTTGGACATCGGTTATACTACATAGCACGACAAATGCTAACTTGGATATTTTTTTAATATTATTCTATAATTTTCAATAATTTTAAGCAATTTTTTGGTTCTTTTTCAAAAAAAAATTTAAAAATTATTTAAAATATCAAAAAAAATATCCATGTTAACTCAAGCCATGCCACGTAAAATAATTGATGTTCACATCATTAATTTTCGATCAAAATTGATCGAATTGACTCAATTGGCATAAATGCACAATATTTAAGACTAAATGACACTAATGTAAAAGGTTTAGGACTTAATTGGCACCAATAAAAGATTTAGGACTAAATTGGAACCAATGTAAAAGGTTTGGGACTAAATTGGCACCAAAAAAAGGTTTAAAACTGAATTTGCACTAGTGCAATAGGTTTAGGATTTTTTTGACATTTTTTCCCAATTTAATATAATGTTGGTGTCCTTATGAGACCTACAGTATGTCAAAATTTAAAGGCGACTTATACATGGGAAATGCCTCTGGATATTGAGGAGTTCATTAAGAGCCATGAGTAAGTTGCGGCAGCGATGTTCAAATTCCAGCGAAGTGGTTGTGACTTGACTCAAATATCGAGCTAAAATAAAGATTATTAAAATATGTCTTGAGTTTGAGCACGTTAAGGAAAAACATATGATCCGAGTAGGTTTTCTAATGTGAGTTAGATTCCTAGTTTGATTCGCATTAAAGGGATTTCTCATCTTGGATCCAAAATTTACACACACACACACAGGAATGAGTTTTGGTTTTAGAACGTGTGGTAAAACAAGAGGAGCTTTTGATGGTAACAACCAATAATATGGTGTACACGTCAAATACATTCAAAAGAAAATTCAAGTGTTTAAAAGACAATAAATTTTATAATATGATTTGTGAATCTTTTTGTGAGATTAAAAGATTACCTCTTTCGTGGTAATGCTAAATATTATGTGAGTTACCGAGTATCATAAGGGACTGGAATAAACAAAGAGTGTCGGAGTGATTCGAATGTGTTTATTATCTTTGGTATGTCGTTTGATCAATAATAGAATCATGTGTTGCTTTATACATGAAACAGGTCCCATCGACCAAACCAGGTAAACCTAGTATCCAATTTATCTTCTTCGTTTTGTTTATTTTATTTTTCAATCGCTTATTTTTTGCAATACACATTTTGTGATGGCAACACTTTACCGCAGCAAGCGAGACATAAGCAGACAAGAATAGTTGAATATTATTTATGTCTAAGGTTGTATTTGGTTGAGTGAAACAGTATTTCGTCAATTAATTTTCTGAATTTTCACTCGTTTGGTTTATCAAAAATGATTAAATAAATATGCAAGATTTAGAAAAATGAATTCCTAAATATGAGAAGGGAAAAATATCTTCCTTGAAAGTGATTTTTCATGGAAAACATTTTTCCTGCTTAAAAAAAAAAAAAAAAAACGCCCGCAGCAATAATTAATAGGTTCACCAATACCAAACATGAAATCATGCTTGCGACAAGATCTCCGCCTTAATTTGCACTAATCGACCCCGGAACAACACTTCTAATGTGACAGAGCGAAGGCTGCGTTGCCATTGGCAAGCGTCAAAGGACTCGGATCCACTGAAGCCAATGTCCGGAGCTTTCCATGGCTTTCCAAGACGGCCATTTCCGATTCGTCCAGCGTGACCCACGCTTCGATTCCGTCGCCTTCCCATGTGTCGGCCAGAATCACAAGGTTCATGAACACCAACCCGCTCGTCCCGTAACTGCTGACCCACACAGGTCTTCCCCACCCGAAATCGACCTCGTTGAACCCGAGCTTGCACCAGCTGGAGACCCCGAAGAAGTTGGCTCCGTCGTCGGAGGCCACGGCGCCGCTCATTTCCTTTAGAGGGTCTATGATCCTGCCGTTCCTGTTCGTGCCCCTTTGCTGTTCGACGAAAGGACCGTCGATTCTTGAAATGGAGTTCTTGACCTCTTTGGCCAGAACAGGCAACGATCTGTCGGTGTTGCTCGCGCACTTGGCAGATGGCGCTGGATATCCAGAGGATATTTGCAACAGAGCCATCGGACACGGGTGGCTCGATCCTCTTCCGCAGGTTGACGACGTGAGAAAGGATGGAGGGCCTTTGGATTCCATGCCTTCTCTCTGTTGCACTGTTGCAGCCACCATGCAGCAATGTCATCGGACATCAGAGCCATCGGACACCGTTGCCATATGTAGGCCGAGACTGACTCAATGCTAGTCGGGCGTTTCGAGTCGGAGCCCTTTTGCTTTGGACTTGACGGTGGCTATGGGCCTATGGTCGAGGCATCGAATGAGAATCTCCTGGCTATGGACTTGCCCTTTTTGAACAACGAGCCCCATGTGGCTATGGACGTGTCTCTGAGCCATGAGTCCTCAGTTGGGAAGAGGGACGCCGCAGCGAAGTCCGGGATCACCACCTTGTCACCACAGGCGGCGGCGGACCACCCTTTGAGGAAGGTGCTGAAGGTAGCACCATCGAGAATTTTGTGCGTCATGCATACGCGGATGGCGATTCCGCCGCACTCGAAAACGTTCGCTTGAATAATGGCAGTGCGACTCCCTGAATATGTTTCTTTCGGCGCGAGATCAACCGGGAGGAACTTGCACAAAAGCAAGAGATCCAGGTGGGCCAGGAATTCCGATGGGGAGCGATTAAACATGCTATCCTATCATGGAAAAATATTGGGTGGGCCGGCGTCAATGCGTCCCGGCCAATCGGTGTCCTCTCATACCCTTCTCTCTCCTCCTCTCTATCTCATCTGTCAAATACGAAAGGATATGTGTACTTTCGTGATTGGTCGAGGCGTATGGACAGCTATTGGCCTCGGCCCACACGATACTTTCTCATCCTATCATGGAATTTACTTTGGCTATCCAAAAAGAATGCGGATTAGCTTTGAATAGAAAAATGGATAAAGAATAAGAAGACAAAATTAACAAGTCAAGTATTTAATTTTCACTAAGTACCTGGATTAGACAAAAAAAAAATTACTTGTGGAAATGCAAGACCTAACTTCACCTTTGCATTAAATGGGAACTTTAAAATATTTCTCCCAACTTAAATTACGAATATCCCTGTGGACTTATTATGTTGCCTTCAAAATGAAAACTAATCATGCACACACGTATGCATGACGTGAGATTGAACATCCGTATCTCCCGAAAATCCAAAATCTATGAGTCTCTTCCACTCTATATTAAGTACCATTTACCTATAGTTCTTCTGGTCAATTGCAATCGGAAATCACTAAAATGACGATCCACATAAGACGTCATTTCGAGTAAAGTTATCTATGTCAGCGTGTCACGCAGGACGATCGATGATGGTTGGATACCACATTAGTAATTGTCAGGAATGACTAATTTAGAACTCCGCGCAAAGATATAGGACTATTTTGGCCAAATTGAATATCAATCTTAGAGACCTGATTTGGCAACTATCCCTAACATCTTTCCAAACAAATTTCATTCTCCATTTATATATGGCTTGGATTTCAATGCAATTTACACATACATCAAAACATGTTCAAAGCACATACAACTTGGATACGTGGCTTAGATGGACGTTCGATTAGACATTAAGTTCAAAGAATCTCAGTGGATTTCACTTTGTATCTTACTTGATCCCTGAGTACTTTATGGGTCCGAATATGATAGCGTTAGGTCTACAATAGAATTGGGTGGGACTTCCCGAGCTGAACCTTTCTCTGCCCGTGAACCAAACAAAAGAAAAACATGACGAAAAGGCACGTATGCAAAATCCGACGGATAACATTGCAGCATCCTTTTTTTTGTCCCTTAAGCATCGTCGTGATCTAAGACCCCCTCTCGACTAGCATAACATGCATCGTTGGCTAATGAGACCGATGATTGTCCCAAATTTTCAATTTGAGCTTAAAAAAAAAAAAGGATTCATACTAGGTCAAGTCCGTTTAAAGCGTACTAATGCGACCTAACTTGTAAATTGTTTGAGCAGGTACTTTATCGACCTGATGTGTTTGGTAGTATTACACATAAATTGTTTGTAATGGACAGGCTTAGTAACAAATGAGCAAAAATATGAACCCGGGCGGAACTGTCCCGACTTCTTGCCGACTTCCAACCTCCTTGACTTTGAAGAAACAGTGGGAAGTCAATAAACGCAAAAGATTAGGAGGAAAGTAAATCTTTTAATTGCAAGATTACCACAATATATTCAGATGCTGGCTAAGTTAATCCTAGTTCTTGCCCTTGCGATGTATCGCTAAGTGTTTGACCAAATCCCTTCCATTCTTACAACCACGATGCCTTTTCCCTTCCGCTCCCCACCCTACAACTTAGACATGGTCATTTGAAACCGTAGGCCCGAAATCGACCCGTTGATCGAGCCCACGATTCCAAATTGGAACTGGAACCGGCCTTCGCGGGCCAGTTCCGGTTCCGAACCGCCACATAAATAATAATAATAATAATAATTTATTTATAATTTATAATGTTTTTATTACACAAAAAATAATGTTTTGTTTTTCAAATTTTATTACAATGTATAATTTGATTAATGATTATAATCTATAATTATTAATTAATTTATTTTATTATTTTAAAAATAAAATTAAAAGTTCAAAACCGGAACCGGGAACCTTCCCAAAACCGGCGGTTCCGTGGAACTGGCCACGTCTACAAGAAGTGGATCCCCTACCTAAATGGGTTTTAAGGCACGGGCTGTCCATTGCAAAAATGGACGATCCAGATTTTTTTAAAAAAAAAAAAAAACCCAAAATATTCTCCATCTATACATAGGATCTTAGCCATCCATTTCAAAATGGACAGCCGAGATCCACTAAGTCACCCCTGCCTTTCCTCAAAACCTAGTTATTCTAAAGTTCATCTTGACATGTTAAAACCCAGAACAAACAGATGTTCCAAGATATCGTGAACAACTCTAGGTGTTACACCCAGATTGAAGACCAAGTCGAAACTTTTCTATAGACACGGTCAACATAATAAAATCCGTGACTTAAATATATCACAAGTGCCATAAGTTGTATATAGCGCTCATTTTAGTGCAAAAAATTTAAAATCAATCACTTTAGTAATAAGTTTTTGTAACTTCGATCACTTAAGTATCGACTTTTTTTTAAACGTTCACTTTAGTGCCAACCCTGATTTAAGCTGACGTGACTCACCAAAAATCCGACACATGTATTTTTTATTATTATTTGAGCTGACGTAGCTTATCGGACTTAGCATAATCGTTTTTTAAAGAAGTTGACATTTAAGTAATCGAAGTTATAAAACTTAGCATTAAAGTGACAAAACTTAACATTAAAGTGACCGATTTGAAAGTTTTGGCTCTGAATTGATCGAAGTTACAAGAACTTAGCACTAAAAAATGATCGATTTGAAAGTTTTGGCACTAAAGTAAGAACCATATATAATTTATGGCATTTGAGATGTACTTAACCCTAAAATCCGTCAACCGAGCTTATCTTCCCAGCCGTTAGAAGGAAAGATTTTAACAACCGACGGATAAAAAAAAAACATAAATGATACAAATGGTCCCTGAACATTGATTCAATGTATAATTTGTTACTGAACTTTAAATTTGTTCAATGCAGTCCCTAGACTTTAACCCAATTGCGAGGTTATCCTGGAACTTGAATTAATGTAAGGATAATATTGAGCATTTTCACACAATTCAGATACTAAATTGAGCATGTACCAATGATTCTGGAATTACATTGAGCTAATTTAAAGTTTAGAAACCACATTATTCATTGGGCCAAAATTCAGCAACTGTTTGTGTTACTGTCTCATCCGACAATGGTGACAACTGAAGACACTGCACTGTTTCTTTCTTAACGTTGATTTGCTATCAAAGTAGGGACCAGATGCACCTTTAAAAACCAGAGACCGTCACTCTCATTCCATCAGAACTTGCTCTATTTTGTGGTATTTGATGACGTGCCGTTCCATTTTTGTCCCAACAGCCGAGCAATGGCAATCGCAGGCGGCCGCACATCGTTTGTCTACTCGGAATGATGGCTTAGTTTCGCGCTCTGTCATTAGAAAAGGAGGGAAAAGAGAGGAATTTAAGAATCAGCTTTGATAACGAGACTTAGTTGAAGCTTGATGCCAAGAACTTTCTTGTAGTCTCTCATGGAATTTCATGTCCCCTAATATGCTCCGTCGGAAAGATCAGTAGAGAAAAACCAATGGAGGAACAATCTGGACTGATAAGACAAGACAAAAAAAAAAGTGCAGATTTGTCTTAATTTAGGTGAAATAGAGATTGACCATTTTGATGATGAACTTCATGAGTGATAGTTAGTGAGATGCGGTTGGCCAAATCTCTTCCTAACTTTGGAATTATGAGATGTAATCAATTATATGGAACACACCCAAATTGGTAAAATCACAAGTTCTCACATTCACGCAGCACGTCAAATGTCCATTCAGCTAACCTGCATTAGGAGGACGAAGATCCTTTCTACCTGCTATAGAATCCTAGCTTCATCAATGAACTAGTCAGGACTCAGGAGTTAGGTTCTTATAATCACTGGGGCTGTAACCGGCGAATAGCTCCGCAAGCAGCGAATTCTTCCTTCTGGGATTGCATCTCATGTCTCGACAGAGCTGATCGTTGCAGTATATTTGCAGCATGACGCTGACCCGATACCTCTTGTATTTGTCGCGCCCGTATCGACGAATGCATCTTTCCCACTTCCTCGCCTCGTCCTCCATCTCTCTTATTGTCGGTAGCTCGAACTGCCCAGCGAGAAACTGCGCGAGCCACTTACTTCTCATCTCGGTCGTGTACAAAACAGAGGGACTATCCGCATATCCTAGTATCGCCAGTTGCGGAATCCTTGGATGAATGCATTCCCTGAAAAGAAAAAAAAAACGTTTGGCTGAATATTCGAACCCAACTTGCAAGATGAAATGGGAATTAAATTCAAAGCAAAGAATTGACTCAGAATGGCGAAATTTGCTGCAAACAATACCTATACAGAGGATAGGATGACCCGGCTAAGCATTTCTGGAAGTAATTTGATGAAAAGATGTTCTTGAGCTTCTCGTCACTTTCATACCCCGTAGCGAAGATGACTACATCTGTCGGATGATACGAATGTGCGCCCCCTGCTAGGATCAATCCAGTACGGCAAAAGTGGAAGCGCGGTGATTTCTTCAGGAGAAGGCTTCCTCCTTCCACGGCACGGTAAAAGTTGGATGGCAGGGTGGGGGTCATGCAAGACATGAACTGTTCAATGAGGCCGTGGTCGGGGACCATGTCGTACTTCTTCAGCGGATATATCCATCTGAGATACGTCTCGACCAACTTCGAGAACATAGCCATCTGAAATCAGTGTCGCAGGGAATCCCGTCACAACATCATGCCGTCGACATGAAGTGCTTGAAGGACAGTGCATCCAAGTTGATATCATATCATGAACTTTTCTTCTTTTGGAAGATATTGCTCAAACATTTGGAACAGTTCAATCAGACACGAATGCAATATGTGCACCGATCGGGCGATACGATAGAATCAACTTGCTCATTTCCAAGCAATTTGATGAGAAACTAAGAAAAACAATTCATGCAAGTTCAGATACTTTAAACAGTAGCTACGCGAACATCGAACTTCCAAGATGTTGGTGCTTATTTTTCCGACTCTGATCAAAGGTCTACTTACTATTGTTTTCTGAAGTTATTGAGAAGACAAGGACATTACCAGTGGGGAAAATAGAACTGCCAAGAGCCAAAGGAAGAACCCTTCACCGGGCTTGTGAACCATGAGTTCAGTGAAGCGATTGAGGTTTCCAAATATGAAGGCGACCAAGTAATCCGGAAGTGTCCAGTGCGCCGTCTTGAACAGTAATGTGCACGGGTACCTGCTCCCTACACATGATTACTCCATACAGAAGTAAATGTACTCGTACAGAACCTGCAAACTGATCAAGAAAAGAAGCACTTCATACCGTTCCTTGTGGCAACTTCCACTGCAATGTCAATGGCTGATTTCTGAGATCCAACAACTGTGACCCACTTCTCTCCGGTCAATGCGGCCGCGAGACCCCGACCCATCACGGCATAATCCATGGAATGCAGAACCTTGCCCTCAAACGCTTCGGGTCCTTTCAAAGGGAACTCCGGTACTCTCGGCAAGTCGCTGAACATTCCGATGCATAGGATAACAAAATCGACCTGGTGCACCTAACCTCGGCAAAATAAAGAAGATCTCCGTCATGAATTGCAGGGCATGCAATGAGTCATCCGGGTACTACTTAAATTACAGGAGGAATAAAGAGCAAATTTTCCAAAGCTGGGATCGGGATCTCGTAATCCCAGAACCTACTGGACCGTTGATTCAGCGAAACTGCCTAAGAACGGAAGGATCTATTTTCCCAGTGCGCTTTTCGCGCGTCATCTGATAAAAATCTGAAAGCAGAGACCTAGGATGTGGTAAATCTTTCTGCCCTTTCACCTCAGATGAAATGCCATAGAGGAAATGCAAATGAAATCTTCAAATCATTTCTACAAAAGAAAAAAACTCCCAGTGTCTATGTGATGTTCACTTTTTGATTGCATAGTTACAAGTTTTTTAACGCTTCATTGCATTTCTCAATGAGTCAGAACTTCATTGCACCTACTGAAAGACGGAAGGAAGTAAACTGACTCGATTGCAATTTATAGAGCAGATCCGGGGCAACATCTGATCCCTACCTCAACGCCAGCACATGCCGCCACCGTATCCTGGACGACAACATTCCACTTTCCGCCACTGGAGAACGGCCGGCCGCCGCCGCTGCCAATCCACGTCTGCCAATCACTCATGTCTTCTGCATTTCCCGGCTTCCTGACATAGTCGATCCCAGTCACCTTACAGTTGAACTTGATCTTGGGCAGAATCCCGAAGCGGCTCGCATACGAGTCCAGGTACTGCATCACCTGTTCGTGGCGGGGGAAGGTCTCCGTCACCGACGCCGGCCACGGGAAGTCTGAGAACTGGTAAAGCTGCTTAGGCGTCTGGAGCTTGGTGGACTCGATGGTCCGCGACCAGACACCGCCGACAACACCGTGAGCCTCGAAGACGACAGGGTCGAAGCCTTTCTCGATCAGGTGCTTGCACGCCACAAGGCCACTGATTCCGGCACCGACGATGGCCACCCGCTGCTTCAGCTGCATTTTCTTTTTGGTCCCCTGTGAGAATGCAAAGTCTGATAGCACCATGGTGTGGATGACGATGGTGAGTCTCAGGAATCGTTTGGGCCCGTCCCGAAATGCCCACTCATTCAAATTCACGAGTGCTTGATGATGACACGAGCAAAAGAGGCAAGGGCCAACTGAAATTGAGAGCTTCGAGGGACTCACCCAGTCGCCACCAGGTGTTCCGTCACGGACGCAGGATTGTGAAACGTTGGCTTGCACCTGGTGCCTCATTCCAAAATAGACATGAACGTTGCATGAATTCCCTGGCGAGTTGAGAATTCTTTTGCATTATAATTTACTTCCGTAATCTGCAAAACCCGATAGAATTTCAAGCGTCCTTGGTATCTCGACAAGGAAGCGCAGAAGAAGAATATTCGCAATAATTTCACACCATCTCTTGTCAAGGCAGTCAGGCTCGGCCTCACTCTCCACCCTAGTCAGGCCGATTCGTTGCATGCGTCACCCCTTAAAGTTACGGCTGTTTATTTAACTTGGGATATCCGCTCCTGCACCGATACAATGAACCAAGAATTAATAAAAAGTGCGATTGGATGATTATGCATCACAATTTGCCATGGCCCTGGCCTTCTCCCTGCCAACAAATTTCTGAGTCTTCCCGGCAGAAGTCATGGGCGCCATAGCGCCGCAACTAATCCCTGCAAAACTTCGATTATTACCACCTCGGTGAGGCTGAACCCATCCTTCAACTTCACGAAAGCACGAGGAATATTCGCCCAAGCGATCGTCGGGTTGGGTAGCGTCTCCCCACAGCGGCTGCCTCGAATATTGCCAGATGACCAAATAACACGGATTCTGCCTCGATTGTGCTGATTTTCTCTCCAACGATAATATGCTCGTGTGTTTGGCGCTCTTTCACTCCTATGTAACCATCAGGCTGCTTCCCGCGCATATCGCCAGGCCACGACCTCACCCCCCAGGTCATGCCGTCGGATGGTACACTTCCCATTCGTGACATGGTCTTTAACATCGGCTTCTTCCAGGCCAAGGTGGCGGACTCCCTATCGGGTCTTCAATTTCTGGCACGCACGGCTGTGGGGAAGAGAATCCCATTCCAGTTTCTAAGTGCAGACCCTCGGCTGGACCGTGTTACCTAGAGGCCAGGACCCTAGAGCTTCTATCCTGGAAATGACTTGTGGAGGTGGCGCCGCTCCGCAGTTCGCTGGCCGGTGCATTGATAATCATGTTCAAAACTGTGGGAGCGCCGCCCATGTGACACACCCTAGGCTGAGCATTAATAGGGGTATGTTCATAGGGGTGAGCAACATGAAGTTGGGAACCAACCGGACCGTGCGAAATTGACCAATTTAGACGGCTTCCGAGGGCATCAGTCCTATTTTCAATTTCATAAAATTAGAAACATCTATTTTCGATACGGTTCTCAATTTTAGTGGTGGAACTGCCAGCTAGAGGACCCCACCCCCCTCCCCTCCTTAAAAAAAAAAAAAAAATAGCATGTGACCTATTTCGTTAGACCACCCGAAAACTGACCAAATTTAGTCCGGCCCGGTTCTAGGACTTGGTAATCCGGTTCTCGGTTCCAAAAACTAAAAAATGATCTTTGTGGTCCGACTCTCCATTCCTAAGTGGAATCAAACCGGATTGGAAATCGATGAATCCTAACCGAGCAACATTTTCGAATATGTGTTTGATGACACACACATATATATATATATATATATATATAACATAGCGTCACCGTGGGCATAATTTAGAACCATTTGGGATAGTTTTCCTTAGTAAAACAATTGGCAATTTCGGAAGAATAAATCAATGTTGGTACTTTGTAAGTGAATTTTTGGTTTAGATTTGGCGGTGAGCAAGGCTTTTGCGAATTTACCCGCATATTTTGGCTTGACATAACACTAAAAGTCTGCCCAGTGCTCAGTCACCTTACAGTTGAACCTGATCTCTGGCATGATCCCGAAGCGATCCTCTTAGGGGTCGAGGTAATCCACTACTGGTCCTGGTCGGGGAAGCTCTCCATCACCGAAGCCCGCCACGCAAAGTCGGAGAAATTGGAGGAACTGCCTGGGCATCTGGAGCTTAGTGGACTTGATGGTCTGCGACCAGAAGCCGCCGATGGCATCACAAGCCTCGAAGACAGTGTTGGGGTCGGAGCCTCCTCGATCCCGTACTTGCACACGATGAGACCGCTGTTTCCATTGCCAACGGTCGCCACTGGCACTCACTGCTTCAGCTCCATGTATTTATGTTTCTGTTGACGATGCAATTCGGATCAGTGTCGTCGTGATGTTGTTGACGACGACGATGAAGCCAACGAGACTAGCAAATGGTTTAAGCTCGTCATTGGCGTGGTGACTTCAATTTTCACGTCCACACAAATTGACGACGTGTCATCACCAGGCGTCACCGAAAATAAGACATCTCGTTTGCTCGAAAAGAGCTTTATCATCCCAATTTCGTCGAACGCTAAAGTGGAGATCAGTTCGGTGCTGACAAGGTGTGGCGAGGTGTGGCAAAATTTTTCTCTGGCAGAAAAAGGTTAAGTCTTAGGGGGTGGATGACAAAATATATGTTCCAGAAAGAGTTTCTCGAACAGAAATAATGGCAAAAAATTTCTATTTCTGGAATATAAATTTATTTAATCGGCGAAAGTGAGGCGATCAACGGAGGACGGCCGGCGACCTCTGGTGGCCGTCCGGCAATTGGCAGCAATTAGAGGCGACCTCCGATGACCGGCTGCTGTTGGAGGCGACGTCCGGTGGCTGGCCAAGGACCTCCGGCGGGGGTAGCAGGGGGCGATCGGCGGTCAAAGAGGTGCGACCGATGGCGGACATCGTCAATGAAGATTTTTATTTCTATTTCTATTTGTCAGAGAAGTAACTTTTATTTTGTTTTTCATTTTTGTTTCAAATCTATTTCTGTTTTTCAAAATTGTTCCAGAAATAGTTTCTTGCATTTGCGTCACCAAACGAATTTATGTTTCAAATCTATTTCAGAAATAGAAAACTCATCTAGAAACAGTTTATACAAATAACTATCATGCACCCCTTAAAGAGGAGTGGGCACGTTTCTGGATGTTGTCTTTTTTGAAAACCGTCTGGTTGCCAGTTTAGCCACCAAAGAATTGAAGCACGTTGAACCGGGGGAGACATTCGTCTCTCGACCCCGGTCCATTGTATAAGCCCCCATACCTGAGGCTTACAAGACTCACATGATCAGTGGTTATGACGTAACCAATCAATTGTAGCCGAATCCAGGCATATATTTCCATTTGATTCACACAACTCCTGAGCAGGGTTGCCGTACACATCAAGGACAATTGATGAACACACCCTTAAACTAGTAACATCTTAATTCTAGATATCCGCTCTGTGCAACAATAAAACGAAGCAAGAATCAAGAATACCTGTTACTGGGCGATTATAGCTTACAGTTTGCTGCCCAATTTTCTAGTAAGGCTTCCCATGGCCTTGGCCTCCTCCCTAAGGACAAATTTCCGTGTCTTCCCGGTTGAGGTCTTCGGAAGATCGGTGAAAACAACAGTCTTGGGCGCCATAAAGTGCGGCAGTTTGTCCCGGCAATACATGAGTATTTCCTCCTCAGTAACCTTGCACCCATCCTTCAACTTCACGAACGCACAAGGAGTTTCCCCCCAGTAATCGTCCGGTCTCCCGACGACAGCTGCCTCAAGTACAGCTGGATGACCGAATAAGGTGGATTCCACCTCAATTGTGCTTACATTCTCTCCCCCTGAAATAATGATATCCTTGGCACGATCTTTTAGTTCTATGTAACCGTCCGGGTGCTTCACGCCCAAATCACCACTCCTGAACCACCCGCCCTTAAATGCAGCCTCGGTTGCTTTCGTGTCTTTTAGATATCCATTCATCACGGTGTTGCCCCTGAACATGACCTCGCCCATGGCCTTAGCATCGGACGGTACACTTTTCATCGAGACAGGATCTTTAACATCGACTTCTTCCATGCCAAGGTGGTGCAGTCCCTGTCGGGACTTAATCTTAGCACGTGCTTCAGGGGGGAGAGAATCCCATTCTGGTTTCCAAGTGCAGACTGTTCCTGGCCCATAAGTTTCTGTCAAGCCATAGGCGTGCGTTACCCCGAATCCCAGCGCTTCCATCCTGAAAAGGACCTCTGGAGGTGGCGGGGCCGCGCCAGTCATGACCATGACCTTTCCAGGCAGCGACTTCCGTTCGCTTGCTGGCGCATTGATGATCATGTTCAGAACAGTGGGAGCGCCACCCATGTGAGTCACCTTATGCCGAGCCACATTTTCGAATATGCCTTCCGCAGTGACACTTCTCAAGCAAATGTTTGTCCCACCCTGAGCTGCGATAGCCCAAGTGAGACACCAGCCATTGCAGTGAAACATGGGCACGCACCATAAATATACGGGCATCGATTGCATCTCGTTCAGAAGAGCTGCTGCTAGAGAATTCAGATAAGCACCTCTATGGCTGTAGATGACGCCTTTTGGGTTCGATGTGGTTCCCGAAGTGTAGTTCAGAGAGATGGGATCCCATTCATCTTCGGGCCACTTGACCTTAAAATCAAGTTTGCCAGATGCCAAGAGATGTTCATATTCCATGTGCTGGGAAGTGGCATTCGTGTAGCCGATATTGGAGGATATTTCAGGACCATCTTGGATTATGATTAGAGTAGGTAATTTGATCATTGATTTTGACAGTATGTCAAATGCTCCCAGCATAATATGAAGAAACTGGCAGTCCACAAAAACAATTTTTGCCTCAGAATGCTTTAGCAGCACAGATACCATTGCTGAATCGTGGCGGATATTCAGTGTACAAAGAACCGCCCCCGCCATTGGAACACCAAAATGTAGCTCGTACATGGCTGGAACATTTGGCACCAAAGCAGCAACCTGTTCAAGTAGATCGAGACTAAGGCAGGCAAAAGAGGATCTTCGAATATGATTAGCTATGCGCAATGTAAGAGACTAGACAACAACAAAAAAGATACGAAAAAATTTACTAAACAGATGAGTAAAGCAGGGGAATTTAACAACGGGGAATCTTTCTAATTAGATTCCCGGCACCACATGTAAGAAGGGTCGGACCAAGTGGACCAGAAAATTAGGTAGACACACATCTAACAAGAACCTGCGTGGAGTAACCAAGAATAGATATAAATGACATTGGCACGAGACTACTTCACCCCTAACCCTTACCAAAATCAATATCAACTGATAAATCCGTAGATTGTTTAACTGACTTCGAGACCCATATTTGATCCAAGAGGTAAGGAGAAAACATGTTCCTGTCAGGCATTTAACCCCATTTGGGACACAATTGGCTAATCCAAAGTGTGAGAGATACTAAATTACCATCATCTCCGTGCTGCTCGAACTATCAGAATCCAAAGATATACACCACAAAAAGGCATCTTAGCAGCTTAAATCAGATACTGAAGTGTTAACCTTTTCATCCTTCCACAGTAATTTGGGAAGTACAAGGGAGAAGTAGACTCCGACACTCAATGAAGAGAAACAAAACCGAAAAAAGTGATTAGGACATCAGGGAAAACAGGCAAGAGAATCCGAGTTTCAAGTTATGACATCATGATGGTAACTATAATGGGGGAATGACGCAATTTCGGAGAACAGAGCATTGATCAAAGAGGCTTGTTTCTGCAATGTTTCGACCAAAGCAAGGCATACTAAGCTATTAAAAGCCATACAGATGCTTCGTCATGTGCTTTATTGGACCACTGAATTTCATCCAAAAGACAGAATCCAAGATTCATCTCCAAGTCGACGCGAAACTTCTAACAACATCCGAAACACGAGAGAAGCAATCCAAACACCGGAATCCCAAGCACAGTCCATCATCGTCACCTCTCGTCGTCAACGCGCCGAAAGAGACGAATCCAAACCGAAAAAGCAAGAACGGCACGATCGAGACAAACCTCGCTTCACGTTCACCTAGCGATTGGGAGGGGAGGGGAGGGGAGGGGAAGGGAGGGGAGCGAAGCGGAGTCGACTCACCACGACGCCGTGGGAGACGCCCAACCCGTCGAGGGCGGAAGCGAGCTTGACGCACCGGCGGAGCGTCTCCCCCCACGTGTACCGGACGTCCCCGTACACAACGGAAAGCCTGTCCCGGTAGACCACGGCCGAGCGCTCGAGGAAGCTGATGGGAGTCAGGGGAACGTAGTTCGCTGAGCACCTCATCATTCCCTCCATCTGCTTCTTGCTCGTCATGGGGTCCGGCATCGGAGAAGGAGAAGAGGGCGACGATAGAGATCAAGAAGCGAGAAGCTTGGGATGATCTTTGGAGGTGGAAAGCAAATGGATCGAATGACGACGAGCGAAATCCCACGAGCCGTCAAAAAAATACTTTAAAATTAAAGAGTTAAATCCACTCCATAAATTATTTTGTCGTATTATAAGGAAAAATTAAGAACCCAAAAAGTTAATCTACGAAATCGAATAAGGAAATTAAAAAAGCAGCATCCTACGAACGTTAAAGCAATTTACTAACTTGGTCGATCATATACGTTTGAAGTTATCGATCGTGAAATAGGCTAATCATCCTTTGAACTAACTTTTAAAATAATAAAAATATGATACTATCCGACACGAATTTCAAATCTCAATTAATAATAAATTTAAATCACAATAATCACACGAGAGTATAGGTGATCGTTTTCGGATCCGGTCTGATTCTCCTCACAAATCGAGAATCGGATCGGACCATTGATTCGGTTCGATTCTCGAATGGTTTCAAGGAACTTGTGTTCGTGAAAAATTTCTACCTATATAATTATCTTCTCAATTTTGCATCGGCTTGACATTTTCCCGCTTCCGTGTTTTGCCGGTGGCCTTCTCTGGGTTAATCTTCAGTGCATGCTCGTCATGCGCTCTTGAACTATTTAGAGGTTGCGTATTGTTCCTTGACTTTCCATGAAAAACACTAAGTAAGAACAATGAGTGAGGCACAAAGACGATCAAATCTGCTGCTGGGACTTACAAGAGACGTAGAGAGGCGAAGAAAGAGGGCTGCGAAGTCAAGCAAAGCAAATCCTAAATAAGTAAACATTAGGTTTATTTTTAAAAATTAAAAAAAAATTGACATGTTCAGTCCAATCCTATATTCTTAGAACTGGGCCGCCCAATCACCGATTTCAATTTCAAAAATAGGGAATCAAACCATATTCCTCTAGAATCGGAAACCAAATCATCGATCCCAGTCTGAGTGGACCGATTTGCTCACCCACATGCGAGAAAGATATGCGAGTTGAAGCCTCGTCTTGAACTAATGCAAAAACCAAGATATCATTTCACCTAATTGGATAAGTTAATTTACAAATTGTCATTTGTCATTTACGATTCTCCATGCAATATTATTAGGGATTAAAAAAATAGCATCGAATACGTGATTTACGATGTTTACAGGTAATTCTCGAACTCTAATCTTTGATTACGAGATGAAATTTCGCTACTCGATGAACGAAAAGGAAATTTACAAAAGCAGAAGCTTTTTTTTTAACAGAATTTAGTTATCAATTCCCCTTACTAAGTACTTTGATAAATCATCGGGAAATTTTCAAAAAAAGAGACTAAAATGGCATCATTTTATCAAATAAGGATTTAGAGTGAAGTTTCAAATAATGGTGAAGTGGTCAAATCGTTTAAAAAAATACATAACCAAAGGGCATTTTTATCTGTCAATCTTTGCGAATTTCTCCTCCCCTCCTCTCCTGTTCATCTTTCTCCTCCAGAACGCCGACGAGGTATACAGCGAGAACGAGATGAAGCTAAAGATAAAGGAGGAATGGAGGGCGTGGTCCCACCGGCAGCTGGTGGCCGGCTGGGTGGAGAGCTACGAGGGTGGGCTCACGCTAGCGAAGGTGAGGGGCGCCGGCCACCAGGTCCCCCGTCTTCGCACCCGATCACTCGCGCGCTCTCTCTCTCTTCGTCCATTTCGTCGCCACCGACGCCTTGCCATCTTCCCGTCGTTAAGCGAGCTGATCCAAAAGTTCGCTCATTGCTTCTCTGTTTTAAAGGGCTTTGATTCGATGAGCTGAATAATCAATAAGTCAAAGACAATGCGAAACCGTTGACATTTCCAAGATACACGATCCGATTCTCCATCAGTCCTTTTCACACATCTTCTCTTGTAAATCAAGAAACTCACCGGAGGAAGAAGAAGAAGATCAGAGAAGAAAGTAAAAGCTAAATTCACCCATGTAGACCTTTTCGAGGGATTCAAAGTTCACAAGGTAAGCGAACCCATAGTCCATGTTATTGAGCATTGCCTCCTGCAGCTCCTCGCCCGACGTCGCCGTCGCGTCGGCCGAGAAGAACACCCTGAACCCCCTCTGCTCGCCGTCCTCGTCTCACAGCACAGGTTCGTCGTGACCCCTACCACGATCGCTCCAGCCTCTCTTTGCACGTACTCACTTCGTCTCATAGCGGCTTAGCCCCAACACTTGCCGCCATCTTCGGCTGGCAATGAGCAGCGACTCCACATCCGCGCAACCCTTGCTACCGTAGTTAGATGATGTAAAATAGTTGACATGTGATTATCTTGATAAATTGGATCGCCAGAAGGCCACATGACTTTACCGGTAATTCTGATCTTGGGTCAAACAATCGCGCTCAAAATTGGTCGGTTGAAGTGAAATGACCGTCTGATTCAAAGTCACCGTTTTACCGTGATTTACGATAGATTTTAGCATTTCGGAGTCGTTTAGGCCACTTTTCAGCAGTTTTTCTATTTTGACAGTTTTGAATTTTCGCGTAATTCTCGAGATTTCAATTTGATTCCTTTTAGATAAGATTAGATTTCATTCAATTAATGTTATCATTAGTTATCCACATTTCTTTCGGAGTCCTATCTATATATATGGGCGTCATCTCTTTGTAATATTCAGACTTTAATTAATTGAATACAGTTTTTTATGAGGAATTGATTTCATGTTTATCGCTACCCTGCGTCATTTGGTATCATAGTGAAGTTTCTCCTTGTGACGATGACAAAGAACGTGAATCAACAAATCTCCGCAGCTAAGGGCGATGAGCCTATTTCACGTAAGGAATTTACCCAGTTCGCTAAGGAAACTCGGCGGGCTCTGCACAACCACCAACGGACAATGCAAGACTTACTTGCTGCCATCCAACGATTATCTGCAAACCCTAACCATAATCTTGGCATCCTTGCAGCCAAGCGAATTCCTGTCTCTCGTGATCCCGAAGTGGCTATGGAGCGAAGGGCGAATCCCCGACAAAGACGACGAGACTATGTCGAGGATTCTGAAGCAGAATATGAGGAAGAAATCTTAAATGTTCCTGCTCGTGGAAACCGTTGATATAGGGACATCCTGGACAAACCTATTTGTGGAGGTTGACGACATGGAGGATATCGACAAGAGCCTGAACAGTATCAACTAAAGGTTGATCTTCCTACTTTCAATGGTAACTTAATTGAAGATTTTCCAAATTGGCTTTGGGAGGTCGAAAAATTCTATGATGCCATGGAAATTGAAGAGAATCGTCAAGTTAAGCTTGTGGCGTATAAATTAAACAGTGGTGCTTCGGCCTGGAGGGAACGGACACAAGTTCCCAGCGCCGACAAGGGAAAGCCCCTATCCAAACTTGGAATCGCATGAAAGAATTGCTGAAGGATCGATTTTTGCCTCCTGACTTTGAATAAGTTTTGTTCCAGCAATTTCAGGCTCGCAAGCAGGGGAGTCGAACTATTCAAACTTACACGGAGGAGTTCCTTAGACTTTCGACCCGCAATAACCTGACCGAATTTGAGGCACAACAAACCGCTAGGTATATCGACGGTCTTCGCTTAAACATTCAAGATCGTGTTTCTTTGCATCGTTTGTATTCTGTCGAGGATGCACAAAAGATGGCCAGAAAAGTGGAATTACAGTTGGAACGGAGTAACTATTCGAGCAAAGGGGGAAATTACACTCCACTGGGGCAATTCGCACAAGGAAAATCTCTGGAGGGAGGTGAGTCTATTGGTCGGCAATTCAACAACACAAACCGAAATTCGGGGAGTAATGTTGATGCACCCAAGCCTACTGAGGCCCCTGCGATAAAGGCTCGTGATGTTGCTTCGAACCGTTATGCCAAACCCTATCCAGGGAAGTGCTTTAAATGTAATGAATTTGGGCATTGTTCCAATGATTGTCCGCGACGAAAGATGGCAAATTTGGTTGAACCTGAAGATGAGCTTTATGATGAAGATTAGGGAGACGAAGAGGAGATAGCCGACGAAGAAGGGGAACGTGTTAATTGCGTGGTTAGACGACTGTTGTTAACTCCACGGAAGGAGGATTCGCAGCGGAATAACCTTTTTCGCACCCGATACACTATAAGTGGTAAGGTCTGCGACATTATTATTGATAGTGGAAGTTGCGAGAATGTTGGATTGCAGACACTTGTTGATCATCTCCAACTAAAGATTGAAGCTCACCCCTCACTCTATATGATTGGCTGGATTCATAAGGGACCAGAATTAATGGTAACTTAGATTTGTCGTTTGCCTATTTCTATTGGAAAAACGTACAATGATACGATAATCTGTGATATCGTTGAGATGGATGCATGCCACGTCTTGTTGGGATGACCATGGCAATATGATGTTGATGTTATTCACCAAGCGCCTGAGAACATTTATTCGTTCGTGTTGGGAAGGACGAAAATTACCCTTCGTCCCTTAGATGAAGCTATTCATATTTCGCGACCCTCTCAAATGCAGGCTAAGGGTAGTGAAGATGGTATTCTACTTAATATTCGTAAGAGGAACGGTATATATTTAATTGTTGATGATGGGTCTAAGCATGAAACCATTGTGATCTTAGAAACTTTGCAGCCTTTATTTAAGACTTTCTCTGGTATTACTATTGAAGACCTACTTGATGGACTACCCCCATTGCGAGACATCCAGCATCAGATTGATTTCCTACTCGGCGCTAGTCTACCTAATCTGCCACATTACTGTATGACCCAGAAGGAGAATTAGATACTAAGAGATAAAGTGGTAGAACTTCTGCGAAAAGGTTTTATCCAAGAAAGCACGAGTCCTTGTGTTGTTCCTGCTTTGCTTACACCGAAGAAAGATGGCAACATGCGAATGTGTGTGGATAGTCAAGCGATAAATAAAATTACTGTGAGGTATCACTTCTATATTTCTCGTTTGGATGATATGCTCGACAGGTTATCTAGTTCAAAGATCTTTTCGAAAATCGATTTGAGGAATGGTTACCATCAGATTCGCATGAGGCCTGGGGATGAATGGAAGACGACGTACAAAACCAACGAAGGACTTTATGAATGGTTAGTTATGCCATTTGGACTTAGCAATGCTCCTAACACTTTTATGCGTCTGATGACACAAGTCCTTAAACCTTTCTTGGGCAAGTTTGTGGTGGTTTATTTCGATGATATACTTATCTATAACCCAGATAAACGGCAGCATGTAGAACATCTTCAAGATATTTTGCAGGTTTTGGAGGAGAATCAACTTTATATTAACCTGCCCAAATGCAGCTTCATGACGAATCAATTGTTGTTTTTGGGATATATTGTTAGTGCAGATGGGCTTCGAGTTGATGGAGCGAAGATTGCTGCCATTAGAGATTGGCCTATGCCTAAGACTGTTCGGGAAGTACGAGGTTTTCATGGGCTGGCGACATTCTATCGCAGGTTCATCCGTAATTTCAGTACTGTCTTAGCACCTATTACATAATATTTAAAGAATGGGCAATTTAAGTGAAGTGAAGAGGCCGAGACGAGTTTTGCCTTGATAAAATATCTACTGCTCATGTTCTTACTTTGTCAAATTTTGATAAGTTGTTCGAGCTAGATTGTGATGCCTTTGAAGTAGGAATTGGTGCAGTCTTATCGCAGGTTGGGAAACCAGTTGCTTATTTCAGTGAGAAGTTGAATGAAGTTCGACGACGATGGTCCACCTATGAGTAGGAATTCTATGCAGTAATTCGAACTATTAAGCCCTGGCGGCTTTATCTTTATCAACATGAATTTCTATTGAACACTGACCAACAAGCACTCAAATACATCAAGGGCCAAAAGCATTTAAATAAGATGCATGAGCTTTGGGTTTCTTTTTTGGAACAATTTAATTTTGTGCTTCAACATAAGGCTGGTCATCTGAATAAAGTGACCGATGCTCTAAGCCGTCGAGCTGCTTTATATGTCACTATGAAAAACGAAGTGGTGAGCTTTGAGATTTTATGCGACCTTTATGCTGAAGATGAAGATTTTCAAGACACTTGGCGAAGTGTCAAGATGCTAGTTCTGAAGGTGATATGATTATTCATGGTACTTACTTATTTTATGGCAACAGGTTGTGCATCCCGTGTAGTTCTCTTCGCGAGAAACTAATTCGGGAATTACATGGTGGAAGCCTTGGAGGACATCTAGGGTGTGATAAGTCTATCGCCTTGGTAGAAGAAAGTTACTTTTGGCCACAATTAAAGCGTGATGTTGGGCGTTTTGTGCAGAAATGTCCTGTCTGCCAAGTTGCAAAAGGGTGTTCTTAGAATACTGGCCGTTATACACCATTGCCAATTCCAACTAGACCTTGGGTGGACATATCTATAGATTTTGTTTTGGGGCTACCACGAACACAACGAGGTATGGATTCTGTTTTTGTGGTAGTGGATAGATTTACGAAGATGTCGCATTTTATACCCTGTAAGAAGACATCTGATGCTTCTCATGTTGCTGGTCTTTTCTTTGGAGAAGTTGTTCGTTTACATGGTGTTCCAAAGACAATTACTTCTAATCAGGATACTAAGCTCCTCAGTCACTTTTGGAGGACTTCGTGGAAATTATTTGACACTAATTTGCAGTATAGCAGTCCATTCCATCCTCAGACTGGTGGGCAGATCGAAGTGGTTAATCAAACAATGGGGGACATCATTTGTTGTCTTTGTAGCGATACACTAAAGCAGTGGGATCGATATTTGGCTCCAGCTTAATTTGCTTTCAACAATACAGTTAATCGTTCCACTGAAAAATCCCCATTTGAAGTTATTTATAGTCATATACCTCAGCACACACTTGATTTGGTCTCTCTGCCTAAGATTCCTGGTTATAGTGTGGTGGCGAAAAATTTCGCAACAAAAATTATGGAGGTTCAAGCTGATGTTGCATGCCAACTTGCTGAGTCCAATGCAAAGTATAAGGAGCATGCTGACAAGCGACGTCGTTCTAAAACTTATGAAGTTGGCGATGAGGTGGCTTTTTAAGCAAGGAGCGATTTCTCGTTGGCACGTATAATAAGCTAAAGAACAGAAAGATTGATCTTTGCATAATCATCAAGAAGATCAACAACAATGCCTATATTATTGATCTTCCTGACGATCTTAATATTTCTTCCACATTCAATATAGCGAACTTATCTGAGTATCATTCTCCAAACATTCCTCTTTATCCTGATGATAAATCGAGGGTGAGTTCTTATGAAGAAGGGGAGAATGATATAGAACAGTTGACATATGATTATCTTGATAAATTGGATCGCTAGAAGCCTGCACGACTTTACCGGTAATTTTGATCTTGGGTCAAACGATCTCGGATCGCGCTCAAAATTGGTCAGTTGAAGTGAAACGGTCGTCTGATACAAAATCACAGTTTTGCTGTGAGATACGATGGATTTTAGTGTTTTAGAGTCTTTTAAACCACTTTTCAACAGTTTTCCTATTTTGGCAATTTTGAATTTTCGCGTAATTCTCGAGATTTCAATTTGATTCTTTTTAGATAAGATTATATTTTATTCAATTAATGTTATCTTTAATTATCTGCATTCCTTTCGGAGTGCTATTTATATATATAGACATCATCTCTTTGTAATATTCAGACTTTAATTAATTAAATACAGTTTATTCTAAGGAATTGATTTCTTGTTTATCGCTACCCTGCGTCATTAGACCTCCCCTCTATGGTGCGGTTCCGGTTCGCCTCTCGCCATCTCCCGTGTGGTGAAGTTCTCTCGTGTCTATGGATCGACTCTGCATCCTAATAATCGGGATAAGATTTTTGTCACGCCTCGCGTTCTTACGAACACGCCAACATCCCATTAGCGTCGTTATCTTCATTCTATCCCAGAATCGAATGGCAGGTGACAGGCGAATGAATTTAAATACACATGCAGAAGCGATATATATAACTCCATACAATAGTTAACACAAGATAACTGAGAATGATAAAAACACTTATACACAACTTGGTATAAATTCAGTTGTACAAATTGGTCATAAGCAAGGATACAAGATAGAGCTTGAAAGGGGCGAGGGATTTAGTCAAAAGGGTGCATCTAGTCCAGTCACAACACTCATATCCTAAAGGGTGTCCCAAAAAGTTAGGTACCACAGTTATACCTAAATGTCGGGCTCGCTGTCGGCTGAGTAGTCCCGTTAGTTACAAGGTCGTACTCTACAGAAGCATCTGACTCTAGTTCCATGGGAGCTTCTTCCTCCAGGTCGGATTCTATATCCGCAGGCGCATCAAACTCATCTGCACTCATCTCTAGCTCAGTCTCAAATTTCAACTCAGCGTCAAACTCTTCCTCTAGCTCTTATTCCAATTCGGACTTAGTGAGTTCTATAGGTGCTTCCTCTACATCAGAGGGCTCCACGACTTTGACATCCTCCGTAGGCTCCGGGGGCTTCGGCTAGCTATCCTCTAACTTGACTTTCGAATTGAGTACCTCGCCATCAGGGGGTGTAGCGTTGCACCATCCAGGAATCACACTCCGGGGTACATCGAAGCTCTTCAAGGGTCCGTACGCCACATCGCCGTCCCGATAGAACCATGCCTCAAAATAATGCGACTCCCAATCATCGTCTCCTTCATCGACCCATACTATACTCTCCTTTCTAATGTAGGCCTTACCTGGGCCTACGGGATACTCGGTCACCGACTTCTAGATATCTAACAGCTCCCCAAAACGTTTTGGTGGCAAGCTTAAGGTTTGAGGTATGAAAAAGTTGAGCCAAGACGAGGTGAGAATAAATCTCAATAAGCTAACCCTAAACCTAAACTAGGCCATTAGCACCTCCAGATACATTTAAAGCACGCAATGTCCAACCTGAAGAAATACAAGGCAATCGATACATTAGCACAAGTCATGGCATATGGCACTACACAATATCGCATTTCAAGGGTCTAATTACTCAATCAATACTAAGCTTCCGTACTTGGGCACTCACTAGCTCGTAATTTTATAGGATAATAATACATTCATTGTGGCTTCAACTTTCAAAGGCCAAGCCCGTGCCTTAGCGCCTCAGACTTAAGAAATCCTTATACCCAGGTTAGTACGCCTCAGGTCACAATGTCATTCTAGGGCTCGCGTTAGCACGCTTCAAGTCAATCCCGCGTCTAACACCTCAGGATGTATTTAAACCTCGCATCTAACGCATCAAGACATAATGTGTACACAAATTTATAACCCAATAAATAAATAATCAATCAAAGCAAGCTACACAATTCATCAATCAAGAGCACCATTTAGAAGCGAGCATTTAGAAGCAACGTCAGAAGCAGCTTCAGAAGGAACGCTCAGAAGCAGCGTCAAAAGCAGCGTCAGAAAGAACACTTAGAAGCAACGTCAGAAGGAACGTTCAGAAGCAGCATCAGAAGGAACGCTAGAAGGAATGTTCAGAAGCAGCATCAAAAGAAACGTTCAGAAGCAGCGTCAAAAGGAACGTCAGAAGGAATGTTCAAAAGCAGCGTCAGAAGGAACGCTCAGAAGCAACGTCAGAAGGAACGCTCAGAAGCAGCGTAAAAAGAACGCTCAAAAGTTGCGTCAGAAGCAGCGTCAGAAGGAACGTTCAGAAGCAGCATCAGAAGGAATGTTCAAAAGCAGCGTCAAAAGGAACGCTCAGAAGCATCGTCAGAAGGAACGCTCAGAAGCAATGTCAAAAGGAACGCTCAGAAGCAGCGTCAGAAAAAATGTTCAGAAACAACGTCAGAAGGAACGCTCAGAAGCAGCGTCAGAAACAGCTTCAGAAGGAACGCTCAGAAGCAGCGTCAGAAGGAATATTCAGAAGCAGCGTCAAAAGGAAATCATCCTCAACATTTACAACCCTCAAACTACATTTGATCACCATCATACCCACCATTAAACACGTCTATTGGTAGCCTAACGTCCTAGGTAAGGTTTAAGAGTAACATACCAAGCAAATGAACAAGCAAAACCAACCAAGGAGGTGACACAAGTCTACGGTTCAACTTGATTCGATAAATACAAGTTTCCCCCTTCAATCAATCAAAAAAACATTCATGAAAACTCATCAATAACACTTTTAACATCATACTCCAACCTTCTCACGTACTGAGCTAGGCTCTAGGAGTTACTTACCACTAGCTACGCCAAAAAGTCATCCAAGATACTTTTCCTAGAGCTCACAGTTAGGTTGCGTTCGGTGGTGGTTTAATGGCGACGGACGGGCGGCGATTCGACAAGGTGGTGGCGTCGGCTTTGAGGTCCCTCGGCCGAACAAGCAAGAAGGAGAAGGAGAGGGGGTGTCGGTCTCCTCGAGGCTAAACCAAGAGAGAGAGCTTGAGAGAAACGATGAAGATGAGATAGTGATAGAGAAGTAAATTCGGTCGAATGAGGGAGGAAGGGAGAGAGAGGGTGATATCCCATTTGCATGAACAAGAGAAAGTGGGGTTGTTCGTAAGATTATTTGACTAAGGTGAACAGTATGAATGAATGACTAGTTGGTGGGAGTTGGTCTTGGGGATAGACTAAGTATTCTCGCTTGTCCTTTTTCTCTTCAATAATTCAAGAGCACTCAAGTCCTTTTTATCCTCCTAGTTTTCAGCTAAAGAGGGAGAGGATTAAAGATCAAATGTCTTTACTTAATTCTAGAAACATTAGTAATTTTCTATGCTTCTCAGTCCTAAATTTTACTTTTTCAATTCCAATAGGTTTTACCCTAACATTAGTTGCCCTCGATGAGACGACGTCCAATCTATTAACGTTGGAACCCTTGAATGTCCGGCCTCCGATCTTGAAATTCGATTCATGGCCAAATTCAGTCAGCTGGTATTCTATTGTATCTCAGACTAACGAGCGACTCTTAGGAGTTACGCATATCGAGCCATGATTAAAGTCACATTTAAGAGTTATTCGAGCCATGGCGACTTTGATCGTCAAGTAACTGCGAGGGTCAATCACAAGTTCCAAAGGACGCGATCTTCAAGAATCGGTTTAGATTAATTTGCAAATCATACTATGGTTATACGGAATCACCCGTGAACCAATTGCATAATGCTAGCAAATCGTTCTAGAACTATTCTTAGATCGCCCCTTTAATGGCCCAAAATATTCCTTCGGCAATTCTTATGGTCAAAGTGCCGATCCATGGTCGAGTTCGTTAGTCCACATACTTAAATCTTAATTAGCCCTTCCCTTTTGATTAGTCGACTCTAGAGTGATCAGCTCTGAGTGAGATTTACTGAAATACATCGATATACATTCATTCATTCATAAGATTCGAGATAGGGTCGGAATTCTGAATGTCACAATTTCTCTTTTCGTAATTATATGTTTTGCTGCCCTAGTATTTGGTTGCCAAGAAATGCAAGTAGTTCTTACATTTGCGAGTGTATTAAATTTTGCAGTATCCATGGTGGACCTGTTGAAGAAGACTTGCTAGAGGAAAGGATGAACAAGAGGAGAGGCGTGGAAAAAAAATAGGAAAATAAAAGCCCAAAAGATTAAAAGGCAAAAATGCCCTTTGGTTAGGCCCTTTTTTGGAACGATTTGAGGATTTTTGGCCCTTATTTGAAACAACATTCATTCTAGGCCCTTATTTGAGAAAACGTGATCACTTTGGACCCTTTTTTGAAATTTTTCCTAAATGACTATATCCTTAAAACCCAGTGCGTACTTTTTCTAAGGCAAATAATTTCCAATTTAAGGAAAAAAAAACATTTTAAGGAAAGTTACCAATTTTTTTTTTATGACACTTTGAGATTGATTTATAGATTGTCGCATTATCAAATTGTTTATATTACTAATTATAGATGTTATCGATATTTTGAAACGAATTTAGGTGAGTTATTGCCCATGAAGGTAAGGTACCATCCAATCACGGTATAAGAAGACCCAACAAGGATAACTCATGGAATTGGCACATTTTTCATGTTACAACTAATTCGGGCTCCAGACCCAAAAAAATAATAATAATTCGGGCAAAATTACACTATGATGAGGTAAGCTAGTAAATCTGGACTAGACATTTTTGTAAGTTTATGAAAGTGTCAAGAATCTCGTGCATTTCTCAATATATTGTCAGATACCAATTCAGTTTTAAATTTTTCAATTTTGTCAATATACTTCCGAACATTTGTATGAAATTTAAATGTAGTCATTCAAGCCAATTTTTGCCTAAAATTATTGACATGATGGTCCAGGCATTGCCGACCAGCCGTTCTACATGACCCTTGGCCACATCACTGATTCCTAAAAAAAAATCGATAGAAGGATTTCATTGAAGTTTCAAACTAGATTTACAACTATATTTGATAAAATTAAAAAGTTGACGACTTAATTGTCATCGGTACTATTAATTTAGGACTGACTTGACAATGTTTTCGATTTATCTTGTTGAATCATTTTAAAGAGGTAGAAAATTACTACAGTTTTAAGGAAAGGAAATTACTAAGAAAGTCATAAGCCTATTGTGTTTACGTTATTTTAGTCCTAAAATTCTAAATTTGATCAATTTAGTCATAAATTTTTTAATTTGGCTAATTTATTTCTAAATCTTTTGATGGTTTATCGATGTGTCCATCCAGCTAATTTCAATCAGAAATCGCAAAGGTGGATCATTTAAAATAAAACATCAAAATATATCGTCATTTTCTCTTTTTCTTTCCTTGTCTTTTCCTCTCTCTTTTTCGTGACCGGTTGCCGGCCATGGACCACAACAATTTGCTTTTTATTTTATTTTCTGTCTTGAAGACACTAAGGAGCGGATCACCAAGATGGATGAGAAGATTTGCGAAGACTTCACCATGAATGGAAGCCATGTCACCACTACAAATGAAGGACGAAGCTGTCGAAGTTTCGATCGAAGCTTCGAAGGTTGATGTCAAGGAAAAAGATAACTCCCACCAAGCCGAGATCAAGGCACTAAAGATGGAGATTCAAGAGCTCGAGACGGAGTTAGTCTTGTCCAAAACAAGCATAGCCAATGGTGCAACTGCAAATCGTGCCCTCACCGTTCAAGCGGCGCCCGAGATCGAGGTGCCAAAACCAAAAGACTTTAAAGGCAACGATCCGCCGTAGATGCAGAGAACTTCATCTGGAGCATGGAGCAGTACTTTGATGCGGTATGCATGATGAGACGAACAAGGTACGAACTATTGTTTTATATCTATCTGACAACACCATGCTGTGGTGGCGACGATTTATGCTTGATGAAGCTAGGAAAGGCAATTCTGATTACATAGAAACATGGGACGAGTTTAGTCAAGAGCTCGGGAGTAACTTTTACCCGTGTCCGAAAAGGCTATACGAGAGTATATAAAGGAGTTCACCAAACTCAAGCTATAAACCACCGAACTCAAGGTCCAAATTCCCACTTGGGTAAGGAAGATGCTATCGGGCTAAAACCGTGGGTGTAACTTTTACTAAAGCGAAGGGATATCCAGAGCATCACGAGGCAATCTCTATGGCTAAGTCACTGATCGGTTCAGCAAACTCGATTCATCCAAGCTCAAGGGAAATGGATGGTGCAGGTAGGAAGGATGATGAAAACGATTCTGACCGTGCTCGAACAGAACACAGATAGAAGAAGAGAAAGGAATTGGAGAGAATGGTCTTCCAGACAACCGCCCCTACAACCATCGGGGCAACCGTCCCCAAAATAACTGTAACTCGGGGAGCTGTGCGTAATCTGCAAAGGCAGCCATTGGATTCGTCAGTCTCTAAAGAGAAACCAAGAAAACCCTGTACTTTGTCGTCGTTAAGAATGATGACGAGGAGCCAAAAGAAAAAGAAGAACCGAAGGTAGCTTGAGGCATAAGACGACTCAATTCTGTACGCACTCAATCACGGCCGAAGAAATTCTCGACACCATCTACACGAAATTCTCGACACCATCTACACTAAACTTCATGGAGGTCATGGTTGGCAAGATGGTTACTGCCTTGGTTGACATGGGCAACAAACCTAATCCTCTCGAGCAAGGCAGCGAAATGATTGGTACTTTGCGTGGAACCCACTGAACACTTCTTCAAGGCGCTCAATTCAAAATTCAAAAAACCAGCTAGTTAATGGCATAGCCAAATGCGTTCAAAATTCAAGTCGGCGGTTGGAAAAGAAAGCTTGACTTCGGTGTAATTCTGCTCGACAATTAAGATCTTTTGCTAGGAATGGATTTCTTTGACAAGACTCAATCGATGATTGATTTGAGAATCAAGTCAATCATCACCACCAATCTGGAGTGCCAATCGATCGTGACAATGTTCAATTGGGTGAAAGAGGCAAAGCATCAACACGATTCAACTCATGGAGAAAGACATAGGAGTTGAGACATCGACCGAGCAAAAGCAAGACGACCCAGCCTTTGGATTCTCCAAAGAAAAGTAGGAATTGCCCACGCAAACCCAAAACACTCTGCATATCAGTGTGTTGTTCCCAGAATGTAAGACATTGATGCGGCCAAGACAATCGTTGATGACTCATGAAACGGTCCAAGCACCGAAGAAACCTCAAGTTCCGAAGCCAAAGAAGAAGCACTCTCATGTACACAAAAATAAAAGCTTGAAGAAGCTTACGATCCAAGAGAAAGATGCAGGCAGGCAAAACAAAATATCCGCTGCGAAGAAACACCCCGAGACAAGAGCATCGAGGATGGCGCTCACATGAGTGAGGGAGAATGACACGGGCCGAGACTTTCGTGCCCCAATCGGTGCAGATGCCCGAGAGATACCCCAAGACTTATTATATCTTGGTCCCCTAGAGTGTGTTTAGGGTTTTCTACAAGTTTCTAGAATGTTCTGAAGGCAGGCGTGTCGATATTTTACCTTGTATTCTGGAACATTTCTACTGAATATCAGTAGTTAGGGAAATGTGAGGTGAGATCTTAGCCGTTAGATGAGAGAGATATATACAGTTGTAATCAAAGTCTCCCTACTTTACAAACGAGAGTCCTCTTTATCATTTGACATCCACAAATCTAATATGCAAAGCATTCCTTCCCAGAGTCCCTCGCTCTAAAACTCTCTATCTCTCTATGCGATCCAGGTGAAAAATAGAATACAAAGAAAGTATGAGTTGTCGCACGGGTTGATGCCAAACTCTCGGCCTGTGATATAAGCGTCGGTGGTTTGAATTTAGGCATTGAGAGAGAAAGACACGGATGTTAGTTCCTCGAACTAACATGTTCTTAAGATCAATTTTGATTTATTCTTTTGTCTTTGGAAAGATAACATAAATGATCCCTAAAATTTAATCGAATATACAATATTGTCCATAATCTTTTAATTTGTTTAACGTAATCTTTAAATTTTGATCCAAGTTTTAATATCATCCTGAACTTTTAAATAGTTTAATATAGCCTAAAAACTATTTTAAACATCTACCGGGACGATGTTACAGAATATGCCAAAGTTGATATTCAACATTGCTTAAATGAAAAGTTCCGTAACAACGTTACATACTAAACCAAAATTAATCGATCATTCCTTCCTTCTATTATCCCTTCATCTTTCTTAAGGGTCCGCATGTCTGACATAGCTTTACGACGCATTCATAGGCTTTGTACTTCTCGTACTCGAATTTCTTTGGGGTGTCCAAATCAACCCCAAATCAATTTATTGCTTTTATTACGCATTGTACGCATTGTAGGACAGTTGCTTAAGATGAGGATCCAAAGTACACATACGCACGCTAGAATCTCGTATAAGTGTGTACTTGATGAAGGAAGTTGGGATGAACCAGGTCATTAATTGGTATCCTGCACGTGTTCACAATGGATACTCAAAAGTGGCAATGTACCAATGCCCATTTCGGCACCGTTAATTTCATGAAATTGATAAATAAATAAAAAAGTTGCGATATGGAAGAATGTTTAACTGATCAGACAATCGGGATCGGACAATCGGCATCGTGTAGGTGTCCAGTTCATGTGATCTTGCAGGAAATTCACCTGAGATTGTACATCAATGAACTTAATTTCCATACCAAGGCATTTGGTTAAGTGGCTCATAAGTTCTAAAGATAATCTTCCCCATTACTTCGCAATGCAATACCAGCATCTATTCTACCTGCTCATGTCATGTTATGTCTGTTTCGGAGTTAAACAATGATTATATAAGCTCACTCCATGCCGACAGATAATGATTACCAAGAGAACCACAGGTTCAAGATAGAACGTTACACCTGCAAAGACACAAACTTGATGCGTAACATGAATGACAAGCCATCCACTGCCGACTGCTGATCAGAGTCAAACAGTTCCTTTCTCCGTGCACATTTCATTACTCTGAATTAAACCATGACCAAGGGACAAAACAGTGAGAACATAAGGAGAAAGCAGACTGCAATAGCACAGGTAATCTTGCTTTCATCTGTCGATGATCCAATGAAAAAATCATACTGTATGAATGCTCATAATACATGGACCCAAAACAATTGTTCATCCCACAACTTTTAACAATCGTCAATTTCATCATTATGTTTAGTCCATAAAGACATGCTCCTGTTGAATAACCCATCTGAAGTATACATGGTCGCCTTGAAAAAACCCAAGCAACAGGAGAGAGTATAAAGCAACAACTACCGCAAGACCTCATCTATAACCCTAACTAATTCGTATAATGGTAAGTTAGTGAACTAAGATACTAAAGAAGACAGATCTTCAAACTCATGTTGTGACCAGTAGATATGCAAGGCCTTTTAGATATTCAACGATTTCAGACCCCCCAAGCTTTGAACTTCCAAATACTCTGTCAACAAATGTAATAGGAACCTGCAGATTAATAAAAGACAACTAAGAAGAAGAGGTAATATAGACGTCAAATGATGCCACTTGACGTCATGCAATTTCCTTGATTAGCTTGGCAGATATATCTCAATTTGGATTAAGTTTTGATGTAAAGAGTAACCGTGCATGACAATGCAACAGATACAAGGATGAGAGGGCATGAAGATGACGTGTTCCACAATACAAGAAAGGTGTCAGTAAATACAAGCATTGTTCGAACTTCAAGTACGTACAGTAAGTAGTGGATCAGACAGCCAGCTCATACTTTAAGAGAAGGCACATTCTTTTTTATTAAAAGCAAAAGATGAGAAGCCTCTTTTATCGTTCAACTAAGTAAGGTAGCTGTACAAAGTACCTCCTCAATATGGTATCCTTTCCTAGAGGCCCGAACAATCATCTCCATCTGGAACACATAGCCCTTGCTGACACAGGAGCTAATAAGATCTTCAAGAACTGATTTCCGATAAAGACTAGGTATTACAAACAAACTATTAGTTCCATCATTATGCAATATAATTTTCGTTGCTAAACAATAAAGACAAGAATTTAGTGTACTTCCTATATCTATTATTCTAGCCACCTACCGGAAAGATCCAGTTAAATCAGATACTCCAGGCCATAGAAATGTTTGAGCTAGCACATTGGCTCCCCTGCTAGTGAGTTTACGCATAAGATTCCATCCATGCACACCCCCACCTTTAACATACCGAGTCCCAGTAACTATGCTTGCACCTGTTTCCTGCTGTTTCCTAAAAAACATAACAAAGAAAAAGCCTTAGGAGGATTTAACCAATGTACAGGCATTGACAGGCATGAGAGCAAAGCAAAAGTTTGAGCAAATTCCTTACTTGATGAAACTCGGCAAATATTTGGGCTGCATAACCAGACCAAACAGATCAGAGAGAGAGAGAGAGAGAGAGAGAGAGAGATGAGAATGGAAAGGAGGAAGGAAAGGAAAAGGAATACGAAATGAAAGACGGATACTTTTATCAACAACACCTTTATCCCAAACTAGTTGGGGTCGGTTGTCGATGAACTCCCGAAGATATATAATCGAGAAAAAAGAGATAAATATGTAAAAATAAAACAAACAAAGATAAAAAAATAAAAATAAAAAAGATAGATGGATAAATATATATATGGGAAAATGACTAAAAATGACAGTCAAGAACATGAGAATTCTGCCCCTCCACAATACTAATAGACTTTCTCCACTCCGTCTTAAGACAAACCATATACTAATCTATTTCTCATTCCATTAAATCTTGTTTTATTACTTTCCCCCAAGTAAGTTTCGGCCGAACTTTTCTTTCTTTGTGTTATGCTCTCGGTAGCAAAATTCTGTTCTTACCGGAGCATCTAGGGATCTTCGAAAAATATGCCCAAACTATCTTAATCTATGTTCTCTCATCTTTTCTGCCATTGGTTCTACTCCAACTTTTCGTCGAATATCTTCATTCTTTATCTTATACATCCTTGTATAACCACACATCCATCTTAACATCTTTTTTTCCGCTACTCCCGTTTTATAAACATGCTGCCTCTGTGCTGGCCAACATTCGGCTTCGTATGGTATGGCAAGCCTTACTGATGTTCTATAAAATTTTTCTTTTAATGATGGATACTTTATTTAGCGAAAATAACAAAAAGATCCAAACTTAGGCAATTCAACGCCCCGCCATATCCCCAAGGCAGCAAGGATAATTGGGAACAATTACCCCACATATGGGTCTCATATTGATATATATATATATATATTTTGGTCGGAAGTCTCATATTGATATTGCAAGGGACACAATGATGCTATTTCAACGATCAAGACATCTACCTGGTCTATGCATGACATCTGCTAAGTAGATAGAAAATGGCACAAGAACTCCCTCAAAGTTTGGGTCGGAAAGATTGTCCAAGCAGAGCTTTGAGACTAAAATTGTTGTGTGAAACGGCATTGTACTATCTACCTAACATTGGGATTATCCAAAATCCGCAGCTCTTTGTGGACATAACCATGTCTCTACCTCGATGGAAAAGAGTGGAAGATGAGATTTTCCACCAAAACGAACTTGCAACTCTACACGAATGGATTGTGAGGTGAGCATACTTACATGGTGAGATAAATCAGCATCCATAATCACAACAAAATTGCCAGATGCATGCTTCAAACCATGAGCATAAGCCGTTCCTGAAGTTAAACTCACATCAGACCCAAATCCCTTCTACTCATGAAATATGTAGAGAGGCTGAGCCAACGACTTGTCAACTCACCTAAACCGAGCTTCCTAGGCCTTGCTCTTAAAAGCTGTACCAAATAACAACCCAAAAGCAGAGGAGTGAATTAGCGAAAAGCAAAACAGCCAATCAAATTGAAGCTGAAGCTTCCCTTCAATGAATCAAACTTACAATCCGGTCATCGCCATACTCCTGCTGCAATTGTTTAACAACATCTTGAGTACCATCAGGACTTCCATCATCAACGATGATAATCTCAAAATCGACATCTCTGCATCAGGCAGGAAAGAAAATGCTACAAGATCATCATCACAATCAAGTATGAAGACATCTTTTTGGTGAAAAATGACCCATTTTTCTGACTTCCTGAAAAACTTGATCGCGAATATCGAAAACCGAAATTCATGGTCAAAATCCTAACACGCTTACTTAAAAAACAGAAAAGACAAAAAAAAACAAGTCGAACGTCTTTCGGCGAGTCACAATTGCACCTGTGAACGAGCGAATAGAAATCAACAATCGCCATTTTCACTTCTCAATGCAGCTACGCAATCAGAGCCCTCGATCGGTCAAGTTCAAACTAAGCATAATCCGATGAAAAAACACGATGCATCGACCCACAATAAAAGGAAAAACAGAACAAAGAGAAGAATAAATCAGTTACGAGTTCGCCCGACATGCAAAATCAGATCGGAATAAAGAGCATTTCGTTACCGGAGATGCTTGAAGACGAGGTAAACGAGGAGGGCGATGTTGAGACGCTCGTTGTAGGTGGGCACTATCAAGCTGTACTTGTCGCCAACCCCTTCCGGTTGGACTCCCTCCATTGACGAGCAGGATCGATGAACCCTCGAGTTGATCGCTCTCGCAAGGACACGGATTTTCTCCCAAAATAGCGAGAGATGCTTCAGACTATCGATCTCCGTCTGAGCGTAGTTTTGACTCCGCCAGTTGGTTCTTCGGCTCTGTTGAAAACGGGGGCATTTTCGTCAGTTTTGCGGGGGCAACGGGACGATGGCAAAATTGCAAATTGTGGCACTGTGGTGTTGGGCCATTGGGCCGGGTTCTCGGTATTGGGTCGGGTCCGGCCCAATTCAATGTATCTCTTCCTTTCAAGAGAGGGACAGAAGATGAAGTATGGTTTTCCCAAGAAGAAGCTAATCATAATGTTATAAGCATCATTTTGATTAAACAGAAAAAAAAATTGTGAAGTAATCTGTTTGAGTTGCTTTTATTACGATAATTAATCTACATTAGTCGAGAACTGACTATGAAATTATAATTTATGATATTCAAGGGAAAGATTTTCTTAACTCAAAAGTTGATTAAATAGGTACACGCCAAATTTTCACCGATATTTTAAATTTTCTGTTTGTATTGGGCACAATTTTGATTCAAACACATTGAAAATCAACTTTGACATAAATGCCGTTTGATGAAAAAAATATACCTTGTAAAGTATATTCATTTAAAAAAAAAAAAAGTAGCGGTCGACGGGAGACAGTTGGGGGCAGCGGTCTGTGGTAGCTATCGGCGGAGGTCGTCGGTGGTGGTCGGCGATCGGCGGTTGGCAATCGTTGACGGTGGTCGGCGAGTGGTGGAGGTCAGCAATCGACAAGTGACAGCGGTGGTCAGCGAAAGTCATTGGCGGTGGTCATTGATCAACAGGCGGTTGATGGTCGATGGCAGTGGCTGTGGTGATCGACGAGCGACGACAATGGCCTGCAGCGACGGTCAGTGATGGGAGACGGGCGAGTGGCGACAGGTGAAGGTGACAAAATTAAAATAAAAAATTAATTGCATTTGAGATGCAAATTCTCTGGAGGTACTTTAGGCTAAAAGCATTTGGAAAGCATTTAACTCGCAAATGTATCTTTCCAAAGTGAGCCAAAATATAAACCAAACATTATTTGCATTTGGGCAATGGACTTTAGAGTCAGGAATAATTGGCATTCTCAAAGTGAATAATTTGGATGGTTTCAAGTTGGAGCGATAATTCCCTATCTATAGTCAGTGGCTTTTGACATAGCGGGACATGGCGGGAGCCCCGCAATGAGTTTAAGGACGAGGTAGGGTGTTCAATCCTTTAACAGAACTGAATATTAATTAGGCAATAAGAAAAAAGATTCTCTTACTTTACTTTTCCATAGATTTGAGATTCCTCTTCTGAAGTTCCATACTACCATGTTTGTACTTTTTGACTTTTTGTACCTTTCAGGAGGTGCACAGGCTTACCCTACTTCAAATGCTTACAAAGACAAGAATCGAAATCGAATTTACAGAATCGTCGGAAGTTCGTTGCAGAGATCAAAGCACCTCGATGCATTTATTTATATCGCATCAGTACATGCAAAGACACACGGAAAATAGACGTCGGCCGCTTATTTACACGCATAACTACCGCACTCGGCAAGCCGGCGGATCACGAGGGGCACATACAGTACACGAGATTCGAGAGAAGGTAGCACGCCCTGCACTCTCAATCATCTGATGTTGCCTCTCCAAAATCCACTTCTAAATCTCTCACGTCCTTTGGACGAATGTCGCCGTCGTTCTCTACTGGAGACGACATTGACTCCTCCAAATCTGCCTGCCTAGCCACTACATCAGTTGTTACTGTGTCGTCCACCTCCTCAACCGTGTCCTGGTCATTCTCTCCATGGTCGTTGTCTTCTAAGCTTTCATCAACTCTGTAATAAGCCTGTAAAAGAATAAACCAGCGGTGTGCCAACACGTAAGCTAAGGCCGCGCATAAGATCATCTACGCGACAGCAGAATAGCCAGTACTGGTGAATCGAAAAACAAATGGAATAAATGATGCGATTCCTTTTCAAAAGAATTTTCTGTGTTTTTGTTTTTCCCTGCTAGACACCACCTAATGAGTCCCTTAATTGCTGAGGGAGACTAATAGCTTAGCTCTTAGTAAATTAGAAGCCTCCATGCCATCTCAATACCGACTACCCTCGTCACAAACAGCAAATTTGTGATATCACAAATAGGTCAGGTCAGGTAGTTCTGAAGATTTCTCATATGACAAGCTATTGTCCCATAATCATCACTGCTTGTAATTGTTAAATCATGACATTGACAGACCAATATTCCACCCAGCTTCAAATTCTTTCCGGATAAGTTCAGAAAAAAAGTTGACCAGGTATTTCCACTGACTGAACATGATAGATTTATACAATTAGAAGTAGAAAACAAACTTCAAAAAGTTTGTACATACCACACAAGTTCGTGCCGGCGACAGTACTTTGAATGAGTTGGGACGATTATTGAAGTTTGTTTCAGGCACTCCAGGAATTCCTTCAGGACAGGAAAAATGGTCGATATCATGCCCCACCTGTACGAAGCATGCCATAGATGTTCGCAGGAAAAGGAAAGAAATGAGAATCGCCCCGCAGTCCCATCATGGATGGGGCAGAACAAACAGATAAACACAATTAGACATCAAAAAAGTAACCAGCTTGATTGTGGACATGGAAATTAACAGAGGTTTTGGGCATGCAATCTTCCAATTTGAGATCAAAGTAACCAATTCGGAAGTACAAACTAGAAATCTGAACAGTATTGACCATAAAACTAGATCAGAAGATGTATAACTACATCAGTCTTTCCCACAGATCTGGACATTCCACATGCTCTCGCGTTTTAACAGGGGCCACACTTGCCACCTCTCTACATCTGAATTTCACAATTCTTTACCAGCAATAAATTAACAGCCCACAGGAATTCCTCTTGATTGCTTTAGCTGCTTAAGTGAGAATTTAAGGTGCAATTATGCCATTATGAAGATAATAACATCCATCTTAGATTCTTGCAAGGTATTTGAATCTTGAGAAATAGATTCGAAGCAAAGCATATTGTGGCTTCTATCATATGAACTGTAAATGTTCAATAGAACAGGAACACCGAAAAAACTAATGCCTAAGAACTATTTTACACTCAATTTATGCTGAACAAAATCTCTCCCACCCTCCCTCCCTCAAGTTGGATTTCTTCATGCAGCCATCACAGTAACACCCCCATCCCCCATCTATGTGGCAACGTTTCATCTTCTGTTTCATGCAATTCAATGGACAATCCAATCTTATGAATCCCCAGTTGAGAAAACAACAGAAGTAAAATTAAAGACGAAAGTTGCATATATCTGTTCACAACTACTGATTTAAAAACTTGGCTCATTCCGGACTGACCCAATAGGTCCTGAAACTTATAGCTGCTATAGAACCGGAGTTGAGATCTGGAGAGAGAAGACAAGAAATTCCATACCCTTCCACGCCCACCAAAATCCCAAGCATCACTGTCAAGTGCTACTCTATACTTCCCAGGAAGGTCACACCCGACTTTATACCTGAATATTCCAGTTCACTAATTTAGCATGTGCTATGAAATTGCAATCAATAAGCAAGGGCAGCGTCTTTAAACTGACTCAGAAAAAAAGAGTCAATACTATCCGAGGAAGGACAAGATAAAATACCCATCGTATGTATTCTCTGGATGGAAGTTGAAAACAAAAACTAAATCTCCACGCTCAAACACAATAACCTGTCAAGTGAACAAATCACCAAATGTTACTCAGAAAACAATGGGGACTCGCAAGAATTAGTTAGAGCAACATTTTAATAATGTCCTTAAAGACATAAAAGCATACAAAAACAGGTTAGAGAACAAAGTTTGGTTGCCTCGGCCCAACCAACTCCCATGCTTTTAAACTCATCACCCTGAGAGTTGCTCTTAAAGTATAATCAGATCTCAGTGGATCAAATTGACGATCAACAAACTATTCCTTCCACCAAAATATTGAGGGTAAAATCAATTTATGTCTTTCCAAATTCTCACATACCTTATCTTCCTCGTTTGTGCTGCTGACAATCTGCTTTTCGGATGCAAGAATCGAGAATTTTTCATCCAGCAAATTCATAGCCCGGTCAAATGCATTCATGAACTAGAAAAGTACCAAGAAAAAGTAAAGCAAGGACATGTCAGAATTTATATACAGAAAGCACAAATGGTTATGACATAATAAATAATACTAAATGAGAGTACCGTATACAGCTCTTATATCATAGCCAGAATGAGCACTATTCTCAGTTGTACAATATCTCAATGTATTTTCGAAGAAAAAAAATATTTATTTTTTTGAAACCACCAAGTACAAATGATAAACACGACATGCTTATGTGTATAAAAGCAATTTTTACTGGTAGAAGTGTGAATGTAATGATGAACATTCCATGCCTCTGCTGAAGGAAAGCTATAGGGCAAGTTGTCAAGAACAAAGACAATCAAAATAAGACCTCGCACCTTATATCTCAGGTAATCGGTATCCACCAAGTCCCACTGGCGTCTGCATTTGTCATAACTCCAATTATTGCCTTCTCTTGGGAAGTCAATCCACTCTGGATGGCCAAACTGTCAGAAACAGTCAGAGAGAACTTAAGGAATGTGAACACTTAAAATCCAACATCAACCCAGAAAAAATAATTAAAACTGTTGGCAATTTTTACTCTAGGGCATAAGCTTTTAGGTTGAGGAGGGTCACTTGTACATAAAGTCTAGACAAACATCGTAGATAAGCTACAAGGTAAACTAACTGCCCTCTCAATGCAAACCAGATAGAAGATGGCACATGGAATTGACACACAGAATAATACAGATGAAGTGGCATATAATAGTAAATTTCGAGTGTGAAGAAATCAAAACTTGGCTCTAATACCAATACCATATGCCACCCAAAAACTCAATTGATTATGTGCGTTTGGTACACGGCAGATTCCAGAAAGCAACCTCACTTCCTCCATTTGGTAGCTCTAATTGGAATCAAACTGCCCATTCCCACAGAGTCTGGATTCTTGCACTTTGCAGGAATCAGCATTCTGCTACCAAACCAAGGAAATGACGATTCGTTGGCTCGAAAATCGAGGAAAAAAAAAATTTGTTGCCAATGTCATATCCCAACATGTGCTTCATCATGTCCTTAGCATTCTTTCCATTTTGTTTCTTTGCGTAAGACATGAAGCCCCTGGTACATCAACTATCTATATGGTAATTACGGCTACTATTATTTTCATTGTTTTGGGAACTATATAGTTTATGAGGACTTACACTAATATTCTGTACAATAAAATGTAACCTCGAAGAAAGTAATACATGATATTATTTTAACTTATAATAAAGGAATTAATGATGTCATTTTTAAATTTATATGATAATATATATGGTTTTATCATGTTTAAGAATGTTTGGGAAATTAGTTTACAATTCAGTTACAATCATACTCCACTATAACAAAATTCTAATTTCAAAAAATACAATTACATTATAGAACTTAAATGGAATTTAGTAAAATCCGCACCCCACTTCCGTTATAATCAAATAGAAGAGTCTTCATTCCATTCCATTCCCATATAAAACCAAACAGAGATTATTGAATTATCATTCTATTCCATTAATTTATCATATCGTTTTCTCATTTGATTCCTGAACATCGTACCAAACGCAACATAAGAGAGAGGAGGGTGACATGCATATATGGTGCAAACAGACCCCAATCCAGTAGACATGCAACTTAAGATACTTAAAGAAAACAAAGAAAGAAAATGTCATACAATCTCAGCTCAATTTTGGGCATGAGGGATCAGCCTAGTGGCACACCATTAGGTCTTGAATTTGATTTTTATCTATATGAAATGCTTTTGATCTCCAAACCTTTTAGTTTGAAATTCTTCCTGTATGATTTTTTTTGGGGGGGTCGAATTCCTGTATGATTTCAGAAAGAACTTTTTGCCAAGAATAGAGGTGTACTCTTTAGCCCACATAGATAAAGTAGAAACCTTTATGGCTTAGTCTTCGTCGTGGCTATGGAATCAACTTTCTAGCATACTCTTTCTTCCTTCTCTTTCTTCAGCAAAATTTGAATTAATAAGAACATGTGAAATTGACTATATGGTTACACATCATGACTAATTTTTAAGTAGGTTAGGGTTTGTGATGACTAAATAGTCAGGAAGCAGCCAGAGAAGTGACCTCATTTCCCATAAAATTCAGGTAGCCTTCTCCCCCTAATGCCATCGTGATAAAATGTATCATCTGAAAGAACAAAATGACAAATGTTATCAACAGCCATGAAAGCAGTCTGAATTTTTAATACTGTGCAATTGACTTTGTTAACATTTTGCTGGGACCAAAACATAATACTACAACATATATCAAGAGAAAACTCAATCTCATGTTTAGCCATGATAGGTCTCAAGATAATTATTCAAATCAAACCACAATGGCCAGCCATCATTAGTATTCAATATAGACAGACCTTGTGAAGCGCAATCCCCCGCTCAATAGAAGGAGATGCATCCGTTAAACAAGACATACCAGAGTACATCTCTTTATCCATCAAGAGAAATGCAATTGTCTTGTCACCAACTATGGCCTGAAAAATACAAGAGGAAGAAGAATATTTCATATGCATTGAAGAAGGTCCTACCGATTATGGATTAGATTTCAAAATAAATGGCAAAGCAAAATGTTATTGAGGAACATATCAAGGAGGAGCACTCATGCCTGGTCATGACTCTCAGCATATGATATGCACTTTTCACTATATCTTCTATTTGTCAAACTCCACGTTATTTCTTTCATAGACCATTCTTCATCTTTCTTGTTCTTCAAGTAATCAATCCACCTGTCAGGGATGGCCATTGCCAAGCGGTAGTCAAAACCAACTCCCCCTTCAGAGACAGGTCGGCAAAGTCCAGGCATACCAGATACATCTTCCGCAATAACAGTTGCATCAGGCAAGATATTATGGATCAGGCAATTGGCTAACATTTGGTAGACAACAGCATCAACATCTGTTGCCTCACTAAAGTATTCACTGTAATTCCCCGTAAACGTCATATTGATACCATGGTGATGATACAACATCGAAGTCACTCCATCAAACCGAAAGCCATCAAACTGATACTCTTCAAGCCACCACCTCAAGTTGGATAGCAGGAACCGAAGAACTTCCCAGTTAGCATAGTTAAATAGTCTGCTATCCCACAACTTATGATAACCACGATCTCCTGTATGGAAGTACGATTCTTGTGAGCTTTGGCCAACATCAAATCCATTGAGTCCATCGGAAACATTATTACTTGCATGGCTGTGAACAACATCCATCAACACCCGCAAGCCTAAGCTATGAGCTTCGTCGATAAGATATTTCAGGTCTTCGGGTGTTCCTGATCTACTGCTTACAGCAAAAAAATTGGTGGCATGATAGCCAAATGATGCATAGTATGAATGTTCCATAACAGCCATCAACTGGACAGTATTGTAGTTGTTAGCCCGAATTCGAGGTAAAACATCATCAGCAAACTCTCTGTATGAATTAATACGAGGCTCTGAGCTACTCATTCCAACATGAGCCTCATATATTCGTGGGGCATCTGGTTTTGGAGGACGAGGGTACTTGAATTGATACCTGAAAAGTAAAAGAAGCACAGTCAACAACTCATCATGTCTGTGGCGTTAAGTCCAAGAATACAAATCACAATGCACGTATTCTTCAGGAATCTCAGAAAAAGATTGCCGAAGCTATGCCATATTGAAAAACCTTAAAATGTGAGGAATCTGAGCTTGCTTAATTTTATGTTTTGACTCTAGGAAAAGCATGAATTTACGCCACATTGTCACCTTTCCGAGGGTGGCGGGTCCCAATAAATGCCGTCATAAGGCGCTGCAAATCTGGAAGAGTCCACAATCGCATATTTAATCCAAGCAGGTATCCGATCAACCCAAACTCCATTACCATGCTTGAAACGAAATTTGACCCTTGAATTGTGAGGAATTGCTGGTACTCCGTTTTTATCAGGAACTTTGATAGTCCATACACCAAATTGATTCTTTTCCATGTTGTGCTTAGAGCCATCCCATTCATTGAAATCTCCTATTAGTTGCGCTTCCCTATAAAAGAGGAGGATAACTTCATCTGGAGACATCAATTGATAGAATACATAATCCTCGAGAAACTAGCAAAAAACATTAAGACTTACAGAGCAGCAGGTGCCCACTCACGGTACACTATATCACCATCTTCGCGATTAAATCCAAAACTTAAATAACCTATAATGGACAAGGCAAGGACAAATGAGGGAAAGGCAGTGAAAAGTCCAATGACATATTGCTTTTGTTTAATGTCATTTCGCAAAGCACGCATGGCATATTTCGTTTAGGTTGTTCAAGCATGTTCAATATAGTAGCAGTCAAAAACTGGTTTTTGTTTTTGCCATGGTAAGAAAAGGAACTTGACATGGTACAAGTACAATCATCAACCTCATACATCACCTTTCGCAAATTCTTCGAGACCACCCTCATGCTTTTCGAATAGCTTTTTTTGATCCACATATCTTTTCACTCTATATTTAAAGTGATCTCTGAATGGTTGTAAGCCTGGATCAATATTTAGAATGCCAATCCTTTCAATCTCATCCTCTATTGGAGCCATTGCTGAGCTGTCCTCTGTTAATACAGCTGAAATTTTGGGAGAATGGTCTGCCTGATTCAGAAAGAAATTGCATTATGTCATTACTCATCCAGGACTGCAAGAAATGTGAAAGCAAATGTGCTCAACAAAAAGCTTCTTAGAGTCATTCTTTCATGGAAATAAATTGTTAATTTGAGTCTTTCTTATAGTTCATAAAACATCCAATAGGCAAAACTGTGCTTCCTCTTTCAATAAATAGGCATGCATACCCTTCCATGTCTCTGAACTCGTGATGGAAAATGGAGCTTGTGGCGCCTAACCAATTGAGAAGACCGGCTGACAACTCTGCCAAATTGCTGGTTGGCAACTGTCCTGTTATTTCTGGATGTCTGTCATACATCCAAAAATACATGTGAGCTTACATTACAAATATCACATTGATAAGAAACTGATAAATAACATATAGAACCATGGAAAAAATACAACCTTCAGAACACGAAGTACTTAAGAAGAGAGTACATTTCAGATTTCCAATCTACATTAGTATCTGATGTTGGATGTTTGGACATCTTAAAGCACTCAACTATGTCAACAGATCATGTATCCCGCCCCTCCAACTGGGACTGTATAATTACTGAGTCAGCAGGCCCTGAGGGTGCCTCCTAGGGAAATTGTCTTCACTAGGACAGAGCATAATGACCATGTCGCCTAAGACAGAGTTTGGTACAAGGCCTTCACCAACTCAACAATCCCTTGGTTTTTCAAAATCCAACTCCAAAGGTAATTTTCTTCACTGGGATCCGAGTTCATGAAGCCATAGTCCAATATTGGATCTTAACTAACTCGACAACCCTCGTTTAAAAAATCCTTATTTTAACATAAAGTGCATTTGGATAGACTGATTGCCCAGGCTATATATGAAGTACCATTATTGTGTTACAACTCCTTCCCTCCCTCCAAAAAGTTCCTGACTTACTAACGCCCGTGAGAATTAGTGCACACGATAAAGAAAGGGGTTTCTCACAGTTTCAGTTCTGTAGAACAAGAAAGTCGCTGATTCAATGCCTCAAGCACCTTCTCCACGTGATCTTACCATCCAACCCCATTGACATAGCATCCTTTTTCTAATGGTTAAGGCAAACAAAGCCCACCGGCCAATAAGATTATCAACGGAACACTGTAACAACCAAAACGCTCGAACCTACTAATACAGTTCAGCCAGCATAATCTGAACACATGCAAGGTGTGACCAGTGAGCACCTCAAAAAATTGGCAAAAACTACTGTTTCTTCCCTAGTCGGAGTGAAACCCCATCTCCGGAACACTGCTTTCGAGTGAAGCTTCCAGCTCAGGTGGGCAGTACATGGACTGACCAAGATGGAAACCAAATGTATACTAATGCCACACACGACTCCATAAAGAAAGGTCACGATCGTGCACCTCTACGATGCTAACCCGCACAGGAAAAGAAAAGAGAAAAGCAGCGAAGAAGACGATATTCTGTCCCAACTGTAGAAGTAAGTTAAACAGTACTTCAGCTTGAACAGATGGAAGTCACCTGGGCACATTGCGGCTTCGAGGAAGCCGACGAAGAGCCTACAGCAGGAATAAAAGCGAAGCCGCAAGAACCGTACATCTCTCCCTCTCTCTCTCTCGCTCTCTCCTCGCTCTCGCGCTCAAGTCATTCCTTATATCTTTCTGGCTTTCTTCTCCCGACAGCAATCGAAGCGAGTGCTCCGACTGAATCCCGTTAAAATACACCCGCCCGAGAAACACGTAACGCGGGGGGGGGGAGGGGGGGACAGTGTGGGACCCGCGGAGGAGATGGTCGGCGGGACCTACCTCCCCCGCTGATCCGTTCCCGTCGCTGTCCGCTATCCTTTTCCTTGCCCCCCGCCCGCGCGATCCTTCTTCTCGCCGTCGATGAAACGAGGAAGCAAAGCACCCCGAATCGAAGCCTCGCACGTGGGCGCTCTCCGGACCGTGCGAACTGCGATCGCCGCACGTGACGATGCCTGATTGAACAACGGGGCGCTGGTGCGGGGGTCGCTGACGATAAAGTGTGATTATACATCACCGGTGGCTGGCCCCGCCACGTGTGCTGGTGTTATACGCCCCTTGCAAGTTGCCGGGCAATAACAAGGCAATAACAACTATGATATTCTATCTCAAACGTCAATTATTTCGAAAATGAAAATGATGTGTGCGGTGCAGGGGTGGGCAAAAAATACCGTCCGGACCTAGATTATCCGGACCGGACTGAGATCGATGATCCGGTTCTCAGTTCTATAGAGAGCGGTCCGATTTTCGGTTTTAAAATCTTAGAACCGGACCGATCAAAATACGTATGAATGAAATTTAAGTATATATAATGCCAATACCTTGAGAGTTTTCATTGTAATTAACTCAGGCAAATTTATCATGGGGGTTTGTATTGTCGAAATGCACATGGAACCTAGTTCCTAGCCACGTGGCAATAAGCACGACCAACAGTGAGGGTAATCAATGACTTCATGCCCCCCGTTTCGCTGCCAAGCATTCTGTTGTTCTTTTCTCATAACCTTCCTTGGCACCGATGCATCAGGTAAGTTCTCGACGGGAACAACACTGCATGCATCTTCGTAACTCAAATTACTGGGGTTGCATTGGAAATTCACCTTCGGTGGAGCACGTTTGTCATGCCAAGTTTCGAAGAATTCGCGCCTTCATCGTCCGCTGAAAATCCCTAATGTCGATCCTGAGATCACGAATCCATTAGTAAAATTGGGAATCGCCCAGATATCACCGATTCTCGATTTCAAAAAATTAAGAATTGGGATCACCAATCCGATTTTAGGTTATTAAAGAAAATCGGATCAGATCGGAAATCGATATGCGGTAGTGATTGGTGAAGCCACCATCTGAATTTGAGTAAAAAGATAGAGACTTGACATGAATTTGACACAACGTGCAAATGGGTTACAATCACATCAACGAGATAAGTACCTAAGAGAATACCAGACCTAGTGAGAGAGAGAGAGAGAGAGAGCGCGCGCGCATGGCTAGAGTGTAGTGCTTCGGCTCCCTTATCGTTTTCATAAAATTTTGACGTGAATTGAAGAGTAACGGAGGAGAAAGCACTTCAACTATCGCCGCTTTCGTGAATCAAAGAGTAACGAAAGAGAACGAGCGTTGACTCTCGCCTTATTTTCATGAACCTCAGAGCTAAACGAGTTCTGGAGGAGCCATGAAATTTCAAGTTAACAAGACGAATGAGAAGAAGAGCATAGGGTTTTATGAAAAACATCTTTTATATTATGGATAAATTAAAGGGAAAATTTTAAATAAGATCCCAAATTGCCGTTTTTTTAAATAAAATTTTAAAGTTGATCTTATTTTAAATAAAGGCCTAAATAAATAAGGATCTGAAATATCTTATTTATTTCAAAAAAAAAAAGTCTAAGGGCGCTTTCATAAATTTCTTTTTGAATTTTTTATTTTTTCAATTTTTCTTTTCTCTTTTTACTTTCTTTCCCTCTCCCCTCCCCGCCCATCACCGGGCCAATGGAGAAGGTTGTCGGCATTGGGTAAAGGACACCCACCCCGCCGATGAAGGTTACCATCGCTCGAGGGTTGGCAAAGCGAGGGTGGGTGACCCTTGCTGGATAACCAAAATTGATATCAGAAGCGACGCGAGGCAGGGTACTCAAGGGTGACGTTGCAGCACCAGGTAGCGCCGTTGTGGCTACGGTAGGTGCCGAGGCGCTTGCCGTTGTCGACAAATTAGACGGCGGGGTGTGATCCTTGGTGCAGGAGAAGAGGAGGTCGCCCTCTCGATTTTACCTGAGGGACATTAATGGCCTCTCATGGCCTTTCATCAAAATCAGCCTCATGGTTGACGATTGAATCGGCGAATGCCTCCTTCTTGGAGCTTGGCTAAGGCCGCTCTCTTGCTTTGATTTGGGGATTTTTCGATGGGTAGAGGCGTGTATAATCACCGACTAGTCTCTGCTCTTTCTATCCATTTCCGGTAGAGAGAAAACGCTAGCTGTGTGCGCAACTCTCGCCCTTGTCTAGACCGGCGTTAGGCGAAAGGGGCCGTTACCTGCGCTGGTCAAGCGACCCTAGGGCCTAGCCTGACGCCAGTAGCTAAGGGAGGGGAAGGGTTAAAAAGAAAGACAAGAAAAAAATAGAAAAAAAATATTAAAAAAAATAAAAGATGAAAATGTCCTTCAGTCAATCCTTCTTTTAAACAAATAGATAAATACTCCAAACCCTTCTTTAGAATAGATAAATAATCCAAACCCTTCTTTGAAATAAGGTCTATTTTAGGTGGTTATTTGAAAAAAAAAAGTTAATATCACGAAAAATCTCAAACCGGTATACTTGTAATAAATTTAATCCATTTACCACCAAGAACCTCAAACTAGTACATTTGTGATAAATTTACCTCAAATAATTTTTTTTACTATCAAAAATCTTAAACTGGTGCAACAGTGAAAAATTTATTCCAAAATTAATTTTTTTTACCACAAAAATCATAAATTGATATACATATAATAAATTTACCCTCTTTTAATTTCCAATAACTTAAGTTACTACCATAAAAAAAATTCCAAATTGATGCACCGATAACAAACAAGGGAAAACATATATAATTGAAAATTGTCACATGTCATCCAACTTAGCAATTTAACTGTAAACTTTAATAAAAACTGACTAAGAGTAAATGTCATGCCCTGAACCTGCCGAATGCGCAAGCATCCCGCCGAGCCCGTGCCTTAATGAACGCTCCAGGATCCAACGGATAATAATCTGGACACTGACAGAAATGTACATGCGGAAGCGATGCCATCTCCATTCACATAAATACAACCACATACGATGACTTAGGACAAATACATCAAATTACCTTAGCCAATTACTAAAAGATCAACTCCTAATTCATTCTTTGGAGTACAATCTCAATATCCACAATTGGCAATTTATTTATAAATACAACTGGTCAACTATATCTTCAAATGCCACTCCTTGGCAAGCCTGTGCTACCTTCACCTGGAAACCTGAAAAATGAAGCCCTATTGGGGTGAGATATAAATCTCAATAAGGTGGGTCCTGATCCTAGGTTAGGCCGACTATCCACTCAAGCAGTCATCCATTCCTCGATATTTTCAAACTCATAAACTCACAGGCAGATAGGGCACCATTCAATGAAACAATGACATAGAGACGACAGGCATGCAAAAATGACCTCATGTCACATTTAGATAATAATGCACCTGCACTCTCAACCTGTCACATCTCATATTCAATGATCCCAGCCTATCTCAATCTCTAGCCCGCGATCATGTCGCCTTAGGCTCGGTCCGCGTAGACACCTCAAACCGTCGTTGGTAACCCGCGTAAATCCATCAGGTTCCGACAAATCTCTAGACCAATATCAAGATCTCGTACTCAGTCCAGCGAATAAGTCGCATCAGGATCATGGCCTTCTCAACCTCGCGATCCTGTCTCATCAGGGTGATCTCACACATCCGTCCCGCGAATAACTCGCATCAGGACCGTGGCCATCACAACTCCGCGATCTTGTCGCATCAGGGCACCACTCAATTTCAACTTCACCCCGCGATCTCGTTGCATCAGGATATACATCTCCTGCCCCGCGTCTTATACGCCTCAGGGCTTTCTTATCCTACGAATGATTCGCATCAAGACGTTAGCTATCTCAACTCAGAGATCTCGTCGCATTAGGGCGCCACACATTACCAATTTCACTTCGCGATCTTGTCGCATCAAGGCATCCTCACATTTTCGTCCCGTGAATTGTTCGCATCAGGATCGTGGCTATCATAACCCCGCGATCTTGTCGCATCAAAGGCCACACATTGTCAATTTCACCCCGCGATCTCGTCGCATCAGGGCATCCTCACATTTTCGTCCCGCGAATTGTCCGCATCAGGACCGTGGCTATCATAACCCCGCGATTTTGTCGCATCAGGCCGCCACACATTGTCAATTTCACCCCGTAAACTCGTCGCATCAGGGTATACGTTTCCTGCCCCGTGCCTCATATGCTTCAGGGCCTCGCCATGTTTATACTCAAGCCATGATTTTCAAATAGCTCTCCATGCGAGACGACATGTGCAATTCAAGCACAACTCAAGATTCATGACATACAAAGCAAGTCAATTGAAATCCGGACATGGCAAACGACATTAGGCATATCCAATATCACACAAGATCGTCTTATAACATCTTAGGACATAACAAGGCTATCTCCTTAGACAAATCACCTTAATTCAACCAACTCAATCCACGAATCACCCAATTGAGTTCAATCTTCCTATCATAAGATTCAGAATTCCCTTACCTTTGATTTGGCAATACAAATTACTCCTCTTGGACCCTCAGGGTCTCAACCAAGTCACTCCAAGGCCAATTCATCGCGCAACCTAATAGAATTCAACCAATTCGTTAATTCTCAAGTCCAATTCAACCATTTATAAATCCTAATCTTCCATAGCATAATCCTCATCCTCTTAACATGCTTTAATCATCAATTTGAGGTTCAAAATCCAACCATCAACAGCCCCACAGATTCGGTTTGCACAGAGCCGAACCGGGCTATGTTCGGTTCTATGTGAACCGAATGGATCCAGCCATATATCAACTCCAAATCCATCATTTAAACGTTATACCACCTCTTAACATGTTTATCTTAGGGTTTAGAGGTCTCACCGAAGATTTGAGGCCGATTGTTCGCCGGAAACCCATCCTAAGTTGTCGGATCTCCCTGGGTTAGTACCGGCAGTTTTCTAGGCAAGATTCACAAGGCCGGTTCATGATCAAAAATTTATCAAATTCATCTCAACTTTTTACCACATATTCATCTACAAGTCTACTAGGTCTCCACAAAATTTGAGCATAAAACTCTAAGATTTCGGCCATCAAACAGGTCAGAAATCGGACATACCTCAGATTGGAGCAGTTTCCGTTGACTCTCGGGAGAATCCTTGCTCCGGACTCCTCGGTACTCCAAATGACCCGATTCCACTTCGAGGAGGTCGGCAAGACATAGATCTTTATTGGTGTGGCTGACCGATGTCCAGAAAATGGACGAAAATGGCCGTCGGACTGACCGAACAGAAGAGCCAGAAACTGTCGCCGGTGCAGAAACAGGGAGGAAGATGAAGATGAAGATTTCGGTGGTTTTCTTAGTGGTCTGGCCGAAATGCTGAGGGAGAGAGAGAGGGAGAGGGAGATTGTGATATCCAATGCTTGGTCAAAAGGGCTTGAATGGTAGTTGGCAAAAAGTTGGACAAGACCTCTCCATGGTTGATCTTATAATACTTGTCTTTGCTTTTTTTAAAGAAGATCCAATGGCCCTCATTCCTTCTCATTTTCGACAGCCATAAGGGAGGGTTTAATGTCCAAAATGCCCTTCTTCAATTGCTTGAGCAAAGTCCTAAGCTTGAGGGGCAAAACGGTCATTTGACCCCCAACGTTCCGAACGTCGTTTTTCTCGTTCTGAAAATCTTCGATAGGGCGACTGCCAATCCGAATAACGTTGAAATTCTTGATTTTCCATTTTCAATCTTTCAAGACTCATTTCTGATAGTTTTCTCTATTAGACGTGGTTCCAGCCTATCCCGAATCGACGGACGGCTTTTACAGACATTACGCGTATCGACCCCGTGATTCATATCACATTTAGGACTCGTCAATTCGTGACGGCTTTGATTGTTATATAATTTTGAGGGTCTATCACTAGTTCCCTCGACAATTCTTATGGTCAAAGCATCATTTTCTATCCGAGTTCCCCAAGTCCACGTACCTCGTCTCGCGTTAGACTTTTTCTTTTGGTCAGTCTACTCGAATTGATCAGGTTCGAGCAAAATGCGACTGAAATCCATCTCTAGATACACACTTCTCATTACTGAGCTTGAAATCAACTGAAAATCAGAATGTCACAGTAAATTTGTCATATTTGTTTCAATTTCGAGTAAATTTGTACCAATTTAAAATTTTCTTTTAGTCAAAAAAATAATTTGAAGTAAATGTATTGTGGATGTACCAGTTTGGAGGTTTTTTGGTGGAATTAAACCTTGAAAAATGAATGCACTTGAAGCTTTTATTTGAAATTTTTTCTAAATAAAATCATATTCACCTTTATCTGGTCCGCGAAGAGATTTCTTTATTTGTGTTATGTCCCTTTCTCCGGTCTGATAATTTCCCAACTTTTATCCTGGTCACCAGCACACTTTTAAGGTGCTGCCGCGCCAAAATAGCGAACTTTTCCATAATAATAATAAAAAAAAGGTGGCTTGCACTCGGCATGGTAAGCATTCAACTCAAGGTCTATGAAACATTTTTAATTTGAAAATAGTTTTCAGCTTTACCTTTTCTTTAAAAAATTTCTGAAAGCATGTTTGGTTTTCAAAAATTGGAAATTTCCTTTTTAGAGCGAAAATTCCGACTCCATACTTAGTATAACTACACATATTCCTCGAACCTTGGAGCTAGCTTTTCTTTATTTATTTTTTTCACGTACGTACGATGCACATTGATTTTAAATGTTAGAAATTGAATTGCAAAGTGTTTATTTTTCAGAAAGAATATCTTGTTACCCTCAATCGCTATGGAAAGAGAAAACCAAGTTGACTAAAAGAGAGTAATAACCAAGATGAAATAAAAACGCGAATACTGATAATAAGTTTTGAGTGCTAATAATTTGTTAAGACAGAACAAAATCCACCAATGAGTTCACTGGACCTCCGACCAAGTAAATACAAGTAATGCGGTAGCAATGTCCCGAGATGAAACCCCAAACGAATCAAAGCTTGTCAATTGCTAACTAAGGAGAGGTCCTAGAAAATGACCACAAGGAGATGGACATGAAAGAGCTTCGACAGTTACCGATTAGATTGTTCATCATCATCAGTCACAGCTATACGCAGTCGCAGAGTCTGAGCTATGGCTTTCATTAATTTCTTCGTCTTAAGGACGGAGTGCCGAAAAAAACAGGTCAATTATCATCGTCAGTTGGGCACACCTAACATCTTAGACAATCGTAAGCTGTTGTATCACATTTGGATGACCACATCAGGTTCCTTGATCAGCACTGAAAACCAGGCCAATCTTCAAGATAAAATAACCGCAATAAACATCAAGCAGTATCAATGATCAATCCAACGGTCATAGCAATTCTATTCCTTTAAAATAACTAATTTGCACCTTGTACTTATGAACAATTACCTTGTGCTCATAATTATGAACGAACAGAGAGCAAGTTCAACTTCTTTCACAGACTGACCGATGATTTTCTCCTTCTTCCGATTGACACACTTCCACATCTTGGTATACATACATGGAGTTTACAATTAAAGGTAAAAAGCACTCACAAATCAGCGAAAATAACAAGTAGTATTCAGATGACGTGAGAAAGTAATAATATTTCTAAATCTATAAATATCAGAAACTAGCAGGTATTTAAACGGTTGCTATGCAAAGGTTTGCTAACAAGACGCACAAATAAATATCTTCTAGTGACAAAGCCTTTCAAATAGAAGAACATGGACATTTCTTATGCCAGCCAACACATCCAAAGAAGGTCATCACTCAAAAATCCAACCACTTACTGTAGTATTCGCAAGTCACTGGAGAAATGATGCCTTCAGGAGTACAACGGGCTATCCATGGGCACACCCCGCAAGGTATCGAAGCCATTGCCCCAACTCTCGGCCCCTTCAAGGCATCAGGTGACCTCCTGCACTTATAACACATCATACCAGTCGGGAAGGGAGCAAACTCCCCCACTCCATTGCTCCTCATTTCGATCACGTCATCGTCCAAAACCAATGTCCTGACAATGCCCCCAATCTCCTGACTAGAGCAGTCGATCTTGAGAACCCTGGACCTCTGGACGGCATCCATGACCATGTCCACAGTCGCAATCTTCAGATTCCGGATGTGCTTCAAGCACTGGTCCTTAAGGAAGTTGATGAACTGGGTCTCGAGGAGCCCCTGGTCGTTGTACCACTTCCCGCCAGTGATCTCAGAGGAGGGCTCAAACTCGGAGGCAAGGTAGTGCTTTCGCCCCTTGAACTGGACATTGACAACCTCTTTGATCAGGAGTTTGCTGCGGAGGGACTTGAGAGACTTGTCGCCGAGTTGTCAGGGAGGCTAGTCTCCCGCTTAATGTCCCATGACCAGATGCCCAGTTGTTTCTTGCTCTGGATTAGATTGTAGAGGATCTTCTCTTGTTCGCTCATGGATGGAGCAGGAACTTTCGAGTCCGGTCGCTTCCTTTTGCTCGTTGCTGTCACTGAAGAGAGAGAGAGAGAGCACGTATAAGTTCATCACATTATCAAAGTTGTTAAGTCTTAACCAGACGAGAAAATAGCTTCCTCCCCATCCCAAAATAAATCAAGATGAAAATAATAAATAGCATACGACGCATACATCAATGACTGGGAACAGCTTGCTCATAGAGACAGAGGATATTAATCTCTAGCTCAAAAGTGCCATTGCATATTAAAGGAGACCCACTAGAACGAACAATAATGAAGAAATTAAAATCATAGGTGTCAATGCATTGGCCACTGTTCGGAGACGGGGAAAAAGTGCAATGTTAGTCCTACACCCTATAATAGAGAAAGCTAATTAGAGGAAGTGCAGACAAGAGCTACTGTTCAGCAAAGATCTTGGCAAGAGAACCCTTCATCAATCAAGTACGAAGTGATGAAATCTACAACCCTGTGACATTGCCTTTGATTATCGATTCAACAAACGAAACAAACCACAAAACATAAAGAAATGAACGCACTGACAAAGTGTGGCATAAGAAATTCACAATTAGCTCAAAATAAAAATCCAGCTTTCGACATGGATCTTAAGCCTCCGAAGTCTCGTTTGTCTATGTCCTTACTCAAAACTTCATAGCCCTCAGCAGAGGTTCAACTGCCAATTGACTAGCGACAAGACAACAGAGGTGAAAGGCATTGGCCAAAATTATCCCTGCATTGGCATAATTTACCAAGTTTCACAGCGCAAACTTAGCCGTTGAGAGAGAAAATCGGCTGAGCGAGGGCACGAAAAGGAGAATCAGAGAGAGGCGCCGACGGCGGCGGCGGGTGGCGTCGCTGCGACGGACGCAGCGAGCTATGGACGAGCGATGGGGGGCGCGAAGGAGCGAGTCTCAGTAACACCAAGCAACGGAGCAAGTCTCCGGGAGAACAGATTTGAAATAAGCCGCCGCATCCCAAACCCACGTTTTAAATGGGAAAATTTCATAAAAGGGCGAAAGTGTCCCCGTCTTCTCAAAAAAAGGCCAAGTGAACTTTGTTTCGCCGGTAGTGATTAAATTATTTCAAAAGAGAGCCTATCGAAGGGTATTTTTGTCTTTTAAATTCTTGTTTTTTTAAAAAAAATTACCTTTTCTTTTTTCCCCTCCCCTCCCTCCTGTTCATCGTCTTCCCCACGCAATTCCTCGGAGTTCTCCCTATGAACCAACCAGCCCAACCCCTTCTTCTGGTGATTGAAGAGCGCGGGCTTTATCACCTCCCTTGCTGGCTCCAGAGCTTCCATCATCGCATTCTTCCCAGCATTCTTGTCCGAGTGTTGGGCACAATGCCCTCAACAGAGATCAAAGGGGCAAGGACAGCGGCGACGTCGAGCTCCATGTGGCCGACTTGGATGGTCCTGGTTTTGAGGACCCGGATGGCGGATAGCATTCTCGCCGTAGGGATTTAAAGGTTTGCGTACAAGGCCCACCATCTCGCAGCCGTTGATGGTGCCGCAACAGCGGTGGAGCCTGAATATGTCGGTGATGATGAAGCCGAGGAGGTAAGTTTCGGAGGTGGATGCCTGAGAGGAAGAAGAAGAAGACTGAGAGACTAGCGAAGACATGGGGTCGTCGCCTGCTTCACAAAATTGCCAGTCAAGGGCCCGAAGGGCGTTGCCGATGAGGTCCGCCATGGCTGTAGAGAGAGAGGGAGAGAGGAGAGGCTTGAAGGTTCTCTCTTTTGAAATTAAAGGTTTTACGACCTATTTTTCTTTACCATTGGCCCGAGGATGGTTGATTGAGGGATGAAACCGGTTGGATCGTCGTCGCGGTTCTGTGAGGAAGAAGCTTCGAGGGTTCGCTTCAAGGAGGAAGCTTCGAACCAATCCAATCCCTTGCTTGATAGGACTTGAGGTTAGAAATCCGAGCCGGCCTGAAACTGAGCCGTACAAATCTTGGGCCTGATCGGGTCAGACGCATTATTTTTCTTTTTTTTTAATCGAATCAATGAACAAATTTATTAAATGAAAAAATATAAAATAAATTAAATTAAATTAAAATGAAAATAGGAGTTAAAAAAAAGTAGGGCGATAGGTTGGCCCGGCCCGAGTATCAAAATTCAAGCAAATTTTTAGACCCGCCTGCTTGGCCCGGTATTTTTGACACCCCTACTTTGAGGTAGGGCATAAGCAAGGGGGGGGGGGGCACCACTTTCAGGGAATGGTAGCTTCTCCCAATCATAGCTTCTTGCCCTCTTTATGTGGAGTTTGCGTGAATTTGATGGCAGATCGATCAATTGTGTGAGAAAGATGATGAATAGGAAGGAAGGGAGTAAAAAAAGGAAAAGGTAAAAAGAAAAATATTTAAAAAATAACAAAAACATAAAAGAGAAAAATGCCTTTTGGTTACGCCCTCTTTTGAAATAATTTGAGCATTTCAGGCCATTATTTTAAATAAAATTCACGTCAGACTCTTATTTGAAAAAATGAGTACATTTCAGACCTTTTTTTTAAAAAAAATTCCCCTTTTAATGGACTGCTCTTCCTTCTGCTCTAAAGTCTCAAGACTAAGCGTCATTATTTCAAAATGCCATATGTAATATCTTTCTGACATGGGAACACTCTATGGACTTCCGTGCCATGTCGTATTCCATGGACAATCCCAAACTCTCTGATATATGATTCAACACGCCATTTCGTCACGTACGAAATCAATTTTAAGTATTTTTATTAAACTAGATGTTAAAGTATAAATTTATCAAAAATTAATTTGAGTTATATATCCGGCTGCTCTAAAATTAATATACCAAACCAACTAAAAAAAATCTAATTGTGAATTCCTAACAGAAAAAGAAAACAATTCACCACTAGATAAATTATCATATACAAAAATATACATTTAACATACAACGCGTCTCAATGTGTTGAAATTTTTATTTTTAAAGAAATGATGTGTCGGTGTGTCGCGTCACGTTGCGATGCTCGTGCCGACCAATGCTTTCACCTACATTGATAATGTCCTACAGTTGGCTCAGATGAAGAATCTCACTATGTACTGCTGAATAGATGTGGTCATTCGGAACTATGGACCTAGAATCGGCCCGAAATTGACCCATTGATCGGCCTAAAATCGGCCCGTTGATCGGGCCCACGGTTCACCGGAACCGGCCTTCAAGGGCTGATTCTGGTTTCATATTTTTTGGAACCGGATTTTGAAAAAAAAAAAAAGTGCCAGGCAAGAGCCAAACGAATTATGAGGCATGGTTAGCCTAGGGAGGAGCCATTTGGCTCTTCTCCAAGCGGCCGTCACTGTGATGGCCAAGGCTCGCTCTCTATGGGCCATTTCAATTTTTTTTTAAATAAAAAATTCTATAAATAGGGCTCCCCTCCTCTTTATTTTTATCACAATTTCTCTCAATTCTCTTCAATATTCTCAATCTATAAACTTCTCTCAAATTCTCTCAATTCGCTATTCTCTTTCAATTCCGCCTTAATTCTTTGAATCAACTTTCCAATCAATTCTTTCAAAAAATAGCAAGTGGAAGCGAAAATATTGAAAAGGAAAAGAGCCCAATGGAAGAATCCAATTATCATGTTCCTCAATATGATTATTGTGAATATGCATATTGGGAAGATGACGATTATAATATCAACCATGTTCCCAATCCCAATGCCAAGCAGGTCCCAACGCAAAAAAGTCTCCATCCTCCTACTGATGTCGAATAAACGTCGATAACAAAGAAGCGGGGATGGAAGGGCGAAGATAGTACATTTGACTTATGGCTACACTTCAACAAGGTATGGAATGAAAACGAATGCAAGTTTAAAATAAGCTGTAAATATTATCCGCAAACATACAAACTTGGTAAAGGAGATGGCTTCGGAATATTTCGTCGGCATCTGATGAAATAACATCCAATACAAGCGGAGATCGACACTAGCCAACAATAAATTTCCGGGTACGCCAATTCTTACCATCATCATTTATTCCATTACACTGATGCACTTTATAAACAAACATTAGCTGAATATGTTACTCTTGATCATGCTCCTTTTAATACCAATGAAAGTTTTAATTTTAGATATTTGGTAAACATTGATTCCGCAAGCACCATCTGTTCCAAAAACTACTCTTATATGCACACTTGACCATGTTTATAAAAAAGAAAAAAAGAAATTGACAAAATTTTTTGGAGAATTCAATGGACGTGTACATATAGGTAGTGATTGGACTGATTCTTAGAATATGTGTCACATGCCATTGGATAAGTGATAATTGGGTTATTCAAAAAAGACTTCTTGCATTTCGAGTTTTTTTTTGAAAGACATACGACCCATAATATTTATAGACTAATTATGCAAGTTTTTTTAAAAAATATGATTTGATTAATAAAGTTTTTTTTATTGATTTTGATAATGCCGCCGCAAATACTACTTCCATTCCCGAGTTAAAAAAATTTGTAAACCCTCTTTCGATGAACAATTTTTTCACATTAGATGTGCTTGTCATATTTTGAATTTATGTATACAAAATGTTTTACGAGTTCTTGTAACTTTTCTCGACCCATTAAAGAGTGCAATTAGATTTCTATGGAGTTGTCCTCATTTTATGATAGCATGAGGCAAATTTTGTAAACAACGTGGCAAAAAAGCAAAAAGGTTTACAAAAGATAGTTTGACTCGTTGGAATTCTACTTACAAGATGCTTCTTCAAATTTTTTTTTACAAAGATTTATTGTGTTCCTTAATTTTGAATATTATTCTCGATATTGCTTTACTCCCACAACATTGGGACATTTGCAAAAAAAAATAAATAGATTTTTTAAATTTTTTTAGTGATGTTATTAATATTTTATTTGATATTTATTATCCTACTACACATTTATTTTTAATTGAGTGTGTTAATATTGTTTGTGTTTTTAATGAATATGAAAAAGATACTGAATTAGCTTCGAGTATTTTAGTAATGCGAGAAAAATGATTGCATTATTATTTCAACATTCCTTTTGTCTATCTAGTTGGTATTATTTTTTATCCATGTACTAAATTAGATGATTTATTAAATTTTTTTATGGATTATTATTATGATTGTTTACATTTAGATGAAGCAGTAGATATTTCAATTATACAAGGAGAGTTTAAAGAAACTATAGTAACATTATGTAATGAATTTTGTAGTAGATATGGTTTAAGTGATAGTTGATCTGCTCAATATAGTATCTCACGAAGCGTTGCAGATGTTTCAATTAGTAGAGGGTATAAAATGCCCATGAGTATGCAAAAAATAAGAAGAGGACAACATGCAGTATTTTCAAATTAGAAAATTATTTAACAATTTCTTTTGAGTTTATTGATTTCGAATACCGCGCAGATTTCAAGATTCTTAAATGGTGGAAGAACTGTTCAACTCAATTTTTAGTTCTCTCCCTCATTACAAGACAAATATTAGTGACCCATTCTTCAACAGTGGCAGTTGAACAAACATTTAGCGCTGGAGGATTAATTTTGGACTCCCGCCATTCAAGATTAAATCTGGAAAGTATGGAAATTCAAGCTTATGTCTATGATTGGACAAAGTATAGATTTTGACAACAAGAGTTGGATCAAGAACACAAATTCTTCGGTGAAGAATGTGGAGATACTAACAACACCAGAACAACGGGTAACGATGATTGACGATGATGTAAATTAGGGTTAGGGTTATCAAAGATAATAAAACTACATGGGTTTTGATTCTTCTATCCCAAGAAGATATGTAGGCGTTTAATAATAATTCATTAAGTTCAAACTCATTCTTCCTCTCTTTTTTTTTTTCAAATTTTATTACAATATACAATTTAATTATAATTTGTAATTTATTAATTTTATTTAATTATTTATTATTTAAAAATAAAATTAAAAGTACAAAATCGAAACTGAAGCTGGGAACCGGCCCAAAACTGCCGGTTCCAGTTCCAGTTCCGCTTTTTTGCGGAAGCAGAACCGGTCACCTCAACTGTTGAAAACAATTCGCATGTCTTGTGCTACAGTATGAAATCATTTTTTTTTTCTTTTTGGCAAAAGAAGATGGGCCACCACTGCTTAAAATGATGTTTCATTGAAGTTGGTTTTTCAGGGGGCACGCACTTGATAAATGGATATATCCGCCCTGGTGAGCACATCGCTAGGGAATTGTTCTAATTTCGGGATGAGAAGGACCATTCTCATGAGAATTCATTGATGTTGTCAAACATCTCATGGGTTTTTGCTCCGAAGACTTCTAGGCTCATGATTTATTACAAAAGCTTCTGCAGAACAATTTGCCTCCATGGGCGGAGGAACAAACTAGGACCATACAACAACTAAAGGAGAAGCTGCAGCATTTGCCACCATTGCAGATACCCTATGGGCAAAAGTTTCTTGCAGACAGCTGCTAATGATAAGAACTGGGTAGCTACTCTCCTCGAACAGTAGAAGGTTTTCACCGCAAGCAAAACTCGACCGTCGTTCCGCATTCAAGGAAGTTCATGGCAAGACACGCATATATGGATAACGAAAATTTTCTTGAACCCTTTTTCTGCGATGTCACTAGCACATCCATTTCTCGAGTCTCCATGGCAGCCTACCGAGCGAACCCTCACCTGCAGATCGAGCTTCGAAAAGATCCAGGCTACATTTCTCTCTGCTCTTTACGATTTTATCCCGAGCAATGAAGTGCATCATGCACTTTCCAAAGGAAAAAATACAGAGGTACTTTTGATTTGAAGTTCAGTCTCGATTCTCTGAATTTCCTCGCTAATCAAAGTTAGATTGTGTTAAATAAGATAAAAACGTACATGATGACAAATAAGAGTCGTCTCAATTTTGTTGCAAGGAGATCCAATTCTGGTGACCATTTTTGCTGCTTGTTAGGTTGGCCTAAAGTATGAGAAGCATCGGCCCGCTACCGACCATATCCAAGACAATATTTCCCTGAATATGCCATTTGTAGAATTCATTAGGCAGATAGGCTCGCAGGGCGGTGAACTCTGATGGGACGGCAACTAGGAATGAGCTCCGACCATTTAAACTTGTCAAAATCAATGAAGCGCCCGCCAAAAGAAACAAAACAACTGCTATGGACTGGCAATCACCACTTCTTGATGGGAACAAGGTAAAAGCTGTCCATCTGTTTTACTTTGCTTATATCAAGATCTCCCTATCCCCCCCCCCCCCCCCCTCTCTCTCTCTCTCAATTGAAATTTGTCCAAACATAGCGTGAATACATGATGAAACAACTCAGTTACGTGTGAGATGAGGCTATGCCCCAGTGGAGATATTACACAAGTACAGAACCATGGCCAGGGGTTTATTCATTATCTAAAACTTTGCACAAGATCTACAAGAAAAACAGCCTGCAGACACACACATTCGTTCCCATTGCTTCAGCGAAAATAGCCATAGAGCTCCAAGAAGCAAATGCAGAAGTTCCAGGGGTTCGATGCATCGGTCGTGGGACCAGTCAAAACAAACCTAAAGTATCTAAAAGGAAGGAGAGCATTTGCACCAGTTACAGGCCACGACGCAAACTGCCCAGGCTTGCAGATGGTCTGGTCGTTATCATGTACCCTCAAGTCTGTCCACGAGTTCCCATCCACAGAGCCCTGGAATTTGTCATAAAATGAATTTTTGCTCTGTTTCATTAATTTCCCATCTTAATGCAACAGGCGGCAATTTGCTTCAAGATAAATGGACGGATGGTTCAAGGATGCCAATATCAGTATCGGAAGCAGAAGTAAGGAACCTTGACTTCAACTACAGTGTAAGGGCCAGATAAGATGCCACCACCATGTCATTCCCGCTATATGCATGCATGCATGATGCCTTCTGTAATTGGGAGTTACAATCCTTACCTGAAGCTTCCAGAACCTCATGTATGCCCTTGAGCCATCCTGTCTGAGGGTGTAGTAGTTGCACATCAGCTGCATCAGGAGAACATTCTTATTTAGGATCAACACGACAAACTGTCAAAGAATTCCCTGATTACCTTCTCATCTATTAGGTATTGGAGGCTTTCTTCTCTCTCTTTTTTATTTTTTTTGCTAAAATAAATGGATCAATTGAACCATAGAGGATTTTGTTTGTCGTGGTAATAGCACCTTAAATCAAAGAGTATTAAGATAAGTATGCATCAAGCACTTAGTTGTTAACTTCTTCCCCACTTCCTCACTTTCAATTACAGTCTCTCTCTTCCCCCCTTTCTTTCTCTGGCACATACATCAGTGTATGCCAGTTGTGCAATATTCTTTTTCTTTTTTTCTTTTTTTGGGTCGGAAGTTGTACAATAGTTTAGAAGCATGAAAAACAGTTGAGAAAAGGTCTGCAAAACAACCCCCCAGGGCATAGCTTTACATTTCTTAACTGTAGGACAGTGAAGCAAAATCGAAGTAGCAGTTCTCGAACGGGAATCAACTCCGACTTAATTATTCATACAATTAGTTGCTACTATCAATCTAGAGTCCTCTTGCTCTAATATCTAAAGTTGATATAAGAACCTGACCCTGGCACCATATAAAAAGTATTAAATCCATACACTATAAAAGAGTAGTATAACCTGATGATCTTCGCCAATGTCTACCAACCACCATGAGCAGTTATGTCCATCTTCCATTCGAGGCCCAGCAAAAGATGTACCCTATAGAACAAAATTAATTTCTTAGATAATTAAATAAACTAATGTTAAGAAGTTTCAGATACTTGACCAAAAAGGAAAAAAAGGAGAACCTGAAAAGTTCTTGAGACCAAAACTTTTGGATCAGTATATCTCGAAATGGGGCTACTAGCGGAAATAAAAATCCTCTGCAATATTTGACAAGAACATAAGCAATTTCTAGAAAGTGAACGGTAGAGAGAGAACTGACGCATTAGGTAATTCACCTTTGCAATGACAGGATTAACCCACTGATGTTCCCCATATGACGTGCCCGCAAAGTACATAACCCCATTGCTGTCACCATCACATATGTATTGGAGCTCCTTAAAACTAGATCGCCTATGTTGGAATCTGACAAATTAGGAGAATTCTGTTACAGTAGGAAATCTTAATACATGAAAATGTATAAGTTGACCAATGTATTGACTCATGGAGAGGGAGAGTATCATAACTCACAAGTGTTCATAGTCCAGACATTTGATGGCTAGGTAAGTTTTGATATTTCTTTTGTTGTTTTTATTTTATGTAAGGGCTCCTCTAAAAGACTTAAAACTTACAAAGAATACCATATAAAAGAACACTAAAAGAAGCATATATTTAAGGTCTTGTATAAAGCTTTAAAATATATATTTAAAGAAGAAATCGTTCTATAAAATAAAATAAAAAATTCAAAATCAAATATAGCACCAAACATTTGCATAAGCCCATCTAATAAATTCAACTACATCAATTTCGTTTCAACTACAAAATGCAAATGAGCATGTGCTAGCAGGCATGTGTGTAATGCTTTATGCACGTGCACCCATTTCAGAGAAAAAAAAATTAGAGCAATTTTCTTCAGAACTAAAAAACTTTAGAAGATTTAGAAGGTTTTACGTTGTAAAACATAAAAATACCGTGTTTAAAGAAAAACAATTAAGGAGTGCAAAATCTAGCTGTGCATAGGACGGGTTCTACACTAGTGATATTTTGTTGTTGGACGGCATGTAGTTAATGAGGAAAATTTCATTTATACAGAAGTTCAAGCCAGAGCATAGCTTTAACAGGGATAATATGTGCTTTGTCCATCAAGTGCTCTAACATTGAATGGAGATGACCAGGGTGAAAACCATGCCGACACCACATCTCTAACAGGCATGAACATGGGTTTTTTTTTTTTTTTTGATAACCAAGGTGTCCGGGCCAGCTTGCGCGCACCTCGACTATGAACATGGGTTTTGTCCATCAAGTGCTCAAACAATAAAAAGGAGACGACCAAGGTGAAACCATGCCAACACCCATGGAACGTTTTGGAAGATATCAATGCAATCCTCAATTGACGGGAAGCATGAACACCAAGTGATGTGTATTGCACCAATCTAAAAGTGAATTCCTTAGTATTTCGGCTTATAGAACTAACAAAGCAATTCTATCCAAGACGCTTTCCTCCCAAGGACAAAAGCACTTGCTAGACACCGCAACTTGAGAGAAGGATACATGAAACCAGAGGAAAATCCTAATACAAGCATCTTACTGAATCCAGTAAATTGGATACATGGTCATTACAAAAACATCAGTTGAAACGAAGATTCCTTTTTGTTTTCTTTTCCTTCTCAGTAATAAGCTACAGCGCTTTTGCTTTTGAATTCATCTGATACTTTCTTGCTAATAGTGATCTAACCAACGGTACAGCAACTTGATGACTATTACCTTTTGTCAGTCCCTATATTTGTCAAACCCATCTCTGTATGGCTGAGAGCCTCCGTGACCTACATCAGTAAGAGCATTTAGAAAAAGAGAGAAGGAATTTTAAGAAAGGAAATTCATGAAGTAGTAGAGATAATGGCACATTGATTCCATAATATGAAGTGTTAAAAAATCCAACCCAAAAGCTTAAGCTTATAGGTGGAGGAAGACTATATGAATATAAAGAGTATACAGAGCCCATTCACAACCATCGTGGGACAACAACAGTAACAATTTCAACAATCCCTCTCATGTGCAAGCCGAATCACGAGCGGTGGCTCTGATACCATGTTAGAAAGTCCAACCAAAAAGCTTAAGTTTATTGGTGGAGAGAGACCACATGAATATAAAGAGCATACAAGATACATTCATAACCGATGTGGGACAACAACAACAACAACCTCAACATGAAGGTCGTGCTTTTTTCCCCCCAATAACACTAATGAATTGTATGAATCGCTTACAAGGTGGTCAAGAGCAGGGATATGTTTTCTGAGGTTGCTCATCTTCAGCTGCAATAAAATCACGAAAGCATTGTGTGAAAATGAGGTTCTCACATTGAGAGTAGACAGCGACTAAATCTCTAAGTCCAGGCCCTACATACCTTCTTAAGCAATGCATGTGGTAACAAGGCAAATCGCACAAAGGGCAACAAATCATTAAGTAAGTGAAGCCTGTCAGAAAAAATGACTTCAGTTGAAGGGTTCATGAGCTCATCCACCGCTTCCCAACCAAGTAATTTCTTTGCCTTCGTGCACCACATTAAAATTGCATTGAGAACCCTCTCTTCAGATGTCACAGTCAAGTCTGGATGCTGCAAGGTCCATTCCCATAGTTAGAGACATTCAACTTTTGTCAGACACACACAAGCAAAAGACGCTATCTATGGCACCAAAGTTTCTCAGACAAATTTGGCTACTTGTCCAATCTAAATCCACGAGAAGAAGCAACTTCTCACCTATATCCATCATTGATGACCACTAAAACTTTATCATGTTGGTAAATGTATTACTCGCCCCTGATGAACTATCAACTCTAGTCGCATAAGGGCAGTGGGTGACAAAGGAAGTATTGAAGTTACCTTCCACCAGTCTACTCATGAATTACCAATAAGAACTTACTCGTAACCTTGTTTCTCGTAGGTAGGTAAGCACAGACTATACAATCCACATTGCTATCACATATCTTCCACACATTTCTCTTCATGTTGATCTGTATCGCCTCATGAAGTACTATTTGCCTAAAACGTTTACTTTCTTTGTTTATCAGATGTTGAAAAAGTAGAGGAGTTGCGCATTGATGGGAAACAACAATCCAGAAAGCTGCACTGACCTGAATAATATGGCTAAAAGTTGTGTCGTCTAACAAGATAAAGTCCATGCTCGCTGTTGTACAATAATCAAAGTGTGTTGCGAAATTTCTCTTGCATGTTTCTTCAATTAGCTTACAAGATGGAATCATTGAAACAGCTTGGAGGATGGGACATATAGAGTCCTGCAACAAAGTTCAATAATTAGCTTAAATAGCTACAGCCCTACTACAGAGCCAAAATTGTCTGCTTCCTCGTCCATTAAACTTGTGCATAATAGTAAAACTCTTGATGTATGACCATCTTCCAATAGGAGAACTCCATCCCTGCAGATAATATGTACATGAGAGGTATTAATATCTTATAATTCAATCAACATAGGGATCTCTTCTTTTCTTATCAGAGCCCGATACCCGCAAGTCACTTCTCCGTTCTTTCACATTCAAATCATATACGTAGCATGCACTAACTGTGACAAACAAAATAATTAATTTAACAGATAGACCAACAGAACTATATGACTAGATAAAGATCGACACGCTACCTCAGAGAGGCATTCTAAAAGTATTTTGCAGCACTCCTGATGAAGTAGGGTGACTCCAAACTGATCAGCCAGTAAAAGCAGTTGGAGCAATAAGTTCCCAGAATTTGGACCATCTTCCATATTAATTTCGCCGCTATACATGAAGCTGACCATATGACTGAATGCTTCTGGTGATACATCCTTCAAGCAAATATCTGAGGAAATGCTCTCAGTCATTCCGTTGGTGAACATCTGTCAACAGCAAATCTCTATTAAATCTTATTTAAGGACAGGGTAAAATCTCGACTCATCCCTAATATTAAACTAGACTCAAAACAAAAGGGTACCTATTAAAGGATCAACATTTTGCTTCACTTCAGACAAAAGAGTACATCGAACACTCTCTTTCATCCATTTACGATACAATAAGATGCCAGCATTACTACACATATTTCTGCACAACAGCCCTTTTACCTAAGATAATTTTAACCACTCCAACTCACATGCGCTCGCTTTTGTCCATTTCAGTAGTTGTACCCACCCTCATAGTCAACCGACATGACATTTTTTTAATGGTTACCAAACTGTAGAAGCATTCAATTAAGTGAATATTATACACTCATAGAAAGAAATCTAAGGAAGACATATCAACATGACAACTGCTGTAGTCAATAGGAGAACCTTTATTTAATATATCATTCTTCTCCCAATAAATTGTGGTGAATATTTTTCCTTCTTATGAAAAGATAAAGCTTGTTCTGATCATAGAAGTCAGAGGATTTTAGAACTTAAGTGAGGCTGACAAAAGAAGAAACAAATAAAAGAGGAACAAAGGCATAAGAGTTTTGCTCACCTTTGCAAATGGGATGCTCCACAAACTAAGAACAATTTTATGTGCCTGGGCAGCTAGACCATTACCATCCATGTAGATTTTAACATTGCTATGTTCACCAGTTATAGGCAACTGTTTGAGCTTCTGCATGTTGACTGGGAGCCCGAAAGGGAAAACCGTAGAATGGGGCCTTGAGCTTGGATATGATAACTCCACGTTCTTACCAGACTGAAACAAATTTTTATTCGTCTTAAAATGGCCCATCATTTCCTGACACTGCTTAACCAAGGGCATCACCTCAAATTGCAAGGCTAATGCCATCAGAGAACCAAGCTCAGACTCTGCAGCCTAAATCCATCAGCAAAATTAATATGAGTTATCTGGTAAAGCTAAAAATTCCACAAATATGTCTAATCCAAAAGCTCTATCGGCCCTGCTAATCATGTAAAAACCAACAAAAGAAAAAAAAGAGATAATTCCAAGGATTCACGTCCACAAGGAACAAAAAATTTCAATATGAAGATGCCCAACTGGACAGAATTTTTTAAAATAAAATCTCGCCATATCAAAATAGTCCCCTGACACAACGATGGTCATCCTAGTGACTAGTGAAGTCCGTCCTGCTTAGGAACAATATCTGCCTGAAGGGGATGCAACACTACATCCTGTTTCATTGATTATCAACCACAATGATATTAAAAACATGCCAAGCCAAACGTCTTTACTGCCTGGATATGATGCCGGATCATATTTACCAGAGAACATGAGAAGTAAATATTGGAAGTTAATGTGTTTAGGTAGATTTGGCAGCAATTATACCTGCGTATGTCCGGTGTACAAATACTGAAGAAGAGAATGTAGGACAGGATATTCAACATCTGGGAGACGAATAACATCACTGGACGAACAAAAATTGAAGTTACCACAGATGCCCAAGATGACCTGGTGAGCAGGGACAGGCTTTCCATCCTCTCCAACGATGAAACACACATCAGACAATTCCCAGCTCTCCAGAAAATTTTCTAGTCCCCACTTTTCATAATCTGAACATTCTTCTCCCAATTCCTCATCATCTTTCCCCTCCTCCCCTTTGTGCTCACTGCAATCCACCTGCTTCCAGAGTGAGATAGGATTCTGTGTTAATGGCAACACACTGACATTCCTATATCCAACATGCTTGTCCCAGCTGCTCAGCCCAACATACCGAACATTGCAATTCGGGTTGGTGTCCAACCACTGGAAAACCAGATTCTGAAAAGGGTATCGACCCTGGCCAACGCTGATCAACCCGTCATATATGCTGATCCAGTAGCTTTGAAATGCCGAAGAGCTGCAAAGGGCAACACCCGCCTCATCGACTGCGGTTCTCCCATCCACCTCAATTTTGAAACGGCGGTTCCGGTGACTTCCAAGAATCACGGTATAGTGAGGAGTGTTATCTCTCTTGTAATGGTAGTGCTGGCTGCCGACATTCTCGCGGAACACCACGGTCACGTCATTGTGAGCGAAAGCCTCAAAAGCAACACAACCTCTCCCGGCTTCCCGGAACATCAAATCCTCGCTCCAAGCACACTCAAAGGGCGGAACTCTGAGGAATTTCTTCTCCTTCTCTGCCATTTCTCCTTCCTGAAAGAGCACCTTTACTCTTCACCAACTCCAACCTTCCTCAAACAAAACCCGAAAGCAAAACGTATATCACCCAAGCAACCGAAAAACCCAAGAAGTCAAGATTTATAACAGTATAATGCTATCATTAATTGATCGTCTATCCGTTCACCACAAAAGCCACAAGATGTTTCAGTTCGCGACATCGCTGTCGGGTGTGGTCCGGAAGCCACTAGAAACCCCTCCACTTGACACTAGAAAAAGATCCAAATCCAGGAGAAGAACCGTCGTCAAATGCAGCAAGATGCTCGGTACCGAGTCCTCCACCACATCCTCGTCCAGCAACCCCATCTTGACCGAAAAGACGTCAACGACAAGACGCCAAAACTCGAAAAGGACCAAAAAAAGAAGAAGAAGAGAAAAACCAAAAACAATCGAAATCATTACGCGCTTCGATCAACAAGGAAAGAGATCCCAAAGTCAATCCGCTCGGGAACTCCCACATCGCAAAAAGTCACGGCACAGGTTGCCTCACCTGGCTCCCACCGCTGGAGATGACCACGACGTCGCCGGGAATAGATATACTTCGATCAAGTTGTAACTTCGGCGAGTGATGGCGGAGCGACGGTGATCAGAATCAAGATGGTCGGAGAGAGAAGAAATCAGATCGCATTTGGGGTGATAAGATTGGTCGCGGGAATCACGGAAAGGCTCAGGGCTTGCCCTTTTTTTTTTTTTTAGGTCGAAAAAGACTTGCTTCTTTGGCTCCCCGCAATTCAGCGAGCCTCGTAACAGTGGCGCCAACGCGACACACGTGGCCAACTTTCCCACAAGAAAATTATGTATCGATTTTCTAAAAACATATATAATAACAAAATTACAAGTAAAAATTCAAAATGACCTCATTTTCTTAAATAAAATTTTGGATAAATTTATTTTCAAATAAAAATTTAAATTGATCAAATCATTTCAAATAAAAACCTTGTTTCTAATAAGGATCTGACATCGTCGGTTGGCTAGCCGACTAATCATTTAGTCCTGTCAAGGACATTTTTGGCAAAACTTTATTTTAATCTAACTTTTAGTTAAAGGAAGTTAAACTTAAAACAAAATATAAGTAAGACAAAAAATTAAAGAAAAGTAGACACGGGCGAGAGAGCAGCCCTTGTATTTCTATTTTTTAAATTTAAAAAATTAAAAACAACAGAGAAAAAATAAAAAACATTGAAAATGTTAAATGATGAAAATGCCCTTATGTCAACCGATGAGGAGGGATTTCTTTGAAATAGTTATAGTCACTTCAGGACTTTATTTGAAATAATGTCCGCTTTGTGGCTTTCTTTGAAATAAAAAGGGCATTTTAGACCTTTATTTGTAATTTTTTCTAATAAATAATTATTCAAACAATTATAGGAAATTTTACATGCTAACATTCGAATGTTTTACCATATTAATTAATGGTCGATTTGCATGTAAGGTGAAAAATTAAAAGGCAAAAATTAATATGTAGGATCAAATATCGGCAATTATCTTAACCATGCTAAAAGGAATAGTCCGAGTTGGTCTTGAGCTACACTCTGTGTTGACGTCCGACATGCTCCAACACGTGGTTAACTCTATCAGAGACGCAAGGACCCGCGAGTCGGGAATTTCAACACGAGTAGTGTCAATGTTGAAAGTTTTCAATATTTTAGGGGTAAAATTGAAAACCTAATTCCACCAACCTTAATGGTGGAATGTGGATTGATTTTTTTTCTCCAAGTTCTATGGAATATTAAAATGTAATGTAGTTAAATTCATCAATTCGAAATAATAAATGATACTAACAAATGGTGCATTAATAATTTTAGTGTAACTATGTTCTTTTTTTTTCTCAAGGATTTGAATCAAATTAACTTAAATGAAATAATCATAAAAATAGTTAATCATGCATACATAAAAAAAAAAAACATACTCCCCCGAGGAATAGTCAAGGTGCGCGCAAGCTGGCCCGGACACCTTGATTATAAAAAATATATATACATTTAATATATATATATATATATATATATACTTGTAACGTGTCGAATTTTATTTTTATTTTTTAGAAATAATGTGTCGGTGAATTATATCGTGTTGAATGTCGACATGGACACTACTTAGATGTCAGCGATCAAGATATATCGAAATTATTTTATTATATATTAAATGAAATTTTGGCGTGTAGTTGATTTGGATCAAGATGCCAGCTAACGGGAGAAACATATATATATATATATATATATATTATATTATATTTGGAAGGTTATGTGGAAATTATGAGCCGGTCTGACTACTTCTGGTTGTCGTGGTCCATGGATGGATGTGGACCGGCCGGTGAGATTTGGCGCGCCGCTCTACGTGGGAGGGTTGGCGGTCACGTGGCATTTCGTCTTGATTTCACGTGACAACCATGAAATTAATTTGTAAAGTTTAACATACAGCCGGCATGTTTATTTTTTTCCTTCTTTTTTCTATAAGTGAAAGATTGGGAAAGAGTTTTGGGGCTACGAGGAGAAAAGATATGTCGTAAGACTCGTAACTAGACATTGCAAGATGAGTAGTTCAATTCGTTAATGATATGGTCGGTTATGCGATCTTGTGGAAAAGATCAACCACCTAGGTAGCGTGCCACATAAATAGATTATTGATCCAGTAAAATTTTATTGGTTATTTTAAGAGAAATTATATATAAAAAAAGGTCATAAATCGTTGGCAATGCCATCGTCCATGTCGTAATTTATGATTCATAATCACCCCCAAAGTGAGACTATTCACTGTCGTAAACTCCACCATATATAAAATAGCCAATACTCTCGGAACCGGCATAACATCTAAACGTTAAGATATATTGTATGACCATTTCCTTGTCCGAGCCCAAGATGATTAAACTTGATTCATTTAAAGGTGCGGATGACAATCATTACACTCCTGGAAGATATTTTTGATCGGAAATTGATTTTTTTATTTTTATTTTCTAAATAAGTTTATGGGCAGAAAAATGTGTTTGATAACGGCACGGAATCTCTGTTCTCGAAACATGAATTCGTTTGATAACATCTTAAAATTTCTGGTTCTTGATCGTTGCATGCTAGCCGCTGATCACTGGTGGTCGAGGCCTGATGACGACGTGACTTTTTTAAACTGCAATTTTGGCATGTATGACCTATTTTTAGCATTAGCACCACATAAGCGTCACCTCAGCAGTGCATTAGCTAAAAATATTAAAAACAATTGTGTTATGTAATAGTTTTTACAACTTTGACTGAAGTTCGAAAAAAAAAAAAAAAAACTAATGTGATACCACATCAACAAAGCGGCCATCGAAAATACTGAGGCTGTACTTTTCTATATGAAGTACTTGACTGCACATTGATCAAGGCGTCTAAGGGTGCATTTGGGAGTGACTTTCCCAAGGAGCTTTGGACACCCAAAAACCCTTGGGCCGAACCTGAGCTATTTGATAAAATATTTTACAAGGCCATTTAGCTCATAGTGAGCCTTCGCAAGGTGGAAAGCCCGAGCAGCTTCAAGCCTGCCTTGACATTTCAGCATTCTCGGCAAGCCATACGATACCGTTCAAGCAAAAAAATATCCTTTCAAAACTGACCTCGTTTATTTTTTGATTTTTCGATTTTGCCCTCGTCCGCCACTATTCATCGTCTTCTTCACTTGCACCTTGGCCAGCGTGGCTATGAGGGGACGGCGACCGGCCGGAGGGGAGCCGATGTTGTCGTGCAACCAACGACCGTCGCCTGGGCTAGCACAACCGTCGCGAGGAGCCACGCGACCCTGGTGAGGGCTGCCTGAGGTCGGGCGACTCTCGCGGCCCGCGCGAAACACAAGCGAGGTGGCCCTCGTCGGTGGTCAGATCTGGGTTGCCGGCGAAGATTTTGGTCGCCTCGAAACATCCGCGAAGAAAGAAGATCTAGCCTTCGCGACCTTCGTCGGGGATAAAAAATGGGCGTCCGTTTTTGGACGTAGCTGCAACTGGTTGTGGTTGTCCTCTGGATGTTGTGTGGCTTTTCTTTTGCCTTTCTTTTCATTTCCCAACACGAGGGCGTCTTCTTCACCATTTTCCGTAAAACTCCAAGTCCCTCTCTCTCTCTCTCTCTCTACAGGTTCATTTTCTCTCTCTAAAGAAGCTCGGCCGAATTTAATTTCTCTATCTAGTCGTTGTCGCCCCGGTGCCTGCAAACCCTTGGAGTTGGCTCGCCGCCTTTTTCATCGTTTTGCGAGGTGTCTCTTGGAATTCGATCGTGAGGATGTAAGTTTTGATTCGGCTGCTCGCTACTTCTTTCTTCGCGAGAAACCTAACCGCTCGGAGTCAAATCCCGGTCGCCGGCGGCCCTCACCTGGTTTTGTGACCCTGGGCCGCTCGATCCCAAGCGGCCCTCGTTAGTGGTCGCCGAGGCCTGCCTAAGGTCGTTCGACCTCAGACTACGGCTGTCGGGGCCAAATTTGAGCTGCTAGTGCCAAATTTGAGTCGCCGGCGACCATGTGCACTTTGCTAGCTCTAGCGAAGCTTTCCATTTTCTTTAATAAAAAGTAAAAAAAAGTGCATTATAAGTACACTATTTTATCCAAAATTACTTTGCAATGGGCTTTTAAGTTACAAATTACCTTCCGACCAAAAAAAAAGTTACAACTTACCAAATATTATTTGCGTTTTGCCAAATCCCTTTAACTTAAAGTCATTTGCATTTTTCAAATTACTTTTCCCAAAAGCCTTCCCAAACGCAACCTAAGACTTTTGGTCTAGTATTCTCGTTATTAAAGTGCACTTAATTATAAATTTCAGTCAAAGTTGTAAAAACTATTACACAATACAATAGAGGTGAGGATGGTTTTATGGTAGAAATTGAAATCGTATATGTAGGTAACTTGTCCAATTCCAGGTTCTAAGATAGGCAAGGTAAGTACCAAGTTCCAAAGTTTTTTTTTTTTTGCTCAAAAGTTCCAAAGTTAGAAAACATGTTCTGACGGGGTAGATTCTAGGTTCTAAATAAATGAAAACTTGAACCTATAGCAAGTTTTTGCGTTATTCTTGGTACATATATTTGTGTGATCTTGCGGTATTACATTACTTTCGATAATGAGTGTGTAATATGGAACCATTATACTGAGCCTTCATTTGCAAGGATATTTATGATTGAGACTTTTACTTTATTTTTACTTTATTAATGTTTCGTACTCATTTGTATGTTTAAAGATGGGTTATGGATAATTGATTCTAGCATTAAGTCTTGATGGGTATGGATGAACAAGAATGGAAAGTGAAAACTGAGCTTTCATCTGGTTTAGCTTTAGGGTTTTACCGTATAGTTCTGCAGATTACACGCGCAAAATATTATTTTACTTAAACTTTGGGTCGTCCTCGTGGTCTCCTGTGTTTCAACTATAAGAGTTTTCCTGATATGTGCTACATTAATTGATATTGTAATTACCGTATTACGGGATTAATTTTATGGGTTGATCTAATAAAGGCAGGATATGAAGATTCTTAATGGGACTAATATAGGTCTGACTAGTGTGGGCTAGAGCTCGGCTCGACCCGTGGAGAGAGTGACCTCTAAGAAACTCTATATATAGGGCTAGGACTCCCCCTCTAAACCTCATAACTTCATACATTATACGAAAGTGTTGTCTCACTGACATCAGGCACTTTGAGGGCCATAGAGGGGAAGAGCTTAAGCTGAACAACCCGAGAACGTCGGGACGCGCAGCGGAAGGATCATGGATCCGAAATCAGGTATGTCGACCCTTTCCGTGTATTGTTGAATTCTTGTTTTCAACTATGGCGATCCTAGAGTGTCGTTTGCAACGACGAACGGCTGCTTGGACGGCCAACAGCTAGTATCAGAGCCGCTGTAGTTCGAAACCTGAATCGTACATTTGTGCTTGTTTTCAGAAAATTCATCTAATGAAAATTAGTTTTGATTATATATTCGGAATCCTTGCATCGGGGTGAACGTTTTGGTGGGTGGCGCGCGGCCGTCGGAGGCCATTTGAATCGCTGAAGTTAAGACCGACACCATACGATTTATGCTTGTTTTTGGAAAATTCGTTGGGTGAAACATGAAATTGATGACATATTTGGAACGGTTTGATGAGACGATTCTGGCGAATGGCCGCCGGCCACCAAAGGAGACCGCACGCGCCTTCACGTGCCAATTGAAACCTCGAGGGCGGCGACGCGTCGGGCCACGTGCCCGCACGAGCCAGCTGGGCCAATCGACTTACGTGGCTGAAGTCATGGATAACGTTAGCAGCGCCGTCCGCCCAACCGGCGGGCGAAACCTGTCATGGTCGGCGCCGTCATGTAGCCGATGACATCACGTATAACGTCATCCTTCCACCGCCATTGCCTTAGACTGGGTTGACTTGACCCTTTGACCGTTGACCAGGTCAAATTGACCCGATCACTCGATCCAACCCAAGTTTTGACCCAACCCGTTGACCGGTTCATCCTATCAATGGTTGGACCGGTTCACCGGTCGGACCGGGTGGTCGGACCTGCGAGCGGTCTGACAGGTTCTCGGTTGGACCGGACCGGTCATATCGGCTTTGTGGCCGACTGAACCGCCGCACGCGCAGTAGCGTGCACAAGCCGAAGCTTGTGTCGGCGCATGGGAGCTCCGATTGGGGCGATTTTTGTACCGGTGTGCTCGTATTGAAATTCTCTACATTGTGGTATATTTATTTTTAATTTTTGGAGCTTTTAAATAAAGAAAAATGCATAAAAACCCCACGTAGTGTGTACTTTTAGGGGTATTTTTTTTGGCATTTTTCATGTATTTCCATATGGTTTCGGAAATACTAAGGCCGGCTCGCTAGAATATGACCACGTAAAGAATATGTAGAGTGTCATAAAATATTAGCATGTAGAAGGATTAACAAGAGCAATGTTTGTGGCATTCCTTGTGATTTTGGAATAAAGTGCCCTCATAATGTAGTTTAAAATCATTTGAATATGGTATATGTGAGACATAAAGTCCATATCCCTGGTATGAGGGAGTTTCGCAGATTTAATTGGGTATTGACCACCAAAGTGACACACCTGATTGGTTTTGTGAAATATCAGTATCATATTATGGTGGGATATTTCCTGTTCTAATGCTTAGTTATACTTCCAAATGAGGTGATTGTGTATTAGTTCATGGAAGAATACATGTACATAATATGATTGGAAATTGACCAATTCTAGTGATTCATACACCCAGAGGTAGTGATTAACGAATATTGGAATATATTCTCATGGCCTCTGTCATGTGGAGAGTTTGCAACTACATCTTACATATTTTGCCCAAAGGTAATTATGTGATGATGTATATGACTTTCAAGATGTGCACTTATACAGTTTTGAGTTACACAATATTTGTTTACAAGGGGTTACATGTGCAGCATAAGGTTGAGTGACTAATCCTAGTGGTTCATCTGCCCATAGGTGATGATTCACAAAAGTTGGGGTTTATACTCATAATGGGCTGCCATGAATAAAATGCACATTATGTATTGTGCCCAAAGGTGCGTACAAAATGGTGTGTTTAACCCTCAATATATGTGCTTATAAGTTTCAAGTTACATAGTACTCACATAATGCCGCTAATATACATTGATAACTTCATTAAGGTTGAGGTTCATACTGGTTCAGATTTTGTGAAGTAGATATAGGATTTTATAATTGGCATAAGGCAGGTGGAAGTTTATATTGCTCTTAATGAAGATGGCCAACAGCTCTTGTTGCCGACAATATGGAGCCTGAGAAGGCACATTTTGTGGCTTGGGTTAAGAGCAATCAGATTTGCTTGTTATTTTTGAAAGCGATCCATTCAGTACCACTTTGAGAAGTGAATTGCCGGTCAACTGCATTACTATATAGATGATGGAAGCCTTGGTAGTTTGGGTCTGTGTCTTATCTACTGCATATATTGTGATACAGCTGCAATGACTTTTCAATATATGGTTAAAATGGTTCTTGTGGGACTATAGATTATGTCATAAGGATTGTTGACACCTTGAGCAAGAAATTTGAAAATCATATTCATAAAGGAACTCATGAAACCACCGGTCATTCAGATAGTTTGGGTCCATAAACAGATAGTGACCACAACTTCTTTTCTGAGAAGAAAGATCATATAAAGAAGGACCACAATAAAGACGAAGCTTAGTCGTCTAAGTGTGAGCATATATGAAATCATTCATTGGTTTTGATTTGTGAATCCAATCTATCAAAAGCCTCATCAAGTTTGTGACGGCTAGATAAAGGTGTAACCAATTATATTGCATTCACCGTATGGGGATTCATGAATTGTAAAAGGCCAAATAAAGATAAATCATGGCTCACTGTAGAAAACAACAATAAAGTTGATGTCGAGTTCATGGGAGATGTCATTTTAATTCCAGTTTCTGATTTTGAGTTGACAATAAGGAATGCATTTGTCGTACATTCCTTAGATATGTTCAGTTACTCTGTTGAACTGAAAGAACCAAGGAATTTTCGTGGTCTTAAATTAAATAAGGATGGGTTCTGTAATATGTCCAATAAATTATATTGGTTGCGCTTAACTCCCCATGATACTTAACGTCGCTTATATAGCTAAAGGTTATTTTCAAGAGATCTCTACCTAAAAAGCGGTCTTACGCATTATGGCATAAAGGACTTGGCCACTTATCTAGAGAAAGAGTGGGAGGCTGATAAAGCCTAACATCATATTTGCTCTTAAATGTGACCAAGATGAAGGAGAAAATTGCAATCCGTAATCCTGAGCTATGGAGGTCATTTAGTCTCATATCAATGAACCCATACGACAACACCGTGTTGAAAATTTTATTTCGGCACATTTGTTGATGGCCTTCCCATATGGTTATGCGTACTTGATTAAAGAAAAGTTTGAGTCTCTTGACAAGTTTAAGGTCTTCAGGCTGAAGTCAAGAAACAGTTGGGAAAAGTCATAAAAGTTATCGAATTAGACCGTGGTGAGTATCATGACATACATGGCAATGTTGGGCAGCTTAAAGGGCCATTTGCCATATGCTTAAAAGGATTCTGAGATAATAGTTAAGTTTACAATGCCTGAGAGTCTTGAACAAAATGGTGCAGATGAAAAGTGTAATTGTACTCTCAAGAATGTAATGAGGAGTATGATTAGTAGAATGAACCTATATGGTTCTCTGTGGGGTGTGGTTTTCTGAGCTTCCCTTTACATTTTAATCGGTGTTTCCACCAAAACTATTATATTTACTCTTTTTGAGTTATGAACAGGATGTAAATTTAGGTGAACCATTTAAAGATTTGAGGTTGTCTTGCAGAGGTGAAGTTTTATTATCCAACATTAGTTAAATCCAGATTATTTGAAGGGATATTAGGTTAATCATCCCATTGGAAGTACAAAAATTGTGGAATCATAGGCAGGGAAGTTTCTGAATTTGATTAGCCAAAAATAATATATGCTCATACACTATTGAGCTAAAGGTACTGTACAAATACTTTGTCATTTTTCTCTGCCTATACAGATAATCATGGAGTCTAACACATCATAGGTTGAGCCTATCGGGGTTCAGGATTATGTTATTTGAACAAGATCTTGATGAAGTTTTTCAAACCTCACAGATGCATGGTGAGGTTAAGAAAGCTCTATTTGAAAGATCTATCAGACAGAGATGACCAGTTATACTACCGCACTACATAGTCTATCAAGTAGAGTATGATTATGCTGTTGGCTGTATAGATTGTCCAGAGACACATACAGATGCTGTTTCTTGTCCTCATTTAGATCTGTGGTTGGATGTCATAAAAGACGATACACAACCTATGAAAAATGATAGTGTTTGGGAGACCGTTGAAATTGCTAAGGATTATAAGCTCATCGGCTGCAAATGGGTGTACAATACTAAAAGGATCTCCAAAAGGAAATATTGAGAAGTTTAAAGTTAGATTTGTTGTCAAGATTTTACTTTGAAAAAGGGTGTAGACTGTAAAGTAAAGTTTTTCTTTAGTATCTCATAAGGATTTTTTCAGAGTGATCTTGTTATTTGTAACCCATCTATTTTGGAGTTGCCCGACATGGATATTAAAACTATCTTCCTAAATAAAGACCTTGATAAGTAAGTCTATATGGTATGCCCCAAAGGCTTTATAGTTGATAATTCAGGTAAGCTTATAGTTAGACTAAAATAGTCTATTTAAGACCTCAAGCAAAACTCCTAGGCAATGATATCAAAAGTTTCATAGTGTTGTCACTTCATTAATGATGTCGAGTGAATCAGTGTATGTACTGCAAGGTCAGTAGGAGGAATTTCATCTTCCTGTAGACAATATGATGCGAGCATTAATATTGGATTACTGCATAAGGTAGAGCAAATATTGTCATGAAGAGCCTTGGTAAATTGTCTTTTGTCCTTGGCATTGAGATCCATTGGGATCGTTCTCACAAATATTATATTTGTCTTAAAGGACATTTGTTGTCGTATTGTAGAAAGATTCAGTATACTTTGTTGTAAGTCAGGAACATGTCCCGTCATTAAGGGTGATAAATTGAATCTATAATTATATCCTTATACATATGTTGAGAGACAACTTGAGGCAGATGTTTGTCAAATTCCAAAAACTGTTATTAGATTGCTGCCAAAAAGGTGTAAGTCACTTAAAGATGACAAAAGATTACAAACTGATTTACAAGCAAGCTAAGGACTTGCGGCTCGTATGACATTCATATTTAGTCCTTACTCATTTGAATGACAAGAAGTTGACGACATGATACATCTTTATTTTAGCAGGCAATGCAGTATAAAGAAAATAGAAACACATAGATGTGTTCTCCTCTACTATTCAAGCGAAGTTTATAGCATGCTTTTAGGCTGCTGCTCAAGTTATTTGCTCCGGAACTTCATTAGGGAGTTGATCGTATTTAATTTTATTGATAGATCCATATAGTCATGATATGATGACGGCTTTGTGGTGTTGTTTGTTTGGCAACGACTGAGATGTTAGAGGATCTAAACATCTGGCGGTCAAATGTTTGACCATAAAGGAACCAAATGAGAATGGCGACATTAAGGTGGAGCATTATTTCATAGATGATATGGTTGTTCCACTGACAAAAGATCTTTGCCCATATGTATTTGAAATGACGTCATTAAGATGGGCTTAGGCAGCATCATTGGATGCGCTTGTTCAGTAGGAGTTGTTTTCAGTTTTGCTCCAATAAAGTTTGTATATGTGATTGTTACATTTTATAACATCTTGAAATGTATCAACTTTATTGCATGCAATAAGGTATTTGAGTTGATCAGTTGAAAATATCAAGGTATGTGTAAACTTTGAGTAAAGGCTAGGGGCATTCAGTTACTAGCCTTAATGATATATCTTGTTATACATAAAATAAGGTTAACCATAAAGTGAGACATATCGAGGTTCGTTGGAACCATAAAGGTATTCTCTAGTGCACATAAGGTTTCGCTGCATATAAGGAGAAAGAATGGTGCCAGAGAAAGGGATGACATATAAAATGACTCTTTTATGAGGTATCATCATTTGCCACATTACCATATTGAATCAATATCAGTAGAGTTAAGAACACTCGTGATTATAGATGACTCTGCATAGCAGTCGTTTTGCAGCTAATGCCATTATTTAGTGTTTGAGACTCTATGGGATCGGATTGGCCGTTAAGAATAATCCATAGACCAAATAAATGTGTGCACTACAGTATACTTTCAATTAATATAGCCCAAGTGGGAGAATGCAAGAGTTTTCCTGATATGGGCGACATTAGTTGAGATTGTAATTATCGTATTATGGGATTAATTTACCATTTACGGGTTGATCTAATAAAGGCAGGATATAAAGATTCTTAATGGGTTTAATATGGGCCTGACTAGTGGGCCAGGGTTCGGCCCAGCCCGTGGTGAGAGGGCCCGCTAAGAAACTCTATATATAGAGCTAGAAGCGTCCCCTCTAACCCTCATAACTTCATAGTCATACAGAAGTGCTGTCTCATCGATACTAGGCATTCCGAGGGCCATAGAGGGGAAGAGCTCGAGCTGAACAATTCGAGAACGTCGGAACGCACAGCGGAAGCGTCATGCATTCGAAATCAAGTACGTTGACCCTTTCCATGTATTGTTGAGTTCTCGTTTCCGACTATGGCGATCCTAGAGTGTCGTTTGCGATGACGGACGACCGTTTGGACGGCCAACATCAACTTGATGATGATAATAAGAAAGGAGGGTCTTGTAACATCTTATAAGAATCTCCCTGTTATTTTACGTGAGTATTTGCCAATATAAGAAAATAACAATCCTTCATATCAAGAGGATAAAAATCATAATATTCGAAAGACCGGTTTTGTTCCGAAAATAATGTAATTGTGAGTTCTAATGGTAGGGTGCTTAGTACAGAAATATAGATCACTTTAAGCAAATCAAGAAGCAAGAGATGCTGTAAATCAAGGTGCATGAGATGCTGTAAAGTCAAGATTCATGATATGCTAAATATCCTTAGGGGTGTTTGGCAAAAAGGAGACAGATCGAGCCAAATGTCACTTAGAATTGGAATATTATTGGCTTGTTAATTAGTTTGATACAAGGAAAATTACCCAATTAGTCCTAAACATAATTGTACGAATGTTGATTAAGTCCTAGACTTTTCAATTTTGTCAAATTGGTCATCACCCTTTGCATGAAATTTCAATCTAGTCTTTCCAGTCACTTTTTGTTGGAAAATCATTGACGCGGTGATGTGCCGCATGAGATTGTTGAAGATGAATGGATCGCCACGTTAGCGATTTCCGGAAAAAATTGATCGGAAAAACTATAATGGAATCCCGTGCAAAGATTTGTGATTATTGATAAAATTGAAAAGTTTATGAAAGAATTGATATCTATACAATAGATATAGAATTGATGGGCAATTTCTTCGTTTCATATAAATTTGGAAAACGAAGTGTAATCCAAAAGATAGGTTTCGTTTTGATTCAATTTGTTATCAAACAGACCCTACATTACATGGACTCGAGTTTTCTTTTTTTGCCGTATCGGACACGTGTCAGACTCGGACATGTGCCCGACACTCCTGGACAGGGACGGACTTTTCTCGGACACGCGGTCAACTACTAGGACACATGAAGGACTTGCGTGTTCGAGTGCAAAATATAAAAGACGCCCAAATTTTAACCTAATTTCTAACACTGCACGACACCCTTCTCCCTCTCTCGGCTCGGCATGGCAGCGACCTTAGCCGGTGTCAGGGGATGATAGCCATTAAAGGCGCGACATAGAGGAGATGGAAGGGTCATAGCAGTTGGATGGAGGTTTCTCGGTTTCGAGCCAGCTGGGTACGTCGAGCAACGGCTGGGCTCGGCTCACGGTGGCGGCTGGAGAAACGAACAGTTGGTCATTAAAGGTAATGTCTCATTGCAATTGTTCAATTAAAAATAGATCATGGAACCTATAATGGGGTAGATTCTAGGTTTCAAGATATGTAAGGTAGGTTACGGGTTCTAAAAAAATAAATAACTTGTTCCGACAGGTAAATTTTAAGCCTCTGGTAAAACCTACGTGAAACTTAGAGCCACTCACCCGTACAATAGATATTGTATTATCTCTTCTTCTCACTCTTAAGGGTTTCAGAAAATCTTCCCCTCAGTTGGAACTTTATTACAACTAATGCTAGTTATTTCAACATTTATTGGTATCTTAAATTATTAAGTCAAAAGTGATATATGTCTCGCTTATCAATTCTTCCCTACTTAACCCAATATTTTTTTTTGCGGACAATCCTATATTGAAAAATAAGAAGTAATCCTTATAAAAAAAAAGTACTTAATTACCACGAAAAATCCAGGTACAATTATGACGAATTTTCCTTAAACTAATTTTTGGACCATAAAAAATCTCAAACTGGTGTGTCTGTGAAAAATGAAATTTTTTTTTACCAAAACAATCCTAAAACTATTGCGATTATGCCAATTTAGTTTTAATTTTTTTTTTGCCAATTCAATCATAAATCTTTTGCAATTGCATCAATTCAGTCCATTTGGCATGTTGATGCTAACATGACAAATTTTTAATAATTTATAATTTATTTTTTAACCGTTTTATTTTCTTTTTTGGCTGGCTAGTAAGAGGCTGCCGGCCCCACGCCAAAATGAAGTAAAATAAAATAAAATAAAGGCAGAAAAATTATAAAAAATACAGAAAAAAATTACAAAGCAGGTTGGATGATCTCTCGAGGAACTCTTTACCACGCCAAATGACAAAATTGTGACACTCAAAATGGAAAAGGCCAAATGTAAGAAAATATCTTTAGCGAGTTAATTAAAGGATGTCACCGTATATGGCATTAGAGCCAGACCCTCTCAGCTGTGGGCGATTCAGGACGAGCCCATGGAAGTTGGGTGGGCCTATTACGGCCTAGTCTGACGATGTGCTTTATTGTTTGGCATTGGAATTTAATGTTCACGTGAAAACACTATCAAAATGAGTGACCTCACGTTGAAAGGTTAAAACAACGAGAGTCGGCATTGTAAGGGCTCAAAAAGGGGGTAAAAAAAAGAGTTAATTTAGGATCCTCACATTATCCAATTTTACGTCCAAGGGTTTTGGAATCATTGATGCATCTTCCTGGACAAATTTCAAATAAGGTCCTGAAATGCTTTTATTTTTTTTCAAATAAAGACCTGAAATGACCTCATTATTTTAAGGAATGACCTGATTAAAAGTATTTTTGTCATTTAACTATTAATTTTTCCCTTTCCTTTTCTCTTTCTTTTTATATTTTTTTCCCTTCCATCTAGCTGGTGGCAGGTCTCGGGCGATGATGATTGGCCACCGACCAAGGGCTGCTTTCGCCCGCGGCCGACAAGGCAACCCTCGTCCAGACCTGAACTTTAATGTTCTGGTTGGAAACTTCATATCAAATAGCAATGATGGGCTGCGCCCAAACGTTTACTTTTCGGGAACTCGTCCAGCTTTTAGTTTCACCACCATCCAAGATCTTAGGTAAAGGAGTCTTGACTTATATTTAAACTCTCAAGCCGATTGAATTTTGTGTCAGCGGATTTCATGAAGTAGACCGTTCATTCTCAAGTCAAAAGAGTCTTCCTTTTTCATTTGAATTTATAGGCGTTGCTTGCAGATGGGATTTAGATTCGTGTCAAGGGGTCTTCGGTTTTTTTTTTAACACCATATATGTAGGAGGAGCATGATGTTCAGGACCAGACCTAGGATCCTAAAACTTGACGTGAAACCTTTTTAGGCCTTTCAAACTCGTGCCAAAGAACTTTGAAGCATGCAGTTCTGAAGGAGATGGTTTCAGTTCATAGTTAGGAGCGTGACATTTCGGTTTCGCACTTTGCGAAATTCACAGTCAACTGGTTTCTTCAAATCATTGAAGAAGTCTCAGACATCAATGTACGCCTGAAGAACATGCCCTTTTCAAGAATTTTCCTCAGGATGATCAGCCTTTTGTCGTGACCGCGAGAAAGCATAGTCATCGTTTACGCAGCAGCACCCAGCAGGTTTTTGATCTACAGTACCGAGTCTCCACATTATTGAACAGCTGTTGAGCGGTTATTAAGCCTTTGAAATGTTTTAGAGAATGTTTGTTCCCTTTCCCACATTAATATTGATGAATGCCCCAATCAAAGAATGCCGTCTGCTCGGAGTCGGAACCCTTCCCAGTGAGATGAGAGATCTTTCTCTGTGAATGTCACAGAACATGCCATATCCTGTTACGTACCAGTAAGTATGTGCATGGGCATATGTGCCGGTGACAGCAGGCATGATGCATCCACGTATGCTGGTGAAAAGCCTCAAGGGAACCCAAGTTCGGGTGAAAAGAATCAATAAACAGAAAGCAGAATTCAAAGAACGAAGAGTGCGGGTGCGAATCAATAAGCTGTTGCCTGTCGACACTGTTCAGCAATGAGAGGAATCAGGCATAGCTCATGAGAACTCAAGTATCAACGTCTATCTTTAACAGTTTAACTAGATTCAGCAAACAACTTTGTGAACAAAGCAAGGAGACTACAAAGCGGCATATAAAGAACAAAGACCAACATATCAACGTCTATTTTCAACAGGTCAACTAGATTCAGCAAGCATCTTTGGGAACAAAGCAAGTAGAATACAAAGCGGTGTATAAAAGAACGAAGACCGTTTATTTTTAACAGTTTAACTAAATTCAGCAAACATCTTTGTGAACAAAGCAAGGAGAATACAAAGCGGTATATGAAGAACGAATCCAAATGAGAATCAAGGATCACAGTATGGTGAGCCGTCTGTTTAACGGTTTAACTAGATTCATCAAAACATCTTTTTGAACAAACAAAGTAGAGCCAAAGGAACACAAACCGGGTATCTAAAGAACGAAGACCAGCAGTATGTAGAGCCACTAGCAAATCCATTTCGTCATCATTGACAACAAATGAAAATCGATGAACACAGTAAGTTGAGCCACTAGAAATGGATCGATGAACACAGTAAGTTGAGCCACTAGAAATGGATCGATGAACACAGTAAGTTGAGCCACTAGAAATGGATCGATGAACACAGTAAGTTGAGCCACTAGAAATGGACCGTGTCAACTAAACAACAGCTATACACAGTCAGGTTCAGATAAAATGGTGAAATTAATCAGCTTAAAAAATAAGTTCAAGGGATAAAAAGCCACCGGCAAAACCATCATCATTGACAAAAAATGGAAATCGATGAATGCAAGGAACACATTGTCAACAAACAACAGCTATACACTGTCAAGATCAGATAAAAGGCTGGAATGAACCAGCATCACATGTGTTCAAGGATATAAGGAATACTCCCAGGGCAACTTATGTTGCTTTACTTTTTAAGTCCCCTCACCCTGGCCCCAAAAAGTCAGTTTTTTTGTGTTTGGTTTAAGTACGCGCAACCACGGGCGACCCTACTACAAAGGGAAGTCCAAGAGGAAGTTAGCGGGCTTAGTTCTTGCGGCATGACCAAACTTGGATGTGTTATACTTCCGGTGCACACCAGTGAGCTTCCCAGATCCAGCCCTCTGATGGAAAGTGACCATCAATCTGGCGCATTCCCTACAAGAATGCGGAATTCCTCAATTGTCACAAATTGCTTGAAATAATAAGCTCAACAAAAACAAGCAATCTCAATGTGTGGAAGAAGGAAGGAACTAAGTCGCTTACAGAAGCTGTTTTTCTGAGTAGCTGGTGTGCCATTCGCATGTCGTACTCCACTGTTTGGTTCCGGCAATTGTACACTGAGCAGTATAGATTGCAGAAGCAGCTAATAAAGAGGGTGGGAACTTCAGCACCTCATATTCAACCAGGGAAAGCTCGATGATGAAGAATGACAGGAGCTCGAGCTGGGTCACAAATAAAATTATTATTAAAATCAACAACACTAGAAAATGATGACCATAATGCAGCTCAAATTCAACATGAATCCATAATGCAGCTCAAATTCAACATGAATCCATTATAAACCTTCTTGTCAGATTGAGCGGCTTTAAGAAACCTCCTCATGAAAACATAAGGAGTGGGCACTGACATGTTAAAGTGCAAAGTATTCACCATCAGCCTCTCCTGCAGGTAAATTGAAATTCACCATCAGTTAAGGTCACACACTTAATTTTGTTCATAATGGATTCTATAGATTGTTTAATTCAATGTACCATTTCCAAAACTTCTTTCCTGCTGTAAGCTTTGTCTGAAATCAGAATGAGATCCTCCACTACTGGAACTGAGACTTCTTCATACTTGCACGCCAGAAGCATGGCTGTTACCCCTACCAGCTGGAGTTTTTTCTTCACTACAGGTTGGATAGCTAAGAATCTATCGATGAGATTGACCGTAAGATACAGGGTCTCATCCATCAATTCAAACTTGTAATGAACCTGTTCCTTATAAAAAATCAGTAAGTTACTTCATCCATACCAGCTGTGTAATTACTCGAACTCTTTTTTTTTTTAGAGCATGTAAGCACTTTGACTCACCTCAATGAGCCAGTCAATTAGTATACCTCTCATCCGCTCATTAATATCGTGCTGCTGATCCATGTAGTTCAGGGGAACACAACAAGAAGCCTGCATGATAAGAAACCAGTGTGCCAGAAAAGTCAGAATCTTTGTTATTGTCCTAACTTATTTACCCTGCACTTTGCACTTGAGCAATTATGTGAACGGTAATTACTTTTAACCATTTTTTATCATTTCCTACACGCGCCAGGAAAACTCTAAAGGCATGAGTACATGATATGATAACAAGCATTTTCGTGATGGTTATAAAATAATTGCTTCACTATATTTCCACGTTTGAAGCAAAAAACAATTATATACCGGTGAAAGAAAAGTCATAATTTGTCTTAATCGTAAAGTCTATACATCTAAGTGAGAAGTAAAAAGCTTTTATCACCTCAGCTTTCTTATAGATTTTATCACCTCATCTGAAGCAGAAGAAAACTATTATATACCAGAGCAACAAAGTGATTTATCACCTCATCTGAAGCAGAAAATTGTTATATACCGGAGCAGCAAAGTGATTATCGGCGTCAATCATAAAGTCTATGCATCCAAGTGAGAAGTGAAAAGATTTTATTACCTCGGCTTTCTTGTAGAACTCATAAATGTCATCAATGTACTCAACAACAGCCAACTGGTTCTCTTTATCACAGCTGTCAATGTCCGTGACAGGTTCTTCAGCTACATCTTCCATCTCAACCTCCTCCTGCAAGTACAAGTTGTAGTTTTGGTCTTTCTAGCAGCAAATTGATGCTAATCTGTTGCACGATGACAATATATTCATACCATCCGATCGATTTCTTCTAATATTGCTTCAGTGTGCTGCACAAACATCGGCACCGGAAAGTCATCAGCCATCTTGTAGTCATCCACATCTAAGATGGCGCAATCTTCAGATATGCTGGGATTTGGGAATAATTGGGTCATCTTCTTGTTCTCCTGTTAATTTTTTAACATGTGAGCCTCTTTAAAACAAGGCATCATCACACAAAACAACAACAGAATAGGCTTTACAAACCCCAGAACGGTATACCTCGGGTCTAAGTTGCTGCTTGTAAGCCATATGAGCAGCAAACTGCCTAAACAAATAGCAATTTATGAAAGCTAAAGTCAAATGACAAATTCTCAAGTCTATAAACCAAAACATCATCAAAAAGTCAGAGACTAACCTAGTAATCGGCCTATGCGCAGCATTGGGAAGGTAGTTTTCAGAATCAAGATTTTTTCTGAATGCAGAAGTACAGAAATAAATAAAAATAAGACTTTAAAAGAGCGGGATAACAGAAGCATCATGCATCATCAAAGAACTCTTAGCTATGTTAATCTTTACTGCATTACTATTGAATCCGCAAGCCCAAAAACTAAAACAGAGTCGGTTCAAGAATTAGGGTTCCAGAAAATTACTCGGACAAGACCCTTTTGTTGATTGCACATGGATAAGGCGGAGCCCCAATAACGTTGCTGTTGATGTTGCCCAGAGCTCGTCTCTGTTGACCATTCCCCGTCGCAATCATGCCCACTCCGACACGTAAGCCCTCTTTCATTCCATCCCCAAAACCAACAAAATCACGTTAGGGTACTAAAGACCACTCCAAATTCCAATAATAAAAAAACTCGAACCCCCAGAAAGAAAGTTGCGAAATTGGAGATCGTCCATCATCGGATCATGTACCTTGAACGTCCGCACTTCCGACCACCCCCGGGTTGTTCTCGTCCGATCCGGCCATCTTTTGCCTTTTCACAACAAGGCCCATCGATCATCATCATTCAATGTTCAAGTACCCAATCGACGAGACCAAGAAAAAAAGCCCATAAAAGACGCGAATTTGAAATTGAACTCCCGAGAGACGCACGATCAAAATGCGGAAATCAAAAGAACGCAAAGAAGAATCGAAGATCAGAGCACGGACGCATCAAGAATCGAAGATCAGAGCACAAAGACCCCCTACCTTCGGAATCACAATCCCCCGTTTCTCCTTCCCAGTCGAAGACGGACAAAGCCCCCCCGGAAATCAGCAGCAGAGAGAGAGTTCCCCCAAATCCTCCATCAAATTTCAGTACCCTCTCTCTCCCTCTCTCTCTCTCACACAGTATGTGGGCGCTTCTCTCACTGGACAGTCTTCTGATTTAGGGAAATGGAAGAGAGAGTGAGTGAAACTGCACAAGCGAAAGAGAGACGCAAACCGCGGATATATGTCCGCACATGATTATTCCTCTCTCTCTCTCTCTCCACAGAGAAACTTTAAACGCAACGGCTAGTAAGCGCGAGCCGTTCGATTCTGATCTCTTGGACGGTCGCGTTCCTTCGGATTCTCGCCCCTTCCAACGGCTACCTCCGCTTGTGCTTTCAAAAACGAATTTGCTTTGCTTAAATGAATCTCTTTTCTTTTTTTGGCTTAATCTTACATCTCAATTTCACTTTTTGGGTTGAATTAAAGGATGAGATAACATATGGATGCCTGGGTCGACGTTTATTTTGGATGTGCCTTTCATTAAATGATGGTGGATGGTGATGCTGATCTGGGGAGCAAAGTTGGTGAAATACAGGGCCTTCTTTGGTTTGGGGGCGTACGTGGCGGCTTTCGATTGGGTTTTGACAATCACAATGATAACTGGTATGTGATGTTAGCACTCATGAGCTTTTGGATCTAAGGCTCCTCTTGCTTTAGAACCGCCTAACTTGTACTTATATTGCATCTTGACATTCAAATTTGTCATCACGGGTCGAAAAATTGCAGTTGTTTTGCTTGCTCGTACTTATATTGCATGTTAGACATTCTATCCAAGATCTACACTAGGAAACGTTGTTACCTTACAAGCTTACAAGCATTAGCCTTTTACCAATATTACAGATTGCCAAATAGATGTCCCCCCCCCCCCCCTTTTTTTTTTGGGTTAAGGCCTCTTATGTTAGCTCATAATCATAAAGTTACGTGATGTGAGAATGTCGTGAGATCTTGGATTGAATAATGATCATTTTATGAATAACAGTTTATGGCTTTACAATCCATTTGTTGATACAGGAAATGTCAAGAGATTAGTGTTGTATGACTTGCACTTATATGTAATATAATTGTATAAGGAAATTGCTATGTTATGATGATTTGCATGCCAGCGATGGTCATGTGATGAATATCTTTGCTACATTCTATTTGTCAGAGAGTGAATTCCCTTGTATGAGTATGCGTATTAGGCTTTGGAAAAAGACTAAAGTTCTACCATTTAAGACTATCTCTACACAGGCTGATATGACCCGTGTAGCCTGATATGATTTTTAGTAGCCATCATCATACAGTTTGTACAAAAGTATATTTACTCCCGCTGATGCAAAGGACAACATATGTGGATGGGCTAAGGCGTTGCAAAGATGTAGTTATGATTTTGTCCCCGTGAGTTGATGGAAGCGCTGCGTTATTAGTTGAGACGAGTCCTGACTAAGCGACGAGCAGTGGCATATGCTCGCTCACATGCAGATGTTATGCTATGTGGTAGTTGCACATCATGTGATTGCTATGTTATCTGAGTGCATTGGAGTGTTAAATTGAAAATCAAACTTATGATGTCAATTATTCATTGCAACCATAGTTATAATCATTCATACATGATGCATGGATTACATTTTCTAAATTTAACTAAAAAATAAGTTGATTTCTCTATTAACAATCATATGTGATGATTGAAAAATTTATAAAGAATTCTTGAACTTATTACATTTGTGTCATTCAGTCCAAAATATTTCAATTTGGCCAATACACTCTTAAACATTTTGACAATTTATTAATGTAGTTCATCCAATCAATTTTGGTCAAAAGTGATGACGTGGAGACTTTTTGCAATTTTTTCTTTTATTTTTCTCTCCTTTCCTTTTTTTTTCCCGTCATTACGACTAGTCACAGGCAAGGCGACCGTCGTTTAGATCTGGCGAGGGATAACCTCCCCTAGGGTAGGATCGCCCTCACCCTCACCCTCGCCTAGCTCTCATTGGCCATTGCTTGTGGCTGGTCTCCAGCCATTACTTGAGATCGGCCACTAATGAAAAGAAAAGAAAAAATACAAACATTTTTAAAATATTGTCCACCTCAGCGCCGATCACGCTACATAAGACGGTTGACACTGATTGGACTGCCACATCAGCAATTTTCGATCGAAAGGATCTTATTGACATATCGTTAAAAAATTTAGGATTGAATTTTATGATCGAATTGACACAAATGCAATAGTTTTAAGGCTTTTCTAGCAATATTACCTTTGATATTAGTTGTGGATTGTAATTATGCCGAGTAGATCTCTTATTTTGGATCTAGAGATTTCATTTAGTGACTTTAAAACTCACCCCAAAATTTTTTTAGAGAATTGAACAAGTTCCGAGTCAAGGGACATTTAGATTGACGCTTCGAGAAATCTTTTTTAAGGAATGGGTCAGAGTGCACAACAAAAATAGTCGGTGCATCTTCAGTCAGAATTAGGACTTTTGATTACACATAAGTAATCAAAAAGAATTGTGAAACGTTATTTGAGACTTAATTATTCGTTCTTCTAAGGTTCAAATTGGGTGGAAATTCTCACGCCGTGACATGATCATGTAGTAGCAGATAAATGAAACCTCTTTAGGGGCAAATCTAAATAGTTCTCTTCGTATAGTATAGTTCAAAAACAAAGATCGCTAGCCAATTTACGCAAGAATTTCCTTCTTTCCGCGCACGAGGAAGTCTTATATGATCGACACATCGAAACATATCACGAATACGAAAAACGTGATTATTTGCAAAAGGAGTCTACTTGTATTATTCATAAGTAGTAACACAACGACCTTTGTGTCTACCTCGGACCAAATAAGTTTGAAACTAATAGTAGAAGTCAAACTTGCTCCAATAAACATGTTTATCGACTAATTATTTTTCAGGTTAAATGCATCATCTAGAAAATATTTTTTTCAAAAAATAATCGCTTATTTCGCTTACAAAAAGTGATTGAACGAAAAATACTTTCATTGTGCACGAAATGGATTATACATAAATTGTTATCGATATATTTATTGGCTAATTATTTCAAGTGATTATTTTTAAGAAAGTATACTTTAAATAGTTCATTTTCCGTGAAAACGAGCTGGCCCTTAATTCAACTTTATTGTTACACGTTTTACAATATCATATCATCACCTACGGAATGAAGAGCAATTCTCTACTAACATATGAAACGGAAATATGTATGCATAATTTACTGGTAATCCTAAATAATTCTTATTATCACAATCTATTTGTATAATATGGTCCTGGTCAGGCCAAACTAATAATGACCCAAATATATTGATACTTAATACTTATGTATCCGTTGCATACGGTATATGAACAAAGGTCTACATTTCTTACTGAAAGAAATGCCAATTGGGGTCATATTATTAGGAAAAATTCTAAATAATAGCCTAAAGTGTCCACATTTTCTCAAATAAGATCTTAAAGTGGACTGTGATGCAAATAATGACATGAAGTGCGCTAATTATTTCAAAGAAGGGTCTCGTCAAGGTATTTTTGTTATTACATTTTCTCAATTTTTTTTCTTCCTTTTTTTTGCCTGCCTTTTTGCCGATGGCCAGCCACTAAGGAGAGCTCGCCTCGCCTATGATCATCTAGGGCAGCCTCGCCAGGGTAAGGTGAGGGTCGCCTCGCCTAGGCGAGGTCGCATGCCAGGCGAGCCCTCCCTCAATCTAGCGAGGCAGGCCCTTGCCTGTAGTCGTCGAGGGCAGCCTCGCCTGGGCAGGGGGAGGGTCACTTCATTGATGACCGGTCAACGATCGCCACTGATGAAAAGGAAGGCAAAAAAAGAAGTGAAAAGAAAAACAAATCGGCAAATATAAATGATGAAAATATCATTAGTCATGTCCTTATATAGGATAGTTCAGGTCGTTAGTATTGAAAATAATGTCAATCTCATGTCTTTATTTAAGAAAATGTAGGCAGTTTAGGTTCTCATTTGAAAAATTTTCTATTGTTATTAGAGCTACCACTTCCAGAACTTTTGTTCTTTTATACTTTTTTTCCCCCCTCAAAACTCAAAATTTTTTAATAGAAGGCCCGTCCGTGAATGCGTGGTATAACGAGCAGTCCCCAGTCTTCAATAATCTGACCATGGTCAAACTGACAATTAAGAATTTTCTTTTGGGGCCAAAAACTGACAATGGAGATTAATCATATGTCCATTTCATGTCCCCATTAATTATTCCATTTGAATGTTTAAGTGCGGTCGAATATTCATGTTAGTTTTTCTACCCTGCCTTGTCCCTCTTTCTTTACCCTTTTCTCTGATATGAAAAATGGCAACATTCTTCCCTTTTTTTTAGCTGCCCGACCTATCAACGATTCGACATTAACAGACACTGCGGATTAAAATAACCGACGTCAATATTGACTAATTTTCAAGCACGCGCGCATATATATATATATATATATATATATATATATATATATATATATATATACACATATACATAATTGGACGTTATAAGATGAGGCTGAAATGGTCGATTTTCAGGATCCCCATCACCTGCCTTAAAAAGCAGGTGACTTGGGAGATCCCCACCCTCTATCCCCTTTTTATAGGGGGATATTTTTTTATTATTTCATGGAGGGTGGAGATGGATTAAGTCATCTGACTTTAATGCAGGTGATCCATTTCCCAATTTCTATATCCAAACTCGGTCGCTCGAATGCAAACTCGGAATCCTGTTTAATCTTGTAAATACAATAAGAACAATTTATATTTACTTGAATAAGCTATTGTACCTTGAGCAAATAATTATCTTGAGGAATATGATTCGTCAGATGAGGTTTTGAGGCGCCAGCTACAGAATCTCAAATTTGTGTCAAATTTAGAACAATACAGGCCCGATTGTTAATTATCTTGAACAAGCTATAGTTCGTAGGGTTAATTTTGGCCAAAAATGCTGAAGTGGCGGTTCAGTTAGTGCCAGAATTCTGACCTGGCGCCAGCCACACTCACATGAATAATTTTTTTGATTTTTTTTTTCAATTCTTTACCTCTATAGGGCCGGTGGGGCTACTGGGTCGACAATCCCTTCTCAACTAGGCAAGGGCCGCGAAACCCCCCGAATCTAGCCTGAGGTTTCAAAGTCCTCGCCTAGCCGGTCCTTGTGAAGAAAAAGATTCAAAAAAATTATATATATATATATATATATATATATATATATATCCGCATCATTGATATATGACAATTTGTTAAAACGTGTAGGACTAAATTGATACAATTAAAAAGTTTTATAATTGATTTGGCGGTCGTATGGTAAGTTTATAACATTTTGGATAATTTTCCTCATGTACACGTGAAAGCGTCTCATCTTCTTCCAATTCGTAAATTATTCAAAAGACTGTTCTTTTTTCGGGCTAATTAGTAAGTTACTCTTAAATTTATTTTACGAATGTCAATTCAATTTAATAGTTTTCTAATTTTGACAATAAAATCCTAAATAATTACGTGAAATTGTAATATAATAATTTCGGCCAATTCCAACAGAAATTGCCAATGCAACGTCCGATCATTGTTGGACAGTCTGCGTGCACACTGACGTCTAAACTTTTGCATAAAATTTCAATAAAGTACTTTCGACTAGTTGACACTGAAAATTGTTGGCAGGACATCCAATCGTCACTAGTCAACCTACGCGCAAATTGAGGTGTACAACTTTACTCAAAATGACGTCCTACGCGGATCGCCATGCTAGCTATTTCCAATGACAATTAACCCAAAAGCACTACATTGAAATTTCACGTAAATATTAAGGACTAAATTCACAATTGAAAATTTCACGGCTGGATTGACATTTTAAATGTAGGTTTATGATTAAAATCATCATTTTTCAATTCATTCTCGCACTTGTTAACTACCATTTTGACGACATTAAACTTTTCGGACTCAGTTTCAGATGCTAACTCACCTTCAAATTAGGTGAATGTAAAGGGACATTAACCGTTCAAAACTCCTGGCTTGTCAGGAAAACCTGTCTCCATGAAATAGCTCTTGCTCAAGCCTCAAGCAATGTCTTGGCTTCTAAAAATAACGAACATCGTGGAACAGAATAACTAACTTTCAAGAACCTTCCTATATTCAGTTTTTCGCCCCGGCGACGTCTATCGCCCTCTAACGAATCAAATGCTCCGAAATCCCCGCGAAAGCGTTGCCCAGAGCGAAAAGACAAGACCACGAATCAATCGAACTTGAAGAAAGGAAGAAAGAATTTCAATGCAGAGTTAGGTTTAGGGTTTTGTTTTGGCGACTGATCCTTCTCCATCTGGATTGTTTGATCATTGCCGCCATTTCCATCGACGACAAAAGGGGAAGGACACGATCCGGATCCGATTTCGCTGTTTGATAATTAGAGCTCCGAAGCCCTTCGAGAGGGAGCGTCCCGGGGTTCGATGTGTATTAATTTGGAAATGGTGATGGATGGAGAGAGATTGGGAGGCGAGGAAGGAGGAGAGGCCGCGGAGGAAGAGAACACCCCCGACGAGTCAGTTCCCCCGGAGGAGGCCGACGTGCTTCAAGAGATCCTCTCCGTGATTGAGTCCGCGGCGCAGCTCGGGGATTACCGCCGGACTCAGAGGAAAGAGTGTTACAACCTCGTGAGGCGATTGAAGCTCTTGTTGCCTCTCATCGAAGAGATCCGAGATCAAGACGAGTCAATATCGGAGACGGGCGTCGAGTCTCTTTGGAATTTGAAGAAGGCCATGGGTTTGGCTAAGAAGCTCTTGAAATTTTGCAATGAAGGGAGCAAAATATACCTGGTTAGAAAAAAATTTGATTCCACATATACTTGAGGCTAGTTGGCAATACACAAATCGAATCCTCGTACTTTTCGTCTTATGAAATCGCGCGATTGGTTTCAGGCATTGGAGAGCGAGGCGGTTAAGGTCAAATTTCACAAGGTTTATGAAAGATTGAATCAAGCTCTTGACGCTTTGCCGTATGATCAGCTAGGGATCTCGGATGAAGTTAAGGAACAGGTACTGTCTCTTAATTCTGACCAAAATGCTGTTCTTGATGCCTCTATTTGGCTCTCTGGGTATCCAAAAACGCAAGTTACCATTGTCAATCTGTAGGTGTTTTGCTCGGTTATTTTTTTCGAAATTCGATGATAAGTTATCTCGCACTCGTTTATCGCGGGATATATCTGCAACAGATGGAGTTGATGATCGTGCAACTTAAAAGGGCAAAGAGAAGGACAGATACGCAGGACATCGAGCTCGCGATGGATTTGATGGTCGTGTTCTCCAAAAATGACGAGCGCAATGCGGACAGCGCGATCATCGAAAGGCTTGCAAAGAAGCTGGATCTGCACACTCCGGAGGACTTGAAGAACGAGACTCTAGCCGTGAGGAAGCTCGTGAAGGAGAGGGGCGGTTGCATCCAGCAAATCATCGATCTTCTAAACAAGTTCAAACAAATGGCCGGCGTCGAAGTCACCAACATCCTCGAGGAACCAACGGTGCCTAACAAGATGCTCGAGAAGTTGCCATCCTTGGTGATCCCTCACGAGTTCCTGTGTCCGATCACGCTTGAGATCATGACTGATCCCGTCATTGTTGCTTCTGGACAGGTGAATCCTCGCTGGGCTATAAACCAAAGCACCCTCCTTCATTAGGATAGTGTCAATCCAAGTTTCAACTTCAAGATGTGCATAAAAGTTCAAAAGAAATAAACTGAGACCGCATTTTTTGGCCATTTTTTAAGTTCATAAGCTGCAATCCCCTTGATTTTAGATGAGCATGGCATATATTGGTAGTTGCAGATCGATGCATTGTTAAATCTCTAGCATCCGACCGATGACTATGCTAAATTCTTGCTGGATTTCGTCAGACCTACGAGAGAGGAAGCATTCAGAAGTGGTTGGATTCAAATCATCGGACCTGTCCTAAAACTAGGCAAAATCTGGTTCACCTGTCTTTGGCGCCGAATTATGCCCTCAAGAACCTTATCATCCAGTGGTGCGAGAAGAACAACTTTCAGCTCCCCAAGAAACACATTCCCGTGGAATCTGATAATTTGTTGCCCGGACAGAGAGAAGAGATTCAATCCCTGATCGAGGTCTTGTCGTTCGGCCAATTGGAGGACCAGCGAAAGGCCGTCATCAAGATACGTATGCTCTCGAAGGAAAACCCTGAGAACCGAGTCCTAATTGCTGAATACGGAGGAATCCCGCCATTAGTGCATCTCTTAACTTATCCAGATTCCAAAGTCCAAGAGCATGCCGTGACGGCTGTCTTGAACCTATCAATTGATGAGGCTAACAAGAGGAGTATAGCCAACGAGGGCGCAATTCCAGCCATTATAGACGTATTGAGCAATGGGACGATCGAGGCTAGAGAGAATTCGGCAGCTTGTCTGTTTAGCTTGTCTATGGTCGATGAAAACAAGATCACGGTGGGCTTATCAGACGGCATACCTCCTCTTGTCGAACTATTGCAGGATGGGACAATTAGAGGCAAGAAAGATGCTGCAACTGCATTGTTTAACCTGTCTCTCAACCAAATGAATAAGGTCAGGGCCATCGACGCCGGGATCGTGCCACCTTTGCTCCAATTACTCAAGGAGCGGAATTTAGGGATGGTCGACGAGGCCCTCTCAATCTTGTTGCTTCTCGCATCGCATCCAAGTGGGCGTCAGGAGATTGGGCAGCTCTCGTTCATCGAGACCCTAGTTGAGTTCATCAAGGATGGCACTCCGAAGAACCAAGAGTGTGCAATTTCAGTTCTTCTTGAACTGGGTTCGAACAACTCAAATTTCCTGTTGACGGCGCTCCAGTTTGGGGTCTACGAGCATTTAATCGAGATCACAAGGAGCGGCACAAGTAGAGCCCAAAGGAAGGCAAATTCAGTACAGCAGCTTATGAGAAAGTATGAACAAATTCCCTGAAGTGTTGAAATTCGGTGTTTTCGGGTCTGCGAACATTCTTTTTCGCCAGGTTAGGATCGAAAGTAGCGTTCAGATCGAGTGGGACTTGAGAGGAGGATGGTATTCATGAGTATGAGCTAGCAAATGCATCTGATTCTCGTTAATTGCTAATTGAAAACTTCTTAAGTTATATATCAGCAATACCCTTTCTCTCTATAGGATCTGTTCCCAAATCCTAAGCCTTGGCTTTCTTCTGTAAATTTGTTCTTCAAATACTGTCATTTCCAATCATTTTGCTTACCATGCTTCAATTTCGGTGGCAACACCAGCCCTGCGTAACACAGTTTTCATATAAACCTTGGTAAAACATCTGATGTCTGATGTCGAGGACATCACATCAATTAGAGTATGCCGTCTGTCTCGGCAATACGCCGCCGAGGAAGTGGATCAAGAGTTCTCGGCTGAGGCCTAGTCGAATGTTCAGCTTAATCAGCCGGTTGACGAAATCACCCAAAAGGCAAATCTCTTTATTCTCTAAAGTCACGGCCTTGAATGAGAAATTCAGATTCTTCTGCTATTCATGCTGCAGTTCATAGACAAAGTCCTTGTCATTTAATCTGGAGTTTGGTGCGCAAAAACATCCTTTTCTCAAGCTTTGAGAACATAGCTCAAGCTCACGAAAAACCTCCGACAGAACACCCAAAGGATGCCAATCACTACAAAAAAACAGCGATTTGGCCACGAACATTTAGCGACAAGACAATTTTCGTCGCTAATTTGCGATGAAAAAAGCGACGACAAGGAAGCTCGTCGCGATTTGCGACGAAAATAGTGACGAAAACATTCGTCACTAATTTTGCGACGACCAAAGTTTCGAAGCTAATTGGCGACGAAATTAGCGGAACAAGAAATTTATGGCTAAATTAGCGACGAAATCATAAATTCGTCGCTAAATTGCGATGAACTTAACGACGAAAAAACATTCCGTCACTAATTTAGCTACAATTTCGTGGCTAAATGACCAAAATTCATATAAAAAGAAATAATTTAGCGACGAAAATCGTTGTTCGTCGGTAAATTAGCCACAAACAATGTTGTTCGTTGCTAAATTGAGCAAAAACAAAATAAAAATTTCAATAAAAAAGATATTTTTTGTCACGTCCCGACTTTCGAACCCGCGACATCCCTTGCCAAATCGCCACCAGGTCATAATAGATAGCGTCCCAGGCAACTGCTATCGACCTAAGATTATATTGCGCATGCGGAACGTACAATCTTCCATCCAATAAAACCATATGGGATAGATAGAAAGTAAGGCCAGATATCACAATACTAAAAACTGATGAGAATAGATGATTTATAACCTTACAGAGCCATCAACTAATAATTACAACCCCAACCTTCGGGGCGGCCCTCTAGGACTCACAAAAAGATACAGGAGTCAAGTAAGGTTAACTCTCATCTATCCCAAAACAATATCCCCCACAAAAACATCATCAGTTCCCTAACCACAAAAGGAACCTAACCCTCTATTGGGAAAACTCGACATCCGGGTCGTCATAACCAATCGGGAGAGCCGGGTCGTTCGTGTCATCACAAGAACTCTGGCTAGAATGCACAGAGGGGGCTACTGATTGCTCAAGCTCGAGCTCGAGCTCCATACCAGGCGCGGGGTCCACCACTTCCCCATCAGGTGTATCAATATCCATCGGGTTCCAAGCGGGGATATTAGGAACCCCTTGAAGAGGTGGCCCCTCAAATCCTCGAAGCGGACCAAAGAGATCCATCCCATCACGAAGATACCAGGCCTTAAAGAGGTGTGCCACCAGATGTGCCGTCCCTTCATCGACCCATATCGTCGTGATATGACGTTCCCACATCTGGTCCGTACCTGGTACCGATGGAGACTGATATCAAGTGATGAGTCGGTGGGGGTGCCGAACCGCACCGATCTCTCCATTACTTCGAACCTGAAAAATTTGTCCCACGACGGGGTGAGAAATGAATCTCAGTGAATCAAGCCTAATTTCGGTTAGGACAATGATTCACCCAGAACATCCTAAGGGCCACAAAAAGATCACAAGATTTTAACAGAGATATATATAAATATCAATCACAATAAATCTGTCAAATCTACAACCAACAGAAGTATAACCACTCAGGCATACACAAGTTCATTATTAATCAATGACCCACGCGACTGGCGTGATAGATACATCAATAGTGCGATCCCGCACTCTTCTGGCAAAATCAGGCTACGTCCACTTTACCCTCTCAGCGACGGCTACTACAAGCAGTGTATCCAGTGCATCCGGCATGGCACTACAAGTAGGCATTCCTTAAAAAGGAGCTTCGGTTCATCACAAGCTGCGACCAGCATCCGATAATCCCTTAAAACCGTACGACTGGCACGGGGCATGGATTATCGTGCTTCTGACAAGTCGCGAATTCCCATACAATCTGTACGGCACAAGTACCCAAGGTACAATGCGAACTTGCAAGGTAGCGCCATTGACCCTTTAAATGACCACACAAATTGCATTCGGCAATCAACTCATTGATTATCTTGGATTAACGCCAAAATCCACAAGAAATACAATCAACTCGGCCCCAAGGCCCACAAGACTCCCAATTGAGCATTTCAGTCAGGGAAACAAACCAATCAAGCAATTCACTCACTCTCAAGTAATCAACTTAACCCGGCAATTTCAAGCTCAATTCATAATAAAAGTTTTGATTCTCAGTCAAATTATAGCAATCAATCGTTCGCTCGTCTCTAACCTGTCACTTACTTGCGAGCAACTCAATCAATCAATTAAATGCTAAATTACCACAAATAGCCATAGATAAATAATCGATCGACCATGTATCCTAACCATGGTTTCTATCTATACCGGCCCCGATCGAATATAATTTTTTTATAGAAATAAATAAATAAATAAATACATAAATACATAAATAAATAAATAAATAAGACTAATCCTAAGCGCAATTAGCGCTCTAACCAAGGTTTAGAGTCAACTCACTATGTGAGTTAGCTCGATCGGCGGCGGCGGCGGCGACGACGACGATAAAACTAAGGTTTATCGCGCGGCGGATCGAGCTTAAACTTCGGCGACACCCCGTGGGAGTCCGGCGAGGTCGCCGGAACAGGTGGCCGGCGGTGGAGCTCTGGCGAGCGGTGGCCGGCAGCCTGAAACAGTACAAAATCAGTATATTCAATTGGCGACTTCACTGTTTTGACCGTTTTTCCGGCGACACGGGCCGGGACAAGGTCGGCCAAGGGTCGGGGGCTCCCCCAGGGATCGGTGAGGGTCGGCCGGGATAGGTGGAAGGCGGCGGAAGGCGGCTGGCGACGGCGGACAGCCACGATCAGTGGCTGTCCTGTTCTGCATCAAAATAGGGGTTTCGGTCGGCGGCCGTTTCCGGCGGCCACGCGCGGCGACCGGCGGAGACGAGCTGGGTGGCGGTAGAAGGGACTTAGGGGAGTCGTCTGGCGGTGACGGTGTGGCACGACGGCGACTGTGGTGACCGGATCGAAGACCGGAATGAACCGAGTTTAAAATAGAGCACCAGAACTTCAAGGCCTGATTCTGGCGATTCCGGTGGCTGACGGTCGGCGACGAGGGGTCGGATCAGTCAAGGGGAAGTCGGGGGTTAGCTGGGTGGTGGTGGTCGGCGTCGGTGGCGGTCGTGGCGGCCGAAGGAGGCCACGGAGTCCTCGGGTCTCCTAACCCGAAAACAGGGCAGGCCCGGCCGCGGCTTTTCCTCGGCGAAACGACGGCGACGGCGGCTCGGCCGGGGTCCAAGCGACGGCGGGGAGTAGCTGGAGACAATGGGTGCCGGTGGTGGTGCGGTGATCGCGAAAAACAGCGACGAACGGAGGAGGATTGATCGGCAAGGAGGAGGAGGAGTCGGTCAACGAAAATGAAGAAAAGAAGAGCAGAGAAGAAGAAGAAACGGAGAAGAAGAAGGAAGCGGCAGAAGATGGTGATAGGGAGGGGACGTGCGTGCATGGGGAAGGAGAATGGTGGGATCCATGGCCAAGACTTTCAAGGTAAGCATTTAATTTTTTTGTCTTTTGTGGTTAAATATCGCAAGGGTAGAACGGTAATTTTGGCGCGCCGGGATTGAAACGAAATTTTTGGTGTACTGATCGAAGAGTAATTTCGGCAATTTCACTGGCCAAGCTCGGTCAGGATTAAGCTCGTTTGCGAAAACGGCAATTCAAAAATCGCCGCGGATTAATTTCGAAACTCAATTCGAAATAATCTAAAATTCGAAATTTGTCCAAATTTTCGTCTTTTCAATCCTTATAGTTCAAAATGGGCGTCGACTATGACTATACGTTCATATCATTTAATCGACTTCCGGCGCTTACAAGGATTGAATTTTCATGACGTCACATTTTTAGCGACGAACTACACCATTCGTGGCTAATTTTGCGACGAACTGCGATGTTCGTCGCTAAGTTAGTGACGAACAATGATGTTCATCCCTAAAGTTTCTTTTTTATTTTATTTTTTTGCTCTATTTAGCGACAAACAAAACTGTTTGTGGCTAATTTTAGCGATGAACGTTGGTGTTCGTCGCTAACAATTTCTTTTTTATTTAAATTTTTATTTGGTTTTTGGTCAATTTAGCGACGATTAAGACTGTTTGTGGCTAATTTGGCGACAAAGGTTGACGTTTGTCTCTAAAAATTTCTTTTTTATAAAAATTTTTATTTGGTTTTTGCTCAGTTTAGAGACGAAATTAGCTTTTCATCGCTAAACCCTTTGTTTGTCGCTAAATTAGCGACGAACATTTTGTTTCATCACTAATTTGACAGAAATGAAAACGAAAAAGAATTAAGTAGTGACGAAATTTGTGTTTCATAGCTAAATTAATTTAAATAAAATTAAATATTTATGGCTTTAGTATTTATTTTATTGATCTTTTGAAGCTTATTTTTTATAACATAATCATTAGTTATTAATAATAAATTACTAAGATAAATAATTGCTTCTAAATTGTCGTATTAAGAAAAGAATTTTGGTGAATACATGATAAAATGCTATAATGGACTATAGCAGGAGTAATATGTTGAAAATCCCAGGAATATGCTGGAAACCCTAGTAATAGACAGGCGAAATCGCGATTTGGCTAGGCTTTTTTTTTAATCAAAAAACACCGTTTTCCTTGCAATTTTGCCAAATCTCGATCCCAAATGCATTAGATTTACAGTTTTGTTGATAATTTTTTCCTTTTTCATAAGCTATCAACTTTGTTACTTTAAGTAAATCAATCATGCTCATGATTAATTATAGAGAAGCGTGGCAATATTAATATCAGTGGTAACAACAATTGAATGCTTATTTCCATTTTGTTGACAAATACCGCAAATACAATATATACCAATAAATGAATTAATTGATGTATAATTGTTGGCCAAAGAGAAGGCGAGGCTATTGATTCGGCGAGCGTGACGAGACGACTGTTAGTGCCGTGGCGGGAATTGGAAACAAAATTCATTGCTATTTGCAACAAAAATATAAGGGTGATACTGATGTTTCTGTTGTTGACGAGATTTTTTTTTTGGTCGCTAATTTTGCGACGAATGACTGATTTGTCACTAAATTTGCAATCACTAATACGACGGACATCTATTCGTCGTAAAATTAGCAACGAAAAAGATATTCGTAACTAAATTAGAGACAAAAAATGGAAATTTGTCTATAAATTTTCTAGTCTATTCACTAGAGGCAAGGATAAGGTCGTTTTTCGACGATTTTTTTTTGTCACTAATTTAGCGACGTATCCATTTGTCGTTGCTAATTTAGCTACGGAATTTTGAATATGATAGAATTCCAAATTCGAATTCTCTTGAATTCTATTTGTTAAATATGTTTTGAATTTTAGGCATTCGGTCTGTGTCATCACCCGACTCGGCATATTCTTTTTGGGCTCTATTTATCCTGCGAATTATTTCTTTTTTTATTTTTTAATTTGTTTTTTTAGCGAACATCTCTTTTCATCGCTAATTTAGCGACGACACTTGACGGTCGTCGCTAATTTTCGTTCCCGCTCTGTTGAAATTTCTCCCTCTCTCCCAGAAGCAAATAAATTTCGCTTCTCCCTCACACACGCAACCCCCCTCCCCCACACCAACTCCTGTGCACGCTCACACCTACAGCCTCAATTCCATTGACTCGATCTTCTCTCCTCCTTCTAGCCTGACAAATGCCTCGCCTAGGCCGTCCCCTACTGCCCCGGCGGCGACCTCAACGTCCTCCACCACAGCCAGAACGACCGCATCTTCTCCTCCACTTCTACGCCGCCGAGATCATCTGCGCCCTCGACCACCTCCGCGGACTTCGACCTCTCCAAGCAGCTCAAGCCGAGGAACGCCAAGTCCATCCACATCCCGCAAAGGCGCCGATGTCTTCATGGAGGCCCTCGAGCACCAGGGCGTCACCAACGTCTTCGCTTACCCCAGCGGCGCTTCCATGGAGATTCACCAGGCCCTCACCCGCTCCAACATCATCAAGAACGTCCTCCCCCGCCACGAACAGCGTGGCATTTTCGCTGCTGAGGGACCAGATGTTTGATCGAGTGAATCTAGGCGAACACGTCCGGATGTTGACCTTTGGCGCCCAGAGGTGACGAACGGAGATTGGCGGAGTCGGTAGGCAACGACTACAGACGGCGGCGTGGCAGGCAGATCCCAGGTCTCCGATTCGGTGGAGGACGTGCGGATCCGGCGTTTGCGACGAGAAGGTCCACGGGAGCCTGACCTAGTGGCGACGGTAATGAGTGAGTCCCGACGGCGCGACAGCGAGGTTTTCGGAGGTCGATGATGTTGGAGGAGCAGCGTCGCCTTCGGTGGTGCGGGGAGGAGGTTGGGCATGAAGAAGATGATATGCAGTAGCAGTAGGGTGCCGCACGCTTTTTTAGTTGGCTGCATTGGGCTGATCTGGAGAGAGGAAAGGCTTTTGGGCCCAGGTTATAAATAAATAACTAATTAAAAAAAGTTCGTGGCTAAACCAGCGTAAAAAAAAAAACCAGGTCGCAAACTTTGGCGACGAAAAGCAAAATCCGTCACTAAAATTTGCGACGAAACACAAATTCGTCGCCAATAAATTTAGTGACGAACCACATAAGTTCGTCGCTAATTTTAGCGACGACTAACCTAATTCGTCGCTAAAGGTCCGTTAATTGTTCGGTTAAGTTTGGCTAAAATTAGCAACGAAAAGTTATTCGTCGCTAACTTTAGTGACAAACCGAGGTATTCGCCCCTAAAGTCCGTTAATTGTTCTGTTAAGTTTGGCTGAAATTAGCAACGAAAAAACCATTTTGTCGCTCAATTTTGCGACGAACGGAGGTATTCGTCGCTAAAATTAGCGACAAACCGAGGTGCTCGTCGCTACGAACAACTACAGTCGTCGCTAATTTCGTTGACGAACAGAGACGAATTTAGCAACGAACAAGATTTCGTCGCTAAATTTAGCGACGAAAACACCAATTTTTCGTCGCTAAATTTTGCGACGTCGAATTAGCTATGAATTTCATTTTTAGGAAAATTCATCGCCAAATCAATTTAGTGAAGAATTTTTGCGAAATTTTCGTCGCTAATTTCGCGGTTAAATACGCGGTTAAATACGTGTTTTTTTTTTCGTAGTGATTCACCATACCAAAATGAGGTATGTTGCGACTGTATAGGCGTTCATTCTTGAGGTGATACCTAAAATGGAAGCTTGCCACTTTTAGATCCAGTCAACTCAATTAATATAGCAATATTGGGATGATCATTTTTCGATCCAGTTCGGCTCCATCTGAAACTAAGAATCGAATTAGGAGAACAGATAGTTTCAAGACCAAGAAAACGATCGGATAGTCTTGGGACCGATCCATTTCGGTTCCGAAACGGTCCAATAACGATAGATCGCATTTTTTTTTTATTTTTGTGATTTATTGTTAAATTTTTCTCGTAAACAATTTATCGGACTACCTCTCATTAATTACATGGCATTGTTGTAAAACCTGACAGTCAAACTAAACATCTTAGGTGTAGGTTGAGGTTTACATTTATGATTTTTTTTTTAAAAAAAATATTATTCAATTTGGAATCACCTAAAATTGAGAACTGGATAAGAGCCTTTAGGAACCGACCGAACCCAGCCGATTCAATCCGATCTGGGTAGTTCCCGATTCGATTGGCCCATTATATCCGGTCCTAATCAGTATCATCCTCATAATAGATTCACTAAAACTTTTCAATTATTTTTTTTTTGTGAATCTAGCTTTAAACCTGGAACATACCAGGATTTGTGAAAGAGGGCATAATCTCTTGTAGGGAATTCTTGTCCCCCTTTTTTTTGGGTCGAAAAAAGATATTTCATTAACTCAAACAAAGGACCTAAAAGGACTTGTAGGGGCTTTTTTTTTTTTTTTATTCATTGGGCTTTTGCAATCCAGTCTTCCAGATGATTGACTTGACGTGGACAATAGGCTAAGTTCATGTTTTTGTGCTAGGCCAATTTTCGCTTTGCAGACATCCACCCGGACCCGCACATCCCACGGGCTTTGATCTGCGCCCGAAATACAGCTCATCGACTAGGCTATCACTTTCCAGTGTTAGCTTCAGTTCAATTTCATGCACTCAACTCCCGGTTCTCTTCCCAGTTGCTGGAGGAATCCATCGTATAGGGAGCGGAGGCGGCTTGGAAAAGTAATTTCCTTTTTAGATTTCGGGTTCCGTCTAAGATAATTCTCCCGTAACGCGGGGGCTGCTTCGATTACTGGGTTTGGGTCGAGCTGGGAGTCCTCGTTTCGTGCCCTTCCAAACGTGCCGAAGAGATATGAGGAAGATAAGAAGCTTGACTATTGAGCACACGAAGACAACCCCAATCCGACTCATTCACTCTTTCCCGCTGTACCTTCTACCTCTCGGATGGTGTCCCCTTTGTCTACATTTCGCATGGTAACATCATTTCAACTTTGCCGTAGCACTGATCCTCTTCCAGCCCAGTCCCTGTCTGCTTTGACACATCAGTAAAGAGAATCGAAGATCAAAGGACTGGCAAAGATGATCATTCAACCACAAATTCAATCGAGTAAGTTGAATCTTAGAACGGTAAAGATGAAATTCTCAATTGCCCTCCATCAGCAGCATCAAGCATCCTTGAGAAAAACCTCTCCATAGCAATAAGAAACATTTAGAAAGAGAATCTTCCTTTTGTAGATCCAAGGCCGCCTCAATTTTAATCTCTCCATTGCTTCTTAATTACCAAATACTCGTAGGAACTAAACTAATGAGCTAAGTTCTTTTCTCGGGACATATATCTGAGTCTATCAACCAAAATATATATATATATATTCTCGGACACAAAAAATCTCGTTTTATTGGCGAAACGGGAGGAGAAAAGAGGTTGCTTCTCATACTTCCCGCAATCCTATCTTATCTTATCATAAGAAATTGATTCTATCTTATCCTAAAAAATCGGCAGTTATTGCTCCTCGTCCTACAGCCTATTGCAATCACGTGGAGTTTCGATATGTTATCACAATATATACGGAACTTGTTAATTTTGATTGATTGTAAAAATGAATGAGTTGGATTTCTAAAAACTAAACGAAAAAAATGTATATTTTATCCTTCATGAAAATATCTAAACATAAAGTGTCGTCAAATACTTTTCATAAAATAAGTACTTTCAACGATATAAGTGATTATTTTTTAAAATTATATTATATTTTTTCGAAAATAAAAAAATAAAAAATATTAGTATTGTAAAAAAAAATCCAACGAGCGGTCGTTTTTTACCTCTTTGCTTTCTTCTCTTTATTTACCTCTCGCCGCCGTGTGGGGATCCCCTTCCTTAATTTTTGTACTGTAAGGTAGGTAGATCCCCATCTTTAATATTGGACCCAAAATTAAAGATGGGATCTACCTATCTTACAAAAACTAAGGTAGGGATCCGGGCTCTCCTGTCCTCCACTCCCACCACCTTTTTGACTTTTCTGTCTCCATTATTACATATCTTCTCTCTCTATCTTAGCCTCCCACTCCCTCCTTCCTTTTAGACTTCTCTTCCCTCTCAATTATTGTAATTTCTTGACTTTTCTCTCTCCTCAATTATTTTAAGTCCAGGGGTCAAGTAGCCCATGAGCATGGATGATGCTCATCACATCGAAGAGAATATAATTTCAAACATATTAGCTTTAATCATTCCCCTAGGAGAAATACTTCTCCTTATCGAGACCGAAACTAAAAAGAATGATTGGAATTGAACTAACAAATATTCATCTCGTTTGTATTTGGGATATCCATGTAACCATCGGAAACTGTTGAAGCAGAGAATTTATGAAATCTAAGGGGGCGTGGAGGACGAAGAAATTATCCTTGGGCAAAGACAGAAAATTGGATTCAACAATTCATCGGCAAGAAGTGCATTGTGAAGAACATGGTGGTGCGCTAACACAACATTGTCAGTAGATCTACAAATATGAGGAGCGTGCAACAAAGATACTTCGAATGTTACAAAAAAAAAAAAGGATGGGACCGCGTGAAGGCATCAACTTAGGCCTATGACATAGAATCCAACGAGGTCGAGAAAAACCCAATGGAAAAAAGTTCAATTGGATATAAAGCTATCTCTTTCCACGTCCATTTCGAAGGACCCATCTCCAAGAACGATGATAACGAGGATGTGGCCTCCACGATCCGATGCTGAATGGGCTCTTAAAATAGAGAGATAAATATGCTAAAAGCCCTGCAACTTATCAAGAAAGTGCATTTGAATCCTGAAATTTATCATCAAAGTGCAGTCAAATCTTAAAACTTTCAAAATATACAATCGAATCCTAAAATTTATCACGAAACTTTGAGAAATTATGATTAACCGAAGAACTTGATGTCAATAATTTAACGAGTTTTAATACTTGATTGTACCTTTTTAAAAATTTAGGACTCAATTATATTTTCGTGATTTAAAAACTTAATTGCACTTTTTAAATGCTTTTAGAACTCAATTGAATTTTTATGATAAGTTTTAGTAATTTTAACGCCACACCCGGAGTTTTGGGCACACAAAACCTAATTATTGGAAGCTAAAACGGAAGAAGAAAGTAGAAAATCTGAAGAGCTTCAACCTCACAAGTCAACTCAAGTAACGCCGCTCTTTTCCGGGAGTCATAAAATGAAACTGTTGATTTTGTTTGAGAATATATATATATATATATATATATATATATATAAAGTCTTGGAAAAGAGTTTCCAAATTAAAGAAAGAAGAAAATTTTGATTTTCTAAGGAAAGAACTTTGGCTAAAAAGAACGAAATAGTTCTTGAAAAAATGTCTCCCTGATGAAAAAAATTTCAATGATTTGCGATTTTTTTTTTCCATTTTACATGAAAGCTCTTCACTTATTTTTGTTTTTCCATACAAAATTTTCGTTTGTACTTGATATTTTACGCCTCTATTTTGCGCTTTGTTTCGTTCAGACTTTATTTTATTTCCATATGGTGTGTCGCTTCATTTAACATTAGCCGGTTATGCCGGAAATATTCGGGTGGATTATGAGATGCGAAAGCAATAATTCATATTATTGGATAACAACGCAATGATATTATGCTTTCTGATTATGCCACGTGCCGCGAAGCAGGAGATAGGAGATTACTACCTTTTCATCATGCATATTATTAACATGTCAATGTTTCTTCAAATGCTCTATCATAACGAGGCTTTCGGGGGGGAAAAAAACTTTGGTCATTTAGAGAGATATAATGTTTTGAATTTAATGAAAAGAAAGGATTCAAGAACGTGGATGCCATAAAGACAATGAGTTTATCGCAAGTGCTTGCGCAAAGGAAGCTTGATTACAAATCTACGCAAATCCTAAAGGAAACTAAAGAAAGGATCTCCGTCTAGAAAGGAAGGTATATTCTAAAAATGCAATTTGGGCAAGAGAATCGAAACTCATCTCAGACCGACGTGCTTGAAATCTTATCGTCGGTATCACGAAAAATTTTAAATTGAAATATTATCATGAAAAGCTCCAAATCGATACGTTTATAATAAATAAAATATGAAATTGTAAAATAGTACATCTGTTAACTTTCACGTGTCATTTAATACAGTAATTTAAAGGTAAATTTTATCATAAGTAATGTCGATTTGGGGTTTTTGATTGTCAAAAAAATAATTTGAGTAAATTTATCATGGATTGTATGAGTTTGAAATTTTTCGTGTTATTGATTCCTAAATGAATGGACATCCAAATCGACTAAACACTATCTTAACCAAGTCTCGACTAAACCTAAATGCAATCACGAAATTCTTTTGTATTTAAGCGAGCGTTTGAATCCCTACTGAGTTTTCATGAAACGGAGTTTAATCCGACCCGGCTGCCCCGCGCCTCTCTCGCCTATTTTGTTTTCTTCTCTCCTGTCCTCCCTCTCTCTCCTCTCTGCCAACATCTCTGCCAACATCTCTGGTCCCTCCGCTCCTTCTCTCTCCTCCCCTCTCAATCGTTACATCTCTCTCTCTCTCTCTCAATTATTGCAAATCCCAGGACACAAGTTGGTACTGTTGATGATGCTCATCACCTCCAAGAGAATATCCCATCTAACAGTGTCTCGGAAATATCCGTGACCCCAGCTTTGATCACTTCCCCTACAAGAAAGGCCAGCCCTTTTGGCAATTTTATTACCAATTCATGGGGAAGAAGTATATCATTAGGGAATATATATATATATATATATATATATCATTAGGACATTTTCGGCATCGATCTCTTATTCTGTTTTTTTTTTTTAAATATAGGCAAGAAGTACATCATTTACACAAATTCGATAGCGATTATGATTCTCTAATTATGTTTTTTGAGACAAAAAAATGAAAAATATATTTAGTAACTAAATGGTTGTGGTACTAAAATTTTCCGATTTTGTTTCGAAAACACTTTTGGAGCAGAAACGGTAATTTAAAAATAGTTGATTCTTTGTTCTAAAATCGCTTTTGAGAAACAATACCAACAAAGCGAGAAGACTCTTGCTTTATTCCATCGGCCATTATTCATCATCCACCATCGTCTATCGTTGGGAAAAAAAATAAAATAAAAAGAATTTTTTTAAAATAAATTTTAGTAGTAATAATAATAATAGTTTTTATAATAATAAGATAATTTAATTTAAAATTAATTGATTAAATATATAAATCAAAAAATAAAAAAAATAAAAAAAAATAAAGACAAATTTCTCTAGATTTGTATTGCATTCTTAACAAATCATAAGAAATAGATTATGCCATGATTTGATTAAATATATAAATATTTAAGCAAGAAGGGTCGAGTTAGGTATGAGTTTGGATAAATATAGAAGTGGTTGAGTGCAAATTCGTGGCAAAAATTCAAGTGCAAATTGCCTATTCAACTTATATTCTTTCTTAAGAATCTTGCATATGCCTTTGTGCTCCATGAAATAAATAGACTAATTATGGATTGCGCATGATTTGTATGCATTTAATTAGTGATGCTCTATAGGTTAATCTGGTAGTGGCAAGATATAATTATTTAACTTAAATAAAAATGAAAAATTATTCTCGAAAACAAAAGTTATGTTCAGTTATCAAACGTATTTCTATTTCAAGAACAGAAAGTTTGCATAGCTATCAAAATCATTTTGATTTTCTATAACTTGTCAAGGGAATATAATAGAAATTTTGAGAATTAGGAACGATGCCAAACAGGTTCTCAGAGATATCTTGTTTGATCTTGTACAAACTCATCAATGGTTTCTAAGGGTGTGCACGATAACTTTTTTTGATTAAAATTTCTACTCCATAAATGCTTTAGGAACGAAAAATCTGTTTCATAATACAACTTTTAGAGCAAACATTTATTTAGTTCGCAACTTTTTTTTTCTCCTTATGAAGATTTTTTTTTCTCTAAAAGTAATTTTGGATCCACTTGAGGAAGTAAAAAAATTACTTCTCTTCATAAGTTATAATTATAAGAAAAATCAACTTCTACCCAATAGTTTTTTTTTCCTTTGATTGCCATGCCTACCCTAAATTGGCTTCATTAACATTTTCGATTTCGTCATTTCTGTGGATCTGATTTTCTCTATCCCGCGCTATGAACCCTACAAGGTAATAAATAGTTTACTTCCGAAAAATGAATCGTATCCTCGAGGGATTACGAAAATCGATTATTAAGGTTATGTTTATTTCGCGCAAAGTAAATAATTTTTAAAATATTTTTCTAATTGTATCGCTTATAAAAATAAATAAACAACACCCATTCATGGGTAGCTCAATTAGTTAGGGAGCACTTACCATTGTGTGGTTAGGCGCACTGATTCCAGGTTCGAAGCCCTCAAACGAGCACATGTAATTTAAGTGGGGGGCTATGGCGGTGTATTGCTATGCTAGTCTACCTCGAGGAATAGTCGAAGTATGCGCAAGCTGGCCCGAACACATTGTTTATCAAAAAATAAAATAAAATAAATGAACAATGCATCTGATTTTTAAAATACTTTTCATACAATTTATTTTGCGGGAGCAAACTAAAACCTAAATTTGTGAATTCAATCTAAAATAACTAGGAATCCTCGGTGAATGGCGGATCCCAGAAATTGCACTGAAGTGGGACACTTCTCTAGAAGGACAATTGTGGCTAGGCTAGGATTGGAGGGATTCGGATCCTGTAACATTGTCATTGGGTAATATTGATCAAATCGAGGTATCCAAAATTTTTAAATAGTTTCCGTCTACATTTTTTCCTCCTTTTGAAGAGGTAAAATGATTTAAATCAGATCATTTATTTTGATTTAGATGATCTGATTTAATTAATGTCACTCTTAATATTGACATTGAAATGTCATTATTAGAGCATCCATTTCCGGATCGGGGAAAACGCCCCCCTCCCCTCCCAAAAGGAAAAAAAATCCATTTTCAGGTCCAAAACGCACCGGTCCGGATCCATTTCCAACACGGGCAGGAATTTAAAAAACCAAAGACATCGTGTCCACGTGGCGTGTCGCTATTCCTTCGATTTCACGTGCTTTGTTTTTTTGCGGTGGGGAGACTCATGCCATGAGCCCCGTGGGGCCCGACAATGGATTGCGTGGGGATTGCCTCCGTTCTCTAAGGATAAGGAAAGTGGGCCCCACGACATCATCTATTATTAATATCACCTAATATCAATGTTAGGATTGAAGGGATCGAAATCCTTATACATTTTCATAAGTGATATAGATCAAATCGGGCTGTTTATTTTGAACAATTCGATTTGATCTATGTCAATGTACAGTTCGATTTGATTTATGTCAATTTTTTAAATTTTTTTAAAAAAAATATAATATATTTTTTTTCTTTTGAAGAGGTGAAATGAATCAAATCAGATTATTTATTTTGATTTAGACGATTTAATTTGATTAATGTCCCTTTTAGTATTGAAATTGAAATGGCAATATTGGAACATCCTTTTCCAGATCGGCGGAAACAGCCCCCATACTCCTATTTTCAGCTCCAAAACGCGCCGGTCCGGATCCATTTCCAACATGGGCAGGAATTCACAAAAAAGACGTGTCCACGTGGCGCGTCGCTACTCGTTAGATTTCGCGTGCTTTGCGGTGGGTAGAGTCAGGCCATGAGCACCGTGGGGCCCGATATCGGATTACCTCCGATCTGTAAGGATAAGAAAGCGGGCCCCACGACATCATCTATTATTAACTTGTCATTTTCTTAATTCTCGGGGACAAAGTTGCATAAGTGTGTGGGGTCGGGTTTGTCCCGTAGTGTTTTCGGTCGTAGCACGTGTTGGTTTGTCGCTTGTTTCCACTTTCGGTAGGCTTTCGCCGTCGCAGCGGTCCTCCGTATGGACCGTGGCGGTCACACAATCGCGGAGCAGATTTTTCTACATTTTTGCTGCATCTTAACAAATCTTGCAATTTGTATCACATCTTAAAAAAAAATAAAAAAATCCTAAACTACTGAAATTTTCACAAAATCCAAATATTAACCCTTAATTCTCATAACACCCTAAAATTCAATCATCTTTAAAAAAAATCACCAAAAAACCCCCAAGTTGTGGCCAACGTGACACTTACGCCATAATTTTTTTTTTCCGACGTCGTAGACCCGAGCACGTATCTTGTAAACGTCGCTAAAAATCCATGCAGCTTCTGTACATGGACTTCACAAAGAAAACAATGCTTATATAAACTGCGGTGGCAAAAATATGTCAACTCATCGTATATTTGTCTTTTCTCGTCTTTTTTTAACTTCTCACTTCCTTTTCTTCTTTGGGTTTGGCGACACTGGAGATGGTAGCGATGGAAACAGTAAGGACAACGGCAGCGACGAGGGGGACAGCGAAAATGGAGGAGGAAGGAAAAACAAAACTTGATGGTGGTTAAATGTGTGGCCTTTTGTGAATTTTTGGCGCAACAAAAAAAATAAGCGTGCGGTAAGGCTGCGCATGACAACCATTCTATTCCGGAAAATTGATTCTGATTAATATGACTTTTTCCGATTCTATTCCCGAATGAATTTTAAAGAATTAGAACGCGTTTGATGACTGCCCAAATTTTCTATTCCTGGAATAGAAACACGTTTGATAACTGCGCAATATTCCTATTTTAAAAAATCATTTATCTTCCTATTTTTTTTATTTAAGTCAAATAACTACGTAGTTACTTTGTAAAATATCATCCAAAATTGAAGACCAATTTTCAACGCACAATAAAATTTAAAATACATTATTTTTTTAGCATGTTGCAAATAAAACATAAATTTTAATATATGATGTTTGAAGTTCGATTGAAGCATGAGATAATTTCCATATTAAGAACTCATTTTTTTAAAATATTGCTTTGTCCAAAATACATACACATGTAGAAGCCGAATAACCAAATTATCCTCCTTGATACGAGGAACAAGGCCTTCACTATCATTTTGTAACTTTTATTCAAGTGGGTGTTTTATTCCAGCTTCACATGTATATGGTCACATTTTGTGACACGCGACTGCGAGTATATATGTTATCATTCGCATTTTGGTTGACCTCATCTTCTGCGATATTTTTTGTAAATGAGTTTAAGCTGTGAAATCTAGAAAATTTAGACCTAAATTTATGAAAATGAGGTTAAACTAATCTAATCTAAGCTTCTCTATTTTTAGGAATTTTCTAATTTTTTTTGTTGTGATTGTTTTAAAAAATCCCAAATTTCTTTTTATTTTTACTAATACATTCCTCCTTGAGTAAGTTTCAATACGAATAATAAAAGAAAACACTCTATGATAGCCATGTCTGTACATTCAATGTACTTTACAGATGGAGGAATACATAGAGTTGATTTTTTTCATAATTTCAAAAAAAAAATATTTTCCTTATTTTTAGTTATTTTTTGTGTTTAAATAATTTTTTCCTTCTTCCTCTATTGAGCTTTGGCTTGCTTGTGGCCTTCACTGGCCGATGTTTGTAGAGGTAGAAGGAAAAAGAAAAAGAAAGAAATAAAGAAAAGAAAAGAAAAGAAAAGAAAAGAGAAAAGAGAAAACAAAACAAAGATACAAATTTAAATAATAAAAATAAAATGAAAATATATTAAAAGGAGTGCAAAGAAAAAAAGTCAAATCCGAATTTTTAGACTGAACGACAGAAAATATTTTCTAATTCATTTTCAAGTTTAAACCCAACACCGAAAAATATTGTCATTTCTCATTTTTCACGAAATGAACGGAGCCTTATATCGTATTTAATAAGTAACCAAGGATAAACATGTGGATCAAAACTTTAATATCAAAACATATAATTTTCCATAAAAAAAAATTGAAACTTCTTGTGACGTCTTGGAAATTCAATCTTTGTAAGCACCGGAAGTCGATTAAATGATACGAATTTATAATCATAGTCGACGTCTATTTTGGACTATAAGGGCCGAAGAGACAAAAATTTGGATGAATTCTGAACTTTAGATTATTTCGAATTGAGTTTCAAAATTGATCTGCGATGATTTTTAATTGCCATTTTCACAATCGATCCTAACCCTGACCGAGCTTGGCCAGTGAAATTACTGAAATTACCCCTCGTTTAGTATACCAAAAATTTCGTTTTAGTCCCGTCGCGCCAAATTACCATTTTACCCCCCTAATTATTCATACACATAGGATAAAAAAAATTTAATTTTGTCCTTGAAAGTCAAGGTGGAACCCACCTTCTCTCTGCCCAACGTTCACGTTGCTTCTTCCTCTGTCCTCTTTTTCTTCTTTGTTTCTGTTCTTCTTCGTCTTCTTTGTTATTTTGGCCGAACGACCGACTACCTTGCCGATCCAATCCTCCTCCGTTCGCCGCCGTTTTTTGCAACCGTCGCCTCACCACCGACAGTCACCATCCTCAGCTACTTCCCGCCGCCGCCCTGACCCAAGCCGAACCGCCGTCGCCGTCGATCGGCCCAGCAGAAGCCGCGGCCAACTCTGCCCTATTTTCGGGTCAGAGAACCCGAGAACTTCTCGGCCTCCTCCGGCTGCCACGGCTGCCACCGATGCCGACCACCGCCCCTCAGCTGACCCCCCGACTTCCCCTTGATCGATCCGACCCATCCCCACCGGCCGTCCTCCACTGGAGCCGCCGGAATCGAGCCTCGAAGTTCCGGTGCCCTGTTTTGGGCCCGGTTCGGTCCGGTATTCGATCCGGCCACCACGGCCACCGCCACCGCCGTGCCTCACCACCACCGCCGGACAACTCCCCTGAGTCCCCTCTACCACCACCCAGCTCACCCCCGCCGGCCGCATCGTGTGGCGCCCGGAATCAGCTGCCGACCGACGCCCCTGTTTTGGCGTCGAACAGGGCAGCTGCTGATCGCAGCTGTTTGCCGCCGCTAGCCGCCGTCCACCGGTCACGACCAACCCCCACCGACCCCTCGGTGAGCTCTCGAGCCTTGGCCGGTCTTGTCCTAATCCGTGTCGCTGGAAAACGGCCAAAACAGATCGGTCCGCCGGTTGAGTTTACCGTTCGTTACTGTTTCAGGCTGCCGGCTGCCTCTCGCCGGAGCTCCGTCGCCGGCCACCTGTTCCGGCGACCTCGCTAGACTTTCTCGGGGTGTCGCCGAAGTTTAAGCTTGGACTGCCGCGCGATAAACCCTATTTCGATCGTCGCCGCCGCCGCCGTCGCTAACTCACGTTGTGAGTTGACTCTAAACCTTAGTTAGGGCGCTAATTGCGCTTATGATTAGTTGTATTTATTTTTTATTTTTTAAAGAATTAAACGGAACCGGTTTATATAGAAACGATGGTTAGGATAAATGGCTGATCGATTATTTATCTGTGGCTATTTGTGGTAATTTATCAATTGATTGATTGATTGTGTTTGTTCGCGAGTGAGTGACAGGCTAGGGACGAGCGAGCGGTTGATTACTATAATTCGACTGAGAATTAAGATTTATAATATGAATTGAGCTCAAAATTGCCGGGTTGAGTTGATTGCTCGCGAGTGCGTGAATTGCTTGATTGGTTTGGTTGCCTGGCTGAAATGCTCGATTGAGAGTCTCGTGGGCCTTGGGGCCGAGTTGGTTATATTTTCATTTGGATTTTGGCATTAATCATAGATAACCAATAGGTTGATTGACGAATGCAATTTGTGTGGTCATTTAAAGGATCAATGGCGTTACCTGGCAAGTTCACATTGTACCATTGGTACTCGTGTCGTACCTATTGTAAGAAAATTCGCGACTTGTCAGAGGCACGATAATCCATGCCCCATGCCAGTCGTACTGTTTTAAGGGATTATTGGATGCCGGTCGTAACTTGTGACGGACCGAAGCTCTTGTTTAAGGAATGCTTACTTGCAGTACCGTGCTGGGTGTACTGGATACACCTCTTATAGTAGCCATCGCTGAAAGGATAAAGTGGACGTAACCTGGTTCTGCCAGAAGAGTGCGAGATCGCAGTATTAATGTTTTATCACGCCAGTCGTGTGGGTCATTATTTAATAATGACTTATGTGATGTCTTGTGTACGCCTGAGTGGTGGTGCTTCAGTTGGTTGTTGATTTGACAGATTTATTTTATTGATATATATCTATTTATATCTTGTGACTTTTTGTGGTGCTTAGGATATTATGGGCGAATCAGTGTCCTAACCGAGATTAGGCTTGATTCACTGAGATTAAATTCTCACCCTATCGTGGGATAACTTTTCAGGTTCAAAATAATGGAGAGACCGGTGCGATTTGGTACCCCCACCCATTCATCACACGATGTCAGTCTCCACCCGGTGCCAGGTACGGACCAAATGTGGAAACGCCACATCATGACGATATGTGTTGATGAGGGGATGCCACAATTGGTGGTACACCTATTCAAGGCCTGGTATCTTCGCGATGGGGTGGATCTCTTTGGTTCGCTCAGAGGATTTGAGGGGCCACCTCTTTAGGGGGCCTTTAATGTCCTCGCTTAGGATCCGATGGACATCGATACGCCTAATGAGGAGGTGGTGGATCCCGTACCCGGTATGCAGCCTGAGCTCAAGCCCGAGCAGTCAGTAGCCCCCTCTGTGCATTCCAGCTAGAGTTTTTGTGACGACTCGAATGACCCGACTCCCCCGGTTGGTTATAATGATCCGGATGCCGATTTTACCTAGTAGAGGGTTAGGTTTCTTTTGTGGTTAGGAAACCGGTGATGTTTTTGTGGGGCTACTATTTTGGAGTAGATGAAAGTTAATCTTACCCGACTCTTGTATTTTTTTGCGAGTTCTAGAGGGCCGCCCTGAAGCATGGGGTTGTATTTATCAGCTGTTGACTCTGTAAAGTTATAGATCATCTATTCTCAACAGTTTTATTTTAGTGTTGTGTTATCTGGCTTTTCTTCCTACCTATCTCATGTTGATTTTATTGGAAGGAAGATTGCACGTTCCGCATGCGCAGTATATTCTTCGGTCGATAGCAGTTGCCTAAGATGCTATCTTTTATGACTTGGTGGCGATTTAGCAAGGGATGTCGCTAGTTCGAGAGTCGGGACGTGACATCCCCGCCCAAGGTGGTATCAGAGCCAAGTTCAGCCTGATCCGTCTGGTCATTAGCATGGAGTAATAAGGAGCGTTGAGAAATGTGATAGTTAGTAAGATTTTTGGTTGTTATGCCTGTGATTGTTAATTTCGTGGTAGAATTTTGAGGCTGCCTTCTGATCACGTTTTGCTATGGGGTAAGCAAGACTCCATATCTTACAGCAAAATGAGCAGACGCGGTAAAAGAGCACCCCGAGCACCTCGAAGGAGGCCTTTAAGGCCCGTGGAAGAATTGATTGATGTTGAAAGAGTACTGCCTGCAGTGTCCCCAATTGCACCCCCTATTGCAGCCTCTGCTGCTGCTAAACCTACAGGACCTACTGGAAGGGACCGACTATGGCTGAAGTCATGCAAGCCTTAGGGGCTATTGGAGATTTGATGAGGCAGCAAGTAAGGAATCAAGTTGCAGCTACTGTTGCTGCTGCCGGGACTTCATCTGTGATTCCATTTGCAGTTTCGTCGTTAAGTCCACCACCTGTACATGACAGTGAGGAGCGTAGGGCTCAAAAGCTGGTGGAATAGTTTCTCAAATTAAAGCCACCTCAATCATTGGAAGTGGAGATCCTGAAGCTGCTACTCGATGGGTCGAAGGGATGGAGAAATCGTTCGATTTGCTGAGATGTTTAGATAGGAATAAGGTTACTCAGGCAGTCTATCAACTCGAAGGGAACGCTAGTACTTGATAGAGAGCTGTCAAGGGTAAAACTTTTTCGAAAGGTACAATTCCAGCATTGAGTGCTTTTGTGGAAGTTTTTAATAATAAATATTTCTCAAGGACAGCTAGAGAGCAAAAGATGACTGAGTTCTTCTGCCTCCGTTAGAACCAGATGATAGTTGACCAGTATGAGGCAGAGTTTTCTAAACTGTCCAAATATGCTCCGAGAATGATTGAGGATTCGGAGGATAGGGCTAGAAGGTTCAAAGACGGGCTGAAGCTTGAGATTAAGAGTGCTCTGGCACCGCTCGACCTCCAAGACTATGATGATATCTACGCGAGGGCACTGATAGTGGAGCGGGACTTATCTCAAAGGACTACCGCATCTGGATCACGATTTACGTCCCCAAATAGATTCGACAGAAGACAAGGGAAGAAACCCACGTTTAACAACCGGAGTCACATCCCACCCAATCGTCGAGGAGCGATTAGTAAGTCGGCATTTCGTTAGAGTGAGATGTGCAGCTTGTGTGGATAAAGGCATGGGCCTGACTTGTGCCTGTATCGAAGTGGTGCCTGTTTTGGTTGTGGCCAGCTGGGCCATCAGGTGAGGGACTGCTCGCAGAGGTAAGGCGGACAGGCGCCGCCACAGCAGGGAGGATAGCCTAGAGGAACTGTGCCGCCAAACTTCTAGAATCGCCCGCCGGCATAAGGAAATGTTTTTGCGGTCACTCGGGAAGCGACGAAGGATTCGCCGACCGTTACAGGTACGGTCCACTTGCATAATCAAGTAGCATATGCCTTGTTTGATCCGGGTGTCACTCATTCGTTTGTTGCGGATCAGTTTGTTAAATTATGTGAATTGAATTTGGTGCCTTTAGATATTGTGCTTAATGTGTCAACGCCGTTGAAAGATAAAGTAGTGGCTATAGTGAGTTGTCCTGATTGTAGAATTGTGGTGGATGGCCATGAGAGTAAGATAGACTTGATTGTGCTGGAAATGTACAATTTTGACTTAATTGTAGGAATGGATTGGTTGGTAAAGCAAAGAGCCACAATGGACTGCTTTAATAAGGTGATTCGGTTTAATCTGATGGATGGCATTAGCTTTGAATTTTTGGGTAATCGAGGAGGAACCTCAACTGTGATGATATCGTCGTTAGAGGCGACTTGGCTGTTAGAGAATGGGTGCCGAGACTATTTGGCTTCTATGGTAGATACGTTTGCTAAAGAACTGAAATTGAAGGATATTGCGATTGTGTGTGAGTTTCCAGATGTTTCCCCCCAAGAATTACCTGGTTTGCCACCAGAAAGGTAAATTGAGTTTGTGATTGAGTTAGCTCTTGGGACGGAGCCGATCTCTAAGGCGCCATATAGAATGGCATTGCCAGAGTTGAAAGAACTCAATGTTCAAATGCAGGAGTTGTTAGATAAAGGGTTCATCCGCCCTAGTGCATCGCCTTGGGGAGCGCCTGTTTTGTTCGTCAAGAAAAAGGATGGGTCTTTGAGATTGTGTATTGACTACAGGCAGTTGAATCAGGTCACGATTAAGAATAAGTACCCACTGCCAAGAATTGACGACTTGTTTGATCAGCTGCGGGGAGCATCTATATTTTCAAAAATTGATCTACGGACGGGATACCATCAATTGAGAATCAGAAAAGAGGATATACCGAAATCGACATTTAGGACACGTTATGGACATTAAGAGTTCATTGTGATGCCGTTTGGTTTGATGAATGCTCATGCTGCTTTTATGGATTTGAGAACAGAGTGTTCAAGAAGTTTCTGGATTGCTTTGTAATCGTTTTTATAGATGACATCTTAGTGTACTTGAAGAATTCTGAAGATTATGAGCAACACCTGAAAGTGGTTCTGGAAACTCTGAGAATGCATCAATTATATGCCAAGTTCAGTAAGTGCGAGTTTTGGTTAGCTCGCGTGGCATTCTTAGGTCACGTAATTTCGGGTGACGGTATTGCAGTGGATCCGATTAAAATTGAGGCAGTTATTAATTGGTCAAGATCGACGACTGCGATAGAAATTAGAAGTTTCTTGGGTTTGGCAGGTTATTACAGGCGATTTGTGGAAGTGTTCTCAGCTATAGCTTCGCCTTTGACTAAATTGCAGAAGAAAGATATGAAGTTTTAATAGACAGACAAGTGCGAGCGTAGTTTCCAAGAGCTTAAGCATAGGCTAACTACAGCTCCTATTCTGATAATTCCGTCTGGTCCTGGTGGTTATGAAATTTATAGTGATGCTTCGCTTAGGGGACTGGGTTGTGTTTTAATGCAGCATGGCAGGGTGGCAGCGTATGCGTATTGTCAGTTGAGACCGCACGAGTTGAATTATCCTACACACGACGTGAAGTTAGCTGCGGTTGTGTTTGACTTGAAGATCCGGAGACACTATTTGATTGGGGAAAGTTTTCAGGAATATATCGACCATCAGAGTCTGAAGTACTTGTTCTCTCTAAGGGAGTTGAACATGAGACAGCGCCGATGGATGGAATTACTAAAAGATTATGACTGCGAGATCCTGTATCATCCTGGTAAGGCGAATAAGGTTGCTGATGCCCTGAGTAGAAAATCAGTGATTGCTCAATTACAGGTGCATGAATGGCATTTACTTGAACAATTGAGAGACTCATACTTTAAACTAGAGATAAGCCACCGTCGAGTCTCGTGGCTACCTTGAGAATCGAGCCGGAAGTGCAAGTTAAGATTAAGACCTTGTAGTCCACAGGCCCCTTTATTCAGAAGATCTTTCAAGGAGATTCGGCCAAATGAAGGGTCGATTTTCAAATAGCTGAGGATGGGATACTTAAGTTTAGATGACGTTTGGTTATGCCTTCGGATGAAAATTTAAAGGAGGAGATCTTATTAGAAACACATCGTAGCAGTTATAGTATCCCTCTTGGGAGTACAAAGATGTATCAGACTTTGAAACAACACTACTGGTGGAACGGTATGAAAATAGATATAGCCAAATATGTGGCTAAATATTTGACCTGTCAGCAGGTCAAGGCGCAGCACTGCAAACCTAAAGGACTGCTACAACCTTTGAAAATTCCAGAGTGGAAATGGGAGCATATCACGATGGATTTCGTGATGGGTTTGCCAAGGAGTCAAAGAGGGCATGATTCAATTTGGGTTGTGTAGACAAGCTAACGAAGTCAGCGCACTTTATTCCAGTAAGAAAGGATTTTGTCTTACACAGATACGCAGAGTTGTACGTAAGGCATATTGTAAGGTTACATGGTGTGTCAGTGACAATCACTTCTGACCGAGATCCCAAATTCATTGCTATATTTTGGAGGAGTTTACAAACTGCTTTATGGACGAAGTTGCAATTTAGTACAGCTTATCATTCGCAGACCGATTGCCAGTTTGAAAGAACGATTCAGACCTTGGAGGACTTGTTGAGAGCATGTGTTATGGATTTCAAAGGTAGCAGGGAGGAACGATTACATTTGGTTGAGTTTGCCTATAATAACAGCTACCAACAGAGTATTAAGATGACACCTTTCGAGGCCTTGTATGGTAGAGTTTACAGAACGCCAGTCTGTTGGGATGAGGTTGGAGAAAGAAAGATAACTGGCTCTGAGTTAGTAGAACATTCGATGGAAGCAATTAAGGTGATTAGAGATAGATTAAAAACAGCTCAAAGTCGCCAGAAAAGTTATGCAGATAAAATGCGCAGACCTTTGGAATTTCAAGTAAACGATCATGTCTTTTTGAAAGTGTCGCGTATGAGAGGAACATCCCGCTTTGGCAGGAAAGGAAAGCTGAGCCCAAGGTACGTTGGACCGTTTGAAATCCTAGAACGAATTGGAGTTTTGGCTTATCAACTCGCATTGCCGCCTAGACTTGCTCAAGTACATAACGTCTTCCACGTGTCGATGTTGATGAAGTACGAGCCAGACCCCGCTCATGTGCTGAGTTACGAGGAAATTAATTTGGATGAACGGGCGTCATACGTGGAGCGACCAGTCAAGATCGTAGACAGGAAAGAACAGGTACTCCGAGCCAAGACGATTCCGTTAGTCAAGGTGGTTTGGCAACACCATGGTACTGAAGGAGTTACATGGGAGAACGAGAAAGTTATGAAGCTTAGTTATCCTTATCTTTTTGAATAATTAGAACTATGCTGTAATTTCAAGGACGAAATTTCCTAAATGGGGGAGAGTTGTGATGTCCTGGAAATTCAACCTTTGTAAGCGCCGGAAGTCGATTAAATGATACGAATTTATAATCATAGTCGATGTCTATTTTGGACTATAAGGACCGAAGAGACGAAAATTTGGACGAATTCTAAACTTTAGATTATTTCGAATTGAGTTTCGAAATTGATCCGCGGTGATTTTTAATTGCCGTTTCACCATCGATCCTAATCCTGACCGAGCTTGGCCAGTGAAATTACTGAAATTACCCCTCGTTTAGTATACCAAAAATTTCGTTTTAGTCCCGTCGCGCCAAATTACCATTTTACCCCCTAATTATTCATACACATAGGACAAAAAACTTTAATTTTGTCCTTGAAAGTCAAGGTGGAACCCACCTTCTCTCTGCCCAACGTTCACGTCGCTTTTTCCTCTATCCTCTTTTTCTTCTTCGTTTCTGTTCTTCATCTTCTTTGTTATTTTGGCCGAACAACTGACTACCTTGCCGATCCAATCATCCTCCGTTCGCCGCCGTTTTTCGCGACCGTTGCCTCACCATCGACAGCCACCGTCCTCAGCTACTTCCCGCCGCCGCCCTGACCCAAGCCTAGCCGCCGTCGCTGTCGATCGGCAGAGGAGAAATTGCAACAAACTCTGCCCTGTTTTTGGGTCAAAGAACCCGAGAACTTCTTGGCCTCCTTCGGCCGCCACGGCCGCCACAGACGACGACCACCGCTCCTCCTTAGCTGACCCCCGACTTCCCCTCGACCGATCCGACCCACCCCTACCGGCTGTTTGCAGCCAGAGTCACCGGAACAGAGCCCCGAAGTTCCGGTGCCCTGTTTTGGGCCCGATTCGGTTCGGTCTTCGATCCGGCCACCACGGCCGCCGCCGTGCCTCACCGCCACCGCTGGACGACTCCCTTGAGTCCCCTCTACTGTCACCCAGCTCACCCCAGCCTGTCGCCCCCCGTGGCGCCCGGAATCGACCGCCGACCGACGCCCCTATTTTGGCGCTGAACAGGGCAGCCGCGGCAGCTGCTGATCGCGGTTGTTCGCAGTCGCCGGCTGCCTCCCATCGCCATCCACTGGTCCCGGCCAACCCCTGGGTGAGCTCTCGACCCTTGGCCGGTCTTGTCCCGGCCTGTGTCACCTAAAAACGGCCAAAACAGATCGGTCCGCCGGTTGAGTTTACTATTCGTTATTGTTCAGGCCGCCGCTCGCCGGAGCTCCACCGCCGGCCACCTGTTCCGGCGACCTCGTCGAACTTCCTCGGGATGTCGCCGAAGTTTAAGCTCGGGCCGCCGTATGATAAACCCTATTTCGATAGTTGCCGCCGCCACCGCCAACTCACGTTATGAGTTGACCCTAAACCTTAGTTAGGGCACTAATTGCGCTTAGGATTAGTTGTATTTATTTTTTTAAAAAAATCGATCGGAACTGGTTTAGATAGAAACGATGGTTAGAATAAATGGCCGATCGATTATTTGTCTGTGGCTATTTGTGGTAATTTATCAATTGATTGATTGATTGTGTTTGTTCGCGAGTGAGTGACAGGCTAGGGATGAGCGAGCGGTTGATTGCTATAATTCGATTGAGAATTAAGATTTATAATATGAATTGAGCTCGAAATTACCGGGTTGAGTTGATTGTTCGCGAGTGCGTGAATTGCTTGATTGGTTTGGTTGCCTGGCTGACATGCTCGATTGAGAGTCTCGTGGGCCTTGGGGCCGAGTTGGTTGTATTTCCGTTTGGATTTTGGCATTAATCACAGATAAATAATGGGTTGATTGCCGAATGCAATTTGTGTGGTCATTTAAAGGATCAATGACGTTATCTAGCAAGTTCGCATTGTACCATTGGTACTCGTATCGTACTTATTGTATGAAAATTCGTGACTTGTCAGAGGCACGATAATTCATACCTCGTGCCAGTCGTACAGGTTTAAGAGATTATTGGATGCCGGTTGCAGCTTGTGACTGACCGAAGCTCCTATTTAAGGAATGCCTACTTGCAGTGCCGTGCTAGGTGCACTGAATGCATCACTTGTTGTAGCCGTCGCTGAGAGGGTAAATTGGACGTAGCCTGGTCTTGCCAGAAGAGTGCGGGATCGCACCATTGATGTTTCTATCACGCCAGTTGCGTGGGTCATTGTTTAATAATGGACTTGTGTAATGTCTTGTGTACGCCTAAGTGGTGGTGCTTCAGTTGGTTGTTGATTTGACAGATTTATTTTATTGATATATATCTGTTTATATCTTATGGATTTTTATGGTGTTTAGGATATCCTGAGCGAATCAGTGTCCTAATCGAGATTAGGCTTGATTCACTGAGATTAAATTTTCACCCTGTCGTGGGACAACTTTTTAGGTCCAAAATAATGGAGAGACTGATGCGATTTGGTACCCCCACCCACTCATCACACGATGTCAGTCTCCACCCCGTGCTAGGTACGGACCAGATGTGGGAACGCTACATCACGATGATATGGGTCGACGAGGGGATGCCATAGCTGGTGGCACACCTCTTCAAGGCCTGGTATATTCACTATTGGGTGGATCTCTTTGGTCCGCTCAGAGGATTTAAGGGGCTACCTCTTAGGGGGTCTCTAATGTCCCCGCCTGGGATCCAATGGACATCGATATACCTAATAGGGAGATGGTGGATCCCGTACCCAGTATGCAGCCTGAGCTTGAGCTCGAGTAGTCAGTAGCCCCCTCTGTGCATTCTAGTCAGAGTTCCTGTGACGACCCGAATAACCCGGCTCCCCCGGTTGGTTATGACGATCCGGATGCCGATTTTACCCAGTAGAGGGTTAGGTTTCTTTTGTGGTTAGGGAGCCGGTGATGTTTTTGTGGGGATACTATTTTAGAATAAATGAGAATTAACCCTACCTGATTCCTGTATCTTTTTGCGAGTCCTAGAGGGCCGCCCAGAAGCATGGGGTTGTATTTATCAGCTGTTGGCTCTGTAAGGTTATAGATCATCTATTCTCAGCAGTTTTATTTTAGTGTTGTGTTATCTGGCTCTTCTTCCTACCTATTTCATGTTGATTTTATTAGATAGAAGATTGCGCGTTTCGCATGCGCAATGTATTCTTAGATCGATAGCAGTTGCCTGGGACGCTATCTTTTATGACTTGGTGGCGATTTGGCAAGGAATGCCGGGGGTTCGAGAGTCGGGACGTGACACTTCTTGCAGTTCAACTCCTACTATGTAGAAAGTAATTAATATTAATTATAAATTGAATCTCACTGCAAGTGGATCGAAAGTTTAAAATATGCTTAAAACTTTCTCCTAAAAAATTCTTATGTAAGTTTGAAAGTGCAAAATGTGTAAATATATTTTAAACCCCGTATCGCAATTCATATTAAAATATGAAAAACTCAGAAGCAAGCACAAATCAATGATGTTTAACTTTAAAAACCTATGAATTTATTCCAAAAAATCACATTCTCTAATTGAAGTAACAACATGATGCATGATAAGATGATATTTTATTTGGTGTAATGACAATTGTGTTGTGGATTGGATATTTCAAGAGAGGAAATATAAAGATAGTTATGGTTGTTAGGTTGATAAAAAGAGAAACAATAAATTGAAGAGAGAATGATATTTGGATCTGTTGATTAAAAAGGAAACGTCTTAGTCAAAATGAGTGTGAAAATAGTATCGCAAAAAAAGAAAAGAAAAGAAAATTTAATTTTCATTTATGATGAGATGCATTTTGTTAATATCATATTTGATAACTAAGCTTTTGTTGAGGTTTGATAGCCATGGAAAAATTACAGACACTTCATTTATTTGCAAAGATAATTATACAAAATATGTCATGTCAAATATGGGAAAAGAGCACCATAAGTATTAATAACTTTGGCACAGAGCTTATTTAGCCAAAGCTTATGAAGATAGCTCGTTTGAGTATCATAAAAGTGACATATATCTTTATAATATTGATACTGCTAAAAAGTTATAGTACAAGCAAACGTATTTTTAGATTTAATACTCAAATAGTTGAAAAAATAAATAAATAACCGTCCTCAAATGAGCGAGGTACAGAAATTATGAGACTGGTAGAGCGTGTCAATCCAACTAATCAAGCCCACTATCCCAGATAACGTCGGAGGCACGGAGTTGGTGATCGCCACTGTGGCTAGTCATTGGCTCGGAAAACGCCAGTTGAAGATAACGATGGAGAGAGAGAGAGAGAGAGAGAGAGAGAGAGAGAGGGATCACAGTGAACAAGACGTTAACGTTGAATGATGGTTTGAAAAGTCGTGGAATGATGTCAGAACAGGGACGTGGTAATTCCCGCCGATTCACGACACCGTTCGGAGTTAAAGTAGTCGTGGCTCGGGAATACGCCAGTCAAGACACTGTACGTAGTCGTAGCTCGGAAACGCCAGTCTTGACTACTGACCCCATGTCGTGATTCAATTATTCAAACGGTATGATCCAAGATAAAGATAATGATGGAGGGTGGGAGAGAGAGAGAGATCATATATAAACTTGGAAATGGAGAGACGGAGCAGTGGATCGACACACCCCACCCCACCTCTTCAGTCTCGCCATCATCTCAGACTCGAGCTTGCTTCGTCATCTTCCGTCTCTTGCCATGGATCCCTACAAGGTGGTCGATTTTTTTTTTGTCTATCCTTTTTTTTCCCCCACTTCGAGTCCTGCATGTAAAGCTGAATTCATGTCGTGGTTTCGGAGAAGTAGGAGAAGAGGATAGTCTCTTCTCCGTTGGGATACGGAATTTGGAACTGTTCATGCAATGGCTCTGTTTGAGTGGATTTATGTCATCGATAGCATACCGATCTTTGCAAAAAATGTTGATGTTTTTTCTGCCGACTGTGGTTGTCGCAGTTTCGTCCGTCGAGCGCTCACGACTCCAGCTTCTGGACGACCAACTACGGCGCTCCTGTCTGGAACAACGACTCGTCACTCACTCTTGGAACCAGAGGTACTACTACCATTGCGTATCCCTGAGTTGTTTTCTGCAACAAAAATCACATGATAAATCTTGCTGGTCGTGCATGCGTAGAAAGTATTTGCACTCGAAGCTGAATATTTTTCTCGTCACCTTTCTGTCTTTGCTTTATCCGTGGGATTAATGCATGGTCTTGTGGTCTCTTATTCTTGATATGATCGTTCGAGCACGTTCTAAATGTGCTAAGAGTCTCTCGACCGCATCAATGGGTTCTTTTCGAAAGAAATTCTAAATTTGAATTTGCAGGTCCGATTCTCCTGGAGGATTATCATCTGGTGGAGAAACTTGCCAACTTTGAGAGAGAGAGAATCCCTGAGCGGGTGGTCCATGCCAGGGGAGCTAGCGCAAAAGGGTTCTTCGAGGTTACACACGACGTCTCGCATCTGACATGTGCTGATTTCCTTCGAGCTCCTGGAGTTCAGACGCCTGTTATCGTCCGCTTCTCCACCGTCATCCATGAGCGTGGCAGCCCTGAAACCCTCAGGGATCCTCGCGGTTTTGCAGTGAAGTTTTATACCAGAGAGGTAGGGAGATGATTACGATATGCAAGTTTATTATCCTATGCAGTCCTTAAACATGTGAGAATGGATAGTTGAAGACGAATTTATCAAGAGCTGTAACACAGCAAGGTTTATTTTCGCGTTGTTTCGCGTTTCTCTTCGCTTCTTTATCGGTTCGTGTTCTTTCCGAACGCAGGGAAACTTCGATCTGGTCGGAAACAATTTCCCTGTCTTCTTCGTTCGCGATGCAATGAAGTTCCCGGACGCGATCCACGCTTTTAAGCCCAACCCGAAGACCAACATCCAGGAGGACTGGAGAATAATTGACTTCTTCTCCCACCAGCCGGAGAGCTTGTCCACGTTTGCGTGGTTCTATGATGATGTTGGTATTCCTCAAGACTACAGGCACATGGAAGGATTCGGGGTTCATGCTTTCACCTTTATCAACAAAGCTGGACAGACACACTACGTGAAATTCCACTGGAAACCAACTTGTGGGGTGAAGTGTTTGCTGGAGGAGGAGGCAATTCGGGTTGGAGGATCGAATCACAGCCACGCGACTAAGGATCTTTACGACTCGATTGCTGCTGGCAACTACCCGGAGTGGACGCTCTACATCCAAATAATGGATCCTGCTCATGAAGACAGTTTCGACTTCGATCCGCTTGATATGACAAAGATATGGCCTGAGGACATTTTGCCTCTGCAACCAGTTGGCCGCCTGGTGTTGAATAAGAACATCGATAACTTCTTTAACGAGAATGAACAGCTCGCATTCAACCCTGCATTTATGGTCCCCGGTATCTATTACTCTGACGATAAGCTTCTCCAAGCTCGGATCTTCGCCTATTCCGATACTCAGAGATATCGCCTCGGACCGAACTATCTTCAACTCCCTGTTAATGCTCCCAAGTGTGCTCATCACAACAATCACTATGATGGTTTCATGAATTTCATGCACAGGGATGAAGAGGTAAAGATCTTTACTTTCTGATTGCTCGATAATGTGCTTATGACGAACATGCCTCTACCATGACCTAATCACATATATTTAGCTGGTTATACAGAGAATTGAATTGGCCATAGCAGCCTGCTGATGCGTCACTCGACTCGAATTCAGTTTGTTTCTTTGATAAAAAGGAAGAACTAATGATGTGGTTTCTCGGTGACTGATTTGCAGGTAAATTATTTCCCTTCAAAATTCGACCCTGTCCGCCATGCGGAAAGGTTCCCAATGCCGGCTCGCGTCTTGACTGGAAAGCGAGAGAAGGTAGTTTTCCGGACTTGATGCATTTATATTGAAATCGACCTTGAAACATGATCCACCCTTCAGGATACCAAGTAAATAACGGGAATTATATGCATAGTATCGCTAGATCTATTTGTGCTTCTAGTGCTCATCTATATGTGAACTTATTGGTTATGCAGTGCATCATCGAGAAGGAGAACAACTTCAAGCAGCCAGGAGAGAGATACCGATCCTGGGCACCGGACAGGTACCTTTCCTTTCAAGCATTGTTTTCCTAAGTAGATGTGTGATTCACCGGTCACTCAAAAATTTGTCTTTCGACCCTGTCGCCAGGCAAGACCGTTTCATCGGCCGCTGGATCAAGGCGTTGTCTGACCCCCGCGTCACCCACGAGCATCGATCCATCTGGATCTCCTACTGGACTCAGGTGAGGCTAATAGCCGTCCCCCCCGATTTGCTTTCTTCCCGTGCCTTCCCGAAACTTGTTTGCCGTCACCTGATGGGGGTACACTGATGGCTTTACGATGCAATCTTTTGCTGCAGGCCGACAAATCGCTCGGTCAGAAGCTAGCTACTCGCCTCAGCGCGCGGCCGAGCATGTGAATGCCGAAGCCCGGGGGAGGGGGGGTGATATTCCAGCACGAGCGCGGAAGGAGCATGAAAGCTAAGTGTTGGAATGTCTGTCTGCTGATCTGATCTGTGTACTTTGTAATACTAGAGGGGGATCTATCTGGGTGTGTGAATTTCGTGTGAATTTACCGTGCTGCTTACTTTCGAAGGAGCATAAAAAAGCTTCATGTGTTGGCTTTATTATGTTCTGTGTAATACTTTCGAGGAGATGTTGTCATGCGACTTCTCAACCTTTGATGATGTTTCTACTCCAATAAAGGCTCTCTGCCATTTTACTTGCTACTACCTTGTTGCCTATGAACTTCCATTTCAACAGTCAAGGCTCTCTCTCTCTCTCTCTCTCTTTTTTTGGTCGAAAGAAGTCGATAAGTTCAAAAGGGTAATTATTTATGGAAAAAGAAGAAGAAGCAGAAAACAAATGTTTTCTGAAAATCCGAGCGCGGTATAAACTCACTGTAGACGTATCTATCCGATTGATCAGTGATCGGGCGAACGTAACGATAGGCGTTGGAGAAACAGATTGTAATTTATAAGTGGTCGACACGCGCCCCACTCGGCGTCACCATCGTTAGCTTCGAAGCCAAGCTGCCTGAGAGTCAGACCCCTCGCTCCGTCCGTCGTCTCCTTCGATCCGCTTCTCTCCGTCTCCCGCCATGGACCCGTACAAGGTAAACCGACCCGATTCATCTTTCCTTCTCTCCTGTTTCAATCGTCGGATCTTCCATCTTCGCAGCGGCGGGATTCTTCCTCCTAGGTTTTGCGGCCCTCTGATCGTGCTGATTTTCCCTGATCGAACCGGAATTTCGACGGCGCTTTTTCGTTTCGCGCCTTTTTTTTTTCCTTCCTGTTCGTGAGCTCGATTCGTTTTCTAGTTTGCTTGAATTAGGAGAAGAGCATCTCTCTGTTGGGATAGGAATTAGGAATTAGGAGATGTTTATGCTAGGGATCTGTTTCGTCGATTGTCCGATCTTATCAATGGCATGCGACCGTTGCAAACGTTGATTTTTTTCTTTTTTTTGTTCGGTGCGATTTGTGGATATCGCAGTATCGTCCGTCAAGCGCTCACGATTCCAGCTTCTGGACGACCAACTCCGGTGCTCCTGTCTGGAATAATAACTCTTCACTGACCGTTGGAACCAGAGGTACTGTCACTATTACGGATCTCTGAGTCGTTTGAATACCAAAAATATCGTAATCCTATGCTATTCGTGCATGTATACATTAGTAATTCCACTTGAAGGGGAATTGGTTTCTCTTTTCTCGTCGAACTTTTGTTGACCTTCCTTTGTTGATCTGTCCGTGTGATCAAGTCGTGGTTTCTGGTCTTTTTTAGAATTGATTTAATGTTTGAGTACGTTGTTATAGGAAAAGGCAAACTCTTGTAAGTGCGGGTCCGACGAATATTTTTACTGACTGCACATTTAACTCTGGACATTTATTACGTATCTTTAGTTCTGCAGTTAACGGGCTAGAGTGTCTCGACTGCATCAATTGTTCTTTTTATTTCTGTTTTTTAGGTGAAGTCAAGGTGTTTGCTGCAGTGCTGTATATACTACTCCAAGGAATCTGAGTTTTTGACACGTTAAATTGGATTATAATTTGGTAGTTTTTCTATTTTGAGTTCAGCAGCAGCATGTAGCTGAAACGAAACATACTATGTGATCATTTTCATTTCTTTGTCGACAAGCAGATTGGAGAAATTGCGGTAGCGTTTATATGATAGTCATGTGTAGGGTCCATGCAAGCCTCATGAGGCTTAGATGTGATCAACGCAACAAGGCATAAAAATATGCTAGAAATTGCAGTAGTGTTTATTTGATAATCCAGAGGCACAATCATGGATACCCGGGTACTTGCCCTGCAAGTGAACCGGTTAAGTGCAGCCCTCTTTGGCCTATGTATACGTCCCTGACCCTAAACAAGAAAATGTTTTAGTTATTTAGCTGATCACAGAAAACATCATTTTTGTTCTCCTTGTGCTTTCCGAACATCTTTTCAATAGACAAAGCGTAACAGCATTGAAAGAAATTTTCTTTTATTTACAGGTCCAATTCTCCTCGAGGATTATCATCTGGTGGAGAAACTTGCCAATTTTGACAGAGAGAGAATTCCTGAGCGGGTGGTCCATGCCAGGGGAGCTAGTGCGAAAGGCTTTTTCGAGGTCACTCACGATATATCTCAGTTGACATGTGCTGATTTTCTTCGAGCTCCTGGAGTTCAGACACCTGTTATTGTCCGTTTCTCCACTGTGATACATGAGCGTGGCAGCCCTGAAACCCTTAGGGATCCTCGAGGTTTTGCAGTGAAGTTTTACACCAGAGAGGTATGAGATGATTACGTGCTTTAGAATATGCCAATTTATTTTATTCAGCTTTCTTTTTTTTGCCAGAAATGTACTTCGTTTACCAACTATTCGGATACTGTACTTGGCATTTGGAATTCGGCAGAGTGTTGGTGTCTATGCTCTAAATCTTCTCATTCTTAACCATGTGATAATGGACTTTATTTTGACACTTCGACATGGCTTGTGGAAGATGACTTTATCAAAGATCTGTAATAGACAGGTTTATTTCAACTAAAAGAGAAGTCAGAATGCCAAAATAGAATAATTAGTCTCTTCACGTAATCTCGTTGTTTCGCATTTCTCTTCTTTTCTTTGACCATTCTTTTTTCGGAATGCAGGGAAACTTTGATCTGGTGGGAAACAATTTCCCTGTCTTCTTTGTTCGCGATGGAATGAAATTTCCAGACATGGTCCATGCTCTTAAACCCAACCCAAAGTCTCACATCCAGGAGAACTGGAGAATAGTTGACTTCTTCTCCCACCATCCCGAGAGTTTGCACATGTTTTCGTTCCTCTTTGATGATGTTGGCGTTCCTCAAGACTACAGACACATGGAAGGATTTGGAGTTAATACTTACACCTTAATTAATAAATCCGGAAAGGCACATTATGTGAAATTTCACTGGAAACCAGCTTGTGGAGTGAAGTGTTTGCTGGAGGAGGAGGCAATTCGTGTTGGAGGATCAAATCACAGCCATGCGACTAAGGATCTTTATGACTCGATTGCTGCCGGCAACTGTCCAGAATGGAAACTCTACATCCAAGTAATAGATCCTGATCATGAGGACAGATTTGACTTCGATCCACTTGATGTAACAAAAATATGGCCTGAGGACATCTTGCCTCTGCAACCAGTAGGCCGCTTGGTGTTGAATAAGAACATCGATAACTTCTTTGCAGAGAATGAACAGCTAGCATTTTGCCCTGCAATTGTGGTCCCAGGTATCTATTACTCTGATGATAAGCTGCTCCAAACTCGGATTTTCTCCTATGCTGATACTCAGAGACACCGCCTTGGACCCAACTATCTTCAACTCCCTGTTAACGCTCCCAAGTGTGCTCATCACAACAATCACCATGAAGGTTTCATGAATTTCATGCACAGGGATGAAGAGGTGATGATCTTTATGTTCTGTTTGCTCAATAACAGGCTTAGGACGAACATGCCACAAGCATGACCTAATAACATATTCTTAGCTGATTGTACAGAGAATTGAATTAGCTATAGTAGCCTACGATACAACATACCCAGTTGAATCAGTTTGTTTTTCAATTAAAATGAAGAAATAATGATGTGGTGTATCCATGATGTTGATTTGTAGGTGAATTATTTCCCTTCAAGGTTTGATCCTGTTCGTCATGCGGAAAGGTTCCCTATACCTCCACCAGTCTTGAATGGAAAGCGAGATAGGGTAAGTTTATGGACTCACCCTGTGCATTTATATTACCACTGACTCTCATGTTCCAGCCTCCAGTAGAGATAATTACACACTTGCAGTGATTTAATCCAAATTCTTGTGCCCTGTTGTAATGATTTTGGTGATATCGATCATTGCATTTTCTTGTGCTAGTCTGTTACATACACCGTTGCCTTTTTTGCGATTGTCACTTCTTGTCCTTCTGTGTAATGACGACTCTTTACTATGACCACATTATGAAAACGAGGGGGAGTGTAGTAGCACCGATGATACAACTAGAAAAGATATTCTCTGGCTAGAAGAATGTAGTTCTCAAGGTTCGCATTGGTTGGATATGTGTGCTACTTGTGTTCATTGGTATGTGAACTTTACTGGTTATACAGTGCATTATTGAGAAGGAGAACAACTTCAAGCAACCAGGAGAGAGATACCGATCCTGGGCACCGGACAGGTACCTCTCAACCATTATTTCCTGAGAAGATGTGTCATTTACTGGTCACTCAACATGTTTCGACTTTGTCACCAGGCAAGAGCGCTTTATTTGCCGCTGGGTTGAGGCATTATCTGATCCCCGGGTTACCCATGAGCTCCGCTCCATCTGGATATCTTACTGGACTCAGGTGAGCTATAACTATTCGCCCGTTTTGCTACTCTTGATGCTACTGAAGTTTATTTTGCTTTTCCCGGAAATTGATAACGTCTAGAACATGCTCGAATGATAATGTGCTGATGGCCTATGATGCATCTTTGCGGCAGGCTGACAAATCGCTTGGTCAGAAGCTAGCTTCTCGTCTCAACGCGCGGCCAAGTATGTGAAAGCGAAGGGGGTGGTTCTGTGAGCAAGCTGTGAATGTAGAAAGCCTGTTGCTACTTTTGAAGGAGCACAAAAGCCAAGTGTTGGCATGTTTGTTTGCTGTGCTATACTGTAATACTAGACTAGAACTTGTCATGCAACTCTTTGACCGGATGTTTCTACTCCAATAAAGACCGACATTTTACTTTCTTGCTCATTGCCTATGAACTTCGATTTCATTGCAACGCGTCTCCCCCTCTTCGTTGAATGGTTACTTCACTAATCTGCCCATTAGAAGGGAAATTGTTTCGATATTTATTATCATTATGTGATTAGTAGGCTGCTTTATATTGTTTGCATATATACGAGGTAATTAGCGGGGGCCCTGTGGGATGCTAGATTCTTTGCTGCTTCATGTCTGGATTGTCCCAAAGAAACATCCTTATGCATTAAAATGGATAAAAAGGAAATTTGAAATGTTAATATTTTTGTAGGACGTTCATGGGTCACTTAAGTGTCAAATTATGGAAAAAAGTGTCAAATTATAGAAAAAATGATCACTTAATTGTCAATTCTGACGATAAACAATCAACTAAGTGGTAATTCGGCCAAACAATGTACGTGATTTTTTTTATATTAATTTTTAAATATAACGTGGATTTGTTTATAAAAAAAAGGCAATACACATACACATGGCAAAAGAAAAAGTCAAAAATAAATTCCACATAATATTGAATTTTAAAAAAAGTTAAATAACAAAAAAATAAACTAAAAATTAAGGAAAAAAAATGAGATGGTGCTGCGGTGAGGGCTGGCGAGGGTGGTGGATGGGTTGTCGGGTGCTTGACCTTGTAGATCTAGGCAACGCCGACTTCACCATGACCAACCTTGCCCCGTGCCAACTAGGTTGGGCGTCACCTTGCTTGGCCGTCGTTAGGCGAGGTCGGCCTCACCTGGTTGCAGCGAGGCCGGCGTCGCCTAGCCCCCACTAGCCACCGGTGGGGGTCACTAGCCACTAGCCGGGGCTCGGCGACCATCGCTGGCCCATCTCCCACCCTTGTCGACTATGGCGGGGCGATGGCAAGGAGGATTGCGCAAGCCCTCACCACTCCAACCCTTGATTTCAATTTTTTTTTAACTTATTTTTTAGTTTTTTCGTAGTTATGTCTTTTTCTTTTGCTGATTGGGATACTTCGGTGAGCCACGCAGACACCACGTATGATTTTCGGTGATGTTAACTGGAGTTGGCACTCAAGTAATCATTTCATAAAAAAAAATTAACATCAAAGTGAGCGCCGTACATAAATATTGACGCTACAGATGTTGTTATGCCCATTAAAATGTCTTCTTCTGTGCGCTCTCTTCTCCTCTATCGTGACTATCCTATGCACAATGGGCCAATCAGAGCATGAGCTGAATCGCGTCGATCTACACGGCACAAAATAAGGCAAATGCTTTTCGAATCGAAGATCTCGGGTTTGCATTTTGGGTCCATTTCACCTGCCCAAAGTGAATACTGAATACCCGATTTTAAGGATAAAAGATACATTAATCTCATGACGTCCTCTATTATCCTCAATTGTGCCTCCCATCTTATTGCATGATTGCACTAAATTGAAATAAATCTTGCAACTCATGCGTCTTGATATTCTTTTTCAATTCCGGAACTTCCTGAAATTTTTGTAACAGTCAAATGTCGACGTGTAAAATTCCGTACGCATTCTTATAATATTCTGAGATTTAAATAATAGTTCGAGTTATGATGGAAAATTTTGCGCAAAGTGTAGTCAGACAAATCATAAATAGCAAAGCCAGAGGAATGAGGTGAATTTTTTTTTATAAGGTTTTGAAATTTTTGCGAGAAACTTCGAGAGGAGGATATAAAAAAAAAATATTATTTTCTATGTCTGCCTTTTCTGTATGTTCCGAACAGAGCGTAAAGCCTAATTTATTTATTTCATTTTTTTTTCCGTTTTAGAAAAATCATTCGGAACAATTATGAAAGAATGGGAAATATGTAGCCTCGTTACTGGGGCGATCTTGTTATAAAGGATTAATAAAATAGAAAATCTCAAATTGATATACATATGACAAATTTATCAAAATTATTTTTTTACCACAAAAAAATCCAAACCGATATATTTGTGACAAATTTACCCGAAATCGGTACACCTGTGATAGCTTTGCCCTTCGTTAGCTTTTGTTAAATTTAACAATAAAATTGCTGAGTTGGTGACACCTGACAGTTGACGTGTATACCAGTTTGGGATTTTTACTCACTGTTTGTCGCAGATTTATCAATTTAGAATTTTTCGTTATATTAACTTGATTTAACGAATGGTAAATTTATCACTGATATACCAATTTGGGGTCAATAAATTTATCACGGATATACTAGTTTAAAGTTTTCGTTGGTCAAAAAGATAATTTGAGGTAAATTTACCACAGATGTACTAATTTGAGATTTTTTGTGATCAAAAAAATAATTTGAAGTAAATTTATCATAAGTGTATCAATTTAGAGTTTTTCATGGTATTAACTTCTATTATAAAAAGGGGTAAACAAGAAGGAAATATTTCTGTTCCTGATGAGGCGTGTTTTGCTATAAAGCTATTACTGAAGGTTGATCTATCTTTACATAATCTAAACAATTAGAGAAAGGCTTCACTTTATTTGGAGATATAATTGTAGAAGCATATGCCATGTCAATCATTATAATCGGCTGCTACGTAAGCATGCTTGACGTTATAACTTTTTAAGCAATCATTTAAAAGTCATAACTTCTAAAAATCATTTATTCAAGTAATATTGGTCACTTGTGTCGCCGGAGAATCATAAGTCTCATTATTTTAAAAGAAATAATCGACGTGTTTTGTTCGATATGTCAGACTTATCAAACGGTCTTTATGGCAGTCCAAATTTACCCAAAATTAAGAAATTATGTTCAGTTGCTCACCTCATAAAACCGAACCCTAAACCTCAAATCATCCCCCAAATTGAGAAATTAGGTCCAATTTTCTTCCCAAAACCCTAGCCTAGCCCCAAAATTATAGTTTCAATTCGAATTGTGCACCGGCTATGCGACCCGTCACATCCTATTCCATCTGAAGTCGTTGGTGAAGCTAAGCATGAGTCTCATTGAAGGGGTCGCTGTCGAAGTTGGTTGTAGAGGGAGGACTGGTGATGGTTAGGCTTCGTATGGTAACATTTTAGAAATATTTCAGATAAAGTATTTCTGTTCTGAAAGTGCTACTGGAATATTTTTGAAACAGAAATGCGTATGGTAAACAAATATTTCAAAAGTGTTCCGGAGAACACTTTTACACCGGAGAATACTTTTAAAGAAACAAAAAAAAACGTACTTCTAGATTTTAGAATACTTTTTGGAACCATCACCCACCGCTGCCGACACGGCCATCACTTTCTCTCCACTGTCGCTGCCAGTCGTCGGCTCCCCCGCCGATCGTCTGCCGCAGCCGCCAGCGGTCGCCGGCGTTGACACTTGACTTTTAATCACATTTTAGCTTCATTTTATTTTTAAAAATAGTAAAAAAAATCATAAAATTTCAAAATCAATTTTGGAAACCTTGGCCTAGTATTAGGAACCAATTTTGAACATATATATATATATATATATTTGTAATTTTTAATAATTTTTGAATTTATTTAATTAAAAAATACCCAAAAAAATTAGAAAAATACCATTCATGGTCAGAAAAATACACAAAAATAGTCAATAATTTTATTTTAATTCCCTCCTCAAAATGGTTACTTTAAATCTTAAAAATTTGATCTGGGTAACTATGTTCCTTCACAAACATAAACCTGAATCGAGCATAAAAATTCCTTTTGAGTCTTTTAATTTTCAATTTTCACTTCTAATAAGTTATGACATTTGAATCTAGAGTCTTGAAGTGCAATTGGGTCCATTCGGTCTCCAATTTGATCAATTTTGACAAAAGGACTTAATTGCACAAATTTCCTTTCAATTTAGTCCCCGGTTTCGCTAATCTTCAAATTAAATCCTCTCAAACCACAACCATGAAAATAGAACACCTCTCCCTTATGGTTTTCATCATTCTGAATTCGATGGCGGCAGTAATCTGGACTGATTCAATTATTTAGACCTTCAATTAACAGAAAATCATTTTCGAATCCTATTGGTAATTTGGGGTTTTCGTTAAATTTTAAATCAATTGGTTGCGAAAACACCCATATTCGATGGAAAGCAAGATGGGGAATCCAATTTTGATCTCAATTTTCTGAAAAAACATTGAATGAAGGCTCAATTTGGCGGAATTCGCAAAATCAGATCCGCCGAGTCGGGTTGAACCTTGACCTGGTGGATCTGGGCATGTAACTCACTCACGCCTGAAGCAGAACGCATTCTCTCTCCTATTTTTCCTGTCATTCGAAAATTTTCGCCTTGTCGTCTTGCACACAAGGACAATCGTACAAAGAGTTGGCGGCCTAGGGATCCCGAAAAAAGGACGGTACGTGGAGGATCTGAAAGGAGGGAGAGAGGAGGGCCGAGAGGGAGGTTATCCTAAGGGGAGGCCATTCGATTCTTCGGAGATTTTTTGGAGGAGACACACACACAGAGCAAAAGAGAGAGCGAAAAGAGAGAGCGAAAAGAGAGAGACGAGAGCATGAGAGAGAGAGAGAGAGAGAGAACGAGAGAGGGAGAGAGCCGATGACCGGACCTTGGCATTTGAAAAAAAGGGCAATTCGGGCCCGAGTGAGTTTAGAGGAGAATCGACGTTTGAACGGCTATCCTCAACCTTCTAGACACTCGATAGCTTTCCTTGCCATCGACTCAGCTGAAAGAGGTCGGTTAACCTCCGACTATCCCTTCCCCTGTTTTTCTTCTTCAAACATCCCGTGAGTTTCGCTCGGTTTGGTTCTTGACCAAATCGAGTTAAACCAAATGCATGACAACATCCTTTACAATGCCTGTGTTGACGTTTGATTGTTTTCTTGCATTGGTTTTGCACGTGACGTCCATGGATATAGCCAAAACGGTTGTTTTTCGCATGCCTATTATGTGTTTGACAAAATGCTGCCGGAACCATTCGCAAGTTTTCGCCCTAGGCCGCGTGTTATTCGAGTGATTCATACCTGTTTATTGCCTTTAGTTAGTCCTAGAATCAACTTTAAGTCATTTTTTTTAATCTTTATTTTGCATTAAACAACATCGAAAATCACGGTTGGGGCTTCATGGCTCTCGGTCTGAGCCGGAAACTCACCGACGTCCCTTAGGCCGTCATCAAGCTCGAAACGAGCTCAAGTATGTCTCTCCATACCCTATGGATGCAATTCGAACGGCTAAAGTCGAGCTTGAAAGAAAAAAAAAATTTCTGCAAAAATGCTCGCCGGAGTCGGGACTGTGGAGGTTCGGTTTGTCGATTTCAAGGGTTTTCGTGGCCGTGAAATGTCTATATGTTGATGCTGTGTTGTCTGGGGAATCGAATGGCGTAAGAATGAGTGAAAAATGTGAAGTTTTGGGCTCGGTTTTGCTCTTTCGACGAGAATTTCGGTGACTGTTTCGGCGAGGCGCCGGTCGTCTTTTCCGGCGAGGGGGTCCAGTCAACGGGTCAAAGGGCTGACGTGGCTTGCCACGTAGGTAGCCACGCCAGCTCGGTGGACTCGGTTCGATTTAAATAAAACTCGGATCGTACGGCCGTGGAGAGGCCACGTGTCGCGATCCGGTGATTTTCGGAAATTAATAAATGAATTTTATATTAATAAATGGATTTTCAAAAAATAATAAAAAAATTGATCCAACGGCCATGGATTGGCCACGTGTCTAGATCTCGTCTTTTAAAAAATTAATAAAGGATTTTTCAGAATACAAAAATCATTTTCAAAAATTAAAAAATCCGATCGGAGGGTCAAGATCGCGCCAAGTGGCACCTGTCTAGCCATCCGATCGAGCATTTTCTAAGAATTTATTAAAATGTGGATCGGACACATCGGGGAACGCCATGTGGCGAGTTGAGACCGTCCAATGATTTTTATTTTTATAAATTCGGATAAATCAGAAAATTGATTAAAAAAAGAAAAATCTTGAAAAATCCAAAGCGGTGTTGTTTTTAGACCGGCTTTCGACCATATGATTGAACCGGGCGCCCGAGAGGCACGGGCTGGGTTCGACACGGTCTGAAAAATATTTTTAATATTTAAAAATAATAATAAAAATTCAAAACAATAAAAAATTTGAAAATTTGAAAACTCAATAAAAAATGGAAAAATCATTAAAAATTTAGAAAAATAAAAAAAAAGAAGTAAAAAAAAATTAAAAAATTTCAAAAAATACGAAATGGCCACAATCAATTGGTCATGACCTACTGCCCGAATTTTTTCAAAAATGACGATTTTGCCTTTTTGGCAAATCGTCCCCCAAAAAATCCCAAAAAATTCCTAAAAATGGGAAATGACCATAATCAATTGTCCATGACCTATTCCGGGTGTTTAGTCCCTGAATATTTTCAAAAATGATGATTTTGCCCTTTTGGCAAATCGTCTCCCAAAAAATCCCAAAAAATTTCTAAAAATGGAAAATGGCCGCAATCAGCTGGCCATGACCTATTTTGGGCGTTCAGCTCCCGAATCATTCCAAAATGATGATTTTGCCATTTTGGCAAATCGCCTCCCGTAATTCCCAAATAAATTCCCAAAAAATGGAAAAATGGCCTCGATCAATTCACCATGGACCATTTGGGTAATTAGACTTCCAAACCCTAAAAAAAAAAGAAATGGTTTCTCACTTCGAGTAAATCGTCCCCAAATATTTTCATTTTACCCTTAGTCTTAAATCACACCCTCTCTAAGCCTTCAAAGCTACACTAGGAGACCCTTGGTTTGAATTGATGTGCATTGATGTGGTTCATTTATGCACTTGATTGCGCTTTCCATATATTGATTGTGATTGATATGACTAGTCTTCCAATTTGCATGAAACCCTAAATCAGACTTACCTTACCCAAATTCGTGCATGCATGAAATCTTAGGTAGGAAAATCACTCGCTTTAGGTACTGAAAGGGCGTTGTTAATGACACCAATGTAACCAAGTCCTCGAACCCAAAATTTTTGGTTCCGCAGAATTGATCGATCTCTCTCAATTGATCAGTGAGGTGTCCGGTCCACCTTTCAAGAAGCACCGGTGGCGATTCCAAATTCATGCATACATAGCACATGCCACCACGACCACACCAAGGTCGAAAGTCGATTGGCTCTTACTGTCGAGAAACTTCAAAAAAATACCTACTCCTGTCGCGACTTGGTATGGCCTGGGAGGGCCTGCGTCGATCGAAAACCCTACCACATTCTCGTAGCTAGTGGGAGGGCTCGATCGGTAATCCATTAGCCCAAACTTTTCTAAAATTAAGAAAAAAAATATGAGAAATGGGTCGCGACAGACTTGGCGACTCTATTGGGGATCGAACCTAGAATCTCTAGTTTCTGGTTTCCAAAAGGACTTAGGCTGTAATTAAAATGTTGAGTGATTTTTCTGACATGTTTTCTGCAGGCGCTCTTGAAGGTGAGGTAAGTTTGCTTACGATAGGCGTTAAATGTTTTTGCAAATTGGAGTGATAAGGGGAGTAGTATGTGTCTAACATTGTCTTATGCAAGTTGAGTGTAGGAATGTATGATATATGGATGATTTGAAGTGCTGATTGATGTATAAACTGTTGTGCTTGATTCACCTGCATATTTGAGGATCACGACACTTTTGCACAAAGCGCCCGAACCTAGACTGCAAAATCACCTTTTTAGGTAGCCATATATAGGGAATCGATATGCAAGGCTCTGGCATGGATTTGCACCGGGGTTGGCCATATTTGATCCCGTTCACTATCCAAGTTGATATTTTTATTCATTTGTTGTGAATTGTGCTTATGGACGAATTTATCGACTTGAATAGTGGGGGGCCTTTAAGTTCCATACTTGAGCCGTTTTAATTTCTAGAGTTGAGCTTCACTTGTCTCATGCGCATGTATGTGTATGGTTGGTATACCTAAAATCAAAATTCATTAGGTACCTCATATGGCAAGGTCCTTCCATTTCTCTCTAACTCACTTGTAATCTCTCATTTAATTTATTCGTAATTCGCACGACATACTGTATTCATCAAATCCGAGTGTTGAGTCCAATTCCTTTTTTAGAGTATGGATAGAGTAGAGATCGTCTCTCCAAGTCGGTCCAAGCTACCGAGACATTCAATGGACTCCGCTCCTTTTGCCTCGTCTAAGGAGGGAAACTTATCAGACGAAATCACATAAGAGGAAGGGGTTGTTTTTATACCAAGTCCACAGAGGATCTGGAATACAAGCATTAAAAGGAGAAGATATGGAATCCCTATCTGAAGCTGAAGGACGCATTTTGCAAGGCAAGGGTAAATCCATGACACTCATCTGAATCCATCAAAGTGTCATCTGAGGAAGACAAAGACCTGAAGTAGCTAGATCAAAGATGCCGAGAATATTCCTTGAAGACTCAACTTGGGGCATCTCTTTAGGTTCTTTAGAGTCGCCTCCGACCGTCTCTCTTTATTTTAAGTTATTGAGTTTGTACCAGGTCTCCGCCTGTGGAGCTTGCGTTTATCCTATTTTTCTAAGTGTAGACGTCGAAAATCTCTTTAGAGCCATGTCTAGGCGTCCTGACATCGCCACGAGACATTGGAATTTATCTCAACCTTTCGGATTTTCCACTTCAAATGCATGTCCCATCCAGATGAAATCTTTGTTAGAACTTGTACTTGATGTGTTCAACATAAGTGCGTGAATCTAATCTTTATTTCATGTTACCTGAGACATGAAACTGAACTGGATCATATCATGCATAAACATATCATCTGCATTGCATCATCATTTCCATCCAACTCATTACACCCTCTAATGGAGCTTGGGTTGGAACCCTCATTTGATATCCTCCATAATCGAATAAGGGGACTTAACCCTCGTCGCCCCAAGAGAAAGTGATGGTTTGAACGAATCTGATGACCGAGTAGTCCATGGTAATTAATTTGGGGCAACATTTTCATATTTTAGACTCGATGGGAAGAGACGACATTTAGATCATGCCGATCCCGCATAGAGAATTGCTGATTTGATGGGGGCGCCTCAACGAGACCAATCGGGCTTACGTCAAATAGAGACTGGGACACCTTGTAGACCTCCTCAAGGTCAAATATCAACCTGCGCTTATACAAGCAATGGCGCGATTCTGGGATCCAACTACGCTGATTTTAGATTTGTGGGCCTGGAGATTACCTCCATGTTGGAAGAGTACATGACTGTCATCGGAGTTACGTTCAAAAGCCAGCTAGTCCAACCTCTTTTGGGCCTCGACCCATCGAAGCTACTCTTCAAATTTCTTCACCTCAAGATTTCTAAAATTGAAAAAATCTTTAAAACCCACTCTGGTAGGTTTCCATTCTCATTCCTATTTGACAACTACTTCAACCAATTTGTTGACACTGGTTATAGGGTGGGGAAGGCTTTCATCCTAGACTTCTTTGGGTTCGTTCTATTTCCTACATCCAAGGCCACATTCAATCCCCTTATCGTCCACATAGTCCAGCAGGCATGTGACTAGTTAGATTACTCCAATATGATCCTTGCGGAGACCTTTCTATCCCTAAATCGCTATAAAATCGCTCTCGGCTATTCTAAATCTGCTCGAAAAATCATCTTCCAAGCCTCCAATAGTCTTCTCTTCATGTGGATCACCTCCCATCTTAAAAGCCTCAATCTCCGCGCGGGTTGCTACGAAATTAATGAGGATGTCCACCCCATCAGATCCTTCCTCAAGCACTAGTCACTCATTACCTATCGTTCTTTCAAAGATTGGTGCAATCTCCTAGAAGAGCTTGAACCTGAACAACTCCGATGGCGGTTGAGATGACCGAAGATGTATAAAGCTCTCATCACTACCGAGGATGGAGGATCGATTTCACTCTTGGGACTCACCGAGGCTGTGTCATACTACCCCATCAGAGTTATCAGACAGTTTGGCATGCTACTGGAAATCCCTCCTCAAAGCCCTCCAGACGAGTTCGCCTTCGATGTTCCCTAAGGGCCGATCACTAAGAAGACTAGGGCGCACCTCCAAGCTATGGTTGACGGCATAGAGCAGGCACTGAAAGACATCCCCCGCAAGATGTGGAGTGGCTAGATAAGATGAGCTCCGAGATGGATCTTTATCGGGCCTCAAAGGAGTATATCCGAGCGTTCAAGAAGATCAACCCGACCCCCGTAGAGCTTTATGTCCCGGAGTATGTAGTCCCGTATGTACCGAGAGTGAAGCCATATATACCGGAAGATGTAGGACCATCCGCCTACCCCGAGAACGAAGAAATCTATGATTGAAGACTGCACTTTCTCGATAATGCCGGAAGATGATAGAAGACGGACATCCAAATATGGAGAACAAGACTTCCCATCGAGTTTAGAATATTGTAGCATTTTTATATCGCAATTTAATCAAACTCTTTCGAGAGATTTTTAGTTGTAATGAGCACTCTTAATTTATGCATTTTCAAAATCTCCATTGCAATCATCATGGATTACTACCTTCCTAATATTATGTCTATCAGTGTGGATGATGTGAAAACCCTAATGTGAGGAAGTACATCCTCAAATAGGCCATCGTCCGCATCATGACGTATTAGCGAGAAGGCCCTATGATCCTTTCTTCATGTCGACTTTACTGATTTGAAGCCTTTCCAAACAGGTGATTCTCAATAGCGAGGAGTCGAGTATAAGCTCGCTTGAAAGACCGGATGGAGCGAGAGCAGGTTAATGCTCGGTTTGGAACTCTAAAAACACGATTGGACCAAATGGCTGAGATGATGGCCTAAATGAAGGCCATGTTCACTACAGCTAATGCTAGGCAAGCTTCACCGATTGACTTTAATCAGACTGTGAACCCACATGCGAGTGGGTCCGTCGGGACAAATCCTGCAGCTACTCCCGATTAGGTTCCAACTGTTGAGGTCCCGCCGAAGGCCCTACTTGTCATGATCGACCTGGAGGAGAAACAAAAAGAGAAGTACGTTCCAAAGCTTGATGAAAGAGTAAGAAGAATCACCAAGATCGAAGAATGCCTTACCAGTCAGGGGTTTTAGTTGTCTAAATATGATAAGATCATGCCTTCGCTAAGATTGAGGTCCCTTCCAACTATAAGAAGTCTAAGTTTGCGAGGAAGTATAACAGGACAGGCTGCCCCAAGGCGCATCTGAAATACTACCTGTACAAAATGGCAAAGTACTCCGACTATGTCCCTCTACTCATTAACACATTCTAAGAAAACCTGACAGGTGCGGTTTTGACTTGGTACGTTGAGCTGGATATCCAAAAGTACGAGGACTGGGAGGAATTTGCGGCAGATTTTCAGAGCCAGTATACATTCAACACGACCACTGCCCCCACTAGGGAAGACTTTCTTAGGATCGCGAAAGGCAAAAATGAGAGCGTTCGCTTGTACGCTCAAAGATGGAGGGCCTTGGCCACCCAAGTCAAACCTCTGATCCCCGAGGAGGAATTGGTCGACATCTTCTTAAAGGAATTACCTTACAACTATTTTGAGAGGCTAAACATGTTTGGGTGCCAAACTTTCGCGCATTTGCTTAAGGTGGCAGAAAGACATGAGTGGGCAATGCAGGAAAGGCGAGCGCCTGAAGCAGCCCCGAAGTGCCAATTCCCAGTGAAGAAAGATTAAGAACCAAGTTTCGAAGTAGCCTTCATCTCCAACCCTCCAAAGCCAAAGAAGTTCGACGACTCAACCCGACCCAATGGAGTACTTCCTAGAAAAATAAGAAGAATCCGGAACTTAGGAATAGGGGACCTTCATCATTCACACTCGTCCCAATCTTAATGTCAAAATTGCTCCCCAACCTCCTCGAAGCGAGATCACTGGCTAAAAAGCCACTAAGAGCAAGGCCTCCTAGATTCCCAGGATTCAATGAGAGTCAAGCACGTGTGTACCACATGGACGAGAAAGGGCACAATGTAGACAATTGTCGAGCTCTGCAGTATAACGTACAAGCCCTCATCGATAACAATCTCATGGAATTTGATAGCACAGATCCAAATGTCCAGCATAATCCCCTACCGGAACACACCGTTAACGCTGTATTTGACGTTGATTTGTGAGGTGATTTGGAGTTTCTGATTAATGTGCCTAAGATGGAAGCAGTACTAGCCATGGCCTCACAGTATCCGGGACAGGACAAAGTCACGAAAGAATAAAAGATGGCCTGTTTATCTAAGCTGACCGATATGGGTGCTATCGCCAATACCAATAGTCATCCCTTCACGGGATACTATGTAAGGGTTAACCTCGTTTCAAACCAATTCATTTTGAAGGCCACAAGACGGAAGACCTGGGACGTTCCCGTAGAATATTTGTTGAATGTTGAAGATACTGAAGAAGTGAAATAGTCAGATGGATACGAGAAGCGCCTGGAGAAGGCTTGCTGAGGTGATCGAAAGTTCATCAAAGAAGCCCTTCAAAGAGGGGAAATTATCGATAATTTGGGGCAAGACAGCGGATGTTACAACTTCAAAGTGTCATACTCCATCCCTCCAAACTTTTTCACTGATCCCAAGGAATAATTCCTGATGGTTGGGGAGGCATGGATGACCCCCAAGAGCCGGAAGAAGCTAGGGCGACTGCTGAAGTAATCCTTATGCAAGCCAGAGGAATAGAGAATGACTCAGGAATGCTTACATGACTAACTGAGCTGGAAGCACGGGTGACCGATCTCGTAAACATGCTGACCGATTCAATCCGACAAATGGAGACGAATAGGCCTAAAGATGATATCTTTATGCTGATTGAACAACGAAGAGAACTAGAAAGGCAGGGCCGCAAACTTATCAATTTGGAGGAACAGTACCGAGAGTTAACCAATGACCCCACAAAGTTGAAAACCCCGATGAACTCTATTTCTCTCCAGACCAAAGCTTCCTCATCAAAGCCTGTTAGTGATATTGCCTTCTGATAGGTGTACAGTGGGGAGGGATGTCCAAGAGCACACGTCTTTTTTTACTTAAGGACAGTCTTCGGGCTTGGCAAGGATGAGGAGGCACTTGTCCAGAATTTCGGTTCAAGTTTGAAAGGACTAGCCCTTTCTTGGTTCCTCACTTTTGAACACTGTCGACCTAACACATGAGACGACTTCATAGCTCATTTCCTTGAGCGCTTTGACTCAAAGCAGCTGTTTCACTTCAATCATGAGGACTTAGTCTTCGTGGAAAAGGAGAAAGACGAAAATTTTTGATCCTACGCATTTCGATAGAGAAAAATTGCTGCGAAGGTATACCCTTCTTTGTCTGAGGAGGAGTTGGTAGAATACTTCATAAAGGCCATACCACGTGAAGCTGTGACATCCATAGGCACCTACAGGTATCACTCTTTCGCCCATCTGTTAGGCGAATTGGAAAAAGTCGAGTGGGCTTGGCAGCAAGATAAAACACGAGGATCAAGGATCATGAAAACACACGGCGCAGTCCAATTTGTGGGAAAAAGGAACGGAGAATCCCGACTCACCAAATCTAGATAAATATCCACTAAAGCGTATCCTCCTAGTCCGAGAGGTGGGTATAACTCAGAAAAACTTTACCTAGCTGGATCCATCTGTGTTGGAGGGGGCAAACCCGCTTATGATTAATCTCGCTGAATTTGATACGGTATCTGAAGATGACGATAAGACAATAGATGAGATCAACAAATCCCCCGGAATTGAAATCGCCAAAGGCAATCTTCTGGTAATCGCTCTCCCTGCAGTAGGACCCTATGACCTTAAGGCGGCTCACTAGGATTATGGTACTGGCGATATAGATGCTATCACCCACTTTAGAAGGTGTCTAGTTCATAAAGATGATGTTGCGGAAAAGAGAGGGTAATCGAGGAGGGTGCCAGGCAAGTCTTGTCCCTTATCCAAACTAGCGAATTTGAAATGGTCGAGCAGTTGAGAAAGATGCCCACCCAGATTTTGCTCATGGGACTTTTCAAGACCTGTGAAAAATATCGAGATGCTCTTCTGAAGATACTTAATGAGGCATATGTACTCGAGACTATCAACGAGGTGCAATTAGAGGATTTCATGGGCGCTATTCTCCTGAAGGATCAGGTTTCCTTCTTAGATGAAGATTTTACGACAGAAGGCCGATGCCGTAACAAAGCGCTATACATATCAGCAACATACTGTGGCAAACGGGTGTTACGCGTATTAGTGGACAATGGATCAACGTTCAACATATGCCATATGAATACAATCCAAGGTTTAAGAGTGAAGGAAGACTCTATTAAGGCTTCAAAATCGACCATTCGAGCATTCGATGGAGCAAAGAGTGAGGTAGTTGGAGAGGTCGAGTTAGCTGTTACCGTAGGCCTGACATAATTCTTAATCAGCTTTCAAGTTATGGACATCCCAGCATCGTTCAGAATGTTACTAGGAAGACCATGGATCCACATGGCTGGAGTTGTTTCGTCCAGCCTGCATTAAAAGGTTAGAATGGTGGTTAATGACAAGCTGGTCACTGTGCATTCAAAGATAGATTATTTGACAGGCCATATAGACGTTGTCTCGAGAATAGAGCCTGACGTCGGAGGTGAACCAAGTTTTCATGCTTTGGAAAGGAAGTACATCATGCATGTGCTAGCTGGCACAATCGTCAGGCCGCCCAGTTGCTCCAAGCCGTCAATTATGGCGGGAATGATATTAAGGCGACATGGATTTACCCCTACTTTGGGTTTGGACAAACACCACCAAGGGATTCACGAGCCGATCAGCTTGGCCACAACAGGAAGCCATAACGGGTTGGGCTTTAAAGAAGAATCGAGTGACAAACCCGAGAGCTACAGACACAGATGAGACTGGAGCGGTTATTTTCTAGGATCGAGCGCCTGGAAAGGTAAGGGAAAGATGTTCGAAACACCCTTGAGTTGTTTCTTCACTAAAGCATCCAAATGGTTGAAAGACGAGAAAGTTAACGTTGTAGTAGAGGAGCCAAGCCCGGCTGACCTTTTCCAAGAGGACTACGTCAACGTCATCATCGAATGGATGACGACGACATGCTCGCCCTTGAGTAAAAAAATTCCTATCCTCCTATGACGCATCTAAATTTACTACATGTTAGATGCCTCGTGCGATTATCTGCATTTTGTTAAAAAAAAAGAGAAGACAAAAAAAAAATTGAGGACATGTGGGAGCTACAAATCGGTCGATAATGACAAAAAAAAAAAACAAAAAAAGCAAAAAAAAAAAGAACAAAAAAATCCCGAGACTTGATTTCTCACACGTGTCCTAGTTTTCAAAATTTTTGGGAAGCAAGTCCAATGATAGGAGGACTAGCTCCCATCTCTCCCTTTCAAATTAAAACCTTTTCCAAATTGTCTTCTGGAGAAATCCATCATGCGTGAACTTTCTCTATTATGTGATAACTAATCACTTGCGTGACATTTCAAGCATACTATTCTAAGCATACATGGTAGGTAACTAGGCGATTCGGGTTTTCAAGAGGGACCCACCCTCCAAATGGAAGGAGAAGATGAAGATCGAAATTAGAACGAAATCAAGTGTAACTGGGCCACGAAGAATCGAAACCACTTACGGCCGAAATTACTGTCCCAGTGAACTTAGGGACCTCAGCAAACATCAAGGAAGTCAGGATCGACGAGAGTCTATCGTCGATGGAAGCATTTATGATAGTTGAACTCCTAAGAGGGTTCCAAGATATCTTTGCCTGGTCTTACACTGAAATGCCGGGATTAAACCCTAGTATTGTAGAACATACGTTGCCAACTGATCCTAACATTCCGCCCAAGAAACAAAAACTTAGGCGAACGAAGCTCGAATTGTCAAAGAAGATAGAGGAGGAAGTGATGAAGCTCCTCAAAGTAAGGTTTATTGAAGTGATCGCGTATTCAGAATGGATCGCTAATGTCGTTCCCGTCATGAAGAAGGATGGAAGAGTCCGGATCTATGTGGATTACCGAAATTTGAAGAAGGCCAGCCCCAAAGTCGACTTCACGTTGCCTCATATTGATGTCTTAGTGGATAGCATGACCGGGTTTGAGAGATTTTCTTTCATGGATGGATTCTCAGGCTACAACCAAATTCGCCTAAGAGAAGAGGACAAAGCCAAGACCTTATTCATTACACCGTGAGGAACCTTATGCTACAAAGTTATGCCATTCGGCCTGAAGAATGCATGGGCAACCTTTCAAAGGACAATGGTTACCCTACTCCACGATATGATGCATAAGGAGATAGAGGTATATGTGGACGACTTGATTGCAAAGTCCAGATACGGGGAAGATCATACTGCAATATTGAGAAAGTTGTTCGAACGCCTCATGAAGTATAAATTGAGGCTAAACCCCGCCAAATGAGTATTTGGGGCAAAGTCGAGAAAGTTATTAGGATTCATGGTCAGTAACCGCAGCATTGAAATTGACCCCGCTAAGGTCCAAGCCATTCTTAAACTCGAGCCCCCTTCAACAGGCAAGGAGGTAAGAAGTTTACTTGGCAGTTGAATTACATCATTTGCTTCATATCCCAGCTTATAGAAACTGCCTAGCCTCTTTTCAAACTCCCGAAGAAAAATGCTAAGATTAAGTGGGACCTCGAATGTCAGTAAGCCTTCGATGAAATCAAGGCATATCTAGTTAGTCCCCTGATTTTGGTGCCTCCAACCCCTGACATCCCGTTGACTCTATACCTCACAATTCATGAAGAATCGTTAGGCTCCTTACTTGCCCAGACGAACCCGGATGATGGAAAGGAGCGAGCCATCTATTACCTAAACAAGAAGTTCACCGCATCAGAGACGAGATGCCTAGCGGTTGAAAAAACTTGTGTTGTATTGGTTTGAGTGCTCCACAGGTTGAGGCAATATACCCTCAATCACACTATTCTACTAGTCACGGAAAACGACCCAATCAAATATCTGATGGAGAAGCCGTCATTAGTGGGAAAGTTGGCCAAATGGCAGGTGCTCCTCTTAGAATTTGATGTAAACAATTCAAATTGAAATTTGTCAAGGGACGAGCCATCTCTGATATTTTAGTTGAGAACTCACGGAGGCATGCTACCCTTGAGGAAGAGGAGGTCGAAGATCATGTCCTGACACTTTCAGATGACAAGTGGACAATGTACGCAATCAATTTAGCCGGGGCAGGTACTGGGGCCGTCTTAATTTCTCCAGACGGCCAACATTACCCTGTAGTTGCCAATTTGACTTTCCCATGTATTAATAATATGGCAGAGTATGAGGCCCGCATCCTCAATTTACAACTAGCCTTTAACATGAGGATACCAAAGTTGCAGGTGTATGGAGATTCGATGTTAATTATCCTACAGACCCGGGGCGAATGGAAAATGAGGGACTCTAAGCTCATCCCGTACCACAAATTCCTCGAGAAGGTGATCGAAGAATTCGAAATAATCGATTTCGAATATTTGCTAAGAATGCAAAATCACTTCGTAGACGCCCTGGCTAGCTTATCCTCTATGCTTTAAGTAACAAACGACATGGACATTGAGCCGTTGAGGATTGGCATTACCCGAGAACCTGTGTACTGCATGGTAATTGAAGGGGGGCATGACGATCGCCACAAAATGTCCGAGGCTTGGCCATTTTCCATATGGGGGATTGATATGATAGGGCCAAAAAACCCTAAGGCCTCAAATGGGAATTGCTTCGTATTGGTGGCGATCGACTGTTTCACCAAATGGATAGAGGCCGCATCATATACAAATGTCACCACGAGGAATGTAGCGAAATTCATCAGGCGAGACATGATCTTAAGATATGGGGCCCCTTAGGCAATTGTAACTGACAATGGTTCAAATTTGAACAACGATACAGTAGATAGCCTTTTGGATAGTTTCAACATCTAGCATCTCAATTCATCGCCCTACCGGCCTCAAATGGATGGAGCAGTAGAGGCGGCAAATAAGAACATCAAGAAGATTCTAGCCAAGATCACAAAAAATTATCGAGATTGACATGAAAGGCTGCCATACGCATTGATGGCTTATCGATCCTCGATTTGAACTTCTACTGGGGCAACGCCATATTCTCTGGTATACGGTGTGGAAGCAGTCCTACCAATTGAGATAGAAATCCCGTCATTGAGGATTTTATCCCAAGTGGAGCTTACAAAGGCAACGTGGGTCCAACAGCGGTACGAATGGTTGAACTTGATAGATGAGAAGAGTCTAAAGGCAATTTGCCACGGTCAAGCATACCAAAAGCGAGTCGCTAAATAATTTAACCGGAAGGTTCGACCAAGAACGTTCGAGGTCGACGATCTTGTTATCAGAAAGACACTCCCGAATATGCCCCATCCTGAGGGCAAATTCACCCAAACTATAAAGGGCCGTACATGGTTAAAAAGATCCTATCGGGACGAGTTGTAATTCTTGTGAATGCGAAAGGAGTAGAATTATGATACCCTGTAAACACTGATGCCCTTAAGAAGTATTACCCATGAGTAGATCGGGAGCCTCAAATTGATCGATGACGATCCAAAAGAAAGACAAAAAAAAAAATCTTGAAACCTTATTTCCCGCATGTCTCTTAGTTTTCAAAATCTTTTAGGGAGGCAAGGGTATCTGATGATAGGACGATCAGCCCTTGCTTCTTGCCTTTTGATCAAACCTTTCGGAAAGTTTTCCAAGAAATTTTCTTGCTATGTGCAGGCTAATCATCTTCGTAGCATTTTAGACTTTTCATCCCAAACATGTATAGCAAGTTTCTTAGAAATTTTTGCATGCACCTGATGCATGCATGCATGTTCATTTCCTCACTTTTGTAGGGAGTACTCAAGAAAAACAACCAATCAGAAGGCGCATGTTTTGATCACCACCTTCCAAGACATGGAACAACATACAATCAAAGAAGCCACGCGCAGAAGAGAACGCCTTGGGAGGTAGTACCTCGAGAAGATTGAAAATAGTCAACAGCCCAAGTCACTAGGATGTATGATTGAAGATCCGCTCGGAACAAACTTCCCATTAAGAGAGAATATTAGGGCAAAGTCACCAAGACGTTTCGACAAGCTACGAGACACGGCTTACTGGGGCAGGATATTTTGAGAGAGATAATATCCTCGAGCATTGCAAGGAAAATGCTTCGGAGGGAGTATTCGGTTTCTAAAAATTCAAATAGAGTTGAAATGCGAATTAATATTAGTTTTTTCACATGCAGATGATGAGAAACAGGAAACCCTAAACAAGATACATCCCTAGTTTGGAAAGAGAATTGCAAAAATTGTGAAACAGATTAAAGCAGTCAACTGGGGCAAGCACCAGCTGACCGAGGTCAATGGATAAAAACTTGTGATCAAGAGTAAGGCAATGTCGTTCTAATTAATTTCTAATGCAGGACGTACACTCACTTTTCATTTCTTATCTCAACAAGAGCTCACCGCCATGATGGGAAGGTAAGTGGCCCTTTTAAGACTCCAAATAATCTCCAAGCCTTTGGCAATCTCGTTTTATCGAGTGGATGACAGATCTTCAGACTCTATGCGATCACATCCGAATTGGAACACATAATCAAGAGTGAAGTTGTATCGTTCCAGTTTTCTCTAAACTCGAGAACGTATACTGACACTTTTCCTTTGTATTTCCAGGGACACCCCACTACGGCGGGCAAGTAAGTATCCCTTTTTTTTCTTTGCTTCTTAGTGTTTAAAATCTTCGGAAAATTTTTACCTATGTTCCGACTTTGAAAATTTTTAAAGCTATCGAGATTTTGAAGAGCCTTGAAATATACTCAATAGCCTCATGAGAAAATTTATGAAATTCTCGAAATCTTTTCACCTGCATTCATATTCAGAAGCTTTTGAAGTTATCCAACACAAGCATTGGAACTCGCATCATGCATCAAGGATTCCAATAAATGGACGTTTTGGAAACAAATTTTCAAAAGGGAATACTTAAAACCGTCAAAAGGAGTATCTCAGATGATGGAAGGCAACCCATGCCCAAACACATCCCTAACACACACTTGAGTAATGAGTGAGGTCAGAATTATAATAGGAACCATGTTTCAAGATGTAGGGATCATTCGCGGTGGCTACCTAGATTGAAAAGACGAAGTACATTCTTTTCTCTACCCCCAAACACCACAGGTTACCCATTGTTCACCCCTTTAAGCGGAGGTTTCATTTTTATAACCCTGTCAAGGACACCCCACATCGGGGCCAATAGAAAAGAGTTCCGACGGTGGTATGAGGTAAATGGTTAGAAATTTTTTTGCTCGAACTAACATCAATCTCCGAGTGTTTCTTTGTATTTAAACTCATGCTGCAATTCAAGTGCCTTAAAACGACGAAAAGCGGCCGTTTCTCTATTCTACGCACTTTCATCCTTTGCGCAGCCCAATTATGCCTGTGTGTTTGTTTCGTAAATTCCGTTGGTGATCATTGCCCATTTCAAGACGAAGACGACGCCACCTCAAAAGCGGAAGAATTTAAAGAATCGGATTCACAGAGAATTCCTAGACCAAATTTTCAAGTGTCCTAGTATTTCATTTGCATGTGTGTTTGGCATAATCTTTGAAAATTCTTTTTTCCAAAAAAGGAAGAGAAAATGTGTGATTAAAAAAAAAACACAAAAGAGAAACGAAAAACGGAGCAAAAGCCAATCCGGGCATCAAAAAGCAAAGTGCTTGGTAAAAGTAAGGCCAATGCCCATTCAAATTCTTGTACACTTTTGAGTGGTGTAAATATCACAAAAATTCCCCCAATATCTAAATGACAATCCCCGATAGAATTTGCTTGTAAAAGAAAATCCCTATCGGAATTAAATCATAAAATTACCCCCAACCGGAGCGCATTCAAGCGGCGACGACATCATCCTTGAACAACGAGGATACTTTCTGAAGATTACTCCAAGGGTCAAGATCGGTGGTGAATTTGCAATGATCACCAACATCAAACCTCTCTCATATATTCTAAGCCAAAAACAAGTATTTTTCAATCCCCAATCCTCATCTCCATTACAACCCTTGAAAGTCTTTTCTGACTAAAGCACTTGAGTGTTCGTAGAGTTAAAATGATTTTAAGTATCGCCCAAAGAGATATGAGCAAGACTATTTCTTTTTCATTTTTATAGGGCTCTGGACTTGTAAACCCAAAGCAGATGATGAAGATCCTCAATTCATTGGCCTCGACTTGACTAGGAGTCTCCTTTGAAAACCATGGACCAAGCCCAACATTAGGTCCCTTAAAAGTCCCTTTCCGATCAACCAAAGGGTTTACACTGCGAATAGTTCCGAAACCTTGAACATAGGTTCGAGAGAGAATTCGAGTGTTTGAACATGAGAAGAAACCCCTTGGAAAATGGTGAGGAGCCCTCTTTGATAAGCGTACTCCAATTGACGTTTTAACCAAACCCTTTTGATGATCTCAGATCGTTTGATTCAAAATCTTCCCTAAAAGGAGTTTTGATCATCATACCATGTTGCAAAATATTTTGGGCGACCTCCTACATCATGAGCATACCTAAATGAAATTTTACCCAAATAAAATTGTTGACAACATTAAAGCAAGACTCCTGTTAAACTTCGGGATCCTTTCAAAAAAAGAAAAAAAATCCTCTCTACTAGTGATGGGAATCTCTTTCAAAAAAGAAGAAGAAAAAGTCCCCTCTGTTAGTCATGGGAACCCATTTTCAAAATCAAAGAAAAAAATCCCCTCTGCCAGTCATGGGAACCCCTTTCAAACAAAAAAATAAAAAGAGAAAATCCCCTCTGCTAGTCATGGGAATCCCATTTTTAAAATCAAAGAAAAAATTCTCTCTGCCAGTCATGGGATCCCTTTTCAAACAGAAAATAAAAAATCCCCTCTACTAGTCATGGGAACCCCTTTTCAAAATCAAAGAAGAAAAATCTCCTTTGCTAGTCATGGGAACCCCTTTTTAAAATCAAAGATAAAATCCTCTTTGCTAGTCAAGAGAATCCCTTTAAAAAAAAAGAAAAAATCTTCGCTGCTAATCATATAACCCATTTCAAACAAAAAAAAAATTCCCTCTAATAGTCATGTGAACCCCTTTTCAAACAAAAAAAGAAAAAAAAAATCTACTTTGCTAGTCATGAAAACCCCTTTTCAAAATCAAAGAAGAAAAAATCCCTCTGCTAGTCATGGAAACCCATTTTCAAAATCAGATAAGAAAAATTTCCCACTGACGTTGTAAAAACCATCGTCTTGGGAGAACCCTTTCAGAATCAAGCAAAACAAATCCCCGCTGACTTTGTGAAAACCATCGTCATGGGACCCTTTTTTAAATCGAAGAGAGAATCCCCATTGGTCTTGTTAGACAATGCCATGGGACTCCTTTGCAAAACAAATAGGTGCCTAGAAGCTGACCCAAGATCAAAGCCCAAAAGACTCACTTGCCTTTCGAAAGCACGATCATTTTGATAAATCTTTCTTTAAGTGGTATAGGTTAGTAGGCGCGGAGCTGTCATCCCCGGACCGGATCGCTAACCTTTAGCTGCAGGAGATTTCTTTCCCCCCAAATCTCACGAGACAGGGATACACGACAGAGGTATCTCAAAGCACAGTTCAAGATCGGAGCCCATAGCGCCCACGATTGTCGCCTAGAGATACGGTGACCACCTTCTTCGCTAGTGCAGACATTTAGCCATGCCTTGAAGTTCTCACCCTTCGGAACGGATTACAGCTGGTAACCTCGGAAAAGAAAATAAATGCCTGGTATAGCGGATGGGAAGCTACAAAGGAAAAATATAAATACCGGGGATAGCGGATGAGAAGTTACGAAGGAAAAACATAAAAGTCTGGTATAGCGGATGAGAAGTTACGAAGGAAAAACATAAAAGTCTGGTATAACAGATGGGAAGCTACGAAGGAAACACATAAATACCAGGTATAGCAGATGGTAAGCTACGAAGGAAAAACGTAAAAGCCTGATATAGCGAATGAAAAGCTATGGAAGGAAAAATAAAAGCATGGTATAGCTGATGTGAAGTTACGACGGTAAAAAAAAAATGGTGAAGAAGAAAAGGAGCCGAACCCAAAATTTCGACCCTGCAAGAGCTTTCAAGATAAACCCTTAGATGTCACAATGAGGGCATTCAACAAGTGAGCTTCAGGTATACCTCTCTCTCTCCCTCTCCAGCCCATGATCAAATTGTCAAAACAAACCGGGGATTAATTTGGAGTTTGAGCTTTCATCAAAATGTTTCTTAAATTCTAATGTCATAGCATTTCTTTTTCCCCATTCGAGTCGGTTAAGACTCAAGTGTCATTTTGTCTTTAAGAGCAACCTCTGACGAGCTCACTCTCAAAGAGGGTCAGCTGTTGACACCTGATTTTTAATCACCTTTTAGCTTCATTTTATTTTTAAAAATAATTAAAAATAGTAAAAAAAATCATAAAATTTAAAATTAAAACTTAGAAACCTTGGCCTAGCCTTGGGAACCAATTTTGAACAAAAATAATTTTTCGTAATTTTTAATATTTTTTTCGAATTTATTTAATTATAAAAATACCCAAAAAATTAGAAAAATACAATTCATGGTCAGAAAAATACACAAAAATTGTCAATAATTTTATTTTAATTCTATCCTTAGAATGGTCACTTTAAATCTTAAAAATTCGATTTGGATAACTACGTTTCTTCACAAACATAAATTCGAATCGAGCATAAAAATTCTCTTTTGAGTCTTTTAATTTTCAATTTTCACTTCTAATAAGCTATGATATTTGAATCTAGAGCTTTGAAGAGCAATTGGGTCAATTCGGCCTCCAATTTGATCAATTTTGACAAAAAGACTTAATTACACAAATTTCTTTTCAATTTAGTCACCGATTTCGCTAATCTTCAAATAAAATCCTCTTAAACCACAACCATGAAAATAGAACACCTCTCCTTTAGGTTTTCATCATTCTGAATTCGATGGTGGCCTTAATCTGGACTGATTCAATTGTTTAGACCTTCAATTAATAGAAAATTATTTTCGGATCCTATCGGTAATTTGGGGTTTTCGTTAAATTTTAAATCAATTGGTCGCGAAAACACCCATATTTGATAGAAAGCATGATGGGGAGTCCAATTTTGATCTCAATTTTGTGAAAAAAAACATTGAATGAAGGCTCAATTTGGCAGGATTCGCAGAACCGGATCCGTCGGATCAGGTTGGACCGAAACCCGTGGATCTGGGTTTGCAACTCACTCACACCTGAAGTAGAAGCATTCTCTCTCTCGTTTTGCCAGTCATCCGAGAATCTTTGCCTTGTTGTCTTGCACACAAGGACGATCGTACAAAGAGTTGGCGTCCTAGGGATCCCGAAAAAAGGACGGTATGTGGAGGAGTCGAAAGGAGAGAGAGAGAGAGAGGAGGGCCGAGAGGGAGGTTATCCTAAGGGGGGCCATTCGATTCTTCGGGGATTTTTTGGAGGAGATACACACACGTAGAGAGCAAAAGAGAAATCAAAAATAGAGATACTAGAGCACGAGAGAGAGAACGAGAGAGGGAGAGAGCCGACGGCCGGATATTGGCAGTGAAAAAAAAAGGGCAACTCGGGCTCGAGGAGGAGGGAGCGCCGAGGATGAGTTTGGAGGAGAATCGACACTTGAACGGCTATCCTCAACCTTTTAGACACTCAACCCATCGTCACTTAAGCTTTCCTCACCGTCGACTCAGTTTAAAGAGGTCGGTTAATCTCCGACTATCCCTTCCCATGTTTTTCTTCTTCAAACATCGTGTGAGTTCGACTTGGTTTGGTCAAAAACCAAACCGAGCCAAACCAAATGCATACAACATCCTTTACAGTGCCTGTGTTGAAGTTTGATTGTTTTCTTGATTTGGTTTTGCGCGTGTCGTCCATGGATATAGCCAAAATGCTTGTTTTTCGCATGCCTATTATGTATTTGACAAAATGTTGCTGGACCCATTTGCAAGTTTCCGCCTTCGGCCGCGTGTTATTCGAGTGATTCATACCTGTTTATTGCCTTTAGTTAGTCCTAGAATCGACTTTGAGTCATTTTTTTTAATCTTTGTTTTGCATTAAACCGTGTCACAAATCACGATTGGAGCTCCGTGGCTCTTGGTCCGAGCCGGAAACTCACCGACGTCCCTTAGGCCATCATCAAGCTCGAAACGAGCTCAGGTACATCTCTCCATACCCTATGGATGCTATCCGAACGGTTGAAGTCAAGCTTGAATGAAAAAATATTTTCTACATTAATGCTCGTCGGAACCAGGATTGTGGAGGTTCGGTTTGCTGATTTCAGGGGTTTTCATGGCGGTGAAATATCTGTATGTTGATGCCGTGCTGTTTGGGGAATCGAATGGCACAAGAACGGGTGAAAAATGCAAAGTTTTGGGCTTGGTTTCGCTCTTTCGACAAGAATTTCGGCGACCTCACCAGAATAATTACTGTTCCAGTAAGGCGCCAGTCGTCTTCTTCGGCGAGGGGGTTCGGTCAACGGGTCAAAGGGTTGACGTGGCTTGCCACGTAGGCAGCCATGCCAGCTCGATGGGCCTGGTTCGGTTTAAATAAAACTCGGATCGAACCACCTTAGAGGGGACACGTGTTGCGATCCGGTGATTTTCAGAAATTAATTAATGAATTTTATATTAATAAATGGATTTTCAGAAAATAATGAAATAAATTGATCCAATGGCCGTGGATTGGCCACGTGTCGAGATCTTGGCTTTTCAAAAATTAATAAAGGATTTTTCAAAATAAAAAATCATTTTCGAAATTTAAAAAATCCGATCGGAGGGTAAAGATCGCGCCAAGTAGCACCTATCCAGCCATCCGATTGAGCCTTTTCTGAGAATTTATTAAAATGTGGATCGGACACACCGGGGAATGCCACGTGGCGAGATTGAGACTGTCCGATGAGTTTAATTTTCATAAATTCGGATAAATTAGAAAATTGATTAAAAATAGAAAAATCTTGAAAAATCCAAAACGATATCATTTTTAGACCGGCTGTGACATTCTAAATTTCCTATCATTTGGAGATCTTTGAATGTAAGATCTATCAAGGTATTTCACTTATGTTTCGCTCGAATCTGTTCAATCTTGAGTAATTAACCGAAGGGGAAAGGATAACGCGCGATGAGGTACGTGGACTTGGGAAACTCGATTAGAAAACGACACTTTGAACATAAGGATTGTCGAGGGAATATTTAGATTTGAGGCCGATCTAAAAACGATTAAGGAAACCATTGTGAGTATTGTACGGTTGGAACGCGGGTGATACCGCTTAACCAAAGTATAATTTACAAAATTTTCCTAAATCGGATTGTGATGATCGTTGCCGTCGGGGTTAGCGATAGACCCTCGCGATTACATGACAATCAAAATTGCCGTAGTTTAAGTTATCCTAAGTGTGATGAGAATCATAGAGTCGATATGCGTAACATCCGAAAGAGCCACCCGTTAATTTGAGACAAATTGAAATTCGATCGACGGAAGATCAATCATGAGATGGGATCTCGAAATTTGAAAAAAGGAAATGAGGGATTTCGACCTTTGATATGGATTGGACGCTGCCTTATCGAGGGTAAAAAATATCAGGAAAACGAAATTTCGGACGAAGGGTGTGAAAATACCATTTTGCCCTTGGAGAGTTAACCTTGCTTTAATGAATTGAGAAGAGAATTTTGGTCATTTGACAAATTTACTTCCTCCCCAAGGCTACCAAAAAAATTTATGGAGTCAATGAGTCAATGGAGTCTTGATATAATTGACTCTATGACAAGTGTCAATGCATGGATGATGGTCATTAATCATCCACTCACTCAAACTTTCTAGAAGCCTAATCAAAAGTGATTAAGAGCTTATCATTTGCCATACCCCCTAAAAAAATTCGTGAGCCATCTTCTTCTTCCTTCCATTTGTGCAATTTCTCCAAGAACAAAAAACTGCTCCTGTTGACCAGTTTCTGCCGCCTAGTTCGGTCCATACGAGCGCCACCTTCGATGACCTTTTGGCCGACCGCCGAGCACCAAAGGTTATTTTAACCTGTCCTTGACAAGTTTCAATTGGTTTCATGATTTTTGGAGGTCTGGTTAATTTATGAAAATTTTTGAAAGAAAACTAGACAGATTCTAAGCTAACTGAGAGAGGGTTATGGTTCGCCCACTTAGAGACTTCAAATGGCTCCAAAAGTTTTATGGGAGTGACATGACGTGTAGTACTATGTTCACTGAGTTGGGGCCGTTGATTGGGTTAATTTTCAATTAGGTTTTAATCTTTCAAGTATGATGTCACGCTCCGCTCACCTTACAAGTGCGCTCATTCGCTACAGCCGTAAATTCTGTCCCACGATATTTTTCCTTATGGCGACAAATAAATGAGACTCGCATGCGGAAGAGTAAAAGAAAAATAAATACATAACCCCATGCAAGATAATTCAAAAGAAAATAAAGAATGAGACACGGGACAAAGGAAAGGGTAATTTACATTTCAAGAGGACGTGTTTATACAAACGAGGTCAGGTACTAACTAATACTACTAGTTAAGGTCGAAGAAGACAAAATGGCGAACAAAAGACAACCACTAAGCCCCACAAAAGAAGATCGTCTCCACAAAAATACAACTCCACAGTCGTGAGACCTCAAGCCCACTAAGTGGTACTAGTGTCATCGGCTTGACTCATGTCCTCAGCGGGATCATAGTCCGAGAAAGTTTCTGATCGGACTTCTATGGTGTCCTCTTCCGTCTCATCCTCCGAATCAGAAATCTCAATCGCCTCGATGTTCTCCTCTCTAGCCGGGGTCTCCTTCGGAATGTTCCTCGAGCCTACTACGGAACCATCTACGTCGACCTCATCACGAGAAGGATGGCACCACGATGGGACTACGCGTTTTGGAACCTCGTGAGCCTTTAAAGGACTAGTGGTAACTTCCCCAACTCTCTTGAACCAGGCCTCGAAACGATGTGGCTTCAACTCTTCCTCCCTCTCATCAACCCACACTACCGTACTCTTCCTAACATAAACCGCACCTCGTTTAACATAAACCGCACCTCGTTTATCTAGGAATTTGTCAAAATAGGCCGTCATCTCCTTTGGATAGCCAAAACGGATCGACAACATTTTCAGGGCTAGGGATCTGGAAAAAGAGAGATCTCGTGACGGGGTGAGACTTACGTCTTAGCAAGCTAGCCTAATCCTAAATTAGACCCTCAGTCCTCCCAGACAGTGCAGTCATAACAACAACAAACATCTAGTGGCATAAAGGCATGTATCGTTTATATGAAAGCATCATAACGAACAACTTGCGCAGAAATTGACATCTAAGACCAGATATAAAGAATGTGGTCCAAGCTTCCGTACTAGCCCAGAATCATAACAATACCATAGGAATTTATAATAAATTCAATACGATCTCCCGCGTTATGACGCCTCAGGGTATACTTAGGATGCAATCCCGTGTTATGACGCCTCAGGATATGCTCACAATACGATCTCCCGTTAAGACGCCTCAGGATATCCTCATAATACTATCCCGCGTTAAGACGTTTCAGGATGTCATTAGCCTCAACAAACATCTCAAGTCAAGAAATGTCTCAACAATCATTTAATCACATTCTCATCATGAGAATTTCATAAAGTCGATCACAAATCAAATGCTTGTCAAAATGATCGAATTTTATCACAAAAGTAACTCGAGAGTCGAGTAACCCATGGCCACATAATCAAGCAAAACTTGCCAACGAGCATATCACCAATTCAGTCAAAGGAACTACTATTTTTAGTAGCTAGTGCACATGACTCATTCCTCAACAATTCCATTCAATTTCCGCTCAACCAAGCATGACAGAATCGTCAACTCATTGATCTTGCAATAAAATCATCCAGTTGTGTCCTAAAGTTCTAATATAGGATTTGGGGTTGCTTACCTTCGTTCAAATTAGCAAATATTCGCCAAAATTCCTTATCGAGCTCAGCTTCCAAACAAGGTCATCGCCGTCCAAAACAGGGCAACAAAACAATTTAGAAAATATCCATCGTTACAATCAATATATCTAATTTAGCCCCAATTTCATCAATCGTGGACCTCATTAACAACTCAAGGGATATTTTCTAGTATGTCCTAATGGCACATTTAGAGCATGGCGACACCGTGAATAGCCCCTAACAGAACTGGTGTGCTCAGAATTGAAACAAAGCAAAAACCGATTCTGCTCCTTCTTGCTCTAACAGTCCACACATCACCCTTAACTCTAATTTTTTCCATCAATTCACTTGGAGCAACCTTAATCAACATGTTATAGAGTCCCATGATGAATTTTGAAGTTAAATAGCACTCCTAAGGCCTCCAAACAGACCAACTCTTCTCAGTTCACCGGCGGTCATGATCTATCCGGAAATTGAACTCCAATCCAACCATCAAAACCTAATTGAAAATTAACCCAATCAATGGCCCCAACTCAGTGAACATAGTACTACATGTCATGTAACTACCATAAAAATTTTGGAGCCATTTGAAGTCTCTAAATGGGCGAACCATAGCCCTCTCTCGGTTAGCTCAGAATCTGTCCAGTTTTCTTCCAAAAATTCCCATAAATTAACCAGACCTCCAAAAATCACGAAACCAATTGAAACTAGTCAAAGACAGGTTAAAATAACCTGTGGTGGTCGACGGCCAGCCAAAAGGTCACTACAGGTGGTGCTCATATGGACTGAATCGGGCAGCAGAAACTAGTCCACAGGAGCAGTTTTCTGTTCTTGGAGAAATTGCACAAATGGAAGGAAGAATAAGATGGCTCATGAATTTTTTTGGGTGGTATGGCAGATGATAAGCTCCTAATCACTTTTGATTAGACTTCTAGAAGGTTTGAGTGAGTGGATGATTAATGACCATCATCCATGCATTGACACTTGTCATAGAGTTAATTATATCAAGACTCCATTGACTCATTCACTCCACAGATTTTTTTGCCAGGCTTGGGGAGGAAGTAAATTTTTCAAATGACCAAAATGCCCTTCTCAATTCATTAAGGCAAGGTTAACTCTCCAGGGGCAAAATGGTCTTTTTACACCTTTGGTCCGAAATTTCTTTTTCCTAATATTTTTCACCCTCGATAAGGCGGCGTCCAATCCATATCAAATGTCGGAATCTCTCATTTACATTTTTCAAATTTTGAGATCCCATCTCATGATCGATCCTCCGTCAATCGAATTTCAATTTGTTTTGAATTAACAGGTGGCTCTTGTGGATATTATGCGTATCGACTCTGTGATTCTCATCGCACTTAGGATAACTCAAACTACGGCAATTTTGATTGTCATGTAATCGCGAGGGTCTATCGCTAACCCCGACGGCAACAATCATTATAATTCGATGTAGGAAAATTTTGCAAATTATACTTTGGTTAAACGGTATTACCCGCATTCCAACCGTACAATACTAGCAATGATTTCCTTAATCGTTTTTAGATCGGTCTCGACTCTAAATGTTCCCTCAATGATTCTTATGGTCAAAGTGCCGTTTTCTAATCAAGTTTCTCAGGTCCACGTGCCTCATCGCGCGTTAGCCTTTCCCCTTCGGTTAATTACTCTAGATTGATCAGATCCGAGCAAGACATAACTGAATTACCTCGATAGATATCTTACATTCAAAGGTCTCGAAATGATAGAAAATTCAGAATGTCACAACTCTTCCCCCCTTACAAAAATTTCGTCCTCGAAATTTATTACAACCTAGCTACTCAAACAAATAGGGGTATTGACGTCTCATCGCTTCTTCGTTCTCCCACATAGTGCCTTCAGTTCCATGATGCTCCCATATTACTTTGACTAGTGGAATGTTCTTAGTCCTCAAAACTTGTTCCTTTCGGTCTTCAATCCTGATTGGCCTTTCCACGTACGACACTTTGTCGTCCACTTCTATAGTTTCATAATCAAAAATATGTATTGGGTCTGGTTCGTACTTCCTCAACATAGATACATGAAACACATTATGTACCTGAGACAAACTCGACGGTAAGGCAAGCCTATAAGCCAATGTTCCAATCCGTTCTAGAATTTCGAATGGGCCTACATATCTCGGACTCAACTTTCCTTTCTTTCCGAATTGTGATATGCCCCGCATTAGGGATATCTTGAGAAAAGCATGATCCCCAACTTGAAACTCTAATGGCTTGCGTCGCTTATCGACATAACTTTTCTAGTGACTTCGTGCAGTTTTCAATCTTTCTCTAATTATCTTTACTGCCTCAACTGATTGTTCCACCAACTCTAGGTCTGTGATACTCTTTTCTCCTACTTCGTTCCAGCACAAAGGAGTTCTACAAGTTCTGCCATAAAGTGATTCAAAAGGAGCCATTCCAATACTTTGTTGATAGCTGTTATTATACGAAAACTCCACTAGATGCAAAAAATCTTCCCATCCACCTTTAAAATCTATCACGCACGCTTGTAACATGTCCTCGAGCGTCTGAATTATCCTCTCTGATTGCCCATATGTTTGTGGATGATATGCCGTACTAAACTGCAATCTAGTTTCTAAAGCTTCCTGAAGAATCTTCCATAAATTCGCTGTAAATTTAGGATCTCGATCCAACGTAATTGTTATAGACACTCCATGAATTCGTACAATCTGGCGCATATACAGTTCGACGTATTTATCCATCGCAAAGTGCTTTCTCACAAGAATAAAATGTGCGGACTTGGTTAATCTGTCCATGACTATCCAGATAGAATCATGTCCTCGCTGACTCTGCAGCAAACCCATAACAAGATCCATGGTTACGTGTTCCCATTTTCACTCAGGAATTTTCAAGGGTTGTAACAATCCCCCAAGCTTACAGTACTGCGCTTTTACTTGCTAGCACGTCAAACACTTAGCCACGAACTTCGCCACATCCACCTTCATTCCGTTCCACCAATAATGTTGGCGTAAATTTTGATACATTTTCGTACTATCCGGGTGGATGCTATAATTGCTCCGATGAGCCTCGGGCATAATTCTTTCTTTAAGTGCTTTATCATAAGGCACACGAAGACGTCCACGAAACCTTAAAATTCCGTCCTCAGATACATGAAATTCAGCTTTCCTTTTTGGCATATCCATACTCAGAAATTTCTGAATCTCTGGATCTGTAGACTGTAAGACTTTTATCCTTTCTTGTATCTCTAGTTCAATTCTCAAGGTTGCTATTAAACTCGACAGCTGGCTCACTTCCAGCTTAAACTCAGAATCTCTCAATTCTTCAAGCACTGACCATCCTCTAACCATTAGGTGTACAATACTTGATTTCCGACTAAGTGCATCGGCAACTCTATTTGCCTTCCCAGGATGGTACAGGATATTGCAATCATAATCCTTAAGCAATTCCATGCATCGACGTTGCCTCATATTCAATTCCTTCCGAGAAAATAAATATTTTAAACTCTGATGGTTCGTATAAATTTAGAACCTTTCACCACATAAATAATGCCTTCAAATTTTTAAGGTCAAAACAATCGCAGCCAACTCCAAATCATGTGTCGGATAATTCATTTCGTGGGGTCTCAATTGTTGTGAAGTATACGCTACTACCCTTCCGTGTTGTATAAGTACACATCCCAATCCTTTTAACAAAGCATTGCTGTATATTTCAAAACCTCCGGGTCTAGAGGGGATCGTAAGTACAGATGCCGTTGTCAAATGTTGCTTGAGCTCTCGAAAACTCCTTTCGCATTTATCCATCCAATCAAACTTCGTATGCTTCTTAGTCAACTGCGTCAATGGCATAGCTATAGACGAGAACTTTTCTACGAAGCGTCTATAATAACTGGCCAATCCCAGAAAACTCCGAAGTTCAGTAACTGTAGTTGGTTTAGGCCAATTTATCACCGCCTCAATCTTGGTAGGGTCTATGGAGATTCCTTCTCCGGATATCACATGGCCAAGAAATGCCATTTTACTCAACCAAAATTCACACTTACTAAATTTGGCATAAAGTAAGTGTTCCCTCAGAGTTTGGAGGACAATTCTCACGTGTTTTTCGTGCTCTTCCTTACTCCTCGAGTAAATCAAAATGTCATCGATAAAGACAATGACAAAACGATCAAGGTATTCCTTAAACACCCGATGCATCATGTCCATAAATGATGCTGGAGCATTAGTCAACCCAAAAGGCATCACTGTAAATTCATAATGCCCATATCTCGTTCTGAAAGCTGTTTTCGGAATACCCTCTTTCTTAATTCTCAACTGATGGCACCCCGTTCTCAAGTCTATCTTAGAGAATACCGAAGCTCCCTGCAACTGATCAAATAAATCATCAATCCTTGGCAACGGATATTTGTTCTTAATGTCACCTGATTCAAATGCCTATAATCAATACACAAGCGCAAGGACCCATCCTTTTTCCTCACAAATAACACCGGTACTCCCTACGGTGCCATACTCGGCCTAATGAATCCTTTATCCAATAACTCTTGCATCTGCACCTTCAGCTCCTTCAACTTCGATAACGCCATTCTATAAGATGCCTTCGAAATTGGTTCCGTCCCATGAGCTAATTCAATTACAAACTCAATCTCTCGTTCGGGTGGTAATCCAGGCAATTTTTGGGGAAATACATCAGGAAATTCACATACCACCGCTATATTTTTTAATTTCGGCTCTCCAACCGTCGTATCAACTACCGCAGCCAAATAAGCTTGGCATCTCACATCTAACAATTTTGTTGCTTCCAGTGACGAAATCAAAGGAATAGAAATTCCTCCCCGACTCCCTTTAAACTCAAAGTTAGGGCGATCATCCGGAGAAAAGCGAATTATTCTATCACCACAATCCACCACAACCCTTTGTTTACTCAGTCAATCCATCCCAACGATTACATCAAAGTCAAACATAGGTAATACAGCCAAATCTATCTTTTCCTCTCTACCACCAAAGGCTATCTTGCAATCCGTACAGCCTAACGAAACTATCACATTATCCTTTAGTGGAGTGGTAACATGCAATCTCATATTCAACGATCTCAAATCCAAATCAACCATATTAGCAAATTGAGTAGACACAAAATAATGTGAACCTCCAAGATCAAATAAGGCATAAGCAGCTTGATCATTCAGATAAATCATACTTGTGACCACACCAGGCGCGTTCTCCACTTCGCCTCGTGCTACTACATATACTCGCCCTTGAGTCGATAGTCGATTCAATTCGTTCTGTGGAATAGCAGCCGGGGGTCCTATTTACGGCCGCGGTCCTTGAGATCTAGGTCCTGGAACTTGGTTGGGACAGTTTTTCATCTGATGACCCCACTGGTCACACTTAAAGCATGCTCCCGTTCTAGTCGGGCAAGGTCCATCCCCATGCTTCCTCTCACAAAGATGACAGTTCAAGTTGGACTGGTGCAGCGGCTTTCCAATACTCTTTCTTGTGGGTGGAACAAAATGCCTATTATTGGTCATTGATCTCTTAGCAAACTGGCGATTGTCTCGAAATAAGTTGAACCGCGACCCAGATGTGTCATTTCTCTCTCTCAGGTCTCTCTCAATCATCTGTCCACATTCATATACTTCCTTGTACGTTCTCAAATTCAAAGCTATCATTTGACTGCGAAGTTAGAGTAGTAACCCATCTCGAAATCTCCGCGCCTTCTCTAGTGAATCTTCAACATACCGTGGCGCATATCTCGACAGCCTAGCGAATTTAGCCTCATACTGATCCACTGTCATGTGATTCTGACGTAAATTCTAAAATTCCATTAGTTTCCTTTCTCGCACAGTCTCCAAGAAATACTTGTTGTTGAAGAAAACAGTAAAAGGAGCCCAATTCAGGCCAGTACCCTCAGGAAATACCCCATCCTTCATAGCATTCCACCAGTCATTCGCGGTACCTTCCAGTTGGTAAACCGCCAACAATACATTTTCCTCATCACTACATCTTAGAACCCTAAAGATTTTCTTGAGCTTTTCTGTCCACCTAGGTGCCAACTCTGGATCACCCGTACCATTAAACTGGAGGGGCTTCAACTTCACAAACTGTTCAACTAGCTGCCCCATTTGTCTAGTCACAAGCTCATTGCCTGATGCATTACCTACCTCCACGCCTTGACCACTAACCTCATTAACTCAAGCATCCCCAACTTCAACGCCCTGGCCAAAGCTGGCGTTAATTCCACTACCCATATTATTACCAGTCGTTGCATTGACGGTAGCCAAGGTAGCTCCCACAGCTTGGGTAATAGCAGCATCTCTATCCTGAGCTTGCCTATCTATCAAGTTCCCAATTCATTCCAACGCTCTCAATACATCACCCATTCTAAGATTCTCCGCTATCGGTGGCCTCGAACTAGAAGCTCCACCTCTAGGTCTCCCACGTCTGCCAGGTCGGTTGCTCATCCTTGTACTACTTGTACCACTTTAATTCCATCATGGAATTAACGACTTAGTTCATCTATAGAAGTCCAGTGGTTTTATGCCACACAACAAGCATCACTCACATTAAAGCAACCATTCACCCTGTCATTCTCAAGAGCACTGCAATTAGTAACGTATAATCATGCTTCAGTTGCAAACGCAATACTCAATATTTCATTAAACAAGCACCCACAATCAATACACACGCTAAGTATGAAGCTTGGTCACTATCTGATCATCAAAACTCACCTCTATCATGATGCCAATCACATGCGCCACTTCATATGCAATGCCTTTCTTACTTAACTCTAACGAATCCCCTTATGGTCTTGCTACCCACTCATCCCGAACCTCATTCCTTCTTATTACTCAAATCCTTAATCGACTTGGATTGAGCTAACCTTGCTCTGATACCACTTTCAACTAAGATGTTACGCCTCGCTCACCTTACGAGTGTGCTCATCCGCTACAGCCGTAAATTTTGTCCCAAGATACCCTTCCTTACGGCGACAAATAAATGAGATTCGCATGCGGAAGAGTAAAAGAAAAATAAATACATAACCCCATGCAAGATAATTCAAAACAAAACACACGAGACAAAGGAAAGGGTAATTTACATTTCAAAAGGACGTGTTTATACAAACGAGGTCAGGTACTAGCTAATACTACTAGTTAAGGTCGAGGAAGACAAAAGGGCGAACAAAAGACAACCACTAAGCCCCGCAAAAGAAGATCGTCCCTACAAAAAGACAACTCCACAGTCGTGAGACCTCGAGCCTACTAAGTGGTACTAGTGTCATCGGCTCGACTCATGTTCTCAGCGGGATCATAATCCGAGAAAGTTTTTGATCGGACTTCTACGGTGTCCTCTTCCGTTTCATCCTCCGAATTAGAAATCTCAACACCTCGATGTTCTCCTCTCTAACCGGGGTCTCCTCCGGAATGTTCCTTGAGCCTACTACGGAACCCTCTACCTCGACCTTATCACGATAAGGATGGCACCACGATAGGACTACGCATTTTGGAACCTCGTGAGCCTTTAAAGGACCAGTGGTAACTTCCCCAACTACCTTGAACCAGGCCTCGAAACGATGTGGCTTCAAGTCTTCCTCCCTCTCATCAACCCACACTACCGTACTCTTCCTAACATAAACCGCACCTCGTCTATTTGGGAATTCGTTAAAATAGGTCGTCTTCTCCTTCGGATCGCCAAGACGGATCAACAGCATTTTCAGGGCTGGGGATCTGAAAAAAGAGAGATCCCACGACGGGGTGAGATTTACGTCTCAGCAAGCTAGCCTAATCCTAAATTAGACCCTCAGTACTCCCAGACAGTGCACTCATAACAACAACAAACATCCAGTGGCATAAAAGCATGTATCGTTTATATGAAAGCATCATAACGTACAACTTGCGCAGAATTGACATCTAAGACCAGATATAAAGAATGTGACCCAACCTTCCGGACTATCCCAGAATCATAACAATACTATAGGAATTTATAATAAATTCAATTTTCAATCCACAACTCAATAGGCTATCATGACAAATAAACCCGCGTTAAGACGCGTCAGGTTTACTAACCAATTTTCAACTCATGTCAACATGTACAATTCCTTATCCCGCGTTAGGACACATTAGGACATTATTCAACCACAACCCTGCGTTAAAATGCCTCAGGGTATACTTAGGATGCAATCCCACGTTAAGACGCCTCAGGATATGCTCACAATACGATCCCGCGTTAAGACGCCTCAGTATTACCTCACACCGGCTTTCAACCCATATGGTTGGGCCCGGTGGTTGAGAGGTGCGGGCTGGGTTCGACCCTGTCCGGAAAGTATTTTTAATATTTAATAATAATAATAATAATGGAAAATTTGAAATCTCAATAAGAAATGGAAAAATCATTAAAAATTAAAAAAAATAAAATAAAAAAAGAAGTCAGAAAAATTAAAAAAATCCAGAAAATAAGAAATGACCACAATCAACTGGCCATGACCTATTTTGGGTGTTTATTCCCCGAATCTTTTCAAAAATGATGATTTTGCCCTTTTGGCAAATCACCTCCCAAAAGATCCCCAAAATTCCTAAAAATGGGAAATGACCATAATCAACTAGCCATGACCTATTCCGAGTGTTAGTTTCCGAATCTTTTCAAAAATGACGATTTTGCCATTTTGGCAAATCGTCTCCCAAAAAATCCCAAAAAATTTCTAAAAATGGGAAATGACCACAATCAATTGGCCATGACCTATTTCGAGCATTCGGTCCTCGAATCATTCCAAAATAACGATTTTTCCATTTTGACAAATTGTCTTACGTAAATCCCAAAAAAATTCCCAAAAAAATGGAAAAACAGCCACGATCAATTCGCCATGGACCATTTTGGGTAATTATACTTCCAAACCCTTCAAAAAAAAAGAGACAGTTTCGCTCTTCCAGTAAATTGTCCCGAAAGCTTCCCATTTTGCCCTTGGTCTTAAATCAAACCCTCTCTAAGCCCTCAAGGCTATACTATGAGATCTTTGATTTGAATTGATGTGTTGACGTGATTCATTTATGCACTTGATTGCATTTTTCTTATATTTATTGTGATTGATAGGACTAGTCTTCCAATCTGCATGAAACCCTAAATCAGACTTTCCTCACCCAATTCGCTCATGTATGAAATCTTATGTAGGAAAATCACTCACGTTAGGTACTGAAAGAGCGTTGGTAATGACACCAATGTAACTAAGTCCCTGAACCAAATATCTCTAATTCCGCAAAACTGATCATTCTCTCCCAATCTATTAGTGATGTTTCCGGTCTACCTTCTAAGAAGGACCGGTGGTGACTCCAAATTCGTGCACTCATAGCACATGCCGTCACGACCACACCAAGGTCGAAAGTCGATCAACTCTTATTGTCGAGAAATTCCAAAAAAATATCTACTCATGCCGCGACTTGGTATGGGCCTGGGAGGGCCTACGCCAATCGAAAACCCCTCCACACTCTCGTAGTTAGTGGGAGGGCTCGATTGGTAATCCATTTGCTCGTCCGTTTAGGAAATTACGAAAATAAAAATGTGAAAAACGGGTCCTGACAGCCAGCCACGGGGGGAAAAAGTATTTTTTTTTTATACTTACCAAACGCGTTTTTGTTTTTAGAAATCATAGCCGGGAACAGAAACACAAAAAAGTATTTCAGTTCAAAAAATATTTTCAGGAATAGAAATGTTACCATACGTACCCTTAACTTGCCAATAACTTAAAGATAGAGAGAGAAATGGAGAGAGGGTTGCCAGGACGATGGTGGAGGCAGCGGCTGCGGCTAAAGGATGGCAGTCCAAAGCAAAGCATTAATTTCAATTGCAAATGAAAAGATCGGTTAAAATTTGGATTGCATGCTCCGTTTGTTTCATGGAAAATGAGCGATTTGGAAAATATTTTTCGAAAAGTAATCATTTATATAGTTTAGAAAAATTAATCAACAAAAAATATTTTCATCATCGATAACAATCTATGCCTAACTATTTTCCTAGGCGATGAGAAAAAATTCATTTATTCATTTTTTAAGAGATATAAATGATTATTTTTGAAAATATTTTCCGTGAAACAAACCGATTAATCCCAAATCCCCAAAATGAGAAAAAAAAATTTTAACCATCACGGATTTAAAATTTTTTTGGCAATCATATCCCCTCCATGAGTCACTTCGAGTAATTTAAGATTAAATTATTATCATTATTATTATTTAGGATTGTTAGGCAAGGACAATCCCCGTTATAAATAAAGCTTCAAAAAAGTAATGTCATTTATGTAATCGTTGCCTAAAGTTATGACCCAATTGGGAATAACTAACAACTTTTAGATTGGTGATGGTTATGGTGGCCACAGGCCGGTTTGGGCCCGGAATCGGCCCGGGTCAAACCCATAATCGGCCCGTTAATCGGGTCCATCGGTTCCAAACAGGAACCGACCCGTGCTATAGGGGCCGGTTACTGGCCCCTCAGATGGTGATTGCCTTATAGCCATTGGGCCTACGGCCCAACGACTAAAAAAAAATAAAATGGAACAGCTCTCTCCCGATCGTTGCAAGGCAACGACAATTTGTCCCCTCTCCTTTTTCTCTTTTTAGTTGATTTATTAATTCTATCCTAACTATTATAAATATCACTATCTATTTTTCATTTTTTTTCCTTACAATTTCTCTCAAGTTTTCTCAATTTGCTTAATTTTCTCAATTTTCTGAAGCCGTTTTGCTCAATTCTTTAAAAAATGGCAAGTGGAATAGAACTAGTGACAGAGAAAAGAGCCCGATGGGGAATCCGATTATCCTCATGATCCTCGTTCCGGTTCCTTTGTTGTTGACATTTCTTCGACACTGATAAGAGGATGAAGACTTTCTTGCGTGATAATGTTCATGATATCAATATTATTCCTAACATTAAGCACGTCCCAACGCAAGAGAATTTTCATCCTCCTACCAGTGTCGAATAAATGTCAACAACAAATAAGCCGGAACGAGTTCTCGTTCCGGCTCATTTAGGCGCAAATAAGGATGAAGTAAAATGTAAATATTGTGGGGGTAGCCATGGAACATTTACATGTGTAGGCAGCTATGGAACATTTAAACGACATCTGAGGTCGAAACATTCAACGCAAGTGGGAATTGACACAATCCAATAATAAATTTTTGGGTATGCGAATCCTAACACTTCTCTTTTATTTCGTTACAATGACAAAGTTTATAAAGAATAATTAGCTAGATTTCCTACTGTTGAACATTTATCGTTTAATTTTTGTGAAAATTTTGATTTTGATCATTTTATAAGCACTGCGTATATTCCGCAAGCAAAATTTGTTTCGAGAAATATGTTTAAACACCAACTTTGGATATTTATGAAAGAATGAGGCAAATTTTGTAAAGCAAATAAAAGAGGACAAAAAAAAAATTCCAAAAGATGTTCCAACTCGTTGGAATTCTACTTACGAGTTACTTAGTCAATCTTTTACATATAAAGATTTATTATGTATGTTTATTTTGAATAATATTTCTCAAATTGATTTACTCCCATAATCATGCATATTTACAAAAAAAAGTAGATTTTTTTTAAATTTTTTTAATGATGCAACTTATACTATATCCAGTATTTATTATCCTACTACCATTTATTTTGAATAGAGTGTGTTAATATTTCTGGTGTTTTTGAAGAAAATGAAAATAATTATCAATTAGGTCAGACTATTATAGCAATACAAACAAAATGGTTGCATTATTATATCAAAATTCCTCTTGTTTGTTTGGTTACTTGTGTTTTCGATCCACATACCAAATTAGAACGTTTGTATGATTTTTTGAATACGCATTATGACTGTTTACATTTCACTGCAATGGTAGATATTAGAGCTACACAAACAGTATTTAAAAACGTAATGGTAGAATTGTATAATGAATTTTGTAATAGATATAATCTACCTGATAGTAGATTTTCCCAACCTAGTGACGTACAAAGCGGAGACCTACGTAGAATTAATAGAGGGTAAAAAATGCTGATGAATAAGCAAAAAAGACAAAAGAGAACGGCAAGAAATATTTTCGAAATAGATACTTATTTAACCATTACTTTTGAGTTTGGTGAATCTGAAAGCTGTACAGATTTTAAAATTCTAAAGTGGTGGAAGAGTCGTTCAATCCAATTCCCAATTTTCTCTCTCATTGCAACACATATTTTAACAACCCTTTGTTCAACAGTTGTGGTTGAACAAGCATTAACACAGGAGGCAATATTTTGAACGACCAATGTTCAAGATTAACTCCGAATTAGATGGAGACTCAAGTTTGTGTTAATGATTGGACATAAACTCAACATCGACAACAAGAGATAAATCGCAGCAATGAAGTCAAATTCTTCGATGATGGAGATACCACCGCCATGGATATCGATATAGGGACGGGTAGCGACGATTAATTATGAAGTAAGTATGACGCTACCAAGTGTAAAAAAATAATATAAGTTTTGATTTTTCTATCCCAAAAAATATATATAGGCACTTAATGACAATTCAATAAGTTGAAGTCCCTTCCTCCTCCTCTTTTTTTCCTCAAATTTGATTACAATTTGTATTTGATAATTTATTATTTGATAATTTATTATCTTTTATTTTCATAATTAATTATTTAAAATTTGAATTTAAAAATCGTAACCGAAACCGTGCGGTTTCATTTTTCGATTTTGAACCAGGATCGGCCCTTGGACCGGACGAAAATCACCAGTTCAAAATCAAAACTGGAACCACCCCTCAAGGTTCCGATTCTGATTTCGGGGCGATTCCGGTTTCGGTTCACCGAAGGGCACGAAAACCAGCCGGTTCCTAATTGTGGCGATCACTATTTTAGATGCTTGAGAAGTGGCGCGTAGGATGTCCCTGTCCTGAGTTCATTGATTGATTGCCACGTGTACCCAGTGGCCAGCTCTTACGAAATTTTGAAATTCTCTTGTCCGTTTTTCTTTCTTCTGTTGCTCGTCTCTAGGTTTTTATCTCGTGCCCTCTGCAAATCAATCACTGAATACTGAATTTCTTCCGGCCACGAAGGTTGATTTGCCGAAGCGGAGGCCCCGACTTCGCCCGATTCTCCGTGTAGAGTAGGGCTATCCGCCGATGATCGTGCCTGTTGCTGTTCTGATCGCCGCCAGTCGCCGGCCTCGCCCCTCCCGTACACGCTGTACGAGAAGCTCAGGACTCCGTTGGCCCTTCACCACTCCGTCCCCCTTGTCTCGGCCAAATCCATGAGCGGCCCGCGGGCCTCGCCGATGTGCCTTGTCTCCGAAACATCACGCCCTCATGGAAACGTATCGACGCGCAGGAAGACGGGGTCGCGGTCCCGGAGGGAGATCTCCTCCTGGCTGAATCGCGTCTCGTGGTTCCACTCGGGGTCGCCGTCGCTTTCCTCGACGGTCAGAGTCCGTTTGTTGCTGGTTCTGGGCGAGCTTCTTGATCGCCATCGTCGCCGACGACGGAGGCTGAAGAAGAAAAGAAAGCGAGGAGAGAGAGAGAGAGAGAGAGAGAGAGAGAGAGAGAGAGTAAAAGGAGAAGACGAAGAGCTGTGCATGTCACGGTCAGTCTACGGATTCAACTATATCCTATTCGGCGCTGTTCAAGCACACAATATTCTATCCGCTGTTAGTGTCCACGCAAGGCATGGCACTATTCGTAGTCATAGCTCGGAAATGGAGTGACGAAGTAGCTGATTGAAGCACGCCTCTCAGTCTCGCCATCATTAAATTCGAAGCCAAGCTCAGACTCTCGCAGGTTAAGCTCGCTTTGTCGTCTCTGCCTTCTCCTTGTCTCACGCTATGGATCCATACAAGGTACCGATTCATCTTCGATCGCTGATCTTCCATCTTGGCAGTGGCAGTGGCAGTGGCAGTGGCAGAGTTCTTATTTTTTTTCTTGTTGTTTTCCGATCCATTGATCATACTGATCAATCGAACCGAAACTTCTGAAGTGTTGCCTTTTTTTTTCCTCTTCGTTTCCTGTTCGCAAGCTGCATTTATCTTTGGGGTTTATGAGAAGTAGGAGAGGAGTATTTTCACTGTTGGGATAAGAATTAGGAATTGTTCATGGTAGGGCTCTATTTCGTGGATTATCTTATCAATTGCTTGTTTTTTGATGGGAACTATGGGTGTCACAGTATCGTCCGTCAAGCGCTTACGATTCCAGCTTTTGGACAACCAATTCCGGTGCTCCTGTGTGGAACAATAACTCATCACTAACTGTTGGAACTAGAGGTACTATCACCAATGCAGATCTCGGAGTCTTTTCTTTACCGAAAATAGATAGAGCTTGCACTTGAGGGTGGGACTTGGTCTCTTTTTTGTTGGTACTTTTGTTGACCTTCCTTTCCCGCTTTATCCACGGGATTAATACATGGTTTGTGGTCTTAGAGTCGTGAGTTAATCATTTGAGTAAAGGCGAAATTTTATGTCTTGCAAGTGCTAAACCATTGAATATTTTGACTGGCTACACAGTTAACTCTGGACTTTTCATTTTGCTTCTTTAAGTTTGCATTAATGGGCTAGAGTGTCCTGACTCCTGACTGCATCAATTGGTTCTTCATTTTTGTGTTTTTTGGTGAGGTCAAGGTATATACAGCGTGCTGTAGACACTTCTTCAACGATCTAAATTTTTATCGGTTTTTAACAGCAAGTCTATAATCTGCTGTGTGAGTATAATCTTTCTCTTTTGAGTTCTTCAGCAGGAAACATATCATGTGATCATTTTCATTTTTGTCTAAGGAATGGACGACAAGAAGCAGTTTGGAGAATGTGATCTGTTTCTTTCCTTTCCACTAATTAGTTTTCTTGCCTGTACTTCAGTTTGCTGCTATAGTTATTATTACCTTTGAGAAACACTAGGCATTCTTAAAAGGCACCATCTTTCTATCTTCAATGTTAAATGGCTATTCACAGAAGAATCTCGAGGTGCAATTGCAGGGCCAAGCATCTTTTTGCATTCTTCCTGATATCAGACTCTGTTTTCTCATCTATATTCTGTTTGTACCACCCAAAATAAGAAAGTGTCGTGGCGTATGAGTGGTTTGCAAGCTATCTAACATGTCTAGGATCCCTTGAGGTGTTGATGTGATTGAGCTGCAAATGCGTAGAAAAACATGATAGGAAATGCTGCATTTCTTCAAATAAACCAGAGGCATGATTGTTGTTGAAGTTGTTGTCCCACAACGCTTGTGAATGAGTGTTGTATGCTCTTTATATTCATGTGGTCTCCCTCCACCTAATAGCTTAAGTTTTTGGGTTGAATTTTCTAACATGGTATTTCCTTCCGCGTATGTGGGCCCACCCCCCATTAGTTAATTTAAACGTGTAGATTGCTTGCACGTGAGAGGGGGTGTTGAAGTAGTTATTGTTGTCCCATAATGCTTGTGAATGAGTGTTGTATGCTCTTTATATTCATATGGTCTCTCTCTACCTAATAGCTTAAGTTTTTGGGTTGGACTTTTTAACAATTGTGAAAACCCGGCTACCTGCCTTGCAAGTGGACCGATTAAGTCCAGCCTTTTTCGCCTGTACAGATAGCGCTGACCCATAGTAGAAAAATGGTTTAGTTATTTAGCTCATCACAGAAGTATCCTTTTTGTTCTCCTTGTGCTTTCTGAACATCTTCTTGAAGACACAAAGCTTAAAAGCATCTAAAAGATTCATTTATTACAGGTCCAGTTCTCCTTGAGGATTATCATCTGGTGGAGAAACTTGCCAATTTTGATAGAGAGAGAATTCCTGAGCGGGTGGTCCATGCTAGAGGAGCTAGTGCAAAAGGATATTTCAAGGTCACTCATGATATCTCTCAGCTGACCTGTGCGGATTTTCTTCGATCTCCTGGGGTTCAGACACCTGTTATTGTCCGTTTCTCCACTGTCATCCATGAGCGTGGCAGCCCTGAAACCCTTAGAGGTCCTCGAGGTTTTGCAGTGAAGTTTTACACCAGAGAGGTATGAGATGATTTCATGCTTAGTATCTGCAAATTTATGTTATTCAACTTATTCTTTTGGCGGGAAGAGTATTTATTTAACCGAATGTTAGATACTGTATTTGGCATTTGCAAGAGTACTGGGTGGGTGTTTATACTCTAAGGGTCTGTTTGATAACGTTTTTGTTCCTTGATTTTGTTTCCCATAGCAAAAAAGACATGTTTGGTAATTTAAATGATTTTGATTCTAATTATGCTTTCGGGAACACTTTTGGACAAAAAATAAGAACAAAAAAAAAAAAGTTGATTCTTAAAAAAAAAAACACTTTTCAGAATCACCAAAAAGATCAAAGTTGTGGATCTTTTCAAAAGATTAAGCCCTCGTGGGCTTTTGAACTTAAAAATAAAATAAAATTAGATTTGAAAATTTATCTTAATTTTTTAAATTCATTTTATTTAAAATTAAATCAAAATTTAACAAAAAAGGGGTGAAATTAAAAATTTAAAGAAATTCAAAAGAATGAAGAAATTTTAAAAAATAAAAGGGGAAAATTTTAAAAAAACTTTAATTTTTTTTTTATAAAATGGGGAAAAATTTTGTATAGCTATCATACTCATTCTAATTCTCTAAAAGTCATTTAGAGAAAAAAATAAAAAAAAATATGATTCTAATTAGAATAACTTTTTTGAAACAAAATCGTTGCCAAACAGGCCCTAAATCTATGAAGTTTTTAACCATGTGATAATGGATTTTATTTTGACACTTCAGCATGACTAGTTGAAGATAACTTTAACAAAGAGCTGTAATGGAAAGGTTTGTTTGAAACAAAGGAGAAGTCAAAACATCAAAATCGAACAAGCAGTATCTTCACATTTTTTCGCATTTCTTTTCTTTTCTTTGACCATTCTTCTTTTCTGAATCCAGGGAAACTTTGATCTGGTGGGAAACAATTTCCCTGTCTTCTTTATTCGCGATGGAATGAAATTCCCAGACATGATTCATGCTCTTAAACCCAACCCGAAGTCTAACATCCAGGAGAGATGGAGAATAGTAGACTTCTTCTCCCACCATCCTGAGAGTTTGCACATGTTTACCTTCACCTTTGATGATGTTGGTATTCCTCAAGACTACAGACACATTGAAGGCTTTGGGGTTAATACTTACACCTTAATTAACGAAGCTGGGAAGGCACATTATGTGAAATTTCACTGGAAACCAACTTGTGGAGTGAAGTGCTTGCTGGATGAGGAGGCAATTCGTGTTGGAGGATCAAATCACAGTCATGCGACTAAGGATCTTTATGACTCGATTGCTGCCGGCAACTGCCCAGAGTGGAAACTCTACATCCAAGTAATAGATCCTGATCATGAGGACAGATTTGACTTTGATCCGCTTGATGTGACAAAAATATGGCCTGAGGACATCTTTCCTCTGCAACCAGTAGGTCGCTTGGTATTGAATAAGAACATTGATAACTACTTTGCAGAAAATGAACAGCTAGCATTTTCTCCGGCAATTGTGGTTCCTGGTATCTATTACTCTGATGATAAGCTGCTCCAAACTCGGATTTTCTCCTATGCTGATACTCAGAGACACCGCCTTGGACCGAACTATCTTCAACTCCCTGTTAATGCTCCCAAGTGTGCTCATCACAACAATCACCATGAAGGTTTCATGAATTTCATGCACAGGGATGAAGAGGTAATGTTCTTTATTTTCCGTTTGCTCAATAACAAGCTAAGGATGACATGCCACAAGCATGACCTAATAACATAGTCTTAGCTGGTTGTACAGGGAATTGAATTAGCTCTAATAGCCTATCGACACAACACAACCAGTTGAATCAGTTTGCTCTTCCAATAAAATTTAATAAATAATGATGTGGTGTATCCATTATGCTGATTTGTAGGTAAATTATTTCCCTTCGAGGTTTGATCCCGTTCGTCATGCGGAAAGGTTCCCTCTAACGCCGTTAGTCATGAATGGAAAGCGAGATAGGGTAAGTTTCTAGACTTACCCTGTGCATTTACATTACAATGGACTCTTAAAACATGTTCCAGCCTCCAGGAGAGATAATTTCACACTTGCAGTAAAGTCATGTATTACAATGGTAAATCTGTGGTTAGTTGAAATGCATTGTGATAGTTAAAACTAAGCTTAAAACTAACAAATGAGAAAGGAAAGAAGTTAAAACTGGAAAAGAGAACTTGATGTTTCTCTGGCTAGAAAAAAATGTAGTTCTTGGGGTTTGTGTTGGAATGAATTTGTGCTACTTGTGTCAATGATAAATGAACTTATTGGTTGTGCAGTGCATTATTGAGAAGGAGAACAACTTCAAGCAACCAGGAGAGAGATACCGATCCTGGGCACCAGACAGGTACTTTTTTACCATTGTTTCCTTGGTAGATGGGTAGTTTACTGGACACTCAAATGTGTTTCAACTTTGAAACCAGGCAAGAGCGATTTTTTAGCCGCTGGGTTGAGGCATTATCTGAACCCCGTGTTACCTATGAGCTCCGCTCCATCTGGATCTCTTACTGGGCTCAGGTGAGCTATAATATTCGCCAGTTTTGCTTTCTCCGATTCTACCGAAATTTGTTCTGTGTTTACCTGGAAATTGAGAATGTCTGTCTAAAACATGCCCAACGACGATATGATGATGGCCTATGATGCATCTCTGCTACAGGCTGACAAATCGCTTGGTCAGAAGCTAGCTTCTCGTCTCAATGCCCGACCAACTATGTGAACGTAGAGAGCTTGTAGCCACTTTGGAAGAAGAATAAAAGCTGAGTGCGTTGACATGTTTGTCTGCTGTGCTGTATCGTAATACTAGGGGGAGTTGTCATGCAATTCGAAACCTTACGTTTTTAATCCAATAAGGCTGCCGTTTTACGTGCTAGCAAATTGCCTACGAACTGCAATTTCATTATTGGCTATTTATGAACTTGAGTTGGAATAGCAGCGTCTCTCTCCCTCCCCCTCTTCATTGAAATGATTACTTTATTGATCTGTCAACTGGCTGGGGAATCATATTTATTCCATTTTTTTTTTTGTGAAACAAAAAAACCCAAGAGTTTTATCTGTGGGATACCTTTATTCTACGTTACGATTCCGGGAAAGAACACCGTTAATGAACGACGCCATAGCGTCTAGGAAGTAAAATGGCGTCGTTTGACACCTGGAGTGGCTGGAGAAATATAGACACATTGCGTCTCCCTAGGATGCTCGAGAATGTCACGTGTGACGTGTCATTTCTAATTATATCATCTTTTATTTAATAGAATGCGAAAGCGCAATAAAACATTCATAACATGCCATTCCTGAAAATTGCATGAGTTTAATTAATGTACATATGCATCTTTATTTTTATTAAACGCCAATTTTACAATTTTGGCACATCCTACGAGCAAAATACAAAATACAAAAGATCTCGGCAACCCACCGAGCAACAAGAAACTTAGCAAATAGGAGCAGCCGTCGAAACACAGGCCTTCCGGAGATTTTTTTTTTCGAAAATGGATAAAAAAAATTACGAAATTGAGGCTATTTTAAAAAAAAAAATATTGCGGATGCAGGGCCCTCGCGGCAGTCAACCGCGCAGGCGCTTGCTCCTTCACGAGCGCACATAAGGCCGGCTTTGGTATAAAGCAAAGCTAGCAACCAAGTATAGATCCTCCCTCGCCCTCGTTGTCCCTCACTCAGTACTTTATCTTCGTCATCCTCGCTCGCTCATTGAAGCAAATCTTCCCTCACCTCGGACACCTTTATCGGTATTAAATATTTTTTAATTAAGTATTTTTATGTTATGCATAGGTTGTTAGTAATATGTTTTTATTTTTTTGTTAATTTTTTTTTATGAACGAGGTATCCGGGCCAGTTTGTGCGCACCTCGACTACCTTACGGGGACTAGCACAACAACCACCAGTCGCGACCCCCACTTAAGTCACGGAGCTCGAGTTGGGAGATTTGAAGCAGGGAACTGACAATGATAATACATCTCTCAATCAACTCGGCCATAAAAGCAAAGTTGGCCTCCTCACTCAGTGATTTCTCTTGATAGTTTGAGCTCCTCATTTGGCCTGTGCTTTCCCTCGGCATTTTGAGGTAAGTTTTGGTGTAGTTATTTATTTCGGTTTCTTAGGTATAAATTTATTTATTTGAAATGTTAATAAGATTTAATGAGTATATTTAGTTGAATTGTGATTTTTTTTAATGTAATTCTATGTTACTTATTGGTTGTTAGTAATATATTTTAATGTTTCGTTAATATTTTGGTAATAGTTTTAATGTTTTTGTGTTTTATGTTCTTTATGGGTTGCTATGGACTTTTTCGAAAAATAGGGTAAAAAATATTTTTGAATTTAGATATTCTTTAAAAATATTTACGGATTTAGGATTGAGAAAGGGCTATTTAAAATATGAAAAAAAAAAGAAAACCCCAAAAAAAGGTCTGTGAAACAGCCACACATGCGCTATATCTATACATTTTATTTTGAAGGGCACCTAAGTTCGTAAATATTTTTTTACCCTATTTGCATTTGTTGTATTATTATTATTTATTTTGTTATGGCATTATTTCATTTTTTTATATCGATAGTTACAATGTTAATTAATTAATGTGTAGGAGAAAATATTTATTAAATTTAGATGCAAAATAATTTGTAATTTTTTTATTTAGCATAACGTCATTTAGATCTTTTGAGACTATGCACTGGGAGGTAGAATAGTACAAAATGAATATGGATATGATTACGAAGGTGGAAAATCTACTATATTTGAGTTTAGAAATATATTCACATTTGATGAGTTGCGTGCTACGATTGAGCGCGAGTTGAATATAACAAAAAATCAGTGTCTAGTCTAATGTATAGATAAGCAGTTCTAACGCCCAGTTGTATTATATATGGCATTGTGGCGGTGCATAATGATGTTGTAGTTAAAATAATCCAGCATTTTACACTTCAGCGTGGTTCTATGAGGTTTTTACAGTTTTATGTATATGTAGATGAATACCAAGTGATAAATGATTCAGCTAGAGAGATTTCAATGTTAGTGAAGATGACGTTAATCAGTACGTGGAGTATGATAATAATGATGATAATGATGATGATGATAGTGATGAAAAAGATGATTTTTGGGTCGACAGACATGAAAAAGATGTCGGAGGTGACAATATGGAGACTTACTATAACACACATTGTAATAATCTCATTTCGCCTTTGGTACACCTACCGCCCTATTCATATATTGACTTTGATATGATGCAAGTAGTTACAAGAGCCAAGTCAGGCCATATGCTATTTGATCCATTAAAAGAATTTGATGTTGGGATGTTATTTCCATCACGGGATGCAGTGCAGTTGGCTGCGAAAGAGTATTCTCTGAGAAGAAATAATCACTTTCGCAGTGATGAGACAAAGAAGGAAAAATAAGTGATAAAATATGGTAATTCAAATGAACCGTGTGATTGGAGGTTCCGTGCAACTAATAAAGCGAGTATCGTGTTTTGAAAAATTAACTAAGTATAGTAGGCCACATATATGTAGTAATCCTTAAATGTCAAGGAATCATTGGTAACTTGATCAAAAGTGCCTATGCAGCCAGATAGAAGCAATGGTTGCCACCCAACTAGATATCAAAATCAAGCCACTAATGATCAAGATTAAAGACAAATTGGGCTTCGAACCTACTTATCGTAAAACCTGGACAACTAAATAAATGACGATTGCCAAAAATTTTGGAGGATGAGATGGGTCATATGGTAAGTGGAGAAAGTATATGAATGTAATAGGGTTAGTAAATCAAGGTTCTCATTCTGTGATTGATGATTATATGAACATAGATTAGAGTAGTCACATTTTCAACCGGATGTTTCGGACTTTGAAATAGATGATTGAAGGTTTCAAAAGTTGTCATCCTGTGATATTTGTTGATGAAATTTTTTTGTATGGAAAATACCGAGGAATGCTCTTTGTGCTGCCTCACTTGATGGCAACAATCATATATTTTCATTGGCATTTGCTGTGGTCAATCGAGAGAATATTGAAAATTAGACTTGGTTTGTGGATCTGTTGCCGAGATATGTCACTAGTAAAGAAAATATTTGTGTAATATTAGACAGACAAATCGAGATTCAGAAAGTAAAGGAGACGAAGGGTATCATCCTCCACATGGTCGCGATATATATTGTCACGCCCTCACACCCCAGGCACAAGCGCACAACTCCCTTCGCTAAACTGAACTCTCGAGTCCTACAATTCACTTATCGAGAGGTGCATAATAAGAAGAAAAGCATGCACAAGCGATAACATACACTCCTCCGTACAATCATCAATGGGAACCTGAATAGCGAGAACATAACGAATATGCATCTATAAATGGCATTATTAAGAGTTTGTACAAAAGTGCAGGTAGACTAGTCCTGCTGATAGGTCGGGTAACGGAACTAAATCAAAAGACAACTATAACATGTCCCCAGAAGAAACTGACCGACAAGGTCATCACCAAAAGACTACACAGTAAGTTAGAAAACCTCTAGGTCGAATTGCTGGAATCATCAGTCTACTCCGCATCCTCAGTAGGCTCGTAGTCCGAGAAAGTCTCGGAACGCACATCCATGATATCCTCCATCGTAGTATACTCCAGCTCGTCCTTTGAAGCCTCAATCACAATCACCTCCTCGGTGTCTTTCAATGTAGGGGTCTTCTCAAGTATGTTTCTAGAACCAGCAACTGATACCTCTACCTCTACGAAATCCCGAATGGGATGACCCAGCTAGGGATAACTCCATGAGGCACATCCGTGGGCTTCAGCAGACCATTGGTGATATCACATACCCTATAGAACCAAGCCTCAAACCTATGGGGTTTCCAGTCTTTACCACCTTCGTCGACCCAAACCATTGTACACTTCCTAACATACACAATACCTCTACCATCTGGAAACTCATCAAAATATGTTGTCATCTCCTTAGGGTCACCTAGTCCAGTCGACAGCATCCTCAAGGCTTGGGGTTTGAAAAATATGGTCCCACAACGGGGTGAGATTGATATCTCAGTAAGATAGGTCCTAACCCTAGGTCAGGCTGACAATGCACCCAGAAGAATGCAAACAATGATCGAGAACATGCATTTAACAGTATAAGACACTTATCAATCATAAAATGCCACATGGGTACAAGCGATTGACAATCGACTAGTCATGACATCATAACTTATCAATCAAGTCAAGTTGATGATACAAAATCAAGCCACACGTTCCACCATTCCGAACTTTCTCATGAATCACACATGCGTTTAGAACAGCTCAAACTTGATCCGCATTATTACGCCTCAGACCATCAAATTGATAAACCCGCGTAAACGCATCAGGTTTTCAAGTGCCATTCCAGGCCTGTATTGACACATATCAAATCTCGTCTCGCGTCTCAACACATAAGGATATTGGCCATTTCAACCCCACGTCTCAACACATCAGGTTACCAATCCACACAACCCCGCGTCTCAACACCTCATGGTATCACAAGTTCTCAAGCATGCCACAATTTATTTCAAATCAATTCATGATCAAGTACAAGCTCATGCATTGAGCAAACAGTCTATAGCATGCGAGGCAGTCAATTTCAACGCTCAAGAGTGGCAATCAACTCATGGCACAAGCATTTAACAAGCATTCAAGTCATCAATGACTCACAAAGACTAACATTGGACAATTACACCATAGCTCACGAAAACTAACTCAATTCATGCCCAATTCATTTAGTTGAGTCCAATCCTCCTAGTCAAGATTTAAAAACTCCTTACTTTAAGCTCAAATTAACAAAAATCTCCTTTCAAGGTCCTCCAAGGGTTCGGCCTTAGCAATCCAAAATAGGGCAGTGTATACCTAATGGAATTTCATTCATTTTGTCAATTTTTCCTCGTCCAATCATCGAATCACTAAGCATAAATCTTATTGACATCTCAATTGATATCATCATATGCCTCAATGACGAAATTAGAGCTCAAATATACCTCTAATAGCCCTTAAAGTTTCGGTTTGCACAGAACCGAAACAGGGCATTTTCAATTATGTGCATACCTCCCTCAAACATTCCATAAACTATCCTAAGTCCTCAAATTATCACTTAAACTACTTGCTAACATAAATTTCTAGGTATTAGGAAGCCTCACCGAAATTTTGAAACCAAGGCGACGCCGAATGGTCCACGAATAGGTTCGGTTTCTCACGTTTCTCGCCGGGTCAGAATTTATCCTTCAAACACGGCACCATTTCGGCACCAAAACTCCATCAAATTCGTCCAAAATTTTTAACATAGCTCAGTCAAACATATCTTTACATGTCTACAAACTACCACCGAAAATTTGAAACGATTCGAGGTCCTATGGAGGCTTAATGAAGACTTACCCTCAGCTACGACAAAATTCGTCGACTTTCGGGGAAACGGCTGGCCGGAGCTCTACCGGTGGCCAAATGCCGAGATTCAAATTGAGTCTGGTCGGCAAGAGGCAAGGTTTGATGTTGGTAATCGACTCGAGTCCAAACGATAGTCGGAAGTGGCGCTCGAGATCGGCGAAGCGGCAGTGGCGATTTGGTCAGGCGGGAGCTAGTTCGGCCAAAGAAGAGAAGAAGAAAAGGAAGAAGAAGGTTGGCTATGGAGATGGTGTTCGGCTGAGCATAGAGAGGAGAGGGTATACACCAAGTTGAGAGTCAAACCTCAAGGAATGGAAGATTAAAAGTTGGTTAATTAATGTCAATCCACCATCTAGTGACACATGTCCTCTTGTCAATCAATGGCTCATCCAATGGCTATTAATTTCCTAAATTTTCGGCAGCTAGAGGTTGGGGTCAAAGACCAAAAAGCCCTTATCCATTTATTAAGGCAAGGCTAAGGCTTGAGGGGTAAAACGGTAATTTCACCCTTAACTTTCGAAACATCGTTTTCCTAATTCTAATTTTCCTCGATGATGTGACATCTAATCCAATTATAATATTGAAATTTTTGGTTTTTCATTTTCAAATTTCGAGACTCGTCTCTAATCCATTTCTCTGTCGAATGTAATTTCAGACTATCCCGAACTGACGGTGGCTTTTGCAAACGTTGCACGTATCAACTCTGTGATTCTCATCACACTTAGGGCTCGTCGGTTCATAGAGACTTTAGTTGTCATGTAATTGCGAGGGTCTATTACTAGCTCCGATGATCTCGATCGTTATCGTTCGATTTAGAAAAATTTTGCAAATTATACATTGGTTAAGCGGCATCACCCGCGCTCCAATCGTATAACGCTAGCAATGCGTTCCTTAATCATTCTTAGATCGGTCTTTAATGGCTCTAAATATTCCCTCGACAATCTTTATGGTCAAAGTGCCATTTCCTATTCGAGTTCCCTAGGTCCACGTATCTTGTCTTGTGTTAGCCTTTCCCTTCTGATTAATTAACTCGAGATTGATCAGATCCGAACAAGATATGACTGAAATACATTGTTAGATATATTTTCTCATTGATTAGTCTCGAATTGACAGAAAAATCAGAATATCACATATATTGCATTCGACATGTTGTCAATAACTACAATAAACACTTCAAAAATGCCAAAGAGAAAAGACTTGTTCAGATGGCAGGTAAATTTTCGAATTTGTCAATTTGAGGAAAAGATGTCTTCATAAATTTGTGTGACAAGTACTTATTATTGTTGTGACGTACAGCTTACGAGATCAACAATGGAAATTCTTGCACATCATAAGCCGAATTAGAGAATGGTATCCACAAAAAGCTGAATGGTGTGACCAGATTCTAAAGGAGAAATGGATGAAGGCTTATGATGTTAAAGGAAGGAGATATATATCGATGACAATGAATTTAGTTTAATCGATTAATGGGATGCTGAAGGGTCTTTGTGCTCTGCCAATAATAGTTATGTGGATAAGATATTATATCAATTGGTCAATTATTTTGACACAAGAAAAACTACTTGTAGGAGGCAAAAAGACCACTGATAGGTATATACTCAATTTACGGGTGATACGCTCGAGCGAAACAGTCAAACTGCAAATGAGCATGATGTGACACAGTTAGACTCTGATAGAGGGGTTTTGAATTTAAAAATGGATATAATATATTTAGAGAATCAGTGTCAGAAACACTTAGTACATCTAGACCTACAAACGTGCACATGTGAAAAATTTCATGAGATGAAAATCTCATATTCCGACGTAATTGTAGCATGTAAAAAACATGCAATTGATTGCCATGCATTCATAGATAAAATCTATACGTTAGATAGAGCACTTCAGTGCTATCAGTACATGTTTCATCCATTGGGGCATCATGCTTACTGGCCTGAATCTGAAGAGCTGCCATTAGTGCCAAACCTGAACATTATAAGGTAGAAAGGAAGGCCCCTTGCATCACGGATACGTAATGAAATGGTTTGGATTATGCCAACTAGTAGGACTTCATTAACCATTGCACCAACTGTGGAAAATCAGGTACAACAGGGAAACTTGTGCATACAGATTGCCCCGGGTATAAAATTTAGATAGTGTGTAAACATTAAATGTAGTACATTTGATTCTCATACTCAATTTAGTTGTGTGAATTAGTAGATATATGAATTTTTTGTAATGTTATAATATCATAGTTGTTCGATATATACTAAGTTTCTCTGTTCCATTTGTAGGCGTGGAACAGAGGAATTACATATAGCCAGGACCTGAGAATGATTCACTACTTACACGGCAGGCCCGACATAGATCACAGGCCCTATGAGACGCTGAGATAATTAAAAATTTAGTAGTTGATCCGTCATTTAAAACATGTAATAAAATTACTACTAACGGTAAATGCAACATTTTACAGATAGATTAGAATCAAGTTCTCAAATGTCAGTAAGGAGGATTAACGCTACATGTACATAAACTTGATGATCACATAGTACCGTATCTTTGAGTTTCGGGATTTTATGAAGTTTATTCAATGAGATTTTGGCAACTTGATTGGCATTTGATTACAGCTCTGGTTGAGTGGTGGATGCCCGAGACTTACACCTTCTATATGCTGAAAGGTGAATGCACAATCACACTGCAGGATATCGCGACTCTTACATGGCTTCCCATTGATGGAAATATAGTTAGTAGCTCCACTAATATGAATTGGGGCACTCTTTGTGAAAATTTATTTGGTGAGCGCCCGCCCCAGTTGTGTGGTTCGATCGTAAAGTCAGGCTGGCTGAGAGAACGCCTTGGTGTAATTCTTGACGACGTCAATGAGGTTATCATACTGCAGTATGTTAGGGCATTCATTCTTTAGTTGCTTGAAGGATTTATCTTTTCAGATAAATTAGGTGCTAAGGTTAGTTTGATTTTTCTTCCACCACTAGAGCACATTGAACATCTTACACAGTGCAGTTGGGGTTGGGGTTCAGCAGTGCTTGCGTAATTGTATTGGAAGCTATGCAATGTGACCAATCCATTAGCGCACCAAATCAGTGGTGCCTTACATGTATTATAGATTTGAGCATGAGATCGCTTCAGCTGTGTCTCCCCATCTATAAAAAAACATGATCCTTTACTAGATGCACCTCTTGGTATTCAGTATATGATATATTGTTTTTTCATTTCGTGAGTCATAATTTTTTTTAGTGCGTGTAATATATGTAACTATTCTTTTTTTTTTTAAATGTAGATGAAGTCAAGCCCGACAAATAACAGAGGTCCCAAAAAACATATTTGCGCTAACAATTTGATAGAATGACATCCACATATGTAAGTAATGATAGCAATCAACGAGTTCAATGTAATGTTAGCTTTTAAATTAATTCTTCATTTAATTTGATGTGTTTTAATACGATAATAGATTACTTGGGAGCCCTACATCGATGACATTCTCCAGACTCTACTAGATTACTGCCTGTAGGGACAACACATTTGGAGGGATCGTGTCCCACTCGTCTGTTTCCACATCATTGAGTGGCTTATCTAGATAGAGTTCTTCATCAATTTGGTCTGCAACAAGCAATACTTACTCCTCTCTATAATCATACATTCTTTCATAATATTGAATTAAGGCCACTTGCAAGAATTTGGTCGATTTGCACATACGATGGATTGATATATGGTACGATCGTCTTGACTATATAGTCTATAGTGTTCCTGCAATGGAGCCACTTCACTATCATTCAGAATATATGGAGTGGTACCGTAGACACATACTGAGGTGGATTTCTTACAAGGTATGTGCTATGGGTACAATGATTCGTGCAAACACTTTTAATTTACTTCATTACTGATTTTTTAGTAATATAAGTTATTGACATTTGATAACTTATATTGACTTTGATTTCATGACTAAGGTGATGGCGTGGAACAAATCACACAATTGAGTTTCACTACATCTATAGCGAGGATAGATAGGGCAATGCTATGCACCTATAATGAGAAGAGGCAGATGACGATGATGCCATAACTCAAACCAACACCTACATTAGCACTTATTGAGCCGCACGAGGATGACCCACCCGAGACTATTTAGTCGCCCGAAGGACCACCCGAGCTCATCTAGTTAATGATGTTGTCCTTTACCTCTTGACCTATCATACGACAGATTTCACTCCGGGGTTCACTTTAGGGTTTAACCATATAGATTTCAATGCAGGGTTCAGCCAATTTATCGGCCAATTTCATGAGAGATCCGATTTTGCCTTCTGTAACAATCATAGTCCCATACTCTAGCTAATTCTTAGAGTTCTTATGGATCCGATTTCTCTCCTCTTTTCCCATGCCCTTCTATAGTAGGATACAGACTGTTTAAGCGTGAGATATTTTCTCACTTTGATGATTCATTCATATCACAGGCACGTTTCCTATCACAGGATATGCACTCGTCATCTACACATTCTACTCATCCGGAATCTCATCTTCGTTCGTGGTACAATATTAGACTTGCCGAACGACGGAGACGACCTGATTGCGGAACAAGAGGCCACGTAGGATGACAACATCATCAGTGAATATAATTGGGGTTGAGGATTATTACAAGTTTGATTTGCTGAATTTTTTTGGTCATAGATTATTATCAACGTTCTTATAATTTGGATATGTCATCTTCATAAATCTTACCAATTTTATTTTATGAATATTTTTATTAATTATTTACACACTAAATAAATTAATTACATAAATACTAAATTATTTATTAATTATATATCTTAACAAAATTTTCAATTAATTATTGATAATTATGTTACGAAAAGTTTTAAAAGGAAAAAAATATATTTACAAATTTATATAAATATAAATATTGTAAATATAAAATAATTTAAAAAACATAAAAAAAATACGAAATTAAAAAAAAAGGGGACCCGTGTTGCAGTATGGCTACTACACAGGCCTCATGCGGTAGTGCCCCGTTTTCGTATATAAAAAAAATTTAGCCCTAATTTTGTAAATTTGTTTGACCCATTTTCAAAAATAAATAAATAAATAAAAACCCTTCCTCCAGATAGATAGAGTAAGCAATGACATTGCGAATGACACCCTGATCTCCACCATGTCATTGAACATCACCTAAGTGACTCCGCCCAACTCGCGAGTCGTAGCGAAATCATGAGATCTGGATTTATTATTATTAAAAATTTTCTATAATTTACTATCATGATCGATCTGGATAGTCCAATTCAAAATGAACGGTCCAGATTAGTCCACATCATTTCTCACTAAAAAATTATTGATTGATCTGATCCGTCCATTTTGAATTGAACGGTCCAGATTTAATGGCACCTCTAAATTTATGTCACTAAATACTTTCCCAAAATCATGCCATTGGTGGTAATCATGTCTTCCCCCCTTAGGGGCCTCGTCAAGTGATCCATGGACTTTGCAATATCATCAAGGCCTCCTGTCACGGCCCAATTTAGCTAGTAAGGAGGAGAATGATGTGGGCCCATGGGCCCGAAAAGCCCACCATTATGGGGGGTCATCGGTTCCGGTTTCGGGGTGGGTCGGTCATGGCCTGTTGTTGCCCTTGAACGGGGCCCGACTTTTCTTTTTCGTTTTATCGTATACATTATACAATATGCAAATTAGGCCATTGGGATTTTGAACTTGTTTATTTCTTTAGGCAACCACAGACCGTTTTGGCATTGACTCAGGATACTGCACCAGTCACCGATGAGGGGGGCCATCCTTCCGGAAGAAACAATGCCTGCATATAAAGTTTTTTTTTTTTTTTCACAAGGCATGGTCCCTCGAATGCTTCGCTTAACATGGCTGTTGATCTGGTCTTCGCCGGCACCCAACATAGTGTGCATGCAGCATCGACCATCATCATCCTTCTTACGTTTTGTCTTCAGGTAACTTACCAGCTGGAAAGTGCAGTCTGGCCATCAATGGACGTGGCGCCCGTGTTTTCCTGTCGAATCCCATCGCGCAAACAATGATGACAGTTTTTTCTCAAGAGTTGCCATGAGTTGTTTATTGGATGTCTTTAAGCATCTATCTTCTTTTGGTAACACTCATAAAAATTGTTTCTGTTCCAAAATTATTCCCGGAACACTTTTAGAACATAAACGCGTATGATAAAAAAAAGTTTCAGGAGTGTTCCGAGAAACGCTTTTGACAAAAAAAACACTTTTGTACCCAAAAAAAGAAATAAAAAAAATTATTTATGATTTTTAGAACAATTTCGGAACAATTTCGTGCAAGCCACCGACGCCGTCCTCTGCCGCCACGCCACCACCACGACCACCACCCGGCGGCCGGTTGCCGCCGCCGCCAGCAGCTCGCTGCTCCCTCCCGCCCTCCGGTGCCCACTGCCGATCCTTTCTTTTGGCGAGAAAATTATTTTTTTTTAACTTACCAAACACGTTTCTATTTTCAAAAATCGTAACTGGGAACAGAAACACAAAAAAATATTTATGTTTCAAATATGTTCTCAGGTACAGAAACATTACCAAACGCATCCTAGAGCTAGGAATAAGTTCCAAAGAAGATTACTAAGTGAAGGTGTCCTATAATGGAGGCGCAAGTAGTAATGACCGCAAAAATGGAGATGTAGGGTGAGTGGGACATTTGGGGCTTAGTGATGGCATTGCTAAACCCTAATCAGGATCAGGTCTTCAAATCACTTAAGTGATAATTTACGGAGTAGATGTAGACTCATCTACGATGACGACGATGGAAAAATTCTTTTAATGAGAGACTATAGAGATGGTGATTCATATTATTGCCTTTCACCTATAATAGTAGAAAAATCGAGAACATCGTGAATTAGTTGAGGTAAAATTGTAAAAAAAAAAAAATGTCAAGTCTATTGTATTTTTGCTAATTCAGTCGTGAACTTTTTAATAAACTTTTTAATTTGTGCAATTCAATACATTCGCTCAATTTATTAATATTTTTTAAATTTTTAAATTTTTATTCTTTTTTGGTCATTTTTATCCTCGCCTAGATCTGGAGGCTTGCTCAGCCACTTCAACGACTTTCATGCCCAGATCTGGCGAGCTCGGCAACAGCGATGCCATGACCGGGCGAGTCCGGGCTCACCAAACCATGGCGTCTCGTCCTCGTCGGTGGGCGAGCGACGGCGACGCCATGGCCTGCCCAGATCTGACGACGGCCGAGCCCTGCCATCACCCTGCGGAGCGAGCTGGAATCGCATGAATCGGGAAGTAGCTCGGCTCCGGTAGAAGCCCTCGAAGCAGGGAGCAGAGCGGAGTGGAGTGAAGCACGCCTACATTATGCGGGTTTTTGTTTCTTGATCTAATCCTGTTGATTGAGGTGTGCCGAAGATGGAGAACGGCTTTGATTGGAAATTGGCTGATAAGTTCTCTGGAAGGGCGCTTAACGATTCTTCTTCCAGGATCAACTCCAACAATGATAGGTTGTTTTCAGGTCATGGAAGTCGTTGAAGTGGCTGGGCAAGCCTCCAGATCAGGGAGAGGAAGAAGACGACAATAAAAAATAAAAAAAAATTAAATTTTAGAAATATTAATAAAATATTTCCTCATCAGCATCCATCAATGTACACATCTGCGTCGATCGGTCAAAATTGACTGGATGAGGCACAAAAAAAAATATAGCATTGAATTGACATAAATACAAAAAATTTAATACTGCAGTGACAAAATTAAAAAGATTTAAAATTGAATTGATAAAATTCTAATAAGTTTAGGAATTTTTTTTGACAATTTTCCTGGTAGCGGTTGGAAACCATAGCCAGTTATACTTTAGCTATTCACAGTCTTGCGGGCTCCCTGCCGCCGATTGCAGTACATTTAAATAACTTCTCTTGTCTACTGAAGCAAAAATATAAACTATGTTTTTCATGCTAATTTGAGAGTTCTGCATATTCATTAAACATTTGGTTAATCGTGAAGAAAAGGAAAATGTTTAAATTTTATTGTTAGTGCGATAATTGTAAAAAAGAGAAGCGGTCATTGTTGCGCGGAAGCAAGTAATCGAACGATAAAATAGACAGAACGATTAAAGTAAATCTAACACTAGATGCACGTGATTCAGTCGTAAAGACCTACGTCCACGGGGAGAGCAGCAACGAATTCCGCTATAGATCAAGCGATACACGGAGATTACAGATCACTCGATTTACACAAACACACCCTTAGTATTTTTCAGGCTCAATTACATCTAAGAATACACACAGTGTTTAGCCTCAAATTCCTAGCGAAATAATCTCTCAATCTCGCAAAAGAATTAAAATACAAATTTAACCTCAAAATTTAACCGACTTCGACACTTAAATTTTTGATGTAATTTCATGAACAAAATCAATAAAGATAATCCCTTGCCAATCACTCGAATAACAACGCTTCAAGCCTCTGTATCAAGCAACGGCGTTTCTAGGTTTCACTTCAACAACGGTTCTGCCACTCTCGATTAAAAAGGCACCCACGAAACCGAATTCGTATATTTATATGCACATAATAATCAATCCAAGTCAAGGTCCATGGAACGCTATCCTAATCAGCCTATGTTGACCGAAGACAAGTTATTTAATTCGAATCTCCATTGCACTTTCCAATATTTATCCACAGATTGCATTTATTTGAATATTATTATGTTTCACGATTAGCAACTCAATATATTTCGATCGATTTCGAGTGTGCACAGAAAATCCAACTTCCACTTGAATCTTGTAGATAAATCTTATCCGCAATTTCGAATTTTCGCGTCGGGCTCCAAATCGAAACATATTCTAACAATCTCTACCTTGCCTCGATATTTGAGTCAAGTCACAATCGTTTCGTTGATAATCCGAACATCACCGCTACTACTCTACCACCCCCAATGAGCTCAACCGCCACAGGTACCATTCAAATCCAAGCCACACTTGAACTTCACCATAACTGAGGACCTCATTAGAATACTAACTGCATATGCACCTTTAACTGCTTTACAAGTACTATCTAATATAAGCTCCTTAATCATATATAAAGCAAAACCACTATTGCATCCATATCTGTTAGTAGATCGAATATGTACCTGATCAATATCAGCATTTACAGTAATCGTCGGCACTACATGCTCCACCTCGTTACAAACACCATTTGTGTCGATTACCACGCTAGTATCAGCTACCTCATAAGCTTCTGGTTGCCACTACACCTCAAGCTGAATATCGCCCAGATCCATATTAACACTGCTATAATCACTCCTAGCTTGAAGTACTGGATACTAATCAAAGGTAACTTCTTTGCTGCAAACAGATGAATTTATTTTCGGGCACCACAACTAATAGCCCCGCTCACCTTGTGCATAGCCATGGAATATGCATTTTACCCTCATATCGAGCTTATCATCACTTACTCGAACCATTCTAAAAATAGAATTATCAACAACATTACCTGACCACACTTCTTCGGGAGTCTGATATCCAATTGCAGTTGATGGGGATCTATTCACTAGGTTGTTCGTTATACTAAGCACATCAGCTGGAATTTTCTTAACCATACCAGTACTAGAAATTTTTTTATGGGCTGTCTCTAGAAATGTGCTGCTCATCAATTCTACAAAATGTTATGATTTACTAGCACTAGTGCGGTGCTTCACTATGCTCTTTTTCATGCAGAATTTATTTACAGCTTCGAGCAGGACTCCATGCTACTGTCAGTTCGCACATGCTTGATCAACTTACCAGTTTCTATTCCGATCAAAGCTCTGGATCGCGTATTCCTGACAACAACTTCAAACTTGTGCTTCCGCACAAATACCCAGGACTTCCTCGAGTAGCCATTAGATTCTCGAATATATGTCAACGTCTCGGGAGCAAAACTTATCAATGTCTCACCTTGAAGTTTATACAGGCCGCCATACTTGATTCCTTTCATTATAATTAGGGCACCTTATCTTCAAAACTCCACCTCGTGAAGAATACCTGCATGCAGCTGAATCTAGGGCATCCAAGGAAATTAAGTTCTTTTTCAATTTTGGAAGGTGTTGTACTCCAGTCAATGTCCTCACAATACCATCATACATTCTGATTTTAATATCACAAACACCTATAACATCGCATTTAGTGTTGTTTCCCAACGGCACTTTACTACTACTTGTGCACTGATAAGTAGCAAACCAGTTCTTGTTTGGTGTAGTATGAAAAGAACAACTAGAATTCATAATCCATCCGTCAAACGACGAATCCTCAATGACAGACAAGACACAATAGACACCATCAGAATTTCAGCTATAGCTGCAACATCATCTGCAGATTCAACTTTAATTCCCTTACCCGTTTCATTTTTCAGCTTAAAGCAATTCTTTCTAAAATGCCCCCTCTTGCCACAGTTCCAACAGACAACATTGCCAGTCCTAGACTGACTGTATCTATTTATGTTCATATTACTTCTGCTAACACGAGTACTAGCTCTTATTCTTTCACTTACCAAAACAGCAGATACAAATTCGATAGATTCTTTTCTACGAATATCCTCACTCAGAATTAAATCTCGAATCCCATTAAACGTCAAACTTGTCGACCTAAAGAAATTACTAACAGTAGTAACAATAGTATTTCAACTATCAGGCAATGAGGACAATAGAATCAAAGTACGTACCTCATCTTCAAAGCCAATCTCAATTGAACTCAATTGACTAACAATCACATTGAATTTATTGATATGATTCATAATTGACGCACCTTCGCTCATCTTCAAGTTAAACAGATGTCCCATCAAATAGACCTTGTTGATGGCAGAGGGCTTCTCGTACGTGCCCAACAGGGCTTTCATCAAACCCGCGGTAGTCTTCTCCTTGACGATATTAAACGCGACGTTACGAGCTAACGTCAGCCGAATAACACCAATCGCTCGTTTATCCAACAATTCCCAATTGGCTTGCTTCATCGTTTCTGGTTTCTTCCCAAATAGGGGTTCGTGCAGCTTCATCTGATATAAATAATATTCTATCTGCATCTTCTAGAAACCAAAATACTTCCCCTCAAATATGTCGATTTTTCCTTTAGCTTCTTCTGTCGCCATCGATTCGCTTCAACTCAAGCAAGTCTAGCTCTCATAACAATTGTTGTACGGAAGCAAGAGATCGAACGATAAAATAGACAGAATGAGTAAAGTAAATCTAACACTTGATGTACGTGGTTTGGTCGTAAAGACCTACGTTCACGGCGAGAGCATCAACGAATTTCACTATATATCAAGTGATACACGGAGATTACAGAGTTACGCAAAAACAATCTTGGTGTTTTTTAGCCCCAATTACATTCAAGAACGCACATAGTATCTAGCCCCAAATTCCTAACGAAATAATCTCTCAATCTCGCAAAGGAATTAAAATACAAATCTAACCTCAAGATTTAACCGGTTTTGACACTTGAATTTTTGATATAATTCCATGAACAAAATTAATAAAGATAAGCCTTTGCCAAGCACTCGACGAACGGCGCTTCAAGACTCTGTATCAAGCAACGGTGTTTCTAGGTTTCACTTCAACAACGGTTCTGCCACTCTCGATTAAAAAGGCACCCACGAAACTGAATTCATATATTTATATGCACATAATAACCAATCCAAGTCCAGGTCCATGGAACACTATCCTAATCAGCCTATGTTGACCGAAGACAAGTTATTTAATTCGAATCTCCATTGCAATTTCCAATATTTATCCACAGATTGCATTTATTTGAATATTATTCTGTTTCACGATCAACAACTCAATATATTCCGATCGATTTCGAGTGTGCACAGAAAATCCAACTTCCACTTCAATCTTGTAGATAAATCTTATCCGCAATTTCGGATTTTCTCATTGGGTTCCAAATCAAGACATATTCTAACAGTCATTTACATACCTCTCCAGAAGCGATGCTGAATGCCTTCTGTTGAGATACCTATTAACACAAAGATTAACTTTTAGAAGCCATTATGACATCGTGGTGGTCAGCGATTGTTATCGTCGGTACATATCTAGGTTCCAAAGAACGGAGTCCTCCTTTGAAGTTTCCACAACAACCTCCTAGGAACATCTGTGTAGGATTTGTACTGGTCTCATGGTCAGCAAATATCTGCATTATAGGAGACTAGCTGTCACTGTTAGCATAATCTCAAGGGAGGACGTTCAACTTATGAAGCCAATCAGAGCATAATCAACCTCATCAACTTGAAAACATGTGCCGTTTAGCGGAAAACACCCCTTCATTGTTGTACTCCATGGAATTTCCTTAATCATGTGTACTACAAGCAGATGGATTTTATTACTTGATATTGTCACATGCCAAGATTTTCGGGGCACAATTGATCAATCATATGGCCGAGAAGAACCTCAAGACCTGAGGTGTCTTCACATCTAGGGTTTCCAGTGTTCTCTATAATATTCTCAAGGGCAGGTAATACTGTAATTGTCCCGTATTTCAGAAACTTCTCATTTAATATCGGTGGTTAGTTAGTTAGATAGGAAGACGCAATCTGAGCCTTTAGATCGAGATACAATTAACGGTTGTAATTCGATGCCCTTTATTATATAAGAATTTGTCTTCCCCTCATTTTGATTATACAAGAGAATACAAAGCTTTCTTCTGCCAGAGCTCTCTACGATCCGACTAGAAACATCCACCAACAGTTTGTGAATTTGCTTCTCTTATATTGTTCCACTACTTTGCAGAGGGTGCCAAAGTCTTAGAAACCTCACCTATGTTTAAGGTGGTTGAACAGTGGAAACCGTTTCACCTAATGATCAAACAATTTCTAACACCCAAAGGAATACAAAGTCAACTTGGTATAAAGAAGTAAAGGCACAACCACCCTCGAAAAGATTCATTTCCTAAACTATGTTTCTCTATCCCTCTCCAAACAGCTCAGACCACCAAATATATTGCATTTTGCTATACAAAAGGAATGTTTGTATCACACCTATCAAATGAAAACTCCTAACTCATCCATACCCATAAAATCAACTACTCCAACATAAAAAAAAAAAAAAGCTTGAGGAATCTTTAGAAGAACTGTTTCTACCAACACAATTCTTACTGTGATAAAACCATATTTGGCTAAGAAAATTGTAGAAAAACAAATCAATATTGAAAGAAGCAATTCAATTTCTTCCCATTTGTACTTATGTATGATTCGACAGAGCCTGAAAGATGAAATTGGGAGGGAGGGAGAGAGATATGCCCCGCTCTCTAGCAGTTGAAGTAAATCTCCCTCAAACCCACACGCTCACTGGACATGGACGGGCTCTTCTCTCCAGCGCGCTACCTGTCGATTTCTTCATCACCTGTAAAATTATTAAAAAAAGCCACGACTTATATCACGAAACCCCGCCAGAAACACGGTCAAATCAACACTCGAGATCATCAAGCAAAACGACTCCGAACTTTGACGCAATCGGATTCGAGCTCACATGCGCTGGTTACGAAATCAGCTCGGGCCAGCAGAGGGGAAGAAGAGGAGAGAATCGCAAGGAGTGGACGACGGAGCGAGAGACGGGGGAACCGCTCAATGAAGCGGATGCTGGAGAGTCGATCTGGAGAACCGAAGCCGGCGAAGCGTGTTTTAGGCTTTTAGGAATTTGGGTGACTGAACCAGTGAACCGTGCGTAAATAGCTTTATATCTAAGCAATTCGGTTCGGTTAACTGGATTGAACAAAAAAAAAACTGAACTGCCAAATTTTTTTTTGGTTCTTTTAAGTATCCAAACTGATAATCGAACCGAATTGAAAATTTCAGTTGGGTTCGGCTCAGTTCAGTTCAGGTCAGTTCTTAGTTCAGTTATTCGATCATTTTTGACACCCTTAGTATTTATGTATATTTTACTAAATATCATTGACACATTTCTTTAATTTGGATCTAAGGCTGTCCTCGTCAAACTCTTATTTTCTCTTATTGTTTGGTGCATTGGCTGTTCTAGGTCTTGTGGAATAATATATCTAGCAATTATTCGAAATTATAGGGCACGGATATTGAATTACTGATAATTTACTGTAATACTAAAATATTGTTAAGATAGTTTTTAAGAAGATTTCTGCTTGTTGTATTCAGTTATTTAACCCAATTGTAATTGAAAAAAAAAAATTCAAACACCCGAATAACTAAAAAAGCTACTATTTCAACGGAAAATAATCGGTAGAAAAGCATTTCATTTGTAAAAATGTAAATTATTGAAGTCACCATTTGATATAAAAGTGTGCTTGAGAACGGCTTTATCTTTAAATTTCATATGATCCGTTTGCTGATATGAGGAAAACTGATTATTTTTTCTTTTTCAACATTCAATCTATGTCCCATTATATCTGTTTCACATTTAATAAAAAGAATTGCACTATTAACTCACTTGAAAAGTTAGTTTAAAGTCGTGCACTGGGCAATTGATGTTTAGTCGACTTTTAATTTTAAGTTCTAATTTTTCAAGATTTGGCAAAAACGACCAGGCCCATGGACCAAATGATTGGCTTCTAATGTAATCTAACCTAACATTTCGCGGAGCTACTTGCGTGAAAGCTTTTAGCATGTCGGGTGGCTTTGATCGTGCAATTCTTCTCCTATATAAGGGAATTTCCTCGAACCATGGCTCCGATCGGTGGTAGATTATCAATATGAAACATACCCAATAACCTTAATGTTGTGTGCTCAGATCTTCCATTTCGACCCTTTGGATCCTGTATCTTTCGGTGTCTTACAAATTGATGTATTTTACCGAAGTTAATTTAACTTGCTAGCGAAATGTCGAGACAGTGTAAATGCATAAGAGATGAAAGAAAAAGAGAGAACAAATGAAATTAGAAGAGAAAGGAGAAAAGAGTCAAGAGTCTGAAAACGCGGTAGGAGGAGGAGAGAGAGTGCGTTGGTCGAGTAGCAAGAAGTACGAAGAATCCGCGAGAGGGAAGAAGAATAGGTTCTTCGTAGCTTCCGAGGTTTACTTTTCGTATGTTTTTTCTTGAGATATGTTCAGTTGAATTTATAAAACTTATCATGAAAAATACAGTTGATTTTTAAAACTTAGAAAAAAATCTTAAAATTTGTCAAATTTTTGCAATTGAGTCCATCTGTTTACTCCATCCAACTAGATTAATAGAAAATGCTAGCGTGACTTACTTTAATCATTTTTCTCCCCTACGTGGGAAATGGCTTAAGTGACTTATCCCACGTGTGTAAAGCGGTGCCGTTTTGGATCATTTGCCCCAAATCGTTTGAACCCTAAATCTGTTAGGAATGACTATGCAACCTCGAGGGGGTGAGTAGGTTGTTTCGAAACTTTTTCAGATTTTGTGAAAAATCAAAGGTGATATGAAAAAGATCAAGTGATCAAATGTTTCGCTAAATAGTATATAGGTGAATGCAAGCAGAGATATGTGCTATAAAACATTAGCACACAAGATATATAGTGGTTTGGTTTATCTACTAAACTTACGTCCACTTCATACAACTAACAGTCACAACACGGGTTGGAATACACTAGTAAACCGCCTCACAAGTTACAAACAGTACGCGAGATGATCTTTCACATGATAGATCATATTATCTTGATATAGCCTCACTACTTAGAGTTGTACACTTGACTATTGCACGATTATAGGGCAACAACAGATCAGACGATCTTTTACACTTGTGCTTTTCAAATAGAACAAATTACACAGCAACACTTGGAGATTCAATCAGTTCGGGTTCACTCTCATTTGGCCTTCGCGATCTCCTCCTTTCATAAGCCTAAGCAAAATAGACGTTGGAGCATCTTTGGAGGAGCAAAAGAGTCGTTCGAATATGATGGGACAACTTGTCTTTACACTGGAAGGGCTTTATTTTCATCTGACGGGACTTTCCTAAAATAGGTACTGACTTGCTGTTCCGCACTGATAGTTTTAGCTTTTCTTTGACACGACAGAGTGCTTTTCTCGAGAAGACAGATTTCTCCTTGTTGGCCATTTCCATCATATGTAGACAACTTCAACCGGTCTTTTTGAAACATTGGTATGTATGGATTTTATACTCTTCGTTTGACTTGATTTTTCAAGCTCTGATATCACATATTCAATAATCATATTTTTTGAGGTCATTAGCGAATGTTTTTATAAAAGTGCTTCAATCTTCATGCGATATTTACTCTATGGCCATTTCATGATCCTTTGCCATACGCAATAAATATCTGGACACTAATGATAAATAAAATACCAAAGGATCATCAAAATGTTTTATAAGCTGTTTCTCCGATAATCTTTCGCTTTTCGATAATGATAAAACTATCCTGCATAGCTAATATTTTGTCTCATATGTAATACGAGACAAAGTTTATGGAGTGCAATGAAGTAAAGATCTTCATAGCTAATATTTTGTTTATAAGGTGCAGTTACAGATAAATGATTTCTCCAAAAAAGATTTGGAACTGAATCTAGAGAAAGACTCACTAAGTTGATCTTTGATTTTGAAGTTGTTAATCAAACTTAAGTAGTCGCAGTTTCAAGATGTTTGAAAGAGATGAGCAGTTTATACTAAACATCTTGAGAGAGAATTCTATTCTCAATCCCTTAGGTTTTCATCTCTGGAGGAGCAAAAGAGTCATTGGAATCTGATGGGACAAGTTGTCTTTACACTGGAAGGGCTTTCTTTTCGTCTGATGGGACTTTTCTATAATAGGTATTGTCTCATGTGTAATACGAGACAAAGTTTATGGAGTGCAATGAAGTAAAGATCTGCATAGCTAATATTTTGTTTATAAGGTGCAGTTACAGATAAATGATTTCTCCGAAAAAGATTTGGAACAGAATCTAGAGAAAGACTCACTAAGTTGATCTTTTGATTTTGAAGTTGTTAATCAAACTTAAGTAGTCGCAATTTCAAGATGTTCAAAAGAGATGAGCAGTTTATACTAAACATCTTGAGAGAGAATTCTATTCTCAATCCCTTAGGCTTTCATCTCCGGAGGAGCAAAAGAGTCGTTGGAATCTGATGGGACAAGTTGTCTTTACGCCGAAAGGGCTTTCTTTTCGTCTGATGGGACTTTTCTAAAATAGGTGTTGTCTCATGTGTAATACGAGACAAAGTTTATGGAGTGCAATGAAGTAAAGATCTTACAGATAAATGATTTCTCTGAAAAAGATTTGGAACAGAATCTAGAGAAAGACTCACTAAGTTGATCTTTTGATTTTGAAGTTGTTAATCAAACTTAAGTAGTCACAATTTCAAGATGTTCGAAAGAGATCTGCAGTTTATACTAAACATCTTGAGAGAGAATTCTATTCTCAATCCCTTAGGCTTTCATCTTTGGAGGAGCAAAAGACTCCTTGGAATCTGATGGTACAAGTTGCCTTTACGCTGGAAGGGCTTTCTTTTCGTCTGACGGGACTTTTCTAAAATAGGTGTTGACCCGCTGTTCCGCGTTGGTAGTTTTAGCTTTTCTTCTGACACAACAGAGTAATTTTCCTGAGAAGACAGATTTCTTCCCATTGGCCATTTCCATCATATGTGGATATCCAACTTCAACTGGTCTTTTTGAAACATTGGTATGTATGGATTTTATACTCTTCGTTTGACCAAATTTTTCAAGCTCTGATATCACACATTCGATAATCATATTTTTTGAGGTCATCAACGAATGTTTTTATAAAAGTGCTTCAGTCTTCATGCGATATTTACTCTATGGCCATTTCGTGATCCTTTGCCATACGCAATAAAAATCTGGACACTAATGCTAAATGAAATACCAAAGGATCATCAAAATGTTTTATAAGTTGTTTCACCAATAATCTTTCCCTTTTTGATAATGATCAAACTATCCCGCGTATGTAATATGAGACAGAGTTTATGGAGTGCATTGAAGTAAGGATCTGCATAGCTGATATTTAGTTTATAAGGCGCAGTTGTAGATAAATGATTTCTCCGAAAAAGATTTGAAACTAAATCTAGAGAAAGACTGACTAAGCTGATCTTTGATTTTGAAGTTGTTAATCAAACATAAGTAGTCGCAGTTTCAAGATGTTAGAAAGAGATAAGCAGTTTATAGTTTATAGTAAACATCTTGAGAGAGAATTTTTATTCTCAATCCCTTGGGCTTTCGTCTGATATTTTCCCTGTTTCTCAAGCCCCCCCTATTTTTGTGCTTCCTTTAGAATTGCATGTCCTGTTTTAAATATTGTCCACGTATCCATTCACATGGAGATACTCTTCCCCTTTTTGTCATCAACAAAAAGAGAAAATAACAAGGAAAGCAATACATGATATGAGTGACATCAGTTCATTCATTCAGACAAGTGGTACGACATTGGGGTACATGAAAAACATTCAAAAGACATTATCCACAAGGCATCAGAAACAGGCAGTAAAAGCGCAAAACATCGGATAAGGTCATTTGGGGGTGGTGTGCTTACGTTTCTGAAAGGGTGGAGATTGGGTAACTTCAGGAAAGGCGTTTAGGGGGTCATAGTAGTCTAGGCCGAAAATGATCGTTTCCAACTTGACCAGATACTTCAATATGTTGGCCATGGATGCCTTCAAATCCCTTACATATGCTTGAACGATTTGCAGGACGTCCGAAGACATAAAAGCGAATTATCCCGCTGAAGAAGAATCTTTCTCAGGTCGAGGGGGACACGAGGCTTCCTTGGCTGCGATGGCCTTGCCTCTCTGCTTGGTCCTTACAACAGGTTGTTCAGCATACCACTCCTTAAACAGTACCTTTGCTCGTTCGTCATCTCCATATCCTACCACAACCAGCTCACATTTGGCATTCAGTCATCCTTATGGAGAGATTTTCAGCATCATTTTCTCGAGGGTCTTCTTTCTAATCACCGTATGAGGAAAATGATCTTCGGCGATATGTGGAAACTCAATCCCTTTTCTCTTGAAGATGCGGCAGATGAGTGATTCATACGGCAGTCCTCCTGTTTTCTTCTTCTCATTCCGATACATGTGCAGGATAACAAGGTACAAGATAGAGATTTCAAAATCGGTGAGCAGAGCCCACAATGATTTGAAGATGAAGATTTCGGATGGAGGATGAGAGTCAGGATGTTTTAGAGAAAATTGACTTTGTGTGGCAAAACATTTACAGACACGAGTTTTCTAAAATCTCGAGTGAAATTTGGACTTTCCAGAATAAAATTGTATGCCATTATCATGGATCTCCAACTTTCGATAATGATGGAAATCGGTTTAGAGATACCTGGCTAAAGTAATTTTTCTTTTCGAGGGAGAGCACAAAGGAGTAAATTTGAAAAATGCAGGTTTGAGAAAAACAAGGTGGTCAGATTTTGGCAAAAGTGATCATCCATTGTGCACATCTCCAAAAGCTTGTTTTTCTCCAAAACTTGGGTCAGAAAAATTTCATGTTAATCAAGATAGTCAAAATCTACTACATGAGGAAAAATAAGAGTTCTTTTGAAAATGGTAAGCCAAGTTTTTTTGTGTTCTTTGCTCAAAACCAGTGGGTCAGAAAAAGAGGAATCAAGTTTAAACTAATGGCTGGCTCAAAATTTTGAAAAACGCCATCATCATGCTCCTCGTCTTTTGTCACTCGGTCCCTCATCAGCATTAGGGAGATCATCACTAACCTCAATGTTTTCCTCGGGCAGATCCTGGGATTCTAGAAGATCAGTAGCGGACTGACTTACTTCTGGTGCAGGAGTTCTATTGGATGTTTTCTTCGGCGGACTCCTTGTCACGACCCGCTTTCGGGCTAATGGATTACTGATCGAGCACCCACTCTGAAATGTGGAACGCAGGACTACTCAGCGCGGGGCCTCCCAAGCCCATACCAAATCTCGGCGGGAGTAAATTTAAAGGGTTTTCGATGATAAGAGTCGATTGGATTCGACTTGGTGTGGTTGTGATGGCATGTGCTGTGTGTGTATGCCTTTGGAGCCACTACCGGTCCTTCTTGAAAGGTGGGTCGGAAGCCTCACTGAACGATTGGGAAAGATCGACCAGTTCCACAAAACCAAAGATTTTGAGTGCGTTACGTTGATATCATTACCAACGCTCTTTCGATACCTAACGTGAGTGATTTTCCTAACTAAGATTTCATAGAGGCGTAATTCTGGGTGAGGTAAGTCTGATTTAGGGTTTTATGCAGATTGAAAGACTAATCCTATCAATTACAACTGATATAATGAAAGCGCAATCAAGTGCATAAATGAATCACGTCAATGCACATCAATTCAAATCAAGAGTTTCCAAGTAGACTGTTAAGGGCTTAGAGATGGTGTAATTTAGGGCTAGGGGTAAAATGGGAAGATTTGGGTACAATTCGCTCGAAGGGCGAAATCGTTATTTTTGAAAGGTTCGAATATCGAATTACCCAAAATAATTCATGGCTAGTTGATCGTAGCAGTTTCCTATTTCTTAGGATTTTTCGGGATTTTTTCTGAGTTTTTGGAGCTTTTGAGATACGATTAGCCAAAATGGCAAAATCGTCATTTTTGAAAGAATCAGGGATCAAGACACCTAGAATAGGTCTTGGGCAGTTGATTGTGATCATTTACTATTTTTTGGGATTTTTTGGAATTTTTGGGAAATGATTTGCGAGAAGGATAAAATCGTCATTTTTGGAAAGATCGGGGATCGAAATACCCAAATTCGATCATGGCCAGTTGATTGTGGCCATTTCTTATTTTTTGAAATTTTTTTAGGAATTTTTTGATTTTCTTCAATTTTTGGGAGACGATTTGCCAGAAGGGCGAAATCATCATTTTTGAAATGATCGAGGGTAGAAATACCCAAAATCGATCATGGCAATTTGATTATGGCCATTTCCTTTTTTTGAGACTTTTCTATATATTTTTTTTAAATTTCCAACTTTTCTGAATTTTTTTATTTTTATTTATTTTTATTAAATTTTAGAATTTTGTAATATATATATTTTTGAATTTTTTTATTATGAAAAATATTTTCCGGACCGGGTCAGACCTGGCCATGCCTTTCGGGTGCCAGCCCAATCGTACGAGTTGGACCGGTACTAAACGATGTAGTTTTGATTTTTTTTTTAATAAGTAATATTCTATTTTTTTTAATGAATCTTCTGACTATCAAAACTTACCCCATCGGATACTCGAGGATGTGCCACGTGGCTTTCCCTGTTGCGTCCAATTTGGTTTTAAATAATTTGATTGACACACTAAATTTGGCGATTCTCCCATAGCCACTTGGCATCACAACAACCGTCCGATTAATTCTTTTTATTATTACCGAAAATCATTTATAATTCTAAAAAAATGTATATATTTTTTTTGAAAATCCTAGATCGTGACACGTGGCGAAACCATGGCCATCCGATCTAGGCTTTGCATCCGCCCACGTCCTTGCCAACATGGCCGCCTACGTGGCTTGCCACGTTAGTGCTGACCGGTCAAACGTTCACCGGTCATATCCTTTGGCTGGGGAAGATGATAGGCGCCTTGCCGGAACAGTGATTATTCCTGCGAGTTCGTCGGAATCTTCACCGAAAAATCGAGACCGAGCTCGATACTCACGAAAATTTCACCCAAATTCACCCATACAACTCTCGTTCAACACACCAACCCATTCAATACGAAAACCACAATAAACGACACCTGAAAAACCCTCGGCCGACCGTGAATAATACCGATTCCGGTGACCCTTTTATGATTTTTTTTTCACCGAAACCTTATTCTAGTCATTCAAGCAACATCTCAGAGGCTTTAGAAACTTTCTTGAGCTTCTTTTTAGAGCCAGAGAACTGCCGTTTCGCGTCCCCAGTTTTCGGTTCGAATCGAGACCGGCAAAGCTCCAACCACCATTTTCCGTTGAGATTCGATGCAAAATAAAGATCACATGATGCTTAGAGTTCGTTCTAGTGGGGTTTTAAGGCCAGACTCGCACAAAAAAAGCTCAGGGAAGGCACGGCCGAGAGCCGAAAAATAAACGTTCACTCAAGCATTTCGTCAAACGGTTGGCATGCACGAGAAAAGTGACATTCGGACCAAAAGTAAAAACCTCGCAGGCAAAACCGAAGCAAAACGACACTCATACAGAGCTTGTGGGACATAAATAGATGTCAGCAAACGATCGGTTCGGCTCCGTTTGGCTGGAAATCAAACGGAGCTAAACTTATAGTAGATCAAACGATATTGAAAGAAGGGAAAATAGGGGAGGCCGAGGTCGGGGATTAACTGACCTTTTTGTGATGCCGGCGACGACTGAAGCTTCGAGGGTGATGAACTTGTTAGCCTAGAACCTCACGACGTTCACTCGAGCTTCCTCTCTACCCAAATCCTCCTCCATAGCTTCCTTTCTCTCTTTCTCTCTCTCTCACTCTCTATTTTTTTTTAATCTGAGAATCCTCCTACTCCCCTCCTCTCTCTCAGTTGACCGACCCTTATAACCAAAAGCCGTTTGGGATCCCGAGAGAATGCTCACGCATTCCATCGTGCCCTTTAAAGGAGGTCTGCCCTATGAGTTCCTATGCCCTCGATGTCCCCTTGTCCTCCTACAAATTCTGCTTTGTTTCTGTACATGAAGGGAACAGGTTTGCACCTTTGGTGCAGACCCGATTTGACTGGGTCTGGTCGGGTCTGACCCGGTCGATTCGGTTGCTATTTTTCGCCGAATCGAGCCTCTAATCGATTATTTTTCATGAAATTGATGTCAAAATCGAACTCCTCAACATGTTTTTTTTTTTTAAATCTAAAATGGGCATCTTTGTGAACAAATGAATTGGAATTTAGTGAAAACCCCAAATTGTGTCTAGGATTCGAAAATGATTTTACTTAATAGAACTCTCAAATGATCAAATCAATCCAAATTGAGGCAGGGTGACGAAAAATATAGGGTAGAGGTGTTTGATTTTTTATGGATGCCCTTAGAGAGAATTTAATTTCATGATTCGTGAAACCGGAGACTAAATTGAAAGAAAATTGTGCAATTAGCCCTTTTGGTTAAAATTGATCAAATTAGAGGGCAAATCGACATAATTTTACTTCAAGGTTCTTCATATCAACGTCATGGCTTATTGAAAGCAAAAATAAAAATTTAAAAACTCAAAAAGAAATTTTTATGCTCGATTTAGGTTTATATTTTGAAGGAACATAGTGACCCAAGTCCAATTCTCGAGATTTAAAAGGATCAACTTGAAGAGGGAATTAAAATAAAATTATTGATTATTTGGGTGCATTTTTCTGATCACAAATGGTATTTTTTCGATTTTTGAGTATTTTCATAATTATATTAATTCGAAAAATATTAAAAATTACGAAAGTTTTTTTGATTGACTCCAAGGGCTAAGCCAAGCCCTCTGGAGATGATTTTAAATTTTTATGATTTTTGGCTATTTTTAATTAATTTTAATAAATAAAATTGAAATAAAAGTGAGTTAAAAATCAGATGTCAATAGTTGCCTTTCTTTGAGAGTAAGCTCGTCAGAAGTTGCTTTCAAAGACAAAATGACACCTGAGTCTTAAGTGACTCGACCGAGAAAAAGAAAAGCCATGACATCGGATCCTTGAATCTTTCGATGAAAGCTCAAATTAATCCTCGGTTTGTTTTGACTATTTAAACATGGGCTAGAGGGAGAGAGGCTTACCTGGAGCTCACCTGTTGAATGCTGCGCATGTGAAATCTAAGAGTTCATCTCTATGCTCTTGGGGTGTCGAGATCACGAGTTTGGCTCCCTTATTTATTGTTGTTGTTGTTGTTGTTGTTGTTGTTGTTGTTATCGTTGTCATTGTCGTTGTCGTAGCCTCCTATCAACTATACCAACTTTTTATTATACTGTTGTAGTCTCCTATCGACTATATCTGGGTTTTCAAGAATCTTTTCCGTGGCTACCAGTTGCAAACCATTCCAAAGGGTGAGAGCTTCAAGGCGTGACGAACTGGTGCTTACTTCGTGGAAAAGGCGATCACCATATCTCTAGGTGACAGGACGCGAGCATTATGGACTCCGATCTTGAACTGTGCTTTGAGACACCCCTAATGAGTATCTCTGTCTGGTGGGATTTGGGGGAAAGAAATCTCCTGTAACAAAGGATTAGCGGTCCGGTTCGGGGGATGACAGCTCCGTGGCTACTAACTGGTATCATTTACAGAAAGATTTGTCAAAGTTACCATGCTTTCGAAGCGGCAAGTCAAGCTTCTGGCTACGATCTTGAGTCGGCTATTAGGCACCTATTAGTTTAAAAGGGATCCCATGATGCTGACTAGCGAGGTCAGAGGGGATTTTTTTCTTCTTCTTTGATTTTAAAGGGTCCCATGACAGTGGTCTTGTAGAGTCAGAGGAGATTTTTTGTTTGATTTTTTTTAAAGAGGGTTCTCGTGACAAGGTTTCTTGAAGTCAGAAGAGATTTTTTTGTTCTTTGTTTGAAAAGGGTTCCCGTGATGAGGGTTTTTAACGTCAGAGGGGATTTTCTTGTTCTTTGGTTTGAAGAGGGTTCCCATGACGAAGGTTCTCAATGTCAGAGGGGATTTTCTTATTCTTTGATTTGAAAAGAATTCCCACGACGAGGGTTCTTAATGTCAGAGGGGATTTCTTGTTCTTTGTTTGAAAATGGTTCTCGTGACGAGGGTCCTCAACGTCAAAGGCGATTTTCCTATTCTTTGATTTGAAAAGGGTTCCCACGTAAGGGTTCTCAACGTCAGAGAAAATTTTCTTGTTCTTTGTTTGAAAAGGGTTCCCGTGACGAGGGTTCTCAACGTCAGAGGGGATTTTCTTTCTTTTTTCTTCTTTATTATTATTATCTTTTTTTGAAAGATCCCGGAACTTAACGGGAATTTTGTTTTGATGTTGTCAAAAATTTCTTTTTGATATGCTTAATGATGCAGGGAAGTTATCCAAAACATCTCGTCTTGCAATGATCCCGATTCTCCTGTAGGAATGACATCATTTTAACCAATGTCGGGACATCAAAAGAGTTTGTCTAAACGTCGGCTGGAGTTCACTCGTCCAGGAGGTCTTCTCACAATTTGCGCTGGGTTTCTTTTCATTTAAAATGACACTAGAATTTTCTCTCGAACCTACGCTCAAGGTTTCGGAACTATTCATAGTGTATACCCTTGGTTGGTCAGAAAAGGCTTTTAAAGGACCGTAATGTTAGGTTTGGTCAATTGTTTTCAAAGGTGACTCGCAATCAAGTCAAGGCCAATGAACTGAAAGTCTTCATCATATGCTCCTGATTTACAAGTCAAGAACCTGCAAGAATGAGAGAGAAATAATCTTGTTCGTACCTTTTCGAGCGATGCTTATGATCATTTTAACTCTACATTAACTCAAGTGCCCTAGTTGAAAAAGACTTTTCAAGGTTTGCAACGTAGGTGAGAATTGGGGACTGAAAAAGGGCCTGTTTTTGGCTCAAAATGTATGAGATGGGTTTGACGTTGATGATCATTGTGGATTTGCCACCGGTCTTAACCCATTAGTCTCCAAAAAGCACCATCATTGCAATAGGGATTGAAGATCGCTGCTGGTACCGTTGCTGCTCGAATGTAATCCGTTAGAGAGATTTTCTTATATTTTGACTCCATTAGGGATTTTCTTCTACTCCACTGAGGATTAGCATATGGATGTCACCGATTTTCAGCATTTTAATTGTTACGTATCTTTTAATTTTTGAATGTTCTGAAACTTAAATGGGCATTGTCCTTGCTTTTACCAAGCGCTTTGCTTTTTCTTTCTTCTTCTTTTTTAACTTTGTTGATGCCTGGGATTCGGCTTTTATTCTATTTTCTCTATTTTCTTTCTTTTTTTTAGTCTTTTTCTTGAGTCCCATTTTTTGAAATTGCTATACTTCAAGAGAATTAATTTGGAAATGTTCTGTAACCTTGATTCTCTAAGAGTGTTCAGTCTCCTCGTGGTGCCATCCTTTTCTTGAAAAGAGTAATGGTCAACAATATGGTTATCGACCATTACCCCCCCCTCCAAAAAAAACAATAGGTTTATCGAGCTTGCCAAAAAAAAAAAAACAACAACAACGGGGTTATCGAAACGAATGCACAAGCTTAATTGGGCCATGCAAAGGGATTAAAGTGTGTATGGTAGAGAAACGACTGCTTTTCATCATTTTAGGGCACGTGAGTCTCAGCATGAGTTCAAATGCAAAGAAACACTCGAAGATTGATGTTATTTCGAGCAAGAAAATTCCTAATCATATATCTTCTGTTGCTACTTGAATTCCCTCTATTTGGCCTCGATGAGGGGTGGTTCTTTGACATGATTATAAAAATAAAACTTCCGCTCAAAGTGGCTAACAACGGTCACCTATAGTGTTTAGGATAAAAGAAGGAATGCCTTTCATCTTCTCCACCCGGGTAACACCGCTAATGATTCCTACATTCTCGAGCGTTGTTCAAACAAAGGCCTCTTGATAACGTCGTTTTAGTCTGAATAGAAATCTTTCCCACGGGTTTCTGAGTATCCCGGACACATTCCAAAATGCTTGGATAACCAAGATGGTTTTTGTTTGCATGAAGATGCGATTTTCAAAAATATTTCAAAAAGCCCTTTTTTTTCGAAATTTAAAGGCTCCAAGAATTTCCTTAGTTGGAATGCAAACGGAGTGATTCCAAAGACTCTAGGCTGTCGGAGATAAGGGAAATGACACTTACATGCCTGTGGTGATAGAGAGTTCCTATAGAAATAAAGGAAACTATGTCAGTTTATTTCTTCAAATCCAGAGCGAATTGGAACGTGCAACTTTACCCTCGACCATATGTTTCAATCCGAATGTAATCGCAGAGTTGTGGAATTTTGGACGACCATGGTAATTTCGATTTTTTGAGCTCTTTTCTTCTTTCTCATTCTTCTTTTCCTTGTGCATTCAAAGGGGTTGAATTTTTGCAGCCCCGTTTGGTTGTTCTCCTTTATGATTACTTGCAAGGAGAAATAAAGAAGATGCATATGTTTGAGTATGTATGTAAGCATGAAATGTATGCGAAGGTCACCGAATGACTCAAGTTCTTTGAAAAGTGTACCGCTCGGGGCTTTTGATTCATTCAAGGAAAATTTTTCTTGATTGCGTTGGAGTTTACATGGTGCCCCAGTTCAATTCTATCTATGTTTACAAGGATCAATGCCCCTCCAAGTAGGACCTTTTTAACTACGTAAGGTCCTTCGTGGTTTGGAGTGAATTTGCCCATAGGATGCGGCATGTTGGGGAGCATCTTTCTTATGACGAGATCATTAGTCTCAAAAGTTCTTGGCCAAACTTTCTGGTTGAAAGACTTAGCAACTCCCTTTTGGTATGCCTACCCGTGGCAGACCGCCTTCAGACGCTTCTCATCTATCAAGTCTAGCTGTTTGTATCTCTATTGGACCCATTCTACTTTAGTAAGTTCGATTTGGGACAAGATTCTTAATGATGGGATCTCTGTTGTAACAGGTAGAACTGCCTCCACCCCATATACTAGGGAGGGGTGTTGTCCCAGTGGAAGTTCTGATCGAGGTGCGATACGCCATAAATGCATAGGGTAACCTTTCATGCCAATCACGGTAGTTCTTTTCTATCTTAGCAAAGATCTTCTTGATGTTCTTGTTTACCGCTTCTACCGCCCTATTCATTTGAGGTCGGTAAGTTGATAAATTCAAGTGGCGGACGTTGAAACTATCAGCAAATTGTCCACCATCTCGTTGTTTAGGTTTGAGCAGTTGTCAGTCATGATGGCTTGAGGGGTCCTGTATCTCGAGATGATATCTCACCTTATGAACTTTTCCATGTTCGTCGCAGTGACATTTGTTTATGAGGTGGCCTTTATCCACTTTGTGAAGCAATCGATTGCCACTAGTATGAATTGATGCCCGTTCGAAGCCTTGAGATTAATTGGCCCTATCATATCGATCCCCCACATAGAGAATGGCCAAGCCTCAGATATCTAATGTAGCTCGATCAGAGATGCATTGATTCTGTCTCTATATGCTTGACATTGATGATATTTGTGTATGAGACGTCCTCTATCCATTTTGTGAAGTAATCGATTGCCACCAGTATGAATTGATGCCCGTTCGAAGTCTTGGGATTGATTGGCCCTATCATATCGATCCCCCACATTGAGAATGGCCAAGCCTCAGACATCTGATGTAGCTCGATCAGAGACGCATTGATTCTGTCTCCATATACCTGACATTGATGACACGATCTCGCATGTTGATTACAATCTGACTCCAAAGTTAACCAGTAATACCCTAGTCGCATGATTTTCTTGGCAAGGAGGTGACCGTTCATATGTGGTCCACATTCTCCTTCGTGAATTTCTTTCATGACCAACTTAACTCCATCGGTGTCCACGCACCTGAGCAAGACCAAATCGTATGATCTTTTATAGAGGGTTTGGCCACTAAGGAAGAACTTGCCGGCCATCTTCGTTATGTATTTGCTGTCATCTGTTTGGCTATCAAGTGGGAATTCCCCTTTTGCCAAATTATTCTTTATGTCGTGATACCAGGGTTGATCACAAATCCTTCCTCGATCACCATACAATGTGCGGGTTCTCGGGTAATGCTGATTCTTAGGGGCTTGATATCCATGCCATTCATTACCTGAAGCATAGAGGACGACGTGGCCAATGCGTCTGGGAAATGATTCTGCATCCTCGACAGATATTCGAAATCGATCGATTCAAATTTCTTGATTGCTTCCTCTAAGAACTTATGGTATGGGATGAGCTTAGAGTCCCTAGTTTTCCATTTGCCTTGAGTCTGTAGGATGATTAACATCAAATCCCCATAAACCTACAACTTTTGCACCTTTATGTTGAGAGCAAGCTGTAACCCAAGGATACATGCTTCGTATTCTGCTACGTTATTAGTGCACTGAAACGTCAATTTTGTAGTTATGGGGTAATGTTGGCCATTTGGGGATATTAATACTTCCCCGGTATCTGCCTAAGCTAAATTGATCGCACCATCAAAATACATAGTCCACTTGTCATCTAAGAGTGTCAGAATATAGCCTTCGGCTCCTCCTCCATGAGGGGGTCATAACCTTGTGAACTTTCAACAAGCATATCGGCGATGACTCGTCTTTTCACCGACTTCTGATTCGAGCTCCTTATGTCAAATTCATGAAGGATTACTTGCCACTTAGCCAAATTCTCCACCAACGACGGCTTCTCTAGCAGGTATTTGACCGGGTCATTTTTCGTGACTAACTAGATAGTATGGTGAAAGGTGTACTGCCTTAGCCTGTGAAGTACCCATATTAGTGCAACACACGTTTTCTCTACTTCCGGGTATTTTGCCTGTAAAGCGGTGAACTTCTTAATTAGGTAATAAACAGTTCGCTCTTTGTCATCTTCTGGGTTCGTTTGAGCGAGTAAAGCTCCAGGGGACTCGTTATGGATAATGAGGTAGAGGGTTAGAGGAATGCCAAGGGTCGAGGCCACCAATATTGATAGACCAACAAGATATTCTTTTATCTTCTCAAAAACCTACTGACACTTGTGATCCCACTTGATCTTGGCATTTTTCTTTAGAAGTTTAAAGAACGGCTTGGCTATTTCTGACAGCTGGGATATAAAGCGAGCGATGTAATTCAATTGCCCAAAAAGCTCCTCACTTCTTTGACAGTCGAAGGGGCCCCAAGACTGAGAATAGCCTGGACCTTGGTGGGGTCAATCTCGATGCCATGATTGCTAAATATGAACCCCAGCAGCTTGCTGGACTTCGCCCCAAATACACACTTTACGGGATTTAGCCTCAGCTTATACTTCCTAGTCGTTCAAACAATTTCCTCAACACTATAATGTGGTCTTCACCATACCTGTATTTCTCTATCATGTCATCTACGTGCACCTCTATCTTTTTATGCATCATATCGTGGAAAAGGGTAACTATCACCCTCTAATAAGTTGTCTTGGCATTCTTTAGGCCAAACAGCACAACTTTGTAGTAGAAGGTGCCCCAAAGCATGATGAATGACGTCTTGGCTTTATCCTCTTCCCTCATGCGGATTTGGTTGTAGCTAGAGAACCCGTCCATAAAAGAGAACCACTCAAATCCGGCCTTTCTATCAACCAAGACATTGATATGAGGTAACGGAAAGTTGTCTTTGGGGCTAGCCATGTTTAGATCCCGATAATCCACACAAACCTGAACTCTCCCGTCCGTCTCCATGACAGGGACGATATTAGCAATCCATTCTGGATATGCAATTACCTCGATGAATCCTACTTTGAGGAGTTTCATTACTTCTTCTTCAATTTTCTTCGCCAACTCGGGTTTTGTCCGCCTAAACCTCTGCTTTTTGGGTGGACTACAGGAATCAATTGGTAGCGTATATTCCACAATACTGGGTCTAATCTCTGCATGTCTGCATATGACCAGGAGAAAATGTGCTGGTATTCTCTGAGAAGTTCAATTATCTTGAATGCTTCCGTCAATGATAGACTTTCACCGATCTTCACCTCATTGACATTTTTTGAGGTTCCTAAGTTTACTGAAATGGTACTCTCTGCGGTGGGTGGTTTGGATTCTTCATGGCAATCCCAACTACACTTAATTTCTCCCGGATTCTGATCTTCGCCTTCTTTTTCAATTTGGAGGGTAGATTCCTCTTGAGAACCCGAATCATCTAACAACCTACTATGCATGCTTGGAATGGTATGCCTGAAATGTCATGCGGATGGTTAGTCGACATATAATGGGAAAAGTTTATGCATGATGAATTTCTTTAGAAGACATCTTGAAAAAATCTAAATTTGAAAACGTGAGATGGGGGCAAGTCTTCATATCCTTGGACATCTTTGACTCCCAAGAATTTTGAAAATTAGGAGACGTGTGGGAAATCAGGTCTCAAGACTTTTCTTCTTCTTTTAACTCCCTCTCTTTTTTTTTTTTTGTGTGTGCTTTTCTTTTCTCTTTTTTTGGGTAATCATCAATCAATTTGTGGCTCCCACACGTCCCCATTTTTTTTGATTTTTTTTGTTTTTTTTGCAATAATGTTAAAATATAAAATATAGATGAAAGCTCGAGGCATCTAATTTGGATTTAGATGCGTCGGAGAGATATAGAAATCTCTTTACTCAATGGCGCGAGCGTTGCCGTCAATCAGTTCGATGATAACGTTGACGTAGTCCTATAGGAATAAATCGGCAAAGTCTGGCTCTTTTGTCACCATGTCGACCACTTCGTCCTCTAGCCACTTAGTCGCCTCGTTGAAGAAACTATTTAGGGGAGTCTCGAATGCCTTCCCCTTCCCGTTCCAAGCTTTCGACCCACACCGGCCTCCTCGAGTTTTACGATTATCTATGTTACTTTGATTATGACCTCATTCAGGCCGATACCAATGACTTGGCTCTGCTTTGTAGCCCAAACCGCTGCAATTTCGTACAACTACAAGGCCAATTGGTTCACAGATTCCTTGAGCATGTTTTCCCAATCCGCCGCCAGGTATGTATCTATGCTTCAACAACACTTCACCGGACATGATCAATGGTGCAGAGAGGTTAGGAGTTCTCATGACAGCACCTGCCGGTACATGCATAATAGACATTCTCTCTATAGCATGGAAGCTTAACTCCTCTCCAGAAGGGTTCTATTTGGGAATGACATCTATTTTGGTGGTCAGGTGGTCGGTCTTAGAGTGAATAGTGACTAGCTTATCATTTACAATAATCCTGACTTTCTGATGCAAACTGGACGAGACCACCCTGGCTGTGTGAATCCAGGGTCTCCCCAACAATAGCCCGAATGACGATAGGGTATTCATAACTTGAAAGGTAATTAGACATTCAGTAGGGCCACTGGTGATCGATAGCTCAATTTCTCCTATGACCTTGCTTTTGGCACCATCGAAAGCTCGGATGGTAGACTTTGACATTTTGATTGAGTCTCTTTTACCCCCAAACTCCTTAGAGTATTCAATGGGCATATATCGAAGACGGATTCATTATCCACTAAAATGCGGGATATTCTCTTCCCGTGGCAAGTTGTCGATATGTAGAGCACCTTGTTGTGTCCACGGCCTCTCGCTATGAAGTCTTTGTCATAGAAGGATACTTGATCTTTCAACAGGACTGAACCGACAAAGTCTTCTAACTAGGCTTCATTAATTGTTTGAGGGATGTGAGCTTCATTGAGTACTTTCATGAGAGCGCTTCAGTGTGTCTCAAAAGTTTTGAAGAGCTCGAGAAGGGAAATCTGCACGGGCATCTTCCTCCATTGTTCCACGACCTCGAACTCTCTAGTTCTCACAATAGCTAGGACCTATATGGCGTCTTCCTCCGTTGCCCCTTATTTTTCAGCTTCTCCCTTCTTTTGGACTTGGTATCTCCCGGAGCAAGTGATGACATCTATATCATCAGTGCCGTAGTTCCAGTTTACTGCTTTATGGTTGTAAGCCTCTACCGCGGGGAGCGCTATAACCAAAAGTCTATCTTTCGTGACTTCACCCTCGTGAGATTTGCCATATTCCTCCACTGTCTCAACCTCAATATCACCATCTCTCTCATGTGTGATGTCAAACTCTGCGAGGTTGATCACGAGCAGGGTCATACCCTCTACCATGCAGATCGATTCATTCAAGTACAGCTCTTTTGAGTTGTATCCTTCCCTTGGACTGGGTGGACACGTTTCAGCAGATGTAGGATCGGACTTGAGGGTTGGAACTCCTCATTCATTCTCTTCAGAAATTGAATTGCACTCTCTGTCATTCCGTTCCTCGAGCTTCGAATTTGATCCTGCTACGAGGCCCATTCTATCTTTTCCAATTCTCCTACTAGCTGTGCAAAAGATAGATACCTGTAGGCACATATGGACATAGCGGTATCGCATGGCATGGCTTTCTTGTAGTACTCTACCAATTCCTCCTCCGTTAGTGGAGAACATATTTTCGCGGCAATTTTCCTCCATCGGACTGCATAGGATCGGAAGTCTTTGTCCTTTTCCTTTTCTATGAAGATTAGGTCCTTGCGGCTGAAGCAGAACGATTGGTTGATGTCATACCTCTCCAGGAATTAGGCTACGAACTCATCCCGAGTGATTGATTAGCGATGATCGAAAGCCAGAAACCATGTCAGGGTGCGACCGTCCAAGCTAAGCCTAAAGTTCTGAATATGTGCTTCGTCATCTTTGACAAGGCCAAAAATTGTCCTTAGGTAGAACAGGACCTGTTCTCTCGTACACCCTTTACTGTTGTACGTTTGACGGAAAACAACATTACCAGCCTGCCTTGGTGAAGGGTTCCTGACCTGTGGGGGAGAAGAGTCCATCAGGGCTTTTACCTCAGCAAGGTCGCTAGTCAGATCTTGACACCAGTTCACTAAATCGATGATCTTGCGATTCTGTACATCCAATACTTTTCGATGTTCCATTAACATGAAGCTGTTCTCCATAAGTTTGCCTGCTATCATTTGACGAACTAGATCGGTTAAAACATTTACTAGGTCAGTCATTCATGCTTCTAAGCTGGCCAGGCGTGTGTGCATCCATTGGTCACCTTCCACTATCGGGGTTTGCGCGAAGGCCGCCTCTTTGATTTGTTAGGCTATTTTCAACTCTTGGGGGTCATCCATGCCTCGCCAGTCATCGAGAACCACCTCATCGGGGTCGTCAAAGAAGCTCGGAGGAATAGAATACGATACCTTAAAGTTATAGCATCCAATGTCCTACCCCAAGTTGTCTATTATTTTTCCCCTTTGGAAGGCGTCTCGCACAAACTTTCTGTCACCCTGACGTGCTTTCTCTAGGTTTTTCTCACATTCATCTAGCTCCTCATCTTCTTCAGTATCCTCGATGCTTAATAGATATCCCGTGAGGACATTCTAGGTCTCTCCTCTTGTGGCCCTCAATGAAAGCCTATTTGAATCGAGGTCGAGCCTCGCTTAATATCCCTTAAAATAATGTGTGTCGGCGTTGGCAATCACTCCCATGTCGGACAACTTGGATAAGCATTTTAGGTTCTGCTCTTTGGTGACCTCGTTTTGTTCCGTATATTGTGAGGCTACGGTCAGTATAGATTCCATCTTGTTTAACCACTATGGCCATGATAGGGTCAAAGGTGACAGATGATATGGGAAATAGCACAAAACAAAGAACGCAAGCTAGGATACGCTGAAGATTGTCAGACCCGCTACTACGTTGATAACCTCAGGTTCAACCAGCAATCCGATGAAATGTTCAATGATTATATAGAGATGAAAAGGCAATACTGCAACCACCTAGTTAGGGAAGCGTACGCCTGCCAAAAGACCGAGCGCCAAGATAAAGAGAATAAAGATTCTTTAGCTTTGTGCTATTTCTCATCTCATCTGTCACCTTTGACCTTATCATGGCAATAGTGGTTAAACAAGTCTGTTATGAGTGGGATTATTCGAACTTTATCCTTACCAAAACCTTCCTATTTTCAAGCCGCTTTAGAAAAATTAATAAGGAAATCTTTAGAGCCTATAGTAGTCTCATATACATGTGGTTTAACTCCCATATTAAACAATTCCTCATCTATATAGGTTTCACTAATATTAGCTTTGACATCCATCCCCTTAAGACTTTTATCCAGGCCCATACACGAATCCCAAGGTTCAATTTTAAAGAATGGAGGGAATTTCTTAGGACTCTAAAGCCAACTCCGATGGTGGCTTAGATTGCCAACACAAGGCAAAGCTAGACTCACGTGCAATGATGGAGGTCCCGTCCCATTGTTAGGATTCATGGTGCTACAGCGTACTACCCGAAAAGGGTTATCTGACAGTTTGAGGCTTTGCAAGAGATCCCTTCATCGCCATGACCATGTGTCTTCTCATTTGACATGCCGAAAGAGATCCTAACATGGGAAAAGAAGAAGCAGTTTGAAGCCAAGGTGGAATTCATCATACGCTCTTTGCAAGAATTCCAAACAGAAGATGTAAAATGGCCGGATGACATCACTCCAGAAATGGATAGACACAGAGCCTCTATTGATTACATCCAGCGTTTGCAGATGATCAGACGTAGCTTCGTAGAGCCGTATATGCCAGAGTAAATTGTGCCATATGTACCCAAAGTAGAGTCATATATACCCGAAGACATGTGGTCACCAGTACAGAGCGAAAATGAAGAGTCCCAGACTGATGAATTTGATCATTACTAGGGCATGAAAGACTCCTTAGGTCCCAAGCGCCCCAGACTTGGATAGGATGGCTCTGTCAAGCCTAGAATGTCTGAACATTATGATGACTTGGCATTTGAACGCAAAATTATAATAGACATTGATTTATGATGCATGTGCATATACAAACATATTTCATCTATGCATAAAAATTGTCACCATGGGTTACGTTTCTTTTTAATTTCATGTGTTCTCCAGGCAAAAGATTGAAAGACCTAACCAAATGAGGCTAAGGCTCATATGGTAGCCCTTTTTCTCATCAATGAATAGAAAAAATGCAATTGAAAGGATTCAGTATTTCCGTTGTTCTTCTTGACAAGATACTTACTTTAATATTACTCTTTAAATAGGTGTTCTTTAATCACAGAATTACCTAAATATCGTTTTCGTACTCGATTCAAAACGAGAATGGAACAACAAAAGCTAACTCCAAGAGTTGGCATATTGGAAACTCAGATGACTAGCATGGCCACTATGATGGCTGAGATGAAGGCTATGCTAGAAGCCTCAGGCTAGACAAACAGCAATGTCGGGCCCGCATTACGCTAGTTGATAGTGGTCATTTCTCAATTTTTGAGAATTTCTAGGGTGTTAAGGAATTTTCTACAATTTTCCTAATTTTTTGGGATTTTTTAGGTTTTTCTAACATTTTTTAGACTTTTCTAGAATTTTTATTTTTTATTTTTAAATCATTTTTGGATTTTTTATTAGGAAATATTATTCGGATCAGGTTGACCTGACCTACTCAGATCGGATACCAGCCCAAATCTGAACCCGCATCAACAGAACCCACCGAAACGACGTCGTTCCATTTTTTTTTTCATTATCCGGATTTAATTCGACGGTTCCTATTGAACTACGTGGCTACTCCATGGCCACTGGATCGGTTGACTGAAACCTATGATTCAGATCAAAAGCCAACTATTCATCATCCGTCAGATCTGATTACCTAAATCTACGGCCACGATTAAAAGACTAAACTTGATCTTGACCATTCATCTTTACAAGCCTAAACGATGCCATTTGACTACTAATCTAAACGACGCCATTGGACTACTAATCTAAACGATGCCGTTTTCATATTTTTTTTATTTTCCGATTATAAACCGATTTCATAATATTTCTAATTACTAATTGGATGACCATTAAAACTAGGACTCAATTAACCCCAGTCGTTGATCAAAACTGACTCAGCTTAACAGACTAACGATCGAGCTGACTCGACATCCATGTGGATCAATCACACATTGCCACCTAAGATGCTGACTCGTTGACCTGCCACATCAGTTTCATTTTCAACCTCCCGACTGCAACTAAATAGACGGTCGAGACTTCTCCGACTCTGATCGACGACCAAACCTAGACCGATTGACACGAAACTAGTACCATTCGACTTGTCTCGCTCTCTAGTTTAACATATCTAGGAATCAAGGCACCTCATTCATAGAATCACATGCAGCACACAAAATGCCGAGGACGACCATGGCAGTTTAATCACAAGATTGAGAGCATTTCAAGCCAACTAATTCACAAAGAAGCTTAATGTGAAGTCTTTGAGACTTACCTCGAGCTCCGATTGAGCTCGCACGACCTAGATTTGGCTAGGCAGTACCGAGTAATGCTTGGTTATGGCGAAGAGGTTCAAAGGTTCAGACAGGGTTTACTATGCAAAATCGAGACAAAAATGAAGTGCGATCATGGTTAGGTTAGTTTAAGGAACAAAACGCACATACTAAATGCAAGGATCAAGGCCGGAGGTGAGATCCGCCATTGATTCACGGTACACAGTTCGAAGAAGAGAACTATCTGATTTTGAGATTTGCTAAGGCGAGACCGGTGGCAATCGCTTCCTTGGAGTTCAGTCCACCTTCTGGTAACAATCAGAAGCTTTGGTTTGACCTAGTAAGGCCTAACCAGTGCTTCATAGAATCGAGCTCCAACCTTCGACAATGGCAATGGAAGGTAAGCTCTCTCTCTCTCTCTCTCTCTCTCTCTCTCTCTCTATTTTGTTCCTCTTTCTGAATAGAATGAACTAACCTCTTCTTCTAGAAAGCCTTGGAAGGCTATATACGTATTTGAAATTTTTTGTCGCGAATAGAGGGGGGAACCGACTTGAAAACACGTGTCCCCATGCGCCATTTGGTCATCGGACGACGAAGGAATCTGTTGGGAGTCTGTCCAACTCCGTTAGGTGCTCCAACTTGTATAATTTCGCACGAATTTGGCATGTATTTCGTCTGAGTTTGAGAAATTTTGTTGACTTTTGTAGGTTCACGACCTTGACCAACTGATTACTCTCTCCTCCAGTGACGTTAGATGACTCCGCCGGAGTCAATCGACAGGGAAGGGTGAGAGCCACAATTCACCCATCACTTTTCATTCTATTATCTATCAATTGGCTTTCAATTTGAGGATCGAAATCACCCTAGGGACTGTTCATCTGCACAAGAGCTTAGGGAAGAAGGCGACACTGTTCTCGACTGGTTTGACCAGTCTGACCGGACGGTCTGACCAGTATGAACCGGTTTCGACTTGTAATTTTCAAAATTAATAAAAATCAGTGGGGAATTTTCGCAATTTAAACCTCAGAATTGAACTTAGGACTTGAATATTATCTAAAAATATGATTTTACCCAAAAGTTCAAGTCAATTTATACAAAAGCCCCAAATTTATCTTTAATTGCAATTCGGGAGATTGTGAAATTGAAGGTTCAAATGGTCAAATTGGACCAAGCCACTATGCCAATCGATTCCGAATGGTAAAAAACATAGGATACTGGTTTCAATTTGTGATGAAAGTTCTTGAATTAAAAGTAATTTCAAATAAACCCGAATTCAAGGACTAAATTGTAATTAAGTATGAAATTTTGCCCAAATCATGCAATTAAGCAATTTATGCAAACAATTGGACTGAATTGCAATGAAGTATCAGATTGAATGACAAGACTCTCAAAATGCCACAATTCACAAATTAAAAGACTCGATTGACATTTGATTACCAAATTAAATCATATGTGTAACAAAGAAACACATAAAATTGAACTTGAATTTTAACTTTTTTTGAAGTAAAAAAGATAAGTGAATTAAAAGAAAAATATTGACTAGTTTCTCATATTTTTTGACCTCAAATGCTATTTTTCTTTATTTTTTCAAGTATTTTTTATTTTCCAAAAATACCAAAAAATACGAAACATATGAAAAAAAATATTATTTTTGGTCAAAAATGGTTCCTTGAACTTAGCCAAGACTACCAAAGTTGATTTTGTAATTTTTTAAACTTTTTATGAATTTTTTTATGAATTTTTTAAAAATAAACTGAAAAAGGCTAATCGAAAATCAGGTGTCAACAAAGCCATGTTGAAGTTTGGGAATAGAGTAACAAACACCGTATCGACGTTCAAAGTAGTTTGAACAGTTCCAATACCAGCATGTTGATATTCAAGAAAGCAAGTATCAAGAAGAGCAATTCTTTCTACCACCAGAAGACCTTTTCCGCCATAAAAAGACAGAACAAGCCTAATAGCTCCAAAATGGAGATGGGTAAACCCTTGTTGAGCCCATTGGAGAGGAAATTCTTGAGGGATCTATAGGGAAACAAACTGTTCTTGTTGGGTTGCCAGAATATGGTGTTGGTCAAATTTAGATGATTGGACATATTCCTTTACAGCACAAGGAGTATGTCGAATAAGATTTTGATAGACCCAATGAGTGAGAAAGATGTAGGTTTAGCAAAGGCGGAATATGGGTTGAGAATAGGAAGCTGAGTCTTAGAGATCTTGCTGTCTTCTAAATAGGCTACCTCATAGAGATAACCTATTTTGGAAGCATAAGACTTTCGAAGTTCAAGAGGAGGGGAATGAGAAATGGGAGAATCATGAACAACAGGTGCAACCTTAGTGGGAGATTCCACGAGTGGAAAAGTTTCTCTCCTTACTCTCCTTACATGTCCTAGCTTAGATTCATAATCTTAACATGATATAGGCGATAATACCAATAAGGAAGTAGAGACAAGCTTAAGCCTTAGAATGCGGGTATGTTATCCCAACACACGGTCTCAAGCCTAAAATGAGACTTCCTTTTAGCATTCCAGACTTATTCTTGAAGCTCAACCTTAAAGATCCTAGAAATTTCTGACTCATAGGTTCCACCAAGTGGCAAGTGAGGAGCATACTAAACCGCATCGCATGATCATATTAACAAGAGGAATCTAAACAGAGGATACATGTTCAAAGAGAAAAAAGAGTGTTTAGAAACTCATAGGGAAATGCTCACACTTTTATTTTCAAGCTCAAGGCCATGTATGCCTTTTACATTACACACAGCAACCTTTTATAGGCAAACAAGTTTACACTATTAAAATAGGATGCACAAATCCCTTGTCAGGAGTCCATAGAAGGACCGACAAGAGTATTGTAGACAATTATTACAAGAACACGACAATCATTACACAATATACATGTGACCGACAAAGATAAAAGGATGTGTCAGGTTCGTCGTCGGTCTGGATCAAGATGATAATTTGCATCGTCAAAGTTTGAGTTATCTGGTTCATCCTTTTGCCTTTTAAAGTCATGTCAAAGTCTTTTTTCTTCATATGCTACTATTATAGCATCTATTTCTGGGTCATCAGGGATACCACAATAATTGGAGCTAGCCAGGACATCTTTGGAGCTTGATGGGACATCTTGACTAGGTAGACTTGGTTGAGGAAATCCATAGTCATACGGATCTTGTGAGAGAGGACCTCCCCATAGAACATCAATATCAATTGAGAAAGATGGATGGTTTCTTCTGAATTATTCCAGAGTATTTAGAACCTTAGGATGAAGTTTGTGTCTGTCCCATGAAAGGTTTGTGGCATGGTATGGCCATATTTCTGGAAGAATAACTTGATTTTCTTGGAACAAGATTCTCTGGAGTTCTCATAACTCAAGAAAATCTTCAGTCATCATCCTGAAAAGTGTTCTATGAACAAAAGCCATTTGCTTTTGGAGATTAGGTTTGAACGTTGAAGTGTCAGAAGGTGCAACATCAGTTCTTGTTCTCCAGTTGGGCCAACAAAATACCATGGTCTTCGAAAGAGTACAGTTATATGTCTTGCTGGTTCAGGTCATCCAATACGTCTCTAGTGTGTGAAATCATTACGCCATGCCTGTAATGGTTGGAACTAAATAAGCATGTCTGTGAAAGGCTTTTGATCTAAAAGGTCACCCATTAATATTTTGGATAAGACCTTAATAATCTGTTCAGTGGGAAACTGGATAGCAACGGTATGCAGATTGAACATATACCAGAATAACCATTTGAGTTTTTCAAGAAACTCATAATTAGGAGACCATTGCATTAAACGAATGGATAATCAGGGTCAAGACCATATGGTACTAATATTAATCCACCAAAGTGTCTGAATATCCTATGCTGGGAATCCCAAAGGTGGGATGTCATATTGTGAAACAACACATTGGCTTCGATCTGCTGGGGGACCTCTAAGGGCATTTGTGGGAATTCCACTGACTTTCTCGCATATTCATAGCTCAAAAAGTTCCTGGCTGCATAGAATTCTTTCGAACATACATATTAGTGGAGGCAATTGGTTATTTGGGCCTTGATAGAAAATCTGTAAGGACATTTTTCTTTCAAAAAATATACTTAGTATCAAAGTAATATTTGGAAAACCATTCTGCCCATCGTAGCAATTGTAGATGAGGAATTTACTCCTGCTTAAATTTAAGCATCTGGGGAAAGGGTGACATGTCCATTTCCACAAAAAAAAAAATGATGACCAATGAGATGGAATTCAAATTTCTTGATGTCATTCTTGACTGCAAGTATTTACTTGAAAGTGGAGTGATAATGCATTTTTGCATGAGAAAATCGTCCACTTTTGTAAGCACAAACACGTCGCTTTCCATTTATCTCTTCAAGGAGAATTGCGGCCTAATATTTGTCACTTGCATCGATCTACAAAATTCTTTTGCCTATGGATGTGATCTGCAAAGGAGCGAGAAGTTGCAATATTTCTTTCAAAAAGGTAACAGCTTTAGTTTACTTGGGTCCCTTGGTGGAGCATTTTTCTTTAGCGTCTTTTAGAGTGGATGGAGAGCTTTCGATATCTTGGAAACAAAGTTCCTCAAATAATTAACAATCCCTAAAAAAGATTGCACTTGGGGAACTGTGAAATCTTTGTCTGGGAATTCCTGTAGGTCTTCAGCAAGATGGGGGCCAGGGCAATAAGGTCCTTCCTTGAGATGCATACCGAGGAACTCAATTTCCTTTTGAGCAATGATCATTTTCTTCTGAGAAAGCATGATACCATGATCTCGAATAATCTGGACGAATTGTTTAAGAAGCTGGCAATGAGAATCTTCATCAGGGCTATACAAAACAGTATTATCTATATAAATCTGGGCCTGAGGGAGGATGGGTTGGAAAATTATGTACATAACTTTCTGGAAAAGAGATAGGTGCAATTTTCAGCCCAAATGGAATAACAATCTATTGAAAATGATGGTTTGGAATGCAAAATCGTGTTTTAGAATGATCCTCAAGGTGGATTCCTATCTGCCAAAATCATGTTTTTAAATCAAATTTGAAACAAAAGTTTGCTATCGAGAGCATAACATAAAGAAAGAAAGAGGTCGGTCGAAATTTACTTGGGAGAAGTAGATTGGTGTACGGTTTGTCTTAGGATGGAGTGAAGGAAGGCTATTAGTATTGTGGAGGTAATGTGTGTGTGTGTATATCTTTATTTATTTATTTTTACACATTTATCTCTTTTATCTCGATTGATTTTGCTTTTATTTTTATGAATCTTTAGAGTACATCGACCGCCGACCCCAACTAGTTTGGAATAAAGATGTTGATGTTGATGTTGATATTGAATAGTCGATATAATGAACAGTCAAAGGAGGATCAGCGTCAGTGGATGAGAGTATCCTTTATTCTCCCCATCGCAGAAGAGGCTATTACGACAAGTTCCGAAGACTCACCACCTGTCTTCGGTTTGTTATCAACTTTGCATACCTGGGATATGGGTGATGGTGTTGCTAATACATCCCAAGTATTAGTAATTTTCCCGTCCTTCGGGCATCTTGGCAATTTCCCTAAAAATCTCGTCTGTTAATCCTTGGCTATGTACATGGTATTACCTGTTGACATGTTATCAGTAGTAGCGAACTGTCAGTTTGATTAAGGTCATATAGCTTCTTTTGGGCTGTTTTAAAACTATGATGATCCACCTTCTAAAGAAAAAAGAGGATGATGATCTAGATATCGACAGTTGGAGTCACACCAGAGTGTTATACTGTTGTCAAATTGCAGCAATCATCACTATTTTCTTTCGTTCCGTCACGAAAGTTCTTCTCGCCGGTATGTATGGGGATCATTGTTCCTCCATTAGATAATTTGGATTGAAGATGTCTTGCATATGAAAGGATGACGTTAGCTAAGCAAGAGTCCTGGTAGCCATTTTATACCTTTTCCTGATGTTTTTATTCAAATGATCCCAAGCACTAGGTCCCTCCACCTTCAAGGCATGAGAAATGCTGCCCTTTAAACTTTATCGAGGTTCAACTTCTTATGCTTAACTTATATTTGTCGACCATTCGGCTAGGAAATTTAATGGATGAACTTGTAGTTTGAGCTCTTTCTTAACGATAATTTCCAAAAGCAAGTATCACTTTGTGATGCACGTACTCGTAAATTGGAATTCCTTAACCGCACTTTGTGGCGTGTTCGTGTGAACCACGTGGTTTGAGACAAGATGAAAACATATGTCGGAAATTTATGCCCATTAATAGCTAAATTGCCTTATTACTTTAATTGCGATGATTGATTGCAATTAATAAGATTTGTTAAGATTTGTTTCGTTCTAACCATTTGACAGAAACTCTCTAAAAAAAACTTCTCCTAAAAACTCTCTTGACAGATGATCGATCGGCGGATCTGGATCGTCATATCATCTGCGATCAGGGCTCTTAATCTGTGGCTATCGAGGTATGTTCGTTCTACGTGATATACTTCATCGATCAAGTTTGACCTAAGACATGTAATTCAGTTTAATCCAAGCATATACATCCCTAGTGGGGAAGAATATTCTAGCGATGAGCCTATGGCATTTTTTTGTTTTTTTTGGTCAAGAGCCAATGACCTTTCAAAGTTCTATAATAGGCTGCCATGGATAAAATGGATTGAAATCGAACACAGAGCTAGTCAATTTCGATAGCGCTTATTGACATCCAATTTATCTTTTTGCCGAAGTTTATCGACACTTAGTTGACTAACTAGAGATAATATTACTTTCTCGATCAAATAAAGGAGTTCAATTCATCAATACATGATAACTGTCGACGAATATGCCAGCAAGTCCAAGTTATTAAATAATACTGGTCCCGCATTTTAATCTTTTTCCCGTGGATGGATCAATTGATTCTATCAGATAAAGTTTATTGAATGGAACATATCTTTTTATGATCGAGACCGACATTGTTATATGCTTTGGTAGAGTAATTAAATATTAAATCACACCTTCATTTGCTTGTAGAACAGTTGATAACAAAATCACAAAATCCCACATACTCAATTATCATGCTAGCCGAGGTTGAAACTTGGCCGACGATGGCGAGCCTTGGCTCGTGCTCGTCTCGCATGGCCAAACCCCGCCCAATGACGAGAGCGAGGTCGACCCTAGAGTAGGTTGCCCAGGGGAGCCCTGCTCAGATCTGGGCGGGGCTTAGCCTCCCGTGGCAAGGGCGAGTTTCACGAGAGGCTGATCCGTGCTATCGCCGTCTGAGGTTGAAGTTCGGCCGGAGATGGCACAGGTCAGCTTCACACTCCCCACGCGAGGTTGAGCCTCGCCAAATCTGGGAGGGGCTCGAACTCACTTAGAGTGCAAGGTGACCCTTGGGGGGATTCCCTGCGCAACCTACCCAAGGGTCATCTCGCGCTCGCCACGCGAATTCGAGCCCCAACCAGATCTAGCGAGGCATCGCGCGCGAGCTAAGGCCCGCTATCGCCGGCCAAGGTTCAACCTTGGCTAGCGATGGCATGAGTTGACCTCGCACCATCCCCTCAATCCTTCGTGTCTTCAAAAGAAATGCTCGGCCGAGCTTCAACCTCGTGTGATCTCGCTCAGTGCCGAGAAGATGAAGAAGAGGATGAAGGGGCGGAGACTAACCGGAGAAGCGGCAGCTTTAGCTAGTGGATGATCAGCGTCCAATGTCGATAAACAGGGAGGAGCGCTCGTGTCTTCAAAAGAGAGTGTGAGTCGCGAGGGAGCAGAATGTTTTGGAACAGAGGTGTGAGGGAGCAAAAGGTTTTGTAAAAATTGTTCCAAAAGAAAACGTGAGGAAGATAAGGTTTTCTACAAAAGTGTTTTATAATCTTTTCCAAAAATTGTTCCAAGCACAGAAACAAGTATTTTTTGTTTCTCATTTGTGCTCCAAAAGCGTTTTTTTTTTTTTTGAAAAGTGTTCCTGAAACATTTTGAAAATATTTTTTTACTGTACGCATTTCTGGAGCGTTACCAATCGTACCCTTAATCACTAGCCATGGTGAAGAGTTACACTCGGAATTCCAGTTCTTCAATTTTTGAGAATTTTTGAATATTTTTAGATTTTCATATTACATTTTTTAATGTTTAAAAAAAAATCATCAGAGGAGAGATTAGAATGAGCCTACGCGATATAAGATCATCAAGAGTTAAACTAGGAATTCTTGTTTCTCCAAAAATTTAATTTATCATGTTCAATTTTTGGGTTATTAGATTTTCTTAATGGCCAATATGTGAATATTTTTAGTATTCCTTATTAGATTTTAAAATTGTTTATGGCTTAAAATTTCTTTTTAAATGCGGAAATTATTTAAGTAATATTTCAATCTTGGCCTAGAAATAAGTCAAATAAAACACAGGATTAATATATGCTTTTCTAAATTGTGGAAAAACTAATGTCGCACCTTCGAGTATTCAACTGAAAACCTATCGATGGGACATAACATACGACCATACCAAGGCATGTATTTGATGGAGCAAGAAATATTAACGATGGCACATGTCGTAAAAATTAAAAACATGTCAACCTCATATACTGTTAGGTAGGAAAAACAGGGTTTGAATTTGTTTGGATCGTGCAGGTGGAAAAAAGAAAAAGGGCTTCGAACTTGTTTGGCTATCTTATTGTAATTTGTTCAATAAGTAGAATTCAAAAAGGTAGCCAAATAAGTTCACACTCCTTTTTTTTCACCTTCACGATCCTTGTTATATATATATGTATGGCGCAACTATGATAAATTTACCATAAACTATTTTTTTGATCACTAGAAACTTCAAATCGATACACTTGTGACAAATTTACCCTAAACTATTTTTTTTATCATCAAAAACCCTAAACTGTTACGACTGTGACAAATTTACCGAGAATTAATATTTTTACCAAAAAAAATTATAAAATGGTACATATATGACAAATTTACTCTCTATTAGTTTTCGCTAAACTGAGTGAATACCACAAAAAATTTCAAATTGTTGCATCTGTAGCAAACATAAGGCATCGTATATATTCGACAATTGTCACGTGTCATCCAATTCAATAATTTGATGATAAAATTTAACGAAAACTAATTAAGGGTAAATTTGTCACGGTTGTATCAATTTGGGGTAAATTGTCACATGTGTACCAGTTCGGGGATTTTCATGGTCAAAAAAATAATTTGGGATAAATTTACCATATGTATACCAGTTTGGGATTTTTGGCGGTATTAACCCTATATATATATATATGTTCCCCGCAATCGCTTGTCTTATTTGTTATGTTATTTCTGTCTTTTTCACGGTAGGAAAAAAGGGATCTTGCCTTTTAATTTTCCTTGTTATTTTGTTCAATATAGTTTATATTCGGAATAATAAAATGAAATTATATAATTGATGTCTTCTCTTTTTGCTGCATTATAGCAGCTAGGTCATCAATCTGTTCCACAACTGTTACAGGTTTGTAAAAGGAACATAGAGACCAAATGGTTATCTTAAAATGGGAAAAGGAGAATTCTTCATTTAGACAATGATCTCTCATCTATTATTTCTTTTTCGGTGGTGGTATTTATTTCCCTTTTTTTATTAGCTAGTATCCTCCTGATAAATTTTGGACAAAAATGAGAAACCGTTATACTAAAAGGAAAATGTGAACCGACCAATCAATCTCGCCACAGACGTTCCTTATGATATATATATATATATATATATATAGACACACACACATATGAACATTTAATTTCAACTTGAAATCTATGCAGATGATATAACATACAGGCGTGATAGAGCAAGAAAAATTGCATGCCCACCCCGAAACAAAGCATTTTTTTTTTTTTGGTCGGAAAATAAATTTTATAAGCAAAATACTAAGAGTTCGTACATAAAAATCCCACGATGGGTGCATCTAAATAGAAAAGATCCCAAAAGGGTTGAGGTGGTCTAGAAATCCACAAAGCCGGAACACAATTTGAACGATGAGACTTTGCCAACCAGTTTGCAACTTGGTTGGTACTCCTATTGCAGTATTGAACTGAAGCATTACCATCCTGGGCCAATAGATATTGGGCTTCAAGTAACAGGGCTTCCGTTTCCAACCCAAGCTCCACTTCCCCATTTAATTCATAGGCTAGAGTACAACCGTTAGTTTCAATCAAAATCTTCGTGTCTTCCTTTCTCTTTGACTCCAGACGCAACTTCTCCAGAAACTTCAAAGCCTCCCGCAGAGCCCTTGCTTCGGCTTGAATTGGAGAGCAAGGTGGGATTTTTCCAACGAAGACGTTAATGATTAGTCCGTTGGAATCACGAAGCACACCCGCAATCGCACCAGCACTAGGGCTACCACCAACCGAAGCATCAATATTTAGTTTCAAGTCAGATCTCGTCGGGGGACTCCATTTTTGTAGTAGATCCGGTTGATTTTTGATAAATCTTTGATCTTTGCCATTTGATTTCCTATAGCTTCGCAACATAGCTTATGCTTCACAAATAATGGACTCTGAATCTAGCTTTCTTCCTCTAAAAATAGAGCTATTTATTGCCTTCCAGATATATCAGAGGACAATTGTATAGTCGAAGCAGGGGGAGGTATTGGGGGGTTCTCGATTAGCTCATGGAGCCAAGCATCCATCCTTGTGCTGTTTGGAGGGGGAGTATGACCCAACAATCTTTGATCTCGCCAGATCCGTTCGGTCCAAAGGCAAGAAAGAAAGATATGTTCGGAGGTTTTAACCTGACAATCGCATGAGGGACAGAAAGATTGTGGTATGATTCATCTTCTGAATAAATTCTCTCTAGTTGGCAGGGCATTCTGACACATTTGTCAAGTGAAGAAACGTACCATTGGAGGGATCTTTGCTTTCCAAATTCTATTCCATAATTTGCCGAAGAGTTGGAAGTAGAGGTGGTAAATGGGAGGGTCGGATCGGGTCGAATATGGTCCGAACTCATATTGACCCATATTTAATGACCCAAATCCGATCCGACTCACAACTGACTCATACCTGACTTGACCCGTTGTGACCAAAATTATGAAAATATAATAATATTTTAATAAAATAATATTACTAAAATACTTCCCGGTCCCTACCTTGGCCCTGGCCCCTGCCTCGACCCTGGTCCTCGGCCCTGGCACAGGCCCCAACCCCGGTCCCAGTCTCAGCCTTGTCTCTGATCCTGTCCCCGACCCCGAGCTCGACACTGGCCCGTGTCCCTGCCCCATCCCCATCCTCATCCCCGGTCATGGGACACGGCCTCGGTTGCTAGCCTGGTCCCGAGATCCGACCACGATCCAAATTGTCATCCCTGTCTCGAGACCCGACTCGAGCCCCGTCCCCGGTCACGTCTCGGCCCCTACCTCGGTCCTAAGACCCAGCCCCAGCTTGGATCCCGACCCCAGCCTCGTCCTCGGTCACGAGACTCGGCCTCGGCCTGGTTGCCGTCTTGGTCTCGAAACCCAGCCTAGGCCCAACCCCCGTCCCCGGTCACGTCCCTGGACCCTACCCTTGTCCCGATCCCGAGACTTGGCCTTAACCCCGTTCCCAGCCCCAACCCTGTCCCGAGACCCTACCCCGGTCCCGAGACCCAGCCTCGATTGCCGTCCCAGTCCCGTCCCCAATAACGTCCCTATCTCCTACCCCGGTCTTGGTGCCAGGACTCGGCCTCAGCCCCTGCCCCGGGGCCCGAGACCTGGCCCCGACTCTTGTCCTGGCCCCGATCCCAATCCCGGCCCTAAAACCCAGACCTGGACCCGGCCTAAGCCCTGGTTGCCGTCCCGGTCTCGAGTCCCACGTCCCGGCCCCTAACCCGGTCCCCGTCTCGGGACGCAGCCTCGGCCTGGATCCCAGCCCCGGCCCGGTCTCAGTCCCACCCTGTCTCTGACCACGAGATCCGGCCCCGACACGGGACCCGACCTGGTCCTAGCCAAAGTTGTCGTCCTGTCCCTCGACCCAGCTCAGGCCCCGTCCCCGTCCCCGGCCACGTCCCCTGCCCCTACCCCGGTCCTAGTCTTGGTCCCGGTCTCGAGACCTGGCCCCGGTCTCGTCCCCAGTCGCGTCCTCGGCCCCTACCCCGATCGCCTGCTCCGGGCCCGGTCCTCGGTCCTAATCCTAGCCTCAATCGCCGACCCCGGCCCCAGTTCCAAGACCACTTATAACTTATAGAAAGATGTTGTCTTTACGGGTCGAAAATGGGTCTAATATAAGTCAAAAATGGATTTAAGTGTGACCCATTATTGACCCATTTTTAGTGAACCCTTTAAAAGTTAATGATCCATATTTAACCCATTTTATACGAATATGGGTCAAATATGAGTTTATGACCCATATTGCCAGCTCTAGTTGAAAGGGAGCGGAGGCTTGATCTGTATTTACACTCCAATTATTCTCTCGAATCATGTTATAGGCAATCTTGACTGTGAAAGTGCCAGAGGGTATTTCCGTCCAAATTAGTTTATCGTTTCTGAGGAAAGGGCTGATACGGATTGATAGGATTTCCTTCGTAAGCTCCTCATCAAACATACTTTTGAGTATATTTTTGTTCCACTTCGCTTCCTCTTTAGAAATCAGATCTGACACTAGTCATAGTTCATTCTTATTTGCTGGGCCGCCAATCACGCCTCTTTTCAGCCATAGATCTTCTCTAATGTTTACATTTTCTCCATTACCAATTGACCACCTAATTGACCATGCGATGGTTTCCCTTCCATACAGGATACTTTGCCAACCCCAGGAGGATCTGTTGCCCCTAGCAGCTTGTAAAAGATTCCCATTTGCGTAATAGATACCTTTCAATAACGTGCCCCAAAGAGAGTTTTGATTCTAAAGAAGCCTTCAAGCTTGCTTTCCTAAAAATCGCTATATGATGCGATCTTTAAAACCAAGACCCCCTTTATGCTTTCTTTTTGTTTTTTTAATAGTATTCCAGTTAGGGGTGAGCGGTTTTAGGTTTCAAATAGCTTCCATCTGAAATTTGGAACCTACTTGCTAATATATGTTCTTTATTTTTTGGAACCTGGAACCTAGAACCTACCATTTGGAACCTGTAACCTACATTGTCATAGGTTCCGGTTTCGATTCCAAAATACCCGAGAACCTGTTAATACAACTCCCTTGCACCAAAATAGAAGAAAGTCTAACATTTGGATTGAAAACAGGATCCGCCCATCTATTTCCTGATGGTTAAATTTGAAAATAGGATTGGCACCTTTCCAACATTGGTAGAACCCTATCAACATCCTGTTCATCAAAAGATCAAATTCAAATAAGCAATCACCTTGTAAATAGATCCAAAACCCCCATCTCTAACTTTAGTACCTGGCCTAAAGCCTTCAGTTGCCACACACAACTCTTTATATGTACATTCTAATGTTTTGGATGGACGAAACATATGTACATTCATAAAAAGGGAATTAAGTCATACTTAATCAATTCATCAAAATCAATTGCAGATTCATTTGATCAAACAACTCTTGCCACTCCTACCATTAACCCGCGATCAATTTCCAAATACCATGAAAACCAATGCCTGCACAATCAATGTCATCTGCCGCAACTAAAGAAGCTTTCATCAAAACTCACTTATATCTCTTTTTATCAGAATCAAATTAAATTCTATGCACTTGATTCTCCTTTGGCAAGCTTCTCCAACTTAGCATCAACCAAACGCCTCTCATAGACCCCGCCCGCAACATCAAAATCATCGAGTAGATCGCTCCAACAAGCCAGTCCAGTCTGCACGCACGCATGCAGGCGCAGTAAAACACGAAAATGCAGAACACGCTACCTGACGATTCTCCCAATTCCAAATGGAGACAAAGTCCGACACACCGTAGTGACGAGCCATGGATACGTCGGATGCAACTGAAATCTGACCGGAGAGCGTCGGAGGAGGAGAGATCTGAGCTGGGAGGCTCTTCGGAAAGCGAGAGTGAAACCGGACTTAGTGGTAAACAAGGCAAGGTCGTCATCGACGGAAGGCGCTGAGAGATCGTCAGAGAGAGGTCGTTGTCGGAGGTGTGGGTGCCAAGAAAGTGGCGGTGCACAGCAAGGAAATGGTCGTCATCGAGGGAAGGGCTGGGGAGTGAGAGGACAAAGTGAGAATAGAGAAGAGGCATGGAGGAAAGAGTAGAAATTAGAAACTAAAAACCTAGGATTTACTATTTAGAAGTTATGGTTCCAGTTCCAGGTTAGAAACCGAAACCGGAACCAGAATTGGAACCAGCGGTTCCTAAAAATCCAGAATCGGGAATCGAACCATGGCACATCAGAACCATGAACTAGACCAAACCATTGATTCAGTTCTCCGATTCTCAATTCTACTGTGGACCATGCTCACCCCTATTTCCAGTCTCGCCAATGCAACCCTGTACTTGTTTCGCTATTTTTCCACTAGAATGAAGCTATCCTTTTTTCTATTGATATGAAAATGGAGACCGAAATTTTGAAAATCGACATTGCATATTGAAGAATAGCCTGCACCACTGTTTTCAACAAAATTTCATTCCTCGCCTTTGAAATCAAAATTTCCTCCCACCCTTCCAGTTTCGTGTTGACCCTTGCATTGATCCAAGGGAACATTTGCCTCCTGGACTCCCCCCAATCAGATGGAATTCCTAAATATCTTCCTGTTTTCCCAATGGTTGGAACCGTAGGAAGTTTGCTAGATTTTCCTGAAGACGTCCTAGACATTTTTTTTTTTTCATAAACAGCCCTGACTTGTGAAGGTTAATCTCTTGTCCTAAGGCCATACAATACTGATTCAAGATCTGAGCTAAATTCTGATAGTCTGTTAAGTTCCCCTCTAGGGAAAAAATAGAGTCATCCGTAAATAGCAAGTGACATAGGGTAGGACACGATCTGTTCAGCTTCATACCTTTAAGAGTCCCATCATTCAGTGCTTTCCTCATTAGCATCGAAAGAGAACTTTCCGTGAGGATAAAAAGATATGGAGATAAAGGATCTCCCTGTCAAATTCCTCTTGATGACTGAAAGTAAGATAAGAGTTCCTCATTGAACTTCACACTAAGAGTCGCAAAAGTTACGCATGTCATAACCCTATCCACCCACATCGAACAGAAACCCATCTTTAGAAGGCATGCTTCTAGAAAATCCCCTTCCACTCTATTGTATGCTTTCTTCATATCAAGTTTCAAAACAGCATGGAATCTTTTCTTTCTTTTTTTCACTCTCATTTGGTGTAGGACCTCCTGAACAATAAGAATGTTGTCTTGCATTTGTCTCTCTCCCACAAAAGCACTCTGTTCCTCTGCAATAAGATCTGGCTGCCGTTGTTTTACCTTATTTGCCAAGATCTTCAAAATAATTCTATAGGCAACATTACAAAGACTAATCGGCCTGAATTGGTCGAGGCTTTCGAGATTCTTTACTTTGGGAATCAACACAATGTGTGTTCTATTCAGCTCACTGTTCAAACTCCATGTTTCGAAAAAGACTTTAATTTCCTCAAATAAATCCATCTTGATGCTCTCCCAATTTTGATGGAAAAATAAGCCATTGAGTCCATCCAGCCAGGGGCATTTAAAGGATCCATAGAAAAAATAGCCTTATGGATTTCTGATAATGTAACTTCAGCAAACAAATCTGTGTTCATCTCTTCTGTCACTAAAGTTGGGCACTATTGAAGTACTGGAAGGAAGTTCCGCTGCCCGACAGAATTATAGAGACCTTCAAAGGTCATTTCTTTTAAAGTTCTCTGGTCTTTAACCCAAATGTTCTATCTAGGTTGCCTTAGCATAGAAATCTTATTTCGTTGCCTTCTTTGTATAGTGGTTGGAGTGGAAAAATTTAGTATTTTTGTGCCCCCATTTCGGCCAATTGATTCTAGATCTTAAACCCCCAGTATATTTTCTCCCTTCTCCATAAATTTTCTGTTTGGTCCAGAATATTCTCCTTGATACATTTTTTCCGGTTTACGTTGCGTCATTTATCACCTGTTCAAGCACTTCTTTCATTTTCTGGATTCAGGACTTATTGTTAGGGAAATTCCTTTGCTCCACCTATCAAGAGCCCCTGTTACTTTTTAAATTTTCAGCAACAAATCATCTCCTTGCCTTTTCGAATCCTCCCAGGTCTCTTTAACGATTATCCCACACTCCTTACTTTCCAACCAAAAAGATTCGAACCTGAAATTCCTCTTTCTTTTAACCCTTTCAGCAAATAAAGATAAAAGGATGTGACTGTGATCTGAATCTATCGCAGGCAAAGTAAAAGTCTCAGCTTGTGAGAAAGTCACCCTCCAACTCAGATCACAAACAGTCTTGTCAAGTATTTTCTTAACCAGATTTCCTTCTTCTATGTTATTCAACCATGTAAGCGGGCAGCCCTTACTCTCAAGATCCATCATACACAACTATTTAGCAATTCGCTGAAGCTTTGCATTATGTGATTGTCCGATTCTCTTCTCCCCACCTTTTCCCAAAAGTGCAAGGTCTCATTAAGTCCCCAATCCAGACCCAAGGAAGATTACTCCACCCTTCAAGAAATTTAAGCCTCTCCCAGGTTTTATTCTTTGCTGGTAGGTAGCTGAAGCATATGTTTATGTCATTCTAAAGGTAATCCCTAGGGTTGGATAATCATAATGAATATCAATAAAGTCCTTCGTGGCCGTCATAATCTGAACCCCTATTTCTTCTTTCCATATCATAGCCAAACCTCCACTTAAACCATTTGGATTCACTACAAACTGCTGCTGATACTTCATCCATGTCTCACCCTCTTGATAACTCTTTCTTGGTTCTTCATTTCACTAAGGAAAATAAAATTAGGCCTTTCTTGAGCCACAATGGCTCACAAAGCTTGAACTATCAAAGGTGTGCCCAATCCTTGACAGACCCTTGACAGTTCCAAGCTAAAATACTCATTTGTTAGCCGATGGCTTTTTAAGGCCAGCCACTATAGCCCGTATGTCTGCTGCCTCCACAGCAATGATAGGGGTCTCAACTAAGTCGTCTCATCCAGCATCATATTTTCTCCGCTAACTTTTCCATAACTATAGCCGGTTCTCCATTTTTTTACCTCTCTGCCCTTTGATTTTTCTTGCTACAGTCCCTATGGTTCTTGGCCTATCTGGAATGAAGGGAGTTCTATCAGGAGAGGCCTTGCCGCAACGTAGCCTCCGCTATCCTTGCTCTGTCCACAGGTTGAGATACCTAACTCTAACCGACTCATTTTCCTTTTTCCCCTCTCTTCTCTTGAGTCACTAATACTTTCCCCCCCAAACCATTAGGCTGGATATGCTCTGAAAAATTAGAAATTTCTGGAGTTTCTGGGATGCTTTCTTTCTGCAGATATTCCTCGAAATTTGCCTTATAATAAGATTTCCAAAATGGGCTATGCAGGCTCGTCTCAGGCCCTAGCCATGACCCATAAAACTGGTTATCTCCATTAGAAAAAATTTCCTCATTATAGGGGATATCTAAACAATTTTGTGCATAGTGACCTATTTTGACACATGAATAGCAAAAAATGAGTAATCTGTCATATCGAAAATCTAGCTACAAGAGCTTCTTTTTAAAGCTATATATCATACCTGATTTCAAAGGGGAAGATAAATTCAGAACAACTTTTGCTTTGCTCGCAGAATTCCCATAACTACTTTTGTTTCTATTTTAGCAGCGCCACTCTTCCTATTTTCTCGGCAGAATTCCTAATCACCTCATCCTTTCTTCCTTCTACCGGCAGTCCCACGATATGAATCCAGAAGGCGCATAGGTCGAAAGATAAACATTGAAGAAGGATACTAGGTTCCCAGGATCTAAGAACCAGAAGATGCTGTGAAAATGACCAAAAACCAGATTCATTAATTCTATTTTTCTCCCCAATATTCAAAAATACAAAGGAGAGTAGTCCCAGATTCAAGATGAGAACCTACCACTTTTTCCGTTTTTCATGCTTTCTTCATCGTTGTTTAGAACGCTTGAAAATTTATTTTGGGGTTACCATGTAGGTGACCGAAGATAGTGCGCTCTCCTTCTTCTAGACTTTCTGTGACAACATTGTCCATAATAGCTCTCTTTGTTTTTGGCCATAGGTGACCCAGTCTGTCACACAATGAGGCCAGACGCATCTCCTGCTCAGCAATTTGCTCCGTGCCTAAAAGCGAGGGTCAAATGGGAAGGCCTCGAGCTTGTAGATCTGCTCGAATCGTGGGAAAGTATGTGGCTAGAGGGAGGGAAATGTAGGGTTAGGGTTAGGGTTGGATAGGCTGCGAAAGCTGAGATGGATTTTTGAAGAGAACTACGGAGGTTCTGGGATGATGTTATTGAAGCTGTGAATGATTTGTTTGTTGTCCATCAGAGGAAAATTTTAGGGTTTGTGGATGAAATCAAGGGGAAATCTACCAGAAATGTAGAGGAAAACTGTCAAAGCGAGAGAGAAAGCTCTCAAAACACAAAGCATTTCATTCACCAAGGGAAAAGATAGATTCTCCTATGCCACCATCGGAAGCCACCATATCTCTTGAACCTTGCTCACAAGGCATGCCCATGAACATCATTGGATAATTATACTTGAAGCCACAAAATCGGGGTTAAATATTACCACGCTCCAAATCTCGAGTACACAGTATCCCTATCTAAATGCCTCAGGTCATAAGGATAATTTCTCAGGTGCACTATAGACTTATGATACTTTATTACGCATTTCGAAATTTGTATACTCCCAATCAAATAAATAGCATGGGGATAGCAAAATAGGAGTACCCATAATAGTCAGATAACAAGGCACAACATTACAATGCCAAAAGCAAATCATCGCTAACTCTACATAGCTACAAACAAGTACAACCCCATTCTCTAGAGCGGCTTCCTAAGACCAACAAAAAGGTAAAGGTTTGGAGCAGTGTTAATTCCAGATGTACTCCAGAGTAGGGGCTATGTTACACTCGTCCTCATCAACTTCAAAAAGAACTATTACCTCTATTACTTTGGACTTGAAATAAATCTCAGTAAGTCAACGCATAAGCCTGGCTAGGGCCTTGATTTGCCCAAATCACCCTATCAAACAATCACAAAATCACGGTATATATATCAATCACATGTAAGCTTACCCGTTAGGAATCACACAAAATGCAATGCTTATATGACGCGACAGTCACATCAGTAATTCATTGGCAAGGTTTCACATCAACTTGCATACAATGAAACCACGCATAGTCCATTTATTAACAAATGCGACCATTCGGTCCAGCACACTCATGAGTTCATGCTCTACTGGCAAGATCGGGTATCGTCCCTTACTTCCAGCGACGGCGTTTGATAGTCCGTGTGGCTCTACTCGATCAATCAAAAAACAATGATTATCAACACAACACAAAACTATCAAGAATCCCTATAGGGGTTTCAGTCCTTCACAAGTTACGATCGACAAACGATCAACTAGAAAACAATAACTGTCGCGCATTTGACTAGCCAGAAAACAATGTCTATCAGAAACATTCGACTAATCAGAATACAATGATTGTCAGCAACCCATTATGTGTCCACTCCCAGCCGTTTCATATATTTTGTTTTAGTCAAATGCTCATACATACGTGGTCCAAGACTTAGCTCAAGATCATTTTCATGCTAAAATATGCAACTTGATTTCACACATGGTCAGATGAATGCATAGAATTGTCCACCAAGACTTTGCATTTAATATGGGGTGATTTACCCCCAAATAATCAACCAAATCAATGAACATTTAATCAATACATTTGATCAAGTAATTGATATAAACTTTCGATTAAACAAAGCCAATGAATTCAATTATGAATATTCAATTCGACTATGCTTAATAAAGCCAATTTGTACGTCAAGTCGACCTTAACCCATTCAATTCTTCAATCAATCGTATGCTTGTCTCTAGCTTATTGCTCACTTGCAATCGAGAAATAACATTAATTTTAATCCTAAATAGCCGCAATTTCCCAGCTAACCAGACTAACTTAACTAATTAGGGCCATTTAGCCTAAATCAAGTCTGTAGCTAAAATGACCCTAATCTAAACACCCTAATAAACTAATTAAATTAATTTCGAACGCAATTAGCGTCATAACCGAGAGTTAGGGGCTAATTCACAATCAACAGCACGAGCCAAGTACGGAAACTATTCGCGAGAACTTCTGGCACAGCTTGGGCTCGGCTGGGTCATGGGCTCGGTCACATGGGCACAAAGCCTCAGACACTGGCACAAATTCTCGGACATGGCCCAGGCTCTCGGCATGCTTTCCCGGACACGACTGGGCCATGGCCCGATCTTGGGCAGGATACGACTCAGGCAGAACAGGGTATGGCCCACTCTTAGCAGAATAGGAGAACTCAAAGCAGACATAGCAGGGCGTGTCGGGGCTCCGTCTTGCAGCTGAGCTTCGGCTCTTTGGCTTACACGAGCGACGAATGGTTGAGGATAGCTACTGGGGTGGTCGGTGGTCGGCTGAACTAGTCGGATGAAGGCAGCTAATGGCTTGCGGGAACGGAGCAACTGCGAAACAAAGTAGACTGAGGCAAGGCAGGGGTAGTATGAAATAGAGTAGGGGGCTGAAGGCGTCAAGGTCACTGGTTTCGGCTCGAGCGATGTTGATGCGGCAGGCAAATGACAGTACGAAGCTATAGTGGTGGAGTTCAGTGGCTGGTGGTTGTCAGGATTGGCTAGGGGAGGTGGAACAGCAACAGCAGTGGCAGAGCAAATCGATGAGGCAAATAGGGACAACGGCCTTGGGGCTCCCTCAAGCGGTTATGGGCGGCTATACCGCAGCGTGCGACGATCGTCTAAGGAGGATGAAGGGTGAGGGTGATGTTCGGGGGCTCTTTGCGTACACACACAAGAGGAGGAGGAGAGGTCGATTAAGGTGGGGGGAGTTGTCGCACAAAATAGAGCAAGGGAAGAAGAAGAAGAAGAAGAAGAAGAAGAAGAATTAGAGGGGTTAGTCGACCAAGAGAGAGGAAGAGAGAGAAATAGGCAAGTTAAAATGTTGACTAATGGAAAAAGAAGGGATGAGGTGGGCCCTACGGTCATCATTTTCTTCGTCCTGTAGTAAATAATATCTAGGGACAAAATTGTCATTTAATATTTTGAGGCATGTTGGTAATTTCATATTTCAGGACGGTTCGGACATTTCGCTCAATCATTGGAGGGTATTTTAGTCTTTTTACAGGTCGGGCTTGATTTGGGTTAGGTTCGAACACAAGGGTTTCGATCCTGAGGCGTGGCGACTAAATGATTCGAAGCTTAAACTACTCCGATCGACGTCTCGAGAAATATCCAAATTTCGTTACTTAATTCCTTAAAATTCAATATTTCGTAATGAACTGAAATTCAATACCGAACTTTTATTGAATTCAAATATGTTACAGATGTCGAAATTCCAGAGCAACACAAATATGCTTTTCATCTCGTGAAAAACAGCAAGCATATTATTTGTCTGCTCAATAACATAGTATAGTGGACGACATTAATAGCAAGCCCCTTGCGCTTAGCATCGTTAATTAATTTTGCATCCTTTTTCAATCTGCCCAGCTTTGTGTAGCAACCATGATTCAAGGCAATGTAGCAAGATATCTTGGGGGAAAGGTCGCAAGCTTCCATAATTGTACTTTACTTTCTCAACATCAGCCATCTTCATTTCTGAGCAAAAGCAACAGAGGATTGGGGCATAATCTTAGTGATTAGAAACTCGAAAAGATCTTAGCAAGCATCCGAGAGAACCTTATAGGCCAAATATGAGCAACCGTTGAAGCATAGACCTTCTAGATAGACAGACTAATGCTAGTGTTCCCAGCCTTCACCATGTCCTTGAATAACACTCAAGGGACTCCACTCTTGTGAGTCTTGTAATGGACCTCGATCATCATGATATAAATGCCCTCATTACTAATAAAATGAGCTACTTCCACTGCTTGCACAGACTAATGGCTATAGAGGGATTGTGCCTCTCCATTAAACTGTTGTGGAGAAAATTACTGGTTTCGACATTGGCATTGACTGTCTCGAAATTAGCATCGATGTTGGGGAAATCGAAATCATCTTGAAGCTGAGCACGACATCATGGCGTTGTCGAAGAGGCCAGCCTCAACATAGTAATGAACAAGCAAATAGGTGGCATGAAGGGGGAGAAGGGGCGGCCGACATAGCAACAAAATCTAGGAAGGAAGGAATAGTCGAGCGGTGGAGGGGGATCATGAGGTGTGACTAGTGGTAATCATCGTGGATCCTCTAAGATGTGTAAACATAAGACGAAATCGTACGCAAATCAATCCCTAATAATTGCATAAACATCATGCCCAAGAACTTGAAACGATATGATTTTCACAATATCGTAATCAACGAGAAACGTACCTTGATATATGATGATTTCTTGTGAAAAAATCAATTATAGATGAAAAATTAATTGTAGAAATATGTTTCTCTCTCGAGACCCCTTTTGGCTTTCTGACGTTTTTGAGAGAGAGAAAACTGTAGTCTTTTCTAGAGTTGAGAGAGGACCAAATTCTAGTAGTGACTTTTATAGTCATATCATCCATCATGATGTACAATAATTAGAGTACACCTCTTTATTGACTAATAGGAATTTAGCACTTAATAATTATTAAATCCAAACCACATATGGGCCATCAATCACGTGGGCCACAACAACTTTCCAATATTCTCCTACTTGGCCCATGTGATATTATTTAACTTTAAGGTTTAACAATAAAACATAATGTGCAAAACATAAGATAAATCCTTTCTCAAATTGGCCAAATCTCAATTCATTATTAAGTAATAACTTATAAGCATTATGGCGTTGTTTGTCATTAGGTTAATATAGTCCCTTCCATGTATCACTGTATTAGTCATATATTTAACATGATCAATAATGAGAGATAACATATGGTCCAATAATAATGTTTCTTTTCAGAAACAAATCACGTTAATATTCACATAATTCTTTCATGTATATACGCCGTCATAAGAAAACAAAATGCACAAATGTATTAGAAACAACACATAAATGATATCGAAATGTCAAGTACATAAAGAGCATGAAACTTGAACATAATATCAATAATGATTTTCAACAATGCTCATTCTTTCGTCGTGTTCACTAAATGTCTTTGGTGGCGACTTGCTACTAATGTGCTCAATTGACGCTCTTTGTTTCTAAACTTCTTCTTTAATGACAAAGTATTTCAATCACATATGTTTAGAAACCTTCGAATGTTTGTCATTTTTAGTGAAGAAGACCACTTCGGCATTATCACAATACATTTTCAGTGGCTTGGCAATATTGTCGACGATTCTAAGACCTGAAATAAAGTTTCGCAACCATAATCCATGAACAATGGCCTCAAAGCATGCTACAAACTCAGCTTCCATAGTGGATGCAGTAACGACAGACTGCTTCACATTTTTCCATGAAATTGCTCATCCAGCTAAACAGAATAAATATTTATACGTGGATTTTCTTATGTCTACACAACTAGCAAAGTCTGAATCTGAATATCCTATCACCTTAAGATGATCGGATCTCCTAAAAGCTAGCATGTGACCTTTTATCCCTTACAAGTATCTTATCACTTTATTTGCAACTTTCCAATGGTCGAATCCTGGATTATTTTGATACCTGCCTAGCATTCCAACAACAAAATTGATGTCTGGGCTAGTACAAGTCTGAGCATATATCAAGCTCCCGACAATAGATGCACAAGGAATTTGTTCCATTTGTTTGTGTTCCAATTCATTCTTTAGATATTGCATAATACCCAATTTATCTCTTTTTTGAATTGAAACAACACTTGTGGAGCACTTTTCCATTTTGAATCTCTCCAAAACTTTACTAATATATGCTTTCCGAGATAATCCTAACAGTCCTTGTGATCTATCACGGAATATTTCAATTCCAGTCACATAACATGCCTCACCCATATATTTCATTTCAAAGTTCGTAGAGAGAAATTTCTTGGTCTCATGTAATAATAAACCAAGATCATTAGTAGCAAGCAAGATATTATCAACATACAGAATCAAAAATATAAACTTGCTCCCACTTACCTTCAGATATATACATCGATTAACAATATTTTCCTTAAATCCAAAATAAGTGATAGTATCATTAAACTTAAGATACCATTGTCAGAAAGCTTGTTTAAGTCTGTATTTTGACTTTTTAAGTTTACATACCTTGTCTTCCTTTCCTTTAACTGAAAGCCCCTTTGGTTGGTCCATATAAATTTATACATCTAAATTCCCATTTAGAAAGAGATTTTTCATATCCATTTGATGTAACTCTAAGTCATAATGAGCCATCATAGCCATAATAATTCTCAAAGACTTCTTCTTAGACACATGAGAAAATGCCTTTTTATAATCAACACCATCTTTCTGAGTAAAACCTTTGGCAACAAATCTAGCCTTGTATCTTTCGATATTGCCATTCGAGTTGCCTTTGATTTTAAAAACCTACTTACAGCCGAGTCTTTTACAACCTTCAGGCAAATCAACAAGGTCCCAGACTTTATTGTGATATATTGATTTTAACTCTTATTTCATGGCATCAAACCACTTAGCAGAATTAGCACTTTCCATGGCTTGTGAAAATGAAACTAGATCTTCATCAATTCCTACGTCAACTTCGGACTCATGTAAATAAACCACATAATCATAAAAAATGGCTGATTTTCTTTGCCTTTGAGACCTTCTTAATACCACTTCATGTGGTTCATCTACTGCAAGTCCGTCAGTAGCAACTTCATCATGGAGTATTTGGTCATTTATTTATTGTTCTTGTATGTTGTCAAGCCATTCGACAACTGTAGGAATAACAACCTGAGAATGAGGTGTAGTTAAAGGTATTTGCACCTGACTTCTTGAATTTCAACTTTTTGTGGTTATGTACTCTCATTAGTTTCACTATTTTCAATAAACTTAGCATTTCTAGTTTCAACAATTCTTGTACTATGGTTAGGACATTAAAATATATATACTTTAGATTTTTCTAGATAACCAATAAAGAAACCATTGGTTTTTCTTGAATCTAGTTTCTTTTTATGAGGATGATAAATCTTTACTTTCGTTGAGCAGCCCCAAACATACAGGTGCCAGCCCCAAACATACAGGTGCCTCAAACTAGGTTTTCCTCATGTCCACAGTTCAAAAGGAATCTTTAAAATTGCCTTACTAGAAACTCCGTTTAACAAATACATGGAGATTTTCAAAGCATGCATTCAAAATGATAAGGGTATAGAAGAATTATTTAACATACTCCCAACCATATCCATTATTGTACGGTTATACCTTTTTGCAACGCCATTTATTGCGATGTGCCTAACATTATGTATTGAGCACAAATGTCACGCCTTTCAAGAAACTTAGCAAACGGACCAGGGCATTGTCCACTTTACTCATCCAATCCAGAGCATTCACCACCTCTATCGGATCTGACAATTTTCAACTTTCTGTCTAGCTATCATTCAACTTTGTAAATAAACACCTTTAATGTGTCTATCGATTGAGATTTTTCTTGCAATAGCTAGATAAAACCATAACATGAAAAATCATCACTGAAAGTGATAAAATATTTTTCTCTACCAAACGACGGAACATCAAAAGGTCCACATATATCAATGTGTATTACTTCAAGGAGCCGTGTTCTTCTTGTGGCTTCTTTCTTACTTGTGTGTTTTCCTTTCATACAATCTACACAAATATCAAGATCAGTAAAATCCAAATTATGAAGGATTTCATTCTTTACTAATCTTTATATTCTTTCTTTGGATATATGACCCAAACGATTATGTCACAAATAAGCTGAACTTTCATCCACTAAGCCACATTTCGAACCAACATTATGATGCAAGGTCAATAGAGACTCAGCAAATAAATTATCAAGCCTTAATTTGTATGAACCATCACAAAGTACACCAGAACCAATAAAATGATTATGTTTGAATGAATTGAAACATCCATTTCTAAACTTAAAAGAATATCCAGCCGTATCAAGTTTCGATAATGAAACAAAATTTCGAGAAACAGAAGAAACATAAAAGGTTTGGAAAATATCTAAATGATGTCCAGTATTCAAAATCAACGATACGTTCCAACAGGTTCAACTTGAGCTTTGACTCTATTCCCCATGAAAATAAACTTTTCATTTGGATTTATGGTTTGGGTCGTAAGGGATCCCTGTATCGTATCCGAAACATGAGTGGTATAACCAGAATCAATCCACCAAGTGCTATAAGGAACTTTTGCCAAGTATGATTGGAAACATACAAAAGCACTAGGCTTACTTTTTTTTCGAACCATACTTTACGTTTCAGGCAATCTCTCTAATAGTGTCCAGATTTCTTATAGAAATGGCACTTATCATTCTTTTGTTCCTTCTTACGGACTTGGGCATATGACTCATTAATCTTTAGTGGTCCTTTGTTGCCCTTTTCATTTTTCCTCACTAGTTTTCTATTAACTCCTGGATGACCCATGAGATTGACAGAGTAGATTCCTTGCTTTCTCTTGAACAAGCATACTTTGTAGTTCAATCACATTCCACTTTTGCTTTATAGTATTATAATTTATTTGAAATGGACCGTATTGAGGAGGCAATGAATTTATGTAAATTGCACAAGGAAACTTTCATCCACTTTCATTCCCATGGAACTTAATCTTACTGCTATATTTGCCATTTCAGTGACATGCGCATGCATGGAACAAGAACCATTGAACTTCATGGCGGTTAATGTACCCATCAATGTCCCAGTGGCTGACTTATCAACAAAATCAGACTGAGGATGAGTTTCCACTAACTTCATAAATTCCTTAGCACTATCAATTTCAAGAATGGTTGACTTAATGTTGTTTACTACTGTCATCCGCATGAACATTAAGCTTAGTTTATTTGATCTTTCCCAGGCTGCATGGAAAGATTTTTCTTTAACGCTGCTTGTCGCAATAGCAACAGCAAACTTATCATCTAAGAGTGCTACATCAAGATCATGAATACCTAAATGAAACTTGACTTATTCACTCCATTCAAAAAAGTTAAGCCCAATAAACTTCATAATAGACGAAGTTTGCAAATGAAGAGAAACAGAAACAGATACTGCAAAATACATAAAATCCTCACACATAAATGCTTTGAGTCATAACTTAAACACATAATACAGATTTAGACAACAATAATTCAACATTAGATGTACATCGAAGTTCTCCTTTGGGTAATCCAACAATGTACAGCCATAAAACATAATTGATGCTTAAATTTAATTTCACATTATTGGTAATTATATATACTCTAATTAGACACACTCGCTATCTTTGGATATGCTAAACATATCTAACCAATTATACTAATTAACCACGATTATGTTTATGATTATAAAATTAACCAATTGACCTTTGGGTGATCCTTAAATATCTTATAATCAATGAATTTCAAATTACCCATGACAAACAAAATATATATAACATCATTTCATCTCATTAGTAGTATCACATAAACATGAGTAATTGAATTTTATTTAACTTGACATCTATGAGAAACTTTCTAATTCAGCCACTTTGATGACTAATGAATTATACATAATACAGATATCAAATTAAATAATCATAACAATAATTATTTCACGACTAGCAATATCTGTATATACTAAGAATGATTCAGCCGAATTTTACTTGAAAAGGATGCGATTCGGTTAATCAAACAATTCTTGATTTTGCCTGTTCTTGCACCAAATGAAATCAAATCTTCACTTGAATGGAAAAGTGCACCCCTTTTCTTTTTTATCTTCTCTCTCCAACGCAATTTTTGGATGCCTTTCTATTATTATTATTATACAATCAAACACTCAGTGGGCATGGCATTTCCCATTGTCTTTCTTCGCGAGCATGCTTTTATTCTCACTTTCTGCCAAAGCATTATCAGCAAGAGGAATATCCTTTGGGGATCAAAAGCATCCCTGTCACAATTAGTCCACCCAATCCTTGATGACAACAACATTAAAAAATAAATTGTTTAGGGAATCCATCAAGAAAGGACGCGAGTAAACACCAGTGTCATCAATTTCGTCTTACTGTTTTACTTTTGTTTTAGGTCAAACATCAACGCATTCATCATGCGACCCACAGGTCGTACGTTTCGAATTTGATGGCCGCAAACACATTTAGTCAATGAAAAATCATAAGTTTTCAAATCTTGCTTTGATATCACGTGTAAACATAAAACACAATCGCACACAAATCAAACCCTAATAATTGCATAAATATTATACCCAATAACTTGAAACGAGATGACTTTCACAATATTGTAATTGACGAGAAACGTACCATGATCCATGATGATTTCTTGTGAAGAAATCGATTGCGGATAAGAAATCAATTGTGGAAATAAGTTTCTCTCTTGACTATTTTTGGATTTTTGATATTTTTTATGAAGAGAAAAATGTCATACTTTCTAGGGTTGAGAGATGATCAAATTCTAATAGGACATTTTATAGTCTTACCATCCATCATGGTCTATAGTAATTAGAAAATATCTCTCTATTGACCAATAAAAATTTAGCATTTAATAATTATTAAACCCAAACCATATACGTGGGCCACAATAAAATCATCCCTCTTGAAGCTGAGCACAGCATCATGGCCTTGTCGAAGAGGCCAGCCTCAACGCAGGAATGAACGAGCAAATAGGTGGCACGAAGGAGGAGAAGGGGGCGCCCTACATAGCAACAGTCTAGGAAGGAAGGAATAGTCAAGTGATGGAGAGAGATCACGAGGGGTGAGGAGTGCTAATCACTGTAGATCCTCCGAGATGAGCATATTGTGGTCATGTTCAACGTGTTGTGATTAGACATACTTCAACACTTTTTCATATCCTGAGCAAGACGACGAGCAACAAAAAGCGAAAAAGGTGCACAGTACTTTTAACCAGGGTACGTTGTCAGCATGCCAGTTAATAAGTACTGTGGGAAGCACGTGCCAGCACGAGCCGAAACTCCATGAGTCATTTCAGGCGTGGGTCGCTAACACTAGTCATCCGAAGATGACGTTGAGTGTACTTTTCTCATTGCCATTACCGTGAGAAAATATTCCCCTTCCTTTCTTCAATTTTTTACGTCCTAAAATTCAGACGAACTAATTTAAGGACTTGCTCACATCCAGGGATACCTCTCTCTAGTATATTTTCTCTGGTTGTAGCCCACTGCCTCTATCCATCGATGAAGCCTTTCTCTGTTGTAGCCCGTCCACTCCCTGCATCCTTCGTCCATCACAAATGAAGCTTTTCTCTGATGCAGCCCACTACCTCCGTTTAGACGTGGCTGGTCCCGTGGAAACTCCGGTTCCGGTTCCACCAAAAGGGGGAACCGGCGGTTCCGGGTCGGTTCCCGATTTTAGTTCTCGGCTCCGAATTTTTAATTTTATTTTTAAAATAATAAATTAAATAAATAATAAATTATAATCATTAATCAAATTGTACATTGTAATAAAATTTAGACAAAAAATGATTTTTTGTGTAATAAAAATATATTATAAATTATAAATAAATCATTATTATTATTTTTTAAATGGTCGGTTCCAAAAAATCAGGAACTGGAACCGGCTAGTGAAAACTGGTTTCGGTTCCGGTTCGGAACTGCGGGCCCGGTCAACGGGCCGGTTCCGGACCCACGGTTTCAAATGACCATATCTACCTCCATTCATCACCCAATGAAACAGCGGGTCATGGACTCGCCCCTGCAGTTGTAATGTGCCTCCTCTCTTCCTTCTACTCCTTCTATTTCTATATATATAGTTCCTCTCTGCCTCCGCCTTCCTTCTTCATTCCCATTTATCCAGCTTTCCCCCATTCGACTCTTCTACTCCCGTTCCGCATTGAGGCGCGATTTCCCTATGCCCCTGTCGACATCGACACCGATAATTTCCTCAATAGCTTGATGGAGAGGCACAGTCCCTCTATGCCATTAGTCTGTACGAGCAATGGAAGTGGCTCGATTTTATTAGCAATGAGGGCACTTATATTGTTAATGATGGAGGCCATTACAAGCCTCGTGACTTGAGTGGAGCCGGTGGGGTCACTAGCACTATTTTGACTTACTCTGTCTATCTAGAAGGTCTGGGCTTCAACGGCCGTTCGTATTTGGGCTCTACGTTTCTAATCCCTCAGAGGCTTGCTGAGATCTTTTCGAGTGTCTAATTATGCCATCGTGACTTTTGCTTTGGAAGGTAAGGGTCGATATTTTTCAAATTTTGGTTTCAAAGTCCCATAAAAAGTTAAATGAGAAATGAGGAATGGAGAGTAATGAGCACAATACCGAGCGGCATAATGTCCCGAATTCGGTAAATCAGGAATGAACACTTCTCGAAATTGGATAATCAAATTCGGTAAATCGAAAGCTCGGTAAGTCGGATGCAACATGCTTAAAGTCTCAAGAGTATTGGACTTGATATTCGGCAAGATAATACAATTTGGGAACATCCCGAAAACCCCGGAAGGCCAGTAATAGAGTTGTAGACTCTTGAAATCTAACGGACACCATTCGAATAGACATGATTGAAGTTCTTTTGTCAGAACAAATATGTTTGTTTGGAAATTTTTTATTTGAACAAACATGTTTGTTTGAAAGCGAACTGTTCGGTTTGTGACTCTTTGAACGAACGTGTATGTTTGAAATAGAACTGTTCGGTTTGTGACTTTTCATTTTTAACTTCTCAATTTACTTGCTTCGTAACTCTTCACTGTCTATAACTGTAAAGCATTGACCGTCACATTAAGAATGATTGTCGTTTTCCCATCATTCATACTTCGTTATTCATCATTTTATGCAAGTATTATGCAAAGTTGTGTTCAAAATTTTTCTCTGAAGGAGTATCACTTTAGAGGAATAGTGATCCGTTTTATCATGGGAGGCAACTATCCACGAACTTTGGGTGCCGATTGAGGGGGTAAATTTATCTTAAGGACACAACGTGAATTTGTTGGAGTTAGATCATTTGTTTACATTTGGACCTCTCATTCAAGTTTGATTTCAGGTTTGCCTATTAACTTAATTTTCATATACGAACTTCAAGTTATGTTCACAGGAGACTACAATCTTAAGATAAATTTTTCTTCGTACTTGGTTCGTATAGTTGTTTTTCGTCAATGAATGTTCTGTTGTTTGTAAAAGAATTGGCTTCGACATCGATGGCGTCTATTGTGTCTTTTCCGACTAATGGAGAGAAGCCAGAAAAGTTCCATGGTTTTGATTTCAAGAGATAGCAACAAAAGATATTGTTCGATCTCACGACTTCGAACTTGATAAGGTTCCTCAATGAGGATGCTCCTAAATTGGATGAAGGATAGACAAATAAGGAAAAAGTTGTTGCTGTAATGCATGGAATCATTCTGACTTCCCGTGTCGCAACTATGTATTCGATGGTTTGGAGAATTCATTTTTTATTCTCAAGAGCCCAGTTAAGTAAAGCCCTATTCAAATTCGGCAAAACCCAGCCATTCCCTCATGCGCATATGAGGAATTCCAAATTAGAAAAGTTCATTTTGGGACGAAACTGGGAGAGCCAGAGTGAATATATCCCTTGAAAATTCAGTCCCATGGGGAACAATATATGCTTATTTCTTTATATGAGAGCTGCTTATCCACCTAATCCCAAAAAACAGAAGTGAATTAGTCTTTCTTGCCTATCGAGCTCAAGATCAACAGCTATAATAAGCTGGCCATTCATGACACACTCATCTCATAGCGCACATCGCTCTCTCGAGTCTCTCTCTTGGCATACATTAGATCATGGATATCTTTTTGGATATTCACGAATGTTCTTGCATTTTTTTAATGTTCTTGCATTTTCTTACATTTTTTTTTTAGGAATCTTGAAGGTTCTTGCATGCTGTTAGGCGTTCTTGATACGATCCTGAGTATACTCGATATTAATTTGCATGCGGGTATATCGGTTGGTAATCAAAATATTAGCACTAATCATGTAGCATATGTCGCATATACGTTGTTTTAATAGAATCATGGCTTTGTTAGAGAGAAAATAAAAAATGGCTTAGATGTATCAGAAAACCCTTTTCCTATAGAGTTAAATTATTAGGAGCCATTTTAATGTTAGAGTTAACTTTCTAGGGTGCTTTCTAGTGTGTATTGAATTGGCGGTTAAAAAAAAATGTATATTCAATTATTTGGGACTTTTCACGACAAAGTTAACCGAGCATCTTATTAGGCAACTTTGAATTGTTTAGTACATCTTATTGAATTAGTCTCTCATTTAAGTTGCATCTATTTAGTCTTTTAGACAATACGATGAAGATTGGAGAGTATGCTTGTTCGAATACTATAGGCGATGGAGATTACGACTAGAGACGAGAGACGAGAGACGGAGAGGGATTTTCAATTTAGGGTTTTGTGTTTTTAGAAGCCATTCGTCGTTTTACTTTTGGGCTTTTCACAGGTTCACATTTAGTAACTACTGAACCGAACTGTACCTGAACTGAAAATATCTGAACTGTTATTTTTATTTTTTTTGGTTACTATCGAAACCAAAAATTGAACTGAACTAAAAATATGTGAAATTTCAGTTTAGTTTATAGTGCGGTTTTGACACGTGACACCCCTTAGCGACCTATGTTACATCAACATACCTCCTAGGAGAATTTTTGCGAGGCGATCCGCCTAACAAAGCGGGGAGTTTAAGACATTCAGCTGCGAGTCCGTGAACCGAGGCCTTATGCATATGATTATTTTGATTTAAATATTTTAAGTAATAAAAAAAATTAGAGTTCGATTTCGATTTGGACTCAAGGAAATGAGCATTTCAGTTCTTAATTATTAGATTTTTTTTTCATGATCATAAATTGAGAATTAAGCTGTGTATTTACAAAATAAAATTAAAAATTTATCGATCCAAGTGGGTAATCCATTGGTCCGATTCATCCCTAGACCGACAACCAGACCGCCCGGACACCGGTTCTAGCTATAGGAACCAGAAACCGAACAGGTGACCTCCAAAATCGAACGAAACCTCTTGGTTCGGTCGGTTTGCGGTCCGATCGGTTCCCATTCCGGTCGGTCCATCTTGCTCACCCCTTGGTCAGAATTTGAGTATAGATTAAATTCAAGCGCTGGTTGAAATGGCATGCTAGTCAACTAATTCTACGAATGTCTACCGTGCTAATTAAATCAAATGTTGGTTAAAGTAGCATGTTAACTGAGCTGGAACGTTGAGTGCACTAGAACGCTGATTGAGTTAACAAACTGAATGGGATTGTTATCCCGATTGATTAACATGATGATTGAACTCGCACAATAATCAAAGAAAGGCTGGCACGATTCGAATCTTAGTCGCGATTGGATAGTATTTTGATTAAAGAAGAACGCCGATTTGAATGGAAACAAAAGATTAACAATTGATTTGGACGTTGCTTTGATTTGATTTGCACACTGTTGTGTCATTTGGTATAGGATTTATACTCTTTCGAGTTTTTGTCGGAGCTAATAAGATTGCATGATAAAACTCAACTAGGAAATGTCGTACCCAAAGAGTGATGGTGATTGGTGGTACTAATCCTTCCCCGTGCGCAATTGAGCGTAGACCAATTGACCTACCTCGGGAAAAATTAATTAAAAAAAATGACAAAGCGGGTGTACATATGCCAATTCGGTACTGAATTTTTTAATTTGATCAATTTAGTTTTAAACTTTTGCATACTTTTTAATCGAGTTTATCCGGCTAATTTTGCTCGAAAAAGTCTGACATAGATACCCTAGTCAGTGCCGGCTATTCCAAGTGGCATGGCCGGTGCTGATGTGGATGTCAAAAACAAGACAAAGTTATTTCCCCATCGAAGTAACGACACATTTTTATTTAAAAAAGGACTCTCAAATTGAAAAGCGACATCACTCTAGGGTTTCTAATAAACGATTCTCGGCCCCCAAATGCCAAATCGGTGTTTGTCCAACTCCTAAAGAACCATAAATTGATCTTGCCCCATAATTCTCTCAAATTTTTGCCCAAATTCGATTTCGTTTTTCCATTTCCTTCAACTTAAGTCGGCAAAATTTGAGATTAGTTTGGGGAAGATTTCAACTAGAGTTCCCGGGGAAATGTGGGAGAAATCGATTGAAAGGAGCAAAACGTCACTACACAAAGCTGTTCTGGGTGACTTCATAGTTTTTTTTTCTTTTAATAATGAAAATAAAAGAAGCCACATCATTGATCTTCAGTGTCGACCTCAACGTCAACCATACGATGTAGTACGATCGGTGCTGAATGGATATCCTCATTCCCGAGCAAAATTTGCTGGATGGACACAATGTAAAAAATTGCAAAAAATTTAGGATTAAATTGGCTAAATTGAAAGGTTTAGAACCAAATTAGCATCTGTACAGTATGTTGCGATTTTTTTGGTATTTTCTTCCTGCTAGTTGATTAGTTGACTTCCCCCATAGCACCTAGGACAATTAGATAGCTAAAGCCTAAAGCAACCTTAGGATGATCGATGGCAACTTCAAGAACTCTTCTATTGACGCATCAACTTATTCGTATTATTGAGCACGTAAGATGGTTACAACAGTCAATGTGGAGTATAAATTGCTTTGCAATCTTTCGAGCAGGCATCTGCGCAATCTTGAAGCTCCTTGACATCTGCAGGCATTGTTAAAGAATCATATATTTCTCTTGAGGTATGTACCAGAGGGAAACATATCAATATGACTAAATTTACATGGCACCAAATAACGGGTCACCCAAATCAGTTCTTATCATACAAGCCCATAAACCCTAATAACCTCAGCTTTTCGGCAGTTGAAAAGACGAAACAGAAGAAATATATCAAGGGTTGAGGGACGAGATCTGTACCCAATTTTAAGCCGACGCACTTGGTGATTTTGCATCCAAGCTCACAGTGATCAAGAGAAGTACCCAGGGAGCGATGACAGCGACGTGCTGCTACGCATTTGGCGTAACAATTCAGGATGCGGCTGTCGAAGCAATCCGAGGCACAATCATCAAAACAAGAACTATCGCTCTGCACTCGTGCTGCGAATGCACCGAGAATTAATGCCATCATCACCGCCATCGCCATTGGCCTCTTGAAGCTGAGAACCTCCATCCGTTTTGCCCTCCTCGTTGGGTTAATCTAGTGGCTAAGGAGGAACTTTTGCGGGATTACTTGATCAGATGAGTGCGAAGCATAAGAGTTGAAGCGGTTTTATACAATATCAGAAACGAGGGTTCTAGCGAGTTAAGGAAAGTACCCAAGAGGTTTGAAAGAAAATTGGTATCTGCAGGCAAGGGTCAGATTTCGAAAGGGTCAGTACATGAATTTTTTTTTATTTTTTCTTTTCTTGGCAATCTATTATGATTGACCATAATGAAAGAAGGATTTTTTTTCCCGGAATTGAACATTGGACTACTCTATAAATAAAAAGAAATTTGAGTGCTTACTATACAAGGCAAAGATATTATGTAATGAAATTGGCTAACAAACCTAACCAGCTGTTCCTTAGTTAGAATTTTACAATCTTCATTCTCAACGAAGGAATGATTCAGAAAAGGAAGTAACAATCATATCCCAGGAAAAATTACGAGGAAACAAATTCAAATGATTAATTCACATGAGATTCACATCATCACTACATGTGAGTGCGCTGCTGAATATGCTTCCATATGAGTTTTGATCAGCTGATGGCCACCTGTATCGGGTTGGACTTCCATCTTTGGCTTAGCTTATATGCTGAACCTCTGTGACTGTACATCCTCTAAAAGTACAACTTAGATGATTAGATTCCTATTTCCATCATCTCGATCTAAATAGCCTTTAAGCACTATATAGTTTAACTTAATAACCACAATGTTTGGAACAAAGATCAATAGCCTTGACGCTTGACGAGGCAGAATTTTCTCTCATTAGGGCAAGAGGGATGTCAATCGATTATTGCACAATGGCACAGATCACAGGAAATACAGATCTAATGTACACCAGACATTCGAGGCAAGCTATAAACGCTGTAGGGACTTGGCAATTTTTTTCAATACGAGTCTTTGTTTTGTGCGCATCTTGCCTGAAACCATAACAAACCCTTCCAAACTGGAATTTCACCATGAATCTTTTCTGTTACTGCCTTTAGAGCAGTAGTCTTGGATCTTCACCAGATAGTTGGAAGGCCTAGGTATTTCCCAGTATTTATAACAGCATTCGTGTGAAGGACTTGTATGACTTCTAACCTGTTCTGCTAAGAGGTGTTTGGGCTGAAAAACACACTTGATCTGTGCAGGTTGATTAACTGTCCAGTATCCAGGAAATGTTCATCAAGCAAGCTCTTTAAAACTCAAAAACATTCATGATTAGCAGCTCGGAAAAATAGCAAAACATCTGCAGAAAACAAATGAGAGAATGTAAGGCATCCTTTCTTCAGTTTCAAACCGACTTTGATTGTGCAAGGTTGAAGAGTACTAGGAAAAGAGCAGACACTTACCGGTGAAAAGAATTATAACAAGAGAAAGGATCAATGTAAGTATTAAGTAGTGAAAGACGTAATGTTTGAAGAGTTTTTCCATGTGAACTCTATTTTTTTTTTTTGCACAGAATGAATGAATTAAAAAAATAATTTTCTAAATATGATTGTTTAAAATAATTGGTCAATAAAAAATATTTTTCTTATTGATAACAATCTATGTCTATTTTAAAATAATATTAGACAGTAGAATTTTAAGAGGTTTATGTGATTGCATGATTGTTATAGAGAAAAGGACACACGTGTTACCACCTTCGTGCAACACTCATTTTGGTATCAAAACTCTCAATCAATCACTTGAATAATATAAAAAATCGTTGACTTGTGTGAGGTCAGCAACTTCCTTTATCGAAAAATTCGACATGGCATTAAAAATAATGAGAGTGGGTGAACTATTTTTTGAAAGTTATGGCATCAAGTGATCGATTGAAAAATTATGAATCCAAGTAAGTTTCATACGAAAGTTATAGCACTTCTAGTAACACTTCCCCATTTCTATATATGTCAGCCTTTAAATCACCATTTTATGGGGAAGAAACACTACAACTATCCTAACTTTCATACGCCGCCACTTGAGTGTCATAACATTTTTTTCCTATCACTTGAATGCCATATCTTTTCAAAATCATTCATCCCAGTACTAGAAATTTGACGTGGTATAGCCCTTTTGGTAAATGTTTTTAATAGTCTATGACGCTCAAGCGATCGAATGAAAAGTTGGGATATCAAAGTGAGATTACAAAAAAGCCCTGACACTTCTAATCACCTTACCCCATTGTCACATATGTCGACCCTTTTAAATCAACATTTTATACAATGCTTATGAATATGTGATCATATTCATTATGAAGGAAAAGTACCAAAAAAGTTGTAAACATATTATATTGGTACTGAATCTATTGATCAATCATAAATCTTTCAATTGAACCAATTTAATCCTAAACCATTTATGTTTGTGTTAGTTGAGTCTAGCAGGCCAATTTTCACTGAAAATCGCTAACATAGTTAGTTATTCACCATCTTATGTGGCATGATCGACCATGACGTGGATAAATTTTACATTTTCTTATATTTTTTGAAATTTATTTTTTCAAAAAATTTAAATTTTCTTCCTTTTAATTATTATTTTTTCATTGTGGTCAGTGGGGGTTGCGGCCCTACTCCAGGCCATCGTCAGCCGCAAGTGAGGGCCGCCAACCCCATGCCAGATCTGGCGAGGGTGACCCTCGACTAGCCATGAGGATCGAGCCCTCGCCCAATCCGCCAATGGCAACCCTCACACAATGCCCACCCTTGCCTAGGCGAGGGTTTCCCTCGCCGGATTTGGCGAGAGCTAGACCTTAGCGGCTTGGGCAATGTCTCCCAAATCCCGGCAATGGCCTGGAGGAGGGTTGCAACCCTCACCAGTAGTCGACGATTTACAATAAAAATTAATATAGTAATAAAAAGTGTAAAATTCGTCCTCGTTAGCACCGTTTGTGCCACACATGATAACTAGAGTCCATGTCAACGACTTCTCAGCCAAAATTATTCGAAAGGACTCAATTGGCACAAATGCGAAAAGTATAAACTAAATTAACCCTCAATTGATTTCAATGCAATAAATTTAAGTTTTTTTGGGCACTTTCCCCTTCATTATGATGTTACTAGCACTTTTTTGCAAAAAATTGAGATTTGAAATTGTGTTGTATATGCTTTATAATAAAAAGAATAGAGATGGAGATATGCATGGTTAACATGCTCATTGTCTTGAAAAGTTAGAAGAATCTATCAATGGACATTAGAAGCCATCAAAAGGTTCACATTCTTTTCCTATCGCGAAATCATGCAAACATCTTAATCTAGTATTACGGTAAGTAAAATTTTGTTTTCTAGGTATATAATAGCTCGTAATCATATCTCAGTAATTCGTTTCAAGATAATCACTTTGATATCAATTTGTAATGTCTCTCAATAATGTTTTTCTTGTATTCACATTTTTTTTTGGTCGAAATATTTGCCTTGTTAGATAGCGCCATTTTGTGATGCCTACTTTCAATTGATGACCACAAGTAGCAACAAAAACCTTAACAAAGATTTGATGGGTTGGATGTGCCATGTCACATAGAAAGGCCATTTAGGGTTTGTTTTCTTACCATGTCATTTAGCTAGACAGGGTGAGCAGAGAAAATCTGGTTGGCAATATGACGTCATTATTGTATATATGCCTAAGACTTTCTTTAATTTGTTTTTTTTTTGGTACGACAGCGCTATGACAAAGGATATATTTGGGTTAATAGAGTCGACTGTTCTTGTTAGAGAATATGATGAGAATAGCCGCTTTGGGACCACGTTTATCCTCCATTTAGATTGAATTTGCTAGAGTCGCCGAAACATTTGTTTTTAAATTGTACTTTTTTTCTTTTCAATTCTTCGTTGTTGCGACCTTTTCCCTGCACAAGAGGTCCGCAAGTTTAGGGGTATTGCCTCAATCCAGGCGTGGACTCTCCCAAGTCCATACCACACGTGACATTAGATTTATTGTTTATGATAGCAACTTAAACAGTAAGTAGGAGTCAACACTTGCCTATTGAGGTTGGCTAGCAACCAATCGAGATGCGTAAGTGTTATCTCGATTCCTGCACAACCAGAGAATAGCTGCATGGCAACCATTATGTTCTAAAAAATTGATTCTGACTAGAATGATTTTTCTTGATTCTGTTCCTTGGATGGTTTTAGAGAATGAGAACGTGGTTAATAACTGCATAAAATTTATATTCCTAAAACAGAAATGCATTGATAACTGCACATAATTTATATTCCCAGGAACAATTTCTCTTCCCGATTTTTTCATTTAAGTCAAGTTATTATGTAGTTACTTTGTAAACTATCATCATAAATAAAAGACTAATTTCCTGTTGATACTAAAATAATTTAAAATACACTTTTTTTTAGCATATCATTAATGAAATATAAATTTTTTAACACATGACGTTTGAAGTTCGATTAAAGCACATGACACTTTCCCATATTAAGGACACCTTTTTTCCCTTAAATGTTGCGTTGTCCAAAAGCATACAAACATGAGTTGAATAACCAAATTATCCTTTGACAAAAAAATAAGGTTAATCCCATGAAAAATCCCAAACTGATACACATGTGACAAATTTACCTCAAGTCATTTTTTTAACCACAAAAAATCCTAAACTAGTTGTGACATTCTAATTTTCTTGTCGTTTCGAGATATATTAATGAGAATATATCTAGCGATGTGTTTCAGTCATATCTCGCTCGGATCTGATCAATCTCGAGTTGACTGACCAAAAGGGAAAGGCTAACACGAGACAAGGTACGTGGACCTAGGAAACTTAAATAAGAAATGACATTTTGACCATAAGGATTGTCGAGGGGACATTTAGAGCCATAAGAGGCCGATCTAAGAACGATTAAGGAATGCATTGCTAGCATTATTGGAGTGCGGGTGATGCCACTTAACCAATGTATAATTCGTAAAATTTTTCTAAATTGAATTATGACGATCGAGACCGTCGGAACTAGCAATAGACCCTTACAATTACATGACAACCAAAGTCACCATGAATTGATGAGCCCTAAGTGTGATATGAATCATAAAGTCGATACGCGTAACGTCTGCAAAAGCCGCCCGTCAATTCGGGATAGGTTAAAATCACATCTGACAGAGAAATGATTCAGAGACGAGTCTTGAAATTAGAAAATGAAGAATCAAGAATTCCAACATCATAATTGGATTGGTCGTCGCCTCATCAAAGAAAATTAGAATTAAAAAAACGACGTTTCGGATGTCGAGGGTAAAATTACCATTTTGCCCCTCAAGTCTTGCCTTGCTTTAATAAATAAATGAGGGCATTTTGGTCATTGAGCACACCCTATAGGCTGCCGAAAATCCAAGAAAAATCACAGCCCTTGGATGAACCATTGATTGACATGAAGACAAGTGTCAAAGGATTATGCATTGACATTTATTGAATCACTTTTAACCTATCATTCCTCATTGTTGACTCTCAATTTTGTGTATACATCCCTCTCTCTCTCTCTCTCCCCTTCAGCCAAACACTCCACAGCCATCATCTTCTTCTTCCTCCAGCCGAGAGCTGCTCCACACCCGACCAGATCGGACCGCCACCATCGCCACTTCCGACCGCCCCTTCCGGTCGCCACATGAGCTCAAGCTGACCACCAGCACCTTCATCATCCTCTTGCCGACAACCTCCAACTTGAATCACGGTATTTGACCCATCGAGGAGTCTGGCCAGCCATTCTCCCAAGAGTCGACAGAAACCGTCACAGCTGGAGGTAAGCTGCTGTTTAGACTCCGTAGGACCTCTAATCATTCGAATCTTTTGAAAAAAAATTTATGGTCATCAAGGGGACATGTAGACTGATTTGTGATGAAAAGTTTGGATGAATTTGATAGAGTTTTGACCCTAAACGGGTGTTGTGTTTAATGGACAGAAACTGGCCGGCGGTAGGCGTGTGAGAACCATCGTTGTTCGAGCATCTTCGGGCATCGCCTTGAGCTCAAATTTTCAGTGAGACTTCTTAACTCATAGAACTACATGTTAGCAAATAGATTAGTGGATAAATTGAGGATTTAAGATATTTTAAGGGCTGATCAAGGGAGGTATGCACAGAACCAAAAATGCCCTATTTTGGTTTTGTGCAAACCGAATTGTTGGGGGCTGTTGGGAGTTGAAATTAAGCTCGAATTTCATTGTTGAGAAGTATGAGGATGTCAATCGATATGTTAATGAGGTGTATGTTTAGTGAATTGACGAATTGAACGAGAAAATTGACGAATTGGATGAATTTCCTTAGGTTGCGCGGTTAACTTGTTCTTAGACTATTAGAACCGAACCATTGGTGTGCTTGGAAGGAGATTTTTGTTGAATTAAGCTTGAGGTAAGGGGTTTTTAAACCTTGGCTAGGAGGATTGGACTCGATGGGGCGAATTGGGTATGAATTAGGTTGATTCTCATGAATTATGGTGTGATTGTTCAATGTGCATCCTCATGAGAAGTCAATGGCTTGAACACTTGTTAAATGCTTGTGCCATGAATTGATTGCCTCTTGTGACAGATGAGATTGATTGCCTTGCATGCCATAGATGCGTTGCTCGTTGCATGAGTTTGTACTCGATCATAAAGTTTAAATTGAAATAATGTCTAGCATGTTTGAAACCTATGATGCCTTGAGGCGTTGAGATGCGGGGTGGTATGGATTGATACCCAGGGCGTTGAGACGCGGGATTGAAACGGTCAATGTCCTGATGCGTTGAGACGCGTGACGGAATTTGATATGTGTCGACATAGGTCTGGAATGAAATTGAAAACCTGATACGTTTACGTGAATTTGTCAATAAGATGGTCCAAGGCGTAATTATGCGAACCGAGCCTAAGGCGTTCTAAACGCAAGCGTGAATCAACGAAGACTTGGAAGGGTGGAAGGTGTGATCTTACTTGGTAATGCGTGCTTAATTTGAACTATGAGAACTGATGTCATGAATGCGTGCTTGTCACTAGTTTGTATCTATATGTTATTTCATTATTGCTGAATGCTTCATGTGGTTGCTTGTGCATTTTGTTCATGATTGTATTCACCTGAGTGTACGGTTAGCCTAACCTATGGTTAAGACCTATCTTATTGAGATGTGAATCTCACCCCATTGCGGGACTCCATTTTCAGATCCTAGACAGTGAGAATGTTGCCAACCAGACTAAGAGATCTGAAGGAGATGACATCATATTTTGACGAGTTTCTGGATAGTCGGGGTACCGTTTACGTGAGGAAGTGTACAGTTATCTGGGTTGATGAGGGAGGTAAGGACTGGAGACTGCATTGGTTCAAGGCTTGGTTCCGTAGGGTAGGTGAGGTCACTACCAGTCGGTTGAAGTCCTCGGAGGTGCCTCAAGGAGTCGTCCCTAGCTGGTGTCATCCCATTTGGGATTTCGTGAAGGTAGAGGTGTCCGAAACTGGTTCGAAGAATATACTTGAGAAGACCCCAACCCTAGAGTACGCTGATGAGGTGATAGAGATCGACGCCTCTGAGGATGAGCTGGAGGATACCACGATAGATGACACAACAGATGTGTACTCTGAGACCTTTTTAGAGTATGAGCCAGACGAGGATGCGGACGAGACTGACGGATCTAGCAGTTTGACCTAGGGGTTTCTTGGCTTTACTTAGTAGTCTTTTGATGATGACCCTCGTTGGTCCGTAATCTTCTGGGGAAATAAATCTTTGTGGTCTTTTGGTGGAGTCCTGATTTCCCCGACCTGTTAGCAAGGTTAGCTTACCTGCTCTTTTGTATGAACTCACAATGATGTATATTGATGTTCTCGTTACCTAGGTTCCCTTGTTATTGTACGGAGGAGTTTGTATGTCATCGCTTTCGCATGCTTTCGATAATTCGTATCTCTCGATCTACTGAATCATGGGACGCTCGAGAGTTTACGCTTGCAGGGGGCGCACGCTTGCGCCCGACGTACGGGGCGTGACATCTCTTCTTGCTTGGTATCAGAGCAAGGTCACCTCGATCCAAGTTGATTGACGATTAGAATGATAAAGAGGATTAAGTTGGGATAGGACGGATAGCAAGACCTTAGGAAACTTGTTAGAATAAGGCACAAGACGCATGGCATATGACTTGGTGCATGTGATTGACATTTGGTCGTGACACGATTATGGTGGCTTATGATGATTAAGTTCCATATTTAGTGCTGAAAGTCATTTTGGATTTTGGTCTGTAGAGTAGATAAGCATGGTTAGTTTTGGTGAACCGTTGAAGTGGATGGAATGGGGTAATGGCCATGGACTGTTTAGTGAAGTGCCTTTGGAATTAGTTGTGTGGAAGGTCGTTATGTTATGACTATTTTCGTTAAGGCACAGTTTGGTAGCTTTGGACCTGGTTGGTTGAATATGAGTTACTAACTCGTTGGTGAAATTGTGGTGGTCTAGGCTTAGTAAAAGTATACAAAAATGAGTAATCCTCCTAGAAGACCTAAAAGACCTAGGAGTGGAGCCTCTAATTTGAGGCCACCTGTGGTGGAAGACCCGAGAATGGACGGGGTACTGAGAGCACTAGAAAGGATCGACGACCTCATTGACAGGCAGACCCAAGATAGGGATGCTGCCATAACTCAAGCGGTAGGAGCCGCGATCGTTGCCGTCAATGCCAAAAACGGCAATAACAGAGACAACGGAAACAACGACGATCATGACCAGGGCAGGGCCATGAGGTAGGAACTACCCAGGAGGAAGTTGTTGTGGCTAGGCAGATGGGCCAACTAGTTGAGCAATTTATCAAACTGAAGCCAACCCAGTTTGATGGGACTGGAGATCCCGAGTTGGCGCCAAGGTGGATTGAGAAACTCGAGAAGGCCTTTGGAGTTTTGAGATACACAGATGAAGAAAAAGTGCTACTGGCAGTGTATCAGTTGGAAGGTACCGCAAATGATAGGTGGACTGCCACCAAGAATGGAGTCTTTCTAGAAGGAACGGCCTTGACTTGGAATGCCTTTACCACGACATTCAATGACAAGTACTTCTTGGAGACAGCCCGAGAAAGGAAGCAAGTGGAGTTCTTACAGTTGTGTCAGAATCACCTGACAGTAGACCAGTATAAAGCCAAGTTCTCCAGGTTGTCAAGGTATGCACCTCGATCGGTAAAGGATCCCCTGGAGAAGGCGCGGAGATTTCGGGATGGACTGAGACCTGAGCTTCGCAGCCAGATGATAGCTCTGAATTTGAGGACTTATAAGGATAACTATGAGCGGGGACAGATGATTGAGAGAGACCTGAAGGAGAGAAATGCAGCATCTGGATCGCGGTTCAGTTCATTCAAAGATAATCGCTAGGCCGGCAAAAGACCTATGGCTATCAATAGACGCTTCGTCCCTCCAATAATAAAGAACATAGTGAAGCCGCCGAACCCAATGAACTGGAGTTGCCGCCTCTGTGGCAGAAGGCATTGTAATGGACCTTGTCCGGTAAGGACTGGAGCTTGCTTTAAGTGTGGTCAGATGGGCCATCAGATGAGGACTTGATTGAACCAAGCCTCAACGAGTATACCCCAAGAGCAACGACCACAGGTAGGACCGTTAATTGCCACCCCCAGATTGACCAGAACTGACCCCTAGCTTAGGGAAGGGTCTATGTAGCGGCACGCAGGAAAGCAGAAGAAGCATCTAGCATGGTTACAGGTATGATTTATTTGTATGACCAAACTGCCTATGCTTTGTTTGATCCTGGCGCATCACACTCGTTCATGTCTGTTCGCTTTGCTGATTTGGTTGATATGGAATTGAAATCGTTGAGCGTGATTCTGCATGTTGCCACCCCATTGAAAAATAACGTGTTGGTTTCGTTGAGCTGTGCTGATTATAAAATCGTAATTGGCAGTAGTAGAGAGAGTATAGACTTGACCTTGTTGTCCATGTATGATTTTGATGTGATCATAGGAATGGACTGGTTAGGTAAACAGAGGGCAGTAGTTGATTGTGGTAGTAGGATAATCTGTTTCTATCCGGAAGGTCGCCCTAGTTTTGAATTTGTGGAAAGTCGAGGAGGAACCTCGATTCCTTTAGTATCATCACTTGAAGCGACAAAGCCGATAGCTGAAGGATGTCAGGTGTACTTAGTCGCGGTTATGGACATAACTGCCGAGGAGCCTAAACTAGAAAGTATTCCGGTAGTGCGTGAGTTTCTCGATATTTTTCCCCAAGAGTTACTAGGGTTGCCACCAAAGCGAGAAATTGAATTTGTGATCGAGTTAGCTCCGGAACAGAGTTGATCTCAAAGGCACCCTATAGAATGTCCTTATCAGAACTGAAAGAGTTAAAGGTACAAATGCAAGAATTACTGGATAAATAATTTATTTAACCGAGTGCTTCACCGTGGGGAGCGTCGGTGTTGTTTGTGAGAAAAAAGGACGGGTCCTTACGTTTATGCATTGACTACAGACAGTTGAATCAAGTGACTGTAAAGAATAAGTACCCACTTTCGAGAATCGATGACTTATTTGATCAGTTACAAGGAGCTGCGGTATTCTATAAAATTGACTCGAGGACCGGGTATTATCAGTTGAGAATTAAGAAAGAAGACATACCTAAGACCACTTTTAGGACAAGGTATGGTCACTACGAATTCACTGTGATGCCTTTTAGATTGACTAATGCTCCAGCCGCATTTATGGACTTGATACATCGGGTGTTTAAGGAATTATTGGATAGATTTGTTATAGTCTTTATTGATGATATCTTGATTTACTCAAATAGTAACGAAGAACACAAAAAGCATCTGAGGATTGTCTTGCAGACCCTGAAGGAGCACTCGCTTTACGCTAAGTTTAGCAAATGCAAGTTTTGGCTAAATAAAGTGGCATTTCTTGGCCATGTTGTATCTGGAGAAGGAATTGCGGTGGATCCTACAAAAATCGAAGCTGTAATGAACTGGCCTAGGCCTACTACGGTCACAAAAGTCTGAAGTTTCTTAGCAGGATATTACAAACGTTTCGTGGAGAAGTTTTCATCTATAGCTATTCCACTGACGAGATTGACTAAGAAAGAAATGAAGTTCGAATGGACGGATAAGTGTGAAAGGAGTTTCCAAGAGCTCAAGCATCGGTTAACGACTGCACCGGTATTGACAATTCCATAGGACCTTGAGGTTACGAAATATATAGCGATGCTTCGCTAAAAGGACTGGGATGTGTGCTAATGCAACATGAAAGAGTGGTTGCTTACGTTTCCCAACAATTGAGACCGCATGAGATGAACTACCTGACTCATGATTTGGAATTGACAGCGATCATCTTTGCTTTGAAGATCTGGAGGCATTATTTGTGTGGCTAGAAATTTTAGATTTATACGAACCACCAAAGCTTGAAGTATCTATTTTCCCAGAAGGAACTGAACATGAGGTAGCGTCGATGGATGGAGCTGCTTAAGGATTATGATTGCGACATATTATATCATCTTGGGAAAGCGAACCGAGTCGGGATGCACTCAGTCGGAAATTGAGTATCGCTTGTCTACTGGTAAAAGGGCGATCATTACTTGAAAATTTGAGGGATTCTGAATTCAGATTGGAAGTCTGTCAGTTATCCAGTTTGGTAGCCACACTGAGGATAGAACACGAGATCCAAGAAAGGATAAAAGCCTTACAGCCGACAGACCTAGAAATCCAGAAGATCCTAGAAATGGACGCGACAAAAAGGAAGCTAGAGTTCCAAGTGTTAGAGGATGGAATTTTGAAATTTCGAGGGCGTCTATGCATACCAAAGGACGAAGAACTTATAGGAAGGATTTTATTGGAGGCTCACAGAAACAATTATAGTATCCAACCAGATAGCACGAAAATATATCAGAACTTGCGTCAACATTATTCGTGGAACGGGATGAAGGTGGATGTAGCGAAGCATGTGGCGAAGTGCTTGACATGCCAGCAGGTGAAGGCACAACACTGTAAGCGTAGTGGATTGTTACAGCCGTTAGAGATTCCTAAATGGAAATAAGAGCACGTGACTATGGACTTGTTAAGGGACTACCAACGAGCCAGAGAGGCCACGATTCAATTTGGGTAGTCGTGGACCGATTGACCAAGTCTGCATATTTCATTCCTGTGCGAAAGGATTTCGCGATGGATAGATATGCCGAATTGTATATGCGGCAGATAGTGAGACTACATGGAGTACCCGTGATAATTACATCGGATAGAAATCCCAAGTTCACGACGAACTTCTGGAAGAGTCTTCAAGATGCCATGGGAACTCGACTATAATTTAGTACAACATACCATACACAGACAGACGGACAATTGGAGAGGACGATTCAGACACTCGAGGATATGTTTCGAGCATGTGTGATAGACTTTAAAGGTGAATAGGAGGATCAGCTGCATTTGGTAGAGTTCGCATATAACAATAGTTATCAGCAGAGTATTCGAATGACACCTTTTGAGGCACTTTATGGGAAGGCTTGTAAGACCCCGATTTGTTGGGACGAGGTTGGAGAAAGAAGCCTTACAGGCCCAGAGTTGGTAGAACAATCGGTGGAAGCGGTAAAATTAATCCGGGATAGACTAAAAACAGCACAAAGTCATCAGAAAAGTTATGCGGATAAACGGCGTAAGCCTTTGGAGTTTCAAGTAGGCGATCATGTTTTCCTTAAGGTGTCACCAATGAGAGGATTATCTCGATTTGGAAAGAAAGGAAAACTGAGCCCAAGGTACGTAGGTCCATTTGAGATTTTGGAACGAATTGGGACCTTGGCCTACAGACTCGCCTTACCGCCTAATCTATCCCAAGTACACAACGTCTTCCATGTGTCAATGTTGTGGAAGTACGAGCCGGACCCGACACACGTACTGGATTTCGAGTTTATCGAAGTGGATGACAGAGTATCCTACGTAGAAAAGCCAGTTAGGATCGAAGATCGCAAGGAATAGATTTTAAGGAACAAGATGATTCCATTGATCAAAGTCGTTTGGGAGCACCATGGAACCGAAGGCGTTACGTGGGAAAGCGAGAAAATGATGAGGCGTCAATACCCCCATTTGTTTGAGTGATTGGTTTATTGTAAATTTAGAGGATGAAATTTTTGTAAGGGGGAAGAGTTGTGACATTCTGATTTTCCTGTCGTTTCGAGACTTATTAATGAGAATATATCTAGGATGTGTTTCAATCGTAACTCGCTCGAATCTGATCAATCTCGAGTTGACTGACCAAAAGGGAAAGGCTAACGCGGGATAAGGTACGTGGACCTAGGGAACTCAAATAGGAAATGACACTTTGACCATAAGGATTGTCGAGGGGACATTTAGAGCCTTAAGAGGCCGATCTATGAACGATTAAGGAATGCATTACTAGCTTTATGCAATTGGAGCGTGGGTGATGCCGCTTAACCAATGTATAATTTGCAAAATTTTTCTAAATCGAACTATGACGATCGAGACCATCGGAACTAGCGATAGACCCTCGCAATTACATGACAATCAAAGTCGCCATGAATTGACGAGCCTAAGTGTGATATGAATCAAAGAGTTGATACGCAAAACGTCTACAAGGCTGAAATCACTTCTTACAGAGAAATGATTCAGAGACGAGTCTTGAAATTAGAAAATAGAGAATTAAGAATTCTAACATCATAATTGGATTGGTCATCGCCTCATCGAAGAAAATTAAAATTAGAAAAATGACGTTCCGGACGTCGAGGGTAAAATTATTATTTTGCCCTCAAGTCTTGGACTTGCTTTAATAAACGGATGAGAACATTTTGGTTATTGACTACACCCTATAGGCTACCGAAAATCAAGAAAAATCACAGTCCTTGGATGAGCCATTGATTGACATGAAGACAAGTGTCAAAGGATTAAGCATTGGCATTTATCGAATTACTTTTAACCTACCATTCTTCATGGTTGACTCTCAATTTTGTGTATACATCCCTCTCTCTCTCCCCTTCAGCCGAACACTCCACAACCATCATCTTTTTCTTCTTCCTCCAGCCGAGAGTTGCTCCACGCTCAACCAGACCAGACCGCCGCCATTGCCACATCTGACCGCCCCTTTCGGCAGCCACCTGAGCTCGATCCAACCGCCACCACCTTCCTCATCCTCTTGCCGGCAACCTTCAACTTGAATCACGGCATTTGACCCACCGAGGAGCTCCGGGCAGCCATTCTCTCAAAAGTCGACGGAAACTGTCGCAGCTGGAGGTAAGCTGCTGTTTAGACTCCGTATGACCTTTAATTGTTTGAATCTTTAGGCCAAATTTTGTGGATATCAAGGGGACAAGTAGACTAAGTTGTGGTAAAAATTTTGGCTGAATTTGATAGAGTTTTGACCCTCAAATGGGTGTTGTGTTTGATGGACAGAAACTAATCGACGGTAGGCGTGTGAGAACCGACATTGTTCGAGCACTTTCGGGCGTCGCCTTGAGCTCAAATTTTTGGTGAGGCTTTCTAACTCCTAGAACTATATGTTAGCAAGTAGATTAGTGGATAAATTGAGGATTTAAGATAGTTTAAGGGCTGATCAAGAGAGGTATGTACAAAACAAAAAATGCCCTATTTCGGTTCTGTGCAAACAAAATTGTTGGGGGCTGTTGGGAGTTGAAATTGAGCTCGAATTTCATCGTTGAGAAGTACGAGGATGTCAATCGATATGTCAATGAGGTGTATGTTTAGTGAATTGACGAATTGGACGAGAAAATTGACGAATTGGATGAATTTCCTTAGGTTGCGCGGCTGACTTGTTCTTGGACTATTAGAACCGAACCATTGGTGTGCTTGGAAGGAGATTTTTGCTGAATTAAGCTTGAGGTAAGGGGTTTCTAAACCTTGGCTAGGAGAATTGAACTCGATTGGGTGAATTGGACGTGAATTAGGTTGATTCTCGTGAATTATGGTGTGATTGTCCAATGTGCTTCCTCTTAAGATGTCAATGACTTGAACACTTGTTGAATATTTGTGCCATGAATTGATTGCCTCTTGTGACTGATGAGATTGATTGTCTTGCATGCCATAGATGCATTGCTCATTGCATGAGCTTGTACTCGATCATGAAGTTTAAATTAAAATAATATCTGGTATGTTTGAAACCTATGATACCCTGAGGCGTTGAGACGTGGGGTGGTATGGATTGATACCCTGAGCCGTTGAGACGCAGGGTTGTGTTGAATCGTACCCTGATGCGTTGAGAAGCGGGGTTGAAATGGCCAATGTCCTGCTGCGTTGAGACGCGGGACATAATTTGATATGTGTCGACACAGGCCTGGAATAAAATTGAAAACTTGATGCGTTTACGCGGGTTTGTCAATAAGATGGTCTGAGCGTAATTATGCGAGCCGAGCCTGAGGCATTCTAAACGCGGGCGTGAATCAATGGAGACTTGGAAGGGTGGAAGACGTGATCTTACTTGGTAATGCGTGATTAATCTGAACTATGAGAACTGATGTCATGAATGCGTGCTCGTCGCTAGTTTGTATCTATATGTTATTTCTTGACTGTTGAATGCTTCATGTGGTTGTTTGTGCATTTTGTTCATGATTGCATTCATCTGAGCGTACGGTCAGCCTAACTTAGGGTTAGGACCTGTCTTACTAAGATGTGAATCTTACCCCGTTGCCGGATCCCATTTTCAGATCCTAGACAGTGAGGATGTTGCCAACCAGACTAGGCGACCTGAAGGAGATAACTGTATATTTTGACGAGTTTTTCGATAGTCGGGGTACCGTTTACGTGAGGAAGTGTACAGTTTTCTGGATTGATGAGGGAGGTAAGGACTGGAAACTGCATTGGTTCGAGGTCTGGTTCCGTAGGGTAGGTGAGGTCACTACCGATCCGTTGAAGTCATCGGAGATGCCTCGAGGAGTGGTCCCTAGCTGGTGTTATCCCATTCGAGATTCCGTAGGGGTAGAGGTGTCCGAAGCTAGTTCGAAGAATATACCTGAGAAGACCCCAACCTAGAGGACGCTGATGCGGTGATAGAGATTGACGCCTCTGAGGATGAGCTGGAGGATACCACGGTGGATGACACAGCAGATGTGCGTTCTAAGACCTTTTCAAACTATGAGCTAGACGAGGATGCGAACAAGACTGACAGATCTAGCAGTTCGACCTAGGGGTTTCCTGGCTTTACTTAGTAGTCTTTTGATGATGACCCTCGTTGGTCCGTAATCTTCTGGGAAACTTAAATCTTTGTTGTCTTTTGGTGGAGTCCTGATTTCCCTGACCTGTTAGCAGGGTTAGCTTACCTGCTCTTTTGTTTGAACACACGATAATGTATATTGATGTTCTCGTTACCCAGGTTCCCTTGTTATTGTGCGGAGGGGTTTGTATGTCATCGCTTCTGCATGCTTTCGATAAGTCGCATCTCTCGATCTACTGAATCCTGGGACGCTCGAGAGTTTGTGCTTGCAGGGGGTCGTGCGCTGCTGCTCGGTGTGATAAATTTAGCACGAACTATTTTTTTTACCATCAAAAATTCAAAAATTGAACATTTGTGGCAGATTACCCTAAATTATCTTTTGATCATGAAAAATTCCAAATAGGTATATTCATAACAAATTTACCCTCCATTAAATTGTGTTAATATCATGAAAAATTTTAAATTAATACACATGTGACAAACAGAGGGTAAAAATTTCAAACTGGTACGTCCGTCAATTGCCACATGTCATAAATTTAGCACTTTAACGATTAGATTTAATGAAAACTAACAAAGGATAAATTTATCATAGATATACCAGTTTGGGATAGAAATATCATAAGTGTGCCAGTTTGGGATTTTTGTGGTTAAAAAAATAGTATATGATAAATTTGTCACAGGTACATCAGTTTGAGTTTTTCTGTGATATTAACCCAAAAAATAAATTATCCTCATTGATATAAAGTACAAGTCTTTAACTATCATTTTGCAGCTTTTGTCCTAAATCCAAGTGGCGTTTGGCTCTAGCTCTACGTGCAGATTGCCACATTTTGTGAGGCACAACTATTGTAGTATACGTGTTACCATCTACACGTTGGATACCTCATCTTCTGCAAAAACTACAACATTTTTTGCAGCTCAGCACTCCTGAACCTATGTTGGCGGAGACCATGACCACTCCTATCCAAGTTCAAGCAAATAAAGAAGCAAGAAGAGAGGAGGCGGCGGGAGAGAGAACAACAAAAGAAAGACGCAACATGAGTCAATATACTTTCGCTTGCAAATTGTGTCTTAAATGCATTATAATAAATATTTTGCTTGCTACGCTAAACAAAAATCTTCCAAAGTACTTATTAAATAAGATTACAAAAATTAAAAACACAAAGTCATGGAATTTCGGTCATATTTTTATCCCATCCCATTTGATTTGCAATATTTTTTCGACCATGTTTATCTTAGTGGCCTCTTCATGAGATATATCATCTACAACCTCTTGTTGTATAGGTCCACATGGATACTTCAAATCACCATATCGGGAAAGTTTTTATCCATCCTGTCTTAATCACGAATGTAATTATGAAGAGCACAACAGGCAATTACAATACATGCTTGCTTTTGAACTGTAAATGGAGGCATATATCTCAAAATGGAAAAATATTTTTTCAATGCCCCAAATGACCTCTCAATGACATTTCCTAGTGAAGAGTACCTATAGTTGAACATTTATCTAGCTGTTTTGGGCCATCTCCCTCTACTCCTATAATCGTTCAAATGATAACGTTCACATTTAAACGAAGTTAAAGATGCAGGAAGTGCTGCATAACCAGAATCTACCATGTAGTATTTGCCTATAACAAGGTATTTGTACATTTTTTATGATATGTAATTGCAATACAATCATAAAGAAATTTACTCCTTATAGGCAAAGCAAATACCTAGGGGTGGTCAAGGAAATTGCAGCTGAGGAATCTGTAGTGCTATCAAGAGGACTCGACAATTGTTGGCAAATCCTACCCACCTAACATACACAAAAGTAAATTTCATATCAAATGAACAAACATACATAACATTCTGAATGATAGTCCCTTTCCTACCTATATACTGTTGGGCAAACAGTGTTAATATAACAATATTGTTTTATAAAATTGAAAGATACTCAAAATTCGAATGTCAATAGTAAATGTGAGCAAACTGTCTCAAATATAAAAATACTGAGGTGGCAGAAGTACAAAATATGAGCCTTCAGAAGCAGCTCAGAATCAGGTCAGAAGCAGCTCAGAAGCAATGAATCTGAACCCGTCAGAAGCACCTTTAGAAGCACTGAATCTAAACTCGTTAGAAGCAATGAATCTGAATCCATCAGAAGCACCTTCGGAAGCACAAAATCTGATCAGAAACACAATAGTATTAAAAGAAATGAAATTGAAAGAAATACCGAGGCCTGTGTACGACACAGTTTCCTTAAAACAGATTCGTTCCCTCTAATACGTGCTTTGAGGTCTCGTGAATGTCTGTCTCCCAGGATACAACGATTAAGCACGATAGAGGCAAACACATTACTCCAAAGTTTTCGACGAACTTGAACTCAATATAAACACTATCGAAAAACAATGCAGATGCAGATGTTTGAAAAAGGAAGATGAGTTTTTCTTTGAGGCTGTAGGTTTTTCAATCTCTCAAACAGAATGGGAATCCACCTATTTATAGGCTCAGTAGGGCATTGCGGAAATAATGAATAACGGCTAAATAACTCTGCCGTTTAAAGCCGTTATAAATTTAATTCTGTAATCGCAAAATTAAAATAGCCATTACTTAGTTAATACATTGTAACGGCTTGAGTTGGGAAAAATTAATACATAAGGCAAAATGGGCTTGTTGCGAGGCCCAGTTTCCGGTCTTGTTTTTGCGTACACAGGTCGTGCGCTTGTATGACATTCTGATTTCCAGTCAATTTCAAGCTCATGAATGAGAAGTGTATATCCAGAGATGTGTTTCAGTCGTATTCCGCTCGAATCTGATCAATTCGAGTAGATTCACCAAAAGGGAAAGGTTAGCGCGAGACGAGGTACGTGAACCTAGGGAACTCGGATAGGAAACGACGCTTTGACCATAAGGATTGTCGAGGAAACTAGCAATAGACCATCACAATTACATGACAACCAAAGCCGCCATGAATTGATGAGCCCTAAACGTGATATGAATCACGGGGTCGATACGCGTAATGTCTGCAAAAATCGTCCGTCGGTTCGGGATAGGCTGGAACCACGTCTAATAAAGAAAACTATCAAAGACGAGTCCTGAAAAGTTTGAAATGAAAAATCAAGAATTTCAACGTTATTTGGATTGGTCGTCGCCCTATCGGTGATAATTGGATTGAGAAAAATGACATTCCGAACGTTGAGGGTAAAATGATCATTTTGCCCCTCAAGCTTAGAACCTTGCCATTGCATTTGGAGAAGAGAATTTTGGTCTTTTAATCCTCCCCTATGGCTGCCGAGAAAGTGGATTAATTGAGGCCATTGGATCAATTGGAATGACAAGTGGGACATGTGTCAATGGATGGGCAAATGAGTAGTCAAATCCACTATACCACACCTAACATTCAACCCTTTGACCCAAGCTTGGTATACAGACTTTATTTTCTCTCTCTCTACTCCATTTCGGCCGGCCACACTTGAGGAAAACCACCGAAGCTTCCTCCTTCCTCTTCCTCCAAATCCACACTTGGTGAATTAAGAATTGATCTTTCAGTAATTGGTTAATGTAACTTGATGTGCCCTTGTGTCCTAAGTCATCGGTTATTGATTTAATTGTGTTTGGAGTTAGCATCGCTTTCACGTGCATAATTGTAAAGAGTTGTAAGTTATTGGCCGTTGGATCCTAGAGTTTTCAGAAAAGCACGGCTTGGTGGGATGTTCGCGCACTCGCCGGGTTCGGGGCGTGACATCCCCGTTCGATTTGGTATCAAAGTAAGGTCAGCTCGATCCAAAGTGATTGAGACTTGGAGTGATAAAGAGCGATGACTTGAGGACAATTAGATATTGATGCCTATAGGACTAAGCAAGGATCATTGAATCTTGAGGATGGTAGGCTTGTACTTGTGTACACTTTTATGGTCCTAGAGTTGAATTTAATGAACGATCTCGAGTTATGTGGTGGTTAAAGTCTAAGTGGAAGCAAGTTGGGACTGGAGAGTCATAAGTGGATTTTGAGGTAGTAATTCTGCTTAAGGATAATAGGGAATTGCTTGTGAATGAAGGGTCAATTGAGGTGTATGATTGTGATCTTGATTTATCAATGACCCCAACTCGAGGAGTACGAGTTATAAAGAGATGGCTAATACTGGTGGATTCAGGCTTGAACTACGTGATATCTTGATGGTTTTAGTTATCGATTGTTATTGTCAGCCTTGGATGATATGAGATGAGATGAATACAAGGAATATTTGAAATGAAGATCAGTTGTGATCGAATGCATGGGGATTTGATTTGAATGTTGACTAGACTTGAGATATATAATGGAATGTAGACAAGTAATCTATGAGGTATGACAGTCATCAATGGAATTAGAACTCTTGAATGGACAGGAATTGATTTGAAGGCACTTTAGATATGACAAGTGGTGAGGACAGTCATGCTATGCTTGAGTTGTGGTTATGAAAAGCAAGTTGATGAGGGTGCATGCAGTGACTTATCGTTGTTGGACTTAATAAACCGTCGCTTAGTATTGGACGAGTTGATGGGATAACTATAAACTGTAATAAAATATGGTATGGGACATGTGAAACTGGGTTTTCTCCGTAGATGTATGACTTGAGACAACCTGCAATTGACAGGTTTGATGAGGGTGGGGAGTGATCGCCGGGACAGAGTGGTCCGGACAAGGAGCGACTCCTGGCAGACTTCTAAGATGGCAAGAGGCAAGAATGACCCAAGTCATAACTTGAAAGGGGAAGCTTAGGTATCAGGTTGAGTCGGATTGTGGATAAGGGATGTGCGGCACGGATTGATCCTTATCAAGGATGATCGAAAGTGGCATGACATGTGTAATGATGCATGTGATTGGCATGGTTAAAAGCTTCGTGCTTGACAGTGGATGCCTTTTGAAAAAGAAAAGTGATGGTTGTGATGGGCCTGTTGGGCATGTTTCATGATTAGCCTCATGTGAATAGCTAGGCCAAAGTATGTCTGAGGGATTAGACAACCTATGGGGTTTATACCTGTTGAGCTGAGGCATGTCGAGATGAGATAGTCCTTTGTGACTATGTTAGAGTGGCGGATGCCTTTAGACCTAGCGTATGAGCTATTGGCTCAATGAGTTACTGTCTTGAGTGCTTGATTGATAGTTGCCCAGTTGAGGCTAGCCTAGTAGTGGCCGTCCGTTGAGAAGTTGCCTCGTTGAGGCCGGCTTGGGGAAGGATTGCCGATTAAGGATGATTTAGGATCCTTGAATAATTGGCAATTAATTTGGAATTGCTTAAGAACTATTAGAGGGTTGGTTGGTGGTGAAAGATATTGAGATGAGTAGCCGGAGATCGATGGACTTGAGTAGATGACTTGAGTCTTGGATTCTTGGAAGAAATCATAGTGGTTCAAGTGACAAGAGAACCTGATAAGACTGAAGGACCAAGGTACGGTTCCCTAGAGTAGTACTTGGCTTACATATGTGAGGTACGAAAAGATCCAAGGACTAAGATGGATCACGAGAACTGACTAAAGATGAGTAATCAGAACGCGAAAACCAGTAGAGCAATTGACTCGAGTTTGTGAATCACGCGGGACCCAAGAGTTGAGTGGGTCGCAAGAACCTTGAATAGAAATGAGAAATTTTTATGGGTAGGCGAACTCAAAAAGAGTTGCCATTGTTACCTAAGTCGCTGAGACAACTAGTACTGAGGAGTTAAGTGATGGAAGTCACGAAGAAGGTGACTCTGAGTAAGTCTTTTCGAAATTGAATGTGTGGGTAGGACCACGAGAGCTTAGAAAAGCTTGTAACATTATGTATAAGGCTGAAATTGATTGAGTCAGGTAGAGGGATGAGATTCGAAATTGTCTCCCTCTAGATTGAGGGTTTTGTGAGAAAACCTTAGAGATTTTGGGTGCACTAAAAAAAAGTGACCTTGGCAGTACTAGCCCTAAAAGGCAATTGAGGATTGGTGAAAGGTCACTAGAGGAAGGATTTCCTCGGAGGCATGAGATCTGCCTAACCAACTTCTGTTGAGTTGTTTGATGGGAAGTATTGTCTTGGGATTGCTTGAGCGCAAGGGTTGTTTGGATCATAATACTTTTGCAAGGATCATAAGATGATCGACCGGTGTGAGACAAAGTTCTCAAGGTCGGGTAAGCATGTGGTAAAAGTGGTCAAAGACCCTTAAATAAGATGAGTAAGTTCTTGAGTGGATTGGAACTTGAGAACCACATGACTGGTTATTATTCTTGATTTTGAGGAATGGTGACGGGACTTCGCAAAAGAGGAGAATGATCGAGAGACTTACAAATAAAGAGAACTCCTGCTCATGGAATACGAGCAAAGAGATGTTCATTATGGGCATAGAACGTGCCTACGAGAAATGGCTGATTACCTGGGCGTAAGACACATAGTGGAAAGTGAGTAGTAATTCTTTTCCTGCTATGGATGAGGTCGAGGAAGAATCGGCATACCAATTTGCCTAGAGTTAATGATTTCCTGGGATCGATTGATTGAATTGAAACCATGAGGAATGAAATCATGTGTTGCTATTCCCTAAAGAATGGAGCATTGTTCTTAAAGGGCGATTGGACCATAGATTGGTCATTGACGAAAAGAAAAGTGAATAGACTTGATAGTCTTGATTGTTTGTAATTTCAATGAATGGTTGGGTAAGCAAAAAGAGCGCTTAGAGTGTAAATACAAAGTGATTCGAGAATGTAGAATTGAGTATTCGACATGGGGATTTGTGAGACCCAAGGACGGACATATATTGCCACTTGAGATAACGGAGTTATGGGAAAGAGAATGTAAAGGCATGGTGGCATTTGAATCCTGCAGTAAAGGTATCGCCGTTGGCGCAAACTCTAAGGTTGTCGTCCTATGAAATGGAAAGAACTAGGTGAATTTGAAGTGAGAGAATGTCACGGAAGTGTATAGTTTTCTTCATAGGGTAAGGGACCCTAGTGTGTAAGAAAGAGGAACTTCTGATTGTCTAGGTGTTTAGGATGGAGCGTCTGGATTGAGGAAGAAGACGCATAATTTGAATGATTCCTGGAAGTGAGATCTGAGAGACAGTCTTGTAGACAATGTTGAATTTCAGGACGATGTTGAAGTTCAGTGGAACGAACAGAATTTGGATAAGGTCGCCTTAGTGAGTATGGAACTCAGAGGCTAAAGCATTAATGCTCTTTGAGGAAAGAGTGACAAAAAGAAACAAAACTTTGTGTAGTATAAGTGGAGACCTATGACAACAGAGAGCCAAGGTCTGAGCTCTCAAGTGAAAAGCGTGAGAAACAGTGTGAAAGATTCAATACCTGGTAGAAAGAAACTGATGATAGTTTGACTGAGTATCAAAGGGATAATTGGATCGGCGGTTACCGTCTAGAGAGACGATGATAGTTGAACTCACGTAAGGAGCCATGAGAAACATGAACGGTTTTTGGGAGAGTGTCCTATGGGCTCTAAGAAAATGTCAATTGCATGTTAAATGTGAAGAGCGCAAGTTATAGAGCCTGTGAGGATGAGGACGAATGATAGATCGACTAGGGTCGATGTGAATTGCGGGAAGTTGAGAAATTACTAAGATTGGTGAATGGTAACAGACGGATCGTGGGAAGATTCCCCACAAGAGCTGTTTTATTAGTGAAATGAACTAAGAGCGAGACGTAACGCGAATGGGTAAATGGACATGAAAAGAGTTTTCGAGGACTTGAATTAAGCTAATGATTGCACTGTCTATGACAAATTCCTATTGGAAATTGAAAAGCTTATGAAGTTCGTAGAGACACGACGTAGAATGAAACTCGAGGCATAACAAGACGATGTGAGATGGATATGGTTTGTACGTCGTAACGATAATGTCGTATGAATTGGCATGCTTAGAGCGTGATTGGAGTTGGTTTGTGAATATTCTCGCAACAAAGTTTGGGAAATCTGGCTCGGGTGGAAGAAGATTTCAAGTTTTTATCTACTCCAAAAGATATCAAGTAGTAGATTTTTGAGAGGAATTAAACAAGAGGCAACGCATATGTGTAGAATTGCTTGTGGATGTGAGGGCATTGCTTAGATAAAGAAAAGACCTCGAATTATGTGAACTATAAGAGATTGAGACCATGGACTATCAAAAAGGGAATTGAGGCGAGGCATGTGGAACGAAGAGATCACCCAAGTGTTGTTATAGCGATATTCGTATTGCTAAGGAAGGGTGGATTGTTTGATGGATGCTTACCGTTGAGAATTAAACATGGTCTAATTGGCAATGGAGGGACAGATCTTCCCTCAAGAAATCAGAGATTCAACTCTTAAATTGGAAGTTCACTAATGGACTAGTGTGATGGCTACTAGGAACAACTAACCTGAAGACCAGAAGGAAATTGAGGTGTGCCATGATTAAGCACCGATACTGGAGGAATTATAGGAGTGGATGGAACCCTTGAGGTCTATGGACGAAAGTACGGGCTTGGTATCGAAGGGAAACTAAAGGAGATGACCTCATTGAAATTCGAAGGGAGAATTATGATGTTTCCTGGGGATGGCACAAAGATGTGCCAAGATACATATATATATATATATGTATATATATGATAAGGTTGAAAGTTAAAGTTTGCCTGACTTGTAGTCGAGCACTAGACGTGTCGATGGAAGGGAAGGACATGACAATGAAAGTTGAAGGACTACTTTGAACCAAAGGAATTTTCGGATGGAGTCGAGAATGGATTGCTACGGAAGTAACCATGTAAATGTTTGAGGAGTTAAGAGAGACATGGCTCAATTTGATTAATGGAGAACAAATTGATAAGCCCTGGAATCTCAGTTGGCGTGAAAAGAAGTTTGAGGGGGGGTGATACGCCGAATGGTATGGACAGTAAAAGTGTATGCTAGCGAGGGCTTGGTAATAATGACTATAGACAAATGAAAGAGATACGGTGAACGCTCGAGGATGAGCTGCTAGCAAATGATATGAATACCGAAAGAGAATGGAGAAAAGTAAATCAGAATGAGGACTAAAGGAGACAAGTCCTCAAGAAGGATGGCTTTGGGATGGAAAGGACGAGCAAGATCGTCAAGCCATAGAAAGGATTATCTGAAAGGATGAGGAGACGACGATACGCCAATACCCCAAAGGATTAGGTGGGTAGAAGGATTGCGAATTTCAAGGACAAAATTCCTTTAAGGGGAAAGAGTTGTGAAATTCTGATTTCCAATCAATTTCAGGCTCATTAATGAGAAGTGTATATCTAGATATGTGTTTCAGTCGTATTTCGCTTAAATCTGATCAATTTGAGTAAACTGACCAAAAGGGAAAGGCTAATGCGAGACGAGGTACGTGGACCTAGGGAACTCGGATAGGAAATGACACTTTGGCCATAAGGATTGTTGAGGAAACTAGCGATAGAGCCTCACAATTACCTGACAATCAAAGCCGCTATGAATTGATGAGCCCTAAACGTGATATGAATCACGGGGTCAATACGCGTAATGTCTGCAAAAGCCGCCAGGCGATTCGGGATAGGCTGGAACCATGTATGATAGAGAAAACTATCAAAGATGAGTCCTGAAAAGTTTGAAATGGAAAATCAAGAATTCCAACATTATTTGGATTGGTCGTCGCCCTATCGGAGATAATTGGATTGAGAAAAACGACGTTCCAGACGTCGGTGGTAAAATGATCGTTTTGCCCCTCAAACTTAGAACCTTGCCCTTGCATTTGGAGAAGAGAATTTTGGTCTTTTAATACTCCCCTATGGCTACCGAAAAAGTGGATTAATTGAGGCCATTGGATCAATTGGAATGACAAGTGGGACATGTGTCAATGGATGGGCAAATAAGTGGTCAAATCCACTAGACCACACCTAGCATTCAACTCTTTGACTCAAGCTTAGTATATAGACTTTATTTACTCTCTCTCTACTCCATTTCGGCTGCCCACACTTGAGGAAAACCATCGAAGCTTCCTCCTTCCTCTTCCTCCAAATCTGCCGACCGCCGACCAAAACCAAACCTCCTATTCGTTGGCCATGACGCCACCCTTCGTCCACCATTCGGCCATCGGCCGACCATATCGATGAATTTTTCTGTATTTTCGACGTCCTCAAATAAGAATCAGGTGGATTGGAGCACCGAGAAGTCCCGAGCAGAGATTCTCTTGAGAGCCGATGGAATCTGCTCCAACCTGAAGTAGGTAACATTTTTTACCCTTTTGGAGGCCGAATTGTTGGAGTTTTGAGCTCAAATTTTGTGGAGATCTAGTAGAGATGTGTAGTATTATGTGGTAAAAATTGGGGCTTAATTTGATAAGTTTTGGACCACAAACTGGCCTTGTGAATTCTGCCCAGAAACTGCTGGATCCTGACTTGGGAAGAACCGGCGACGTTCGACGAGTTTCCGGCCACCGACCGACCTAAAACTTACGGTGAGCCTCAAGAACCCTTAGATAGACATGAGAGGTAGGGTTATGATTGAATGATGTATTTAGGAGTATATTGAAGATCGGTAGTGTTCGGTTTGCACGGAATCGAGGAGGACCAGTTTGGTTCTGGGCAAACCGAATCTATTGGAGGCTGGGATTGGTGATTTTGAGTTCCAAATTGGTGTTTAAGATATGATGAGATGTTGAGGGATATATTATTGAGGATTGTGAATCATGAATGGTTGATTTGGACTTGGAAAATTGACGAATCGGTTGGAATTGTTAGGTTGCGCGACAAGTCCAGTTGTGGACATTGGGGGCCGAAACCTTGGAGTCTCAAACGGAGTAAATTACGTAATCAAACTCAAGGTAAGGGAATTCCTAACCTTATGCTAGGAAGATTGGACTCAATTGGGTGAGTCGAAATTTGAGTCGAATGAATTATGAGAATTTGTTCAAGTGGGTAGCTTGGTTGTATCCTAAGATATTATAGGATGGTTGTGTATAACATTATCTATGCCTGAGTTATTTGCCATGTCTGGATATCATTTGATTTGCTTTGCATGCCATGAGTGTCAATTTTACTTGAGTTGCACCCGTGTTTGTATGTGAAATGAAGTAAGGTAATATGGCATGAGCATAACATGGCGATGCCCTGAGGCGTGTGAGACGCGGGGCAGGAGATGGATACCCTAATACGACGAGATCGCAGGGTGGAGTTGACATTGAGTGGCGCCCTGATGTGATGAAATCACGGGGTTGAGTTGGCCATGATCCTGATGCAAATTATTCACGGGACGAAGAGGCCATGAGGCGTATGAGATGCGGGGCAGAAGATGTATACCCTGATGCAACGAGATCGCGGGGTGGAGTTGATGATGTGTGGCGCTCTGATGCGACGAGATCGCAGGGTTGAGATAGCCACGGTCCTGATGCGAACTATTCGCGGGACGGATGTATGAGAATACCATGATGCGACAAGATCGCGGGGTGGAGTTGATGTTGCGTGGCACCTTGATGCGACGAGATCGCGAGGTTGAGATAGCCACGGTCCTGATGCGAACTATTCGTGGGACGAAATTTATGAGATAATGATGTTGCTTGGAGATTCATCGGAACCTGATGCGTGTACACGGGTTGCCGATAACGGTCCGGTGCGTCTACACGGACCGAGCCTGATGCGATTATCGCGGGCTGGAAATTGAGGCAAGAGGAGATGGTTGTGGTGAGATGGCATGTTGTTGTTTTATTGATTTATACTGGATATGTCTATGAGTTTATGAGTTTAAACTATTGGATATATGACTGCCTGAGTGGACGGTCGATCTAACCTAGGGTTAGGACCCACCTTACTGAGATTTATATCTCACCCCAGTGGGGGCTTCATTTTTCAGGTTCAAGGTGAAGGTAGCGCAAGCTTGCCAAGGATCGTCATTGAAGAGATAGTGAACCAATCGTATTTAGATTGGATTTGCCTTTTAAATTAGGGCTTGTACTTCGGTTTGGTGAATTAGGAATTGATCTTTTAGTAATTGGTTAATGTAACTTGATGTGTCCTTGTGTCCCAAGTCATCGGTTATTGATTTAATTGTATTTGGAGTTAGCATCGCTTTCGCGTGCATAATTGTAAAGAGTTGTAAGTTATTGGCTATTGGATCCTAGAGTTTTCAAAAAAGCACGGCTTGATGGGATGTTCACGCGCTCGCCGGGTTCGGGGCGTGACAGTTCGTGCCCAAATTTCAACTTGTCGAGCCTCCATCGGGGTCTGGGATTTGCACCCCCTACGCGTGCGCGAGGCATAGTACTTGGATTATAATAGTTACCACTCAATGGAGTGTAACCATATATAAAGTACTTCAAGGCCTTTTTTCTTTCCAATGTGGGATTAGTGCTTTGTCAATTCCCACTTCCAACTTAAGGATGTTCTCTGAGAAATAATTTATCATTCACTCTCCCATCAAAATGCATCATATTTTCCAACAATCCCCCATATGAATGAAAATTATTTTGATTTTGACTCTATGATAGTATTCAACAAATGAAACCTGCATAGGATAGGCAAGTGTCACACTTTGAACATTCCCTTATGAAAGAATATTTAATTTACTAGTTGTCCAGTAGACATAATGTCCTTGAACTGTCCTGGTTTCTTAGTAAATGACCCATAGACTTCACACAGGATTCATCAAAACATTTGTTCAATTCTCATGAGTATGTTCGTTTTAGCCATGAACATCGTCCTAGTTCTGCGAGAGTTTCTAAAGAATTTAACCCTCAATAATTCTCCTTTGAAGCGGCCCCACTTCTCTCTCATTTAGGTGATTACTTAATCTTGAGTAATTGGTTTACTCGACTTAAGAATCATTAAAGCAAAATTTGCTATCATTTTCCTGATAAACCCCAACAATAATTGGGAATATCAAATCACTGACATTTTATAAGAATGGTTTGAGAGGATAGACCTCCACAGTGATATCATTAAGTTCATATAATTAGGTTGTCCCTTTAAACTTAGATCTTGAGATCTCCAGTCAACTAGGTCAGGTTTTCCTTTATATTAACTTTCCTGTAATGGGCTGCAGTCCCATTCCTATTGTTGATTTTTCAACTAGCTCTCTGTTTAACCCTTTGGTTAGCGCATTCGCAATATTATCCTTTGATTCTACGTAGTCAATAGAGATAATTCCCGTTGAGAGTAGTTGTCTAATGGTATTATGTCTACGACGTATATGTCTAGACTTACTATTATACATGTTACTCTGTGCTCTTCCAATCGCTGATTGACTATCACATTGTATACTGATTGGTGGCATAAGTTTTTTCCATTTTGGAATATCTTCTAAGAAATTGTGTAGCTATTCAGTCTCTTCATCACATTTATCCAAAGCTATAAACTCAAATTCCATTATGGATCTGACTATAACAGTTTATTTACAGGATTTTCAAGATACAACAGCACCTGCCAGTGTGAATATATATCTACTGGTAGATTTTGAGTCTTTTATATCAGATATCCAATTCGCATCACTATATCCTTCTAGAAAAGATGGATACCTAGTATAGTGCAGGCCATGATTCTGAGTATACCGTAAGTATCTGAGTACTTTTACTATTGCTTTCCAATGGTCAGCACTCGGATTGCTTGTCTATCTACTCAATCTACTAACCGTATAGGTAATATCTAGTCTAGTACAATTCATTAAGTACATTAGACTCCCAAATAATTCTAAAGTACTCTACTTGAGAAATATCCTCTCATCTATTCTTGGATAGATGGAGACTATTATCTAATGGTGTTCTAGCAATACCAAAATCATTCATATTGAGTTTTTCAAGAATCTTGTTTACATAGTGTAATTGGTTTAAAAGTAAACCTTCGGACGCTCTTGTAATTTTAATTCCTAAAATCACATCAGCAAGTTCCATATCTTTCATATCAAATCTTGAATTCAACATATTCTTGGTAGATTTGACTATTCTGTCATCACTACCAACAATAAGTATGTCGTCCACATACAGACATAGAATGACATATCCATTCTCTATCTCTTTAATGTAGACACATTTATCACATTCATTGATTTTAAAACCATTGGTAATCATTGCATTGTCAAACTTTTCATGCCACTCCTTTGGCACTTGTTTTAGTCCATACAATGATTTTACCAATTTACAGACATTCATTTCTTGTCTTGGAACTATAAAACCTTCAGGTTGTTCCATATAGATTTCTTCATCCAAATTACCATTTAAGAAAGCTGTTTTTACATCCATTTAATGCACTTCAAGATTTCGCAATGCTGCAATTGCAAGTATCATTCTAATGGAGTTTATTCTCATTACAGGAGAATAAGTGTCAAAATAATGTAAACCTTCTCGTTGTCTGTAGCTTTTGATTACAAGTCTGGCTTTATACTTATCAATGGAGCCATCTGCTTTCATCTTCCTTTTAAAGATCCATTTGAACCCTAAAGGTTTACAACCAGGAGGAAGATCCACTAGCTCCCAAGTATGATTCTGCAGAATAGAATCAACTTCACTTTTTATTGCCTCCTTCCATAAAGGTCTCTCAGAAGAACTCATAGCTTTTGTATAATTTAGTGGTTCTTTTTCTAACAAATAAGTTAGAAAATCGTTTCCAAATGATTTTTCCACTCTCGTTCTTTTACTGCACCTCAGTTCATGATCTGAATCATGAATTTCATCATTCATAGTTTCATTCGTTCGTTTGGACGAACTTGATCCATCATTGGATTTATAAGGAAATGCATCTTCAAAGAATGAAGCATTCCTTAATTCCATGATCGTATTCTTGTGTATATCTAGAATTTTAGATTCATGTACAAGAAATCGATATGCATTACTGTTATGTGCATAGCCTATAAAGATACAGTCCACCGTTTTAGGACCTATCTTAGTTTTCTTTGGTGTTGGAACAATTACTTTTGCAAGATACCCCCACACGCGCAAGCATTTGTAGGATGGTTTCCTACCTGTCCATAGCTTATAAGGGATTTTATCCTCTTTCTTTCGAGGTACCTTATTTAAAAGGTAATTACTTGACAAAATATCTCACCCCACATATTTTGAGGTAAACCTGAACTTAGTAACATCGCATTCATCGTTTCTTTTTGTGAAATTCTGATTTCCAGTCAATTTTAGACTCATTAATAAGAAATGAATCTAGAGATGTATTTTAATCGTATCTCGCTTGAATTTGATCAATTTGAGTAGGCTGACCAAAAGGGAAAGGCTAACGCGAGACAAGGTATGTGGACCTAGGGAATTCGAATAAGAAATGGCGCTTTGACCATAAGGATTGTCGAGGAGATATTTAGAACCACAAAAAGGCTGATCAAAGAACGATTAAGGAATGCCTTGCGAGTGTCATACGATTGGAGCGCGAGTGATGCCGCTTAACTAATGTATGATTTGTAAAATTTTTCTGAATCGAACAGTGAAGATCGTGACCAAAGGGACTAGTGATAAACCCTCACAATTATATGACAACCAAAGCCTCCATGAATTGATGAGCCCTAAATGTGATGAGAATCACGGGGTCGATACACGTAAAATTCGCAAAAGCCACCCGTCGATTCGGGATAGGCTGGAACCACGTCTGATAGAGGAAATCATGATAAATAAGTCTTGAAAGATTTTAAATGAAAAATCAAGAATTCCAACGGGTCGTCGCCTTATCAAAGGATTCTGGAACAAGAAAAATGACGTTCTGAACGTCGAGGGTAAAATTACCTTTTTGCCCCTCAAGCTTAGAATTTTGCCCATGCATTTGAAGAAGGGCAAATTGGTCATTAAACCCTCCCAAGAGCTGCCGAAATCAAGGAGAAATGAGGGCCATCGGATCATGCATGATTGACATTGAGGACAAGTGTCAATGGATGGTGTAAAGAGTGGTCAAATTACTATGCCAAACCTACCATTCAAAGCATTGACTCAAGCCTTGAATATAAGTCTTTCCACTCTCTCCTCTCAAATAATTGGCCATAATCTCCCCAAGAACTCATGCCAACTCCTCCTCCTTCTTCCTCCTTCACTGCTTGCTGGCGACAGCTCCTGGTCCCTCTGTTCGGCGCCCACAACGGCCACTTCCGGCCTCCGTTTGAATGTTGGCCAACCACACCAGCCTAGATACACGTCTTGCCGACCTCCTCGAACAAGAAGTGAGCCATTTGGACCACCGAGGAGCTTCGGCTAAGTATTCTCCCGAAAGCCGACAGAAACAGACTCAACATGATCTAGGTGACATTCCTGACCCTTTTGGAGGCCGAAATATTAGAGTTTTGAGGCCAAATTTTATGGAGGTCTAATAGACATGTGTATGAATCTATGGTAAAAATTTTAGATTGATTTGAAGAATTTTTGACCTCGAATCGGTCTTGTAAATCTTGGATAGAAACTGCCAGTTACTGACCTTGGACAATCCGGCGACTTTCGGCGACTTTCGGCAACAATTCGACTTCAAACCTTCGGTAAGCCTCACAAACCCTTAGATAGACATGTTAAGAGGTAGGATAGTATTTAAATGATGAATTTGGAGTTGAATTAGGACCGATAGCTCACGACATGCACAAAACCGAGAGGGACCGATTTGGTTTTGTGCATGGCCGAACCTTGGAGGGCCGTTGGTGTTGGATTTTGAGTCTCAAATTGATGTTTAAGGCATATTAAGATGATGAAGATTATGCTATGGAAGTTTATGGTTCATGGATGGATGAATTGGACTTGAAAATTGACGGAATTGGTTGGATTTTATTAGGTTGCGCGTTGAGTTCGGTCTTGGACCATAGGGAGCCGAACCTTGAGAACTCAAGAAGAGTACTTTGGTGTTATTAAACGTAAGGTAAGGGAATCCTAAACTTAGGATAGGGAGATTTGACTCAATTGGGTGAGTCAAAAGTTGAATTGATCGATTTATGATGATTTACCAAAGGGATAGCTCTTATTATATCCTAAGATGTTATAGGATGATTGTGTGTGACATTGTTTATGCCTGAGTCATTTGCCATATCCGGATATCATTTGTTTTGCTTTCCATGCCACAGGATTTACGATTTGCACCTGAAGTTGCACTTGGCATTGTGTGTGCAAATGAATTGAAAATCATCGCATGAGTTATGATTGTGGCACGAGCATGACATGGCGATGCCCTGAGGCATATGAGACGTGGGGCGGGAGGTGGATACCCTGATGCGACAAGATCGCGGGGTGGAGTTGATGATGTGTGGCGCCCTCATGTGATGAAATCGCGGGGTAGAGATGGTCACGGTCCTGATGCGAACTATTCGCGGGACGAAGGTATGAGATGATGATATTGGCCTGGAGATTCATCGGAACCTGATGCGTTTACGCGGGTTGCCGATGATGGTCTGATACGTTTACGCGGACCGAGCCTAATGTGATCTAATCGCAGGCTAGAGATTGATGCAGGCAGGATGAGGTAGTTATGGTAAGATGGCAGGATGAATTGTGCATTATCATCTGATTGCGACATGTTGTCATAGCTGCATGCTTGTCATCTGTATGTTGTTGTTCTATTGATTTGCACCTGATATGCCTATGAGTGGAATCATTGAGGTGTACGGCTACCTGAGTGGACGGTCAACCTAACATAGGGTTAGGACTCTTTTACTAAGATGTGTATCTCACCCCTTTGGGGACCCTTATTTTTACAGATCCTAAGCCTTATATATGTGGCCCATACGTTTTTGGGATCCCAAGGAGATAATGGCATATTTTAATGAATTCCCGGATATGGAACATTTATGTGGGAAAATGTACGGTGGTATGGGTTGACGATGGGAACCCGGACTAGAAGCCTCATAGGTTCGAGGCATGGTTTGAGAAAGTTGGGGATGAGCAGATCGGGCCGCTGGAGCCCCACGAGGTACCCAGGGAGTTATACCTGACTGGTGCCAGACTGTTGGGGAGAAGGAGTTGCCGGAGAGGTATGTAGTTAGTTCTAGGAATGGGCCGGAGAAGACCCCGACGTTGGACTTCACTGTGGAGGAGGACGAGGTCATAGTCCTGGAGGCGACCCGACATTGTCCTTTTAGATGTCATGAGGGACTCTTTTTGTGTACTACCTCATCGCCCAGTTTGTTAGCGAATTGTAGTAGCCGCCATTTGTACGAACAGTACGTTGTAATGTATGACAGTTATGATGCTATCCAAGTCCCACTTAACTTTTATTTTGTAAGTGGATTTATTTGAGTACTGCTTTCGCATGCTTAATATATAATATCTCTTGACTTGATTGTGGATCTTGGGACCACGAGAGATGTTACAGGGATGTTCGCGTGCTCGAAAGGGTTCGGGACGTGACACTTTCAATGTACGATTTTTACGTTCAACAACACCATTTGATTGAGCTGAATATGGCGCAATTACTTCATGTACAATTCCGTGCTGAGCACAGAATTCACCAAATGGTACTTCATACTCACCGCCTCTATCTTTTGATTTTCTTATCAAATTGATTTTCAATTTCATTCTTATAGAGAACAAATTTCTCTAAGGCTTCATCTTTGCTTTTAAGTAAATACACATAACAGTATTTGGTGCTATCATCGATAAAGGTAATAAAATATTTATTCCACCTCTTGTTTGTATGAATTTCAAATTGCAAACATCACTATGAATCAATTCAAGGGGTACGATGCTTCTACCAATTGATTGAAACGATGATTTTTTTAATTTCATCCCGACATAAATTCCACATTTGTATTTTGAATTAATTTGGAATGAGGGTATATGTTCCAAGTTAATTAATCTGCACAATGTATCATAATTAACATGTTCGAGTCTACCATGCCATAGATTTGAAGACTCAAGCAAATAAAAAGAAGACTTATTATCTTTATTGATAATTGCCATGACATTGAGCTTAAAAAGCCCATCATATACATATCTCCTCCCCGCATACATTCTAGATTTAGACAAAATAATTTTATCTGACTCGAACACCATGCAAAATCAATGCTTGTTCAACAGAGATCCGAAGACAAGATTCTTTCGGATTTCTAGCACATATAAGACATTGTTCAGAGTCAACTCTTTCCCATAAGTCATCTTCAGAAGTACCTTCCCTTGGCCTTCAACAGCAGAAGAGGCAGAGTTTTCCATGAACACTTTCTCCCCATTGATTGACTTGAAAGTGGTGAACAGGTCCTTATTGGAGCATACGTGCCTAGTTGTCCCAATGTCTATTCCTTCGGATTGGACCCAACTAAGTTCACTTCAGAAACCATTGCATAGAGGTTTATATTTGACACGTCTTTTGTCATGTCATTCACCATATTTGTCTCAAAATTCTTCCTCTTTGGAAGTCTGCAATCTACAGATCTATGGCCTAACTTGCCATAGTTGAAGCATTTTCCTTGAAACTTGTTCTTGGAAACTCCTCTTCTTGATCCCAACTTGGGCTTGGCGACCTCTTGTTCTTATGGCCATGCTTTTGCTCCACAACATTTGCCTTTAATGTAATAGGATTGAACCATTTGCGTTTAGAGTTTTTGTTGTCCTCTTTGATTCGAAGTCTAACAATCAGCTCCTCCAAGTTCATTTCTTTTCGCTTGTGCTTGAGATAGTTCTTGAAATCCTTTCACCCAGGAGGTAGCTTCTTAATAATCGCAGCTACTTGGAAGGTTTCACTCAAGTTCATTCCTTCAGCTTGAATCTCATGCAGGATCACCTGAATTTCTTGCACTTGACTGATCACAGCCTTAGAATCCACCATCTTATAATCAAGGAATTGACCAACAACAAATTTCTTTGTTCCAGCATACTCTGTTTTAGATTTCCGGTCTAAGGATTCTCATAACTCCTTTGACGTCTTTATTGCACAATAAACATTGTACAATGAGTCATGTAATCCATTCATGACATAATTCCTACATAAGAAGTTAGAATGTTTCCAGGCCTCAACCGCATGAAGGCTTGCTTATCCGTTTCTCCATCGGATACCTTAGGAGGTTCCTCAATCAAGAATCTCGCAAGATTCAAAGTTGTTAAATAAAACATCTTTTGCTACCACCTTTTAAAGTTCGATCCGTTGAACTTTTCAGGTTTATCACCTTGGTGGAAAGAAGCCGCAGCAGAAGTAGAGTATGATCCAGGCTGTTGGACAGTAGAGGTAGGCTTTTTGGTGGTGTCATCAGCATACACATCAACAACTTCTTTTCCAGTAGCTGTTCAAATTGTAAATATCGAATCCAAAGCGAATCTATTTTAAGATTGTTAGGCAAACAGTGTTAATATAACAATACTGTTTTATAAAATTGGAAAATACTTAAAATTCGAACGTCAATAATAAATGTGAGCAAACTGTCTCAAACATAAAAACACTGAGTTGGCAGAAGTACAAAATCTGAGCCTTTAGAAGCAAGTCAGAAGCAGCTCAAAAGCAGGTCAGAGCAGCTCAGAAACATTGAATCTGAACACGTCAAGAGTAGTGAACCTGAACCCGTCAGAAGCACCTTCAGAAACACTAAATCTAAACCTGTCAGAAGAAGTGAGTCTGAACCCGTCAGAAGCACCTTCAGAAGCATTAAATCTAAACCCGTCAAAAGTAGTGAATTTGAACCCGTCAAAAGCACCTTCAGAAGCATAAAATCTAATAAAAAACACAACAGTATTAAAATAAATGAAATTGAAAGAAATACCGAGGCCTGTGTATGACGCAGTTTCCTTAAAACAAATTCATCCCCTCCAGTACGTGTTCTGAGGTTTCATGAACGTCGTCTCCCAGGATACAACGGTTAAGTAGCAACAGAGGCAAGCACAGCACTCCAAAGCTTTCGGCGAACTTGAATTCAACGTGAACACTATCAAAAAACAATGCAAATGCAGATGTTTGAAAAAGGAAGATGAATTTTCTTTGAGGCTGTTGGTTTTTCAACCTCTCAAACAAAATGGGAATCCACCTATTTATAGGCTCAGTGGGGCATTGCGGAAATAATGAATAACGACTAAATAACTCTGCCGTTTAGAGCCGTTATAAATTTAATTATGTAACCGCAAATTTAAAATAGCTGTTACTTAGTTAATACATTGTAACGGCTTGAGTTGGGAAAAATTAATACATAAGGTAAAAATAGGCTTATCGCAAGGCCCAATTTTCGGTCCTGTATTCGCGTATGCAGGTCGTGGGGTCGCGCCCAAATTTCAACTTGTCGGGCCTCCATCGGGGTCTGGGATTTGCACCCCCGCCGCGCATGCGCGAGACATAGTACTTATATTATAATAGTTACCACTCAAGGGAATGTAACCACATATAAAGCACTTCAAGGCCTTCCTTCTTTTCAATGTAGGACTAGTGCTTTGTCAATTCTCACTTCCAACTCAAGGGGTGTTCTTTGAGAAATAATTTCTCATTTACTCACCCATCAAAATACATCATATTTTCCAACATATACAGGATATGCTTGACATGGGGACTAAAGCATTAATGTGTTTGCCATTGATAACACCTATGTAACCTTACAATTTTATGAAAATCTAGAGTTACACAAGATTATCAACTACATACATTTGATGGTGTAACAACATTATGAAAATCATATCTTGAAGTAGAGTTTATGGTTACGATCCATAAGAATCTTCTTTGGGATATCATCAAATGAAGATGGTCCGATAATCTCTTTTGCAAGTTTGAGAAATACTTTCAAATGCTTTCAACACATTAGTGAAGTACGTGCTGATTGTTTGCCCCGAATGTTGAAATTTCTCACATAAATCTCTATTAGATATAACACGACAACCAAAGATAAGAAGATCCCAACTTGTTCATCTACCCTAACATAACAACTATCTTCCAACTAATCTCTTGCCCTCGTTAAATCACATAGGTTCAGAAAAACATATTTGTCCAACCTCAAGGCTTCATATGCTCTATCTGAACGTCCACAAAGAATCTCCCTTACTCACTCGGCTCTTGACAATTGACCATCCCTAATAGGTTCTTTCATATGCATGGACGTATCCACCATAACAATGCTCAACTATGCTATTATTATGTCAATATCAAACTCATCCAAGTAATAATAGACTCACTATTTTTGTCTCCCTTTATAATACATCGACAACATTAATATAGATATTTGGGAAAAAAAAACCCAATAACAACCAGTAACATAAGTTGTAGAGTGAAAGCAAACCAAGTATAACAATCTCACACAATCCATCGTACCCATACTGCTACACAAATACAAGAGTATGAATATGAATATCTCTAAAAATCAAATAACATCGTAACATAAGTCATAAAGTAGAATGAAACCAAATATAGAAATCTCACGCAATCTTCAATACATTTTCCAACATTTACTAAAGACATTGGAGAAGTCCATTTCTCATCTCAGTTGGAATTTGGATGAAAGCCTCCCTCTACGTGGCACTATTCATTGATCATTCCAGTGCTTTGTAGTAAAGATTTGAATATACTTTAGGAATGCCAAGTAGTACATTAATCACACTAGATACGGAGAAGGGGTCTACAAGTGGTGATCTGACCTGTGAGGTGGTATCATATTCACTCTATTGACTTGCCTTAGATTTTATCATCTCTTGTAAGGCTTTGCATGTGTTGGTAATATCATATGCTTTACTCTTTCTTCTTCTCTTGTTATTTAGAGTCCTATCCAAGTTGTGATGTCCACTTGTAAAGATTCCCTGATCAATGGGGTGTTTACCGAAGTCGTTTGGATTATCACTTGTATGACCATCACAATCGTCACCTTCCTCTGACTCCATCAAATCTTCGACATTTCCTATTACTTGCTCGCCAATAGCATATGTACCACCAAATGTATAGACAACTCAGAATAATGAGGAAACTCATCCTTCTTAAATTTTGCTCACTTAATGTTATCCTGCAATTTTCATAATAATAACATGTTTCAGCAACAAAAGCAAACCACTTAAGACACACATATATAGTAATCTCAAAATTACCAAAAGTTAAATGATACCTTGATGTGAAGTTCCCATATATTTGGATCATCAACAACAAATGTTTTATTGACATTATCTAAGCCAAATTCAGATTGTGTCAAAAGCTTCTTAAAACTACCAGACTGTCTTCTCAATTTGTTCATCTTGTTCTTCAGTTGTGATTGCTTATACTGGAGTCTTGCCTGAGTATTGAATTCAGCCAATATGGTATTCCACTATGCTTTGTTGAAAGTACAAGAGATGTGATTTTCCCTTTTTTACCTCTTCTACCATCAAACTTATAAAGAGATTGGCGAAATGGTCGGTCCACTTTGCATTAAATGTATCTTTATCGGATGCCATTGGCTATCACTCCCAACCATAACATAGTCATAACATTGTAACTACCTAACATCGGATCAAGATGTTAAGCAAACTTTAATAGACGCAAAGTGGATTGAGAAAAAACTTCACAAAAAAAAAATGAACGCATATACATCTCTTTTGACAATCAACAAAGACTCAGAGAAGTAATCCTAAATATACATATACCCCCTAACATCTGTTTCACGACGAGCAAGTTTATACAATGTACAAATAAGGTCAAGTTTGAGATTATGTAGGTGATTAATAAGTTGTTCATGGACTAAAAGTTTAAGCAGAATGAGCCACTTTTGAAATATTAGTTTTCATGCCATAAAAAGATCAATTGGTGAGCTTTTGAAAGTAAGCCTCATGTAGCCAAGGTGCTTTGGAATAACAAAGAAGGGGAGAGATTTTGGAGAGAGGATGAGAAATAAAATAAATAGTTGGGAATGCTTTGATGGGTTCGATGTGCCATATCACACAGAAAGACCATCTAGGGTTCATTTTTTTTACCATGATATTTAGCTAGACGGCTCGAGCAGAGAAAATTTGGTCACGCACTAGAGGGAGTTCAACAGCTCTATAGTGTAATATAGGCACTTTATGGTCTGCAGTCCTAGAGATGTGCATTACCATCTCAATTCTCTGGTTTTTAGTAACAATCTCTTTTTCGCCCATCTCTTCGAATGTAGCTTACATTCATGAGAGTGTCGACAAATTCATCTGAAGATGGATTCTCCAAAAGAAGTTAGGATTCATAGCTTATCCAGAAAAACGAAATATGAGCACAAGGGCAGACAACACGAGCACGAGGAAAGACAAATACAAGAACGCAAACGAAAATAAAAACAACATTAGCACGAGGGCATACAAACAAGAACACGAGGGCGACACTCGCTCGAGCCCAATTAGGGCAGGCTCGGGCCCTCGCCCTAATCGAGCTCAGAGAGGAGAAGAGGAAAAAATAAGGTCATGCGAACTCATAGGAATCATGCTACGAAGAGGCGGAGGGCGGCGATGCAGCTCAAGATCGGCGGATGTGAAAGTGAATTGAGAGCCGAGAGCCACAAACGAGAGAGTTAGTTGTTTTTGGTCGAGAGAAGTGACGAACAAGAAGGAGTTTTCCTTACCCAAAAAAAAACAAGGAGGAGTTTCAGTTTTTTATATTTTCTCCCGCGAGAATCAGTTTAGCAAAAATGGTTCCCTTTTCAAGAATTAACTTTTTTTTGTTATTAATTTTGTTTCAAAACTGTTCCTGAGAACAGAATTAGAATCAGAATTATTTATGTTACTAAACATGATTCTTATCCTTTTTTACCCCGAAGAACATAATTAGAGAATGAAAATAGTTACCATATAGGACTCTAGTTTGTCGGTCTAACAAGCTTTGGTGTAGTTTATGTTATAATTTGACTGCTGTGGATCCCTTTTGTGAGTCTGTTGTGGTCTGGAATGGTTTGGTTTGCTAATTGAGCTTTTTATTCACAATTTTTTCTCTGCTTGTTATTTGCTCAATGAATGCACCTTGCCTCCGTAGCATTTTGGTCCAAATTCTAGTTCGTTTTGAGTTTGTTTTGTTTGTAGAATTGCTTGCATCGTTATCCTATTGTATGTTATGCTGATTTATGGTTGCGTTTCTTTTATCTCATAAGTTGGGTGCTGTTGAACCCTATTTGCATGAAAGGCTTCGGTAAAAAAATAGAAAAATTCAACCAAAAAAATAGAAATTGCAATGGACTCAAGTTTAAGTCATTTGGGAGGTCCGATAAAAGCAGTGGTCGAGGGTGCATGGCCCAAGGTAAGGGCAATGATGAGGTCGCCGAACCTCTGGAGGCCTAGAACTCGGCGTGTGAGCGTGGTCGCAACCCCAAGTGATCGTCATTGAGGTTAAGCGACCCAAAGGGATTCAGTGCTGAGTTCGCGTAACCGCAAGCAAGCCACAGCCAACAAGGAAGATGGGCTTCAAGTCTTGAACTCGATCATACTCGACTAGGCGACCTTCGACTCCACAGGCTCGACATTGAGCACGAGCGTCGCGTGACCCTTGGCTTGCGTTGTCGAGGTGGCTCTTGATTCTCCAGTTCTCACGTCGACGACACATTGGCAGAGTCCATCAAAATTAAATTCCACAAGAAAGCCTTGAAGGATCATTATGAGGCCGAAGACGCTCGAGATGAGACCTACGTAATGGTCAAGCCTCGACGACTTAGTGTTGGAGTTAGCAAATACTTCAGGGATCCTTGTTTCTCACATCGGGTATGCTCACGTGAGTTGAGGGAAACCAAAGTGTTATCCGACGACATGTGACTCATGCGCACGGGATGCGGAGGTTTGAGGGCGGTGCCCCCGACACGGGTGTCTCGCTGCCTAGTCAGTAGACGGGGCTTCCGCTGCCCCGCTAGCCGGTGAGCGGGCGGGAGTTCGAAGGCAGCACCCCTGAAACCTCAAACGGGTTTGGGCTTTAGTTTAAGTCGGCCCATTTGTTATGAGATTAAAGAGTTTCAGACAGGTTTAGGTTTTGAGCCCGTTTGGGGCATTTATATTTTGCTCGTTTTTTGCTGATCATGGTAACAAGTTGCGTGGTTGTAAGCCAGCAATTATAGTGAAATCTTTTTATAAGACGTAGCCCTATTCTGGAGTGAACCTGGATAATCTCGTGCATCATTCAATTTTTCTTGATTCTCTGTGTAATCATCTGATTCGGCTGCGATAAATCTCGCTACTTAGGTCAGACCGTAAAAGTCCTTTTCCAACATTAGATGTGGCATGCCAAAAGTACTAAAGTTTGTTATGAAAATAATTGAACCCGGGCAGGCCTAAGTAAACCATCCTAAGCTTAAGAAGAATATGTCATAGTTGTCTACATTTGCCCGATTTATGCTTTTGAACTTTGGTGGGTCCGGTGGGATTGTTGGATCCATAATTGATGGGACTATGAAAATTATGGGAAGCACAGTGATCAATGGTAGGAACATGTGGAAGAAGATTCTGCAATATTGTGGCATTGGATATTGGGTCATATTGGTGAGAAAAGGTTGGTGACCCTTATTTCAAAGGCGACGGTAGATGGAATCTCAAGCTTTTCTATGGTTTTGGATTTTGTGAATATTGTCTACATGGAAAATAGAATCAAGTATTTTTTGAATTTATAAGAGGAGAGTGAAAGGGATTCTAAATTTACCCCGTAATGACGTCTTCGGTTCTATACCTATAGTATCATTTGGAAAATCAAGGTACTATGTTTCTTTTACTGATGGCTTGTCCAGGCATGTCTAGATATATTTCCTGCAAAAAAAAAAAGATGATATGTTTGAAGAATTTTGTGAGCTCAAAGCTTTGGTAGAGAATCAGTTTGATAGGAAAATCAAAGTTTTGCGGATTGACAATAGAGGAGGGTTTTGTTCGGTGAATTTGATCAATTCTGTTCTACCAGCAGCATTGCAAAGTAGAAAACAACGCAGTATTCACCTCAGCAGAATCGTGTAGAAAACGTCTATAGTCCGCTAAAAACGGCTAAGGAGATGTGGGAAAGTTTGGACAAGAAATACAAAACAGAAGATATTGGTTTGAAGAAATTCATTGTCGGCAAATTTCTGGACTATAAGATGGTTGATTCTAAAACCATCTTAAGTCAAGTTCAAGAACTTCAAATGATCATGCATTATATTCATGCTAAATGTATGATTTTAAGTGAATCGTTCCAAGTGGTTGCTTTCATTGAAAAGTCACCATCGTCTTGGAAATATTTCAAGAATTATCTCAAACACAAGAGAAAAGAGTTATCACTTAAAGGCTTGATTATTCAATTACGGATAAAGGAAGATAATAGACTTTCTGATAAGAAAGTTGGTAGAAATCTGGAGGTCTCAAACGTCAACATTGTTGAAAAATGATTAAAACCCAACAAGAAAAGGAAAAAGCATGGAAATGGTTCCATCCAAGGTTTGAAAAAGTTCATTGGCAAATGCTACGGCTGTGGAAAGTATGGACATCGTGCCAAAGACTATAGAGCCAAGAAGAGATAGAAGACTCAAGCAAATGTGGTGGAACAAATTTCCAATGGTGTTGATGATATCAATCTTACTGTCATGATCTCCGAGTGCAACTTGGTAGGAAATACCAAAGAATGATGGATTGTTACTGGAGCAACTCGTCATATCTGTGCAAATAGATCGATGTTCTTATCTTACATACCTGTGGGAGGTGATAAAAAAAACTCTACATGGGTAATTCATCGACCTCTAAGGTTAAAGGTGTTGGAAAAATTGCTATGAAGATGACATTTGAGAAAATAGTGACACTAAACAATGTGTTAAATGTGCCAAACGAACGCAAGAATTTAGTCCCCGGATCTCTCCTTAGCAAGAATGGCTTGAAGTTGGTGTTTGTATCTGATAAGTTTGTACTCTTCAAGAATGAGATGTATGTAGGAAAGGGTTATCTTAGTGATGGTCTTGTCAAGATGAAAGTAATGACAGTTGTATCCAAGGATGATATGAGTAAAGTTGTTTTTATTTATGTGCTTGAGTCTCCTGATATATGGTATGCTAGACTATGACGTGTTAATTATAAGTCAATAAAGAAATTAATGAACATGGGATTATTGCCGAAGTTTGACTGCCCAAATGAAAAATGTCAAGTGTGTGTTGAATCTAAGTTTTCTAGGCGTTCGGTTCAATACGTGGATAATAAAATCATAGAACCTTTGGATTTAACACACACGGACATATGTGATTTGAAAACAATATTGTCAAAGGGTGGTAAAAAGTATTTTATCACATTTATAGATGATTGTTGAGATATTGTTATGTTTATCTGTTAAGTAGCAAAGATGAGGCTGTGAATGCTTTTATAACTTATAAGTCTGAAGTTGAAAATCAGTTAAATAAGAAAATAAAAATGATAAGAAGTGAAAGAGAATGTGAATATGAATTTCCTTTTGACGAAATTTATACCGAATTTGTATCATTCACCAAATTACCGCTCCTTTGGTACTACAAACGAATGGTATGGCGGAAAGGAAAAATCAATCATTAAAGGAGACAATGAATGCATTGTTAAATGGTTCTGGTTTACCACAGAATTTGTGGGGCGAAGTTGTTTTGACGACAAATTTTATAGTAAATAGACTACCCCACAAAAAAAAAATACAGCAAACTCCCTATGAGAAATAGGAAGGCAGAATGCCTAATTTGAATTATCTCAAAGTGTGGGGGTGTTCATCTAAGGTTGCAGTTCCTATATCTAAAAAGGTTAAGATAGGACCAAAAATCTTTGATTGTATCTTTATTGGATATGTCCTTATAGTAATGCATATCGATTTCTTGTTCATAAGTCCGATGTCCCAGATATACGTGTTAATATGATCATTGAGTCAAAGAATGCTTCATTCTTTAAAAATATATTTTCGTATAACATAGTATATGAGCCTATTGACAATGATAAGAGGCCTCGGGATATTACTTCTTCAAGCGATCCTTTGGAGGATGAACCTAGACGTAGCAAAATACAAAAGACTTCTATGTCTTTTAGACCTGATTTTCTAACATATTTGTTAGAGAATAAGCTTCGGACCTTTAAAGAGGCTGTGACATCCTCAAAAGCCCTGTTCTGGAAGGAAGCTATCAATAGCGAAGTTGAATCCATCCTAGCAAACCATACTTGGGAATTGGTTAATCTTCCTCCTAGAAACAAACTGCTACAATGTAAGTGAATTTTCAAGAGGAAAATGAAAGCGGATGGTACTATTGATAAATATAAGACTAGAGTTGTGGTAAAAGGCTACAAGCAACTAGAAGGTCTTGATTATTTTGACACTTATTCACATGTTACAAGAATTACATCTATAATAATTGCTATAGCAGTGGTGTGTAAGCTTGAAATCCATCAAATGGATGTGAAAACGGCTTTCTTAAATAGGGGTCTGGAAGAATAAATATATATGGACCAATTGAAGGGTTCATTGATCCAAGACAAGAGAAGAAAGTATGTCAAATTATCAGGTTGCTCTATGGCTTGAAACAAGTACCAAAATAATGACATGCCAAATTCGACCAAGTCATGATGTCAAATGGTTTTACAATTAACGAGTGCGATAAATATGCATACATTAAGAGCACTCATAATGGTTTTTCCAATTTGTACTTATATGTACACGACATGCTTATAATGGGCAACAGTAGTGAGGTTGTCAAGGTGACCAAACGTATGCTCACAAATAAATTTGATATGAAAGATATAGATGTCACAAATGTTATTTTAGGAATCAAAATTCATAAAACATTTGGAGTATTAGCTATATGACAATCTCATTACACTGAGAAAATTCTTGGAAAGTGCAAGAATCTAGAAATTTCACCAGTAAAGACCCCGATAGATGTTAATTTATATCTTTCAAAGAATACCGGTGAAAGTAAGGCTCAAAATGAGTATGGTAGTGTACTAAACAGTTTAATGTATGTCATGAACTGCATAGGTCGGACATAGCTTGTGCTGTAAGCAAGTTAAGTCATTTTACAATTAGTCTAAACGAAAATCATTGGAGAGTTATGAGACGTGAATTGGGCTATTTGAAGCATACTCAAAACTATGCTTTGCACTACATAGAATATCCTACTGTACTTGAAGAATACTGTGATGCAAATTGGATAACCGGCACAAAAGACACCAAATCAACAAGTTGATATGTGTTTACACTTGGTGCAGGAGCAGTGTCTTGGAAATCATCCAAACAAACTTGTATTGTGAGATCTACTATGGAACCAAAGTTTATTACTTTGGATAAGTCTGATGAATAAGCAGATTAGCTTCGAAATTTCTTAGAAAATATTCCTAATTGACATAAACTAGTGTCATCTTTATGTATTCATTGTGATAGTTAAGAAGCAATAGGCAGGGTAAGGAATGTCAAGTATAACGGTAAGTTTCGACACATATGTCAAAGACACCATACCATAAGACAACTGCTCTCTAATGAAATTATCACGATTGACTATGTAAAGTCAATAAATAATGTTGCGAATTTATTAACAAAAGGCCTAACTAGAGAAATAGTTGAAAGAACATCAAGAGGAATGGGTTTAAGACCTATAAAATAAGTCATCATAGCAGAAACCCTACCTAGTTTACTAGAAATCCCAAGATCTAGATTCAAAGGGGTAACCAAGTTATGTAGACTGTGCAGAGTACTGTCAACTCTTACTCATCCCCATATTGAAACAGTACCAATACGTGGAGGTTAAGCTTAAGCTTTTAATTATTATGAATCGAGTATATGATATGCCATACATTCAAAAATCACCTATGTGAGTGTGAAATGAGGGTCGCTTCTGTGAGAATTTGAAAGACCGGATTCTCTAAAGCACTTATGAAGCCAGATGGTGTTCATGGCCAAAATGAACACAACTGTGAGAATCAATTTTTTTCGAGAAATAGTTGTGTGATTTCTATTATCTAGGCTTACACCAAAGGTCGACAGTTCAAAGACATCAAGTCTATTGATTGACCGAGTAAGTCCGATAGATCTTACTAGGAAAAATTCAAAGTCTTACACTATTTATCTCGATACAATATTTTCTCGTGGAATATTCAAACATTGCATCTCATGCATACACGAAAAGTCATGATAATTGAACTTCTCATTCATTTAGTGGATTGTTGGAATTTTAGTCTCAAAGTCCCATAAGAAGTTGAATGAGAAATGAGGAATAGAGAGGAATGAGAACAATACTGAGCAGCATAATGTCCCGAATTCAGTAAATCAGGAATGTGCCGATTTCGGCAAATCGGGAATGATAACTTCCCGAAGTTTGGTAATCGAATTCGGTTAACTGGAAGCTCGGTAAGTCGTCCGTAACATGCCAAAAGTCGCAAGAGTACTGGACCTGATATTCGATAAGTCAGAGATTAGGCAAGATAATACGATTCAAGAACATCCCGAAAATCACGGAAGGCTAGTAATAGAGAGTTGTGAACTCTTGAAACCGAACGGACACAATTCGAACAGACATGTTTGAAATTCTTTTGTCTGAACAAACATGTTTGTTTGAAAGAAAGTTGTTCGGTTTGTGACTCTTTGAAGGAACATGTTTGCTTGAAAGAGAACTGTTCGGTTTGTGACTCTTCATTCTTAACTTCTAAATTTACTTGTTTCATGATTCTTCACTATCTATAAATGTAAAGCACTAACCGCCACATTAAGAATGATTGTCATTTTTCCATCGTTCATACTTCATTATTCATCATTTTGTGCGAGTATCCTGTAAAGTTGTGTTCGAAGTTTTTCTCTAAAGGAGTACCGCTTTAGAGGAATAGTGATATATTCTATCTTGAGAGGTAATCGTCCACGAACCTTGAGTACCAATTGAGGTGACAAATTTATTTTAAGGACACAACGTGAATTCATTGAGCTCGAATCATTCGTTTACATTTGGACCTCTCATTCGGTTTGATTTCAGGTTTGTCTATTAACTTAATTTTCATATACGAAATTCAAGCTACGATGACTACAGATATATGTGTGGCTTGTCCCTAATCTGTCTTGCTACAATGCCTTGATTCATGGCTTCCTGCACAGAATGTTCGACAAAAAAGGGGAAAAAAAAACTGGGAAGGATGGAAAGGGGTGCAAAATTATTTGAAGAGACTAAGCGCAAGGGGCTTGCTATTAATGCCGTCCAAACATCGACAATATGCTGGGCGTTTTCCATGGGATGAGTATAGTTAAGCCTGATTTTGTGACTTACGTTATGTTCTTGTGCGGGCCTTGTGAGTAAGGTTCAAGAGCTTCTAAGAGAGATTGTGGCTATGGTGGCACATACAGCACGATCATTGAAGGTTCATATTATATCTGGCAAAGAGGAGGGGCCAGAGAAGAGCACTGAAAATTTTGTCGGCAATCGAACAGTATAGGAGTTTTGACATGTTGCTTTTTTTTTTGTGAGGCCAGGGAATGGATCCTTTTTTTCCCGGTCATTTGAGGTTATGTTTTTCATTTTTAGGAGAATCTATCTTTTCCTTTGGCGAATGATATGCCTTTTGTAGGTTGGAGTTGTAATCTTTCTGGCTCTATCAAATGCATGCAGCTGATTATCCGTATGTGACGAGCTAAGTAGTTTAGCTAAACGCGGATGAGAACACAGATATATTGTGGAAACTTTCAAAAAAGTATAATCAAGTCCTAAAACTTATTGAGTCCTAAAACTTTCATTATGTGTAATCAGCGGAAGATCAATTTGATAAGTTTTTAGGACTTAATTGCACTTTTTGAAAGTTTTAAGACTCAATTACTCTTGTGACAACCCACTCATGGATAGTCAGTTGGTTAGGGCGCACTTGGGATTGTGTGGTTAGGCGCACTGATTCCAAGTTCGATTCTTCAAATGAATACATGTAATTTAAGTGTGGGCCATGGCGGTGGGTTGATGTGCTAGTCTCTCCCGAGAAATAGTCGATGTGCACGCAAGCTGGCCCGGACACCTTAGTTATCAAAAAAAAAAATTAATCTTGTGATAAATTTTAGGATTTCTAATGTACTAATCCCAAAAAAATTGTGATATGGAAGCAGTGACGTCAAACTGAAGAAAGTTTTGAATCATAGTAATGAAAGCAATTAACAGTCTCATGAAATGTCTCGTTCAGGGACATTTCCTCTGCGTACTATGAGTATGTCCAAGTTCGTTTCTCGAAGTGCATGCACCTTGTAGCATACCATGTCCATAGATGAAATAATGACAAAAAAAAATATATTCCCCATTAACTTTCTTCCTTCAAAAGCAAGAGAGTGAAGAAAAACGGCAACATGATACGACATATATTGACAACATGTAAGTGTTTCGATTTAAGTTGGACAAAGACAAATTTATGGAATCGTAAGTTCAGGAGGAATAGAAGTTCGGATGACACCCTATTGAGACTTGAAGATTCAGAACTTCTTGGAACACCCTCTCTCATGTGCAAACCGAACTTAGATCACATGAAGAACACATGGAGTTGCACATCAGGCAGCCACAAGCGGAATACTACTCAATACGGAGTATTAAAGGTGTGAAACTAGACTTTGAACCCATGATAAGAAGTCTGAACCAAAAGCTAATGCAATTAGGTGAAGGATGACTATATTCATATCCATCAGAGTACTATAGTCAAATGACGTGGGATGGCACACTTTTTGGCGGTTGTAGTGATGATAATAGTTTCGACAGTCCAGAGACCTATGAATTGTAACACATCTGGAGATAGTACGTCAATCTTTTCCTGATGCTCGTTTAAGCAGGATATATTTGGGCATAGAAATTTTCAATGAAAGAAACAGGGGAAACAAAATACAGCTTCCGAACCGTGTGTTATGCAGCTGGGCAGCATGAGGTTGAACATGTCACAAGCATGACCTTAAGCAACCCGGAGAGCGATACCGATCCTGGGCACTAAAGAGGTACCTTTCGCCGCTGGGTTGTGTCATTATCTGACCTCCGTTTTACCCATGAGCTCCGCTCCATCTGGATCTCTTACTGGGCTCAAGTGAGCTATAACTACTCGCTTTCTCCGATTCTACCGAAATTTGTTCAGTTTTTACCTGGAAATTGAGAACGGTCTGTCTAAAAAACATGCTCGACGACGGTATGCTGATGGCCTATGACGCGCCTCTGCTACAGGCCGACAAATCGCTCGGTCAGAAGCTAGCTTCTCGTCTCACTGTACGACCAATTATGTGAATGTAGAGAGTTTGTTGCTACTTTGGAAGAAGCATAAAAGCTGAGTGTGTTGAACATGTTTGTGTGCTGTGCTGTATTGCATTACTAGGAGAGAAGTTGTCATGCAACTCTTTGACCTTATGTTTGTAATCCAACAAAGCATGCCATTTAACTTGCTAGCTTGTTGCCTATGAACTTCAATTTCATTTCTGGATAATATGAACTTGAGTTGGAATAGCAACATGACTCTCTCTCCCTCTCATTGTATCGATCAATTCATTGATCTGTTAACTGGCTGGGAAATTCTTGAATCGTTTGACGGTATTAGTATATGATTTATAGGCTTCTCCAATTTTTTTAATCTTGCTAATTTAGTTTTAAATCTTTTGATAATTGTCCAACCAACAGCTCTGACTAATATGGTGACGTTGAAGTCCAGTCAATGTTGCGATAAAAAAAAAAATTTCCAGTCAATGGTTCTACGTGGCACTGTGATTTGAAAATTTAGCGAGCCACGTGATTTTCACTTTTCTAAATTTTTTTAAACCTTTCATTTTTGTTTCTTTTTCTTTCTTCTTCGCTACTCATCTTCATATGGTTTTTGTTGATCTCAAGAAGGCGTATGATAGGGTTTTAAGAAAGGTTCGGTGGTGGAATCTTGAGAAAAAGAAATACCTTCAAAATATGTAGAGGCAATCAATGACATGTATGACGGTGTTACTACATGTGTGAAGGTTTGTAATGGCATATCAAGTTATTTTCCAATCACAGTAGACTTACACCAAGGTTCTGCTTTAAGTCCTTACCTTTCTGCCCTAATTATGGATGAGCTAACAAAAGATATTTAAGATGAAGTGCCGTGGTGTATGCTATTTACAGATGATATTATGCTTATTGATGAGACCAGGACTGGGGTTAATGCTAAGTTAAAAGTATGGAGAAGCACATTAGAGTCTAAAGGATTTACGCTGAGTCGAAGTAAGACGAAATACTTGAAGTGTGAATTTGACACGATAGGAAGAGAGAATCAAGAAGCCGTAAATATGCTCCGACAGAAGGTACCCAAAAAAGATACATTTAGATATCTATGATCAATATTTAAAAAGGAGTGAGAGACTGATGAGGATGTAAGCCATAGAATCAGAGCAGGTTGAATGAAATGGCGCAGTATATCAAGATTTTTGTGTGATCGCAAAATTTCTCTTAGGTTAAAAGGAAAATTTTATAGAACAGCAATGAGACCTGCCATGTTATACGGAATTGAATGTTGGCCAATACAAAGGAAATATAAGCATAAAATGAAAGTAGCGGAAATAAGAATTTTAAAGTGGATGTGTTGTCATACAATGATAGATAAGATAAGAAATGAAGATATTCGACGAAAAGTTGGAGTAGAATCAGTAGCAGAAAAAATGAGAGTAAATGGTTTGGGCATATACTCCGAAGAACCTTAAATGCACTGGTATGAACAGAATTTTGCTATCGAGAGCATACAAAAAATAAAGTAAGAGGTCGGCCGAAACTTACTTGAAGGAAAGCAGTAAAAGAAGATTTAATGGAGTGAGAAATAGATTGGCGTATGGTTTGTCTTAAGATGGAGTGAAAGAAGTCTATTAGCATTGTGGGGTAGTAGAATATGTGTGTGTGTATATATATTTATCTTTGTTTATTTATTTTTACACATTTATCTATTTTCCCTCGATTGATTCTCCTTTAATTTTTATGATTTTTTGGGGTTCATCGATCGCCGATCCCAATTAATTTGGAATAAAGTTGTTATTGATGTTGATATTTTTCATTGCTCACCGTCTCCCTTCTTTTTTTACCCTCTTCTTCGTTGTGTCAATGCAAATGCTGCCCCTAAGACTTGGCCACTGCCACTGTCAGGAGACCACCACCACAACCAGAGGTCCGCCACTGCGACTCTACCATTATGAATCGGCATGCCTGTCTCTGGTTTAAGGTGGATCTCAGCTACGAGGTCGTGCATGACCTTATATGTCCGTGTCGCGCCTTAGATAAGTCGTGTGACCTTAGGTTCGCGGTCACCCGACTTCGATCCGACCTGAAATCTGAAGTAGTGAGACTTGAAAATGGACATGGCGGTCTTCGTTAAGTGGTCGGGGAAAGGCGTGGAAAACTTGAGGGAGTTCTTGTTGTCGAGGTTCAATACCCCATGCGGCGATGCCGGTGATAATCGAGATCTTCATCGATTTTTTTTTTCTGGCGTTGAAGTGGATTGATGATCACCTGGAATATGAATTCCTAAAAACATGTCAGTCTCGGGTCGTGTTAAATCGATTTGGACTTTAGAATGTTGATTTTCCTTGATTAAAATCTGGAGTACAGTCCCCGTAAGGGCCATCATCCAGAGATCTGGCCTTCAACACGTTATCCAGATTCGGCTTTGGACACAACTCCCGCTTGAGGATAGCGTTTAAAATCTGGTGGTGTAAATGGGAAAGAAAAGGAAATATCAAATGGAATAGGGGGAAAACAGGGGAAATGAGAAGAGGGGAAATTGCGAAACGAAAGGGAAAAAAGAAATCATATAAAAAAATTAATAAAATTCCTCAAAATGGCATCATTCTAGGTAAATTTGTCCTTATCAACTGCCAGTCGTGTCGCATAGGACAGCCGTCGCTGTATGAACCTCCATGTCGGCGATTTTCAGTCAAACTTAAAACTGAATTAATAAAATTAAAAAAAATAGAATCAAGTTGGCACATTTAATAGTAATTCGAACATGGTTAGCCTCAATCAAAATCGGGTGATTTCATGTCTTCTCATAATACTATGGCCAAAAATTGTCTCCCCACTCGAGTAGAAGCAACATTATATATCTTGCATGGAAATGACCTAATCAAACGGTTATGCTGAATCAAGACCTCAGTGCCGTCCAATAGCCTCATTTGAGAGCTGAGAGAATTGTCTAAAGAAGTCATAAACTTATTACACTTTTGTCAATTCATGCATAAATATTTCAATTTTTATGACTGAGTCTCATTGACGTGGCGAGCTCGACTAGCAAATTGTAAAAACGTTTAGGATTCAATTTTGCCAAAATTAAAAATTTTAAAAATGAATTAATAAAATAGTAATAAGACAAATATTTTTCGGACAATTTTTGCCTCGGGAACTCCACACTCTGGTCTTGTCCTGTTATATTATTTTGCATGTTGATGAAGAAAAAAAAAAGTACTCGAGAAGCGTATCATCAAGATCAACCCTGAAAAACGTCCGACCAAAAAAAAAAAAAAAGCCTGAAACACGAGGATTGGGAGTGGAGAGGCCACGGCGGCAAGCCACGTGGCAAAGAAATGAATAAGAGGGAATTGCCTTAGACCAATGCCCTCCCATCTATAAATAGAATGTGTCGTACATCGAAAATCAAACCCCCTGCTTCGAATAACCAAAAAAAAAAAAAAACTGCTTTGCCTTTTTTTTCCTTCTTTTTAATAAATAATTTTTCGCCATCGTTATCAAGAAAACTGAAGGCCGGCCTGCAACATTGGCTTTTACGAAAGAATCCATCCCAAATTTCAGGGTTGGAAAGGTATCGCTTGCTATTTTTTCAAAAGGGTAGATGTTACTTTTAAAATATGAATCGTTCGTATTATGAATAGACGGTTCAGATCATTATTAAAATAAAAAATTTAAAATATTACTCCTTAAAAATAGAAAATTTGGGACGACCATCAAAAAATAAACGGTCTGAATTTCAAGGGCAAGCGATCCGAATCCTAATTGAAAAGTAGTCTAATTGCTTTCATCGTTTCTCCGAAGGATAACATCCATTTTCGCGTATTTAACACTCCAAAAGGTGATTAAGTCATCAAATGGGGAGAGATAGCATTGATATTGAACCGCCAAACGTAAAGGATCGCACTTCATTAAGGAAAGGAAAATTTTCAAATAAGGACTTTTAGTGTATTTTTTTCTCAAATAAGGACCAAAAGTGAACATTATTTCAAATAAAAACTTTAAGTTACCATATCAATCTCAAATAAGTACTTTTGACCAGCCAGCAAGCATGTAAATATTCTGGTAGGCCGAGAAGAGGGTATTTTAGTCAAGTAAATGCTTAGTTTTTTTTTTCTTTTTTTTATTTCCCTTGTCTTTTTCCTTTGCTTGTTCTCTACAGGTCGACAGAGGGAAAGGGGAAAAAAAGAAAAGGAAAAGTAAAATAGACAATAGACAATAGAAAATAGAAAAAGAAAAAAATTTCAAAAAATTTTAAAAATTTAAATAACACAAATGATCTTTGGACGATTGGGTTAGGCTCTTCTTTTGAATTGATACAATCAGCCTCATATTTGAAACGATATTCATTTTGGGCTCTTATTTGAAATGATTTGGCCACTTCATGTTCTTATTTAAAATAATGTACACTTCAGACTCTTATTTGAGAAAATAATAGCACTCCAAATGCTTATTTGAAACTTTCCATTAAGAAAATGCTATTCATAAACATAAGGTCGCACCTAGTTTTAACATCGCACACTAATTCTAAGTGGAACGAGTGCACAGATGAGTTACTGAAAGCATATTTTACTAGAATGCACTCTGAAATTTCCTGACGAGGGAAAAGGAAAATTCCATTGGTCATCTGGAGGTCCACTCCATCATTGTCAACACAACAACTCTCTCTCTCTCTCTCTCTCTCTCTCTCTCTCTCTCTCTCTCTTCTTCCTTCTTCAAGGACAATTACAACCCCAGTTGGACCTTTCTTCTTTTACCCAATCTATGTAAAGTCTGGGGCACCACATAAGGATGGGTCTGGTGGCTGACTAACCACATGGATTCCATCTTTGTCGAAAACTGGTGGTAAAGAAGATGGGGCTGACCACTCTTTCTTCAATCTTTATCCATCTCTCGTTGGTTGACGATGATTGCTGTGTGCGAAGGAGGATTGATCAAGAGGTTCAGATAACAAGCTTTCTGAAGCAGTGAAAGAGGGGAGTAAAGAAAACAGAGACTCTGTAAAGAAAGACCGTGCATTTGCAACTGGTACACGTTCCCCATTACTCTCTCTCTCTCTCTCTCTCTCTTCTGCATATAAAATGGTTTTGTATGCAGAAGAGAGGGCTTTGTTTCTAAGCTGGAACGCCACCTCCAAAGTCATTCCTTTTTTGGAGCATTCTGATTCCCACCATATAAAAATAGCTAGAACCAGTATCGAACAGATGATGTTCATCCCTCTCTCTCTGTGGGCTGTGAGTTGACTTAGTCATAGCGGGTACTCCAAAGTTCAAAGAGGGCTTTGTTTCTTGTGTGGGGTCGCACGTCAGGAGTTAGGAGAATCTTGGGCTCACGCAATGGCGAAGAATTCCGTAGAGTGTTTGGGGATGCAGATAATTACTATGGCCTAAAGGGAGGTCCTTTCTTGTGCAGGGAATACCGCAGCCAGAGACATACAGGCTCTTTTGGAGCTCTCTCTCTCTCTCTCTCTCTCTCTCTCTCTCTTCATCTTTTGGATCTCTCGGAGACGAGATCTTGATTTTGCAAGAATTTCTTGCTTATGAGTACTTGAGGAGAGCAGGAAAAAAGACCAAAGAAAACTTTAAGTGGCCCCCGTGAGAATCTCCTGGAATCTTTCTTCATAGTGAGAGTTGCTTCTTTCTGTTTCATTTCATTCTTCTGTTTTAACTGTCGAGTCTGTTTATGTTGTAATTTAACGCGGCTCGGATTCATGGGGCTCGTCTGTTTTGTGATGGTTGGTAACATGTCTGCTTCGGTTATTTGAGTCCTCGATTATGTTTTTGGAGGGCAGGAAATATTGAATCTCTCTTGCCAATTGATAGAGCTTGAATCAAATGATAGTAAATCAGCAGATTACTTCCGGAGAACATGTGGAGAAATTTTCAATCCTTGTGATTCGCCGCTTGAATGTCGTACTTGTCCAAACACTCTATGAAGCATGAATTTGTCTTAATTCGATGGATCCGAGAATCTTTCGTTTCTTGGTTTTGGAGTTGGATTGTCTGATTTATCTTCATTCGGTTGGTAAATTCAAGCTATCAATCTGTTGACATTGCATGTTCTGGGGCTGATCTTAGCAGAAAGGCAATTCCCTGCGCGTTTCAGATGGAAGAGCTTCCAGGTGACGGAAAATAAAAAATGGAAGACGCCATCTTCTCACCAATCCCGACACCTGGCACAACTCTGGATTCAGCCATGGACATCGACCACATGGATGAACTGTTGCTGGATGGATGCTGGTTGGAGACTATGAATGGATCTGAATTCCTCCAACAGAGCCCTCCCAGTTTTAGTGCCTTATTTAACTCTCCATTTCAATGGCCTGCTCTAGAAAATATTGAGTGCAACTCCAGCGCTGACCAGCTTCAAAAGAACAACCAAGTGGATATGCAAGCACCATTGCTTCCCAGAGATTCTCCTATGGAAGAAGGCCAAGCGAAGCCTCTCGATAATCCTCAGTCTGTGAGCGTTGTTCAGTGTTCTCGTCAGTCAGATAAACATGTCAATGTAGGATCTGATTTTAGAAGAAAATGGTGGATTGGGCCGATGGTTAGTTCGGGTCCAACAAGTTCTGTGATGGATAGGTTGATCCGTGCTCTTGATTGCATTCAATATTCAACAAAAGATAAGGATGTGCTCATCCAGATATGGGTGCCCGTTAATAGAGGTGACATACGTGTTCTCACAACCAACAACCAGCCCTTTTCACTTAATCCTAGCAGCAAGAGTCTTTCGAAGTACAGGGAGATATCGGTGAATTATCAGTTCTCAGCCGAGGAGAATTCCAAGGAATTGATGGGATTGCCTAGTCGGGTATTTTTGAGGAAGGTCCCTGAGTGGACTCCCGATGTCCGTTTCTTCAGAAGTGACGAATATGCCAGGGTTGATCATGCTCAGCATTTCGATGTCCGTGGAACACTTGCCGTTCCCGTCTTTGAACAAGGGAGCAGGACTTGCTTGGGTGTTATTGAAGTTGTGATGACGACCCAGAAAATCCAGTACCGGCCTGACATTGAAAGCGTTTGCAAAGCCCTAGAGGTTTGTCGAACCTTTTTCCTTGCATTTTCTAAATTTTCATTGTGCGCTGATTAAATGAAGATCGCCAAGGATATCTTTGCTAGTTGCCTGTTTGCACCGACTTAAATCTACTTGTTACCTAATGAAATTGAAGAGGCTTTCTCTGGTAACAAAGATCCTTATTTAGATAGATGAATCCGTAGATAGGCATCTTCTGTCATGTTTGCTTAGATATTTCAACTACGTTGCGTGGAGGGATATGTCATACACTTATCAAATATTGTTTTTTCTTGTCCAGACAGATACTGCTATTTGAGATTACAGATCAAATAAAGAAGCTGCGCTCAATTTAGAAAAGGAACTGTCTTCTGTCGGTGTCGTGTAGATTATATGACAGATTCAGGACATATTCGCAATTTTCAATTACTTAATCTGATTGTTATTAGAGTGCTAATGCACTTGCGGGATTTTGGTGCCTCGTGGAATTCTGATGAAGCACAATTGTTACGTCAAAAATATTTTCATTTCCCAAAAGGGATTTATGGTTGATAGATGACACTTGAATATTTCCATTTGCTGATCTTGACACTAGTGACTATCTAAATCTAACTGCAGCCGTTCTAGCTGTTATTTCCTTTCCAGTCGGTTTCCTTTGAAGCAGCAATGTTACTTGGTTTGTGTTTTGAATTGAATCATCACATACAAGAACATAAGAACAAATCCTCCTTTCCACATTGCCCTGTTTCTTAACCAATTAGTTAGATTGTTCAGAATTCTATCCACTTCATGATATCATATTGGTGACCAGAATCATTCCAGAACATTTGATCTTTTCATGTTAACCTTTTCTTACTGGAATAATTGTTCCCACTTCAGGCTTGTGATCTTAGATGCTCTGAAGTATTCAGCAATAACAATGTAGAGGTAATTGGATGATTTCACGTAGTAATCTTCCTGATGAGACAATACAGTTTTGCTTTTTGAACCGTGGTTGAGCACCTTTTGTTCTCCATTCAGTCACACTCGAAATCATATGAAGCCGCAGTACCTGAGATTCGTGAAGTCTTAAGATCCGCCTGTGAGACGCACGGATTACCACTAGCCCAGGCGTGGGTCCCGTGTAGCCGACAAGGTAAAGGAGGTTGTAGGCACTCTGATGAGAACTATGTTCGATGCGTTTCTACCATCGACCATGCTTGCCATGTGGCTGATCCCCGCATCCAACCATTTCATGAGGCTTGCTCTGAGCATCACTTGCTAAAAGGTCAGGGGGTTGCTGGGAGGGCATTTCTAACTAACCAACCGTGCTTTTCATCAGACATAACTTATTTGGGAAAAACTGAATACCCTCTCTCTCACCACGCAAGAATGTTTGGGTTGCGTGCCGCAGTCGCTATCCGTCTAAGGAGCATCCACACTGGTACAGCAGATTTTGTGCTAGAGTTTTTCTTGCCCGTGGACTGTAAGGATCACGACAAACAGAAAAGGATGCTAGGTTCGCTTTCCATCATTATTCAACGGGTCTGTAAGAATTTGAGGGTCATTTCCGAGGAGGAGCTGGAGGAGGAAACTGTCTTGCCAGAAATTCCAGTGCCTTCAGAAGGCAAGCCTCAAGGAGAACAGTCGCTGAGTGTGGAAAGTAATCATTTGGAGAGGTGCACTGAAGAAGATTTGTCCTGGAGCGCTCATGTTAAAAAAGTTCGGCGGAGTGATGCAGTGGCTTTGGCGACCCGAAAGGCCAGAACAAGGGAATTAGTTGTCGAGAAACCTCTCAACTTCAGGCAATTTCAAGACTCCAGTACAGAACGCGGTGAAGATTGCTCTTTCTATGGTGAAGCAAGCTGCTCTGATGCGGCCAGGGGAAAAGCAGGAGATAAGAAACGTACGAAGGCAGAGAAAGCCATCACATTGCAAGTCCTTCGTCAGTACTTTGCTGGTAGTCTTAAAGATGCTGCAAAAAGTCTTGGTGGTAAGACTGCCACCATAAGCTTCATAAGCTATGATTTTCTAGGCTTAGAAACTATTTAAGCACTAGGGAATCGCTCTCTTTCTCTCTAGATTCACGTGCATTTGTTGGAAGACTATCTGTTAATTTACTGGGAGTATTTCTCTGCTTTATACATGCTTCTCTTTTCTGCACATTACAATCTCTTTCCGCTTGCACTTGGGGAAAAGATAGAATTATCGACGCCATCACTTGAAATTTATGAGATCAGCTTGTCACTTCATGGATGATAATTTGAGCATTGTGATGTTCCCTTTTTCACATGTTCGGAGGCTTACTTTTGGCATTTAGCGTGTATTAAGTGAGTTTTGACAGAACATTTCACTCATTTTATTGCTTCTGATGGTCATAAACTCGAGCTATAGGCATTCATAAATATGCATTCCATCCTCTCATAACGTTCAATTGCCATCAGCTGATTTTTTGCGTGCTTTCTCTTTCTGGATTTCAGTTTGCCCCACGACCTTGAAAAGGATATGCAGGCAACACGGGATCAAACGTTGGCCATCTCGAAAAATCAAGAAGGTCGGTCACTCATTAGAGAAACTTCAATTTGTAATGGACACTGTTCAAGGTGGCTCGGGTCCTTTGCAAATCGGTTCTTTCTACACTAACTTCCCAGAGCTGGCCTCTCCAAATCTATCCATTAGCAGTCCCTTATCTAATTCAAGCCACAGCGATCATCAGCAACCACTGAGCGTGCAACCTGGAGCCCTGAACGTTGATTCCCAGGCTGCTGTGTCGAAGTCGGCATCATCGTCGTGCAGTCACAGTTCCAGTTCTAGTCAGTGCTGTTCCAGTGGGAGAAAGCAGCATCCGTCCATAGTGGAAGGAGATCATTTAGTTTCAGAAAACAATGTGAATGTTTGTCCTTTAAAAAGGGTCCGAAGTCACGTGGAATTACAAGGCTTGGGCCAGGAAGAGCGAAAGTTCCTGCCGAGATCCCAGAGCCGTAGATCTTTCGACCACAACATGGAGAATCCGGCACCGTCACCCAAATATGATTGCCAGGAATCGCGAGAGGCGGACCCTCTGAGAGTAAAAGTGGCGTATGCAAACGAGAATATTCGCTTCCGCATGCAGAAGAATTGGGATCTCAAGGACTTGTGGGGAGAAATCGCAAGGCGGTTTAGCATAGCGGACACGAGCAAGTTTGACCTCAAGTACTTGGACGATGACTCCGAGTGGGTACTGCTGACCTGTGATGCCGACTTGGACGAGTGCATAGATGTCAGCGGTTCATCCCCGGGTAGTACGGTCAAACTCTCGGTCCAAAAGTCTAATCGTCATCGTCTAGCAAGTTCTTTGGGTCGCAGTGGCCCTCCACTTATGTAAGATGCTTCCCGAGTCTGCGGACGAGGTTGCCAGTTGAAGTATCATTTTTGAAGATCTCGCCGGTGAAGAACTGTAAATTTGTACAGCGGGATGGTACACAGGACAATCAGCTAGAGAAGAGATTTCTCATCTTGAATGTGCGTGGGAATATTTTAGGACAGACAGACCTTTCGGTTACATTGCCCCTAAATACGTTTTCTGCTTGTTTCAAATTGTATGTTCTTACAACTGCCATCGAGTCAAATAAAGGTGTTGGCATTCTTACAGGGAAATGAAATTGAAGTTTTCTCTCTGGCCACCAAAGAAAAAGAGAAGAAAAATGGGATTTTCTTCAATCTTTTGAATGTTCGAACGGGGTGACGATTGGGAAGTATCTTGTCATTTTGATGGTGCTGTCGTCGCATCTTTCTTCCCTCAAATCATTGATGTAGAAAGTGGAAAGGTTTGGGGCAACCTAGAATAAATAATGATGATTGATGAAATATATAAATATTAAATCGCGCCTTAAATTAAATTTTTAAAGCAGTCGATTGTGGTCTTACAAAATATCATATGGTATGAGGTCCTGAGTTCAAATATTTCTAGGTTTCTATTTATTTCTCAATGAATTTGTCCACGCTTAGTATTAGGCAAAAGACCAGACTAAAAGTAAGAGGGAGTATTGAAATATATAAATATTAAATCGCTTTTAAGCTCCACACTTAGTACTAGGCAAAAGACCGGACTAAGCGTGAGAGGGAACGTTGGAATATATAAATATTAGAGCAGCCAATTGTGAATTAATCCACACTTAGTACTAAACAAAAGACCAGACTAAGCGTGAGAGAGAGCGTTGGAATATATAAATATTAAATTGATTGTGAATTTGTCCACACTTAGTACTACTCAGTCGGTTGTGAATTTGTTCACGCTTAGTACTAGCAAAAGACCAGATTAAGCGTGAAGGGGGAATGTTGGAACATATAAATATTAAATCGGTTGTGAATTTGTATACGTTTAGTACTAGGCAAAAGACCAGACTAAGCGTGATAAGTGTTGGAACATATAAATATTAAATTAGTTGTGAATTTGTCCACGCTCAGTACTATGCAAAAGACCAGACTAAACGTGAGGGAGGTGTTGTAATATATAAATATTAAACTGCGCCTTTTTTTAGCTGCTTAAGCTTTTAAAGCAATTGATCCCACAAAATCCGATAGTGATCACTCATTCTACAGTTAAGTATATGCATCTCTCATGGTGTTCCACACTTAAAAATGGAGTTTTGCGGTTGCCCTTCGTTCCGTCGCTCTACTTCATGCTTTAAGAAAGCCAAATGGATTCTGCTTCACTAATTTGACTTCTTCTTTTTTACGAGTGTGACAAGCCATATGTATATCCTTCTATGAGTATGTCCTGGAAAGAAGCCGATACAGCAATTCAAACATCGGAGGCACTCAAAAGTAAATTTTTTTTCTTTTTGTTTCGCGAAAAATAAATGATTCGAAAAATAATTTTTTCAAAAGCAACATCGCTTAGAATAATTAGCTAGTAAAAGATATTCTAATTATTTCAAACTTTCTTTATTGATAATAACTTATGTCTAAATTTTTTCGTGGATGATGAAAAAAAAAACATTACATTTAGAAAATGTGACACAAAATATGGGTCTTCGCGAAATAAATAAATCCTTTGTGTTGACATTGAGACGGTGACTAGTCTGTTCTCGCCAATCGTTGGATGCTCCTCGCCGCCTAAATCCAACGCTTTTCATACAACCAGCTGTAAAATCCTCCATCTGTGGAAGTGTCCGTTTATAGGTGTGGAAGAATTAGGGGAAAATCTCGAGATAGGAAGTTAGTTTGTTTTCATTTATCGTATTTCCTTCCTTTTATTTCTGAATCCTCGGAATCAGGAAGTAGATCACAAGAATTAGAAAATAGGAAATTTGTTTCTATTTCTGCTCCTATTTTCTTTGTTGTATGTGCCTTATCTGTATGTTATGTTCTAAGTTTGATAAGCAATAAGAATAGAGAAAAACTATTTTTCTTTTTTGGCATCAGCATGGTATCAGAGCTGAGATTTTAAATATGGCTCCCACTATTGTAGAAACAGCAATGACCGGAGCTAGTAGGGACATCGCTTATTCCGGTGTCATGCCAGATGACAACCCAACTGATTTATCTTCACAATCGAGCAATAGTGGAGAGCAATTCTTTCGGAATTCCAACACGCTGTTAACTATTGAGTGGAGTGGGCTCAATGATTCAATCAGTGAATCAGTAATTGATGGCAGAGGGAAGCTAGGCCAACTTGACGGACAAGGTAACGGAACCAACCAAAAGCAATCTCTCTTGGCAGACTTAAAGATCGAAGAACCCCTTAGGGATGGTCTGGCTGGTGAATTCCATGGAGCTAGCAGTTGGAAAATTGCACCTATTCCTTGCTGATTCATCTGGGTCCACGAATCGATAGCCTCGTTGCTATAGGAGGGAGACTCGATAAAGGGAGCACCGCTCGGGGTCGCGGTTGTTGGCGATGCGCAAGCAAGATTTCGTTGCGGCATTTGTTGGAGGCTTGTGACTTAGCCAGTGATCGTGGGCTGGGGACGTGACTTCACAGCCAAGACAGAGAGGAAAATACTACTTTAGTCAGCAGTAGGGAGGTGAGTATTATCCGAGTGGGTATATTTCAAACTTAAAATCTAAAATCTACCTTGTTATAATCGATTCTCAATTTTTAGAATTTTGGAACCTTGTGATGAAAACCTACCATGTTTTTTCAGCCCGATTCCAATGTCTATCCAATAAATTTTTTTATCTTTTTTTTAATTTCATTTTTTAGAAAATAATATAAGTAGCAATGAAACGATTCGAAGCAAAATAAAAATAATAGAACTCATTATCTACCAAAAGCAACAATCCCTAATATGAGCAATATAAATTATAATCCGCCAAAAATAAAGAAGGTGATGCAAGCAAGATTGGGATTCTTTTTTTTTTTTTTAAGAGCAACTAAAACAGGTCTAGTTCCTAGGTGGGTCTTCACACGAAATCAGGAACTGGACCAGTTCCAACCAATTTTCGAAAAGTAGAACCTGTATCTAGACCAGTTTGAATAGGAACCGATTCCTTGACCTATTTTTCGAGTGGTTCGGTTCGATTTCCAAGTAAACCAGGTCCGGTTGCACACCCCTTGTGTTTTCTAAACTATTTTTATCACCTTTAAATTTGAGGCTTAAACGCTATTAAATAGGCTTTTTTAAGGTTTCGCACAAGTTTTGATTATTTACAAAATAATCCCCCAAGTTTGGGATATTTGCAATTTGGTCCGTACGGAAAGGTTTCTTTTCAATTGATCCTCAAATGGTCGGCCAGCCCATTAAATGAGCTTGGCTGGCTTGTGGGCTCCTTGGTAAGCTTAAATTAGGCTTTTTCCAAATTAATTGAACTTTTAATTGAAAGGTATTTATCTTAATTGGAGTTTAATGGGCTAAATTAAAAGTGAAGTAGGCACTTGGGCATTGTAGTTTACTCCCCCTTGTGATAGCCGAATTTCTCTATGGGTTCTGAGCCTGTGCGCGCATCAATTTCAAGCCTGTTTCTGTCATTGGTCCAATTAAATGCAAATGTATGAATTTAGAAAATTAAACTAAGCTATATGAAAAACGATTTAAATACTGTTTCTGGGGACTAAAGTTAGTTCCTAATAAATAATTAAAAATAATCAAAATTTAAGTGTCAATAATTATTTATCATTCTATAATTTTAGCAAGTTGGGCCTATTTATCTATGTGGCCCATGTAGTTGTATGTGGCTTAGCCTAAGCATGTAAATACTTTCTTTGATCTCAATAATAAAGAATTCTCTCTTTTATTGCGATGGCCTAACTTTTACCCAATTATATTAACTAGTGGATTAGTATTTATCGGGTTTGGATTAGCAATACGAGATGGTGAATTGAGAGCTAATTATTGTGACAAGGAGCTATTGGACTTAAGCTTGTCGACGGGCGAAACAATATTATTTGTTAGAACATTTTGGGGCAATGATCATTTTGCATCACGAGGGAATCTTCATGCCGGAGTTGGCTAGCGATTGGGTGGGGATCACCTGCACATAAAAAATATGTTCAGGGGATCCAACCCCTATGTAGAAGGGGTGAGGCTGAGTTCGGTTGTTTAAGGGGGTTCGAGTCTCAATCCTGAACCGAATCCGATGCAATTAATTCCTTTGTGATCCAGAATGATCGTCACTCCAAAATTTTCTAACATTTGACTATGACCGTGCCCATCGACCACCAAATTTAAATAGTCCATTGCCACCTCAATTAGCCACCTATTCATCATCTCGACTAATCCAATCCCGTTAAATACTAACCCCTCGTTAATTTAATTGACTAAAATTCGGGGTAATCACAGTAAGGGCAAGAACCCCAGCGGCAGCTGCGTGGTCGTACATTCTTGCAGGAACCCTAGCGGCAGCTGCGTGGTCGTACATTCTTTCTCACGTAGGAATGTCTTATTTTGGATACCATGTTGTTGGTAAATGTCAATAGCCATCCTTAATCCACTGCTCTGATATCAAGTGTAATAAACGAGACATCCCAAGGCGCGTCCCCTTGCTAATCGCGTCTGTTTTAATCTTATATTATACTTGATGGAAACTGATTCCTTGATTCTAAACGAATAACACGCGGAAAAACTACTGATTAATGTCCAATCTATCACTTACTTGTATCAGCGATCGGAATACAATCACACGAGAAACCGTATCCACTATCCACAGATTAGATGTCGCTTTCGCAATCTCGAGAGTCTCTTAACCGATGCGATTCAATGTCAAAAGGGGGGAGTGACGTTCGTCGTTCTTCTTGTGTATTTTTGACAGAATATCGTCTGTTCCATTATTAGAGAAGGGAGACGTCTTTCTCTTTCTTAACGTCTTTCAATAGACGCGTCTATTCAAATAAATAATTGCTTCTGCATTTATCTCTAAAGGTAAGTGTGATTGCCCGCATGGGCGCACACCATAAGATCTCTTTTTTCAACTTCTTCCACTCGCCTATGTAGGGCAAACAGCTCACACATGTCCACAAAGGACCAACAATTCCCACTCGTCCATAGAGGACCAAGCATAACTCTCTTTATATTTGCAATGTTCATATTGACAAATAATCTGTGCGATCAGCATACACTGAGAGCTCATTGTCACACATCCATTGGGAGTATATGACAACTCAAAATGGACACAATCAAAAGTATATTTCTGTATGATGTGCCCTAGATCGATTAGTCACGTACATATCTCTCTCTGGATCTCATTTAAATATAATATGTTATATTCACAATTATGATCGCACTAAATAATCATAACCTGCCGGTCTATGAATATAAATCTATTATGTGACTTAAGAATTCGAAGTCGATCTTACTCTTTTATTAGAACTCTCAATCTCTATTTAGCTCGTTTTTCTAGAAGTGTCCCTTTAGATCGAATCAATTTCATGACCATAGGCAACACCCTAAGATAGCGAACACTAAATAGAAATCTTGAGAATAACGAAGAGTCATGAGGGCACTCAAAATGAGGAATTCTTATCCTCGAGAGTCTCACATGGCTTAGTAAATTTAAGATCAAAAAATTTTGCCTACTCTCATTGGTCGACAATGCGTACGTAATATGAAGTACGTATTACGGTACTTTCTCCTTCTCCATGGAGCGTATGTCTTTCTATTTTAATACCATATAGATGATCACTTAGACATACTCAATGTCAAACCAGAGTTCACGTAGCAACTCCAACCAAGAGTTTTCGTCAGAACTCTCATATGGCAATAAAGAAAGATAAAGTGAAATATGTGGGAAGGCTAGAAGTATATCCTTTTTATTTAATTCCGGACATTATAAATAATAAGTCCTTATCTTAATATTATATTAAGGCGGCATAAATATTTTAAGCTTCAGCTCTCAATTATCACCTAAATAATAAGCTTAAAATTGTCTCCTCTCTATTTATCACGCAGTGAATAGAGGTGATTACCCGTGTGAGTGGGCTAATATCTCATTTGTCTGACATATTTTCTCAAAATAATGTACTGAACTGCATAAATGTTACAGACAACCATAGGCATCAATAATGATAACAAATACCATTAAATCAATAACTATGAACTTTGGAGAATATAAACATCAAATGCTTTAGTTTCTACGCCCTTTTAGAAATTCTAATGCAAATAACTAATCATTCTCATCAACAAATGACCAAGTTAAAACATCTCTAGTAATTCATTTCATCATAAGATCTGCTTTCATTCTAAGCATAGATATGTATTATATGTTCACATCTTTTCATACAAACATGTCTTCCACAACGTCATATTCTGAGTCGATACGTTTGGTCTTTTAGTGGATCCTTAGTGTAAACTCTTGCTACTTAACTATCACAATTAACTAATAATTGGACCTGTAGAATCCTTAGCAACATCTCATTGATCTAAAATTCTCTAAAGTCAAAGACCCTTTTATACTACTGCTGATAACACCACGAGAACATCTTCCATCGTGGATAAGGCCATACACATTTGATTCTTACTTTTCCATGATATGGCGCCATTATTTAGTAAGAACGCAAATTTAGAGGTAAAATTTCTCTCATCTATATCTCCCCCTCAATCAATATCAGTATACCTTCAAGGTGCAAATATCTACTTTGAATATTAGTAAATTGATCAGCAGTACTTTCACATACCTCATAATTCTATTGACGACAATTCAATACTCTTGAAATCTATTGGATTGATACCTACTTACCATTCCAATTGAATAACAAATACCAAATCTTACTCATAGCACAGCGTACATTGAGCTCCCAACTGTACTAACATATGAATCACTTTCCATTACTTTATTTCCTTATGGAATCTCAAGACACATATTTCAACTCAAACCTTTATTACTCGCAATAAAAGTATATCATCAACATATAATGATAAAATCACAAATTGATTTTAAGATCTTTTGATATATACACAATGGTCTTTTTCAATTGTCATAAAATCATATGCCACTAAGACATCACAAAAAAAAACGTATGTATCAATGTTTCACAGACTGCTTAGGGCCATATTCTTGGCCTTCATTCACAACTCATGTGGGTTGTACCACATAGGTTTCTTCTATTAATTCTCCATTGAGAATCGCAGTCTTTACACCCTTGATGTAATTCAAGACCCATACTCATCACTATTACCAGAATAAGGTGAATTGATTATTACGTTTCACCATAAGGCGAGCCTCACATTTCTTAAACAAGTCATCAGCTTTACGCTTTCTTTTGAGGGCACACTTGCTCCCAATGACTTTGCGTCCATTCGAAAGACCAATTAGTTTCAAAACTTCGTTTGATCTCACTTACTCCATCTCTTTCTCCATTGCTTATATCTACTTTTCCTTATCATGGCAAATTGGAGCCTTATTTTATACTTCTTGACTTATTCTCTTCTTGTGGAGCAACCATGAAAGTTTTATACTTGTTTGCCATGAAAGCTTTATACTTGTTTGCCAAATTAGAGATCGTACAAGTAGTACATCATTCTCCATTACGCTCCCACTCAGATCAGACAATGACAACATCTTTTACACAACAAGTGGTTGCAATTGAGACTAATTAGAAACAAATTCCCTATTTCTCACATTGCTCACACTTGAATAACATTTCCCAAAAAAAATCATTATCACTATCGTAGAATTCAAACAGAGAATAATTTTTTTTTAAGTATCTTGCCCTTTTTTGAAAATTCATCCACTAAGAATGTGACATCTTGTGATTCAAATTCAGTTACACTCCCCACTTTCCTGCTCACCCATAGCACGTACCCTTTCGAGTACTCTTAGTATTTCACTCTTTTTCGCTATAGGACCCAATTTTACAAACTTGTGGGAGAACTTGTGTGGATAGGAAGCATTTCAAGGTGTAAGAATACTCAAATCATGTGATATAATGTATGCCAAGAATAGGAAAAGATTCAATGAACTATTTAGGGAATTTCTTGACCCTAGAAGGTGTCCATATAGTGGCTCTTGGAAAACTCTCTAGTCTCAGCCAAGGAAACAAATCTCTTTGCCAAGGCACATTCTATCTACGCTAGGACCCATTCATAGCAAGGGTCAATGTCTTCCTTGCCTCGACCTCTAATAATTCTATTAGGAATCTTATTCCAAGTTCCTTATAAGAATAGTAGCATGAAACTTTCCATAAATTGTCCAAGACCACATGCCAATCAGGAAGAGTGATTTGTAAGGCAACAACCTTCAGATAATCAAGCATGACAAAACCATTACAAATGATTTTTAATATCATTTTGTTCACTATTATTACGTGAGTCATTATGTCAACTCTGTCATCCCATCGATAAAGTGACAGCTCATTCCTCAGCTTTAGGAGTCTCTCATATTCCTCCTCTGTCCACGGGAATATTAAGGTTCGCACAGTCCTTTGTTCCATAGTTCCTGCAACTAATGCAGAACAATAAAAGGGATTACACATAATTCGTATTGCATAAAATGGTAAAACAAATATATCACATTGTAGGAAATTTCAATACGAACACATCGGTATCAAAATCGTATCAATCGAATATTGCACGTGCCCTCACGAGCCCCTAGAAGGCTCTGCACGTGGGCTGCACGTGCTGGTCAACACGGTCAACGGTCCACGTTGACCCGGGTCGAGTCATGGGTCAAAATAGGTCGGGTCAGGTCGGACTGTCACGTCATCATACACGTGTCCGCCACGTCAATGGCCACACAAGTACCACATCCGCAGATAATTTTCGGCGATTCCAGGCACACACGACGCCCGTGGACGCGTGAGGCCCACACGCATAGCGCTCCAGCGGCGCGTGTGGCTCCATCCGCCGTCAACTAGTGGCGTTCCGCCCCTTAAAATACTCGTATGGTCAATTCCGACCTATTGATATGATCAAATTACAATTTTGTTGAGCCAAAGTTCATGAAACAAGTGATTTACTCGTCGGCCACTGAGGGGGCTCGCCCCACCGCAGCTCGTGTGGCTGGTCCGGCGTCGTTCGGTCTCCTCCGGCGATAGGCAACCACTCTTCGGACTTGTATCGACGAGTACTTTCCAACGATGCAATCATATTTCACTTTCACCAAATAGAAAATTTTGAAACAAGCCTAAAAGTATTTTGACGAACCAAAATCGAAACGACGACGAACGGGTTCCAAATTTCGATTCTCATAGTGTTTTACGATCATGAAAATAAGCATTAACCTAGCTCTGATACCAATGATGGAAACTGATTCCTTGATTCTTAACGAATCACACGCGGAAAAATAACTAATTAATGCCTAATCTATCACTTACTTGTATCACCGATCGGAATACGATCACACGAGAAACCGTACCCGCTATCCATAGATTAGATGTTGCTTCGCAATCTCGAGAGTCTCTTAGCCGATGCGATTCAATGTCAGAAGGGGGAGAGTGATGTTCGTCATTCTTCTTGTGTATTTTTGACGGAATATTGTCTGCTCCATTATTAGAGAAGGGAAACGTCTTTATCTTTCTTAACATCTTCCAATAGACGTGTCTATTCAAACAAATAATTGCTTCTGCAGTTATCTATAGGGGTAAGTGTGATTATCCGCATGGTCGCACACCGTAATACCCTTTTTTCCAACAATACTTAATATAGAAGGCGTATGCGGAAGCTTAATCATCTACAAATAATCAGCGGCCATACAAGATACAAACAACATGAAAAAAGCAAGTAGGCATGCATGACGCCTAAAGGGATATGGATTTACGTGAGGGTTCCCTAACTTATGTCATGCACACGAAACTCAAGCACCAGATTTAGAACTTCCTGTTTTTATATAAGAAATAGCTAATCTATTACATCTATCTTTAGTCATAGATATACACTGGGAAGATTACAAAATCAATGATTTATTTCCGAGTACTAACACCAAAGACATGCTCTCTCACCGTCGCCATCCTCGAAGCCATCAGCACCTGAGTATCAAAAAAAGAGGCTAAGCCTCGAGGCAAGGGCTAGGTCAGGGGCAAGGGCCGACTCCCGAAGCCGAGTCTTGAGACCAGGCCGGAATCGAGGCCGTAACTGTGGCCGGGGCCGGGATAGTGATCCGGATGGGGCCGGGACTCGGGAAGGGTACCAGCGACCTGATCCCAGCGCTAGAGCCGGGATGCCAGGCCGGGACTGGGACCCTAGCCGGGGCTGGGCTAGGGCTGGGACCATGGCCGTGGCCGTGACCAGAGCCGAGGATGGGGTGGGTCCTAGGGCCAAGTGCCGGGATCGGGACCGAGGCCGCGTATTGGGGCCGGGTCTCGAGATCAGGGCCAGGGCTAAGGCTGTGACCGTGACTGTCACTAAGGTCGGGACTGTGACCAGGGTCGGGAATGGGGTTGAGACTAGGGTCGGGTACGAGGCCGGGATCCGGGGCAGGTGTCGGAGACCTGGTCGGGCACCGAGGCCGAGGTCGAGACTAGCCTGGGCCAGGATGGGGCCGAGGCTAGGGCCCGGGTCCCGAGGCCGTGGCAGTGACTATGGCAGGGGCCGGGCCGGGACCAGAACCATGACTGAGGATGGGGCGGGGACCCAGGGTGGGTGTCGACAACCTGGTCCTGGGGCCAAGGTCGGGCTACGGGCCAAGGTGGGTGCCGGGGCAAGGGTAGGGCCGAGACCGGCTTTTGAGGTCGGGTCTCGAGATTGAGGCCAAGATCGTGGCCGTCACTGTGGCCAGGCCTATGACCATGACTGAGGCCGGGGATAGGGCCAATCCCGAGGTAGGGGCTGATGCCGAGGTCGGGGCCAAGACCGGGGTAGGGGCCGGGATCGGGTCTCGAGACCGTGGCTGGGGTCAAGATCGTGACCAGGGTCGAGATCGTGACCGAGGCTTGGGATGGGTCCGGTACTCGGGTCGAGTATGGGTCAGTCACGAGTGAGGTCAGGTTTAGGTCATTAAATATGAGTCAATATAGGTCAGATGAGTCAATATTGATCGGACCATATTCGATCCAACCCAAACTCGACCTGACCCACCCATTTACCACCTCTAATAACAACTATGAAGTAAGCCTAAGCTCAGCAAATATAAAACTAAACCAGACAACTAACACATCTATCTAGTCACGAACTCAGGAACCATACACAGCTACAGGCACCTCACATAGGCATAGGGAATTTTCAACAACAAACACCGAGTCACACAAGGCAATATCATGACAGGAAAAGCATAAAGAAGGATTAAGGCTAAATGGATATTGCTCCACACAAGGCCGAAACAACGCTGCCATTCATTCGTACATCCATTATGGGGCACTGAACTAGTACGATCAGTCCACAATCTCTAGTCACCTAAACCTCTCAGACATTAGACAAAGTTGTATAAGCAAGTCTCGACCATTCGATCTGGCCTCTAAGGTGTTGGCGTGAAGCCAAAATATATCAAAAGATATCATTAAGATTTCTTTTTATCTTTTGTCTTTTTCTTTTTCTTTTAGGTTAAAAGATACACCTTATATATTAGGGATATATAGGTTATAGCCGTCAGAAGATGATAGCAGATAAAACGTGCGAAGTAGCGAATAGAAAGAAAAAGAAATAGAGAGGCCGTATCGGCATTCTTAAGTGTTCTCTTTTTCGTTTTATTTTGATCTTGTGAGAAGATCGTCAGTTGTATTCCTACTTTTCTCGAAAACTAGTGAATTCGTAGAGTGTCTCTGCGCTGAGATGTAGCCCAAGTTTGGGTGAACTTCGATAACAAATTCTCTGGTGTGTTCTTCTGATTCTGTTCTTTTATTATTGTATTCTACTATTGCGTATTATTTGCTTGGGTTATTTTTCTAGAATTGGGGCACGATTCCTATCAATTGGTATCAGAGCTTAGGTTGGATAATCGAGAACATCGAGAGTTTTTCGGTGACGTTCGATTGAAAGCAAGCGGTATGGAAAAAGATAAAATTAGAATCGATAAGTTCGATGGGCAGAATTTTGGATGGTGGAAACTCCAAATAGAGGACTATATTTATCAGAAAGATCTCTATGCACCACTTCGGGGTTGGAAACCTAAAATCGCGCAAGTAGATCCGACAGTAGAATCAGGATGGAAAATTCTTGATCGAAAGGCATTAGGTGCGATTTGTCTAGGCTTGACGAAAAAGCCAGGATACCACATCGCGAAAGCGAAGACTGCAAAAGAAGCCATTGATATTCTAACAAAAATTTATGAGAAGTCATCCACATCGAATCAGATATTTTTGCTAAAGAAGTTGGTTAATATGAAATTATCTGACAGAGGTTCTGTTGCAGAGCATATTAACAGTTTCATGCAAGTTACAGGTCAATTAGAATTCGCAGGTATAAATCTAGATATGAAGTTACAAGCTTTGTTATTTCTATGTTCCCTTCCGGAAAGCTACAACACCGCGGTGCAAGGAATTTCGAGCACCATGAAGGATGATTTGACTCTGGATAATGCTGTAAGCAGTATCATGGATGAAGAGATGCGATGAAAAGTCTCAGGTGGAGATAAATTTTCAACATCTGCATCTTCATCGGCACTAGTAGTGGAGAACCATGAAAGAAGTAAAAGCAGAGGAAAATTTGGCGGGCGTGGTAGGTCACAATTCGAGGGAAAGAGAAAGGTTACAAAAGATGAGTGTTAGTTTTGTCACCAGACAAGACATCGTAAATTTCAATATGAAGCCTATAAAAAGAAGTTACGAGATGAGAATCAAGGAGCTAATGTGGTGAGCGATGAACCTTTGTTAGAGAACTTGTGTTTATCTGCAGGCCTTGACTTGGCTACAGATAAGTGGTTTCTTGACTCTGGTGCTTCTTCATTGTACCTCGTAAATAAATATATTTGTTGATTATGCCAGTGGAGATTTTGGACAAATGGTTGTGGGAAACGGCCACATGTGTCCGATTGTAGGAAAAGGAAATGTGGTTTTGAACATCTCGGGTGGTGGACATTTAATGTTGCGTAAAACCAAACATATTCCCGAGCTGAAGAAAAATATGATTTCAACTAGTAAACTTGATCAAGAAGGCATGGTGACAACTTTTGGAGGCAGAGAGTGGAAGATAACCTCAGGGACAAAAGTAGTAGCAAAGGGAAAGCGTACATGTACATTTTACCTTCTCTAAGGAGACAATATCAGTTATATGGTTGCAACTATTGTGGTTACAGGTAATTTATCTACTCTTTGGCATTATCGTTTGAGACATCTTGGTGAAAAAGATGTCAAGAAGTTACATTCAAGAAAGTTGCTTCCAAGTTTACAAAAAGTTGAGTAAGATTTCTGTGAAAGTTGCATTTATGAAAAACATGTAGTTAGTTTTCAATTAAATGGGCAACTAAATAAAAAGCAAAAGTTATAGTTGGTTCACACTGATGTGTGGAGACAGGCTCATAAACTCTCTTATGGTGGAAAGAGATATTTTATCACTTTTATTGATGATGCAACAAGAAAGACTTGAGTATATGCACTTAGAGAAAAATCAAAAGTATTCGATGTTTTCAAAATATGGAAAACCATAGCAGAAAAAGAAACAGGTTATCAAATTAAAGCTCTAAAATCTGATAATGGTGATGAATATACGAGCAATGAATTTGTAAAATATTTATTCCGAGAAGGCATACACGAGTTGAAGATTGTTCCTAGAACTGCTCAAGAGAATGGTGTGGCTGAGAAAATGAATAGGACTATTTTGGAGCATGCAAGATGCATGAGACTATATGCGGGTCTCCTGTTATACTTATGGGCTGCTACTGTTGATACTGCAGTATATTTGATTAACAGGAGTCCATCTAGTGCGCTCGATGGAGGAGTACTGCAAGAGTAGTGGTCAGGTAAAAAGATCAATTATTCATATCTACAAGTTTTTTATTGTATTGCACATGCTTTGATTGACAGAGAGGACAGGAAAAAATATGATGCTAAGTTTGAAAAATGCATCTTTATTGGATATGGTGACGATGAATAGGGATATAGGTTTTGGGATTATAAGATTAAAAAAATCATTTGCAATCGGAATGTGGTGTCTCAAGAAGAAAAGATGTACAAAGATCGTTAAACAGAGCATGAGACGACGGTAGAACCATAATATATTGAACTGGACACAATTCTTGTGAAGATGGTTCCAGCAGATCAGAGTGCATCTGAAGGGGAGGTTGTTCAAGATGAACACATTATTAATGAGCAGGCAATTCAAGAGGAATGTGATGATCCGGAACAGACTAATGATCGTGAAGTACCTATTTTGAGGAGATCCACATGTGTGAGAAAGCCAAAGGTAATTTTTGATCATTCAGCTAACATTGTTCTGAGCCGTGTCTTATATACAGATTCGGGAGAGCCGGAGACTTATGATGAGGCAAAGAAAGACACATCTCACATGTAGTGGGAGCGTGCTATGAAAGACGAGATGAGCTCGTTAATTCAGAACAAAACTTGGGAGTTGACCAAGTTGCCCACAGGTAAAAAAGCTTTATTAAACAAGTGGATGTACGAATAAAAAATGAAGCTGATTGTAGTATTAGAAACAAGGTGAGACTTGTAGTTAAAGGCTTTTCTCAGAAAGAAGGGATCGACTATTCCGAGATATTTTCACCAGTAATGAAGATGACATCAATTAGAGTGTTGTTAAGTATAGTTGTAGTAGAGGATCTTCATCTCGAGCAGTTAGATGTAAAATGGCTTTTTTGCATGGTGGTCTAGATGAAGAATTATACATGGCGCAAGCTAGAGGTTTTGAAGCCAAAAGTAAAGAACACATGGTATGTCGCTTGAAGAAAAACTTGTATGGCTTGAAGTAAGCTCCGCAACAATGTGTCACGACTCGAACCTCGCAAGCACGCGAACATCCCACCAGGCCGTTGATCTTCAATATTATCCCAGGGTCATTCAATCATAATTCAACAAATCCCTTATTAACCGGAAGTGAGAAACAACTCCATACAACAAAAGAAGAGATGACTCGGGACAAATGGTACTTCTTCTTATGAACTCTTAATGCAAAATCAGATATTACGATTCTATCTTCAATACAACATGAAATTCTTAAAACCACAAAAGGGTAAATCCATTTCTCTACAAATTCTTCTTCATATACACTAATCCTTTGCAAACTTGGGAGTTCATCGCATGGGACCTGATAAATAGTAATCCCACCCCTAAACCAAAACCTAAACACCAGTCCCCCCAGATCATGAAACAACACCAGATGCAGAACATTATCCAAGCAATGGTACAAGGCATCCACCAATCAACTGTCTCAGCAAGATATGCATAATCAAAAGTCACAGGCATACGTACTTAACCTCATGGGTTCAAGCTTCTAACACATAGCATATAAATATACACACGTAACTTTAAAAGTCATCTCAATCATTCATTGCATGGGCTCTCAACCGCGATGTACTTCTCTGGCTCTCTGGCTAATTGATATCACCGGAGCTACAAGCCAATCGATATCCTCAGGGGTACCACCGGGGGTACAAGCTAATCGGTCATCAAGGGGGAAGGGCAATTGACCAAAATGCCATTCTTCAATTTTTAAGGCAATGCTAATCCTCGAGGAGCAAAATGGTAATTTTACACTTACCGTCCGGAATTTCACTTTTTCGATTTAAATTACATTCGATAAGGCAGCGTCTAATTCATTTCCAATGTTGGAATTCCTCATTATCCGACACCTAATTTCGAGGCCTCATTTCATGTCGAGCTCTCGTCGACTATAATTCCAGTTTGTCTCAAGCAGACGGGAGACTCTTGTAGGCGCTACGCATATCGACCTTAGGGTTTCTCAAGCTGTGGCAACTTTAATTGTCATTTGATTGTGAGGGTTTATCGTTCGTTCCTGAGGTACTAATCATCGAAATCTTATTTAGGAAATTCTCGCAAATTATACATTGGTTAGGCGAAATCACCCGCGTCCCAATGTATAACGCTAGCAAGACATTCCATGATCGTTCCTAGATCGATCTCTGCTAGCCCAAAATATTTCCTTGACAATCCTTATGGTTAAAGTGTCATTTCTCATTCAAATTTCCCAAGTCCACGTACCCGACTCCGCGTCAGTCTTTCCCTTTTGGTCAGTTAACTCGGGAGTGGCCAACTCCAAGGGAGTTACAATTGAATATATCGATAGATATCCTTCCATTCAATAGCCTCGAGAGGATCGGAATTTGGAATGTCACAACTCTTCCCCTCTCAAAGAAATTTCGTCCTCGAAATTTGCCATTTTCCAATTATCCACTTCCATAGGGGTACTGACGCCTCACCACATCCTCACTTTTCAAAATGGTTCCTCCCATTACTTGACATTCCCTTGTGTCCTTTCTAACAAAAGTTATCCCCCTCCAGGACTTGTTTCCCTTCGTCCTCAACATGTATTTGCTTTTCTCTATTCTCTTCTGACATTCGTAATATCTGTCGGTGATGCACTTTCGAGCATTTGAATCTTCCTTTGAATTTGCCTACTAATCCGAGGATAATACGTACATCACACTGCAACCCTATTTTTGAAATTCCCAATCGGAAGGCTTTTGCAAAACGTCGCCTTAAATTCGTGTTCTTTTCCTCTCATGATCATTATCAAATCATCATGAAAATGTACTCTTTGGTGCCTCTATCATTTGGCATAATCATCCAATTCAAACATCCTTTCATATCGTCGAGGACGCACAAATTCCATTAGCTTACCCTCGATTGTCCAAATCAAACCATAGCCTTCTCGACTTCTCAAGCAAACTCATGGTTGAGTCCTTAATAGTTTTTCCTCAATTATATTCAAGATTCTCCAATGACCAATTAATCCACCAGCTTGCAACGATATGCTTTCTCTTCAACCCCTTTAAAGCAATCAACATTCCCAACTCTCACAGTTCACACAGTTACGAGGTCTTTCCTTACACGAGTAACGCTTCCGTATCCGTAAGTAATTTCATTCATCGGCGTTACTTCTCATCAATTCCTCTCGAGAAACACATACTTCAAGTTCTTACAGTTTGTATAAACTCGAAACCTTTCTTCTCACGAGTCGTATTTTCCCAACTCCTTCGTAAAGGCAGTCATATTCCAATTTCAATCATGCATTAGGTATTCCCACTCAAGTGGTCCTATGGTGTAACATTCTGATTTCCCAGTCATTTTCAAGCTCATTAATGAGAAGTATATCTAGCGATGTGTCTCAGTCACATCTCGCTCAAATATGATCAATTTGAGTTGACCGGCCAAAAGGGAAAGGCTAACGTCAGACAAGGTACGTGAACCTAGGGAACTCGAATAGGGAATGGTGTTTTGACCATAAAGATTGTTGAGGGGACATTTAAGATCGCAAAGGGTCGATCTAAGAATGATTAAAGAATGCATTACTAGCGTTATACAATTGGAGCGTGGGTGGTACCACTTAACCAATGTATAATTTGCAAATTTTCCTAAATCGGACGTTGACGATCGAAGCCATAGGAACTAGTAATAGACCCTCACAATTACATGACAACCAAAGTCACCATGAATTGACGAGTCCTAAATGTGATATGAATCACAAGGTCGATACGCGTAACGTCTGCAAAAGCCATCCGTCGGTTCGGGATAGGCTGGAACTACGTCTGATAGAGAAAACGATCAGAAACGAGTCTTGAAAATTGAAAATGGAGAATCAAGAATTCTAACGTCATGTTTGGATTGGACGTCGCTTTATCGAAGAACATTGGAATGAGAAAAACGACGTTCCAGACGTCGGGGGGTAAAATTACCATTTTGCCCCTCAAAGCTTTAGCCTTGCTTATGCAATTGAAGGAGGGTATTTTGGTCTTTAATACACCCCCAAAAGCCACCAAAAATTTGAGAAGATCTTGATCATTGGATGAAACTTGATTGACACTTAGGACAAGTGTCAATAGATTAGGTAAAGAGTGGTCATGTCCACTTTTCCCCAACTGCCATTCAACTAGTTGACCTTGAGACTTGTATATAGCTCTCTCTCTCTCTCTTCCATGGACGGTCATCACCCTCCAATTGGCTGAAACTCTCTTCTTCTTCTTCTTCTTCTTCTTCTTCTCTTTGCCGTGAACTGCTCCAGCCGACCGAACTTGTGCCTCATGTTCGCCTGCTCCAACGACCCCCCCTCCCCGACGATCTTTAGCCAGCAAACTGACCATCCACACCTAGCCCGATCTCTTGTCGATATTCTTGAAGTAGAACCAAGTCGTTTGACCCATCGAAGAGCTCCGGCCAGCCATTCTCTCGGAAGCCGACAGAAACCGTCACAACCTAAGGTAGGCAATGTTTCTAACCTCTTAAGACCTCAAAACTTTAGAGTTTTGCAACCAAATTTTATGAACATCTAAGGAACTCATAGAGTGATCTGTGGTAAAAAATTGAGATTAATTTGATGGAGTTTTGACCCCAAATGGGTCTTGTGAATGATGGACAAAAACTGCCGATTAGAGGATTAAGGAGAACCAGCGACTTCCAAAGGGTTTCCGGCGAAGACTCGGCCTCAAATCTTCGGCGAGCCTCATAAACCCTTAGATCTACATGTTAGCAAGTAGGTTAGTGAATAAATGGTGGATTTGGAGTAGCTTTAGGGTTGGAAAAGCTCGGTATGCACAGAACTGAAAATAGCCCGGTTCGGTTCTGTACAAACCGGCTCTGTAGAGGCTGATGGCTATTGTTTTTGAGTCTTAAATTCATCAATGAGACATGTTAGGATGTTGAGGAATATGTTAATGAGGTTGGTGATCCATGGATTGGTGATTGGACAAGAGAAAATTGATGATTGGTTGGAATTTCATAGGTTGCGCGGTGGATTTGATTCTTGGACTACTTGGCCAAATCTTTGAGGCTCTTGGAAGGAGAAATTTGTGAAATTAAGCTTAAGGTAAGGGAATCCTAAACCTAGGATGGGAAGATTGGACTCAATTGACCGAGTCAAGTGTATTTTTGGGTGATCCTTGGAGGATTTTTATGTGATGGTTTATTGTACATCTTAGAAGGGTGAAAATTATTCAAATTGTTTGATCATGCTTGTGTCTTGAGTAATTTGTCATATTCAAGTGTAAATTTGAATGTCTTGCATGCCATAAGTGTATGGTTTGTGCATGAGTTTGCACATGACATTATGTGTATGAATTGAATTGAATTGAATTATGGCATGTTTGAGACATGGTGAATACGTTGAGGCGTATGAGACATGGGGTGGTATGAAGGATACCCTGAGGCGCTGAGGCACGTTTGGAGTTGTATGGCACCCTGATGCATATGAGACACGGGATTGAGAAGGCCACGATCCTGATGCGTTGAAACGCGGGACGGAGATGTGATGTGTCGACACTGGCTTGGAGTAACATTGAAACCTGATGCGTTTACGCGGGTTGTCAATGACTGTCTAATGCGTTTACGCGAACCGAGCCTGATGCGTTCTAAACGCAGCCATGAGAATGAGGTGGGTGTGAAGGGTGGAAGTGGTGGTGAGACATGGCGGAATGTGCATGATCTTAGTCATGTGTTGTGATGCCATGACTGTCTGCCTAATATATGTATGAGTGTTGTTATGCGAATGCCTTATATGTCTATTTGCATGATATGTTAATGTTGATAACTGCCTGAGTGGACGGTCGGCCTAACCTAGGGTTAGGACCCACCTTACTGAGATGTGTATCTCACCCCGTTGGGGACCTCCTTTTTACAGACCCTAGGTCTTGAAGATGTGGCATATCAGTTTTGGTGACCCCAAGGAGATATCCATTTATTTTGATGAGTTCCCTGACGAGCAGGGAACTATTTATATCGGGAAGTGTACTGTGGTTTGGGTAGACGATGGTAGTACTAGTTGGAAGCCTTATAGGTATGAGGCCTAGTTCAGGAAAGTTGAAATATGTCCACAGGGCCGCTAAAACCCACTAAAGTGCCCTAGGGAGTTGTCCTTAGTTGGTGTCATCCTACCCGGGATTTAGAGCAGGCTGAGGGGTCAGTTGTCGGTTCGAGGAATGGACCGTAGAAGACCCCTACATTGGAGGACACGAAGGAAGAGGTCATAGTGGTCGAGGCGACTGAGAAGGATCTCGTGGAGTCATCTGCTGAGAAGACCATGGAGGACACCATAGAGGTTCGCTCGGAGACCTTTTTGGAGTACAAGCCCACGGAGGACGCAGAGGAGACCAAGGACTCCAGCAGCTCGTCTTAGGAGCTCCCAGCTTGCTAGTTTGATCTCTCAATTACGATCCTAACCCTGTTTCTTATTGGATGTTGATGACGAATCCTTTTGTGTACTTACCCCGTCACCCCTTATTTTAGCGGATTTAGTGGCCTTGTGTCTGTACGAACTTATGGATGTTATGTATAGTAGTATTTCCCGCTATCCCGGTCCCAGTTTACTATTTGTACGGAGAAACAGTTATTACATTGTCGCTTCCGCGTGCTATGTATATTATACGTCTCTCGACTTATGTGTGGATCTTAGGACCACGGAGATATTTTGGTTTGCTTGCAGGGAGTTACGTGCTCGTACCCGGGGCGCGGGGCGTGACATATGGCCTTGACATGCAAGCAACAACCTTCCACGTTGTACTAATTTACAATCAAATTTTCTTTTCGCGTCACGCCACCGTAACTCTCTCCATCGTTCACTTTCCAATGAAATCACCATCATCAGCGCGGTCGCCAACTAGGCTTAAATCCTTGAGACTCTTTGTTATATTCATTCGTCCACTCGCACCACACCACATCCTTAGTCCATTCCATTAACGAAATAGCTCATCTGGAAAATCTTTCGACGACGTCTATAGCAGACCATTATAATCCATCAGACTTAGAAGGTCTCAAGCCTTAGTAGCTCGCGTCGGCCTTAGTCAGCCTTTCGCCATCTCTTACTTTCGGGGATCCATAGGGATTCCACTCCTCAGAATTACCTGACCAAGGAATTTCACCTTATCGGGCCCATAGCTCGTGCTACTCAAACTTAGCATGCAACGAGCATTCTCTTAGGGTTCATAGGATGCTCTCAAAGGTTTTTTTATCATACCCATCGCGACTCTTTAAACAAGTCCAATAATCATCTCTCAAGACAGTAACCATCAATCCAATTATTCCTTGGATACTCAATCAGACTATCATCAGTTTCTTTCTATCATGTGCCGAATCTTCAAACTGTTCCTCATACTTTTCACTTGAGAGCTTCAACATTGGCCCTCTGCTCTCATGAGTCCCCACTTGGACTACATAACATTTTGTTCATTTTTGTCACTCTTTCATGAGGAAGTACTCTTGTCTTAACAGCCGGTTTCCATAACCAATCAATGCGACTTTATCCCAATTTCGTCCGTTCCACTGAACATTGACATTATCTTGGAATTCAACGTTGTTCACAAGACAGTTTCTCGGACTTAACTTCCATAAATCGTTCAAGTTCGGCGTCTTCTTTCTTAGTCCCGACGCTCCATCTTAATATCAATACAATTAAGATTTCTTCTTCCTTCCACACTAGGGTCTCTTACCCTAAGAAGGAAACTATACACTTTAGTGGCATTCTTTTACTTCGAACCCATCTTGTCCTTCCCATTTCATAGGACGTCAATCTTGGAGTCTGGGCCAACTGCGATATTTTACTCCAAGATTTCCAAATGTCACCAGACTTGACATTCTTCTTTCAGAGACTCAGTCACCACAAGTGACAAGATTCGTTTGTCTTTGGTCTCCACTAATTCACGTATCGAATACTCAATTCGACTATCCCGAGTCACTTTGTAATTACACTCTAAGTGCTCTTTTCACTTACTCAACCATTCATTAAAATCGCAAGTAGCTAGGACCATCAAGTCCATTCATCTTTATTTCCATCACGATCATCTCATGGTTCAATCATCCTTAAAAACGACGCCATAACCTTTAGGGGTGATAACACACAATACCACTTCTAGTGGTCTAAATTCATCCGCAATCAATCTCATAGAATCATCAATGTCAGACAACTGACATATCTCTTTCCTCACCTTTCCCCACGACGAAAGGAACGACATATCAGTCTCTCATTACAAGACTTGAGCCAAGATAACAACCATCCCTTACAGACGCATTCTGTGGAAATCTCTATATTCATAATCCATGAACGGAAATCCTCTTGTTTATTCCTCCTTCGATCATCCACTTCCTTCCTTAGGATCTATTACAGTTCCTCCGAATCAAGAATGAAAACTAGCCATAAGGCTCTTAAGTTCCAATCCACTCGGGGATTTACTTATCTTATTCAAGGGTCCTCGACCACTCTTAATGTACTTAGGCAACCTTGAGAACCCTGTCTCACATTGATCCTTGCAAAATTATCAAGATTCAAACAACCATTGCTCTCAAACAATCTCAGGAGGATACTTTCCGTCGAATAACTCAACAGAGGTAGTCTAGGCATATATTATACCTTCGAGGAAAACCCTTCCTCTGGTGACCTTTCACTAATTATCAATAGCCTCTTGAGGCCAATAACTACCAAGGTCACTTTCTTTTTTCAGTGTACCTAAAACCTTTAAGGTTTTTTTATAAAACTCTCAATTTATAAAAAGGCAGTTTCAAACTTATTTTGTCCGTCAAACCTTACTCATGATCCATCTCACAAGCTGTTCGAACTCTCATGATTCTTTTCCACATTCCCATTTTGAAAATGAGTATTCTCATAGTCAACTTTCTTGTGACTTTCCTCACTTTAACTCATCGATACTAGCATCTGTCACCATAGTAACTTAGGCAATCATGGCAGCTCCTTCTCGAGCTTACCTACCCAACAAATTTTCTCATTTTCATTTAAAATTCTCATGACCCATGGGTCTCACCTGATTAACAAAATCGAGCCATACGCTCTTCTCGTGCTCATATTCCAATTGTTCTCTTTATTCAATTCTCATGATCCTTCTCGGATCTGTCATGCCATGTATACTCGAGCCTAATGCTGTTCTACGACCATACTTTGGTTATTCAATCTTATTAGGTTCTCATATCACTTAAATCACTATGATTCCCTCCGGGAATCAAAGACTTATCATCTACTCAAGTCCGGCAGTCTCAGACTGCTCATCTCATCATCTATCACCAGCAAACAACCATCTAATGGTTCTTAGTCAATTCTCAACTAATTGTCAACTATTCAAGGACATCCTTGATCAACAACCACTCATCAAGCCAGTCTCAACGAGGCAACTTCTCAATCATCAGACAATTACTAGACAAGTCTCAACTAAGCCAAAACGCAACTAGGTCAACACCTAGCAAATACTCAAGGCGTTACTTCTATAAGTCAATCGGTCATACTTTAAGCATAAGCATCTGCCACTCTATCACAAACACGACAAGCTTTCTCATTCTCAACAGGCATCAATTTAACAGGGTATAAATTCCCTACACGCCATCTAATCTCTCAGTTAGACCTTGGCCAAGCCAATTACATGATGTCAATCGTAAAACATGTCTAACATGCCAATCACAACATCACTTTTCTTTTTCAAACGGCATCCACTGCCAAGCACAAAACTCTTAATCATGCCAAATCACATGCATCATTACACATGCCATGCCACTTTCAAACATTCACTTGGGAATCTATCTCGTGTCATACATCTCTTAACCACAATTGAACTCAACCTGATACCTAGACTCTCTCTTTCAAGTTATGACTTTGGTCATTCTTGCCTTTTACCATTTTAGAAGCCTGCCAAGAGCTGCTCCTTGTCCGGAGCTCTCTATCCTGGCAATCACTCCCTGCCCTCATCAGACCTGGTCGTTGCAAGTTATCCCAAGTCATACATCTATAGAGAAAGCCATGTTTTACATGTATCATACCATGTTTCATTACGATTTATGGGTATCCCATCAGCTTGTCCCATACAAAGCGACAGTTTATTAAGTCCAATAATGATAAGCTCGTGTATACACTCTCATCAACTTTCGTTTCATAGCCACAAACACATGCACGTCATGTTCATTCTCACCACTTGTCATACTACAATCGTTTCCACATCAAGCCTCAATTATAGAAAACTTCTGGTTCTACCAATGACCATCACATCGCAAATATTAATTGTCTATGTTAACCGTATACCTCAAGTTTAGTCATTAGTCAAATCAAATCCATATGCATTTGATCACAACTGGCCTTTACTCCAAATATTCATTATCCGCTTCCTTGTATGCATCTCATCTCAAATCGTCCAAGGCTGTCAATAGCAATCGATAACTAAACCATCAAGATACAACACAATTCAAACCTGGATCCACTAATACTCGTTGTCTCTTTATAACTCATACTCACAATTGAAACCTATCATTCATTCATTTTCATTTCGACTTATTGTCCAATCCATTGTCGATCTTTGAACTATAACCACAAATAACCATAGAGATCACTAATTAAAATCTACTCCAGAACCATTAGAGTGCACACAAGTTCAAGCCTATAATCATCAAGATTTAGCAATCCATGTTTAACCCTAAAGGTCTCACTACCAAATTATCCTCGTGTCATCGCTCCTTATCACTCCAAGTCTCGATCAAATTTGATTGAGCTAACCTTACGCTGATACCACTTAAACGACGATGTCACGACCCAAACCCGGCGAGCACGCGAACATCCCACCAGGCCGTTGATCTTCAATATTCTCTCAAGGTCCTTCAGCCATAACTCAACAAATCCCTTATTAACCGGAAGCAAGAAATAACTCCATATAACAAAAGAAGAAATGACTCAAGACAAAGGGTACTTCTTCTCATGAACTCTTAATGCAAAATCAGAGATTACGATTCTATCTTCAATACAACTTGAAATTCTTAAAACCACAAAAGGGTAAATCCTTTTCTCTACAAATTCTTCTTCATATACATTAATCATTGGCAAACCTGGGAGTTCATCACCTGGGACATGAAAAATAGTAATCTCACGACATGGTGAGATATAATCTCAGTAAGTGAAATCTAAACATAAACCTGAACACCAGTCCCCCCAGACCATGAAACGACACCAGATGCAGAACATTATCCAAGCAATGGCACAAGGCATCCACCAATCAACTGTCTCAGCAAGATAGGCATAATCAAAAGTCACAGTCACGCATACTTAACCTCATGGGTTCAAGCTTCTAACACATAGCATATAAATAAGCACACGTAACTTTAAAAGTCATCTCAATCATTCATCGCCTGGGCTTTCAGCTGCGATATACTTCTCTAGCTCTCTGGCCAATTGATATCACCGGGGTTACAAACCAATCGATATCATCAGGTCAATTGGTACCACCGGGGCTACAAGACAATTGGTACATCTAGGTCTCACAGCCAATTGCTATTACAAAGGCTCGCAACCACTCGATTCCACTGGGGCTACAAGCCAATCGGTATCACTAGAGCACTCTGGCCAATTGATATCACCGGGGTTACAAGACAATCGATATCTCTAGGGTGCCAAGCCAATGCGATCTCTGGGGATCTAAGTCAATTTATCACTAAGGTACTATAGCTCATTCATATAACATCGACACTATAGTCGTTTATATAGCATAGACATTATAGCCATCTATAGAGCATAAACATTATAACCAATTCAATAATAGGGCACCATAGCCAATTCAATAACAGGGCATCATAGCCAATTCAATAACAGGGCTTCATAACCGAACTACATCACCAAGCCCAATAGCCACTTACATCACAAGGCTCTCTAGCTGCGATGTATACCTCAAGAGCTCAATAACCTTTTATTTTCACAGGGCACTATAGTCACTTCTTTCATGTAGGGCACCATAGCCATTTCTTATCACTAGGGCTCTATGGTCATTTTAAATATTAATTACCAATTATAATATGATCATCACATGATTGCATCAAGCAATTTAAGTTACAGGCTTCACCAATCAGTCAATTCATCCAACCAATCTATCCAGTAATGTCCTAGCATTCAGGTAAAGGTTTTGGAAACACTTATCCTTTGATCCAATCGAAAAATTCAATCTAAACAAATCCCCAAGATTAGTAAACTCGCGGCCAAATGGTGGTCACGCACATTCCTAAGAAAAGTAATATTTTTCCACATCAAAATTCAATCGTTCTTCAATTCCTTTGGGCCAATACCTCAATAACACTTCAATTAACCTTTTACCATGCCCTAAAAATGAATTAATAATGTGGCGACACCTCCCACGGCCCTAAAGGTGTTCAGTTTACTCAAATCAAAACATGGCAGAGTCGGTTCTGCCATCTACCTTCTTAATCGGTCCATAACTCATCTCTAAAATTTGATTTATCATGAAATCAACTTGCTAACATGTCATACTACATGGATTACCAAGAGTTTTGGAGCAAATCGATGCCTCGAAGGGCCGCGAGCAGCCTCGGTTCCACTCGATCCACCAACGGTTAGAAATTATCTCAGAAAACCACCATAAATCGGCCATGGTAACCCCTTTAAATTCAATCAAACTTTCAATTCTAACTCAGTCAACTCAAGTACCACGGGTTAAGAAGTCTTCACTGAAAATTTGGAGCCATTTGAAGTCCTGAAACTTGCGAAACAGGTCTTTCCCTCAAATCGGTCAGAATCTGACCTCGCCTGACCTTTACCTACTTAAACAGACCAACAGAACAAACGATTGGGTTGGAATGGAAAGACGATAAGCTTTCAAATGACATTGATTTTACCTCAATCCGATATCGGATGATAAAGTTATAGGCGAAACAGTGGACTGGTCGGAGCAGGGCAGCGAGCTGGGCGACTGTTCTTCTTTCGGCCAAGAAGAGGAAGAAGAAAAGAAAGAGCAGAGAGAGAGAGAGGATTGCCAAAAATAATGAAGGAGAGAGAGAGAGTCTTCCATTATTATCCCATTTGGTCAAGGTTGAATAGTAGTTAGATAAGACCACATTTAATACCAAATGGATAAGCTCTCTCTTGATTTGACATTTGGCATTTTCACATTTAATATCTAGTGGTTCAATGACTCTTTTTCCCTCATTATTTTCGGCCATCAAGGGAGAAAGGCAATTGACCAAATGCTCTTCTTCAATTCTTAAGGCAAGACTAATGGTAAAATGGTAATTTTACACTTACGTCCGGAATTTCACTTTTTCGATTTAAATTATCTTCGATGAGGTGGCGTCTAATTCATTTCCAATTTTGAAATTCCTCATTGTACGACACCCAATTTCGAGGTCTCATTTCATGTCGAGCTCTTGTCGATGTAATTCCAGTTTATCTCAAGTTTACAGGTGACTCTTGTAGGTGCTACGCATATTGACCTTAAGGTTTCTCAAGTCGTGGAAACTTTGATTATCATGTGATTGTGAGGGATTATCGTTCGTTCCTGCGGTCCTGATCATCGAAATCTGATTTAGAAAATTATTGCAAATTACACATTGGTTAAGCGGAATCACCCGCGTCCCAACGTATAACGCTAGCAAGACATTCCATGATCGTTCCTAGATCGATCTCTGCTGACCCAAAATATTCCATCGACAATCCATATGGTCAAAATGTCATTTCTCATTCAACATTCTCAGGTCCACTTACTTGACTCCACGTCAGTCTTTCCATTTTAGTTAGTTAACTCGGGAGTAGCTAACTCCAAGCGAGTTACAACTGAAACATATTAATCAATATACTTCCATTCAATAGTCTCGAGAGGGTCGAAATTCGAAATGTCACACAATGATACTTAAAGTTTGATGATTTATAGGAAAAAAAGGATTTGCACATTGTGAGGCTGATCATTGTTTTTATTTTCGAAAGTATAGCGATGGTGATATTATATATCTCTCTTTATATGTTGATGACATGCTAGTGGCTAGTTCTAATATGAAGAGAATCGTAGAAGTAAAAAAGATGTTAGCAGCGCAGTTTGCTATGAAAGACTTGATAGAGGTCAAGAAGATTTTGGGCATGAAAATCATCAAGGCCAGGAAAAATAAGAAATTATGGTTGCGCAGGAAGACTATGTGAACAATGTGTTGAAAAGATTCAACATGAACAAAGCAAAATCGGTTGCGACTCCTCTAATAGGTCACTTCAAACTTTTCGAGGGTATGTGTATGAATACTCAAGCTTTGAAAGATGAGATGGCAGTAGTGTTGTATGCGTCAACAGTTGAAAGTTTGATGTATGCAATGGTGAGCACGAGACTAGATATTGTACAGGCAATAGGAGTTGTGAGTCGATATTTGTAGAATCCGGGCAAAGAACATTGGAATGCAATAAAATGGATATTAAGATGTCTAGCAAGTACATCAAATTATTTTCTTTGTTATGGAGGTACATCTCTAGAATTGCAGGGTTACGTAGGTGTAGATCACTCAGGTGATCGAGATAGTGGTAAGAGTACCACTGGATATGTCTTTACAGTTGCAGGTACAGTAGTGAGTTGGATATCTCAACTGCAGAAAATAATGGCTCTATCGAAGACAGAAGCAGAGTACGTGACGATCACGGAAGCCTCTTAGCAAATCATGTTGTTACAAGATTATCTGAAGGAGTTACATCGAAAGCAGCCAATAAGCACACTGTAGAGTGATAGTCAAAGTGTAGTGCACTTAGCAAATAATGCAGCTTATCACTCAAGAACTAGACATGTCAAGAAACATTATCACTTCATCAGGTCAGCATTGAAAGATAACGAGTTAAAACTACAAAAGATTGATAGCTCAAAGAATCTAGTTGACATGTTTACCAAGGTAGTAGACAGAGAGAATCATACTTTCTATACTACTACTATTGGTATTACTCCATTTTAATTGATAATGAGTATCGCAGAGGTACAAGTTCTAGCTGTTAGTTTTTGAAGAGGATAGATGCAAAATTACTTGGTGCATCAGATATATTTGTTTTCAAGTGAGAGATTGTTGGCATGAAGCCAAAATATATCAAAAGATATCATTAAGATTTCTTTTTGTCTTTTATTTTTTATTTTTTATTTTTCTTCTAGGTTAAAAGATACACCTTATATATTATAGATATATAGATTATAGTCATTAGAAGATGAGAGCAAATAAAAAAACAGATAGAACGCGCGAAGTAGCAAATAGAGAGAAAAAGAAAGAGACGCCGTGATGACATTCTTAAGTGTTCTCGTTTTCTTTTTCCTTCGATCTTGTGAGAAGATCGTCAGTTGTATTCCTAATTTTCTCGAAGACTAATGGATTCGCAGAGTACCTCTGCGCAGAGACGTAATCCAAGTTTGGGTAAACTTCAATAACAAATTCTCTAGTGTGTTCTTCTGATTTTGTTCCTTTATTATTATATTCTGCTAGTGCATATTATTTGTTTGGGTTATTTTTCTAGAATTGGGGCACGATTCCTATCAACTGGTATCAAAGCCCAAGTTACCAATAAACCTAAACCCAACAGTCACACGGGAGAGATACGGGTTATCGCAGCCTCTAACCCATGGCCCGATGTGTAAGAGGGAGTGTTGGGTGGTCTTGGGCCTCTCTCAACCCAAAAACTAGCTCAAAGATTGAGACTTTTCATCAAACTTATAAACCGACCACCAGTCCCTTCTACAATCGATGTGGGACAACCCCAACATAAGGCTCATGGCCGAACCCGAACACTCCTTTTTGACAACTCCGTCTTCAACTCAACTTGATTAGACGACCATCTCGACTATCAGCTTTTGAAACTCAAATACCCACCCTCTAAAGTTCCTAATTCATCCACCATATCTAACATGCAAGCTATTTTCTTAATCGTCCAAGAACACCCTCAATCCGACTATAACTTAGCTCGATTCACCTCTTCCCACACAAATCAACAACAATAGGTAATTTTGTAGTAACGGTTAGTAAACTACTTGCCTCATAATAATGCTTGAGGAAAATGGAGCCAAGATCACCGCAAGAACAAGCCCAACTCACCATTCCTAGCTTCGGTCATCACAAAGGTGAGAGAGAGAGAGAGAGAGAGAGAGAGAGAGAGAGAGAGAGCTAGTCCATGGTGCCGACAGGCTGTGGAGAGGCAAGGAGAGCTGTCAAAGGTCGCCACCATTAGGCTGTGGCATCACCAGCCATGCACGGGAGGAGGAAGCTTTAGGCGGACTCCACGAGGAAGAAGATAGGAAGCTTTGGGAAAGCTCTTGGGGGCTGTCCTAAAAAAATGAGAAAAGAGAAGGATGTCCCTTTCATATACAAGCATAGTTGTCCACAGATGATGGATCCGGATCCCCTGATATAAGGTGGAAAATCCATAAAGATAAGGAAATTTCATGGATTCAAGCTGGATAAAAGTTGGTCTGTTGAGATCCAATTCATTTTTGCTTCGATTCGAGCTCCGTTTATTTTGGACGCGATCTCTCGCCCATTTCTTGTTCATTCCAGCGCAAATTCTTAACTCGAGAATGAGTATTTGAAATTGATGCTCATCTTGCATAAGCTATGAAACGAAGTAGTTAGGATGATCCATTGTTGGAGTTCTCAACTATAGTTTATGGCTTTTATGATTGTGGAATAGGATTATAGGAATTTCTGTGAATTGAGCTTGAAATTGAGCTGCCTAGTTAAGAGGTGTTCGGCAATATGGGTTGGGAGGATGATCAGTGAAGTTTGATGCTTGTATGGTGAGTCTGATGGTTATATGATTGCTATCTAGCTTTGGGTATATTGGAATTAGAGCGAGTTGATTGCTATCTAGCTTTGGGTATGTTGGAATTAGAGTGGGTTTTCCTAGTTAGTCGTCGATTTGATACAAATGGGAATTGAAATTCCATGAGAATTCGGCCAAGGGGCGTAAAAAGAAGGTTCAAGTAGATTCAAGCAGCTCCTCAAGTCTCTACAAGAGTTCGGCCGTAGAGATTGGTGGAAAGGATTAATGAAGTTTAGTATTTTCTGTGTTCACTCTGTAGGTTGGAGTCTAAATTGTATTGTGGTATTTTTTCTTCGGTGTCCTATTGTATAATTGCTTGTGATGTCTGCTGGATTAAATGATTGAATGATGGCCTAGTTGTTCGGTTAGATATTGTACTTGCTGAGTTTCTACTGGCCCTTGTTGTTCTAACCATTTTCAGATTAACTAGCCAGAGAAAGTGACGGCTAGGAGTAAAGATGGTGGATTGGTATGGAAGTGGTGGTGTTAGATAGGGAATTTAGGTTTAATGATGGATAATGTAAATAATCAATTATTTGACTCTCTCTCTCTCTGTGTGTGTGTAGAGAAAAAAACTGAACTAAATGCTTGGTTAAGTCAACGTGACCCCAAGCTATCTATTTATTTTTATTTTTATTTTTATTTTTGATAACCGAGGTGTCCGCGCGGCCGGCGAGCTTGCGCTCAAACCAGCGGTGAAGCACGACTAGTCCTCGGGGGTAAACTGCAGGACCCCACCACCACAGTCCCCCAGGTACGACACTGGCACCAAGGAGTTTTGAACCCAGGACCTCTCGTGCAAGCTATCTATTTATAATAAAGCCAAAAAGCCAAAAATTACAATATTGCGCTTATTGCTATTATTCATAAAATAATAAAGAAAATAGATAAATAAGTCACCATCGACCAAATACTCTCAACACTCCCCCTCAAGTTGGAGCATAAATATCACACATGTCCAACTTGACTAAAATAGAATGAAACGATTTATTCCCTAGTCCTTTAGTGAACACGTCAATAAGTTGATCACTAGATTGAACAAAGGGCATACAAATTAATCCACTCTCCAACTTCTCCTTGATAAAGTATCTATCAATCTCCATATGTTTTGTACGGTTATGTTGCATAAGATTGTGAGCAATACTGATAGCAGCCCTATTATCACAATGTAGCATCATAGGAAGATGAATGGGCACACCAAGATCTTCAAGTAATCCTTTAAGCCATAATAGCTCACAAACTCCTTGTGCTATCGCACGAAACTCTACTTCAGCACTAGACTGAGCAACCACATTCTGCTTTTTGCTGTGCCAAGTTAAAAGATTACCTCCTAAGAAAGTACAATACCCAGAAATAGACTTCTGATCTAGAGATCCAGCCCAATCAACATATGTATAAGATTCAATTTTCAAGCCATCATGAGGAGATAAAAGAATCCTTTTCCCAGGAGCATATTTCAAATACCGAAGAATTTGAAGAACGACATTCATATGAGTAGAGTATGGATCATGCATAAATGGACCCGTCGAGCTCACAGCAAAAGCAATATTAGGTCGGGTGTAGGACAAATAAATCAACTTGCCTACTAACCGTTGTTAACGACCCTTATCCACTAGATCACCATCTTTTTCTCGAAGACGAGTATTGACCTCAATAGGCGTATCAGAGGGATGACATCCTAATAACCCAACTTCTGTCAAAAGATCCAGGACATACTTCCTTTGGGATAGAAATATACCTTTTAAAGATCGGGCAACTTCAATCCCAAGAAAGTATCAAAGCTTTTCAAGATCTTTTATCTCGAACTCTTGGCCGAGATATCTCTTAAACCGGCTAATCTCTTCATTATCATTTCCTGTGACAACGATGTCATCTACATAAACAATGAGACTAGTAATTTTAGTACACTAGTAATTTTAGTACATGATTTTTTCACAAACAATGTGTGATCAATGTTGCTCTTTTATACCCAATAGAGACCATAGCTCTCTGAAACCTACCAAACCAAGCTTGGTGTGACTGTTTTAAATCATAAAGTGTACGTTTCAGCTTGCACACTTTACCTTGAGTTTTGTCACAAGAAAAACCTGGAGGAATCTCCATATACACCTCTACTTCTAACTCTCTATGAAGAAAGATCTCATCCAGCTGTTGAAGATCTCATCCCTGATTAACAGCACACGAAAGTAGTACTCGAATAGTATTCAACTTGGCAACAGGAGCAAAGGTTTCTTGATAGTCAATCCCAAAAGTCTGGGTAAATCCCTTTGCCACTAACCGTGCTTTATATCTGTCCACAGTACCGTCCATCTTTTGTTTGACTACAAACACCCACTTACATCCTACCGATTGTTTCCCAGGAGGAGAATCAACAAGATCCCACGTGTCATTTTTCTTCAAAGCATACATCTCCTCCACCATTGTTTTCTTCCACTTCTCATTTGCAAAAGATTCCCGCCAATTTTGCGGAATAGAAATAGAAGACAGAGAAGACAAAAAAATACAATAAGAGCTAGACAAAAAGTCATATAAGACAAAATGGGATATATGTTGTTGTGTATAAGTTCTAGTACCCTTTCGAAGTGCAATAGGAAGATCAGAAGAAGAAACCATACCAGGAGTAGTATAATCCGAATTCGAAAATGATGATTGAATAGGCAATGTATTAGTGGTCTCAACTTGCTTGTTGGTGGTGGGCTCTCTACGATGATATGTCTTCATTGTCTTGCTTCTATCGACAATTTGCCTAACAAAAGTGAGAGTAGACTCCCCCTGAAGTGGTTGCTTTATTATCTTCCCTCGTGGTATTGTATTATCCTCTTCTTGTGTTGCATTATTCTCCTCTGGGCAAGGGGTAGAACCTGTGTACTCCCCTTGAGAAGGAGGAGAACACTCTTGGGAAGGTAGAGAATCATCAGGGACTATTGAAAAAAAAGGATAAGTAATATCCAAAGTGGGGAACACCTCTACACTAGGACACTCCCCCTGAAGAGGTGGAGCCGAATAATAGGAATTAGACTCATGAAAAACCACATCCATAGATATAATGGTGTGCCTAGAAGGAGTATGATAACACTTATAACCCTTTTGAGTAGGTGAATACCCAAGAAAAATGCAGCGGAAACCGTGGGTTTCCAACTTACTCTTTGAGGTGGTGTTACGAGCATAACAAACACAACAACAAAAAAATTGGGTTAAGAATAAAAGTCGATGATCCTTGCAAAGCATCAATAAGTATGCGAAAATCAAGAATTCTTGTAGGCATATGATTTATTAAATAGGCAGCGGTTAAGATAACATCACTCCAATATTGAGTTGGGACATGACGGGCAAATATAAGAGACCTAGCGACCTCTAACAAATGTCAGTGCTTTCTTTCGACAACACCATTTTGTGTAGAGGTATCAACACAACTGGTCTGATGAATAATGCATGATTAGAGAGATACCGTTGAAACTGACTCTTAGTGTGTTCAGTGCTATTGTCACTACGAAGAATTTTCAAATTGGCATTAAACTGAGTTTGAACCATTCTGTGAAAATTTTGAAAACAATGAAAAATGTCACTCTTATGTTTCAACAAATAAACCCATGTTGTACAAGAATGACAATCGATAAAAGTGAAAAATCATCGATGACCGGAAATAAAAGTATGCCAGGAAGGACCCCACACGTTAGTATGAATCACATGAAAGGGGAAACAACTTTTATTATTTGAATATGAATATGTTGAACGAGTTTGTTTAGCTAAAACACAGGCTTCACAACAAAAAAATCATCTTTATTACAAGCTGAAACGAGACTAGGAAAAGCTTTTTCTAAAGTTCCTAAAGGGTGACCTAATTTGCAATGCCAGTAGTGAAGTTCTGTCAATGCTGAATTAACTTGACGAGGCGTAGAAGACAAAGTTAAAGTAGAAACCCTACTACCCTTGAGCATATAAAGACCACCATCTAATCTACCATGTCCAATCTCCTTCTCCGTTGCCAAATCCTGGAAAACACAATAAGAAGGAAAAAAGATTACATTACAGGTTAAGTCTCGAGTCAGAGTACTGATAGAAACGAGATTAGTAAAGAATGATGGAATATGTAAAACAGAAGATAATGGATGAGTAGGAGAGCAATTGATAAACCCTTTTCCAGCAATGGAATAGAGGATTCCATCAGCTACGCGAACTTTGTCTCTACCGAAAGTAGGGGTATATTGATTAGAAGAACTTGTCATGTGATCTGTAGCCCCTATATCAATGATCCAGGGGTTGGAAACAACAGAGATATTAACCCCCTAAAGGAGATACCTGAAGTGGCTAGGTTTGAAGCAAAAGAAGAAGATGAATTGGCAACCATGGGGGAGGCAGCAACAGCATAAGCTTTTAATAGACGTCGAAATGCCTGAAGTTCTTTCTGGGATAAATCGATATTAGTAGTAGGTACAACAGGAACAATTTCAGTATGGTTTGCCATGTTTTTTCCCTTCTTTTGTGTCCTTTTTGCCTCAAAATCTACCGATTTTTCATGTAACTTTCAACAAGTAGCCTTAGTGTGATACAGCCTATGACAGTGTTCACACTTCACAACCTCCTCAGAGGTATCAGACCAAAAGGACGAACTAGATTTGGCAATAGTGTTAGTACTGATTTGTAAAGCAAATCGATCAATAGTAGAGGGCTGAAGCATTGTTGTCCTACGGCTTTCTTCAGAGTGAATTAGGGCATAGGACTGTTCCAAAGTAGGGAATGGAGATCGGCTAAGAGCTTGAACTCGTATCTAATCATAATCAACATTTGATCCTGCCAAGAAATCATAAAGTCTGATCTTGTCCACATTTGTCTTGTAGGCAGCAACGTCCTCATCATTGGTTTGGTGATAATCGATATAATGATCTAGTTCTTGCCACAAACTCCAAAGCTCAGCATAATATTGGAATATAATCATCTCCTTCTGAGTGGTGTCATGAACCCTTTTTCCGAAGTTCATACACCTGAGCATCATTCCCAACTTGACCATAAGTATCCCTGGCAGCTGACCAAATCTATGCCGCAGTATCAGGAAGCAAATATCCTTTTGCAATATGCGATTGCATCGAGTTAAGCAAAAAAGACATTATCAAAGAGTCATTCAAGATCCACTTTTCCTGAGTAGTACCTAATGTAACCGACCTCGCAGAAGTGTCGTTGATATGTCTTGTAAGCCCCCCACCTGCAATGGTCAAGAATGTCAATTGAGACCATATCAAATAATTTGTGCCGTTAAGCTTCACAGGAATCGCAGCAAAATTAATATAATCTATACGGCCATCTCATGTGGACCCAGATAGTTGGCTGAACTTGTCCAAAAAACTAGGTAGAATTCCTCTGATAGTTGGCTAAAGTTGTCCTCCAAAAAGCAACCAAATCAGATCTAAGGGAAGGCAAAAATCGATTTTTCTAGGGTTTTGAAAACCCTAAAAAGAAATCTTTTGATTCTGATTTTTTTCCCAAAGAATCTGAAAAAATAAATATGGTGGTCCACGAACTGCGGTACTTTGGTCTTCACGTGCGAGAGGAAAGGCCAACGGCAAGGTAGAAACAATCACAAACAAGAAGATCCAAGAAATCGTAGAAGGAGTTAACCACCTATCGCAAACTGTAAAGAAGCTTTAATCTATCTCATAGAGGTGAGATTTAGGGCCGAAACTAGATTTAAAGAATCACCTCATTAGTGTTGCCCTATACTGTGAAAGAGAGGAAAGAAGAAGGTGAGAAGGAGCTGCTGTGAGGGGAGAGAGGGAGAGAAGATCGATTGGGGTAGAAGAAATTAGGGTGAGGTTTTCAGTTCAGCCCTTGCTCTAATATCATATTGAGAGAAAAACTGAACTGAATGATCGGTTAGGTCAATATGACCCCAAGCTATCTATTTATAATAAAGACAAAAGGCCAAAAATTACAATATTGCCCTTATTGCTATTATTCATAAAATAATAAAGAAAATAGACAAATAAGCCCTCATCGGCTAAATACTCTCAACAGTATATATAATTAGTTGATGTGTATGCTTGTTATAGGTTTATGAACCCTAAAAAAAAAACAAAAGGCCTTCCCTTTAAGCGTCATGCCTACATGAATTTTTTGTCATGCACTTGTACTATTTTTTATTTCCATCTTCCATATGTGCCTCTTTATTATGTAATATAATATTAAAACAGAACACGTAAGGAAATGAGTAAGGGTGACCCCTTATGTGAGTTGGTACCAGAGCACTAAGGTCGAGGGGGGGATCGTAAGAAATAATCTTTTTCCCTCCTCTCTCTCCTTCTGCGGCCTTATCGACAGGTTCTCCAGTCCTTGCTCCAGTGATTGTTGGTGTATCTTTCCTCTAGAGATAGTTTGAGATAATTTATAGTTAAGTCGTTTATCATTCATCCTTCTCCCTTGAGTTTGTTTCTTCATAGTGTTTTTTGATTGATGTTGATTTTTTTGTGGTGATTGGATCACCAAGTTGTGGTGGTTTGGGTGAGTTTCATGCATGTTCGTTGAAATTTTTTTCATCGTGGCTCTCAACTAATTGACTAGGTCCCAAGTAGTCGACTATTCTTTTATGCTAGGGTTATTTAGGTAGTCGACAAGACAATTATAGTCGACCAAAAGTACATCCGAGAAGTGAAAGTTTCTTTGAATGTCACTCTCTAGTGCTCTCAGTGGTGTTGTGCATTATTTGTGGATGTCTATTAATCCGGCAAGCTCTTTGTCTGTTGATTTAGGATAATTCCCCTATTGTTAGTCCTGGTTCAAGAACCTTTGCTGCTTATCATAATGGTACTTAAGGTATGACAAGCTTATACACTACCTTGGTCAAGTTGGATGGTACTAATTATCCTACTTGATTAATGGCTCTTGCTACTTTTATTTATGCTAATTGTCAGTATATATGGCTTGAAGTATAACTACCTACAAATCCGGATACCCTAGAAGAATTGAAGGTCACTAATGTTGCATTGCGTAATCTTTATGGAGAAATATGGTTAAATCTGTCCGTCATCTTTTCATGAATTGTGCGACAGCCCGTGAGTTGTGGAGAAAATGTGTTTTACTCTATTTCAGACAAAATAATATGGGTTGAGTTTGCGATATGTGGAAAGATTTGTTTAAAGTTAAAATTGGTGATGCTGGGTTGGCAGAGAATTATGCGTAGGAAAACATCCCTGTGGTATTTTGCTGATTATACAACCATCTCAAGTTTTAATGTTTATCCTGACGAGTGCACATAATGATATTAGTTACCATTATCAATTATCATACACCGTTAGCAAAGACGAGAAACCTTAATATGACAGATGAGTGAACAAGTGCCAGGAGGTTATATCATGACAGCTTGTAATGACCAGTCAAGATAGTGTTGTTGAAAGTCTTTGGTACCGATGAAAGGTGATAAGATCGTTGTGACCTTCTCAACATGTCTTTAGGTCGATGTCATCATCAGTTATTGTAGCAAAGTTACTGGCAAGTAGCATTGGTGGCAATGCGTGTACTTATTGGTTCAGATTAACAAGAACAATGGTGTGATATTCATTTACCAGCATGACCATTGGTACTTCAGGATGGAGCCGTTTAGCACTCTAGATTTCACAAACAAACTTGCAGAATGACTATTGAAAGATGACACTGTACACAGTACGGATGAACTGTGTACCTTACAGGATCGTTCTCTTCATGCAATAGAAGCATTACTATTTGATCTTCCGACAAAGACTGAAGATGTGATACCTGACCTCTTGACCTAACATGTTCAGATTATCTCTGATCAGGACCGGTACTATTAGGTTTTAGCCTAGATCAATACAATTGTTCTCTCCTATGAGGATAAGGGTGTTTAGTGTGCCTGTTGTCCAGCTGTTTTTACTTCGTGGCCAGCCATGCATCGTTAAAGACCTCCAGCGGCTAGTGTGAAGATCTATATAGGAGAAGGAAGGCAAAAGAGCAAGGTGGTGATGCGAAGAGTGCGAAAGAAACGAGTGAACCTACTTAGAATCTTATAAACACTTTCGAGCTCCCTATGTTCTCTATGTTTGACAATAATCACTGTAACAGCCTGAGTATTCATACGAGTGCAAGAGCAGTGCTCATATCTAGGTAGTGCGATTTATCATGATATAGGAACGACACTTGCTAAACCTTTGGCCATATCAGACAATAGTGTTATGGTGACCAGTGGTGGTCAAGAAGCTCGTGGTCATGGTGATGGTCGTGTAAATGGAACACTGATAATTCTAACTTTGATCTTGATTGTGGTCATGTTTTTCAGGGTCAATACTATTGACACCTGATTTTGGATCAATATTTTGTCCGCTTATTTTTAGAAAATTCATATAAAAAAAATCCATAGAAAGTCAAAAAAAAATTACAAAATCAACTTTGGTGGCCTTGGCCAAGCCTAAGGAACCATTTTTGACCAAAAATTATTTTTCATATTTTTCACATTTTTTAGTATTTTTAGAAAATAGGAAAATACTAGAAAATTGAAGAAAAATAGGATTCGAGGTCACAAAAATATAGAAAAAAAAATAGTCAATATTTTTATTTAAAATTCTTTGTCTTTTTTACCTCACAAAAAGTCAAAATCCAAGTTCAATCGTATATGTTCATTTATTACACATATGATGAAATTTGGTTTAAAAAAATGTCAATTGTGTCTTTTAATTTGTACTTTTTGGCATTTTAAGAGTTTTGTCATCCAATCTAATTGTCCTTATTTGCAATTTGGTCCAATTATTTGTATAAATGGTTTAATTCAATGATTTGGATAAAATTGCACATTTTATTTTAATTTAGTCCTTGAATTTGGGCATAATTGAAATTACTATCAATTCAAGAACTATATTTGCAAATTGAAGCCATTACCCAATGTTTTTCATCGTTCTAAGTCAATTGGCATAAGTGGTTTGGTCCAATTTAACTGTTTAAGCCCTCAATTGCATAATTTTTAAAATTGCAATTAAATAAAAATTTGAGATTTTCATAGAAATTGGCTAGAACTTTTAGGCAAAAATATATTTTTAGATATTATTTGTGTCCTAAGTTCGATTCTGAGGCTTAATTGTGAAATTTCCCACAAAATTATGATTAATTTTGAAAAAATCAAGTCATAACCGGTTTTAACCAGTCAGACCGTCCGGTCGAACCGGTCCGCTACTGTGTCGTCTTCTTTCCCAAAAGCCCGCGCAGATGAGCATTGGCAGGCCAAACTTCGATGGTCACATTAAAGGCTCAATTGACCATAATCGGCAGATTTATGATAGGGCTTTTAATCTTCAGGATAAGACACATCGATCAGGACTGGCGGCATCATCAATGATCACCGGAGCAAGGCGAAATTGGTTGGTCAAGATCACGGTAGCCATGAAAGTCAACCTTCACGGAATGGCCAAATTGGACATCCATTCGCGTGCATCGGAAAACGCTTTCGACTTAACGGAATTGCCCACCGTCTCTAGCGTCGTTTGGACCAAATGGTACGCACGGTCACGTGCCATTTGGAGTTGGTTAGTTCCCTCCTGATTGACGGTAAAATTTCAAAATGGGGATATAGCCTTGGAGGGCTTTCTAGAAGAAAAGGTTGGTGAATTCGGTTGAGGAGGAAGAACATGAGAGAGAGAGAGAGAGAGAGAGAGAGAGCGAGCGAGCTTGCCTTCCATCGTCATTGTCAAGGGCTTGAGCTCAAACTGTCGAAGCACTGGTTGGGCTCTTCTGAGCCAAACCGAAACTTCTGAGTATCGCTAGGAGGTTGCCCGAGCTCCAAGGAAGCGATTGCCACCGACCGCGCCGCCTGAAACCACGAGAACAAATGAGACACAGGTTCGAGCTTCTCAATGTGCATCAATGGCGACTTGCCAATCTCACGCTCATTCTTGCATTTAGTGGGTGCGTTTTGTTCCCCGAGCATCACTGACCATCATCGCATCTTCATTTTGCGTTGATTTTGCTTTAGCACTTTGAATCGAGTCACCAAACCTTCCGCCATAAATCGAGCACTGTTCAAACTTGCCTAGCCAAATCTAGGCTATGCGGGCTCAATCGAAGCCCGAGGTAAATATTCTGAACCTCTTATAATGCTTCTGTATTGATGAATTGAATTAAAATGTTATGAATCGCTTGATTAGAGTAGCTATACCCGTACTGGTTCAAACTTTCCTATGCATGATTTCATGGACGAAATACCTTAATTATGATATATATGAAACTAGACGATAAGACGAGTCAAATGGAACTGGCTGTATGTTAATCGATCTAGGTTTAGTCGTTCATCGGCGCCGAAGAAATTTCGACAATCCATTCCGTTGGGTTCAAGAGGTTGAAGAAGAAGCTGATGTGGCGGAGTCAACGAGTCAAAGGTCTAGGTGGCAGCACGTGATTGGTCCACATAGGTGCTGAGTTGGTTTGACCGTTAGTTTGTTAGGTTGAATCAGCTTAGATTGGACGGTCTAGATTAATTGAGTCCTATTTTTAATGGTTTTCCGATTAGTAATTAGGAATATCCGAAAATGATTTTATAATTAGAAAATCAGAACAGACTGAAACGTGCCGTTTAGATTAGTGGTCAAGCGCCGTCGTTTAGATTAGTGAGGATGGACGATCAAGATTGAATCTTGATTTTTAATCGTGGCCGTAGGTTTAAATAATCATATCTGACGGTTGTGGAATAATCGACTGTTGATCTAAGCCGTAGGATTTAGTCAGCTGATCCTAAGGCCATGGAGTAGCCACGTGGTTCAATAGAAGCCATCGGATTAAGTTCGAATAATAAAAAATAAGAAAAACATGGAACGGCGTCGTTTTGGTAAAGCTGGGCACGCGGATCCGGGTCTAGGCCGAGTTCTGGTCCGAATGGATCGAGTCGACCCGATCCGAATTATTTTTTAAAATAAAAAATTAATAAATGATTTTAAAAATTAAAAAAACGAAAACATTCTAGAAAATTCTAAAAAAAGTTAGAAAATCCCAAAAAATCCCAAAAAACGTAGAAAAATTGTAGAAAATTCTCAGACACTCAAGAAATTCCCAAAAATCAAGGATTGACTATAGATGACTAGTCAATCCTATTTTTGAGATTTCTTATCCGTTCTTCTAGAAATTGACAATATTACACTTTAGGGGTAAATCGTCTCTGCTGTAGAAAATTCTCAGACACTCTAGAAATTCCCAAAAATCAAGGATTGACTATATAGATGACTGGTCAATCCTATTTTTGAGATTCCTTATCCGTTCTTCTGGAAATTGACGATATTACACTTTAGGGGTAAATCGTCTCTGCTTTGTATATGAGATAGGTCGAGAATGCCAAGACAAGAATTAGGGTAGGTGATCAATTCTTCTGCTTGGGTTTTCGAATCTCGTCCTTTTTCTAAAAATGACAATTTTATCCCTCAAATGGTAAATCATCTTTCTTATTTCGATCGAATCATGAAAATTGTTCAAAATTAGAATTTAGATCTGGTGATTGACCAATCTTTCTATTTGAAATTTTCACTTCTCATTACCTTCTATAGTGACGATTTTGCCTCTCAAAGAGTAAATCGCTTCTAAAATTCTAAAAAGTTTTTGAAAATTTTCCAAAAATAGGAAATGGATTGGTTTGGTAACCAATCTTATTTCCACAACCTTTTGACCTCACATTTCATCTGAAATGACAAATTTGTCATTTTAGGGCAAATTATCCCAAAACTCTTCAAAATCACAATTTTGCCCCTCAAGGGTAAATCGTGTCAAAAATACTCCTAAACCTTGATTGACATTTATCTAGGCTAATAGGGCCTTACTAACGATGCCACATTGCATTCATATGATTTATCCGCACATTTTGAATTCTTGATTTGTGCATTTATTTTTACTGATTGGGAGTGCTAGGATAGTCGCTTCTATCTGCAAGAATTCCTAGATTTAAGGTCTGTACCCCACTTATCTGCATGAAATCTTAGGTTTAGATAAATCATTCAACTTAGGTACCGAAAGGGCATCAACTCTAATAGTTGGCGTAACAAAGTACTCGATCCCATTTCTTTGGTTTCTGCAGAATAAAATAGAGTGCTCCCAACTATTCGGTATGGTTTCCAAGCGTACCCTCCACAAAACGATTGGTGACAACTCCTTGGCATATACATGTATCACATGTCACTAGACCACACCAAAAGTCGACCACATATTCCACTGCTGCGATTTGGGTAGTGAACCTTGGAAGAGGCCCACATCCGATCAGACATTGGACGGCCCATTAGCCCTCGCCTCACGAAGGAGGGTCGCGACAAATACTAGTGATTTTAAGAGAGCTTGTGGACGTTGCTTTTGTACTCATTGTCAGTTTGTTGGATATATTGTTGATTATTGCTATGATCTTCATCCTATGCTATGGGGTCTATATGCTTCTTTTGATACTGAGCCTTGGTCTCCTTCACGTGGACCTCCTTCTGAACAAAGCATGGTGAATTCACTTTTGCAGAATATGATGAGTTAATTAGAGCACAACAGCTTAGTGTTTCTTCTAGTCCTATTGCTACTTTGGCACAACACAATGATCATACATGTCTCTTGTCCAATACAGCCACTCCTCGTCCTTAAGTTATTGATTTGGGTGTCACCCATCATATGACTAGTGATCATGTCTTCTCATCCACCTCGTCCGTTTTGTCCACTTCGGTCACCTTCGCAAATGGTTCTCAATCCAAGGTGACAAATACATGTATTGTATCATTGAGCTCCTTCATGTCTCGACCTTTTGTTTACTATATTTTACTCCTTTATATCTATTATCATTTAGCTTTGCCTGTGACCTTGACTATGATAGGATCTTTTCTTCATCTTTGTGTTTTTCAAGATCGAAAGATCAGATGACGAATGGGAAGTGGGTGTGAGGCTTGTGGATTGTACCTCCTGAACCTTGAGATTATTGTTGTTGCTACTACCATTCAAAAGAAGGTTGTAGATAACTCTTATCGGTTACATTGTTGTCTCGATCACCCCTCAGCATACATACTTTGTGTCTAGTTTTGGTCTTCAGTTTGATTGTGAAATGTATCAATTAGGTAAGTACAATCGTGTATCCTTTTTCCGATGTTTTGAATCTATGCCCCAGCCATTCAAGTTAGCCCATCCCGATATTTGGGTGCTAGTCCAAGAATCTTCATTTGATTTTCATTATTTTGTTACTTTTATTAATTATCATAGTCGTACAACTTGGTTATAACTAGTAAAATATTATACTAAAATATTTTATTATTTCTGCCATTTTTATAATGAAATACGTTCTCGGTATGACTATCCTATTAAGTCTTGCATACAGACAATACTCATGAATATTTTTCTTCTTCTACCTTTATTTCATCACTTGAATATCATGTTATTTTACATCACTATTCTTACGCTCACACTCTACAATAAAATGGGGTTGCTGAATGTAAGAACCATCATTTGTTAGATATTGCTTGTTGTCTATTTCTCTACACCCATATGTATAAGTTATTCTAAAGCTATGCTCTTTTTTGCGGTATGTCGTCTTATTAATCGACTTCCGTCCTCCGTTTAAAAGTAGCTATCCCTTTTGCTCTTCTTCATCCTGATCATCTTTTGTGGTCCATTTGTCCTCGTATTTTTGGGCGTACCTATTTTTTCCATTCTCTATCTCCTAAGTTGGAAAATTATCACCTTGTGCCAAAAATAAATGTATTGGTCGATTACTCCCATACTCAAAAGGGAGTATATTTCTTCTTATGTGACTTTCATTGATGATCAAGCATATTTTGGCAATGTTTATCCTCCAACACCATCATCAATGGATCTTCAGCTACATTTCATTCCTTGTCAGTTGTTTTCGCTACTTGCGATTATACCTCCTGCTGCCTCTTAGTTGGAACCACCGCCAGTTCTTTCTACTAATGATTTGCCCAATCTAGGATCAACTGCATCAACTCCTCTTCACATCTATACATGTGGTTTTTTTCCATGTCAGGGGTCGTGGCTCTCTATTAGCAAATGTCTCACCACCTCCTCTGACCTTAGCTTCTGATTCTCTTCCACTAGCTCCGATCGATACTCTTATTGATCACCATACTCGATCTTGTTATCATTTGTTCTCATTTTGTGTCTTATCATAACTTAACCCCTCATATGTATGCTTTTGTGTCGTTCCTTGCATCTATGTATCCGCCAGATAATGTGTAGGAGGCTTTAGCCCATCCAAGTTAGAACCGTGCTATGGAGGATAAGATGGTCACATTATATCATAATCAAGCTTGGAAGCTTGTCCTTTTGTCTCCTAATAAAAAATTGGTTGGTTGTTGTTGGGCATTTGTTGTGAAGCACCTTGGCAAGAAGAAGAATGAAGTGGTAGGAAGCAATGCATAAGTAGAATACCGAGCAATGGCCCATGTGATACTTTGAGATGTTGTGGCTAACACGAATACTAGAAGAACTTCAAGTAACAATGAAAATTCCTATGAAGATGTACTATGACAATAAGAGTGCAATCAACATTACACATAATCCAATTCAACATGACAGAATTAAGCATGTTGAGATCGAAAATTGAATCAAGAACTATTTGTATGTCATTTATGCCAACAGCACAACAAATAATTGAATTCTTATAAAGAGACTATTCAGACCTAACTTTGAGTCTCTCGTCAACAAGTTCAGCATGATAGATACATATGCATTGTTATCAATAAAAGAGTAATTATTTTATTTCTTAGATAAGAATGAGTACTTATAGGTTTAAGGTTAAACCTAGTACCATTACACATATAATTCTAATTTGCTAATATTCAAAAGTAATATACCCAACACTCCCCCTCAAGTTGGAGCATACATATAAAAAAATCCTAACTTATCACAAATCTATGAAACTCGTCCATGTGAAAGAGATTTTGTGAAAATATCTACTAGTTGCTCTTCAGATTGTCTATGCACCAATCGTATGTCTTGACAGTTTACCTTTTTATGAACAAAATGACAATCCACCTCTATATGTTTCCTCGCTCGTGAATACTGGATTGCTAGTAATATGAATAACATACTGGTTGTCACAACTGCAACTAAATGATCCAGTTATAAGCAGTCTAATCTCAGCTAACAACATACGAATTCATTGAAGTTTACCAGTAACGTTAGTCATAGCACGATACTTGGTCTCTGCACTAGATCGAGAAATAACAGAATGCTTCTTACTTTTTCACAACACAAGATTGCCACCAAGAAAGAAATAGAATCCCAAAGTTGATCGGTGATACATAGGGCAACCATCTTAATCAGCATCAGAATATCCTGTCACCTTCAAAAACTTAAGGTTAGAATACCAGTTACACAAAGATACCTTGATTTTGGAGCACAAGTCCTAGACCTGGAACTCTCAATATCGAACAATTTGTAGAGTGGCTTGCCAATGAGTTGTATGAGGAGAGCTCATAAATTGACTCATCACACTAGCAGCAAATGAAATATATGGATGAGTAATGGTAAGATAATTTAACTTACATACTAACCGTTGATACTTCTCTGGATCGTGAAGAAGTGCTCTGTATTCATTATCAAGCCTCACTCCAGGTCCATAGGTATATCACCATGCTTAGCATCATATAAGCCAACCTCCTTAAGAATGCTAAGAGCATACTTTCGTTGGGAGAGAACAATATTGTGATCAGCATAGGCAATTTCGATGCCAAGAAAATATCGAAAACGGCCTAGGTCTTTAGTGTTAAACTACTTTTGTAAAAATTGCTTGAGTCATTGCCTAACTTCAATATCACTTCTTGTGACAATGATATCATCAACATAAATAAGAATAACACATCCTTTTGAAGATGACATACTAAATACTCAGTGATCCACACTACACCAATGCATACCAAAAGTGGAAATCGCTTCACTGAAGCGGCCAAACCAACACAATGAGATTACTCAAGTCCATAAAGAGCTTTTCGCAACCGACGCATCATTTTTCCCATAGCAACAAACCCAGGTGATTGCTCCATATATACTTCTTCATGAAGATCACCACGAAGGAATGCATTTTTCACATCAAGCTAATGAAGAGTCCACTGAGATCGAGTAGCCAAGGAAATAACAATACAAACAGAAGGAATTTTAGCTACCAAAGAAAAAATCTCATCATAGTTAATATCATAAGTTTGAATATACCTCTTTGCCACAAGACGCATTTAAAATGGCTCAACTGAACCATGTGTTCAACAATAAAAACTCAATGACAACCTACCAATTATTTATTAGCTCGCAATGAAACTAGCTCCCAAGTCTTATTATGATGCAATGCAACCATCTCCTCTTCCATAGCACGTGCCCAATTTGGATGGGTCAAAGCCTCCTGCACACTATTCGACACGTACACATATGCAAGAGATGACATAAAGATAGACATTTGAGGCTTAAGTTATGATAAGGCACAAAATTAGAAAGAGGATACCGAAACCGAGTACGATAAGCAATAGGAGAACTGTCAAGAGACGGTGGAAGAGGATTGGAAGCCTAGACCAAGGGTGTTAGTGATGGAACACTTGTTGGTAAAAATGTATGGCCCAAACAGGTTCAAGACCACATGTATAGACCTGAAGAGAAGTCGGTACTGGTGGTCCTAAATTCAATGGAGCATCATTAAAATTAGAAGGCGGTGGCTCCAATTGAGACATATAGTTAATGGTGCTTGAGGATGAACATGGCCAAAATATGTTTGATCCTCATAGAAAGTCACATCAACAAAAATATATTCTTGGCGATGAAAATGATTATAGCAAACGTACCCTTTTTGGGATGCAGGAGTAACTCACGAATATACATTTTTCAACACGATGTAATAATTTGTCCAACCCAAGAGACAAAGCACAAACAAAATAGACCCATCCAAAAATACAAGAATGAACAGACCACAAAGAATGATCAAGATAAAGAAGATCATAAGGAATAGCTTCTTCCAACACAGAGGACAGATGATGATTAATAAGATGACATGATGTAAGAAAAGCATTACAGTAGAAGTACTTAGGCATATGAGTATGAAGAAGCAGACAATGCGCAAGATCCAATAAATGATGGTTTTTACGTTCAGCAACTCCGTTTTGTTGCGGAGTGTGAGCACAAAACTCATATGTAAAATGCCATGAAATTCTAAAAATGAAATGAAAGTGGAAGAAGAGGAGTATTCACAAGCATTGTTTGTATGCAAATACTTAACAAAATATAATGATATTGAGTAGAACTTCATAATAAAATTGGCGAAAAGAATGAAAAACTTCAATAGACCTTTTATGAAATATAACCAAGTCATGCAAGTACAATCATCAATAAAGGTGACAAAATAATGGAGACCAAATGAAGACTCTCAACTAGAAACCCACACATCGGTGGTTGGGAAGCATGACTCGAAACGCGAGGGGAAAAAGAGACACAATGATATTTACCTAACCGACAAGTTTCATAAATTAAAATGAAGACCTGACTAAACACAAAAGGAAAACGTTGAAGTAGGTTTGCTAATGGGTGACCAAGATGACAATATAATCAATATGGATGATCCACAGGTTTGCAATAATATCAAGATCCGGAATGTACAATCACCAGCCTCACGCCCACCACCTATTTGTCATCTAGTCTTCCGATCTTGAAGAACGTGGGAAGATGAAGAAATGACAATATCGCAGTCAAGATCACGAGCAATAGAACTGATAGATAATAAATTGCAAGGAAAGTGTGGAATATGATAAACAAAAGATAATAAGACAGAGAAACTTAATAATACATAATTAGTACCAGTTTCTTTGGATTGAAAACCATTTACTAAAGTGACTAATGCAGAATGAACAAATGAGGTGAATGTGAGAAGATAAGAAACCAATCATATGAAAAGTGGCACATAAATCAATAACTCGAGGATGAGGAGTAGTTGTACTGGACAGTGAACAAGTAAGATCATTGTGTTGTGCCAAAGTAGCAGTAGAACCAGATGCAACACCACTCGCACTCTGTCGTACTCTAACCAACTCATCATATTCGGCGCAAGTCAAGTTTATTGTATCCACCGACCAAAAAAAAAAGTTTATTGTACCCTATCTAGAATAGAGTCCAAGTGAAGGAATCCAAGGTTCGGTATCAATATAGGCATGTAGACCCCGTCGCTTAGGGTAGAGGTTATAACAATAATCTATCATATGCCTAAAAAGTTGACAATGAATACAAAAAAGATTCCACCACTTCCTCTAGAAGCATTATTACTGGCCACCATGAGTGACATCGCAGCCTTGAAAACTATGACCTTGACTACGGTAAGAATTGCTAGAATTCCAATGTCCATGGACACTAGTACGACCATGAATTCCTTGACCTCCACAAGCCACCATAACACTATTGTCTGCTGAAATCTTGGGACTAGAAGTGTAACAAGTAGCCCGAGAATAAATTTCTTCTTTGGAATGAAGAGTGCTCTGAGAAGTAATATGTTGTTGCAGGGCACTGTGGTCCAATCCAAAACCGTGGAGAGAGAGCACGGTTATCATATTCGCTTCTCGTTGCTGCATCTGAGTAAGCATGGTAACAGGTAGGAAATAAGACTTGAGGCGCTGATACAAAGACATAAAGTGAGCATAATATTTTGTCAACCCAGCATTGCCAATTTGGCTTCAAATAAAGCCTCCCACATATCACAAACTAAATTCATATTATTTTATCCAGAATACAGTAAAGCACATTTTGTCTTCACAGGCTGTCGCACAATCCATGAAAAGATGGCAAATAGATTCAGTCATACTTCTCCATAAAAGTGTACATAAATAGCATCAATGTAGTTCAAATCTTCTAGACTAACTAAATCTTCATATGGTTCTTCTTCAAGCTATTTAGACTGGCAATTGGAATAAATAAAGGTTGAAAGAGAACCACTGACTAAGAAGTATAATTGATACCGTCCAATTTGATGAAGGTACTGTGTAAACCTTTCATGCTATAATATCCTGAACTCGAAGAAGCACTAGCGGGGACCGACCCCGAAATTATAAATAGAGAACTTGATAAATCAGTAGACATCTAAACAAACCTCTAACTAGGAACTTGACCCATATGCAATCAAGTAAAATACACCACTTCCAATATCACTTCTTCGAGTATCCACAAATATCACTTCAAATTCAGACACAACACTCACATTTTGGACACCATAGACCACCAAATTTAGTCAAATGTAGTACCGTATTCAACGATCTCGGCAGCCACATCAAATTCACTCCTACTGACCACCAATTCAGCCAAAAACATTAGCAAATTCAATTCCCTCCCACCCCCGACACCAATATCTTCCACCGATCACTAAATTTAGCCAAAAAATAGCAAACACATTCACTTCCACAAATCGCTAAGATTCACTTCCACAGATCACCAAATTCAATAAACCCAGCAAACGCACCATTCATTTAATCTACATATTAGTAAGCCTGATAAACTCTCCTAAAGTACGACCATTCGTGAGGAATCCACACAAAAGAGGTCTGAGGCGAGAAAATCACGTTCAACAACATTGATAACTAGGTTTTTTTACTTAGATGACTTCCAGCAACAACAGCTAGTAGTGCGTGACCCTGAATTAAGATCACCTGGTCTGGGAGATACTGGGCTGAGGTCACCGAGATCTGGACGAGGTCGCTGAGAGCTGGGCAATGCTCGAGAGGTCGCCAAGACCTGCACGAGGTCGCTGGAGCCTAGGAGAGGATCTTGAATTGTCGGTGAGATCTACGGAGGCAAATTGCATAAGATTGTTAATTAACGATGGGTATTGTCAATTCTAAGGTTCAGATTTTAATTTTGGGTTGTGGTACCATGTTATCGATAAAAGAGCAATTATTTTTTATTTCGGCAAAGGGAGAGTAGGAGTGTCAATATTTATGTATTGCGCGCCTTTTAGTGTCAATATTTTTTTGATCACTTAAGTACCAATTTAAAAAAAAAATGATCATTTCAGTGCCAAGTCCGGTGAACATTGCCGAAAAGCACATGTGGCGCCTACACAACTCGTCAGAGCATCCTAGTCAAAAAATAAAAATTCAAAATAATAAAAAAATTCACTTAATATTAAAAAAGTAAAAATAAAATAAAAATAAGCTAAAAATTAACGAAAATAATTTTAAAAACTGTTGCAGCGGCGAGGGCCAGCGATGGTTGTGGGCCCTCGCCGTCGTGGCCCACCATCACCGACCAGCGACGGGTGGAGGAGTGCCCGGTGGGGTCGTCGATCCCCAGCGACTCGCAGACCCCATGGCAAGGCCGACCTCACCCAGATCTGTATGAGGTCGAGCCTCGTTGTGGCTGGGCGAGGCCAAAATCGCCTAACCACTGCTTGACCCCATGGCAAGGCCGACCTCGCACCGCCTAGATCTGTGAGGTCGAACCTTGCCTTGGCTGGGCGGGGCCGGAATTGCCCAACCACCACTTGTCGTGGTCGTGGTTGAGTGATTCCGACCTCGCCCAGATCTGGGTGAGGTCAGCCTCACCGTGGGATTTGCGAGGCCTGGGCCTACCACGATCGGGCCTCGTCGACCCCTGGCAAGGGCTCGCGAGGGTCACCGAGAATCGACGACCTCGTCGGGTACTCCCCCACCATCACCGGCCATTGTCGGGTATGGTGAGCAACGGCGGCAAGGGCTCACAATCCTTGCCAATGCAAGTATAATTTTTTTAAATTTTTAACTTATTTTTCTGGTTATTTTTAATTTTTTTAAAAAAAATCAACTTAATTGTTAGTTTAAAAATTCATGTGGCTTTTATGTGGGCTGAATTTCAAAAGGGAAATTTCCATGTGGACGCAGAAATTAATAAAAAAAAAATACCACGCGTATTGTTTGCCCGAAATTTGCACTTAACTAATTATTTTTTACCGGAATTAGCATTTAAGTGATAGTTTTTTCTCTTATTTGGCATTTAAGTGATCCAAAAAATAGGCACTAAAATGCGTACCATACATAAATATTAGCACTTCTGCTGTAATTTTGCACTTTTATTTTCGAGATAAAGAGGAGTACTTATAGGCTTAGGGTTAAGCCTAGTATAATTACACATATAATCTAATATTTTAAAGTAATAAACCCAACATCAACTTGAAGGGAATGTCAAATTAGGAGAAACTCTCTAGATAAGAAATTGTTTTGTTTCATTTATTTTAATTTCCTTTCAAATCTGAATACTTAGAATTAGGAAATAGATCACTTAAATCAAGTAGAAAATCTGCCCCTGTTTTTACTTGTATTTATTGCTATTTTCTAGGTGCTCTAGACCCTATTTATATGTTGTACTCTGTAAGTATGTGATAATCAATAAGAAACAGAAAAGAATAAAGAATAAAAAAAAACCATTTTTCTTCTTTGAAATCTGCAATATGTGCGAATTACCACAAGAACAATTCTTCCGACATTCTACTGCGGCAAAAAGTTTTGAACCGGCCGCTTCGTAAACCCAACGGATAATTTTGTGTCTTTGATATATGCTTTTTTCTTTCCGCTGGAAGAAACAGGACAGCTGATGACATTACAAGAGAAGGTAAAGAATGAGACTTTGACTTACCATCGGCGGGACTATACATTTCTCTCCTTTTTCATGTGAGAACATTTCTTTTTCCAACAAAATTTACATTTTGGAAGATATCCGACTTTTCATCGCTAATGATACAGGTAAAACTCAATGTATTGAAAGAAACAGAATGACGCAATCGCCGCCAAAAATAAAATAAAATAAAATAAAGAGGGGCAGTCGCAACAATTGTATCAAGTTCTGAACAGTGATTGAATCGAGGGCCGGCCTTCTTGCTTGTCCATGAGCACACATCTGGAAGGTGGACCGAATATGCTCAAAACCACCTGCAATTAGAAGGTGCAGGTTGCTCAAGGAAGTCACAAAAGGTTCCTCCTCTTAAGGAGGTACAGTATCATAACAGCAGTCATTTCACAGAAGCGTAGGGACTGCACTTGCTTATTGGGAGACATTTGGTCCGATCGATAGCGTGTAAGAGAAACAAAGATAATTTCTGCCTATTTGCTGCAACACTAATTAGAAGTCTCCAAATGAGGGCACAAATTCCTCCTTCTCCCTAGCAAGCAATATGGATGAGCCCCAGCTATCATGGAAAAGGAAGTGGATAAGAAATGCATCAAGCATGTAAACCGAAGAAAAAAACTCACCGGTAGAAATACGAGCCCATGCAGGAAACCCAGGAGGACAAGTGCAAGGTACATCTGGAAGTAGTATACCTGTGAAGATGCTAGCAAAGCTGAGAAAATCCTGGAAAATCTTGACGGATCAGTCATAATGAAAACTCAATGATATTTACTGACCACAAAAACTTCAGTCCTTGAGAAGCAAAGTACGAGGACCCCAACCAGTTTCGTTAGCGTGATTCCACTGCAAATGAACGTTTCACAACATAAGTTGGAAAAATTTGCCCAAACCAGGATAAAAGAAACAGCCAAGCTATAGAAAGGATGACCTATTTAACAATCTAAAGAGGCATCACATACCCTAGTTGCAACTTAAGCATTTCTTCCTCCTTATGCCTCATCTTCTTTCCTCCTCCTCATTCCGCGCCCCCCCCCCCCCCCCCCCCCCTCCAAAAAAACAAAAAAAAAAACTCTCTCCCCCGTGCTTGGAGGAAATTGCAAATAAAGTTTTTCACTGTCACAGGGTAGAATATAGTTCTACCCTCTCCAGGCTTCCGCATATTGATAAATTCATCTATATTCCAGTATAAGGCTCCAATGAACATTCAGAACCAGTATGTTGATGTTGTTCTTTTTTTTTTTTTTAACAGTCAGGTTCAGAATTCAGACAAAGCAGCTTATATTTTATCTTTCTTCTCTTGTTTCCTTTTTCTTTTTGGGTTTTTTTAACTTCACAGAGAAGGTGGGTGTTAAATATAGGTGGATCCATTAGGAGAGAAAAGAAAGAGAACCTAAAAACAGAAGCTCCCATTGTGACTAGAGCTTCGTTCATGCGTTGGTCTTTATCTCCACTGCTCACCTGCAACACGAGGGCTATGTAATCAAATTTGTTCAGAGAGATTGACTTTGCCAAGCAAAGGCAGTGTGAATCCTTCTCTAAGACAGAGAAGTAACTATCAGTAATTGATTAGTGATGTACAGGTGGAGAAGAGAAGATGCTAACCGAGAAAGCATGCGTAATATGCACGCAGAACTCGACCGCAATCCCAACTGACATTATCAAGTTAACAACAGAGAGAGCATTCAACTGGATTTTCAGAATTGCCATCACCCCCTGCAGATTCCCATCTCTTAAGTGCTTCCGTTAACAAAAACATAACAAACACAACTATGCTGAATGGCTTATCATTGTTTTGCACAGAAAAAGAAATTTATACAGAAGAGAGACAGTACCAAAAGATCAATCACAATCATTGCTAGCACCAGTAGGATGATCACTGAACTCCATAAACTGCAGAGAGTCAGATTTAGCAGTTTGTGTGAAGAATCACAAGTCTACAACTACGGTTTGGTCACAACCCTCTTTTTAACCTAGAGGTTAAGAGAGACAATTTAACGAAGAGCTGATAATTTACCTGCAAGTTATAACCAAACACACTATGAATACAGCACCTGTTAAAAGAATTGCAGATTTGATCAGTATTAAGTTCAAAGCAGATATAATTAGAGGTAATATAACTATGTCTAATACAGCATAAAAAGGGAAGTCTCAACAGTGTCGAATTTGACTTGATTTAATTCCATTTTCAAAAAAAAATTGCATAATGCGGAATATTTGGTTATCACCATATCGACACGTTCAGATTGTTGCAAGAATCATACATACCTAAAGGCACCAACAATGAAACCCAAACTAAACAAGCATTAAGTGAGGAGAAGTGTGAAAACTGGTCGGAGAAAATGCTTCAATAACAGATAAATGGACTTTGTCATTAAGAGCATCCAAGGATTACACACGAAAGAAGGCACACATATAGAAGCTTTGCTTGTAGAGTTCATTGACTATACTGACCAACAGCTATAGCGAGGTTAATCAGTGCCGTCCTCCAAATGTCAAGGTACTGCTCGAAAAACATATAGAAGACTGAATATGGGAAAATCTCAATCTGCACAGAGAAAGAATATTCGTCATAGCAGATCAGAGTAAAGCTGCTAATATGCACTCTTGTTCAAGTCTTTCGGTCCATAATAATTAAACATGGCTGCATTTGGTGTACCATAAACGGCCCCAGTAAGACAGAACAAGGTAGCATAATATCTCACGTGATTATATATCACATTTGGAGAATAACCAGAATGTCCTACCCTATTTGACGTGCCTCCAGTGAATATCGAATAGCATTAAGATCTCCTTTTTCTATTCAGAGAATGACAATATCACCGAAGCCTGTCCTATTTAGTTTTGAATAGGTCCCAATTTCAAAGAAAAAGGAACTTCGGTCAAAAGTAAATACATCTTTCACAGGGAAAAGGAAAGGCATCAGTGCTTCGTCACGCCACTGTGCAAGCCATTGGGTGGAAACTAATGAATGCTAGTCGCTGATTAGAAAAAGTTGAGAGATAGAGAGAGATGTTCCCATGTGCTTGTGCATTAAGCCAATAGCAACAAATAGCAAAAGCTCTAAGGATTGTCAGAGCCAATTGCGGTTGCATCATGTGTGCGCCAAATAGCCATCAGCATGTGTGTGTGCCAGGAGCCATCAGTCACATCCCTCCCTTCCTCTCCCTCACCTACCAACCTACCTCCCTCCCTCGCTCAAGCTTGCCGTTCTTGATCGTATTCCGTACCCAGTCTATCTAATCCAATCTCTAATTTGCATAGAAAACGAAAAGCTGTAGGGATTGAGCTTTCACTAGTCTTTACATTAGTTAAGGAAAAAAAAAACACAATAGAATGACTGGACAACCCCATTAAGAGTACCACTAATACAATTCAGCACTAATTGTGCAGTTTATTAACTTAGATGCACTGACATATTAGTTACTAAATTAAGTGGCCCACTAAAAAAATCACTTTAATTTAATTATTCATCTCATAACCCAATTGAAAAATACAAAATCGTCTTAACAGACATCATAAAAGTGCAGTGTTTACTTGGTTTACCGATTTAACAATCTACAACGCCAAAATAAAGTGATAATTTTTCTCTCTTAACTCAGTGCACAGCAGAAATTCCACTAGCTTGAAAATATATGCCGGTATATGCAGTATAAGGAAAATTTAAAAGCTGGATAGAACATTGCTTTTTATACAAACCCAATCATGACATAGAAGGATTTACTATTCGATTGCTTTGGAAAAATATGGTTAGAGTAATTTGAACAAGAATGCTAATTATGAAGTTACAATCAAAACAAATAGAGGTGACACTTTTTGTCGCTGTGCATGTTGATACCTTTAAGGAGTCCGAAACTCTTGAACTGAATTCCCTTGCAGCTCTCAACGAATTGACATAATCAGCCTGCAATAAATAATAGTTTAAATTTAGATTCCAGCTGGAAAGATCTTCACTAGAAACTGTTGTGGCAAATTAACACCTGCTTATTGAGCGGGGTGTGGTATGTGCGGAATGAAGATGCTTGGATAACTCCACTCTCGTATCCTAAAAGAAACATGTTAATAGCCAGTTATTTTCACTTAGTGCATAATAATGGTTTCACTTCACAGCCAAGCTTGGCTGTTTATCATGAGGGTCACGTATAGTCGTGCAAATTACAGACCTAATAATTCCACACTGGTAGTGTAAGCTCCATGCCCTCCTTTAGAACAATCAGCTGAGGGCAATGCACTAAGGAACCAAGGAAGCTTCTCTTTAAATTGAGATGTTGATGGTCGGTCATTCTGAAGATCTGAGTGATGGAAGCACTGAAAACATCAAAAGATACACATATCAATCAAGTAAATGCCACTTCATTTATTTTTAGTAAGATATGCCAATTGCCTCTCACCTTCATTGTTGCGCTGTTGAAAATGTCAAAACCAAAAATAAAATAAGAATAATCTCCGATTACAAGATTTAGTCTACATTACCGTTGTACAGTCTTTGCATAATCCAACTGCAGCACAGGAAGTTTGACCAGAGGGACAGCAAGGTGGCTGGAAAAAAAAAATACTTCATGTAAATCGAAATATATCTAGCAATTATAGAATATTAATGCTACAAAAATACAGATAATTCTAGATATGATAAGATAAATCCTCTTTTCAATCCCCACAAACTACTACCAGGCCTAAATCAAACTTAGATTAGACCTATCATTCAACCCTTGATATGACAAAATTCATCTCATCCACAATGACTACTGTTACATAGATGATCATTCATAGCAGTGGACTATGGTTCCATAAACAGAAGAATGTTGGCTTCCTATGAATTGCCAAACTCATGGAAATCACAACCCTACATTATATAGCAAACTACAAAAGGCCCCTTCACACAATATACATCATATTCAAAGACCCCTTTACACAATATACATCATATTCCCGAACTAGTCAAATGATGTTCTTGTTATAATCGAAGACCTGATCATCTGGGGGACAATAGCTCCCATTTGTAAACTTCCGACAGCAACCAAAAGCCTCTGGTGATATCCAAACAAGAAAATCATCAAGCCATGAAGCAGCTGGCTTTGCAATGTAGCTTGATTGTGGTGCCAAGGATGCCCTAGCAATCTACAGCAAAAATACCACAGAGAATTAAATTTTGAAACTGAAGTGAATGCCATCGATCAAAAGACTAATGGAAAATTTGAGCTTGCTGCAAAGAAAATTTCAACTGCCAATCAGCCACTTTGCAGAATCTCTCATATGAGTCTTAAAATCCGAATTCCATGCAGCATATAGACTTTCCTTTAATGTCTCTTATCCCAATAATCACAACCCTTTTCCATGAATTTTTGACAAAATTATGATGGCAACAGTGACATCAAACTGAAGAAGGATTTGTATCATAGTAATCAAAGCAATTAGCAGTCTTATGAAATGTTTTGTAACTTCAGGGAAATAGACTATTTAAAAACTACACCACGTCTTCCTAAAGTTTTAGAACAATTGGCGGTAGTCTCACAAAATCTCACATGGTATCAGTAAAGAGATTCCAAGTTCGAATTTTTCCAGGCCCTATTTGACTTCCCAATGAAACATTTCGCCACTCAGTACTAGGTAAAAAGACCAAACTAAGCATGAGTGGGAGTGGTAGAATATTTAAATGTTAAACCACACCTTCCTCTAATAGTTAAAGCCTTTAGAATAGTTGGCAGTAAACCTCCTTGCTCTGGTACTATGTGATATGACCACTGCTAATTATTCTAAAAGCTTAAAGCTTAAGCTGTTGGAGACATAATATTTAAATATTAATGAAGATGAGGAATGAAGATATTCCACAAAAAGTTGGAGTTGAACCAGTGGCAGAAAAGATGAGAGAACATAGATTGAGATGGTTTGAGCATATTCTTCGAAAATCCCCAACTAGTTTGGAATAAAGATGTTATTGATGTTGATGTTGAAATATTCTATCACAGGGACGTGATTTCCTCTGGACACCTATGACTATGCGCAAGTTTGCATATGCAAGTCCACGCACTTTTTAGCATATCATGTCTATAAATGAAATAATGACAAAAGAATAAATTCCCAACAAAACTTTCTTCCTTCCAATGCAAGAGAGTGAAGAAAAACAGGAACATCATATGATATTCAGGTATACTATGTCATACAGTGACAACGTATGTGGGTTTTCATTTAAGTTAGCCACAAATATCTAACGTCGTAAGTTCAAGAAGAATAGAAGTTCAAATGACACCGTAGTGAGAATTGAAGACTCGAACTTTCTAAAAAGTGAACACTTCGATACATTGGATCAGTTTTGCGACAGGATGGAGAAATTAATATTAACAGAGATCTCGCCCATGGAGTAGAACAGCTGGACTGATAAAGTGTGAAGTGCATCTAGTGTCCGTGCAACAATCAAAGGCACTTAAGCTTGAGGGAAAATTCTATAGGATGACAATAAGGCTGTCCTTATTGCCACAGAATGTTGGGAAGATAAACACCAACATGTGTACAAAATGTGCATTGCGCAGATGATAATGTTTCACGGGATATGCAGACACACTGGAAAAGTAGGGACTGTAAATGAATCTATCCAGGAAAAAGTAGATGCCTCTCCAACCATGGGTGAGATGAGGAAGAGTTGATAAAAAAAAAAATTATATGGAGCACTTGCAGCTTACAGGAAACTTGAATCACATGCTATGGGGTAAAAATGATTCCTCAATTGACCCCACTTGGAAGGATAAAGCTTAATTTATTGTTGTTCCATGATACACAAAATGACGCTTGAAAGTACTTCGGTAACAAAGAGGGTACGAGATTATACAGCCACCTGATCTCCAATGGTGCGAAGAAAACCAACAAAGGATTGAGTGACAAGAAGAATGGGAAAACCCAAAACAAGACTAAGAAAAGAAAGACAAGAAACTCCCATGAAAGAATGTGAAGCTCTAGCAGCCTCATAATAATTTGGAGTTGATTTTGTGCATGAGGAAAGAGATCAGCATGGACTAAGGATGAAGAGAGGCACGTGATATGTAAAGAGTAGTATAATCAGCAACAACCAAACCACCGTATAAGCAGAAGAAGAAAAACTTTACCTCATTTAAAAGAGAGTTAGAATCACATTGGCTGATGGAGCACAACTGGTTTGTTTGTCTTGACTCTGAGCTGAAAATCCGAGCAAAATCAAAGAAGGATTAATCTCCAACAAGAAGCATCCAAAATTTGTTTAAGGATCTTAAAATTCAAATTATGCAATAAAAGTAGCCTTATCATAAGCATCGGTGCACGTAAAAAGATGACGATAATTGAGTCCAGCAAAGCTGAGAACTAAGTTTTGTAGTATGAAATCCATCCATTTTAAGAATGCCACATCAACTGAACCACATATTAAGAATTGCAAAGCTGATTATTCATCATGACTCATGCACAAATTGTCAGCGCTTGTCAAGATACCTGAAATTGTAGTCCTTTACAACAAAATATAGAGGTGGACCAATCCTTAAATACTCTGAGACATTATTGAAGTATCCCTGTGGGGCATAAGAAAGATTGAGGTACCAGAAACCACATTATAGCAATTTCTCCGCATCAAATGGTTTTTGACAAGTCAAACCTGAAGGTATGAATCTCGGGGAAGAACAATCTTCTGTTCCAAACCAGGTTCAATCCTGGTACACAATGCCTGGAGAGGAAGGAAACAAGTAAGATGCTATACATGTAAGACTACATTATACAAATGTAAAAATCCAGAAGGAAGAAAAAGAGTCACATGATAGAACATAGCTACTCACGATACTAGCTACTGCAAAAGCAACAAAAACTGAGACAACCAGAAATTTAACTCCCCAAAGACTGAGAATAGGTGCATGGACCTCCTGCAGAATAATATAATATTTATCAGAGAAGCATGGCATAACCGGCATGAAGAAGAAATTTTGAATCATGACTAGTCAATGCCTATGGAGCTCCATAAATTGCTCATTCAAATTGGTATATGCTGAATATAAACATTGCTGAGACCAAATGCTGTTAGCAAGTAAATCATTGTATGCACATTCTGCATCAAAGAAAAACTATTTCCTCCCCATGAAGAGATTGTGGAAGACATCGACGCTGTGTATAGGGAGCACTGCCACTGACAGGTGTAAACTAATCAATATAATATCTCGTGTGCAAAATAACATCAATTAAGAACACATAATTATCTTGAATAATCAAAGACATGTGAAAACTGACAGTAACTTGTCAGTATAGTAAAGTTTGTTGTGAGCATAGACCTCTCTACCCAAAAGTTCTGCCTCAAGGTCCGCAAGTATATCACTGTAATAATTTCAGCTTCTAAACATGAGAGAGGGGACCTTCTGTGAACTACATGTGTTTGTGCAAGAAGTAGTAAAATCTATCTTCGTTTAGCTTAGGAAACCATGCTGAGGTGCACAGGAAACTATTCAGATATCTAGTGTAGGCAATGTATGAGCTCATTAATCATCATAGAAAAGTTCTCCCACTTTGGTCTACACTTATTTGTCTCCATGCAAGATGCAATAGAGGGTCTTCTAGTGAATAACTGTGACAGCTACGGTAATAAAGACCAGGCAAGTCATTACTAACATTTAGGTACTTGAAAAAATGCCTAGCTAATAAATGAAAATTTAAACTTCCTCCCCGTACTACAGACATGTTCAAATTTCAGAGAGATGCAGTCTGTGGTTGTGTTCACATTGTTGACCACATAAACAATTGCCTTGAAAGAACCGAAAGTAGTATTAATACATCATGCGCCCTTTAAGAAAGGACCCACAAAACATAAACGACATGTACTGTGATCTACCAAATGGATAAATAATATAAGAGCTGTTCTAATACAAGGATCAGCAGACAAGGATGAATATTGTCTATTAGTAAGCATCGAATGGTTGATGACAATTAAGGTGCACATATCACATCAATCCCCTAAATGGATAATGCAAATACCCCTCCGACTCTCAATGTCATATTTGTGTAACTTAAGAAAGTCATCATTTACTCGCATAGTTATTTTCCCTCTAATTGAGGGTTAGGGTTAGTAAATAACAAATTCACATAGTTACGATAGTAGCTTTTGGCAGGACAGCAGCCTTTTAAAAATATTGACACCATGAAACAGATATTTACCTTCATGTATCGAGCCAGCAATCCAATCTTTTTTCTCCGAATTCCTACACTTCCATAATATTGATTCAGTCAAACTTCATGCCAAAATTTCAGAGCAAAAACAAAAGTAAAATGAGACATAACTAGTGCTTATGAAGGTAAGTAAAAACTCATTGGTGCATTTCAATTTTAGCACCCAAATGTCCAATAAGAATAATGACAGAACAGACGATACCTTTATCAGAATCAGCGTGTGATGAAGAAACCTTGATACAAGGAAAACAATCAACCCTGTTGTCCTCGGCTCTCAAAAAATCGAAAACTATCAATGCAACAAAGGCAGTAACTTGCAAGAGAAAGTCCAAGAGAACCGCCAATGCTGCAAAAGAACATATTTCGGACATTGAACTGGTTTAAGTCTACACGAGTGGAGAAAAGCCAATCTAGTTTAGTATTTGATAAAAGTCACTCTAATCTAGTGCTACTCAATGTAGGTTATAAATCAAAGAGAACCTGCAAACATGGAAAACACACGGCATGCTGGCATTGGTATAAAACTTCCAACAGCAAACGCTAGCACCTCAGACAGACTAGCCAGTGTTATTGAAGGACCAACTTCAACAAGTGCATTGCTGATTCGTCCTTCTAATGGCAATTCCAGTGGCTGCCTCTTAACAGCGTTAACCAAAATGCACATATTATCCACCCCCACCTGAAACAGAATAAGGTTGAGCTTCAGCACAGCCAAGTCACTAGTCCCATGAGTAAATATCTACCTTGAGTTGTAATAAGGGGGAAAAGAAAAGAACGTGATCTTTTTCTTAAATTTCTTTCAAATTTATGTCGCATTCCCTCGATTGTAATACTTTCTTTTAATTCAGTTAGTTAAGTAGAACTAAGGGGGTGTTTGTTTCGCGGAAAATCAGTGATTTGGAAATATATAGGCATAATAGATGTTGAAAATGGAAGAATTTCTATTGACTACTTTTTTTTAGCGAAACAAACAATCATTTTAGATAACAAAAGAGCTCGAGATATGGATAAGTAAGACAGTGTTATGGAACTTGGAGATTGCCCCTAAAAAACTTGATCGTTAGAAAGTCTAGATCAAAAACCTAAGCCATATGGAGGAAGACTACATGCATAACCTGTACTTGGACAATGTGAGATAATGCTTTAACATTCCCTCGCTCGCAGACCGAATTGAAATCATATGAAAAACATGTGGAGTTGCACAACGGGAAACCACAAGCGGAATAAACTTAAAATGGAGTATGAAAAATGTGAAACTAGACTTTGGTCCCATGTTAAGAAGTCCGAACCAAAAGCTAGTACCATTAGGTGGAGGATGACTAGAGTCATATCCATTAAAACCCTAATATTTAAATGATGTGAGATGGCGGTTGTAGTGTTGACAATAGTTATAACAGTCTAGAGACCTTTGAATTGTTACACATTTTGAGATAGTATGCTAATCTTTTCTTGATGCTTGTTTGAGCAACGTGAGATTTTGTGAGCCACCGCCAACTGTTCTAAAAGCTTAAAATGTTAGATAAAGGCATTGTTTAATGTTTGATTATTCTACCATTCCCCATAACACTTAGTCCAGTCCCTTTGCCTAGTACCAAGCGTGGACATCTTTCATTGGGGAGGCAAATGGGGCCCGCAAAGATTCAAACTCGGGACCTCCTGCTCTAATTTCATGTGGCTTAGAAATTTTCAGTGAAAGAAACAGGGCAAACAAAATTCAGCTTCCGGACCATGCATAACGCGGCTGGGAAGCAATTTACTAGGGCCGTGCAGACTGGAAACAAGCATGTCAATGACAAAAAGTTTCACAGAAGCTAGTGAAGAGGGTACCAGGATGCTGTACTACAATGTTCGGCAGTAGAAACAATTATTGGGAATTCAGAAAGATGAAGCAATCAAATCGTCTAGATATGCACGCATGCATACTGACATATTCTGATGCTAAACATGTCTGCCTTAATGCAGCAGCAAATGTTAGCAAATATCAGCTTTAATGAGTGCAATTGTACTTAAAATGCCCATTCATTGCACTTGTTCTTTTTTCAATCAGAGATTCACCTTCATACTTAAACGTAAGATACATTTTTCATTCCAAATGTTGAGTTCGATTAAGAAGCATCTTGAAATTAAGGATGTAAAGAAGGGGACTTACAGCTAAAACCAAAAAAGGAATGACTTCCATGATGATCAATGTTGATTTCACCCCTAATATACTGAATAATCCCACTGATCCAAGAACAGACAGCATCACTAGAACCACCCCAGAAAGACCAAGCAACACCTGTTCCAACAAATAATATGACAAATTACAAGTTATTTGCCGTAATTTAGTATTATCAAAATCAAAATTAGAAGTTCCTTTGCAATTTATGTCAATAATCGGTACAACAAACAAGATATACCTTGGATGAGATGTAGAAAGAAGACAATCGAGGTGTATCTCCTAGAGTCAGAGATATGTATGCAAACATGACAAGATAGCTTATCTGACACAAAAAGTACATGAAAAGAATTAGTGAAGCATAAATTCAAACCCTTGATTCGAGAATGAACTATTCAAAGGCAACGATAAAATTAAGCGGAAAAAAGCCATGTCATCCACAAAGTAAAGAGAAAAGGATTAATTACCACATTCAGTTTTATTTCTGTTAGGAGAAAAAACTTTACCAGTATAGTTATGGCATCTGCTGTACTTTCTCTTTTTAACTCTTCTTCTATGGAGCTTTCAGATGAAAAAGAGAGGGTCAGATTTTTGGTCTGCACCATTTGCAGCAACTCATCCTGCCATGCAACACATAAGAAGAGGAAAAATGAAGAGATAGTTCTAAACTCCTAATTGGCAGTTAAAATCTGAACGATACAAATTTATTAGTTATCCAACTAGTAAAAAGGATGGCCTTTTTGTAGTGAATTTCTCCAGAAGTATAATAATGGAGAAACGTTTTGTTACTAGAACTGTCAGGGCTCTGATGACTTACCATGACATTCCACTTACTAGTTGAGTGCTTACAGATGAAAAAATGCTTAGAAACTTTCGAGCGAAGTTTTGTGGTGTTCTTGATACACCAAGAGTACCAAAGTGATAAAAATTTCGGCAAAAACTAGTGACGCTAATATAAGCCATGTGTACATTTTGAAAGAGACATAACGGACATCTCATATCAAGATTTGCCATCATAACATATCTTCTGACATGATAGCATCAATCAGAGCATGCACTGCCGAAAACCCATGTCCAACACAAAATAGAGAAAGAAGTTCCTTTCAGTTTTTATTAGTTGAAAGAAACCTGTGCTAGCTGGATGAAGGCCTTCTCCCAAGCTACTGCTTTCCCAGTTTCATTGCCTTCTTTATCGAGTGCATTGTTCACCGGATAAGTTACTATAAATGCAGAGGCCTGTTTCAAAGACATTGCTTAAGTGTTACATTCATTCTCATTCCATTTCCTTCTTTTTCCCTGACCAATGAATAGCTAAACTCATTTAAAGAATCAAATGTTACCTCTGAATAGTTATTCCCAGAGAAACCACCTAAAGCAGTGCTTGGATCCAGGGGAGCTTTAAAGGCACTCATGCATGCATCTGCAGATGTAAAATGCTGAAAGAAAGCCCCATAAATGTCAAAAGGTATTTCGATTCTAATTCAATGATCAATGACACCTAAAAAGATATACGCATATGCCAGAATACTAGAACAATGAGAGTAAGCACTTGAAAATATGAACAGGCTCCAAAATTATGCGCTATAAGATTAGAAACAAGTGTACAACCTAAGCAATAAGAGATAATGCCGGAACTAGAATGTTTTAAATTTAATGCTGAGAAGGCATAACTTTTCTCCGCAGTCAATAGCTATTTCATGAATTCCTGTAACACGTTACCGACAAGTTTGCAGGACAAAAATAGAAAAGAAAGTTCCTCAAATCCTTAGCTGGTTCCACAAGAAAATCTAGCATTTTGAAAAACCAAGCTAGTAATCCTATTAGAAAGTCCAACCCAAAAGCTTACGCTAATAGGTAGAGGGAGACTACATGAATATAAAGAGCGTCATTTAGGACCCATTGTCAAGCAATGTGGGACAATACTTCAACACCCCCTCCCACGTGTAAGCCGGATTATGAGCGGCACGTGAAATTTTTTACTACTCACATTCACAAGGAATTTTACCATGCAATTCGCGAAAGGGTTAGCATTGGCTCTGATGCCATGCTAGATTGTCCAACCCAAAAACTTAAGCTAATAGACAGAGGGAAACTACATGAATATAAATAGCGTCATTTAGGACACGTTGTCAAGCCATGTGGGACAATACTTCAACAAATCCAAATGTTCAGGTGAGAGGGCCTGCGTAAAAATTTCTAGAAGGGTGTCGAGCATCAAATAGTAAGATTATTTTTCGTTCACCTATTCATACAACCGCTGACATTCACAAACTCTGACAAATGTTGACGAAAATTCTAATAAAATGCAGAACTCATGAAATACATGACTCCAGTTTTCTATTATTCCTGCCAGATTTTAATACGGGGGCATAACAACTTTGAAATAAACCACATGATGCATCAGCTGATTGACCAGCATTGGTGGCAGATATGTATTTTCTCATTCCCCAGGTCCAAAGTAGGAATCATGGTAGGCATTTTCTTTGAGGGAAGGCTTCTTGGTAGTTATTGCCTCACTGCCCAAGTAACAGCAGGTGAGTACAATTGGTTCTCCAGACTAACTGGTCTGGCTCAGCTTTTTGTTCTTGCCAGTTGAACCAGCCAATCAGTCAAGTTCCAATGAGCGCAATCATTATAACATTATGCTTATGACGACTTCATATGCCTAATTAGTACCACTTGTACTAACTAGAATCAAACAAAAAAATCATCCAAATCACTTGTCAACAGCTCATCAGTTCAGTGAACTTGGGCAGAAAATCCAAGAACTTTTGATATTTGAGAATGTTATCATTACCCCCAAATTCCAACAAAGTAACTTCAATAAATTTGACCTGAAAAATAGGCAAAGTACCTGAAAACAGTAGCTAACATGGTCGACTCCTCCGTAATTATCATAATTTTCTGCATCCATCTTGAAATACTGTATGCCAGTAAAGAAGAAATACAAACTTTCATCAATATATCATCAAGACTAAAAGACAAGTAAAGTCAAGAAAAGCGTGAGTGAACAAATCTAAGCAAGTTGCTGCAATCCGCAACAGGTGTCATGAGTGGTAACTACTGATAAGAACATTAATATTTTTATATGCTGCCATTAATTGTTAACCCATAACAACTTGATGAAAGTTCCGTATGTCCACAGATAGCGTGGCTGATTGTAATTTCAGCTTGAAGCCAAAAAGGTGGCCAGAAAAGTAGTACAAGCATTGTGAAAGATGAAATTCAGCTAAATTTAACCACCCACATGATGGTCATGTGCATATTCTCAGGAGAAACCTACAAGACTTTCAAAGATTTGAACTTCCAAATCCTGAGTGTAGGACAATGCGGTTTTTGGACACAATCTATGACGGAGTACCCATCAAATGTCAACAGTTTCAGAATTGGAGTGCATTATCCAATTGATTTTAAATTTCCATTATATCAACAGCGAAGACACTTACCTTACCCCAAAAAAAAAACAACGAAAAAAGTCAACAAACTAACCTGTTTTTCATATACATACACCTGATTAAATCCCCGACATTCAGAAGGATACACAGCAATATACCAGATGGTATAAGAAAACCAATAACGAGAGCATAGAGAATCAATCCATTACCACACAGAGGGTACAGCAAGCAATAGCAAGTCAAATATTGTTAGCTGTTTTTTCACATACACCTGATTACGTCCCCGACATTCAGAAAGATACACAGCACTATACCAGACGGTATAAGAAAAGCAATAATGAGAGCATGGAGAAACAATCCATTACCACACAGAGGGTAAAGCAAGCAATAGCAAGCCAAATATTGCTAGCTCAATAAAAGATGTAAGTTGTTTGCTTCCAGCTTGAAGCGTCAACAAGCCATTTAAATCATTCATTTCCTAAAGAAGCCAATAATCCTCACTAATTTATTGCCGGATTTAATCCTAACTGGTTAATTACAGTTAATTTACCAAACTATTGAGAAGGACTATGTTCGATGTGATTTTTTCTTTTGGCTCTATGTGGCGGGAATCTCAAATAGGAGACATTCCCTTCAGTACACCAACAACAAATTGCACCTGCAGGACACTTTGAGTGGCGCAATCTTGGCCTAGCGGCTTCATGCAGATATCGGTCAAGGATATCATGGATCCAGAATAATTGGCGCGAATAGCATCGATCTGGAAAGTTCAACGACAAAAATGAAAATTCTCAGGGAAAAAGAAAATCAAAAAACTACAGACAAGATTAACTAATTGGCAAGAGACAAATGCACTTTTGAAGGAAATAAATGACCTTCTTTTGTATTTCAAAAAGTAACTTAATGTTGTCATCTGTCAGGATACTTGGAGATTTTTCATGCATCCCATCTGGAATAGTAGCTAAGACGAGCTGGGCCCCAAAAAAAAAAGACAATTAGTTCCTGAAGCCTCAATCATAGGTAGGCTATACAGAAGAGCAGTTCTACGCCAGGCTAATTAAATCAAAGAAACAGACAATAAAAAAATTGCACACTGAGTGTACATCTCTTAGAATAACAGTGTAAGCTATCGTTTATCAGAACTAAATTAGAAACAAAAAGCAGCATAACAAAAACACGCTTATTAAAACTTGTTTTATATCCACGTAATGGGAAAACTATATGACATCAATATACAAGAAGCAGCTTTGGCCAATCAGGTGCAGCAGATATAGTCACTTCACAGAAACCGAATTCAATGATCGAATTCAGAATCCTTGGTCTAACTAGCAGTGAGAACCTGTTCAATCCTGTAAAATGGAGCTAGATGGTTGTCAAAAAACTCTTTCTCTGCTGCAGCTCTGCTTCCATGCCCTACCCAGAGCTGAAAGAAGCAAGCATTAGGAACATAAACGCGAAAATAAGGAATATAATAGCAACTACAGAGAGCAACAAAAATTACAATAGAAGGAAAAACAGTTGAAACTCAAGATCTTATTAATAAGAACCAGAGGACTCTTAATACACACCTTCTCAGGCCTCGTCTCCACCTTGAATCGTATTAAACCCAAACAAAGTAGGAGGACTGCAGCCAGTGATGTGGATAATACAAAGATAGGATTTCTAGCAACCCATGTGCCGTATTTCCTGAAATTGCACTCACTCAGAAATTCAAGTCATTGAGTGCAGAAGCCTGAATGTATTAGTGGCATACAAAAAGTACCTGTAAAACTTCGACAGGTATCCTTGCACTAATGAAAGTTGCACCCCATTTCTTATGTGGGGAGCATCTTCGAGCATCTGCCAATAAACCATAAAGCATTAAAACCATTCTTAAATTTGCCTAGAATGAAAGAGGGGATAGCAATAACATGGTCAAAGCACAGAAGCCAATCTCAAACCTACTGGACCGCATGGATGAACCGATGACATACAAGTACAACTCAGCAAGATTGCAAAGTACATCAAGACACAGAGAACATAATTGGATAAGAAGCGACGTACACCAGAAATCAGGAACTAGCATCAAGTTTATGAAAAAGTACACTGGAAGACGTTAAAATTCATAAGGGTGGTGAGGATTATTGGAGTGCAGAGGCACACAAACAAACAGTTCTAATGTCGACATTTACAAGCAAGCAGGGTTTTAAGAAGATGTGCACATTGATAAGCACCTTCTCTAAGTCTAAATGAGAACACATAAGAAGATTTAAAACCAGAACATTGAAAGACCACCCTAAACTTCAAGTGCTACACGATTCCAGCTAAACAATCTCTATCTTTCACCTTTAATGTGAAATGGCTAAATTCAGCAGTTGAAGGGCGTATTTTAATTGGATTGTGCATGGTGATCGATGGCCATTTTCTTAAAAAAAAAAAAAAATGAAATGGCTCCATCTTCACGATACCCACGAGTAACTATAAAAATAACCGGTGTGAATTTTCACTCCCATCACAATAACCATGAGTAACCATAGAAGAGTCACAGCAGTATGGGAAACCAGGCATGAAAGAGGCACAACTGAAAAATGGCACAATGGATGGGAAGTCAAGGAACTGGATGGATGGTGGAAAAGCTCCGTTTGTAAACCCTGCTCACTGTCACTATCCGCACTAGAGTCTAGAGGGCCAAAACATTTTTACTAGAATCTTATAGGTTGTACTCTTCTTAACAAACTACAAGCAAAAACTAAGCAGATAATTTGTCAGTTGAACCACCTTCAATTGCTGCAAAAAAGAAATATCTGAAAATACAATAGTGGCCAAATTGAAAACATGTTCAGTGATCAAAAGTCAGCAGTAAAACAAAAGACAGAGTTAAGCAAGTGGGAAAGCACAGGAGAGGATGAGTTGCCTCGGTGGACATAGGAACTGAGGAACTAGTGCTGCAAAGGAAAACTAAAACGTATCATCAAGATGCAGTGAAAATTTCAAATTCGGCGGAATGCAGAGTGACCCACCTCCGTGGGAAGGTTCTCATTCTTTTGCCGACCTATATTTCGACATTGGTCATCCATGACGTCTGTCGATGCTTTCCTCATAGCTGTGTTCCTTTCTCTTCTTCGATGGAAATATCCCCAACCAAAAAACCCAGAGACTAAAATGACGTACAGTATTGTCAGGGATAGGTCAACACATTTGGCCTGTATTATTGGATACATGGAAATAAGTTTCATATAGTTGAAGTCTTGCGCACCAAAATGGAAGTGTGTCTGTGTGGCATTCTCTCACCTTAAGAGATCCAATTCTCACCGAACAAGATCCTTCTTTAGGTGAGGAAGGAGGAGCTGAATTTGAGCACACAGCTGACGAGGGGCAATCTCCACAAGAACAGCCAAGTGAGATATCACTGCAAGAATAGGTGGATACATTCATAGGCTTCATTCCAGAAGATTCTGTCACATTTGGCCTGAACGCAATGGCATAAGGTGAACCGGGAACATTAAGGCCTGCTCGTCTTCCAATAAAAGCAAACCATTCTGCCAAAATTAACTGCATATAAGCGCGAGAATTCGACCAAAAACCATAGCAATTGCAAATTGTTCCTGCTTATCCTTCAAACATCCTGCAGTTTTTATACCAAAAACAGACAAGCATTGCCCTCAATGCCATTCAAAGTTAAGTCTGATGCAGATAACAAGAAAATAAGCACGTCATCAGCTACCAAAAGCAAATTCTCCCATTGCATTAGGATGTCGCCAATCAAGTTTAACAGCATATTATCTTCATAAGTATCCTTCTTCAACATCATTCTCATGAAATATAGGAGGAACTCCATCCACTAAAGACACTTTCAACATCAGGATAGCTTCCATATATCAACTCTGTGCATGCCAGCAAAGACGAAATCCTACCATTGTTCCATCCAGCCTGCCATGCTAATCCTCCTACCAAGTTGCCTCTTGACTAAAATTTTGTCAATAAGTTGATAGTCCAAAGACAGACATTTCTCGAAATAACAATTGACACCTGCTAAAGATGAGATACCTCTCCCAAACCTATCTCTTCCTTGACACCATCCACAATGTAATTGACTGTACATGATGAAGGGCTAAGGATACATTGCACATTAATAACTTGCCATTCGTATAGGTTATGAAAAGCATCAAATCAACTCTCTGGGCATTTGACAACATAATTAAGAAGCCAAATTAATTATCAAAAACTAATGCAATGAAGTACCCGGCACAAGTTCCAGAAGCATCTGCCATGCATGTGAGAAAACAAAAATAACATGACTATCATGTTCTCCTAAAGATGTGAACTGATATCAATGGGTGCTAAAGTCTTTGTATGCAGTTTAGGCAGCTTGTTTACCTACAAATTAACCGATTTCCTGCCGAATTTTTTCTCAAGGAATTTCATGTGCCAACATCTTGCTTGTTTAGTCAACTTGGAGACATTTAGCTTCAGGACATATGTAATGAACATGCAGCCACACACGCACAGAGACTTAGGCATGACTTCTTTACATAACATACCTCTAAAATTTTGAGCCCCAGCGCCAATAAACTCTAAAGCTCGAGTGTTCATCGTACCAAATTTCACATCCTTACAAGAGTCATATAACCCTTCACCAAAAGCATCAGTTATATAAAATTCAATCCCATCCACGGTCAGATTGTTATTAACCTGAAACAAAAAAAAAGTGTACATTAGGAATGGAATGTTTGCTCCCCAGATACAGCAACTATGTGTATGAGACCGAGGACCACATTGAGGTCCTTTAAGTACCTAAAATTCCACTATAACAGAGCAACTTAGGAGTTTGATTTTCAAAAAGACAAACCCAAAGTTAAGAGTAGGAAAGCAGATGAAACACAAGTCATACTTAGTATAGAACCTACTTTCCACCACCCATCTACATTTATAAACATGGAGAAACCCATAAAACAGTGCATTCATGAGGCAGTCACCCTTGATCAACATCCACAATCCAACTGTTGTTCTGGGGATTAGATCCAGTACAGAACCCATTTAAGAAACGAAAAAAATAATATATTCCCGTGTCTATACAATAAAAAAAACTAAACATAGAGAAAGACCAATCCCTCGTCGTGGAAAAGAACACTGGGGCAGGGGCTAGACCACTCAGACATGCTCAGAAGAATGTGTAGGATTTCTCACCTTTGAAACAGCAGTTACATTGATGAAACGGCTTTGATTTGGAGAGCAGGTAAGTTCGCAGAAGAGATTTAGAAAGTTCCTCAAACATGCAGGGCAACCTACAAGAAAAGGAATCGCCTGCCGAGTAGCATAAAAGAATTGACTTTTATTCGTAATTCCCATTCTAATGTAAACGCAAAAAAATCATCAAAATAAAGAAGTGAATATATTTGAATAATGTCAATTCCAGTAGCAGTAATGTTGGTCCTTTTGTCATTTGCTGGAGAGAAATGTCAGTTAATTATGGCCAGATGATAATGGTCTTGAAGTATTCAAGCAAATTCATTTATGAAGAACAATGGCTCTTACTTGTTGGACTTGTGCCCGTAGTGTATTAAACTGAGCTTCTGTGCAACAAACGTTCCCAGTAATTGTTGGACAGAGACTTTGTATCTTCGATGAGAGCAGATCATCTGGCTGAAATGAAATGCATTGAAGTCATAGGAGGCATTAAAACCAGTGAAGCTAAGTTTCTGCTTCAAACACATAAGGTAAGATCCTTAATACAATAACTAATATAATAAGCCTGATTGCCTGCATCATCTTAGTCAACTAACCAATACATGAACAAGATACTAGAACATAAAGTGAACATGAAAAGTTAAAACAAACTAAAACAACAAAAAATATAAATGAGGAATGCGAATGAAAACATCAAGATATATAAAATCCTAATTCTTGACAATGACACATCAACTCAGAAATTCAGCTTTAACATTCTTAAATATACCTTCACAGATGGAGAGCCATAAGGGCAGTTCAGAACTTTTCCATCTGATCGAGCTCCACAGATGTCATACATAGCACAATATTCTTCAGAGTGTCGTTCCCTGAACAAGTGCATGAGTTAACAACAATTTCCGCTCTGGATTGAAACAAGGCAAAATGAGCTGTCACAACCATGCAAAATATGACAGAAAAGAGAAAAGAAATGTTCAGATGCCTGCACTGTGGTTAGTAGCTGCCCTAGTCTGTGATGCCCGCCATGGGGAGGAATATGATGTGCTTCAACATCAAGCATCATGAATCAACAATATAAAATACATGAACTTCGGATAGAAAATTTTAACTGGACTGCATTGACTGAAAATTGATATCAAGTGTTCATCTTCCAAATTACAAGACAAAGAACACTTGCATCATAAGCAGTGGACAGCTGAAAGACACAAAACTTCGATGAATCGAGAATTGAAGAAATTGAACTCCAATCGTAATTTAAGTGCCAAAGTATCTCGCTTAATATTTTACAAGTCAGCTGAGCCTGGTCTACCCTTATTTCCCGCAATTGAAATTGTACCCAGCAAATGAGCACTAAGTCTCACCCAGATATCCCATCTGAAGTCAACAGCAACCGTGTCTCGGGCTTATCCGCGCCGATCGTAAATGCAGCAAATAAAACCTGCACTTGAACAAAACAAGGGAACTCAGTCAACTCCCCAAGACGTGATTTAAATCTCTTCAATATTGTACACTATACAGAACCCATTAAATGCCCAGACACATTAACGCTGCGTAAATTCCACAAGCCATGCAACAACGCTTCTTGAAATTCTAATTCCCACGAACAAGTCCCGAAATCTAACTCGCAACCACTGAATTACAAGTTGTCATATGAGCTCGACAGCAAAACAGGGGGCAGAAACCAAACGACGACACCTCGCCGTCCGCTCGCTTTTTTCAGGCGAAATCTGAGTTTCAGTTCGATTACTTCTCGCCCAAACCTACTTCTACAGTGACGGACGAGTGAGCGAGCGAGAGTGAGAGAGAGTGAGAGTGAGCCTCGATTTCCGAACTTAGAAAGCGAAATTGCCGTAGCCGACGAACGTACGACATCACATGATCGCGTCCGACGGTATTTCCTCCTCGGGACGAAAAAAAAAAGAACAAACAAATCTGAAACTGAGCACGGAAAATTCACGCCGCTAGAGCGAAACAGAACAAAAAACTCGAGGAAGGGGGAAGAAAAAAGAAAAGAGCAAGAAAAGGAAGAGAGAAACGAAGAGATTTCCTGAAACAGAGAGACGAGCGCGAGAAGCCTCGGGGGAACAGCCATTGCTGCGCTGCGCCGTGAGCTTATCTCTGCATCGAAGACGAACACGAACACGAACACGAACACGAACAGGAACCGCGCGTGCTCCTTCAGGGGAGGGGAGAGGAGAGAGAGAGAGAGAGAGAGCGCGCGCGGGAGAGAGAGGGAGAGTCAAAAGCGGGTATATATAGTTATAGTTACTGAACCGAGTTGGGACTCAGTGCCAGTGGCAGAGTGCCAGAGTCGTAGCTCGTTGAGAGTAGTAAAACTTCCCGATTCAAGGGGAGCGGAAGATCATAATCATTCGAGTACCCCCGATTTTGGCGTTATTTACAGGTATGCCCCTTGCTTTCGGTTGCTTTGTCGGGTGCGAATCTATCTGCTCACCATTTCGATTTTGTCAACCAGCGGCACGGGACTAGAATAATTCACAGGACACTCGCGGGGGGGAAAAAACATTAATAGCGTTAAAAATCTCGCCGCGGTACCCTCGAAAATATTCATATCAAATTAATTTTCGCTTCGCGGAAAATTTTAGATTAATACATATATTTATCCCAGATTAATTTTTGTCGCAAAAAAAAAAATCAGAAATCGATTTCCTTGACCCGACCCAATCCTCCGTTAAAATACGTACATGTCAATGCATGTGGAATTTTCAAAATTGATTTGTCATTTTTCTTGTCAGATCTGCCTACATGTTCATATGCACATGCATTTTGACGAGATATTAGAGCAATGTTAACGGAAGGAAAATTTGGAATAGAGTACCAATTTGTTTTTTTTTTTCGCAAGATTAAAATGTCATTGGGGTGAATGCGTCATGGGATACCGATTTGGGATTTCTTCACAGGATGAAAACTAGTTTAAGGTAATTACGTAATGGAATCCTATTTCGATATTTTTAATGGTATTGACTCTTAGAATCTCATGTCTCATATAATAAGAATTAATTAACAATGTATGATATCAATTTCGCTAGTTGTACTGGTACAAATTTGATTAATAAATAATCAAGTTACATACATATAACATATATATATATATATATATATATAATATCACTTATATCGAAACATTTATCTCTTTTCAAATTAGCAAATTTATAGTGGAGACTTGCTAAAGAGAAGAGACCCTACATTTTTTGCCACCGTACTTTTTTTATTTTTGGCTAGGTGCGGTTGTTTAGACAATCTCAGTGCTAAATCGTGTAATCTGATTCTTTCTACCCCCACTCTTCCTTTTAGAGTTAGTGCACAAAATCCGACCGTTTATTTGGTAGGTGATGTGGCTTCAGATTTAAGGTATAGAGTTTGGTAATGGAAAACGAAACTTCGACAGTTAGGGGCATTGCCCTCGCGACCGTCCACGTTGAAATATTGAACAATTTACCCGATATAGAGGTGGGCAATTGGATCAAATTTCCGAAAATAGGATCGGACCACCTGAAAAACAAATTCTAGAAGCTGTTTATGTTCAAATCGGTACCGAAACATGTTTTAATTTTTGGGAACCGATTAAAGCCGGCCCATTTCCCAATTTCAAGTAAAGATTCACCGGGGAACTGGACTGGTTTTTAGCTACTGTTAAAAAAATCATAGTCTCGCTCGGCTCATCTCCTTTCTTTTATTTTAATTTATATTACTCATGTTGTTAACAGCCGACCGCTCTACCACTGAGCTATTGAGGAACAACGGGATTCGATATCATTGAATTTTTTTTATTCATCTTTTACTTTGAATCCTTTTATTTCTACTCATATTATTTTGCTGTAAGAAAAACAAGTTCTCATAAAGACCCTTAAACCAAACTGAAAAAAAAGGGTGGATTCCAAAATAGATTTCAAGACAAAAAGGATAAGTTTCAGATTTCAAAAACTAATAACCGATTATAACGTAGTGGGTTTTCAGGTTTTATTGGGACATGCTCACCCTTCCCCGAGATAGATAGAGCGAACTGATTTTAATTGGAGGACTTGTGACAGAATGTTTGATCTATAGAGTACGAAGAAAAATAGTGGCAATCGAACATTGCGTTATCATTTTCGTGGAGTGAGTAAAATCGAATCGAAGTAGCAATATGTGCCTAGTGTGTCACGATGCAAGGATGGGAATAGGAGTGTGCAAACTGGACCGGACCGGTTCAGCGGGCTTGGTCCGATCCTTGAGGTGGGCAATCCGGTCCCCGGTCCAAATAAGTAGGACCAGTGACCGGGCGGTCTGGTCTCCGGTTCCATGTGTTGGGACCGGGCTGACTATAATAAATAATTATTTAAATATATACAACTAGAAAATGATGATGATTTTCTGGTGATTTTCTGGTAGAAATAGAACCATAAAAGATTGAAATTGGAAGGTGCCCTACTTATTGATCGAAGATGTCTAAATCATTGAAACTTTTACTTGAAACTTTTACTATGCATGTTTGATTTTCAATGGTGATAGTACCTTCATTTTCCCTTCAATGAAGAGTACTGGCTGCCTTTGGCAAAATAAGTAAAAATATCAGTTTGCTACAGTAGATAAGTCAGACTCCCTCATCCCTTATTATTCTTGAAAAATTATTTCAAAAAAAGAAAATTTTACTTCAATAATCAATTCATCGAGCTCAAAATGCTGCGGGAGTTTATAGTTAGTAGTCATATTGGACCGGATCGGAAGACTGATCTCGATCTAGTCCTGTTTTGGTCCGATCCGTGGTCCCACAAATATGGGAACCGGGACTATTGGTCCGTTCCTCGGTTCCATGTAAGGACCGAACCAACCTAGACCATGCACACCCCTAAATGCAAACGAGCTTGTAAATGGGTAACAAGAAGGAATCCGATTAATCTATATATGTATAGCAAGTAGCAATGTGGTTTTAATTTTTTGCTAGGTACCCTCAAGAGAGGACTACTTAGCAAATTAATAAAGATTACAGCTCTATTTGTTTCGCGAAAAATAAATAATTTAAAAAAAAATTGTGAAAATTATCGCTTGTATCATTTGATATGATTAGTCAATGATTTTTTTCATTATCGACAACAATATCTATTCAAACATTTTCTAGACAATAATAACATTTTTCGTTCATTCATTCTTTATATGTGATACAAGCAATATTTTTAAGAAAAATAGTTTTCATAATATTTATTTTTTGCGAAATGTACAGGCCCTACATCTCAACACTTGCTTCTTGCGTGCACGCATTCCCATTTCATGGACTGATTTAAAAAGCCACGACCACAATTATTCGATAATTGGTTTAAAATCCATTATGTTAAGAGCTAACTCCAAAAGGGATATATTAATCCTTAGCTTTTTCGAGAAATCATAAAATATGCTCAATATCATTTGATTGAATAGTTGACTCAGCTCCTTGCTGTTTGAAAAAGCTGACGGTTAACAATATAATAGTGTAATCTCAACAACAAATGTATGAATGAAAAAAAAAACACATAACAATCATAGCGGGATCCATCTCTGATCTTATGCTTAGTCCACCATGATAATGTCATGTTGTAGTGCTAGTGACACTCTTAAATTATTGTTCATTATTTTAAAAAAAAAGACTTAAAAAGGAGCAAGATAGATTCCGATATAGTTTTGCATCTTGTGGCTCTTCCTACTTTGCAATGGAGAAACGGATTTATCTATTACATGGAAGTCCCCGATAAATTAATTAAAATTAAATCACACCTTCATTTATGGATTAAACTTTTATAACAGTTTAGTTGTGGCCCCACGGTCCCACATGGCATTATGACAAGTATTTTTCGAGGCACATTTGACTCCTTAACTAAATATGTCAACACCTAGCGCTATGCAAAAAGACCAAACTAATCGTGAGGATTAATAAAATATTTAAATATTAAATGATACATTCATCTAATAGCTTAAGTTTATAGTTGGATATAGTCCTACAAAACCTCACATAATATTTTAAAGGAGGGCGCAAAAAAATAAAGAGAGAAACTTGGAAATAGCTCGATGAGGTTCTTCATGCTCGCTGGTCAAAGTGTCGATGGGTATCAAATCCCTCCCATCCGGCGAGCAAACCCTGGCTGGGAAGCAAGGGCCGAGCCGCAACCGCCTACCTAGGTATCTCAGTAGGATACGCATGAATCATGCATGCGTAAGGGCCTAGCCAAGAAAAGGGAGGCATGCCCTGCAATTTGAATCGCATGAGGCCTTTGCATTGTTATGAGGGTCGTGCCAAAAGTGGCTCTCTCTTCTTCTTCTTTTTATGTTGTGTTGTATGATTTCGCATGCATGAACTTTGTACTCATGGCAATTTATTAGCAAGCGAGACCAAAAAACATGATTGTCCCAGAAAAGAAAAAATTTACTTCCTCGTTACGCGATACGATGCAATTTGACCCCATGTGTCTTGACTCGATCGAGTTGTCCTTGTCTCCATTGGGACCCCCAGGCTTTCGTTGAGCAATTAAAAGAACATGTCTGAAAGTCAAACTTTGGGCAACTTCAAGGTCAATTTTCAGCGGGAGAGTAGTCAACCCCTTTTCAAAGCCTGGGTATTTGGGATTTTGAAATCGTAAATGTGGCGGGTTCTAAACTTTCAAACATTTTAAATGATAAACACACTCAAATCGTGACGTTGTCTCAACGGTTTTGCTATGTCGTATTCGCATTGGTATATGGTAGATAGTTTTCTCGAGGGAGAACGACACAAATAGTTATTGAATTTTGACATAATGTGCAATGTGATTTCCAAATTTTTAATTTGTTCAATATAATCCATGAACTTTGGTAAAATGTGCAATGTGGTCCTGAAACTTTTGATTTATTCAATTTAACCTCTGAAATTTTAGTGCATGTTCAATTTAGTTACTGAATCATACGAAAATATTTATTATTATCCGATCTTGAATTAATAAAAGTTCTCTATAGTTCAGGGACTATGTTGAACATGTAGCAAAAGTCTAAGGACCACGTTTAACAAACTAAAAGGTTAGGGATCATATTGAGCATTATACTAAATTTCAAGGACAAACTGAACAAATTAAAAGCTCATGGTGAAGAAACACACGTGAATGTAGGGAGAATTTCTTCATTAACTTTTCAATTTACAAGACTTTGTGTATATACATAACAGAAAACCTAAACCCTATGACTATTCCTTATCATGAGATAAAATAAGCAATAGATAAAAAATAAGAAGTAAATATTACAAATTCCCAAAATTGTTCTAATTTATAGCTCGTGTTAACACATGGACCACATTGCACATTATGCCAAAGTTCATTGACCATTTATGTCACTATCCATTTCCCAAATGTCACTCTCATCAATGTATAAAATAAGGATCTTTAGGCCACGAATGACAACCGTTCTCTTCCCAAATCTTATTTCTAGCTAGAAATAGATTTTTCCATCTCTATTCCCTTAACAAGTTTCTGAACAAATACAAGCGTTTGATAACAACGCAAAATTTATGTTATTGGAAGATAAATTCGTTTGATAAAAATATAAAATTTATACAGTTTGGCAACTAACAAAGGTCAATCGACGAATGACAACTAGGGATAGAATACGAGCGGTTTGACAGCGAGCAGCAGTCGGGGACCATCGAACGAATGTCGAGGATCGAATACCGGCAGCTGTCAAACGGCGGACGAGGACCAGAGATCAATGAATGGAGAAGAGCGACTAGCGACCAGAGACCGATGATCGAAGGACGATGGCGGGCGAGCAAACGACGGCCAGCAATCGGGGGCCGACAAATGGCAACCAGTAGCGGGGGAGACCGGAGACTTGCGGCAAAGAGGCGCGAGAGAGAGATCACATGCCAGAAAATTTATTTTTTCTATTTAGAAAAGCAAAACATTTCTACTTCTCAATGTTGTTCCAACCTATTTCTGGGCCAAAGATATATCCCAAAAACAATAAAATGAAATTCCTTTACCAAATGGATTTTTGTTCAAACATGTTCCTATAAAAAAAAGAAAAGAAATAGAGCAGTTGTCATGCATGCCCTTAGCTTTGTTGCGCTAAAAAAGACAAGGAATTGCGACGATTTCAATCCAAAACATAAACGAGAAATATGAATGTGATGCGGGAGCATTAGACTCTATCGATCAGCTCTTTGATCTGTTCAGCTCAAATCCTTATCCTTGTAAGCAAAAGAACAATTTCAACCATAGTGTGATTCAATGGATGTCGATTTTATTGTTGCTTGCCTTGTAGGTCATAAATCGACAAGATCAAGGTGGGGTTTGGGATTAACCCCGGAGCGATTCTATAATCTAATTAGATTTCATCGGTTGAACCCATTCGTTATTTATGCAAGTGAAGAACAATTTCTGTTGCAATCCAAGTATGTTCAAGGTTGAAACTTGCTGATTATGCGATATAATTGTCGATTTACAAGACTTGTTGCTGATTTCGACTCCCAATCGACTACATGGTGACTGGAAGTTATTCTAGACATATTTCTTTGCTGCTTGATGACTTTTTACAGTGTCTTTTCGGCTGGTAAATAAAGTACATGAATTTAGAGTCTCGACAAATTTCAAATTCTAATGCATCTAATAATTAGTCAAATGCATTAAGTCTGTTTATTTTTTGTCGAGCATTAAGTCTTTTGATTCACAGCTTTCTATAAGTCTTTAGTTTGGTGTTTCTTTCAAGAGTCATAATTAGATTATTTTCCCAAGAGCTATTTAGGGGCTTCATAATAACATTTCTGCTTCTAGATTTCTCTGTTAGAAGTCAATATGGCAGAAAAATGCGTTTGTTAAAAACATCATCGAAGTAGAAATGTGTTTGGCAAAAAAACTGGCTTCTAATAGGATTTTCTACTTATGATTGGGTTTTTGGCCATTTTTGAAAAGTGAAAATTTTTACTTCTTGACTTTAGAATCGCTTCTTTGACAACATCGACCTCGGCCAACCACTGCCACCACTGACCAATGCCCGTCCGCCCTTGCCGCAACAATCGTCCACCGCCAGCCAACGCTCACCCACCTTGCCACGACCATCGGCCCCCGCAGTCGCCCAACCGCCGCCGTCGACTATCGCACCACGTAGCGCAGATCTTGTCGACTACCGACATTGAAGATTTTATTGATAATGTTAAAAAAAATAAAAATTTTCAATCATTATCAAACGAATTTCTCTGATCAGAAGTCAATTTGGAGTGAAAGTAGAAAAATCAACTTCTGCTTTTGAGGAGAAATACAGAAATCAACTTCTGGTCCGAGTTGATTTCTGGTAGGGAAGTGTTACCATGTGTGTCCTTAGTTTTGAGAATTCGAAAAGTCTTTTATTTTTTTAGCTATATCACTGTAAATAGAGTTGCAATTTCCATTGTAGGATAGATGATTTTGATGGATTAGAATATTAAAGGTTTGTCTATGTGTGAGCAAATACCTTTGAAGAGTGAATAACTGCTATTTCGATTTCTTTCTTTGAAGATAGGATCACTCTTGGTGGTGGGTAAAAGAAACCCTTTATTCTTGATTGGTGATGCGTTATCTAAGCACATGTGGTGAGATTATCCTATTACGTAGTCTTTTATCATTGATCGGTGGTTCGTCTTTTATGCATTGATGGTGAACTTCGTCGGCCCCGATCATTATTCTTGTTTGGTGGTTTAGGGGTACATGACAACACTCGATAAATTATTTCTGGAATAAAAACCTGTTTCTGAAATAAGTTTGAAACAAAAACTCGTTTGGTAACGTAATTCTAATAAACTATTTCTGAAACAAAAAGTTATTTTAGAAATAGATTTAAAGTAAAAATAATAAATAAAAAAAACTCAAGAAATGACAATCTTCGTCGACGATCAACCTCACCAATCGGGATACTGTCTTTTTGATAGGATGCTGAACCTCAATTAATTAGAAGGTCTAAATGTGAAAGTAGTTTGAATATTGGGCAAGAAAAATGTAGTTTGAATGAACTGTTTCTATAGTAGACGTGGATGAGCTTTTTCTAATTGCCTCTCCCGTTCAATGACAGATGTCTTATCGGCAAAAGTTTGGATGTACAATTGCCCCGACATCACGCCTCCGTGCTTCAAGACTGATTGAGCAGTACAAATCACTGTAAATGAAGTATAGCGTTGAACAAGATGGGCCGTTGCCTCTGGATGCGACAACTGATGAAATGTTTGAATTGAGTTTGACTGCATTCAGCTCCAAAGACAAAAAGGCCAGGAGCACCGCCAGCGCCAGCTCCGTTGATTTGGTGATGAACGACATGTCATTCAGCTATCTGCTGCGGCAGTTGGTAGTTTTTAAGGATGGCGCTTCAGATTCCGGCTACCACCACTGAAATTACTTAGGAACTAAAGTTTTAAAGTCCCTTCATGACTTAAATATTGATTTGATTCAGCATTTTCAAAACTTATTGGAGCCCCAAAACCCCTTGAGAAAAATATTTAGCGTTTGACGACCATTTTCAAGAGGCGTTGGGGGTGGAAGTTAGCCTTGAAAATGCTGAAAGCTCAATCTGGTAGGGATCGACATTGAGTTTTCAGCATTTGACCAAATGCTAAGTCACGATTTTTTCTTCCAAATCTACCCTTACTAATTTTTCAAATTTCAGTTTTGCCCTTCATTTTTTTATTATTTTATTTTTAAATAAAAATTTAAAACGCTAGGTTGTGGTCACCGGCCGACCAAACTTTATTTTAAATAGAGTACCTCACAAAAAGACACAACAAACTCCCTATGAAAGTGAAAATGCAGAATGCCTAATTTGAAATATCTCAAAGTGTGAGGGTGTTTGGCTAAGGTTGCGGTTCCTAAACCTAAAAAGATTGAAATAGGATCAAAAACCGTTAATTGTATCTTTATTGGATATGCTCTTAATAGTAATGCATATCGATTTCTTGTTCATAAGTCTAAGATCCCAAATATACATGTTACTACGATTATTGAGTCAATGAACGCTTCGTTCTTTAAAAATATATTTCCATATAACATAGTATATAAGCCAATTAATAACGATAAGAAGCCCCGAGATGCTACATCTAGAAGTGATCCAATAGAGGATGAACCTAGACGTAGTAAAATACAAAGGATTTCTACATCTTTTTGACATGATTTTCTAACATATTTGTTAGAGAATAAACCTCGGACATTTAAAGAAGCTGTAACATTTTCAGAAGCCTCGCTCTGGAAAGAAGCTATCAATAGTGAAGTTGAATTCATTCTATCTAACCATACTTGGGAATTGGTTGACCTTCCTCCTGGTAATAAGCAACTACTGTAAGTGGATATTTAATAAGAAAATGAAAGCAAATGGTATTATTGATAAGTACTGGCAACGAAAAGGTCTTGATTATTTCGACACTTATTCATCTGTTACGAGAATTACATCTATACGGTTGTTAATCGTTGTAGCAGCGATGTATAGACTTGAAATTCATCAAATAGATGTTAAAACAGCTTTTCTAAATGGGGATTTGGAAGAAAAATTATATTTGGAACAACCTGAAGGGTTTATTGTTCCAGGACAAGAGAGAAAAGTATGTTGGCTTATCAAGTCACTCTACGGCTTAAAACAAGCACCAAAACAATGGCATGCTAAATTCGACCAATTCATGTTGACGAATGGTTTCAAGATTAATGAGTGCGATAAATGCGTATATGTTAAGAACATTCATAATAGTTTTGTCATTTTATACTAGTATGTAGATGATATGCTTATAATAGGAAGAATTAGTGAGGTTATCAAGGTAACCACACGCATGCTCATAAGCAAATTTGATATGAAAGACACGAGGGTTATATTATTTTAGGAATTAAAATCCATAAAACATCTAAATTATTATCTTTATCGCAATCCCATTACACTGCGAAGATTCTTGAAAAAAATAAGAATCTAGGCATTGACCAGCAAGTACTTCAATATATGTTAATTTACATATTTCGAAGAATATTGGTGAAAGCAAGGCTCAGAATGTATATGCTAGTATACTAGGCAGTTTAATGCATCTCATGAACTGTACTAGACCAGACATAACTTGTGCGGTAAGCAAGCTAAGTTGATTTACAGTTAGTCCAAATGAAAATCACTGGAAAGCTATGAAACATGTATTGGGCTACTTGAAGCATACTCAAGACTATGCTTATCCAGCGGTACTTGAAGTATATTGTGATGCAAATTGGATAACTGGTACAAAAGACACAAAATCAACAAGCGGATATATGTTCATACTTGGTGGGGAGCAGTGTGTTGGAAATCATCCAAACAAACCTGTATAGCAAGATCTACTATGGAATCAGAATTTATTGCTTTGGATAAGGCTGGTGAATAAGCGGAGTTTCGAAATTTCTTGGAAGATATTCCTAATTGACCTAAACCAGTGCCAGCTGTATGTATTCATTGTGATAGTCAAGCGACAATAGGAAGAGCTATGAATGTCATGTATAACGGTAAGTCTCGACACATACATCGAAGACACGATACTATAAGACAACTTTTTTCTAGTGGAATTATCACAATTGATTATGTGAAGTCAAAAGATAATATTATGGATCCACTAACAAAAGGCCTAAGTAGAGAGTTAGTTGTGAAAACATCAATTAGAATGGGTTTAAAGGCCTATAAATAAGTCATCATAGCAGAAACCTTGCCTAGTTGATTGGAAATCCCAAGATTTAGGTTCAAAGAGACAACGAAGTTATAAAGACAGTGTAGAATACTATAAATTCTTACTCATTCTCGGATGAAAACAGTATTGACACGTAGAGGTTAAGCGAAAGCTTTTAATGATTCTAAATTAAGTATATAATATACCGCACATTCAGAAATCACATATGTGAGTGTGAAGTGAGAGTCGCTTCTAAGAGAATTGAAAAGGCTGCATTCTTTAAAGCACTCATGAGACTAGGCGGTGTTCAAGACCAAAGTGAACACAACAGTGAGAACTAACTTTGTTCGAGAGACAATTGTGTGATTTCTATTGTCTAGGCTTATACCAAAGGTCGACAGTTCAAAGACATCAAGTCTACTGATTGATCGAGTAAGTCTAATAAGTCTCACTAGGAAAAGTTCAAAGTCTCAAATTACTTATCCTAATACAACGTTATCTCATGAAATAATTGAACATTACATCTCATGCATACACGAAAAGTCGTGGTATCTGAACATCTCATTCATGTGGTGGATTGTTGGGAAAAATTTCCATAAGAAGTGAATGAGAAAAGAAGGATGGAGAGTCACACATAAGAAAAAGAGTAGATGGTGGATGTGTTTAAATATTAGAACTTCACAAATGAATTTGGGCCCTAAGGGATATCGCACTTTTATGGACGGGGGAGAATCTACGCAAAGTTAGGTTCGCCCACACGTGCGCGCCGCCGCCCGCCTGTCGGCAGGCTTGGTTCGATTCAGGCCGGGCCTGGGTCTGCGCATTTATTTATTTTTTACACTATTATTTTTTTTATTATTCTTTTTAAATTGAAGGGACACACCTTGAATCTGGATATTCCTTTTCTTCCGAACAGATATGTCTGTTCGGCATTGAGCGAGCAAGCTTGATCGTCAAACAAACATGATCGTTCGGAATAAAGCGAACAAACATATTTGTTCGAAACAGAACTCTGTTCGGTTTGCAATCTTTCGTCAACAAAAACGTTCGACTTCGCAACTATTCATTATCTATAAATACAAACTCCGACCGTCACTTTTCTACTACTAAAATTTTTGTCTTCCACCATTTCATTACTAATATTCATCATTTTTGCGATTGTTCTGCAAAGTTACGTTCGTCGGAATCCTTTGAAGAAGTACCGCTTCAGAAGAACGCGATCCGTTCTATCTTAGGAGACAATTGTCCAGGGTCCTTGGGTACTGATTGAGGGGGCAAATTTGTCTTAAGGACACAATGTCATTTCGTTGGGCTCGGATCAATATTCTGCTTACTCGTTTGCATTGACTTCAAGTTAGTTTTTCAATTACAATTCTGATTATACGAACATAGACAATAACACATACAATTGACATTTCTAGTGATCCATCAATTCGTGATAATCCGGAACAATATTACGTGTTAATAATTTCTCAAAATGCGTTGATAGCTAAAATTTTAATTGATAATTTCATAAATTCATTATGAAACAAAAATGTTGTTGCGCCGTTATCCATCCTTTATGTCTTGGTGGCGTATCCCATGTACTCTTTTCTGTCAGCACTTCATTCGAAACAACACTCGCCTACCTCTTCTGACCCCACCAGAATGTATCCATCCTTTGAGGTACCCGGATCCCCTGCCATAGACGCAGGAGATCATTACACCTAAGGCCGTCGGATCAACCACTATTGAGTGATCCGACGGTCATAGGGCTATCATCACCTGCCTTTATGGCAGTTGATCCTGGCCTTCCTTTGAGCAAGCTTGGTGCACATCTGAGGGGACCCGCTTTTGTTTTGCTATATGATGCATGGGGATTATCTCAAATTTGTTGTCTGTTGATTGGGATTTCTTTTCTAAGACGTCCTATTTTTTTCAATTGAAAAAAAGAAGAAGTGCGTTTCGAAATCGGGTGTTTTGATGTAAGGAAATAAAAAATGGAGATCACAACGATTGTAATATTTGGACGATTGAAAAAATAAAAATAAAGGCCGGAGTTTTAAAACGAGTTTTTTAAACAGACTTAAGGTGAAATTTAGGATTTGCTTGTTTTATGGGAAATGAATAATTTGAAATAATATTTCTTTAAAAAAATTGATTAAGCCGACAAAAAAGAAAAATGATTTCGTTATTGACCGCACGGTTTGATTGCGAGCGTGAGCGTTTTCTTAAATGGCGAAGACATTTTCCGTTTATATCTCTCTAATTAAGCGAAACGAGCATTCCTTTTCGTGAAAGTGGATTCTCGAAGCGCGAGGTTTTCTCGTTAGTGGGGAAAACGATTTGACAAAGAGGGGGAGGGGCAAATTAGTAAAATTAAGAGAATTAAATGCTGTTTTTAATGGCGGAAACAGATCGGTGGTTGGGAGGTGGGCTACGCCGTACAATTTGGCTGGCGGAGGGGAGATTGGGGGGGGGGGGGGGGGGGGATTAATGATGGGAGGAGTTATGGAGGTGGGCCCCACCAGGAATTTTTGTTTTTTGGGGAGTTTTGTTTAGAGAGAGAGACCAGCGAGCGTCATCATTGCGGATCTCTGACGTAATCATATATATGTATATACATCTCTCTCTCTCCCCGCTCTCGTGCTAAAAGCTGATGCTCTCGTTCCTCGGTTCGACCCCGCGTGGGCCGTATCCATACCTCTCCCCACCCCCTTTTTTCTTTTCTATTTCATTTTATTTTTACTTTTATTATTATTTCTATTTTGGGGACCACGTGACCCGCATGATGTACTTACCTCACGTCTTAATCCGACTCACAATCCATCTCTCCGGGCGAGCATGAAAATACGTCCTAAGTAAAAATTCTTTTGATAACATAATTTCTAAAACGAGAATCCGTTTTGATTACGTAGTTTGATTTTTATACTTCTAGAGCATTTTTCCAGAAGTAGCTATGAAGTCGCTGAAGAAGTAAAAAAAAAAATACATCAATTATCTTCAAGAGTAGAAAATTAATTTCTGACCAAGCAAAAAGTGCCTTTCTCAACGGTCAGGTACTTCGATCCTTTTCTTTTTTTCCTTTGCATTTTTTTCCAGTCAAATCTTGAAATATCTATGTAAATTTTGGTATAAAGGATAGTAGATCGCGAGATTCAAATTAAGCAAAATATTTTATTTTATTCATTCCGAAAATGGCGAATGATGTTTTTACTTATGTTTTCAATCTTTCTCTTTTCTTATATCATTCCAAAAATTTTACTATTTTATTCAAGATGCCTTTGTTTTTCAAGAGATGAATAATTTGAGGTTGTCGTGCTAGTCCCCCCGAGAAATAGTCGAGGTGCACGCAAGTTGGCCCGGACACCTCGATCATAAAAAAAAATTAATTTGATAAACTATTTTGGTAAAGATTATTGATTATTAATAAAAAAAAATTATCATTTTTCGTTCAAATGACATGCTCAGTTGGTTAGGGCGTACTTAAAATTGTGTGGTTAGGCACACTGGTTCCAAGTTCGATTCCCAAAATGAGCACGATTTAAGTGGGGGGACCATGGCGGTGTATAGCTATGCTAGTCTCCCCTGAGTAATAGTCGAGGTGCGCGCAAGCTGACATGGACATATTGGTTATAAAAAAAAGAATAATAATAATAATTTGATAAACTCTTTTGGTAAAGATTATCGATTATTAATAAAAAAATTTCGTCATCCATAAAAAGGAATTTAGACAAACATTGTTATCGCTAATGAAAATATTTTTTGCTTAATAATTATCTCACACGATCATTTCTAAGATAATCTTTTTAAATTATCCATTTTTCGCAAAATAAATAGAGCGTCTTACAAAAAAAAAATAGCTGAACGCCAAATATTTTAAATTTTTCAAGAAAAGGTTTAAACATAAATTATTATTAAAAATAAAATATTTTTATTGATTAATTATTAACTTTTCAAATAGTTTATTTTCTTTTGCGGAGAAAAAAAAAGGAATACTCCTTTACTGTTCAGTAACCCTTCAGGTGTGAAAAGCGTCGCATGCGTTTGTGCTATTTAATCGCCCTTTTCAGCCTTCGTTAGTCCGTTAGTTCATAAACTTCTTGTTTTGGTCGAGTGCTAATTAAAAAATTTGGGGATATTTGAGGAGCCAATGGCGGAACGCCGGGTGGATTTTTCAGGCGGCCATTTTATTCCCACGGGAAAGACTTTTCCGACGGGGATAGATGCGGGACAGGTGGCGTTTCTCGCGGAAGTCTGCTCTTCAAAGGATCGGTTACTTCTCCTCCTCAAAGAACAAAACAAAATAAAATTCTAAAGAAAATCCGTTGGACTTTTTTTTGTTTTTTTAGTACCCACCTTGTTTCAAATAAGAATATGAATAATCATATAATATCAGATAAACGCTTGAAGTGATCATGGTTATTTTAATTAAGGGTCCGATCTCCTCGATCAGCTAAATATTCGTGTCAATTAGGAGTATTTTCATTAACATACTACTTTAATAGAATTTTTAGTTAATTGAATTTAAAAAAAAAGAGAGGAAAACATAGCCGCCACCTTGATGTCGATAGGGCGACGACGACCTTGTTGACTATAGGCCCTCGTCAGAGCAAGGGAAGGGCGGCAACCCTCAGTGCACATGGGGTGGCAGTCGCGGGCTGGGCAAGTGTTTTCCCTTCTCTTTTTTTTGTGTATGTTTTGTTTCAGGCTTTTTTAAGGAACAAAATAAATTATCAAAATGCCTCTACTGACCTGTGAGTCATGTCCTTATTAGAAATAATATCAACTTTAAGCCCTTATTTGAGATAATTAAAGCACTTCATACTTTTATTTTTTTAAAAAAAGTCAAATTCAGGCCCATATTTGATAAAACAAGACGCTTCATGATCTTTTTTTGGAAATTTTTCATAAAAAAAAAAACAAAAGCAAAAAGTCTCATTTGATCGGATTTCCTCGAATCTCGCTCGGCTAGATTCCTTAAATGTGAAAGAAGAAACAACAACTTAAGAAAATGGGTTTTTACAAAGCAAATTTGATATAGAAACATAGATAATCACAAGTCATAGAATATGCTTACGAGCCGAAAAACGCTGTTAATGCTTAATGTTATTGGAAAAATCTATTAAATTTTCAAAATGCATACTCAAATAAATTTATAAACTTAGAAGGCAACCATAATAATTATTATTGATAGATAAAACATATATTCACGTGGATACAACTTTGCACGCGCATGAAAAAAGAATCAGATCACTATTGGTTAATACCGGGTAATAAACCGACTCCGAAAGAAAAATATGGGAATAGTTTTCGACAAATTTTTAGTACTTTCCGCATGTTTTAGAAAAATATATATTTTAAAAAAAAGTTATAATAAACAACTTTTTCTAAACTATATATTGAATTATTTTAACAATATGAATCGGGTATGAATTGTTATATTTATATTACATGAAAATGAATTAATATGAGTCGGATCATTTTTGACTCGATTCCATCCGTCCATTTGAATTTTTGTCCGGAACCGAAGGATACCCGACGCAAATAGAACCGAAATTTCCCATTCGGATCGGTTGGGGGTAAAAGCATAAATTAAATTAAACTAGGTCTGCTTTAGTGAATCTACAGGACAACATAGGGCGGTGGGATTAGCGAAAAGTGCAGCATCTGAAAGGGGAAAGGGGGGCGAACGTGATTGGAATAATGCTTTGGGACTTTTGGTCTAATCATTGAGAGTCGTGAAAGACGAGCTTTTCGCAGTCTCGCTGCGGCTGCGGATCCAATCCAGGCCGATCTCCTCCCGTTCATACAGAAAGGAGGATTAACGAAGAAAACTAATCATTATTGGGAACTTCAATCCCCCAAAACGTACGAGACTATTTGAAATAGGATCTACTTATTCACAACTTAGTGTAAGTGCTATGGTCGATGTTTCGTACCTCCAAGGTAATGTTAAGGAAGAAAAAAAGATAAAGATAAAGAAACATGAAATCTATATTTTCAAGATAAAACGCACGAGACTATTTGAAATAGGATCTACTTATTCGGTAACTTTTGCTTGAAATGTTATAGCAAATTGGGATTTTTGAGAGCATGCTTTGGATCTTCATCGGGTAACTAAGGGAGAAAGTATTTAGCTCCAAATTGAGTTGGCAAATCGGATGGCCGGGGCTTTTCCCCCCAAATCGAGTTCGTTCTTGTCGATTTTCAGGCAGTTTTGTGTAGCTCATGCTTATCGTGAAGCTTAGTTTAGGTATGGAGTTCGCATATTCGAGTTTCAAATTACCAATCCCGAATCAAAACTTGCAAATCATGGATTGTTAATTGAAATGGAATGCGTTATTAGCCTTGGCCCTGTCATTTACGACAAAGCTTCTTTGGAGGATACAGTTGTATGAGATCTTGCGGGACTGCCGATATTTAAATATGATAACACTTTGCCACTCATAATCTAGACTTTGACCTTAGAGAATGCAACACAGGAGCGTGGAAAAGAATTGAAGGTACGTGATTGAGGAGGGAATACAAATGCTCTGATACCGCGAGATTCTGTGAGATCACTATCAACTGTTCTAAAAAATTAAATTATTAGATGAATATGTGATATGATATTTAAATATCTTAACATAATGGATTTTTGTTCCTTAACCAAATAATTTCACTTTCTTTTTGTTGCTATTTTGATAGTTGTGTCATTATTTTTTTTTGTCTAGGTTGCATTAGTTGGCGCTTTCTCTTTGGATTTAGTGGATATTTTTGTCCCTATATGCTTTTTTGAGTCTTTTTTTTTGTCAAAGCTTTTTTTAGTCATTTAAAAAGTTAAACTATATTTGTCACGAGAGAATAATTTGTGATTTTTCCTCTATTGGAATTGACATGTCACGATACAAATCAGTAAGGCTGAAAATTGCAATATTTCTACATCACCCAAACAAGTGTCACTTCTCAACCTAACCCCCACAACAACAATAGATGTAAAGCGTGACATTGAGATTGATTAAGATGGGTAACTATCGAGTTAGGGACCAAAGTGGCTAATGAAATAATTGTTATAATTTTGCTAATGTGATCAAAATCAATTGAAATTAATATCTAGGCTGATCTGGTCTATTAAGACATATCTTAATTAGTTACAATATGAGTTGACTAGTGCACGCTGAGTTAGGCCCAGCCCTCGATGATTGATGAGAGGGCCTGCGGCCAAAAACTCTACAAGTAGGCTCAAGCTCCTCTTCTAGCCTTCTAACTAGTCATGGTCACGGAAGGATTCAATTGGATCAATTTGATAAGTTTTAAGATTTGATTGCATTTTTGAAAATTTTAGGACTCAATTAAACTTTCATGATAACTTTTAGGATTTATGGTGAACATATCCCTTCTTTCTATCTTGAAAAATTGTTCTCTACATATTTTTTTTGTAGTATGCATGATTGATACTTTGAAATATAAAATAAATGTTTAGTAAGCACGTTGAAGTTGCTTTTTCCTAAGAGAGCAACAAAACAAGAAATACTTTTTTTCTATTTGAAAAACTGTGAACTACATTTAAAGCTCCCCAACTGCCATATCTGGAATGCCAAGAAGCTAAGAAGCACGTACACGTGCCTACGGTGTGCACGTCGGTGTCCGACATGTGTCGGATTCTCGACACTTGGTCAACACAGTGAACACGTGGGCGACGCGTGTGTCGAGCATTTTAAAAAGCTTTTTCACTAAAAAATATATCTATACTTCATCATTAGCCAAATAGACAACAGAAATAATCCTTCATATCTCATTCTTGATATTTTAAAGAGTCTTGTTTTTTGTTATTCTCACTGGACATTCAATGTGGAACTCCCTTCTTCACATTGCAAGCCTCAAAGTCTCATTCATGGATTCTTAGGCTGCGTATGGTAACACTCTAGAAAAATTATTTATGTTCCCAAAGTGTCCTGGGAACACTTTTGAGAAATAGAAACGCTTTTGGAGCAGAAATAAGAAACAACAAAAACTTGTCTCTGTGTTCCTAGAACACTTTTTAGAAACACATTAGAAATATTTTTTAGAAATAATTGGGAATCATTTTATTTTTGAACACACTCTTTTCTCTTTTATTCTTGCATGATGTTAACACGTGATTTTTTTTAAATCATTTTATCTTAGAAAATTAATTAAAAATACCAAAAAAATTCATAAAATTACAAAATCAATCTTGAAGCTTTGGTCTAGCCTTAGGAATCAATTTGGGTCAAAAAATTATTTTTGTAATTTTTGACATTTTTGGATTTATTTTAATACTATAAAAATAGCCGAAAATCATGAAAAATAATATTCGTGGTCAGAAAAATACACAAAAATAGTTCATATTTTTATTTTAATTCCCTTTTCGTTCTGGCTTATTAAAATTTTAAGAATTCATTTTGGGGCCACATATATTTTCATTGAATGTAATCCTAAATTGATTAAAAAATATGGACGAAGCTGCGTTTGTCAATCTGTTGTTGCGACCCGAAGTTTTTTTCCTAGCTAATGGATTACCGATCGCCCCCTCCCCCCACCACTATGAAATGTGGATTGCGGGCCTTGATTGGCGCGGGCCGTCCCAAGCCCATACTAAGTCGTGGCGGGAGTAAATTTTAAAGGGTCATTTTCGACGATAAGATTCGATCAGATTCCGACCTTTGGTGTGGTTGTGGTGGCATGTGCTATATGTGCATGCATTTGGAGTCGCTGCCGGTCATTCTTAGGAGGTGGACCGGAAACATCATTAATCGATTGGGAGAGATCGATTAGTTCTACGGAACCAGAGATTTTGGGTTCGGGGATTTGGTTACGTTGGTGTTATTACCAACGCCCTTTCGGTACCTAACATGAGTGATTTTCCTAACTAAGATTTTATGCGGGCGCAATTTTGGATGAGGTAAGTCTGAGTTAAGATTTCATGTAGATTGGAAGACTAGTCCTATTAACCACAATCAATATAAGGAAAACGCAATCAAATGCATAAATGACTCACATCAATGCACATAAATTTCAATCAGGGGCCTCCTAATATAGCCCTAAGGGCTTAGAGAATGTGCGATTTATGGCCAGTGATAGAATGAGAAAATTTGGAAACGATTTGCCAAAAGGGCAAAATTGTCATTTTTTGAAAAGATTCAGGGACCGAACACCCGAAATAAGTCATGGCCAGTTGGTTGTGACCATTTCCTAATTTTAGAATTTTTTTGGGATTTTTGAGAGACGATTTGCCAAAAGGGCAAAATCATCATTTTGAAAAGATTTCGGGGACTAAACACCCGGAATAGGTCATGGCTAGTTGGTTGTGACTATTTCCAATTGTTAGAAATTTTTTTAGAATTTCAAGGAACAATTTGCCAAAAGGGCAAAATCGTCATTTTGAAAAGAACTTGGAGACTAAACACTCAAAATAGGTTGTGGCCAATTGATTGTGACCATTTCCTATTTTTAGGAATTTTTTGGAATTTTTGGGAGATGATTTGCCGAAAGGGCAAAATCGTTATTTCGGGAAAGGTTCGGGGACCAAACACCCCAAATAGGTCGTGGCCAGTTGATTGTGACCATTTTCTTTTTTTTTTGATTTTTTTTTGTAATTTTCCAATTTTTCCAATTTTTCTGAATTTTTAAATACTTTTCCATTTTTTTATTGAATTTTCAAATTTTTTTATTATTTAAATTTTTAATTAATTATTAAAAAATGTTTTCCGGACCGGGTCGAACCCGGCCCGACCGTAAGGGTCGAAAACCCATCTAAGAAAGACACCGTTTTAGATTTTTCAATTTTTTTAATCAATTTTCTGATTTTATACGAATTTCTGAAAAATAAAACCCATCAGACGGCCTTAAACTCGCCACGTGGCGCCCTATGATGCGTCTGATCTATATATTAATAAATTTTTGGAAAAAGGCCCGATCGGACGGATCACAGAGTGACACTTGGCACGTTTTCGACCATCAAATCTTTTTTTTTTAATTTTTGAAAAATTCGTTATTAATTTTGAAAACTCGAGATTGCGACACATGGCCAATCTGGGACCGTTGGATCAATTTATTTATATTCTAAAAATCCATTTATTAATATAAAAATTAATTATTTAATTTTTGAAAATCGCCGGATCGTGACACGTGGCCTCTCCACAGCTTTTTGATCCAGGTTTTATTTTAAAATCGAGCCGTGCCCACCAAGCAGACGTGGCTGCCTACGTGGCGCGCCATGTCAGCCCTTTGACTCGTTGATCAGGCCACCTTGCTGGAGAAGACGATCGGCGCCTCGTCGAAATAGTTATTTTTCGGGCGAGGTCGCCGAAATTTCTGCCGGAAAACTTGAACTGAGCCCAAAACTCCGAATTTTTCACTCATTTTTGCACCCTTTGACTCCTTAAGCAGCTCACATTAACATATATTAGATTCATGGCCAAGAACACGCTGGAAATCGGTGAACCGAACCTCCACAGAACCGGTTCCGGCGAGCAAAGTTGCAGAATTTTTTTTTTTGTTTAAACCTCGACTTCATTCGTTTAAACAACATCCATGGGTTACAGAGAGGCTTACCTGAGGTCCCTTAGGGTTCGGCGACCGCTTGGAATTCGGCTCAAGCTCTCGGTCCGAACCAAAATCGGGGAGGATCAAACCAACGTTTTTGTCACTGATCGATGCAAAACAAATACATTGGAGGACTTAGAGTTGGTTATAGACGAGATTTAAGGCACTAAATAGGTATAATTGCTCTAATAATGCACGACCGAGGGCGAAAGTTTGCAAATGGGTCTGGCGGCATTTTGTTGAACATGAGCTAGGCATGCGAAAAACCAACGTTTCGGCTCAAACACGAGGATCAACATGCGACATCGAAGTAAACAAGCATTCACACATGATTATGGGGGAGGGAATAGGTGTCGGTGTGCATTTGGTTTGGCTCGGTTTGGTCAAAAACCAAATCGGGCCAAACTCACAGGATGTTTGCAAAAGGAAAAACAGGGGAGGGATAGTCGGAGGCTAACCGAATTTTTTTCGAGCTCATCGATGGCGATGGCGATCTTGATGATGATCGGTGAGGTGCCAGGAGGGTCGAGGGCGGTCGTTCGAGTTTCGATTTTAGCCTGAGCTAGCCTACGATACTCTCCTCTCTCTCGGTTCGAGTTGCTCTGTTTTTTTTTTCAGAGTAATGGGGGTCCGGGTGCCGGCTCACTCTCTCTCTGGTTTTCTGCTCTCTATGTCTGTTCTTAGTGTGCGTTTGTATCTGTGTCCCGTTCCTCTCTTCTCCTCTCCAAAAATCGTGGACAACCTTTCTCTCTCAGTCCTCCACCTCTCTCCTCTGTCCGACATTCTCCTCAGCCGATCGTCCTTTTCTCAGTCCCCCATACGCCAGCTTGCTAGGTCGTACAGTTTTGGTGCAGTAGGCGACAAAACAGAAGAGAGGACATGGTATTATTGTGAACCAAAATGGGAAGAGAGGCAAGTGGGAATATTGGCGTGCGTGTGGGTTGCAGACCCGGATTCGCAGGGTCGAGTCGAGTACGACCCGGCGGATATGGTCATAAATTTTCGATCCAATTGTGGTCCAAATCGCCCATTTTTTGCAAAATTGATGTCGCAATTGGGTTTCCGAGCATGTTTTACATGTGAAATGAGTGTTTTCATGAATGAATGGCTTGGAATCGAATGAAAGCCCCAAATTTCATGAAAGATCCGAAATTGCTTTTCTGTTAATTGAAAGCCTAAACGATTAAATCATTCGAAATTGAGGCTGCCATCGAGTCTGGAATGATGAAAATCATAGGGAAAAGGAGTTCTATTTTCTTGGTTGTGGCTCGAGAGGATTTAATTTGAAGATTAGTAAAACCGGAGACTAAATTGAAAAGTAAATTTATGCAATTAAGTCCTTTTGTCAAAATCGATCAAATTGGAGGCCGAATTGACTCAAATGCACTTCAAGTCTCTACATTCAAGTGTCATAGCTTATTAGAAGTGAAAATTGAAAATTAAAAGACTCAAAAGGGAATTTTTATGCCCGATTCGGGTTTATGCTTGTGAAGGAACATAGTTATCCAAGTCGAATTTTCAAGATTTAAAGTGACCATTCTGAAAAGGAAATTAAAATAAAATTATTGACTATTTCTTTTGTATTTTTCTGACCATGAATGGTATTTTTCTATTTTTTGGTATTTTTATAATTAAATAAATTCGAAAAATATTAAAAATTATGAAAAATATTTTTTGTTCAAAATTGGTTCCTAAGGCTAGGCCAAGGTTTTCAAAGTTGATTTTGAATTTTTTATGATTTTTTTTCTATTTTCAATTAATTTTGAGAATATAATTGAAATGAAAATGTGGTTAAAATCAGGTATCAACAGCTGCCCTTCTTTGAGAGTGAGCTCGTCAGAGGTTGCTCTCAAAGAAAAAAATGACACCTGAGTCTTAACCGACTCGACTAGGAAAAAAAAGAATGCTATGACACCGGAATCCAAGAAATCTTTTGATGAAAGCTTAAATTCCAAGTTAATCCCCGGCTTACTTTGACCATTTGAACATGGGCCGGAGAGGGAGAGACAGAGGTATGCCTGAAACTCACCTGTTGAATGCCCTACTTGTGATGTCTAGGGGTTCGTTGTTATGCTCCCGGGGGGTCGAAATTTTGGGCTCGGCCCCTTATATATATATATATATATATAAACGTCGTAGCTTCACATCAACTGTATTAGACTTTCATGTTTTTCCTTCGTAGCTTCCCATCCACTATACCGGGCTTTCATTTTCTTTTTCGAGGCTACCGTTTGCAATCCGTTTCGAAGAGTGAGAGCTTCGAGGCATGGCTAATCGTGCGCACTAGCGAAGAAGGTGGTCACCGTATTTCTAGGTGACAAGTCGCAAACATCATGGGTTTCGAACTTGATCTATGCTTTGAGACACATTTGTCGCAGATCCCTATTTGGTGGGATTTGGGGGGAAAGAAATCTCCTGCAGCTGAGGGTTAGCGATCCGGTCCGGGGATGATAGCTCCGCGGCTACTAACCTGTACCACTTATAGAAAGATTTATCAAAGTCATCGTGCTTTCGAAACGGCAAGTGAGCCTTTTGGGTTTCGATCTTGGGTTGGCTTCTAGGCATCTATTTGTTTTAAGGGAGTCCCGTGACACTGATTAGCGGGGTCAAAGGGGATTTTTCTTGTTTGGAAAGGGTTTCCATGATGAGAGTTCTCCACGTCAGAAGAGATTTTCTCTTGTTCTGAAGGGGTTCCCATGATAAACAGATAGGGGTTTTTCTGGTTTTGAAAGGGGTTCCCATGACAAGCAGAGGAGGGGTTTTTCTTTTGGATAGGGTTCCCATGACGAGGGTTCTCCATGTCAGAGGGGATTTTCTCTGATTTTAAAAGGCTTTTCCATGACAAGCAGAGGGGATTTTTCTTTGATTTTGAAAGGGTTTTCCATAACAAGCTGATGGGATTTTTTCGTTGATTTTGAAAGGGGTTTTCCCATGACGATGACTCTTGACGTCAGCGGGAATTTTCTCTAATTTTGAAAGGGGTTTCCATGACAATCAGAGGGGATTTTCTCTGATTTTAAAAGGTTTTTCCATGACAATCAGATGGGATTTTTCATTGATTGTAAAAGGGTTTTTCCATGACAAGCAGAGGGGATTTTTCTTGATTTGAAAGGGATTCCCATGACAAGCAGAGAGGATTTTTCTTTTGATTGGATTTGTGAAAAGGATTCCTATAACAATGGCTCTCACAAAGTCAGTGGAGATTTTTTTTATTTAATTTTTGAAAAGGATTCTTATGACGATGGCTTTCACAAAGTCAGTGGGGAATTTTTTTTGGTTCGATCTTTAAAAAGGATCCCGAAGCCTAACGGGAGTCTTGCCTTGATGTTGTCAACAATTTTGTTTGGCCAAATTTCATTTGGGTATGCTCATGATGTAGGAGGTCATCCAAAATATCTTGCAACGTGATATGCTGATCAAAGCTCCTTTTAGGGAGGGTTTTGAATCAAATATCTGAGATCATCAAAAGAGTTTGGTTAAAACGCTAATTGGAGGGCTCCTCACCATTTTCCGAGGGATTTCTTCTCGTCTTGAAACACTCGAATTCTCTCTCGAACCTATATTCAAGGTTTCAAAACTATTCGCAGTGTATACCTTTTGATTGATCGGAAAGGGACTTTTAAGGGACTGTAATGTTGGGCTTGGTCCATCATTTTCAAAGGGGACTCATGATTGAGTCGAGGCCAATGAATTGAATATATTTATCATCTGTTTCGGGTTTACAAGTCAAGAACCCTGCAAAAATTAGAGAGAAATAGTCTTGCTCGCACCTCTTCAAGCGATGCTTAAAATCATTTCAACTCTATGACAACTCAAGTACTTTAGTTAGAAAAGACTTTCAAGGGTTATAACATAGGTGAGTATTGAGGACTGAAAAAGGCTTGTTTTTGGCCCAGAATATATGAGAGGGATTTGATGGTTGTGACCATTGCAAATTTACCACCGATCTTACCCCTTGGAATAATCTTCAGAAAGCACCCTCGTTGTTCAAGGGTGGTGTCGTCGCTACTTGAATGCGCTCCGGTCGGGGATAATTTTATGAGTTGATTCCTGTGGGGATTCTTCTTTACAAGTAGATTCCACTGGGGATTGTTATTTGGATATTGGGGAATTTTTGGGATTTTTACAAGACCCAAAAGTGTGCAAGAATTTCAGTGGGCATTGGCCTCGCTTTTACTAGGCACTTTGCGTTTGATACCCGGGATTAGCTTTTACTCCTTTTTTTTCTCTCTCTTTTTTCTTTTCTTTTTAATCTCGCCTTTTCTCTTCTTCTTTTCTTTGGAAAGGGAATTTTCAGAGATTATGCTAGACAACCATGCAAGTGGAATCCTAGGGCAATTGATCAAGGAATTTTTTTGTGAATCCGATTCTTTTAAATTCTTCTGCTTTGAGCTGGCGCTGCCTTTGTCTCGCAATGGGAAATGATCACCAACGGGGTTTATGAAACAAATACACAAGCTCAATTGGGTTGCGCAAAGGATGAAAGTGTGTAGGATAGAGAAACGACTACTTTTCGTCGTTCTAAAGCACTTGAATTGTAGCATGAGTTTAAATGAAAAGAAACACTCGAAGATTGATGTTAGTTCAAGCAAAAAGATTTCTAGCCATTTACCTCATACCGCCGTTGGAATTTTTCCTAATTGACCTCGATGTGTAGTGATTCTTAACAGGGTTATAGAAATGAAATCTCCGCTCAAAGGGGTTAACAATGGATAACCTGTGGTGTTTGTGGTAGAGAAAAGAATGCCCTTCGTCTTTTCAATCCAAGTAGCCACTGCAAATGATCCTTACATCCTAAAACACGGCTCATATTCCAGTTCTTACTTCACTCATCACTCAAGTGTGTGTAGGGACGTGTTTGGGCATGGGTTGTCTCTCATCATCTGAGGTACTTCTTTTGACGGTTTCAAATATTCCCTTTTGAAAATCAATTTCCTTTATTCAAAACGTCCTTTTATTGAGACCCTTGATGTATGATGCATGTTTCGATGCATGTTCCGATGCATGAGTTGGATGACTTCAAAAGCTTCTGAACATGAATGCAGATGAAAGGATTTCGAGAATTTCATGGATATTCACATGAGGCTATTGAGTACTTCAAGGCTTTTCGAAATCTCGATGGCTTTAAGAATTTTCAATGTCAGAGCATAAGTGAGATGTTTTCGAAGATTTTAAATCCTAAGAGGTAGAGAGAAAGGATACTTACCTGCCCGTCGTGGTGGGGTGTCCCTAGAGGTGCAAAAGGAACATGTCAGTATACGTTCTTGAATTTAGAGAAAACTGGAATGATATAACTTCACTCTTGATCATGTATTCCAGTCCGGATGTGATCGCGTAGAATCGATGATCTGTCATCCACTCGATGAAGGGGGATTGCCAAGAGTTTGTAGATCCTTTGGAGTCTTAAAGGGAATAGAAAGGGATACTTACCTGTCCATTATGGTGGCAAGTTCCTGTCAAGATAAGAAATGAAGAGTCAGTGGTTCCTGTCAAGATAAGAAATGAAGAGTCAGTGTACTTTCCGGATTAGAAATAAATTGGAACGATACCGTCTTACTCTTGACCAGGTTGGATGGCGCTTGCTCCGATCCAGTGGAGTTTACCCTAGTATTCTCTATTGTTAGGGAGTTTGCTCCGGATGGATATTCGATTATTCATCCCAGTGACTTGGGTTGTTGGCTATTTGCAATCTTCTTGAGGTGCCGCCTCTTGAGGCACTCTACGAAAATCAAGATAACGTCTTTAGTAGATTTTCAGGTTCGAAGATATTAGATTACAACTAAATCTCTTATGATTGTGGCTCCTTTGGTTGCATGTTGCTCTCCTTTGTAAGGCGGTGATTGAGAACATGCCCCTTCTGATTGGTTGTTACCCTTGAAGGCTCTCTACAAAAGTGAGGAAATGCGTATGCACGTATGCATGTATGCATGAAGCATACGCGAAAATTTCTAAGAGACTCGCTATACATGTTTGGGACGAAAGGCCTAAAATGCCATTAAGGTAATTGGCCTGCGCGTAGCGAGAAATTTTCTCGAAAAACTTTCCGCCAGTTTTGATCAGAAGGTAGGAAGCAGGGGCTAATCCTCTTATCATTGGATACCCTTGCCCCTCCAAAAGGATTTTGAAAACTAGGAGACATGTGGGAAATTCGATCTCAGAATTTTTTCTTCTCTCTATTTTTTTTCTTTTCTCTTTTTATTTTTTTATTTTTGTTTTTTATCATCATCGACCGATTTGAGGTTCTCGATGTACTCACGGGTAATACTTCTTAAGGGCATCGATGTTTACAGGGCATCCTAATTCTACTCCTTCTGTGTTCACAAGAATTAGAGCTCCTGCCGGTATGATCTTTTTAATCACGTACGGCCTTTCATAGTTTGGGGTGAATTTGTCTACAGGATGGGGCATATTCGGGAGTGTCTTCCTGACAACGAGATCGTCGACCTCAAATGTTCTCGAGCGAACTTTCCGGTTAAACGATTTAGCGACTCGCTTCTAGTACGCTTGATCGTGGCAAATTGCCTTTAGACGCTTCTCGTCTATCAAGTTCAACTGTTTGTATCGTTGTTGGACCCACTCTGCCTCGATAAGTTCGACTTGGGATAGAATTCTTAGTGACGGGATTTTCGTCTCAATTGGTAAGATTGCTTCCATACCGTATACTAAGAATATGGCGTGAACCTAGTAGAAGTTCGAATTGAGGTTCAATAAGCCATTAATGCGTATGGCAGCCTCTTACACCAGTCTCGATAATTTTCGGCGGTCTTGGCCAAGATTTTCTTGATGTTCTTGTTTGCCGCCTCCACCGCTCCATTCATTTGAGGCGGGTAGGGTAATGAATTGAGATGCCAGATGTTGAAACTATTCAAAAGGCTATCCACTGTATCGTTGTTCAAATTTGAACTATTGTTAGTCACAACTGCCTGAGGGGTCCCACACCTCGAGATGATGTCTCGCCTGATGAATTTTGCTTCGTTCTTCGCGGTGACATTTGTATAGGATGCGGCCTCAATCCATTTGGTAAAATAGTTGATCGCCACTAGTAAAGCAATGCCCGTTCAATGCCTTGAGGTTGATTGGCCCTATCATATTAATCCCCCACATGGAGAATGGCCAAGCTTCGGACATCTAGTGTAGCTCGGTTGGAGGGGCATTGATCCTATTCCCATATACCTGGCATTGATGGCCCGACCTCATGTGTTGATTGCAATCTGACTCCAAGGTCATCCAGTAATAATCTAGTTGCATGATTTTCTTGGCGAGAAGGTGACCATTCATGTGCGGGCTGCATTCTTCCTCATGGATTTCTTCCATGAGCAATTTTGCTTCTTTGATATCTACACACTTGAGGAGCACAGCATCATAGAATCTCTTATAGAGGGTTTGATCGCTGAGGAAAAACTTGCCGGCTATTTTTGTTATGCACTTCCTGTCTTCTATTTGGCTCCCTGGAGGGAATTCTCTTTTTGCCAAGTAATTTCTGATGTCATGATACCAGGGTTGATCGTCATGTCCTCCTTCAATTACCATGCAGTGTGCGTGTTCTTGGGTAATGCTAATCCTCAACGGCTCGATGTCCATGCCATTTGTTACTTGAAGCATAGAAGACAAGGTGGCCAGGGCATCTGCGAAGTGATTCTGCGTTCTTGACAGATATTCAAAATCGATTACTTCGAATTATTCGATCACTTTCTCGAGGAATTTGTGGTAGGGGATGAGCTTAGAGTCCATCGTTTCCATTCACCCTGGGTTTGTAAGATGATTAACATGGAATCGCTATAGACCTGCAACTTCTGTATCCTCATGTTGAGGGCTAGTTGTAAACCGAGGATACAAGCCCCATATTCTACCATATTATTGATACATGGAAAGGTCAACTTGGCGACTACGGGGTAATGCTGGCCTTCTGGGGAAATTAAGAATGCTTCGGTACCTGCCCCGTCTAAATTGACTGCTTCGTCGAAGTACATGGTCCACTTGTTCGGCTTCCCCTTCCTCAGGGGTAGCATGACTCTGCGAGTTCTCAGCTAACATATCGGCGATGGCTCGTCCCTTTATAGATTTTCGATTTGAACTCTTTACATTGAATTCTGAGAGAAGCACCTGCCATTTGGCCAACTTTCTCACCAACGACGGCTTCTCCATCAGATATGATTGGGTCATTTTTCGTGACTTGCAGAATGGTGTGATGGAGGGTATATTGCCTTAACCTGTGGAGCACCCAAACCAACGTAATACAGGTTTTCTCGACCGCTGGGTATCTCGCCTCTGATGCGGTGAACTTCTTGCTTAGGTAATAGATGGCTCGCTCCTTCCCATCATTTGGGTTTGTTTGGGCAAGTAAAGAGCCTAACGGTTCTTCATGAATTGTGAGGTATAGAGTCAACGGAATGTCGGGGGTAGGAGGCACCAAAATCGGGGGACTAATTAAATATGCCTTGATCTCATCGAAGGCTTGCTGACATTCGAGGTCCCACTTGATCTTAGCATTCTTCCTCAGGAGCTTGAAAAGAGGCTTGGCAGTTTCTGAAAGCTGGGATATGAAGCGGGCAATGTAATTCAATCGACCTAGTGAACTTCTTCCCTCCTTGGCCGTGGAAGGGGGCTTGAGTTTAAGGACGGCTTGGACCTTAGCGGGGTCAATTTTGATGCCATGGTTACTAACCATAAATCCCAATAGCTTTTTTGACTTTGCCCCAAATACACATTTAGCGGGGTTTAGTCTCAATTTATACTTCCTGAGGCGTTTGAATAATTTTCTCAACACTGCGGCATGATCTTCCCCGTATCTGGATTTTGATATCCTGTCGTCCACGTATACCTCTATCTCCTTGTGCATCATGTTGTGGAACATGGTGACCATTGCCTTTTGATAGGTTGCCTCTACATTCTTCAGGCCGAACGGCATGACTTTGTAGCAGAAGGTCCCCCATGGTGTAATGAATGATGTTTTAGCTTTGTCTTCCGCTCTCATGCGGATTTGGTTGTAGTCAGAGAATCCATCCATAAAAGAAAATCTTTCAAACCCGACTATGTTATCCACTAAGATATCAATACGAGGTAGCGGGAAGTCGTCTTTGGGGCTGGCCTTGTTCAGATCTCGGAAATCCTCATGGACCCTAACTCTTCCATCCTTCTTCATGACATGAATGACGTTAGCAATCCATTTTGGATACATGATAACTTCAATGAACCTCACTTTGAGGAGCTTCATCACCTCCTATTCTATCTTCTTTGATGATTCGGGTTTCGTCCACCTCAGCTTTTGCTTCTTGGGCAGAATGGTGGGATCAGTTGGCAACGTATGTTCTACAATACTAGGGTCTAACTCCGGCATGTCAGTGTAAGACCAAGCGAAGACATCTTGGAACTCTCTGAGGAGTTCAACCATCCTGAATGCTTTCGTCGAGATAGACTTTCGTCAATTCTGACTTCCCTAACGTTCTTTGAAGTCCCTAAGTTCACTGGGACAGTATTTTCGGCCGTAAGTGGTTTAGATTCTTCGTGGCGATCCCAGTTACATTTAATTTCATTTTGATTTCGATCTTCGTTTTCTCCTTCCATCGGGGGTGCATTCCTCCTAGGAACCTGAATTGTCTAGTAACCTACCATGTATGCTTGGAATGGTATGCTTGAAATGTCACGTAGGTGGTTAGTCATCATATAATAGAGAAAGTTCATGCATGATAGATCTATCTAGAAGACAATTTCGAAAAGAATTTAATTCAGGAGGGAGACATGAGAGCTAATCCTCCTATCATTGAACATCCTCGCTTCCCAAAAATTTCGAAAACTAGGAGACGTGCGGGAAATCAGGTTTTAGTTTTTTTTTGGTGTGTTTTTTCTGAGCTTTTTTTTTTTGTTTTGGGTCATCATTGACCGATTTATAGCTCCCACACGTCCCCATTTTTTTTGTTGTTATTTTTTTTTTCAAAAACAAGATGTAGATAATCGCGTGAGGCATCTAACGTGTAGTAAATTTAGAGGTGTCATAGGAGGATAGGAATTTCTTTACTTAATGGTGAGCACGTCGTCGTCGATCCATTCGATGATGACGTTGACGTAGTCCTCTTGGAAAAGGTCGGTTAGGCTTGGCTCCTCTGTAGTGATGTTAACCTTCTCGTCTTTCAGCCACTTGGATGCTTCAGCAAAGAAACGGCTCAAGGGTGTTCCGAACATCTTTCCCTTGCCTTTCCAGGCGCTCGGCCCTAGAAAACGACCGCTCCGGTCTCGTCTACGTCTGTGGCTCTCTGGTTTGTTACTCGATTCTCCTTTAAACCCCAATCCGTTCCAATTTTCGGCTGTAGCCAAGCTGATCGGCTTGCGAATCCCTTGGTGGTGTTTGCCCAAACCCAAACCAGGGGTGAATCCATGTCTCCTCAGTATCATTCCCGCCATAATTGATGGCTTGGAGCAACTTGGCTGCCTGATGATTGCGCAAGCTGGCACGTGCATGATGTACATCTTTTCTAAGGCTTGAAAGTTTGATTCCCCTTTCGCGTCAGGCTTTATTCACAGTACGACATCTATCTGGCCCATTAAGTAATCGATCTCTGAATGCACCGTGACCAGCTTGTCGTTAACCACCATTCTAACCTTTCGATGCAGACTGGATGGAACAACCCCAGCCGTGTGGATCTACGACCTTCCTAGCAACATTTTGAATGATGCCGGGATGTCCATGACCTAAAAGCTGATTAAGAACTCTGTCGGGCCCAAGGTGACAGCTAACTCAACTTTACCAACCTCCTCGCTCTTTGCTCCATCGAACGCACGAAAGGTTGATTTTGATACCTTAATCGAGTCTTCTTTCGCTCCTAGACCTCGGAGTGTATTCATAGGGCATTTATTGAACGCTGATCCATTGTCCACTAGTACGCGTGACACTCATTTGCCATGGCATATTGCTGATATGTATAGTGCTTTGTTATGGCCTCGGCCTTCTGCTATAAAATCTTCGCCTGAGAAGGAAACCTGATCCTTGAAGAGAATAGCGCCCACAAAATCCTCTAATTGCGCCTTGTTGATAGTCTCGAGTACATGTGTCTCGTTGATTATCTTCAGAAGAGCATCTCAATGTTTTTCAGAGGTCTTGAAAAGTTCTAGGAGCGAGATCTGGGCAGGCATCTTTCTCAACTGTTCGACTACTTCAAATTCGTTGGTTCGGATCAGGGACAAGACTTGCCTGGCGTCTTCATGGCTATAGTGATGAGGATTTTCGGCTGAGCAAGAGGATGAAGGGAGTGTATACACAAATTGGCTTGATCAACATAATAGAATGGTAGGTAAAAAGTTGTTTACTAAATGCCAATCCACCATCTAGTGACACTTGTCATTTAGCTCATAATTAGCTCATCTAATGTCTCTCATTTCTCCTCAATTTTCGACAACTATAGAGGGTGACCAATGACCAAAATGTCCTTATTCCATTTATTAAGGCAAGGTTAAAACTTGAGGGGCAAAATGGTAATTTCTCCATCGACATCCGGAACGTCATTTTTCTAATTCAGATTTTCTTCGATAAGGCGACGTCCAATCCAATTATAATGTTGAAATTTTTGATTTTCCATTTCCTAAGTTTAAGAATCGTCTTTGATTTATTTCTCTGTCAAATGTGATTTCAGCCTATCCCGAACTAACGAACGGCTTTTGTAGACGTTAAGCGTATCAACTCTGTGATTCATATTACACTTAGGGCTCTTCAGTTCATGGCGACTTTGATTGTCATGTAATTGTGAGGATCTATCATTAATTCCAACGGTTTCGATCGTCATCGTTCGATTTATGAAAATTTTACAAATTATACACTGGTTAAGCGGCATCACCCGCGCTCCAATCGTATGACGCTAGCAATGCATTTCTAAATCGTTCTAGATCAGCCTTTTATGGCTCTAAATGTCCCCTTGACAATCTTTATAGTCAAAGTGTCATTTCCTATATGAGTTCCCTAGGTTCACGTACCTTGTCTTGCGTTAGCCTTTCCCTTTTGGTCAGTTAACTCTAGATTGATCAGATTCGAGCGAGATATGACTGAAACACATCGTTAGATATATTCTTATTGATTAGTCTCGAATGACAGGAAAATAAAAATGTCACAACTCTTTCCCCTTACAAAAATTTCATCCTCGAAATTTACAATAAACCCAATTATTCAAATAAATAGGGGTGTTGACGCCTCTTTGTTTCCTCGCTTTCCCACGTAATGCCTTGGGTTTCATGGTACTCCCAAACGACTTTGATCAATGGAATCGTCTTGTTCCTCTGGACTTTCTCCTTTCGATCCTCAATTTTGATTGGCTTTTTTACGTAGGATACTCTGTCATCCACTTCGATAACCTCGTAATCCAGCACGTGCGTCGAGTCTAGTTCATACTTCCTCAACATTAACACATGGAAGACGTTGTGCACTTGGGATAGATTAGGCAGTAAGGTGAGTCTGTAGACCAATGTCCCAATCGTTCTAAAATCTCAAAAGGTCCTACATACCTAGGACTCAGTTTCCATTTCTTTCCAAACCAAAGGCTCAAGGTCAGCGAGGAATTTGCCATAATAGATTGACTCTGAACTCTGTTCATGGTTGGCTGTAAACAAATAGTCTCTTTAGTCCCATCCCTACAATCGCCGGGAAAAAGAAGAGAAATTAAAAGGGCAGTGATGTTCAAAAACGGGAAAAAGCGTAATTAGAAAACTCGCGTTAGCTCGTTTTGAACCACCTTCTACTTTTGAACCAGTTCTCGACCGCCCGAATTTGTCCAGAGGCTGAGCGTTGAACCATTTCAAGGAGCCAGAATCCCAAAATGAACGGCGGCTCCTTCCCGATGGTTTCAGATTGTAAAAAGGATAAAAATTTTCAATGCTTTAAGCACTCGCTAGCCGGTGACTCCTTAAGGGACACATGATTACCTACTTGAAACTCCAGAGGTTTACGTTGTTTATCCGCATAACTTTTCTGACGACTCTGTGCTGTCTTTAGCCTATCTCAGATTATCTTTACCGCTTTCGCCGATTGCTCTACCCACTATGGGCATGCAATACTTCTTTCTCCAACTTCGTCCTAGCAAATCGGGGTCCTGCAAGCTCTTCCGTAAAGCGTTTCAAAAAGTGTCATTCAAATACTCTACTAATAACTATTATTATATGTGAACTCCACCAAATACAACTGATCCTCTCATCCACCTTTGAAGTATATAACACACACTCGTAACATATCCTCGAGCGTCTGAATTGTTCTTTCTGATTGTCTATCCATCCTAGATGATATGCCGTACTGAACTGCAGTCGAGTCCCCATGGCATCTTGAAGACTCTTCTAGAAATTTGCTGTAAATTTGGGATCTCTGTCCGATGTAATTGTCACTGGTACTCCATGTAGTCTCACTACCTGTCGCATATACAATTCGGTATGCCTGTTCATCGCAAAATCCTTTCGCACCGGAATGAAATGCGCAAACTTGGTCAATCTGTCCACGACTACCTAAATAGAATCGTGACCTTTTTGACTTCTTGGCAGTCATATTACAAAATCCATGGTCACGTGCTCCCATTTTCATTCAGGAATCTCCGACGGTAGTAACAATCCATCAGGCTTGTAGTGTTGTGCCTTCACCTGCTGACACGTCAAGCACTTTGCTACATATTTTGCTACGTTCACCTTCATTCCGTTCCACCAGTAATGCTGACATAAGTTCTGGTACATCTTCGTGTTACCGGAGTGGATACTATAATTGCTTATGTAAGCCTATGATAAAATCCTTTCTTTGAGCCATTCGTCCTTTGGTATGCATAGACGCCCTCGAAATTTCAAAATTCCCTCCTCTAACACATGGAATTCTTGCTTTCTTTTCTCTGCGTCCATCTCCAAGATCTTATGAATTACTGGGTCCGTAGGTTGCAAGGCCTTTATCCTTTCTTGGATCTTCGGTTCCACTCTCAAGGTCGGTACCAAGTTGGATAGCTAACAGACTTCCAATTTGAATTTAAAATCCCACAAATTTTAAAATAACGATCACCCTTTAACCAGTAGACAAACGATACTTGATTTCCGACTAAGCGCATTCGCAACTCTGTTCGCCTTCCCAAGGTGACATAATATGTCGCAATCATAATCCTTAAGCAGCTCAATCCATCGACGTTGTCTCATGTTCAACTCCTTTTGGGAAAAGAGATACTTCATGCTTTGGTGATCTGTATAAATCTGAAACTTCTCACCACACAAATAATGCCTCATGATCTCCAGAGCAAAGATGATTGCTATCAATTCCAAATAATAAGTCATATAGTTCGTCTCGTGCGGTCTCAGTTGTCGGGACGCGTAGGCAACTACTCTCTCATGTTGCATTAGCACACAACCCAATCTCTTTAGCGAAGCATCGCTATATATCTCATAGCCTCCGTGTCTTGATGGAATTGTCAATACTGGTGTGGTCGTCAGCCGATGCTTAAGCTCTTGAAAGCTCATTTCACACTTGTCCGTCCATTCGAACTTCGTTTCTTTCTTAGTCAACCTCGTCAATGGAATGACTATAGATGAAAACTTCTCCACAAAGCGTCAGTAATACCCCACCAATTCTAAGAAACTCCGAACTTTCGTGACCGTAGTAGGTTTAGGTTAATTCATAACTGCTTCGATCTTCGCCAGATCCGTAGCAATTCCTTCTCCAGACACTACATGGCCAAGAAACGCCACTTTATTCAGTCAAAACTCGCATTTGCTAAACTTAGCATAAAGCGAGTGCCCCCTCAAAGTCTATAAAACAATCCTCAAATGCTCTTCATTACTCTTTGAGTAAATTAAAATATCGTCAATAAAGACTATCACAAACATATCCATGAATTCCTTAAATACCCGATGCATCAAATTCATAAATGTAGCTGGAGCATTAGTCAATCCAAAAGGCATAACGGTAAACTCATAATGACCGTATCTCGTCCTAAAAGCTATCTTCGGTATATCCTCCTTCTTAATCCTCAACTGATGATACCCGGTCCTCAAGTCTATCTTAGAGAATACCAAAGCTATTTGCAACTGATCAAATAAGTCATCGATCCTCAACAGGGGGTACTTTTTCTTTACGGTCACATGATTCAACTGTCTATAGTTGATGCATAAACGCAAGGACCCGTATTTTTTCTTCACAAACAACACCAGTGCTCCCCACGGTGAAGCACTTGGTCGAATAAATCCTTTGTCTAACAATTCTTGCATATGTACCTTTAATTCCTTCAGTTCCAATAAGGACATCCTATAGGGTGTCTTCGGGATTGGTTCTGTTTCAGGAGCTAACTCAATCAAGAATTCAATTTTTCTCTCTGGTGGCAACCCTGGTAACCCTTGGGGAAAGACATCAGGAAACTCACGCACTATCGAGATATTTTCTAATTAATGTTCAACGACAGTCGTATCCATAACTGCGACTAGGTAAGCCTGACATCTTCCAATTATCAATTTTGTCGCTTCAAGATATGAGACTAAAGGAATCGAGGTTCCTCCTCGACTTCCCACAAACTCAAAATTTGGGCGACCATCCGGATAAAAATGGATTACTCTGCTACCGCATTCAACTACTGCTCTTTGCTTACCCAACCAATCCATTCTTATGATCAGATCAAAGTCATACATGGGCAACAGAGCCAAGTCTATACTCTCTTTACTACCACCAATTACGATTTTACAGTCAACACAGCCCAACAAAACCAACACATTATTCTTCAACGGGGTAGCAACATGCAGAATCACACTCGATGATTTCAATTCCATATCAACCAGATCAGCAAATTGAGCAGACACAAACGAGTGTGATGCGCCAGGATCAAACAAAGCATAAGTGGCTTGGTCACATAAATAAACTGTACCCGTAACCATATTCGGCGCTTCTTCCACTTCCCTAGGCGCCACAACATAGATCTTTCCTTGAGCTGGGGGTCGGTTCTGATCATTCTGGGGAGTGGCAGTTATGGTCCTGCCTGCGGTCGTTGTCCTTAAGGTCTAGCCATTGGAGCTTGATTTGGGCAAGTTCTCATTTGATGGCCCTTCTGACCACATTTGAAGCACGCTCCGGTTCTTGCCGGACAAGATCCATTACCATGTCTTCTGTCACAAAGGTGGCAACTCCAGTTCATTGGGTTGGGCGGCTTCACTATGTTCTTTCTTACTGGAGGGACAAAGCATCTATTGCTAGCCATAGGTCTTTTGCCGGCCTGGCTGTTATGCCTGAATGAACTGAACCGCGGTCCAGATGCGTCATTTCTCTCCTTTAGGTCCCTTACGATTATTTGCCCCCGTTCATAGATTTCTTTATAAGTCCTCAAATTCAGAGTTATCATCTGGCTGTGAAGTCCAGGCCTCAGTTCATCTCGAAATCTCCACGCCTTCACCAGCGGATCCTCTACTGATATGGGCGCATACCTTGATAATCTGGAGAACTCAACTTCATACTGATCTACTGTCAGATGATTATGACGCAACAACAAGAACTCTACTTGCTTCCTTTCTCGAGCTCTCTTGGAGAAGTACTTGTCATTGAATGGCGTGGTAAAGGCATTCCAGGTCAAGGCTGTTCCTTCCGAAAAGACTCCATTCTTGATGGCAGTCCACCAGTCATTAGCGGTATCTTCCAACTGGTACACCGCCAATAGTACTTTTTCTTCATCTGTACATCTCAGTACTCCGAAATCTTTCTCCAGCTTCTCGATCCACCTTGGCGCCAATTTTGGGTCTTCAGTCCCATCGAACTGGGTTGACTTTAGCCTAATGAACTGCTCGACCAGCTGGCCCATTTGCCTGGCCACAACCACTTTCCCTGGGTATTGCCTACCTTATTACCTTGGTCAGCATCGCCATTATTTCCATTTCCTCCATTATTACCGTTGTTGGCGTTGACAGCAGCTATCGCGGCTCCCACCGCTTGAGCTATGGCAGTGTCCCTATCTTGGGTCTGCCGATCAATGAGGTTGTCGATCCTTTCGAGTGCCCTCAGCACTCCATCCATTCTCGAGTCTTCCGCCACAAATGGCCTTGAGCTAGAGGCTCCACTCCTGGATATTCCAGGTCTTCTAGGCGGATTACTCATTCTTAGTTGCTCTCACTACACCTGGACCACTTTAGTTCCACCACGGGATTAGTAACTTACTCATCTAATCAAGTCCAACGATACCAAACTAAGTCCCAAGAAAAACAGTCATAACATAATAATCTTCCGCATAACTATTTTCAGAAACACTTCATTAAACAACCCATGGCCTTTACCCAATTTCGTTCACTTCAACGGCTCATCAAAACCAGTCATGCTCATTTACTCAACATGCCAAAATCCAGTAATGACTTTTAGCGCTAAACATGGAGCTCAATCTTCACAAATCACCACAATCTCATCAAGACCCAAATGTCAATCGCATGCGCCAAGTCATATGTCATGCATTTTGTGCCTATCTTTCACAAGTCTCCTAAGGTCTTGCTACCCATCTTGTCCCAACTTAGTCCTCCTTATTACTCCAATCCTCAATCAACTTGAATCGAGCTGACGTTGCTCTGATACCAAATAAGCGTGCATGTCACGCCTCACACCCCAGGCACGGGCGCATAACTCCCTGTGAGAAAACTCTCGAGTCTCAGGAATCGCATATCGAGAAATGCATAATATAATTAGGCATGCGGAAACGTATCATGTAAAATACCCCCGTGCAAAACCAATGGGAACCTGGGTAACGAGAACATCACGCGCACACATACGCGCGCTCGCGCGCATACACACACATATATAAACACTCCATGAGTCCGTACAAAAGTGCAGGTGATCCAATCCTACTAATGAGTCTGGGTAATTGGACTAAATTCAAAAGATAACTAAAACAAGTCCCCAAAAGAAATAGACTGACGAGGTCATCAAAAGTAGCCAAGTAAAAGCAGGAAACCCCTAGGTTTAGCTACTGGAGTCGTCAGTCTCCCCGGCATCCTCGGTAGGCTCGTAGCCAGAAAAGGTCTCGGAATGCGCATTCACGGTGTCCTCCATCGTGTCGTCCTCCAATTTATCTTCTGAGGTGTCGATCTCAATCACCTCAATCGTGTCCTCCTAAGTAGGGGTATTCTCAAGTGTGTTTCTCAAGCCAGCTGCAGACCCCTCAACCTCTACCAAATCCCAAGTGGGATGACACCAACTAAGAATAACCCTGCGAGGTATCTCCGTGGCCTTCAGCGAACTAGTGGTAACCTCGCCTACTCTACGGAACCAAGCTTCGAACCTATGCGATTTCCAGTCTTTATCGCCCTCGTCGACCCAAACTATTATACACTTCCTAACGTAAACGGTGTCCCCACCATCTGGGAACTCATCAAAATATGCTGTTATCTCCTTCGGGTCACCCAATCGAGTCGGAAGCATCCTCAAGGCTTAGGATATGAAAAGGTTGTCCCACGACGAGTTGAGATTGACATCTCAGCATGACAAGCCCTAACCCTAGGTCAAGCTGACAGTACACCCAGATGAATGCAAATAATGAACAAGAGTACACACTCAACAATACAAAGCACTCATCAGTCAAATATGCCACAATGATGCGAACGATTATCAATCACACAAACAGGGCACCATAACTTATCGATTGAGTTAGGCATAGAGTACAAATTCAAGCCACACATTCCATTCTTCCGAACTTTCTCATGAATCACGCCCGCGTTTAAAACGCCTCAGGCTCGGTCTGTGTCATTACGCCTCAGACCATCAGATTGGTAAATCTGCGTAAACGCATCAGGTTTCCAAGTGTCATTCTAGGCATGTGTCGACACATAATCCATCTTGTCTTGCTTCTCAACACATCAGGACATAATTTCTCACTACCCCGCGTCTCAACGCATCAGGCTACCAACCATCACAACCCCGCGTCTCTACGCCTCAGGGTATTACAAGTTCTCAAGCATGCCAAAGTTCATTTCAAATCAAAACTTCATGATCAAGTACAAACTCATGCAACGAGCTAAATATTTACGGCATGCGAGACAACATCATTCAATTGTGACAATCAACTCGTGGCATATGCATATGGTAGGCATTCACGTAATCATCAATTTATCGAGACGAACATTGAACATTCACACCATAACTCGCGAAAACTAACTCAATTCACACTCAATTCATCCAGTCGAGTCCAATCCTCCTAGTCAAGGTTTAGGAACTCCTTACCTTATGTTAAAATCAACAAAATTTCCTTCCAAGGTCCTCAAATATTTGGCCCCAAGAGATCCAAAATAGGACAGCTTTGTACCTAATAGAATTCCCACCATTTCGTCAATTTTTCTTCGCCAATCACCAAATCACTAAGCATAAACTTTATTGACATATCAATTGACATTCTATCACTCCTCGACGAAGAATTTAGGGCTTGATAATACCCCAAACAGCCCCTACATTCTCAATTTGCACAGAACTGAAATAGGGCATTTTCGATTCTGTGTATTCCTCCCTCAATCGGTCCATAAACTACCCTTAATCCCCAATTTATCAACTAAATCTACTTTCTAACATAAATTTCTAGGTGTTGAGAAGCCTCACCGAAAATTTGAAGTCAAGGCGACACCGAATGGTCCACGAACGATGCCGAATCCTTCAAGTCCTTCACCAGTCAGATTCTGTTCACCGAAAATCAATGGCAAATCACCATCCAAACTCCATCCAATTCACCCAAACATAGTCCTACATGTTTATAAACTACCACCGTAAATTTGAAGCGATTTGAGGTCCTATGGAGGCTGAACGAAGACTTACCCTTAGCTATAACGGATTCCGTCGACTCGCGAGGAAATGACTGAACGAAGCTCTTCTGGTGACCAAACGCCGTGCTTCGAGTTGGAGCTGGTATGCAAGAGGCTGAGGAAGGTGATGGTGGTCGGTTCGACGACTGAAAGTCACCGCGGTGGCGGTAAGGGGCAGCGGTCGAGTCGGGTGGAGAGGTTCACGGCAATAAGAAGAAGAAGGAAAAAAAATGGAGATGGCTATGGTGATGAGGATTTTCAGCTGAGCAAGAGGATGAAGGGAATGTATACACAAATTGACTTAATCAACATAATAGAATGGTAGATAAAAAGTGGTTTAATAAATGCCAATACACCATCTAGTGACACTTGTCATTTAGCTCAAAATTAGCTCATCCAATGGCTCTCATTTCTCCTCAATTTTTGGCAGCAATAGAGGGTGGCCAATGACCAAAATGCCCTTATTCCATTTATTAATGCAAGGTTAAAACTTGAGGGGCAAAATGATAATTTCTCCATCGACGTCCGGAACGTCATTTTTCTAATTCAGATTTTCTTCGATAAGGCGACGTCCAATCTAATTATAATGGTGGAATTCTTGATTTTCTATTTTCTAATTTCAAGAATCGTCTCTGATTCATTTCTCTATCAAATGTGATTTCAGCCTATCCCGAACTAACAGGCGGCTTTTGCAGACGTTATGCGTATCGACTCTGTGATTCATATCACACTTAGGGCTCTTCAGTTCATGGTAACTTTGATTGTCATGTAATTGCGAGGATCTATCATTAGTTCCGACGGTCTCGATCGTCATCGTTCGATTTAGAAAAATTTTACAAATTATACACTGGTTAAGCGACATCACCCGCGCTCCAATCGTATGACGCTAGCAATGCATTCCTAAATCGTTCTTAGATCGATCTTTTATGGCTCTAAATATCCCATCGACAATTCTTATAGTCAAAGTGCCATTTCCTATATGAGTTTCCTAGGTCCACGTATCTTGTCTTGCGTTAGCCTTTCCCTTTTGGTCAGTTAACTCGAGATTGATCAGATTCGAGCGAGATATGACTGAAACACATCGTTAGATATATTTTCATTGATTAGCCTCAAATGACAGGAAAATCAGAATGTCGCACATTGGAGGACTTAGAGTTGGTTCTAGACAAGATTTAAGGCATTAAACAGGTGTAAATCGCTCTAATAATGCACGGTCGAGGGCGAAAGTTTACAAATGGGTCCATCGGCATTTTGTCGAACACGTGCTAGGCATACGAAAAATAATCATTTCGGCTCAAACACGAGGATCAACAGGCGACATCGAAGTAAACAAGCATTCATACATGATTATGGGGGAGGGAAGAGGTGCCGGTGTGCATTTGGTTTGGCTCGGTTTAGTAAAAAATCAAACCGAGCCAAACTCATAGGATGTTTGCAAAAGGAAAAACAGGGGAGGGATAGTTGGAGGCCAACCGACCTTTTTCGAGCTTGTCGATGGCAATGGCGGTCTTGATGATGATAGGTGAGGTGCCAGGAGGGCGAGGGTGGTCGTTCGAGTTTCAATTTTAGCCCGAGCTCGCCCACGATACTCTCCTCTCTCTCGATCCAAGTTGCTCTGTTTTTTTTTTTCAGAGTAATGGGGGTCCGGCTGCCAACTCACTCTCTCTCTCTCTCTCTCTCTCTCTCTCGTTTTCTGCTCTCTGTGTCTGTTCTCAGTGTTAGTTTGTATCTGTGTCCTGTTCCTCTCTTCTCCTTGCCAGAAGTCGTGGACAGCCTTCTCTCTCAGTCCTCCACCCTCTCTTCTTTGTCTGACATTCCCCTTAACCGATCATCTTTTCTCAATCCCCCATACGCCAGCTTGCTAGGTCGTACAGTTTTGGTGCAGTAGGCGACAAAACAAAAGAGATGTCGTGGTATCATTGTGAGCCAAAATGGGAAGAGAGACGTGCGGGAATATTGGCGTGTGTGTGGGTTGCAAACCTAGATTCGTCGGGTCGGGTCTGACCCGGCGGATCTGGTGCTGAATTTTTGATCCAATTGGGGTCCAAATCGCCCATGTTTTGCAAAACTGATGTCGCAATTAGGTTTCCCATCATGTTTTAAATGTGAAATGGGTGTTTTCATGAACGAATGGTTTGGAATCGAATGGAAGCCCCAAATTTCATGAAATATCCAAAATTGCTTTTTGTTAATTGAAGGCCTAAACAATTGAATCATTCGAAATTGAGGCTACCATCGAATCCGGAATGTTGAAAATCATAGGGAAAATGTGTTCTATTTTCGTGGTTGTGGCTCGAGAGGATTTAATTTGAAGATTAGCAAAACTTGGGATTAAATTGAAAAGAAAATTTGTGCAATTAAGTACTTTTGTCAAAATTGATCAAATTGGAGGCCAAATTGACTCAATTGCACTTCAAGGCTCTAGATTCAAGTGTCATAGCTTATTAGAAGTGAAAATTGAAAATTAAAAGACTCAAAAGGGAATTTTTATGCCGATTCGGGTTTATGTTTGTGAAGAAACATAGTTATCCAAGTCGAATTTTCGAGATTTAAAGTGACCATTCTAAAAAGGGAATTAAAATAAAATTATTGACTATTTATTTTGTATTTTTTTTACCATGAATGGTATTTTTCTAATTTTTGGTATTTTTATAATTAAATAAATTCGAAAAATATTAAAAATTATGAAAAATATTTTTTGTTCAAAATTAGTTCCTAAGGCTAGGCCAAGATTTCTAAATTTGATTTTGAATTTTTTATGATTTTTTTGCTATTTTCAATTAATTTTGAGAATATAATTGAAATGAAAATGTTGTTAAGAATCAAGTGTCAACATCTGATTCTAGGGGTCCCTATTTAAAGGTAATCATATTTTGAACTACTTGAGAGCATTTATGTGTGACTTATAATTGTAATTTTCCTATATATAGAAAACATATTTGATGTTCTCGTTGTTTAATTCCAATTCGTCTTCTCTTTTAGTTTTTTTTTAATAATTAATCTCATCCATATTATAATTTGATAATATCGTGCCTAAATTATTTATACATATATTGGTCTAATTTGATTTAGTAAATTAAACAAATAAAATTTAATTTCATTTAGAAAATTAAAAAAATAAAGACATCTTAATTTTAATATATGGTCGCCTTAATTAAATGAAAAATTAGGAACGATTTTTTTATAGTTACTAAACACATTTTTTTTTAGAACTGAAACTTTATGTAGTTACCAAATGCGTTTCTGTTCTTTTTTTTTAGGAACATAATTTTTTTGCAGTTACCAATCACGTTTCTATTTCTAAGAACATAAACAGAAAAAAAAATGTTTATGTTCCAAAAATTGTTCCAGGAATAGAAATTACCATACGCAGCCTTAATGTGAGTTCATGTTTGTCCCTCTTACTAGCTACCAATGTGGGACTCTTGAATATTCTCAATTCATTTTGCTTTTGTCTTTCTCAGTCACCCCCGATGTTGGGCCAATTCTAAAGTTTTTTAATGATCTATTTATTTATGAATTTGAATCAAATTAATTTGATTGAAATAATCCTAAAAATAAAAATTTATTATGTGTATATATATAACATTATATATTTGATACATAACGTGTCATAATTCTCTATTTTTTAAAAAATGATGTGTCGTTGTGTCGCGTCGCGTGTCGGAGTCGGTGCTACTTAGCCAAGAACGTCAATGCATATCGAATCACAATGAAGACGTCAATTAATCTATGTTTGCATTATCGTCCATTCTGGCGTTATTGATGGAACGAACACTGTCTCATGTAAATATAGTCCACATATCTAAAGATCATGAAAGTATATTTTTCGTGCATTCATTTTTAGGCCCAATACCTAACAAAACCTTCAACTTTAGCATTTATGTCAATTATATCCATTTTTTTTTCTATCTCATAAAAAACCTCCAACTTTTACATTTATCTCAATTCTACCCAAAATTTTTACTTTTGTCCCAATTTTACCGATCTAGTATTAAAAAAACCCTCAACTTTTATTTTTGTCTCGATTCTACCCAAAACGTTTACTTTTGTCCCAATTTTACCGACTTAGTACAAAAAAAACCCTCAACTTTTACTTTTATCTCAATTCTACCACTGTCAGCCTTTTGTTCATAATCATCGTTAGTTAATTCTACGTGACTCGAATTTTATTGTCTAATATACCAATGAATTTTCAAAATTTAGAAACAATAGGTTTCAGAGATAATAAGATTTTAAAAAATTCATCAGAATATATCCATGTCTAGCCGTTTTTTGGGCTGTTGAGTGTCGAAAAGAATATGAAATACGTCATTTCTAGTGACTATATATCTCTCAGCAATATATAGGGGTAGTAAAAAATAGAAGAAAATTTTGAAATTTTTTCATGTCAGTTTTGCCTAATGACGTGATAATGTAGCGTAAAATTAATTAACGATGATTATAGATGGAAGGCTAACGATGGTAAAATTGGGACAAAAGTAAAAGCTGAGGGGTTTTTGGTGCTAGACCTGTAAAATTGGGACAAAAGTAAAAATTTTGGATAGAATTGAAACAAAAGTAAAAGTTGAGGATTGATAAAATTGGGACAAAAATAAAAGTTAAGGATTTTTTTTTGTATTAAGCCGATAAAATTGGGACAAAAATAAAAGTTTTGGTAGAATTGGGATAAAAATAAAAGTTGATTTTTTTTTTGTACTAAGCCGGTAACATTTAGACAAAAGTAAATGTTTTGGGTAGAATTAGGAAAAAAGTAAAAGTTTGGGAATTTTTATGAGACAAAAAGAATTTTTGGATATAATTGACATAAATGCTAAAGTTTGAGGTTTTTTTGGGTATTAGGCCTTCATTTTTATACGTAAAATATGATTTTTTTAGAAAAATATTTTTCAAATAATTTATTTTCTGCGAAAGAAATAGAGACTGTGTTTCCTTTAGGGAAAATTTCATGATAAGAAAAATGCTTTCCAAAAAACTAATTTGTTATGAAAATATTTGCCCTTTTTAAGGTTAGAGAATTCATTTTTCTAATTTAGACGTGTATATTTCTTTAATGGTAAATGACTTTTCATTGACTGATCATTTTTAGCAAACTAAACACGTGAAAGTCCATAGAACTAATTCGCAATTTTTTTTTCACTCAAACAAACAATTGGGGGCCCTTTTGTTTCGCTGAAGTATCATTTTAAAAGGAAAAAAAATTTCTTCCACGGAAATCATTTTCAAGAAACATGTTTAGTCTTCATTTGTGTGGTAATTTAAGAAAAATGATACCTTATTGCTAGAAGGGGAAATCGTTTTCCCGCTTAATCTTGTTGTTTCTAAAACGTCATCCATATATCGATTAATTTTAAGTCGTCCAAACAACGAAGTGTTGGAAAATAATCTATCCAAAGCAATTTTTCTTAATGTTTGCTGATTCATTTACTTTTTCACCTAAATCACATTTAGGGCGCGCATGGTAACACCTCTCTACCGTAAATTAACTTCTGATCAGAAGTTGATTTTTCTACTTCTACTTTAAAAATTATTTTTGTTCAGAGAAATTCATTTGGTAATTGTTGAAATTTTCTACTTTTGAAACATTATTAACAAAATCTTCGGCAACGGTCGTCGGGGGGTGGCGACAATCGACCGGCAATGGTCAGCAGTGGTGGGCGGTAGCGGTGGCATTGGTGGTGGTGGTCGATGGACGGCGACGACGGTGGTCATCAGTGGGTGGGTGGCGGCGGCGGTCGAGCAATAGCATTCGTTGGGGCGGTGGCGGTTGCGGTGGGCGTGCGGCGACGGCGGTCGGGGGCCGATGGCGGCGTTCATTGGGCAGTGGGTGGTGGTGGTTGCTGATGGTCGGGGGACGGCGGCAGTGGTGGTCGTCGATTGGCGGGCAGTGGCGGTCGGCAGTCGGCGACGGATGTTGGCAGAGGCAAATGTGGCTCAAGAAATTATTTTGAAGCCAAGAGGTGGAAATTTTTTACTTCTCAAACTTGGCAAAAAATAACCTCAAAAGTGATTTTTCATTTTAGAAATTACAAATCCTACTATAAGTAAATTTTTTTTATCAACTCATTTCTACTTCAGAAGTTTTTTTTTTTACCAAATGAATTTTTGATCCAAATTGATTTTTGGAGTAGAAAGTAAATTCTGAAAATATAATCGTGTAGGCCCTTAATTACTTCCTCATTGAGCTTGACAAAGCAACAATCGGTTGGGAATGTGATTACCGAGAGAAATCGTTTCTTTTGCCCGCTCTCAATTATTGTGACGATGTTACTTAATTAAGCACATGATGAACCAAGCATGCGACAAAACTATTCAATCATAGACCTTCATGTCCGCATGGAGCTCACCGTTAAATAGGAAGTCCCCATTCCACTTTTTTTTTTTACCGTCCACGTGGACTATATGAAAAGTGGTAGATCGATTCAATATGTTTATAGACGGAAGGAAATAAGTAGGTAAATAGCATATAAATTTCGTAGACAAGTTATATGAGATATCTCAAGCGATATTAGGAACGAGAGGAGTGCACACATTTACAATAAATTAGTCGGAACCTAATCCTAGTACCATACTAATAAGATCACTATGGAATCAGGAACCGGTTCACCCGTTCAAATCTGATGAAATTGGGAATTGGGGCGTATATTAGGAACCGCCGATGAAAATGGGAATCGGAAATGCGTTCTTGGGAACCGTGCAAAACAGGCTAGTCTGATTTGATCCGAGTGATTTTCGATTTGGTCGATTTTGTTTTTGTTTTGTTTTTTTTTTTTTTGTGGGGGGGGGGGGGGGGGGGGGTCATCACTGATGTGAGGCATAGGGGTCGGAAAAGCTTAAGAGTACCATGGGGGATCCACCTACGATTTCTTTATTGAAAGTTCTATTATTGCCGCTTCTTCTTCTTCTCCTTCTCTGTTTTTCCCTTCGGTCATACGAGCTCTAGAAAAACGGAGCATGAAAAGGCCTTTTCCTTTTGAGAGATCCAAGGAACTAGAGCTCCTAGGATTACCATCAATAGGCTCTATTCTCTCCAATTTATTATTATTATTTTTTTCCACTTTTCATGATTATGATTCTTAATTAGGTGATTTATCATGATTAAGTATTATATTAACAGGCCTCGGGTCGTTTTCGTTGAAACAATCATTACCCCGACTGAGATTTTGCTTGTCGTCTTGCGAGCTGGCAAGGGGGAGGAAAAAATAAAAAAAGCTTTCTTTTGGAGAATGCGCTTTGTCCTTATCACCCACCAATCTCCAACTTTGGACTAAATTCAATGGAATTTGCAAAAACAAAATCATAAAGTTACCGCGATTGACCGACAAAATTAGCACTTAATTCCCACATTATGACAATAGGAATGGAGTATTTAAAATTCTCGAGGAGATGACACGCACAGGGTTATCTCATACTATTAGTAAATATTAAATTTAATCCCTAAATCGTACGAAAAATAATCGGGTGCCGTCTTTCCATGAATCCAAATAGTACGTTCATATTAAAATAGGATATAATAATCTACATCATCAAATGACGAACACGTTAAACGCTTTGATTTTTCTTTTTTCATTTCTAAAGTAGAAGGGATCGAAACGGTGGGCACTTTGGACTCGTGATTTTCGAAAATTTAACCCATCATAGTATAATCCGCATCATCAAATAACGTCTGATTTATTGTCCGAGAAAACAAAAAGTCTACACAGAACATTCAATAATAGATTGCAAGCCACATTAAATAATGAAAAGTTCATGAGGCGACGTTGCAGGTTGGATCGAATTTTGTGGATCATTCATGTCATTTTTTTTTCTGCAAAAATTATTATATAGTATGTGAACAAATCTATTTAGTCAAATTGCACGAGTACATGCAAATCCGTAAGGATTTCCGAGTTTTTTTTTTTTTTTTTGTAAAAAAGTTATGCATTTATCTAGAACTTTAAAGTTGCTTTTACTTGCAAACTAATGTTTTATTGGCTTCCAACAAAAGTGGCAAAAATTAAACTAAAATTTGAGTTTGATCCTTCCTCGCATTCGTTTTTGGTTAGTGCCATGATAGTTTCCATTAAAGCATGGAAGTCACACCAACTCACCAACCTAAAATTCCGAACCCAATCAACCACCCCACGTATTATCCCCCCACCAAAAAAAAATAAAAAAAAAATTCACACATTTTAAAGAATATTATTAAAATGATAAATAATTCTAGAAATTAGAGAAAAAAAGCTCGTGAGTCAACGCAGAATCTAATGAAGACCCTCAATAACTTTTTATCCTTATTTTTATATTTTTGTTTTTGTTTTCGTTTTTATTATTGAGGATTGCTAACTTTCTCTTGGGCCGTGACCGTTGATTGATGATATTAAGCAATGATGGTCGTGGTTGGCGCACTCGAGAGAAAAAGCGATGAGCAAAAAAAGCAGGGAGACACGACACGCTGGACAGCGTGCCGCATGTGGAATCATATTGCATGCTTCATTTTCTTATCCCGGATATTACTGTGTTTACTAAACAAAGAATTAATATTACGAAAAATTTTAAATCCACACTCATACAACAAACAAAGCGTAAAAAAATATAATTGGGTACATCCGTCAATTGCCACGTGTCATCTTAATTCGACAAAACTTAACAAAAACTGACGGAACATAAATTTATTACAAGCGTATCAATTTGAAATTTTTGGTGGTCAAAAAAATAATTCTGAATAAATTTATCACATGTGCAACTGTTTAGATTTTTTGATGTTCAGAAAAAAAAATTTGTGATAAATTTATTGCATGTGTACTAGTTTGAGGTTTTTTGTGGTAAAAAAAAATTGTTCGAGGTAAATTTTTCAGCTTGAGATTCTTCGTGATTTTAATTCATAAATAAAGTATTATTGCGTTATTTCTTCCAGAATTTTTCATTTTTTTTAATTTGGGTTATTGTTGTGTTATTTTCTTTTTCAGAATTTTTAATTAGGGCTTTACATGCAAGTAGATCTTTCACGTGTAGGAGCAGCCGAATTATGCACTCGACGACATGCTTTTTTGCGTAATGGGGGGGGAAAAAAGAGAGAGGAGAGGGGACGGTGCAGGAGGAGGCATGCGGCGCAATATTTTTTCTTGGATTTCCGTATTAATACGAAGGACTATGATTAAATAATTAAGCGCTTTGGTTTGGATGGCAACTAGTCGTTAGGAACAGCTAAGCGAATGTGATTATGCTCTAACTATGGGCGATGAAATTACTTTTCTTAACCTCTGGAGAGTTCCCAAAAAAGTTCAAAATCTATTATAATTGTATCAAATATTTTCACATTTTTATCAATTGAGTTCCGTCTGTCAAAGGTCAAATCAAAATTCCAGAAAATCTGAGGGGATTTCACTGTTCACCCACGGTTTTTGAGTAGCTTCCGGCCCATGATGAGGGGCTGAGCGATCGAAGACCTAAGCACCCGGATCGGAAGGGAGTTCGCGCACACGTGAGAGCCATTCTTCAGAGGCACATGGGCTTTCGAGCAAGGTCTTGAGATCGCCCAAGCAAGCCCCAAACCGGCTGGGACCATCCACCGGTGGACCAGCCATGGTAGCCCAAGCTATCGACCAGGTGCGACCCGCACGAGCCTCTCCGGTCGAACCGTGCAGGGCATCTAGTACCCCTAATCTCGAGTCCGCCGAGCAGCATCGGAAAAAATTATAGGACGCGTCAAGAGGGTGGTTTGGTATGACTTCTATTTCGCCCGCTATTGCAATTTCATGAACTTAAATTAGGTATGGCCCGATTGGGATCGAATCGCTCTAGTAAAGTAGGTTAAAAGATGAGCTCGATTGCTGGAATGGGTTACAAGCCTTGCAGCATTGTATTGCTCTCTATCTTGGGACCAAAAGTCCCAAATTAACTTAGAGACACCAACTTTGCTTAGGAAGCTTTTGCATTAGGAGGAGACTAGTCCGGAGAGACAAAAGGGCCGTGCCTTTTCTTGCTGTAAGGAGGAGACCGGAGTCAGTCGTCTGAATTATTTCACTATACATGTAATCGTACATCCTATCACTTTATTACGCGGCCGATACGACCCGACACGCGCCCAAATGCTCCTCTGTAGGGATTGAATACAAGTGACGCCAAAATTAGTGCATTTGCTTTCGCGCTCTCCACATCTAGAGAGATCTCACCGAGGGGGGCCCGCCCTCTTGGCCTTCCCGGTGGTGCCTTGGAGACCGGCGGTGGTGGTGTGACGGCCACCGGTGGTCGCTGCCGTGTCTCGCTACAAGCTGTTCCGACCTAGGCCGAACTTCCCCAGGCTTCAACTTGATCGCGTCGATTAGCTCTAGGGTGGCCAGGACGTGTTCCATAGAGGGCCGTTTCCGCCGGTCGCCCTCGAGGCACTTGAGGATGAGCCCGGCCACCTGGGCCGCGGCTTTCGACGGGTACTCGCTGTCCAGCCTCGGGTCGACGATCTTCTTGAGCCTCCTCTTCTCGGACAGGGATGGCTTGGCCCATTCCACCAGGTTGTGCTGGCCGCTGGGCCGCTTTGAGTCCATGGCCTGTAGGCCCGTCAGCAATTCCAGGAGCACCACCCCGAAGCCATACACATCGCTGTTTATGTAGAGATGACCTGGCCCAAAAGAAGAAGAAGAAGAAGAAGTCAAAATCGCAATCGCGTCATGATCCTTTTCAGCCGGGTGCGTAAATCCGATACGACCGTTGAATCTGATGGATCGCACGATCGCTCAAGCGAGCCGAGTCGAGGGCCGGGGACTAAAATTAGCAAGTCGGTAGATACCTGTCGCAATATATTCAGGGGCCGCATAGCCGTAGGTACCCATTATACGAGTGGAGACATGGGTATTGCCATCTGTTGGGCCCAACTTTGCTAGCCCAAAATCTGAAAGCTTTGCATTGAACTCCTAGAAAAATGAAAATCAAACCCCTAATTAACACTCGGATTAAATAAATAAAAAATAAACCTATTCAATATATTTTTTTCCCAGATAAAAAGAAGGGATTGCTCTCAAGCCTGTCCACACACAACACAGCAAATAGATGACAATGTTACCCCATCTAGCAAAATGTTGGAGGCCTTGAAATCGCGGTAGATCACGGATTTCTCCGAGGTGTGGAGAAAGGCGAGCCCCCGAGCGGCTCCTATCGCTATTTTCAGCCGGACGTCCCAAGGCAATGGGTCGACACCCTCTGCAGCAATTTACGGATTTTATATATTTTTTTCAATTGGCATGTTCATGGTAAGTGGAGTACATATTGACGGGTTCGGATTTTAAAACAGTGGTGGAGACATAAAAAGGGAGTGTCTTACTTTTGAAGAGGTGATGTTCCAAGCTCCCTTTTTGCATGTATTCATATACGAGGAGGAACTGGTTGTCTTCCCAACAGTAACCAATCAATCTGACCAAGTTTGGGTGCGAATATTTGCCCAAAAACTTCACTTCTGCCTAGAAAACCACCCACAAAATTCAGAATTTATTAACAAACATCTTTCTCTCTCTAGCTCTGAGGTTGGATATGAACAAATCGGCGCCCGTCATGTTTGAAAGATACTCATCAGTCATCAACGTTGATAATTCAAGATAAGATTAGATGGATGTACCTGCCATTCTTGCAAACCTTGAGGGCTATCCGGACTCGACTTCTTGACGGCGACCGGTATCCCGACTCCGACCCTCGATGGCTTGTACGTCCCCTCATCGACCCAGCCCTTGAACACCCTCCCGAAGCCGCCCTCCCCGAGCACCGTGTCGGGCCGGAAGTTCCGGGTCGCGCTCCTCAGCTCTGCGAACGTGAACATCTTCAAGTTCGGCAGTAATGCCTTCTGGGTGGCGACCGAAGACTGGGGTTTCTTCTCGTTCTCCCATCCGCCGCTGCCTCTCTCGGGCGTGCCTTTTTGACTACCGTTGCCGCCATCGCTGACTGTTTTCCTCGGCAATGCGTCTTGCTTGTGGTGTTTATGGTTGCTCTTCAATGTGTCTGCAACATTTGCGTATCGAATCAACGCTTGACGATGAGGAAGAAAGATAGGAGTTCTTTCGAAGCAACTTGGATAAACGTCCAACCATCTCCCAAGACGGGTTTGGAAGAAATAAGGGGATTGCTATTTCCAATTCGACGCGATCTATTTACTTAATGCAGTCAAAAACAGATTGGCAGGAGACTTATTGTCAAGTGCAATAATAATCATTGATCGTCATCATCATTCCGAGGGTTGACTTTTCCGCACTTCACACGCGATCGTCGAAAGAACAACAGCAGCACGAACGCAATTTGAAAAATCCGACAGAAACTGACCAATAGCGGAGCCCGAACACAACCCACGGACCCGATTCAGGATTACCTGGAGCTGGAGGGTGTGGGGGTCGTTTATGGGCGATGTTTGATGAGTACGTGGCGTCGCTGTCGGCCGACGAATCTCCCCAGCAATTCCCCATCCTCGCTCGAGATGCTCTCCTCTCTTTCTGGGGCTCCTTCTGGGGTTCTAGTATCGAGTGAGCTCAGAGAGAGAGAGAGAGAGTTAAGCTTTGGGTTCCATGCACGAAGCTTGAAGGTTTTGACCGCAAACCCGGGGAACGAAAGCGCGACGAAGAGAAGGCGGAGACCAGCGCGTAGACTTCTTCTTCTTCGTCATCTTCTTCTTCTTCTTGCTGCTGAAATCGAGGTTGCTGTTCCTATTTTTCTACCTTGAGTCTCTTGCCCCATGAATAGAGCTGAATTGTGTGAAAGCTATTGAAGATGGAGATGGAGAAAGTCAATAGGCGCGTAAGCTGTCTTAAAAAAAAAAAAAAAAAAAGTCACGTCTTCTCTTCATTTATTGGAGAATCGCTCGCGCATGCGGGCGCCAGAATTCTCCTAGCTGGACATCCAAGTGGGCCCCCTCGTCCCCCCTCCCCCTTCAAAGAAACGGGGCCCCGTACCCCCGACCCGATCAACGGTGAAAACGGCGACTCGATCAACCTGCTGCGTTGACCATGGAAAGGAATATGACGTCACTACCTTTTCCTTCTCACCCTCCTCCATTTTGTTCCCTCCTTTCAACTAATCCCCCCCCCCCCCCCTCCTTCCGCACTTTTTTTCCTTCATATTTTAGTTTTCACTTAGTACGGATCTCGCGATATATTTATATAAATATCTACGACCATATAATTTTTTACCATAATTTCTTGAAATTTATTTCGTAAGCCTTGAAAATTTCGTTTAACTTCGAAGTCAAATCAATGACCTGTTGGTGAAAAGGTAATCGACGGTAAAAAAAAAAAAAATCTAACCGAGTCACAAGAAAAATTTCTTTCTCGCTCGCTCTCCGCGCCCGTTTTGCCACCGCCGCCGTGACATCGGTCAGTGGTATCGGAGTTCCACCTCTCTTACTATCGTTGGTCTTCGATCAGCCATCCTCGATTATATTCCACCGCGCTCAATTCTCTTTATGAGTCCAGTCTCAATCTACAATCTCTGCAATTGTGAAAGGAAGAAGGCGCCGATCCCAAATAATCTCCGCGATCCGCGGAATATTCCTCTTCCGGCATCACCTTGTGGCAAAGCATTTAATCGCAGCATGATACCTTTAATCAATCTCTAAGGATTTGGTCTAATCCTGATGAAAACTAGACTAACTAAATTTGCTCACGGCTACGCAGGAACAGGTTCAATTTATGATATGCAAGTCAAGGCCACATCGATTTCACAATCATCTTAGGGGAAGGGGCTGAACTGGTGCACAGGAGTCCTTGACCGGCTCTCCTTCGGCTCTTTGAAAAATACAAACTTTTGTAATTTATTCGGGGAAAAAAAATCACAAAAAGACCTGAATTATGTCCCTTCTGACATGTTCACCCTATCTAACCAATACATATATACATGCTCACCCTCATTTTTTTCGAACGAAAACTCCATGTTTGTGATCGCATGACACGTTTACCCTCCGTCGAAATTTCGTTTATCAATGCAGCTAAAAATTTCATGTGACCGACTACATGGACCGGCGGAAATCAAATGGCAGTGAGGTAGCTCACGAGACAAAAATATGTCAGCTCATTTGATCTTTTTCTCTTCTCAGTTTCCTTTTCCTTTGTTCCTTTGACTTACTCCTTCGTTTTCTCGATTGATTTGGTGACACTGAGTATGGTAGCAATTGCGACGGTGGGGAGGGAGGCTATGAAGACGAAGGAAGAAGGAAAAAAAGGAAAAGAAAAATTTGACGGGGGATAAATTTGTGGCTCGAGTCTAAGTTTGTGATATTTGGTGTCATAAAAAAAAATCTAAGAGCAATGTCACATCGATATAAGTTTGAGAATTTTTTAGTCACATAATAAGTTTGGAGTAGATATTTCACACGAATACAAGTTTGAGATAAATATGTTATATGGATATAAGTTTGAGGTTCTTTGCGTTACAAAAAAATTTGGGATAAATTTGTCATGATGAACGTAATTGGAGCTTTTGTTGACTTTTATCTTATTCATTCAAGAATATAGAAAATTGCAAATCGTCGTGTGGAATCCCTTTTCAAAAATATCTCCGGTGACACATGCTCCATGCAACATGCACTAAATAGCATATTGGAATTTGGAGTTTTTTCGTGATATAAACTCAGGCCGAGTTGGTTGAGAGAAGATTGAAATTGAAATGGCCACGAAGTTATTGAGCTGACAAGTAAGAAGTCTCACATTACTTTGGACAATCATTTCCGTAAGCTTACATGCGGGGAAAACGCGCGCTGACGCCGATATTGAACCGTGTGCATTATTCCAAGAAACTAACGCTCTAAGTTGCAACTAGTCAATCACCCATGACTCGAGAAAATTTCGAATGCGAAAAATCCCTATTAACGAATGCGCATTATTGCCTAGCGATGTACCTCAAACATGCAAACTTGTGGTAAAAAATGCTCATGGGAAAAGGTAATGCCCCACCGAGATCAACGGTTGGCCCGACTGCTCATGTAAAAATCTTTGTATGAAGGCCAGATGAGAGTGAGAACAGTTGGTAGTGCGGAAAATTTTGCAAAAAAGTCCTAAATCTTTTGTGCGGCGGTTAATTAAGCCATAAATTTTTCAACTGCACCAATTTTAACCCTTTGACGATTCGCCAGTAGCCGCCAAAACTCCGACATTCGCCAAAGGCTAAATTTATACAATTGAAAGGTTTAAAATTAAATTGACAAGTCAAAAGTTTAGGACTAAATTGATATAATCGAAAGGTATAACAATTGAACTGGCACACGTCCAATAAGTATAAGATTATTGGACAATTCTCCCCCGGGAGTGAAAACGCAAATTGCCGATTGTCTAGGGGCAGATTTGGAATTTAAGTTCTTTCCCATTGGAGAGCTTTGTGGAGCCATTCTAGCTGTGGAAATGGGGGCACCCAAATATGCGTTTAGGAACCTATTGTGTGTGATTTCAATGATCATAAATGTGGGAGCATGCCGGTAATTCTTAAGGATTGGAGGGGGCTCAATGGCAAATAAAATCCAAATATGTCGGACAAACAAAAAGCAAATATCATCAATAAATAATCTCTAAAATCGTGACTTTTTCCCCACGAAAAAGTCGTGAAGACTTCTTATCCACCGACAGGAGTGGACGCCGCAGATGGAGACGACTCATTCCAAGTTCAGAGAGAGAGAGAGAGATAGAGCTGACCCCCTCCAAGGAAATATCTATCCTTAACTTCAACCTAATCTTACTTTTACGACACGTCGTTTTTGGATTATTCTTTGTACTTAATTACGACTACTGCGATGCGTCGTGACGTTGCGCGGCACCGCTTAGGTACCATAGAAAGACATCCCGTCATCTAAAGCCATTCTCAAGCTCAACGTCTGAAAAGGGACTCCTTTTTTCCCCTTCTCTTTCTTTCTTGTCCATCTTTTCTTGGGACAACCTTATCATGACTTCTAGCGTAAAGCAGAGCACATTTCCACGACAGATGGTCAAAAGTCAACATGCGCACAATGCCTACTCCCCCTCTTCTTGTCTCCCTAGCAGAAAACCTAAGAGGGTTTGCTCCCTTTGCTTTCCGTAGTTTCACAATTTGATTGTTTTCTCTCCCTTTCTCTGCGCTCGGTTCTTGAAAAAAAAGTGAATGCCATAACTCAACCTATGCTATATGTTCACTCATGAAGACATAAGAGCAAGAACGCATAGGTGCTTCAAATAACTAAAGGCCACTATATAAACATAATTGGGAAAATCAAAGGGATATGAACGACCCATCTTTTGCCCCTATCTTCCCCCACAAATCTTTTTCCCATACAATAACCACATCAGGAAGCCCCTCCACCATATGCTTCGGTAACTGTCGGCGCCGAGCATTGTCAAAGCCAAAGAGGAAGACCAAAAATATGAAACAAAATGTACATGCAGTTGTCATACACGGCAGCATCTCGTGACCCTGTCAAACCGAGATTGAACTAGTTCTGGAATCCAATCTTCTGTGGGGCGATTGCGAGGATGGACTGTGAGCCCTGCTTTTACCGGGACTGCCAGTTTGAGTCGACAGGTACTCGAGTGCGACGACGATGTCGCCAATGAGTGGACGGAAATTAGGCTGTTCCTGGAGACACATTGCAGTGATGGCAATCGCATGATGAAGACAGCGTACAGGAAACCGTCCTTGTAGTATAGGATCGGCCAATTGGGAAAACTTTCTCCGGTCCTTCAGATACGGCCTAGACTGCAAAAGGAACAAAAGGGAAAACAAATCAACGGGGTAAACAGCAAGCAGCAAAATCTTCTGTTGTGTCTACAAATTTTAGGCCTAGTTGAGCTGAATTGTCCTTTTCTGTATATTCATGGCCAACTATACTAACAGCCTTCCATCAATTTTGATAAAGGGTAGAGGAACGGAATCATCCTTCAATTATCAAATACGATAGTTATGGACACATTCTATGAAACAGATGAACTAAAGAAAAAAGGCAAGACAGCCGACAACATAACAATTCCATGGTTGTCCAAACAAGACAATGCATTGCACATCCTATATCACCGCTATTGCAACAGAGAGGCAAAAAATCTCATTTGCAACAACAGATCGTGACAACGGAGCAAAGAATAAGACATAATTGATATCTTAACCCACTTTTATGTCCAATTGAAAGAGTAGGGCCTGTGCCACAGAATACCAAGTACTAAAAATTGATAGTGTAGACTAGAGAACATTCTTTATATGCTTCGTCATGTCAAAAACACGACTGCATAGATATTTCACAAGTAACCATTCACTAGTATATACACGCCTTTGAATAGCAGCTATAAAAATCACGAGCAAACTTGAAAAAAGAAAATACAGGCACTGTGGACTCACCCAGGCAATCAGATTTTGTTCTCCTGGTTTCTTGGTGCAATCTATGGCCTTTCGTCCACTAATGAGCTCCAAAAGAACCACACCAAAGCTATAGATATCAGATTTAAGAGTCAATTTGCCACTCATTGCGTACTCAGGGGCACAGTATCCATATGTTCCCATCACTCTTGTTGAAACATGAGTATTATCACCAACAGGACCTAATTTAGCCAGCCCAAAATCTGACAACTTTGGGTTAAAATCATTGTCAAGCAAGATATTTGCTGACTTCAAGTCCCTGTAAATAACAGGTGGATTTGCTTTGCAGTGTAGGTACTCAAGGCCCCTTGCTGCACCTACAGCAATCTTCATCCTTGTGCTCCAATTAAGAGGCGCTATACCAGGATCGAGATCTACAAAAAAAAAAAAAAAAGTACATCATCCGATTCAGTCCGGTTATTAAGCCAAAGATCAAGTTTGCATGATACACTAGGTGGTAAAGCCGTGTATCAATGTGCTGCCCATGCCTTAAATACATCAACAAATTTGACTCTATAGTGCTGTGAAATTCAAACACAGTATACACTCTTGATAAATTTTTATGCAAGAATTCATTAGCCTGCCATAATTTACAGTTTTGAAACAGTGCCTACCAAGTCTGGCCTATACAACATCGACAAATTTGATTGTATGGCTTTTATGTTACTTACAACAGCTTATTACGGTCTATGCTATACATACTGATTCAAAAGCTTCTGGGGACATACAAGAGTTACGGGATCATCATTCTTTTTAGTTGCCATAATCAGACTTCTCTACTTAAGTGGAAAGCAAACAACTATTAAATTCACTAGGACCAGCCTGTCATATTGCCACTACATTGCTCTTCAATTCACAGTAAGAATTTGCCCATTCCCATGTTTCTTCCAGCTATGTCGAATAGAACCTATGATTAGTTTTAGAATTTTGATCTGCAGGTACTTGGGCACTATCCTCAACATATTCATTTTTCCAAGCATGCCGAATGTTTAGATCAAAATAAGTTTGTTGAGTTAGTGCAACACAACTAAACTTTGTGGAACTTGTTTGCAACAGCATTTCATCTAATTAGCGAGATGGATGACATGCAACTTAAAGAAGTAGAAGAAAGATAGAGTTGCATCGCCAGTCATCTGGCAACAGCAACACATAACCTCCTTAAGATTTATTTGCAATTGTCTACTGGTTAATTAAATCTATGTCTCGGTGAAAAGCTCAAGCCATCTACTAGTGACATCAAATGCCCAAACAGAAGATTACTCTTAGGCTCCGAGCTTTTGAAGGCAACTGAAATAATTCCATAGCTCAAACAAACAAACAAATTTCTACATTTTTCCCCTTCTTATGCACGTTTTTAGAACAAAATTTCCCAATAGGAGTTGAAAAGAAGAGTGGTATTATACAGCAGGGACAACACTTTCAGCTGAAACATGGGGTGACATTCAATGTAGAGCTTACGGAAAACTGCAGATAAGGGAAGGAGCACACGAAAGTGCCAGACAGAACTTTACCAAATAGATGATCTTCCAAGCTACCCATTGGCATGTACTCATAAACCAATAGTCTTTGATCTCCATCAGTACAATATCCAAACAGAGTCACTAGATTGGAATGGTGCAATAGGCTCAACATAAGAACCTCCACAATGAACTCCTGAAATCCCTGAAGGCCGTCATGATTGAGTTGTTTAATTGCAACTACCTGCTTCCAAGAAATAAAGGATCCGTGTCAACCAATGATGATACCAATTTAATCCATGTTGACTTGATATAGCGACTTATTAAGTGACACCAGAAGAACAATTTCAACTTTTGAATGGCAGTAGAAGTGTTCACGCAGCCTCAGCAAGCCGCAGTGGACACAAGCCTCAAGCAAAACACAATCAAAGTTTTGAGATCGAAGAGACTTATAATGTGATGCAACTTGCCTCGCCTGTTTCCAACCGTCCCTTGTAAACCTTTCCAAACCCCCCTTCACCAATTAAGTTTACTTCCTTAAAGTTTCTCGTCGCCGTCGCCAATTCACGAAATGTGAAGCTCCGTGCTGCATTGCCTTTTTGACTACTTCCACCCTTGTTCTTGCCATTTCTAGATCCTTTTCCGCTTCCACTCCCTACATATAACCACATAATTAACACCAATACATAAAAATAAGATCTTGAACGATTTAAAAGCAAATGTATTGAATTTTCTCAAATGGGCATCCAAACCATACCATCTTCATCATAATAAGCTCTGCGCTTCCCGCTTCCTGAAAATCATTGGCCAATCGAATTTAACACGAGAGAGCAATTCCACTCAGGCCATTCATGCTTCAGTCACAATCCAGAAGGTACAAAATATAAATGGGAAACTAAAACAAAATAGAGCAAACCTGAGGAATCAGCCGAGTAGCGAGAGCTAGATCGAATGCCATTATCGATTTCAATCCTGCTACCGTCCTTACGACGGCGAGAGCTCATACAAGAGAAGCAGCTCATCTCTTTCCACAGGCCCAAACTCGCTATAAACAAACCGTGTCGACCAAGAACAAACGCCGCCACCCAAACCACGGAACGCTCACAAATCGCTAGTCCAAAACGAGGATCATCCTCGGTCGCAGCAGAGCCGCATAATTAAACAAATAGAATTCACAAGGGGAGAAAAGGGGGGAAAAAAACCCAAACGAAAGTATAACCAAAAAGCAAAAGAAACAGAGCAACGCCCAGTTCCAAACACAAAAGGAGAAAGCTTCGTTCCCACCCCCTCCCCCAAAAAGGAGAGATCAAGACGCAGAAACCCTAAAAGGAAATCAACGCTGCGAAAACTCGGCCCTTTGGCTTTAGGATCTCCTTGAACACAACATACATCCCAAAAAAGGCAAACAAAACGAAATTAGAAACTACCCCCCAAGAAAGAAAGAAACCCAGTAAAGCCCGCGTATTATAATATGTGTACGAGAAGTCCAAACGCGCAGAATATACTAGTCAGAGAAAAGCCAGAAATCAACGAGAAGAAAAAGAGAGGAAAAAAAAAACTGAAAAACCGCATGGGGGCGCTGGCATTGGAAGGGCAAAAGCGAGAAAATCACGGGGACAAATTTGGGTGGACGACCATGAGCGTCCCCTTTTCTCTCCAGACGGGCGCGCGCGCGCAGAGGTGTCGCCACATTTAGCGCTCCTGAATCAGAATGACGAGCACCTTCATCGACGGTTCAAACAAACACGGCCACGACTCCCCGGGGATGACGTTCCGCTTGCAGCTGGACGTTGTAAAGGCGAAACGCGAACCCTTCTCCCTCTCTCTCTCTCCAAAACCCACTTTCTCTCTCTTCTCTCTTTGCATTAATGTTTCTGTGGATGTGCGTGAGACTGTTGGCTGTCGCTCTCCGTCCTGCTCACCATTTTCTTTTTCTTTTTTAATCTCTCTCCCTCTCCCTCTTCCTCTCTCGCCTTTAAACGTTATGCGCGGCGATGGAACGAGTTCGAAATTACTCATCTACCCTCTGGAGTTCCCGACATTCACCACAATGACACTGAGCTCGAGCTCGTTCCGCGCCGGGAGTGTCGCTTCTTGTAATAAAATATTAATCCAGCCCTCTTTCTTTTTTCCCCCCTTTTCGGACAACTGATACTTGTCGATCTCCTCGAATGAAATTCTACGCAAACGCGGTAAGAAATTACTTCACCACGTCATTGCAGGAAAAAACACCACGCAGAGGGGGGAAAAAAAAATCTACTTTTGGATTTTTTTTTCTGGATATTTATTGTTTAATTAATTTTTTTTCACTAAAAATTTAATTAAAAGGCTCATTCTATTTCCAAAAAAAAAAGTGTACAAAGTGGATAGATAACTCTCTAATTTTCAAGACTAATCACGATTAGTCCATCACCGTCTGGATATTTCACTTCCCGATGCCGACCCAATTTTCCAGCACCCGCACCAGAAGTCCACTCCTCGAGCGATTAAAAAAAGCGCGATCTTTATGTCTTTAGATATATGACAGATACCTCCTAAAGGCAATTTGGAAGATCTCTAGGATATTTTCTCTAATTTTTTTTATATCTATTTTGATTATGAATATCCGATTTGATTTCCTTAACAATCCTCTTTGAACATCTGTTTTTATACGTAGAATTATATAGAAAATTCTCCCCTTCACCTATCCGCAATTTTCTCAGCTCTGTTGATCTCAGAATATCCCAAGTTCCACGATCCAACTCGAAGCTCGATTGTAGAATCCTAAGAAGATAAACGAACTCTCTTGTCATCTAAATCGCAAAATAACAAGAAAAAAAAAAGAAAAGGAAAGAAAAATCACATGCTGATGTGAGCAAGTTGAAAAAAGCGGGTTGGATGCGGTGACGTACGCTGTGATCCACCCGCGTGATTGGGGGATTTCGTCGGATAGTCTTATTACTCTAGAGAGAGAGAGAGAGAGGGAGAGAGGGCGTATCTGGTTTTGTTTGGATTCCAATGTTGACTTCGGTGGAGACAAAAAGGAGATTTGGACTAATTTGGATTGTTTAACGTCTATAAATGATGGGGATTTAAGCCATCACGAATGTCCCACTTCACACACTTCACGGCCTTTTTCCCACCCTTTTTTTTTAAATCATTTTCATTTAATCTTTTCCTTTTTTTTTTCTGGTCCTTTCTTCGACGGGAGATCTCGCCTGTGAATGAATTAGGTATTGAATTTGGCATTATTAATTAATTTATTTTTTACCTCAACTTGGAATTTAAAAATTTTCGACCCCTCAAACAAAAAATAACAATGTTAAAAGCGTTTTTAGGTCTCAATTTCCGATTGTAGGAATATGTTTTTCAAATCGTTGATATTTCGCAAAATAAGCGAATCCTTAAGTTCGTTAATTTTCATTAATAATCATAGTTAACAGCTGGGCCATTAGTTTTTGGGAAAATGCCGAAAAAAGTCCTCAACTACACATGTTTTCTCAATTAATGGCTCAAAGTGTAACTTGTATCAAACAGAGTCTTGTAATGTTTTTTTTTTTCAATGAAGTTCTGGTTTCTGACTTTTACTCTTTTTCACAATTTGATTTTTTTTTCTGCTTTTCTTTCAAATTTAATTTAATTAGTTGGATTAAATAAAAATTAAAAAAAGTAAAGAGAGAGAAGAGGATGATACGCAGGAGGGAGGCGTGAATTGGACAAGGGATGGTGGGGGCGATCGTGGGATTTCGCTGGAGATTGCGTTGCCACTCGCCGGCGAGCTTGCTGGACTGGACCTCGAGCCGGGTCAGACTCGGGAGGGCGCCGAGGCTCGCGGCGATCGAGTCCTCGAGCGCGTTGCTATGCAAGCAAAGCTCCCCGAGGTTGGGGAGGGAGGAGACCGAGTCGAGGATGGAGCCGGAGAGGCGAGTCGGCTCAGCCATGTCAGGTTGGAGAGAGAGCCGGGGATGGGTCCGATGAAGTAGTTGCCCGAGAGGTCGAGGGTCTGGAAGTAAGGGAGGTTCTCCCAGATCCGGGCCTCGCCCAGTTCCGGGGCGGGCGGCGGCCCTCGGCTGAACCAGGGGGCCGTCGCTGTCCTCGGGACTGGGTGGTCGTCGACCTAGCCTGTGCTGCGCCTACCCCTCCTCCTCTTCCTCTTTCGGACGACGCAGCGTTGTGTTTCATTCCTTTGCAAATGTAGCTGTCTCAGATTCCCCCCTCTTTAACGCTGTTCAAGCTGCTGTCTTCCACTCCCTCCGATCAGCCCGCGCGATTCCCGGCTCCCCCTCTTCACTTCTTTGTTTGGTGTTGAATCTACAGACTTGGTTCTTTCGCATTTTGGGTTCGGGAGGGATTTTGAATCTGGAGTGTGTTCTTGGGGGCTTGTGCTGATTAGGTTCCCAGAGCTGCATTTCACGGCCGCGTGCTCAAGCTTGGCTCCGCCGCTCCTCGTGTCTTTTCGGCGAAGTCGCCGGCGACCCCGACGGCCGTCGCCGCTGCCCCACCGGTTTTGGGGCGACGGCCACGGGAGGAGGGCTCCTGCACCTTCTACTTTTTTTTCTTTACTGTTTTATTTTTTGGAAAATCAAAAAAAGATAAATGAAAGAAATGTTATGGAAAATAAAAAACAGAAACCAGATCCTTCGTTGAAACAGAAAAAAACATTATAGGCACTTGTTTGATACAAGTCACACTTTGGACCTTAATTGAGGAAACATGTGTAGTTGACGCCCCTTTATTAGCATTGTCCCTTAGTTTTTTATATCTTGATGGACTCTTTCGGCTAAGTTCGCTTTACTATGGATTAAATGATCAGAAGGTTTTACTACTCAAGTTAGTGGACCCCAGATCAACGTGAGTATGGACCGTGGTGACGATAATGCCCTTTGACCTTAAAAGTAATTACAATTCTCCTTTTTTATTTTTATTTTTGTGGTCAAGCATGTCTCCTCTTGCAAGCACTGAGCTGGATAGCAATTTTAGCTCCGTTGCTCTTTTGCTGCTTCGTGCTTTCTTAGGTTGGCGAACGAGCACAGCAGAAGAAATTCGCCAAGAAGGGATCCCCGTCATCTGTCTGTTGCGGTGACGCGTGTAGTCAAATATGAGAAGAAGAAGGGCGAGAGCGTCATAATTTTGTTTCATTAGTTAAAGTGCCACATCCAAATAAAATAGATCAACAGAATCGTCGCACGTGAATTTTTTATTATCATTTCATTTATTTTCACTCACATGTGGATAGTTTTATTTATTTTTTTTCATTTTTTTAAAATTTTCTTTTGCTTTTTCATTTCTTTCGTTGGCCAAGGGAAACAAATGAAAAATAAAAATAAAAATAAAAACCAAAGAATTACAAAAAACGAAGGAGATGGTGGGGGCACCGAGCTTTGTGGTGGTGCCGGCGTCCAAGAGTGACTGCGAGGGGAGAGTAAGGCGCCGGCCGCAGTTAGGGACGGATCCAGAAGATGCGTGCCGGGGGTGGGGACCAACACATGAACGAACACATTTTGTCAGCATGAGTAAAAGCTTTGGTCTAAACAGTAAGCATATGGCTAACCGATTAGCCTTAAATCAAATAAAAAGAATAAAGATAAAGAAAAGGAAGGAAAAAAAATGAAGATTAGGATTTTAAAAATAAAAATAAAGATCTGATTAGAATTTGATCGTTTTCTATTCCATCCCTGGCCACAACACTACTTGTGATCTTGTCGTCCGTGATTTCGGTTTGATTGATCGATCAAGAAAGCTTCTTGGCGATCCTCCTTTGATGGCTACATAATGGATGCCACTATGCATCGTATAACGGCAAGCTAATGGCTACAGTATCAACGTTGATTTTTTTTTAAAAATAAATCTTGTTCCTATTCTATTATATTTTATAAGTAACATCATGTGTGCTATGTGTGCGCGTAAGTTGTGAAACCCTGCATTTTCCTTACGCTTCTTCACCTCAACTCCTCTCGAGGGTGGGATTCAAACTCCCCACCTCCCCATTCTCAAAGTAAAAAGAGTAGTCACTGGGGCAAGCCCTTTTATCAACGTCGATTAATGCTCTGGGTTTTGAGCCACTACCTTGTGACTAGTCTAAATAACAAAGAGTCAACAGATGATATGGAGGTCGAGGAAAAGTTTGTGAATTATTTGTACTATTACCATCGTTGATGAAAGAAAAGCCCCTAATGACTGAGCTTGAAAAAAGAAAATGCAGTAACATGGAAGAATGAAGTACAACACGATCAAGTCTCTTCACATAAGCCTACGCCCCACGGCCGACGAAAGATAAAGAATAAGACTTAAAGGTTCGTATATTTCACGAAAAATGAAAAATCTTAAAAAATATTTTTTTTTCAAAATCACCGCTTGTATCGCATAAAATAATCGATTAATGAAATTTATTTTCAACATTGACAAAAATTTATGTGTAAGCATTCGTGAATGATGAATTTTTTTTCATTTATTTTGTGAACGAGGCAAGTATTGTTGTTAGGGATATATTTTCGAAATCATTGATATTTCACAAAAGAAGCGAATTCTTAAATTAAATAATTTCCATTAATAATCACGGTTAATAGCTGGTCCATTAATTTTAATATCTCAGTGGACATTCAGCTAATCTCACTTTTACTATGGATTAATGGTCAGAAGGCTTCACCACTCAATTTGGCGGACCCCAGATCAACGCGTGTATGGTTCGTGGTGACGATAATGCCCTTTGACCTTTAAAGTAATTACAGTTGTCCTTTTGAAAGCACACTGAGCTGGATAGCAATTTTAACTCCGTCGCTCTTCTCCAATTCTTAGGTTGGCAACCGAACACAGCAGAAAAAATTGGCCAACAAGGATCCCCAACTAGATGTTTGGTGCCATGACGCGTGTAGTCAAATCGGGAGAGAATAATGGTACAAATGTCATAATTTTCGTGCCATGTTTACTTACATGACTTAATTTTTTACGCTTACTTAAATATAATATCAAAATAAAATCAATCACTTCACTGTCATTTTCGATAAATTAACATACATGAATTTCTTTTTTAAAATTTCATCTATTTTTTCAGTCAAATGGGATATTTTTATTAATTTTTGTTTATTTCAAATTTTTCTATTTTTCTTTTGCTTTTTCCTTCGTTTTTCCCCCTTAGTTGGTGGGGCCTCGAAGGCCCTCGCCCAGGGCCGTCGCTGCCCCATCGGCCATTGGCAAGGTCGCCTAAGCAAGGGTTTCGTGGCCGGCCATAGTTGTTGATGACCATCGCCTGTCAAGGGAAAAATGAAAAAGAAAAATTAAAAACAAAGAATTGAGAAATTCAAAAATTTAAAAATATATTACTTTAAAAAAAAGATCAATTTTTTTTTTAAAAAAAAACTGTCTCGACAATGCCACGTGAGATTTTTTTTTAGCATCCATGTCAGATTTTTAGTGAGGCAAATTGCTGACGACACTTAACTGATCGATTTTCAAATTTGTGGCATTTAATTGGGCGAAAAAAAAAGTTATGACACTTAAGTGAGCGTTGTACGAAAGTTATGGCACTTTGGTTACTCTTCTCTCTCGTACCCGAATCCTTCCAATGAGGAGGGCCAAAATTCTTAAGCTAATTATAGTGTTAGTCCCTAGAATTAGTCACGCGCCATGCGTTGATCTACGTCGTCCAATTCGAAATTCGACATTAGGGATGACACAAATGAGGCGAGAGTGGTAAATGTCCTCCCCATCTATCATGATCGATCTCAGTTTGAACCTCGAAAGAGTAAAGTATTTAGTCCCAAAAGATGTACACAAGTACATAGTCAAAACTCTAATATGACACTCTGATCCAATTCTATCATGACTAGATATACCCCTACTTTCGCCATGCATTCTGATCAAGTCTTTGACGAGATCTTTGGAAGTGCTAATCCAAATGTCCCTAAGCTCCGAACTCGATCAATCTGTAAAATATTTTGGGATTGAGCATAAAATCGATAAAAGAAATCTCTAAGATTTAAGGTAGGAGATAATCTCACCATTCGAAACCGTATCAAACACAAAACATGAATTCAAGACGAGTTTAAAATCTCTGCATATACAAAGCGAAGATGCACACATGCATTAACTACTCATTCATTTGATATAAATTGTTCATTCAAATGCAAGCATACGGCATATAATAATTCTATGATGCACAATTAGGACATATCTAGCCCTACTTGTGTTTAGCTCGGACTCATCTCAACAAAAGAGACAACAATGTTACCAACTCACGGGGGACGGAATCATAAAATCATCCATCCAACCTCAGCACATCCATCACGGGTTTTCTTTACGTTAGCAAGAATAAATACGCCATTGTATAATCGCGACCATGATTATTGTAACTTAGCTGCTCAAACCATATCGTGTATTTTGTGTGGAAGTCATATTGGACCCCATGTCCCATCAACACTTAGAGATCCCTTTTAAATGGGAGAACATTCGCATTTTTTCAGTCTTCTGCACATAGCTCATATAAGGAAGGATTTCCAAAACCCGCTATCTTCTTTAATCTTTCCTTATTCAGAGTAATTGTCGTATGCGAAAGACTAAATAATCGAGATGGTCATACAACCACAAGTGCATGAAATACAAAACATGCAATGGAAGGTATGCCCTACAAAGTGGCCTTTCATGGGTTTACTAACCAGATAAAGCACATCTTAAACAACAGACTCACCAAATACCGAATTCATTTATACATCTTTCAATCAATTCATTATAAGAGTTCAAATAACTATTAGAGGATTTACAAGTTACGATAACTACTCCGGGCCTAACGTAATCCTCGGCGGCTTCATCTTCACCACCAACATCCATGAGTTACTCTTTGCCTCCGGCATCACTGGGTTATTCCACGAGGGACGAGCTCAACCACTCCGCGAATGAACGTCTAACTCAATAGAATGCAAACATCGAAATCAAAACATAGCAGCAATGATTAATGAGTCCTAGAGCACACGTTAAAAGCAGTTCATGTATGAAATTTCTTTTAATACTCATGAGTTTGTATGCAATGTAACATCGGCTCCTTTGAGGATAAACCTCATGCGGGTGTGCCGCCCTAGCGAATAAACCTCACGCGGTATCTCACTCCAAGGCATCTCGAGCACGTAAGGGAGAGGCATCTTCGATTAAAGTACATTGAAGGCATCCTAAATTTCCCTTTGGCCTTATGGGGTATCGCTGGATAGTTCACACGACGGTACAATGTGGGATAAACCTCACGATGAATGAATAACTTATTTCGTCATGAAATATCATACAATGCATACACGATGCAATCTCACCATCGTTGGCGTTTAAAATATTCAATGCAAATGAATGAATCATTTGTTTCCATGCCCATATTCTTTTCAGAAATTCAATGCAAGAATCGTGCAAATCAGGGGAGAAGTCAAGGGTTCGATCAGGATTTCAAATCATTGTCGTACTGTGACATTCTGAATTTCCTATCATTTTGAGATTATTGAATGAAAGGATATCTATCGATGTATTTCAGTTATATCTCGCTCGGATCTGATCCATCTCGAGTTAACTAGTCAAAAGGAAAGTCCAGCGCAGGACTAGGTACGTGGACCTATGAAACTCGGATAAGGAATGACGCTTTGACTATAAGGATTGCCGAGGGACTATTTAGAGCCAATAAAGGTTGATCTAAGGACGATTTTGGAATCCATTGCTAGCATTATGTGATTGGAGCACGGGTGATTCCGTTTAACCAACGTATAATTTGCAAACCTTTCCTAAATCGAACCTTGGCGATCGAGACCGTTGGAGCTAGCGATAAGCACTCACAATTACATGACAACCAAACTCGCTGTGACTGGAGTAATCCTAAGTGTGGTGAGAATAATTAAGTCAAAACGCGTAACGTCCGCAAAAGCTGTCCGTTAGTTCGAGATAAGTTGAAATTACGATTGACGGAAAATCGACCATGAAATGGGATCTCGAAATTGAGAATTGGATAATGAAGAATTCCAACGTTTGAAAGGAAATGGACGTCGCATTATCGAAGGTAATTTATATCGAAAAAGTGAAATTCCGGACTGTAAGTGTGAAATTATCATTTTGCCCCTAGAAAGGTAATCTTGCCTTAAGAATGGACTAAGTACATTCTAGTCATTTGGCAACCTCCTTGTGGTGGTCGAAAACTTAGGGGCATAGTGGTCAATTGGATGCAAGATATTAGTTGACAAAATGTCAAGTGTCATTACTTGGAGGAAGATATCCATTTAGCATTAATTACCCATCTAGTCTCAACTAATATTCTATTTATGTTGACCAAAGTGGATTAAGATAGCTCACTCCCTTTCCTCTCTCATTTTTCAACAAACTCCTCTCCTCTCCCTCTTCTCTTTTTCTTCTTCTTCTTCTTCTTCTTTCCTCTTCAACGAGGACATCATCCCTAACCAGCTTCTGTCCACTACTTCGCCCTTCTCAACCGCCACCTCTAGCCACTACCTACCTGATCTCGACCGCCACAACACTCCCTAGCCTCTCCCCTACAATCCTCTGATTGCCGTTCAGCTAATAGCAGTCATGATCGTCCCGTTTTGCTGTCGGAAGCGGGACTGCTCATCACCGGACTCGATTTGAGAGAGAGTAGCCTTGTGCCAGTTTCAAGAGCTCTTTTGGCTTCAAATTTCCGGTGAGACTTCCTTAACATATAGTATAAGAGTTTAGCAAGTTGAGAATAAAGATTTATTGGACTTGAGATAGGTTTTAACGGGCGAAATGTCATGATCTTGCAAGGGCAGTTTCATATCCCCTGCTGCCGTCTTGGAATCGAGCCCTTTGGAGGCTCGCCGAGGTGTTGACTCGCTTCAAAATTCTTGGTAAGACCCCTAAAAACATAGTTTGATGTGTTGGCAAGGTGGTTGTGTGATGGATTGAAGTTTAGAAGTGGATTGATGGCTGTTTTGTGCGATTTCCCTTAGGACGCCTGCTACCCTGTTCTGGTCGAGGAAGAACCAAGCATTATGGTCGACTTTAGTTGAAGTTTCTAGTTCGATTGACTTTGTAAGTGACCCATAAACCCTTATTAGGACGTTAGGGTACTAATGGACCGATTTGAGTATCGAATTGATGAATCTGTGAACCAATTATGCATGAATTAGCCTACACCGATTGTGACCTATGCCGGCCTAATCATAGTTGCATGCATTGGGGTGTATGGTGAAATTCTTGAGTGGAATTGACATGTGATTGTTTGGTTGCCATGTATACTTGATTGGTCATGTGGCATTTGATTTCTTGACTATCAAATGTGTGAAATTTATGCTTGAATTGGCGAAGAATTGACTTGTGGATTGACGGCCTTGATGTGCAATTTGTGCCATGCATTGTGAGTGTTCGGCCATGATTGCTTCTCATAACAAAAAATTAATTACTTGTTAAATTGCATAATACTCGATCATGAAAAGTTGTTTAAGGGAGAAGTTTGGCTTGTGCGCGAGTTACAAACCAATGGCATATCGAACCTTGATGAGTCCGAATGCGAGGTCGATTTCTATCCTGATGCATCAGAACTTGGGATAGACTTGATACGTATCGACACGAGTATTGAAATGGCATTGAAACCTGAGGCGTCAGAACGCGGGTTGTCAACTGCTTTAACCTGAGGCGTATTGATGCGGACATACCCTTTGAATAGAGAAGTTGTGGTGAAATTGAGATGAAGTTCTTGCATATGAACTTGATGCCCGAGAAGCTTGGTTTTATTGATATGATTGCATTTGAATTGTAATCGTTTTATGCCAATCTTATTGCTTAATCATAATACATTGAGTGCCACGTGCTAATTGTCTTGATGAAGTGTTGCATGTTTCTTTTTTTAAATGTTGTCTAGAGGTACTAATGGCCCGGTCTAGGTTTAGAGTTAGCTTGCTAAGATGTAATCTCACCTTGTCATCCAGCCCCTGTGGAGGCTGAGAGAGATAACTTTGAAGTTGGGTCTAGGAACGTCCCTGAGAAGACCCAGACCGTGGAGAATGATATAGAAGTGATAGAACTTTCTGCTTCGCAGGACGAAGAGGAGGAAGATCCTATGGATGTCGAGTCCGAGAGTTTCACCGAGTATGACCTCGATGAAGACGAAGACGATGCCGATGACAGTGACGCTGATTAGAGGTCTAGGAGGTGATTGTTCTTTTTGATTGACCTCTTAGGTTAGAGGTGTAGTAGTGGACTAATGGAGTTGTCTTTTGATTTGGTCCATAGTCTCCTTCGGTCCCCGTGCTGTATTTTACCTTTTACCCTTGTCCCTGGTCTTTTGCAAAGTATGCTTGATATTTACGATATGTATACTTTGATGTTATCCCAAATCATTTTATTATGTTTGTATGGAGTTGATGTAGTTTCCGCTTGCGCATTTATACTCATCTATGTATCGTTAGCCGTTCGGATCCTGAGTATTTTTGGACTTGATTATGACGTTGTGGGATGTGACGTTTGCAAAAGATCGCAGGGTGTGACACGTACGATTCTAGCGCCAATCCAAACAAATTGAAAAATTTAGAAATCTACTCGTCTTTCAGTAGAAACTCTAATATCCAGAGACGACAAATAGGCTATGAGTGAGGATGTGCATGACGGATGGATGACGATGGGATAGCGATTGGCAACCACGACAGCGCAGATGGCAACAGGCGAGGGTCTTCATAAGCATAGTGACGACATTATGACTATTGTATGATAAATAAACTGACTCTAGAGGTTCATATAGGAGAAGCAACTAAAGGCCAATCAGCTTAGGCCAGTCAGTATCTTAAAAATGAGTCAGCTTAGATGGTTGAACCAGAGTGCGACACGTCACGTCATACGACACATGTCCGCCACGTGGCTGCGATGTATGCCTCCTTCGGCCGCGCGCGTGGCTCGTGGCCCCTGCCTGTACACATGCGACCTTGTCCCATCCCGTTTTCTACCTTTGGTTGTCCCAATTTTGCACATAATTGATCCGATAGTATCCTAATTGAATATATAATGTCCCTATAAATAGTATCGGGCCACTCATAATTCCTAAAAAATTTCACTGAGTTTGGATAAAAATCCCTCAAGATTATCCAATAATCAAAACTCATTAAATGCTAATCCATTCTTAAACAGATAAGGGTTTTCGGGTCATCACAACAAGGAAGTTCACTCTCTCACAGAATATGATATGTTGTGGCATATAAGATATGTGCATATTATATTTTTACACTATAACGATGCTTCAACTATTATACAACTACCAAAGCATCCTACTATTAAATTAATTATGTAATTATTTCTAAAATTAACTTAACCATATATTGTCGTAATGTTTCAAGTTCTGTGATCAACCCAGAATTTTTTATCTTAGATGGCCATAGATGAGGGCGTCCCTCCCTTGCTAATTGGGTGGAGGCCACAATGCCCATGCCCAGATCGATTGAGAACATCATGGCCATTGCTTCGGGCCGACAATAGCCATGTCACCCTTGCTAAATTTGAGCAATGGGCCATGCCCTCTTGCTTTGGCAGATGAGAGAATGGCAGCCCTTGTCAGGCTTTCAATGCCCAAATTTGGCGACATAATGCCCTCGTTGTGGCCAGCGAGAGTCGATTGGCAAACTTGCCAAAAAAGAAAAGAAAATAAAAAAGAAACAAATCACAAATTTTTTTAAAAATTATTATCACAAATACTCACGTTAGTGTCAGTCATGTCACATAGGATGTCCGGCGTCTACCTCAGCGACTTCCAGCCAATTTGATCGAATAAACTCAATCGACACCAATGCAAAAAGATTTAACACTGACTTGCTACAAATAATAGATTTAAGATTTTTTTTTTGTACTTTTCTCCATGTTTAACATTTTTGGCCAAAGAAAATTAAAAAACACTCAAAAATAGAAAACTACGTACAAGCAAATTCTCCTATGAACTCATTTATGGGCGGTGCCCCAAATCCAGAGGGATCCAAGCAATGAACTCATTAATTGTTGATAAAAAAATGTTAAGTTTAGTAAAATTTATTTTAAAATAGTTTGATTTTTAAAGTGGGGATCAAAGAGGATAAGACTAAAGCGGCTACCTTTGCACTTGAGCAGGAGAAGGAGCGGAGTTTGATTCCAATCTTTTGGGTCTAGGAGGTGAGAGACACATATCTATCAAATTCCCAGTACGTATCACGATTTTATTAGACAATCGCTAACATCATGGCCTAATCGGCACTGACGTGGACATCTTTAATTTTTTTTCAAATAGGGCTTCGTCATACTTTTTCTTTTTCTTTTTTCCTTTCTTTTTTCCTTCGGCTGACAAGGGTAGGAAAGCCCTTGGTGACCCTGACACGGGTTGCAAACAAGATGGCTCAGCACATGGTCAATGCGACAACAATGATATGGACACCGTCCTTCTTATGTGGCGTAATCGGCACTAACGTGGATATTTTTAATAATTTTTACCTTTTTCTTTTTTTTCTTCAATTGGCGAGGGCAGGCAATCCCTCGCTAGCCATCATGGTCAAGATGGCTTCGCGCCTGGCCATTGCGGCCGCGTCGACGAGCGCTTGTGGTCCTTCACTGGCCAAAATGATATGATAAAAGAAAGAAACAATTAAAAAATTCATTTTTAAATTACTAAAAATATCTAATTTTGCACTAGTATTTATATGAAATTCATCTTTCCCTACACATAAGCTTACCTGAATCATTTGTTGCAAAACCTTTGAGTTACATAATATAGACTTCCTTATCAAGATCTCCATTCATAAAGAAATTTAATATCTATACGGTAAAACTCCTTATTATAGCGACCTATTAATGCCATAATCACTCTTAAAAAAAAATTTAGGAGAGACTGAAGGAAAAATTATTTTAAGTCTACTCCTTCTCTATGAATAAACAAATTTAGCTACCAATCTGACTTTAAACTTCTATATCTTTCATTTGGAGTCCTTTTTAGGTTTATACACTCAATTGCGATAGATGGCCTTGTGACCTTGAGGCATGTCAATAAGATTTCAAACACCTTATGTTTTATGGTATGTATCTCATTTATCAATGCACTCAACCACAATTTTGATTGAGAACAAAAAATATTATATGTATAAATTACTAGATCAATTATATAGTTGATATTGTAGTCATGCTCTCCCAGATAAACTATGTAGTGCGGTGGTATAGCGATCATCTATGCCTAGTAAATTTGTTATGTAGAACTACTTCAACCTTATCATGTACTTGTGGGGCTTGAAAAACTTCAGCCAGAAATGTCACGTTGACAGGATCCTAAACTCCAACAAATTAGTTTGTAGTTTAGGAATCTCTACGATCCTGTATAAGTAGAGAAAAACGACACGATAATCCCCACCATACTATTATCTTTAATAGTCTGTAAGTAGTTACATTTTTAGTCAAATTCCAACTCCAGCAACGTAGCTATTTGTGATTCCACAATTCTCGCTCCTCTACTGAGATTATAAAATCAATATTTTTTTGAATGATCTGCGAAAGAAATGTAGTAAAATTGAGCGGTTTTGGAGTTCAACTTATCTAATGTTGGATAATGTAACTTTACCTCTGCAGGAATACTTTAAACCTTAATATGGTTCAAATTAGTTTAATGTCCAGTCCATAACTCAAATGAAGTCAATGGAACAACTTTGGTAGAAACGCGGTTCATAATGTAAAGGGCTGCTTTCAAAGTTTTATCCCATAGAAGATCATATAAAATGATTTTACAAATCATACTTTTCATTATATCCATATGGGTGCGATTGTACCTTTCGATCACGCCTTTTAATTCAAGATTCCCACTAATAGTAACTGAGTTATTATCCTATAATTCTCTAAAGTATTTGGTAAATGGCTCTTTAAACAGTACGACATCACCATGCCTGCCAAAATATACACCACCTCAATAAAAAATGGCAACATTTATGATTTTTTTCTATTATTTCTTGACTTTAGTTCGAAACATCTTGAACTTATCAAGAAATCCGAACTTTTCTTTAATTAAGTACATATAGCCATATATGGAGTAATCGTCAATAAATGTGATAAAATAAAAAGTTCTACACAATATAAGATCAACTTATATCAGTGTGAATGACCTTCAATAGGTCATAACTACGGATTGCAATTTTATTCTTTATCTTAGTCATCTTACATCTATAGTAGTCTGCATATGTGTCTAGGTCACTTTTAAGAGTGAGTTGGATGTTTGCATTTATCAGTCTTTTCACTCTTTCTTTAGACATGGGATCAAGACACTTATATCATAACGAGTAAGAACGTTCCTCATATAAAGGTCTCTTGAAAACAACCTTTCAGCCGTATAAACGCCGTATATGTCATTGGGAGATAAACATAATATGTACCATTCAATGGGCATATAGTAGCACCCAACCTTATCTGAATAAAAAAATATATAGAAATACTAGTGTTCCACATTTCATAAGAGTAGCTATCCAAGTCTAGATTTGATACGAAAATAAAGTCTCGTATTTAAGGAAAGTATATATAATGTGTTAAAGTATATACGATGTGTTTTCTAATGTCAAGTTAAAATCAGAATCTAGAATGACATTCTCACAAACTCAACTTCGACTTATAGTTGTTTCTAGAATGAGCTTGATTCAACATAATTTGATAAATTTCAGTTTAAAAATTCCCATATGGTAAATGCAACATTATTTATTGCCCGCTATCTAGCCATCACGAACAAGATGAGACTTTTGATAGATTAGATTCACAAATGAAAGTCAGAGAATCAAAACGTTTATGCTCACTTTTAGACAACCAAATTTTATTTTCATTATAGTCTTTCTTTATGTGACCGTTCTTCTAATAAAAGAAGCAGTGATCACCATACTTCTTGAATGATACTATCTATGGACCCACACAATCAGAATGACCGGTGATTTTATGATTTTCTTTATGAGTGTGATTTCTGAACCATTTAATATGCAATTTTACCATTTTTAAGACGTAATCTCTAATCTTACTAGAACCATTACACTTGATATTAAAGAGTTAGTGTAGATATGTGCCACTTTTAGTATTAGAAGATACATTATTCAAAGCTTCAAAGGCTTCCATCATTTATTTAACAGTGCAATTAGCTGGCAAAAGTACTTTTCAGGTGTTCCTTAATTGACCGTTTCGTAGCTAACAATAACCAGATCCTATTGCTCCTTTCTTTAGCAACACATAGCTTTTAAGGATTCCTCATTAATGAGAGGGAGACATGCATGTCTATACTTAGGCCCTATTTGGTTCAGCATTTGGCCAAGGGATTTTGAGTAAATGTAAATACCTTTGTGTTAAAGGCATTTTCTAATATGCAAGTAGAGTTTGGTAAAATACAAATGACTTTAACACCATTTGCATAAACCATGTAAAATAAATATACCATAACATACGAAAAATACCAAAAAATACCCCAAACTAATATAAGTATTTGGGGTTTCATACGTATTCTCATTCCACAAAAGCATAAACCATGTAAAATAGATATACCATCTTGTAGAGCATGATAATATGAGCACGTCGGTACTTGGAAGACCTCATTTTGCCTTGTCATGCGCCCTCACTCGCCTTTTAAAGTCTGTTTGCGTGAGCCCCACGCGTTGACGTGCGTAGCACGTGTTTGAGTATCACCCGATCTTGAAAATCGGCCTGACCAATCTTTCCGATCTAATTGATATCCCTCGACCGAATCGATGGACAGATCATAAATCGATTCGGATTGGTCAACAATCGGTTCGACCGAAAGGCTCGAGTCAATAATCAATCGATTTGGGCCGGGTTCCGGATCGGGTCTACTCAAACTGAAGTGACGTCATGTGCGATGTCAACCTGCATGTGCCGAGGTCGTGTGGATCCAGGTCTAGCATGCATGGGGATGAGTTGCAGGCGCATCAGTATGGGCCCGGAGATTATTGTTTCTGTTGATCAATTTTCAGCCATTGGTTCCTTATTTTGGGGTACCGAGCGACCGTATCCTATTTTGGCAGCTTACAAGACAGTGCAGAAGATTATATAAGCTGATTTTGGCTATTATCTCCTCCATTTGGAAATTGTTCTTTGCGTCGCAGAGTTCTCGACTCTGAAGTCTATTCCAACATTCGAAGAAATCACTTCCGTTGCATGTCAATGTCAGGTCCATAGCGTAGCCGATATTTTTTTTTTTTCATTATATTATTATTATTTATTTTGTTTTCTTGCTTTTTTAATAGAAAAAAAATTAGGCTCTCTACAAAAACAACTTTAGAATTACTCATCTTTACGAGCGAAGCCTCGAACAAAAACGAAAAACCCGAAAACCATTTGCCTTCTATGTTATCGTTCCCCCACTCAGGCCTCCCTAAGCCCCAGGCCCAGTCCATCTAATGCCCCTCTCGATTCTCACGCCCACGCCCACGCCCCAACTGAAACCCCTCTCCGGCTCTCCCTCTCTCCCAAGAGGACGCCGTCCCACCACCGCCGCTTCGGCATCCCACCACCGATCCCCGACGAAGACCTTCCTGAGCGGAGACGAGCAGCCGAGAGCAAGCAACAGATAGGACGGAAGCCGTTCAGCACATCCATAACACCCGATCAACTCCCTAAGAAATCGACAAGCGCCTATTTCCTCTTCCGTGTAGGCGCGTGCGTAGTTACTTATGCACCGACTTACTACGCAGCAGATGCTTGAGAAGCTGTCGACTATGGGGGCGAATTCCAGAAATCATCGGCACATTTCCTAAGTCGAAGTGACGGCGGGTCGTCTGAGATCCGCAGTTCTTCCCTTAGGATTATATTAATGTCCTTTTTCGCACGCGCTCGTGCTCTATTCTTGTATTCGGTCAGGGTTCAACCTGCGAATATTGTCGGCCAAAGCTTCGACGCCATGTATGTTTCTCTGTCACGGCAATTCATCTTTGATTTACACTTCTTTCGGAACTCGTGTTAGGTCCTTTTGTATCCTGTACAAGGATCCTCGCCCGTGTCAGCATCGGGTCTCTTGCGGGAAATCTGTCGTTGTGCTTTTGCTTATTCAACCTTGTTAGTTCCGGCAACAACTGGTATTTTCATGCGCCCACCATATTTTTTGTTCTTTTTTGTTTTCTTTTTCTCTGTGGACTTCGCTGCGTTCATGGTTTTTTTTTTCGGCCGTTTCGTTTTTATGTTGCAAAGATTGGGCATATGATGGTTTACACTTGATCTCTGAACTCCAGGTAAGTTCACATGTTTGACAAGTATCTATGCTGATGCTTTGCGTCTTTGCACCTTGGTGAAGTTTTCATTTTGGATCATTTCGCCGCTTCTGCTTTGCTCGAATTAGTAGCAAGCAGAGGAAGAAACAGCGAAAACAAGTAAAGGCTGGAATAGAGAAGCTTTGACCTATATTTCTTGTCTAAAAAAGATCGTTTGAATGCTTAGGAACGTTAGTCTTGGAATGGCTGAATGTTGTCTGGTGTGATGTTTTGAACATTTAGAGCAATTGAAAAGGCCAACTGTTGCTGTTTGTCTCGCATCTGCGAATTTAATGGGTGCCATTGAAAACTGTGATTGCAACAAGATTCAACTTCTTTCTAGAGTTGTATGTTGACATGTTTTCACAAATTTGTGTTGTTTTTCATGTATTGGAGCTCAAGATACCAAGAATTTAGTACCTCGATTTCATCTGCGATGGACATTTACTTTTAATATTCATCAAAATCTGCAACTTATAGATGGCTTGCTTGCTTTTATTGCTATTGTTTTATAAATACTAAGCTTGTCATTGCGAAATATTGTTCCTTTAATTTTGGAAATTAACTTGTCATTTTCGTCAAGTTGATGTGGGTTTTGACAAATCGAAGTTTCATTAGGTTCAGCAGAAATAACTTATGTCCTGTTTAGCCAGTGGTAGCAAAGCAGCATCGGATGGGATACTCAGTAGATGACCTTTCCACAACAGCAACATGGATCAAGTGATGCCCCATAAGATAATTCTTAGCCATGGGAAAGCATTGTGGGGCACAGTGTAGCTTTGCAAGTTAAACGCTCTTCACATGGCATTTCAATTTTGGTCTCATCAGCTTGCAGTACTTCGGGTGCGTTATAATGGAGGAAGACACGTTCAGATGCCACACCTGCTTTCCTCTATAGCATCATTTTCTAGTGTATTGTCTGGTGATCCTTTGAATTGCTACCATAACGAATTATTTAATAGTTATAAAGTGAAGCATTGCTGCCCTGCTGATGAGAAAAACATTCTCAATGAACTCTCTGATTTGTTGCCGATAAGTTGGCCTAATGCTGTTTCCAATGTGTGTAATGATGATTATGTCAAGAACGAGATGGGAAGTAGAGAGCATCATGGCTTCTTATCCCCTGAAGAGAAATTCCGGGGGGTTTTTCTTCAAAAGCTGAGGAGCAAAACTGCTGTGGAATCCGCTTTGACAAATGTTCCTGCTGATGTGAACATTGACATTGTTGCTAGAGTTGTGAATCGAGGGAACTTAGGAGGCAAAGCTATGACAATGTTTTTCAACTGGGCGCTAAAACAGCCTACAATTAGTGCGGACACTCATAGCTATAATGTGATTTTGAAAGCACTCGGAAGAAGGAAATACTTTGGTTTTATGGAGGAGATGATGCATGAAATGAAATCACAAGGTACAACTGCCACCTTAGAGACGCTTTCAATTGTAATGGACAGTTTTGTGCGTGCTCATCGAGTGAATAAAGCAATAGAACTTTTTGGCAAGCTGGAAGAGTTTGGATTGGAGCGTGATACAGAGTCTTTAAATGTGCTTTTGCAGACGTTATGCCAACGTTCCCATGTCGGTGCTGCCAACTCGCTTTTGAATTCTGTGGTGGGGAAGGTACCATTTGATATGACAACTTACAATACTATCATAGGTGGTTGGTCAAGGATGGGTAGAGTAGGTGACATTGAAAAGAATTTGGAGGCAATGGCAGCAGATGGATTTGCACCAAATTGTTTGACTTTTGGACATCTCATTCAGGGTTTGGGGAGAGCTGGTCAAATTGATGATGCTGTCCATATTTTTGATGGATTGAAGGAGAAAGGTTATGATCTTGATTTGAGTGTTTACAATGCCATGATTTATAATTTTGCAGTCATTGGGGATTTTGATGCATGTATGCAGTATTATAGGAGCATGTTGAGTGAAAGATGCAATCCTGATATGGATACATACAAAAGTCTGATCAACTCCTTTCTTAAGTTTCGAAAAGTGGCTGATGCTTTGGAAATGTTTGATGAGATGTTGAATAGAGGGCTTGTTCCCACTACTGGGATGGTGACCTCATTTATCGAACCTCTGTGTGGTTATGGTCCACCTTATGCTGCACTTGCGATCTACAAGAAGGCAAGGAAAGCTGGATGCATGGTTTCTCTGAGAGCTTACAAGTTATTACTCATGCGGCTTTCTAGATTTGGCAAATGTGGAATGCTGTTGACTATATGGGATGAAATGCAAGAGGCTGGTCATTTATTGGATGTGGAAGTTTATGAGTACATTGTCAATGGACTCTGCAACATAGGACAGCTGGAAAATGCAGTGCTTGTCATGGAGGAGTGTCTGCGCAAGGGTTTTTGCCCCAGCAGGCCTATTTATAGCAAACTAAATGCTAAATTATTGGTTTCAAACAATGTAGAGAAAGCTTACAAGCTGTTTTTGAAAATTAAACATGCACGTCTCCATGATAATGCAAGAAGATACTGGCGTGCTAAGGGATGGCATTTTTAGGTCTGCTTATGGTTCTGGTGTGCCAGAACATGATTCTTTTTGCTTCTCAGGCATATTCTTGTCGATCGGAAGGAGGCAATTGTGCAGGTAATCATCTCGTAAGTCTCTTCCTAAAAAGAGGAACAATCCACAATCCTTTTAATCTTGCTATTATTTAGTCTAGCACCTCTTGCACGGTATACCTTCACAGTGCTTAAATATTCTGGCATGGTCGGGGACATCTTGAGAGATCAAACCAAGTACATCAACATTTCAGCTTTTTTCTTTTTTTATTACCATGTGAATATTTAGCTGTTTTTTTCTTTTATTTTTATTACCATGTGAATATTTATCTTTGTTTATGACTTAAATAGAAGACACATCTCCATTTAGTTATTGTCATCACCTTTTTTTGGGTGATTTGTGTTCTAGACTTTTTTGGACAAGAAAAGGCAGAAAAGAACGAGAAGATGGTGAAGCATGCTCAGCTAGCCTAAGTCGCATGCTGTTTTTTCCTTTGCTCACTGACAAGCGTGCGAATGTTTGTGGTGGTTTCCTTATCATAGAGAAATGCGCAGGATTATTTTTCCTTTCTTTTGAGCTTATAGTCTACTGTTCATTCAAAGTCTATGTAACTTGATTTTTCGTTAGAGTTTGCTTTGGAACAAGTGGAATGCTGAGTGTAGAATAATTCTTTGTTCTCTTTTTGCTGGACATAAGTTGATCAGCAAACAGTGTGCTAGAGGTTACAAGGCTTGGAGTCGGAGGTGTTCGACAAAATTTGCCTTTCTTATCTAAAGAATTGTGGGTACATCTCTTGTGTTCTTGTTTGAAAATATTCACTGGTTCCCCTGTTGGTCCCCAAATTGTTGTTTCTGGAAATGGACTTAAGATTCATTTTTCGGTGGTGATTTATTTCCTGTGAAACCATGTCCTTCTGAACAAGAATCTTCTGCACTAACTAATCCAACCGTTTGCGCACCTCTCCCCTCTGCTGGTAGTTCAGTTTCTGGAAGCTAACCTTCTGTGAGGCCCAATGCACTGAATGCTTTTGCGGAGGTCATTCTCTATGCTTTCTTCTGGCAGTCAGGTTCAGCATCCCTATGTGCCTTTAAACCCACGAGAGCAGGTTCCATCTCTAGGTTATTCCTCATTCGCATTGCCTGGAACTTCAGTTAGTCTTCTTCCAGTGATAATCAGCTTCTTGGTCAAAGATGAAGCCATCTGATGTTAAAAAGTACATGAAAGTATTTATGGAAGTAGACATGGACAGAGATGGGAAGATTACTGGCTAGCAGGCTTGCAACTTATTTCTGAGTTGAGGCTACCAAGGGGTATCTGAGGATAGGTGTGAGGTCCTTCCACTCGGTCGTATAGTGCTTTCCTTTATTACAGTTTCCTTTAAATCGCTTGTATATGTTTAATACCATCATAGGCTGAGTTACTCGCCAAAGATTATGACGAGAAGTACGAGCAAGTTACAGAGATAGCATCTAAGTTAACAATAAAGGAGGCAAACATTCGTGTACATTAGGTTTTTTTTTTTTTTAGTTCAGAGAACTTCAGGTAGTTTACTTACTGGGAATTTGGGAATTTGGCGATATGGTGGTGGTTGCATCTCTATCCTGTGGGATAACCCAGACAAATATGTGACGACGACGTTTTTGCCTTTGGATATTTTGCACAAACGAATACAAGTTTTCATGGAACACATAAATGGTTGCTCCCTGACTTCTATGTATTTCAAGTTTGCTTCTAAAATCTTATTGCCCTAACAGATTCAAGATGTTTACTTATTTTATAGTGCTTGTTAATAGATTCTCCAATATTTACTCTAATCTGCCCATTTGTCCTTAGCCATTCTGATGAGATTTCTAATGCAATTTATATTTGTTTTTGTAGAATTCATCGTGGTCGATTTACTTTTCGTTGCATGTCGTTACAACTGATTTTCCCCTCTTTATAAATTTGTATACATGAGTACTTGTCCACATCGATTCCCAGATTACATCTGTTGTTTCAGCTTCCTGCTTTAATTATTCTCTGGCAAATGGCATTAATATACAATTGTTCGTTTGACTTTTCTTTAAATTTTCTTTTGTGGTTGAAGACTTTTCTTTTAAGGAAATGTCCTTTTTCCTTTCTGATTGCTGGAAATATTCTTTTGTGGTGTTTCAACTTTACTTATGTTCTCTTCTTTGGTTTTCGATATATTTTGTCTTCAATAAGATCTTTTATATTAATTAGTAAGGCTTTCACTTGCTACAAGCTGCCCCTCTAAGAAACTCCCCAAAATTGTCGTCCTCTCTCTGGGAGCGCGCGCGCACGCAGTCTGATGCTCTCATTCTCACTGGTTAGCAGATTTATGAACGTGTCGATTCAGACTTATAGTCGATGCCAGTGCATATATGTTTCTGAGCTGTATTGTATGCGAATCTCTGTTTACCGTTCGTTGTGGTGTTCTTTTGTTTTCCGATAGTTTAGGTTAATTGAAGTTGATCGATTTCTTCTTTGATTTGTATTGTTTTTGACTCATGTTAGGTCCAGTTGTCTCGTGTACAAGGATTGTTGCTGTGTCAGTATCAGGCTCTAGCACGTAATCTATCCAGTGCTTTTGATTATTGAACTTGTTAGTTCTTGCAACAATTGGTATTTTCTTGCATCCATCATGTTATTTCTTGTCTGTTTTCTATAGCTATATGGACTTTTCTGCGTTCCTGAATTTATCAGTGATTTTTTTTCTTATGGTGCAAAGATTGGGCATATGATGGTTTACACTTGATCTCTGAACTTCAGGTAAGTTCACATGTTTGACAATTTTACATGCTGATGCTTTGCGTCTTTGCACCATTGTGAGACGTTCATATGGTCAATTTTTTTTTTTTGTTTGGTCAAATCATATAGTCATTTGGTGGCCTCTGGTTTGCTCAAATTAGTAGCACAACAGAGGAAAAAAAGACAAAACAAGTGAAGGGTGGTATGCAAAAGCTTTGACTTATATAAATGTCTAACAAAGATCATTTGAATGGTTAGGAAGGTTAATAGCGGAAAGGCTAAATGTTTTTTGGGCGACAAAGGCTAAATGTTGTCTGGCTGATGTTTTGAACATTTGTGGAATTGAAAAGACCAACTGTTGCTGATTGTCTTGGATCTTCAAATTTAACGGGCACGTCTTTTTTTTTTTTTTTTTTAAACCGTTGAAAACTGTGATTTCTACAAGATTCAACTTCTGTCTAATATTTTGACATTGTTTTCTCAAAATTTTATGCTTTTTAGAATTGTGTATTAGAACTCAAGATACCGTGAATTTAGTAACTCAATTTCATCTGCCATTACATGTAGTAGGGAATTGTGGGTGCACCCCTTGAGTTCTTTTTTCGCAATATGCACTAATTCCGCTGTTAGGGCCTAAATTCCTAACTAGATGTATTCATGGCTTGCCATGTGGATATTGTAGATCAAGTGTTAATATTTTCCTGTATAGCAGTTTATGCTAATGTCTATTTACGGTTACCTTCCTTGTTGGACTGCATTTTCCCCTCTCATTTTCTTGAATAACTAGTGTTAGGGCGTGCATGATAACCATTCTACTTTTCTGTTTCTGTTCCAAACCTATTTCTGAAACTTGTTTGAAATAGAAACTCGTTTGACAACGTAATTTTATTTTTCTATTTTTGGAACAAAAAGTTGTTCTAGTAATAGATTGACCGAGAAATGAGAAACAATTTTTTTTTTTACTTCTTGGAGAAACAAAAATAGAAATTTTCTACTCTTTAACTTTTTCTCAAGCACCCACCGATGTCGCCTGCTGTCGCCTCCGCCTGCCACCCCCCGTCGATCTCCTCTGGTCGCTGTCGCCCACCGTCGGCCGCATCCCACCGACGGCCTCCACTGGCCGCCATTGCCACCTACTGCCGTTGCCCTTCGCCGACCGCCATTGCTTACTGCCAACATCCACTGTTGCCCATCGCCGTCGGGAGTAGAAATTTTCAACTTTTGTCAAATGAACCTATATTTTAGGATTCTTACCCCCCAAAAAAAAACCTATATTTTAGGATCAGAAATTTTATGTTGTTATCAAACACATTTTTTTGCTCAAAAATTCATTCAAAAACAGAAATAGAAAAAAATTAATTTTTATCCAAAAATTTATTTCTGATACTTGCTTAGCTTGGTCTTTCTCTTCGCATGAGGTACTTGCCACAAATTTTATCACGATTTGAGCAATTTCATTTACTTAGGAATCCCAGTTTGTCTACTCAAATTAAGGTTTTTGATTTATATTGACATCTCTGTGAAATTTTGGAACTTTCAGGTATTTTTTGGCCTTAAACCAGTGGGAAATCTTCATCAACAACCAAGGATTCGAGCCAGCAGTGAAACATCCAACCGTCATAACTGGGCGCACAAACGTAGCCACATTTCCGATGTCGGTCAATGATTGGTTCAGCTTCGGATTGTCTAGCGAGTTTCCATCCTCAACAAGAGGACCTGGAGCCGGGGGTACAAGACCTGGACATGGAAACGGCCACTTCAGTGATGGTACTCAATGGTGGCTTTGTATAGTTTGAAATGAAAGGCAGTTATCTTCGTCAGCAGCCGATGCCGAGCCGGATGATAAGGCAGAAAGCTGAAATCGGGTCCCATGTAAACATGTTCACGGCAGTAAGAGATTGACACATCGGGTCATTTTCATATTGAAATCTGGGTCCACTTCTTCGAGCATACATATCCCCTGTTTTTGGAGCAACATGTGTGTACATTAGGACACTCTTGCGCTTGCTGAAAATTTTACGGTTTCGAGTTTCCGGTTTTTGCTTCAGAATTTTTTAGCAGGAAGTGCGGGTCGAGGTTTGGATGCTTCGGCCTTTCATTGGTCGAGGTTTGGAATGACCATGCTGTTCTTAAGGACAATAACTATCTGCTTGGTTTTCAAAAGCATTAGGAACATACGAGATCACATGATCCCCTCTCAGGATTAATACGATGTTGGAATCTGGAACTCGTATTCGGATTTGTCATGTCTAAGGTCCACCAGTAAACACCGGTTCGCATAATTTTGTAATTTTTATCCTATTCGGGTTTTTCTGTTTTTACCTTTTTCGGTCGCTGAGCAGATTCCCAGCCACGGATTAGCAAAGGGCTTGTTTTGTAATTTTTTTTTGTTCCTCTGATTTTATTTTCTGGAACAAAAGAGAATTAAAAATATATTTGACAACGAAAATAATTATGATTTTGATTTTATTTCGGTGGTCATTTTTTAATCACTTTTGAGGAAAAAAAAAGTTGGTTCTCAATGAATGGAACACTTTCGGGAATGAAAAAGGCAATGACATCTTCTCTCACCTTTCTTGCATAGCTTCGGCGCTCTTCATTTTGCCTTTCGACCTAAAAACAAATGAAGTCATTCTTCTGTCACTCGTTCGCTGCTCTCGTGACCCATGAGTTCCACTGCCTTGGTCCTCCTTGCACTACTTAGGTGACTTTCGTTTCGTTGTTCAATTTCCTGGTCACCTCATCGCCCTTTCCCAAGGATCTCACTTGAGGTTGTTGATCTAGGTGACGACCCCACATCGTCCTCAAGCGAGGGTCGACCTCGCCAATTTGGGCGAGGGCTGCCCTAGTTGGCCTTTGGAGAGGGTGTTGGCGAGGACCACTCTAGTCGGGCTCGAGTGAGGGTCACCCTCACTGATCTTGGATCTGTATCGAAAAAAGAAGGGGAATGACAATGGAGGCACCGACTCATGTGTCTTGAGTTGAAATGGTGTCTTCTCTTCGGTCAAGACTCTTGACCGTAATTTTGCGTCTAGTTGATTTTTTTACTGTGGAACTTACTCAAGTTCTGATCATATTATGTGAATGTAGACATGGCCACGGGCTGGTTTGGGCTCAAAATCGGCTCGTGTACTAATCGTAATTGGCCCGTTGATCGAGCCTTGGTTGTGAACCAGAACCGGCTCGGCCCTCACGGGCCGGTTACTATTATACAAATACACGGAACTAGGTCTGTTCCGAACCACCTAAATAGACGCGGGCTTAGCCCAACTGCTACTTAGGCTTTTAAAAAAAAGGGAGGGAGGGAGGGAGGGAGGGGGAGGGGGGAGGAAGAGCCATTGGGCTTTTTCCCCACGCGGGCCCATAGATGTTGCAATTGCAACGAAAAAAAAAACCGTCTTTTTTTAAAATTATTATAAACATCCAATTTCCCCATCTATAAATATCCTTCCCTCCTTTCATTTTTTCTCACAAATTCTCTCAAGTCTTAATTCTCTCAATCCGCTCAATTGTCTTAAAACCTGATCAATTTTCTCAATTCTTTGAATCGACTTTTCGCTCAATTATCTCAAAAAATGACAAGTGGAAGTAGAAATACTAGCCCGATGGCGATGGGGGAATTCAATTATCCTCATGGATATGATTCTCGTGAGAATACATATTGGGTAGATGAGGATGATAATGTCAACACTATTCCCAATATCGAGCAAATCCTAACACAAGAAAGTCTTCATCCTCCTACTAGTGTCGAAGAAATATCGACAACAAATGAGCCGGCACGGAAGGGTACATCTAACATATGACTACACTTCGAGAAGAAACATTTAGGCGGACACAAGTTTAAGGTAAAATATAAATATTGCACGACTAAATACACTTTTTCAACTGGGGATGGCTATGTAACATATGCTCGGCATGTGAGAAATAAACATTCAACGCCAGCGAGGATCAACACCAAGCAACAATAAATTTGTAGATACGCCAATCCTAACATTTCTTATTCTATTTCGTTACAATGATAAAGTTTATAAAGAAATATTAGCCCAATATGCTGCCATTGACCATTTACCGTTTAATATTGGTGAAATTTGTATTTTTATTTTTTTTTATAAACATTGCATGTACTTTGCAAGCAAAATCTATTCCAAGAAATACTTTTAAATGTGAACTTTTTTGGCTTTACAAAAAAGAAAAAAAGGTTTTGACAAACTTTTTTACCGAATTCAATGAACGTGTGCATATAGGTAGTGACATTTGGAGTGATACTTGACAAGCTCATTCTTATATGAGTATCACATGTCATTGGACAGATGACGATTGGAACATTCAAGAAAGAATTATTGTATTTCGAGTGTTTAATGAGAGATATATGACCAATAATATTTATAGAGCAATTCGACAAATTTTAGAAGAATATAATTTTATTAATAAAAATTTTTTAGTTGGTTTTGATAACGCCGTGGCAAATACCGCTTCTATTCCTGAATTAGAAAAGGCTTGTAAAGCCACTTTTAGTGGACACTTTTTCACAGTAGATGCGCTTGCCATTTTTTAAATTTATATGTACAAGATGGTTTACAAGCTCTTGATACTTTTCTCACCCCAATAAAAAGAGTAATTCAATTTTTATGCAGTCATTCCCGAGTTATGAAAGAATGGAGAAATTTTTATAAGCATGAAGAGCACCAAAAAATTTTCAAAAGATGTTTCGACTCGTTGAAATTCTATCTACGAGTTGCTTAATCAATCTTTTGCTTATAAAGATTTATTATGAGCATTTATTTCAGATAATGTTTCCGAAATTAGTTTATTGTTGCAAGAGTGAGATATTTGCAAAAAAAAAAGGTTTTAAAAGTTTTTAATGATGCAAGTTATGCTTTATCTGATGTTTATTATCCTACTACGCATTTATTTTTAATTGATTGCGTTAATATTGATGATTTAACTTCGACTATTACAGCAATGCGAGCAAAATGGATGCATTATTATACCGGAATTACTCTTATTTATTTGGTTGCTTTTGTTTTCGATCCACGTACCAAATTAGATGGTTTATGTGATTATCTGAATATGTATTATCAATGTTTACAATTGAACGAGATCATAAATATTAGAATTGTACAAGAAATGACTAAAGACACTATAGTAGAATTCTATCATGAATTTTGTAGTAGATATGGTTTAGTTGATAGTGGATATTCCCAACGTAGTGACGTATAAAGCGAGTAGAGTAGTAGAATTAGTATATGGTACCAAATGCTGAAGACATTGAAGAATAGGCAAAAAATACATAAGGGAAAAATAGGTAATATTTGCGAAATAAAAAATTATTTAATCATTACTTTTGAGTTTGGTGATTCCGAAGACGATATGGATTTCAAAATTCTAGAGTAGTGGGAGAGGGATTCAATCCAATTCCTAGTTCTTGCTCTCATCACAAGACAGATTTTAGCAACTCCTTGTTCAACAATTGCGGTTGAACGAACATTTAGTACTGGATGATTAATTTTGGACGACCACCGTTCAAGATTACATTTGGATTCTGGATTAATTTTGAACGACCACAGTTTAAGATTACATTTGGATTCTGTGAAGGTTCAAGCTTGTGTCAATGATTGGGCGAAGGCTAAATTTTGACAACAAGAGCTGGATTGTAGCATTGAAGCCAAATTCTTTAATAATGATGACGGAGATACCACCGCCACGGGTACTGGAACGGGTACCAAAGATTGAAGATGAGGTAAGTTGGAGTTATCATCGCAAGACAGATTTTAGCAACTCCTTGTTCAATAATTGCGGTTGAACAAATATTTAGCACTGGATGATTAATTTTAGACGACCATCGTTCAAGATTACATTTGGATTTTGTGAAGATTCAAGCTTGTGTCGATGATTGGGCAAAGGCTAAATTTTGACAACAAGAGCTGGATTATAGCATTGAAGCCAAATTCTTCAATGATGATGATGGAGATACCACCGCCACGGGTACTAGAAAGGGTAGCAACGATTGGCGATGATGTAAGTTGGGGTTATTAAAGGTAAAAGAACTACACGGGTTTTGATTTTTCTATACCCAAGAAGATATGTATGTGCTTAATGTAATTCATTAAGTTTAAGCCCATTCCCTCTCCCCCTTTTTCCCCCCAAATTTGATTACGACGTACAATTTGATTATAATTAATAATTTATTATTTCATAATTTATTATTTTTAAATTTCAAATTTTATTATTTAAAAATTATTTTTAAAAATCGAAAATTGACGGTTCCGTGAACTGGAATTGGCCCTTGATCCTCTAGTTCCGGCGCAGCCCTTGATCCGCTGGTTCGAAACCTAGAACTGGCAGTTCAAGGGCCGATTCCGGTTCATCTTTGGCCATGAATCGGAATCGGTTCCGAACTGTGGCCACGAGAATGTGTAGCAGGGAAGAAGCTCGCTCGCAGGGTACACCAAGCTCTGCAAGGGCATAGCGGTGGTTCTCATGGGCGCCCACATTGTGGTGCAGATCCTCCCGACGACCGTCAATTTTCTTGCTCTGATTCTCGCGAGGTATCGTCATCCCGGCTTGTTTGTTGTACTTAGATGCTTCGTCTGCTAGGATTAGTGGCTTTGATTCACCCGATTTCTAGGAGTGGAAGTCCGAGTGGTGGATTTTTTTGGTCCGGTGCAAGAATTGTTGCTGCAAATGGCAGATTTGGTTGTGATCGCTTCATTTTTGAATGAGTGCCTTGAATGGAAGGTCATAATAGGATGCTTGAGGATAAGATATTTGCAATAGTTGATCTGGGTTCCCTAGCAAGTACAGGTTGAAACTTCGGCTGTTTCTTCGCTTCTAAAGTTGGTGTTTTTATGCATTTAGGTTGACTTAAGAGTACTTTTGTGATGATTGAATACTTGTCCTTTAATTTATTGCAACTAAGTCTACGAATGGTAGTGTTTCTGCTCCTGTGAGCATTTTTTGAATAAAAATATTTTTTTGTGTTTCTGTTTCTGGCTACGATTTTTGAGATAAAAAACGTATTTGGTAAGTAAAAAAAAAAATATATTTGCCGCCAGCGTCCGGTGACCGGCGGTGACCAGCGACTGGTGGCGACCAGCGACTGGCGGCGGCAGGCGCCGACGACTTTTGGAATACTATTTCTTGCGGGAGTTCACAATGTTATGACTATGTTATGGTTTCGTGTGGTAGCAAATGGAATCCTAGAAAGAGACATCCAATGCAAAGTGGACCAATCCTTCTATAAACCCCTTCGTAGGTTTGATGGTAGAAAATGTCAAAAATAAAAATCTCACCTATTGTGCTTTTAACAAAGCATGATGGAATACCATACTGGCTAAATTCCATAATTGGACAGGACTCAGATATAAGCAATCATACCTGAAGAACAAGATGAACGAACTGAGAAGATAGTTTGATAGTTTTAAGAAACTTCTTTCACAATCCGGAGTTGGCTGGATAATGTTAGTAAAATGGGTATTCTCAATGATCCAAGTATATGGCAAAATCACATGAATGTATCATTTAATTTTTAGTCATTTTGAGATTATTATGTATTTGTGTTTTAATTGATTTGCTTCTGTTGCTGATGTATGTCATTATTGTTATAATTGCAGAGTAATTTGAGTGGACAAATTCAAGAGGATGGGTTTCCTTAGAATTCTGAGTTATCTATTGTATTTGGTGATACATATGCTCTTAGGGAACAAGCAACAAAAAATGCCGACGATTTGGAGTCAGAGAAAGGTAGCAATGACGATGATCCGAAGGAATTAAGTGAACACCAAATTGATAATTGGAATTTTTACAAGTGGATAGCACAACTTGGATAGAACTCCAAATATCAAAATGAGAAGAAATAGTAACGCCTTTGATGTTGCCGGTACCTGCAAGGTCTTACAAGAGATGATGAAATCTAGGGCAAGTCAACCGAGTGACTCTACCGCCACCTCACAGGTCACATCAACACCTAAAGACCGTATTTGCTATGATTGGTCCTACTTAGCATGCCTAATTTAGAAGAAGATCTTCACCACAAATCATTGGAATGGGCATGCGCTAGTGCCATATAGAGAGAGAGTTTCATCCCAACTCCAACTGAAATGAGAAATTGTATTCTCCAACGTCTTCAGTAGATGTTCGTATACGTACTTGGGATTTCGTGTGATTTTATGTTTGCTATTTTGTTACTCTATTGCTTACGTTATGATGTTATTTGGCTTTTAAAGATATTCATGTTTATTTGTGTGATGGCTTGGGTGTGATGGCTTGGGTATGATGGATTCCGTGTAATTTTTATATTTGGTATGCTTTCCTTCTACAACTTATATTATTGGTTGTTATTGTTTTTTCTTTAAGCTGTCTATATTAATATTATTGTATTTATGTGATGGCATAGGTACTATGGAAAAGGGACAAAATAGTGTCTAATGATGAGGCAAGAGTAGTTGAACATTACTTGGATGACTTTGATATTGACATAATAATAATATGGTTGTGCATTGTTACGATGGACATGTCCGTGCATACAAGAGAACCTATAAGGGACAATCAATTGTGAGGATTCGAATGGATAAGGGAGCTTCTTTGTGAACATTCGGATGGAATATGCAAAGCTTTAGTTTGGAAAGACGTTTTTTTTTTTTTGAAACTTATGTGATTTAATGAGGGCAAGAGATTGGTTGAAAAATTGTCCATATGTTAAGGTGGATGAATAAGTTGGGATCTTCTTACTTTTAGTTGGTTATGGTAACTCTATGAGAGAGTTATGTGAGAGATTCCAACGTTGGGGAGAATAGTCGGTAAGTATTTCACTATTGTGTTGAAATCATTTATTAAAGTTTCAAAAGAGAATATTAGATCACCTTCTTTTGATTAGGGGTGAGCATTTCTAGGTTCTGAGTAGCTTTCACTTGGAACTTGGAACCTACCTGTTAGCATACGTTCCTCAATTTTTGAAACCTAAAATCTACTTTGCAAAACCTAAAACCTGAAATCTACCCTACCACAGGTTCCGGTTCTAATGTACCCACAAATCTGCCAATAACTTCCATCACATCAAAACAGACTTAATGGCATCGAGAAGGAGAAATTCACAATGTGTAACCTATTGAATCCGCACCTGCAAAGAGCTTAAAGGCCGTCGGCACACTTCTTTTCAGAGTGACCCGGAAAACATAAGCTTTCTTTGCCATGTACAAACCCGGATCTACAATAATCGGCTTGGCCCTTTGGAACCTGCAGAAATCAGCATGCATGAGCATCAATCAACTTACCAAAAATCAATTCAAGCACCAAGAAAGGACAGCAAAAAATAGAAAGAGCAAGAAACGCAAGTTAAAGCAAAAATAAGTGCTAGAGAAGTTCACTCCCTCTTTCCTGTTGTTTGTACGATAAGTGAAGTTAAGATCTGTGGGGAGGTATGAAAACGTATGCAGCAGATCTAATCAACCCAAAAGCACAACCACAAAACTAAATCCAATAAGTAAGCCCGTTGACCCGAGCTGCAATCAACCTCAATCCATCATCTTGAGTGACAAGTGACCAAAACACTTAGATTGATCAACCTATCCCAATCCTCCCTTAGCAAGATAGCAGCAGTAGTGAGTGTGTTAGCCACCATTGTTGGCTTTGTAAGTGACGAGATAGGCCTCGCCTCGATGATCATCCTCACGTTCTTAAATTTCACAAAAAGGGGACGTGTCTTCACGAAATGCTACATGTCCAACCTCTCATAGGGCTTGGACTCTAGGTCCAAGTGGACAACGTTCTGGTTCCGTGGATGATAGAGAGCCATCAACGTCCTCTTGAGCATTTACTCGTCGCCGGTCGAGCCGGAGATCAAGTAAGCAAAGCGAGGTGGCGGCAGACGATGGAGACGGGAAGTGGGTAGAGCTTGGATTCGACCAAAGAAGAGCTCGGTTCGAGGGAGAACCAGTAGAAGGGAAAGGACGGCACACTTCTTCTCTGAGTAACCAACTCTTTCTCCTTGACAAGTTTGAGATTCAACGAAAGGAGAGCTTGATGTTGGCTTATCTCGCCTAGGCTAGGGTTTAAAAAATTGATGTTTCAGGTCCCGATTTCGATTCCGATTTGGTTCCATAGAGAACCGGGAACTGAAATTGGAATTGACGGTTCCTCAAAATGCGGAACCGAGAATCAAACTTGGTTTATTAGAACCTGAAACCGCAAGGTCGGTTCTTCTATTATCGGTTCTACCTCGAAACCATGCTCACTTTTACCTTTGATGTTGTTCCAAAGGAGATTCTTATGGATCGTAACCATAACCACTACTACAGGGTATGATTTTCATAACGCTGTTGTACCATCAAATACATGTAGTTGATAATCTTGTATAACAATATACTTTTATGAAATGGTAGGGCTGCACAGGTGCTATTGACGACTCCCACATGAATGCTTCCTTCCATGTGTCCAAGCAAATCCCATATAGAGCCAGGACAGGGACTGCCACTCAGAATGTGTTGTGCGTTTGCTCATTTGATATAAAACTTACTTTCGCATATGTTGGGTGGGAAGTATTTGCCAACAATTGTCAAGTCCTCTTGACAGCACTAGATACTTCTGGACTACAATTTCCTCGACCACCACTAGGTATTTGTTTTGTCTATAAGCTCATAATTTTCTTTATGATTGTATTGCATTTGTATATCATAACAAATGTATATATAACTTCTCGTATGCAAATATTACGTGACAGATTCTGATTATGCAGCACTTTCGAGATTTTTTAACTCTATTTAGAGGTGAACGATATCGCTTGAACGATTATAGAAGTAGAGAGAGACAAACTAGAACAGCAAGAGAAATGTTCAACCATAGGCACTCTGGAATGTCATTGAGAGGTCATTTGGGGCATTAAAGAATAACTTTTCCATTTTGAGAAACATGCCTCCATTTACCGTTCGAAAGCAAACATTTATTGTAATTGTATGTTATTCTCTTCATAATTATATTCGTGATCAAGACAAGATGGACAGAAAATTTTCCCGATATGGAGATTTGGAGTACCTGTGTGGACCTATACAATAAAAGATTGCAGATGATATATCGCATGAGGCGGCCGCTGAGATGAACACTCTTAAGAAAAACATTTCAAATTAAATGGCAAGGATAAGAATATGGCTGGAATTCCTTCACTTTGTGTTCCGACTTTGTAATCTTGTTTTTCTTAGTACTTTGCAACATCTATGTGTATCGTAGCAAGCAAAACATTGTGATCTTGTTTTTTTAAGTACAGTCGGCTTGTTTGCATCTTCTGGGCACTACAATCTGGTTTTTGTAATCTTGTAATTTGATTGACCAAAAGGCTCCTGGATCAATCAGTGCCTTTTTTTTTTTTGTTTTTTTTTTTTCACTTTTATCAATTTGCTTTTTCGGACACGAATGTATGCAACTTTGACTTTGCACAGCGGGAGCGTTTTCCCTCTTATGAAGTTTGATTTTGTTTTCTAAATTCTTGTCTGCCTGCTGCTCGTGATACGGGATCGACCAAAGCACCTGCTGCAGCAAATGTAGTTAGCCTAGCCCTGTTCCAGTCACTTCTGCTCTTCCTTTGGCTAATGCAACTACTGCCGGTGTGCCTTCCTCCTCTGCAGCGGTCAATGATGTTGAAACCATTTCTTACCCCCCCAAAAAAATAAAAATAAAAATAAAAAATAAAGCTCTAGCCCTCATGACCGAGTGTAAATTCACAAGAACACCAATTGCCAAACTAGAAAACAAAGAGCACATCGTAGCAGAAGAAGCAAAAATTATGTAAATCCATCGAATGTGATTACGTAATTATTTTGATTTAAATGACAAATAAGAAAGAAAAATTATTTGCTAAAATAAAAATTGTATGGAGTTCTGATTTTATAAAACTCATTAAGGAACAAAATAAAAAAGTTAATTCTAATCAGATCAATTTTTTTTTGAAACAGAAAAATTAACAAACAGGTCGGACCCGGCCATTCGAATGCCAAAGTGCCATAAATACTTCAAGATTTTTTTTAGCATTGATTTGCCCCCACGTTGCTCCAACTCGATCATTTAATTTATCTTTTCAAAAAAAGAAAAAGGAAGAAATTGCCCCGGTCCCTTGAGTTAAAAAGCCCGCATTTTCCATTTTGGCTATATTAAAATTTTTTTTTTTTAGTAATTCGCAAAATATATTATTAAATTGAACGGCCTTGTATTACTTAAAAAGTAAATGAATAAAAGGTATGTCCATCGTTCATTAAATTATTAATGATGTGAATATTTTTTTTTATTTGAATGATTATTTCAATCGACATGAATAGTGATTTTTAGTGAAATAAATGGAGGTTAATTTGATTACAATTGTGCTGTGATCTCTATAGTAAGCCGATTTTTTTAATCGACTTTCGGAAAGGTTGGCCCTCCGTCCGCAGTTGCTCCGTCGACGGCCTCCGTTTTCACCATTTTTCCCTCCTCGATCGGGAGCGAGAAAGCTCCAAAAAGCGGATTTGCTCTTCCAATCCGGACGAGTTCGTTCCCCAATCCGACATCCCTCCGTCCGTGTCGACTCGATCTGACCGACCACACCCCCCCTCCAATTCCGATCGCTTCTCGTTTTCTGGATTCTTGTTGCGCGTGCTCTATTTGATATTGGATTGGGTTGCGGCCGGTTGGATTCGGGGTTCGAGTTCGCAGCATGGAGCAATTCGAGGCTTACTTCAGGAGAGCGGATTTGGACGGGGATGGCAGGATCAGCGGGGCTGAAGCCGTCGCCTTCTTCCAAGGATCCAACTTGCCGAAGCACGTCCTTGCTCAGGTCACTCACTCCTCTGTGTCTTCGCTGTGTTGTGTGGTCAACTGGATTTCTCCCGTTGTGGTCGGTTCTTAGTTCATTGTTGCGATCACTTCGTTCGGGAGTCTTGGTGGTGGGCCATTTTTTCTGATTTGTGTAAGTAGGTGGATTAGGAGACGAATCTGAATGGTCGAGGTGAAACTCCAGTTTCGTTTGATTCGAATCACCGTAATTGGACCTGGATTGTCTGGTCGATAAATCTGCCAACTCTCTTGTTAATGCTGGGACTTAGTTGATTGATGATCGGACAACCTGGCAGTGAGGGATTGTGAGCTTGTCAAGTTATGGGCGTTTCGTTTAAGTCCGATGGTTAAAGTTCGCTCGGTCTTTTTCTGTGTCGAGTAATAGATTGTATTACTGAAAATACACTCAATTTCTGGAGAATTCATGAGACGCATTTGAAACGAGGCAGTCAGGGATCCATCTATGTTTTGATCCACAAGTCAAGAACAAGGTTCCTTGCTGTGTTTACCCGTTCTGCCCGAGTTAGTGCTGATTGTTTGATTTTTCCAATACTTAGTTGTTAGTATTATTAGCTGGCATTTGTTTGTCAAGGTACTCATTGAGCTTCGCATTGATGCTAATGGAAATGCATTGTGATGTTACGATTGCCACAGATATGGATGCATGCTGATCAGGCCCATACTGGCTTCCTTGGTCGGGCTGAATTTTACAACGCTCTGAAGCTTGTCACGGTAGCACAGAGTAAAAGGGAATTAACAGCGGAGATAGTCAAGGCCGCCTTATATGGCCCCGCTGCTGCTAAAATACCTCCTCCACAAATCAATCTTGCTGCCATTCCTGCACCACATGGGAGCACTGCAGCTGTTGCGGCAACCCCGCAGATGAGAGCGACGGCTCAACCAGCATCTCAGAGTTTTGGCTTTGGATTTCCTTCACAACAACAACAACAACAACCTGTTAGACCGCCTCAACCTATGCCTCCTCCTACTGCTTTCCGTGCACCACAGGCCAATGCAGGTTCACAATTTCCCATTGGGAGTAGTTTAGTGGGTCCTGGTGTTCCAAACGCAAACATTTCAAGTGATTGGACCGGTGGAAGAAGTGGTGGAGCGTCAGTTGGATCCAGAGATACTAATTCCTCGGTTCTGTCAGCTTTATCAAAACCACAGACTCCACCTTCTTTATCTCCACAGGCAAGGGCCAGTGATTCTAATGGACTAGTTGTATCTGGAAATGGATCTTCTTCAGATTCCTTTTTTGGCGGTGATTTATTTTCTGCAAAACCATCTCCATCTAAACAAGGATCTTCTGCACTAACTAATCCCACTGTCAGCGCACCTCTCTCCTCTGCTATAACTCCTGTTTCTGGAGGCCAACCTTCTGTAAAGCCCAATGCACTGGATGCTTTGCAGACTTTTTCTAAGCTTTCTTCTAGTAGTCAGGTTCAGCGTCCTCCTATGCCTTCGAACCCACGAGAGCAGGTCCCATCGCTAGGCTCTTCCTCATTCGCATCGCCTGGAATTTCGGTTGGGGTAGCTAATTCTTCTTCCAGTGATAATAATCAGCTTAATTGGCCAAAGATGAAGCCATCTGATGTTCAAAAATACACCAAGGTTTTTATGGAAGTAGACACAGACAGAGATGGGAAGATTACTGGCGAGCAGGCTCGCAACTTATTTCTGAGTTGGAGGCTACCAAGAGGTAAACTATTTCACATATTGCATTTTCTGTGTTGGTTTATTTTGTTTGTCTTGATTTGCTAGTTTTGGTGCCTATGATAATGTCGTGTTGGGACTTTCCGTTTGATGTTGTGCCTCCATACATATGGCGTATCATCAAAATGTCTTTTCATGTTTTACAACCAAAACAAGAGCCTGAAAGGTGTTGCTATTTGAAAGGGAACACCCACATGGAATATGAGAGGATGATACCTGATTTTTAGCCGACTAGACAAAAAGAACTATGCAGAAAAAGAAAGGAAATTTACAACATTCGAAATAGGAACGTATCTTTGATGTTTACCTCAGATTTCGGTAATGGTCAATGTATCCTCTCTCTGAATCTCTTCTCTCTACTCTTGTTGCATTAGTTTTCTTAGGAGGCAGAATTCATGGGGTAGTGTTGACTTTCCTCTTGTTTAATCTCTGTAATGTCCAATATTGCTGCTCTCCCTAATTTTCCAAAGAATTGTTTGCTTGCTGAAATCATTGAATCCCTTTGTTTGTGGTGGAACTATGGAATACGCCATGATACCATTATATCCCTCGGTCTTATGACAATGGGAACTCTAATGTGGTTGTGCCCCTAGGAAACTACCTTTAGGTAGTTGAGGCTGTTTTCTTTTTTGGTCAAAATAGTTAAGTCTATTGGTTAGTCATTTGTACGACTTTTTTTCCTTTTCTTTCTCCGTTATTTCTTAATTATTATTTGAATATGAAACCAAAAGGTAAAATTGAATAGTACTTGCCCCCTTCCCCTTTTATCTTCTGTTTCATCACACAAGTATATTTGTATATGTTACTCCATCACGTTAGGCAGCATGATCACCTGTGTCTGTCAGTCATCATGTGAATCAGCATGATCACTAAAAGGCTATATCTGTTGCTTAAGTGCAAGTATAAGCTTAAGACTGATGCTGCGTAACATTGTTATTATTTAAAAGCTTAAAGTTGTTCACACCCTTGCTTTGTCCATGTTCGTTATATATCAACCGCCATTTCTTGAGGAAGGTCAGTCACAGTTGTTGTTATTCTTTTAGTTGAACGCAGGCAACACGTCAAGTTAGAGAATGCATTTTTATAAACTATCATCAGCTTTGCATTCATAGAAATCTTAATGCATGCTTTTGCACTGAGATCTTGTACAAGCTCTGTGTATTCTGATGCTTCTTTTTGGATTCTGATTGTCTTGTATCATCTGTATGATATGTGATCTCCTTGCGGTGGCAGAGGTTTTAAAGCAGGTGTGGGACTTGTCTGATCAGGATAGTGACAGCATGCTCTCTTTGAGGGAGTTTTGCTTTGCCCTATATATGATGGAGCGACATAGGGAGGGTCGTCCTCTTCCCACAGCTCTTCCTAATAATGTCATGTACGATGAAGCACTATTGTCAATGACAGGTTTACCGAATGTTGCTTATGGGAATGCTGCTTGGGGTGCCAGTTCGGGTATTGTCCACATTTTCCTTGTTGTTTTAGAATGGTCCTTTCTTGGACAAGGCATGTGATGATAAAGTGTTTGGTGGCTTCTTTATTAGGTTTTAGGCCACAGCAAGGAATGCCAGGTGCTCGACCATTGGCTCCTGCAACTGGCTTGAGGCCAGGGATGCAGGTTCCTACCCCTAAGGCAGAAGTTGCGAAGCAAACAAATCAGCACGACTTGAGAGGACCAGCTTTAGGGGATCCATTTGCAAACGTAGTTGGCAACATTGAACAAAATTTAGTTGGTTCAGCACCTCAAGAGGCAACCACTGGGGAGAAAAAGGCATACACATTATTTCTTGATGCTCTTATCATCTTTTTTTCTTCTTTTTTTACCTTTGCCGAATGCCTGTGTTTTCTTTTGTGTTTTGACGCATGTCTTCATTTTTTTATTCTTACTTTAAGTACGGCATGTTGCTGCAACATTGAAGGCCGCATGAGATGTTGCTGGATGTGTTAAAAAAATCTAGAATCTTTTCTAGATGCTCTTTCAGAAGGAAACATGTTTTGTCGAATGTCTGTCCTTTTTCGGTATCTTCTAAATGTTCTGAAATGGCTTACACAAAGTAAAGCGCGAGATAACGCATCCCATACTTAATTATTCTCAATGTAAGAGTAGATGTAATCTTATAAAACTACATTGCTCAAATAAACTTACATGCTTGTGTTTATCTTTAATTCTTTTTGATTGAAAAGATTATGACGTGATATTGAAATATTGATTATGAGTCTTTTTACATCCTTCTGTCATTTAAATTCTTTTCAGATTTGAATTGATTTGGCCATTTGTTTTTCTGTCGAAGTTAAAGGAATACTCTTTCCCGATGGCAGGTGGAAGAAAAGGAGAAAGTGGTATTGGATTCGAAGGAGAAGATTGAGTTTTACCGTACAAAAATGCAAGACCTTGTGAGTATTTTATGTTCATATTTTTGCTAATGAGGTGGAGAAATTGACAGGCTTAATGGTTTGAAATAACGCAGAGGTTATTGTACTATTCTATATTTGCCCCAGTAGAAGATTTGCATAGTACTGACTTTGAAGGCAGAAGCCTGGAACAAAACGGATTTTTTTTTTTTAATCTCTGCGGTTTTCTTTATACCAAAAATCATTTTACATGCATCACTAGACAAATTGATGCTGTAATATCACATGAACTCATCTTAAGCAAGGGAAAAAAATATGATTGCATGTTGTTTGTCCAGCTTGTCCTGATTTCTTTGGTGCTGGCTGGCTGGCAAAATATGATATTTAATGCAAATACTGTGGGAAAAGCCTTGCTGTCACAGATTTTGTGGGCATCATTTCCCCTTTTTCCAGAGTACATTTTGACACCATATGTGGTGATAGTGATAAAGAAAGGACACAAATTCATGGTCTCGATGTAAGGAGGATCTACTTTTGATCTCCATATCCTGTTCGCAACTTTGCTGTGGATGCAGATCCCTGTTTCTGTTGTGGCCGTTCTGTCTGATGACGTCCCAAGGACACTTTATTTGATAAGAACATTACAGTTCACCTTGTCAATGTTCAGTTACCTATTTCATTTCTGTAATTTTTTTTTTTTTTGGGTCGAACACATCTGGAAATTCACTGGTCAAGTTTTTGAATGTATTTTTGGGCAAAAGATGATTGCTTGCATGTGCTGCAAAGTTCATGATGATTCTTGAGTATCTGAGCTCTATTTTTACGTAGTTTTTCTGTATTTTCTCTTTCTTTTTATTTTCTTCCTATGCTTTCTCTTGCTGATGTTTGCTCTTCAATCCTCAGGTTTTATTTAAAAGCAGATGCGATAATAAACTGAATGAGATCGCAGAAAGGGCATCTGCAGATAAGCGTGAGGTACTTCCTCCACTCAGTTGTACACTACTTTCCTTTATTATTGTTTCTTTGAATCGATTTAATTCATTTTATTTGTGTAACTTTGTAGGCTGAGTTACTTGGCAAAAAGTACGAAGAGAAGTACAAGCAAGTCGCAGAAATAGCATCTAAGTTAACCATTGAGGAGGCAACCTTTCGTGAACTTCAGGTAGTTTACTTCTGAGAATTGGGAATGCTTCTAAAGTAAAATTATAAGCTCTCTCTAACCTATGAATTTGCCAATTATGAGTTGTGGTTTCTTTTTTCTCTTAGCCTTTGTTTGGCAAGCTGCTGTCAGTTTTCAATGAGATCTAGGAAATGATTTCAAGATCTTTATGTATTATAGAATTCTATAATTCTTTTAGAAGAGACGCTCTAATCTTTACTCTAATCTGCCCACGTGTCCTTTGCCATTCTGATAATATTTCTAATCCAATTAATATATGGTTTGTAGAATTGACTGTGATTGATTTACTCTTTAGTGCATGTGGGCCCAATTGTTTCCCCCTTGTGGTAATATGTATTCGTGACTACATGTACCCATCTTTCGTAGATTACATCCGTAGTTTCTGCTTCCTGCTTTAACAATTCTCTGGCAAATGGAATTGATACACAATTGTCCCTTTGACTTTTCTTTAAATAAAATGTCCTCCCTCTTTCCTGATGGCTGAAAAATATTCTTTTGTGGCATTTTAACTTACATTCTCTTTTTTCCCTTATATAATTGGCAAGCATCATTCCTCCACCTCCTAAAAAATCTGCATCTTTCTATTATTGACCTAACATTCAGTATCTGAAACCCATTAAATATCGTAGGAGGATATAATTATTTTTCCCTATTTTCATGTGTCTGATCTGTTGCTCTTCCAGGAAAGGAAAATGGAGCTGCATAAGGCCATTATCACAGTGGAACAAGGTGGCAGTGCAGATGGCCTTCTTCAGGTACATGTTTCTATACTTGCAAGCCATTTGCTTTTAGCTTTTTCTCTGTGGATACTCCGCACCTTTTCTGCTAACACTTTAGCATTTCATATTAGGTCCGAGCTGATCGCATCCAATCAGATATTGATGAGCTTATGAAGGCTTTGACAGAACGTTGCAAGAAGCATGGTCTAGATGTCAAATCAACTGCACTATTTGAACTTCCAAACGGTACTTTTTAAGCTCAGCACTTCAGCATTTCGAATCTCTCACATTGGAAAGTTGGTTTACTTCTGTCCATGGAGATTTATTTGTTCCTTCTGTTTAGGAATCAGGATGAGTCTGGAGTAATCATCTTTTGTTTTACTTGGACTCATCCATTGGATGGTGTCCTACATTAAGGAAATTAAGGGGTCCCTTCAGGAAGTAACTAATAGGTTTGAGTCGTTTACTGCAGGAAGGAACTAATTGGTTTGAGTTGTTTACTTCAGGAAGGAACTAATAGGTTTTCCTTCTATGATGTTTTACTTAATTGGTTTGCTTGTTTGGATTCTTTTTACCATCTGATCTTGCCTTCTGTTCGTATTTTCATTCTATGGTCAATCAAGAATTTGTTCTGGCATTTAAGGATGCTTAGAAAGTTCATGCTTCCTTTTTAAATGTGATGCTGAAGGAGCTGGTAGCCTGGTAGAGCTAGCAGTTTCATCAGTGAAATGCACTGCAGAGTATAGTATTACTACTTCAGCAGGTGACATTTCTTACGTACTATAACGAAGAAAACCACTGCTTGGTGTTGCATATTTGAAGTCATTAAAGCTTGTTTATGATGTTTAATTAAAGAAATTCCCCATTTAAGATTTACCTTCAACTACTTGCATTGAGCTTGCAAGGTCTATTATCTTTTCGCTTTCATGTCAGATTGCCAATATAACAAGCAAAGTTGGTCATCTTTTTGTGCATATCAAGTTTTTAGCTTTCTCTCTGTCAATGCTAACTCTGTGTGCACCTTGATATTTTCATGTGTGTTGAGAACTTCCGTTCTTTCTCCATTAAATGCAGAACATGCTTCTTGGATGGGTCTGTAGTAACTGGACCATATTAGAAGACTTGTTCTTTTGTTTAATTGATGAAAGCGAACGGTTCAAACGCAATATATTTTAGATGATTTCATAGATACTGTTCTTCTTGGACATTCATGACTCCTGTGGCTTTTCATACGACGTCCTTCTCATGTCACTTGCATGACAATCTCGAAGCAAGAATTACAGGATCCTGATTGCTATTTAATTTGTCTATTTCTATACTTGCTGTATTCTATCTCTCTTTTTTTTTTTTTGGTTCATACTGAAATTATTGACCAAGAGTGTGTCATCACTATTTTACTTGCACTAATGTTTCAGGCTGGCAGCCTGGGATTCAGGAGGGAGCTGCTGTTTGGGATGAAGATTGGGACAAGTTTGAAGATGAAGGTGCATTATTGGTTTCTGAATTGTGTTCTTTCAAATCTTCCAGCTGTGTGCTTCTCCTTCAGACACTGATTTTGGGCTCTTTTATCATTGAAAAGTAGCATGTGAACTAAGGGTTATAGTTTTCTCCTTCAGGCTTTGTCAATGACTTGAAACTGGATGGAAAGAACGTCTCTGTCACTTCAAAAACAAAATCAGCATCTGTCGAGAGAGAAAATGCTTCTACCGAGAATGGTTATGCCCATGATTCGATCTCAAATCCTGATGAAAAGCCTCGGAGCTCTTTGGGTACCATGGAAAATACTTTTGAGGATGAATATCAATATGCCCATAGTGAAGATGAATCAGCACGAAGCCCTCATGAAAGTCCGGTAGGTAGAACTTCTGTAGGGAGTCCATCTCAAGTGTTTTCAGATGGGCATTTTGAAAAGAGTCCTGAAGCAGATGCTGAAACACACGGGTATGTTGTCTATTTTTTCTTCACAATACTGTTACGCCTTACCAACCTAAAACTGAACCTTCTATTTGGCCCCATGATGATCTGGGTAATGCTGGAGCAGAGGTTTTGATGAATCAACCTGGGGTGCCTTTGACCATAATGATGACGTGGACTCAGTCTGGGGATTTGGTTCCAAGGTGAGACAGTGCTAACTGTTGGAAATTTCTGTTTGGTCATGCATATAGTGTTTAGCCTAGTGTCCACTGAATATATGTTGAATCAACCTGGTTAAAAGATTTTAATCCCCACCACCCCCGCCCCCCCTCTCTCCTCTCTCTTCCGAAGAAGAAGAAGAAGAAGAAGACCTGGTTATGAAAATGTATTTGTTGGAACAAGCAAACACCCTGTCAGAACCCGATGTTTTTTCTTCCCCATCTGCTGTCCCACTTGACATCCCAATCCCTATTGCTTTTCTTGTACTAGTTCAAAAGAGTCCTTCCAAAACAATTCCAACACTGTGTGAAGCGACTAGACTACTTAATAGGATAACCCTTCACAATCTTATGATCCCTAATGAGAGGAGGGGGGATTGTGGTCTCTGGTCCTTAGCGCTATGCTTGTCCAACCTAGCTATCTTCAGTCAATGTGTTTTCTCAAGGATTATTTTGGCATGACCTTTCTGGATGTCTCTAGTCTATGCAAAGTCATTGCACCCTTCTAGAAAGAAGATATAGTTTGCATTGTGATTGACTCAAAACCAATTCTTCTCCCTTTTACCCAAAAAAGGAAAAATCTGATTCTCTCCTATAATTGTTTTTCTGTGCTAAGGAATTGCAGGACTCGAAACGTGAAGATTATTCCTTTTCATCGAGTGACTACGGAGTAAACCCGATACGAACAGGCTCCCCACAAGCAGATAATGCTTTCCAAACTAGGAGTGCTTTTGCTTTCGACGATTCTGTCCCAGCCACTCCTCTATCTAGATTTGGCAACTCCTCGCCGAGATACAGCGAAGCAGGGGATCACTACTATGACAACTTCTCGAGGTTCGATTCCTTCAGAACCCACGACAGCGGATTATATCCCCAACAACCTGAGAGGCTTACTAGGTTTGACTCAATGAATAGCACCAAGGATTTTGGCCACAGTCGTGGATTCTCTTCTTTCGATGATTCAGATCCATTTGGTTCTTCCGGTCCATTTAAGGTTTCTTCAGAGAATCAGACTTCGAAGAAAAGTTCAGATAACTGGAACGCCTTCTAGCCGGCCATTGCTGTCCTGTTTGTTACAAAATGTTCCTCGTCCTTTGCCCCAGGACTTTGCCCCCTTTTAGCTTTGTTATGTATGCCATTTTTTTTTTCATGCTGTATAGCAGGAAAACGGAGCTGGGTTTTTGTAATGTGATTCGATGTGGCCTTGTCTTTTCGTAGGGACGATGTATTCATTATTGTAGGATGCCGGGACGAGGAGCGATTGCTTTCCTTTGGCGTGTCTAATACTGATTATACGGACTCTTGTGATATTCATATTCGGATTTGTCTTCAGTCGCTATCTGTCTCGATGCGGACTTGCTCTGTCGTGTCGAGCTTCGTGCATCCTTATTGCTTACAGTTATTTGTGCTTGCTGGTGGACTGAGCTTTTTTTTTTTTGGGTCGAAAGGACTGAGCTGTTGGAGGATCCTTCTTTGGATAAATGTCGACTACCTCCGTGAACTAATTTAGAACGAAATGGTTTTTAACAAGGGGAAATCTAGTAAAAGTATGATTGCTTTCCTTTACCTGATATACAATGTATAGCATTAACAGTTTCAGTAACATTATTGACGACATTCTAATATGTGTTTGATATCTCTCCCATCGAATAAATTAGGTTGTCCCTTATTTAATTAGCTCATCGAGTGAATTACTTATTTAGTGAATATTTGACTTTGAAGCGTAATTCCCTTAAAAATTCTCGACTTTTGGTCCAATCATGAATCCAACCCGAATTTTTTTTTCCTAGAAAAAATCCTTAACTTTAGGCCCAGTCTCCAATTTGCCTTGATAATTTTGTTATGTCTAAACAAAATGAAAAATTTCAATATTTCTCAAACCTACATGTGGTCTAGTCCCAACTTAATGTGATATTTTCATATGGATAAAAAAGAAGAAGAAGCTCACACTAGCAAAGTAATTGGACAATAAGTACGCATCAATGTGGCATTTTCATGTGGATAATAAATGCATTCCAATAAAGAAATTCTCCAAAGTGAAACGGTTTTGGGATATGAAAATTATGGATTAGAGTAAAAAGTAATGTTTTTTTCTTAGATAAACAAAATTTGGGAAAGATTTGTGATTGGACCTAATTTTTTTTTTTCTGAGATAAAAAACGTTGGTGGCATTTTTGGGATTGAACCTTAAGTTGGGTGTTTTTTCTAATACAAAAAAAGTTTGGGATAGATTTGACGCTTGACCTAAAATTGAAGGTTTTTTAGAGAATTATGCTGAATATTTGAAGCGAAAATGAGTTAAGTGTCGTCAAACCAGCATTCAACATTTAATGAGACCGTCAAAGGTGCTCAAGCCGTTGTCGAGAAAAGAAAATTATCACTGTCTTTGTCAATTTACTAACTGGTCACGTAGCTTTAAACTCACTGATCATTAAGTCTTCAATCAGATTACCAAAACACATTGACTTCTATTTCCACATCAAGCAGCAAAATTACATTCTTTCACTATAAAATCTTGAAAAAATTGCTAACACGGTCCGAAATCGAAAGTCCTAATCTTAATAACCATAACTACGGATCAGACTACACAGGTTTTGCTATAGAATTTCTACTTGATATTAGTGCCTCGAATGGGTGTTATTTTATGAACTTTATATCAGTAAATTTCCGTACTCATTTGAGAAGTAAATCATGTAATTGCAATTAATATGTCTTACGTATAACTAATACTAGAGGAGCATAAGCATAAAACGGTCCAAAAAATTCATTGTATATATTGTAGTATTCTCAGATAGGTACTAGGAATTTTCATTTTCAATCGTAATTTTGCTAATTCCCAGTCCATGGAATACTGACATTAGTACCTGTAGATTATCACAAACATTGGCATTAAGTATTAATCAAGTCTAAGTTGCTGTGTATCTATTTTCTAACACAGAAAATTTATGGTCAAGTAAGTCCTCAATTCTGCGTGTCATTTGATGCACGGCGTGTCTGCGGACACTGCAGTTTGGTCCGTACAGCAATTCCCCCACATGAGTGACACATTTGAACGGGGCTCCGACATGAGGGGTTTTTTTCTTTTTCCAAAATAGGATTAGTTTTTGTTTATCAAAATAGATTAATAAAATAAAAAAATTGGACAAATCGGGAAAAAAAAATCCCCAGACCTTAGTGGATTTTTTTTAGATTGAACAACGGATTTCTATTTTTTTTAAAAAAAAAAATCGTTTTCTTTTAATCATTTTAATTTTTTTCTTGTTTTCTTTTAATCATTTTTTTATTACTCAATTTGTTAGACGTGAGCCGATCTTCTCGATCACCCAGTGCTTGGTCGCCGTGCCATCGGTGGTTGCGCTGGTAAAAAAGTCTTCATAATGGACTTCATCGACGTTGGCAAATAATTCGAGTCGTGCACCACAATGACATGCTTCGATTTCGAGAAAAGCGAGCGAACAAGCAAGGTAATGAGACTGGGAGGCAACGAGGTAGCGTCGAACGCCGGCCAGAGGTGGGAGGCGGAATAGCGTGGACATCATTCATATAGGGCCACGAAGCAACGAGAAGTGTTTCTTTTTCTTGTCTTCTTTTAATCTTTTTTATTATTCAATTTATTTTTTAGAATGGACAAAATATTAATGAAATTAGTAATTAATATTCGCGCGAATTAACAATGAGTGAAACATTTCTATACCGAGAATTTATCTGTAAACGATGTTCTCAAAACTCAAACAACAAAAAAGTATAGATCGGCAAAGGATGAATGTCGGCGACGCCGCCTTGTTTTTTTCCGGCTGATGTTTTAAATCATTTTTTCTTGTTTTGTTTTTTAAAGAATTTTAAAAAAGATAGAAATGCCTTTGCTCGGCACTCTGAGTGCCGAGTGGGTGGCGGCAAATATTATTTTAACTTATTTTGGTATTTATTTTTTTGGGGAGATCCCGACACGACGGGAACCTGAACCAACCTCTGAGCTCTCGAATTGCCGTGAATCTCTCACTTTTTCGCAAATTCCATACACAATCGATCGGCGCATGTTAAAACTTCGAGACTCGAGCGAAGGATGGAGGCAGAGGTAAGAAAATTCCAGCAGAAATTCAAGAAAGTCCGGGAGGAAATGGGTCGATGGAGAGATCTTCAAGTTCGTCTGGTCTCGCAGTTCAGTAATGCCTCTTCGATTATGGACAGATTACAGGTATTGTCGTTGGATTTTGTCAACGAATTCAATGTTTCTTGTTTCCGTTTTGTTGTTGTTGTTGTTTTTTTTTTTTTCCGTTCTTTCTCCCATCGTACAGTCAAACTAAACTGGTAATCTCGCTGTTAGGTGATTCGGGATGGTAAAAACTATGGTGCCCTGAAATCTGTTGGTGGCATAGGTGAAGCTGTTTGGACTAAGCAGATGGACTCATTGGAAACCACTTTGCTTTCAATGAGGAAGACCATGTAAGTCTGTTCAATGATCACTAAGTGTTTGGCAAAATGTCTGTGCTGGTTTTAGCACCTTGAATTCATGAATTCTAGCGCTAGATAGTTGGTCTAGTGGTAAGGGGTCACTTGTCTTCCATGAGATCACGAGGTTGATTTATGTCATGAGCGGACCCTTGAACGGGCTTGTGCTGTGTTTGTCTAGTCACGGCATACCTTGTGTGAACAGACTTTCCGTCTGCTAGCATTGTTGCCCGTGATGGCCTTGCGAACCTCAGACTTTTGGGTTGAAATGTGGGGGCAGAGTAGTACAGTTCAAACCAAATATTACATAAAGGTGTGAGACCCTTGTGGTAACACTCAGGTGAGGCCACTCCTAGTCTTTTTCTAGCCATAAAAAAATGAAAAGAATTCATGAAAATCTTTTAGCTTCCACCAAGCCATACTGATTTAGGACAAGATGTACTTTTAGTTGCGACTTTTATTTGGTTGTATGTCATTGGATTGGTTAAATTTTCAGGGAGGAGTTTCATGGTGTTGTTATGTCTCTTGAAAAGATCCATCGAGATGGCAAGCAACTTATTAAAGGGGGATCTGGCCAGCCCAGTGTCAAGCATCTGCAGCAGCGAGTGGGAGTGAAACCTTGTCTTCAAGATTGCTTGGATGGACTTATGATTCTCTATGAGATGCACCGCTCAGAGTATGCGACTTCTCTTTCTGGAAAGCCAATCATCTACTTCGTGGACTGGAGAGACTTTATTTTGGGAGAAAATTGCTTGAGATTTTCAATGAGCAATGCAGTCAGAACTTGAATATATGTACAATCTGCGGCCCAGGATTTTGTTCCAGTCTCCAGGGCCAGGGCTGGGTATTTCCATGAATAAAGCAAATTACGAGATGATTTTATTAGATGTTTGCATCTGTTCATTTCTGAGGTTCTTTTAGCGCTTATAATTATGTATGTCCTGGCATTTAGCTTTCTTCACATGCTCGAATAGCATAGCCTTTGGTCCTGGCATAGAAGTATATGTAATTTGAAGTTGATATGTTTATTAGAACATCTTCCTTTGTTTTGCCAGGTATTTTCTGAAATCCTCAGTTGTATCAGCGCTTTCAACTCTGGTCTTGAAACCAAGGTACTTGAAACTGTCTCTAATGGGTGAGGCTGCACCTGCAGTGAGTATTGTATCATCTCAAATTTGTATAGTCGTGTTTTTACAGGGAAAAATATTTAAAATTTGGCCATTCATTCCTCTGCCATGATCTCCATTAAGGGATAATGATGTATAGTTGCTCATGTTCATGCATGGTTTCCAAGGAACTTGTAGAGTTTGCAATTTCCATACAGATTCCTGATATGCACATACTGTTAATAATTTGTTCTTGTACGGTTCACACTGCAGTGCGAGTGACCTGCATGCACTCCAGCAACTTTTGGTTGATCAGCCTAACATTCCCACAGAGGAAGGTACGTATACATGTTGGGTATATGTCTTGCACGGCGAGCTATCTTGTGCTGATCCTCCTAGTGGATCATGTCGGCATCGGTTGGCCTCCATTTCTTAAATGATTTAGATTTCCATGTTCTTCGACTTTCCATGGCTGTTTACATGTAAGATTTGGTACAACATTTCTCCCTTGACTGAGGAACTAGGTATGCTGATTTTGTGTTAGTGAGGCATACGAGTTGACGCTCAACCTACAGAACCTGAGGTGTGATAGGACAACGATGAAGGTCTTTCCGGTTTTTAAATCCTGGTGCTTCATTGAGCTAATATGATTTAGTTAGCATTAGGATTTTCACTTACCTTTTTTGAATGGCTTTCAGGATTTTCACTTGTCATTGCTTGTAGTTGGTCTGTTTGTTATTCTTTGTTGTGTGGTTAACATGTCTAAACTTTCTGCTTATTTCTATGCACTCAAGGTGTCTGTTTTCTTTCTTTTCTTTTTTGCAGTACAATTCATCTATGACATCATATTTGCTGAAGAAATGTGCTGATGGCTAATATGATGGGGTCACATGCTGTATATCCACGGGTTTCAAGCAGTTTCCCTCGTGGAAATGCTCTTTGAGATTCTAGGAGAAGATGGTTTTCTTTTTGGATCTTCCAGAACTTCTGTTGAGGTTCTCCCTTCGGCCCAATTGTCTACCTGAAGAAGTGCTCGGCTTAGTTCTAACTTCTTGAAGTCTGACGAAAGAGAGCACGTGGAAGATGATGTTCCAGGGTTCGATTTGGTACCGGTATGTCTGTATTGTGTTCTGTAGGCTAGTCACTGAGCCGACGGATTTTTGAATTCAAAATACACAGATATCACCAAGTTTTGGAATCACTTATGCGCAGTGCTTGCACTCTCAGCACATGGCATACATCATTCATTTCCGTGACAGAATACACTCTCTCTCTCTCTCTCTCCGCGAGAAACGCAGCAGACCCTTACTATAAACTTCAGTACCAAGGCTTGAATAACACGGGGAAAGCACCAAAGCTTGGTGTTATTTGAAACACCCGGATTTCAATGGAAAAATGCATATTATGTCGAGGTTAATCCCGTTTGCACGATGGGGTCGTTGAACAGAGCTAATTTCGTTTGGAGCTTCCGATGAGCAAACTCATCGTTGGCCTATTTGTACGATCGCATGTCCTTTCTACGTGCTACGGCATAATTAGAAACTACGCAAGTTCACGACCAAATTACTCACTGAACATGAGTGGCTAGGGCTGTGCTGGGCTGGACTTTTGGGAAAAATCTATGGCCTAATGCAAAGACTTTTAGCCTAAAGTGCTTAGGAGAAATGAAAGTCTGTTTGGCATGTGCATGATAATCATTTTATTTTTGACATCAATTTCTAATTAGAAATAAAAAAAAAATCTATTTCTAGTTTCTAGATAAGTTTTTGAGCCAAAAAAACGCGTTTGATAAAGACAAAATTTTTGTTCCTGGAATATAAGTTCATTTGATAATGGTTGAAAATTTCGACTTTTGAAATATTATTAACATAATTTTTTACGAAATATTTCTACTTTATTTTTTTATTTTTAAAATCTTTTTTTATTATCGAAAAATATTATTCATTAATTTAAAAATAAAAATTATTATTTATCTTTTACTTCGGCGACAGCGGTGGTTGCGGCGTGCCGGCGGAGGGTGATAGTGGTGGCATAAGTGGGCGGCGGCAGTTGGTGGTCGGTGGCAGCAAGTGGTGGTTGGTAGTTGGTGACGTCCAACAGCGGGCGGCAGCGGTGAGATTGGAGACAGCCGTCGGTGGGTGGCAAAGGGCAATGGGTAGCGACAGTGAGCAGGGTGAGGAGGAGGTTGGCGGTGGTTGGTGATAGAGGGGTCGGCAGTTTGTGACAGCCTATGGTGGTGGTGATGGCAATGGTTGCGGTGACGACGTTTGCTGCGGTGGTCAGCGGGGGTCGGCAATGGCCCTGTGATGGGGCAAGGTGGCCAACGGATATAGGCATGGCCAAATTGAACCGTGGGCCTGGAACCGGCCCATTGATCGGGCCCATAGTTTCGGGTCGATTTCGAACCGTAAAAAGAAAAAAAAAAGTAGCTTGTGGGCCATGGGGAAAGTGGCCAATGGCTCTTTCTCTGTGGGGCCCTTTGGGGCCCATTACAACTGCCAGCAATCCCTTTTTTAAAAAAAAAAAAATTGCAACTTATAAGTTATACCCACTCCCTCCCCTTCTATAAATATCCTTCCTTCCCTTTTAATTTTTCTCACAATTTTTCTCTTCTCAATTCTCTCAATTCTCCAAAATCCGCCCAATTTTCTCAAACGAGTCAAACCTTTCTCGATTCTCTAAATCAATTTTTCAATCAATTCTCTCAAAAAATGGCAAGTGGAAGCAGAAATACTGGCAAGAGCCCGATGAGAGAATCCAATTTTCTTCATCCTCAATTTGATCCTCGTGAGTATGCATATTAGATAGACGACGATGATAATATCAACTATGTTCCCAAGCCTAACGTCGAGCACGTCGCAACGCAAGAAAGTCTTTATCCTGTCTCTCATGTAGAAGAAATGTCGACAACAAATGAGTCGGAACGGAAGACTCAAGAGGGTACATCCGACTTATGGCAATACTTCGTTAAGGTACGTGAACGCGAAGTTAAGTTTAAGATAAATTGTAAATATTGTCCAAAATCATATAATTTTTCTAAAGGAGACGGCTACGGAACATTCTGTCGGCATCTGACAAAACAACATCCAACGCAAGCGGGGATCGACATTAGCCAACAACAAATTTCCGAGTTCTCAATCCCAACCATCATCCTTTATTCCGTTACACTGATGCACTTTATAAACAAACATTAGCTGAATATGTTGCCTTTAAACATGCTCCATTTACCACTGGTGAAAGTTTTAATTTGAAATTTTTGATAAACACTGCATTGGTTCCGCAAGCATAATTTGTTCCGAAAACTACTCTTAGACGATAACTTTTAAAGACTTATAGCAAACAAAAAAAAAGTTTGACAAATTCTTTTACGGATTTCAATGGACGTGTGCATATAGGTAGCGATATTTGGAGTAATCTTTGGCAAATTCGTTCTTATATGAGTCTTACATGTCATTGGATAGGTGACGATTAGACCATTCAAAAAGACTTCTTGCATTTCAAGTTTTTGATGAATGGCATACGACCATTAATATTTATAAAATAATTAGGCAAGCTTTAGAAGATTATAATTTGATTAATAAAATTTTTTCAATTGATTTTGATAATGCCGCGGCAAATATCGCTTTCATTCCTGAATTAGAAAATATTTGTAAACCCACTTTTGGCGGATAATTTTTCATATTAGATGTGCTTACCATATTATTAATTTATGTGTACAAGATGATTTATAAACTCTTGAGAATTCTCTTGTCCCAATAACGAAAGCAATTAAATTTTTATGGAGTCGTTCCCAATTTATGAAACATGGGGCAAATTTTGTAAAGAACATGGAAGAGGGGCAAAAAGATTTTCAAGCAAGGTGAGGTTTGGAACTCTATTGCGAGAGGAATGCCTCGCGAGTCGGGCTTCGGCATTTCATTGTCTATTTGCCCCGCCTCAAACAAAATGAGGAAAAAAAAAAGGAGAGGCCTATTGATTCGAAGTCATCACTATCCTTTCTAGTTTATAGCCCATATTGAATGAATGAAATGATCCCAGCCCAGCACGATCTGAAAAGCGTGAACTTTTTCCACAAGGGATCGTGATGTCTTCCTACAGTATCACAGGTCTCTTTAAGATATTTCAACTCGTTGAAATTCTACGTACGAGTTGCTGCGTCAATCTTTTGAGTACAAAAATTTATTATGTATATTTATTTCTAATAATGTTCCCGATACTACTTTCCTCCAGTAACATTGAGACGTTTGCCAAAAAAAATTTAAATTTTTTGAAAAATTTTAATGATGCTACTGATACTTTATCTGGTATTTATTATCCTACTACGCATTTATTTTTAATAAATTGTATTAATATTGCTGGTGTTTTTGGTGATTATGAAAATTTTACTGAATTAGCTCCGACTATTTTAATAATGCGAGAAAAATTATTACTTTATTATCTCAACATTCGTCTTATTTATTTGATTGGTATTGTTTTCGATCCACGTATTAAATTAGATGATTTATTAGATTATTTGAATGATTGTCATTATGCTTGTTTACATTTGGATGAAGCAATTGATATTCCAATGATACAAAGTGAGATTAAACACACTATAGTAGCATTATATAATGAATTTTATAGTAGATATGATTTAAGTGATACTAGATCTTCCCAACCTACTACCTCACCAAGTGATATGTATGGTTCCTTTGGTAGATGGTACAAAATGCTCATGCTCATAAATAGGAAAAAAACAAAAAACAAAAGGGTACAATATGTACTATTTTCGAATTAAAAATTTATTTAATCATTGCTTGAGTTTAGTGATTCCGAACACAACACAGATTTCAAAATTCTAGAGTGGTAGAAGAACCATTCAACTCAATTCCCAATTCTCGCCCTCATCGCAAGATAGATATTAGCAACCCCTTTTTCAATAGTTGCAGTTGAACAAGCATTTGACACTTTTCAAGATTAAGTCTGGAATCTGTGGAGGTTCAAGTTTGTGTCAATGGTTGGACAAAAGCTAGATTTCGATACCAAGAGCTGGATCGAAAACACGAATTCTTCAGTAAGTATTGTGAAGATACCACCGTCACGAGTATTACAACAGGTAGCGACGATTGACGATGAGCTAAGTTGGAGTTATTAAAGGTAAAAGAATTACGTGAGCTTTGATTGTTCTATCCCCAAAAAGATATATATGCGCTCAATGATAATTCATTAAGTTCAAGCGCATTCATCCTTTTTTTTTCCCCAAATTTTATTACAATGTACAATTTTATTATAATTTATAATTAATAATTTATTATTTTAAAAATTAAATTAAGAAAGGGAACAGAATCCGGCCCAGAATCGAAATTGGCCCCTTCAAGGGCTGGTTCCGGTTCCACCTTTTTTAGGAACCGGAACTAGCCACGTCTAGGCGGATGTTTGCGGTGGGCAGCGATTGACAAAAGAAAGGCGACAAAGAGTGCGACAAGACGAGAAACAACGAAGGGTTTTGGTAGGTTATTTCTCAATTCTATTTCTGGAATAGAGTAGCCACAATTTTTAGTTTCTCATTTTTCTTTCAAATCTATTTCTGAAATAGAATTTTCTTCTAGAAACGGAAAAATAGAATTATATTATCAAACAAATTTATATTTTCGATCTGTTTCAGAAATAGATTTGGAATAGAAATAGAGAAATATAATGGCTGTCATACGTGCCCTTGGTAACTATAATTGAAAAGCGCTTTGATGAAATGCAAGAGTGTTTGGTAAATATATATTTGAAAAGCTCTTTGATGTGATCAAGACTTTTTTGCCTTTTTTGGCCTCACTAAACTACTATAATTTCACTTCCATCACTTAATAATTGAAAGGGAGTATATTTGGCACTTACGTAATTTGTGTAATAAAAAAATAATTAATGATAATTAAGTTACGTTTGACAGTTATGATATAATTCAAGATAAGATAAAATTTATTATATCTTGTATTTAGTTCTTACTCAGGATAGGATATAACATGATATAAGGAATGTACCTGGATGTAAATAGGGGAGATATGATAAAGGTGGATATGATTTCTTTTGTTTATGATATAAAAACTAATTTCTCGAATAACAAACTTATTATATAATAAAATTAAAATAGTAATTATTTTAAATAAATTTGAGTTCTAATGTTAGAAAGAAAAATCAAAATAAAAAATAATTTTGTATTTTTTTTTATAAATCATATTTATAATTTGACTTCTTTCTTCTTTATAATATATAGTTTGTATATGTACACACACTTAGTATCTATGTCATTACATATTTTAAGTATAATAGTATAATTTGTCATTTAATGAAAAAAATTATTAAGAAATGATGGAAGGAAGTCACAATAATGATAAAAAGAGATTTATAATTCAAAAATAAGTAAACATGAAGTAGAAGAAACTAGATTCTAAGTAAATATATTCAAACTTGAAATGATTTTTCTAATTCTTGAAGAGAAATAGTAATAAAATTTCTAAAAAAAGCTAGCATCTTCATCTCTGTCTTTTCTATCTCTAGTTCTTGTGAAAATTTCATGATTATTTTGTAACTTTTTAGTTTATTATAAAATTTTACGAAAATAGCGAGATAGTTGAAACTTACTCTACTTCTTAGCTTTCTGGTGCACATTAAAAGTCTAAGAAAAGAAGAAATAGAATCAAACCTCCTTCTCCTCTATAACTTTGTGTTTCATGTTAAGGTTTAGCGAATATCGCGAGAAAGGCAAACCTTTTTAGCAAAAATTGAATGTTTATATTTTCTTTCTTTTACTAGATTCAACAGTGAATTACAAGAGGTTCTTATATATTCCGCTTGTGCTTTTTCAAATTCATTTTATATCGATATATCATATATACCAAATAATGAATATGATATGTTATCATATTCGACTCTATTACTGGATTCATCAAACACGTGTATGATATGAATAAAAATTCATGGATTTCATATCATATCCTATTCAATCTTCTCCTGACTAAAAATCGGGGTAACCAAATGCAGCCTTAATGCCTTGCCAACTATTAATAATACCTATTACATGTTTTTTTTTCCCCTCTCATATATGTTTTTGGGGGAGGGAATTAATAAATGACAAGAAATCATTGAAACTTGCCTAGCAAGCTAAAATTCGTGTACGCATAATGAAGCAGTTCTTCATGAAGCTGCATTGGCTTCCGCTTCATAATCCGCAGCCATTGCAGAAGACATAGACAGCATTGGCATTAATAGAACATCATCCATAAATAAGAAAGAAACACTCGCAGCCATGCTTCGCAAGAAAGTGACGACGAAAGATAGATTGCCTCGCACAAATTTGATTAGAAAGTCATTTCATCATAAGAAACGTGATCGGATAAGTCCTTAGGAAATAAATACATTATCCTTAAATATTAAAACCTCCTTAACGACTTTTTGAACTCATGGCTACTCTTTTTTTTTTTTTTTTTTTTTATCACGGAAACATTATTCGAAGCATCAAACCCTCATTTTCATCGTCAGCCTCAACTGAATATCTATAATGGAGATCCAATCCCGCAATTTCAAAATCCATATCAGTCACGACATTTTTTTCATGTATTGTGCAAACCATTGACACTATGAAATTTGTACTTGCTCGTCGTACAGATGGCTTGGCACGTGAGTTAGAATCCTCCACTTTTGTTTTGATGCGCCAAAGGTTCGCTTAATTTTTTAGTATAGCGAGGAATGGGCACAGTTAAAGGAGAATGACCTTGTTGAAACTCGGGTAATTGAAATATGACTTCTTTATATAGCCATAAATAATCCGTGAAATTTGGATATCTAGTATCTATCAAATAACATTTACCTACGCAATCTAATACTTGAGATACTTGACTTTTGCATCACTCTTCAAAGCTCATGAAGACCTACCTATTGTCTGTCCTTTCCTTAAAATGAGAGATTGCAAAAAAAAAACATAACACCTCGTCTTGAACAATCTCAAGTATCAAACAAATCTATGAGATAACTGTAAAGACCAACCACATCATGTGCTTGAGATGCAGCAGTGGTAGCATTCCTACTTTCAACAGCTGTGACAAGCCTACTAATTTGCTCTTCATGCTCTTGTCTTGCGTTCATCAATTTCCCATCCTCATTTCCTCGTGCTTGCCTCATTGAAGTATGCCGGGTTTTTTACGGTTTTGAGTTCCAATTGGTTCCACAATGATTTGGTTCACATGACACTTCAAATTTTCTTCAATGGATCCTACACCATCATCATACCATGTTATGTGACCTCGACATCCTTATTAATACGTAAACCTTGTGCAGGATTTCATGTGATGCCTCTAGTGGCAACTGTATCTCTAAACATTATACCTAACAGAACTTCAAGATCAGGAGGTGTGTCCTTTGTACTAAAAACCTTAATCTGAGGATTGGCTCGTTATAATAGAGTATTTGAGCAAGTTGTCTCAATGAAGATGGATCTCTCCCACCGTTCGTTGCTTGCATTAATGTTCTCTTCCTAGAATCCCATCCCACCGTAGTCATGTTTCGTCATAAAGCAACGACCTCCGTCTTTTCCATTCTTCCTTAAGGTTATCCCACTTACTCTTCATTTGATCTTTTATCATATTTTTTGCATGTTAACTACTCAAACTTGCTAATTATGATAGTTCATCCGTCTTTTTTTTATGTTCGAAGGACTATTGCCTTTTACAATATGTTCAGCGCACAACTTACAAACTTCTTTTTTTCCAAATGAACTTGCCATCTACTAGTGAAGTGATGTGAACAAATTCTTGGATCTTCGATCTGTGGAACGGCTTATGAATGAGCTTGGGCAAATGACAGCCGTCCAAAAGGCCCGCGCCCTCCTTTTTCAACCACGACCCACGCGGTTCGGGGCGGGAGGGCATGCCGTGACTTTTGTGGCCTCTCGAAAGATCAATTCAAGGTCGCGGCGAGTAATAATAGTGCATGCCGACCCCACGGGTGGTTGGTTGATTCTCTCCGTCGTAGTTTAAATAAAAAAGAGAAAAAGGAAGAGGAAGAGGAAGAGGGAGACGATAACGATTGCCAGGTCTCTCACCACGCCCACCCCCCCCCCCCCCCCCGGCCCAGCCAATCAGCCAGCCAGCCAGCCTGTTGCTTTGTTTTTGTGTGCGAGGCTATAACGACGACTATTCGCTCCGAGTCAACCCGTCTCGATGCCGAGTCAAATTGGGATTGCTCTTCTCTTTTTTCTTTTCGTGTTATTTTCATTTTTGTTGCTTTCTTCGACCACTGTACGCACCTCCTCCTGCCCCATCCCCCCCCTCCCCCTATCAATCATCGGAGCCATTACTTCAGCTTAGCGTCGTCGTCGTCGTCGTCGTCGTCGGTACTTCTTCTCCTCCTCCTCCGACTTCGACTCCGTGCCAGTCCGGCCGCAAGAGCTGCGGCGATCTCCGCGCTTACTTGCGATGGTTCTATCCTAACGACTATGTGATGGCATCATCGCGCTGAGAATAGGGTTTCCGAGCCGTTCTCGGTGGAATTCGCAGCGAGGTAATCGCCATTCCCGCCCTTCGGTCCTCTCGAATTGTCTGGTTCTGTCTTTTTCTGCGGTTGCGAGGCAATTGGAGAAGTGTGGGTTTTTTTATATATTTTTAAATCATCTCCTTCATTCTGGAATGGGAAGTGGGTCGTCTGATGTGACGGTTACACTGGTCGGCTAGACAAGCAGTCTTGTACCTGAGCTGTATAGCGGCGATCGAATTTGTGATCGGCGGTCGCGGATGAGGAAAGTTGATTGACTGAGCTAGAAAGGACTTAGAGGGTAGTTCGTGACTCGACTGTATTTTAGCTCTAGCTTTGGCAAGCAGTGATTCAGCCGCAGATATGCATGACCATGGATAGACTGAGCTGATTTCTGGCGGTTGGCTTGTATTGGTGTTTTCCTTCCTTGGCTTGGTAGCTGGGTTTAGCTCATCCCATATTGGTTCTCTTCTAAGAGGCTGCAAATCTGTCCCTTCTTTGGGGTTTATTCACATCAACCCACACAATTAGAAGTCATTGATGGAGTCTAACCATTATCCTATCTTCATACCCTTTAACGTGCAGAAAGTCCTGCATAATCATTGTAAACAAACAGTGCACCAGGAAAAGCCTATTCATTGATGATCATATCATCCTGTGGCAAGGGCATCGTATTGCAGTTGCATATTGGTTTTCTTACGTTTATGCGGAATTCTATTAAAGAATCATAAGTTGTTATCTCTTGATAATTTATCTGGCCCGACCATGTGCAGCACAATGGAAACTCGCACGCACATTCATAGTTCAATACAAAAAATTGACCTAATTACTCAAATATAGAGTCTGAAAAACAACACAGAAATAACGAACGAGTCAAATAGTGTTGAAAACAAGCCCAAAAATAAAAATTTCTCTGAAACATTTCAAACTAATGGATTTTGAGACCCTAAAGCAACTGCAAAAGTTGAGAGAGAGAGAGAGAGAGAGAGAGAGAGAGAGAGGGAGCATGAGGAATCAGTTTTGTATCAAATCTTTGTGGTTCATACATGTGGCTGTAGTGTAAGTGATTCTCTTTCATCCAGTGTTTTTCATAAACATAATGATCGTGCATTTTACTGCCTTTTAAATTGGTTCGGGTATGTGTGGTATGATTGGAATGTTAACTATACTCGATTGGGTAGCAAGTGAGATTATGCACAGAGACATACGTTAGTTTATGTCAGCGCACACAGCCTGAGCAGTACAAGTATATGAATTCTTGTAGTCGTTTGAGATATGTGATAGGCTCTCTGGAATGATTGATGTGGCACCATGGTGCACGGATAATGAATATGGTGACTAGACTGTGGTATAAATGTGGTTTACCATTTATGATTCACTGTTGTACTGTTTATGGTTTGTATCTTTCTTATCATGCTTGATCCTAAGCTATGAGACTGAGTTATAGTGTTTCCAGGCTTGGTTACCTGGGAAGAATAAGGGGATCAAGATCTTGATTAGAGTCTCAACAGAAGCATAGTAGATATTATTTGAATTCAATTTGATTGCATACTAAGAAGATATACATGAGGTTATTTTTAGGGGAATCTTATCTATTTGAGGTTAATTTACTAATGATCCAGGAGGTTACCTTATGGAACCTGAAACTCCTTCCTGATCGAAAGTTATGAGCCGTTCACTCCATCGTACGCACATCTTACTTTCAGGCTTGTTTCCTTGTTCTGCCTTTTGTATTGCTTCAGGAACTTTTCTGCAATTGTGTCCACATCAACGTGTACGCACTACTTAGGAATAGCATAACTGCAGTGGGTGAAATAGTTTAATACCAGCATTAAGCAGCCTGTATAACTTATCTGGATAAATTATTTGATGCATGCCATTATTAACTATACATCTGGCAGCTCATGCTTTGCACCTCTCAAACCAGAATTTACTGTATGTGTCTGTTTGCCTATGGACTATGACTCCTCTGGCTGTTGAACTTACAATTAGCCACCCATATAGTGTTCATCCATGCATGAGTTTTCTGTTAGCAAGTGTTGTTGCATTTAAGGGAATAAATGGTGGTATTGAATCCATGACATCTTACTTGCACCAGGTGCGCATATTGCGCATTTTTCTTTCACAGCATTTATCACACTTACCAATCTTATTTGGTGACAATCTTGCTACTCTTTTTCATTGTCAAAAGAAATTAACATGCAGCCTTTTTCTGATTATCATTTCGCTGTCAGAGATTTGGATCCAATGGCAGGAAGTTGGGATGGAAGCCATGATGCTGGCAGCCAGTCAGATGAAAGCCATCAGTTTGACAAAATGCATATTGAGCCTATCTATGATGCATTTGTATGCCCTTTGACTAAACAAGTTATGCACAATCCAGTGACATTAGAGAACTTACAAACTTTTGAACGTGAGGCCATCGAGAAGTGGTTTAAAGAATGCAGAGAGAACGGGAGGAAGTTGGTTTGCCCACTCACACAAAAGGAATTGAGAAGCACAGAGCTTAAACCTAGTATAGCTTTGAGGAACACAATCGAGGAATGGACTGCTAGAAATGAAGCTGCTCAACTTGATATGGCACGGAGGTCATTAAATTTGGGTAGTTCAGAAAGTGACATTGTGCAGGCGCTGAGGTATATTCAGCACATTTGTCAAAAAAGCCGAATAAACAAGCATGTAGTGCGCAATGCAGCTCTCGTACCTATGATTGTTGAAATGTTGAAAAGCGGTAGTCGTCGCGTTCGGTGCAAAGCTCTTGATACCCTTCGAATTGCGGTGGAGGAAGATGAAGATGTTAAGGTTTTGAATCTTATATATTACTGGTGGACTTTTAGGAAGAGCCAGTACATTTGACGGCTCGTTGATTTGTTGCCTCTTTTCTGATGTCTTGCAGGAAATAATTGCTGAGGGGGACACTGTTCGCACAATAGTTAAGTTCTTGTCTCATGAGCAGTCTAAGGAGAGGGAAGAAGCTGTTTCTTTGCTGTTTGAGCTCTCCAAATCTGAGGCCTTGTCTGAAAAGATTGGCTCAGTAAATGGGGCTATCCTTATTTTGGTTGGAATGTCTAGCAGCAAATCAGAAAATGTTTTGACTGTTGAGAAGGCTGAGAGGACGCTAGAGAATCTGGAGAGTTGCGAGAACAATGTGCGGCAGATGGCTGCGAATGGTAGACTGCAGCCTCTTCTGACACAACTGCTTGAAGGTGCTTTTCTGGATACTCGCAGTTACACGGACGTCTTTATTTCTTTGTTGACTATACTAAACAAGATAATGCTTCTTGAAGAAGTTGTGAACCAAACTTTTTCTCGTGCTTTTAACAATAAACTTGTCCCCCCGTTGTCAGGGATTCTTAAGATAACTTCCATGAGGGTCAGTCTAGTTTTTTGATCAAATTAAAATGCAGAGAAATTCTGGTGGTGACGTTAGCACTTAGCATTCTCTTATCTTAGATATTTATCCAACGCCTGCTTTTGATGTCCTCTGTGACCGACTCTGTTAATGAGCTGACAGTCCTGCTTCTAATGGGAGTTTCTTAAATTTTCTGCTTTAAGTTGATTTGACTATGGTTGTTACGACAGATTTGAACTGTGCATCTGCTTAGTCAATTATTACTGCAAGCCTGAGCTTTATTGTGTTGCTTTGGCAACTATGATCCTCTACTACCATTTTAATGGGAGTATGTATATGCTGTTGATTTGTGGATGCAGGGTCTCAAGAGACCAAACTTTCCATGGCTAGTTTTCTTGGTGAGCTGGCTCTTAACAACGATATCAAGGTCCTTGTAGCTAGAAGGGTGGGCTCTGCACTGATCAATTTAATGAAAAGCGGCAGCATTCCGTCAAGAGAAGCTGCTTTAAGAGCTCTAAACCAGATTTCCAGTGAAGCAAGTGCCAAAGTGTTGGTAGATGCTGATATTCTTCCTCCTCTTGTCAAAGATCTCTTCACTGTCGGTGCAAATCAACTTCCAATGCGCTTGAAAGAGGTGTCTGCAACAATTCTTGCCCACATTGTCAACTCAGGCATTGATTTTGATGGCATACCTGTGGGACCAGACCATCGGACTTTAGTCTCAGAAGACATAATCCATAATCTGCTCCACCTTATTAGCAATACTGGTCCAGCAATTGAGTGTAAGCTTCTTCAGGTTCTTGTCGGGCTCACCAATTCTCCTGCTACTGTTCTGAGTGTCGTAGCTGCCATCAAAAGCTCTGGTGCTATTATCAGTTTGGTTCAGTTTATTGAGGCTCCGCAGAGAGATTTGCGTCTAGCTTCTGTTAAACTTCTGCACAACCTGTCTCCACATATGGACCAGGAGTTAGCAGATGCCCTTCGTGGCACAGTTGGCCAGCTTGGGAGCCTAATGAAAGTGGTCACAGAAAATTTAGACATAACTGAAGAGCAAGCAGCAGCTGCTGGACTTTTAGCTGAGCTCCCAGAGAGGGATTTGGGCCTCACACGGCAGATGCTAGACGATGGTGCCTTTCAGCAGATCATTTACAGAGTGCAAAGGATACGACAGGGAGAGACTAGGGGCATCCGCTTTGTGACACCCTATCTAGAAGGGCTTGTTCGAATCCTAGCGAGGATAACTTTTATTCTACCTGACGAACCAGGTGCCATTCAACTCTGCCGCGACCACAATGTCGCCACACTGTTTATTGAATTGCTTCAGTCCAATGGACTTGACAATGTACAGGTGGTTTCTGCCATGGCCTTGGAGAACTTGTCTAGGGAATCCCAAAACTTAACAAGATTGCCAGAATTGCCCCCACCAGGAATTTGTTCTTCAATCTTTCCATGTTTTAGTAAACAGCCCACTATAACAGGATTGTGTCGGCTTCACCGAGGAACATGTTCGCTGAAAGAAACATTTTGTCTTCTTGAAGGACAAGCTGTAGAGAAATTGGTGGCGCTTTTAGACCACACGAATGACAAAGTGGTCGAGGCAGCATTGGCAGCAATATCCACATTGTTAGAAGATGGGGTTGATATTGAGCAAGGGGTTGCCATCTTGTGCGAGGTGGAAGGGATTAAACCTATTTTAAATGTGCTGATGGAGAAAAGAACAGATAGCCTGAGGAGATGGGCCGTTTGGGCCGTTGAGAGGCTCTTACGGACTGAGGATATAGCATATGAAGTCTCTGGCGATCCTAATGTGAGTACAGCACTAGTTGATGCTTTCCAACATGCTGATTACCGAACAAGGCAGATTGCTGAGAGGGCCTTGAAGCATGTCGATAAGATACCCAACTTCTCAGGAATCTTCCCGAACATGGGATAGGCCTATTTATATACTTCCCATGAGATGAACACTCTCCAACATTGTATGTAATTTCCTTTGCTGCCTTTCAATTTTGAGGTCCGGTTTATTGGTTGTGGTTCTTAGTATATGGCAGTGTTATACGGAATTCTTTGAGGGCTTTTAGATCTTTCATTCGTCTTATATATTGCCACTACTCTCAATCTTCTGTTGTCTCACATGACCTGCATTTGTTGTATCAACATAGTGACAATGTTGTATATGATTTGACTTTGGATTTTAATTACAAAAAGCAGGGGATGTATCTTCATGATTGGATTGCCTTTTTGCTCCTGACTCTTAAGATTGCTTCGCAAATGACGTCTGATCAAACAGTTCCAATCTTCGGCTCTCTAGTAAGATGCTCCAGCGTTTATAACACCTCGAGGTAGAAGTGTATTGATTGGGAAGTCTCTTGGAGAAGTTTTGGCCCTAAACTTACTGTTCTCATCTTTCTTGGGAATTATGTGTCAACTACTCATACACGGCAGTGGGTTTTTCTCCTTGGCGTATAATCCCCATCCTCCCTCGCCCGCTAGCACGAGAGTTTATTGCGTACAGGTGAATGATAGAACCTACGTTTCCTGGAAGTTCCGAAAATCTATATTGTCATCCTGCATGTTGGCTTATCATTACACAAGTCGTGATAAGAAGCAGCATGCAAAGGAAAGCCGGATCGTAGTGGCCTTTCTTGCTCCTCTTTCTGGTTGTCGTCAGGGAAGAAGTTACTCTAGCTGCATCTGGAGAATGATATACTTTAATCTGTGCAGTGGTTTCTCACTGTTTCCTTCTCTCAACACACGATAGCAAGACGTAGAGCATGTGATTCATGCTCATAAATGAACATTCCTGTCGGTACGATCCCACCTATACAAGGACTTTCGGTCCCAATCATTCAGTGCATAGCCCTGATGAGTCGAAACTAGGAGTTATCGGGAAATGTCTAGAAAGATTTTGACGTGAAGTCAGAATCGTCCACAAGTCAAATGACTGAGGAAGTCGCCGTTTGCGAGCAATGCAACAGAGGAAAGAAACTTATCACCTACCCAGAAACGCACGCTGATCATGGCATAAACATGTCACATCGTACGTCCTGTTTCTTTTGTATGAACCGTAGACAATGTCTGTTCTCAAGTTCTGATTGGTTAAGTAAGCTGACAGTCCTGATGGACTCAAGTCCTTCACTTACAAATGAGCGATAACGCTTGCGATATCGCCAAATGCTTGTTATATCTTTCCAAAGTTAAGATGGAAAAAAGGTATTGCCAATTATCCTGTTGAATTCAATTGACCCTCCCCTAGGGCTGGTTTGTTGTCATAAAGCAAAATTTGTGGTCATCTAACTTAGTGCATGTAACCGACTTGACAATTGGCATTGCGGATTTGTACCTGGAGATTTATACCTCACTTGGTGGTATCTGCTTGATATCGCCTAGTGCATTCTTTACACCTAAATGTCATCTGGATAGTTCTGGATAAAGGTATGGTATCAACAAGGAGTAGCATTTTGCAATAGATGATACTTTCGGACATGGATATCGTGACTCTCAGGGCCGAATTACCACTCTATGCATCAAAAAACGCGTAACACTTGCATAAAAAAAGGACGAGAAGGAGAAGCTCCTTCAACAGCCGCGCAGGCAAGTATGACGAAAAGGAGAAGCTCCGTCAAACAGCTGCGCAGGCAAGTATGTCTTACAAGGGTTGGTGCTGAAACTCAACTCCAAGGCCTTGGTTTGTATGGCTCCTAGCCTCCTAAGAGAAAAATCAAAGTATGCTGGGGAAAATACCCATTCAACCTGAAGTCCGAACAGAAAAGTTACAGGCTATTACTTGTTTGAGGAATATGCCTGTGGTGGCTACATTAGACACTCTGTTCACTTGTTCAGAAATGGACCACTAAGGCACAACCTCACTGTACATTCAATAAACAAGTTGCCGACTGTTTCAAGAAGTGCTGTAGACTACTGATCCATGTAGTGCGTATCCATACATGATTTTAAAAAGCAATGGAAAACATGATGAACAATAGAACCGGTAAGTCAGCATAATCACTCCTCTTTGTCCCCCTTTCTGCCAATGTGGAAACAAGTACAAAGAGCAACTCATTGATACCAGCCACAGGCGCTCAGACTAGAAATGTACCCCATTTCAGTGTCATCAATACTGGACTGGCTTTTTGTTCGATCAGATTGGCATGAGGTTTTCACTGGTCATGTAGGCAATTTGCGAACTAGCACGACCAAAGTGAAGAAGCAAGGGAAAGCATATGAAAATGCGAAAGAAAGTAACAATTAAAGTACAATATTAGTCTGATACTGGAGAAATGAAATTTTACATAAAAAGTTACATGGGAGAGACGTGCCTCCAGTACAATCAGTCTGAAAAACACAGCACAAGAGGAAAGAGTGATAAGAGACATACCAGGAGGCAGTCACCCATGCAAAAATCATTTTCATCAAAGAATTAAATGCAGGACTCAATGTTGCATCTGCAATGCATTCTCAAAACCTCTGCACAATGATAAATAGAAATCAGAAACTATCTGGGTGAGTAGCAACTTCATTAGGGGGATTTCACAAATAGACCACAGCCAGAGACTTGGTCATGCAAGATGATGCATCAAGTTCATGAGCCATCTGATTCCTTGATATGTGACGCCAGTTGGGGCCCTTTTCTGACACCTCACACATTGTCATGAAATCCAACACCTGACCAAATATTTTGAACATTTCGACCCCAAAGATGGAGTTCCTATCGGCCACAAATGTCGCATTCCAGTCCATTGGAGCATCGGGATGTACAGACACCTCACTCCAATCAAGATACATGAGATCTAACTCCCACAATTTTCTCACAGCCTTATTTCTCCTGCCAATTTGACCATCCCCCTCACACCAAGACACTGAAAGCATAAAAAGCCGACCATCACAAGAAACAAGTTTTGGGTAATACTCATGAACACGTGGAGGAAATGGGCTAGTCTGTATCCCAATCCAATATCCCCTCTCTATGTCATATCCTGCAAGCTTGTCACTCTCCGAATAGACATAAAAAATGCCATTACAAACAGTTCCAGAGCAAACAATCCCAAAATCTGTTGGCAGCTTCTGGATTTCTGTCCACTTATTAGATACAGAGTCGTATATTTCTCCAGAATCTAATGGCTCGTCCCATGAACCAAGCCCTCCTACAGCAATAACCACGAACCTTCTAGAGCTCTTTGTGCTAGATTGATCAATCTTTTGCCTGACCAACTTGTGTGGCTTTCTTGCAGAAAAAAATGACAAATCATTCTCATCAAAAGTGTTTCTGGGTTGACGTCTTAGAGAAAGCCTGTGAGGATCCTCGTAAACATCTGATCCACCACCCATCCTTGACCTATTAAAACGCCTCTCTTGCCGGATTTGATGGCCCTGAATTGCTGAAAAGTCTGGATGGACCTCAGAAGCTCCTAAGATAGGCATCGACCTGGCATACTTCATAGAAGCAATTTTACGCCAAGATTTAGTCAATGGACTGAAAACCAAGGCTCCTTTGTGCGTCTTGAATGAGCTTCTATCTACTCTGCCGAAATTGGTCAAGCTAGAGCAACCCCCTACAACATATACATCTTCCAGGATATTGGCAACAGAAAACATGAACCTTCCTTTTAGGATATCAGCTTCTATCTTGTGCCATTGATCCTGATACACATCCAGCGCATGTATTTCGGCAGAGCAATAGCCATCTTTCACTACACCAAACAAGAACAGCCATGGATTATGGTGCAAGCCTTCTCGCCTCATCTGAAGGAAGCGCGAAGTAGAAGTCAAGTTTCTCCATTTCTTGCACACAAGGCGTGCATTCATGAGGCTGGTTAGTGGCAGCCTCACCAAGCACATCTCTAGGATATCATCTGGAAGAAAAATGTGCATTCTGCTGTTATAGGTTGATTCTTCAAGTTCTAAATCCTTTCTGGTATTTTTCTTCCAAAACCTCTCTTTTACTCCATATGAGAAGCAGTCCACTCCAGTTTCTTCAGTACCGCATATGGTACCATGTCCTCTGCTTTCTTCACTGGCACTCGACCTTCTCCTACTATTTGGGTCCCCATATTCCTCGCCTGTGTCAGCACCCACCTTGCAACCTCCCCCTCTGCTATATAAAGTTAGACATCTCATCGAAACCCTCCTAGCATTATCGTCTTCATCTTCACTTTTGAGGCTCTTTTTCCTCAATTTGTGACTGACACTCCTCATGAGACGTTTCGATACACTCAAGGCCTCAAAATCTTGACGCAAATAGTTTTCGTCTGCCATCTGCTCAGCATGCTGATCTCCAGACGTTTTGCAGGTCCAAGCAATCATCGTCTCACTGTATCACATTACGATCCATTCATTTTATAACATCTACCACCATCCAAAACAAAGTACGAAGAAATTAAGCTGAGAAAGAAATACTTCATACAATCTATCAGACTCGAGCATGCTGCAATCACGGACAACTGACAATGCATAAACAACTTTGAAAACTATACGCACTCAAAACTCAGGTGATGATTTCATATCAAATTTTTTATTTTTTATTTTTTGGCTCCCAGCAACTAGATGACCTCATTAATTGCTGCCCACGAAAAAAAATATGAATTTCAACACAAAGCGAGAAGAGGGATTGCGGGAACAAACTTTCCATGAACACCACCAAAAACCAGATCCGCAGATCCATCCGGACAATGCAACGAATCAAACCCAACTCACATGGAGAACACTCAAATCCACGCTAACATGTCCAAATCAAAAAAGTTACGGTCGCAAGCAACGACAGCCCAAGAACAGGGGAATAAACAGAGAGCCCGGATCACAACGACAAGAGGAAGCGACAACCCTAAGAGCGCTTCCTCAGACAAGATCGAGTCCATCAGGCTCTTAAAAACTTTCAAAAATCACCTGAAAGAGACGTTGCTCGAGAAACCCAGATGGCGAAATCCCTGGGGAGCATCAGGAGATGATGAAAAGCTTCCATCAGAAAATGGGGAATGGTGGGCTTTAGCTCAAAGGCTCATGCTTTGGAGAGACACCGAGAGAGAAGGTGGGGTGCGGGTGTGGGGAGTTCTCAAATGGGAAAGTTTTTGAGAGAGAGAGAGAGAGAGAGAGAGAGAGAGAGTGGGTGCGTGTGCCTGCGTGTGTCAAGTGTCAATCTTTAACCTCGAGCTTTACTTAATCCAAACAAAATTTGGGTGGGTCGGAGTGGAATTAGTAAAGCGACGCAGCATCGCTGCTCTAAAATGACTCCTCACCTCCACGTTTTGTTGGTAATAGTGAAATTTAATTTCTTCCTTTCCCTATTAGAATCCAAAATATCAATTAAGTACGTGTCTGACCACAAAAAATCAAAAAATTAGTATGTGTACTTACGCTATATATGTAAGTATGGTGAAGATTTTATGATCCTGTTATTATGTTTCGTCCATCTTAGACAGATGTCGTCATTAAAGCTCTTAAAAATCAAAATGTTAAGATTTGGTGCATCCCCCAAGTAGAATGCATGAGTAAATTTGATCATTCCAATTCTCATGGGTTCGAATGATTGATTTCCTTTTTGTCACGATCAATTCCTTTCTACTAAAATGGCTTTCAATTTTTTATTTTTTTTCCCTTTCTCTTAATCATAATCATGCGACGGGACCCATTTTCGCACCTTTTTAAAACTCGAAATGCCCCGAAACATTCCCGGTATACAAATATGGATCAGTCATTTCATTACACACATTTATTTATAGTTTTTTGAGATATATTGAAATAATATTTTCAATTTCCATGGGAAAATACAAGACTACGAGGAGTTTCTTGCTTAAAAATAACGAGGTGCTACATGATAATCCATCTTAAGTAGAATTTTTCTGCCATAAGTCAATATGGCAAGAAACTTTATTTGGTAAAATCAATTTCGAAATAGAAATGCGTTTGTTAAAAAAATTTACATATGGTATAATTTTTTTATTTCTGATTGGATTTTTGGCCAACTTTGATAAGTTAAAATTTTTTACTTTTTAGTCTTAAAATCACTTTTTTGATCACACGAGTTTCGGCCGACCATCATCACCACCCGTGGTCGGACGCCGCCCGTCGCTGGTCGTCATATAAAATTTTGTTAATAATGTTTCAAAAATAAAATTTTTTGATTTTTATCAAATGAATTTTTTTGGTCATAAGTTAATTTGAAGTAGAATTAAAAAATCAACTTTTGTTTAGAAGAAGCAGAGAAACTAATTTATGATCAGGAGTGGCGTACCGTGCAATGGCTAAACGGGCAATGGAGGTGGGTGACGGAGCGAGCGAAGCAATTTAGCACGTGCCGGCCTGCGGCACATGCGAGGTGAAGCGGGAGAAAAGCGGAATGATCGGCGACACCTAACGGGAGTGGCGGAAAAATAATGGGGCCCATCGCCTGATTTCAGTCCTGCAAGTGATTATTACATAATAAAATATATTTATTATGCTGTCCAACCCACTTTGAATTTTGAGTGTGGTGGTTGGTTGGCTATTACTTATTAGAACCTATTCTTCTTCTTCTTCTTATTCTTTTTTTATTTTTATTTTTTTCGGTGAAAGAACAAATCGGTTCTTTCTCTTTTTCGTTTTAGTTTATAAAAAAAAGGCGAAATTCGTCTGTTTAAAGAAAAACTACTTTTCAGAAATTCATTTTTTTCGATTTTTCGCTATTTGGATGATGGTAAATTAATCGATGTACAGAAGACGTGCTCCGTAATTCGAAAATAACAATTTTAGATTGAGGAAAAACGAATTTCATTTCTTTTAATTAAAAGAAAATCATTTTCTTTTAACAGCCAAGTAAATTCAAACTAAGCCATTTTCCTTGAAAATGATTTCCAAATCGAGCGGTTTTCCGTCATCAAAATATGCAAAAAATTCGAAAAATGAAATTTTTGGAAAAACGATGTATCCTTCAAACATACGAAATTGATTGCCGAGGTTTAGCTCGACATCATAGGAAAAGCGAAGGGAGTAAAACTGCCCACCAAAAAATGGTAGATTTGTATATTTCCGTGTCGTGTCTAGGGGCGACGACATGACATTCGAATCAGTAGAGTTATTGTATTATTATTCTTGGGTGATTTGCATGATCAAGAGGGACGATGGGGTCGATAAATTTTTTTGGGGTTGGACCACATAATTAGGGTTGCCTCGTCAATCGTAGAGCTACCTTTTTGGGGTACCACATGATCCATGATCATTGGGGTTTTTGGCTTGGGGAGCCGTCTCTACATGGTAAAAAAAACAGGACCCTTTCGTCGTGATCCTTTTTTTTTTTTTTTGGAAATATGTTCGCTAAAAATCTTAAAATTTATTCATAAAGCACATTTGATCCCTAAAATTTATGAAAATTACAATCAAGTCCTAAAACGTATCAAATCGATGCAATCGAGTAATTTCGTTAACTCCATCCAAACTTGACTAACGAAAAATGCTAATATGACTTATTTTAATAATATCTATCTCCCATGTGGCGAATACCTTCAATGAATGGGTCCTTTCTTTGTAATGGCGAGTTGATTGCTGAAAAAAAAAACAATTGAGTTGATCGCAACCATGTCTTCGAGATTTTGAGTCAAGGGAAGATGAATATGTATTAACTGGAATCATAGGATTGGATCGTTGAATATGTAGGTTTAACTGTGAGCTTTCATGCATTTTTTTAATTTTTTTTAGCATATCTGCAAATTGGCAAGCCCCTCTGTTATTGCCTATCCAAGTCACTTCGATGTGTGCGTTCAAGGCAGTGCCTCCTCTATTCACTCGGTGATTGTGTGGTCGGTTTTGAGATCTTCTGGAATTGTGATAAAATTCCGTCGTCCAAGATTAACTAACACACACTCATCCATGTTCAACCTTTTTGGAGCATTCTGGGAGTGGCATCTGCCAGTTTCTAGCTGATCTAAAAGCATCGGCTGTTCAACTCCTACCTTTCATGGCTTCAGAGCCAAATCTTGGCAACTCCTCCCGTGTTTGGTTTCTTATATTGCCATTTACGAAAATTATCACATTGCCTGTAGAAATTTCATCATGTTGTGATTTATCTGCGGTAAATTGTGTGAATCGGTTGGGTACATACAAGAAAACTAATGAATATAGCATATGTGGATTTCATTTGGATGTTTTCCATCTGTGGCACCTGCCATAGGGTCATGGAATCTGATTTCTCCGTGACAGCAGGTAGGAGGTTCCATGGATATGCTAGGTTTGATGGTCCAAATTACCCTGGTATCTTCATTTGGGTAAATCTGAAGGTATCTGATCGAGCAAAAGGTACATTATAGTCGACTTCCTCGAGAGAAATCATGAATTGTGCGAATCAAGCCAATCGAGGCGCGATGTGATCGGCTTGATCTCTCACAATCAATGCCACTTGAAACCAAGATTCAAAGAGCGAAGCATAAACATATAAAAGGAGGAGCACGCACAAGTTTAGAAAGCCAAGACTCCACATCAATTGACATTTGTTCTACGGATAGGTTGCATCATACAATTGTGTTGATTGTATGCAAAGTGAGAGTTGGTCGGAAATTTTTTTAAGTCTTCTATGGTACCCTACTTCTAAGTAATTTCTAATAAAGCGGTGCTGCTGTAGACAAGTTACGCTGTCTCACCATATCTGCTTGCAAGGGTAAAAAATAAAATCCAACTAGTGATGATGTCGTGTACCGAGAAAAGGCCACCTTAATTGTAAAACTCGGTCCCATCAAAGCAGTAACTTCTTGTCTATGATTTGATCATCTTCATTGAATAATCCATAATAACATAGATGTCAACAATTATGTGCGCCCAACTACATCAGTCTCACCATCTTCGTTTTGTTTCTACTTCTTGGTGCCCACAGTCAGTGCCAAAAATTGTGTACGGGAATAGTTAAGTGCCAAAAATTTTAAACAAATCACTTTAGTGCTAGATTTTTATAAAAACGATCACTTAAATGCCAACTTCTTTTAAAAACGATCACTTCAGTGCTAGAGCTGACGTGACTTGCCGAAAATTCGACACGTGGCATTTTGATTATTTTTTAAGCTGACGTGGCACACCAGAGTTAGCACTAAATTAATCATTTTAAAAAAAAAGTTAGCACTGAAGTGGCCGTTTTTTTTTTATAAAAAAAAATTGGCACGATCTCACTACACAAGTTTTGGCACTAAAAATGTGCTTTCCCTGCACACAGTGATGACAAGCGAACATGGTTATAACGAATCACGTTAAACAAAATGATCTAAAGACTACATTGATAGGATACCACAAGAAGATTTCACAAATGCCAATCTGCATATCAAAATCGAATCAGTCACCATAAGCCATAAGCATATGCCCGATGAATTGAAGCGGGCCCCAATAGAGAAGACGCTATCAGGAAGAGGACGGAGAAGACGCTTTAAGCGTGAGCAACTGAACGCACGTTAAATTGAGAACGACGACCGAGCGTGCGCTCTGATGAACCTTTGAAGAGGAGAATGATGTTGCTCGATCGGCTGTCGAGACGCAAACATCAGAACGAACTCGCGATCAACGAAGAGCGAACTTTAGTGCTTTGATTTAGGGCTCATACTTCAATTTGGGGCAAAGAGAAATAGATCGGGACAGAGAGAAACGGTTAGGGTTTCAATGTGGAGGAGACGAACGATGATGTTTTGAGGAATATATTTGCTATGTAGAAGAGAGATATTATTGAAATAAGCCACATCATCATTTCGATTAGTCAAGTTAAATGGAGTTAATGGAAGGATTCGATTGTATCAATATGACAAATTTTATGATTTGATTGCACTTTTTGTACGTTTTAGAATTTAATTGCACTTTCGTGACAAGTTTTAAGATTTCTAATTAACATATATTTTTTTTAATCGAAGTTGTCCTCTTTCAGGGGTCACCTTTTATCTCTCACTCGACACTACATACAAGTGAGCATGGCTGTTTGTCTTTTATATCCCGTCGTGCCAAACAATCTCATTGCGGTCGGGATGTTGACTCAATGATTGTCATCAAAAGACGCGGAGTTACGCTTGGCTTGTCCCCTTGACTCGTAAGAGTGCAATGGATCTCGTTGAGGCAGCAAAGCCGATGCAGTCCGGCTGTTAAGGTGGATTCTGTCTTTTTCCTAGCAGTGAATTTTCTGTCGACTATTGGGGTTCGAATTTCTAAGTTAGTGGTGTTGTGTCATTTAGAGATGATTTCCTTCAAGGGATAATGACGCGAATGGTTCCCAAATTTTGGCTCAATGCATAATATTGTCCTTGAATTTTTAGTTTGTTTATTGTGGTACCTCATCTTTACCTCGATGTGCAATGTTGTCCCTCAACTTTTAATTTGTTCTCCGTGGTTCATGTTCAATTTAATTCTTGAATAAAATATTGTCCATAACATTGAATTAATGAAGAGACAACATTAAACATATCTCTTTACCTCCCCCCCCCCAAATATATATATTAAACATGTCTCTCTTTTATGCTAATGTTGTCAACCGATAAAGGATGAGACTGCACAAACCCATGGGCCGATTCAAGGCCCAACAACGAAATTGAGCTTGCTTGGGCCCGTTGTGTCTTTGGGGTACTCCGAGATTGGAGAAATTATTCAGTGGTTAAAGCTGACCAGGTCAGCATCTAACGTGGTATGTGTGACTCCATTCAAAATACGACACGTGTCTTTTCAGGCCAACTGGAAAATAAGAAACGGAAATAGGAGAGGTTCTTTTCTCTCTCTTCTAATGATGGACGACAGGGAAAAAGGACGGCAATAAATGTCAACGTTGGAACTGATGCTCTCCCTCCCGCTTAATGCTCTCTCTTTCTCTCTCTCTCTCTCTCACACACACACACACACATTTTCAAATTTTCAAGGTATTTTTCGAAGAACAGCCAAGATAGCCTCCCCCCATTCTTTCTATTCGGTTCGTCCCAGCGCTTCCCCTCTCCCAAGAGCCCCGGCGGTCTCTCCTACCTCAGATTTACCTCTTGCACGTCATCTCCATCCAAAGCCCCGTCGGTCACAGAAACCTCCGAGTCTAGTCCTCTCCTCTTCTCTTCATGGCGCATCTTTCTTCTCTCTTTCCTCAGAGGATCCCTTAGCTTGCGATTTGGTGCTGGATTGTTGCTTCATTATTGATTCCGTCGGAGTACTCGCGAAAGCCTCCTCGCCACCCGTCTTTCATTGTCAACTCCAAAGTCTCTCTCTCTCTCTCTCTCTCTCTTAATCCCGATTCTTGTCCTGCTTCTTCTCGGATTTCTGTTCTCCTTTCCTTTCGTTTTTCTCCCAATCCGTTTGTGCTGCTCTGGTTTCGCCTTGTTTTATACGACCGTTTTCTCATTTCCCCTGTTTGTTCCTTTACAGCTGTTAATGTTGAAGCTACCTCTTTTTTTTTTTTTTGTCTTGCAATTTGAGGGGCTTGAAGATATATGCAGAGAAACTTTGAGGTCTGGCTGAGAAAACGACAATGGAGGAGCACGTCGATGGAACGATTTTGGAAGGTAAACTTGAGCGCGCTCTCATTCTTTAGTAAACATAGATAACTTACATTTTCACATACGTGCATCGGCCTAATCCTGATAGCTAGTTCAAATTATGTGCTCTCAATATTTTTTTATAATTAAATCTGTTTTCACTTTGTCCTTCTTTCAATGATTGCATTTTTCTGTTTTTGTAGAGGCTGCAAAGGAAAATAACATTATGCATAGTGTTAATAGAGAATTTCAATTTAGAATTGGCATGACATTTTCCAATGAGAATGAGGCTTATAATACATATAATGCATACGCAATTTTCAAGGGATTTGGAGTGCGAAAAGGACAAAAATCAAACAACAGTAAAGTAATATTGCGTAGATGCACATTTCTTTGTAACTGTGAAGGACACTCTCCACTAATCCCGCCTCATGAACAAAGAGATGTTTATAGAACAATGAAGAGAACAGGATGTCAAGCTTGCATTAAATTCAAAATTGAAGATGGAGTTTGGATAGTTGTCGAGTTTAAGGATTCTCACAATCATCTTTTCATTGATGATAGACAAAGACACTTGATACGGTCGTATAGGCACATTCCAGATATAAGTAAAAGTATTTTGGGTTCTATGACCGGGGTAGGTATAAGGGTTACAAAAGCATATTCCTACCTTAGTAATGAAGCAAGGGGACCAGATAATGTTGGTTTTACTTTGTGTGATTATCATAATCATGTGCAAACAAACAAAAGGAAGACGATTAGCGCTGATGATTGTCAAAGTCTCATTGACCATTTTAATTGCTTACAATCAAATGAGAGCAATTTTTCGTATACATTTCAGCTAGGTAATGAACAAAGACTGACAAATTTTTTTTGGTTTGATGGTGTGTCCAAGTTGGATTATGAAAGTTTTGGAGATGTTATGGTGTTTGATACTACTTCTCGTACGAACAAGTATAATATGATATGTGCACCTTTTGCTGGTTTGGATCATCACTGGAAGAATGTTATATTTGGTTGTGCATTTCTATTGGATGAAACTATTGCTTCATTTGTTTGGGCATTTCAGTCCTTTTTAAAGGTAATCAACAATAAACCACCAAAGACTATTTTCACTAATCAAGATCATGCCATGGCAAATGCCATTAAAAGTGTTCTTCCCAATACTGATCATCGTTTGTGTATATGGCATTTTGGAAAAAATGCTACGCACCACATTGCCCATCTTCTTGGAAAGGCCGATTTTCACAATAAATATTGGCAAAAGCTTCTGTATCACTGTGAATGTGAACTGGAATGGAGAATACATGGAAAGCTATATGTGAAGAGTGGAGTTTGCAGGATAACAGGTGGTTGGATAGTATATATCACTTGCGGCATAAGTGGTGTCCTGCATTTGGGCGTGATGTTTTTTCTGCTAGAATTAGATCTACACAAAGAAGTGAGAGCACAAATAATGTTTTCCAAGATATGGCATGTAAGACTATGACTTTGTCTGAGTTTGTCCATCATTATGAAAAGCAAGCAGAAAAAATGCGCAATACTGAAGTTGTTGATGACTTTGAGTGTGCTCGAGGAAAGCCACGTGTTATGGTTGAGAATAGTAGATTTTGAAACATGCTGCAAATGTATACATTCATGTCATATATAGAAATTTCCAAGCTGAGTTCTAGCATGCTTTGTCTAAACATGCTCTTAGTTCAGAAGTTGATGGGCCATCGAATATTTATATCTTGGGAACTAAAAGTAGTGAAAGGAAGCATATCGTCCATTTTAATCCGAGCGAATCTATTATTAAATGTAGTTGCAAGTTATTTGAAATGCAAGGATGGTTGTGTAGGCATATTTTGTGCATCTTGACTCATGTTGTGAATGTCACAAGTATCCCATCACAATACATTTTGAAGAGGTGGAAAAAAGCAGCAAAGGAAGGGACACCTTGTGATGAGATAGGACAAAACTCTCATGGTGCAGCTAAATCAAAAACGCTGCGTTTGAAGAGGTTGATGCGATTAGCTTTTAGTGTTATGAGCTCTAGTGTCAATAATGATGTTAAAGAATGTCACGCCTCACGCTCCGGCCACGAGCGCGCGACTCCTTGCAAACATAAACTCTCTCGAGGTCCCAGGATTCACATAAGTCGAGAGATGAACCATATCGATAGCAAGTGGAATCGATAATATACAAACTCTTCCGTACAATAATAAAAAGGGACCTGGATAACGAGAGTAACAATAGATACATAAACTCTTAAATGTTCATACAAGAGTACTGGCAAACTAAACATGCTGGTCAGTATGGGTGGCAGGACTAGTACAAAAGACAATCATCACTACTCCCAAAGAGACAGGCATCGAGGTCACCATCAAAATATCAGACTAGAAACAGAAACTCCTAAGTCGATCTATTGGAATCGTCAATCTCCCCAGCCTCCTTAGTGGGCTCGTACTCCGATAGGGTCTCCGAGCAAACCTCCACGGTGTCCTTCAATGTCTCGTCAGCTGACGGCTCTACCAGATTGCCTCTGTAGCCTCTATCTCGATGACCTCGTTGGTGTCCTCCAAGGTCGGGGTCCTCTCAGGAACTTTTTTCGAGCCGGCTACTGATCCCTCGGCCTCCACCGAATTTCGAGCGGGATGACACCAACTAGGGACTACCCCACGGGATACCTCAGTGGGCTTCAGTGACCCCGTAGAAACATCCTCTACCTTTCTAAATTAGGCATCATATCTATGAGGTTTCCAACTGCTGCCACCCTCGTCAACCTAGACAACGATGCATTTTCTAACATACATAGTTCCCTGTCTGTCCAAGAACTCCTAAAAATATATCGACATCTCTTTTGGGTCACCAAATTTGATGGACAACATGATCACGGATAAGGATTTGAAAATGGGGTCCCATAACGGGGTGAGATTTACATCTCAGTAAGGTAGGTTCTAACCCTAGGTTAGGCTGACCGTACACTCAGGTAAATGCAATCAAGGACAAACGCACATGCAACCACATGAGATATTCAACGGTTATTAAACAACATGCAGATGAAACGAGTGTCAGACATGCAGTCATGGTACCATATCACATCACTAGAATCAAACATACATTGCCATGCCAAATCACACTTTCCACCCTTCCAGTCCTCCTCATTTTCACCATTGTGTTTAGAACGCCTTAAGCTCGGTCCGCGTAAATATGCCTCAGACCATCACATTGACAAACCCGCGTAAACGCATTGGGTTTTCAATTTCACTCCAGGCCTGTGTCGACATATCTCAAACTCCGTCTCGCATTTCAAGGCATCAAGACTATGGCCATCTCAACCCTGTATCTCGTACCCCTCAGGGTATAGTTCAACTCAAACCCCGCGCCTCAGCACCTTAGGGTATCCATCCACACAACCTCGCGTCTCAACACCTCAGGGTGTCACAATTTCTCAGACATGCCAAATACTCATTTCAACTCATAACATATGATCAAATGCAAACTCATGCAACAAGCAACATCTATGGCATGCGAGACATTTAAATTCAACATTCAAATGCGACAATCAATTCATGACACGAGCATTATCAAGTATTCAGGCCAATCATATTTCTCAAGGATGCACAAAGGACAATCTCACCACAAACTTCTAAGAATCAATCTCATTCACACTCAACTTCCCCAATTGAGTCCAATCCTCCTAGCTAAGGTTTAGAAACTCTTTACCTCAAGCTTAATTCAACAAAATTCTCCTTCCAAACACTTCAATGGTTCGGTCCAATTATCCCAAGAATAAGTCAATCGCGCAACCTAAGAAAATTCATCTAATCGTCAATTTTTCTTACTTAATTCACCAATCCATGAAACATAAACCACATTGACATGTTTATCGACATCCTAGCACGTCTCAATGATGAATTTGAGACTCAATTCCAACACCAAAAGCCTCCCACAGATTCGGTACGCACAGAATCGAAACAGGGAATTTTCGATTTTGTGCATATCTCAACCAATCAGCCCTTAAACTAACTTAAATTCTCAATTTATCCACTAATCTACTTGCTAATATGTAGTTCTAGGGTTTGGAGAGCCTCACCGAAAATTTGAAACCAAGGCAACGCCAGGAAGTCCTTGAACGGCTTCGGTTCCTTCGGGTCTTCAACCGGTCAGTTTTTATCTTTTAAACACAAGACTCATTTGGGATCAAAACTCCATCAAATTCATCCAATATTTTTACCACGATTTAGGCTACATGTCTTCTAGATGTCCACAAAATTTGCCCGAAAAGAATCAAAGGTTTCGGGGTCCTATGGAGTCTAAACAGTGGCTTACCTCCAACTGCGACGATTTTCGTCGACTTCCGGGAGAATGGCCAGCCGGGACTCCTCAGTGGGTCAAATGACCTGATTCCACTTGGAGGATGTCGGCAAGAAGATGAGGAAGGGGCTGGTGGTCAGTTCGGGTCCAGGCGGTGGCCGAAGGTCTACGGCGGGGGGCAGCGACTGATCGGCTGGAGCTCTATCTCGGCGAAAAGGAAGAGAAGAAGAAGATGATGATCGATAGATTGGAGGGGGTTCGGTTGAAGAGAGAGAGAGGGTGAGGTATATACACAAATAGCTTGGTCAACTTAGTTAAATGGTAGGTTAAAAGTGTCCTTCTCTACATCAAGGCTTAATCCTTTGACACTTGTCCAAGGGTCAATCAATGCCCATCCAACGGCTGTTATTTCTTCTCATTTTCAGCAGCCTTGGGGTGGTTAATGACCAAAATGCCATCATCTAATTATAAATGCAAGGTAATGGCTTGAGGGGCAAAATGGTAATTTTACTCTCGACGTCTGAAACGTCATTTTTCTAATTTCAATTTTCTTCGATAAGGCGACGGCCAATCTAATTATAATGTTGAAATCTTTGATTCTCCATTTTCTAATTTCGAGATTTGTTTATGAATTATTTCTCTATCAGACGTGGTTTCATCCTATCTCGAACTGACGGTCGATTTTTGCAGACATTACGCGTATCGACCTTGTGATTCATATCACACTTAGGGCTCTTTAATTCATGGAGTTGGTTGTTACGTAATTGTGAGGGTCCATCACTAGTTTCGACGATCTCGAACGTCACTGTTCGATTTAGAAAAATTTTGTAAATTATACATTAGTTAAGTGGCATCACCCGCGCTCCAATCGTATAACGCTAGCAATACATTCTTTAATCGTTCTTAGATCGGCTTTTTTATGGCTCTAAATGTACCCTCGACAATCCTTATGATCAAAGTGTCATTTCCTATTCGAGTTCCCTAGGTCCACGTATCTTGCCTCGCATTAGCCTTTCTCTTTTGGTCAGTCAACTCGAGATTGATCAGATCCGAGTGAGATACGACTGAAATATATCGTTAGATACATTCTCATTAATGAGTCTCGAAGTGACAAGAAAAATCAGAATGTCACAACTCTTCCCCCTTATAAAAATTTCGTCCTCGAAATTTACAACAAACTCAATTACTCAAACAGATTGGGGTATTGAAGCCTCATCGTTTCTTCGCTTTCCCACGTAGCGCCTTCGGTTCTATGGTGCTCCCAAATAACTTTAACCAATGGAATCGTTTTATTCCTTAGAATTTGCTCCTTTCGATCTTCGATCCTAACTAGCTTCTCCACATAGAATACTCTATCATCCACTTCTATAACCTCGTAGTCCAGCACATGCGTTGGGTTCGGTTCGTACTTCCGTAGCATGGACACATGGAAGACGTTGTGCACTTGGGATAGATTAGGCGGTAAGGCCAGTCTGTAGGCTAAGGTCTTAATTGGTTCCAAAATCTCAAATGGACCTACATAACTTGGACTCAGTCTCAGTTTTCCTTTCTTTCCGAATGGAGATAATCCCCTCATCGGCGATACCTTAAGAAAAACATGATCGCCTACTTGAAACTCCAAAGGCTTACGCCGTTTATCCACATAACTCTTCTGACGACTTAGTGCCGTCTTCAATCTATTCCGAATTATTTTCACTGCCTCAACTGATTGCTCTACCAATTCTGGGCCTGTAATACTTCTTTCTCCATCCTCGTCCCAACAAATCGGGGTTCTGCAAGCCCTTCCATAGAGTGCCTCAAAAGGTGTCATTCGAATGCTTTGTTGATAGCTGTTATTATATGCGAACTCTACCAAATGCAACTGATCCTCCCATCCACCTTTGAAGTCTATTACGCACGCTCACAACATATCCTCGAGCGTCTGAATTGTTCTCTCCGATTGTATGTCCGTTTGTGGATGGTATGCAGTGCTAAATTGTCGTTGAGTCCCCATGGCATCTTGAAGGCTTTTCCAGAAGTTCGCTGTGAACTTGGGGTTTCTGTCTGATGTGATCGTCACGAGTACTCCATGTAATCTCACTATCTGCCGCATATACAACTCGGCATATCTATCCATCGCGAAATCCTTTCGCACAGGAATGAAGTGTGCAGACTTGGTCAACCTATCCACGACTACCCAAATAAAATCATGGCCTCTTTGGCTCCTTAGGAGTCCCATCACAAAATCTATCGTTACGTGCTCCCATTTCCATTCAGGATTTCTAATGGCTGTAATAATCCACCAGGCTTACAGTGTTGGGCCTTCACCTGCTAGCATGTCAAGCACTTTGTACATACTTCGCTACATCCACTTTCATCCCGTTCCACTAATAATGTTGACACAAGTTCTGATACATCTTCGTGCTTTCTAGGTGAATACTATAATTGCTCCTATGAGCCTCTGATAAAATTCTTTCCCCGAGTTCTTCATCCTTTTGCACACATAGACGTCCTCGGAATTTCAAGATTCCATCCTCTAACACTTGGAATTCTGGTTTTCTTTTTATCACGCCCATCTCCAGGATTTTTTGAATTTTTGGGTCCGTATGCTGCAAGGCTTTTATCCGTCCGTATGCTGCAAGGCTTTTATCCTTTCCTGAACCTCAAATTCTATTCTCAGTGTGGCCATCAAACTGAACAGTTGATAGACTTTCAATCTGAACTCAGAATCCCTCAAGTTCTCAAATAACGACCACCCTTTTACCAGTAAACAGGCAATAGTCAATTTCTGACTAAGCGCATCCGCGACTCTGTTTGCCTTCCTAGGGTGATACAATATATCGCAATCATAATCCTTAAGTAGTTTCATCCATCGACGCTACCTCATATTCAATTACTTATGGGAAAACAGATACTTCAGGCTTTGATGGTCAGTGTAAATCTAGAACTTCTCGCCACACAAATAATGCTACCAGATTTTCAGAGCAAAGGTGATCGCTGCTAATTTCAAATTGTAAGTCGGATAGCTCATTTCGTGCGGACTTAGCTATCGGGACACGTAGGCCACTACTCTTCCATGTTGCATTAGCACACAGCTTAGTCCCTTTAGCGAAGCATCGCTATATATCTCATAGCCTCCTGTCCTGATGGGATCGTCAATACCGATGCGTTTGTCAATTGATACTTGAGCTCTTGGAAACTCCTTTCGCACTTATCCGTTCATTCGAACCTTGTTTCTTTCTTAGTCAATTTCGTCAGTGGCATAGCTATGGATGAAAACTTCTCCATGAAACGTCCGTAATATCCTGTCAATCCTAAGAAACTTCAGACTTCCGTGACCGTAGTAGGCCTAGGCTAATTCGTTACAACTTCGATCTTTGCAGGATCCACCGCAATTCCTTCTCCTGACACAACATGGCCAAGAAATGCCACTTTATTCAGCCAGAACTCGCATTTGCTAAATTTAGCGTAAAGCAAGTGTTCCCTTAGGGTCTGCAAAACAATCCTCAGATGCTCTTCATATTCTTCGTTACTCCTTGAGTAAATCAGGATATCGTCGATAAAAACTATGACAAATCTATCCAAGAATTCCTTGAACACCCAATGCATCAAGTCCATAAATGCAGCTGGAGCATTGGTCAATCCAAAAGGTATCACAGTGAATTCGTAATGACCATACATTGTCCTAAAAGCGGTTTTAGGTATGTCTTCTTTCTTAATTCTCAACTGGTGATATCCGACCCTGAGGTCAATCTTAGAGAACACCGCAGTTCCTTGCAACTGATCAAATAGGTCATCAATCCTTGGCAGTAGGTATTTATTCTTCACATTCACTTAATTCAATTGTCTATAATCGATGCATAGACGCAAGGACCCATTCTTTTTCCTTACAAACAATACCAGAACTCCCCACAGTGAAGCACTCGGTCGAATAAATCTTTTGTCCAGTAATTCCTGCATTTGCACCTTTAACTCCTTTAGTTCGGATAAGGACATCCTATAGGGTGCCTTCGAAATCGGCTCCGTTCCGACAGCTAACTCAATCATGAATTCTATTTCTCGCTCTAGTGGCAACCTTAGCAACTCTTGAGGAAATATGTCAAGAAACTCACGCACTATCGGGATACTTTCTAGTTTAGGCTCCTCGGTAATCGTGTCCATAACTGTGACTAAGTACACTTGACATCCTTCAGTCATCAACTTCGTCACTTCAAGGGACGAGACAAAAGGAATCAAGGTTCATTCTCGACTTCCAACGAATTCGAAATTAGGGCGACCTTCTAGATAGAAACGAATTATCCTACTACCACAATCCACTACTACCCCCTGTTTATCCAACCAGTCCATTCCTATGATCACATCGAAGTCATACATGGGCAACACAGCTAAATTGATACTCTCTTTACTACCACCAATTACGATCCTACAGTCAGCACAGCCCAACGAAACCAGTACATTATCTTTCGGTGGGGTGGCAGCATGCAGAATCACACTCAACAGTTTTAACTTCATATCAACCAAATCAGCAAACCGAGCAGACACAAACGAGTGTAATGCGCTAGGATCAAACAAAGCATACGCAACTTGGTCACATAAATAAACCGTACCTGTGACCACGCCTAGTGTTTCTTCTGCTTCCCTGCGGTCTACTGCATAAACTCTCCCCTAAATTGAGTGTCGGTTCTGATCAATTTGGGGAGTGGCAGCTAACGGTCCAACCTGTGGTCGCTGCCCTTGAGGTCTATTCGCTGGAGCTTGGTTCGGACATGTCCTTATCTGATTGCCTATCTAATCACACTTGAAGCACGCTCCCATTCTTGTCGGGCAAGGTCCATTACCATGCCTTCTGCCACAGAGGAGACAGCTCCAGTTCACGAGGTTCTGCGGCTTCACAATATTCTTTATTATCGGAGGGACAAAGCGTCTATTGCCAGTCATTGGTCTCTTACCAATTTGACGATTGTCTCTGAATGAATTAAACCACGATCTAGATGCGACATTCCTCTCCTTCAAGTCCTTCTCAATCATTGGTCCCCGTTCATAGATTTTCTTGTAGGTCCTCAAGTTCAGGGCTATCATCTGGCTGCGAAGCTCAGGCCTCAGTCCATCCCGAAACTTCCCCGCCTTCTCCAGGGGATCCTCTACCGATTGGGGTATGTACCTTGACAGCCTAGAGAATTCAGCTTCATACTGATCTGCGGTCAGTTGATTCTGACGTAGCTGTAAGAACTCTACTTGCTTCCTTTCTTAAGCTGTCTCGGAGAAATACTTGCATTGAATGCCGTAGTAAAGGCATTTCAAGTTAAGGCCGTTTCTTCTAGAAAGACTCCATTCTTGGTGGCAGCCCACCAATCATTTGCGGTACCTTCTAGCGGGTACACCGCCAATAGCACTTTCTCTTCGTCCGTGCATCTTAAGACTCTAAAGGCCTTCTCCAGTTTCTCGATCCATCTCGGTGCTAGTTCGGGATCTCCAGTCCCATCAAACTGGGTCGGCTTCAGCTTGATAAATTGCTCGACCAGTTGGCCCATCTGCCTGGCTACAACAATTTCTTCCTAAGCATTCACTACCTCATTGCCCTGGTTTTGATCGCCATTGTTTCCATTGCCCCCGTTATTGCCGTTATTGGCATTGACGGCAGCTATTGCGGCTTCTACCGCTTGGGCTATGGCAGCATCCCTATCTTGGGTTTGCCTGTCAATGAGATCGCTAATTCTTTCAAGCGCCCTCAGTACTCCGTTCATTCTCGGGTCTTCCATCACAGGTAGCCTTGAATTAGAGGCTCCGCTCCTGGGCCTTCTAAGTCTCCTAGATGGATTACTCATTCTTATATGTTTATACTAAGCCTGGTCCACCACAATTTCATCAAGGAGTTAATAACTCATTCATCCAACCAAGTCCAGAGCTACCAAACTATGCCTTAATAGAAACAGTCACAATATAACAACCTTCCACACAACAAATTCCATAGACACTTCAATAAGCAGTTCATGGTTATTCCTCAATTCCGTCCACTCCAACGATTCACCAAAACTAACCATGCTCATTCACTTAACAGACCAGAATCTGGAAATGACTTTCAGCGCGAAACATAGAACTTCATCCTCGTATATCACCACAATCCTGCCAAGGCCAAATGCCAATCACATGCGCCAAGTCATATGCCATGCATCTCGTGTCTTATTCTAGTAAGTCTTCTAAGGTCTCGCTACCCGTCATTGTCCCAACTTAATTCTCCTTATCACTCCAATCCTCAATTAATTATGGATCGAGCTGACCTTACTCTGACACCAAGCAAAGCGGGGATGTCACACCTCGCGCTCCAGGCACGAGCGTGCGACTCCCTGCAAGCATAAACTCTTTCAAGGTCCCAAGATTCACATAGGTCGAGAAATGAATCATATCGATAGCAAACGGAAGCGATAATATACAAAATCCTCCGTACAATAATAAAAAGGGACCTGGATAATGAGAGTATCAATAGATACATAAACTCTTAAATGTTCATACAAGAGTACTGACAAACTCAACATGCTGGTCAGTAGGGGTGGCAGGACTAGTACAAAAGACAATCATAACTACTCCAAAAAAGAGACAGGCCTCGAGGTCACCATCAAAATATCAAACTAGAAACAGAAACTCCTAAATCGAGCTACTGGAGTCGTCAGTCTCCCCAGCCTCCTCAGTGGGCTCGTACTCCGAGAGGGTCTCCGAGCAAACCTCCACGGTGTCCTCCAACGTCTCGTCAGCTGACGGCTCCATCAGATCATCCTCGATAGCCTCTATCTCGATGACCTCGTCGATGTCCTCCAAGGTCGGGGTCCTCTCAAGAACGTTCCTCAAGCCGGCTACTGTTCTTTCGGCCTCCACCGAATCCCAAGTGGAATGACACCAACTAAGGACTACCCCACGGGGTACCTCAGTGGGCTTCAGTGGCCTCGTAGAAACATCCCCTACTTTTCTAAACTAGGTCTCGTACCTATGAGACTTCCAATTGCTGTCACCCTTGTCGACCTAGACTACGATGCATTTCCTAACATACACAGTTCCCTGTCCGTCAGGGAACTCCTCAAAATATACCGGCATCTCTTTCGGTTCACCAAATCTGATGGGCAACATGATCACGGCCTAGAATCTGAAAATGGGGTCCTGTAACGGGGTGAGATTACATCTCAGTAAGGTAGGTCATAATCTTAGGTTAGGCTGACCGTACAGCCAAGCAAATGCAATCAAGGACAAGCGCACATGCAACCACATGAGATATTCAACGGTCATAAAACAACATGCGGATGAAACGAGTGTCAAGCATGCAGTCATGGTACCATATCACATCACTAGAATTAAACACACATTGCCATGTCAAATCACACTTTCCACCCTTCCAGTCTTCCTCATTTTCACGCTCGCGTTTAGAACGCCTCAGGCTCGGTTCGTGTAAATACGTCTCAGACCATCACATTGACAAACCTACGTAAATGCATCAGGTTTTCAATTTCACTCCAAGCCTATGTCGATACATCTCAAACTCAGTCTCGCGTTTCAACGTATCAGGACTATGACCATCTCAATCACGCGTCTCGTACGCCTCAGGGTATCGTTCAACTCAAACCTCGCGCCTCAGCACCTCAGGGTATCCATCTACACAACCCCGCGTCTCAACGCTTCAGGGTGTCACATTTTGTCCAAGTTACTTCTCTTTTTGTCCAAGTTTCTTCTTTTTTTGTCTTTGATGCACTTGCTAGTACTAGTACATCTGAGAATTCTTAATTGGCTAGGTCAAGGTCGGCCAGTGAGACGATGGGGGATAAGCTTCATCGTCGGAGATTCTCGAACGAGGAAAAGGACCCAATGACTTCGCGAAGGACTATCTTTAACAGAATATATCATTTCTTGGCCCGTAGGTCCTGACACAAGCTCAGACATGCCAAATGCTCATTTCAATTTATAACATATGATCAAATGCAAACTCATGTAACGAGCAACACATCTATGGCATCCGAGACATTTAAATTCAATATTCAAATGCGACAATCAATTCATGACACGAGCATTGTCAAGTATTCAGGCCAATCACATCTCTCAAGCATGCACAAAGGACAATCTCACCAAAAACTTCTAAGAATCAATCTCATTCACACTCAACTTCTCCAATTGAGTCCAATCCTCTTAGCCAAGTTTAGAAACTCCTTACCTCAAGCTTAATTTAACAAAATTCTCCTTCCAAGTAATTCAATGGTTCGATCCAATTATCCCAAAAACAAGTCAATCGCGCAACCTAAGGAAATTCATTCAATCGTTAATTTTTCTTGCTCAATTCGCCAATCCATGAAACATAAACCTCATTGACATGTTCATCGACATCCTAGCATGTCTCAATGATGAATTTGAGACTCAATTCCAACACCAACAGACTTCCACAGATTCGGTATGCACAGAACCGAAACATGGCATTTTCGGTTCTGTGCATATCTCAACCAATCAGCCCTTAAACTAACTTAAATCCTCTACTTATTCATTAATCTACTTGCTAATATGTAGTTCTACGGTTTGGAGAGCCTCACCAAAAATTTGAAGCCAAGGCGATGCCGGGAAGTCCTTGAACGGTGCCGGTTCCTCCTGGTCTTCAACAGGTCAGTTTTATCCTTCAAACCCAAGACCCATTTGGAATCAAAACTCTATCGAATTATCCAAACTTTTTACCACAGTTTAGCCTACATGTCTTCTAGATGTCCACAAAATTTGACCGAAAGAATCAAAGGTTTCGGGATCCTACGGAGTTTAAATAATGACTTACCTCCAACTGCGACGGTTTTCGTCGACTTCCGAGAGAATGGCCGGTCGGGACTCCTCAGTGGGTCAAATGACCTGATTCTACTTGGAGGATGTCGGCAAGAGGATGAGGAAGGGGCTGGTGGTCAGTTCGGGTACAAGCGGTGGCCAGAGGCGGCGGTCGACGATGGCGAACAGGCGGGCAGCGGCTGGTCGGCTGGAGCTCTCTCTCGGTGAAGAGGAAGAGAAGAATAAGAAGATGATCGGCAGATTGGAGGGGGTTCGGTTGAAGAGAGAGAGAGGGTGAGGTATATGCACAAATGGCTTGGTCAACTTGGTTGAATGGTAGGTTAAAAGTATCCCTATATACATCATGGCTTAATCCTTTGACACTTGTCCAAAGGTCAATCAATGCCCATCCAACGGCTGTTATTTCTTCTCATTTTCGGAAGCCTTGGGGTGTGGTTAATAACCAAAATGCCCTCATCCAATTATAAATGCAAGGTCAAGGCTGAAGGGGCAAAATGGTAATTTTACTCTCGACGTCCGTAACATCGTTTTTTTAATTTCAATTTTCTTCGATAAGGCGGCCAATCCAATTATAATGTTGAAATTCTTGATTCTTTATTTTCTAATTTCGAGACTCGTTTCTGAATCATTTCTCTATCAGACGTGATTCTAGCCTATCTCAAACTGACGGGCGATTTTTGCAGACATTACGCGTATCGACCCTGCGATTCATATCACAATTAGGGCTCATCAATTCATGGCGACTTAGGTTATCATGTAATTGTCATGGTCTATCACTAGTTCCGACGGTCTCGATCGCCACTGTTCGATTTAGGAAAATTTTACAAATTATACATTGGTTAAGCAGCATCACCCGCGCTCCAATCGTATAACGCTAGCAATGCATTCCTTCATCGTTCTTAGATCGATATTTTTATGGCTATAAATGTCCCATCGACAATCCTTATGGTGAAAGTGTCATTTCCTATTTGAGTTCCCTAGGTCCACGTACCTTGCCTCGCGTTAGCCTTTTCCTTTTGGTCAATTAATTCGAGATTGATTTGATCCAAGCGAGATACGACTGAAATACATTGTTAGATACATTCTCATTAATGAGTCTCGAAATGACAGTAAAAATCAGAATGTCACACAAAGGAGCTTGCAACTACAACTTTTTTGCAACTTCGCTCCCAAATTACAAAGAAAATGCGGTGTTTAACTGGTAGTGATCATGTTGATTTATTGACAGAAAATGATGAATCTGAAGATGCAGAAAATTATCGAAGTCGAGTACGTGATCCCCTTCGAAGAAGACCAAAAGGTGTACCAAATAATAGAATGAAGAGCATTGGGGAGAAGCGAAAGAGAAAAGCTTCTTCTTGTGCAAGAGTCATCTCGCCCAAGATATGATAGGTTATTTAATATAATAGAATGATTCCATCTAATTTTTTTAGTTTATTTAGCTTATGAATATGGAAATCCGACACATACAAATTCTTCAATATGATGAGGTTGCTAGATTGTTACTTTCTTGCGATAGCATATGGGAAGTGTAAATATTCTTTTCTCACATTGAGTTGTGTTAATCATTATTTTTAGATAACAGGAGTGTGAAAGCTGTCCGAAAGAAGACCATTGAAGATGGTAGTCTCGTAATATCCGTCGCTGATTCAAGAGTGATTTTGGAGAATGAAATGAGCTTTGCCTTTGCTTATTTGACTATCTTTGAAAATAACATTACTTTTTTGCGCTTAGTGATAGAATTTTTTTGGCTTTTTTGTTGATTTATGGAGTTGACGGTGATTCAGGTATTGAAGCCGCACCAAGGCAGCACACATCACCAGCTTATGCTTCATATGTTATGATTATTTTGAGATATAATGAATGTAATTTTGAACAACTTAGCTTTCGCAAGGAACTTTTGGCATATATAGTTTGCCTTTTAAATATGCTTATTGCATCTCACCACAAGGTCATACATGAAAAGAAGTCCAATGGCAACATGAAATATTCAAAAAATCATTTTCTTGCTCTTGGGGTTGATGAAATTGAAGTCTCAAACAGCAAGGACATCAAGAGTAGGGTTTTGGATGCTATAACTAGTAGTTTTTTTTTTCCTCTTTTGTGGCCGAACTAGAATTGATATTTTTTCTTTCGTCTTCTGTATATGCTATTTTGAGAGAATTTTTGCCTAAGATTCCATCCATTTCGATTTATGAAAATATGTAATGATGTTCATTTCTCTAATACGATTGTATTATGTGTTTAAATGTGCCTCAATGAACCTACTCCATCCCCCTCTCCTAAGAAGTGGAATTAGAGTTGAGATCAGGTTTAAGGAAAAATATGTTCTTTTGTTTGGATAAGTAAATTGCTCTAATTGCCTCTCTTTCTGATGAATTTGATCGAAATGCATGATAGACGGCAATCATTTTTTTATGTCCACATTCAAAATGCACAACAATAAGAGGTCTTCAAATAAAAGAAAGATGAGCGAAGAAACACTTGAACAAATAAGTTCGCAAGTCATAAAAAATGACTATGCTCAAAAGAATGGGGACAGTGCATCTATACCACTTCTATCCAATTGTAATCACTTCTATCAAAGAACAATCAAATATAGAACACTCAAAATGGAGCGGAAACTGCAGATTCATCAAAAAAGCTAAGAACTTTTCGAAAAAGAAAGCAATATATAAATTCAGTATTCAGAAAAATTGACATTGCCAAATTGCTAGCAATTAGCAAGCTATCTGGTTACAACTGGGCACGTATTATAGAATTGAGCTTTTTCTACAAATAAATCGTTGCTACAAATTTGTTCTTCAATGGGCAAAATTGAGCACAGATCCATCATGCAAAGAGAACTACGAATTCTACGTTTTTATTGATATCATATAACACCATTAGGCCTGCTGCTATCTTCATTTCTTTTGCTTCTCAAGCGTCCTTCAACTGTGCATTTGGTGCATTTTTCAGTCTTCTCAAATGGGTATCATGAGCTGAAATTGGCAAAATTCTTCAATGCACTGCTTTGGAATTAGATCTACCTGTGAAATAGCCACTCTTTCATAGTCAATCAGACCTTTCAACTTTAAAATCATCTTGGCCGATCAACACCTCAAGGTAATTGAATATAGACCTTTTGCAAAAAATGAGCTTGAAAATGCCACTTAACAAAACAAGAGGGCTAGGAAGATTGTATGAAGCAAAATAGCTGAACAAATTGATTGATACTTTCAAAGAACCATCTCATAAAATCCTTGTAGTCGAACTAGAATAATGTCTAACCATATCCAAGACACCAAAATCAACATACGCAGCTAAAAAGATATACAAAAATATGAAAGAACAGTAATATTGTATTTCGAAAGATTCTTGATATCAATAGAAAGTCAGTTATTGCCCAACATTATAAAGAAAAACATAAAATAGAACACAACTACCGGCATAAAAAACATTAGAAACACTCTTAAGGTCTTTCAACATTATTCACCAGTCAAACTTCAAGTCAGCCTACATTTGGCACTCACCAAAAGTCTCGCATTGATATCTTCTTAGGACATTCAATTAGCCCATGGGTTAGGACATAGTAGCTGCTCTGCCAGACGGGTGTGAGGTCAATTGTGGTAAGAAGGCTAAGAGTTTGTTGTGTCATTCACCCAAAAAAGAAGTATCAACCAATAGCTTCTATTGAATTGAACACCCGACAGAGTGGAGACTAGAGTATTGGAAGGAGGTTCATTTGAAACTTCGAACAAACTCATACAACATGTCTTCAATGCATATAAAAAAAAGAGGCTCATTTCGATTGACAACCTCAACCAATTTGAAAATTCTCACCTAATGTTGGAATTAGACAATTATCTAGCAGATTTCAATAAATCGGAAATGCCAAGTGAATCTCCATTACTATCTCAACATGGACAGAAATAAAATCGCTCACATGCATGCAAATAGAAGCATAGCCCAACACGACAACTAAAAGGCCGGAGTAAAATTCCAAAAGCCTTATGCATTAGACGTTATTAGATTCTAGCTATCGCACAATATTACAAAATAGTGCGAAACCAGAGCAGCACAAACGGATTGGGAGAAAACAAAAGGAAAGGAGAATATAAATCCGAGAAGAAGCAGGACGAGAATCGGGATTGAGAGAGAGAGAGAGAGAGAGAGAGCGCGTGACCTTGAAGTTGACAATGCAAGACGGGTGGCAAGGAGGCTTTCGCGAGTACTCCGAAGGAATCAATAATGAAGCAACAATACAACACCAAATCTCAAGCTAAGGGATACTTTGAAGAAAGAGAGGAGAAGGATACGCCATGAAGAGAAGAGGGGATGACTAGACTCGGAGGTTTCTCTAACTGGCGGGGCTTTGGATGGAGACGACGTGCAAAAGTCAAATTTGAGGTAGGAGATACCGTTGGGGCTCTTGGGAGAGGGGAGGCATTGGGACAAACCAAATAAAAAGAATGGGAGAGGCTATCTTGGCCGTTCTTCCAAAAAAAACCTTGAAAACTTGAAAATATATGTGTGAGAGAGAGAAAGAGAGAGCATTAGGCGGGAGGATAATAACAGTTCCAACGTTGACATTTATTTCCGTATTTTTTTACTATCATCCATCTTCAGAGGAGGGAGAAAATAAACTCTCTTATTTACGTTTATTATTTTTCAATTGACCTAAAAAATTACACGTGTCGCATTTTAAATGGAGTCACACGTAGCAGATGCTCACCTGATCAGGTTTAACCACTGAATAATTTCTCCCGAGATTGAGAGGCGAAATTGCTAGAATCCCAACAGCCGAATTGGTCAACTCCATTGGTGGACCCCTTAATTGGGAGCTAACCGGAGACTCTGAGGAGCGATCGGAGGGGGAGATGGCGGATTCCGTCATCGCCGCGGCGTGGATTCTCGCGATACTTGCCGTGTTCTGCCTCGCTCATTGCATCGAAGACAAATGTGCCGCTTGCAATGCCGTCGCGGTACTTTCAATTTCTGTGGCTCAGTCCAATGGCGAGGATTTACGGATCGCTTCCTCACTTCGTCCTGGTTTATACTGTTGCGATCGGCGAATCTCGCTTCTCAATAAGAAATTGATTTTCCGTTTTCGTTTTAAGTTTTGCGATTTCGAGCAGGTCGTCGATCTAACTTCGGTGCCGATGGTTTTTGGCAGGGAGAGCTGGAAATCGGTCTTTCCAATGTGAGTGAGTGCATGATGTTTCCTCTGTGGATTCAACTAACTGCAGAGAGTTTGTGTTAAAGGTTTGGGTTTTTCCTCCTTGTGTTGGTTCTGTCCAGGAAAAACCGAGGAATCATTTGGATATGAGGCATCGCTTGGATTCTAAAGGTCAACGTGAAGGAAAGCTCATCGATTATAAGTAATGCTTATAATTTTATCCTTATTCTTTGTAGGATCACGCGAGGTCGCTTATAAAGCAATGCCCTTTTATTGTTTATGTTGTTGGGGATGCATTGTGTGATTATATTTTGACTCTGTTTCCTGAACTCAAATCTTTCTTTGTTAGAGAGGCGAGTCTTGCACCGTGCAATTGTCAAGTTTATATCCGATTTGGCTGATAGTTATGCACTACCTTTAATAATATCAAACAGGGTCAGCGAGCTGAGAGTGGTCGAGCTTCTGGATGGACTCTGTGAAACGATGCAAGATTATACTCTCGAGAAGGTATTCCTCATAATTTATTGTGATAAGTAAATAGAAATTCACTATGAGGCACCAAGGGGATGCCTCACTTGGCTCATTCTTGATGCCGAAATATAAGGTGGCAAAACTACTTAAGCTTTTTATTTTCATTGTTACTAAAGTTTAAGTAGTTTGGTTTGATTTTTCATATACTATTTAGCAGTTTGAATAAGTAAGATCAGTTCTGCTTTGGCTGACTGTTAGAAAGCCGTATATCCAACTCAGTCGATCTCTCCAGATGTATAAATTTTCTGTATGCCTGTCTGGGGTCATCTGAACTGAAGTACTTCATTGCTCATTTTTGCAGAGGGATTCTACCCTGCCAGAGTGGGTGAAAGTAGATGATTGGGATCAATTGAAATCCAGTATGTATTCTAAGTTTGGTATTTAGTGGCTTTATTGTGCAATTTTTTTCTGTTTGAGTGTAGCTCACAATTTAAGAATTGATATTTAACAATAACTGAGGAAATCTGTGTCAAATAGATGATTTATGTCGGTAGGGAACTTACAATCAAGAATTACCTCCAGAGTGAGGAAAAGCATTCTAGTGTGTGTGTGTGTGGGTGTGCATAAATATATATATATATATATATATATATATATATATATATATAACACATTCTAATGTATATAGTACCACCAGTAGTTTTCAGTGTTCGTGTGGAAGAAAGAGTTAACGAGTGAAACCGATGTGTATCTCTTTATAACAATCTATGATGATTAATAATGCATTTCTGAAGACGAGGTTACCTTTTCAAGGTTCTGAAAAGATACATACCATGCGTGATACCTTGCTTTATTTAAATATTTCATTCATTGATCTACTTTGTATGCTTAAGTGCAAATTTTGATCTTGTGAATGTTTGGAGTGAATTTCTTAGAATTAATAAATTGACTCTTGGCATGTACTTCTGTGGATTATATTTCCTTCTTGAATCAATCAACAGAAGTATCAAATAAGGATCATATATCTTATAGTAAAACAGGGTTTTCGACTAATTGGTTACTTGTTCATTTATGAACATCATAATATGCATATGACTATTACAGAAGCCTCTATAACTCATAATCTTACTCAGATTGACAATGATATAAGGGGGTCGACTGTTATATTAGCGTGTATCATGTATAGGTGTTGGTTGTTAGTAAAACAAAAGTTTCTGATAAAGACGAAGGATGATGATGACTCTCCTTGAATTGGCCTAGTTATTTACACTAGGATAATCCCTTTCAATAAACTTGGAGGTACTTTGGATTCTACTGATGTTGATTCAAATCATTCTATGTATTTCTTGAATCTTGATTAATTCTGTATTAGAATGTCATGGTCCCTGTGTCTCTCAAATTCTTACAAATCTTTATGATATTGTAGATTAAGTGCTGAATATGAAATGCTCTTTCTGTTGTGGTGTTAGACAAACAGGAAGCCAGAGCACATTCCAAAGCTATGTCAACTTATTGTGGAAGGTGAGTAAATCAGGAGGTCCACCCTGGAAAGAAAAACCACTAAAGGAAACGAAAAGGAAAATAAGTTGTAGGAATTCTTTTTCATACCGTCGCATGGCGAGCTTCATTTTAATGGCGATCCTGAGTAATCTTTAAGTTTGTAATAATGAGTTTATTTTATCAATCCACGAGCCTAAGATCTTTTAGGTAACACTGCAGGTTACTTGAGGAGACAGAAGATGAGGTGAGATTGCACACACGCTCCTTGTAGCCATTTCTTTTCTTCGTGTTCTACATTTTTCACAGGTCATTTAGAAATCCTGTTAACATATATTGCAGTTGGCGAAACTTATAAGACAAGGTTCTGTGAAAGCTGGAGGTGTAATGAAGGTTCTATGTCAAGATTTAAGCAAGCACTGCAGCCAGACAAGGTAAACTTCAAGTAATGTCAGTCGCAGGTGGGATCATGCGGATTGTGCTATGTGTAAAACATCATATATGTTGATTAGCGCTTATAATCATCAAGAGAACAGCTGAAGAAAGTGTATTACATCCTCAACTCTGAAGCTAAATCTTTGTTTTCGAAAGTCAAATTTTGAATGGAAATCCTTGCTAAATTCTCATCTCTACCGTATATTAGAGAAAGAAGTGGTACTATAAATTGCTCTCATTGCAAAGACTCTCTCTCTCTCTCTCTCTCTCTCTCTCTCTCTCTCTCTCTCTTTGGGTCAAAAACAAAGTCTCTTTAAAAAGTGATTTTGTTCTGAAAAAATTATTTCCATTCTGGTGGTAGTTATCTCATCCCTTCCATCCCTTCTTCCAACGAAGTTTCTCTTTTCTAACTCATATATGGAGTGTGTTCTCTATCTACATCCACTTTGCGCAAGCATATACTGGCACATTTATGTGCTAGTGAAATTGAAACGTCTCGAGCTTTAAACAATTCGTTTTCTCAATCCGACATGTTATTCGCTTATGACCATATCTACTTTGGGTGTTAAATAGTTCTTTCTTATGCTAAGCAGCTCAATCCTTGTTTTATTCTGCAGTGGTTTTCATGACGGGGATGGCCCTGCTGATGATGCTAAGGAAGAACTCTGATTCAATATGATGAGGAAAATCTCATCTTTCAGATTTATTAGAATTGATTCTGTACAACTGAACGACATTTAGAAAGGAAAATGGGATCGTAATCAAGGAGCGGGCTGCTTCCAAAGTGGGATTGCCGGAACTCTCTCTTTTGTAACACAAATTTTGCTTTCAGTTTCTTGGATTGTGTTTCAACAGCTGTCTTTTGAACATTCCATGCTGGATTAACTTATAATTCCTGTGGCTTACCGAGAGGCGTCATCAGTATACTACAGAGGAAACCCTGTCCGAGCTGCCCCCATCAATCCACTGACAAAGCCATGTCACAGGCTTCCTAGGCAAATAAATGGGAAGGTGATCACCGCTATGATATGTTTGAGAAAGGTATCAACTACCAACGCTTGTTTAGCGCATGATTCATCATCGTCTCTTGGCTGTTCTTGCAGCGACCGGTTGGACCGCTCAAGGTCCAACTGTAAAAGGGACCTGATATTAGCATGAATTGGATTTTAATCTGGAGCGTCTAACATTTAAAGATTAAGCATTGAGTATCGCAGAGCGAATAGATGCATCCATTAGCCTCACCTGACTGGTGACACGACCAAATAGATCGACAGCCAATACGCTAATAATGTAAAAGCGTCCAGCGATCGGTATAACTCTGCGTGCATTGGAATATTATACTTCAATTCCCTCCTCAAATTACACATAGGCAAGTCGAATACAATGATCACTATTGTATCCCAGTTAATCCTGGTAATGCAAGATCTTTATGGACGAGTGTGTGCAACTAAGGCAAATGTAATTATAGTCCACTAGGCTGGTGTGATTCGCAAGGATCACGAAGAGATACGTTACCACAAAAATCGAAGACCAGAAAAACAGAGCCATCATGCTTTTCAACTTCCAGCTATTTACAATGCTCGAATGGTGAACACCCATTGTGGTTCAGGCAACCACATAAATGGGAGGGAAAAAGAATTCAAATCGTTACAACATAAATAATCACATACGAGCGGTGACTCTCGACGCTGAAGAATTTAATTTGACTCAGAGGGATCATCTCGCTCGTTTCTGAGTGGACTCTCATGTCAGTCGCACTAACTGGTGCAAGTTGCAGTGCGTCGTCCGTGGTGAAAGCAGGGAAGCATGACCCCCTCAGTGGCTGCTGCAGATCTTCTCTCTTTAGGCAAATTCCTGTTACTCATGCATTACAATCCAGTGCACCCTTTAGCAAATTCAGACCTTCTGCAGATATGCTCCTTCGGACTCGAGATGGAGGAATCTCAATCCGTGGCGGAGGATCTTCGGAGAAACAAATGATGATGACAGTTAAATTGTCGCAACTATTACGCTTTAGTGCCTCCCGGACTAGCTCTCTCGAGCACCTTTCAGGATCATTGTGCAACATCAGTTCTTTCCTTGCTATCGTAACAGCACACTGGCTGCTCATCACATCCCACAGGCCATCACAGCCCATGATTAGGAACTCGTCATCTTCGGTCAAGTGGGTCTCCTGCAACTCTGGCTCCGCGCTTAGAGGACAAGCAGAACCTTTTGGGCCCTTCATGTGCCAATCTCCAAGGGCACGTGCCACAGACAACTGGCCATTGAGGTAGCCATCATAAACAACCCCTCCGAGTTTCTCAATCCTTAACCTTTCGGATGTGCAATTGGGCTTGTGGTCCTTGGACAGCTCAACAGCTCTCCCTCTTTTCCCCAGAACAGCTCGACAATCCCCAGCGTTAGCAACAAACATAGTTCTGAAAATAGCAAAATCATGTGAAAGGCAGGTCCAAAGACAGGTATCAAAATGCTGCATCTATAAACACAGTTGTTCACACGAGAGGGATAATACTCAAAGCGAGCTCTAACTCGATCTTTCAAAATGAAATGTCTGATCACAATCAACTTCAAGAGCTAATGTACAAAGAAAACCATGCAAGAATGTCAGCAAGTTACCGTCCAAAAATCAGAGCAGTGAGAGCTGTGGTGCCAGAAGAGATGTCCAATGAACTGGCATCAGCAAACTCATAATCGGCTTTCAAAAAGGCACTTTTAATGGCATTCTCCACACTGGCAGGAAAATGCAAATCCTCAACTATGAATCTTAGGATGTTATCCCGAACAAACAGTGCTGCATCGGTACCACCGTGACCATCAAATACCTGCACGAACATGCCCGTATATGAACTTCTGAAGGTGTCATAAAAGGTGACCATTCCACCATAACAGGGACCTCACAAAGTCAGCTGATAAATAATTGCATAGCAGTATTATACATTTTTTAGGTTGAGACAAAGGTGCCTTCCCTTTGCTTGTGCACACTTGGGAGGTAACTAATCATCGCCCTTTAAAGTCCATACAAGAAACACAAAACCCTTACCACAATTGCATTAGACTATGTATCCAGTGCCTAATTAAAGTCAAGCACGCAATAAAACCTATTCTAAAATGTTTGCAACTAAAGTCTAAGCCAAAAAGTATAAATCCTAAATTTTGTTGTAATGGAAAATGGCCTAACGTGCTTCCTCCAACCTATCAAAGAAACCCGAATGCAAAAGGTGCAAGGAAAAGATTTTACAGATAACTCACCCCATAAAAAGCTCCAGAATGGGGGCAGCCCACCATTGTCCCACAATGTTCAGCAAGATTATCTATGCAAATGTGTTCATCTTCCATGTATTGTTTAGGCCCTCTTTCAGCACAACTTCCAGAGCGGAACACAGGTACAAATTCTGATCTTTCATCAGGAGACTTACTTCCAAAAATGCCCACATCAGACTCCTTCAAAGGTGCCATAAGCTTGATTAAAACATATGTTCGAAACTTTGTTGCAAATAAACTTCCTATCTTAAGCAATATCTGTTGATATAGACACCAACAGTAGGAAACAAAACATATTAATGACAGAAAATTAGTGGCAGGGTCAAATCTTTACATGATCTTGTTCTAATTGTCTCACAACTTGATAGTCATGACTAGGGAAAATAATTTACTGTAAAACTATGATCATAGATCTCAAATCTCATTCGTTCAAGTATCGATATTTAACTTACAAAGTCAGATGCAGCAAGAAACCTCACAGAGCCCACAGAATGTCGCATTACCGAGAGGTGCCTCGGAGGTTTCCCATTTGCCAACTGTCTCACGTTCTCCAAATTCTCATCTTCAGCTGTATCTTCCCTATTGCAACCACTTTCTAATACCGTGAATGGACGAGATAAATCTGCACCAGCAGCCATATTTCCTCCAAAATCATAGATCAAACCAGCCCCAGTAGAATTTCTTAACTCACAAGCCCTTGCTTTACAATTCAGACTTCAGATTCCCTTATCTACTTCACGTAAGTGCCCCAAAAAATTCCAAGATCCAAAGGAATGAGCCCAAATACCTTCACTGTCAGGCCAAAGCCACCAACCTTACCCTTTAGAAGGAAAATACCTCGAATTATAAGCAACTACAGACAGAACGTCCAGCAAGCAAACGCAAAAGCTTCCAACTTGTTTCCTCTTGCAAACTAACGACCCAAAAGTATGTAAAGTCTAAACCACTTCAAACCAGCCCTGAATTCCCTAATTGACATAAATCAAATTCAGAAGTTACCCCTCCCGACAGTAACGAACCCAAATCAGCTCACCACTCATGAACTACCCACAAAAACAACCAATTAAACCGCCTCTAACCAATCAGAAGTTACCCCCAAAAATAGTCATGTCCACTATTTTCGTTTCCGAACCCGAACAATTACAAACCATCCTCCGCCGCACCACTTCCCAGATCGACCTCCAACCCGCTTCAGCCAGCAAAGTGATTCCCCCGGCGAAGCCGCACGGAATGACCTAATCAACCCGAGATTCGATCAACTCCGGAAAATCAATCGCCGAAAACCCCAACTAAAGCACGAAGTTGAGAATTGCTCACACAAGAACAGAGCCGGGAGTATATCTGATCCTAATACGCGATTGGCGACGACTCCAATGAATCATTGATCATTAACCATTCGAAGAAACAAAAAGAAAAAGAAAAAACCCTAAGATGCGAGACTTTTCGAAGAGAGAGAGAGAATCGTATGCCAAATTTAGGAAGAGGAAGGGAGAGAGAGAGAGAGAGAGAGAGAAGTGAAATGGACTTCGTTGAGATATGGTTGGCGACCGGCGATTCCAGGTAAAATCGCGTGGGGCTCGCCTAGCTGTCAGCGGAGGGCGGGGGAATGGAGCCGGACACGTGGCGCGCCGCAGTTGGCGGATCTGCCGTTCCAGAGCAGATAGACGTTTCCTCCTCGGCGCTGCAGGTGACTCCCAGCCGTCGGATCTCGTGAGTGGCGAGTACGTACGGCGAGGATCCGTCCTTTTCGTGAACTTGTCCCTTTGGGGTCCCGAGAGGGTACGGTCGGTGACGGAAGGTTCGGATGCTTTGCGGGCTCATACGTGTCAACATGTGAATGGTGAGAAATTACAAATTTTTTGCGGCTCGGATAAGTGAAAGCGATGAAACATTATTAGCTGCTCTGGATCCACCGAGATCTCAGTTGATCCGATCCGCCCACTCGCGCGGATCTCACATTAGACCTTTGATCCAATGGCGGATGTCAACTGCGCTCGAACATAACAGGAACATAGAAGTATTGCTCAAAGTGAAGACCCAAAGCAACTCCATGCCTTTTCTCTTTGTATCGATCAATTTTATTTTCACCCGGAATTATCAACTTGTACTTTTTTTTTTTAATTTCCATTTTATCACCACGTCGCCAAGAGAACTAGAATAAATATTTTCCCTAACGTGAAAAAGGGGAAAATATTTTTTTTGAAAAATATTTTATTTTATCATAAAGTTTTTTTTCGAAATAATATATTTTCGCAACTTTAATTTGCGTGCTAAGAAAAGACCAATTGGTAGGAACTTACGTGTTGTTTAGAGAAGAGAACGAACAACCACCAATCATAATCACTTCAAAACATAAAATACGGTACAAACGGTCAAAATGCATGCCCTTGAGGGACACAACCTTTCGCCAAAACAGAGTAATAGATAACCCCCAACTTTTTCGTGGTTTTGTTCCTATAAAAAAAGTGAAACGATGGGGAAAAAAGATGAAGGTACATTCAGTCATAAATTTACCGTATGAATGCTAATTTAGTAGTAAACTTTTTTGATTTTGTTAATGTAGTCCTAAACTTTTGTGAGACATGTAATCATTCCTGCCAATTGCCTCCTCTTCCCTCGAAAAAATCACCGGCACGGCAATCCATGTAGGTTGTCGTTTTGATTAAAGTTGTCCACGTTAGTGTGCCAGGCGAAACGGCCGGTGATAACTGGACGCCGCGAAAGTGATTTCAGGCGGCGATTGACTGGATTACATTGGAATTTTGCACTAATGTTTAGGATCATGTTGGCATGATTGGAAAGTTTAAAATTGAATCGGTATCCATATAATATGTTTAAGAGTGATTTTAGTAATTATACAAAAAGAAAACAATTGGCTATCTGCATAGTGCATCGTATAAATTTGGTGCCCCCCAACTTTATACCGGAATCCGACCAAAAAAAAAAACACTTTATACCGGAACAATTCAAAGTGACCAAGAGTATGGAACGTTGATCTTAAAAACACTCAAATGATTCACATGGAACAAAAGTTCGTCGCCAGTAAGCAGTGCGTTCATATGTCACGCATGGATCCTGGCTTAGGAAGCGCTTGATAGTTTTACCACGGCCCGTAGGAAGCGACCTCGACTTCGACACTTTCGAAGGCGAATCGAATCCCATCCACATCCTTAAAATCGAATCCCCTCGACATCCTCAAATTAGGCCAGCGACTACTGTTTTTTCTGCAAACAATGCAGAACATAAAAGCAAGCGAGCGAGCGAGCGAGAGAGAGAGAGAGAGATCCCTACAGCTGCAGCTTTCAGATTCTTTTGCTCTTTATACGTAGCACCCTGTGCTTCTGAGGAGAACGTTCGTTCAACTTGTTTGAACATGTCCGGCGAATAGATCTTGTTGTATCCGTCCCTCATGTGGCTCAGACTGATAAAATGAATGAGCATTGAACTTCATAAGGAGGATGGAGTCAGTGTTGAAAGACTCTTTTTTAAGTATCAGACTTTAATGATCACCAATTGCATATTGCCAGTAACATTTCTACACTGCTCGCAAAATAATCACGTCGAAGAAGTCGATCTCTTCTTCATAGATCTCACCGGCACAATCCACAGACGACGGGGAATCTTCGTCGGCTTGTTGCAGGAGGAGGACGCTAGACAGATGACTCTTCAGAAAGGGGTGACAAAGCCTCAAGGCGAACAGAACAGGCTCGAATAGTTTGCAGTCCAAATCTCACCTGAAGAATCTATTCGTTCGATCTAGGAATGGAAGCGCGGACGCCATAGCAGAGATGCTAAACGTTCTCAGTTTGATCCATTCATCACAAGTATTTTTGATAAAAACAAGTAGCTTCACATGAAACTTATCAGCAACAAAACCATTCTGATTTGATTACTCCAAATCTCAGATGCTGTATCATCAGCACATCATACTTTTTGCATATCAACTTGCCCCTCTCGAATATCAACATAATATATGCTTTCGGCGGAAGTCGATACTGAAAAAGATAAAGACAAAGAATAACCTTGCCTCGCGTGTGATCCACCAGGAATTACGAAAAGGAATGCGACAAACTAATTCTCGTAGACTTTGCACTCCTCATCGGCGGGGTTCTTCTTGCAGAAATCTTCCAATGGGTCTCCAGTGGATCCCGGTATCTCTATGCCTGGCCACTTGATTGCTACTAAATGCGCCAAGTCGACGACCCTTTGGCTGAAAGATTGAGGAGATAAAATCGCATCATTCAATCGAAACAAGGAATGGAAGGAGTAATTGGAGCCGTTCTCCCTTAGTAGTTTATTAAATGAGTAAAAATGTTCTCACCTATAGCCCCACTCATTGTCGTACCAGGCGACCACCTTCACCATATCGTCTCCCATGACCATTGTCAGTGAAGAGTCAATAGTTGACGAGACATCGGAGCATCGGAAATCCACCGACACGAGAGGGTCATCGCACACGGCCAATATGCCCTTCAGCGGCCCTTGGGCTGCCTCTCTGAAGGCTCCATTGACGTCCTCAGCGGTAAGGCCCTTCTTCTCGACATTAATAACAAGGTCAACGACAGAGACGTTCGGCGTGGGCACACGGAGGGCGATCCCATTGAGCTTGCCCTTGAGCTGGGGAAGCACGAGAGACACGGCCTTCGCAGCCCCAGTGCTTGTTGGGACGATGTTGAGAGCTGCAGCTCTGGCTCTCCGCAAGTCACGGTGGGAAGCATCCAAGAGCCTCTGAATCATACAGAGTTAATCTAATTATTATACTTAGATTATAGCAAAACCCTAAGTCCCCCAGTAAGTTCTGACAGCGTGCACATAAAGACGCGATATCTTAGTACTTTGTTCAAGTACCTGGTCACCTGTATAGGAGTGCGTGGTTGTCATTGTACCCTTCACAATGCCTACAAAGTGAGCATGAGAGTTCAGAAACTAGTCAGAACAATAGTTAAGTCACACATTAGGCAATAAAAAGGGTGGTCAAAGATAATAGACGAAACCTTACCGAACTTTTCGTCCAAGACTTTCACGAAAGGAGCGAGACAGTTAGTGGTGCAAGAAGCATTGCTGAAATCAGCCAGAAGCTCACGGGGTTTAGTCCGTTATGATCAACAGAATCTTAACTTAGTAGTTCTTCCAAGGAAGACTCTAACCTGACTATGTTAGAAACATCATGTGAATAATCTTTCTCGTTCACACCATAGACGTAGGTTGGAATATCAGCGCCTTTTGCTGGTGCGGTGATGATAACTTTCTTGGCACCAGCTTGGATATGTTTTCCAGCGCCGGGGCCGTCCACGAAGACTCCAGTTCCCTGTAATTCATATTAGCAAGCCATGTCAAGGACAAGTTTTACAATAAATTCATCAACCCACATGGCTAGCTTGGAATTATTGGGGTCACCTCAATAACAATGTCAATGCCGAGATCAGCCCAGGGGAGCTTGAGAGGGTCCCGGCTAGAAACGACCTTAATAGGCTTCCCATCGACGCTGATGGTCTCGTTGTCCACAATTTTCACATCAGCTTTGAAAGTCCCCAGCATGGAATCATACTTCAGCAAATGTGAAGCCTGTCTTGCAGATAAGCTTACAAGTCAGATAAAAAATGAGGCAATGGGTGTCTCCAATAAAATTACAAAAGCTTACTTGTCGCTAATTTTACTCACATTTTTCACACCACCGCTGTCATTGACGACAATAACATCAAGGGGCGAGTTCTTTCTTCCATGCCAGCATCTAAGGAAGTTCCGACCAATGCGACCGAAACCATTGATTGCCACCTTCAGTTTAGCTACGGCTTCTCCCTTAGCCGGAGCGGGTGCTGAAGTCTGTTTTCATCATTGATAGGAATTATGAGTAGGTTACTCAGAAAGACCGCCTATGCCACAAACAGATATCATGTCAAGTGTCGCAAGATGCTGATAATTGTTGAGCTATTTACACTAGATTGCGTTCCGCTCTTCTCAATGACAGCAACTTGGTCTTTTAATAATTTAGCTAGTATAGTAAAAACTTGCCTCCGCAATTCACATACTCTTAGCTGCCTCGTCGAGATAAATCAACTTCAGCAATTATCTACTCCCTCACTTTTGATCAACTGTCATCAAAAGAGCATGTACTTGTGGCTCTCCACATAACACAAGGTCTTTTAGTTATACAGAGTGACAAATGGTATCATATACATTCCCCAAAACCGAATTCCTTGGTCATTATTGCAGGTCTTAATTTCTAGTTCAAGATTGACATCAAAGACCCATTAGCTCGTGCGACTATATTTCCACAAGTTTCCTGCCATACTCCATCCACTGATGGCCTTTAGACAACCTCCAAGAACTTAGCAAGTAATGATTATAAGGTCCAGGTAAATGTGTTTTCCTCTATTGGTTCTCTAGACAGTCTGCTTACCCGTCTCTAAACCTGTACCATCAAACATTGCGCAATGGTCAGTGTTGTGGTCAACTACATTCTCGCAGTCCGAGAATTCGTTGGGAATCAAGCCAGATTGGATTATTTGTCAAGTAAAGAAAACAAAGATGACTAGTAGTTACTTAAGGAGTACTTTACTGTGCATGACAATTGTAAAATATGCAAGTGATGATGCTATTTCTCATGAACGATGACCGATCACATGATGTCGTCAAAACATCTTTCCTTGAAATGGTTGGTGTGGTGTGCCTACATGAAGTTTAATCAACCATCAAAATGAACAATGGTCAGTTCGAATGAAACTAACAAGCTAACTCCAGATATATTCACTGCAGAGAAAAGATGAGTAGTGATGGTCCAATTAATTATCTGACCTGGGGAGCGAGCTGAGCAGCCACGGCATCGAAGAAGGATCCTTCCCCGCCATTCTTCGCGTAAGTCACGCACGACCCCGCACGAAGGCCCGAGAATTCCGCCACCTCAATCCTCTGAACATAGGGGAAAAAAAAATTCCAAACATCGATGGTGATCAGCACTAATGCTGCTGAAACATCGAAACAAATATCACACAGCACTCCCACACAAAAGAAGAGAGAGAGAGAGAGAGAGAGAGAGAGACCTTGGAGAAGCATTGAGTGGGGAAGGAGTGAGAGGAACTCTTGCTAGAGAACTTGGCATTGGCTGGGAGGGTCGAGGGAGCAAGAGCAGCGTGAGTGGCCATGGCTGACTGAAACTAAAGCTCAAGCGACTTGCATCCTCATGGTTTTTTATACAGCGCCAGCCTTGAAAGTTTTGTTTTTTTCCTTCCTTCCTCATTGGTCACTACATTTGTATCTGTGAATTATGGTTGGAAGACTATTAGAAGGAAACGAGTGGTGAAAATGGCGTTGTGAGGATATATAACGGGATAAGGTTTCTGTTGGGGGATCTCCAAGGTACTAATGTGAGCCACAGATCGATTTGAACCATTAACATGCGACAAGGGCCTACGACATATATGTGCCATTTCGCAGATATTTTTCCTTCTTCCAAAATGAAAATTGGGTGTGTATAATTCTGGCTCGGATGTTGATGCAGAGTTGATGGTGCAAATATATATATATATATCCGCCATGCGTTTCCGGAACAGGCAATAGTCAGGAATAATACATCTGATTTCGAAGCATCGGCTTCTGACAAAAGTCTTGTCAAACAGGGCCAACACTCTAAACTCTATTTGATCTCAACTTCCTCCTCCCAGATCATCCATAACTGGTTCGTTCGATAGAAAGTCAGTGTGTCATCACACAGCTGGGATGGTTCGTGGATCATTTGATGACCACAACTTAGCCTTGCTTTGCCATTCTAGAGCAAAATATCATACCGACCATCTGCCGATCTGGCATTTGGTGCCATTGTCGACGATCAGCTTTCACCCTCTGAGGGCACACGTTATCCATAATGTAACGGCAAACACTTTCAATGAGCGACTAGATTCATACTCACAAGAAGGAAAACTGTGATGACATAGCACTCATAAGTCTGCCACGTTAAGCGGTATTGTGCATAGCCCTGCCACATGATGCATTTCCTCGGTCGAGATGATCATGTCAAAAGAAACTGAGTGCATTGGTCTTTAGAAATGACCAGGACATTTTACAAGATGAACCATTATTCAGTTATATGGAAGCCATCCAGAAGGGAGAGCCAATTGTACCAAAACAAAGGATGACCATGTTCGTAGGCCCGGAAGATTTGGGCCATCAAACAACAGCTTCAATTTCATCAGGGGCAGCAGCAATCTCATCTGATGATTCTTCAGTTCGGAGCTGAGAAGATACATCATCTATGGCAGAATTGAGCTGTGCAATCTTCTCGGCAAGCACCTTCCTCGTTTTCTGGAAATCATCAGATTGTGAGATGAATCCATATTTCACAGCTGACCATCTTACTGCTACACCCTCTTCACATCATTTATATGTAGCAGATCATAGCAAGCATACTTTGGACTTCATATGCAAACATGACAGCAGTCACTTATCAAATTAAACGCAGGTACAAAAACCATTCTACTCACAACAATCCAGGATCAGAAAATCATTTTCATCATGGCACAGTAACTACTATAAGGTGTCGTATATTTGAAGATTATAATTGATGTGAAAATTAAGTCAAGGACAGGTCACCTCCAAAGCCTTCTCTTCATCATAGATGAATTTTGGTAATTTCCTCATCAAATCCTTCCTGTCAGTTCCAGCCAGTGCCTTGCTGATCTACCAGGATGAGAAAAGGACTAACTCAATTCAGCATACAGGATTTCCACATCTAGATCCGCAGGACTATCACGTGGAATAACGGAGCTGAAAAAGTATTCAGCTGGACCGCAATACTCGTAATATTCATCTACAAGTACATGAACTGCTTGAACTAAATGATCAGAAAAGAATTTTGGGAAAGAATATTGAACATTTAATGTTCAATAATTCAAACATAATATAACCAAAACGAAGGTGGATTCTTACACAATAGGTAGGGTATTACAAATAATGTCAGTACCTGAGGTGCATATACACAACCAAGGGCACCGACTATAATTCCTCCTAAGACAAAACCACCAACAAAGGTGCTTGCATTGCTCAGCCTTCCACCATCTCTGCATAAAAACAAGCAAAGAACTAGGATCGGGTACATATGATCACAACTAGGCCCACTAAGCCATTATGCCACAATTTTATAGAATTATGAAAGTTTCAAAGATTATCAACACAGGGAACGAGTTTAATATTATGAACAGTTACTTGTTCACTGAACCATCTACAGTTCAAGCATAAAACGAAATAATTTAATATTGAAATGGGTATTGTTGATACATTTAGAATTGCGGAATACGTTTTCTTCCACGGCACAAATCTTCTGAATCTGTCATTAGCCAAATAGATTAAGAGAAACATTTTCCATGCTGATCAGATGTACAAGTTTAGAGTAACTAAACTATGTGTGCACATCAACGGAAGGAAGCCAGGAACAGAGAAACATGACAAGAAAATGCCGCAAATACATTTGTCCTGGCTCTCTCTTTCTCTCCTCCCCCGGTCCCTTTCCCCCATTTTTTCCTTTCCCTTTTTGTCACCCACAACATTTTACAAATTTGCCAGATCTTGACAAGTATTCAATGTGTCTTTGTTTTGAATATCCATTTCTACAACATAAGGTCTGAAAGATTTGATAAGACCACTTGCCATCTGCTTTAAAAGCTTAAGCTGTTAGAAGAAGGCGTGGTTTAATATTTATATATTCCAACACTCAACCTCACGCTTAGTTTGGTCTTTTACCTAGGATTAAGCGTGGACATATTAATTGGGGAGGCAAATAGGGGCTTGGAAAGATTTGAACTCAGGACCTTCTGCTCTGATACCATGAAAGATTTGATAAGACCACTTGCCAACTGCTCTAAAAGCTTAAGCTGTTGGAATAAGACGTGGTTTAATATTTATATATTCCAACAAGGTCTATAGAGGTCTACGCAGATAACACATCCTAACGCTAAAAAAAGGGGACAATAAAAGAAGAAAAATTGACTGCCGATTAAGCGTCCAGTTAGAAATTGCATCGAAATTCCAGCACTCAATACTTGGCAGTACCTATACTCAGCACTAACAGCGAGTTGCCTTGAGGAGCGGAGCTGCAGCATTCCAGTTGGATTTGTAGTGAACAACAAGTTAGTACGGCCACTCCCCAGGCATTGCACTGATGGCTTGAGTGGACAACCTGGCAGTACATTCCGGAATAAATAGCATAAGTCTGCTTTACTAAATGAAAAGTGGAGACTGTAAGCACAACAGGCCTTAAATATCTACTGCCGGTCAAACAGGAGAGAAGAAACAAAGTTCTTCTAAAATCTAGTAGTCAGATTATGGCAATATAAACCATAATGACATCTCATCATATCAGAAGCTAAGGAAAGGTACTTTGGCTATAACTCGTGCATCGTCTCCTTCAAATCAAGAAAAGGAGAAACATGCCAATATCTAAATAGAGGATGCACAAAACCACTGCTCAGCAATCTCGCAGATTCATTCCTACATGACAACAAGAACCCATTTTTGTGAGAAACTATGAGTCATGCTAATGTGGTAGCACAAACCCATCAAGCACTCTTGTTTTCGTCGCAAGTCTTTCGCATGTGCATAAAAGACCAGCACCACGCCGCCATGTCATATGAGATATATATATATATATATATATCAGACGAAAGACTGTCGCGCGTAAGACAGCTACTCACCAGAAACATGCGCCCAGGCGACAACACCCGTGAGAAGCCGCACAATGCGAGTACTTTATGAGATAAAACCAGTATATACTAAGGCAGGCAGCAGCAAACACTCGAGTTTTCAATGTGATCTGCAGAAAATCAGTCACAATTCTCGAGCTCGCTAAACTCATTGCAGGCTACTTAATGCAACAGTAGAGACCCAGGCGCACTGGTATAAGACTTAGTAACACCAATTCACATGGATTTTTTGCTTTCTCTTCATCTCGCCTCTCACCAAAAACATCGTCTTATTCATCTTTTGCTAGGATCGAACAAGAATCAAAGCTAACAATCAGTGCAAAACAGCAAGCGGATCCCGAGCTACGAAAGCACCATTGAATGAGAGGACGGAATCAAAGGAGATCGTTACTTGACGAGAGCTGTCCTCGGGGATTTCTCAATGAAGCCAGAGAGCTCGAGACTGTGCTCATCTTTGTGGGCGTCCGGCGTGACGAGGGAGAGAGAGTGACGATCGGGAGGCCAAAGTGCGAGAGCGGCGAGGTTTGATTCGAGAGAGAAATGAGAATGGAAGGAGGAGATAAAAGGGGTGATTCGTTCTGGTGTTCGATTGTATCAATGCAAATTCACTTGGGAGCGACACCGTCGAAGAGACGAAGAGCGGTGCGATCACCTGCTTCGCGATTAGATGATTAGCATTGTGATTAGGACTTTACCGCCGTTGATTCGACCCCTAAGCAAGATCAACGCAGATAGAGCTCGCGCGGTGGCTGTTGATCGCGTTCCCTTGGTTTTCAGCTGCGTTTGAGAAGGATTTGAGCAAAAGAAACATAAAAATAAGGAATATTTTCAAAAACGAGCCCGAAACCATTTTTTTTTTAAACAAGGAAACAATTGAATCTCATTTCAAATAAGTTACTCAAGTGACATAATATATTTCAATTGAGTACCCAAAGCTTCAAGAAAAGGTATGAACTAAAGGATATTTTCATTATTTTCCTTTTTTGATTATTTATCTATTTTTTAAAAATAAAAAATCAGCCACCCAGGCAAAAGTACTGCGATCGCCGACCCACTATTGGTGAAGGGTCGGCGAGGGCGACGCAGGCCAGCTAGAGGCTTGGGCTTCTGGCCCTCTCTCAAATCTAAGCGGGGGTCGTTGGCCCTCGCCTTCGACTTGGGCCTCACCAAGGTGCTGACGACCCCACCAGCCTTCATGGTCGCCTACTCTCCTTATGGGGCGACTGCCACAGGCGGGAGGGGTAACCTTCCCAATTGTGTGTGCACGTTGTCTTTTTAATTTTTTTCGTTAATTTTTAAGAAAATAGAAATGTCTAATTAAAAAGAAAAAAAATCGAATAAGGAAAAAGATGGAAATGCACTTGAAATTAGTACTTTTTTTGAGATTTTATGGCCGGTTCAAGCATTTATTTGAAATAACATTCAATTTCGATCCTTGTTTGAGGAGGAGAGGGAGCGGGGAATGGGGCATTTCAAGACTTTGTTTGAAACGAGATTCATTTAGGGCTCTTATTTGAGAAAATGAGAGTATTTTGGGCCAAACTTTTCCTAAAAAGATGGAAATGCACTTGAAATTAGTACTTTTTTTGAGATTTTATGGCCGGTTCAAGCATTTATTTGAAATAACATTCAATTTCGATCCTTGTTTGAGGAGGAGAGGGAGCGGGGAATGGGGCATTTCAAGACTTTGTTTGAAACGAGATTCATTTAGGGCTCTTATTTGAGAAAATGAGAGTATTTTGGGCCAAACTTTTCCTAAAAATAAAGAATAAACATGAACTAATCATTTTTTTATCATAGAATTAAACTTTAAGATTAACATTGACAATGCGAAGTAAGCATTTGTGTGACAGACCGTAAATAATTAATTAGATAAGTGAGTTATATTCAATCATCAATTACAGGGTGATTCGTTTACAAAATGTACATGCTAAATGATGCACCAAAATGCAAATCGTCGGTTAAATAAGCGTGTTGTATTCAATCACCAATAACGACTTGCCACATAATTCAGATCCAAAAAAACAAAAAACGAATTTTGTAAACTAGTCTCAGTAAGTGGAGCATTTCTCATGCCGAATTTGGTTTGAGAACTCTTACTCTACCTTTAATTTGATCATTAAACTTTGCATTTGGTTAATATGATAATTGTGCTGCTTAATTTGAACCAATTTAGTCTTTTTGTAGTTAATACGACATTCCAACTCCCTCTGCAAAACTCGTCAGGCCGCTCTGTATCGTGCAAGATCCACATACTATCGTCGGATCGTGGCAAGCAGTGACACCATGTCATCGAGCGCCCGGCCTCGTCGCCCTTGCTTGCGATCGAGGGGAGCAAGTAGGCCTCACCTGACACGAGGGGAACGTGTGGTGGCGCCATCCTGAGTCCTGACTGACTCTCTCGCCGTTTCTATTTTCTCCTCTCCTTGTGCCATCGATGATGTTGTTTCTAATTATTATCCTTGTTATTATTGTTTATTGATTTGCTGACTTGGCATGCCAACAGATGTTGGTTTCACATAGCGAGTTGGATGGCCATGTCATGCCACAAGACCAGATCAATTCAAATTAAAGAGTACAAAGATCAATTTGAACTAAATTGAAGTTTAAAAATCAAATTAAACATCAAGCAAAGGACTTATTTAAATTTAAATACTTAAAATTTAGAATAAATAATTTTGCTAGCATTATAGTTTTCAATGGCTTCTCACCGTGTCGTGAGCTATAAATTCTTAAAAATGTAAACGTCACGTTAATTTTTAATCAACTATTAATTATAATTTGTGATCCTAAATAGATCATTGGCACAACAGTGGTTCAAAAACTGTTATATAATCAACTTCCGCTTGCCAAACTAGGTAAAAAATCAATCTTATTATAGTAATACTTGTCTTTACTCTTTACAAAGGAGAAGGGACAAAGGCGTAAAATTGGCGGGGAAAGGATAGGAGGCGAATGCGATTGTTTTGCGGTTCCTCCATGAGCATCTGCAAACCGCAGAAAGCCCAACGCCCATGGCTTCCACCCGGAGCTTCCACAAACCGACTCTCGACGATCATCTTCTCCGTCCTAACGCCGCCTCGAACCAGCCGCCGGACTTCACGAAGCAACTCGTTCCTCAGACCCGCACTTCGAGAAGGTTCGCGATCTTGATCTCTTCGCTGCCGCTCGCGCTCACCTCGCTGCCCCAGTCGTCGGGGGCCAGGGAGAGGCGCAACCGGAAGGCCATCCCTCTCGAGGAATACGCCACGAGCCGTGAGTCTCCGGGTCCTCCGTTTTCTCTCGTTCGTCGTTCTTTCGTTGCGCCGAGAGTGTGAATTTGCTCGCGTTCTGTCGCGCACGCCGTGGGATGCTCGCATTTTCTCCTTGTAGCTGTTGCATATGATTATTGAGCACAAATGCACACCATGGGGTGTTTGAAAATTGAAATACGTGCTTCATTTGTTTTTGTGATTGAGTGAACCATTGTGTAGTTGAGTGTAATGGCGGGCACATTGTTCGTGCAGTTCAAAGCTGACTGTTGGTATGATAATGCGAGTGATGTGAGGAAGTAATTGAGTCAAAATGCTGTTTTTGTTACTTGTGGGAGCCTCTGTCTTGTAATTTGTGCGGATTCTAGTTCAGTGTGTGGTTACAGAGAAACAGTTCCAGGAGTTTCATTCATCGGCGGAAGATTGGAGGGGCGTAGAGTGCGATTGTGCTTCTGTGATTTGCCTTTTATGGTTGTAGCGTCGACATTTTAGAAGCCGCCACTTGCTATGGCGATGCAGCTGAAATGAATACAATGAGCATTAAGGATGTGATTCAATCACATAATGTCCTTAGGGATAACTACAATATTCTTAGTTAAAAACTTCGGAGCCGGTGTAATTGCTAGTTCAAGTCTTGGTTTTGCAATTTGATGGGTTCTGTGGGCTTGTCCTATAATTCTGCTTAAGCTAAGATCTTGAAGTTTACCTTGGCTTTTTATGTAACTTCTCTGTCAGCATGCCTAATGGCATCTTCTATTTATTCACGTCATCTCGTCTAGCTTAGTTTTTCCTCCACACCCCCCCCCCCCCAACAAAACCCCAAACCCCACCCCCCCTCTTTCCCATGTACTACCTCTACAACCCATTTAGTCAGTTTAAAGTATTTCCTAAAGATCATTTGTTTCTTTCCAATAGATGCTCTAACTTAATTCCTATTCCCCGTACAGAGCATAAAAAAATTGAATTCTCAGCTGCAAGATTTGTGGGGAAAAAGGGTTCTCGTTTTTGACAAGAGAGAGTTGCATTTTAGTTTGCTATCCGTTTTGTTTTAGTAAGCAATTCCAATCCTTGAAACAGCTGAGGGAGTGAAATACTATGATATCATCGAGGGAAAAGGTCCAGTAGCTGAAAAAGGATCAACAGTCCAGGTTTGTTGACGTCGGTTTTCTGTTTTTGTTTCCTAAAGCGATATATGAGCCAGTAATATTCTGTGTTGAATCCTCGTTTGCAGGTGCATTTTGACTGTCTTTATCGCGGTATTACGGCTGTTTCAAGTCGAGAATCTAAGCTTTTAGCTGGAAATCGCATTATTGCTCAGGTCTTATATTTTGGGTTTTCTTTTCTCGTATCATATTGCTATTTCCAGTTCAGACAAATTCTCCTCATTTTGACTCGTGCCTTATCTGGACCAATGCTTTGCTAATGTGCAAGCTTGCTTGGCATTATTAGCCATATGTATTCAAGGTAGGATCTCCCCCAGGAAAGGAACGCAAGCGCGAATTTGTAGATAATCCAAATGGATTATTTTCAGCACAGGCTGCTCCCAAGCCTCCACTTGCTATGTACTCAATAACAGAAGGGATGAAAGTGGGTGGAAAGGTGATCATCTCAACTCCTATCGGCAGTAAATGTTCGTCAATGAGACTAATTTTTCATTCAGTAACTAATTGCTAACACTTAAGCTATTGCTGTTGTGTTTTCCTCGTCCCATCTTCTCTTGGTCTTCAATGGTCTTATTGTTCTTGAACATTCATCCTTTTTCAGAGAACGGTGATCGTTCCTCCGGAGGCTGGCTATGGTCAGAGGGGAATGAATGAGATACCGGTAGTTTTTGTATTTTTAATTCATTGGGAATTAACCCACTTTGTGTTTAGGAGCTGAACATACCATTAAACGCCTGGTTCTTAGAGCTTGCCTGAAATTTTCTATGCCTCTTTTAAGATTTCTACTCCATTCTTAAGTGAGGTTTCCTATCTGTTTGCATGTTACGCTTCTAAGCATCTCATTACATGTGCTTGAGAGTTCAATAAGATGCGTTCCTGAGAGTACTCGTGTTTTCTCTTTCCAGCCAGGGGCCACCTTTGAGCTAAATATTGAGCTTCTGCAAGTAGAACCGCCTGAAGGAAAGCAGACTTAGTATCGGTTGAGGAGGGCCATGAGGAGATGGAGTTGATGGGATGCCGAATTTTTGTATCCTTTTCTTCTAATAGAAGGCAGATAAGTCAGTTGAAGGGTCATCATGTGCAGAGTGATAGATAAGTCAGGCTGAATTCGTGACTCGCTAGTTTCTATGTATATCTCCGTCTCTTCTTCTTCTACTACTACAAAGCCTGATGAAGCAGAAAAACTGTAATCTCGGGCCGATATTCTTGCTTCCGATGCTGCAGAATTCACCGATATTGTTGTTACTGTACAAACGAGACAGCTGACCACATGAGCAGAGACGCTAACATTTATCCAAACTGCTCTCCAATCATCTCGAAGGAAAAAAAGATCAGCACCTACTTGCGACAAATTCTGTTTTATCCATCACAGGTAATGAGAAGATGGAGAGAGGGGTACGTTAGTCAATAGTCGGGAGCAGTGTGTTTGTGATCTGGAATTTTCACATTTCTCGAATTTGGACTCGTGCCATCCTTGATAAATGGATGGTTGTGGCGTCTGACATTCCAGTTTGTTCAATAACTAAACTCCATCAACTGGTCACGTCACGAGGTTGAAACTGCCGGAACATGAAAGGGATAATCACATTCACAAGAGAAGTTTTTAAAACTTGCCGATTACATAGGCTTTAAGTACCGAGACTTGGTATTAAGTAACTTGTAATTTCGATGCGCTTTGAGTCCTTTCTTTAGTGGAACGAGATGACTCAATTGGACCAAAAATCGCAAATTGTAGGATTCAAAATCGCAAATTGTAGGACTCAAATGCACGAAATATCTGGCAGGCAATCAAACAAGCAGCTGGCAGGTCACGACCCTAGGTTTTTGGTTGTGACAATTTGTCCATGATGTCTCACTTTTAGCGACATCTTGATATTTTGAAATCCATTTCATCTGTGTGCCTTGTGCCTTCTGATGTTGGCTCTGGCCAAGTTCTCACCGGCATTGGTCACGTGCTCTCACATGACCAGACGGTGCTCGCTAAGAAGTGCAAAAATGTCCAACAAGTATATGAGAAAGAAATTTTGACCCCTAGATTTTTTATATTGCGGCAAATTTCCCCCGCAGTGCTTCAAAATTCTTGCAATCGCCCTGATCTTTAGAAATTATTTGAAATCTGATAATAATAACAACAGTGAAACTTTTATTTACGATTAAGGAAAATTGAAAGGAAAGCTTAAAACAAAATATATTTTCTTGGTGATAAGATATTCGGAATTGGTCAAATCGAAAATCTTAGGATTAACGTCCGACCTGGAGTGGCCATAATTGACATAGACAATTTTTGCAATTTTTCAAAATTTTTTGATTGATTTGTTTTTCTATTCCAGAAAAGAATTAATCTAGAAATTTTTGAAAAACTAAAAGAAATTCATGTTGACTTAATTATCATTTTCATATGTTAATATTTTATTAGATTTAGTTAACGATGATTATATTGAGTTATTTGTAAATCAATTTTGAAATAAATTATCTGAAGAGTAAGGACTATATGAGGGTATAGAGGAAAAGGAGCTAATGGCGATGGCTAATGGTGATTTGCAATGCCTGAGGGACTAACAATGGTTGATGATTCGGATACTCTCGCTTGGACCACCGTTGCGTCGAAAATAGAGATCGAGCAAGAAAGTGAAGATATTATTTATTTGTTCATTTTTTTCTTTTAGGGTATGTTTATTTTATGAAAGTTTTGAGATTTAAAAAACATTTCATCTCTTTATTGTTTGGGAAAAGATTTGTCAATTTGAAATAAGTGTGTACGTTTTTTGTTTGGAAAAATTTATCGCTTATGAATTAATATGAGATTTTTTGTGGTATTAATTTATAAATAATTAATAGGACAAAAGTGATTTTGAAAGTATTAGGACTTGGGAGTGGATAGTGCAAAAATTGAGATACCCGGGGCGAATTGCCACAAATCCCCAAAAATGTAGGGGGCATGATGCACTCATCCCCCACAAGGCCACATAAGTCTTTTGAGTCTCGACACACCATACTGTCTGCACTCGCAAATTCACATGCCGGTTCGAGACACGACCGAGTGAGTACTCGCGCACGAAGATGGGGTTTAGGTTCAACCTGCTGGTCCTTGCGGTGGCCCTGCTCTCGGCTCCAGTGCTCTCCGATCTGGTGTTGACCAGGGTCGATCGACGCGTGAGTCTCTCTTCTGCGTTCTCCCAGCGAAGTTTGGCTGTTCCTCTTTGATCCGACTCGTATCGATCATGTTTTAGGTTTGTGGGGGGGGGGGTGTTTGAGGTCTTGGAGATGTGATTGCTTTTGCTGTGAAGTTTGAGGTGGTTCCGATGCATCAGCATCGTAGATTTCCGATTCGCGAATGGAGTATCGAGATGCGCTGTTGGGCCTTGTTGTTTGAATCAGATGCGACAAGGCGGATTCTGAGGATGTGTAGTTTTTAAGTTAGTTTGCATTTTAGAGGATTTGAACTCATGTTGGATGATTTGTCTGTCTGGTAGTGGTTTTTACTTGAGTGGTCGGGTTTTAACTGTCTTCCTGTCCTGGGGATGATGAGAGATTGTGTTTAAGAGAATGGGCTCCTGAAATCTGAAGGAATTTTTGCTGGTTGAAAGCTCCAATGAATTTTGTGGGGTTCAGATATTATATATGTGCAACCCGTGAAAGTAGAAATGTGGCTTGTTGGTTTAGTTCTCTTATTTCACAATCTTTAGCTGGCTTATAATATTCGTCTTCTCTTGCAGGTTGATTTGACATCTCATATTGTGCGAATTGCCTCAACACTAAAGGTGCGGTCGCTTCCAATTGTGTTGCCATTGTTATGTTTTCTACATTTTTGCTCTTTTCCTTCTAGATCTCATTAGCAGAGAGTTGCTCTGACTTTCTTGGTATCCTGAAACTCCTTATCTTAAGCCAGAGATTTGGGTAAATGATCATGTTGAACTTGTTAGTACCTCAACTAATGGGTTTCTTTTACTCTAATTTTCACTGTTTAATGAAGGTTGAGAACACAGGAAAGGATTCAGTATCGGAGGTTCTGTTGGTCTTCCCTGAACGCCAGGCAAAAAACTTGGCATACTTGACGGCTGTATCTAGTGTGGGGAAAGGGAAAGCAAAAGCTTCTGCTGTCAATCTTCCTGTGGAAAATGTCAACAGTGAAGGAATACCTCCGACCTTGGTTGCTTATTCAGTGTCATTACCCGAGGGTGGACTTGGGAAGGGGGAGAGCTTTACTTTTGACGTGTCAGCTGTGTTTACTCATTCATTGCAACCTTTTCCTGAAAAAATTACTCAGGCTGATACTCAGCTTCTTGTATTTGAAGAAAGTGCGTACTTTCTCTCTCCTTATGCTGTCAAGGTCCAGGCTCTTACTGTTAAACTGCTTCATCCCAGAGTTGAATCTTACACAAAACTAGAAAACACAAAGATTCAAGGTTCAGAGATCAAATATGGTCCATATGAGGATCTTGCGCCCTTTTCATACTCACCTATTGTTGTTCATTTTGAGAGCAACCAACCCTTTGTTGTTGCTCGAGAATTGATGCGAGAAATAGAAGTCTCCCACTGGGGTAATGTGCAGGTTACTGAAAACTATAACCTCGTTCATGGTGGTTCTCAAATTAAGGGAGAATTCTCCAGGTTTGATTATACTTTTCGTATTTTTTTTTTTTCAAGATTGTTGTCTGTGCCTAGTGCAAGCTATTTCCTTCATCTTGCAGGCTCGATTACCAGGCCAGACCACACATTAGAGGTGCATCAGCTTTCAGAAATCTCGTTGCAAAGTTGCCTCCAAGAGCTCATTCTGTTTATTACAGGGATGCAATTGGCAACATTTCAACTTCTCATCTTTGGGGTGATTCTAGAAAGGTAGACAATCTGATCTTCACAATATTTCCTTCCATAACTAATGAGATTTTCACGCTTTATTCATCGTGGTTACAGACAGAGCTGGAAATTGAACCGAGGTACCCGATGTTTGGGGGTTGGAGGACTGCGTTCACTATTGGCTATGGCTTGCCTCTTCAGGATTTTTTGTTTGAATCAGAAGGAAAGCGCCTCCTCAATATTTCCTTCGGCTCTCCTATAAATGAGATTATTATTGACACCCTCATTGTGAAGGTAAGCTGTTTTTGATTTCTCATTTTCTCAAATAGTCAACAGAAAATTCATACGTGTGAAAATGGAAATAGAAGTCCTTCAGTCTGCAACTAATTAAGACCATCCCCAGCTACTGAAAAGAAAATGACAGCAGCAAAAGCATGAAGTAAAACTGGTGAATTTTGTTGTTGCTTTTAGATCCGCACTTAATATCACTTGTTGGAAATGGTGATAGAGGGTTGGACATCAAGAAAGCCCACTGATATTAGTCATTGAGGAAGCTAGTTGCATTAAAAAGTACAAGCAAATGAACACGCAGAAGGTAGTTAGCATAAATGGCAGGAATAAGTGGGACCTGAGACATATGGATCTTATAGTATCTTCAGTACTTAAATGGGATTCCTGTTTGAGGAAACTCTGTCTCTCTCTCTCTGATCCCTTTCTCTGAAGACAGTCTCGTAGGTCTGAACATGGACACATACATTATTAAGATTCTAAGGAGTACATCTCTGCATATTTCACCTAATGATAGAAATGAGATAATCCTCGAACACTTCCATTGATATTCTTATTAGTCCTTAAATGCTTGTGAAGTGCAGGTTGTTTTGCCTGAAGGTTCTCGAGATATATCTGTTTCTGCACCATTTCTTGTTAAGCAATGGCAAGAGGTAGTACTTTCTAAGTTGTCACCCTTTGATCGTTCTTTGTTCTGTAGTGAGTTCCTATGTTTCTGATTCCTATGGTTCTCTTATTTTGGATCCTTCAATAAAAAGATAGAGCATGTTTTTATGCAGACAAAATTTTCCCACTTGGATGTTATTGGCAGACCAGCAATATCATTGGAAAAGAGTAAAGTTGTGCCAGAGCATGATCAATATTTCCAGGTACACTTAGATCTTCCCGGGATAATGAATTGCCTGCAGCTGATATTTTTATACAACACCTCACGAACGTGGTAGTCAGAATGCTAAGTAATGGTGTTTACATATTTTTCAGGTTATTATGTCAGCATAGCAGTCTATTTCCATTAATTAAGATTTAGATTTTGCCACTGGAACAGGTTATTGAATTATGAGATTAGTGTGGTGAGGGAGAGCAAAATCAGTGCTAATGAAGTTGTTAATCCTTTACTTTGAACATGCGGATTATTCAATTCTGTGAAATAAGTCTCTCTTTTTCATGGACTATAGGGAACTCAATGAATTTTCTTCTTTCGGGAGAGGTCTCAATAAAATATAAGTGCATTGAATATGAATGAATTCCTTGTTTCAGGCATCTCTTTCTTTGGGTTCTTGAGCATCTAGACAAAATAGTGGAATTATTTGAAATGTCCATCTAATGAGATATTGTTCCAATTGCTTGCAGGTTTATTACAAGTTTAACAGTATTTCAATGCTCAGGGAGCCAATGATGTTGATTTCTGGATTTTTTCTCCTTTTTGTTGCTTGCGTTGTATATGTGCATGCTGACTTGTCAATCTCCAAGTCATCTGCGTCATATTTGGCAAAGCTTCAATGGGAAGAGGTAAGGAGTTTGCCCCTAGTTTGTGTTTTTGTTTGAATGCAAGAGAGTGCATGGAATGAAGACTTCAGTCCCTTTATTGCAGGTCCAATCTGTGATTCAGCAAGTCAACAATCTCATTAACCGATGCTTAATGGTACATGACAAGCTGGATGCATCTCTGCGTGATCTTTCTAGGACGGGTGATGTTCAAGCTTGTAAGGCAGCACGCAAACATACAGATGGTTTGTTGAAAGAGCTCTCTAAGGAATTAAAATCCTTGCTGTCAATCTTGCAAACTTCTCCTCAGGCTGCTCATATATTGCCCAAGGTTAGATATGCCGTTTCTTCTCAATCTGTTATGGCAAGAAAATTCAGGATTAGTCTGCTACAGTTTCACCTTTTAATTTACCGCGGCCTCTTGCGTAACATTGGTATTCTGCTGCGGCTATTAGAATTGAGTGAATTTGTTTTTACATTTGGTTGATGGATTGTAATCTGTTATAAAGGTTGTCCAGGAGCTTAAAACCCCCCAGCAAGCCCACAGACAACAGATATTAGCAATAGAATGTCTTTACAGAGCTGGACACTGACTGATTGTGACGGCTTGAACTGGTTTAAGTAGTGGTTGAGCCATCAAATTGGCACGCTGACATGGTTTGAAAAGGGCTTTCCTGTGGTTGGACTCTCACTAGAGTCCCATTGGGCTGGGTGTACAAGAGTAATCAGAACAATTGAGAGTATCAAGAGAAGAATTCAGATCTGAATCTTGAGATCCGTTAAGTTTGTGTTAGAAATGGTTCAAGCAAATCAAGTTTCTTTCTTAATTATTCGTATCTTTAACACTTGATGAGAAAACAAAGCTGTCCTGCATATACGCAGTCATAGTTGTAATCTATTAAACGAAGAGTGTCCAGTGTGTTTCTTGATGGGAAACTGTCTGGTCGCATTAAAAGGAATATATCCTGATTTTCTTTATGTAGGTGGAAGAACTGGTGGTCAGGGAGAGAGAGTTGCAAGATAAGCTGATGGTTAAGCACACAACCGTGGTAGACTGTTATGAAAAGAAGGTTTCGGGACGGGAAATTGAGAACCGGATAGCTTCGCAGCAGAACAAAATAACTGCACTGAGACAGGAGGTGGATGATCTTCTGGACTTTATTGATGAATTATGACATCCTGGTCTCAACTATTGTCCATCACTCATCATTACGTCTTCTCCTGGATAGCCCTAGTAAGTAGGTGGGAGACTTTACCTTTTTCTGTGCGCTTGGGCCTGATTGGCGATATTTTAGAGCAGTGGAGAAATTTTGTTGTGATTAGCGAATTTTAACTCAGAAAGTTTCTTTCCCTTAGAATGTCTTCTGTGTTTTTACTGCGAACATTTCCATGATCTACTATTTATAGTACCATATGCATCTTTTGCTTTCATGTTGGACACTAATTGCCATTTGCATCATTAGTTGACAACTTAGATTTATGTAAAAAATCACAAATTTTCTTTCCAAATTACCGCTGCATATCTTCTAAATTTCCCAACCTTCCAAAGCACAACCTTGATTAGAAAATTCTAACCCAACCGCCCAGTGGGGGTTAGCCGAGAGCAGGCTGATGACTCCATTCGGACGCCACAACTTCGCCTGACGATGGTGGGTCAGGGTGGATGGAGGAGGCTGAAGTTAGTGGGTATGGTGTGTTTGGTTGAAAAGAGGCTAGATTTTTATTTCACAATTTAAATCATTAGGAGGCTAGAGTTTATGTTGGGTGAATTGAGAGTTGGGGTGGATTTTTTTTTTGTTTTTAAGTTTGGGCAATTTGGTCATTTTGGCTATGTGATTCTAGTTGAGATGGAAAGCGGTGTTTGCAAGAGTAGAAAAATGCGCAACGGTTCACTTCTGTGCTAAAAATAGCACAATCTTTTATAGATGGCATGTATTTTGTCCAGACTAGTAACATGACTTTTGAATCATCTAAGAAAAGCATAACTTCTTACATCTGAGATTCTTATTAACATAGACTTTAGGATCGCCCAAGGAAAGCACAACTTCTTACATCTAAGGCACTTTTAACACCATCTTGCTTTCGCTACATGCACAACGATTTGCTCATATGTTTCTCCCCCCCCCCCCCCCCCCTCCATAGATATGAAATTTGACGCTGGTGTCGAATGTTTATCATAGGAGAAATCACAACGGTATTCGATGATCCGTCTCTTATCTCGAGCTTATAATTATGACATGGACATATATTTCGTGTGATCTAAAAGCACATTGAATTGATTTTGCATGAGTTAATTAGGGGGTTGCCCATCAATTTCCTGTTTGTTTTTTTTCTTTCAAAAATGTAAAGCTCATCGACATAATCCTGAGCGTACCCCTTATATTTTTCATTGCATGTTACATTTTTTGGACATTTTAATTCTAGTCATTTCCATTCCAAAATCTTCCGAACATTCTTTTCATCTCATTCTTGTGCAACAGGCACAAGAATCGCAACGCATATTTCGTTTCAATCTTTGTTTATGTCATTCTATTCTTTGTCTGATTTCATCGTTTCACACTTGCCGCAAAATTATTAATCGAATGAGAGATGTTACATGAGTAAAATCAGTCACGGCATATATGGTATATGATCCAAGTATCATATTTCACTTCCAAGATTCAATGCATAACTATTAACTTGCATTTTTTAACACAAGTATAATTGGACAGTCTGAAAGACAATATTTAAGTATGAATCTTGTTTCGACAATCTACGGAGTTGGAAAAACAAAAATTACATTAATCTGAAGACTCGATAACATCGCACACGAAAGGGTCATCTTGATCGGGCGTGGCATACCAATTTAGTCGAGCATCGTTGCTCGGAGATTGATTAAGTACTTGATGCATCCCTTGCATGTCCATAGTCATTCGTCGGCACGCCGAACTGATAAAATACCCTATCGGCCGTGTACGGCACGTGACGGGGATGACGAAGTGTAATTGACCGATCACGGTCGCTCGTCATACGTCGTGAATCTCCATCTTAATTCCACGTGTCACCGGCCGTAACGAACCGTCGCGTGAATCTCCGTCTCGTGAGGAACGGCCCTCTTGCGTTTGGCTGCTTCTGCGACCCCCAACAAGATGGAAGCGTAGAGAGGCCCAGAAGCCCACGGCTCAACGGACACGTATCTCCTTTTCATTGGACCAAGTGAGACGCGATTATCTCCGCGAGTATTTAGTCTCCTCAGTGGAGACGTAAAAGCTCCCCGAGAGTTGCGAGATAGCGATAATACGACGTTGCGTTCTCCGGCGACCGGCGACCGGCGACCGGCTTCCCACCTTACCGTTAGGGTTTATCATCTTCGCTCTCGCGTCCGCCCGTAACTTCGCATTTCTTCGCGAATGGAGACGTCTCTCAGATACGGGGGCGATGCCAAGGCTCTCAGAATCCACGCCAAAGAGAAGGTTCCCATCGATTCCAATACCTTCTTGCAGGTGCAATCTATCTCTTGTCTCTCTGCTCTTTTTCTGGTTTGGTATTCAATTGGGTGTTACCTGTGCTTCGACGTTCTCGCTTGTATTGGTCTGTAGCGTGTCCGAGAGTCGCGCTAGATAGTCGAATGTCTGATTAGCGAAGTGCGAGGTCTTACGAATCCACGGGGAGGAATTAGCGCAGGATCGAGAAGAGAAGAGAGTGCGAAGATTGGCTGAGTGGATGGGAAATGTATCCGACCTGTCCGGGTTCTCTAATTGATTTTGGCTTTAGTTAGCAGAGATTCAGTTGGTGTTAGCATGAGAAGAAGCCTCAAAAGTTCATGCTTATCTGCTACTTAAAAAGTTGCTGCTCTAAATGGTCTAGACTGACGTTCTCTCCCCTGTTGTATGTCAGCTTAATGGAGAACTCGACACAAGATTGGGAGCTCCGAGTTATCTTAGTGCGGTGATGCGACACTTTTACCCGGACGTGAGTGATTTATTCCCGTGGATTATTCGTTCTCAAATCTCGACATCTCTTGTACCACATTCGGACGCTTCTTATACCTTTGTTCTCTTCTATTTGATCCATTGTCTCGTAGCTATCCGCTAGCCTCGGCGTAGGAGTGCAATATGATAAAAATGGGAAGCTTCGTTACAATGTACGTGCAAAGAAGGCATTTCCGGTGACTACTAATGGACTATTGAGCTTTAACGTGAAAGGACGGTGCGATGTTGACAAAGAGTTTAAGCAGGTTCGTGATTATTTATGTTTGCCATGACTTTGGTGTAGTGTGATTAGATATGGGGTGAGATGTCCCAAGTTGATTGATTGGCTATCCTCTAAATGTCTAAACACCTTAAATCTAATTCAGAGACCAAAGCAAAATGGTTTTCTGTCATTTTATCGGGCTTTCCTGCTCCATATGTTCTGCTCAGCAATTATGTTAGTCAATGTGAGAATTTTATGCCTTTTAGAGATTCTCACCGCAACTCATTTTTATTATGATAACAGTGGAAGTCCAGTGGAGGTGCTGAATTTTCTTGGAGCATTTTCAATTTTCAGAAGGACCAAGACGTTAGACTCAAACTAGGCTTTGAAATGTTCGACCAGGTATGAACCATGGAATCATGTACCTTTTTGGTGTCATTTGGTTTTCCAATGTTGCTTATGTTTTGCGACCTTTCAGCATAATCTTAGATTGTAGTGGGTGGATGGAAAAATCTAGGGTCTGATTGAGTCTCTGCTATTCTTGACATCTATAATGGTTTATTTGTTGGCTTCTTTAAACGTTCATATGCAGCATGCCTTTCTGAGTACATGGCATATGACTGGGTTCTCTTTTCAAGTTAATGCTGGACTAATTTCATAGTTTTTCCCCCTTTACGTTAAAGGAGTGGTTGTATTTTGATACTGTCACTGTTATCAGGTCTTTAAGAGAGATTCCATTATACATGTTTGATTGTCTAACTAGAAAGTACTTTTGCTCTAATGGTGCGTATGTTTCGTGTGAAATGAAAGATTTGGAAAATATTTTCTTAAATATTATTGCTTGTATCGCTGACAAACGGAATATGTTTTTTCATCGTCCACGAAAATATTTGGACATAAATTGTTGTTGTTGATGAAAATATTTTCCATTGACTTGATTATTTCAAGCAGTACAAGTGATTATTTTTTAGGAAGATATTTTCAAAATTATTCATTTTTTGGCTAAACAAACTAAGCCTAAGAACTGAACCTCGTAACCCAAATAAATAGATGTCGCTCTAATGGCATCTACTTTGTTTTGAAGTGAAGGGGTAAGGGACAAGTCGTAAGATCTCGGGTGTGGTGGGGAAAAGTGATTCCTATTGGATAGATAAGGCCTCTGTGAACTTAACAAAAACATAACACAATAGTTGGGCATTTCCATTGACCCTCTCCGCTCTAATTAAGCATTTATTGGTTCATGTCTATATATAAATGTGTGCATATGCATCTGTATTGCTATTAAGAAGTGCTCTGTAATCAGTATAAGGTCGCATTGAACCTTATGCTTCCAGACAAGTTCAAAATTATGTGCGGTTGTTGATTCTTGCTTCAAAAAACTTTCCAGGCACCATATCTGCAGGTTAGGGAAAACAACTGGACTTTATATGCGGATACAAATGGTACGTGGAGTTTGAGGTACGACCTATGATTATGAAGGAGCAGAACTGGATCTATTCTTTTTTAGCATATGTGACACCAGAAGTCATATCCTTTGAGTTCTCTGTACTGCTGGATACCTGGCGAGCTACATTAGTCAATGAGTAGATGATCGGCTCTTTAATAAATGTGGTTATTTACTGTATATCTTGTTTATTTGGGTCTCGAGGTAGTCAGGTTTATGAATTTGAGTTGGATGTCGTGTTGAAGTTCCATTGTTAAGCTAGGCTTAATTGAGATTGCCATGGAAAACGACCCAGTTCGTGCTCGTTGAAGCATTGTTTGTCTGTTTCTAGGAGGGTCCCATCATTAAAGAGTGTCCATTTGTCGCGACATCACTGATTATCCTGGAGCAGGGCCTCAAATTGCTACTTACATACTTGAATGAAGATGCCTTATGAGGAGCCTGAATGTTCGTTTTATTTTTGACTTATCGACATCGCAATCTACCACTGGCTATCCGGTCGACACGATGAACGTCAGGCCAGTAAGGGATTTGCCCCTTTTAGGTTTCTTTGTACATCGCAATAGGGGAAGAAGTGAATCACTCTCCGTGACATTCTGATGCGGATGAAGAGGACGAGTTCAGGAGCACTCAGAGGCTTAGCTCTTATGTAGATGTGATCTGAAGTTACGTAATTTCGTATTCGAGGAACAATTTTTTCCGTTCTGAAAGTAGGTGAATGTGTCGACCCAAGTTCCGTTGGTGATTCCCTAAGAAAGACGCAGATCGATTCTATTATCCGCGGAGGGAGTGTTCCTGAAAAAAGTAAAGACAGCTCGTTTTGCGTGTTGCCTGTTTCCCGCCATGAAAGCTTTTTCTCGGCACGGGAAGTTGGCACTCAACGGTTGCCTTGCTCGAATAATCGAGTCGACTCTATATTGATCATTAAATGTCGTGAGCTTTTATGTGGGGCTCGCATGATCTGATAGTTGAGATAGAATGAGTTCTATGTAGCGGGCGTATGCAAGACTTGTTTGACGTCATATACAGCTTTTTACATGCCATTGGCCTGATATGTTGTATCCAGTTTCACTTTAATTATAAAATCTAAAAAAGTTATGAGGATATTTCACATGACTTTAATCAATCTCTCTCTCTTTACTTGTTGGAAATTGTACATTTCTCTGTAGTTGAGGTGTTGGGCATCGACTGAAAGACGAATTTTGAGCAAGTTAAAACTGAAAAAGGTGAAAGTGCAAGCGTAATGAGTGAAGCCAAGCCCTACCCCCAAACACCCCCCCCCCCCCCCCCCAATCATCAATCATGGCAAGACATTAATCCGCGAGAGTGGGGCCATAATCATGGATCTCTTCTCAACGCGATGACGATTCCGTAACAATACCAGAAATGGAGGACAAAAAAGTAATTTCACCAAAGTTCCCCTTGCCCACCCGACCCGACCCACCCGACCCGACCCGACCAAAGCAAACTGAATCCGAACCTTTACAAAAATCAGCAAGGGGGTTAGTCGTTAGTTGTTACCCACATCTCCTTGCTCCTCCTAATCCTTTCAGACCAGCACAAACCGAACACCATTCTCTCTCTCATGACTCGCCACCGCTTCCTCGGCGCCGCCGGCTCGCCGCCCCCGGACCCCATCGCCGTCGACTCTGATTTCGTCGTCATCCTCGCGGCCCTCCTCTGCGCCCTCATATGCGTCCTCGGCCTCGTCGCCGTCGCCCGCTGCGCCTGGCTCCGCCGCCTCTCCTCCCCCTCCTCCTTGGCCGCCAGCGCCGGAGTCGCCCCTCCCCCACCCCCGCCGCCCCCTCCGCCTTCCAAGGCCAACAAGGGCCTCAAGAAGAAGGTCCTCCGCTCCCTCCCCAAGCTCACCTTTACCCCCGATTCCGCCGCCCGATTCTCCGACTGCACCATCTGTCTCGCGGAGTTCGCCGACGGGGACGAAATCCGAGTGCTGCCCCACTGCGGGCACGCGTTCCACGTGGCCTGCATCGACCCGTGGCTCGGATCGCACTCCTCCTGCCCGTCCTGCCGCCGGATCCTGGTTGCCGCGCCCGCGGTGTGCGAGAAGTGCGGCAATTTTCCGGCGGCGACCCCTAGCTCCAGTTCGATCTCCGGCGCTGCTGAGGAGGAGTCCAGAATGAAGCAAAGAGAAGATAACGACAGTAGGTTTTTGCCGTAACACGAATTCCCCCTCTGTGAAGGGCGGCTTTTCTTCCTCTTTTCTCTTGGGCGTTCGATTTAGATTTGCTTAGCTTTAGTACGAAGATGATGTTCATTGATGTCAGTATACGTTAGGTTAGCGTTATATGGTCATAGGAATCACGCGTGAAGAAGGGTTGAATCCCAAGCTCAATTTCAATGGAAAATTCACCAGATTAAGGTGTTTTTTTTTTTTTGGGGGGGGGGGGCTCTGTTTCTCTTCTTTGATCGATGGACTGGTTGATGCCTGATGGGTGTTGGCCATTGACGACCTGCAACTTTCCTGACCGAGTGAGGACATTGCCAGACCGGTCTTTATCTCGCTGCACGAAAAACCAACCATCAATGGCGGCGGCTGCTGCTGTCGAGCTGGCTCCTCCTGTCTGGCCCAAGTGTCCTCCTAGTGGCTGGGTGTTCAATGAGCGTTGAGTGGGAGCCATGGATGGGTGGAGAGAGAGAGAGAAGAGAGCTTTGTCTACTTTGGAGGTGGGCCAGTGGAATCAAGAAAAAACAGAACCAGAGGACCCATCTTTGCTTTTGGGAGAGAGAGAGAGAGAGAGACAGTCCATGGCCATCAAACGTTGAAGGAAAGAAAGAATCACTCTCTTTGGGTGGGGGGAGAGAGAGAGAGAGGGGCTGTGAAGATTGAGCCGTTTCAATTCCACTGATCCCACGAGCTTGTCTTTTTTTACAGTTCTTTCCTTTTCCCTTGATTTTGCTTTCGCCGTTTCGGACCGAATTTCAGCCGCTGCGGACGTGGGATGTCCGCTGGTGATTGTCCGAACATGCATCGATCGGATATGAAATTTTTTTTTTTTGAAAATTTTTGCAGAAAACCTCGTCATGTCATCCGGTAAATACCCAATTGTAACGTTGCTTCTCGACATATATACTATGTGCCATGCCGGGGTCTCCCCCACAGGGCCACGGCGACGACAGCCACTACCCTCCCTACACCGAGCCATCCCATCAAGTCGTTCGCGCTCCTTCTTTCACACATGAGTGAAAGATCGAGGAAGCTCATGTGTTAAGCGAATGGATCAACCAAACTGAATGATTTGAATGTTATGTAAATGTCCATGCTCGATCAATAACGCTAGCCGTCTTAGCACCCGTTGACCCGTGAGTGCATCTGTGTAGAAAAAGTGCTTTCGACTTTGAGGTCAACCCTTCTTTTTCTTTTTTGGGCTTCTGCTCGGAGAATTCCATCTCCTTACGTTTTCTTTAGTGGGGAAATCAAGATAATAAATAATATTAACGAACAACTCATTTGATTTATACAGCGCTATCTATGATTGTTCAACATATTCCATCCGTTCCGACCCCTATCCGTATAGTGCATCGGGGACGGAGACTATGAGCCGGCGAATGTTGTCCACCCGAAAATCCGCAGTAATTTAGCGCGAGGGAAACTTTGTCAATCCTTTAATCAAAATTACCTGCAAGACATCCATCCAATCCATTAATTTGATGACCCATCCTCGTCTTTTCCCACCAATCTTCCGTTTGGACTTTGACATAACTATCGATTCAAAATAGACAAGTTTCGTTCGGAAGGGCAGCGAAGTAACTATATCGTCTCGCCGCCGCCGCCGTCGCCCACATTGCTAGTGAGAAATGACGACGAGCCACCAGTTGAGATCGAGTCCCTCGCCACGCGCATCAGGCATCGTTGGATAGGTCTCGCGACCAAACTAATGATGGTACGGGAAAGGAGAGTGAGTGTGCTCTCCTCTTCTCGGGTGCCTTTCGCGCCTAGAAGGATGGGGAAATGTCATGGTGCAGATGGTTCGGTTGGTGCGACGAAAGGTTAATGGGTTTGGTTTTGAGATAAATCGACAATAAACAAATCCTTCTTTTCTTTTATCTTTTTGATAATAAGTTTTGACGGCAGAAGCTCCACAATGAGCCACTAACCGAAACTTCAAAATTTAGTGGAGACATGTCGTACATTAATAAATCCGAAAGATATGATTAACAAAGGCTAATAATCCCAAGAATATGCCATGCCATGCCATGTTGTTGTTGAGACGACCGACCGTTTTTCTTTCTTTTTCCCGACCCCAATTTGACAGATCTACAGTTGGTTCTCGGACTGTTTAAGCCTCCGAATCACGCGATCAAGACCATTAATTTAGTGGGGGAAGAAACCATATTCCTTCCTCTTTGGAGCCGTCCATTCATTAAACCTTATTTTATTACCGCACTTCAAGAGTCAAACGTGTTGACCCACTTGGACTCCATGGCCATCTCGTGTGAGGTACGTTCTTTTTTGCCTTTTTCTATTACGGCTGAGCGTTTAGTAGATTTTCCCATCAGCAATTTGTAAACGGGCTGATAACGCCATCAGCCGGCGCGTCCCCGTGGCGAATACGCCCACCTTTGGCGGGTTTCCCGGGAGTTGGGGATCGAACCCGAGCTCGGCCCGAGAAGCGGGGACGCATTTCCTATGCATGTTTTGGGTGTGCCGAATGCGTGCGCGCCGAAAGTATCGACCCTCTGCAGTTCGGATGGTGTCGGGGCCTGCTCGATCGAGTCGGTGGTAGTGGTACGCATTTTTTTCGCCTAGCGCAATGCGATTTGCGCACGCAAGAAAAGCGGCTTATGCGGAGAGAGATCTTTCAAAGTGCTGGTACTTCACACGAAACGAAACTCGTTGATACATTTCGAAATGGCTCATGCGAAGCTTGGGTTGCGGAGGAAGAGAGGGAAAGTCACAGGTGAAATACGTTGGTCGGGGCAAAGCGACTGAGTCTGGAATATGGCCCACCGCCGACGCCTGGAATGGGCCCGGAAGGCCCAAGTCCAGGGAGGAGTGGGCTCGTTTCAGGCCCAACTTGTTGTGGAAGGCAAGTTCAAATTAGGGACATCTTCGAATCCCTTTTGATGTGCCGTCGCTTTGAACAAATTAAACGAATGAGGGTGACTCTTTTCTTGCGAAGCAAGCAAGGGAAATTGGCTAGAAGTACACTTCTTCATGCTATGCTCTTGAATGATGGGATTTTTCACTTCTTTCTGAGCAAGGTCACCAGGAGAAAAAAAGCAAAAGCAAAATAATCGTTTGTTGAATTGGAAGGCATAGTGAGAACTTGAATACAAAGGATAATCTGCAAAACTTTCCGAACCACAAACTTGATTGGCCTCTCGAGAGTATTGATCGGAGTAGGGATAAGAGTGTGTCAAACAAACATTCGGTCACTCGTTCTTGGCAGCCGCAACCTGCCTCGCTCCCACGGAGAAGAACTCCGTTATGACTTCGAGGGGCATGCCTTTGGTCTCAGGGACCTTCAAGAAGACGAAGACCCACGAGATCACACACACAACTGCATAAATGCCAAAGATACCCGCCAGGCCAAAGGCAGAGAGCATCACGGGCAGAGTGTAGGTGACGATGATGTCGGATATCCAGTAAACGAGCGCGCATATGGCGATGCAAAGGCCACGGACCCTCGTGGGGAAGATCTCCGAGCAGAGGATGTTGGGAATAGGCCCGTACGCCGTCACGAAGCAGCAAAAGTAAATTATGACACAAGCGGTCGAAATCGCGGCATTGACGACCGTACTGATGGTCACCAGTTCGAAGATGACCAGAACCACCAGCGTCACGATGAGCACAGGAATCGTAGTGAGCAGCAGCGTCCTGCAATAACATTCCAAAGTATCATAAAACAATCAAAAACCAGGCCATGCTTACATCTCCTTCGATAAAATTCCGACCAGTCATCAAAAGAAACTCCAAAAACCTTCAAAGTGAAAGCAAATATAGCTAGGCAAAATCTATTGCATATGATTTCCAAGATGATTGGCCCAGAACATACTGTATACACTGTCTGAGTCTCAACAGGATTACAGTTAATGATACAACATAAACCAATACGTTAAGTAGCCCAAACAGATGTTTACTTATCCAAAACAAACAATCTGATTTACAGAGAGTAGGAAAAGAGCTTCCAGCTGTGGAAGTAAAAACAGTACCGGACGGTGGTAGAACTAGAACATACCTTCTTCCAGATGTATCCATAAGCCTCATGCCAACGCCTATACAAGGAAGCATCAGGAAGGTTGTGAAGGCACTGATAAGGAATGAAGCAGAGTTTGAACTGAGGCCCATGCTCGCAAGAAGAACTTCGACTCCAGCATCTTCAAGAATTTGAGGGGTGTAATAAAGGACCCCATTTATGCCCGAGAACTGCATGTTTCATTAACAGAATAGAGTGAGGATATTTCAAAGAAAAGTGCATGGCATGGAAATTTGGAAATGAACTTTAGATGAAATGCCAATATAAAACCCTGGAGTGATCTGCCACCTCGTACGAGTCGCAACCAATTACTTCGTGCTTGGAGTTCAAGAATTTACTGTTGAAAAGGTATTGAGGCGAGAACAAACACGAGTATCATTTTGTAGGAAAATGCATTCCATCTTTCTAATCGTCTAAAATCCTATAAAACTTGCAGGTATAATGACTTGAGGCTTTTTCGAGTTTCTGAGAACTCGAGAGGCAACACAGTTATATCAGAGCGGATCCACTGGCTTATGAGAGGCAAACTTTTGAACGTGTCTTTATATTCTGGCTTGGAAAGTGCAAAGACAAAAATATTTATGAGAAAAGCCTTTGGTACTTAGGTAGGTTTGGAATACTTTCCCTGTTCCTGCATTTCATTCTCTGTTTTGTGCACCTCAAACCCAACTATCACTGCCCAAAACCACAAATAGATTGCAGCAACTTATGCCAAAAACTTGTTTCAAAGACAGTTCCACATGCACAGATTATTGTGATCTCGTGAGAGGAAGTACTCAGACGATAAGGGAGATCCATGAAGACTCGACATTAACATTATAAGGTTGTAACAAGATTTGCCAAGACTAGAAGAATAAAGCCCATGAAAAAAATGTAAAGGTATGAATACCTCCTGCTTTCGATCCAAAAAAAAAAAAAGAATACCTGCTGAAGTATTTGAATTCCAATTCCGACAATCAACGCATGTTTAACTCCTGGTTCAAGAAGAGCAGCCCAAATAGGTCCCTTTGAGGCGGTTTGAGAGGGATGAACCATGGCTGGCCCAACCGGGTGCTGATCCTGGAGCTCCTTTGAATAGAGAGCAGGCTGACTAACTAAGGCAGCGGCCTGAACATACCCTCCAACTGGCGGAACGTCGGCCCCGGGAAGCGAAACAAGGGACCCACGTCTCGATCCTGGGACAGCTTCCTCGTGCAAATAAATTCTCTTGAACCCCCCTTCCTTCTTCCCATCCTCACCTTCTCTTTCTGACCATTTCCATGCCAACTGCCAACCACCACCAATGCCCGTAGCTCCACCTTGCTCTCCAGCTCCTTGCATGAGGCTGCTGTGGCGTCTCATGCTCAGAGCACTTCCATGGGCCATGTCCTTGTCCATGCTTGTCGCCTGCCTAGAGATCAATGGACTATGTAGGTTGTCATCAGAATCTCCTCCTGCAGCCTCGGACCCATAACCCTCACCTTCCCTTTGTAGGCTCTCTTCGTCCCACCTTTCCTCTTTACCATGAGGGTCTGCAGTACTGAACATGCTACCAAAATTGGGAAAGAGCATGCTTCTCATGCTTCCTGTCTCCGGGAGCTTTTCGTGGACGCTGCCAAATAGAGTCACAAGTGGGTCCATGAGAGGCATGATTTGGTTCACCATGCTTCCATGGCGGGAGACTAAGGCAAGAGAACTCTGTCCAGTGACGGGCTTGACGACCCAGGACAGGCCTTGCTCAGGTCCATATAGTTTGATCCTGTCTTTGTCAGAATCTGTGTCATGGTCATCTGCAAGTTCATCAGCTGGCCCTATTATATACTCTTCAATGGATGGTTCACCCCCAATTCCAAGCCCTTCAACTAGCAAAGCCATCTCACCTGCAACAGGATTTCAGCAGGAGCAAGAAGAATCAGCTTTTCTCTTTAGCTAGTTTACTAAACATGGAGAAGCTAAAGACTAAATTCGATCACAGAAGTCACAAAAGTTCAAAGCACACAGAAATTGTTATAGAGGGTAATTTTCATTTATTTGCTACCTTGATAATTCACACATAAACAACAAAAGGTAAAATGCAAGGTGCAGACACGATAACTAAGATGATAGATGATGAATCATACAGTCCCTAGGACCATAGTTGTTCGTGATGGAGTATTCTAAAATGGCAAAGTTGAGCTAAAGGAAAAAAGCTGAGCTAAAGGAGGGAATTTAAAGAACCGTTTCCTTTTTTTAGTGGAAAGCCATATAAAAAGATGAGGTTATACCTTACCAAAAAGAAAAAAGAAAAAAAGATGAGATTATTCATTATTTCAATCTGGTTAACTGAAAACACCTCCATCATATGCTCCATAATTAGTAACGGAATGCATTACTCATGTTTTCGGATACAATGCTGCTCTGGAACTATAAAGTTTGCAGTGAATCAGAAGATGATGCAGAAAATCTTTCACGAACTGAAAACAGATTCAGGACCCACAGATGAAGCAGTTAAAAATAAGGCTGTCGAAGTCGCCTAGGTTGTGCTGTAGTTACCATAAGACTTCGGATCCTTAGCTAAAAGTCCATGAGAAACTTCAAAAGCAACAGATGATTGACATGGAAACTGTCAAAAGCAACATGCCAAGGACGTTTGCACTGTGACATTTCCTAATCTAGCTTCGCTTGTAATTGCACTGGCACCGGGACCTTTCTGTGAACCCCGGAAACTTCTGCAAGCGACATAAAGATGCACAACTTTTTTTTTTTTTTTTTTGCATAACCCAACTATCTCCTAGTGGAGGGGTAGTCTATATATATATAGATAGATAGATAGATATAGATATATATATATATATATATATATATATTTTTTTTACACGTTTATCTCTTTTCCCTTGCTTGATTCTGCTTTTATTTTTATGATTCTTTGGGGTTTATCGACCGCCAACCCTAACTAGTTTGGGATAAAGGTGTTGTTGATGTTGATGTTGATGTTAATGTTGATAACAACTATCTACCACCAAAAGAATGCCATCTCTTTACTGGTTGGTACCAGCAATTACCATTTTCTAAAGAAGCAAAGCAACTTAAACAGACACAGTTTCAAACAATGAACAGCCTGATAGCACACTAAACCAGGACTAGTCACCTACTTTGCTTGCTGCACATACTCATGACATATGTGGACAAAAGAATCAAGCATTAGCAACAAGAAAATAGATTCATGCTTTTCTGTGTAGATCACACAAAGCCAAAGTGAACTCCAAGATTGGTGTGCAAATACGTTACATGTACACTACAAACTCATTATAGACGGCCCAGACCTCTTTTGTTCTCAAAGAAGTATTGTCAACTTGATGGAGCGCTAGCAGGCATCTAACAATTTCTTTAGGCCATTGCCCAGCAAGAGATTAACTGAGGAGACGCACTGTAATATTCACTTTTCCTACTACATTCCAAGTCTTCATCGTACCAATTAGCATTCCGTTCGCAGCCTTCAGTTGGCTGAATTACCTTGGATAAGCAATGGAACATGAAATGGAAAAGGTATACTTAGTACCAAACAGGAAAAGGTAAAGGACAAACCTGAGACATCCTCAATGCCACGCAGTCTCTGGAGAACTTGTTTTGCCTCGAGCATCTTCCCTTTACTCACAAGCCATCTTGGCGACTCAGGCAAGTAAAAAACTGCAAGGACAAAATAAATAATCGAGGGAATAGATAGAACCCCAAGCATCAACCTCCAGCTCGGCGACGCCATCAATGACATCCCAAATATCATGCAATATGACAAAAACATCCCACCAGAACCGGTGAACTGCGGAAGGGTATTCAGTAGACCCCTTATCTCTGATGGGGCAGTCTCGGATATGTAAATTGGAACAAGGGTAACTGCCAAACCGATCCCGAATCCATCAATTAGCCGAGCTATGCATAGGACATACACATTGGGTGACCATAGCATTACCAAACCACTGATGAAGTACAGAAGAGATGATAGAATCAGCATCGGACGTCGACCAACCCAATCTGATATGGCTCCTGAGCAGGTCGTAATGACCGTGGCGCCAATGAGCGACATTGCCACCACAAGACCTTCGACCGTTGTCCCCAAGTCGAGGTCCTCCTTTACGTAGACGATGGCCCCTTCAAGGTTCAATGGAATACGAGTCAGTGCAGTTGCTCAACCAAAAATCACGACATAAATGAAGAGGCAAAGAAATTGATCCAAGGCATTCTCTGGAAATATATACCTGCAATGGTGGCATTATCCCATCCTTGCAAAAAGTTTCCTATTGAGGCAGCAATGGCCACCAAGGCAGCCCCTTTCATCTTGATAACTTATGGACCGAATCCCCAATCAGGCTCTATTGCATCCTCCGATTATAGAACAAAAAAAATAGAAATGAGACGAAACAAATTGCATCAGAGCACAGATCCAAGGAAGCTCGTCAATACATCATAGAGGGGTATATGATGCATCTTCCTACATGTTCTTAGTGAACCACTAGTTTTGTCAGTTCAAAAAACAAGTAAATGCAAAGACTGCTAAAACCAATCAATTGATAGATATCCTTTCAGAGAAGAACGAAGAAACTAAGGAGAACCAAGCAACACAAGCACAAAAGCATGAGTTTTTACCTCTGTATTGAGAGCCCAAGGGTCAGTTCTTGGAAGACCCAGAAGGAGACTGAATTTGGACGAATATGTTAATACTAACACATGGCAAAGCCGAACAAGAAAAGGGTCTCGTCAGACTTGAAGAGAGCAATTAGTGACCGTTAAATGCACAGCTCTGTGCTCTCTGTGATCTTTCCTTGTATATTTATTCCGTAAATGTATCTCTGGCACTCTCAGAACGTGATGAACTGGCTCACTTGGGGAGGAATCTTTTGGTATTGTAGTGAGAAGAGATAGAGAGAAGAGTCCCAGAATTGATATTTGAGACTCGACACCGAAGATTTAATAATTATTTGTCACCAGATTAAGAAAGCGAGAAGTGCCTGGAAGAAACCGAAAGATCCAAGCATCGCCTGCCCAACCACCCTTCAACACCGTCGCTGCAATCCACACAAGAAGACTCCGAGTCAAACTGAACTTTGCTCGCCAACTCAGTTACCTTTCTTGAAATCAGTCCACTCATCCGTTTGCAAGCGAAACGCAGGAAAAAGGGATGAATTCAGGGAGTGAATCCGCAAGACCCAGAAGCAAAAACAACGACAGAAACTCAAGGGCACACCCAAGAGGAAGGATTTCAAGGAAATGCATATGGCTGTTGCAGAAGCTAAATAAAAGAAGGCGGTGCCAAAATGAAGGAAAACTATAATAATGGTTTCGGCGATTGCACGTGAGAGGGGAGCGGGGGAGCCCAAGAACTTCCAAACGGTCCCAATCAATCAAAGAACGAAAGGTTAGTGGCGTGGGTCTTGGAAGCTTCAAATTAATTAGTAGAAGAGAGATAAGAAGATTTCTGCACTTTGCAATAGTGATTACCCCATCTTGACAGCTACCCATCTGCCCAAATCTACCAGGATAGAGAAATCTGGAGCGGGCCGGGCCCTCTTCTTCTTCTCCGACCTGTTCTTTTGCTACTTCACCATCACCACTTTCTGCAAGTTTCGTGCGGGGAAACGACCCTTGGAAATCCAGCCAAAGAATCGAGGGTCAAAATGAGAGCTTTTTAGCTGCATAACGGTAACACTTCAAGAAAATTATTTATATTTTAAAAGTATTTTCGAAACAATTTTGAAATAGAAATGACTATAGTTATAAAATGTTCCAAAACAAAAAAAAAACTTATTTCTGAAATTTGAAACAATTTTGAAACCACCACCTACCGCCGTCAATACGACCACCCGCCTGCCACCGTCGCCGTCGGCGGCGAAAAAAAAAGTGTTCTTTTTGTACTTACAAAACGCGCTTATATTTTCAAAAATCGTAATAGATAATGGAAACACAAAAAAAAATATTTCTGTTAAAAAAATATTTCCAAAAATAAAAACAGGTACCATACATAACGCAACCTACGTGACCTTAGCGCCCCCAAAGAAAGAAGTTGTTTTCACCAAGCTTCCGAGAGTCACCAGAAGACAAAGGAAAAATATCCACTAAAGGACACAAGTCAAACGGGAGGAAACAATAAGAGTCTCAGCACGATGCACCAATAAGAATTTGTAATGGTTGGATCTTCATCCGTTCGAATTTTTTTTTTTCACCTGTGCCCACATCACAGTCCTCTCCTTCGGTTTCTTTTCCCAAAAAGTTTGCTTTTTTTTTTCCCCGATCTTTACGGTATGTAAATGATAAATTATACATGTAGCTATCATCCACATTTGCTATTGATTCAATTTACATTTGAGCGATCTTCATAACCTATGACTCACAAATCAAATATATGTCTGAGGAGATCTCTTGAAAAAAAAAAAAAAAATCAAGAAAGCTATAGACCAGGTTAGTTTTTTTAGTTTCCTTTCCTTTTGGTGGTGGGATATCTCTTTTCTTTTCTTTGGCAATTTGAAATTGCAAAAAGAATGAATTGAGATGGTTCCACACCGATCACAATTAACCTGGTCAATGCCGTGATCCGCAGACAGAGGCAGCAAAACGCCGCTCCATCCGCCTCTTCACTAGGCAATTTGGAAGAAGCAACCACTCCTCCACACCCCTCCCCAATACAAAAAGTACCTCCCCCCATCTCTTTTTGGGGGCTTCACTTCACCCCACCCTCACAAAAAAAAAAAAAGGATGGGTAGAACGAGAATGTACTAAAATCGAAGTAGCTCCCGTCGATATGGTAAAAAAAAACAATTCCGATCTTGGTATTCCAATTTGAGAACCTACCCGTCAAAGCTCCATTAGAGGAGGAGGAGGAGAGAGGGACATTGAGACCGGATCTGAGGTCAAAGAGCCAAAAAGACCAAAGACCATTAGCTACTAAGTTCGAATTCCATGTGGAGTGATGCCACCACCAATTTTTATTCCTTGGGGGAAATTGCAGGCAGATTCATGTGGAGCTGCGAATACCAGTCAACGGCAATGGCCGCCCCTGCCAAAAACCATCCAACGCTGAATCAGATGCCATTGTCCATCTTTGTGGCAGTCATGTTGGTTCAGCTTCAGGATCTAGACGAAGTCCAACGTGATCATTCTCATGTGCCCCCCCATCAGTGCCTTTAATTAGATGTTATGAAATGCCAAACTTAGGTAACTCGTTAACTATTCTATTCTTACGTGGTTGTGTCGGTGTTTTTTCTTTTTCTTTTTCTTTTCGGTTTTTTTTTAAAATTTTAATATGAGGACATTGTTAATGGAATGCCACTTAAGCCTTATGAACAGGGTAAGCCCAGACTTCAGGCCCGTGCTATGAGAACCGATCTGAACGGGCGACCTCCGGCGTCCAAGCTGGATACCCTCGTCGCCTTGATTAACTATACTAATCTTTGAGGGTCATGCTCGTCGATATTCGATTGAAATCATAAGCAATGTCGTGTTTTTTTTAAATAAAATAAAATAGTTCATTTTTCCTTTATATTCAACTATCTAATTCGGTAGCCAAGTAGGCGCCATGATATCTGAATAAAGCCGCATAAAGTCTGAGGAGGGATGCAGTTAGAGAGAGATAACTAGTTCTTATGAAACAGTTGTTCTATCACTCTATGCTGTCCAAATCAATGTTGCTCATAGCGGCAAGAGGTCCAGTTTTTGGGAGGGGCAAAAGAAGAATGCCATTAAATTAGCACAATCCATACTCAATTTGACTAGGACCACTCTCTCTATTAATGAGGTCGACCACTATCTATCTTGGAGCTAAGTACAAAACCGGGCATCTAGACATGGTTCACACGTCCTACGTCGTGAGGGCGCCTCGACATTCAATCGAAGAAGAAGGCGACACGGTCATTGCTAATGCGTCCCAAACTCGATACATTGTCAAGGCTGGACGAAGCAAGAACATCCGAATATCCGAACCCCTCACGAAAAATCGGACCTAATTGTCACGCGACGTCGAAGGCGTCTTCATCCGTCACGTTGCTTCACGTTGCTTCGTTAAAAATCGAACATGTACGGATACGCAGGCAGCATATATCGTGCGCACGTCGACCGATTCACGTCAACTCGAGCGACCTTTGGGGGATCGAGCATGTGGGAAGAGGGGAAAGTGCGGGGGCTCCTCTTTTCCTTAATTGACGGGGCCGTTTCATGCTAGGCTCGTGACGATGTTGTTTGTCGTGTCGTCGCCCTGAGATCTGGAGTTTGATGGGTCGGGATGGAGTACAGAAGTTGATTGACTAGTTCGAGTACACTGTCAAGAGCATGATGCGTGTCGGTAACTCCGCATAGAGGATCGACATTCGTTTTTCTACGTTTCTTCTATTAGAGGAAAAACGCAACCGCCATTAGCGACGTCTCAATAGCGAGAGAGTTACAAAAAAAAAATCATAAATATATTGTTATCGCTGCAATTCAATTATAAACATTCTAATTGTGTCAATTGAGTTATAATTTTTTTTTATGTTTTTAATTATTTTGAGCTAACGAAATGTCGCCGATAAGTCGATTCAAGATACTGTGCGAAGCACAAAGCGACGACGCAGGACTTGAAGCTCCGATGATTTACTCCAAGCGCGGAACGCTACTATACGACCCTATCCGGCGATAGCTATCCGAAGATGATGTATAGTCTACCTTCCCATCTTTACCCCATTAAGTTGAGAGAAAATATTCTTTTGTACTTCATCCCAATGAATACCCTTGAATTTAACGTTCCAAAGTTCACACGGAACAGTTTAAGGACTTTGGTCAAGTACAATTTTTTTTTTCACGTTTTACTGAGTCTACGTTGGTAATTGTGGTTGGAAATCGCTAAATTGAATGCCGATTATCGTACGTGACATGACCGATGCCATGGATTTTTTTTAAAAATAAATTTCTTAACTTTTTTTTGTTAATTAGGGTCGGGACGCCTTCACTGAGACTGGAGAGCGTGTCGCAGTCGTGTCACATAGGACAACCAGCTTCCACACTAACTATATCCAGTAAAAATTTGTATGATAAACTCAATTGACAAAATGTGAAAGGTACAAATGCAATAGATTACCAACTTTATTGATAATTTTTCTCCAAAGCGTTCGATTTGAGCCATAACTACAGAAGATTCCATCTCCAAAGCTCTGCCATGCTTAAAAAACCCATAACTCTCTTCCCATGGTTCTTCCCACGGGCCAATGGGTCTTACTCCGTAGACACGTGTTTTTGGTAAACAGTTGCTTGGGCCAGGCCACTATCCCGTGAGAACAATTAACATGTCTCCCCCATCGCCACTGCCAATTGTGAGACACTGTTAAATAAAAACTAACCATTTTTCTTGAAAATTATTTTATTGGAAAGCATTATTCGGTGAAACAAATGCACTCTTAAATATTTATGATAAAATATATGAAACATAATATTAAAATGCATACTATAATTTTCGATTATTTATGAAAACATGTTTAAAACCCAAAAAAATAAAAATTAACCGTAATATTCGGATTAAGAGAAAAATTAAAAGCTAACGGCCCAAACTGGATTGCAGCATGATGGACCCGTTCAAAGCCCAATAAAAGCCCCGCAAGCCCGCTTGGAGGAGCCCGTGACATGGCGAGACAGAAGAAGGCGCAGCAGTCAAAACGACGGTGCGCGGTCGTCGTGCAGTGGTTTTCAACCCCGATCGAACCTGAAATCCCCCTGCGATTTAGCACCGGTAAGTACGTCGAATCGAGTGCATCGATCTTGAAGAAGAAGAAGAGAATGGCGATGTTCATGAAAGGAGAGCCGCTGGTTGCGAAGCTGGCAGTGCTGGCCAAGTACGTGGTTCTTCCCGGCGCCATGGCGGCTGCCGTCATCTACTCGCCTCCCGACTACGCTTCCTCCTCCAACAAGGACGACAAATCCCCCAAATAATCCCCTTCTCTTCGCCGGTTTGCACCCTTGACTTCGCCTCGATTTCGCGCTTTTGATTCTCTCTTAATTTGAGCTCCGAATCGAACCTCTGGCATCCGATATGTATGTTTCAGTATGTCCGACTGTGAGCCGTTGATCATAAACATTTTGTGAAATCCCAGATTTTGGAGGACCGAAGCTTGTCGTGTTTCACAGTTCCTTTTTCGTCTTTTGGCTCCTCCTCTGCGAGGGATTGAGGGTTGGTGGAATACGCGTAGATGCTTTCTGTTTTCTTATTAGAAGCAAACGCGATGAGTGTTTGATTGAGATTTTCAGCATTCAGCATGATAACTGCAGTGTTTTAAGTATCGGTGCTCTATTTCGGTGTTGCGGTAAATAGGTTTTGTTTGAAGAATGGAAGTGAGGGAGCACTATGAGGCTGTAGATGTAGAAAACAGGCGGCTTTTATTTGCACTAACTCAATGATTTTCCCCTTAGGTGATAGGAGTTCAGTGTTGAGAGTTGAGCCTTATTTTAGTCATGAGGATATGAGAACAGCTTCTCTCATCCCAGTGGAAGTGTGTGATATTATTTAGAGGCTTGTGTTAACATTGGTTCCCCATTCCCTTGTTGTTTGATGGTAGATATGAAAATGCTGGCACCATGTTTGATTCGGAGCAGATTGGTTTGCCTGGTTTGAACTTGCCACTCTATGAATGTAGAACTACTGTATAATCTGGTTTCCAAACCAGATGTTTGAAATCGAATCTTCAGATTGACAGTGTGTTGGTCATTACCAACTCTTAGGATTCATTGGGTTATATAGTTGATGATTGGTCCTGTATTTGAGCTCCCTTTTGGTTTTAGGAGCTGTTTTATACACAGGTTTTGTTTGTGCGCTCTATTTTTCATATGGGGTTGCACCCCTTTGCTGCCCTAATTGATCCTTTCATCTTAAAAGAGAACGTTAAATAGACATTAGTTGGCCCTGATCTGTTAGGCAACCTTTAGTATGAGACTTAATTTGTAATGTAGTCTTGCTTCTCCAGAAGTTCATCATGCTTTATGAGTATATCACAAAAAATGTTGCTTCCTTAGGTTGTCTAGTTTTCAATAGCCTGGTTATGTTTGCGATATGTTTTCTTGTAAACATTGTCGAGAGACTCTGCTTGATGATCTGATCTAATTTGAAAGGGCCCCAGTCTGTTCAAACTTGCTCTTTTTGATGCAATATCACTGTCTCATGTTTTACTTGCACTAATGGAGATTGCATATTATGTACGTTAACTTTTCTGGGACACTTTGGGAGTAGATGAATTTCTGCTATGCAATGTGATATTGCCATTATATGTTTGGTACTGCGGTAGCCACGAAAGCTCGTCGTATTAGTTCTTGTCCACATTGCTGTATATTACAAAGGAATCTCCTCTCTGCTACACAGCGCTGCTATGGGATTGTCCATTTGCTGCTGTATGATATACTTCCGCAATTACACCTGAGTGTTTAGTCATTACATAATCCTGTTCTTTTCGATGGATGAAGGTGGATGGAGCGTGCATTCCGTGGTTGATCTTTGGAAGATGGAGGTATGCTGTGTTTCTGGCTGACGGCTTAGCATATTTCACTGCAGGTGGTCCGGGCCATCATGCAGACTTTTGATGTTCTATCAAACTTCGCTTTACATTTCTGTGAAATATGGCACTTAATAATTCAGATGACTTGCGATCACCATGAATTGCATAGACATTTCAGATAGTGTAGGTATCCAATTTCTTAGTTCTTAGTCTTTCTTGTTGCTCAATGTTTTTGTTACGACGTCTTCAATCAGCATATCCGAGCGGCAAACGTGAAGATAGCAAAGTACATTTACTGTATATGCCGTGATGAGCATGCTGCATAAGTTCTGGTGTGGTCGTTTATGAAAGCTAAACCTTGTTTTTCCCCCAGTAGGTTAAGGTGATTGATTTTTTGCTCGACGTCGTGGCTCTTTGCAAAAAATTCCATGATGGTCTCTCCCCCTCGCAAGACCAGGGAGTCCTTGGTGAGGCATGTTCCTTGCAAACTGTCAGTTCGTTAGTTCGCAGGTCCTCATTAGATACGTTCGTGAGGAGATCAGCCAGCTTGAAAGAACTAAACTCTTAAAGACTCCATATGACATGAAAACTGGAAACTAGACAGACAGACGATATTATTCCGCTCGATCCTCACTTTGGTCCGGTTGGTGTTGTCTCCAGTCTGACATGCGTTGGACCAACCTGAAGCAAGAGAAGTCGCTGCGCATGACATCACGTTTGAACCTTGCCTTGCTCTTTCAACTTTTTGTCTCTATTGAGAAAATTTTAATTGCCCACGATGGTAGGTCTATAACCGGTGAGACTGGCCATCGTTGGCGATGTCGGAGGGGCACCGTAACGGTTCACTTGGCCCTTTCTCCCTAGGGCTGCAAATGAGTTTGTTTAAGATCCACTAAGACTTGGGCTTGGATACCATCACTTTAACTTGTTTTTACATTTTCAAACACTCCATATCTGACTTTGATCATTAAATTTGAGTAAAAAAAACGGATAACGGACCATTTTACCACCTCCGGAGATTACTAATTTCTTCATACTTTGCAGGGAGTTTTCGATGGACGCTGGGGGACTGACTTGGATCATGGGGTGGCAGCCATAGGATACTGTTCGTCCAAAGGCCTGGATTACATCATAGTGAAGAACTCGTGGGCCTTGCGATTACGAAGTAGCCCAGAGATCATTGCAACTTTGCCTGTCTCCTAACGGAAGAAGCTGCGAACCTCTAGAGTTAGTTTATGTCAGTCCAAGGCCGGCAGTCTAATCATATTATTTTTTGTTTCCCTGGTAGGGGGAAAATACCATAAAGACTCATAAAAGCAAGCTCTCAGCTTTCCATCAAACCTTTTAAAGATATGCTCAGGTCTAGTCTAAACCTGAGTGTCTATGGGGCATCAATTAGATGGTTTCTTGTCCTATCAAAACCAAGTGAAAGAAAAAACAACAAACAAATTGGTCCAAAAGTTTTGAATTCCAATTAAGGCATCGTTGAGAAATAGCACCACGCATTTATTAAAAATGTTTAATAGGAAAGAATAATCGTGCCCCCTTTTTTTATTCAGTTGTTGCTTATCAAGTTCGAGTTCCCTGACTACACTTTTTAACAAAATTTGTTTTTAATTATTGTTTTTCCACGGGACGAGCTTTAATTCAATGTAATTAATATCTCTCAATGTATGAGTACTTATTTTCGTTAGTGAGAAATTAGAATTCTCTCTGTTCTCGCGTCATTTTGTTAAAAGATAAGTACACCCTAAAACTTATCACACTGTGCGATTAAGTCCTAAAACTTTTCGCAAAAAAAAAAAGTGCGATTAAGTCATAAGACTTTCAAAAAGTGCAATTCAATCCAAAAACTTGTTAAATTGATGAAATGAGATCTTTCCATTAACACCGTCAATTTGCCAATGAAAAAATGCGCAAAGAGCAAATAAGAAATAAATAAGACAATCGCAAGGAACTTCATTAATTTAAAACGATGGCATATATTCTTGGATGCCCTGCTTTTTGGATGACTAAAATTTTGAACACAAATTCCATAATAGAGACCAATCAGGTGCGTAAAGAAAGTGAGCTTTGCTTACTAGACACGACTCAAAAGTTTTCATAATCAAAGACAAACACTGGAAAAAGGAAACCTGGCTTAATTCGAATTTGAAATTCAAACTTACACAAAACATAGACGATGGGCAAAAGAGGTGGAAGTTTAGAAAAAAAAAAAATTGGAGATGTACTGGACAATGTTGAGATAGAAAAAGGAGCAAAGGAAGTGTTGGTTTGGCAGTGATGTCGAAGAATTTTATGCGTTTTTCGCGCTCTGATGCTATGTTGATCTTTAGAATTAAATAGTAAACAATGCTAGAGTGTTTATGGTGGCTTAACTCCAATTAGGACCGAGTTTTTACGAGAGTGATTTATTATAATCAAGCTACATCTGAATATGTAATTATAGAAATACTCCATAATATATCAGTTATATATTAGCACGTAATATTTAACTAAGATCTAAGGAAATTACTAGCCTTGATCAGACTAATCTTCATTCATTCTCCTCAAGCGATGTTCCCTTCGTCTCCTTCGTGAACAAGTTGGTCACCGCCTTCCCCACCATGCAAATCCCACCCAATATGATCAAGGTAACTCTCATCCCCAGTGCCTTCTTGTACCCGTTTTGGTCATCATCCTGTGAGGCCATCAAGAACCCCACTGCGCCGATTATCGCCCCGACCTTTCCTGCGGCCCCGACGATCCCATGGCATGATGTCCTGAATTGCACGGGGAAAAGCTCAGCCGGCAAGATGAATGTGGTCGTGTTAGGCCCGCAGTTGGCACAAAGAAGGTCTGGCCGTACAGGAACATGAACAACTTGTTCGTGTGGCTCTTCCAATATATGTCGTATGGCACTCCGATGGCAAAGTAGACAACGGCCATGAGGACAAACCCGACGGCTTGGATGGTAAGCCTCCCAACAAGGCCAATGAGGAAGAAGGCGGCGATGTAACCGAGATTGTCGAGTAGCACGCCACAATTGCCTGGAGACTCGCGACCTCGAAGGCATCCTCAAAGGCGGTGACTGCCTTGCCAGCGTGTTCATCGTGCAGGTACTTGTGGTAGATCTTGGATTGGAAGAGGTTGCTGCTGTAGAAGACGATGTCGAGGAGGAACCATGCGGCAGAGCAGGCAAGGAGGTTGCGACCGTGGTGGAGGAAGAATTGCTTGGAGAAGAGAGGGTAGGACGACAGGACGGGCTGTAAGGGCTGGCCCTCTGCGGTTTGGCGATGGGACATGTCCAGGACTCGCCACATGTCCGAGGTAGCTTGGAGGAATATTTTTTCCACTAAAGCGGTGTACCTAAATAGATCCAAAAGACATTATAGTATAAGGCTTGACCCCGTCCATCTAGTACAAGTTTGGATATAAGCTGCTATCGAAATTCTTTTAACAGTTAGGTTAATGCACATGATTCACGAAACCCATTTTGCGCAGGTGTTTTCTCATGGGAATGCCAAATTATGGTGATACATCTAGGAAAGCTGTGACTAGCCCACATTTCGAAACTGTCGCGAATCGACATTAGTGCAAATGCATCACCCCTTTTTGCATGTTCGAGACAAAATTAGAGTTATGAAACGACACAAGTTACTTGGCACGACCGGCCAAACTCTGGTTTTGTCTTTTTGGTTATCCTATTCAACGGCACCCGGTACTGACTCGAGAATTTCTGCGCACAATGTCTCTACAAGGAAAAACACAATCCTAGCAACCAAACAAAGTATTGCATGACCATAGCATTAAATACCATTAGACAAAACTGTAAGATTTTTATAACCTCAGATTCTAAGTTAGTTTAATAATGCAAGATATAATGATTCTTAATTATTCTAATGTGATCCCGGCATTGTGTGGGCCGAGTTGAGGCCGATCCGTGATGAGAGCGCCTAGCTGGGTACTCTATAAATAACAATTAAATCCCTCCTTTAGCCCTCACAAACTCATAACAACCTCACATAAGAAATGCATACGGATTGGCATCGTTGATGGACTAATTGGTTAAGCCAAGGATACAGAGGGCAATATATGAGAAGTACTTAAGCCTTGGATCGTTGTTATTCCGCAGCAAGAATGATTGATTCCAAATCAGATGCACAAATTCCTTTAAACTATTATCGTGTTTCTAGATTCTAGCTAGTTATGTTAATCCTAGGGTGCCGTTCTAAGGCTTTTAGCGGCTTACATGTGGTATCAGAGCTTTCATAGTTTAAATATGGAACTTTTGATTTTTGCCTATTTTTAAAATTTTTGCTTGATGAAACTTTATTTTGATTACATCTTCGGGTTGTTATGAGCGTTTTGGTGGGTTGCATACCTCCGACAGATGGCGTACGCGCCCTACGCATCGGTAGGTGGTCGGCATGTCGCGCCATGTGCACCCATGCACGGCCGAGTGCTGGCGTATGCATTGTTGTGTGGATAGGCGGTGATCCCCGCTTGCGCTCGTCGTTATTAGAGCTTCTATAGTTTAAATATGGAACTTTTTATTTTTGCCTATTTTTTTTAAATTTTTTGCTTGATGAGACTTTATTTTGATTACATCTTCAGGTTGTTATGAGCATTTTGGTGGGTCATACACCTCCGACAGATGGCGTACGCGCCCTACGTGTCGGTAGGGGGTCGGCATGTCGCGCCATGTGCACCCATGCACGGCCGAGTGTTGGTGTATGCATTGTAGTGTGGATAGCTGGTGATCGCCGCTTGTGGTCGTCGTGCGTATGACACATGTCATCGTCTCACAGGACACATGTCACCATATGTGAAGCAGCAACTGCTACTTACGAAGCCTCGTGCGTGACAGGTGCCATCATTTTGTGAAGCGGTGTGGCACGTGTTAGCCTGTATGTGTGCCATGTGGCAAACTATATGTACACCACGTATCCAAGTGATGTCATCAGGTTGGACTCAACCAGATTTGGCCTAGTTGACCCAATTTGAGTTTGACCTAAACTGCTTGTTGATCATTGAACAATTTGACTGATCAAGCCGGCCATTGGGTCAATAGAGCTGGCGCATGTCCACTGCATGCGAGGTGAGTGCGCGCCATGTGTCGATTACTATTATGGCATATGAGAGTATGCATAAACACAATTTTGGATGTTCTTTTACCACCGTGCTCGTATGAAGATTCTCTACATGGTGGTATATTTATTTTACATATTTGAGTTTTTTAAGGATAAAAAAATGCATAAAAATCACTTTATATGTATTTTTTTGGGAGTATTTTTTCATTTTATTGTATTTTCATATGCTTTTTGAAATATAAAAGCTAGCTAACATGTCTATGACTACATGTAGGATGTATAGAGTATTATTCATTGTAGTGATGTATAAGGCTCAACATATATCAATAATTAAATCAATGCTATTGGCATCACCTGTAATTTTAGCGATAAATGACCTCTGCAATCAAGTCTAAAATCATATGTATATGGTAAATGTAAGACATAAAGTTCACATCCTTAGTGTGAGAGAGTTTAAAAAATTCAATTGAGTAGTGACCGACAAAGTGGCACACTTGATTGTGTTTAAGAAATATCACTGTCATATCTTGATAGGATGTCTCCTATTCTAATGCATGGTAATAATCTCAAAGAATGTGATTGTGTATTAATTCATTGAGGGATACATTTATAGCAAATAGCTGAGGGAGTGACTGACTCTAGTGTTTCATAAACACGAATGTGGCGATTCGTGAATTGAAATATATTCTCATTGCCGCTCTAATGTGAAAAGTTTACAATTGAATGTCTTGTATTCTACCCAAAGGTTATAGAGAGTTACATGTCCAACATATGCTTTGAGGACTAATCCTAGTGGTTCATACACTTAAATGTGATGATTTATGAAGGATGAAATATATTTTCATGGTCGTTATCATGTGGAAAGTATACATACATGTCATGTATTCTTCCTAAATGTGATTATGTGATATTGCATGTAGCCCCTCAAGATATGTACTTACATGATTCAAGTTACACTGTTATCATATAATGCTAATTGCGTACATTGCTTGTTAAATCGGTCACTTTCTCTGTAAACGGTAACTCCATTAAGATTGAGGTTCATACTGGTTCAAAGTTGAAAAATGAGTAGAGAACTTTATGTTTAAGGAAAAGTTGGCAAATTTTTTGGCTAATAGTATGGAACCCGAGAAGGTATATTTTATTTTCTGGGTTAACAACAATCAAATATGATTTTTTATCTATAAAGCAATCCATTTAGGACTACTTGAAAAGTGATTTGCTAGCTTACTACCTTACTATACAAATTATGTAAGCCTTGGAAGTCAGGAGCTATGTCTCGTCTAAATTCTGAAATTGTGACACTGTAAGGACTCTTCAACATGAGGTTTGATGGTTTCAGTAGGGATAGAGATTATGTTATAATGATGGTGGACCAATAGAGTAAGAGATCTAAAATCATACTCATAAAAGAACTCATGCAATCACTAGTCATTCTGATAGTTTGGGTCCAAAGATAGCATCTTTTAAGAAGGATGATGATAAAAAAAAAATTAATAAAAAGAAAGGCCACCTAAAGAAAAATTGCAATAAATTTGAAACTCGATTGTCTAAGAGTGAGCATGCAGAAAACGATTATTTAAATTTAGTTTGTGAATCCAACCTATAAAAATTCTCATATAGTTCGTGGTGGCTAAGTAGCATTGCAGCCAATGATGTTTCATTTACCATTTAGTGATTTATAAATTGTAGGAAGCCAAATCAGGGTGAATCAAAGCTCACCATGGGAAACAACAATAAAGTTGACATTGAATTCTTGAGAGATGTCATTTTAATTCTAGATTGTGATTTTGATTTGATATTAAGGAACAATCCTTTAAAAAGAACTTAGTTTTCCATCATGGTTGGGCATGCATGGTTACATTTTTGAAATAAAGAACACTTGTATTTCCTTGTTCAAATAAGGTTGGGTGCTACGATAGTGTTTAGCTCTCAATGATATATACATTGCTTATACAGTTACAAATGTTAATTCCAAAAGACATTTTTACCTGAGGAATAGTCTTTTGTGTTATGGCATAAACGACTTGACCATATATCTAAGGAAAGAGTGAAAGGATGATAAAGATTGACATCCTACTTGCCCTTAAATTTTGCCTAGAGATTTGGCTTGTAGTCCTTAGTTTTGGATGTTGGAGGTCATTTACAATAATATCAATGAATTTTATATGGCAACTTTGTGTAGAAATTTTTATTTTGACACATTTATTATGACTATTCTCGATATGGTTATCTATACTTGATCAAAGAAAAGTCTGAGTCTCTTGACAAGTTCATTTAGACTGAAATAAGAAAAAGTTGGGAAAAGTTATAAAAATTGTCAAATTAGATCGAAGTGATGAGTATTTTGGCAAACATGTAGCTCAGTTTACTATGTTTGGGAGTCTTGAATAAATTGAGATGGCCGAAAGACGTAACTGTACTCTTGTGGATATAATGATGAGCATGATTAGTAGAATGAATCTACATGATTCTTTATGAGATAAAGCTTTCAAAGCTGCATTTGTCTTCTAAACCATTTTTCTACCAAAGTTGTTCCATTGACTCCTTTTGAGTTATGGATTAGATGTAAATCTAGCCAAACCATCTAAAGGTTTGAGATTGTCCTGCCGAAGTAAAGTTACGTTACTCAACATTAAGTAAGTTGGACTCTAGAACTACTCGATGTTACTTTGTATCTTTTCCCAAATCATTAAAGGGGTATTGGTATAATCCCAATGGTGGCACAAAAATTATGAAGTCACAAACATTGAAGTTTTTGGAGTTTGATGTGGCCGAAGAGGGTGGCTGCTCAAAGACTATTAAGGATAATGATATGGTGGGGATTGCTACGCCTTTTTCTCTACATATAAGACAATCTTGGAGCATCCCACATCACGAAATGACCTATTGGGATTCAGATTCATGTTTTTTAGACAGATTCTGATAAAGTTCATCAAGCCCGACAGGTACAGGACGATGTTGAAATGAATCCACTTAGAAGATTTATTAAGTAGAGGCGACCAACTATACCACTGGATTATATAGTCTTTCTAGGAGAATATGACTATGATCTCAATTGTGTGATTGATCCAATAACTAATGCTGTTTCTTATCTCAGTGAGATATGTGGTTAGATGCAATGATAGATTAGATGCAGTCTATGATACATAATGATGTTTGGGAGCTTGTTGAATCGACTGAAGGTTACAAGTTCATTGGCTATGAATGGGTGTATAGGATTAAAGGGATTCAAAGGAAAGACTGAGTAGTTTAAAGCCAAACTAGTAGCCAAGGATTTCACTCAGAAAGAATGAGTAGATTATGAAGCAACTTTTCCCCCGTCTATTCTAAAGATTCTTTTAGAATGATCATGGCTTTAGTAGCTTTTTGATATGGAGTTACACCAGCTAGATGTTAAAATTGACTAGACCTTGATGAGAAAGTCTATATGGTGTAACCCGAAGGCTTTGCAACTAATTATTTAGGTAAGATTCCCAGTAGACTAAAAAGTTTGTTTATTGCCTCAAGCAAACTTCTAGATAATAACATTTGAAGTTTCGTAGTATTGTGACTTTATTCAGTTATGTTGAGAACACAGTGGATCGATATATATATAATGCAAGGTCAGTCGGAGTAATTTTATCTTCCTAGTGTTTTATGTAAATGATGCCCTGATATAAGCAGTGATATTGAATTAATGCATGAGATGAAATAGATATTGTCAAAGTATTTGATATGAAGTACCTTGCCGGGGTGTCTTTTTGTCCTTGACATTGAGATCTTGTTGATACCTGATTTTCAATCATATTTTATTTTTAAAATTAATTAAAAATAGAAAAAAAATCATTAAATTTAAAAATCAACATTGGAAGCTTTGGCCTAGCTTTGGGAACCAATTTTGAACATTTTTTTTTTATAATTTTAAATATTTTTTCAAATTTATTTAGTTATAAAAATATCCAAAAAATCATAAAAATAACATTCGCTGCCAGAAAAATACACAGAAATAGTCAATAATTTTGTTTTAATTCCCTCTTCAAGTTGGTTCCTTAAAATATAAAGAATTCAATTTGAGTCACTATGTTTCTTCACAAACATAAACTTGAATCGAGCATAAAAATTTACTTTAGAGTCATTTAATTTTAAATTTCCACTTTTAATAAACTATGGCATTGATATCTAGAGTCTTGAAGTACAATTGAGTCAACTTGCCCTTCAATTTGTTCAATTTTTACTCAAAGGTCTTAATTGCACACTTTCCTTGTAATTTAATCTTCGATTTCACAAATCTTGAAATTAAATTATCTCGTGCTACATTCACGAAAAACCAGATCTCTATTTCATATTTTTCATTATTCCGGACCTAATGATGGTCTTAATTTGGACTGATTTAATCAATTTTTTTTTATTACAAAGGTGTCCGGGTCAGCTTGCGCGCACCTCGACTATTTGAGTTTCGGATTAACCAAAAATCATTCTCGGATATTTTATAAAATTTGGGGTTTTTGTCAAATTTCAACTCATCAATCATTGAAACACCCACATTATAGGTAAAAGATGTTGGGAGACCCAATTTTAACTTCAGTTTTATGAAAAATGGTCGAATTCTAGCCCAATTTAGCGATTTAGATGAGAACGGATCTGTACTGTTCATCATCTTCCCCACTCAACGTCACGCGCGCTCAACACACCAGCCTGAGATTCCCAAAATTAGCCCTCGAAAGGAGCTTGATCGGCAGAGCAGACGGGTGGGCATTACGGCCAATTTGCATCCACTCGCGTCGGGCATCTTTGCGCATCCCGACGCGTACGGACGCGAGCTCGGCAGGCCATTATTTCCCTGGCCATTTGCAACCGAGCGATGGGAAGGTCGAGCAGCCTCGTACGAGCTCGGGCAGGGCAGGGTACGAGTGAAGACAAGGATACAAGGTCGAGGGAAGAAAGAAGAGAGCGTCATTAGCAAAGGAATTGAGAGAGAGAGATATAAAGGGGAGAGGGCTAAAAAAATTGTCTCAGCTGCCATTGAAGCAGGGGAAGCCGAGAATTTGGAGCTCCTTACGTCACTGATTCAGGCGTCGCCGAGCGGCACCCCTGTCCCCACGAGTTTCGTCTCGCTCAGAGGAAGCGACCGAGCTTACCGAGAACCACTCCCAAAGCAGGTGAGCTCCCTTTCGTCCACCGAACGCATATGGCGCCATTGATGTTCTTTTTCGATTGGACCTCACTAGAATCATATGCTAAGTTAGTTTTTACGTTGTTTTGCATCCCATTGTGAAAAGAAAACCGACTGAATCGTCCTCTGTCCACCACCCTGACGAAGACCGAACCTGCAACTCGGCCTCTCGGTCATCGTAGACGTTTCCGGGCCGATCTGGCCAGTGGGCAAGTTTCCTCATACTCTCAAGATCCTGTTTGATGTTTTAAATAGCATGTTTAGATGCAAAAGTGGATTTGGTAGATCTTTGATGGACGTAGCTTCGGCGCTGCCCGGAGCCGGCGAGCCTGCATGATTTTAGGGTCGTAGTTAACTCGAATTCGTTCTTCGAAAATGATGTTTTTACATCGATTTGGCGTCTCCGGTGAGGCGCCGGCCATTATTCCCCGAGATTAAGGTTTTTCTAACATGGGCTTATATTTATTTGCCCTAGTAGGAGTATGTAAGGTTTTCCTGACGTGGGTTTATATTTATTAAAATTGTAATTTACCGTTCTACGGGATTAATTTATCGTTTATGAAATTGATTTAGTAAGATAATTTATAATGATTCTCAACCAGTCTAATATGGTTCTGACATTATATAGGCCAAATGAGTTTGGCCTGTGATGAGAAGGCCTGATTGAAAATTCTCTGAATAGAGGTCAAATTTATTTTCTAAACTTGACGAACTCATAACAACCTCATATGAGGGATGCATACGGATTGGCGTCGTTGGATTCCAAATTAGGCGCACAGATTCCTTTAAACCGTTATTGTGTTTACAGATCCTTGCTGTGTTGACCTTGGGGTGTAGTTCTAATGTTTTTTATTGGCTTAGACGAGCAACTTTTTCTAAAGCAAATGAAAGAATCGTTTATTAATTGTTTAAACAATCTATTAAGCAAACAAAGGGCGTGCGTACCTTGCCGTTTCAGGAATCTTCATTCGCCAGTAAAACGTTGCCGCGGCGGGAACAACACCCGCCATCAATATCAACCTCCAGGCCATATCGGCTTTCTTTGGTGTTGGATCCCTCGGCGACGAAGGGTAAATTCAGCCAAATATCTTGCACACCGCCATCGTCACAACCGAGCTCGCCACAATCCCAAACCCTTGCATGGAGAAGACAGCCGCCATCAAGGCGCCACACATCGTCTTGCTAGCATACTCCGACATGATCGTCGCTGAGAGCGGGTAATTTCCTCCGATGCCTACTCCAAGCAAGAACCTGAAAAATAATTAAAGAGTGATGTTTCGTGTTATAAATACTAAGAGAAATTGAACAGAGACTGGATTTTACAATGTGACACGCCGTGCGTCCTAAGGCCACGGTCACCTGAAAAACCCTAAACTCGCCAAAACACAGCCTCGTGAAGTGCCCATGGAGAATCCACAACCGAAGGAGCCGGCCATCGTGAATATCAAGGCGAGACCATACAAGCGCCTCCTCCCTACAATATCCCCGAGCCTGCCGAAGATGAGTTCACCAATCACGGTGCCGAGGAGAGCAATGGCTAGCATGGAGCACTCGACGGCAGGCGGGATTTGGTAGCCATTGGATTCGTAGTATACGCGTCCGAGCAGTCTCAAGATCGGCGCGATGGAGAAGAGATGGTAGGCATCAGTGAATAACCCCAATCCTTCATAAAAAAAAAAAAAGACACAGAAATTGGGAATCATACCGACGGAAACAGAACACAACCGAACCGAACCGTGCTTTTTACGAAAGCCACAATACGCAAGTTAATTTACCTGTCACGGTGATGGCCTTGAAGTGGTAGTACTGTGTCTTGGCGGTGTCGAGTCTCTGGAAAAGTCTCTCCGACATGGTCGCTCGTCGCTAAGTTGTGCTTCTTCAAGAACCAACCTTCGAGTGCAGCAGCCTAATGCTCTTGCTGCGTAATAGCTATGGCCGGGGTCATATAGATGATGGAGGAGATAATACAAACTAATGGAAGTCAAGTCGATTGTTCGTAGCGTATCCACGGAAGCAACAGGGTGGTTTCCTTTGACGGTGATGTTTGGGATGCAGTCGAAGAGACGGACAGGGTTGGCGTTTCCCTTTTGGAGAGACCAAAATCGTGGGATTTGTTTGTGACTTACTACATGACTTTGTTTTTTGTTTTTTGTTTTTATAATTATATAATATGTAATAAGCAGGTCAGGTTCATCATCTTCCCCAATCACATAACTCTTCCAAACTTTTTAAGTAAGAGTTCCACTCGGTTTGTTTCCAACGTTCACAATATACGATTTGAAAATGTCGAAACATGGCGCCGTGTCTGCTTCAGAGCAGATTGGCTTGTCCTGGTTTGCTGCCTGCCGCTTCATGAATATAAAACTTCCGTAGAATTTGGTTTCCAATCTATATGTTAGGTATCGATCTTCATGTTGACAATTTGGAGGTTTGCTATAGATGCATATGGTTTTTCTTTCATCCTTTCACGCTACATGAATTTGGCCTAAAATGGACATTCTTTTGGACAAGAGCACGAAGATGCCATATCAATCTAAAAAAAATGTCTCACGTCGCAATCCGAAGGGCATTCTTATCCTTTATTTATTTGAATTTTCTCTTTTTGTTTCTTTCCTTTTTCTTTTTCCTTTTTCCCTCTTCCCGCTATGGCGTCGATGGCCAGTGGAGGTCATTGGACTTACTCGAGCCATCGGGGGAGAGAGAAGAGGGGAAAAAAGATAGCAAAAGGGAAAAAGGAAAAGAAAAGAACAGTAAAAAAATAAAAAAAATTAAAGTAAGATATTTAGAAAATCTTTTGATTAAAATATCTCTTCTCCGATGGTCGAAATAGTCACATGCTTTGTTAATCGGCCAAAAGCCTTTATTTGAGATGATTTGACCACTTTAGATCTCTATTTGAAATAATGTACGTTTTATATTTTTATTTTAAAAAAATGAACTTGTACCCTTATTTGGGTTTTTTTCAAAAATAATATTTAAAAATAAATATTTACAAAATTAATTTTAAAAGAATTATATTTGCCGAGGGAAAGGGAGAGGGCATGCCGCAATTGAATTTCCGAGAGAGTGAGAGGCGAGTCCCTCTCCCTCTCTTGGTGAGGAGGGGGGGGGGGGTTTGCTGGACTCTACGTGTGGTTTCAACCCTCTCCCTATTTTTTTCTAATAATAATAAAATATTTATAATATTATATTAAAAATAAATTATTAAAATTTTGAGTTTTGCATTTTTAATTTATTTGATTTGCTCATCATTGGTAGTTGGATTACCGAGCAAAGTATTTTAATTTTTTTAATTTACGTAAATATTTTTTTGACGCCATTTAGTCGCTTTGCGGTCTCGTCGTAAAAAAAATATTTTTTCAACGCCGCCTCAACCCCAAGAAACATGAGAGAACGAGCGATGACACAATATTTGCTTGCAGAGCGATTATGTTTACGTAAAAAAAATGTCATCGCCTCGCTTGAGCGACGCATAAATATTTTTTTTATGTAAATATGATCACAGCCCTGTGAGCGAACGCCGTTGCCTTGCTCATTCGTTCGCTTTTCTTAGAGTCGAGACGGGTAAATATTTTTTTATGTAACTATGATCGCTCCTCGATCCCGCGAGAGAACGCTGTCGCCTTGCTCGTTTGCTAGCTTTTCTCGGAGTTAAGACACCCAAATATTTTTTTTAAAGTAAATATTATTGCTTCGTGGTCCCCGAGCAAACGTTGTTGCCTTGCTCATTCGATCGCTTTTTTCGGAGTCGAGACGCATAATTTTTTTTTTATGTAAATATGATCACCCTACGACCCCGCGAGCAAACGTCGTCATCTTGCTCGTTTGCTCATTTTTCTTAGAATCGAGGCGCATAAATATTTTTTTTTACATAAATATGATCGTTCCACGGCCCCTCAAGCAAACGCCGTCGCATTTTACGTAAATATGATCGATTTGCGACCCCGTAAGCAAACGCCATCGTCTCACTCATTTTTCTTGGAGTCAATGCACGTAAATATTTTTTTATACGACGAGGCCGCAAATAGACGAGACTGTGTCAAAAAATATTTATGTAAATTAAAAAAAATTAAAATCCTTTACTCGATAGTTGGACTTTCAAGCAAAGCAAAAAAATTAAAAATGTAACATCCAAAATTTTAAATAAATTATTTTTTAATTTAATATTATAAATATTTTTTATATTATTTTTTTTAAAGGAAGGAAGTGGGTAAGTGTTTTTTTTTTTTTGGGGAGGTGGAGGTTTGAGGCCCCCACGTGAGGCTGCAACCCCCCTCCCTTGGTAATAGGGGGAAAGGGGTTCACGGGCGAGCTTCTTAGGTCTCCCTCAGAAATTAAATTATTAAGGAATACCTAACATTATAAATATGGTTTTTTAAATTAATTTTTTTAAATATTTATTTTTTAATATTATTTTCAAAAAATATAAAAAAAAACCCAAAATACTCCTAACCCATCGCCACCGGTCACGATCCGAAATTTTTTCATCAAAATAATCAGTCAACACATCCCATCAGGAAAAGAGCGGGCATGATTTACTTAGGCATCGTTTTCGACGGCTGTTGCAAAAAATAAAGGAATAATAGCAAATAATGGGAGCTTTTTACGGAAATAATATTAAAAAATAAATATTTATAAAATTAATTAAAAAATTAAATTTATTATTTTAGATCTCCCTCGACAATTAAATTTTCGAAGAAAAGGGAGGGGGCTTCCAACCCCACGTGGGGCCTCAAACAACCCCTCCCCCCAATAAAAAAAAAACTTCCTTTCCTCCTTTTTGGTAAAAACAATATAAAAAATATTTATAATATTAAATTAAAAAAATAAATTCTTTAAAATTTTGGATATTGTATTTTTAATTTGTTTGTTTTGCTTGAAAGTCCAATTATCGAGTAAAATATTTTAATTTTTTTAAATTTACGTAATTATTTTTTGACACCGTCTCGTTGCTTCGCGGTCCCGTCGTGAAAAAAATATTTATGTGCCTTGACTTAAAAAAAAAAATAAGTGAGGCGACGACGTTTCCTTATGAGGTCGCGGATTTATCATATTTACGTAAAATGCGACGGCGTTTGATTGCGGAGCAGCGGAACGATCATATTTATGTAAAAAATATTTATATGCTTCGATTATGAGAAAAGCGAGAAAACGATCGAGGCGACGACATTTACTTGCGGGGCCGCAGAGTGATCGTATTTATGTAAAAAAAATATTTACGCATCTCAACTCCGAGAAAATCGAGCGAATGAGCGATGCGACGACGTTTGCTCGCGAGACCGCGAAACGATTATATTTACGTAAAAAAATATTTGCACGTCTCAACTCCGAGAAAAGCGAACCAACGAACAAGGCCACGACATTCGCTCGCGAGGCCACGAAGCTATCATGTTTAGGTAAAAAAAAAAATTATTTGAACCCCTCGATTTCGAGAAAATTGAGCGAACGAGTAAGGCGACGGCGTTCACTCTCGAGGCTGCGGAGCGATCATATTTACTTAAAAAAAATATTATGCGTTGCTCGAGCGAGGCGACAACGTTTTTTTACGTAAATATGATCGCTCTGCAAGCAAATGTTGTGGCATCGCTCGTTCTCTCATTTTTCTTGGAGTCGAGGCGGTGTTGAAAAAATATCTTTTTACGACGGGACCGCAAAGCGATGAGACGGCGTTGAAAAAATATTTGCTCGATAATCCAACTACCGAACAAAACAAATAAATTAAAAATGCAAGTTCCAAAATTTTAATATTTTATTTTTTAATTTAATATTGCCGAGGGGGGAGGATTGAAGCCCCACGTGGGGGCCTGCAACCCCCCTCTCCCCTCACCAATAGAGGGAGAAAGGCCACGAGCGGGCCCCTATCCCTCTCCCTCGGCAATTGAATTGCCGAAGGAGAGGGAGGGGAGCCCACGGGCGGACCCCAGATCTTCCTCGGCAATTGATTTATCAAGGATACCTAACTTGTAAATATATATTTTTTGAAATTAATTTTGTAAATATTTATTTTTTAAATATTATTTTTGAAAAAAATCCTTTTTTTACCCCCAAGATAAGGTCAAATTTTTAACCAAATTAGATAAAAAAAATTATTTACCAATTTAGGCTTCGTGCGACAGTCATCCGTGCGTTTGGGCTGTCGCAGAGGGCCGTGCAGGCACAAGACCTCTTTTTTTTTTTGTTTTTTTGTTTTTTCAAGCTTCTTTTGTTTTGTTCTTTTAGCCATTTTTTTTATTATTGATGGCTGAAGTACACAAGTGTGCACCCATTTTCCTTCGTACCACTCACACTACAAAAAAAGAAGAAGAAAAAACAACAACGATTTAGCAATGGCTTTTGCCATGAAAAGTTTACCAAAATTCGTCGCTAAATTAGTTTGCAACGAAAACTAACAATGAAAACAATTTCGTCGCCAATTTGACTGTAACACCCCTGTTTTGCAGTCCGAAATGAACAAAAATTGGACGAAACGGATTCGAAAGCTGAATCATGGGGATAGAAGTCCCGGATGCTTTGGATTTATTAATGGGCCAATGAACAACTAGCGATCGAGAGGCCAGTAATTGGGCGAGGCCCAATTGAGACGTTTGCCGGGGGCCCATCTGAAGCATTGGCCCAATTGAACACAAGTCAATGCACCCATTAGAGTTCTCGGCCCACCTGGATCGGTACAGCCCAAATCGACGACGGTCCTTTTGTTCTTTTGGTCGGCCACCGCGGGCAGCGTAAAGCTAGGCCAACCCCGCGGCTGTTATTCTTTTCCCAACATTTAGCCTTGGGCTGGAGGGCCCAATCATCCCTGCAATAACAGAATTGGTGAGCCTAGATAATGATAAGCACTTGGATTCTTGGCCGTTGGAGACAACAAGAAGAGCCAAAGCTCACCCATTCTCCGCGCTCTCTCCTCCTCGACGGTATTACCGCAACCAACTCTCCTTCCTCTGGGTGCAGCCGTGTTCATCCAGTCAGTGCAAATTCAGCCGCATCAATCTAGAGAGGTCGTTGGACACGCTCACGCACAATCAAGCGGCAAAATTTAAGGTAAGTGTTTTATTAGATTTGATTGCGCCAATAAAAGTCAAATTAATCCTTGCCAAAATTACATTAATGGATTGTCAATTAAGGGATTTTGTTTCCTATTCTACAAAATAAAAAATATCATATAGCATATCTCCCTGAATTGACCGTACGTCATTCATTATTCACGTTTCAGAATTCTCTCCAAAAACTTTCTCAAAAGTCTCTCGCGAATAATAAACTACCAAGAGATCGCTTTTCTCTCCTGCGTTTTCGGGGCATCTAATCTATGAATATTGAGGTATGTCCATTGTTCGTGACATGCTTCATAGATCAGTGATACAAGTTTGATTCTAGGGCTTGATGATCTAGTGCAATCGATGCGTAAATGTACGTATACGACAGTTTGATTGATGTTTGGCTATAATCCACATTTGTGTTTATAGGTACATGGATCTATATAATTCCGTTTCGTTTATAAATCTCGATTATTTTTTAGTCGTTTTACCCAACATTGGTATTAGAACAATGCTATTCTTGTTTCCTGATCTAGTTTATGTTTGTTAATCGTGATAAGAATTGTATGCTCGTTTTTTCTTACGTTTTGTTCTGGCGATATCTTTTTCGTTATGTACGCTAAAACTTGTTTTTGAATATACCAAACGGGTTCGTTGAGACGAGAATATCGAGTAGTCGAAGGTCGCCAGAGGACACCGGAAGGCGACACACGTGTTGAAGCCCGTTGCGTATGGGCTTCATGCGCCACGTGTAGGGCATGTTCCACATGCAGCGCACGCCACCTATGTGTTGCCGAGATCAAAGTGACGTCAAGGGGTCGAGTTATGACCTGGCCCATGACCTGCTTTTTTTTAATAAATAAATAAATTACTTTCTAAAAATTATAATTTGGTCCTCAAACTTTTTGAAAATTGCAATTTGATCCTCGAACTTTCTGAAAATTACAATTTGGTCCTTAAACTTTCTAAAAATTGCAATTTGGTTCTCAAGCTTTCTAAAAATTACAATTTAGTACTCAAACTTTTTGTAAATTGCAATTTGACCCTCAAATTTTCTGAAAAATACAATTTGATCCTTGAACCTTCTAAAAGATTGTGTTTTGTCCCTATGCTTTTAGAAAATAGCCTCTTTATATTCCAGATGTCTTGTAATTCTCGTTACTTGACAGTTGTATTATGGATTATGAGTAATCCTCCTTTTTGATTTCGTATTCGTTACAGAAACAATAGTGCAACTATGGCGTATCCCCCAAATTGCAAAGACAAGGGCTCAAAAAGCAAAACTTAAGCGTTTATGGTGTCAAATGGAGGCCATAACATGGGATGAGAGGGCCGAATTGATTGACCATGTTCAACGAGAAGTTACAAGATGTTATCTAGGCTGATGGCTGGTTGAAAGAGTTTGACAAGATTGTTGCTTTTAGCGATAGTCTACCATAAAGTCAAATGAACTTTCTTCATGCTCTCTGGAAGAGGAAAGGTCGCCCAAAATATGACAAGCTTCTCGAAGCCTTCATAAGGGAGGATATGAAGGTTAATGTGACGAGGACATCGACTCTTTCTATTAGCACCAACCGGCGTAAGAGTGTGCCTTGGTACAAGTCAAAAGAACTTGCTAAGGCTGTAGCCCTATGGGGTATTGCAAACCAAGAGCTTCCTAAATGTTTCTACAAGACTCTGTTTGTGTATAAGATAAAGATTGTTCGTTGAAGCGTTTTTTCTTTTAAATGTTGCCTGGTTATGGGACCCTTCGTCTTTTGATTTGTGGATTGTTTAATTTCACGTTGTTCTTTATTGAGTTTACTTGAACTTGTTTAATGGCTATTTTTATTTCAATAATGAATACTAAATGGCAGCTATTATGAATATTTTTTTTGCCATGATTACTATTTTATTCATATGTGTTGAAGTGGGAGTTCGATTAGTTTGTGTAACTATTAAATGAACTCGATTTATATAAATAATTATGTTAACTGTAATTTTAAATTGGGCTCTTTGGATTATGATTGGGAACGTAGTGAAATTTCGAATCTTAAGGTCCTTTGTGAGACTATTCGTTAATATAATTAGTTAGTATAAATCTTTATGCATAAAAATTAGGCATTAAAAGTTTTGTGCAAATAGTGTCTAAAGAACTTTGTGCTCTTATAGAATGACTTCAGCAGCAAAAAAACATCGTACTGAGCTAAACAAAGGAGAAAAACTTAACGGCGAGAATTACGAGATATGGAGAATGAAAATCCAATATGAACATGAAACACTAGAAACGCTGGACCAAGTCATGGTTGAACCTGAAGAGGGCACCACTACAAAACAACGGAGAGATAAAGATGCTTTCATTGCTTGGAAAAGGAAAAACTCTCTTGCTTGCATTACGTTACTGAGCAGCATGGAAAATGATATAATGAGAGAGTTCTAGTGATTTGATAATGCCAAGGATTTGGTCAAATGGTCAAACTTCGGTGACCAAACTTAGATAGCTCACTGTATGGTTCGATTCATATAAGATGCCTCACGGCCAGAATATGAAACAACATCTAAGGCGGATGTCGAACATGATAAGGGAATTATCTGATGCTGGATATATATTGACTGACGAGTAGCAGGTGCAAGCAGTTAGACGCTTTTTGCCACATAGCCGAGAGAATATGAAGATACACTTAACTCATAACGATAATATTAAAACCTTTGAGGATGCGATGCGACATCTTGAGCTGGAAGAGGACCATCTCATGATGGTTAAACCACAAACAAATATTTATTATGCTTCTTCTAGCTCACATGGAGCTGTAGGCTCAAGAGGTTTAAAGAAGTGGAAAGACAAAGGAGCGGAATCTTCTGGGAATAAACCTAAGACCAACCAACCAAAGAAAGGGAAGCATCCTATCAAGAAGAACATTCCAAGGGCAAAGTGTTTAATTGTGGCAAAAAAGGCACTTTGCTTGCGATTGTGCTGAGCCGAAGAAGGTAGAAACCTTGTGTACACTTGTGAGTGTTTCTTATGTTTCTAGTTCGGTCTTTTTAACTAAATCTCATCCTTTGTGGACTGTAGACTCAGACGCCACATACCATGTAATGAAGGATGAAGGAGCCTTCGTGAAATTTTGACGAGTACCACTTGGAGCAAAGTGATATATGTGGAAAATAACTCCAAAGCGGAGGTAAAAGGTATTGGCACCTGCCAATTGAGTATGTGCGGTGGTCGCACCTAATTCCTGCATGACGTACTATATGCTCCAGAAATTCGTTGGAATTTAGTTTCAATGTTGATGTTGGTCAAGCGTGATTTTTAATTTGAATTTTCATAATAATGATGTTGATTTATTTTTGGGAACAAATCTATATGGTTTTGGTTATTATCTGGATGGATTTATCATTTTGGATGTTAATGACAGTGGCGTTAATATCAGTTATTCCATATTTACATCTTTTGATTTTAAAGATAATGATGCAAAAATATGACATGCTAGACTCGGTCATATTGGCCAACAACGAATGAATAGATTAGTCAAAGATGGCTTATTGGGCAGTATTGAAAAAGTCAATTGGCCTATTTGTGAGCATTGCCTAATGACAAAAACGACACGAAAACCATTTGAAAAAGGGACCATATGTCACGGCCCGCACCCTTTCCGAGCACGAGTGCATGACTCTCCTGACTTCACTAAACTCTCGAGTCCCAAGACTCACTTATCGAGAGATGCATAACACAAGGAAGCATGCGGAAGCGATAACATGCACTTCTCCGTACAATTATCAATGGGAACCTGGATAGCGAGAACATAATATATATATATATATATAAAGCATCATCATGGGTTCGTACAAAAGTGCAGATAAACTAGTCCTATAGACAGATCGGGGCTAATGCGACTTTATCAAAAGACAATACGATCCTAAGTCCCCAAAAGAAACAGACCGATGAGGTCATCACCAAAAGACTACGAGGTAACACCAGGAAACCCCTAGGCTGAGTCGCTGGAACTATCAGTCTCCTCAGCATCCTCGGTAGGCTCGTAGTCCAAAAAAGTCTCGGAGCGTACATCTACAGTGTTCTCCATCGTCTCATCTTCCAGCTCGTCCTATGAGGCCTTGATTACGATCACCTCATCGGTGTCCTCCAAAGTTGGGGTCTTCTCATGCATGTTTCTCGAACCAGCAACAGACACCTCTACCTCTATAGAATCCCGAATGGGATGACACCAGCTAGGGATAACGACACCAGCTAGGGATAACTCCACGAGACACCTCCGTGGGCTTCAGCGTACCAGTGATGACATTACCTACCATATGGAACCAAGCCTTAAACCTGTGTGGTTTCCAGTTCTTACCACCCTCGTCAACCAGACCACTGTACACTTCCTAACATACACGGTACCCCGATTGCCCGGAAGCTTATCAAAATATGCTGTCATTTCCTTAGGGTCACCAAATCGAGTCGGCAGCATCATCAAGGCTTAGGGTCTGAAAAATATGATCCCACAACGGGGTGAGATTGACATCTCAGTAAGATAAGTCCTAACTTTAGATTAGGTTGACAGTACACCCATATGAATGCAATCATGAACAAGAATACACAAACAACAATAACAGGCACTCATCAGTCATAAAAACGCCACAGGATGCAAGCGACTGTCAATCAAGCAATCATGACATCATAAATTTCTAATCAAGTTAGGCAGGATATACTAAATCAAGCCACAGATTCCACCCTTCAGAACTTTCCCATAAATCACGCCCACGTTTAAAACGCCTCAGGCTCGGTCTGCGTCATTACGCCTGAGACTCTCATATTGATAAACCCGCGTAAACGTATCAGGTTTTTAGATGCCATTCCAGGCCTATGTTGACACATAATCCATTTCGTCCCACGTCTCAATGCATCAGGACTTTAATTCTCATCACCCCGCGTTTCAACGCATTAGGGTACCAACCATCACACCCTGCGCCTCAACGCTTCAGGGTATCACAAGTTCTCAAGCATGCCGAAATTCATTTCAAATCAAGACTTCATCCATTGAACTAACGGTCTATAGCATGCGAGGGAATCAATTTCATCACTCAAAAGTGGCAATCAGCTCATTGTACAAACATTTGGCAAGCATTCAATCCATCATCAACTCACAAGGACAAACATTAGACAATCACACAATACCATGACAATTAACCCAATTCACATCCAATTCATCCAGTCGAGTCCAATCTTCCTAGTCAAGGTTTAGAAATCCCTTATCTTATGCTAAAATCAAAAAAATTTCCCTTCCAAGCACTTGAAGTAATCGGCCCCAAGCAATCCAAAACAGGGCAGCTTCACACCTAATAAAATTCCATCTATTTTATCAAATATTCCTCGTCCAATCATCGAATCACTAAGCATAAAACTTATTGACATATCAATTGATACCTCATATGCTTCAATGATGAAATTAGAGCTTAATTACACCCTTAACAGCCCTCTATGTTCTCGATTTGTACAGAACCAAAACAGGGCATTTTTGATTCTGTGCTTACCTCCCTTAATCGGTCCATAAACCATCCTAAATCCCCAAATTATCAACTAAACTACTTACTAACATATAGTTCTAGATGTTAGGAAGTCTCACCGAAAATTTGAAGTCAAGGCAACGCCCGGAAGTGCTCGAATAGGTTCGGTTTCCTTAGGTCTTCACCAGTCAATTTTTGTCCACCGAAAATCAACATCAATTTGTCATCAAAACTCCATCAAACTCAGCCAAATATTTCACCACAACTCAGTATACATGTTCCCTAGATGTCTACAAAAAATGACTGAAAGATTGAGGCAAATCGAAGTCCTATGGAGGTCAAACGACGACTTACCTCTAGCTGCGATGAAATCGGTCGACTCTCGAGACAACGGTTGGCCGGAGCTCCTTAAGTGACCAAATGCTGAAATTCCAGTTGGAGCTGGTCGGCAAGAGGTTGAAGATGGTGCTTTTGGTCTTTTAATCACCTTAAAAGCCACCGAAAATTGGAAGAAATTGTGGCCATTGGATCACCTCTTGATTGACACTTAGGACAAGTGTCAATGGATGAGCTAAAGAGTGGTCTTGTCCACTATTACTCAACTACCACTCAATCTTTGACTTTGAGAGTTGAATATAGGTTTTTTTCTGTCTCCTTGGTCGGCCATACACCCCTTAAACCACCGAGACTTCATCTTCTTCTTCCTCCTCTCTACCGCCGACGATGACCAGCTTTTGCCTCACCATTCGCTATCGCCGACGAGCTTCTCCGATGACCATCAGCTTGCGAGCCGACCACCCACGCCTAGCCCAACCTCTAGCCGACCTCCTCGAAGTGGAAGCGCGTCGATTGAGCCACCGAGGAGCTCCGGCCAACCATTCTCCTGAAAGTCGACGGAAATCGGCACAATCTGAGGTAGGCGACGTTTCTGACCCTTTAGGACTTTGAAATGTTGGAGTATTGCAACCAAATTTTGTGAAGATCTAGGGGACTTGTTTTGTAATCTGTGGTAAGAAGTTAAGCTTAATTCGATGGAGTTTTGATCCCAAATGGGTCTTGTGAATGTTGGACAGAAACTGCCAATTTGTGATCTCGAAGGAACCGACGACTTTCAAGGGACTTTTGGCGACGACTCGGCTTCAAATCTTCGGTGGGCGAGTCGGGTGGAATTGAGATTGTTTTTTTGAGAAGCTTAGCGTGATTGGTCCTTGTGTGTGCTAACAGAGTATAGGTGATTATAATATTTGCTTATGTTTGTCTCTTGAGCAATTGGTCACGTTGTATTGTGTATTGAATCGTCTTGCATGCCATGGATGCATTGTTTATGCATGAGTTGCACTTGGCCTTGTGTGCATAATTTGTGATTGTGGCATTGCGAAGACGAGGCGAGACCCTGAGGCGTATGAGACGCGGGGTGATGTGGTTGATTCCTTGAGGCGCGGGGTTAGAGTTGTGTGGTGCCTTAATGCGTACGAGACGCGGGGTTGAGATGGCCGCGGTCCTGATGCGTTTATGCGGGATGAAAATATGAGGTGCCGTCACTGGCCCGAAGTATCATTGACACCTGATGCGTTTACGCGGGTTATCAATGACGGTTTGATGCGTTTACGCAGATCGAGCCTGATGCGATCTAATCGCGGGCATGAGAATGAGGCAGGCAGGAAAAGATGATTGTGGTGATGTGACAGGATGAGTCGTGCATGATCATTTGAGTTTGTTATGATGCCATAATTGCATACCTGTCACCTGAGTGTGGTTGTCTATATTTGCATTGCCTTATATGTTTATGAGTTTGAATTATTGGGGTATGTGACTGCCTAAGTGGACGGTCGGCCTAACCTAGGGTTAGAACTCTTTTACTGAGATGCGAATCTCACTCCGTTGGGGACCGCTTCTTTTTACAGATCCTAGGACTTGATGATATGGCCTATACGTTTTGGAGACCCCAAGGAGATGTCCACTTATTTTGATGAGTTCCCTAACGGGCAGGGAACTATTTATGTCAGGAAGTGTACTGTTGTCTGGGTAGACGAGGGTAGTACTTGTTGGAAGCCTCACAGGTATGAGGCCTGATTTAGGAAAGTCGGGGATATGTCTACCGGGCCGCTGAAGCCCAATGAGGTGCCCTAGAGAGTTGTCCCTAGTTGGTGCCACCCCACCTGAGATTTAGACCAGGCTGAGGGGTCCGTTGTCGATTAGAGGAATGGACCGGAGAGGTCCCCGACCATAGAGAACGCATGGAGCCATAAGAGGAGGTCATTGTGATCGAGGCGACTGAGGAGGATCTCATGGAGCCATCTGCTGAGGAGACCGGTGAGGATACTATAGAGATTCCCTCTGAGATCTTTTCGAAGTACGAGCTCACGGAGGACGCAAAGAAGACCGAGGACTCTAGCAGCTTGTCTTAGGAGTTCCCAGCTTATTAGATCTTTTGGTGGCGACCCTGACCCTGTCTTCTTTGGATGGTTGAGGATGGGCCTCTTTTTGTATACTTACCCCGTTGCCCCTTGTGTTAGCGGATTTAATAGCTATGTATCTTTATGAACAGTTGGATATTTGTATGACTGTATTGGCGCTCCCACTTCATATTTTGTACGGAGGAGTTGCTTCATTATCGCTTCCGCATGCCTGGTATATATATGTCATGTCTCTCGACTTAATTGTGGATCTTGGGACCGCGAGAGATATTTGGTTTGCTTGCAGGAAGTCGCGTGCTCGTGCTCGGGGCGTGGGGCGTGACATACTTAATGAGTTGTGCTAGACCATATATTGCATATACGGTGGGTAAATTGAGTAGATATATGAGTAATCCGAGTGCTGACCATTGGAAAGCAATAGTGAGAGTACTTAAGTACTTACGGTATACTTGAAATCTTGGCTTGCACTATACCAGGTATCCATCTGTACTAGAAGGATATTGTGAAGCGAACTGGATATCTGATATAAAAGACTACACATCACTAGCAGAAGGAGCTGTATCTTGGAAATCCTGTAAACAAACTGTTATAGTTAGATCCACAATGGAATATGAACTTGTAACTTTGAATAAATGTGGTGAAGATGCTGAATGGCTGCGCCATTTCTTTGAGAATACTCCAACATGGCAAAAACCTGCGCCACCAATCTATATACATTGCGACGGTCAATCTGCGATTGGAAGAGCACAGAGTAATATATATAATGGTAAGTTTAGATATATACATCGTAAATATAATACCATTAGACAACTGATCTCAACTGGAATTATCTCTAGTGACTACATAAAGTCAAAAGATAATATTATGGATCCACTAACCAAAGGGTTAAATCGAGAGTTAGTTGAAAAATCGAAAATAGGAATGGGACTTAAGCCCATTACAGAAAATTTTATATAAAGGAAAAGCCAACTTAGTTGACTGGAGATCCCAAGATCTAGATTCAAAGGGACAACCTAATTATATAAACTGAATGATATCATTGTGGGGTCTATCCCTCAAATCATTCCTATAAGAGAAACAGTAATGTGATATCCCCCACATATGTGGAGAAATCAACACTCAGAATTAAGTGATTACCTATGTGAGAGAGAAGAGGGGCCGCTTCAAAGGAGAGTTATTGAGGGCTGAATTGTCTAGAAATTCTCGCAGAACCAAGACGATGTTCAAGGCCAAAACGTACATATCAATGAGAACTGAACAAACGTTCAGATGATTCCTGTGTGAAGTGTATGGGTTACTTACTAAGAAAGCAAGACAGTTTAAGGACATCAAGTCTACTGGACAGCCAGAAAATTAAGTGCACTTTACAAGGGAAGGTTCAAAGGGTAACACCTACCTATCCTATGTAGATTTCATTTAGTAAACACTATCACAAAATCAAAACCAAAATAATTTTCATTTATGTGGGGGATTGTTGGAAAATTAAGATACTTTGATGGGAGGGTGAATGAGAAATTATTTCTCAAAATTGTTTCTCAAAGAATATTCTTGAGTTGAAAGTGAAAAGTGAAAGTATGCTAGTTCCACATAGAAAAGAAAGAAGGCTTGTAAGTGCTTTATATAGAGTTACACTCCTTTAGAGTGGTAACTTTCATAATACTTGAGCTATACCTCGTGCGCACTTATAGGGGATGCGCATCCCAGACTCCAACAAAGGCTTGACAAGTTGGAACTTGGGTGCAAGTGCACGACCTGCGAATGCGAATGCAGGACCAGTAATGGGTCTCGCGACAATCCCATTTTTGCCTTATTTTTAATTTTTTTTTTCAACTCAAACCGTTACAAATTTTATGTAATAGCTGTTGAGCTAATTAGCAGCATGTTAATAGCATTAATTAAGTAACGGCTACTATGATTCTGTTGTTACAGAATTTAATGCGTAACGGCTCAATTGTCATGACTTTGGCGTTACAGAATTAAATGCATTACAGTTCTATCATTATGGCTCTGTCATTGATAGAAGCATAACGGCTCTACTATTATGGTTATACCTTATGGTTCTGCTGTTACATAATTAAAGTTATAACGGCAGATTTATTCAGCCGTTATTCCTTATCTATGAAATGACCCCGCTGACCTCTTATATATATATATATGTATATGTATGACCTCCCATTCAAAAAAAAAAAAAACGAGCGAAAAGAAAAACTCCCATCTCTTTCTATTCTCTGCATTTGCATCAGTTTTGATAGTGGTCGCGTTTGGTCAAATTCGCTGGAAGCTCCGGAGTGCTGTGCTTGCCTCTGTAGCTGTTTTACCATTGCATCTTGGGAGACAGACGCTCAAAATCTCAAAGTATGTACCGGTGGAGACGAATCTGTCTTAAGGAAACTATGTAGACAAGTCTCGGTATTTGTGTCAATTTCATTTTTAGATTTGTCATTATAATTTCAGTGTTTTTAGTTTTGATTTAATATTAGCTCATGTATTGTTCATCGAGCTAGTGCTTCTGCCGATTGAGTGTTGTGCTTCCACCGACTCAGCGTTTGTGCTTCTGTTGACAGCGTTTGTGCTTATACCTAATTTATTTTTGTTCCCTTGCCATTTGACTGTAAGTTTTGCTAGCCAATGTCATTGCGAATACCCTACAACACCTTACTCCTAATGGGGATTGGGTATTCTTTACCTGAACTTTACTTGGACTACTGAAATTTTGTCGGAAGGGCCGTGCTTCGCCGCCTTTCATAAATGACTTTACTACGTCCTTTAATGGGACACTCGAATTAGACATGGCCATTTGAAACCGTGGACCCAAAACCTGCCCGTTGATCGGATCGGCAGTTTCGAACCGGAACCGAAACTTTAAAAAAAAAAAAGGACGTGGGCCATGGGAAGAGCTGTTTGGCTCTTCCCCCATGCTCAACGGTCCAAAGGCTGTTGGGCATTTTGGCCGTTGCAATTTTTTTTAAAAAATAAAATAAAAATCTATAAAAACCTCTCAATCTCTCTTCATTTTTCTCACAATTTCTCTCAATTCTCTCCAATACTCTCAAGTCTCAATCTCTCAAATTCTATCAATTTCTCTCAATCCGTTATTCTCTTTCAATTCCATCTTAATTCTTTGAATCAACTTTCCGATCAATTCTCTCAAAAAAAGGCAAGTGGAAGCAGAAATACTGAAAAGGGAAAGAGCCCGATGGAAGAATTCGATTATCCTGTTCGTGAATATGATCCTCGTGAATATGCATGTTGGGAAGACGACAATGTTCACAATCCCAACGCCGAGCGCTTCCCAATGCAAGAAAGTATTTATCCTTCCACTGGTGTTGAAGAACCATCAATAACAAAAAAGCCGAGATGGAAAAGCCGAGAATCCGACTTATGGCTACACTACAACAAAGTATGGAATAAAAATGAAGGCAAGTTTGATATAAGTTGTAAATATTGTTCGTAAACATACAAACTTGGTAAAGGAGATGGCTATGGAACATTTCGTTTGCATCTGACGAAAAAATATCCAACACAAGCGGGGATCGACATTAACCAACAACAAATTTCCGGGTTCGTCAATCCTAACCTTCATCTTTTATTCCGTTTCACTAATGCACTATCCTTTATTCCATTTCAGTAATGCACTTTATAAACAAATATTAGCTGAATATATTGCCCTTGAGTATGCTCCATTTAATACTGATGAAAATTTTAATTTTAGATATTTGGTAAACACTGCACTGGCTCCATAAGCTCCATCTGTTCCGAAAATTACTCTTAGATGTGAACTTAAATAAGTTTATAAAAAATAAAAAAAAATATTTTGATAAGTTTTTTTGGAGAGTTCAATGGACATGTACATATAGGTAGTGATATTTGTGATGATGCTTGAAATATTAATTTTTATATGGGTGTCACATGCCATTGGATAGGTGATGATTGGGTTATTCAAAAAAGACTTCTTGTATTTCGAGCTTTTCTTGAAAGACATAAGGCCCATAATATTTATAGACTAATTAGGAAAGTATTAGAAGAATATGATTTGATTAATAAAGTTTTTTAATTTATTTTGATAATGTCGCTGCAAATACTGCTTCTATTCTCGAGTTACAAAAAATCTGTAAATCCTCTTTTGGCGGACAATTTTTTCACATTAGATGTGCTTGTAATGTTTTGAAATTATGTGTACAAGATAGTTTACGATCTCCTGTGACATATCTCCATCCAATCAATAGTGTAATTATATTTTTATGGAGCCATACTTATCTTATGAAAAAGTGGAGAAAATTTTGTAAACGAAATGGGAGAACAGCAAAAAGGTTTTCAAAACATATTCCGACTCGTTGGAATTCTACCGACAATATGCTTCTACAAACTTTTGATTACAAAGATTTATTATGTTCCTTTATTTCGAATATTATTCCCGATATTCCTTCACTCCCGCAACATTGGGACGTTTGCAAAAAAAACAATTGAAAGTTTTTAATGATGCTACTAATACTTTATATGGTATTTATTATCCCACTACGCATTTATTTTTAATAGAGTGTGTTAATATTGCTAGTGTTTTTAACGAATATGAAAAAGATACTGAGTAAGTTTCGAGTATTTTAGTAATACGAGAAAAAATGATTGCATAATTATTTGAACATTTCTCTTGTCTGTTCAGTTGGTATTGTTTTCGATCCACGTACTAAATTAGATGATTTATTAGATTATCTGAATACTTATTATTATGATTATTTACATTTGAATGAAGTAATAAATATTTCAATTATACAAGTCGAGGTTAAACAAGTTATAGTAGCATTATATAATGACTTTTCTAGTAGATATGGTTTGAGTGATAGTGAATGTTGATCTGCCTAATATATTGTCTTACAAAGCGAAGCGAGAATTTTATTTGGAAGAGGGTATAAAATGCTCATGAGTAGGCAAAACAAACATAAAGGGCATCGACAGGTAATATTTTCGACTTAGAAAACTATTTAACAATTGCTTGTGAGTTTAGTGATTCCGAACACAGCGTAGATTTCAAGATTCTTTAGTAGTGGAAGAACCATTCAACTCAATTTTCAGTTCTCTCTCTTATTGCGAAACAAATATTAGCGACTTCTTCTTCAACAATAGCAGTTGAACAAGCATTTAGCACTGGATGATTAATTTTGGACTACCTGCACTCAAGATTAAGTCTAGAAAGTGTGGGATTCAAGCTTGTGTTGATGATTGGATAAAGGCTAAATTTTGACAACAAAAGCTAGTTCGAGAACACGAATTCTCTAGTAAGGACTGTGGAGATACTATCACCTCCACAACAACGGGTAGCGACGATTGACAATAAGGTAAGTTGGGATTACCGAAGGTAATAGAACTACATGGACTTTGATTCCTCTATTCCCAAGAAGATATGTAGGCGCTTAATGATAATTCATTAAGTTCAAGCCCATTCCTTCTCTCTCTCTTTTTTTTTTTAAATTTTATTACAATTTACAATTTGATTAATGATTATAATTTATAATTAATAATTTTATTATTTTAATAATAAAATTAAAAGTTCGAAACTTGAACCGGAACCGAAATCGAAATTCAAAATCGAAAACTGGCCCAGAACTATCCGTTCCGAACCGAAACCGGTTTATTACAATGTACAATTTGATTAATGATTATAATTTATAATTAATAATTTTATTATTTTAATAATAAAATTAAAAGTTCGGAACTTGAACAGGAACCGAAATCGAAATTCGAAATCGAAAACTGGCCCAGAACTATCGGTTCCGAACCGAAACCGGTTCCTTAAGGGCCGGCTCCGATTCCCCCTTTTGGTGGAATCGAAACCGACCATGTCTAACTTGAATGATTAGTTATTATGCAGTTTGGTCCTCCACAACGGATTATGAGTGATGTGTAACGCTCCAGTCTGACGAGGATAGGGAGTGGTCATTGTGGTTAAAGGGTCTGGATAAAGAACGGCTCTTAACAAACTTCTAGGATGACAAAGGGGACAAAGATGAAACTTATCTCACATTGCCTAGGTGTGGTGAGGTGAAGTAATCTATATGTGTTGCTCTTGTCCTTAACAACTTGCAATAAACCTTTTCTAAGCGAAGACCTAAAAAACAAAATCGTGCGGGCTTCGGCCCAAAGCGGACAATAACCAAAATGTTAGGATTCAGTGCACAATCAAATTGAGGTAAAAAAGTAAAACGAGAAAGAAAAATGAGACGCGAGTTTTTATCCTGGTTCATCCTTAAATTAGGGTTACGTCCGGCAGATGATTCCGCTATATTTAGTACCTCCCATCACATCACTCAATTAAAGCGAAAAAAATATATATAACAGCTGATATTCATAAGACCAAGCCCAAATTACTAATTAAAAATTATGGGCCTACATCATAAAAGCCCTCTAGTGTCCAATAGCACTACTCCCTTAAGACCTTCGCCGATGTTGCTCCCCTGGACTCCCGCCCGCTCAGCATTTCGCGAGATGAGTGTGCTTTCCTATAAAAGCAGTGAATATGTCTGGCTTCTTCTTGAACAGTGCTTCGAACAATATCCGACTCTTCAAAATTGATGTGGGAGACCTATTCTTCAGGTAACACGCAATAAACCACTACTTTCGTCCAAAATTTAGTTGATAAGCCTCTACCACTTAGCATACTTATTGCTCTTCATAAGAGACTCGTTAAGCCTTTCTGTCATGTTATTCTACTGAGGTGAATAGAGCATTGTTTGCTACCTTGCAATGCTACTGGTCGAACAAAATTGATCAAATTTCACTAAATAGAACTCTCCTCAGTTGTCACTTCGCAAAATTTTAATATTTTATCAAACTGATTTTCTACCAAAACTTTGAACTTGAGAAATTTTTCTAATAAATCATCTTTTCTCTGCAAGAAATATATCCACGCATAACTTGTCACGCCTCGAACCCAACGAGCACGCGAACATCCCACCAGGCCATTGTTCTTCAGTAATCTTCCAGAATCCCTCGACCAATCACATCATAGCTCAAAAGAGAAATAAGTCACGGAAGCCATTAAGCTGCTCCATACAAATTACCACGAGATGACTCAGGACAAAGGGGTATACTTATATTATTAATAAAATTCTCCTCAGAAGTTATCGCAGTTAAGTACCCATAATTAAATTCCTAAATCCTTAAAATTCAAGTACAATCCTTAAGGCCACAAAATACATAAACCATTCATGCCATTACTTCATCGAAAGCTCATCTTTAGCTTGCATGTATTTCCATCTTCAAGGACCTAAAAAAAAAATTAATTCCCCATTGGGGTAAATATATATATCTCAGCAAGTGAAACCTAAATCTAGACCTAAACACTAGTCCCCCCAAACCACACACGACAACACCAGAAGCAGGCATTCAACAATGCAATGGAACAAAGCCTTCATAAACCAGTCATATTAATAAGCCAGGTATAGATAAAAGTCACAACCAAACATAGACAACCTCATGGGTTCAAGCTCAAAGCACATGTCATATAAACAAACATTTTGAACCTTCAAATTCATCATAGTCTTTCATCGCCTGGCTCTCAAGTCGCCATGTACTTTTCTAGCACTCTTACCAATTGATATCAATGGGGCCATAGGCCAATCGATATCGTAATGACTTTTAGTCGACTAGTACCACTACGGCCACAGGTCAATCGGTATTTTCATCATCAAGACTTTTAGTCAATTGGTACCACTAGGGTCACAGGCTAATCGGTACTTTAGAGGCTCACAGTCATTTATCATTTCAAGGGCACACAGCCACTCGATACCATTAGGGTCACAGGCCAATCGATGTCACTAGAACTTATAGTCTATTTATATCACTAAGGCCATAGGTCAATCGATATATTCTGGGGTATCAAGCCAATGCGATCTTCGAGGCCACAAGCCAACGATTGTGGGGCACTACAGCCCATTCATATGGCATCGGCACTATAACCGTTTATATAGCATAGGCATTATAGCCATCTAAATAGCATAAACGATATGACAATTCAATAACACGGGCACTATTGCCAATTCAATACAAGGGCATCATAGCTGAACTATATCACCAAGACCAATAGCCACGTACCTCACAAGGCTCTCTGGCCATTTTAAATCTCAATTATCTATCACAATATAATCCTCACACGATTGCATCAACTAAACTAAGCCATAGGCTTCACTAATCAGTCAATTTATCCAACCAATCTATCTAGTAGTGTCCTAATGTTCAAGTAAGGGTTTAGAAACACTTACCTTGATCGATTAGCAAAAATTTACACCAAGCGATCCTTTTCAATCCCACAAGTATGCAACCAACCAAGGATCTCGCGTCAACCTAGAAAATTTCATCAATTTCGGATCAAAAACCATTGAATCTTACTTCCATTAAACCAATCCCTCAATAGTCATTCAATTGACAACTCAGGATGCCTTATCGATCAATTGAATACATGACAACGCTCCTACGTGTCCTCAATTCATTCGGTTCATGAGGCCACATGCCAAGCAAGGTATAACTTAAAGTTTCATTCTCCAAATGGCCTTTCAATCACTTCTAAATCTCAATCCTCTTCGCATACTCCCCATTAACACCTCACATCACATCTTAAGAGATGTTATGAGTCAATTTGAAGTCAAAATACCCCCTAATTAGTCCCCAACAGAACCAGCCAGAACAACTACTCCCTAAAACAAAACCTGTTTTGGTTCTATTAGCCTAATCAGGCCATATTTCAACCTTAAGCCTCAATTCTTCATAAAATAAACTTGCTAGAACCTTAATCCACATGTTAAGGGAGCTCGCCGAGAGTTTTGGAGCGAAACAATAACATAAAGCCTTTGAACCAACTGGTTTTCTCCACGGTCCTCAAACGGGTAGATTATGCTCGGTAAAAATCTCCACAAATTACCCATGTACACCTATCAAAACTCAACTACAATTAAAACCCAAGCTCAGCTAACTTTAATACTATGATTTTGGAAGAGCTCACCAAAAATTTGAAGGCATTTGGAGTCTGGAAGCCCCCAAAAGTCAGATTTTGACCTTTGACCACTCAAACAGACTTACGGGATAAACGGCTGGGAAAAATTAAGCTCATAATACCTTCTTAGAATGAAAAGACGATAAGATTTAATATGACGGTGGTCTTATCTCGATTCGATGTCGAACGACAAAGTTATGGCCGCAATAGTGTTTGCGGAAAGGTTCTCGACCAAACTTAAAAAGGAAGAAAAAGATGATGGTGAGAGTGAAGGTGGCCGGCCAAATGAAGAGAGAGAGGGGATATTACACATCAATAATCCATTTTGGTCAAATGACAAGATCGGTAGTTGAGATTTAATTAATGCTTAACCTCCTAATAGTGACACTTGGTAAGCTTCCATTGGTTGTTTTGTTGACTTTGACTTCCTTTGACCTCATGTATATCAATTTTCGGCAGCACATAGCGGTGTAGATTGGCCAAAACAACCTTCTAAACTTTTTAAGGTAAGGCCAAAGGTCGAGGGGCAAAATGGTCATTTGGCACTATTCGTACGAAATTCTATTTTTCTAGTATAATCCACCCTCGAAGAGGCAACGTCCAATTCAATTCAAATATTGGAATTTTTCAATGTCTAGTACCCAAACCTTGAGATCTAATTTCATGTCGAACTCTCATTGACTGTAATTCCAATATATATCAAACTAACTGACAACTCTTTCAGGCCCTACGCGTATCGACCTTGGGGTTTTTCTTAAACCGTGACGACTTTGATTGTCATGCAATTGCGAGGGTTTATTGTTCGTTCCTTCGATCCTGATCATCGGAATCCGATTTAGGAAATTCTCGCAAATTACACATTGATTAAGCGGAATCACCCGCATCTCAACGTATAACGCTAGCAAAACATTCCATGATCATCCTTAGATCGATCCCTATTGCCCCAAGATATTTTCACGACAATCCTTATGGCCAAAGTGTCATTTTTCATTCAAATTTCCCAGTTTCACGTACTCGACTCAGCGTCAATCTTTCCCTTTTGGTCAATTAACTCGAGAGTGGCCAACTCCGAGCGAGTTACAACCGCAATACACCGATCGATATCCTTCCATTCAATAACCTCGAGAGAGTTGGAATTCGAAATGTGACAATTCTACCCCCTTAAAGAAATTTCATCCTCGAAATTTGTTACTTTCCAATTATCCAATCTCATGTGGTACGGACGCCTCATTGCAGTCTCGTTTTTCAAAATAACTCTGTTCCTTCCCAATCCATTGCAATAATATGCTTTTTGGTACACATGACATCTGGCGTATCACCCCCTTCAAACGTTTTCTCATAACATCAGAGATTCAGGGGTTTTATCAACTTGCCCCTTATTATCCAAATCGAGGTATAGCCTTCTCGATTCCACTCGAAAATTTCTAATGTTCATAGTGATTCATCAACTTTTGTGGCCATGTCTTTTTCTCTTGTTGGCATGTCTAATGCTCGACCACACATTATATTACTTCAACCTTTAATCCATAACATTGATAGTGTTAAGGTAATCTTGGCACACCTTTGTGTCATCCCAAGGAACACCTTAGTTCTCAATGTTCTAATCATTTCCATACCCATTAGATATCAGGGTCCGATCATGGCAATATCTCGATCCTTTTCTGACCACCAGATTTGACGCTTCAGGTAGACATCAGCCTAGTCCATTGACAAAATCCCAATGTAGAAATTGAATATCTTATTCTAGAGGGAAGATATGTCCTTCCATCACCAATTACACAATGCCCAATTCTCGATTATACGCATCCGCTACTTAATTCCCCTTTCTTGAGTGATATGAATATTGCCATAACAACATTTGGGGTGATCTCTTCGTTCCACATGACTCGCCTTCAATTCTCTTTAGGTAGTCCCTGCTCTCAACCTCTTATAGTTCACATAATTTCGAGGTCTTTCTTTATTCAAGCAACGCTCTCATATTCACAAGCAACTTCATATATCAGCGTTGCCTCTTGTTTAATTCCCCTTTGAAAACTGCTACCTTCATTTCTTGTGATAGACATAGACTCAAAACCTCCTTCCACCCAAGCAAGATTTTCCAAATTTTGTCGCGAGGACATTCGCAAACCAACTCCAATCATGCTCTAAGCATTCTAATTCACATGGCATTATTGTCACGACGTACAAGCAATATCATTTCAAATCGCCTTATTATGCCTCAAGTTTCATTCTACGTCGTGTCTAAGCTTTTCAATTTTCAACCAGAAAAGCTAATAACAGCGTAGCCTTTAGCTTAACTTAAGTCCTCAAAACTCTTTTCACGTTCATTCATGGAATAACTCTTGTGGGGAATCTTCCCATGGTCCGTCTACTATAATTCATCAATCCTAGGAAATTTCAACTTCCAACAACTCACATCGACTCAGTCGATTCATCACTTATTCCAATCCTCAAAGACTCCATAGGAATTCCATTTCTCATAAATTTCATGACTGAGGAATCTTACCTCATCAGGTCCGCAACTCGTGTGCTTCACATTTAGCATACAACGAGCATCTCCTTAGAGTTTATAGGATACTCTCAAAGCTGTTCATATTTCTCATGACTCCTTAAATGAGCCCAATTATTTTCTCGGATGTTCAATTCAATTATTATCAACTTCTTTCTACCAGGTGTCAAATCTTCCAAACTGCTCCTCATACTCTTCACTTGAGAGCTCAGAACTTGGCTCTCTATTATCACGGGTGTCCACTAGGACCACGCAATATTTTGTTCATTTTTTTATCACTCTTCCTTGAGGAAGCACTCTTATCTTAACCGTTGGCTTCCATAACCAATCAATGCGACTTTATCTCAATTCTGTCCGTTCCACTGAACGTCGACATGATCCTGGATTTCAACGTTGCCCATAGGACAATTTCTCGTACTTCACTTCCCAAAATCATTCAAGTTTTATGTCTCCTTTCTCAGTCCAGACATTCAACCTTAATACCAAGACAATTTGTTTCCTCTTCCTTTTACATTAGGGTCTTTGTCACGCCCCGAACCTGTGGGACTCGTGAACATCCTTGTAAGTAAACAACATATTTCTCGTGGTTCCAAGATCCACAAACAAGTCGATAGATAATACATGAACATAAGCATGTGGAAGCGATACTGCAATAATCTCCATACAAAATATAAGTTAAGTCAGACCTGGACAGCATAACATATTGTTCATATAAATGCTGGCTACTACAATCCGCTCACAAACTGGGCAATGGGGTAATACACAAGAAGAGTCCCTCATGACATCTAAAAGGACAGGGTTGGGTCGCCTCCAAAAAGCTCAGGTCAACGAGCTGGGGTCCTAAGATGAACTGCTGGAATCCTCGGTATCCTCGGCATCCTCCGTCGGCTCGTACTCGGAGAAGGTCTCGGATGAGACCTCGATAGAATCCTTCATGGTCGCCTCATGTGATGGCTGCGCAAGGTCCTCGTCGGTCGCCTCTAAGACAATGACCTCATCCTCCTCCATGGTGAAGTCCAGCGTCGGGGTCTTCTCTGACTCGTTCCTCGAACCAACTACGGACCCATCTAGTAACTCCTGCTTCCCAGCAGTCTGACACCAAGCAAGGATAACACCCTGTGGTATCTAGTGGGGCTTCAACGGCCCAATCTGCTCGTTCCCAACCCTCTTAAACTACGCCTCGAACCTATGAGGCTTCCAATCAGGACTACCCTCGTCGACCCATACAACCGTGCATTTCCTCACATAAACGTTCCCTTGACTATCCGGGAACTCATCAAAATACGCTGTCATTTTCTTGGGATCCCCAAAACGTATTGGCTACATATCTAAGGCCTAGGATCTGAAAAAAATAAAGGTCCCCAAAAGGGATGAGATACACATCTCAGTGGTCAACCGTCTACTCAAGCAGTCGTACACCCTAGTCATTTCAATTGTTTAAACACACAAGCATATTAGGCACAAATCAATGAAACAACAACATACAGATGACATGCATGCAATGATAACTTCATGTCACACTCATGATCATGCACACCCATCTTACCACTTCATCATATCTACCAATCTCCGCCTGCCTCAATCTCCAGCCCGCGATCTCGTCGCATCAGGCTCGGTCTGTGTAAACGCATCAGACCGTCATCGGCAACCCGCGTAAACGCATCAGGTTTCGATGAATCTCCAGGCCAATCTCATCATCTCACACTTTCGTCCCGCGAATAGTTCACATCAGGACCGTGGCCATCTCAACCCCGCAATCTTGTCGCATTGGGGTGCCATACAACATCAACTCCGCCCCGTGATCTCGTCGCATCAGGGTATCCACCTCCCACCCCGCGTCTCATACGCCTCAGGGCCTCGCCATGTCATGCTCATGCCATGCTATCTCAATTCAATTCACATACAAACAATGGGTGCAACTCATGCACAATTTGAACACTCATGGATGCAAAGCAAATCAAATGATACCTAGACATGGCAAACGACTCGGGCATAGGCAATTTCGCACACAATCTTCCTATAATATCTTAGGATATAAGGAGAACTATCCCCTTGGACAAGTCCTCCTAAATCAGTCAATTCAACCTCCGACTCACCCAATTGAGTCCAATCTCCCCATCCTATATTTAGGAATTCTCTTACCTTGCGTTTAATATCACAATAATTCCTTCTTGCAGCCTTGAAATCTCGGCCAAATCAACTTAAGGGTTAATTCACCGCGCACCTAGTATATTCAATCAATCCGTCAATTTTCCATACCCAAGTCCTCAATCCATGAACCATAATCCTCCATAACCCAACTCTCATCATCTTAACATGTCTTATTCATCAATTTGAGTCTCAAAATTCAACCATCATCAGCCTAACAGATTCGGTTTGCCTGGAACCGAACCAGTCCTCCTTGGTTCCGTGCAAATCGAACACAGCCGGTCTTCAATCTACTCCTAAATCCATCATTCAATCATAATCCTACCTCTTAACATGACTATCTAGGGGTTTGAGAGGCTCACCGTGAGTTTGACGTCGATTAGTTGCTGGAAACTCGTCGAACGTCGCCGAATCTCCCTAAGTCAGTACTGGCAACTTTCTATTCAAGATTTGCAAGACTGTTTCATGGTCAAAACTTTATCAAATTGAGCCCCAATTTTTATCACAGATTCCTACACGTCTCTACTAGATCTCCACAAAATTCGACTCCAAAACTCCAAGATTTCGGCCTTCAAAAGGACTATGAACCGGACCTACCTCAGGTTGGAGAGGAATCTGTTGGCTCTCAGGAAAATGCTTGCTTGGGACTCCTCGGTGCTCCAAATTGCTTGATTCTTATTCGAAGATATCGGCAAGACGTGGATCTACGCTGGTGTGGTTGGCTAGTGGTTATACGGTGGCTGGAAATTACCGTCGGAACGGCCGAACAGGGAAGCTCAGTGGCGGTCGACAATCGGCATATTGAAGGAGGAAGAAAAGGAGAGTTTTTAATGGTTTCTTCAAGTGTGGCCGGCCAAATGGAGTGGAGAGAGAGATAAAAAGGCTATATACAAAGCCTTCGTCAATGGTTGAATGGTAGGTTTGAAAAAGTTGACTTGACTACTCTTTAAGGCATCCATTAACACTTGTCCCAGTGTCAATCATGCTTTGATCCAATGGCCCTCATTTCTTCTTATTTTTTGGCAGCAATAAGGTGGGTTTAATGTCCAAAATGCCCTTCTTCAATTCCTTGGGCAAGGTTCTCAGCTTGAGGGGCAAAAGGGTAATTTTATTTCGCATTCAGAACGTCATTTTTCTCGTTCCAGAATCCTTTGATAGGGCGACGGCCAATTCGAATAACGTTGAAATTCTTTATTTTCCATTTCAAATATTTCAAGACTCGTTTCTGATAGTTTCCTCTATCAGACGTGGCTCCAGCCTATCTCGAACCAACGGGCCACTTTTGCAGACATTACGCGTATCGATCCCGTGATTCAAATCACGTTTAGGGCTCATCAATTCATGGTGGCTTTGGTTGTTATGTAATTGTGAGGGTTTATCGCTAGTCTCTATGGTCTCGATCTTCACTGTTCAATTTAGGAAAAATTTGCAAATCATACGTTGGTTAAGCGGCATCACCCGCACTTCAATCATATGACACTCGCAAGGCAATCTTTAATCGTTCTTAGATCGGCCTCTTGGTGGTTCTAAATATCCCCTCGACAATCCTTATGGTCAAAGCGCCATTTCCTATCCGAGTCGCCTAGGTCCACGTACCTCGTCTCGCGTTAGCCTTTCCCTTTTGGTCAGCCTACTCAAATTGATCAGATTTGAGCGAAATATGACTGAAACACATCGCTTGATATATATAAACTTCTCATTAATGAGTCTGAAATTGATTGAAAATCAGAATGTCACAACTCTTCCCCCCTTACAAAAATTTCGTCGCCAAAATTGACATTAACTTAATCACTCAAATAAATAGGGGTGATGTCGCCTCATCGTCTCTTCATTATCCCACGTGGCACCTTCAGTTCCATGGTGCTCCCACACTATTTTGACCAGTGGAATCTTCTTATTCTTAAGGATTTACTCCTTTTGGTCTTCGATCCTTATTGGCTTCTCCACGTACGACACTCTGTCGTCCACTTCTATGGCTTCGTAATCCAGCACATGTGTCGGGTCTAGTTCATACTTTCGCAACATTGACACATGGAACACATTATGCAACTGGGATAGATTGGGCGGTAGGACAAGCCTGTAGGCTAAGGTTCCAATCCACTCCAATATCTCAAATGGGCCTACGTACCTTAGGCTCAGCTTCCCTTTCTTTCCAAATCGCGACAATTCTCTCATTGGTGACACCTTGAGGAAGACATGATCGCCCACTTGAAATTCCAAGGGCTTGCGCCGCTTATCTGCGTAGCTCTTCTGACGACTCTGTGCCGTCCTCAGTTTATCCCGAATTATCTTCATTGCTTCCACCAATTGCTCTACTAATTCTAGGCCTGTGATACTTCTTTCTCCAACTTCATCCCAACAAATCGGGGTTCTGCAGGTTCGACCATAAAATGCCTCGAATGGTGTCATATGGATACTCTGCTGGTAGCTGTTGTTATACGCAAACTCTACCAAATGTAATTGCTCTTCTCATCCACCTTTGAAATCTATGACGCATGCTCTTAACATGTCCTTGAGCATCTGAATTGTCCTTTCTGACTGTCCGTCCGTCTGTGGATGGTACGCCGTACTAAACTGCAATCGAGTTCCTATGGCTTCTTGTAAACTTTTCCAAAAATTTGCCGTGAATTTGGGATCTCGATCGGACGTGATCGTCACTGGCACTCCGTGCAATCTCACGACTTGCCTCATGTACAACTCTGCATACTTATCCATAGCGAAGTCCTTTGGCTTATGAATAAAGTGGGCGGACTTAATCAATCTATCTACGACTACCCAAATAGAGTCGTGACCTCTCTGGCTCCTTGGAGTCCCATCACAAAATTCATAGTTATGTGCTCACACTTCCATTCCGAAATCTCCAGTAGCTGTAATAATCCTCTAGGCTTACAGTGTTGCGCTTTCACTTGCTGGCATGTCAAACATTTAGCCACGTATTTTGCTACGTCCACCTTTATTCCGTTCCACCAATAATGTTGTCGCAAATTCTGGTACATCTTTGTATTCCCAGGGTGGATGCTATAATTGCTCCTATGAGCCTCTGACAAGATCCTTTCTCTGAGTCCTTCATCGTTTGGCAAGCACAATCGTCCTCTAAACTTCAGAATTCTGTCCTCAAGCACCTAAAATTCGGGTTTCCTCTTCGTCACGTCCATCTCAAGGATCTTCTGAATCTCTAGGTCCGTAGACTGTAAGGCCTTTATTCTTTCCTGGACCTCAGGTTCCACCCTCAGCGTAGCTATCAAGCTAGACAACTGACCGACTTCTAATCTGAACTCGGAGTCTATCAAATCTTTTATCATCGACCAACTCCTCACTAGTAGACATGTGATGCTTGACTTCCGACTCAGTGCATCTGCTACTCTGTTTGCTTTCCCAGGGTGATACAGGATATCACAATCATAATCCTTCAGCAGTTCCATCCACCTACGCTGCCTCATATTTAGCTCTTTCTGGGAAAATAGATACTTTAAACTTTGGTGGTAGGTATAGATTTGAAACTTCTCACCACAAAGGAAGTGTCTCCAAATTTTCAGGGCAAATACAATCGCTGCTAACTCCAGGTCATGAGTTGGGTAATTCATCTCGTGTGGCCTCAATTGTCTGGATGCGTAGGCTACTACTCTTCCGTGCTGCATCAACACACAGCCTAATACTTTCAGCAAAACATCGCTGTATATTTCATAACCTCCTAGTCCCTATGAAATGGTCAGCACTGGTACGGTCGTCAATCTATGCTTAAGCTCTTGAAAACTCTTCTCACATTTGTCAGTCCATTCAAACCTCGTTTCCTTCTTCGTCAACTGCGTCAATGAGATGGCTATGGATGAGAATTTCTCCACAAAGCGCCTATAGTACCCTGCCAATCCCAAGAAACTTCTAACCTCCGTGACTGTAGTGGGCCTCGGCCAATTGGTTACTACTTCAATCTTTGCAGGGTCCATTGCAATTCCTTCTCTAGACACCACATGACCCAGAAATGCTACCCTGTTCAGCCAGAATTCACACTTACTCAGCTTCGCATGGAGCGTATGCTCCCTCAACGTTTGTAGTACAATTCTCAAGTACTCTTCATGTTATGCATCTCTCCTCGAGTAAATCAAGATATTGTCAATAAAAACTATGACGAATTTATCCAGAAATTCCTTAAATACTCAATGCATTGGGCCCATAAATGCAGCTGGAGCGTTAGTCAATCCAAACGGCATCACCGTAAACTCATAATGATCATACCTCGTTCTAAAAGCGGTCTTAGGTATGTCTTCCTTCTTAATCCTCAGTTGGTGATATCCAGTCCTCAAGTCAATCTTTGAAAATACTACTGCTCCTTGCAACTGATCAAAAAGATCATCAATTCTCGGCAGCGGATACTTGTTCTTCACTGTCACTTGGTTCAGCTGCCGATAGTTAATGCATAATCGCAAAGACCCATCCTTCTACCTTACGAATAACACTGGTGCTTCCTACGGTGAAGCACTTGGTCGGATAAATCCCTTATCCAACAGCTCTTGCATCTGCACCTTTAACTCCTTTAATTCTGACAGGAACATCTTGTAAAGTGCTTTCGATATTGGCTCCGTTCCAGGGGTTAACTCAATTACAAACTCTATTTCCCATTCCGGTGGTAACCCTGGCAATTTTTGGGGAAACACATTAGGAAATTCACGCACTACCGGGATATTCTCTAACTTTGGTTCTTCGGTAGTCGTGTCCATTACCGCCACTAAGTATGCCTGACACCCTTCGATCATCAACTTAGTTAATTCCAAAGATGAGACTAAGGGAATCGAGATTCCTCCTCGACTTCCCACCAATTCAAAGCTAGGGCGGCCTTTCGGATAAAACCGGATTATTTTACTACCACAGTCTACTACTGCCCCCTGTTTACCCAACCAATCCATTCCTATTATTACGTAAAAAGCGTGCATGGGTAAGACAGTTAGGTCAATGCTTTCTTTACTCCCTCCAATCGCAATCTCACAACCAGCACAACCCAATGAAACTATTATGTTATCCTTTAAGGGAGTGACAACATGCAGAGTTATGCTCAACGGTTCCAATTTCATACCCACTAATTTAGCAAATTGTGCAGACACAAACGAATACGTGGCACTAGGGTCAAATAATGCATATGCAGCTTGTTTGCACAAGTAGACCGTACCTGTGCTCCTGGTGCTTCCTCCGCCTCTCTGGGAGCTACTACATACACTCTGCCCTGTGCCAGTGGTTTGTTCTGCTCAATTTGAGGCGTTGCAGTCGACGGTCCCGCTTGTGGCCTCTGTCCTTGCGGTTGACTTACCAGAGCTTGGTTAGGACACACCCTCATTTGATGGCCCAGTTGACCACACTTGAAACAGGCTCCTGTCCTTACTAGGCATGGCTCATTTCCATGCCTCCTGCCATAAAGTCTGCAGCTCCAGTTATTGGGATTCGGTGGCTTCACAATGTTCTTCCGCACTGGAGGCACAAAGCGTCTATTACCCGTCATTGGCTTCTTGCCCATTTGGCGGTTATCTCTGAAAGATGTGAATCGCGATCCAGTAGCGATATTCCTCTCTTTCAAGTCTCTTTCAATCATCTGGCCCAGCTCATATATTTCCTTATACGTCCTTAGATTCAGAGCAATCATCTGACTACGGGGCTTGGGCCTAAGACCATCTCTAAATCTTCTTGCTTGCTCCAGAGGGTCCTCCACAGATCGAGGCGCTTACCTCGAAGCCTCACAAATTCGGCCTCGTACTGATCTATTGTCATCTGGTTTTGGCGTAACTGCAGGAACTCCACCTACTTTCTTTCCCTAGCCATCTCCGAGAAATATTTATCATTGAAGGCCGTCTTAAAAACTTCCCAATTCATGGCCGTTCCTTTAGGGAAGACGCCATCCTTGGTGGCAGCCCACCAGTCATTCGCTGTACCCTCCAGCTAGTACACAACCAACAATACCTCCTCTTCATTTGTACACCTTAGTACTCTGAAGGCTTTCTCTAGCTTCTCGATCCATCTGGGTGCTAGCTCAGGATCTTCAATCCCATCAAACTATGTCGGTTTTGGCTTCATAAATTGCTCAACTAGCTGGCCCATTTGTCTGGCCACGATAATCTCATCTTAGGTGTTTATAGCTTCGTTGCTCTAATTTGGCTTACCCTGACTTCCATTCCCGCCGTTGTTGGCATTGACGACGGCTATGGCAGCTCCTACTACTTGGGCGATAGCAGCATCCCGATTCTGGGCCTGCCTATCAATCATGTCGCCAATTCTTTCCAGTGCTCTCAGCACACCATCCATCCTTGGATCTTTAGCGACAGGCGGCCTAGAGCTGGAGGCTCCGCCTCTTAGCCTTCTACCCCTTTTAGATGGGTTACTCATCTTTGTCTCTTTCTACTGAACCTAATCCACCACAAGTTCAGCGAGGAGTTAGTAACTTACTCAATCATTCAAATCCAGAGTTACTAACTAATCCTTAATAGAAACAGTTACAATCCAATGGTACTCTATACCACAGACTCCAGAAACATTCAACCAATAGCCCATGGCCATTTCTCAGTCCCATTCACTTCAATGATTCACTAAGACCAATCGCTTTCATTCTTCAAACAAACCAAGGTCCAGAAATGACCTTTAATCCTAAGCAGGGAACTTGATCCTCATGTATTTCCACAATCCCGCCAAGATCAAATACTAACTCTAAGTACTAGGTCACACACTATACACCCCATGCCTTATCTTAACCAACCTCCTAAGGTCTCGCTATTCGTCCTTGTCCCACTTAATCTTCCTTATTACTCCAGTCCTCAACCAACTTTAGATCGAGCTGACCTTGCTCTGATACCAAATCGGACGGGGATGTCACACCCCGAACCCGTCGGGCTCGCGAACATCACTGCAAGCAAACAACACATCTCTCGTGGTCCCAAGATCCACAAACAAGTTGAGAGATAATATATGAACATAAGCATGCGGAAGCGATACTGTAATAATCCCGGTACAAAATATAAGTTAAGTGGGACATGAAAAGCATAATGACTGTCATATATCATAACATATGGTTCGTACAAATGCCGACTACTACAATCCGGTAATAAACTGGGCGACAGGGTAATACACAAAAAGAGTCCCTCATGATATCCAAAAGGACAGGGTCGGGTCACCTCCAAAAAGCTTAGGTCAACGAACTGGGGTTCTAAGATGAATTGTTGGAATCCTTGGTATCATCGGCATCCTCCGTCGGCTCGTACTCGGAGAAGGTCTCGGATGGGACCTCGATAGAATCCTCCATGGTCACCTCATGTGACGGCTCCGCAAGGTCCTCCTCGATCGCCTCCAAGACGATAACCTCATCCTCCTCCACGGTGAAGTCCAGCGTCAGGGTCTTCTCTAGCCCTTTCCTCGAACCAACTACGGACCCCTCTAGTAACTCTTGCTCCCCAATAGTCTGACACCAAGCAGGGATAACACCTTGGGGTATCTCGTGGGGCTTTAGCGGCCTAATCTGCTCGTCCCCAACCCTCTTAAACCACGCCTCGAACCTATGAGGCTTCCAATCAGGACTACCCTCGTCGACCCATACAACTGTGCATTTCCTCACATAAACGTTTCCCTGACTATTCGGGAACTCATCAAAATACGCTGTCATTTCCTTGGGATCCCCAAAATGTATAGGCTACATATCTAAGGCCTAGGATCTGAAAAAAATAAAGGTCCCCAAAAAGGGGTGAGATACACATCTCAGTAAAAGAATCCTAACCCTAGGTCAGGTTGACCGTCCACTCAGACAGTCGTACACCCCAGTCATTTAAATTGCTTAAACACATAAGCATATCAGGCACAAATCAATGAAACAACAACATACAGATGACAAGCATGCAATGATGATCTCATGTCACACTCATGATCATGCACACCCGTCTTACCACTTCACCATATCCACCAATCTCCGTCTGCCTCAATCTCCCGCCCACGATCTTGTCGCATTAGACTCGATCCGCGTAAACGCATCAGACCGTCATCGGCAACCCGCGTAAATGCATCAGGTTCCGATGAATCTCCAGGCTAATCTCATCATCTCAAACCTTCGTCCCGCGAATAGTTCGCATCAGGACCGTGGCCATCTCAACCCCACAATCTAGTCGCATCAGGGCGCCACACAACATCAACTCCACCCCGCGATCTCATTGCATTAGGGTATCCACCTCCCGCCCCGCATCTCGTACGTCTCAAGGCCTTACCATGTCATGCTCATGCCATGTTATCTCAAATCAATTCACATACAAACAATGAGTGCAACTCATACACAATTTGAACACTCATGGCATGCAAAGCAAATCAAATGATACCTAGACATGGCAAACGACTCAAGCATAGATAATGTCGTACACAATCTTCCTATAACATTTTAGGATATAAGGAGAACTATCCTCTTGGACAAGTCCTCCTAAATCAATCAATTCAACCCCCGACTCACCTAATTGAGTCCAATCTCTCTATCCTAAGTTTAGGAATTCCCTTACCTTCATTTAATATCACAATAATTCCTTCTTGCAGCCTTAAAGTCTCGGCCAAACCAACTCAAGGGTTAATTCACCGCGCACCTAGAATATTCAATCAATCCATCAATTTTCCATACCCAATTCCTCAATCCATGAACCATAATCCTCCATAACCCAACTCTCATCATCTTAACATGTCTTATTCATCAATTTAAGTCTCAAAATTCAACCATCATCGGCCCAACACATTCGGTTTACCCAGAACCGAACCGGTTCTCTTCGGTTCCGTGCAAACCGAACACAACCGATTTTCAATCTACTCCTAAATCCAACATTCAATAATAATCCTACCTCTTAACATGTCTATCTAGGGGTTTGAGAGGCTCACCGTGAGTTTGAAGTCGATTGGACGGCAGAAACTCGTCGAACGTCGCCGGATCTCCCTAAGTCAGTACCGGTAGCTTTCTGTTCAAGATTTACAAGACCGTTTCATGGTCAAAACTTCATCAAATTGCGCCCCAATTTTTATCACAGATTCCTACACGTCTCTACTAGATCTTCACAAAATTTGACTCCAAAAATCTAAGATTTTGGCCTTCAAAAGGACTAGGAACCTGACCTACCTCAAGTTGGAGCGAAATCTGTCGGCTCTCGGGAAAATGCTTGCTCGGGACTTCTCGGTACTTCAAATGGTTTGATTCTTGCTCGTGGATGTCGGCAAGACATGGATCTACGTTGGCGTGGTTGGCCGGAGGTCAGACGATGGCCAAAAATAGCCATCGAAAAGGTCGAACAGGGAGACTCGATGGCGGTCTGCGATCGACAGATTGAAGGAGGAAAAAAAGGAGAGTTTTCTGTGGTTTCTTCAAGTGTGGTTGGCCAAATGGAGTGGAGAGAGAGAGAGAGAGAGAGAAAAAGGCTATATACAAAGCCTTCGTCAATGGTTGAATGGTAGGTTTGAAAAAGTTGACTTGACTACTCTTTAAGGAATCCATTGACACTTGTCCCATTATCAATCATGCTTTGATCCAATGGCCCTCATTTCTTCTTATTTTTTGGCAGCAATAAGGTGGGTTTAATGCCCAAAATGCCCTTCTTCAATTGCTTGGGCAAGGTTCTAAGCTTGAGGGGCAAAATGGTAATTTTACCCCCGACGTTCAGAACATCATTTTTCTCCTTCCAGAATCCTTTGATAGGGTGACAGCCAATCCGAATAACGTTGGAATTCTTTATTTTCTATTTCAAATCTTTCAAGACTCGTTTTTGATGGTTTCTTCTATCAAACGTGGTTCCAGGCTATCTCGAACCGACAGGCGTCTTTTGTAGACATTACGCGTATCGACCCCGTGATTCAAATCACGTTTAGGGCTCGTCAATTCATGGCGGCTTTGGTTGTTATGTAATTGTGAAGGTTTATCGCTAGTCTCTATGGTCTCGATCTTCACTGTCCGATTTAGGAAAAATTTACAAATTATACGTTGGTTAAGCGGCATCACCCGCACTTCAATCGTATGACACTCACAAGGCAATCCTGAATCGTTCTTAGATCGGCCTCTTGGTGGTTCTAAATATCCCCTCGACAATCCTTATGGTCAAAGCGCCATTTCCTATCCGAGTTGCCTAGATTCACGTATCTCGTCTTGCGTTAGCCTTTCCCTTTTGGTCAGCCTACTCAAATTGATCAGATTTGAGCGAAAAATGACTGAAACACATCGCTTGATATATATAAACTTCTCATTAATGAGTCTGAAATTGACTAAAAATTAGAATGTCACAGTCTCTTACCCTATGAAAGAAACTATACGCTTCAATGGCATTCTCTCGCTTCGAATCCATCATGTCATTCCCATTCCATGGGACATCAACCTTGGAGCCTGCGTCAACGGCGATACCTTTACTACAGGATTCAAATGTCACCATACCTAAAGTTCTTCTTCCCACAACTCAATCACCTCAAGCGACAAGATTCGTTCATCCCTCAGTCTCTATACATTCATATTTAAGATATTTAATTTGACTACCTCAAGTCGCCTTGCGATTACAATCTAAGCACCCTTTTTGCTTATTCACCCGTTCATTAAAATCGCAAGTCGTTAAGACCATTAAGTCCATTCGCTTTTCTTTTTATCAACGATCATCTCATGGTCCAATCGCCCTTTAAGAACAACGCCCTATTCTTTAGGGAACAACAACTCATGATTTCATTTCTCATTGTTCCAGTTCAACCAATCAATCCTAGGGAATCATGAAATCCAGGCAAACTAGCATGCCGACTTTCCTCGACTCCTTCCATAACAAAAGTGACGGACTACCCATTTTCCACCATGGGTCTTACGCCCAAGTAATAGCCGTTTCTCGTAGGCACATTCTGTATTTCATAATGAACATCTCTTTGCTCGTAACCCATGAGCAAGAGTTCTCTTATTCATAAGTCTTCCAATCATTTCTCTTATTTTACTGAGTCTCATTACCATTCCTCAACATTAGAAATAACAACCAGCCATAAGACTTTCAAATTCCAATCCACACAAGAATTTAGTTATCTTATTCAAAGGGTCCTTGACCACTCTTAATGTACTTAAGCGACCTTAAGAACTCTGTCTCACATTGATCGATCATCCTCTTATCCTTGCAAAATTATCAAGATCTAAACAACCTTTGCTTTCGAGCAATCCTAAGAGGATATTTTTCATTGAACAACTCAATAGGGGTAGTCCAGTCAGATATCATGTCTTCGAGGAAACCCTTCCTCTAGTGACTTTTCACCAACTATCAACAGCCACTTAAGGCTAAAACTGCCAGGGTCACTTTCTTTTTCCAGTGTACCCAAAACCTCTAAGGTTTCCTTACCAAGATCCCCAATCCAAAGAGAGACAATTTCAAATCTCATCCCTCCTTCAAATTTAGTTAATCTCAACCCTATACATAGCTTCACAAGCTTTACAAAACTTTCGTGGTTCTTCCCACGCATTCAATTAGAAAAAATTAATTCAGAGTCACATTTCTCGTGACTTCCATCATTTAACTCATCAGTACTAGCATCTGTCACCATAGTGACTCAAGCAACAATGGCAGCTCCTCCTCGAGTTTGCCTACATATCAGTTTTTCTCATTTCCATTTAAAGTTCTCATGACCCCTTATTACACTTGGGTCTCACACGATTAACAAATTGAGCCATATTTTCTTCCAGTACTCATATTCCAGTCGCTCATCTTTACTCGATTCTCTTGCTCCATCTCAAATCTTGGATCTTCCCATATCTTACATACTCGAACCCAATGCTCTTCTACGACTATACTTTGGTCATTCAACATCATTAGGTCTTCATTGTCACTTGAACCACTAGGATTCCCTCCATGAATCAAAGACTTAAGTCATCTACTTAAGTTCGGCAATCTCAGGCTGCTCATCTCATTATTCATTATTATCCATCTTCCAATGGTTCCCAAACAACTCTCAAGTAGTTGCTTATTATATAAGGATTCCAAATCATCCTTAAGTAGCAACCACACAACAAGCCAGCCTCAACGAGGCAACTTCTCAATTAACAGTCATTACTAGGCAAGCCTCAACTAGACAACTATCAAACAAGCACTCGAGACAGTAATTCACTGAGCCAATAGCTCATACTTTAAGCTTAGAGGCATCTGCCACTCTGTCACAAACACGACAGGCTATCTCATTCAGTTCAATGGGTGTAAAACCCACATGCCGTCTAATCTCTCAGTTAGACCTTCGTCATAACATTCACATGATGCTAATCATAAAACATGTCACGCCCGCGACCCGGGCATGAGCGCGTGAACATCCCTGCAAGCAAACCAATAAAAATCTATCCGCAGTCCCAAGATCCACCAGTGGGAATCGAGAGATATAACAACAACCATCAAGCATACGGAAGCGTTACTAACATAAACCCCGTACAAAATATAAAGATTAAGTGGGACCTGGATAGCATATATCTTTCATACATTAACGTGTACTATTCATATAACTTGAATACTAAGCCTGCTAAACAAAAGACGATAGGGTAAGCATATCAAAAGGAAGCATCCACAAAATCCCTCAGGAACAGGGTCAGGTCGCCAGTCAAGATCGATCCACCAACTGAAGTATCCTAGGATGAGCTGCTGGAGTTGTCCGTGTCCTCTGCGTCCTTAGTAGGTTCATACTCAGAAAACGTCTCAGACGGAACCTCGATGGAATCCTCCACAGTCACCTCTAGTGACGGCTCAACAAGGTCCTCCTCGGATGCCTCTAGGACTATAACCTCTTTCTGCTCCTGCTCCTCGGTGAACTCCATGGTCGGTGTCCGCTCTGGTCCATTTCTAGACCCTACCACTGACCCCTCAGGTAACTCCTGCTCAGCTACGGTTTGGCACCAATCGGGAATGACACCTTGTGGTACCTCAAAGGGCTTCAGCGGCCCTATCCGTGAGTCACCCTTCTTCTTGAATCACGCCTCGAACCTATGAGGCTTCCATTCAGGCTTACCCTCATCAACCCATACGACGGTACACTTTCTCACGCATACGTTCCCCTACCTATTCGGGAACTCATCATAGTACGCCGTCATCTCCTTTGGGTCTCCAAAGCGAATTGGCTACATAGCTATGACTTAGGATCTATAAAGTAAGGTTTCCCCAAAAGGGGTGAGATACACATCTCAGTAAGAAAAACCTAACCATAGGTCAGGTTGACAGTCCACCCAGGTAGTCGCGTCACTCAACAAATCCTGACTCATGAACACATAGGCATAATAATCACAAATCAATAAACAACAACATAGAAGACGGACATGCATTTATGATCTCACATCACACTCATATGCACATGTATAATCAGCCTGCCACTTCACCACATCCATCAACCTCCGCCTGCCTCATTCTCTAGCATGCGAACTAGTCGCCTCAGGCTCGACCCACGTAAACACATCAGACCGTCATCAGTGACCCGCGTAAACGCATCAGGTCCCGATTCATCTCCAGGCAAGGTTTATGAGCTCATACTCCGTCCCACGAATAATACGCATCAAGACTGTGACTATTTCAATCCCGCGACTTTGTCGCATCAGGGCGCCACTTATTCATACTTCACCCCGCGACCTCGTCGCATCAGGGTCTCAACCTCCCACCTCGCGTCTCACACGCCTCAGGGCCTTGCCATGCCATGCTCATGCCATATCACATTATATGCTTTGGTTGTCAATTCAATTGCATACTCACTGGTAAGCACGCATTTAAATGTGTTTCATAATTTCCGTGGCATGCAATTCAATTCAAAGGGTATACAAGCATAGCAAACAACTCAAGCATAGGTAATGTCACACAATCATTCTATATCGTCTTAGGGCATAACAAGCTATCACATTTGGAAATTTTCTTATATATTGTTCCAATCGGCTCTCGACTTACCCAATCGAGTCCAATCCCCCTAGCCTCGATTTAGGAATTTCTTTAGCTTTGCTTGGCAACACAATCACTCCTTTTTGAGCCCCAAAGTCTCGGCCAATCAAGGTCCAAGGGCCAATTTGTCGCGCAACCTAGAATATTCAATTGATCCATCAATTTCTAAGTCCAATTCCTCTATTCATCAACCCAAATCATCCATAACTCAACTCTCAATACTTCATCACATCACAATCATCAATTTACATCTCAAAACCATCACCTAAGGCCTTCAACAGATTTGGTTTGGCCCGACATTGAACCGGTTCCATTCGGTTCTGTTTATGCCGGGTCCAACTAATCCTAATCTACTCAAACTCCATCAATTATATGCTATCCTACCTCCTATAATGACTACCTAAGGGTTTGGGAGGCTCACCGATCGTTTGAAGTCAGATGGCTGTTGGAAAATCGTCGAAACTCATCGGACGCCCAAGATCAGTCCACCGGGCAAATTCTGTCCAAAATATACAAGGACGGTTCGTGGTCAAAATTTAATCAAATAAATCCTCAATTTTTACCACAGAATCCTACATATCTCAGCTTGATCTCCACAAACTTTGAGCCTAAGATTCCATCATTTCGACCTTCAAATAGACTGATAATCAGACCTACCTCAGGTTGGTTCCAATTCTGTCGGCCTGTGGGAGATTGCTTGCCCTGAACTTCACAGTGCTCCAAATGGCCTGATTCTTGTTGATAGACGTCGGCAAGACGTGGATCTACGTTTGAGTGGTTGGCCGGCAACAGATGAAGGTCGGAGGGGGCGGTCGAACTGGCCGAATAGGCGGTGTGGTTCTGGTCGGGCGATGAGCAACAGCTGAAGAAAGAAGAAGATGATGGAGGGGGTTTCGGTGGTTTCTCCTGGTAGCTTGGCCGAATGAGAGTGGTGAGAGAGAGAAAAGAGAGTCTTGTTATCCCAAGGTTGGTCAATGGCTTTGAATGGTAGGTGTGAAAAGGTTGACATGACCATGCTTGGCTTGATCTTTGACACTTGGCACTTGCTTTACCAATGAAGGTCTAATGGCCATTTTTTTGTCCTTCCTTTTCGGCAGCCAAGGGGAGCATAATGTCCAATTTTCCCTTCTTAATTTGTATAAGTAAAGTTTCAAGATTGAGGGCAAAACGGTCATTTTACCCCTGACGTTCCGAACGTCGTTTTTCTCGTTCCATGATTATTCGATAAGGCGATGGCCAATCTAAATGATGTTGGAATTCTTGATTTTCCATTTCAAACTTTTCAGGACTCGTTTCTAATAGTTTCCTCTATTAGACGTGATTCCAGCCTATCCCGAACTGACGGGCGACTTTTGCAAACATTACGCGTATCGACCCCGTGATTCTCATCACGTTTAGGGCTCGTTAATTCATGGTGGCTTTGGTTGTCATGTAATTGTGAGGGTTTATTACTAGTCCCTATGGTCTCGATTGTCACAGTCCGATTTAGAATAATTTTGCAAATCGTACGTTGGTTAAGCGGCATCACCCCCGCTCCAATCATACGACGCTCGCATGGTAATCCTTGATCATTCTTAGATCGGCCTTTTGGTGGTTCTAAATATTCCCTCGACAATCCCTATAGTCAAAGTGTCATTTCTTATCCGAGTTGCCTAGGTCCACGTACTTCGTCTCGCGTTAGCCCTCTCCCTTTGGTCAGCCTACTCAAATTGATCAGATTTGAGCGGAATACGACTGAAATACATCGCTTGATATATATATAAACTTCTTGTTACAGAGTCTGAAAGTGACTGAAAATCAGAATGTCACAACTCTTCTCCCCTTACAAAAATTTCGTCCTCGAAATTTACATTACACTCAATTACTCAAATAAATAGGGGTGATGTCGCCTTATTATCTCTTCATTCTCTCATGTGGCTCCTTCCGTCCTGTGGTGCTTCCATATTACTTTGACCAATGGAATCTTCTTATTCCTGAGGATCTACTCTTTCCGGTCCTCGATCCTTATTGGCCTCTCCACATAGGACATTCTGTCATCCACTTCTATGGCCTCGTAATCCAGCACATGTGTCGGGTCAGGTTCGTACTTTCTCAGCATCGACACATAGAACACATTATGCACCTAGGATAGTTTTAGCGGCAAGGCAAGCCGGTAGGCCAAGGTTCCAATTTTTTCCAATATCTCAAAAGGGCCTACATATGTTGGGCTCAGCTTCTCTTTCCTTCCGAATCGCGACAGTCTTCTCATCGGCGACACCTTGAGGAAGACATGATTTCTCACTTGATACTCCAAGGGCTTGCGCCGCTTATCTGCATAGCTCTTCTGGCGACTTTAGGTCGTTCTTAGTCTATCCCGGATTACCTTCACTGCTTCCACCGATTGCTCTACCAATTCGAGGCCTGTGATGCTTCTTTCTCCTACCTCATCCTAGCAAATCGGTGTTCTGCAGGCTCTACCATAGAGTGCCTCAAATGGTGCCATCTATATACTTTGTTGGTAGCAATTATTATACGTAAACTCTACCAGGTGTAACTGCTCTTCCCATCCGCCTTTGAAATCTATGACGCACGCTCTCAACATGTCCTCGAGCGTCTGGATTGTCCTTTCTGACTGTCCATTTGTTTGGGGGTGATATGCCATACTGAACTGCAGTCGGGTCCCCATAGCTTCTTGCAGGCTCTTCAAAAAATTCGCGGTGAATTTCGGATCCCTATCCGAGGTGATTGTTACTGGCACTTCGTGTAATCTTACTATCTGCCTCATGTATAGCTCTGCGTACATGTCCATGGCAAAGTCCTATCGCACTGGAATGAAGTGGGCGGACTTGGTCAATCGGTCCATGACTACCCATATCGAATCGTGACCTCTCTGACTCCTCGGAAGTCCCATTACGAAGTCTATGGTTACATGCTCCCACTTCCATTCCGGAATCTCCAGTGGCTGCAGCAGTCCTCCAGACTTATAGTGCTGCGCCTTCACTTGCTAGCAAGTCAAACACTTAGCCACGTATCTTGTCACGTTTACCTTCATTCCGTTTCACCAATAATGCTATCACAAATTCTGGTACCTTTTTGTACTTCCAGGGTGTACACTATAGTTGCTCCTATGAGCCGCTGACAGAATTCTTTCTCGGAGTCCTTCATCCTTTAGTACGTACAGTCGTCCTCGGAACTTCAAAATTCCGCCCTCAGACACCTGGAATTCTAGCTTCCTCTTCGTTGCATCCATCTTGACAATTTTCTGCCCGTAGACTGTAATGCCTTAATCCCTTCTTGGACCTCAGGTTCCACCCTCAGAGTAGCTATCAAACTGGACAATTAATCGACCTCCAGTCTAAATTCGGAGTCTCTCAAATCCTCTATCGTCAACCAACTTCTTACTAGCAGGCATGCAATACTTGAATTACGCCTTAGTGCATCTGCTATTCTGTTTGCTTTCCCAATATGATATAGTATCTTATAGTCATAATCTTTGAGCAGCTCCATCCACCTGCGCTGCCTCATGTTCAGCTCCTTTTGGGAAAACAATTATTTCAAGCTCTGATGGTCGGTATATATCTGAAACTTCTTGCCACAAAGATAGTGCCTCCAAATCTTCAAGGCAAACTCAATTGCCGCTAACTCCAAGTCGTAGGTCGGGTAATTCATCTCGTGCGGCTTCAATTGTCTAGATGCATAAGCTACTACCTTGCCGTGTTGCATCAATACACAGCCCAATCCTTTCAGTGAAGCATCGCTGTAAATCTCATATCCTCCCGGCCCCCGACGGAATGGTCAGCACTAGTGCAGTCGTCAATCGGTGCTTAAGCTCTTGGAAACTTTGCTCACATCTATCAATCCATTCAAACTTCGTTTCCTTCTTCGTCAACCGCGTCAGTGAAACGGCTATTGATGAGAATTTCTCCACAAATCGCCTATAGTATCCTGCCAGTCCCAAGAAGCTTCTGACCTCCGTGACCGTAGCATGCCTCGACCAATTGATTATAGCCTCTATCTTTGCAGGGTATATTGCAATCCCTTCAGCAGACACTACATGATCCAAAAATGCTACCTTGTTCAGCCAAAATTCACACTTGCTTAACTTCGCATACAGTGAATGTTCCCTCAGGGTCCTCAGTACGATTCTCAAGTGCTTCTCATGTTCTGCATCGCTCTTCGAGTAAATCAAGATATCGTCAATGAAGACTATGACGAATCTATCCAGAAACTCCTTAAATACTCGATGCATTAGGTCCATGAAAGTAGCTGGGGCGTTAGCCAATCCAAACAGCATCACCATAAACTCATAATGACCATACCTCGTCCTGAATGCAGTCTTGGGTATGTCTTCCTTCTTGATCCTCAGCTGGTGATACCCCGTCCTCAAGTCAATCTTCGAAATACTGCTGCTCCTTGCAACTGATCTAATAGATCATCAATTCTCGGCAGCGGATACCTTTTCTTCACTGTCACTTGGTTCAGCTGCCGATAATCAATGCATAGCCGTAGAGATCCATCTTTTTTCCTCACAAACAGCACTGGTGCTCCCCATGGCGAAGCACTTGGTCGGATGAATCCCTTATCTAGCGACTCTTGCATCTGCACTTTTAGCTCCTTTAATTCCGACAGGGACATCCTGTAAGGTGCTTTCGATATTGGCTCCGTCCCAAGGGCTAATTCAATCACAAACTCTATCTCCTGTTCTGGTGGTAATTCTAGCAATTCCTAGGGGAACAAATTCGGAAACTCACGCACTATCGGGATATTCTCTAACTTTGGTTCCTCGGCAGTCGTATCCATTACTATTACTAAGTATGCTTGACATCCTTCAGACATCAACTTAGTTACTTCCAGAGACAAAACTAGGGGAATCGAGATTCTTCCTCGACTTCCTGCCAACTCAAAACTAGGGCGGTCTCTCGAATAAAATCGAATTACTTTATTGCCATAGTCTACTACTGTTCCCTGTCTACCCAGCCAATCCATTCCTATAATCACGTCAAAATCAAACATAGGCAATACGGCTAAGTCGATATTTTCCTTACTTTCCCCAAACACCATCTCATACCCAGCACACCCTAATGAAGCCAAGACATTATCCTTCAATGGGGTGGCAACATGCAATGTCATGCTCAATGGTTCCAATTTCATGCTTACTAATTCAGCAAACTGTGCAGACACGAAAGAGTGTGTGGCACTAGGATCAAACAATGCATAAGTAGTCTAGTTGCACAAGTAGACCGTACCTGTGACCACTCTTGGAGCATTCTCTGCCTCACTGCGAGCTACCGCGTATACTATGCCTTGTGCCTGTGGTCTGCCCTGCTCAATCTGAGGTATGGCAGTCGATGATCCCGCTTGCGGCCTCTGTCCTTGCGGTCGACCTGCCGGAGCCTGATTTGGGCATGTTCTCATCTGATGGCCTAGCTGACCATACTTGAAACATGCTCCCGTCCTTACAGGGCATGGCCCGTTTCCATGCCTTCTGCCACACAGTATGCAGCTCTAGTTCACCGGGTTTGGCAGTTTCACTATATTCCTCCTTGTAGGTGGCACGAAACGTTTGTTACCTACCGTCGGTCTCTTGCCTATCTGGCGATGGTCTCTGAATGATGGGAACCGCGATCCAGTTACGGTATTTCTTTCCCTCAAATCTCGTTAAATCATCTGGCCTCGCTCGTATATCTCCCGGTAGGTCCTCAAGTTCAAAACTATCATCTGGCTGCGGAGTTCGAGCCTCAGACCATCCTTGAATCTCCGCGTCTTCTCCAAAGGATCCTCTACAGATCGAGGTGCATACCTCGAGAGCCTCGCGAACTCAGCTTCGTGCTGGTCTATCGTTAGCTAGTTCTGACGCAGTTGCAGGAACTCAATCTGTTTCCTTTCTTTGGCCATTTTTGAAAAATACTTATCGTTAAACGCCCTCTTAAAAGTGTTCTAGTTCATGGCCATACCTTCAGGAAATACTCCTTCATTGGTGGCAGCCCACCAGTCATTTGCTGTACCCTCCAGTTGGTGCACAACCAGCAACACTTTCTTCTCATTTGTGCATCTTAGCACCCCAAAAGCCTTCTCTAGCTTTTCTATCCATCTGGGCGCTAGCTCGGGATCTCCAATCCCGTCAAACTACGTCAGCTTCAGTTTTATGAACTGCTCAACTAGCTGGCCCATCTGCCTGGCCGCAACGATTTCCTCTTGAGGGTTCACCATTTCGTTACTCTGATTCAGTTCACCCTGACTTCCACTTCCACCAGCGTTGCCAGTGTTGGTATTTACGGCTACTAGGGCAGCTCCTACTGCTTGAGCTATGGCAGTGTCCCGGTCTTAGGCCTGCCTTTCTATAATATCTCTAAGCCCTTCCATTGCCCTCAGTAGACCGTCCACTCTTGGATTTTCAGCTACGGGCGGCCTCGAGCTAGAGGCTCCGCCTCTTGGTCTTCCAAGCCTTCTGGATGGATTACTCATCCTTGTTTCTTTCTATTGAACCTGATCCACCACAAGTTCAACAATGAGTTAGTAACTTACTCATTCATCTAATCCAGAGTTACTAACTACTCCTTAACAGAAACAGTTATACAACAATAGTACTATATACATCAATTTCAGAAGCATTTCAACCAATGGTTCAAGGCCATTCCTCATTTACATCCACCCCAGTGATTCACTAAAACCAATCACTTTCATTCATCAAGCCAGCAAAGGTCCAGAAATGACCTTTAATCCCAAACATAAAACTAAGTTCCTTATGCCTTGTCACAATCTTACCAAGGTCAAACACCATCCTAGGGTGTCACGTTACATGCCAGGCATCCCTTGCCTTACCCTGACCAATTTCCTATGGTCTTGCTATCCATCCTTGTCCCAACTTAATCTTCTTTATTACTCAAATCCTCAACCAACTTTGTATCGAGCTGACCTTGCTCTGATACCAAAACAAGCAGGGATGTCACGCCTCGCGACCCGGGCATGAGCTCGCGAACATCCCTGCAAGCAAACCAACAAAAATCTCTCGGCGGTCCCAAGATCCACCAATAGGAATCGAGAGATATAACAAAAACCATCAAGCATACGGAATCGTTACTAACATAAACCCCATACAAAATATAAAGATTAAGTGGGACCTGGATAGCATTTATCGTTCATACATCAAGGCGTACTGTTCATATAACTCGAATAATAAGCCCGCTAAACAAAAGGTGATAGGGTAAGCATATCAAAAGGAAACATCCATAAAATCCCTCAGGAACAGGGTCAGGTCGCCAGTCAAGATCGATCCACCAACTGAAGTATCCTGGGATGAGCTGCTGGAGTCGTCCGTGTCCTCTGCGTCCTCAGTAGGCTCATACTCAAAAAACGTCTCAGACAGAACCTCGACGGAATCCTCTACAGTCACCTCTAGTGACGGCTCAGCAAGGTCCCCCTCGGATGCTTCTAGGACTATAACCTCCTTCTACTCCTGCTCCTCGGTGAACTCCATGGTCGGTGTCCTCTCTGGTCCGTTCCTAGACCCTACCACTGTCCCCTTAGGTAACTCTTGCTCAGCTATGGTCTAGCACCAATCGGGAATGACACCTTGTGGTACCTCATGGGGCTTCAGCAACCCTATCCGTGAGTCACCCTCCTTCTTGAACCACGCCTAGAACCTATGAGGCTTCCATTCAGGCTTACCCTCATCGACCAATACGACGGTACACTTTCTCACGTATATGTTCTCTTGCCTATCCGGGAACTCAACATAGTACGCCGTCATTTCTTTTAGGTCCCCAAAGCGAATTGGCCAGATAGCTATGACCTAGGATCTGTAAAGTAAGGTTTCCCCAAAAAGGGTGAGATACGCATTTCAGTAAGAAAAACCTAACCCTAGGTCAAGTTGACAGTCCACTCAGGTAGTCGTGTCACCCAACAAATCCTGACTCATGAACACATAGGCATAATAATCACAACTCAATAAATAACAACACACAGAAGACAGGGCATGCATTTATGATCTCGCATCACACTCATATGCACATTTATACTCAGCCTGCCACTTCACCACATCTGTCAACCTCCGCCTGCCTCATTCTCTAGCCTGCGAACTAGTCGCCTTAGGCTCGGCCCGTGTAAACATATCAGACCATCATCAATGACCCGCATAAACACATCAGGTCCCGATTCATCTCCAAGTAGGGTTTATGAGCTCATATTCCGTCCCGCGAATAATACGCATCAGGACTGTGGCTATTTCAACCCCGCGACTTCGTCGCATCAAGGTGCCACCTATTCATATTTCACCTTGCGACCTCGTCGCATCAGGGTCTCAACCTCTCGCCCCACGTCTCACACGCCTCAGGGCCTCGCCATGCCATATTCATGCCACATCACATTATATTCTTTGGTTGTCAATTCAATTTCATACTCACTGGCAAGCACGCAATCAAATGCGTTTCATAATTTTCGTGGCATATAATTCAATTCAAAGGGTATACAAGCATAGCAAACAATTCAGGCATATGTAATGTCACACAATCATTCTATATCGTCTTAGGGCATAACAAGCTATCACATTTGGAAATTTTCTCATATATTGTTCCAATCGACCCTCGACTTACCCAATCGAGTACAATCCCTCTAGCCTCGGTTTAGGAATTTTCTTACCTTTGCTTGGCAGCACAATCACTCCTTTTTGAGCCCCAAAGTCTCAGCCAATCAAGGTCCAAGGGCCAATTTGTCGCGCAACCTAGATTATTCAATCGATCCATCAATTTCTAAGTCCAATTCCTCTATTCATCAATCCAAAATCCATAACTCAACTCTCAACACTTCATCACATCACAATCATCAATTTACATCTCAAAACCATCACCTAAGGCCTTCAAAAGAATCGGTTTGGCCCGGCATTGAACCGGTTTCATTCGGTTCTGTTCATACCGGGTCCAATCGGTCCTAATCTACTCCAAATCCATCAATTATATGCTATCCTACCTCTTATAATGTCTATAAAAGGGTTTGGGAGGCTCACCGGTCGTTTGAAGTCAGACGGCCGCCGGAAAATCGTCGAAACTCGTCGAACGCCCATGATCAGTCCACCGGGCAGATTTTGTCAAAAATATACAAGGGCGGTTCGCATTCAAAACTTAATCAAATAAATCCCCAATTTTTACCATAGAATTCTACATGTCTCAGCTTGATCTCCACAAAATTTGAGCCTAAGATTCCATCATTTCGACCTTCAAATGGACTGATAATCAGACCTACCTTAGGTTGTCTCTAATTTTGTCGACTTGTGGGAGATTGCTTGCCCTGAACTTCACAGTGCTCCAAATGACCTGATTTTTATTAGAGGACGTCAGCAAGACGTGGATCTACGTCTGGGTGGTCGGTCGACAACAGATGATGGCTAGAGGGGACGGTCAAACCGGCCGAATAGGCGGTGTGGTTCTAGTCGGGCGGTGAGCAGCAGCTGAAGAAAGAAGAAGATGATGGAGGGGGTTTCGGTGGTTTCTCCTGGTAGCTTGGCCGAATGAGAGTGGTGAGAGAGAGAAAAGAGAGTCTTGTTATCCCAAGGTTGGTCAATGGCTTTGAATGGTAGGTGTGGAAAGGTTGACATGACCATGCTTGGCTTGATCTTTGACACTTGGCACTTGCTTTACCAATGAAGATCCAACGGCCATTTTTTTGTCCTTCATTTTTGGCAGCCAAGGGGGCATAATGGCCAATTTTCCCTTCTTGATTTGTATAAGTAAAGTTTCAAGATTGAGGGACAAAACGGTCATTTTACCCCCGACGTTCCGAACGTCGTTTTTCTCGTTCCATGATTATTCGATAGGGCGACGACCAATCTAAATGACGTTGGAATTCTTGATTTTCTATTTCAAACTTTTCAAGACTCATTTCTGATAGTTTCCTCTTTCAGACGTGATTCCAACCTATCCCGAACTGACGGACAAGTTTTGTAAACATTACGCGTATCGACCCCGTGATTCTCATCACGTTTAGGGCTAGTCAATTTATGGCGGCTTTGGTTGTCATGTAATTATGAGGGTTTATTACTAGGCCCTATGGTCTCGATCGTCACAAACCGATTTAGGATAATTTTGCGAATCGTACGTTGGTTAAGTGGCATCACCCGCGCTCCAATCGTACTTCGCTCGCATGGTAATCCTTGATCGTTCTTAGATCGGTCTTTTGGTGGTTCTAAATATCCTCTCGACAATCCTTATGGTCAAAGTGTCATTTCTTGTCCGAGTTGCCTAGGTTTACGTACTTTGTCTCACGTTAGCCCTTCCTCTTTGGTCAACCTACTCAAATTGATCAGATTTGAGCGGAATACGAATGAAATACATCGCTTGATATATATAAACTTCTCATTACAGAGTCTAAAAGTGACTGGAAATCAGAATGTCACAAAACATGCCTAACAAGTCCATCACAAGCATCAATTTTCTGTTTCAAACGGCATCCTCTGCCAAGCACGAAGCTTTTAACCATGTCAATCACATGCGTCATTTTAAATGCCATGCCATTCTCGATTATTCTTTTCGAGACTCATTCTCGTGCCATACATCTCTTAACCATCATTGGACTCAACCTAATACCTAGACTTTCCCTTTTAAGTTTTGACTTGGATCATTCCTGCTTCTTGCCATCTTAGAAACTTGCTAAGAGCCAATCCTTGTCCGGACCTCTTTATCCTGGTGATCACTTCCCGCCCTTATCAGACTTGGCAGTTACAAGTTGTCCCAAGTCATACATCTACGGAGAAAGCCTCGTTCCACATGTCCCATACCATGCTTCATTACAGTTTATAGGTATCCCATCCACTTATCCCATACCAAGCAATAGTTTATTAAGTCCAACAGCGATAAGTTCATGCATGCACCTTCATCAGCTTTCGTTTCGAAGCCGCAAATATATGCACAGCATGTTCATTCTCATCACTTGTCATACCACAATCGTTCCCATATCAAGCCTCAATTATAGAAAACCTTGGGTTCTACCAATGACTGTCACTTCTCACAGATCAATTACCTATATTCAACCACACAACTCAAGTCTAGTCGCTATTCAAGTCAAATCCATATGCATTCGATTGCAATTGGTCTTTAATCCAAATATTCCTTGCCCGATTCCTTGTCTACACCTTACCTCATATTATCCAAGACTATCAATAACAATCGATAACTAAACCATCAAGATACAATGTAATTCAAGCCTGAATATACTAACACCAATCGTCTATTTATAACTCATATTCCCCAACATGGGTCATCGATAAGCCACGATCACAATCATATACTCCAATTGACCCTTCATTCATAAGCTATTCTTTAGCAACCTCAAATTCAGGCTTATGACTCTTCAATCTCTACTCACTTCCTTGTGAGCCTTATTCATAAAATTACTCATGATTATCAATCTAAATTAACTCTAGAACCATTAGGGTGCACACAAGTTCAAGTCTATAATCCTCAAGATTCAACAATCCATGCTTAACCCTAAAGGTCTCACTACTTAATTATCCCCAAGTCATCACTCTCTATCACTTCAAACCTCAATCACAATGGATTGAGCTAACCTTGCTCTAATACCACTTAAACGTGGATATCTCGCCTCGAACCCGGCGAGCACGCAAACATCCCACCAGGCCGTTGTTCTTCAGTAATCTTTGAGGATCCCTCGGCCAATCACATCATAGCTCAAAAGAGAAATAAGTCATGAAAGCCATTAAGCTGCTCCATATAAATTACCACGAGATGACTTAGGACAAAGAAGTATACTTCTATTATTAATAAATTCTCCTCGGAAGTTATCGCAGTCATGTACCCATAATTCAATTCCTAAATCCTCAAAATTCAAATAAAATCCTTAAGGCCACAAAATAAATAAAAACATTCATGCCATTACTTCATCAAGAGCTCATCCTCATCTTGCCTATATTTCCATCTTCAAAGACCTGAAAAAATTAATCCTCTACTAAGGTGTGATATATATATCTAAGCAAGTGAAACCTAAACTTAAACCTGAACACCAGTCCCCCCAGACCACACACGACAACACCAGAAGCAGGCATTCAACAATGCAATGGCACAAAGCCTTCATAAACCAGTCATATTAACAAGCCAGGTATAGATAAGAGTCACAACCAGATATAGACAACCTCATGGGTTCAAGCTCAAAACACATGGCATATAAATAAACACATATAAATAAACATTCACAACCTTCAGATTCATCATAATCTTTCATCGCCCAGCTCTCAGGCCGCCATGTACTTCTCTGGCACTCTTGCCAATTGAATTTACAGGGGTCACAGGCTAATCGATATCGTAATGACTTTTAGTCAACTGGTACCACTGCAGTCATAGGCCAATTGGTACTTCTGAGGCTTGTAGCCAGTTAATACCACTGGCACCACAGACCAATTGGTATTTTCATCATCAAAACTTTTAGTCAATTGGTACCACTGGTGTTACAGGTCAATCGGTACTTCAGAGCCTCACGACCATTTATCATTTCAAGGACGCACAACCACTCGATACCATTGGGGCTACAGGCCAATCGGTATCACTAGAATTTATAGTCAATTGATATCACTAGGGCAACAGGCCAATCGATATAATCTGCGGCATTAAGCTAATGCGATCTCCGAGGCCACAAGCTAATGATCGCGGGGCACTATAACCCATTCATATAGCATTGATACTATAACCGTTTATATAGCATAGGCATTATAGCCATCTAAATATCATAAACGATATGAAAATTCAATAACACAGGCACCATTGCCAATTCAATACCAAGGTATCATAGCCGAACTATATCACTAAATCCAATAGCCACTTACCTCACAAGGCTCTTTGGCCATTTTAAATCTCAATTATCTATCACAATATAATCTTCACACGATTGCATCAATGAAACTAAGCCACAGGCTTCACCAATCAGTCAATTTATCCAACCAATCTATCCAGAAGTGTCCTAATGTTCAAGTAATGGTTTAGGAAATGCTTACCTTGATCGATTAGCAAAACTTTACACCAAGCGATCCTTTTCAATCCCACAAGTATGCAATCAATCGAGGATATCGCGTCAACCTAGAAAAGTTCATCAATTTTGGATAAAAAACTATTGAATCTTACTTTCATTAAACCAATCCCTCAATAGCCATTCAATTGGAAACTCAGGACGCCTTATCAATCAATTGAACACGTGACAATGCTCCCACGAGTCCTCAATTCATTTGGTTTATAAGGCCACATGCAAGAAGGTATAACTTAGAGTTTCATGCTCCAAATAATTTTTAAATCATTTCCAAATCTGAATCAACTTCGCATACTCCCCATTAACACCTCACATCACGTTTTATGGAATATTATGAGTCAATTTGAAGTCAAAATACCCCCTAATTAGTCCCCAACAAAACTGGCTAGAACAGCTACTCCCTAAAACAAAACCGGTTTTGGGTCAATTAGCCTAATCAAGTCATATCTCAACCTTAAGTCTCAATTCTTCACAAAATAAACTTGCTAGAACCTTGATTCACATGTTAAGGGAGTTCACTGGGGGTTTTGGAGCGAAACAATAACATAAAGCCTTCGAACCAACCGATTTTCTTCATGGTCCTCAAACGGGCAGATTATGGTTGGTAAAAACCTTCACAAATTAGCCACGTACACCCATCAAAACTCAACTAAAATTACAACCCAAGCTCACTCAACTTTGATACTATGAGTTTAGAAAAGCTCACTGAAAAGTTGAAGCCATTTGGAATCCGGAAGCCCCAAAAAATTATCCCTCCTAAACCCGGTTAGAGTTTGACCTTTGTCTACTCAAACAGACCTACGGAACAAAAGGCTGGGCCAAATTAAGTTTATAATACCTTCTTAGAATAGCAAGACGATAAGCTTTAAGATGGCGGTATTTTTACCTCAATCCTATGTCGGAAGATAAAGTTATGGCCGGAATAGTAAACCAGTTTTTGTGTGTCCGCAGAAAGCTTCTCGGCCGAACTTGAAAAGGAAGAAGAAGATGATGGTGGGAGTGAAGGTGGCCGGCCAAATGAAGAGAGAGAGAGAGATGATATTACACACCAATAATCCATTTTGGTCAAATGACAAGATTGGTTGGTGAGGTTTAATTAATGCTTAATCTCTCTAATGGTGACACTTGGCAAACTTACATTGGTTCCTTCATTAACTTTGATTTCTTTTGACCTCATGTACATCAATTTCGGCAGCATATGGGGGTGTAGATTGATCAAAATAACCTTCTAAACTTCTTAAGGCAAGGCCAAAGGTCAAGGGGCAAAATGGTCATTTGGCACTCTTCGTCCAAAATTTCATTTTTCCAGTATAAACCAACATCGAAGAGGCGACATTCAATTCAAGTCAAATATTAGAATTCCTGAATGTCTAGTACCCAAATCTCGAGGTCTAATTTTTTCGGTCTACGTACCCGACTTCGTGTCAGTCTTTTCTTTTTGGTCAGTTAACTAGGCAGTGGCCAATTCTGAGCGAGTTACAACTGAAATATACCGATCGATATCCTTCCATTCAATAGCCTCGAGAGAGTTGGAATTTTGAATGACACATATCTAGAATAATCATCAGTAAAAAAGAAACATAATACCTTGATTTTTCAAATGATGCTACAAGTGTAGGATCAAACACGTCACTATGGACTCAAAAGATACCCGATTCTTTTTTCATGTAGACAACGTTCACAAAATCCGAAACCCATAAAAGAGCTTAGGATTTCTTGCGACTTAAAATTAGGCTAACATTCTGACATAAAATTAGGCTAAAGGATTATCAGGTTAATTACGTTAACTAACATAATTCATACTCTCTCAAGTCCTTCCGAATCGCAACTTAGGTTTATTTCATGCAAAAATATTAAATTGGAGTCGCCACTAATCATTTACAGTAGGTTAATTAGAAACTTATATAAAAAAACGAGAAAACTATTTTATCTCTACGAATAAGAAAAAGTGAGTTCAGGGACTTTGTTACATTAATTAAAAAAATTAATGCCCTTTCGATACCAATTTCATTTATTGATGTGAATTATATGATTTTGACTTATGAAAACATGACATGAGACCATATGATAGGTGAAAAATGACTTGATTTTAAAACAACCAAAAGTTTGAACAAAAATAAATAAAAATGTCCATAATATACCTTAAAATTTTGAATTTTTCGATAAATTCACTCATTCCCAAAGATTTGGAATATAGCATAATTTTATCCACTATATCCTCGAAGATTCGAGTCAGTATGTGGCTAAATGTATAGAATAACATAATCTATTTTTTCAAAGGGCAGAACACGAAAATTCTATACTAAATTACAATCCTATTCCATAAGATCATGACTAAGGCATGTAATTTATTTTCCGACGGACGAGGCACATGGGAGCATAGGCACGTTTGTTTATAAATGTGCAAAATTTATAACAAGCAAGCATGTGACACCCCCTTTAAATAGTTCTTAATTAACAAGAATTAGATGAAACGAATTGGAAAGCTGATTTATACTAAATGAAGTGGCTGATGTCTTGGATTAAGCCCTTGAGTTGATTAACAGGCCATTTGAGCCCGACCATGGCTAACTGTTCGGTCCACGTGAGCTGATCCAGCCCATTGGAATGGGTAGCCCCTTTTCATTTTCAAACAGCATTACGGGCCGCTTGGCACCGGCTCAACCTAGCCATAGTTTACCGGGAGGGGACATTCGGGCCATGCGAATCGGCCAGCTCAAATAGTGGCCTGCTCTCCTTTAGTCAGCAGCCTTGGGCCACGAGAAACAGGCCCAAGCCATTATTATCAAAGGAATAGGAGCCCAAGTCAATAATTGGGGGGAAAAAAGCCCAGCTGTTATATAAGAAAGTGCTGGAGGAGTGTCTTCCTCGTGTGTGTCACGGTAAACCAGCGTGTTCTTCCTCTCAGTTTCGAGTTACTCTACCTGCAAGGGAGGCCGGCGATTTCGTTTCAACCGACGAGAGTAAGAACTGGGGTGGTAGTGCCAGCCCAAGCAAGTAATTTTTCTAAAATTGCTTCCGAATCCTTGCAATACGAGTGGACAATGGCGATTCGGGCCGGGCATGGCTCTGGTTGGTTCTAGTTTTCGAATAGCGAATTTTGGAATATCGAAGCTGCCCGTGTGTACATGAACCGAAGCGATGAGCAATCGGTTTAGGCAGTTGCGTGCCGCGGAGGCGACCATTTGTGGGTCTGAATACTCAGGGCCCGAAGGGAAAAAATGTGGGGAAATGGCGCTGAACTTTTATGCATGTTCCTGATTCTATTTGAGTATAATTCTTGAGGTGTTGGGGTGAGGGGATAAGGTGATAAATTTCCACAGCGGAGCAATGAGCAGCTTGGTGTAGGGAGAAAGGTCAAATTCGGGTCTGGTGGATGCACGGTGAAATGGCTTGCACGATTCTTAACATCTACGGTGAGCTGTTTTAGATTTCGTATAAGTTCCACCTGGAATCTAGAATTTACCCGTCTATATAGGTTTCTCATTTTTGAGAATTTATAACCTACCCTACATACATTAGAACCTAAAATCTACCTTGTTTTAGGTTTCAGGGTCGGTTCCAAGTTTCACCCAGGTTCTACATATATTCTTGATTGAATGATTAATGCGACTACCTAATTACATCTAATGATCACCATCTACTACTAAAAACTCTATTAAGCACGACTCATATTTAAACACACGAAAATTATGAAATAATAAGAAAGTAAAAAACTCAACGATAAAGTAGTTTCGGATTACATATTCATCAATATCCTTATAAAATACATTAGAATGACGCGAAAACATATACTAAGAAAAAATATAAAAGCTTGCTTTAGGTTTCAGGCTTTGGTTCTAGATTCCAATACCTAGAACCTGGAACTTACTCGTCAAAACATGTTTCCTAATTTTTGGAATCTGAAACCTACCATCGATAACTTGAAATCTGGAACCAATCGCTTCCCACCGGTCCGGTTCTACAGGTTCAGGTTCTACCCTAAAACCATGCCCATTCTTATTAACATCGTTGGGTTGAGAAAGTGAGTTAATGGAGTAAATGAGGTACTAGATATTGTTTTATTGTGAAAGCGAGGTCTTGAGAAATTCTGACGAGCAGGGACCAAGCCTGGCAACTTGGGCGTGGTCCATAGCATCGATCGCGATGGGCTGAATTCCTCACACGACCATGAGTCTAGGTGCATAGCGGATTAGTTCTGCGCATTGATAGAAACCACGATGTTTATTTTTGCTGTACCTGTAACACAACTTGTCGCACTGCAGGTAGTTGTTTTAACCGTCAATTAGTTTAGTTCAATAATAGTCAAGCAAGGTAATCATTTGGAGTGGTCCCCCTAGGCGATTTGAGTTGCTCTTATCAGCGGATTTGTAGATTTGGGCCTGTCGCCTTGGACGATAAGGGCAAACAACACAGGCATTTTGGAATCTAGAGTAGCATAGCGCAAGGCACGCCTTAAACATGTGCATGAATATCATCTTGCATGTCGTACGTACGGACTGATTGCAATTCCCTGAAACGAGCTTAGTACTCAAGTGTAAACATCCCATGGAGTCTATGGAAAGACCATGCTTTGTGACTAAGTGGCCCTGCTGTGTGACTAAGCCGATCTGTGGGGCGGTACGAGACAAATTCGGATAGTATGACTGGAATGTTCTAGATTTGTTAGTAGCGACCAATATGAGTTACTCGCATAATTTAAATTCACATTCTATGGCATAACATGCTTTTACTTCATTATTTATGCCTTGTCTCCCTGTTTCCCTAATATCGATTGGTTGAAGTTGCTGACGCTCGTCTGCTTACTATTGTTCATTCCATTCATTGGATAGATTAGTCGGCATTTTTAGAAGTGTGACTGGTTGAGTTTCTCGGTCCTTTATTGTTGATTTTTTGTAGGTAAGTGATGGCGAGTCTGCCGCCCATTTTGTATGGAGTGCTGCTTCGCCTGCACTAGAGTCTGGCACCATTTACAGTTTTGAGATTGCCCAGATGGAGTTCGTCAGGGTCAGTGTCAACCTATGGGTCCATGGCGAGTTCGATGTAGGAGAGACACTCCACCAGTTCGTCGCCATATATGGCCGCCTTGAGGACGGCTTGGGGTTTGGGGGCCCCATTCCGTTCGACTTTGTGGCCGCAGGTGGCTCACCTTAGGAGGCCGCCGTAGCTATGGTAGAGTAGGTGGGTGATGTTTAAACAACACAGGTCGACGTTTGAGTAGATAAGGTCGATGGGCATGCGATGTGGGAAATTTTGGGATACTGTTGTTCTAGCCGTTGTTTTTATATACCGGGTAGGGCGACATGCAACTTTTTGATGCCTCCCGATGACATCTCCCAGGTTGTATGTAAAACGAACCCGACCTTTGCTGGCCTTCAATAAATAAATGCTGTATTTTGGGTAATTCGATTATGTAGCTGTCTAAATTAATTCTTAACTATTATAATCCGTTAGCATACGTAGCAAGCCTATGACGCCATGGCTCTAACAAAGCGATCAAATAAACATGACAAAAAAATAAATAAAACTGAAGCAATTGATTTAGATTTTTGAAAAATGGGAGGGATTGCTGAAAATATGAAATTGGAGATCTACTTTTCCTCCTCTAAAATTCAAATTTCAATTTGAGAAAATTATCTTTAAGGATTGAAAGAATTTGATTTCAGATAATTCTCAAAATTTTTTGGATATTATCCAATTGAAACCAAACATTATCTCTAACAATAAAATATTATCAGAAAATCAAGATAAGCCCAATCAACCTTTTGCAATCAAGGCGTCCCCTAAGCGACAAGGCGACTTTGGATGCCTAAGGCGTCTTGTTGCCTTGCCGATTCTCCTCAAGGGGGAGCCTTGGTTGTCTAGGTGTCGCCACGTGGGCGCCTTGGACGCCTAGGCAATGCCTGAGACGCTTCGGGCTGAGCAGACGGCTCGGGTCAACCAGCTACAAGGCTGGACAATAGCCAAATTTGGGTTGAATGGTGTCCGACGGTTGCGCGGCTGCTGGTCGAGGCTTCGGGGTGGCATCGGGGTTGTGGGTCCATGACGAAGGAAGTGCGAAGCTGGCGTTGGGTGCCGAGCTCATAGATTTGGGGTCGTGACCACAGGACAGAGGTTCGGGTGGTGGCTGAGTTTGTCTTCGGGCCAAAGCATGGTGGCGTGGGCGAGCTAGGACCGGTGGGTGCTGTCGCGGCGCCTCAGGATCACAGAACTCAACTGGGCAATGGTGGAGAAGGCCTCGATGTCTGAGACATGGCGTAGATGGAAGGGGTTCTGGGGTCTGCGTCCCGGCCGGCGTCGGATGGGAGGTGTGCGAAGGCGGAGGGGCTCGGATCGGCAATAAGAAACTGATGAAGAAGACGAAGACTGGAGAGGAAAAAGAAAGTGAACATGAGAGAGAGAGAGAGAGAGAGGAGAAAATAGGGAGCACGTGTTGGTGGGACTTCCGGTCTTGAAGGGACGGGCTCTCTTAAAAAAAAAAATAGAGATTTACCAGAAGAATACCCACAAAAAAGGAACTGCATTTGAACAAAACTTGACTCATCACTTTTTTATGTTTGAGACGTTTCTTTATATTTAAAACTTATTTAGTAGAGTATGTTAGACTATTTTGAAATCATTGAACTTACTTAATCTCAATTACTTACTCCATTTTATGACTATATTTTATGTCTTAAATATATTCGATAATTATTTATTTTTAATAATATTTCATGTAAGTTTTGAAGTACAAATGTAAAATATACAATTATACATATATATTTCAAAATTTAGCTATATTATCGGCTTATCGCCTTGCCAACAACAAGGCGGACACCTAATCGCTTATGCGTTTTAGAGACCTTTGCTCGCCTTGTCGCCTTAACAACTATGAATCAACCAATGTAGACATGGCCATTTGGAACCGTGGGCTCGGAACCGGTCCATTGACCCCGGTTCCGAACCACCACATAAATAATAATCAGCATCAACATCAACAACACTTTTATCTCAAATTAGTTGGGATCGGCGATCGATGAAACCCAAAAAATCATAAAAATAAAAGTAGAATTATAGAAGGGAAAAAAATAAATATGTAAAAATAAATAAATATATATATCTATATATTACCCCTCCATAATACCGGTAGATTTTCTACACCCCATCTTAAAACAAATCGTACGCCAAATTAGATTTGTTAAAAAGGTATTTATAATGTTGGGTCTGGCGCGATAATCACACTACCACGTGAGACCCACGCCTTGGTCACATCGGCGCGCGAGTCGCGCCGTAGTCAGACTACCGAGCAACTGTGGCCTTCACACTGCAAGCCAGCGTCACCAAATTGGCCCACGCAGCTATCAATTGGAGGAACGAGCTTACTCATGCCAGGAGTGTCATTAGCGTGCGTTCCTTTACTAATGACCTTGTAGGCTGTTGGGTTTGAGGGTGAAGTGCTCAGACAAGACGATGCTAAAAGAGCTGTAGAGTCCACTTTCAGGCATTTTGGCAGGCTGGGTATTTTGATCAATGCTGCTGCTAGCAATTTTCTTGTTTCTCCCCAAGATTTTTCCCCCAATGGGTTTCAGGATAAATTAACCAGCTCCCCCTCAATTAGGGCCCGCCAAAAAGGCCCGCCTCGGCCCGACCCGACCCTACCCGACATGAAAATTAAAGAAATTTTCGGGTCGGACACTGGTACTCTTTACGGGTTGGTACCATTAGACCCTAACTCAGGCCTGAAATTTTAAAAGGCCCACGGCGTATCTCTCAACTTTTATCTCTCCGCCAGCCAAAAACTCTAAGCAAGGAGATGGCCACCATTTCTCTATCCTCTCCGAACGCGCTTTCTCTCTTTCACCACATCAACAAGAAGCCGCCACTTCTCTCTCCGAGACCTCCGCCACTTCTCTCAACACGACCTCCGATCGGCATCATCAGAAACCGCTCGTTGTTTCTCCCTCCCCGCAAGAGCTCCTTCACTAACAACCTTCTCAGGTCTTTCTATCCCTCTTGAATTCACTGGTTCGGTCATCATCGATCTTGGAGACGCACCCCTTGTGAGAATATGGCTTTGACCGAGAGAAAGATAAAGAGGAATGGAGGCGTTGGTGCTGTTTGGCTCTTTTTTGTCTCTCAGTGAGAGCGTATTTGATTAATGCTCTGACATTTTCTCTCAATGCTAGTTAAACACAGAGCAATTGCTTTGTTGAAGTCGTTTTGGGTGCGGCTATTTCGTTTTATGTATGATCGAAACTTGGATTTTCTGCTAATGGGTTCTTTCAAAAACATAATCTGGTTTCGTTTTGCGCATGCTTGGACACAATGGAGGCTGATTTTTTTATTAAAAAAATACACACCCCGGCCCGACTCGGCCGACCTGAAAATTGGGACATATTTGGGTATTGGGCCCAGCCGGGCGAGCTTGGCTTTGTTGATTTCAGGTCTTATAGAGGCCCAGCTCGGCTTTGCCCGACTCGGCCCATTGATACCCCTGCCCCTAATGTATAACTAAACTAATTCAGTGCATGCAGTTAAAAAAAAAAACTACAGGGCCCGCGCCGCCTCATGGTAATTTTGGGGCCAAGCAAGGGCCAGTGCAACATTTAAATTACTGTGCGGGTCTCGCGCATCATTTATCGTAAGTACTTTTCTAACAAACCTAATTTGGTAAATAATTATTTTTTAATTAAATAGGAAAAAGCCTGATTTTTTTCTTTTACTTAACCCAATTCGATATTAAGAAAATTGGTGAATAAGTTTCACTTGAGAAAAGACATGGTCCCAATTGAGTTTAATCGATTCTCAAAAGTATACAAGAATTCAACTGATTCAATAAATGAATTAGGTTTGCTAAAAAAATCATTGTTATGCAACACTTTTGGTTTCAGCACAAATTTGATAGAAAATACTTCAATTTTCTCAACTTTTGCTACAAATCAAGTATGCTCAAGCTAAAACAAGAACATCAATGCAAGTAGAAACATGGATGATTATACAATCAAAAGATTGAGAAAATCATACCTTTTTGAGCTAATTTTTCAGAGCGCGCACAAGTTGCAAATTACACCAAAAATCAATTTTTTTTAGCTTAATTCGTCACCGATCGATCTAACATGTGTAACAACGTTAGATCATCAAATAATGAGAAAATAAAGGTTGAGCAACCTTTCCCAACTCGCGCTTCGCTACTTAAGTGGGCCAACTCGCACTTCGCTACTTAAGTGGGAGTCGCGGTTGGTGGTTGTCGTACTAGCCCTTCCGAAAAATAATCGAAATACGCGCAAGCTGAATTGGACATCTCGGTCATTAAAAAAAAAAAAAACAAAAACAACAACCTTTAATCAGGGCCGAATAGCAAACTGGACAACAACACTTTGGGACTAGTCGACTACGGTGATTGGTCGGGATGACCAAAATGGGAGACACCGGGCTGGAGCGACCTGAGCCGGACCGTGGCCTGACTAAACCGCGACTGGACAAGGGCAGAGGAAGGCAGAGCAGCTTGGACGTCGGCTTTAGATGGACGGTGAAGCTTGGACGCCAGCGGTGATGCACACGCTAGAGGAATCTCGACCGCGGGGAAAGGTGTTCGGCCAAATTGAAAGAGGATTGTCTTGACTTTGCTCGAAGCTCTGAATTTTTACTTCTCCCATGCTTGGGCAAATATATATATATTTTCAGAAGTGCTAAATGAGAATGCCGAAGGTGATAGCTTGCTTTTATAGGAATATGGGTCGTCGTAGACCGTCGGATCATAGGTCCTAGCTAGAGTAGGATTCAATGATAACTGTTGGATCAAATTTTCTGCCTGGTGGAGTCCTGATCGGATAATCTCTACGTTATTGTCAGCCAATTAGAGATAGAGTTTTGGTTGCTCTTTTAACAAATCCTGAATTTTGATCTTTAAAGAGTCAATCTAGCAAAACACTTCAAATTTCGGCAATAGAGGATAGGATGTGAGGTTGGCCGAAATTCACATTTCTTTGTGGGCTTGTGATAATATCTTGGACCTAGATTAATTAATGAATAATTAACAAAAGGCCCCGACATAATTTAGACAACTAAAATGGACTGAATTTGAATTAAAATCAAGTCTAAACCCACATAGAAATTCTACATGCTCATGTCCATGACCTATTCGAATTTTGTAGTCCCAATCATGGGCTCGTCTTGAATTCCAAAGCTCAAATAAGGCTTTTTCAAAATTATTGAAGTTTAATCGAAAGCCCTAATAATTAAAATAAGGCAGAAGTACAACAGAAGTGTCAATATTTGTATACGGATATCACTTTAGTGCCAATATTTTTTTGAATCATTTTAGTGCCACATTAGAGAGAAAATAATCACTGGAGTGCCAATTACGACAAAAAATGATTATTTTAGTGCCAATTCCGGTTAAACACTACACGTGGTATTTTTATTAATTTTTTAACATTATGTGTCAATTTTTTTAAAAAAATCTACGCATGTGGATGCCGCGTGGACGTTTCAACATTAAAATAGTTAATTTGCTCCTCAAAATTAAAATTAAACAAGAAAATAGCTTTAAAAAAAAGGTAGCATTGGTAGCGGCGAGGGCTCACACCCTTCGCCACTGCAAATGCCATCTTTTTTTTTCTTTTTTTTTAAAACTATTTTTGTTTATTTCTTTAGTTTTTAGATTAGTAGGTGGACTTTTTTATTTTTTTATTTTTGCTTTTTGTTATTACTGACTAGGATCTCTGGCAAGCCACGTATGTGCCACGTCGGATTTTCGGCAAGTCGTAAGCACTAAGCAAGCCACCTTGTCTACGAAGCTTCACTGCTATGCCTGCAGCAGTTCCTTGGGGAGTTGTTTTTTTTCTTCTCTTTCTTCGGCCTTCAAGGCAAGGTCGGACTCGAACTATCAAGTATTGGCAAATCACTTCAAGTAAAGTCCCTTCACTTCAATGCAACAAAGTCGTAACATTTCCATAGAAAGAAACCTCTTGTAAGATTTGGGTCCTTTCGAGAAATTCCTGCTAATGACTGACTGGTGCCTTAACTAGGTGCCACTCTCTTTCTAAGTTATTCCAACTTCTTCATGATTTCATGCCATTTGTCAAGGAAAAGAAAATGAGGAGTCTTCACATTAGCATAATCATTCAAATGAAGGCTCCGGCATTCCTGTTAAGGATTCGATTGTTCCATATTGAAAATGGAAAAACTCCTCCTTTAACTATTGATTGATCCGATCATTTTCTTTAGGCAGATTGTTTGCCCTTCCGGGCTACTTTCTATGAATGAGAGTGGCGAGATGCTATTCTTTTTTAGCATTGAAGTGATCCAAAAAAATATTGGTTCTAAAATGATATTTGTACACAAATATTGGAGCCGCCATTAATTATTCGTGGTAGGTTGATTAGAAACCTAAATGAAATAGTGAAAAAACTATTTTATTTCTGCGACCAGATAAAATGAGTATGGAGACTTGATTACATTAATTTGAGAAAATTAATGCCCTTTTGGTACCAAATTTCCTAAAAATTATTTTTGATTGAATGATGTAAATTAAATGAAATCAATTGATTTTCTTTGGAAAGATGCAAGTGCAAATTATACTAAATGACATGGCAATATACATAAATACATGGCAAAGTATGCTCTAAACTGTATGATATGCAAATGACAAATAATTTGTATTTGGGTAAAATTATGACCACCATGAAAATAGGTCTTAAAATGTGATAACTACCAATTTAACCCAAGAAAATCATTTCCCAAAGTCTTAACTTATGTTGGATGTTATTTAAGGTGTAAAAATGAGGTTTTGACATGTTTGACTATAGAAAAATGGGCTTTATTTACATGAACCTAATTAAAGCAAAGAATGAACAAAGATAAGTAAAAATGCCCATAATATACCTTTGATTTCGCAATTTTCAATGAATTCACTCATTTCCACAAATTAGGGTTAAAGCAGAATTTATTCGCTATATTCTCGTAAATTCGAGCAAGTAGACAGATAAAGGTATAGAACAACATCATTCCTTAATACAAAGGGCATAATACATAATTCTATACTAAATTATAATCCCATTCCATAAAATCATGGTTAGGGAAATATAATTTATTTTTCGAAGGGTCTGGGCACAAGGGAGCATATATTATGGGCATGTTTGATTACAAACGTGCATATTATATTAAAAAATCAAATAAACATGACCAGATGAAAGCAAGAGCAACCAAAAGTGATCAAATTTTCAAAAACAGACAAGGAGTGGATGAAAATTCGAGAATGGTGTCCACCTTTCCTCATTTGATGACATCTAAATTTTGACTAATATTTTTAGTCATTTATTTTGCATAAAAAATTAGGAATTAATTTTAATTCCTACAAAAAATAATCAAATTATTTTTTATATTTAGTTTTAGCATTCATTCATCTATTTGGATTGCATTTGATTTGCAGTGGGAAGATGGACCAAAATTAACAAATGAATTGAGCCAAAACTTAAGCAAAATTCGGCCTGGGCTAGATGATTAGAGTGACCGAATTCACAAGGCTTTAGGCTTATTTTGGACTTAATTCGGCTCACTAAATTTAATTAATTAAAAAAGGCCTTTACTTAAAGTTTAATTAATAGAAAAAGGCCCAATTAAGCCCGAGCGAGCCCACAGGTGAAACCACAGGCATGCCAAGCACACTCGACGGGCTGAATGATTTTATATGGACTTAACTGGGCAGAATTTTCTCTCTAAAGGATTAACTTGCGATTATCCGAAAGTTGAGGAACTGTTCCATAATTGGACGATAGTCATGAAGCTCTAGTTTTATCTATGAATAGGGTGCTATATGATTGTTTCGGGGCAGGCCAATCAATTGTCACACACGGCCATCATGTAGAGAGGGAGAGAGACAGACTGTGGTTCATCCTCTGAAAGATCCACTACTCCAAAGGCAGACGTGTTCACAAAAGGAAGGAGGTACGTAGTTGTGGTGTCCAAAAAAAAAAAAAAATGATCTTCTGCCAACCTAGATATTGCCATCTCCTCGACGCCCAAACAACATCAACACCGACGAAGAGGTTGCTGTCATTATCGTCGCTCAAGCCCCATCGAAAAAAAAAAAAAACTTCATACGCCATTCGAGCATCAACTATATATAGGTCCGGTCCGATTGGTCCGAGAGCATGATTCCCACCTGAAACTGGAATCAAATCGGCACCCATTGGCTCTAGTAAATTGGAATAGAACCGGAGACCAGACCAATATCCGATGATTCCCATCCAAAACGAGCCTGTTGAGTACGGTCGGGTCCGGTCCAATTTTGGGTGGATACCGACTTTTTTTTTCCCTCACCCTTGACACAGAGTAGCCAATTGAATTAGCTTCAAATTCGGTCTATCTCTACCTTATAGTTGACTTTGACTTTTACACACGGTGGAGATTACTGAGTTCTTCATGCTTTCTCGGAAGTTTTTGATGGGCATTGTTCGATTTGGATCATAGGGTGTCGCGACCTAAAATAAAAAATTCTAGGTTAATGGATTATTAGGTTAATTTTAACGACTAACATAATACGGACTCCTCCAAACTATACCAAATCGCAACTATAATTTAATTAGAGATGATTTAGAATTTGGATTTGCCACTAATCATTCTTGGTAGGTTGATTAGAAACTTAAGTAAAATAACGGGAGTACTACCTTACTTCTGCGAGCCAGAGATGATGGATTCGGATACTTGATTACACTAGTTAATTAAAACTAATGCACTTTCGGTACCTTAATTCCATGGAATGTCCTAAATCGCGACTTAGATTGAATGTTCAAAGCTTGGAAGATAGAATTCTTTTTTGGGATTTTCGCTTTTTAGATGCAATGCATGAATGACATACTACATCATGCATGAGCAAATGAGCATTTTTTTTTATATCTTAAATTTAATTTTTCGGCCATGCATAAAATAATTCTTAAAGATATGCTAAGGAATTTTGAAAATCTGGAATATATGAGCGGATACTCGAAAATATGCAAGATATGCAGAAGATAATGTGAAAATAAAGATAAAATGTGCATGATTTTTTTTTTAAAATGCTATTCGATACTATATGAGACATGCAAGATGACAAGATATGCATGGATAAGATTTTCTTTGGTTCTTTCCCTTTTCAAAATTTCGGCCAAACAAATATATCTTGAAGATTTTGTTATCTTGATTTATTTTTTAAGAATTTAATGAAATCTTATCTTCCAAAAATCTTCAAGAATTTTTAGAATATAGCAAAAATCAATCAAGATATCAATCCATCAACAATATTCACGCGAAATAACTCATTTTTTCGAAAATTCAGCATTCCATGATTAATATCGACTTCCTGAAGATAGTGAATCGGACCTAAGCAGCGATAGGTCAGATTGACTAAATCCAAAATTTCTTGACAAAAATAAGGTTTTGATAATTTAGATTAAAAAAAAATGGTTCTTTGAAACTCTGAAAAAAAAGTTGCGCTTCGCTTAGTGTCAGCACCAAAAACATGTGAGAACAGCTTTTCTTCGAACAAAGAAACGTGTTAATTATGCGAAAACAACAAACAAACAGTAGGCGAAAGTCAAGAACACAACCTTAAAAACATGTTTGAGATAGCCTCCGAATGTGTTTGATGTTTCCTTAACCTGTAGAGGAAAAATGGGCTGATTCACGCAGGAATTGAGCTAACTAACAGAGGTGGTGGAGCACGTCAGCAATGGCGGGCAAATAAGCAAACAGGAAAATGGCGAGGCAGCAAAAGCGGCAGTGACGGGCGTTGACAGCGGCAGTGACAGGCGTTGGATTGAATGGCGACAGTAGGGGCATCAAAGGAGCGGCGGCGACGGCGAGGCAGCGGCAACGTGAAGCGTCAGTATAGGAGCGCGACAACGGTGGCAACGTGTTGCGATAGTGGGTGGCGATGCAGAGGGATTGGCGACAATGCGGCGGGATTGGTGATGAGAGAGAAAGAGAGAGATGCAGGAGTGGAAAGAGAGAGACGGTGAGAGAGAGGGAGGCATTGAGTGAGAGAATGCAGAAAATTTTTTGTTGCTCCCCCTTACCCTAAGTGCATGTAGTGTATATATAGAGTATATTAGGTCTACGCTCCAAGATTCATTCCTAGCCATTGAGATTTCAAATAAGATATCGACCGTAGGATGGGAATTTCTGATTTTTGAGGAATACTATTGGGCTAGGATATTCAAAAAATTCAGCTACCATGGGAGAACATTGGGCTTGGCCTAAAATTCCTTAATAAATGGGCTTATTTGCGCGAATTTAGGGCCTAATTGGGCTTTAATTAATTAAATAGATAATTAATTAAAACTCTTTCTCTTAAAAGAATTAAAATGGACGGAGCCCAAATAAATTTCGGCAAATCCCCTCTTGTGATTGGAAATTCGAAATTGATTTTGGTTCTGCCACCTGTTAAATTAAGCTCAATCGACTCGTCTTTGATTGAATGCTGATGCACAACAGAAAAATAAATATGCAATGCATGAGAATTTATTTTTTGTGAGAATTATGATTAACTCTCATTTATGAATAAATGAATGAATTTCTAAAAATCAAAATTTAAATGTCAACAGCTGTCCTCTTTGATTGAAAGCTCACAGAGGGTTCATTCAAAGACTAAAGTCGAAACTTAAATTTTACAAATGCAACTAATGATGATGAAATTTTTTGCGGGAGTTTAGATCCCATTTTTTTTAATGCAAAAATGAAATGGTGCATGAAATGCAATGCTATAAATAACATGTGCCAAAAATTTCTTATATTCCCACATTAGAGAAACCTACACATGGGTCGCATACAAGAATACCTGGTTTACCAGGTACCTCATAAGCTGATGATTCCCTTAACCTCCAGACCTCCAGTGGATGCCTGTATGTTAAGGTACTGGGCCCATTTATTGCCAGAAGTTTCCTCCTGAAGCGAAACACAAGATTTGTGTAGATTTGAAAAATATATCTTTCAAAGTCACAAGAGCGCATATATTTTGAAACGGAAGGAAAAACCAGGATCACGTGTGGATCTTAGGTTTTTGGGGGGCCTTATCCGTTACCAAAGGTTTCCCTTTGATGCGGGACAACGCAAGATATGTATAGGATTGAAATATTTATTTTCGAAATCACAAGAGCATATACATTGTAAATCGAAAAGGGGAATCAAGATTGCAAGAGCGCATACATTGAGATTTTGATAAAGGACTATAATTGTGAGAACGCATACATCACAATTTGGTAAAAGGGATCCAGACCACAAGAGTACATACATTGTGGATATGGTAAAAAGCTCAAGATCATGAGAGCGCATACTTCAAGAATCTTGATATGATAATACCATAATCATAGGAGCGCATACATTATGATTAGGCAAAAAAGACCAAGATCACAAGAGCGCATATATTGTGAACCCGGTGGAAAGATCAAGACCATAAGAGCGCATACATCATAAGTCTCGATAGGATGATCCCATAATCATAAGAGTGCATACATTATGTTTAGGTAAGGGACCAAAATCGTGAGAGTACACACATCACTAATTGACAAAAGATCAAGATTGCAAGAGCGTATACATTGCAATCTGATAAGGGACCAAAACCAGAAGAGTGTATCATCGTGATTCGGTAAAGGTAACGATCATAAGAGCGCATACATTAGGACTCAGTAACACAATGGCACGCGCGTACATACACAAACACACGCACACACACACACACACGCACACACACACACACACACGCGCGCGCACACACACACGCGCACACACACACACACACACACACACACACACATATATATATATATATATATATAGGATGTATAGCCGAACTGAATCGATAAATACGAAGGGTATGTTGCTTGGACTGAGATCATAGCAAACATGAGAAGTCAGGAATGACAACTTAAATCTCTAAAGCCGTCAACCTGAAAAAAGTTCAGAAAACTTACCTGGGTTTCTGAGCGATGAATGAGTGATGGATAGGCTAACTGTATCATACTTGTCCATTTTCTTAATAATGATAGCATGCATAAAGTCAATGTAAGTGCAACATCCCGAGCTAGAAGATTTTGCGAACTATTGCCTATATTATAAAGCTTCACTAGGGAATAATGTTAATAAGAAAATCTATCTGACCATTTTTGATAATTCTGATCAAGTTGGATGAGGAATTTTAGTTAGAAAGGACTTTTCGCTCATTCTCAATGAAAAAGACTTTTGAGACCCGACCATTAATGCGGGTACGAGAATCTTTCAGAACTATCATAATCACACATGATAAGGGTCTTGGTATTCTTGCAATTAGTATGACCAGGCCAATTTGTGAGCTCTTTTATAAGGACTATAGTTTAGGCTTGGTCGAAGGCTATTCAAAGGGGACTCATGTGAGTCTTGTAGGCCATGAAATGAAATCTTCATTTGCTGCACCGGGTTTACAGGTCAGGAACCATGAGGTAAGGTCTTCATTCTACCTCTTAGAGACTCTGATTGACCTTATATTTTTTAGGAGAGCTTCATAACATCTAGTATTAAGGTTGGATGGTCTATGGTTGCAAGTTTGATGGTTTTAAAATAGGTTTTCATGGCTGAACATTGATGATCAAAACTAGACAGATTCTGACCTTGAGGAAACCGGGCTCTTCCGAGGTCCTTGGAGTGTGGTCTCGCTTCAAATCTCTTGGTGAGCCTTCTAAATATATAAATGAAGGTCTTGGTATGTTATTTGTGTAAAGAGTTAAGTTTGAGATTGAAGTATGGCTTGATTAAACGGTTAAAACCCAAAATCGATTTTGTTTTGAGGATGACTACATGCTAGCTGGTTCTGTTATGGGAATGAATGAGGAGCATTTAAACTTCAAATGGACTTATAATACCCTATTTGATATATTGTGAAGTGTTGATGAGAAGTGTGAGAAGTGAATTGAGGTTTATAAATGAGTTATGGTCAAAATTGACGTTTAAACCACTAAATTGAGTTTGGTCTTGTGTATGGCCGTGTGAACCGAACCCATTGATGGTTTGTGGAAGTGTCATTATGCAATCGTTTGATTAATAAGGTGTCATGAATTGTCAATGGTATGGCTAAGGAAGGATTGAGTTGATTGAAGTAAGCATTCCATGGATTTTTTATTCAAGATTGGTAAATCTTTCTAGGTTGACGAGAAATTCGTTGGGAGTTCATACTTTTGGCATTGAGGTAGTTGCATTGTTTGACGTTGTGCTAATTAACCAAGGTAAGTGATTCCTAAACCTTTACATTAATACTAGGACACTATTAAATGAGTTATTGAACTGTGCGTGTTGTGATGGCATTGTGAATTCAATGAGGAAAATGCGGAGGATACCCATTAGCCTGTGGCCCCGGTGGTATCTATGGGTGGTGAATTTGAAACAGAATGAGAATACTGATTGGCTTGTGGCCCCAGATGGCATTGAGTGGCTGTAAGTCTTGAGAGTACCGATTGCCTGTGACCTTAGTGGTACATGGACATCAATTGGCCTCTAGTGATATCAGATGGCAAAGGTGCCAGAGAAACATAATGTGGCTGAGAGCTGAGGAAATGTGAGTTTATATTATTATGACAATTGTGCATTGACTTAAATGTTGTACATGCATAGTGCTTACACCTTGAGGTTATATGTGGTTAAATATTTTCTTATCCATGCCTGAGTGGTTGATGTATGCGATTCTTCGATGCCTTGTGCCATTGAATGATTGATTGCCTGCATTTTGATGACATTTATGTGTGTGGTCTGGGGGGACTGGTGTTGAGGTATAGGGTTAGGTTTCACTTTCTGAGATGTTGATTTCACCCCATAGTGAGACAAACTTTTCAGACCCCAAGCCTTAGCCATGCTGTCAATCCGATTGGGCAATCCAAAGGAAATGACCGCCCTTTTTGATGAATTCCTCGCTAGGAAGGGTATTGTATATGTTAGGAAGTGCACAACTGTCTGGGTAGGCGAGGGTAAACTAGATTTACAGCCCCATCGCTTCAAAGCATGGTACCGTCAAGTGCGAAATAGCAGCTTGATGGGACCTTTATTGCTTGAGGACGTTCCTTTGGAGGTGGTTCCTAATTGGTGTCATCCGTCCCGATCAGAGATTGAGGTGGAGAATCCAGCATCTGTAGGATGTTCGAGGAACATACCTGAAGAGTCGAAGTCTCCACTGATTTTTGCGGAGTACCTAAATTATATAGAGATCTCTGCCGATGCGATTGAGGCCACCGACGAGGACAATGAAGCGGAAGCTGATGAAGAAGAAACAAAGGAAGACACTGAGGAATCATCAAAGGAGGTACCGTCTGAGATATTTTCTGACTACAATCTAGATGATGAGGAGGAAGACGGAAATGATGATTCAAGTGGTTCTTCCGAGTAATCAAGTTTGAAGGGCGAGGTGAATAAGGGACCATTTTGGTACTAGGCTTTGAGGAAGGTATAGTAGTATCCTTTAGACCATAAGCCTTAGTTCCTTTTTCCTACCCAAGTGTGCGGCTTTATATTTTTTTTTTGTCTTATCCCTTTCTTTATGTAAACTGAACGTTTGCGGGTTGTATATATATGGCGTGCTTTAAACTTTTTTTTATCTCCCATTTTTATCTTTATTGTATGACGATGTTATCTCATCTTTCGCGTGTGCATTTCAGTCCATCCTAGGCCGTGTGAGATTCCTATGTAATTATTGACCTGAGGTGGATGTAATGAGCTCCAAGGGACGCGGACGTTACATCCACGTTTGAAGTGGTATCAGAGCAGGTTTCCAAGATTAAAGTTGATTGAGGATTGGAGTAATAAGGAGTAAAGGAATTTGGATGATTGTGGTAGTGAGACGCTATGGGAGTTGTTAGAGTCAAGCATGAATGCATGACCTATGAGTGGCGCATGTGACTGGCATCTTGAACTGGCATGGTTGTGGTGAACCTATGAATGGTCAAGCTCTATACTTAGCATGTTGTTGTGGGTGTTGATTTAATGAGTGAATTATACCTTTGATTATGCTAAGTTGCAGATGAGTCTAAACTTGAGGCGTAGATTTGTATTTCTGATTGATGTACTCATGAGAGTGCCTGAGTGAAGGGCTGTTGTATTGAGATTGCTGCTTTGTTGAGCAGCATAGAATCATTAGCCTTGAGCAAGTGATTTAGGTATCTGATTTCATGGTGGAATTATGGTGACTCAGGTAAGCTAAGTTGAGCAAGTATGAGTAATAGACCTGGAAGGCCGAGAAGCAGAGCTTCTAGTTCGAGAGCTCCAGTTGCTGACGATCCAAGAATGGAAGGAGTCCTGAGGGCCTTAGAACAGATTGGAGAGCTTATTGGAAAGGAAGCTCAAGATAGAGCTGCTGTCGCTCTTAGGCAAGCGGAAGATAGAGCTAAGATTATAGCTCAGGCTGTTGAAGCTGCAATGGCAGTTGTGAAATGGTAAACAGAAATAATGCCCAGGGTGCTGAAATTGAGAATGCTCAAGGGGATGTTAATGCCAATAGACCAATGGGTAGTTGGTTGAGCAATTTATTAAACTGAAACCGACCTAGTTTGATGGTGATGGAGATCCTGAATTAGCACTGAGATGGATTGAGAAACTCGAAAAGGCTTTTGAAGTGTTGAGATGTACTGACGAAGAGAAAGTGTTTCTAGTTGCGTATTAGCTAGAGGGAATTGCGCATGATTGGTGGAGTACCTCGAAGGGACGGGTATTTCCTAAAGATATGGCTTTGACTTAGGCTGCCTTCACTGCTGCTTTCAATGACAAGTATTTTTTTGAAATGACGCGCAAGAGGAAACAACTGGAATTTCAGCAGTTACGAAAGAATCAGTTGACTGTGGATCAGTATGAATCTGAGTTCGCAAGATTGTCAAGGTATGCACCAAGGTCAATTGAGGATTCACTTGAGAAAGCACAACGATTTCGAGATGGTCTAAGACCAGAAATTTGCAGTAGGATCATAACTGTGAACTTGAGAACATATCGGGAGATTTATGAGAGGAGCCAAATAATTGAAAGGGATATCAAGGAAAGAGGCGTTGCTTTTGGATCACGATTTACTCCTATGAGAGACAATCGGCAGTTGGGGAAAAGGCTGATGGTGAACAATCGATGATTTGTTCCTCTGATTTGTAGAAACATCGAAAAGCCGACGAACCAGTTCAACTGGTATTGTCATATTTGTGGAAGGAGACATGAAAGTGGTCCTTGCCCTACTAGGACATGAGCATGTTATAAATGTGGTCAGCTAGGCCACCAGTTGAAGAATTATTTGAATTAACCTCTAGAGAATCGAGTTCAAGGACAAAGACAATAAGCTGGACAGCTAGCCGTAAGCTTACAAAATGAGCAGAATCGACCACCAGCCCAAGAGAGAGTGTATGTTGTGGTACGTAGAGAGGCGGAGGAAGCGCTTGGTATGGTCACAAGTACGATTTATTTGTGTGACCAAGTTGCCTATGCCTTGTTTGATCCTGGCACTTCGCATTCCTTTATATCTACTCAGTTTGCTAATCTGGTAGGAGTAGAATTGAAACCATTGAATGTGCTGTTACATGTTGCTACACCATTAAAAGACAATGTGCTAGTTTCGCTAGGCTGTGCAGACTATAAGATAGTGATTGGTAGTGGCAAAGAAAAGATTGATTTGGCTGTGCTACCTATGTATGATTTTAATGTGATAATTGGTATATATTGGTTGGGGAAACAAAGGGCTGTAGTTGATTGTGGTAACATGGTAATTCGTTTTCACCCGAAAAGTCGCCCTAGTTTTGAATTTACAGGAAGTCGGGGAGGAACCTTGATTCCTTTAGTTTCGTTGCTTGAGGCGACTAAGTTGTTGAACGAAGGGTGTCAAGCTTATTTGGTTCTTGCGGTAGATATAATGGCGGAGGAGCCGAAGCTGGATAGTATAGCGATGGTATGTGAATTTCCTGATATTTTTCCTAACAAATTGCCAGGATTACCACCTAAGAGAGAGATTGAGTTTGTGATTGAGTTGGCACTTGAAACGGAGCCAATCTCGAAGGCACCGTATAAGATGTCCTTGTCTGAGTTGAAAGAGTTAAAGGTACAAATGTAGGAACTACTGGATAAGGGATTCATTAGACCGAGCGCATCGCCATGGGGAGCGTCGGTGTTGTTTGTAAGGAAAAAGGATGGATCCTTGCGTTTATGTATAGATTACAGACAGTTGAACCAGGTAACTATTAAGAACAAGTATCCCTTGCCGAGGATAGATGATTTGTTTGATCAGCTGCAAGGAACATCGGTATTTTTTAAAATAGATTTGAGATCTGGTTATCACCGGCTGAGGATTAAGAATGAGGATAGACCAAAGACTGCCTTCAGAATGAGATATGATCATTACGAGTTTACGGTTATGCCTTTTGATTTGACTAATGCTCCTACTGCGTTTATGGATTTGGTGCATCGAGTATTTAAAGAATACTTGGATCGGTTCGTCATTGTTTTCATAAACGACATTTTGATTTATTCAAAGAGCAGTGATGAACATGAAGAACATCTGAGGGTAGTTCTGTAAACCTTGAGGGAGCATTCGCTTTACGCCAAGTTTAGTAAATACGAATTTTGATTGAGTAAAGTAGCTTTCCTTGGTCATGTGATTTCTAGAGAAGGAATTTCAGTAGATCCTTCAAAGATTGAGGCAATGAAGAAATGGCCTAGACCCACGATGGTTACCGAGGTTAGAAGTTTTCTGGGATTGACAGGTTATTATAAGCGATTCGTGGAGAAGTTTTCGTATATAGCTATTCCATTGACGAGGTTAACGAAGAAGGATGTGAAGTTCGAATGGACGGATAAATGTAAGAAAAGTTTCCAAGAACTGAAGCATCGATTGACGACCGTATCAGTGTTGACTATTCCTTCTAGACCTAGAGGTTATGAGATATATAGCGATGCTTCGCTAAAAGGATTAGGGTGCGTGTTAATGCAACATGGAAAAGTGGTTACTTATGTCTCACGACAATTGAGACATCATGAGATGAATTACCCGACGCATGACTTGAAATTAGCTGTTATTATCTTTGCCTTAAAGATTTGAAGACACTATTTATGTGGTGAAAGATTTCAGATTTATACAGATCATCAAATTTTGAAGTATCTATTTTCACAAAAAGAATTGAATATGAGACAACGTGGATGGATGGAATTACTCAAGGACTATGATTGCGAGATTCTATATCATCCTGTAAAGGCAAATAGAATTGCGGATGCTCTAAGTCGGAAATCAAGTATTGCGCTCTTATTGGTTAAAAGATGATCATTGTTAGAAGAGTTGAGAGATTCTGAGTTTAAACTGGAAGTTTGCTCACTATCAAGTCTAGTGGCAACCTTGAGAGTTGAGCTTGAAATTCAGGAAAGAGTAAAAGCCTTGCAGTTTACGGATCCTGAGATTTAAACGATTCTTGGAATAGATGCGACAAAAATGAAACCTGAGTTCCAAGTGTCAGAAGACGGAATTTTGAAATTTCGTGGACGTTTTTGTGTGCCTGGTGGTGAGGAACTGAGGGAAAGAATTTTGTCGGAAGCTCACAAGAGAAATTACAGTATTCATCTAGGTAGCACCAAGATGTATCAGAATCTATGACAGCACTATTGGTGGAACGAAATGAAGGTGGATGTAGCTAAATTTGTAGTGAAGTGTTTAACTTGTTAGCAGGTGAAAGCTCAACATTGCAAGCTTGGAGGATTGTTGCAACCACTAGAAATTCCTGAATGAAAATGGGAACATGTGACAATGGATTTTGTGATGGGGTTACCGAGGAGTTAGAAAGGCCATGACTCAATTTGGGTAATCGTGGATAGATTGACAAAGTCGGCACATTTCATACCTGTGCGAAAGGATTTCTCAATAGATAAGTACGTAGAGTTGTATATGCGTCAGATTGTACGGTTGGATGGAGTTCCAGTTACAATTACATCGGACCGAGACCACAAGTTTACAGCAAACTTTTGAAAGAGTCTGTGGGAAGCTTTGAGAACTAGATTGCAATTCAACACGGCGTACCATCCACAGACTAACGGACAGTCAGAAAGGACGATACAAACACTTGAGGATATGTTGTGAGCCTGTGTCATATATTTTAAGGGTGGCTGGGAAGATCAATTGCATTTGGTGGAGTTTGCGTATAATAACAGTTACCAGCAAAGTATTGGCACGGCATCGTTCGAAGCACTTTATGGTAGAGCTTGCAGAACGCCTATATGCTGGGATGAAGTTGGAGAAATGAGTATAATAGGCCCTGAGTTAGTGGAACAGTCTGTTGAAGCGATTAAAGTCATTAGAGAAAGGCTGAGAATGGCACAAAGTCATCAGAAGAGCTATAATGATAAAAGACGTAAACCATTGAAATTCCAAGTTGGAGACCATATTTTCTTAAAGGTATCACCGATGCGTGGATTATCTCGATTTGGGAAAAAGGGAAAACTGAGTCCGAGGTACGTAGGTCCTTTTGAAGCTTTGGAGCGAATTAGAACTTTGGCTTATAGACTCGCTTTGCCGCCAAACTTATCGCAAGTGCACAATGTATTTCATGTGTCAATGCTGAGGAAATACGAGCTAGATCCAACTCATGTTTTGGATTTTGAAATTGTCGAGATTGATGACAAGGTGTCATATGTGGAAAAGCTTATCAGAATTGAAGATCAAAAGGAGCAAGTCTTAATGAATAAAACGATTCCATTGGTCAAGGTGATTTGGGAGCATCACGGGACTGAAGGAGCTACGTGGGAAAGCGCAGAAGTTATGAGACGTCAATACTCTCATTTGTTTATATAAGTTGGGTTTAATGTAAATTTCGAGGATGAAATTTCTATAAGGGGGAATAATTGTGAGATTCTGAATTTCCTATCATTTTGAGACTGTTGAACGAGAATGTATCTTCGAAGTATTTCAGTTTTATCTCGCTCAGATCTGATCAATCTCGAGTAAACTGACCAAAAGGGAAAAGGTTAACGCAAGACGAGATAAGTGGATCTAGAAAACTCGAAAAAGGAAATGATGCTTTGACCATAAGGATTGTCGAGAGAACATTTAGAGCCAATAAAGCCAATCAAATAACGATTAAGGAATACAATACTAGCGTTATACAATTGGGTCGTAGGTGATGCTGCTTAACCAATGTATAATTTGTAAAGTTTTCTTAAATCAAACTATGACGATCGAAGCCGTCGGAACTAGCGATGAACTCTCGCAATTACATGACAACCAAAGCTGTCATAACTTGGGTTTTCCTCAGTGTGATGAGTATCACAGAGTCGATATGCGTAACGTCTACAAAAACCGTTCGTTAGTTCGAGACAAACTAGAGTTACAATCGACCGACGAATGATCATGAAATGGAAGCTCAAAATTGATAATTGAAAATAGAGAATTCCAATTCTAGAGAAGAATTTGATGACTTCTAGCCAAATGGTAATTTCGAATTGGAAAAGAGAAATTTGGACTGAAAGTGTAAAATTACCATTTTGCCCCTCGGCCATTTGCCTTGCCTTAAGAACTCAAGAAGGTTAAAATGGTCATTCCCTCTCCACCATTGGCTGCTGAAAATTGATGAACAAGGAGTCAAAGACGAGTCAAAGTCTTGGTTGTACTATTAGATAAGTGCCACATGTGAACCATTGAGAGATCTAAGCTTTAATTACCCCCACCAAACCAAATCATGTCAAATTAATCTCAATTATGTGCGTGAGACATTCATTTGGAAGCCTCATTAGCCATGTATGCCATTCCTCTTGTATTTTCCTCTTCATTTTGCTTCAACCGAAAACTGTCCAGAAAGATGGGTTTCTGCCCTGACGTTCGGTCTGCTTGAGTACCCCTTTTCGGTGCCGCCTGGCCATGCTCCGACCACCAAGAGCAATTTTGATGTGTCCTTGACGCGTTCCAAGTGGTAGATCGAGGTTTCGTTGAATGGTTTTTCCCAACCAGCCCTTAGACCAAAATCGGACAGAAATCGCGCGAGCTGAGGTAAGGTCTTCGTTCTACCTCTTAGGGACTCCAATTGGCCTTAAATTTTTTAGGAAAGCTTCATAACATCTTGTATTAAGGTAGGATAGTTTGTGGTTGCAAGTTTGATGGATTTAAAATAAGTTTTCATGAATGAACATTGATGAACAAAATTGGACAGATTTTGACCTTGCGGAAGCTGGGCTGTTCTGAGGTCCTTAGAGTGCGGTTTCACTTCAAATCTCTTGGTGAGACTTCTAAACATATAAGTGAAGGTCTTGGTATATTATTTGTGTAAAGAGTTAGGTTTGGGATTGAAGTATGGCTTGATTAAATGATCGAAACCCAAAATTGGTTCTATTTTAAGGATGACTACAACCTGGGCAGTTCTGTTATGGGACTGAATGAGGAGCATTTGAACTTCAAATGAACTTATAATACCTTATTTGATGTATTGTGAAGTGTTGATGAGAAGTGTGAGAAGTGAATTAAGGTTTAGAAATGAGTTATGATCAAAATTGACGTTTAAACCTCTGAATTGAGTTTGGTCTTATGTATGACCGTGTGAACCGAATCCATTGAGGCTTTGTGGAAGTGTCATTATGCAATCGTTTGATTAATAAGGTGTCATGAATTGTCAATGGTATGGCTAAGGAAGGATTGAGTTGATGGAAGTAAGAATTTCATGAGTTTTTGATTCAAGATTGGTAAATCTTTCTAGGTTGACGAGGAATTCATAGGGAGTTCATACTTTTGGCATTGAGGATAGTCGCATTGTGTGACGTTGTGCTTATTAATCAAGGTAAGTGATTATTAAGCCTTTATCTTAATACTAGGACACTGCTGAATGAGTTATTGAACTGCGCGTGTTGTGGTGACATTCAATGAAAAAAATGTAGAGGATAACGATTAGCCTGTGGCTTCGATTGTATAAGAGAGTGGTGAATTTGAAATAGAATGAGAATGCCGATTAGCCTGTGGCCCCAGATGGCATTGAATGGTTGTAAACCTTGAGAGTACCGATTGGCCTGTGGTCCCAGTGGTATGTAGACATCGATTGGCCTATGGCCATGACGATGTCAGATGGCAAAGGTGCCGGAGAAACATAATGTGACTGAGAGCCGAGGAAATGGGAGTTTATATTATTTGTGACAATTGTGCATTGACTTAAATGTTGTACATGCTTAGAGCTTGCACCCTTAGGTTATATGTGGTTAAATGTATTCTTATCCAGGCTTGAGTGGTTGATGTATGTGATTCTTCGATGCCTTGTGCCATTGAATGATTGATTGCCTGCATTTTGATGACATTTATGTGTGTGGTCTGGGGGGACTGATATTGAGGTATAGGGATAGGTTTCACTTTTTGATATGTCGATCTCACCCCGTAGTGGCACAAACTTTTCAGACCCAAAGCCTTAGCCATGTTGCCAATTCGATTGGGCGTCTCAAAGGAAATGAGCGCCCTTTTTGATAAATTTCTTGCTAGGAAGAGTATTGTATATGCCAGGAAGTGCATAACTGTCTAGGTAGACGAGGGTAAACTGGAGTTACAGCCCACCGCTTCGAAGCATTGTACCGTTAAGTGGGAAATAGCAGCTTGATGGGACCTCTATTGCCTGAGGACGTTCCATCGGAGGTGGTTTCGAATTGGTGTCATCCGTCCCGATCGGAGATTGAGGTGGAGAATCTAGCATCTGTGGGAGGTTCGAAGAACATACCTGAAGAGTAGAAATCTCCATCGATTTCTGTGGAGTACCGGAATTATATAGAGATCTTTGTCGATGTGATCAAGGCCACCGACGAGGACAATGAAGCGAAAGCTGATGAAGAAGAAACAGAGGAAGACACTAAGGAATCATAAGAGGAGGTACCGTTTGAGACATTTTATGACTACAATCCAGATGACGAGGAGGACGACGGAAAGGATGATTCAAGTGGTTCTTCCGAGTAATCAAGTGGTTCTTCCGAGTAATCAAGTTTGAAGGGGTGAAACCATTTTGGTATTAGGCTCTGGGAAAGGTATAGTAGTAACCTTTAAACCATAGGCCTTAGTTCCTTTTCCTACCCAGGTGTGCGGCTTTATATTTTCTTTTGTCTTATCCCTTCCGTTATGTAAACTGAACGTTTGTGGATTGTATATATATGGCGTGCTTTAAACTTGTTTTATCTCCCCTTTTTATCTTTGTTGTACGGCGATGTTATCTCATCTTCCGTGTGTGCATCATACCGTCCTAGGCCGTGTGAGATTCCTGGGTAATTATTGGCCTGAGGTGGATGTAATGAGCTTCAAGGGATGTGGGGCGTTGCAAGGGTTGTAATGTAAGTTCAGGGTAGGCTTGAAAATAAAAGGACTATTTTCAACAAAAGGGTGTGTGATGAGCAAGGTGATCATCCGTCTTTGTCATTTTATGCTTCAGAGATCTTCCTTCTTGAATCAACTCAGGTGAGACCTCCTTTCCTTTTGGAGATTTTTCTAAGAGAGCTCTTTTCTTTTTCCCTTTTCTTTCTGATGAAGGTGGGCCTTTTATTTTTTGCATGGCAAGCTTTGCCAAATTTTTTTGGCATGGTGAGCTTTGCTCTTTTGAAAAGGAATGAAGATTCTCATCTGACAAATTTTCAAATTTCAGCTTGCCCCAAGGCATTTTGCTCGTTTGTTAAATCACTTGAAACAATTTCTTTTTAGGATGGTCATCAATTAGATTGTCTAAGGCACTTGAGCTAACATAGAATTCACATGCAACAAATATGCTCAAAGATTAATGCAAGCGAAAGAAAGAAAATTCCACCCATTTTTTGAATTTCTGAAAATTGTCCCAAAGTAGGGTTGTTCCTGACAAAGGTATAAAATGAAACCATCGCTCAATGGGGTTAAGCAAAGTGCAACTTGCAGTGTTTGGATAGAGGAAATAATTGCCTCATGTCATTTTGATCAACATACTTTTCGTGAGATAATCCTTTTACCTTGTAAGGATGAAAATTCTCACACTGCTCACTAGAGATTGCGATATATGATGTGTATGGAAATGACTTGTCTTTTGTCGTCCTGATACTCCTTATTCAAAATAATCAATTCAATTGGAACAGATAGATTCCCTGACTGAAATTATGTCGCAATGAAAATGCCGACAAAAAATAGACAAATAATGTGTGAGTAAGCATCAAATGAATATTACAACTCGATCAAAAACATGTCAGGGAAAATCAAGTATAGTATTTCTTTACATCATCTGAATAGACGGGACTGGTAAAAGTACGGTCATCTATCTCTACAAGGGTTAAAGCACTTTCTGAGAGCACCTTCTTCACAACATATGGGCCGCCATAATTTAGAACGAACTTCTCTTTTGGAAGCGGAATAGTAGGTCTCCTGTAACATTCTGATTTCCCAGTTATTTTCAGACTCATTAATGAGAAATATATCTAGTGATGTATTTCAGTCATATCTCGCTCGAATCTGATCAATTTAAGTAGACTGACCAAAAGGGAAAGGCTAACGCAAGACAAGATACGTGGACCTAGGGAATTCGAATAGGAAATGACACTTTGACCATAAGGATTGTCGTGGGGACATTTAGAACCACAAAAGGCCGATCTAAGGACGATTAAGGAATGCCTTGCTAGTGTTATACGATTGGAGTGCGGGTGATGCCGCTTAACCAATGTATAATTTGTAAAATTTTCTTAAATCGGATAGTGATGATCGAGACCATAGGAACTAGAGATAGACCCTCACAATTACATGACAACCAAAGTCGCCATGAATTGACGAACCCTAAATGTGATATGAATCACAGGGTCGATACGCGTAAAGTCTGCAAAAACCGCCCGTCGGTTCAGGATAGGTTGGAACCACGTCTGATAGAGAAAACAATCAGAAATGAGTCTTGAAGATTGAAACTGGAGAATCAAGAATTCCAACGTCATGTTTGGATTGGCCGTCTCCATGTCAAAGATTATTGGATTGAGAAAAATGGCGTTGCGGACGTCGGGAGTAAAATTACCATTTTGCCCCTCAAAGCTTTACCCTTGCCTATGCAAATGAAGAAGGGCATTTTGGTCTTTCAACCACCCCAAGGCTGTCGAAAAAGAGAAGAGATTGTGGCCATTGGATTGAGTTTGACTGACACTTAGGACAAGTGTCCATAGATGCGCTAAAGAGTGGTCTTGTCTACTATTGACCACCTACCATTCAACCATTGACTTTTGAGATTGAATATAGTCTCTTCTCTCTCTCTCTCTCTCTCTCTCTCTCTCCTCTCATCTTGATCAGCCATAACACCCCCCAACTCACGACAACATCTTCTTCTTCTTCCTCTCTTCTCTGCCGTCACCGACCAGCTCCTGCCGCCCCATTCGCTGCCATCGACGAGCCCTTTCGGCAATCACCAGCCGGCGAGCCGACCACCTACACTTAGCTTAGCCTCTTGCCGACCTCCTCGAAGTGGAAGCGTGTCGATTGAACCACCGAGGAGCTCCAGCCAACCATTTCTCCGGAAGCCGATGGAAACTAATTCAATTTGAGGTAGGCCGAGTTTCTGACTCTTAAGGACATCGAAATGTTAGAGTTTTGCAACCAAATTTTGTGGAGATCTAGGGGACTTGTATATCAATCTGTGGTAAAAAGTTGAGCTTGATTTGATGAAGTTTTGACTCCAGATGGGTCTTGTGAATGTTGGACAGAAATTGCCAATTTACTGTCTTGGAGGAGCCGGCAACTTTCGAAGAGATTCCGGCGACGACGCGACCTCAAACTTTTGGTGTGACTCTTAGACCCTTAGATAGATATGTTAGCAAGTAGGTTAGTGATTAAATGATAAATTTAGAGTAGATTAAGGCTGGACATGCTCGGTTTGCACAAAATCGAAAATAGCCTGTTCGGTTCTGTGCAAGACCGAATCTATGGGGGTTGAAGGTAGTTGGTTTTGAGTCTCAAATTGGTGATTGAGGCATGCTATGATTGTAAGGATTGTGTTATGGAGGTTTGTGATGCATGGATGGGTGAATTGGATAAAGGAAATTGGCAATTGGTTGGAAATTATTAGGTTGCGCGGTGAGTTTGGCCTTGGACCATTGAAACAGAAATTGTGAGAGCTCAAGAGGGGGATTTTTGCGACGTTAAACTCGAGGTAAGGGAATCCTAAACTTAGGATAAGAAGATTGGTCTTAATTGGGTGAGTCGGGCGATAATTTGATTGATTTGTGAGAAATTCCAAGTTGAATATTCTTGGTACGTCCTAAGATGATATAGGGGATTAATGTGTGCTAATGCTTGTGCTTGAATTACCTGCCATGTCTGAGTGTCACTTTGATTGTCTTGCATGCCATGGGTGTGTAATTGTGCTTGAGTTGCACATTGCATTATGAATGTGAAATGAATTGAGAATCATGGCATGATTGTGACATGGTGAGACCTTGATGCATATGAGATGCGGGGTGGTGGAAATGAGTACCCTGAGGCGCTGAGGCGCGGGACTGGAGTCATGTGGCACCTTGATGCGTACGAGATGCGGGGTTGAGATGGCCACGGTCCTGATGCGTTTACGCGGGACGAAGATATGAGGTGTCGACACTGGCTTGGAGTATCATTGAAACCTGATGCGTTTACGCGGGTTGTTGATGATGGTCTGATGCGTTTACGCGGACTGAACCTGATGCGATCTAATCACGGGCATGAAAATGAGGCAGCCAGGAGAAGATGGTTGTGGTGATGTGGCAGGACGAGTCGTGCATGACCATCCAAATGTGATAAGATGCTATAATTGCATGCCTGTCATCTGTGTGTGGTTATCTAAATTTGTTTTGCCTTATATGTCTATGAGTTTGAATGATTGGGGTATGTGACTGCTTGAGTGGACGGTCGGCCTAACCTAAGGTTAGGACCCACCTTATTAAGATGTGAATCTCACCCCGTTGGGACCCTTATTTTTACAGATTCTAGGCCTTGACGATGTGGCCCATTCGTTTTGGAGACCTGAAAGAGATGTCCACCTATTTTGATGAGTTTCCTAACGGGCAGGGAACTATTTATGTAAGGAAGTGTACCGTGGTTTGGGTAGACGAGGGTAGTACGAGCTGGAAGCCTTATCGGTATGAGACCTGGTTTAGAAAAGTCGGGGTTTTGTCTACCGGGCCGCTGAAGCCCAATGAGGTGCCCTAGGGAGTTGTCCCTAGTTGGTGCCACCCCACTCGAGATTTAGACCAGGCTGAGGGGTCCGTTATCTGTTCGAGAAATGGACTGGAGAGGACCTAGACCATAGAGAACATGGAGGAGGAGGTCATTGTAGTCGAGGCGACTGAGAAGGATCTCATGGAGCCATCTGTTGAGGAGACCGTTGAGGATACTATAGAGGTTCGCTCTGAGACTTTTTCGGAGTACGAGCCCACGGAGGACGTAGAGGACATCGAGGACTCCAGCAGCTCATCTTAGGAGCTCCCAGCTTATTAGCCGATCCTTTGGTGGCGATCCTGACTCCGTTTCTTTTGGATATTGATGATGAACCCTTTTTATGTACTTACCCCGTCGCCCCTCGTGTTAACGGATTTAGTAGCTATGTACCTGTATGAACATTTGGAGTTATGTATGACAGTATTGGCACTACCCAAGTCCCACTTATATTTTGTATGAGGAGTTATTTCATTATTGCTTCCGTGTGCTTGGTATATATTATGTCTCTCGACTTATTTGTAGATCTTGGGACCACGAGAGATATTTGGTTTGCTTGCAGGGAGTCGCGTGCTCGTGCCCGGGGCGCGGGGCGTGACATCTCCTACCTGAAAATGTCGAGGCCTGACCTTCTTATTAAAGGATTTAGTAACTCTCTGCTGGTAGCACTGGTCATGGCATAAAGCTCTAAGCCACTTCTCATTGATTAGGTTCAATTGGTCTATCCTCTGCTGGATCCAATCAACTTCGGTCAGTTTTACTTGAGATTGTACACACAAGGAAGGAATTTCCACTTCAACTGGTACCACTGCTTTCATTCCATACACAAGAGAATATGGGGTCGCCTCGGTAGATGTTCAGATTAAAGTTTGATAAGCTATAAGCGCAAATGGCAATCTCTCGTGCCAATCACGATAATTCTTAGCCGTCTTAGCGAGGATCTTCTTAATGTTTTTGTTGGCCACCTCCACTGCACTATTCATCTGAGGACGGTATGGGGAAGAGTTCAAATGTTTGATCTTGAATTTTGTGAACAAATCATCAATTAGCTTGTTATTCAAATTAGAGCCATTGTCGGTGATTATGACTTCAGGTGAACCGTATCGAGCTATGATGTCTCGGCTAATGAATTTCACCACATTCCGCGTCGTGACTGCTAGATACGATATTGCTTCAATCCATTTGGAAAAAATAATCAAAGGTGACTAGGATGAAACGATGTCCAATAGATGCTTTGGGTTGATCGGGCCAATTACATCAATGCCCCACATAGAGAAGGGACAGGGCTCAGATAATTGGTGTCACTCGTTCAGAGGGACATTGATCTTGTTGCCATGAATCTGAAATTTGTGACAGCTTTGAGCATGCTTAATGCAATCGCTTTCTAGAGTGAGCCAATAATAACCTAACATCATGATCTTTTTAGCGAGCATGTGACCATTCATATGTGGACCGCAGATTCCATCATGTAATTCCATCATCATATGGACAGTTTCGATGGAATCAATGTACCTTAAAAGAACTAAGTCGAAAGATCTTTTATATAAATTTTCGCCGCTAATGAATAATTTTGAATCCATCTTCCTTATGTACCTCTGTCAGATACAATACTCTTTTCAGAAAATTTTTTCTCTTGAATGTAAGTCTGGATGTCATGGTACCAAGGCTCGCCATCAGGTTCGTCGGTTATAGTCATACAATAGGCCGACTTTCTCAACACCTCAATCTTTAATAGTTCAACCTCAAGCCCATTGGTGACTTGCAACATTAAAGAAAGAGTAGCTAGTGCATCGGTGAATCGATTATGAGTTCTAGATAAATACTCGAACAAAATATCATTAAACTCCTCCACTAACTCATCCAGATACTCATGGTATGATAGCAACTTAGCATCCCGTGTTTTCCATTTTCCAACTATTTGAAGGATGATTAAGGTGGAGTCTTCGAACACCTTGAGCCAGGATACACCCATTTCGATCACGGCTTGTAGGCCAAGAATGCATGCTTCATATTCTGTGATATTGTTAGTACAAGGAAATACTAACTTTTCTGTTATAGGATAATGCTGATCGCCTGGAGATATCAAGACCGCTCTTGTACTTGATCCAGATAAGTTCACAGCTCTGTCAAAACACATGATCCAGAAGCAATCGTCCACTGCCATGACTCTATCTTCAAGTTGATAAGGGTCTTCATTTTGCCCCGAATTTTTAGCTAGTATATCAGCTATGGCTTGTCCTTTCATAGACTTTTGGGACAAATATTGAATATCAAACTCAGAAATGAGGATCTGCCATTTTGGCAAGCTTACCAATCAAGGCAGGTTGGTTTAATAAGTACTTGATAGGATCACATTCTGTCACCAAAAGTATTTGATAAATCAAAGTGTATTGCTATAGTCAGTGTAGCACCCAAACTAGAGTCGCACATGTATTCTCAGCCTCAAAGTAGTTCATTTCGGAAGCTGTGAACTTCTTGCTCAAATAATAATGGCTCGTTCTTTCTCATCATCTTGTCTTACCTGAGCTAGCATAGTGCCTAGAGACTCACTATGGATTGTGAGATAAAGGATCAAAGGTTGCCTTGGTACTGGCGGGACAAGCACTAGTGGATTCATGAGATGTTGTTTCAACTTCTATAAGGCTTCATCGCAATCATCATCCCATTTCACCAATGCATTCTTCTTTAACAACTTGAAGAAATGCTTAGCTGTCTCAATAGCTGTGAAATGAATTGAGCAATATAATTCAGTCTGCCCATAAGGCTTCGAACTTCGTTGACTGTTGTTAGTGGCTTGAGTTTGCAGATGGCTTTCACCTTGGACGGGTCTATCTCGATACCATTGTTACTGATAATAAATCTAAGCAATTTGCTCGAGCTGGTGCCGAAAACACACTTAGAAGGATTGAGGTGTAGCTTGAACTTTCGAAGTTGGTCGAACAACTTCGTCAAGGTTTCAATATGATATTCTCCATTTATTGTCTTTGCAATCATGTTAATGACGTAGACTTCAATCTCATTATGCATCATATCATGAAATAAGGTAACTATGGCCTGTTGATAAGTTGTACCAGCATTCCTGAGGTCAAAGGGCATTACTTTGTAATGAAACATTTCCCACGGAGTGGTGAATGTAGTCTTCAATTTATTGCCCACGTTCATCAAGATGTCTGACAAACCATCAATGAACGAAAATATCTCGAACCCAGCTATGCTGTCTACGAACATCGATGTACGAAAGAGGGAAATCATCTTTAGGACTAACCTTGCTTAAGTCACAATAGTCGACAAAGAGTCGAACTCGCCTGTCTTTCTTTAGTAACGAGACAATGTTGGCAACCCAATTAGATTATTGGGTGGCCTCAATAAACCCTACATTAAGGAGCTTCATAACCTCTTTTTTGATTTTCTTTGCCAGTTTCGGCCTAACTCTTTGTGATACCTGCACCATTGGCTTGAATGAGGGATCGGTTGGTAAGCAAAGTTCAACAATTGATCAATCCAGATCGGGCATATCTTCATAAGACCAAGTGAAGATGTCTTGGTAGTCTCTCAAGAGCTTTGTAAGACGTTTTGCCATTTGACTGGAGAGGCTTGCTCCGATTTTCAGCTCTCTAGAATTTTCCTTGCCACCTAAGTTGACGAATACCGTCTCATCGCCGGTAAGAGGTTTAGTCGTCTCATGCTGTTCAAAGTCTCGACGTATTTCTTCATAATCAAGATTGAATTCATCCAAATCATATACGCCAAAATCCATTGGGTCTCCCTCCTTATGTTTGTCCCTGAAACATAAAGTAATGAGATCAGAGAAATAAACGAGGTTTAAACATGCATGCCTTGCTATCTTCGAAAAATTTTGTTGTTTTTTTTCTTTGAAGACCGCGAACAAGAATTCTTGAGAAGTCCAACCTTCAGTTTCTTACCATGGATTACAATTTTGTTCAATTGCTGGTTATCGTCATCGGGTTGGTTTGAGATACCTCATCAAGATTCCAAAATTAATGAAAAATATCTGTAATTTTATTGATATAAAATTAATGGATTACATCTTATTGAACAGAAATGTAGCATTGAACTGAAATGAAAACCTAATGTGCGACATGAATTGAAATACCAAATGCAGTCTAAAGATTAATGAAATCAGGAAAAATATCACGCAGGGAATTGCAAGAATTCAAAAATGTTACTTTGAATCCTCCAATGGATCATCAAACATGGCTTCCACAGTCAGTTCTAGGAATTCAGACACCATGGAAGGTTCCTCTTCTAATGTTTCATAAGTTGGCACGAGATCTTCAGATATAACGACAATAATAAGATCATCGATCCAACTAGCAAGATCCATAAATCCATCATCCACTCTATCTTCGTCCAGGGCCATTGGCTCAGCAGTAATACTTTGGTCCTTTGGCGAGTTAGGGAGCACAATCCCGACGTCATCTTCGAACTGGGTCAACTCATCATATTCCCCAACCACACCAGCTGATTGGAAAGTAGTGTAAAGTGGAGGTGGTAGAGATCTAAATTATAATCTTCCACGACCTATCCCGTACTGCCCACCTCATGCAGACCGACTGCGTCCCCAGTGTCCCAAATCAGCTGTATGGAATTGTCCTTTAAGCTCAATTAAGGTGTGGATCCCCTTGCCATGTCAACCTAAACTTGTGCCAAGTTCGAATCCACTGCCGACCATTATCTTAGCTACCATGATGGAAACATTTGACACCTCAGGAACTGGTAGAGGACTTTCTAGTGATGTTTGCATAGTTTGCGCTAACTCAAAGGTATGGTACGAATCTCCTCATTGTGAGCTGGATCAATGTAAGAAATAGCTATCTCGTTGAAAATTTGATGATCCTCTTCGCCATGGATGATCACTAGCTTCTGCTCGACAACAAGCTTGATCTTCTGATGAAGACTTGACGATACTGCCCCTGCATTATGAATCCATAGGTGGCCTAGCGGTGGGTTAAAAGCTGATAGGACGTCTAACACTTGAAACAAAACATCGAACACAAAGGGTCCAATCTGGATATCGAGGTTAATCTTCCCCATGATTTCTTTCTTCATGCTATTGAAAGCTCTAACCAAGGTCTTTACAGCTTGCATCCTAGACAGATCAATCCAGACCCGATTTAGCATAGCCGGGGGAACAGATGTTCAGTGCCGACCCATTATCGATGAACACTCGGGCCACCAAAGTTTGCTTATATTTCACAGTTATGTGTAGGGCCTTGTTGTGGCCTCGAACTTCAAGGGGAATTTCATCATCAACAAACACCACCCGGTCTTTTAGAAGGATGGTTTCGACAAAGTTTTCCACCTTGTCTTGCTCCATGTTCTCCGGGACGTGTATCTGCCTCAATATCTTCATCAAGGCATCCCGATGTTTTTCAGATGACTGCAAGAGTTCGAGCAAAGAAACTTGGGCCGGCAACTTACGCAATTGGTCGATGATGTTGTACTCGTTCATTTTGATTACATCTAGGAATTCTTTTGCGTTCTTCTCTATGACTAGCTTGATCGATTGATCTTCATTGTAAGCATGTCCAGATCTTGTCACCAGGGCCATATCGTAAGACCAAAGAACGGCCTTACCATCTTTTTAAGGAAACGGCCGAGGTGAGGTAATTACAAATGTTTCAGGTATGACAATCCCCAATTCGTCATCTAATGCATCCTCAAGCGGGGATATATCCATAACCTCCGGATCGATCTTGACCAGATTGGCTACGTCGACTTTTGTCTCTTCAACTTGTGAAAATTCTTCGGACTGAGCCAAGATTAAAGCTGCAAACTCCTTATCCCAATCAATGACAATTTGAGAAAGAGTGTTGATTGTTTTCGCTTGATTGATTTTGACTATCAATCCTTCCTTTATCCAGGCTGAAATCGTCTTCTCTAGTTGACTCAGCGATACAAACTCTTCGGTCTAATAATAGCCTACTCTAACCAAGGCACCAAGAATGTCCACCACTTGGACCTTGAACGAACCTGCCGGTCGAGTATTACAGTCAAATACAACATTAATTCTATTTGAATGGTCGGGTAGAGATTATTTTAGACATTTGGCTGGCCACCACCTTGGAACAAAAAAGCCTTAGAATCGACCAGGTCTTGGATACGATTTTTTAACACAAAGCAATTGTCCATGTCATGACCAGTTTCACTGTGATGGTGGCATTTCTTGGATGGGTCATATCTAGGTGAACTGGCATTACCAAGTCGTAAGGGTTCTGAAGTCATGAGCTCCTTCTTACGCAATACTGCCAAAACTTATGACAAGGTGCTCGGTAGGGGAGTGTATTATCGGTTACGCTGATTTTCCATTTGCCCTTGTGAACGAGAATTAGCTTGTTGTTCATTGGGGACTTGCACAACAGGTTCCTAGGCCGTCATGTTAACCTGGGAAGAAGGCCCTTTGTCTTTCTTTGCTGCGAACTGTTTGGCAGGCGCTCCAGCATCCCCATATCAGCCTTTCTTCATACCTCCCTCTACTTCTTCAGCCATTGCTATGAGGTAACCGAACGATATCGCAAAAGTACCGAGGACTCGTGTCCACATTATGTGTGGTAAGGTGGAGACAAACAGTTTCATGAGCTCTCTCTCAGGGGGAACTGGCTTAAGTTGGGTGCAATATTCCTCCATCTGGTGGCATATTGCTTGACGATTTTGCCCTTTTTCATCTCATCTTGTTTCAGGTCTTCTTTGTAGACAAGAACGTCTATGTTAAAACTGAAATGCTTCATAAAAGCGTTTGATGCTTCTTTCCAATCTTTCATGTTGTATATCTCGTAATCGGTGTACCATTTCATCGCCGCATTTTTCAAACTAGCCTGGAAAATCTAACCAAGCAAAGGACCATTGTTCGCATATTTGCTTACTCTAGTTTGATACATCCAAACATGCTGCATAGGATTGGACGTGCCATCATATTTCTCAAAGTCGGACACCTTGAACTTCTTAGGCACATCGACTTTCGTGAAAGCAAAAAAGTCAATGTGAGGAATACTATGGGTCCATTGGATTTCTCAGATCTTTTCTTCCATCTTCTGCTCCATTTGAGCCAACATCTTGGCTGCATCATTATTCTGCTCAGGTGTTATAAGGCTAGCTTGAGGAACTGGAGCCAATGGCGGAGTATTAGAAGTAGTGCCTGTGATGGTCATGTCCTCCAATGACGTAGTTGAAAAATGAAAGTGCCCCTGATTCTTGCTCGGATAATCAGCTTGAGGAAGTGGGGGAGGCGCCATAGGTTAGGACATCTGGCTCGACAACTGCATCTTGGCCATAAGGCTTGTCAGTACCTTGTCGGCCATCTGGAAGACCATGTTATTGACCTTGTCGTTGAGAGCATCCATGTGTTCTTTGAGGGCGTCTTGGATCGCATGATTGATTTATGCCTTGTCATCCATTTTCCTCGCGAACGATCCAGTGATGTATGGAGGATCCGTGGTAAGTTACCTTCAAAATGATAATAAACAAGATGAGAATCATGAAGAAAATTAGTGGACCGGTCCATGACACCAATCTAGACTAAAAAATGAAGTAGATATGAGCACAGGTCGAATCAGGCAATTTTTCCATTTCGTCGGTCTTTATGACAAAATTCGTCTTAATTCGTACATTGATCTAAACATTCTCAAATGTTACGAGCTGATATATGATACAACAATGAACAACTTTTGTGTTTGGAGTTTGGACAGATATTGGGCGGATTAATACAGTTTAATGCATTTTGGAAAATCTATGTCCAAAAACCTATTTCGTCCAGTCTTTGTTAAATGAACGAAGGACCTCCTTAACGTGTGAATTAAAAGCTGAAATTTTGCAAGTTATTAGATGAAACATCAACCTACAACTTTTATGTTTTGTGGTTTAACAAAGGAGGTAATTCAAAAATGATAATTTGCAGGAAAAAGTGAGTTCCAGGAAACTGATGAAATTCCAAATTACAGTATTCTTAATGAAAAACCATTAATAAATGGAAAACACCGTGGATCATTCTCAAAATTTTCATATAATAGCTCAAGATGTTCTGAGCAGTTTCCATTCAAACATTAAAGTCTTAAAACAACTAGAAGAAATCCTAAAAAATCAGATCATGCAAAGTGTTCAACTAGAAACAGTAACATCTAAAATATCATCCTAATGAAACAATGAACAAAACTTGCAAATAAAGACTCTAACTATCTCAAGCCATAGACTTCTGGGGGACAACGCGAGCCTTGAGCTTCTTGTACTTCTCTTCATTCTTTTGGGCCTCTTCTTTAACTTTGGCAAGTTTTCAATTGAGGCGATTGAACGGCCACTCGAGGTATTACTGGAAGCCATTCCTTCAAGATGACATGCCCCTAGAAGTAGCTGATCGTGGCATGATATGACTTGACGTCCCTCATGAGAATCCCCTTGAGAAATGCTAGCTTGCTTGGTCGACACCGCTCCCATATGACATGATCAAGAACGACATGCTTCTCAAATCTTTGGTTCTTCAAGTCAAAGTTTATGCGAATATCCACACTCTTCGGCTTCGGAGGAATCGACTGTGTAACGCCATACTGCTGAACAACTCTCACTAGATAGTACTTGGTAATACCGAAAATTCCCAGAAGAGGGACAGATGCCTCGTCTCTCCTCATGATTATAACTTCATCCACTTTGAACCAAAGAGCATTCCATAGGAAAGTCACAGGACTAGGGTTTGCTAACAAGACTAGCAATCGGGAATAGTGATATTTAGGAACATGGTCTTGTTCATTCTTAAACTTCAAAAGAGGATGCACGAGTTCCAAAATTTTCGATATTTCAAGGTATTTTCTAAATTTAGAAAAGTGGGAAATGAACCAAACTTGGAGAATTTCAGGTGAAGCTCGAAGTGTTCTGTCTTAATATGTTTTAAACTTGGTAAGCAATATGAAGGTTTCTGCCAAGATGACATTAACAAAGTTCTTTCCATTGTTTACTTGTCGTGCAAAATATGCCATCATGGGATCGATGGAATTTTGCTTATGTGGAAAAATGACTGAGCCAAAGAACAACAAGATATAGATCTTGGCCTTATCATATGCGAAGGGAGCTTTTGCAAAACATGTTTCCAAGAATGAAATGGAACAACTTCCTTGGTTTCCTTTCAAAATTTTAGCCACTTCATCTCGATTAACATTTAGATATTCAAACAAAACCAAGACTGGATATTCGCCAATTGGCAGAGTGACTAAACCTGAGTCCAGTGACTTTCCAACAAGAACACTATATTCTTCTAAAGTTGGAGTTAGCTCGTACTTACTGAATATGAAAGTAGTAGTGTATGGGCTCCAAAACTGTACCAATGCATGGATGAGACCAAATCGCATTCGGATGTGGATCAATGGGAGCATTCGACCAACGTGGAATTTGACTATTTCTCGGCCGTCCTCATGCATCTCGTTCCACCACCGCTTCAGTTGATCCTTCACCGGAGTTACGACTCGAACATCTCCCAAAATCTACAGCTTGAGACCATGGCTTGCCTAAAAACTGTCATGCACCAACCTGAAAATATAAGTAAGTAGGAGAAAAGGGGTTGAAGAGATTATGGACTTTTAAAATAAACAGTCACATAGACATGCACATAAAATGTGACATGAGGTTCGATTTCTATCTAACAAGGCTTGACAAAGGTGGAGCCCTAGGGAAACCCGAATTGAGTCACCTTGGCTTGCGACTGAATTAAGATCCCCGTAAACATCCGGCTCAATCAAGTATCGACCTACACCACATGGCAAATGATAGGAGTGATAAATCTTGGCACCAATTTTGAAAGAGTTCGAGATTTGAAGAGAGAGACTCAAGCCAGATGGTAATGGCCAGAGTGTTTCTAATCAAATACCATGCTAAGCCTAGCCATTTAGGCTCAATGGGGGATTGTGTATGCTATGTGTGAATGTAAAAGCAGTAAAGACATGCATAATAGTTTAATAGAAATTACCACTTCAAAATAAACCATCACACAGCTCCTTTCAGCCTGCAAGGAAATGTTAGCAATCACTCCCCCTTATCACTTCAATCTGCAAGAATATTTAACACCTTTAATGCTAAGATTCAACCAATTACAGTATCTTGAAACGAGAAAAAAAAATATATGCCAATTTTTTTAAAAAAAACTACCGAAAAAACAAAAAACGCTTGGAAACCCATCAAGACGTCCTTGGATCGCGAAAATACATCATCAATCATAGGCAAAAGCAGCAAGTATTAATCATGAGGTCATTTTTCTTTCGCCCACCAAATTTGGGCCCATTCTAAGCTCATTTGCCACGTAATTGAGGAATTCCGCATAGTCGAAGAGAGGCTTTTCGGCCTAAAAAATTCGATCTAATGGCAAAAAATAATCATAAATCACCAGTCAAGACATACAACATGAAATCCATAGCCTAAGTTCCCAATTTTTTTAGTTTTTTTTTTCGAAAATTAAAGGTGAATTAAGAAATTTCGAAAATTGAGCTTGATTTTCAAACATTGACTAGAAAATTCTATTCACCCATCATAATTTTTGAACAAATTAAAAGTTTTGGTCCTCAGTGAAGTCACCAAGCTATCGCAACCTAAAATTAGAAATTCTAGGTTAATTGATTATTAGGGTAATTTTAACGATTAACCCAATACGGACTCTCCCAAGCCCTACCAAATCGCAACTTTAATTTAATTAGAGATGGTTTAGAATTTGGAGTCGCCATTAATCATTCTTGGTAGGTTGATTAGAAACCTAAGTAAAATAACGGGAGGACTACCTTTCTTCTACGAACCAGAGATGGTGGATTCGGAGACTTGATTACACTAGTTAATTAAAACTAATGCCCTTTCGGTACCTTAATTCCATGGAAAGCCCTAAATCGATGACTTGGATTGAATGTTCAAAGCTTGGAAAATATAATTCTTTTTTGAGATTTTCTATTTTTAGATGCAATGCATGAATGACATACTACATGATACATGAGCAAATGAGAAGATTTGTTTTTGTCTTATCTCTTAAATTTAACTTTTTGGCCATGCATAAATAGGTCTTAAAGATATGCTAAGAAATTTTGAAAATATAAAATACATGAGGAGATACCCGAAAATATGATATGCAAGATATGCAGAAGATAATGCGAAAATAAAGATAAAATATGCATGATTTTTTTACAAAAACAAATGCAATCCTAAACTATATGAGACATGTAAGATGACGAGATATGCATGGATAAGATTTTCTTTGGTTCTTTCCCTTTTTAAAATTTCGGCCAAACAAGTATATTTTGAAGATTTTGTTATCTTGATTTATTTGTTTAGAATTTAATGAAACTTATCTTCCAAGAATCTTCAGGAATTTTCAGAATATAGAAAAAATCAATCAAAACATCAATCCATCAATAATATTCATGCCAAGATAAAGAAAGAATCACAACCGCCATCCCCTTTTTCCATTTTTTTTTGAAAATTCAGCATTCCATGTTTGATATCGACTTCCTGAAGATATTGAATCGGACCCAAGCAACGATAGATCATATTGACTAAATCCAAAATTTCTTGACAAAAATTAGGTTTTGATAATTTAGAAAAAAAAATGGTTCTTTGAATCTCCAAAAAAAAGTTGCGCTTTGCTTAGTGTCGACACAAAAAAACATGCAAGAATAGCTTTTCTTTGAACAAAGAAGCACGTTAATTATGCGAAAACAACAAATAAACAGCAGGCAAAAGGCAAGGACACAACCTCAAAAACATGTTCGAGATAGCCTACGAATGTGTTTGACGTTATCTTAACCTGCAGAGGAAAATCGGGCTGATTCGCACAGGAATTGAGCTAACTAACAGAGGCAGTGGAGCACGGCAGCAAAGGCGGGCAATGAGCGAATAGAGGAACGGTGAGGTCGCAAAAGGGGCAGCGATGGGCATCGGTAGCAGCGGGCATTGGGCAAAATGGCTACAGTAAGGGCAACGAAGGAGCGACGGTGGCGACGAGGCAGCGTAGTGAAGCAGCGACAACAAAGGTAAGGCGGCAGTAGTAGAAGCAACGACAACAATGGCGACGTTCGGTGGTAGTGGGCGATGATGCAGCGGGATTGGCGACAAGAGAGAGAGAAAGGCGTGGCAACGGTAGCGAAAAGAGAGAGGCGATGAGAGAGAGAGGGAGGCGGTGAGAGAGAGAGAGAGAGGCAATGAGTGAGAGAATACAAAAAACAATTTGTCACTCCCCCTTACCCTAAGTGCGTGTGGTGTATATATAGAGGATATTAGGTCTACGCTCCAAGATTCAATCCTAGCCGTTGAGATTTCAAACAAGATATCGACTGTAGGATCGAAATTTCTGATTTTTGAGGAATCTCGTTGGGCTAGGATGTCAAAAAATTCGGCTACCATGGGGGAATATAGGGCTTGGCCGAAAATTCCTTAATAAATGAGCTTATTTGCACAAATTTAGGGCCTAGTTGGGCTTTAATTAATTAAATGGATATTTAATTAATTAAATGCCTTGCTCTTATAAGAATTAAAATGGACGAATCCCAAATAATTTTCAGCAATTCTCCTCTTGTGATCGAAAATTCCAAATTGATTTTGGTTTTGCCGTCTATTAATTAAGCTCAATTGACTCGCTTTTGATTGAATGCCGATGCACGACAGAAAAATAAATATACAATGTATAAGAATTTATTTTTTGTGAGAATTATGATTAATTCTCATTTTATGAATAAATGAATGAATTTCTAAAAATTAAAATTTAGGTGTCAACAGGTGGCAACCGTTGAATACAGTTCATCTAAGGGCTTGGATTACATCATAGTGAAGAACTCATAGGGCCGAAAAACGAGGGAGAGCTGCTGCCTACATTATGATCATAGTGGAGATTGCTAAGTTCTTTTCTTCATATTTTACTAAAGGGAGGTTGTTCATGGACATCCGTAGGAAGTGAGTTGGATCATGGGGCGGCAGCCATTGGATACGGTTAATCCGAGGGACTTGATCACATCATAGGGAACAAGTCTTGGGGCCCGAAACAGGGGCAAGGGACATATCAAAAATGATATTTCTTCCATTTTCTTACGTCATTTCGACAATTTATGATGATCCAATTGTTTTCTTATCGTCAAATGCGTACAATTAATTAAACACTGGTGTTACGAACTTTTTTCAAGTTGTAGTTGTGACATTCTTATTTACAGTTAATTTCAAGCTCATTAATGAGAAGTGTATATCTAGAGATGTATTTCAGTCATATTCCGCTCGAATCTGATCAATTCGAGTAGATTAACCAAAAGGGAAAGGTTAACGCGAGATGAGGTACGTGGACCCAGGGAACTCGGATAGGAAATGACGTTTTGGCCATAAGGATTGTCGAGGGAACTAACAATAGACCCTCACAATTACATGACATCCAAAGTCGCCACGAATTGATGAGCTCTAAATGTGATATGAATCACAAGGTCGATACGCATAATATCTGCAAAAGTCGCCTGTCGATTCGGGATAGGCTGGAACCACGTCTGATAGAGAAAACTATCAGAAACGAGTCTTGAAAGATTGAACATGGAAAATCAAGAATTCCAACATTATTTGGATTGGTCGTCGCCCTATTGAAGGATTCTGAAACGAGAAAAAACGACGTTGTGAACGTTGGGAGTAAAATGACCGTTTTGCCCCTCAAGCCTAAGACTTTGCCCTTGCAATTGAAGAAGGGCATTTTGGACATTAAACCCACCTTGTGGCTGCTGAAAATGAAGAGTGAATGGTGGCCATTGGATCACCTAGGAAAGGCAAGTGGACATGTGTCAATGGATGGGCAAGGGTGAAGTCTTGTCTACTTTTGGCCAACTACCATTCAAAGCCTTGACCATGGACTTTGAATATAACCCTCCCTCACTCTCTCTCTGCTCATTTTTGGCCATTTCACCCAAGAGAGCACCGAGCCTTTTTCATCTTCTCCTTTCTATTTGCTGCCCGCCGGACAGCTTCTGAACACCTCCTTCGCCGGCCAATTCTAGCCACCATTCGGCTACCGGCCAACCACATTGACGAAGCTTTACGTCTTCTCGACGTTCTCGAGCAAGAATCAGGTCAATTGGAGAACCGAGGAGTCCCGAGCAGAGATTCTCCCGAGAGCCGGCGGATTAGGACTCAAACTGAGGTAGGTCCGGTTCTTAGCCCCTTTGATGAATGAAATCTTAGAATTTAGGGCTCAAATTTTGTGGATACCTAGCTGAGATGTGTATAATTCTGTGGTAAAAATTTGAGCTTGATTTGATAAGATTTTGACCACGAACTGGCCTTGTACATTTTGCCCAGAATCTGCCGGTAATCTGACCTTGGGTGTTCCGGCGAGTTTCAACGGGAATCCGGCGGCTAATCGACTCGAAACTCACGGTGAGCTTTCCAAACCCTTAGATAGACATGTCAAGATGTAGGATAAGGGTTAAATGATGGATTTAGGAGCAGATTGAAGATCGATAGTGTTCGGTTTGCACGAAATCGAGGAGAACCGATGCGGTTTCGGGTAAACCGAATCTGTGGGAGGCTGGGATTAATGATTTTGAGTTCCAAATTGATGTTTAAGATGTGATGAGATATTGAGGGATATGTTATGGATGATTTGGGTATGAAAATTTGACGAATCGGTTGATTATTTTAGGTTGCGCGGCGAGTTTGACCTTGAACCTTAGAAGGCCAAAACTATGAGGATCCAAAAAGTGAATTTGGTGTTATCAAGCACAAAGTAAGGGAATTCCTAACCTTATGCTAGGAAGATTGAACTCAATTGGGCGAGTCGAAGTTTGATCGGATTGAATTATGGAGATTTTTCCAAAGGATAACTATTGGTATGTCCTAAATAATGATAGAAGGGCCATGTATAATATTGTATATATGTTAATTGTCCACCATATATGCGTATTATTGATTGTTTTACATGCCATGAATAATCAAATTGTGTATGAGTTGCACAAGTGCCTTATCTGTGAATTGAATTGAAAATCATGGCATGAGTATAATATGGCGAGGCCCTGAGGAGTATGAAATGCGGGGCGGCAAATGAATACCTTGATGCGACAAGATCGCGAGGTTGAGATAGCTACGGTCCTGATGCGAACTATTCACGGGATGGAGAGGCCCTAAGGGGTATGAGACGCGGGGCAGGAGATGTATACCCTGATGCGATGGGATCGCGGGGTGGAGTTGATGTTGTGTGGCACCTTGATGCGACGAGATCGTGGGGTTGAGATAGCCACAGTCCTGATGTGAACTATTCGTGGGACGGAGGTATGAGAATACCCTGATTCGACAAGATCGCGGGGTGGAGTCGATGTTGCGTGGCTCCCTGATGCGACGAGATCGAGAGGTTGAGATAGCCATGGTCCTGATGCGAACTATTCGCGGGACGAAATTTATGAGATGACGATGTTGCTTGGAGATTCATCGGAATCTGATGCGTTTACGCAGGTTGTCGATGACGGTCCGATGCGTTTACGCGGACCGAGCCTGATGCGATTTATCGCAGGCTGGAAATTGAGGCAGGCAGGAGGAGATGGTTGTGGTGAGATGGCATGTTGTTGTTTTATTGATTTGTACTGGATATGTCTATGAGTTTATGAGTTTGAATTATTGGATATATGACTGGTTGAGTGGACGGTCAGCTTAACCTAGGGTTAGGACCCACCTTACTGAGATTTATATCTCACTCCAGTGGGAGCTTCATTTTTCAAGTTCCAAGCAGAAGTAGTGTGAGCTTGCCAAGGATCGGCGTTGAAGAGATAGTGGACCAATCGTATTTTGATTGGATTTTCCTTTTTTTAAATTAGGGCTTGTACTTCAGATTGGTAAATTAGAAATTGATCTTTTAGTAATTGGTTAAAGAGATTTTGATGTATCTGTCCTAAGTCATCGGTTCTTGATTTTTATGAGAATGGAGATGGCATCGCTTTCGTGTGCGTATTTTGTAAAGAGTTGCAAGTTATTGGCCGTTGGATCCTGGAGCTTGAATTGAAAACAGTTTGGTGGGATGTACGTGTGCTCGCCGGGTTCGAGGCGTGACATCCCCGCTTGTTTGGTATCAGAGCAAGGTCAGCTCGATCCAATGTGATTGAGACTTGGAGTGATAAGGAGCGATGACTTGGGGATAATTAGATATTGAGACCTATAGGACTAAGCAAGGATCATTGAATCTTGAGGATGGTAGGCTTGAACTTGTGTACACTTTAATGGTCCTAGTGTTGACTTTAATGGCTGACTTTGAGTTATGTGGTGATGTAATTTTAAGTGGAAGCAAGCTGGGATTAAAAAGTCATAAGCATAGATTTTGAGGTAGTAATTGTGCTTGAGGATAGTAGAAAATTGCTTATGAATGAAAGGTCAATTGAGGTTTATGATTGTGATCTTGATTTGTCAATGACCCCAACTCAAGGAGTACGAATTATAAAGAAACGGCTAGTATTGGTGAATTCAGGCTTGAACTACGTGATATTTTGATGGTTTTAGTTATCAATTGTTGTTGACAACGTTGGATAATATGAGTTGGGGTAAATACAAGGAGTATCTGAATTGAAGATCAGTTGTGATCGGATGCATAGGGATTTGATTTGAATATTGACTGGACTTGAGATATATAATGGAATATAAGCAATTGATCTGTGAGATATGATGGTCATAGGTGGAATTAGAACTCTGGAATGGACAGGAATTGATCAAAATGCAGTTCTGATAGGATAAGTGATGAGTACGGGCATGATGTGCTTGAGTTTGTGGTTGTGAGATGCAAGTTGATGCGGGTACATGCATGAACTTATCGCTGTTGAACTTAATAAACCGTCACTTGGTATGGGACGAGTTAATGAGATACCTGTAAACTGTAATGAAACAAGGTATGGGATATGTGGAACGGAGCTTTCTCTGTAGATGTATGACCTGGGACAACCTGCAACGGCTAGGTCTGATGAGGGCGAGGAGTGATCGCCGGGGCAGAGAGGTCCAGACAAGGAGCGGCTCCTGGCAGGCTTCTAAGATGGCAAGAGGCAGGAATGACCCAAGTCAAAACCTAAAAGGGAAAGCCTAGGTATCAGGTTGAGTCTAATTGTGAATAAGGGATGTACGGCACGGATTGATCCTCATCAAGGATGATCGAAAGTGGCATGACATGTGTAATGATGCCTATGATTGGCATGGTTAAAAGCTTCGTGCTTGATAGTAGATGCCTTTTAAAAAAGAAAAGTGATGGTTGTGATGGGTCTGTTAGGCATGCTTGATGATTAGCTTCATGTGATTGGTTTGGCCAAGGTATGACTGGAAGGTTAGATGACGTAAGGGGTTTATACCCATTGAACCGAGGCATGTTGAGATGAGATAGTCTGTTGTGACTATACTAGAGTGGTGGATGCCTTTAAGCCTAGAGTATGAGCTATTGGCTCAATGAGTTACTGCCTTGAGTACTTGCTCGGTGTTAACCTAGTTGAGAAGTTGCCTTGTTGAGGCTGGCCTGTTGAATAGTCACTGACTGATGAGAATATGGAATCTTTGGGTAGTGGACAACTAGTTGAGAGTTGTTTGGGAACCACTGAAGAGTTGACAATGAAATATAATGAGATGAGCAGCCTAAGACTGCAAGACTTGAGTAGATGACATAAGTCTTGGATTCCTAGAAGGAATCATAGTGGTACAAGTGACATGAGAATCTAATAAGATTGAAGGACCAAAGTATGGTCGCTAGAGTAGCACTTGGCTCGTGTATGTGAGATACGAAAAGATCCAAGAACTAAGATGGATCATGAGAATTGAATAAAGATGAGTAACCAGAGCGTGAAAACCAGCAGAGCGATTAACTCGAGTTTGTGAACCACGTGGGACCCGAGAGTTGAGTGGGTCGCGAGAACCTTGAATAGAAATGAGAAATTTTTATGGGTAGGCGAGCTCAAAAGGGGCTGCCATTGTTACCCAAGTCGCTGAGACAACTAGTACTGAGGAGTTAAGTGATGGAAGTCACAAAGAAGGTGACTCTAAGTAAGTATTTTCGAAATTGAATGTGTGGGTAGGACCACGAGAGCTTAGAAAAGCTTGTAAGATTATGTATAATGTTGAAATTGATTGAGTCAGGTAGATGGATGAGATTCGAAATTGTCTCCCTCTGGATTGAGGATTTTGTGAGAAAACCTTAGAGATTTTGGGTGCACTAAAGAAGGAAAGTGACCATGGCAGTACTAGCCCTAAGAGGCTATTGAGGATTGGTGAAAGGTTACTAGAGGAAGGATTTCCTCGAAGGCATGAGATCTGCCTAGCCAACTTCTGTGGAGTTGTTCGATGGGAAGTATCGTCTTGGGATTGCTTGAGAGCAAGGGTTGTTTGGATCCTAAAACTTTTACAAGGATCATAAGATGATCGACCGGTGTGAAACAGAGTTCTCAAGGTCGCGTAAACATATGGCAAAAGTGGTCAAAGACCTTTGAACAAGATAAGTAAGTCCCTGAGTGGATTGGAACTTGAGAACCATATGGCTGATTGTTATTCTTGATTTTGAGGAATGGTGATGGGACTCGGCAAAAGAGGAGAATGATCAAAAGGCTTATGAATAAGAGAACTCCTGCTCATGAAATACGAGCAAAGAGATGTTCATTATGAATATGGAGCGTGTCTACGGGAAAATGGTTGATTACCTGGATGTAAGACACATGGTGAAAAATGAGTAGTCCGTCTTTTCTGTTATGGATGAGGTCGAGGAAGAATCGGCATACTAATTTGCCTGTAATTAATGATTTCCTGGGATCGGTTGATTGCATTAGAACCACGAGGAATGAAATCATGAGTTGCTATTCCCTAAATGATAGGGCATTGTTCTCAAAGGGTGATTAGACTATGAATTAGTCATTGACGAAAAGAAAAGTGAACGGACTTGATAGTTCTGACTGGTTTTGATTCTAGCGAATGAGGTGGTAAATAAAAAGAGCACTTGGAGAATACTTGCAAAGTGATTTGAGGTAATCGAATTGACCATTCGACAAGTGAACGGGTGAAGACCCAAGGACGAAAGGTATTGTCACTTGAGGTGACCGAGTTATGGGAAAGAGAATGTAAAAACATGGTGGCATTTGAATCCTGGAGTAAAAGTATCGCCGTCGACGCAGACTCTAAGGTTGTCGTCCTATGGAATGAGAAGGACAAAGTGAATATGAAGTGAGAAAATGCCACGGAGTTGTGTAGTTACTTCCTTAGGTAAGAGACCCTATTGTAAAAGGAAGAAAAACTTTGAATTGTCCTAGTATTATGATTGAGCGTCTGTACCGAGAAAGAGGACGCAGAACTTGAATGACTTCTGGAAGTGAAATCGGAGAGACAGTCTTGTAGACAATGTTGAATTCCAAGATGATGTTGACGTTCAGTGGAACGAACGGAATTGGGATAAGGTCGCCTTAGTGAGTATGGAACTCAAGGGCTAAAGCACTAATGCTTCTCAAGAGAAGAGTGACAAGGATAAATTAAATGTTGTGCGGTCCTAAAAGAGACCCGTGACGACTAAGAGCCAAGATCTGAGCTCTCAAGTGAGAAGCACGAGGAATGGTCAGGAGGATTCGACACTTGGTAGAAAGAAGTTGATAATAGTCGAATTAAGTGCCCAAGAAATGATTGAGTTGGTCGTTACCATCTCAAGAGATGATGGTTGAACTCATGTAAGGAGCCATGAGAAACATGAATATTTTTGAAAGTGTCATATGGGTTCAAAGGAAATGTCTATTGCATGTTAAATGTGAAGAACACAAGTTGTGGACCTGATGAAGTAAGATTCACGCATCGGAATAAGTGATAGATCCTTTGAGGATTGGAATAAGTGATGAATCGACTAGGGTCGATGTGAGTTGCAGAAAGTGCAAGCTTCTTGGGATTGATGAGTGGCAATAGACGGACCGTTGAAAGATTCCCTACAAGAGCTATTTCATTGGTGAAATAGCCTAAGAACGAGTCGTGACACGAATGGGTGAATAAACGTGAAAAGAGTTTTTCAAGGACTCGAGTTAAGCTGATGATTACGCTATTTATGACGATTCCGATGGGAAATTGAAAAGCTTATGAAGGTCGTAGTGACACGACACAGAATGAAACTTGAGGCGTAACAAGGCGATTTGAAATGGGTATCGCATGTACGCCATGATAGTGAGGCTGCATGAGTTGGAATGCTTGGAGCTCGCGATAAAGTTTAAGAAAACTTACTTGAGTGGAAAGAGGTTTAAGTCAATACTTACCACAAGAAAGTAACAGAGGAGTTTCCCAAGAAAAATTGAATGAGAGGCAACGCCGAAGGATGAAATTACTTGTGGATATAGGAGCGTTGTTTGTGCAAGGAAGGATCTTGAAGTTATGTGAACTATAAGAGATTGAGAGCATGGACTGTCTAAATGGGATTAAAGGCGAGGCATGTAGAACAAGGAGACCACTCAAGTGTTGTTATAGCGACATTCGTATCTCTAAGGAGGGGTGAATTGTTTAACGGATGTTTACAATTGAGAGTTGAGCATTGAGTAATGGGCAATGGAGGGACAAATCTTCCCTCAAGAAATAAGAGATTCAACTCCTAAATTGGAAGTTTGCTAATGGACTAAGGTAATGGCTACTGGGAAACCTAACCTGAGGCCAGAAGGAAATTGGGGTGTTACCATGATTAAACATTGATACATGATGGATTATAGGAATGGATGGAACCTTTGAGGCCATGGACGGAAATACGAGTCCAGCATTGAAGAGAAACTTAAGGAGATAATCTCATTGAAATTCAAAGGGAAAATTATGGTGTTTTCTGGAGATGGCACAAAAATGTGCCAAGATATATATACTATCAGTGATAAGGATCGGAGAGGGGGAATTATCCCATTGTATGGCCGAGCACTGGACATGTCAATAGAAGAGAAGAACATGACCATGAAGGTTGAAGGACCACCTAGATCCAAGGGACTTTCCGGATGAAATCGAGAATGGATTAATACGGAAGTAATCATGTAATTATTTAAGGAGTCGAGAGGGCCATAACTCAATTTGATTAACGGAGGGCAAATTGATAAAGCACTTGAATCTCTATTGACGTGAAAGGAAGCTTGAAAGGAGTAATACGCCGAATGGTATGGACATTAAGAGTGCATTTTGGCGAGGGCTTGATAAAGTGGTTATGGACAAATGAAAGAGATAAGGTGAACACTCGAGGAAGAACTGCTGACAAATGATATGAATACCAAAAGAGAATGGAGAGAAGCCCATTGGATTGAGGACTGAAGGAGACAAGTCCCAGAGGAAAGATAGCTTGGGTTGGGAAGGACAAGCAAGATCGTTAAGCCTTGGAAAGGATTATCCAGAAGAGTGGGGATGCGACGAGACGCCAATACCCCAAAGGATTGGATGGATAGAAGGTTACGAATTTCGAGGACGAAATTTCTTTAAGGGGGAAGAGTTATGACATTCTGATTTCCAGTCAATTTCAGGCTCATTAATGAGAAGTGTATATCTAGATATGTATTTTAGTAATATTTCGCTTGAATTTGATCAATTTGAGTAGACTGACCAAAAGGGAAAGGCTAACGAGAGACGAGGTACGTGGACCCAGGGAACTCGGATAGGAAACGACGCTTTGGCCATAAGGATTGTCGAGGGAACTAACAATAGACCCTTACAATTACATGACAACCAAAGCCGCCACGAAGTGATGAGCCCTAAACGTGATATGAATCACGGGGTCGATACGCGTAATGTCTGCAAAAGCCGCCCGTCAGTTCAGGATAGGCTGGAACCACATCTGATAGAGAAAACTATCAAAAACGAGTCTTGAAAGATTGAACATGGAAAATCAAGAATTCCAACATTATTTGAATTGGCCGTCGCCCTATTGAAGGATTCTGAAACTAGAAAAAACGACGTTTTGAACGTCGGGGGTAAAATAATCGTTTTGCCCCTCAAGCCTAAGACTTTGCCCTTGCAATTGAAGAAGGGCATTTTGGACATTAAACCCACCTTTTAGTTGCCAAAAATGAAGAGTGAATGGTGGCCGTTGGATCACCTAGGAAAGGCAAGTGGACATGTGTCAATGGATGGGCAAGGGAGAAGTCTTGTCTACGTTTGGCCAACTACCATTCAAAGCCTTGACCATGGACTTTGAATATAACCCTCCCTCACTCTCTCTCTACTTATTTTCGACCATTTCACCCAAGAGAGCACCGACCTTTTTCATCTTCTTCTTTCTTCTCGTTGCCCGCCGAACAGCTTCTGGACGCCTCCTTCGCCGGCCACGACGGCCACTTCCGGCCACCATTCGGCCACTTCCGGCCACCATTCGGCCACCGACCAACCACATCAATGAACCTTTACGTCTTGCCGACGTCCTCGAAAAGAATTAGGTCAATTGGAGCACCGAGGAGTCCCGAGCAGAGATTATCCCGAGAGTCGACGGATTAGGACCCAAACTAAGGTAGGTCTGGTTCTCAGCCCCTTTGATGGAAGAAATCTTGGAATTTAGGGCTCAAATTTTGTGGATACCTAGCTCAGATGTGTATGATTCTGTGGTAAAAATTTGAGCTTGATTTGATAAGATTTTGACCGTGAACCGACCTTATACATTTTGCCCAGAATCTGCCGGTAATCTAACCTTGGGTGTTCCGGCGAGTTTCAATGGTAATCCGGCGGCCAATCGACACGAAACTGACGGTGAGCTTCCCAAACCCTTAGATAGACATGCAAGAGGTAGGATAAGGGTTAAATGATGAATTTGGGAGTAGATTGAAGATCGGTAGTGTTCGGTTTGTAAGAAACCGAGGAGGACCGGTTCGGTTCCAGGCAAACCGAATCTGTGGGAGGCTGAGATTAATGATTTTGAGTTCCAAATTGATGTTTAAGATGTGATGAGATGTTGAGGGATATGTTATGGATGATTTAGGTATGGAAATTTGACGAATCGGTTGAATATTCTAGGTTGCGCGGCGAGTTCGATCTTGAACCTTAGGAGGCCGAAACTATGAGGATCCAAAAAGTGAATTTGGTGTTATCAAGCGCAAGGTAAGGAAATTCCTAACCTTTTGCTAGGAAGATTAGACTCAATTGGGTGAGTCGAAATTTGATCGGATTGAATTATAGGGATTTTTCCAAAGGATAACTATTGGTATGTCCTAAATAATGATAGAAGTGTTATGTATGATGTTGTATATATGTGAATTGTCCGTCATGTATGCGTATCATTGATTGTTTTGCATGCCATGAATAATCAAATTGTGCATGAGTTGCACAAGTGCCTTATTTGTGAATTAAATTGAAAATCATGGCATGAGTATAACATGGCGAGGCCATGAGGCGTACAAGACGCGGGGCTGGAAATGAATACCCTGATGCGACAAGATCGCGGGGTAGAGTTGATGTAGCTTGGCGCCCTAATGCGACAAGATCGCGGGGTTGAGATAGCCACGGTCCTAATGTGAACTATTCGCGGGACGAAAAGGCCTTGAGGCGTATGAGACGCAGAGCAGGAGATGTTTACCCTGATGCGACGAGATAGTGGGGTGGAGTTGATATTGTGTGGCGCCCTGATGCAACGAGATCGCGGGATTGAGATAGCCATAGTCCTGATGCTAACTATTCGCGGGACAGAGGTATGAGAATACCCTGATGCGACAATATCGCAGGGTGGGGTCGATGTTGCGTGGTGCCCTGATGTGACGAGATCGTGGGGTTGAGATAGCCACGGTCTTGATGCGAACTATTCGCGAGACGGAATTTATGAGATGACGATGTTGCTCGGAGATTTATCGGAACCTGATGCTTTTACGCGAGTTGCCAATGACGGTCTGATGCGTTTACGCGGATCGAGTCTGATGCAATTTATCGCGGGCTGGAAATTGAGGTAGGTAGGAGGATATGGTTATGGTGAGATGGCATGTCGTTGTTTTATTGATTTGTACTGGATATGTCTATGAGTTTATGAGTTTGAATTATTGGATATATGACTGTCTGAGTGGACGGTCGGCCTAATCTAGGGTTAGGACCAACCTTACTGAGATTTATATCTCACCCCAGTGGGGACTTCATTTTTCAAGTTCCAGGCGGAAGTGGAGCGAGCTTGCAAAGAATCGGCGTTGAAGAGATAGTGGACCAATCGTATTTAGATTGGATTTGCCTTTTTTTTTAATTAGGACTTGTACTTTGGATTGATGAATTAAGAATTGATCTTTTAGTAATTGGTTAATGAGATTTTGATGTATTTGTCCTAAGCCATCGGTTGTGGATTTATATGAGAATGGAGATGGCATCAATTTCGCGTGCGTATTTTGTAAAGACTTGTAAGTTATTGGCCGTTGGATCTTGGAGCTTGAATTGAAAACGGCTTGGTGGGATGTACACGTGCTCTCCGGGTTCGGGGCGTGACAGTAGTCCTAGAAAAATTTTAGATATTTGTGATCAATATTATAAAAGGAGAGAGAGATTGATGAGGATGTAAGCCATAGAATCAGAGTAATGGCGCAATGCATCAGGATTTTTGTGTGATCACAAAATTCCTCTTAGGTTAATTTTTTTTTTATAGAACAACAGTAAGACCTGTCATGCTATACAAAGCTAAATGTTGGCTAACACAGAGGAAATATGAGCATAAAATGAAAGTAATGAAAATGAGGATGCTAAAATAGATGTACGATCATACAAGAATAGATAATATGAGGAATGAAGATATTTGACGAAATGTTGGAGTATAACCGGTGGCAGAAAAGATGAAAGAATATATATTGAAATGGTTTGAGCATATTCTCCGAAAACTCCTAGATGCATCGGTACGATCAAAAGTTTTCTCTCGAGTGCATGAAAAGAAAAAAAAAGAGGTCGACCGAAATTTACTTAGAGGAAAGTAGTAAAGCAAGATTTAAGGGAGTGAGAAATAGATTGGCCTACAGTTTGTCTTAGGACGAAGTGAAAGAAGGCTATTAGTATTGTGGAGGGGTAGTGTCACGTCCCGATCTCCAAGCCCGCAATAACCTTACCAAAACGTCTCAGGTCATAATTAGGATGACATCTTAGGCGCGTCATCGACCCATTGCTATTTTGATTATTTAATTTTTTTTCATAACCATTTTCGTTGGCGCAGACGGAACGTTTCACACTCCATTCTAAAATATCAATTAACGGGAATATTAAAGTACGTAAAATAAAAACAAGGAACATTAGCAGCAACACAATATATATATATATATATATATATAAGTATAAGTCATAGATATTTCTTAACCCTCGGGAGTTAATAGCATCAACATGCCTCATTTCTAAGGCTACTCCACAGGACCATCAAAAAATTAATAGGTCTCTAGGGTTAACTCATATTTATCATCTGGTGGGGCCAACGTCATCATGTAGCTATAATAGCTGTCTATACATCACTAAGGTCGCATCAAAAAGCTAAAAATATCCAGCAGGGTGCTAGGTCAGTCTCTTGTATCCATGTCACTCTCTGGGTCTGTAACCTCTCCATCAGAAGTATCCAAATCCATAGCGTCAAAAGTTTAGGTCGGGGCTGCAGAAGGTGGCCTGTCAAAACCCTGGACTGGGCCATATAAAGTGGCTCCCTCTCGGAATAACCAAGCCTGGCATACATGGGGTACCAGGAAATCTTATCTCTCCTGTACCCAAAGCGTAATGACATGGAGCTCTCAAATGAAGTCGGACCCAGGAACATGTTCGTAAGAAATATCGTAGGAGTACTCTAGAGTAACTCCGACCTCACTGAATAAAAATACGGCATCATGGACCTAAAAAAATTGTTTAACAACCACGGGTGAGATATAAAATCTCCGTGAGTTTAACGCCTAAGTCCGAGTAGGATAGTAACTCGCCCAAGGCATCCTAAACATGCAAAATTACGACATGTAAATTCTTACAAATAGGAATATCATACGGGAATGCATAAATTACGACCACACGCATCCTTACCCCACGTTAGCCATAGAGAAACTGATTATTTTAACACTTACAACCATTGCATACCATGAAGGCATATAACTAATACATTAATCATAGATTACACGCGTATGCACCATGCGTAATCCAATTAAAACGAACATTCCCGGTCTAGCAAACCATGCTATTTCGTTAGAATCGGACTTCGTCCCTTTCCTTCAGCGACGGCCATCGACAAGCCATGTGGTTCCAAGAAGCTTCGGATAAACTTTGATTTTTGGCTAGCCCAGCACCAACTCTTCGATATATTTCTTGTTGGAAGTATCCCTGATCCCATTGATAACGGGTTTTTATCTCATTATATTATTTTTTTTACTGGTAGTTCGATCGTGGAATTTCTTTCTTTCTGTATTTCCGGAATATGAGTGTGTGACGGCATGGACAAATAGTCTGACATTCCTGTAAGGAGCTTTGGCCCGCAACTTGCTGCGATGGGCATCTAGTAAGCCATGTGGTTCCTAGTACCCTTGGCATGACCTTACCAGCCTCGACCCTCGTACTCGGGGATTGGTTTCGTCTTCACGTACCCAAAAAGATGGTAACCATTATGTGATCATACACGCACGACGGTCAAACAACCAAATTACTTTCTTTTTATAAAATCCAATACATTCACAAGCAACTGTGCTAAAATTATACTCGAGGCCGTTTCATGCTCAAAATTGATTTCTCATGCGATCACATATATAACTGAACCGGGCTGGGGTGATTAAACGGAGGCTGGGAAGCTCGGGTCAAATCTGTTCACGTTACGAGGGGCGTCGAGGGCGCGGAACAGCGACTCCACGTGGCAACGACGTCAGGGACTGAACAAGTCGTGACGATGGATGTGGGTGGTCGGACGGACGTCGGAGACGCCAGTTTGTGGGCTGGTCAGCAGCTCTGGGCGGCAAACCAGCGGCGGTCCGACGTCGGGTGGCTTGAGCGGAGGTCTGGGGTGGTCGGACGGCTTCAGGGGGCTCGGATCAGTAGTCTCAGGTGCCGGAACCGCGAGCTCTGGACGACAACAGCTCGGAAAAAGGTTCGGGATGGAGAAACAGGGGGTGGTGATGACGCGGCAAGAGCTGGTAGTGCTCTCGAAAGCGTCGAACACGGTCGAGAGGTGGAGAGGGGGTCGTCGGGGGTCGTCGGGGGCGTGGCGAGGTGGCGGCGGGGCAGCGGCAACTGGTTGGGCACGGCGGCGCGAGCCGCGTTTGGCCCTCGATCCGGCGTGCTCCCGCGGTTGGTTCACGAGACAGCCGAGCCGGAGTTTTCCCCGATGAGATATGATGGCGTCGAGTTGGAGTTGGGCGGTGGCTGGCGATGGATGGCGACGGGATGAGGCGTAGATGTGGTGGTTGGAAGTTCGGTTGTCAACCATTTGGGTTGAGTCTCGCTATGGAGGATGAAGAGAAAAAGTTGCAGAGGATATACGCAAAGAAGAAAGAAGAAGAAGGGGGACAAAGAAGGACAGCAGTCCATCTGCCTACAGCGTGTGAGAAAAGAAGAGACGTGACTTGGAGAGAAAGAGGAAGAGAGAGAGAGCATAAGAAATCCCGTGATCTTGAGGTCTTCTAGGCAACCAAGGGTGCAGACACTAAATCATTCAAATAAAGGATCCCCAAAAACCCATTTCTTTTAGATGAGCCTTAGAGAAACGTTCGGTTGTTGCAACCGACTAGAAAAAGAAGGGGTCCCACATCCTTCCTCCCTTCTTCAAGCTCGCACAGGATAGTGAAGGAAGGGATATTTCGGCGGATGATTTGAGGAGAGCGGGACCCACACAGTTCGTTCCGATATCTATTGCCGCGGAGGAGACAGATATCTTGGTCGAGTACATTCACTTGGTCGACTACATTCAATCGCGGCCCACTAACATAAATCTCTCCCACTTTAAAAATCTTGTATTTTGCAAATAAAGGTTTATTGGCAAAAACGTAATTTTAGCAATTAGGCACTGGTCGATCGTTCAACTCTATTGCTGAGGATAAAATTGGAATTTCACATTCAGGATTCGTTAACGGTTAAATTTACGCGCGGCAAGTTTCGATTTTACGAGTCAAAATTTGACGATTCAAACTTAACTTTTTCTAACAACGATTGTGAAATAGCCAATCACCATCGTTTAAATCTTCTAAAGCCAAACTTCATCTTCCACGCTGGCATTTATATTTTCCTTAGAATAGTACAATTTTCAGGACGTATCGGGTAGCGTGTGTGTGTATATATATATATATATATATATATTTATTTATTTTTACATATTTTTTTATTTTTTATTGATTTCGCTTTATTTTTATGAATTTTTAAGATTTATCGACTCAGAAAGATGTTGTTGTATGTATGTAGTGGCTAGAAAACTCAGTAGCTTCATTGATTAATGTCCAATAGAGGAGAATCGATCTCCGGTTACTATATTGAATTGGACTTTGGGGTTACAAGTGATGGATTCTAATATGCCTTTAAACAGCAAGGACTGTGTAAGTGCCAATCGCTAAAACAACATGCAAACTGCGAATTGAAAATACAAAATTTACAAGACGCGACTGGAAAGCCTTTCAGACTCAAAAGAACAAATATGGGGAACAAGAAATCTGATCTACTTTGAATTTGGAAGCTGTAACTTGAGGTCGAGTTTAATCCCAAAATCAATATGTCACGAATAATCTTCTCCTCTTCAAACTCCGACGGGCTCTTCGTAATTTATGATGCCTCGGCTCATGTTGGGTGTTTCTTGCTTGGAGTTTATCGTCTCAGCTCACCGTGCTGAAGGATAACAAAGGGATATACCTGCTACAACAGTTTAACTCATTCTTTATCGAGTCATTGTATTACGCATTGTGATCTTCTCCCCCGGAAATCTCTAAACTGCCATGCCATGCCATGACTTCACTCGTCATGTTAGGATGATTTTCAACTTCCTACTTATTCCTTAATTACCGTTAACTCTTTGTTGAACGATTCTCCTTGACTCAAAGTTTTAACTCATTTGCGCAATCGTGGCCACATGTCATGCACTTCCCTTAAATGCTTTTTTGTTGGAAACTCTTGATTAGTAAGTTAACCAACCTTTCCATCGACCGGACTTGGGAATTATACTGCTATGACAGTAGTAATCGATGATCTTACTTAGCCATTTTTGGATAAGTATCAAAAAAGTCATAAACATATTGTATTTGTGTCAATTCAATCATAAGCCTTTTTGTATTATTACCAATTTAGTTCTAAACCTTTTATTGGTGTCAATTCAGTCCTAAATCTTTTGCATTAGTGCCAATTTAATAATAAAGATTTTGCATTTGTACCAATTAAGTCAATTTAATCAATTTTGATCGAAAATCATTAGCGTGAAAATCAGCTGTCCTATGTGGGCTAACGTGTATATTTTTTTTAAAATATTTTTTGGTATCTTAGATATTTTTAAAATGTTTTTTAAAAAACCAAAAAATGCTTAAAAATTATTTGAATTATATAATAATATTTTAAAAAAATCCAAGTTAGCGTACGTCGTGCCACGTAAGACAATCAATGTTCGCGTCAGTCATTTTCGGCCAAAATTATTCCGATTAACTCAATTAGCGTAAATACAAAAGATTTAGGATTGAATTGACACCAATGCAAAAGGTTTTAAGATTGATTTTGGCACTAGTACAATAGGTTTATGACTTTTTTGACACTTCTCCCCAGACATTTCATCAACCACCTTTAGAGATGTACGTAGCTTTATGGTATTTATGGTTGGAATTAAGTCGTTTCATTAGTGGACTCTGTGGATTGTACGTACTGCTATGACCTTTGTGATTGATGAGTTTGTTTAGCATTCCATCGATGAGTTTTATGAACGGTATATTCATCATGATTTATCGGGCCATTAACTTTTTCGTATATGGACTAAGGTGTTCGGCCTTGTGTGACAAGAAGACAGATGCAAAATCCCTCAACATGATTGTATTTCGCAATGAGAAGTGATTATATAATTGTTCTTAATCTACGGTAAGAATAACAGCCTGCTTTGGGCCACAAAAAATAAATAACAAATAATCAAAATTCGTTATGGGGTACGTTTATTCAAGAATTTGCGGCTCACCATTACTTTTACAATCATATAAAGATTTTTATGCTAGCCAACCGCTTTCACATTAACCATGTAAAGCACTCGTGTCAAACAGACTCATACTTATTATAGTTCTCGTTCTCCTCAAGCGATGTGCCCATAGTCTCCCTCGTCAACAGCATGGTCACCGCCATCCCCACCACGCAAATCCCACCCAATATGATCAGCATAACTCTCATCCTCAACGTCATCTGATGCCCATCTTGGTCGACACCGTTCGAGACCACCAATAACCCCACGGCGCCGATGATTGCCCCGACCTTCCCCATGGCCCCGGCGATCCCGTGGCACGTCGACCTGAATCGCGCGGGGAACAGCTCGGCCGGCACAATGAATGTGGTCGTGTGGGGCCAATTGGCGAAGAAGAATGTCAGGCCGAACAGGATCCTGAAAAGCTTCCCCGTTTTGTGCTCCCAATATATGCATGCGCTGGAGAAGTAAAGGACGGCCATGACGACGTATCCCACCGCTTGGATCCTGACTCGCCCGACGCGGTCAATGAGGAAGACGACAGCAAAGTAGCCAGGGATTGTGGCGCAGCAAGCCACTATGGCCTGGAGTTTCGCGACCTTGAAGGCGGCCTCAAAGGCGATGCTAGCCTCGATGGCGTTATGATTCCTTTCAAAGATGTGGGATTGGCACAGGTTGCTGCTGTAAAAGACGATGTCCACGAGGAACCACGCAGAGGAGCAAGCAAGAAGGTCGCGGCCGTGAAGGAGGAAGAACTTCTTGGAGAAGAGAGGGTAGGATGGCGGACTCGACAGGGCGGGATGGTCCTCGGCAATCTGGCTCAAGGGCATGTCTAGGATTGGCTCCATGTCCCGGGCAGCTTTGAGCACATTTAGCTCCACCAAAGCGGTGTACCTAATTATACCATCAAAATGATTTAACTCTGTGTATCTTGCAGAAGTCTAGAAATGAGTCGCTATAGAAAGTTCTTTGTTCAAGTGTTTACTGAAGGGACTGTGGAAGCTGATACAAGCAAATATTTCAACATCGACGCGAATCGACGCAAATTTAAACACGCCATTATTTCCAATTCAATAGAACTGTAGGGGTTTGAAATAACACAGAAAGTTATATCATGCCTTGCAGTTTCAGGCATCATCATCCGCCAGTAAATTGTTAATGCGGTAGGAACAGCACCCAGCATCAATATCAACCTCCAAGCGAGGTCAGCATCATTTGTCATGGGATCTCTCCGGCCAAACATGGTGCACACCACCATCGTGACAATCGAGCTTGCCAGAATCCCAAACCCTTGCATTGAGAAGACGGCCGCTATGAATGCGCCGCGTATCCTCTTGTTAGCAAACTCCGACATGATCGTCGCCGAGAGCGGGTAATCTCCTCCGATCCCTATCCCAAGCAAGAACCTGAAAAGAATTTAAAGAATGATGCTCACGTCTTACTGTTACTTAGAAAAATTGAATAGGGACTAATTATATGCAATGTCACGGGACAGTGATTTCTAGCACTTTGATCACCTGAAAAAACCTAGACTCGCCAGTACACGACCTCGTGTCATGCCCATGGAGAATCCGCACCCGATGGAGCCGGCCATCATGAGCGCCAAGGTGAGGCCGTACACTCGCCTCCTCCCGGCACGATCGCCGAGCCATCCGAATATGAGTTGACCGATCACAGTGCCGAGGAGAGCGATGGCCAACATGGCTGCTTCAGTGGCAGGCTGGATTCGGTTGCCACGGGATTTGTAGTGTATGTGTCCAATCAGTCGCATGATCGGTGGGATGCAAAAAAGGTCGTAGGCATCGGTGAATATCCCCATTCCTTTATCAAGCACAAGAAGTACAAATTCAAAATCATATCGAGTCAAACCGAACTATGCAGTTTTCGTAAGCGAGATAGTCGAATTTGAGATGCAGAATAACTAATTCAAATGAATTCATGAAATTGAGATTGAGATGTGAAATGCACAGGTTAATTTACCTGCCACAATGACGGCCTTGATGTGGTAGTACCGTGTCCTCGCGGTGTCGAGCAGAGACAGAACTTTCAGCGGCATGTCGTTCGTCACTAAGTTCTGCCTCTTCAAGAAACAACCTTCGAATGCAGCAATCTAATGCTTTTTGATGCGTACTTATTATGGTATGGTTATAAAGATGATGTAGGAGATGATATAGACCAATGGAAGTCATTGTTCGTAGCATATGCATGGGAAGCAACCAGGCGGTTTCCTTCGACGATGATGTCTTGGATGCAATCGAGGTGAGCCACATCATTTGGTGAGACCGTAATCTGATTGGACTATGACAACTTCGGGGCGTACTATGTGACTTCTCGTCATTTGACTTTGAGCAATGTTTAGTTCGTTGGTAGCGAGGTCAGCAATCATTAAATTCTCCAATCACACAAAACTTTCTTGTGCTCCGGCTAGTTTTTTTCACGTTTATAAAATGTTTGGAACGTGCTTGTCGGTTCTTGCGACAGCATGGAGTTTCCCCGCGTGCGTGTTTAGTGATGTTTGTTTGGAACAGGACATGGATCATCGATCCTCCATACGTCTAAGCTGAAGCCGCGACCTCTGCACCGGCTTCCAAAGTCACCTTCTTACCTATCCCTATTCGAAACCGGATTCCCTCTTGATAGGCCGGTTTGCCAATATAGTCCTTACGGCCAATTTCACAAAATAAAATATTTATGACTCGGAAAGTCGTCTTTGTATGCATATATTCATCAGACAACTTTATAGCCCATTTTTTTCATGACACAGTCAAGAAAAGTTTGCTTTATTCTTGTGTAGTTCGACAACATGTTTACTCAGCGTTTGAATATAATGATGAGGTGCATACTTTGATTCTATTGTCATCATTGCCGGATAGTTAGAATATTGTTATTACTGTTATTGATAAAATTCCTATGGATCAAGAAGCTTGATATTTGATGAGGTTTGTGATTTGATTCCGAGTGGAGATATCCATATAAATATATATATAAAAAATCTGATGAACCTCTGCCTTTTGATTTAGTGATTTTGCGAATTTGAACAAACGTAGCCACTCGAGGACAAGTGGTATCGTTTGTTGGATTTTGGCAAGAAAGGACATCTTGAAAGTGATTACCTTAAACTGAAGAGCGAGAACTATTAAGTAAATTAGAGTTTGAGTGTGCCGATGATATTGTTACAATTTTTCATGGTGTCTTATATAATGTTGATTATGTCTTATTTATCACTATGGATTCATCGTTCAACAAATGTATTATAGATTATGGATTCTGAGTGTTTGTTTCATGCTACATCAAACAGAAACAGTTTAATACTTGTTGGTGCATCGATAGTGGGAAAGTGCATTTTTGGGATGACGTTGATTACAATATTATGTGTGTGGCAGATCTCAGAATCAGAATGCATAATGGTATCGCGGTCCTAGAGGGTATTGGTACACTTCAGAAGGTAGAGTACTAAAGGTTGCTTGAGATGCCTAGATGATTCTGAGAAGAATAATGTGCAGTGGCCTTTATTAGCTTCAAAGTGAGATCGTCATGGATTTCACTGCGGAGGTGCCGGATTAATCAATTCACGGATTTGTATGTTAAGGCATGTCAGCAAGTGAAGTTGGAAGATCTGAGTGAAAGGAATTTACTAAATGGTAATGCTGCAAATCGATTGAATGCATACGGGTACTATGACTAAAGTAAACAACAGAAAATGCAGTTCAGTACAACTCTCAAAGAAACCATAGAATTGCAAAATTGATTCACTTGAATGTTGGCAGTCTATAATAATTTTCTTTAAAAAAAGTGTCAAATCTATGCTAATAGTTGTGGAAATTACTCGAGGATTACCTAGGTGTTTATGCTTAGGTACTAGTTCTATACTAAACTGAGGCTGGCAAGACGATCAAGCATGTGTAGACTAATAATAGTATGTAGTTTTGCTTGAACATTGCACTAGTGTTGGTGTATCACAACATGTTGCAGAATTGATCGACAGAACATTACTAAAGATAACTCACAAAATGCTCATTAACGCTAGTATGACTAGGAAATTCCTGATGGATCGGGGCTTATTATTGCGGGTTACCTGAAAAATAGATCACATCAACTGCAAGTAGATGTCGGACTCCCAAAGAAGTGTGATCAGATAAAGTCGTTTCTATTTTCAGAATATTTGGTTGACCATATCATGTTCGAGTGAGTGATAGATAAGCCCGACAGGACAACAAGAAAGTGCACATTCCTCTTATGCATAAGGTAGGCGGAGGGCTATCAATTGTGGTGCCCAAAATTAAATTCGCATGCTACAGCAAAAAAGGTTATATTAGACGAATCTCCAGTAATTCGACGTAGGAGTGATTATGGCGGTGTTTATACAAAATTCTAACACTGTTCCGTTCAAGGTAGTTGTTAGCCCTTTTCTATTGTTGTGACGGTGGAGGGCACAAATAAAATAGTGACCGGAAGCCTGACAACGTTGTCTGAGCAAGAGCTTATCGAATGTGACAAACCATACAAGAGGGATCTAATGAACTACGCATGCTCGCTGATCGTCCTCATTGGTTGAATCCTCAAGGAATAGGATTTTCCTACTTTCGTGTTTAGTGTGATGGTTCCTTTATTTAACCGATTAGATGCCCTTCTTTGGTTAGTCTATTCCCCAAAATTATTAGGAATTATAATTAATCCTTGGTCCATGAATTGGATACATTGCAAACACTGTATCGCATCAAAACTATTGTATTTAAAAGTGTGAAGTTTAAAATGGTTTGTCCCATAGGTTATATTTATACTACACAATGTAATTGTTAGGATGTGTGTGAATTGTGTTAGAGAAGTCCCACGTCGGATAAGTAGTATGGTGTTGAGTAATTAATATATCCTAGTTGGCCTATAATTTATTGGCTTAAGCTTTTGATGGACATTTGAGAGAGAGAGAGAGAGAGAGAGAGAGAGAGAGAGAGAGAGAGAGAGAGAGAGAGAATTGGATCATTGGCTGACAACGGTTGGATACTGCTCATCCACGGGTCTACGGGGCATCATATCAATAAGATGGCTTCTAAACCTTTTAAATCCAAGTGAAAAAAGAAACAACCAAGTGAACATCATCTGTATCCCCTCTCGTTTCTAAGAGCTCTCGCTACCCAACTGGGTAGCTTTCCCCATAGTCTCCCTAAACTCTAACATCCATCCCATGGCAATCATACATAAACATTACACCAAAATGGCCAAAAAAACCAAAATCCCCTCAAAGCCTGCAATCTATCGTCGCTACCACATTTACATTCTTTTGTTTTAAACCCTAACCCTAACCCCTTTCCCCTTACGCCTTTTCTTTCTCAAAACTTTTTCCCATCTAGGTCTTGATTTCGACGTGCTTTCCTGGAGAGATTTCCCACCCATTTCCATCCCAGAATCCCTTTCATTTTCGCCCCCTCACAGCAACCATTTCAAGCCGCGGGTAACCATGAAGCGTAACACTGACCAATAAATCCATATGGCCTCCTTGTGTAATCACCTGGGATACCTATGGTCCAGAACAAAAAAAGCAATTATGGATGAGGTGGTCACAGAAGCCGCCTTGGATGAAGGAAGACACACTTTATTTGATAGTCTATATTGCACCCAGTGATCAACTTTCAGGCTTTCCAAGCAACTATGAAAAAAGCATGGAAAATAGAAAAGGTAGCATGTTCTCACCTGGAACTTGGAATCTTCTCCTTCGTGTTTGAGAGTGTGGAGGAAAAGAATTGGATTCTTGAATCTAGGCCTTGGTCATTCTCGATACACGTATTGATTTTGAAACAGTGGGAACCTAGTACACTCCCCCAGAGCCTCTCTTTTGATGCATGTGTTTTCTTGATGCACATTTTGGGCCTCCCCATGGAAGGGAGAAAAGAGGAGGCATACGAAGCATTGCAGAAAGAATAGGAAAAGTTGAGGACATTAAAATAGAATCAAAGGGATTTGCAAACCTTACTGTTAGTAAAGGAAAAGTCCTCCTCAACCTTCCAACCCCTTTGGAATCAGGTATGATCTATAGCTTTAAAGGAAAGGAACTTTGGCTGGATTTTCGTTACGAGAGGTTGTCAATTTACTATTACCCTTGCGGGAAATAGTGCACTATGCTCAAAACTGTATTGAAGTTCCACACAATGAGGAAGCCTTCTCCGTGAATGAATACTTATGTCATGGTTAATGGCTGAAATCAGAATCAAACAGTCATAGTCCTTTTTAGAAATCCTTTTATGAGGTGGATGTAGAAGGCATTATGGAGGAGAAAATTGTTCCTGAGACCCCAGAGGACTTTGGTGTCCCTGAACACCCTCAGGAAAAGGGAGGGGGAGGTAGTAGGTGATGCCTTTTAAACAAATATAGTGGAAAAAGGAAAAGTTGTGAATCAGGTTTACTTACTACTGAGGATGAGATTCTTGTAGATGCAGGAGTGTTTGTTGTAGCAAGACCCCCCTTGATAGAACTCCCTTCATTCCAACATGGCCAAGAGCACCTGAAAATGAGCCAAGTGCCAACTAGCATCAAGGGTACAAAGAAAGGGAGGAAGAACAGTAACAGTAATAACCAGACAGAGAAAACTATGTTGCTTGATGAGGAAACTCGATGGAAACACTGGTAACCTCAGCTGAGGAATTACCCATACGGGCACTGGTGGCTTGCCTAATAACCCACTAGTTTACCAAATGAGAATTTTGGCTTGGAACTGTCAAGGTTTGGGTTTACCCTCAAGCTTCTAGAGCCACCATAACTCAAGCAAAGCTCAATCTTGTGTTTTTATGTGAAATTAAGAATCAAGAAAAGGTGGTTATGCGAGTGAGAAAGAAACTCAATTTCCATAATCACTTTGTAGTAAATAGTGCAAGGACCAAGGGTAGTTTTGCTTTGTTTTGGAATGAAGATACCGAGGTCTCAGTCCTAACAGCAACAGAGAAATTTATTGATATACAATATGAAGATCTCTCGCAGAAAATTCATTTTAGGGTGCCTTTTGTTTATGCTCCAGCAACCTATAAGGAAAGGATCAGAATATGAGATACAATCGGATTATTAAAACCTCTGTACAATCTCCCATGGGTTTGGATTGTTGATTTCAATGAAACTCTATATCATTGGGAAAAGGTGGGACGGAGGGACTCTGAAAACTACCGTATGCAATCTTTCAAAGATCTATTGGATGGCTGTGGAATGATGAATCTGGAAAGTTAAGTATGTCCGTTTACTTGATAGAATGATAGAGATGATAGGAATCTTGTGAAGAAAAGAATTGATAGGGCAGTCTGTGATTTAGAATGGAGACTAACTTTTCCTCTTGCGGAAGCTTTTGCTCTACCCGCGGTAGGCTCGGATCATTGCCCAATCCTTTTTGCTTTATTTGCAAAAAGAGTTAAAAGGAAGAAATCTTTTAGATTTGAGGCCTTTTGGGTAGAGAACGAAGATTGTGGGCACATTATCAAAGAGTCGTGGGACAAATCAGCAGGAAGAGGGGACGATCTGGTCCAAAAAATTAGGAATGTGACAAGCGAGTTGGCAAAGTAGAGTAAAACATGCTTTCCCAACAATTAGCAGCAACTCCAAAGGCTGAAATATGAGTTCGTAGTTCTGATGAACGACCAACACTTGAACCAAGACAACAAAAAAAGAGGGTATATTCTGAACCAAATTGAATTGATGTGGAAAAGAGAAGTGATGTTCTAGGGAATGAGATCCAGAGTGAATTGGCTGAGATAGGGAGATAAGAACACCAAATTATTCCATGCTACCACTATACAAAGAAGACAAAGAAATAGGATTTCGATGCTCAAACAAATGGGGGACGATACTTGGATTAAAGATACATCAAGCATGAAGCAGATATTTTTTCAAAGAGCTTTATACTTCAGCAGGTCCTTGAAACTTCCACCCAGTCTTACTTTAATGCCCTTCTCTAGTGTCAAGCGAGATAAATGTTGATCTATTAGCAAGGGTGACTTTATCATAACTTAAGAAGGTTGTTTTTTATATGGGTTCCTTAAAAGCACCAGGACTTGATGGCATGAACAACCTTTTCTACCACCAGAATTGGGAGATCATTAAGACGGGACTCCTAGAAGAGGTCAATCGTTTCTTTGAAACAAGAGTAATGCACCCCGAGCTGAACAGAACACATATTACGCTGATACCCAAAGTAAAAAATTCAGAAAGACTAGACTAGTTTAGACCTATCAGCTTATACAATTTTCGCATACAAAGTGATCTTAAAGGTCTTAGCTAGCAAATTGAAAAAATGGTTGCCCAACCTGATTGCAGAAGAGCAAACCGCCTTCGTGGGTGGAAGACAGATTCAAGACAACATTCTGGTTGTCCAGGAAGTCTTACATCAAATGAGAGTGAGAAAAATAAGAAAGAGATTCAATGCTATCCTCGAACTAGATATGGAAAAAACTTACAACAGGGTGGAATGAGACTTTTCAGAAGCGTGCCTCCTGAAGATGGGTTTCTGCACGTTTTGGGTGGACAGAGTGATGAAATGAGTCACCTCAGCTACACTAAGTGTAAAGCTTAATAGGGAACCTCTACAATTCTTTCAACCCTCGCGAGGTTTAAGACAAGGGGATCCCATTTCGCCTTATTTATTCATCCTTATGGCTAACACACTTTCAATGCTAATGAGGAAGGCTGTGACTGATGGAACAATCAGAGGAATAAAGTTCAACAGGTTCTGTCCTTCATTATCTCACTTATTTTTTGCCGATGACTCTATCTTCTTTTTGGATGGAAAGCTAATTGAATGTTAGAATCTGGCTCTGGTTCTAAATCAATATTGCTATGTGTTTGGTCAAGAGGTTAATTTCAATAAGTCGAGTCTATTTATGGGGCCAGATTGTCCATATAAGCTACAAGAAAGTCTCGCAAACACCATGAGAGTTCCAGTGATGGATAAAGTAGGAAAATACCTGGAAATACCATCTGATTGGGGGGAATCTAAAAAAGAGATGTTTGCTTGGATTTCTGCGAGGGTGAACACAAAATTAGAAGGCTGGAAGGTGAATTTGATTTCTAAGGCAAATAAGGAGATATTGATTAAATATGTGGTGCATGTCGCGACCCATTTTTTCCTTTACGGAAAATGAGCTAATGGATTATCAACTGGGCCCCCACTCTGAAATGTGGATTGCGGCTTTCTTAGCGCGGGCCCTCCTAGGCCCATATCAAATCACGGCGGGAATAAATTTAAAGGGGTTTATTGACGATAAGAGTCGATCGAATTTGACCTTGGTGTGATTGTGGTGGCATGTGCTATGTGTACATGCATTTGGATTCGCTAATGGTCCTTCTTGGAAGGTGGACCGAAAACCTCACTAATTGATTGGAAGAGATATATTAGTTCTACGAAACTAGAGATTCTGGATCCGGGGACTTGGTTACGTTGGTGACATTACCAATGCCCTTTCGGTACCTAACGTGAGTGATTTTCCTAACTAAGATTTCATGCAAGTGAAAATATGGGCGATGTAAGTTTGATTTGGAGTCTCATGCAGATTGGAAGACTAGTCCTATCAATCACAATCAATATAAATAAAGGGCAATCAAGTGCATAAATAAATCACGTCAATGCACATTAGTTCAAATCAAGAACTTCCTATTATAGCCATAAGAACTTGGAGAAGGTATGATCTAGGGCCAGGGGTAAAATGGAAAAATTTGGAGACAATTTGCCAGAATGACAAAATCATCATTTTTGAGAGGTTTAGATGTCAAATCACTCGAAATAGTCCATGGCCAATCCATTATGGCCCTTTCCCATTTTTTGAAACGTTTTGGGAATATTTTGAATTTCTTCAATTTTTAGAAGATGATTTGCCAAAAGGGCAAAATCGTCATTTTGAAAGGATTGGGGTTCAAAAGACTCAAAATAGGTCATGACCAATTGATTGCGATTATTTCCTATTTTCTGAATTTTTTTGGATTTTTTTTTTTGAATTTCTTCAATTTTTGGCAAACGATTTGCTAAAAGGACAAAATCGTTATTTTGGAAGGATTGGGGTTCGAAAGACCCAAAATAGGTCATGGCTAATTGATTGTATCCATTTCCTATTTTCTAATTTTTTTGGGGGAATTTTCCTGAATTTTTCCAAAATTTTCTGATTTTTTCTTTTTTTTTTTAACGAATTTTTCTTTTTTTTATTAATATTTTTGATTTTTTTTTATTTTTCTGAAATTTTTTTAATTAATTTTTTTGAAGAAAATATTTTTTGTGTCGGATCAGACCCGACCTACGCCTCTCGAGCACCTGGCCCGACCATACGGGTTAAAGGTCGGCCAAAATGACGTAGTTTTGAATTTTGAATTTTGACTTTTTCTGTAATCTTATTTATTTATTATTAAAACTATTTTCCATATCGAGTTAGACCCAGCCTGTGTCTCTCGGGCGCCCACCCCGACCATATGGGTCGGACCGGTCTAAAACGACACCTTTTTGGTATTTTTCCAAAAAAATTTCTATTTTTAACCATTTTTTTAATATTATCCTAAAATCCCTATCGAACATCCCACGGTGTGCCACGTGGCCTCTTGTCAGCCACCAGATCTCTTTGTTTTTTAAAATTTTTTTGAAAATAATTTATTAATATAGAAAACATATTTCTCTTTCTTTTTTTTTTTAAACTTTGAAAGGGCCGGATCGTGACACATGGCCCACCCACGGTCTTCTGATCCGGTGAATTATATATATATATATATATATATATATATATATATAAATCCGAAAATCCTCGATCAGGCACTCCAAGAAGTACCACGTAGCCTCCCATGGTGCGTCTGACCTAGGTTTAATTGATGGAATTAAAAAAACTAGATACGACGGTTCTCCATGTGCCCCTTGGCATCATGATGACCATGAGATCCATTCTTTTTTATTATTTCCGAAAATCACTTAATACATTAAAGAAATTATATATTTTTGAAAATCCTAGATCGCAACACGTAGCAAAACCACGCCGTGGTTTTATGTTTTTTAGTGGAGCCGCCTACCCGCCGACATGGTAGCCTACATGGCGCGCCACGTCAGTGCTGACCGGTAAAACATTGACCAGTTAACCCCCCTCTTGGCCGGAGAAGACGATCGGCAACTCGCCGGAATAGTGAAAATTTCGGCGAGTTAGCCGGAAAATCAAACCCGAGCCCAAACTTTGCAAAATTATCAACCAAATTCTCCCAATAGATCCCCTATCAACATAGTAGCTCATTCAATACGAAAAAAGTGATTTCGAAGCCTGAAATGCCACTGGCTGACTGTGAACAATACCGGTTCCGACTACGATTTTTACGAATTTTGTTTCACCGAAACCTTGTTCTAGTCATTCAATCAGCATCCAAAGAGAGTGTAGAGATTTACCTGAGCTTTTTTTAGAGCACGACGACCTTCGTTTGCACCGGACCAAGTCCTCGACTCGGGTATGGCCCGAGGAGCTCTGACCACCATTAACGACGAGATTTGATGCAAAATAAAGAGATACAGAGGCGTAAGGTTGGCCCTAGGATGTATTTTCAGATGAAAAATTGGCTAAACGACTCTGGAATAATACAACCGAGCTCCAGAATGCACCAACAACACCGGTGACATATTGTCGAACATATGACGTGCATCAGAAAATCGGCATTCGAATAGGAAACGAGAGGAACACGGGCTAAACTAAGGCAAACTAACACCCAAGAATCACTATAGAGGCTTAAACTAACGTCGGTATGCGATCAATTCGGCTCGATTTTGTTTGGGTTAAGAAGGTCATAGTCCTGATGCGTTGACATGCGAGACGGAGTTGTGATGTGTTGACACAGGCCTGGAGTAACGTTGAAAATCTAATGCGTTTACGCGGGTTTATCAATGAGACGGTCTGATGCATTTACGTGGACCGAGCCTGAGGCGTTCTAAACGCGAGCATGAAAGTGAGGAGGCTGGAAAAAGGGTGGAAGGTGTAATCTGGTTTGAAATGCATGCTTGAGTTTAATGATGTGATAAGATGCCTTGATTGCATGCTTGACATCTGTGTGTTACTTTGTTAAAGTGGAATGTCTCATGTGATTTTTTATGAATTATTTGCGTTTGTTTTTACTTGAGTGGACTGTCAGCCTAACCTAGAGTTAGGGCCCACCTTACTGAGATGTATATCTCACCTCGTTATGGGATCTCTTTCTTTACAGATCCTAGGCCCTGAGGTTGTGGCTCATCAGGTTTGGCGACCCCAAGGAGATGTCGGTTTATTTTGACGAGTTCCCTGACGGGCAGGGGACCATCTATATTAGGAAGTGTACAGTCGTTAGGGTAGACGAGGGTGGTAGTAGCTGGAAGCCTCATAGATATGAGGCCTGGTTTAGAAAGGTAGGAGATGTTTCTACGGGGCCACTGAAGGCCACTGAGGTGCCTCATGGAGTGATCCTTAATTGGTGCTATCTTACCCGGGATTCAGTAGAGGCTGAGGGGTCAGTTGCCGGTTCGAGGAACGGTCCTGAGAGGACCCTGACCTTGAAGGATACGGAGGAGGTCATAGTGATTGAGGCTATCGAGGAAGGCCTAGTGAAGCCATCCACGGACGAGACCATCGAGGATACGGTGGAGATTTGCTCAGAGACTTTCTCGGAGTATGAACTTACTGAGGAGGCCGAGAAGACTGATGATTCCAGCAACTCATCTTAGGAGCTCCTGGTTTACTAGTCTGACATTTTGACGGTGACCCTGATGCCCGTTCCTTTTTGGTGATGATGATGGACCTCTTTTGTACTTACCTGTCACCCCTATTGACGAGCGGATCTGGTTTACTATGCTCTGTATGAACATTTAGATCTTATGTATTATTAGTGTTCTCATTACTGAAGTCCCATTTTATATTTGTACAGAGGAGTTATTATATCGTCGCTTCCGCGTGTTTACTTTTTATATGGTATGTCTCTCGAATGTTTGAATCCTTGTACCTCCAGAGATAGTTTGTGCTTGCAGGGAGTCGCGCGCACGTGCCTGGAGCGCGAGTCGTGACAGGTATGAAACAGGGGTGGAAAAACTAACCTTAACTAAAGGTCGCCAGCGGCTTGGGAAACTTCGTCGACGATGCTTCGGATTCCATGAAGCTTGAAGAACGTTCGCTCACTCGTTTTCTCTCTCTCGGCTCTCACTATCGCTAGGATCTCTCTCTCCCTCAAATTTTCTTGAAATCGAGAATCCCCTCGATTCTCTCTCATGGCCGACCCTTATAGTTGAGAGTCGTTCGGGATCGAGGGCGATCATTCACTCCATGCTCCTCCGAAAAAGGACTGTCTCCCCTTCAGTTTTGGTCGTCCCAACACCCTGTTGATCTCGCTCTATTTCTGTCCATGTCTACTCTGCCTCTCTGTTCTGTACGTGAAGAAGAATAGGAGGAGCAGACTCAGTTCAACTAGGTTCGGTCGGGTCCGACCCGATCGACCTGGTTCCTAGTATTTTTCATATTGAGCCTCGAATTGACCATTTTTCATAAAATTGATGTCAAAATCAAACCCCTCAACATGTTTTTCATCTAAAATGGGTGTTCATGTGAGCAATTAAGTTGAAATTTAGTGAAAACCCCAAATTATGCTTAGGATCTGAAAATAATTTTTGCTTAATTGAGGGCTCAAACGATCAAATCAATCCAAATTGAAGCCACCAATGAGTTCCGGACGACGAAAAATATAACGTAGAGGTGTTTGATTGTCATGAATGTGCCTAGAGAGAATTTAATTTTGAGATTCGTGAAACTGGAGACTAAATTGAAAGAAAATTGCGCAATTAGGCCCTTTTGGTTAAAATTGATCAAATTGAAGGGTAAATCGACACAATTTGGGACATTTTGAATTTTCTACCAATTTGAGGCTGTTAAATGTGAATATACCTTTTGATGTAGCTCAATTTTGTCTCGCTCAGATCTGATTAATCTTGAGTAAACTGACCAAAAGGGAAAGGCTAACGCATAACAAGGTACGTGGACCTAGGAAACTCAAAAAAGGAAATGACGCTTTGACCATAATGATTGCCGAGGGAACATTTATAGCCAATAAGGCCGATCAGATAACGATTAAGGAATACAATGCTAGGGTTATAAGGTTGGATCGCGGGTAAAGCTGCTTAACTAATGTACAATTTGCAAATTTTCCTAAATCGAACTATGACGATCGAAGCCGTCGGAGCTAATGATGAACCCTCGCAATTACATGATAACCAAAGCTGTCATAACTTGAGTTATCCTCAGTGTGATGAGAATCACAGAGTTGATACGCGTAACGTTTGCAAAAGCCATCCGTTAGTTCGAAACAAACTGGAATTACGATCGACGGACGAATGATCATGAGATGGAAGCTCAAAATTGGTAATTAAAAATAGAGAATTTTAATTCTGGATAGAAATTTGACAATGTCTCGCCAAATGGTAATTTTGAATTGGAAAAGCGAAGTTTGAACTGAAAGTGCAAAATTATCATTTTGCCCCTCGAACATTTACCTTGCCTTAAAAAATGCAAGAAGGATAAAATGGACTTTTCCCTCACACCCATATGGCTGCCGAAATTGCTATATACAAGGGTCAAAGGATTGAGTCAAAACTAATGTTGCATTATTGGACAATGCCATTTGTCAAGCAAGGAGACCCTCAAGCATTAATAACCTCACCTAACCATGTGTTATCAAATTAGCCTCAATAATATGTGTGAGACAAGTAGAATGAAGACATCATCAGCTGTGTATACCATATCTCTCACGTTCATTGCCTCTTCCTCTCCATTTTTCCAAAATCGAAACTGCCCGAGAAAAACTAATTATGTCCCTTCTATTCGGTGAGATCGATCAGGCCTTTTCAATGGCCATTTGAGGTGCTTCGACTTCTAGAGGTAAGATCTATGTGTCCTTGACAAGCTTCAATTGGAATTTCTTTATTTGGATAAGTAGTTTTATCGATATGAGTTTGAGACTAAAAGTGGACAAAATCTGCGCGAGCTGGGAGAATGTCACCGTATACCCTCTTAGAATTTCCAAATGACCTCAAACTTTTTAGGAGAACTTCATAATATCTAGTACTATGTTCAGATGGTTTATGGCTGCAAGTCATAACATCTAGTACTATGTTTAGATAGTTTATGGATGCAAATAGATGGTGTTAACTTCGATTTTCATGGCTGAACATTAACGGTAAAATCTGGACAGATTCTGACCAAGAGGAGTTCGGGCTATTTCAGCATCTTTGCGGTGTCAACCGACTCCAAATCTCTTGGTGATCCTTCTAAACTTGTAAATGAAGGTCTTGGTATGGTATTTGTACAAAGAGTTAGGCTTGAGATTGAAGTATGGCTCGATTGAGCGGTTAGAACCCAAAATCGGTTATGTTTAAATGATGTATACATGCTAGCCGATTTTGTTTGGGGACTAAATGATGAATATTTGGACTTCAATTGACATATAATGACTTGTATGATATCATGTGAGGGGTCAATGGGAAATGTGAGAAGTGGATTGGAGTTTAAAGGTAATTTAAGGACTAATTGGTGCATGGAACTTTGAGATGTACATCATACCCTTTAAATTGTAGCATGAACCGAGTATATATAGAGGATTAATGGAGGTGTTTTCGCGTATTCGACCAATTGATAAGGCATCCTGAGTTGCCATTTGTTTGGTGATCGAGAGAATGGTTTAATGAAAGTGAAAGTCGATTGTTTCTAATCTGACTTTGAGTGGATTTTGACTCAAAATTGATGAACTTCCTAGAATGGCACGTGGTTCTCGTTTAGTTGTGATCTTGTGGATCGAGGAGGCTCGTTTGGTGTGGATTTTTGCTGATTAATCATTGTAAATGGTTCCTAAACCCTTACTTGTACCCTAGGACGCTACTGCAATGTTGCTTTGTGCAGCGCGATTGTGTGATAAAAGCATGGTAATTGATAGCATGTTATGGAATTGGTCGTGAGCCCTGGGGATAACATCGCGGCCGTGGGCCCTAGCGATGACTGGAGATAACATCGCGGCCGTGGGCCCTGGCGATGCTTTGGCTTTGAGCCCTATGAAACTATATCGTGGCTTGGAGCCCTGGCGATACATCGCGGCCGTGGGCCCTAGCGATGAATAAATGTGATTTTAGGCTAATGTGTGAAGCTTGGATCCTATGGTGTGTGGCATGTTTGATAATGATTTGATATGCCAATTGTTCTATGACAAATGATGCTAAATTGCCATATGCCATTGCTTGCTGATTTCCCTGCATTATCTGTATTTTGTTTTATTTGGTGGGACTAGTGGTTTAGTTTAGGTTGGATTTCACTTGCTGGGATGCAAATCTCACCCCGTAGTGGGACATATTTTTCAGACCCAAACCTTAGCTATGCTACCAATAAGAATGGGCGATCCAAAGGAAACTGTCGTCCCTTTTGATGAATTTCCTACAAAAAGGGGAATTGTTTACGTTTGGAAGAAAACAGTGTGGGTGGATGAAGGAAAGACAAAACTGAAACCTCATCGTTTCGAGGCGTGGTATCGTCGATTGGGAAACAACAACCTGATGGGTCCCTTGTTACTTGAGGAAGTCCCTATGGAGGCCGTGCAAAGCTAGTGCCACCCTTCCCGTTCGGAGATTGAGGTGGAGAATCCAACGTCCGTAAAAGGATCAAAGAATATGCCTGAGAAGTCGAAGTCACCTCCTTCCGAGGAGTACTGAAACTATATAGAAATTTCTGCAGATAAATCAGAATACCTTGAGAAGGAAACTGAGGAAGATGGAGAGGACATTTCTTAGGAGGTTCCATCTGAGACCCTTTTAGAGTATATTCCAGATGAAGACGAAGCTGAAGGAAGCAATAGCTCGAGCGGTTCTTCAGGATAGAGAGGTGCAGTGGCCAAGTTAGGGGTAGGAACGAATTTTGGTGTGTGACTTAAGCTAGGTTTTGAACTAGCTCTTTTTATATTAGCCTGAGTGCCTACCCAGTCTGGTTTGCGTTTTTTATTTTTATTTTTATTTTTGCTAAGAAATTTCCACTGTCGTTGTATGACTTCTATGTATGTTATGTATCTGTACGTGCGTGTTTTTTTTTTATGTCCCAAATTCCTTGTTATGTTTAATTGTCAGGGCGTTGTTTCCTTCCGTTTGTGTATTTCATTTCACTTAAGCTGTGTGGTTCCTGGGGTTTCATTAATGGCCAGCGTAGTGAAATGCCACAGGCTACCGGTGGTAAGCGGGGCGTGACAACTCTATTTAAATGGTTTCAGAGCGAGGTTTGCTCAATTCCAATAGGATGAAGATTGAGTGATAAAGAGTGATGGAAGTTGGACGATGGGGTAGAGAGACCATAGGGGGAAATTCGTTAAAGTCAAACATGAATGCATGGCATAAGAATGGCACATGTGTGTGACATCTTGAATTGGCATGATTGATGTTGTTCTATGAGGACAAGCTTCACACTTAGCATTGTGAATTGTTCGTAAATATTGGTCTAAAGAGTGAGATAATATCTCCGATTATACTAAGTTGCATATGCGTCTAGACTTGAGGTATGGTTGAGACCACTTGTTGATTTGCTCATGAGAATGCCTGAGTGATTGGCTGTTGTTACATGATTGCTGCTTGTTGAGTAGTTTAGAAACAATGAGATACGAGTAAGTGAATTGGATCTCTAATTCTGTGGTGTAATTATGGTGACTCAAGTGAGTCAAGTTGAGAAGCTGGGAATGCTCAAGGGGATGTCAATACTAACAGACTAATGAGTCAGTTGGTCGAGCAGTTTATTAAACTAAAACCGACCCAGTTTAATAGTACTGGAGATCTTGAGTTGGCTCCAAGGTGGATTGAGAAGCTCGAAAAGGCTTTTGAAGTGTTAAGATGTATAGATGAAGAGAATGTGTTGCTAGCTGTGTATCAGCTAGAGGGAATTGTGCATGACTGGTGGAGTGCCTCGAAGTGAGGAGTATTTCTTGAAGGTACAGCTTTGACTTTGGGCTGCTTTCACTGCTGCTTTTAATGATAAGTATTTTTCTAAGACGACATGTGAAAGGAAGCGACTGGAATTTCCGCAGTTACGACAGAATCAATTGACGGTGGGTCAGTATGAAGTTGAGTTTACGAGATTGTCAAGGTATGCACCAAGGTCGGTTAAAGATCCACTTGAGAAAGCGCAAAGGTTTCGAGATGGTCTGAAACTAGAGATTCGTAGTAGGATCATAACTGTGAATATGAGAACGTACAGAGAGATTTATGAGAGGAGCCAAATAATTAAAAGGGATATCAAGGAAAGAGGCGTTGCTTCTGGATCGCGATTTATCCCTCGAAGAGATAATCAACAGTTGGGAAAAAGGCCGATGGTGAACAATCGACGATTTGTTCCTCCGATTCGCAGGAATATCGGCAAGCCGACAAACCAGCTCAACTGGATTTGTCGTATCTGTGGGCAAAGGCATGGAAATGGGCTTGCCCAAGGCAATCATGGAAATGAACCTTGCCCAAGGCAGTCAGGAGCATGTTATAGATGTGGTCAGCTGGGCCACCAAGCAAAAATTGGTCCAAGCCAAGCACCAGTAAATCAAGTTCAAGGACAAATACCATAGACTGGACAACTAGCTGTGGCTCCACAGAACGGCCAGAGTCGACCACCTGCTTAGGGAAGAGTGTACGCTATGGTATGTGGAGAGGAGGAGGAAGCGTCTGGTGTGGGGACATGTACGATTTATTTGTGTGACCAAGTTGCCTATGCCCTGTTTGATCCTAGTGCTTCGCATTCCTTTATATCTTCTCAGTTTGCTGATCTAGTGGGAGTAGAGTTAAAGCCATTAAATGTGCCACTGCATGTTGCTACACCATTAAAAGACAGTGTACTAGTTTTGCTAGGCTGTGTGTATTGTAAAATAGTGATTGGTGGTAGCGAAGAAAGGGTTGATTTGGTTGTGTTACCAATGTATGATTTTGATGTGATTATCAACATGGATTTGTTGATAAAGCAAAAGGTTGTAGTGGATTGTGGTAATAGGGTAGTTCAGTTTACTCGGAAGGTCGCCTTAGTTTTAAATTTGCAGGAAGTCGAGGAGGAACCTCGATTCCTTTGGTTTTGTTGCTTGAAGCGACTAAGTTGTTGAATGAAGGATATCAAGCTTATTTGGCTATTGCGGTAGACACAAGACAGAAGAGCTAAAGCTCAATAGTATAGCCGTAGTACGTGAGTTTCCTGATGTCTTTCGCAAGGAATTGCCAGAATTACCACCTGAGAGAAAGATTGAGTTTGTGATTGAGTTGGCACTTGGAACGGAGCCAATCTCAAAGGCACCGTATAGGATGTCCTTATCTGAATTGAAAGAATTAAAAGTACATATGCAGGAATTGCTGGATAAGGGATTCATTAGACCTAGCGCATCGCCATGGGGAGCATCGATACTGTTTGTGAGAAAGAAAGATGGATCCTTACGATTGTGTATAGATTACAAGCAGTTGAATCAAGTGACCATCAAGAACAAGTATCCTTTACCGAGGATAGATAATTTGTTTGATCAGTTGCAAGGAGCGGCTTTGTTTTCTAAGATAGACTTGAGGACTGGTTATCACCAGTTGAGGATTAAGAAAAAGAATATACCAAAGACTGCTTTCAGAACGAGATATGGGCATTACGAGTTTACAGTTATGCTTTTTGGTTTGACCAATGCCTCTGCTGCATTCATGGATTTGATGCATCGAGTGTTTAAGGAGTATTTGGATCGGTTCATCATTGTTTTTATAGACGACATCTTGATTTATTCGAAGAGTAATGAGGAACATTAGGAACATCTGAGGGTAGTTCTGCAAACCTTGAGGGAGCATTCGCTTTACGCCAAATTTAGTAAATGCGAATTTTGATTGAGTAAAGTAGCTTTCCTTTGTCATGTGACTTTTGGAGAAGGAATTTCAATAGATCCTTCGAAGATTGAGGCAGTGATGAAATGGCCTAGACCTACAATGGTTACCGAGATTAGAAGTTTCTGGGATTAGCAGGTTATTATAGACGATTTGTGGAGAAGTTTTCGTCTATAGCTACTCTGTTGACGAGGCTAATGAAGAAGGACGTGAAGTTCGAGTGGACTGATAAGTGTGAAAATAGTTTCCAAGAACTTAAGCACCGATTGACAACCGCACCTGCATAAATCATTCATTTTGGACCTGGAGGTTATGAAATATATATATCGATGCTTCGCTAAAATGGTTAGGGTGTGTGTTGATGCAACATGGAAAAGTGGTTGCTTATGCCTCAAGACAATTGAGACATCATGAGATGAATTATCCGATGCGTGATTTGGAGCTAGCTGTCATCATCTTTGCTCTAAAGATATGGAGGCACTATTTATGTGGAGAGAGATTTCGAATTTATACAGATCATCAAAGCTTGAAGTATCTATTTTCGCAGAAAGAATTGAATATGAGACAACGTCGACGAATGGAATTACTCAAGGATTATGATTGTGAGATTCTGTATCATCCTGGAAAAGCGAATAGAGTCGCTGATGCACTTAGTCGGAAATCAAGTATTGCCTTTTTATTGGTTAAATGATGATCTTTGTTAGAGGAGTTAAGAGATTCTGAGTTTAAATTAGAAGTTTGCCGACTGTCAAGTTTGGTGTCAACCTTAAGGTTTGAGCTTGAGATTCAGGAAAGAGTAAAGGCTTTGCAATCTACAGACCTAGAGATTCAAAAGATTCTCGAGATGGACGCAACAAAAAGGAAAGCTGAGTTTCAAGTGTCTGAAGATGGAATTATGAAATTTCGAGGATGTCTATGTGTACCTAGTGATGAGGAACTTAAAGAAACGATTTTGTCGGAAGCTCATAGAAGCAATTATAGTATTCACCCAGGTAGCACTAAGATGTATCAGAATTTGCGGCAACACTACTAGTGGAACAGAATGAAAGTGGATGTAGCTAAGCATGTGGCGAAGTGTTTAACCTGTCTGTAGGTAAAAGCTTAGCATTGCAAGCCTAGAGGGTTGCTGCAACCTCTAGAAATTCCTGAATGGAAATGGAAACATGTGACGATGGATTTTGTGATGGGGTTATCGAGGAGTTAGAAAGGCCATGATTCAATATGGGTAATCGTGGATAGATTGACAAAGTCAGCACATTTTATACTTGTGCGAAAGGATTTCGTAATGGATAAGTACGTAGAGTTGTATATGCGTCAGATTGTGCGATTATATGGAGTACCAGTTATGATTAAGTTGAATCAAGATCTCAAGTTTACAGCAAAGTTTTGGAAGAGTCTGTAGGAAGCTTTGGGAACTAGGTTGCAATTCAGTACGGCATACCATCCACAGACTGATGGACAATTAGAAAGAACAATTCAAACGCTCGAGGATATATTGCGATCCTGCATCATAGATTTTAAAGGTGGCTAGGAGGATCAACTACATTTGGTGGAGTTTGCGTATAATAATAGTTACCAGCAAAGCATTGGTATGGCACCGTTCGAAGCATTTTATGGTCGAGCTTGCAAAATGCCTGTATGTTGGGATAAAGTTGGAGAAAGGAGTATCACAGGCCCAGAATTAGTGGAACAGTCCAACGACGCAATTAAAGTCATTAGAGAGAGGTTGAAAACAACACAAAGTCGACAAAAGAGTTATGCTGATAAAAGACGCCAACCACTGGAATTTCAAGTTGGTGACTATGTTTTCCTGAAGGTATCACCGATGCGTGACTTATCTCGATTTAGGAAAAAGGAAAAACTGAGTCCGAAGTATCTAGGTCCTTTTAAAATTCTAGAGCAAATTGGAACTTTAGCCTACAGACTCGCTTTGTCGCCAAACTTATCGCAAGTACACAATGTATTTCATGTGTTAATGCCGAGGAAGTACGAACCAGACTCGACTCATGTTTTGGATTTTGAAACCATCGAGGTTGATTACAAGGTGTCATATGTGGAAAAGCTCGTTAGAATCGAGGATCGAAATGAGCAAGTCTTAAGGAATAAGACGATTCCATAGTTAAAGTGATATGGGAGCATCACGAGACTAAAGGAGCAACGTGGGAAAGCAAAGAAGCTATGGGACGTCAATACCCCCGTTTGTTTACTTAAGTTGGGTTTATTGTAAATTTCGAGGACGAAATTTCTATAAGAGAGGAAGAATTGTGACATTCTGAATTTCTTGCAATTTTGAGGCTGTTGAATGTGAATGCACCTTTCAATGTAGTTCAGTTTTGTCTTGCTCAGATCTGATCAATCTTGAGTAAACTGACCAAAAGGGAAAGGTTAACGCATAACAAGGTACGTTGACCTAGGAAACTCGAAAAAGGAAATGATGCTTTGACCATAAGGATTGTCGAGGCAACATTTATAGCCAATAAGGCTGATCAGATAATGATTAAGGAATACAATGCTAGCGTTATACGATTGGATCGTGGGTAAAACCACTTAACTCATGTATAATTTGCAAATTTTCCTAAATCGAACTATGACGATCGAAGCCGTCGGATCTAGCGATGAATCCTCGCAATTACATGACAACCAAAGTTGTCATAACTTGAGTTATACTCAGTGTGACGAGAATCACAGAGTCGATACGCCTAAAGTTTGCAAAAGTCGCTCGTTAGTTCGAAACAAACTGGAATTACGATCGACGGACGAATGATCATGAGACGGAAGCTCAAAATTGATAATTGGAAATAGAGAATTCCAATTCTGGATAGGAATTTGACAATGTCTCGCCAAATGGTAATTTCCAATTGAAAAAGCGAAGTTTGGACTGAAAGTGTAAAATTACCATTTTTCCCCTTGACTATTTATCCTTGCCTTAAGAAATGCAAGAAGGACAAAATGGACTTTTTCCTCACACCCATATGGCTGTCGAAATTGCTATATACAAGGGTCAAAGGATTGAGTCAAAGCTAATGTTGCATTATTGGACAATGCCACTTGTCAAGCAAGGAGACTCTCAAGCATTAATGACCTCACCTAATCATGTCTTATCAAATTAGCCTCAACAATATGTGTGAGACACGTAGAATAAAGACATCATCAGTTGTGTATACCATATCTCTCACGTTCATTGCCTCTTCCTCTCCATTTTGCCAAAATCGAAATTGCCCTAGAAAAACTGATTATGTCCCTTCTGTTCGGTGAGCTCGATCAGGCCTTCCCGGTGGCCATTTGAGGTTGCTCGACTTCTAGAGGTAAGCTCTATGTGTGCTTAACAAGCTCCAATTTAAATTTATTCATTTGGATAAGTAGTTTTATCGGTATGAGTCCAAGACTAAAACTTGACAAAATTTGCGCGAGCTGGGAGAAGGTCACCGTATACCCTCTTAGAAATTCCAAATGACCTCAAACTTTTTAGGAGAGCTTCATAACATCTAGTACTATGTTCAGATGGTTTATGGCTGCAAGTCATAACATCTATTACTATGTTTAGATGGTTTATGGCTGCTAGTAGATGGTGTTAACTTCGGTTTACATGGTTAAACATTAACGGTAAAATCTTGACAGATTCTGACCAAGAGGAGTTTAGGCTGTTTTGGCATCTTTGGGGTGTCAACAGACTTCAAATCTCTTGGTGAGCCTTCTAAACTTGTAAATGAAGGTCTTGGTATGTTATTTATGAAAAGAGTTAGGCTTGAGATTGAAGTATGGCTCCATTGAGCGGTTAGAACCCAAAATCGGTTATGTTTAAATGATGTATACATGCTAGCCGATTTTGTTTGGGGACTAAATGATGAATATTTGGACTTCAATTGACATATAATGACTTGTATGATATCATGTGAGGTGTCAATGGGAAATGGGAGTAGTGGATTGGAGTTTAAAGGTGATTTAAGGACTAATTGATGCATGAAACTTTGAGATGTACATTCTGCCTTTTAAATTGTATGAACCGAGTATATAGAGGATTAATGGAGGCGTTGTCGTGTATTCGACCAATTGATAAGGCATCTTGAGTTGCCATTTGTTTGGTGATCGAGAGAATGGTTTAACGAAAGTGAAAGTCGATTATTTATAATCCGAAATTGAGTGGATTTTGACTCAAAATTGATGAACTTCCTAGGACGGCACGTGGTTCTCGTTTGGTTGTGATCTTGTGGATCAAGGAGGCTCGTTTGGTGTGAATTTTTGCTGATTAATCACTATAAGTGGTTCTTAAACCCTTACTTGAACCTTAGGATGCTACTGGAAAGTTGCTTTGTGTAGCTCGATTGTGTGATAAAAGCATGGTAATTCATAACATGTTATTGAATTGGCCATGGGCCCCGGGGATAACATCGCGGCTGTGGGCCCTGGGGATAACATCCTGGTTGTGGGCTCTGGCGATGACATCACTGCCATGGGCCCTGGCGATGCTTTAGCTTTGAGCCCTACGAAACTATATCGCGGCTTAGAGCCCTGGCAATACATCGCGACCGTGGGCCTTGACAATGACTAAATGTGATTTTTGGTTAATGTGTGAAGCTTGGATCCTATGGCGTGCGGTGTGTTTGATAATGATTTGATATGTCAATTGTTTTATGACAAATGATGCCGAATTGCCATATGCCATTGCTTGCTGATTTTCCTACATTATCTGCATTTTGTTTTATCTGGTGGGACTAGTGGTTTAGTTTAGGATGGGTTTCACTTGCTGGGATGCAAATCTCACCTCGTAGTGGGACATATTTTTTAGACTCGAAACCTTAGCCATGGTACCGATAAAACTAGGTGATCCAAAGGAAACAATCGCCTCTTTTGATGAATTTCCTACAAAAAGGGGAAATGTTTACGTTTGGAAGAAAACGACAGTGTGGGTGGATGAAGGAAAGGCAGAGCTGCGACCTCACCGTTTTGAGGCGTGGTATCGTCGACTGGGAAATAGCAACCTGATGGGTCCCCTGTTACCTGAGGAAGTCCCTATGGAGGCGTGCCAAGCTGGTGCCACCCTTCCCGTTCAGAGATTGAGTTGGAGAATCCAATGTCCGCAAAGGGATCAAAGAATATGCTCGAGAAGTCGAAGTCACCTCCTTCCGAGGAGTACCGAAACTATATAGAAATTTCTGCAGATAAATCAAAAGACCTTGAGGAGGAAACTGAGGAAGATACAGAAGACATTTCTGAGGAGGCTCCATCTGAGACCCTTTCAGATTATATTCCAAATGAAGACGAAGTTGAAAGAAGTGACAACTCAAACGGTTCTTCTGGATAGAGAGGTGATGTAGCCAAGTTAGGGGTAGGAACAAATTTTGGTGTGAGGCTTAAGCTAGGTTTTGAACTAGCTTTTTTTATATTAGCCTGAGTGCCTACCCAGTCTGGTTTGCGTTTTTTTTTGTTTTTTTTTTTTGCTAAGACATTTCCACTGTCGTTGTATGACTTCCATGTATGTTATGTATCTGTACGCGTGTGTTTTTTTTTAATGTCCCAAATTCCTTGTTATGTTTAATTGTCAGGGCATTGTTTCCTTCCGTTTGTGCATTTCATTTCACTTAGGCCGTGTGGTTCTTGGGATTTTATTAATGGCCAGTGTAGTGAAATGCCACAGGCTACCGGTGGTAAACAGAGCGTGACACAATTTCACTTCAAGGTTCTTGATATCAATGTCATGACTTATTGAAAGCAAAAATTGGAAATTAAAAGACTCAAAAATGAATTTTTATACTCGATTCGGGTTTATGTTTATGAAGGAACATAATAGCCCAAGTTGAATTTTTTAGATTTAAAAAGACCAACTTGAATAGGGAATTAAAATAAAATTATTGACTATTTTTGTGCATTTTTATGACCACGAATGGTAATTTTCTGAATTTTTTGGTATTTTTACATTTAAATAAATTCAAAAAAATATTTGAAATTACAAAAAATATTTTTGTTCAAAATTGATTTTCAAGGCTTCCAAAGTTGATTTTTTAATTTATACAATATTTTGTTAATTTTAATTAATTTTTTAAAAATAAAATTGAAATAAAAGATGATTAAAAATCAGGTGTCAACAACTGTCTCTATTTGAGAGTGACCTCGTCAGAGGCTGCTCTCAAAGACAAAATGACACTTGAGTCTTAACCGACTCGACTGGAAGAAGAGAAATGCCATGACATCGGATTCTTAAACCTCTTGATGAAAGCTCAAATTAATCCTTGGTTTGCCTTGACAACTTGAATATGGGCACGAGAGAGAGCTTTACTTGAAACTCACCTGTCGGATGCTGTCCTTGCGGAATCTGAGGGCGTTGTTATGCTCCTAGGTCGTTAGAATCGTGGGCTCGCCCTTTTTTGCTTTTTCTTTTGCAACCTACTATCAACTACACCAGACTCGCTTCTTTGTAACTTCTCACCCACTATACCTGACTTTTATTTTTCCTTTCATACCTTCCTATCCACTATGCCAGGTTTATGGTGACTCTACGGGTTTATACGTTGAGACATGACCTCTCGGGTTCGCTCTTATACGTTGAGACATAACCTTTCGGGTTCGCTTTTATGGTTTGAGACATGACCTTTTGGGTTCATGCTTTTGAAACGGTAAGAGAGGTTTAACTCGTATCTTGGGTCGGTTTACTTGTATGTTTTAAGGGAGTCCCATGACGCTGACTAGCGAGGTCAGAGGGGATTTTTTTTTAAAGGATTTTTTCTTGTTTTTTTAAAAGGATTCCCATGACGAGGGTTCTCCAAGTTAGAGGGGATTTTCTTGTTATTTGGTCGAAAAGGATTCCCATGATGAGGGTTCTCCACGTCAAAGGGGATTTTCTCTAATTTTGGCATGGGGTTCCCGTGACGAGTATTCTCTACGTTAGATGAGATTTTCTTTTGTTTTGAAAAGATTTTTTTAAAGGGTTCCCATGACGAGGGTTCTCCACGTCATAGGGGATTTTCTCCTGTTTGAAAAGGGTTTCCATGACGAGGGTTCTCCACGTCAAAAGGAAAATTCTATTGTTTTGAAAAGGCTTTCCCATGATGATGGTTTTCAACGTCATATGGGGTTTTTGTCTGATTTTGAAAGGGTTTTCCCATGACGATGACTCTTGATATCAGCGGGGATTTTCTCTTGTTTTGAAAATAATTTCCATGACGAGGGTTCTCCCTGTCAAGAGGATTTTCTTTTGTTTTGAAAAGATTCTCCCATGACGATTATTTTCAACGTTAGATGGGGTTTTTCTCTTGTCTGATTTTGATGGGTTTTTCCCTGCTTTTAGAAAGGACCTCCATGACGAGGGTTCTCCCAGTCAGGAGGATTTTCTCTTATTTTGAAAAGGCTCTCCCATGATGATGGTTTTCAACATCAAATGGGGTTTTCCTTTTTGTTTTCCCTTTTTGGAAAGGTCTTGAAATTTAACGAGAGTTCTGTTTGGATGTTTTTGAAAATTTCATTTTGACAAAATTTCATTTGGATATGTTGATGATGTAGGGAGGCTATCCGAAATATCTCATCTTGCAATGATCCCAATTTTCTTGTGGGAATGATTCTCGATTCAATTGATATCAGGTCATCGAAAGATTTCTCTAAATGCCGGCCGGAGTTTACTTGTCCAGGAGGGCTTCTCACAATTTTCATTGGGTTTCTTTTCATTTAAGACAACATTTGAATTTTTCTCTTGAACCTATGCTCAAGGCTTCGTAACTCGTGTTGTATTCCCTTGGTTGATCAGAAAGGGCTTTTAAGGGACTGTAATGCTATGCTTGGTCCGTGGTTTTCAAAGGAGGCTCGCAATCGAGTCGAGGCCAATGAACTGAAAGTCTTCATTATATGCTTCCGGTTTACAAGTCAAGAACCTGTAAGAATGAGAGAGAAATAATCTTGCTCGTACCTCTTCGAGTGATACTTATGATCATTTTAACTTTGCGTTAACTCAAGTGCCCTAGTCGGAGAAGACTTTTCGAGGGTTATAACGCAGGTGAGGATTGGGGATTGAAAAAAGGCCTGTTTTTTTGCTCAGAATATATGAGAGGGGTTTGACGTTGATGATCATTGTGAATCAGCCATTGGTCTTCTCAACCCATTAGTCTCCAAAAGGCACCATCATAGCGACAAGGATTGAAGGTTGATGTTGGTATTATTGCTACTTGAACGTGATCTATTAGAGATATATATATATATATATATATATATATATATATATTTTACTCCCTCGAGGATTTTCTTTTGCTCCATTGAGGATTAGCATGTGGATATCGCCAATTTTCAGCATTTTTTATTTTCATTGTCTCATATTTTTCTAGAGTCCGGAAACTTACATGGGCATTAGCCTTGCTTTTACTAGGCACTTTGCTTTTTCTCTTTTTTTTTTCTATTCTCTGCTTCTTTGATGCCCGAGATTCGTTCTCTCTTTTTTGGAATCCCTTTTTTGAAATTGCTATACTTCAAGAGAATCAATTTGGAAATGTTTTATAGCCTTGATCCTAGTCTTTAGTCTCCTTTTGATGCAACCTTCTTCTTGAAATGAGCAATGATCACTGACGGAGTTTTTGAAAGGAATGCGCAAGCTCAATTGGGTTGTGCAAGGGATTAAGGTGTGTATGATAGAGAAACAACCACTTTTCATTGTTCTAAGGTACCTGAGTCTCAGCATGAGTTTAAATGCAAAGAAACACCCAAAGATTGATGTTAATCCGAGCAAGAAAATTTCTAACCATTTACCTCTTGCCGTTGTTTGAATTTCCTCTATTTGGCCCCGATGTGAAGTGGTTCTTGACAGGGTTGTAGAAATGAAACCTTCGCTCAAAGTGGTTAAAGATGGTCACCTGTCGTGTTGGGATGGAAAAAAGAATGCCTTTCGTCGTCTCCACCTGGGTAACACTGCAAATGATTCCTACATCCTCGAGCGCGGCTTCTGTCCTAATACTCACTCAACTCTCGAGTGTATGGGACGTGCTTAAGGGTAGATTGCCTCCTTTCATTCAAGTTTCTTCATGGTCTGTTCAAACAAAGGCTTGATAACGTCGTTTTAGTTTGAGTAGAAAATCCTTCCCACAAGTTTCTGAGTATCCGGGACGCGTTCCAAGATATTTGGATAACCAAGGTGGCTTTTGTTTGCATGAAGATGTGATTTTCAAAAATCTTTTGAAAAGTATTTTTTTCGAAATTTAAAGGATCTAAGAATTTCCAGAGTTGGAATGCAAACAGAGTGATTCCCACGGCTTTAGGTTGTCAGAGATAAGGGAAATGACACTTACCTGCTTGTGATGGTAGAGAGTTCCAATAAAAATAAAGGAAACTATGTCAGTTCATGCCGTTAAATCCGGAGAGAATTGAAATGATACAACTTTCCCCTTGACCATGTGTTTCAACTCTAGATATAATCGCAGAGCTGCAGAATTTTAGATGGCCATGTTATTTTCGATTATTGGCTCTCCTTTCTCTTTTCTTCTTTTTCTTTTTTGGCACGTTCAAAGAGGTCGGATTACGACGGATTTCATCCCCTGGCCTTTTGCTTCCTCTCGCTTGGGAAAACGAGTCGGATTTCTACTACCTTGTCTAGCTGTTCTCCTCTATGATTGCCCGCAAGGAGAAATAGAGATGATGCATATGTCTAAATATACATGTCTGCATGATATGTATACGAAGGTCACCGAATGACTCGAGTTCTTTGAAACGAGCATCGCTCGGGGCTTGTGATGCATTCAAGAAAAGTATTTATTGACTGCATCGGAATTTACAAGGTGCCCCAGTTCCATTTTATCCATGTTTACAAGGATTAAGGCTCCTCCAGGAAGGACTTTTTTAACCACGTAAGGTCCTTCGTAATTTGGAGTGAATTTGTCCTCAAGATGCGGCTTGTTGGGGAGCGTCTTCCTTACGACGAGATCATCAGCCTCGAACATTCTCGGTCGGACTTTTTGATTGAATGACTTAGCTTCAGACGCTTCTTGTCTATCAACTTTAGCTGCTTGTGTCTCTATTCGACCCATTTTGCCTAGTAAGCTCGATATGTGATAGGATTCTTAATGACGGGATCTTTGTTTCAACGGGTAGAACTGCCTCTATTCCATATACCAAAAAGTAAGACGTTGCCCTAGTGGAAGTTCTGATCGAGGTGCGATATGCCATAAGCGCACAGGGTAACCTTTCTTGCCAATCACGGTAGTTCTCTGCTGTCTTAGCCAAGATCTTCTTGATATTCTTGTTTGCTGCTTCTACCACTCCGTTCATTTGGGATCGGTAAGGCGATGAATACATTGAAGCTACTCAGAAGATTATCCACTGTTTCATTGTTCTGACTCGAGCCATTATCAGTCACAATGGCTTGAGGGGTCTCATATCTCGAAATGATGTCTTGCCTTATGAATTTAGCCACGTTCTTTGCAGTCACATTAGTGTATGAGGCAGCTTCTATCTACTTCATGAAGTAATCGATTGCCAAGCCTCAGACATCGGGTACAGCTCGGTGGAGGTGCGTTTATTCTGTCTCTATATACTTGACGTTGATGATACGACCTCGTATGCTGATTGCAATTTGACTCCAAAGTCAACTAGTAATACCCTAATCACATGATTTTTTTGTCGAGGAGATGGCCATTCATGTGTGGGCCACATTCTCCCCCATGAATTTCACTCATAAGTGACCTAGCTTCATTGGTGTCCACGCACCTAAGTAGCTTTGAATCATAAGATTTCTTGTAGAGAGTTTGGTTGCTAAGGAAAAACTTGCCGGCCATCTTTGCTATGTATTTCTTATCTCCCGCTTGAGCGCCTGCAGGCAATTCCCCTTTTGCCAAGTAGCTCTTAATGTCGTGATACCAAGATTGATCATCGAACCCCTCTTCAATTGCAATCCAGTGCACAGGTTCTTGGGTGATGCCAATCCTCAGCGGCTCGATGTCTATGCTATTTGTTACTTGGCACAAGGAGGACAAGGTAGCTAATGCGTGACATTCTGATTTCCAGTCAATCTCAGGCTCATTAATGAAAAGTAAATCTAGAGATGTATTTCAGTCGTATCTCGCTCGAATTTGATCAATTCGAGTAGGCTGACCAAAAGGGAAAGGCTAACGCGAGACAAGATACGTGGATCTAGAAAACTCGGATAAGAAATAACACTTTGACCATGAGGATTGTCGAGGGGATATTAAGAACCATCAAGAGGCCGATCTAAAAACGATTAAGGAATGCATTTGCTAGTGTTATACGATCGGAGCGCGGGTGATGCCACTTAACCAAGGTATAATTTACAAAATTTTTCTAAATTGGACAGTGACGATCGAGACCATTAGGACTAGGGATAGACCCTCACAAATACATGACAACCAAAGTCGCCACGAATTGACGAGCCCTAAATGTGATATGAATCACAAGGTCGACACGCGTAATGTCTGCAAAAGCCTCCCGTCAGTTCGGGATAGGCTGGGACCACGTCTGATAGAGAAAACCATCAGAAACGAATTTCGAAAATTGAAAATGAAGAATTAAAAATTCCAACGTTATGTTCGGATTAGCCGTCGCCTTATCGAAGATTATTGGAACGAGAAAAATGACGTTCCGAAAGTCGGGAGTAAAATTACCATTTTGCCCCTCAAGCTTAAGCCTTGCCCATGCAAATAAAGAAGGGCATTTTGATCTTTTAAACCACCCCAAGGCTGCCAAAAAAGGAGGATGAATTGTGGCCATTGGATCAAGCTTAAATAACACTTGGACATGTGCCAAAGGATGGACTAAAGAGTGGTCATGTCCACTATTGGCCACCTACCATTCAACCCCTTGACTTGAGCCTTGTATATAGACTCTTTTCTTTCTCTTGACCGGCTAGACACCCCCCACAAACCCATGACCACATCTTCTTCTTCCTTCTTCTTCTCTGCCGTTGGCGACAGCTTTTGACCCTCCTATTCGCCTCCGTCGACGCCGCCTTTCGGCCACCACCTGGACTCCAGTTGACTACACCCTCTTAGTTTAACCTCTTGCTGACCTCCTCGAAGTGGAAGCACATTGATTCGACTACCGAGGAGCTCCGGCCAAGCATTTCCCCGGAAGCCGACGAAAACTGACCCTTTCTGAGGCAGACCAAGTTTCTGACCCCTTAGGACATCGAAATGTTGAAATGTTGCGACCACATTTTATGGAGATCTAGGAGACTTGTATATCAGTCTGTGGTAAATTGGAGCTTGATTTGATGAAGTTTTGACCCCAAATGAGTCTTGTGAACCTTGGATAGAAATTGTCGGTTTACTGACTTGGAGGATCCGGTGACTTTCGAAGAGATTTCGGCGACGACGCGACTTCAAACTCTCGGTGAGACTCTTAGACCCTTAGATAGACATGTTAAGAAGTAGGTTAGTGATTAAATGATGGATTTGGTGGAGATTTAGGACTGGTTATGCTCGGTTTGCACAGAACCGAAAATAGCCGGTTCGGTTTTGTGCAAGACCGAATCTGTGGAGGCTAATGGCTATGGGTTTTGAATCTCAAATTGGTGATTTAGACATGCCAGAATGATGAGGATGTGTTAATGAAGGTTTGTGATTCATGGATGGGTGAATTAGACATGGAAATTGACAATTGGTTGGAATTACCTAGGTTGTACGGTGAGATTGGTCTTGGAACATTGAAGGTCGAATCTTTAAGGGCTCAAAAAGAGAATTTTGTGGCATCAAGCTCAAGGTAAGGGAATTCATAACCTTAGGATAGGAAGATTGGACTCGATTGGGCGAGTCGGGTGGAATTGAGATGGTATTTTGGGAGGCTTGGCATGAATGGTCCTTGTGAATGCTATGAGAGTATAGATGACCCTAATGTTTGCTTATGCTTGTCTCTTGAGTAATTGGTTACATGTGAATGTGTATTGAATCGTCTTGCATGCCATGGATGCATTGTTTATGCATGAACTGCACTTGGCTTTATGTGCATGATTTGTGATTGTGGCATGGCGGAGACGAGGCGAGACCCTGATGCGTATGAGATGTGGGTGAGGTGGTTGATATCCTAAGGTACTGAGGCGCGGGGTTGGAATTGTGTGGCCCCCTGATGAGATCTAATTGCGAGGTTGAGATGGCCACGGTCCTGATGCGTTTACGCGGGACGGAGATATGAGGTGTCGACACTGGCCTGGAGTATCATTGAAACCTGATGCATTTACACGGGCCAAGCTTAATGGGATCTAATCGCGGGCATGAGAATGAGGCAGGCGGGAGATGGTTGATGTGGTGAAGTGGCGGGATGGGTGTGCGTAATCATCTGAGTGTGCATGATGTCATAGCTGCATGCCTGTCATCTGTGTGTTGTCATATTTTATTGTACTTGCTTGTTCATCTGTGAGCTTGAATTATTGGGGTATGTGACTGTCTGAGTGGACTATCGGCCTAACCTAGGGTTAGGACTCTTTTACTGAGATGTGTATCTCACCAAGTTGGGGACCCTTATTTTTACAGATGCTAGGCCTTAACGATGTGGCCTATTCGATTTGGAGATCCGAAGGAGATGTTCACTTATTTTGATGAGTTCCCTGACGGGTAGGGAATTATTTATGTTAGGAAGTGTACTGTTGTTTGGGTAGACGAGGGTAGTACGAGCTGGAAGCCTTATCGATATGAGGATTGATATAGGAAGGTTGGGGACGTGTTTATCGGGCCGCTGAAGCCCTATGAGGTACCCTAGGGAGTCGTCCCTCGTTGGTGTCACCCCACCAGAGACTTAGACCAGGCTGAGGGGTCGATTGCCGGTTCTAGGATTGGACCGGAGAGGACCCCGACCATCGAGGACATGGAGGACGAGGTCATTGTGTTGGAGGCGACTGAGAAGAATCTCGCGGAGTCATCTGCCGAGGCAACCATGGAGGATACTATCGAGGTTCGCTCAAAGACCTTCTCAGAGTATGAGCCCACGGAGAACACCGAGGACTCCAGCTGCTCGTCTTAGGAGCTCCCAGTTTGTCAGTTTGATCCCTTGGTGGCGACCCTGACCCCGTCTCTTTTGGATGTTGATGATGAACCCTTTTTGTGTACTTACCCCGTCGCCCCTCTTGTTAGCGGAGTTAGTAGCTATGCGTCTGTATGATCAGTTGGGTTTTATGTATGACGGTATATTCGCTATCCAGGTCCCATTTCACTATTTGTATTGAGGAGTTATTTCATTATTGCTTCCGCGTACTTAATATTTATTATGTATCTCGACTTATTTATGGATCTTGGGACCACGAGAGATATTTGGTTTGCTTGCAGGGAGTCGCGTGCTTGTGCCTGGGGCGTAGGGCATGACATAATGCATCGACAAAGTGATTCTGCATCCTTGACAGATACTCGAAATCGATCATTTCAAATTCCTTGGTTACTTCCTCTAGGAATTTATGGTTGGGATGAGCTTAGAATCCCTTGTTTTCCATTCTTTTTAGGTCTATAGGATGATTAATATCGAATCCTTGTAAACCTGCAACTTGTGCACTTTTATGCTGAGGGTAACTGTAACCCAAGGATACTAGCTTCATATTCTACCACGTAATTGGTGCATGGGAATGTTAACTTCGCGGCCACAGAGCAGTGTTGGCCATTTGGAGATATCAAAATTTCCCCAGTACCTGCCCCCGCTAAATTGATCACGTTATCAAAATACATGGTCCACTTATCATCCGAGAGTGTCAGAATATGTCCCTCGGCCTCCTCCTCTTCAAAGGGGTCATGCCCTTGTGAACTTTCAGCAAGCATATCGATGATGGCTCGCCCTTTTACTGACTTCTGATTCGAGCTCTTTTTGTCAAATTCAGAAAGGAGTACTTGCTACTTAGCCAATTTCCCCATCAACGACGGCTTCTCTAGTAGGTATTTAACCGGGTCATTCTCCGTGACTAATTGGATAGTGTGGTGAAAGGTGTACTGTCTTAGTCTGTGGAGTACCCAGATTAGTGCGACGCACGTTTTCTCTACTTCCGGGTATTTTGCCTCTGACGTGATGAAATTCTTGCTTAGGTAATAAACAGCTCGCTCTTTGCCATCCTCGGGGTTTATTCGAGTGAGTAAAGCTCCTAGAGACTCATGGTGGATAGTGAGGTAGAGGGTCAGAGGAACGTCAGGGATCGCGGGCACCAGTATTTGGCGGACTAACCAGATGTTCTTTGATCTTGTCAAAAGCCTGCTGACACTCGTGTTCCCACTTGATCTTTGCATTTTTCTTCATAAGTTTAAAGAACGGTTTGGCTGTTTCTAAAAGCTGGGATATAAAGCGAGCGATGTAATTAAATCTTCCCAGAAGGCTCCTCACCTCTTTAATTGTTGAAGGGGCCCCAAGACTAAGGATAGCATGGACCTTGGTGGGGTCAATTTCGATGCCGCGATTGCTAACTATGAACCCCAATAGCTTACCAGAATTTGCGCCGAATACACATTTTGTGGGATTTAGCCTTAGCTTGTACTTCTTGAGTCGTTCGAACAATTTCTTCAATACAATAGTGTGGTCTTCACCATACCTGAACTTCGCTATCATATCGTCCACGTACACCTCTATCTCTTCATGCATCATATCGTGGAAAAGGGTAACCATCGCCCTCTGATAAATTGCCCCAGCATTCTTTAGGCCAAACGGCATAACTTCATAGTAGAAGGTGCCCCAAGGTGTGATGAATGATGTCTTGGCTTTATCCTCCTCCCTTATGCGGATTTCGTTGTAGCCAGAGAACCCATCCATAAAAGAAAACCACTCAAGTCCAGCCGTACTATCAACCAAGACATCAATATGCGGTAACGGAAAGTCGTCTTTAGGATTAGCCTTGTTCAAATCTCGATAATCCACACAAACTCGAACTCTCCTGTCCTTCTTCATGACATGAATGATATTAGCGATCCATTCTGGACATGCAATTGCCTTGATAAATCCTACTTTGAGGAGCTTCATTACCTCTTCTTTCATTTTCTTCGCTAACTCGGGTTTCGTCCGCCTAAGTCTCTACTTTTTAGATAGAATACTAGGATCGGTCGATAACATATGTTCCACAATACTAGGGTCTAATCCCAGCATGTCCGCATATGACCAGGCTAAAATGTCCTGGTATTCTCTAATGAGTTCAATTATCCTGAACATCTCCATTGATGATAGACTTTCACCGATCTTTACTTCCCTGACATTCTCTAAGGTTCTTAGGTTTACTGAAACGGTACCTTCCACGGTGGGTGGTTTGGATTCTTCATGACAATCTCAACTATAATTAATCTCTCCCAGATTCTGCTCCTCGTCTTCTCCTTCAATTTGGAGGTAGCTCCCTCTCGAGAACTCTAGTCATTTAACAACCTGCTATGCATGCTTGGAATGGTATGCTTGAAATGTCATGAAGATGGTTAACTAACATATAATAGGAAGAGTTTATGCATAATGAATTTCTTTGGAAGATATCTTGGAGAAATTTAAATCTGAAAACGTGAGATAAGGGCTAGTCCTCATATCATTAGACATGCTTGCTTCCCAAAAACTTTAAAAACTAGGATACATGTGGGAAATCAGGTTTCAAGGCTTTTCTTCTTCTTTTAACTCTCATTTCTTTCGTCCTTTTCTTTTCTCTAGTTGGGTCATCATCGACTGATTTGTGGTTCCCACACGTCCTCATTTTTTGATTGATTTTGTTTTTACTTTTTGATTTTTTTATTTAATAATGTTAAAACGTAAAACATGGGTGAAAGCTCGAGGCATCTAATGTGGATTTAGATGCATCGAAGAGAGATAGAAATGTCTTTACTCAATGGCGGGAGCGTCGCTATTGATCGATTCGATGATGACATTGACATAATCCTCCAAAAATAAGTTGGCCAAATTGGGTTCTTTCGTCATAGTATCCATCCTCTCATCCTCTAGCCATTGGACGATTCATTGAAGAATCGACTTAGAGGAGTTTCGAACATATTCCCCTTCCCTTTCCAAGTGCTTGATCCTAGAAATTAGCCGTTGCGACTTCAACTCCCCGCGTAGTCCTCTGACTTGTAGTGGTGACACGACTCTGCTCTATAACCTAGTACATGGCAGCTCTTTACTGTTACCAGACTAATTGGTTCACGAATCCATTTGTAATACTTGTCTAAATTCAGGCCCGGGACAAAATCATGTCGTCTCAATATTTTCCCTACCATGATCGACGACTTGGAGCAACTTGAAGTTCTCATGGCTGCAATAGCTGGCACATGCATAATGTACATCTTCTCCATGGCATGGAAGCTTGACTCCTCTCCAGATGATGGTTCCACCAGTGGAATAGTGTCTATTTGGCCCGTCAAGTGGTCAGTTTCTGAATGTACTGTGATCAATTTGTTGTCAACGACCATTTGGACTTTCTGGTGTAAACTGGATGGTACGGCTTCAACTGTATGATTCCAAGGCGTCCCCAATAATAGACCAAATGATGCGGGGATATCCATGATCTTGAAGTTGATCAGGAACTCTGTCGGGCCTATAGTGATAGGAACTTCAACCTCCCCAATCACTTCGCCTTGCCCCGTCAAATGCTCGAATGGTGGATTTCGAAGACTTAATTGAATCCTCCTTTACTCCCAAACTTCTAAGCGTATTCAATGGGCATATGTCAAATGTCGATCCATTGTCCATGAGGACTCGAGACACTCGTTTGCAACAACATATTGCAGATATGTAAAGCGCCTTGTTGTGTCCTCACCCCTTCGGCGTGAAATCCTCGTCCAAAAATGAGATTTGGTCTTTCAAAAGGACTGCGCCCACAAAGCCTTGTAATTGGGCCTCATTGATTGTTTCGGGTACATGGACCTCGTTAAGCACTTTCAAAAGGGCGCTCTGATGTCTTAAAGAGTTCCAAAAGCAAGATCTGTGCAGGCATTTTCCTTAGCTGCTCGACGATCTTGAACTCACTAGTTCTCATAATAACTAGGATGTGTTTGGCATCTTTCTCCATTACTCATTTCTTTTGAGTTTCTCCCTTCTTTTGGACTTGGCATCTCCCAGAGCGATTGATGACATCTACATCGCCGGTGTTGTAATTCCAGTGTACTGCTTTAAGGTTGTAAGCCTATACTGCAGAGAGCGCTATCAACAAGGGTCTGTCTTTCGTGACTTCGTTCTCGTGAAATCTACCCGACTCCTTCACTGCCTCGGTCTTGATCTCATCATCCTTCTCATGCATGCTGTCAAACACAGTGAGGTTGATCACAAGCAGTATTCCTTCCACCATGTTAATAGACCCGTTTAAATATAGCTCCTCTGAATTGTACCCCTCTTTCGAGCTGGATGGACAAGTCTCGGTAGAGGTGGATCCAGACTTGGAGGGTCGAAACTCTTCATTCATCCTCTTTAAGAATTGAACTGTGCTTTCCGTTCTTCCGATCATTGAGCCTCTAATTTGATCATGCTGCCAAGCCCACTCCATCCTTTTCAAATCGCCTATTAAATGAGCGAAATCACTTATTAAATGAGCAAAAGATTGATACTTATAGGCGCATATAGATATGGCGGTCTCGTGGGGCATGGCCTTTGTGAAGCATTCTGCCAATTCTTCCTCTGTTAACCGAGGGTATACTTGCGTAGCAAGCCTCCTTTATCAGTGTGCATAGGATTTAAAGTCTTCATCCTCTTCCTTTTTTATGCGAGTCAGGTCCTCGCGACAGCAAATGAACTTCTAGCCCACGTCATACCTCTCCAAAAATTGGGCTATGAACTCATCCCAGGTGATTGATCGGCGATGATTGAGAGCCAGAAACCAAGTCATGGTGGAGCCGTCCAAGCTAAACCCAAAGTTCTGAATAAGAGCTTTCTCATCCTTGGAGACACAAAAAATTGTTCTCAGGTAGAATAAGGCATGCTCTCTTGGGCACCCCTTCCCGTTGTATGTTTGACGAAAAATAACATCACCAACTTGCTTTGGCGAAGGATTTTTGACTTATGAAGAAGAAGAGTTCATCAGGACTTTTACCTCAGCAAAACTGCTAATCAGATCTCAACACCAGTTCTCTAAAACAGCGATCCTGCGATTCTGTCTATCCAGCATTTTTCGTTGCTCCCTTAGAATGAAGTCATTCTTTTCAGGCCCGTTGGCCATCATTCATCTGGTCAAATTAGTCAACAAATCTACTAGACCAGTCATTCGGGCCTCCAGGCCAGCTAATCGCGTAGGCATCCATTGATCGCCTTCCGCTCTCGGAGCTTGCACGAGAGTTACCTCATCGGATGCTCCCACTATTTTTGGTTCTTAGAGGTCGTCCATACCTCCCGAACCATCAGGAGCCACTTCTTCGGGGCCTTCGAATCAGAAGAATAGAGTACGACACCTTGAAGTTATAGCCTCCACTATCTTGCCACAAGGTATCAATTATTTCTCCTCTCTAGAGGGCGTTCTGTATGAATTTTCTTTCACCTTGGCGGACTTTCTTTAGGTTTTGTTCATATTTATCTAGCTTCTCAGCTTCTTCAGCCTCTCCGATGCTTTGTAAATATCCCATAGAGATACTCTATGTCTCTCCTTCGGCGGCCCTCAACGCAAATCGTTGAGAGTTCAGATTGACCCTCGCATAATATCCCTTGAAGGAGCGGTCATTAGCTTTGGTGACAACCCCCATGTCAATCAAATTGTTCTAGCACTTCAGCTTATGCTCTTTGGTGATCTCATCTTGCTCCAGATATTGTGAGGCTATGGCCAATTCCAATTCCATCCTGAATCTGTCGACTAGGAATTCTAGATCACTTTCTACATCGAACACAACGTTCACCGTATGGTCAGGTAGAGGGTTTTGCTGAATATTCGAATTTAATCCGTCAAATTCCAGCAAATGGTTGTCGACAAGAGCCTGTACATCGTACTATAAGGCTCGGCAATTATCCACATTATGTCCTTTCTCGCCCATGTGGTATACACATATTTGATTCTCATCAAAACCTGGGAATCTCGGTGGCTTCAATCTCGGTGGTTTCTTGGCCAGCAGCTTTGCCTCAAGGAGCCTAGTGAGCAACTTTGACATTGGAACTGAGAGTGGCGTGAAAGACGGAGGACCCCTCCTCTTTGGTTCAAAGACTTTTTGGGCTGTCCAGGAGGTGTTCCCTTGGGCGGGGACAAAATCCTCAAGTTTTTATGATATCAGGGAATTAGAGACAAAAGTTACTTCAGCATTAGATTCCCGCTCTTTTTTTACGGGGAGGAGCTGCTTCAGGCATGTACCTTTCTCTCATAGCCCATTCATGTCTTTCCGCTACCTTGATTAGGTGTGTGAAAGTTTGACATCCAGAGGTGTTCAGTTTATCAAAGTAGTTGTACGGTAGTGCTTTCAGAACGATGTCCACCAACTCCTCTTCTGGAATAGGCGGTTTGACCTAGGTAGCTAGTGCCCTCCATCTTTGGGCGTATAAACGGACACTCTCATTTCTCCCCTTCACGGTCCTGAGCAAATTCTCCCTAGTAAAGGCAGTGGTCATGGTGAACTTGTACTGGCATTGAAACTCTATTGCAAACTCCTCCCTGTCCTCGTAGTTTTGGATATCCAGCTCAACGTACTAAGTTAAGGCCGCACCCGCCAGGCTTTCTTGGAATGTGTTGATGAGTAGAGGGACGTAGTAGGAGTATTTTGCCATCTTGTACAGATAGTATTTTAGATGCACCTTAGGACAACCTATCCCATTGTACTTTCCTGTAGACTCAAGCTCTTTGTAGTCGAAAGGAACCTTAATCTTAGCGAAAGATGTGATCTTATCGTATTTTGACAGCTCAAATCCCTCACTGGTAAGACATTCTTCAATCTTGGCAATCCTCTTTACTCCTTCGTCGAGCTTCGGAGCAGACTTCTCCTTCTGTTTCTCCTCCAGGTCGATCATAACTGGTAAGGCCCTTGGCGGAACCTCAACAGTCGAAACTTGATCGAGAGTAGCTATAGGATTTGTCCCGGCAGACCTACCGCATCAGAAGTGGTAGGTGTATGCGGATTTGCGGCTTGGTTAAGATTAATTGGTGGAGTGTGCCTAGCATTGGCTGCAATGAACAGGGCCTTCATCTCAGCCATTTGGTCCAGTCATGTTTCCAGAGTTCTAAAGCGAGCATCAAACTGTTCTTGGTCCATACGGGCTTTCAAGCGAGCTTGGGCTTGAGTCCTCGTGGTTGAGAATCACCTGTTTGAGAAGATTAAAGTCAGGTTTGTCGAAATGAAAGAGGGATCATATGGTGTGCAACCTTTTTAGCAACATGTCGTGACATGGACGACAGTTTAGCCATGAGTATATTCCCCTGCTCTAAGCTTTTTATGTTGTCACAGTCAAGTATGTTAAGCAGGGAGTAATCCATGATAATTACGATGAGAATTTTGAAAAGATTCCTTGATAATGCATAAATTAAGAGCGTTCATTACAACTAAAAAGCTCTCGAAAGAGTTTGATTAAAGTGCGATATGAAAATGCTCTGATATTCTGAACTCGATGGGAAGTCTCGTTCTCCATGTTTGGATGTCTGTTCTCTGTCGTCTTTCGATATTATTGAGAAAGTGCAGTCTTCAATCGTAGATCTCTTCGTCCTCGAGGTAGGCGGATGGTCCTACATCTTCCAGTATGTACGGCTTCACTTCTGGTACGTACGAGACTATGTACTTCAGGACATATGACTCTACGGGGGTCGGACGAATCTTCTTTAAAGCTCGGATATACTCCTCTGAGGCCCGGTGGAGATCCATCTTAGAGCTCATCTGATCTGGCCACTCCACGTCTTGAGGGGGGAGTCCTTCAGTGCTTGCTCTATGCTGTCAACCGTAGCTTGGAGGCGCGCCCTAGTCTTCTTAGTAATCGGCCCTTGGGGTGTGTCGAAGGCGAGGTCATCTAGAGGGCTTTGAGGAGGGATTTCCTGTAGCATGCCAAACGGTCTGATGACTCTGATCGGGTAGTATGACACGGCCCCAGTGAATCCCAAGAGTGGAATCGGTCCTCCATCCTCGATGGTGATGTGAGCTTTATACATCTTTGGTCATCTCAACCGCCATCGGAGTTGTTTAGGTTCAATTTCTTCTGGGAGTTTGTATCAATCTTTGAAAGAACGATCGGTAATGAGTGATTGGAACTTGAGGGATCTGATGGGGTGGACATCCTTATTGATTTCGCAACAACCCGTGCAGAGATTAAGGCTTTTAAGATCGGAGGTGATCTACATGAAGAGAAGACTATTGGAGACTTGGAAGATGATTTTTCGAGCGGACTTAGAGTGGTTGAGACCAATTTTGCAGTGGTTTAGGGATAGAAAGGTCTCCGCGAGGATCATATAGGAGTAATCCAACTAGTCACATGCCTGGTAGACTATGTGGACGATGAGGGGATTGAATGTGGCCTTGGACGTGGGAAATAGAACGAATCCAAAGAAGGCTATGATGAATACCTTTTCAGCTCTATGACCAGTGTCAATATATAGGTTGGAATAATTGTCAAATAGAAATGAAAATGAAAACCTACCAGAGTGTATTTTAAAGATTTTTTTCAATTTTACAAATCTCGAGGCAAAGAAATTTGGAGAGTAGCTTCGATGGGTCGAGGCTCAAAAGAGGTTGGACTAGCTGGTCTTTAAACATAACTCAGATGACGGTCGCGTACTCCTCCAATGCGGATATAATCTCCAGACCTTCAAAACTAAAAGTAGGCGTGGTTGGATCCTAGAATCGCGTCATTGCTTGTATAAGTATAGGTTGATGTTTGACCTTGAGAAGGTCTACAAGGTGCCCCAGTCTCTGCTTGACGTAAGTCTGATTGGTCTAGTTGAGGCGCCCCCACCAAATTAGCAACTCTCTACGCAGGACCGACGTGATCCGGATGTCGTCTCTTCTCATTGAGTCTAGAATATGAAAATGTCGCCCCAAATTAATTACCACGTGACTAAGAAATGCTACTTTATTCAGCCAGAACTCAGATTTGCTAAACTTATCATAAAGCGAGTGCTCTCTCAGAGTTTGTAAAATAATCCTCAAATGCCGTTCGCGTTCTTCGTTATTCTTTGAATAAATTAGAATATCATCGATGAAGACTATAACGGATCTATCCAAGAATTCTTTGGATACTCGGTGCATTAAATTCATAAATGCAGCTGGAGCATTAGTCAATCCAAAAGGCATCACGATGAACTCGTAATGACCATACCTTGTCCTAAAAGCTGTCTTCGGTGTATCCTCTTTTTTAATCCTTAACTAATGATAGCCGGTCCTCAAGTCTATTTTAGAGAACACAGATGCTCCTTGCAGTTGATTGAATAAATCATCAATCCTCGACAGTGGATATTTATTCTTTACAGTTACTTGGTTCAATTGTCTATAATCAATGCATAAATGCAAGGACCCATCCTTTTTCCTCACAAACAACACCGGCGCTCCCCATGGTGAAGCACTTGGTCGAATAAATCCTTTATCTAGCAACTCTTGCATTTGCACCTTTAACTCTTTCAACTCCAATAAGGGCATCCTGTGAGGTGCCTTCGAGATTGGCTCTATTCCGGGAGTTAACTCGATCACAAATTCAATTTCTCTCTCCAGTGACAATTTTGGTAATTCTTGAGGAAAGACATCAGAAAATTCACGCACTATCGGAATATTTTCTAATTTAGGCTCCACGGCAGTCATATCCATAACTGCAAGTAAGTAAGCTTGACATCCTTTGGTCATCCGCTTTATCGTCTCAAGTGATGAGACTAAAGGAATCGAGGTTCCTCATCAACTTCCTACAAATTCAAAACTAGGGCGGCCATCCGGATAAAAAGGGATTACTCTACTCTCACAATCGACTACTGCCCTTCGCTTACCCAACCAGTACATCCCAATAATCACGTCAAAGTCATACATAGGCAACATAGCCAAATCTATGCTCTCTTTGCTACCACCAATTACTATCTTACAGTCCGCACAGCCTAATGAAACCAACACATTATCCTTCAACGGGGTACTAACATGCAGAATCACACTCAACGGTTTCAACTCACATTGACCAAATCAACAAATTGAGTAGACATAAAAGAATATGAAGCGCCAAAATCAAATAACACATAAGCGGCTTGGTCACATAAATAAATCATGCATGTGACCACGCCAGGTGCTTCTTCCACTTCCTTGCGTGTCGCGGCATAAAATCTTCCTTGAGCTAGGGGTCGGTTCTGATAGTTTTGGGGCACTGTAGTTGATGGTTCTACCTGTGGTCGTTGCCCTTGAGGTCTAGTCACTAGAGCTTGATTGGGGTAAGTTCTCATTTGATGGCCCATCTGGCCACATTTGAAACACGCTCCGGTTCTAGCCGGACAAGGTCCGTTACCATGCCTCCTGCCATAGAGGCAACAGTTCCAGTTTGCTTGATGCGGCGGCTTCCCTATGTTCTTCCTCACTGGAGGGACAAAACGTCTGTTGCCAGCCATAGGTCTTTTATCGACCTGGTGATTATCTCGGAATGAGCTAAACCGCGATCCAGATGCAATTGTCCTCTCCTTCATGTCCCTTTCTATCGTCTGTCCCCGTTCATGTATTTTTTTGTAAGTTCTCAAGTTTCGAGCCACCATCTGACTGCGAAGCTCGGGTCTTAATCCATCTCGAAATCTCTGCGCTTTTTCCAACAGATCCTCTACTGATCTGGGTGCATACCTCGACAATCTGGCGAATTCAACTTCATATTGATCCACTGTTAGATGATTCTGATGCAGCTGTAGAAATTCTACTTGCTTCCTTTCACGGGCTATCTCCGAAAAATACTTCTCATTAAATACTATAGTAACAGCATTCCAAGTCAAGGTGATTCCTTCTGGAAATACTCCATTCTAGGCGGCACTCCACCAATCAGTAGCAGTCTCTTCTAGTTGATATACCGCTAGTAGTACATTTTCCTCGTCCGTGCATCTCAAGACTCCAAAAGCTATGTCACGCCCCGCACTCCGAGCATAGGCGTGCGAGTCCCTACGAGCAAACTCTCGAGTCCCAAGAATCACATATCGAGAAGTGCATAATATAAATAAGCATGCGAAAATGTATCATGTAAAATACCTCATTACAAAATCAATGGGAACCTGAGTAACGAGAACATCACACACACATATATATAAACATTCCATGAGTCCGTACAAAAGTGCAGGTGATCCAATCCTGTTAATGGTTCTGGGTAACAGGACTAAATCCAAAAGATAACTAAAACAAGTCCTCAAAAGAAGCAGATCGACGAGGTCATCAAAAGCAGCCGAGTAAAAGCAGGAAACCCCTAGGTCGAGCTATTGGAATCGTTAGTCTCCTCGGCATCCTCGATAGGCTCGTAGTCAGAAAAGGTCTCGGAACGCACATCCACATTGTCCTCCATTGTGTCGTCCTCCAGCTAGTCCACTTAGGTATCGATCTCAATCACCTCAACCGTGTCCTCCAAAGTAGGGGTCTTCTCAGGTACATTCCTCGAGCCAGCTACAGACCCCTCAACCTCTACCGAATCCCGAGAGAGATGACACCAACTAGCAATAACCTCGCGAGGTACCTCCGTGACCTTCAACGGATCAGTGGTAACCTCATCTACTCTACGGAACCAAGCTTCGAACCTATGCGGTTTCCAGTCTTTACCTCCCTCGTCGACCCAAACCACTGTATATTTTCTAACATACACAGTCCCCCTACCATCCGGAAACTCATCAAAATATGATGTTATCTCCTTAGGATCACCTAGTCGAGTTGGTAACATTCTCAAGGCTTAGGATCTGAAAATATGGTCCCACGACAGGGTGAGATTCACATCTCATAAGATAGGTCCTAACCCTAAGCCAAGCTGACTGTACACCCAGATGAAAACAAACAATAAACAAGAATATGCACTCAGCAATATGACACAATCATTAGTCAATATGCCACAAAGATGCAAGCATTTATCAATCACACGGTTATAGCATCATATCATATCAATCAGATTAGGCATGGAGATATTAAATCAAGTTATCCAATTGGCGAACTCGTGTAAACGCATCAGGTTTTCAATATCATTTCAGGCCTATGTCGACACATAAATAATCTTGTCCCGCGTCTCAACGCGTCAGGACATTGGCCATTTCAACCCGCGTCTTAATGCCTTAGGGTACCAATCCACACAACCCTGCGTCTCAACGCTTCGGGCTACCTATCCACAAAACCTTGCGTATCAACGCCTCAGTATATCACAAGTTTCCAAGCATGCCAGATATCATTTCAATTTAAACTTCATGATCAAGTACATGCTCACACAACGAGCTAAGTATCTACGACATGTAAGGCAATCAATTTCATCACTCACAGGAGGCAATCAATTCATGTCGTATACATTTGGTAAGCATTCAAGCAATCCTCAATCCACCAAGACGAACATTGGACAATCACGCCGTAACTTATAATAATTAACTCAATTCACACCCAAATCATCCAGTCGAGTTCAATCTTCCTAGAAAAGGTTTAGAAACCCCTTCCCTTCTGCTAAAATCAACAATAATCATCTTCCAATCACCTCAAGTACCGCAATCGTGTCCATAACTGCAATTAAGTAAGCCTGACATCCTTCAGTTATCAGTTTTGTCGCTTCAAGAGACGAGACTAAAGGAATCAAGGTTTCTCCTCGACTTCCCACAAACTCAAAATTTCGGCAGCCATCTGGATAAAATCGGATTACGCTACCATCATAATCGACTACAGCCCTTTGCTTACCCAATCAATCCATCCCGATAATCACGTCAAAGCCATACATGGATAACACAGCCAAATCTGTACTCTCTTTACTACCACCAATTATGATTTTACAATTGGCACAACCCAATGGAACCGGCACATTATCTTTCAATGGGGTAACAACATGCAGAATCACACTCAATGGTTTCAACTCCATATCAATCGAATTAGCAAATCGAGCAGACACAAACGAGTGTGATGTGCCAGGATCAAACAAAGCATAAGTGGCTTGGTCACATAAATAAATCGTACATGTGACCACGCCCGGCGCTTCTTTCGCTTCCCTATGTGCCACAACATAGACTCTTCCCTGAGCTGGGGGTCGGTTCTGATCATTCTGGGAGTAGTAGTCGACGGTCCTACCTGTCGTCGTTGCCCTCGAGGTCTAGTTACTGGAGCTTGCTTCAGGCAAGTTCTCATCTAATGGCCCATCTGACCATACCTGAAGCACGCTCTTGTCCTAGCTAGACAAGGTCCATTACCATGCCTTTTGCCGCAGAAGCGACAACTCCAGTTTGCTGGGTTTGGCGGCTTCGCTATGTTCTTTCTTACTGGAGGAACGTAGCGCCTATTGCCAGTCATAGGTCTTTTGCTGGCCTGGCAGTTATCTCTGAATGAACTGAACCACGATCCCGATCCGACATTCCTCTCTTTCAAGTCCCTCTCGATCATATGTCCTCGTTCGTAGATTTCCTTGGACGTTCTCAGGTTCAGAGCTATCATCTGGCTGCAAAGCTCTGGTCTCAATCCATCCCGAAATCTCCACGCCTTCTCTAGTGGATCCACTACTGACCTGGGCGCATACCTCGACAGTCTAGAAAACTCAGCTTCGTATTGGTCTACTGTTAGGTGATTGTGACGTAACTGTAAGAACTCTACTTGCTTCCTTTCTTGTGCTGTCTCAGAGATGTATTTTCCATTGAATGTCGTAGTAAAGACATTCCAAGTCAAAGCTATTCTTTATGGGAAAACTCTATTCTTGGTGGCAGTCCACCAGTCATTTGCAGTACCTTCCAACTGGTACACCGCTAATAACACCTTTTCCTCGTCTGTGCACCTCAAGACTCCGAAGGCTTTCTCAAGTTTCTCTATCCATCTCGGTGCCAATTCAGGGTCTCCAGTCCCATCGAACTGGGTCGACTTCAACTTAATAAATTGCTCAAATAGTTGGCCCATCTGTCTGGCCACAACAACTTCCTCCTAGGCATTTCCTACTTCATTGCCTTGGTCATAGTCGCCGTTGTTTCCGTTGCCTCTATTGTTGTCGTTATTGGCGTTGACGGCAGCTACCACGGCTCCTACTGCTTGGGTTATGGCAGCATCCTTATCTTGGGTCTGTCTGTTGATGAGGTCGTCGATTCTTTCGAGTGCCCTCAACACTCCGTCTATCCTTGGGTCTTCCACCACAGGCAGTCTCGAACTAGAAGCTCTATTCTTGGGTCTCCCAAGTCTTCTGGGTGGATTACTCATTTTTATGTTCCTTTACTACACTTGGACCACTATAATTCCACCACGAAATTAGTAACTTACTCATCTAGTCAAGTCCAATGACACTAAATTATAGCTTAAAGGAAGTAATCACAACAAAACAACCTTCCACCCCATCCTTTCTAAGGATAAATTAGTCAAAGAGTCACCGCCATACTCCGGTTCTACTTACTCCAGTCCTTCATCAGAACTAGTCATACTTGCTTATTCAACAGGCCAAAATCCAGTAATAACACTAAACATGGAGGTTAATCTTCCCAATCACCACAATCTTGTCAAGACCAAATTTCAATAACATGCGCCAAGTCATATGCCATGCATTTTATGCCTAATTTTAACAAGTCTCTTAAGGTCTCGCTACCCATCCCGTCCCATATTTTTCCTCCTTATTACTCCAATCCTTAATCAACTTGGATCGAGCTGACCTTGCTCTGATACCAAGTAAGAGGGGATGTCACGCTCCGCACCTCGGGCACGGGCGCGCGACTCCCTACGAGCAAACTCTCGAGTCCCAAGAATCACATATCGAGAAGTACATAATATAAATAAGCATACGGAAACGTATCATGTAATATACCTCCATACAAAACTAATGAGAACCTGGATAACGAGAACAACACACACATATATATGAACAGTCCATGAGTCCGCATAAAAGTGCAGGTGATCCAATCCTGCTAATGGGTCTGGGTAACGAGACTAAATCCAAAAGATAACTAAAACAAGTCCCTAAAAGAAGCAGACCGACGAGGTCATCAAAAGCAGCCAAGTAAAAGCAAGAAACCCTAGGTCGAGCAGCTGGAGTTTCAGTTTCCTCGGCATCCTCAATAGGCTCGTAGTCAGAAAAGGTCTCGGAATGCACATCCATAGTGTCCTCCATCGTGTCGTCCTCCAGCTCGTCCTCTAAGGTCTCGATCTCAATCACCTCAACCGTGTCCTCTAAAGTAGGGGTCTTCTCAGGTATATTCCTCAAGCTAGCTACAAACCCCTCAATCTCTACCGAATCCCAAGAGGGATGACACCAACTAGGAATAACCCCGCAAGGTATCTCCATGGCCTTCAACGGACTAGAGGTAACCTCACTTGCTCTACGGAACCAAGCTTTGAACCTATGCGGTTTCTAGTCTTTACCGCCCTCGTCTACCCAAACCACTATACATTTTCTAACAAACACAGTCCCTCTACCGTTCGGGAACTCATCAAAATATAATGTCATCTCCTTGGGATCACCTAGTCGATTCGATAACATCCTTAAGGCTTAGGGTCTGAAAATAGGGTTCCACGATGGGGTGAGATTCACATCTTAGTAAGATAGGTCCTAACCCTAAGTCAGGCTAACTGTACATCAAGATGAAAGCAAACAATAAACAAGAATATGCACTCAGTAATATGACGCACTCATCAGTCAATATGCCACAAAGATGCAAGCGTTTATCAATCACACTGCTATAGCATCATATCATATCAATTAGATTAGGCATGGAGATACTAAATCAAGCCACAAATTTCACCCTTAGGAACTTTTTCGTGAATCACACCCACGTTATAAACACCTCAAGCTCGGTCCGCGTATTACGCTTCAGACCATCCAATTAACAAATCCGCGTAAATGCATCAGGTTTTCAATATCATTCTAAGCCTGTGTCGACACATAAAGAATCTCGTCCCGCGTCTCAACGCATCAGGACATTGGTCATTTCAACCCCGCGTCTCAACGTCTCAGGGTACCAATCCACACAACCCCACATCTTAACGCCTCAGGATATCGCAAGTTTCCAAGCATGCTAGATATCATTTCAATTCAAACTTCTTGATCAAGTACAAGCTCACACAACGAGCTAAGTATCTATGGTATGCAAGGCAATCAATTTCATCACTCACAAGAGGCAATCAATTCATGTCGTATACATTTGGTAAGCATTCAAGCAATCCTCAATCCACCAAGACGAACATTGGACAACCACGCCGTAACTTACAATAATTAACTCAATTCACACCCAAATCATCCAGCCGAGTCCATTCTTCCGAGCAAAGGTTTAGGAACCCCTTGCCTTGTGCCAAAATCAACAATAATCCTCTTCCAAGCACCTCAAGTACTTGGCCCCAAGCAATCCAAAACAGGGCAACTTGCACCTAATAAAAATCCATCCATTTCATCAATTTTACTTCGTCCCATCATCAAACCAACAAGCATAAACCTCAATAACATATCCATTAACATTCTAATATGCCTCAATGAAGAATTTAGAGCTCGATTCCATCGTGAACAGCCCCTAAGGTCTCGGCAAGAACAAAACCGAAATAGGGTATTTTCGGTTCTGTTTAGTGCTCGCCTAATCAACCCGTAAACTACCTTTCAACCTCAATTTATCCACTAAACTACTTGCTAACATATAGTTTTAGACGTTGGGAAGTCTCGTCGAAAATTTGAAGTCAAGGCGAAGCCCGGAAGTGCTCGAATAGGTTCGATTCCCTTAGGTCTTCACCAGTAAGTTTCTGTCCACCGAAAATCAACACCAATTTGTCATCAAAACTCCATAAAACTCAGCCCAACTTTTCACCACATCTCAATATACATGTACCCTAGATGTCTACAAAAATTGGCAAGAAGATTGAAGCAAAACAAAGTCCTACGGAGCTCAAACGATAACTTACCTCCAGCTGCGACGAACTCTATCGACTTTCGGAGAAATGGCTGGTCGGAACTCTTCAAAGGGTCAAACGCTAAGCTACCACTTGGAGGTGGTCGGCAAGAGGTGGAGCTAGATGTTGGTGGTTGGCTTGAGTCCAAACGGCGATCGGAAGGGGTGCTCGACGGTTGTGACGGAGAGGGTTTGGTCTGGTCGAGCGGTGGCAATCACGTTTTGAGGAAGAAGAAGATGATGAGCTGAAGATGGCTATGGTGATGGAGGTTCGGCTGAAGGGGAGAGAGAGAGAGAGAAGTGTATACACAAAATGGCTTGGCCAAAAATGTGAGAATGGTAGGTTAAAAATGTTTAATAAATGCCAATTGGACATCCTTTGACACTTGTCCACATGTCCATCAATAGCTCATCCAATGGCTATTAAAATTCCAAATTTCGGCAGCCTAGAGTGTGTGTCAAAGACCAAAATGCCCTTATTTTATTTATTAAGGCAAGGCCAAGACTTGAGGGGCAAAACGGTAATTTCAACCTCGTCGTCCGGAACGTCGTTTTTCTAATTCAAATTTTCTTCGATGAGGTGATGTCCAATCCAATTATAATGTTGAGATTCTTGATTTTCCATTTTCTAATTTCGAGACTCGTCTCTGAATCATTTCTCTATCAAATGTGATTTCAGTCTATCTCGAACTGATGGACGACTTTTGCAGACGTTACGCATATCGACTCTGTGATTCCTATCACACTTAGGGCTCGTCAGCTCATGGGGACTTTGATTGTCATGTAATTGCGAGGGTCTATTACTAGTTCCGACGGTCTCGATCGTCATCGTTTAATTTAGAAAAATTTTACAAATTATACATTGGTTAAGTGGCATCACCCGCGCTCTAATCATATAACGCTAGCAATGTATTACTTAATCGTTTTTAGATCGGCCTTTTATGACTTTAAATGTCCCATCGACAATCATTATGGTCAAAGTACCATTTCCTATTCGAGTTCCCTAGGTCCACGTACCTTGTCTCACGTTATCCTTTCCCTTTTGGTCAGTTAACTCAAGATTGATCAGATCCGAGCGAGATATGACTAAAATACATCATTGGATACTTTCTCATGAATAAATCTCGAAATGATAGGAAAAATCAGAATGTTACAAGCTTTCTCAAGCTTCTTTATCCATCTCAACGCCAATTCCGTGTCTCCAGTCCCATCGAACTAGGTTGGCTGCAGTTTAATAAACTGTTCGACCAATTGGCCCATTTATCTAGCCACAACACCTTCTTCCTGGGCATTATTTACTTTATTACCCTGGTCAGTATTACCATTTTTCCCATTACTCCATTGTTGTCGTTATTGGCGTTGACAACAACTATAGCAGCTCTTACAGCTTGAGCTATGGCAACATTCTTGTCCTGGGTCTGCCTATCGATGAGATCACCAATTCTTTCTAGTGCTCTCAGTACTCCATCCATCATTGGGTCTTATGAAATGACATTCGATACAAGGCATATGTATTTAACAAGCATACTCGCATTCACCAACCCATAATAATAGACATTGAACAATCATACAAGAAACTCACGAAAATTCATCCAATTCGAAACCAAATCATCCAATTGAGGCCTATCCTCCTAGCCAAGATTTAGGGACTCCTTACCTCAGGCTTAGTTTAGCGAAAATCTCCTCCCTAGCACACCAAGGATTCGGCCTTGAGGGTCCAAAACAGGGCAGCCGTATAGCCTAGGGAAATTCAATCAATTTCATCAATTTTCTCGCCCAATTCATCAAACCACGTGGTATATATCTCAATAACATCTCAATTGACATACCAGTACGTCTCAACGATGAAATTAGTACTTTACGACACCCCAAATACTCCCTTAAAGGTTCGGTTTGCACAATACTAAAACAAGAGATTTCGGTTCCGCCCTATATCCAACTAATCAGTCCATAAATCATCCTTAAACCTTAATTTATCACTTAATCTACTTACTAACATATAGTTCTAGGCCTAATAGTATCTCACCAAAATTTTTGTGGTGAGGCGACGTTGGAAAGTCCAAGATCAACGCCGGTTCCTCCAAGCCTACAGCCAGTCGGATTCTATTCACGGAACCAGCACCAATTCATCATCAAATCTCCATCAAATTTGGCCAAACTTGTTACCTCAACTCAATATACTAGTGTACTACATGTCTACAAAATCTTACCGAAAGATTAAAGCAATTTAAGGTCCTATGGAGGCCGAACGAAGACTTACCCTTTGCTGCGTCGAAATCTGTCCACTTTGGGGGAAATGGTAGGTCGAAGCTCTACCGGTGACCAAATGTCGAGCTTCCACTTGGAGGTTGTCGGCAAGAGGCAGGGTTAGGAGCTGGTGGCCAGCGCGAAGTCAGGCGACAGCGGGAAGTGGTGGTCGGAATGAGCGAAGTGGCTGGTGGCGTCTAGTCGGCTGGGAAGCTCTCGGTAGAGAAGAGAAGAAGAAGAAGAAGAAGAATGGAGAGAAAGAGAGGAGGTGGTTTCGAATGAGCAAGGGGATCAAGAGGCTATACATAAATTTTGGTTAGTCGACATGAAAGAATGGTAGGTAAAAAGCTAAATATTAAATGCCACTTGACCATCCTTTGACACTTATCTTCATGCCCTTCATTTGATCATCCAATGGCTCTTATTCATTCATATTTTCGGCAGCTATGAGGGATGGTCAACGACCAAAATACCCTCCTTCATTTATTAAGACAAAGCCAAAACTTGAGGGGCAAAATGGTAATTTTGCTATCGTCATCCGGAACGTCGTTTTTCCAATTCAAATTTCTTTTGATGAGGTGACGTCCAATTCAATTAAAAAGTTGAAATTCTTGATTTTTCATTTTTCAATTTCGAGACTCGTCTTTGGGCCATTTCTCTATCAATTGTAATTTCAGATTATCCTGAACTAACAGGCGGCTTTTGCAGACATTACGCGTACCGACTCTGTGATTCCAATCACACTTAGGGCTCGTTAGTTCATGGCGACTTTGGTTGTCATGTAATCGCGAGGGCCTATTACTAGTTCCGACAGTCTCGATCGTCATCGTTCGATTTAGGAAAATTTTGCAAATTATACATTGGTTAAGCGACATCACCCGCGCTCCAGTCGTATAACGCTAGCAATGCGTTCCTTAATTGTTTTTAGACCGGCCTTTAATTGTTCTAAATATTCCCTTGACAATCCTTATGGTCAAAATACTATTTCCTATTTGAGTTCTCTAGGTCCACATACCTTGTCTTACGTTAGCCTTTCCCTTTTGGTCAGTTAACTAGAAATTGATCAGATTCGAGCAAGATATGATTGAAACACATCGTTAGATACATTCTCATTGATAAGTCTCGAAATGACAGGAAAACCAGAATATCACACCTGAAACCCCCTCGGCCGATCATGAACAGTATCGATTCCGGCAACGACGAAATTTTGTTTTACCGAAATCTTGTTCTAGTCGTTCAAGCAGCATCCAAAGAGAGTGTAGAGACTTACTTGAGCTCTTTTTAGAGCCCGACGACCTCCGTTTGCACCGAACCAATTCTTCGGCTCGAGTATGGCCGGGGGAGCTCCGGCCACCTTTACCGACGGGATTTGATGCAAAATAAAGAGATACGGAGGTGTAAGGATGGTCTTAGGATGGATTTTGAGATGAAAAATTGGCTAAACGACTCTGGAATAATACGACCGAGCTCTAGAAAGCACCAACAACTCCGGTAGCATTTTGTCGAACATATGGCATGCATCGGAAAATCGGCATTCGAACGGGAAACGAGGGGAGCACGGGGTAAACTGAGGTAAACTAACCCCCAAGAATCACTATAGAGGCTTAAACTAATGTCGTTATGCAGTCAATTCGGCTCAGTTTCGTCGAAAATTAACCCAGACAAAAACTTATAGTAAGCAAAAAAATAGGGTATGAAATAGGGGTGGGAAAATCGATCTTGACTAAAGGTCGTCAGCAGCTTGGGGAGCTTCGACAACGATGCTTCGAATTCCCTAAAGCTTGAAGGACGTCCGCTCACTCGCTTTCTCTCTCTCGGCTCTCACTATCGCTCAGATATCTCTCTCCCTCAAATTTTCTTGAAACCAAGAATCCCCCCTGGTTCTCTCTCTTGGCCGACCCTTATAGTCGAGAGTCATCCGGGATCGAGGACGATCACGCACTCTATGCTCCTCTAAAAAGACTTTCTCCCCTCCAGTTTTGGTCTTGCCAACCCCCTATCGATCCCACTCTGTTTCTGTCCACGTCTGCTCTGCCTCTCTATTCTGTACGTGAAGAAGAATAGGAGGAGTAGACCCGGTTTGGCCGGGTCGGGTCGAGTCCGACCTAATCGATCCGGTTCTTAATTTTTTCAAATTGAGCCTCAAATCGATCATTTTTCATAAAATTGATGTCAAAATTGGACTCCTTAACATGTTTTCCATCTAAAATGGGTAATCTTGTGAACAATTGAGTTGGAATTTAGTGACAACCCCAAATTGTGCTTAGGATCCGAAAATAATTTTTGTTTAATTGGGGGCTCAAACAATCAAATCAATCCAAATTGAGACCACCAATGAGTTCGGGATGATAAAACTATACGGTAGAAATGTCTGATTTTCATGAATGTCTTTAGAGAGAATTTAATTTTGAGATTCATGAAACCAGGGACTAAATTGAAAGAAAATTATGCAATTAGGCCATTTTCGTTAAAATTGATCAAATTGAAGGGTAAATCTACACAATTTCACTTCAAGGTTCTTAATATCAATGTCATGGCCCATTGAAAGCAAAAATTGAAAATTAAAAGACTCAAAGAGGAATTTTTATGCTCGATTCGGGTTTATATTTATGAAGGAACATGGTGGCCCAAGTCAAATTTTTGAGATTTTAAAAGACCAACTTGAATAGGGAATTAAAATAAAATTATTGACTATTTTTTTTGGTATTTTCTGACCACGAATGTTATTTTTATGATTTTTTGGGTATTTTTTACATTTAAATAAATTCAAAAAAATATTAAAAGTTGCAAAAAATATTTTTTATTCAAAATTGGTTTCCAAGGCTATGTCAAGGCTTCCAAAGTTGATTTTGCAATATATATATATATATATATTTGGCTATTTTAAATTAATTTTTAAAAAAATAAAATTGAAATAAAATATGATTAAAAATCAGGTGTCAACAGTGCAATCAATTCCTCAATATGCCATGTCGATTTTTGAAATCCCGCTTTCCGTCTGCTAATCTGTGGAGAGGAAAATAGCCTCCTTTTGGTGTAAGAATGGTGAATCCAGAGCTGGTTTGCATTGGTGAAGATGGGAAGTTTTAAAATCGAGAAAGGATAATGGTGGTTTGAGATAGATCTCATTGCCTTCAATAAGGCATTGTTAGACAAATTGGAAACTAGCCCAAAATGAACGATCACTGTGGAGCAGAATACTTAAAGGGTTATACTTCTGAAGTAGTTCCTTTTTACACGCAAAAAGAGGTCTTAGTCCATCCTGGGGGTGGCAAAGTATCTTATATGGCAGAGATGCCATCTCAAGCTCAGCGAGATGGTCAATAGGAAATGGCGAGAATGTCAGCATTCGAGAGGATCACTAGCTCAAAAGAGGCATTATTGGAGGTTCGACAAACAAGCAAGACCCTTCGAAAGTAGTTGATCTTATCTCTGAGCAGGATGCGAAGTGGGACAAGAAAACTCTCAGACTTCTGTTTGAAAAAGATTTGGTTGAGTAAATCCTATCCATCCCTCTTAACTGAACTCTCAAGAAAGGTAAACTAATATGGACTGAGCAGATAACATAGACTTTTACTGTCAAAAGCGCTTATAATGCTCTCGGAGATAAAGAACCGAAACCCACATCAGATCAAGCCTCCACCTCCTTCCAACCGACTCGTAGACTATGGAATAGAATCTGAAACGCAAAAATCCCTCGCAAGATCAGATTTTTCTTATGGAATATATGTCATAATGCCCTACCCACAAAGGAAAATCTCTACAAACGCAAGATTGTCCCTCATCCTATATGCTCATTATGCAACTCAGAAGTGGAGTCAACAGAACACATCTTCCTGTTCTGCTCCTGGACAGAACCTGTGATATTTCGAATTTTAGACCCCTCGAGGCTTGAGATATGAAATGAAATCTCAAAATCTCAAAATGAAAAATGAAGATTCCAACGTTATAATTGGATTGGACGTCGCCTCATCGAAGAAGATTGAAATCAGAAAATACGACGTTCTGGATGTCGAGGGACCATTTTGCCTCTCAAGCCTTAACCTTACCTTTATAATTGGATAAGGGCATTTTGATCTATCACAATACCCTATAGGCTGCCGAAAATCGAGAAAAATGGGGCCATTGGATGAGCCTTGATTGACATGAGGACAAGTGTTAAAGGATTAGGCTATGAGTTGATGCAAACACTTTTAACCTACCATTTAAGCCTTTGACCAAGTGAATTATTGGTGGAAGACTCTCTCTTCTTCTCATTTGGCTGGCCATCCCTCTCTCTCTTCACTTTCTCCATTTTCTTCTTCTTCCTCTTCTCTCTATTGCCGACCAGCCCGTTACCTGTCCCGACTGCTTCACTATTCCGGCCATAACTTCTTCGTCCATCATCGGATTAAGGCATACCATCTGCCATTGGAAAGCTTATCGTCTTGTCGTTCGAACAAGGTATTTTGGGTTCAAATCTACTGAGCCTTTTGTCCTGTAGAGCCGTTTGAAGGAGTAAAGGTCAGGCTGGTCAGTTTTGAATCCGAGAGCTCCCAACCAACCAGTCCCGACCGTCTCACTATTCTGACCATATCTTCTTCGTTCGATATCGGATAAAGGTAAAACCACCGTCAAATGAAAGATTGTTGTCTTATTTTTCTATAGACATATTATGAACTTAATTTGATCCTGTAGATCTTCCCGTAGCTCGATTTGAGTGAACAAAGGTTAGGAAAGTTCAGATTCTGATCGGTTTTGGGCAAAGACCTGTTCCGGGGTCTTTCGGACTTCAAATTGCTTCAAATCTTCGGTGAGGTCTTCTACACTTATATTATTAAAGTTAGATGAGCTGTGGTAAAATGTTTGAAGGAATTTGATAGAGTTTTGACCCAAATGTGTCTTGTGTTTGAAGGGAAAAAAATGACCGTTGGAGGACCCGAAGGAACCGGCGTCACCTTGGCTCTAAATTTTCGGTGAGGCTCCCTAACCCTTAGAACTACATGTTGGCAAGTAGATTAGTGGATAAATTAAGGATTTAAGCTAATTAAGGGCTGTTAAGTTGGCGTATACACAGAACCAGGTATGCCCTGGTTCGGTTCTGAGCATACCGGTTTTGTCGGTGGCTGTTGGTGTTGAAGTTGAGCTCCAAATTCATCGTGAAGAAGTGTGAGGATGTTAATTGATAGGTCCATGAGGTGTATGATTAATGCGATGATGATTTGAGCAATGGAATTAATAATTGCATGAAATTTCTTAGGTTGCGCGATTGAATCATTCTTAGACCCTTAGGGCCGAACCATTGGAGTACTTGGGAAGGAAATTTTGTTGGCTATAGCACAAGGTAAGGAGATTCTAAACCTTTGATAGGATGATTGGACTCGATTAGGTGGTATGAGTATGAATTTGATCGGTTCTTGAGAGATTATACCGTGATTGTCCAATGTACGTCCTAGAAAGACATAGATGACTTGAATGTATGATAATGTTCGTGCCTTGATTGATTGTCACGTTTGAATGCCGAATTTAATTATCTCGTATGCCATTAATGTGTTGCTCATTACTTGAGTTTGCAATTGATTGCGTGCTATGAACTAAAATGAGCATTTGGCATGTCTGAGAAATTGTGACACCCTGATGCGTTGAGACGCGGGGTTGTGTGACTGGATACCCTGAGACGCTGAGGTGCGAGATTCGAATTGAATGGCACCCTGAGGCGTATGAGACGCGGGATTGAAATGGTCAATGTACTGATGCGCTAAAATGCGGGACGAAGTTGAGGTGTGTCGACACAGGCCTGTAGTGAAATTAAAAACCTAATGCGTTTACGTGGGTTTGTCAATGAGATGGTCTGATGCATTTACGCGGACCGAGCCTGAGGCGTTCTAAGCGCGGGCATGAAAGTAAGGTAGACTGGAAAGGTGGAAGTTGTGGTTTGACATGGCAACGTGTGTTTGATCCTAATGATGTGAAATGATGCCATGACTACATGCTTGACATCCATATGTTGCTAATTGATAGTTGAATGCCTCATGTGATTACTTGTACAAATTATTTGTGATTGCATTTGCCTGAGTGGACGGTCAGCCTAACCTAGGGTTAGTACCTACCTTACTAAGATTTATATCTCACCCCGTCGTGGGATTAACTTTTTCAAGTCCCAGATGATGGAAATCTAAGCTTGCCAATGATTGGTATTTGAAGAAGTAATTATAGGAAATGAATTTACACTTTTGTGACTTTAAAGATTTCATGTTACTTTGAAGTTAGTATTGTATCCTCTGAACCTGTAGTCGGCGTTTATAAGAATACATTCCTTATGTCCTGAGTCATCTTAAAATTGAACTGAATGGAAAAATTTTATTGATTCCGTATGTTTGTATCATTTAGAATTTTTTAAATGGTTAGCCGATGGATGTGGGTACCACCGAGACAAGACGACCGGGATTTTGCGTGACTGATGGGTTCGGACGTGACAGAACCAATTTGGTATGACCCATGTGCTTTTGGGCGAACTCAAATTCCTAATTGCAAGAGAATTGACACGTAGCTTCTGGTGTTAATCGAGAATCATTCCGACTTACCCCTTTTCGAACTGATTGCAGCAATCCTCTGGAGTATCTGGAAAATGAGAAATAACTTCGTTTTTCGAGGCAAGAAACCCATGAGATCAACCTTATTCCAGGAAGCGCAAGACATCCTGAGTTAGTCACAACAGATAGAACAACAAGGACACAAGTTTTCCAGGGTCAAATCTAAACGCACCTTGTAATTGGACTCCGCCGAAGTACCCAGATCTGAAGCTGAACGTGAATGCCTCCATCGGCGAGGACTCCAACAGAGCCATCGCCCGGATTCCTCGCAACTCTGATGGAATTCCCGTAAACGGCTTCACAGCAAAGATCTAAGCCAACGCTCCTATTCAAGCGGAAGCAGAAGCCCTCATACAAGGTCTGAACTTTCTGGAGTTAAGGAGAGAGAAGAGTCTGACTTATATAGAACCGTGGAGAGAGTTGGTGTCAGGGAAAGAGGACAGAAGGAAAATCTATATAGAATCTAATTGTTGTACCTTGGTGGAAGCAGTCAACAGCACGAGGGACACATGATGGGAGGCTGAAGCCTATATCAGAGAAGCTCAAGCCATTATGGCCTATTTGCCCAATCTCCTTAGTTTACCGCAATGGAAAAGCTAACCAAGTCGCTGACTGGTTAGCAAAAAATTTCATTTAGACGGCGTTTCATTATCTTGGGTTTCTTATCCTCCTCGACCCCTTTGAAATTTGCTCTGCGTTAATTCTCCTTTGTTGGGCCTTTTATGAAAGGACCTTTAATTTTCTCATAATGCTATTACCTTTTTCTGACCAAAAAAAAAAAAAAACAGCATCCGTGATTTTCATCTCCATTTCCTTGTTTTCGATTGTTCTCCTCTTATTTAGAATTCGAGTTCATTTGACTGTACAAAGGACATGTCTCTTTTTTGGTTCCTCCGTCCGCGTTCTGTATCTATACATTTGGTAAGCTATTTCTACTTTAGCTTTTGCTCTTTGGACTAGAACAGCTTTCTTTGCTTTCCACTCCAATTCCAATGAAGCAATCATTAATCACAATGTGCAAAATGCAGCACCATCCCTCCCTCTCTCTCTCTCTATGTCCATGATCGTCACTTTTGTGAGGTTTCTAAGTTCGTGAATACGTAATTTTACAGATCAGATAAGAGACGAGTCAAAATTCGAGATACACGATACCAACGTAAATCTGTTTGCACTTGGTTGACTTTGAGAATCATCTCAGTATTGTACTTGTGCGCCGCCTAATTCACAGTACAAATCCGTTTTTTAATCACTAGACTGATCCATAGTTCTCTCTCTCTCTCTCTCTCTCTCAAAAATATTTGACCTCTTGGATGGGCTCTTCGTAGTTCTTGATGATGTCTCGACACATTTTCTGTGTTTGTTACTCGTGGTGTATTGTCTAAGCTAAATGTGGCGAGGGATATCCATATCCATATTTATTTTAATTCTTTTTGTATCTTCATCAGCCATTTCATTACGCGTCATGATACTCTCCCGCTACTCAAAGTTCAACTCGCGCATGATCGTGGTCACGAGTCATGTACTTCCCATAAGCTTTGTTTATTGGCAACTCACAATCGATGATTGCATCAAGCATTACATTGTTGGGTGCTTAATGGATCGTGTCGTTATGTCCTTCATTCCTGATTGATGAGCTAATTTGGGCATTTTCATCCATACATTCATGATTGATGGGGTTTATATAGGCATTATTCGATGGACTGGGGATTGTGCCCTTATGACTTTCATGATTGACTTATTTAGCATTACATTAATGAGTTCTATGAATGGTGTAGTTGCAAAAAATTGTTTTGAGCCATGAACTATTTTATACATCGGCTCAGGTTTTGGGCCTTGGGTCAACAATAGGGTAATGCAAAATTGCTCAACATGAATCGCATGTAAATCATGAATTATGGGAAGCGCTTACTGAACATACTCATCCTCATTCAGTCATTCTCATTCTCATTCTCCTCAAGCGATCTTCTCATGGTCTCCCTCGTGAACAACATGGTCACCACCATCCCCACCAAGCAAATCCCGCCCAATATGTTCAGCATAACTTTCATACTCAACGTCATGACAGACCCAAATTCGTCATCATTACGTGTCGCCATCAAGAAGCCCACGGCGCCGATCATTTCCCCGATCTTCCGCGCGGCCCCAGCAATCCCGTGGCACGTCGACCTGAACCGCGTGGGGAACAGCTCGGCCGGCACGATGAACGTGGTCGTGTTGGGCCCGCAGTTGGAGAAGAAGAAGGTCAGGCAGTACACGAACATGAAAACCCCGCCGTGGTGCTTCCAATATATATTCCCGATGAAGAAGTACAGGATGGCCATGAAGAGGAACCCGACTGCTTGGATCCTCACCCGCCCGACATGGTCAATGAGGTAGATGGCAGCGAAGTAGCCAGGGATAGTGGAGCATCCCACCACAAAAGCCTGGAGCCTCGCGACCTCTAAGGCGGTGAGCGCTTCGCCGGCCTTCTAGTTGTGCAGGTACATTTTGTAGATGTGGCGTTGGCAGAGGTTATTGATGTAGAAAACGAAGTCCAGGAGGCACCACAAGATGGAGCAGGCAAGGAGGTCACGGTCGTGGAGGAAGAAGAACTTTTTGGAGAAAAGACGGTAAGACGGCAGGCCCGGCGGGACGGGATGATCCTCGGCAATCTGGCTCAAGGGCACGTCTAGGACGGGTTCCATGTCCCGGGCAGCTTTGAGCACATCTAGCTCCACCAAAGCAGTGTACCTAATTATACCATCAAAATACATTGAAATGTTTAATCCTGCCTACCTTGTAGAGGTCTAATGAGTCGCTATAGAAACTTCCCCTACAAATATGATGATGCCCGTGATTCACGAAACCCATTTTGTTCAAGTGTTTTCTGAAGGAACTGATCAATCATGGCACAATTTTAACACATGGAAGCTGACACAAGCAAAAATGTAGAGGTTTGAAATGACACGTTCTCGGCGGTTGACACTAAATTGTTTGGCACGACTGGTCGAACTCTGGTTTTGTATTTTCGGTCATTCCCCGAGTAACCTATCTCATGCAGCAGCACCCAGCAATTGATCCTTAGAATCTGTTGACGTTATCCCACGTCTGTTGTCCCAATAATTCTAAAGACCAAAGAGAGACATGCTTGATCATTACCGTAAACACCAAAGACCAAACAACTCTTTATGAACAAAATGAAACGATCAATAAATTATTCAATCGAAACAATAAATTAAGCATGGAAAACTATACACATACCTTGCAGTTTCAAGCATCATCATCCGCCAGTAATATGTTAATGCGGTAGGAACAGCACCCAGCATCAATATCAACCTCCAGGCGAGATCAGCATCATTTGTTTTGAGATCTTTTTGGCCAAATATCGTGCACACTACCATCGTGACAATCGAGCTCGCCAGAATCCCAAACCCTTGCATCTAGAAGACGGCTGCTATGAATCCCCCGCGCAGCCTCTTGTTAGCAAATTCCGACATGATCGTCGCCGAGAGCGGGTAATCTCCTTCGATCCCTATCCCAAGCAAGAACTTGAAAAGAAGTTAAAGAGTGATGCTCGCGTCTTATGAGTACTCACAAAAATTGAATAGGGACTAATTATACATAATATGACAGGACGGGGTTTCCAGCCCTACGATCACCTGAAAAACCCTAGACTCGCCAGGACACGGCCTTGTGTTGTGCCCATGGATAATCCACACCCTATGGAGCCAGCAATCATGAGCATCAAGGTGAAGCCATACACATGCCTCCTCCCAACACGATCGTCGCTCCTGCCAAATACGAGTTGACCGATCACAGTGCCAAGGAGAGCAACAGCTAGCATGGCTGCTTCGACGCCGCGCAGGATTTGGTGCTTGTTGGATTTGTAGTATACGTGTCCGAGCAGTCTCGTGATCGGCAGGATACAGAAGAGATCGTAGGCATTGGTGAATATACCCATCCCTTCATCAAGCATAAGACACAGATATTTGGAAACACACGGAGTGAGATAGAAACGATCCATTTTCCATAAGCGAGACAATCGAATCAAAGATGCACGCAATAACAAATTCAAAACGGATTCACAGAAACAATACAAATCCTTGTCGTGAGTACTAACTACAGGGATTGAGATTGTGAAATACTCAAGTTAGATTTACCCGCCACAATGATGGCCTTGAAGTGGTAGTACTGTATCCTGGCGGCATCGAGCACAGACAGAACTTTCAGCGGCATGATCGCTTGTTGCCAAGCTCTGCTTCTTCAAAAAACGACCTTCGAAAGCAGCAATCTAATGCTGTTGTTGCGAAATAGTTTTGGTCGGTTTATGAAGATGGAGGAGGATAAGATACAAACTAACGGAAGTTATTATTGATCGGGAATACATGGGAAGCAACAACGTGGTTTCCTTTGACGACGTTGTTTTGGATGCAGTCGAAGCAAATGGCATCAGTCGGCAGTTCCTTTGCTTCCCATTTGGCGAGACCGAAATCTTGTCATCTGATTGGACTATGACTTTTCGTCATTTTGAGCATTGTTTAATTCGTCCCTAGTAGGGAAGCTAACTAGGTCAACAATTATTATCTTCTCCAATCACACAAAGCTCTTACAAAGTTTCTTAAATAATATTTGTGGTTCGGTTTGTTTTTCACGTTCATAAAATGTTTGGACATGCTTGTTGGTTCTAGCGATTGAAAGGAGTTTACAATGTTTGCTTGGAATGGGGCATGAATCACGTCCATCATCGTTACGTCTCAGCTGAAGCCGCGACCTTCGTGCTGAGTCTGCTGACATCCAAAGTCTCCTCCCTACCTGTCCCTATTAGATTCGAAAGTCCTTCGGTTTTAAATTAAATGAGAACAGGTTCTCTCGCGACTCCGGACAAAAAATTCTGGGCAAACGGAGAATCAACAACTTCAAATTTGATACTATTGTGCAAACACAAACCGTGCCGAGATTGAACCGACAACAAGGATGGGAAAGAACAGTTGTTGAGAACTAATCAAACATGGACAAACGTAGTTGGAATTTAATCGACAACAAAGCTTGAACACGCAATGATACTATGCAGAATTTAATCGACAATGCAGCACTTAGGATAGAGATATACGTCAGAACTTAATCGACAATGCAAAAGTGAAATTTACGGCTAAGGGAAATAAAGGGGAGTACGGGAAAGTAAAGATAAAAATAGTAAATTAGATTGATTTGTGCGGGAGGGCCGCCGAAAAGTAAGATGTAGCTATTTAAAGCCTACCATCGACAATGACGAATGCTAGAAGTGGAGAATACAAGCATAGAATACAAATGGAAGTTACACAGAGAGGTTCTAAAGAAGTTACCAACAAAGGTTTTGTAATAGTTACCGAATGTTTCTTTCACTCCCCTATCTTGACGATTTTCTCAACTCTACTATATTGACGGTTGCTTTATTTCACTACATTTACCTATTAATTTTTTAATGGCTGCATTCAAGATTATTGATTCCACTTTTTGTTGATTCTTTCAAGTCGTTGATTCATGATGTTGTCGATAATTATATTCAAAAATGACCAAAGTCTGCTTTCATTGACTAAGTCTATCACTTGCCAATAATAACCAAAAAAAGATCATTTTTTAGTACAAACAAATGCCCCTTTCAAAAAATTTGAATGATTCATCAATCATTCGATACTTTTAAATTAGATAATCAAGAGTCATCATGTCCCCTGTGACATTATGATTTTCAGTCAATTTCAGACTCATTAATGAGAAAAAATCTAGAGAGATATTTCAGTCATATCTCGCTCGAATCTGATCAATTCGAGTAGACTGACCAAAAGGAAAAGGCCAACGTGAGACATTGTACGTGGACCTAGAAATTCGAATAGGAAATGTCGCTTTGACCATAAGGATTGTCGAGGAGATATTTAGAGCCACAAAAGGCCGATCCAAGAATGATTAGGGAATGCCTTGCTAGTGTCATACGATTGGAGCGCGGATGATGCCACTTAACCAACGTATGATTTGCAAAATTTTTTATAAATCGGACAGTGAAGATCGAGACGAAAGGGACTAGTGGTAAACCCTCACAATTACATGACAACCAAAGCCGCTATGAATTGACGAGCCCTAAATGTGATGAGAATCATAGGGTCGATACGCGTAAGTCCGCAAAAGCCACCTGTCGGTTCGAGATAGGCTGGAACTACGTCTGATAGAGGAAATCATCATAAACGAGTCTTAAAAAGTTTGAAATGAAAAATTAAGAATTCCAACATTATTCGGATTGGGCGTCGCCCTATCGAAGAATTCTGGAAAAAGAAAAACGACGTTCTGAACGTCGGGGGCTAAATTACCATTTTGCCTCTCAAGATTAAACCTTGCCCATGCATTGAAGGAAGGGCATTTTGGAATTTATCTCTTCCCCCATAGCTATCGAAAATTAGGATGAATGGTGGCTATTGGATCACCTTGGAAAGACAAGAGGACATGTGTCAATGGATAGTGCAAAGAGAAGTCAAGTCCAACTTTATGCTACCTACCATTCTTCCCCTTTAACCCAAAGTTGAATATAAGCCTTCTCTCTCTCTCTCTCTCTCTCTCCTTACCTCATTTGGTTGGCCATAGCCCCCCTAGAATCACCGAAACCCTATCTTCTTCTTCCTCCTTCAATCTGCTTGCTGGATAGCTTCTGCCGCCTCCCTTCGCCGCCGAAGACGCCCACCTCCGGCCATCGCTTGGATGCCAACCGGCCATACCAACTTAGATCTATGTCTTACTGACCTCCTCGAAGTGGAAGCATGGCATTTGGACCACTGAGGAGCTCCGGCCAAGAGTTTTCCCGGAAGTCGACGGAAACCGATTCAACCCGAGGTAGGTCCTGTTTCTAACAACTTGGAGGCCGAAATTTTGGAGTTTTGAGATCAAATTTTATGGAGATCTAGTAGACATGTATATGAATCTGTGGTAAAAATTTGAGAGTGATTTGAAGAAGTTTTGATCTCGAATCGGTCTTGTATATCTTGGACAGATTCTGGCGACCAATTGGCTTCAAACTCATGGTGAGTCTCCCAAACCCTTAGGTAGACATGTTAAGAGGTAGGATAAGGATTAAATGATGGATTTGGGGTTGAATTAGGACTGGTAGCTCACGGTATGCACAGAATCGAGAGGAATCGATTTGGTTCTGTGCATGGCCGAACCTTAGAGGGCTGATGGCTAATGATTTTGAGTCTCAAATTGATGATTAAGACATGTTAAGATGATAAGGAACATGCTATGGAAGTTTATGGTTAATGGATTGAGAATTTAGACAAGAAAATTAATGTAATTGATTGAAATTCTAGGTTAGGCGGAGAATTGACCCTTTGATTGATTTGGCCGAGACTTGAGACACTTACAAGGAAGAATTTGTGTAATCAAACACAAGGTAAGGGGATCCTAAACTTTGGGTAGGAAATTGGACTCAATTGGGTGAGTCAAGGATTGATTGGAGCGATTTATGAGGATTTTCCAAAGGACAACTACTGGTATGTCCTAAGTGATGATAGAAGGGTTATGTCTGTATTTATTTGTGCTTAAATTATCCGCCATGTGTATTTGTGTCACTTGGTTGCCTTGCATGCCATGAATATTCGAACTGTGTATGAGTTGCAACTGTTGTTTGATTTGTGAAATTGAATTAAAATCATGGCATGAGCATCACATGACGAGGCCTTGAGGCGTATGACACGCGGGGAGAAGGTGGACATCCTGATACGACGAGATCGCGGGGTGGAGTTGATGTCGTGTGGCACCCTGATACAATGAAATCGCGTGGTTGAGATGGCCACGGTCCTAATGTGAACTATTCGCAAGACGAAGAGGCCTTGAGGCGTATGAGACGCGGGGCAGGAGATGGATACCTTGATGCGACAAGATCGCAGGGTGGAATTGATGTTATGTGGAGCCCTGATGCGATGAAATCGTGAGGTTGAGATAGCTATGGTCCCGATGCGAACTATTCGCGGGACGGAGGTATGAGAAGTTAACATTGGCCTGGAAACTCATTGGAACCTGATGTGTTTACGCGGGTTGCCAATGACGGTTTGATGCGTTTTTGCGGACCGAGCCTAAGGCGATTTAATCGTTGGCTGGAGAATGAGGCAGGCAAGTAGAGGTGGTTGTGGTGAAGTGGCAGGATGAAGTGTGCATAATCATTTGAGTGTGACATGGTGTCACAGTTGCATGCCCATCTTCTGTGTGTCACTATTTGTATTTGTATGCGCCTGTTTGATTGTGAGTTTGGAATTTCGGGATAGATGACAGCCTGAGTGGACGATCGGCCTAACTTAGGGTTAGGACCCACCTTGCTGAGATTTATATCTCACCCCAGTGGGGGCTTAATTTTTTATGTTCTAGGCGAAGGAAGCACAAGCTTGCCAAGAATTGGCATTTAAGTAGATAGTTGACCGATTGTATTTAGAATGGATTTACCTTTTTGATGTTGGGATTGTACTTCTAATTGGTGAATTAGGAACTGATCTTTTAGTAATTGGTTAAGGTAATTTGATGTACCCTTGTGTCCTAAGTCATCGGGTATTGTTGTATTTATATGATTGGAGTTGGCATCTCTTCTGCATGCGCGTTCCTTTCAGTACTTAGAACATTGACCGTTGGATCCTGGAGTTTTCAGAAAAGTACGGTTTGGTAGGATGTTCCTGCGCTCGCCAAGTTCAAGGCGTAACATTCCCGTTTGTTTGGTATCATAGCAAGGTCAGCTTGATCCAATGTGATTGAGATTTGGAGTGATAAGGAGCGATGACTTGAGGACAATTAAGCAGTGAAACCTTTAGGGATACGAGTGGATTGCTGAATCTTGAGGATTATAGGCTTGAACTTGTGAGGTATTCTGATGGTCCTAGTGCCGATTAAGAGATGATCTTGAGTGATTTATGAATAAGGCTCACAATGAAGTGAATAGAAATTGAGGAGTCATGACACTGGATTTGAGATTACTAGAGAATAAATTATGAATGAAGGGTCAATTGAAGTGTATGATTGTAATCTTGGTTTATTAATGGCCCCAACTCGAGGAGTACGAGTTATAAAGAGACAGCTAGTATTGGAGGATTCAGGCTTGAACTACGTGATATCTTGATCGTTTTAGTTATCGATTGTTATTGACAACATTGAATGATATGAGTTGAGATAAATACAAGGAGTATCTGAATTGAATATTAGCTGTGATCGGATGCATAGGGATTTGATTTGAATGTTGACTGGGCTTGAGATATATAATGGAATATAGGCAATTGATCTGTGAGATATGACGGTCATTGGTGGAATTAGAACTTTTGAATGGATAGGAATTGATCTGAATGCGATTTTGACAGGACAAGTGATGAGGACGGTCATGTTGTGCTTATGTTTATGGTTTTGAAACAAAAGTTGATGAGAGTGCATGCAGTGACTTATCACTGTTGGACTTAATAAATCGTCGCTTGGTATGGGACGAGTTTATGGGATACCTATAAACTGTAATGAAACATAGTATGGGACATATGGAACGGGGCTTTCTCCATAGATGTATGACTTGGGACAACTTGCAATGGCCAAGTCTGATGAGGGCGGGGAGTGATCATCGGGATAGAGAGGTTCGGACAAGGAATGGCTCCTGGTAGGCTTCTTAGATGGCGAGAGGCAGGAATGATCCAAGTCATAACTTGAAAGGGGAAGTCTAGGTATCAGGTTGAGTCCAATCGTGGATAAGAGATGTATGGCACGAGAGTGATTCTTAAGGCGACTGTTCAAAGATGACATGGCGTTTGTGTAGGTGCCCGTGGTTGATATGGCTGAGCCTAGTATTTGGCAGGGGATGCCGTTTGAAAAAGAACACTAATGTTTGTGATTAGCCTAGTTGGCATGTTTTAGAATATGAGCGTCATGCGATTGTCTTGACCAAGGTATAACTGAGAGGTTAGACGACGTATGGATTTATACCCGTGAAACCGAGGCATGTTGAGATGAGATAGTCTGTTGTGACTATGCTAGGGTGGCGGATGCCTTTGGGCCTAGAGTATGAGCTATTGACTCAATGAGTTGCTGCCTTAAGTACTTATTTGATAGTTGTCCAGTTGAGGCTAGCCTAGTAGTGGCCGTCAGTTGAGAAGTTGCCTCGTTGAGACTGGCTTGAGGAAGGATTGCTGATCAAGGATGATTTGGGATCCTTGAATAATTGGCTATTAATTGAGAATTGCCTAAGAACTATTAGAGGGTTAGTTAAGGGTGAAAGATATTGAGGTGAGCAGCTTGAGACTAATGGATTTGAGTAGATGATTTAATCTTTGATTCCTAAGGGGAAATCATAGTGGTCTAGGAGACATGAGAACCAAAGGACGTTGAGCGACGATAGTATGGTCGTAGAAGAGCATTGGGCTCAAGTATACGTGATATGGAAGATTCGAGAACTGATATGGATTATGAGAATTGAGTAAATGTAGACGATTGGAGTATAAGTACCAAAAGAGAATATGGCTCGATCTGTTAATTGTACAAGACCCAAGAGCTGAATGGGTCGTAGGAGCTTTAAATGGAAATGACGAAATTTGTCGGTTAAGCAAGCTCGAGGAGGAGCTGCCTTGATTCTCTAAGTCACTGTGGTGATAAATGCTTGTATTGACAAGTTAAGTGATAGAAGTCACGAGAAATGTGACTTTGAGTTATTTCATCCATGAGAAAAGTGAATGTGTGGGAAGGACCATGAGAGTTTTGAAAAATTTGTAAAGCTGTGAATAAGAACAAGATTGACTGAGTTTGATGGAAGGATGAAAGTTGAAATTGCCTTATCTGGATTAAGGATCTTGATGAGAAAATCTTGGAGATTTTGGGTACACTGAAGAAAGAAAGTGACCCTGACAGTACTAACCCTAAGAGACTACTGATGATTGGTGAAAGGTCACTAGAGGAAGGATTTTCTCAAGGGCATGAGATCTGCCTAGACTACCTCTGTTGAGTTGTTTGATGGAAAGTATCATCCTGGGATTGCTCGAGCGATCTTCCCATGGTCTCCCTCGTGAACAACATGGTCACCACCATCCCCACCAAGCAAATCCCGCCCAATATGTTCAGCATAACTTTCATACTCAACGTCATGACAGACCCAAATTCGTCATCATTACGTGTCGCCATCAAGAAGCCCACGATGCTGATCATTGCCCCGATCTTCCCCGCGGCCCCGGCAATCCCGTGGCACGTCGACCTGAACCGCGCGGGGAACAGCTTGGCCAGCACGATGAACGTGGTCGTGTGGGGCCCGCAGTTGGAGAAGAAGAAGGTCAGGCAGTACACGAACATGAAAACCCCGCCGTGGTGCTTCCAATATATATTCCCGATGAAGAAGTACAGGATGGCCATGAAGAGGAACCCGACTGTTTGGATCCTCACCCGCCCGACACGGTCAATGAGGTAGACGGCAGCGAAGTAGCCAGGGATAGTGGGGTAGCCCGCCACAAAAGCCTGGAGCCTCGCGACCTCGAAGGCGATGAGCGCTTCGCCAGCCTTCTGGTCGTGCAGGTACATTTTGTAGATGTGGGGTTGGCAAAGGTTATTGATGTAGAAAACGAAGTCCAGGAGGCACCACGAGATGGAGCAGGAAAAGAGGTCACGGCCGTGGAGGAGGAAGAACTTTTTGGAGAAAAGACGGTACGACGGCAGGCTCGGCGGGACGGGATGATCCTCGGCAATCTGGCTCAAGGACACGTCTAGGACGGGCTCCATGTCCCGCGCAGCTTTGAGCACATCTAGCTCCACCAAAGCGGTGTACCTAATTATACCATCAAAATACATTGAAATGTTTAATCCTGCCTACCTCGTAGAGGTCTAATGAGTCGCTATAGAAACTTCCTCAACAAATATGATGACGCCCGTGATTCATGAAACCCATTTTGTTCAAGTGTTTTCTAAAGGAACTGATCAATCATGGCACAATTTTAACACATGGAAGCTGACACAAGCAAAAATGTAGAGGTTTGAAATGACACGGTCTCGGCGGTTGACACTGAATTGTTTGGCACGACTGGCCGAACTCTAGTTTTGTATTTTCGATCATTCCCCGACTTACCTATCCCATTCAGCAGCACCCAGCAATTGATCCTTAGAATCTGTTGAGGTTATCCCACGTCTGTTGTCCCAATAATTCTAGCGACCAAAGAGAAACATGCTTGATCATTACCGTAAACACCATAGACCAAACAACTCTTTATGAACAAAATGAAATGATCAATAAATTATTCAATCGAAACAATAAATTAAGCATGGAAAACTATACACATACCATGCAGTTTCAGGCATCATCATCCGCCAGTAATATGTTAATGCGGTAGGAACAGCACCCAGCATCAATATCAACCTCCAGGCGAGGTCAGCATCATTTGTCATGGGATCTCCCCGTCCAACTATGGTGCACACCACCATTGTGACGATCGAGCTTGCCAGAATCCCAAACCCTTGCATTGAGAAGACGGCCGCTATGAATGCGCCGCGCGTCCTCTTGTTAGCAAACTCCAACATGATTGTCGCCGAGAGCGGGTAATCTCCTCCGATCCCTATCCCAAGCAAGAACTTGAAAAGAATTTAAAGAATCATGCTCACGTCTTACGGTTACTTAGAAAAATTGAATAGGGACTAATTATATGCAATGTCACGGGACAGTGATTTCTAGCACTTCGATCACCTGAAAAAACCTAGACTCGCCAGTACACAATCTCGTGTCATGCCCATGGAGAATCCGCGCCTGATGGAGCCGGCCATCATGAGCGCCAAGGTGAGGCCGTACACTCGCCTCCTCCCGGCATGATCGCCAAGCCATCCGAATATGAGTTGACCGATCACAGTGCCGAGGAGAGCGATGGCCAACATGGCTGCTTCAGTGGCAGGCTGGATTCGGTTGCCACAGGATTTGTAGTGTATGTGTCCAATCAGTCGCATGATCGGTGGGATGCAAAAAAAGTCGTAGGCATCGGTGAATATCCCCATTCCTTTATCAAGCACAATAAGTAACAATTCGTAATCATATCGAGTCAAACCGAACTATGCAGTTTTCGTAAGCGAGATAGTCGAATTTGAGAGGCATAATAACTAATTCAAATGAATTCGTGAAATTGAGATTGAGATGTGAAATGCACAGGTTAATTTACCTGCCACAATGACGGCCTTGATGTGGTAGTACCGTGTCCTCGCGGTGTCGAGCAAAGACAGAACTTTCAGCGGCATGGTGGTTCGTCACTAAGTTCTGCTTCTTCAAGAAACAACCTTCGAATGCAGCAATCTAATGCTTTTTGATGCGTACTTGTTATGGTCTGGTTATAAAGATGATGTAGGAGATGATACAGACCAATGGAAGTCATTGTTCGTAGCATATGCATGGCAAGCAACCAGGCGGTTTCCTTCGACGATGATGTCTTGGATGCAATCGAGGCGAGCCGCATGATTTGGTGAGACCGTAATCTGATTGGACTATGATGACTTCGGGGCGTACTATGTGACTTCTCGTCATTTGACTTTGAGCAATGTTTAGTTCGTTGGTAGCGAGGTCAGCAATCATTAAATTCTCCAATCACACAAAGCTTTCTTGTGCTCCGGCTAGTTTGTTTCACGTTCATAAAATGTTTGGAACGTGCTTGTCGGTTCTTGCGACAGCATGGAGTTTCCCCGCGTGCGTGTTTAGTGATGTTTGTTTGGAACAGGACATGGATCATCGATCCTCCATACGTCTAAGCTGAAGCCGCGACCTCTGCACTGGCTTCCAAAGTCGCCTTCTTACCTATCCCTATTCGAAACCGGATTCCCTCTTGATAGGCCGGTTTGCCAATATAGTCCTTACGGCCAATTTCACAAAATAAAATATTTATGACTCGGAAAGTCGTCTTTGTATGCATATATTCATCAGACAACTTTATAGACCATTTTTTTCATGACACAATCAAGAAAAGTTTGCTTTATTCTTGTGTAGTTCGACAACATGTTTACTCAGCGTTTGAATATAATGATGAGGTGCATACTTTGATTCTATTGTCATCATTGCCGGATAGTTAGAATATTGTTATTACTGTTATTGATAAAATTCCTATGGATCAAGAAGCTTGATATTTCATGAGGTTTATGATTTGATTCCGAGTGGAGATATCTACATAAATATATAAAAAAAAATCTGATGAACCTCTGCCTTTTGATTTAGTGATTTTGCGAATTTGAACTAACGTAGCAACTCGAGGACAAGTGGTATCGTTTGTTGGATTTTGGCAAGAAAGGACATCTTGAAAGTGATTACCTTAAACTGAAGAGCGAGAACAGTTAAGTAAATTAGAGTTTGAGTGTGCCGATGATATTGTTACAATTTTTATGGTGTCTTATATAATGTTGATTATGTCTTATTTATCACTATGGATTCATCGTTGAACAGATGTATTATAGATTATGGATTCTGAGTGTTTGTTTCATGCTACATCAAACAAAAACAGTTTAATACTTGTCGGTGCATCGATAGTGGGAAAGTGCATTTTTGGGATGACGCTGATTACAATATTATGTGTGTGGCAGATCTCAGAATCAAAATGCATAATGGTATCGCAGTCCTAGAGGGTATTGGTATACTTCAGAAGGTAGAGTACTAAAGGTTGCTTGAGATGCCTAGATGATTCTGAGAAGAATAATGTGCAGTGGCCTTTATTAGCTTCAAAGTGAGATCGTCATGGATTTCGCTGCGGAGGTTTCGGATTAATCAATTCACGGATTTGTATGTTAAGGCTCATCAGCAAGTGAAGTTGGAAGATCTGAGTGAAAGGAATTTACTAAATGGTAATGCTGCAAATCGATTGAATGTATACGGGTACTATGACTAAAGTAAACAACAGAAAATGCAGTTCAGTACAACTCTCAAAGAAACCATAGAATTGCAAAATTGATTTACTTGAATGTTGGCAGTCTATAATAATTTTCTTTAAAAAAAAGTGTCAAATCTATGCTAATAGTTGTGGAAATTACTCGAGGATTACCTAGGTGTTTATGCTTAGGCACTAGTTCTATACTAAACTGAGGCTGGTAAGACGATCAAGCATGTGTAGACTAATAATAGTATGTAGTTTTGTTTGAACATTGCACTAGTGTTGGTGAATCACAACATGTTGCAGAATTGATCGACAGAACATTACTAAAGATAACTCACAAAATGCTCATTAATGCTAGTATGACTAGGAAATTCTTAATGGATCGGGGCTTATTATTGTGGGTTACCTGAAAAATAGATCACATCAACTGCAAGTAGATGTCGGACTCCCAAAGAAGTGTGATCAGATAAAGTCGTTTCTATTTTCAGAATATTTGGTCGACCATATCATGTTCGAGGCCCGACGGGACAACAAGAAAGTGCACATTTCTCTTATGCATAAGGTAGGCGAAGGGCTATCAATTGTGGTGCCCAAAATTGAATTCGCATGCTACAATAAAAAAGGTTATATTAGACGAATCTCCAGTAATTCTACGTAGGAGTGATTATGGCGGTGTTTATACAAAATTCTAACACTGTTCCGTTCAAGGTAGTTGTTAGCCCTTTTCTATTATTGTGACGGTGGAGGGCACAAATAAAATAGTGACCAGAAGCCTGACAATGTTGTCTGAGCAAGAGCTTATCGACTGTGACAAACCATACAAGAGGGATTTAATGAACTACGCATGCTCGCTGATCGTCCTCATTGGTTGAATCCTCAAGGAATAGGATTTTCCTACTGTCGTGTTTAGTGCGTTGGCTCCTTTATTTAACCAATTAGATGCCCTTCTTTGGTTAGTCTATTCCCCAAAATTATTAGGGATTATAATTAATCCTTGGTCCATGAATTGGATACATTGCAAACACTGTATCGCATCAAAACTATTGTATTTAAAAGTGTGAAGTTTAAAATGGTTTGTCCCATAGGTTATATTTATACTACACAATGTAATTGTTAGGATGTGTGTGAATTGTGTTAGAGAAGTCCCACGTGGATAAGTAGTATGGTGTTGAGTAATTAATATATCCTAGTTGGCCTATAATTTATTGGCTTAAGCTTTTGATGGACATTTGAGAGAGAGAGAGAGAGAGAGAGAGAGAGAGAGAGAATTGGATCATTGGCTGACAACGGTTGGATACTGTTCATCCACGGGTCTACGGGGCATCATATCAATAAGATGGCTTCTAAACCTTTTAAATCCAAGTGAAAAAAGAAACAACCAAGTGAACATCATCTGTATCCCCTCTCGTTTCTGAGAGCTCTCGCTACCCAACTGGGTAGCTTTCCCCATAGTCTCCCCAAACTCTAACATCCATCCCATGGCAATCATACATAAACATTACACCAAAATTGCCAAAAAAACCAAGATCCCCTTAAAGCCTGCAATCTATCGTCGCTACCACATTTACATTATTTTGTTTTAAACCCTAACCCTAACCCCTTTCCCCTTACGCCTTTTCTTTCCCAAAACTTTTTCCCATCTAGGTCTTGATTTCGACGTGCTTTCCTGGAGAGATTTCCCATCCATTTCCATCCCAGAATCCCTTTCATTTTCACCCCCTCACAGCAACCATTTCAAGCCGCGGGTAACCATGAAGCGTAACACTAACCAAGAAATCCGTATGGCCTCCTTGTGTAATCGCTTGGGATACCTATGGTCCAGAACAAAAAAAGCAATTATGGATGAGGTGGTCACAGAAGCCGCCTTGGATGAAGGAAGACACAGTTTATTTGATAGTCAATATTGCAGCCCAGTGATCAACTTTCAGGCTTTCCAAGTAACTACGAAAAAAGCATGGAAAATAGAAAAGGTAGCATGTTCTCACCCGGAACTTGGAATCTTCTCCTTCGTGTTTGAGAGTGTGGAGGAAAAAAATTGGATTCTTGAATCTAGGCCTTGGTCATTCTCGATACACGTATTGATTTTGAAACAGTGGGAACCTAGTACACTCCCCCAGAGCCTCTCTTTTGATGCGTATGTTTTCTTGATGCACATTTTGGGCCTCCCCATGGAAGGGAGAAAAGAGGAGGCATACGAAGCATTGCAAAAAGAATAGGAAAAGTTGAGGACATTAAAATAGAATCAAAGGGATTTGCAAACCTTACTGTTAGTAAAGGAAAAGTCCTCCTCAACCTTCCAACCCCTTTGGAATCAGGTATGATCTATAGCTTTAAAGGAAAGGAACTTTGGTTGGATTTTCGTTACGAGAGGTTGTCAATTTACTACTACCCTTGCGAGAAATAGTGCACTATGCTCAAAACTGTATTGAAGTTCCATACAATGAGGAAGCCTTCTATGTGAATGAATATTTATATCATGGTCAATGGCTGAAATCAGAATCAAACAGTCGTCCTTTTTAGAAATCCTTTTATGAGGTGGATGTAGAAGGCATTATGGAGGAGAAAATTGTTCCTGAGACCCCAGAGGACTTTGGTGTCCCTAAACACCCTTAGGAAAAGGGAGGGAGAGGTAGTAGGCGGTGTCTTTTAAACAAATATAGTGGAAAAAGGAAAAGTTGTGAATTAGGTTTACTTACCACTGAGGATGAGATTATTGTAGATGCAGGAGTGTTTGTTGTAGCAAGACCCCTCTTGATAGAACTCCCTTCATTCCAACATGGCCGAGAGCACCTGAAAATGAGCCAAGTGCCAACTAGCATCAAGGGTACAAAGAAAGGGAGGAAGAACAGTAACAGTAATAACCAGACTGAGAAAACTATGTTGCTTGATGAGGAAACCTGATGAAAACACTGGTAACCTCAGCTGAGGAATTACCCATACGGGCATTGGTGGCTTGCCTAATAACCCACTAGTTTGTAAATGAGAATTTTGGCTTGGAACTGTCAAGGTTTGGGTTTGCCCTCAAGCTTCTAGAGCCACCATAACTCAAGAAAAGCTCAATCTTGTGTTTTTATGTGAAATTAAGAATCAAGAAAAGGTGGTTATGCGAGTGAGAAAGAAACTCAATTTCCATAATCACTTTGTAGTAAATAGTGCAAGGACCAAGGGTAGTTTTGCTTTGTTTTGGAATGAAGATACCGAGGTCTCAGTCCTAACAGCAATAGAGAAATTTATTGATATACAATATGAAGATCTCTCTCAGAAAATTTATTTTAGGGTGCCTTTTGTTTATGCTCCAGCAACCAATAAGGAAAGGATCAGAATATGAGATACAATCGGATTATTAAAACCTCTGTACAATCTCCCATGGGTTTGGATTGTTGATTTCAATGAAACTCTGTATCATTGGGAAAAGATGAGACGGAGGGACTCTAAAAACTACCGTATGCAATCTTTCAAAGATCTACTGGATGGCTGTGGAATGATGAATCTGGAAAGTTAAGTATGTGCGTTTACCTGATAGAATGATAGAGATGATAGGAATCTTGTGAAGAAAAGAATTGATAGGGCAGTCTGTGATTTAGAATGGAGACTAACTTTTCCTCTTGCGGAAGCTTTTGCTCTACCCGCGGTAGGCTCGGATCACTGCCTAATCCTTTTTGCTTTATCTGCAAAAAGAGTTAAAAGGAAGAAATCTTTTAGATTTGAGGCCTTTTGGGTAGAGAACGAAGAATGTGGGCACATTATCAAAGAGTCGTGGGACAAATCAGTAGGAAGAGGGGACGATCTGGTCCAAAAAATTAGGAATGTGACAAGCGAGTTGGCAAAGTAGAGTAAAACATGCTTTCCCAACAATTAGCAGCAACTCTAAAGGCTGAAATATGAGTTCGAAGTTCTGATGAACGACCAACACTTGAACCAAGACAACAAAAAAAGAGGGTATATTCTGAACCAAATTGAATTGATGTGGAAAAGAGAAGTGATGTTCTAGGGAATGAGATCCAGAGTGAATTGGCTGAGATAGGGAGATAAGAGCACCAAATTATTCCATGCTACCACTATACAAAGAAGACAGATAAATAGGATTTCGATGCTCAAACAAATGGGGGACGTTACTTGGATTAAAGATACCTCAAGCATGAAGCAGATATTTTTTCAAACAGCTTTATACTTCAGCAGGACCTCGAAACTTCCACCTAGTCTTACTTCAATGCCCTTCTCTAGTGTCAAGTGAGATAAATGTTGATCTATCAGCAAGGGTGACTTTATCATAAATTAAGAAGGTTGTTTTTTATATGGGTTCCTTAAAAGCACCAGGACCGATGGCATGAACAACCTTTTCTACCACCAAAATTGGGAGATCATTAAGACGGGACTCCTAGAAGAGGTCAATTGTTTCTTTGAAACAAGAATAATGCACCCCGAGCTGAACAGAACACATTACGCTGATACCCAAAGTAAAAAAATTCAAAAAGACTAGACCAGTTTAGACCTACCAGCTTTTACAATTTTCGCATACAAAGTGATCATAAAGGTCTTAGCTAGCAAATTGAAAAAATGGTTGCCTAACCTGATTGCAGAAGAGCAAAACGCCTTTGTGGGTGGAAGACATATTCAAGACAACATTCTGGTTCTCCAGGAAGTCTTACATCAAATGAGAGTGAGAAAAATAAGAAAGAGATTCAATGCTATCCTCGAACTAGATATGGAAAAAACTTACGACAGGGTGGAATGGGACTTTTTAGAAGCGTGCCTCCTGAAGATGGGTTTCTGCACGTTTTGGGTGGACAGAGTGATGAAATACGTCACCTCAGCTACACTAAGTGTAAAGCTTAATAGGGAACCTCTACAATTCTTTAAACCCTCGAGAGGTTTAAGACAAGGGGATCCCATTTCGCCTTATTTATTCATCCTTTTGGCTAACACACTTTCAATGCTAATGAGGAAGGCTGTGACTGATGGAACAATCAGAGGAATAAAGTGAAACAGGTTCTGTCCTTCGTTATCTCACTTATTTTTTGCCGATGACTCTATCTTCTTTTTGGATGGAAAGCTAATTGAATGTCAGAATCTGGCTCTGGTTCTAAATCAATATTGTTATGTGTTTGGTCAAGAGGTTAATTTCAATAAGTTGAGTCTATTTATGGGGCCAGACTGTCCATATAAGCTACAAGAAAGTCTCGCAAACACCATGAGAGTTCCAGTGATGGATAAAGTAGGAAAATACCTAGGAATACCATCTGACTGGGGGGAATCTAAAAAAGAGATGTTCGCTTGGATTTCTACAAGGATGAACACAAAATTAGAAGGCTGGAAGGTGAATCTGATTTCTAAGGCAAGTAAGGAGATATTAATTAAATATGTGGTGCATGTCGTGATCCATTATTTCCTTTACGGAAAATGAGCTAATGGATTATCGATCGGGCCCCCACTCTGAAATGTGGATTGCGGCTTTCTTAGCGTGGGCCCTCCTAGGCCCATACCAAATCACGGCGGGAATAAATTTAAAGGGGTTTATTGACGATAAGAGTCGATCGGATTTGACCTTAGTGTGATCATGGTGGCATGTGCTACGTGTACATGCATTTGGATTCGCTAATGGTCCTTCTTGGAAGGTGGACCGAAAACCTCACTAATTGATTGGTAGTGATCGATTAGTTCTACGAAACTAGAGATCCTGGATCCAGGGACCTGGTTATGTTGGTGACATTATCAATGCCCTTTCGGTACCTAACGTGAGTGATTTTCCTAACTAAGATTTCATGTAGGTGAAAACATGGGCGATGTAAGTTTGATTTGGGGTCTCATGCAGATTGGAAGACTAGTCCTATCAATCACAATCAATATAAATAAAGGGCAATCAAGTGCATAAATAAATCACGTCAATGCACATTAGTTCAAATCAAGAACTTCCTAATATAGCCATAAGAACTTGGAGAAGGTATGATCTAGGGCCAGGGGTAAAATGGAAAAATTTGAAGACAATTTGCCAGAATGGCAAAATCATCATTTTTGAGAGGTTCAGGTGTCAAATCACTTGAAGTAGTTCATGGCCAGTCCATTATGGCCCTTTCCCATTTTTTGAAACGTTTTGGGAATATTTTGAATTTCTTCAATTTTTGAAAGATGATTTGCCAAAAGGGCAAAATCGTCATTTTGAAAGGATTGGGGTTCTAAAGACTCAAAATAGGTCATGACCAATTGATTGCGATCATTTCATATTTTCTGGATTTTTTTGGATTTTTTTGAATTTCTTCAATTTTTGGCAAACGATTTGCCAAAAGGATAAAATCGTTATTTTGGAAGGATTTGGGTTCGAAAGACCCAAAATAGGTTATGGCCAATTGATTGTATCCATTTCCAATTTTTTAATTTTTTGGGGGGAATTTTCCTGAATTTTTTTTTTTACGAATTTTTCTATTTCTTTAATTAATATTTTTTATTTTTTTATTTTTTTGAAATTTTTTTAATTAATTTTTTTGAAGAAAATATTTTTCGGGTCGGATCAGACTCGACCCACCCCTCTCGAGCACCTAGCACGACCATACGGGTTAAAGGTCGGCCAAAATGACGTAGTTTTGAATTTTGATTTTTGACTTTTTCTGTAATCTTGTTTATTTATTATTAAAACTATTTTCCGTATCGAGTTAGACCCAGCCTGTGTCTCTCGGGCGCCCGCCCCGACCATATGGGTCGGACCGGTCTAAAATGACACCTTTTTGGTATTTTTCCAAAAAAAAATTTATTTTTTAATCATTTTTTTAATATTATCCTAAAATCCCTATCGGACATCCCACGGTGTGCCACGTGGCCTCTTGTCAGCCACTAGATCTCTTTGTTTTTTAAAATTTTTCTAAAAATAATTTATTAATATAGAAAACGTATTTCTCTTTCTTTCTTTTTTTAACTTTGAAAGGGCCGGATCGTGACACATGGCCCACCCACGGTCGTTTGATCCGGCGAATTTTATATATATATATATATATATATATATATATATATATATCCAAAAATCCTCGATTAGGCACTCCAAGAAGTACCACGTAGCCTCCCATGGTGCGTCCGACCTAGGTTTAATTGATGGAATTAAAAAAACTAGATTCGACGGTTCTCCATGTGCCACTTGGCATCACGATGACCATGAGATCCATTCTTTTTTATTATTTCCGAAAATCACTTAATACATTAAAGAAATTATATATTTTTGAAAATCCTAGATTGCAACACGTGGCAAAATCACGCCGTGGTTTTATTTTTTTTAGTGGAGCCGCCTACCCGCCGACATGGTAGCCTACATGGCGCACCACGTCAGTACTGACCGGTAAAACATTGACCAGTTAACCCCCCCTTGGCCGGAGAAGACGATCAGCAACTCACCGGAATAGTGAAAATTCCGGCGAGTTCGCCGAAAAATCAAACCCGTGCCCAAACTTTGCGAAATTATCAACCAAATTCTCCCAAAAGATCCCCTATCAACATAGTAGCTCATTCAATACGAAAAAAGTGATTTCGAAGCCTGAAACACCACTGGCCGACTGTGAACAATACCGGTTCCGGCTACGATTTTTGCGAATTTTGTTTCACCGAAACCTTGTTCTAGTCATTCAACCAGCATCCAAAGAGAGTGTAGAGATTTACCTGAGCTTTTTTTAGAGCACGACCACCTTCGTTTGCACCGGACCGAGTCCTCGACTCGGGTATGGCCCGAGGAGCTCCGACCACCATTAACGACGAGATTTGATGCAAAATAAAGAGACACAGAGGCGTAAGGTTGGTCCTAGGATGCATTTTGAGATGAAAAATTGGCTAAACGACTCTGGAATAATACAACCAAGCTCTAGAATGCACCAACAACTCCGTTGACATATTGTCGAACATATGATGTGCATCGGAAAATCAGCATTCGAACAGGAAACGAGGGGAACACGGGCTAAACCAAGGCAAACTAACACCCAAGAATCACTATAGAGGCTTAAACTAACGTCGGTATGCGATCAGTTCGGCTCGGTTTCGTCTGGGTTGAGAAGGTCATAGTCCTGATGCGTTGACACGCGAGATGGAGTTGTGATGCGTTGACACAGGCCTGGAGTAACGTTGAAAACCTGATGCATTTACGCGGGTTTATCAATGAGACGGTCTGATGCATTTACGCGGACCGAGCCTGAGGCGTTCTAAACGCGGGCATGAAAGTGAGGAGGCTGAAAAAGGGTGGAAGGTGCAATCTGGTTTGAAATGCATGCTTGAGTTTAATGATGTGATAAGATGCCTTGATTGCATGCTTGACATCTGTGTGTTACTTTGTGAAAGTGGAATGCCTCATGTGATTTTTTATGAATTATTTGCATTTGTTTTTACTTGAGTGGACTGTCAGCCTAACCTAGAGTTAGAACCCACCATACTGAGATGTATATCTCATCTCGTTATGGGACCCCTTTCTTTACAGATCCTAGGCCCTGAGGATGTGGCTCATCAGGTTTGGCGACCCCAAGGAGATGTCGGTTTATTTTAACGAGTTCCCTGATGGGCAGGGGACCAACTATATTAGGAAGTGTACAGTCGTTTGGATAGACGAGGGTGGTAGTAGCTGGAAGCCTCATAGATATGAGGCCTGATTTAGAAAGGTATGAGATGTTTCTACGGGGTCACTGAAGGCCACTGAGGTGCCTCATAGAGTGATCCCTAATTGGTGCTATCTTACCCGGGATTCAGTGGAGGCTGAGGGGTCAGTTGCCGGTTCGAGGAAGGTCCTAAGAGGACCCCGACCTTGGAGGATACGGAGGAGTTCATAGTGGTCGAGGCTACCGAGGAAGACCTAGTGAAGCCATCCACGGACGAGACTCTCGAGGATACGGTGGAGATTTGCTCAGAGACTTTCTCGGAGTATGAACTTACTGAGGAGGCCGAGGAGACTGATGATTCCAGCAGCTCATCTTAGGAGCACCTGGTTTACTAGTCTGACATTTTGACGGTGACCCTAATGCCCGATCCTTTTTGGTGATGATGATGGACCTCTTTTGTACTTACCTGTCACCCCTACTGACGAGCGGATCTGATTTACTATGCTCTGTATGAACATTTGGATCTTATGTATTATTAGTGTTCTTGTCACCCAAGTCCCATTTTATATTTGTACAGAGGAGTTATTATATCGTCGCTTCCGCGTGTTTGCTTTTTATATGGTATGTCTCTCGAATGTTTGAATCCTCGTACCTCGAGAGATAGTTTGTGCTTGCAGGGAGTCGCGCGCACGTGCCCGGGGCGCTAGTCGTGACAGGTATGAAACAGGGGTGGAAAAACTAACCTTGACTAAAGGTCGCCAGCGGCTTGGGAAACTTCATCGACGATGCTTCGGATTCCATGAAGCTTGAAGAACGTCCGCTCACTCGTTTTCTCTCTCTCGGCTCTCACTATCGCTAGGATCTCTCTCTCCCTCAAATTTTCTTCAAATCGAGAATCCCCTCGGTTCTCTCTCATGGCCAATCCTTATAGTCGAGAGTCGTTCGGGATCGAGGACGATCACGCACTCCATGCTCCTCTGAAAAAAGGACTGTCTCCCCTTCAGTTTTGGTCGCCCCAACACCCTGTCAATCCCGCTCTGTTTCTGTCCATGTCTACTCTGCCTCTCTATTCTGTACGTGAAGAAGAATAGGAGGAGCAGACCCGGTTCGGCTAGGTTTGGTCGGGTCCGACCTAATCGACCTGGTTCCTAGTGTTTTTCATATTGAGCCTCGAATTGACCATTTTTCATAAAATTGATGTCAAAATCAAACCCCTCAACATGTTTTTCATCTAAAATGGGTGATCATGTGAGCAATTGAGTTGAAATTTAGTGAAAACCCCTAATTATGCTTAGGATCTGAAAATAATTTTTGCTTAATTGAGGGCTCAAACGATCAAATCAATCCAAATTGAAGCCACCAATGGGTTCCGGACGACGAAAAATATAATGTAGAGGTGTTTGATTGTCATGAATGTGCCTAGAGAGAATTTAATTTTGAGATTCGTGAAACTGGAGACTAAATTGAAAGAAAATTGCGCAATTAGGCCCTTTTGGTTAAAATTGATCAAATTGAAGGGTATATCGACACAATTTGTGACATTTTAAATTTCCTACCAATTTGAGGCTGTTAAATGTGAATGTATCTTTTGATGTAGCTCAATTTTGTCTCGCTCAGATCTGATCAATCTTGAGTAAATTGATCAAAAGGGAAAGGCTAACGCATAACAAGATACGTGGACCTAGGAAATTCAAAAAAGGAAATGACGCTTTGACCATAAGGATTGCCAAGGGAACATTTAGAGCCAATAAGGCCGATCAGATGACGATTAAGGAATACAATGCTAGCGTTATAAGATTGGATCGCGGGTGAAGCCGCTTAACTAATGTACAATTTGCAAATGTTCTTAAATCGAACTATGACGATCGAAGCCGTCGGAGCTAGTGATGAACCCTCGCAATTACATGATAACCAAAACTGTCATAACTTGAGTTATCCTCAGTGTGATGAGAATCACAGAGTTGATACGCGTAACGTTTGCAAAAATCGTCCGTTAGTTCGAAACAAACTGGAATTACGATCGACAGACGAATGATCATGAGACGGAAGCTCAAAATTGGTAATTAAAAATAGAGAATTCCAATTCTGGATAGAAATTTGACAATGTTTCACCAAATAGTAATTTCGAATTGGAAAAGCGAAGTTTGGACTGAAAGTGCAAAATTATCATTTTGCCCCTCGACCATTTACCTTGCCTTAAAAAATGCAAGAAGGATAAAATGGACTTTTCCCTCACACCCATATGGCTGCCGAAATTGCTATATACAAGGGTCAAAGGATTGAGTCAAAACTAATGTTGCATATTTGGACAATGCCATTTGTCAAGCAATGAGACCCTCAAGCATTAATAACCTCACCTAACCATGTGTTATCAAATTAGCCTCAATAATATGTGTGAGATAAGTAGAATGAAGACATCATCAGCTGTGTATACCATATCTCTCACGTTCATTGCCTCTTCCTTTCCATTTTTCCAAAATCGAAATTGCCCGAGAAAAACTAATTATGTCCCTTCTATTCGGTGAGATCGATCAGGCCTTTTCAATGGCCATTTGAGGTGCTTCGACTTCTAGAGGTAAGATCTATGTGTCCTTGACAAGCTTCAATTGGAATTTCTTTATTTGGATAAGTAGTTTTATCGATATGAGTCCGAGACTAAAAGTGGACAAAATCTGCACGAGCTGGGAGAATGTCACCATATACCCTCTTAGAATTTCCAAATGACCTCAAACTTTTTAGGAGAACTTCATAATATCTAGTACTATGTTCAGATGGTTTATGGCTGCAAGTCATAACATCTAGTACTATGTTCAGATAGTTTATGGCTGCAAGTAGATGGTGTTAACTTCGGTTTTCATGGCTGAACATTAACGATAAAATTTGGACAGATTCTCACCAAGAGGAGTTTGGGCTGTTTCAGCATCTTTGCGGTGTCAACCGACTCCAAATCTCTTGGTGATCCTTCTAAACTTGTAAATGAAGGTCTTGGTATGGTATTTGTACAAAGAGTTAGGCTTGAGATTGAAATATGACTCGATTGAGCGGTTAGAACTCAAAACCAGTTCTGTTTAGATTATGTATACATGCTGGCTGGTTCTGTTTGGGGACTAAATGATGAATATTTGGACTTCAATTGACATATAATGACTTGTATGATATCATGTGAGGGGTCAATGGGAAATGTGAGAAGTGGATTGGAGTTTAAAGGTAATTTAAGGAATAATTGGTGCATGAAACTTTGAGATGTACATCATACCCTTTAAATTGTAGCATGAACCGAGTATATAGAGGATTAATGGAGGTGTTTTCGTGTATTCGACCAATTGATAGGGCATCCTGAGTTGCCATTTGTTTGGTAATCGAGAGAATGGTTTAATGAAAGTGAAAGTCGATTGTTTCTGATCTGACTTTGAGTGGATTTTGACTCAAAATTGATGAACTTCCTAGAATGGCACGTGGTTCTCGTTTGGTTGTGATCTTATGGATCGAGGAGGCTCGTTTGGTATGGATTTTTGCTGATTAATCATTGTAAATGGTTCCCAAACCCTTACTTGAACCCTAGGACGCTACTACAATGTTGCTTTGTGCAGCGCGATTGTGTGATAAAAGCATGGTAATTGATAGCATGTTATGGAATTGGCCGTGAGCCCTGGGGATAACATCGCGGCCGTGGGCCCTAGCGATGACTGGAGATAACATCGCAGCCGTGGGCCCTGGCGATGCTTTGGCTTTGAGCCCTATGAAACTATATCGTGGCTTGGAGCCTTGGCGATACATCGCGACCGTGGGCCCTAGCGATGACTAAATGTGATTTTAGGCTAATGTGTGAAGCTTGGATCCTATGGTGTGTGGTATGTTAATAATGATTTGATATGCCAATTGTTCTATGACAAATGATGCTAAATTGCCATATGCCATTGCTTGCTGATTTCCCTGCATTATCTGTATTTTGTTTTATTTGGTGGGACTAGTGGTTTAGTTTTGGTTGGATTTCACTTGCTGGGATGCAAATCTCACCCCGTAGTGGGACATATTTTTCAGACCCGAAACCTTAGCTATGCTACCAATAAGAATGGGCGATCCAAAGGAAACGATCGTCTCTTTTGATGAATTTCCTACAAAAAGGGGAATTGTTTATGTTTGGAAGAAAACGACAGTGTGGGTGGATGAAGGAAAGACAAAACTGAAACCTCATCGTTTCGAGGCGTTGTATCGTCGATTGGGAAACAACAACCTGATGGGTCCCTTGTTACCTGAGGAAGTCCCTATAGAGGTCGTGCCAAGCTAGTGCCACCCTTCCCGTTTGGAGATTGAGGTGGAGAATCCAACGTCCGTAAAAGTATCAAAGAATATGCCTGAGAAGTCGAAGTCACCTCCTTCCGAGGACTACTGAAACTATATAGAAATTTCTGCAGATAAATCAGAATACCTTGAGAAGGAAACTGAGGAAGATAGTGAAGACATTTTTTAGGAGGTTCCATCTGAGACCCTTTTAGATTATATTCCAGATGAAGACGAAGCTGAAGGAAGCAATAGCTCGAGCGGTTCTTCAAGATAGAGAGGTGCAGTGGCCAAGTTAGGGGTAGGAACGAATTTTGGTGTGAGACTTAAGCTAGGTTTTGAACTAGCTCTTTTTTTATTAGCCTGAGTGCCTACCCAGTCTGGTTTGCGTTTTTTATTTTTATTTTTATTTTTGCCAAGAAATTTTCACTGTCGTTGTATGACTTCCCTGTATGTTATGTATCTGTACGTGCGTGTTTTTTTTATGTCCCAAATTCCTTGTTATGTTTAATTGTCAGGGCGTTGTTTCCTTCCGTTTGTGTATTTCATTTCACTTAAGCTGTGTGGTTCCTAGGGTTTCAATAATGGCCAGCGTAGTGGAATGCCACAGGCTACCGGTGGTAAGCGAGGCGTGACAACTCTATTTAAGTGGTTTCAGAGCGAGGTTTGCTCAATTCCAATAGGATGAAGATTGAATGATAAGGAGTGATGGAAGTTGGACGATGGGGTAGAGAGACCCTAGGGGGAAATTCGTTAAAGTCAAACATGATTGCATGGCATAAGAATGGCACATGTGTGTGACATCTTGAATTGGCATGATTGATGTTGTTCTATGAGGACAAGCTTCACACTTAGCATTGTGAATTGTTCGTAAATGTTGGTCTAAAGAGTGAGATAATATCTCTGATTATACTAAGTTGTAGATGCGTCTAGACTTGAGGTATGGTCAAGAACACTTGTTGATTTGCTCATGAGAATGCCTGAGTGATTGGCTGTTGTTACATGATTGCTGCTTGTTGAGTAGTTTAGAAATAATGAGATATGAGTAAGTGAATTGGATCTCTAATTCTGTGGTGTAATTATGGTGACTCAAGTGAGTTAAGTTGAGAAAGTATGAGTAATCGACCTGGAAGGCCGAGAAGCAGAGCTTTGAGCTCCAAAGCTCCATTGGCCGAGGATCTAAGAATGGAAGGAGTCCTGAGGACCTTGGAACAGATTGGTGAGCTTATGGGAAAGGAAGCTCAGGATAGAGCGGCCGCTGCTCTTAGGCAAGCGAAAGATAGAGATGGGATCATAGCTTAGGTCGCTGAAGCTGCTGTGGCAGCTGTGAATATAGTAAACGGAAATAATGCCCAGGGTGCTGAAGCTGGGAATGCTCAAGGGGATGTCAATGCTAACAGACTAATGGGTCAGTTGGTCGAGCAGTTTATTAAACTAAAACCGACCCAGTTTAATAGTACTGGAGATCTTGAGTTGGCTCCAAGGTGGATTGAGAAGCTCGAAAAGGCTTTTGAAGTGTTGAGATGTATAGATGAAGAGAATGTGTTGCTAGCTGTGTATCAGCTAGAGGGAATTGTGCATGATTGGTGGAGTACCTCGAAGTGATGAGTATTTCTTGAAGGTACAACTTTGACTTGGGCTGCTTTCACTGTTGCTTTTAATGATAAGTATTTTTCTAAGACGGCACGTGAAAGGAAGCGACTGGAATTTCAGCAATTAACTAGAAATTGATCAGATTCGAGCAATATATGACTGAAACACATCGTTAGATACATTCTCATTGATAAGTCTCGAAATGACAGGAAAACCAGAATATCACACCTGAGACGCCCTCGGCCGATCATGTACAGTATCGATTCCGGCAACGATGAAATTTTGTTTTACCGAAATCTTGTTCTAGTCGTTCAAGCAGCATCCAAAGAGAGTGTAGAGACTTACTTGAGCTCTTTTTAGAGCCCGACGACCTCCGTTTGTACCGAACCAAGTCTTCGGCTCAAGTATGGCCGGGAGAGCTCCCGTCACCTTTGCCGACGGGATTTGATGCAAAATAAAGAGATACGGAGGTGTAAGGATGGTCTTAGGATGGATTTTGAGATGAAAAATTGGCTAAACGACTCTGGAATAATACAACCGAGCTCTAGAACGCACCAACAACTCCGGTGGCATTTTGTCGAACATATGGCATGCATCGGAAAATCGGCATTCGAACGGGAAACGAGGGGAGCACGGGTAAACTGAGGCAAACGTACCCCCAAGAATCACTATAGAGGCTTAAACTAATGTCGTTATGCAGTCAATTCGGCTTAGATTTTGTCGGAAATTAACCTAGACAAAAACTTATATTAAGCAAAAAAATAGGGTATGAAACAGGGGTGGGAAAATCGATCTTGACTAAAGGTCGCCGGCGGCTTGGGGAGCTTCGACGACGATGCTTCGAATTCCCTAAAGCATGAAGAACGTCCGCTCACTCGCTTTCTCTCTCTCCGCTCTCACTATCGCTCAGATATCTCTCTCCCTCAAATTTTCTTGAAACCAAGAATCCCCCCTGGTTCTCTCTCATGGCCGACCCTTATAGTCAAGAGTCATCCGGGATCGAGGACGATCACGCACTCTATGCTCCTCTAAAAAAAGACTTTCTCCCCTCCAGTTTTGGTCTCGCCAACCCCCTATCGATCCCACTCTATTTCTGTCCACGTCTGCTCTGCCTCTCTATTATGTACATGAAGAAGAATAGGAGGAGCAGACCCGGTTTGGCCGGGTCGAGTCGAGTCCGACCCAATCGACCCGGTTCTTAATTTTTTTCAAATTGAGCCTCAAATCGATCATTTTTCATAAAATTGATGTCAAAATTGGACTCCTTAACATGTTTTCCATCTAAAATGGGTATTCTTGTGAACAATTGAGTTGGAATTTAGTGACAACCCCAAATTGTGCTTAGGATCCGAAAATAATTTTTATTTAATTGAGGGCTCAAACGATCAAACTAATCCAAATTGAGGCCACCAATGAGTTGGGGACGATAAAACTATACAGTAGAAATGTCTGATTTTCATGAATGTCTTTAGAGAGAATTTAATTTTGAGATTCATGAAACCGAGGACTAAATTGAAAGAAAATTATGCAATTAGGTCATTTTCATTAAAATTGATCAAATTGAAGGGTAAATCCATACAATTTCACTTCAAGGTTCTTAATATCAATGTCATAGCCCATTGAAAGCAAAAATTGAAAATTAAAAGACTCAAAGAGGAATTTTTATGCTCGATTCGGGTTTATATTTATGAAGGAACATAATGGCCCAAGTTGAATTTTCGAGATTTTAAAAGACCAACTTGAATAGGGAATTAAAATAAAATTATTGACTACTTTTTTTTGTATTTTCTGTCCACGAATGTTATTTTTATGATTTTTTGGGTAATTTTTACATTTAAATAAATTCAAAAAAAATATTAAAAGTTGCGAAAAATATTTTTTATTCAAAATTGGTTTCCAAGGCTATGTCAAGGCTTCCAAAGTTGATTTTGCAATTTATATATTTTTTGGCTATTTTTAATTAATTTTTTAAAAAATAAAATTGAAATAAAATATGATTAAAAATCAGGTTTCAACAGTGCAATCAAGTCCTCAATATGCCATGTCGATTTTTAAAATCCCACTTTCCATCTGCAAATCTATGGAGAGGAAAATAGCCTCCTTTTGGTGTAAGAATGGTGAATCCAGAGCTGGTGTGCATTGGTGAAGATGGGAAGTTTTAAAATCGAGAAAGGATAATGGTGGTTTGAGATAGATCTCATTGCATTCAATAAGGCATTGTTAGGCAAACTGGAAACTAGCCCAAAATGAAGGATCACTGTGGAGCAGAATACTTAAAGGGTTATACTTCCGAAGTAGTTCCTTTTTACACGCAAAAAGAGGTCTTAGTCCATCCTGGGGGTGGCAAAGTATCTTATATGGCAGAGACGCCATCTCAGGCTCAGCGAGATGGTCAATAGGAAATGGCGAGAATGTCAGCATTCGAGAGGATCACTAGCTCAAAAGAGGCATTATTGGAGGTTCGACAAACAAGCAAGACCCTTTGAAAGTAGTTGATCTTATCTCTGAGCAGGATGCGAAGTGGGACAAGAAAACTCTTAGACTTCTGTTTGAAAACGATTTGGTTGAGTAAATCCTATCCATCCCTCTTAACTGAACTCTCAAGAAAGATAAACTAATATGGACTAAGCAGATAACATAGACTTTTACTGTCAAAAGCGCTTATAATGCTCTCGAAGATAAAGAACCGAAACCCACATCAGATCAAGCCTCCACCTCCTTCCAATCGACTCGTAGACTATGGAATAGAATTTGGAACGCAAAAATCCCTCGCAAGATCAGATTTTTCTTATGGAATATATGTCATAATGCCCTACCCACAAAGGAAAATCTCTACAAACGCAAGATTGTCCCTCATCCTATATGCTCATTGTGCAACTCAGAAGTGGAGTCAACAGAACACATCTTCCTGTTCTGCTCCTGGACAGAACCTGTGATATTTCGAATTTCCAATCCCTCAAGGCCTGAGATATAAAATGAAATCTCAAAATTGGAAAATGAAAAATGAAGATTACAACGTTATAATTGGATTGGACGTCGCCTCATCCAAGAAGATTGGAATCAGAAAAAATGACGTTCTGGACGTCGAGGGACCATTTTGTCTCTCAAGCCTTAACCTTACCTTTATAATTGGATAAGAGCATTTTGGTCAATCACAATACCCTATAGGCTGCCGAAAATTGTGAAAAATGGGGGCCATTGGATGAGCCTTGATTGACATGAGGACAAGTGTTAAAGGATTAGGCTATGAGTTGATGTAAACACTTTTAACCTACCATTTAAGCCTTTGACCAAGTGAATTATTGGTGGAAGACTCTCTCTTCTTCTCATTTGGCTGGCCATCCCTCTCTCTCTTCACTTTCTCCATTTTCTTCTTCTTCCTCTTCTCTCTATTGCCGACCAGCCCGTCACCTGTCCCGACTGCTTCACTGTTTCGGCCATAACTTCTTCGTCCGTCATCGGATTAAGGCATACCATCTACCATTGGAAAGCTTATCGTCTTGCCATTCCAACAAGGTATTATGGGTTCAAATCTACTGAGCCTTTTGTTCCGTAGAGCCATTTGAAGGAGCAAAGGTCAGGCTGGTTAGTTTTGAATCCGAGAGCTCCCAACTGACCAGTCCCGACCGTCTCACTATTCTGACCATATCTTCTTCGTTCGATATTGAATCGAGGTAAAACCACTGCCAAATGAAAGATTGTTGTCTTATCTTTCTGTAGACATATTATGAACTTAATTTGATCCTATAGATCTTCCCGTAGCTCGATTTGAGTGAACAAAGGTTGGGCAAGTTCAGATTCTGATCGATTTTGGGGAAAGACCTATTCCGGGGTCTTCCCGACTTCAAATTGCTTCAAATATTCGGTGAGGTCTTCTACACTTATAGTATTAAAGTTAGATGAGCTGTGGTAAAATGTTTGAAGGAATTTGATGGAGTTTTGACCCAAATGTGTCTTGTGTTTGATGGGAAAAAAATGACCGTTGGAGGACCCGAAGGAACCAGCGTCACCTTAGCTCTAAATTTTCGGTGAGGCTCCTTAACCCTTAGAATTACATGTTGGCAAGTAGATTAGTGGATAAATTAAGGATTTAAGCTAATTAAGGGCTGTTAAGTTGGGGTATACACAGAACCGGGTATGCCCTGGTTCGGTTCTGAGCATACCGGTTCTGTCGGTGGCTGTTGGTGTTGAAGTTGAGCTCCAAATTCATCGTGAAGAAGTGTGAGGATTTTAATTGATAGGTCCATGAGGTGTATGATTAATGCGATGATGATTTGAGCAATGAAATTAATAATTGCATGAAATTTTCTTAGGTTGCGCGATTGAATCATTCTTGGACCCTTAGGGCCGAATCATTGGAGTACTTGGGAAGGAAATTTTGTTGGCTATAGCACAAGGTAAGGGGATTCTAATCCTTTGATAGGAGGATTGGACTCGATTGGATGATATGAGTATGAATTTGATCGGTTCTTGAGAGATTATACCGAGATTTTCCAATGTACGTCCTAGAAAGACATAGATGACTTGAATGTATGATAGTGCTCGTGCCTTGATTGATTGTCACGTTTGAATGCCGAATTTAATTATCTCGTATGCCATTAATGTGTTGCTCATTACTTGAGTTTGCAATTGATTGTGTGCTATGAACTAAAATGAGCATTTGGCATGTCTGAGAAATTGTGATACCCTGGTGCGTTGAGACGCGGGGTTGTGTGACTGGATACCCTGAGACGCTGAGGCGCGAGATTCGAATTGAATGGCACCCTGAGGCGTATGAGACGCGGGATTGAAATGGTCAATGTACTGATGCGCTAAAATGCGGGACGAAGTTGAGGTGTGTCGACACAGGCCTGTAGTGAAATTGAAAACCTAATGCGTTTACGTGGGTTTGTCAATGAGATGGTCTGATGCATTTACGCGGACCGAGCCTGAGGCGTTCTAAGCGCGGGCATGAAAGTAAGGTAGACTGGAAAGGTAGAAGTTGTGGTTTGACATGGCAACGTGTGTTTGATCCTAATGATGTGAAATGATGCCATGACTACATGCTTGACATCCATATGTTGCTAATTGATAGTTGAATGCCTTATGTGATTACTTGTACAAATTATTTGTGATTGCATTTGCCTGAGTGGACGGTCAGCCTAACCTAGGGTTAGTACCTACCTTACTAAGATTTATATCTCACCCCGTCGTGGGATTAACTTTTTCAAGTCCCAGACGATGGAAATCTAAGCTTGCCAATGATTGGTATTTGAAGAAGTAATCATAGGAAATGAATTTACACTTTTGTGACTTTAAAGATTTCATGTTACTTTGAAGTGAGTATTGTATCCTCTGAACCTGTAGTCGGCGTTTATAAGAATACATTCCTTATGTCCTGAGTCATCTTAAGATTGAACTGAATGGAAAAATTTTATCGATTCCGTATGTTTGTATCATTTAGAATTTTTTAAATGGTTAGCCGACGGATCTGGGTACCACCGAGACAAGACGATCGGAATTTTGCGTGACTGATGGGTTCGGACGTGACATAACCAATTTGGTATGACCCATGTGCTTTTGGGCGAACTCAAATTCCTAATTGCAAGAGAATTGATGCGTAGCTTCAGGTGTTAATCGAGAATCATTCCAACTTACCCCTTTTCGAACTGATTACAGCAATCCTCTGGAGTATCCGGAAAATGAGAAATAACTTCGTTTTTCGAGGCAAGAAACCCATGAGATCAACCTTATTCCAAGAAGCACAAGACATCCTGAGTTAGTCACAACAGATAGAACAACAAGGATTCAAGTTTTCCAGGGTCAAATCTAAACGCACCTTGTAATTGGACTCCGCCGAAGTACCCAGATCTGAAGCTGAACGTGAACGCCTCCATCGGCAAGGACTCCAACAGAGCCATCGCCGGGATTCCTCGCGACTCTGATGGAATTCCCGTAAACGGTTTCACAGCAAAGATCTAAGCCAATGCTCCTATTCAAGCGGAAGAAGAAGCCCTCATACATGGTCTGAACTTTCTGGAGTTAAGGAGAGAGAAGAGTCTGACTTATCTAGAACCGTGGAGAGAGTTGGTGTCAAGGAAAGAGGACAGAAGGAAAATCTATATAGAATCTAATTGTTGTACCTTGGTGGAAGCAATCAACAGCACGAGGGACACATGATGGGAGGCTGAAGCCTATATCAGAGAAGCTCAAGCCATTATGGCCTATTTGCCCAACGTCTCCTTAGTTTACCGCAATGGAAAAGCTAACCAAGTCGCTGACTGGTTAGCAAAAAATTTCATTTAGACGGCGTTTCATTATCTTGGGTTTCTTATCCTCCTCGACCCCTTTGAAATTTGCTTTGCGTTAATTCTCCTTTGTTGGGCCTTTTATGAAAGGACCCTTAATTTTCTCATAATGCTATTACCTTTTTCCGACCAAAAAAAAAAAAAAACAGCATCCGTGATTTTCATCTCCATTTCCTTGTTTTCGATTGTTCTCCTCTTATTCAGAATTCGAGTTCATTTGACCGTACAAAGGACGTGTCTCTTTTTTGGTTCCTCTGCCCGCATCCTGTATCTATACATTTGGTAAGCTATTTCTACTTTAGCTTTTGCTCTTTGGACTAGATCAGCTTTCTTTGCTTTCCACTCCAATTCCAATGAAGCAATCATTAATCACAATGTGCAAAATGCAGCACCATCCCTCTCTCTCTCTATGTCCATGATCGTCACTTTTGTGAGGTTTCTAAGTTGGTGAAGTACGTAATTTTACAGATTAGATAAGAGACACGATACCAACGTAAATCTGTTTGCACTTGGTTGACTTTGAGAACCATCTCAGTATTGTACTTGTGCGCCGCCTGATTCACAGTACAAATCCGTTTTTTAATCACTAGACTGATCCATAGTTCTCTCTCTCTCTCTCTCTCTCTCTCTCTCTCTCTCAAAAATATTTGACCTCTCGGATGGGCTCTTCGTAGTTCTTGATGATGTCTCGACAAATTTTCTGTGTTTGTTACTCGTGGTGTATTGTCTGAGTTGAATGTGGCAAGGGATATCCATATCCGTATTTATTTTAATTCTTTTTGTATCTTCACGAGCCATTTCATTACGCGTCATGATACTCTCCCGCTACTCAAAGTTCAACTCGCGCGCATGATCGTGGTCACGAGTCATGTACTTCCCATAAGCTCTATTTATTGGCAACTCACAATCGATGATTGCATCAAGCATTACATTGTTGGGTGCTTAATGGATCGTGTCGTTACGTCCTTCATTCCTGATTGATGAGCTAATTTGGGCATTTTCATCCATACATTCATGATTGATGGGGTTTATATAGGCATTATTCGATGGACTGGGGATTGTGCCCTTATGACTTTCATGATTGGCTTATTTAGCATTACATTAATGAGTTCTATGAATGGTGTAGTTGCAAAAAATTGTTTTGAGCCATGAACTATTTTATACACGGGCTCAGGTTTTGGGCCTTGGGTCAACAATAGGGCAATGCAAAATCGCTCAACATGAATCGCATGTAAATCATGAATTATGGGAAGCGCTTGCTGAACATACTCATCCTCATTCAGTCATTCTCATTCTCATTCTCCTCGAGCGATCTTCCCATGGTCTCCCTTGTGAACAACATGGTCACCACCATCCCCACCAAGCAAATCCCGCCCAATATGTTCAGCATAACTTTCATACTCAACGTCATGACAGACCCAAATTCGTCATCATTACGTGTCGCCATCAAGAAGCCTACGGCGCCGATCATTGCCCCGATCTTCCCCGCAGCCCCAGCAATCCCGTGGCACGTCGACCTGAACCGCGCGGGGAACAGCTCGGCCGGCACGATGAACGTGGTCGTGTTAGGCCCGCAGTTGGAGAAGAAGAAGGTCAGGCAGTACACGAACATGAAAACCCCGCCGTGGTGCTTCCAATATATATTCCCGATGAAGAAGTACAGGATGGCCATGAAGAGGAACCCGACTGCTTGGATCCTCACCCGCCCGACACGGTCAATGAGGTAGACGGCAGCGAAGTAGCCAGGGATAGTGGAGCAGCCCGCCACAAAAGCCTGGAGCCTCGCGACCTCGAAGGCGGCCTCGAAGGCGGTGAGCGCTTCGCCGGCCTTCTGGTCGTGCAGGTACATTTTGTAGATGTGGGGTTGGCAGAGGTTATTGATGTAGAAAACGAAGTCCAGGAGGCACCACGAGATGGAGCAGGCAAGGAGGTCACGGCCGTGGAGGAAGAAGAACTTTTTAGAGAAAAGACGGTACGACGATGGGCCCGGCGGGACGGGATGATCCTCGGCAATCTGGCTCAAGGGCACGTCTAGGACGGGTTCCATGTCCCGGGCAGCTTTGAGCACATCTAGCTCCACCAAAGCGGTGTACCTAATTATACCATCAAAATACATTGAAATGTTTAATCCTGCCTACCTCGTAGAGGTCTAATGAGTCGCTGTAGAAACTTCCCCAACAAATATGATGATGCCCGTGATTCACGAAACCCATTTTGTTCAAGTGTTTTATGAAGGAACTGATCAATCATGGCACAATTTTAACACATGGAAGCTGACACAAGCAAAAATGTAGAGGTTTGAAATGACACGTTCTCGGTGGTTGACAATGAATTGTTTGGCATGATTGGCCGAACTCTAGTTTTGTATTTTCGGTCATTCCCCGAGTAACCTATCCCATTCAGCAGCACCCAGCAATTGATCCTTAGAATCTATTGAGTTTATCCCATGTCTGTTGTCCCAATAATTCTAAAGACCAAAGAGAGACATGCTTGATCATTACCGTAAACACCATAGACCAAACAACTCTTTATGAACAAAATGAAATGATCAATAAATTATTCAATCGAAATAATAAATTAAGCATGGAAAACTATACACATACCTTGCAGTTTCAGGCATCATCATCCGCCAGTAATATGTTAATGCGGTAGGAACAGCACCCAGCATCAATATCAACCTCCAGGCGAGATCAGCATCATTTGTTTTGAGATCTTTCTGGCCAAATATCGTGCACACCACCATCGTAACAATCGAGCTCGCCAGAATCCCAAACCCTTGCAACGAGAAGACGGTTGCTATGAATCCCCCGCGCAGCCTCTTGTTAGCAAACTCCGACATGATCGTCGCCGAGAGCGGGTAATCTCCTCCGATCCCTATCCCAAGCAAGAACCTAAAAAGAAGTTAAAGAGTGATGCTCGCGTCTTATGAGTGCTCACAAAAATTGAATAGGGACTAATTATACATAATATGACAGGACGGGATTTCCAGCCCTACGATCACCTGAAAAACCCTAGACTCGCCAAGACACGGCCTTGTGTTGTGCCCATGGATAATCCACACCCTATGGAGCCAGCAATCATGAGCATCAAGGTGAAGCCATACACATGCCTCCTCCCAACACGATCGCCGCTCCAGCCAAATACGAGTTGACCGATCACAGTGCCAAGGAGAGCAACAACCAGCATGGCTGCTTCGACGCCGCGCAGGATTCGGTGCTTGTTGGATTTGTAGTATACGTGTCCGAGCAGTCTCGTGATCGGCGGGATACAGAAGAGATCGTAGGCATCGGTGAATATCCCCATCCCTTCATCAAGCATAAGACACAGATATTTGGAAACACACGGAGTGAGATAGAAACGATCCATTTTCCATAAGCGAGACAATCGAATCAAAGATGCACGCAGTAACAAATTCAAAATGGATTCATAGAAACAATACAAATCCTTGTCGTGAGTACTAACTACAGGGATTGAGATTGTGAAATACTCAAGTTAGATTTACCCGCCACAATGATGGCCTTGAAGTGGTAGTACTGTATCCTGGCAGCATCGAGCACAGACAGAACTTTCAGCGGCATGATCGCTTGTTGCTAAGCTCTGCTTCTTCAAAAAACGACCTTCGAACGCAGCAATCTAATGCTGTTGTTGCGAAATAGTTTTGGTCGGTTTATGAAGATGGAGGAGGATAAGATACAAACTAACGGAAGTTATTATTGGTCGGGAATACATGGGAAGCAACAAGGTGGTTTCCTTTGACGACGTTGTTTTGGATGCAGTCGAAGCAAATGGCATCAGTCGGCAGTTCCTTTGCTTCCCATTTGGCGAGACCGAAATCTTGTCGTCTGATTGGACTATGACTCTTCGTCATTTTGAGCATTGTTTAATTCGTCCCTAGTAGGGAAGCTAACTTGGTCAACAATTATTATCTTCTCCAATCACACAAAGCTCTTACAAAGTTTCTTAAATAAGATTTGTGGTTTGGTTTGTTTTTCACGTTCATAAAATGTTTGGACATGCTTGTTGGTTCTAGCGATTGAATGGAGTTTACAATGTTTGCTTGGAATGGGGCATGAATCACGTCCATCATCGTTACGTCTCAGCTGAAGTCGCGACCTTCGTGCTGAGTCTGCTGACATCCAAAGTCTCCTCCCTACCTATCCCTATTAGATTCGAAAGTCCTTTGTTTTTAAATTAAATGGGAACAGGTTCTCTCGCGACTCCGGACAAAAAATTCTGGGCGAACGGAGAATCAACAACTTCAAATTTGATACTATTGTGCAAACACAAACCGTGCCGAGATGTAAACACTTTTACTTAAGCCTTTGACCAAGTGAATTATTGGTGGAAGACTCTCTTCTTCTCATTTGGCTGGCCATCCCTCTCTCTCTTCACTTTTTCCATTTTCTTCTTCTTCCTCTTCTCTCTATTGCCAACCAGCCCGTCACCTGTCCCGACTGCTTCACTGTTCCAGCCATAACTTCTTCGTCCGTCATCGGATTAAGGAATACCATCTACCATTGGAAAGCTCGTCCTGCCGTTCCAACAAGGTATTATGGGTTCAAATCCACTGAGTGGTTTGTCCCGTAGAGCCGTTTGAAGGAGCAAAGGTCAGGCTGGTCAGTTTTGAATCCGAGAGCTCCCAACCGACCAATCCCTACCGTCTCACTATTCTGACCATATCTTCTTCGTCCGATATCGAATCGAGGTAAAATCACCGCCAAATGAAAGATTGTTGTCCGATATCGAATCGAGCACAGACAGAACTTTCAGCGGCATGATCGCTTGTTGCCAAGCTCTGCTTCTTCAAAAAACGACCTTCGAACGCAGCAATCTAATGCTGTTGTTGCGAAATAGTTTTGGTCGGTTTATGAAGATGGAGGAGGATAAGATACAAACTAACGGAAGTTATTATTGGTCGGGAATACATGGGAAGCAACAAGGTGGTTTCCTTTGACGACGTTGTTTTGGATGCAGTCGAAGCAAATGGCATCAGTCGGCAGTTCCTTTGCTTCCCATTTGGCGAGACCGAAATCTTGTCATCTGATTGGACTATGACTCTTCGTCATTTTGAGCATTGTTTAATTCGTCCCTAGTAGGGAAGCTAACTAGGTCAACAATTATTATCTTCTCCAATCACACAAAGCTCTTACAAAGTTTCTTAAATAAGATTTGTGGTTTGGTTTGTTTTTCACGTTCATAAAATGTTTGGACATGCTTGTTGGTTCTAGCGATTGAATGGAGTTTACAATGTTTGCTTGGAATGGGGCATGAATCACGTCCATCATCGTTACGTCTCAGCTGAAGTCGCGACCTTCGTGCTGAGTCTGCTGACATCCAAAGTCTCCTCCCTACCTATCCCTATTAGATTCGAAAGTCCTTTGTTTTTAAATTAAATGAGAACAGGTTCTCTCGCGACTCCGGACAAAAAATTCTGGGCGAACGGAGAATCAACAACTTCAAATTTGGTACTATTGTGCAAACACAAACCGTGCCGAGATGTAAACACTTTTACTTAAGCCTTTGACCAAGTGAATTATTGGTGGAAGACTCTCTCTTCTTCTCATTTGGCTGGCCATCCCTCTCTCTCTTCACTTTTTCCATTTTCTTCTTCTTCCTCTTCTCTCTATTGCCAACCAGCCCGTCACCTGTCCCGACTGCTTCACTGTTCCAGCCATAACTTCTTCGTCCGTCATCGGATTAAGGAATACCATCTACCATTGGAAAGCTTATCGTCCTGCCGTTCCAACAAGGTATTATGGGTTCAAATCCACTGAGTGGTTTGTCCCGTAGAGCCGTTTGAAGGAGCAAAGGTCAGGCTGGTCAGTTTTGAATCCGAGAGCTCCCAACCGACCAATCCCTACCGTCTCACTATTCTGACCATATCTTCTTCGTCCGATATCGAATCGAGGTAAAACCACCACCAAATGAAAGATTGTTGTCCGATATCGAATCGAGCACAGACAGAACTTTCAGCGGCATGATCGCTTGTTGCCAAGCTCTGCTTCTTCAAAAAACGACCTTCGAACGCAGCAATCTAATGCTGTTGTTACGAAATAGTTTTGGTCGGTTTATGAAGATGGAGGAGGATAAGATACAAACTAACGGAAGTTATTATTGGTCGGGAATACATGGGAAGCAACAAGGTGGTTTCCTTTGACGACGTTGTTTTGGATGCAGTCGAAGCAAATGGCATCAGTCGGCAGTTCCTTTGCTTCCCATTTGGCGAGACCGAAATCTTGTCATCTGATTGGACTATGACTCTTCGTCATTTTGAGCATTGTTTAATTCGTCCCTAGTAGGGAAGCTAACTAGGTCAACAATTATTATCTTCTCCAATCACACAAAGCTCTTACAAAGTTTCTTAAATAAGATTTGTGGTTTGGTTTGTTTTTCACGTTCATAAAATGTTTGGACATGCTTGTTGGTTCTAGCGATTGAATGGAGTTTACAATGTTTGCTTGGAATGGGGCATGAATCACGTCCATCATCGTTACGTCTCAGCTGAAGTCGCGACCTTCGTGCTGAGTCTGCTGACATCCAAAGTCTCCTCCCTACCTATCCCTATTAGATTCGAAAGTCCTTTGTTTTTAAATTAAATGAGAACAGGTTCTCTTGCGACTCCGGACAAAAAATTCTGGGCGAACGGAGAATCAACAACTTCAAATTTGGTACTATTGTGCAAACACAAACCGTGCCGAGATGTAAACACTTTTACTTAAGCCTTTGACCAAGTGAATTATTGGTGGAAGACTCTCTCTTCTTCTCATTTGGCTGGCCATCCCTCTCTCTCTTCACTTTTTCCATTTTCTTCTTCTTCCTCTTCTCTCTATTGCCAACCAGCCCGTCACCTGTCCCGACTGCTTCACTGTTCCAGCCATAACTTCTTCGTCCGTCATCGGATTAAGGAATACCATCTACCATTGGAAAGCTTATCGTCCTGCCGTTCCAACAAGGTATTATGGGTTCAAATCCACTGAGTGGTTTGTCCCGTAGAGCCGTTTGAAGGAGCAAAGGTCAGGCTGGTCAGTTTTGAATCCGAGAGCTCCCAACCGACCAATCCCTACCGTCTCACTATTCTGACCATATCTTCTTCGTCCGATATCGAATCGAGGTAAAACCACCGCCAAATGAAAGATTGTTGTCCGATATCGAATCGAGCACAGACAGAACTTTCAGCGGCATGATCGCTTGTTGCCAAGCTCTGCTTCTTCAAAAAACGACCTTCGAACGCAGCAATCTAATGCTGTTGTTGCGAAATAGTTTTGGTCGGTTTATGAAGATGGAGGAGGATAAGATACAAACTAACGGAAGTTATTATTGGTCGGGAATACATGGGAAGCAACAAGGTGGTTTCCTTTGACGACGTTGTTTTGGATGCAGTCGAAGCAAATGGCATCAGTCGGCAGTTCCTTTGCTTCCCATTTGGCGAGACCGAAATCTTGTCATCTGATTGGACTATGACTCTTCGTCATTTTGAGCATTGTTTAATTCGTCCCTAGTAGGGAAGCTAACTAGGTCAACAATTATTATCTTCTCCAATCACACAAAGCTCTTACAAAGTTTCTTAAATAAGATTTGTGGTTTGGTTTGTTTTTCACGTTCATAAAATGTTTGGACATGCTTGTTGGTTCTAGCGATTGAATGGAGTTTACAATGTTTGCTTGGAATGGGGCATGAATCACGTCCATCATCGTTACGTCTCAGCTGAAGTCGCGACCTTCGTGCTGAGTCTGCTGACATCCAAAGTCTCCTCCCTACCTATCCCTATTAGATTCGAAAGTCCTTTGTTTTTAAATTAAATGAGAACAGGTTCTCTCGCGACTCCGGACAAAAAATTCTGGGCGAACGGAGAATCAACAACTTCAAATTTGGTACTATTGTGCAAACACAAACCGTGCCGAGATGTAAACACTTTTACTTAAGCCTTTGACCAAGTGAATTATTGGTGGAAGACTCTCTCTTCTTCTCATTTGGCTGGCCATCCCTCTCTCTCTTCACTTTTTCCATTTTCTTCTTCTTCCTCTTCTCTCTATTGCCAACCAGCCCGTCACCTGTCCCGACTGCTTCACTGTTCCAGCCATAACTTCTTCGTCCGTCATCGGATTAAGGAATACCATCTACCATTGGAAAGCTTATCGTCCTGCCGTTCCAACAAGGTATTATGGGTTCAAATCCACTGAGTGGTTTGTCCCGTAGAGCCGTTTGAAGGAGCAAAGGTCAGGCTGGTCAGTTTTGAATCCGAGAGCTCCCAACCGACCAATCCCTACCGTCTCACTATTCTGACCATATCTTCTTCGTCCGATATCGAATCGAGGTAAAACCACCGCCAAATGAAAGATTGTTGTCCGATATCGAATCGAGCACAGACAGAACTTTCAGCGGCATGATCGCTTGTTGCCAAGCTCTGCTTCTTCAAAAAACGACCTTCGAACGCAGCAATCTAATGCTGTTGTTGCGAAATAGTTTTGGTCGGTTTATGAAGATGGAGGAGGATAAGATACAAACTAACGGAAGTTATTATTGGTCGGGAATACATGGGAAGCAACAAGGTGGTTTCCTTTGACGACGTTGTTTTGGATGCAGTCGAAGCAAATGGCATCAGTCGGCAGTTCCTTTGCTTCCCATTTGGCGAGACCGAAATCTTGTCATCTGATTGGACTATGACTCTTCGTCATTTTGAGCATTGTTTAATTCGTCCCTAGTAGGGAAGCTAACTAGGTCAACAATTATTATCTTCTCCAATCACACAAAGCTCTTACAAAGTTTCTTAAATAAGATTTGTGGTTTGGTTTGTTTTTCACGTTCATAAAATGTTTGGACATGCTTGTTGGTTCTAGCGATTGAATGGAGTTTACAATGTTTGCTTGGAATGGGGCATGAATCACGTCCATCATCGTTACGTCTCAGCTGAAGTCGCGACCTTCGTGCTGAGTCTGCTGACATCCAAAGTCTCCTCCCTACCTATCCCTATTAGATTCGAAAGTCCTTTGTTTTTGAATTAAATGAGAACAGGTTCTCTCGCGACTCCGGACAAAAAATTCTGGGCGAACGGAGAATCAACAACTTCAAATTTGGTACTATTGTGCAAACACAAACCGTGCCGAGATGTAAACACTTTTACTTAAGCCTTTGACCAAGTGAATTATTGGTGGAAGACTCTCTCTTCTTCTCATTTGGCTGGCCATCCCTCTCTCTCTTCACTTTTTCCATTTTCTTCTTCTTCCTCTTCTCTCTATTGCCAACCAGCCCGTCACCTGTCCCGACTGCTTCACTGTTCCAGCCATAACTTCTTCGTCCGTCATCGGATTAAGGAATACCATCTACCATTGGAAAGCTTATCGTCCTGCCGTTCCAACAAGGTATTATGGGTTCAAATCCACTGAGTGGTTTGTCCCGTAGAGCCGTTTGAAGGAGCAAAGGTCAGGCTGGTCAGTTTTGAATCCGAGAGCTCCCAACCGACCAATCCCTACCGTCTCACTATTCTGACCATATCTTCTTCGTCCGATATCGAATCGAGGTAAAACCACCGCCAAATGAAAGATTGTTGTCCGATATCGAATCGAGCACAGACAGAACTTTCAGCGGCATGATCGCTTGTTGCCAAGCTCTGCTTCTTCAAAAAACGACCTTCGAACGCAGCAATCTAATGCTGTTGTTGCGAAATAGTTTTGGTCGGTTTATGAAGATGGAGGAGGATAAGATACAAACTAATGAAAGTTATTATTGGTCGGGAATACGTGGGAAGCAACAAGATGGTTTCCTTTGACGACGTTGTTTTGTATGCAGTTGAAGCAATTGGCATCAGTCGGCAGTTCCTTTGCTTCCCACTTGGCGAGACCGAAATCTTGTCATCTGATTGGACTATGACTCTTCGTCATTTTGAGCATTGTTTAATTCGTCCCTAGTAGGGAAGCTAACTAGGTGAACAATTATTATCTTCTCCAATCACACAAAGCTCTTACAAAGTTTCTTAAATAGGATTTGTGGCTTGGTTTGTTTTTCACGTTCATAAAATGTTTGGACATGCTTGTTGGTTCTAGCGATTGAATGGAGTTTACAATGTTTGCTTGGAATGGGGCATGAATCACGTCCATCATCGTTATGTCTCAGATGAAGCCGCGACCTTCGTGCTGAGTCTGCTGACATCCAAAGTCTCCTCCCTACCTGTCCCTATTAGATTCGAAAGTCCTTCGGTTTTAAATTAAATGAGAACAGGTTCTCTCGCGACTCCGGACAAAAAATTCTGGGCAAACGGAGAATCAACAACTTCAAATTTGGTACTATTGTGCAAACACAAACCGTGCCGAGATTGAACCGACAACAAGGATGGGAAAGAACAGTTGTTGAGAACTAATGAAACATGGACAAACGCAGTTGGAATTTAATCCACAACAAAGCTTGAACACGCAATGATACTATGCGGAATTTAATCGACAATGCTGCACTCAGGATAGAGATATACGTCAGAACTTAATCAACAATGCAAAAGTGAAAGTTACGGCTAAGGGAAATAAAGGGGAGTACGGGAAAGTAAAGATAAAAATAGTAAATTAGATTGATTTGTGCGGGAGGGCCGCCGAAAAGTAAGATGTAGCTATTTAAAGCCTACCATCGACAATGACGAATGTTAGAAGCGGACAATACAAGCATAGAATACAAATGGAAGTTACACAGAGAGGTTCTAAAGAAGTTACCAACAAAGGTTTTGTAATAGTTACTGACGGTTTCTTTCACTCCCCTATCTTGACGATTTTCTCAACTCTACTATATTGACGGTTGCTTTATTTCACTACGTTTACCTATTAATTTTTTAATGGCTGCATTCAAGATTATTGATTCCACTTTTTGTTGATTCTTTCAAGTCGTTGATTCATGATGTTGTCGATAATTATATTCAAAAATGACCAAAGTCTGCTTTCATTGACTAAGTCTATCACTTGCCAATAATAACCAAAAAAAGATCATTTTTTAGTACAAACAAATGCCCCTTTCAAAAAATTTGAATGATTCATCAATCATTCGAGACTTTTAAATTAGATAATCAAGAGTCATCATGTCCCCTGTGACATTCTGATTTCCAGTCAATTTCAGACTCATTAATGAGAAAAAAATCTAGAGAGATATTTCAGTCATATCTCGCTCGAATCTGATCAATTCGAGTAGACTGACCAAAAGGAAAAGGCCAACGCGAGACATTGTACGTGGACCTAGGAAATTCAAATAGGAAATGTCGCTTTGACCATAAGGATTGTCGAGGAGATATTTAGAGCCACAAAAGGCCGATCCAAGAATGATTAGGGAATGCCTTGCTAGTGTCATACGATTGGAGCGCGGATGATGCCACTTAACCAACGTATGATTTGTAAAAATTTTCCTAAATCGGACAATGAAGATCGAGACCAAAGGGACTAGTGATAAACCCTCACAATTACATGACAACAAAAGCCGCTATGAATTGACGAGCCCTAAATGTGATGAGAATCATAGGGTCGATACGCGTAAAGTCCGCAAAAGCCACATGTCGGTTCGAGATAGGCTGGAACTACGTCTGATAGAGGAAATCATCATAAACGAGTCTTAAAAAGTTTGAAATGAAAAATTAAGAATTCCAACGTTATTCGGATTGGGCGTCGCCCTATCGAAGAATTCTGGAAAAAGAAAAAACGATGTTCTGAACGTCGGGGGCTAAATTACCATTTTGCCTCTCAAGATTAAACCTTGCCCATGCATTGAAGGAAGGGCATTTTGGAATTTATCTCTTCCCCCATAGCTACCGAAAATTAGGATGAATGGTGGCCATTGGATCACCTTGGAAAGACAAGAGGACATGTGTCAATGGATGGTGCAAAGAGAAGTCAAGTCCAACTTTATGCTCCCTACCATTCTTCCCCTTTAACCCAAAGTTGAATATAAGCCTTCTCTCTCTCTCTCTCTCTCTCTCTCTCTCTCTTTACCTCATTTTGGCTGGCCATAGCCCCCCTAGAATCACCGAAACCCCATCTTCTTCTTCCTCCTTCAATCTGCATTATTCTTGTTTCTTTGAAACAAGAATAATGCACCTCGAGCTGAACAAAACACATATTACGCTGATACCCAAAGTAAAAAATTCAGAAAGACTAGACCAGTTTAGACCTATCAGCTTTTACAATTTTCGCATACAAAGTGATCTTAAAGGTCTTAGCTAGCAAATTGAAAAAATGGTTGCCCAACCTGATTGCAGAAGAGCAAAATGCCTTTGTGGGTGGAAGACATATTCAAGACAACATTCTGGTTCTCCAGGAAGTCTTACATCAAATGAGAGTGAGAAAAATAAGAAAGAGATTCAATGCTATCCTCGAACTAGATATGGAAAAAACTTACGATAGGGTGGAATGGGACTTTTCAGAAGCGTGCCTCCTGAAGATGGGTTTCTGCACGTTTTGGGTGGACAGAGTGATGAAATGCGTCACCTCAGCTACACTAAGTGTAAAGCTTAATAGGGAACCTCTACAATTCTTTCCACCCTCGAGAGGTTTAAGACAAGGGGATCCCATTTCGCCTTATTTATTCATCCTTATGGCTAACACACTTTCAATGCTAATGAGGAGGGCTGTGACTGATGGAACAATCAAATGAATAAAGTTAAACAGGTTCTGTCCTTCGTTATCTCACTTATTTTTTGCCGATGATTCTATCTTCTTTTTGGATGGAAAGCTAATTGAATGTCAGAATCTAGCTCTGGTTCTAAATCAATATTGCTATGCGTTTGGTCAAGAGGTTAATTTCAATAAGTTGAGTCTATTTATGGGGCCAGACTGTCCATATAAGCTACAAGAAAGTCTCGCAAATACCATGAGAGTTCCAATGATGGATAAAGTAGGAAAATACCTAGGAATACCATCTGACTGGGGGGAATCTAAAAAAGAGATGTTCGCTTGGATTTCTACGAAGGTGAACACAAAATTAGAAGGCTGGAAGGTGAATCTGATTTCTAAGGCAAGTAAGGAGATATTGATTAAATATGTGGTGCATGTCGCGATCCATTATTTCCTTTACGGAAAATGAGCTAATGGATTATCGATCGGGCCCCCACTCTGAAATGTGGATTGCGGCTTTCTTAGCGCGGGCCCTCCTAGGCCCATACCAAATCACGGCGGGAATAAATTTAAAGGGGTTTATTGACGATAAGAGTCGATCGGATTTGACCTTGGTGTGATCGTGGTGGCATGTGCTATATGTACATGTATTTGGATTCGCTAATGGTCCTTCTTGAAAGGTGGACCGAAAACCTCACTAATTGATTGTGAGAGATCGATTAGTTCTACGAAACTAGAGATTCTGGATCCGGGGACCTGGTTACGTTTGTGACATTACCAATGCCCTTTCGGTACCTAGCGTGAGTGATTTTCCTAACTAAGATTTCATGCAAGTGAAAACATGGGCGATGTAAGTTTGATTTGGGGTCTCATGCAGATTGGAAGACTAGTCCTATCAATCACAATCAATATAAATAAAGGGCAATCAAGTGCATAAATAAATCACGTCAATGCACATTAGTTCAAATCAAGAACTTCCTAATATAGCCATAAGAACTTAGAGAAGGTATGCTCTAGGGCCAGGGGTAAAATGGAAAAATTTGGAGACAATTTGCCAGAATGGCAAAATCATCATTTTTGAGAGGTTCAGATGTCAAATCACTTGAAGTAGTTCATGGCCAGTCCATTATGGCCCTTTCCCATTTTTTGAAACGTTTTGGGAATATTTTGAATTTCTTCAATTTTTGAAAGATGATTTGCTAAAAGGGCAAAATCGTCATTTTGAAAGGATTGGGGTTCTAAAGACTCAAAATAGGTCATGACCAATTGATTGCTATCATTTCCTATTTTCTGGATTTTTTTGGATTTTTTTGAATTTCTTCAATTTTTGGCAAACGAATTGCCAAAAGGATAAAATCGTTATTTTGGAAGGATTTGGGTTCGAAAGACCCAAAATAGGTCATGGCCAATTGATTGTATCCATTTCCTATTTTCTAATTTTTTGGGGGGAATTTTCCTGAATTTTTTCTTTTTTTTTACGAATTTTTCTATTTCTTTAATTAATATTTTTTATTTTTTGAAATTTTTTTAATTAATTTTTTTGAAGAAAATATTTTTCGGGTCGGATCAGACTCGACCCACACCTCTCGAGCACCTGGCTCGACCATACGGGTTAAAGGTCGGCCAAAATGACATAGTTTTGAATTTTGATTTTTGACTTTTTCTGTAATCTTGTTTATTTATTATTAAAACTATTTTCCGTATCGAGTTAGACCCAGCCTGTGTCTCTCGAGCACCCGCCACGGCCATATGGGTCGGACCGGTCTAAAACGACACCTTTTTGGTATTTTTCCAAAAAAATTTCTATTTTTTAACCATTTTTTTAATATTATCCTAAAATCCCTATCAGACATCCCACGGTGTGCCACGTGGCCTCTTGTCAGCCACCAGATCTCTTTATTTTTTAAAATTTTTCTGAAAATAATTTATTAATATAGAAAACGTATTTCCCTTTCTTTTTTATTTTAACTTTGAAATGGCCGGATCGTGAAACATGGCCCACCCACGGTCGTTTGATCCGGCGAATTATATATATATATGTATATATATATATATATATATCCAAAAATCCTCGATCAGGCACTCCAAGAAGTACCATGTAGCCTCCCATGGTGCGTCCGACCTAGGTTTAATGATGGAATTAAAAAAACTAGATTCGACGGTTCTCCATGCTCCACTTGGCATCACGATGACCATGAGATCCATTCTTTTTTATTATTTCCAAAAATCACTTAATACATTAAAGAAATTATATATTTTTGAAAATCCTAGATTGCAACACGTGGCAAAACCACGCCGTGGTTTTATTTTTTTTTTAGTGGAGCCGCCTACCCGCCGACATGGTAGCCTACATGGCGCACCACGTCAGTACTGACCGGTAAAACATTGACCAGTTAACCCCCCTCTTGGCCGGAGAAGACGATCGGCAACTCGCCGGAATAGTGAAAATTCCGGCGAGTTCGCCGAAAAATCAAACCCGTGCCCAAACTTTGCGAAATTATCAACCAAATTCTCCCAAAAGATCCCCTATCAACATAGTAGCTCATTCAATATGAAAAAGTGATTTCGAAGCCTGAAACGCCACTGGCCGATTGTGAACAATACCGGTTTCGGCTACGATTTTTGCGAATTTTGTTTCACCGAAACCTTGTTCTAGTCATTCAACCAGCATCCAAAGAGAGTGTAGAGATTTACCTGAGCTTTTTTTAGAGCACGATGACCTTCGTTTGCATCGGACCGAGTCCTCGACTCGAGTATGGCCCGAGGAGCTCCGACCACCATTAACGACGAGATTTGAAGCAAAATAAAGAGACACAGAGGCGTAAGGTTGGTCCTAGGATGTATTTTGAGATGAAAAATTGGCTAAACGACTCTGGAATAATACAACCGAGCTCCAAAATGCACCAACAACTCCGGTGACATATTGTCGAACATATGATGTGCATCGGAAAATCGACATTCGAACAGGAAATGAGGGGAACACGGGCTAAAGCAAGGCAAACTAACACCCAAGAATCACTATAGAGGCTTAAACTAACGTCGGTATGCGATCAGTTCGGCTCGGTTTCGTCTGGGTTGAGAAGGTCATAGTCCTGATGCGTTGACACGCGAGACGGAGTTGTGATGTGTTGACACAGGCCTGGAGTAACGTTGAAAACCTGATACGTTTACGCGGGTTTATCAATGAGACGGTCTGATGCATTTACGTGGACCGAGCCTGAGGCGTTCTAAACGCGGGCATGAAAGTGAGGAGGCTGAAAAAGGTTGGAAGGTGCAATCTGGTTTGAAATGCATGCTTGAGTTTAATGATGTGATAAGATGCCTTGATTGCATGCTTGACATCTGTGTGTTACTTTGTGAAAGTGGAAAGCCTCATGTGATTTTTTATGAATTATTTGCGTTTGTTTTTACTTGAGTGGACCGTCAGCCTAACCTAGAGTTAGAACCCACCATACTGAGATGTATATCTCACCTTGTTATGGGACCCCTTTCTTTACAGATCCTAGGCCCTGAGGATGTGGCTCATCAGGTTTGGCGACCCCAAGGAGATGTCGGTTTATTTTGACGAGTTTCCTGACGGGCAGGGGACCATCTATATTAGGAAGTGTACAGTCGTTTGGGTAGACGAGGGTGGTAGTAGCTGGAAGTCTCATAGATATGAGGCCTGGTTTAGAAAGGTAGGAGATGTTTCTACGGGGTCACTAAAGGCCACTGAGGTGCCTCATGGAGTGATCCCTAATTGGTGCTATCTTACCCGGGATTCAGTGGAGGCTGAGAGGTCAGTTGCCGGTTCGAGGAAGGTCCTGAGAGGACCCCGACCTTGGAGGATACGAAGGAGTTCATAGTGGTCGAGGCTACCGAGGAAGACCTAGTGAAGCCATCCTCGGACGAGACCCTCGAGGATACGATGGAGATTTGCTGAGAGACTTTCTCGGAGTATGAACTTACTGAGGAGGCCGAGGAGACTGATGATTCCAGGAGCTCATCTTAGGAGCTCCTGGTTACTAGTCTGACATTAATGCCTGTTCCTTTTTGGTGATGATGATGGACATCTTTTGTACTTACTAGTCACCCCTACTGACGAGCGGATCTGGTTTACTATGCTCTGTATGAACATTTGGATCTTATGTATTATTAGTGTTCTCGTGACCCAAGTCCCATTTTATATTTGTACAGAGGAGTTATTATATCGTCGCTTTCGCGTGTTTGCTTTTTATATGGTATGTCTCTCGAATGTTTGAATCCTCGTACCTCGAGAGATAGTTTATGCTTGCAGGGAGTCGCGCGCACGTGCCCGGGGCGCTAGTCGTGAAAGGTATGAAACAGGGGTGGAAAAACTAACCTTGACTAAAGGTCGCCAGCGACTTGGGAAACTTCGTCGACGATGCTTCGGATTTCATGAAGCTTGAAGAACGTCCGCTCACTCGTTTTCTCTCTCTCGGCTGTCACTATCGCTAGGATCTCTCTCTCCATCAAATTTTCTTGAAATCGAGAATCCCCTCGGTTCTCTCTCATGGCCGATCCTTATAGTCGAGAGTCGTTCGGGATCGAGGAAGATCACGCACTCCATGCTCCTCCGAAAAAGGACTGTCTCCCCTTCAGTTTTGGTCGCCCCAACACCGTGTCGATCCCGCTTTGTTTCTGTCCATGTCTACTCTGCCTCTTTGATCTGTACGTGAAGAAGAATAGGAGGAGTAGACCCGGTTCGGCTAGGTTTGGTCGGGTCCGACCCAATCGACCTGGTTCCTAGTGTTTTTCATATTGAGCCTCGAATTGACCATTTTTCATAAAATTGATGTCAAAATCAAACCCCTCAACATGTTTTTCATCTAAAATGGGTGTTCATGTGAGCAATTGAGTTGAAATTTAGTGAAAACCCCTAATTATGCTTAGGATCTGAAAATAATTTTTGCTTAATTGAGGGTTCAAACGATTAAATCAATCCAAATTGAAGCCACCAATGAGTTCCGGACGACGAAAAATATAATGTAGAGGTGTTTGATTGTCATGAATGTGCCTAGAGAGAGAATTTAATTTTGAGATTCGTGAAACTGGAGACTAAATTGAAAGAAAATTGCGCAATTAGGCCCTTTTGGTTAAAATTGATCAAATTGAAGGGTAAATCGACACAATTTGTGACATTTTAAATTTCCTATCAATTTGAGGCTGTTAAATGTGAATGTATCTTTTGATGTAGCTCAATTTTGTCTCCCTCAAATCTGATCAATCTTGAGTAAATTGATCAAAAGGGAAAGGCTAACACATAATAAGATACGTGGACCTAGGAAACTCAAAAAAGGAAATGACGCTTTGACCATAAGGATTGCCGAGGGAACATTTATAGCCAATAAGGCCGATCAGATGACGATTAAGGAATACAATGCTAGCGTTATAAGATTGGATCGCGGGTGAAGCCGCTTAACTAATGTACAATTTGCAAATTTTCCTAAATCGAACTATGACGATCGAAGGCGTCGAAGCTAGTGATGAACCCTCGCAATTACATGATAACCAAAGCTGTCATAACTTGAGTTATCCTCAGTGTGATGAGAATCACAGAGTTGATACGCGTAACGTTTGCAAAAGTCGTCCGTTAGTTCGAAACAAACTGGAATTACGATCGACGGACGAATGATCATAAGATGGAAGCTCAAAATTGGTAATTAAAAATAGAGAATTCCAATTCTGGATAGAAATTTGACAATGTCTCACCAAATAGTAATTTCGAATTGGAAAAGCAAAGTTTGGACTGAAAGTGCAAAATTATCATTTTGCCCCTCGACCATTTACCTTGCCTTAAAAAATGCAAGAAGGATAAAATGGACTTTTCCCTCACACCCATATGGCTGCCGAAATTGCTATATACAAGGGTCAAAGGATTGAGTCAAAACTAATGTTGCATTATTGGACAATGCCATTTGTCAAGCAAGGAGACCCTCAAGCATTAATAACCTCACCTAACCATGTGTTATCAAATTAGCCTCAATAATATGTGTGAAATAAGTAGAATGAAGACATCATCAGCTGTGTATACCATATCTCTCACGTTCATTGCCTCTTCCTCTCCATTTTTCCAAAATCGAAATTGCCCGAGAAAAACTAATTATGTCCCTTCTATTCGGTGAGATCGATCAGGCCTTTTCAATGGCCATTTGAGGTGCTTCGACTTCTAGAGGTAAGATCTATGTGTCCTTGACAAGCTTCAATTGGAATTTCTTTATTTGGATAAGTAGTTTTATCGATATGAGTCCGAGACTAAAAGTGGACGAAATCTGCGCGAGCTGGGAGAATGTCACCATATACCCTCTTAGAATTTCCAAATGACCTCAAACTTTTTAGGAGAACTTCATAATATCTAGTATTATGTTCAGATGGTTTATGGCTGCAAGTCATAACATCTAGTACTATGTTCAGATAGTTTATGGCTGCAAGTAGATGGTGTTAACTTCGGTTTTCATGGCTGAACATTAACGGTAAAATCTGGACAGATTCTGACCAAGAGGAGTTCGGGCTGTATCAGCATCTTTGCGGTGTCAACCGACTCCAAATCTCTTGGTGATCCTTCTAAACTTGTAAATGAAGGTCTTGGTATGGTATTTGTACAAAGAGTTAGGCTTGAGATTGAAATATGGCTCGATTGAGCGGTTAGAACTCAAAACCAGTTCTGTTTAGATTATGTATACATGCTGGCTGGTTCTGTTTGGGGACTAAATGATGAATATTTGGACTTCAATTGACATATAATGACTTGTATGATATCATGTGAGGGGTCAATGGGAAATGTGAGAAGTGGATTGGAGTTTAAAGGTAATTTAAGGACTAATTGGAGCATGGAACTTTGAGATGTACATCATACCCTTTAAATTGTAGCATGAACCGAGTATATAGAGGATTAATGGAGGTGTTTTCGTGTATTCGACCAATTGATAAGGCATCCTGAGTTGCCATTTGTTGGGTGATCGAGAGAATGGTTTAATGAAAGTGAAAGTCGGTTGTTTCTAATTTGACTTTGAGTGGATTTTGACTCAAAATTGATGAACTTCCTAGAATGGCACGTGGTTCTTGTTTGGTTGTGATCTTGTGGATCGAGGAGGCTTGTTTGGTGTGGATTTTTGTTGATTAATCATTGTAAATGGTTCCCAAACCCTTACTTGAACCCTAGGACGCTACTGCAATGTTGCTTTGTGTAGCGCGATTGTGTGATAAAAGCATGGTAATTTATAGCATGTTATGGAATTGGCCGTGAGCCCTGGGGATAATATCGCGGTCGTGGGCCCTAGCGATGACTGGAGATAACATCGCGGCCGTGGGCCCTGGCGATGCTTTGGCTTTGAGCCCTATGAAACTATATCGTGGCTTGGAGCCTTGGCGATACATCGCGACCGTGGGCCCTAGCGATGACTAAATGTGATTTTAGGCTAATGTGTGAAGCTTGGATCCTATGGTGTGTGGTATGTTTGATAATGATTTGATATGCCAATTGTTCTATGACAAATGATGCTAAATTGCCATATGCCATTGCTTGCTAATTTCCCAGCATTATCTGTATTTTGTTTTATTTGGTGGGACTAATGGTTTAGTTTTAGTTGGATTTCACTTGCTGGGATGCAAATCTCACCCCGTAGTGGGACATATTTTTCAGACCCGAAACCTTAGCTATGCTACCAATAAGAATGGGCGATCCAAAGGAAATGATCGTCCCTTTTGATGAATTTCCTACAAAAAGGGGAATTGTTTACGTTTGGAAGAAAACGACAGTGTGGGTGGATGAAGGAAAGACAAAACTGAAACCTCACCGTTTCGAGGCGTGGTATCGTCGATTGGGAAACAACAACCTGATGGGTCCCTTGTTACCTGAGGAAGTCCCTATGGAGGTCGTGCCAAGCTAATGCCACCCTTCCCGTTTGGAGATTGAGGTGGAGAATCCAACGTCCGTAAAAGGATCAAAGAATATGCCTGAGAAGTCGAAGTCACCTCCTTCCGAGGAGTACTGAAACTATATAGAAATTTCTGCAGATAAATCAGAATACCTTGAGAAGGAAACTGAGGAAGATAGTGAGGACATTTTTTAGGAGGTTCCATCTGACACCCTTTTAGATTATATTCCAGATGAAGACGAAGCTGAAGGAAGCAATAGCTCGAGCGGTTCTTCAAGATAGAGAGGTGCAGTGGCCAAGTTAGGTGTAGGAACGAATTTTGGTGTGAGACTTAAGCTAGGTTTTGAACTAGCTCTTTTTCTATTAGCCTGAGTGCCTACCCAGTCTGGTTTGCGTTTTTTATTTTTATTTTTATTTTTGCTAAGAAATTTCCACTGTCGTTGTATGACTTCCATGTATGTTATGTATTTGTACGTGCGTGTTTTTTTTTATGTCCCAAATTCCTTGTTATGTTTAATTGTCAGGGTGTTGTTTCCTTCCGTTTGTGTATTTCATTTCACTTAAGCTGTGTGGTTCTTGGGGTTTCAATAATGGCCAGCGTAGTGGAATGCCACAGGCTACCGGTGGTAAGCGAGGCGTGACAACTCTATTGAAGTGGTTTCAGAGCGAGGTTTGCTCAATTCCAATAGGATTAAGATTGAGTGATAAGGAGTGATGGAAGTTGGACGATGGGGTAGAGAGACCCTAGGGGGAAATTCATTAAAGTCAAACATGATTGCATGGCATAAGAATGGCACATGTGTGTGACATCTTGAATTGGCATGATTGATGTTGTTCTATGAGGACAAGCTTCACACTTAGCATTGTGAATTGTTCGTAAATGTTGGTCTAAAGAGTGAGATAATATCTCTGATTATACTAAGTTGCAGATGCGTCTAGACTTGAGGTATGGTTAAGAACACTTGTTGATTTGCTCATGAGAATGCCTGAGTGATTGGCTGTTGTTACATGATTGCTGCTTGTTGAGTAGTTTAGAAATAATGAGATATGAGTAAGTGAATTGGATCTCTAATTCTGTGGTGTAATTATGGTGACTCAAGTGAGTCAAGTTGAGAAAGTATGAGTAATCGACCTGGAAGGCCGAGAAGCAGAGCTTTGAGCTCCAAAGCTCCATTAGCCAAGGATCCAAGAATGGAAGGAGTCCTGAGGACCTTGGAATAGATTGGTGAGCTTATGGGAAAGGAAGCTCAGGATAGAGCGGCCGCTGCTCTTAGGCAAGCGGAAGATAGAGATGGGATCATAGCTTAGGCCGCTGAAGCTGCTATGGCAGCTGTGAATATAGTAAACGGAAATAATGCCCAGGGTGCTGAAGTTGGGAATGCTCAAGGGGATGTCAATGCTTGCAGACTAATGGGTCAGTTGGTCGAGCAGTTTATTAAACTAAAACCGACCCAGTTTAATAGTACTGGAGATCTTGAGTTGGCTCCAAGGTGGATTGAGAAGCTCGAAAAGGCTTTTGAAGTGTTGAGATGTATAGATGAAGAGAATGTGTTGCTAGCTGTGTATCAGCTAGAGGGAATTGTGCATGATTGGTGGAGTGCCTCGAAGTGAGGAGTATTTCTTGAAGGTACAGCTTTGACTTGGGCTGCTTTCACTGCTGCTTTTAATGATAAGTATTTTTCTAAGACGGCATGTGAAAGGAAGCGACTGGAATTTCAGCAATTAACTAGAAATTGATCAGATTCGAGCAATATATGACTGAAACACATCATTAGATACATTCTTATTGATAAGTCTCGAAATGACAGGAAAACCAGAATATCACACCTGAGACGCCCTCGGCCGATCATGAACAGTATCGATTCCGGCAATGATGAAATTTTGTTTTACCGAAATCTTGTTCTAGTTGTTCAAGCAGCATCCAAAGAGAGTGTAGAGACTTACTTGAGCTCTTTTTAGAGCCCGATGACCTCCGTTTGCACCGAACCAAGTCTTCGGCTCAAGTATGGCTGGGGGAGCTCCGGCCACCTTTATCGACGGGATTTGATGCAAAATAAAGAGATACGGAGGTGTAAGGATGGTCTTAGGATGGATTTTGAGATGAAAAATTGGCTAAACGACTCTGGAATAATACAACCGAGCTCTAGAACGCACCAACAACTCCGATGGCATTTTGTCGAACATATGGCATGCATCGGAAAATCGGCATTCGAACGGGAAACGAGGGGAGCACGGGGTAAACTGAGGCAAACTAACCCCCAAGAATCACTATAGAGGCTTAAACTAATGTCGTTATGCAGTCAATTCGGCTCAATTTCGTCAGAAATTAACCCAGACAAAAACTTATAGTAAGCAAAAAAATAGGGTATGAAACAGGGGTGGGAAAACCGATCTTGACTAAAGGTCGCCGGCGGCTTGGGGAGCTTCGACGACGATGCTTCAAATTCCCTAAAACATGAAGAACGTCCGCTCACTCGCTTTCTCTCTCTCAGCTCTCACTATCGCTCAGATATCTCTCTCCCTCAAATTTTCTTGAAACCAAGAATCCCCCCTGGTTCTCTCTCATGGCCGACCCTTATAGTCAAGAGTCATCCGGGATCGAGGACGATCACGCACTCTATGCTCCTCTAAAAAAAGACTTTCTCCCCTCCAGTTTTGGTCTCGCCAACCCCCTATCGATCCCACTCTGTTTCTGTCCACGTCTGCTCTGCCTCTCTATTATGTACGTGAAGAAGAATAGGAGGAGCAGACCCGGTTTGGCCGGGTCGAGTCGAGTTCGACCCAATCGACCCGGTTCTTAATTTTTTTTCAAATTGAGCCTCAAATCGATCATTTTTCATAAAATTGATGTCAAAATTGGATTCCTTAACATGTTTTCCATCTAAAATGGGTATTCTTGTGAACAATTGAGTTGGAATTTAGTGACAACCCCAAATTGTGCTTAGGATCCGAAAATAATTTTTGTTTAATTGAGGGCTCAAACGATCAAATCAATCCATATTGAGGCCACCAATGAGTTCGAGACGATAAAACTATACGATAGAAATGTCTGATTTTCATGAATGTCTTTAGAGAGAATTTAATTTTGAGATTCATGAAACCGGGGACTAAATTGAAAGAAAATTATGTAATTAGGCCATTTTCGTTAAAATTGATCAAATTGAAGGATAAATCTATACAATTTCACTTCAAGGTTCTTAATATCAATGTCATGGCCCATTGAAAGCAAAAATTGAAAATTAAAAGACTCAAAGAGGAATTTTTATGCTGGATTTGGGTTTATACTTATGAAGGAACATAATGGCCCAAGTTGAATTTTCGAGATTTTAAAAGACCAACTTGAATAGGGAATTAAAATAAAATTATTGACTATTTTTTTTTGTATTTTCTGTCCACGAATGTTATTTTTATGATTTTTTGGATATTTTTTACATTTAAATAAATTCAAAAAAATATTAAAAGTTGCGAAAAATATTTTTTATTCAAAATTGGTTTCAAGGCTATGTCAAGGCTTCCAAAGTTGATTTTGCAATTTATATATTTTTTGGCTATTTTTAATTAATTTTTTAAAAAATAAAATTGAAATAAAATATGATTAAAAATCAGGTGTCAACAGTGCAATCAATTCCTCAATATGCCATGTCGATTTTTAAAATCTCACTTTCCATCTACAAATCTGTGGAGAGGAAAATAGCCTCCTTTTGGTGTAAGAATGGTGAATCCAGAGCTGGTTTGCATTGGTGAAGATGGGAAGTTTTAAAATCGAGAAAGGATAATGGTGGTTTGAGATAGATCTCATTGCCTTCAATAAGGCATTGTTAGGCAAACTGGAAACTAGCCCAAAATGAAGGATCACTGTGGAGCAGAATACTTAAAGGGTTATACTTCCGAAGTAGTTCCTTTTTACATGCAAAGAGAGGTCTTAGTCCATCTTGGGGGTGGCAAAGTATCTTATATGGCAGAGATGCCATCCCAGGCTCAGCGAGATGGTCAATAGGAAATGGCGAGAATGTCAGCATTCGAGAGGATAACTAGCTCAAAAGAGGCATTATTGGAGGCTCGACAAACAAGCAAGACCCTTCGAAAGTAGTTGATCTTATCTCTGAGCAGGATGCGAAGTGGGACAAGAAAACTCTCAGACTTCTGTTTGAAAAAGATTTGGTTGTGTAAATCCTATCCATCCCTCTTAACTGAGCTCTCAAGAAAGATAAACTAACATGGACTGAGCAGATAACATAGACTTTTACTGTCAAAAGCGCTTATAATGCTCTCGGAGATAAAGAACCGAAACCCACATCAGATCAAGCCTCCACCTCCTTCCAACCGACTCGTAGACTATGGAATAGAATCTGGAACGCAAAAATCCCTTGCAAGATTAGTTTTTTCTTATGGAATATATGTCATAATGCCCTACCCACAAAGGAAAATCTCTACAAACGCAAGATTGTGCCTCATCCTATATGCTCATTGTGCAACTCAGAAGTGGAGACAACAGAACACATCTTCCTATTCTGCTCCTGGACAAAACCTGTGATATTCCGAATTTCCGACCCCTCGAGGCCTGAGATATGAAATGAAATCTCAAAATTGGAAAATAAAAAATGAACATTCCAACGTTATAATTGGATTGGACGTCGCCTCATCGAAGAGATTGGAATAAAAAAAACGACGTTCTGGACGTCGAGGGACCATTTTGCCTCTCAAGCCTTAACCTTATCTTTATAATTGGATAAGAGCATTTTGGTCAATCACAATATCCTATAGGCTGCCGAAAATCGAGAAAAATGGGGGCCATTGGATGAGCCTTGATTGACATGAGGACAAGTGTTAAAGGATTAGGCTATGAGTTGATGTAAACACTTTTAACCTACCATTTAAGCCTTTGACCAAGTGAATTATTGGTGGAAGACTCTCTCTTCTTCTCATTTGGCTGACCATCCCTCTCTCTCTTCACTTTCTCCATTTTCTTCTTCTTCCTCTTCTCTCTATTGCCGACCAGCCCGTCACCTGTCCCGACTGCTTCACTGTTCCAGCCATAACTTCTTCGTCCGTCATCGGATTAAGGCATACCATCTACCATTGGAAAGCTTATCATCCTGCCGTTCCAACAAGGTATTATGGGTTCAAATTCACTGAGCCGTTTGTCCCGTAGACCCGTTTGAAGGAGCAAAGGTCAAGCTGGTCAGTTTTGAATCCAAGAGCTCCCAATCGACCAATCCCTACCGTCTCCCTATTATGACCATATCTTCTTCGTCCGATATCGAATCGAGGTAAAACCACCGCCAAATGAAAGATTGTTGTCTTATCTTTCTATAGACATATTATGAACTTAATTTGATCCTGTAGATCTTCCCGTAGCTCGATTTGAGTGAACAAAGGTTAGGCAAGTTCAGATTCTGATCGGTTTTGGTGAAAGACCTGTTCCGGGGTCTTCCCGACTTCAAATTGCTTCAAATCTTTGGTGAGGTCTTCTACACTTATAGTATTAAAGTTGGATGAGCTGTGGTAAAATGTTTGAAGGAATTTGATGGAGTTTTGACCCAAATGTGTCTTGTGTTTGAAAGGAAAAAAATGACCGTTGGAGGACCCGAAGGAACCGGCGTCACCTTGGCTCTAAATTTTCGGTGAGGCTCCCTAACCCTTAGAACTACATGTTGGCAAGTAGATTAGTGGATAAATTAAGGATTTAAGCTAATTAAGGGCTGTTAAGTTGGGGTATACACAGAACCGGGTATGCCCTGGTTCGGTTCTGAGCATACTGGTTCTGTCGGTGGCTGTTGGTGTTGAAGTTGAGCTCCAAATTCATCGTGAAGAAGTGTGAGGATGTTAATTGATAGGTCCATGAGGTGTATGATTAATGCGATGATGATTTGAGCAATGAAATTAATAATTGCATGAAATTTTCTTAGGTTGCGCGATTGAATCATTCTTGGACCCTTATGGCCGAACCATTGGAGTACTTGAGAGGGAAATTTTGTTAGCTATAGCACAAGGTAAGGGGATTCTAAACCTTTGATAGGAGGATTGGACTTGATTGGGTGGTATGAGCATGAATTTGATCGGTTCTTGAGAGATTATACCGTGATTGTCCAATGTACGTCCTAGAAAGACATAGATGACTTGAATGTATGATAGTGCTCGTGCCTTGATTGATTGTCACGTTTGAATGCCGAATTTAATTATCTCGTATGCCATTAATGTGTTGCTCCTAACTTGAGTTTGCAATTGATTGTGTGCAATGAACTAAAATGAGCATTTGGCATGTCTGAGAAATTGTGATACCCTGATGCGTTGAGATGCGGGGTTGTGTAACTGGATACCCTGAGACGCTGAGGCGCGAGATTCGAATTGAATGGCACCTTGAGGCGTATGAGACGCGGGACTGAAATGGTCAATGTACTGATCGCTAAAACGCGGGACAGAGTTGAGGTTTGTTGACACAGGCCTGTAGTGAAATTGAAAACCTAATGCGTTTACGCGGGTTTGTCAATGAGATGGTCTGATGCGTTTACGCGGACCAAGCCTGAGGCGTTCTAAGCGCGGACATGAAAGTAAGGCAGACTGAAAGGGTGGAAGTTGTGGTTTGACATGGCAACGTGTGTTTGATCCTAATGATGTGAAATGATGCCATGACTACATGTTTGACATCCATATGTTGCTAATTGATAGTTGAATGCCTCATGTGATTACTTGTACAAATTATTTGTGATTGCATTTGCTTGAGTGGACGGTCAGCCTAACCTATGGTTAGTACCTACCTTACTAAGATTTATATCTCACCCCGTCGTGGGATTAACTTTTTCAAGTCCCAGACGATGGAAATCTAAGCTTGCCAATGATTGGTATTTGAAGAAGTAATTATAGGAAATGAATTTACACTTTTGTGACTTTAAAGATTTCATGTTACTTTGAAGTTAGTATTGTATCCTCTGAACCTGTAGTCGGCGTTTATAAGAATACATTCCTTATGTCCTGAGTCATCTTAAGATTGAACTGAATGGAAAATTTTATCGATTCCGTATGTTTGTATCATTTAGAATTTTTTAAATGGTTAGCCGATGGATCTGGATACCACCGAGACAAGACGATCCGGATTTTGCGTGACTGATGGGTTCGGACGTGACAGAACCAATTTGGTATGACCCATGTGCTTTTGGGCGAACTCAAATTCCTAATTGCAAGAGAATTGACGCGTAGCTTCAGGTGTTAATCGAGAATCATTCCGACTTACCCTTTTCGAACTGATTACAGCAATCCTCCGGAGTATCCGGAAAATGAGAAATAACTTCGTTTTTCGAGGCAAGAAACCCATGAGATCAACCTTATTCCAGGAAGCGCAAGACATCCTGAGTTAGTCACAACAGATAGAACAACAAGGATTCAAGTTTTCCAGGGTCAAATCTAAACGCACCTTGTAATTGGACTCCGCCGAAGTACCCAGATCTGAAGCTGAACGTGAACGCCTCCATCGGCAAGGACTCCAACAGAGCCATCGCCGGGATTCCTCGCGACTCTAATGGAATTCCCGTAAACGGCTTCACAACAGAGATCTAAGCCAGCGCTCCTATTCAAGCGGAAGCAGAAGCCCTCATACAAGGTCTGAACTTTCTGGAGTTAAGGAGAGAGAAGAGTCTGACTTATCTAGAACCGTGGAGAGAGTTGGTGTCAGGGAAAGAGGACAAAAGGAAAATCTATATAGAATCTAATTGTTGTACCTTGGTGGAAGCAGTCAACAACACGAGGGACACATGATGGGAGGCTGAACCCTATATCAGAGAAGCTCAAGCCATTATGGCATATTTGCCCAACGTCTCCTTAGTTTACCGCAATGGAAAAGCTAACCAAGTCGCTGACTGGTTAGCAAAAAATTTCATTTAGACGGCGTTTCATTATCTTGGGTTTCTTATCCTCCTCGACCCCTTTGAAATTTGCTCTGCGTTAATTCTCCTTTGTTGGGCCTTTTATGAAAGGACCTTTAATTTTCTCATAATGCTATTACCTTTTTTCGACCAAAAAAAAAAAACAGCATCCGTGATTTTCATCTCCATTTCCTTGTTTTCGATTTTCTCCTCTTATTCAGAATTCGAGTTCATTTTGACCGTACAAAGGACATGTCTCTTTTTTGGTTCCTCCGCCCACGTCCTGTATCTATACATTTGGTAAGCTATTTCTACTTTAGCTTTTGCTCTTTGGACTAGATGAGGTTTCTTTGCTTTCCACTCCAATTCCAATGAAGCAATCATTAATCACAATGTGCAAAATGCAGCACCATCCCTCTCTCTCTCTATGTCCATGATCGTCACTTTTGTGAGGTTTCTAAGTTGGTGAAGTACGTAATTTTACATATCAGATAAGAGACGAGTCAAAATTCGAGATAAACGATACCAACGTAAATCTGTTTGCACTTGGTTGACTTTGAGAATCATCTCAGTATTGTACTTGTGCGCCGCCCGATTCACAGTACAAATCCGTTTTTTAATCACTAGACTGATCCATAGTTCTCTCTCTCTCTCTCTCTCTCAAAAATATTTGACCTCTCGAATGGGCTCTTCGTAGTTCTTGATGATGTCTCGACACATTTTCTGTGTTTGTTACTCGTGGTGTATTGTCTGAGCTGAATGTGGCGAGGGATATCCATATCCGTATTTATTTTAATTCTTTTTGTATCTTCATCAGCCATTTCATTATGCGCCATGATACTCTCCCGCTACTCAAGGTTCAACTCGCGTGCATGATCGTGGTCACGAGTCATGTACTTCCCATAAGCTCTGTTTATTGGCAACTCACAATCGATGATTGCATCAAGCATTACATTGTTGGGTGCTTAATGGATCGTGTCGTTACGTCCTTCATTCCTGATTGATGAGCTAATTTGGGCATTTTCATCCATACATTCATGATTGATGGGGTTTATATAGGCATTATTCGATGGACTGGGGATTGTGCCCTTATGACTTTCATGATTGGCTTATTTAGCATTACATTAATGAGTTCTATGTATGGTGTAGTTGCAAAAAATTGTTTTGAGCCATGAACTATTTTATACACGGGCTCAGGTTTTGGGCCTTGGGTCAACAATAGGGCATGCAAAATCGCTCAACATGAATCGCATGTAAATCATGAATTATGGGAAGCGCTTGCTGAACATACTCATCCTCATTCAGTCATTCTCATTCTCATTCTCCTCGAGCGATCTTCCCATGGTCTCCCTCGTGAACAACAAGGTCACCACCATCCCCACCAAGCAAATCCCGCCCAATATGTTCAGCATAACTTTCATACTCAACGTCATGACAGACCCAAATTCGTCATCATTACGTGTCGCCATCAAGAAGCCCACGGCGCCGATCATTGCCCCGATCTTCCCCGCGGCCCTAGCAATCCCGTGGCACGTTGACCTGAACCGCGCGGGGAACAGCTCGGCCGGCACGATGAACGTGGTCGTGTTGGGCCCGCAGTTGGAGAAGAAGAAGGTCAGGCAGTACACGAACATGAAAACCCCGCCGTGGTGCTTCCAATATATATTCCCGATGAAGAAGTATAGGATGGCCATGAAGAGGAACCCGACTGCTTGGATCCTCACCCGCCCGACACGGTCAATGAGGTAGACGACAGCGAAGTAGCCAGGGATAGTGGTGCAGCCCGCCACAAAAGCCTGGAGCCTCGCAACCTCGAAGGCGGTGAGCGCTTCGCCGGCCTTCTGGTCGTGCAGGTACATTTTGTAGATGTGGGGTTGGCAAAGGTTATTGATGTAGAAAACGAAGTCCAGGAGGCACCACGAGATGGAGCAGGAAAAGAGGTCACGGCCGTGGAGGAGGAAGAACTTTTTGGAGAAAAGACGGTACAACGGCGGGCCCGGCGGGACAGGATGATCCTCGGCAATCTGGTTCAAGGGCACGTCTAGGACGGGTTCCATGTCCCGGGCAGCTTGGAGCACATCTAGCTCCACCAAAGCGGTGTACCTAATTATACCATCAAAATACATTGAAATGTTCAATCCTGCCTACCTCGTAGAGGTCTAATGAGTAGCTATAGAAACTTCCCTACCAAATATGATGATGCCCGTGATTCACGAAACCCATTTTGTTAATGTGTTTTCAGAAGGAACTGATCAATCATGGCACAATTTTAACACATGGAAGCTAACACAAGCAAAAATGTAGAGGTTTGAAATGACACATTCTCGGCGGTTGACACTGAATTGTTTCGCACGACTGGCCGAACTCTAGTTTTGTATTTTCGGTCATTCCCCGAGTAACCTATCCCATTCAGCAGCACCCAGCAATTGATCCTTAGAATCTGTTGAGGTTATCCCACGTTTGTTGTCCCAATAATTCTAAAGACCAAAGAGAGACGTGCTTTATCATTGCCGTAAACACCATAGACCAAACATCTCTTTATGAACAAAATGAAACGATCAATAAATTATTCAATCGAAACAATAAATTAAGCATGGAAAACTATACACATACCTTGCAGTTTCAGGCATCATCATCCGCCAGTAATATGTTAATGCGGTAGGAACAGCACCCAGCATCAATATCAACCTCCAGGCGAGATCAACATCATTTGTTTTGAGATCTTTTTGGCCAAATATTGTGCACACCACCATCGCAACAATCGAGCTCGCCAGAATCCCAAACCCTTGCATCGAGAAGACGGCTGCTATGAATCCCCCGCGCAGCCTCTTATTAGCAAACTCCGACATGATCGTCGCCGAGAGCGGGTAATCTCCTCTGATCCCTATCCCAAGCAAGAACCTGAAAAGAAGTTAAAGAGTGATGCTCGCGTCTTATGAGTGCTCACAAAAATTTAATAGTGACTAATTATACATAATATGACAGGACGGGGTTTCTAGCCATACGATCACCTGAAAAACCCTAGACTCGCCAGGACACAGCCTTGTGTTGTGCCCATGGATAATCCACACCCTATGGAGCCAGCAATCATGAGCATCAAGGTGAAGCCATACCCATGCCTCCTCCCAACACGATCGCCGCTCCAGCCAAATACGAGTTGACCGATCACAGTGCCAAGGAGAGCAACAGCCAGAATGGCTGCTTCGACGCCGCGCAGGATTCAGTGCTTGTTGGATTTGTAGTATACGTGTCCGAGCAGTCTCGTGTTCGGCGGGATACAGAAGAGACCGTAGGCATCGGTGAATATCCCCATCCCTTCATCAAGCATAAGACATAGATATTTAGAAACACACGGAGTGAGATAGAAACGATCCATTTTCCATAAGCGAGACAATCGAATCAAAGATGCACGCAATAACAAATTCAAAATGGATTCACAGAAACAATACAAATCCTTGTCGTGAGTACTAACTACAGGGATTGAGATTGTGAAATACTCAAGTTAGATTTACCCGCCACAATGATGGCCTTGAAGTGGTAGTATTGTATCCTGACGGCATCGAGCACAGACAGAACTTTCAGCGGCATGATCGCTTGTTGCCAAGCTCTGCTTCTTCAAAAAACGACCTTCGAACGCAGCAATCTAATGCTGTTGTTGCGAAATAGTTTTGGTCGGTTTATGAAGATGGAGGAGGATAAGATACAAACTAATGAAAGTTATTATTGGTCGGGAATACATGGGAAGCAACAAGGTGGTTTCCTTTGACGACGTTGTTTTGGATGTAGTCGAAGCAAATGGCATCAGTCGGCAGTTCCTTTGCCACCCACTTGGCGAGACCGAAATCTTGTCATCTGATTGGACTATGACTCTTCGTCATTTTGAGCATTGTTTAATTCGTCCCTAGTAGGGAAGCTAACTAGGTCAACAATTATTATCTTCTCCAATCACACAAAGCTCTTACAAAGTTTCTTAAATAGGATTTGTGGTTCGGTTTGTTTTCACGTTCATAAAATGTTTGGACATGCTTGTTGGTTCTAGCGATTGAATGGAGTTTACAATGTTTGCTTGGAATGGGGCATGAATCACGTCCATCATCGTTACGTCTCAGCTGAAGCCGCGACCTTCGTGCTGAGTCTGCTGACATCCAAAGTCTCCTCCCTACCTGTCCCTATCAGATTTGAAAGTCCTTCGGTTTTAAATTAAATGAGAACAGGTTCTCTCGCGACTCCGGACAAAAAATTCAGGGCAAACGGAGAATCAACAACTTCAAATTTGATACTATTGTGCAAACACAAACCGTGCCGAGATTGAACCGACAACAAGGATGGGAAAGAACAGTTGTTGAAAACTAATCAAACATGGACAAACGCAGTTGGAATTTAATCCACAACAAAGCTTGAACACGCAATGATACTATGCGGAATTTAATCGACAATGCAGCACTCAGGATAGAGATATACGTCAGAACTTAATCAACAATGCAAAAGTGAAAGTTACGGCTAAGGGAAATAAAGGGGAGTACCGGAAAGTAAAGATAAAAATAGTAAATTAGATTGATTTGTGCGGGAGGGCCGCAGAAAAGTAAGATGTAGCTATTTAAAGCCTACCATCGACAATGAGGAATGTTAGAAGCAGAGAATACAAGCATAGAATACAAATGGAAGTTACAGAAAGAGGTTCTAAAGAAGTTAGCAACAAAGGTTTTGTAATAGTTACCGACGGTTTCTTTCACTCCCCTATCTTGACGATTTTCTCAACTCTACTATATTGACGGTTGCTTTATTTCACTACGTTTACCTATTAATTTTTTAATGGCTGCATTCAAGATTATTGATTCCACTTTTTGTTGATTCTTTCAAGTCGTTGATTCATGATGTTGTCGATAATTATATTCAAAAATGACCAAAGTCTGCTTTCATTGACTAAGTCTATCACTTGCCAATAATAACCAAAAAAAGATCATTTTTTAGTACAAACAAATGCCCCTTTCAAAAAATTTGAATGATTCATCAATCATTCGATACTTTTAAATTAGATAATCAAGAGTCATCATGTCCCCTGTGACATTCTGATTTCCAGTCAATTTCAGACTCATTAATGAGAAAAAAATCTAGAGAGATATTTCAGTCATATCTCGCTCGAATCTGATCAATTCGAGTAGACTGACCAAAAGGAAAAGGCCAATGCGAGACATTGTACGTGGACCTAGGAAATTCGAATAGGAAATGTCGCTTTGACCATAAGGATTGTCGAGGAGATATTTAGAGCCACAAAAGGCCGATCCAAGAATGATTAGGGAATGCCTTGCTAGTGTCATACGATTGGAGCGCGGATGATGCCACTTAACCAACGTATGATTTGCAAAAATTTTCCTAAGTCGGACAGTGAAGATCGAGACCAAAGGGACTATTGATACACCCTCACAATTACATGACAACCAAAGCCGCTATGAATTGACGAGCCCTAAATGTGATGAGAATCATAGGGTCGATACGCGTAAAGTCCGCAAAAGCCACATGTCGGTTCGAGATAGGCTGGAACTACGTCTGATAGAGGAAATCATCATAAACGAGTCTTAAAAAGTTTGAAATGAAAAATTAAGAATTCCAACGTTATTCGGATTGGGCGTCGCCCTATCGAAGAATTCTGGAAAAAGAAAAACGACGTTCTGAACATCGGGGGCTAAATTACCATTTTGCCTCTCAAGATTAAACCTTGCCCATGCATTGAAGGAAGGCATTTTGAAATTTATCTCTTCCCCCATAGCTACCGAAAATTAGGATGAATGGTGGCCATTGGATCACCTGGGAAAGACAAGAGGACATGTGTCAATGGATGGTGCAAAGAGAAGTCAAGTCCAACTTTATGCTACCTACCATTCTTCCCCTTTAACCCAAAGTTGAATATAAGCCTTCTCTCTCTCTCTCTCTCTCTCTCTCTCTCTCTCCTTACCTCATTTTGGCTGGCCATAGCCCCCCTAGAATCACTGAAACCCCATCTTCTTCTTCCTCCTTCAATCTGCTTGCCGGATAGCTTCTGCCGCCTCCCTTCGCCACCGAAGACGACCACCTCCGGCCACCGCTTGGATGCCAACTGGCCATACCAACTTAGATCTGTGTCTTACTGACCTCCTCGAAGTGGAAGCATGGCATTTGGACCATTGAGGAGCTCCGGCCAAGAGTTTTCCCGAAAGTCGACGGAAACCGATTCAACCCGAGGTAGGTCCTGTTTCTAACACCTTAGGAGGCCGAAATGTTGGAGTTTTGAGATCAAATTTTATGGAGATCTCGTAGACATGTATATGAATCTGTGGTAAAAATTTGAGAGTGATTTGAAGAAGTTTTGATCTCGAATTGGTCTTATATATCTTGGACAGAATCTGCTGGGAAAACTGACTTAGCAGGATCCGGCGATTTCAACGGGATTCCGGTGACCAATTGGCTTCAAACTCATGGTGAGTTTCCCAAACCCTTAGGTAGACATGTTAAGAGGTAGGATGAGGATTAAATGATGGATTTGGGGTTGAATTAGGACTGGTACCTCACGGTATGCACAGAACCGAGAGGAATCGATTTGGTTCTGTGCATGGCCGAACCTTAGAGGGCTGATGGCTAGTGATTTTGAGTCTCAAATTAATGATTAAGACATGTTAAGATGATAAGGATCATGCTATGGAAGTTTATGGTTAATGGATTGAGAAAATTATGAAATTGGTTGAAATTCTAGGTTACGCGAAGAATTGACCCATGGATTGATTTGGCCGAGACTTGAGACACTTACAAGGAAGAATTTGTGTAATCAAACGCAAGGTAAGGGGATCCTAAACTTTGGGTAGGAAGATTGGACTCAATTGGGTGAGTCAAGGATTGATTGGATCGATTTATGAGGATTTTCCAAAGCACAACTACTGGTATGTCCTAAGTGATGATAGAAGGGTTATGTATGTATTTATTTATGCTTAAATTATCCGCCATGTGTATTTGTGTCACTTGGTTGCCTTGCATGCCATGAATTTTCGAACTGTGTATGAGTTGCACCTGTTGTTTGATTTGTGAAATTGAATTAAAATCATGGCATGAACATGACATGACGAGGCCTTGAGGCGTATGAGACGCAGGGGGAAGGTGTGCACCCTGATGCGACGAGATCACGGGGTGGAGTTGATGTCGTATGGCACCCTGATGGGATGAAATCGCGGGGTTGAGACGGCCACGGTCCTAATGTGAACTATTCGCGGGACGAAGAGGCCTTGAGGCGTATGAGACGCGGGGCAGGAGATGGATACCTTGATGCGACAAGATCGCGGGGTGGAGTTGATGTTATGTGGCGCCCTGATGCGATGAAATCGCGGGGTTGAGATAGCCATGGTCCCGATACGAACTATTCGCGGGACGGAGGTATGAGAAGTTAACATTGGCCTAGAAACTCATTGGAACCTGATGTGTTTACCCGAGTTGCCAATGATGGTCTGATGCGTTTTTGCGGACCGATCCTAAGGCAATTTAATCGTAGGCTGGAGAATGAGGCAGGCAAGTATAGGTCGTTGTGGTGAAGTGGCAGGATGAAGTGTGCATAATCATTTGAGTGTGACATGGTGTCATAGTTGCATGGCCATCTTCTGCGTGTCACTATCTGTATATGTATGCGCCTGTTTGATTGTGAGTTTGGAATTTCGGGATAGATGACAGCCTGAGTGGACGGTCGGCCTAACCTAGGGTTAGGACCCACCTTGCTGAGATTTATATCTCACCCCAGTGGGGGCTTAATTTTTTATGTTCTAGGCGAAGGAAGCACGAGCTTGCCAAGAATTGGCTTTTAAATAGATAGTTGACCGATTGTATTTAGAATGGATTTACCTTTTTGATGTTGGGATTGTACTTCTAATTGGTGAATTAGGAATTGATCTTTTAGTAATTGGTTAAGGTAATTTGATGTACCCTTGTGTCCTAAGTCATCGGGTGTTGTTGTATTTATATGATTGGAGTTGGCATCTCTTCCGCATGCGCATTCCTTTCAGTACTTAGAACATTGACTGTTGGATCCTGGAGTTTTCAGAAAAGTACGGTTTGGTAGGATGTTCCTGCGCTCGCCAAGTTCAAGGCGTAACATTCCCGTTTGTTTGGTATCATAGCAAGGTCAGCTCGATCCAATGTGATTGAGATTTGGAGTGATAAGGAGCGATGACTTGAGGACAATTAAGTAGTGAAACCTTTAGGGATACGAGTGGATTGCTGAATCTTGAGGATTATAGGCTTGAACTTGTGAGGTATTCTGATAGTCCTAGTGCCGAATTAAGAGATGATCTTGAGTGATTTATGAATAAGGCTCACAATGAAGTGAATAGAAATTGAGGAGTCATGACACTGGATTTGAGATTACTAGAGAATAAATTATGAATGAAGGGTCAATTGAAGTGTATGATTGTAATCTTGGTTTATTAATGGCCCCAACTCGAGGAGTACGAGTTATAAAGAGACAGCTAGTATTGGAGGATTCAGGCTTGAACTACGTGATATCTTGATCGTTTTAGTTATTGATTGTTATTGACAACATTGAATGATATGAGTTGAGATAAATACAAGGAGTATCTGAATTGAAGATTAGCTGTGATCGGATGCATAGGGATTTGATTTGAATGTTGACTGGGCTTGAGATATATAATGGAATATAGGCAATTGATCTGTGAGATATGACGGTCATTGGTGGAATTAGAACTCTTGAATGGATAGGAATTGATCTGAAGGCGGTTTTGACAGGACAAGTGATGAGGACGGTCATGTTGTGCTTATGTTTATGGCTTTGAAACAAAAGTTGATGAGAGTGCATGCAGTGACTTATCACTGTTGGACTTAATAAACCGTCGCTTGGTATGGGACGAGTTGATGGGATACTTATAAACTGTAATGAAACATAGTATGGGACATATGGAACGGGGCTTTCTCCGTAGATGTATGACTTGGGACAACTTGCAATGGCCAAGTCTGATGAGGGCGGGGAGTGATCGTCGGGACAGAGAGGTCCGGACAAGGAACGGCTCCTGGTAGGCTTCTTAGATGGCAAGAGGCAGGAATGATCTAAGTCATAACTTGAAAGGGGAAGTCTAGGTATCAGGTTGAGTCTAATCGTGGATAAGAGATATATGGCACGAGAGTGATTCTTAAGGCGACTGTTCAAAGATGACATGGCGTTTGTGTAGGTGCCCGTGGTTGATATGGCTGAGCCTAGTATTTGGCAGGGGATGCCGTTTGAAAAAGAACATTAATGTTTGTGATTAGCCTAGTTGGCATGTTTTAGAATTAGCGTCATGTGATTGTCTTGGCCAAGGTATAACTGAGAGGTTAGATGACGTATAGATTTATACCCGTGAAACCGAGACATGTTGAGATGAGATAGTCTGTTGTGACTATGCTAGGGTGGCGGATGCCTTTGGGCCTAGAGTATGAGCTATTGACTCAATGAGTTGCTGCCTTAAGTGCTTATTTGATAGTTGCCCAGTTGAGGCTAGCCTAGTAGTGGCCATCAGTTGAGAAGTTGCCTCGTTGAGACTGGCTTAAGGAAGGATTGCTAATCAAGGATGATTTGGGATCCTTGAATAATTGGCTATTAATTGAGAATTGCCTAAGAACTATTAGTGGGTTAGTTGAGGGTGAAAGATATTGAGGTGAGTAGCTTGAGACTAATGGATTTGAGCAGATGATTTAAATCTTTGATTCCTAAGGGGAAATCATAGTGGTCTAGGAGACATGAGAACCAAAGGACGTTGAACAACGATAGTATGGTCGTAGAAGAGCATTGGGCACAAGTATACGTGATATGGAAGATTCGAGAACTGATATGGATTATGAGAATTGAGTAAAGGTAGACGATTGGAGTATGAGTACCAAAAGAGAATATGGCTCGATCTATTAATTGTACAAGACCCAAGAGCTGAATGGGTCGTAGGAGCTTTAAATGGAAATGACGAAATTTGTCGGTTAAGCAAGCTCGAGGAGGAGCTGCCATGATTCTCTAAGTCACTGTGGTGATAAATGCTTGTACTGACGAGTTAAGTGATAGAAGTCACGAGAAAGGTGACTTTGAGTTATTTCATCCACGAGAAAAGTGAATGTGTGGGAAGGACCATGAGAGTTTTGAAAAATTTGTAAATCTGTGAATAAGAACAAGATTGACTGAGTTTGGTGGAAGGATGAAAGTTGAAATTGCCTTATCTAGATTGAGGATCTTGATGAGAAAATCTTGGAGATTTTGGGTACACTGAAGAAAAAAAGTGACCCTAACAGTACTAACCCTAAGAGACTACTGATGAATGTTGAAAGGTCACAAGAGGAAGGATTTCCTCAAAAACATGAGATTTGCCTAGACTACCTCTGTTGGGTTGTTTGATGGAAAGTATCATCCTGGGATTGCTCGAGCGATCTTCCCATGGTCTCCCTCGTGAACAACATGGTCACCACCATCCCCACCAAGCAAATCCCGCCCAATATGTTTAGCATAACTTTCATACTCAACGTCATGACAGACCCAAATTCGTCATCATTGCGTGTCGCCATTAAGAAGCCCACGACGCTAATCAATGCCCCGATCTTCCCCGCGGCCCCGGCAATCCCGTGGCACGTCCACCTGAACAGCGTGGGGAATAGGGCGGCCAGCACGATGAACGTGGTCGTGTGGGGCCCGCAGTTGGAGAAGAAGAAGGTCAGGCAGTACATGAACATGAAAACCACGCCGTGGTGCTTCCAATATATATTCCCGATGAAGAAGTACAGGATGGCCATGAAGAGGAACCCGACTATTTGGATCCTCACCTGCCCGACACGGTCAATGAGGTAGACGGCAGCGAAGTAGCCAAGGATAGTGGGGCAGCCCGCCACAAAAGCCTAGAGCCTTGCGACCTCGAAGGCGGTGAGCACTTCCCGGCCTTCTAGTCGTGCAGGTACATTTTGTAGATGTGGGGTTGGCAGAGGTTATTGATGTAGAAAACGAAGTCCAGGAGGCACCACGAGATGGAGCAGGCAAGGAGGTCACGGCCGTGGAGGAGGAAGAACTTTTTAGAGAAAAGACGGTACGACGGCGGGCTCGGCGGGACGGGATGATCCTCGGCAATCTGGCTCAAGGACACGTCTAGGACGGGCTCCATGTCCCGGGTAGCTTTGAGCACATCTAGCTCCACCAAAGCGGTGTACCTAATTATACCATCAAAATACATTGAAATGTTTAATCCTGCCTACCTCGTAGAGGTCTAATGAGTCGCTATAGAAACTTCCTCAACAAATATGATGATGCCCGTGATTCATGAAACCCATTTTGTTCAAGTGTTTTCCGAAGGAACTGATCAATCATGGCACAATTTTAACACATGGAAGCTGACACAAGCAAAAATGTAGAGGTTTGAAATGACATGGTCTCGGCGATTGACACTGAATTGTTTGGCACGACTGGCCGAACTCTAGTTTTGTATTTTCGGTCATTCCCTAACTAACCTATCCCATTCAGCAGCACCCAGCAATTGATCCTTAGAATCTATTGAGGTTATCCCAATTCTGTTATCTCAATAATTCTAGCGACCAAAGAGAGACATGCTTGATCATTACCGTAAATACCATAGACCAAACAACTCTTTATGAACAAAATGAAACGATCAATAAATTATTCAATCAAAACAATAAATTAAGCATGGAAAACTATACACATACCTTGCAGTTTCAGGCATCATCATCCGCCAGTAATATGTTAATGCGGTAGGAACAGCACCCAGCATCAATATCAACCTCCAGGCGAGGTCAGCATCATTTGTCATGGGATCTCCCCGTCCAAATATGGTGCACACCACCATCGTGACGATCGAGCTTGCCAGAATCCCAAACCCTTGCATTGAGAAGATGGCCGCTATGAATGCGCCGCGCGTCCTCTTGTTAGCAAACTCCAACATGATTGTCGCCGAGAGCGGGTAATCTCCTCCGATCTCTATCCCAAGCAAGAACCTGAAAAGAATTTAAAGAATGATGCTCATGTCTTACGGTTACTTAGAAAAATTGAATAGGGACTAATTATATGCAATGTCACGGGACAGTGATTTCTAGCACTTCGATCACCTGAAAAAACCTAGACTCACTAGTACACGTCCTCGTGTCATGCCCATCGAGAATCCACGCCGGATGGAGCCGGCCATCATGAGCGCCAAGGTGAGGCCGTACACTCGCCTCCTCCAGGCACGATCGCCGAGCCATCCGAATATGAGTTGACCGATCACAGTGCCGAGGAGAGCGATGGCCAGCATGGCTGCTTCAGTGGCAAGCTGGATTCGGTTGCCACGGGATTTGTAGTGTATGTGTCCAATCAGTCGCATGATCGGTGGGATGCAAAAAAGGTCGTAGGCATCGGTGAATATCCCCATTCCTTTATCAAGCACAAGAAGTACAAATTCGGAATCATATCGAGTCAAACCGAACTATGCAGTTTTCGTATGCAAGATAGTCGAATTTGAGATGCAAAATAACTAATTCAAATGAATATGTGAAATTGAGATTGAGATGTGAAATGCACAGGTTAATTTACCTGCCACAATGACGGCCTTGATGTGGTAGTACCGTGTCCTCGCGGTGTCGAACAGAGACAGAACTTTCAGCGTCATGGTCGTTCGTCACTAAGTTCTGCTTCTTCAAGAAACAACCTTCGAATGCAGCAATCTAATGCTTTTTGATGCGTACTTGTTATGGTCTGGTTATAAAGATGATGTAGGAGATGATATAGACCAATGGAAGTCATTGTTCGTAGCATATGCATGGGAAGCAACCAGGCGGTTTCCTTCGACGATGATGTCTTGGATGCAATCGAGGCGAGCCGCATGATTTGGTGAGACCGTAATCTGATTGGACTATGATGACTTCGGGGCGTACTATGTGACTTCTCGTCATTTGACTTTGAGCAATGTTTAGTTCGTTGGTAGCGAGGTCAGCAATCATTAAATTCTCCAATCACACAAAGCTTTCTTGTGCTCCGGCTAGTTTTTTTCACATTCATAAAATGTTTGGAACGTGCTTGTCGGTTCTTGCGACAGCATGGAGTTTCCCCGCGTACGTGTTTAGTGATGTTTGTTTGGAACAGGACATGGATCATCAATCCTCCATACGTCTAAGCTGAAGCCGCGACCTCTGCACTGGCTTCCAAAGTCGCCTTCTTACCTATCCCTATTCGAAACCGGATTCCCTCTTGATAGGCCGGTTTGCCAATATAGTCCTTACGGCCAATTTCACAAAATAAAATATTTATGACTCGAAAAGTGGTCTTTGTATGCATATATTCATCAGACAACTTTATAGACCATTTTTTTATGACACAACCAAGAAAAGTTTGCTTTATTCTTGTGTAGTTCGACAACATGTTTACTCAGCGTTTGAATATAATGATGAGGTGCATACTTTGATTCTATTGTCATCCTTGCCGGATAGTTAGAATATTGTTATTATTGTTATTGATAAAATTCCTATGGATCAAGAAGCTTGATATTTGATGAGGTTTGTGATTTGATTCCGAGTGGAGATATCCATATAAATATATAAAAAAAATATGATGAACCTCTGCCTTTTGATTTAGTGATTTTGCGAATTTGAACTAACGTAGCCACTCGAGGACAAGTGGTATCATTTGTTGGATTATGGCAAGAAAGGACATCTTGAAAGTGATTACCTTAAACTGAAGAGCGAGAACAGTTAAGTAAATTAGAGTTTGAGTGTGCCGATGATATTGTTACAATTTTTCATGGTGTCTTATATAATGTTGATTATGTCTTATTTATCACTATGGATTCATCGTTGAACAGATGTATTATAGATTATGGATTCTGAGTGTTTGTTTCATGCTACATCAAACAGAAACAGTTTAATACTTGTTGGTGCATCGATAGTGGGAAAGTGCATTTTTGGGATGACGCTGATTACAATATTATGTGTGTGGCAGATCTCAGAATCAGAATGCATAATGATATCGCGGTCCTAGAGGGTATTGGTATACTTCATAAGGTAGAGTACTAAAGGTTGCTTGAGATGCCTAGATGATTCTGAGAAGAATAATGTGCAGTGGCCTTTATTAGCTTCAAAGTGAGATCGTCATGGATTTCGCTGCGGAGGTGTCGGATTAATCAATTCACGGATTTGTATGTTAAGGCACATCAGTAAGTGAAGTTGGAAGATCTGAGTGAAAGGAATTTACTAAATGGTAATGTTGCAAATCGATTGAATGTATACGGGTACTATGACTAAAGTAAACAACAGAAAATGCAGTTCAGTACAACTCTCAAAGAAACCATAGAATTGCAAAATTAATTTACTTGAATGTTGGCAGTCTATAATAATTTTCTTTAAAAAAAAAGTGTCAAATCTATGCTAATAGTTGGGGAAATTACTCGAGGATTACCTAGGTGTTTATGCTTAGGCACTAGTTCTATACTAAACTGAGGCTGGTAAGACGATCAAGCATGTGTAGACTAACAATAGTATGTAGTTTTGTTTGAACATTGCACTAGTGTTGGTGAATCACAACATGTTGCAGAATTGATCGACAGAACATTACTAAAGATAACTCACAAAATGCTCATTAATGCTAGTATGACTAGGAAATTCCTGATGGATCGGGGCTTATTATTGCGGTTACCTGAAAAATAGATCACATCAACTGCAAGTAGATGTCGGACTCCCAAAGAAGTGTGATCAGATAAAGTCGTTTCTATTTTCAGAATATTTGGTCGACCATATCATGTTCGAGTGAGTGATAGATAAGCCCGACGGGACAACAAGAAAGTGCACATTCCTCTTATGCATAAGGTAGGCGAAGGGCTATCAATTGTGGTGCCCAAAATTGAATTCGCATGCTACAACAAAAAAGGTTATATTAGACGAATCTCCAGTAATTCTACGTAGGAGTGATTATGGCGGTGTTTATACAAAATTCTAGCATCGTTCCGTTCAAGGTAGTTGTTAGCCCTTTTCTATTATTGTGACGGTGGAGGGCACAAATAAAATAGTGACCGGAAGCCTGAAAATGTTGTCTGAGCAAGAGCTTATCAACTGTGACAAACCATACAAGAGAGATTTAATGAACTACGCATGCTTGCTGATCGTCCTCATTGGTTGAATCCTCAAGGAATAGGATTTTCCTACTGTTGTGTTTAGTGTGTTGGCTCCTTTATTTAACCGATTAGATGCCCTTCTTTGGTTAGTCTATTCCCCAAAATTATTAGGGATTATAATTAATCCTTGGTCCATGAATTGGATACATTGCAAACACTGTATCGCATCAAAACTATTGTATTTAAAAGTGTGAAGTTTAAAATGGTTTGTCCCATAGGTTATATTTATACTACACAATGTAATTGTTAGGATGTGTGTGAATTGTGTTAGAGAAGTCCCACGTGGATAAGTAGTATGGTGTTGAGTAATTAATATATCCTAGTTGGCCTATAATTTATTGGCTTAAGCTTTTGATGGACATTTGAGAGAGAGAGAGAGAGAGAGAGAGAGAGAGAATTGGATCATTGGCTGACAACGGTTGGATACTGTTCATCCACGAGTCTACGGGGCATCATATCAATAAGATGGCTTCTAAACCTTTTAAATCCAAGTGAAAAAAGAAACAACCAAGTGAACATCATATGTATCCCCTCTCGTTTCTGAGAGCTCTCGCTACCCAACTGGGTAGCTTTCCCCATAGTCTCCCCAAACTCTAACATCCATCCCATGGCAATCATACATAAACATTACACCAAAATGGCCAAAAAAACCAAGATCCCCTTAAAGCCTTCAATCTATCGTCGCTACCACATTTACATTATTTTGTTTTAAACCCTAACCCTAACCCCTTTCCCCTTACGCCTTTTCTTTCCCAAAACTTTTTCCCATCTAGGTCTTGATTTCGACGTGCTTTCCTAGAGAGATTTCCCATCCATTTCCATCCCAGAATCCCTTTCATTTTCGCCCCTTCACAGCAACCATTTCAAGCCGCGGGTAACCATGAAGCGTAACACCAACCAAGAAATCCGTATGGCCTCCTTGTGTAATCGCCTGGGATACCTATGGTCCAGAACAAAAAAAGCAATTATGGATGAGGTGGTCACCGAAGCCGCCTTGGATGAAGGAAGACACACTATATTTGATAGTCTATATTGCAGCCCAGTGATCAACTTTCAGGCTTTCCAAGCAACTATGAAAAAAGCATGGAAAATAGAAAAGGTAGCATGTTCTCACCTGGAACTTGGAATCTTCTCCTTCGTGTTTGAGAGTGTGGAGGAAAAAAATTGGATTCTTGAATCTAGGCCTTGGTCATTCTCGATACACGTATTGATTTTGAAACAGTGGGAACCTAGTACACTCCCCCAGAGCCTCTCTTTTGATGCGTGTGTTTTCTTGATGCACATTTTGGGCCTCCCCATGGAAGGGAGAAAAGAGGAGGCATACGAAGCATTGCAGAAAGAATAGGAAAAGTTGAGGACATTAAAATAGAATCAAAGGGATTTACAAACCTTACTGTTAGTAAAGGAAAAGTCCTCCTCAACCTTCCAACCCCTTTGGAATCAGGTATGATCTATAGCTTTAAAGGAAAGGAACTTTGGTTGGATTTTCGTTACGAGAGGTTGTCAATTTACTATTACCCTTGCGAGAAATAGTGCACTATGCTCAAAACTGTATTGAAGTTCCATACAATGAGGAAGCCTTCTCTGTGAATGAATATTTATATCATGGTCAATGGCTGAAATCAAAATCAAACAGTCGTACTTTTTAGAAATCCTTTTATGAGGTGGATGTAGAAGGCATTATGGAGGAGAAAATTGTTCCTGAGACCCCAGAGGACTTTGGTGTCCCTGAACACCCTCGGGAAAAGGGAGGGGGAGGTAGTAGGCGGTGTCTTTTAAACAAATATAGTGGAAAAAGGAAAAGTTGTGAATTAGGTTTACTTACCACTGAGGATGAGATTCTTGTAGATGCAGGAGTGTTTGTTGTAGCAAGACCCCTCTTGATAGAACTCCCTTCATTCCAACATGGCCAAGAGCACCTGAAAATGAGTTAAGTGCCAACTAGCATCAAGGGTACAAAGAAAGGGAGGAAGAACAGTAACAGTAATAACCAGACTGAGAAAACTATGTTGCTTGATGAGGAAACCTGATGGAAACACTGGTAACCTCAGCTGAGAAATTACCCATACGGGCATTGGTGGCTTGCCTAATAACCCACTAGTTTACAAATGAGAATTTTGGCTTGGAACTGTCAAGGTTTGGGTTTGCCCTCAAGCTTCTAGAGCCACCATAACTCAAGAAAAGCTCAATCTTGTGTTTTTATGTGAAATTAAGAATCAAGAAAGGTGGTTATGCGAGTGAGAAAGAAAGTCAATTTCCATAATCACTTTGTAGTAAATAGTGCAAGGACCAAGGGTAGTTTTGCTTTGTTTTGGAATGAAGATACCGAGGTCTCAGTCCTAACAGTAATAGAGAAATTTATTGATATACAATATGAAGATCTCTCTCAGAAAATTCATTTTAGGGTGCCTTTTGTTTATGCTTCAGCAACCTATAAGGAAAGGATCAGAATATGAGATACAATCGAATTATTAAAACCTCTATACAATCTCCCATGGGTTTGGATTGTTGATTTCAATGAAACTCTGTATCATTGGGAAAAGGTGGGATGGAGGGACTCTGAAAACTATCGTATGCAATCTTTCAAAGATCTACTGGATGGTTGTGGAATGATGAATCTAGAAAGTTAAGTATGTGCGTTTACTTGATAAAATGATAGAGATGATAGGAATCTTGTGAAGAAAAGAATTGATAGGGCAGTCTGTGATTTAGAATGGAGACTAACTTTTCCTCTTGCGGAAGCTTTTGCTCTACCCGCGGTAGGCTCGGATCACTGCCCAATCCTTTTTGCTTTATCTGCAAAAAGAGTTAAAAGGAAGAAATCTTTTAGATTTGAGGCCTTTTGGGTAGAGAACGAAGAATGTGGGCACATTATCAAAGAGTCTGGGACAAATCAGTAGGAAGAGGGGACGATCTGGTCCAAAAAATTAGGAATGTGACAAGTGAGTTGGCAAAGTAGAGTAAAACATGCTTTCCCAACAATTAGCAGCAACTCCAAAGGCTGAAATATGAGTTCGAAGTTCTGATGAACGACCAACACTTGAACCAAGACAACAAAAAAAGAGGGTATATTCTGAACCAAATTGAATTGATGTGGAAAAGAGAAGTGATGTTCTAGGGAATGAGATCCAGAGTGAATTGGCTGAGATAGGGAGATAAGAGCGCCAAATTATTCCATGCTACCACTATACAAAGAAGATAGAGAAATAGGATTTCGATGCTCAAACAAATGGGGGACGATACTTGGATTAAAGATACCTCAAGCATGAAGCAGATATTTTTTCAAAGAGCTTTATACTTCAGCAGGACCTCGAAACTTCCACCCAGTCTTACTTCAATGCCCTTCTCTAGTGTCAAGCGAGATAAATGTTGATCTATCAGCAAGGGTGACTTTATCATAAATTAAGAAGGTTGTTTTTTATATGGGTTCCTTAAAAGCACCAGGACCGATGGCATGAACAACCTTTTCTACCACCAGAATTGGGAGATCATTAAAACGGGACTCCTATAAGAGGTCAATTGTTTCTTTGAAACAAGAATAATGCACCCCGAGCTGAATAGAACACATATTACGCTGATACCCAAAGTAAAAAATTCAGAAAGACTAGACCAGTGTAGACCTATCAGCTTTTACAATTTTCGCATACAAAGTGATCTTAAAGGTCTTAGCTAGCAAATTGAAAAAATGGTTGCCCAACCTGATTGCAGAAGAGCAAAATGCCTTTGTGGGTGGAAGACATATTCAAGACAACATTCTGGTTGTCCAGGAAATCTTACATCAAATGAGAGTGAGAAAAATAAGAAAGAGATTCAATGCTATCCTCGAACTAGATATGGAAAAAACTTACAACAGGGTGGAATGGGACCTTTCAGAAGCGTGCCTCCTGAAGATGGGTTTCTGCACGTTTTGGGTGGACAGAGTGATGAAATGCGTCACCTCAGCTACACTAAGTGTAAGGCTTAATAGGGAACCTCTACAATTCTTTCAACCCTCGCAAGGTTTAAGACAAGGGGATCCCATTTCGCCTTATTTATTCATCCTTATGGCTAACACACTTTCAATGCTAATGAGGAAGGCTGTTCCTGATGGAACAATCAGAGGAATAAAGTTAAACAGGTTCTGTCCTTCGTTATCTCACTTATTTTTTGCCGATGACTCTATCTTCTTTTTGGATGGAAAGCTAATTGAATGTCAGAATCTGGCTCTGGTTCTAAATCAATATTGCTATGCGTTTGGTCAAGAGGTTAATTTCAATAAGTTGAGTCTATTTATGGGGCTAGACTGTCCATATAAGTTACAAGAAAGTCTCGCAAACACCATGAGAGTTCCAGTGATGGATAAAGTAGGAAAATACCTAGGAATACCATCTGACTGGGGGGAATCTAAAAAAGAGATGTTCGCTTGGATTTCTACAAGGGTGAACACAAAATTAGAAGGCTGGAAGGTGAATCTAATTTCTAAGGCAAGTAAGGAGATATTGATTAAATATGTGGTGCATGTCGCGATCCATTATTTCCTTTACGGAAAATGAGCTAACGGATTATCGATCGGGCCCCCACTCTGAAATGTGGATTGCGGCTTTCTTAGCGCGGGCCCTCCTAGGCCCATACCAAATCACGGCGGGAATAAATTTAAAGGGGTTTATTGATGATAAGAGTAGATCAGATTTGACCTTGGTGTGATCGTGGTGGCATGTGCTATGTGTACATGCATTTGGATTCGCTAATGGTCCTTCTTGGAAGGTCGACCGAAAACCTCACTAATTGATTGAGAGAGATCGATTAGTTCTACGAAACTAGAGATTCTGGATCCGGGGACCTGGTTACGTTGGTGACATTACCAATGCCCTTTCGGTACCTAACGTGAGTGATTTTCCGAACTAAGATTTCATGCAGGTGAAAACATGGGCGATGTAAGTTTGATTTGGGGTCTCATGCAGATTGGAAGACTAGTCCTATCAATCACAATCAATATAAATAAAGGGCAATCAAGTGCATAAATAAATCACGTCAATGCACATTAGTTCAAATCAAGAACTTCCTAATATAGCCATAAGAACTTGGAGAAGGTATGATCTAGGGCCAGGGGTAAAATGGAAAAATTTGGAGACAATTTGCCAGAATGACAAAATCATCATTTTTGAGAGGTTCAGATGTCAAATCACTTGAAGTAGTTCATGGCCAGTCCATTATGGCCCTTTCCCATTTTTTAAAACGTTTTGGGAATATTTTGAATTTCTTCAATTTTTAGAAGATGATTTGCCAAAAGGGCAAAATCATCATTTTGAAAGGATTGGGGTTCTAAAGACTCAAAATAGGTCATGACCAATTGATTGCGATCATTTCCTATTTTCTGGATTTTTTTAGATTTTTTTGAATTTCTTCAAAAAAATCGTTATTTTGGAAGGATAAAATCGTTATTTTTGAAGGATTTAGGTTCGAAAGACCTAAAATAGGTCATGGCCAATTGATTGTATCCATTTCCTATTTTCTAATTTTTTTGAGGGAATTTTCCTGAATTTTTTCTTTTTTTTATGAATTTTTCTATTTCTTTAATTAATATTTTTTATTTTTTTATTTTTTTGAAATTTTTTTTAATTAATTTTTTTGAAGAAAATATTTTTTGGGTCGGATCAGACTCGACTCATGCCTCTCGAGCACCTGGCTCGACCATACGGGTTAAAGGTCGGCCAAAATGACGTAGTTTTGAATTTTGAATTTTGATTTTTTTGTAATCTTGCTTATTTATTATTAAAACTATTTTCCGTATCGAGTTAGACCCAGCCTGTGTCTCTCGGGCGCCCGCCCCGACCATATGGGTCGGACCGGTCTAAGACGACACCTTTTTGGTATTTTTCCAAAAAAAATTCTATTTTTTAACCATTTTTTAATATTATCCTAAAATCCCTATCGGACATCCCACGGTGTGCCACGTGGCCTCTTGTCAGCCACCAGATCTCTTTGTTTTTTAAAATTTTTCTGAAAATAATTTATTAATATAGAAAATGTATTTCTCTTTTCTTTTCTTTTTTTAACTTTGAAAGGGCCGGTCGTGACACATGGCCCACCCACGGTCGTTTGATCCGGCGAATTATATATATATATATATATATATATATATATCCGAAAATCCTCGATCAGGCACTCCAAGAAGTACCACGTAGCCTCCCATGGTGCGTCCGACCTAGGTTTAATTGATGGAATTAAAAAAACTAGATTCGACGGTTCTCCATGTGCCACTTGGCATCACGATGACCATGAGATCCATTCTTTTTTATTATTTTTGAAAATCACTTAATACATTAAAGAAATTATATATTTTTGAAAATCCTAGATCGTAACACGTGGCAAAACCACGCCGTGGTTTTATTTTTTTTAGTGGAGCCGCCTACCCGCCGACATGGTAGCCTACATGGCGCGCCACGTCAGTATTGACTGGTAAAACATGGTAGCCTACATGGCGCTCCTCGGGTATGGCCCGAGGAGCTTCGACCACCATTAACGACGAGATTTGATGCAAAATAAAGAGACACAGAGGCGTAAGGTTGGTCCTAGGATGTATTTTGAGATGAAAAATTGGCTAAACGACTCTGGAATAATACAACCGAGCTCCAGAATGCACCAACAACTCCGGTGACATATTGTCGAACATATGATGTGCATCGGAAAATCGGCATTTGAACAGGAAACGAGGGGAACACAGGCTAAACCAAGGCAAACTAACACCCAAGAATCACTATAGAGGCTTAAACTAATGTCGGTATGCGATCAGTTCGGCTCGGTTTCGTCTGGGTTGAGAAGGTCATAGTCCTGATGCGTTGACACGCGAGACGGAGTTGTGATGTGTTGACACAGGCCTGGAGTAACGTTGAAAACCTGATGCGTTTACGCAGGTTTATCAATGAGACGGTCTGATGCATTTACGCGGACCGAACCTGAGGCGTTCTAAACGCGGGCATGAAAGTGAGGAGGCTGAAAAAGGGTGGAACGTGCAATTTGGTGTGAAATGCATGCTTGAGTTTAATGATGTGATAAGATGCCTTGATTGCATGCTTGACATCTGTGTGTTACTTTGTGAAAGTGGAATGCCTCATGTGATTTTTTATGAATTATTTGCGTTTGTTTTTACTTGAGTGGACCGTCAGCCTAACCTAGAGTTAGAACCCACCATACTGAGATGTATATCTCACCTCATTATGGGACCCCTTTCATTACAGATCCTAGGCCCTGAGGATGTGGCTCATCAAGTTTGGCGACCCCAAGGAGATGTCGGTTTATTTTGACGAGTTCCCTGACGGGCAGGGGACCATCTATATTAGGAAGTGTACAATCGTTTGGGTAGACGAGGGTGGTAGTAGCTGGAAGCCTCATAGATATGAGGCCTGGTTTAGAAAGGTAGGAGATGTTTCTACGGGGTCACTGAAGGCCACTGAGGTGCCTCATGGAGTGATCCCTAATTGGTGCTATCTTACCCGGGATTCAGTGGAGGCTGAGGGGTCAGTTGCCGGTTCGAGGAAGGTCCTGAGAGGACCCCGACCTTGGAGGATACGGAGGAGTTCATAGTGGTCGAGGCTACCGAGGAAGACCTAGTGAAGCCATCCACGGACGAGACCCTCGAGGATACGGTGGAGATTTGCTTAGAGACTTTCTCGGAGTATGAACTTACTGAGGATGCCGAGGAGACTGATGATTCCAGCAGCTCATCTTAGGAGCTCCTGGTTTACTAGTCTGACATTTTGACGGTGACCCTAATGCCCGTTCCTTTTTGGTGATGATGATGGACCTCTTTTGTACTTACCTATCACCCCTACTGACGAGCGGATCTGGTTTACTATGCTCTGTATGAACATTTGGATCTTATGTATTATTAGTGTCCTCGTCACCCAAGTCCCATTTTATATTTGTACAGAGGAGTTATTATATCGTCGCTTCCGCGTGTTTGCTTTTTATATGGTATGTCTCTCGAATGTTTGAATCCTTGTACCTCGAGAGATAGTTTGGACTTGCAGGGAGTCGCGCGCACGTGCTTGAGGCGCTAGTCATGACAGGTATGAAACAAGGGTGGAAAAACTAACCTTGACTAAAGGTCGCCAGCGGCTTGGGAAACTTCGTCGACGATGCTTCGGATTCCATGAAGCTTGAAGAACGTCCGCTTACTCGTTTTCTCTCTCTCGGCTCTCACTATCTCTAGGATCTCTCTCTCCCTCAAATTTTCTTGAAATCGAGAATCCCCTCGGTTCTCTCTCATGGTCGATCATTATAGTCGAGAGTCGTTCGGGATCGAGGACGATCACGCACTCCATGCTCCTCCGAAAAAGGACTGTCTCCCCTTCAGTTTTGGTCACCCCAACACCCTGTCGATCCCGCTTTGTTTCTGTCCATGTCTACTCTGCCTCTCTATTTTGTACGTGAAGAAGAATAGGAGGAGCAGACCCGGTTCGGCTAGGTTTGGTCGGGTCCGACCCAATCGACCTGGTTCCTAGTGTTTTTCATATTAAGCCTCGAATTGACCATTTTTCATAAAATTGATGTCAAAATCAAACCCCTCAACATGTTTTTCATCTAAAATGGGTGTTCATGTGAGCAATTGAGTTGAAATTTAGTGCCCCTAATTATGCTTAGGATTTGAAAATAATTTTTGCTTAATTGAGGGCTCAAACGATCAAATCAATCCAAATTGAAGCCACCAATGAGTTCCGGACGACGAAAAATATAATGTAGAGGTGTTTGATTGTCATGAATGTGCCTAGAGAGAATTTAATTTTGAGATTCGTGAAACTGGAGACTAAATTGAAAGAAAATTGCGTAATTAGGCCCTTTTGGTTAAAATTGATCAAATTGAAGGGTATATCGACACAATTTGTGACATTTTAAATTTCCTACCAATTTGAGGCTGTTAAATGTGAATGCACCTTTTGATGTAGCTCAATTTTGTCTCGCTTAAATCTGATCAATCTTGAGTAAATTGATCAAAAGGGAAAGGCTAACGCATAACAAGATACGTGGACCTAGGAAACTCAAAAAGGAAATGACACTTTGACCATAAGGATTGCCCAGGGAACATTTAGAGCCAATAAGGCCAATCAGATGACGATTAAGGAATACAATGCTAGCGTTATAAGATTGGATCGCGGGTGAAGCCGCTTAACTAATGTACAATTTGCAAATTTTCATAAATCGAACTATGACGATCGAAGCCGTCGGAGCTAGTGATGAACCCTCGCAATTACATGATAACCAAAGCTGTCAAAACTTGAGTTATCCTCGGTGTGATGAGAATCACAGAGTTGATACGCGTAACGTTTGCAAAAGTCGTCCGTTAGTTCGAAACAAACTGGAATTACGATCGACGGACGAATGATCATGAGACGGAAGCTCAAAATTGGTAATTAAAAATAGAGAATTCCAATTCTGGATAAAAATTTGACAATGTTTCACCAAATAGTAATTTCGAATTGGAAAAGCGAAGTTTGGACTGAAAGTGCAAAATTATCATTTTGCCCCTCGACCATTTACCTTGCCTTAAAAAATGCAAGAAGGATAAAATGGACTTTTCCCTCACACCCATATGGCTGCCGAAATTGCTATATACAAGGGTCAAAGGATTGAGTCAAAACTAATGTTGCATTATTGGACAATGCCATTTGTCAAGCAATGAGACCCTCAAGCATTAATAACTTCACCTAACCATGTGTTATCAAATTAGCCTCAATAATATGTGTGAAATAAGTAGAATGAAGACATCATCAGCTGTGTATACCATATCTCTCACGTTCATTGCCTCTTCCTCTCCATTTTTCCAAAATCGAAATTGCCCGAGAAAAACTAATTATGTCCCTTCTATTCGGTGAGATCGATCAGGCCTTTTCAATGGCCATTTGAGGTGCTTCGACTTCTAGAGGTAAGATCTATGTGTCCTTGACAAGCTTCAATTGGAATTTCTTTATTTGGATAAGTAGTTTTATCGATATGAGTCCGAGACTAAAAGTGGACGAAATCTGCGCGAGCTGGGAGAATGTCACCATATACCCTCTTAGAATTTCCAAATGACCTCAAATTTTTTAGGAGAACTTCATAATATCTAGTACTATGTTCAGATGGTTTATGGCTGCAAGTCATAACATCTAGTACTATGTTCAGATAGTTTATGGCTGCAAGTAGATGGTGTTAACTTCGGTTTTCATGGCTGAACATTAACGATAAAATTTGGACAGATTCTGACCAAGAGGAGTTTGGGCTGTTTCAGCGTCTTTGCGGTGTCAACCGACTCCAAATCTCTTGGTGATCCTTCTAAACTTGTAAATGAAGGTCTTGGTATGGTATTTGTACAAAGAGTTAGGCTTGAGATTGAAATATGACTCGATTGAGCGGTTAGAACTCAAAACTAGTTATGTTTAGATTATGTATACATGCTGGCTGGTTCTATTTGGGGACTAAATGATGAATATTTGGACTTCAATTGACATATAATGACTTGTATGATATCATGTGAGGGGTCAATGGGAAATGTGAGAAGTGGATTGGAGTTTAAAGGTAATTTAAGGACTAATTGGTGCATGAAACTTTGAGATGTACATCATACCCTTTAAATTGTAGCATGAACCGAGTATATAGAGGATTAATGGAGGTGTTTTCGTGTATTCGACCAATTGATAAGGCATCCTGAGTTGCCATTTGTTTGGTGATCGAGAGAATGGTTTAATGAAAGTGAAAGTCGATTGTTTCTAATCTGACTTTGAGTGGATTTTGACTCAAAATTGAACTTCCTAGAATGGCACGTGGTTCTCGTTTGGTTGTGATCTTGTGGATCGAGGAGGCTCGTTTGGTGTGGATTTTTGCTGATTAATCATTGTAAATGGTTACCAAACCCTTACTTGAACCCTAGGACGCTACTGCAATGTTGCTTTGTGTAGCGCGATTGTGTGATAAAAGCATGGTAATTGATAGCATGTTATGGAATTGGCCGTGAGCCCTAGGGATAACATCGCGGCCGTGGGCCCTAGCGATGACTGGAGATAACATCGCGGCCGTGGGCCCTGGCGATGCTTTGGCTTTGAGCCCTATGAAACTATATCGTGGCTTGGAGCCTTAGCGATACATCGCGACCATGGGCCCTAGCGATGACTAAATGTGATTTTAGGCTAACGTGTGAAGCTTGGATCCTATGGTGTGTGGTATGTTTGATAATGATTTGATATGCCAATTGTTCTATGACAAATGATGCTAAATTGCCATATGCCATTGCTTGCTGATTTCCCTGCATTATCTGTAGTTTGTTTTATTTGGTGGGACTAGTGGTTTAGTTTTGGTTGGATTTCACTTGCTGGGATGCAAATCTCACCCCGTAGTGGGACATATTTTTCAGACCCGAAACCTTAGCTATGCTACCAATAAGAATGGGCGATCCAAAGGAAAGGATCGTCCCTTTTGATGAATTTCCTACAAAAAGGGGAATTGTTTACGTTTGGAAGAAAACGACAGTGTGGGTGGATGAAGGAAAGACAAAACTGAAACCTCACCGTTTCGAGGCGTTGTATCGTCGATTGGGAAACAACAACCTGATGGGTCCCTTGTTACCTGAGGAAGTCCCTATAGAGGTCGTGCCAAGCTAGTGCCACCCTTCCCGTTTGGAGATTGAGGTGAAGAATCCGACGTTCGTAAAAGGATCAAAGAATATGCCTGAGAAGTCGAAGTCACCTCCTTCCGAGGAGCACTGAAACTATATAGAAATTTCTGCAAATAAATCAGAATACCTTGAGAAGGAAACTAAGGAAGATAGTGAGGACATTTTTTAGGAGGTTCCATCTGAGACCCTTTTAGATTATATTCTAGATGAAGATGAAGCTGAAGGAAGCAATAGCTCGAGCGGTTCTTCAAGATAGAGAGGTGCAGTGGCCAAGTTAGGGGTAGGAACGAATTTTGGTGTGAGACTTAAGCTAGGTTTTGAATTAGCTCTTTTTTTATTAGCCTGAGTGCCTACCCAGTCTGGTTTGCATTTTTTATTTTTATTTTTATTTTTGCTAAGAAATTTCCACTGTCGTTGTATGACTTCCATGTATGTTATGCATCTGTACATGCGTGTTTTTTTTTATGTCCCAAATTCCTTGTTATGTTTAATTGTCAGGGCGTTGTTTCCTTCCGTTTGTGTATTTCATTTCACTTAAGCTGTGTGGTTCCTGGGGTTTCAATAATGGCCAGCGTAGTGGAATGCCACAGGCTACCGGTGGTAAGCGAGGCGTGACAACTCTATTTAAGTGGTTTCAGAGCGAGGTTTGCTCAATTCCAATAGGATGAAGATTGAGTGATAAGGAGTGATGCAAGTTGGACGATGGGGTAGAGAGACCCTAGGGGGAAATTCGTTAAAGTCAAACATGATTGCATGGCATAAGAATGACACATGTGTGTGACATCTTGAATTGGCATGATTGATGTTGTTCTATGAGGACAAGCTTCACACTTAGCATTGTGAATTGTTCGTAAATGTTGGTCTAAAGAGTGAGATAATATCTCTGATTATACTAAGTTGCAGATGCGTCTAGACTTGAGGTATGGTTAAGAACACTTGTTGATTTGCTCATGAGAATGCCTAAGTGATTGGCTGTTGTTACATGATTGCTGCTTGTTGAGTAGTTTAGAAATAATGAGATATGAGTAAGTGAATTGGATCTCTAATTCTGTGGTGTAATTATGGTGACTCAAGTGAGTCAAGTTGAGAAAGTATGAGTAATCGACCTGGATGGCCGAGAAGCAGAGCTTTGAGCTCCAAAGCTCCATTGGCCGAGGATCTAAGAATGGAAGGAGTCTTGAGGACCTTGGAACAGATTGGTGAGCTTATGGGAAAGGAAGCTCAGGATAGAGCGGCCGCTGCTCTTAGGCAAGCGAAAGATAGAGATGGGATCATAGCTTAGGCCGCTGAAGCTGCTGTGGCTGCTGTGAATATAGTAAACGGAAATAATGCCCAGGGTGCTAAAGCTGGGAATGCTCAAGGGGATGTCAATGCTAACAGACTAATGGGTCAGTTGGTCGAGCAGTTTATTAAACTAAAACCGACCCAGTTTAATAGTACTGGAGATCTTGAGTTGGCTCCAAGGTGGATTGAGAAGCTCGAAAAGGGTTTTGAAGTGTTGAGATGTATAGATGAAGAGAATACGTTGCTAGCTATGTATCAGCTAGAGGGAATTGTGCATGATTGGTGGAGTACCTCGAAGTGAGGAGTATTTCTTGAAGGTACAGCTTTGACTTGGGCTGCTTTCACTGCTGCTTTTAATGATAAGTATTTTCTAAGACGGCACGTGAAAGGAAGCGACTGGAATTTCAGCAATTAAATAGAAATTGATCATATTCGAGCAATATATGACTGAAACACATCGTTAGATACATTCTCATTGATAAGTCTCGAAATGACAGGAAAACCAGAATATCACACCTGAGACGCCCTCGGCCGATCATGAACAGTATCGATTCCGGCAACGATGAAATTTTGTTTTACCGAAATCTTGTTCTAGTCGTTCAAGCAGCATCCAAAGAGAGTGTAGAGACTTACTTGGGCTCTTTTTAGTGCCCGACGACCTCCGTTTGCACCGAACCAAGTCTTCAGCTCAAGTATGGCCGGGAGAGCTCCGGTCACCTTTACCGACGGGATTTGATGCAAAATAAAGAGATACGGAGGTGTAAGGATGGTCTTAGGATGGATTTTGAGATGAAAAATTGGCTAAACGACTCTGGAATAATACAACCGAGCTCTAGAACGCACCAACAACTCCGATGGCATTTTGTCGAACATATGGCATGCATCGAAAAATCGGCATTCGAACGGGAAACGAGGGGAGCACGGGGTAAACTGGGGCAAACGTACCCCCAAGAATCACTATAGAGGCTTAAACTAATGTCGTTATGCAGTCAATTCGGCTCAGTTTTTGTCGAAAATTAACCCAGACAAAAACTTATAGTAAGCAAAAAAATAGGGTATGAAACAGGGGTGGGAAAATCGATCTTGACTAAAGGTCGCCGACGGCTTGGGGAGCTTCGACGACGATGCTTCGAATTCCCTAAAGCATGAAGAACGTCCGCTCACTCGCTTTCTCTCTCTCCGCTCTCACTATCGCTCAGATATCTCTCTCCCTCAAATTTTCTTGAAACCAAGAATCCCCCCTGGTTCTCTCTCATGGTCGACCCTTATAGTCGAGAGTCATCCGGGATCGAGGACGATCACGCACTCTATGCTCCTCTAAAAAAAGACTTTCTCCCCTCCAGTTTTGGTCTCGCCAACCCCCTATCGATCCTACTCTATTTCTGTCCACGTCTGCTCTGCCTCTCTATTATGTACGTGAAGAAGAATAGGAGGAGCAGACCCGGTTTGGCCGGGTCGAGTCGAGTCCGACCCAATCGACCCGGTTCTTAATTTTTTTCAAATTGAGCCTCAAATCGATCATTTTTCATAAAATTGATGTCAAAATTGGACTCCTTAACATGTTTTCCATCTAAAATGGGTATTCTTGTGAACAATTGAGTTGGAATTTAGTGACAACCCCAAATTGTGCTTAGGATCCGAAAATAATTTTTGTTTAATTGAGGGCTCAAACGATCAAATCAATCCAAATTGAGGCCACCAATGAGTTCGGGACGATAAAACTATAAGGTAGAAATGTCTGATTTTCATGAATGTCTTTAGAGAGAATTTAATTTTGAGATTCATGAAACCGGGGACTAAATTGAAAGAAAATTATGCAATTAGGTCATTTTCCTTAAAATTGATCAAATTGAAGGGTAAATCCATACAATTTCACTTCAAGGTTCTTAATATCAATGTCATGGCCCATTGAAAGCAAAAATTGAAAATTAAAAGACTCAAAGAGGAATTTTTATGCTCGATTCGGGTTTATATTTATGAAGGAACATAATGGCCCAAGTTGAATTTTCGAGATTTTAAAAGACCAACTTGAATAGGGAATTAAAATAAAATTATTGACTACTTTTTTTTGTATTTTCTGACCACGAATGTTATTTTTATGATTTTTTGGGTATTTTTTACATTTAAATAAATTCAAAAAAAATATTAAAAGTTGCGAAAAATATTTTTTATTCAAAATTGGTTTCCAAGGCTATGTCAAGGCTTTCAAAGTTGATTTTGCAATTTATATATTTTTTGGCTATTTTTAATTAATTTTTTAAAAAATAAAATTGAAATAAAATATGATTAAAAATCAGGTGTCAACAGTGCAATCAATTCCTCAATATGCCATGTCGATTTTTAAAATCCCACTTTCCATCTGCAAATCTATGGAGAGGAAAATAGCCTCCTTTTGGTGTAAGAATGGTGAATCCAGAGCTGGTGTGCATTGGTGAAGATGGGAAGTTTTAAAATCGAGAAAGGATAATGGTGGTTTGAGATAGATCTCATTGCCTTCAATAAGGCATTGTTAGGCAAACTGGAAACTAGCCCAAAATGAAGGATCACTGTGGAGCAGCATACTTAAAGGGTTATACTTCCGAAGTAGTTCCTTTTTACACGCAAAAAGAGGTCTTAGTCCATCCTGGGGGTGGCAAAGTATCTTATATGGCAGAGACGCCATCTCAGGCTCAGCGAGATGGTCAATAGGAAATGGCGAGAATGTCAACATTCGAGAGGATCACTAGCTCAAAAGAGGCATTATTGGAGGTTCGACAAACAAGCAAGACTCTTCGAAAGTAGTTGATCTTATCTCTGAGCAGGATGCGAAGTGGGACAAGAAAACTCTTAGACTTCTGTTTGAAAACGATTTGGTTGAGTAAATCCTATCCATCCCTCTTAACTGAACTCTCAAGAAAGATAAACTAATATGGACTGAGCAGATAACATAGACTTTTACTGTTAAAAGCGCTTATAATGCTCTCGGAGATAAAGAACCGAAACCCACATCAGATCAAGCCTCCACCTCCTTCCAATCGACTCGTAGACTATGGAATAGAATCTGGAACGCAAAAATCCCTCGCAAGATCAAATTTTTCTTATGGAATATATGTCAGAATGCCCTACCCACAAAGGAAAATCTCTACAAACGCAAGATTGTCCCTCATCCTATATGCTCATTGTGCAACTCAGAAGTGGAGTCAACAGAACACATCTTCCTGTTCTGCTCCTGGACAGAACCTGTGATATTTCGAATTTCAAATCCCTCGAGGCCTGAGATATAAAATGAAATCTCAAAATTAGAAAATGAAAAATGAAGATTCCAACGTTATAAATGGATTGGACGTCGGCTCATCCAAGAAGATTGGAATCAGAAAAAATGATGTTCTGGACATCGAGGGACCATTTTGCCTCTCAAGCCTTAACCTTACCTTTATAATTAGATAAGAGCATTTTGGTCAATCACAATACCCTATAGGCTGCTGAAAATCGAGAAAAATGGGGGCCATTGGATGAGCCTTGATTGACATGAGGACAAGTGTTAAAGGATTAGGCTATGAGTTGATGTAAACACTTTTAACCTACCATTTAAGCCTTTGACCAAGTGAATTATTGGTGGAAGACTCTCTCTTCTTCTCATTTGGCTGGCCATCCCTCTCTCTCTTCACTTTCTCCATTTTCTTCTTCTTCCTCTTCTCTCTATTGCTGACCAGCCCGTCACCTGTCCCGACTGCTTCACTGTTTCGGCCATAACTTCTTCGTCCGTCATCGGATTAAGGCATACCATCTACCATTGGAAAGCTTATCGTCTTGCCGTTCCAACAAGGTATTATGGGTTCAAATCTACTGAGCCTTTTGTCCCATAGAGCCATTTGAAGGAGCAAAGGTTAGGCTTGTCAGTTTTGAATCCGAGAGCTCCCAACCGACCAGTCCCGACCGTCTCACTATTCTGACCATATCTTCTTCGTCCGATATTGAATCGAGGTAAAACCACCGCCAAATGAAAGATTGTTGTCTTATCTTTCTATAGACATATTATGAACTTAATTTGATCCTGTAGATCTTCCCGTAGATCGATTTGAGTGAACAAAGGTTAGGGAAGTTCAGATTCTGATCGGTTTTGGGGAAAGACCTATTCCGGGGTCTTCCCGACTTCAAATTGCTTCAAATCTTCGGTGAGGTCTTCTACACTTATAGTATTAAAGTTAGATGAGCTGTGGTAAAATGTTTGAAGGAATTTGATGGAGTTTTGACCCAAATGTGTCTTGTGTTTGAAGGGAAAAAAATGACCGTTGGAGGACCTGAAGGAACCAGCGTCACCTTGGCTCTAAATTTTCGGTGAGGCTCCTTAACCCTTAGAACTACATATTGGCAAGTAGATTAGTGGATAAATTAAGGATTTAAGCTAATTAAGGGCTGTTAAGTTGGGGTATACACAGAACCGGGTATGCCCTGGTTCGGTTCTGACCATACCGGTTCTGTTGGTGGCTGTTGGTGTTGAAGTTGAGCTCCAAATTCATCGTGAAGAAGTGTGAGGACGTTAATTGATAGGTCCATGAGGTGTATGATTAATACGATGATGATTTGAGCAATGAAATTAATAATTGCATGAAATTTTCTTAAGTTGCGCGATTGAATCATTCTTGGACCCTTAGGGCCGAATCATTGGAGTACTTGGGAAGGAAATTTTGTGGCTATAGCACAAGGTAAGGGGATTCTAATCCTTTGATAGGAGGATTGGACTCGATTGGGTGGTATGAGTATGAATTTGATCGGTTCTTGAGAGATTATACCGAGATTTTCCAATGTACGTCCTAGAAAGACATAGATGACTTGAATGTATGATAGTGCTCGTGCCTTGATTGATTGTCACGTTTGAATGCCGAATTTAATTATCTCGTATGCCATTAATGTGTTGCTCATTACTTGAGTTTGCAATTGATTGCGTGCTATGAACTAAAATGAGCATTTGGCATGTGTGAGAAATTGTGATACCCTGATGCGTTGAGACGTGGGGTTGTGTGACTGGATACCCTGAGACACTGAGGCGTGAGATTCGAATTGAATGGCACCCTGAGGCGTATGAGACGCGGGATTGAAATGGTCAATGTACTGATGTGCTAAAATGTGGGATGGAGTTGAGGTGTGTCGACACAGGCCTGTAGTGAAATTGAAAACCTAATGCGTTTACGTGGGTTTGTCAATGAGATGGTCTGATGCGTTTACGCGGACCGAGCCTGAGGCATTCTAAGCGCGGGCATGAAAGTAAGGCAGACTGGAAGGGTGGAAGTTGTGGTTTGACATGGCAACGTGTGTTTGATCCTAATGATGTGAAATGATGCCATGACTACATGCTTGACATCCATATGTTGCTAATTGATAGTTGAATGCCTCATGTGATTACTTGTACAAATTATTTGTGATTGCATTTGCTTGAGTAGACGGTCAGCTTAACCTAGGGTTAGTACCTACCTTACTAAGATTTATATCTCACCCCGTTGTGGGATTAACTTTTTCAAGTCCCAGACGATGAAAATCTAAGCTTGCCAATGATTGGTATTTGAAGAAGTAATTATATGAAATGAATTTACACTTTTGTGACTTTAAAGATTTCATGTTACTTTGAAGTTAGTATTGTATCCTCTGAACCTGTAGTCGGCATTTATAAGAATACATTCCTTATGTCACGAGTCATCTTAAGATTGAACTGAATGGAAAAATTTTATCGATTCCATATGTTTGTATCATTTAGAATTTTTTAAATGGTTGGCCGACGGATCTGGATACCACCGAGACAAGACGATCGGGATTTTACGTGACTGATGGGTTCGGACGTGACAAAACCAATTTGGTATGACCCATGTGCTTTTGGGCGAACTCAAATTCCTAATTGCAAGAGAATTGACGCGTAGCTTCAGGTGTTAATCGAGAATCATTCCGACTTACCCTTTTCGAACTGATTACAACAATCCTCTAGAGTATCTGGAAAATAAGAAATAACTTCGTTTTTCGAGGCAAGAAACCCATGAGATCAACCTTATTCCAGGAAGTGCAAGACATCCTGAGTTAGTCACAATAGATAGAACAACAAGGATTCAAGTTTTCCAGGGTCAAATCTAAATGCACCTTGTAATTGGACTCCGCCGAAGTACCCAGATCTGAAGCTGAACGTGAACGCCTCCATCGGCAAGGACTCCAACAGAGCCATCGCCGGGATTCCTCGCGACTCTGATGGAATTCCCGTAAACGGCTTCACAGCAAAGATCTAAGCCAGCGCTCCTATTTAAGCGGAAGCAGAAGCCCTCATACAAGGTCTGAACTTTCTGGAGTTAAGGAGAGAGAAGAGTCTGACTTATCTAGAACCGTAGAGAGAGTTGGTGTCAAGGAAAGAGGACAGAAGGAAAATCTATATAGAATCTAATTGTTGTACCTTGGTGGAAGTAGTCAACAGCACGAGGGACACATGATGGGAGGCTGAAGCCTATATCAGAGAAGCTCAAGCCATTATGGCCTATTTGCCCAACGTCTCCTTAGTTTACCGCAATGGAAAAGCTAACCAAGTCGCTGACTGGTTAGCAAAAAATTTCATTTAGATGGCGTTTCATTATCTTGGGTTTCTTATCCTCCTCGTCCCCTTTGAAATTTGCTCTGCGTTAATTCTCCTTTGTTGGGCCTTTTATGAAAGGACCTTTAATTTTGTCATAATGCTATTGCCTTTTTTCGACCAAAAAAAAAACAGCATCCGTGATTTTCATCTCCATTTCCTTGTTTTCGATTGTTCTCCTCTTATTCAGAATTCGAGTTCATTTGACCGTACAAAGGACATGTCTCTTTTTTGGTTCCTCCGCCCGCGTCCTGTATCTATGCATTTGGTAAGCTATTTCTACTTTAGCTTTTGCTCTTTGGACTAGATCAGCTTTCTTTGCTTTCCACTCCAATTCCAATGAAGCAATCATTAATCACAATGTGCAAAATGTAGCACCATCCCTCTCTCTCTCTATGTCCATGATCGTCACTTTTGTGAGGTTTCTAAGTTGGTGAAGTACGTAATTTTACAGATCAGATAAGAGACGAGTCAAAATTCGAGATACACGATACCAACGTAAATATGTTTGCACTTGGTTGACTTTGAGAATCATCTCAGTATTGTACTTGTGCGCCGCCTGATTCACAGTACAAATCCATTTTTTAATCACTAAACTAATCCATAGTTCTCTCTCTCTCTCAAAAATATTTGACCTCTCGGATGGGCTCTTCGTAGTTCTTGATGATGTCTCGACACATTTTCTGTGTTTGTTACTCGTGGTGTATTGTCTGAGCTGAATGTGGCAAGGGATATCCATATCCGTATTTATTTTAATTCTTTTGTATCTTCATCAGCCATTTCATTATGCGTCATGATACTCTCCCGCTATTCAAAGTTCAACTGGCGCGCATGATCGTGGTCACGAGTCATGTACTTCCCATAAGCTCTGTTTATTGGCAACTCACAATCGATGATTGCATCAAGCATTACATTGTTGGGTGCTTAATGGATCGTGTCGTTACGTCCTTCATTCCTGATTGATGAGCTAATTTGGGCATTTTCATCCATACATTCATGATTGATGGGGTTTATATAGGCATTATTCGATGGACTGGGGATTGTGCCCTTATGACTTTCATGATTGGCTTATTTAGCATTACATTAATGAGTTCTATGAATGGTGTAGTTGCAAAAAATTGTTTTGAGCCATGAACTATTTTATACACGGGCTCAGGTTTTGGGCCTTGGGTCAACAATAGGGCAATGCAAAATCGCTCAACATGAATCGCATGTAAATCATGAATTATGGGAAGCGCTTGCTGAACATACTCATCCTCATTCAGTCATTCTCATTCTCATTCTCATTCTCCTCGAGCGATCTTCCCATGGTCTCCCTTGTGAACAATATGGTCACCACCATCCCCACCAAGCAAATCCCGCCCAATATGTTCAGCATAACTTTCATACTCAACGTCATGACAGACCCAAATTCGTCATCATTACGTGTCGCCATCAAGAAGCCTATGGCGCCGATCATTGCCCCGATCTTCCCCGCAGCCCCAGCAATCCCGTGGCACGTCGACCTGAACCGCGCGGGGAACAGCTCGACCGGCACGATGAACGTGGTCGTGTTAGGCCCGCGGTTGGAGAAGAAGAAGGTCAGGCAGTACACGAACATGAAAACCCCGCCGTGGTGCTTCCAATATATATTCCCGATGAAGAAGTACAGGATGGCCATGAAGAGGAACCCGACTGCTTGGATCCTCACCCGCCCGACACGGTCAATGAGGTAGACGGCAGCGAAGTAGCCAGGGATAGTGGAGCAGCCCGCCACAAAAGCCTGGAGCCTCGCGACCTCGAAGGCGGCCTCGAAGGCGGTGAGCGCTTCGCCGGCCTTCTGGTCGTGCAGGTACATTTTGTAGATGTGGGGTTGGCAGAGGTTATTGATGTAGAAAACGAAGTCCAGGAGGCACCACGAGATGGAGCAGGCAAAGAGGTCACGGCCGTAGAGGAAGAAGAACTTTTTGGAGAAAAGACGGTACGACGGTGGGCCCGGCGGGATGGGATGATCCTCAGCAATCTGGCTCAAGGGCACGTCTAGGACGGGTTCCATGTCCCGGGCAGCTTTGAGCACATCTAGCTCCACCAAAGCTGTGTACCTAATTATACCATCAAAATACATTGAAATGTTTAATCCTGCCTACCTCGTAGAGGTCTAATGAGTCGCTATAGAAACTTCCCCAACAAATATGATGATGCCCATGATTCACGAAACCCATTTTGTTCAAGTGTTTTATGAAGGAACTGATCAATCATGGCACAATTTTAACACATGGAAGCTGACACAAGCAAAAATGTAGAGGTTTGAAATGGCACGTTCTCGGTGGTTGACACTGAATTGTTTGGCACGACTGGCCGAACTCTAGTTTTGTATTTTCGGTCATTCCCCGAGTAACCTATCCCATTCAGTAGCACCCAGCAATTGATCCTTAGAATCTGTTGAGGTTATCCCACGTCTGTTGTCCCAATAATTCTAAAGACCAAAGAGAGACATGCTTGATCATTACCGTAAACACCATAGACCAAACAACTCTTTATGAACAAAATGAAACGATCAATAAATTATTCAATCGAAACAATAAATTAAGCATGGAAAACTATACACATACCTTGCAGTTTCAGGCGTCATCATCCGCCAGTAATATGTTAATGCGGTAGGAACAGCACCCAGCATCAATATCAACCTCCAGGCGAGATCAGCATCATTTGTTTTGAGATCTTTCTGGCCAAATATCGTGCTCACCACCATCGTAACAATCGAGCTCGCTAGAATCCCAAACCCTTGCATCGAGAAGACGGCTGCTATGAATCCCCCGCGCAGCCTCTTGTTAGCAAACTCCGACATGATCATCGCCGAGAGCGGGTAATCTCCTCCGATCCCAATCCCAAGCAAGAACCTGAAAAGAAGTTAAAGAGTGATGCTCGCGTCTTATGAGTGCTCACAAAAATTTAATTGGGACTAATTATACATAATATGACAGGACGGGGTTTCCAGCCCTACGATCACCTGAAAAACCCTAGACTTGCCAGGGCACGGCCTTGTGTTGTGCCCATGGATAATCCACACCCTATGGAGCCAGCAATCATGAGCATCAAGGTGAAGCCATACACATGCCTCCTCCCAACACGATCGCCGCTCCAGCCAAATACGAGTTGACCGATCACAATGCCAAGGAGAGCAACAGCCAGCATGGCTGCTTCATTTTGAGCATTGTTTAATTCGTCCCTAGTAGGGAAGCTAACTAGGTCAACAATTATTATCTTCTCCAATCACACAAAGCTCTTACAAAGTTTCTTAAATAAGATTTGTGGTTCGGTTTGTTTTTCACGTTCATAAAATGTTTGGACATGCTTGTTGGTTCTAGCGATTGAATGGAGTTTACAATGTTTGCTTGGAATGGGGCATGAATCACATCCATCATCGTTACGTCTCAGCTGAAGTCGCGACCTTCGTGCTGAGTCTGCTGACATCCAAAGTCTCCTCCCTACCTATCCCTATTAGATTCGAAAGTCCTTCGTTTTTAAATTAAATGAGAACAGGTTCTCTCGCGACTCCGGACAAAAAATTCTGGGCGAACGGAGAATCAACAACTTCAAATTTGATACTATTGTGCAAACACAAACCGTGCCGAGATGTAAACACTTTTACTTAAGCCTTTGACCAAGTGAATTATTGGTGGAAGACTCTCTCTTCTTCTCATTTGGCTGGCCATCCCTCTCTCTCTTCACTTTCTCCATTTTCTTCTTCTTCCTCTTCTCTCTATTGCCAACTAGCCCGTCACCTGTCCCGACTGCTTCACTGTTCCAGCCATAACTTCTTCGTCCGTCATCGGATTAAGGAATACCATCTACCATTGGAAAGCTTATCGTCCTGCCGTTCTAACAAGGTATTATGGGTTCAAATCCACTGAGCCGTTTGTCCCGTAGAGCCGTTTGAAGGAGCAAAGGTCAGGCTGGTCAGTTTTGAATCCGAGAGCTCCCAACCGACCAATCCCTACCGTCTCACTATTCTGACCATATCTTCTTCGTCCGATATCGAATCGAGGTAAAACCACCGCCAAATGAAAGATTGTTGTCCGATATCGAATCGAGCATAGACAGAACTTTCAGTGGCATGATCGCTTGTTGCCAAGCTCTGCTTCTTCAAAAAACGACCTTCGAACGCAGCAATCTAATGCTGTTGTTGCGAAATAGTTTTGGTCGATTTATGAAGATGGAGGAGGATAAGATACAAACTAAGGAAAGTTATTATTGGTCGGGAATACGTGGGAAGCAACAAGGTGGTTTCCTTTGACGACGTTGTTTTGGATGCAGTCGAAGCAAATGGCATCAGTCGGCAGTTCCTTTGCTTCCCACTTGGCGAGACCGAAATCTTGTCATCTGATTGGACTATGACTCTTCGTCATTTTGAGCATTGTTTAATTCGTCCCTAGTAGGGAAGCTAACTAGGTGAACAATTATTATCTTCTCCAATCACACAAAGCTCTTACAAAGTTTCTTAAATAGGATTTGTGGCTTGGTTTGTTTTTCACGTTCATAAAATGTTTGGACATGCTTGTTGGTTCTAGCGATTGAATGGAGTTTACAATGTTTGCTTGGAATGGGGCATGAATCACGTCCATCATCGTTATGTCTCAGCTGAAGCCGCGACCTTCGTGCTGAGTCTGCTGACATCCAAAGTCTCCTCCCTACCTGTCCCTATTAGATTCGAAAGTCCTTCGATTTTAAATTAAATGAGAACAGGTTCTCTCGCGACTCCGGACAAAAAATTCTGGGCAAACGGAGAATCAACAACTTCAAATTTGATACTATTGTGCAAACATAAACCGTGCCGAGATTGAACCGACAACAAGGATGGGAAAGAACAGTTGTTGAGAACTAATCAAACATGGACAAACGTAGTTGGAATTTAATCCACAACAAAGCTTGAACACGCAATGATACTATGCGGAATTTAATCAACAATGCTGCACTCAGGATAGAGATATACGTCAGAACTTAATCAACAATGCAAAAGTGAAAGTTACGGCTAAGGGAAATAAAGGGGAGTACGGGAAAGTAAAGATAAAAATAGTAAATTAGATTGATTTGTGCGGGAGGGCCGCCGAAAAGTAAGATGTAGCTATTTAAAGCCTACCATCGACAATGACGAATGTTAGAAGCGGAGAATACAAGCATAGAATACAAATGGAAGTTACACAGAGAGGTTCTAAAGAAGTTACCAACAAAGGTTTTGTAATAGTTACCGACGGTTTCTTTCACTCCCCTATCTTGACGATTTTCTCAACTCTACTATATTGACGGTTGCTTTATTTCACTACGTTTACCTATTAATTTTTTAATGGCTGCATTCAAGATTATTGATTCCACTTTTTGTTGATTCTTTCAAGTCGTTGATTCATGATGTTGTCGATAATTATATTCAAAAATGACCAAAGTCTGCTTTCATTGACTAAGTCTATCACTTGCCAATAATAACCAAAAAAAGATCATTTTTTAGTACAAACAAATGCCCCTTTCAAAAAATTTGAATGATTCATCAATCATTCAATACTTTTAAATTAGATAATCAAGAGTCATCATGTCCCCTGTGACATTCTGATTTCCAGTCAATTTCAGACTCATTAATGAGAAAAAAATCTAGAGAGATATTTCAGCCATATCTCGCTCGAATCTGATCAATTCGAGTAGACTGACCAAAAGGAAAAGGCCAACGCGAGACATTGTACGTGGACCTAGGAAATTCGAATAGGAAATGTCGCTTTGACCATAAAGATTGTCGAGGAGATATTTAGAGCCACAAAAGGCCGATCCAAGAATGATTAGGGAATGCCTTGCTAGTGTCATATGATTGGAGCGCGGATGATGCCACTTAACCAACGTATGATTTGTAAAATTGTTCCTAAATCGGACAGTGAAGATCGAGACCAAAGGGACTAGTGATAAACCCTCACAATTACATGACAACAAAAGCCGCTATGAATTGACGAGCCCTAAATGTGATGAGAATCATAGGGTCGATACGCGTAAAGTCCGCAAAAGCCACATGTCGGTTCGAGATAGGCTAGAACTACGTCTGATAGAGGAAATCATCATAAACGAGTCTTAAAAAGTTTGAAATGAAAAATTAAGAATTCCAACGTTATTCGGATTGGGCGTCGCCCTATCGAAGAATTCTGGAAAAAGAAAAACGACGTTCTGAACGTCGGGGGATAAATTACCATTTTGCCTCTCAAGATTAAACCTTGCCCATGCATTGAAGGAAGGGCATTTTGGAATTTATCTCTTCCCCCAAAGCTACCGAAAATTAGGATGAATGGTGGCCATTGGATCACCTTGGAAAGACAAGAGGACATGTGTCAATGGATGGTGCAAAGAGAAGTCAAGTCCAACTTTATGCTACCTACCATTCTTCCCCTTTAACCCAAAGTTGAATATAAGCCTTCTCTCTCTCTCTCTCTCTCTCTCTCTCTCTCTCTCCTTACCTCATTTTGGCTAGCCATAGCCCCCCTAGAATCACCGAAACCCCATCTTCTTCTTCCTCCTTCAATCTGCTTGCCGGATAGCTTCTGCCTCCTCCCTTCGCCGCCGAAGATGCCCACCTCCGGCCACTGCTTGGATGCCAACCGGCCATACCAACTTAGATATGTGTCTTACTGACCTCCTCAAAGTGGAAGCATGGCATTTGGACCACTGAGGAGCTCCGGCCAAGAGTTTTTCCGAAAGTCGACGGAAACTGATTCAACCCGAGGTAGGTCCTGTTTCTAACACCTTAGGAGGCTGAAAAGTTGGAGTTTTGAGATCAAATTTTATGGAGATCTAGTAGACATGTATATGAATCTGTGGTAAAAATTTGAGAGTGATTTGAAGAAGTTTTGATCTCGAATTGGTCTTATATATCTTGGACAGAATCTGCTGGGAAAACTGACTTAGCAGGATCCGGCGATTTCAACGGGATTCCGGCGACCAATTGGCTTCAAACTCATGGTGAGTCTCCCAAACCCTTAGGTAGACATGTTAAGAGGTAGGATGAGGATTAAATGATGGATTTGGGGTTGAATTAGGACTGGTACCTCACGGTATGTACAGAACCGAGAGGAATCGATTTGGTTCTGTGCATGGCCGAACCTTAGAGGGCTGATGGCTAGTGATTTTGAGTCTCAAATTAATGATTAAGACATGTTAAGATGATAAGGATCATGCTATGGAAGTTTATGGTTAATGGATTGAGAATTTAGACAAGGAAATTAATGAAATTGGTTGAAATTCTAGGTTACGCGGAGAATTGACCCTTGGATTGATTTGGCCGAGACTTGAGACACTTACAAGGAAGAATTTATGTAATCAAACGCAAGGTAAGGGGATCCTAAATTTTGGGTAGGAAGATTGGACTCAATTGGATGAGTCAAGGATTGATTGGATCGATTTATGAGGATTTTCCAAAGGACAACTACTGGTATGTCCTAAGTGATGATAGAAGGGTTATGTATGTATTTATTTATGCTTAAATTATCCGCCATGTGTATTTGTGTCACTTGGTTGCCTTGCATGCCATGAATATTCCAACTGTGTATGAGTTGCACCTGTTGTTTGATTTGTGAAATTGAATTAAAATCATGGCATGAGCATGACATGACGAGGCCTTGAGGCGTATGAGACGCCGGGCGAAGGTGGACACCCTGATGCGACGAGATCGCGGGGTGGAGTTGATGTCGTATGGCACCCTGATGCGATGAAATCGCGGGGTTGAGATGGCCACGGTCCTAATGTAAACTATTCGCGGGACGAAGAGGCCTTGAGGCGTATGAGACGCGGGGCATGAGATGGATACCTTGATGCGACAAGATCGCGGGGTGGAGTTGATGTTATGTGGCGTCCTGATGCGATGACATCGCGGGGTTGAGATAGCTATGGTCTCGATGCGAACTACTCGCGGGACGGAGGTATGAGAAGTTAACATTGGCCTGAAAACTCATTGGAACCTGATGTGTTTACCCGGGTCGCCAATGACGGTCTGATGCGTTTTTGCGGACCGAGCCTAAGGCGATTTAATCGTTGGCTGGAGAATGAGGCAAGCAAGTAGAGGTGGTTGTGGTGAAGTGGCAGGATGAAGTGTGCATAATCATTTGAGTGTGACATGGTGTCATAGTTGCATGCCCATCTTCTATGTGTCACTATCTGTATTTGTATGCGCCTGTTTGATTGTGAGTTTGGAATTTCGGGATAGATGACAGCCTGAGTGGACGGTCGGCCTAACTTAGGGTTAGGACCCATCTTGTTGAGATTTATATCTCACCCTAGTGGGGGCTTAATTTTTCATATTCTAGGCGAAGGAAGCACGAGCTTGCCAAGAATTGGCATTTAAATAGATAGTTGACCGATTGTATTTAGAATGGATTTACCTTTTTGATGTTGGGATTGTACTTCTAATTGGTGAATTAGGAATTGATCTTTTAGTAATTGGTTAAGGTAATTTGATGTACCCTTGTGTCCTAAGTCATCAGGTGTTGTTGTATTTATATGATTGGAGTTGGCATCTCTTCCGCATGCGCGTTCCTTTCAGTACTTAGAATATTGACCGTTGGATCCTGGAGTTTTCAGAAAAGTACGGTTTGGTAGGATGTTCCTGCGCTCGCCAAGTTCAAGGCGTGACATTCCCGTTTGTATGGTATCATAGCAAGGTCAACTCGATCCAATGTGATTGAGATTTGGAGTGATAAGGAGCGATGACTTGAGGACAATTAAGTAGTGAAACCTTTAGGGATACGAGTGGATTGCTGAATCTTGAGGATTATAGGCTTGAACTTGTGAGGTATTCTAATAGTCCTAGTGCCGAATTAAGAGATGATCTTGAGTGATTTATGAATAAGGCTCACAATGAAGTCAATAGAAATTGAGGAGTCATGACACTGGATTTGAGATTACTAGAGAATAAATTATGAATGAAGAGTCAATTGAAGTGTATGATTGTAATCTTGGTTTATTAATGGCCCCAACTCGAGGAGTACGAGTTATAAAGAGACAGCTAGTATTGGAGGATTCAGGCTTGAACTACGTGATATCTTGATCGTTTTAGTTATTGATTGTTATTGACAACATTGAATGATATGAGTTGAGATAAATACAAGGAGTATCTGAATTGAAGATTAGCTGTGATCGGATGCATAGGGATTTGATTTGAATGTTGACTGGGCTTGAGATATATAATGGAATATAGGCAATTGATCTGTGAGATATGACGGTCATTGGTGGAATTAGAACTCTCGAATGGATAGGAATTGATTTGAAGGCGGTTTTGACAGGACAAGTGATGAGGACGGTCATGTTGTGCTTATGTTTATGGCTTTGAAACAAAAGTTTATGAGAGTGCATGCAGTGACTTATCACTGTTGGACTTAATAAACCGTCGCTTGGTATGGGACGAGTTGATGGGATACTTATAAACTGTAATGAAACATAGTATGGGACATATGGAACGGGGCTTTCTCCATAGATGTATGACTTGGGACAACTTGCAATGGCCAAGTCTGATGAGGGAGGGGAGTGATCGTCGGGACAGAGAGGTCCGGACAAGGAACGGCTCCTGATAGGCTTCTTAGACGGCAAGAGGCAGGAATGATCTAAGTCATAACTTGAAAGGGGAAGTCTAGGTATCAGGTTGAGTCCAATCGTGGATAAGAGATGTATGGCACGAGAGTGATTCTTAAGGCGACTGTTCAAAGATGACATGGCGTTTGTGTAGGCGCCCGTGGTTGATATGGCTGAGCCTAGTATTTGGCAGGGGATGCCGTTTGAAAAAGAACACTAATGTTTGTGATTAGCCTAGTTGGCATGTTTTAGAATTAGCGTCATGTGATTGTCTTGGCCAAGGTATAACTGAGAGGTTAGACGACGTATAGATTTATACCCGTGAAACCGAGGCATGTTGAGATGAGATAGTCTGTTGTGACTATGCTAGGGTGGCGGATGCCTTTGGGCCTAGAGTATGAGCTATTGACTCAATGAGTTGCTGCCTTAAGTGCTTATTTGATAGTTGCCCAGTTGAGGCTAGCCTAGTAGTGGCCGTCAGTTGAGAAGTTGCCTCGTTGAGACTGGCTTGAGGAAGGATTGCTGATCAAGGATGATTTGGGATCCTTGAATAATTGGCTATTAATTGAGAATTGCCTAAGAACTATTAGAGGGTTAGTTGAGGGTGAAAGATATTGAGGTGAGTAGCTTGAGACTAATGGATTTGAGTAGATGATTTAAATCTTTGACTCCTAAGGGGAAATCATAGTGGTCTAGGAGACATGAGAACCAAAGGACATTGAACGACGATAGTATGGTCGTAGAAGAGCATTGGGCTCAAGTATACGTGATATGGAAGATTCGAGAACTGATATGGATTATGAGAATTGAGTAAAGGTAGACGATTGGAGTATGAGTACCAAAAGAGAATATGGCTCGACCTGTTAATTGTACAAGACCCAAGAGCTAAATGGGTCGTAGGAGCTTTAAATGGAAATGACGAAATTTGTCGGTTAAGCAAGCTCGAGGAGGAGCTGCCATGATTCTCTAAGTCACTGTGGTGATAAATGCTTGTACTGACGAGTTAAGTGATAGAAGTCACGAGAAAGGTGACTTTGAGTTATTTCATCCACGAGAAAAGTGAATGTGTGGGAAGGACCATGAGAGTATTGAAAAATTTGTAAATCTGTGAATAAGAACAAGATTGACTGAGTTTGATGGAAGGATGAAAGTTGAAATTGTCTTATCTAGATTGAGGATCTTGATGAGAAAATCTTGGAGATTTTGGGTACACTGAAGAAAGAAAGTGACCTTGACAGTACTAACCCTAAGAGACTACTGATGAATGGTGAAAGGTCACTAGAGGAAGGATTTCCTCAAAAACATGAGATTTGCCTAGACTACCTCTGTTGGGTTGTTTGATGGAAAGTATCATCCTGGGATTGCTCGAGCGATCTTCCCATGGTCTCCCTCGTGAACAACATGGTCACCACCATCCCCACCAAGCAAATCCCGCCCAATATGTTCAGCATAACTTTCATACTCAACGTCATGACAGACCCAAATTCGTCATCATTGCGTGTCGCCATCAAGAAGCCCACGACGCTAATCAATGCCCCGATCTTCCCCGCGGCCCCAGCAATCCCGTGGCACGTCCACCTGGACCGCGCGGGGAATAGGGCGGCCAGCACAATGAACGTGGTCGTGTGGGGCCCGCAGTTGGAGAAGAAGAAGGTCAAGCAGTACATGAACATGAAAACCCCGTCGTGGTGCTTCCAATATATATTCCCGATGAAGAAGTACAGGATGGCCATGAAGAGGAACCCGACTATTTGGATCCTCACCCGCCCGACACGGTCAATGAGGTAGACGGCAGCGAAGTAGCCAGGGATAGTGGGGCAGCCCGCCACAAAAGCCTAGAGCCTCGCGACCTCGAAGGCGGTGAGCACTTCACCGGCCTTCTGGTCGTGCAGGTACATTTTGTAGATGTGGGTTTGGCAGAGGTTATTGATGTAGAAAAGGAAGTCCAGGAGGCACCACGAGATGGAGCAGGCAAGGAGGTCACGGCCGTAGAGGAGGAAGAACTTTTTGGAGAAAAGACGGTACGACGGCGGGCTCGGCGGGACGGGATGATCCTCGGCAATCTGGCTCAAGGACACGTCTAGGACGGGCTCCATGTCCCGCGCAGCTTTGAGCACATCTAGCTCCACCAAAGCGGTGTACCTAATTATACCATCAAAATACATTGAAATGTTTAATCCTGCCTACCTCGTAGAGGTCTAATGAGTCGCTATAGAAACTTCCTCAACAAATATGATGATGCCCGTGATTCACGAAACCCATTTTGTTCAAGCGTTTTCTGAAGGAACTGATCAATCATGGCACAATTTTAACACATGGAAGCTGACACAAGCAAAAATGTAGAGGTTTGAAATGACACGGTCTCGGCGGTTGACACTGAATTGTTTGGCACGACTAGCCGAACTCTAGTTTTGTATTTTCGGTCATTCCCCGACTAACCTATCCCATTCAGTAGCACCCAGCAATTGATCCTTAGAATCTGTTGAGGTTATCCCACGTCTGTTGTCCCAATAATTCTAGCGACCAAAGAGAGACATGCTTGATCATTACCGTAAACACCATAGACCAAACAACTCTTTATGAACAAAATGAAATGATCAATAAATTATTCAATCGAAACAATAAATTAAGCATGGAAAACTATACACATACCTTGCAGTTTCAGGCATCATCATCCGCCAGTAATATGTTAATGCGGTAGGAACAGCACCCAGCATCAATATCAACCTCCAGACGAGGTCAGCATCATTTGTCATGGGATCTCCCCGTCTAAAAATGGTGCATACCACCATCATGACGATCAAGCTTGCCAGAATCCCAAACCCTTGCATGGAGAAGACGGACGCTATGAATGCTCCGCGCGTCCTCTTTTTAGCAAACTCCGACATGATCGTCGTCGGGAGCGGGTAATCTCCTCCGATCCCTATCCCAAGCAAGAACTTGAAAAGAATTTAAAGAATGATGCTCATGTCTTATGGTTACTTAGAAAAATTGAATAGGGACTAATTATATGCAATGTCACGGGACAGTGATTTCTAGCACTTCGATCACCTGAAAAACCCTAGACTCGCTAGTACACGTCCTCGTGTCATGCCCATCGAGAATCCGTGCCCGATGGAGCCGGCCATCATGACCGCCAAGGTGAGGCCGTACACTCGCCTCCTCCCGGCACGATCGCCGAGCCATCCGAATATGAGTTGACCGATCACAGTGCCGAGGAGAGCGATGGCCAACATGGCTGCTTCAGTGGCAGGCTGGATTCGGTTGCCACGGGATTTGTAGTGTATGTGTCCAATCAGTCGCATGATCGGTGGGATGCAAAAAAGGTCGTAGGCATCGGTGAATATCCCCATTCCTTTATCAAGCACAAGAAGTACAAATTCGGAATCATATCGAGTCAAACCGAACTATGCTATTTTCATAAGCGAGATAGTCAAATTTGAGATGCAAAATAACTAATTCAAATTAATTCGTGAAATTGAGATTGAGATGTGAAATGCACAGGTTAATTTACCTGCCACAATGACGGCCTTGATGTGGTAGTACCGTGTCCTCGCGGTGTCGAGCAGAGACAGAACTTTCAGCGGCATGGTCGTTCGTCACTAAGTTCTGCTTCTTCAAGAAACAACCTTCGAATGCAGCAATCTAATGCTTTTTGATGCGTACTTGTTATGGTCTGGTTATAAAGATGATGTAAGAGATGATACAGACCAATGGAAGTCATTGTTCGTAGCATATGCATGGGAAGCAACCAGGCGGTTTCCTTCGACGATGATGTCTTGGATGCAATCGAGGCGAGCCGCATGATTTGCTGAGACCGTAATCTGATTGGACTATGACGACTTCGGGGCATACTATGTGACTTCTCGTCATTTGACTTTGAGCAATGTTTAGTTCGTTGGTAGCGAGGTCAGCAATCATTAAAGTCTCCAATCACACAAAGCTTTTTTGTGCTCCGGCTAGTTTTTTTCACATTCATAAAATGTTTGGAACGTGCTTGTCGGTTCTTGCGACAGCATGGAGTTTCCCTGCGTGCGTGTTTAGTGATGTTAGTTTGGAACAGGACATGGATCATCAATCCTCCATACGTCTAAGCTGAAGCCGCGACCTCTGCACTGGCTTCCAAAGTCGCCTTCTTACCTATCCCTATTCGAAACCGGATTCCCTCTTGATAGGCCAGTTTGCCAATATAGTCCTTACGGCCAATTTCACAAAATAAAATATTTATGACTCGGAAAGTCGTCTTTGTATGCATATATTCATCAGACAACTTTATAAACCATTTTTTTCATGACACAATCAAGAAAAGTTTGCTTTATTCGTGTGTAGTTCGACAACATATTTACTCAGCGTTTGAATATAATGATGAGGTGCATACTTTGATTCTATTGTCATCCTTGCCGGATAGTTAGAATATTGTTATTATTGTTATTGATAAAATTCCTATGGATCAAGAAGCTTGATATTTGATGAGGTTTGTGATTTGATTCCGAGTGGAGATATCCATATAAATATATAAAAAAAAATCTGATGAACCTCTGCCTTTTGATTTAGTGATTTTGTGAATTTGAACTAACATAGCCACTCGAGGACAAGTGGTATCGTTTGTTGGATTTTGGCATGAAAGGACATCTTGAAAGTGATTACCTTAAACTGAAGAGCGAGAACAGTTAAGTAAATTAGAGTTTGAGTGTGCCGATGATATTGTTACAATTTTTCATGGTGTCTTATATAATGTTGATTATGTCTTATTTATCACTATGGATTCATCGTTGAACAGATGTATTATAGATTATGGATTCTGAGTGTTTGTTTCATGCTACATCAAACAGAAACAGTTTAATACTTGTCGGTGCATCGATAGTGGGAAAGTGCATTTTTGGGATGACGCTGATTACAATATTATGTGTGTGGCAGATCTCAGAATCGGAATGCATAATGATATCGTGGTCCTAGAGGGTATTGGTATACTTCAGAAGGTAGAGTACTAAAGGTTGCTTGAGATGCCTAGATGATTCTGAGAAGAATAATGTGCAGTGGCCTTTATTAGCTTCAAAGTGAGATCGTCATGGATTTCGCTGCGGAGGTGTCGGATTAATCAATTCACGGATTTGTATGTTAAGGCACATCAGCAAGTGAAGTTGGAATATCTGAGTGAAAGGAATTTACTAAATGGTAATGCTGCAAATCGATTGAATGTATACGGGTACTATGAATAAAGTAAACAACAGAAAATGCAGTTCAGTACAACTCTCAAAGAAACCATAGAATTGCAAAATTGATTTACTTGAATGTTGGCAGTCTATAATAATTTTCTTTAAAAAAAAAGTGTCAAATCTATGCTAATAGTTGTGGAAATTACTCGAGGATTACCTAGGTGTTTATTCTTAGGCACTAGTTCTATACTAAACTGAGGCTGGTAAGACGATCAAGCATGTGTAGACTAATAATAGTATGTACTTTTGTTTGAACATTGCACTAGTGTTGGTGAATCACAACATGTTGCAGAATTGATCGACAGAACATTACTAAAGATAACTCACAAAATGCTCATTAATGCTAGTATGACTAGGAAATTCCTGATGGATCGGGGCTTATTATTGCGGGTTACCTGAAAAATAGATCACATCAATTGCAAGTAGATGTCGGACTCTCAAAGAAGTGTGATCAGATAAAGTCATTTCTATTTTCAGAATATTTGGTCGACCATATCATGTTCGAGTGAGTGATAGATAAGCCCGACGGAACAACAAGAAAGTGCACATTCCTCTTATGCATAAGGTAGGCGAAGGGCTATCAATTGTGGTGCCCAAAATTGAATTCGCATGCTACAACAAAAAAGGTTATATTAGACGAATCTCCAGTAATTCTACGTAGGAGTGATTATGGCGGTGTTTATACAAAATTCTAACATCGTTCTGTTCAAGGTAGTTGTTAGCCCTTTTCTATTATTGTGACGGTGGAGGGCACAAATAAAATAGTGACCGGAAGCCTGACAATGTTGTCTGAGCAAGAGCTTATCAACTGTGACAAACCATACAAGAGAGATTTAATGAACTACGCATGCTTGTTGATCGTCCTCATTAGTTGAATCCTCAAGGAATAGGATTTTCCTACTGTCGTGTTTACTGTGTTGGTTCCTTTATTTAACCGATTAGATGCCCTCTTTGGTTAGTCTATTCCCCAAAATTATTAGGGATTATAATTAATCCTTGGTCCATGAATTGGATACATTGCAAACACTGTATCGTATCAAAACTATTGTATTTAAAAGTGTGAAGTTTAAAATGGTTTGTCCCATAGGTTATATTTATACTACACAATGTAATTGTTAAGATGTGTGTGAATTGCGTTAGAGAAGTCTCACGTGGATAAGTAGTATGGTGTTGAGTAATTAATATATCCTAGTTGGCCTATAATTTATTGGCTTAAGCTTTTGATGGACATTTGAGAGAGAGAGAGAGAGAATTGGATCATTGGCTGACAACGGTTGGATACTGTTCATCCACGGGTCTACGGGGCATCATATCAATAAGATGGCTTCTAAACCTTTTAAATCCAAGTGAAAAAAGAAACAACCAAGTGAACATCATATGTATCCCCTCTCGTTTCTGAGAGCTCTCGCTACCCAACTGGGTAGCTTTCCCCATAGTCTCCCCAAACTCTAACATCCATCCCATGGCAATCATACATAAACATTACACCAAAATGGCCAAAAAAACCAAGATCCCCTTAAAGCCTTCAATCTATCGTCGCTACCACGTTTACATTATTTTGTTTTAAACCTTAACCCTAACCCCTTTCCCCTTACGCCTTTTCTTTCCCAAAACTTTTTCCCATCTAGGTCTTGAATTCGACGTGCTTTCCTAGAGAGATTTCCCATCCATTTCCATCCCAGAATCCCTTTCATTATCGCCTCCTCACAGCAACCATTTCAAGCCGTGGGTAACCATGAAGCGTAACACTAACCAAGAAATCCGTATGGCCTCCTTGTGTAATCGCCTGGGATACCTATGGTCCAGAACAAAAAAAGCAATTATGGATGAGGTGGTCACAGAAGCCGCTTTGGATGAAGGAATACACACTTTATTTGATAGTTTATATTGCAGCCCAGTGATCAACTTTCAGGCTTTCCAAGCAACTATGAAAAAAGCATGGAAAATAGAAAAGGTAGCATGTTCTCACCTGGAACTTGGAATCTTCTCCTTCGTGTTTGAGAGTGTGGAGGAAAAAAATTGGATTCTTGAATCTAGGCCTTGGTCATTCTCGATACACGTATTGATTTTGAAACAGTGGGAACCTAGTACACTCCCCAGAGCCTCTCTTTTGATGCGTGTGTTTTCTTGATGCACATTTTGGACCTCCCCATGGAAGGGAGAAAAGAGGAGGCATACGAAGCATTGCAGAAAGAATAGGAAAAGTTGAGGACATTAAAATAGAATCAAAGGGATTTGCAAACCTTACTGTTAGTAAAGGAAAAGTCCTCCTCAACCTTCCAACCCCTTTGGAATCAGGTATGATCTATAGCTTTAAAGGAAAGGAACTTTGGTTGGATTTTCATTACGAGAGGTTGTCAATTTACTATTACCCTTGCGAGAAATAGTGCACTATGCTCAAAACTGTGTTGAAGTTCCATACAATGAGGAAGCCTTCTCTGTGAATGAATATTTATATCATGGTCAATAGCTGAAATCAGAATCAAACAGTCGTCCTTTTTAGAAATCCTTTTATGAGGTGGATGTAGAAGGCATTATGGAGGAGAAAATTGTTCCTGAGACCCCAGAGGACTTTGGTGTCCCTGAACACCCTCAGGAAAAGGGAGGGGGAGGTAGTAGGCGGTGTCTTTTAAACAAATATAGTGGAAAAAGGAAAAGTTGTGAATTAGGTTTACTTACCACTGAGGATGAGATTCTTGTAGATGCAGTAGTGTTTGTTGTAGCAAGACCCCTCTTGATAGAACTCCCTTCATTCCAACATGGTCGAGAGCACCTGAAAATGAGCCAAGTGCCAACTAGCATCAAGGGTACAAAGAAAGGGAGGAAGAACAGTAACAGTAATAACCAGACTGAGAAAACTATGTTGCTTGATGAGGAAACCTGATGGAAACACTGGTAACCTCAGCTGAGGAATTACCCATACGGGCACTGGTGGCTTGCCTAATAACCCACTAGTTTACAAATGAGAATTTTGGCTTGGAACTGTCAAGGTTTGGGTTTGCCCTCAAGCTTCTAGAGCCACCATAACTCAAGAAAAGCTCAATCTTTTGTTTTTATGTGAAATTAAGAATCAAGAAAAGGTGGTTATGCGAGTGAGAAAGAAAGTCAATTTCCATAATCACTTTGTAGTAAATAGTGCGAGGACCAAGGGTAGTTTTGCTTTGTTTTGGAATGAAGATACCGAGGTCTCAGTCCTAACAGCAATGGAGAAATTTATTGATATACAATATGAAGATCTCTCTCAGAAAATTCATTTTAGGGTGCCTTTTGTTTATGCTCCAGCAACCTATAAGGAAAGGATCAGAATATGAGATACAATCAGATTATTAAAACCTCTGTACAATCTCCCATGGGTTTGGATTGTTGATTTCAATGAAACTCTGTATCATTGGGAGAAGGTGGGACGGAGGGACTCTGAAAACTACCGTATGCAATCTTTCAAAGATCTACTGGATGGCTGTAGAATGATGAATCTGGAAAGTTAAGTATTTGCGTTTACTTGATAGAATGATAGAGATGATAGGAATCTTGTGAAGAAAAGAATTGATAGGGCAGTCTGTGATTTAGAATGGAGACTAACTTTTCCTCTTGCGGAAGCTTTTGCTCTACCCGCAGAAAGGCTCAGATCACTGCCCAATCCTTTTTGCTTTATCTGCAAAAAGAGTTAAAAGGAAGAAATCTTTTAGATTTGAGGCCTTTTGGGTAGAGAACGAAGAATGTGGGCACATTATCAAAGAGTCGTGGGACAAATCAGTAGGAAGAGGGGACGATCTGGTCCAAAAAATTAGGATTGTGACAAGCGAGTTGGCAAAGTAGAGTAAAACATGCTTTCCCAACAATTAGCAGCAACTCCAAAGGCTGAAATATGAGTTCGAAGTTCTGATGAACGACCAACACTTGAAACAAGACAACAAAAAAAGAGGGTATATTCTGAACCAAATTGAATTGATGTGGAAAAGAGAAGTGATGTTCTAGGGAATGAGATCCAGAGTGAATTGGCTGAGATAGGGAGATAAGAGCACCAAATTATTCCATGCTACCACTATACAAAGAAGATAGAGAAATAGGATTTCGATGCTCAAACAAATGGGGGACGATACTTGGATTAAAGATACCTCAAGCATGAAGCAGATATTTTTTCAAAGAGCTTTATACTTCAGCAGGACCTCGAAACTTCCACCCAGTCTTATTTCAATGCCCTTCTCTAGTGTCAAGCGAGATAAATGTTGATCTTTCAGCAAGGGTGACTTTATCATAAATTAAGAAGGTTGTTTTTTATATGGGTTCCTTAAAAGCACCAGGACCGATGGCATGAACAACCTTTTCTACCACCAAAATTGGGAGATCATTAAGACGGGACTCCTAGAAGAGGTCAATTGTTTCTTTGAAACAAGAATAATGCACCCCGAGCTGAACAGAACACATATTACGCTGATACCCAAAGTAAAAAATTCAGAAAGACTAGACCAGTTTAGACCTATTAGCTTTTACAATTTTCGCATACAAAGTGATCTTAAAGGTCTTAGCTAGCAAATTGAAAAAAAAGGTTGCCCAACCTGATTGCAGAAGAGCAAAACGCCTTTGTGGGTGGAAGACATATTCAAGACAACATTTTGGTTGTCCAAGAAGTCTTACATCAAATGAGAGTGAGAAAAATAAGAAAGAGATTGAATGCTCTCCTCGAACTAGAAATGGAAAAAACTTACGACAGGGTGGAATGGGACTTTTCAGAAGCGTGCCTCCTGAAGATGGGTTTCTGCACGTTTTGGGTGGACAGAGTGATGAAATGCGTCACCTCAGCTACACTAAGTGTAAAGCTTAATAGGGAACCTCTACAATTCTTTCAACCCTCGAGAGGTTTAAGACAAGGGGATCCCATTTTGCCTTATTTATTCATCCTTATGGCTAACACACTTTCAATGCTAATGAGGAAGGTTGTGACTGATGGAACAATCAGAGGAATAAAGTTAAACAGGTTCTGTCCTTCGTTATCTCACTTATTTTTTGCCGATGACTCTATCTTCTTTTTGGATGGAAAGCTAATTGAATGTCAGAATCTGGCTCTGGTTCTAAATCAATATTGCTATGCGTTTGGTCAAGAGGTTAATTTCAATAAGTTGAGTCTATTTATGGGGCCAGACTATACATATAAGCTACAAGAAAGTCTTGCAAACACCATGAGAGTTCCAGTGATGGATAAAGTAGGAAAATACCTAGGAATACCATCTGACTGGGGGGAATCTAAAAAAGAGATGTTCGCTTGGATTTCTACGAGGGTGAACACAAAATTAGAAGGCTGGAAGGTGAATCTGATTTCTAAGGCAAGTAAGGAGATATTGATTAAATATGTGGTGCATGTCGCGATCCATTATTTCCTTTACGGAAAATGAGCTAATGGATTGTCGATCGGGCCCCCACTCTGAAATATGGATTGCGGCTTTCTTAGCGTGGGCCCTCCTAGGCCCATACCAAATCACGGCGGAAATAAATTTAAAGGGGTTTATTGACGATAAGAGTAGATCGGATTTGACCTTGGTGTGATCGTGGTGGCATGTGCTATGTGTACATGCATTTGGATTCGCTAATGGTCCTTCTTGGAAGGTGGACCGAAAACCTCACTAATTGATTGGGAGAGATCGATTAGTTCTACGAAACTAGAAATTCTGGATCCGGGGACCTGGTTACGTTGGTGACATTACCAATGCCCTTTCGGTACCTAATGTGAGTGATTTTCCGAACTAAGATTTCATGCAGGTGAAAACATGGGCGATGTAAGTTTGATTTGGGGTCTCATGCAGATTGGAAGACTAGTCCTATCAATCACAATCAATATAAATAAAGGGCAATCAAGTGCATAAATAAATCACGTCAATGCACATTAGTTCAAATCAAGAACTTCCTAATATAGCCATAAGAACTTGGAGAAGGTATGATCTAGGGCTAGGGGTAAAATGGAAAAATTTGGAGACAATTTACCAGAATGGCAAAATCATCATTTTTGAGAGGTTCAGATGTCAAATCACTTGAAGTAGTTCATGGCCAGTCCATTATGGCCCTTTCCCATTTTTTGAAACGTTTTGGGAATATTTTGAATTTCTTCAATTTTTAGAAGATGATTTGCCAAAAGGGCAAAATCGTCAATTTGAAAGGATTGGGGTTCTAAAGACTCAAAATAGGTCATGACCAATTGATTGCGATCATTTCCTATTTTTTGGATTTTTTTGGATTTTTTTGAATTTCTTCAATTTTTTGCAAACGATTTGCCCAAAGGATAAAATCGTTATTTTGGAAGGATTTGGGTTCGAAAGACCCAAAATAGGTCATGGCCAATTGATTGTATCCATTTCCTATTTTCTAATTTTTTGGGGGAATTTTCCTGAATTTTTTCTTTTTTTTTTATGAATTTTTCTATTTCTTTAATTAATATTTTTTATTTTTTTTTATTTTTTTTTATTTTTTTAATTAATTTTTTTGAAGAAAATATTTTTTGGGTCGGATCAGACTTGACCCACGCCTCTCGAGCACCTAGCTCAACCATACGGGTTAAAGGTCGGCCAAAATGACGTAGTTTTGAATTTTGATTTTTGACTTTTTCTGTAATCTTGTTTATTTATTATTAAAACTATTTTCCGTATCGAGTTAGACCCAGCCTGTGTCTCTCGGGCACCCGCCCCGACCATATGGGTCGGACCGGTCTAAAACGACACCTTTTTGGTATTTATCCAAAAAAATTTCTATTTTTTAACCATTTTTTTAATATTATCCTAAAATCCCTATCGGACATCCCACGGTGTGCCACGTGGCCTCTTGTCAGCCACCAGATCTCTTTGTTTTTTAAAATTTTTCTGAAAATAATTTATTAATATAGAAAACGTATTTCTCTTTTCTTTTCTTTTTAACTTTGAAAGGGCCGGATCGTGACACATGGCCCACCCACGGTCGTTTGATCCGGCGAATTCTATATATATATATATATATATATATATATATATCCGAAAATCCTTGATCAGGCACTCCAAGAAGTACCACATAGCCTCCCATGGTGCGTCCGACCTAGGTTTAATTGATGGAATTAAAAAAACTAGATTCGACGGTTCTCCATGTGCCACTTGGCATCACGATGACCATGAGATCCATTCTTTTTTATTATTTTTGAAAATCACTTAATAAATTAAAGAAATTATATATTTTTGAAAATCCTAGATCGTAACACGTGGCAAAACCACGCCGTGGTTTTATTTTTTTTAGTGGAGCCGCCTACCCGCCGACATGGTAGCCTACATGGCGCGCCACGTCAGTACTGACCGGTAAAACATTGACCAGTTAACCCCCCTCTTGGCCGGAGAAGACGATCGGCAACTCGCCGGAATAGTGAAAATTCCGGCGAGTTCACCGGAAAATCAAACCCGTGCCCAAACTTTGCGAAATTATCAACCAAATTCTCCCAAAAGATCCCCTATCAACATAGTAGCTCATTCAATATAAAAAAAGTGATTTCGAAGCCTGAAACGCCACTGGCCGATTATGAACAATACCGGTTTCGGCTACGATTTTTGTGAATTTTGTTTCACCGAAACCTTGTTCTAGTCATTCAACCAGCATCCAAAGAGAGTGTAGAGATTTACCTGAGCTTTTTTTAGAGCACGACGACCTTCGTTTGCACCGGATCGAGTCCTCGACTCGGGTATGGCCCGAGGAGCTCCGACCACCATTAACGACGAGATTTGATGCAAAATAAAGAGACACAGAGGCGTAAGGTTGGTCCTAGGATGTATTTTGAAATGAAAAATTGGCTAAACGACTCTGGAATAATACAACCGAGCTCCAGAATGCACCAACAACTCCGGTGACATATTGTCGAACATATGATGTGCATCGAAAAATCGGCATTCGAACAGGAAATGAGGGGAACACAGGCTAAACCAAGGCAAACTAACACCCAAGAATCACTATAGAGGCTGAAACTAACGTCGGTATGCGATCAGTTCGGCTCGGTTTCATCTGGGTTGAGAAGGTCATAGTCCTGTTGCGTTGACACGCGAGACGGAGTTGTGATGTGTTGACACAGGCCTGGAGTAACGTTGAAAACCTGATGCGTTTACGCGGGTTTATCAATGAGACGGTCTGATGCATTTACGCGGACCGAGCCTGAGGCGTTCTAAACGCGAGCATGAAAGTGAGGAGACTGAAAAATGGTGGAAGGTGCAATTTGGTTTGAAATGCATGCTTGAGTTTAATGATGTGATAAGATGCCTTGATTGCATGCTTGACATCTGTGTGTTACTTTGTGAAAGTGGAATGCCTCATGTGATTTTTTATGAATTATTTGCGTTTGTTTTTACTTGAGTGGACCGTCAGCCTAACCTAGAGTTAGAACCCACCATACTGAGATGTATATCTCACCTCATTATGGGACCCCTTTCATTACAGATCCTAGGCCCTGAGGATGTGGCTCATCAAGTTTGGCGACCCCAAGGAGATGTCGGTTTATTTTGACGAGTTCCCTGACGGGCAGGGGACCATCTATTTTAGGAAGTGTACAATCGTTTGGGTAGACGAGGGTGGTAGTAGCTGGAAGCCTCATAGATATGAGGCCTGGTTTAGAAAGGTAGGAGATGTTTATACGGGGTCAATGAAGGCCACTGAGGTGCCTCATGGAGTGATCCCTAATTGGTGCTATCTTACCCGAGATTCAGTGGAGGCTGAGGGGTCAGTTGCCGGTTCGAGGAAGGTCCTGAGAGGACCCCGACCTTGGAGGATACGAAGGAGTTCATAGTGGTCGAGGCTACCGAGGAAGACCTAGTGAAGCCATCCACGGACGAGACCCTCGAGGATACGGTGGAGATTTGCTTAGAGACTTTCTCGGAGTATGAACTTACTGAGGAGGCCAAGGAGACTGATGATTCCAGCAGCTCATCTTAGGAGCTCCTGGTTTACTAGTCTGACATTTTGACGGTGACCTTAATGCCCGTTCCTTTTTGGTGATGATGATGGACCTCTTTTGTACTTACCTGTCACCCCTACTGACAAGCAGATCTGGTTTACTATGCTTTGTATGAACATTTGGATCTTATGTATTATTAGGGTTCTCGTTACCCAAGTCCCATTTTATATTTGTACAGAGGAGTTATTATATCGTCGCTTCCGCGTGTTTGCTTTTTATATGGTATGTCTCTCGAATGTTTGAATCCTCGTACCTCGAGAGACAGTTTCTGCTTGCAGGGAGTCGCGCGCACGTGCCCGGGGCGCTAGTCGTGACAGGTATGAAACAGGGGTGGAAAAACTAACCTTGACTAAAGGTCGCCAGCGGCTTGGGAAACTTCGTCGACGATACTTCGGATTCCATGAAGCTTGAAGAACGTCCGCTCACTCGTTTTCTCTCTCTTGGCTCTCACTATCGCTAGGATCTCTCTCTCCCTCAAATTTTCTTGAAATCAAGAATCCCCTCGGTTCTCTCTCATGGCCGATCCTTATAGTCGAGAGTCGTTCGGGATCGAGGACGACCATGCACTCCATGCTCCTCCGAAAAAGGACTGTCTCCCCTTCAGTTTTGGTCGCCCCAACACCCTGTCGATCCCGCTCTATTTCTGTCCATGTCTACTCTGCCTCTCTGTTCTGTACGTGAAGAAGAATAGGAGGAGCAGACCCGGTTCGGCTAGGTTTGGTTGGGTCCAACCCAATCGACCTGGTTCCTAGTGTATTTCATATTGAGCCTCGAATTGACCATTTTTCATAAAATTGATGTCAAAATCAAACCCCTCAACATGTTTTTCATCTAAAATGGATGTTCATGTGAGCAATTGAGTTGAAATTTAGTGAAAACCCCAAATTATGCTTAGGATCTGAAAATAATTTTTGCTCAATTGAGGGCTCAAACGATAAAATCAATCCAAATTGAAGCCACCAATGAGTTTCGGACGATGAAAAATATAATGTAGAGGTGTTTGATTGTCATGAATGTGCCTAGAGAGAATTTAATTTTGAGATTCGTGAAACTGGAGACTAAATTGAAAGAAAATTGCGCAATTAGGCCCTTTTGGTTAAAATTGATCAAATTGAAGGGTAAATCGACAAAATTTGTGACATTTTAAATTTCCTACCAATTTGAGGCTGTTAAATGTGAATGTACCTCTTGATGTAGCTCAATTTTGTCTTGCTCAGATTTGATCAATCTTAAATAAATTGATCAAAAGGGAAAGACTAACGCATAACAAGATACGTGGACCTAGGAAACTCAAAAAAGGAAATGACGCTTTGACCATAAGGATTGCCGAGGGAACATTTAGAACCAATAAGGCCAATCAAATGACGATTAAGGAATACAGTGCTAGCGTTATAAGATTGGATCGCGGGTGAAGCCGCTTAACTAATGTACAATTTGCAAATTTTCCTAAATCGAACTATGACGATCGAAGCCGTCGGAGCTAGTGATGAACCCTCGCAATTTCATGATAACCAAAGCTGTTATAACTTGAGTTATCCTCAGTGTGATGAGAATCACAGAGTTGATACGCGTAACGTTTGCAAAAGTCGTCCGTTAGTTCGAAACAAACTGAAATTACGATCGATGAACGAATGATCATGAGACGGAAGCTCAAAATTGGTAATTAAAAATAGAGAATTCCAATTCTGGATAGAAATTTGACAATGTCTCACCAAATAGTAATTTCGAATTGGAAAAGCGAAGTTTGGACTGAAAGTGCAAAATTATCATTTTGCCCCTCGACCATTTACCTTGCCTTAAAAAATGCAAGAAGGATAAAATGGACTTTTCCCTCACACCCATATGGCTGTCGAAATTGCTATATGCAAGGGTCAAAGGATTGAGTCAAAACTAATGTTGCATTATTGGACAATGCCATTTGTCAAGCAAGGAGACCCTCAAGCATTAATAACCTCACCTAACCATGTGTTATCAAATTAGCCTCAATAATATGTGTGAGATAAGTAGAATGAAGACATCATCAGCTGTGTATACCATATGTCTCACGTTCATTGCCTCTTCCTCTCCATTTTTCCAAAACCGAAATTGCCCGAGAAAAACTAATTATGTCCCTTCTATTCGGTGAGATCGATCAGGCCTTTTCAATGGCCATTTGAGGTGCTTCGACTTCTAGAGGTAAGATCTATGTGTCCTTGACAAGTTTCAATTGGAATTTCTTTATTTGGATAAGTAGTTTTATCGATATGAGTCCAAGACTAAAAGTGGACGAAATCTGCGCGAGCTGGGAGAATGTCACCGTATACCCTCTTAGAATTTCCAAATGACCTCAAACTTTTTAGGAGAACTTCATAATATCTAGTACTATGTTCAGATGGTTTATGGCTGCAAGTCATAACATCTAGTACTATGTTCAGATAGTTTATGGTTGCAAGTAGATGGTGTTAACTTCGGTTTTCATGGCTGAACATTAACGGTAAAATCTGGACAGATTCTGACCAAGAGGAGTTCGGGCTGTTTCAGCATCTTTGCGGTGTCAACCGACTCCAAATCTCTTGGTGATCCTTCTAAACTTGTAAATGAAGGTCTTGGTATGGTATTTGTACAAAGAGTTAGGCTTGAGATTGAAATATGACTCGATTGAGCGGTTAGAACTCAAAACCAGTTCTGTTTAGATTATGTATACATGCTGGCTGGTTCTGTTTGGGGACTAAATGATGAATATTTGGACTTCAATTGACATATAATGACTTGTATGATATCATGTGAGGGGTCAATGGGAAATGTGAGAAGTGGATTGGAGTTTAAAGGTAATTTAAGGACTAATTGGTGCATGGAACTTTGAGATGTACATCATACCCTTTAAATTGTAGCATGAACCGAGTATATAGAGGATTAATGGAGGTGTTTTCGTGTATTCGACCAATTGATAAGGCATCCTGAGTTGCCATTTGTTTGGTGATCGAGAGAATGGTTTAATGAAAGTGAAAGTCGATTGTTTCTAATCTGACTTTGAGTGGATTTTGACTCAAAATTGATGAACTTCCTAGAATGGCACGTGGTTCTCGTTTGGTTGTGATCTTGTGGATCGAGGAGGCTCGTTTGGTATGGATTTTTGCTGATTAATCATTGTAAATGGTTCCCAAACCCTTACTTGAACCGTAGGACGCTACTGCAATGTTGCTTTGTGTAGCGCAATTGTGTGATAAAAGCATGGTAATTGATAGCATGTTATGGAATTGGCCGTGAGCCCTGCGGATAACATCGCGGCCGTGGGCCCTAGCGATGACTGGAGATAACATCGCGGCCGTGGGCCCTGGCGATACTTTGGCTTTGAGCCCTATGAAACTATATCGTGGCTTGGAGCCTTGGCGATACATCGCGACCGTGGGCCCTAGCGATGACTAAATGTGATTTTAGGCTAATGTGTGAAGCTTAGATCCTATGGTGTGTAGTATGTTTGATAATGATTTGATATGCCAATTATTATATGACAAATGATGCTATATTGCCATATGCCATTGCTTGCTGATTTCCCTGCATTATCTGTATTTTGTTTTATTGGGTGGGACTAGTGGTTTAGTTTTGATTGGATTTCACTTGCTGGGATGCAAATCTCACCCCGTAGTGGGACATATTTTTCAGACCCGAAACCTTAGCTATGCTACCAATAAGAATGGGCGATCCAAAGGAAATGATCGTCCCTTTTGATGAATTTCCTACAAAAAGGGGAATTGTTTACGTTTGGAAGAAAACGATAGTGTGGGTGGATGAAGGAAAGACAAAACTGAAACCTCACCGTTTCGAGGCGTGGTATCGTCAATTGGGAAAAAACAACCTGATGGGTCCCTTGTTACCTGAGGAAGTCCCTATGGAGGTCGTGCCAAGCTAATGCCACCTTCCCATTTGGAGATTGAGGTGGAGAATCCAACGTTCGTAAAAGGATCAAAGAATATGCCTGAGAAGTCGAAGTCACCTCCTTCCGAGGACTACTGAAACTATATAGAAATTCCTGCAGATAAATCAGAATACCTTGAGAAGGAAACTGAGGAAGATAGTGAAGATATTTTTTAGGAGGTTCCATCTGAGACCCTTTTAGATTATATTCCAGATGAAGACGAAGCTGAAGGAAGCAATAGCTCGAGCGGTTCTTCAAGATAGAGAGGTACAGTGGCCAAGTTAGGGGTAGGAACGAATTTTGGTGTAAGACTTAAGCTAGGTTTTGAACTAGCTCTTTTTCTATTAGCCTGAGTGCCTACCCAGTCTGGTTTGCGTTTTTTATTTTTATTTTTATTTTTGCTAAGAAATTTCCACTGTCGTTGTATGACTTCCATGTATGTTATGTATCTGTACGTGCGTGTTTTTTTTTTATGTCCCAAATTCCTTGTTATGTTTAATTGTCAGGGCGTTGTTTCCTTCCGTTTGTGTATTTCATTTCACTTAAGCTGTGTGGTTCCTGTGGTTTCAATAATGGCCAGCGTAGTGGAATGCCACAGGCTACCGGTGGTAAGCGAGGCGTGACAACTCTATTTAAGTGGTTTCAGAGCGAGGTTTGCTCAATTCCAATAGGATGAAGATTGAGTGATAAGGAGTGATGGAAGTTGGACGATGGGGTAGAGAGACCCTAGGGGGAAATTCGTTAAAGTCAAACATGATTGCATGGCATAAAAATGGCACATGTGTGTGACATCTTGAATTGGCATGATTGATGTTGTTCTATGAGGACAACCTTCACACTTAGCATTGTGAATTGTTCGTAAATGTTGGTCTAAAGAGTGAGATAATATCTCTGATTATACTAAGTTGCAGATGCGTCTAGACTTGAGGTATGGTTAAGAACACTTGTTGATTTGCTCATGAGAATGCCTGAGTGATTGGCTGTTGTTACATGATTGCTGCTTGTTGAGTAGTTTAGAAATAATGAGATATGAGTACGTGAATTGGATCTCTAATTCTGTGGTGTAATTATGGTAACTCAAGTGAGTCAAGTTGAGAAAGTATGAGTAATCGACCTGGAAGGCCGAGAAGCAGAGCTTTGAGCTCCAAAGCTCCATTGGCTGAGGATCCAAGAATGGAAGGAGTCTTGAGGACCTTGGAACAGATTGGTGAGCTTATGGGAAAGGAAGCTCAGGATAGAGTGGCCGCTGCTCTTAGGCAAGCGAAAGATAGAGATGGGATCATAGCTTAGGCCGCTGAAGCTGCTATGGCAGCTGTGAATATAGTAACGGAAATAATGCCCAGGGTGCTGAAGCTGGGAATGCTCAAGGGGATGTCAATGCTAACAGACTAATGGGTCAGTTGGTCGAGCAGTTTATTAAACTAAAACCGACCCAGTTTAATAGTACTGGAGATCTTGAGTTGGCTCCAAGGTGGATTGAGAAGCTCGAAAAGGCTTTTGAAGTGTTGAGATGTATAAATGAAGAGAATGTGTTGCTAGCTGTGCATCAGCTAGAGGGAATTGTGCATGATTGGTGGAGTACCTCGAAGTGAGGAGTATTTCTTGATAGTACAGCTTTGACTTGGGCTGCTTTTACTGCTGCTTTTAATGATAAGTATTTTTCTAAGACGGCACGTGAAAGGAAGCGACTGGAATTTCAGCAGTTAACTAGAAATTGATCAGATTCGAGCAATATATGATTGAAACACATCGTTAGATATATTCTCATTGATAAGTCTCGAAATGACAGGAAAACCAGAATATCACACCTGAGACGCCCTCGGCCGATCATGAACAGTATCGATTCCGGCAACGACGAAATTTTGTTTTACTGAAATCTTGTTCTAGTCGTTCAAGCAGCATCCAAAGAGAGTGTAGAGACTTACTTGAGCTCTTTTTAGAGCCCGACGACCTCCGTTTGCACCGAACCAAGTCTTCGTCTCAAGTATGGCCGAGGGAGCTCCGGCCACCTTTACCGACGAGATTTGATGCAAAATAAAGAGATACGGAGGTGTAAGGATGGTCTTAGGATGGATTTTGAGATGAAAAATTGGCTAAACGACTCTGGAATAATACAACCGAGCTCTAGAACGCACCAACAACTCCAGTGGCATTTTGTCGAAAATATGGCATGCATTGGAAAATCAGCATTCGAACGGGAAACGAGGGAAGCACGGGGTAAACTGAGGCAAACTAACCCCCAAGAATCACTATAGAGGCTTAAACTAATGTCGTTATGCAGTCGATTCGGCTCAGTTTCGTCGAAAATTAACCCAGACAAAAACTTATAGTAAGCAAAAAAATAGGGTATGAAACAGGGGTGGGAAGACCGATCTTGACTAAAGGTCGCCGGCGGCTTGGGGAGCTTCGACGACGATGCTTCAAATTCCCTAAAGCATGAAGAGCGTCCGCTCACTCGCTTTCTCTCTCTCAGCTCTCACTATCGCTCAGATATCTCTCTCCCTCAAATTTTCTTGAAACCAAGAATCCCCCCTGGTTCTCTCTCATGGTGACCCTTATAGTCGAGAGTCATCCGGGATCGAGGACGATCACGCACTCTATGCTCCTCTAAAAAAAGACTTTCTCCCCTCCAGTTTTGGTCTCGCTAACCCCCTATCGATCCCACTTTGTTTTTGTCCACGTCTGCTATGCCTCTCTATTATGTACGTGAAGAAGAATAGGAGGAGAAGACCCGGTTTGGCCAGGTCGAGTCGAGTCCGACCCAATCGACCCGGTTCTTAATTTTTTTCAAATTGAGCCTCAAATCGATCATTTTTCATAAAATTGATGTCAAAATTGGATTCCTTAACATGTTTTCCATCTAAAATGGGTATTCTTGTGAACAATTGAGTTGGAATTTAGTGACAACCCCAAATTGTGCTTAGGATTCGAAAATAATTTTTGTTTAATTAAGGGCTCAAACGATCAAATCAATCCAAATTGAGGCCACCAATGAGTTCGGGACGATAAAAATATACGGTAGAAATGTCCGATTTTCATGAATGTTTTTAGAGAGAATTTAATTTTGAGATTCATGAAACCGGGGACTAAATTGAAAGAAAATTATGCAATTAGGCCATTTTCGTTAAAATTGATCAAATTGAAGGGTAAATCTATACAATTTCACTTCAAGGTTCTTAATATCAATATCATGGCCCATTGAAAGCAAAAATTGAAAATTAAAAGACTCAAAGAGGAATTTTTATGCTCGATTCGGGTTTATATTTATGAAGGAACATAATGGCCCAAGTTGAATTTTCGAGATTTTAAAAGACCAACTTGAATAGGGAATTAAAATAAAATTATTGACTATTTTTTTTTGTATTTTCTGACCACGAATGTTATTTTTATGATTTTTTGGGTATTTTTAACATTTAAATAAATTCAAAAAAATATTAAAAGTTGCGAAAAATATTTTTTATTCAAAATTGGTTTCCAAGGCTATGTCAAGGCTTCCAAAGTTGATTTTGCAATTTATATATTTTTTGGCTATTTTTAATTAATTTTTTAAAAAATAAAATTGAAATAAAATATGATTAAAAATCAGGTGTCAACAATGCAATCAATTCCTCAATATGCCATGTCGATTTTTAAAATCCCACTTTCCATCTGCAAATCTGTAGAGAGGAAAATAGCCTCCTTTTGGTGTAAGAATGGTGAATCTAGTGCTGGTTTGCATTGGTGAAGAAGGGAAGTTTTAAAATCGAGAAAGGATAATGGTGGTTTGAGATAGATGTCATTGCCTTCAATAAGGCATTGTTAGGCAAACTTGAAACTAGCCCAAAATGAAGGATCACTGTGAAGCAGAATACTTAAAGGGTTATACTTCCGAAGTAGTTCCTTTTTACACGCAAAAAGAGGTCTTAGTCCATCCTGCGGGTGGCAAAGTATCTTATATGGCAGAGATGCCATCTCAGGCTCAGCGAGATGGTCAATAGGAAATGGCGAGAATGTCAGCATTCGAGAGGATCACTAGCTCAAAAGAGGCATTATTGGAGGTTCGACAAACAAGCAAGACCCTTCGAAAGTAGTTGATCTTATCTCTGAGCAGGATGTGAAGTGGGACAAGAAAACTCTCAGACTTCTGTTTGAAAAAGATTTGGTTGAGTAAATCCTATCCATCCCTCTTAACTGAACTCTCAAGAAAGATAAACTAATATGGACTGAGCAGATAACATAGACTTTTACTGTCAAAAGCGCTTATAATGCTCTCGGAGATAAAGAACCGAAACCCACATCAGATCAAGCCTCCACCTCCTTCCAACCGACTCGTAGACTATGGAATAGAATATGGAACGCAAAAATCCCTCGCAAGATCAGATTTTTCTTATGGAATATATGTCAGAATGCCCTACCCACAAAGGAAAATCTCTACAAACGCAAGATTGTCCCTCATCCTATATGCTCATTGTGCAACTCAGAAGTGGAGTCAACAGAACACATCTTCCTGTTCTGCTCTTGGACAGAACCTGTGATATTCCGAATTTTCGACCCCTCGAGGCCTAAGATATGAAATGAAATCTCAAAATTGGAAAATAAAAAATAAAGATTCCAACGTTATAATTGGATTGGACGTCACCTCATCGAAGAAGATTGGAATCAGAAAAAACGACGTTCTGGACGTCGAGGGACCATTTTGCCTCTCGAGCCTTAACCTTACCTTTATAATTGGATAAGAGTATTTTGGTCAATCACAATACCCTATAGGCTGCCGAAAATCGAGAAAAATGGGGGCCATTGGATGAGCCTTGATTGACATGAGGACAAGTGTTAAAGGATTAGGCTATGAGTTGATGTAAACACTTTTAACCTACCATTTAAGCCTTTGACCAAGTGAATTATTGGTGGAAGACTCTCTCTTCTTCTCATTTGGCTGGCCATCCCTCTCTCTCTTCACTTTCTCTATTTTTTTCTTCTTCCTCTTCTCTCTATTGCCAACCAGCCCGTCACCTGTCCCTACTGCTTCACTGTTCCAGCCATAACTTCTTCGTCCGTCATCGGATTAAGGCATACCATCTACCATTGGAAAGCTTATCGTCTTGCCGTTCCAACAAGGTATTATAGATTCAAATCCAATGAGCCGTTTGTCCCGTGGAGCCGTTTGAAGGAGCAAAGGTCAGACTGGTCAGTTTTGAATCCGAGAGCTCCCAACCGACCAATCCCGACCGTCTCACTATTCTGATCATATCTTTTTCGTCCGATATCGAATTGAGGTAAAACCACCGCCAAATGAAATATTGTTGTCTTATCTTTCTACAAACATATTATGAACTTAATTTGATCCTGTAGATCTTCCCGTAGCTCGATTTGAGTGAACAAAGATTAGGCAAGTTCAGATTCTGATCAGTTTTGGGGAAAGACCTGTTCCGGGGTCTTCCCGACTTCAAATTGCTTCAAATCTTCGGTGAGGTCTTCTACACTTATAGTATTAAAGTTAGATGAGCTGTGGTAAAATGTTTGAAGGAATTTGATGGAGTTTTGACCCAAATGTGTCTTGTGTTTGAAGGGAAAAAAATGACCGCTGGAGGACCCGAAGGAACCGGCGTCACCTTGGCTCCAAATTTTCGATGAGGCTCCCCAACCCTTACAACTACATGTTGGCAAGTAGATTAGTGGATAAATTAAGGATTTAAGCTAATTAAGAGCTGTTAAGTTGGGGTATACACAGAACCAGGTATGCCCTGGTTCGGTTCTGAGCATACCGGTTCTGTCGGTGGCTGTTGATGTTGAAGTTGAGCTCCAAATTCATCGTGAAGAAGTGTGAGGATATTAATTGATAGGTCCATGAGGTGTATGATTAATGCGGCGATGATTTGAGCAATGAAATTAATAATTGCATGAAATTTTCTTAGGTTGCGCAATTGAATCATTCTTGGACCTTTAGGGCCGAACCATTGGAGTACTTGGGAAAGAAATTTTGTTGGCTATAGCACAAGGTAAGGGGATTCTAAACCTTTGATAGGAAGATTATACTCGATTGGGTGGTATGAGTATGAATTTGATTGGTTATTGAGAGATTATATCGTGATTGTCCAATGTACGTCCTAGAAAGACATAGATGACTTGAATGTATGATAATGCTCGTGCCTTGATTGATTGTCACATTTGAATGCCGAATTTAATTATCTCGTATGCCATTAATGTGTTGCTCGTTACTTGAGTTTGCAATTGATTGCTTGCTATGAACTAAAATGAGCATTTGGCATGTCTGAGAAATTGTGATACCCTGATGCGTTGAGACGCAGGGTTGTGTGACTGGATACCCTGAGACGCTGAGGTGCAGGATTCGAATTGAATGGCACCCTGAGGCGTATGAGATGCGGGATTGAAATGGTCAATGTACTGATACGTTAAAATGCGGGACGGAGTTGAGGTGTGTCGACATAGGCCTGTAGTGAAATTGAAAACCTAATGCGTTTACGCGGGTCTGTCAATGAGATGGTCTAATGCACTTACATGGACCGAGCCTGAGGCGTTCTAAGCGCGGGGATGAAAGTAAGGCAGACTGGAATGGTGGAAGTTGTGGTTTGACATGGCAACGTGTGTTTGATCCTAATGATGTGAAATGATGCCATGACTACATGCTTGACATCCATATGTTGCTAATTGATAGTTGAATGCCTCATGTGATTACTTGTACAAATTATTTGTGATTACATTTGCCTGAGTGGACGGTCAGCCTAACCTAGGGTTAGTACCTACCTTACTAAGATTTATATCTCACCTCGTCGTGGGATTAACTTTTTCAAGTCCCAGACGATGGAAATCTAAGCTTGCCAATGATTGGAATTTGAAGAAGTAATTATAAGAAATGAATTTACACTTTTGTGACTTTAAAGATTTCATGTTACTTTGAAGTTAGTATTGTATCCTCTAAACCTGTAGTCGGCGTTTAAGAATACATTCCTTATGTCCTGAGTCATCTTAAAATTGAACTGAATGGAAAAAATTTATCGCTTCCGTATGTTTGTATCAATTAGAATTTTTTAAATGGTTAGCCGACGGATCTGGGTACCACCGAGACAAGACGACCGGGATTTTGCGTGACTGATGGGTTCGGACATGACAGAACCAATTTGGTATGACCCATGTGCTTTTGGGCGAACTCAAATTCCTAATTGCAAGAGAATTGACGCGTAGCTTCAGGTGTTAATAGAGAATCATTCCGACTTACCCCTTTTCAAACTGATTGCAGCAATCCTCTGGAGTATTTGGAAAATGAGAAATAACTTCGTTTTTCGAGGCAAGAAACCCATGAGATCAACCTTATTCCAGGAAGCGCAAGACATCCTGAGTTAGTCACAACAGATAGAACAACAAGGATTCAAGTTTTCCAGGGTCAAATCTAAACGCACCTTGTAATTGGACTCTGCCGAAGTACCCAGATCTGAAGCTGAACGTGAACGCCTCCATCGGCAAGGACTCCAACAAAGCCATCGCTGGGATTCCTCGCGACTCTGATGGAATTCCTGTAAACGGCTTCGCAGCAAAGATCTAAGCCAGCGCTCCTATTCAAGTGGAAGCAGAAGCCCTCATACAAGGTATGAACTTTCTAGAGTTAAGGAGAGAGAAGAGTCTGACTTATCTAGAACCGTGGAGAGAGTTGGTGTCAGGGAAAGAGGACAGAAGGAAAATCTATATAGAATCTAATTGTTGTACCTTGGTGGAAGCAGTCAACAGCACGAGGGACACATGATGGGAAGCTGAAGCCTATATCAGAGAAGCTCAAGCCATTATGGCCTATTTGCCCAACGTCTCCTTAGTTTACTGCAATGGAAAAGCTAACCAAGTCGCTAACTGGTTAGCAAAAAATTTCATTTAGACGGCGTTTCATTATCTTGGGTTTCTTATCCTCCTCGACCCCTTTGAAATTTGCTCTGCGTTAATTCTCCTTTGTTGGGCCTTTTATGAAAGGACCTTTAATTTTCTCATAATGCTATTACCTTTTTCCGACCAAAAAAAAAAACAGCATCCGTGATTTTCATCTCCATTTCCTTGTTTTCGATTGTTCTCCTCTTATTCAGAACTCGAGTTCATTTGACTGTACAAAGGACATGTCTCTTTTTTGGTTCCTCCGCCTGCGTCCTATATCTATACATTTGGTAAGCTATTTCTACTTTAGCTTTTGCTCTTTGGACTAGATCAGCTTTCTTTGCTTTCCACTCCAATTCCAATGAAGCAATCATTAATCACAATGTACAAAATGCAGCACCATCCCTCTCTCTCTCTATGTCCATGATCGTCACTTTTGTGAGGTTTCTAAGTTGGTGAAGTACGTAATTTTACAGATCAGATAAGAGACGAGTCAAAATTCGAGATACACGATACCAACATAAATCTGTTTGCACTTGGTTGACTTTGAGAATCATCTCAGCATTGTACTTGTGCGCCGCCTGATTCACAGTACAAATCCATTTTTTAATCACGAGACTGATCCATAGTTCTCTCTCTCTCTCTCTCTCTCTCTCTCAAAAATATTTGACCTCTTGGATGGGCTCTTCGTAGTTCTTGACGATGTCTCGACACATTTCCTATGTTTGTTACTCGTGGTGTATTGTCTGAGCTGAATGTGGCGAGGGATATCCATATCCATATTTATTTTAATTCTTTTTGTATCTTCATCAGCCATTTCATTACGTGTCATGATACTCTCCCGCTACTCAAAGTTCAACTCGCGCGCATGATCGTGGTCACGAGTCATGTACTTCCCATAAGCTCTGTTTATTGGCAACTCACAATCGATGATTGCATCAAGCATTACATTGTTGGGTGCTTAATGGATCATGTCGTTACGTCCTTCATTCCTGATTGATGAGCTAATTTGGGCATTTTCATCCATACATTCATGATTGATGGGGTTTATATAGGCATTATTCGATGGACTGGGGATTGTGCCCTTATGACTTTCATGATTGGCTTATTTAGCATTACATTAATGAGTTCTATGAATGGTGTAGTTGCAAAAAATTGTTTTGAGCCATGAACTATTTTATACACGGGCTCAGGTTTTGGGCCTTGGGTCAACAATAGGGCAATGCAAAATCGCTCAACATGAATCGCATGTAAATCATGAATTATGGGAAGCACTTGCTGAACATACTCAACCTCATTCAGTCATTCTCATTCTCATTCTCATTCTCCTCGAGCGATCTTCCCATGGTCTCCCTCGTGAACAACATGGTCACCACCATCCCCACCAAGCAAATCCCGCCCAATATGTTCAGCATAACTTTCATACTCAAAGATGCACGCAATAACAAATTCAAAACGGATTCACAAAAACAATACAAATCCTTGTTGTGAGTATTAACTACAGGGATTGAGATTGTTAAATACTCAAGTTAGATTTACCCACCACAATGATGGCCTTGAAGTGGTAGTACTGTATCCTGGCGGCATCGAGCACAGACAGAACTTTCAGCGGCATGATCGCTTGTTGCCAAGCTCTGCTTCTTCAAAAAACGACCTTCAAACGCAGATGCTGTTGTTGCGAAATAGTTTTGGTCGGTTTATGAAGATGGAGTAGGATAATATACAAACTAACGGAAGTTATTATTGGTCGGGAATACATGGGAAGCAACAAGGTGGTTTCCTTTGACGACGTTGTTTTGGATGCAGTCGAAGCAAATGGCATCAGTCGGCAGTTCCTTTGCTTCCCATTTGGCGAGACCGAAATCTTGTCATCTGATTGGACTATGACTCTTCGTCATTTTGAGCATTGTTTAATTCGTCCCTAGTAGGGAAGCTAACTAGGTCAACAATTATTATCTTCTCCAATCACACAAAGCTCTTACAAAGTTTCTTAAATAAGAGTTGTGGTTCGGTTTGTTTTTCACGTTCATAAAATGTTTGGACATGCTTGTTGGTTCTAGCAATTGAATGGAGTTTACAATGTTTGCTTGGAATGGGGCATGAATCACGTCCATCATCGTTACGTCTCAGCTGAAGCCGCGACCTTCGTGCTGAGTTTGCTGACATCCAAAGTCTCCTCCCTACCTGTCCCTATTAGATTCGAAAGTCCTTCGGTTTTAAATTAAATGAGAACAGGTTCTCTTGCGACTCCGAACAAAAAATTCAGGGCAAACGGAGAATCAACAACTTCAAATTTGATACTATTGTGCAAACACAAACCGTGTCGAGATTGAACCGACAACAAGGATGGGAAAGAACAGTTGTTGAGAACTAATCAAACATGGACAAACGCAATTGGAATTTAATCGACAACAAAACTTGAACACGCAATGATACTATGCGGAATTTAATCGACAATGCAGCACTCAGGATAGAGATATACGTCAGAACTTAATCGACAATGCAAAAGTGAAAGTTACGGCTAAGGGAAATAAAGGGGAGTACGGGAAAGTAAAGATAAAAATAGTAAATTAGATTGATTTGTGCGGGAGGGCCGCCGAAAAGTAAGATGTAGCTATTTAAAGCCTACCATCGATAATGACGAATGTTAGAAGCGGAGAATACAAGCATAGAATACAAATGGAAGTTACACAGAGAGGTTCTAAAGAAGTTACCAACAAAGGTTTTGTAATAGTTACCGACGGTTTCTTTCACTCCCCTATCTTGACGATTTTCTCAACTCTACTATATTGACGGTTGCTTTATTTCACTACGTTTACCTATTAATTTTTTAATGGCTGCATTCAAGATTATTGATTCCACTTTTTGTTGATTCTTTCAAGTCGTTGATTCATGATGTTGTCGATAATTATATTCAAAAATGACCAAAGTCTGCTTTCATTGACTAAGTCTATCACTTGCCAATAATAACCAAAAAAAGATCATTTTTTAGTACAAACAAATGCCCCTTCAAAAAATTTGAATGATTCATCAATCATTCGATACTTTTAAATTAGATAATCAAGAGTCATCATGTCCCCTGTGACATTCTGATTTCCAGTTAATTTCAGACTCATTAATGAGAAAAAAATCTACAGAGATATTTCAGTCATATCTCGCTCGAATCTGATCAATTCGAGTAGACTGACCAAAAGGAAAAGGCCAACGCGAGACATTGTATGTGGACCTAGGAAATTCGAATAGGAAATGATGCTTTGACCATAAGGATTGTCGAGGAGATATTTAGAGCCACAAAAGGCCGATCCAAGAAGGATTAGGGAATGCCTTGCTAGTGTCATACGATTGGAGCGCGGATGATGCCACTTAACCAACGTATGATTTGCAAAATTTTTTCTAAATCGGATAGTGAAGATCGAGACCAAAGGGACTAGTAATAAACCCTCACAATTACATGACAACCAAAGCCACTATGAATTGACGAGCCCTAAATGTGATGAGAATCATAGGGTCAATACGCGTAAAGTCCGCAAAAGCCACCTATCGGTTCGAGATAGGCTGGAACTACGTCTGATAGAGGAAATCATCAGAAACGAGTCTTAAAAAGTTTGAAATGAAAAATTAAGAAATCCAACGTTATTCGGATTGGGCGTCGCCCTATCGAAGAATTCTAGAAAAAGAAAATCGATGTTCGGAACGTCGGGGACTAAATTACCATTTTGCCTCTCAAGATTAAACCTTGCCCATGCATTGAAGGAAGGGCATTTTGGAATTTATCTCTTCCCCCATAGCTACCGAAAATTAGGATGAATGGTGGCCATTAGATCACCTTGGAAAGACAAGAGGACATGTGTCAATGGATGGTGCAAAGAGAAGTCAAGTCCAACTTTATGCTACCCACCATTCTTCCCCTTTAACCCATAGTTGAATATAAGCCTTCTCTCTCTCTCTCTCTCTCTCTCTCTCTCTCTCTCTCTCCTTACCTCATTTTGGCTGGCCATAGCCCCCCTAGAATCATCGAAACCCCATCTTCTTCTTCCTCCTTCAATCTGCTTGCCGGATAGCTTCTGCCACCTCCCTTCGCCGCCGAAGACGCCCACCTCCGGCCACCGCTTGGATGCCAACCGGCCATACCAACTTAGATCTATGTCTTACTGACCTCCTCGAAGTGGAAGCATGGCATTTGGACCACTGAGGAGGTCCGGCCAAGAGTTTTTCCGGAAGTCGATGGAAACAGATTCAACCCGAGGTAGGTCCTGTTTCTCATACCTTAGGAGGCCGAAATGTTGGATTTTTGAGATCAAATTTTATGGAGATCTAGTAGACATGTATATGAATCTATGATAAAAATTTGAGAGTGATTTAAAGAAGTTTTGATCTCGAATCGGTCTTGTATATCTTAGACAAAATCTGCTGGGAAAACTGACTTAGCAGGATCCGGCGATTTAAACGGGATTCCGGCGACCAATTGGCTTCAAACTGATGGTGAGTCTCCCAAACCCTTAGGTAGACATGTTAAGAGGTAGGATGAGGATTAAATGATGGATTTAGGGTTGAATTAGGACTGGTAGCTCACGGTATGCATAGAATAGAGAGGAATCGATTTGGTTCTGTGCATGGCCGAACCTTAGAGGGCTGATGGCTAGTGGTTTGGAGTCTCAAATTGATGATTAAGACATGTTAAGATGATAAGGATCATGCTATGGAAGTTTATGGTTAATGGATTGAGAATTTAGACAAGGAAATTAATGGAATTGGTTGAAATTCTAGGTTACGCGGAGAATTGACCCTTGGATTGATTTGGCCGAGACTTGAGACACTTACAAGGAAGAATTTGTGTAATCAAACGCAAGGTAAGGGGATCCTAAACTTTGCGTAGGAAGATTAGACTCAATTTGGTGAGTCAAGGATTGATTGGATCGATTTATGAGGATTTTCCAAAGGACAACTACTGGTATGTCCTAAGTGATGATAGAAGGGTTATGTATGTATTTATTTATGCTTAAATTATCCGCCATGTGTATTTATGTCACTTGGTTGCCTTGCATGCCATGAATATTCGAACTGTGTATGAGTTGCACCTATTGTTTGATTTGTGAAATTGAATTAAAATCATGGCATAAGCATGACATGACGAGGTCTTGAGGTGTATGAGACGCGGGGCGAAGGTGGACACCCTGATGCGACGAGATCGCGGGGTGGAGTTGATGTCGTGTGGCACCCTGATGCGATGAAATCGTGGGGTTGAGATGGCCACGGTCCTAATGTGAACTATTCGCGGGACGAAGAGGCCTTGAGGCGTGTGAGACCCGGGGCAGGAGATGGATACCTTGATGCGACAAGATCGCGGGCTGGAGTTGATGTTATGTGGCGCCCTGATGCGATGAAATCGCGGGGTTGAGATAGCTATGGTCCCGATGCGAACTATTCGCGGGACGGAGGTATGAGAAGTTAACATTGGCCTGGAAACTCATTGGAACCTGATGTGTTTACGCGGGTTGCCAATGACGGTCTGATGTGTTTTTGCGGACCGAGCCTAAGTTGATTTAATCGTTGGCTGGAGAATGAGGCAGACAAGTAGAGGTGGTTGTGGTGAAGTGGCAGGATGAAGTGTGCATAATCATTTGAGTGTGACATGGTGTCATAGTTGCATGCTCATGTTCTATGTGTCACAATCTGTATTTGTATGCGCCTGTTTGATTGTGAGTTTGGAATTTTGGGATAGATGACAGCATGAGTGGACGGTCGGTCTAACCTAGGGTTAGGACCCACCTTGCTGAGATTTATATCTCACCCTAGTGGGGGCTTAATTTTTTATGTTCTAGGCGAAGGAAGCACGAGCTTGCCAAGAATTGGCATTTAAATAGATAGTTGACCGATTGTATTTAGAATGGATTTACCTTTTTGATGTTGAGATTGTACTTCTAATTGGTGACTTAGGAATTGATCTTTTAGTAATTGGTTAAGGTAATTTGATGTACCCTTGTGTCCTAAGTCATCGGGTGTTGTTGTATTTATATGATTGGAGTTGGCATCTCTTCCGCATGCGCGTTCCTTTCAGTACTTAGAACATTGACCGTTGGATGCTGGAGTTTTCAGAAAAGTACGGTTTGGTAGGATGTTCCTGCGCTCGCCAAGTTTAAGGTGTGACATTCCTATTTGTTTGGTATCATAGCAAGGTCAGTTCGATCCAATGTGATTGAGATTTGGAGTGATAAGGAGCGATGACTTGAGGACAATTAAGTAGCGAGACCTTTAGGGATACGAGTGGATTGCTGAATCTTGAGGATTATAGGCTTGAACTTGTGAGGTATTCTGATGGTCCTAGTGTCGAATTAAGAGATGACCTTGAGTGATTTATGAATAAGGCTCACAATGAAGTGAATAGAAATTGAGGAGTCATGACACTGGATTTGAGATTACTAGAGAATAAATTATGATGAAGGGTCAATTGAAGTGTATGATTGTAATCTTGGTTTATTAATGGCCCCAACTCAAGGAGTACGAGTTATAAAGAGACAGCTAGTATTGGAGGATTCAGGCTTGAACTACGTGATATCTTGATCGTTTTAGTTATCAATTGTTATTGACAACATTGAATGATATGAGTTGAGATAAATACAAGGAGTATCTGAATTGAAGATCAGCTGTGATCGGATGCATAGGGATTTGATTTGAATGTTGACTGGGCTTGAGATATATAATGAAATATAGGCAATTGATCTGTGAGATATGACGGTCATTGGTGGAATTAGAACTATTAAATAGATAGGAATTGATCTGAAGGCGGTTTTGACAGGACAAATGATGAGGACGGTCATGTTGTGCTTATGTTTATGGCTTTGAAACAAAAGTTGATGAGAGTGCATGTAGTGACTTATCACTGTTGGACTTAATAAACCGTCGCTTGGTATGGGACGAGTTGATGGGATACCTATAAACTGTAATGAAACATAGTATGGGACATATGGAACGGGGCTTTCTCCGTAGATGTATGACTTGGGACAACTTGCAATGGCCAAGTCTGATGAGGGCGGGGAGTGATCGTCAGGACAGAGAGGTTTGGACAAGGAACGGCTCCTGGTAGGCTTCTTAGATGGCGAGAGGCAGGAATGATCCAAGTCATAACATGAAAGGGGAAGTTTAGGTATCAGGTTGAGTCTAATCGTGGATAAGAGATGTATGGCACGAGAGTGATTCTTAAGGCGACTATTCAAAGATGACATGGCGTTTGTGTAGGCGCCTGTGGTTGATATGGCTGAGCCTAGTATTTGGCAGGGGATGCCGTTTGAAAAAGAACACTAATGTTTGTGATTAGCCTAGTTGGCATGTTTTAGCATTAGCGTTGTGTGATTGTCTTGGCCAAGGTATAACTAAGAGGTTAGACGACGTATGGATTTATACCCGTGAAACCGAGGCATGTTGAGATGAGATAGTCTGTTGTGACTATGCTAGGGTGGCGGATGCCTTTAGGCCTAGAGTATGAGCTATTGACTCAATGAGTTGCTGCCTTAAGTGCTTATTTGATAGTTGCCCAGTTGATTCTAGCCTAGTAGTGGCCGTCAGTTGAGAAGTTGCCTCGTTGAGACTGGCTTGAGGAAGGATTGCTGATCAAGGATGATTTGGGATCCTTGAATAATTGGCTATTAATTGAGAATTGCCTAAGAACTATTAGAGGGTTAGTTGAGGGTGAAAGATATTGAGGTGAGCAGCTTGAGACCAATGGATTTGAGTAGATGATTTAAATCTTTGATTCCTAAGGGGAAATCATAGTGGTCCAGGACACATGAGAACCAAAGGACGTTGAACGACGATAGCATGGTCGTAGAAGAGCATTGGTCTCAAGTATACGTGATATGGAAGATCCGAGAACTGATATGGATTATGAGAATTGAGTAAAGGTAGACGATTGGAGTATGAGTACCAAAAGAGAATATGGCTCGATCTGTTAATTGTACAAGACCCAAGAGCTGAATGGGTCGTAGGAGTTTTAAATGGAAATGACGAAATTTGTCGGTTAAGCAAGCTCGAGGAGGAGCTGCCATGATTCTCTAAGTCACTGTGGTGATAAATGCTTGTATTGACGAGTTAAGTGATAGAAGCCACAAGAAAGGTGACTTTGAGTTTTCATCCATGAGAAAAGTGAATGTGTGGGAAGGACCATGAGAGTTTTGAAAAATTTGTAAAGCTGTGAATAAGAACAAGATTGACTGAGTTTGATGGAAGGATGAAAGTTGAAATTGCCTTATCTGGATTGAGGATCTTGATGAGAAAATCTTGGAGATTTTGGGTACACTGAAGAAAGAAAGTGACCCTGACAGTATTAACCCTAAGAGACTACTAATGATTGGTGAAAGGTCACTAGAGGAAGGATTTCCTCAAAGGCATGAGATCTGCCTAGACTATCTCTGTTGAGTTGTTTGATGGAAAGTATCATCCTGGGATTGCTCGAAAGCAAAGGTTGTAGAGATCCTGATAGTTTTGCAAGGATCATAGGATGATCGACCAGTGTGAGACAGAGTTCTCAATGTCGTTTAAGCATATGATAAAGGTAGTCAAGGACCCTCGAATAAGACAAGCAAATCCCTGAGTGGATTGCAACTTGAAAACTTTATGACTGGTTGTTATTTCTGATTTTGAGGAATGGTGATGGGACTCAGCAAAAGAGGAGAATGATCGAAAGATTTATGAATAAGAGAACCACTGCTCATGGATTACGAGCAAAGAGATGTTCAATGTGAATGTGGAACGTGCCTACGGGAAATGGCTGATTACTTGGGCGTAAGACACATGGTGGAAAATGGGTAGTCCGTCTCTTCTGTTATGGAAGGGGTCGAGGAAGAATCGGCATGCTAGTTTACCTAGTGTTAATGATTTCCTGGGATCGATTGATTGAATTGGAACCATGAGAAATGAAATCATGAGTTGTTGTTCCCTAAAGAATAGGACATTGTTCTTAAAGGGCAATTAGACCATGAAATGGTAATTGGCGAAAAGAAAAGTGAACAGACTTGATAATCCTGACTGGTTGTGATTCTAGTGAATGATTTAGTAAATGAAAAGAGCGCTTAGAGAATACTTGCAAAGTGATTTGAGGTAATCGAATTGACCACTCGACAAGTGAACTGGTGAAGACCAAGGACGAATAGATATTGTCACTTGAGATGACTGAGCTATGGGAAAGAGAATGTGAAAGTATGGTGGAATTTGGAATCCTAGAATAAAGGTATCGCCGTTAGCATAGACTCCAAAGTCGCCGTCCTATGGAACAAGAAGGACAAGGTGAATTTGAAGTGAGAAAATGCCACGGAGTTGTATAGTTTCTTCCTTAGGGTAAGAGACCCTATTGTAAAGGAAGAAAAAAACTCTAAATTGTCTTAGTATTATGATTGAGCGTCTGTATCGAGAAAGAGGACGCAGAACTGGAATGATTCCTGGAAGTGAAATCTAAGAGACTGTCTTGTAGACAATGTTGAATTTCAGGATGATGTTAACGCTCAGTGGAACGAACGGAATTGGGATAAGGTCGCCCTAGTGAGTTATGGAACTCAGAGGCTAAAACACTAATGCTTCTCGAGAGAAGAGTGACAAGAATAAATAAAATGTCGTGTAATCCTAGAGGAGACCTGTGACGATAGAGAGCTAAGGTCTGAACTCTCAAGTGAAAAGTACGAGTAATAATTAGAAGATTCGACACTTAGTAGAAAGAAGTTGATAATAGTTGAATTAAGTGCCCAATGAATGATTGAGTTAGCCGTTATCATCTCGAGAGACGATGGTTGAACTCATGTAAGGAGACATGAGAAACATGAACAGTCTTTGAGAGTGTCATATGGGCTCTAAGGAAATGTCTATTGCATGTTAAGTGTGAAGAGCGCAAGTTGTGGACCTGATGAAGTAGGATTTATGTATTGGAATAAGTGATAAATCCTTTGAGAACTGGAATGAGTGATGAATCGACTATAGTCGATGTGAGTTGTGGGAAGTTGAGATTTACCGAGATTGGTGAATTGTTACGGACGAATCGTGGGAAGATTCCCACCAGAGCTGTTCCAATGAAGAAATGGGTTAAAAATAAGATGTAATGTGAATGGAGGAACAAACGTGAATTGCACTTTCAAGGACTTGAGTCAAGTGGATGCCTACGCTGGTAGTGGCGTTCCTGTTCGGAATCAAAAGAGTCGATAGAGTCTTGATGATGTAATGTGGAAAGGAAATTTGAGGCGTAACAAGGCGATTTGAAGTGGGTATTACATGTACGCCATGATAGTAAGGCCACATGAGTTGCAATGCTTAGAGCTCGCGACAAAGTTTGAGAAACCTTGCTTGAGTGGAAAGAAGTTTGAGTTAATATCTACCACAAGAAAATAATGTAGTAATTTCTCGAAAAAAAATTGAATAAGAGGCAACGCCGAAAGATGAAATTGCTTGTGGATGTAGGAGCGTTGCTTGTGCAAGGAAAGACCACGAAGTTATGTGAACTAAAGGAGGTTGAGGGTATGGACTGTTTAAAGGGAATTGAAGGTGAGGCATGTGGAACGAAGAGATCACCCAAGTATTGTTATAGCAATGTTCATATCGCTAAGGAAGAGTGAATTGTTTAACGGATGCTTACAATTAAGAGTTGAGCATTGAGTAAGGGACAATGGAGGGATAGACCTTCCCTCAAGAAATAAGAGATTCAACTTCTAAATTGGAAGTTCACTAATGGACTAGTGTGATGGCTACCGGAAACAATTAGCCTGAGGGCCAGAAGGAAATTGAGGTGTCACCACGATTAAACATCGATACTGGATGGATTATAGGAATAGATGGAACCCTTGAGGCCCATGGATAGAAGTACGAATCCAGCATTGAAGGGAAACTTAAGGAGATGACCTCATTGAAATTTGAAAGGAGAATTATGGTGTTTCCTAGGATAGCACAAAGATGTGCCAAGATATATGCACATACTACTGGCGATAAGGATCGGAGAGGGAAATTAATCTACTTAATGGTCGATCACGGGACATGTCAATAAAAGAGGAGAACATGACCATGAAAGTTGAAGGACCACTTTAATCCTAGGGAACTTTCGAATGGAGTCGAGAAGGGATTGCCATAGAGATAACCGTGTAAATGTTCAAAGAGTTAAGAGGGCCACAACTTGATTTGATTAATGGAGGGCAAATTGACAAAGCCCTTGAATCTCTATGGGCGTGAAAGGAAGCTTGAAAGGAGTAATACGCCGAATGGTATAGACGTTAAAGAATGCATTCTGACGTGAGCTAGTATTAGTGGTGATGGACAAATGAAAAAGATAACGTGAACGCTCGACGATGGACTATTAATGGATGTTAGGAATATCGGAGGAGAAAGGAGAGAAGCAAATCAGATCGAGGACTGAAGAAGACAAGTCCTAGAGAAAGATGGCTTTAGCTCGGAAAGGACGAGTAAGATCGTCAAGTCATAAAAAGGAATTATTCTGGGGAAACGAGGATGTGATGAGGCGCCAATGCCCCAAAGGATTGGATGGTTAGAAGGTTGCAAATTTCGAGGACGAAATTTTTGTAAGGGGGAAGAGTTGTGACATTCTGATTTCCAGTCAATTTCAGACTCATTAATGAGAAATAAATCTTGAGAGGTATTTCAGTCATATCTCGCTCGAATCTGACCAATTCGAGTAGACTGACCAAAAGGGATAGGCTAACACGAGACATGGTACGTGGACCTAGGGAATTCGAATAGGAAATGACGCTTTGATCATAAGAATTATCGAGGGGATATTTAGAGCCACAAAAGGCCGATCCAAGAATGATTAGGGAATGCCTTGCGAGTGTCATACGATTGGAGCGCGGGTGATGCCGCTTAACCAACGTATGATTTGCAAAATTTTTTCTAAATCGGACAGTAAAGATCGAGACCAAAGGGACTAGTGATAAACCCTCACAATTACATGACAACCAAAGCCGCTACGAATTCATGAGCCTAAATGTGATGAGAACCATAGGGTCGATATGCGTAAAGTCCGCAAAAGCCGTTCGTCAGTTCGAGATAGGCTGAAACTACGTCTGATAGAGGAAATCATCAGAAACGAGCCTTGAAAACTTTGAAATGGAAAATCAAGAATTCCAACGTAATTCAGATTGGTCGTCGCCCTATCGAAGAATTCTGGAACCAGAAAAATGACGTTCTAAACGTCCGGGGCGAAATTGCCATTTTGCCTCTCAAGATTAAACCTTGCTCATGCATTGAAGGAAGGGCATTTTGGACTTTATCCCTTCCCCCGTAGCTGTCGAAAATTAGGATGAATGGTGGCCATTGGATCACCTTGGAAAGACAAGAGGACATGTGTCAATGGATGGTGCAAAGAAAAGTCAAGTCCAACTTTATGCCACCTACCATTCTTCTCCTTTGACCCAAAGTTGAATATAAGCCTTCTCTCTCTCTCTTCTCACCTCATTTTGGCCGGCCATAGCCCCCTAGAATCACTGAAACCCCATCTTCTTCTTCCTCTTTCAATCTGCTCGCCGGACAGCTTCTCCTGCCTCCCTTCACCGTCGAAGACGCCCACCTCCGGCCACCGCTTAGATGCTGGCCAGCCATACCAACTTAGATCTATGTCTTGCCGACCTCCTCGAAGTGGAAGCATGACATTTAGACCACTGAGGAGCTCCGGCCAAGAGTTTTCCAGGAAGTCGACGGAAATTGACCCAACTCTAGGTAGGTCCGGTTTCTAACCCCTTAGGAGGCCGAAATGTTAAATTTTTGAGGTCAAATTTTATGGAGGTCTAGTAAACATGTATATGAATTTGTGGCAAAAAGTTGAGAGTAATTTGAAGAAGTGTTGACCTCGAATCGGTCTTGTAAATCTTGAACAGAATCTGCCTAGAAAACTGACTTAGGAGGATTCGGCGATTTCAACGGGATTCCGGCTACCAATTGGCTTCAAACTCACAGTGAACCTCCCAAACCCTTAGGTAGACAAGTTAAGAGGTAGGGTGAGGATTAAATGATGGATTTGTAGTTGAATTAGGACTGGTAGCTCACGGCATGCACAGAACCGAGAGGAACCGGTTTGGTTCTGTGTATGACCGAACCTTAGAGGGCTGATGGCTAGTGATTTTGAGTCTCAAATTGATGATTAAGACATGTTAAGATGATGAGGATCATGCTATGGAAGTTTATGGTTCATGGATTGAGAATTTGAATAAGAAAATTGATGAAATTGGTTGAAATTCTAGGTTACGCAGAGAATTGACTCTTGGATTGATTTGGCCGAGACTTGAGGCACTTGCAAGGAAGAATTTGTGTAATCAAACGCAAGGTAGGGGATCCTACACTTAGGATAGGAAGATTGGACTCAATTGGGTGAGTCGAGGGGTGATAGGATCGATTTATGAGGATTTTCCAAATGATAACTACTGGTATGTCCTAAGTGATGATAGAAGGGTTATGTATGTATTTGTTTATGCTTGAATTATCCGCCATGTGTATTTGTGTCACTTGGTTGCCTTGCATGCCATGAATATTCGAACTGTGCATGAGTTGCACCTGTTGTTTGATTCGTGAAATTGAATTAAAATCATGGCATTAGCATGACATGGCAAGGCCTTGAGGCGTATGAGACGTAGGACGAAAGGTGGACACCCTGATGCGACAAGATCGCGAGGTAGAGTTGATGTCGTGTGGCGCCCCGATGCAATGAAATCGCGAGGTTGAGATGGCCACTGTCCAGATGCGAACTATTCGCGAGACAGAGAGGCCCTGAGGTGTATGAGACGCGGGGCGGGAGATGGATACCCTGATGCAACAAGATCGCGGGGTGGAGTTGATGTTGTGTGACGCCTTGATGCGAAAAAATTACGCGGTTGAGATAGCCACGGTCCTGATGCGAACTATTCGCGGGACGGAGGTATGAGAAGATGACATTGGCCTGGAAACTCATTGGAACCTGATGCGTTTACGCGGGTTGCCATTGACGGTCTGATGCGTTTACGTGAATCGAGCCTGAGGTGATTTAATCGCGGGCTGGAGAATGAGGCAGGCAGGCAGAGGTGGTTGTGGTGAAGTGGCGGGATGAAGTGTGCATAATCATTTGAGTGTGACATGGTGTCATAGTTGCATGCCCATCTTCTATGTGTCACTATCTGTATTTGTATGCGCCTGTTTGACTGTGAGTTTGGAATTTCGGGATAGATGACTGCTTGAGTGGATGGTTGGCCTAACCTAGGGTTAGAACCCACCTTAGTGAGATTTATATCTCACCCCAGTGGGGGCTTAATTTTTCAGGTTCCAGGTGAAGGAAGCACGAGCTTGCTAAGGATTGGCGTTTGAAGAGATAGTTGACCAATTGTATTTAGAATGGATTTGCCTTTTTGATGTTGGGATTGTACTTCTGATTGGTGAATTAGGAATTGATCTTTTAGTAATTGGTTAAAGTAATTTGATGTACTCTTGTGTCCTAAGTCATCGGGTGTTGTTGTATTTATATGATTGGAGTTAGCATCGCTTTCGCATGCGTGTTCCTTTCAGTGCTTAGAACATTGGCCGTTGGATCCTGGAGTTTTCAAAAAAGTACGCCTTCATGGGATGCTCGCGCACTCTCAGGGTTCGGGGCGTGACATCCCCAATTGTCATCGACAAATTTGATTTTTCCTTTTTGGATTTGATCTTGGTCAGATTCATCATGAGACCATTTTGTATAAAGATTTCATGTGGTCCTCTATCTATGTCTTTAAGTAATTGCTCATACTTAGGACAGCACTTATGGAGTAGAATTTATGCTTCTGGAGCCGAAACTCCTGTGGTTTCTAGAGTAGAATTCTTGAATACATAACTTCACTTTTCTTCTTCTGGAACTTTTTTTTGTTGCAAAAGTAATTTTGAAGCGACTTGAAGAAGTAAAAAAAAAATCAGTTCTCTCCAGAAGTAGAAAGATCAACTTTTGCTCGAAATCAGAAATAAAAAGACCAACTTCTAGCCAGAAGTTAATTTCTAGAGCAGAAATGTTACCATGTGCGCCCTTGACACTCTTATTCCCAGCTGGAATAAATGTTTTGGCCTTCAATTTTTTTCTCTAAGATTGAATTTCAATCCATTGAAAGCCATATTTATGAATTCTTTCTTTGGAAGAGAAGTGAGGTATAGATTTGTAGCCCTCTTGAATAGAGCAACAAATTGATCGACGGACTTACTATCATATGAATTGATTATGGCCAAATTATGAATCGATACTACTCGTATCATTTTATAAAACTGAGAATGAAATTGTCTTTGCATTTCAGCCTAAGTATGGATAAAATTAGGATATAAATTGGTTTGCTAATTTCTGGTAGTTTTCTCTATCAGACGTGGTTCCAGCCTATCCCGAACCGATGGGCGGCTTTCGCAGACATTACGCGTATCGACCCCGTGATTCATATCACGCTTAGGGCTCGCCAATTTGTGGCGACTTTGGTTGTCATGTGATTGTGAGGGTCTATCACTAGCTCCTAAGGTCTCGATCTTCACCGTCCGATTTAGGAAAATTTTGCAAATCATATGTTGGTTAAGCGGCATCACCCGCGCTCCAATCGTATGACACTCGCAAGGCATCCCTTAATCATTCTTGGATCGGCCTTTTTGTGGTTCTAAATATCCCCTCGACAATCATTATGGTCAAAACGTCATTTCCTATCCGAGTTCCCCAGGTCCACGTATCTCGTCTCGCGTTAGCCTTTCCCTTTTGGTCAATCTACTCGAATTGATCAGGTTCGAGCGGAATACGACTGAAATCCATCTCTAGATACACACTTCTCATTACTGAGCCTGAAATTGATTGAAAATCAGAATGTCACAACTCTTCCCCCCTTAAAGAAATTTCGTCCTCGAAATTCACAACCTCTACTCCATCCAATCCCTCGAGGGTATATGCGTCTTGTCGCATCCTCACTTTTTCGGATAATCCTTTCCATGGCTTGACGATCTTGATCGTCCTTTCCAACTCAAGGTCATCTTTCTCTGGGACTTGTCTCTTATAGGCCTCAATCGAATTGGCTTCTCTCCATTCTCTTTTGGCATTCATATCATTGGCCAGTAGCTCTTCCTCGAACGTTCACTCTAACTCTTTCATTTATCCATAATCATCCTTACCAAGCCCTCGCTGGTATGCACTCTTTCTATCAACACCATTAGGCGTATCACTCCTTTCGAACCTTCTCTTCCGCCAACAGAGATTTCGAGGCTTTATCAATTTGCTCTCTATCAATCAAATCGAGTTATGGCCCTCTCGACTCCTTAAACATTTACATGGTTGCTTCCATAGCGATCCATTCTCAATTTCATCCGAAATTCCCTTGGATCAAGTGGTCCTTCAACTTTCATCGTCATGTCCTTCCTTTCCATCGGCACCCCTAGTGCTCGACTACAAGATAGACAACTTTCAACTCTCAACCTTATCGCCGATATATATATGTATCTTGGCGCATCTTTGTGCCGTCCTCAGGAAACACTATAATTCTCCCTTTGAATTTCTACGAGGTCACCTCTTTTAGTTTCTCTTCAATGTTGGACTCGTACTTCTGTCCATGACCTCAAGGGTTCCATCCATTTCTATAATCCCTCCAACATCGGTGTTTAATCATGGTACACCCTAATCTCCTTCCGGCTCTCAGGCTAGATATTTCCAATAGCCATCACGCTAGTCCATTAGCGAACTTCCCATTTAGGAGTTGAATTTCTTATTTCTTGAGGGAAGATCTGTCCCTTCATCGCCAATTAAACCATGCTCAATTCCCAACTGTAGGCATCCGCTAAATGATTCATCCTTCCTTATTTGTATGAATATTGATGTAAAAATACTTGGGTGATCACTTCGTTCTACATGCCTCGCCTTCAATTCCCTTAAGCAATCCATACCTTCAACCTCCTTTAGCTCGCACAATTCTCGAGGTCTTTCCTTCATTTAAGCAACACTCTCATATCCACCAGCAGTTCTACACATCTGCGTTGCCTCTTGTTCAATTCCTCTTAGGAAACTGCTACTTTATACTCTCGTAGTAGGTGTAGCCTTGCAACGTTCTTTTACTCAAACAATATCTCCCAACTCTATCAAGAGGACATTCACAACCAATTCCAATCATGCTCTAAGCATGCCAATTCATATGGCATTGTCTTTACAACGTACCAACCATATCCATTTCACATCGTCTTATTATGCCTCGAGTTTCATTGTGCGTCGTGTCACTACGATCTTCACAAGCTTTTCAATCTCCAACTTGACTCGCCGTAAACCACATAGTCATTAGCTCAATTCGAGTCCTTGAAAACCCCTTTCACGTTCATCCGTCCACTCGCGTTACATCTGGCCCTGAATCCATTTTATCATTGAAACAGCTTTTATGGGAAATCTTTCAACGGTCCGTCTATTGCCACTCATCAATCCCGTGGAGCTTGCACTTTCCGCAACTCGCATCGACTATAGTCGATTCATCACTTATTCCAATCCTCAAAGGATTTATCACTTATTCCAATGCATGAATCTTACTTCATCAGGTTCACACTTGCACTCTTCACATTTAGTATGCAATAGGCATTTCCTCAGAGCTCATACAACACTCTCAAAGACTGTTCATGTTTCTCATTGCTCCTTACATGAGTTCAACCATCATCTCTCAAGACGGTAACAATCAATTCAATCATTCCTTGGATACTTAATTCAACTGATATCAACTTCTTTCTACTATTCCTCACACTTTTCACTTGAGAGCTCAGACCTTGGCTCTCTGCCGTTATGGGTTTCCACTTGGACTACATAAAGTTTTGTTCCTTTTTGTCACTTTTTTCCTCAAGGAGCATCAATGCTTTAGCCTCTAAGTTCCATACTCACTAAGTCGACCTTATCCCAATTCCCTTCGTTCCACTGAACGTCAACGTCATCCTGGAATTCAACATTGTCCAAAAGACTGTCTCTCTGACTTCACTTCCAATAGTCATTTCGGTTCTGCGTCCTCTTCCTTGGTAAAGACGTTCATTCATCATACTTAGACCATTTAAAGTCTGTCTCCCTTTTTCAATAGGGTCTCTCACAATGTGAGGGAAACTATACACTTCAGTGGCATTCTCTCATTTCAATTTCACCTTGTCCTTTCTATTTCATAGGACGTTAACCTTGGAGTCTGTGCCGATGGTGATACCTTTACTCCAGGATTCAAATGCCACCTTACTTTCACATTTTCCTTCCCATAACTCAGTCACCTCCAGTGACAACATCTATTCATCCTTGGGTCTTCACCCGTTCACTTGTCGAATGGTCAATTCGATTAACTCAAATCACTTTACAAGTGTTCTTCAAGCGTCCTTTTCATTTACTACACCACTTATTAGAATCACACCCATTCAGGACTACCAAGTCCGTTCACTTTTCCTTTCGTCAATGACCAATTCATGGTCCAATCGCCCTTTAAGATCAATGCCCTATTCTTTAGGGAACAACAACTCACGACTGCATTTCTCATGGTTTCAATCCAATCAACAGATCCCAGGAAGTCATTAACTTCAGGCAATCTAGCATGCTGATTCTTTCTCGACCTCATCCATAACAAAAAAGACTTGCTACTCACTTTCCACTATGTGCCTTATGCCCAGGTAATGAACCATTTCTCGTAGGCACTCTCCATATCCATAATGAACATCTCCCTGCTTGTAATCCATGAGCAGGAGTTCTCTTATTCATGAGTCTTTTGATCATTCTCCTCTTTTGCTGAGTCCCATCACCATACCTCAAAATCAGAAGTAACAACAGTCATAAGGTTTTCAAACTCCAATCTACTCAAGGACTTACTCATCTTATTCAAGGGTCCTTGACCACCTTTACCATACGCTCAAGCGACCTTGAAAACTCTGTCTCATACCGATCGATCATCCTACGATCCTTGCGACAGTACCAGGATCCAAACAATCCTTGCTCTCAAGCAATCCCCCAGGATTATACTTCCTATCAAACAACTCATAGAGGTAGTCTAGACAAATCTCATGCCTCCGAGGAAATACTTCCTTTAATGACCTTTCACCAATCCTCAATAGCCTCTTAAGGCTATTACTGCCAGGGTCAATTTCCTTATTTAGGGCACCCAAAATTTCTGAGGTTTTCTCACAAAACCCTCAATCCAGAGGGAGACAATTTCAATCTCATCCCTCTACTTGACTCACTCAGTCATTCTCATGCTTATTCACAGTTCACGAGCTTCTCAAAACTCTCATGGTTCTTCCCACACATTCACTTCCGAAAAGGCTTACTCATAGTCACCTTTCTCGTGATTTCTATCACTTCACTTGTCAGCACAAGCATTTATTACCACAGTGACTTAGAGAATCATGGCAAATCCTCTCCGAGCTTACTTAATCCACAATTTTTCTCATTTCCCTTTAGAGTCCTCACGACCCATTCAGCTCTTGGGTCTCGTACGATCAACCGATCGAGCCATCTTCTCGTTTAGTACTCATGCTCCGATCGCCCATATTCACCCAATTCTCATGACTCATATGAATTCTCGGATCTTCCATACCGCGTATCCTCGAGCCCAACGCTCTTCTATGACTATATCTTGGTCGTTCAAACTCATTACGTTCTCATGATCTATCTTGGTCCTTGGATCTTTTCGTATCTCACATGCGAAAACCAAGTGCTACTCTAGCGACCATACCTTGGTCCTTCAGTCTCATCAGGTTTCCATGTCCCTTGAACAACTATGATTCCCTTCAGGAATCCAAGACTCAAGTCGTCTACTCAAGTTTATCAACCTCAGGCTATCGTCGTCTACTCAAGTCTATCAACCTCAGGCTATCTCAATATTTTTCACCATCCATCAATGGTTCCCAAACAACTCTCTAATGATTCTCAAGCAATTCCCAATTTATTGCCGGATATTCAAGGATCTCAAATCATCCTTGGTCTATAATCCTTTCTCGAGCCAACCTCAACGAGGCAACTCCTCAACTGACGGCCTTTACTAGGCTAGCCTCAACTAGGCAACTATCAATCAAGCATTTAAGACAGCAGCTCATTGAGTCAATAGCTCATACTCTAGGCCTAAAGGCATTTGCCTCTCTAGCATAATCACAATAGATTATCTCAACTCAACACGCCTCGGTTCCAAGGGTATAAACCCATACGTCATCTAACTCCTCAGTTATATCTTGGCCAAGCCAATCACACGAGGTTAATCATCAAACATGCCTAACAGGCTCATCACAACCATCATTTTTTTCTTTTTCCAAAGGCATCCACTGCCATGCACAAAGCCTTTAATCATGCCTCTCACAGGCACCATCACACAGGTCATGCCACTTTCAATCATCCTCGATGAGAATCAATCCGTGTCGCACATTCCTTATCCACAATTGGACTCAACTTGATACCTAGGCTTCTCCTTTCAAGTTATGACTTGGGTCATTCCTGCCTTTGCCATCTTAGAAGCCTGCCAAGAGCCGCTCCTTGTCCAAACCTCTCTATCCCGGCGATCACTCCTCGCTCTCATCAGATTTGACCAATGCATGTTGTCCCAAGCCATACATCTATGAGAAAAGCCTCGTTCCACATGTCCCATATCATGTTTCATCACAGTTTGCAGGTATCCCATCAACTCGTCCCACACCAAGCGACGGTTTATCAAGTCCAACAGCAATAAGTCATTGCATTCACCCTCATCGACTTTCATTTCAAAGTCACAAACTCAAGCACAGCATGACTGTCCTCACCACTTGTCATAACCAAAGCGCCTTCAGATCAATTCCTATCCATTCAAGAGTTCTAATTCCACCAATGGCCATCACATCTCGCAGATCAATTGCCTATATTCCTTTTTCTATCTCAAGTCCTATCAACATTCAAATCAACTCTTCATGCATCCAATCACAACTGATTTCGATTCAGGTATTCCTCGTATTCATCTCAACTCATATCACCCAACGCTGTCAATAGCAATCGATAGCTAAACCATCAAAATGTCATACAATTCAAGCCTGAATCCACTAATATCAGTCGTCTCTTTATAATTCGTACTCCTCAAGTTGGGTCATCGACAAATCAAGATCGCAACCATACACCTCAATTGACCCTTCATTCATAAGCAATTTCCTATTATCCTCAAGCATAATCACTACCTCAAAGTCCATGCTCATGACTCTCCAATCGCAGCTTGCTTCCACTTGAACTTTAATCACCATCAACTCAAGACCATTCATCCTAGTCAACTCTAGGACCATTAAAGTATACACAAGTTCAAGCCTACCATCCTCGAGACTCGACAATCCATGCCTAGTCCTATAGGTCTCAATATCAAACTGTCCTCAAGTCATTTCTCCTTATCACTCCAAATCTCAACCACATTGGATCGAGCTGACCTTGCTCTGATACCAAATCGAACGGGGATGTCACGCCCAGAACTCGACGATAACACGAACATCCCTGTCCATGTCGTTCATTCATTAACGCTCTAGGATCCAACGGCCAATAACATACAACTCCTTTAAAGAATGCATGCAGAAGCGATGCCACCTCCCTTTATATAAATACAGCCACATACCGATGACTTAGGACATATACAGCTATCACACGTGGAAATTTTCTCATTTAAGCAATTACTAAAAGATCAATTCTCAATTCACTATTTAGAAGTACAAACCCAATCTCATCATAAGACAAATCCATTCTAATGCAATTGATCAACTATCTCTTCAGACGCCAATCCTTGGCAAGCTCGTATTACCTTCACTTGGAACCTGTAAAATGTAAGCCCCCACTAGGGTGAGATATAAATCTTAGTAAGGTGGGTCCTAACCCTAGGCTAGGCCGACCGTCCACTCAGGTAATCCTCCAATCCTCTATCTTTTCAAACTCCTAACTTACAGGCAGATAGGGTACCATTCAATGAAGCAATGACATATAAATGACAGGCATGCAAAAAATGAACTCATATCACAATTAGATGATAATGCACTGGTATACTCAGTCTGCCACTTCACCACATCCATCAACCTCTGTCTGCCTTATTCTCTAGCCCACGATTAGATCGCATTAGGCTCGGCCCGCGTAAACACATCAGACCGTCATCGATGACCCGTTTAAACGCATCAGGTCCCGGTTCATCTCCAAGTAAGGTTTATGAGCTCATACTCTGTCCCGCAATTAGATCGCATCAGGACTGTGGCTATCTCAGGCCCGTGACTTCGTTGCATCAGGGCGCCATCTAATCATTCTTCACCCCATGATCTCATCGCATCAGGGTCTCAACCTTTCGCCCCGCGTCTCACACGCCTCAAGGCCTTGCCATGCCATGCTCATGCCACATCACATTATATGATTGATTATCAAATCAATTTCACACGCACCGGCAAGCGCGCATTCAAATGCATTTCATAACTTTCGTGGCATGCAATTCAATTCAAATGATATACGAGCATGGCAAATAACTCAACCACACAATATCACTCACAATCAATCCTATATCGTCTTAGCATATCACTAAGCTACCCAATTGATTAAATTCTCATAAATTGTTCCTATCGGCCCTCGACTTACCCAATCAAGTCCAATCATCTTAACAAAGGATTAGGAATTTCCTTACCTTTGATTTGGCAACCCAAATTACTCCTCTTGGGCCCTCAAGGTCTCGGCCAACCATGGTTCAAGGCCAATCCACCGTACAACCTAATAAAATCCGATCAATCCGTCAATTTTCATGCCCAATTCAACCGTCCATGACTCCTAACCCTCCATGGCATAATCATCAACATCTTAACATGCTTTAAACATCAATTTGAGACTTATAATCCATCCATCATCAGCCCAACAAAACCAGTCTTGCACAGAACCAACCGGTTCACTTCGGTTCTGTGCAAAACGAGCATATCTAGCCTTCAATCTACTCCTAAATCCTCCATTTAATCATCAATCTACCTCTTAACATGATTATCTAAGGGTCCAAGAGGTTCACCATGAGTTTTAGGTCGGTTAGTCGCCGAAAAATCATCCAAAGTCGCCGGTTCCTCCAAGCACAGAATTTGGCAATTTTCTGGGCAAGATTTACAAGGCCGGTTCGTGGTCAAAAATTAATCAAATCCATCTCAACTTTTTATCACAGATTCATCTACAAGTCTACTAAGTCTCCACAAAATTTAAGATTAAGACTCCAAGATTTCGGCCACTAAACAGGTCAGAAACCGGACCTACCTCAGATTGAAGCAGATTCCGTCGACTCTCGGGAGAATCCTTGCTTCGGACTGCTTGGTACTCCAAAAGCTCCGATTCTTATTGAAGGATGTCAGCAAGACATGGAGCTTTGTTGTGGTGGTCGTCCGACAGTAGATGGTGGTCGGAAGTGGCAGTGGTGGTCGGTGAACAAAAGCTCCAGAATATGTCGCCGATGTAGGATGAAGAAGGGAGAAGATGAAGTGTTCTGGTGTTCTCTCTCTCTCTTGGGGTGGTCTGGCCGAAATTTTGAAGAAGAGAAGGGAGAAAATAGGCTATATTCAAGGCTTGGTCAAGGGAGTTGAATGGTAGGTGGTGAAAAGGTGATATAACTATCCTTGGTTGGATCTTTGACACTTGGCATTGCTAGTTTCAATGAAGATCCAATGGCCACTCTCTTTTCCTTGTGTTCGGCAGCCATAGGAGGGTGTAATGCCCATTTTGCCCCTTTTCAATTATAATAACAAAGTTCTATGCTTGAGGGGCAAAACGGTCATTTTACCCCCGACGTTCGAAATGTCGTTTTTCTTATTCTGAAAACTTTTGATAGGGCAACGGCCAATCCAAATGGTGTTAGAATTATTGATTTTCCATTTCAAATCTTTCAAGGTTCATTTCTGATAGTTTTCTCTATCAGACATGGTTCCAGCCTATCTCGAACCGACGGACGGCTTTCGTAGACATTACGCGTATCGACCCCGTGATTCATATCACGCTTAGGGCTCGTCAATTTATGGCGGCTTTGGTTGTCATGTAATTGTGAGGGTCTATCACTAGCTCCTAAGGTCTCGATCTTCACCGTCCGATTTAGGAAAATTTTGCAAATCATACGTGGGTTAAGCGGCATCACCCGCGTTCCAATCGTATGACACTCGCAAGACATCCCTTAATCGTTCTTGGATCGGCTTTTTTGTGGCTCTAAATATCCCCTCGACAATCCTTATCGTCAAAGCGTCATTTCCTATCCGAGTTTCCCAAGTTCACGTACCTTGCCTTGCGTTAGCCTTTCCCTTTTAGTTAATCTACTCGAATTGATCAGGTTCGAGCGGAATATGACTGAAATCCATCTCTAGATACACATTTCTCATTACTGAGCCTGAAATTGACTGAAAATCAGAATGTCACAACCTAAGTCTTAAGAATTAATTTATTCTTGCCTCTTGTAGTGACCTAAAAATTTATTAGGCTAATGAATCGTCAGGTTAAGTAAATTAACTAACATAATTCTCACTCTCTCAAGTCCATAACAAATCGCAACTTAAGGTTCAATTGATTTAACATGCAATGATTTTAAAATGAAGTCGCCCCTAATCATTTTTGGTAGGTCCATTGGAAATATAAGTAAATTAGTGAGAAAGCTAAATTACTTCTACGAACAAGAAATTAAAAGTCTAAGGACTTGATTACGCTAGATTATTATAACGCTCTTTTGGTGCCATTTTATTTCATAAAAATCATTTCAAATGGCAACATTATTTTATTTTAGCTTAAGTCACTAACAAAGATTATCATGTGAATGTACAATCATTTAATGAACATCCAGAAGTCAATACAATCAAGGGAGCATGTACCACGCAAGATAGTTCTTTTTTTGTAATTTTGATTTTTATATGAATGCATGAATTCTATTATAAATGCAATGGCATAAATAAATGATGACTATCCTAAGAATGCACATGAATTTAATTAAATTACATGACTAACTCTGATGCCGAAGTGTGATAGAAAGCAAGGCTAAACAAAAGAATCGAAACAATAATGAGGAACCCGTTCACTCAGGTGTGATTTTATCAAAATCAACGAAAATATCAAAGTCTATCATAAACTCTTCTTCGACAAGTCCTAAATATCTTTATATAAGATGATAAATCTGATTAACCTAGGAAACACAAAATTATGAAAATACCCTTAAAACATAATATTTCCTAAAAATATAAAATTACAGAATATTACGCAATCTTCACAATATTACGGAGATTGCGAGATTTATTTGCATCATTCTCCCCTGCTAGGAAAAAGATTCATTCTCGAATCTGGTTCATCTTCAATGATCTCAATCTCTTCAAATTCAATTCTGTCCCCAAGATTACGAAATCTGCTTTGTCTTCAGTGCTATGAATCTCCTCCGGTACTTCCAGCGCCTTTGACATCTAGCCTTTCTATTTTTTTCTCCATCTAATTTGATTAAATTGAAGCGACAACTTGCGCGGGTGCATAAAAGGCGAATGTATATGGAGCGACGAGTTGCGCTGGCAAGGTTGTACTTTCCATCCAAAAAAGATCCAATCATTGATGAATATCTAATCGTCAATGAAAATCCGATCGTCGATGAATATTCGATCGTTGATCAATATCCGATCGTCGATGAATATCCGATCATTAATGAAAATTCGATCGTTGATCATGAACCGATTTTCAATAAATATTTGATTTGTTATGAAAATCCAAATTTTGATACAGATTCGGTCTGTGAAGATCCAATCTATGATGAAGGTAGACTTTCAATCTACGATGAATCTGATGGAGAACAAGAGGATACGGATTCAAGGGCGACGGTAAAAGCCATCGTGTTAGGAAAGGGCGGCGAGTTCGTCCCTATCGACGTTCCCCAGGCGGAGGCGTGGATGCCGACATGCGAGGTGGATGATTGGGTTTTCGCCGCGTTCGAGGACTCGGAAAAGGAGGAGCAATTGGATGAGTACTATTAACAGGTTTCTAAATCCATTACATCTGTGGGCATTAATTTTCCTTAAGATAAAAGGCGCAAGAAGTTGTCCGCGGAAGTTTGTATGGATACTGTGAATGTGATGCGCACATCGAGTTCTTCAAAGGTGCATGAGACTGAACTATTATATATTGTTAATATTCATGAAAATGTTATTAATGTGATAGAGGAAGCAACGGATTTAGGGAAAAATCACGATTTTTTTTTGTGTTCACGAGATTTGCCGATTGTGGAATCGGGAGAAATTTATGGGACCGAGGCTGAAGAGCTTCGTCCGGTGTTTAATACTCATGGCCAGGTTGGTTTGTCTAGGGATGAGACCGAGCTAGTTTTCTTGAAGAATATTGGATGTTTTGGCTATTTGGTGATTTCTTCCGAAAACCAATTAAAATCCCTTATAGCTAATTCTGGGATCTCAGTCTCTCTTGTGGATGAAAGCAAATTGCAAAAGCTTTCCTCGTTATCTGCCTGCTGTGATCGACCCGATTAGCTTGAGTTATGGGCAGAACTTGAATTCAGTGACACGCTGCGTCACGCCCCGAACCTGTCAGGCACGCAAAATCCCACCAGAGCCGTCTTGTCTCGGTGGTACCCAGGATCCGTCGGCCAACAATTTATAACTTCTAAATGATACAAACATACGGAAGCGATGAAACTTCTCCATTTAATTCATTCTTAAGATGACTCAGGACATAGGGTACGTCTTCTTATAAATACCGATTACAAGTTCAGAGGGTACAACTCTAACTTCGAGGTAACATGAAATCTCTAAAGTCACAAAAGTGTAAATAAATTTCCTATAATTACTTCTTCAAATACCGATCATTGGCAGGCTCAGATTTCTATTGCCTGGGACCTGAAAAAGTTAATCCCACGATGGGGTGAGATATGAATCTCAGCAAGTTCACCCCAAACATAAACTAGACCATTAGTCCTCCCAGATTATGCAATAAAACGATAGACAATGATTCATTGGTAAAACAACACATGACAATAAAATATCAAGGCACCTCGATACGTCTGGCATATTGCAATCACGATTCAAGGACAATCATATCTTCACAACCAAACTTCATACTAGCACAACACTAAATCCATAAGCAAAGGTGTGTCCTCAATTTCATCACAACTTTCAATTCCAATGGCCGAGCCCGCGTCAATACACATAAGGCAAATCACGAATTTAAACCCAATGGCCCAGCCCGCGTCAATACGCATCAGGCTAATCACGAATTTAATCCCAATGGCCAAGCCCGTGTCAATATGCATCAGACTAATCACGAATTTAATCCCAATGGCCAAGCCCATGTCAATATGCCTCAGGCTAATCAAGGTCTCGATTAGAAACTCGCGTTCTGACGCATCAGGTTCCAAAGACCATTTCGATACTTGTGTCGACACGTATCAAAACTATCTCGCGTTCTGACGCATCAGGATATCAATTCTCTTTTCAATGGCTATGCCCGCGTCAATATGCCTCAAGCTCGGTCCGCGTCATTACGCATCAGACCATCAAATTGACAAACCCGCATTCAACGCATCGTGTTTTCAATGCCATTCCCGGCTTGTGTCGACACATAATCAATCTCGTCCCGTGTCTAAACGCATCAGGACATTAGCCACCACAATCTGCGTCTCAACGTATCAGGGTGCTAGCCATCACAACCTCACGTCTCAACGCATTAGGGTGCCACAAGCTCTTAGGTTCACAAATCAAACTCCCTTCTTAAGGAACTTCATAATTGAGTACAATTTTTATCAGCCAAGTAATGAATCCTTATCATGCGAGACGTCATGGCCAAACGCCCACGAGGTGATATCAAGTACATAGCAAGACAGTCAATCTAACGGTTTGTTCTCTTGCCAACTCATTCATATTTCTCAAACAGTCGGCATTCAAAGCCAAATATCACATAGCCATACCAGCATCCATGTCAATCAAATGCACACAATAATAATTTAGCCATGAGAGTTATAATTTCTCATCATCAGGAGTACACATGACTCACACCTCCATTATCTCAGCCGATCATGAACAATTAATGTAATAGACTCTCAAATTCATCAATATATCATCCAAACGCATCCAATATTGTCCTAACTTCCTAGCAAAGGTTTAGGAGTCACTTAATTTTCAATTAAATTCGTCAAATTCCCTTCAAGACTCCTCCAAAGATTTGATTCCCTTGAACCCAAAACAGGACAGCCGTGCGACCTAATCCAAAGTTCGTCAAACCATCAATTTTTCTATTCCCATCACCAATTCACGGAGCATACACCTCATTAACATATCGATTAACATCCTCATAAGCCTCAACGATGAAATTGGAGCTCAATCCCGTCACGCATAGCCCCTAAAGTTTCGGTATGCACAGAACCGAAACAGGGCATTCTCGGTTCTATGCATATCTCACTCAATCAGCCTATAAGCTAGCATAAATCCTCAAATTATCCACTAAACTAAACTACTTGCTAAAATAAGGTTCTAAGTGTTAGAGAGTCTCACCGAAAGTTTGAAGCCAAGGCGACGCCCGGAAGTGCTCGAACAGCGCCGGTTCTTACACGCCTACCGCCGGTCAGTTTCTGTCCATCAAAGGAGACACCATTTCATCATCAAATCTCCATCAAATTTAGTCCAAATTTTTACAACAACTCAGTCTACACGTTCCCTTGATGTCCACAAAATTTGACCGAAAGATTCGAACGATTAGAGGTCATACGGAGTCTGAACAACAGCTTACCTCCATTTGCGATAATTTTCGTCGACTCTCGGGAAAATGGCTGGCCGGAGCTCCTCAGTGGGTCAAATGCCATGATTCAACTTGGAGGTTGTCGACAAGAGGATGAGGAAGACGCTGGTGGTCAGGTCAGTGGCTGGAGGTCACCGGAGACTGCGGTCGACGGCAGTGAAGGCGGCGGCAGAGTCTGGTCGGGCGGGTGCTGCTCTTGGCGTGGAGAAGAAGAAGAAGAAGAAGAATGGCTATGATGATGAGGTTCTCTGCAGAATGAGGGAATAAGAGGGGTATATGCACAAATTTGAGAGTCAACCATGAAGAATGGTAGGTTAAAGGTTGTCCAATTAATGCCAACTCTTCATCCATTGACACTTGTCTCTATGTCAATCAATGGCTCATCCAAGGGCTGTGATTTTTCTTGATTTTGGCAGCCTATAGGGTGTGCTCAATGACCAAAATGCCCTCATCCTTTTATTAAAAGCAAGGCCAAGACTTGAGGGGCAAAATGGTAATTTTACCCTCGACGTCCGAAACGTCGTTTTTCTAATTCCAATTTTCTTTGATGAGGCGACGTCTAATTCGATTAGAACGTTGGAATCTTTATTTTCTATTTTTTTTCAATTTTGAGATTTCATTTCATATTTCAAGCCTTAAGGGGTCGGAAATTAGGAATGTCACAACTCTTCCCCCCTTAAAGAATTTCGTCCTCGAAATTTGCAACCTTCTAACCATCTAGTTCTTTTGGGTATTGGCGTCTCATCGCATCCTCATTCTTTCGAATAATTCCTTTCATGACTTGACGATCTTACTTGTCCTTTCCAACCAAAGCCATCTTTCCCTAAGACTTGTCTCCTTCAGTCCTCAATCTGTATTTGCTTCTCTCCATCTCTTTCGATATTCATAATATCTGTCAGTAGTTCATCCTCGAGCGTTCACCTCATCTCTTCCATTTGTCCATCACCATTACTACTAACCCTCGCCAAAATGCACTCTTTAATATCCATATCATTCGGCGTATCAATGCTTTCAAGGGCATGTCTTTTTCTTGTTGGCACGTTTAATACTTGACCTCATGTTCGATTAACTAAATTTTTAGTCCATTCCATCGATAATATCAATGCAAGTCTGGCACACCTTTGTGCCATTCCAAGGGACACAATAATTCTCCGTTTGAATTTCTAATGAGGTCATTTCTTTAAGTTCCTCTTCAATATTGGACTCATTTTCTCATCCATGGGACTTTAAGGTTTCTACCCTCAACTTTAATTTTTCTTTCCCAAGTATTCAAAAATTTGGACTTCCTCCCTGTTCTATCCATTTCCATAACCCCTTAAATGTCAGGGTCTATTCATTGCAACATCTCAATTCCTTTTGACTTCAAGCTTGATGCTTCAGGTAGTTATCAAACTAGTCAATTGGCAACCTTTCAATTTAGGAGTTGAATCTCTTATTTCCTTGGGCAAAGCCTATCCTTTATCTGCCAAATGCACAATGCTCAATTTTCACTTATATGCATTCGCTACTTAAATCACCCTTTTCTACGCAATATAGGATATTTCATCCTTAGTCCTTAAGCAATCTCCTTCACACACGTTATTCCTCATTCAATTTTTCTAGGCAACCACATACCCCAAATTCTAATGGTTTGTGTAAACTTGAAACCTCTCCATGTGAGTCGCGTTTTCCAACTTCGTCACAAAAACATTTGCAAGCCAATTCCAACCATGCATTAGACGTTCCAACTCATATAGCTTTACTATCACGACGTATTTGCATAGCCCACTTCAGTTTGCCTTACTACGCCTCAAATTTCCTTTCTGCGTCATGTCATTATAATTCATTCGACCCCTTTTTAATTCCAAATAGGAACACTATTGTCGACGTAGTCATCAACTTGACTTAATTTCTCGAAAACTCTTTTCTTATTCATTCATCCATGGAATTGCTTTTGTGGGAAATCTTCCCCCGATCCATCCATAACAATTCACCAATTCCAGGAAACTTTCAATTTTCGCAACTCACATCGATCTTAGTCGATTCATCACTTATTCTATTCCTCAAGAGCTCCATAGGTATTTCCTTTCTCAGAAATTTCACTACTAAGGAATCTTATCTCATCAGGCCCACAACTCGTGCTCTTCACAATTAGCAGCACAAAACGAGCATTTCCTTAGAGTCCGTAGGATACTCTCGAAAGTTATTCATGTTTCTCATGACTCCTTAAATGAGTCTATTCATCGTCTCTAAAGACGGTAATAATCAATCCAATTATTCATTGGATACTTAATCTGACTTTTATCAGTTTCTTTCGACCAGGTGTCGAATCTTCAATCTGTTCTTCATACTTTTCACTTGAAAGCTCAAACCTTGGCCCTCCACTCTAATGAGTCCCCACTTGAACTACACAACATTTTGTTCATTTTTGTCCCACTTTTCTCAAGAAGCATTAGTGTCTTGACTTCTTGATTTTACAACTAGCTAATGCGACCTTATCTTAATTTCGTCCAATCAACTGAACCTCGACATCATCCTAGAATTCAACGTTGTTCACAGGACAGCTTCTCGAACTTGACTTTCAGAAATCATTCAAGCTTGTGTCCTCCTCATTAGTTCAAACGTTTCTTTTTAGCACCAAGACAATTGGTATATTTTTGTTTTTCTTCCTTACACAGTAGGATCTCTTATCCTATGAAGGAAACCATATACTTCAGAACCATTCTTTTACTTTGAATCCACCTTGTCTTTCTTATCCTATAGGACATCCGTCTTGGAGTCTTGCCAACAGCAGTTCCCTTACTTCTGGATTCTAATGCCACCACACTTTAGCATTCTCCTTCCAATAATTCAACCACCTCAAGTGACAAGTTTCATTCTTCCTTAGTCCCCACAAATTCAAATTTCAGATATTCAATTAGACTTCCTCAAGTCGCCTTGCGATTACAATCTAAACACCCTTTTTGCTCATTTATCCATTCATTAAAGTCGCAAGTAACTAAGACCATCAAGTCCATTTACCTTTCTTTCCAACAATGATCATGTTATGATCCAATCGTCCTTAAAGACAACGTCGTATTCTCTAGGGGTGATAACTCACAATGCCACTTTTAGTGGTTTCGATCCAACCTCAATCAATCTCATAAAATCCCCATGGTCTGACAGTCTGACACATCAGTCTCCTTATTATTCCTCACGACAACAAAAGGTTAATCACCGTAAATCTTATGTCATAGTAATAACATTTCCTTACAGGCACATTCTATGTTCCATAAGTGATGTTCTCTTTTCTCACAATCCATGAACAGAAATTCTCTTTCTTATTCCTCTTCCGATCATCCACTTCTTTCCTTGATGTCCATTACGGTTCATCAGATTCAGGAATAACAATTAGCCATAAGGCTTCAATTCCAATCCACTCAGAGACTTCACATCTCATTTAAAGGGTCCTTGACCACCCTTAATATGCTTAGATGACCTTGAGAACTCTGTCTCATAATGATCAACCTTCCTCAGGTCCTTTCAAAGCTATGAAAGTTCAGGCAATCCTTACTCTTGAGTAATCTCAGAAAGGTACTTTCCATAGAATAATTCGACGAAGACAATCCAGGCAAATATCCTGCCTTCAAGGGAAATTCTTCCTTTGGTGACCTTTCATTAATCATCGACAGCCTCTTTAGGCTAATAACTATTAGAGTCGCTTCTCTTCCTCAATGAATTCAATACCTCTAAGGTTCTTTTCCAAATTCTCAATCTAGAGAAAGGCAGTTTAGGCATCATTTTCTCCATCGAACCTTAGTCAATCTCAGCCTTATACATAGTTCCACAAGCTTTCCATCGAGCGATTTTCATTTTCTATCGTCTTTCCTATGATCTCTACCATTCTCTTTGCTAGCAAAAACAACTGTAGTCTTAGTGACTGAGATAACAATGGCAGCTCCTTCTCGAGTCTACCTACCCATCTACTTTCTCATTTCCCTTCAAAGTTCTCATGACCCTTTCGACTCTTAGGTTTTGTACAGTCCACAAGCTCGAGCCAAACGCTTTTCTAGCACTCGTATTCTGGTTACTCATCTTTTCTCAATTCTCACAATACTCTTCAATTCTAGAGTCATTTCATATCTTGTATACTCGAGCCAATGCTCCTCTAGTGTCCATTCTCTTATCGTTCAACCTCATTAGGTCCTTATGGCACTCGAACCACTACAATTCCCTCAAGGAATTAAAGACTTAAGTCATCTACTCGAGTATAGCAGTCTCAGGCTGCTCATCTCATCATCTATCACCATCAAACAACCATCCAGTGGACCCTATGCAACTCTCAACTAATTGCCAATTATCTAAGGGTTCCAAATCATCCTTAAGCAGCAGCCACATATCAAACTAGCCTCAACTAGGCAATTTCTCAATTAACAGTCAACTACTAAGCAAACCTTAGCTCGACAACTATCAAACAAGCACTCAAGGCATCAATTCTATGAGTTAATCACTTATACATTAAGTCTAGAGGCATCTGCCACTCTATCATAAACGGGACAGGCTATCTCATTCTCAACAGACATCAGTTCAATGGGTATAAACCCCACAGGTCGTCTAACCTCTCAGTTATACCTTGACCAAGCCAATCACATGATGCCAATCATACAACATGCCTAATAGGCCCATCACAAACATCACTTTTCTTTTTCAAAGGGCATCCACTACCAAGCACGAAGCTTTTAACCATGCCATTTTCGATCATTCTTTTCGAGGATCAATCACGTGCCATACATCTCTTAACCACAATTGGACTCAACCTAATACCTAGACTTTCCCTTTCAAGTTATGACTTGGGTCATTCCTGCTTCTTGCCATCCTAGAAGCCTGCCAAGAGCCGCTCCTTGTTCGGACCTCTCTGTCCCGGCGATCACTCCCCGCTTTCATTAGTCCTGGCCGTTGCAAGTTGTCCCAAGTCATACATCTACGAAGAAAGCCCCGTTCCACATGTCCCATACCATGTTTCATTACGGTTTATAGGTATTCCATCAACTTGTCCCATACCAAGCAACAGTTTATTAAGTCCAACAGCGATAAGTTCATACATGCACCCTCATCAACTTTCGTTTCAAAGCCACCAACACATGCAAAGCATGTTCGTTCTCACCACTTGTCATACCACATCGTCTCCACATCAAACCTTATTCATAGAAAACCTCTAGTTCCACAAAGACCATCGTCTCTCACAAATCAATTGCCTATATTCAACCATATACCTCAAATCTAGTTGTTATTCAAGTCAAATCCATATGCATTCGATCACAACTGATCTTTAATCCAAATATTCCTTCCTCGCTTTCTTGTATACACCTCATTTCATACCATCCAGGGTCATCAATAGCAATCGATAATTAAACCATCAGGATACAACACAATTCAAGCCCAAATCTACTAATGCCAATCATCTCTTTATAACTCATACTCCCCAAGTTGGGTCATTGACAAACCACAATCACAATCATATAACCCAATCGACCCTTCATTCATAAGCTATTTTCTAGCAACCTCAAATCCAAGCTTCTGACTCCTCAATTTCTATTCACTTCCTTGTGAGTCTAATTCATAAAATCACTCAAGATCATCCATTAAATCGGCACTAGGACCATTAGAATACTATACAAGTTCAAGCTTATAGTCCTCAAGATTCAGCAATCCACGCTTATCCCTCAAGGTCTCACTACCTAATTGTTTTCAAGTCATCGCTCCTTATCACTCCAAGTCTCAATCACATTGGATCGAGATGACCTTACTTTGATACCACTTAAACGAGGATGTCACGCCCCAAACCTATCAGGCACGCAAAATCCCACCAGAGTCGTCTTGTCTCGATGGTACCCAAAATCCGTCGGCCAATAATTTATAACTTCTAAATGATACAAGCATACGGAAGCGATGAAACTTCTCCATTCAATTCATTCTTAAGATGACTTAGGACATAAGGTATGCCTTCTTATAAATACCAACCACAGGTTCAGAGGGTAAAACTCTAACTTCGAGGTAACATGAAATCTCTAAAGTCACAAAAGTGTAAATCCATTTCCTATAATTACTTCTTCAAATACCGATCATTGGTAGACTTAGATTTCCATTGCTTGAGACTTGAAAAAGTTAATCCCACGATGGGGTGAGATATGAATTTCAGCAAGTTCAACCTAAACCTAGACCAAACCATTAGTCCTCCCAGATTATGCAATAAAACGATAGACAAGGATTCATTGGTAAAACAACACATGACAATAAAATATCAAGGCACCTCGATACGTCTGGCATATTGCAATCACGATTCAAGGACAATCATATCATCACAGCCAAGCTTCATACTAACACAACATTAAATCCATAAGCAAAAGGTGTGTCCTCAATTTCATCACAACTTTCAATTCCAATGGCTGAGCCCGCGTCAATACGCATCAGACTAATCACGAATTTAATCTCAATGGCCAAGCCCGCGTCAATAGACATAATGCTAATCATGAATTTAATCCCAATGGCCAAGCCCACGTCAATACCATTAGGCTAATCATGAATTTAATCTCAATGGCCAAGCCTGCGTCAATAGACATAATGCTAATCATGAATTTAATCCCAATGGCCAAAGCCCGCGTCAATATGCCTCAGGCTAATCAAGGTCTCGATTGGCAACCCGCGTTCTGACGCATCAGGTTCCAAAGGCCATTTCGATACTTGTGTCGACACGTATCAAAACTATCTCGCGTTCTGACGCATCAGGATATCAATTCTCTTTTCAATAGCTTTGCCCGCGTCAATACGCCTTAGGCTTGGTCTGCATCATTACACCTCAGACCATCAAATTGACAAACCCGCATTAAACGCATCAGATTTTGAATGCCATTCCCGACCTGTGTCGACACATAATCAATCGTGTCCCGCGTCTCAACGCATGAAGACATTAACCACCATAACCTCGCGTCTCAACGCATCAGGGTACTAGCCATCACAATCTCGCGTCTCAACGCATGAGGGTGCCATAAGCTCTTAGGCTTACAAATCAAACTCCCCTCTTAAGGAACTTCATAATCGAGTACAATTTTTATCAGCCAAGTAATGAATCATTATCATGCAAGACGTCAAGGCCAAACACCCACGAGGTGATATCAAGTACATAGCAAGACAGTTAATCTAACAATTTGTTCTCTTGCCAACTCATTCATATTTCTCAAACAGTCACCATTCAAGACCAAATATCACATAGCCATACCAGCATCCATGTCAATCGAATGCACACAACAACAATTTAGCCATGAGAGTTATAATTTCTCATCATCAGGAGTACACACAACTCACACCTCCATTATCTCAGTCGATCATGAACAATCAATGCAATAGACTCCCAAATTCATCAATATATCATCCAAACGCATCCAGTAGTGTCCTAACTTCCTAGCAAAGGTTTAGGAGTCACTTAATTTTCAATTAAATCTGTTAAATTCCCTCCAAGACTCCTCCAAAGATTCGGTTCCCTTGATTCCAAAACAGGACAGCCATGCGACCTAATCCAAAGTTCGTCAAACCATCAATTTTTCTTTTCCCATCACCAATTCACAGAGCATACACCTCATTAACATATCGATTGACATCCTCATAAGCCTCAACGATGAAATTGGAGCTCAATTCCATCACGTACAACCCCCAAAGTTTCGGTATGCACAGAACCGAAATAGGGCATTCTCGATTCTGTGTGTATCTCACTCAATCAGCCTATAAGCTACCATAAATCCTCAAATTATCCACTAAACTACTTGCTAAAATAAGGTTCTAGGTGTTAGAGAGTCTTACCGAAAGTTTGAAGCCAAGGCGACGCTCGGAAGTGCTCGAACAACGCCGGTTCTCACAAGCCTACCGCCGATCAGTTTCTGTCCATCAAAGGCAACACCATTTCATCATCAAATCTCCATCAAATTCAACCCAAATTTTTACCACAACTCAGTCTACATGTGCCATTGATGTTTACGAAATTTGATCGAAAGATTTGAACGATTAGAGGTCATATGGAGTCTAAACAGCAGCTTACCTCCAGCTGTGACAGTTTCCGTTGACTCTCGGGAAAATGGCTGGCCGGAGCTCCTTAGTGGGTCAAATGCCGCGATTCAACTTGAGCTTGTCGGCAAGAGGATGAGGAAGACGCTGGTTGTCGGCTTAGTGGCTGGAGGTCATCGGAGACGGTGGTCGACGGCAGCGAAGGCGGCGGCAGAGTCTGGTCGGGCGGGTGCTGCTCTCGGCGTGAAGAAGAAGAAGAATGGCTATGGTGGTGAGGTTCTCCGCAGAATGAGGGAATAAGAGGGGTATATGCACAAATTTGATGGTCAACCATGAAGAATGCAAGGTTAAAAGTTGTTCAATTAATGCCAACTCTTCATCCATTGTCACTTGTCTCTATGTCAATCAATGGCTCATCCAAAGGCTGTGATTTTTCTTGATTTTCGGCAGCCTATAAGGTGTGTTCAATGACCAAAATGCCCTCATCTTTTTATTAAAGCAAGGCCAAGACTTGATGGGCAAAATAGTAATTTTACCCTTAACGTTCAGAACATCATTTTTCTAATTCCAATTTTCTTCAATGAGGCGACGTCCAATTCGATTAGAACGTTGGAGTCTTTATTTTTTATTTTTTTTTCAATTTTGAAATTTCATTTCATATTTCATGTCTCGATGGGTCGAAAATTCGAAATGTCACACACTGGACAAGTTGAAAGTTGATGTTGATGATGAGAGAAATTCAACAAAGAAAGTTTGGGGACTCTTATATCTTGTCTAGAAGATTTTAGGTCTAAGTTTCTCAAGTTAGTTGGTTCACCTATAATACACAAGTTTTCAGATTGCTTACTTGTTAGGTGCTAAGAAGCCGAAGGGTTGACTGCATTGACAGATGTCAGTATCCTTCTCAAATTCTTTTAATGTTGCACGTTATGTTGTGTCTACTTTAAGAGAACGGTGTGAGGATGTCTTTTTATTCGAGATACAAAAATCTCCTCTTGTTATGGCATATCAAGAGGATCCTAAGGAAGGCAAAGTCTGAGAGAACAAGCAGAACATGAAGTATAGGCGCATGAAAAGAGCTTTCAAAAGATGTTTTTATCAATGACGACGAAGCAGATTCGAGGACGAATCTTTTTCCTAGCAGGGGAGAATGATGCAAATAAATCTCGCGATCTCCGTAATATTGCGAAGATTACATAATATTGCGTATTTTCTATTTTAGGCATTTTTGTAATTTTAATGTTTTTAGTTATGTTATTTAATTCTAGTGTCATTTTCGTAATTTTGTGTTTCCTAGGTCAATTAGGCTTAGCACCATATATAAAGATGTTTAGGGTTCATGGAAGAACAATTTATAACAGACATTGATATTTTCGTTGATTTTGATAAAATCACGCTTGAGTGAACAGTGGTTCCTCGTTATCATTTAGATTTTTCTGTTTAGCCTTGCTTTCTATCGCGCTCCGGCATCAGAGTTGGTCATGTAATTTAATTAAATTCATGTCCATTCTTAGGATAGTTTGCATTTATCTATGACATTGCATTTAGAATAGAATTCATGCATTCATATAAAAATCAAAATTTTTAAAAAAGAACTATCTTGCATGGCACATGCAATTAAAAATAAATCAATCCTAGCATGCAATCTACATGATGAATTAATTAATTAATCTAAACATGTGACTCTGTGTGGTATGGAAAAAGACGAGGCAAGAATAATATGGCAATTATTTTTTTTATTATTTTCGAGTGAATTTCTTTCCTAAAATAGAACTATGCCAAAACGATGTTTGTCTTGCATATTTTAGAGTTTAAACTTACCTAAACTCTAATATATTAAGTTGTAAGATGTCAACAGTTGCCCCTCTTTGAGTAGAGCCTCATAGAAGTTTCGCTCAAAGACAAATTGAACCCTAAATTTTGACCATACAAATGATGAATGATAATTTTTGCGGGGTTATTAATCTCAATTTTTATGCAAAGAAATAATGCATGATAATGCAAGCAATAAATAACGTGCACAAAGGCTTCTTACTTCATGCGAAGCGGTAAAACATACTTAGTATACGGTGTTGACACCCGATTTTGAATCACTCTTTTCTAGTTTATTTTTGAAAAATTCATAAACAATTCATAAAAAGTTTTAAAAAAAATTTATAATCAATTTTGAGAGCCTTGGTCAAGCCCAAAGAATCATTTTTTATCAAAAAATAATTTTGAATATTTTTCACATTTTTTAGTATTTTCAAAAAATAGGAAAATGTATGAAAATTCAAGAAAAATAGCATTCGATGTGACAAAAATATAGAAAAATATTCAATATTTTTATTTTAATTCCCTTGTCTTCTTGACCTCATAAACATTAAAAATTTAAGTTCAATTTTATGTGTTTCTTTATTACACATATAGTTGAACTTGAGTAAAAAATGTCATTTGTGACATTTAATTTGCAATCTTACATTTTAAGAGTCCTGTCATTTAATATGATTGTCCTTCATTGCAATTTAGTCCAATTGTTTGCTTAAATTGCTCAATTGTATGATTTGGTTAAAATTGCACATTTTATTGCAATTTAGTCCTTGAAATTGGTAGAATTGAAATTACTTTTAATTCAAGGACCTCCATCACAAATTGAAACAACTAGCTAATGTTTTTCACCATTTTGAATCGATTGGCATAGGTCATTTGGTCCAATTTCACCGTTGGAGCTCTCAATTTCGTAATTTTCCTTATTACAATTAAAAATAAATTTGGGGTTTTCATGTAAATTGACATGAACTTTTGGGTAAAATCACTTTTCTAGATAATATTCATGCTCCAAGTTCGATTTTGAGGCTTAACCGTAAAAATTCCTAACGAATTATGATTAATTATGGGAAAAATCAAGTTGAACCGGTTCTGACCGGTCAGACCAGTCGAACCGGTCCAAATAGTACATCATCTTCCCCAAATTTTCACGCGACTTTTATAGGTTTGAAGGCTGAATTTCAATCATGAAATTGAGGGCCAATTTGGACATAATCAAAGGGATTATGGAGGGAGTTTGGTTCCTCACTTCAAGATGAGTCAATCGGGACCAATCTTGTGGCCAATGATCATCAGAGCAAAGCGGAGTCAACGCCGTCGCGGCCGTGAAAGTCAACTTCATAGAATGGTCAAATCAGACATCCATTTGCATACGTCGAAGAGCCATTTGAGCTTGACGGAATGGCCCATCATCTCCACCGTCGTTTGAACCAAATGGCACGTACGATCACATGCCATTTCAAGTCGATGGACACCCCCCAATCGGCTCCAAAAAATGAAAATGGAGATATAGCCTTTCGGGGGCTTTCTAAAAGGGGAGAGGTTCTCATTCTATTGGAGGAGAATAACAGAATAGAAGAGAGAGAGAGAGAGAGAGAGAGAGAGAGAACAAGAGAGAAAGCTCGCTCTCCGGCCCCTGTCATCGAGAGCTTGAGCTCAACCTATGAGCGATCAGTGGTGGCGATTCAGGCTGAACTAAGCTACAATTCCACTTTGAGAAGCTTGCCTAAGCTCTATAGAGTTGAACGCACCAGTTCACGTCTTCTACGATCTCGAAAAACAGTAAGTCGAATTTCGAGCTTGATTCCTATTAGTCAATGGCAAAGCCTCACCCTAGCTTCTATCCTTATAATTGATGTGTGCGTATTATATCTGAGACATCACTAAGCACTTCTCTGTATTTTGATTGCATTGAAATCGAGTCGAACCCTGCATTCGAACCCCGTTGCCATCGCCGATTCAGTCGAAATTTGTCTAGGTTATCCTAGACCTTACCAGGTCAATCTGATCTATAGATAAGAGTTCTGAACTTATCTAGATGCGATTGTGTGAAGGAATTAGCCCGATATGCTCTTTGTTGCATGATTAGAGTAGCCATTGCCGATTTAATTCAAGATTGCATGTGTTTGATTACATCGATGAAATGCTTTGATTCTGACATATATGAAACTAAAAGAGTAGACGAATCGAACGGCAATAATTTCGCATCGATCGGACAAAGTTTCGCCTCCGATCAATGGCGGAGAAACCTCGGCCATCCATCTAGTTACCGTCGAGAGGTTGAAGACGATGACGTGTCAGAGTCAACCGGTCAAAGGTCCATTTGGCACTCAGTGATTGGTCCACATGTAAGCCTAGTCAGCTCGGCCGTTAATCTGTTAGGCTGAGTCAGCGAATAGATCAGACGATTGAGGTTAATCACATCTAATTTTAGTAGCCATCCGATTGGTAATTAGGACATTAGTTAATCAAAAAATGCAAAAACAGTGTCATTTAGGTTAGTGGTCGAGCAGCGTCATTTAGATTAATAAGAATGAAGGGTCTATATCAATTTGACCATTCTAATCGTAACCGTTGATTTTAGTAATCCGATCGAATGGCGTAGGATTAGTCACTGCGCGATTCTGATCGTAGATTTTGGTATGCTAATCTAAGGATGGTGACTTCGCCACGTGGGCGAGTTTGAAGCGTATGATTGGATATTAGATTTTTAGAAAATCTGAAAAGGTTTTAAAAATTAGAAAAATAAAAGAAAAGGTTGAACAGCGTCGTTCCGTGAGGTTTTCCGCGTGAGTCCAGGTCAGGGCCGGGTATTCGGTCCACATGGATCGAGTTAACCAGGTCCAAATAATTTCTAAAATAAATATTTAAAAAAAATAGAAAATTCTAAAAAATGTTAGAAAATTCTAGAAAATCCCAAACAAATTAGAAAAAATTGTAAAAAAAAATTCTAAACACTCCAAAAATTTCCAAAAATTGAAGAATGACTACTGACAACTGGTCAATCATATTTTTTAGATTTCTTATCCATTCTTCCTAAAATTGTCGATTTTGCCCTTTGGGGGCAATTCAACTCCGCTTTGTATATGAGATAGGTCGAAAATACCAATATAAGGATTAGGGTGAGTTAGGTAGCCTATTCTTCTGATTGCATTTTCAAATCTCTTCTCTTTTTTTCTTTTTCTTTTTCTTTTTTTCTGAAATGACGATTTTAGCCCTTAAAAGAGTAAATTGTCTTTCATATTCCAATAAGTCATGAAAATTGCTCAAAGTTATGATTTGGGTCTGGTGGATGACCAATACTTTTGTTTGAGATTTTCACTTCCCTTTATCTTCTGAAATGACGATTTTACCCCTTAAAGGGTAAATCATTTCCAAAATTTCAAAAAATTCTAAAAATCACTGGAAAATAAGAAATGAATTCATTTGATGATCAATCCTATTTCCTACTCCTATAGACTCTAGACATCTTCTGAAATGGTAAATTTTCCCTTTTCGGGCAAATTGTCCCAGATTTCTTCAAAATTATGATTTTGCACCTCATGGTCAGGTCATGTCTAAATCACTCCTAAGCCATGATTGACACTTCTCTAGGCCAATAGTGTCTTATTAGGGATGTCATGATGTATTCATGTGACTTATACGCATGTCTTGGATCCTTAATTTGCGCACCTTCTTTTTACTGATTGTGAGTGCTATGGTAGTCATTATTATCTACATGAACTCCTAAATTTAGAATTCATACCTCACTCATCTACATTAAATCTTAAGGTTATATAATTCAGTCAACTTCGGTATCTATCGACACCTGGTTTCATATTAACCTTTTTTCAGTTTATTTTTGAACAAATCATAAAAGTCTATAAAAAGTCAAAAAATTGCAAAATCAACTTTGGTGGCCTTGGCTAAACCCAATGAACCATTGTTTACCAAAAAATAATTTTCAATAAATTTCGTATTTTTTTAATATTTTCAAAAAAATAAGAAAATACTCAAAAAATTCAGGAAATATATCATTGGAGGTCCCAAAAATATGAAAAAATAGTCAATATTTTTCTTTTAATTTCCTTGTATTTTTTACCTCATAAAGAGTCCAAATTCAAGTTCAATTTTATGTATTTCTTTGTTACATGTATGATTGAATTTGGTAAAAAAATATCAATTGAGTCTTTTAATTTGTAATTTTGGCATTTTTAGGGTCTTGACATTCAATATGATTGTCCTTCATTGTAATTTAGCCTGATTATTTGTACAAATTGCTCAATTGCATGAATTTGATAAAATTGCATACTTAATTGCAATTTAGTCCTTGCATTTGGGCATAATTGAAATTACTTCCAATTCAAAGGCAACCTCTACAAATTGAAGCCATTACCCAATATTTTTCATCATTCTGAGTCAATTGGCATAGATGGTTTGCTCCAATTTGACCATTTGAGCCCTCAATTGCACAACTTTTTGATTTGCAATTAAATGAAAAATTTGGGGGTTTTATAAAAATTGGCTAAAACTTTTGGGTAAAATCACATTTTTAGATCAAGTTCATGTCTTAAGTTCGACTCTGGGTTTAATTATGAAAATTTCCCACAAAAATTGGTTAATTTTGTAAAAATAGAGTCGTACTGGTTCTGACCGGTCGAACCGGTCCGCTACAGTGTCGTCTTCTTTCCCTGACTCCCGTGCAAATGAATAGTATAAGGCCGAATTTTGATGGTGAAATTGATCGACCAATCAACTGCAATTAAAGACACACTGGTGAGCGTTTAATCCTTCAGGCCATTTCTTGTCGATTAATACCGGAATAGCGACCAATGGTCGTCGAAGGAAGGCGAAATCTACTGGTCAACGTTGCAATGGCCATGAAAGTCAACTTTCACAGAATGGCCAAATCGAACGCCCATTCGCTCACGCCGATGGACCATTTCGACTTAATGGAGTTGCCCACCATCTCCAGCGCCGTTTAGACCAAATGGCACGCACTATCACGTGCCATTTCAAGCCAGTATATACCCCCCGAACGGGTGCCAAAATTGAAAAAGGTTATATAACCTTTGCGGACTTATTCTTGAAGAAGGAGGTTCATTCGATTATTGAGGGGCGAACAGAATTGAGGGAGAGTAGAGAGGAGGGAGAGCTCGCTTTCCATCGCCATTGTCGAAAGGTTGAGCTCGAATTTGCAGAGCACCGATTAGGCCTTTTCAGGCCAAACTAAAGCTTATAAAGGTCATCAGGAGGTCGTCCGAGTTCTAAGGAAGCGATCGTTGTAGGCCGCATCGCCTGAAGGCACGGAAACAGGTGAGTCACAACCTTAAGCTTCTCACTGTGCATCAATGGCGACTTGCCTTACACTCGATCATTCTTGCATTTCTTATGTGCGTTTTACTTCCTGAACATTATTGAGCATGGTTGCAATCCTCTTTTGTGTCAATTTTGCATAAACTCTCGCGTTTGAGCCTCGAAAATCTTCTCACTATTATCAAACCTGCCAAAACTCTCTTAACTCAAGTTACCCTAAACTAGGTCAATCGGACCTGAAGGCAAGTATTCTAAAGCTCATTAGAAGCTTCTATGCGAATGAATTAGTCTTAAATGTCTTGTTCTGTTCGATTAAGGTGTTATGTCTACTTACTGCGCATGCTTCGTCATCCTTGATTCTGTAGATGAAATCGTATGATTCTACGATATGTTGTGCACAACGATGAGACAAGTTCATTGGCGTCGGTCTTTTGTAATTCCATCGAGATTTCACCATTAGATCGTCATCAGAGGTTTTCAGCCGTCCATTTAGGTATCGTCGAGAGGTTGAAGACGATGCATACGTGGCAGGTCAACGAGTCAAAGGCTTAGGTGGCAGAAAGTGATTGGTCCACGTGGATGTCGAGTCAGCTCGACCGTTATTCTGTTAGGCCGAGTCAGTTTAGATCGGATGACCTAGATTAATCGAGTCCTATTTTTAATGGTCATCCGATTAGAAATTAGAAATATGCAAAAATAATTTTATAATCAAAAAATCAAAATAAACTAAAACGGTGTCGTCTAGGTTAAGTGTCTAGTAGCGTCGTTTAGGCTAGTGAGGACGGACGGCCCAGATCGAGTCGTAGCTTTTAATCGTGGCCGTAGATTCAAATAATCAGATCTGACGGCTAGTGTTCAGTTGCCTCTTGATATGGGCCATAGACCTCGGTCAGCTAATCCAAAGGCCATGCAATAGCCACGTGGTTCAATAGGCACCGTCGGATTAAATCTGAATAATCGAAAATTAAAAAAACCTGAAACGGTGTGGTTTTAGAGCATGGGTCTCACGGGTTCGGGTCTGGGTCGGGTTGTCCGACTCGAGTGGGTCGGGTCGACCCGGTCCGAATCATATTTCTTATAAAAAATTCAGAAAAATGATTTTAAAAAAATATAAAAATCAGAAAAATCCTAGAAAATTCTAAAAAAATGTTATAAAATGTTAGAAAATCCCAAAAAAAATGTAGAAAAATTATGGAAAATTCTTAGACACTCTAGAAATTCTCAAAAATTGATGAATAACCACAGACAACTGGTCAGTCCTATTTTTGGGATTTCTTGTTCGTTCTTCTAGAAATTGACGATATTCCCCTTTAGGGGTAAATCGCCTCTGCTTAGTATATGAGATAGGTCGAAAATGTCAAAATAAGAATTAGGGTCAGTCGGATGACCAAATATTATGCTTATGCTTGGGTTTTCGAATCTCGCCTTTTTTTCTAAAAATGACGATTTTACCCCTAAAAAGGGTAAATCGTCTTTCTTATTCCGATCGAGCCATGACAATTGCTGAAAATTAGGATTTGGGTCAAGAGGTCGATCAATCCTTCTATTTGGGATTTCAATTCTCATCACCTTTTGAAATGACGATTTTACCCCTCAAAGGTAAATCACTTCTAAAATTCCAGAAAAATTCTGAAAGTTCTTGAAAAATAAGAAATGAATTGGTTTGGTGATCAATCATATTTCCACCATCTTTTGACTCCATATTTCATCTGAAATGACAAATTTACTCTTCTTGGGCAAACTGTCCCAAAACTATTCAAAATTATGATTTTGCCCCTTCAAGGGCAAATCATGTCAAAAACACTCATGTGCCTTGATTGACACTTCTCTGGGCTAATAGGGCCTTACTAGGGATGTCACGCTGTATTCATGTGATTTATCCGCATGTTTTGAATCCTTTATTTGCGCACTCATTTTATTGACTGTGTTTGTTAAGATAGTCACTCCTATCTGCGTGAATTCTTAGATTTAAGGTTCGCACCTCACTCATCTGCATGAAATCTTAGGGTTAGATAAATCATTCGACTTATGTGCCAAAAGGGCATCAACTCCGACAGTTGACATAATAAAGTCCCCGATTCCATTTTTCTAGTTCCGTAGAATTGAATAGAAAGCTCCCAGCTGGTTGATGGTGTTTCCGATCGTGCCCTCGGTAAAACGATCGGTGGCAATTCCTTGGCATGTACACGTATCACATGTCACTAGATCATACCGAAGGTCGACCACGTATATCGCCATTATGACTTAGATGACGGGCCTTGGGAGAGGCTCCCATCTGGCCAGAGGGGACGGCCCATTAACCCATCGAAATCTCTCATCGGGACAGACTGGCGACTCCACTAGAGACTTAATATTCCATTTTCTGCAGATGCTCTCAAAGATAAGGTACATACCCTAACCATTGTGTTAAATGTTTTTGCAGATTAGAGAAATAAGGGGTGGAATGTTTGTTGACATATTTCATGTAGGTTGGAGTTGGGATTGCATGTTTATTTTTACGTATAAATTGAAGCAGTGTTTGATACAAATTGATATACATGACCTTATATTGTGATGATCACGACATATCTCACACACTGGCAGTCAAACCCCAGCTGTAACCACCTCTAGGTTACCTTAGATAGGGAAACGAAACAAAAGAATCTTGTGTTTGATGGCACTTGAGACTTTAGTGTTCGTTCCCGCTCACAATCCAAATTGGTGATATCTAGCCCTCTTGGGTGGGTACTCTTGGGGAGGAATCTGCCATATTTGGATCGTGAGAGTCTAAGCCATAGGTTACTCACCTGATTTTATTTTTAGAGTATATTCCCACTTGTTTCATGTGCATGTTTGTGGAAAGTTGATATAACTAAAACCACCCATTGTTACAGAGGAATATTGGACGTTCCCCATGTTTCGGTTGGTAAGGCATTTACTTTTAAATGTATTTCCTTACTCCCGATTTTATGATACGTTCATGTGTTGGATATTATTCACATCTACATGCATTGCATACATTCTGAAATCATTCAAGTGACTGATTGAAATAATAATGATAGGGGATAGGATGTCGTTGTTTCCTAGAAGTTCGACGGAGTTGGTAACCTTCGAATACCTAAGGAAAGTCATTCATCCTGGGTTGAACACAAGGTTGCATTTTACTAGATTTGTGCATGGCCGAGAGCTGACTGGACGTAAATTGGGATATGTCGAAGATTGCCAGACTAGTTATTATGTCAATAACCTTAGGTTTAAGCAGCGAGCAGAGGAGATGCTCAAGCACTATCTAGAGATGAAAATGCAGTATCGCAACGGTTTAGCTGGAGAAGCATATGCCCGCCGAAGAGCTGAACGTCAAGCTAGGGGGAACCAACCGATGATCTCTCTTTGGGGAAAGAAAAGACGTCCTGCAACCAAAACGAAGCCAAGGTGTATCATACTCAAAAAGACAAAACCAAAGAAGGCCCCTGAAGTCATTACATCATGGACTAGAGAATGGCCAGAGGAATTAAAGCATCTCAACGGACCTGCCAAAGATTATTCTTCATAATCCGAAGGATGCTCAACTAAGGAAGAAGTCCTAATCACCGAACGGTATCATGAAGAGGGGCAAGACAAAGATGTAATCAAGGAAACCCTGATGACCCATTACCCCGAAGAAGATTAGATCTTGGGGAGGGATAGCTTAGATCCCACATTTTATTGGCCTTTTATAGCTTTCTTGTCTTAAAATAAATCTGATTGGTATCTTCCCCCTCTTGAGACCTCTCTCTATCACTCTATCATAATATATCCTTTTTGTAATAAGGAATTTCTTCTGCTATGCCTGCAGTTGATGCCTTGACTAATGGAATGTGACGTTGTTATTTCCTTTAGTCACAAGATGATTATGACTAATTGCATAATTCACTTGTTTGAAATTCAAATTAGACCTTGAGTCGGGTCTTTCGTACCTGAAAGAGATTCTCATTTCCATTTCATTGACTGGAATATGCAATTAAACCAAATCATGCATATTTCATGACATTAGCATAATCACATGTTTAAAGTAATCTTTGGTGATTGATTTTTTAAAATCATTTGCATATTTTAGACTTGAGGGAAAAGAATAACATCCAAGTATTCAAGGTCCCTCGAGCTAAGCTCTAGCCTGGTGGGGCAGCATGAGTGAAGCCAGCCAGAAGTATGCTAGATCGCGGCTAGGATATATGTTAGACCTGCTAAAGATTGAATGTTCACCTGCCTTTATCCAATCCATGGCACTCTATTGGGAACCCACCACCGCGACGTTCAGCATGGAAGGATTGGAGGTTTACTCTACCCTTGAAGAATATAACGCTGTCATTGGGGTTGAGTTTACTCACTTGTTAATCCAACCTCCCATGGAGTTTGAGCCTTTGAGTCAACTAACTGAATTCCTAGATACAAACCTCAACGAAATCAAAGCAGACGCCAAAAGTAATTATGGGCGAGTTTTCCTATCCTTTCTTCTAGATAGATTTCTCAACCTCCCTACTAGCAAAGGAACTAAATCTGGTAGAGTTTTTGTCTTGGCATTCTTTAACTTTGTCCTATCTTCGATATCGTCTGTAACTTTTGAACCTATTATGGCTGACGTGGTTAAACAAGTCTATTACGAGTGGGATTACTCGAACCTTATCCTCGCTGAAACCTTCCTCTCCCTCAACCATTTTGGGAAAAGCAAGAAAGGAATCTTTAGAGCCTCTAGTGGTCTCCTATACCTATGGTTCACATCCCATATAAAGCAATTTCATATCTATATGGGTTTCACTGAGATTAGCTCTGATGCCAATCCTTTTAGAACTTTCATCAAAACTCATACACGTATTCCTAAGTTCAACTTTAAAGAACGGAAGAAATTTCTTAGAACTTTAAAACCGGAACAACTCCGATGGTGGCTTAGGTTACCAACATTGGGCAAAGTCAGACTCGCGTGCGATGGCGAAAACCCAATCCCCTTATTAGGATTCACGGGCGGCATAGCATATTATCCAAGAAGGGTTATCCGACAGTTTGGAGCGTTGCAAGAGATTCTTTCATCACCACGACCAAGTGTTTCCTCATTTGACCTGCCAAGAGAGACCCTTCTAAGGAAGAAGAATCAATTCGAAGCTAAAGTGAAATTCATCATACACTTTTTGAAAGACTCCCAGACTGAAGACGTAGAATGGCTAGATGATATGGCTCATGAAATGAATACTCATAGGGCTTCTACAGAATACATTCGATACTTTGAGGCGACTAGACGCCGCTTTGTTGAGCCTTATGTCCCTGAAAACATCGTGTCATACGTGCCTGGAGTGGAGCCGTATATACCTGAAGACATGAAATCACCTTCATAGTCAAGAGATGAGGAATCTCAAACTGAAAGATCCGATCTTTGCTGGGACGATGAGGGAGCCTTAGACTCTAAGCACCCTAGACTTAGATAGACTATTCTATCAAGTGTAAAACGTATGAACATTATGATGTTTTCTTAGTATTCGAATACTCATTTGTATTAAAATGTTACTTCTGGCACATGTGTATAAGTATAAGCATATTTTGTCGACGCATCAAAAACTATTGTCAAAGATTGCGCTTCTTTCAATTTCATGAATTCTTTAAAAAATGATTGGAAGAACTGCTCACATGAGACTAAGGCTCACAACGTAGTCATTTTTCTCATTCATCAATAGAAAACATCTAATTGAAAGAATCAAGTACTTTCCTTATCTATCCTAAAGAGATATTTATTTGTTATTTTCAAATAAACAGGTACTCTTTAATCATGGAATTACCAAGACATAATTTTCGTACTCGACTTAAGACGAGAATGGAACAACAGGAGTTGACTCCACGAGGGGTATGTTGGAGATCCAGATAACTACTATGACTACCATGACTACCATGATGGCTGAAATTGAGGCAATGTTGGAATCCTCCCAAGCCAAGAAGACAGCAGTACCTAACCTGAACGACTCAGGTCAATCCTCAATACACAATATGTCTGACAAAGGGACAACTGAAGGAGCCCAACATGTCGTAGAGGACATTTATGCGCCAAATGTCCAGTCACAACTGAAGATACATCATGTTGTCATTAACCTCGAGAATGAGAAAAAAAGAAAACAGGCTGTGAAAACTGAAGCCGAAGCTAAGAGAATAGCCAAAATTGAGGAGTGCTTGAGTAGTTAAGGGCTATGAGCTAGCCCTTTTTGACAAGATATCTCATTTCGCCAAAATAGAGACTCCTCCGAATTACAAAAAGCCAAACTATGTAAGAAAGTAAATGGGACAGGTTGTCCATGTGCTCACCTCAAATATTATCTGCGTAAAATGGCGCACTATTCTGACTACATTCCTATGCTGATGAATACATTCCAAGAGAGTTTGGCGGGCGCTGCTCTAGCTTGGTTTATTGAGTTAGACCTTAATGATTATGATGGATTAGAGGATCTTGCTGAAGATTTCCTCAGGCAGTACAAGTTTAATACGGCTACGGCCCCGACAAGGAAAGATTTGTTACGAACCATGAAAGGAAGAAGCGAAATAGTCATAACATACGCCTAGAGATGGCGTGCTCTGGCAACTCAAGTAAAGTCGTCAATTCCGGAAGATGACTTGATTGACCTGTTCTTAAAAGCACTTCCATATGAGTACGTCGACAGATTAAACACCTCAGGATGCCAAACCTTTACACCCTTGTTAATGGTGGTTGAAAGATTGGAGTGGGCTTTGAGAGAAAAAAGGCCACAGGAAATTTCGACGAGAAAGCAATATCCCCTGAGAAAAGAAAGAGAGGCTGGAGTTGACATAACCTTTTTACTGGATTCCCAAAAACTCAAGGTGTTTACTAATTCTAATCAGGCTAAAGGAGGATCATCGTGGTCAAAATCTAAAGGGCAAGAGCCTAGGAAGAGGCAGCCTCAGAAGCAATTTTCTCAACTTCACATATCGTTATCCAAGTTGCTCCCAATATTATTATAGCAACACTTGGTAGCAAATGAACCTCCCAGAGCGAATCTGGTGAAATATCCTGTTTTTAATGAAAGTTAGACTTACACCTATCATATGGGTGAAAGAGGACACAATATAAATAATTGCTACATCCTTAAACTGAAGATTCAGGCTCTCATTAACAGTCAAATTTTGAAATTCGATGATGTGGCTCCAAATGGGCAAGAGAAACCACTCTCTGATCACCAAGCCGTTGGTGCAATATTTGCTGATGAAGGATAAAACCACCTTGAGCTGAAGGTGAATGTACCCAAGCTAACTAACATTCTGGCAATCACCTCGTCATATCCAAAAGAGGGAGAAGTGACGGCTGAAAGAAAAAAGCTATGTATTGCCAAAATGATGAGCTTAGGGATAATGTCGAGCATGGCTAATGAAAAGTTTGAAGGAATTAAAGCCTTGGTGAACTTAGAATGGAACCAGTTTGTGGTTGAAACCGAGTGAGGAAATATGTGGAATGTCCCACACGAAAGTCTGGTAGGCAACGTGGAGTTAATTACCGAACCAGAAGAAGAGCTTAACGAAGGCGAGCTAAAAGCTACCAAGCAAAGTCTGGCTAATCGCAGATTTGTAACTGAAGTACTAGAGAAAGGCGAGGTTATAGATAATCTGGGTAAGGATTCTGATGGGTACAATTTTAAAGTGAAGTACTCTGCTCCTCCTAGTTTCTTTCAGAGAATGGAGGATATTATTTCTGATAGGTGGGGAGGTATGGATGATCCTGTTCAACCAGAAGTCCAGAAGGATGTGATAGAGCTTTTTACAGAAGAACCTGAATCATCACTCAACCATGTGATATCGGAACATTTCCTACGTATGGAAGAACAAATGCATGATCTCTCAAAGGAAATGAAGATGTGTCATTTCGATTGACAACGTGCGGTCATCCTCAGACGATAGATAACAAGCTTGACACAGAGCAATACATTAGGATGAAGAAATTAATAGCCCAATGGCAGAGCTTGACTGAACTATTGGAGAGAGTAACGAGACACTTGAAGTTTGTAATATCAGGTGAGTCAGTGATGCTGATAAATACCACCATTCGAAATACGAAAAATTTCCAGAAGGTTTTGGCAATACTGTGGCAATGATTGAAGCTGCTACGATTGTAGTAATCAAACTGGATGAGCTTGCTAGCCTAACCCAAGAAGATGATTGTCCGGTTAAACCTATTGTAATTCGCCTACCAAGAGATGAAAATGATGATGAATCTGAACCCGAGGCACCCCGCCTGACAACAATGACCATACAAGTCCCACTAGTAGAAAACTATGACCCTAAGGCGGTCCATTGGAACTATGAAACGGGAGAAGTAGATGCTGTGATGAGGTTCGGATGATTTCACGCCCCAAGGGAAGGCGAATCTAAAAAGAATGAGGTGTCGAAAGAAGATGCAGAAAAACTCCTATCGATCGTTAAAATCAGTGAATTCAAGGTAATAGAGTAGTTAAGGAAAATGTCAGCCTAAATATCTCTATTCGATTTGTTCATCAACTCAAAAAAACATAAAGATGCGATGTTAAAGGTGCTAAATGAAATGTGTTTCCTCGAAACCATCAATGACATACAGTTAGGAGACTTTGTGGGGGCAGTCCTTCTTAAAGATCAATTAAGTTTCTCAGATGAAGATTTTCCCATGGAAAAAAGAGAGCATAACAAGGCCTTATACATCACTGCACACTGTAATGGAAAGAGAGTAGCACACATGCTAATCGATAACGGATCTGCTTTTAACATCTGCCCATTGGCTACATTGAGAAGCTTGGGCATAAAAAAAATAATTCAAACTTCCAAGGCAGCTGTTAGAGCCTTTGATGGGATGAGGAAAACAATGGTAGGCGAATTCGACCTGGATGTGCTCATTGGCCCAACTAAATTCTCTATAAACTTTCAAGTAATGGGTTTGCCAAGCGCATTTGGATTCTTGTTAGGGAGACCTTGGATCCACATCGCAGGAGCCGTACCTTCAAGTCTACATCAGAAAGTATGACTTATGATTGACAGGAAAGTAGTTACTGTCACGCCCCGAACCCAGCGAGCACGTAAACATCCTACTAGGCCGTAATCAAGTTGTGCCATCCAAGATCCTTTGGCCTTCACGTTCTCAAATCGCATACATATGGAAGCAAGAAACTACTCCGTACACAAATAAATTCAAAATGACTTAGGACAAAAACAAATAAAACACTTTTCAATCCAAAAAATACACCTCGTTCCAATGATCAAAACTAATCCACCAAATTAATGTACAATCTTTAAGGTCATCCAACGTCTTAAATATATTTAATCCGCTACTTCCTCAAATGCCAATCCTTAGCAAGTTCGGGCTTTCTTCGCCTAGGACTTGAAAAAGTTAAACTCTCACTGCAGTGAGATATAAATCTCAATAAGTAAAACCTAAATCTAGACCTGAACACCAGTCCCCCCAGACCACACACCAATGCTATCAGACGCAAGCATTCTGCAACTCAATATCACAAGGTATCAAACCGTCTAACATGTCAATAAGCCAGGCATGCATAAAAATCACAGCCACATATATTCAACCTCAAGGGTTCAAGCTCACTGCACATGCAACAAGTAATTCGATCCACAACTGTCATCACTTTCTCGTTTCCCCACGTACTCCTCTGGCACTCTTGCCAACTGACATCACTGGGGCCACAGCCCAATCGATGTCTTCGTATCACTAGGGTCACAGGCCAATCGATACTTTCAAGGCTCGCAGCCATTCGATGCCACTGGGGCCACAGGCCAATCGGCATTCTCATTTTATTCAAGATCACCACCATTCGATACCACTAGGGCCACAGGCCAATCGATATTCTCAATATCTTTCAAGCTTACCACCATTCAATACCACTGGAGCCTTAGGCCAATCGGTATTTTCATCATCAAGACTTTTAGTTAATTGGTACCATTGGGGACTATAGCCATTTATGTAGCATAGGCGTTAAAGCCAATTCACTAACAGGGCTCACAGCCAATAAATATCACAGGCACTATAGCCATTACCTAGGCATCACGGCTAATTAAACAATCAAGGGCTCAATAGTCACTTACGTCATAAGGCTCTCTAGCCAATTGAAGCACTAGCCAAACATAACATCAAGGCATATCACAATTCAATTGTCATACTATACCATTCAAGTCATGGAATCCGTTACTTAATCAAGCAATTCAAGCCCTAGGATTCACCAAGCATTCAATTCACTCAACCAATCAATCCAGTGGTGTCCTAGCATTCAGGTAAGGGTTTAGGAAACACTTACATTGAACGATTAGCAAAACTTCACACCAAGGGATCCTTTTCAATTCCACAAGTATGCAATCCACCAAGAATCCGTCATTATTCTAGAAAGATTTACCGATCTTGGATAAAAAATCATGAAATTCTCACTTCCATTAATCCAATCCCTCATTAGCCATATCATTGGCAATTCATGATGCCTTATCGATCAATTGAACACATGATAACACTTCCACGAACCCTTAATACATTCAGTTCATGCATCAATATACAAGGCCGAATGTAAGTCGGTGTTTTATGCACCAACTAGTCCTTAAATCATTTCAAATTTCCAATCCACTTCATACACACTCCATTAACATTTCACATCACATCTTATGGTATCTTTTGAGTCAATTTGAAGTCAAAATACTCTTTAATTAGTCCCCAACAGAATCGGCCAGCAAAGGTTCACTCACAAAACAGAACCGGTTTCGGGTTCAAATCACTCAATCATGCCATACTTCAATCCCTAGCCTCAACTCTTCACAAATGAACTTGCTAGGACCTTAATGTAAATGTTTAAGAAGCTCACCAAGTGATTTGAGATGGAACAACACTCCAAAGACCGCTGAATAGTCTGGTTCCTCCACAGTCCTCAAACGGGTAGAATTTGCTTGGTATAAACCTCCACAAACCAACCATGTACACCAATCAAAAATCATATAAAACTTTAATTTTAACTTGCTAAACTTTTATACTATGAGTTATGAAGAGTTCACTGAAATTTGAAGCCATTTGGAGTCCGGAAGTCCCCAAAAATCGTCCCTCTCCTAAACCGGTCAGAATTTGACCTTTGTCCACTCAAATAGACCTACGGGACAAACGGTTGGGCCAAATTAATCTCATAATACCTTATTAGAACAACAAGAATATACGCTTTAAGATGGTGATGGTTTTAACTCAATTCGATGTCGGACGACGAAGTTATGGCCGAAACAGTGGAGTCGTTTTTCCTATCTGCGAGGAACCTGTCCTGCCGAGAGAAAAAAATGAAGAAGAGGAAGATGGTGGAGATGGTGGCCGGCCAAACATGAAAAGAGAGAGTCTATTCACATCAATTATCCATTTTGGTCAAATAGACAAGATAGGTAATTAAATGGCATTTAATGCTTGGCCTTCTCTTTGATTGACACTTGGCAACCTTCCATTGGTTGCTTCATTAACTTTAACTCCCTTTGACTCATCGTCATCCAATTTTCTACAGCATATAGAGGAGGGTAAATGATCAAAATGACCTTCTAAACTTCTTAAGGCAAGGCCAAAGGTTGAGCGGCAAAATGCTCATTTGGTACTTTTCGTCCGAAATTTCATTTTTCCAGTATAAACTACCCTCAATAAGGCGACGTCCATTTCAATTCAAATATTGAAATTCCTCAATGTCTAATACCCAAATCTCAAGGTCCAATTTCATGTCGAACTCTCGTCGACTGTAATTCCAATTTATCTCAAACTGACGGGCGACTCTTGCAGGCACTACGCGTATCGACCTTGGGATTGTCTTAAGCCTTGGCGGCTTTGGTTATCATGTAATTACGAGGGTTTATCGTTCGTTCCTTCGATCCTGATCATCAAAATCTGATTTAGGAAATTCTCGCAAACTACACATTGGTTAAGCGGAATCACCTGCATTCCAATGTATAACACTAGTAGGACATTCCATGATCATCGTTAGATTGATCTCTGCTGGCCCAAGACATTCCCTCGATAATCCTTATGGTCAAAGTGCCATTTTTCATTCAAATTCTCCAGGTCCACGTATCCGACACTGTGTCAGTCTCATTTTTTGTCAGATAACTCAAGAGTGGCCAACTCCGAGCGAGTTATAACTGGAATACACTGATCGATATCCTTCTATTCAACGACCTCGAGATGGTCGGAATTCGAAATGTCACAATTCTTCCCCCTTAAAGAAATTTCGTCCTCGAAATTTGTCACTTTCCAATTATCCAATCTCATGGGGTATCGATGCCTCATCGCATCCTCATTCTCCAAAGTAGTTCCTCCCATTACTTGACGTTCCCACTTATCTTTTCCGACAAAAGTCATCTTCTTCCAGGACTTGCTTCACTTAGTCCTCAACCTGTACTTGCTTTTCTCTACTCTCTTCCGGCATTCACAATATCTGTCGATGATACACCTTCGAGCATTTGATGCTTCCTTTCAATTTACCTATTGCCCCGAGGATAATACATGCATCACACTACAACTCAGCATTCCCAGTTGGAAGATTTTTCTAAAACGTCACCTTAAATTCATTTTCTTTTCCTGCCATGATCATTACCAAATCATCACGAAAACATACTCCTTGGTACATCTACCATTTGGCATAATCATCCAATTCAAACGTCCTTTCATATCGTCGGGGACGCACAAATTCCATTAGCTTACCCTCGATTGTTCAAATTGAATCATAGCCTTCTCAACTTATCAGGCAATCTCATGATTAAGTCCTTAATAGCTCTTCCTCGATTTCATTCGAGATCCTCCAATGACCAATTTAATCCACCAACTTGCAACGGTCATGCTTTCCTTCAATTCCTCTTTTGACAGTCAATGCTCTCAACCTCTTATAATTCACATAACTTCGAGGTCTTTCTTTATCCAAGCAATACTCTCTATCTACAAGCAATTTCATGCATCAGTGTTGCCTCTTGTTCAATTCCTCTCGGGAAACTATTACCTTATTTACTCGTGGTAGATATTGACTTGAAATCTTCTTCTATCCACAATGTTCTCAAACTTTTGTCGCAAGGACATTTGTAAACTAACTCTAATCATGCTCTAAGCATTCCAACTCCTATGGCCTTACCATCACGAAGTATATGCAATGCCCACTTCCAGCTGTCTTGTTATGCCTTAAGTTTCATTCTACGTCGCGTCATTGCGACCCTCATAAGCGTTTCAATTCCCAACCAGAAGCGCTATTAACGACGTAGCCATCAACTTGACTCAAGTCCTCGAAAACTCTTTTCATGTTCATTCATCCATTCGTGTTACGTCTCGTCTTTAGTCTATTTCACCAATGGAACAACTCTTGCGGAAAATCTTCCCACGATCCTTCCGTAACAATTCACTAATCTCAATAAATTTCAAATTCCAGCAACTCACTTCGACTCTAGTCGAATCATCACTTATTTCAATCTTCAAAGGATTTATCACTTATTCCAATGCACGAATCTTACTTCATTAGGTCAACAACACGCGCTCTTCACATTTAGCATGCAAAAAACATTTCCTTTGAGTCCATATGACACTCTCAAAAACTTTTCATGTTTCTCATGACTTCTTAAATGAGTCCAATCATCGTCTCTCAAGATGGTAACAACCAACTCAATTATTCCTTGGGCACTTAATTAGACTATTTCAGTTTCTTTCTTTCAAGAGTCGAATCTTTCAACCTGTTCTTCATACTTTCCACTTGAGAGCTCAAACCTTGGCCCTCTGTTGAAATGGGTCTCCAGTACGACCATGCAATATTGTGTCCATTTTTATCACTCTTCCCTAAGGAAGCACTCTTATCTTAATTGCTGGTTTCCATAACCAGTCAATGCGATTTTACCCCAATTTCATCCATTCAACTGAACATTGATATCATCTTGGGATTCAATATTGTCTACAGGACAGTCTCTCGGACTTCATTTCTAGGTATCATTCACATTCTGCGTCTTCTTTCTTAGTCCAGATCCTCAATCACAATACCAAGACAATTTAGACTTTTTTTTCCTTTTACACTAGGGTCTTTACCCTATGAAAGAAACTGTACACTTCAGTGGCATTCTGTCCCTTCAAATCCATCTTGTCCTTCCCATTTCATAGAACGTCAATTCTGGAGTTTGTGTCAATGGCGGAGTTTTACTCTAAGATTCCAAAATGTCACCAGACTTGACATTCTTCTTTCAGTGACTCAGTCACCTCAAGTGACAAGATTCATTCATCCTTGATTTCCACCAATTCACGTATCGAATACTCCCTTCAATTACCTCAAATTGCTCTGCAATTACACTCTAAGCGCTCTTTTCACTTACTCAATCATTCACTAGAATCACAAGCCACTAGGACTATCACGTCCATTCATCTTTACTTTTCATCAACAACTATCTCATGGTCCAATCATCCTTAAGAATAACGCCTTATTCTTTAAGGGATAACGACTCATGGTTCCATTTCTAATGGTTCCAGTTCAATCAACCAATCTTAGGGAATCATTAAATCCAGGCAAACTAGCATGCCAATTTTGTTGACTCCTTCTATAACAGAAGAGACAGACTACCCATTTTCCACCATGGGTCTTACGCCTAGGTAATATTCGTTTCTAGTAAACGCGTTCCCTATTCCATAATGGACATCTCTTTGCTCGTAATTCATGAGCAGGAGTTCTCTTATTCATAAGTCTTTCGATCATTTCTCTTCTTTTACTAAGTCTCATTAGCATTCATCAACATCAAAAATAACAACCAGCCATAAGGCTTTCAAACTTCAATCCACTCAGGGATTTACTTATCTTATACCGGGGTCCTCAACCACTCTTAATGTACTTAGGGAACCTTAGAACTCTGTCTCACATTGGTCGATCATCCTCTAATCCTTGCAAAAGTATCAGGATCCAAACAACCTTTGCTCTCAAGCAATCCCAGAATGATACTTTCCGTCAAACAACTCAACAAAGGTAGTCCAAGCAGATATCATGCCTTCGAGGAAAACTTTTCCTTTGGTGACCTCTCACCAATTACCAACAGCCTCTTGAGGTTAAAAACTGCCAATGTCACTTTCTTTCCTCAGTATACCCCAAAATCTCTAAGGTTTCCTTACCAAGATCTCTAATCTAGATAGAGACAATTTCAAATCTCATCCCTCTATCAAACTTAGTCAATCTCAATCTTATTCATAGCTTTATAAGCTTTTCAAAATTCTCGTGATTCTTCCCAAACATTCACTTTAGAATGAAGTAACTCAGAGTCACCTTTCTTGTGACTTCAATCACTTAACTTATCAGCACTAGTATTAGTCGTCTCAGCAACTTGGGTACAATGACAGCTCCTTCTCGAGTCTGTCTACCTATCCACTTTTCTCATTTCTGTTTAAAGTTCTCACGAATCCTTATCACACTTGGGTCTCGCACGATTAACAAATCGAGTCATATTCTCTTATCGTACTCATACTCTAGTCGCTCATCTTACTCAATTCTCATGATCCATCTCAATTCTTAGATCTTCTGTACCACATATACTCGAGCCCAATGGTCTTCTACAACCATACTTTGGTCATTCAACTTCATTAGATTCTCTAGTCACTTGAATCACTATGATTCCCTTCAGGAATCAAAGACTTAAGTCATCTATTCAAGCCTAGCAGTCTCAGGCTGCTCATCTCATTATCTTTCATCATCAATCACCCAGTAGTTCCCAAACAACTCTCAACTAGTTGCTCATTATTCAAGGAGTCTAAATCATCTTTGATTAACAACCATTCATCAAGCCAGCCTCAACAAGGCAATGTATTAATTAACAGCCATTACTAGGCAAGCCTCAACTAGGCCAAACTCAACTAGGTCAACACCTAGCAAGTACTCAAGGCATCACTTCCATGAGTCAAACGTCCATACTATAAGCATAAGGTATCTGCCACTCTGTCATAATCACAACAGACTATCTCAATCTCAATAGACATCAGTTGAAATGGGTATAAACCCCACACGCCGTCTAATCTCTCAGTTAGACCTTGGCTATATCAATCACATGATGCCAATCACAAAATACGCCTCACAGGCACATCACAAGCATCAATTTTTTGTTTCCAATGGTATCCTCTGTCGAGCACGAAGCTTTTAACCATGCTACTCGCAAGCGTCATTTCACATGCCATGTCACTTTCGAACTTACATTTCGTAAATTAATCCCGTGCCATACATCTCTTAACCATAATTGGACTCAACATGATACCTAGACTTTCCCTTTCAAGTTATCACTTAGGTTATTCTTGCCTCTTGCCATCTTAGAAGCCAGCCAGGAGCCGCTCCTTGTCCGGACCTCTCTGTCCTGGCGATTACTCTTCGCCCTCATTAGACCTAGCAGTTGCAGGTTGTCCCAAGTCATACATCTACGAAGAAAGCCCCGTTTCACACGTCACATACCATGCTTCATTATAGTTTATAGGTATTACATCCACTTGTCCCATACCAAGCGATAGTTTATTAAGTCCAACAGCGATAAGTTCATGCATGCACCCTAATCAGCTTTCGTTTTAAAGTCACAAACACATGCGCAACATATTCGTTCTCACCACTCGTTACACCATAGTCGTTTCCACATCAAGCCTCAATTATAGAAAACATCTGGTTCTACCAATAACTGTCATATCTCACAGATCAATTGCCTATATTCAACCATATACCTCAAGTCTAGTCGTTATTCAAGTCAAATCCATATGCATTCAATCACAACTGGTCTTTAATCCGCATATTCCTTACCCGCTTCTATGTATACACCTCACCTCATATCATCCAAGACTGTCAATAGCAATCGATAACTAAACCATCAAGATACAATGCAATTCAAGCCTGAATACACTAGTACCAGTCGTCTCTTTATAACTCATATTCCCCAAGTTGGGTACAATCATATACTCAAGTTGACTCTTCATTCATAAGCTATTCTCCAGCAACCTTAAATCCAGGCTTATGACTCTTTAATCTCTACTCACTTCCTTATGAGCCTTAATCATAAAATCATTCAAGATCATCCATTAAATCGACACTAGGAATATTAGAATACCTCGCAAGTTCAAGCTTACAATCCTCAAGATTCAGCAATCCATGTTTAATCCTAAAGGTCTCACTATATAATTGTCCCCAAGTCATCACTCATTATCACTCCAAATCACAATCACAATGGATCGAGCTGACCTTGCTCTAATACCACTTAAACGGGGATGTCACGCCCCGAACTCGGCGAGCACGTAAACATCCCACTAGGCCGTAATCAAGCTGTGCCATCCAGGATCCTTTGGCCCTCATGTTCTCAAATCGCATACATACAGAAGCAATAAATTACTTCGTACACAAATAAAATCAAGATGACTTAGAACAAAAACAAATAGAACACTTTTCAATCCATAAAATACACCTCGATCCAATGATCAAAACTAATCCACCAAACTCATGTACAATCTCTAAGGTCATCCAACGTCTTAAATATATTTAATCCACTACTTCCTCAAATGCCAATCCTTGGCAAGTTCGGGCTTCCTTCGCTTGGGACCTGAAAAAGTTAAACCCCACTAGGGTGAGATATAAATCTCAATAAGTGAAACATAAACCTAGACCTGAACACTAGTCCCCCCAGACCACACACCAATGCTATCGGACGCAAGCATTCGACAACTCAATATCACAAGGCATCAAACCATCTAACATATCAATAAGCCAGGCATGCATACAAACCACAGCCACCCATATTCAACCTCAAGGGTTCAAGCTCACTGCACCTGCAACACGTAATTCGATACACAATTGTCATCACTTTCTCGTTTCCCCACGTACTCCTCTGGCACTCTTGCCAACTGACATCATTGGGGCCTTAGTCCAATTGATGTCTTCGTACCACTAGGGCCACAAGCCAATCGACATTCTCATTTTATTCAAAATCACCACCATTAGATACCATTGGGCCACAGGCCAATCGATATCCTCAATATTTTTCAAGCTCACCACCATTCAATACCACTAGAGCTACAAGCCAATCGGTATTTTAATCATCAAGAATTTTAGTCAATTGGTATCACTAGGGTCACAGGTCAATCGGTACTTCAGAGACTCACAGCCATTTATTATATTAGGGACTCACAACCAACGCGATCTCCAGGGCCATAGGCCAACGATCGTTGGGACAATATAGCTCATTCATATAGCATCGGTACCATAGCCATTTATGTAGCATAGGTGTTAAAGCCAATTCACCAATAGGGCTTCATAGCCAATAGATATCACAGGCACTATAGCCATCACGTAGGCATCACAACCAATTAAACAATCAAGGGTTCAATAGCCACTTACCTCATAAGGCTCTCTGGCCAATTGAAGCACACTAGCCAAGCATAACATCAAGGCATATCACAATTCAATTGTCATACTATGCCATTCAAGTCATGAAATCGGTTACTTAATCAAGCAATTCAAACCTTAGGATTCACCAAGCACTCAATTCACCCAACCAATCAATCTAGTGGTGTCCTAGCATTCGAGTAAGGATTTAGGAAATACTTACCTTGATCGATTAGCAAAACTTCACACCAAGGGATCCTTTTCAATTCCACAAGTATACAATCCACCAAGAATCCCTCGTTAACCTAGAAAGATTTACCAATCTTAGATCAAAAACCATAGAATTCTCATTTTCATTAATCCAATCCATCATTAACCATACCATTGGCAATTCATGAAGCCTTATCGATCAATTGAACACATAATAGCACTTCCACGAACCCTTAATACATTCATTTCAAGCATCAACATACAAGGTCGAATGTAACTCGGTGTTTTATGCACCAACTAGTCCTTAAATCATTTCAAATTCTCAATTCACTTCACATACACCCCTTTAACACTTCATATCACATCTTATGAGATCTTTTAAGTCAATTTGAAGTCACAATAATCTTTAATCAACCCCCAACAGAACCAGGCAGCAAGGGATCACTCACAAAACAGAACCGATTTCGGGTTCATATCGCACAATGATGTCATACTTCAATCCCTAGCCTCAATTCTTCATAAATAAAATTGCTAGGGCCTTAATTTATATGTTTAATAAGCTCACCAAGTTATTTAAGGTGGAACAACACTCCAAAGACAGTTGAATAGTCTGGTTCCTCACGGTCCTCAAACGAGCAAAATTTTCTCGGTATAAATCTCCACAAACCAGCCATGTACACCCATCAAAAATCATATAAAATCTTAATTTTACCTTGCTAAACTCTTATACTATGAGTTTAGAAGAGCTCACCGAAAATTTGAAGTCATTTGGAGTCCGAAATCTCTCAAATATCATCACTCTCCTAAACCGGGTCAGAATATGACCTTTGTCCACTCAAACAGAACCATAGGACGAACGGCTGGACCAAATTAAGCTCATAATACCTTTTTAAAAGGGAAAGATGATAAGCTTTAAGATGGCGATGGTTTTACCTCAATCCGATGTCGAACAACGAATTTATGGCCGAAACAATGGAGCCGTTTTTCCCTGTCTGTGGGGAACTTGTTCGGCCGAGAGAAAAAAAATTAAGAAGAGGAAGATGGTGGAGATGGTGGTCGGTCAAACATGAAGATAGAGAGAGTCTATTACACACCAATTACCCATTTTGGTCAAATAGACAAGATGGGTATTTGACCAAAATAGGTAATTAAATGGCATTTAATGTTTGGCCTTCTCTTTGATTGACACTTGGCAAACTTCCATTGATTGCTTTATTGACTTTGACTCCCTTTGACTCATCCTCATTCAATTTTCTACAGCATATAGAGGGTGAGAAATGACCAAAATGACCTTCTAAACTTCTTTAGGCAAGGCCAAAAGTTGAGGGGCAAAATGGTCATTTGACATTTTTTCGTTCGAAATTTCATTTTTCCAGTATAAACCACCCTCGATGAGGCGACATCCATTTCAATTCAAATATTGTAATTCCTCAATTTCCAATACCCAAATCTCGAGATCCAATTTCATGTCGAACTCTCATTGACTGTAATTCCAGTTTATCTCAAACTGACGGGCGACTCTTGTAGGCACTACGCGTATCAACCTTGGGATTTCTCTTAAACCGTGGCGACTTTGATTATCATGTAATTGCGAGGGTTTATCATTCGTTCCTTCGATCTTGATCGTCAGAATCCAATTTAGGAAATTCTCACAAACTACATATTAGTTAAGCAGAATCACCCGCGTCCCAACGTATAACTCTAGCAAGACATTCCATGATCGTCCTTATATTGATCTCTGTCAGCCCAAGACATTCCCTCAACAATTCTTATGGTCAAAATGTCATTTCTCATTCAAATTTCCTAGGTCCATGTATCCGACTCTACGTTAGTCTTTCCCTTTTAGTCAGATAACTCAAGAGTGGCCAACTCCGAGCGAGTTATAACTAGAACACACCAATCAATATCCTTCCATTCAATAGCCTCGAAAGGGTCGGAATTCGAAATGTCACAGTTACCGTCCATGGAGAAGTTGATCTCCTTGCGTATCAGTATAGCGTTATCCCCTACATTGAGCTAAAGCAAGAAGTTAGTTACCATTCCCTGGAGCTGGTGGCGGTGATCTACACTTTTGTGGGGGCAAAATTGAAGGTTCCATTTATCTCCGAAACTAACCTTTTACTAGCTAAAATGCTACTAACACATGGGTTCAAACTAGGAAAAGGTTTTGGCAAGCATGGTCAAGGAATCAGCGCTCCTCTACAATTAAAATCCAACGAGCATAAGACAGGCTTAAGATATCAAAGCACTTGTATTAGTGATTTCGCCTCTAAGACAGTAGGCCGAGGTCGACGTAACAGCTGTGGACGCCATGGACGCCAGAAAAATCTGAAGGATTCCTTCATTGGTTCTTGTGACATTCTGATTTTCAATCAACTTCAGACTCTGTAATGAGAAGTTTATTTATATCAAGCGATATATTTCAGTTGTATTCCACTCAAATCTGATCAATTTGAGTAAACTGACCAAAGGGGAAAGGCTAACACAAGACGAGATTCGTGGACCTAGGCGACTCGAATAGGAAATGGCGCTTTGACCATAAGGATTGTCGAGGGGATATTTAGGACCGCAAAAAGGCCGATCTAAGAACGATTAAGGATTACCATGCGAGCGTCGTGCGGTTGGAGCGCGGGTGATGCCGCTTAACCAACGATGATTTGCAAAATTATCCTAAATCGGACTTGACGATCGAGACCACAAGGACTAGCGATAAGCCCTCGCGATTACATGACAACCAAGGCCGCCGTGAATTGATGAGCTCTAAACGTGATGAGAATCATGGGGTCGATACGCGTATAGTCTGCAAAAGCCGTCCGTCGGTTCGGAATAGGCTGGAATCACGTCTGGTAGAAGGAGCGATCAGAATTGAGTCCTGAAAAGTTTGAAAAAGAAAAATCAAGAATTCCAACATCAATTGGATTGGCCGTCGCCCTATCGAAGAAGTTAGAAACGAGAAAAACGACGTTCCGAACATCGGAGGTAAAAAGACCATAATGCCCCTCAAGCTTAGGACTTTGTCTTTATAATTGAAGGAAGGGCAAAATGGACATTTCTCCTCCCCCAAGCTGCTGCAAATTGAAGAGCAATTGATGGCCATTGGATACCCTTGAGAAGAACAATGGACAAGTGTCAAGCATCCAAGGGTAGTAGATCATTTCACCAATTAATGCACACCTACCAATCACCTCAATTAATTTAAATTTTTTTGAGATAATACACAGCTCTCTCTCTCTCTCTCCTCAAACCCCCCATTCGGCCATTTTTGTTCCCCCAAAGACCAGACCAAGCTTCTTCTTCTTCTTCTTCTTCTCCAGTTTCTGCTTCACCCGACCCCGCCGGACGCCGCTGTTCGGTCCGTACGACCGCCACCTCCGGCCGTCCCCTGCTGCCGGCTGACTACCCAGATGTACCCCCACGTCTTTCCGACGTCCTCTAACTGGAATCAGGTCATTTGGAGCTCTGAGGAATTCGGGGGAAGCATTCTCCCACAGGTCGACGGAATCTGTTCCAGTTTGAGGTAGGTTCGGTTCTGAACCCTTTAGACAGCTGAAAACTTGGAATATTTGGCTCAAATTTTGTGGAGATAAAGTAGACATATATATAGTTCTGTGGTAAAAATTTGGGATTTATTTGATAAGTTTTTGACCATGAACCACCCTTGTACATTATGCCCAGAATCTGCCGGTATTCTGTGTGTGAGTGCTCTGGCGACTTCCGACGACTTTCTGGCAACCACGCGACTTGAAACTCACGGTGAGACTTCCAAACTCTTAGGTAGACATTATAAGAGGTAGAATGGTGTATATTTGATGGATTTGAGATAGATTAAGGCCGGTTGGACACGGCATGAACAGAACCGAATGGAACCGGTTCAATGCTGGGCCAAACCAGTTCTGTGGAGGGCTGAATAGGCTGGGATTGTGTTGTAATTTGGTGTGTATGATGTGTTGTGATGATGAGGAGTATCTAATGGATGATTTGGATGGATGAATGGAGGGATTGAACTTGAAATTTGACAAAATCAATTGATTATCCTAGGTTGCGCGACGGATTGACCTTGGACTTGAGTTGGCCGAACCTTAGGAGGTGCAAGGAGGAGTAATTTGAGTTATTAAGCGAAGGTAAGGAATTTCCTAAACCGAGGCTAGGGGGATTGGACTCGATTGGGTAAGTCGAGGGCCGAACGGAACGATTTATGAGAAAATCCTCGCATGTAATAGCTTGATGCGCCCTTGGACATTATAGAATGATTGTTTGACCTAGCCTATGTGTGAATGGTCTGAGTGCCTGAGTACTATTTGAATTGAATTGCATGCCACGAAATTTATTAAACCTATTATCATGCGCATTGGCCATTGGTTATGAAATTTGATTTTTAAAAATCAAGTTAATTGATATGATGTGGCATGAGACATGATTGTGACATTGCATGGCATGGCCCTGAGGCGTATGAGACGCGAGGCGGAGGTCGAGACCCTAATGCGACGAGGTCGCGGGGTGGATTTTGAAAAGGTGGCGCCCTGATGCGACGGAGTCGCGGGGTTGAGATAGCCATAGTCCTGATGCAATATAATCGCGGGACAGAATACGAGCTCATAGACTCTACCTGAAAATTGAACCGGGGCCTGATGCGTTTACGCGGGCCGAGCCTGATGCGATCTAATCGCGGGCTAGAGAATGAGGCAGACAGAGGTTGATTGGTGTGGTGAAGTGACAGGCCGAGCATATACGTGCAACTGTGTGTAACATGAGAATATAAATACATGCATGTCCTCTATGCATTATTGTTTATTGAATTATGACTGTCATGTTCGCGTGAGTTCATGAGTTGGATAGGTTGAGTGACTTGACTGCCTGAGTGGACGGTCAACCTGACCTAGGGTTAGGTTTTTCTTACTGAGATGTGTATCTCACCCCTTTTGGGGAAATTCTACTTTACAGATCCTAGGCAGTAACAATGTGGCCTATCAGATTCGGGGACCCGCAGGAGATGACGGCGTATTACGATGAGTTTCCCGATAGGCAGGGTAATATATACATAAGGAAATGTACAGTAGTTTGGGTAAATGAGGGCAAACTAGACTGGAAGCCTCATCGGTTTGAGGCTTGGTTTAGACAGGACGGGGATAGGAAGGTCGGGCCACTGAAGCCCCATGAGGTTCCAGAGGGTGTCATACCTCCTTGGTGTCAGACGATAGCAGACCAGGAGTTTCCCGAGGGCTCAGTGGTTGGTTCGAGGAACGGCCCGGAGCGGACGCCGACAGCTGAGTTTCCCGTGCCACTATCAGAGGACGAGGTCATCGTGGTGGAGCCGCCCGAGAGAGATCCATCCGAGCTGGACCAGGAGGCGACCGTGAAGGGAGACCAGGCTGAGCAGTCACAGGAAGCGACCATGGAAGACTCTGTGGAGGTTCCATCAAAGACTTTCTCCGAGTACGAGCCGTCAGAGGAGAGCGAGGACACCGGAGATTCCAGCAGTTCTTCCTAGGCGACTTCGGATGACGACCTGACTTTTTGACTGGCGACCTGATCCCCTTCCCTAGTGGATTTTGTGGACATCTTTTGACATGTTTACCCGTCGCCTTGGTGTATAGCGGTCTGAAGTATGTGTGACCAGTTGATGTTGATGTACGACCTTTTGATGCTATCCAGTCCTGCTTAGTCTTGGGATATATATATATTTATATTGTACGGGGAGTTGTTGGGAAACGCTTCCGTATGCTTAATGTAAATTATTTCATCTCTCGATCTTCCTTTATATATAAGTGGATTCTTGGGACCGCCGAGAGATTGTTGTTGTTTTGCTTGCAGGGATGATTGCGTGCTCGTGATGGGGCGCGGGGCGTGACAGTTCTCCAGCCTAGAAAGGTAAGTCTAAGATGTTCAACAGCCCTTTGAACGAGTACTTCAGTAAAGACTCTAAGTGGTTGTCATTAGAAGGGATAACTTCGTCAACGAAACCACATCTAGTAAACCCTTTTCTGGGTAATGACTCTATGAACGTCATTATAGAGTGGCTTGATGAGGAAGCCGATACTTCTGAGTAAAGAAACCTCTCCCTTGCTTTTAATACTACATTTAAATTCCGCATTTCTTTGCACTTTTCGTTTTTGTTGTTGGAAGTAAGCGTAGGAAAACGTCTTTGGATCTCCGACCAATGGTCCAAACAGCATAGCTTATAATGTGGTCTATTTTTACATTCAATAAAATGCACAAGTTTTATTAAGGACATACGGGACTATGAATCAGCCCAATGATAATATTAGCCTTCTACATGGGAAGTTTGAGGTCTGATTTGTCATATGGTTCCTGATTTTCAAGAGATTTTCGAGGAACAAGGATGTCCGAGGATATGAGAACTTGTTCCATTTATGCCTGTACTTATTTTAATATCTCTTTTGAAAAGATTTTTCACACTAATGCATCGCATTTTCATATGAAATAGAGACTAACCATTCTCATGACATTTCAGACATATCATCTCAAACATGTATACTAGGTCATTGTGCGAACCGGATCACCAAGATGATAACTCCTACGATATTGAGGAAGACGCAGATGAGGTTACGCAGCTATCCGTAGAGATTGGAGCGCCTTCGAAAATTCGACACCTCCCACTTTAGAAGAGTATATAGTCATTAACTTGGGTAATGCTGCAGATATCAAAGAAGTCAATATTGGTGGACATCTATCCCGAGCAGAAAGGCTCGGATTTACAGAATTACTTAAAGAGTATCAAGATATCTTTGCGTGGTCATATGCTGATATGCCGGGTTTGGATCCCAGAATCGTGGAACATGCATTAACCATAGATCCCAGTGTTAAACCGGTAAGACAAGGCAGCAAGCAGATGAAATCTGAGTTACAAGACAAAATTAAAGAAAAAGTGATGAAACTTCTTAAAGTAGGCTTTATTGAAGCTATCCCTTATTCAGATTAGATTGCAAACATAGTTCCTGTCATGAAAAAAGATGACAAAGTCCGGATTTGTGTAGATTATCGGGACTTGAATAGAGCAACCCCAAAGGATGATTTTTCACTTCCCCGCATCGATGTGTTGGTGAATAGTATAGCAGAGTACAAATTATTCTCATTCATGGACGAATTCTCCGGATATAACCAGATCCTCATGAAACATGAGGACAAGCCGAAAACTGCATTTACAACCCTTTAGGGAAATTCCTACTATAAAGTAATGCCCTTTGGACTAAAGAATGATGGGGCAACTTATTAGAAGGCGATGGTCATCCTATTTCACGACATGATCCATAAGGAGATCGAGGTATATGTCGATGACATGATCGCCAAGTCCAAGAAAGGACAAGATCACATTTACGTATTAAGGAAGCTGTTTGAGCAATTGCGAAAATACAAGTTGAGATTGAACCCTAACAAATGTGTGTTTGGGGTGAAATTAGGGAAACTTCTTGGATTCATAGTCAGCAACAGGTGCATTGAGATTGACACTTCAAAAATTCAAGCTATTTGTGACCTAGCAATTCCCTCAACGGTGAAAGAAGTAAAAATTCTTATAGGGAGACTAAACTACATCACCAGATTCATCAATCAATTATCATATGTGGCTAAACCTATTTTCAAACTACTCAAGAAGTGTGCGAAAGTGACTTGAGATACATAATGCAGTCAGGCCTTTCAAAAGATCAAAACTTATATGGCCACTCCACCAGTACTTGTGCCATCCATCCCTGGTCACCCCTTGACCTTGTATTTGACTATACATCAAGAATCTTTAGGAGTTTTACTTACTCAAACAAGCCCTATGGATGGTAAGGAAAGAGACATATATTATTTGAATAAGAAATTCACCTCGTCAGAAGCAAATTATGTGCCAGTTGAGATGACTTGTGTAGCAACAGTGTGGGTGCTTCGCAGATTGAGACAGTATATCCTACCCCACCATATTCATCTGGTGACAGAAAATGATCCTATCAAATATCTCTTGGAGAAGCCCGCCTTGATAGGAAAATTGACAAAATGAGTGATGTTGTCTGAATTTGATATCAAAAGCTCTCCACATAAGTCTGTGAAGGGGAGAGCCATAGTTGATATGTTGGTAGAGAACACTCAAAATTGCACATCTTCTGAGCAGACAAAAGTAGAAAATGAAGTTTGAATTTGACAAAAAACAAGTGGGTCATGTATTTTGATGGTGCCGTTAATCTATCGAAGTTGGCACGGGGGCAGTGCTAATATCCCCTGATGGTCGACATTATCTTGTTACAGTAAAATTGACTTTCCTTTGCACCAACAATATTTCAGAATATGAATCATGCATTCTAAGCCTACAATTGGCCATCTTCATGGAAGTACCTAAGCTGCGGGTTTCTAGAGATTCTATGCTCATTATTTTTTAGAAACAGGGAGAGTGGAAAATAAAGAACTCAAAACTCATGAATACCTGGAAGAGTTGACGCTTAAATTTGAAGAAGTGTCATTTGAATACATGCCAAGAGCGCAGAACCAATTCGCAAACGCGTTGGCCACGATGACTTCCATGTTGCAAATAACTGAAGGATTAAAAGTAGAGGCACAAAAGATCAGGATAATCAGAAAATCAGCTTATTGTATAATGGTCGAAGAAGAGTTTGACGGAGAGCCATGGTACCATGATATCAAGAATTGTCTCTTGAAGAGAAAGTTTCCTGAAGGATGTCAAGCAGCAAACCGAAGGTATATAGCCAAGGTGGCTAGCAAATTCTTCCTTAGTAGGCAAACTTTGTACAAAAGGTCATTTGACTCCACTCTGTTAAGGTTTGTAGATGCTAAAAAAACAAATACTCTCATGAGGGAAATACATGAAGGTATATGCGAGCCACACATGAATGGCCATCTTCTTGCTAGAAAGATCATACGGCTTGGTTATTATTAGATGACCATCGAATCAGACTGTAGTCAACATGTCAAGTCATGCCACTAATGACAAATATATGGTGATAAGATTAATGCACCCCCGAACAAACTTGGTCAGATGTCTGAAACTTGGCCTTTTTATATGAGGAATAGACATGATAGAGCCTATCAATCCAGTAGCATTAAATGGTCATTGTTTCATTCTAGTTGCAACTGATTACTTCACGAAGTCAATAGAGGCCAGTTCTTACACAAATGTCACTACAAGGAATGTGGCTAGGTTTATCAGGAGAGATATAATTTCCCGATATGGTACCCCACGAGCGATCATCACAAACAATAGGTCCAATTTAGACAACAAGATTGTCGATGATCTGCTGATCAATTAGGTGTTCGACATCTTAATTCTTCCCCTTATCGCCCATAAATGAATGGAACAGTAGAAGCTGCAAACAAGAACATCAAAAATATTTTGGCTAAGACTGCCGAAAATTATAGGGATTGGCATGAAAGGCTACCATTTGCCTTAATGGCATATCGAACTTCAATTAGGACCTCTACAGGGGCAACTCCTTATGCTCTGGTATACAGGATGGAAGTTGTCCTGCTTGTAGAGATTGAAGTTCCATCTTTGAGAACATTGTCAAAAGTTAAATTCTCTAAAGTAGAGCAGGTCAAACATAGATATGACCATCTAAATCTGATAGACGAGAAGCGTCTTAGAGCAATCTGTCATGGCCAAAGTTACCAGAGGAGGGTAGCCAAATCATTTAATCGAAAATTTATACCCAAAAGTTTCCAGGTGAATGACCTAGTGGTAAAGAAGACTCTGAAAATGCTGCTCATCCGGGAGGCAAGTTTACCCCGAATTTCTAAGGCCCTTACATTGTCAAGAAAGTCCTCATGGGAGAGGCATTAATTCTTGTAAATTCTGGAAGAGGAGAATTGGGATATCTTGTAAACTCAGATGCTGTGAAGGAATATTATCCTTGAAATGAAATCAGATGATGATCACTTGACCTTCATCGAAATAATTCGAGCCGTTATAGCAGTCATTACATAAGCATATCATGCATCCACACATACATGGCATGTGTTATGTTTTGCAGGATTCCGAGGAACGAACTCATAATCAAACTTGTTCAAATGAAACTAAGAACAAAACAGCCCCTGGCACGTAGAACCAGATGATATGTATCTGTTCAATCAAGCGTTAAAATATCCTTCACTCAGTGGAGTTTCCATTCTCTTCATACATGAATGCTCGATGAAGATAGAAGACAACAATGGAGAAACACTGTAAAACTTCTCACTTTCCTATAAGAGGAAAGAGGTCAAAGATGGACATGCATTTGGTCAAACTTACGACGAATCGTGCTTTCAAAAGATGAATTTCTAACAATTGTTGCACACATGTTAGGATTAGAGGTTATCCAGACATGGCTTAAGCATGTATGGTGCATCATTAAATCCCCGTGGGATGAAATGCATGGAGAAAAACGAATTGATTTTTTCAAAACAAAGTTATTTAGGCTATCTAGCATGAATGTTTCTTCAGATAAGAGGCCAACCTAATCCAAACACATCCTATATACACTAGAGAGACGAGAGGAGTGTAAGGATAGAAAAGCCTAGACCAAGGGATGTAAGGTCGATTACATGGATTAGGATGACGGAGATATTCATTCTTCTCCATAAACACTATAGGTGATCATTGATAAACCCTTTGAGCGGTGGTCTTCATTTCTTAACCCTGTCGAGAGCCACCCCACATTAGGGTCGTGTGGAAGTAATCCAGTAACTTGAAAAGGTAAATGGTTAGAAATCTTTTTGCTTTGACTAACATCAATCTCCGTGTGTTGATATGCATTGATCCAGGCGCCATAAGATGACGAAGAGACGGTCATTTCTCTATCATATACACTTATACCCATTGCATAGCCAATTTGAGCCTACATATTTGTTTCATGTACCCTCATTGGTGGTCATTACACAGTACCAAGATGAAGGTAGTAAAGACACTCCCGGACAAAAAAGTTTAAGAAGTAGGAGTTACATGAGACTTTCAAAGTAAAATGTTCAAACAGGATGAGACTCAAGTCGCATACCTTGCATGATCATAAAAAATCCTAGTTCCTAGAAAAAGAAAAGGAAAAGGCAGAATCGAAAAAGAGAAAGAGCCAAATCTATATGCATTAAAAAGAAGAAGAGACAAAAAGCCCGACAAGAGCGGGGATGAACCTCACTAGAAGTCGTAAGACTGATTTTGGAGACACCAAGGAATTATTGGATACCCCAACCCCCAGCAAGTTCTGAAGTAAAGAAGAATCCTCATGAATTACACGGCAAAAGGCTACCCTTCAAATGGAAGCATAGCCAACTGCCAAAAGATACACAAGTTCTTTCAAATATTAGACCCAATCTCAAAAGACTAAAGATGTTGTTCAAAGAATTATCAATTAGAGACAAGACCGAGGACTAATCGGCAATGATCACCAATGTCAAATTCTTCACAATTTCGGGCAAAAATAAGCCTTTTCCTCAATCTTACCGACATTACAACCAATTGCAGTATTTTCTGACTAAGACGCCTAGGTTAATGTATACCTTAGCTCGAAGAGCTACGAGCAAGATTATTTCTTTCCCATTTTGCAGGGTTCTTGACTTATAAACCCGGAGCAGATGGAGAAAACTTTCATTCCAAAGACCTGACTCGGAGAGTGAGTCACCCTTGGAAACCGTGTCCAAGCCCAATATTATGGTCCCGCAAAGACCTCCTGATTGATCGAATTGTTTGCAATGTGAATGGCTCTGAAAACCTAAGTGCAGGCTATTAGGAAATTTGAGTGTTTTCTTCATAAAAGACCAAAGTCGAAGAATTGGTGAGAAGCCCTCTTTGATGAAGACATTCTAACAGAATTCTTAAATAAGCTTTATTGGAAACTTCAAATTGTTTGATCCTGAATTTTCCTTACAAGGATTTCTAATCATCTTTGCATGTTTAAGATGTCTTAGATAACCTCCTGCATCATAAGTCATTTTGCATAACCGCATAGGTCAAAGTAAAGCTTTGCATGCATTATAACTGTCATTGCCTCGAGATAGCTGATATTTTTTCAATGAGGAATGAACTCTTGGGTTTAAACTTCTATAAGACTCATGACAGCTCCAGGTAAAAGAAGAATACCTTGCTCAACAATGAAGAGCATTAGAGTTGTCTTTATGTGAGATTACAAGTGTGAGCTTTTCGCAGAATACTTGAAGTCCCCAAATCCTAGAATAACACCTCGCATGTCAAAAGAACAATCTTCAGAATCATCTTCCTATGAGATCTTAGGTAATCCCTAAATCCCAAAAGAATCTTGTTAACGAAAGTTTTTACAGGTTTAAGCTTTCAGCAGGATACTTGGAGTCCCTAAATCCCATAATAGCACCTTGCATGTCAAAAGGACAATCTTCATAATCATCTTCTTGTGAGATCTTAGGCAATCCCTAAATCCCAGAAGAATCTTGTTAACAAAAATTTTTGCAGGTTTGAGCTTTATATATGACATTTAGAATCCCTAAATCTCAAAATAGCACCTCGCGTGTCAAAAGGACAATCTTCAGAGTCGTCTTCCTATGTGATTTTAGGTAATCCATAAATCCCAAGAGAATTTTGTTAACAAAAGTTTTTGCAGGTTTGAACTTTCTGCAGGATACTTGTAGTCCCCAAATCCCAGTATAGCGCCTTGCATGTCAAGAAGATAATATTTAGAACCAGCTTTCTATAAGGTTCTAGGTAACTCCTAAACCCCAGAATAACCCCTTTGGTAAACCTAAGAGTTAGGTGTACCTCATTTGTATAGACTCTCGTTAATTCCTCAAGATGTAGGATCAGCTTAGTCTCCGACAAACCGTAAAGAACGGGTGCATCACCTTTAGGTTCCTGATGGGTGGGAAGCCTAGTCTCCGACAAACCCTAAAGAACGGGTGGTCACCTTTAGGTTCCTGGTGGATAGGAAGCCTAGTCTCCGACAAACCTTAAAAAACGGGCGTGTCACCTTTAGGTTCCTAGTTGATAGGAAGTCTACTTTCTAACAATCCCTAAAGAACGGATGCGTCATCCGTAGGTTACTGATAGAAAGAAGTTCTATTCATGGTCTGATCCACCATACGGATCAAAACCTTTGACAATCCTTAGAGAATTGGTGCGTCATCCATAGGTTCCTGTCAGAAAGGAATCTCATCCTAGTTTGGTCTACCATATGAGGTAGAATTTAACTACCCTAGGATACTCAAGAGACGAGTTCCTAGGTATCTACTTGAATCCTCCATATACCGCATATGTCGCGTGAGCATCAGGCAATTGAGTAACAGGTGAGTATCTCTAATTCGTTTCTCTCTCTTACATCAGTAAAGACAGAATGAGCAGAGCGTTCACCAGTAGGACAAAAAAGATTGAATATCATGATTCCTTTTTCTTATCCCCGGTCGAGTCAATCTAGACTCAAGTGCCATCTGCCTTTGAGTAAAACCTCTTGCGAGATTCCTCTCAAAGAGGAGCAGCTGTTAACATCTGATTTTTTATTAATCTTTTTTCAGTTTATTTTTAAAAAAAAAATCATAAAAAGTCCATAAAAAGTCAAAAATATTACAAAACCAACTTTGGTGGCCTTGGCAAAACCCAAGGAACCATTTTTTACCAAAAAATATTTTTTTATATTTTTCATATTTTTTAATATTTTCAAAAAATAGGAAAAAACTCAAAAATTCAGGAAAATATCATTGGAGGTTGCGAAAATATGAAAAAATAGTCAATATTTTTCTTTTAATTTGCTTGTATTTTTTACCTCATAAAGAGTCCAAATTCAAGTTCAATTTTATATGTTCCTTTGTTACATGTATGATTGAATTTGGTTAAAAATGTCAATTGAGTTTTTTAATTTGTAAGTTTGGCACTTTTAGGGTCTTGACATTCAATATAATTGTCCTTCATTACAATTTAGTCCGATTATTTGCATAAATTGGTCAATTACATGAATTGGGCAAAATTGCATACTTAATTGCAATTTAGTCCTTGAATTTGGGTATAATTGAAATTACTTCCAATTCGAAGGTAACCTCTATAAATTGAAGCCATTACCCAATGTTTTTCATCCTTCTGAGTCGATTGGCATAGGTGGTTTGGTCCAATTTGACCATTTGAGCCCTCAATTACATAATTTTCTAGTTTGCAATTAAATGAAAATTTGGGGGTTTTATAGAAATTGGCTAGAATTTTTGGGCAAATCACATTTTTAGATAAAGTTCATGTCCTAAGTTCGATTCTCAGGTTTAATTGTGAAAATTTTCCATAAAGTTTGGTTAATTTTGCAAAAATAGAATCGTACTGGTTCTGGCTGGTTGGACCGGTCGCACCGGTTGGACCAATTGAACCGGTTCGCTACAGTGTCGTCTTCTTTCCCTGACTCCTGTGCAGATGAATAGTACAAGGCCGAATTTTGATAGTGAAATTGATCGACCAATCGACTACAATTAAAGACACACTGGTGGGCGTTTAATCATTGAAGCCATTTCCCGTCGATTGATACCGGAATCGCAACCAATAGTCGCTGGAAGAAGGCAAAATCGACTGGTCAACGTCGCAATGGCCGTGAAAGTCAACTTTCACAGAATGGCCAAATCGAACGTCCATTCGTGCACGTCGGCGAACCATTTCGACTTAACAGAGTTGTCCACCTTCTCCGGCGCCGTTTGGACCAAATGGCACGCACGGTCACGTGCCATTTCAAGCCAGTATATACCCCCGAAACGGGTGCCAAAATTGAAAAATATATATAACCTTTGGGGACTGATTCTTGAAGAAGAAGGTTCATTCGATTACTGAGGGGTGAACAGAATTGAGGGAGAGTAGAGAGAATGAGGGAGAGCTCGCTTTCCATCGCCATTGTCGAAAGCTAGAGCTCGAATTTGCAGAGCACTGGTTAGGTCTTTTCAAACCAAACAAAGGCTTATAAAGGTCGTCAGGAGGTCGTTCGAGTTCTGAGGAAGTGATCGCCGTCGGTCGCGTCGCCTAAAGCCACGAAAATAGGTGAGTTACAGCCTTAAGCTTGTCACTGTGCATCAATGGCAACTTGCCTTACACTCGATCATTCTTGCATTTCTTATGTTTGTTTTACTTCCTGAACATTACTAAGCATGATCGCAATCCTCTTTTATGTCAATTTCGCATAAACTCTCGCGTCTGAGCCCCGTAAATCTTCTCGCTATTATCAAATCTGCTGAAATTCCCCTAACTCAAGTTTACCTAAACTAAGTCAATCGAACCTGAAGGTAAGTATTCCAAAACCTCATTAGAAGCTTCTATGCGAAGGAATTAGTTTGAAATGCCTTGTTTTGTTCGATTGAGGTGCTATGTCTACTTACGGTGCATGCTTCGTCATCCTTGATTCTGTTGATAAAATCATATGATTCTACGATATGTTGTGCACGACGATGAGACGAGTTGATTGGCACCAGTCTTGTGTAATTCCGTCGAGATTTCACCGTTAGATCGTCGCCGAAGGTTTTTAGCCATCCGTTTAGGTATCGTCGAGAGGTTGAAGATGAAGCATACGTGGCAGGTCAACGAGTCAAAGGCTTTGGTGGCGGAAAGTGATTGGTCCACGTGGATGTCAAGTCAGCTCAACCGTTTGTCTATTAGGCCGAGTCAGTTCAGATCGGACGGCCTAGATTAATCGAGCCATATTTTTAATGACCGTCCGATTAGAAATTAGGAATATCCGAAAATAGTTTTATAATCAAAAAATCAAAATAAACTAAAAAGGTGTCGTTTAGATTAAGGGTCGAGCGGCGTCGTTTAGGTTAGTGAGGACGGACGGTCCAGATCGAGTCTTAACTTTTAATCGTGGTCGTAAATTCAAGTAATCAGATCTGACGGCTAGTCTTCAATTAGCTCTTGATCTGGGCCGTAGGCCTTAGTCAGCTGATCCAAGGGCCATGGAATAGCCACGTGATTCAATAGGAACCGTCGGATTTAATCCAAATAATCGAAAATTAAAAAAAAATCTAAAACAGTGTCGTTTTAGAGCGTGGGTCTTGCGGGTCCGGGTCTGGGCCGGGTTGTCCGACCCGAGTGGATCGGGTCAACCCGGTCCGAATCATATTTCTTATTAAAAAATTCAGAAAATTAATTTTTAAAAAATAAAAAAATCAAAAAAAAATCCTAGAAAATTCTAAAAAATCTCAGAAAATCTTAGAAAATCCCAAAAAAATGTAGAAAATTGTGAAAATTTCCTAGACACTCCAGAAATTCTCAAAAATTGAGGAATGATCACAGACAACTGGTCAATCCTATTTTTTGGATTTCTTGTCCGTTCTTTTGAAATTTGACGATATTGCCCTTTAGGGGTAAATCGCATATGCTTGGTATATGAGATAGGTCGAGAATGTCAAGATAATAATTAAGATTTGGTCTCTCCCCTTTTTCTAAAAATGACGATTTTACCCCTAAAAAGGGCAAATCATCTTTCTTATTCCGATCGAGTCATGACAATTGCTCAAAATTAGGATTTGGGTCAGGAGGTCGACCAATCCTTCTGTTGGAATTTTCACTTCTCGTCACCTTCTAAAATGATAATTTTACCCCTCAAAGGATAAATCACTTCTAAAATTCCAAAAAAAAATCTTGAAAAATGGGAAATGGATTAGTTTGGTGACCAATCATATTTCCACCATGTTTTGACTCCATATTTCATCTGAAATGATAAATTTTCTCCCCTTGGGCAAACTGTCCAAAAAATCTTCAAAATTACGATTTTGTCCCTCAATGGAAAATCATGTCAAAAACACTCCTGAGCCTTGATTGACACTTCTTTAGGCTAATAGGGACTAAGGGCTTATGCCATGATGTATTCATGTGATTTATCAGCATGTTTTGGATCCTTGATTTGCGCACTCATTTTATTGATTGTGTCTATTAGGATAGTCACTCCTATCTGCGTGAATTCTTATATTTAGGGTTCTCACCTCACTCATCTGCATGAAATCTTAGAGTTAGATAAATCATTCGACTTAGTTGTCGAAAGGGCGTCAACTCCGATAGTTGACGTAACAAAGTCTCCAATCTCATTTCTCTAGTTTCCGTAGAATCGACAAGAAAACTCACAGCTGTTCGATAGGGTTTCCGATCATGCCCTCCGCAAAACGATCGGTGGTGACTCCTTGGCATGTACACGTATCACATGTCACTAGATCATACCGAAAGTCGACCACGTATACCGCCGTTGCGACATAGGTAACGAGTCTTGGGAGAGGCCCGTGTCCGGCCAGAGGGGACGGCCCATTAACCCTTCGGAATCACTCGTCGGGAGAGATTTTTCGAGGGTCACGATAGTATCTGTGACATTCTGATTTTTCCTATCATTTCGAGACTTATCAATGAGAATGTATCTAACTGTCACGCCCCGAACCCGTCGAGCCCACGAACATCCTTGCAAACAAACCATACAATTTCTCACGGTCCCAAGATCCAGACTTACAAGTCAAGAGATGATATATAACACAAGCATGCGGAAGCCATACTTAAATAATCCCCGTACAATATATAAGTTAAGTGAGACCTGGATAGCATAATAACTGTCACACATCACAACTAACAGTTCATACAACTCCGTCTACAACAATCCGCTAATAAACTGGGCGACGAGGTAGTTCGCAAAAAGAGTCCCTCATGACATCCAAAAGGACAGGACCAGATCGCCTCCAAAAGAGTCAAGCTAATAAACTATATCTCCTAGGATGAGCTGCTAGAGTACCCGGAATCCTTTACGTCCTCGGTCGGCTCATACTCATAGAACGTCTCGGACGGGACCTCGATGGCATCCTCCATGGTCTCCTCATGGGACGGCTCCGCAAGATCTTCCTCGGTCGCCTCCAAAATGATGACCTCGTCCTCCTCCACAGTAAGGTCCAGCGTCGGGGTCTTCTCCGGCCCATTCCTAGACCCAACTACCGATCCCTCTGGCTGCTCCTGCTCGCCTACGGTCTAGCACCAGTCGGGTATAACAACCGGGGGTATCTCGTGGGGCTTCAATGGCCCAATCGACTCGTCCCCTACTTTCTGAAACCAAGCCTCGAACCTATGAGACTTACAGTTCGGCTTACCCTCATCTACCCAAACAACTGTGCACTTTCTCACATATATATTTCCCTGACTATCCGAAAACTCGTCAAAGTATACAGCCATCTCCTTGGGATCCCCAAAACGTATAGGCCACATACTTAAGGCCTAGGATCTGTAAAAATAGGGGTCCCCAAAAGGGGTGAGATACACATCTCAGTAAAAGAACCCTAACCCTAGGTCAGGTCGATAGTCCACTCAGGTAATCATGCCCCTTGATAATTCCAAACTCATGAACACATAGGCATTTCAAGCACAAATCAATAAAACAACAACATATAGATGACAGGCACACAATGATAACCTCATGTCACACTCGGATGATTATGGACACCCGTCCTACTACTTCACCACAATCACCAATCTCCGTCTGCCTCAATCTCTAGCCCGCGATCTCGTTGCATCAGGCTCGGTCCGCGTAAACGCATTAGACCATCATCGGTAACCCGTGTAAACGCATCAGGTTTCGATGAATCTCCAGACCAATCTCAACGTCTCACATCTCCGTCCTGCGAATAATTCGCAGCAGGACCGTGGTCATCTCAACCATGCGATCTCGTCGCATCAAGGTATCCACCATTCGGCCCGCGTATCATACGCCTCAGGGCCTCGCCATGTCATGCTCATGCCATGATATTAAATTCAATTTTACAAATCAAATGTCAAGTGCAACTCGTGCACAATTCGAATACTCATGGCATGCAAGGCAATCACATGACACACATACATAGCGAATAATTTCAAGCATAAACAATAACATACATAACCCCCTATAGCCACTTAAGGCATACCAAGAATTATCCTTTTGGAAATCTTCATAAATCGATCAATTTCAACCTTGACTCACCCAATTGAGTCCAATCTCCCTATCTTAAGTTTAGAATTCCCTTACCTTGCTCTTAATATCACCAAATATTTCTTCTTGGGTCCTCAAGGTTCGGCCAAATCAATCCAAGGGTCAATTCACCGCACAACATAGCAATTCTAACCGATTCATCAATTTCCCAAGCCTAAATCAACCATCCAAGAATCACAATCCACCATAGCACAATCCCCAACATCTTAACACATCTTAAACATCAATTTGAGTCCCATAACCATATGTTCTTGCACCCACCAGAACCGATTTTGCACAGAACCGAACAGGTTCATTTCGATTCTATGCAAACCGTGCACTTTCAGCCCTATTTCTACTCCAAATCCAACATTTAAATACTATCCTACCACTTAAAGTGTCTACCTAAGGGTTTGGGAGGCTCACCGAAGGTTTGAAGTCAAATGGCCACCAGAAACTCGTCGAACGTCGCCGGACTCCTTAAGTCAGTTTTGCCGGCAGTTTCTGTGCAAAGTTATCAAATTGAGCCCCAATTTTTATCACTGATTCCTACACGTCTCTACTAGATCACCACCAAATTTAACTCCAAAATTCTAAGATTTCGGCCTTCAAAAGGACTAGGAATCGGACCTACCTCAGGTTGAGTTCTAATCTGTCGGCTTCGGGAAATCTCTTGGCCGGAACTCCTCGGTGCTTCAAATGACTTGCTTCTTGTTCGAGGATGCCGGCAAGACGTGGGGCTCTGTCGGTGTAGTCGGCCGGTGGTCAGATGGTGGCCGGAGAAGGTCGGCGACGACGCCAAACAGAAGCCTCAATGGCGGTCTGCAGCCGGCAAAAACAAGAAGGAAGAAGAGGATGTTGTTCAGTGGTTCTTGGGGAGCTAATGGCCAAATGAGTGGTGAGGAGAGAGAAGAATTTGCTATATACTAAGGCTTGGTCAAATGGTTGAATGTTAGGTGGGTGAAAAGTTGACATGACCACACTTCATAATCTTGTGACGCTTGGCCAATTGTCTTCCCAAGATGATCCAATGGCCATCGTTCACCCTTAAATTTGGTAGCCTTGGGGGGTTTAATGTCAATAATGCCCTTCTTCAATTGCAAGGGCAAAGTTCTAAGCTTGAGGGGCAAAATGGTCATTTTATCCCCGACGTTCAGAACGTCATTTTTCTCGTTTCAGAATTCTTCGATCGGGTGACGGCCAATCCGAATAACGTTGGAATTTTTTATTTTCCATTTCAAGTCTTTCAAGACTCGTTTCTGATGGTTTCCTCTATCAGACGTGGTTCCAGCCTATCTCGAACCGACGGGCGGTTTTTGCAGGCATTACGCGTATCGACCCCATGATTCATATCACGTTTAGGGCTCATCAATTCATAGAGGTTTTGGTTGTCATGTAATTGTGAGGGTTTATAGCTAGTCCCTGTGGTCTCAATCGTCACGGTCCGATTTAGGAAAAATTTGCAAATCATACGTTGGTTAAGCGGCATCACCCGCACTCCAATCGTATGGCACTCGCAAGGCAATCCTTAATCGTTCTTAGATCGGCCTCTTGGTGGTTCTAAATATCTCCTCGACAATCCTTATGATCAAAGCGTCATTTCCTATCCGAGTCGCCTAGATCCACGTACCTCGTCTCGCGTTAGCCTTTCCCTTTTGGTCAGCCTACTCAAATTGATCATATTTGAACGAAATATGACTGAAACACATCGTTTGACATATATGAACTTCTCATTAATGAGTCTGAAATTGACTGGAAATCAGAGTGTCACAACTCTTTCCCCTTACAAAAATTTCGTCCTTGAAATTTACATTATACTTAATTACTCAAATAAATGGGGGTGCTATCGCCTCTTCGTCTCTTCGTTCTCCCATGTGGCACCTTCAGTTCTATGGTGCTCCCATACTACCTTAACCAGTGGAATCTTCTTATTCCTGAGGATTTGTTCCTTCCGATCCTTATTGGTTTCTCTGCGTAAGACACTCTATCATCCACTTCTATTGCTTCGTAATCCAGCACATGTGTCGGATCTCATTCATACTTTCGCAGCATCGACACATGGAACACATTGTGCACCTGGGATAGATTGGACGGCAGAGCAAGCCTGTAGGCTAAAGTTCCAATCCGTTCCAGTAGCTCGAATGGGCCTACATATCTTGGGCTTAGCTTCCCCTTCTTGCCAAATCATGACAATCCTCTCATTAGTGACACTTTGAGGAAGACGTGATCGCCCACTAGGAACTCCAAGGGCTTGCGCCATTTATCCGCATAGCTCTTCTGATGACTCTGTGCCGTCCTCAGCCTACCCCGAATTATCTTCACTGTCTCCACCGATTGCTCTACCAATTCTCGTCCCGTGATACTCCTTTCTCCAACCTCATCCCAACAAATCGGGGTTCTACAAGCTCATCCATAAAGTGCCTCGAATGGTGCCATCTGGATACTCTGCTAGTAACTATTATTGTAGGCGAATTATACCAAATGTGGTTGTTCTTCCCATCCACCTTTAAAATCGATTACGCATACTCGCAGCATATCCTCAAGCGTCCGTATCGTCCTTTCTGACTGTCCGTCCGTCTGTAGATGGTAAGCTGTACTAAACTGCAATCGAGTTCCCATGGTTTCTTGTAGACTTTTCCAAAAATTTATCGTGAATTGGGATCTCGATCGAATGTGATCGTCACTGACACTCCGTGTAACCTTACTATCTGTCTCATGTACAGCTCTGCATACCTATCCATAGCAAAGTCCTTTCGCACAGGAATGAAGTGGGCGAACTTGGTCAATCTGTCCACGACTACCCAAATTGAGTCGCGACCTCTCTGGCTTCTTGGGAGTCCCATCACAAAATCCATGGTTATGTGCTCACACTTCCATTCCGAAATCTCCAGTGGCTGTAATAGTCCTCTAGGCTTACAGTGCTGCGCTTTCACTTGCTGGCATGTCAAATATTTAGCCACGTATTTTGCTACATCCACCTTCATTCTGTTCCATCAATAATGTTGCCGCAAATTCTGGTACATCTTTGTGCTTCCAGGGTGGACACTATAGTTGCTCCTCTAAGCCTCTGATAAAATTCTTTCCCTGAGTCCTTCATCCTTTGGTACACACAATCGTCCTCAAAACTTCAAAATTCCATTTTTAGACACCTGAAATTTCGGCTTTCTCTTCGTAGCATCCATCTCGATAATTTTTTGTATCTCCGAATCTGTAGACTGTAATACCTTTATCCCCTCTTGGACCTTAGGTTCCACCCTCAACGTAGCTATCAAACTGGACAACTAATCGACTTCTAATCTGAACTCGGAATCTCTCAAGTCTTCTATCATCGACCAACCTTTCACCAGCAGACATGCGATGCTTGACTTCCGACTCAACGTATCTGCCACTCTGTTTGCCTTGCTAGGCTGATACAGTATCTCACAATCATAGTCCTTGAGCAGCTCCATCCATCTACGCTGTCTCATGTTTAGTTCCTTCTAGAAAAATAAATACTTTAAGCTCCGGTGGTCGGTATAGATCTAAAACTTCTCGCCACAAAGGTAGTGTTTGCAAATCTTCAGGGAAAATACAATCGCCGCTAACTCTAGATCATGAGTTGGATAATTCATCTCGTGTGGCCTCAACTGTCTAGATGCATAGGCTATTACTCTTCGGTGCTACATCAACACAAAGCCCAACCCTTTCAACGAAGCATCATCGTATATCTCGTAACCTCCTAGTCCCAACGGAATGGTCAGCACTAGCGCGATCGTTAATTTATGCTTAAGCTCTTGGAAACTTCGCTCACATTTATCAGTCCATTCAAACCTCATTTCCTTCTTCATCAACAGCGTCAATGGGATGGCTATAGATGAGAATTTCTCCACAAAACGTCTATAGTATCCTGCCAGTCCCAAGAAACTTCTGACCTCCGTGACCGTAGTAGGCCTCTGCAAATTGGTTATTCGTCAATCTTTTTAGGATCCACTGTAATCCCTTCTCCAGACACTACATGACCCAGAAAAGCTACCCGATTCAGCCAAAACTCGCACTTGTTCAACTTTGCATAGAGCGTGTGCTCTCTCAGAGTCCGTAGCTCAATCCTTAGGTGCTCCTCATGATCTGTTTCGCTCCTCGAGTAAATCAAGATATCGTCAATGAAGACTATGACGAATCTGTCCAGGAATTCCTTAAATACTCTATGCATCAAGTCCATGAATGCAGCTGGAGAGTTAGTCAACCCAAACGGCATCACCATAAATTCATAATGACCATACCTCGTCCTGAAAGCAGTCTTAGGTATGTCTGATCCTCAGCTAGTGATATCCAGTCCTCAAGTCAATCTTCGAAAACACTGCTGCTCCTTGCAACTGATCAAAAAGATCATCAATCCTCTGCAGCGGATACTTATTCTTCACCGTCACTTGGTTCAGCTGTCGATAGTCAATGCATAATCGCAAAAACCCATCCTTCTTCCTTACGAATAACACCGGTGCTCCCCACGGTGAAGCACTTGATCGGATAAATCCATTGTCTAGCAACTCTTGCATCTGCACCTTTAACTCTTTTAACTCTGACAGGGACATCCTATAAGGTGCTTTCGAGATCGACTCCGTTCCAGGAGCTAACTCAATTACAAACTCTATTTCCCGTTCCGGTGATAGTCCTAGTAACTCTTGGGGAAACACATCAAGGAATTCACGTACTACCGGGATATTCTTCAATTTTGGCTCTTCGGTAGTCGTGTCTATTACTGCCACTAAGTATGCCTGACATCCTTCGATCATCAACTTCGTTACTTCCAAGATCAGACTAAAGGAATTGAGATTCCCCCTCGACTTCCCACCAACTCAAAGCCAGGGCATTCTCTCGGATAAAACCAGATTATTCTACTACCACAGTCTACTACTGCCCCCTACTTACCCAACCAATACATTCCTATTATTACGTCAAAATCAGGCATGCGTAAAACAGTTAGGTCAATGTTTTCTTTACTCCCTCCAATCACAATATCACAACCAGTACAACCCAATGAAACTATTAAGTTATCCTTTAAGGGAGGAGTGGCAACATGCAGAATTATACTCAACGGTTCCAATTTCATGCCTACTAATTCAACAAATTGTGCAGACATAAACGAATGCGTGGCACCAGGGTCAAACAATGCATATGCAGCTTGTTTGTACAAGTAGATCGTACCTATGACCACTCCTGATGCTTCCTCCGCCTCTCTGCGGGCTACTGCATACACTCTGCCTTTTGTCGGTGGTCTACTCTGCTCAATCTGAGGCGTTACAGTCGACGACCCCGCTTGTGGCCACTGTCCTTGCAGTCGACTTGTCGGAGCTTGATTCGGACACACCCTCATCTGGTGGCCCAGCTGACCACATTTGAAACATGCTCCCGTCCTCACTGGGCATGGCTCATTTCCATGCTTCCTACCACAAAGTCTGTAGCTCCAGTTCGTAGGATTTGGCGGCTTCGCGATGTTCTTTCGTACTAGAGGCACAAAACGTCTGTTGTTCACCATCGGCCTCTTGCCCATCTAGTGAGTATCTCTGAAAGACATGAACCGCGATTCAGTTGCGGCGTTTCTTTCTTTCAAGTCCCGCTTTATCATCTGGCCCTGCTCGTAGATCTCCTTGTAAGTCCTCAAATTCAACGCAATCATCTGGCTACGAAGCTCGATCCTCAGACCATCTTTAAACCTTCTTGCTTTCTCCAGAGGGTTCTCCACAGATTGATGTTCTTACCTTGAAAGCCTCGCAAATTCAGCCTTGTACTGATCTATTGTCAGCTGGTTCTGGCGCAACTGTAGGAACTCCACCTGTTTCCTTTCCCTGGCCGTCTCAAAAAAATGCTTATCATTGAAGGCTGTCTTAAAAACTTCCCAGTTCATGGTCGTTCCTTCAGGGAAGACGCCATCCTTGGTGGCAGCCCACCAGTCATTCGCTGTACCCTCTAGCCGGTACACAGCTAAAGTACATTCTCTTCATCTGTACACCTCAGTACTCCGAATGCTTTCTCTAGTTTCTCAATCCATCTAGGCGCTAGCTCATGATCTCCAATCCCGTCAATCTGTGTCGTTTCAGCTTCATAAACTACTCTACCAGCTGGCCCATCTGTGTGGCCACGATGATCTCTTCTTGGGCATTCATAGTATTAGTGCCCTGGCCAGGTTCATTCTGACTTTCATTACCACCATTGTGGTCATTGTTAGCATTGACGGCAATTATGGCAGCTCCTACTGCCTGGGCGATGGCAGCGTCTCGATCCCGAACCTGCCTATCGATCATGTCGCCAATTCTTTCCAGTGCTCTAGCACACCATCCATCCTTGGATCTTCAGTGACAGATGGCCTCGAGTTAAAGGCTCCGCCTCTTGGTCTTCTAGCCCTTCTAGGTAGGTTACTCATCCTTGTCTCTTTCTACTGAACATGATCCATCACAAGTTTAGCAAGTAGTTAGTAACTTGCTCAATCATCCAAGTCCATAGCAACTAACTAATCCTTAACAAAAATAGTTATGCTACAACAGTACTCCGTACATCAACTCCAGAAACATTTCCACCAACAACTCATGACCATTTGTCAGTTCCATTCATTTCAGTAATTCGTTAAAACTAATCACTTTCATTCGTCAGGCAAACTAAGGTCCAGAAATGACCTTTAATCCTTAGCAGAGAACTTGATCCTTAAGCATTTCCACAACCCTACCAGAGTCCATTGTCAACCTTAAGTACTAGGTCACAAGCTATACACCCCATGCATTACCTTAACCAGTCCCCTAAGGTCTTGCTATCCGTCCTTGTCTCAACTTAACCCCCTTATTACTCTAGTCCTCAACCAACTTTAGTTCGAGCTGACCTTACTCTAATACCATTTAAGCGGGGATATCACGCCGCGAACCCGTCGAGCCCGCGAACATCCCTGCAAACAAACCATACAATCTATCGCGGTCCCAAGATCCAGAATTACAAGTTGAGAGATGATATAAAACACAAGCGTGCGTAAGCCATACTTAAATAATCCCCGTACAATATATAAGTTAAGTGGGGCCTAGATAGCATAATAACTGTCATACATCACAACTAACAGTTCATACAACTCCGTCTACAACAATCTGCTAATAAACTGGGCGACGAGGTAGTTCGCAAAAAGAGTCCCTCATGACATCCAAAAGGACAGGACCAGATCGCCTCTAAAAGAGTTAGGCCAATAAACTATATCTCCTAGGATGAGCAGCTGGAGTCCCCAGAATCCTCTGCATCCTCGGTCGGCTCATACTCAGAGAACGTCTCGAATGGAACCTCGACGGTATCCTCCATGGTCTCCTCATGGGACGGCTCCGCAAGATCCTCCTCGGTCGCCTCCAAGACGATGACCTCGTCTCCTCCTCCACAGTAAGGTCTAGCGTCGGGGTCTTCTCCGGCCAATTCCTAGACTCAACTACCGATCCCTTTGGCTGCTCTTGCTCTCCTACGGTCTAGCACCAGTGGGGTATAACACCCAGGGGTATCTCGTGGGGCTTCAGTGGCCCAATCGACTCGTCCCCTACTTTCTGAAACCAAGCTTCGAACCTATGAGGCTTCCAGTCCGGCTTACCCTCATCTACCCATACAACTATGCACTTTCTTACATATATATTCCCCTGACTATCCGAGAGCTCGTCAAAGTATGCAGTCATCTCCTTGGGGTCCCCAAAACGTATAGGCCACATACTTAAGGCCTAGGATCTGTAAAAATAAGGATCCCCAAAAGGGGTAAGATACACATTTCAGTAAAAGAACCCTAACCTTAGGTCAGGTCGATAGTCCGCTCAGGTAGTCATGCCCCTTGATAATTCCAAACTCATGAACACACAGACATTTCAAGCACAAATCAATAAAACAACAACATACAGATGACAAGCATGCAATGATGACATCATGTCACACTTAAATGATTATGCACACCCGTCCTGCCACTTCACCACAATCACCAATCTCTATCTGCCTCAATCTCTAGCCCGCGATCTCGTCGCATTAGGCTCGCTCTGCGTAAACGCATCAGACCTTCATCGGCAACCTGCGTAAATGTATCAGGTTCCGATGAATCTCCAGGCCAATCTCAACGCCTCACATCTCCGTCCCGTGAATAATTCGCATCAGGACCGTGGCCATCTCAACCCCGCGATCCGTCACATCAGGGCGCCACACAACATCAACTCCACCCCGCGATCTCGTCACATCAGGGTATCCACCTCCCACCCCGCGTCTCATACGCCTCAAGGCCTCGCCATGTCATGCTCATGCCATGATATTAAATTCAATTTTACAAATCAAACGTCAGGTGCAACTCGTGCACAATTCGAATATTCATGGCATGCAAGGCAATCACATGACACACATACATAGCGAATAATTTCAAGCATAAACAATAACATACATAACCTCCTATAGCCACTTAGGGCATACCAAGAACTATCACTTTGGAAATCTTCATAAATCGATCAATTTCAACCTCGACTCACCCAATTGAGTCCAATCTCCCTATCTTAAGTTTAGAATTCTCTTACCTTGCGCTTAACATCACCAAATATTTCTTCTTGGGTCCTCAAGGTTTGGCCAAATCAATCCAAGGGTCAATTCACCGCGCAACCTAGCAATTCCAACCGATTTGTCAATTTCCCAAGTCCAAATCAACCATTCATGAATCACAATCCTCCATAGCACAATCCCCAACATCTTAACACATCTTAAACATCAATTTGAGTCCCATAACCATTTGTTCTTGCACCCACCAAAATCAGTTTTGCATAGAACCAAACCAGTTCATTTCGGTTATGTGCAAACTATGCACTTTCAGCCCTATTTCTACTCCAAATCCAACATTTAAATATTATCCTACCTTTTAACATGTCTATCTAAGGGTTTGGAGGCTCACCGAAGGTTTGAAGTCAAATGGCCGCCGAAAACTCATCGAACGTCGCCAGACTCCTCAAGTCAGTTTTGCCGGTAGTTTCTGTGCAAAGTTTACAATGCCGGTTCATGGTCAAAACTTCCTCAATTTGATTTCCAATTTTTATCACAAATTCCTACTCATCTCTACTAGATCGCCACAAAATTTGACTCCAAAATTTCAAGATGTTGGCCTTCAAAAGGACTAGGAACCGGACCTACCTCAGGTTGAGTTCTAATCTGTCGGCTTCCAGGAAATCTCTTGGTCGGAACTCCTTGGTGCTCCAAATGACTTGATTCTTATTCGAGGATGTCGGCAAGATGTGAGGTTCCGTCGGTGTAGTCGATCGACTGTCAGATGGTGGCCAGAGATGGTCGGCGACGGCGCCGAACCGAGGGCTCAGTGGCGATCGGCGGCGGGCACAAACAAGAAGGAAGAAGAGGATGTTGTTCGGTGGTTCTTGGGGAGCTAATGGCCGAATGAGTGGTGAGGAGAGAGAAGAATTTGCTATATACTAAGGCTTGGTCAAATGGTTGAATGTTAGGTGGGTGAAAAGTTGACATGATCACACTTCATAATCTTGTGACACTTGGCCAATTGTCTTCCCAAGATGATCTAATGGCCATCCTTCACCCTTAAATTACGCAGCCTTGGGGGGTTTAATGTCCATAATGCCCTTCTTCAATTGCAAGGGCAAAGTTCTAAGCTTGAAGGGCAAAACGGTCATTTTTAACCCCCAACGTTCAGAACGTCGTTTTTCTAGTTTTAGAATTCTTCGATAGGGCGACAGCCAATTCGAATAACATTGGAATTCTTGATTTTCCATTTCAAGTCTTTCAAGACTCGTTTCTGATGGTTTCCTCTATCAGACGTGGTTCTAGCCTATCTCGACCCGACGGGCGATTTTTGCAAACATTACGTGTATGGTGATTCATATCACGTTTAGGGCTCGTCAATTCATGGCGGCTTTGGATGTCATGTAATTGTGAGGGTTTATCGTTAGTCCCTATGGTTTCAATCGTCACGGTCCGATTTAGGAAAAATTTGCAAATCATACGTTGGTTAAGTGGCATCACCCACGCTTCAATCGTATGACACTCGCAAGACAATCCTTAATCGTTCTTAGATCGGCCTCTCGGTGGTTCTAAATATTCCCTCGACAAACCTTATGGTCAAAGCGTCATTTCCTATCCTAGTCGCCTAGGTCCATATACTTCGTCTCGCGTTAGCCTTTCCCTTTTGGTCAACCTACTCAAATTGATCATATTTGAGCAAAATATGACTGAAACACATCCCTTGATATATATGAACTTCTCATTAATGAGTCTAAAATTGACTGGAAATCAGAATTTCACACTAACAATGCATTTCAGTCATTTCTCGCTCGAATCTGATCAATCTCGAGTTAACTAACCAAAAGGGAAAGGCTAGCGCGAGACAAGATACGTGGACCTAGGGAACTCTGGTAGGAAATGGTACTCTGACTATAAAGATTGCCGAGGGAGTATTTAAAACCATTAAAGGTCGATCTAAGAACGATTAAGGAATACATTGCTAGCGTTATACGATTAGAGCGCGGGTGATGCCGCTTAACCAATGTATAATTTGCAAAATTTTTCTAAATCGAACGATGACGATCGAGACCATCGAAACTAATAATAGACCATTGCAATTAAATGACAACCAAAATCGCCATGAACCGACGAGCCCTAAGTGTGATGAGAATTACATAGTCAATACGCGTAACGTCTACAAGAGCCGCCCGTTAGTTCGAAATAGCCTGAAATTACATCTGGCAGCGAAACAGCCTAGAGACGAGCCTCGAAATTGAAAAATAGAAAATCAAGAATTCCAACATTATAATCAAATTAGACATCGTCTCATCAAAGGAAATTTGAATTGGAAAAACAACGTTCCGGATGACAAGAATAAAATTATCATTTTATCCCTCAATGTTTGGCTTTGTCTTAATAAATGGGTAAGGGCATTTTGGTCTTTGATCCACCCCCAAGGCTACCGAAAATTAGAAGAGAAAAGGGCCATTGGATGATCAAATGATGAGCAAAATGATAAGTGTCAATGGATGGTGAGTTAGCATTAATTACTTGACCTTTTAACATATCATTCTTACTAGTTGACCAAGCCTAGTTGGTGTATACTCCCCCTTCCTTGCTCAACCGAACCACTCCTTCAAACCATCATCTTATTCTTCAATTTTTCTCTTCTTCCTCTTCCCCCTTTTCTCCTTCGCCGAACCAGCCACGCCCGATTGATTCTGCCCGCCTCCATCATCGCCGTCGATAGCTACTTCTATCCTACACCAAACCTCACGCCAACCACCAGCCCCTAGCCTTGCCTCTTGCCGATCGCCTCTAAGTGGAAGCACGTCATTTGGCCGCCGGTGGAGCTCTGGCCAATCATTCTTCCGCAGGTGGTCAGATTTCATAGCAGCGGGAGGTAAGTCTTCGTTCGGCCTCCATGGGACCTCAAATCGCTTCAAATTTTTTATGGTAGTTTGTAGACATGTAGTACTAGGGACGGATGAGCTGAGGTAGAAAATTGGTTAGATTTTGATGGAGATTCGATGATGAATTTATGCTGGTTCCGTGGACAAAAACTGACCAGCGGTAGGACCGAAGGGAACCAGGGCTGTTCTTAGACATTCGACCGTTGACTCGCCTCCAATTTTTCGTTAAGACCCTTAGACACATAGAAATATATGTTAGCAAGTAGTTTAGGAGATAAATTAAGGTTTAAGAGTAAATTATGGACTGATTAACTAGGATTAGGGCAGGACCGACTAAGTCCCCTATTTCGGCTTGTTAAACCCGAACCTTTAGGGGTTGTTCGTGGTGTCGCCAAGTTCTAATTTCATCGTTGAGGCATACTAGGATGCCAATTGATATGTCATTGAGGATTATACTCCATATTTTGGAGAATTGAGAGAGAAAATTGATGAAATTGATTGAATTATATTAGGATACACGGCTACCATGTTTTGCACCCTCAAGGCCTAACCCTTAAAGTGTTTAGGATGAGATTTTTGTGAATTTGAGCCTAAGGTAAGAAGTCCCTAAACCTTGGCTAGGAGGATAGGCCTCAACTGGATGATTTGATTGCGAATTGGATGAATTTTCATGAATTTATTGTGTGGTTGTTAGATGTCTATCATTGTGGATTGGTGAATGTGAGTATGCTCATGAATGCATGTGCTCTGCATTGAATGCCAATTGTGAGTGATGAATTTGATTGTCTCGCATGCCATAGATTGTTAGCTCAATGCATGGGCTTGTACTCGATCATGAAGTCTTAAATTGGAAAATAATTTTGGGCATGCTTGAGAACTTTAACACCTTGATGCATTAAGACGCGGGGTTGTAATGGCCGATGTCCTGATGCGTTGAGACGCGGGACGAGATTGATTATGTGTCGACACAGGCCTGGAATGGCAATGAAAACCTAAAGTGTTTATCGTGGGTTTATGTTTATGATGGTCTGAGACGTAAAGGCGCGGACCGAGCCTAAGGCGCTTTGACGCGGGCGTGAATTATGAGATAATTCTGGAGGGTGGAAAGTACGACTTATCCTTGTGTTTACCTGCCTGACTTGAGTTATAAGTTATATAAATATGCTTGCATGATTATCAGCCATTTGTTTTTATATGGCATTTTGTGTTTTCTGATTGCATTATATTGCTAGGAGTGACCTTGTTCATTATTTGCATGTATCTGGGTGTACTGTCAATCTGACCTAGGGTTAAGGCTTATCTTACTGAGATGTCAATCTCACTCCATCGTGGGACCTTACTTTTTTAGACCCCAAATCCTGAAGATGCTACCGACCCGTTTAGGTGATCTGAAGGAAATGACCGTCTATTTTGATGAATTCCCTGACGGTCGGGGAACCGTTTATGTGAGGAAATGTACAGTGGTATGGGTCGATGAGGGTGGTAAGGATTAGAAACCGCATAGGTTTGAGGCCTGGTTTCGTAGGGTAGTTGAGGTTACTATCGGCCCGTTGAAGTCTACAGAGGTGCCTCGAGGAGTCATCCCTAGCTGGTGTCATCCCACTCTGGATTCTATGGAGGTAGAAATGTCTGTAGCTGGTTCAAGAAATATACTTGAGAAGACCCCAACCCTGGAGGACACTGTTGAGGTAATAGAGATCGATGCCTCGAAGGATGAGCTGAAGGATGTCGCGATAAAGGACTCAGTAGATGTGCGCTCTGAGACCTTCTCGGACTATGAGCCAGACGAGGATGCAGACGAGACCGATGAGTCTAGTGATTCGACCTAGAGATTTCCTAACTTACTTTGTAGTCTTTTGATGATGACCCTCATTGGTTGGTGATCTTTTGGGGACTTAGAACTATTGTTGTCTTTTGATTAAGTCCCAACCAACTCGACATGTCAACAGGTTTAACTGACATGCGCTTTTGTATGAACTCATGATGTTATATACGTGTATTATGTTCTTGCTATCCAGGTTCCCATTGGTTTATGTATCGGAGGTGATTTTCGTATTACGTTTCCGCATGCTTATTTACATTATGCATCTCTCGACTAGTAAGTCCTGGGCCTCGAGAGTACAGTTAAGGGAGTTGTGTGTTCGTGCTCAAGGGCGCGGGGCGTGACAATATCGAAAGGGCATTAACTCTGATAGTTGGCGTAACTAAGCCCCCAATCCCACTTCTCTAGTTCTCGCACAATCGAATAGAAACTCTCAACTATTCGATAGGGTTTCCAAACGTACCATCCACAAAACGATTAGTGGCGACTCTTTGGCATGTACACACATCACATATTACTAGACCACACTGAAGGTCGACCAAGTATAACTCTGTTGCGACTTGGGTAACGGGCCTTGGCAGAGGTTGGTGTCCGACCAGGCCGAACGGCCCATTAGCTCTCGATATACCTTACAACTAATATCTCTGAAGGTTGCGACATACGGATCGCACATGGAGCATCTAGGCTTCTGAATGCTTCATAAAGCTAGCAAATTCCTTGATCTTCAAATTTTTTCTTGTGAAAGTAAGATTTATGACATACTGGGTACTTGTTTGTTATCTAAGATTTGACTCAGATGCGAAACAATGCAAGATGTTTGAAAAGATTTGCTTGAGCAATGGTTCATGCTGCGCCATTTTTGTCTCTTAGCGCCTCTCCATTTTAATGGATCGATGTGAGTCGGTAGAATGTCACTTGAGACCACCTCTGATTTAATGGGGCACCGTGAGTCAGTAAATATCTTTCAGGACTCCTCTATTTCAATGAGTCACTGTGAGTTGGTAAAACGTCTCTTGGGACCACCTCTGATTTAATGAGTCACCGTCGTGATTCGGTAACAAAATAACCCAATTCAAGTGTTAGGCTACTATGAGATTCGTCACATCTGATTCAAGTGTTAGATAATTATTGACACCTAAATTTTGATCAGCCTTTTTCTTTTATTTTTTGGAAAATTCATAGAAAATCCATAAAAAGTTTTAAAAATTTAAAAAAAAAAATCAACTTTGGAAGTTTTGGCCAAGCTAAAGGAACCATTTTGAACAAAAAATAATTTTTCATATTTTTCATATTTTTTAAATATTTTCAAAAAATAAAAAATACATTAAAATCATTAAAAAAAATAGAGTTTGAGGTCCCAAAAATATAGAAAAATAGTCAATATTTTTCTTTTAATTCCCTTTTCATTTTGACCTCACAAAAAGTCGAAACTCAAGTTCTATCTCGTGTGTTCCTTTATAACACATAGAGTTGAATTTGGCAAAAAAAATGTCATTTGAGCCTTTTAATTTATACTTTGTGCATTTTTGGAACCTAGACATTCAATTTGATTACCCTATGTTGAAATTTGATTCCATTATCCATAGAATTCGCCTAATTGCGTGGAGAGGGCAAATTGCCAAAGATTTTTGCAATTTAGTCCTTTTATTTGGGTCAAAATGAAATTAGTTTGAAATTAGGGACTACCAAGACGGATTAAGGGCACTACCCTATGTTTTTCATACTTCTGAATCGATTGATAGGGGTGGTTTGATCTGATTTAGCCGATTAGGGCTTCAATTTGAGGAATTTCACAATTTAGATCTTAAGAAATTTTAGGGTTTTTGATCAATTTCGATATAATTTGTCATAAAAACTACATTTTCAAATGTCATTCATCATGGAGAACACAATTTTGAGGTCAATTTCAAAATATTATTTCATCTAGGCCTTCAATTTGGAAGAAAATGTCAACCCGAATCGACTGGGTCGGGTTGACCAAACCAGACAACAGAGCAGTGCTCTGCTTTCCTTAGTGGCGCACCAACGGAAGAGGATGGAGATCGAGTCAGATGACAATCTTGTCGGCCATGAGTTAGTGGAGACGAGCTAGAGGGCATGGTCGTCGTGGAGGTGGTGACCGCCAGCATTAAAAACTAGCTAATGAAGCCCATAAAAGGGAGGCTCAGCCATGGAGAAAAGGAGGAGGAAAAAGAGGAAACGAGCGAGTTCATAGCCAAGCTGACGCGCAACCGGCATCCTCGACCTTCAAAAGAGCTTCACCGAAGTCGTAGCTGTCGCCGACAGTCCCGAAACAGGTCGGTATACTCTCCCGACCTTCACTTCCATAATGCATATAACCTGTTCGACGAAATGCCTAAGTGAATGTTATATTTTTTGACTCTCGCTCTTGTCCTTCCCGACCACTTTTAGTACGAGTCTCACCTTAAATCTTCTCTAGAACCAACTCTAAGCACCTTTTGCTCTTCATTTTGCATTGAAATCGATGAAAATAACAACCAGGGCTCCACCGTTTTTTTGGATTGAGCCGAGAGCTCACACCGACGAGGCAGCAGTCGTCGAGGTCTAAGCGACCTCAGGTAAGTCTCTAAACCTCCGGTGAATGTTATTTGGACGATTGAAATAAGATTTGAACATAAAAAAAAATTTGCAAATCTTTGCCGACGCCGGACCTGTGAAGGATAGGTTCGCTTTTTTCCGAGCTGTTTCTGGCCTATAAAATGATGATATGTTGATGTGGGAGTCGAGGGGATTGATTTGGTGCCAAAATTGTTAAGTTTCAACGAGGTTTTTACGATGGAACCAAAGTTCCAGCAAGGCACCAGCGTTCATCTTCCCCAATGAGGGGGTTGACCAGTCAACGTTGGTTGACCAGTCAGCGCCGACGTGGCGCATCGCGTAGGCGACCACATCGGCAAGGTGGGACCGTGTCTCAATAAATAAAACTCTAGATCGGACGGCCACGGCTCTGCCACGTGTAAGGTATATCGAGAGCTCTGAAGACCGTTGGATAATTAAATGATTTTCGTAAATTTATAAAAAGATTTTCAGAACAATTAAATGATTTTCGTAAAATTATAAAAAAAATTGATCCAACGGTCGATATTGCGCCAAGTGGCGCTCTGAAGACCATTGAATCAGTCCGTTTATTTTCAGATTAATAAAACCAAGATAGGATGCACTAGGAGAAGCCACGTGACACATTTTGGAGCGTACGATCGAGGATTTTCGGATAAATAAGAAAATGATTTAAAAAATTCAAAAAATAAAAAATAGTGTCGTTTAGACTAGTTTTTCGACCATACGGTCGGGCCGGGGACCCGAGAGGCGCGGACCGGGTTCGACCCGACCCGAAAAATATTTAAAATAATTTTAAAAAAATCATAAAATAAAAAAACAGAAAATTTTGAAAATTTAATTAAAAAAAAGTTCATTAAACATTAAAAAAATTCAGAAAAATTCAGAAAAATTCTAAAATTTTAAGAAAATAGGAAATAGCCACGATCAACTGGCCATGACCTGTTTTGGATCTTTCGACCCCCGATCTTTCAAACAAGGATAATTTTGTCCTTCTGGCAAATCGTCTCCCAAAAATTCTAGGAAATTCCAAAAAAAAATCCCAAAAAATGAGAATTGGCCACAATCAACTAGCCAAGAATTATTTTTGGTGTTTAAACCCCGATCTTTCAAAAAAAATGATGATTTCGTCCTTTTGGCGAATCGTCTTCCAAAAATTAAAGAAAATCATAAAAATTCAAAAATTTTCAAAAATAGAAAATGATCACTATCAACTTACCGTGAACTATTTTGGGTAATTCAAATATCTGAACCTTCCAAAAACGACAATTTGGCCCTTCGGGCATATCGTCCCCAAATCTTCCCATTTAACCCCTGGCCTTTAATCACAAGTTCTCTAAGTCCCTAGGGCTATGCTAGGAAACCATTTATGTGCATTGACATGCCTCATTTATGCACTTGATTGCGCTTTCATTACATCGATTGTAGTTGATAGGACTAACCTTCCAATCTGCATGAAACCCTAAATCATATTTATATCATCCCAAATTGCGCCTGCATGAAATCTTAGTTGGGAAAATCATTCACATTAGGTACCGAAAGGGCATTAGTAATGACACCAACGTAACCAAGTCCTCGAACCCAAAATCTCTGGTTACGCAAAACTAATCGATCTCTCCCAATCGATTAGTGAGGTTTCCGATCCACCTTCCAAGAAAGACCAGTGGCAACTCCAAATGCATGCACATATAGCACATGCCATCACAACCACACCAAGATCGAAAGTGATCGACTCTTATCGTCGAAAAAGACACTTAAAATTTACTCCCGTTGCGATTTGGTATGAGTCTAGGAGGGCCCGCGCCGATCAAGACCTGCAATCCACATTTCAGAGTGGGAGGCCAAATCGACAATCCATTCGCCCGTTCTGAAAAAAACGGACCGCAACAATAATGACTGAGAAACACATCTAATTCAAGTGTTAGGTAATGTTTGAGATTTGTCACGCTCGGTTCATGATTCAAGCAATGACCAGGAAACATACTTGATTCAAGTGTCAAGTAATATTTGGGATTTGTTACACCCGAAGCAAGCGTCAAGTAATAACGAAGGGGATGTTCCCGAAACTAACGTGAGGATGAACCCAAAGTTTGTCACACCCAAAATAAGCATCAGGTAATGACTGAAAATTCTTGTTATGTCTGAAACAAGCGACAAATAATAACAAGAAAATGCATCAAATTCAAGTATTGCACGAGAAAGGAAACATACCTAGTTCAAGCGTCAGGTTGTCTCAAAAAGAGTGGCGGGCTAATGATAGTGTACCTGTCTTTTCGCCCAAGGAAGGATTTGCATGAACAGAATAAATGCTAATGTAACATCAAAGATTGTGAATTTTGCATGTACTATGCAGCTTCACTAGGAAATTCATCAATAAGAGAATCTATCCGATCCTTTTGATAACTTTGATCATGTCGAATGAGGAACTTATCAGTCAAAAAGGACCTTCACTCACTCTGTTGTTTGACCTGACTATCAATACGGGTATGAGATTCACTCAAAACTCCCTTCATCATGCTTAACAAGGTTCGGATATTCTCGCAATTAGTATGATCTAACCAATCTGAGAGGTCTTTATAAGGACTGTAATAAAGGCTTGGTCAAATGCTTAACAAAAGGGACTCAGTATGAGTCATTGGCTTTGACTAAAATGATGTTATAAGTTGTATTGGGTTTACAAGTCAAGAATCTTGCAAAATGAGATAGATGGTCTTGCTCGCACTTTTTTAGCAACATTTATAAACATTTGACATCCTACCTTAAATCATGTGCCCTATTCTGAATAGATTTTGATAAGAGTTATAATGTAAGTTCAAGTAGGCTTGAAATGAAATGCCTATTTTAAGCAAAAGGGGACTCATAAAGGAAATGATGATCATCCATTCTTGATGCTTTCTCCACTAATTCTTGCTCATGGAAATATTCCGCAAATTCTTCTTCACGAATGATTTTTCCTTGCAAATCATTTTTGCCAAGGTTGAGAGAGAGAGAGATTTCCTTTTTTCCTTTTTTTTTAGAGAGATATTTTTTCCTTTTTTTAGAGATTTTTTTTTTATAGAGAAAGAATCTCTTTTGGCAAATCCCATGGACATATCGTTGACGGACCTTTTCTTTTGAAATTCAATTAACTCAAGTCATTCTTCATCCATCTTCATATTTCTATTTCGAGAAAATTCCGTTCTTCATCATGGAGATGAAAATCAATTGGTTATGAGAAATGAATCCACTGCTCAAATTGGCTAAGTAAAGGATAAAGGGTATGAGTTATAGAAAGCAATGTTCTTCGTCATATCTGAGGCACTTGAGCTAACAGAGAAATTGCATGCAATAAATATACTTGAACATTAAGGCAAATGAAAGAAAGAAAATTTCATCCATTTTTGAATTTTCTGATAACTGTCCCAATGTGTGGTTGCTCCTGAAAAGGTAAGAAGTGAACATCTGCACAAAGGTAGTTAGCAAGGGATAACCTGTAATGTTTAGGATAGAGGAAATGAATACCTTTCATCACTTTGGTCATCATACTTTTCACAATAAGCATCGAAATTCTCATTCAATTCTCTGGGAATTATAATGCATGATGTGTGTGGAAATGGGCTGCCTTTCATCTCCCGATGTTTCCCACGCGATATGGTCATTTCATCGCATGGAACAAATTTGCCTAATGGAGATTCTTCCTCGATGAAGATTATATAGTAATACAGACAAAAATCATTTATGAAACTTTAAGCTCAAAATGTGTGAAATTCTTGATCATTCGGAATCAAAATGTGAATGAATAAACCGTGTGATATTTGAGCATTTTCTAAGCATGCAAAATGCAGCAATTCCATGAAAGACTCATGCCACTATTCCAAGTATATTCAAATTTGTACGAAAACTCTCACGAGTACTGTGGATTGCCCCTATTTTCTCTTATTATGTGTCCAATGATCATGGCTTTGCAAAGATGGGGGATTGCGTCAAGTATAACCAATGTTGAGAATTTGGTCTTGGGGTTTGGCAAATGATCCATTTCTCCACTTGCCCTTAAGTGGTATTAGCAAAGACATGCCCCTAACTTGGCACCCGCAAAAAGAAAGACTTAATGTCATCTTCAGAAATTGTCGAGCCCATGTAAAGATATTCCCTTTTGAGATCAGGTGGCGCTTTTCATTAGTTGATGTGGTACTATCAAAGGATCAGTCGATGGTATGGATCAGTCTTTGTTAAGCCGATTGCCTGATGTCGAGTTGGTACGGGATCGACCAAGGTTTTCTTGCTCGATTGTGAGCTACAAAGCTCAGAACTCAAGCATGGATTGTTCGAGGATTGTTCAAGCCTGATGCATGTATGGGGTTAAGAATTTTTTGCTGCCCTAGATTAACTCTGAAACATGTGGTAGACGAATCAGCGAAACAACCAGAGTTAAACCGCATGCCAATTTTCTCTCTCTCTCTTTTATAGGAATTTCAAATTTTTCTTATTTTTTTACTTTTTTTTCAAAAGTTACATTTTTTTAAATACATTTTTTTAAAAGACTCAAAGAACGAGGAAGCATAATAAAGCCTAACCCTCAGGATTCTTCATGGATGACATGAATTTTTTAATTTGACTGGATATCATCACGGGGCCAGTTTGGAATACCCATTATGTCCACAAAACATTTTCATAAAAGAAACTCTGTAATTTTATTGATAATTCAACAAATTAAAGCTTATTGAATTCAAAATGCGAAAAACTCCTCGACCGTGAGGAATTTGACTATGACAATCAACTTAGGTAATGAAAATGCAACCTAGACACCTAAAAATCAAGAAATATCCACGTAGGGGATTGCATAAAATAAATAGATCACTGATTTGGGTCTGCGCCCCACTTCCTCAAATCACAGCGTCAAAGCCAAAGACGGCGATAATTGCCCATATGATCAGGAAGCGGATTACTCTACACATTTGGCTGCCCGGTAGGCTGGATTACAAATGCCCCCGTCTCTAATAGATATTGGATACGGTTTTTGAGCACCTCGCAATCATCGGTTGAATGATCAGGTTCTGCCCTATGATAATCACACTTTTTGGATGGGTCATAATTGCGGAAGGATGCATCGCTAGGTCGTTGTGGTTCTGATGTCAATAACCTCTTCTTTTGTAATACAGCTAAAACTCTTGACACCGTTCTAGGAAGAGGAGTATATTACCGGGGCTTATCAAGTCCGATGATTTTCCTGTCCATAGCTGGTCGGCTCTTGAGCGGCAAACTGCATTCTAGTAGTTTTGAGTCTGAACTTTCTGGCCATAGAGCATGTTCACCTCAACGGCCAGCTCTTTCATTACGTATTGCCAGCTGAACCTGTATCACCGAGCCATCCCTTCTTCATGGCAATCTCAATATCTTCACCCATTATAATGAGCTGACTGAAAGATTGAGTTATGGTTCCTACCAATCGCGATCTCATAGCCTTGGGAAGAGTAGACACGAATAGCCTTATTAGCTCACACTCCGGAGGTTCATGCCTCAATTGAGATGCGATATTGGTCCATCTAGTAGCATAATGCTTGAGGTTCTCGCCTATTTTTATCTCGGCTTGCTCGAGGTCTTCCCTGGAAATAGTAATATCCATATTGAATCTAAAATGATCGACGAAAGCATTGGACACCTCTTCCCAGTTCTCTATCCGGTTGATGTTAAAGTCAATGTACCATCTCATTGCTACATCCTTGAGATGGTCTAGAAAGTTTGTGTTGCGGGATTAGATCTCCTATCACGGAAAAGGAGATATCATCAAATATTGTATTACTATCTATTTAGGAGTTTTTTCCTTTTTAGGTTGCCCGTTATCTTTGTTGTAGCAACCTAATTCTGTATATTAAAAGGAATTATACAAATGCTAAACTCACGACAAGGAAAAAAAAACGTGAGAGATTTGTTCGAGAACTTAGGCTTAAAGCCGCACCTCGTTAATTCTTGTGTGTTATTTTTTAATGATTGTCTGAAATCATCATGGTATCAGAGCAGGTTATATCATGTTGATTTCTGCTAGCTTATTTGTGTTAATGCTGCCGATCTTCAACACATTGCTTTGAGTTATGGGTGATGATGAGCAAACTGTTGAGGGGAAGGTGTCATCAAAGAACATCGGCATCGGGTCATCAAAGGTCGTTGTGCAGGAGGCACACAGTCAGAGACTTACGTCATTGTTACTGAATTGGAGAAACTTTCTACCGTGGTCTCATACCGTCACGATTGCTCTTGGTGGATGATCTCGATTCGGTCATATCAGTAGTCGGACAAAAATTCCTCAAGAGTCTGATCCTTCTTTTGATGAATGGCAAGCCAATGATCATAATGTCATGACATGGCTTTTCAATTCCATGGAATCTCAAATATATGAGATCTTTGCCTATTTGGATACTGCTCAAGCCTGGTGGGAATCTCTTCATGAAGTGTATGGTCAAGCTAACAATTCTTCTCGAATCTTTGAATTGCAGCAAGGTTTGGCTTATTCCAAGCAAGGTGCGAACCAATCATTTACTGAACATATGGGTCACATGAAAAAACAATGAGATGAACTCCGCTAATACCGATCCGCCACCCAGAATGTTGCTGATTACATCAAAAGAGAAGAGAAAGACAAAATCTTTCAGTTGTTGGCAAGTCTTAAACCCGAGTTTGAAGATACAAGAAAAAAAAATTTTGTTAAGCCCCATTCTTCCTTCCTTCAATTCGGTGTGTGCCATTGTACAAAATGAGAAGACCCGCAAGCGAGTCATGAATTTTACTCCATCTTCTCTCATGGTCATGGGGGAAAACTTGGCTCACAATACTATAATCACCACTAGTGTCACACCACAAAGTCAGCGAGGTGAGTCTAGTGCTTTGGTGTCCAATGTGCATATTGCCAAGGAAAAATTCAAGAAATCTATTCGCTTTCATTGTAATCATTGTGATCGTTATGGACACTCTAAAGATCATTGTTGGGTTCTTTATCCGCTCCTTCGTCCCACCAAGGACAAAGGTCCGAATGCTCAGACCGCAGTGCAAAGTAATGGGATAGAATTCCCAACACAGTTAGAATCTCTTGCACTTCAGGTTCAACAATTACTTCATAGCCATGGTCAAGGAGAATCTTATTCTACCACCTTGAACACTGCAAATCTTGCTAAGGCTTCGGGTAATGTGTATGCCAATTCTGCTCTTCCTCATATGTATCACTCTAGTTTATTATTGATTCTGGAGCCACAGATTATATGTGTCAATCTCCACATATATTATCTAATATTGCCTCCAGTAGTTTACATCCTACTGTTACTATTGCTAATGGTAAGCAACTTCCTACTATGGGGAGTAGACAACTCCAATTTTTTTTCGAAACCGTCTGAGGCTTTATTGATCCCTGCATTGTCATCTAATTTGATGTCTATTAGTAAGTGTGCTAAACAGCAGATTTGCAATGTTATTTTTACCCTGTAAAAGGTGTTCTTTTAGGATCGCACTACCAAGAGGATGATTGGTGAAGGTACACTAAAGAATAGGCTGTACATGTTGAAGTCTCACCTTGTAGTTTCTGCCACGCCCCGAACTCATCGAACACACGAACATCCCCGTCCATGCCGTTCATTTAAGAATACTCCAGGATCTAACGGCTAATTCCTTATGACACCTTTAAAGAATGCATGCAGAAGCGATGCCATCCCCCGTCATATAAATACAACAGCATACCGATGACTTAGGACATATACAGCTATCACACTTGGAAACTTTCTCATAACTAAAAGATCAATTCTCAATTTTTCAATCGGAAGGACAAACCCAATATCATCATAAGACAAATCCAATCTAATGCAATTAATCAACTATCTCTTCAGACGCCAATCCTCGGCAAGCTCTACTACCTCCACCTGGAACCTGTAAAATGTAAGCCCCCACTGGGGTGAGATATAAATCTCAGTAAGGTGGGTCCTAACCCTAGGTTAGGCCGACCGTCCACTCAGGCAGTCCTTTAATCCTCTATATTTTCAAACTCATAACTTACGGGCAGATAGGGCACCATTCAATGAAACAATAACATATAAACGACAGGCATGCAAAAATGAACTCAAGTCACGTTCAGATGATAATGCACTTGTATACTCAATTTGCCACTTCATCACATCCATCAACCTTTGCCTGTCTCATTCTCTAGCCCGCAATTAGATCGCATCAGGCTCGGCCCGCGTAAACACATCAGACCGTTATCGGTGACCTGCGTAATCGCATTAGGTCCCGGTCCATCTCCAGGAAGGGTTTATGAGCTCATACTCTGTCCCGTGATTAGATCGCATCAGGACTATGGCTATCTCAGCCCCGCGACTTCATCGCATCAGGGCGCCATCTAATCATTCTTCACCCCGCGACCTCGTCGCATCAGGGTCTCAACCTTTCACCCCGCGTCTCACACGCCTCAGGGCCATGCCATGCCATGCTCATACCACAATTAGGACTTATGCTTTGACTTTCAATTCAAAGGCTCACTCAGTGGCAAGTACCAATTCAAATACATTTCATAAATTCTGTGACATGCAGGTAAATCAAATAATGCACAGGCACGACAACCAATTCAGGTACGAACAAAATCACACCCGTTCATCCTAGAACGTCTTAGGACGTTTTAAAAGTTATCCCTTTCAAAAATCTTTCACAAATCAAACCAATCAAGCCTCGACTCACCCAATCGAATCCAATCTTTCTATCCTAAAGTTAGGAATTTCCTTACCTCGCATTTCATTACGCAAATTCCTCCTCTTGAGCCTCAAAGTTTCGGCCCCCAATGGTCCAAGACCGAACTCAATGCGCAACCTAATAAAATCCAACCAATTCATCAATTTTCATGTTCAACTCAACCATCCATGAACCCCAAGCCTCCATAGCATTATCCTCATCATTATAACATGCCTCAATCACCAATTTGAGACTCATAGTTCAACCATCAACAGCCCCACAGATTCGATTTGCACAGAACCGAACCGGACTATGTTCGGTTCTGTGTGAACGGAATGGATCCAGCCATAAATCAACTTCAAATCCACCATTTAAACGCTATACCACCTCTTAACATGATTATCTAAGGATCCAAGAGGCTCACCGAAGATTTGAGCTTGATTGGTTGCTGGAAACCCTTTGAAGTCGCCGGATCCTTCCTTGGTCAGTAATTGGCAGATTCTAGGCAAGATATACATGGGTATTTCATGGTCAAAAACTTATCAAACAAATTCTCAATTTTTACCACAGATTCCTACACATGTCTTCTGAGTCTCCACCAAATTTGAGCTTTAAAATCTAAGAATTCGACCTTCAAATGGACTGAGGAACAGACCTACCTCAGGTTGGCTCCAGTTCTGTCGGCCTGTGGGAGAATGCTTGCCCGAATTCCACAGAGCTCCAAATGACTTGATTCAAGTTGGAGGACGTCGGCAAGAGGTGGATCTATGCTGTGGTGGTCGGCCGGCGGCAGCTGGTGGCCAGAAGTGGCCCTCGTGGGCACCGAACAGAGGCTCCAGAACTGATCGCTGGTTCCTCCAAGTCAGTTTCTGGGCGAAATATACAAGGTCTGTTCGTGGTCAAAAAATCATTAAATTGAGCCCAACTTTTTACCACAGATTTCTACACGTCTCAGATTGATCTCCGCAAAATTTGAGCTATAGATTCCAATATTTCAACCACTAAAGGGACTGAGAGCCAGACCTACCTCAAATTAGAGCAATTTCCGTGGACTCTCGGGAGAATCCTTGCTCCGGTCTCCTCGGTGCTCCAAATGCTCCAATTCTTGTTGGAGAATGTCGGCAAGACATAGATATTTGTTTGGGTGGCTAGCCGGCATCCAACGGTGGCCTGAAGTAACCGTGGTGACCGGCAAAGTGGAGCCCAGAATCTGGTCGCCGGGCAGCAATTTGCAAGAGGAAGAAAATGGTGATGTTCGGTGATGGAGAGAGAGGGTTTGGCCAAATGGGGTCTGTGGAGAGAGAGGAGAGAGAGTCTTGTTATCCCAAGGTTGGTCAATGAGGTTGAATGTTAGGTGTAGAAAAGTTGATATGACCTAGCCCTTGGATCTTTGACACTTAGCATTGTCTCTTCCCTAGATGATCAATGGCTCTCAATTCCTCATCCTTTTTAGGCCGCTAATGGGTGTCAATTGTCCAAATTGCCCTTCTTGAGTTGTATAAGCAAAGCTTAAAGATTGAGGGGCAAAACAATCATTTTACCCCCTACGTTTCGATCGTCATTTTTCTCGTTTCTGATTTTTTCGGTAGGGCGACGGTCATTCCAAATAAAGTTGGAATTCTTGATTTTCCATTTCAAATCTTTCAATGCTCATTTCTGATAGTTTTCTCTATCAGACGTGGTTCCAGCCTATCCCGAACCGACGGGCGGCTTTCGCAGACATTACGCGTATCGACCCCATGATTCATATCACGTTTAGGGCTTGTCAATTTATGGCGACTTTGGTTGTCATATAATTGCGAAGGTTTATCACTAGCTCCTAAGGTCTCGATCTTCACCGTCCGATTTAGGAAAATTTTGCAAATCATACGTTGGTTAAGCGGCATCATCCGCGCTCCAATCGTACGACACTCGCAAGGCATCCCTTAATTGTTCTTGGATCGGCCTTTTTGTGGCTCTAAATATCCCCTCCACAATCCTTGTGGTCAAAGCGTCATTTCTTATCTGAGGTCCCCAGGTCCACGTACCTCGTCTCGCATTAGCCTTTCCCTTTTGGTCAGTCTACTCGAATTGATCAGGTTCAAGTGAAATACGACTGAAATCCATCTCCAGATACACACTTCTCATTACCGAGCTTGAAATCGACTGGAAATCAGAATGTCACAACTCTTCCCCCCTTAAAGAAATTTCGTCCTCGAAAATCGCTACCTTCCAATCCATCCAATCCTTTGGGGGTATAGGCGCCTCGTCGCATCCTCACTTTTCCGGATAACCCTTTCCATAGCTTGACGATCTCGTTCGTCCTTTCCAACTCACGACTATCCTTCTCTAGGACTTGTCTCCTTTAGCCCTTAGTCTGATTTGCTTTCCTCCATTCTCCTTCAGCATTAACATCATTTGCCCGCAGCTCTTCCTCGAGCGTTCACCTTATCTCTTTCATTGGTCCATAACCATTATTACCAAGCCCTCGCTAGTACGCACTCTTACTGTCCACACCATTTGGCGTATCACTCCTTTCGAACCTTCTCTTACACCAACAGAGATCTCAAGGCTTTATCAATTTACCCTCCATTAATCAAACCGAGTTATAGTCCTCTCGACTCCTTAAATATTTACATGGTTGCTTCCATAGCAATCCATTCTCGACTCCATCCGGCAATTCCCTTGGATCAAAGTGATCCTTCAACTTTCATCTACACGTCTAGTACTCGACTGCAAGATAGACGAACTTCAACCTTTAATCTTATCACCAAAATATATACACACACACACATCTTGGCACGTCGTTGTGCTACCCCAAGATCACTATAATTCCTCCTTTGAATCGTACCTTCGTCCATAGGCCTTAGAGTTCCATCATTCCTATAATCCGTCCAGTATCAACGTTTAATCGTGGAAACACCTCAATTCCCTTCTGGCATTCAGGCCAGGTGTTCCAGTAGCCATCACATTAGTCCACTAACGAACTTCCAACTTGAGGGAAGATCTGTCCCTCTATTGCCCACTACTCAATGCTCAACTCTCACTTGTAAACATCCGTTAAACAGTTCACCCTTCCTTAGCGATATGAACACCGCTATAATAACACTTGGGCAATCACTTTGTACCACATGCCTCGCCTTCAGCTCCCTTTATACAGTCCATACTCTCAAGCTCCTTTAGTTCACCTAACTTCAAGATCTTTCTTACACAAGCGACGCCCCTATATTCGTAAGCAATTTCTATACATCCGCGTTGCCTCTTAATCAATTCCCCTCGGGATACTGCTACCTCATACTCTCGTAGCAAGAGTAGCCTTGCAACGTTCTTCCACTCAGACAACATCTCCCAACTTTATCACGAAGACATTCACAAACCCGTTCCAATCATGCTCTGAGCATGCCAATTCACGTAGCTTTACCACAATGGCGTACATGCAATCTCCCTTTCAAATCGTCTTGTTACTCCTCAAGTTTCCTTTCCACATCACATCAATAAGACTATATCAACTCTTTTGAATCTAGGCAGGAACGCCACTACCGGCGTAGGCATCCATTCGACTCTAGTTCTCGAAAGTGCATTTCACGTCTATTCCTCCCTTCACATTACGTCTTGTTTTTAACCCCTTTTATCAGCTTAACTTGAGTCCTAGAAAACTCGTTTCACGTTCATTCGCCTACTCGTGTCATGGCTCATCCTTAGTCCATTTCACCAATGGAATAGCTCTTGTAGGGAATCTTTCAACGGTCCGTCTATTGCCGTTCATCAATCCCAAAAGCTTGCACTTTTCACAACTCACATCGACCCTTGTCGATTCATCACTCATCCTTATCCTCAAAGGATTTACCATTTATTTCAATGCGTGAATCTTACTTCATCTTGTCTACAACTTGCGCTCTTCACATTCAGCACGCAATAGGCATTTTCCTAGAGTCCATATGACATCCTCATAACTGTTCATGTTTCTCATGGCTCTTTACATGAGTTCAACCATCGCCTCTCGGGATAGTAACGACCCATTCAATCATTCTTGGGGCACTTAATTCGACCCTTATCAACTTCTTTCTACTAAGCGTGGAATTTTTCCAACTATCCCCGCACTTCTCTCTTGAGCTTAGACCTTAGCTCTCTATCATCACGGGTCTCCTCTAGGACCACATGACATTTCATTTATCCTCGTCACTCTTCTTCTCGGGAAGCATTAGTGTTAGTCTCTGAATTTTATACTTACTAAGGCAACCTTATCCAATTTCGTTCGTTCCACTGAACGTCGACATCATCCTGGAATTCAATATTGTCTTCAAGACTGCCTCTCAGATTTCACTTCCAAAAGTCACTTAAATTTTGCGTCCTCTTTCTTGGTACAGACGCTCCCCCATCATACTAAGACAATTTAGAGCCTTTCTTCCTTTTGTAATAAGGTTTCTTACTCTAAGGAAGAAACTGCACAACTCCGTGGCATTCCTCACTTCAAATTCACCTTGTCCTTCCCATTTCATAGGACGGCAATCTTGAAGTCTGCGCCAACGGCAACACCTTTACTCCAGGATTCAAATGCCACTATGCTTTCACATTTTCTTTCCCATAACTCAGTCACCTCCAGTGACAACATCTGTTCATCCTTGGGTCTTCACCCATTCATCTATCGAATGGTCCATTCGATTACTTCAAATCACTTTGCAGTTATTCTCTAAGCGTTCTTTTCGCTTACCAAATCCTCCTCTAGATTCACAACCGGTCAGGACTATCAAGTTCGTTCACTTTTCCTTTCGTCGTGACCATTTCGTGGTCCAATCGCCCTTTAAGATCAATGCCCTATTCCTTAGGGAATAACAACTCATGATTTCATTTCTCATTATTTCAATCCAATCAACCGATCCCAGGAAATCATTAACTTTAGGCAATCTAGCATGTCGATTCTTCTTCGATCTCATTCATAATAGAAAAGTCTTGCTGCTCACTTTCTACCATGTATCTTACGCCCAGGAAATCAACTATTTCCCATAGACGCGCTCCATATTCATAATGACTATCACTTTGCTCATAATCCATGAGCAGGAGTTCCCTTATTAATCAGTCTTTTAATCATCCTCCTCTCTTGCTAAGTCTCATCACCATTCCTCAAAGTCAGGAATAACATCCAGCCATAAAGTTCTCAAGTTCCAATCCACTCAGGGATTTACTCATCTTATTCAAGGGTCCTCGACCACCCTTACCATATGTCTAAGCGACCTTGATAACTCTGTCTCATACTGGCCAATCATCCTATGATCCTTACAACAGTATTAGGATCCCAACAATCCTTGCTCTCAAGTAACCCCAGGATGATACTTTCCATTGACCAACTCAACGGAAGTTGTCTAGGCAGATCTCATGCCTCCGAGGAAATCCTTCCTCTAGTGACCTTTCACCAAACCTCAATAGCCTCTTAGGGCTAGTACTGCCAGGATCACTTTCCTTCTTAATGCACCCAAAATCTCTGAGGTTTTCTCACAAAATCCCCAATCCAGAGGCAGACAATTTTGAATCTCATCCCTCTACTTGATTCAAACAATTTCAGCCTTATACATAATCTCACAAGCTTTTCCAAGCTCTCGTGGTCCTACCCACACATTCAATCTTGAAAAGACTTACTCCGAGTCCTTTTCTTGTGACTTCCGTTACTTAACTCCTCAGCACAAGCATTCACCACCACGGTAATTTAGAGAATCATGGCAGCTTCTCTCCGAGCTTGCTTAATCCACAATTTTCTCATTTCCATGATCCATCTCAATTCTTGGATCTTATCATATCTTACATACGCAAGCCAAGTGCTACTCTAGCGACCATATCTTGGTCCTTTAGTCTTGTCAGGTTCTCATGCCACTCGAACCACTGTGATTCCTTCTAGGAATCCAAGACTCAAGTCATCTACTCAAGTCCATCAATCTCAGGCTGCTCGTCTCAATACCTTTCACCATCACCCAATTCTCTAATGGTTCTCAAGCAATTCCCAATTAATTATCGAATAATCATGGATCTCAAATCATCCTTAATCCGTAATCCTTCCTCAAGCCAGCCTCAACGAGGCAACTTCTCAACTAATGGCCATTACTAGGCCAGCATCAACTAGGCCACTATCAAACAAGCACTCAAGACACCGATTCACTAGGTCGAAAACTCATATTCTAGGCCAAAGGCATCCGCCTCTCTAGCATAGTCGCAACAAACTATCTCATCTCGACACGCCTCGGTTCCAAGGGTATAAACCCATACGTCATCTAACTCCTCAGTTATATCTTGGCCAAGCCAATCACACAATGCTAATCATCAAACATGCCTAACAGGTTCATCACAACCATCACTTTTTCTTTTTCCAAAGGCGTCCACTACCATGCACAAAGCTTTCAATCATGCCTCTCATAGGCACCATTACACCGGTCGTGCCATTTTCAATCATCCTCGATGAGAATTAATCCCGTGCTATACATTCATTATCCGTAATTGGACTCAACCTGATACCCAGGCTTCCCCTTTCAAGTTATGACTTCGGTCATTCCTGCCTCTGCCATCTTAGAAGCCTGCCAGAAGCCGCTCCTTGTCCGGACCACTCTGTCCCGGCGATCACTCCATACCCTCATCAGACTTGGCCTATTCAGGTTGTCTCAAGCCATACATGTACGGAGAAAGCCCCGTTCCACATGTCCCATACCATGTTTCATCACAGTTTGTAGGTATCCCATCAACTTGTCCCATACCAAGCGACGGTTATCAAGTCCAACAGCGATAAGTCATTGCATGCACCCTCGTCGACTTTCATTTCAAAGTCACAAACTCAAGCACATCATGACTGTCCTCACCACTTGTCATAACAAAAGCACATTCAGATCAATTCCTATCCATTCAAGAGTTCCAATTTCACCAATGACCATCACATTTCGCAAATCAATTGCCTATATTCCATTTTCTATCTCAAGTCTAGTCAACATTCAAATCAACTCCTCATACATCCAATCACAACTTATTTTCGATTCAGTTATTCCTCGTATTCATCTCAACTCATATCACCCAAGGCTGTCAATAGCAATCGATAGCTAAACCATCAAAATGTCATACAATTCAAGCTTGAATCCACTAATATCAGTCGTCTCTTTTTAATTCGTACTCCTTAAGTTGGGTCATCGACAAATCAAGATCGCAACCATACACCTCAATTGAACCTTCATTCATAAGCAATTTCCTATCATCCCCAAGCATAATTACTACCTCAACGTCCATGCTCATGACTCCCCAATCACAGCTTGCTTCCACTTGACTTTAATCACCATCTAACTCAAGATCATCCATTAAAATCAACTCTAGGACTATTAAAGTATACACAAGTTCAAGCCTACGTCCTCGAGACTCAACAATCCATGCCTAGTCCTATAAGCCTCAATATCCAACTGTCCTCAAGTCATCGCTCCTTATTAGTCCAAGTCTCAATCACCTTGGATCGAGCTGACCTTGCTTTGATACCAAATCGAACGGGGATGTCACGCCCCGAACTCGTCGAGCACGCGAACATCCCTGTCCATGTCGTTCATTTAAGAATACTCTAGGATCTAACGGCCAATTCCTTATGACTCCTTTAAAGAATGCATGCAGAAGCGATGCCATCCCCGTCATATAAATACAACAGCATACCGATGACTTAGGACATATACAGCTATCGCACTTGGAAACTTTCTCATAACTAAAAGATCAATTCTCAATTCTTCAATCGGAAGTACAAACCCAATATCATCATAAGACAAATCCAATCTAATGCAATTAATCAACTATCTCTTCAGATGCCGATTCTTGGCAAGCTCATACTATCTCCACCTGGAACTTGTAAAATGTAAGCCCCCACTGGGGTGAGATATAAATCTCAGTAAGGTGGGTCCTAACCCTAGGTTAGGTCGACCGTCCACTCAGGCAGTCCTCCAATCCTCTATATTTCAAACTCATAATTTGCGGGCAGATAGGGCACCATTCAATGAAGTAATAACATATAAACGACAGGCATGCAAAAATGAACTCATGTCACATTCAGATAATAATGCACTTGTATACTCAGTTTGCCACTTCACCACATCCATCAACCTCTGTCTGCCTCATTCTTTAGCCCTCGATTAGATTACATCAGGCTCAACCCACGTAAACGCATCAAACCGTCATTGGTGACCCGCGTAATCGCATCAGGTCTCAGTCCATCTCCAGGCAGGGTTTATGAGCTCATACTCTGTCCCGCAATTAAATCGCATCAGGACTGTGACTATCTCAGCCCCGCGACTTCGTCGCATCAGGTCACCATCTAATCATTCTTCACCCCGCAACCTCGTCGCATCAGGGTCTCAGCCTTCCGCCCCGCGTCTCACACGCCTGAGGGCCATGCCATGCCATGCTCATGCCACAATCAAGACTTATGCTTTGACTTTCAATGCAAAGGCTCACTCAGTGGCAAGTGCCAATTCAAACACATTTTATAAATTCTGTGGCATGCAGGTAGATCAAATAATACACAAGCATGGCAACCAATTTAGGTACGAACAAAATCACACCCATTCATCCTAGAACGTCTTAGGACGTTTTAAAAGTTGTCCCTTTTGAAAATCTTTCACAAATCAAATCAACCAAGCCTCGACTCACCCAATCGAGTTCAATCTTCCTATCCTAAAATTAGGAATTTCCTTACCTCACATTTGATTACGCAAATTCCTCCTCTTGATCCTCAAATTTTCGGCCCCCAATGGTCCAAGACCGAACTCAATGCGCAACCTAATAAAATCCAATCAATTCATCAATTTTCATGTCCAACTCAACCATCCATGAACTCCAACCTCCATAGCATTATCCTCATCATTATAACATGCCTCAATCACCAATTTGAGACTCATAGTTCAACCATCAACAGCCCCACAGATTCGGTTTGCAGAGATCCGAACCGGGTTATGTTTGGTTATGTACGAACCAAATGGATCCAGCCATAAATCAACTTCAAATCCACCATTTAAACACTATACCACCTCTTAACATGATTATCTAAGGATCCAAGAGGCTCACCAAAGATTTGAGCTTGATTGGTTGCCGGAAACCCTTTGAAGTCGCCGGATCCTTCCTTGGTCAATAACCTGCAGATTCTGGGCAAGATATACATGGTGGTTCATGGTCAAAAACTTATCAAATAAATCTCTAATTTTTAGCACAGATTCCTACACATGTCTTCTGAGTCTCCACCAAATTTGAGCTTTACACTCCAAGAATTCGACCTTCAAATGGACTGAGGAACAAACCTACTTCAGGTTGGCTCCAGTTCTGTCGGCTTGTGGGAGAATGCTTGCCCGAATTCCACAGAGTTCCAAATGACTTGATTCAAGTTGGAGGACGTCGGCAAGAGGTGGATCTATGCTGTGGTAGTCGGCAGGCGATAGCTGGTCGCCGGAAGTGGCCCTCGTGGGCACTGAACAGAGGCTCCAGAACTGATCGCTGGTTCCTCCAAGTCAGTTTCTGGGCGAAATGTACAAGGTCAGTTTATGATCAAAAACTTATCAAATTGAGTCCAAATTTTTACCACAGATTTCTACACGTCTCAGCTTGATCTCCACAAAATTTGAGCTGCAGATTCTAACATTTCGACCACCAAAGGGACTAAGAACCGGACATACCTCAGATTGGAGCAGTTTTCGTCGACTCTCGGGAGAATCCTTGCTCCGGTCTCCTCGGTGTTCCAAATGCTCCGATTCTTGTTAGAGAATGTCGACAAGACATAGATCTTTATTTGGGTGGCTAACCGACGTCCAGGGGTGGCCGAAAGTGGCCGTGGTGGCCGGCGAAATGGAGCCCAGAATCTGGTCACCGGGCAGCAGTTCGCAAGAGGCAGAAAATGGTGATGTTCGATGATGGAAAGAGAGGGTTTGGCCGAATGGGGTCTGTGGAGAGAGAGGAGAGAGAGTCTTGTCATCCCAAGGTTGGTTGAATGTTAGGTGTAGAAAAGTTAATATGACTCTAGCCCTTGGATCTTTGACACTTGGCATTGCCTCTTCCCTAGATGATCCAATGGCCCTCAATTCCTCATCCTTTTTCGGCAGCTAATGGGTGTCAATTGTCCAAATTTCCCTTCTTGAGTTGTATAAGCAAATCTTAAAGATTGAGGGGCAAAATGGTCATTTTACCCCCGACGTTCCGATCGTCGTTTTTCTCGTTTCTGACTTTTTCGGTAGGACGACGGCCATTCCAAATAAAGTTGGAATTCTTGATTTTCCATTTGAAATCTTTCAAAGCTCATTTCTGAGAGTTTTCTTTATCAGACGTGGTTCCAGCCTATCCCAAATAGACGGGCGGCTTTCGCAGACATTACGCGTATCGACCCCGTGATTCATATCACGTTTAGGGCTCGTCAATTTATGGCGGCTTTGATTGTCATTTAATTGCGAGAGTCTATCACTAGCTCCTAAGGTCTCAATCTTCACCGTCCAATTTAGAAAAATTTTGCAAATCATACGTTGGTTAAGCGGCATCACCCACGCTCTAATCGTACGACACTCGCAAGGCATCCCTTAATCGTTCTTGGATCGGCCTTTTTGTGGCTCTAAATATCCCCTCGACAATCCTTATGGTCAAAGCGTCATTTCTTATCCGAGGTCCCCAAGTCCACGTACCTCATCTCGCATTAGCATTTCCCTTTTGGTCAGTCTACTCGAATTGATTAGGTTCGAGCGAAATACGACTGAAATCCATCTCTTGATACACACTTCTCATTACCGAGGCTGAAATCAATTGAAAAGCAGAATGTCACAGTTTCGGTGGCAAGCAAGGCTGTTTCAGAGACATCCCGCTTATGGCATTGGCGCATGGGTCATCCCTCTGATCGTGTACTCCATATTCTTGACTTGTCCCTCAATCATGATTCTACCACTTATGATCCTTGTCACTTTGCTAAGCAACATAAACTGCCTTTTTCTCTTAGCACAAAGAAATCTACTAAATTGTTTGGCTTAGTACACTCTGATGTTTAGAGTTCTTATATTATTTCTAAGGAAGGTTTTCATTATTTTGTTACATGTATTGATGACAAATCCCGAGCTACTTGACTTTACATTCTTAAGTCAAAGACTGAAGTTCTCCGTGTTTTTCAAGAATTTTGCATCATGATAAAAAATCAGTTTGATACTTCTGTGAAAGTTCTTCGTACAGATAATGGCACAGAATATACTAACCAGCAGTTTCAAAGTTTTTTACATAGCTTGGGCATTCTTCATTAGACTTCCTAGGTTGATACTCCTCAACAGAATGGTATTGCCGGAAGAAAAAATCACCATATTCTTGAAGTAACTAGGGCTTTGATGTTCTCCGATCACCTCCAAAAACTTATTGGGCAGATGCTATTCTCACGGCTTGCTATTTAATTAACCGACTCCCTAGTCAAGTTTTGGACTACAAAACCTCTATGGTAGTGTTACACGGCCGGAAATTTGACCTTTCTCATTTGAGGATATTTGGATGCATCTATTATGTACATTCCCAAATCGGTGGTAAACTTGATCCCCGTGCCAGGAAATGTGTGTTTATTTGGTTTTCCTCCATCAAGAAAGGCTACATATGTTATGAACCAGGTACCCACCAAGTATATGTTTCTCGCGATGTGTTATTTGATGAAAATCACATGTTCTTTTCTGATAGGAACCAAACTCAAGGGGAGTATACTAACGACTATGGAGAATTCTCTCTCAATTTTGTTCCTATCCCAATACCACCCGAGAGGATGCCATATGTCACAAGTCCTGTAGGTTCCACAAGCTCATGTCCAGAAGTGGTTCATGACCACTCACGTAATTCTAATATCACTGCTAACAGTGATGCCTTTCCAACTGCTAATGCAGAACTTGTTCCCCGAGAGTATGATGAATGAAAATGCAGCATAAGAGGTGCCAGCAACTGTTTCACTTCGAAGGTCATCACGTGCTACTCAACCTTCAACACGTCTTCGGGACTTCTCCACCTATTACGATGTTCAGCATCCTATCCAGGAATTTATTGGATATGATAAGATTTCTTATAACCACTTCAGTTTTTTATCTTATATTGATGAGTAACAGGAACCTACTAGCTTCTTTGAAGCAAAGGATAAAGATGTGTGGATTGACACCATGAAAGATGAGCTTCAAGCCTTGAATCCTAATCACACTTGGGAGTTGGTACAATTGCCAAAAGGAAAAAAGACTGTTGGTTGTCGATGAATCTACAAAATCAAGTATAATAGTGATGGTTCCATTGAGAGACATAAAGCTCGCCTTGATGCCAAAGGATACAATCAGACCTATGAGATAGACTAGAAAGAGACCTTCGCACCAGTGGTAAAAATGAACACGGTAAGAGTGTTGTTGTCTGTAGCTGTTAATTGTGGATGGTCTTTATCTCAGATGGATGTAAAAAATCCTTTCCTTAGAAAAAGTGTATATGGATCTCCCTCCAGGACATCCCTTGCAAAATAAGAATAGAGTGGTGTGTAGATTGAAGAAAGCATTATATGGACTTAAACAGTCGCCTAGAGCCTAGTATGGGAAGCTCAGCTCGACACTCATAAGATTTGGCTTTAAAAGAAGTGTTGCAGACTCGTCGGTGTTTACTAAAGTAGACGATCAAGGTATTGTTGTCATTTTAGTTTATGTTGATGACATTGTTATTACTGGTAGTAACTCATCTGGAATTGAAGCACTCAAACTTCATTTAAGCAAGAATTTGATATTAAAGATCTTGGCAATTGAAATATTTCTTGGGTATTGAAGTGGCAAGTTCTCATAGAGGAATATTCTTGTCACAAAGAAAATATGTTCTTAACTTGTTGAAAGAAACTGGCAAACTTGGAGGCAAACCGGCCAATATACCTATGGATTATAGCAGCAAGTTTGTTTCTAATAATACATCATTACAGGATATTGGGCAATTCCAGCAACTAGTAGGACGGTTAATTTACCTTACCATTACTAGGCCTGATATTGCTTATTCTGTCAGTTATGTGAGTCAGTTTATGCATAATCCAACATAGGGGCACATGGAATTGATAAACCACATGCTTCGGTACTTAAAAGCTTCACCAGGGAAAGGAATATTGATGAAGAATAATGGTCACACAGAGATTGTTAAGAATACTGATGCAGACTGGGTTGGAAATCATGTGGATAGAAAATCTACTACAGGTTTTTGCACATTTGTGGGTGGAAATATCGTTACTTGGAATAGCAAAAAGTAAAACATTGTTGCTCGTTCTAGTGCAGAGGCCGAGTACAGGGCCATGGCAACCACCACATCCGAAATTGTATGGCTACAATTATTGCTTCAAAAATTAGGCTGTGAGACTATGACTAAAGCCACAAAGTTATTTTGTGACAATCAAGCAGCAACACACATTGCTGTTTTTCACGAGAGTACTAAATACATAGAGGTGGATTGTCACTTCGTGAGAAGAAGGTTCAAGATAAGACAATTGAGACTTCTTGCATTCGTAGTGAAGATCAGCTTGCAAATGTTTTCACCAAAGCTCTTTCCAAAGGGGCATTCCAAGATATGGTGAACAAGTTGACCTATGACAATGTCTTCGCTCCAACTTGAGAGAGAATATTGTGGGATTAGATCTCCTATCATTGAAAGTAGATATCATCAAATATTATATTTTAATCTTACTATCTATTTAGGAGTGTTTTCCTTTTTCAGGTTGCCTGTTATCTTTGTTGTAGCAACCTAATTCTGTATACAAAAAAGAATGATACAAATTCTAAAGTCAAGACAAGAAAAACAACGTAAGAGATTTGTCCGAGGACGTAGGCTTACAGCCAAACCTCGTTAATTCTTGTGTGTTATTTTTTAGTGATTGTCTGAAATTCATCAGTTTGGACCATGAAATAGCCATTGGATATATACTTATACATCTGAATATGCTGGGTAGGGTTGGAGATACCCTCGTACTTCTCAATATCAGGCATTGTGAACTTTTATGGCACCTACACCTTTGCATAAATGGAAAAGTCAATGGGAGACAGGTGGCGCGAGCTCTCTACCTCGCGAAGCCTCTGATCAACCTTGGCCGATAGCTTTGTACTTTCATCATTTGAAGCTTCAGCCACAAGACTGATTTGGGAAGTATTGATCATAGAGGTTGAGGGCTCATTAGGTGCGACAACATTAGTTTCAGTCATCATGAATCCTCAAAGGGTAACGTCTCGTTGGCGGCCACTTTCGGGGCTTTATAAGGACGAAGACCTTGGCGAGCCGATGGAACAATCTCCAATTGGGAACTCGAAATAGATTGTTGCTGTTGTTGGGCTTTGAACATGTCCATCAGCATGGACATTTGTTCGGTCAGTCCCTTCATCTGTTCCTTCACCCTTTCTTCAACAAATGCCGCAATTTCAGCTTTGTCGGCCATCTTCTTTATTCTAAACCGTGTGCTGTAGGGTTCTCGTGAAGGATCCGTAACAACCTACATCCCTAATAATGGCAAACACACGAATAAGTACACTTGATGAGAATAGTAGATCTATTGATGACATGTGCTTAGGCTCTTTCATTTGAGTGCAACAATTGAGCAAGATGAAAGTAGATTACTCCAATGATCCATAAAAATATTGAATGAATCAACCTAAATCATGGACCGACCCAAAATAAGATAAAGAAAGATAAAGTTGAGGAGCATACTTTACCATAGGATAGGAAAATAAACAATCACATTGACATGCACATGATTCATGGGTTAACCTTATTCTAACTATTCTAAAGGCTCACAAATTGAAGTAAAAGACTTACAACAAGGTGGAAATCTCGCGCACATAATCAAGATTAATTGTAATCCTACGATGTAATCAGGATTAGCTGGGTCATCTCACTTCATCTTCTTGAGTTAAAAATTATAACTCCCACTTTAGTAATCTTATCGAGCACAAGTTCTAACTTTTGAAACTCATTTGTGAAAAGAAAGTCGGGATCGAAGTCGAACTAACTTTCAAGCGTGATCTCACGGAGAACGTTAGGATCCAATCTTGATACCATACTAACTAGCGGCCCAGGTCCGACCACGGGTTATGTGTCGTGTAGTGCTAATGCAATTAATCATGCACAATAATTAATAAGCAAATCACCACTTCAAAATGTGCATAATTAAACAAAAAATCCCCAACACATCGATATGCAAGATAAAGGATTAGCCAAACACTTCACCCCTTATAACTCCCATCTACAAAAACATTTTAACACATAGTTAGAGACTTACCTGGAGTCCAATTGATGCCAAACAAAAACGTGACTTTTCAATAAGTCCACTACGGTTCCTTTTAAGTCTTTCGAAAATTAAAGTGATTAATTTAATTAAATCATTTAGGAAAAATAAAGAAACGTCTGCAAAGTCGCCAAGCTATCGCGAGCTCAACAATTATTAGGCTAATGGATTATAAGGTTAATTAAAATAACTAACCTAATTTGGACTCTCCCAAGTCCATACCAAATTGCAACTTAAGGTTCAATTGATTTAACATGCAATGATTTTAAAATGGAGTCACCACTAATCATTTGTGATAGGTCGATTAGAAACTTAAGTAAATTAGTGGGAAAGCCAAATTACTTCTATGAACTAGAAATTCAAAGTCCGAAAACTTGATTACTCTAGATTACTCTAACGCCATTTCGATACCATTTTATTTCATGAAAATCATTTCAGATGACAACATTATTTTATTTTAACTTAATTTACTAACAAAGTTAATCATGCGAGTGCACAATCAATTAATGAACATCCATAAGTCAATATAATCGAGGGAACATGCGCCACGCAAGAATATTTCTTTTTTTTTTATTTTCGATTTTTATATGAATGCATGAATTTTATTCTAAATGCAATGACATAAATAAATGCAAACTATCCTAAGAATGCACAAGAATTTATCTGATTAACTCTACATGACATGCAATTAAAAAATAAATCAATGAATTAATTAATTGATCTAAACTATGACTATATGTGGTATGGCAAAAGATGTGGCAAGAATAATACGGCAATGGTTTTTTTTTTAATGAAGTTATTTCCTAAAATAGAACTACGTCAAAACAATGTTTATCTTGCGTATTTTAGAGTTTAAATTGACCTAAACCCTAATATATTAATATAGATTTTTTTAGACATGAAATTCTATTTAAGCATGCAATATCTATTCTAGAATGCATTCTAATCTATACAAGAAGGATTGGATATGCAATTATCTATATGATGCTATTTTTAAAAGGGCTCAATCCCAAAAAAAAAAAAAACCTTAAACTTTAGACTTTGTGCCAAAAATATCCATAACTTTTTCTGTCTCCTAAAAAACCTCCAACTTTGGTATTTGTCCAAAAAATATCCACAACCTTTTTTTTGTCTCCTAAAAAACTTTCAGTTTTTGAATTTGTCTCAAATCTATCAGTTCAATCACAAAAAAAAAAGACCTCAAAACCCATCTCGTAGAATTCCCGACGTCGGCCATTTAGCTTCTGTCGAAATTTCAAGTGATTCTCAACCGTCGCCGATGGTGTGGCCTTATCTCGAGACAATAGCAACCATCATCATGGACTCCTTACTCATTGATAGTCCTCGATGCCAATCGAGCATCCCACTAAGGACCATTGTGCCAACTCTGCATCTGTGACAACAAGTTACTGCCAATCCTGCCTCTATGACGACAAGCTTTTGCCAACCTTGACTCTGTAACGATAAGTTGCTGCCCCCAATATTTTCTTGTGATCATCATTTTGGTAAATATTTGAAATATAAGAAAAAGATTCGTTAATATATTATTCCCATTGAAATTTGTATGTGAATCTCGGGTAACTCAATTATGTCTCGAAATAAATGAACACAACTGCAATGTGTCAAGCATTCTACCTTGAAACAATTGGAAGTACATTTTGATCTTTGTCGAACAATTATGGGTTTTGTTCAATTAGGCGCAAAACACTCCTTTTTTTTTTTAATTTGGGCAAAATCAAAAGATGGAGGTTTTTTAGGAGACAAAAAAAGTTGTGGATATTTTTGGGACAAAGACCAAAGTTTGAGGTTTTTGTTGGGATAAAATCAAAAGTTAAAGGTTTTTTAGGAGAAAAAAAAGTTATGGACATTTTTGGAACAAACGTCAAAGTTTGAGGTTTTTTTTTTAATCAATCCTTTTTAAAAAGATATGCAATTTTCAAATATGGAAAGTGGATGAATGTAAATTTTTTTAGAATTTTCGAGATTACATCATGCGATGGATATATTTAAAAAAATATATGATAATCAAGCAATACAAATCAATTTGGAAAAATGAATGTGCCAATCAATTCAATCAAGAAATTGAATATATCAATCAAGTTTTAAAATTATTTTGCGAATATTTGAATCTAATCTTTAATTCGTAATCCTACGATTAATGATTGAAATGAAATACTTGCCACATCGAGTATTCCATCAATAATCTTAAAGATAGACTTTCTCAATTATACGACAAGTTGCGGATCAAGAAAGAAAATCGTACTAATCAACCTGTATTTTTAAAAGATAATCCATTTTGATGCAAATATGCAAGATATACGATATATGTTCCGAGATTTGCAGAATAAATCAAATAAAGCAATTGAATTATTTCGAATCAATTAAGATAAAAATATTATCTTATCCTATGAATAATTTCTTTCCGAATTTGGATCTTCGGACCGGTCGCGATGGTCTCGGGGATGGACTTGCGGACAATGCATGTTGCTCGTGGATCGCTCGCAGAATGGCTGCTCCTTGAGAAATTCGTATAATAATCCACCAAAATATCAAAAAAAAAATTATTTCATATTCCTTTTCCTTTCCTTGTTGACATATTCTTGCTCCACACGATTACAGGAAAGAGATCACCAATGATGCACTCATGCCTTCCTTCTGAGTCATAGTCATCAGCAGACGTTCCCACAAGATAACATCTTCATTTTCCAAATCTGGCTCAATATTTTTTCAACTTAGTATCTCCTCTGTTTCATGGACGCAATCCTTCCAGATTAAGACCGTCCCATCCGCATATTACGTATAATTTCAGCCACCAAGCTACTCGGCGGGTTAGGCCGAAAATCGGGAGCTTAGTCTTATTAAGTTCATATACTCTCGAGCCCATCCACCGCCAGTCTAATTTTATACAAAATGAAATGCATGAATCCTAGAAATTAAACGATATGATACCCAAAACTATATGAAAATTATTTAATATTTTTGTTAGGGACTAAGGTTAGTCCTTGATTTTTTATGTAAAAATGAATAACTAAAAAAATTCAGTCAAAATTTAGGCGTGAACACCTCTCCACATTGGGCAACAATCGACCAACGTGTTCGATGGTCGACTGATCATCTTCGCTAATGAAAACAGCAAAGCCACGAATTTCAATTTTTTTTGGGTAATATATAGTGTTAACCCGAGCAGAATGTGGCTTCCTATATACTCGCATGACTATTCTTTCTTCTGCGCCTAATTATTGTAATGCGAGTTCAACCACTTGATCAGGATTCGCAAGTTGACACCTTTCCTGGCCCCCCAGGTTTAGGGCATATAGGATTTTTCAAGCCTTTATAAAATCCTTAATGGTGGTGGGATCACTTGGCCTAAATTATTTCTAACATTCAATTGATTAAGAGTTAGAGGAACATACGTTGAAGCCGCATTATTAGGAAAATTAGTTTCACCAATTTCAGCCATTTGCAAATCACTTTCATCGACAGGCACCGTCCCACAAGTCTGGATCAACCAACACTTTCAGCCCTTTGCAAATTGCTTCTATCGACAAGTACCGTCCCAAAAATATGGGTTGTACCATATGATGGGAAATTCCTACAAATTGTACCTCAAATGGTAAAACTGGTTTTATGCATGTATGATTAGGGGTGTGCAACTAGATCGGATAGAACCGAGAACTGGACCGGACAATCCGAAAAACAGGTGCGGTTCTTGATTCCAACATGGATCGGTCCCAATTTCAATTTTTTATATAAAATGATTTGCACATGTCTCTTCTCATTCAACTGAGGGCCCACCTAAGAATTAGGCCGATTTTGGAACCAATTCTTGACTACAGTAAAAATTATATAGTTTTTATAAGTTGAGTCTAACCCTTCCTTGCTTCATTTGTTTCTACTCCATTCTTTGTCGCCTTTCTATATTCTTTAGAGTAATATTTCTATGGATGAATAAAGAATGGAGTTTAGAAATTTATTTTGATGAATAGAGAACGGGGTTTTATAATTATGTTTTAAGTTACGTGTTTGATTTTTTATTGTTTATAATTGTACATGACTACGTATATTAATTTTTAATTGTTTATAGTCGTGCGTGACCTCATGTTTGGCGAATGGAGATTTATGTTGATCATCTTTTACTTTGAGCCGTTTTGTTGCTCAAATTATTTTGTTGTAAAAAATGTTATTAGAAAAAGGAAAAAAAAATAGACTCTCAGGTAAACCCTAAAACTGGATCAGAAAAGCAGATAGGTTTTAAAATCGATTTTAGAAAAATTGAGTAGATTCTAGATTTCAAAAATTGAGAACCATTTATAACATGTTAAATTCCAAATTCCAATTCTGAAACCTACCCACCCTGAAATCAATCATATGACGTTAATAATCTTATCTTAAAATGCATATATATGGTTTACCTCTCGTGGGAATACTTTCCATGTTAAGCCAATTACTCTTAAATTTGGATTGACCTCTAGTAATGATTAACTTGATAAATTTGTATCTTCAGGCCATATTTGAACCTTCAAGAAAGTATATGTTATATTTAGGATGTAATGTAATTGAGCTTCTTCTTCCTTTTTTTTTTATATTTTGAAAATGTTACAATAGAAAACCTTTAGAGGGAAATTTCAACGGTCCGACCGGAATAATTGCCCGCGTTGACCTTGCCGAGTCGCAGCTGATGGTCACTCACTCCAAACAGAAGCGACCGACCGTCCTCGATCCCTCCTCCCAACTCAAAGCAGAAAAGAAGACGAAGAAGAAAATGCATTTGAGCGAAAATGAGGGAATAGAGGACGTCGTCTTCGTCGTCACCGGCGGGCTAGGCTTCGTCGGAGCTGCGCTCTGCAAGGAGCTGGTCCGGCGGGGCGCTCGCGAGGTCCGATCTTTTGACGTCCGGCTCACCTCCCCCTGGTCTCGCGATCTCAAGGATCATGGAGTCCGCTGTATCCGTGGTAGGTCCCAATCGCGCCCTCTTCGGAGATTTTTCGGACGTTGGCTTCGCTTGGTCTGGCTTTGGTTACTAATTGGCCCAAAAAGTTGAACCGCGGCTTGGTGTTGCTGGGCCGATTCCTAAGTAGATTCTTTGTATGGATCTGTTGAATAGCTTATTAGCGTCCAGATTCCTGTTATCATGCTGATGTCCGACGATCGATTGTCTTGCTTTGGAGGTGATGCGAAATGCCGTTAGCAATTTGAAGTGCGAGGAGATTGCGGAAAATTTTATCTAGGAGACCAGTGCAAGCTCATTGGACTTTTCGTCTGTAATGTTTAATTACACCAACATGGGATTTTGACTCTTGGGTGCTTTCTCAGGCTGAATTGCTGTAATGCCCTAGCTTACAGTTAGAGATTGCAGTTAAAATAGTTAACAAGTCCGGATGGATAGGTGCTTTTGGGGGATGTTGTGACTAAAACCTCAATTGCCATGAACTTTATGCTTTAGTTGTCCTGAGCTATCGTCAGCAATCTTTTTCCTTTTCTTTTCTTTTTTAGAGTTGAAAGCTGATTGATCTGAATATTCTGTATCTACAGGGGATGTTGCATGCAAAGCGGACGTCGAAAGATCTCTGCGCGGTGCCGACTGTGTTTTCCACCTTGCTTCCTATGGCATGTCTGGCAAAGAGATGTTGCAATTCGGTCGAGTCGATGAGGTGAACATAAATGGCACGTGCCATGTTCTTGATGCTTGTGTTGAGTTGGGGATTCGAAGGCTTGTCTATGTTAGCACGTATAATGTTGTGTATGGAGGGAAGGAGATCGTGAATGGCAATGAAAGCTTGCCTTATTTCCCTTTGGACGAGCATGTAGATCCTTATGGTCGTAGTAAGTCAATTGCAGAACAATTGGTTTTGAAGAGCAACGGTCGTCCCCTAAAGTAAGTGATACTAAATCCACGTTGTGCATGACCTTGGTTTAATTGTGTCCTGTATGTGCTTTTTACTATTTTTACTGTGGATGTTGAGTCCAACTCCCCTTGCATGACTTTTGGCAAAGCAATATAATTCACGTAAAACAGCTAATTGCGTTACATGCTAGTTATTCTCGGAGGGGATTTCGTGGCCTTTTGGTTTAAGCTAAGTTTTGCCTTCTCGAACACTTGCTAGATTAGTTAATTTTGTCTTGGCCAGCTGCTAGAATGGCCAATTGGCCGTATCTTTTTGCATGCAATCTCAATATTGGTGTTGGCTGCTTTTTAATGTCTTTCCACAGCATGTTAAATTCGATCACAACAGTTTCTGATATGACTATTCTATGCAGGAAAAAGAAGGGGAAAAATCTCTACACATGTGCTATCCGTCCAGCTGCAATATATGGTCCAGGTGAAGGCAGACACCTTCCTAGAATTGTATCACTGGCGAAGTTGGGTCTCCTCCCATTCAAAGTTGGTGAACCCACCGTGAAGACAGATTGGATTTATGTCGATAATCTCGTCCTTGCTCTTGTATTAGCAAGCATGGGGCTTTTGGATGACATTCCTGGGACTAAAGGGCAACCAGTAGGTGCTGGCCAACCATATTTTGTATCTGATGGTGAGAATCCCTCGTTAATCATCTGATTTGTTTGTAGCGTACCTTGTGAAGAAAATCAATTTGGTGGGTCTAGCAGGAGATTTTTCTGATAAGGATTATTTTTCTAACTGTACTTATGGTATATCTGATGGGTTTGGATCTTTAGATAATTCTTATAATGCAAAAGAAGAAGCTGACTCTTTGTGCTTGCAGGATCTCCAGTTAACACTTTTGAATTCTTGCGACCTATTCTTAGAGGTCTAGAATATGATGTACCCAAGGCTTCCCTGTCTGTTCCTTATGCTCTTTCTTTGGGCAAGGTTATTGGGGCTGTCTATACCATATTGTATCCATGGTTGGATAGGTGGTGGCTTCCGCAGCCTTTCATCCTTCCAGCGGAAGTATATAAGGTAAATATCTCTATCCTGAGCTCTTCTTCTCCTTGTGAGTGCCTGATGTGTCCTTGTTCTTGTTGTGGATTGGGACTTGGGAGTGAAATGGTCTATAGTTGTTCAGTCTTAAAGTTCTTTCAATCCTAGACTCTTTCCAGGGGAGAATCTTCCAATACACAGATGTCGATGTCAGAAATGATTTTTTTTTCTCTTCTTCTATTTTGAACAGTCTCAGAAGGCCAGAGGTTGGAATGCTGGCTGCCTTCAAAGTTAAAACTGTTGGTTTCTAAATCTATGCGTTGTTCTTGATCTTCAATATATGAATCTATTCTCTTTTGCCCCCGCACTGTAAAGGCGTAGATATTTGACGTGTTGGAGAACAGCCATTTAACGCCAGCATATTATTCTAATATCAGCTATTACCTGTGAATACACCTAACGACTGCTAAAATCTAACTAAACGTCCAAAAGAATGTGCCACATGCTGAGCATCTTGCTAAATTTACTGTCCAGATTACACAAAAAACCTACTGGCGTCAATTCTCACTCCACTGAACCCCTTTTTGTACAGGCCCAACGCTGTTATAAAGCTGTCGAGTCATACTAAAAGACCAAAGCTACTTCTGACCCAAAAAGATGTTGGAAAGAATCTAGTTCCAACAAAAACCTTGGCTAGTATTTAGGATTCCTTATTCTTGGTTGACAGTTAGGTTCTTTCGCTTGGTTGGCAAATTGGAGCGTCAAACAAAAAATTGCTGTTACTATGACGTAGGTTACCTTTTGCTTTTGTGCACTTTTAAGACATTATGTTAACTGAGTCAAACTTCTGTTATGATAGAGTACTTGCGGTCATTTTCTTTCTTCTCCTTTTCATCTGTGGAGTTACATATTTGGGTTTGTTTTTCTATGAGCTATCTTAGCATGTCAGACATTAATCCGTTTTCATCTTCGATTTCTGGCATCTCTCTCAATCAACAGGTGGGCATTACCCACTACTTCTCATTTCTTAAAGCTAGAGAAGAGCTTGGCTATGTCCCTATGGTGTCTCCTCGTGAAGGTGTGGCCTCAACGATCGCATACTTGCAGGAGAGGAAGAGGAAGAGCCTGGATGGCCCAACCATTAACGCATGGCTATTCTCCATAATTGGAATGGCTTCACTATTTGCAGCCGCTTGCTTACCAGGTGTGGGGCCTGTGAGATACTTAAGAGCCCTCGGCCTTTTCTTTTTCCGGTCAATGTGGATGGTTAGGTTCGTGCTTGCGGCAGCTGTGGCAGCGCATGTCGGGGAGGCGATATACGCTTGGCGCCTCGCCAAGAGGGTCGACCCTGCTAATGCAAGAGGATGGTTTTGGCAAACTTTCGCCCTCGGGATCTTTTCATTGCGTTTTCTGCTGAAGAGAGCTAAGTAGGTCTTGGGAACAACTTGTGCTATCGCGATAGAAACAGTGCAATGTTTTTACCAGAATTTTGCGGAACCCAAAAATGTTAGCACACAAGTAGCATTCTCCTAAGATTGAAAATATACAGTATATATCATGATTAACAGTGATTATAGTATAACTAGGGGATTTGGGGGCACAGGACCATGATGGGCCCAGCTGGCCCACGACCGTGAGCAGTCACGGATCGGACTGTACTATTTGAAAAAATTTTGGGTATGTCAGGTGCATAGGAACATGTCTCTCCTTGATGTAAGAGAGAGAGAAGAGAGTGACTCATGGGAAAAGAGGGGACACGTCCCCTCTTGATTGCACCTGGCTCACTCAATATTTTCTCGCTCGCCGCTCACCCAATATTTCGTTGGGAACTTTTAATAAAAGTACTACTGACCCGGCCCCCTATCTCACCAGTATCACTGGTTAAAGATATTGCCGCTTTCACGTTTCACCTGAACAATGGCCTTTTCTTTGGTGGAATAAGCTCGGCTTTGCTTTCAAGAACGCGGACCATTCCTCGATAAGTATCATGCACCCGGCAAATATGTATAACAAGCATGTCTTCTGTCACAAGTTGCATTTTTATCATTTCTCAGAGCCATTACGGACAGACAAATGATTCATGTTGATGAAGAGGGTACATATTGCGGTTCTATCCAACAACGCGATGGCGAAGGTTTACAGACTGAACCATAACAAAACGATAACGTCCTACCTAGAAGTGCTTTCCTAGCGATAATTGGCATAGCGACAAGTTCCTATGGCATTAAATGACGGAAGTACAGATGGACTTTTACTAAATCTGGTTTCAAGGACTGACGTCCTTATTAAACTAATCTCCTAAAGGGCTTCAAAAGCTACATGTCCCTAACTTACAACATCAGCAAATACAAGGGTCAGCAACTTATGCCACTACACTCGACACAGGATCCATTCAAATTCAGTTTTACCTCCATGGCATGCTAGACATGCCTTGTGAGTTATTGTTGTTGCAGAGGCCTGCACTCGGATTCAGTGGACTTCCAGGCCCACCAGATGATTCACTGAGGGTCCCATGGGATGGTGGGCTACTAGTAGGCCCGACCGGCACTCCACCGGAGGCAAATTTTCCTGGAACCAAGAAGGACTCAACTTGGTTCGCCGGTTTCATTCCCGCATGACCTTCAGCCATAAAACTGCCCACGACCACCTGCATTAAATTTGTAAGTTTAATGTCCTCATGGATAATTGACTTTTCTTCTTTTCTTGCTAATAGATTCAAGCTAGACAAAGACACCAAGCGCATATGATCAGAGCCACGGCCTCACTCAAATCTGACTCTGCTTTTGCTTTAGCAAACTAAATCATATCTGTGAGGATGATATCCATGCCCTCCTCATTGGTTTCACATTCCAAGAACCCGTACTAATTGTCATCAACTAACAAAGACAACCAGATGGACCCATCAATTGACTGTAGACTCATTTACATGAGTAAACGAGCTGGGAGAAAATCTATAGTATTGCTACCACAATTCTCTAGAAACCCCACCTACACTGGGGATTTGCCGAAATTTTGGTAGAATTTGTAAGTCAACAACGTAATTTTTTCCTATTCCATCCTTTGAAGCCACACAAATACTAGGGAATTTCCTAGATTTCCTAGATTTTTTGGAACAAGGAAAGTCCTAAGTCCTCACGTAATTATTGTTCGATTCCAGCACCAAGGTAATTGCTTCAGGCCACCAGAACAAAGCCACAAGGAGAAATATTTGGAACAATCTCTGCGTGAGACTAAAATAGGAACTGATAGAAAGAGTGGAAGTACACACCTGAACAGGGGATGCTGCAGTTAGAACACCGGCCACCCCACCACCTAAAACACGACCATCTGGGCCAGACAAAGATACACTCAAACCTCCAGTTCTGCTGCGATGTCCACCATTATCTGACAGCAGAAATGATCCAGAAAGTGACAGTATTTCAAATCGCCCCTGCAAAATTAAACTACAGGTCAATTACAATAAATCAATATACAAAATTAAACAAATCACGACCATATATCAAAGAAACTTGCTGATGAGTTCTTTTAACCAAACAAAGGGAAAAAGTACTCCATCCATCGAGCATTTACCAAATACACTCCTGGGTGAAGCCAACCGAGGCACTTGTCAAGCCCGCTCAGTTTCCATCCTCATACTTACTCAGTGATTAGTGCATTAGTAATATCTACATGTCCAAGTGCCTAAACATTATAGATAAGCTAAGTACTCGATGATCAAAACATGAGTTGGGATTTTACATTAGGATCCTCAGAGACAATCTTCCTCCTATAACGACTGCTAACCAATTTCTATTCTTCTTGTGTTAAGACCGATGAGCAGTCTGACAAACCTCGTAAGTCACAGTACCACCAGAAGTGGCAGGCTGGCGAAGTGTCACATTAGATATAGCTCCATTTGCAGACAGTACACAAACAGCCCTTGGACCATTCTGGGAAAATGACATTATTTTCGACGATACATCCTGACAAACCAAAGAGAGTAGCTAAATCATCAGAAAAAAGAAGCACTTGATAAAAGATAATTGGAACAAGGACTTATGATTCAAATAGAAGCATAAGCCTCACAATAATGTTGTTATGCTGGATGAAAGCATGGTGAAATACCATTATGAATTTCAGTTGTTTTTTTTTTCTTCTCAATCGATAAAAAGTTTCATAGCCTGATCCAAATATTCAGATGAATCCTTCCCAATCATGAACGTAGCAGGTTACGTCAATAAATCAAAGTCCAATTACTGTATTTCCAATAGTTTAACATGACAAAATTCAGTTTTTTTATGGAAAATAGTAATTCAGTTTTCTTAGTTGATTCTTTTTCCCTGTTTTCGCTTGTGGAAAGTAGGGGATGCTTTCTACAATCCTATAGAATTCTATTACTCTTAAGTCTAGAATCGAGCCTGTGCAATGCATGGGACATCACAATATAGATAAAAGATAAATATTATTTATTTGAAATACATATACAAAATATATGCAGAATGAATCATTAAGTACATTGTTACTTCCGATTAAAGTTAGTATTAGTTTTTTTACTCAATATCATATCACTTTGAACAATTTAAAATTGGGCTAAACGAAAGCAATTAGAAACGGAATTGCTTGAGTCACAAGCAAATCCTACTTATATCATTTCGCGCTTGAAAGATATAGCTATACTCGATTCGTTGAATGTTCCTTCACTTTATTAACGTAAGGACCAACTCGAACAAAAAATAATATAGATACGGGACTCAATTAGCCATAAAATGTTTAGAGACTATTACACAAATTGAAAAAGTTCATGAACCACCAATGCATTTATCCCTTGATCAAATTACCATTTCTGTGATGGCATCTATAAGCAGTACTTCTTTTGAGGTAATATCCCATAAAATGATGAAACAATCAATGCAATATGGAAAAGAACACTCGGAGGAAAAGGAGGAAGGACCTCTCCAGTTTTAACAGTGATCACATGTGGCGTAAATCCCATCCCACCAGATCCTGCACAGGTGGTAGTATTAGCTACTTTCTCTGCATTACACCACTATGCCAATCAAAATCAAGAGGACATTCACATGATGATTTTCACGTGCTTTTGCTAATGAGAAATGATATAGCCACTGGTGAAGCCAGTTACATAATAATAGTCCCTAAGGAAGGAAGAGTAAAAAGACAGGGAAGATCAGTGAAGTCCACTCCCAGTCTCATGCAAGATCAAGCAACAAACTTCTCAAAAGTCATGTCTCTCTTATTAGAACATTCTTGGCTGATAAAGGATCAAAAGTATAATTCTTTCATTCTGAGATAGATTGGTGAATTCTTCAGCAATTGAATCATAGAAGATCTATCTCAGCTTCAAACACCAGATGTCTAAAGGTCACCTGGCTAGAGATTAAGTATTAACTGTTGTGTCATCACTTGCCACAGTGCCAACCCTAATAGCAATAGGCAAAGGGGATGAAGAAGCACTGCCCAACCCATTCCATGACATCCAATTAAGCAGCTGAGGTCAGTGGGCCAAATTTGAGAGCTTTTCTTTTTTTTCCCCCCTGGCCCACTCCTCATTAACCTGTTGAAGTAGGTGCCCTGAAGGTCCACACTGTCTAACAGTTCATGCTAAGTGGACCAACCTAAGCCTGGAATACCTAATAATTTTCCCAAATTTCAGTCTTATCACTCACATGTACAAAATCTGCACAAGGTTACCTTCTTGCCCGTCGATGAGAGATGATAAATCTCAATGCATACACGTGGATGTGGTCAGAAGCGCACCAATCAAAGAAAATCTACAGTTCCGCGATCATTTTTAGTATATGCTAAAAAAAAATTGCATTTGAAAATAAAAAATGGAGTCGCCGAGAAGAGTGACCGTCTGCATCGTCAGTCAACCAACCCAGGAAAAAAAAACAACGATTTTTGCTGGCAAGAAAATAATAAGCAAAAGCCTAATAACTGCGTCCTGGTTATGCAGAAAGGAAAATCAATTAAACTAATACAAAATCGGAGAGAAAGCCAACCAAAGTGGCTACTGGCAAGAGCGCTAAGAACACAAAAAGGGCACAATGGTAATTCAAAATAAGAATCTAAGCACGACCGGACATAACCCTACTGGCAAACTGGAGTAGAAGAAACAGGATAGAATACTTAAGAGGAAACAACAATCCCCATCGAAGGGAGAGACTAAGACAAATAAAGAATTCCCACAAGTAAAACAAAGATGCAGATAGGCAAAAGCAAGGGATCCAGTCAAAAAGCACCTGCTGCTCTAACATTATAAAAGTCAAAAACATAAACTTGGGCACAAGCATCCTCTGCATTCCACTCGGAACAAGCGTTCCATTCCTCGGAACTAAGCCCAACGAATCCGGATGAAACAACATAAACCCGCCAAAATTCATTCACATTGATATGTCAAACTTACCTGGATCTCCCACTCGCCGCTTCTTGTTGCTAGATCCAGGAGGCCTGCCCCTTCTTTTCGTCAAACTAGCCGACCCTGAATCTCCAGACTGAGGAGCAGCAAAAGTAGGAGAAGCACCGTGAGACGGCGGAGGAGGTGGAGACCCGAATCCTCCGCCGGGAGGCGATAAGGCCGCATGACCTGCGCTCCCGGAGTTGAGAGCCAACGCGATCGATCCTTCCGGCCCGTACTTCCTCGGCCTCCCTCTCTTCTTCTTCAACGGCTCTCCCACCACATTCATGTTCAGCCCCTCCGCCGCCGCCGCGCCGCCGATCTCGCCGTTGACGGCGGCCGGAGCGGGTGCAGCGGCTGGCTTGTAGGGAACCGCTCCGTCGCCGCCGAAGGCCAGGCGCAAGTTATCCATCCCCGGCGGCGACGGAACCGGGGGATTCTGGAGGCTCGCACTGAAGGTCTCTCCCGACATTTCTCCGATTCAGCTCTTTCTTGTCCCACTAAAACCCCATCAAACCTGCAACAACAAACATGTACGGGGATCGGCGACAGAGAACTTCAAGAAAGGTAATCACTAGCCCAAAAACCCTAATCACGGGAGTGCGAATCGCTCGAGAAGGAGGAACACAAGTGAAAACGGAGGAATTTGAAGTAAAATTAGCAACTAAACTTCACGAGACAAAGACTCGAAACCCGCCACAGAATTCACCAAACTAATCGAGATTAAAGTGATTTTTACCAGAAAATTAAGCATAAACCAGCTCCAAATCCGAGCTAATTCTCGAATTTCCGGCGCGAATTCACCGAAGGGAAAACCCTAATCACAGCAAACTAGAGAGAGGGAAAAAAAATCATAGACTTGAGTCAATTCACTCGACGCCTAGTTAACACAGATACATTTTCTCCCCCAATCTAAACGAAGACCATCGATAGAGGGGACCAAAAAAAGTGTTTAAACCGACAGAAGCAACTCAAAGCTGAAGATTCCAGAGAGAGTAGATTTCTTTTTCCCGAGAAAAAAGAAACCGTTTTTATTCCGGGAAAATTGAACGAGATTAATATGTAGGGTGAAAAACAAAACAAAACAATACAAAAAAAACAGGAAAAAAAGGCGCAAAAAACTACCATGAGCTCACCATAAATCGGGGAAAAAGTTGCAGGGACCCAGAAATTGAGAGAGAAAGGCAAAGATGGTTGAAGAAAAGGAGAGGCACGCAATAGCGTCGGAGTGATAATTTGAATTCCAGCTATTAACCAAGCAATCAATTCAATTTATTTCAGATATTTCATTTTCTTTCTCCTTTTTTTTTCACGAAATAAATTTGATTTTTCCCGAAACGCATAGTCTATTGAATTTCCTTTTTTTTTCGGCAAAAAAAGGGGATTAGTATTTTAACATTTTAGATCCCATTTAATTTGGTATTTACAATTATATACACCTTAGCTACTTATAGTAAAAACATATACAATGAAATCTTCACCGCATATCTTTCTATTAATTGGAAAATACGACTTTAAACGACACATAAATATTTATCCGTATAACCCGTTCTATATTCTCACGGCGAAGTTAAAAAAAATTATTTCTTTTTTGTTTAAAATCTAATGGGAAATAAATCGGGCCTACTTATCCGACGCTCAAAAATATAATCTAAATTTGTAGGGATTATGGTCAGTATCTTATAAAATTTCCCGATGATTCATTTAAAAAAAAAAAAGAAATTTAGAAAAGAAAGCACGTAAAAAGGGCGTGCCTATTGCCTAGCATGCCGGTCTGCGCCTACAGCCCAAGGTGGAAATTATTTCGCACTGACTTCTTAAAACCATTTATTTCGACCAGCCTAACTCTACTGTGAGTGGAATTTACGATCGGATTTTGGGAAGCAATTGAAATTTTCAAATTCAAATAATTTATGTAAATACTCGTTCTAAAAATTCGGATTATCGCCGCAAAAAAAAAAAAGAAAAGAGCAAATTACACGCGGTAAGAACACCAATACTCCCGAAATTTTTTACCGTGTCGCCAAGAAATCCTAAACCATGCTAGATTGCCACATTGACACGCCGGACTTTTTTTCCACGTCACCTCAGGCTGCCGAACCCATCCGCCGGTAACTTTCCGCGGGTTTAGGACGTGAACGACACTTCTCATCAAGAAATCAAGTTCTAAACATAATTTGATTTCTTTACTTATCCTCAAAATCAAATTTGATTTTTTTAATTCTGCTCCAAATTGTCTTCTAATTGAAAAAAATCGTTTGGTAACGATTGAAAATTTTTTTTTAAAGCATTATTAACAAAATCTTTAGCGGTAGTGGTCGCACAACTAGCAAACGGCGACAATAGCCCGTGTGGTCGAAAAAGTGATTCTAAAGCCGAAAATTAAAAAAATTTCACTTTTCAAATTTGGCCAAAATACTATCATAATTAAAAAATCCTATTATAAGTCTAATTTTTTACCGAACACCTTTTTATTTCGAAATTGATTTTACTAAAGAATTTCTCTGTCAAATTGACTGCTTACAAAGTAATTCAAAATGGAAAATGTTATCATCCAGAAAATTAATTTCCAATGAAACTGCAAATCAACTTCCTAAAAATTTGCCCGGGGGGAGTGATTTGATTGATCAGTTCGTAATTCTTAGGATTTTTTTTTTGGGGGGGGTAAAAAAACCTCTAAAGATAGGATTAGAGAGGAGGGGGGGGAAACATGACGCGAGAGAATTCTGATAGGAGGATTTATGGTTGTGCTGGGAAATTAGGTAAGGAGGTGGTTGGTACATAAAAGCGATTCGACATTAGTAGAAGCTCAGAAATTGCAGAGACGACCGACCTTTTTTACTGCCATGCTTCCTTTCATTTTCTTGTCCCTTTATCTCATTTTGATTTGTTTTTTTCTGCTTTTTTAGAGATTTTTTTCCCGAGACAGTTAATTTAAAAGTGCGTTCATTTCGTTGAAAAAAAAAATGATTTGAAATTTTTTTATGTTTAAATAATTTTTTTAACGATGAAAATATTTATGATTAATTTATTTTTATGAGCAATACAAAGTAATTCTTTAAATATATATTATATCATTAATTTTCATAAAATTTTAAGTAATCATTTTTTACGTGCCTTTTTCTATCGCTCAGTATATGTCCCATCATTAAATTAAAAGAAAAAAGTCAAAATTTATCCCAAGACATTTTTCTAGTATCTGATATCATTTTTTCTTCCTGTTTATGTATTGAGCTTTATCGATTATCGAGAATTGAAATTTTTGTCTCATTGTACCCCTACGAGACATTTATCAAAAACAAACTTCATATTGCGAAAAATCCCAAATCGGAACCCTAACCTAAATCGACCTTCCATTATCATTTTCCGACATCCTGTTAAATTTTATGGAAGGCAATCGTAAAATGAATATAACATGAGAAATGGAATATGCAACGGTGAAAAATCCACATAAAAAATGCATTTTAATGGGATAAGTAAATTTGTATCAAATGTATCATTTGTACTGTGAAATTTAGTTTGGGATAAATATATCGTAAGATGGCCGTTTGAGATTTTGTATTAAACATGGAATTTCAATGGAATTAACTCTTAGGCTGCATTTGATGATCAAGATAAAAATCAGGATAAGTTAAAAGTTATTATATTCTGTGTTTGGCTATCTTTTAGGAATAGATGAAGTGGGATATAAATGAAATAGAGCTTGGATAAAATTATCTCACGAGAGATATGGGATAAGGATAGATAGGATTTCTGATGTTCATACTCTAAAATTTATTTTTTCCTCAAATAAAAAATTTCTTGCAAAATAATAATTAAATATGAATTTTATTTGAATTTTAATATTTTCATTTTTTTTGTTCCTCTATGTCTATAAAATTTATTTACTTTCTATATTACAATATATATTTTGTGCACATACATATACACACACTTCATACCTATGTCTATGAATGGAAGGATTTTTTATTGGGCGAGTTCAAAGAAGGATTTTTGGTAGCATAGTTTGTTATTTAATAAGAATTCTATTAAGAAATGATGGAACGGATTAAAAATAACAAAAAATAAGATATAAAAAAAATAAGTAAGTAAAAATGAAGTAGAAGAAGCCAAATTTTAAATGAATAAATTCGAACTTGAAAATGATATTTTAAAATCTTGAAGAACGTGGTGCAATGAAATTTCTAAAAAAAATACTAGAAACCTCCTTATGCGTATGTATCATTGGTTTATGTTGAAGTTTCTCCACTTCGCTATAGTTTTTTAGTTCACGTCAAAATTCTACAAAAATAGCGAGAGAGTTGAACTTTTTCTCTTTGGTAAGTTTCTAGTGTCAAAAGTATATAAAAGTAAAAAAAGAGTCAAAACTTATTATTCTCTGTAGTTTTGTTGCTCATGTTGGAATTTAATGAAAATAGTGAGAAAGAAAAAAGTTTTCATAATTGCAAATGTGAATGAACATATTTTCTCTCTTACTAGAGTTGACAGTGAACTGCAAAACATTCTTATAGTCTCTGGTTGCGCATTTTTCATATTCATTTACATTTTATATATGTAAATATTAAACAATGAACATCATAGGATACGAATATATCGGGCTTTATTACTGTAATTCACTAAATAGTGGATAAGATATGACAAAATCTTTGAATTTCATATATCATCCTATCCTGACTAGAAATCATGATAACCAAATGAAGCTTATTGGTTTTACGGGCCCTATTCATAGAGAAGAAAAATTATAAATGGGTAAAACAAAACTAGATTTTTAGTTTGCCCCAATATGAAGAAAATTCGTAGAACAATAATAACAAAAAGACCAAAGGAGCAAGGCTTTCATGGAAAGTGGATGGCTGAAAAGCAAGCATGACCGTTTGTGTTTTTTCCCTCTTTTTTCAACGGCGGGGTAAATAATCTGGAATCTTTCTTAATTAACAACAAATGACAAAAGCAGCAGACAAAAATCCACCCTCGATCTCCACTTTTTAGCCCCTCCATAATTGATCTCTCATCATTGTATAATTGAAGATAAAAGCCATTTTTCTTTGTGGCAAAAACTCAAACCGCAATCCCATCCCTTATGCTTCTACCATGCCATTCAATGTTTTCTGTCAAGTCCGGCAAGAGCATGCCCACCCTCGCTCGAGGCCGGCCCCGCATTGAACGGCCTAACCAGTGACTCTCGCCAAAATTGAGAGAAAAAGAAAAAATAAAATAAAAATAATGAAATATTTTAAAAATTATCGACGTCAATTTCGACTATGCCATGTAGAACACCCAACGTTAACATCGGTAATTTCTAGTTAAAATTGATCAGATAAACTCAATTAGCAAAATGTCAAAAGAATTATGACTCAATTGATAAAAATAAAAAGTTTAAAACTAAATTAGTCATAGTGGAACATATTATAGTATTTTTTTTGACAATTTTTCCCATGATCTAGCAGACACACGTAATCATAACTTAAGAATAAAGGCGTAAATGCCGAGGAATACAAGATCTTTGCTTGAACAATAATTGGTCGGACGTATGTTTTTCTTTTTCGAGTTAATTTTTTTTCAAAATTACTAATATGGTCGTCAATGTGTTAATCTTAAACTATCCATGAATGTTTGTCGTGACACTCAAAGCTAACGATGCTTAAAAAGATGTTGATTTGCCTCTCATTGCTAATTTGGTTAATAAATCATTCACGGGAAATTGCAAGTCTGAATTTAATAAGACGCTCGTATATCGAGCCCAGTTCCCTTGAAAAAATCAACTTTAGTCGGGTCCTAATTCTAAACTTATAATTCAATTCTATTAACTCCCCATCCAATGTCGTCCTATTCTAACAACAAATGTGTTGCCAATAAATGTCCAAAGTGTCAATTTCACGTGTTTGTCCCCATCCCTCCCTCCACGAGTCTATCGTTTTTCGGCCTAATACCCTTAAAAAAATTTCAATTTTAACTCTAGTCATAATTCTAACCTTAACTTTATTTCGTCTTGTAAAAAATCTTGAGCTTTAGGCTCAATGTCAATTCTACCATAATTTTTTTTTTTATCTCGTGAACAATTCACTTAGTTTTACTTGAGCTTAATATCTCTTTTGTTAAAACTCAGTCCAAAATTGTCCTTAGTGATTCTGGTTTTTCACCATTTTTTTAGATTCAATAATACGTCTACTGGACATGAATTTCCCCGTTTATCCGATGTGAAATTTAGGTGAAAACTAGATCCATAGTGGTTGGCCTTTTTCCATTGCACTTACTTTTAAGACAGTCTACTTTTTCCATTGCACTTACTTTTTCCATTGCCTTTTTCATTTTATTTGGGGATCTTCAAATTTGCACTCAGTATTCAATCTCTTGGCTCGGGAGTCTTCTCTCGCGGTTGGGGAGCTTGCGCTCGCGAGTTTTACATCTCTTGGTTGTCCAAATTGTGATTCAAGTAAAAAATTGTCATTTTTTTTATGAGAAAAGAAAAGTTCAGGGTAAATTGAAACTAGACCTAAAGTTGAGTATTTTTTGGAAAAAAAAAAAAATTTGGTTCAAGGTAGAATTCAAACTAGACCTAATATTGGACGGCAAAAAAAGTTTGCGGTAGAATTAGAACTAAACTAAAAATCAATTTTTCCTTAAAAGGAAAAATGCAAACGGCAAAGACATTGAACGACTATCAGCCACAACATTCTTCATTAGGTGCAAGAGGGAACAGATAAAGTAAAGATATGGTTAGGTTTATCAAGTCAATTAAGACAATCATAGGAACCCGAACAACTAAGTCTAACAGCAAGCTTCTCTACAAGCCGAGACCAAATTATCAAATTAGCCTCGTCAGATAAAAAGTCTTATAGACTTTTACCACCACCATGGCTCATCAACCATGCCACAGAACTACATAAAACCCGAAGCGACAAACATATTGAATTGCCCATCTAGGAATGACTCACACAGGCACCAAGCACAAAGACAAACTAATTGATTATTTCACTGATTCAAACCAGAGAAACAAATTGGTTGCATCCAAATCCCCAGAGAAGAGCAAAAATGATGAGCGATGTAGTATTGTTCGACTAAGTAAGTGTGTTAGTATTGGCTCGCAATCACAACGAAGTAAAACGTAGAAAAAAAGAGAAATCGAGACACGATATTTTATTCTGATTTATCCTTAAACTAGGACTACGTCCAGCAGAAAAATTCCACTATAATTAATATCTCGCATTTCTCGTTACATCACTCAATTACAAGCGAAAAATTATATATAAAATAATAGCTATTCATGAGCTCAAGCCCAAGCTATTAAAGAAAAATTACGGGCTTAAAGCAAATCGATATCCTATTAACCTTGGATCTCCAACGTACTCAGCAATTTGTTCAAGCCGCACATTGAACAACTCCTGACTATCACTATTCGCATCGCGGACTACACCAGTGCTTCATTTCCACTCTTTCTACGGCTTTCAATGATGTCATTCTTAATTCGAAGCTCCTTCGTATTCCTCAAAAACTTTTCCTCTCCATCAAAGCTGATGTAGAAGAGTTGGCATGTAATTATTTTAACAAATTAGATTGCCAGAAACCTCCGTTACATCACCAATCCAAACACTTATTATTTTCCAATTCCCAATATACATTTTGTTCCGAAAACTGTCCAAAAGCTATAATTTGCATTGATTAGTCAACTCTTCTTGGAAAGATTTTACCTTTAAAATTGCTACGGTGGCTTCAACGAGGATGCCCCAAGTGAGACGTCTCCAGAAGAAAGACACTAACCATGAGCCCTATTCCAACACTGAAGCTTCCCCTGATAGATCTGTCCGAATTAGCTGGCTCGAAGCCGGGGACAGGTCGATGGGACACCTTGCAAAGTCAAGTCCGACGAGCCCTCGAAGAATTCGGTTGCTTCGAAGCTTTGTACGATGTGATTACCCTGGAGCTTCACTATGATGTGTTCCGAGAATTAAAGGAATTGGTCAAGCCCCCGCCGATGTGAAGCGCCGGTTCATCGTCTCAGATGAGCCATACCAAGGCTACACCACGGATCGTCCTGTCGCGCCTCTCTACGAGACTTTTGGAGTGTGGTACACCCCCAACGTGGGTTCGATCGAAACATTAGCGAATCTCATGTGGCCAGAGCGAAATACAAGACTTTGGTAATACTAATTTCTTTATTATAACTGGTAGTCATATTATCGGTTCCCATTAGGGAAGTGTCAAGAGATTAATGTTTATCGCTAATGATGCGAATTTGAAATTTCGATTACTTTGATGCATGACGAAAACCTAAGAAAACCTAGAACGAATTGCCGTGCACAAAAACACGCAACATGAAGATGCCAATCACACCTTTATCTATGAAGACTGCCAGTTTCGATTTGTGCCTTTCTTGTGAGCATGCAGTGAGACAATGAATCCGTATGCTGCAACGGCTTTCGGGTTGGATTCACTGATGAAGAAGCTCGTTTTGGGAAGCTTGGGCGTGGAAGTACTTGGATCCGCTAGCCAAGTCGGCCAGATACAATCTCCGTCTCATGAGGTATGCCGCTCCCGGGACAGAGGAGTCCAGGAAGCCCAGGATCAACTGCCATCGGGCCGCCAACTTCGTCACCATACTTCACCAGAATCATGTGAATGGATTGGAAATGCAAACTAAGGACGGACATTGGATCGAGGTCGCCTTCTCCTCGCCTTCCTCTTTCGTTGTCCTCACTGGGGAGTCATTCTACGTGAGTCCCTCCACCCCACCTCTCCTATTGGATTCGGTTCAAATATTTGGTAAATAATTTGTCCACATTTATCGTATTGATCATCAAGTACGGCAATAGCTAGAATTACAACTTAGAGATGATTTAAAAAAAAAATTGTGAAATTCTGATCAACGGGTCTCCGTGTCAACCATAGATTCGAATGTTTGAATGAATATCGATACGATGGGATCGATGCTAACTTGTGGTGAGATGTTAAAACTCGTCCGACATAACTGAACATGTAAACCTTTTATAATCGATCAAAAGAAGTCAAGATCTTCTAAATGATTCACCTTGAACATCGTGAGCCTCTCCCCCCCTCCTTTTTTTTTTTTTTCGCAACGCAGGGATGGAGCAATGAGAGATTACGCAGCTCTCGTCACCATGAAACGGTGAGCACGAACAAGCCCAGATATTCCATAGGATTCTTCTCTTCTGACCAGGGGACGATTCAGTGTTCCGAAGAGCTTGTGGACGAGCAACATCCTCTTTTTTTTAAGCCCTTTGATGCAGCCGGTCTCTCCCGGTCTCTCCCGCATCTACAAGACCGAAGAGGGCCTGAAGGGAGCTACGGCGATGGATACTTTCTACAGAATTTGAACATCGAGGTTCTCTCGAAGCATCGCGAGTCCTTTCTCCCCCATCAATCAATCTTGAGTTGAATCTTAAGGCGTATGTTTTACCATCGATAATGGCTAATCGAGCGGACGGTCACTCGGTATCTGGGAAGCATGTCTGGTTTCCCTTTCTTTCCTCTTTTGGAGCTTGTTTAAGTTATCATTGTATTGCAGATCCTCGGAGTTATGTGAGCTTCGGGTTGTTGACGATGAGATTGGTTGTAGCAAGCAAGTACTGTAAAAGAAAATGACAAGATAAGTGGGTGTTCGTAAATAAATTTTCTTTATTTTCTCTCTCCTAAGGAAATGAACACATTACTTATTTGATACTAGCAGCAAAAAAATATTTTACTCAATTTTCGAAACAAACGGAGACTAAAAGAAAAACAAATCCTTCGAGTATCTACTGCACATTTCCCATAATTTTCGTGTAGTGTTGTCGTTGCCCGTACAAGAAATCATATAACCCTATTTCAAGCAAAAAATCATCATAAATGATAATATTTGTGTACGTGCTTACTTTAGTGTCAATATTTTTTTTTAGATCACTTACATGTAATTTTTTTTTAAAAATAATTATTTAAGTGCCAAGTCCGACGTGACTTGCTGGAAATCATACGTAACGTTTACGTGGCGCGCCGAAAATTTCAATCAACGATAAAAATGTCAAAAATTAATTAAAAAATGCCACTTAAAAATATAAAAAATGAAACTAATGAAAATAAAAAACTCTAAAAAACTAGAACTTCAACATTTGTAATTGCAAATTTGACTAAATAACCGAAAAAAAGTAAAAAAAAAAAATCAAGATGAGCTACAGCAGCGAGAACCCCTTCCTGCTCCCGATCTCCGCTAGGGTTAACTCCTTCTTAGAAACCCTACAAATCCACAACCCACAATCCCGCAATCCCAGCACCAGTTCCTCCTTTCTGCTTCCGATCCCCACCCCACAAGAAGGATCTGCAAGATAATACCAAGCGAGAGATTAGTAGTTTTGGCCGTTGATGATCGATCTTTGTAACGTCTGCTGCCACCACGAACTCTGGTTGGCGCTTGATTCGTTCACGATCTCTTGCGAAGCCTTCTCCGAACACCTTTGCTAGATGCCATCGCCTCAGGTTTCCCGTAGATCCAGGTTTCATGATTTCCTCGCATGGATCGATGGCGCGAGGAGATGGAATCTGTTCTCCATCTCTCCGCCTCTTTCTTGGGTGGGTTTCTGCAGATTGATTGATGTCGGCCTCAGCGACGGCCCCGACAACATATGGGAGCTGCTTGGCCAAGGTCGGCAACGTCAGGCCTGGCCGCGGGCCAGTCGCTAATTTCTCAGTCCCTCGTATCCTCTTTGCCTCCAATCCAAACTCGACCGCCGGTGTAGGCCCACGGCCACGCCTGGGCGAGGGCCGGCAACCCTTGCTTGATCTGGATGAGAGTCCCTCGCCCAGATTTGCGAGGGCTGTTGGCCCTTGCAGTGCTCGGGGGTCGTTGACCCCCGGCCGACAAGACCCCACCCGTCGCCGACCACCACCGGCGATACGGGGCAACGGCGGCGAGAGTTTAAATCCCATGTCACTACAAACTTTTGCAAATGCAGATATGCAATTGTGTTTTTTTTAAGGATTTTTGTTTAATTTTAATTTTTTAAAAATATTAACAATTTTTAAATTGAATTGTCCACGTGGACGCCACGTGGATTGATTTTTTTTTTTTAAAAAAAAAATATTGCCACGTAATATTAAAAAATTAATAATAATTACCATGTGTATGTTTTGGTCGAAATTGGCACTTCGGACTTAAGTGATCCAAAAAAAAAACATAAGCACTAAATTGAACGTTGTATACAAATATTGACACTTTTGATGTACTTATGCCCCTACTTCCCAATGACCATCAATGGTCGAATATATAAGTACAACTATTTACCAAAAAAAAAGGTCCTAAATTTATTGTAATCAAGCCAATTTAATTTAAAATCTTTTTTTATATTTAATCCTAAATTTTTTGTAATTGTATCAATTCAGTGCATTTGATCAAATTTAACTGGCTGTACGATGACATGATATTTTAATAATTTATTGATTTTTTAATTTTCTTTTTCTTCCATCTTCTTATTCCTCTGCTGGCGATCAATCAAAGGCGATGGTTGGCGAGGTCGGCCATACCGTGGCTATGCGTGGCCAAGCCTCGCCAACCTAGATATGGAGAGGTCTTGGCCGGTCTCACCAGCCCATATCTGGTGAAATCTCGGTCAGCCTCTCCTGGCGACGGCGAGTCCCAATTTTTTTTTGGAGGTGGTGGGTGGGCGCATCGCTGGTTTTTGGGGGGAACGTGAGCACGCACTTCATCGACATCTTGAGGAACCAGTTCAAGTTCGACTTGTCAAAGGTAGAGTTTAACAAGAGCATGACGACCCTGGACATGAAACACAATAAGATTTGTGGGTCGATTCCAAAGGCCATGGTGGGTCTAGAGCTCCAGTTCCTGAACGTGAACGACAACCGGCTATACGAGATTCTAGTAGGCAGGCGGTTACAGGGCTTCAATTACTGAATGTACTTCCACAACCGATGATTGTGCGAGTCCTTGAGGCCTAACAAATCTAGCGAGATCTCGAACTGCCTCGCCCAGCCATGATGAGGTCACCTTGCCATCGCCAATCGAGAGCTCGCCAGATCTAGGCTGGCGAGGCTTGGCCTCACTCAGCCACGACGAGACCGACTTTAACGGCTATGGTGTCTGGCCTATTTCCGGTAAGAGGAGAAGGAAGAAGAGGGAAAAAAAAAGGAAAAAAAAAAATCTCGGTAGACAGTCGACACAGCTCAACGTCAACATCGTCCAGCGAATTTTAACAAAATGGACTAAATTATATATATATATATACACACACACACAAGTAAGACTGAATAGGCATTATTTTACCGAGAAAGAAGCGAGGGTAGCAAGCGAGAATTTTTCGTCGCATCGTCGGCTAATTTGACACTCCCCGAAAATACAAGCAAGCTACTCATGAACAAGTGAACTGATCCACCGACCACACATCCTCCCAAAGAGGAGGAGGAATAAATATCGGATAGATTTGAGCCAACTACAAATAGGACCGTAGCATGTGAATCTACTTAGCATTGTCTAATTCCCATCTGTTCGAGTAGATTCACGGTGCTTCAACAGAAATGGCTCGAGAGATGCGAGATATTGTCACGCTTCTTCGTCTTCACTTGTCTCTATAAAGAACAAGAGGCTTTTCTTTTTTGTCTTTGGTCTCTTGGATGCTCTATTATCAGTGCCATGGCTTTTTTGCAACGAATTCTTGTCAGGCTGATCAGAGTCTTCGAACTTCTCTGACTTCCTCAAGAATTCTACTCCCGATCATGCTCTCCAGCTGCCAGAATAACCAATGTTGTAGTAACCATTTGATTTGTTTACATTTGGATGCATTCAGAAAAATGAGCTCAGGTGATGTGATTAACATTTGACTTTCAAGATTTCCAGAATAGATGCTCCAATGGCATTCCCCTATCTTCATGAGAACATACTCGGGTAAGCTCTTCTTGACGAGCGGATCATATTTATGCAACACTTTGAACCAGGAGATATCAATTCTCAGTGCGAAAAGATAGTCAACGCTTACCTCTTCTATTGAGCTGGGGTTTATGGCGCTAATCATACTTGTTGAGTTGTCAACGCTGAATGTGGTAACATCCCCCCATGAATACAAGAGAGTTCCTTCCGCAGCTCATCGAGTTTAAACTCCAAACCAGAGGTGGTGCGGCTGCGCTTAGTAGATTTGATATTGCCGTTCATTCTCTTCTGATTGCTTAAAATTTCAAGCTTAATCATCATCTTTCCTGTGTGAAAATAAGCACCGTCGGTGTTTGAATACATTCCATTCTCTCAGACAAGCTGCTGGACCTACCACATAGGCATATCGTGTGCGACCGTACATATTCTAAGACAGGGTAATATGCAAACGCTCATGATGAAGATCAATGCAAAAGCTGGATAACACATTCAGCTTTAACCAGGGGAAAAAAAAAATATCAGTGGACAAAGCCCTTATCGTGAACCAGCATGGCAAATGTTGAGTCGAAGTGAGACTGAAAATATTTCGAATATAATATTTTACGAACATCCGAAATCGGCAAGATATAACACGTGAGCTTTGGACCACGTTCTAAAATAAAAGAGATAATAGAAATTGAATATGCAAAAGTCCAAACGTGGACTTGAAGTTGGAGACTCGGTCAACAAATTATATGAAGATAAAATATACGAAAATCTTTCATGTGCAGAATTGTGTTTGCTTCCTTTATACGTCGGCTTGGAGTCGGACGAAATAGGAAAGTGAATGGTTGGACTCCAAGACCAAGATTCGGTCAAAGGATGGCATGCAGAGATTTGTTTTTTTTATGCCAACTTGCATGTATATACATGCAAGTAACGAAGGCCAGAAAGAGAAGTCGGGGAAGCCGTCGTTGTGCAAAGGACATCACTGTGGGTATCTTGTCGCAGCAGGGTCTTCGTACGCGGAGAAAATGAAGACAAGAAGCCTTGAAGGCTTGAAGCGCCGTCTCCTTATCGAGCGCTTGGCGAAGATTTCCTCCATAAGTTTAGTTCGTGGAATTAAATAAAAAATTCAAGTGTCGAAATCGGGTAAATCTTGTTATTAGATTTGTGTTTAATTCTTTTGCGAGATTAAGGGATTATTTTGTTAGGAATTAAAAGCTAAATATTGTGTGCGTTCTTGGATGTAATTGAGGCTGGGAAACACTAAGAGTGTGTTGATATAATTCGAGTGTGATCTGTAATCTCTGTGTATCGCTTGATCTATAGTGGAATTCGTTGCTGCTCTCCCCGTGGACGTAGATCTCTATGACTGAACCACGTACATCTAATGTTCAATTTACTTTACTTGTTATGTCTATTTTATTGTTTGATCGCTTGGTTCTGCGCAACTAGTGATATCAGAGCTAGGCTTGCTTGAGTTGAAGCGAATCGATGGCGACAGAAGAAACTAAAGGGAAAATCAAAAGATTTGAGGAGAATGACTTTGGTTTCTAGAAAATGCAGATAGAAGATTATTTATATCAAATAAAGCTGCACGAGCCCTTGTCTTGGAAGAAACCAGAAACGATGAAGCAAGCCGATTGGGAATTGCTGGATAGACGAGCGATGGGTGTTATTCTGCTGACATTGGCTCGTGATATTGCGTTTAATATCGTTAAAGAGAAGACCGCTATGGGTTTGATGAAAGCCATGTCGGACATGTACGAAAAGTCCTCTGCGATCAACAAAATCTATTTGATGTGACGTCTATTTAACTTTGAAGATGAGGTACGTGCTTTGATTTTATTATCTTCATTGCCTGACAGTTGGAATATTACCATTACTGCTGTTAGTAATTCCTCTAGGTCGACAAGTTTGACATTTGATGGGATTCGAGATTTAATTCTGAGTGAGTATATCCATAGAAGAGAATCTGACGAATCTGTATCTGCTGCTTTAGTAGGTGAAAGAGGAATAGCTAGTACTCGTGTTAGCAGAAGTAGTATGAACATGAATAGACGTAGTCAGTCTAGAACTGACGGTGATGTCTGTTGGAACTGTGGCAAGAGGGGGCATCTTACAAGAAATTATTTTGAGTTGAAAAATGAAGCGGGTAAAGGAATTAGAGTTGAATCTACGGATGATGTTACAGTTATAGCTGAAAATTTCGATAATGTCGATTGTGTCTTGTCTGTCACTGAGAATTCATCGTTTGATAGATGGATTATGGATTCTGATTATTCTTTTCATGCTACACCAAACAGAAACTGGTTTACTTCTTATCAATGCACGAATATTAGTAAAGCGTAGTTGGGAAACAACGCTGAATGCGATGTTATAAGTATTGGTGATATTAAAATCATTATACATAATGGTATTGTGAGGACATTGACTGGAGTACAACATATTTCAGAATTGAAAAAGAACTTAATTTCCTTGGGTGCCCTAGATTCAGCTGGATGCAAGTATTTTTCACGAGGTGGAGTTCTGAAGATTTTTCGAGATGCCCTAGTGATAATAAAAGGAATCAAGTATGGAGACCTGTATGAACTTCAAGGTGAGACATTGATAAGTTTTGTTCCTGAGACGACGACATCTATTCGAGAGTCTAACGACTACTCGAGGAAGGCCTAGGTGTTTGTGCGGAAGCACAAGTTTGATACTGTTGTCAGGAATACGCAGTCGAGAGTTTTGATCGGAACGGAGACTGGTAAATTAATCAAGTATGTGCGAATTGACAGTAACATGGAGTCTTGCTCGAAGTTAGTAAATAAATTTTGCATGAAAGAGGACATAGTGAAACACTACACTAGTGCTAATAAACCACAACAGCTTATAGAATTGATGAGCAGGACATTACTTGAGACAACCTGGATCTATAGTGCTGGTATGGCTAGGAGAATTCCAACGGATGCACTTGGTATTGCAAGCTCCCTAGTGAATATATTCTCATCGATTGCGATTGGATATCGGACTCCCGAAGAAGTATAGTCAGGTAATGTTACTGATGATTCTACTTTTAGAATGTTTAATTACCCGTGTCATAATTGAGTAAGTGATGGTAAACTCGATGTGAGGGTAAGGTGCATATTTCATAGCTATGCACTAGGTGAGTGGAACAATCAGTTGTGGTGTTTGAATATAAATTCACCTATTTGCAGTAGAGAAGTTACCTTTGACGAGTCTCCAATACTTTTGGCTAGGAGTGATTGTGGCAGTGTTAATACAGATTTAGACAGTGTTCAGCATGAGATGGAATTGCAACCAGAAACTCTTGAGGTAGCAGGTACTAGTGTGATAATCGACAAAGATGATGCTTATAAAGAGGTGGAGCCTGTAGAGCTAACAGTTGCTGTAACTGCTAATGTTGACAATGTACATATTCGATCTCTTGACAGATATGGATGTAACGATGGTTTTGCTTTATCTGTGGTTAAGGAACTTGTGTGAAATAGTCCTTGTGCTGGTTTTGCTTTATTTGTAGTTAAGGAACTTGTGTGAAATAGTCCTTGTGGAGCAGTTAAATATGCATGTTCAGTTGATGTTCTGATGAGGTTTTCGATTATGGCGAAGTTCAAGCGCAACTTGGACTTGGATGATATCCGTGGCAGTTGAGCCCATTAGGACTGTGGCAGAGAAGTAGCAGATGGTGTTCGGATTATCAGCGAAGTGATTGCGACTTGGCACAAACATCGAGATAAGATAGAGATTGTTAGAATATGTATCGAGTTTAAGTCGAAGCAAGATTGAGAATATTTCGAATCGCATATTTTACGGATATCTGAAATCGGCAATATATAATACGTACGCTTTGGACAGCGTTCTCTATAAAATAAAATAAAAGAGATAATGGAAAGTGAATATGCAAAAGTCTAAGCGTGGACTTGACGTTGGATACTCGGTCAACAAAGTATATGACGATAAAATATACGAAAATCTTTCATGTGCAGAATTGTGTTTGCTTCCTTTATACGTCGGCTTGGAGTCAGACGAAACAGGAAAGTGAATGGTTGGACTCCAAGACCAAGATTCGGTCAAAGGATGGCATGCAGAGATTTGTTTTGTTTTGTTTTTTTTGCCAGCTGGCATATATATATATATGCGCGCGCAAGTAACGAAGACCAGAAATAGAAGTCGTGAATTCGTCGTTGTGCAGAAGTACATCACGGCTTGAAGCGCTTGAAGCGCTGTCTCCTTGTTGAGCGATTGGCAAGGATTTCCTCTTTTAAGTTTAGTTCGTGGATTTACATCAAGAATTCAAGTGTCGAAGTCGGGTAAGTCTTGTTATTATATTTGTGTTTAATTCTTTTGTGAGATTGAGATAATTTTTCGCTAGAAATTGAAGTTAAACACTGGATGCGTTCTTGAATGTAATTGGGGTTGAAAAATACCAAGGGTGTGTTTATATAACTCGAGTGTGATCTGTAATTTCTGTGTATCGCTTGATCTATAGTGAAATTCATTGCTGCTCTCTCCGTGAACGTAAGTCTCTACAATCGAATCATATACATTTATTATTCGATTTACTTTACTCGTTATATTTATTTTATTGTTCGATCACAACAAGGAAAAGTAGCCATGTCTGTGGTATGAACCCAAAAAGATTCACGGGGGGAAAAGCAAAGGTGTCAACTGTCCCCTTATCTTCATTCATAAGCACGACTTTCAGAATTATTCCTTTGTCCATATCTGAAAATAAACTCCTCGAATAATCCAAACATTTACATGATGGGATAGGATTCCCGGATTCTAACTTTCTAAGAAATGTGAAGCAGCATCCAGTATAAATATGCACTTACTTCTCAAGTGGTCCATTGGATTTAATGTACCCATCAAAATCTCACATGATATCAAAATAGTAAGTACTGAGTTCAAATATTTTTAGGCCTTTATTTATCTCCTCAATAAATTTATCCATGCTTAGTATTAGATAAAAGATGAGATTAAGCGTGAGGAGTAGTATTGAAATATATAATTATTAAATTACGGCTTCTTTTAACAGCTTAATCTTTTAAAGTAATTATTCGTGGAGCACACAGATTTCATACAAAATACACTAACTTAGAGTAACTCCACTCTACTTATTTCAAGCATAGAATAACTATCCAGTACGGAAGTCAAAATTCCAGAACCTAGGACATCGTCAACATAAGCTCTTGTGAGACGAATTCTGCGACATTTGCTAAGTAAGAAGATTGCCTTTCAACCACACCAGCAGAAACGAACCCAGTTGCAGTCAGCATACAAAACAAAGCATCAAAGAAAGGACTCCAGTAGAAATGATAATAATTCATTAGACCAAAGCTCATCTTGTGGTATCACCAGAGGTAAGAGAACATCGACAACATCAAAGATAGCTCAACTTTTGTACTCTGTAAGATGAGCTTGCTGGGTGTCGGAAGGCCCCAGATACTAGAACTGTTGCTGACCTCGACGGCGTCGGAGAGCCTTAGACTCGAACTCGCCAGGTTAGGCGACGATGTGTCTGGGTTTCCCAAGCCTACCCGACGACGGACGAGGCTGGATCTGGCTTTGTCGGTGTAATCGACAATGGGTCTGGGTTTCCCCAGCCTACTCGACGTCGGACGAGGTGGGATCTGGCCTTGTCGGCCTAGGCGACGCCGAACGACGCCAGATCTGTACTCGTCGGCCCCGGCGACGCCGGATCTGGCTCCTTTTTTTATTTTATTTTTTTGGGCTTGGGCGACCTTTGATTAGAGTTTCTGACGAGTTCTGGCTTTGGTGGGGGACAATGACAGTTGACTAAGAAGGACGGAGCATGGAGGATGGTCGACGGTGGGTGATGGTGGCGGAGAGTGGTGGTTGGTGCTAAACGGTGGTAGGCGACGGTGGTAGGTGGTTCACGATGGCTCTGATACCATGTCGTTTGCCCGATGTTTCTGGATTTAGATAATTTGTTATGTTCGTGGATGATTTTTTTCGAATGATTTGGTTATTTTTAATAAATTACCGTATGAAAATCTTTCATTATTTTTCATTATTCTACTTCGAAGTGTTGAATCGATATAATATCTCTGTCAAATATTAACGGTCAGATAATGTTTCACTTTTGGTTTTCGGATATTCTTTGATTATCATGGTATTATCCATCAGACTTACATTTCATACATTCTTTAACAAAATGGGATTGCTGAACATAAAAATCGACATCTCCTTTACGTTGTTCGTTGTCTTATATTTCACAATTGTACAATTGGATATTAATGCTTTTATTGAGATGGAGAGCACGACCCATACAGATAGATTAGTACAAAATCAAGTCAATAGAATCGTGCATCGTCCCACGGCATGGAAAATCAGTGAGTTATAAGAATAGCATTCCTAGCCATCGTAACTGTAGGCCACCAGTTATTTCCCTTGTAATTATCTGGACAGATTAGGAAGTTGACGACGCAGTGTGTAAACATACTGGCTTTAAAAGAACATGATGCCAGTGGCCAAGCTCCCCAAAGCACTCGTGTGTCGCCAATTTCGACAGCAGGATTGGGAAGTTCTAATCGGAAGCTCTCCAACGCTGACTTGCTTAACAATAAAGAGGCACGTTGATGAATTTGGCAACATATGCCGGTCCACTTCCTTAGATATGCCAAAACATATCAATTGCAGGAAGTTGAGATTAACAAAATCAGGCAAGAGAATCCTGGTCATTGCAAACCTCACTTAGTAGTATTTAGAACCCTAGGGAATAATATGTGGATGACATGCAATAAAACTGACAAGAGACATATGCCGTGAAGAAAGAAGAATCCTTGCCTTGCAAAACTTGCTTTGTCAGTGGTCCCAACTGTCACATAAGCATTTGTGGCATAAGCTGTATGCTGATATTCTTCTCTCTACATAATCAAAACAATAGAACTCACCAAGAGAGTTTGAACATGTAAACTAGCAGGTGTCACGTCTTGCTTCACTTAGTTCTGAAAGACATAGAAAGGAACAAAAATTCAGTTATGCCTTCACCCATGCGAAAATTAACCACCTTAAAAAGACCGTTATTTAGCAAGAGCAATTAAGAATTCTCCAGGGACACAAATCCAAGTACTCATTCTACAATAATGCATCAGAAAAATCACAAGAACAAGTTAAAACGTCAGGAGACTATAAGTTCTTACCAATATTGGAGCTCTAATTGCTCCTTTTTAGGATCAGAACCTGGAGAAGATGTGCAGCAGAAAAAATAACATGAGAGAAAAAGTAAAGCTGGAACTAGGTAGAATTTGCAAACGAAGGTTGCAGACTCCTAGAGTTAGCATTATCAAGCAAGAAAGACGGATCATTCAAAATAAATGGATGGCATAACTCACACAATAGGGGATTTATCAGTACCCATTTGCAAAAATCCATCCATTTGCAGCTAAGATTTAAAACCCGGTCCTTCAAGTATCTTTACACACAACTTATATCATTTATCACTTCGACGTGACTCTCCTTGAGACAATTCATATAACACAGCTACAAATTTAGAGACAACTGAGTAGAAATGACATAACCGGACTAAGCTATTAATTTGCAGTCTGAATATCGTGTTAAACTAGAGTGCGAAGCCATAAAGCTTAAGGGCCAAAGAACTACATGTCAGGATCACCAAATGAATATTCACAAGAGAAGCACTCAAATCACTAGAGAAGTTCACAAACGAATCTAACAATTATGTATTCATTTTCATGTTACATGAATTTATATATATGAACAATATGCAAAAACAACAACCTCCTAACTCCTTTTGCATTGCCTCTAATTTATCAACCAGCTGCAACATAGTCAATCTCTGATCCTTCTCCTGTACGTCTCGAAGCAAAGAAATGACAAGCTTTGCGTGACCCGCAGACAAGACCACCGGTTGAACCTGAATTATTTATCCAGCTAGAAGGCAGCTTTAGGATAATGGCATCGAAAGCAAAAATATAAACATATGATTTATACACACATATATAAAGGAAAAAAGATAGTAGGAAGCCTGACGCAAAGAAATGAAAAAACATATTTTAGTCTTGAAGAAACAAAAGGCATCAGAGCCGCATGAACATTATGTAGAGGATTCACTCTGGCGCATGTTTACAGATATTTAAGCTATTGCACTTCCATTTATAAGTCGGTCCACTCCATTTGTCCGGGTGAACTTTATTATAAGCGAGGCCACAGCATTGGTTTAACATTAACAAATTCAAATGTAGCTAAGGTTTAACAATCAAAAAGGGGAAATTCACATCTCTAAAATGAACTCACAAATCAGGGACGTGTATAGCCATAGAAAGGGGGAAAAAATACCATAGAGAAAAAAGATAAGATTGTATATCTCAAATGAAGATTGAAAGTCCAAGGTAATGTACCAGATACATCCACCTCAGTTGTCGCACACTCTTGGCAGTGAAAACATGCTCTAGACGTTAAACAATTTTAGGACATTGAGCTAAAACAATGCTACTTATAGAGAGAAAATCTACTAAAATCAATTTACCGAGTGAAGTGAATGATTTTGTCACCTCACACAGTAAGCAGTCTTACTAGAAATTCGTAGCATCTGTAGCATCTGTAGCATTATCTATGAACTAAATATCATAATTAACAGATGATACCATTGCAGTCTTGCACTGCCTCAGCAAAATGCAGGAAAAAAGCACTTCGGCGACATCGTCTTTTACTCTGTAACACCAGAAACGACTTAGAAAATTATCCAGGAACTAGAGTTTCATGAAACGGACAATCTAATGATCTTTAAGGCTATTGTAGAGATAAAAGTTCCTTTTTCCATTCAGCTACAAGTATTCACATGGAAATTTTTATACCCAACACCCATAATATAACAAATAATGGTAATTAAGAAGTACAGTGCGGAAAAAGTCAGCTTTTAGCTTGCCCTGGAAAGCATGAAGTAAGGACAAAGTTGAAAAATAAAAAATTCTAGAAAGATTTGAGTTGGCAAGTTGAAATTTCTTTAGCAAACATACATTACGACATCCAACAACCGAATGTGCGAATACAGCGGGAACTTATCCCTCTACTCTTGTTAGAACACTCGGCAAAAGTGCTGGGTGAGGGCACAATTCTGATGTCTGCTGTGGCGTTTTATGAAAATTAAGGATGTGGGACCTTGGCAAAGTGTCCGTACTTCGGACATGAGTTTAGGGACACTATCGTATAGTAAGGATTGGAGTGTGGCATTTCAATATTAAGGATATCCGCAGCACGGCATTTGCCATTGCGGTAAGAGGAGGAATAAACCTGCATACGCGAGATATGGGATCATACTGTTGGCATCATACTTTTGTTACGCTCTATCTCTAAAATTGAAAACTGCCAAGATCATCAGTCAGTCCAGCACTTGGAAGGGAAAAAGGGACAACACCTGACAGTATCGCGCTACGTCATACAGGTTTTGCAAACCGGAGTTCTCGTAGAAGACCATGGAACTCTGGCCCAAAAAGAGAGACATGTAATGGATGAACGACGCACTAGAAAATAAAAATGAGTAGCTGAAAGAAAATTATGCCTGCCTAGGAACATCCGCTGCCCTATAATATAGTAAACATTCTGAAGGAAGTCCCATCTCTTCCAGCCCGCCCACTTTCCTGAAGAAAAGGGTGTTACGGAACAAAGGACTTCATGAAAAGCAGCTCAGAAGGAAAGGTTAAAAACCTGGTATACTATGTTTCCATTGATGTACTCAAGACTGTGATGGATGACAAACCTGACTACGAGAATTGACAATATTAAGTATACAACCAGATGGAAATAGCATTAACACTTGGCATCAGATTAAAAAGAAAACTGCTTTGACGGAATGTATAATCAATTCTTTTTTTGTCTGGAATCTATATAATCAATTCAAGCGGTGAGATTATTGCATCTTCACAAACTCAGATGTGACAGCAGGTACTCAACGTTGAATGTGCATTCATGCACAGATAAGCATTCGTTTCAGCAGTTGATCTCTCAAATGTGTTTCATTTAGTTAATCCCGGGACTTACTAGAAGGTGATGACAGAGCGATTTACTCCACCCGAAGGGGGTAAAAAGGGAATCTACAAGCCTTCCCACGATTCCATCAACGCCAGACACTCTCTATTAGCTGAATGATTCGACTCACAAAAGTAAAAAAGAAATCTAAAATGAGGTAAAAGGTCACTTCGCTCGCCTAAGATTTTCGGCACATCTTGTATGCGTAAGACTATCATATAGAACATGATAAAACGAAAAAAGAAGAATCCCTGATTTTAATCGATTTCAAAGAATCCCTCTGGTAGATGATATTCTCAAAGAGTATGCTTAGTAAAAAATTTCTGATGCTCAGAAATGGAGCTACAAATGTAAAGACTGCTTCGGACTAACAAGCACGATCAACTAATTCCTATTCACAGAGTAAAAGCATCAACCCAAAAAAAAAAAAAGAGTAAAAAACCTTTAAGGAAAGAAATCAGCGGATATATATATAGGATGTTACAACACTAACCCTCAGGTTTATTTATTTCTTTATTATTATTATTATCTCAAGAAGAGTCCGCCGTGAGCAGCCCATTACACTTGCCCTCATCTGACAATTCCAATAGAAAAGAAAGATTACTTTCTCCAACTAATCTTCGACCCCACCATGTGAATATCGCATCAGACTTCAACACGGAATAACTTCCGTTCTTGATCGAGACTGGGTAATACCAAAGGAAATATGATTTCTACGATGATTTCAGTAAATATTTCATTATATATTTACTCGGATTTCATACGAAAGCTCAAACTCAAGACATGAGACTAGTCACAATTGTTTCGCTAAAATTTCCAAACTTCACCGCTAAATTTGCTTCAAAGAAACAAAGAAAACCACCAGAGAATGTTTACCACAGAATGAAACTTGTATCCTATCCACAAAACCATGAAGTAAATTCACCGCAAATAAAGCACCATCTAACAATGTTATTCATCTCCCGCGCGAGCATCATAATCGCATTAATTTTCATAAACAGGTTTAACATCAATAAAGGCCACCAGAAGGTCAGTAGTGTGCCAAAAGAACCCTCAGACAACCACCGAGGACAGTAGTGACCAATGCTTGCATTGGAAGCCTTCTTTCTTAAACAAACCAGTGACAAGGACCAAAATTTCAATCCTTCCCATGAGCCTCTGCTCCAAGAAGACTCATAATGAAAAGATCTACTTAACTCGTGAAGCAGCGAAAAGAAAGCAACCTATATATAATGAACAAAACCCCACTGGAATTCAGACGCTTTGCTCGGTGAGAAAACACAAAAAATTCATAAGGAGGAACAAAGCAAAGCCCGAGTACTTTCACTCATCAGTTTTCATCCTCCACTTTGATTTCCTGTTGGAATGTTCCATTGACTGACATAAAGCAGCTGCACCGTGATCTCACGGATGCTCTGAGAACTCTGCAGTTGTTGCACAGCTACGTCCTCGCCCAGAGTCTTGAGCACTATTCCAAACCCAAGGAGTGAGTGGATTCATGAGGATGTCTCCTCTTGTAAGGTTTTGATGTCTCTCCAGCATCAGATACTCCGCTTTTATGCTGACATCTACGAATGGAGGCTTCGTTACCTCTGGATGCACGCAAACTTCTCAGCTTACCATTTGATGCCACAGAAGAAAATGGATGGGAGGCATTTGTAACTGACAATCCAAATGGTTTCTGATACAACGGTTTTAAATTATCGGAAGCGAGTTTCTCGGGTTCATTAGGATCTGGGTAGTGGACCAAGGAGACTCTTCTTGAAATCTCCCCAACTGTCAAAATTAGAAGCTTTATCTTTAAGAAGCAAAGTCAACTGCAATCAGTTGCAGACCAACTAAACTGAATAATGCTGGTTGAGAGAATACTCAGCCAATTTGGGTACTGAACTTGGAAAAACAATTGTTCAAATTTATGATACGAATAACGAAATCCCTGCCTGAAGGTAGCATAACACACGAACACACAACAAACCAGTAAATGCAGGCACAGGAGGTCATAGAATCAAAGAATGCAGAGACAATATGAATGCCCTATTCAAGAAAGTATTCAAGTCAAGTGAATGGCTAAGTAGGCAAAAGAAGTGTGACAAGGGAAATTCTCATGCAATTCAGTTCCAACCAAATAATGCCAATTGATACTGTGAGCATAAAGCAGAGGCACTAAAGGACGCCTATCAAATCAAACATAGCTTAGTAATACAAAATCAATGTGTCCACAAACATAGCACAAGAACAATTCAAAAGCAATTGATACTACAACATAAGAGTGCCTACTTTGTCATTAATTGGTGATCAACGGATAAGGTAATAGGCCACTTGCTGCTAGACTGCCACTAATCAAGAACTGCAGATAAATCTTGCACTTGATTCCTAGCTCTACAGCTTGCGCAATAAAATTCTTGCAATAGATAGTAAATTATTTCCACTCGCTAGAGTTCATCTCCACCAAGTTGTTTCTCTTGAATTTTATGCCTTAGTGTTACTGGAAGTTGATTGGAAACTCACATTGGCAAATTTCTCGAAGTGCAAATATCCAGGGTAACTACTTTCGCATATTCCACCTTAGGACATATCAAGCATGACATGGCGCAATATGCATAAACAGATGAACACAAGTACAGAAGTATATTTGCCCAGTACAGTATAATTCGCACAATACATAGAGATAGAGATAAAACCCTCAACTACACTCGAGGCACAGCCAAAAAAGTTAATAACCTATATACAGGCCCTTTTTTTTTTTAAGAAAAAGTGCATCAAAATGAGTAGTGACGCATACCAATTCTTGAACCTGATGAAGAGGACATGAAAACGGTTGCATCGGGCTTTTGAGCGGCATAACTAACCACATCATATTCCTTGCCTTCAACACAGAGCAACACATTAACAAAGCTAAGCAAGTTAAGCCATTAATAGAATCCTACTCAACATAAAAAAATGGTTCGTCTACGAAAAGCAATTAAAAATTACCAGATGAACCCATAAAAGTCCCCAATTTTCCGTCACGATGAAGCTTGAGCGTGAGTGCTTGGCCGTCAAAATCCACAGGCTACAATGACCAGAAAAAGAGTATCGCCAAAATCAAAATCCACGCCAAGATGCCGATCCAAAACATTCAAGATACCATCTTTATGCAAGAACAATGATCACTATTAGTCAATAAACTGTGAAAAAAAGTGCAGACCCACACCATATCTCTTCAAACCTCATAACCCATAACAAGAAAAAAAAAATTCCCAGAAGATCGAAATCCAATTCAACACAAAGAGACTAGACAAAAAACAGAAAAAACAACAGAGGCCAAGGACAGCGAATGGTCATCGTACCATCTCACTAGGCCACTGAATGAGCCAAAACTCAGTGGAGTCTGAAGTATCGAGATCAATCAGAGCTTCTTTCGCAGCTTCCACGAATTCTGGCTGAGGCATGTCCCCTTCAACAGCACCGGAAGCTCCACCCTCCATCTTTCGCTCGACAAAGCTCCTTCTTATTCTGGCCGTGGCAGCTCTTATCGGCAGAGCGTAAGTTAAAACCCTGCTACAGAGCCGAGAACCGAGAGGAGCTCCTTCTTATTCTGGCTGTGACAGCTCTAATTGACAGAGCGCAAGTAAAAAACCCTGCTACAGAGCCGAGAACTCTCGTTCGAGCGAGAGGGAACTTTAACATCGAGGATTAGCGTTTTACATGTTGAATCCGCACAAAGCGGGTTTTGGGCCTGACCCAATTCTTTTCTGTTGCTTTTCAAACCGTAGTCGAAGAACAAAAGCCCAAGGCCCAATAAGACTCGGTGCGGAGACTTTTTTTTTTTCCAGTACCACCAGGCTCAGGGGCACTCGAATCATTGCGTCATCATCCGACCCAAAAAAAAAAAATCGTAGCATCCGGATGAGGTGGTGCAGCTACGATTATCCCTTTATTTGTACAGGCGAGGGAGAGAATTGATCATGTTTAAGAAAAAAAAAATTGAACCGTCAAAGATTTGGTAATTGGGAATGATTCCGATTCGAATGAAGTAATTTCTTATGGCGTTAAATTTGAATTGCAAACTCTATTAATGTGTTGTATCACCTCTAATTAGATTTAAAAAAGACCGATTGTATGATCTTTGCTACCGACAATTTGACCGCAGAATTCGTCACCCCCCACAGTCCACACCCTCTCCTGATGGGAAATCGGGTTTTCTTCCAATTTAATCCAAAATATATATTTATGAAATTAGGTGCGTGTATATACGTACATACATACATACAAATTTAGGTCTTGATCGGCACTGTTTCGAGCAGTGCTTTGCTCGGCACTTCGCCATTTTTTATTTTTTATTTTTTAAAAAAAATCAATAAAAAATGATTTGGGGGTATTTTGATTTATTTTTGTAAATTTTTTATACCTAAATCAGGGGGGGGAAAAACCAGAGCTCGATGGATTTTGTTTAGATTGAGCAATACATTTCTATTTTTTTCTTATAACTGGCAATAAAAAAAAAAAATGAAAGTGAATGCGGGTCCACTGTTGCCGTAACCCTGGAATTAATGGTGCATTCCATTCGCCCGGGTGCCCTTAAGGTCTTATAACTGGAAACGTTTTTTATTACCTCCCTTGGCTGTTCTTCCAGCTCTAGGGTTGAGTGGGTTGAAGCTTCGGCATGCCTATGGTCTGAATATTATGATTGAAACATAACGCATTCTCAACATTGGGAAGAGTCTCGTTTATTGTTTGATTATCACTGTTGTTAGCTATGAAGCCTGTGATAACATTTTACTTGATAAGTAAGCACGGGACTGTTGCTGGGAATCCTTTTAAAAGGGTGGTTTTACTGGTTGGCATTTGAATCACTGGGTAATATATTCCCATAATATTTGTGTGTTGCCATGAATAAGTATTGCTCATTATAGATGTTTCCCTTATTAATATTTGGACTAGAATGATATTAAAAAGCAATTCTTGCTAATGATCATGATAAACTTTCAAGTTTTATCAGGATACTCGTAACATTCTTTATCAGCGCAGGATTTGGATCTAGTGACTTCAACAATTGAATATTGTTGTACTATAGCTGGTATAATTATCTTACATGTAGATCAAGCATTTCGCTCTGATAGTTATTTTCATAGATAATTAATGCATATTTTCATGTGCCTGGCCACCGGTCCCATTTACTAGGATCGTGAACCGAACCACCCCTTAAGTGGACCAACCCAACCGGTCCGATCAGGTCCCGCTTCAATCCAAGCTAGTCTGATCCAATTTGCTCACCCATTTTTCTAACGAGTTATTATCAGGCTATTGGATCTAGTGTGAACATGTTCTTGTATGGATCTACCTATCCACAGAGGTTCATCATAGAGATGTTGTTGCACCGGAAACGGAGCTAGTGGATTACATCTAGCAATAGAACCCTATTCCAGACGACTAAACCAACTATAACATCACAAAATTGAGAATCGTCTCACACAAACAGCAGATCTCACATCAACTATAGATATCCTAATCCTACCCAAGCCATCACAATTTCCATAGGCAGCAAATCTCAAAATCATACCCAAGTCATCTATCACAATATCAGGATCTATAAGAGCTCAACGCTCGCATCCATAATCATAGAAATCTTAGTAATACGGATAAAGATCTACTTGCCTCGACTAAATTGAGGAATTAGTGAACGCACGAACGATTAGAGGATGAGCGAAAGAAGCTAAGACACGAATGGCTAAAGGCGGTCGACTAAAGTGGCAGACAGTGCTTGGGTGGCGTGTGGCACGGGAACGGCGACGGCGGCAAAGTGACGATCGTGGACGACGACGGAGGTCAGCTTTAGCTACGATAGTCGGCGGTCTCGAACAAGCGCAATGACGTCGTTCTGACGTATAAACTGACTCAAGGGTATTTATAGGGGAAGCAGTGGAAGACCAGTCAGCTTAAATCAATGAGCTTGCAACAAAGTCAGCTTACGACGAGTCAACAGCCTGTAGTCATGTCAAAGCACGACATGTGTCAAGCACGTGACACTCGTTACTTGCACATCGTCTCACACATGGCATCGCCTTGCCACGTATGTTGTGGCGGTGACATGTGGCTGCCACGTGTTGACATGTGGCCCTACATGTGTCCACGTGCGGCTATGGGTCTCAATTCTACCTTTAGTTGTTCTAATTTCGTACATATTTGACCCAATAGGACTTAAAGCCAACATAGAGTATCTCTAAAAATAATACCGGGTCCATAATTATCCCCCTAAAATTTTTATTGAGTCCGGATAAAAATTCTTTATAAATTATCCAATAATCCGAACTCACTAAAAACGAATTCACTCGTAAGCAGGTAAGAATTTTCAGGCCATCACAGGTTCCACTCGGACAGCTTGTATCAAAGTTCAAATCAAACGGTTATAGTTCAACCACCAACGCAGCCGAATTGAACGGCTCCCATCAGGCCATGTCAATGCCAGCTGACAAGTTATCCGACAATCCACGGAGTGCCATGTCATCAAAGAAATACAGTGGGCAAAACCCCAAATCCAAAGGTAAATTTTGTGAATATTGCAGACATTCGCACCACGCTATTGATAGATGCTCAAAACTACATGGAAAACCGAATGATAAAGGGGGGAAAAAATATTCTGCTTACCAGGTTTTAGCATGAAGAATTGATGGTGCACATCAGACAATTATGCAAAACCAATACTAAAATTTCATGAAAGCTCTAAGTCAATTAAAGGCCAACGACAAGAATGCGAGATTCATGCATTTTTCTTTGCAAGACGAATTCATTTTCAGTTGATGCATGGATAATTGATTAAAGTGCCGGTAACCACATAATCTGCAATGAGCAATTATTTTCTCATGTTCGGAATTCTTCAGAAGGTTGGCACTGTTTATCTTAGGCCGAACATTGTCCTTATATATCCCAGATTTTGAATTCAATCTCCTATCTGTTTCTAAAGTCTGTGAGGACAATTCTTGTTGTGCTGTATTCAATTTCGAACATTTTTTTTTTTCAGGACCATTTGATTGGCAAAGTAATGGGCTTGGGTTGCACGAGGTTTATATTTCCAGATTGGAGATTCTGACTTGTTGAATAAAAGCATTTGTTGTAATACAACCACTAGTAATAGAACTCTCCTTTCTCATCAAAGTTTGGGTCATAGTGCGTGTTTCCTCAGCCAAAATGTCTTATATGCCTCTTGACAACACATCTTAGGCATCTTTTTCAATTAGTGCATCTCGAGTTACAAGTGTTTTTTCTTTAATTCATAGGGATATATGGGTCTTTACCATACCCCACATCGTGACAAATCCTTTTTTTCCTCACAATTTTCGATGATCATAACTCGCGCCGCTTGGGTTTTCCTTATGCAATACAAGAATAAAACCTTTTCTTATATGCCGAAATTTCTTTCTTTGATTAAAAATCAATTTGACAAGACTGTTTGGTGAATTCATGTAGGCAATGAGCGTGAATTCTTCACTACTAAATGCTCATCTTTTCTATCCTCTCGTGGGATATCCATGAAAACTCTTGCACTTATACTCCCTAAGAAAATGGGATTGTTGAGTGCAAACATAGACATCTCTCAGAAGCGGATCGAGAACTCAAATACCAAGCTTCGATTCTCGAAACTTATTGGAGAGATTGTGTGGTCACAACAGCCTATTTGATTAATCGCATGCTAACACAAATTCTAGATGGTGCAAGTTACTTTTGAGATGCTCAATAGAAAATAACCATGGATTGATCATCTTAGAGTATTTAGTTGTTTATACTATGCAATGACCATTGGCCTTTAGGATAAAATAGATTGTCGTGCCACTCAATGTATTTTCATAGGATATCTTCTTTTGAAAAAAGGATATCATGTTATAGAAATTTCTACAAGGCATTTCTTCATAATCAGATATGTGATTTTTCACGAAGATATGTTCCACTTCGAGAGATGACATCTTCGTCTCAATCATCTAGCTCATCATCAAATTGTCGTCAATTTTTATCAAGATAATGTCTATGGCTTCTCAATATATCATCGTTGCCCCAGAATCATCTATACCAGTCACGAGGGATTCATTGCATCAAGAAGTTGAATCACTGGAGTTACCACTTGAGGATATTCGTTCGCTTACTTCAACGCGGCATCTCCACAACAGTTTACCCATGAGCCCTCTCCACCAATTCTTAGACAGACAATAACTGAGCAACCTCAACGTTCTGGACGCTATGTTCGCCCAACCACATGGACAAAAAAAATTACATATTTCCTACATTGGATTCTTGAGGTACACAATATCCTATGTCCCCATATATCTCATTTGGTCGACTATCACCAAAATATCTATTTTATTTTCGAGGAATAGGATCTGTATTCTTATAAAGAAGCAACATGTTATCCTCGATGGAAAAATGCAATGGAGGTTGAACTTAATGCCCTCGTGGAGAATCACATATGGGATATTATTCATGTACCCCCAAAGCGAAAGATGATTAGTTGCAAATGGGTATATAAGATTAAATCTAAGGCAGATGGCTTCGTTAAAAGATACAAGGCTCATTTGATTGCCAAGGAATTCGCACAACGAGAAGGTTTTGATTAGCGTAGAACTTTTTCCTCAATCTCTAGAGAGGTAATTGTTCTTTCCTTTTTATTCATTGTCACTATTCGCAATTTGCGATTCCATCAGATGGGTGATCAAAACGCATTTCTGCGTGGAGATCTGGATGAAGAAATCTATATAGAGCTTCCTTAGTCTTGATGAAGACGGGGGAGTCAAGAGTATGTAGTCTTCGTAAATCCATGTATGGGCTTAAATAGACTTCTAGACAATGGTATGCCAAATTCATTGTTGCCCTAACAAGTGCAGGTTTTCAGCACTCTAAACATGATTACACCCTCTTCAAAAAGACATTGCCAATTTATTTACTAATATATGTTGATAATATACTTATCATGGGGAATAATGACTCTTATATTGAAAAATTTGATGCTTTCCACATCAAGGATTTAGAACCTCCCAAATATTTTCTTGACATTTGAATAGCTTGCTCAGACAAGGGAATTTGTCTTAGTCAACGAAAATTAATCTTGGAGATGGTTTGAGAAGTAGGATTATAATGATGTATAAACAATTGTTATACCAACTACGAAATGCAAAATTGACGACGCATGAATATGATGTGAGTTCATCTATCGAAGATCCGTTGCTTAAAAATCCATTAGGATATTAGCAACTTGTTGAAAAATTAATGTATCTCATTATGACAAGACCTAACATATGCTATGCAATGCAGATACTCTGCCAATTCATGTATAAATCGAAATAGTCCCATATGAATGCAGCACTAAAGGTTGTGAAATATTTAAAGGGATGCCCCAGACTCGGTATATTTAACATGAAGACGACAGCCTATTGCAATACATATTATGCTACTTGCTCGATGACTAGAAGATCCATTACTGGTTTTTGCATCGAATTAGGAAGATCAATAATCTCATGGAAGCATTTCGCTATCGTCAGCTAAATTAGAGTATCGTGCCATGGAGAAAGTCATCTGAAAAATAGTACGGATATGGGGTCTACTATCAGATCTTGGGGTAGAAATTCATAAATCAGACAAATTGTTTTGTGACAATGATCCAGCACTCAAACTAGCGGCAAACCTAGCCTTTCATGAAAGAACGAAGTATATTAAAATTGATTGTCATTTCACTCAACACAAGATTCAAAAGGGGATCCTTGTGACAAGAGGAATCGAAATTGTAGAACAATTTGCAGACATCTTTACTAAACCGCCATGTCAAAGGCAACATACATACCTACTAAACAAGCTAGGCGTCTTTGACATCTATAGGCCGCCAATTTAAGGAGGAGTGTTGGAGAGATAATTTGATTGAATGGCATCGATTCTATAGGCTGTCAATTTAAGGAGGAGTGTTGGAGAGATAATTTGATTGAATGGCATCGATTATGATTATGGAGTAACTGATTCAGTCAATCCATGATTTATTTGGTAAATTGAAAAAAAAATGTGATCTTATATTTCTTTCTTTCTTTTGAGCATTATAAACATACCAATGTACCAATGTACTTGTCGAGTACATTATATTTCCATGGGTTGTTGTGCTAGTCTCCCCCGATGAATAGTCGAGGTGCGCGCAAGCTGGCCCGAACACTTTGATTATATATAAAAAAAACATACCAATGTACTTGTACGCAGATCAGATCAATGCAAGACATTTCTCCATTTTCTTCAATTTTTGTCACAAGGTGTGAGTTGTTTATCAATTTGTGCACCTTATATACTAGCAAGTCTAAATTCACACTTCGACAAAAAAAAAATGTAAATTCATGCATTGTACAACGTCTACCCATAGGGAATTTTCAATTTACTTAAACAATTTATTAGTGGAGGATTGTACATAATTATCCATATGAAAGCTGATTTTTTTTCCATCGATGCTAAGTGGCACTGATATCGATACGCGAAACGAGACGACACTCCGATAAATCATTTCTGTTGTATCATTTAGATTATACACCTAGAGGGGGTGAATAGTTGTATTTAATCAAAGTTCGATAAAGCATGCAAAATTGAAAATATCGAGTTTAATAGAGGCATATGTATTAGCAGAATCACGCAGTGCTTCTGCTAGACACTAAATAGAGTTGAGTAAAGAGTAGAAGACAAAGCACAAGAGATTATAGCGGTTCCTCTTTAGGAAGCCTACGTCCACTCTTCCACACTAATAGCCTACTGGTTGGATTCCACTGAGTAATTGAGTAATATGTTATAGAAATATGTAATTGATTGAGCACAAACACTTCCAACGGAGTTGAGCTTTGTCTCTACCAAGTCTATCCCATTCCACACACTTGACTCTATATAACACCTCTTCCAAGATCTCACTTAAGCACGAGTAGATAATTAAAACAAATGAAGCTCTCTTGAAATATGGGTATTGATCTCTTGATCTCTCCCACTTCTCTTCGAACTTGGTGCTCTTTATATACTCTTCCTCTCCCAAGCTTCTTGCTGAATAGAATCACTTCGAGGATCAATCTCTAAAACTAGCCATTGATTGATTGTCAAATAAAGATCACGAGCCATAGAGGTAAGAGTAATCAGAGATTTGAGCGTATTTGCTCACCCATATAATCAAATCCTTAGTTCCATAAATCAAGCTTCTAATGAAATAAATTATCTAAAGGGATAATTGCCAATCAATCAAGAGTCCTCGAATGGAAAGTAATGAGAATATCTTTGTGATTGATGGTCAATCAATTTAACTTAGAAACGTAATCCTAACAAGATAATTGACCATTAATGGAGAAATTTAATCTGCTAAGATAATCAAGAATAAGATTGATTATACAACAAGGATAAAATCGAAGATCAAAATATATCTCGTCATGAATTTTGCATCACTCTGCCTCTGTCACGAATTTTGTCTGCTTCTCAAAATAAAAGCGTTAATCATATTAAGTACAAAAGGCATAAAGATATATTCTTCAAAGTATAAATCAAAGTCTTTTCAACAAAGTATGTGAGTTTTATTTCCTTCAAAATCAAATATAATTTCTCAACAATTTCTAAAAAATAGAGAATTTCGACATGTTAGGACATATTATATACTAAATAGATAATATTATATATACGTAATAAATTATTATTTTTAGGATTATTTCAATCAAATTAATTTGATTCAAATTCATAAATAAATGTATAGTTAAAAAAAGGTATAGAAGTGATCACATATCGGGGGGTGATTGAGAAAGACACAAGTAAAATGAATTGAAAAGATTCAAAAGTATCACATTGATGATAAGTGAGAGATACAAATATGAGCTCACTTTAAAATGCCCGACACACGTGTTGCCCCCGTGCCTGTGTCTGACACAGACCTGTGATTCTTAGATCCCCACTAATTTAATGTGTGACTATTTTCCGAATCCCTCTTTTTAACTGGTGAAACTGTACTGATTGGAAATATGAAGCTGTCTCAACTTTCGGGAGCGTGGACCTTGGCTTAGCATTCCACGCCAATGAACCACCTGTTCTTAATTCGATTCTTCAATTTCAACCGGTATTACGTCGTTAAACATATTCGGGACTTAATACCTATATGAAAAGTTGAAAACGTCTATGGAGGAATATTTTATTCGAACCATAATCACTGCTCGTTCGGAGCCCGGCCCGTCGATGTCACCCTCCACGCACGGCGCATGTGGGATGCTGAGAGTAGTGTTGGGGTTAATAGTTATCCCACGCCACGACACGCCACAGACGAACCGGGGCTTCGGGTGACCAAACATGCCTTATGACCAAGAAGGCCTCAAATAACTTGGACTAGGCCAACCACCAGAGGAAGAAGATCAGTACTAGCCGTATTTAGATTAATACGCTAAATTTGGATTGTAAAATGATGAGACCGACAGATATCTATTAATGTTTTAAATGGGATCGACTACCTTAAATATCGAACAGGCGCTTCCCCAACGACCGCGGCCTACGTGGCATGCTGCTCAAATTACGAAATCACCCCCCGCGTCTCCCAAATCTCAGTTTTGAATTTCAAAACTTCGGTGCCGTTGCGCTTGCTCGACGATGCCCTCGAGCCTCTCTGTCCTTCAACGGTTATTTATCGTCGTGCTATAACAGACTCCGCCCCCGATTCATCACTCCATTTCTTCCTCTTCACCCACTTGCAGAGAGAGAGAGAGAGAGAGAGAGAGAGAGAGAGAGAGAGAGAGAGAAATGGAGAAACCGGCGACCACGGTGTCGGCCATGGAGGCGTTCGAGAAGCTGGAGAAAGTAGGGGAAGGGACTTACGGGAAGGTGTACAGGGCTCGCGAGAAGGCGACTGGCAAGATCGTCGCCCTCAAGAAGACCCGCCTCCACGAGGACGAGGAGGGCGTCCCTCCCACCACCCTCCGCGAGATCTCCATCCTTCGCATGCTCTCCCGCGACCCTCACATCGTCAGGTCCGTCTTCTTTCAGATCTCGCTCTTCCTCGTCTCGAACGGCACCAATTTTGTCTGGTGGAGTCGATCTTCGGTTTGTGTGTTCACGGCCTTGATTACACGAAACCTGTGTTGGTTTTGTTGTTTATCGATTTGGTGTTCGATCCCATTATTTGTTTCTAGGGTTGGAATGACTTTTCGTGCCGTCTCTAGGGTGTTGTACATAATCTGCATTTTCATAGGGTTTCGACCTAGGGTTTGAAATGGCTACGCTGTGCTTCCATTTGCGAGATCTTTTAAGCTAGTCAGTGATTGCAGACATACGGCGCTGTTACAGTACTGTTTATAGCTTGATTCGTGGTCTGAAGAGGGGGAGCCTTGGACTCTTCTCTGTTTCTGCTGGCTTATTGAGGGGGTTTATGGTTAATTCACAGATTGATGGATGTCAAGCAAGGTCAGAACAAAGAAGGCAAGACGGTACTTTACCTGGTGTTTGAGTATATGGACACTGATTTGAAGAAGTACATTCGCAGCTTCCGCGGTGCTGGAGAGAACATCCCTGTCCACATTGTTAAGGTTGTTGGTACTTGCTTTTGTTTCAAACTTAAAGGTTTCGTGCAAAATTGTCTTTGGAGAGCTAATCACGAGTTCTGATTTCGCTCTTAATTCAGAGTTTGATGTACCAACTCTGCAAGGGTGTGGCTTTCTGCCATGGGCATGGGGTCTTGCACAGGTAGGGAGAATCTGTCATTTCCATCCAAATGGCTGTGCTTTTTTGAACCATGAAAGAGTCATTTATCATTCCCACAATTGATTCTTTTTCTAGGGACCTTAAGCCCCACAATCTCCTCATGGACAAAAAGTCGACGACACTTAAAATAGCCGATCTTGGACTTGCCAGAGCATTCACCGTCCCAATCAAAAAGTACACTCATGAGGTAAATTGACAAATCCCTCTTCCTCTATTATCTTGATTTTGAGTCACCTCTGCTTTTTGCATTAGTTAACGCAAGTTCTTCTTGTTGCTACAGATATTGACTCTTTGGTATAGAGCTCCTGAAGTTCTTTTGGGGGCTACTCATTATTCAACAGCAGTTGACATGTGGTCTGTCGGCTGTATATTTGGTACCAATTCTCTTTTCTCTTTGTGCCCCTTTCGGCAGTTTAATGTGTATATTGTTTTAGTGAATACTCAACGTTTGTTGATGACATGAATTGCAGCTGAGTTGGTCACCAATCAAGCACTCTTCCCTGGAGATTCTGAGCTGCAACAGCTCCTACACATTTTCAGGTTAGCTAAGATGATCCATCCTATTCGTGCCCTTTGCAAAACTGTTTAACATGACTTCCCTTTCTTAGCCAAGAGAAAAAAAAAAGGAACAATGTTCATACTTGTGATTGTGCGCAGACTGTTGGGTACTCCAAATGAAAAGGTGTGGCCAGGGGTTAGCAGTTTGTTGAACTGGCATGAGTATCCACAGTGGAAACCTCAAAGCCTGGCCACCGTGGTTCCTAATCTGGACGAGGATGGGTTGGATCTGCTTTCTGTAAGTAGACACTACTTATGCGTTCAACTAGTGGAATGATTAATGACAGGTTCACTGATAACTGAAATTTGATATCTTCTGCAGCAAATGCTGCAGTATGAGCCGTCAAGGAGGATTTCTGCGAAGGCGGCCATGGAACATCCTTTCTACAATGACGTCAACAAGACTTGCCTATGAGACTGCGCAAAGTGTGTAGATTAGGAATCGGGATTTGGGATTTCAGTGAACTAAAAAGATAATGTGTACTGGAAAACAAATTGCTTGCCTCAAGCATGACCTTTTGTGCACCATGAGCTTTGTCAGTTAAATATCTTTCCTAGGTCGATTTACGCCAATCTTAAGTAGCGGTTAATGCAACCGCGCCCTTTCCTAGGTCGATTTACGCCAATCTTTCCTAGGTCAATTTATCACAATCTGTGTCGATCGATGGTTTCAAGTACGTTATGATGAGACGACCCTTCTTTTTTAACTATTCTGGCTGCAAGCATTTTTCACCGGCTTCCGCAGATGAAATAAGGGACTCTTTCCTTCGGGGCCACGAACATAAACATGATTTCATTTTCTTCTGTGGGTTCTACGAGAAGAGATCCTTTGGCCGGAGTCGAAGTTGTTCCATAATTTGGCCATATAAGTTGTTCTTTGCTTTGGTTCGGCTGCAATTCTAGCACAAGTAACGAATAGACACAACCGCTCGATTACGCGACGTGCGTAGAATAAAAAGTCACAAGGGACAGGGAAAAATGCTGCTAATCTATAGCAATTCGGCTCTAAATTGGTGCCTACTCCTTTTTAAATCGTCTGGAGAGTTGTGTCCGATCTTCTAGTCCAGAGCTTGATGACAATGGTCGGAGGATTTGGAGTCCATCCCTTCGTGTACCTCCGATGTTGCAAAGAGACACCTTCTCTCAATTGTATCTCACTCTAATACCAAATTAGTCAGTCTAATATTCGATTACAAAATGATTGGAAGAGGCTAGACTCAGTGTTTGCTTGAGATGTATTCGTGGATCCCTTTCGCTCAGACAAAATAGGTTGCCTTGTTTTTTTTTTTTTAAACCTAGTCCGCTCGAGCTTGAGCTCTTCCGCGCAAATATCCGGCCGCCTTGGACCATTAATTAACCTTTCCGAAATTCGCAAACACGTGCACGTGATACTTGGAAATAAATAACACACATATCTTTTGACCAAAAAAAAAAATGACACACATATCGTAAGGTGATTTTGGAAGCATCAAAACTAATTTGTGGTAAAGCGTCAAAAACGAAGTGTACAAAGACTATGCATGTGTACCGTATATGCTAATTGTTTTTTTTTTTTGGGCTTTCTATGAGTAATTCGAACCAATTCTAAAAGGGACTGATCACTTACGCCGATTTGAGAATTGTTTATTTATCGATCTTTGGGTAAATGATATATTGTCAGCCTATTTTGAGCAAAAAAAATAATTAATCAAAAGTTATCGTGAGGTCAACTCTTTTGAGAATTTGGGATCGACAATATATTATTATTCTCACCGTCATTTAAAGACTATTGTGATAAAAAAAAAATCTATGTTCGATATCTTCCGACCTGATCTGGTTGTTAGCCATATATCAATAAGAAAACGCCATAAATTAACATTCCTAAAAAAGCCTAGTATCAAATTCTTTAATAAATGCAGATATCCTACAACAGGATATTTCTATTTTTCCCACATAGGCTCAGAGAAAAATATTTAAAAAAATATTTGCTCAACCAGGTTCGTATTTAACTAAGATATTGAATAGCCGTTTAATATGGGATTACATTTAATAAATGCATGAAGATTTCGTACTTTTCTCGACTTTAATAATGTTATAAATCCTTGTTTTCCGCATAATAAGTTTACTACCGAAAGCCTCGAATTACTGGAAAATCGCCGTGGTCCGGGCGCCTTGATTGGCGATCCGCGGCGGGGAGATTCGAATCCCCGGAAGGACTTTTCGGTAATTCCGCCCCCTTAGGTGAGTCCAGGTGTCGAGTTTTGCCGAGTCAATCGGCATTGTTCCTGAAACTCTAAAATCGCTCAGCTCAGCTCAGTCTCTCTCTCGCTCTCTCTCGCTCTCGCCATGGCGACCGAAATCTCTCTCTCCTTCGGCGGAAACTAGACTCCAATTGAGCTCGCGCTCTTCTCTACTTCGCTCTCGCCTACTGTTCGAACCCCGACTACTCCGTGCCAGGTTCCGTCTCGGTCTCATTCCGGATTTGCTGAATAAAATCCTTCCCCGACGCCGTTCGTGTTTTGCCTCACGCCATCTTCTTTCGACGCGAGGGCTCTGAGTTCTTCTAGCTCCGCTGGCGAGGGCGTTCAGGTTCCAGCAGTCGCTTTTATGCCTTTTTTCACTTGGTGATTGTGTAGATATGGTGGAGCTGTAGGTAGACACAGTTGGCTAGATGAAGGGATTGCCCGGTGTGCGAAGATCCTTAGTTTTTGATAAGATGCCTGTATGAATCCGTTTTAGATCGTTTTCTGGGCACTTTTCGCGGCTTTTGTTTGGGGGAAGTGAAGTCGGGGTTTTTTTGGGGGGGGGGGGGGGGGGGGGGGGGGGGGGGATCGAAGCACTATTTAGTTCTCTTTGAAGAAACGCGGGAGAGTACATGAATGACTGCTTTGAGTGCGAGGTATTACTTTCCTGATAATGACAAGCCTTGGACACGTGGTTTGGTTTCCGAATATGACTCTGGTCATGACGAGCTTGATTATCATTATACGCATTAAATGGTGATAGTTGAACACATATCAGATTCCATGGATGGTTCCATGCCCAGGAGTGCTAATGGGTAGATTCATTTCAGTTTCTGTGTGGAGCGGACTCAGATTAAGCTTCAGCATAATTTTCTCAACTTGTTATCTAATTAAACGTTTAAGGCATACTGTAGAATATGTCTTGAACAGAAAGTAAGCTATACCCTTTGCAACAGGTGTAATTTGCATTTTACTTAGAGAAGGTAAAGGAGGAATATTTTTGTTTTATTTGACTGATAGCTGCGTGGGCTTTTTAATTTTGTTGCTCTTCTCGCAAGATAACTTATTTTGACTCTTTCCTCGTGATGGCTTTGAAATATCTGTGACATTTAAGTTACCTATTTTGCAAATAAACCCGAATTTGTATTTTGCTCTTTGTTTACTAGTTTAGTTGTGCGACATAATAACATGCCTTACGTTATAGACTGAGTACAGTAAAAAGAAGAAGAATAGATGGACGTCATTGAGACGCCAGCAGAGATTTCGCCAGATGAGTCTGTTGCCAACCTTGTTGATGCCAGCATAGAACAACAAGAGTCATCTCTTGTGAGCGAGAATAAAGAGGATAAAAAACATAGCACGAATGGGCAATTGGATTTTCTGGAGACTGACAATGACAAGACTCTTACATTACCAAGTGATATCCCAATGAAAGAAAGTCAGGAAATGCCTGAGAAGGCTGATGATGAAGTTGCTGCTGCTAATGGTGCTAAGGAAATCATCGCATCTCTAGATGAAAACAAGGAAAATAAGAACGAGGGCATAACAAGTGATCAAGACCGGAATCAGTCAGAAATTTCCAAAAAACTTCACCATGAGGAAGTAGTAACTACAAAATCTGAGGAAGTAGCAACTGCAAAAGCTGAGGCTGAGAGCACGAGAAATTCTAACAATTGGTTGATTGATCCCAAGGTATTTCAGTTCAAACTAGACATTATTAAACCTACTTATTTTTAGTCTAAACAGAGAGAGCTGGTTTTATTAAATTACAGATGGGAATTGTGGATGCATCCGGGACTGTAGAGGAGCAAGCGGCATTTATGAAGGAGCTGGAAAGGTTTCACAAGGACAAGGCCTTGGAATTTAAACCACCTAAGTTTTATGGAGAACCACTGAATTGTCTGAAGTTAGTGCATTTGCTTTTTTGTTGAAGCGAGTTTATAAGTTTGCTTTTCTGAGTGCCTAATAGCTGTACCCTTTTTTCTTGGAATAGGTTATGGAGAGCTGTCATTAAACTCGGTGGCTATGACGTGGTACGTAAGTTTTCCTATAATTCTGTCTTTCTGTTTTACGTCGATTCATTCTGTTAATTTCTCATGTTGAGCTCTGTATTCCATTTACCCATGTCTTTGGATGCTATGAGTTCGAACAATATTATGTGGCTGAAGAAGTATGGACATGAAGATCAAAATTCTAGTGGGATGGCTCTTGCATGATTTAGTTAAGAATGGAAATGGATGTGGATGTTCAGTCAATCCTTCTGCTAGTGGGACTAAATCATGATTCTGACTAGACCAGCTTTCAAAGCGAATGACACACAAAGTGCTCCACATAGCTATATCTTTTGTAAGGCTTGGATATGCTATGTTTCCCAATGCGACGTAAATATAACGGTTTTGTTGTAGATACGTAATCCGAATATTATGCCCATTCATTAATTGTTTTGTCACTGAAAAGTTGGAGATGTGAATGGCATGGAAAGTAAAATGGCTTAGAATGCTAGTTCTGCAATACGTAATCTGAATATTATGCCCATTCGTTAATTGTTTTTTCACTGAAAAGTTGGAGATGTGAATGCCATGGAAAGTAAAATGGCTTGGAATTCTAGGTCTGCGATACGTAATAACAAAATCTATTTGGAGATTGGGGATATGAGCCTTGTATGACAAAAGGCATTTTATTGGGGCCCATTTCAGCCTCGCAACTTTTTTGTTTTCACACTATACAACTTTTTGTTTGCATCCTTTCATTTGGCTGTTGTCATTTGCTCTTATGGATCACATGTTTTATAGATTTTTTGTTCGTTTTGCATGTGAATGCTATCATGCTGTAGTAAGATTACGTATCAAATAGCATCTTTGAACATTTAGTTTGATGGCTTTCTTCCACTTTGATAAAGCAATGCCTGGATGAATTACTCCTTGATAGTTTTCAATAGTAGTTGTCTGGCAACAGCTGCCTTACTTGCTGCTACGGGATGGGTTTTTGTAGGTGACTGGATCCAAGTTGTGGCGTATAGTAGGAGAGTCTTTCCATCCCCCAAAGTAAGAGTACCATCTAACCCACTAATTAACTGTTTCTCGGGAGATCTCATTTATTTAATATAATCAAGTTAAATTGCCTCAGGTGCTATGCATATAAGACTGTTACTAGCAGCATAAACACCTTTTGTGCCTTTGCAATTTATTTTTGTCAGATTTCTTGCTCACAGTTCCATGCTTAAACTTGTAGTTTGCATGGAAAGGCATATTGTTTCTCACACATTCATGTCCAATTTAATGATATCTCTATCTCAGGACCTGCACGACAATCTCTTGGACATTTCGAATTTTCTATGAGAAGGTAATGCTTAATCAGTTTTTGGGTCTTGTTTGCTTTGCAAGATGGTTTAGAAAGGAAAATTAAATGGCATGCTTCCAGTCCTACAATAACTGAGTTATTAGTGGAAACTTCTACGTGAACCGTCCTTTATCCATTATAATCAGAAAATTCTTTTGTGGACCCACATGATGAAGAGCTATATTTTCTTTCAACACGTGAGTATGCTTTGCAGGAAAATCTAGTCATCATGGTAAAATACATATTTTTTTCAATATTCTTGTAATAGAAATCAATGGCTTCGGCTCATGTAAGCTTAACCCGTATATTAGATTAATTTCATGCCACTGGGCCAGCTCACTGTTCTCAAATGTTGTAGCAGTTAAATATCTTTCACGTGTCTCTTTAATATAAACGTACGCGATTAAGATATTTTAAGGGAATGTTCACTTGTATCCTTGTACATTCTTATCTGACGAATGACATAGGACAGTAGACACAATTAATTATCCAGCTACTACATTCTATTATCCATCCACCTCTCTTTTGATATTCTTAAAAATAGCTTATGGTCTTATACCGCCATGTTCAGCTTTATTGGTGGTTTAAACTTTTTAAGCACCTAAGTGTCTTCACCCTTATGAATGAGTTCTTATAATATCTTTGTTGTTGATGATTGCAAGTGTCCACCTTCTAACATTATTTGGTTAGCACAGGCTCTTTTGGAATATGAAAGGCATAAAACACAGACTGGTGCACTCCAATTACCTGTGGCACCCATCCTGCAACCTACAAGCATTGAAAAGGAGGTAAATTTTTTATCTTTGACTTATGTTCCTCCACTAAATTTTAATATATCTTGGTGATTTGGACTTATTTCGTTTGGTGTGCATTTTCTTCTTTCACTTGCTTGGCTGGTAGTTGACGTGGGATTGTAATAGATTTGAGAAAATCCCTATGTTGTTTGAGAAGGCCATATGGCTGATGGTCCTAAGTTCTAGAGTATTAGTCAGGTGGATTATCTCAATAGTGGAGATGCTTATGTCTTTTCAAGGTTTAATTAAATGGAAGCCATCGAATCTTAATTCCTATCGAAATCCAATTCTGTGGAGTCTCTTCTGAATCTTTGGCTAAAAGGTTCAAGTGTCCTCTACTCATTATTTGTCCCATTAATTGTACACGCCACCTGGTTAGTTTAGATTGACAGGTGTCAGCCTGACCAGCAGCCTGTGTAAGACTGGTTCTCAGTAACTGTAGATCAAGAGGTTCAATCTGATCAGAATTAAGCCCAATTCAGGGATCGAGAGGCCAAACTGGCTGGTCAGTTTCATTTCCACAATAATGATTGGGTGGAGAGAGTTGTATTCATATGTGGTTCGCTGGGTTAACAAGGGACCAGTTTAAACTTCTTAACTGCATACTGTAGTGTATTTGGGCCAAAATGCTCGGTCTTTATTTTATTATTATTATTTTTTTTGGGTAAGGTGAGTATGTATTAACTTTTCAAAGCACTAGGTACAAATATATAACCGGACAAAAAAACCATGAACCCTATGTGGTCTTTACTTTAGTAAAACCTTTAGAAAGTGGAATAATTTAATTTTGGTGCCATTAGCACAGTAAAACTCTTCGCGTTGTGTAACGTGCTAAGACAAGTATTTTATGGGATTGGGGACTTATGATTGCTCATTTGATCGTGAGTTAAAAACTTTGATTAGGGCGCTTTTGACTTCTTGCTTTTAAAGCAAAAGGCTGATTGGTAAAGTGAGTGCTGATTAGAAGAACTCTGATTAGCTTGAAATCTGTTCTGATGGCAATCATCTTCTTTTTCTCCTCCCTTATTCTGAAATTTCGGGCACAGGCAAACCAAGCTGTAGGGTCAAACCGGGCACGTAGGAATGCTGCATCACGTGCTATGAAGGGTTGGCAATCTCACCGCTATCTTGAATATGGCGAGGTTAGCGAGCCTGTTTCTATAGCTTACAGCAATTATTTCCTGCAATATGTTTCTTTGAAAAATCCAGCACTTATTTGTTATTAATCTTCATTAATATCCTTTTATAGGACAAAAACTTTGCCTCTACAGCGAAGCGTGAAAGAAATCTCAAAAGCATAGGTATACTTTCCTTAATATCTTTCAAACATCCATGATCATGCAAGTGCCATTATTATGATGTGTATCGCATATTGTGCTAGCTATGTCTCCCTGAAGATCTCTCCTTCTAAATAAGTATGTGATGTCAGCATATGTTCATGTTGTATCTATCATCCATGGAGACAGGTTTAACTAGAGAGAAGTCGGCAACTAATGTGGATCATGGGGAGAAAGCTGTTCATCACGAAGCAGATAAGCAGTTCCGTTTACTTTCCCATGTCTTCGATTTTGTCTCAATATAACAACCCTCCTGTGCATCATGTGCAATATTAATCTGATAAGGTTTGGTTAGACTTTTTTACCTCAATTTTAATGCTTATAGTTTCCTTGGCACATAGAGGAGGAATGGAACTTACTGAGCTGAAGATCTCCTGATATGTCTGGTTTCTAAAAAGCTTTTAACGATTTCCTTTTGCTAGGATTATGACGAGTGTCGTTGATGTTGGACCTCCTGCTGATTGGGTGAAGATCAGTGTTCGGGAAGCTGTATGTTTTTCCTTTCTCAGAGGCTTGTGCTAACTCTCGAATTATGGGTTCAGCTGAGACCGTTTCGGTATATATTGAATGCCTCTCTCCTGTTTGCAGAAAGATTGCTTCGAAGTATATGCTCTGGTCCCGGGTCTATTGCGTGAAGAAGTAAGAGCTCCACGAACTCTTTTCTGATCAACTAGCAATATCATATGAAAAGGTTACTCCGGATAAGTCATAGTCACAATTACCGAGACATACATCAACATCAGCAACACCTTTATCCCAAACTAGTTGGGTCGGCGGTCGATGAACTCCAAAGAATCATAAAAATAAAAGCAGAATCAAGCGAGGGAAAAGAGATAAATGTGTAAAAATAAATAAATAAATATATATATCTATATCTCTCTATCTACCTATACACTACCCCTTCACAAAATTAACAGCTTTCCTCTATTCCGTCCCAAGACAAACCGTATGTCAATCTATTTTTCACTTCATTAAATCTTGCTTTGCTGCTTTCCTCCAAATAAGTTTCGGCCGACCTCTTGCTTTCTTCGTGTTATGCTCTCGATAGCAAATTTTTGTTCATACCGGTGCATTTAAGGGCTTCGGATGATATGTTCAAACCATCTCAATCTATGCTCTCTCATTTTTTCCGCCACTGGTTCTACTCCTACTTTTCGTCAAATCTCTTCGTTCCTTATCACAATTTCTGAGACAAGGGCAAATAAAAGGAAGTAATTGTTCTTGTTGTGTCGTGTTACGTCATGTTTTCATTTGACGCTCTTATTTATGGTGATATAACAGAAGTCATGAGATGTCACTTAATAGGGGACCTCATAAAAAATTCGTATTATGCCTTCTAATGGGACTTTGTTTCATTTTGAACATGCTCACACTTGCAATTCTCTAGACGAGGCTGAATTGTAAACTTTAAGCAGATGTATGTTTTTGTGGTTGACCTTCTCATTTTGTCTACTCAGGTGCGAGTTCAATCAGATCCCGCCGGACGTCTAGTTATAACAGGTCAACCAGAACAGCTTGAGAATCCTTGGGGCATCACACCCTTTAAGAAGGTGTTTTATTGAATCCTCAAAGTTGAGACTTATTAGAATTAATGAGATAATGAATGCTCTACATAATTTTCGGTTTTCCCTTTCTGAAAGATATATTACGGGCAAGGGAGTTCTGGTTTGGCTCTTTACCTTTCATCACTGGGTATCTAGCTCCTTAGACCTATGGATTCGAACCATCTGAAGCACCAATATGTCCATATCAAAGATATATACATTTTTTGTGGGATACAGAGAAAAACATTCACGCCGTAAAAATTGTCTAGAATTACCGTAGAGGATTTGAATTTCAGTAACTAATGGAATTGTGATTTTCAGGTTGTGAGCTTACCATCAAGAATCGATCCACTGCAGACATCAGCCGTCGTTAGCCTTCATGGCAGACTCTTTGTACGTGTTCCCTTCGAACAAGGATCAGCTTTAACTTGATATATGATATTTAAGTTGTGTCATTTGCTTGAAGGGCTGTCTCAGAGCAGATTGAGGATGAATGTCAGTTTTGCAAAATCACATTGACTCGCCTCATTCTAAGAAGAGAACAAAAATGAGGATCCTTTTAATGATCTGAAAATGTACCTAGCGTTACGTGCAAGCTATATTTATTTTAATTTTAATTTTAATTTCGCGCCCTGCGGCTACGAAGTTGCCATGATTTAATTCCACATCTGATATGTGGAATGATTTATTTGATATTAAGGTCTTGTCAACGAGTAATCTCGGGGCATTCGTTAAGGGTATCTAATTAGAAAATATTCGATTTTCGAACTAATGGTTTTGTGCATGGGAAAACTTTTATATGTCTGTATTGGGCTTGATAATTGCCTCCGTGGCACTTTTTAACATTCCGGATGTAGGGGAAAAAGTGCAGATTCGGCCCCTAAATTTGCATTTGTTTTTATAACTCGGTCTTTAAAACCGTAACGTGTGTGATTAGGTTTTCGATTTTCTATCAAGTTCCTTCAAAACCAGTTCCAGGAAATCGGAATTGTCTTGTGATCGATCTTGTGTAATAATTCTCGTGTTAAAAAAAAAAATGAATGCCGTCTTGGATAATTGTTCCAATATCATGGCTGACGATATTGCTCACGTTAACCACCTATGAACTGGAAAAATAAATAAATAAATAAATAAAATCCTTACCTCATCATGCAAGTTTAGGGCCTGTTTTGTAATAATTATGTTCTCGAGGACAATTTTTAATTAGAAATGACTTTTATTTTATTTTCAAGAATAATTTCTAAGAATGTGTTTAGTAATTGCACAAAATTTCTATTCTTGAAATAGAAAAAGAACATAAATATAAAGATCCTACAAAATTTCTATTCCCAATTGTTTTCATTTAATTATTAAAATGCCAATGGAGGCGGTGAGAACCAGCGAGCTGCAACGGCACCAACTGGCGATGGCCTGGGTGTGAGACCGGCAGTGGAATCTTGATTGTAAAGGCGAGTATTAAGTTATACTGAGCTTGATTTCCTAATTTGATATTGTTTTTGGTCCCAAAAACAAAGAAGCAACTTTTTTTGGCTTCTTGTTTCTATCCCAAATTTATTCCTGAGAATAGTTTTTGTTCCAAACAAATTCCTATTATTTTTTTGAGAACAAAAAAAAAAAAAATCTGAAAACATGAATGTTACCAAACAAGCCATCAGAAATCCAAAACTGCAAGATTGAGGATCACACTTTAGGGGTCAAATGTGTATTTTCCTCCCTTCCCAAACGATTATAGTCAATGCATAAATACAAGTTATGCGGGAAAATTGTTAAAAAAAAAAAAGACCATAAATTTAATGTACTTTTGACAATTCAGTTTTAAATATTTTAATTACGTCCATTAATCCATAAATCTTTTCACATTTTGCCATTTGAGTCCATTCGATCAATTTTGGTTGAATATCGCTGAAGTGTACATCAGCCGTCCCACATAGCACAGGGCGACACTGAAATGAGTAATTTTTAATAGTATTTCAGTATGTGTTCTATCTTTTATTTTCTTTTTTTTATAATAGTGTTTATTGAGGTTTGCCGCCCACGAGTGAGGGCTGCAAGGCTCCCTCCCCCTACTTATGGATAATGAGATCTTGTTAATACTTGATTTTTTATCAGTCTTTTTTTGTTTATTTTTAGAAATTTCATAAAAAAAAATCCATGAAAATTTGAAAAATCACAAAATCAACTTCGACAGCCTTGGCCAACCCTAATAAATCATTTTTAGCTAAAAAATAATTTTTCATATATATATTCGCATTTTTTTAATATTTTTAAAAAATAGAAAAATGCATAAAAATCAAGAAAAATAGCATTAGAGGTCACAAAAATATAGAAAAATAGTCGATATTTTTATTTTACTTTTCTTTTCATTTTGACCTCACAAAATGTTGAAAATCAAGTTCAATTCTATGTGTTCTTTCGTTACACCTAGGACCGTTTGTCCAAAAAATTACAATTTGAGTATTTTAATTTGCAAATTTTATATTTTAGGGTCTTGACATTCAATTTAATTGCCCTGCATTGCAGCTTAGTCCAATTGTTCACTGAAATTGCGTGATTGCATGAAGTGGGCAAAATTACATACTTTCCTTTCAATTTAGTCCCTGATTTTCGGATAAAATGAAATTAATCAAAATACATGGACTCCCATGTACAAAGGAATACCAACCCAAAGGTTTTTGGCCCCGTTGAAGTCATTAGTGGGGTTAATTTGACCTGATTTGATCATTAAGTACTTCAATTTGGGGAATTTCACATTCAGATCAGTCTTAAGGATTTGAGAGTTTTGCACTAATTTGAACAAATTCTTCACAAAGTCACACTCCTAGATGACTTCCATGTCATAGAATCCAATTTTACGATCAATTTCGTGATTCTTCGACAATTAGACACCTAATTTGAAGAAAAAATACTGAACCGGGTCGATTGGGTCGGGTTGATCGCCCCAGTCGACCCGTTGATTGAAATGGCTCACGAGCAGAACACTTTCTGCTTTCTCTTTTTCTTCTCCGTGCGAAAGTTGATGGATGAGCCTACCGAGCACCCGATGAGGCGCACCGTGGAGAGTGGGGGGGAATGGATGCTCCATTAACAATAATGGTAGACCATGAAGGGTTTTTTTTTTTTTTTTTTTTTGTGGAGGACTGGACAGAGAGTAGAGAAAAAAGAGAGATAAAAGGGGGGAGCGTTTGAGAATGGAGGGAAGGAGAATGAGGGAGATGGAGAGTGAAAGAGATAAAGAGATATGGAGATAGTAAGCCCTGAGGGCTGCCGTCGTGCCGCTTTCGCCTTGAGAAACTCAGGTCGGTACCCGCACCATCATTTCATACCCTGTTTTTTCACACACTGTGTTTGTGGCTTGGTTTGATTTTCAATCAAACCGAGCCAAACCAAACCCATATCGACATTGCTTTACCTTTTAAGGTCATTTGTGAGTGTTTATTTGCTTCGACATTGCTTGTTGAGTCTCCTAGTTGAGCCTAGATGTCGATTTCCAGATTGCGCACAACCTGTTCTACAAAATGTCAATATGATCTTTTGTGGCATTGAGCCTTGGTCGTGTGATTATTGACCACGTATAGTGCCTTTGATACTTTCCAGCTATCCTTAAGATCGACACTAATCAATTTTATGTCTTTGTTTTGCATGAGCTTATGCCGAGAGTGGTGGTCCGAACCTCCATGATCGATGATATAAGTTCAAGGCTCATTGGAGCTGTTTAGGTGGATATCAAGTTCCAGTTGAGGTCAGGTAAGTGTTATGAACCTTCATTGATGTGAATCATGTGCTTTAGTTTGAATCTGGACTCCCGCAACCTGTTCATAATAGCTCACCGGAGTTTAGCTCCGGTCGAGATTCATAGGTAAGCTAAATTTGATTCTTTTGTATCAATTTGATGTATGTTGTAGAGGAGCTCACTAGAAGCATTTGGGGCATATTTCAGGTCAATCAAACGTTTGATGGCTGAGATATGGCCCTCCTATGAGGCGCCGGCGAAGAAGCGCCAATGCCTATCATCTTCTCCGGCATCGTTGACCTCAATCAACGATGACGAGACGCCACATGTCATAACATTTGGCAGACATGTCAGCAAGTCGTCCGACTCGACTGGATTCTATGAAGCGATCAGACGACCCACAATTGGCTATGTGGAGGCACGTGCACCGTCCAATCAATAATTGATTTTTCGATATTCAGTTAATTAAAAATTGAATTTTTGGATACACATACACACACAAACACACACACACACACACACACACAAACGGTGCCATTTTGATCTTTGGACTTAGGTAAAGTGGGCCGGCCTCACATTTTTAAGAATGGGCCCGGTATGCACGGTACAGATCGGGTCGACTGTCCTTGGGCCAAATGGCCCGTGCGGAGACCGAATGGGTCCCACGCCCAAGATGGGATGGGTTCATTGACCAGGCCCGACTTTTTTTAAACAAATTTAAAATGTTTTCTAAAATAAAAAAAAATCTCGAAAAATTCCAAAAAATGGAAAATTAAAGAAAATTTAAAAAAATACAAAAAAATTCTAAAAATTCCAGAGACTCCCAAAAGTTGAAGAATGACCACAAACAACTAATTATTGTCATTTTTGAGAATTTTCTCCCGTGTAATCTAAAATGACGATTTTATCCCTCAAAGGGTAAATCGTCTTCGATATTCTAATGACTTATGGAAATTGCTTAGTGTTCGGCGATGGGTCAAGTAGGTGGCCAAACATTATGTCTAAGATTTACACATTTCATTTCCTTTTATAAAATGACAATGTTACTCCTCAAAGGGTAAATCGATTTCTAAAAATTCCAACCAAAAAAAAATCGGGGGATGAGTTAGTTGGGTGGCCAAACCTATTTTCGACGCTTTTTTACGTCGGATTTATTTCAAAATGATGATTTTATCCTTTTCAACCAAATCATCTCAAATTGTCTTAAAATTATGACTTTGCCCATCATGAGCAAAATCATGTTTAAATCATTCCTAAGCTTGATTGATACTTCTCTAGACTAAAGGGCCTTACTAGGAATGTCATGCTGATTTGAAATAATTTATTCACATATCTTGATTCCTTGATTTGCATATTATTTTTGTTGATTATGAGTGTTATGGTAATGACTCCCATTTACATGAATTCCTAAATTAGGATTCGTATCCTACTTATCTGCATGAAATCTTAGGTTAGATAATTCAGTTAACTTTGGTACCGAAAGTACGTCAACTCTAACAGTTGGCGTAACTAAGCCCCCGAATCTATTTCTCTGATTTTCGCAGAATTGAATAGAAACTCCCTACTATTCCATATGGTGGTCCAATCATACCCTCCAAAAAATGATTAGTGGCGACTCCATAGCATGCACATGTAGCACATGTCACTAGACCGCACTGAAGGTCGATCATGTATACCTCGCGACTTAGGTAATGGGCCTTAGGAGAGGCCCGTGTCTGACCAGATAGGACGACCCGTTAGCCTCCGTATCAATCGAGATGACGGATCTTGATTTCTGCTCGAGAGGGTCGCGATAGGGCATCCCGACCCTTTCCTATAGCCAAAGGGCGTAAAGGCCCTAGGCACGTGGCCGACGAGGGTTATTAGCCCTCGCATGTGGTTGGAGATGATCAGCCAAAGACCTTGCCGGCTACAGTTGTAAAAAAAGGAAAATTAGAAAACAAAAATTAAAATTACCCATGTAAGACGGCCTCAGCGATTCCAGGTTAAAATTGGTCAGATAAACTTAATTGAAAAAATGTAAAAATTTTATTACTTAATCGATAAAATTAAAATGTTTATAATTGAATTGACAAAATTACAATAAGATTAGGACTTTTTGGATAATTTTTCCCAAAATATGCCAAGAAAGGGCTAGTCATGAATTAAGTACTACAAAATGCCCTATTCCTTTTCGGGCCTTCTTTGAAAGGGCAAAGAGAACATACATGTTTTTAGGCCAAAGTACAGTGCAAGTACATAGTGTTAAAACTTTCAAAACGATCACTTTAGTGCTAAGTTCGGAGAAAATCGATCATTTAAGTGCCAATCCGATTAACATATGACAAAATGAATTACGTGAATTTTACAATTAAGTTTATTATCTGATGTGGAAAAATTTTATAAAGCGGTTGCCATGGTGGACATCTGACGTGGCTTGCACATAGAAAGAATGGGAAAAACAACGTCGTTGGCTAGCAGTAGGTTCCCAAAATGACATCAGTTGGTCCATGTTGACTCCTAATTTTGGCGATTCATATTTTATTATTATTGTTCTTTTCCTTAGAATTTTCTAGTTTTTTAAATATGCATCTTTTCTTGTTCTATTGCAAAATAAAAAATATACAGAAAAAATTATTTTATTATATTTATATATATATATATATATATTAAAAATAGAAAAAATATATCGAGCCTGCTAGGCCCGAAACCACCCAGGCAAGATGCAGCCCGCAAGTTCAATCCGCAGGACCAGCCCGCCCGTTGCCCTATTTGGGCCTTTTCCTCTCATGGGTTGGCCTATCCTCTCTTATTTCGCGGCCCATCTCTCTTTATTTTTTTATTCCTCTCACATGGGTCTGCATTAACAGCCCATATTTCCCTTTTATTCGCCCAGGGTCCAACCCCTTTTCTTTTTCCCCACCGGCTCATCTCTCATTCAGGTCCACGTTTCCCTTTATTTTATTTTTCTCGCATGGGCCTAAGCGAATGGCCCATTTTTCCTTTTATTTTCCTTCAGCACACACGTGACCTTCTCCTTCATTATTACCGCTCACTTACCTGCACTCACGGACGTCGCTCACAGTTTCACCGTATGCCTCATATGGCCTCCCACAACCCACGTCTACATCATACGGATTTTACTCCTGCCCACAGAAGCAAGCTTGGGGAAGGAGGTAGCATGAGTATAAATTGAGAAAGAGAAGAGGCGGGGAAGGGGGTTCGGTTGTTCTCCAAGAATGGAGAGGAAACAGTGAGAGGCTGGGGGAGTCAAAGTGCAAGGAAGCAAGAGCCGGTCACACAGTGGCCCGAGAAAGACCGTCTGCCGACGCCACACTTCAGCCGCCTCGCAACCAGCCGCACCTCCAAATTAGCCGAATACGTACCGGTTCAGTTTAGGTTGTCTTCACTCGTTCGGGATGTCAGCCTAGGAGCCATTTCGAGGCCGAGGGAAGCCAAGGTAGTTGAGTTGAATAGGTCCGACTGAGTTGACGACTTAATAGCATGAAAAGAAGAAGAGGTAGGCAGGTTGAGTGTTGGTTTCGAGATAGAAAAAAAAAACGAAGATGTGAAGAGCAGTGAGGAACGGATCGCTCGTTAAAGCACTCAACAGTGCTCGCTCCCTCTGTGTCCACCAGTCGGCAACAACTAGTAGCTTTCCTTGGTTCAAGTGAGTCTCTTTTCTTCGTCCGCCATCTTTGCGTGGATAGCCGTTCGAATTTTGTCCACCATATACGTTGTGCGGTTAGACTTGTCCAAGCCATCTTTTGTTTGAAACACGTGTTAGCTTCTTGTTAGTATAATGTTTGGGATTGGGTAAGTTCGGTTCGTCGGTCAACATGTGGAGAGGTTGGTCAACGCGAGATCCTATGTTGATCATTGAATAGCGGGCATAGAGTCTGAGTTCGTGTTAGAGTTATCTTAACGTAGATTTATATTAATTGAAATTGCAATTACTAACTTGGTTTAATAAAGGTTAGACATAAGGATTCTTAACGGGCCTAATATGAGCCTGACTAGTGTGGACCGAGTTCAGTCAACCCCGTGATGAGAGAGCCCGTCAAAAACTCTATAAATAGAGCTAAGGCAAACCCAATTTACCAATAACTTCATAAGCCATTTTTGTCTCCTTATAAAGGTCAGAAAGAGAGTGAGGCGGTGTCATTGACGCTAGGCATTCGGCAAGGCATAGAGAGGATGCACCTAAACATTGGATCGTCAAAATTTCGCATGAAAACCGACGAATCCAAATCAGGTGCACAATTCTTTTGAAGCATCATATGATTCTAGATTCTAACTATGTTGATCCTAAGATTACTTTATTAGGGTTTGTAGTGGCTAACATGTGGTGTCAGAGCCTATCATAGCCTAGATCTGGAACGATTGTTTTGGCTCTTTTTCTGAAGTTTCAACGGATGAAATTTGATTTTGATTACATATCAATATTGTTCTTGATGAAGTGGTTGTTTTGAGCAACGTCATGCAACTGGATGAGGTCGTACGTGGCCGCACGAGCTACCGGAATTCAAAACACGGATTGTCGATTTATGCCTATTTTTGCAAATTTGGTCCAGTGAAACTTGAATTTTATTGCATATTTGAGATCTAGACATTGATACGAGCATTTTGGTGGGTGGCGCGCCTCCGAGGAAGGTCGGACACCGCAGCACTGTCCCATGTACCGCCTCGGGCGCATGCGCTACATGCGCAGGCCAAGGCGGCACATCGGCTATTCTGCATCTAATACGAGCCTAAACACGTGTCAGCACGTCGAAAGGCGGCACCATGCTGACATTTTCCAAATCGCCATTGACTAGAACACGTTGACCGAGTCAACCCGAACTGGATTTAACTCGACCCGTTTTTGTCTAGGTTGATCAATCCAACCGGTGGCGATCGAACCATGTCGTCGGACCAGACCGATCGGAGCAGCTGAATCGCCGCACATGCAACGGGTCCATGCGCCGAGTCTTTAAATGGTGCGTGAGAGTGCGTCCAAGCTCAAATTGAGCCAATTTTGGTACCGTTGTACTCGTATTGAAATCGACATTGTGATGCATTTATTTTAAATATATGAAGCTTTAAAAGATAGAAAAACGATATATATGTGTATTTTTAAGGGTATGTTTGTCATTTTTCTTGTATTTTCATATGGTTTCGAAAATACTAAGGAAATCTCACTTGAATATAACCGCATATAGGATAGGTGGAGCATTATTAAGTATTGACATGTATAAGGTTTAACATGCGTCAATTATTAGAGCAATATTATTAGCATTGGCGGCGATTTTAAAATAAAATGCGTCCATAATCAGATTTGAAATCACTTGGATATTGTAAATGTAACACATAAAGTTTACATTTCTGGTGTGAGACAGTTTCATAGATTCAATCAGGCAATGACTGCCAAAGTGGGACACATGATTGGCTTTGAGAAATATTAGTATCATACTATAGTGTAATGTATCTTGTTCTAATGCATAGTCATACTTCCAAAGGAGGTAATTCTGTATTGATTTATGGAAGGATACATGTACAGCATATTGTTGAAGATTGACCAATTCCAGTGATTCATACACTCAAAGGTGGTGATTCACGAAGATTGGAATAGATCCTTATGGTAGTTATCATGTGGAGAGTTTACAACTGCATGTCACATATTCTGGCCAAAGGTGTTTGTGTGTTGATATATGTAGCTCTCCAGATGTGTACTTATGCAATTTTAAGTTACATAATGTTGGTTTACGAAGGGTCACATGTGCAACATCATATTAGAGAAGCGATTGACCCTAGTGGTTCATACTCCCAAAGATGGTGATTTACAAAGGTTGGATTTATTCTCATTATGGGCTGTCATGTATAAAGTGCACATTATATATTTTCCCAAAGGTGATTACATAATGGTGCATCTAGCCCTCAAGATATGTACTTATGAAAGTACAAGTTATACAGTACTAACATTATGCTATTAGTATATATTGCTTGATAAAGTTGTCGCCTTCTCTATAAATGGTAACTTCATTAAGATTGAGGTTCATACTAGTTTAGATTTTGTGAAGTAAGCAGAAAATTTTATGTTTGAGATATGGCTGGTAGAAGTTTATATTACTTTTAATGAGGATAGGTGGCAGATTTTATTGTTGACAGTACGGAACCCAACAAGGAACATTTTGTAGCCTGGGTTAAAAGCAATCAGATTTGCTTTTTATTACTGAAGCGATCTATTTTGTACCACTTTGAAAGTGACTTGCCAGCTGACTGCACTGACACATATATGATGGAAGCTTTGGTGGCTTGAAACTATATCTTGTCTAGTGCTGATTTAGTAATAGATCTGCAAAAACCCTTCAATATAAGGTTTGATGGTTCTTGTGAAGTTAAAGATTATGTTATAAGGATGGTAGACATCTTGAGCAATAAGTCTAAGAATCATACTGATGAAGGAATTAACCACTAGTCTTTTTGACAATTGGGTTTGTAAAAAGCATCTTTTGAGGAATATGATGACCATGGCTTCTTTTATAAGAAGAAATGTCACGTAAAGAAGTACTGTAATAAATACAAAACTTGGTCATCTAAGTATGAGCTTATAAGTAATGGTTCTTTGGCTTTGATTCATGAATCCAATCTATTAGAAGCTTCATCCAATTTATGAGATAAAGGTGTAACCAATTATGTTCTATTCACCACATGGGAATTCATGAATCGTAAAATGCCAAATAAGGGTGAATCAAAACTCAACGTAGGAAACAACAATAAAATTGACGTTGAATTCACGGGATATGTCATTTTAATTTGTGTTTCTGATTTTAATTTAATATTAAAGAATGCATTTATTGTACCTTCATTTACATGGAATTTAGTTTTCGTGTCATATTTGGACATGTATAGTTAATCTTTTGAACTGAAAGAACAATAATTTTTTCGTGTTCTTAAGTCAAATAAGGCTAGGTGTTGTAATGTGTCCAATGATTGTACAGTTTATGTTTAACTCCCGATGATATATACGCCGTTCATATACCCGTAAAAGATTGTTTCTTAAAAAAAAACTCTACCCAAAGAACAGTCTTACACATTATGGCATAAAGAATTTGGCCACTTATCTAGGGAAAGAGTGGGAGGTTGATGAAGCCTAACTTCTTATCTGCTCTTAAATGTGACCTAGAGACTTACATAGACTAATGTAGAGATAAGATGACCAAGACAAAGGAGGAAAGTGCAGTCCGTATATCTAACCTATTGAAGGTCATTCAGGCTCATATCATGGGCCCATAAGACAACCATGTGTTGAAAATTTTGTTTCGACACATTTATTGACAACTATTCTTAATATAGTTATATGTATTGATTAAGAAAAGTCCGAGCCTCTTAACTAGTTCAAGTTTTTCATACTGAAGTCAAATAACAGTCGAGAAAGGTCGTAACAGTTGTCTGATCTGATCAATATGGTGAGTATTATAGTTGACATGGTAATATTGGACAGCTTAAAGGATCATTTGCCATATATTTAAAAGAATTTCGAGATAGTAGTTAAGTTTACTATGCATAAGGATCTTGAATAAAATGATGCGGCCGAAAGGTATAGCCACACTCTTAAGGATATAATGAGGAGTATGATTAGTAAAATAAACCTATATAGTTCTCTGTGAGGTGTAGCTTTCTAAACTGCCCTTTACATTCTAATTAGTGTTTTCACCGAATCTGTTGCATTGACTCTTTTAAGTTATGGACTGGATGTAAATCTAGACAAACCATCTAAATATTTGAGATTTTCCTGTAGAGATAAAGTTATATTGTCCAACATTAGATAAGCCCAAATCATTGAAGGGATACCAGGTTAATGATCCCAACAGAGGTACAAGAATTATGGAATCACAAACAACAAAGTTTTTGAAATTTAATGTGGCCGAAAAGATGCTCGTAGACCTTATCCAAAAAAAAAAAGATGCTCGTAGACTATTAAAGTTAAAGGTACAATATAGATATTGTGTCCTTCTTCTCTGCCCATACAGACCATCATGGAGCCTACCACGTCATAGATTTAGCTTATTGGGGTTCATAATTGTGTCATTTAGATAGATCCCGATGAAGTTTTTCAAGTCCCGTGCATGATGAGGTTAAAGAAGCTCCATTTGAAAGATCTATCAGGCAGAGACGATCAATTATACTATCGTACTATGTATCTATTTAGGAGAGCATGATCATGTTATTGGTTATATGATTAATCCAATGACTTTTACAAATGTTGTTTCTTGTCCTTAATTAGATCTGTAGTTGTAAACGATAAAAGATTAAATGTAGCTTATGAAACGTAATGGTGTTTGAGAGCCTGTTGAATTGTTGAAGATTATAAGTTCATCGACTGCAAATGGGGATATAAGGCTATAAGATTTCTAAAAGGAAAGATTGAGAAGTTTAAAGTCAGTCTGATAGCCAAGATTTTACTACGGTAGAAGTTACATCAGATAGATATTAAAAATATCTTCCTGAATAAATACCTTGATAAGAAAATCTATATAACAAAACCTAAAGGCTTTGTAACTAATGATTCAAGTAAGCTTATAGTTAGACTAAAATAGTCCATTTAAGACCTCAAGTAAAGCTTCCAAACAATGATATTTGAAGTTTCATAGTGTTTTCACTTCATTCAGTAATATAAAAAGTGAAGTGAATCAATATATATACTACAAGGTCAGTGAGATGAATTTTATCTTCCTATAGACAATATGATGCAAGCAATGATATTGGATTACTGCATGAGGTAAGCAAATATTATCATGATGGACCCAAATAAAGTGTATTTTGTCCTAGGCATTGAGATCCATTGAGATCGTTCTAGCCGACTGTTGGGTTTGTCTCAAAGGACCCGTGTTGATTGTATTGTGAAAAGATTCAATATGCATCACTATAAGTCAGGAATTGGTCTATCATTAAGAGTGATAAACTGAATCTATTACTGTTTCCTTGTACGGATGTTGAGAAAATCAAATATTGTTTTTACAACATGAGGCAGTATCTATCAAATATAGGAAACGATTACTCGATTGCTACCAAGAAAATTTTAAGGTACTTAAAGAGGACAAAAGACTACATATTGATTCACAAATAAATTAAAGACTTGTAGTCAACAAGGTATTCAGATTTAGACCTTACTAATTAACAAGTTGACAAAGGGTGCATCTTTAAGTTACAGGCAGTGCAGTATAATGAAAAGTGAGAAAACAAAAGTCAGTATTATCCTCTACCATTTAAGCGAAGTTTATAGTATTCTTTTAGGCTACTGCTCAGGTTATTTGCTCTTGAACCTCATTAAGGAGTTGATCGTATTTAATTTTATGAACAGGCCCATGCAGTTATATTATGACGATAGCTCTACGATGTTGTTTATTGACAACAACAGAGGTCTTCAGAGGCTTAAATATCTGGCGGTCAATATTGACCACAAAAGAACTAGATGAGAATTGTGACTTTAAAATAGAGTTTGGTTTCACGGATGATATGGTTACAGATCTACTTACTAAAATCTTCACCCTTGTGTATTTAAATGACATGTCATTAATATGGGATTAGCGGTATCATGGGATGCGATTATTCAGTGGGAGATGTTCTCTGTGTTTGCTCTAATAAAGTTTACATCCGTGTCTGTTATATTTTGTAACATCTAGATATGTATCAACTATATTGCATATAATAAAGCATTTATGATTAAGGTGATGTTAAATACATATATTAATTGAAAAATCTCAAAAGTGTGTCTAAATCTTGAGTGAATACTAGGGGTATTCAGTTACTAACCTTAAGGATATGTCTTGTTACACATAAAGTAATGTCGACTATAAATGTAAGACATATCAGGGTTTATTGAAAACATACAGGTATTTTCTAGTGTGCATAAGGTTTCGTGACACATAAAGAGAGAGAATGTTGCCTGACATAAGGAGATAACACAAGCATCTATATAAGTATTTGTCTTATGAGGTGTTATCCAATTGTTACACTATCATATGAAATCCATATCAGTAGAGTTAAAAACACTCGTGAGCATTTATGGTTTTGCATATTGGTTCATCCAGGTACTACCTTGATTCGGTATTTGAAACTTTATTGGATCGGATTGGCCTTTAAGAATAATTTCTAAACCAGCATAAAGGTGCGCAATATAGTAAACTTTCAATTAATATAACCCAAGTGGGAGAATGCTAGAGTTATCCTAACGTGGGCTTATATTAATTTGGATTGTAATTACTGACTTGATTTAATAAAGTTTAGACATAAGGATTCTTAATGGGCCTGGCTAGTGTGGGCCGATTTCATCTTGGCCCGTGATGGAGGGTCTACTAGAAACTCTATAAATTGGGCTAAGGCAAACCCCATCTACCCCATAACTTCATAAGTCATTTTTGTCTCCTCACAAAGGTCAAAGAAAGAGTGAGGCGGTCTCATTGACGCTAAACATTCGGTGGGGCATGGAGGGGATATGCCTAAACATTAGATCAGAATTCCGCATGAAGATCGACGAATCACAAATCAGGTACACAATTCCTTTAAATCATCATTTTGATTCTAGATTCTAGCTATGTTGATTCTAGAATTGTTGTATTAGGGTTTATCACGGCTAACAGTTTGGGCATCGCTCGTTTGGTTGATTCGCCACTGGAGGTCGAGTGTCAAATAAGGTAACTCAAACTTAACCCTTGGGAGTTTGTCGCTGGAGGGAAGAACCCAAGTAGATGGTCATTTAAGGGGTTTGAACGGCTGAAGTTGTGTCTAAGGAGGTAGCATGACGGGCATATCCCACTACCAATGATTCAGTAGTGGACAAATAGACTCAGCATTTTGGCAAGAAACTTTGCTTAGCGTGGTCTAGCGGTGGCAAGTTCAAACTCGACAGCGAGGTGACCTAAATCAGTGGTAGCTTGTGAGGCGTGTCGGACCTAGTGGTTCAGGCACGTGAAAGCAAGCAAACAAATCAGACCACGAGAAGGAGTTCGAGCGGGCTTTCAGTTGAGTCAGATCTGGTAGGTGATCGGGAGTGTAAGCAGGAAGAGGCGTGGGTCCTGAGTCAGTGGCAGTCCGAAGATACCACAACCTGGTCAATGAATCTCGATGCCTTTGCTTCGACAGCGTGGTAGGCGAACCCAAAGACAAGGTCTATTGGAACGTCACTAGACAATGGTGCACTGATCGAGCCCAGGCGACACGGTGACATTACGAACGGAGGCTGGTAATGTCGGAAGGTTGGTGTCGTCGTCAGGTGTTACAGAGGGAAAGGCGACACATGAAGAAGATGATGAATAGTAGCATGAATGTGACCTTCTCACATTTGTTCCTTTTACCTATTAGGCTACTTGACTGGACTGATTGAAAGAAGAAAAAAAGAATAGATGTTGGGTCTGCGCCATTTTGTTGCAAGAAAGTTTGGGAGTTGGGCCCAAAATAGGTATAAATCTAGTTCAGTCAAGACTAGGAAGAGTGGGCCTGACATCTTTGTGTGAATTAGGCCCGATTCAGGTCCTCTCTTGGGCCTGATCAAGTCCAACAACCTAATCCAGGCCCGAGTCCAAGAACTTGACCAGGGCTCAACCACCTTTGAGTAGTAATAGTTAATAAACAAAAAATAAAAAAAAATCAAAAAAATAATTAAAAAATAATAAAATTTTAAAAATAATTTCATTAACCTTTTTACCCATCATTGTTTCTCTAAGCCTCAAATTGGCATTGATTGAAGACCGATGTCCAATCCGATCTGATAACTGATGTATTTCGACCTTCGAGTTGAAGTTGTCTTTTTTAATATTGCCATTATAGATTTTATTTGCATGAGCTTATTCTAATCTTTATTTAGTATATTTACTTGATCGAGTGTTTATTGTTTATTTTTTTTGGTAAGGTAATGATTGAGTGTTTATTATAACACTATCTTTTAAAAATTTTCTTGTTAATCGCTTTCCTAGATGCTAGGTTGAGAATAAATAGGTAATTACACAAAACAACAGAAAAACATTATGCATGATCATCTAGCATTGGTTAGATATCCGATAAGCTTAAAATGATGTGCACAATGTGTTGTCACTTTAGGGAATATCAACAGGTTAAGTAACAAAAAGGCGCTAATTGTCTAGTTAGCATAAATAAATCTCCGAACCTATAAGCTCTGATTGCATAAAAATCAAGACAATACAACAGTGTCTCAATTGGTTTCTAGCCAATTCAATAGGCTAGTGGCGACTCTTAGTAGCATTTTAGCTTGTTAATCAGTAAAACGAAATCCAACGTCATGCGAGGTAGAACTTAGGAGAGTCTACACCATTGACCGATGACAATATACCTAAACCCGTTGGACTTTCGAGGGAGGCTTAAGGCAGGTCGCGAAAGTCCTTTCTTTTTCATTCATCGGCATATCCTCTATCTTGCGAAGACTTAGTTGCCCTATCTGCTCTCATCGATCAGTCCCACATGTTTAGTCATCGTCGCTTGTTCACCATCATTAGTCGTCGTCGATGCGTCCTGAGAAGGTATGTATCTCTTCTGTCCCTGCGATCAGATATAATTAGGGTTCGTAGAGATTAGAGATCCAAGTGAATTAGGGTTTCGATGCCAAATTAAGGCTCTTGTGGCAAAACTACGATTCGAAGGGCGAAATTACAATTGTTAGGAAAAAAAATAAGGCTCGTACCTGATGCGGTTTGGATGTACACTTCTTTAATCAAAACATATGGCTTCAATTCCTCGATAAAAAAGAAAAAGAAAAAAAGAGTGCGCTCCATAAAGAAAGGTTCAAAAGACTGGTCATGTGTGAATGCACTTTGGTTCCTTTGTAAATTGAAAATATTTTTAATTTAAGCTGTGGAGACCTCAAATTTTTTAATATGAAATGTCACGCCCTGAACCTGACGAGCACGCGAGCATTCTATCAGGCCATTTATTTTTCGATAGTCTCCTAAGATCCTTCAGCCCACAACTCGTAAAATCCATATACGCGAAAGCGATAAACAACTCCAATCATAAATAAAAATATAATGACTTAGGACGCAAAAAGGGTACACTTCACATATCTATATCATACACTTCCGTTGTTACAACAGTTAAATATCGTTCAATTTACTAAATCCGCAAAGCAAAATACAATCCTTAAGGCTACAAAAGGTTTTAGGTTCATTCGACCATCTACTTCCTCAAATATCAATCCTTGGCAAACTTAGTGTTTCATCGCCTAGGACCTGAAATTGTTAATCCCAACGGGGTGAGATATAAATCTCAGCAAGCTCGCCCTAAACCTAGAATAGTCCATTAGTCCCTCCAAACAACGCTTTAAACGACAGGCAAGGAGTCACCAGGTAAAAATAGCACAAGACATTCAAGCCTCAAGTCACATCAACATAAATGGCATAAAGGATCACATTTCATAGGCGTATATGTAGCAATAATAGATCAAGTTTATGTACTAGCACAAAATGAATTCATACAGCAAGAATTAATCCTCATTTCATCAATTTAGGGCTCACTAGCCAATACATTTCTCAAGAACTTAATAGCCAATCATATCTCATGTGATCAATAGCCAATTCATTTTCAAGGGCTTACTAGTCATTTCTCATGAATCAAGGACACCAAGTCGATTCACCTTTCAAGGGCACCAAGCCAACTCTCATGAATCAAGGGAACCAAGTCGATTCATCATTTAAGGGCACCAAGCCAATTCTCATGAATCAAGGGCATCAAGTCGATGCACTAGTTCACTTGCCATTTCAAACATCAATTTGCCACATTCACCACTCAAGGCCTAAATAACATATGGCCACTTAAAGTCACATGGCAGTCAAATGCATAAATCAATATTTCACATCAAAACAACCACACAAATTTCAATCCACCACCCTTACATTCGACCATCATCAATTAGAGCACAGTAAATCCACCAAATGATCCAATCATCAATCAAACTCATCCAGTAGTGTCTTAACGTCATAGTAAAAGTTTAAGGGTCACTTACCTCTTCAATTGAGCTAGAGTTTTCACTCAAAATCCACCACCGAGTTCAGTCTTCAACCAGCCAAAATAGGGCAAGTGCACGGCCCTAAGAAATTCTACAAATCGTCCATTAAAATTCTTTTAACTTCATTACACACACAACACCTTATTCTTAAGTTGTCACGGTGTTAATTCAACGCTTCTAAACATGTCAAGTGTCGTTCTATCAAGGCAAGTCATCATAAATTTCATTCCACCAAATCTGCCCTTTCTTAGGTTCCACGATCAGGTTCAGTCACGAATAAATTGATATTATTCTACAAACCTTTTTAGAAATCCAATTTCATATTGTTGTCCTTCAATGTCTTACAGCCATGTGGGCTAAAATGGAGCTCAATTTGGATACCGGATGATTTAGAACGACTCATTTTAAAATTGATGCCCGCTGAAATCAGTTTACTCGGCATCTTGGGTCACCAATGTTTTTCACCTCAAAACAACTTTTCAAACACTTCCAATTCAACTAAAATACATCCATTAGTAATATAACAATCTAACAAAGAGTTAGAAATCATTTTACCAAGCTAATTAAGCAAACAAACTCCTCCAAAAACCGCAACAACTTTCGGATCCTAATCTGACTAGTGCGGGGCAAGTTTGGTTCCTTGAGGGAAGCACACCAAATTAGCCATCAAAATTCTAATTCACCCGCAAACCTCAAGCCAATATATTGTTTCATATCTTATAGGGTCTTACCAAGTATTCCACAGCAAGGCGACGTCTCCAAGATCCTCAAAATGGCTCGGTTCTTAGCCGACGCACATAGGGCAGCTTCTGTACTAACAAAATCATTAATAATCATCCATCGAAACCCTTCTAATCTCCAATCAATGTTCAAAATCAATTCATCAAACTCTTAAGCTAGGTGTTAAGAAGGACTCACCGAAAATTTATAGTCAATTAAAGCCTCAAAACCGGCGAAAACGAGCTCTTGCCCAAATCGGATTGGATTCTGACCAGTCCTACCTTTGTCCATTGAAACCGACCTACGGAAAAATTGCTTGGGCCAAATTGAGTTTATAATATGTCTCTAGAACCACATAACAATAAACTTTCTAATGACGGTAGTTTTATTTTAATCCGATGTCAAATGATAAAGATATGGGCGAAAGAGTGGAGCAGTTGGTACAGGGCAGCGAGCTGGTCGGGTGAAAGGAGAGGAAAAAAGAAAGTGTGAGTGAGAGAGGGGATGGTCGACGTACAAAGTGAAGAGAGAGAGAGAAAGAAGTATTCTTCAATCCCTCAAAGTCAAAGGTTGAATGGTAGGTGGCATAGCAACTTAATTAATGTCAATTAGCCTTGTGATGACACTTGTCCATTGTCAAATAATATCTTAGCTCGAATTACTCTTATGACCTCCTCATTTTTTGCCACCAAGGGAATTGTTAAAAGATCAAAATGTCCTTAGTTCATTCTTAAGGCAATGCTAATCCTCAAGGGCAAAATGATAATTTCACTTTTCGTCTGAAATTTCACTTTTCGAGTCTAAATTATTTTCGATGAGACGACATCTAGTTTCTATTAAACATTGGAATTCTTCGTTGTTCTATATATGATTTCGAGACCCTATTCCATATCATTAGCCTCGAAGAGAGTCGAAATTCGAAATGTCACATAAAGCACTGTGCTTTGTTAACACTACAACATGAGGGTCTTTTAATAAAAAGCAGACCTGTAGGGCATCCACGTGAATTTGTTGTTCTTTATGCATTTTTTGTCCCAAAAGCTTAGACATTTAGTGCAAGTATGGACAAGAATCTTATTGCTATTAGTTTGCTTTGGGGCGATTTTGTCATTGGCATCGAGGTGTGGGAGTACAGAGGCGGAAATGAAGGAATTATTTTCCTTGATGTAAGGACATCATCTTATGTCTCAATTGTGAGGGATGTAGTGCACATATTAGGATGTAAAGTAAATAAATTATTGTATTGTGTTCTAGGAAGGGCTTGAAGGATGGGTTGCAAGAGTTGTGCGACGATAATGGGTTTAAAGATGTAATTTCTAACTATCTTCATGGCAAAGAAGCGACGATCTATGTGGAGTACAACAGTGATGATGAAGATGATGTCATGCAAATACTCAGCATGATGACATCATTCAAACAGGAGAAGTAGGCAACGTTATTGTAGAAGGACATTAAGAGTGGGCAGACAATTAGGATTGGGAGAAAATACAAGATTGTGAGGGCAGGGAGGACGGGGATAACGGAGTGGTAAGTCACATAGTTAATGAGCAAATCAATGGATTAGATTGGAAAGTTGCACAAATCAGTGGCGATGACAATTATGATGAAGCTATGGCTAATGTCAATTTCCCAAGGGATGATGATGATGAGCTTGCACGGTCAAAGAAAAATCGAAGGGAGTTTGCGAGAAAAAAGATTGCAACATTTGAACAAATAGAAGGAGCTACACCAGTAAATAGAGAAGAATAAGTTATACCTGCTATATCTGTTTTTCCTACTATTAATAATGAAGAATGTGGCAATGATGATTGGAAAGGTACTTTCGATGATGACCTTCAAAAAGGAAACGTAGGTGCACCTGTGCATAGAAGGAAAAGTAAGAATCTTTCTTATGATCCAACTATAACATCTCCTACTTTGTGTATTGGTATGAACTTTGAGGATGTAAAACAGTATAAGAATGATATTGTGAAGAAGTTTATTGTTGAGTAGAAGACTCTAGAGTTTATTAGAAATATGAAGGACTTTGTGAGAGCTAAGTATCCACAACGTAATTGTTCATAGAAGATCTATGACGTATTGAGCAAGAGGACCAGGTCATTCCAAATTAGATCCTTTTAGGAGGGACACACGCGTTTCATTATTTTTTTTTACAATAAAAAGGTAACAAGTAAGTGATTGTTGAAGCACTTCTTCCACACGATCAAGGCGATGCCAGAGATTAAGAGCCCTTACTTAAAGAAGCTGCTAAAGGAGTAGGTAGGGATTAATCGGCGAATCAGTGTGAGAGAGCTAAGTGTAAAGTCATGACAACACTCTTTGATCAGTACAAGCAAGAATATTGCTAGGTTTAGGATTACGCTTACGAATGTAGGCTTCAAAATACATAAAGTAGAGTGTATGTGAAGGTTGTGGAAATGCTTCTGCTCAATTTGGGGACCATATTTGATAGATTATATGTGTGTTTTGATTCATGCAAGCTAAGATTTTTAGCTGGTTATAGAAGAATCGTAAGATTGGATGGGTGCTTCCTAAAGGATTTGTGCAAAGGAGAATTGTTGTCTGCTATTGGTCGAGATATGAATAACTAAATATTTCCAATAGCTTGGGCAGTTGTGAAGATAGAAAATAAGGACACTTGGTTCTAGTTCCTAAAAAATGTTATGGCTGACTTGGAGATAACCAATGAAAGAGGTTACGCTTTCATGAGAGAACAATAAAAGGTAATGTCATTGTAAAATGAATCCTTTTAGATGTTTCTTGCATTATGTTGTATTCTTCATTTTCGTATCATTATTTCTTGATTTATTATTATAGGGACTTGTTCCTGCATCAACTGAGTTGATGCCGCATGCCGAACACAGGATGTGTGCAAGGCATATATACGCAAACTGGTTAAAGAAGTACAAAGGGGATAAGTTGCAGAACCAGTTTTGGGAAATTACAAAAAGCATAAACATAGCTGAATTTAGGATAGCCAAATAGGGCTTGCTTGGGCAATGTCATTCGAAATTGAAGCGAAGCATTGGTGTAGAGCTTTCTTTAGAGAAGAATTCTAGTATAATATCATCGACAACGATCTCAATGAAGCTTCCAATGGTAGCATCTTAGCTGCTAGGTGCAAACCATTCGTTTCTATGCTTGAGGATATACCACTTATGGTCATGAAAAGGTAGTGCATTAAGAGATATGACGCCGCAAAATAGACTAGAAAATGTAGTCCCAGGATTGCGAAGATATTAAATGACAACTTGGCTAGTAGTAGGTTCGCCATCCAATTTGAAATGGCAATGAGGGATTTAAGATTAAGAAGAGAGGCGACACGTATATCGTTCACCTATAGAGGAGGAAGTGTTCATGTCGAGCGCATGGTAACTAATTGGAATCCCCTACGAACATGTCATTGCTGCCATCCACTTGAACCAAGAAAACCAGAACATTACCTAGCTGATTGCTACAACAAAGGGTTGTATCTTCATGCCTACCAATTCATGATGCAATCCATTAGAAGTAGCAAATTCTAGGACCTAACGAATTGTGATGCCCTTGCATCTTTGTCCACTGAAGAAATAAGTAGGAAGGCCAAAGCGGAGACGAAGAATACAAGAAGGGGAGATTTCAAAGCAAATGATGAGTAAGGCTGGTGCAAAGATGATATGCTCCTCCTGCTATAACGAAGCCACAATAATAAAAAAAAAAAGTTGTCAACTAAGGAAACAACATGAATAGCAGCAGCTCACTACAAATCCAACATTGGAATTAGGTGAAGAGGAAACACATGGACAAGTTGAACAGCGAGCTAAAGTGCCAACAGGAGAGCATACTGAGTTTACAGTTCAACAAACAAGGAGAAAAATACAATAAGTTAATGATTGTTTGTACTTTGTTTGTCTTGTTTTATGACTATTAATGTAACCTTGTTTCAACACTATAGGCGAGAAAAAAGACGAGCAGGAGTTCCTGTACAACCTGTTGCACAGCATCTCAAGGTCAAATAGATGGGCAAGTAGGACAGTCACCTTAAGTAACAACTGGAGGGAAAAATGTACAAACACATGAAAGGCCATGAGAAGAGCATACTCAATCTATTGTTGAACAAACAAGAAGAAAATATCCAATATGGGCGGCTTGTTTGTTTGTCTTGTTTTATGTCCAGTACTCTAACATTGTTTGGACTCTTCATGTAACAACAATGTCATGAGCACGGCACGAGGGGCCAATACAACCTGTTGAAGAAGTTGCTGCACAGCCATAACTTCCACGACGAACAAGAATAGGCTCACCGACGAACGTACTAGAATGACTATCTTGCATGTAAGTTTGATAGGATTTGTGCGTCTAATTCAATGTATTTGAAATTTTATAGCCCATTTGCTTGTCTTGTTATGTCGTTGTAGCCTAAGAAAAGATTTTTCGTTGTGTGGTATAGAAAATTCGATTTGATTTTCCGTTCACTTACCCAAAAATTACTAACATAGACCAAGCTCTCTTATGTCGGCCAATACCAACTTGAATAATTTTTGTAATTTTAAAGTAAATATTTTTTATTTTTAAAATATTTTTAATTTTTTTTCCTTTATTTTGCTGGCGACTAGCCTCACCTAAAGTCGGTGAACTTCAGCAAAGCCAGGCGTTGCCTTGCCATATCTAGGAGATTCAACCTCGAGCAAGTTTGTCCTTGCTCGCCAGCCTACAGTGAGGCTGAGCCTCGCTGGTGGCCAGTCATCTACCATTGTCGTGGTCGGCGACCGCTTGAAAAAGAACAAAAAATACGAAAAATACGAAAAATGGATTTTTTTAAAGATTTTTTAAAATATTTAAAAAGAAAAGGAACATGAAGTAAAGGGGGAAAAAATATTCTTCTTAACTAGCTTATTATTTGTTAAGCAAACGTCAAAAAATTCAAAAAACTCGAAATTTGTTTTCTGTGAAACAAAATAATTCTTAGCTAGAAAATTGAAAATTCAACTAGAAGACGATAAATCGTTAGGTTCCATGACATGTTAAGTTCATTTATAATGGTGCTTTTGTTAAAAGCATGCGATAGAAACCCAATACCTTCTCTCGAAAGGATCGCCAAAGGATAGCTTAAGTCTGAGTCTGTCAAATATATTCAGTTTGAGTTTCTCTAAAATGAAAATTTCAAATACAACTAACATGTGTATCTCAACAATCTCCACACCTCACGTGCAAGCTTAATATTGCGTCTACTATCCATTAATGTGTGTATACTTTTGCATTGAGATATTTCAATTTGAATCTTCATCAACACACAAATTCATCCCTAATCTCTTTATCTAGATCGAATAAGTATGGTATCTCCATTAGTGCCCAATTTCATCCCTAGTCTCTTTTTCCAAATGAGCAAGTCTGCCATCGAGCCCATGTTGCTGCATCACAATGCTCACCACCAGAAAAACGAGTTGATTGCCAAATGGAGAAAGCCCAATTTCATTCCTAGTCTCTTTCTTTAGATCATATCATAAAGTCTGCCATCCATTGTCTATTTCTCTAGACCTAACAAGTCTACCATCGAGCTTGCGTTGCTAGGTTGGTGTAAGGATCCTTATCTTAGCTTTGATATCAATTCTGTCAGGGCCCTTCTCTTAGCTCTAATACCAACTCTGTTAGGGCCCTTCTCTTAGCACTGATGCCATTTGTAAGTATCGTAACGTCCTAATGCGTCATCTTATTAATCTCGTTCTATTTTAATCTGATCTTAGTAATAATAAAGTGCATGCGGAAGATTGAACTAAAACACAAGTGCATGCAATACAAATAGGTAGGCACAATGCCTAATAGGGTTTATATACATGGGTGGGTTCATGTGGCCTTAATAATAGGTCTCCCTAACCTGCAGTAGTCACATAGCAAGCCAATTTAACGATTTCGAAAATATGTATGCTTTTATATATAATAATAGTTTATATACATCATTCCATGGAAAAAAATGAAGACAAACAACTTAAAAACTACACAAATATCTGCTCCCGATCTACCAACCTCATTTCCATCCATGGCCTCCACTTTCTATGATTGTGTCACCTCGCGGGCTAGCTTATCTGAAAAAGGGTAAGTCCACAAGAATGAACTCATAAAATCTCTAACACCACGATGATTGACCTAGCAATCATCCAGCGAGCAAGCAGTGCATTTCAATCACAATAATGCATGTGCGCTCGCGCACACAATCATAATGTGCGGGTCATTTAAGTTATCTACTCGCTCATCTATGCCATCATCGGCTTTCCCACATGAACCCATCCACGATCCATAGCAATGCATTTCAACCACGATAAGGCGTGCGCACATTATATATATAACGACATTTTGATTCTATAGAATGAAATTCTATATCATAGGAATGGAAAGATCTCATCTTCTAATTATTGTTTGAATAATCAATAATAAGCATTTTTGTTCTTAAGCAAACCATTTTATCTATGAGTTGAAATGAACAAAAAATACCCGGCTAGGTACTGACCAAGCTAGGCCATGAAAACAGAAAAAACCTCTTTCGTAAGAAGAGGTGGGGGTGTAGGTGTGTGCGTATAAGATAGCCAGACCATACAAGTAACAATCATAACACGTAGGTTATGTTACAAGAACACGCCATTTTTTTATTTTTCATGTGTCGGACACGCTTAGATACATGGATACGTTCCACGCAGCATCCAAGCATTATCTCGCCCTAATTTTGAACTTTCGCACTAGCCCATCAGGCCTCCAGCCCACTTGGCCGAAGCCCGCTTAAATTTCTGCCTTGTCTCGTCATTACTCTCGTTGGCTTTTAGCCAACGTGAGACACGAAAAATGTTCGCAGCCCACTTAATTGCCTGCATTGTATCCCTTTTATAAGAAGTTTGCCATTACTTTCATTGGCTCTAGACGATGTGGGACAAATTGGAAGGACTAGACGTGCTGGTAAAAAGAGGTAGCACACGTTCTTCACAAAAAGCTCTAAAATTGGATTTTTACTGATCTTTTCCTCAAAGAGTGAACTTCCTGAATTTTTTAAGAGCACAAGCAGGAGCTAAAAACTATTCCACATCGCTGGAAGTCAATGAAAAAGAAATAAATTCAACGCAAATTCTCCCAATGTCGCATAAATTTCTCATAGAAAAAAAAGAAAATGAACAAATAAATAAATTTGTCATGTATGTATAAAAATATACATATAATATACTACCATGTCCCAACGTATCTGAATTATCTATTTTTTGAGAATTGTCGTGTTAGTGTATCATGTTGTGTCGCGAATCATGTCTCGTGTCCATATAACATAGCACGCAGGTCATTCAAGCTATTTACTCGCTCATCTAAGCCATCGCCAACTTTCTCACATGAACCCATCCACGATCCATAGCAATGCATTTCAATCACAATAAGGTGTGTGCACGCACCTTTTATATATATATATATATATATATATCGAATCAAATAGCCATAACATACAAGCAACAATCATAACGTGTAGGTCATTCAAGCTATCTACTCGCTCATCTAAGTCATCGCTGACTTTTCCACATGAACCCATCCACGATCCATCAACCGTCTTGCCCAATTGACCTTGAATTCCACCGACCCATTGTCACTAGCATCTGATCCAACACAAATTAGAGACAATCAAGCCAACTCGTGGTCGTTCATGCCCGTAAGTACCCAATTTCAAACCTTCCGGGCATGATCCGTCATTATCCAACAAGAATACGGGACATGCAAACCAATTCAAGGCCCGTTGTGCACTAATAATGCATTTACCAAACCTTTCTCTCGCGGCCAACCACAATCCGCCACACAATTCGACGATCCCTCCACAGATTCAAAAAACCAAACATGGAAAGACAACCATCTAGCTCAAATATATGGCATGCAAGGACAAAAAGGTCGACGGGTTATAAACTGTACTCGCCTGGTATCCTACGCAAATCACAAAGAATTCAAACCACCCCGACCTCCAGCTTGGCTCGCCTTGATTCCTCGCACGTTCATCGCCGTGAGCCTCCCGTTACTCTTTGCGCCGCGACCACCGAAAGGGAGCGGGGAAGCAACCGGTCGATGTGAGCGGAAGAGCTGCTTGTTGTGGTGTCGCCGGCTAGAGCAGAGCGAAGAAGGAATGGTGCCATAGTTGGTTCGGGCGAGAGAGAGTGTATGAGTCGAGAGGGTTGATGGCCGGAGTGCGCGAGGGAGGGAAAGGGAACTCTGGGATGGTCCACGAAGAGGAGAAAGGACAAAGAGGTGGACGGGTGTACGGCGGGGTTAATAGTTTATGAACTATCCATGGTTTCGCGATTCAATCGCGAATCAACTCCAGTGCGACACATTTCCTTCGTCATCCCAAAATAATCGTTGCCCCAAAATGTTCTATTATTGTCACGCCCGTCGAGCACTATAGTCCAATGGTCCATTGTCACATTATTTAATCCTCAATTCACCGTCCGCTCATTAATCCAATTCTAGTATAATTAAAAAAAAATCAAGCCGTCACAGTTGGTGACGAGTTAGAAAAAACCCAACTTCATCTCCAGTCTCTTTCTTCAGAACGAACCAAGAAATCTACCCTCCCGGTTTATTTCTCCAGACCAAAGAAGTCTAACATCAGACCCACGTTGATGGGTTGGTCACTAGCGGGAGAAAACCCAACTTCATTTCTGATCTCTTTCTTCAAAACTAACCATGAAGTCTGCAATCGGGCCACGTTGCTACACCCCAACACCTACCGCCCGGAAATTGCGTTGGTCGCCAAATTCTTTCCTTGAGATATTTCATCAAATACTAGAATAATTGGGGGCTCATTCATGAACCGCCAGTTTTGATACCATTTGTTAGAAGTGCACCGATACCTTCACGCAGAAATATCGATAAGAAGGAGCTCAAATTTGAGTTTGTCAACATATTCAATTAACTCACGTTCACTCAAAATTTTAAGCTAGTGAGTATGACTTAACTTAGAAATATTAACTATTACACACTGCACTAATTATTCGATATGGAATTTTTCTAAAATGACTTACACATGTATCTCAAAGCCCTAATGGGATCCTTGATGCCATTAACTGCAAACTTTTGATTAAGAAAGACAAAATTAAAGTAGTTTGTGCAAGTAAGGTGGACAAAGGACTCTTATGGGCGATATACAGGGCACGTTCTATATGGTTGAAGCACATTGAGGGTGCTAATGATAATAATTTTATTCTCGTGAGCTATTTATGGACAAAAATAAATTTTTCTATTTCTATTCCTATTCTTTGAATGAGTTTTGGAGTAGAGAAATACATTTGATAATGAAACCTAATTTATGTTTCTAAAATAGAAATTTGTTTGATAACAATATCAAATACATATGGTTGTCGGTCGAAGGGCCTCAGACGGCGAATGATGCCCGATGGACGGCCCCGGCAGCCAGATATAAGCAATAGGGACGCAAAAGAGAGAGAGATATATATATATGAGAAAATTATTATTTTTATTTATGTTCTAAATCTATTTTTGGGCCAAAAATTTATCCCTAAGATAGAAAATTATTTTTTTATCATATGAGTTTTTGTTCTAAATTTATTTTCGAGAACATAGAAAATAATAATAATAATAATAATAATAATAATAATAACATAGTTATTACCATTTGCGTCCTCAGAGATCGTCTATGTCCAAGACCAAGCGTGTCTACTTGTAGGCGCGAACTACGAACGACAACCAGCAAGTCAAACGAGCAAGGTGCGCGACAGTAACATCAAATGAAATGTGTCGCATCACTTAATGATCATTAGTACGTCATTGTTCTTCTCTATTGTGGGTCCGGGATCGTCATCATCTTTTGTCATGTTTCCTCTTTTTTTTTTGGCATGTGCCTTTAAGCTTTGGTTTGCCCTTGGCCTTGATCTGGAAGGGCCAACAGAAAAATTGGCGTAAATCATTGATTCGTGACTTCCGTCGTGTTTTGCATTTAAGTGAGAGATAAGATTTCTTCCTATATGAATTCGTGAACGTCAAATACTCCTTTATAAGATTTGAACTTCATTGTGCAACGTTTTTTAGAGTCACTTTTATCGTGTTTTGCGTTTAAATGAGAAAGAAATTTTCCTCCTATTTAAATTCGTGAACGTCACATATTCCTTTGCAAAATTTGAACTTCATTGTGCAACGTCTTTGAGAGGTGTTCGCCAGTAAAAGCAGCGATTTCTGGAAATTAGGTTCTAAAAGAGTGAAGATCAGCGCTTGTTATGATAAGCATCTCTTTACACACATACACAGAAAAAGACCAATTTTTTTGTTGTTATCGGCAACTAATAGACTTAGTTGATGAGAGTAGAGTTTGGCTGTTTATGAACAAAATCACTGATAAGTTGAAGGGAATTGATAACTTGTGGGTGAAGTCGTCGATGACTCAGCATGCAATTATCGACGACATTCTTGAAAAATGTCTTGGTAAAGTCATTTATATTCACGATCAGCAACTAACACGAAGATGATCCCAAACATGAAGCTATCCATTGGTTGGTTATGTCATATCCACTTGTAAAGTAACTTCAAGTAACCAGAAGTTTTTTTTTTTTTTTGTTTCAAATTTAGTAACTGCCATGTGTAATCGCCGTTTGTAAAGGTTATAAATATCCTTAGTGTGCTCTTTGTAAGAACATTTCAATCAATCACAGAAATCAACGTTCTTTGTTTCTATCTTTAATTTTCGTAATCTACCTTTTTCAGAACTTTATATTCGTGTACCTTTCAATTCCTATGCCTTGGTTGTGATTTTAGATATCTTGGTCATTTATTGAATTACAATGAAGCACATCTATCACTTGATTCATTAAGATTCATGTCCAGAATTTTCATAGAACCTGTCTCTTCCTATATAAAAATCGAAGAACCAATTTCGGCCAAGCATCTTTTTGGCTCGCTTGGTGGGACGACTTGTGGTTCAATTTGTGGAAATTGAATGTCGAGAGCAAAAGGAACCATCCAGAGCCTAGCAATGCCGCAAGTGACGATCGCAATGACAGGTTTACGCACTCTGAATCTTTAGTCGTTAATCGAACGGCAGAAGAAGGCCAGCACGAGTGGGCAGAACTTTCCCTACGTCTCACTGTAGATCAATTAAGAGAAGTTGTACCAAATCCTCATGTGTTGGTCACCGTGAAGAGATTGATCGATTAGCAGCGAAACCATATAGCCAATTATATTGCGATTCGCATTTCAGACGTGATCAAGCCGATGGTCCATAATGCCAAGAATGATTTTTTCTCGAGGCCAAGATCGTCCAATCAACACCCACAATCCAATTCAATGGTAACAAGTTACGTTCCTAGTCACTACTTATTTATTGATGAAACCAATGTAGATCAGACTAATCAACCCCCCATAAAAATTATGCAAAGGTGTGAATCTTCTATTCGTCACAATGATGAGAATAATCAAACCGATGTTGGTGAAAATAGCCAAATTGGTTGTAGTAATTTGGCAAATCAAATTGGTCAACATGCTGGTCAATTACCAAATTTTTAAGATACAAGGCCAATTTCACCCGATATAGATGTTCCTATAGGTCTAACATTGCCGATTGACAGCGATAATCTAGTAAAACCAGCGTTACCACCTAGGGGGCAAAATGGTCAACCAAATTGGCAGTTGGACCTAGCACAGTTAGTTGAAAAAGCTTGACAACAATTAGGTAATCACATCCTGAATGGGTCAGTAACCACATATTTCAAGAGGCATTGAAATCCGTGAATTTGCCATTTTTACTGGTGAAGATGAATAATCGATTATTGAACATGTTTTTTGATCTATAACCCAACGCGGAGTAGCATGGACAAACTAGTTTTTAAGACTCATGTTATTTCCTTTTGTCTCTATCAAAAAAATGATTTTACCCCATACACCGATTTACCACCTAATTTGACGTGTAATTGGGCAGAGATGGAGAAACAATTTCATTCGCAATATTATAGAACAAAGCTTGAGGTATTGATTCTCTGATTTGGACACACACTATTAATAGAATAATAAAGTAGGCCAAGCAGTTTGTTGCTCTGTTCAAAAAAGCTAGAAATAGATGCCTCACTTCACTTCTAGAGAAAGGATTAGCTAATTTAGCTTTCAATGGATTGAAATTCAATCTAATAGTAAAAATTCGAAGGTCAAAACTTTGATGGTTTATTTTAATTGGCAACACAAGTGTCTAATTACGAGCAACTACTTAAGGACAAAGATACAAGGCCACATGAAGATTTTACGCAAAACGTGGCTTTCGTGAAAGAACGTGGCAAATGATGAATTTGACCAAGAAAACATTTGACACATGTTGACTCATGATTATCTAATTTAAAAGAATTGAATGATCCATAAATCATTCTATTCTTTAAGGGGGCACATGTTTACACCATGAAATGACAAACTTTTGGTCATAGCAGAGCTTGATCATCTATGAACAGAATCACCGATAATTTGGAAGAGAATCTCTAACTTGCTAGTGAAATCGTCAACGACTAAATGTGCAGTTATCAAGAACAATCTTGAAATTTCTCAATAAAGTCATTGATATCGACAGTGAGCAACTGACACGAAAATAACCGTTGATTAGCGTTATGTCATATTCGTTTGTGAAGTAACTTTAGGTACAATCACCGAAAAGAAATTATTTAAATTTAGTAACCGCCATTCGTAAGGATTTATAAATACCATAAGACTACTCTTTTTAAGGGCTTTTTCAATCAATTACAATTTCCCGCAATTTTATGTTCTCAGTACCTTTCAATTCATGTCTTCCAAGTGTAATTTCAGATATCTTCGTTATAGATGAAATTCGAACAAAATATTTTTGAACTCCATCGTCGATTAAATTCGGACGAAATATATGTCCATTAGAATTTATTGAGACTCGTGCCCGAAACCGTCGGAGAACCCATCTCTTTCTAATAAAAACCGAAGGACAAATTTTGATAGAAAGACTTTCGTCGTCAACCAATTTAGGCGAAACAGCATCAGAAGATTCAGAACAGAACAAATTTCATTCACATGATGACATATGACATTCAAAAGCAATCAATTTGGAGGTACCGTCACATGTGTACAAACAAACAAACAAAAGGAAAACAATAGATCTGCTTTGTTAAGAAAAAGACCGAGAATGCTATCACCTGGTCCCCAAGTAAGATCAGATCTCACCCGAAGCAGCTCCAAAGATGATCCCCTGCCCGCCTACTAACAATTACAAGACACAGACTAGAATGACAACAATAAAAAACGAAGACAGCGTTCTGCAATTAGGTTACGACCACAGATCGAACATCTAGATGGGCAAGGGCACGGCCTGTTCACAGGGTCAACCACAGAAGCGATTTTAGCACGAGCAACAAAAGGCAGAAGGGTAAGAAGATGCCTCGCCCAACCGGTCCACGTCCACGCTTCAACGGATACCACTAGAAACAATCCGTCATGGGGTTTTTAACATTCCAAAGTCCTTTCCTATAACTGAATTTGCAGCTACCCTTTCCTCTCGGTCGCATGTGCTTATTCCCATATTCAAACGCTCGGGCTATGTTCTCTTCATCTAAGATCCGACTTTTGTGACGTCTCTGCTGGATCTGTTATACTTCATGTGACTCTTTACAAGCTGCCCAGCTGAAATGGCAGACATTAGGGAAAGCTCTCCAGCGAGAACTGCACCGGCGACAATGGTGGCCAGGCACCTCGCGTTAGCTCCTGGTGACTCTTTACTTGCACCCTTGACACTAAGCAGATTCAGGCAGGCAGATTGTGAAGCCAGCTGAGTTCCGCCTCCAACCGTACCCACCTAATGAAGAGAAATTCAGTTTAAGGGAAGATCCACAAATCATGGAATGAGATCATAAGACTCTGATTGCATCACTTATCCTCCATGGGGTTTTACCCTTTTTTGATTTGATACCATTTCTAGTCTCCGGCAAACATATTTACGCTGCAATAAAACCTGCATTATTTTGAATTGAAGTTTAACATTTTGACACTGACTGCTCTCCCTCCTGCATCAGTAACTATCTCTACATCCTCTCATTCCATTCCCTTTTCCAATTCACAATGACCACAGTCCTTCTAGTCATGGAAAAAATAAAACACGGCCCAAATAATTTGTAAGGAAAAGAAACAAGTTATTTACCTCAATGGAAGGCATGGTTACAGAAATATGAAGATCCTTTCCTTCATTGACAGCTTCCATCATGGTAATGCAATGAGAACTCTCCACATTTTGTGCTGGGTCCTGGCCAGTTGCTATAAATATAGCAGACACGATGTTGCTCGCATGGGCATTAAATCCACCAAGAGAACCAGCAACAGCAGATCCTGTAAGATTCTTCAGCATGTTGAGCTCAATTAGTGAATGTACAGTGGTTTTCAAAGCCTTCTTCACCACATCTTCCTTAATAATTGCCTCACAAACAACTGATTTTCCTCGCCCTTCAATCCAATTCACAGCAGCAGGCTTTTTATCGGAGCAAAAGTTTCCTGATGCAGAATAATGAAGTTAATGGCAATGAAGAAAACCAGTCTTAAAGTGGGACTTGATTTTCAGCAGTTAAATTTCCTAGAAGAACTGACCTTTCCGCAGAAAAAGAATTAGGAAAAAGCTAAACCGGTTATCGAATGACTATATGAGTGGCTTCTCGCATGCAACCACTTGAAAATATAACAGGGAAAATGAGCGTCGGTAATGAATAACAAATCCAAACTGATGTCAATACAGTATGAGAAGTTGGTGTGATATGTTTACCATATACGTCCACCTTTCCATGAATCAAGTAGCAAATAATTACTCCATAATCCTTGCAAGGACCAAGTCTCCTGTATTCATCGTGCAAAAGTATTTCCCTTTGGTCTAAAACATTGAGATGAATTCGTTTTTATTATCATCAAGAAAACTTGAATTTGGCTGCACGAAGACATCAAGAAAGAGAGCTTCCGGAGAAAAGTAAAAACGGTCCTTACACATGCACAATTTTAATAAATAAATAAATAATCGACTTGCTCAATAGTTCACCACTTCTCACGGTATATTAGTGTCCTGGTTATATCTGTAGAGCAAATTTATCGTGCAATAAAGGAGACTGAAATTTGTTCGATCATCTGCATTCCCTGGGGGCATGTATTAAAATCATAATGTTGCATGGGAATTAGACAGACAAGTTGGATGTCCAAAGCTTTCTATCAGATGCACACAGGCATCTCCGGATCAGCAGAGATAATCTGATATATACATAACTAACCCATCCAAGTTACCATTTTGAAAACCAACGACAAACTCAAGGAGGAGATTCGATTTAACCGACATAGTAGGAATTAAGTGAAACTTTACCAGAAATGCCAATTACATCCATGTCCGGGAAATCGCTTTGAAGGAAATCCAGCACATTTTGAACCCCTTTTGACACCATGTTCATGCCCATAGCATCACCTGTACTGCAGGTGAATCTCATGTAAAGATTCTTTCCAGCAATCGCGCATTTTATACTCTGGAGCCTTGCGAATCTACTCGATCTGCAGAACAGAAAAACAGTATCATCGTCATAGAAACGTAATCAATCTTCAGATAAGGCAACCACCTTCTTTCCAAAAGAGCAATTTCCGGGGAGAAAAAGTTAAAGTGTTTTTTTTTCAGGTAAATGATAGCTCTCCACCTATTCTGGGTTATCAAACTATCCAAAGGCTTGCCGCAAAGTCGCCGGCACAATTTGGATTTACATCACTTGACATTTTGAATATACAGACATTATCTATCTGACCTCATCATTCAAAAGGCGGACAGTTTTCATCAAATATATCTATCGACATCAGAAAAGGTCAGAGTCAATAACAAATGGAGAACACACGGAAAATCAAAGGAAAAAAAAAAAAGCGACAAACACAATATCCGCATAACTCCACACAACAAACAAAGCACAAGACAACCTAAAACCCGAGATAAAATAATTAAATAAGAAAAAAGAAAAAGAAAAAAGCACGGAGACAAAACAAAGAGTCCCCGAAACACTTGACCTGTTGAATACCATAGCCAAGGTCTCGAAATTGACCGGATCCTCCAAGAAGAACTTCAACTCCGACGCTCTCTTGGCGGAACCGAACCGAACAACTGGCGCCCTCGTCATGCCATCCCGCAGCAAGACGCTCGTGGCCCCGCCGGATGCATAGATCGCCTTACATCCCCTGTTCGTGCTCGCCACCAAGCAACCCTCGGTGGTCGCCATCGGCACAGAGTACTCCAATCCGTCGAGCAACAGCGGACCAGCGATCCCCACCGGAATCTGCACGTACCCAACCGGCATTTCGCAGCACTGCCCCAAAATCGAATCGTAATCGAACCCTTCGAGAGGCAAGCCCTTCAATGACCTCCCGGTCGTCCTCTGCAGCGCCTCGCGCCGAATGGAAGCGGCTCTTTTACAGTCCCCGAGCATGGACTCGAGTGAGTACGACGGGATTTTACCGTCCGTGACGGACTTCACGACCTCCTCGTCCTCGACAGACGACAGAGTCGAGTCGATGGGCTCGGGCTCGGGCTCTTTCGTCGGAGGACAAGCAATGGCGGCGCAACGATGGTCGTTACCCTCTGGGAGAAAGTCGTCGCCGGCGACCTCGTCGTCAAGCATGTCCCACCCGTCGTGAGAGGCGCGGGAGATGAAGGACTGAACGAAGCCGATGCCGAAGAAGCCGAGGAGGTAGATGAAGGAGGCGATGAGGGAGACGATCGCCGCGATCTCGGGGAGGGTGACGACGTGGAGGGGGATGGAGCTGCGGATCTTGTCGCGCCACCGGTGGAGGAGGTAGTACGCGACGGAGAAGAAGAGCGTGAAGAAGACGGCGTTCGTGAGGTACAGCGGCAGCGGGAGCGCGTCCGATGCCTTCGGGGACGAAGGCTCCCGATGACCGACGGCCGGCGCCGCGAACCGGAGGGCCTTCCAGTCGTGGTGGTGGTGGTGGTGGCGGCGGCCGCGGGAATCGCCGCCCCGCGAGGGCCTCGGTTGCCGCCGGCGGACGTCCATAGCTATCACCGGCGGCGAGGTTGAGAGCGAAAGAGGGAGGAGATCGCCCTTCTAATAACCTTCTTAAAACTCGCGTAGACAAAGAATATGAGCTGTGGAGAGAGAGAGAGAGAGAGAGACGGGGAACTCTTCAGAAGCTGCTTTTTTTTTTTCTCCAAATGGCAGGAAATTGGACACGGTGACACGTGCGAAGCCGCGTCAGATGTTGTCTCCATTTTTCATCGCATTCACGCGCACGTGCCCGGGACGTGGTTAATTTCCACTCTTGCCCCTTCGTTCGCTAGGAGGAAAAGAAAATAAAATGAGGCGAATATCCGAATTCATCGAAAATTCCGCGTGGGATTGATGGGGAAGCATAATCCCAGAATTTGATTCAATTTAATCTCTGTCTTCGCGTCGGCCAAACTAAAGCACTTTTGATTCCTTTGGAAACTCTCGCCACTTTTGATACTGTTCGGAGCTCCAACTCTAATTTGGCTTCTCACGCCCATTTTCACATTAAATGGACTGCTTCGTCACTTGCGGGTCCCACTCTTGATTTAAAGGTCGCTTCTTATTATTATTATTATTATTAACATACTCGTGATGTGGTCCATCCAGCACACTAGCCTTTCTTTCGTGATCGATGTACTTTTAGCCCGGACGAGCTGCCTCTCTCCTGACTTGACTCAATTACAAATTATGTTACGAATTGTGATGCAGCCTTCTTCTTCTTCTTCTTTTGGGTTCGGAAAATTATAATGCACTTTACGATAGCGTGATTGGACATTAATTTTAATTACCCAAATACATTAAACTTGTTTTTCCTTTTGTAATCGATGTACTTTAGTCGGAACTTCAATATTTTTTGTTTTCACAAATTGTTGAAGTTGTGCATCACCAAATTGTTCTAGATATCACGTCATTGCCGCATGGTATGCGGCAACATTTTGCCAGAAAATAATCTTTCACGATGAGACGAGACCGGCGCCCTTATCTGAGACATAAATGTGCAATCTCAAATGAAAGCAGCAAAATGGGATGGAAATTTGACATAAGGATGTATGTGCATTGTTCGGGGGCGTCTCTTATGCTCCTTGCGATAGAAAAACACGTGAATCTCGCTTTGTGCTAAGCAGGCGGGGATTCGGAAGAATCGTCCCGAAAAACTACTCAAGGCGGCAACACTCGCTGGACAATAGAAGATTTTTATAATTTAAGTCGGTAATTTTTCATTTATAGTTTACGTTTGGACTCATGAATAGCTATTTCTATATATATTATTTTTTTTCTTATAATTGACTAATGTAATAAAAGATGTGACATGCTGATTATAGTGAAATTTTTTACTAGACGTAATCTCAATTTAAAGGTGAATCGTGATAAAATCTCACATTTCGATTTTTTTTTCTCGCTTTACGTTTCCCGCTGTTTTTCCGTATTTCATAATTAATGTATTGAATAAAAAAATTATTAATTGATTAACTAGTGTTTCGAGACGCTGGTTCACACGTAATCCAAAGCACTCGTGGACGAGATTTCATATGTAATTATGCATATCAAACAAAAATTTCTGTCTTTTCTCTTTTTTCTTTTTCTTTTTTTCAAGATTTCTTGCATCTTGACCATTTCGACGTTCGCTCAATTTGCGTTGCAAGATGTTGCGTGCTTAGATTGATGTTTTTTTTTTCTAATCCCTTTTTAAATTTAGTTTACTTCTTTTAAAAAGGATTATAAGTCCCCACCACCATGTGTTCTTTGGCCTTTGCGTGATTGACGTCTGATTAAGTGGCCGGCCTCTGTTTTGCCATCGATCCTGTGATTATAATTGTAATCTGCCAACCAATCATCATCGCTGGAATGCACGTGGGCCCCAACGGTCTTCGTATAACGTGGTTACAGACAACAACCAACGCAGCAGCTCCGGCGTATTATTCCCTGTCCAATTTTTATTTTTTTTGGTCGGAAATTCCCTGTCCAATTTACACAACAACAAGAATTATGTGATCGCTTGGCGTTTAGTTGTGTTTTAATTAAGGTAATTAAAAAGCTCACGCATTAAACCTTAACAACGGGTCAAATGTCGTTAGAGGAGGGGGTAAGAAACACGAACTCCCCGGGTTCAAATCACCGATGTCGGTAAGTGTTTCTCTTTGATATGGAAAAATTGAAGACTAGATTGAAATTCAAGAACTAGATTGAATATTTAGAAATAGTTCAAGAACAATATTTGAGCGAAGTAAAAGTCCGAAGGCGACATTGCCTACGGGGCCAAACTTTCTTGGCTATTTGTGCCATTTTCCCCGAAAAGATGGCAAAGTGCAGATTTTCCACAAGTGACTTTGTAATTTATTAGACTTTGATCCGATGGTTAGTGGAAGGCTGGATATATTAAGAAATGATAAGTGATACAAATTATCACTGAATCATGGCACAATATGCAATGTGATACTTTAACGTTAAATTTGTTTGTTGAAGTCCTCGAACTTTGCCCAACGTGAAATGTTATCTCCAAAATTTTTATTTGTTCAATATGGTCACTGGACTTTTGACACAAGTTAAATTTAGCCTCTCGACTGTATGAAAACGTTCGATGTTGTACCTGAATTTGAACCAATTGATCGACAATATTGGATATTTTCATAAAGTTCATTGATTAAATTGAACATGTGTAAAAAAAAAAAAATCATGAACCATATTTAACAAATAAGAAATTTATGAACGGTATTTCACTTTGAGCTAAAGTTTAGGAACATATTGCATGTCGTGTCAAAGTTCATAGTCCTTTTGTGTTATTATCTTGTTACGACAAGTGACTTTGTAATTTATTAGACTTTGATCCAATGGTTAGTGTAAGGCTGGATATATTAAGAAATGATACGTGATACAAATTATCACTGAACCGTGGCACAATATGCAATGTGATACTTTAACTTTAAATTTATTTATTGTGGTCCTCGAACTTTGCCCAACGTGAAATGTCATCCCCAAATTTTTTATTTGTTCAATATGGTCACCGGACTTTTAACACAAGTTAAATTTAGCCTCTCGACTGTATGAAAACGTTCGATATTGTACCTGAATTTGAACCAATTGATCGACAATATTGGATATTTTCATAAAGTTCATTGATTAAATTGAACATGTGTAAAAAAAAAAAATTCATGAACCATATTTAACAAATAAGAAATTTATGAATGGTATTTCACGTTGAGCTAAAGTTTAGGAACATATTGCATGTCATGTCAAAGTTCATAGTCCTTTTGTGTTATTATCTTGTTACGAAAAAGCACGTGAAGGTATCTACATCCATGGATAGCTAAATTGTGGTTAGGCACACTGATCTCAGGTTCGATTTCACATATGAGCACATGTGATTCAGGTGAGCGGTCATGACGGTGGTTTGCAGTATTCGTATCTCTTCAGAAATAGTCGAAGTGCGTGCAAACTGACTTACATACGTTGGTTATATTAAAAAAAATAAATGGAGGGCAAAACATGGTAATATCACGTCAGAGGGCTCGCAATTATTTCCACTCCTGCCCCAACGAGAACGGGTGTGGTCATCGGGCATCATTGATGTCGGACGACATTTCCTTGCCTTTCCGTGGAAACAGCTTTGCGTGATAACTAGCTATCCCACGGGGTGATGTGTATACCTAATTTTGTTGTAATAATATTTAAAGCAAGAGACAATTAGAGCATAATGCTAAAATGATCATATTATAAAGGAAAAGTTCTAAGTAAAGACATGAAGTGTCCTCATTTTTTTTTAAATAAGGACCTCAATTGAGATATTATTTTAAATAAAGGTTTGAAGTGGTCTCTCCGTTTTGAAGAAAAATCTGACCAAAGTCATTTTTCGTCATTTTTTTTTTCTTTGTTTTTTTCTTTCCTTCTTCCTCGTTGGTGGCCAACCAACCTCACCTATGGCCATCAAGGAGACCCTCGCCTTGCTTAGGCGAGGCCAACCCTCACCGATAACCAGGCCAGCCACCGGCGAGGAGACAAGGATAAAAAAAATAAATGAAAAAATTAAGAAAAAAAAAGCAAATAATGATATTGACCTTAGTGAAACGCTTCTCTAAAAATAAAGAGGTCACTTTATATCATTATTTAAAATAAGATTCATGCACTTATTTAGATTTTTCTGTCTTATTGATTTAACATCATCATTTGTGATTATGTTATTACTTTAGTGAACGTCGCTTATAGCCACGCAAGACGTAAAATGTAATTCCCGTGATGTTATATAACAAGTCAAGCCCCTGCGGGTCTCGCTTTGGTGAAAAGCAATTCTCGTTTAAGTTTCAGTTGCCAGGTTTAAAATATTTCCAACGACTTTTTGTATAAATGATGATAGAAAAAAGTAATTTCCTATACCTGATCTTTTCTAACTCATATGTTATTTGTCGTTTTCTTTACCGTCCAATCTTGACAATATAAACTATAAAGTTAATTTTTTTCCTTTTTTTTTTGGTCGGAACAATAGAGTTAATTAAGAAAAAAAAAAGGAGCACTTCTGATTTCTATTTTTAATGTTTAGAATTTATCTGCACCTAAAATTTGATATTCGAACAATCAGCGCTGGACTTCCACTTTATCACATGGATCTTATGTGCCGACAAATCAACAAACTCATTTAGAAGGTCGTTGATTATAAATATGAATACGTAAAGGAGGTGAGTCGTACAGGGTAATGACAGGGTCCGGTTGTTTCGTGTCCCTTGCGTGGACGGAGGATCGAATAACTTGTGTCTCTGGACCCTCTCACAGTCGTATACCCTTAAAGTGATGTTTGTTGGTGTCGAACATAGCGAGTGACGCGGAGGGTAAAAGTCAACTGGGGGTTTGCAGGAGTGGTAGTAGGATGATTTGTACTATGAATTTTAGGATTAGATAGAATATATACCTTGGGAGCTTTGAAGTCGAGATTGATCTCTCGTGTATAAACTGATTGGGAGCTAATGCCGATCTCTTGATGATGCCATATCAAATCGAAATCAATTGCGGTGTCTAAAGTAGTCTGTTATCGCTCGATATAAGGATGCTTAAGCTAAACTGGGTGTCGTATGACTCGATATGAGAAAGACATTCGCTAAGTATTCTAGGGGACAACTAAAGAAATAGGGCTGGCCTGACCTGCACAATTCGCCAGGCGTCCCACACAAGCTGTTTCGCCGTTAAGAAATCTCTAAGCCCGTGACAAGTGGTATAAGAGTAGGTATACTTCTAGTAGGTGCGTAAATCGAAAGAAATTTGTGATCTACCTGATCATACAAGTGCGGAGAGTGAATTGCCGAAGCCAAAGCAAAAGGAAAAAAAAAGGCTCAAGCAATGTGCGGCTCTCGACTTGTTTCTAAGATGCCAATGGGGGCACATGAAAAAATCGATTCCTCGCTGAAATGGAAAACATTCCTAGATCAATTCGACGAATCTCAATATGGGTCATTTACCATGTTTGAACAAGGCAAAACTTCCATTGGTTAGATAATACAAAAATTGAGGAAAAAGAGTATTTATTAGGGAGAAAGAAGGTGCCGCCGGGTTAGCATGGTTGGCCCAAGCGCTACACTTTGAAAGCGATCGTGACTACAAAATAGTGTTGCCAAAAGTGCCACACTAAATCACACGGATGACCAAAGAAAACGTGAATGGCCTTGAAATAAAAGAAAAGAAAAAGAAGCTATTGATTTTGAGGAAAAACAGTTCCGTTGGGTGAGCGCGCACCTCCATTGGTATTGATGGTAGGAAAAGGCACAATGAAGTGACAGAACACCACAACGAGAGCGTTGCAGAAATGAGTGGGGAAAATGACACGATCCGATCGTTTCGTGTCCCTCGTGCATGCGGAGATCGAACAACTTGTCTCCCCGAGTCCTTCCATACTCGTATAACCTTGAAATAATACTTGTTGGTGTCAAACATAGTAAGTGAGCAATACAGAAGGTAAGAGTCAACTTGGTCTGTGGAAGTGGTGTCAGGACGGTTTATGCGAGGAATTATAGGATTAGATAGAATACATCCCTTAGGAGCTCTGAAGGTGGGGTTGGTCTTCCGTGTACAAACTAGTCAAAAATTGATGTCGGTCTCCCGCTCTTTTGATGAGACCATGGTAAGCCGAAACCAATTGTGGTGCCTAAAATAGTATGTTATCACTTGATATAAGGATGTTCGAGTTAAGATGGACGTGATATGACTTGATACGAGAAATGCATTTGCTAAGTGTTCTATGGGACAACTAAATGTTGAAGATACGGTTGCCTTTGGAATTAGAGATCTTGATATCAACAACAATCTCATTCGATACCAATTGATTTCATTGTTCTGAATGTTAGGAATTGATGTTATATTACTTTATACATCTCGTTTTCCTTTTTTAAGTTAGACCTATGTATTATAAATAGTATTGTAATTGTACAATTTCAAGAAGAGAAAAAGCAATACAAAATACCTCAATAGCCCTCTTTTATTGCTTTTTCTTACATGATATCAGAGCGTTGATTTCAACCTAGCTTCCACATATTTTTCTACCCAGCCATCCTTCTTTGCACAACCTGTGAAGAAATCCTTTTTGAGTCATATCACATATTAAGCCAGAAAATCATGCCTAGAAACCAAGGCTTAAAGTCAAGAACCCCCGAGGATTCGAACAATTTTTCCAATAATCGAGGGTTGGAAAATTCGCCCTTGGAGCCCCAATCGGATCTGATACATGATAACGAGACCATCGGAGAAGGACATGAAGAGCTTTCGGGACCAACGCAACACAACAATGGATCCATTCAGCCCAACGCAACAGCTCCGGCGTCTTATTCCATGTCTAATTTTTTATTTTTTATGGTCAGAAATTCCCTGTCCAATTTACACAACAACAAGAATTGTGTGATCGCTTGGCGTTTAGTTATGTTTTAATTAAGGTAATTAAAAAGCTCACGCATTAAACCTTAACAACGGGTCAATTGCCGTTAGAGGAGGGGGTAAGAAACACGAACTCCCCAGGTGCAAATCACCAATGTCGACAAGTGTTCCGCCTTGATATGGAAAAGTTGGAGGATAGATTGAACATTTAGGAATAGTTTAAGAATAATATTTGAGCGAAGTAAAAGTCCGAAGGCGACATTGCCTACAGGGCCAAACTTTCTTGGTTATTTGTGCCATTTTCCTCCAAATGATGGCAAAGTGCAGTTTTTCCACAAGTGACTTTGTAATTTATTAGACTTTGATCCGATAGTTAGTGTAAGGCTGGATATATTAAGAAATGATACATGATACAAATTATCACTGAATCGTGGCACAATATGCAATGTGCTACTTTAACTTTAAATTTATTTGTTGTGGTCCTTGAACTTTACCCAACGTGAAATGTCATCCCTAAATTTTTTATTTGTTCAATATAATCATTGGACTTTTGACACAAGTTAAATTTAGCCTCTCGACTGTATGAAAACGTTCGATGTTGTACCTGAATTTGAACCAATTGATCGACAATATTGGATATTTTCATAAAGTTCATTGATTAAATTGAAGATGTGTAAAAAAAAAAAATTCATGAACCATATTTAACAAATAAGAAATTTATGAACGGTATTTCACGTTGAGCTAAAGTTTAGGAACATATTGTATGTCGTGTCAAAGTTCATAGTCCTTTTGTGTTATTATCTTGTTACGAAAAAGCACGTGAAGGTATCTACATCCATGGATAGCTAAATTGTGGTTAGGCACACTGATCTCAGGTTCGATTTCACATATGAGCACATGTGATTTAGGTGAGCGGTCATGACGGTGGTTTGCAGTATTCGTATCTCTTCAGAAATAGTCGAAGTGCGTGCAAACTGACTTACACACGTTGGTTATATTAAAAAAAAATAAATGGAGGGCAAAACATGGTAATATCACGTCAGAGGGCTCGCAATTATTTCCACTCCTGCCCCAACGAGAACGGGTGTGGTCATCGGGCATCATTGATGTCGGACGACATTTCCTTGCCTTTCCGTGGAAACAGCTTTGCGTGATAACTAGCTATCCCACGGGGTGATGTGTATACCTAATTTTGTTGTAATAATATTTAAAGCAAGAGACAATTAGAGCATAATGCTAAAATGATCATATTATAAAGGAAAAGTTCTAAGTAAAGACATGAAGTGTCCTTATTTTTTTTAAATAAGGACCTTAATTGAGATATTATTTTAAATAAAGTTTTGAAGTGGTCTCTCCGTTTTGAAGAAAAATCTGATCAAAGGCATTTTTCGTCATTTTTCATTTTTTTTCCTTTGTTTTTTTTTTCCTTCTTCCTTGTTGGTGGCCAACCAACCTCACCTATGGCCATCGAGGAGACCCTTGCCTTGCTTAGGCGAGGCCAGCCCTCACCGGTAACCAGGTCAGCCACCGGCGAGGAGACAAGGATAAAAAAAATAAATGAAAAAATTAAGAAAAAAAAGCAAATAATGATATTGACCTTAGTGAAACACTTCTCTGAAAATAAAGAGGGCACTTTATATCATTATTTAAAATAAGATTCATGCACTTATTTAGATTTTTCCGTCTTATTGATTTAACATCATCATTTGTGATTATGTTATTACTTTAGTGAACGTCGCTTATAGCCATGCAAGACGTAAAATGTAATTCCCCTGATGTTATATAACAAGTCAAGCCCCTGCGGGTCTCGCTTTGGTGAAAAGCAATTCTCGTTTAAGTTTCAGTTGCCAGGTTTAAAATATTTCCAACGACTTTTTGTATAAATGATGATAGAAAAAAGTAATTTCCTATACCTGATCTTTTCTAACTCATATGTTATTTGTCGTTTTCTTTACCGTCCAATCTTGACAATATAAACTATAAAGTTAATTTTTTTTCCTTTTTTTTTGGTCGGAACAATAGAGTTAATTAAGAAAAAAAAAAAGGAGCACTTCTGATTTCTATTTTTAATGTTTAGAATTTATCTGCACCTAAAATTTGATATTCGAACAATCAGCGCTGGGCTTCCACTTTATCACATGGATCATTTGTGCCGACAAATCAACACACTCATTTAAAAGGTCGTTGATTATAAATATGAATACGTAAAGGTTGTGAGTCGTGGAGGGTAATGACAGGGTCCGGTTGTTTCGTGTACCTGGGAACTCCCACGCTCGTATACCCTTAAAGTGATGTTAGCTGGTGTCAGAACATAGCGAGTGAGTTACGCAGAGGGTAAACCGGGGTTTTGTAGGAGTGGTATTAGGATGATTTGCACTATGAATTTTAGGATTAGATAGAATACATCCCTTAGAAGCTTTGAAGTCATGATTGATATCTCGTGTACAAATTGATTGTGAACTAATGCCGATCTCTTGATGATGCCATGCCAAATCGAAATTAGTTGTGATGCCTAAAGTAGTCTGTCATCGCTCGAAATAAGGATGTCTGAGCTAAACTGGGCGTCGTATGACTCGATATGAGAAAGACATTCGCTAAGTGTTCATGGGGCAACTAAAGAAATAGGACTGGCCTGACCTGCACGATTCGCCAGGAGTCCCACAGGCTGTTTCGCCGTTAAGAAATCTCTGAGCCCGTGACAAGTGGTATAAGAGTAGGTATACCTCTAGTAGGTGCGTAAGTCGAAAGAAATATGTGGTCTACCTGATCATACAAGTGCGGAGAGTGAATTGCCGAAGCCAAAGCAAAAGGAAAAAAAAAGGCTCAAGCAATGTGCGGCTCTTGACTCGTTTCTAAGATGCCAATGGGGGCACATGAAAAAATCGATTCCTCGCTGGAATGGAAAACATTCCTGGATCAATTCGACGAATCTCAATATGGGTCATTTACCATGTCTAAACAAGGCAAAACTTCCATTGGTTAGATAATACAAAAATTGAGGAAAAAGAGTATTTATTAGGGAGAAAGAAGGTGCCGCCGGGTTAGCATGGTTGGCCAAAGCGCTACACTTTGAAAGCGATCGTGACTACAAAATAGTGTTGCCAAAAGTGCCACACTAAATCACACGGATGACCAAAGAAAACGTGAATGGCCTTGAAATAAAAGAAAAGAAAAAGAAGCTATTGATTTTGAGGAAAAACAGTTCCGTTGGGTGAGCGCGCACCTCCATTGGTATTGATGGTAGGAAAAGGCACAATGAAGTGACAGAACACCACAACGAGAGCGTTGCAGAAATGAGTGGGGAAAATGACACGATCCGATCGTTTCGTGTCCCTCGTGCATGCGGAGATCGAACAACTTGTCTCCCCGAGTCCTTCCATACTCGTATAACCTTGAAATAATACTTCTTGGTGTCAAACATAGTAAGTGAGCGATGCAGAAGGTAAGAGTCAACTTGGTCTGTGGAAGTGGTGTCAGGACGGTTTATACAAGGAATTCTAGGATTAGATAGAATACATCCCTTAGGAGCTCTGAAGGTGAGGTTGGTCTTCCGTGTACAAACTAGTCGAAAATTGATGTCGGTCTGCCGCTCTTCTGATGAGACCATGGTAAGCCGAAACCAATTATGGTGCCTAAAATAGTATGTTATCCCTTGATATAAGGATGTTCGAGTTAAGATGGACGTGATATGACTCGATACAAGAAATGCATTTGCTAAGTGTTCTATGGGACAACTAAATGTTGAAGATACGGTTGCCTTTGGAATTAGAGATCTTGATATCAACAACAATCTCATTCGATACTAATTGATTTCATTGTTTTGAATGTTAGGAATTGATGTTATATTACTCTATACATCTCGTTTTCCTTTTTTAAGTTAGACCTATGTATTATAAATAGGACTGTAATTGTACAATTTCACGAAGAGAAAAAGCAATACAAAATACCTCAATAGCCCTCTTTTATTGCTTTTTCTTACATGGTATCAGAGCGTTGATTTCAACCTAGCTTCCACATATTTTTCTGCCCAGCCATCCTTCTTTGCACAACCTGTGAAAATATCCTTTTTGAGTCAAATCATATATTAAGCCAGAAAATCATGCCTAGAAACCAAGGCTCAAAGTCAAGAACCCCCGAGGATTCGAACAATTTTTCCAATAATCGAGGGTTGGAAAATTCGCCCTTGGAGCCCCAATCGGATCTGATACATGATAACCAGACCATTGGAGAAGGACATGAAGAGCTTTCGGGACCAACGCAACACAACAATGGATCCATTCAGGCCAACGCAGAATAGTTTTTTGGAGTAAGTATGTTCAACGGGTCCTTGTTCCTGTCCGGCCTCCCTAGAGTAGTATAGGCCATATGGAGAAGACCCACCCTTGGAATACAGGGCCAAAAGGAGGTCCTACAATTTTCTCAAATGGCAATCCAAGGACCTACACTGGATGGGTAGGACCCGGACCTGGTTGGGCATATTAGGGTCCAAACTTACCAGGTCCAACAGGTCTGACAGGCTCTCCTTACCTGGGTTTCGGACCCCATTTTTTTTCCTTTTGTAGGAACCCGTCGAAGGTAGGCCGGAGCCAGGGAATCCCCTGTACACGACTGCCGCCGATGGACCCGAGCTTCGCCTAATATCTACACAACTCTCGGGGCCGAAAAACTACTTCGTCTGGTCCCGAGAGCTTCGGCGGGCACTTACGACAAAGGACAAAGAAGGGTATGATGGAAATTGACGCCCAAATAAGAGCTAAATTGTTCGATTTCCATAATTGTGATAATTGGCAATTAATAGGATTTGTTTCCTATTCTAATCGAGAGAGTAAGAGAGAGAAGATAGCGTCTTCTCTCCTTAGAACGTACGTTGGTTTTGACACCACTGTAGACAGAAAAACTCTCTCAAAACACTCCATGGATATTCTCTCTCGACGGACGATTGATCAGCGGATCAGAATCGTTTATCATCTACAACGGGAGCTCTTAATCTGTGGCTATCGAAGTATGTTCGTTTTACGTGATATACTTCTCCGATCAGTGATTCAAGTGTGATCTCAGGACTTGATGATCTAGTACAATTAACGTATACGATGGTTTGATTGACGTATGGTTGCAATCTGCACTTCGTGTTTATGGGTATGTGGATCTATTTAATTCTGCTTCGTTTATAGATCTTAATTAGCAATTGTATGAAATATCCTTCATTGGTATCAGAGCGATGCGTTCTTATTTCCTGATCGTGTTTTATTTTATCGTCGATGCGAGCGTGGAAAATCGTTTTTTCGAGGTTACTGTTCATGGCATGTTCGTGAATTTTTTGTATGATAAAAATGCATTTTGAATACATGGTCGGAACGAGCTCGACGAAACGAGAATTTTGACTGGTCGCCCGTTGCGAGACGACATCGGGAGTGGCCGCACGCGCGCCACGCGCCGCCACGGGATCAGTTCCCGACACAGCAATGTTTCGATGCATTTTTGTGAAATTTTGTTCAACGAAAATGAGATTTGAAGACACCGTCATGATTGTATCGTTGAGACGAGAATTTTGAGGGGTTGATTGCCACCAACGGCCGCCAAATGGAGGAGCACGCGCCGCACGCGCCACACGCGCCGGAGATGTCCGGTGCGCGTGGGCCTTAAGTGCGCACGTGCCCGGCACGCGCCTCTGGCCCAAATGGGTCCTAGACCGGTTTAATTTTATCCCCGAACCGATTTAACTCTATTCCAAACCCGGTTTAATGGTATTCCAGGATCGGTTCAGAATATCCAAACCTGGTTCGGTTCAGACCCTACCCGGTCTAGGACCTGACCCGTTGACCATGGTCAACGTTGACAGTTGAACATTGACCAAATTTTCAAAAATTACAATTTGATCCATGGACTTTTACAAAATTGTAATTTTTTTTGGTAAGGAAAAATTGCAATTTGATCCCCAATTTTTTGAAAAATTACAATTTAATCCTCGTACTTTATAAAAATTGCAATTTAGTCCTCAATTTTTTTGGAAATTGCAATTTATTTCCTTTATTTTCGAAAAATTGCGATTCTGTCCTCAAAAATTTGAGAAATTGCGTTTTAAACCCGTTGACCGAGCGTTGACTAGTCAAAGCAGAAACTTTGACTGGATCGTGTGGATGCATATGAGCTCCGTTTGGGGCGTACATGGTATTGTTACGTTAGTATCGAAATTATTTTCAATTTGATATATTATTTGGACATTTTTTATATTTTTAAAATTATGAAAATGCATACGAATGTTCATGATATACATTTTTTGGGGCATTTTTCAAGAATTTATTAACTGCATGTATCATGCAATATCAATATTATTTGATGAGTAAAGCATGTATGTATAGTTCAAATCCTACTATGGCATGTTATAATTACAAAATATAGAGATCATTATTCAATTTATCATCCTTATTCGAGTGGGAAGTTCGAGAAAGTTTTAGTAACTTCAGTGAACTCGATTTTGCATAAATAATTATGTTAATGATAATTTTAAGCGAGTATTCTTGGACGATGATTGGCTTTTGAATCTAAGACCTTATTTGAAATTATTCATTAATATAATTAGTTAATGCAAAATAGATGCATTAATGTTAGGCACCAATTATTCGTGAATACATGTCAATAGAACTTCATGTTCTGATATGATGGCTATCGAGAATATCATAGCTTGACAAAACAAAGAAAGATTATGAATCGCAAGAAAACTGGAGTATGGAAATCCAGTTTATGCTATAAAAAATAAGAAACATTTGAAGCTCTTAACCTAGTTATGGAAGAACCTAAAGATGAAAATACTGCACAACCGACATTTGCTGCATAGAAAAGGACGAACGCTATTACTTGCATTATGTTGCTAAGTAGCACGAAAATTGATTTTATGCATGAGTTCAGGCATTTATGAAAATGCCAAAATCAAGTGGAAGGCATTAAACACTAAGTTTGGTTAGACATTGGTCATCAAGTTGAGACATATCACTATAAGTTTTGATACTTATATGATGCCTCCTGGGTAAAATATGAAACTACCTTTATGACGTATCAAACATGATAAGTGAACTGTATGATGTGGGCCATTTTTTGGCTGATGAGTAGCATGTGCAAGCAAGAATCTTTTCTATACTTCATAGCTGTGTGCTTATAAAAATCTATTTTATCCACACAAAAAAAGTAAAGGCTTTTAAGGACGCTATGTGACGTCTTGAACTAGAATGCTGGTTTTAGCTCAAATGGTGCTTCGTGCTCCAGGCCTAAACTTCAAGGTGTGTTCAAAAAGTGTAAAGGATAAAAGAACAGATCCTTCAGGATGGAAATCAAAGTTTAACAGACATTGAAAAGGAAAATGTCCTTTCAAGAAAAACATATCAAAGGTGAAATGTTTTTAAATGTGGCAATAAGGGTCACTTTGCTGATGACTATGACAAAAAAAAATATATATTTGAGAGTATTACTTAAGTCTCTAATTCAGTTTTTTGTTATTGAATCATATCCTTTTGTGGAAAATAAACTTACGGGTCATGGATCATGTAGTGAATGATAGAAATACCTTCATGAAATTTCAATGAGTTTGACATGAAACAAAGTAGATAAATGTGAAAAATAATTCTTGCATGGAAGTTAAAGGGATTGGTACTTGCCAATTGAAAATGCGCAGTGGTCGCATCCTATTTCTACATATTGTGTTATATGCTCCAAAAACTCGACGGAATTTAGTTTCCGTGTTAGTTTTGATTAAACTTGATTTCAGTTTAAACTTTCATAACAGCAGTGATGACTTGTTGTTGGGAATAAGTTACTATGGCTCTGGATGGTTTCATTATACCAATTGTTGGATACAATAATATGAATATTAGTTATTCACTATTATTTCATCTTTTGTGATGATGTGAATATGTGGCATGCTAAGCTGGGTCATATTGGCCCACTGACAACTATTTACATAAGCTAAGAAGGCTTATTAGGCAATATTGAAAAAGTCAATCCGTCTGTTTGAAAATATTGCCTAGCTGGATAGATAATGAGCAAACCAGTTGGAAAATGAAGAAGAGCTGAGTTTTCTTTGCAGTTGATCCATTGAGACATGTGATTCAACATATGTAAGAACAAGGCACGAGCTGTTTAATTCATCATATTTATAGATGATTATACTCGATTCGGATATGTTTTCGATTTCTCATAAATCTAAGGCATAAGTTGCTTTAGAGAAATATTATTTTTAAGCTTTTTTAAAAAACATTAAAAAAGCATTCGATTGAGGTCGAGAAAATCCATCTAATCAGTTCAGATATTTATGTGATGAAAAAGGAATATAAAAATAATTGACTATTCTAGCGATTTCTCAACAAAATGGAGTCGCAGAAAGAAGAAACAGGTCATAGTGAGAATGGTTAAGTTTATGGTGGCATAGGCTAATTTGCCTATCACCTTTTAGGGTGAAATTTTGTTGATTGCTGTCTAGTTATTTAACTGTATGCCGTTTAAATCAGTTACTTCCACTCCATACAAGTTGTGGATAGGTCGAAAATGAGATTTGAGTTTTTTAAGACCTTAATGTGCTTTCTATACACATGATTTCTCCCATTGGTAAGGGAAATTAAGCCCTAGAGGCATAAAAGAGTGTATTGATGGGATACTAAGAGCACTTAAAAGGGAATGCGTTATAGGTGAGCAAGAAAATGAAAAGTGTAACTGAATATAAATCACTAAATGTCACATTTTTAGTGAATAAATTTCTAAAAAAGGGCGAGATAGGTGGAGACTATCCTCTATTTGAAATCTTGGATAGTGATGGTGACTCTACTAGGGCATCTAATCCAAGTGGGAGCAATGTGAGAAGTGAGGAATTTGTTTCGAACTAGTCTCAATTGCAGTCACTTGATATGAAGGAGATGTCGTCGTTGTCTGATCAAGTGGGAGCGTAATGGAGAATGATGTACTAAGTGTACGATCTTCAATGCGGCGAACAGGCCGCCAAGTGGGAGCGTAATGAAGTTTGATGTACTAAGTATACAATCCTCAATTTAGCGAACAAGTCGAAAATCGTTCTTCGTCGATTTATCGACATTGAAGATAAAGCTTTTAAGGTCGCTCCACAAAAAGAGGATGAGTGAAAGAATGTAAATGAGGCTCTAAATTGCCCTGATAAGGAAAAATGGATATAAGCAATGGAAAAAGAGATTGAGTCAATGAGATCAAACCAAGTTTGGAAACTAGTTGATCTTCTGAATAGACACAAAGCTATTGGGAGCAAATGTGTTTTCAAAGTAAAGAGTAAAACTAATGGCTCAATTGAGAGATAAAAGACTTGCCTTATGGTGAAAGGGTATAATCAATAAGATGGAACTGATTGGAAAGAGGTTTGTTCTCCTGTGGTGAGATTTACCTCAATTCACTTTATTCCGACAATAGTGATTAGTATGGATCTTGAATTATATCATATGAATGTAAGGACTACTTTTCTCAATGGAGAATAAAAAATAAAATAAAAAAATAAAAAAAATGGCCAAGAACAAAAGTATGTCGACTTTTGAGATGGATATATGGCCTTAAGCAGTCTTTGAGATAATGATATATACTTTTTCATAATGCCTTAATGGCATATGATTTTGTAATTATTAATGAAAATCATTGCATACATATCAAAAGATCCTAATATCATTATATGTTGATGAGATACTAATTGCTTGGAGCAATATGGAGGTTGTTAATACAGTGAAGAATGTTATGTTCCAATTTTGAAATAAAAAAATATGGGTGAAGCTGCATATATTCTTGAAATTAATATTTCAAGAGATCGTTCAAAGAGATCGTGGTCTCTTTCACAAGAGACTTATATGGATAAAGTCCTTGAATATTTTTGTATGCAAGACTATAAACCCAAAGATACTCCTATTGCATGAGGTGAAGGTCTGAGCCATAAAATGTGTCTTGAGACTCCTCAAGCAAATGCAAAAATGGAAATTGTTTTATATGTTAGTGTTTGAATGCTTGAAGTATACTCTGATGTGTACAAGACCTAATATTTGTTATGTGATTGGAATGATAAGCATACCAATTCAATTTAGGTCAAGTATTTTGGATTGTCTTTAAGAGAATTCTTAAGTATTTAAAAGTATTGCCGATTTTTTGTTGAGTTATCAAGGTAGAGATCTGCGCCTTAAAGGCTATATTGATATTGACTATGGAAGAGGTTTAGATGAAAGAAAATCTACTTCTGATTTGTATTCTTACTATGCAGTGACACTATATATTGGAGTAGCAAGAATCAAACGTATATAGCCTTATCCACGATAAAAATGATCTTGTGGTAATATCAGCAACAGTACAAGAGAAAGTGTGACTCAAGAGATGTTTAGTTCAGTGAGGTGTTGCTAAGGATGCTGCAGGTTCAATTATTAGTTAATTGTGATAGCCAAGTAGTAATAGCTTACACCAAAGAACGAGACCAAACATATGGTCACATAATATAATTTTGTGAAAAACATGGTTGTATGAAAAGATATCAACATACAGTACATATCTACGCACAAAATGATAGCAGATTTGTGGAGTCAATTCCTAGAGATAGCTTCCTTGGTCATGTGTTGACAATGAGATTAGTTCCCTATATTGAAATCTGGAAAAGCGTAGAAGTGGGAGTATTGAATATTTATATTTCCCAAAATTTACAATTAATGATATTTGTTGTTATTATTGATGTCTATGAGTTTGTATGACATTTGTGCATATTAATGTTTAGTGCATTATGTTGAGAAAGTATGTCGGATAGATTAGAGATTAGCTCACTCACACGCGTAATCGCCTCTATTTGTTGGGTGGCGAATAGAGATGAAACGTTTTCAAGCTTATTATCTAGGTGATAATTGAGAGCTCAAGCTTGAATTTTTTTATGTCGCCTTAACAAAAGTGTTAAGATGAGGCCATAATAAGTTATGTCCGAAAGTAAAATAATCCACATATTTCATTTTATATGTCTTGTCGGATATGAGTTCTGAAGGACTCTTTTAAAGAGAATAGATTTGTGAACTCAAGCTAGACATTAAGTATGTCCGAGCTATCATCTGTACGATATTAAGTGGGAAAACATACGCTCCATGAAAAAGGAGAGGATACCGTAATAAATATTTCATATTACGTATGCATAAGACGACCGTAAGGAGTTGGCAAGAGAATTGATCTCAATTCAATAGCCGTGTGAGACTCTTGAGAATATAAATTCCTCAATCAAATGCCCTTTTAACTCTAACCTATTCTTGAAATTTCTATTCAGTGTTTGTTGTATTAAAGTGTTGCCAATGGTCACGAGAATGATTTGATCTAATGGAACATCTATAGAAAATCGAGCTGGACTGAGATTAAAAGGTTTAAGGAAAGAGGAAAATCAATTTATTTTAAAGTCACATTCAATCTTTGTATTCACAGGTCGACCAATTATGATTATTTGAGTTTAATCATAATTGTGAATACAATATATTGTATTTGAACGCTCAAATAGATCAAGAGATATGTGATGTAAATGTAACTGATTGATCTAGGGTAATGCATACTGAATTTACTCTGAGGTTGTGTGCCCATTTTGAGCTGTTATATACTTCTAACAGGTGTATAACAACAAGCTATCATAGTATGCTGGTCGCACGGATTACTTGCCCATATGAACTTTGTAGTGAGAAGAGAAAGAGAGACATTTAGCCCCTTGTGGGCGAGTGGGAGATGATGAAAATTGGCGCCCAAATAAGGGCTAATTGGCCAATTTCCATAATTGCGATAATTGGCAATTAATAGGATTTGTTTCCTATTCTAATCGAGAGAGTAAGAGAGAGAAGATAATATCTTCTCTCCTTAGAACGTACGTTGGTTCTGACACCACTATAGACAGGAAAACTCTCTCAAAACACTCCATGGATATTCTCTCTCGACGGATGATTGACCAGCGGATCGGGATCATTTATCATCCGAAATGGGGGCTCTTTATCTATGGCTATCGAGGTATGTTCGTTTAACGTGATATACTTCTTCGATCAGTGATTCAAGTTTGATCTCAGGACTTGATGATCCAGTACAATCAACGTATACGACGATTTGATTGACGTATGGTTGCAATCCGCACTTCGTGTTTATGGGTATGATGATCTATTTAATTTCGATTCGTTTATAGATCTTAATTAGCAATTGTATGAAATATCCTTCAGGTTTCTCGATGGTTCTGTTCCTGTTTCGACCGACGAGCGGCTCATTGGAGGAAATGCAATAAGCTCGTCCAGATTTGGATCGGCAATTGTCTCACCCCCTAGATGAAGATGTTCTATTTAGTGATCCATCTGTTTATCAAAGATTTGTCGAGAAATTTATATATTTAACCATGACTAGACTTGACATATGTTATGCTATACAGATTCTTAGCCAATTCATGCATAATCCAAAACAGTCTCATATGAATGCAACGCTTAAAGTCGTGAAGTACTTGAAGGGTTGTTCGGGTTTATTAATTTTATTGTCTCGGGATAACAACATGGAGATGACAACATATAGTGACGCAGCCTACGCTACATGTCCCATGAATAGAAAATGTGTCACAGGTTTTTGCATCAAATCGTGGGATTCATTATTCTTTTGGAAAATAGAAATACTTGACCGTTTCTTTATCGTCCGCTGAAGCAGAATATCGAGCAATGACAAAAACTAGCTGTGAAATAGTCTGGATAAGAGGATTGCTTCAAGATATTGGTATATGGGTTTAAAAACCTACCATTTTGTTCTGTGACAATGATGTTGTACTTAAACTTGCGATGAATTCACTCTTTCATAAAAGGACAAAACACATAGAAATTGATTGTCATTTCATCCAGTATAAAATTCAAAATGGAGTAATCAAGACAAGAGGGATAAGAACGACAGAGCAGCCCGGAGACATCTTCACTAATCCCTTATGTCAGAGGCAACATGCGTATATATTAAGCAAGCTTGGCGTTCTTGATGTGTATCGATCACCAACTTGAAGGGGAGTGTTGAAGATACGATTGCCTTTGGAATGAAAGATCTTGATATCGACAACAATCTCATTTGATACTGATTGATTTCATTGTTCTGAATGTTAGGAATTGATTTTTATATTATTCTGTACATCTCGTTTCCCTTTTTTAAGTTAGACCTATGTATTACAAATATGACTGTTATTGCACAGTTTCAAGAAAAGAAAAAGCAATACACAATACAATTCCTCAATAACCCTATTTCATCGCTATTTCTTACATATAAAAATAAATAAAGTTGACGACCCCACAAGCTATTCCGTGGTCAAGGTATTTCTAAGCCCGTGATAGTAACATGTCTCTCTATTTTTTGGTCATTTTATGATTTTCTCGGAACGAAAGATTATGAAAGGAAACTCGTTCGAACGTGATAATGAGCTGAGCAAGGGAGCCACATACGGTCACGTGCGATGTTGTAGATAGTGGCCGCGCATGATATCGTGTGTTTTTTTTTTGGGGTCGCAAAGGTGCATATATTAAAACACATTATTTCCGACTTCAGAGAATAAGAGAGCCCATACCACAGCTGGCGGGGAGTGGGCCAGGTAGAAGGGAGGGCATTCCTGCGGTGGGTTTGACATAACTAGTCCTTGTTGGCGTCCCCTAGAGCAGAAACTAAAAGAGAAAAGTGGCGCATTTGGACCCCATTAAGCGGCCGAATTCCATCAAGATGGGGGAGGGAACTCCGCGACGACGACTGCAGCGGAATTTCACATAGTCGGACTGAAGGGTTTGACGCACACCATTGTCGTAGGCAGGTAAGGTAAGATTCAAATGGCAACCATGATTGACGTAGTGGAGTCAAGCCGATTCTGGGCAAAGCGATCCGCTACGAGTTTGATAGCTTGTTGACATGCTAGGGCTTCAACTGCTGGTGAGTTGGGAAAATAAATAATAATAATAATAATAATAATTTTTCCTTCCAATCTTTCATCTTGAAAAATCAGCCTTTTGGCTTCTTCTGAGCTACTCTCCGTTTCCAACACCTGAAGTCAATTCACGGCTTTTTGAACTGGAGCTGCGGCAACTAAATCATCGAGAATTGTATAATCGCAAGAAAAAGAAAATCAAAAGAAATAGTGGAATCACTGGCCAAATTCAAGGCACGCAAGGTCAAAGACAAAGTATGTCCTTCGTCCCAAGCCCTCTTTTCAATCCCAAGTCACAACACGCGTCAGAGACAGAGAGAGAGAGTACAGCAGCAAAACCAAAGGGCGTTGAGGCAGGTGGTGCACGACAAGCGTCGCCGAGAGACGAAGGAGGTTTCTTCACGCCTGGCCAGGGCGAGGCACTCACTCGCCGCTATCGAGAGCGGCCTCCATCGATGGCCCTAGGCAAAGCTGCTCAGCCCTTGCCGATGGCCTGACCAGCCGGCAAAACCATGGGAAAAATCAAAGGAAAAAAAAAAGAAAAAGTAAAAAATAAATGACGAAAAAGTCCCCTAATCAAGTCTCTTTTGTTATGAATAATTCATTTCACGCGTTTATCTGAGATAATGTTTACTTGAAATCTTTATTTAAGATAATGAGGTCACTTCAAACTCTTATTTGAAATTTATCCTGATATAAATGGTCTCAAAATTTTTGCTCAATGTGTAATGTAGTGATCAAACTTTTAATTTGTCAATTAATCCATAAATTTTTCATATATATTCAGTTCAATCCATGATACGCATAAGGGTGTTCAATATCATATTTTCATTTATTCAAGGATTTTTTCAAATCACTTGGGGATTGTCGTATTAGCTACTATTCTCATTTGGCAAGAGAGAGGTAGAAGTGTTCGAATCCCACTTTCGGGTGAAGTGGGATAAGGATGGGTGAGGAGCGAGCACTGTTTTACTTTTTGCATACGGCACATCGCGTGCACAGCATGACTTGTTTATTAGAATATGATAGGATAAAACCAGATAAAAAAAGGATATATTTTTATAGTGCAAAAACTAAATTGAACATGCGAGACTGCCTTGAATAAATTAAAATGTTAAGAATCGTATTATATATCACATTAAAGTTTAAGAATCATATTGTATAAATTAAGGATGGGCATGATAACACTTTTGGAAGTGGATTTCTACTCCAGAAGTACTTCTAGAGCAGAAATCTGTTTAGTAATGTGACTTTTAAAATAGAAATACGTTTGCTAAATTTTTTTACTTCTGAAGTGAATTTTACTTCCGAAGTTGTTTTCCCCTAATTTCAGAAGTTAGAAGAAAAATAACTTCTCAAGCTCAAGAAGTACTTTTTGCCTCACTCTCTTTTCATTATGCTCTCACTCTATTTTCGATCATACTTGCTGCCATCCAACGCCAACCTCCACCTGCTGCCCCCACCATCACCGCCAACCATTACCTATCCCTCCCATCGCAGACCTCCACTGACCACCGTCACTCGACGACCGCTCCCAATAACCAACCATAGTTGACCTTCGCCAACCGTTGTCGATCACCACTAATTGCCAGCCATCACCGTCGCCAACGGTCGCTGACCTCCATTAGCCGTTGCCAACCGCCAACTACCGCTGTCGTTGCTCATCGTCAACATTCGCCAACCATGATCGCTGCCAATCGCCAATCTTCGTTGGTTGCAACTGCCACCAATCGCCTCCCTTGCCACCAACCATCAACCGTCATGCCGATCGTTGCAGTAGGAAAAATATTTTTTAAAATTAAATAATATTTTTAATAATAAAAATTATTTTTAAAGAAGTGTAAAAAGTTCAAAAATGAAGTAGAATTTTTTTAGCCATCAATAATAATTTTTCATAAAAGATTTTGTGTTATAATATTTTAGAATTAAAAATTTAACTGTTATTAAATGAATTTATCTAATTATAAATAAATTTCGGAGCAGAAGTAAAAAAATTAATTTTTGATTTTGAGAAGAAATAAAAAAATTAATTTTTATTTTAAAGGAGAATTAAAAAAAAATTAGTTTTTGATCAAAAGTTGATTTATGCGGTAGTAACTTTGTCGTGGGCGCCCTAAAAGTTCATGATCATTATGGGTTTAATCAAAGTTTAAGGATGGTTTGGTCATTTTCCCTTTTCAACTTAAGTAGCGTGGGGTCCATCTTCTTTACTTCTCCCGCTTGACAGCGAGCCATTTCAGAGAGAGAGAGAGAGAGAGAGAGAGAGAGAGAGGTCAGTGGAAAATGGAGGAGGGAGTGTGCGTGACCGGGGCGGGAGGATTCGTCGCCTCGTGGATCGTCAAGTTCCTCCTCTCCAAGGGCTACATCGTCCATGGAACCGTTCGACAACTGGGTCTCTCTCTCTCTCTCTCTCTTCAATTTCTTTTCCTATTTCTCCCTACTTTTGTGTTCCTGGTCTTGAACTAGCGCTTTGCCTTTATCCGCTATGGATGGTGAGAGACATTTACGTAATCGTTTCGCGCTCCCCTGGTTCTCCCCCTGATTGACCTTGCACTTTTATGTGTTATTCCTTATTTGGGACAAGAGATGTAGTAGGCTAGTAGTCACCGACCGTGGCTACTGCCACACTTGACGGTTAGTTTGCCAGAGCTAAATTTCTGAGTTGTAGCAACATCCGTCAGTCCATGGCTTTTGGGTCAACGCGTACCCTGTTGGAACAACTTTTGCCTTCTTGTTCCATGATGTTCCGTGGCTTCGAAACGCACCCAGTTGCTTTTTTTATTCATTTGTAATGCGTGCTCCCACATTGGGGCTTTTGTCATTCATTGAAATTCTATCCTCTGTTGAACAAGACCAGGGATTCTCAGCTGTTCACATGATCTAAATTGTAACACGAAACAAGGATATGCTGCGCGGAGTGAGACTCTACAGTTAAGCTACCTTAACCATGTTAAGGAAATCTGCTAGGAGTATGCAAAGTCTCATAGGAGCATGTTATGTAAAGTCTGTCTAGTCTTTTACGGTAATTTGGTTTGGTTTTGTTCCGGTCAATTGTTTACAAGATCCTTTATTTTAATTATCTGTATATTATCTTGGGTATATGTGCAGACAGGAGGTACAACCACTTGAACAAATTCGAGAATGCATCTGAAAACTTGAAACTCTTCGAAGCAGACTTGCTGGATTACGATTCGCTTCTTTCTGCTATTGAAGGATGTACTGGCGTTTTACATGTCGCTAGTCCAGTTCCTTCCTCCTCTGTACAGAATCCTGAGGCAAGAACATGTCCATCCAGCACTAGCAGACTACTGTACTTGTCTAAGTTGGTTTTAGCGTGTAATCCACGTGTGTTGCATTCTCATCGCTGTCCTTATCGCTTTTGGAAGGAATTTACTGCATGTTACAAATCCTTTATGCATTTTAAGCTGCTTAAGTCAATGAAAAGGATATTTCTTGTCCTTTTCACACATCTAATTAACTTGTCCCAGATAGAGCTGCTTGAACCTGCTGTAAAGGGAACACTAAATGTTCTCAAGGCATGTTCCGAAGCAAAAGTGAAGCGAGTTGTTTATGTATCATCTATCTCTGCAATTGTAATGAATCCGATGTGGCCAAAGGAGCAAGTGAAGGATGAAACTTGTTGGTCGGACAAGGAATACTGCATTACCACCAAGGTATCTTGTAACTGACTCTCTTATGTTACGGGCTTTAATCACATGATCTATTCGCAACACAACTAGTGAATTTTTTGTATGGATGCTACTGTTATCTTCAATTGTGCTGATATTTTTTTGAACAATCACGTTCCTTTAGAAGTGGGAATACAAAATTAAGACTTTTATGTAGAATAACTCGTTTAAAAACTCTAAAATTGCAATCAGATCCAGATGGATGCTTCGCATGCATAATTTTCCTGGAGAAGTAGTATTTCTTCCTGCTCTTGGACCATGTTGATTCCGTAATCTTGTTGGAATAACTTGCTTGGTAAAGTGCATTTTCTTTAGAGGCAATTAGCGATTGTCCCCTGATTTTTTTCCTTGTTTCATTTCGCTACAAGTTTGATTTGGGTCATACTGCCCCCAAAGTTCTCCTAATTGTCCCAAGATCACCCCTCAACTTCCTTGATGGTCTCTATTTAGCGGATTGGATTAGATGACTTGCAGTTGAAATATCTCCGAGGTCAATTTCGCCACATGAACTGTCATTTCTTTAGTGAAGAGATATATCATGTGCAATTCAGGATCATGCCATTTGCTTGGAGTGGAATTGAAAGAACTGAGTCAGAATTGACATCTGGTGGGAAATTTATGCTCAGAACACTTACAGCTGCATGTCACGCGATCAAAATATGACCAAGTTTGCTTTGGTGGTTGAGGCTTTAGCTTCATACATCAATCATCAACAACACCATTAGCTTCATCTAAGACAAAAAAGTAAATGAAAAAATAAATAAGACTTCATAAGGCAATCTGCCGCAAATCGAATTTTTTGGTCAACATCAACATCAACAACACCTTTATCCCAAACTAGTTGGGGTCGGCGGTCGATGAACCCCAAAGAATCATAAAAAAAATCGAATTTTTTGGTAATGGGTAAAAATTCAGGGGAAATCTTGAATTTCCCTTTTGTAAACATAGATTGCGAGAACAATGTGCATTTCCTGTAGTTTGCTTTGTTTAGGGATATTATACTCAGTTCTTTCCTAAGTTTTCATACTTTCCTCCATCTATCACCTCGATATAATTACAAGTTGGAGTATATCTACTATGTATTGACTTCTCAAGTTTTCTTTATATCTGCCATAGTTTGCCATGAACTTCTGAGCAACCCTAGTTGTACTTTCGTTGAGGAGGTATTCTTTTTCTTTTACTAGTTGTAGAAATTCTCAGTTTGAGTAATTCATCAATATGCTTTGTTGTTGGGGGGTATAGCTTTACCTTATTGTCATGCCAGTTTGAGGTATAAGTCTGAGGCACATGTATTTATAGCTGCATTAATAACTATTCTACTTATGCCGTAGAACTGGTATAGCTTGTCAAAGAGGGAAGCAGAAAGTGCTGCTGTTGAGTTTGCAAAAGAAAATGGGCTTGATATGGTAAGCATTTGCCCCGCCCTTGTTTTTGGGCCTCTTCTACAGTCCACAGTGAATGCAAGCAGCTTGGTCCTCGTAAAGCTTATAGAAGGCACTTATATGAGGCTTGTTAATGGTAATTATTTCTGCCAAGCATATGCTATACTCTTACAACTGTTGACATCGCTTTGTATCATCTCTGGAACCTGTAGGCATTTGTTGTGTGTGAGCATGAATGTCTGATGTGTACCCATGATGTGTGTTTTTTCTGATGTTTTTAGTTATATACATAAAGATATCTTGAATTATCTAATACTTCTGTATTACCAGTTTTTATTACATACAAGGGGTGCCTTTGTATAAGATTCCTGTGAGTAGTTTGTGACAAGTGATTAGAGAAAAATTTCACTTTGCAATTACTATGGTGGTGGTATCGCCAAGCATAGTCAGGGTAATATGAGGCTAGAAATTCTGTAGAAAGTAGAAACCAGGTAATGCTATTTCATCTGCGTGCTTTGGTTTGCATATTTCTGGATTGAAGATCAAGGAAGCAGGGATCGATGAGATTTTGCTTATTTCTCCTTACTTTAAATAGAGTTTATCTAATGAAACTCATCATGCACTTATTTTCCATTTCATGCCTGAATGCCTATAGTGGGCTTATAAGAGCTGGCCCTTGCAGTCGAGAGGAACTGGTCTGATTTGCTTTGAAAATGAGTACTTTAAATAACAAAGCTATGACAGAAAAAGGCCTTAGCCTCTTGATTGTCTTGTTTCTTTCCGTTTCAGAAAGGTGTTTTTTGGTGTGTGCTAATTATGAAAATGTCCATCTCTTGTTCATGAATTTTCCACGGAGGTTCTTAAAGATACATTGCAGCTTTTCACGACACAAACTTTGCAAATATGCATGAGAACCTGCCATATAGAATAATGGCCTGCCTGATGGCATGATACACAGATGGGGATGATTCCATGCCAAACAAGCTCAGAAATATAGTGGATGTGCGTGATGTAGCTGCAGCTGTACTTCTGGGATATGAAAATCCCAAGGCAGAAGGGCGTTACATATGCACGGCACATGCTATCATGACTCGTGATGTGGTGGTCAAGCTAAGGAGTTTATACCCAAATTACAGTTATCCACAATAGTGAGTTGCCCAATTCTATAATTTCAGAATCAATATGCTACTACCTTCTTAGTTGAATTTATTTCTTAAGTGAAGTAGAATTATGGCATAACATATCCATCAGATGCTGCATCCTTTTTTAAGGTTACGATCCATAAATAAATGGTGGGAAATTTACGCGATTTCCTAATAACTTCGAGATTATCTGTTGTTAGAAAGTCCAATCCAAAAGCTTAAGCTGTTAAGTAGAGGGAGACCGCATGAATATAAAGAGTATATAAGACTTATTCACAAGCGATGTGGGACAACAACAACAACTTCAGCACCCCTTCTCACGTGCAAACCGGATTATGAGCGGCACGTGGAAATTGACTAATGGAGGGTGGGCCCACATACGTGAAAAGAATAACACAGACTCTGATACCATGTTATTTAATAAAAGAGCAATCTGTTTTATTTCTGAGGTAAGAATGAGTACTTATAGGCTTAGGGTTAAGCCTAGTACAATTACAGTAATATCCCCAACTTGCTAACACTGTAAAGTAATAAACACAACATCTATGTTAAGCAAAATGGCGGAGGCAAGGTACAAACACAAACAAACAAGCGAGGAAAAAAAAAACAGAGAATTCAAGTAGTTTGGCCAGGTGTGCCTACTCTATGGATGTTCCACTATAATCAACAGAACGAGATTACAATTGCTTGCAACACATAGTTTGCAAGTGTCTCCCGACCCAGGTATGCCTGGAAAGACTTACCAACTCAAATGAAAGAGATACAAAGTGTTTACCTTACACACTCCCACTCCATCACGGCTCCTTGATCTCTATTAAGTTAGAGTTTTCTTTTTCTTTGGTCTGACTCGAGTTAGACTTGACATCTGTACCTCAGTGACGTCTGCATAATAGCTGCCATTCCTCGCTTCTTCATTCCGGACATCCGTTCCGTAACTTAGGACGTCTGACCCACGTCCTCTCCCACTCTGAACGATCTCGCTTGCTTCGGGTGTCCTCGAACTTCAATCTCGAGTCAATTCCTAATCGAATTGGGTGTAAACTTCTAGCTAGATGCACCTTAGTGGGAAGTCTGAACTTCTAGATCATTGGTCATCTCTCCCGAGGCCCCTTTGAAGGTTGCTCAATCACCACAATCAGTGCTTCACCTTCAGCTCAGTGCATTGTGATAGCTGTCATGTTCATAACATGTAGCAAAGTAGGTACTCTGTCTAGCTGAATATTGAAGCATTTTGACACTTTGCTGAAGTAGCTTCCCCGAGTCACTCGCACAACCTCAACCTTGTTCTCTTTCTGCGTCTCAGTTCCCAACACTTCTTCCGGAGCTCCCCCAAATCATCCGTCTCCACATTTGCATTTGCATTTAACCATAGCTCCAGCTCATCCACCTCCGTTGACCGATTCCACTTAGTTATCACCTCAGAATTTCTGTCAGTTGCTAGGGAATCTGGCAACAATATAGAAACTGTCACTTCTCTAACACCCTCCTTATCTCTAGGCTCTCATGATGCTCCACTTGTCTCTGATTACTGTCCAAATCTCTCTCTACAATTGATCCCTCATCTCTATAATGAAATGGAGCAGATTCGTGGAAGGATTTGTGCTGTGTGCAAGGCCGAGTATGCACCTCTTTGCCATTGACTACAGCGTGCCGTCACTTACACAAGCATAAGCAGGGGAATCGAACACTTTTAGTCCGATGTAGTCATTGGGCTTACTTGACCATATTTCTTAGTGAGTTTTTATACCCAATTGTTGGTGATGGTGATTTGTTCACTAAATAACAAGTGGTATATGCCGCTTCAGCCCAGAAATTCTCACCAAATCTACTAATGGAGAGTAAAGAGCGAGCTTTCCCAATAGATTATGTTAATCTATTTTGTGACTTCGATTGGATGTGGTGTGTTGGCAACATTGCAATTCTTTACTGTGCCTTTTTGGGCGCAAAACATGCTTAACTCCTGTGAACATAACTCCAACTTTTGTTAGCTCTCAGACACATGATCTTCCTCCCTGTTTGCTCGTCAATCATTGCCTTCATATGGTGAACTGACCAAGCACTTCGCCTCATACTTGAGAAATTAGACCTAGACCCTCTTATCAAAATTATCCAGAAAATAAAAAAAGACAACAAAGACCTGGTACCTCCCTTTTCGACAGCATTGAGAAGGCCCCCGTAAATCTCAGTCAATCTAATCTGCTGTACCTAGGTTCTTTGATTTGCTGCACTGAATCGCACCTGTGCTACTTGCTGAGCTTGCAATGCTCGCAAAAGTCTAGCTTCCCCATCCTTTGGCCGCACAAAAAAAAATTCCCACTCAGTATGTTCATCCGTCGCTTTGGTATGTGCTCCAATCGCTGGTGTCATAGATGTGTCACCTCTTGATTCGCAGATCCGGAAGATCACCAAGACCATCTCTGTTGATCCCTTGAAGGAAGTATGATCCTTGGTCACTTTTTCCTCTCATCATGGTAAGCACACCTTTCAAGACTTGCAATACTCCACTGTGAGCAGAGAACCAGTATGCAATATCATTAAGGGTACTCAATGAGGTAAGGTTTCTCTTCAACTCCAATACATGCCTCACCTCAATCAGCGTCCTCAGCACGCCATCGTGCAGCTTGATCTAAACCATTCATCGGGAGAGATCGTGCGATGGACGTGCTAATTCCTTCGGAATTCTCACTGCCAAGCTGAACGTCAGGCCTTGATATGGTCAGATTGTTGAAGTCCTCTTTTTTGCCTAGCCGAGACAAGGTTGGATGTCACCGGATGTCCGATCCTACACCTTGGAGGTCTGTGAGCATCGATTCGAATGCACAGTAGGTGGTGCAATCCTTGCTTCTTTGTTCCAGATATCCCTTCCTTAACTAAGGACATCTGCCTCATGTCTTCATGCACTCCGAACCATCTCACTTGCTTCGGTTGTTCTCGAATTCCAGTCTCAAGTCGATTCCAAATTGAATTGGGCCTAAAATTCGGCCCACGTTCAACAGTCTTAAATTTTGTTGTGAGTAGTGAAATTTTTTGTTTAGGTGACTTCATTTTCTATATGATTCCAATTGGGGTCAGTTTGCAATTTACTCGAGGGAATGAACTTTATGGTGAATGATACTTATGGGAGATTAAGGTGACAGATGATCTATATATAACACGGCAATGGTAGCTTTGCTTTCGTTTTTCCCATGTCTAGTTGATATACGACCAATTGAAAAAAAATTCACAATTGCAGTAACCTCAACATCAACATCAAAATCAACAACACCTTTAACCCAAACTAGTTGGGTTCGGCGGTCGATGAACCCCAAAGAATCATAAATAATTGCAGTAACCTAATAGAAAAAAATAGTACAAATGCTGAATGATAGAAAAAACGAGTAGCCCTAATAATGTCTGATTTGTGCAAACACATTCATTAACTTGCAAGTTGCGAACTTTTTTTTTTTTTTCTGTTGATTTTGTAATCTTATCTTACTTCGTTACTTGCTTCTAGCCTTTGCGAGACTGATGAAGAAGATAGGCTGAGCTCGGCAAAACTGCAGAGGCTAGGCTGGTCTTACAGGCCACTGGAGGAAACTTTGGTTGATTCCATTGAAAGCTACCAGAAGGCTGGATTGTTGAACGGCAAATAATTCAGGTAATAATGATTTTACATAGTCGTCAACCTAAAATCACTTTCATTTCATGACTTCATCATGCATGACGCAGTAGCAATTGTTGGTTATTTCAGCCTTGGACACTAGTATGCGGTTTGCTGCTTATTTGGAGTCCTTGGCACTGTGGAGACAGTTTCTTTCGGAAGGTACCATGTACTGATGAAATTGTTTGTTTGTTGTAATGAGGATTCAACATTAGCATTATGCATTGTATAGGTGCTGTTTGTCTCGTGTAGAGGCATAATTTCTCAAAGACTTGTTAATTATGCCATTATGAAAAACTAATCTCAAATTGAAGTAATCTATTCTGTCTGAACGAGCTCTGTTTTGTTGTCCCCTTGCTTTTACATATGCGGCTGTCTTTTAATCACCTTTCTATTGATAATTTGGGTCATGCAGTTCTGCAAGTACTAATGTGCATGATAATTGCAAATTTTGGTGGACAAGTTAGAAAGAATTGAATTCGTCGCGCCTGAATAAGAAGACGACATCGACTATCGAGCTTAGATTTTTATCAAGGGCCTGGGGCGAAATCCCATTCTTGTACATGGTCTTGGGAACTGAGCACCTTGGACCGTTTATCTCTCCTGAGGAGATGAAAGGCTTTGGTCCTAATCAGATGATATTCATGGACATGAAACTTTGCGCGTAATGGATATTCTAATGGAAGGACCTTTCCTTCTTTCTTTTTCGTTTTTTGCCTTATTGCGACCTATATCTGGAGCAAATCTTGGCAAACGTCGTGCAGCCATTGCATACGATCGATGGACTCGACTCTGACTAATCTTCTGGAGTTAGATTCCAAATCTCGAACTTCAATCTTTTGAGTCAATACCAATCTTGAGTCGGGGTAGAGATGTTAGGCTGCGAACTAAACCAATTATGGGAGGATTGCCAATTCGGTTGATCACGCGAGAACCGTCGGCCTTGTCTCCTCCGACCAGATCTTCGGCACCCAGAATTGAGTCCACGCTCAGACCTTGAAAATGATGAATTGGTTGAAGTGGCATGACAGATCAAAGCATAATGGTTATCCAATGAAGATGTGGTATTCGATTTTCAAAGAATTCTTTTTTCTAGTTCGAGGAGGACTGAATCACCGAGTCCATGTCAGGAACGAAGCAATTGATTGCGGAATTCGAATGCCAAAAATGATCAAACATTGATTGATCGGGTTTCTTGACAACATTCTAAAAATCAAGTTTGGTCCAATTTCCTTGGCTGCACAGCGATTAGCAAAGCGTCGTCCTAAAGCGAGCCAAATCTCCCGAGGTATCTAAAGGTTATGAACTTCATGGAAAATCTTGCCTGAGAGTCAAATTGACCAAACTATGAATGCATTGATCTGTACTGATGAAGGCGAAATACGAGGTAACGACCACCATTCTAATCAATGATAAGCTTTGATTGACGCTGAAAAGATCATCCCGCATAGCCCAAAGCCCAACACATCGTTACATAATAAAATAGGTTGAAATAAAGATTTCCACAGAGGATAATTGTTTGCATCAAGGTTGATGGAGATGAGACTTGTGATGTTGGGGAGGATAAAAGACGGCGAGATGGATTGCGCGACCGTAATTTGAGTAGCAATAAAAATCCAAGCAGCAAGGAAGAGGGGAGAAAAAGGTAAAAGTGGACGCAATGTTGTTGAGGAGCGATGTAAAATTGGGATAAATAGAAAGAGAAGATGACAGACGGTAGGGAAAACAATAAATAAAAAATTGAAATTGTATTGAGCATAGTTGAGATGGCAACCGGAGCAAAGGAAGTGTTGAGTTTGGATAGAAATGTTTAAAAAATCGACTCAGTTTATATGCCATGTTGGCGTTTGGAGTTGAGCAGGAAATAACGACAAAGTTTTTATGATTGCTCAACCCCAATTAAAATTGCATTATACATATTCATAAGAGTGATTAATTAAAGACAAATTATAGATTAAAATAAAATTACAGAAAGACCCCATAATACATATAAATTCAAAAAGAGTTGTTATAGGGGGAATGATACTCGTTGGTACCGGATTCAAAGGATTAGTGCATCGTTCAAGGCAACATAAGAACATTCCTTTGAAAACCAAAAAGAATAATTTTTTCGAGAGGGAAATCAGAGATATTTTGTTCCACCACAGAGAATTATTTGATTCTTCCATTTCAAAAAAATTTCATGATCCATCAGAACAATCATTTACAGCATTTAATGATTCCTAAAGGTGGATTCATACTTTTTGAATTTTAATAAAAAAAACTCTTTATTTATGGTCATTTTATGTGGTAATCGAATAATTTTTATTCTATTATTGAAAAAAATCCTAAAATAATCAACTATATTTTTATTCTATTTAGAAACAAGGAAATTAAATAAATAAGAATTCAATATATCTAAATATATAAAACGGATAGAATAAAGAAAAGAAATAAAAAAATAAAGAATAAATAGAAAAAACGTGAAGTGATACATCAATGAGAAGTTTATTTGATAAGTTTAATGGATTTTTTGTGGAGGGAAAGAGGACAAAACCAAAACTCATCTTTCTTGAAAAGTGGAAGAAAAAAGCCGCTTCATTAAGAAATTCAAAAATTAGATTAGAAAAGGGCCCTGCTACAAAAAAGAAAAGAAAAGAAAAGAAAGAGGGCTGGAATCTACACATTGATTCTTTCGATACATCTATGGACAACGGTATCGAGCGAATCGGCTGGGTGTCTAGGGCAAAGCAGACAAAGATCATTCACAACAACTAAACCAACATACATCTTTTATTCCCAGTACGGGTGACCGGTTCCAAGATGTATATTTCTCACCCTAGAACCGATAATCATCTGCTAGTGGCCGGTTTTGCAAAATGTAAAAGGTGAAACACCCGCTCGTTTCATGAATCCACCGAAAAATTGAACCACTGGTCCGGTCCTATACCAAGTTATATCCCGATTACAGTCCTACCGAGCACCAACATCAATTTTTTTAAAAAAAGGAACCAATCCCTAGCGGTTGAAGGAGGAAAATTTTCTATGATACAAGATAATAATGAGGACAACGATTTAGTACCACCGCCAAATGAAAAATTATCAATATCCAAGATGGCAAACATTGTTAGATTTGCAAAAGTTATTTCAAAAGAACATACATTTATATGATATAAAAGGACCGATCCGGTGGATGGTTCCCATCAAGAATTGGGAATCGAACCGGCACATACCTGTTCCAAAAAATCGAAATCGAAAATCGATCTATACCCCTCGATTATCATCTAAAATAAGTCGGTTGGATACGATTCGATCCGATTTGAATGGGTCATAGTTGTTTTTTTCCCCCTCATCCATAGTGTCCTTTCTTTTGGTTCCTCTGTGTGGAGGCTCCAAAGTTGATTCACCATCAAGCTCATAACAGGTGACAAGAGAAAGGAAACATCCAGCTGTCAATTCTCTGTGATCTCTTTACGTTTTGCTCACCCACCCATCCAAATCAAAAGGAGCAGAAGAAGAAACAACAATTAAGTGACAGGAGGGGCCCCACGCAGAGTTTCCTTAATCGGATTGCAATTTCAAGTGCGGTGGTGGTGGTGGTGGTGGTGGTGGTGGTGGCCCCCACACGAGGGTGCCCAACCGGGGCCCGGTCGCCACCCCCACCCCCCCACTTGACCCGGCGTGACCCGAAGCTTCGTGTCCAATCAAATCAGTGGGAACGCGAGGAGACCTCCTCCTTCTTCCTTGATTCTCCCTCTCTTCCCTTTTGGGTTCTCCTTGGACAGCCGCCGGGGGACTTTCCTGGCATCGCCCTGAGCTTGTTCCTTAGCAATTGCACGACCCCTCCCAATTTGGTCTTTCGTATCATTAGTGAAGGAAAAGATTAGGTAATTAGCGGACGCATATGGATGATAATGATGCATGCTAATGAATGTCCACGTCACAAGACCTGCTTGTCATCATGTCATTTTTGGAGTGGGTCCCTATCCCAATGAGCTCGGCGAATGCGTGGATAGCTTAGCTCTAATCGGCCTTATCCGATGCCCCCACGACCTATTAATTGTTTGAGGAAAGGATGTATCTGAGTCGGTTCATCTTTTGAGAGGATGACCAACTTTTGTTCTCCGTGAAGACTGTACCGTATGCCTCCGTTTTGGCAAGAAGGGTTGGCTACGGTTTTATGGTTGCAGTTTTCTCAATAACATGTCGGGCAATTTAATTTTACACCATGCTCTTCAATCTGGACTGCTGTGCGGCAAAGTGGGCAGATGAAACTCTGGAAAAATTGTGGAAAAAGTACTAAACCTTTCGCCCTTTTGTCAATTCAGTCTTTAAACCTTTTAAATTTACCGATCCAATCCTAAACTTTTTCATTTTTTTTTTTCGGTTCAGTCTTATTGTCCGGAAATCGATAAGGTAGGCATTGATCGTTCTACGTGGCACCGTTGACGTTGAGGTGGATAATTTTTTTCAATAGTTTTATTTAAAAAAAATCAATTTTTAGGTCTTTTTTTCCCTTTCTGGCTTCAAGGCCAGCAGCCCCACCGGTTTAGAGACGACGTGGGTTTTCGACCTTGCCTAGGGGTCATTGGCCAAATCTGGCCATGGCGAGGGCCCCAACATCGTCATCGTGGCCGACGAGGGCGAGAACCGTGATCCCTGCGGACCGTAAATCGGTGGAGCCGTCGACCTTGAACCCCGAATAAAAAGAAGGAAATAATAAAAAAAAAATTTAAAATTCTTTTATGAAATTATTATAATTTATACATGTCAGCAATTTTGGTCAATAGGACTGGATCGATAAAAGATGAAAAGGTTTAAAACTGAATTGGTAAATTGAAAAGGTTTAGGATTGAATCATCAAAAGTGCGAAAGTTTTATGACTTTTTTGACAATGTCCCTGATGAACCTCTCTTATTCTCTTGTTCCAAAGCACAAAAAACCTATCTTCTTCTTTTTCTTCTTCTATTTTCCTATTTTATTCTTTTAAGTGAGACAAATGACCAAAAGTTCTCATAATAATTGTGTTTTGTCATCTCATCTTGAAGTTCAAATCCAAACTCTTGATTTCCTCCCCCCCCCCTCTATCTCAAGTAATATTGATGTTGATGCTCAATGTAGTTTCGCATAGTCAGTCGGGTCTCCAATCAAAGAGACAACCTGGAACCCAGATAACTCGTTAAGGCGTCCGGATTTACGACCTCGAATTGATCCCTCCTATGATGCTTAAGTCAGTCAAGTGAAAATAAAAGTAAATAAGGAGACTCAGTTTTTTAAGGATTTTTTTTTTTAATTTTGTGCACGTGAATGTAGCATGTAATAAATAAAAAGTCACTAATAAACCACATGGTCTTTTGTAACGCAACAATTCTTACCAAAGGGGTAATTACTTGTTATGATTCTCGGTTGAATATGATTTAGAGACAAAGTGGTAAATTTAATCCCACAGATGTTGGATCGTGTATAATCGGTACATTGAATTACCAAAGATGATTTTTTTTTTACTGAAATAGTTACGTCAAATCCAATTAAGACACACCAAAGATTCCCAAACATGAGGATTCCATTGGAAGGGACAGCAATCAGATCCTGTGAAAAGGTCAACGGGTGAAGCATCCAACCATGCCACTGCGGCTGAGGACCACAATTTTCTGTCAGTCTCCTCTCGACAACACTCTTACAGCCGCCAAAGGGCTTCTGGAATAATAGTTTGGTCCTTTCCAATTTTCTGGGGCTGCTTCAATTAAAGATTTTCGGGTAGTCTTATTCGATATATATATATATATATATATATATATATATATATATATATATATATATGATTGCTCGTTTTATTTAAAATGTTAAGATTATGCGCACAATCACAACGAAATAAAGAGTAAAAACGAAAAAGAAAAATCGAGATACAAATATTTATCCTGATTCATCTTTAAACTAAGATTGTATCTAACAAAGGATTTTACTATAATTACTTAATCAACACCTTCCATCTCTCTATGTTTTTTTTTTGTCAGAAAACTAGTTTCCTTTATTTATCTCTGCAGATTCGAACCCAAACAGCCCAAAGTACAGGCATCAGAGCAAAGAAGGTCCCAAAGGCTTTGGGGGATTAGACAACCAAAACTCGAAAAGGGAAAACCTTACATTTCTTCATTACAACTCTTAATTATAGGAGAAATAGATTATATATAGTAGTAGCTATTCATGCACTCAAATTCAAACTACCAATTAAAATACGAGCTCAAATTATAAAAACCCTATGGCGTCCAGGAGATCCCATTACTTTCTTATTGACGAGGAATATGAATCGCATTTCAGTACAAAAGTGTTCTTCTACTTTTTAAAAATCATCACCGTTAATCCTTCAATTGTAATATTTTCTCTTTCTCAGTCTACTTTTGCTCATCGGAACGCTGACATGGACGTCACAATACATGTGCTATGTTATAATTCCCCCAAATCATTATGTAGCCCAAAATAAGTGCCACATTAGGCAACATAAAAGGGTTTGGGGGCAAGGGCGGGTAGACGTCCATGAAGTCCACCATGGTCGCAAGCTCAGCTTCTGAGCTCGCGGTGTCCGGGGCCTTTCGAGCGTAAGGTCGCTGCCGCCATGTCTGCCCGATTGGAGCTCTCGGCAGCTATGGTCGCTCACTTGGTGGTTTCGAGTGGATACAAACCATGATTTGTGCATTGTTGTGGTGTAAGATATTGTGAGCTTTTGATTTGGAAAGGCTTGAAAGAAGAAGGGTCAGGTTTCGCGCGCGAGAGAGAATATTGCCCCATTTGTTAAATTCCCTCACTCAATTTAAAGGAATTTACGAATTAAGAAAAGGATTTGATTATCAATTTCAACCACAAAATTCTTTGGTTTGATTTCGAGGATAAAGTTAATGTTTAAACTATCATGAAAAGAAGTAATACCAGTTAAGAATAAAATGATAGGTAAAGGGTTTGATCTATCTTTTCATACGGTTTAAACTATCATGAAAAGAAGACGAGTGATTTGTGGAATAGATGAAGTTTCAACAGTTATTTTGAATTCAAATTCTTTCGTGTGAAGTTTGAAATTTAAATTTGGAAGACAAGAAATTCATTGATTACTTGCCAGTCAACTAATTTATCGTCAATCATAATTTTGTCCATCTATGGTCATGCGTAGGGGAGAGCATGAGTCAGGTGGGCCGGCTCCAAATCTAAATCATGATACCGATCCTGTTATAATCGGTTTCCAGTTTTTGGAATCAATAGCCGATCCCATTTATCTTGAAACATATTTTGGAACCGACCTTGTTTTTTGGTTTGATTTCAGGGTCTATTCGAAAATCTATTTTTCTTTTTTTCTTCAAAATAATATGAGTATTGATAAAATGAGCACTCAAAATTAAAATCCACCGAAAGGAACAATCCAACAAATAAAAATTACAATTCCACGAATGAATCATGTGGCATCTATTTCTTGCTGTGATACTTTCCTTTGACCTATTATGTTATCTCCACCTCAACCCCCCACCTTCACAAGGTGGCGACCAGCTAGTATTTAAAGAAAGCAGCACAGGGAAGGCAAAGAATCAGCACATTTTTCGATTAACAAAATGCATGACAATCTTTAACTGTCCCCACAAGAACAATTCAACGAAAGATTGTAAGAACAACAAAAGATCCCGAAGAACGAGTCCAATGAGCATAACTCATCCTCCTAGAGCGATATCAAGAGCCAATTTACTTGGTATGAAATCTCTCACAAAGACCTCATATTCATACATAAAGAAAAATCGGGACTTAGGGTTTCTTTTTTTTTTTTAATAACTACCAAAAATCGGTCTGGGTGGGCCTACATCTAGAAACGAAAACCGAACCGGTTTAAACTAGTTCCCAAAGTTAGAACCGATATCCGAACTGGTTTGAACGGGAACCGATTCTCGATCCTATTTTTCGGGTGGGTCGATCCGGGTTCCGGATCAATCCGGTCCGATTGCACACTCCTCATGCGTGGTCATGGTATATTTTAAATGTGTGCAATGTGCATGAAGTTTTCGAGGAATTTTTCCTTTTTATAAAATTTTGGATTGAATTGGTTGTCAAATTTGCTTAACTAAAGGTATAAAGAAACGACGGATCATGGCATGATGAATAGTGCGTCCTGGGCACTTAATTTACAAATTTCGTGAGATTGGTCGGGTGTCGTAATATAGAATAACTCACCCCTACTCCCCGTTAGCATCGTAGTAAGACAACGGTAAATGGCTCGCTTAAATGTTCGGTCGATATCGACTAAAATCGAACCTTTCATAGAAAATAATCTTGATTAATTTTATTCTTTGGATCAATTTGATGGAATCCCCGTATCTATACAAGCTCAATATCAGTACACCATACACACACACAAAAATTTTAGTCATTGGTTATTTTACTTTTTAATATCTAATAAAATGTCGCATTTATTATTGATTGATTGTTTGTAAACAAATAAAGTGGTGCCTTCTTGTTGTCCCACATAGAAAAAAGGAGAGAGTGCGATGCCAATATATTAGTGAAAGGCTTTTCCGATTTTCCCAATCCAGACAATCGGGTGAGAGGGCATAACTTCATCAAGTAGTTTTAATTATTTTCGACTTTGATCTTTTATTTTGCCTAACCGCTCTTGCAACTTTCGAAAGGTTGCGATTTTTAGACATGATAGTTTTCGGACATGAAGAGTTGTGTCCAAATTTATAGTTTGTGCGTATGAAAAGTTGTGTTCTATGCGCTATTATGTACTCAAGAATTATGTTCAATATTTTATACTACAACTTCCATTTTTGTTTCTCTAAAAGGATATAAATTCATTGTTTCCAATTGTTTCCCTCTTTAGAGTTCTTGGAGAAACATAAAAAATTTTATTGATATTCTTATTTCGCGACTCTGTTGTATCTTGGAGTATTTTTGCCAATAACAATTAGTAAAATTGTGGGACAAATAATTTAAAGTGTTATCGCGTCTTAAATCCGCTAAAGTTCCCAACACATGCTAAAGGTTAACCACTACGATAAATGGGATTCATAAATCATATGCATTTGAAACATAATAAGGGATACATAAAATAAGTGATGACATCACCCTTTTGAGTTTGTTCATATAAGCTGCTTCGAATTTGCAAAATTTCTTTTATAATACTTTTATAATCTTGTTTAATAAGTTGTTCTTCGCTTAAATGTTTTGTCATTTGGTTCTTTATGCTGGAGGTCACGATTATATGTTTAAATTCTATTAATTAGTTGTTGAGATAGTTGTGTGAGATATTTACGGCCAGTAAGTACGTCTAAATTGGCACCAACTTTTCATTTTAATCGAAATAGGGCTAATTCCCTAAAAAAGCAATAACTTTAGCACTAATGACAATTTTAGCACAAACTTTTTTTGTCTTATAAAAAAGCACAAATTTTAGGTCCAATGACAATTTTGGCCTAAACTTTTTTTCATCCTATGAAAAAACACAAACTTTTACTCGAGTATCAAATTCGGCCCTCCTTAATTTGGAATCATTAGTTGTTTAATCTGGAAATTTCACGTTATTAATAAATTCACGTGGCTTGCTGATGTGAATTTAAGGCATCGTCTTCTTAGTACATAATTTGAAGTTATTCATCTGCTTCATCTCTAGCACAACTTGAAGAATGATGGTTAACCTATTCATCGTCTTTTTCATTTCACCTATAAGCATCAACTGTCTAACTGGATTCCGAAATTGTGTATTACCACCCATGAAGAGACTCCATGGACGAAATTCGCCAAGCTTATGACTAAAACCTTCTCTCTTTTTTTTTTTTAACAAGTCCAGTCAAACCCTCTCTCTAAAGAGAATGAACAACTTCATTTTCTGTGTCAATAAGATGATGAATAATATTTTAAATCTATGTCTACAAGCCACATGGGTTTATTGATGACATGAAATTGCTATATTAGACAACTAATGGTTCCAAATTAAGGAAGTCGATTTGGAGCTCGAGTTAAACTTTGTGCTTTTTCATGGGATGAAAAAAATATTTGGGTTAGAATTGTCATTGGACGTAAAATTGATTTTTTTTTAGAGATAAAAAAAGTTCGAGTCAGAATCGTCATTGGACCTAAAGTTTGGGCATTTTAAATGGAATTTGCCCTATCCAAATATAGTCTTTGACAGGTTATTGGAACTGTGCTACTTTCGTAATTTGCCTTCAGCTTAACAAGCGGATTGTGAGTAAGTCATGAAAAACTTTAGCGTCCAATGTATCGATTGTGCCCGTAATTGAACAATGATTGCCTCGAAAATCTAATATTTATTCATTGCTTCATTTTTTTTTGCTAAAAGTAAATTATTTGAAAAAATATTCTTAAAAATGATCGTTTGAAATAATTAGTCATTAATAATAATAATTTTTTCAAAATATTTTTTGTTCATTCATTTTTATAAGCGATACAAATAATCATTATTTTAAAAAAAAATGTCTCAAATTATGTATTTTTCGCGAAATAAACGAAATTATGTTAAATCAGTGGCCTGAAAACACCTGCTAATAAAATCTTGTTATGTTACCCAATTATAATTGGGCGCCAAAATTGCGGGATGCATGCCCTTGTTAATTAGTCCACCTATCTATATGAATATAATATACATTTTTTTGTACGCACAGAGGCAGCATTAACGAATATAATAATATGAAAATTCAGATAAATTATGGGGCAAGTCTGATGTTTTTTGAATTTAAGTTAATCAATATAGGAAAAAGACAGGAGAGGGAATTGAAGAGGAGAAGGAGAAGAAGAAGAAGACGGAAGAGGGTGTTTCGTTTGGTTTCGCGGCTTCTTCGTTTTCTCACTCTCCTCCATCGTTCAAGTCCTTTCATTTCAACAGTTTTTTTTGGTTCGTGCGTGTGCTCTTTTCCCACGTAAATCATGCCAATTTCTCAGACATTCCCTTCTCTGCCATCCATCTTCTTCAGCCACATACCATAACCACCATCGATGAAAAGCAACTTCTCTCTCTCCCTCTCCCCTTACGTCTATGATCGCTTAACGTTCTACTACAGTTGTCTCTTCTGCTTTCAGTATCATTGCTTCTGAAAGCTCCTTTGATTTTTCACTCTTCCTCTTTCCTCTATTCTATTCGTTGCCTTCTCTTTTTAGGACATAAATCTTTCTCTACTGCGCGATTCTTGCCTCGTTGCTTCTTGATCCCTACTATTTCACCCTTTATTGGAATACCCTTTTGTCCATTCCTTCAAATTCACTCTGTTTTTCTCAGTATATGACGGCGATATTCTGTAATCTGCATTCTCTTGGCCATATCAACGCTTAATTTTGTCAAAGTTATCATCTTTCTTGTTGTGTCCTTGTTGGGTGGTGGTTTTTTTTTGTTTTTGAATCCATGGATTATCACCAGAGTTCGAGTCCTGGATTTCAATTCGTGAATCCTGCTTTTGGAGACACCACGTACACCAAGGTGTTTGTTGGGGGTTTGGCTTGGGAGACGCAGAGCGAGACACTGAGGCAACACTTCGAGCAGTTTGGCCCGATTCTGGAGGCGGTCGTGATCACTGATAAGACCACAGGACGATCAAAAGGATACGGTTTTGTGAGTACTTGTTTCTTGACTCGTCTGTTCCTCTTCCTTCTATGTTAGTTGGGGATGATTTAATGCTTATGCATTGATACGGAAGATACTTATGGTGTCTTCTGCAAGCATCATTTTTTAAAAAAAAATTGAAATTGACTAGGAAAAAAGATCGTTGCTGTAATTTAACTTTGGAATCTAGTATATTCGAATAGGATTGTTACATCTTTTGGTGGAACGGTTATCCGAAAGTTGAATGATGACGATATTCATACGTTTCTCTGACTAGTTAGCTTTTCAGAAGTCTGGGTTTCTCCATGTGGGCAATGAGTTTTGTTGCGCCAGGTTGCTGTCTAGTGATCTTGTCCTTATGCTTCTTCGTCGTCTTGTTTTGTGTTTTTTTTTTTTTTTTGGTGCTTCGTAATTTCTTCTTCTTTTTTGCTGGTAAGTTTATTTGCACATCTGCATGTGGAGAGTGTAGGTAACTTTCCAGGAGGCTGGGGCTGCTAGGAGAGCCTGTGCAGATCCCACTCCAATAATTGATGGCAGGCGCGCAAATTGCAATTTGGCTTCACTTGGACGAGCCCGCCCGCATCCTTCTTTTGGTAATACGTCTCCCGAGGATGCCTGGTCTGCAATATTGCTTTATGTAATGGTCTATCTGATGTATGATCATTTTCATTGGTTTTCTTTTGGCAAGTTTCTTTCCGTTACAATGATATATTGAAAATCTGAAAGCGCAATAAGTAGCGAAGTTTTATATTAAGATAGAAGTATTAGGAAAGATCTGTTTTTTCTCTGTGCTTGATTTGCTTGAATTTCTGTTTCTGTTTGTTGAAAACTTTGTACCTTGTTCGCTGTCGTTGAGACGTTTTGAAATGTATTAAACAGACAATTGTCACTAATTTATCACAAAAGAGAGGAGTCACTAATTATGTACTTTTTTTTTTGGTCGGAAACTAATTAATTGTTACTAATTATGTACTTTGAGTGTGAAAGAATTGTAGATTCCATACTTATGTGAAAAGGTTTTAAATAAACCATTTGTTGCTCTAAATTGGCACAGCTGCAGTAATTGCTTTTTTTGACTGCTTGTAGATTGTATTACAATTTTGATACACTGTCTATGTTAGTCTGTCAATGTATCAATTGTATGTAGTGCTATTTGCTTCTGTTTCTCGTAGGAAACCAGAGATCATCAGCACTGTATGGAAGAGGTGCACAGCCCTACCAGGGAGCTTATACGGATTTCGGCTACCAGCAACCCGTTTACTACAGCTACCAACATGGATATATTCCTGCTTATAGGTTTATTATTTAACAGATTATTAATGTGTTCGAACTTTAAATTTCACTTGGGTTCCATCTGAGTCCTGCGCTTGAAGGTCAAGGCATCAGTAGCGTTCTGTGTCTTTTAGGTGTTATTGTGAAGGCCGAATGATCACAATGACCAGACGTGTTACTTTTCCCTTTTTCTTCCACAAGAATGTTGATCTTCAATTCATGCCTGTTTTCATTTAGCTTGGGTGTGACTGAAAATTAAGTTGGTTTTGTTAGGTAAACATGGAATATTTTAGCATATTCGATAAGAGACCAAACATCTGATCTCTCACTTTATTTGGGTATATGCACCTACTTTCGTATACTCTTTTCTTTCGTCTCCTCTGGCACTTCTTGCGTTTATCTGCCACTGAAGGAAATGTTGGTGTGGCTCTTTCAGCTGGAAAGCACCTGCATTGATTTCTAGGATCTTTTAGTTTCATCTGGAATGATCTTTTAGTTCCCTAGAACAAGCACCAGTCGTCAGGGCCGTGTTCAGTGTTTTGCAAGATTGGATATTTATATTCTAGATTTTTGTCTCGTTGGCTCTTAACCTAAACACAATAGCCTTTCTGCATCAGCACTTCAGCAGTCCACAAGAATAAGTTCTCGAGTACACATGCAATGCATGATTGTCTTGGCAATTGTATACTGAAACCTTTCAAACTGCAGTGACGTGACATCCTTTTAGGTTGGACTGTAGTAAACGTGCCTAGGGTACTTCCCCTGATGTGAAATAAAATCCACAATGATGTTTTGATTTTTGCTTTTCTCATTACAACTCTCTTGCTCCGAGATTTTTCGAGTTTATCATATTTTGCCTTTTGTTTTACCGTGCAGATATTCAGCACCCGGCCCTGAGTATGTCTACACGCAGGTACCAGACTCAAAGCCGTTCCCTGCAGAGATCCTAATAACAGTTGTACTTTGATTAGGTTTGACAAAGGGGAGCGCGCTCTGCATTTAATTTATTGTTTCACTGACCCCATTTTATCCACATCTATAATTCATTCTAGTAGGGCGTCTATAGTCCATACATGGGTCAGCAATACCTTCAGATGTATGGAGTTCAAGCGGCTATTTATCCCTACAACCAGATGGGTCAGAGCATTTTTAGCGGTCGTGGGTTCAGCACCATCCCACAGTACTCAATGCCAAGCAATCAGATCGTTCAGCTCGGTGGCCCCAGTGCTGATGCCATGACAACCTCTCAAATACCCACAATACAAGCTATGTATCATACCGGTAAGGACTCGTAATTTGGATTCTAGGAAGCGTATATGCATTAAGTTTTATTGTATATACAGGCCTTGTGAGATGCAGAATAAGGCAGTAAAGTAATATCCTGCATGGTTTAGTTTGTTTCCATCAGATCAGATTATTGCGTGGACTCCTAGAATTCCCCCTGAACAATTGCCTGATTGAAGGTTTTCTTCAAACCAATCAGAAGAGAACATAATTTTTGCACGCCATTTACTTGCTTTAATTGACAGGCGTAGCTACAGCTCTTGCGGCACAACCACAAATAATCATTCCTAGCGCACCTCCTAAGTTTATGCAGAGCAGCAGTTCTGACGGTACATCTGGGTGAGGAAGAAAAGATCAGGGTGCGCTTTTCCTTTCGCTGAATTAAAGGACTTTCATTCCGATGTCTATCTAATACTTGGTTGCTGTCAATCCACAGTTTTTCTTCGTCGTGCGGGGACTAAGATTAGTCAAGCTGCTACATCAGTTGCGGGCTTCTTCCTTTTTCCTTCCAAAGTCCGTAATTTCGCGTTCTATAGGTACGACCGTCTCTCGCATTGCTGTTTGTCAACACAAGCATAGCATATGCCCATAAGGCTATTGTAAGCTGGAGTTCCAACTAGGAGTGTAATCACTCAGACCTTTGGTGATTCTCTGTGGCCACCTATTGGATCTCCTGTGGTTTCTTGCTGATTGGTTGATTGCGTCTGGATGGAAACCTCGTTGACATCTATGAGTCCGAAAAGCGAACCCATTTTTGTGCATCCTGCTCTGCTTTGCATTGATCCATTCTCCCATTTGTTGCAACCTGCAGGTTGTCATACATTGTCATTGTCCTCATCAGGGAGTCAAAATGTCTGAACAGCTCCTGATTTCAGAGCGGCATGGGAGACTGTAGCGTCTCTTCCTCGTTCTTGCAGAGCCGAAACTCTTTGCTTGCGCTGGGTATGTGTCGTGAGCATTCGTATTCATTTTGGTGGGATGGTCCGTGGTCACTGGAGGTGGTTCTCTGGTGGTAGCCATGGAATCTACATGTTGGAATCAAGATATGGTTCTTTTTCCTAGGGCAGTCACAGCTTTTGTTGGTGTGTACATAGTACTTTGTATGTACATGTTTCTGAGTAGCGTGCATATTAGAACTAGGAGGTCCTATTGGAGATATAAACTTTGTAATCAGATGAACCTGAGAAACATAAGACGCACAATTTTCCTCCTCATTTTTTTTTTCAGGAATAATAACACTGCAGGTATCTGAATTTTTGTCAAGTGCTTCAATTTTAAATTTGGCTCAATGTAATGCTCGCATTTAATAAATGGGTTAATACCATGAAAAATCTCAAACCGGTACATTTATTTTATAAATTTACCTCAAACTATATTTTTGACCATGTGAAACTCTAAATTGATATATTTGTGATAAATTTATCCGAAATTATTTTTTTTACTATCAAAAACCCCAAACTAGTATACACATGACAAATTTACTCCAAACTGGTACACTTGTGATAAATTTATTTTTCGTTAAATTTTACCGACAAATTATTGAGTTATATGATACGTAATAGTTGACCGGTGTACCCATTCGGAGTTCTTATTCTTTGTTTGTCAAAAACGTATCAATTTGAGATTTTTTTGGGTATTAAATTAATTTATCGAAAACGAACGGAGGGTATATTTGCCACAAGTGTACAAGTTTGAAGTAAATTTGTCATATTGCATTAGTTTAGGATTTTTGGTGGTCAAAAAAATGGTTTGTGATAAATTTATTACGTATGTACCAGTTTAGAGTTTTATGTGGTCAAAAAATAATTTAGAATAAATTTATCATAGGTGTCTATGTTTGGATTTTTCATTATAAAAAAATAATTTTAGATAAATTTATCACAAATGTACTAATTTGAGGTTTATCATTGAATTAATCCCTAATAAATTGCCATGTCACGTGATTTTGCTGATGTGGCTGGCTGGCTTTGCAAAAGTTAAGCCCATTTGCGGCCATGGCTTGCTCACTAAGTGGAGGTCTATTCATGTGGCATCATTACAAGAGTTCACATTGGATTCCAATGCGATCAGCGAACGGTTATTTACCAACGTTTGTATCCGATTTGGCAAAAATAAAATAAAAAATTGTCTGATTTTAACGGAGGTCTTGCATTGATGAACATTTAAAAAGTTGAGGTACGTGATGCAATTAAAAAGACGTTGGATACTGATTGTAGAGCGGGCAACACGATTACGATTTAGGTACTTACAACTGTCATTATCCTTTTGATCTATTGCATCATAGGAAAAAAAAATACACATTTTGCACTGTCCTTCTCGATGTGGTTCTCGATCTTGTAATATATATTATTGATTTTTTGAACTTTTAGTAATTTTTTCAGTTATATCTTTCTGGCTATGATTTTGGCAAATTTCAATTTGACACGTGTTGATCGGTCAGGCCAAAATTCCAATAATTGATGCAGCGTCGCATAAAATGAAAAACTGCCAAAAGTTGCTAAGTCATGTTCCGGATTAACTATCGATAACAAAAAATATTCCGGATCATCTTGTTTGATTTCCACTAATAAAGTAAATTTTGTTAACGAGTGCCCTAACACTGTTTTCCCATGTTTTGTGTACTAATTGTGCTGAAAATTGGAAATCTCACGTTTTCCACGTAGGTTTTCATTTCCTTCCTTTTCCGCCCTTTACAAACAAAGCCTTAGGGGCCAATGGGCCGGGCCTTGTAACCATGGGCACTTGTTCAAGCCTGCCCACTTGATGTGCGAGCCAGGCCTGGAAAGGCCTATTAACTGAAGGGCCCATGACCCGAGCTACGGTTATTAAATGCTCCAGCGAAATTTGGACCGGCCCGGACCTAATCAGCTGAAATTTTAGGCTTAGTTCAAGACAGAGCTAGTCTTTATGTGGGTATTTGAATTTTCATCCAAGGGGAACGGGTTTTTGGGCCTAAGATGCTTGGGCCCAAATTGGCCCAATACTGTTTTGAACAAATATAATGTAACATCTAAAATAGGAGAAGAATAAGACTGAAAGTTAAAGGTAAGTCGCTTATCATTTTTATTTCTTGATAAAATAATTAAGTTATGATTAATCGTCCAACTTCAAATGGACTATGAAAAGTTATGCCACAATAAATTTGACACGTGCCAATTTCATTTCTTTTTATTGAAAGTGTGAATATTAACGAAAGTTGGGTATGCATAATTTTTTTTCAAAATGATAACATAATTCGGGCCAAAGCCCAAATAAGCCAACCAACTAATTTCAGTCGGATGCTTTCTTTTTATTTTATTTGGGCCGGCGCTACAAACCGTGCTACTTAAAGTAAGGTTGGTCTGTTCGAGCTGGGCCTAAACATCCCTCAAGACCCGGCCGGCTCGACTCTTTTGCACCCATTTTGAGTGCCATATGCATGTAAAAATGTCTTTATCTAAAAACTAGTTTATGTTATGGATAACAGTACAATCTAGAGGAGAGTGAATAAGTTGATTTAAAAACTTGATAAATTGTCGTGGTTGATAAATGCAAGAACAAATTGATAATATCAAGTGCAAGTGCTTCTATCAAACAAATATATACACGATTAAATAGATAGAGAGTATTACACGCAAAAATATAATTGTTAAGCTTATATCAAGCCTATGTCCATTCTCTCAAATAAATAATTACAACAAGGCTTAAATCTACTAATAATCTAAAGAGATATTATCAATCATGGTAGGTGTTGTTTTTGCTCGATGCTAGTAGATGATATTATCAATACATAAGCACCTCTAGCAACACTGTAATATCTTTTCTTCCCAGATTACATATAGAAACAACCTCATAGTGAATATAATCAGAAATACATTGTTTTTGTTAAGAAAAATCCCTATTTGATTTCGAAGTTAACAGAACATTTCATAATCTCTTATATCTAAGTTAATGCAATGAAATGCCATGTTGCAGATTATTCAAAGGTGTATGGGATTGAATCTTGGCAAGGCAGGTTTAGACAATGTTCTAGGGACTCAAAAGTTTTATCAAGCTCAGACGTTGGAATGATGTTCAAGCTCTGAGAGGAATAATTCATGTGCAATGGCTAGATTATCAAGAGATGTATTTAAGATGATTTAATTGAAATGCTACATCATCACAATAGCTAGCAATCACACTCGATTCGTACTTAAAGATTCTCAATCATGAAGATCAATAAAGGACGTGGATTAAAAAGAGACAAGAATGACTCACTAATAAAGTAATCTATCTATAGAAATTCAAGACCACGATTGTATGGACAATTTGATCCAAATGGGGATTCTTTCCTTTGTCATTCTCAACGGCGAGGAAATCCTTTGTATACAGTCTTGTCCAAACAAGGAAGTTTTGAAGAGCGATCCTCTAGAGACCTTACAATGGGTAGTTGGAGATGAGGGAGTATTAAAGGAGACTTCAAGACTGAAGAGAAAAATGATGAGAATATAGAATTCAAAATTCCAAGATCAAGAGAGCTTCACATATCTTTGATCCTACACTGTAATACTTAGAGAAGAACATACGAGTGTAAGAGTGTCAGACAAGAAGGCTACTCTCTGAATTTTGACCTCCCTATTAGTCACTAGTGAAATCCAGTCAATCGGCTACCAGAGTGAGAAGTGAAATTAGGCTTGAACAATCACTATAAATCCTTTGTGCACATTCTCCTTCCCTTACTCTCTCTGATTGCATACTGTGATAATTAAAATTGTGCACAGCGCTGCATTTGAGGATATATCAGATCTTATTAGCTATCATCTTTTGAACGAAGTTTTGAGCATACTCTCTCATATTCCGCGTTAACTTCTAAAAATCTTCGTAATCACCTATTCACCCCGTTTCGGTGATAACGGTAGCAATAATAGCTTCTACTAATAAAATTTATTCGTTTCCACCCAACTCCACTACTTCGCTTGGATTGGAATTTACAGTCACCGGACCTCGGATGACCATTTCAAACTCAAATCACTCGAGTAGCCATCGGTTTTACTGTTAGTAGAGGGCAGAACATCTCTTTATCACACTAGTAGAGACAATTTCCCTAAAATAGTCATTGTCGCTTCTATCTATAGTCTATCATCTCTGTCGCCTGCCCATATATAACTCCAATCCATCCGATGTGAATTCCAGAGCTAGGAACTAGCCGTTAAAAACCAACTTGAATCAAATCAAATTGTTTAGATGTCCGAGTCTCTAGTTGGTATAAATACATCACATGTATTCCACGACGTCTGATATGTTAGGAGTCAACACCTAATATTGAAACAAGAAAAGACCGAGTTCACATGCTAAGTCGGGAAAAGAAGAGAACTCAAAAATGATCTTCAAGTTTCCTGTGCAGTAAGACCAACACATGTTAACGTAAAAAAAGAAGTTGGAATCTTTCTCCAATTGACCAAAGAAGAAAAGTCGATATTAATGTGTAACTATTGTCCATATTCAATTATACGATGATGCTGACAAAGGAAGACAATCAGTCTTCAAATGATAAGCTAGCGAAAAGATGCACTTGCAACTTGCCAATTTGTTAATAAGTAAATCGATTTCAAGGCAGTGAAACTTGAGCCTATAAACAAGGCTTGGAGTGAAGGTTTTGAAGTAAGTCACTAGGTGCTAAAGGTGAGCTTCAAGAAAGAGATAGGTAGCGCAGCCTAAGTAGACATTAAGAGAGACTTTCCTCTATGAGGGTGAGAGATAAACAAACTAGCTGAGAGTGTCTATGTATAAACAAATGTTGCTATGAGTGTGGTGTGAGAAAATATATTGTAATAACTGCGAAAGTGAGTTTTTTTAGTGTTGTATTAGCATAACAAATGCGTCATGACATGTGTTACCATCACAACGATTTTGCATACCTTACAAGTGGATCAGAGCAAAGTTACGAACTATACTTGGTATCAGACTCAGTAGGCCAATGATCGTATCAGAGCTAAGCAAGTGGTGATCGACGATCATAAACTCAAAGCTAGCAGTGTCATCAACCAATTTCGCATGATTACATATTCTAAAGTTGAACAGAAGGAATTTCAATAACCAGTTCGCCCAGATTAAGATTATCTTAAAATTACAAGATTTGTGAAATATGGTGAAAAATAGCTACACATAAGTGGCTGATGTTGAAGCGTATGTTACATTAAGAAAGACGGAGAAAGATATTTATTGACGGAAACCTGGAATAAATATTAGGAATTATAATATACGATCTTTCAAGCTGTGGAGAAGATGATATTTGAAAGAATATCGAGCACGTAAATTGCGAAAGTAATGTGGGATATTTTACAAAATCCTACAAAGGCGATGATCATGTTAAAAGGGTGCAACTTCAGACACTTCGAGGAGATTTCTATCTTTTCACATGAATGACTCCGAATTTATCTCATTGTACTTTGATCGTGCTCAAACCACTTTTAACCAATTCAGGGTTAATGGTGAAGAATTTCAAGATGTTCGAGCTGTGGAAAAAATCATAAGGTCTTTGATAAAAAGATTTGACTATAATGTTCGACAATTGAAGAATGCCAATATATATCAATCATGACGTTCAAGTGACTAATAGATTCATTATACTCGCATGAGCAAAGAATAAATCAGAAATTCATCGGTTTGATACTTGCAGAGTCGAGTCACTCACTCAAGTCAAGGAGATTATCAAGGTAAATGAGGTCATACAAGTGCCCAAATTGGATGTGAAAATTCAAGTTTCACCGAAAAGTGCAAAGTGCAAAGTAGATAACACGTGCAGTAAATTTGGATGCTACAAATTCAAATGTCAAGCAGAGGTGGCGAAATATACACATATTGTTGATGATTACAAAGACTTTGGTGCTAGCATGTACCATGGATGATGAAAGTTCCCTCTTCAAAAATAAAAGAGATTTCAAGAGCCAAATGATAAATGGTACTGGCACAAGGGATGACAAATAGTGGATAAGCCCTAGAGATTGATGGAGGCAGTCAACAATGAGAATCACTCAGCTAGGGGAAGCTCAATGAGATCGCGACAAGGACAACAAAAGGCATAGAGAATGGTGCTACATTTGTGGAAAAGTAGGTTAATTTGCTACAGTATCTTTTTCAAGCAGGTAAAAGAAAATGACACGTCCTTTACCAGGAATGAGAATGATAGTAAAGAAGAATGGAGTCTTGAAGCGATTGTTGTGATAGAGGATCAAGAAGAGCTTGCAATAGCTATTAAGATATCCTCGAAGATGAGCAAGCCAAAGGGAAGCTCGAAGAAGCAAGTGGCATCTTCAACAAGTAGCTTTTGAGAAAGAACTGCGAGATATGTCGAAAGAGAGGGATGAAATGCCGAGGCAAAAGGACAAAGAGCTCAAGGTCAAAGCAAGAGAGCACGAGAGGCTCCAATATCATCTCAAGAAGTTGCAGAACCTCAAAATGTTGCCTAGAGAAAAAGATCCTAAGGTGCAAAGATAAATAAAAGATTATAGAGAAAAAGTCCCATAAGAAGAAGGTTCGAGATGTTCTAGGTGCTTCAAATGGAACTGAATCGATTTAAGCATGAAAATAAAAACCATGAATGAGAGGCTCGACCATGTAAGTTGAAATCTCAAAACTTTTGTGAAGGATTTGAGTATAAAGACTGCAAAGAAGGAAAAAGAAAATGGTGTGCAAGTTGAAATGGCATTGATGAAATCTAAGCTTCATAAAACCTAGTCAGAAGTTATAGTCACAGAGGTAACTTAAGTTATAATAAATACAGATAAATCAAGGATTTATCTCTCAGATCTAAAACTAGCATCGAAAGAAGATGAATACCGTATACTACAGTAGAAAAGTATGAGGCGTCGAGGGGTGTTGGAGCCAACTCCTAAAATTGAAACAATAAAAGATTATGTTTACATGTTAAGTAGGTAAAAGAAGAGAAATAAAAGATGGCATCGACTTTCTTGTGTAATAGGACTACACATGTGAACGTAAAACGAGAAGTTGGACTCTTTCTCCAATTGGCTAAAGAAGAAAAGTCAACATTGGTGTGTAACTCTTGTCCATATTCCATTCCATGATGAAGTCGGCAAAGGAAGACAATTCAAAGTTGTGTCTGCAAGTGTTTAGCTTACAACAAGATGCCATTTGCATCTTCCTGGCTTGTTTAATAAGTAAATGGATTCCAACAACTTCATAAGGTGGTGAAACTTGACCATATAAATAAAAATTAGAGTGAAGGTTTTGAAGTAAGTCAACATATGCAAAATGTAAGTTTCAAGAAAGAGAGAGGCAACGCAGCCTAAGTAGACATAGAAAGATGTTCCTCTATGAGGATGAGAGATAAAAAAAAAATAGAATATCACTTTGAGTTCTTTGAGTGTGGTGTTAGAAAATATATTGTAATAGCTGGGAAAGTAAAGATTTTTAGTGTTGTATTTGTATAGTAGTTTAGTATAGCCAGGTTGTCTTGAATTGACTGTCACAATTCTCTCGCGTGTGCCATCACAATGCTTCCACGTACTCTAAAAATGGTATTAGAGTAAGGTTGTGCACCATACATGATAGAGATTGCTACTCTTGCCAGCGATCCAATGACTCTATCAACACTACTTGTTGGAAACTAACCCTTGATCTTCTATCTTCTAGTCATTCTAAGCATATAAATTATGACTCTATCAAACTGTTCACATTTCTATGGTGCTTCTAAGTCTTCATGATTTTATTAGACATGTTCTCGTTTTATCATATTAATTCATACTTAATCGAACTCCACATTCTAGGCTTGTATGCTTTTGTTGAGTCCATCTAGCTTATGAAAGCTTTGACACCCAATAGCTTTTTTTTTTATCCTTGATAGAGGCAGAACAACACTCATACCACTTTACCTGCTTAGGACGCCATCTGCGTATTGGCTTGTGCATCTATCACTTGGTGTACTCAATCAATACACACATTAGTAGTATTTGATTATTTTATCATCTTCAAAACAACATAGGAGATTTTCCTAATATTTTATTTGCATGTGCTTCACAAAATTTTTCTCTTAAATCTTAATTAAGAATTTATTTTCAACCATACTTTTTTTTTTTTTGCCGCGGTTGATCAAATTTTCTCGAAATTTTTCTCGATTGTTTTTTATTTTTATCGGTCATCAACTGATGCTCGCTGGTTTTTGTGGAGTTTTGGTTGGTTTGATCAAGAGTGGTGGCTGCTGAGAGTGATGGCTATATTCTCCATCTTCTACCACCATCCCAAGTTGAAGATTCTTGGTGTATATTTCATAAATCTTGATGATAGTATTTAATTGGCATTTCAAGTTTAAACATGATTTGTATCACCCCTGATTGGAAGTTTTGGAGTTTCCTATTTTGGTGTTGGTTAATTGTAGAATCAATATTGTGCTTGATTTTCAAAAATGACAAATGCTGGAATACCGACTTTGAAGTCCTATATAGTGTTGCATCGGTTTCAATATATTACAAGTGCCAAAACTTGTATATGGCGCTAACTTTAGTGTAGTACCAACTTTTTTTAAAAAATAATCACTTTAGTGTCAAAAATTTCAAAACGATCACTTAAATGCTAATTTTTTAAAAAATGATCATTTATGTGCCCATTTTTTTAAAAAACGTTCACTTTAGCGTCAACTCCGGGGAACCACGTTAGCTCAAATATTAATTAAAAAAACAAGCCACGTTGAATTTTTGGCGAGGCACATCAACTAAAATCGAAATTGACACTGAAGTGATCGTTTTCTTTTTTTAAAGTTGGCACTTAAATGATCTTTTGTATAAAAAAAAATTACACTTAAGTACTCGTTTTGAAAATTTTGGCACTAAAATGAATGACGTACACAAAATTTAACACTTGTAGTATACTTTAGTTGTATTTGATCTTCTGTATCAGAGGGTTATGCCATGTTTGCAGGTGAACGTAAATAAATCTTTGGTATACGTAGACGATTGCTCGATTGTGGGGGATGAACCCCTCGTCATTTCGCCTACCACCATTGATGTCGCTGTGAAGACGTGGGCCATTACGCTTGTTGGCCTATTGTTTGGGTGGAAGCTTTTGTTTGATATGGTAAATCGGCTTGTTCCTGAGCTTTGAATGCAATGCCAACTTACGGATACAAAATTTGGAGCGAAGTGTACGGTACATAGTTGGATGCTAATGGAAAACATAAGATGGATCTAAATCATATACTCGGCCAATGTGGATTAAACTGCTCAACAAACCTAGTGTTTACCGTTTATTCCAACCTAATTTTTTGGACAACAACAGAGTCAAACAATTGACAGAGGCAGAAGACTCCTATTAAGGAAACATCCCTTCAGACCGCGCCTCGGATCTTGCGTCCAACGGGTCTTTCACCATGGCGAAGACTGTCTAACGACTCGTTTAAGAGCTTCGGGAGTACATGAAAAGGATTCAAAGACTGCCGAAGGAGATGATCAGTTGATCACCACTTTGTTGCTTCATCATTCTCGTGGTCGAACACGTGAGATGACGACTTAATTCTGCAGAATCTCGACAGGGAACTGGCGAATGTTCCATGAGGAGAGCGAGGATGGTGTGTCATGATGTCTCCGGACGAAGTGGCCGCTTCAAAGTTGCGTGTGCTTTCTTTTCCAAGATGGAGGAAAGTCTGTCCCGATACAAAGTTGGGGTTAGATGGGCGAGACTTGAAAACCGTCGGTAAGGCTTTCTTTCTTCGTTAGTTTAAAATCAATATATTAATTCAATGACTGTGACTCATTAAAGGACAAAAAGCACCACAAGCTATATATATTCTTTGTTTTTTTTTTTTTGGCTTAGGTAATTTTCATTAATTGTGACCATCACTGGTTAATTTTTGATATTATAAAATATCACTTTATCGCACAAAACCGATAAGCATGTGACAAATCTATCCAAACTAATTTTCAGGTTACCAAAAAACCTCCAATTGTTACATTTGCTAATAAATTTACTCTAAACGAGTAAGTCTATAACAAATATACTCCAAACTGATATGAATTTTCACGAGAATTTATCATGTCAATTGAATTATTTTCATGTGTGGTCCGGTCTAGCAATTGCATGGTAAAATTTGGTAGAAGATAATAAAGGGTACGCATGTCTAGGAGTGTACCAATTTGGAGCTTTTGTGATCTAAAAATTAATTTTGTGTAAATTTATCGCAAGTGGGTCCACTTTGGAGTTTTTGGTGACTTACTAATTAAATTAAATTAAGATAAATTTAAGATAAAGGTTCAGTCCACTGGGCCATGATGGGCTCGACCGACACTAGCCTGTTATCCTTCCATTGTCGGGAGTGGAGGCTTTCACTACTCTGTGAAGCCAGCCTCACGCGAAACCCCTCCACTCGAGGGCCAATGTGGCCCAAGCCTTGGCCCGACCCGCAAGGACCAACTCTTGGCTTGGAACGAGCGGGCCGGAAGAGAGCCGCACAGGCCCGACCCGCAAGAATAGAGCCCCGCTGTTCATCGTCAAATTGGCTTACAAAATAAGGAAGGAAAAGATGAATTTTGAGTTTTAACCTATGTAGCACAGACTCGCTCTTTTATCAGTGTTCAACACGCTCAGACACGTTTAGACACGCATTTCTCGACGTTGACCGCGTGTCAGAGTGTCAACACGCTGTCAAACTTACGGACACGCATATCAGAAGTTAAAAGGGTCAATTTCAGAACGTAAAAAAGTATTACCTAATTTTCTAATTTCCCCAATTTGTGTTCGACTCTTTTCTAGTTTGCTCGTGGATTGTGGTCGGTCACTCTTCCACTTCGAGACTTAGACTCCGAGTCTCTCTCTTGCATCTATCTCTCGTTCCCTCGCTTCGCTACTCTCCCTCTATCGCCTCGCCTCGCCTCGCCTCCCCTCAATATCATTGGTTCTGATTTGTTGACTCGTAGCTTTTGGTATTTTATGCAAAATTAGAGTTTGTTTATGTGAATTTGTGTACTTAAATAATTAAAAAAAAACACAATTTTATGAATGAATTGAGAATATTTTTGACCAAAAAAAAATTGAGAATGTTGTTTTTTTTTCTATTAAAAAATGATAATTTGTTAAGTATATATAAAAATATATATTTAATATATATTATGTCCCAACGCGTCAAAATTTTTTATTTTTTTAAAAAATTACGTGTTATGTGGTGTTGGTGCAGATAGGTTTGAACCCGCACAAATCAGAACCCGAACCAATTTAGCAAATCGGACCGTTCATACATAAACCCGTCCCTCCTCAAACCGCTCTCCCACTCATTATGGAGACGACGGCTACCGCATCGCCCGCCAAAGACCCTCCCCGTCCTTCCGCCGAACCTCTCCAACCCGAACCGGTACCTGCACATGCACCCGAACCTCCGTCCACCTCGGCCCCCGCCACCGCCCCTCCTCCCCTCAAACCCGAACCACCGCCATCTGCCGAGCCTCCCAAACCAACCGCGGCCGCGGCCCCCGCCCCCACTACACCTCCGCCTCCTCCGTCCGAGCCTCCCGTCACTGACGCCGACGTCATCTACATCCCTAGCTACTCCAGTAAGTCGCTAAACCCTAAAATATGGTCTTACTTTTTTTTCCCTTGAAGTAATCTTCCAGTGCCGACGATTTAGTATGTGCAATGTGAATTGTTAGGGTGGTTCTCATGGAGCGACGTGCACGAGTGCGAGCTCCGGTTCCTCCCCGAGTTCTTTGATGGGAAATCGCCGTCGAAGAACCCTAGGGTTTACATGTACTACCGGAACTCCATGATCAAGCTCTACAGGCGCAATTCTTCGAGGAAGATCACGTTCACCGATGTGAGGAAGACGTTGGTCGGTGACGTCGGGTCGATTCGTAGGGTTTTTGATTTTTTGGAGACCTGGGGGCTGGTCAATTACTCAGGGTCCGCTTCGAGCAAGCCATTGAAGTGGGATGATAAGGAGAGCAGTAAGACTGCTGTCACCGGTAATGGTGGAGGTAATGCGGTCGCCTCCGCTGGGTTGAATAGGGAGGCGTCGAAGAGGTTGTGCAATAGCTGCAAGTCTGTGTGCACTATTGCTTGCTTTGCTTGTGAAAAGGTGATTTGTTTTTTGGTAGAAGAGTTTTTTCTTTTTTCAAGGCGATGTTTTCCTTCTCTTGCGTGTTTTAGGGGCTTCTGTAGATCCTTGACGTCTCAAAGAAGTGGTGATTGTTATGAGAGCAACTCTCATCCGTTCATCATAAATCTTTTGAGTTTTTCTGTGTTTTTGTGTAGGAGTTGTGATAAAATGAACTGATTATGACCGAGTTATGATGAGGCATTGGTTCCCTGATGGATGATAGATGGCGCCCATTTTTAGATACAACCGCTGAAAACTGTGATTTCATTCTTTGCTTTTAGCATATGCTGGTCTAACTGCATTCATACAGTGGCAAAAGGGGTGTTAGGGGAAAGTAGAGAAATGTACATCAAACAAAGTAAATCTGGTGGTGAAATGAAAAGGTGCAGGAGGTAATTAAGCAGAATAAGTAGTGTTTCAGATGACTACATAAATGTCATAATGAAGAGAATTTGCAAAATTTTAGATTGACATGAAAAAGTACCAAGAAAGTTGTACGAGAGTCCAGAGGCAAGGTTTTCACCGATATGTACAACAAATTTGAGAGCAAAGAAGTAGAAAAATGCATTTATAGACTTGCCAAGTCAAGAGACAAGAAAAGTAAAGACTTGACACAGGTTAGATGTATCAAAGATGAAAATAAAAAAATTTTGTTAAGAGATGAAGACGTCAAGGTCAAGTGGATGGGTTATTTTATCAAACTTTTTTATGGGGAGAGCGATAGAAGTGAGGTGGATTTGAAGGGTGCTTCTGATGATTCAAATAAAAGGTTTGCGCGTAGAGTTAAAGCACGAGAATTTGGGGAGGCATTAAAAAAGATGAAGACTAGTAAAGCCTCGAGACCCGATGATATTCCTATTGAAATATAAAGATGCTTAGGGAATGTAGCAATAAGTTAGTTGACTAGTCTTTTTAACAAGATTTTCCATACTAATAAGATGCCTGATGAATGGAGTACGAGTATACTCGTTCCTATATATAAGAATAAGGAGGATATCCAGAATTGTTCTAACTATAGAGACATCAAGCTTATGAGCCATACAATGAAACTGTGGGAAAGAGTTATTGAGCATCGTTTGAAAATAGAGACCAAGGTTTCTGTCAATCAATTTGGATTTGTGCTAGGAAGATCTACTATGGAGGCTATTTTCTTAATACAATTGATGGAGATATATCGAGAAAGAAAGAAGTACCTCCATATGGTGTTTATTGATCTCGAGAAGGCGTATGATAGGGTTCCAAGAAGGGTTTTGTGGTGAATTCTTGAGAAGAAAAAGTACCTTCAAAGTATGTCGAGGCAATCAAGGACATGTATGACGGTGCTAATATATGTGTGAAGGCTTGTAATGGCACATCAAGGGCTGGGGTTAACGCTAAGTTAGAAATACGGAGAAACACATTAGAGTCTAAAGGATTTACGCTAAGTCGAAGTAAGACGGAATACTTGAAATGTGAGTTTGACACGACATGAAGAGGGGATCAAGAAGCCGTAAATATGCTCGGACAGGAGGTATCCAATAAATATACATTTAGATATCTGGGATCAATATTGCAAAAGGAGGGAGAGATTGATGAGTATGTAAAACATAGAATCAGAGCAGGTTAGATGAAATGGCGCAGTGCATCGGGATTTTTTTTGTGATCGCAAAATTCCTCTTAGGTTAAAAGGAAAATTTTATAGAACAACAGTCAAACTTGCCATGTTATACGGAGCTGAATGTTGATAAGCACAAAGTAAACATGAGCATAAAATGGAAGTAGCGAAAATGAGGATGTTAAAGTGGATGTGTGGTCATACAAGGATGTATAAGATAAGGAATGAAGAGATTCGACGAAAAGCTAGAGTATAACCGGTGGCAGAAAAGATGAAAGAGCATAGATTGAGATAGTTTTGGCATATCCTCCGAACTCCCTTAGATACACCGGTACCAACAGAAGTTTGCTATCGAGAGCATAACTCGATAAAAGCAAGAGGTCAGTCGAAACTTACTTGGGGGAAAGTAGTAAAATAAGATTTAATGGAGTGAGAAATAGATTAGCGTACGGTTTGTCTTAGGACGGAGTGAAGTAAGGTTATTAATGTTGTGGAGGGGTAGTGTATAGATAGATGGATATTTATATATATTTACTTATTTATTTTTACACATTTATCTCTTTTCCCTCCTTTGATTCTGCTTTTATTTTTATGATTCTTTGGGATTCATCGACCGCCGACCCCAACTAGTTTGGGATAAAGGTGTTGGTGATGTTGATGTTGATGTTGATGTTGATGTTGATGTTGCTTTTAGCATATGCTTATGTGATATCATGTTATTAGTGCCAGAATGGGAAATTTTGTTGATTTGACAAAATTAAGATGTGCTATGGATTTTCTCTTTGGTTAAGTAAAGAGTCTTTTTATTGTTACTCGATGGTTACTGTCATGCACGTTGAGCACTCTCTGGCTTCATAGTAAGTTTTTAAATGCATCAAAAAAAAATCGACCCAAAAAAAAAATTGATTACTGGACAAATAGTAGAGCTTTCAGCATATATTGAGGAGTATGTTTACTTCATTTGCCATCAGCTTTGTCTCTATAATACGGATTATATATCCATCCATAGGAGAAGATGATGACTGGCTGGCAGATTATTGATGCTGACTACTACATTTAAACCTACTCGTGATGTGCAGTATGATTTGACTCTCTGTGCGAGGTGCTACGTTAGAGGCAATTATAGGGTTGGCGTTAGTTCTTCTGATTTTAGGCGTGTTGAGATCAATGAAGACATGAAGGCAGATTGGACAGAGAAAGAAACTTTGCATCTCCTTGAAGCCTTAATGCATTATGGTGATGACTGGAAGAGGGTTGCCCACCATGTTGGTGGTAGAAGTGAGAAAGAATGTGTCACTAAATTTGTTAAACTTCCTTTTGCTGAGGAACTTGTTAGTGATCCTTACTCTGGAGACATTGATGGGAAGTATAGTACTGTGAAGGACCATAATGACATTGAATTTGGAATTGAAAGCTCCACAATGTCGGCACCCAGTAAAAGAATGCGTCTCACACCTCTGGCTGATGCAAGCAATCCGATAATGGCACAGGTACAAAATTCTGCTTTTTCCTAATGTTGAAAGTTCTTTTTCAATCCTCTGCGTGTGTTTTTGGGGTTTAGAAGATCGCACTGTTAGCATAGATAAAAGGGCACTGGTTTGGAAAGTTTGTAGGAAATCTGTCCTTGGCAAATGTCAGATATTGTTTTCCATTGTCGTAAGACTGTGTGATGCATATCTGATCCATGATGTTAAACTTCCTAGGATAGAATTAGGACACTATTTGTTTCCGTGTTTGACTGTTGTAAAGGTCACAGAGCTACACTTTGTATCTTTGGCTTTTTCCATCATTTTTGCATGAAAGACTGGGCTTTTGAAGACCATTATCTTTATTAGTAGATTTTAACAATATAATTGGCAGATTTTCATTGTTATCTGTTATTTTTCTAGTGAATGAATTATCTTGTTCCTTACTTATCAAATTGAGAGAATCTTTTACTTAATTGAATTGAAATTTTCCAAGGCATAGTTCATCAAACAACCATCTCATTAAGTGCTGCATTTTTTATTTTTGTCGCTTAATTTGAGGTCATGAAACAGGCCCTTAATTTTCAGCACTTGATGAGGTTATCAAATATGCCCTTGTATTGCTTAATAAGACGTTGAAATTCATAGGGTTATTGCTGTCCTAATTTCGTTTTTGACAATGAAACCATCTCTGCAGGCTGCTTTTTTGTCGGCTTTGGCTGGTGTAGAAGTTGCAGAAGCTGCTGCTCAAGCTGCTGTGACAACCCTCTCTGAGGTTGCGTATGGAGTAAGCAGAGGTAATTTTGGATCTTTTGTTGGTGATACATCAAGATGTGTTCATAGCTTCCCAATGATAAATATTAAGCAATGAACACAAATCAAGTAGCATTAATCTGTCTGTAGGATGATCCATAGACAGCATGAGTAAATTTCATGTCCACAGCATTCAGCTAAAAAAGCAGGACTATTTTCTCAATCTTGTCCTTTTACTATGCCATTTGTCCCGTGAACAATTGCTTGGTTACTTCTTGTTGTATAAGATAGATAATACTAAAGTACTATTACTAGCTGAAATTTGCATGTCATCGATGTATTTCGGCGATGGAAATCTTGAGGCTATGGCGGTTTGAATGTGCAGCCTATCTGCTTGAAGTCCAAGACATACTTTTTTATTAAGCAAATATAGGCAGTGGCAAGCTTACACGCGTGAGCAAGAAAAAGCAAAGTCAAAAATGTATATTAACTTGAGAAGCCATCCAAGATAAAATGCAATGCAATTAGGCTTCGGTGGCAACTTGAAACGAAGCAATCTGGAGTCGGTCTTGGAGTCCTACAAATATATGTTGTTTTTTAAAGTATTCTCTAGGAGGAACGTGTGTATAAGAAGTAGCTAGCTCTCATTAATTCTAGGTTTAAGCTCAAGTGTGTATATATATATATAGAGAGAGAGAGAGAGAGAGAAAGAGTCTCTGGGAATCAAAAGAATTCTACTGTTTCTGTGTAAACTATATGCCGAGCTGCAAGCAATCGGCAGTCGGTCTGGGAGTCCTACAAATATATGTTGTTTTTTAAAATATTCTCTAGGAAAAACGTGTGTATAAGAAGTAGCTGGCTCTCATTAATTCTAGATTTAAGCTCAAGTGTAGAGAGAGAGAGAGTCGGTCAGTCTCTGGGAATCAGAAGAATTCTACTGTTTCTGTGTAAACTATATACCGAGGTGCACGGTATTTAGGCTGTTTGTGAACATATCTATTTGTAGTTCTCGAGATTTACACAACACTTCTTATGCCATGATGACTTCATTTCTGTCATTTGACCTCCTCCATAGTACTGGTTGTTGAAGACCTTTTAGTTAGATATCTGCTGTGCAAATTTTTCATAAATTCTGAATTAGGAAATGGCGTATATTGAGTTCGTGAAACATTTTTGGTCTTGTCTATGCTTCTTGTTGCAAATTTTATTTCTAACCATGCATATGCACAGAACTTATCTTTGACATGTGTCAGAAAGTTAATTTGGTTTCACCGTTGTGTGACGTGGGCATTGGATAATAGTCCCATTCTTTTTAGTCCAATGACTTCATTTGTAACCGTATTTCAGAAGCTGAAGTTTCTGCCAATGGAGAGACGGCCCTAAATGCATCAGAAGGAGCTCTTATGGATGCAAATTCAGCGCTGGAGAAGGAAGAGCTTGATCTGGAGAGAGCTGTATCTGACATCGTGGAGGTGCAGGTGTGTGTTTTATTCTTCTTAATAAAAAGTCCAAAGATAATTGTGATAGTGTGTATTTTGATCATTGGTCCAACTGAAACGAAATGGAGATCCAAGTATTTAAACAATCTTACCATGATCTCATATTGATAACATCTGCCAATCTTTTTGGCGGTTAGATGTCTACATTGGATTACCAACTGAAATGACGTGCTTGGTTATTCGGACAAAATGGTGGAAAAGGAGTTGTCTCGGGGAGTTGCTTAGATCCTCCTGTTTTGGCATTTGGTCATCATCTTTCCTGCCTTGAAATTAAATTATGGCGTCATTTTCTGGTGCAAATAAAAAAGGGTCAATACCATGGAAAACTCCAAACTAGTACATTTGTGATAAATTTACCTCAAATTATTTTTTGACCACAAAATCCAAATTAGTATACTTATGACAAATTTACCCTAAATTGATACATCTTTGATAAATTTATTCTCTTAAATCTAACAGTTAAAAGCGCTAAGTTGTATGACATTTGGCAATTAATTGGTTTATTAATTTGGGATTTTTATCAATTTGGAAATTTTTGTGATATTAATCCAATTTAACTAATGATAAAAGTATCACCTTAAGATTTTTCGTAATCAAAAAAATTAATTTAAGGTAAATTTGTTGTACCAGTTTAGGGTTTTTTATGATAAAAAAAAATAGTTTGGGACAAATTTATTATAATTGTATCAGTTTGGGGTTTTTTTCGAGGTCAAAAAAATAGTTTAGGATTATTTTGTCACTTGTGTATGTGTTTTTCATGATATTAATTCTTAAAATATATATATATATATATATATATATATATATATATATATATATATAGCTCCAGGCTTGTTCTTTTAAAGGACTCGGTGTTTTCAAAGCAGGCATATGCTACTTCTGTCTTCTCCCATTGATTGATCCGAATCCTTGCAGCAGGTGCCAGGCATCTTAGTTTGCTTGCTTCCAACATCGCCTTCTTTGTAGAATACATAATGGAAATGTTGATTGAGTTTGGTGTCTAATCATTTGACAAGTGCACTTTCTTACACTGTTGTCGTGGTTCACAGATGAAGGAAATTCATGACAAAATAGTTCGCTTTGAGCAGTTGGATCTACTGATGGAGAAAGAGAGGCAGCAGTTGGAGCAAATGAAGAGTGCACTCTTTGTCGACCAGCTTTCCCTGTTATTACATAAAAATTCTGCATCTAAAACTGGAGAGGGTGCGAGGGAGATTCTTAGAACTAGTTGATAATGTACTTTAATCCTATGACAGGCTGTTGTAATGTTATGAAGCACTCTAATTGAGAAGGCGATACTTGTTGTAGTTTCGTTAATGCCCGCGAGGATTAAAAGTTACTTCTTCGGTTCTCAATTGCTGCATATTTTTTGTTCAATAACTTGTTGACAAAATACACAAGCTGTCATTGGTGGATCCGATGGACTTAAAATGAGTGTGCAATACACCGATGGTGTTTGCTACAACTCCAAATCAACTGCGGCTCTTTGAGCACAAACTATTTCCGCTTTCATCTGCTTTCAGTTTCAAATAAATCTGAAGGAAGCGACTGCCTGCAGTTCCCGCATTAGATAAAGAAATCAGTTTGTGAATCTATGACGAGGCTCGAGATGTAGTCGGGATTATAAAGCACTTCTTTGGTCTAATGAATTTACCTGTTCTATCTTTGATCCGTATGCTCCCGACTTCTCTTCCATAAACTACAGGAACACAAAGCGTGTAACTTAGTTACTTGGGTTCCAGTAAAAGGATGAATCATGAAGATAGCCAATCCGATTCCCCTGAGATCTAACACCAGCGTACCTGTCCGGTCACTGTATACAGCCTGTTGTACCAACCATTGAACGCCATCCCTATTGCTGAATATATATGTCGCTGGCTCTCCCCGGGATTTTGGAGCGAATACTCGATGTAATAGAACCCTGATCAAGCCATTCTTTCAGGCAGCTGATATGTACTACAGATGAATTCAAGTTGAGGCAATCACTCAAAGTCTAGGAGCGAAGGCCACGTTGTGTGAGAAAAGGGTGTTCTGTTTAGCTTGAGAAGATTATGGTTGAAAGACTACTACCATTGGCATCTCGGCAATCAATGAGTTTAGCCACCACACCAGGAGGCCTCTGCCAGCTTCTGTCCAGACCGTTTACCTACAACAATTAGCAGAAATTTAGTAAGTGCTTCAAGCGAAAAAAAAAAAAGTAGCAAATGCATGAGCTTTCACTAACTGGAAGAAGATGTTTACCAGATTCTCAGCAAAAGCGCCGACTTTGCCAAAAGATCCCATTTTTGTGAAGTCCGGGCCAATACCGGTGATTACCACACTGACTATGTGAAACAAGATGCAATTGGACGACTCATCAGGATTCTAAGCAGTGAAGAGATGAACCAGAGGATGATGAGAGATGGAATCTGCTGTGAAGCAGAGTAAAACATTACCGTTTGAGGTTGAATCTTCTTTGGGATAGAAAGCGGTAACAGATTTGAATCCACTGGGCTCACCGTTACCCACCAGCCAATCTGAATAAACAGGATTTAGTACTTCAAACAATCATTGCATCAAAAGCCATTCATCTCATCTACTAGAAAGAGTCCGAGCAGAAAAGTAAAGCGGGCCATGCTGAAATGGTAAATATTTTAAGCAAGAAGATAGAACAATTCCAAGTCTCCAGCATATCGCGTCTCGCCATGCCGAAATGGTAAATATTTTAAGCAAGAAGATAGAACAATTCCAAGTCTCCAGCACATCGCGTCTTCATATTGAGACAGAATAAACTAGGAAAATGCCTTCATTTAGATCAGTATCAGCAAAGTACTGCATCATTCATGACTCAAATTGTGCCTCGAAAATTATAACTTGGTCGGTTTGCTGGCATTGATTTCCATTTCATTTCCTCAGCAAGGGCTTCAATTTCCAGGATACTAATACATCAAACAATAGAAAGGTGAAATGAACCATAACAGATAAGAAATTAGATGAGAAATTCTGCAATTTCATTTTCTTCTTTTTCTGTGAATAAACCTATGAAAAAGTATGCAATTTGGTGTTCAAATTAATGGGTGGTTTGATTTCACCTTGAGGAATTGATATCTTGAACTTGTTTACATCATCCACATAAACTTGCAAATCCTCTTTTACACCTGCAACTCCCAATTGGGTCCAAATAAGAACCCTCAAAATCCAACCACATGTCCTCAAACATTTGCCAAGGGCACAAAGAACAACACAGCACCAGTCTCAGCCGATGCATCTGAAGCAAGACTCTGAAGCGAAAGTGCGGCAAAACCCAGCTGCAACACAATCTCTCTCCTCTTAGCTCCACACTGTTCTTGCATGCGCAAGCCGGAACTAACCCAATGACAGCAACAATCCAAATGAAAAAAAAAAAAATTATCTATCCCGTTAATGTCGAACAAAAAAATGCCTGTAAAAAAGCAGCAGAAGTCCAGAAATTTACGGTGCTTGGAGTTGCCTATCGTTCAAGCAACACTGCAGACAGGATCTTCTTCCTGCTTCATGGCCTGGAGAAAAACCCAATAAAGAGAGCTTCGATGGCGTTTATCTCTCGTTTCTGAATTTGACTGGATAAATAAGAAAGCAAAGGTGAAACGATGAAACTGGATGACGTTGAGTTGTGGCGATGACCTTTCTTGTTGGATGAGTAGCGAAGTAGCAGGGACGGAGAGTTGAGTGAAGAACAAGAAGCACCGGACGCCATGAATTTGTTCCCCTTCAGATTGCCTCTTCCTATTTTCTTTCTTTGTTTTATGTTCCCCTAGCTAAAATCTTGAACATCCGTGTACTAATACGTCGTCGTCGTCTTCGTGACATGATAAGTATCCTGCAAAATCAGGAAATTGCGAAGACGACTATTATTGTATTATAATTATTATTGGGAAATTATTATTATAAAGAAAACCTAAAAGTTATCATTTTTAGGGAAAATTAAAAAAAAAAAAACTCGAAGTGCTCTTATTTTCTTAAATAAATGCCTGAAATATACATTATCTTAAATAATGACCTGAAATGCTTAAATTATTTCAAAAAAGTGTATTTTGTAATTTATTTTTATTTTATTTTTTTCTTTTTTCCCTGCCCTTTCCCTCCCCTCCCCAGTCCATCCTCTTGCTTGTCGTCGTAAGTGTCATAAACGAGGCCTCTCCATTTGTCCTACTCAGTCTGGTTCCCCTGATCGATCTAGGTGCAAACCCTCAAGCTTCATGACGAAGGCTTCGGGTTGGTGATCCTGGAGCTCCCCTTCTTGAGGCTTTGCCCAGGAAGCCTGAAGTCGAGATCGCCAAGCTCAAGTTGCTGGAGATTAACTGCATCACAGCACATGAACTACACCAACATAAGTACGCCAGTACTAGAATACAATAGAATCTCTCTCCTAGGTAAGACCATCTCATACTACTTACATAATCGACCATCAAAGATTAAAGAACAACAAATAAGAAAACGGTTCACAATCTACTGGACTTTACTTGTTAAACCACTCAACAATACGTTGCTGAGTATTAGGTAGAAAACCAACAAGACATCAGCAACTGAATAGAAAACGAAGGACCATATAGAGAAGAACATCGGACAAAACAAAGTACCAGCTTTTCATTAACGGTTCCGATTGCAGCAGCCATTTTTGGACTACCCTTGTCAAGGTTGGCGAGGCCACCCTCGCCAGACGCTGGCCTGAGCGACAATAGGCCGACACCGGCTTAGGCAAGGCTTGCAATGAACTGGGGCCAGCGTCTAAGGCGAGGCTAGAAATGATCTAGGAAGGGAAGGGGAAAAATGGAAAATAAAAAAGTAAATGATAAAAACTCCATTTGGTTAGGTCATTTTTTGAAATAATTTGGACACTTCAAATCCTTATTTGAAACAAAATTCACTTCAGACCTTCATTTGAGAAAATAAGAACACTTCTAACCCTTTTTTGATGATCGATTCCCGATTTCTAGGATCATAAACTAGACTGGTTCGATTGGTTTTTGGACGGTCCAATGAAAAAGATGAATTATTATTAGGGGTGAGCAATACAGAGTTTAATTTTAATTTATTAATTTGTTAGGTTTGCATCTAAAAAATAAACAATTACAAGCAAATTGATTATTAGGTTCATATTTAAGAACCCTAAAACAATTATAATCAATTGATCGAGTTGGTTTGTATTAAGGATTCCACATTTGCTAAAATGTAGATACCTTTTGCAAGATAGAAGAGTTGATATCCAAATGGTGGGTCAGATATAAGGGCAAACTGAAAACTATAAAACCATTGTAATCATCTTGTTTCCCCACTTTCCTGTATCGCTGGTTTTGAAAACCAAGCATGAATAGTAAGATTTTATAGTTTTGGAATCATAAGTTTAGGAGACGCTGTTAATGTCTACGCTGTTAGAAACAGTGAACCAGGAAGGGAAAAAAAAAAAAAAAAGCAATAAGCCATCATGACATAGGCCACGGCCGGGGCCATTCGTCTCAACAACTCTAACAGAACATCTTGTCCAAGCAAAAATTACGTGTGTAATCAAGCCGAGTTCAGTCAGTACGCTGTCAAACCATCACCCTGGTCGAGCTCCATTCAACTCGATTCATTTATAACTAACATACATAAAAGGCTCGACTTCGATAAGCTTCGACGTAATGCAATTCAAAGCATTTTGGGTTCATTTTTATCGATGTTGATATTTTTTTTCTTTAGACAATAATGAAAGCTTGATTTTACGTTTAATGAGGCCCACAAGCCTATCAAACCGTCATATTCACAAGCTCAATCTTGACTATTCTCAAGCAACTCGAAATTAGGCAAGTCGATCTCTAGTAGTCATCAAGCTGACTCCAAGCTACTAGCAAGTAACTTGACTCAGTTTCACCCCTAGCACAAATTAGTCGAAATGCATTCACCATTTCAAATAAGCCGATAGATACCAAGTCATGTACATCTGAGTTAGATACTCTTCCGCATACCGGATGCATCGAGATGCAAATCACTGCCGGAAGGATCCAATGACGTTGCATTGAGAAGCCCACACAAAACTCCAAAATCAATACAATTTTCATCGAACAGATTATTGGGAAACAAAACAGAGCACCACCTGCCTAGAAGTTAAAGAAACAGCAAAAGTGAAGAAAAACAAGAAAAGAACATGACTGGCTTAAATTAGAAGATAAACAAAACTTCAACCCCTCAAACTTCCAAGACTTCAGACCAAAAAAAGAAAAAAAAAAAATTCTAAGACTAGTCTTATCCTCGCATGCGCATAAAGTAGCACGGGAAGGAGAATGTCTCCTTCTCCTTTTTATTGTTTCTCGTCACATAGTATCCTGCCCAGCAAGTCCATAACAGGCCAAGAAGAAAGAGAGGGGGTCACAAGGGAAGTTCACCAGCTTCTAGTTGTGAGGTGTGCTCAGAGGTGGTTGATGCCGTTGGATGACGGTGCGGACAGGACAGAGAGGACTTCGGTTACAGATGCCATGGAACTCAAAGCTGCTTTGAGAACTTCCTGCGAACACCCAGGTTTCACAATGGTACGGACCTGGAAAAGAGACGCCGTACATCAAATCAACTGGAAAAGGAGCGTTGCTTTAACAACATGAGTATGAAATTGCTACATAAGTTGCCCAGCAACACTAAAGCATGCATGAACATTGAAACCTGAAAAGAATGGAACAGCATGCTAGAGAACAGAACAATCAAAACGGAAACAACTATGCCAAATTCTGTAACGAGCAGAATTGGTACTCTCGATTCCAGCCAAGGAATGGCAACTCTCTGGCCCTAAATGGCAAACAAAACTCGAGAATGAGAATGATTCACCTGTTACCACATCATTTCCTCGTGTTAATTCAAAGGACAAATCCAACATTTGTTGCATAAGTCCTCTCCAATCCAGAGTTCAAATGGCAAACCAAACACAAGAATGAGAATGATTAGCCCTGTTCCCACGTTGTACTTTCCTCACATCCAAAGGAATTGAAATGTCATTCCGAGCACTACCATAAAATTTTGTATCCCCATCCCATTTTGTGTTTCATTTACTAAGATCGATGCTCCATGAGGACTGATTTCATCATTTCCTCCCCCATAAATATCAGAAACTCGCTAATTTGATAGCTGACTCCATTTAGAAGTCTTTTTATATGGAAATCCCTTGCAAAGATAGAGATTAAGCTACATAATCAAACTACAGGACTTTAAAAGAGGAACGGAGGATAAGGTGGAAAGATGAGCACCTTGTCAAGATATTCCTGAAGCATCTTGATACGGCCCATGTAGTCCTGGTCTTCCACACACAAAGTTACAGGCTTAGCATCAGCACCAGGACCATCAAACTGAAGAGGTCCTGGATTTCTGTAGAGATCATCCATCAAGAATTTCACCGCATTCTGTTGCAGCAGCCTACACAGCCAGAACAGAATCATACCATCACCAATACATTGTACACACTTCTTTCCCGCATGAGGTAGATTTGTCATATAATCAGGACAAATATTATTGTGTAAAAAGATGGAAAGATCGTTCCAGGAAAGCATTCTCCATGAACTTACTCATATGCTTTTCCTTTCAAATCAACATTGGCTGGATGGATAGCAGGTTTACCAATAAATGAGGAATTGGGATTTTGGGCCCAGCGCTTGACAGTCATCATTGCCTGAAGTCGACAAGCAATTGAAGAAGTTAACACTAAAAATTTCTCTGTAGAAATCCAAATTGACAAGCTCAAGATTTGGAGAGATTTGCAATTTGAGAGAACAGAAAAAGTCATACTGTTATGGGAGCAGCACCACAGCGCCACTTATTCACTGGATTCTTTAGATTAGTTACAGAGGCCATGTATCCATTCAAACCAGCAGCCAGTATATGGTAGCAAATGTGTCCCAAAACCTGAATTGAAATCCTAGTCATTGAAAAGGCATTACTGAATGCAGTGACGCAACTGTTAGTAAGGAACATACATAGGCATAATCACAGTCGAACTTCGACGGTAAGGACCCCCTAGCTTGATAGCCAAAAAAGTGGCATATAGCGTTGAACTTTTTCCCCTTGTATGTTCCTTCTTTCTGTAAACACCAACGACAGTGACAGAGCATTTCAATACTTAAAAGAAGGCCACCTTCAATAGACAATCTAAAAGAAGTGTCAAAGTAAGAACTGGGAAAAAGGACTTATGGAGGTTCAGATTCAAGTATCTTCTTTGTTGGCTCAGGAGATAAAAGGAAACAGTGCTCATGGAAACTAGGTCAAAGTTTGACGTTCTCTAAGGATACTGAATCCATCTATTGAACCTTGGTGAAACATGCAGCAGCAATTATGAGAACCAGCAGCAGAATAGTTTTCCAGCACGATCATACTCTTGACAAAAGATTTAAACCGCATGACTCATATTGAACGGCGTTTTTCTCAACAAAGAGGGAAGGCCTTCCCCAGCTAAGCTAAATACAAGGAGAACATGGATAGTTTCGTCCTTGCTTGAAGAAACCAGTATCAGAATATCAATTCATGTTCATCAAAAGAGATAGACTATGGAAAAGGACCAAGTATTCATAGCGTAGAATGAACATGCCAAACATATCAAGGTAACTGTGGCATACCATCCGCTTGTTCATTTCTTCCTCCACGAGATGAGCTAGCAGTTTCTCTGTCTCAATCTAGATAAATGGAGAAAAGATTCCTCTCGTTAGTTTCAAATGAAAAATGCTTTAACCTTCACAAAAAATTTAACTCAGCGACCTAATCCAGTACCTGGGATAACTGTGCGGAGTCATCTGATTCAGGATGAAGGAGTAGCTAGCAAAATGACAGATAAAGATTTTTAGAATGGCGCGATTGTCTTTGAATAGTAAAGCATGAAGAAAACATAATTCCAACCTGCTTCTTGATAAAGGGTGGTAAAAATTCAAAAAGTGCTGATGCCCAAGGAGAGAGTTGAGAGGAAATTTTTTCCACGGAAACACCTTGCCTGAGCAATCCATGAATTTCCTGCAAAGAACAAGCAACGAGCGCTTCTTACAATAGCAAATGGGAACACTCATTTCATTTTTTTTTATAAGTACAAAGACTGATGCATTACCTTCAAAAGAGAATAGACTTCAGGAATACTTTCAATAAGCCCTTCTGGTATTAGGATGACCCCATGGTACTTATCTATCAGAACATAAACTGAGTCAGTAGGTGAATTCAGAAACATAAGTGCATTTCTAGAGATGTCTGCAAAACCTTGTTCTGCCCTAGCTTGAACAGCATCACATAACTGCTTTGCCAGGTCAAACAGAGTAAGCTTTGACGCAGCAACTTCTTCCCCGAGAATTACCTACATATGAAGGGATAAGAGGCAAACACAGATATTCATGACATCCTTCATCAACAGAAATGCTAGATCAGTGATTACTGACTTAGGAAAGCCAAAAATAGCTACCATATTAGGGTGAGACTGTAAAGTGCATTCCAGGGCCACATGTGATGCCTTTCGTCCCATGAGCCGAATGAAATAATAGTACTGAGAATATAAGGAAAAGCAAATAGTTAAAAGAGATGGCAAGATGTTTAGAAAGACAATAGCAATTTATAAAGACAAGATTATGGCCAGATTAATTATGTAACATCTAAGTGCAATGACTACCAACTAGAGACGCCTTGAGGGCTGGTGATGTGCTACAACAGACATGCCATAGCATCTCTTTGATAGAACAATGATAAATTAGAGCAGAACATAATTGAAGCTTGACAAAGAGATGCCTTGTGGGCTGGTGATGTGCTACAACAGACATGCCATAGCATCTCTTTGATAGAACAATGACAAATTAGAGCAGAACATAATTGAAGATTGACAATTTTTGAATTTCAAGGTAGCTTATCAACTGCAAGTCTGAAAGCTGTGATCTTTACCTTCTCTGCAGAAAGAGCATCTGTGCAGACATTGCTGATGAGCTGGGAATTTACCTGGTTACAACGAAATGAGAAGGAAGTCCCAGAAGTCATTATAAGCCAGGAAACTATTCTTCTCATGGCACTATCCAGATGCATTTTCAAGGCATCTCTGCTCTCAGAATTTGCTCCCGAGGAGAATTTAAATTGGCAAACTGTATACTTCCTTTCATATTGAGTCAAGCACATCACTTGCCTTGCATGATTAAGCAATTCAAGCTAAATGGGACCAAGTACAGATTTACAATATTAAGATGCCTCCAGTTTGAAGTGCCATTTCTTCCATCTAACTGATTACCTTTGAAACTCTTAAGACAAGGAAGATATGAACTTGAATGTACATTGGTAACATAAAAATTGACAGTGTTTGTTAAGGCTTTAAAAAGTACTTTTTCAAACTGTTACTTTTCCCCAAAAAATTAAAATTGAGTACGTTACATTGAGCGGTAAAAAAAAATGCATGGATCTCTATGTCAATATTTGCCAATATTAAAGAGTTTCAGGTGCTCTGTGTAAAATAAGAGTCATACTCTGAGAGCCACGAAATCTATACAAAGTTAAGTAAAAGCCACTTCAAACAAACCCAAGCACACAGTCAAGATGGCCCATTTAGTACCTTGCAAATAGTATCAAAACCAACATCAGTCTCCACGAATGGGTTCTTGAGATCTCCATTTAAGGTAACTGGAACACCAACAACCTAGATCATCCAAACTAATTATTAGTATGACAGATGCCTTGAGAAACTCAAGATTAGATGGACAATACTGAGCTATTAACACCAACAAACACACGTTGCGAGATGCACCCATGCTCAAAAACACACAGGCAGCACAAGCACACGAGACATGCGTAGATATGTCTGCACATATCCATCCATACTTGTGTGTGTTACTGGGCGCACATGTGCATACATGTTGCGGGCATGTGCACGTAAGGGGGGGGGGGGGGGGGGGGGGGGTTGTGCGAGAGAGAGACGACTGCATTGTGCTGTTACTTTAAAACTTCCACCACATTCAATATAACCGGAGTACCTTTGTTGAGCATTTGGCTTCAGCAAATGTTTCTGCAAGCTGAGCTGCATCAGTGTTTGACGTGACCCCTTCAAAAGCATCAAACATCTATAATTAGACCCCGAGTTTTCAGTGGTAGGAAATCAACCATTTGATGCACGATATGGTCAATTACCTCCAATTATAACAAGACCATCTAATTTCAAGTTCTTGCAAGTCGTCAGTGCAGCGTTGACTTGCTCAGTTGTTCTTATTTGGTCCTTTGTACGGCCCAACAAATCATAACCACCTTGACAAGTATATCAACGTCAGAAATGCTGGACACTATAATATCCATCAGATGATATTCCCTAGAATATACCTTGATTCTTGTAGGTTGAGAGAATTTCATCTGTGATTTCTAGAGTTTTCTGGGAAAACAAACCTTCAGAGCCACCTGTTGACAGATGACATAACAAGTACCTTGTAACTGATTTCAAAAGATCAAACAAGCAATAGTTGCACTCCTTGCTGGCTAGGCTACAATGAAATCGGATTGCTGCTTCATAAAGGACAGATCAGACGAATGCCACATAAGCATTTTAAAAAAAAAAATTAGTGAAGTCTAAAGAAATCTCAGAGGCCAATGAGTCCTTGCTATGCTGACATTAGATGGAAATGAAAATTGAGTCCTGAAATTCCATGGCCTCAATTTCAACACTATTTGACTATGCATCCGTGGATTAGCCAATCCATAGAAGCTCAGGTGCAAAATGCAACTTACCCAAAAAACCAAGCAGGACACTACTGGGGTTGTGGATTTTGAGAGCACTGTAGAGACCCCATATGACATTATGTCCTCCAGGAGACTGTCTCCCACAGAAGACTAATCCGACCCTATCAAAGTTTGAAACATGCACCAATCAAGTTAAAGAAAGAAAAATACATCAGAGCATTTATTTAGTCACTGTTCTGATGGGAAATAATTACATGAGAATGTGCAATCAAATATACATAAAACTTTTGTGATAGGAAGCAAAAGCTATGCGAAATTAGTAATTGCTAGAAAATCAGCAATGCGGGTTTTTCATTTGAAACGTATTATAGCTATAGGGAGGGATGATCAGGGGGGGCAGCACAAAAGGACCCAGTGTTACGTGGAATGCCACAGGATAAAACAATGTTTCTAAATGTCGTAATCAGTCTTCATCTTTATATGATGAGGCTCAAACTATTTGCATATAAGAAAAATGAAACAAAACAATATCGAGCGTTATGATACTCGGATGTGTAGAACAGGAAACAGAAACATTGCCCAGAAATCACAACGCTTGTATTTATGTGCAAAAAGACGTCGACAATCATCGAACTAAGTACCTCATAGCAGGATGCTCGGTGATAATCTGAGCATCAGCAACCTTGGCAGTTGCCCGAAGGAAATGAGCCAAAGGCTGACCGTAGGTGTGTGGAAAGATTCGGCCGATGGTGTGAGCACCAGCTGGATCTGCGGCAGTGGTAGCATCACCAAATTCTACTCGAACAGTTGTCCCCTACACAACAGCTTTGTGTCAAAATAAAAACTTGCATAATTTCAAAGTTTAAAGACCGAACAAGACCAGTGTTTGACTGAGTCCACACACTGTCTAGAGTAAGGAAAGCAATGCGTTTGCAATCAGATGCCAAGATAATGCATTGACTAGAGTCCTATCCGCCAAGTAAAAAACTAGATGCTCGCATGGTCAGTAACCGTCTTCTCTTTTCAGGAAGCAGCAGTAAGCGCTAAAGCTAAAAGGCATGTCCGGAACCAGAATACGTTCAACAAACAGTAGAGTCACTTCTCAACCCCTGATATCTAATAATGCAATTCACTCCCGAGACACTGACGATTACGACAGATTGCAGCAAAACGATACGAACAAGAACTTGATCCAATAATAATCATTTGCAGAAACTCGGCTCAGTCCGCTCAAGATCAGATCGGCAGAGACGGAAACACACAACCACCACTCCGATCCACCACGATCGCCAAAAAAACAAAAAAAGCTACTCAGGAGCGACGGAACTCAAAAACTAAAGTCCGGTCCGGCTGGGAAGCAGCGACTCCTCTCGGCTCCGGTAGCCACAAAAAGAGAGGAGTCGAGCACAAGCATATGAGAAAACGCAAGAAAGAGAGAGGGGGACCTGGAGGCAAGGAGGGAGCTCGGGCTGGTAGAAAGATCGGTGCTTCTGGAGATCCGAGAGCTCTCTGGGAATGCCGTAGTCCGACTCCATTTCCGATTCGCCGGAGCTTTTCAGAGAGAGAGAGTAGTTGAGAGAAGAGGTGAAGCAGAAGAGGAGGAGTGCTTGGAGTGACGGTTTCTATGTGATGGTGAGGGTGGGTGGGGGAGGTGGCGAGAGAGGATTAGGACACCGCCAGCTTCGGCTTCGGGCGTTAAGACCAACGAGCAGAAGCAGGTCCATATTTTCCTTTTCCTTTTCCTTTTCCTTTTCTTTTTATCAGGAAAGGAAAGAAAAGATAAGATAAGATAAGATAATTATTGAGAAAGAAAATAGGAAGATATCGAGGGGGCAAAAATGAAAAATGAAAAAAGAAAAAAGAGAAAAAGAAAGGGGGGCCCGGGGGGTTGGTTCGTTAAGGATCCGAATGTAATTCGGGTTTCAGACACGGTGCGGTCCCGTACAACTGACCTAACCTTAACCTAACTACCCTTTTCTGTTTTCCTTTCCCCAGCGGTTGGGAGGGCTGTCCGTGTGGACTGATGCAGGAGTCTTATTTTTTTTGTTTTCCATGGATTTATTTTTTCATCTTCCCATTAGTATTGATTTCCCAATGAAAATCTGAAAAGGGCCAAAAAAAAAATAATACTCTTGATCTGGAATATTTTTGTGAAAATAATTCCAAATGGTCATGGGTGTCGGTATTCGTATGTCGTGAAAATTTTGTAAAATTCGACGGGTAATTTTAATCATTCATAAGTCGCGCAAATAAAAGTTGGTGAAGGATGGAAATCCATATCCATATTACTTCATTATCTTTCTAGATTTGGATGTTATCTTACTAGGATTCTATTGCAACTCTTTAGGTAACCCTTCATGTTATGGGTTGATATTGAGATTATTTATTCTTTGCCAAAAATTGGCGTCACCTTCTCCACTTTTCTTTTTGCTTCCGTCTGATTCTCTTTCCTTTCTAAACCCGACATTGGCTAACTTGTTACGAAGTTGGTAATTTTCAAAAATACCAAATAAAAGTCAGTAGCTTTTCTTCTTCTTCTTCTTTTAATTTAATTTAATTCTTTTTTTTTTTTTTGGGGGGGGGGGGGGGGTTAATTTTAGATGGGGACGATGCAACTTTTGGGAAGAAAGCATCCGGACGTGGGATATTCGGGCGAAAGGGTGGGTGACTTGGATATTCAGATGAGAGGAGAGCTCACCACAGGGCACCAACCACCGGTTGGGTCTCTTTCTGAGTCAAACTCCCACCTAACACTCCACCAACACCACCACCACTGCCGCTGCAAAAAGCCAACGACTATTCCTCAGCTGCAAAAAGCCAACGACTATCCCGTCGCTAACCGTGGGATTAGTGCCGAGATTAAGTCCAAAAGCACGCTGTTAGACCCTTGTCAAAATAGGTCCAAAACTCATTTAATAACCCAAAAGAATTTAAATAGATTACAAATGGATCATAATAACCTAACAAGTACGAACACTCTCAAGGGATTAGTATCCAACACGCGTCCTCCGAAACATAGTCTACAAGTATTGGACTTTTGATATGTGGTCAACTCTATCGGGCACGCAAACACGCAAATCTGGAGTCTCGGCACGCTATTCCGAAATGTGTGGAGTCAATTTTGTGAGTAATCAGTATCTTAGGGGTAAAATTGGATATCAAAACCTAAAATGATGAAATGTGGATTGTTTCTTTTTTGGACTTATTGTTAAATGGTTAATGGTGGAATGTGGATTGGTTGTTTTTTTTCTCTCTTCAAGTTTAACGAATTATTAGAATGAAATATAATTGAATTTTTCAATTTGAACAATGAATGACTCAATAAGTAGTGGATTAATATTTTTAGTGTAAATTCATTTTAGAATTTTTATTATTTATTTATGAATTTAAATCAAATTAACTTGGTTGAAATAATCATAAAATTAATAATTTATCATGTATGTATAAATATATACATTTAACATACAAGGTATTTCAATGTGTCGAAATTTTCTATTTTCCAGAAATGATGTGTCAGCTTGTTGCGTCGCGTGTCGGCATTGGTGTTACCTTTTTTGTTTTAGACGAGGATATCGGTGCTACTTAGGTCATAGCAAAATTAACATGCCAGCATAATGAATTTACAAAATACAAAGGCAAAATAAGTGGATTATAAATTGATCCATTGTGAACTCATGTACAATCGTTTAAGACAACCCATTTAAAAGGTATCTTCCCTCTCTTTTACTTTTTCTTTTCCTTTCCTATGAAGTCGGAGAGGGTGACCCTCGGCCAGATGAAAATATAATTTTTTCAAATAAAAAAATTAAAATAAATTAAATTTTATAAAATCAATAAAATGATAAAATTTGTCCACAATGATTCAGTAATATAATTTTTTCAAATAAATGTATTAGATATAAGTTTTCAATATGGAAGTATTTTAGTAATACGGAATAGGTCGATATGATCAAAATTTGAACTACGTATAATTAAGTCATAAATGGGTTAATGTATCAATTTAGGTCTGATGATCATTTATAAACCGACCCAAATTTGACCCAATCAATTTGTTTGAGAGATCTACCGCCTCCTTACCTACGGTTGCCACCCACCTCGGGCAGCGACTTCAGCGTGATTTGGTCCTGTTTGTTAGCAACGTTGGGCGAGGGAGATAAATAGTTTAAGGAAAAGAACGAAAAAAATTGGCCAGAATTGTTGGACAAGGGTAACTCAGAGCAAAGGAAAAAGGAGAAAAAGGAGTTGAAATTATTACCTCCCCAGTCGAAATGACTCTGAAAATATGCTTATCTCTATTCCAATCACAACTCTTATATTGCTTAACAAATAAAATTGCGTTCTTTTCCTTTTCTATTCACAAATCAAAGACAAACCGATCGATTCTCTTCATCTAAACATCTGATAAATCGTTTCTTATAAATCCTAGTATGGATATTCTCTAACATAAGTTACCGAGAAACTAGAATACAAAAATATTAGGATCAGAAAATAAACCAAACAAACACATAAGGAAAGCTAGATGGCAACCAATGCCATGACGAACCCCATGGTGGCGGTGGCGGTCGTCTCCTGTCGCATTGGACCGCTGCAGCGATACAATCTGATTCTCCACTCGCACGAGAAAGAGAGAGAGAAGGCGACCACCACGCCCCGTTCAGATCACCTAGGAGCTATAACCACCGCGCAACCCCTGATGGGCTCACTTTTGAGTTCTAGTTTGAGAGAGAGAGAGATAGCCACCCGCTATGTTCGCGGGGCCTCCCACAGCACATGACAAGCAAATGCGAAAGGATAGAGAAAAAAGGCGCCGAACCCAAAATAAAAAATGAACGACTTAGCAAAGGATACTGCTCAAATCATACGGGCCGATCATGGGAATTACATAGATAGCTCGGATCTCTACTCAAAAGTCCTCGTCTCCTAGAGCAATTATTTGCCATATCTCACACCATTTTAAACCACAAGACGAGAAACAAAGGTAAACCCCAATGCAGGAAAATCATTCAGAAAGTCGCAAAGGAGAGTATCGACCTATGCCGAAACTCCAAGCAACAAAAATCCTGTCTTCATCTTCGTCCTCGACGCTTTGTATTTTCTGCTCTTGTCACGGGTTTGTTCCCCACAGGATCCAAACATCTCACTTCTTGCTCCTCTTGTTGGAGCCAGAGGCCACGGATTTCCCTTTCCTGCGTTTTCCCGCGACACTGCTTCCAGTGCCAACAGGAGTGACGCGGACAGGGTAAATAGGCATGTGATGCATAGGAACCAAAACAGGGAACCCAGCGGCAGGGGTTCTGCAACACGGCAATTAAAATTGGTGATCAGCCCACATGCAAAGAGACGACCGCAGCAGAAATTTGTTTGCTAATTCTTTTTCATAAATTTCTCTTCAATTCTCCTTCCATGACCGACACGAAGAAATGTCTAGGAACTGATAAACAAGAGGCGACTAAACCATGGACACAGAATGTCTATAACCGACCAAGATTATGCTACTCGACAAATCAAGGAACCAAAAACTAGAAACTGCTCACGATGACTTCAAGATTTAATGATCTCCAGCAACAAAATCTGGCTAAATCAAAACAAAAACGTTGGTGCATAAGATGAAGCCAAAAGGCTCTTGAGAATCGAACACATCAATCATCTATCATCTAATTACAGCTACTTACAGCTAAGATGTTGGTGCAAGTATACGCTACATATGATGGTCACCATCAGCAAAGAACAGCATACAAACAGAACGTATATGGTCAACCAAGACTCAGGAATGTCGCAAAATGAAAGACCCAGAAACTAGAAGCTGCTCACAACAAACTTCAAGAAACATTGGCCTCCAAAATAATTCTTGCTTCTTTTTATTCTGGAAAGATTTTTGCTTTCCACAGAGATCGACCGACCTAATACGAGGTGCCCCCAATCCCCATTTAGTCCCTAATGAATATTGCTAACTAAAGAAACGTATTATTTTGGATGAATATGATGCCAATAAATCATTAGCAATCTAACCCATAAGTCATCTTTATCAGAAGAAAGATATTGGCACAAGTACTTTGTACCTGTGATTGTTAATGTCAACAGTGAACAAACTCATAACATTTCCCGTTAATTGCAGCCGGACCCCAAATTTTTATGCTCACAATACAAGTACCACAATATAAACAAAAGAAAGACTAAGGGAGGGAAGTTGGTACAAAAAGTTGGACAATCAGGAAGGCAAAAAAAAAAAACTCAGAAGACTTTGATGAGCATCAGATGGGTGGCATAGTAGTAAAGCGGACTCCTCTCGTTTACTCTTTAAACAAGTTCATTCACTTTACAACACAGGGTAACAAGGATGCACAGTAAGATATCATCGATATTTACTTCAGCCGGATTCAAGCAAATCATCTTATCAAAACACACTTGAACAAGTCAGGCCAGAAAATGGTGATCGAGATTGAAAAGCTCAGTTATTAATTCCAAAGTTCAAGACGCGTACCCGAGAGCACGGCAGACTCCTGCTTGGCCACATTAGCATCACATGCACTGTTCTGCAAACTAAGACGCAGAGCTTGGTTTTCAGCCATAACGCACTGAAGCAACCTCCCAAGTCTCCTACATTCCCCTTCCAGATATTTGCTCTTCACCTCCAGATCTTTGACATACATTTTCTTCCTCTCTCTTGACCTGATAGCAGCATCTCTGTTCCTCAGCTGCCTGAAACACAACAAACGACCTTTCGTTGGGACGGCTTTAATAACATTCGACTAATGAAGACATTAGCAATTTCTGTCCCTACAAATTTACATCCCGTACAGAAATTCTCAGACGGTTCTATTAGTAATTCGAAAATCATATGGAAAGCATTTAAGATATGGGCAATCACTCAACTACACAGGAGACAACCATATGCCTAAATCAAGTGAAAGAAATTATGAAATACTCCACATTGGCAAGGTCTCGATGTCCACAATTCCGTGAGCAAACATCCAAATTTAAACACACAGTTTAATACCACTAACATGTAATGGAATATTTCACAGACTTCCAGAATGTCGAATTCAATGGCAAAAATCTCTGCCACTAATTCCATGTGCCAAAAGGAATTCCCATAAATCCTACATTTCAACCGCTTCTTCTCCAGAAAAACAAGCTAACAAAAAAAAATACCGCCAAAATTTGAAACGACGTGTACTAATTGAATAATTCGGCAGTACCGACAAATCAACGTACCTCCTGAGCTTCTTAGACGCAGGATTGCTGGCTTCATCGCCATCGTTAGCCTCACCAGCCTTCGCAGCCTCGACTCCACCGTCATCCGAGGATCCCGGCTCCTCCTTGTCGCTGGACACGTCGGCCATCTCACCGCATCCATCTCCAGGAGAGTCAACAAGCACGTCGGCAAGGAATCCATCGCAGAACTCCTGGCTCGATTCGGCCCTAATCCCGCCCCCAACTCCGTCGCCCTCGTCGTCCTTCATTAGAATGTTCTCAATCTCGTCGATCCACGAGAGCCCCGAGTCCGGAGACGACGTATTCGTCGACGAGCAAGCGCCGAGGAGATCGCCGGCCTCCGGGAGGTCGTCGAAGAAACGATCGAGATCGATGTGAGACATCACGTCGTCGTCCATATGCAACTCCAGATTCTCCTTAACTCGCCAAAAAAAAAAATAAAAAAAAATCAAGGGAACAAAAAATCGGGCAAAAAGGAAAACAGAAGAAGAAAGGCGATGGAGGTCTACTGGAGCATTCAATTTGGGGAATTCAGGTTTTCGGGAGAGGGTTTGTTCCGTTGATTGATCATCGTCGAAGACTGATGGAATACTACAGAGGTATACTACAGAGGCACGAGGAGGGCGAGAGAGGTTTTATACATCTTCTGCGTTGAATTTTTGGAACCGCGATGCCATCATCGGCCCAATTAAAATATGACACGTGGAAAGTCATCGGCTCCCGCCACGTCAGGAAGCTCCCCCTCGTGCTTCGCGAGTAGAGAAAGTGCGTGGAAATTTCCATGCGGCCTCTGAGAAACCGAAATTAAGATTCTTGCTTAATGCCACCAAGTATTTGTGCCGATACATTTATGATAAATTTATTTTAATTTTTTTATTATTAAAAATTTTAAATTGATGCAAGAAATTTACCATGAATTATTTTTTGATCATCAAAAATCTTAAATTGATATAATTATGATAAATTTATCCTAAAATTTTTAACAAAAAAAATTTTAAATTAGTACACATATGACAAATTTTTTCATATTAATATTCGTTAAATTAATTTAATATGATGAAAAATTCTAAATTGATATACCTGTAGCAAACGTAGGGTAATGTATGTACTCAACAATCGCCACGTGTTATCCAAATCATTAATTTAATTGTAAAATTTAATGAAAACTAATAAAGAATAAATCTGTCACAGATATATTAATTTGGGGTAAATATATCATAGGTATACCGATTTTAGATTTTTCATGGTCAAAAAAATATTTTGGATAAATTTATTATATGTGTACTAGTTTATAATTTTTTGTGGTATCAACCTTAAATTCTTTATGGGACTTTTGCCTTAGATCAATTTAAAATATAAAAATATTTTCATGATCCATGAAAATATCTATATGTTTATTATTATCTATAGCAAAAATAATTTTACAAAATTCAATTAGTATATTTGTCTTTCAAAACAGGTGAAAATTTTATTAAAATCCATTAATTATCAAACTCGATATATCACGTTCTTTGATTTTACGTGAGGGGTGCGACTGAGCAGAGTGGATTTAGGGAAATGGCCAAACTTGAAAGGCTCGCAATCAAATTATTCGGTTCAATCTGGTCCGCTTCAAGCTTTAGCACAATTTTTGCTTTGTTTATAGTTTTTTCAAAAGATTTTACTGAAAATTGATTATTTTCATCACGGAGGAAAAAAAAAAAATCCTCCATCTCAACTTTAACACGGTTTAATTTTTTTATGGCACATATTTAAGGTTTGATAGTGAATTCCATATATTCACGAACTCTTGAAGGTCAATTGAAATTAAATTAATCACCTTTGAATTTTTCATTTTTTTTCTAATTTTAGGTATGATTTTTATTTATTTATCATACAAATTTTGAGGCCAGTCCAGGCAAATTCAAACCCAAGCATCTCATCTCAGGCCCGAATACCCCAAACCGGCCCGAATGAAACACCCATCCGAAGGGGACGTAATTGCCCGCATAGACGTTCACTAGAATACTTAATCTCAGCCACTCAATAGGTGACCCCCCACAACTTTGGAGGGCTGAGATTGAGCTCGATGACACAACTGAATTCTTCTTTATGTTACCGGTATCCAACAAAAAGTAACTCAACCGACTGAAACTGATCGAGCAATGGCGTCTTTCGCTTCTGTGGACGCTATCGCGGGGCTAGCAAGAGGCGCGATCCCGTCGCCGTCGTCGCGCTCTCTGAGATCTGGCCGCTCCTTTTTCCCCCGCGTCGTCTCGCTCCCCGCTGCGAGGGGCGTTGGCCGCAGCAAAAATGCCGTCGCGCTCGTGGCGAGGGCGATGGCGCCGGCAAAGTACGAGGGCACGCGCGCAAGGGAGAGGCGGCTGACGGAGATGATAGAGGAGAAGGTGAGGGAAGCGAGGGAGGTCTGCGAAGGGGACGCGAGGTCCGACGGGTGCAAGGTGGCGTGGGACGAGGTGGAGGAGGTGAGCCGGGCGAAGGCCGATCTCAGGCTCAGGCTCGAGAACCAGGACCCTCTCGAGTCGTTCTGCGAGCAGAATCCCGAGACCGACGAGTGCCGCGTCCATGAAGATTGAAGAATCAAAGATCGAAGCGTCTCTGCATTGAAGATCGTTTCGCTGGGAATAAGCTCCGAACGCTTGTGTGTATAGGTGTTTGTTCATGTATCTGAGAATATTGCCTAATGAAAAATAGCAACTTTCCGAACATTGTTCCTCTCCCGCAACGGAGGAATTCTATAGTCATCAACGGATCATACAACGGATCCAACATTTGCTTGCTCAAAATCCAACGGACATGGCCGCGCGCGTCGATGCCAAATCCATCCCAAAAGTCGAGGCAAGACGCAAGACCTTCAAATGTATAGAACTGGCTGATCAAAATTATCCATACGGGTAAACAGATGCAACTACGATGATAACGATACAAGCCAATGAGTTCGAGATCATGCCAAGAAACAATGATACCGCCGAAACAAAATAAGTTAGAGCGACCCAAAAAGGGAAAAAATTGAAGAACCAGGGATCATCTTTATACTCGGTCCTCACTCTTCATCGGCAGCCATAGGTTCACCCACATCGACCGTGAAATTGTACTCCTGGTCGCAGCCCAGGTACGAGTCACACATGAAGTACAGGCTGTACGTCTTTCTCCCAGCTTCTGGAGGGGCGGTGAACTCAAGCTTAACCTTGGACCTCCTCTGAAGAGACACCCTCTTGATGGCAAGCAATTGGTTGGTCCTCGTGTCGCCGACGACGAGCCACCACCCTTCTTCCTTGGCTTTGGGATACCTAGGGGCATCAACTGGACCCACCTCAGTTCTCCCCTCCATGTCCCTTTCGAGCGTCACTTGCAGCGTTATGTCGTCCCCGGCACCAACACTGTCGTTATTGAGTACCTCATAGGTGAGATCGATGTTGGGGAAACGGTTGCAAAACCTTGCGATGTCCAGCAGCTGGGAGTCCGACATCTGAAGGAGCTCTTGCCTCTCCACATCTTCCATTTCCAGCAGATCAAACACAGTCTCTATACCCTTCCCCGGGTTCTCCTGGCATTTCTTGGCCAGATCCTTGGTGAAATGCGGGAGCTGTAGAAGCATCGAATCGCGCTCCCACATGCCTTGTGTCGCCATCTGGCTTACTTCCATTGCAAGAAGCGCAAGGCTCAGCCACCCACTACTTGATATAACATCCACCATCGCCTGAAGCAACCTGCTAGCAGAAAGGAGGACCTCCCGTTGATCCAACGCCAAATTGCCACCCACGGGCTGCCTCGAGAAGTGGGCCTGAAGTAAAGCGTTGGCCTTCACGTGTGGGTCCGTGGCTTTGGGGTTTTCAAAGGAAAACCTCTGGTGGTGAATAAGTCTCCGAACAGCATCCTCCTCTCCCGGTCGAATGGGAAGTTGTGCATATTCTGAAGCAGACGACAGAACCTCCAGAAGACCCTTCATCTTTGTTTTAGAAGTCAAGGAAGTACTGAACCGCTCAATTGTAGTATAACTGATATAGTAGTATGATGCAATCATGCCAAGATTTAAAGGAGAAAGGTCCATATCATCCTCAACAAGGACACATTTACTAGCTTCCAGGTCGTTCAAAGTGTTCTCCACAAGCTCGGAGAGATGATCAGACAGATGCCTATGGCTCACCCCCTGTAGATTGTAGTAATTTGGGTTCTGCGTCAGCCTCCTGTACATGAAAGTCCAAGTCAGGTAATCCACGGCATCCTGCTTGTTCTCAATAACTCCAGCAACAATTTCTGAGTTCAGATTATCGTGCAGGAAGTGCTGCAAATGGCTCTCCACAGGGAAAGCCTCGTACAAGAATTTCTTGTAGTACTCCTTCCGAGGCGCATGGCAAAGGATAACACATTTTCCGGAATTATCTATCAATGGCCGGCTAGCACGACCCATCATCTGCAAAAGATCTGTGACAGGGTAATCTGTGTGCGCGTTCTCCCGCCCATCATAGTATTGTGTTCCCATGACCACTACCAAGTACGCTGATAAGGGCACTCCCCAACACATGGAACTGCTCATGACACAAACCTGAATACGACCAGCTTCAAAGAGCTTTGTGACCACCTGTTGGTCAAGACTAGACAACCCCTCGTGCAAATAGCCAACCCCATGTCGCAAGGTGGTCCTCAACGTTTCTTCACTAACGCTGTCAATAAAAGTCTCCACATCTTCAAAGGAGCATAGTAAAAATGCAGGATTCTCCCCACCTTCTGCACTTGAATAAGTCATCAAGTCCACCGCAGTAAGTCGAACATGCTTTCTCGTGGGAACAAACACAAGAGCAGGCTTCCTATTCTTGGCGTGCTGTACAATTGCTGTGTATGTTGGTTTCGTCATTGCTTGCATCCTTGCCTCAAAATTAGCAATGTCCACTCCTTGGATGTGAATCTCCAAGGGAGCAGGGCGTACATTGGGTGGGAAGTTGAAAAGACCATGGGAAGTGGCGCCAATCCATTCACCAAGATCCTTTGCATTCGCAAGTGAAGTAGACAGAGCCACAATTCGAATCTTGTTCTCCAGACTTGCTATATATCTCATCCTGGAGACGACCACCTCCAATACCGGACCACCTTGACCCCCAATCAAGTGGAGTTCATCAATTATAAAAAGACTAACCTGTTGAACATGCTTCCGCTGCTTCCATCTACGAGATAAGGCATCCCACTTCTCTGGAGTGCTGATGATAATCTGACCCTTCTCAAGCAATTTCAAGTCTGTTGCAGTTTCTCCAGTTAGTTCAACCACCTTCATCCCAAGACCATCCCTCCCAAACTTGCTATTCCAATCTCGGAAGCGCTCCTTGGCCAGAGCTTCCATAGGAGCAATATAAACAACACGCATGATACCGTCAGGTCCTTTCTGGTGATTTCTTAAGATAGCAAACTCTGCACATATGGTCTTTCCACTCCCAGTTGGAGCAGCAACAAGCACATTGTCATCCGTGTTGTAAAGCACAGTGAAGACCTGAGTTTGAACAGGATTGAAATTCTTGAAGTCCTTATACAAGGCTTCATACGACAGGTTTCTTAAAGCAGTCACAGGCAGTGGTTGTAAGTCCAGTAGCTCTGTCGGTGGAGGATACTTTTCCGGTAAAATAAGATGCCTGAAGGAAACCGGCAAAACAGTTTGTGACCCAAGCCACCTATCTGACACAACACGAATGAAATACTGAGGTGGTAATGGTTCACAAATTGGAACCGTGAAATTCAGTGTGTGGTCTTCATCAATGTACTGCTTCTTCAGCATAAAGTATTCGTGGTGAAGAATGTATTCGCCATCATTGTCCTCCACAATCACCCAAAATGGTTCCACATACCCATGAACTTTGTCCTCCCACTGAAAGTCTGGTGTAATTGTGAGTTCAACCCTTAAGACAGATCGAGTAATTGGCAGAACATGTGCTGCAAGGTTCAATTTTGGGAATTGGTGGATAAACTTATGCAGCATTCTTCCCTGCTTTGGTGCACGAATTAGCTCTCCTAACTCTTGCGAAGAGAGGTCATAGTACCTTTCCCAGGCTAAATCCTTCTTCTCCAACTTTGAAAGAATCTCATTAGGAATCCCAGCAAATTGACGAAGTGGTGTTTGGACACTCCACATCCTCCTGTTGACCATTTTGCAGAGGTTCAGAGCCTTCTCAGCCAACTGTGCCCATCCCCTTTTGAGGACAATCTCAAAAAGAGCTCGCAGAAGACGTCCAGCACTCTAACAAAAAATAAATAAACAAATTAGATGAAGATTCGAATGACACCACAGTAAGCAAGATAATCAGGATGATGGAAATTAAGAGGAAAATGTACCTGAGTTATGAAGACCATATCTGAAGTCAATGAAAGCCCTTCAAGCTTTAGCTCAGAAATATATGCTTGAAGCAAGACATTGATCTTGGCACTAGGCTCCTCCAGACTTTCTTTCACAGGTATGGGAACTCGATCCAAAAGCTTTGCTAGCTCCATCTTCTCATCTTGTCTCACTGTAACATACTTAAATTCTTCACTCAGTGAGAACAACCGACATAACTCAATATCCCCCATTGTCGGCTTCAAGTGCTCATTATACGTGGATATTGTCCCATGTGTTATGTAATAGTAACTAGCTATGCGACCCAAGTCAGTGACCTGGAAGTATCCGCTTTTCCTATCATACTTGACCAAATTATTCCTATCCAGGATGCTAGCAGCAGTATGAATCTGCACAAAAAAAAAATTACAATATATGAATAAGTGAAACGAGAGACTAAATGCTCATGTTTGCCTGCACATCCTGAAAACCTAAATAAACAGCATATCTGGGTAACTATGAACAGGGAAAGAAAATATATTAAAAGCCAGTAAAATTGAAAATCATATGACACACAGGAGAGGCACATTCTAACAACTCAGTTCTTAATCTTTGCACAGAGAAAAAGAAGCATATATACCACACTGATCCATCAACATCAACATCAACATCAACAACACCTTTATTCCAAACTAGTTGGGATCGGCGGTCGATGAACCCCAAAGAATCATAAAAATAAAAGCAGAATCAGGGGAGGGAAAAGAGATAAATGTGTAAAAATAAATAAGTGTATATATATATATATATATATCTATCTATACACTACCCCTCCACAATACTAGTAGACTCCCTCCACTCCGTCCTAAGACAAACCGTACGTTAATCTATTTCCCACTTCATTAAATCTTGTTTTACTGCTTTCCCCCAAGTAAGTTTCGACCGACCTCTTGCTTTTTCCGTGTTATGCTCTCGATAGCAAACTTTTGTTCGTACCGATCATCAAAGGGTTTTCGGAGAATATGCCCAAACCATCTCAATCTATGCTCTCTCATCTTTTCCGCCATCGGTTCTACTCCAACTTTTCGTTGAATCTCTTCATTCCTTATTTTATCCATCCTTGTATGACCACACATCCACCTTAACATCCTCATTTCCGCTACTCCCATTTTATGCTCATGTTTCCTTTGTGCTAGCCAACATTCAGCTCCATATAACATGGCAGGTCTGACTGCCGTTCTATAAAATTTTCCTTTTAACCTAAGAGGAATTTTGCGATCACACAAAAATCCCGATGCACCGCACCATTTCATCCAACCTGCTCTGATTCTATGGCTTACATCCTCATCAATCTCTCCCTCCTTTTGCAATATTGATCTCAGATATCTAAATGTATCTTTTTTGGGTACCTCCTGTCCGAGCATATTTACGGTTTCTTGATCCCCTATTCCTGCCGTGTCAAACTCACACTTCAAGTATTCCGTCTTACTTCGACTTTACGTAAATCCTTTAGACTCCAACGTGTTTCTCCATATTTCTAACTTAGCGTTAATCCCAGCTCCGGTCTCATCAATAATCATGATATCGTCTGCAAATAGCATACACCACGGCACCTCATCTTGAATATTCTTTGTTAGCTCATCCATAATCAGGGCAAAAAGGTAAGGGCTCAAAGCAGAACCTTGGTGTAAGCCTATTGTGATTGGAAAATAACTTGATGTGCCATTACAAGCGTTCACACATGTAGTAGCACCGTTATACATGTCCTTAATTGGCTCAACATACTTTGAAGGTGCTTTTTTATTCTCAAGAATCCACCACAAAACCTTTCTTGGAACCCTATCATACGCCTTCTCGAGATCAATAAACACCATATGGAGGTCTTTTCTTTCTTGATATCTTTCCATCAATTGCCGTATTAAGAAAATAGCCTCCATGGTAGATCGTTCTAGCATAAATCCAAATTGATTGACAGAAACCTTGATCTCTATTCTTAAACGATGCTCAATAACTCTCTCCCACAGTTTCATTGTATGGCTCATAAGCTTGATGCCTCTATAATTAGAACAATTCTAGATATCCCACTCGTTCTTGTATATAGGCACAAGTATACTCTTCCTCCATTCATCAGGCATCTTATTAGTATGGAGTATCTTGTTAAAAAGACTAGTTAACCAACTTATTGCTACATCCCCTAAGCATCTCCACACTTCTATAGGAATACCATCGGGTCCCAAGGCTTTACTAGTCTTCATCTTTTTTAATGCCTCCCTAACTTCTCGTGCTTTAACTCTACGCACAAACCTTCTATTTGAATCATCAGAAGCATCTTCCAAATCCACCTCACTTCTATCGCTCTCCTCATTAAAAAGTTTGTTAAAATAACTCATCCACCTGCCCTTGACGTCTTCATATCTTATCAAGAGTGTTTGATTTTCATCCTTGATACATTTAACCTGTGTCAAGTCCTTACTTTTCTTGTCTCTTGATTTTACAAGTCTATAGATGTCTTTTTCTCCTTCTTTGCTCCTAAGTTTGTCGTACATATCGGTGAAAACCTTGCCTCTGGCCTCTCGTACAGCTTTCTTGGCACTTTTTCTCTTCAATCTAAACTTTTGCAAATTCTCTTCATTAGGACATTTATGTAGGCATCTGAAACACTCCTTCTTCTGCTTAATTGCCTCATGCACCTCTTCATTCCACCACCAGGTTTCTTTTGTTTGATTTCTATTCCCTCTACTTTCCCCTAACACACCTTTTGCCACTGTCTGGATGCAGTTAGACATCTCTTTCCACATCATATTTATTTCGCCCTCTAGTTGCCACGGTCCTTCCTATAGCATTCTTTCCTTGAATTGTTTGTTTATCCTCATGTAACTTCCACCATCTTACTCTGGGGTGCTGCGCACTTCTCTTCATCTTCTGTACTTTGTTATATCGAACTTTTAAGACCACCAACTTATATTGTGTAACTACACATTCACCAGGGTATACCTTACAATCTACATACGAAGCTCTATCCTCTCTCCTGGCAAGAAAGAAATCAATCTGGCTACAATTTTGACCGTTGCGAAAAGTGATCAAATGTGATTCTCTTTTCCTAAAAAAAGTGTTTGGCAACATCAAATCATAAGCTATTGCCACACTCAAGATGTCTTTGCCAGCCTCATTTCTAGTCCCATATCCAAAACCTCCATGAGCTCTGTCAAAACCTCCACTACTCTGACCGACATGTCCATTTAGATCTCCTCCTATGAATACCTTCTCCTCGTGTGGTATCCGCCTTAAAATCTCTTCCAGATCTTCCCAAAATATGCTCTTCTCGGACGCTTGCAGTCCAACTTGAGGGGCATACACACTAAGGATATTCAAAATCAAATCCCTCACTACTAGCTTAACTAAAATAATCTTATCTCTTATTCTTTTAACATCAACCACTCTATCCTTGAAATTTTTATCGATCAGAATCCCAACTCCATTTATACTCTTTTGTTGTGCCTGTATACCATAGCTTGAATTCGGTGCTATCCACTTCCTTAGCCTTCTCTCCTTTCCATTTAGTCTCTTGCACGCAAGTAATATTCACTTTTCTTCTAGCAAAAGACCCTTGCTCATTTTTCGCTACACCCGGGCACCGATGCAACGCGTCGCTAAGAAGGGTACGCTCCAACGAAATATCAATAGGGTTCATCTCATAGAGGTAGATCTTTTTTTTATATACCACACTGATCCATATTAAAGCAAAACAGGAGAAACATTTCCCACTATCCACCACTTTAGAACCATTACCCTCGCTTGAATCGCCTCTTTAAAATACCCCAATATCCAAGTAGAAAGAATCAAGAGTTCTGACAAACCATGCATATTGAATGCTTAATGGCATTATAAAATTTACATGCAATTTCATAGCATGCCATTGAAGTAACATCAAATTCAACAGTCAAATCAAATCTGGCTTCATTCAATCAAAGCACATATTCTACATTGAAAAAACTTTTACTTCCTGAAGAAAAGTGGAACAGACAGATAAAACAGGAGACATTCCTCCATCTTCCATCTTCATCTTAAATGACACTCAATTCTCCGTTAAGAGCCACTATTCCTTCTATTCGCATGTATTTCAACAAATGAACTTTTCATCTAGCAGAACAAAGTGTGAGAACCACAAAAAAAAAAAAACGAAATCAAACAGTTTTTTTGTCCTAAAGACATCTGACAACGCATTCTACATTGTTATGAACTGCCGCAAAACAAACACAAAAAGAACTAGCATAATTAAACTCACTGAAAAAAGATCTAAAAATACCAGAAAGGATAAGAACATCTAAAACTCAAAAGTTTGTTAAACAATGAAAACACCACGTCTACTATATTTAAGAATGCATCCACATAGATAATCTCAAACATTTAAAATCGTGATAATACTTACCAAATCAGCCCTTCTCTCCTCCAGTGTAATATCATTAGTGAGAACATCCGGCGCTAGACCATATAGTGTAGGATTCCGCAGCATACGGATATACAAGTATGTGTAGCCAATCCAGTTGCATGCTTCTCTAGCATTCTGAACAGTCCCAAGAACAATTTCGGCATTTAACTGATCGGCCAATTTGGAGACAAACTGACTTTCTATGGGTAGCTGCTGATTCATCAAAGACAGATAGTACTGCAGTTCACTATGGCCAGTGATGATTATTCCTTCGCCACAGGTATCATACTGAGGTCGTCCTGCTCGACCCAGCATCTGCATAACATCCAGCGGACTCAATTCGGTCCATGCTCCCTTTTCTGGATTGTATATCTGTGTTCCCTTGATGATCACAGTGTGTGCAGGTAAGTTGACACCCCACGCAAGAGTTGCTGTTGAAACCAAAACCTGCACATGACCATCAGCAAAAAGATCCTCAACAAGTTGCCTATCTGCCCTCGCCATGCCAGCATGATGAATGGCAAAACCGTAAGGCAGGAGGTCCTTAAGATCATTGCTCTTGACGATGTCAGTGTGACTTTGTAGAATTTCGCGGCTCACACCATCCTCTTTCAAGAATCTACCAAGAGTATCATTTGCGAGTGCAGAATCTCTTATAGCTCGAGCAGTTTTGGCTGTTTCCTTCCTGGAGTGGACAAAAATAAGAACTTGATGCTTTCCTGCCGCAGCTACTACCTTGTCATAGCACACGTCATTCATCAACTGAAACCTCTGCAGCGGCTTCCTGACTGTTATTCCGATATATTGCTGGGAAAGAGGGACAGGTCTGTAACTATTATCAAAATAAAATAATCCCTTGTTAACATCTACGTGCAAGAACAATGCAACATCCTCATAATTGGGCAATGTAGCTGACAATCCCACCAATCGAATGTGCTCTTTTGTGGTTTCAATTTGTCTGACAGTTCTGGCGACAATGCTCTCAAGTACGGGTCCTCTATTATCATGAAGGAGATGAATCTCATCAATGATAAGAAGCTTCACGAGCTGCGTGTAGGTACGATCTCCCGATTTTCGAGTAATGATATCCCACTTCTCAGGGGTCGTGACGATGATCTGAGTCTCTTCGATTTGCTGACGAGTCAATGACTGGTCACCACTCAACTCCCTCACCTTGACATCATACTCTTGCAAACGATTAGACAGATTACCAACTACTTCAGCAACAAGTGCTTTCATAGGTGCCACATAAACAATCTTATAGTTGCTGTGATTAAATGATCCATCTGGATTCCTGTTCAAAGCAATCTGCTGGAGTATGGTCAGCACGGCTACATTAGTTTTCCCAGCCCCAGTAGGAGCACACAAGAGGATATTCTCTGCACTAAAAAGAGCAGTCTCGTAAACTTTGCTTTGAACACGGTTTAGCTGTTGCATCCCTTTGAAAGCAGGTTGTGCCCAATCAGGCAAGGCAGATATTCTAACAAGCTTCTCATTGGGATCCGGTTTAGCTTTCAAAACTGGCACATGAACTTCCTCATATCCTTTGCTGAGATGCTTGAAGGAGCCGACAGGAAGATCGGTCCTTCTATTTGCCATTAAAAGGCCACCTTGCTCAAAAGCGAGGCTGTCAAGATCGAGTAATTGACGCTGTCCCTTTAACCAACTACCTTCCGCATCCCTATCAACCACACCTCTCCGACCTGTATCTTCATCTCCAGCACTCTCATCCTTCAAACGGCGAGCCTCTTCCCTAATACTCTTCTCCAAATTCTTTTGCCTCTCTTTTGCAGTAGCTCTTGTGGCATGCAACTGTTCCACTATTGCAGCCAACTCTGGTCCCAAACCCATCATTTCCTCTTCAATCTTCTTCCGGTCATCTTGGTCTTCAGCCCTAGCCAAACGGGTGCACCAGACGATCTTCAACCTATTTCGCAATACGAACTTAATGAGGCTGAACTTATCAAACTGAAGATGCAACAATAGCTTAGTTTCAACCTCCCTAGCATCCCCTTCAGCAAGTATCTTCAGCACCTCCTCTGCAAGCTTCTGACACTGCTGGGGATCAATCTGCTGTTCATAAGCCTGAGAAATCTTTCTTTGAAGCCAATAAGCATCAATGTCCTGAACATTCAAGCTCATGCCCTCACTAGCTTCCCGCATATCATCATCATCTATCCCGGCACCCATTTGCATGGCCGAAGAACTGTTTGGTTCTACAACATCTTCATCCTCCTCTTCATCCTCCTGGACCATATCGAGATCACTCTCCTCATCATCATCTTCATTCTCTTCGAACTCAACCGCAACACCCACATCATCATCAAGTACCTCATCCCCATTAGCCACAGCAGACCCAGCCACATCACTCGCGTCTTGGTAATCAGTAATAAGCCTCCCAATTGAAACGAGCTGATCAAAAACAGGGTTTGGAATAGGGTTCAGCAACTTCTCAATCTCCTTCTTCTTATCAGGATTCTTGAATGTGTCGTTCTTCAACACGGCCAAAATTTCATCTGCTGCACCACTAACTATATTCAATGGCTGCCCACCCAACTGCTGCTGAATAACACTGAGCATCGCCTCGTATGCAGCCCTAGTTTCCTTCGTCTTGGGCTGGTAAACCCCTTCTTCCGTAGAGGTCAACACGCTCTCCTCTCGAAGCCGGCGTCTCTTGGCCTGCCTAGGGGCAGGCTCCGAGAGCGAGTCCCGCTCCTTCTTCTTCCTCTTCGCCTTCTGGAGCTTCTCATCTAGCTCTGGGGGCCTACCTCGGTACGCCCGGTCACCGAAACTCCTAGGATCGATCTTCCCCCACAGAGACTCGGGCTCGCCGGTCGGCTCATGGGTGTCGCGGGGCCGCGTATCGGTCGTCAAGACGAGACTCGAGTTGGCCCTGTACTCGTACTGCTTGAAGCGAGCGTGCGCCTCGGCACCTCCCCCCAGATGCGCCATGTCTCAAAACGGCTCGAAAAAATCAGCCCTCCAAAACCCTAGTTCCACGGAAACAGAAAGCTTTCAGGTTCTCAGGAACGACCAACAAATTAACTTCCCAATCGATACAGAAACGCAAACAGGCACGGCAAAGGCGCAACACGCACGCTACGAAGATTGCAGAACAAAGTACTTACAGGGAGACAGAGTGGCGATTTGAGCGGCAAACCGACAGACCACTTCCTCCAACAAATCCCTTCGTCGCTTGACACGATAGGAGTGACTATTGAAGCGGAGAAGCTGAATTTATACACGGCCGCCGGTAAAATCACAACGAAGAACCGCCATTCCTCACTTCACTGAACCTGAAGGAAAGGAACAAAGGCTCGCGTGGCCTAACGCCCAAGAAAGGCGGTCCATTTTCGTCACTCCGGCCTGATTGTCTTCGTGGACCGGTCTGTGACGAGCCGTGGGTTCGAATACCCACGCATGCATAAAAAATAAACATAGTGATTACTTATTGGGCTTTTTTCCAATTCAGGGTTAATAAAAAAAAATTACCAAAACAAGCGGAAAAAAAAAATATTTACCATATCAAGTTTCGCTCGTCAATCACGCCGCCGAACGGAGAAAAAAGAATAAAACAATTGCCTGCTCGGCAATCTAAATGCCAAGCGAGCAATTAAGCTATTTTTTTAAAAAAAAATTATTTATTGCTTGGCACTTTGAGTGCCGAGCAAGAGTCGACTTTTTTTTTAAAGATTGTTTGGTGCTTGCTCGGCACTTAGCAAACACACAACCTTTTTTAAAAGGTTTTTTTTATTGTTTTGTATTTTAAGATTGTTTACACGACATAAATATAGTTCACTTGCTTACTCGCTATTTTGGCTGTGTTAGAACTAATCCTACATACCCTAATTACCCTTACGCTTCTTTGGTATCACATTGTCGAACGCTCTCATTAACATAGATTGTTATCAACAAATAATATTTGGCTTCACAAGAAAGCGAGAAGTTGTGCCTAGCGAGCGAACGAATAATTGAGACCGCAGAGCAAACACTTGCTCGCTCCGCGAGGTCGAGACTCACTCATTTATTCGTTCGTTCGTTCGCTCGCTTGCTCAACTGTTCGTTCACTCCATGAGATCGAGGCTAGCTCACTCACTCCACGGCCCCGATCATTTATTTGTTTGCTCGTTGGGCACAACCCCTCGCTTTCCTGAGAAGATTGACTAGGAGTGAACATGGTTCTAGATAGAACCGAACTGATGTTTTCAGTTCGGTTTTCGATTCTAATAACCCTGGACTGATTCCCGGTTCTGACTTTGAAGGAACCGCCGGTTCTGATTGATTTCTTGTTCCGGCTCTGCCCTGGAACCAAATCGAAACCTAAATATGTAAACAGTAACTATTTTCTACGTTTCACGCCTCAAATGCCTCTTTTCTTTTTACGCTTCTTCCTCTCACTCCTGAGCCCTTCTCTGGACGACGACGACCCTTCCCTATTTCTTCATCATCTCATCCTTAGCAGTCGGCACCCAATCCCACACCTCTGAGTCTTCGACGGCGCCCTTCCTCCGACGGCCTCTCTGCGCCTTCCCTCAACGACGACCCTTCCCTCGCTGTCCCTCGAGAGGCCATCCCTCATTGTCCACTGTGCTTGGCTCCCTCCCCAGCCTTTCGACGAGTCGACGACGACCCTTCCCTCACCGTCAGGCGTCAATTGCATCTCCTCGGTACTTATACCCCCGAAATTGTGGTTTTCATCCTATTGTGTCCGCGAGAATTATTTTTCCAGTGTTTCTATCGTATTGTTTGTTGAAATGGATCAATTTTTCAATGGCATTCTGCGGCTGAGCTCATGTAGTTCCTGATATATTGGTTTCATCCTTTTGCTGATTTGAGCGTTACTCTCGCACATCGCTGCCTAATCCGTGAACTAATTTCCTTTTAGCTAATTTTACTGGCACATTTTCCCATTTCAAGATGGTTACTGGGTGTAATAACACTATTTAGAAGGGATTAATTACTGTTCAGATTAGTAGAATTTGGTTTTGGCTCTCTTATTTCTGGTTTTTTACCATGCTTATATCCTATATACTGTGTAACTAGTATCATTTTTGCGGATGAGCACAAGGAGGTTGCAGTATTATGTGGCCATTTGGTGATAAAGGATGTTATAATATAAAAAGGTATTACTTCCCTTTGTGCTTGCAAGAAGACTGAGTTGGTAAAAACTAAAGACTAGGTGTCCCGCTTGTTTGCTTCTTCCGGGGGAGAGTTGGATGTTGATTTTGCTAATTCCCAGCTAAACTTTAGATAGTGGTTGTTTTGTTTTGGGCAATGTAAAACTGAAGATGTTGATCTAGTTTATGCATGTCAGTTCCTGTGTGTGAGCATTAAGTGATGTTATACATGGTGAGGCTTTCTATCAATTGTTTCAGTTTAGCCAATGAGGATATTATCATCGGTATGTGTCTCAGGTTGAATTGGTTTGTTACACCACGTGTAACTGCTATGTGATTTTTCCCTCATATAAAGTGCCTTCTTGGTGTTATGACTGATGGAAAAGATGTCGTGTACTTTGATGTTATGTTATCTCTGTCTAAATAAGCAATATCTAGATGCTCATGAGCTTTAATTTGATTTTTTTCAGTGCACTCTACTCAGGTAAAATATCACCGTAGAGGGACTAACATCTGAGAAGAGTTTTTCATGCATACGAGATTTTGGAAGTGGAATCAGTGGACATCCTCTTTGCTTGAATTGGAATGAGCGATCTCACGCTCTCTATGGCTCAGGAGGATTGAGCTCTTCTGATCAAGAAATGCAATTGTTGAAGAGCCATAGTGTGCTGTTGTTCTCCTTTCAAGACTGGGCTTCTGTCTTTGAACTTATGCGTCTAACTTGTCCAGAAGAACACTGAAGAATGTATAAGGGTAGAGGTTGTCTCCATCATGAATTTGATTCTGCTAAGGGGCGGTGCTTATGAGGACAAGGAAAACACTTCCTTTGTCAATATCTTGGATATCTAATTAGTGAAATGCCTCATTTATATGGTGTTTATATAGAACGGGAATGTCATTTGATGTGATCGGGCATTCCACATCAAGATCCTTTTTCCTTATAAAATTGAAAGAGTTGAACTTGGTGTTATTTATTTTTTGACTCCTGCATGAAGTTATTTAGCATTCGGGCTCACATTTGAGGTTGCATATTCATTAATAAAAAAGTCTTGCGGCCCGATAGGTTCTAGAATACCCTGGAACCGGATCCGAAACCTATAAAAGGGTAAGTTCCGGGTTTCAAAGTACACATGGTAGGTTTTAGGTTTCGAAAAATTAAGAAACTGTACCAGCGGATGATGGGTTTCAAGTTTCAGGTTCGAGGTTCCAGGTATATTCTACCTGGAACCGCTCACCCTAAGGGTGACTAGGATTAGCTCTAACACAATCAAAACTGTGAGTGCATGTAAGTAAGTGAACTCTATATTCATTACATGACAAGAACCATGTCGTGTAAAAAATCTTAAATATCAAAACAATAAAAATTTTACAAAAAATGGTATCACATTGTTTAACGCTCTCGTTGACACAGATTGCTATTGACAAATAATAATTGGCTGAAGACAAGCCAACATGTCGGCCAAGCTGGCTTCCCAGGAAAGTGAGTGGCTGTGCCTAGCGGGCGAATGAACGAATACTTGAGCCCACGTAGCGAGCGAATGAATGATTGAGGCTGTGGAGCAAACACTCGCTTGTTCGTTCCTTCGCTTCGCTTGGTCGAGGTTTGCTCGCTCATTTGTTCGTTCGTTCGCTCATTTGTTCGCTCGCTTCGTTACTTCAATCATTCGCTCGCTTACTCGCTCGATCGTTGGCTCGATCGTTCACTCACTTCGCAAGGTCGAGGCTCACTCGCTCGCTCGTTTATTCGCTCATTATGTTCGCTCCATGGCCTCGACCGTTCGCTTGCTTGCTCGACCGTTCATTCACTCGATCATTCACTCGCTCCACAAGGTCGATACTCACTCCCTCCACAAGGTCGATACTCACTCCCTCCACAACCCCGATCATTTATTAATAAAACCTAGGAAGGGCGATTAGGATCTGTTGGGTTAGTTCTAATACAATCAAAATTGGGATTGCATGTAAGCAAGTGAACTGTATTCAATTACACGACATACACGACAAGAACCATGTCGTGTAAACAATCTTTCAAAAAAAAAAACAACAACAATTTTACGAAAAATGATATCACATTGTCGAACGCTCCATTTCGTGTAAACAATCTTTAATAAAAAAACAACAACAATTTTACAAAAAATGGTATCGCATTATCGAACGCTCTCATTGACACTGAGTGTTATCGGCAAATAATACTAGGCTGAAGACAAGGCAACATGTCGGCCGAGCTGGCTTCCCATGATCAAGGCCATGGAGCGAACACTCGCTCGTTCGTTCGCTCGCTTCATGGGGTCGAGGCTCGCTCGCTCCCTCGTTTGTTTGCTCGCTCCACGGGGTCAAGGCTTGCTCACTCGCTCCATGACCCCGATCATTAATTCGTTTGCTCGTTAGGCACAATCCCTCGTTTCCCTGGAAAGGGTGATTCTGGTCTGTTGGGTTAATTTTAATACAATCAAAACTGTGAGTGTGAGTGTATGTAATGAAGTGAACTATATTCAATTACACGACAAGAACCATGTCTTGTAAACAATCTCAAAAAATAAAACAATAAAAAAAAATTTAAAAAAAAGATTGTTGACTCTTGCTCGGCACTCAAAGTGCCAGGCAAGAAATAATTTTTTTTTTTAAAGTTGAATTGCCTGCATTGAAACTGCCAAGCGGGCAACTGTTTTATTTTTTTCTCCTCTCGACGGTGTGATGGTTAATCGGGGTGCCGCTCGGCGGTGTGACTGTCAAGCAGCACCTGACGTGGTAAATATTTTTTTCCTACTTGTTTTGGTAAATATTTTTTTAACCATGAATTGGAAAAAAAAAACCTGCTTATTGCAGACAAAATACTTATTTTTAACAGCGAACATAATTAGCATGTTACCGGAAAATTTCTTCTGCGTCAATTCAATATTAACCTTCCTTAATTCACGATAAGAATAATATTTTCTCATTTTGAAATTAGCGAATTCATTTCCCTTTTTTATTGATGGTAAGTAATTTTTTCCGTTGGCTAGTCATTCTCAACAAACTAAACACGAGCAAGTTCGGAAAACTAGTTTGCGAAAAAATTTCTTTCACTTAAGCAAACGCACTCCAAATTCATTTCCTAAAAGTAAAAGCTAATTCAAATGGCATATTTTTTTCCTTTCCTTATTGCAATTTTCTCTTACTTTGCGGACACGTAAGTCTTGACTTTTTTTTTCCAGACCCAAAAAAAAAAAGTCTTCCTTTTGTCAAGTCAATACGGAAAGAAGACCGTGGCCTAGAATAGAAATCAGTATTGTATTTTACATTTTCTAATTTTTTTCCTTTTTTCCTTTTTTTTTCCCCTTTCCTTTTTTCTCTTGCACCTCGCCTTGCTGTGGTCATGGGCTGGGTGGCCTCGTCGACCACAACAAGGGCCGGTCGACAGGAGCCCTTGCCAGATCCGGATTCGAATCTTCTACCCAAGTGAAATCCGAGCAGGGGTACCCTTGATGTGATCGTGGCCGTCCGTTCACGGATGACCAAGATCACGTCAAATTGCGGTTGGGCAATTTTGTTTTCAATCAGTTTGGATCAATTCAATCATAGCCGTCCGCTCAATCAACAGACGGCCGTGATGCGCCCGGGCACACCTACCCCTTTTGATGTTGCGCAGGGGATCCGCGCCTGCCGGATCGAGGGGATTTAAGCCGATTTCTCGACGAGAGCGTTGAGGTTTCGGTCACGTGGGTGCCATGAACTTGTGCGGCTTGAAGAGTGACCCGTTGGAATTGGGATTAAGGATTGAAGAAGACGAAAAAGAAGTGGAGGTGACATTGGAGACGGATTTTCTGGAGGGGATTAGTGAGATGGGCTCGGGGCTTTGCAAGCGAGATCTTTTGAATTTGACCACATCCACACCCAGAACTCGGCCGTCGCCAGCGATATCTTTTGAATTCTCCTTGGTGACCTCCCCATCGGCGGCGGCCATGAGGCCTCCCAGCTCACGGCCACCAGATGAGGTGGAAGAGACAAAAAGGAAAAAAAAAATCGAAAAATGTAAAAAGGCGAAAAAATGTCATTCGGATCTTCTTCTTCTTTTTTTAAATAAAATAGCACTTCAAGTTCTTTTTTAAAATAAGATTCACTATTGATATTTACCTGAGAAAATAAGAGCACTTGAGGTTTTTTCTGTTGAAATTTGTTTTCTGATTTTTTTTTTCTATTTGGATAACGGAAAACTAATCTATCTACCGAAAAAAATTAGATTGAGGAAATAAACGAATTTTCCTTCTAGCAAGAGAGAAATCGCTTTCCTTAAGGCTTAAACCGTCAAACAAATATAAATTAATCACTCCTCTTGAAAATGATTTCCTTCCATCATGAAGCTTTAATTGAAAACACACGGATTCGCAATCATGTAGTCATGTTATAATTTTAGCAACAAAAAAAAAACCATAATGTTCGGCTACGCAACAATTTACAAACTAATTATATAATCACACATGTTGGATGCAAAAAATTAATCTTTCTTAATTAAACAAATACAGTGTTAATGAATCCCCTTGAGACACTATTATATAGTTGATAAAAGACAGAAACTTGGAGTTCACATGAGTGTGATTCGAAAGATTAAGATTCTACTGTTGGCTATGTCGTGAAATTATGTCATTTATCTTGTCGCATGGCAGTCACAAAAACAAAGTGAAGCGCCGTGTGGCGAACGCGAGGAACGCGAGAGAGCGAACAGTCTCTCTCGGTTCCGATGATGAATATGGGATGGCCCAAAACATTAGCTGCGTATAAGCAAGATAATAGTCTAGTTAATTGAGAATTTGTCAGGTAATCCTTACATAAATTAATTGCAATGATTATGTAAAGGATTTCATCATCAGATTTTATTTTATGCCATCAAAGAAAATGGTGTTTGAAAATCTCCAAAACCATACCTAAATAAGACCATAAGATATTTTATCGATCGGTGTAGATACCGTTGTCCCTCTTGATTTGAAAGGTAAAAAAATTGCGAAAAAAAAAATACATTGGATTGACGCGAAACTCTTCCAGCATGAATGAGACGAATTACCACATGAAGGAAAAACATGTGCCGACACGACCAACGAATTGACGGAACGATCAAACCGTGCTCACTTAAATGGACAGAGACCACAATGCATAACGATAATTTAGGGATCAAATTGAATTATAACAAAAGTATAAGGATGAAATTCAGCAAAACAAAAAAAAATAAAGGAATATATGGATAGAGACCACAATACATTATTTTTTTAGCACGTTATAAATGAAACACAAATTTTAATATATAATGTTTGAAATTCGATTGAAACATGGGATAATTTCGACATTAAGAACTCATTTTTTTTGTAAATGTTGCTTTGTCCAAAATACATACAAACATAACAACTGAATAACCAAATTATCTACTAATAAAAAAAATTAAATTATCCTTTTTGATACGAAGTACAAGTCATTTGCTATCATTTTGCAGTTTCTGTCTTAAATTCAAGTGGGCGTTTGGCTCCAGTTCCACATGTAAATAGTCACATTTTGTGATGCACGGTTACGAGTATATATATTATCATTCGCATGTTGAATGCTCTCATCTTCTGCAATACTTTTTTGTAAAAAAGTTTAAACTGTGAAAGCTAGGCTCAAATTTATGAAAATGAATTCAAACCAGCCTAATATACACTTTTTACATTTTTAGGGATTTTCTAAAAAAAATTGTGATTTTTAAAAGGAATTTTCAATTTTTTTATTTTTATTTTTGTTAGATTGAGATAAAAGTATCGAGAAAATTGAAAGGGAAAAATGAGAGCTGTGGGACTTTATTCTGTTTTGTAATTATCAAAGGTGATTTTTTTTTTCAGAACTAATTTTTTTATTTTGAATTTTGATCTAAATTTAATTTCGATTCTTTAAAATTAATTATAAAAATAGAATCGAAGTTAAAATTATTTACGTTATTAAATAGAACTCTCATCCTTTTTTTTTTTTCCCAAAATCAGAATCGAATAAGAATGGTTAACACGCGGCAGCAGACATGAGTGGGCGTCGGTGCGTTGCATCGTTCTCTTCTTCACCACAGAAAACCATCATCACGATACTTCCCAGTTCTCTTCTCGCGCCACATCGAGCCGAAACCTCACTGACCAACCTCCATGGCCATGTTTCGTTCCCCTGTTTCGCCTCCATCTCTATCTTCCTCCTTCGCTCTCGGTTCGCCTCTTCAGGGCCAGGGACTGCCCGGTCATCTAGCTCCTCCGAGACGGCGATGGAAGCGGCTCCCCAAGTCTGCCTCCGTCTGCAAGGCCTCGTGGCAAGAAGTAATTACCTGATTTCGTGGCTGTTTTCTTTATGGACGTAAATGGCGTTGATCGCTCACTTTTCCTTGGTCCGTTGGCGATGCGATGTTGAAGCTCGCCGGCGTTTTGGTTTTCTCGGCGATTCCGTTTACGGCGGTGAAGGCGATTGCCAACAGCCCGTTGGGAGAATCGCTGCAGAGACGGATGGAGGAGAGGAAGAAGTTAGCGGTTGAGAACTCGTCGAGGTTCCGGGCGCTCGCTGAGACGGCGAGGAAAGAGAGGTAATCCTCCCCGGTAAGCAGGTGATTTTCCCTGTTTTCAGTTCTTGCTCGTGGAAGGTTGCCGTATAGATGCTGAGATCTTTCTTTTCGTGGTTGGATTTGTTGTATCTGTTTTTGGACTTCACCAATAATAGCAAGTGAAACAGTTAGCATCAAGCGCGTAGATAAGTCTCCTTAAATATGGTTAGCAATTTCTGTAAATAACCTAGATCGATGTCTCTACATTTCAATTGTCTTTCGTGTTTTGGAGCTGACATATTGAGCTCAGGTTGTTTGCTTTCTTACATCTTTAGAATCAATCACTACAAGAATTTGAGAGCAATTCCTTCCTTTTATGGCTTCCATTACCTTCAAATAGACCAAGGAAATTGTCAGAACGAGGAAGCCATGATGGAATGCTATAGTTGCTGAATCCATAGATACAGTTAATGCTTCTCTATACTGCAATCCCCTTCTTCTGTGCTCCTCCACAAAAAATGCATCTCTTGGCACGGTTCAAAATTTGAATTCTACATTTCCCGAAGACTTGCTTCTATGGGACTAAGCTTTTTGTAGTTATTAATTGGTGTTTGTGACGGAAAGGTTGCACTCATCCAGCTTTTCTATGTAAATAGTTGGTTAAATATCAGGATTATCAGATTCTTCATCATTATTTGATATGTTTCTCATGTGGTACCTTTATTCAGCTTTTTTCTGTACAACTCTTATAATTCCCTAAAGGAGATGCCAATTTACTTGATTCAAGCTGGCGGTTGTTCTTGTTGTTGCATGAGCTTCATTGCTTTTTTATGTGTTCTTTATATTTCTATATTAACGGCCAGTTAAAAAAAACTTCATTAGAGAAGGCAATCAGAGAAAGTAAAAGCAAGCCTACAACTATGTGATTATCTGAGCGGGCTAGGCCAAATTACATCTTGAGAAGAGTTTTCAACCTTCCTTATGTTCATGACTACATTTAAACATGCAAATCTTCCTTCATGACTGTAAGACCTTCATTATTGTTCAGAAAGATCGCTTGCCATATTCGGTGCTTCGAGGTTATTCTCGTATACATCTTCCAAGATGGTTTATCCTTGACATGATGTAAGAGTATGGGGTTCGTTTTATTCCCTTCTCCACTTGCCTATCTGGAATTTGTAAAATGAGGTGCATCTACAGAAACATTGGGCAATAGAGGTGCTGTTTTGTACATTCTTTTTGTACAATAAACCTTCTTAGTCTGCAGCAACTTTTCTGGGCTTACCTTTTTCTCTTTCATTTGCTGCCTTAAAGTTGATAGTCAAATATGAGCTCTTGGCTTTTGAAACTCTACCCTGAACTTGCTTAAAATTCGAGGTGGACAGATTATATTCTACTAGTTTCTGTATGTGCATACTAAGTCCAGAGTATGTTCTTTTGCTATTTAACAGTCCATGGTATGGAGAAGACCGCCCTCAGTGGCTTGGGCCAATCCCATATGATTATCCAGCATATCTTACTGGTGAATATCCTGGCGATTATGGGTTTGACGTTGCAGGTCTTGCCAGGGATCCCATTGCTTTTGAGAAGTACTTCAAGTATGTTACATGATATTTCTGTGTCTTTCTTATGTGATGCCTCTTCATTTGTATTTCTCATGTCTCTCAGGCGGCACTTATAGTATATTTGCAATTCAGTTTTGAAAAGCAACCTTTCTCTCTCTGTACTGTGGACAACACGAGCCTTTATCTCTTGAATAGTGTTTACACTATCTTGCCTGCGGTCGGTCAACTGTCACATACATGAATTGTGATTTTTTAATTAGCTTCTTTGCTCCCCATGATTGCAATCCAGAACTTGAGATATAGCAAGCTATCATGTAATCACTCATGCCCAAATGAGATGGATGGTTTTGAGATATCATTTGGATTTGTTGTTCTTTAATGATACATTATATTGTATGCAGCTTCGAGATACTGCATGCACGCTGGGCTATGCTTGCAGCACTTGGTGCTCTTGTTCCTGAAGTATTAGACATGGTGGGAACATTTCACTTTGTAGAACCTGTCTGGTGGCGAGTTGGCTACTCAAAGCTGAAGGTCTGCATTTTCTCTTGGCATAATACTCCCATTTATATTCTATCGATATTTTTTCTGGTAAATTCATGATCTTAGCTCCCACGTAAAGATCTAGCTTGGTAGAAGCTTGATGAAAAATTAGTGTATTTTTTTATGGCCTACCGACTCTGGATAGAGCTTCACTGGTCATTCTTACAGTTCAGATGAATAAAAGTATGAACTACCGTCCCCATTCGCTTTTGTCTAATGCAAATGAAGTCCAAGATGACTTATCACTTGTTTGTTTGGCTCCACTTTTGCTAGCTCGAGAATCTTCCCTGCATGTCCTTGCATGACCTCAGACTTGACTTCTGACTCTCTAGAAGCAGACTATTGTATGCCTCATGATAGACACTTAAGATGGAAAGACTGCTGAATCCTGTTCACTTATTTTTAATAAGCTTAGTCGTAAATGTTTATTGCTGTAATGTCCATGGTAAAATGCTTTGGTTTATCGTTCATCTGAATCTAATACATAGATCAACATCATCAATGTGTCATGCATTTTCTAGCACATAAGTGCAACATAGTCACTTTTTTACATGCTTATCTTAATTTCACTTTGACAAGATGTGCTTGCAGCATATGACATATATAGTTTGCCTCACATTTTCGTGATACCAGGGCGATACACTGGACTACCTGGGGATACCTGGACTCCATTTAGCTGGAAGCCAGGGGGTGATAGTGATAGCTATATGCCAGGCCCTTTTAATGGTAAGAACCACATATAGCCTTTGCTTTTAGCTGCAAGATGTTCTCTAACCCCAGTACTTTTCTATTTTCCTTGCAGTTCTTATGTGTATTTCTTCTGCAATTATTCTTTATACTGTCATTTTGGCGTAACAAGCCTTAGTTGGATAAATTGAAGAGTCAAAATTTGCCGTGCACTTTGAGAAAGTCTCTTATTTTATTAATCGATTACACGTGTCACTATCAGGTGATGTATCCATCACATAAAATACCTTTTCCATGTGTTTCTGGTAAAAAGAAAGAAAAAAAGATCGGTCATGCCTTTGTAGGAAAAATGCAACGCTATTGTCGGATAAATTTCTCACTCAGCTGAGGAGATTCTTTGTTGCATCCTTGTACAGCACAAAGCATTTGTTGGGGGGGGGGGGTGTTTGTGGGGGTGTCTTTGATATGAGGGTATTTGGATGGGGGAGGTAAAGTAACATGTAACGTGATCTTATAAGCATTCATTGCCAATCTCTGGTTTACAATTTAACAACCTACCCCTATTTGTAGGGCTTTCAGCAATTTATAACAATTAGACATCAAGATAAATACAATAATCTTGAACAGTTAAGGGATATTCTCATTCAAGTTTTGTGGGTTATCTGTTAGAATTGTTAGCTCGGGTTTAAGACTCATCGACTTATGTTAAGACTTTACAGCTTTTTATGTTTTGAATGCTCCTGCTTGTCTTAATAGGTTGGACCAGAATATGCAAGGTATTGTGGCATTGAAGCTTTGGAACCTCTAGGAATTTACTTGCCAGGCGATATTAATTATCCTGGTGGAGCCCTTTTTGACCCCTTGAACTTGTCCAAGGACCCGGCGACTTTTGAGGAGCTCAAGGTGAAAGAAATTAAGAATGGGCGCTTGGCTATGGTTGCGTGGTTAGGGTTTTATGTCCAAGCAGCTTTGACAGGTAAAGGCCCCATACAGAACCTACTCGAGCATATCTCAGATCCATTACACAATAATCTATTCTCGGTGCTTAAATGGATGTAAAGCATTAGTCCAACCATGTAAATATCTTGAGATGATACGAGGTCATTATCTACCGCCTCGTGTATAGAAGCGACGAGTTGAGGTTTTCTAGCAGACTTATACTAGCCGGTAAAAGTTTGTTCTCTCTCTGCGGCTGTCGTGAGCACTGAATTATCAAAGCTGCTACGGAGGAGCTGGAAGTATCGCTAGATATCACTTTAGATTTTGCCCAGGTAGACAGCATTCTGGCAATGGTGAGTTTCTCTTTCACCATTCAAATCCTGATATCCTCTTCATACAGCATTGCGCATTAGAATAGCGTGAGGTTGTTGCAGGCATTATTGAAGCAGGTACATGTCCAACTTAAAGTTCTGCGCACGTTTGGGTCTTCATCCACAGTCCACTGAATATAGGTCACATGCCACACATGTAAGCCATGTTGCTTCTTGAATGTTTCAGTAGCAATATAACAGTGTAGGCTTCAGAGTCCCATGGCATATGCATCGATAGTCGACCACATCCCCATGGGGGATCAACGCTTCACGGATCGACATGCCCCGCGGGCATCACTGCCCCTCTTTTTTTTTCCCTACTTTGAGCGTCGAGTGTCAAGTGTGGCACTAGCGGAAAACTGCCGATTTTTGTACCGTCTACGGATTCCATCATTCCCTCATCGTTTAGTCTACTGTGAAGCTCCTGTTGGTAGAGGAGTGTCGTGACAGGATAGTTTAGAGAGAATCCGCAAAGATGGTTGGTACATGGGCCCCCAGAAAGTGAACTATCACCAGTCATCACCGACGTCTTTTGAGTGGGCCACTTCGGGTCCATGAAACCTAATCACCACTTCAACCTGTGTACCCAACCAACCATCCGGTTTGCCCTCTCTCTCTCTCTCTCTCTCTCCCTTAAGTTGTCCCCAATATATTGTTGCTTCGGCTCGGTAATCTTCCTCGTCACCCGATAATTACTCATTAATAATCCTATGAGCAAGAAACCAGATAGCTCTTGTTACCAGCCTCATCGTGTTCTCACTTCTGATGTTCGGCATGAACACGGCGGGGGGAAAGGACGGCGGTTCCGCGTACTTGTCACGAACAATGGCAAGTGGAGCAATGACGAGATATTTCACTTTGTCAAGCCCCATATGTGCAAAAAATCAAAAGCAGAAGACGAAATGCGTGGCTGTCTTTTTGCGTGCCGAATAGCTCGATAGGGATGAGAACGAAATTGAAGGAAAAAGCTTCCGCCCTACGATCCAAACACGGAATTATTGGCACCGCTAGGAGAAAAAAACAAAGAGGGAAAAAAAAGGGGAAGAAACGGCAGACAGGTGTTCCCCTCATGATGGAGACTTTTTTTCTTTGGGTCCCGTTTATCCTTTTGGTAAAAAAGTCCAATGGAAAGGATTTACGGCTTGGGCAACAAAGAAAAGTTCAGAAAATCAGGTTGGACGGGGGAAAAGAAGCTTGGAGCTTTGTCACGGTCCCTGATGTTGGTATTTGACGACCCTTTTGTCAGCGGCTAATTTGACTTTGTCCTCTCCCGTACCCTCCGCTCATCCTAAAGAATATTTTTCATTCGTTTCGCTTTCTTGACTTTTCTAATTATATTTCCTACTTCTTTTATTTGTTTTAGTCACACACAAAAAAAAAAAAAAAATCACGTCTCACCCAGAGATCATTTCTCGTGTTCCATATGTTCATGTTCCCGCCACTCCAATGTGCATTAATCACGTCTCTCCGTCGTCGAACCCGATCAAATTCAGCCGATGCGGCCACTGGATGGATGACACCAAAATATCATGCGGATAAAGTACCCGGATGCGCAGTTGGACATCGGTTGAAAAAATTCATCTGTGGTGTAAAAAAAAAAAAAGTTTACCTAATGCACAGCATCCAATTGGAGAAAAATTATTCACGTCGCATTACTGAGCCCCGCCAAGGGATTTAATTAGAACAGATTAATGCGCATGAACACGCGTCTTATCAAGCCCTCGTGGTTTCATTTGTCGCCATAGGGGGTGGTCCTAGTACTTAATGTTTCGAAACACAAAAGTAAATAATATTTGAGAACAGGATAAAAGTATGATGCCTTGCGAGATTCCCCTTACATTTTTGTCGGCGTTCGGAGAGATCACATATAGTAAAATCGATAAGATTAAGCACTGCTAATCGGACACAATAAGGTAATTAGTAATTTTAGTATACGAAAGCCTACAAAGATTTCAAAAGAAGTAAACTGGCCATCTGGAAGGGCAAACATTAAGAAGGGAATTTACTTCTTGTGCTTGTGGTCTCTCAATACATCTAAATTTAAATTAAATTTCTGTGATTCTATGAAATTCAATCTTACCACGTAAAGTAATTGAAAAATGTACGTCTTTATTAGAAATTTTGTCCTCCATCTCTTTCTCGTGAATATATAGATGTGTTCACCCTTTTTCCAAATGCACCATGTTCAGCGCGCCTACCATGGAATTACTAGCGAATGCGCATTGATGTGACCCGGGATTGATTAAGCAACTTCGTTGGAAATTAGCGAGGTGAATCACATTTGGGCTTCATTTATTTAGCGAAAACCAATGGCTTGTAGTCGATAAAAAAATATTTTCATTATCGATGATAATTTATGTTTACGAATATATTTTTTCTTTATTTATTATTGCTAGTGAAAGTAATTAATTTTTAGGAAAATATTTGTCAACTCGTTCGTTGGAGTTTAGTCTTTTGTCCAAATCATGATTTTGGGGAATGGCATCACATGTTGAATAAGATAATGACGAAGCATTGGAGAGAAAAAAGAAAATGAGGTGTTCCACGTTGCCGCCAAAGTCAAGACGTCGCATCGAAGGTGACACCGATGATGACGCACGTCGATGACTAAACTAATCAGCCTTCTTCCTGAACAAGATAAATCCTTTTTGACCGTTCCAAAAAGGATTAACCTTGAATTGGTTTCAGATTCTCAAATCTATCTCTCCTTAGAATTGGATCTTGCTTCAAATAATGCTTTATTCAACGCGATCTTCCAATAAATACATTGGCGGCCAAAATATTGGTAGGATGGCGAACACACGGTCAAGTCTCACGTGCGCATTCTTTGAGGCTTCTTCAAGGCCTTTGACCCGACTCCATGTAAATCATGCAAGAAAGGACGGTCTCGCAATACATTCCATGCCTACACTAAGTTTCCGTGGATAAAGTTAAATATTTCTAGAATGAAAAACTTTCGCACCTTCCTCACCCCTTCTTATTTATCTTTTATTAGGGAGTTTGAGCTGATTCCGGACTAAAATGCCTCGAGAAGGCGCGAAAATTGTACACGGGACGGTATTCGGACATTCCGGCCACGACAAGCCACTTAGAACAAACTTGTCCGCTAGGGGAGTTATTTGAACGAATGTCAAGTCTCTAAGACACTTCGAAAATATGGCGGAAGATTCAAAGGGGAAATCTTGGAATTTTCCCCCATTTGAAAATCCTGGTGTGTTTGTATTGAGGACGTCGAAATGGAAAATCAAAGGTGGCGACTTTGTTGCAATCGCTAACCCCGAGTTATTTTCCTCCCTTGAAAGTACGTTTTCATCACCATTTCAGGCTCCATAATTGGGTATAATTTCTAATAAAATAACGGACCATGGTAAAAAGTGTGGTTTGGTTAGTTTCAATAGATGAATTTAAATTGTTGAAGGACGAAGGAGGTTTGAATTCAAAACTCTAGATTTAATTTCGTATTGTAATAATTTTTTTGATATTACCTACTTAATTTCTTTTCCGGTTTTCGCTCGATTTTTTGGCTTCCCTTACGCGACTTCCTTGTAAGAATGGCCAAAAAATAAAGCAAGACTATTAAGGTTGAGTTCTTTTTTTTCTTTGTTCTTTTTGGGGTAAGGTACCTATTAAGGTTGAGTTTGGCAATGCATAGAGCTGAAATGCTCTTTCTCTACATTTAGGCAAAAGACCTGACTCAAACGATTTCCACTCAGACCAAATAGCTTTTTATGATGGGTTAATAATACGGAAAGACTTCAAATTAGTAATTGTGTAATAAATTTACCTTTAAATTATTTTTTTTGATCGAAAAAAAAAATCATAAATTGATATACTTGTGACAAATTTATCTCAAACTACTTTTTTTACAACCAAAAATTTCAAACTGATATACCTACAATAAATTTATCCCAAACTAATTTTTTTACTATAAAAAAATTTCTAAACTAATATACATGTGACGTATTTACCATTTCCATAGTTTCCGTTAAGTCAAGTGAATATCAAGAAAAATCACAAACTGATGCATTGTGATGAACAGAGGAAACCTCAAATTAATACACACATCAATTGTCGCGTCCTCAATATGTTGATGGTAAACAAAAAACTAACATAGGAAAAATTTATCATAAATGTATCATTTTAGAATAAATTTGTCGCATGTATACAAGTATAGAATTTTTTATGATAAAAAATAATTTGGGATAAATTTATCATAATTATACCACTTTTGAGTTTTTTTATGATACTAACCCTTTATGATTATGTTGGAAAATAACGGCCGGACTGGATGAACAAAGTAATCAGACTTTGAGGCGTGATAGCACTCTTTTTAAGGAATTATTTGCCCCACAACGTTACTAATGGTTACTAACAAAGATCTTCCAAGATACAACAGAGTCTCAAGCGAGATTATTAGATAGCAATTCTAATAAATCTTCAAGAACTCTCTAGGAAACAATTAGAAAGAGGAAGACTGTATCTCTCGAGTTTTTTCTTGAACGAAAATTGAAAATGAGGAAGTGTGTTAAAATGAACATAACGCTAGAATATATAATGAGAAATGAATAAACCTTTTTGCGTCCGAAAAGGTGTTAATTCTCATGCAACTCTTCATGTTCAAAACAGTTTATTTAAACACACATTTTTAGAATTTTTCGAAGACAATCTTCTGTACAAAAAATTGCAACCCTTCGTGCTCAATAACGAAAAGTTCAAACATACCTCTTTATGTACGAAATTGTACATCCAATTACATATTTTCACAAATACAAGCACTCCAAAGGTCACAATAGTGTCAGTTTGATAGTTATGTCTGAACAGACATAAATATTTCAAAAAATGTAATAAATACTTATATCCATGAACAGCCACTCTGTTCCAAAGAGTCACGAAATTCATTTATATAAAAAAATTATTTTGAAATAAAATAAAATAAAATAATTGTTAAATATAGCCAATTCCACACCGCAACCGTGCAAACTGCTAAGTGCGTCTAATAATCGCGTCAAAATTGTGCAATCGCACGCGGGTATAGTGGGATGTAGCCTACTTGCCCATTTCTTTCTTTGAAATACAATATTTGCCTTAACTAATAAAGTAAATTTCTTTTTACCTTTTATTCTATGTGAGATGTAAAAAAGGCAATATTTTGTTTGTTTTTAGAAACAAACTTCAACAATCCTCCACTTTGTTTATAAAATAAAATAACAAATAAAATTTTCCAAAAAATACAGCCAATATTTTCATGAGATCAATATACCTACATAAAGGTCTCTTTCGAGTTAAACCTTTATTTAGTGCAAGTATCTCAAAACTCTATCAAAGTTACAAGTAGCTTGACTTTAAACTTGTTACTCCAAAGAATAGAATCGGACATACCGCACATGTGTCAGAGCCATACATCATCGAAATTGAGTTAAGATTAGTATTCTGGCATTTATATAACCTGCTGGAAGGAAAAGAAAAAACTCTTACTCTCATGGAATCCTCCACAGATATTGCCACTCTTGTCCAATTAAAAATCCCTGTTTCACTTCCTCCACCTGAACTCAAAAAAATCACTTCCTCCAAAATGGACTACCTTTATGAGGTATCCTACGTGACAGATGATCGAAAAATCTATGAGACACAATTACCCCTCATGAATCCATATTCTGTTTTTTGTAAACCACCATCCTTCTCACCCATTCGATCCATCAAGCACCTCGTCAAACACACCCCTCGTTCTGTCGAAGAATATGTCCAGTCCACCAAATTTGATCAGCACTCCATTCTGTCATTACAGCAAGAGCAGTTTGTCACTCTCCAGATTCCACTTGAGTTTCCTGCTTAGTGGGCTCAGCAGGGTTATACTCACCTTCACTTTGGAGCCATCAGAATAGCCTTGTCTTTGCATGGGCGAAAAGGCTTGCCAGTTGTTGCGCGGGTTGCTATTCTTGATACTCACTTTTTGGAATATCAGCATGCTTGTATCGGCACAGTTCAGACTACTCTGAACGCAGGCAGTCTTTATTACCATCTTCCCAAATTTTAATATGGCTTTGGCAGAACCCAACCTCCTTTCTGCTATAAAGGTCCAGTTACATATCAAAGGTGCTCCTCAAACCACTTCTGCTATAATTGCTACTCTTCACTACCAGATGGTATATAGAGTGCAAAATCATGCCATTGATCTTAACCTTCCCAATGCCAAAGATGCTTTACTTATCTCTGTTGACAATTATCAGACTTTATGCATCCATGTCCCTCGTCAACTTCTAAGAGATCAGCTTGTCAAACTCCTTCCTGATAGTTGGGTGACCAACTATGAAAAACTTTATCATAATTCTCAACCTGTCCAATCTTCCGAGCTACAATACACCAAGAAAAAAGATGATACAATTACCATCAAATTTGTCAAAGAGAAGGAAGACACTTCTTTCTCTGTTTTTCCCTCATTCCCCACCATCTTGTGCTTCACACCATGCCCAACTGAAACGGTCAGTATGAAAGACCCTAATCCAAAACCTCATGTCCAATCCTTTGATGTACATAGATGACCTATCCATTATTTCAAAGATCCTTCCGGACACTGCTTTTGGGATGCTGATTGTTCATGTTCCTCCTGTTTAAATCCAGACGATGAGGATGACAGACCTTCCTCCAGGAAAAAGAAAAAGAAAAAGAAAAAGAAAAAAGATTCTCTTTACCAAAGGTACCTAGACAGTGATCCAACCGTAAGACCTCTTGGCGAAGACGGTAGCCATTGGCAATACATAGTTGAGTATGGTTCTCCCAAACGTCTCCAAATTACTGCACCTCTACCGCTTGTCCCCTAGATGACTCAAAGCCGCCACCTCCACCACCAAAGAAACCCATCATTTCACCATTCTATAAGCCCATCCTCAAATGAGTAAAGAAAAATTCTTGCTCAATCAAACTGCCTGAACCATACACTTGTAACCCTACACTTGAACCACCCCTTGTATTACCCAGTATTTGTATGTTTAGACCAGAAGATTTTCCCCCTTTGCAGCCTTCTGAAGAAAGTGTAGCACCCTTCATATTTCCTCCCGTTGAAAGTTTTGCTAACCAGCAATAGAAATACTTTCATTCTCCGAAGATCCCAGCTCCAAATGATGTTGATCTTCAAGAGAGACGAAAGGCCCTACTCCAGTGGAAGCTGTATTGAATTTGCAGAAAAAGAATGCTCTGGCCCAGAATGTAGCCATAAATTCAGTTGCTACTCGGCTTGATCGAGTAGACCATGCGACATCTGTCTCAAAGAATATGTTGGAAGATTTCCAGAAAAGACTCCACTTGATGGAAACAAAGCAAATCCCTACCAGCCATTATCTGGAAGACCAAATTCCTGAGATTGAGAAGCTCAGACGCCAAGTCCAGATACTGCAAGAATAACGGGCTCTCTTAGAGCAAAGAAATCTGCATGCTCTAGATCCATTCTTTTTCCCAAAAGCAACACCAAAGCCAACATCCTTCTTCTCGTCCAGCTCTTTAGATCCTAACTTTTTTGCAATTATCCTTAGCACAACACCACCACTTACACAGACAAATATCCTTTCTCTTCGGGATCATCTTAGGAAGCAAGATCAAAAGAAACAAGAAAAAGACAAACATACCACTCTTTCACCTCCATCAGCCTCACCAGAACAATCTCTTTCGTCATCCCCACCTCATAAACCTTCCCATTCATATATGGTTTCTAATCCCTTGGAAAATTTCCTTAGAAACCAAGTCCCTACCATCTCTACAGTGGAACCCAAAAATCCTTCACCACCAGCTACTCTTAAAGTCTCTATCAGAGACTCTTCTTCTATTCCTGATACCGAGTCTTATGACTCCAATTCTTCATCTTTTGTAGCAGACATTATGATGGCATATCCAGCAGAGCCAATCATTGAAGAAGAAATGGAAGATCAACTTGAGGTAGAACATCCACCTCCACAGTCCTACCATGACCCATCGTCCTCAAAAACCTATTCGTCCAATTTCTTCACTTTGAATGATATTCCTTACCACAAATGGGCAGAAAGATTCCAAGAGTTCCATGCTTTGTTGATTACTAGGAACCTCAAAGAACACAGTACCTATGATGTTTTTCTTGAATTTGTCATTCGATTCACTGGTTCCTTGAAAGACTGATGGAAGTTAGCCCTAGAAAGAGACCAACTTCAGTTCTTAACCATGTCCGTTGATGAAGTCATTCAGCTTATTCATCTCTTCTTTATTGGCCAAGCCCAAGATTCAAAAGAACTAAAATGAAAAGAATTTTTTGAAAGAAAATGTTGTTCCATGGCCAAAAGAGATCTGGATTGACACTTTAGAGAAATGATCAAGCTCTTCTACCAGCTTGGTTCTGATTCTAATCTCAAGTCAGTTTTCTTGGCTTCCATCCTCAAAGAAATTAGTCAAGTTGTTGAGAAAGCCTTGAAGCTCAAGAACAAGACTACCACCTATGCCACTTTTGGAGAAATCCAATTGTCAGTCCATCTTGCCATTGAAGAGATGTGCCACAGAAGAGAAGTCTTCAAGAGTTATCTTCAGGAGAATCGTTCTCTAAAAAAAAAAAAATTGTGACAATCCTCATTAGAAGATCAAATGCTCAAGAGACTACAGTGATTCCTCTTATGCTCGCAACAGAAAATGTAAGCACTTCAAGAGGTTCTCCTTTAAAAATTTTTCTTTTGGCAAACGAAGATCCAAGAAAGGCAATTGGAAGTTCCTTCAAAGAAAGAAACGGCATCAGTCCTCTGGTTTCACAAAAAAGAAGAAATCTGACCGATGCTACGTTTGTAACAAGAAAGGGCACTTTACGAAGATTGTCCCCAAGCAAAGCGCCAAGGAAGTTATATGATCCAAAAGATTTCGTCAACCACAAGTACCCCATTGGATGATGAAGATCTCGAGTCTGTTTTCTCTATTAAAGATAAACCTTCCCCTGATACACTCTTTGCTCTTCAAATATACTCTTCAGACTCTGATGAATTTCTTGGTGATATCTTTGCATTTTTCTCTGACACTATCTCTTATTCTTTTCATGTCCAAACTGTTTTCTACTCCCCATATATTTCCATCCAAATCTACACTTCAGAAGATGATAAACTCATCCAAGTCATTGCTCTCATTGATACCGATACAGCAGCATCTCTCATGGATGTAGAAGTACTCCCAGAAAAATTTTGGATGCCTTACACAAGTTATTTTCATTATGCTTCTGGTGATACTTTTACCATAAAATTCTGCAGCAAAACCATCACGCTCTAAATCTTCCCAGGTTGTTCCATATACACAAAAATCCTTAGTTCTAATTCCTCAAATAAAGACCTTATCATTGGTTGGGATGTCCTTGTCCAGCTCTCCCAGCTAAAAATTAAACCCACTGGTTTACAGTTTGGTGACCAGTTCCGTGAATATGTGAATATTCAGAGATTTTTCATTATCCAACTAGAAATTCTCAATCCAATTACCCAAAGTCTTTTATCATGTTGCTTTGAGTCTCACTCCCAGCTTATCCAAATATGTTCAAACCCCCTTTGGAAAAATCTTGACTTCTTTGTTAAGCTTCCATTTAAAAAGAGCGAAGATGTGAACCCCACAAAAGCCAGTCATTCTGGTATGAATCCTGAACATCTTGCTTTGGCCTAGAATAAATGTGTTGAGCTACTCTCACAAGGTTTGATTGAACCCACTGATTCACAATGGGCTTGTGAAGCCTTTTATGTGAACAAGAGAGCAGAATAGAATTGCGGTAAGTTCGAATTGGTGATCAATTACCAATCCCTCAATAAATTCCTCCAAGATGACAAATTCTCTTTGCCTCACAAAAACTCTTTGTTTGGTAGCCTAGCTCAGGTTAAGATCTATTTAAAGTTTAACCTGAAAGCAGGTTTTTTGCAAATTGGAATTCATCCTGATGACCGTCCTAAAACTGGTTTTTGCATTCCAAACCAACATTTTCAATAGATAGTTGTCCCTTTTGGTCTTAAAACGGCCACATCCATCTTTCAAAAAGCCATGTGTAGAATTTTCCAACCTATCCTCCCACATGCCCAGATTTACATTGATGACATTCTCCTTTATAGTCCTGATGAAGAATCCCACTGCAAATTGCTTTCCCATTTCGTTGATATTGTCCAAAAATATGGAATCATGCTTTCCCAGAAGAAGATGATTCTTGCTCAAAAAGAGATTGAGTTTTTAGGCATGCATTTGAAAGAAGGCACCTATTGTCCAGGACCTCACCTTGTAGAAGAACTTAAAAAATTTCCCTTTGAGAATTTGACAATTACCCAAATCTATGCTTTTCTTGATATTGTCAATTATCTCCGAGATTTCGTACCAAAGATCTCTAAAGCACTCTATCCTCTTCAGAGGATGTTAAAAAAAATGCTCCCCTATAGGGACCAAAGCAGACACAGGTTGTGGCCTATCTCAAAGAAATTTTACAGAACCTGCCTCCTTTGTAAATTCCTTCCACTGGCCAGCGAATTTTGCAAACAGATACTAGTGATAAATATTGGGTAGCTATTCTCCTTGAAGAAATCAATGGTAAGCGCTTCATTTGTGCTTACAAAAATGGAAGATTCACCTCTGCAGATATGCATTATCACTCCACTTTTAATGAGATTCTGGCAGTCAAGTATGGCATCAAGAAGTTTGAATATCACCTTATTAGTCATCACTTTCTGGTAGAAATGGATATGTCTTCATTTCCCCAAATGCTCAAATTCAAGCAAAAACAGATTCCCCATCCTCAGCTGTTAAGGAGGGCCGAATGGTTCTGGAAATATTCTTTTGATGCTAAACACACAGTAAGCAAAAAGAATGTCCTTGCATATTTTCTTTCCAGACCCAAGCAGCCAGTTGAATCCATCAACATGTATGTTCGCAGAAATCCAACGAAAGCCGGAACGTTTCGCACTACACTTATGCGAGACACACCATGGAATTTTCGCAGTTATCCCCTAGAAGTTCTAGGAGAAATTGAACATAATAATTTCTCTGAAATTTGAGGCACTACATGTATGAATACCATTACAACATCTTCAGCAACTATGGCGGATTGATGTTAGGACCATATGGTCTTAATCTGGATTATCCATTCATCCATGTTTTACGGTAGTCTCCTGATCATGATTTCCCTGACAACCTCAAATGGTTCTTTTGGTATTGTCTCAACATTTATGTTGTTGCCATTGAATTTCCCACAGACAAGATTATTAAAGTCCTATCCAGAGCACTCATGGAAGATTTCTCAAACTAGCAAGCTTTGACAGAAATGCTCACTTGGTTCCAGCCTTTCGCAGCATGGAAAAATCACTTCATCTTCCAAAGCCGTTGTGCAAGGGATGAACTAGAAAAGCATACCACAGTCATTTTTCAAAGACCATGGCTTTACTTTAGCCACACAGGTGATTTGCGGGATAAATTATTGCCTTGTGGTACTTCTACCTTCAAGCTCAACCTTCATCGGCAAATCTTCTGAACCCATATCACAACTCCCAAATCCATCATACTCATGCAGCATGAGTATGGAGAAATTCAGCACGTTTTGTGCGCAGAAAATCAGGAAATTTCCCCTGAAATTTGGCCATATCAACACACGAATCTTCGTGGGACACGCCTAAATTTCATCATCATACCATTAATGCATTGAAAGCATTTCGGGAAAACCAACCAAGTTGTTCTATGGACACCGACACTCCAGACCCTTGGGGAGGACCATTGTCACAAGATCCTTATCCTACACGGGATATCGCATCCAGTACTCAAGATCAGCCATCCAGCTCCACATGGCCTCAACTCCAATTATGGCCTCAGTCTCAGATGTCGTCCAGCTCTACTCAAGATCCTCGACAAAATTCACGAGACCTCGTCACCAAGGAAGATATCTTATCCGAAGAAAAGCACGCAACAAAACAAGAAGACAGTCCCCACTTTCTGAAAATCCAGACCTCAAACTATCCCAACTGGAAGAACAGTGGTACTGGAATAAGTACAAAAGAGATAATGACGGCCCAGACAGTTCTGACTCTAACGATGCCAATTATCACCCAAACCCAGATCGCCGTAGGCTTTAAACTACTCAGACAACTTTGCTTCACGTGTGTAACAAAAAGTCGTTGTGTTAAAGTGTTATGTCAGTAGTTGCATGTTGAATAACTAAGTTTTTTGTAGGTTTTAGAAGACTTTTTCGAAAAAGTACTGTAGCAAGTTATTGTAGCAAAGTACTGTCGCAAGTACTGTTCATCATTGTAGTAGTGACATTGTAGCAGTATTGTAGCACTGTTTGGTACTGTAGCAGTACTGATCACCCGAAGACTTTTTTTAGTTTTTTCAATTTTTCGTACGGATCTAAGTATCCGACGTCTGTCTAGTCTGTATGCCTATAAAAAGCCTCCAAATGTGTTGTGATCGGGGAGAAGAACTAGCCATATATGAAATATCAGTGTGTTTCCTATAAATCATGAGTTTCTAAGTTTCATTTCTTCTTCTTTCCTAAAAGCATGGTTATTCGGGTACCAGAATCCTCTTCTTGATCCAGTAGTAAGAATGGTTTGGTCTTGTATGCTCTTCACTTGCCACTATGTGGAACCTGTGAATTAGAAATATCTGGCACCTTAAGGGTTGAGCTTTAAGAATGAGCTTGAGTGAGCAAATAGGCATCCCCTGTTAAGGCCATGAGCGCCGTGTTTGTGGGGATAGCATACCTGCTACTGGTATCAGAGCCATACATCACAGAAATTGAGTTAACATTAGTATTCTGGCATTCATAACCTGCTGGAAGGGAAAGAAGAAACTCTTATTCTCATGGAATCCTCTACAGATATTGCCACTCCTGTCTAATTAGAAACCCCTGTTTCACTTCCTCCATCACCTGAACTCAGAAAAACCACTTCCTCCAAAATAGACTACCTTTATGAGGTATCCTACATGACTGATGATCGAAAAATCTCTAAGACACAGTTATCCCTCATGAATCCATATTCTATTTTTGGTAAACCACCATCCTTCTCACCCAACTGATCCATCAAGCACCTCATCAAACACACCCTTCGTTCTGTCAAAGAATACGTCCAGTCCACCAAATTTGATCAACACCCCATTCTGTCAATGCAACAAGAGCAGTTTGTCACTCTCCAGATTCCACCTGAGTTTCCTGCTTAGTGGACTCAGCAGGGTTATACTCACCTTCACTTTAGAGCCATTAGATTAGCCTTATCTTTGCATGGACGAAAAGGCTTGCCAGTTGTTACGCAGGTTGCTCTTCTTGATACTTGGATTTTGAAAAATAAGCATGCTTGTATCAACACAGTTCAAACTACTCTGAACGCAGGCACAGTCTTTGTTACCCTCTTTCCAAATTTCAACATGACCTTGACAGATCCCAACCTCCTTTCTGCTCTAAAGGTCCAGTTACAGATCACTGGTGCTCCTCAAAACACTTCTACTATAATTGCTACTCTTCACTACCAAATGGTATATAGAATGCAAAATCATGCCATTAATCTTAACCTTCCCAGTGCCGAAGATGCTTTGCTTATCTCTGTTGACAATGACCAGACTTCATGCATCATGTCCCTCGTTAACTTCCAACAGATCAGCTTGTCAAACTCCTTCCTGACAGTTGGGTAACAACTATGAAAACTTCACCAGAATTCCCGACCTGTCCAATCTTTCGAGCCACTATGCACCAAGAAAAAAGATGATACGATTACCATCAAATTTTTCAAAGAAAAGGAAGACACTTCTTTCTATGTTTTTCTCTCATTCCCTACAATCTTGTGCTTTAATCCATGCCCAACTGAAACAGTCAGTATGGAAGACCCTGATCCAAAACCTCATATCCAATCCTTTGATGTACATGGACAACCTATCCATTATTTCAAATATCCGTTCGGACTTGTGCTTTAATCCATGCCCAACTGAAACAGTCAGTATGGAAGACCCTGATCCAAAACCTCATATCCAATTCTTTGATGTACATGGACAACCTATCCATTATTTCAAATATCCTTCCGAACACTACTTTTGGGATGTTGATTATTCATGTTCTTCCTATTTAAATCCCAACAATGAGGATGACAGACCTTCTTGCAGAAAAAAAGAAAAAGAAAAAGGATTCTCTTTACCAATGGTACCTAGACGGTGATCCGACCGTAGGACCCCTTGGCGAAGACAGTGGCCGTTGGTAATACATGGTTGAGTATGGTTCTCCCAAACCTTCTCAAATTATTATACCTCCACCTGCCTATCCCCTAGATGAACCAAAGCCGCCACCTCCACCACCAACGAAACCCATCACTTCACCCTTCTATAAACCCATCCTCAAATGGATAAAGAAAAATTCATGCCCTATCAAACTGCCTGAACCATACGCTTGCAATCTTAAACCCGAACCACCTCCTGTTTTACCCAGTATTTACATGTTCTAACCAGAAGAATTTTCCCCGATACAGCCTTCTGAAGAAAGCACCGCACCCTTCAGATTTCCTCATATTGAAAGCTTTTTTGACTAACAACAGAAATACTTTCATTCTCCGAAGATCTCACCTCCAAATGATGTTGATCTTCATGAGAGATGGAAAGGCCCTACTCTAGTGGAAGCTATCTTGAATTGACAGACAGAGAATGCTCTGGCCCAGAATATAGCCATAAATTCAGTTTCTACTCGGCTTGATCAGGTAGATCATGCTACATCTGTCTCAAAGAATATGTTGGAAGATTTTCAGAAAAGACTCCACTTGATAGAAACAAAGCAGATCCCTACCAGCCATTATCCGGAAGACCAAACTCCTGATATTGAGAAGCTCAGACGCCAGGTCCAGATACTGCAAGGACAACAGGCTCTTTTGAAGCAAAGAAATCTGCATGCTTTGGATCCATTCTTTTTCTTCACAGCAACACCAAAGCCGACATCTTTCTTCTCGTCAAGCTTTTCAGTTCCTAGCTCTTTGCAGCTGTCCTTAGTACAACATCATCTCCTCCAAAGACGAATTTCCTTTCTCTTCGGGATCGTCTTAAGAAGCTAGATCAAGAGAAAAAAGAAAGAGGCAAATAGACTACTCTTCCCTCTCCTTCAGCCCCACCAAAACAATCTCCTTCGTCATCTCCACCTCATAAACCTTCCCATTGATATATGGTTTCTAATCCCTTAGAAAATTTCCTTAAAAATCAAGTCCCTACCATCTTTACAGTAGAACCCATAAATCCTTCACCACCAGCCACTCTTGAAGTCTCTATAAGTGACTCTTCTTCCATTCCTAATACCGAGTCTTATGACTCCAGTTCTCTGTCTGTTGTAACGGACATTATGATGGCATATCCAGCAAAATCAATCATTGAAGAAGAAATGGAAGACCAACCTGAGGTAGAACATCTACCTCCACCTCCATAACCATACCATGACCCATCATCCTCAAAAACATATTCGTCCAATTTCTTCCCTTTGGATGATATTCCTTATCACAAATAGGCCGAAATACTCCAAGAGTTTCATGCTTGATTGATTACCAGGAACCTCAAAGAACACAGTACCTATGATGTTCTCTTTGAATTTGTCACTCGATTCACTGATTCCTTGAAAGATTGGTGGAAATTAGCTCCAAAAAGAGACCAACTTCAGTTCTTAACCATCTCTTTTGATGAAGTCATTCAGCTTATTCATCTCTTCTTTATTGGCGAACCCCAAGATTCAAAAAAAAGGAATTCTTTGAAAGAAAATGTTGTTCCCTGGCCAGAAAAGACCTGGATCGACAATTTAGAGAAATGATCAAGCTTTTCTACCAGCTTGGTTCTGATCCTAATCTCAAGTCAGCTTTCATTCCCAAAGAAATTAGTCAAGTTATTGAGAAAGCCCTAAAACTCCAGAATAAGACTACCACATATGCCACTTTTGGAGAAATCCAACAGTCTGTCCACCTTGCCATAAAAGAAATGTGCCACAAAAGAGAAGTCTTCAGGAGTTATCTTCACGTGAATCGTTCTCTCGAAAAGAACTGTGACAACCCCCATTGGAAGATTAAATGCTCCAGAGACTGCAGTGATCCCTCTTGTGCTGGTAATAAAAAACGCAAGCATTTCAACAAGTTCTCCTTTGAAAAGTTTTCTTTTGGCAAACGAAGATCCAAGAAAGGCAAGTGGAAGTTCCTTTGAAGAAAGAAACGGCATCAGTCCTCTGGTTTCAAGAAGAAGAAGAAATCTGACCGATGTTACATTTGTAACAAGGAAGGGCACTTTGCGAAAAATTATCCCCAAGCAAAGCGCTAAGGAAGTTACATGATCCAAAAGATTTCGTCAACCACAGGTATCCCATTAGATGATGAAGATATCGAGTCTGTATTCTCTATTGAAGATGAACCTTCACCTGATACACTCTTTGCTCTTCAAACATACTCTTCAGACTCTGATGAATCCCCTGGTGATATCTTTGCATTCTTCCCTGATACTATCTCTGATTCCTTCCATGTCCATCCTGTTTTCCACTCTCCATATGTTCCCATCCAAATCCACACTTTAGAAGATTATAAACCCATCCAAGTCATTACTTTCATTGATACCGGTACTGCAACATCTCTTATGAATGTAAAAGTACTCCCAGAAAAATTATGGATGCCTTACATAAGGTATTTTCATTCTGCTTCTGGTGATACTTTTACCATAAAATTTCGCAGCAAAACTATCACACTCCAAATCTTCTCAGGTTGTTCCATATCCACAAAAGTCCTTGGTTCTAATTCCCCAGATAAAGACCTTATCATTGGTTGGGATGTTCTTGCCCAGCTTTCTCAACTCATGATTAAACCTACCGGTCTACAGTTTGGTGACTAGCTCCATGAGTATGTGGATATTCAGAGACTTTTCATTATCCAACCAGAAATTCATTATCTAATTACCCAAAGTCTCTTATCATATTGCTTTGAGTCTCATTCCCAGTTTATCCAAACATGTTCAAACACCCTTTAGAAAAATCCTGACTTCTTTGTCAATATCCCATTTAAAAAAAGCGAAGATTTGAATCCCACAAAAGCCAGTCATTCTGGTATAAATCCTGAACATCTTGCATTGGCCTATAAGGAATGTGTTGAGCTATTCTCACAAGGTCTGATTGAACCCTCTGATTCACAATGGGCATGTGAAGCCTTTTATGTGGAGAGCAGAACAGAATCGCAGTAAGCTCAGATTGGTGATTAATTATCAACCCCTCAATAAATTCCTCCAAGATGACAAATTCCCTTTGCCTCACAAAAACTCGTTGTTTGGTAGCCTAGCCTAGGCTAAGATCTATTCAAAGTTCGACTTGAAAGCAGGTATTTGGCAAATTGAAATTCATCTTGATGACCGTCCTAAAACTGATTTTTGCATTCCAAACCAACATTTTCAATAGACAGTTGTCCCTTTTGGTGTTAAAACAACCACATCTATCTTTCAAAAAGCCATGTGTAGAATTTTCCAACCTATCCTCCCACATGCCCAGATTTACATTGATGACATTCTCCTTTATATTCATGATGAAGAATCCCATTGCAAATGGCTTTCCCAATTCGTTGACATTGTCCAAAAACATGGAATCATGCTTTTCCAGAAGAAGATGATTCTTGCTTAAAAAGAAATAGAGTCCTTAGGCATGCATTTGAAAGAAGGCACCTATTGTCCAGGACCTCACCTTGCAGAAGAATTTCAAAAATTTTCCTCTAAGAATTTGTCAATTACTCAAATCCAGGCTTTTCTTGGCATTGTCAATTATCTCCGAAATTTTGTACCAAAGATCTCTAAAGCACTCTATCCTCTTCAAAGGATGTTGAAAAAAGATGCTTCCCCATGGGGACCAAAGCAGACACAAGCTGTGGCCTATCTCAAAGAAATTTTGCAGAACCTGTCTCTTTTGCAAATTCCTTCCACTGGCCAGCGAATTTTGCAAACAAATGCTAGTGATAAATATTGGGCAGCTATTCTCCTTGAAGAAATCAAAGGTAAGCGCTTCATTTGTGCTTACAAAAGTGAAAGATTCACCTCTGCAGAAATGCATTATCACTTCACTTTTAAGGAGATTCTCGCAGTCAAGTATGGCATCAAGAAGTTTGAATACCACCTCATCGGGCATCACTTTATGGTAGAAAATGAATATGTCTTCATTTCCCCAAATGTTCAAATTCAAGCAGAAACAGATTCCCCATCCTCAGATGTTAAGGTGGGCCAAATGATTATCGAAATATTCTTTTGATGCTAAACACACAGCAGGAAAAAAGAATGTCCTTGCAGATTTTCTGTCCAGATCCAAGCAGTCGGTTGAATCCATCAACATGTATGTTCACAGAAATCCAATGAAAGCCGAAACGTTTCGCACTACACCTATGCGAGACACACTATGGAATTCTTACAGTTATCCCCCAGAAGTTCCAAGAGAAATTGAACATAATAATTTCTTTGAAAATTTGAGGTACTACATGTATGAATACCATTATAGCATCTTTAGCAACTATGACGAATTGATGTTAGGACCATATGGTCTTAATCCAGATTATCCATTCATCCATGTTTTACGGTGGTATCTTGATAATGATTTCCCTGACGACCTCAAATGGTTCTTTTGGTATTATCTCAACATTTATGTTATTGCCATTGAATTTTCCATAGACAAGATTATTAAAGTCCTGTCCAAGGCACTCATGAAAGATTTCTCAAACTAGCAAGTTTTGACGGAAATGCTCACTTGGTTCCATCCTTTAGCAGCATGGAAAAATCACTTCCTCTTCCAAAGACATTGTGCAATGGATGAACCAGAAAAGCATACCACAATCATTTTCCACGGACCATGGCTTTACTTTAGCCACACAGGTGATTTGCGCGATAAATTGTTGCCTTATGGTACTTCTACCTTCAAGCCCAACCTTCATCGGCAAATCTTCCAAACCCACGTCACAACTCCCAGATCCATCATACTCATGCAGCATGAGTATAGAGAACTCTAGCGTGTTTTGTGCACAGAAAATCAGGAAATTCCCCTTGAAATTTGGCCATATCAACGCACGAATCTTTCGTGGGACACGCCTAAATTTCATCCTCATACTATTAATGCTTTGAAAGCATTTCAAAAAAACCAATCAGGTTGCTCTATGGACACCAACACTCCAGACCCTTAGGGAGGACCATTGTCACAGGATCCTTATCCAACACAAGATATCGCATCCAGTACTCAAGATCAGCCATCAGCTCCACGTGGCCTCAGCTTCAATTATGGCCTTATTCTTAGATGCCATCCAGCTCTACTCAAGATCCTCGACAAGATCTACAAGACCTAGTCACCATGAAAGATATCTTATCCGGAGAAAGGCACGCAGCAGAACAAGAATATAGTCCCCCACTATCTGAAGATCCAGACATCAGACTGTCCCAACTCGAAGAATAGTGGTACTGGAATAAATACAAACGAGATATGGACGGCCTAAACAGTTCCAACTCTAACGATGCTAATTATCACTTAGATCCATATCTTTATTGGCTTTGAACTATTTAGACGACTTCGCTTCACGTGTGTAATAAAATGTCGTTGTGTTATAGTATTATGTCGGTAGTTGTGTGTTGAATAACTAAGTTTTCTGCAGGTTTTAGAAGACTTTTTCAGAAAAGTACTGTAGCAAAGTATTGTAGCAAATTACTGTTCAATACTGTAGCAGTGACACTGTAGCACTGTTTGGTACTGTAGCAGCACTGCTCACCCGAAGACTTTTTTTAGTTTTTTCAACTTTTCGGACGAATTTGTGTATCCGACGTCTGTACAGTCTGTATGCCTATAAAAGGCCTCCGAATGTGTTGTAATCGGGGGGAAGAACTCGTCATAGATGAAATATCAGTGTGTTTCCTATAAACCATGAGTTTCTAAATTTCCTTTCTTCTTTTTTCCTAAAAGCATGGTTATTCGAGTACCAGAATCCTCTTCTTGATCCAGCAGTACGATTGGTTTAGTCCTGTATGCTCTTCACTTGCCACTATGTAGAATCTGTGAATCAGAAATATCTGGCACCTTAAGGGTTGAACTTCAAGAATGAGCTTGAGTGAGCAAAAAGACAGTCCCCTGTTAAGGCCATGAGCGCCGTGTTTGTGGGAATAGCATACCTGCTCATCTCGCTCAGGCCTGTCTGTCGGCGAAGTTCATAATTACTCAGCACTATTACGGCCTTGTGCTTGTTCATGTTTCATGAGTTCTTTAGAAAGTAACCCCAATTTTCGTAAGAAGCGGCATCACTTCTAAACCCATATGAATGAAGTATTACCACGTGTTTCTATTATTAATAAACACACAGCTAAAACGTATTATACTTCATTAAGAGTATAACTCAACCTCTAAAACGTAACAAACGATACTGACTTCTCATGTTCAGGCTAGTATCAGCATCAAACAATCACTTTCAGTAACTTGTTTTTACCCATTAAACCTTATAACTAGTGATGTGCCAATATCAGGTCGGGTTACCATTACTGGTAATTTTAATCAAAGGGTTTCAGCCCCATTTCTTTTAAGATCACCTTCACCACATCTCTTGGAATAGCCTTTGTAAAGGGATCAGCCAGATTTTTATTTAACCTCACGTAAACAATTGTTATGATACCATCTTGAATCAATTGTTTCACGTATGTATGTCTTAGACTGATGTGTCTAGACTTACCATTATAAATGCTACTATAAGCCTTTACTAAAGTAGCTTGACTATCATAGTGAATAGAAATAGGAGGCATAGGACTAGGTCATAATTTAATGTCTATCAACAAATTTCTTATCCACTCAACCTCTTTTTCGCTTGCTGCTAAAGCAATAAATTCGGATTCCATAGTTGAGTGAGTTATGCATGTTTGTTTTTTGCTCGCCCAAGAAACATCACATCCACCTAACATGAAGATCCATCCAGAAGTAGAATACTTATCTCTCACACTAGAAATCCAACTAGCATCAGTGTATCATTTTAATACATCCGGATAATTATTATAGAACAATCCCAAACTTTTTGTCCTCTTAAGATAACCAAAAACTCTGGTAATGGCTTTCCAATGTTCTGTATTTTGGATTACTAGTGTATCTACTCAACTTACATACGGAAAAGGCAATATCAGGTCTAGTACAATGCATCGCATACATTAAAGACTCTATAGCACTCGCATATTCTAGTTGTGCTACTGCTCTACCAGTATTATAATTTAATTTGACATTGGTATCATAATGAGTACTCATTTCTTCGAAACCAAGATGTTTAAATTTATCTAATATTTTCTCAACATAATGACATTGGCTCAAAGAATAACCCCCACTATGCCTTTTAACTTTAATACCTAAGATAGTATCTACTTCACTCAAATCCTTCATTTTAAAATTTGAAGTTAGATACTTCTTAATCTCAATGACTCTAGTCATATTAGTTCCAAAGATAAGCACATCATCAACATATAAATAGAATAAAACTCCATAATCTTTAGTGAATTTAGAATAAATACACTTATCAGCGCTATTATGCTTGAAACCATTAGACAATATGACTGAATTAAATTTCTCATGCCACTGCTTCGGTGCTTGCTTAAGCCCGTAAAGAGATTTGACTAATTTACATATTTTCCTCTCATTTCCAGGAAAAAGAAAATCCTCTGGTTGTTCCATATAAATTTCTTCATTTAAATCTCCATTTAAAAATGCAGTCTTGACATCCATTTGATGAACGTAAAGATCATAAATGGATGCTAATGCAAAAAGAATTCAAATAGATGATATACGTGTTGCAGGAGTATAAGTATATATTCCTTCTTTTTGTCTATAACCCTTGGCCACTAGTCTTGCTTTAAAAGCTTGGATGGAACCATCAGAATTGTATTTTCTCTTGAAAACCCATTTGCACCTAATAAGTTTAGATCCTTTAGGTGAGTCTGCTAATACCCAAGTATTATTGGACATAATTGAGTCCATTTCGTCATCTATTGCCTCTTTCCAAAAGGAAACATCTCTAGAAGACATAGCATCACTAAAACTTTTAGGATCATCGTCTATACTTAATACTAACGGGTATTTACTTACCACGTTATTATCTCTGTCTCCTTCAACAACAAAAAACATGAATAATAAAGTCATGACCAAAATCTTTCACTTTTCTTGCTCTGGTGCTTCTCCTAGTTTCAGTCATGTCTTTAGAATCATTTATTGTTTTCTCATGAGAATTTACGTGTGTTTCTATGGATTCTGAATTGTTCATGTCTTGCGTTTGACGATTATTCTCAATAATTTCAAAATCCGTAGAACATTTATTCTTAAAGAATTCAACATTTCTTGATTTTACAACAACATTTGACTCTAAATCAAGAAGCCTATAAGCTTTACTGTTTTTAGCATATCCAATAAAGGCACTCTTGATGGCTCTAGGACCAAATTTCGTCCTTTTAGGGTCAGGAACTCTGTATATGCCAAACACCCCCACACTTTAAGATATGATAGGTTTGGTTTTCTACCTTTTCACAATTCATAAGGACTAATATTATTTTTCTTTGATGGTATTCCATTATGAATATAACATGCAGTAAGCAATGCTTCACCCCATAAATTAATTGGTAGCTTTGAATTAGAAAGCATACAATTAATCATTTCTCCAAGGGATCTATTTTTTCTTTCAGCCAAACCATTCTGCTGTGAAGTGTATGGTGATAAAGTTTGATGAATAATACCATGTTCTTCACAAAATTATGAAAAATCATTTAGGAAATATTCTCCGCCTCTATCTGAGCACATAACTTTAATTTTCCTTTCTAATTAATTTTCCACTTCAGCCTTATATTTCTTAAATATAGTAAACGCCTCATCCTTTGATCTTAGGAGATAGACATATAAATATCTACTACAGTCATCCACAAATGTTATGAAATACCTTTTACCACCACGTGTTAACATGCCGTTAAATTCGCATATATCAGTATGGACCAAATCTAATAAATTCGAATTTCTTTTAACACTAGGAAATAATTTCTTTGTTAATTTGGACTTAGCACAGATTTCACATTTATCAAATTTGCCATTAAAGTCTATCAAGTCTAACTTTTTCATATTCTGTAAATAACGAAAATTTAAATGTGCTAATCTATTATGCCACAAATGAGGAGAATCGACAATATAAGCAGAAGAGAGAATGTCATTATCAAACTCAGTTGATACATGCCTTCATTGGAGTAACCATTTCCCACAAACAGCCCATTCTTCGACAGGATAACCTTGTCGGACTCAAACAATACCCGAAAACCCTTTTTACAAAGAAAATCAACAGAAATCAGATTTCTCTTGATTTCGAGTACAAACAGTACATTAAGAAGGTAAACCTTCATTCCAGAAGTAAAGTCTAAAGTAACTGTGCCTTTACCAACAACCTTTACAAGAACTTTATTTGTCATCTCGACCTCTTGAAGAAGCGCTTCAACAGTCTCTTCGAAATGCCTGAACATTGATCGATCCTTACAGATGTGCACAGTTGCACCAGAATCTATCCACCAAGAAGATTCGACAGAAGCAGAATTAACCTCAGAAATCATGGCCACAGAATCCTTGTCTTTACCAGAAATATTCAAGTTTGAAAACTTGGTTGAAACCATGGCCAGATAGTTTTCTTCAACCATATTTGCATCTGCCTTGACTGTAGAAGTATTCTTGTCCTTGAATGTGTTCTTGCGATGCCTGCACTCCTTTGCATAGTGACCCATCCTTGCCACAAACAAAGCAAGAGCCCTTTTTCTTCTTCTGTGGTTTCTTAAAATTCCGCCCTCTCTTGCGTTTCAAGTTTTGATGGGTTTTGGATTGAAATCCATTTTCCTCCACAGAATTCACTTTGGTATCATGTAAAATGGACTTATCACGTAAACGTGACTCTTCCTCAATGCGAAGATGTTTCTAAATTTATTTCAAAGTGATATCCTCATATTTATGCAGCATTCTTTTTCCATAATCTTTCCAACTAGGAGGTAATTTTGCTATAATTGCTCCAACTTGAAAAGATTCTGCAATATCTGTTTTGAAAGCTCGAATTTTATTGACCAGCACTTGCAATTCGTGGACTTGCTCCAACAAGGGTTTAGAATCAACGAACTTGAAGTCAAAATACTTACCGATCAGATATTTATTCGTATCTTGCTCCTCTGTTTTATACTTGAAATTGAGCGCATTCCATATTTCTCTAGCAGATTTCATCTCGGTGAACAAGTCATAAAGACAATCGAATAATGTGTTCAGCATATGGCCTCGACAAAGTAATTCGTCCTCTTCACGTTTCTTTCTTTCCTTATTGACCCTCTCGACATATTTTGCACTAGGCTCTCCTCCTGCAGTGGTAGGCACCGGATCCTCTATAGGCATCAAATTGGGGTCGAGGATATAGGAAATCTTTAGGGTAGTAAGGAGAAACATCATCTTGTCTTTCCAGCGAGCGAAGTTGTTGCCATCGAACCGGTCTAGTTTCGCCATATCCTGATTAATAACCTTGATTGATTCTGACTCCATTGTTGAGCGAATAATTCCTTAAAATTATTGAAAAATAACAGCCGGACTAGATGAACAAAGGAATCAGACTTTGAGGCGTGATAGCACTCTCTTTAAGGAATTATTTGTCCCACAACGTTGCTAATGGTTTCCGGCAAAAATCCTCCAGGATACAACAGAGTCTCGAGCGAGATTATTAGATAGTAATTCTAATAAATCTCTAAGAACTCTCTGGGAAATAATTAGAAAGAGGAAGGCTGTATCTCTCGAGTTTTTTCTTAAACGAAAATTGAAAATGAGAAATTGTGTTAAAATGAACAAAACACTAGAATATATAATGAGAAATGAACATACCTTTTCACGTCCGAAAAGGTGTTAATTCTCATGCAACTCTTCGTGTTCAAAACAGTTTATTTAAACACACCTTTTTAGAATTTTTCGAAAACAATCTTCTATACGAAAAATTGCAACACTTCGTGCTCAATAACGGATAGTTCAAACATATCTCTTTATGTACGAAACTGTACATCCAATTACACATTTTCACAAACACAAGCACTCTAAAGGTCACAAGAGTGTCAGTTTGGTAGTTATGTCTGAACAAGTATAAACCTTCCAAAATATGTAATAAATACTTATATCCATGAACAGTCGCACTGTTCCAAAGAGTCACGAAATTCATTTATATAAAAAAGTTGTTTCGAAATAAAATAAAATAAAATAAAATAATTGTTGAATAGAGCCAATTCCGTACCGCGACCGTGCAAAGTGCTAAGTGCGTCTAATAATCGCGTTAAAATCGCACAATCGCAGGCGAGTATAGTGGGGTGTAGCCCACTTACCCATTTCTTTCTTGAAAGATAATATTTGTATGAATTGCTATTTACCTTTTATTCAATGTGTGATGTAAAAAAGGTAATATTTTATTTGTTTTTAGAAACAAACTTCAAATATTATACTGTACAAAAAAATATTGAAAAAAGAAACTTTTAAAATGAAAAATAATAGAAAAAAAATAATGAAGGAGAAGTGCTAACGGATCGGAGAAGCCCGAACACCGTCCTTGCCGCAAGATCCTGGGCGACGCGATATCGCTGCAGCCTCTAGCGACGCGACACTGTTGTTGCGCAAGACAAGAGGCCGAATCTCGTTGCGTTGTGCTGCCTCGGCGATGCGACACTAGGGTTGAATGGCCCACCGAAGAACGACTTGGACACAAGCATTCGGAGGACATGTGTCGCCTTTTGAGTGGAGTTTGATTACGGCACGTCGACCGGTGACGTGGTAATTACAAAATTTCCTGACCGTAGAGATATCATCGCATCTAACTTTCGGAGCCTAGCGATCCAATCGTCATGCGTCAAGTGTCACCATCTCACGGCAACTGTCGGGGCCACGTGGGACGGATCAGATTTCAGGACAACGTTGTTCGGCGCCGAAAGAATTGGGGGGATGTTCGGTCCAGACCCAAAACCCGGCCCGAAGCTTCGTCTTTTCGATGGGGCCCACGTTGAGGGGAAGAACATTTTTTCTTAAAAAAAACAAAAACAAAACAGAAGGAAAAAAGAAAAAAGGACGTGTAACTGTACGATACTACTGCGGCCGTGTTGTGTGCACTCCTTCCCCGTCAAAGGAAAGGGGCAAAAAAAGATGACATTTGACTTCCTCCCTTTCAGACGACGCGCGCGAAGAGCGCGTCGCTCTCGATGCGATAGGCCCGGCCGTACCAAATGTTTAGGTTGCCCTCAAAGTGGCCCCCCTCTGTTGACGACTGTCCCCCCACTTCAACCGACGATAAATCCGACCAAAAAAAAAAAAATCGACGATAAAGATTTTCAAAATTGCGCTCCCCGCTCGGTATGATTTTAAAAGGTTTTTACTCGTCTATATTTACGATTTCTACTTCAGAATTCAAAAATCAATAATATTATTAAATTCCCGAAGATTTAGAATAACTATAGGCTTACGATTTCTACTTCAGAATTCAAAAATCAATAATATTATTAAATTCCCCAAGATTTAGAATAACTATAGGCAATTATATATGTCACTATTAAAAAGTTTCTTTTAGATATATTGAACGCTTTAGTTATTTAAAAGGCAAAGACATGCTCTACAAATCTTAGGACGAATTGAAAGTTAATGTTGGACTTAATGCAAATACATCCGATAAGTCCTTGATATCATAGGTGAAGGATGCATTCGTGGAGATGAGCATGGCCTGCATGGAGCGGAGTGATGAGATGCACAATTGTTAGAAAGACCTATATCAAATAATTGATGTGGTGTAGGCTATGTTAATATATCCTAACTGACTCGTCATCCGTTGTCTTAAGATTTCGAGCAAATATGAGTCCAACTAGTTATGTCGGCGACTTCAGACTTGAATTCTCCCTTGATGATATCTTCAGGTGAATATTGAGCTTACGATGCACATCCCCAACAAATAGCATTGGAGCCGATGATTGATTAGTAGTCAGCTCAATGTATATCGGTGTGTGGTGCGGTAAAAGAGACGTGGAGTGAAGTTTGGTGTTGTAATGTAACAACACAATCTCGATGGCTTCGATCTGGAGAAAGAGATCATGGACGAAGGTGGACATGGTTGTTGCGGCCAGCACACTAGACAGGTTGATTCAAAAGTACCTTAATTAAGCGAGAGTCGATCTAATATTGAACTCACACGTGAGCGGTCAATTATTGTGATGTACTTATGAGTTGTGCTAGAAAGTCACATATTGGAGAATTTGTATGTTGTGCAGTATGTTAATATATTATAATTGGTTCATAAATCAATGATTTAAACTTTTGAACGAATGTGAGTCTATCTGGATATAAATTTTGTGTTTTTATCTTGTATAAGCAAAAGAGGTCTTGTTGGTGCCTGCAGTAGTGTCCTCATATTTATGGAATCAAATAAACTCAGTCTTCTTCAACGAGTTGATATGGGACAATATGAAGATAGAAACACGTTGAAAATATCTAAGTTGCTTGCCTAGAGAACTTTTCAAGCTTGCATCTCTTATGAAAGCAAGGCTTTGTACTTGCACATAATTTATTCTTAGAAGAAAATGTTAGTTTTTAGATTTTTTATCCCCCAAATATACTGACAGATACTTTATTTATAACATTATACGATGCGGGCGGGCGGGACGGGACAAGGCTAATAATACCGGCATTGCTTGACCCTTCGCGAGGGCGCTCCGATCCAACACCTTCCTTCTGCCATTGATTTGATAATGGTCCCATTATATCTTAGCTTCTTCATGGAACATACTTAAATGTTGACATAATTGAATTCCGACCCCCCCAAAAAAGGAAAAATTGACCTAATTGAATCATGACGATGATGAAACCAACTGGAGCCCACGTGGACCTGCACTCGTTCCTACAACGATAAACCCCATCGAGAAACGGTTGGCTCTCCGCTCGCGTCTGTGAGACCCGAGACAAGCGCGAGCTCGTTTGGCCTAGAACACGTGGCGTGCCCATTTCAATATATGTTGCAATATCTGCTTTTCTTTTTCTTTTTATATAAGAAACAAGTTTTTCTAAATTGGATATAATATATAAGTATTTTAGCAATATGAATCGAGTTGGCTATGGATCTATAATTATATTGCACGGAAATTGATCAATATAAATTGGATCATTTGCCACCCCAACCCACCCATTTGACATATCTAAATTTCTCCCACTTCATTCACGAAAAATAAGTAACTTGAAAAATATTTATCTAAAAATAATTGCTTGTATGTTTTACAAAAGCAAATGAACCAATTTTTTTCCTTCAATGAATGTTTTTGGACATAAATAGCTATTGATTATGAAAAATCTCTTCAATAATTTTTTTAGAAAAATATTTTTCTAATAATTCATTATTCGTGAAACAAACAAAGCTCAAACATTGTCATCACGTGGTACTTGATATAAGTGAGCTCGCATGCATTGCGCTTATACTGAGGCTTGCAAATGTATAATAAAGCACGGGCACAATGAGATGCAAACAATACTTTGTCGAACCGCAATATCAAGTAAATGAACTAATCTAAGGATTTTGACAAAAAAAAAAACTCATCTAACGACGTTTTCAACCTAAGAACTGTTGCACCAATCCAATCTAGTGCAAGGAAAATTGATCGAGCACCAAAAAAGGAGAAAATCATTAAAAAAAAATCCCTAAATTATATTCATGTGACATATTTACTCTTTTGAAAAAAAAAAGACACATTTACTTCGAACTTTTCTTGTAACATCAAAGCTCAAATTATGTCCACAGTGGCGCATTTTCCCCAGACTTTTTTTTTTGTGACGTAAAAACCTCAAAACTCATGACTATATATCACATTTATCATCCTTTGGGATTTTGTCAAATGGGTTTTTAATCAAAATAACGTCGTTTTTATTTGACTTCACTCGCATGGGCGCAATGTCAACACCGTTTGCTTTCTGACATTTATGTAGCCATATTTTTAATAGTTCTCACTGGCAAACTTTGATAGAGAGTAAATATGGTACACGTGCATTAAGTTTGAGATTTTTTGTGTTCCATAAAAAAGTTTTAGATGTTGCGTTGGGCATAGTTTGAAATTTTTGGTGACTTTTAGCCATAATAAAAATCTTTTGTGAAGCAAATATTTATAGCTTTGTTTTAGTTGATCGGCGCTTCGCCGGCGGCGAGATGTCTCGTGTTTTTGTTTGGGGAAACTGTTTCGTTGAGCGTCCTTAATAGTGAAATCTTGGAATATTCCATTTTCTTTTCTTTTCGTTTTCTTTTATTTTTTTCTTTTTTGGGTGGGAGGATATGTTCTTTATGCCAACCCCGTTTGTTAAACACGACAACAATGGAATGTGTCGAAATCGATAAAAAGCCAACTGGACCCCACCCTCGTTCCGTGCCAAACAGCGAGTACCATCCCGGCTTTGGTCAAGAAAACTAGCACGCGCGCACGCGCGCACTTGTCTTTCATGCATCACGCGCGTAGATCAGTCTCTTTTTTTTTTAATAATTTTCGGTTACATAAGTTTTCGGAAAATTTTCAAATGAAAAGCCCAAGTGCCCTTATTTCATATGAAGTCCTGAAGTACTTTTTTTAAAAAACATTAAACAAGAGCCTGAAGTGTCCATGCCTATTTCAAATAAGAGTCTGACCTGGCCGACCGATTGGCCAATCAATGATATTTTAGTCAAAATATAATTTTAACCTAATTACTAGTTAAATTAAATTTAAAATTAAAAAAACATAAAAAAGAGACACAGTAGGGGCATGTCGCCATTGCCCCACAGACTAGAGGTGAGGGCGGCAACTCTCCCTCAGGTCCGACCAAGGGCTACGGCCATCTCTTGGCTTTGGTGAGGGTTTGCTAGCGAAGACCTTGATGGCCATCATCGCCGCCGCCACCTAAGTTGGGACAGTGGCCACATGCCCTCTTTTTCACTTTTCAATTTTTTTTAAAAATTTGAAAAATTAAAAAAGAACAAAAACTAAAAAAAATATATTAAATGGCCAAAATACCCAAATTAAACGGTGAGTCAGACCCCTTTTTGAGACTAATAAAATCAATTTATGGACTTATTTGATAAAATGTGAGCACTATAGATCTTTATTTGAAATAATGTTAACTTCAAATACTTATTTGAAAAAATAAGACTCTTGGGGTTTTTTTTTGAAAATTTTCCTCTCTAATCATTTAAAATTTTACTGATTTGCGCATGAATAATATATGTCCCATGAGATGTTATGGGCATGCAATGGCTCGTCTAAATTAGTCCCAAACACATTGGACATGGTTTAGTCGTATTCTTATCTTCCAATTCTTAATGTTATAGTTTGTATCGACACGGAGAGATTTTACAATGATAATGAACAAGCTACTCTCTCGTTCATTTGTCGGTGACAATAAGAAAACATCGGCAACGACAAATTTTTGTTCTGATATCACGTGAAATTTTTCTGAAATCATTGTCAATTGTTTTAAAATTCGAGTTATTAGATGAAGTTGTGATTTAATGTTTAAATATGTTAACTTGCACGTACGGTGCTCTCGGTCCTTGGTTAGCAAATACCAAAAACAAAATTGAAAATGGGGGAGTGGTACACCGTACATTTATATAAACGGACCAGATCCATAGGATATGAGGATCGTACACTATTACAGCTGGTTCCCTCTTCGCTTGTCCGGACGATAAGATCGCAACATCATCCTTCCACCCCACCTTTTTTTCCCCCCTCATTTTGCGAAACGTACCAAAAGGCTGGTTTCGTCATTTCCCTTTATTCCTTCCCAAGTCATTCGGCCGGGGAGAAAGTCGCTGAACCACAGGACCAAATAAATACGAGTCTCACGTGAGATTCACATGCGGCGGGCGGGGCGCCACGACGGACTCTGCCTATGTGGGTCCAGATTCGGGCAAGTATTTGTCACGACGGGGACTCCAATTCTCGTTATTGTGTTAAAAAAAAAAACAAACAAAAAGAGTTTCGAGCTTAGGCGAATTGAGAATGTTGTGCACGGTCGAAACCTAATTAAAATCTAAGGGGAGCAAACGAACCGTGGCAAAAAAATAAAGAGAGAAAAAGATATGCTCGCAATACAATGTAATCAGTTATTCATTTCCTGTGAACCCGATGTCACACTTTAGGTTTTGCGCCTCAGGTTCTGTTCTTGGCTTGGTTATGATCTTCCTGGGAAATTAAATCATCTGTCGTGCGACTCGAATTCAATCTTATTTGAAGTGCCCTAACATATAATTGCATCCGATTTTTCAAAGCCAGATGCTTTTTATAAAGGTTACGACAAAAATGAACTAGGATTGCGAAGTGATCGCGAAAATTGATCCCTCTTGAGAGATTTGATCCTACACAATTTTTTTTTTTAGCATTTTACTAAAAAAAATTGATACTATTCAATACTTATTGAATCATGGAAGAATCTTATACAAATGTACGTGTTGTTGTTCATAATTTTTAAATTTTAAAATAGAGATAGGTATATTGAAAATTCTAAAACTTATCGCAAAAGTGCAATTTGAATTCTAAAACTCGCAAAACGTGCAATCAAGTCCTAAAATGGTCATATTTATGCATCGAGTCCTAAAATAAGTCAGCGCCATGTACGGAGAAAAGAAAAACCACGACAGTATTTCAACTAACTTTTGTGATAAGTTTGGAACTTTTGATGCACTTAACCCTTTAAAATACTACTTTTTTTGTTTTTTTTTTAATTCAGCTAATAATGAGAAGGATGATACTAGAAAAGTCACGAGTACTTACTTATTTGTTATTTATTAATCTAAAACGAGTTTGATAAACCAATTTAGTAAATTGGAATCAATCATTAAGATATTGCTCCAATATTCAAAATGATCTCGAGACTTTTTGTTTTCGGTCAAAAATCTCGAGACTTGAGTGAGGCTTTATTAAAATCTTTTAAATTAATAAATATTGGCCAACGACCAACTTCTTTTTATTATTATTAATTGTTCATAAATATTATTCTCATGCTTTGACGTTGATCATGAAATTCATCGCTTTTTTTTTTTTTTTGGTCGAACATGCTTTTCTTCACAAGCAACGAAAGTGCCTTTTTTTTAGTACCATATGACTGGTATAATATTCCCGTGAATCTCATACAAAAAACTCATAGTAATCTACATTTATTCACCTTTTGATTCAACTACTTCGAATTTTACATAAGATGTAATATTTTTTAATTCAGACGATAAATTAATATGCTAAAATAGATTAAATGAATGTAAAAAGTAAATATGATCCGTTTCATCAAGAGATGCGAGACAAAATTTCAAAAGTCCGATTAAGAACGACACGTAGAATTTGACTAATGGGAGGCGAGCTCATGTGCGAGGTGGATAATATTCACTTTAATATCGTGCGAGAAAATCTAAATCAAAAGCTTAAGAAGTGGTGAAAATACAACTAGTTCTTCCTTTTTCCAATTAAAATCAGGATTTGAACGGTGGCATCGAGGCCTTGGAATGAAAAATCCTTGTTTGACTTTTGAGACTGGGCGGATTTCTGTTAATCATCCATAGGACATTGTAGAGATAACGTCATGCTGACGTCGGCCTAGTTTCTCTACACTCCCTCGGCGTTTAAAAGTATGAAATTGGTAATCTTCTTAAAAAATCACATTCACATTTATTATCCGCCAATAAAAAAACCAGACGTAGGGGAAAAAAAAAATGAAGGCAAAATTTCACAATCGGCGGCGTGAAATCTTGACCTTTGTCACTTATCCAATGATCCTTGGTTTTATCCAGAACGAGTAGGACTTTTTGTCATTTATTACTGCTCATGTTTATTTATTTGTTTTATTTCAGGTGGCCGAGTAAAAAAAAAAAACCAATGAGATCATGTCGGGAGAGGAGAGAAAGTGAATGCAATTTTATTCGGGTTAGGTTAATCTCTTTAATAATCTAATAATAAGATGAAATCGGAGATATGAACGCTTAAGAAGGAGATTCTTACCTTATTAACCTTTCATGATATTTTATTAGTCGAAATAAAATGGAAATAACCTTTCTCGATTTTGAAAAAAAAAGACTTCATTTTTTTTTCTATAATTTGAAAACTTCATTAATTGATTTAGAACATCTCTTATTCGCTAATAGTATCTTATCCATCTTTCAAAGTTAGAAGAAAGAATCAATTTTGTTTTTCTGAATGACACAATTGTAATATATTTATGGCGATCAAATATTATTCAAAGCAAATCGTTTTCGAATATATCCTTAGCGTATGTTTGTTTTGGGGAAAATATTTTTAGGGAAATTATTTTCTGGACTTGGTCAACGAAAAGTATTTTCTAGTCAATAAAGATTTTATTCATTAAAATAAGAAAATAAATTCCCCAAAAGAAAAAGGTGAAAACACTTTCTTAAATTTAAATCTCTCGCTTTTTTTAAAATCGGGTCTGGGGCTAATCCCGAGGACCGATCCTGGCGACCTGGGCCAGGGCCAACGATCGGGGCCGGCGATCGAGACCAGGGACTGAGAGTGGGGGCGGGACGGGGGTCAGGGATTGGGACCGAGGACCGGGGTCGGTGTTAAGGCCAAGGCCGGGGACCGAGGATCGGGGCTAGTGTTAAGGCCAAGGCCGGGGACCGAGGATTAGGGTTGAGATTGGGACCGAGGACTGGGATCTGGATCGGGCCGGGGCTGGGGATCGAGGACGAGGATCGGGATCATGACGGAGACCTGGACTAGGACCGGGGCCGGGGATCGAGATTGGGCTAGGGCTGGGAATCGAGGATCGAGACCGAGGGTTGGGGTGAGGCCTGGGACCGGGGATCGAGGAGAGGATTGGGACTAGTGCCGAAGTTCATGTCAGCTCTCTCGACCCTTTGTCTTTTCTCAGTATCAAGGACAATCCCATTGATGAGATTGAAATCGTATTCCAAATGAGGACCAAACATCGAAAAATATTTCAGTGACATATTACCAAACAATGGAAAACAAATCGTTTTAAGAGAAAAATGATTTCTAGAAAATCACCTTTCAGAAAATGAATTCTTGAAAATCACTTTACTTGAAACAAACACACCCTAAGATGAACTTGGAGATACGAAAGCTTGACATGGGGATTCTTACCTTCTTAAGCTTTCATAATATTTTATTAGTCGAAATGAAAATGAAATAACTTTTCCTGATTTTGAAAAAAAAATCATTAATTGATTTAGAACATCTCTTATTCGTTGATAGTATCTTATTCATCTTTCAAAGTAAGAAGAAGAATTTCTCAATTTCATTTTCTTGAATGACACAATTACAATATATTTCTGGCGATAAGATATTATGCAAGCAAATCGTTTTTGAATAGATCCTTACTCTGCTCTATTTAGTATCTCATCAAAGTTGAATTTTTTTCTAAGTTATGTTTTATCAAAAAATTGACTTTTATTTTTTGTTTGTTCACTATTTTATAAATTTAATAAATATAAAAAAAATTCTAATAAACCTGAAAAATATAGAAACTAAGGATAGTAATCTTTTACGAACGGATCAAAAACCTTCCGTAGACACAAGAAAGAAATGCAGAAAATTCATTTCTTGTGTCAAAGAAAATACTAAGAAGAAAGCGAATAATCCTTTGTTTTCTATTCTCCCCTTGCTTATCTTATGTTTAGTATCCAGTAAAATTTTCGATTTTATTCGAATTTTTTCTATTAGAATAGAAAACGATTGATCCATTCTATGATATTTCAATATCACAAGAGTGACCTAGTGACACCGCTCGAATTTGGCTTGAACAAAAAATAAGAGAAAAAAGTAAAATAATTTTCTTTACAATATACATACTATGACTAGGAATGCGGTACAAATAATTCTCGATATCGACATCTGGAACAGAAACAAGCAAAAATCTTTTTATAATTTTGGATCATATATAACATAATTGAATTGCCAAAACAAGAATTTGATTCTTTTTACGAACTTGATATTGGAAATTGGTGAATCTATAAATTCATTTTGGACAGTTAAACCTACTCAAACTGTTTCTTCTTAAGAACAAAAAATATTTGTGCTAAAATAACATATGCCAAGGAGAACAAAAGGCCTTGGACATGTAATGGTTCTTGAAGTACTATTTCTGCATCACCTTAACTAAATACACCCACATTAGGATTACTTATTAATGGCTGATCGAGTTTGATAGATTGCCTTCGGAAACAAGATATTCTGGCCTGAGGGAATAATATCAACCACTTAACTTCATATGACTCATCGATATGCTTATTTCTTACCATACTTTCTTTTTGTATGATTTTCCTTACTACATCGGGCGCTGCAGCATTAGAAACTGTATTGTTTTTTTTTTATAATCAAGGTGTCCGGGCCAACTTGCGCGCACCTCGGCTATTCCTCAGGGGAGACTAGCATATCAACTCACCGTCATGGCTATAAACTGTATTGTTACTCTTGCTCCCATCGAAAAAAATTGACCCCATCCTCTATTCCTGCCTACATATATGAGATATTTTAAGAAGTGAACATCTTTGTAGCAGGGTCTAGGGAAAGAATGGGAAAGTTGACTTCACTATATTTTCTAATAGAAACACGACCTATCACAAGAATATTTTTTTTAGTGGGGCGATAACTCTGTAAAGATAAATTCCCTATCTTTTCTTTCATCTAGGGCGAAATACAATCAGGGGGCTAATTCAAATCCCTCAGGTAAAATAAGAACAACCTCCACATTCAAATCCTCCTTTTTACCATTAGCAAGAACTTGTTTAACTTGCATATCATAATGAATTCGAACAACTGCTTCAAATACAGTATCATGAAGTACCGCTTGCGGAACCTCAATATCCACGGGCTTATTAGCTAAATGGCAATTGGCACATACAATATGTCCGCTTCTCGTGGATTTTCATAACCCTGTTGTGTAAAAATGGAATATGCATTTGAAATGGATGTCCGAGTTATGATATATATCATTAGCAATACGGTAATAGATCGAATAATCTCATTCTTTATCCAAGAAAAGGTGTTTTTAGTTTGCAGGGTCCAATCATTGATCCCGAAAATTTATATAATAAAATTAGGTAGGTCGCTTGTATAGTTCCATATCCACAATTATGCTATTTAGTTTACTGTAACAATTTTACTGGAATATAGTAGTAGGAGAAATCCTTGGAGGGTAGAAAGAGTAAGTACGTTTTCAAATTGAAATACTTTGCTTATGTACCTTGTGTTACAAAGTAACAAATATTATAGTTGAATCAATCATTCGTTGAATGATAAATCACTACAAGTGATGGAGATATACGATTTAAATAACAGAAGATCCAATATTTAAAAATTGTATCCAGAATGACTGGAAAAGTAGAAACAAGACCAGATATAATTTGATCATTGTGAACAAACCCAAAATCTTTGTAGACATAGCCAATCATTAGTTCCCAACCATGAGGCGAATGGAATCCGATGCATAAATCAATTAATAAAAGAATAGAAAAACTTTTATTGTGTCATTTAATATCGCAAAAAAATTCAAATTGGTATATTCACGATAAACTTATCACAAACTAATTTTTTTACCACTAAAAATCCCAAACTGATATATCTATTATAAATTTACCCTTTGTTAGTTTCGTTAAATTGGATCAACACTACGATAAACCCCAAACTGCACCTATGATAGACGAAGAGTAAAAACTCAAAATTGATACACCCGTCAACTGTCATATATCATCTAACTTAGCAATTTTATAAAAATTAATAGATGATACATTCACTACAGATGTACTAATTTGAAGTTTTTTTTATGGTAATAACCTTTTTTTTTAAAGGGAAAATATGGTGGGGGTAATTTCCATTATATGAGAAAAAAGGATGACAAATACGAAAATTGTCTATTTACTTATACTTCATGACAAAAATAACCTAATTTTCAGATGACCTGTAAAATTACGAACTTTTATACGAGAGATAAAAGAATGGTGATCGATGTCCCTTCCCCATCTATGATCACATGTGACAATTGGTCACGAATTGGCTCTGATATGATGTGCTGACCTCGCAATTTTTTGATTAGAAGATTAAATAATAAATTGATGAATTGAGAATAAGATGAGATAGATCCCATTAAGAAAAAAAGAAATGAGCATCCCTCAAGTCATCTTCATTCTTAATCTATTGAAACACTCTGCCTCTAACTACTTGCTGTGCAGTTTTGTCGTCGCTGACAAACCCCTCTGTAATGATCCAGTCATTTGTGGGGGTGGAGAGTGGAAAGCCTAGCGATACAAACAATTATTTCGTAAAAAATATTTTCTAAATTGTAATTTTTTTTATGAAACAAAATGCTCCTTAAAATATATGGAAAAGCAAATATAAGGAACATGAAGGGAGATGAAATGATCTTGCCCGAAAAAGAGGGGGAAAATAATCGGAAGAGTGATCTTTTATCCGAAAGTAATATAGTATACTGGACCGTCAAACATTTTTAAATAGCCGCAGCAGAATAACGCTTAACACTTCACATCAATTTACTAAGGCTTAATATTTTTAAAAAACCCTTCACATCAATTTACTGAGGACTAATACTTAAAAAAAAACCCTCCACGTATAGCATTTGTCCTAATTATATTTAAGTTTTTTTCTTCATAACAAATCACAAACTTTAGTCTCTGTCCTAATTTTATCCAAATCCTTTTTTTATCTCATGAAAAATTCCAAACTTTACTTTTGTCCCAATTTTATCGGTCTGATACCTAAAAAAATCCCGAACTTTAACATAAGTCTCAATTATATCTAAAACTTATTTTTTTGTCTCGCAAAGAATCTCTAATTTTTACTTTTTTCCTCAATTCTACTACTATCAGCCTTTCATCTATAATCATCTTAGATAATCCTACATGGTTCGTATTTTCTCGCCGAACTTATCATATAAATCTTCGAATTTTGAAAACACAAGATTTCGAGAATAAATTGATCTAAGGTCGTTTGTCCAAATGATTAAATCTCTACGTCTTGCCTCTATATCTTCTGGCAATCTGTAGGGAAAGCTTATAGCATGAGAAAAGTCGCGGAATTTTTTGATGTCATCTTTATTGATGTGTAATTCATTAAATACGTGAAAATATCATGTAGAATTAATTAAAGTTGATTATGAACGTAAGGATAATATTGTAGAATTGAGACAAAAGTAAAAGTTTGATATTTTATATGAGATAAACAAGTTTTGGACATAATTGAAACATATTTTAAAATTAAGGATTTCTTTGGTTACTAGGTTTGTAAAATTGGATAAAAGTTAAAGTTGAAGATTTTTTTTTTGTATCATGCTGGTAAAATTGGAAAAAAGTAAAAATTTAGTTTTTTATGGGATAAAAAATAATTTTTGAATATAATTAAGATAAAAGATAAAGTTGAAGGTTTTTTTTTTGGGTCGGAATATTGAGCCAATTTACTAAATATCAAAAGCTACCATTCCTCTGCAATAAAGTCGTAATCTTTAAAAAAAAAGTAATCTTGAAAAAACTAACTCATTAATTATTTAGGATTTTTTTTTGGTCGGAAAATTATTTAGGATTACGAGCACTTTAAATAATGTTTATTTGGAGTTGCTGTCCCCACCTATAGCCAATGAGACGACGAGACCAGTACACCGGTACAGGCCCCAGCTTGTACGGTAATCATGTTGGCTCAAATTTTTACGTAAAGGGCAATCGTCAAAGATCCTTTTTTTTTTCTTTCTTCTTTTTCTTGACCATCTTGATTTTGATTTTTGATTTGTTTAAGAAAGGCAAGTTGATAATTACTGTGCATGGGGGAAAAGGGGAAAAGAGACCAGAAGCAAGGAATTTCACAACGAGACTTTGCAAGTGAGAAGGCTCTTGGATTCTTCATTCGTCCTTGGTCGGCACAAGCTCAGATGCCCCCGCTGTTGCTTCAATTTACAGTTCCTGCCACTCCTTCCCACAGGCGCACACACCCACACACCGAAAGAGAAGTTTGTTGGAAGGAAGGTGGAGACACAGGAAAAAAGTGAAGTGAAGAGAAGAGGGGGAAGGGAGGAGGGAAAAAGCGAAAAAGAAAGTTGCTGCTGCTGTGGATGGTGGTGGTTCGTCCCTTCAAAGCTGCGATTTTTTTTTTCAGCGTTTGCGAATTGGTCCTCTGTCAGTCAAGTATTGGGAAATTTTGGGGGATGATCCCCTTCTGGGCTCTGATCCATTTTTCTGGTGTTGTCTCTTTACTTTCTGTTCATTTTTTCTCCCTTTGAGAAGCAAGAGGCTTGAAGGGTACGCTCCAGATTTGAGTTTTTGTGTGGATTTTTAGATCTGGGCTCAAGCAGCGTATTGTTTTGTGCTGAGCAAGATGTGGAACTGGTCGTCTCTGTGATTGCTTGGAGGTATGTGTTGATGTTGTCTTTGATTTCTACTGTTTATTTGCTTCGGAGAATGTTCATGACTTGACCTTTGTGTGAAAAGGCTGAATCTGTGCCCAGTATTTACGTCTGCCTGAAACGAAGCCGCTCAAATCTGATTGATTTTGGTGTCGTACGAAGATGGGCTTGAAAGTTCTGACTCCTCCTATATTGGTTCTGTTTTGAAGACCAGATTTATTTTTTCCCTCTCTTGTTTGTAATATGAATTTCCATGTATGGAGAGGCATACCATGATGAAAAATCAATAAGAAAACTTTCTTCTTGGCCCCAGGTCGGTGGGATAAAAAAAGGTTCAATTTTTCTGAGCTATGGAGGAGGTAGGAGCTCAAGTAGCAGCTCCTATGTACGTCCATAGTGCTCTTTCCAGCAGATACTGTGAAGCGCCTCCTATGGCAAAGAAGCGTGATTATCTTTATCATCAATATCAGCCTGAGCAGATCCAACAGCAGATTCCCTGGCGTCAAGATCTTAGGGACAATTGGAACCCCAGTTCCTGGAATTGGGACAACGTTAGGTTTGTGGCGAAGCCGCTGGAATCGGAGATTTTACAGCCTGGCATGGCGACAGCCGAGCATAAGAAGAAAGAGAGGAGTAATGGGTTGGAAAAGAAAGGCACCGGAGATGAAGAGGATGAGAACTTGAGGTTGAACCTGGGCGGCGGCTTGAAAAATGTGGAGGAGCCGGTGTCGAGGCCCCCGAAAAGGGTTCGGTCTGGGTCACCAGGCGGTAACTACCCAATATGTCAGGTGGATGACTGCGGTGAAGATCTTTCGAATGCCAAGGACTATCACCGGCGCCATAAAGTTTGCGAGCTCCATAGCAAGTCTTCTAAAGCCCTGGTGGGGAAGCAGATGCAGAGGTTTTGCCAACAGTGTAGCAGGTTGAACGTTTAATTGATCCCTCTACTATGCATTTGTGGTATCTGCTCGATATGTATGAAATAGTTCCATTTTTTCTCCTGGGTGTTTTCATTTGTGGCGGCGATGGTGATTGTAACTAAGGAATCAGTGAAAATGAACGGCATTCCTGTTTGAGCATGTAGTTTTGAAGCCTAATGATAGAATAGTTTGTATATTTTATCTGTAGCATTACAAGTCCTACTTGTTTCTGGCACTTTTGCTCTATTTGGTGTTGGAAGTTGGGTTGATGCACTCTCATTTTCCCCGTTGTGGTTTGATGCAAGTAACAAGGAAAATATTTTCTAAACAGGTTCCACCCTCTATCTGAATTTGATGAGGGAAAGAGAAGTTGTAGACGCAGGCTTGCTGGTCACAATCGTAGGAGAAGGAAAACACAAGCGGAGGACGTCAATTCACGGCCTTTAGTCCAAGGAAATCGAGAGAGCACTGCTCATGATAATTTAGATATTGTCAACTTGTTAGCATCTTTAACTGGCATCCAAGGTAATTTGGCGGTTTATTAGCTTGTATCATTTGAACCTATGTTTCTCATTTTAATGTGAAGTCCCTTGTGCTTTAGGGAAAACTGACGAGAGAAGCGTCAATAATCTGTTGGTTCCTGACAAAGAGCATATTGTGAAGATTCTTGGCAAGATGAACTCGTTGACCTTGCCGAGGGACCTTGCCGCTAGGCTTTCCACTTTCAAAAACTTGAATGGGGCAGTGATGGGGCAAACATCTTCAAAGCATCAGGATGGATCAAACTGTGATATTTCCTCACCGTCTACTATGGATTTACTTCAAGTGTTTTCAGCCACTCTTGGTTCATCTGCTTCAAATGCACTTTCAGCTCTATCTCAAGGAAGCAGCCAAAGCAGCGATTCTGATAGAACTAAGTTGAAAAGCCCTGACCCGTCCACTGGGGCTGTCATGCAGAGGGGTACGGTTGACTTAGCTTCAGCCGGAAGAGAGAGGAGCAGTTCCAGCTACCAATCTCCAGTTGAAGATTCTGACTGCCAAATCCAAGAAACACGGCCTAATCTACCGTTGCAGTTATTTAGCTCATCACCTGAGGATGACAGTCCACCGAAATTAGCGACTTCTAGGAAGTACTACTCTTCTGACAGCAGTAATCCCACTGAAGAGCAATCTCCATTGTCTTCTCCTCCGATGGTGCAGAAGCTGTTTCCCATGCGGACCTTGAAAGAAGCTATTGAATCTGAGAAGATGTCAACCAGCATGGAGATAAATGGAAGTGTTGAGCTGACTCAGAATTGTGTTCATACGGTGCCTCTTGAGCTCTTTAGGGATTCTGATAAAGGACCTGACTGCGGTCCGTATCAAAGTTCATATCAAACTGGTTATACGTCTTCATCTGGGTCCGATCGTTCACCTTCTAGCTTAACTTTGGATTCCCAGGTAGCTTAGTTTCGTCAGTCCTTTCTCTCAATGGTGGCCTGCAAAGATCAAACTGATTTTTATGTGGTTTCTTTTGTGTTTTTAAGCAGGACCGGACAGGCCGGATAATGTTTAAGCTATTTGACAAGGACCCGAGTCATTTCCCTGGGGCATTGTGGTCACAGGTACTGTGTTTGCAGCTCACTTGAAGTTGGTATAGCTTGTTCAATTGACACACACTGCAATTGTACAATCACAGGCTTTTAGCCAGTGAGAAATCTATTGTCTGATTGCCAAATTTCCTGTTTCAGATCTTCAATTGGCTTTCTAACTGTCCTTTGGAAATGGAGAGCTACATAAGACCCGGTTGTGTGGTCCTTTCTGTCTATCTGTCAATGTCATCTGCTGCTTGGGAGCAAGTGAGTGAATTTTCTTCATGGTGATCACCACATTTTTATGTAGCTATCGTCTAACTCTGTGATAATTTGCAGCTCGAAGGAAACCTGCTCCAGCATCTTCAGAGTTTGGTTCAAAACTTAGATAACGACTTTTGGAGAAGCGGAAGATTTTTAGTGCATACAGGCAATAAGTTAGCATCACATAATGAGGGTGAGTAAAGGAAGAGGGGAATCTTATTGCTTTAATTCTTAATCTTTGCTTCAAAATATTTATTATTTTAGGACTTTGGAAAGGAGTTGCTAAATGTGATATCATATATGAAAATGATAAGCGAGATGGATATTTTGTGTAAGTGGGCCGTCTTGGTACAACTGCCTTCAATTTTCGTAATTGTTAGAAAATCCAACCCAAAAGTTTAAGCTAATAGAAGAATACGAGGTTTAATATTTATATATTTTAACACTCCCCCTCACGTTTAGTCGGGTTTTTTGCCTAGTACTAAGCGTGAATATATTTATTGGGGAGGCAAATAGGGGTATAAAAAGATTTGAGCTCAGGATCTCCTGCTTTAATACCATGAAGGATTTTGTGGGATTACTGTCAGCTGTTCTAAAAGCTTAAGCTGATAGGTGGAGGGAGACCACAATAATATAAAGAGCATACAAGACTCATTCATGACCGATGTGGGACAACAATAACTTTAACACCCTCTCTCACGTGTAAGCTGGATTACGAGCGGCACGTGAAAATTGACTAATGAGGGTAGGCCCACATGAGCGGAAAGGAATTACACTAGCGCTTATACCATGTTAGAAAGTTCAACCCAAAAACTTAGGTTAATAGAAGAGGGCGAGGTTTAATATTTATATATTTCAATAGTAATTACTGATCGTTGCTGTTTGTAACTTTCAGGAAAACTTCACCTATGTAGATCCTGGAAAACTTGTTCCCCGGAACTGGTGTCAATATCTCCATTGGCCATCGTGGGTGGGCAAGAGACTTCATTTTTATTACGGGGAAGGAATCTTGATAATCCCGGGACGAAGTAAGTTGGATGTGTTTTGCCACTGAGCTTCTCTTACATAACTTTTTCCTACATTGTGCCAGATAATTTACGTCCAACTTGTGCAGGATTCATTTGACCTATAAGGGTGGATATTTATCGAAAGAAGTCACTCAAGTAAGTAGTCGGGGAACCCTAGATGAAATAACTGTCGGGGCTTTCAAAATTGATGCTGGGCTGCCGAATGCTTTTAGTCGCTGTTTCATTGAGGTAGCACTTCTCCCATTTGATTTATGCCCCCTCATTTGGGGCTTATTTTGATTTGTTTCGATTCGAGGGAATGTTGTTTGGTGGGTGGATGTTTCTGCACTTCGACGTGTTATCGTTGTCGTCGGCTTAGTTTGTTGGTTTCTGATATTCATAGTGTCTTTCACATTGATTTTATCGACAGGTTGAAAATGGTTTCAAAGGCAATAGTTTTCCTGTGATAGTAGCTGATGCTAAAATATGCAAGGAACTGAGATTGCTAGAGTCTGAACTGGAGGAAGAGCCAAGATCGAGGGACGTCAGTCCAGCAGAGGGAAATCAAGATTCTGGTTGTCAGGGCAGCGCAAGAGCTGAAATCCTGCATTTCTTAAATGAACTTGGATGGCTATTTCAAAGGAATACAACCTCTTCAATGCTCAGGGATCCCGACTCTTCTCTCCGCCGCTACAAATATTTATTTACTTTCGCAGTCGAAAGAGACTGCTGTTCCCTGGTCAAGACGCTCCTTGACATAGCAGTGTCAAGCTACTTAGATGGGGATGGTCAATCTGATGAGCCTGTGGAGGCTTTGTTGGAAATTCAACTCTTGAATCGGGCAGTCAGAAGAAAGTGCAGGAAAATGGTCAACCTTCTTCTTCACTACCCTATAAGTAGCAGCAAGGACTATGGCAAGACATACATTTTCACTCCAAATATGGTGGGACCTGGTGGTATTACACCTTTACATGTGGCTGCTTGTACATCGGGCTCGGTTGATATAGTCGATGCCCTGACAAACGATCCACAAGAGGTATTAAAATTCAATATTGTCATTTTTTTGTGGCATGTTGTATTATAACGTAACCATGTAGGGCAACGCTAGTCTATGACCTAGATTTCCCTTTCAAGATAGCATGCAGTATCTTATTCATATGTGATGCTGAATATTTCGGAATTAAATTGAATTGTTCATATTTGTAATTTTGTAGTGTCGTTTATGAAGTGGGCATGTCATGTACAGGTGCATGCACACAAGCGCGCACTCATGTGATTGCTAGATCTTTACATCGGTCCTCAATACTTTTTTTTTTATCTCTATCCAGATCGGGTTAAACAGCTGGAACTCCCTTCTGGATGCAAACGGACAGTCACCATATTCCTATGCTGTGATGAGGAATAATCACTCTTACAATGAGTTTGTGTCCTGTAAACTTGCTGACAGGAAGAACAGTCAAATTTCTATGATAATCGGAAGTGAAATGGAGGAATCGCAGCCGTCAGTTGCGCAAGAGCCTGGCCAGCGTGCCCAGTCTCAGTCGAGTGCGGGGTCGTGCATGAGATGTGCCGTCGCAACAACAAAATATGGTAGGAGATTTCCATCCTCTCACAGGCTGCTTCATCGGCCCTATATCCATTCGATGCTCGTTGTTGCCGCTGTCTGCGTCTGTGTTTGTCTCATCTTCCGAGGTGGCCCTAAGGTTGGTGATCCTCCCTTCAATTGGGAAGAGTTGGGTTATGGTGCTATTTAGATAGTACATCTACTAACATGTAAAGAGGAAGCAAGAGGAAGCTTACGTAAATATGAAGGCAGACTAGAGTGCATTTGTATCTGGAGAGGAACTGCTTCGAGAGGACTCTGCAAGTACAAGGTTTCAAATGCTCATCAAGAAGTTAAGCAGGGTTCGGCATATCTGAATTTGCACACCCCTTTTTCAGTAAGCTGGAATGTGAGGAGTACCAAGTTTTCTCTGACCTAGTGGTCCAGGAGAATACATTGGACATAGGAACCAGTTAAAATCTCGGACATGGACATGGGAACCAGTTAAAATCTCGGCGTATTGTGGGCGAATTACGACAGAATATAAGTGGCGGGCTGGAGAAGATGCACTCTGCCATGTGAAGAAACTATTGCTGAAATCGAGGGAGAATGTCTGCAGAGCGGGGATGGACTAGAAAAATTCTTTATCGTAGACGAAGTACTAATGCGGTAAGTCATATGTTTGCTGTTATTATCCTGTTATTTCTTGGGTTTTTGGTTTCTGATTACTTTGACTCGTGGGGTGCTAAGCGAGCGATACGGACTCCGGACGAGCAAAACTGGGTTTGTTTTTGATTGTAAAGTTGATCACGACTCCTTTAGGGCTGATGAGGTTATTGTATTATTTTGTTAGTTGAAAATATTCGTTCGGGGTATAATCTTGCGATATGTTTTATTTCCTCTTGGTTTGGTTTGGTCGTTTGGGTGCTTGGTTTGGATGATTGGTGCCTCTCGTATCTTTGCTTATTTGTTTGGCAGTTGAGAACTAATGCATGAGAGATGGCCTTTGGACTTTGGACGGCAATGTGGAGTTTCAATAGTGGCGCTTCATTTTAGTTGGAAAAGTTGCCTCTGTTCAAACATCCTGAGGCAACATACTTTGGAGTCATGTCCTTCAGTTGTGAAATGTTTTGACTGTATTCAAAGATCAAACGTGATTAGGGCTTGCGCGGAAGACGGAGATTCCGGTCATTTGAAAGTCCGTCGCGTCCTGACATGGCGCTAATAAGTTGATCACGATATTTGGGTCTCGTTGATTTTGATCGGCCTTGCGTTCGGGTTTCGAAAGATTGTTTCTTGATTAGCTCCGGAGATGCTATGACTGTGTAATGTAATATGTCCAGTCTTGCCCCAAATTGGGAAAATTACCAAAAAAAATAATTAAATTTTGTTTTTGCCCTTTCCCCTCTCCTCCCCTGTCCCACCTCACGTACCCCGCCTGCGGCCAGCGAGGAAACGAAGCAGAACTCAGGGAAGCATGGAAATGAAGGAATGCGAGGAGGGCGCACGACGATGAGGAGGGCGTGCGACGATCTGGGCGTGCAAGGATCGCTCAATTTCCCCTTTCGTCTTCGCAACCTCGACCTCATTCTCCCAGGTTTTTCTCGCAACTTCGCGGCTTTCAGATGCAGCAAGAAGGGATGCGAGGAGGGTGTACGACGCACCGGACTGATTCGAAGAAAAAGATGATCGACCGCCTCGCAAGGTCGAGCCCGGCCATGGCCATACGAGGCTCGACCTCTCACATGGTCTAGATCTGGGCTTGCGAAGTTGAGCCTTGCCTGGCCATGGTAGGGCCTAACCTCGCTGTTGCTGCCTTGCCCGGCGACGGTGTGGTCGACTCCTGCCATGATCGACTGAGGTTTGGCCTCTCCGATCGGGCCTTCGGCGCCTGGCTGCAGGGGGTGGTGTGGGGTGGGGCACAGGAGGGGAAGGGGAAAAAGGAAACGGAAAAGGAAAAAGAAAAAGAAAATAAAAATTATGAAAAATATAAGAAATTTTAAAAATAATATTAAAATATTTAATCGCCAGCCGATTGGCTTCCACGTCAGCGCTAGCCGGCCAAAGTTCGCGGATTGACTGAAATAATACAATTATAAAATGTTTAGGACTGAATCGGAAAAAAAAAGATTTAGAAATGAATCGGTAAAATTGCAATAAGTTTAGTAATTTTTGGTAATTTTTCCTTCCCTAAATTCATTGGCACGTATTAAGCTTTTCCAATTGACAATGCAAACTTCTCTCTCTTTATTTTTTCCTTTTCCTTTAAGCTATGCGAGAGTGGTTCCGAGGGGGATATTCAAATTCGCCTGTTGTTTTGGGAACGGGACAAAGGCCTTGTTATCGAGATTTCATGTGTGCGGCCGTGTCGGGAAAAATTTCAAATAAAAGCCTAACGTTTTTTTTAATTTTTTAAAACGAGGGTTTAAAATGAATGTTATTTCAAAGAAAAACTTAAAGTGATCTCTTTGTTTCAAAGGGGAATTTCCGCTCATTTTAATTGTAATTTTTCTTTTCTTCTTTTTTGGTTTTCCTTTCTTTCCTTTTTCTTTCCCCTTCCCCTTCCCCAGCCACTTTTATCCACCTTTCCTCATCTAACGCCGGCCTCAGGCAAGGGTTGCCCACGCCACCATCAGGCAGGGGTCGCTCTCGTTTGGGCCAGCATGGGATGGGGGGGGGGGGGTTGCCGCGCCGGATCGGAGCTTTGGTGTTCGCTTTCTTTGAAGATACTATGCGACATAAATGTTTGAACTTCTTGGGTTTTTCCATGCGACGCTCTAAATCGACGTCTCGTGATTGCAAATTTTTAATCTTTGTTTTGTCTGAACCGTAAGATAGAGCTGAAATATGTGTTGGCTGTACTAGATTAATGGAATCAGCACACACGGACGAAGCTGGGTCATCTTTTTCATCTGAGTCTGGTGTTTGTAGTTCCCTACTGATGGTGTTGGGAAAGGGTCGAAAATGCCCTTCGGCTATGCCTCTTTTTAAAATAAAGAAGGCACTTCGGGACCTTCTTTAAAATAAGATTCATTTCATGCCTTTATTTGGATTTTTCCCTTTGTTTCATAAAGATGAATGTTGTAAAAGGTCATCATAAAAAATATTGCTTTTGTTGCATGTGAAAAATAAATGAAATTGATTCACCTGGAAATGAAATGTTGGAATGTGCCTTTGCTGGCATCTTCCAAGAGTACTATGGACAAATTAATGACGAGATAAACTCTGATTTCTGCCGATAAGTGGCTTTGCTGGTAAAGCTCGAACCGGATGAGCCATGTCTATTTACTTTTAATGATCGTTTTATCAATTCTTTACTCCCGCATATCTTTAATCCTAGCAAATCTCTAATTCTTTTATATATATATATATATGTATGTATATATATATATATTAGCAGTGAAATTTTAATTGATGTAAAAAAATAATAAAATTATATGTGTTTTCGTAAATACGAATTTAAAAATAAATTTCTATATAGATTGTTGAGATACCTGTCTACATTATTTTCAAAAAATTATTCATGGCAAGGTTTTGAATGAGTTTACGAACGTTGGGATCCCATCTTTTACTTTATTCATACTTGAAAAACAAATACTACTAGACTAGTAAAATAATAAAAAAAAGACGGCGCTATTTTCACTCTTATTTTGACTAAGATACTCATTTTTTTTTCAATCAATAAACCGAAATACCCTTCTCCTTTTCAAGTTATTATTTCTTTTTTTTTATCAACCTAACCAACATAACTGCATTTATTTATATTTTCCCTTTTAAATATTAAATTTACAATATAAATGTTAAATTACACCTAATAAAATATCATTCTACAATACATTATGCTATAACTTTTCATAGAGAAGTTCGTTGTTTTTAATTTATGATATCATGCTTTTAACTAGAAAAGTTATATAAAATGTTAGCAATTTCTGGTTATAACGGTTTATGAACACATAATTAATTGTCTATTTTTTTATGAAATAATTTAAGAAAAACTTTATTTGAAAGTTAAAGTTGAATATCCAATATAATTATCAAGCAGATTTTGATTTTTGGATAATTTTCAAAATAGACTTGTAGGTTTCTAAAGTTACAAAATCGTTTATTTGTGTGTTTTTTTTTTTTTAGCTTTTCTCAGTTTAATATGAATTGCAAGATGGGGTTTAAAATTTATTTACACATTCTGCACTTTCAAACTCGCGTAAGGTTTTTTTAGGTAAAAATTTTAGGCATATTTTAGATTTTTTATCCACTTGCTATGAAATTAAATTTATAGTCGATATAATTCCTTTTCTTTATAATCAGAGTTGAACAGCACAAAAGTTTTTCTTTTTTCTTTATGTGTTTATCCTTTGTTAATACATATTTAAATACAAATATGTTCGACATTTTATTATGCTTTTAACAAATTAATCATTTCCATTTTTGTGATCAATTTTTCCTTTTTCGTTTTTATCAAGATCAACTAAAAATAAAGGTATGTTTTTCCTTACCAAAAAAAAAACTAAAAATAAAGGTGACCCATCCATGGGTAGCTCAGTTGGTTAGGGCACACTTACGATTGTGTGATTATGCGCACTGGTTCCAAGTTCGATTATCCAAATGAGCACCTGCGATTTAAGTGAGGGGCCATGGCAGTAGGTTGCTGTGTTAATCTCCCCTGAGGAACAGTTGAGGTGCGCGCAAGCTGGCCCGGACACTTTGGTTATAAAAACAAAACTAAAAATAAAGTTAGATTTTTGGATTAACCTGGTAAAAAAAAGGAAACATTTAATTAAAGAAATGGAAGGGCATTTTGGTAAGTTACCTAGCAAAAATGAGTGTCTTAACCAAGATAGGAATGTAAATAGCGCTGCCCTTAAAAAATGATATGATAGATTTAGGCTGCATTTTGTAACACTCCCTGAAAAGTGTTTCTGTTCTAAAAGTGTTCCCGAAACACTTTCGGAACAAAAACGAGAATGGTAAAAAAATGCTTCAAAATTGTTTCGTTGAAAAAAGAAACATTTTTGAAACAAAAAAAAGAAACAAATTTCTGGGTTTTGAAATACTTTTGTCATCAAAAGTGGTTCTTTTTTCAAAACTATTCCCCGGAAAAATATTTGGAACAGATAAATTTAGGTTGCATATGGTAACGTTTATGTTCCTGGGAACATATTTGAAACAGAATTTTTTTTTTGTGTTTTTGTTTCCGACTACAATTTCTGGGAACAGAAACACATTGAGTAAGTAAATTTTTTTTTCCACCGCCGTCCGCAATCGACTTCGGCTGTGGCTGGTGACCGGTGACCGACGGCGAGTGGTGGTTTCAAAATTGTTCCAAAATTCAGAATCAATTTTTTTTTTGTTTTCTCCAAAAGTGTTGTTGAAATACTTTTGGAATATTTTTTTTTACAATAAGCGTTTCTGTTTCGAAAGTGATTCGGGAACACTTTTGGAATAAAAATATTTTCCCTGGAGTGTTGTGGTACGAAGCCTTAGCATTCTTTTATTAATCTGACTGGTAATTAATTCAATGTTGATATTTAATAAGCAATTGTAAGTCTTTCTCGCGAGCATCATGTTTCACTCATCACTGATCGTCATGTGAGGTTTTGCACTTTATTCATAAACTAAAAGTCAAAATAAGTTATTCCCACTAATATCTTCTCTTTAACTTCGGTTAATTTTAATTCGAGTTTTTTACTTCTCTATGTTTTCATTCTATTCTTTAATAGCTCTAATTTCACTGTTAGTAATGCTATATTTAGAAATACGGGAGAGGTTGAGTGGGAAAGCTTGAAAATTTTCAAATTTTTTTGTGAGATGGAAAAAAGGAGGGAAAATTTAAAATCATGCGTATTTATGTCCGAATCTGTTCACCTGTGCGTTTGGCAAGGGCTTTTCCAAGGATGTTTGGACGCCCAAAGCTCTTTTGGGCCTAAGTGTTGGTGTTTGATAATTGTTTTTCCAAATATCCTTAGGTAAAAGCCAGCTTTTAAAAGTCTGAAACCCAAGCAGCCTGGCTTTCTGGCATTCTCGGCATGCTGCCGAGTATGTACAGTATATATATAAATATTTTTATTTTGACTTTATTATCCTCATATTTTTTCTTTAATTCCAAGTCTAACCCTTCCTCTCCCTAGATTGTTGAAGCACGACGCTCCCCACAGATCTGAGCTCCCTCGCGACCAGCCATGACCACCTTTCCCAACCTCACCCGAGGCGACGCCGAGGTCGCGTGACCTTGGGCGAGCGACGACGAGGCTGCCCAACCTCAGGCGCGCCTCTCTCGACTCTAACGTTGGGCAAGCCAGGCGGTAGATCCAAACTCCTGTCGGTCAACAAGCAATCCATGGAAGACCGAGCACGAAGAAATGCAGAACGATGACGAGGAGAGAGAGGAATAGGGATCGCGAGCTGCTGATTCCCGTCTTCGCCCTCCCCGAGAATGGCGGCTCCAAATCCTCGCCTCCCGCTGCTGGGGCGCCCTCGTATCATCACTCCGGTCGAGAGGTCCTTTCTCTCTCTCTCTCGCACTCTGACATCGTCACCACCATAATCATCGTCGTCGTTGTCATCATCGATCCCTCTGTTCTATCCGTTTAGATCGCTGGCATATGGGTGATTCCTTGGATATGTTTCCTCTAGTTTTAAGCTGCACTTTCATTTGGTTCGATGAATAAAATGTGTGGTTCGTTGGTTCCATGATTCAGTTTAGCTAACCTCTCTATGCGCTGGCAATCTTTGGATGAACCGTGATCGCAATTTTGATCAGGATTAGGAATGCTTATGATTACTTTCATCATGCAGATTGATGCATTAGGAAAACAAAATGCTTTGTTTCTCTGCGTAATCTTGGAATCCTGTGGTGTAGAGAAAAAGCGACTCCTCTGTTGTGGTGTGGGATCTAGACTCTGCCCTCCAGTTTCCTTTTCCCTTGGCGCATAGGGAATTTTTCCTTTGACGACTATTGGCTTCCTTTGATCATTACTCAGAATGAGAGATGTATATAGGCAGCATTGTCTCATCAAGATCCTATGTAATTCATGCTCATTTAGCTCTCTTGGTAACTAAAGGTTATTTAGCTATGAACAGTTCGAAAACCATGGTATAAGATCGTACATTTGTTTGGATCTGTTTATGCAGATGGGACAGTGCACAATCTGAATGAATACATTGAGATTAGAGCTGTAGATGCTGTTGAAAATGTGGACAACGAGGTGATCAATAGAGTCTGACAAACTTGGCATTGTTGTAAACTCACTTGGAAAAATTCTTTACATATATTACTGACGTATGGCTTGAGTTATTTTCTTTGAGAAGGCTCCTGGTACGGGTTGGACAATTTCATCCTTTTGATGGCATTGCGTGGAATTAGATGCGAGCAGTGCACTTATGAGTGGAATTGCTATTGGTGAGTAGATAGAGTTGGCGAGTTAATTCTTGGAAGTGTTGGGATGTGGAAAAAGTGTTGGACTACACACCCGAAACAAGGCTAAATGTATGTGAAATTGAGTTTCTTGATGAGGTTGGGTTTGGTTTCTTGTTCTTTCCTGTCTGGGTTGAAATGCAGAATCATGGTATGCTGAAGGTGCATTATCAAACCTCTGTGCTTGCAGCTTTATCTAATGGATTACACCATGAATACATTGGTTTTTTCTTTTTGACGCATTAGGAAGGCTTATGTTTACTAGGTCCTCTTGTCTGCTCTGGGATGCTACTGATTATGGATTTTGATATTCGCTCTTATCTCATTTGTCATCACCAGTTTTATGTTTTCGATATTTTACTAGAAGATAGCAAGTTCATCAAAGGAAAATACATGTTGGATCACTGAAGATGTGGGTCTGTGGTCTTGGTAGATTCCACAAATTCGCACCCGTTTGTCTTCCCCGGTCATGGGGATGGTGGCTTCTTACAATAAAGACAGAGAGATGGAGGATGTTTTCTTTGAAGATATGAAAGTTTTGATTTTTTTTTTCTATTGACATGGTTGTGTCCTAAGGCGTCTAAGGAAAAGTTCATTTGTTGATATGTTGGGAGTCAATTTTGTCTGTCAATAAATGCAATCTTAATGGAGCCATGCTTTTTCATTAAGTTCTTGTTTCTGCTTCTAAACTTCTTTGCATGAAAAAGAGTTGAGTGTGAGGGAGGCAAATATGATGACAAGAAATTACACTTTACCATGGATATTCTTTTTTTGTTGTTGTTGAAATTGTGGATATTCAGTTGACCGTGACTTATGGGTTAAATTAATAGTTAAGAAAGTTTATAATGTTAAGGAGAACTTATTTCTAACTTATAAATTTGTTCATGTGTGCCTTTTAAATTCCTCTCAACGTGAAAATATAAAAATTGCCGTCATTATTTTTTTCCTAATTTTAAATGAATTAAAGTTAAAAAAATAAATTAGTACACCAAAGGACTTTCTAAATATAAGTTTATCAAACAACATTTTGCTCAAAGTTACATTTCAATGCACTTCTCAATTTCAGTTTACCAAACAATATTTGCATTTCACCAAATATTTTTAGCCTAAAGACATTTGCATTTTACTAAAGGCTTTTCCCAAAGGCCTTTCCAAACGCAGCCTAGCCTTATCGTGTGATGTGTATAGAATGAAGAAGCTTTCATTTAAAACGAAAAGGGAGAGTACTCAAATTTTGGACGGGAGGGTCACCGGATCAAATTTCATGTTGTCAATTAACATTGTAAGCCCAAGACAAAGCTACTATCAAGTAAAATTCCCCGATTCTTCTTTCTTGATCTTGTGATCCTTTCATAAAGGTTTGGATGAGAACTTTTTGTTCTTATTAGATTAAATAAAATAATGTAAAGAGATTATGGAAAAGAAGGGAGACAAACGGGAGGACAGATTCTGATAATGTCAAAGGCCAATGCTATATGTTATGTATTATACATTTCTCACACAGCTTTTTGCACAAATATAAGTCCAAATCAAATTGGCAAACATAAAATACATTCGGAACACACAATCAACCCTAGTGAGTCCTTAGACATGTTACTATGATAATGAAGGATCAGATGCAGGAACATGCTGAATCCATTCCCAGGCAGGAAAGACAGCTTGACGTCCCCTCTTGGCTCACCCCGTCAGTAATTTTAGTCTTAACGGAGGAGCTGATTTTTACATCCACTTGGTACTCGTCCTCGATCTTTTTCTTGTTTTCTTCATCTATCAAGCTCGGGTTAACTCCGGCGAGCTGCTTAGCCACTTCCCGCATTGCCGGCCTCTTCGCACCCCTTTGGTCCAAGCACTTCACTGCAATCTCAGCAACGCTCTTGATCTCATCTTTATTAGCGTCCTCAAAATTTATGACGTCGAAGAGTGTCTTATCCTTCACGGAAGAGTCCTCAAAGTTTTTGACTTCGGGGAGTGTCTCATCGTTCACGGAAGAGTCCTCAAGGTTTTTGACTTCGGAGCGTGTCTCACCGTCCACGGAAGAGTCCTCAAGGTTTTTGACTTTATCGTTCACGGAAGAGTCCTCAAGGTTTTTGACTTCGGAGAGTGTCTCATCCTTCACGGAAGAGTCCTCAAGGTTTTTGACTTCGAAGAGTGTCCCATCCTTCACGGAAGAGATGAAACCATGGATGATATTGATCGGCTCTCCGGACTTGGTAATGTAACTTGTAGGCGTCTTTCCCGTGAGCAACTCCACGAGGACAACTCCGAAGCTGTACACATCGCTCTTAATTGTTAGCTTACCGGTGGTTAAGTATTCCGGATCGATGTAGCCCAAAGCGCCTTCCATTTTGGTGGCCACGATGTTACTATGCTCTGGTGAGATAAGTACCGAAGTTCCGAAATCAGATACTTTCACTGACCATTTTTGATCCAGAAGTATGTTCGCCGACTTGATGTTGCCGTGAACGATCGCGGGTTCTGCGCAGGAATGCATATGCTCGAGCGCAAGAGCAGCTTCGGCGGCTATTCTGAGCCGGTTCTTCCACGATTTTAAGATGGGCGACAAATTCGGATGGAGGTGTTGGAAGAGGGTGCCATGCGGAATGTATTCATACACCAGCAATGGGATTCTAGTCTCCAAACATATGCCACTGAGCTTCACCACATTTTTGCAGACTATCTTCATCACAGCTTTAAGTTCACGCTGGAATTCCGTCTTTAATAGGGACTTGTGGACATCTTTAGGCTTCTTGACCACGACCTCGGAGCCGGCGTCTCCGGCAATTCGCCCTCTATAGACAGAACCGAAACCGCCCTCGCCAAGCTTCTTGCTTTCATCGTAGTTGCCGGTTGCTTTCTTCAGCTCCGCCTCCGTAAAGAGCCGAACCCTTTGTTGTTTCAAGTGCTTTCCTCCATTTCGTCTGAAGTTTATCTTTCTGATTCTCCACTTCCACGTGATGGAGACTGAAGCACCGACAGTTATGCACAAGACGGGCGCAAAAATCGCTGCCACATAAAACATGTTACTAGATTACTGCTTCGAGCAACCTTATCCGGCCCACATGGCTCATTAAAATAATAATTAGTTTCAAACGTACAACACATCTTTAATCTTTTTTCGAATGTAGTCTGTAGCCGTCACCATCGATTTGTATGGTAAGCCAATCTTTCAATATAAAGCTATCCGATTTAACAGCGACAGAAATTGTTCCGGTGACAAATGGGTCACATACATTATGTATCACGTGGCAATGAAGTTTTTATTTGAAAATTACATGTTAATTTTAAGTAAGTAAATAATCGAGAAGACATTCAACTCATATTTTTTTAGATCTTTCCATCTACAAATGGTATTGAAACTTGGGGAAATTTTTTAGCCAATTGTGTATCTTATAATTATCATGATTAAATGTTTTTATTTTATTTTACGGATTGACTATTTCCCTCAAACTAGTTTTAACTAGGGACGAACACGGGTAGTGGCTGTGAATTTTGTATAGATGGAGTGGCCTCATGGGATTGCTTTTGTAGAGTCAAACAATTGCCAGTCTTAACAAATTAGTCAACGTGGGACCATGTGTCGATGAAATATATGGAAAACAAATTGTGCCACATTAATCACCTAAAGAACTTACCAAGCTCGCATCTTTTACAAAAGCAAGATTGATAAGGAGAAGATATTGTTTATAGGGTTTTATTATTATTATTATTATTATTCCATATTTTTATAACTAATAATTGACATAAAAATAAATAAATAAATATACACGTGTGTGTTTTATACACACACGCACGAGGGGCAGATTCGCCAAAGTGACGACCCAGAGTCACTAAAAGCTCTCCTCGTGCTGCTTTTTTGGGCCAATAATTCCACGGTTCAGATTAACGAAGCTCAACCTCATTGCCTTCTTCAACAATCATCGTATGTCAATTGTTAATTCTGTCCAAATTTGTGCTCATTTTCGCTATAAAAACTAAGGGTTTTTTTTTTCCCCTCTTGAAATCTGCAGGTCTAGCTGTTCTTTCCGGCCCAAGATTTGCAGGTTTGGTTAGAGGAGGAACTTTCGTTTAGATCTACTGCGTAATCCTCCCACAAATGCAGTTTCGAGGTGTTAGCTTCAGAAAAATAACGGGAAAAAAAGGGCGAGGAGGGAAGTTTAAAAGAAAAAACAAAGAGAAAGTGAACAGCTTTAGCCTGGCTGTTTTCGGGGATAGCACCGGCTAAGTACAGTAAAATGATCCTTAAATTACATATACGTCTATCCTACAGCAAAATCAAGAATGGATTCATAGAATATTACCCGCAACAGCTATGGCGGGACGAGCATCTCCTCCACTGTCGCAGGGCATTCCATTTCCATCGCATGAGTTGTTCCTCGGCTGATTCGGGCAGTACTTTCCATGACACGGGGGTTTGATGTCTACGTTATGCAGAAGACACATTGAACCTTTACCTCGGTTAATTTGCGAAAGAAAATTGAGCAAGTTGGTGCATGTATTATTAAACGGGCAAGGCTATCCCATTCAGGATTTGGAGCTCTGGTACCATGTTGAAAATTAGACCGTGCGTGGAAACATTATTTTAACATTGGTGATAATTTGTGTTTTGATGTGTGCAAGCGTATGTGTGCATGTCCTACTTGATAGAGAGGAATGGACAGTGATAGGACAATTCAAGGAATATAGCAAGATTTCATGAGACAATGATAGTTTGATTAGTTGATAGAATTGGCATTACAATTATTGGAGGAAGTGTTGGTGATAGACAGCTACATGATATGGAGTTTATTTTCATGCTCCTCACACGGTGCAGGACTGCTTCCGCATCTCCACATGGATGAGCATTAAGCCTATTTACAGACTTATGCCTCCAAAAATATCTTGGATATTTGTACAACTTTTCTTGAAATATTTTACATTATTTTTCTTGATATATCTAGACTTTTATATAAATATCTCAATATCATTTCTAGAAATCTCTTAGGTATTTCAACAAATATCTAGACTATTTCATAAATATTTATGCTAGTCTCTTGTCCATGCTAGATATTTTTAGAAATTGGATCACAATTTTTTTATTTTATTTTCTTTCTTTATTTGTCGATCATCGTCCACAGGGGAGGGACGAGCTTGCCAATTGCCGGCGAGGCTTGGCCTCACTCGAGGCCGGCGAGGTCGAGCTGGTCAACCTTGATGAGGTTGAGCCTAACGGGAGCTCAACATTGTCCTAGATAGGGCAGAGGAAGAAAAAAAAAATAAAAAAGGATGAAATAAAAAATAAAAAATTTAAAATATTAAAAAAGAAAAAAGAAGAAGAAAAGAAACATATAGAATAATTGAAAAGAAAATAAATGTGAATGGAGGAGGGAAAAGTCACGACGGAAAATATTTTCTCTCTTCAAAGAAAAAAGAAATCTTTTTTCGTACTTTTGAAGGTATTTCTTCATGTTTGGAAAATGTTTTCCTTCACTAATTTTTTTTTGAGGTGCCTAAATGGCTAAACTAGATGGAATCAATGCATAGATACAGGTATAAGAATACCTCAAGTGTCAATATTTTATGTACGACGTTTACTTTAGTGTCAATATTTTTTTGGATCGCTTAAGTGCTAAATTGAAGAAAAAACGATTGCTCTAATGCCAACGACGAAAAATTCTAACGACCTCACCGGGGTTGACACTTAAATAATTATTTTAAAAAAATTAGCACTTGAATAATCCAAAAAATGATCACTTTAGTGTCAATGACGGGTTTTTTTTCAAAATAATTCAAAAAAGTAAAATATTTATCAAATTAAGTAAAAAAAATTATTTACTGATTTGGGTCTTGCGTGACAGTTAAATTACCGCACGAGACTCCGCGACAAACACAGTGCCACATTTTTTTTTGTTTTTCAATTTGTTTTTTTGTAATTTTTTACATTATTTAATTATTTTATTTTTTCAGGACCCAATTTTTTTTTTCTTGCAAGGCTAATACTGGTCCGACAACCTAATATGGGAATATATATTTTTTATTCCGTATGTTTTTTTTAACCTTTTTCAATTATTTTACATTTTAAATTTTTGCGGATTCAACAACCCAACACGGAAAACAGTAACACTACTATATTTTCGACAACGGTTATTTCATATGGTTGGTTATTTTATATTTGCCGGACTAAAATGCCGCACAACGGTTATTTCGTATTGGGTTGTCAAATTCGCGAAATTTTAAAATATAAAATAATTGAAAACATAAAAAAATATGAAAAAAATATAATTTTTTTTTTCGTATTGGGTTGCGGATCCGTATTACTTGCAACGCTTAAAAAAATATTTTTTTTAAAAACAAAAAAAAACATATGAAATGAAAAAATAATTGAAAAATGAAATAAAAAAATTAGCAAGTGTCTTGTGCGGCAATTCCCCTGCCATACGAAATAACCGTTGTGCGGCAATAACCAACCATACGAAAAAACTACTTTCGAAAATATAGTCGCGTTGCTGTTTTTCGTATTGGGTTGTCGAATTCACGAAATTTTAAAAATATAAAATAATTGAAAAAATACGAAATAAAAAATATAATTTTTTTTTCAGTATTGGATTGTCAAATCCATATTAGCCTTGCAAGCTTTGCAAGGCTTAAAAAATAATTTTTTGGTCTTGAAAATATAAAATAATTAAAAAACGCAAGAAACATATGAAATAAAAAATAATTGAAAAATGAAATAAAAAAATAGCAAGTGTCTTGTGCAGCAATTCAACTACCATATGAAATAATCGTTGTGCGGTATTTTGATCCTGAAAATTTAAAATAACCAAGGACACGAAATAAACTGTCGAAAATATATTTGTGCTATTGTTTTCCATATTGGATTGTCGAATCCACGAAATTTTAAAATATAAAATAATTATAAAACGTAAAAAAAACATACGAAATAATTTTTTTTTTCACATTGGGTTGTTGAATCCGTATTAACCTTGCAAGCAAAAAAAATTCGTCTTGAAAAAAAATTGGTCTTGAAAAAAATAAAATAATTAAATATCGTAGAAAATACAAAATAAAAAAATTTGAAAAAAAATTAAAAAAAAACATCTCACAGTGCCGTGTGAGTATTACGCGCCACTCCAACTGTCGCGCGAGACCCAAATCAGTAAATAATTTTTTTACTTATTTTGGTAAATATTTTATTTTTTTGAATTATTTTGGAAAAAAAACCCGCCACTGGCAAGAGATTATGGCTTCCTCATCGGAATTGACGCTTGAATAATAATAATAATTTTTTTTAATGACACTTAATGATGAAAAAAATACTAATATTAAAATGAGTGCCGTGCACAAATTTTAACTGTTAGAGGTAGTATTTTGTTGATAGATACAATACTCCCAGCTTGATTGATACATTTGGAAAATGTTCAATTACCTTGACAGCCGTCGGGGCGACTATAGGGATTCCCCCCGCGCCCATCACTGCAAATGCAACGATAACCCGTTCCATTCCCGGAGTCTTTGCAGTCAGCGTTGTTGCCACACGCATAGCTTGACTGGTCCAACTTGGCCTGCTCGCAGGTCGCGTTCCATCCGACCATCCAGTCCAGAACGAGGTCCGCACTCTTGTTCAAATCCTTCATCGTCGGGAGTGTCATGTTGGAGAGATTGAACGCCTTTGTGTCCCCGACGAAGGCCAGTCCGCAGGGGTTGAACTGCGATACTGACACGTGCCCGTCGATGGAGGAGATACTGATGCGGAGCGTCTTGAGCCACTTGGGAATGGATGCTTGGCAGCAACCATGGCCGGAGCAAGTGGTCTCCTTGGAGAAGTCGACGCGCTCGCTGCAGTAGGAGATGCAGCCGCTCTGGAACATCTGATCTCTGTCGGACACGAGGGCGTAGGTGTCGCAGCCGAGGACTGTGAGGCTGTTCCGGGTGTCCGACAAAGTGTACTGTGGATATGACGATAGATTGATGGCCAGAAAATCTCTTTTGTACGCGGACCGGCCGTTCTTGTCGTAGCAGTCGCGTAACATGGGGAGGCTGACGACCATGGTCGAGTCCCCGACTGAGATCTTGCGTACCAGAATGTTCCCCAACAGGAGTTGAGGATGGCTCCCTCCGGTGGTGCTGCAATTGAGCAAAAACTCTTTGGAACTCGCACACTCGGGTTTGAGGCCGAACGGATAAGGTACGGACACGCCCCCGCACGCGTGTAGACAGTCTCTGGCCACGGTGGAGGCGCCGCCTTGCCGCAACCACCAGGCCACGGCCACCAATAGAAGCAGATGCACCCCTTTCATTTCCGCAAGAAACTCTCTTACTCTCTCGGTTTTTTGTCCTTTTTGGGACCTTTGTTCTTATGTCCTTGTTCACCAAGAGGGATTCAAGTATTAGCCGTTCACACGAGCCCAATATATAAAGAAATGCTTCAACGATAGTATGATAGTATTATCAGTCATTTCTAATCGTAGATCCACACCATCACAACGTGTTTTGTATGAAGTACTTATTAATTAAAAAATTATGAAGTCAGAAATAATAACAGTATGAACAATATCATCTCTCTATTCACACCAATCCATTATTGGACAAATTGGTGAAATTAAGAATAGTAATGGAGGGCGGAAGGGCTAATTGTGTCAGTAGAACAAATTGAAGGACCCCATTGCACATATTCAGAAACATGATAAGGTACAATTAATGATAATAAAAAATGACGTACAAATTTTATATATATATATATATATATATATATATATATATATATATATATATATATATATATATTTTGAAGTGCAATCTACCAGTGCAATAGATAGTTTATGCATGAAGGGCAATGCACCCTAAATCGTTGTCCCAGTGAAATGCATGGCCACAATATAATGCATACCTGACAGTATTGTCATGGACAATATAATCTTAACCATGCATCTACATACCATAATCGCATATTTCGCATAAAGCATTAATTGATTGAAAAATCGTGTGATCAGAAATAATTGACAGTACTGTCAGACTGTCATGATAGTAGCTCTCTATACCAAAATACTACATGAGGCTGTTTCAATTGAGCATTCAAATAAGCGGGCTCCATCTCATGATAGTTGGCTTGTTTAAGAAACTAATACTAAATTTAAACATCAATTACTGTAAAATTTTAGTATGATTTGTCAAAACATATAGCATTACTTGTTTGGAAATGTACTGTCAAGAAATTTCAAGACAAAAGTAAAATGAGAAAAAAGGAATTATCAACACTGCGAGCAAAGCTTACTTTCTCGTAGTAGCTCTCTCGAGCCACACTCGTCACAAGTTCGAAACTTGCTAGTTGCCCGTTGGCCTCGGGAAATCTTAATTATTTGTGGTTTAGGTTTGACTGTGCCACAACAAATGATTATCCTGGTTGTAGCCTCACACTACATCGGGGTGAGCGGTCGCCATTTCCCATCATTTGACCGGTTATGCCAACAGTCTATTTTGGCCATAAAAAAATAAATAATAATTAACGATTATTTATAAGTTATTGTGGGGTCGACTTGTTTAATAACTTATAGTTCACAATGTATTGTTATTCTCACAGTCAGCCAAGACTGTTATCCTTGTAAAGTTCCGATTATTATTTCCATTGATATCCTTGTTGTAAAGATACGTGAGTGCAAGATGAAAAAAGCTATATCCGGGGGGGAAAAAAACGGAGTATTTGTAGCATATGCAACTAGCGTAAATAAAAATTTTCGCCAATGATTGCTTACACCATTGTTTTGAAAGGTTGACAGTTATAACTTCAAATTGAATATAAAGGTAGTTTATTTGGCGGAAAACTTCATGTTAAATTAAAATATTTCCCAGGGAATAAATTTACAGAAAATAATTTTTTTTATTTAGTGATATGTAACTGAAAATGCATTCTGGTATTTGTATCTCATTTAGAAAATGATTTTGATTGATCACTTTATCTCATGAAAAAAATAAATTTGAAAATATTTATGTCTTTTTTTTCTTCCTTTTTCTTTCCCCTTCCATTGTGATCGGCCGAGCCATTGGCGAGCCTCAAGTGATCTTAGGCTATCGAGACCTAGCGAGCTCGAGGTTCACTGGCTGGCTGCCTATCACTGAGGCCCAACGACCGACGGAGAGAGAAGGAAAAAAAAACAAAAATTAAATTTAAAATATAAAAATTTAGAGAAAAGCATATCTAAAAAGTGTTTTCACATCTTTAGATTTAGGAGTTCACTTTTCTTAATATCATGCATGAATTTTCTGTTGATCGATAAGTGTTTCTATTGACTAAGTTATTTTTCGTGAATTAAACGGGTGAAATTCCGAAAAATTACTTCCCAAGCACTGAAACAAGCACACCCTATGTGAGATTGCTCATGTGAAACTATCTATTATATTGGCGATGTACGATCTATTTTTCCAAAAAGACATAGTAAACTATACTTGCCATATGATGTACTACGTAATAGCTGGATAATCAAATGAAGGCACACTCTGTGTTGGGTCTCATGCTTTCAGCAATACAAGAATGTATGATGCCGCATTATTTTGTAATCTGGTTTGGCATAAATAAATCATTGGCATGGCTTTTAATAGTTCAAGTTTCTCAGGAAAACGGTAAGTTTAACATGGTTTGGGAACACAAGTTAATCATGCTTCGTTTGAACTTTGGGATGTTAAATTCGAGGGTATTTCCTTCCTGACAGAGGAAGAAAAAATAAATTGCTAGGAATTGGGGATGCAGGGCTTGCGGATATTGACACGTTAAAATAAGGAACACATCCAGGCTGGGCGCCGGGTTATCAGATTATCACCGGAGGCCTTTGTAAGAGAAGAAATTCTTTAGCTTTACCAGCTTGTGCTTCGCATAATGCATATTAACTACCTTGCTGGCAAAGTTCCCCTGATTAATGACAATCCAAAAGCTCTTGCCCTTCTATACTTAAGATATCGAATGATAGGAACTAAATAGACAATACATTATTATCGACAATCTTAGTCGATAGTCTTCATTTTGGCACGATTTATAAAAGCATGTTGTGATCAAAATCAGACTTTTTTATGCCGGAATAAGGATTAAGCCAATAAACGAGTTCGGAATAAAGCTTGAGAATTGATCAACAGAGCTCGATGCGTTCCAGAGAGGCTGGCGAGTTTACTTGCGACGGAATATTATCGTATTCGTATTACGAATTTTATTATTCCACAATTATTCGAGCTTTCAAATCAAAATGATTTGGCTGAGAGGAAGGCTTGTCGACAAAGTATTCTGATCATCGTGATCCCACCTCTTTCGGGTCGCTATTGCTTTATATTTTATCCGTTGCGCATCTCTTATCTAGGACCACTCCTTTCATCAACCTTGGAGGAGGAGACAATTTCCTTCATGCTCCGTACGCAGGTGAGTCCAGTGGGTCTCCAACGTTGATTTGTGTGGGCTCCACGTAGGACCGGCGTCATCTAACTGCTGAAGTTAATTGGGATTTCGTGGATTCGGGTTCGTGTAAGTCTGGCCTAGAACCGCACCACAAAACCTCCGGGCCCAAACGCCTGTGGGCAGCAGGGTTGTCGTATTGGTGACCGTGCCCTGCACGAAGACTTTACTTTACAAGTCGTCCTCGAATCCAAGTCTCTCCAAGAGCACAGCTACAATGCGAGAGGACAAAGTAAAGGAAAGGAGAGATTGTGGGATTCCCAGAGAGAAATAACTCTGATTAATTTCTAAGTAGAATCAAATCCTTTTCAAACTCTGGGAACCATCGTTTTCTAGAGGAAGTTTACTTTTCACATCTCGAATAACATACATAATGACGTTCTAGCGTTTGGAAAAAAAAAAGTAGTCCCCTTCTATGTATATTAATAAAAATTAATACCACGAGAAATCCTAAACTTACTTTTCATTAGTTTTCCATTAAATTTTACCCCTCAAATAGCTGAGCTGGATTTCGACCCAAAAAAAAAAAAGCTGAGCTAAATGACACGTGACGATTGACGGGTGTACTTATTTGGGATTCTTACTCTCCTTTTTATCATAAGTATATCGGTTTGGGGTTATTTGTAGTATTAATTCATTCAACGGACATGAACAGAGGGTAAATTTATTACAATTGTACCGATTTTGGATTGTAAAAAAAATAGTATGGGTAAATTTGTCATAATTATATCGGTCTGAGAATTTTCATGATCAAAAAATTAGTTTCGAGAGCAAATTTATTATAGGTGTACCAGTTTTGAGTTTTTTTTTGTGATAAAAAATTATTTTGAGGTAAATTTGTCACATCTGTACCAATTTCGGGTTTTTCATGTATAAAACCCTATTAGTAAATATTGCGTACACTCCGCGGAGACTCGACATGTACTCGTAACCATATTTAGGGCCATACGAGGTGTATAAAATCACCAAAGACCATAATCTTGCAGAAACATCAAGAATTTTCTAATGATATGCGGTTGTATTTGATCAAAAGTACGTGGGTTAATAGTAGTTCCAAGCAAAGGGAAAAAAAAATAAAATGAAAGAGGGGCTTGGTTTATGGTTATTAAATATAGTTAAACACATAAGCAATAGAAAGACTAAATAGTCAAGTCGTAGGACAATCTAAAGCATATCCTTATTATCATTTTATTATAGGATCCAAGATAGGATCTCTCCTAACCTTTAACCACGTCAGTCATGGGGAATCGATTTCAATCTAATGGACAACTATGTTTTCTAGCAAAAGAACTTATGGAACGTCTGCCTTATCGGAATTTTTTTTTTTCATGCACCTAAGACTGCTGGATCAAATCCATCATAGTCGTTGATCATGCGGATCACATAAGTGAGCCCCACATGATCAATGGATGCAATTGGTGGGTCGACGAGCCAGGCAAAATATTCTTTATTAATCGCAATGCTTTTAGTAGGAAAGTTAGTCTATTCAGAGGTTGTGAGGCAATGAACATAAAAGTGATGTCCTTTGTATGCAATATCTCGGTATTTAGCGATTTAAATACGGTTAGGACTGCCTGTGAGATGATTTATAAATATTAATTACACATACAACAATACGAATCAGTATAAAAAATTATCAAGATATGTACTTTTTGGCTACTTAACAAGTGTCATGAGTTCAAACCTGTTTAATATCTGAAAATTTAAACAATTGTACATGAAGGTGCAATCTAATTTTTCTAAACTATCAGTGGTACTCTGTGAAGTTATTAAGATAAGAGACGGCCCTAATTAGGCGGTGAATAGACTAGCGGTCGTGTTTTAATTTCGATTAAAATGCGACCTTTAAAAGGGTAATTCAATTGCTATCACAATCCAAAAAAAATCTTGAGGCATAGTCCAAAATATGTTATTGACTTTCTTTTTCGTTTTTCTTTTTCAATATGGAGTATCCGTAATGCATGTCTTAAACAAATGTCACGAAAATATGCGATTCGCCTGTCCACATGCATCTAGTAAAACTTTTTTGCAAAGTGGTTGGCGCGAGGCTCATTCTAAACGCGAGACGTCGTGACGGAATTCATTGCCTACAAATTAAACGCCTAATCAAGCGGTCAATAATTTGAGATTGGAAAACAAGCATGTGACCGAAAGTTAACGCCAATTTTTTATTTTTATTTTTGTGGGATCGCGGAGTCCTTTTAGTTTTGGAGAGTCATTTTTAATATTAGACGCAAAGTCCAGAACGCCCATCGCTCTTGACCAAAACTAAAGTAACACACGTCTTTTTTTTATTCCTGTAAAGTAACACATGTTAGTATGTTACACACAAAAAATTTAAATATAGTAAAAGTACCTTGTGTTATGGGAGGGGATATTTACATTTTTATGCTGGCTTCGGACCCCGCTGACTCGGCCCTGGACCCAAGCCAAAAAAATAATAATAACATTCTTCGCGCGTAAATGAGCCTAGTCGATTGCCGGCATTGGCTTATGCGAGTCACACACGAGATTAATGTTCAGTTTATTTCCCAAAAAATGAGTTATTTGAAAAGTATTTGCTTAAAAATGATCACATGTGTTGTTCGAAATAAGTAGTTTATGAAAAGCATTTTCGTTACCGAAAAATATGCGTTTAATTCATTTTCGCAAGTGATTTGATCAGTTACCATTTTTTTTTTAAATATTTTCAAAACCACTCATTTTCTTCGAAAACAAACCGCCGGCGGGCCCAACACCCCGGCGACCAACAGGAGAAGACTTGGTGATCGCGACATGAGACTCTCTGCGCGTGCAAGAAGACTTGTCTTTCGAAGAACAAGATGACATGCCGGAGCCAAAAGAAGGAAAAAAAAAAAAAAAAAAAAAGCAAAACAGAAGAGGCCTCATGGGGTTCACTGGGATCCATCCGGAGGATGACCTTTCTCGCTGACGAAACGTGTGTTACGTGAGATGGTCGTCACTCGGGAAGAAAAACTAAAAAGGCCGTACTCGATTCCGAGCAAATAACATTAGAAAATCACAAAGTAGAATAGAATTTCTATCGCTATCGCACTCGAAATGGCAACTTTCTTGGCTCCTTCAGCTTGAAAAAAAGAAAAGAAAAGCAGAGCTGGATTCCAAATTGAGGGCCTCAGACATCCATTAAAGAAAATAAAATAAAAAAAAAAGCGGAGCTGGATTCCAAATTGTGGGCCTCAGACATCCGTACGACCTTTCATGGCCAACTCATATCTGCTATTGATTCGAGCTTCAAAAAACTGATCAGATCCGAATGTTGAGGTCCGCTTTTTATTAGGAGCGTGATTCACGTTGTCATGTCGCCGTGAATTCCGGAACCGAGTTTAAAATGGTTACAATCGTGAACAAGAACCTCTTTCTTTTCAATCCTCCACCCACGAAGTGAATCAGTTTCAATAAATTTATCATATGTGCAAACTCCACGTCATATTTAGATCTTTGTGCACATAGTATTTTCTTGAGTTAAAAGACAAAGGCAACTCAACTGATAAACATTAGCCATTCAACTTGCTCCGAGTTAGACGCACTAATTGTTGGCGTGAAGTAAAAAATATATCAAAATATATCATTAAGATTTCTTTTTTATCTTTTCTTTTTCTTTTAAGTTAAAAGATATACCTTATATATTAGAGATATATAGGTTGTAGCCGTCAAAAGATGAGAGCAGATAGAAATCGCGGAAGAAAAGAGCAGATAGAACATGCGAAGTAGCGAATAGAGACAAAAAGAAAGAGAGAGACCGTGACGGTATGTTCTCGTTTTCTTTTTGCTTCGATCTTGTGAGAAGATCGTCAGTTGTATTCGTACTTTTATCGAAGACTAGTGGATTTACAGAGTGCCTCTGCGCGGAAACGTAGCCCAAGTTTGGGTGAACTTCGATAACAAATTCTCTGGTGTGTTCTTCTGATTATGTTATTTTATTATTATATTTTGCTAGTGTGTATCATTTGCTAGGGTTATTTTTTTTGGAATTGGGCACGATTACTATCAACTGGTATCGGAGCCTAGGTTGAATAATCGTGAACATCAAGGACTTTTTGATGACGTTCGATTGAAAGCAAACGATATGGCAGAAGATAAAATTAAGATCGATAAGTTTGATGGGCAGGATTTCGGATGGTGAAAACTCCAAATAGAGTACTATCTTTATCAGAAAGATCTCTATGCACCACTTGAGGGTTGGAAACCTGAAATCGCGGAAGTAGATCCGACATCAGAATCGGGATGGAAAATTCTTGATCGAAAGGCATTAGGTGAGATTCGTCTAGGTTTGACGAAAAAGATAAGTTACCACATCGCGAAAGCAAAGATTGCAAAAGAATCCATGAATATTCTAACGAATATTTATGAGAAGCCATCCACATCGAATCATATATATTTGCTAAAGAAGTTGGTTAATATGAAATTATCTGACAGAGGTTCTGTTGCAGAGCATATTAACAGTTTTACGCAAGTTACATGTCAGTTAGAATCCGCAGGTATAAATCTGGATATGAAGTTACAAGTTTTGTCATTTCTATGTTCCCTTCCAAAAATCTATAACACCGCGGTGCAAGGAATTTCGAGCACCATTAAGGATGATTGGACTCTGGATGATGTTGTGAGTAGTATCATGGATGAAGAGATACGATGAAAAGCCTTAGGTGGAGATAAATTTTCGACATCTGCATCTTCAACGGCACTAGTAGTGGAGAACCGAGGAAGAAGTAAAATTAGAGGAAAATTCAGCGGGCATGGTAGGTCACAATCCAGGGAAAAGAGAGAGGTTACAAAAGATGAGTGCTGTTTTTGTCACCAGACGGGACGTCGTAGATTTCAATGTGAAGTCTACAACAAGAAGGTGCGAGATGAGAACCAAGAAGCTAATGTGGTAAGCGATGAATCTTTGTTAGAGAATTTGTGTTTATCTGCAGGTTTGACTTGGCTACAGATAAGTAGTTTCTTGACTCTAGTGATTCTTTCATTGTACTTCGCAAAGAAACATATTTATTGATTATGCCAGTGGAGATTTTGGGCAAGTGATTGTGGAAAACGATCACATGTGTTCGATTGTAGGAAAAGGAACCGTAGTTTTGAACATCTCAGGTGGTGGACGTCTAATTTTGCGTGAAACCAAACATATTCCCTGGTAAAAGAAAAATTTGATTTTAACTAGTAAACTTGACCAAGAAGGCATGATCACAACTTTGGAGGCGGAGAGTGGAAGATAACCTCAGGAGCAAGAGTCGTAACAAAGAGAAAGTGTACATGTACACTTTAACTTCTTTAGGGAGACAATATCAATGATATGGTTGCAACTACAGTGGCCACAGGTAATTTATCTACTCTTTGGCATTATCGTTTGAGACATTTTGGTGAAAAAGGTGTCAAGCACTTACATTCAAGAAAGTTGCTTCCAGATTTGCAGAAAGTTGAGTTCGATTTTTGTGAAAGTTGCATTTATGAAAAACAAAAGGCAGTTAGTTTTCAATTAAATGTGCGACAAAATAAAAAGTAAAAGTTAGAATTGGTTCATACTGATGTGTGGGGACCGGCTCAGGAACTTTCTTATAGTGGTAAGAGATATTTTGTCACTTTTATTGATGATGCAACAAGAAAAATTGGGTATATGTTCTCAGAGAAAAATCAAAAGTATTCGAGGTTTTTAAAATGTGGAAAACAATGGTATCAAAAGAAACAAGATATCAGATTAAAGCTATAAAATTTGATAATGGTGGTGAATACACGAGTAATAAATTTGCATAATATTTGAGCCGAGAAGGCATACACGGGTTAAAGACTGTTCCTAGAACCCTTCAAGAGAACAATGTAGCTGAAAGGATGAATATGACTATTTTGGAGCGTGTAAGATGCATGAGACTACATGGTGGTCTCCCGTTGTACTTATGAGTTGCTACAGTTGTTGCAGCTGTATATAGCGTCCATCTAGTGCGCTGGATGGAGGAGTATCACAAGGGCATTGGTCTTGTAAAAAAAGTCAATTATTCATATCTAAAAGTTTTTGATTGTATTGCATATGCTTTGATTGATAAAGAGGACAGAAAAAAGCTTGATGCTAAGTCCCAGAAGTGCATCTCTATTGGATATGGCGGCGATGAATATAAATTAAGGCTTTGGGATTATGAGAATAACAAAGCCATTCGCAGTCGGAATATGGTGTTCCATAAAGAAAAGGTGTACATGGATTGTCAGATAGAGCATGAGACGAGAGTAGAACCATAATATGTTCAGCTGGACATAATTCCTATAAAGATAATTCTAGCAGATCAAAGTGCACCTAAAGAGAAGGTTCAAGATGAACATATTACTAATGAGCAAGCAGTTCAAGAGGAACGTGGTGATCTGGAACAAGTTAATAACCCTGAATTACCTATTTTGAGGAGATCTACATGTGTGAGAAAGCCAAAGGTAATTTTTGATCATTCAGCTAATATTCTTCAAGGAAAGAGAGAGAAGCTGGAGTCGACATTCGTGCCAAATCTACCAAAACCTAAGCAATTTGCTAACTCCAATCAAGCTAAAGGAGGATCATCCTGGTCGACACCGAAGGGGCAGGAACTGAAGAAGAAACCGCCTTAGAGGCAGTTTTCACAACTCCCAAGGCCTTTATCTAAATTGTTTCCAATGTTGCTGGAAGAGCATTTGGTTGCGAAGGGATCTCCTAGAGTAAATCCGGCAAGGTACCCTGGTTTTGACGAAAGCCAAACTTGCGCATATCATATGGGCGAAAGGGGACATAATGTAGACAATTACTACATTCTAAAGCTGAAAGTGCAAGCTCTTATCGACAATCAAATCCTGAAGTTTGATGATGTGGTTCCAAATGTACGAGAGAACCCGCTTCCTGATCATCAAGTAGTAGGGATGATTCTCGACAACAAGGAAGAAAGCTGCCTGGACCTGAAAGTGAATGTCGCTAGATTAATTGATATTTTGGCTATAGCATCTTCATATCCATAGGAAATGGAGGTGTCGGTTTAAAGAAAAAAGCTATGTATTGCTAAGCTGATGAGTCAGGGGATAATTGCGGACGCTGCGATGAGTCATTTGAGGGGACTCTTGCCTCTGTAAACGTGAGTTGAAATTAGTTCGTGGTTGAGACTAAGCAAGGTAATACGTGGAGCGTTCCTCATGAAAGTCTGGTAGGCGACGTGACATTGATCATGAAACCAGAAGAAGAACTTGATGAAGACAAGCTAGAAGCCACCAAGAAGTGTCTGGCCGATCGCAGATTTATAACCGAAGCCCTAGGAAAAAGCGAAATTATGGATAACCTGGGCGAGGATTCTGGGGGATACAACCTTAAAGTAAAGCACTATGATCCCCCCAGTTTCTTTTAGAAAATGGAGGATGTTATACCCGATAGATGGGGCGGTGTAGACGATCCTGTCCAACCAAAAGTCGTAGATGATATGATTAAACCTCTCTCAGGAGAACTTGGATTGTCATTGAACCAAATGATGTTAGAACAGTTTTTGCGCATTGAGGAACGAGTGAATGACTTCTCATGGGAGCTAGAAGATGCGTTGCGCATTGAGGAACGAGTGAATGACTTCTCATGGGAGCTAGAAGACGTGTTACTACGTCTAGCAGCATGTGACCACTCTCAAATGGCAAATGATACACTCGGCATAGAACAATATGTTCAAGTTCAAAATTGGAATAGTAGAAGGGAGAAATCATGAGTTCAATGGAAAAACTTGATCGAATTACTCAAAGAAGTGAGAAAGCGGCTGAATCTTTTGACTCCGACTGAAATCGCCGCCCTAGTTGGTCCTTTAATGGAATCATGTGTCACTTGGAGATATCACCAGCTTGAATATGAAGATAGCTTAGAAGATTTTGAAATTACTGTGGGGATGGTCGGAACTTCGACGACCATGGTGATCAAGCTGGAGGAGCTTGACAACCTGAACAAAGAGGAAGATTGCCCAGTTAGACCTGTTGTGATTCATCTATCAGGAGATGAAACAAATGTTGAATCTGAACCAAATGTATCAAACTTGACAATGTTAACCATTAAAGTCTCACCTGTTGAAGCTTATGACTCCAAAGCGGTCCATTGGAATTAGGGGACGATGAAATAGACATTGTGATGAGGTTCGGACGATTTTATGCTACAAGGGATGGTGAATCTGAAAAAAAAGGAGGCACCAAAAGAAGATGTAGAAAAGCTCTTATCCATCATCAAAACTAGTGATTTGAGGTAATAGAACAAATGAGGAAGATGCCAGCTTAGATGTCCTTATTGGATTTGTTTATCAACTTTGAGAAGTATAAGGACGCTTTGCTGAAAATGTTGAATGAGGTACATGTCTCTGAAACCATCAATGAAGTATAACTGGAAGACTTTGTTGGGGCAATCCTCTTGAAGGACCAATTATACTTTTCTGATGAAGATTTCCCGAGAGAAGGAAGAGGGCACAATAAGGCCTTATATGTCACTGCACATTGTCATGTGAAACGAGTAGCCCATGTGTTAATTGATAATTGTTCTGCTTTTAACATCTGCCCTCTAGCCACATTAAGAAGTTTGGGTAGAAGAATGATTCGGACTTCCAAGGCAACTGTTAGAGCCTTCGACGGGATGAGAAAGACAGTGGTGGGTGAGATTGAGCTCCATGTCTTCATTGGCCAAACTAAATTTTCTATCGACTTCCAAGTGATGGATTTACCGAGTGCATTTGGAATTTTGCTGGGAAGACCTCATATCCACATCGCTGGAGCTGCACCTTCGAGCCTACATCAAAAGATACGATTTGTGGTTGACGGGAAAGTGATTACCCTTCATAGAGAAGTTGATCCTCTTGCCTATCAAAGCAGAGCCATCCCCTATATTGAGCCAGAAATTAAGCAAGAGATGAGTTATCACTCCATAGATTTGGTGGTGGTAATTCACACTCTTGCGGGGACAAAGTTGAGGGTCCCTTTCATATCTGAATTTAGCCTTTTGCTGGCTAAGATGCTGTCGACATACGGATTCATTCCCGGAGAAGGTCTAGGCCAAGAGATTCATGCTCCATTACAGTTGAAGTCTAATGAGCACAAGATAGGCCTAGGTTATCCTGCTAATCACGTTAATGGTTCTACTTCTAGAATACATGGCCAATGCCGTGGCAAGAACCATGGACGCTAGGGATGCCATAAAAATCATAAGGATTCTTTCATTAGTTCCCTTGTCTAGAAAGACGGGTCAAGAATGTTCGACAGTCCACTAAACGGATATTTTTGCAGAAATTCTAAGTAGTTGGCGGAAGGAGAGATAAATCCCATGGTGGATCCAGACCCGACCAATCCCTTTCTCAAAGATGATTCTGCCAATATCATCATAGAGTGGCTTTGCGATGATGCCACTACCTCAGAGTAAAGAAACATTTCTCTTGTTTCTAACACCGCACTAAATTTCCCGCATTTGTTGATTTCTGCATTCCATTTATGTTGTTTGAGGTAGATGTAGGAAAATGCCTTGGGATCTCCGACCATTGGTCCAAACAGTACATTCTGTAATGTGGTCCATTTTGCATTCAATAAAATATCAGTAGTTTTAATAAGGACACATGGAGCCACAAATCGACCCAATGATGATTCTAGTCTTCCATATGTGAAGTTTGAGGCCTGATTTGCCATATGATTCCTGGTTTTCAAATGATTTTCTGAGGAACAAGGATGTCCAAGTATATGAGCACTAGTTCCGTCTGTGACTTTGTTCACTTTGAAATTTCTTTCAAAAAGATTTCTCATGCTCATGCACGACATGTTGATGTGCGATATGAACTAACCATTCCCATGATGTTTTAGGCATATCATCTCAAACATGCATACAAGGTTGTTAGTGTGCGGCTCGGATCACCAGGGTGATTATTCTTGTGATATCGAAGAAGATGATGATGAAGGCTATGCTGCCATCCGAAGAGAATAGAATGCCTTCGAGGAATTAGTACCTCTTACTGTGAAAGAACCGGTAGTTGTTAATTTAGGAGATGCTGAAAACATCAAGGAAGTGAAAATTGAAGGGCACTTATCCCGAGCAGAGGCGCTTAGATTTATGAAATTACTCAAAGAGTGCCAAGACATCTTTGCATGCTCATATGCAGATATGCCGGGTCTGGACCCTAGTATTGTGGAACATGCGTTACCTACCGATCCCAATTTTAAGCTGGTAAAACAGAGAAGCAGATAAATGAAAGCTGAGTTATTGGACAAGATCAAAGAGGAGGTAATGAAACTTCTTAGAGTGAGTTTTATTGAAACAATCCCATATTCAGACTGGATCGCAAATATAGTCCCCGTCATGAAGAAAGATAGAAGGGCTCGAGTCTGCGTGGACTACCTAGGCCTAAACAGAGCGAGCACAAAAGATGATTTCCCGCTCTCCCATATCAACGTGCTGGTCAATAGCACAACAAGATATGAATTATTTTCATTCATGGATGGATTCTCGGGATATAACGAAATCCTGATGAAGAAAGAGGACAGGGCTAAAACCTCATTCACAACCATGTGGGGGAATTTTTGTTATAAGGTTGTGCCTTTTGGATTGAAGAATGCAAGGACGACATATCAGGAAGTTATGGTGACCTTATTCCACGAGATAATCCACAAGGAGATCGAAGTATATGTTGATGATATGATCGCTAAATCCAAGAAAGGACAAGATCACATTTAAATGTTGAGAAAGTTGTTTGAGCGATTGCGGAAATATAAATTGAGACTGAACCCCAATAAATTTATATTTGGGGCAAAATCTGAGAAGCTTCTTGGATTTATGGTCAGTAGCAGGGGCATAGAAATCGATCCCCCCAAAATTCAAGCTATCAATGACTTAGCAACTCACTCAACAGTGAAAGAAGTGAGGAGTCTTCTTGGGAGATTGAATTATATTGCCAGATTTACTAGTCAGTTGTCTGATGTGGCTCAATCAATTTTTATGCTACTCAAGAAGCGTTAAGTTGGTTATGATACTGAATGTAGCCAGGCTTTCCAAAAGATCAAGGATTACTTGGCCACTCCACCGGTACTTGTGCCACCATATTACTTTGTATTCGTTCGTCCATCAAGAGTCTTTGGGGGACTTACTTGCTCAAACAAGTCCGGTGGATGGCAAAGAAAGGGCTATCTACTATCTGAGCAAGAAGTTTGCACCGTCTAAAATGAACTAGGTCCTGTCGACAGAGCTTGCATAGCGACGATATGGATGCTCCGTAGATTGATGTGGTATACTCTACATCACCATATTCAATTAGTGACAGAGAACGACCCAATCAAGTATCTCTTAGAAAAGCCTGCCCAGATTGAAAATTAGCTAAATGGCAAGTGATGTTGTCAGAATTCGACATTAGGAGTTCTCCCAAAAAGTCGGTAAATGGGCGAGCAGTAACAGACATGCTGGCGGAAAATTCCCAAAATAGAATGTCTCCAGAAGAGACAAAAATGGAAGATTGAATTCTAACCTCGACAAAAGACAAGTGGGTCATGTATTTTGACGGTACCATCAATTTGTCAGGAGTCGGTACCGGAGATGTGTTAATATCTCCAAAAGGTCAACATTATGTAGTCATTGCGAAGCTGACATTTCCTTGTACTAATAACATCTCAGAAAATGAGTCGTGCGTACGGGGCTTGTAGTTGGTCGTCTTCATGAATATACGAAGATTGCAGGTGTATGGAAATTCAATACTTATTAGTTTGCAGACATATGGAGAATGGAGGACAAAGGATGCAAAACTCATCCTTATCATGAGTACTCAAAAGAACCGATCCTTCAATTTGAAGAAGCGTCATTCGAATATTTGTCAAGGGCGCATGACCAATTCGCAGATGCATTGGCTACGTTAGCCTCAATGTTATAGGCAGCTGATGGATTGAAAATAGAGCCATTAAGAATTGTCATAATCAAGAAATCAGCTTACTGCATGATGATTGAGGAGGAATTCGATGGAGAACCTTAGTATCATGACGTTAAGAATTACCTCTTAAAAAGAGAGTTCCTTGAAGGATGTTAGACTGGAGATAGAAAATATATAGCTAAAGTAGCTACCAAGTTTTTCCTCAGTGGCAAACCTTGCACAAAAGGTCATTTGACTCAATACTATTGAGATGTATAGACGTAAAAGAAACAAATACCCTCACGAAAGAGATCCACGAAGGAATATGTGGGCCACACATGAATGGTCATTTCCTCTCAAAAAAGATCATGCGGCTTGGTTATTATTGGATGACCATCGAATCAGATTGTAGCCAACATTTTACGTCATGTCACCAATGTCAAGTATATGGTGATAAGATCAATGCACCCCCAAATGAGCTTCACTAGATGTCTGAAGCTCGGCCCTTTTCTATGTGGGGGATTAACATAATAGGGCCAATTAATCCAACAGCTTCAAATGGTCATCGCTTCATTCTGGTTGTGATTGACTATTTTACGAAATGAATAGAAGCCAGTTTCTATGCAAATGTCACTGCAAAGAGCGTAACAAAATTTATTAATAGAGACATAATTTCTCAATATGGTATCTCTCAGGCGATTATCATGGACAATGGGTCCAATTTAAACAACAAGATTATCGATGATCTGTTAGGTCACTTTGGTATTCGACATCTTAACTCATCCCCTTACCGCCCACAGATGAATGAGGCAGTGGAAGCGGCAAACAAAAACATCAAGAAGATTTTGGCTAAGATAGATGAAAATTACAGGCAATGACATGGGGGGCTATCCTTCTCCTTAATGGCATATTGAATCCCGATCTGGACTTCAACTGGGGCAACGCCTTATTCTCTAGAATATGGGATGGAAGCCGTCCTGCCCGTGGAAATAGAGATTTCGTCTTTGAGGATATTATTAGAGATTAAACTTTCTAAAGCAGAATGAATTAAATACAGGTATGAGCAGTTGAATCTGATTGACGAAGGCATCGTAAGGCAATCTGTCACGGTCAGAGTTTTTAGAAGAGGGTAGCCATGTCATTTAACCGGAAAGTTAAACCTAAAGATTTTAAAGTGGATGACCTAGTCATAAGGAAGACTCTACGGAATGTTGCTCACCCTGGAGGCAAGTTCACTCCGAATTATGATGGTCCTTATGTTGTCAAAAAAGTTATTGTGAGAGGAGCTTTAATTCTTGTAAACTCTGAAGGAGAGCAACTGAGATATCCTGTAAATTCTGACATAGTGAAGAAGTATTATCCTTGAAATAAAATCAGATGCTGATTTGGCTTTCTCCGAAAATGATCCGAGTCGCTATTGTGGTCATTGCATTGCATATCATGCATCCATACACACATAGCATGCGTTATGTCTTGTAGGGTTTGAAGAGGCCAAACTAGAGCCAAACTCATTCAAATATAACTGAGGGCAGAATGGTCCCAATGCACGAAAACATGTGATATGTATCTGTTGCGTCACTCATTAATATACTCTTAACTCATCGAAGTTTTTAATCTTTTTGTCTAGGAACGACAAGTGAAGACCAAGAACAATGAAAGGTTATTGAAGAATTTCTCTTCACCTTTTGAAGTCAGAGAGAAACATGAATACTAGTAGATTTGGAGGGTACCGAATTTTGGAAGCTGAATTCCTTATTGATTGCACTCATTGCATAGATGCTAGAACCAAAGGTAATCCAAACATGATTAAAACATGCATGATGCATCTTAAATCCTCAGTAGGGTAAAATTTTTGGAGGAAAGTAAGATAACTTTTCCAAATAAGAGTTGTTTAAATTGTCTAAAAGGATGTTTCCTTAGATAAGAGGCAAGCTTGGCCCCAAACATGTCCTACACACACTCGAGAGATGAGAGGAGTGTAAGGATAGGAAAGCCTGGTCCTAAGGTTATAAGAGTCATTCACATCGGTTACATGGAATGAGATGATGGAAGCGTTTGTTCTCTACCTCAAACACTACAGGTAATTGTTAGCAACCCCTTTCAACGGTGGTTTTAATTATTTAACCTTGTCAAGAACTGCCCCACATTGGGGTCATGCAGAGGTAAGTCCAGTAACATCAGGAAGAAAATGGTTAGAAATTTTCTTGCTCGGACTAACATCAATCTTCGTGTGTTGGTATATATTGATTCAGGAGCCATAGGATAACGAAGAGACATTCATTTCTCTATCCTATACACTTTTACCCATTGCGTAGCCAATTTGAGGCTGTATATTTATTTTATGAATCCCTGTTGGTGATCATTGCACGGCCCAAGACGAAAGCAACAAAGACACCCATGGACAGAAGAGTTCAAGATATAGGAGTTACAAGAGAATTCCAAGCAAAAATGTTTAGACATGGTAAGATTCGAGTTACATATCTTACATGATCATCAAAGATCCTAGTTCCAAAAGAAAAAGGAAAAGGCAGAATTGAAAGGAAGAAAAAAGCCAAATCCCTGTACATTAAGAAAAGACAAGGCGTCTGACAAGAGCAGGACCGACCCTCATCAAAATGCTTAAATCATAAAGTTGATTTTGCAAATATCAAGAGATTACTAGATATCTTGGTCCCCGACAAGTTCTGGAGTGACAAAGAATCCTTAGGAGTTATTTAGCAAAAGGCTACTCCTCAATTGAGCCACAACCAACTAGCAAAGGCAAGAAGACAAGCAATGTCCTTCAAGGATTGGATTTGTTCTCCTAGAACTAAGGACACACTTTCAAATTCTGTAATATGCTTATAAGACTGAAGATGTTTTTCGAAAAATCACTAATAAGGGATAGAACAAGTGATCAATCGGCAATAATCACCAACGTCAAACCTTTCACAATTCCGAAAAAAAAGCTTTTTTCAGTCCCCAATCCTACTAATGTTACAATCTTTGATAGTCTTTTCCAACTAAGACACTTGGATTAATATACCTTAGTTCGAAGAGGTACGAGCAAGACTATTTCTTTATCATTTTCCAGGGTTCTTGACTTGTAAACCTGGAGCATGTAACGAAAACTTCCATTCAAAAGACTTGATTAGAAGAATGAGTCCTCTTTTGGAAACCATGTCCATAACCACATTACGGTACTGTGGAAGACCTCCTGATTGATCAAAATGTATACGCTGCGAGTGGCCCTGAAACCTAGGTATAGATTAGTAAGAAATTTGAGTGCTTTCTCTATAAAAGACCAATGCCAAAGAATTGGTGACAAGCCCTTTTTGATGAAAATACTCTAACAAGATGTTTTAAACAAATTCTTTTGGAAATTTCAAATTGTTCGATTCAAATTTTCCTTACAATGAATTTTTGTTTACCTTTGCATGCTGTAAGCTGTTTGGATAACCTCCAACATTATAATCCACTTTGCATGACTGCATTTATAGCTATTGTCATGCCCCGTGTCCCGGGCACGAGCACACGAGCATCCCTACGAGCAAATCAATAATAATCTCTCGGCGGTCCCACGATCCACCAATAGGAATCGAGAGATATAATAAATACATCACGCATACGGAGGCGATACTCCAATAAATCTCCGTACAATATATATATATATTAAGTGGGACCTGGATAGCATATATCATTCATACATCAAGGCGTACTGTTCATATAACTCGAATACTAAACCTGCTAAATAAAAAGGCGACAGGGTAAGCATATCAAAAGGAAACATTCACAAAATCCCTTAGGAGTGGGGTCAGGTCGCCAGTCAAAGATCGATCCACCAATTGAAGTATCCTAGGATGAGCTACTGGAGTCATCTGTATCCTCTACGTCCTCGGTCGGCTCGTACTTGGAAAACGTCTTGGACGGGACATTCACAGAGTCCTCCATAGTCGCCTCCTGCGACGACTCAGCTAAATCTCCCTCGGACGCCTCTAAAACTATGACCTCCTCTTGTTCTTGTTCCTCGGTGAACTCCACGGTCAGTGTCCGCTCTGGTCCGTTCCTAGACCCTACGACTGACCCCTTAGGCAACTCCTGCTCCGCTACGGTCTGGCACCAATCGGGAATGACACCCTATGGTACCTCATGGGACTTCAACGGCCCTATCTGTGAGTCCCCCTCCTTCTTGAACCTCGCCTCGAACCTATGAGGCTTCCACTCAAGCTTACCCTCATCCACCCATACAACGGTACACTTCCTCACATAAACGTTCCCCTGTCTATCCAAGAACTCATCGTAGTACGCCGTCATCTCCTTTGGGTCTCCAAAATGTATTGGCCACATAGTTATGACCTAGGATCTGTAAGGTAGGGTTTCCCCAAAAGGGGTGAGATGCACATCTCAGTAAGAAAAACTTAAACCTAGGTCAGGTTGACAGTCCACTCAGGTAGTCACATCCCTCAACAGATCCACACTCATTAACACATAGGCATAACAATCATAATTCAATAAACAACCACATACAGAAGACAGACATGCATTTATGATCTCGTATCACACTCATATGCACATGTACTCTTAGCCTGCTACTTCACCACATCCATCAACCTTCGCCTGCCTTATTCTCCTGTCCGCGAACTAGTCGCCTCAGGCTCGGTCCCCGTAAACACATCAGACCGTCATCAGTGACCCGCGTGAACGCATCAGGTCCCGATGAATCACTAGGCAATACTCATTAAATATACTCTGTCCCGCGAATAATTCGCATCAGGACCGTGGCTATCTCAACCCCGTGACTTCGTCGCATCAGGGCGCCACCTAACCAAACTTCACCCCGCGACCTCGTCGCATTAGGGTCTCAACCTCCCACTCTCCGTCTCACATGCCTCAGGACCTCTCCATGCCATGCTTATGCCACATCACATATTATGCCTTGATTTTCGATTCAGTTTCACACTCATTGGCAAGCACACATTCAAATGCATTTCATAAATTCTGTGGCGTGCAAATCAATTCAAACGACATACAAACATGACAAATAACTCAGGCGTAGGCAATGTCACACAATTATTCCTTAACGTCTTAGGACATATCAAAATTACCCCATTTGATAATTTCTCAAAAACCATTCCAATCGACCCTCGACTTACCCAATCAAGTCCAATCTCCCTAGCCTTGGTTTATGAATTTCCTCACCTTAGCTTGGCAACACAATCCTTCCTTCTTGAACCTCCTAGGTTTCGGCCAAGCCAAGTCCAAGGGCCAATTTGTCGCGCAACCTTGGATAATCAATCGATTCGTCAAATTTTCGTACTCAATTTCTCGATTCATCAATCGCATTCATCCATAACATACCCCTCATCATCTCTTCACATCATAAACACCAAATTGCAGCACAAAACCATCATTCACAGCCTCCAACAGAATTGATTTGGCCCGGCGCCGAACCAGTTCCATTCGGTTCTGTTCATGCTGGGTCCAACCTGTCATAATCTACTCCAAATCCATCAATTATACACTATCCTACCTCTTATAATGTCTACCTAAGGGTTTGGGAGGCTCACAAGTTGTTTGGAGTTGGTTGATTGCCGGAAACTCGTTGAAACTTGCCGGAACACCTAGGGTCAGAATACCGACAGATTCTGTCCAATATATACAAGGCCGATTCGTGGTAAAAAAACTTATCCAATAAATCCCCAACTTTTACCACAGATTGCTATATGTGTCTACTGAGCATCCACGAAATTTGCGCTCAAGACTCAAAGATTTCGGCCGTCAAAGAGGGTGAGATTTGAACCTACCTTTGATTTGTTCCGATTCCGTCAACTCTCGGGAAAACTTCTGCCTAGAACTCCTCGGTGCTCCAAACGTCGCGACTCTTGTTGGAGAAGCTCGGCAAGACGTGGATCTTCGCTGTGGTGGTCGATTGGCAGCAGATGGTGGCCGGAGAGGGTGATCGTGGCCGGCGAACGGGAGGTGTGGGTCTGGTTGGACGAGCGGCATAATGAGGAATGATGAAGATGATGGTTCTCGTTGGTCTTTGGGGTGTGTCTGGCTGAATGGAAGAAGAGGAGAGAGAGAGAGAGTTCAATTATATTCAAACTTTGGCTTTGAATGTTAGTTGTGGAAAAGGTGACATGACCCTTGCCCTTTGATCTTTGACACTTGGCAAGTTATCTTCCCCATGGAGATCCAATGGCCACCTTTTATCCTTCATTTTCGGCAGCCCAAGGAAGATTAAAAGTCCAATTTTCCTTTCTTCCTTTGTAAGGGCAAGGTTATAAGCTTGAGGGGCAAAACGATTATTTTACCCCCGACGTTCCGAATGTCGTTTTTTCTCGTTCCAGGGTTATTCGATAGGGCGACGACCAATCCAAATAGCGTTGGAAATCTTAATTTTCCATTTCAAACTTTTCAGGACTTGTTTCTAATATTTTTCTTTATCAAACGTGATTCTAGCCTATCCCGAACTGACGGGTGATTTTTGTAGACTTTACGCGTATCGACCCCGTGATTCATATCACGTTTAGGGCTCGTCAATTCATGGCGGCTTTGGTTATCATGTAATTGTGAGGTTTTATCACTAGTCTCTATGGTCTCGATCATCACTGTCCGATTTAGGATAATTTTGTAAATTGTACGTTGGTTAAACGGCATCACCCGTGCTCCAATCGTACGGCGCTCGCATAATAATCCTTAATCGTTCTTAGATCGGCTTTTTGGTGGTTCTAAATATTCCCTCGATAATCTTTATGGTCAAAGCGCCATTTCCTATCCGAGTCGCCTAGGTCCACGTACTTCGTCTCGCGTTAGCCTTTCCCCTTTGGTCAGTCTACTTAAATTGATTAGATTTGAGCGGGATACGATTGAAATACATCGCTTGATATATATAAACTTCTCATTACAGAGTCTGAAACTGACTAGAAATCAGAATGTCACAAATTTCCCCCCTTATAAAAATTTCATCCTCGAAAATTTACATTACAGTCAATTACTCAAATAAATGGGGGTGCTGTCGTCTCATCGTCTCTTCATTCTTCCACGTGGCTCCCTCCGTTCCGTGGTGCTCCCATACTACCTTGACTAGTGGGATCTTCTTATTCTTGAGGATATGCTCTTTCCGGTCCTCGATCCTTATTGGTCTCTCCACATAAGACACTCTGTTGTCCACTTCTATGGTCTCGTAATCCAGCACATGTTTCGGGTCAGGTTCGTACTTTCTCAGCATCGACACATGGAATATGTTATGTACCTTAGATAGATTTGGCGGCAAGGCAAGCCGGTAGGCCAAGATTTCAATTCTCTCCAATATCTCAAAAGAGCCTATATACCTTGGGCTCGGCTTCCCTTTCCTTCCGAATCGTGAAAGTCCCTTGATTGGTGACACCTTGAGGAAGACGTGATCGCCCACTTGAAACTCCAGAGGCTTGCGCCGCTTGTCTGCATAGCTCTTCTGGCGACTCTGCGCCACCCCCAGTCTATCCCGGATGATCTTCACTGCTTCCACCGATTGCTATACCAATTCGGGACATGTGATACTCCTTTCTCCTACCTCGTCCCAGCAAATTGGTGTTCTGCAGGCTCTGCCATAGAGTGCCTCAAACGGTGCCATTTGTATACTCTGCTGATAGCTATTATTGTATGTAAACTCTACCAGGTGTAACTGCTCTTCCCATCTACCTTTGAAATCGATGACGCACGCTCTCAACATGTCCTCGAGTGTATGGATCGTCCTCTCCGACTATCTATCTGTCTGGGGATGATATGCCGTATTGAACTACAGTCGGGTCCCCATGGCTTCTTGTAGGCTCTTCCAAAAATTCACCGTGAATTTCGGATCCCTATCCGAGGTGATCATCACCGGTACTCCGTGTAATCTTACTATCTGCCTCATGTACAGCTCTACGTACTTATCTATGGCGAAGTCCTTTCATACAAGAATGAAGTGGGCGGACTTGGTCAATCGGTCAACGACTACCCATATCGAGTCGTGACCTCTCTGGCTCCTTGACAGTCCCATTACAAAATTCATGGTTATGTGCCCCTACTTCCATTCCGAGATCTCTAGGGGCTGCAGTAGTCCTCCAAGCTTACAGTGCTGCTCCTTTACTTGTTGGCAAGTTAAACACTTAGGCACGTACCTTGCTACATCTACCTTCATTTCGTTCCACCAGTAATTCTGTCGCAAATTCTGGTACATCTTTGTACTTCCCGGGTAGACACTATAGTTGCTCCTATGAGCCTTTGACAAAATTCTTTCTCGAAGCCCTTCATACTTTGGTACACATAAACGTCCTCGAAACCTCAAGACTCCGTCCTCAGACACTTGAAATTCGTGCTTCCTTTTTGTCACATCTATTTCGACAGTTTTCTGAATCTCCGAGTCCGTAGACTGTAATGCCTTAATCCCTTCTTGAATCTCAGGTTCCACTCTCAGAGTCGCTATCAGACTGGATAACTGATCGACCTCTAATCTGAATTCAGAATCCCTCAAGTCTTCTATCGTCGACCAACTTCTCACTAGCAGGCATGCGATACTTGACTTACGACTTAATGCATCTGCTACTTTGTTTGCTTTCTCAGGATGATACAATATCTCACAATCATAATCCTTCAACAGCTCTATCCACCTGCGCTAATTTCAAACGCTGGTGGTCGGTATATATTTGAAACTTCTCGTCACAAAGGTAGTGTCTTCAAATCTTCAGGGCAAACACTATCGCCGCTAACTCCAGGTCATGAGTCGGGTAATTCATCTTGTGTGGCGTCAACTGTCTGGATGTATAGGCTACTACCCCGCCGTGCTGCATCAATACACAGCCTAATCCTTTCAGCAAAGCATCACTGTAAATCTCATATCCTCCCGATCCCAATGGAATGGTCAGCACTAGCTTGGTCGTCAATCTATGCTTAAGCTCTTGAAAACTTTGCTCACATTATCAATCCATTCAAACTTCGTTTCCTTTTTCGTCAACTGTGTCAGTGGGACGGCTATGGATGAGAATTTCTCCACAAATCGCCTATAATATCCTGCCAGTCCCAAGAAGCTTCTAACCTCCGTGACCGTAATAGGTCTCGACCAGTTGGTTATAGCCTCTATCTTTGTAGAATCCACTGCAATCCCTTCTCCGGACACAACATGACCCAGAAATGCTACCTTGTTCAACCAAAATTCACACTTACTTAGTTTCGCATAGAGCGTATGCTTCCTCAGAGTCCTCAGTACAATTCTTAAATGCTGTTCATGTTCTGCATCGCTCCTCGAGTAAATCAAGATATCGTCGATGAAGACTATGACGAATCTATCCAAGAACTCCTTGAATACTCGGTGCATTAGGTCCATAAAAGCAGCTGGGGCGTTAATCAATCCAAACGGCATCACCGTAAACTCGTAATGACCATACCTCGTCCTGAATGCAGTCTTGGGTACGTCTTCCTTCTTGATCCTCAGTTGGTGATACCCAGTTCTCAAGTCCATTTTCGAAAACACTCTGCTCCTTGCAGCTGATAAAAAAGATCATCAATCCTTGGTAGCGGGTACTTGTTCTTCACCGTCACCTGATTCAGTTGTCGGTAGTCAATGCATAGCCACAACGATCCGTCCTTCTTTCTCACAAACAGTACCGGTGCTGCCCACGGTGAAACACTTGGTCGGATGAATCCTTTGTCAAGCAACTCTTGCATCCGCACCTTTAACTGCTTTAATTCTGATAGGGACATCTTGTAAGGTGCTTCTGATATCGGCTTTGTCCTTAGGGCTAACTCAATTACAAATTCTATTTCCCGTTCTGGTGGTAATCCTGGTAATTCCTAGGAAAACACATCCGGAAACTCACGCACTACCGGGATACTTTCTAGCTTTGGTTCTTTGGTAGTCGTGTCTATTGCTGCTGCTAAGTATGCCCGACATCCTTCAGACCTCAACCTAGTTATTTCTAAAGATGAGACTAAGGGAATCGAGATTCTTCCTCGACTTTCCACTAATTCAAAGCTAGGGCGGCCTCTCGGATAAAACCGGATTATTCTACTACCACAATCTACTACGGCCCTCTGCTTACTCAATCAATCTATTCCTATTATTACGTCGAAGTCAAACATGGGCAGTATTGCTAAGTCAATACTTTCTTTATTTCCCCCGATCACTATCTCGCAATCGGTACAGCCCAACGAAACTATTGTGTTATCTTTTAAGGGTGTGGTAACATGCAAGATCATGCTCAACGGTTCCAATTTCATGCCTACTAATTCAGTAAACTGTGAAGACACGAAAGAATGTGTGGCACCGGGGTCAAACAATGCATAAGCAGTCTGGTTGCACAAGCAGACCGTACCTATGACCACTCCAAGCGCATCTTCCGCCTTGCTGCCCTGTGCCGGTGGTTTGCTCTGTTCAATTTGAGGTGCGGCAGTCGACGGTCCAGCTTGTAACCTCTGTTCTTACAGTCGACTTACCGGTGCTTGGTTTGGGCACATCCTCATCTAGTGACTCAGTTGACCACACTTGAAACATGCTCCTGTCCTCACTAGGCATGGCCCATTTCCATGCTTTTTGCCACACAGCCTACAGCTCCAGTTCGCTGGGTTTGGCGATTTCACTATTTTCTTCCTTGCGGGCGGCGCAAAACGTCTGTTGTTTGCCATCGGTCTCTTGTCCATCTGGCGATTGGCTCTGAACGATGGGAACCGCGAACCAGTTGCGATGTTTCTTTCCCTCAAATCTCGTTCAATCATTTAGCCTCGCTCGTATATCTCTTGGTAGGTCCTTAAGTTTAGAGCGATCATCTGGTTACGGAGCTCTGGTCTCAAACCTTCCGTAAATCTCCTTCCCTTCTCCAAAGGATCTTCCACAAATCGAGGTGCGTACCTCGAGAGCCTCATGAACTCAACCTCATATTGGTTTACCGTCAGCTGGTTCTGACGCAGTTGCAAGAACTCCACCTGCTTCCTTTCTCTGGCCGTTTCTGAGAAATATTTATCGTTAAATGCCCTCTTAAAAGTATTCTAGTTTATGGCCACTCCTTTAGGGAAAACTCCGTCGTTGGTGGCAGCCCACCAATCATTTACTGTACCCTTTAGTTGGTACACAGCCAGCAGCACTTTCTCCTTATCTGTGCATCTTAACATCCCAAAAGCCTTTTCTAGCTTCTCTATCTATCTGGGCGCTAGCTCGAGATCTCCAATCCCGTCGAACTGTGTTGGCTTCAGTTTCATGAACTGTTCAACTAGCTGGCCCATTTGCCTGGCCACAACGATTTCCTCTTGAGGGTTTACCGTTTCGATGCTCTGGTTCGGTTCACCTTGACTTCCACTTCCACCAGCGTTGCCAGTGTTGGTATTCATGGCTGCTAGGGCAGATCCTATTGCCTGAACTATGGCAGAGTCCCGATCCTGGGCCTGCCTCTCTATAATGTCTCTTAGTCCTTCCATTGCCCTCAGTAAACCGTCCACTCTTGGATCTTCAGCTAAGGGCGGCCTCGAGCTAGAGGCTCCGCCTCTTAGTCTTCTAGGTCTTCTGGATGGGTTACTCATCTTTGTTTCTTTCTACTGAACCTGATCCGCCACAAGTTCAACAGTGAGTTAGTAACTTACTCATTCGTCCAATCCAGAGTTACTAACTACTCCTTAACAGAAACAATTATACAATAACAATACTCCATACATCAATTCCAAAAATATTTCAATCAATGGCTCATGGCCATTCCTCATTTCTATCCATTCTAGTGATTCACTAGAACCAATCACTTTCATTCATCGAGCCAGCCAAGGTCCAGAAATGACCTTCAATCCTAAGCAGAGAACTTAATCCTTATGCCTTGCCACAATCTTACTAAGGTCACACCATCCATAGGTGTCAGGTCACATGCTATGCACCCCATGTCTTACCCTGACCAGTCTCTTAAGATCTCGCTATCTGTCCTTGTCCCAACTTAATCCTCCTTATTCCTCCAGTCCTCAATCCACTTTGTATCAAACTGACCTTGCTTTGATACCAAAACAAGTGGGGATGTTATGCCCCACGCCCTGGGTACGAGCACTCGAGCATCCCAGCAAGCAAACCAACAATAATCTCTCGACGGACCCAAGATCCACCAATAGGAATCGAGAGATATAATAAATACATCACGCATACGGAAGCAATACTCCAATAAATCTCCATACAGTATATATATATATATATATAGATTCAGTGGGACCTGGATAGCATATATTATTCATACATCAAGGCGTACTGTTCATATAACCCGAATACTGAACCTGCTAAACAAAAAGGCGACAAGGTAAGCATATCAAAAGGAAACAACCACAAAATCCCTCAGGAGCGGGGTCAGGTCGCCAGTCAAAGATCGATCCACCAACTGAAGTATCCTAGGATGAGCTGCTGGAGTCATCTATATCCTCTACGTCCTCGGTCGGTTCGTACTCGGAAAACGTCTCGGACGGGACATCCACAGAGTCCTCCGTAGTCGCCTCCTACGACGTCTCAGCTAGATCTCCCTCGGACGCCTCTAAAACTATGACCTCCTTCTGCTCCTGTTCCTCCGTGAATTTCACGATCGGTGTTCGCTCTGGTCCGTTCCTAGACCCTACGACTGACCCCTCAGGCAATTCCTGCTCCGCTACGGTCTGACACCAATCGGGAATAACACCCTGTGGTACCTCGTGGGGCTTCAACGGCCCTATCTGTGAGTCCCCCTCCTTCTTGAACCACACCTCGAACCTATGAGGCTTCCACTCAGGCTTACCCTCGTCCACCCATACGACGGTACACTTCCTCACATAAACGTTCCTCTGTCTATTCGGAAATTCATCATAGTACGCCGTCATCTCCTTTAGGTCCCCAAAACATATTGGCCATATAGTTATGACCTAAGATCTGTAATGTAAGGTTTCCCCAAAAAGAGTGAGACATACATCTTAGTAAGAAAAACCTAACCCTAGGTCAGGTTGACAGTCCACTCAAGTAGTCGCATCCCTCAACAGATCCACACTCATTAACACATAGGCATAGCAATCATAATTCAATAAACAACCACATACATAAGACAAGCATGCATTTTATGATCTCGTATCACACTCATATGCACATGTACTCTCAGCCTGCTACTTCACCACATCCATCAAACTCCGCCTGCCTTATTCTCCTGCCCGCGAACTAGTTACCTTAGGCTCGGTTCGCGAAAACGCATCAAATCATCATCGATGACCCGCATGAACGCATTAGGTCCCGATGAATCTCTAGGCAATACTCATTAACTTATACTCCGTCCTGCGAATAATTCGCATCAGGATCGTGGCTATCTCAACCCCGCGACTTCGTCGCATCAGGGGGCCACCTAACCACACTTCACCTTGCGACTTCGTCGCATCAGGGTTTCAACCTCCCGCTCCGCATCTCACACGCCTCTGGGCCTCTCCATGCCATGCTTATGCCACATCACATTGTATGCCTTGATTTTCGTTTCAGTTTCACACTCATTGGCAAGCACGCATTCAAATGCATTTCATAAATTCCGTGGCATGCAAATCAATTCAAACGGCATACAAACATGACAAACAACTCAGGCGTAGGTAATGTCACACAATTATTCCTTAACGTCTTAAGACATATCAAAACTACCCCATTTGACAATTTCTCAAAAATCATTCCAATCGACTCTCGACTTACCCAATCGAGTCCAATCCCCCTAGCCTTGGTTTGAGAATTTCCTTACCTTAACTTGGCAACACAATCTTTCCTTCTTGAACCTCCTAGGTTTCGGCTAACAAGTCCAAGGGCCAATTTGTCGCGCAACCCAGGATAATCAATCGATTCGTCAAATTTTCGTACTCAATTCCTCGATTCATCAATCCCATTCATCCATAGCATACCCCTCATCATCTCTTCACATCATAAACACCAAATTGTAGCACAAAACCATCATTCACAGCCTCCAACAGAATCAGTTTGGCCCGACGCCGAACTGATTCTAGTCGGTTCTATTCATGCCGGGTCAAATCGGTCCTAATATACTCCAAATCCATCAATTATACACTATCCTACCTCTTATAATATCTACTTAATGGTTTGGGAGGCTCACTGGTTGTTTGGAGTCGGTTGGTCGCCGGAAACTCGTTGAAACTTGCCGGAACGCCTGGGGTCAGAATATTGGCAAATTCTGTCCAATATATACAAGGCCGGTTCGTGGTAAAAAATTTATCAAATAAATTCTCAATTTTTACCACAGAATTGTATATGTGTCTACTAAGCCTCTACGAAATTTGACCTTAAGACTCAAAGATTTCGGCCATCAAAGAGGATGAGAACCGGACCTACCTCAGGTTTGTTCCTATTCAGTTGGCTCTCGGGAAAATTTCTGCCCAGAACTCCTCGGTGCTCCAAACGCTACGATTCTTATTGAAGGAGCTCGGTAAGACGTGGATCTTTGCTGTGGTGGTCGACTGGCAGCAGATGGTGGTCGAAGAGGGTAATCGTGGCCGACGAACAGGCGGTGTGGGTCTGGTCGGACGAGCTGCAAAATGAAGAAGGATGAAGATGATGGTTCTCGGTGGTCTTTGGGGTGTAGCTGGCCGAATGGAAGAAGAGGAGAGAGAGAAGAGAGAGAGAGAGAGTTCAATTATATCCAAACTTTGGTCAATTGCTTTGGATTTTAGGTGTAGAAAAGGTGACATGACCCTAGCCCTTTGATCTTTGACACTTGGCAAGTTATCTTCCCCTTAGAGATCCAATGGCCACCTTTTGTCCTTCATTTTCGGCAGCCCAAGGAAGATTAAAAGACCAATTTATCCTTCTTCCTTTGTAGGGGCAAGGTTCTAAGCTTGAGGGGCAAAACAGTCATTTTACCCCCGACGTTCCGAACATCGTTTTTTCTCATTCCAGGGTTATTCGATAGGGTGACGACCAATCCAAATGACGTTGGAATTCTTGATTTTTCATTTCAAACTTTCAGGACTTATTTTTGATAGTTTTCTCTATCAGACATGATTCCAGCTTATCCCGGACTGACGGGTGACTTTTGCAGACTTTGCGCGTATCGACCCCGTGATTCATATCACGTTTAGGGCTCGTCAATTTATGGCGGCTTTGGTTGTCATGTAATTGTGAGGGTTTATCACTGGTTCCTATGGTCTCGATCGTCACTGTCCGATTTAGGATAATTTTGCAAATCGTACGTTGGTTAAGCGGCATCACTCGCGCTCCAATCGTACGACGCTCGCATGGTAATCCTTAATCGTTCTTAGATTGGCCTTTTGGTGGTTCTAAATATTTCCTCGACAATCCTTATGGCCAAAGTGCCATTTTCTATCCGAGTCGCCTAGGTCCACGTACCTCGTCTCGCGTTAACCTTTTCCCTTTGATCAGTCTATTCAATTTGATCAGATTTGTGCGGGATACAACTGAAATACATCGCTTGATATATATAAACTTCTCATTTTAGAGTCTGAAACTGACTGGAAATTAGAATGTGACAGCTATAAAGCTTGATGAGTTTGTTAACTATTATCACCTCAAGATTACCGACGTTTTCTTAATGAGGTAAGAACTTTCAGGTTTAAACTTTTATAGAACTCATGGTAGCCCCAAGTCCCTGAAGGATGCCTTGCTCTGCAATGAAGAGCTTCTAGGGTTAGTTTTTGTAGGATCCTTGGTAGCCCTAAATCTCAGAAAAATCCCTTTTTATGATAAGTTTTGCAGGTTTGAGCTTTCTGCAGGATACTTGGAGTCCTCAGATCCCAAAATGTCACCTCCCATGTTGAAAGGACAATTCTTGGATTCATTTTTTTTATGAGATTTCAGGTAAATCCAAAATCCTAGAAGAATCTAGTTAATAGAAGTTTTGCATGTTTGAGCTTTTTGCAGGATACCTAGAGTCCCCAGATCCCAGAATGTCACGTCCCATGTCGCGAAGACAATTCTTAGATTCAATTTTCTATGAGATTTTAGGTAATCCTTAAATCCCAGAAGAATATAGTTGACAAAAGTTTTGCAGGTTTGAGCTTTATGTTGGACACCTGAAGTCCCCAGATCTCAGAATGACACCTCCCATGTCGAAAAGAAAATTATCAAATTCAATTTTCTGTGATATTTCAGGTAACCCCTAAATCCTAGAAGAATCTAGTTAACAGAAGTTTTGCAGGTTTGAGCTTTCTGCAGGATACTTGGAGTCCCCAGATCCTAGAATGTCACCTCCCATGTCGAAAAGACAATTCTTGGATTTAATTTTCTATGAGATTTCAGGTAACCCTTAAATCCCAGAAGAATCTAGTTAACAGAAGTTTTATAGGTTTGAGCTTTACCTGGAGTCCCTAGATCCTAGAATGTCACCTCCCATGTCGAAAAGAAAATTGTTAGATTCAGTTTTCTGCGAGATTTCAGGTAACCCCTAAATCCCATAAGAATCTAGTTAACAAATTTTTTACAGATTTGAGCTTTTTACAAGATGTCTAAAGTCTCCAGATCCTAGAATGACACATCACATGTCAAGAAGACAGCGTTCAGATTCGGCTTTATGTAGGATTTTAGGTAACCCATAAATCCCAGAACAATCTCTTTGGTAAATCTAAGAATTAGGTATGCCTCTTTGAACTCATGGCAAGTCTTCGAAGATAAGACAAACCATTCGCTTAGGTGAAGCCTTCCGATAGGTAAGTCTTTTTCCCGGACTGATCCACTGACGAATCGAATTCATGGCAAGTCTTCAAAGGTAAGATGAACCATCCCCTTGGTAAGTCTTATAGAAGTCGAACCTTAACCAAACCCCAAAGAATGGGTGTCTTTCGTAGGCTCCTGACAGATAAGAATCCTATTCATGATTTGATCCACCATATGGATCAAAACCTTCGACAAACCTCAAAGAATTTGTGCGTTATCCTTAGATTTATGTCAATAGGAATCCCATTATAATTTGGCTTACCATACGGGCTAAAACTTAACGGCTCTAGGATACTCAGAATACGAGCCCCTAGGCATTTATTTGAACCCGCCAGATATTACTTATGTCACACGAACATCAGATAGGTGAGTAGTTGGCAAGTCTTTCTACTCATTCCCTCTCATCTCGTCTAGAATAGTATAAACAGAGTTTTCACCAGTAAGATAAGAAGGATTGAATGACAGGATTCGTTTTTCTTTTCTCCAGTTGAGTCGGTCTAGACTCAAGTGTCACCTATCTTTGAGTGAAACGTCTTACGAGATTCTTTTCAAAGGACAGCTGTTGACACCTGATTTTGGATCAATTTTTTTCGTTTTATTTTTGGAAAATTCATGAAATATTCATAAAAATTTAAAAAATTGTAAAATAACTTTGGTGGCCTTGGACAATCATTTTTGACCAAAAAATAATTTTTCATATTTTTTGCATTTTTTTTAGTATTTTCAAAAAATAGGGAAATGCATGAAAATCAAGAAAAACACCATTAAGTCACAAAATATAGAAAAACAGTAAATATTTTTATTTTTATTCCTTTCTCATTTTGACCTCATAAAAAGTCAAAATTCAAGTTCAATTTTATGTGTTCCTTCGTTACACATGTAGATGAACTTGGCTAAAAAAATGCCAATTGAGTCTTTTAATTTATAATTTTGGCATTTTAAGAGTCCTGTCATTCAATCTGATTACCTTTTAGTTGCAATTTAGTTCAATTGTTTGCTTCAATTGCTCAATTGCATGATTTGGGTAAAATTACACACTTTATTGCAATTTAGTCCTTGAAATTGGTAGAATTGAAATTACTTTTAATTCAAGATCTTCTATCACATATTGGAACCACTGCCCAATGTTTTTCACCATTATGAATCGATTGGCATGGGTGATTTGATCCAATTTGACTGTCTAAGCCCTCAATTTCATAATTTTTTGAATTGTAATTAAAAATAAATTTGGGATTTTCATATAAATTGACAAGAACTTTTGGGAAAAATCACATTTTTAGACAATATTCATCCCCTAAGTTCAATTTTGAGGCTTAGTTACGAAAATTCCCCACAAATTATGATTAATTTTGGAAAAATCAAGTTGAATCGGTTCTAACTGGTTTGATCGGTCGAATTGGTCCAAACAATGTCGTCTTCAGCCTCAGGTTTCCCATGCGAGTGAACAGTCCCCAGGCCGATTTTGATCATCAAATTGAAGGCCAATTTGTAGATAATTGGACGAGCAATGGTGGGCGAATTGTTGCCTTCGCCCCCTGTCGATCGACACCGACGATAGCATTCGACGTCGCCGGAGTAGAGAGTAATTGGCTCGTCAATCTTGCGGGACCTGCAAAAGTCAACGAAACCAAACTCAGCTCAAATCCACGCCAAATTCTTGTGAAATTGAACTTGCCGGAGGACCAAATGGAGCTGGACGGAATACCATCATCCCCGACGCCGTTTGGACTTAAAAGTACGTGGTCTCATGTGCAATTCAAGTCGGCGAAGCTCTCCTGATTTGGCGGGAAATTGAAAATTGAATATAATCTTTTGAAGGCTTTCTAGAACGGGAGGCTTTCATTCTGTTTGGGGGATAATAGAATAGAGAGAGAGAGAGAGAGAGCTCGCCTTCAATTGCCATTGTCGAAGGTTTAAGCTTGAATTGATGAAACACTGGTTAGACTTTGCGAGGCCGATCCGAAGCTTCTGAGTGTTACCAGATGGTCGTCTACCTCTAAGGAAGCGATTGCCATTAGTCTCGCCTTTGCTGACATTGAGAACAGGTAGTTCTCTCTTGAACTTCCAACTGTGCATCAATAGCGGATTACACATTTGACCATCATTCTTCGAGTTTAAGTGTGCGTTTTACTCCACGAACTACTCTGACCATCATCGCGTCTTCATTTGCATCAACTTTGCCTGAGCATTTCGAATCGAGTCTCCAAACTCAACCTGTCACGCCCTGAACCTGACAAGCTCGCGAACATCCCATCTGGCAGTTGCTCTTCAATATTCTTCTAGAATCCCTTGGCCAATTAAACGTAGGTCCAAAAATAATACAAGGTCACGGAAGCAATGAAACAGCTCCATACAAATTCACAAGCAGGTGACTCATGACAAAGGGTATACACTTCTCATAAATAAAATTCTCCTTAGAGGATATCGCAATCAAGTACCCAAAATTCACATCCTAAATCTTCAAAATTTAGATACAATCCCTAAGGCCACAAAATACACAAACCATTCATATCCATTACTTCATCGAGAGCTCATCTCGCCTGTACTTCCGTCTTCGAAGGCATGAAAAAGTTAATCCCCTACTGAGGTGAGATATAAATCTCAGCAAGTAAAACCTAAACCTAGACCTGAACACCGGTCCCCCCAAACCACACCCGCACATACTAACAGATGCAGGCATTCATCAATGCAATGACACAAGGCCTTCAATGATTCAAGTATGGCATCAATCAATAAAAATACCACTAGCCAATCATGGATAATCAGTACAAACAATCATGCTCAACTCACATGCACTCGATATACCACTGCTACCACTTTCTCATCCACCCACACTCCTCTAGCACTCCTGCCACCTGACATCACTAGAGTCATCAGACCAAATGATATCCACGTACCATTGGGGTCATCAGACCAATCGGCATTCTCATTCTCATTCAATTTCACCACCCTCCGATACCACCGGGTCATTAGACCAATCGATATCCTCAACACCTTTCTCATTGAGATCATAACGCCATCAAACACGCACAATTCAATACATAAAATTCACCAATCACTCAAATCATTCAATAACTCATCCAACAGTGTCCTAACATTCAGATAAAGGTTTAAGAGACACTTACTTCTTTAAGAAAACTAGCAATTTTAATCCAAACGACCCTCTTAGGTTAGCAAGCTCACGGCTAAACAGGGCACCCATGGCGTGCCTAGGAAAACCACATCGAAACTCGATTATTTCTCAATTTCATTGCTCCAATATTTCAATAACATTGACAACACCTTATTCTCAAGTCATTACAGCGTTGAATAAATGACCCTAAGCATGCCAATTGTCGTTCTAGCAAGGCAAGTCATCCAAAATCTCAATTCACCAAAACTGCCCAATTTGAGTTCGCTGCAACCGGGTTCAGTCTCACGAAAATTGAAATTTTTCTACTGAATTTTTGAGAAAAAAATTCTAGGATCTTAAACTTCAAGATCTTACGGACACGTGGGCGAAAACGAAGCTCAATTTGGATATTGGACGACTTAGAATGGCCCAATTCAAAATCGGTGCGTGTTATGGGCAAATTGGACGGTATATCACGTTTTTCACCTCAAACAACCCATAATTCATCTTTAAAATTCCATTCATCACAAAACCCAAATGACATAATCTCAATCTACACATTTAAAAAGCTCACCAAGAGTTTCGGAGTAAGAGCACCTCTTTTGGTCCTTTGATCAACCCGTTTCCTTCCGGCGCGTAAACGGTCAGAATCTGTCCAGTTTTCCTCATCAATATTCAGCCATGAAAACCTATTTTAACACCATCCAACTTGCAGCCACAGATCATTAAACCTTAGTACTAGATGTTATGAAACTCTTCTAAAATATTTGAGGCCAATCGGAGTCTCTAAGAGGTAAAACAAAGACCTTACCCCAGCTCGCGCAGATTTCGTCCGGTTTTGGTCTAAGGGCTGGTCTGGAAAACTGTCCAACGAAACCTCAATCTACCACTTAGAGCTTGTCGGGGACACGTCATCTTGATTTTTATGGTTGGCATACGGCCAGGAGATGCCGGAAAGGGCTGCTTGAGCAGGCCGAACAAGATGGACAGAAACTGTCTTCTGGGACAGTTTTCAGTTGAGGCAAAAATGAGAGGAAAAAGCAATGAAATTGAGGGGATGGCTATACATAGCTGATTAGGCTTCAATATAATTGTCTCACACATATAATTGATCTTAATTTGATTAGATAAGGTTTGGTGAGGGTAATTAATGTTTGGGGGTCTCAATGGTTGACATGTGACATTGTCTAATAATGCAAACCAAGCTTTGACTCATCCTTTGACCCCATATATGTGAATTTTCGACAGCCATATAGATAGGGGAAATGTCCATTTCGTCATTCTTGTATTCTTAAGGCAAAACAAATAGTCGAGTGGTAAAATGGTAATTTTGCACTTTCAGTCTAAACATCACTTTTTCAATTTGAAATTACCATTTGGCGATATGTCGTCAAATTCTTGTTTAGAATTGGAATTCTCTATTTCCAATTCCCACTTTTGAGCTTTCATTTCATGATCATTCGTCCGTCGATCGTAACTCCAGTTTTTCTCGAACTAACGGGCGGCTTTTGTAGACATTACGTTTATCGACTTTGTGATTCTCGTCACATTGAGGAAAACTCAAGTTATAACGGCTTTGGTTGTCATGTAAATGCGAGGGTTCATCGCTAATTCCGACGGTTTTATTTGTCATGGTTCGACTTAGGAAAATTTACAAATTATATAACGGTTAAGTGGCATCACCCGCGACCCAATTGTATAACTCTCACATTGCATTCCTTAATTGTTATCTGATCGACCTTATTGGCTCTAAATATTTCTCGACAATCCTTATGGTCAAATCGCCATTTCCTTTTTCGAGTTTCTTAGGTCCACGTACCTTGTCATGTGTTAGCCTTTTCCTTTTTGGTCAGTTTACTCAAAATTGATCAGATCTGAGCGAGACAAAGCTGTGATACATCGAAAGGTACATTCTCATTCAATAGCCTCTAATGGCAGGAAATTCAGAATGTCACACAACCTCCATTGACGAACACTGTTCAAGTCGCCTAGCCAAATCTAGGTCGTGCGAGCTTAATCGGAGTTCGAGGTAAGTCTTTTGGACTTCCTCTCGTGTTTATCTATGATTGAATTAACCCGTTTCTGTATAAATCGTGCGATCAAACTCTCATGGTCGTACTCGGCATTTTGCATGCTGTTTGTGATTCTGCCGATAAAATGCTCTGATTCATAGATATATTAAACTAGAGAGCAAGACGAGTCGAATGAAACTAGTTTCATGTCAATCGGCCTAGGTTTAGTCGTTGATCGACGCTAGAGACCTCTCGGCCGTCCATTCCGTTGGGGTCGAGAGGTTGAAGACGAAGCTGACGTGGCTGGTTAAAGAGTCAGCGTCCCAGGTGTTAGTCTATCATTGGTCCACGTATTTGCCTAGTCAGCACGACCATTAAGGTTTGTTATTCGAATAACCAGGTCGGACGACTTAGATAAATCAAGTCTAATGATTAGTGGCCATCTAATTAGTAATTAGAAATATTAAAAAATAGGTTTATAATCGAAAAATAAAAAAAAATATAAAAACGGTTCTGTTTAGGTTAGTAGTCGAGTGGCGTCATTTAGGTTAGTGAGGATATACGATCTAGATCTAGTCTGGTCCCTAATCTTGACCGTCGGTTTTAGTATATAGATTAGATGGTTGAGGATGAGTCTTCATTTAATCTGCATCGTCGATTTCGGTCAATAGATCCTAAAGCTGTGGGATGGTCATGTGGTTTAATAGGAATCATCGGATTAAACCAGAATTAAAAGAAAAATAAAAACACGGAACGACGTCGTTATGGGGTTAGTCTCGATGCTGGTTCGGGTTTGGATCGGGTATTCGGGTCACGTGAATTAGGCTGACTCGGTCCGAATAATTTTTTTTAAAAGAGAAAAAGCATTTTCAAAATAAGAAAATCGAAAAAATTATAGAAAATTCTAAAAAAAATATTAGAAAATCTTAGAAAATCCAAAAAAATTAGGAAAAATTGTAGAAAATTCCTAACCACTCCAAAAATTTTAAAAAATTGAGGAATGACCACAAATAACTAGCCAATCTTATTTTTGGGATTTCTTATTCGTTCTTCTTGAAATGAAGGTTTTACCCTTCAGGAGTAATTCGACTTTGTTTTGTATTTGAGATAGGTCGAAAATGCCAAGATTAAGATTAGGGTCAGTTAAGTGGCCAATACTTCTTCTTGAGTTTTCGAATCTCATCTTTTTTTTTTTGAAATGACGATTCTACCCCTCAAAGGGTAAATCGTCTTTCCTACTTCAATGGGATTTGAGTTTGGTGGATGATCAATCCTTTTGTTTGGGATTTTCATTTCTCGCCATCTTCTGAAATGACGATTTTACCCCTCAAAGGGTAAATTGTTTCCTAAATTTCAAAAAAAATTGTTAAAATTACCAGAAAATAGGAAATGGATCAAGTTGATGATTAATCCTATTTTCAACCTCATTTGATTCCAGATTTCTTCTGAAATGACAATTGCTCCCTTTTTGTGCAAATTGTCCTAAATTTCTTCAAATTATAATTTTACCCCTCATGGGCAAATCATGTTTAAATCACTTTTGAGCCTTGATTGACACTTCTCTAGGCCAATAGGGCATTACTAGGGATGCTATATTGTATTCATGTGATTTGTCCTCATGTCTTGGACCCTTGATTTGCGTACCTTCTTTCACTGATTGTGAGTGTTAGGGTAGTTACTCCTATTTGCATGAACTTCTAAATTTGGAGTTCATACTTCGCTCATATGCATGAAATCTTAGGGTTATATAATTCAGTCAACTTAGGTACCGAAAAGATGTCAACTCTGATAGTTGTCATAACTAAGTCCCCGATCCCATTTCTCGGGTTTTCGCAAAATCGAATAGAGGCTATCAACTATTCGATAGGGTTTCCAATCGTACCCTTCACGAAACGATTGGTGACGACTCTTTGGCATGTACATGCATCACATGTCACTAGACCACACTGAAGATCGACCACGTATACCTCTGTTGTAACTTAAGTAATGGGCTTTAGGAGAGGCCTGCGTCCAACCAGATGGGATGACCCATTAACCATCCCATTCGAGATCCGCTCGAGAGGGTCGCGACATATGTCTTATAATGGAGATTACACCTCTATTTACAAAGATAAAACAAAACAAGAAATGCATGTATTTAATTTATTCGGAGCTATTAGAGCAGGATCCACCTTTTGCAAAAGACCCTTAGAATTTTCAAAATTGACCAGTTCCAAAATTGACCGGACTCTCAGGAATTAACCTAATTATGACTCTAAAAACATCACAACAATGAAGACTCATAAAATGCTATGAATTGAAAGACTTAATAACTAAATGCATTAAAACTTGATAAAGACTCTAAATTCATGCATCAGCTTGGAAAGTTCAAAAGACACCATAAAAGGTCATCAAAGCTGTAGAAATTGACCAAATTAGCCATAATCTTCAGTTGGTTGTTGAGGCCCTTGAAATCAGCAATAAGTCCTAAAACCGACACTATATCGCATAATGAATAGCCATTATTCCCGGTTCCACATGATCATATTGTAAACAGAATTGGTTGTGACTTGTAACACCAACGATTTGGTCAACATTATGTGACTTAAGCTTGAGAGTTGATATTTCGAACCGGATGCTCCCGCATCACTCTTGTACTGTGTTGGCATGGAGGCGTGGCAACGTGAGGTGGCGCGCAGAGAGAGAGAGAGAGAGAGAGAGAGAGAGAGAGAGATCGTGGAGAGAGATAAAGAGAGATTGGCGTGAGAGAAAGTAAGGGAGTTGGTGGAAATGGGAAATGAGGGAACCGTAACCCTATTTGTAGTTGTTTTCTAGTTTCTCTCAAAAGTTACTTCATAGGTGAATGCATTTATATTATCGTGATTTTGTCAATCCTATTAGTGTGAATTCATTTGTGTTTTCTTGACTTTGTATTGTGAACTCATTTATGTTTTGTTAAATTTGTTAATCCTACAGTGTGACTCATTTATGGTTTCTTGACTTTGTTAATCCTGTAGTGTGAACTATTATAGTTTCTTGACTTTGCTAATCCTAGTATGAACTCATTTATAGTTACTTGAATTTGTTAATCTTATAGTGTGAACTTATTTATAGTTTCTTGACTTTGTTATGATCTTATCATTGACTTGCAGTTGACATATATATTAATTTGCAAAATATTACTTTGTCATGTTTTCTAATACAAAATATTTTGGGAAAACTTCTCAATTAAGTGAAGTAATAGCCTGCTCGAGAAGCTTCGAAATATTTTCCTTGGGAAGTTACCGGATGACTTCCTCGAGAAGCTACAAGATAACTTCCTCTAGAAGTTTTTAGGTGTCTTAAGAAAAAAATTCAAGAAATGTCCTTTTATTTTTTAATTATTTCTAATGTGAGAAATTTTGAAATGTCATAATTCGGGCGATTAATCCTCCTTTAGTTCTTTGGAACCTTATTTGTTTGGAGACTTTTTCTGAGCATCCCTCCCCCCCTCCCCCACAAAAAAAAGTTAGGAGTCTTGTGAACTGTGAAATTCTAAATAAATACAAAAATTAGATTCGTCTAAACTGTTTGATATTCTTAAGACAAGTGATATAACGGAGATTACAATCACTCAAACTCACAAATATACTTCATATTTCTTAGCCCTCAATTACACCCAATAATTTACAGAGTGCTTAGCCCCTCAAAATTTCTAATGAAATCTCTACACAAATTATATTAACAAGAATTTAATTAGCTCAATCACCTGGGTATAATTACAATGAGAAAATTTTCTTTTGTTGAGAGCTCCTACGGTATGTACGAGTTGCTCACTTTCCAAAAGCTCCATTCATACTATTCTTGTTATCATTGTACTGCTTCGCCATTTCTTATTTGTGTGCGGCATTTAAGAGTTCACATAGTCACACTTCTGGAAGTGAAATTCTGCTATCGAAGTACTTCCGGAATAGAAATTCGTTTGGTAATGTAACTTCTAAAGCAGAAATCCGATTGATAATTTTTTTTACTTATGACAGAAATTCCTACTTCTAAAGTGAATTTTCATTTTTGAAGTTCCTTTTTCTGCAATTTGAAAAGTTAAAAAAATTATTTCTTAACTTAAGAAGTACTCTTCGCCTTATCATCATTTCATTACGCTCTTACCCTCTTTTCGACTGCACCAGCCTCTCTCGACCTCTGCCGTTGCGCATTGCTGACACCACCGACCAACGGCCATCACTACCTACAACCACCGGCACACACCACCCTCGCCGACCACTGCTACCGCTGGCCAATGCCTACCACTGCCCATCGTCACATGCAACCATCGCTAACCGCCAATCATCGCCTGCCGCAGATCGGCCTTCTCCCACCGTCGTCAACCACTACCCATTGTCGACCTCCACCCATCACTACTCGCGACCATTGCCCATCGACGGTCGCGACGGTCGCCCCCCGCCACCAAACTCTGACTATTGTCACCCACTGCCGCCCCCAGCTGCCAATCATTGAGCATTGCACCTCTTGTCACCGCAGTCTATCGCCTGCTGGGATATTATATTTGATTTTGAAAGAAAAACCTCACATACTTTGTTGAAAAGTCTTTAATTTATACTTTGAGGAATTATTACAGACATATCTCTATGCCTTTTGTATTTAATATGCTTAATGCTTTTATTTTGATAGAAACGAACAGGATTCGTGGTAGAGGCGAATTAATACGAGAATCATGATGAGATATATTTTGATCTTTGATTTATCCTTATCATTTAATCAATCTTATTCTTGATTCTCTTAGCAAATTAAATATCCCCACTGATAGTCAATGATCTGGTTAGGATTTTGTTCTTAAGTCTTCTTCATTTGATATTCAACTATAGAGATTTCCAAGATTATTTCCAAAGTGAAAAATCTTGATTGTCAATCAAATCGTTAGACATTTACTTGATTTATTTGCTTTGTCTCCTAAGATTTATTTTTATGGATGAATAAATCTTCACAAAATTATGAAGTATCTCATCTCAATGACTAGTGATCTTTTGTCAATCAACCAATGATTAGTTTTGGTGACTGATCCTCGAACTGATTCTATCCAGCGAGAAACTCGAAAGACGAGGACTATAAAGAGCATGAAGTTTGAAGACTATAGTGAAATCCCGAAGAATTTCTTACTCTTACTCTAAGAGAGCTTTACTTCGTTGTCTACTTGAGCATTGTTCATAAATCTTGTGAGAGGTGTTATACAGAGTCAAATGTGTAGAGTGGGAAAGCCTTGGTAGAGCAGAGCTCGCTTCTGTTAGAAGTGCTTGTGTTCAAGCAATCACATCTTTTTTGTAATTTCTTACTTGATTACTTAGTGGAATCCAGCCAATAGACTGTTAGTGTGGGAGAGTGGACGTAGACTTCCTAAAACTGAACCACTATAGTGCTTTGTCTTTTACAGTCTACTCAACTGTGTTTACTGTCTAATGAAGTACTGCGTGATTCTGTTAATACATGTGCCTTATCAAACTCGATATTTTCAATTTCACATTATTTATCGAAGTTTGTTTATAAATACCTATTCACCCCCTCTAGGTTAGTTTAACCAAGAACAACGATTGGCATTGGAACCTAAAACTTGTCATTTGAAGTGTACACCTTTAAGCTAACGATCTTCGATGGCTAGCATTCTTGGAGGAGGTATTGTGGAAGGACAAAGCAACACACGACCTCCATACTTTGATGGGAAAGACTACAACATATGGAAGAACAAGATGAAAGCATTCATTAAATCTAAAGATCCACTAATGTGAGATGTCATGCAAAACAGAACAAATCCTACAGGATCTTTGTTAAAAGAAAAGGGCAATGACGACCCAAAGACTAGTGTCGCAGTAATTTCCAAAAGAGAAGCTTTGGAATCAAAAGCAGTTTATTCTTTCTATTGCGCTTTATCTCCATCTTAATATAATCATGTTCACTCATGTGAAAAAATGAAGAAAATCTGGAACAGTTTATAGGTTTCTCATGAAGAGACTCATAGAGTCGAGGAGACAAAAACAAACGTTCTTCTTGGAAAATATGAATCCTTCAAAATGAAACCTGATGAATCTATTTCTGACATGATCAACATGTTTACAGATATTGTGAATCGCTTAACCTATTATGGTAAGCAAATCTCTCAAACTGAAAGAGTCAACAAAATTCTGAGAGGATTGATAAAGGAATGGAGCAAGAACAAAACTACCATTTGAGAGATCTCAAGAATTTTTCCTTTAACAGTTGACGAGTTTGTGGGAACACTGACATCTTATGAGTTGGAACAAGAAAATGGTGAAGATGAAACAAAAGGAAGAAAGGAAGTCATTTTGAGATAAAAAAATGAACGACTCAAGTGATACAGAATCTGAAGCAAATGAAGATGATGAAGAGCTGGCTTTGATGGTAAAACAATTCAAGAAGATGGCCAGAAGAGGGAGAAATTTCAAAGGCAAGCACTCATTCAGGCAATTTGGAAAATCCTCTATAGAAAAAGATGAATTTAAGGAAGTAATTTGTTAATTGTGGAAAACGTGGACATATAAAACCAAATTTTCCACTACTGAAAAAGACCAAAGGCAAGTTTGAAAAGAAAAAGAGGGCATTGAAAGCTGAAACGTGGAGTGATACTGAGTGCGAAGAAAGTGACGACGAAGATTACGCAAATGTTTATTTAATGGCTTCTCAAATTCTGAAGATGATAAAGAGATAAGTTTTTCTAATAGTCCTGATAAAGTCTTTGATTATATTGATGAGTTATATTTCGATTATAAAGTTGCTCTTAAGAAAATGTCACGCCTTGCGCCCCAGGCAAGAGCACACGACTCCCTACAAGCACAAACTTCTCTCAAGGTCCCATGATTCACATAGGTCGAGAGATAAACTATATTCATGACAAGCAGAAGCGATAATAAATAACTCCTTCATATAATAATAAAAAGGGACCGGGGTAACGAGAATATCGATAGAAACATAGGCTCCATCCATATTCATACAAGGGCATGGGCAAGCTAAACATGCTAGTCAACAGGGGGTGACAGGGCTAATACAAATATGTTCATCACATCTCCCAAAAGAAACAGGCATCGAGGTCACCATCAAAATATCAAACCAGAAGCATAAACTCCTAAGTCGAGCTGCTGGAGTCGTCAGTGCCCTTGGTATCCTCAGATGGCTCGTACTCCGAGAGTGTCTCAGAGCAAACCTCCACGGTGTACTCGAGTGTCTCATCAGCAGACGAATTCACTTGGTCATCTTCGGTAGCCTTAATCTCGATGACCTCATCGATGTCCTCCAAAGTCGGGGTCCTCTCAGTAACGTTCCTCGAGTCAGCCATTAACCCCTCGGTCTCCATCGAATCCCGAGCGAGATGACACCAGTTAGGGATTACCCCATGGGGTACCTCAATGGGCTTCAATGGCCCCGTGGAAACATCCACTACCTTTCTAAACTAGACCTCGTACCTATAAGGCTTCCAGCTGCTGCTACCCTCATCGACCCAAACTAATGTGCATTTCCTAACGCACACAGTTCCATGTCCGTCCGGGAACTCATCAAAATATACTGACATCTGTTTCGGGTCACCAAATTTGATTGGCCACATTCTCACAGCCTAAGATCTGAAAAATGGGGTCCCACAACGGGGTGAGATTTACATCTCAATAAGGCAGGTCCTAACCCTAGGTTAAGCTGACCGTACACTCAGGCGAATGTAGTCAAGAACAAAATGCGCATACTATCACATGAGATATTCAATAGTCATTAAATATCATGAGGGTATAACAAGGGTCAAGCATGCAATCATGACACTATACATAACATTAAGATTTAAACCCACATTGTCAAGCCAGATTACACCTTTTATCATTCCATGCCTCCTCATTATCACCCCCGCGTTTAGAACACCTCAAGCTCAATCCGCGTAAATACACCTCAGACCATCTCATTGACAAACCCGTGTAAACGCATCGGGTTTTTAATTTCACTCCAGGCTTGTGTCGACACATCTCAAGCTCTGCCCCGCCTTTAAACGTATCAAGACTATGGCCATCTCAACCCGCGTCTCGTAGACATCAGAGTGTCATTCGATTCAAACCCCGCGCCTTAGCGCCTTAGGGTATCCATCCACACAATCCTGCGTCTCAACGCCTCAAGGTGTCACAATTCCTCAAACATGCCACATGCTCATTTCAATTCATATCACATGCTCAATTTGAAACTCATGCAACGAGCAACACATCAATGGCGTGCGAGGCAATTAAATTCGATATTCAAATGCAACAATCATTTCATGACACAAGTATTGTCAAGCATTCAAGTCATCTATATCTTTTTAGGACGTACATTGGACACTCACGTCATAACCTTCCAAGAACCAATCAAATTCGCACTCAATTCGCCCAATCGAGTCCAACCTTCCTATCCAAAGTTTAGAAACTCCTTACCTCAAGCTTAACTCAACAAAAATCTCTTCCTAAACACCTTAAGGATTTGGCTCCAAGGTTTCCCAAAACAGGACAGCCGTATAACCCTAGAGAATTCCAATCAATTTGTCAATTCTCTCACTCAAATCACCAATCCATGGAACATAAACCTTATTGACATATGTTCATCAACACCTTAGCACGTCTCAATGATGAATTTGAGACTAAATTCCAACACCAACAACCTTCCACAAAATCAGTATGCACAGAACCGAAATAAGGCATTTTCGGATCTGTGCATATCCCAACTATTCAACCCTTAAACTAACTTAAATCCTTAATTTATCCTCTAATCTACTTACTAATATGTAGTTCTAAGGGTTGAGAAGTCTCAAAAAAAATTTGAAGCCAAGGTGACGCCGTAAAGTCCTTGAACAACGCCGGTTCCTCCAAGTCCTCTGACGGTCAATTTCTGCCCTTCAAACACAAGACCCATTTGGGGTCAAAACTCCATCAAATTCTTCCAAAATTTTTACCGCAGCTCAGTCTATGTGTCCTCTAAATGTGTACAAATTTGATCGAAAGATTCAAAGGATTCGGGGTCCTACGGAGCCTAAATAGTGGCTTACCTCCAGCTGCAACAGTTTTCGTCGACTTTTGGGAGAATGGCTGGCCGGAGCTCCTCAGGTGGTCAAATGCCGTGATTCCACTTGGAGAATGTCAGAAGAGGGTGAAGAAGGGGCTGGTGATTGGCTCGGGTTCAGGCGGTGGCCGGAGGTGGCGGTCGGAGTGAGTGAACGGCGGTGGCAGAATCGGTCGGCTGGAGCTTCTCGGTAGCTGGAAGAAGAAGAAGAAGAAGAAGAAGAAGAAGATCGGCAGAGTGAGGGGGTGTTCGGCCAAGAGAGAGAGTGAGTGAGGTATATGGACAATTTCAAGAGTCAACTTGATTGAATAGTCGGCAGAGTGAGGGGGTGTTTGGCCAAGAGAGAGAGTGAGTGAGGTATATGGACAATTTCAAGAGTCAACTTGATTGAATAGTAGGTTAAAAGGTGACTCAATCAACATCTTAGCCTAATCCTTTGATACTTGTCCATGTGTCAATCAATGTTCATCCAATGGCTCTCAATTTCTTTAATTTTCGGCAGCCTTGGGGTGTGGTTCTTGACCAAAATACCTTTGTCCAATAATAAATTAAGGCTAAGGCTTGAGGGGCAAAATGATAATTTTACCCTCGACGTCTGGAATGTCGTTTTTCTAATTCCAATTTTTCTCGATAAGGCGACGGTCAATCTAATTATAATATTGGAATTCTTGATTCTCCATTTCTAATTTCGAGATTCTTTTTTGAATCATTTCTCTATCAGACATGGTTCTAGCCTATCTCGAACTGACGGGCGGCTTTTGCAGACATTACGCGTATCGACCTTGTAATTACTATCACAATTAGGGCTCGTCAATTCAGGGCGACTTTGGTTGTTATGTAATTGTGAGGGTCTATCACTAGTTTCGACAGTCTCGATCGTCACTGTCCGATTTAGGAAAATTTTGTAAATTATACATTGGTTAGGTGACATCACCTGTGCTCCTATCGTATAACGCTATCAATGCATTCCTTAATCGTTCTTAGATCGGCCTTTGTATGGCTGTAAATATCCCATTGACAATCCTTATGGTCAAAGTGTCATTTCCCCCTGATAATCCTTATGGTCAAAGTGTTATTTCCACGTACCTTGTTTCACGTTAGCCTCTCCCTTTTAGTTATTCAACTCTAGATTGATTAGATCTGAGCGATATATGATTGAAATACATCATTAGATACTTTCTCATTAATGAGTCTCGAAATGACTGGAAAATCAGAATGCCACAACTCTTCCCCCCTTATAAAAATTTTGTCCTCGAGATTTACAATAAACCCGTTACTCAAATAAATGAGGGTATTGACGCATTATCGTTTACTCGCTTTCCCACGTAGCGCCTTCGGTTCCCTGGTGCTCCCAAATAACTTTGACCAATGGAATCGTTTTATTTCTCGAAATTTGCTCCTTTCGGTCTTTGATCCTAACTGGCTTCTCCACATAGGTTACTTTGTCATCTACTTCTATAACCTCGTAGTCCTGCACATGCGTCGAGTCTGGTTCTGTAGAATGGATACATGGAAGACGTTGTGCACTTAGGATAGATTAGACGGTAAAACCAGTCTGTAGGCTAAGGTCCCAATCCACTCCAGAATCTCAAACGGATCTATATACCTTGGACTCAGTTTTCCTTTCTTTCTAAATCGGAATAATCCTCTCATCGGTGACACCTTAAGGAAAACATGATCGCCTACTTGAAACTCCAAAGGCTTATGTCGTTTATCCGCATAACTCTTTTGACGACTCTGTGCCGTCTTCAGCCCATCCCGAATTATCTTTACTGCCTCTAGTGATTGCTCTACTAATTCTGGGCATGTAATGCTTCTTTCTCCAACCTCGTCCCAGCAAATTGGGGTTCTGCAAGCCCTTCCATAGAGTGTCTCAAAAGGTGCCATTCGAATGCTCTGTTGATAGCTGTTATTATATGCAAATTTCACTAAATGCAGCTGATCCTCCCATCCAACTTTGAAGTCTATTAAGCACGCTCGCAACATATTCTCGAGCGTCTGAATTGTCCTATCCGATTGTCCATCCGTTTGTGGATGGTATGCCTTACTAAATTGCAGTCTAGTCCCCATGGCATCTTGAAGACTTTTCCAGAAGTTCGTTGTGAATTTGGGATCTCTGTCCGATGTAATTGTCACGGGTACTCCATGTAGTCTCACTATCTATCTCATGTACAATTCGACATATCTATCCATTGTGAAATCCTTTCGCACGGGGATGAAGTGTGCAAACTTGATCAACCTGTCCACAACTATCCAAATAGAATCATTGCCTCTCTGGCTCCTTGGTAGTCCCCTCACAAAATCGATCGTTACGTGCTCCCTTTTCTATTCAGGAATCTCTAACGGCTGTAACAATCCACTAGGCTTACAGTGTTGTGCCTTCACTTGCTGGCATGTCAAGCACTTCGCTACATCCACTTTTATCCCGTTCTACTAATAATGTTGACGCAAGTTCTGATACATCTTCGTGCTTCCTGGGTGAATACTATAATTGCTCCTATGAGCCTCAGATAAATTCCTTTCTCAAAGTTCTTCGTCCTTTGGCACGCATAGACGTCCTCGAAATTTCAAGATTCCATCCTCTAACACTTGGAATTCTGATTTCCTTTTTGTCGCGTCCATCTCCAGGATTTTCTGAATTTCTGGGTCCGTATGCTGCAAGGCTTTTACCCTTTCCTAGACCTCAAGTTCTACTCTCAGTGTGGCCATCAAACTGGATAGTTGACAGACTTCTAATCTGAACTCAAAATCCCTCAAATTCTCAAATGACGACCACTCTTTTACCAATAGACAGACAATACTTGATTTTCGACTGAGTGCATCCGCGACTCTGTTTGCCTTCCCAAGGTGATACAATATGTCGTAATCATAATCCTTAAGCAGCTCCATCCATCGACGCTGCCTCATATTCAGTTCATTCTGGGAAAACAAATACTTTAGGCTCTGGTGTTCAGTGTAAATCTGGAACTTCTTGCCACACAAATAATGTCTCCAGATCTTTAGAGCAAAGATGATCGCTGCTAATTTCAAATCGTGAGTCGGATAATTCTTCTCGTGCGGTCTCAATTGTCGAGACGCGTAGGTAACCACTCTTTCATGTTGCATTAGCACACAGCCTAGTTCCTTTAGCGAAGCATCGCTATATATCTCATAACCTCCAGGTCCTGGTAGAATTACCGGTGCGGTTGTCAACCGATGTTTGAGCTCTTGGAAACTCCTTTCACACTTATTCGTCCATTCGAACCTCGTTTGTTTCTCAGTCAATCTCGTCAGTGGCATAGTTATGGATGAAAACTTCTCCACGAAACGTCGGTAATATCATACCAATCCTAAGAAACTTCGGATTTTCGTGATCGTAGTAGGCCTAGGCTAGTTCATAACGGCTTCAATCTTCGCAGGATCCACCGTAATGCCTTCTCCAGACACCACATGGCCAAGAAATGCCACTTTATTCAACCAGAACTCGCATTTGCTAAACTTAGCGTAATGCGAGTGCTCCCTTAGGGTCTGCAAAACAATCCTCAGATGCTCTTCATTTTCTTCGTTACTCCTTGAGTAAATTAGGATATCGTCGATAAAAACTATGACAAATCTATCTAAGAATTCCTTGAACACCCGATGCATCAAATCCATAAATGCGGCTGGAGCATTGGTTAGTCCAAAAGGTATCATAGTGAATTCGTAGTGACCATACCTTGTCCTAAAAACGGTCTTAGGTATGTATTCCTTCTTAATTCTCAGCTGATGATACCCTGTCCTCAGATCAATCTTAGAGAATACCGTAGCTCCTTGCAATTGATCAAATAAGTAATCAATTCTTGGCAGTGGGTACTTATTCTTCATCGTCACTTGATTCAATTGTCTATAGTCGATGCATAGACGCAAGGATCCATCCTTTTTCCTTATAAACAACACCAGCGCTCCCCACGGTGAAGGACTCGGTCGAATAAATCCTTTGTCTAGTAATTCCTGCATCTGCACCTTTAGCTCCTTCAGTTCTGATAGGGACATCCTATAGGGTACCTTTAAGATCGGCTCCGTTCTGGGAGCTAACGCAATCATGAATTCTATCTCTCGTTTTGGTGGCAATCCTGACAACTCTTGGGGAAATATATCAAGAAACTCACGCACTACCGGGATATTTTCTAGTTTAGGCTCCTCGGCAGTCGTGTCCATAACTGCGACCAAGTACGCCTGACATCTTTCAGTCAACAACTTCGTCATTTCAAGAGATGAGACTAAAGGAATCGATGTTCCTCCTCGACTTCCCACAAATTCGAAACTAGGGCGACCTTCTGGATAGAAATAAATTATCCTATGACCACAATCCACTACTGCCCCCTGTTTACCTAACCAGTCCATTCCTATGATCACATCGAAGTCATACATGGGCAACACGGCTAAATCGATACTCTCCTTACTACCACCAATTACAATTTTACAATCCGCACAACCCAACAAAACCAACACGTTATCTTTCAACGGGGTGGCAACACGTTATCTTTCAACGGGGTGGCAACATGCAGAATCGCACTCAACGGTTCTAACTTCATATCAACCAAATCATCAAACCGAGTAGATACAAACGAGTGTGTTGCGCTAGGATCAAACAAAGCATATGTAGCTTGGTCAGACAAATAAACTGTACTTGTGACCACGCTTGGCATTTCTTCAGCCTCCCTGCGGGCTACTGCATAAACTCTTCCTTGAGTTGGGGGTCGGTTCTGATCAATTTTGGGAGTGGCAGCCGACGGTCCAGCCTGGGACCGCTGCCCTTGTGGTTTATTCGTTGGAGTTTGGTTCGGGCAAATCCTCATCTGATGGCCCATTTGACCACACTTGAAGCATGCTCCAGTTCTTGCCGGGCATGGTCTACTACCATGGCTTCTATCACAAAGGCGACAGCTCTAGTTCATGGGGTTCGGCGGCTTCACAATATTCTTTCTTATCGGAGGGACAAAGCCCCTATTGCTAGTCATTGGTCTCTTACCAACCTGGCGATTGTCTCTGAACGAATTAAACCACGATCCAGATGTGACATTCCTCTTCTTCAGGTCTCTCTCAATCATTTGTCCCCGTTCATAGATTTCCTTGTAGGTCCTCAAGTTCAGGGCTATCATCTGGCTGCGAAGCTCAAGCCTCAGTCCATCTTGAAATCTCCGCGCCTTCTCTTGGGGATCCTCTGCCGATCGGGGTGCGTACTTTGACAGCTTAGAGAATTCAGCCTCATATTGGTCTACGGTCAGTTGATCTGACACAGCTGTAAGAACTTAACTTGCTTCCTTTCCCGGGCTGTCTCCAAGAAATACTTGTCATTGAATGCCGTAGTAAAGGCATTTCAGGTCAAGGCCGTTCCTTTTGGAAAGATTCCATTTTTGGTGGTGGCCCACCAATCATTTGCGGTACCTTTTAGCTGGTACACTGCCAATAGCACTTTCTCCTCGTCCGTGCACCTCAAGACTCCAAAGGCCTTTTCTAGTTTCTTGATCCATCTCGGTGCTAGTTCAGGGTCTCCAGTTTCATCAAACTAGGTCGGCTTTAGCTTGATAAATTGCTCAACCAGCTGGCTCATCTACCTGGCCACAACAATTTCTTCCTGAGCATTCACTGCCTCATTGCCCTGGTCGTGGTCGCCATTATTTCCATTACCCTCGTTATTACTGTTATTGGCGTTGACGGCAGCTATTGGGGCTCTTACCGCTTGGGCTATGGCAGCATGCCTATCCTGGGTCTGCTTGTCGATGAGGTCGCCAATTCTTTCAAGTGCCCTCGGTACTCCATCCATTCTTGAGTCTTCTGCTACAGGTAGCCTCGAACTAGAGGCTCCGCTCTTGGGCCTTCCAGGTCCCCTAGGTGGGTTACTCATCCTTGTATGCTTTTACTGAGCCTGGACCACCATAATTTCATCAAGAGTCAGTAACTCATTCCTCCAACCAAGTCCAAAGCTACCAAACTATGCCTTAATAGAAACAGTTACAATACAACAACCTTCCACCCAACAAATTCCATAGACACTTCATTAAACAGTCCATGGCTATCACTCCATTCCGTTTACTTTAACGGTTCAGCAAAATTAGTCATGCTCATTTACTCAACAGGCCCAAAATCCAAAATGACTTTCAGCGCTAAACATGGAACTTCATCCTCATAGATCACCACAACCCTGTCAAGACCAAATGCCATTCACATGCGCGAAGTCATATACCATGCATCTTGTGCCTTATTCTAGTAAGTCTCTTAAGGTCTCGTTACCCGTCCTTGTCTCAACTTAATTCTCCTTATCACTCCAATCCTCAATCAATTTTGGATCGAGCTGACCTTTCTCTGATACCAAGCGGATGGGATGTTATGCCTCGCGCCCCGGGTATGAGTGCGCGACTCTCTGTAAGCACAAACTCTCTCTCGAGGTCCCAGGATTCACAAAGGTCGAGAGATGAACCATATTCATAACAAGCGGAAGCGATAATAAACAACTCCTTCGTACAATAATAAAAAGAGACTTGGGTAATGAGCATACCAATAGATACATAGACTCCATCCATATTCGTACAAGAGCACGGGCAAGCTAAACATGCTGGTCAGCAGGGGGTGACAGGGCCAATACAAAAGAGGTTCATCACATCTTCCAAAAGAAATAGACATCGAGGTCACCATCAAAATATCAGACCAGAAATAGAAACTCCTAAGTCAAGCTGCTGGAGTCGTTAGTATCCTCGGTATCCTCAAATGGCTCGTACTCCAAGAGTGTCTCAGAGCAAACCTCCATGGTGTCCTCGAGTGTCTCGTCAGCTGAAGGCTCTACCTGATCATCCTCGGTAGCCTCAATCTTGATGACCTCATCAGTGTCCTCCAAAGTCGAGATTCTTTCAGGAACGTTCCTCAAACCAGCCACTGACCCCATTGGCCTCCACCGAATCCCGAGCGGGATGACACTAGTTAGGGATTACCCCACGGGGTGTCTCAGTGGCGTTAGTGCCCCGTGGAAACATTCCCTACCTTTCTAAACCAGGCCTCGTACCTGTGAGGCTTCCATTTGCTGCCATCCTCATCGGCCCAAACTACGGTGCATTTCCTAACGTACACAGTTCCCCGTCCGTCCGGAAACTCGTCAAGATATACTGATCTCTTTCGGGTCACCAAATCTGATTGGCCATATTCTCACGGCCTAGGATTTGAAAAATGGGGTCCTACAACGGGGTGAGATTTACATCTCAGTAAGGCAGGTCCTAACCTTAGGTTAGGCTGACCATATACTCAGGCGAATGCAATCAAGGATAAAATGCACATGCTATCACAGGAGACATTCAACAGTCATTAAATACCATGCAGGTATAACAAGGGTCAAGCATGCAATCATGGCACCATACACAACATCAAGATTTAAACACACATTATCAAGCCAGATTACACCTTTCACCCTTCCATGCCTTCTCATTATCACACGTGTTTAGAAAGCCTCAGGCTTGGTCCGCGTAAATACACCACAGACCATCTCATTAATAAACTAGCGTAAACACAGCAGGTTTTAAATTTCACTCCAGGCCCGTGTCGACACATCTCAAACTCTGTCCCGCGTTTAAACGCATCAAGACTATGGTCATCTCAACCCCGCGTCTCGTACACATCAGGGTGCCATTCAATTCAAACCCCGTGCTTCAGGGTATCCATCCACATAACCCTACATCTCAACGCCTCGGGATGTCACAATTCCTCAGACATGCCACATGCTCATTTCAATTCATATCACATGCTCAATTTGAAACTCATGTAATGAGCAACACATCAATGGCATGCGAGGCAATTAAATTCGACATTCAAATGCAACAATTGTTTCATGACACAAGCATTGTCAAGCATTCAAGTCATCTATATCTTTCTAGGACGTACATTGGACACTCATGTCATAACCTTCCAAGAACCAATCAAATTCGCACTCAATTCACCCAATCGAGTCCAACCTTCCTATCCAAGGTTTAGAAACTCCTTACCTCAAGCTTAACTCAACAAAAATCACTTCCCAAGCACCTCAATGATTCGGCTCCAAAGTTTCCCAAAACAGGACAACCGTATAACCCTAGGGAATTCCAATCAATTTGTCAATTCTCTCGCTCAAATCACCAATTCATGAAACATAAATCTTATTGACATATTCATCAACACCCTAGCATGTCTTAATGATGAATTTGAGACTAAATTCCAACACCAACAGTCTTCCATAGAATCGGTATGCATAGAACCGAAACAGGGCATTTTCGGCTCTGTGCATATCCCAACTATTCAGCCCTTAAACTAACTTAAATCCTCAATTTATCCACTAATCTACTTGCTAATATGTAGTTCTAAGGGTTGGGAAGCCTCACAAAAAATTTGAAGACAAGGCGACGCCGTAAAGTCCTTGAACGACGCTGGCTCCTCCAAGTCCTCCGACAGTCAATTTTCTGCCCTTCAAACACAAGATCCATTTGGGGTCAAAACTCCAACAAATTCCTCCAAAATTTTTACCACAACTCAGTTTATGTGTCCTCTAAATGTGCACAAATTTAACCGAAAGATTCAAAGGATTCAGGTTCTTACGAAGCCTAAACAATGGCTTACCTCGTCTACTTCTGGGAGAATGGCTGGCCGGAGGTGGCGGTTGGAGTGAGCGAACGACGGCGGCAAAATCGGTCAGCTAGAGCTTCTCGGTAGTAGGAAGAAGAAGAAGAAGAAGAAGAAGAAGAAGAAGAAGAAGAAGAAGAAAACCGACAAAGTGAGGGAGTGTTCGACCAAGAGAGAGAGTGAGTGAGGTATATGCACATTTTCAAGAGTCAACTTGGTTGAATGGTAGGTTAAAAGGTGACTCAATCAACATCATAGCCTAATCCTTTGACACTTGTCTATGTGTCAATCAATGTTCATCCAATGGCTCTTAATTTCTTCAATTTTCGGTAGCCTTGGGGTGTGGTTAATGACCAAAATGCCCTTGTCCAATAATTAAGGCAAGGCTAAGGCTTGAGGGGCAAAATGATAATTTTACTTTTGACGTCCGGAACGTCGTTTTTCTAATTTCATTTTTCTTCGATAAGGCAACGGCTAGTCCAATTATAATGTTGGAATTCTTGATTCTCCATTTTCTTATTTCGAGACTCTTTTCTGAATCATTTATCTATCAGACGTGGTTTCAGCCTATCTTGAACTGATGGACGGCTTTTGTAGACGTTACGCGTATCGACCTTGTGATTCATATCACAATTAGGGCTAGTCAATTCAGGGCGACTTTGGTTGTCATGTAATTGTGAGGGTCTATCACTAGTTCCGATGGTCTCGATCGTCACTGTCCGATTTAGGAAAATTTTACAAATTATACATTGGTTAGGCGGCTTCACTCGCACTCCAATTGTATAACGCTAGTAATGCATTCTTTAATCGTTCTTAGATCGGCCTTTGTATGGCTCTAAATGTCCCATCGATAATCCTTATGGTCAAAGTGCCATTTTCTATTCGAGTTCCCTTGGTTCACGTACCTTGTCTCGCGTTAGCCTCTCCCTTTTGATCAATCAACTCGAGATTGATCATATCCGAGCGAGATACGACTGAAATACATCGTTAGATACTTTCTCATTAATGAGTCCCGAAATGACAGAAAAATCAGAATGTCACAGAAAATTTCTGAGTTGAAAAAAGAGAATTTGAAATAAAGGCAACATGATCTTTCTAAAAATGAAAAGATTGGTTTTCTTTAAAAAGAATATTTTGTTTTAATTTAAAATCATGATCTTCTCAAAAAAGAAATTTCAGATATATAGAAAAATTGTGATATTCTTGAAAAAGATTTTTTCCGTGCTCTAGAAAAGTACAACTCTCTTTCAACTTTCTGTCAAAAGAAAATGATTCTTATAAACAAGAGATTTCGGCCATTCGTAAAAAATTCTCTTTAGGATAAAAAAACTTGAAACATATTCTTTCAATTCAATTTCTACATTACAACAGAAGTGGTCTTGGTTTGGAAAAGGAAACTATCTTATAAAATGATTTTTCAAATTACAAGGAAAGATGAAAACAGTGACCATCAAAGAATTCTTACGGAAAATATTTTCAAAAATAGTTTGTAAAACCTATTGGCCACGAATTTTTCAAGTGTTCAAACTGCAGAGATAAAAATCATTTCAAAAATGTTTGTTCTAAAGTTTGGAGACCAACCAGAGGAATTATAGTTAGAATGGTAGAGCCAACTAACGTAAGTCGGCCTAAAAAGGTTTGGGTATCAAATAGACCATGAATCTACTTATTTGTTGTAGGTACCAAAGGTGAAAAAATGTGGTATCTTGACAGTGGTTGTTCATGGCATATGATAGGTGATTCAAGTAAATTCATAAAGCTATCCCAAAAAATGAAAAAAGCGTGTCATTTGGAGGTAGCAAAGGCAGGATCATCGGCAGAGGCACATTAAAGATTGTAAAGTTAACAATAAACAATGTTTAGCTTGTAGAAGGGCTTAACTACAATCTATTAAGTGTACGTCAACTTTGTGATATTGGTTATAAGATATATTTTCGGGGCTTAAGTACACCCCAAGTGCCACAAATTGTGTATGACACTCACTTTAGTGTCAAAACTTTCAAATCAATTACTTTAGTGCTAATTTTTTGCAACTTCGATCACTAAAGTGCCAACTTCTTTTAAAAATGATTACTTTAGTGCCAACTTCGATTTAAGCTGACGTGGCTCACCGAAAATCCAACACGTGTATTTTTTATTATTATTTGAGCTGATGTGGCTCATCGGAGTTGACACTGAAGTGATCATTTTTAAAAGAAGTTGGCACTGAAGTGATCGAAGTTGCAAAAACTTAGCACTAAAGTGAGTGATTTGAAAGTTTCGGCAATGAAGTAATCAAAGTTAGAAAAACTTAGCACTAAAGTGATCGATTTGAAAGTTTTGGTACTAAGGTGAGTATTGTACACAACTTATGACGTTTGAGGTGTACTTAACCATACTTTCATGAGAACAAATGCACAGGTGAAAACAACAATAATTCATTGGAAGAAAACATGGGAATATCTATCTACTAGATGTATGCTCAAATGAAGAAAAATGTCGTGTTTCTATTAAAGAAGAGTTAGATCTTTGGCACATAAAGCTTGTGCATATTAATCACAAACAAATAGCCTAGCTATCCTAAAAAAGGCTGCTATGATGACTTCTTAAGGTCAAATTTGAGAAATCTGAGTTTTGTGTAGCATGTACATTCGGGAAATAGGTAAGGAGTTCCTTTAAACTAATCGATACTATGTCTTCTAATCGAGCTTTGTAGATATTACATATGAATATATTTGGGCCTACACGAAGTCAAAATCTCGGTGGTAAGAGGTATTGTCTGGTTATTATAGATGATTATATCGTTTTACTTGGGTTTATTTTCTTGTTCACGAAAACGAAGCTTTCTTACATTTTTCTAGTTTTACAAAAATGGTTCAAATTGAAAAAGGTTATGCCATTTCTTGCATTAAATTAGATCATGTGGGAGAATTTGAAAATCAAAGTTTTTCAAATTTTTGAAATGAAAATGGTTTGCAACATCATTTTTCAACTCCCTATACTCCATAAGGAAATGAAGTCGTAGAGAGGAAAAATGGTTCTCTACAAGAAATGGCGAGAACACTTTTAATTGAAAGCAAAATTTCCTCATATTTTTGGGCAGAGGCAGTCCCAACCGCTTGCTATATTTCTAACCATGTGTATCTCAGGCCAATGTTAGATAAAACCTCATATGAACATTTTAGAGGGAGAAAACCTAATATTTCTTACTTTAAAATCTTTGGTTGCAAATGCTTTGTGCTAAAAAATGCAAATGATAGAATTGGTAAATTTGATGAGAAATTTGACAAAGCAATCATCATTGGATACTCTACTATAATCAAAGCTTACAGGATCTTCAACAAAAACTCACGGACTATGGAAGAATTGTCACGCCCTGCACCCCGGGCACGGGCGCGCGACTCCCTGCAAGTGAACTCTCGAGTCTCAGGATTCAGTTATCGAGAGATGCACAATAAAAGAAGCATGCGGAAGCAATAACATATACTCCTCCGTACAAACATCCGTGGGAACTTGGATAGCGAGAACATAACATGTATACATAACATTCCAAGAGTTCGTACAAAAGCGTAGGAGAACTAGTCCTACAGATGAGTTGGGGTAACGATATTGCGTCAAAGACATCCATAACAAGTCTTAAAGAGAAACTGGCCTATGAGACCATCATCAAAAGAAAACTACAACAAGTTAGAAACCACTGAGTTGAACCGCTAGAATCGTCGGTCTCCTCAGCATCCTCTATAGTCTTGTAGTCGGAAAAGCTCTCGGAACGCACGTCCACGGTGTCCTCCATCGTGTCGGCCCCCTGCTCGTCCTCTGAGGTATCAATCTCAATCACCTCAATTGTGTCCTTCAAGGTAGGGGTCTTTTCGAGTATGTTCCTCGAACTAGTTATAGATCTCTCGATCTTCACATAATCTCGAGTGGGATGACACTAACTAGTAATAACCCTACAGGGTACCTTGTAGACTTCAATGGTCCAATAGTAACCTCACCTACCCTATGAAACCAAGCTTCAAACCTATGAGGCTTCTAGCCCTTTTTACCCTTATCGATCCAAACTACTGTACACTTTCTAACGTACACAGTTCCCCATCCGTCTGGAAACTCGTCAAAATACGCAGTCATCTCCTTTTGGGTCATCTAGTCTGGTCAGCAACATCCTCACGGTCTAGGATATGAAAATGTGGTATCACAACGGGGTGAGATTCACATCTCAGTAAGATAGGTCCTAACCCTAAGTCAAGTCGACTGTACACCTAGATGAATGCAATCATGAACAAGAATACATAGACAACATCATACGGCATTCATCAATCAAATATGTCACAATGATGCAAGCGATTATCAATCACACAACGGGGCATCATAACTTGTTGATCGAGTCAGGCATATAGTACAAATTCAAGCCACGCGTTCCATCATTCCGAACTTTCTCAAGAATCATGCTCACGTTTAAAATGCCTCAGGCTCGGTACGCGTCAATAAGCCTCAGACCATCAGATTGGTAAACCCGCGTAAACGCATTAGGTTTTTAAATGCCATTCCAGGTCTGTGTCAACTCATATTCATTCTCGTCCCGCATCTCAACGCGTCAGGACATTGGCCATTTAACCCTGCGTCTCAACGCATCAGGGTGCCAACCGTCACAACCTCGCGTCACAACACCTCAGGGTATCACAAATCCTCATGCATGCTGGATATCATTTCAAATCAAACTTCATGATTAAGCACAAGCTCACGCATCAAGCTAGATATCTATGGCATGCAAGGAAATCAATTTTATCACTCACACAAGACAATCAACTCATGGCATATATATTAAGCAAGCATTTAAGCAATCATCCATCCACCGTGACGAATATTGGACAATTATGCCATAACTCACGAAAACTAACTTAATCTGCACCAAAATCATCCAGTTGAATCCAATCCTTCTAACCAAAGTTTAGGAACTCCTTATCTTGAGCTTAAATCGACAAAAATCTTCCTATAAGCACTTCAAAGGTTCGGCCCCGGAGATTCCAAAATAGGGCAGCCGTCCACCTAAGTTAGTTCAATCCATTTCATCAATTTTTTCTTGTCAAATCCTCAATCACCAAGCGTCAACCTCAATAACATATCCATTGACATTCTAATACATCTCAACGAAGAATTTAGAGCTCGTTGACACCATGAACAACCCCCAAGATTTCGGTATGAAAAGAACCGAAACAGAGCATTTTCGGTTCTGTGCATATCTCACTCAATTAGTCCATAAGCTACCCTAAATCCTCAAATTATCCACTAAACTACTTGCTAACATGAGGTTCTAGGTGTTGAGGAGCCTCACCAAAAATTTGAGGTCAAGGCGACGTCAAATGGTCAACGAACAGCGTCGAGTTCTCTAAGCCCTCTATTGGTCAGTTTCTGCCCTTCAAACACAACACCCATTTGAGGTCAAAACTCTATCAAATTCAGCCCAAATTTTTACCACAATTCAGTATATGAATGTCCTAGATGTCCACAAAATTTGGTCAAAAGATTGGGACAATTCAAAGTCCAATGGAGCTCAAAAGTCGACTTACCTCCAGCTGTGATGGATTCCGTCGACTCTCGAGAAAACGGCTGGCCGATACTCCTCGGTGGGTCAAACGCCGAGCTATCACTTGAAAGTGGTTGGCAAGAGGATGAAGAAGACATTGGTGGTTGGCTCGACGGCTGGAAGTTATCAGAGGAGGTGCTCGATGGCGGCGAAGTGTTGGACAAAACCTGGTTGATGCGGAGTAGTTCTCGGATGAAGATGGAGAACGATGAAGATGAAGAGGGAGGTGGCTATGGAGGGGGTTCGTTTGAGAAAGAGGAGGAGAGGGTATATACTCCAATTGGCTTGGTCAACATGGAAGAATGGTAGGTTAAAAGTGGGTTAATAAATGCCAAAGCCTAATCCAATGACGCTTATCCACTAGTCAATCAAGGGCTCATCCAAGGGCTGTCATTGTCTCTAATTTTCGGCAGCTATAGAGGGGGTGTTAATGACCAAAATTCCTTTATCCATTTATTAAGGCAATGTCAAGACTTGAGGGGCAAAATGGTAATTGTACCCTCGACGTCCGGAACGTTATTTTTCTGATTCAAATCTTCTTCAATGAGGCGACGCCCAATCAAATTATAATGTTGGAATTCTTGGTTCTTCATTTTCTAATTTTGAGACTCGTTTCTAAATCATATTTTTGTCAAATGTGACTCCAGTCTATCCCGAACTGACGAGTGGTTTTTGCAGACATTATGCGTGTCGACTCTATGATTCATATCACATTTAGGGCTCGTCAGTTCATAGCTACTTTAGTTATCATGTAATTGCGAGGGTTTATTACTAGTTCCGACGGTCTCGATTGTCACCGTTCGATTTAGAAAAATTTTACAAATTATATATTGGTTAAGCGGCATCACCCGCGCTCTAATTTTATAACGCTAGCAATGCATTCCTTAATCTTTCTTAAATCGGCCTTTTATGGCTCTAAATGTCCCCTCGACAATCCTTATGGTCAAAGTGCCATTTCCTATTCGAGTTCCCTAGGCCCACGTACCTTGTCTTACGTTAGTCTTTCCCTTTTGATCAGTTAACTCGAGATTGATCAGATCTGAGCGAGATACGTCTGAAACTCATTGTTAGATATATTCTCATTAATAAGTCTCAAAATGACAGGAAAATCAGAATGTCACAAGAATTAATGAATGTAAAGTTTGATGAAAATAGTGTTCCGTATATCACTCAAGACGAAGAAGAAGATGCAGGGCATTCTTTTACAAACAAAGAAGGAGAACAAACAAACTCTACGGTTGTCTCTACTCAATCTGACTCTACTGAAGATTAGTCTGGCTTTACAGATGACAATCAAAAAGAAAAGTACGATCACAACTGGAAGCACAAGTTAAGTCATCCATTGCAACTAGTTCTTGAAAACGTGAAAGATGGAATCAAAACTCGAGCTTCTTTTAAGGATGTGAAAGGAACTTTGGCTCTCATTTCTGAAATAGAACCAAAAGATTTTCACAGATGCACTATCAAATGAAAGCTAGATAGAGGCAACATAAGAAGAATTATTGCAATTCAAAATAAGTCAAGTATGGGAATTAATACCAAAACCAAAAGATCAGCCTGTCATTGGCGCAAATGGGTTTTTAGAAACAAGCTTGATGATAAAGGAAGAGTTACAAGGAGCAAAACAAGGTTAGTCGCAAAAAGATACTTACAAGAGGAAGGAATTGACTATGATGAAACTTACACACCGACAACCGGGTTAGAAGCTATTAGAATTTTACTTGTATATGCATGTTATTATGGCTTCAAACTTTTTCAAATGGATGCCAAAAGTGCATTCTTAAAAGGCTACATCAAAGAAGATGTGTATGTAGAACAACCACCAAGATTTGAAGATCCCAAAAAATCCGACCACTTTTACAAGTTGAACAAAGCCTTGTATGGTCTAAAACAAGTACCACGTGCGTGGTATGAAAGGCTGAGCACTTTTCTTATTAAGAATGGTTTCAAAAAATGTAAGGTAGACATCGCCATTTTTATTCAAAGAAATGTAAGAATATTCTTCTTGTACAAATATATGTTGATGATATAATTTTTGAATCTACTAATGAAACTTTATGCAAAGATTTCTCGCAAATCATGGCAAATGAGTTTGAAATGAGTATGATGGGTGGTCTTCAAGTAAAACAAAACAAGAACGACACTTTCATTTGTCAGGAAAAATATGCAAAGGAACTTACAAAAAGGTTTGGACTTGACAAATAAAAGAAAACTAAGACACCACTATCTCATTCAAAATTTGACAATTATGAATTGGTAAAAAGATTTATCAAAAGCTCTATAGAAGCATGCTAGGGTCATTATTTTATCTTACTGCATCTAGACCAGATATTATTTTTAGTGTTTGCATGCGTGCTCATTTTCAATCTGATCTAAAAGAGTCACATCTTACTACTGTTAAAAGAATTATTAAATATGTTAGCACATATTCTTCACTCAAATTATGGTATCCTTAGTGTTCAAATTTTATTATTATAAGATATTCTGATGCTAACTATGCTGGATGTCGTATTGATAGAAAAGCACCTCTGGGACATGTTAATTGATGGGAAATATGGTTGTCTCATGGTTTTCTAAGAAGCAAAGCACAATGGCTCTATCAACAGCAGAGACAGAATACGTCGCTTTCAAAAGCTGCTGTGCACAAATCTTGTGGATGAAACAACAACTTAGTGACTTCGGTATTGAGGAATCCAATATTGAAATAAAGTGCGATAATACAAGCATTATCAACTCGACAAAGAATCCTATCCTCTATTCAAGAGCAAAGTACATAGAAATTAAGCATCATTTCATACGAGATCACGTGCAAAATGATGACATTCATATATTGATTCCAAGAATCAATTGGCTGATATAACCTCTTGAAAAGGCAAGTTTCGTATTTATTAGAGAAAAAGTTGGCATTATGAGACCTTTTTATGAGAACTGAGTAGATGCAAAAGAAGGATGTTCTCGTAAAAGGAAATTAAATCCCTTCAAATCAAGCAAAATCAGGTAAAAAACAATGATACGCTCACAATATCTTTTATTGTCTAAATTTTCCTTTACGTCTAAAGATATTTGTAATTGATTTGTGTAAATATTTTCTTTTCTAGAAAAACTACCCGCTATCAATTTTCAAATCCCTATTTTCTTGGATATTTTTGAAATTTGCACGAAAACTGCCTTTAATAAACCGTTCCCTCTCTCTATAAAAAGGAACGGGTTTCTCATCTTAATCCAAACCACCCTCGTAAAAATCTACCCTCATTCTTCGAAAAGATTCAAACACTCTCTATAAACCTTTCTCTTTCTTGACAATGCCTCGCAAATTACCCCCATGACATTCTCGTTTTCCTATCATTTTAAAACTTATCAATGAGAATATATCTAACGATGTATTTCAGTCTTATCTTACCCGGATCTGATCAATCTCGAGTTAATTGACCAAAAGAAAAGTTTAACGCAAGACAAGGTACGTGGACCTAGGGAACTCTAATAGAAAATGACACTTTGACCATAAGGATTGTCGAGGGAGTATTTAGAACCATTAAAGATCGATCTAAGAACGATTTCGGAATGCATTGCTAGTGTTATACGATTGGGGTGTCACAAAGCTCTAATTTCATCGTTGAGACGTTCAATAGACATGTTATTGAGGTTTATGCTCCGTGGTTCGACGATTGTGTGAGAAAAATTGATGAAATTGATTGGATTCCCCTAGGTTATACGGCTGCCCTATTTTTGAACCCTAAAGGCCGAATCCTTAGTGTGCTCGAAAGGAGAATTTTGTTGATTTAAGGCTAAGGTAATGAGTCTCTAAACCTTGATTAAGAGGATAAGCCTCTACTGGATGAATTGGATTCAAATTGGGTGAATTTTCGCGAGCTTATTATATGATTGTTCAATGTCAATCATTGTGGTTTGGCAAATGCGAGTATGCTTGTTTAATGTATACACCTTGTATCGAATGTCATTTTATGAGTGATGAATTTGATTACCTCGCATGCCGTAGACTCTTAGTCCAATGCATGGGCTTGTACTTGATCATGAATTCTTGATATGGAAGGGAATTTGGCATGCTTGGGAACTCTTAGCACCTTGATGCGTCGAGACACGGGGTTGTAATGGCCAATATCCTAATGCGTTGAGACGCGAGATGAGATTGTATATGTGTCGACATAGGCCTTGAATAGCATTGAAAACCTGATGCGCTTAACACGGGTTTATGTATATGATGGTCTGAGGCGTAACGACGCGGGCCAAGCCTGAGGTGTTTTGACGCGGACGGGAATTGTGAGACAGTTCTGGAGGATGGAATGTATGCCTTAACCTTGTGTTTTAATGCCTGACTTGAGTTATAAGTTATGTGATATGTGTGCATGAAAATCACTCTTTTATTTCCTTATGGCATGTTATGCCTGATGTTTGCCTTATATTGATGAGAGTGTCCATGATCATTACTTACATTCATCTGGGAGTACTATCAGCCTGACCTAGAGTTAGGACTTATCTTATTAAGATGTAAATCTCACCTTATCGTGGGGCTTTACTTTTTCAGATCCCAAACCCTAAAGATGCTACCAATACGTTTAGGCGATCTGGAAGAAATGACCGCCTATTTTAATGAGTTTCCTAACGGTTGGGGTACCGTTTATGTGAGGAAGTGTACAGTTGTATGGGTTGACGAGGGATGTAAGGACTGAAAATCACATCGGTTCGAGGCCTGGTTTCGTAGGGTAGGTGAGGTCACTACCGGTCCGTTGAAGTCCATGGAGGTGCCTTGAGGAGTCATACTTAGCTGGTGTCATCCTACTCGGGATTTAGTAGAGATATAGGTGTATGTAGCTGGATCGAGGAATGTACTTGAGAAGACTCCTATTCTGGAGGACACTATTGAGGTGATAGAGATCGATGCCTCTGAGGATGAACTAGAGGATGCCACGATGGATGACTCAGTGGATATGCGTTTTGAGACTTTCTCGGACTGTGAGCCAGAGAGGATGAGGACGAGATCGATGGATCTAGTGGTACGACCTAGGAGTTTTCTGACTTTACTTAGTAGTCTCTCTCTGGTGACCCTCGTAGCTTGTAATCTTTTGGGGACTTAGAACTAGTTGTCTTTTGGTTAAGTCTCATTCACCCCGATTCGTCAGCAGGTTTAGCTGACCTGCGCTTTTGTAAGAACTCATGTTGATGTATATATTATGTTCTCGTTATTCAAGTTCCCATCAATTTATGTACGGAGGTGATAGTCATATTTTGTTTCCGCATGCTTGTTTACATTATGCATCTCTCGATAAGTGATTCTTGGGTCTCAAGAGTACAGGGAAGGAAGTTGCGCGTTCGTGCTCGAGGGTGCAGGGCGTGACATCCACGCTTGTTTGGTATCAGAGCAACGTCTGCTCGATCCAAGTTGATTGAGGATTAAAGTAATAAGAAGAAATAAATTGGGACTAATTGGGTAGCAAGACCTTAGGAGACTCGTTAGAATTAGGCATGAAGTGCATGGCATATGACTTGGCGCATGTGGTTGACATATGATATTGGCATGATTGTGGTAGTTTTGCGAAGGGCAAGCTTTGTACGTAGTAGTAAGAATTATTCTTGAACTTCGAATTGTTGAGTAAATGAGTATAGCTGGTTGGGATGAACCGCTGAAGTGAATGAAATTGAATAGTAGTTGTGACTCTCTGATCGACATACACTTGGGAAGGACTATGTGGATGATTGCCTTTTAGTGTGTGCTTTTAAGATATGATTTAGTATCGTTGGACTTGACTAGATGAGTAAGTCTCTAATTCCCTAGTGGAATTATAGTGGTCCAGGTGTAGTTAGGGTGGACAAGATGTGCAATCCGCCTAGAAGACGTGGAAGACCTAAGAGCGGAGCTTCTAGCTCGAGACTGTTTGTGGCGAAAGACCCAAGGATGGATGGAGTGCTGAGAGCACTAGAAAGAATTGGTGATCTTATCGACAAGCAAACCTAGGATAGGGATGTTGCCATTGCTCAAGCCGTAAGAGCTGCTATAGCTGCCGTTAATGTAAATAGCGGCAATAATGGAGGTAATGGGAATAGTGACGATAATGACCAGGGCAATGAAATAAGCAATGCTCAGAAAGAAGGTGTCGCGGCTAGACAAATGGGCCAACTTGTCGAATAGTTTATTAAGTTGAAACCGACCTAGTTCGACAGGACTGGAAACCCTGAATTGGCACCAAGGTGGATAGAAAAGCTCAAGAAAGCTTTTGGAGTCTTAATATGTACGGACGAGGAAAAGGTATTACTAGCGGTGTACCAGCTGGAAGGTATCGCTAATGACTGGTGCAGCGCGATCAAGAACGGAGTATTTTCGGAGGGAACGACCTTGACTTGGAATGCTTTTATTACAACATTTAATGACAAGTACTTTTCCGAAACGGCGTGTGAGAGGAAGCAAGTGGAATTTCTACAGTTTTGCGAAAATCATCTAACGGTGGATCAATATAAAGCTGAATTCGCCAGATAGTCGAGGTACGTGCCTAGATCAATTGAGGACTTGCTGGAAAAGGCACGAAGATTTCGAGATGGATTAAGGCCTAAGCTTTGTAGTCAGATGGTGGCTTTGAACTTGAGAACTTACAAGGAAATATATGAACAGGGACAGATGATCGAGAGGGACATGAAAGAGAGGATTACCGCATCTGAATTGCGATTTAGCTTATTCCGAGATAACCGCGAGATCGGTAAAAGACCTATGTCGGGCAACAGACGCTTTATCCCTCTAGTGAGGAAGAATATAGGGAAGCCGCCGCATCAAACAAACTAGAACTGTCGCCTTTGTGGTAGGAGGCACGGTAATGGACCCTGTTCGGCTAGGACCGGAACGTGCTTCAAGTGTGGTTAGTTGGGCCTTCAAATGAGAACCTGCCCCAATCAAGCTCTAGTGACTAGATTTCAAGGGCAACGACCACAGGCAAGACCATCAACTATAGTTCCCTAGAACGATCAAAACTAACCCCCACCTCAAGGAAGAAAGTACGTTGTGGCACGCATGGAAGCGGAAGAAGCACCTGACGTGGTCACAGGTATGATTTATTTATGCGACCAAGCCGCTTATGCCTTATTTAGTCCTAGCGCTTCACATTCTTTCGTGTCCGCTCAATTTGCTGATTTGGTTGGTATGAAGTTAAAACCGTTGAATGTGATATTGCATGTTGCCACCCCGTTAAAGGATAATGTGTTGGTTTCATTAGGCTGTGTGGACTGTAAGATAGTAATCGGTGGTAGCGAAGAGAGTATAGATTTGACTGTGTTGCCTATGTGTGACTTTGACGTGATTATTGGGATGGACTGGTTGGGTAAGCAAAGGGTAGTAGTCGATTGTGGTAGCAAAGTAATCCGTTTTTATTTGGATGGCCGCCCAAATTTTATATTTGCGGGAAGTCGAGGAGGAACATCGATTTTTTTAGTCTCATCGCTTGAAGCGGTAAAGCTGATAACCGAAGGATGTCAAGCTTACTTAGTCGCAGTTATGGATATAACTGCCGTGGAACCTAAATTAGAAAATATTCCGATAGTGTGTGAATTTCCTGATTTCTTTCCTCAAGAATTGCCAGAATTGCCATCGGAGCGAGAAATTGAATTCGTGATCCAATTAGCTCTCAGAACAGAGCCAATCTCGAAGGCGCCATATCGGATGTCCTTATCGGAACTGAAGGAATTAAAGGTGCAAATGCATGAATTGTTAAATAAAAGATTTATTCGATCGAGTGTGTCACTCTGGGGAGCGCCAGTATTGTTTGTGAGGAAAAAGGACAGATTCCTACGCTTACGCATTGATTATAGACAGTTGAGTCAAGTAACTATAAAGAATAAATATCCACTACCGAGGATTAATGATTTATTCGATCAGTTGCACGGAGCTTCTGTATTCTCTAAAATAGACCTGAGGACTAGTTATCATCAGTTGAGAATTAAGAAAGAGGACATACCGAAAATAGCTTTTAGGATAAGGTATGGTCACTACAGTTCACCGTTATGCCTTTTGGATTGACCAATGCTCCAGCTGCATTTATGGATTTAATGCATCGAGTGTTCAAGGAATTCTAGGATAGATTTGTCATAGTCTTTATCGATGATATTCTAATCTATTCAAAAAGTGACGAAGAGCACAAAAGGCATTTGAAGATCGTTTTGCAGACTTTGAGAGAACACTCGTTTTACGCTAAGTTTAGCAAATGCGAGTTCTGGCTGAATAAAGTGGCATTTCTTGGTCATGTGGTATCTGGAGAAGGAATTACTGTAGATCCTGCAAAGACTGAAGCCATTATGAATTGGCACAGGCCGACTACAATTACGAAAGTTCGAAGTTTCCTAGGATTGGTAGGGTATTACCGACGCTTTGTGGAAAAGTTTTCATCCATAGCCATTCCATTGATGAGATTGACGAAGAAAGAAACTAAGTTTGAATGGACATGTAAGTGTGAATGGAGCTTCCAAGAGCTTAAGCATCGGTTGACGATTACACCGGTATTAACGATCCCATTAGGACTTAGAGGTTATGAGATATATAGCGATGCTTCGTTAAAAGGACTGGGTTGCGTGTTGACGCAGCATGGAAGAGTGGTCGCCTATGCGTTGCGACAACTGAGATCACACGAGATGAATTATTCAACTCATGACTTGGAATTGGCTGCAATCATCTTCGCCCTGAAGATTTGGAGGCATTATTTGTGTGGCGAAAAGTTTCAGATTTATACAGATCACAAGAGCCTGAAGTATCTCTTTTCCCAAAAGGAATTAAATATGAGGCAACGCCGATGGATGGAGCTGCTTAAAGATTATGATTGCGATATTTTATATCATCTTGGAAAAGTGAACAGAGTCGCGGATGCACTCAGTCAAAAATCAAGCATTGCTTGCCTATGGGTTAAAGGATGATCATTACTCGAAGAATCAAGGGATTCTGAATTCAAGTTGGAAGTCTGTTAACTGTCCAGTTTGGTAGCAACTTTGAGAATAGAACCTGAGATCTAATAAAGGATAAAACCCTTGCTACTTACGGACCCAGAAATTCAAAAGATCCTCAAAATGGACACAACAAAAAGGAAACTAGAGTTCCAAGTGTTAGAAGACGGAGTTTTGAAATTTCGAGGGAATCTATGCACGCCCAATGACAAGGTGCTTAGGGAAAAGATCCTATCAGAGGCTCCCCGAAGCAATTACAGTATTCACCCATGTAGCACGAAAATGTACCAGAACCTACATCAACATTACTGGTGGAACGGGATGAAAGTAGATGTGGCTAAATATGTGGCAAAGTGTTTGACGTGCCAGCAGGTAAAGGCACAACACTATAAGTTCGGTGGATTGTTATAACCATTGAAAATTCCTGAATGGAAATGGGAACATGTGATAATGGATTTTGTGATGGGATTGCCAAGGAGCCAAAGAGGTCACGATTCCATTTGGGTAGTCGTGGATAGATTGACCAAGTCTGCGCATTTCATTCCGGTGTGAAAGAACTTCGCGATAGATAGGTATGCCGAGCTGTATATGCATCACATAGTATGGTTGCATGGGGTACTTGTGACGATTACATAAGACCGAGACCCTAAGTTCACAGCAAATTTCTGGAAGAGCCTTCAAGATGCCATGGGGACTCGACTGCAGTTCAGTACGGCATATCATCCACAGACGGATGGACAATCGGAGAGAACAATCCAGACCCTCGAGGACATGTTACGAGTATGTGTTATAGACTTCAAAGGCGGATGGGAGGATCAATTACATTTGGTAGAGTTTGCGTGTAACAACAGTTACGAACAAAGCATTCAAATGACACTTTTTGAAGCGTTGTATGGAAGAGTTTGCAGAACCCCGATTTGCTGGGACGAAGTGGGAGAGAGAAGTATTACAGGACCATAGTTAGTAGAACAATCAGTGGAGGCTGTGAAGATAATCCAAGATAGGCTGAGGACGACAAAGAGTCGCCAGAAAAGCTATGCTAACAAACGACACAAGCCCTTGGAGTTTCAAGTTGGTGATCATGTTTTCCTTAAAGTTTCACCGATGTGAGGACTGTCTCAGTTTGGAAAGAAAGGGAAGCTGAGCCCAAGGTACGTAGGTCCTTTTGAGATTTTGGAACGGATTGGAACTTTGGCCTATAGGCTTACCTTACCGCCTAGCTTATCTCAAGTACACAACGTTTTTCATGTGTCAATGCTAAGGAAGTACGAGCCAAACCCGACGCATGTGTTGGATTATGGGACTATCGAAGTGGGTGATAGGCTGTCATATGTGGAAAAGCCAGTCAGAATTGAAGGTCGAAAGGAGCAAGTTCTAAAAAACAAGACGATCCCACTAGTTAAAGTAATTTGGGAACACCATGGAACCGAAGACGTTAAGTGGGAAAGCGAAAAAACGATGGGGTGTCAATACCTCAATTTATTTGAATAGCTGGACTTATTGCAAATTTCAAGGATGAATTTTTTGTAAGGGGGAAGAGTTGCGACATTTCGGTTTTCCTATCATTTCGAAACTTATCAATGAAAACATATTTAACGATGTATTTCAGTCTTATCTCGTTCGGATCTGATCAATCTCGAGTTAACTGACTAAAAGGGAAAGGCTAACGCAAGACAAGGTACGTGGACCTAGGGAACTCTAATAGGAAATGACGTTTTGACCATAAGGATTGTTGAGGGAGTATTTAGAACCATTAAAGGCCAATTTAAAATGATTCCGGAATGCATTGCTAGCGTTATATGATTGACGCACGGGTGATGCCGCTTAACCAACGTGTAATTTGTAAAATTTTCTTACATCGAACGATGACGATCATGACCGTCGGAGCTAGTAATAGACCATCGCAATTACATGATAACCAAAGTCGACATGGACTGACGAACCCTAAGTGTGATAAGAATCATAGAATTGATACGTGTAACGTCTGCAAAAGCTGCCCGTTAGTTCAAGATAGTCTGAAATTACATTTGAGAGAGAAATGACCCAAGGACGAGTCTCGAAATTAGAAAATGGAAAGCAAAGAATCCCAACATTTTAATCGAATTGGATGTCACCTCATCGAAGGAAATTTGAATTGGAAAAACGACGTTCCGGACGACGAGAGCAAAATTACCATTTTGCCTCTTAAGGTTTGACTTTGTCTCAATAAATTGAAGAAGTACATTTTGTTCATTGACCATCCCCCAGGGTTGCCAAAAATGAGGATTAATATGGACCATTGGATGATCAAATTATTGACAAAGAGACAAGCGTCATTGGATGGTCAAATGACATTAATTACTTGACTTTTTACTACCATTCCTTGTGTTGACTAAGGTGAAAATTGGTGTATAGCCCATCTTCTTCTTCCTCAGCCAAAGACCCTCTCTCCATAGCCATTCTTCTTATTCTTCTCTTCTCTTCAGCCGAACCGTTGCCACCTGACCAGCTCCTCTCGTTGGCTTTGCCGTTCTTTTCCGCCACTTCCGGCCGTCACTTGACCTCACGCTGACCACCCACCTGACCCTCAGCCTTTTTTCGATAACCTCCAAGTGGAAGCTCGGCCATTTGACACCGGTGGAGCTTCGGCCAACCATTTTTCCAAAAGCAGATAGATTTCGACGCTGCAGAGAGTAAGTTTTCGTTCAGACTCCGTAGGACCTCGTTTTGCTTCAAACTTCCAGTAAAATTTTGTAGACATATAGTACACTTGTATACTGAGCTGAGGTAATAAGTTTGGCTAAATTTAATGGAGATTTGATGATGAAATGGTGTTGTTTTCGAAGGACAGAATCTGACCGGCGGTAGGACTCGAAGAACCAAGACTGTTTTGGGACTTCCGAACGTCGACTTGACCTCAAATTTTTGGTGAGGCTCTATTAGACCTATGACTATATGTTAGCAAGTGAATTATGTGATAAATTAAGATTTAAGGATGAGTTATGGACTGATTAATTGACTATAGGGAATAACCGAAATCCCTTGTTTCGGTTAGTGCAAACCGAGACCTTAATGGGGCTGTTTGGGGTGTCGTCAAGCTCTAATTTCATCGTTGAGACAAACTAGGATGTCAATTAGCATGTTATTGAGGTTATGCTCCGTGGTTCGATGATTGGGCTAGAAAAATTACTGAAATTTATTGGATTCCCCTAGGTTGTACGGCTGCCCTGTTTTTGGACCCTAAAGGCCAAATCCTTGGTGTGCTCGACAGGAGAATTTTGTTGATTTAAGCCTAAGGTAAGGAGTCTCTAAACCTTGGTTAGGAGGATAGGCCTCTACTGGATGAATTGGATTCAATTGGGTGAATTTTCGTGAGCTTATTATGTGATTGTTCAATGTTAATCATTGTGGTTTGGCGAATGCGAGTATGCTTATTTAATGTATACGCCTTGTATCGAATGCCATTTTATGAGTGATGAATTTGATTGCCTCGCATGCCGTAGACTCTTAGCCCAATGCATGGGCTTGTACTTGATCATGAAGTCTTGAGATGGAATGGAATTTGGCATGCTTGGGAACTCTTGGCACCTTGATGCGCGAGACGCGGGGTTGTAATAGCCAATACCCTGATGCGTCGAGACGCGAGATGAGATTATATATGTGTCGACACAGGCCTTGAACGGCATCGAAAACTTGATGCGTTTAACGCGGGTTCATGTATATGATGGTCTGAGGCGTAATGACGCGGACCAAGCCTGAGGCGTTTTGACACGGGCAGGAATTGTGAGACAATTTTGGAGGATGGAATGTACACCTTAACCTTGTGTTTCAATGTCTGACTTGAGTTATAAGTTATGTGATATGTGTGCAAGAATATCACTCTTTTGTTTCCTTATGGCATGTTATGTCTGATGTTTGCTTTATATTGATGAGAGTGTCCATGATCATTGCTTGCATTCATTTGAGTGTATTGTCAACCTGACCTAGAGTTATGACTCATCTTACTGAGATGTAAATCTCACCCCGTCGTGAGACCTTATTTTTTCATATCCCAAACCCTGAAGATGCTACCAACACGTTTGAGCAATTCAAAAGAAATGGCCGCCTATTTTGATGAGTTTCCTGACGGTCAGGGTACCGTTTATGTGAGGAAGTGCATAGTTGTATGGGTTGACGAGGGAGGTAAGGACTGAAAATCACATAGGTTCGAGGCCTGATTCCGTAGGGTAGATAAGGTCACTACCGGTCAGTTGAAGTCCACGGAGGTGCCTCGAGGAGTCATACCTAGCTGGTGTCATCCTACTCGGGATTCAGTGGAGGTAGAGTGTTTGTAGCGGGATCGATGAATGTACTTGAGAAGACTCCTATCCTAGAGGACACTGTTGAGGTGATAGAGATCAACGCCTCTAAGGATGAACTGGAGGATGCCAAGATGGATAACTCAGTGGATGTGTGTTCTGAGATTTTCTCGGACTATGAGCCAGAGAGGATGCAGACGAGACCGATAGATCTAGTGGTTCGACCTAGGGGTTTCTTGACTTTACTTAGTAGTCTTTCGCTGGTGACCCTCGTAGCTTGTAATTTTTTGGGGACTTAGGACTAGTTTCCTTTTGGTTAAGTCCCGTTCACCCCGATCCGTCAGTAGGTTTAGCTGACCTGCGCTTTTGTAAGAACTCATGTTGATGTATATATTATGTTCTCGTTATCCAGGTTCCAATTGATTTATGTACGAAGGTGATAGTCATATTTCGTTTCCGCATGATTGTTTACATTATGCATTTCTCGACAAGTGAGTCTTGGGCCTCAAGAGTACAGGGAAGGAAGTTGCGCGGTCGTGCTCGAGGGCGTTGGGCGTGAGAAACCTCCCATAGACCATAGAAACATTCCAAGACAGTTCGCTGATTCAGAGACCTTCAGCCTTGGTTGCTAGATTTTCCAAAAAGGGGCCTTCGAAGATCGATCTAGTGGACGAAGACTCCGACCGCATGTCAGTGTTTTCAAAGGAACATGGGTCAAGTGGGTCTGCAAACTCGCCTCCGAAGGAAGCATATATTCAGGTTTTTAAAACCCCTAATACTCATCTGGGTTCAGGTTCGGATGTTTCGATCCCCTTTTCTTTAGAAACTTTGAAGGGAATCAAGAAATCGACTTTTGGCTTCGATTCTGAGTCTCTATTGAGACAGAAGTTATGAAGTTAGAGCAATTGTCTGGATCTTTTGAAGTAGGAGAAAAGAGCGCAGGGACTTTAAAGGGTAAAGCGAAAGTAGTCGAAGAAGAATATGGGAAATTTGATTTTGAGGAAGAAGAAATAGAGGAAGCTGTGTAAAAGGTTAAGACTAGTGATGATGATGACCGGGTGTTTGAACACTTTCGTCACTTTGGTGGTTTTGCAAAAGATACTAAATTCAGACCTAAATTGTTTAAATCTCAAGAACACCTAGACTCTTTCGATGGTTTCTTGAAAAGGAAGGTAGTGCCTCATAAGACTGTCGATTTTCAGTATCTCGATAGTCATGATGTCACTGTCTTTGAAATGTTTGAGAAGCTAGACTTGGTAAATTTCTGCATCGACTCAAAAGTTGTCTATCCAGAACTTTTGGCTCTATTCTACTCGAATCTTCATTTTACAAAAAATCCAAACAGGATGACATTCACGATTGGAGATTTTTGGTATGTTGTAACTACTGAGTTATTGGCATCTGTCATTGGCGTGAGTGTATCTCAGTTTGTGAAGATAGATATCCAGCCGAATAAGGCTTATAAGTTAATTACTGAAGATAATCACTTCAAAGGAACCACATACCGGATGATCGATTCATCACAACATTTTTCGTTGGTCGTACAAAACTTTGGAGTTATGTTCGACTCTCGACTTTTATTATACTTTTTCATTACGCCGTCGACTTGTCGGTTGCGGCTCGTAGCATGGACTGTGTATCCCCATGAGCTACCGCAGGAATTATTCATTCTAATTCACAAAACTTCACTTTTGCTGTACAATTTTTTTTTAAAAAAAGGGGACCACGATAGGCCCAAAAAAATTATAAACTAATTATTTTACATTTTCTTTGATTTTTGTATTAAACATGCAATTTTATAAATATTAAACAATTAAAAAATGTAAAAAAAATTTACAATTTTTTTAAAAAAAGAATATGTCATGCCTTGTGCAGCAATTGATGCATAAGTCATTTTATAGTGGTGCACAAGTGCTTGCAGCGATTTGAATGTCGCGCAAAGCTTGCGCGACATGTTGATTGCCGCGTGGGTCTCGCGCGGCAATTCCACTATCATGCGAGACCCAAATCGCTAATTTTTTTTGTTTACTTAATTTGGTAAATATTTTATTTTTTTGAATTATTTTGAAAAAAAACCCTTGAATCGTTATCTATTATTATTATTATTATTATTATTATTATTATTATGATCATCATCATCATCATCACGATCTCTCTTAACCTTTAGCCACCTAAGTTATGGGGGGATGATTAACGTTATTCCAATCCATGAATAGGACATCTATGTTTTCTAAGGAAAACTACTTGCGAAATGGGATTCTTTACTTTTGATTAAAAGGAAAAAAAAACCATTGATTTGTTACCAGCAACCTTTTATTATTATTATTATTATTATAGTTATCATCTTTCACGCACATAAGACTACCGGACCAGATTCGTCATAGCCATCGATTGTTGTAGATCGCAAGGGTGTCAAGTCCCACATGATCCATGGCTGCAGTCGCATTGGATCGATGGACCGAGTCTAGGCATGAGATCCTTTATTTACTGTAACAACCGAGTCTAGTCGATCTCCCACGTTGATTTATGTGGGCCCCATATAAGACCGACCTCATCTGACAGTCGAAATTTCTGAACTCGGCTCACGCAAGTCTGGTGAACTTGGTACCGATGGCGATATGAAGACTTCAAAGTCGTCTCGTAGTCTTCCGAAGAGGAGGACGACGTGCCAGAGAAGACAAAACGAAGAAAGACGCAACAGAAAGGAGACGTCCTGGGGTTCACCGTAGAGGTGGCCACGACCGGGACCATGACCGTGACCAAAGACCGTGATCGGGACGGAGGTAGGGGCTGGCGTTGGGGTCCAAATTGTAACCAAGACCGGGGCCGCGACCGTGACTGGTGCCGGGGTTGGACCGTGATCGGGACCGTGGTCACGATCGTGAACGGGGCTGCGACCGTGACCGGGACCGAGGCCGAGGCTGACGCAGGGGTAGGGGCTGAGGCCGAGACCGTGATCGGGACAGGGACCAGGGCAAGAGCGGGGGCTAAGACCCGGTGCCGGGGTCAGACTTGGGGAGGGGGTGGGGACCGGGGCAAAGGACCTAGCCGAGGCCGGATCTCGGGACCGGGGTAGGGGTAGGGGCAGGGGCAGGGGCCGAGGTCGGATCCAGGGACCGGGATAGGAGCCGGGTCACGGGGACAGGGACGGGGACGTGACTGGGGCCAAGGCTGGGATCGGATGCTGGGGCCGGGTCCTGATACTGGGGTAGCGGCTGTGGACGTGACCGGGGATGGGGCCGAGGCCGGGTCTTGGGGCTGGGCTGGCGACCAGGACAAGGGCTGAAACTGTGACCGGGGCCGAGACTGTGATCCGGACCGTGATAGGGACCAGGGCTGGGTCCCGACGCCGAGCGAGGGCCGTGACCGGGATCGAGGCCGGGGCCGGGGCTAGGGAAGTGGTCGGGGCATAGACCCGTGCCGGGGCCATGCCACGGTCTAGGGCAGGAGCCAGGATCGGAGCCGAGGCTGATATTGGGATTGAGGCCAGTGGATCGAGGTCGGGGCTGATACCGGGGCTGGGGGTCGGGGACCAGGGACGGGGCAGGGGCCAAGGCTAGAGCCGGGGTGGGGACCAAGAAGTATTTTAGTAATATTATTTTCTTAAAATATTATTGTGTTTTCATAATATGGATCAAAACGGGTTGGATCAAGTATGAATCAGTTGCGAGTGGGGTTTGGGTCATTAAATATGGGTCAATGTGGGTCAGATGGGTCAATATGGGTCGAATTATATTCGACCCGGCTCACCCATTTACCATCTCTAATCACTGGCAATGACCGGCGATCCTCGCTGACCGCAGGCAAGGGCCTAAACTCTCGCTTGGATTTGGGCGAAGGTGACAACCCTCCCTAAATCAAGCGAGGGTCACTAGCCCTCGCCTATGTATGGTTAAGGGCCGTCATTAGCAGCCAACTGTCATCCGATTCAATAGAGGGCCGCCACTCTCGCCTAGCTCTGGGTGAGGGCTTGCGGGGCCTCACCTGCGGCTAATGGGGTCATCAAGCCCCGAGGAGAAATTTCTTCTATCATGCTATCAGTCAGTCCCACCTTTGCCACTTGTTCTGCAATAATATGTTTTTAAAACTTTTGTTGTAATTTTAAGCTAAAATTTTCAATTTATTTTAAATAAATTTATATATCTTTTCCAATTGCTAGCTTTTTATTTTTTGTAAACTAATTAAGTTTGTATTTTTATTTTAAATTTTTTCAGCTTTTTTCATTTATTACTCACTAGACCTCGCTAGAGCCGCATTTGCTTCACTTATTGATAAAATAAGGCCAAGTCCGAATTTCGGCGGAGCAAATCGAACTTGGTATTCAAACGATCATTTTTCAAAAACTTGATATTTAAGTGATCCAAATGAAACTTTTGGCATAAAAAAGATCTCCGTACTCAAATTTTAGCACTAAAATTTTACTTTTGCCTAACACAAACTGCATCCATCAGAGAAGAGAAAGCAAAGCTAGGGTTTCAGATGGGAAAAAGAGGAAACAAAGGATGAAATGGGAAATTGAAGAGTGTTATGAAGCATGTGTGAGTTGTTTTTGAGAAATCTCACATCGGCTTAAATTTTTAAGTAAAGATGGGACCAAATAGATATACTGACGGGCTCGAATTTGAGCTCCCTCTTGGTGATCTTCCTGGCGAAATGTATCAGACTTCTGCTACGTATTCAAAAAAAGAACACCAAGACTTACGTGGAGACCCTTGTGAAAAAAATCACAGGGACATGAGAAGCGAAATTACTATAGAATCAACGACTACAAAGAGGAATATGCTTTTCTATTTAACAGTTTGAGAAAGAGCAATATTTATACTATTACCCTCAAACCCTAACGTTGGTCAAAGCTCATAATTAATTCAAGACATATTAACAAATCTCCACTATGTCTTGAATTTCTCAAGTAGACATAAGTAATAAACAATCTTCTCCTCCCACCAGCGTAAAACTCAATTGCAGCAAACATTAATCAAATCCAAGCAATGCTTGAATTTAGCAATAGGCAGAGACTTCGTCAACATATCAGCTGGATTGTTTTCTGTACCAGTCTTCAAGACCTTAATATAGCAATCAACAAGAATGTTTCAAATATAATGACACCGCACATCAATGTGCTTTGTTTTCTCAAGATACATATGATTTTTAGTTAGATGTATAGTACTCTGATTGTCACAATTGACAACAGTCACATCATAATCCACACAGAGCTCTCCAAATAAGTCTCTTAACCATATAGCATCGGTTATATACTTTGCCTCTATTGTAGACGAAGCAATTGTATGCTATAAAGAAGCTTTCCAACTGACTGCACAACCTCCAAAAGTAAAGATGCATCCAGTCAAAGACCTCATTTTATCAGGTTCATCAGCATAATCAGAATCAGCATATCATGGAAAAGTATCACAAGTTTTGCCGAACTTTAAACCATAATCTGAGGTACCCTTCAAATATATGAAAATCCACTGCTTGCCAACGAATTTTATCTATGCATGATAAATATATGCTTAACACGCTAACAATGTCAGGTCATGAGTGCAAACCACAGCATACATAATGCTATCAACTGCACTAGATTATGGAATATGTTATATTTTATTTCCTTATTTGTATGTGAACATAAATCAGCTGATAATCTAAAGTGAGTAGCAAGAGGAGTACTTACTTTTTTGACATCTTTCATGCCAAAACGATCTAACACCTTCTCAATGTAGCTTTTCTGGGAAAGATGCAACTTTTCCCCTTTTTCGATCTTCCCGAATTTCCATGCATAGGATTTTCTTCGCTAAACCTAAATCCTTCATATCAAATTCACCGCTTAACCGTGCCTTCAAATTTTGTATATCATATTTATCTTTTGCTACAATCAAAACGTCGTCAACGTATAATATTAGATAAATATAAGATCCGTTTGGAAGTTTGCACATATATACACAACTATCATATTTGCTTTTACAATAGCCAAGTTGCATCATAAATGAATCAATACCACTGTCTAGGTGATTGCTTCAAGCGATAGATAGATTTTTTTAATAAACAAACATAATCTTTCTAACCTTCAAACTAAAAACTCTTTAGTTGATCCACATAAATTTTCTCTTTAAGTTCACCACGCAAGAAAGTTGTTTTCACATCGAGTTGTTCCAACTCTAAATCATGCATAGCAACTAACACAAGAAAAACCCGAATAGAGCTATACTTAACGACGGGTGAAAACACATTAATAAAATCAACTCCCTCAATCTGACTATAACCCTTAGCAACTCGACATGCTTTAAAGCTAATGTCTTCAACACTAGGAATATCTTCATTTCTTTTGAAAACCTACTTGCAACCCACATTTTTCCTTTTCTTTTGGTGGTTTGACAAGCTCACCAGTTTGATTCTTTTCAAGAGATTTCATCTCTTCATTCATAGCAACTAACCGCTTTCCTGAATCTTTTGAAGAAATAGCTTTCTTGTATGTTTTAGACTCATTATACTGTATTGGCTTTGCAGTTGAAAGAGCATAAGCAATAAAATCTGAGTACCCATATTTCTGCGGAGGTTTCACAATTTTTCTTAGACTATCTCTGGCTAGAGAATAATTTTCTTCTTTAGGTTCTTCAATTTCAATATTATCAGTAGCTGACTGAATTGGTTGCGAAAAAGTTACTTTAAACTCTACCTTGTTTGCGACACTTTTCAAATTTTCCTGGTAAGTAACAAATGATTCCTTGATAGAATGAAGCATAACAGATTCATCAAAAGTAATATCTTTGCTAATCGTAATCTTAAATGAATAAGAACATCAAAACTTATAACCTTTTACACCAGAAACATAACCAAGAAAGATGCATTTTTTCGCTCTAAGCTCTAGTTTTCCTTCACTAACATGTGCACATGCTGTACATCTCAATCCTAGAGAGAAGAATAACCAATAGGTTTACCTGACCATGCCTCCTTCGGTGTCTTGCACTCAATAGATATGCAAGGAGAATGATTTATTAACCAACAAGTTGTATTGTCTACTTCAACCCATAATTTCATGCCCAAACCAGCGTTAGACAACATGCATCTAGTTTTTTCTAATAATGTTTTGTTCATACGTTCTGCAATACCATTCTGCTGTGGTGTATTCATTGTAGAATGATGTCTCGCAATTCTTTCGTTCTTACAGAACTCATTAAACTCGCTTCCACAAAATTCTAACCCATTATCTATTCTTAGCTGCTTGATGTTCTTACCGGTATGCTTCTCAATTAATGTTTCCATTGCTTAAATGTAACAAAAACATCATTTTTTTTGCTTTAGAAAAATACTCAAACTTTTCCTGAAAAATCATCAATAAAAATGAGTATATTCCTAGAACCGAGGTCTTTTGATGGAACTATAGCAGGCCCCCATAGATCATAATGAATGTAATCGAGAGTGTCCTTTGTTGTGTGAATTCCTATTTTGAAACTGACTATTTTCTGTTTCCAAAGACACAATTCTCATAGAAATCTAGTTTTTCAATTTTCTAACCACACAAAGACCTCTCTTACTAAAAGCTTCTCCATCCCTGTGATACTCATACGTCATAATTTAGTACCATATGAATCTGTCATATCAGACTTGCAGCTGAAACAAAGTACCAATTTTGAACCCTTTCATCAATAAAAATGAACCTCTCATAATTTTCATAACTCCATCTTCAGCAATAAATCTACAATCATTAGCATCAAGTGTACCCAAACACATTAGGTTCTTCTTCAAATCAGGAGCATGTATGATATTATCTAAGGTTCTAGTCATGCCATCATGCATCTTAATATTAACAAAGAGGATACGGTGGGAAAACAAGGGTTTTCAGACAGGATTTGATTAAGGGTTTTGAGGAGGCAGACATTGCTGCACCAAAGGTAGAGAGGAACTCTTCCAAGCGAGAGAGAAATTTCGTAGTACAGCTTGTGACACTGAGGCTTACAGAAATGCTTGCACAACTATTAGTCCAAAACAAATGGCAAACGAAACATGTATATGTATAGAATTACACAATCAAACCTAGAAGTCCTTATGGACAATTAACAGACATGATACTATAGTAATAAAATATCGGATGCTGGAACCTGCTGATACCATTCCCAGATCAGAAAAGAGAGCCTGACGTTGTCCCATGTTGGCTTGTCTCTCAAGTAACTGCAACCGAATAGGAGGGGAGTTTTGCTTCAAGCTCGGTCTCCTCGCTGTCTTCTTCAACCGTCGAGATGTGGAATTTGCAGTCAATTCTGGCGAGTTGCTCAGCCACTTCCCGCATTGCTGGCCTCCTCGCACCACTTTGGTCCAAGCACGTCACTGCAATCTCAGCAACCATTCCTACTCTCTCCATTTCGTCTTCACTGGCGGACTCGAAGTTTATGACACTGGAGAGTTTCTTATCCTTCACGCAAGAGATGAAATAATGGATGACATTGATCGACTCTCCGGACTCAGTAATAGAACTTGTGGGCTTCTTTCCCGTAAGCAACTCCATGAGGACAGCTCCAAAGCTGTACACATCACTTTTAATTGTCAGCATACCGGTGGTTAAATATTCTGGATCGATGTAGCCCGACGTGCCTTGTATTTCGGTGACTACAACAGGACTCTTCTCTGGTGATATAAGTACCGAAGTTCCAAAATCAGATACTTTCACCGAGTAATTTTGATCCAGAAGTATGTTCACCGACTTGATGTCGCCGTGAATGATGGGGGGTTCTGCGCAAGAATGCATATACTCAAGGGCAAGAGCAGCTTCGGCGGCTATTCTGAGCCGGTTTTTCCACGATCTTAAGATAGTCGACGCATTCTGATGGATATGTTGGAAGAGGGTACCATTCGAAATGTATTCATAAACCAGCAACGGTATTCTAGTCTCCAAACATATGCCAAGGAGTTTCACCACATTTTTGTGGTTTATCTGCATCACAATTTGAAGTTCATGCTGGAAATCCCCCCTTATCAGAGACTTGTGCACATCTTTTGGCTTCTTGACCGCAACCACGGCATCCCCGGCTATTCTTCCTCTATAGACGGAACCGAAACCACCCTCGCCAAGCTTGTTGCTCTCATCATAGTTGTTGGTTGCTTTTGCCAGCTTTGCCTCCGTGAAGATTTGAACTCTGTGGTGTTTCAAGAGCTCTCCTCCATTTCGTCTGAAGTTTTTCTGTTTGCTTCTCCTCCTCCACGTGTCAAGGAATAAAGCAACAGAAGTTATGCCGAAGATGGGCAGAGCAATCACTGCCAAAGATTCGACCAAAAAAAAAAAAAAAATTCACTGCCAAAGAAATAAATATATTTTACCGGTTTAATGATTCAAGCATGTAATCCTTGTTTAGTCCACATAGGTCATAAAAAAAATTTAATTACAAATGAACTACAACTGCCCAACTTTAGCAGTGATAAAAATGGTTTCCGTAACAAATAACTTACACATAATATGTATCAAGTAACAAACCTAAAAAAGAAATAATCCCTCCTACTAGTTGGCCTCGACATTTTTCTTACTTTTTTACCATCTCTGTAAGAAAGAATGTCCAGATGGATGGATTTCATACAGAAATGGTCTCATTGATTTGGTTGCTCGGGGAAAGCTACAACATCCACCGCAAAATCTCAATCAAAATATGCATTATCATATTGTTTTCCGCCAGCGTATTCTCAACTTACACAAGCAGTGAACTGAGATCCGTAAAGTGTCTCATAGCTTTCTTATGTCTACTATCAAATACTCAGGTTGTCTCTTTCTATTTCTCTATTTTAGTAGATAATTAACTGGATAGTTTGCGAGTTCATGGGAGTTTGCATAAAGAGAACAACTTTTATCCAATTCAAAACTCAAACATGTCTCAATATTTATGTTCCATTTATTTTGCAGAAATGAATCATTTAAAATATTTTTCTAAAAATGGTAGCCTGCGTTGTCAACAAAAAGAAAGAAAAAAATAGTTTTACCGTCTAAATATACAATTTACATACAAATTATTATCGATAATAAAAGAATATTTCAATAACTAATTATTAATTGAATTTTGTGTCAGGGAGTTTTCTATTTTTATTCGGAAAATCACGCACGCACGCACGTGCGCCCCAATCAATTCCTTGTAGGCCACCTCCACCCTTAGCCGCAATCATCATGAGTGCAACCGCCGTCATGGAAGCGGCCAGGAGCCCCCTTTGTTCTCTCTGTCTCTTTCTTCAGTGGTCACGTTTAAGGGGCCGCGAAAGGAAAAAAACAGAGCGTATTTATGATCAACGAGTGGTGACCAATGATCATGTCGGTTGTAAATTAGAATCGGACACAAGTTTCAGGACATCTTAACATAAACCAGATCAATAGCAAGTGGGCCTCCCACTCTAAAACAAAGAACACCTCAGTTTCTGGAGAGATCATCACGGGGGAAGTAAGAATTACCTGCAGCAATTATGGTAAGACGAGAAATTTGGCAATTAACTTTGCCATCGCCAGTCATGCCGAATGGGCACTTGCATGTGTAGTTCCCGGCCGTGTTCTTGCACTTTCCGTGACATGGATATTGTCGTGGATCCTTGCACTCATCGATGTCTGTATGACGCAGAATCAACGGTGAAACTGTGAATGTGCGTTTCGTGAAACTTGTCGCCCAATCCAAACATATAATTTTCGGGTGTCAAAGAGAATAGAAGAGAAGAATACCTTCACATCCTGGGGCCACTAGGGAGCCATAAGGATTCCCTGTGTACCCAGGGTCACAGCGGCAACGATACCCCTCCCCGTTCTTGAAGTCGAAGCAGGAACTGTTGGCGCTGCAGTGGAAGCTCCTTCGGTTCGATTTCGCTTCCTCGCAGGTCAAACCCCGTTCAACCACCCAATCCAGTATGACCCTTGAGAAAACTGTTCTGAGCATATCATCCGGGACAGGAAGCTTGTAATCGGAGACATTGAACGACTCCTCGTCCACTATGAACGCTGACCCGCAATAGGTGAAATCAACTGAGGTGTAATTGGTCGTGCTGTTCATGGATATATTGAGGCTTCTCAGGCTCTTGGGGATTGACGTCTGACAGCAACCGAGGCCGGAGCAAGCCCTCTCGGCCGTGAAGTCGATGTCATCATCCCGGCAATAGGAGAAGCATCCACTCCCAAAAGATCCGTTGGCGTCCGAGATACGAGCCACGGTGTCGCAACCCAGGACAGTGAGCTTGTTCCGGGTGTCCGAGAAAGTATAATGCCCACCGTCGCCCAGTCTGATCCACGGGTCAGGGTTAGAGGCCTTGAACCGAACGCCACGCCAGTTGTAGCAGTCTAAAGCGCGGTACAGACCAATGGTCATTGTCCCATTCTCCACGGATATGTTGTATACCGGAATGTTCTCGGCGAGGTACAGTTTCTCCGTAGTGTGGTTGCAGATGAGGACGAGGCTGGGGTACCTCGCGCAACTGCCTTCGAGACCGAACGGGAAAGGCACGCTTATGTTGCCGCACATCCGGACGCAGTTATCATTCCCGGTAAAAATGGCCAAGGCGACGGCCACGACCATTGGAAGGAAACACAGCACCGCCGCCTTCATCTTTATGTTTCTCCACTCTGTGCTTTCCTCTGGCTCTTCCCTCACCGGTTATTGTAACCTCAGTTTTGTGGGTGTTGTCATGTTGAGGCTTCAGCTGCAGCCAAGTCGGTCAGCAATCAGCATGCTGGAAGACGGACTCATTTCCTGGATACTGACGCGTGGGAGAGTGATTGCTGGCTTTTCCAGCAAACCATGTTTTCATTCGTACAAGTTACGATATTATTTTGAATGCAAGTGATATTTATACACACTTTCATTTTCACTCAAAATGCGCACATTTAAAAGCCATGATTATTTCATAAGATAACACCAGAAAAATCAGTTTGTGGAATCAAAACACTTCTTACTTAAGACGTGTCTATTTTCGCGGAATATATGAACGCTTTGGAATATATTTTTCTAAATACAATCGCTCGCAAAAATGAACGAAATAGAAAAAAATTCATTGGAAAAAATGTCTAGACATAAATTGTCATCCTTAATAAAGCATCTTTGATGAACAAACCTGACACTCCCGCTCGATTTTCCCATGCCTGTCATTCAAATTGTTCTCATCTTCAGTCATTTGATTCTGCGCATTAATTATCTTGTACGAAAATAATCACGTGTCTACGTGTGAAATTGCTTGTTTAGTTGTGCTGTTCTTTTGGATTTTTATTTTTATTTTAGATGGTGAGTACACGGTTGTAGAGAAGACGTGCTATATGTTGCCCTAAGCAAACATATGAAGTATTGTTAATGACTTGTCAAGTTCAATGGTTATGTATACTTTGCTGAAAAGGATTTAATTTTAAAATATTTATTACACATAGTAGGGAAAAAATCAATGTTAAAATTTATAGATATAAATATATTTTTGGTTACCTTAATAAGTATAGTAAGGGAGACACTTTCTTAATATGTGAAAATTTATATGATATGACGTGAAGTTGCGAATAGAACAGCTGCTGGGTTCTTAATTTTGAAATTAAAAGGTAATTGACTTGCTTCCCAATCCCGAAAACCTTAGCACATCCTCCAAAAACGTATTAGATTCTTTCTTTTTTGAGAATATCTCGTAAATTGGCGAGATTATTTTGAATGTGAGACGATGTGACGGAATCCATCCTTTCCAAATTTAATGTTTAATCACCCAGCCAATAATTCGAGATTCCAAAATAGAATGATCTGGCTAAGATATTAAATTATCTTGATCATCGAGTCCCCTTCCGAATTGTCCCTTATAATGTTAAGTACAAATCCATTACGCCATTATAATGTTAAATACAAATCCATTACTCCCATCTATCGAGACCAAACAAAGGTAACATGTGTTGGACAACAAAAGTTAATCCTATAAAAGTAGCTAACCTTTTCTTTTTTTTTTTTTTGGTCAAAGTAACTAACTTCTCAAGAGCCTTTTAACTTTCATGCTAGCTTCGGATCCAGCTGGCCCGACCAGCACCCAAGAAAACATTAAGAGCCCAATGAATCCCGAACGTCGATTCATGAGGTACCATGTGGGACCGACATCATCCAACAGTTGAAACTCACTGGAGTTTTGTGCATCCGGTCCACGCAAGTGTGGCTCGGATCCGCACTAAAATCACCGGGCCCAACTCCGGCCGACCACGTGACGTCTCACAGGAAGACTTACAAAGTCGTATTTGAGTCCTTCGAAGAACAAGACGAAATGCCAAAGAAAAAGCAAAGAAAAGATAGATTGTGGGATGCTCTTTGGAATGTGGATCCATACCCTAGGAGGACCTTTCTCCATGACGTGAAGGGGCATCCAAAAGAGAAAAAGAAGAAAGAAGATGGTAATAATCACTTCCCCAATTCCTATGTCACGTAGGGTCGATGTTAATTTAGCTATACTACTTCTATGGTAATATCGTTGCATGTCTATAGTAATGGATTGTTATCATCCTCAAATCATCTCAGATCAAAACGATAATGGTCTTTTTTTTTTATTATTATATCAAAACCCCGAAAACCATGACATGTAGTCCAAAATAAGTCATTAGCTTCGCTTTTGGCAATATCAAATGTTCATATTATTAGACTTAAATAAATGTCATGAGTGTGAGCAATTTCCCGGTTTCCATTCATGTAGTCAAGCCCCATCCATAATAAGGTAACTAACGGGTTTATTCTAAACATGAGATGCTCAAGCACCAAGACCTACTGTACTCTTCTTTCGACTACCGGTGAAATGTGTATTTCGTCTTTGTCCCTCTCGGGAAGTAAAGCGGCCAATAGCATTTATCTTCTCTTTGATAGCAGCTATATTTCTAAACAAGATAGAAAAATGATAACCCTAAACAAAGTGGAAACAAAAGGAGCAATCATCCCCACTCTTGCCATAGTCGCTCAACTCGCCCCTTCATTAAGATTTTCTTCCATCTCGACCCTTACCACATTCTATTTCCTGCTTAATCACTCAACTAATAAATTGAGGTTTTTAACAAAATAAACTTGATGAAGACGGAGGTTTAGACCAAATTGTTTTGATCAAGGAGTACTATTTCGATCAATCATTTTTTCAGATAGGTGCAAAGTCTGTTATGACCCAAATTATTTTGGTCAAGGATTACTGTTTGGATCAATCATGTTTTCACATTAGGTGCAAAGTCCGTTATGCCCCCTCCTCTGTCGAGACCAATTGAGAGTAACATGTCTTGCTTAAACATAATCAAATAAAAGTAGCTTGCATTGACTTGCGAAGAGACAATTCGTCTTTATGCTGGCTTCAAATCCGGTTGGCCCGACTTTGCACCAAAAATAATAATAATAAAAATTAAAGTAACATCCAGTTATCAAAATATATATCTCATTCCATATAAATATATCTGACAAACTTTGGTGCTCAGATTTTAGTGTGTGCTCTGATTTTAGTGGGGGTAATAATAAGATTATTTCTAATGCGGCCCCCAAGATAGCTCAGATTATAGTTTTTTTTTTTACTATTTTAATTTTTATTCATTGCTTTACTTACTTTTGAGCAACTTGTTTAAAATAAATGTGTTTTTGATGTTGATATTGATGTTAATTTATGTTTGAGGGAAGGATGGCCACGTCATCTTGAGTTGAGTGTGACATTTGTTAAATTAGGATTAATTCCATGAAAATTCCAAATTGGTATATTTATGAAAAAATGGGTTAATATCACGAAAAGTCTCAAACTGGTACACATGTGATAAATTTAGCCAAAATAATTTTTTTATCACCAAAAACTCCAAGCTGGTACACTTGTGATAAATTTACCCAAAACTATTTTTTTGACCACAAAAAAAAAATACTAAACCAGCACAATTCTGATAAATTTACCCCAAATTAATTTTTTTTAGCATAAAAATCCCAAATTGATGTATATGTGACAAATTTACCCTATGTTAATTTTCGTTAAATTGAGTTAATACCACGAAAAATTCTAAGTTGATATACCTGTAGCAAACATATGGTAATATGTACACCCAATCCTCATGTATCGTCCAAATCATTAATTTGACGTTAAAATTTAACGAAAATTAACTAGGGAAAAATTTGTCATATGTATACCAGTTTGGGGTAAATTTTTCACAAATATATCAGTTTAGGGTTTTTCATGATCAAAAAATAGTTTGAGGTAAATTTGTCACATGTGTACTATTTTGAGATTTTTGGTGGTATAAACCCTGAAAAAATTATCCCAAACTATTTTATTAACCATCAAAAATTTCAACCTAAAACACATGAGATAAATTTATCCCAAACTATTTTTTGATCACGCAAAATCTTGAATTGATATTTATGACAAATTTGCCCCAAACAGGGGCAGCTGGGTCCCTATCCGAATCACTCGAAGCCAAGGATGCCTGTCCCTTCCCTACCGCTATATCATTTTTCTTTTTGGCATGTAATTCCTTCCATCAATTGGGAATAGCCATGCAGCTAAAAATAGGTTTCCTTTGGGTGCTTAGAATTTCCACAGTAACTACAACTCCTTGCATTCCATGGAGATGATCTAGCCCTTAAACCAACACTAGAGCGCCATCCTCCAGAACCACCAGGCACCATCTGTAGGATAGTATGTGCAGTGCTGCTCTGAGGAATGTTGTGGCCGAGTTTTCCTCCACGTGACATCATGGCAACAACAGATGTAGTGTCTGGACGTGTGAGCATAACATTTCGTTGCATATCCTCACGTCATACTCGTGCATAAAGTTGCTCTACGATAGAAAAAGGTTGCATTTGCAACACATCAGCCCTGACATTGTCAATATAATCATTGAAACCATCCAGAAATAAGTAGACACGATCTTCTTGTACCAAGGCAATTCAATGGACCAGAACAGAGGATAAATTTGTGACAACTGCACCGATTTTGTATTTTCGATTGTAAAAAACTTAGTTTGGGGTAAATTTATTCTAAGTACATCGGTTTGAGAATTTTCATGGTCAAAAAATTAGTTCGTTGATCATACAGATTGCACAAGTGAGCCCCGCATGATCAATGGATGCAATTGGTGGGTCGATGGACCAGGCAAAAGGTTCTTTGTTCATCGCAATGTTTTTAGTTGGAAAGTTAGTCTATTTAGAAGTTGTGAGATAATGAACGTAAGAGTCATGTCCTTTGTATGCAATATTTCGGCATTTAGAGATTTGAATACGGTTAGTACTGCCTGTGAGATGAAATACTCTTCCTTTTCCTTGAATTTTCTTGTTAATATCATGGGTCGGTCTCAAGTTAATCACAATATCCAAAACATCTCGACGCATAGTTCCAAAATATGTTATTGGCCTTCTTTTTCGTTTTTCTTTTTCAGTATAAAGTACATGCACTGTTCGATCTAAACAAATCCCACAAATACATGCGATTTGCCTATTCACATGCATCTATTAAAGCTCCTTCACAATGTGGGCTGGCGAGACTTATTCCGAATGCGAGACGTCGTGACAGAATTCATTGCCTAAAAATTAAACGCCTAAGTCAAGCGGTCAATAATTCGAGATTGGAAAACAAAAATTTGACCGAAAGTTATCGCCATTTTTTTCCTTTGCGTGGGACCCTAAAGTCCTTTTTTTAGAATCCTTTCGGAGAGTCATTTCTAATAATAGATGCAAAGCCCAGAACGCCCCTCTCTCTTGACCAAAACTAAAAGTAACACATGTCACGCACTAACATTTAAATATAGAAATAGTGCCTTGGATTGTCGGACGAGATCATTTACAATTTTTATGCTGGCATCGGACCCAGCTGACTCGGCCCTGTACCCAAGAAAAAAAAAAAGATAACAATAATAATAACATTCTTCGCACGTAAATGAGCCTAGTCGATCTCCGAGGTTGATTTATGTGAGCCCAGTATAGTATTAATGTTTTGTTTGTTTTTGTTAAAAATAATTGATTTGAATACTTAAAAATGACCTCAAGTATGGCTCGAAATAAGTAATTTATGAAAAATATTTTCGTTACCGAAAAAAATATGTTTAATTTTTTTTTAAGTAATATGACCGGTTATGTTTAAAAAATATTTTTTAAATTACTCTTTTTTTTTATTTCCTCGAAACAAACCACAGGGCCCAGCACCAGATCATGAGCAACTGGGAAAGACTTGGCGACAGGGACACGAGACTGTGGGCAAGAAGACTTGTCTTTCGAGGAACAAGACGACATGCTAGAGCACAAAAAAAAAAAAAAAAAAAAAAACATAATAGAAGAGACATCGTGGGGTCCATCGTGATCCATCCGGATGATGAACTTTCTCGCTGACGAAACATGTGCTACGTGAGACGGTCGTCGCTCAAGAAGAAAAACCGAAACGACCTATTGGTTTTTTTGTCTTCATCGTTTACAAGCCGTACCCGATTTCGACCAAATAACATTAGAAAATCACAAAGTAGAATTTCTCTCACTATCACTCTTGAAAGAGCGACTTTCTTGGCTCCTTTGGCTCGAAAAAATAAAAATAAAAATAAAAATAAAATTCAGTGCCATTCCTGGTACAAGCATCGGATGCAATGGACAAAAAAGCAGAGTTGGATTCCAAATTGTGGGCCTAAGACATCGATCCTTCACAAGATCGTACGACCTTTCGTGGCCAACCAGTATCTTCTATTATTCGAGCTTTCAAAAACCGATCAAATCCGAATGTTGAGGTTCGCTTCTATTAGGAGCGTGATTCACGTTGTCATGTCGCCATGAATTACCGAACCGAGTTTAAAATGATTACAATCGCGAAAGAACCTTTTTCTTTTCAATCCTCCACCCACGAAGTTATTCAATTTCAATAAGTTTATGATATGTGCAAATCATATTTAGATCTTTGTGGACATACTATTTTCTTGAATTAAAAGACAAAGCTAGCTCAGTTGATCACTAATCCTAACCCCAATAACTATACCTACGACTCTTATCAAGTCTGAGCCCAATAATATATCAATTTAGACTCACATTCACTCAAAAAAATATCAATTCAGAACTCTAGTATTCCAATATCATTTGTTGGGAACATGCTGTGGAAGTTCATTACATTCATCCGGGGGATGTCAAGAGGAAACCTGAGTTCGAGATCATTAATTAATATATATGTTGGGAAATTTCGTCGGAAATGGGATGAACAATGGAATCAGACTTTGAGGCGTGTAATCACTCTCTTTAAGAATTTATTTGCCCCACAAAATTGCTAATAGTTTCCGGCAAATATATTTCAGGATACAACAAAGTCTCAACGAGAATAGCAAATAGCAATTCTGATATTTCTCCGGGATCTTTATAGGAAACAATTGGAAATAAATGTTGTATTTCTCTTGTGTTCAAAGGACGAAAATTGAGAGAAGAAGTGAAGATGATTCTGAAAATGAACAGAACACTTGAATATATAATGAGAACGAATATACCTTTTCGCGTTCGAAAAGTAGTTAATTCTCATATAACTTTTCGTGTCCAAACAGTTTATTCAATAATATATTTTCATGTATGAATTGGCAGTTATTTCAGAAAAGACACAAACATTCGAAATGTTATAAGAATGCCTTAGAAAATAACCGATAATTGAATAACACAACCTTTCAAAGGTTGTCAGAATCTTTCGTGAATAGTCGCACTGTTTCATTAGAAAATAATGGTAATTGTTGATTTGTGCCAAATTTAGTCAACGTGCACACTCACATCTTTTTGATGTGGGACAAGAAACCTCTTTGTTTGTTTTTACAAACAAACCACCAACAATCCCTTACTTTGTTTGTAAAAATAAAAGTTCAAAACAAAAATTACAGCCAACATTTCCATGAAAATAATATACATATATAAATGTCTCTTTTGAGTTAAACCTTTATTTAGTGCAAGCATCTCAAAACTCTATCAAAGTTACAAATAGTTTGACTTTAAACTTGTTACTTTATGTAATATAATCGGACATAGCACACATATATTAATCTCTTGTTTCAGCAAGAAGTTCATAATTACTTAGCACTATTATGACCTTATACTTGTACCTGTTTCATTAGATCTCTAGAAAGCAACATTAACTTTCGTAAGAAGCGGCACCACTTCTAAGCCCATATAAGTGAAGTATTTTCACATGTTTTTGTTACTAATGAACGCGCTACTAAAACGTATTATACTTCATTAAGAGTATAACTCAACCTCTAAATGTAACAGACGATACTAACTTCTCGTATTCGGGCTAGTATCAGCATAAAAAAATCACTATCAGTAACTTGTTTTTGCCCGTTAAACCTTATAACTAGTGATATGCTAGTATAAGATCGGGTTACCACGACTGGTGATTTTAAATAAAAGGTTTTAGCCCAATTTCTTTTAAAGTCTCCTTTACCACATCTCTTGATATAATCTTTGTAAAGTGATCATTCATTTTTTTTGTTTGACCTCAAGTAGACAATTGTTATGGTACCATCTTGAATCAAATGTCTCACGCACTTAAGCCTTAAGCTAATAAGTCTAGACATTTCATTATATGCGCTACTAGAAGCTCTTGCCAAAATAGTCTGATTGTCACAATGAACAAAAATTGGAGGCATAGAACTAGGTAATAATTCAATGTCTAACAGTAAATTTCTAATCCCACTCAGCTTCCTTTTCAATTGCCGCTAAACCAATGAATTATGATTCTATTGTTGAGTAAGTTATGCATGTTTGTTTCTTGATCACCCAAGATACATCACATCCACCTAATTTCTTGTAATTCAACTAGCATCGGTGTATCCTTCTAATACAACCGGGTAATTATTATAGAACAATAACAAATCTTTTAGTTCTCTTAACTAAAATTCTGTGATGATATTACAATGTTCTATATTTGGATTACTATTATATCTACTCAACTTACACACGAAAATGCAATCTTAGGTCTAGTACAGTGCATCGCATACATTAAAGACCTTATAGCTCTCACATATTTAATTTATGTTACTACTCTACTAGTATTATAATTCAATTTCATACTTGTACAAAATAGAGTGATGTTTCTTTGAAATCAAGATGTTTAAATTCATTTAACATCTTTTCGACCTTAATCACATTAGTTCAAAGAGTGACCCCCACTATTTTTTAAACTTCAATTCATAAGATAGTATCTACATTATCAAAATATTTCATATTCAATTTGAAAGTTGGATACTACTCAATCACAATGTTTCCAATAATATTAGTTCAAAAGATAAACATCGCATCAATTAGAAACTACTAACGTTTTATTGAGGTTTATCTCTCTTTGTTTTCGAGACTTTCTAATGGATATTTCATACAAAATTGTTAATCAAGATCAACAATCGAAGATGAATTAAATAGATCCACATATCCATAAACACGAAGTGCAGATTGCAACCATACGTCAATGATACCATTGTATACGTTGATTGTACAGAATCATTAAGCCTTGAGATCAAACTTAAATCACTTATTGGAGAAGTATATTATAACGCCCCGCGTTCCCTAGAACTCATTACATTTGCCTCAGGCCAAACACTATCTATGAACCTTACACGGCCTAGTATGATATGAAACGCACAACGAAAGCGAGATGACATCTTCATACAAAGAAAATAAAAAGAAAAGAGGAGTTTTGGAAAAATTCAAAAGCACACCATTTATACATTCAAAAACATCCATTACAAACAGCGGAATGGAAACAAACAAAAATATAAAGCCGTACACCCGGGTAGAAAAGGAACTAAGGTCTAAAGTTTAAAGGCTACTACTAAACCTTTTTTAAAGCCCAACACCAAAATTATTCCTCAATCACCTAAACCCTTTCGTTCAGACTTATCATCAGAACAACTTGAATCATCTCTTCCATTGTCCCCCTCAGCATCTGGGTTGTAATCCGAAAAATTTTCGGATGGAACATTCTCTGAAAGCTCTTCGGCGTCTTCCTCGGCTTCCTCCTTCTCCTCTTCTTCTTCTACTTCATCTTCTTTGTCAGTGGCCTCGATCGCGTCAGCAGAAATCTCTACATAGTTCATATACTTCGCAGAGGACAATGGAGACTTCGGCACTTCAGGTATGTTTTTTGAACCTCCAACAGATACTGGGTAATCCACTTCAATGCCCAGTCGAGACGGATGACACCAGGTTGGAATTACTTCCCATAGAACATCCTCCGCCAGTAAGGGTCTCATTAAGCTGTTGTCTCCCGCTTGACGAAACCAGGCTTCAAAACGGTGGGGTTGCAGTTCCGACTTCCCTTCGTCTACCCAGACTGTCGTGCACTTCTTGATATAGATGATACCCTTCCAGTACGGAAACTCATAAAAATCGGTGATCATCTTCTTTGGATCGCCCAGACGAATTGGTAGCATGGCTAGGGTTTAGGATCTGAAATGTTTGTCCTACTAAGGGGTGAGATCGACATCTCAGAAAGTAAAACCTAATCCTATATCTTAATGCCAGTCCTATCAGACCACACACACATGCCACCCAAAATGCAAGACAACAAACAATGCAATGACATAAAGCATCAGACAACAACTACATCCATAATCAGATATGGACAATCAATACAACAGTAATGCTCAATTTCAGATTCACAATATACAAACATATGTACCACATACACCACGGCCACCATTTTCTCATCCACCCACATACTCCATTGACACTTTTGCCACCATACATCACAGGGGTCATCAGATCAAACGTACACTCTAGGCTTATAGCCACTCTATGCTGCCGGGGTCATCAGACCAAAAGGTATCCTTAACACTTTCTCAATAATTTCACCATGCCATCAAGACACTCGCGCAATTCAATTCATAAGCATTCACCAGTTAATCATATCATTCAAATATTCATCCAACTGTGTCTTGGCATTGAGAGAAAGGATTAGAAAAGACTTACCTGATTAAATATCACAACGTCATAACAAGCAACTCTTCTCAAAGCCACAAGTAAGGAATCCCCACGAATATGTCGTCAACCTAACAAGATTAGTCAATCTTGAGTAATGAACCATGAGATATTCGCTTCCATCAACTTAATCTTTCCCCTAGCCACGCCATTGACAATTCAAGACACCTTTTTATAACAATGTGACACATGGCAACAATCACTCCAAACCCTTAATATGTTTGGTTTACTCAGCCATACACATGGCAAGACACAAGTTAGCGTTTCGTGCACCAAACTTGCCATAAATCACATCTAAACCTCAATCCACTTCTCACACTTCCCATTGACACCTCACATGATATCATACAATAAATTATTTATCAATTGAAGTCTAAATATTCCTCATTCAGCCCCCAAACAGAACCAGCCAGCATGTATACACCCTCAAAACAGAATCGATTTCTGTTCTCAACCGTTCAATCAAGTCATAACTCAATTTCAAGACCAACTCTTTGTACAAATAACATATCAAGACCTTCATTTACATGTTTAAAAGGCTCACTACGAGATTTGAAGTCGATTAACACCCCAAAGACTTCATAATAGCCCGATCTCCACAAGGTCAGAATCTGTCCATTTTTATACCACTCATTGTTAGCCATAAAAATTTAATTTAACACCATTTACTTGCGGCCATAGACCATCTGAACATAGTGCTAGATGTTATGAAGCTCTCCTAAAAAATTTGGGGTCAATCGGATTCTTTAAGAGGTAGAACGATGACCTTACCTCAGCTTGCGCGGATTTCATCCGGTTTTGGTCTAAGGGCTGGTTCAGAATAAATCGTCCAATGAAAATTCGAGCTACCACTTGGAATGTGTCAAGGACACGTCCATCTACCTTTCGATGGTCGGAGCACCTCAAATGGCCATGGGAAGGGCCGCTCGACCGGACCGAACAGAATGGACAGAATCTGTTTTTCGAGGCAGTTTTCGGTGGAGCCAAAATTGAAGAGGAAATACTATGAACGTGAGGGAGATGATATACACAGCTAAAGAGATCTTTAATATAATTGTCTCACACATATAATTGAGCTAAAATTGATTAGACTTGGTTAGGTGAGGATCATTAATGCTTGGAGGTCTCAATGGCTGACAAATGACATTGTCTAATAATACACTTAAGACTTTGACTCATTCTTTGACCCTTGCATAAGTGAATTTTCGACAACCATAAGGGTAGGAGAAATGTCCATTTTGTCCTTCTTGCATTCTTAAGGCAAGACAAATTGTTGAGGAGTAAAATGGTAATTTTGCACTTTCAGTCCAAACTTCGTTTTTCTAATTCAAAATTACCATTTGGCGAGACGTCGTCAAATTCCTATCAAGAATTGGAATTCTCTATTTCCAATTGCCAATTTTGAGCTTCCATCTCATGATCATTCATCCGTCGATCGTAATTCCAGTTTGTTTCGAGCTAACGGACGACTTTTGCAAACATTACGTATATCGACTCTGTGATTCTCATCACATTGATGATAACTCAAGTTATGACAGTTTTGGTTATCATGTAATTGTGAAGGTTCATTGCTAGTTCTCATGGCTTTAATCGTTATAGTTTAATTTAGCAAACTTTACAAATTATATATTGGTTAAGCGGCTTCACTCGCGATCCAATCGTATAACGCTAGCATTGTATTCCTTAATCGTTATCTGATCGACCTTATTGGCTCTAAATATTCCCTCGACAATCCTTATGGTCAAAGCGTCATTTTCTTTTTTGAATTTCCTAAGTCCACGTACCTTGTTATGCGTTAGCCTTTCCCTTTTGGTCAGTTTACTCAAGATTGATCAAATCTGAGCGAGACAAAACTGAACTACATCAAAAGGTACCTTCACATTCAACAGCCTTAAAATGACATGAAATTCAGAATGCCGTATATATAACGTAAAATGAACATACCTCGATAGCCACTGATTAAGAACCCTCATTGCAGATGATAAACGATTCCGAACCGCTGATCAATCGTCCGTCGAGAGAGAACTTTTTCAGAGAGTTTTTGGGAGAGTTTTTTTGTGTGGGTTACAAGAACGATGAACGTTCTGTCGAAACAGAAGAGAGATTTCTTCTCTCTCTTTCTTTTTTAGAATATGAAACAAACTTAATTGATTCCAATCAATCATATTAGAAATGAGGCAATTAGCCAATTTAGCCTTTAATGGGTAGCACGTTCCATTATCTCCCACTCACCCGCAAAAGACTAAATATCTCTCTTTTTCTTTTCACTGCAAAGTTTATATGGGCAAATAATCTGTGCGACCAACATATTGTGAGAGCTTGTTGCTATACATCTGTTAAGAGTATATAGCAGCTTAAAATGAGCACATAATCTCATAGTAGATCCAGTATGCAGTGCCATAGATCAATCAGTCACATTTACATTGCATCTCTCTTTATCTCTTTGAGAGCTCAAATAAAATACATTGTATTCACAATGATAATTAAACTCAAATAATCATAATTGGTCGACCTGTGAATGCAAAGATTGAATGTGACATCCAAAACAAAATTGATCTTCCTTTTTCCTTAAACCTCAATCTCAATCCAGCTCGCTTTTTTAGAGATGTTCCATTAGATCGAATCAATCTCATGATCATTGGCAACACTTGAATATAACAAACACTGAATAGAAATTTCAAGAATATGTTAGAGTTATGATGGCACTTAAATGAGGAACTTATATCCTCAAAAGTCTCACACGGCTATAGAATTGAGATCAATACTCTTGCCAACTCATCTTGATCGTCTCATGCATACGTAATATGAAGTACGTATTACGGTATTCTCTCCTTTCTCATGGAGCGTATGTCTTTTCATTCAATACCGTACAAATGATAGCTTAGACATACTCAACGTCTAGCTTGAGTTTACAAATCTACTCTCTTCAAAGAATCCAACAAAACTCACATCTGGCATTACAGACAGATAAAGTGAAATATGTGGATTATTTCACTTTCAGACATAGCTTATTATGGCCTCATCTTAACACTTTTGTTAAGGTGACATCAAAATTTCAAGCTTGAGCTCTTAACTATCACCTAGATAATAAGCTTGAAAACATTTCATCTCTATTCATCACTCAACAAATAGGGGCGATTACCCGTGTGAGTGGGCTAATCTCTAATATGTCCGACATACTTTCTCAACATAATGCACTAAGCATTAATATGCATAAATGTCATACAAACTCATAGTATCAATAATGATAACAAATATCATTAACTATGAACTTTGAGAAATATAAATATCCAGTACTCCCACTTCTACGATTTTCCATAGATTCAATATAAGGAACTAATCCCATTGTCAACACATGACCAAGGAAGCTATCTCTAGGAAGTGACTCCATGAATCTGCTATCATTTTGTGCATAGATATGTAATGTATGTTCACATTTTTTCGTACAATCATGTCTTTCACAAAATTATATTCTGTGACTATATGTTTGGTTTTGTTCCTTGGTGTAAGCTATTATTACCTGGCCATCACAATTAACTAATAATTGTACTTGCAGCATCCTTAACAACACCTCACTGAACCAAACATCTCTTGAGCCACGCATTCTCTTAAACTGTTGCTGATAACACCACAAGATCAATTTTCATCGTGGATGAGACTATATACGTTTGATTCTTACTACTCCAAGATATTACGCCACTACACAATAAGAATACAAATCCAAAGGTAGATTTTCTCTCATTTAAACCTCTTCATCAGTCAATATCAGTATAGACTTCAAGGCGCAAATCTCTACCTTGAACTTTGCAGAAAATTGACAGTACTTTCTACACGCCTCATGATTCTCTTGATGGTAATCCAATATACTTAACCTGGATTAGAGTGGTACACATACCATTCCAACAACATAACAAATATTAGGTCTTGTACACATTAGAGTGTACTTCAAGCATTCAAACACTAACAAATGGAACATTTTCCATTTCTGCATTTGCTTGTAGAGTCTCAACACATATTTTGCAGCTCAGACCTTCACTTCATGCAATAGGAGTATCTTTGGATTTATAGTCTTGCATACAAAATCATTCAAGATTTTATCCATATAAGTCTCTTATAAAAGAAACCACAATCTCTTTGAATGATCTCTTGAAATCTTAATTCTAAAAATATATGCAGCTTTACCCATATATTTTTATTTCAGAATTGGAACATAACTAATTCTTGATTGTATTAACAAACTCCATATTGCTCCAAACAATTGGTATATCATCAATATATAATGATAAGACCACATATTGATCTTAGGATCTTTTGATATATACGTAATGATTTTCATCAATCATTACAAAATCATATGCCTCTAAGGCATTACGAAAAAATATATATCATTATCTCAAAGACTGCTTAAGTCCATATATCGATCTCAAGAGTCGACATACTTTTTGTTCTTGGCTAGTTGTATATATATCTTTTATTATCCATTGAAAAACTAGTCCTTACATCCATATGATGTAATTCAAGATCCATACTAATCACTATTGCCGAAATAAGGTGAATTGAGGTGAATCTCACCATAGGAGAACAAACTTCTTTTCAATCAATTCCTTCTTATTGATTATACCATTTCACCATAAGGCAAGCCTTTTGTCTCTCAATTGAGCCATTAGATTTACGCTTTACTTTGAGAACACACTTACTCCCAATGGCTTTGTGTCTATTCGGAAGATCAACTAGTTTCCAAACCTGGTTTGATCTCATTAATTCCATCTTTTTTTTCATTGCTTTTATCCATTTTTCCTTATTAGGGCAATTCAGAGCCTCATTTACATTCCTTAACTCATCCTCTTTTTGTGGAGCGACCATGAAAGCTTTATCTTCAATGTTGATAAATCGACAGAGAACAATTTTGCGACTTGTTCGCTAAATTAAGGATTATACATTTAGTACATCAAACTTCATTACGCTCCCACTTGGCGACTTGTTCGCCGCATTGAAGATCGTACACTTAGCACCATTGAAGATTGTATACTTAGTACACCATTCTCCATTACGCTCCCACTCGGTTAGACAACGACGGCATCTCCTTCATATCAAGTGGTTGCAATTGAGACTAGTTTGAAAATAAATTCCTCACTTCTCACATTGCTCCCACTTGGATTAGATGCCCCAACAGAGTCATCATCACTATCCAAGATTTCAAACAGAGGATAGTCTCCACCGTCTCGCTCTTTTTCCGAAATCCATATACTAAGAATGTGGCATGTCATGATTCATACTCATTTACATTTCTCACTTTCTTGCTTGCCTATAACGCATTCCCTTTCGAGTGTTCTTAGAATCCCATCAAGATACTCATTTATGCCTCTAGGGCTTAATTTCCCTTACCAATGGAAGAAATCGTGTGCATAGGAAGCACATCAAGGTCTTAGAAAACTCAAATCTCATTTTTGATCTGTCCACAACTCTTATGGAGTGGAAGTAACTGATTTAGAAGGCACACTGTTAAATTTATAGACAACAATCGATAAAACTTCACCCCAAAAAGTGATAGGCAAATTAGCCTGTACCATCATGGACCTAACCGTTCTCACTGGGATCTATTTCTTCTCCGCGACTCCATTCTATTGAGAAATCACTGGAACAGTCAGCTGTATTTCTATTTCTTTTTCATCACATAAACATCTGAACTGATCAGATAGATTTTCTCGACCTCAATCGGATTTTTTTAAAGCTCAATTTTTTTTTTCAAAGCAACTTATGCCTCGAATTTATGAGAAATCGAAAATATATCCGAATCAAGTATAATCAAATATAAATGTGATGAAATAAACAGCCCATGCTTTATTCTCACATTCATTGAACCCCATATGTTTGAATGGATCAACTGCAAAGGAAATTTAACTCTTGTTCATTTTTCAAATAGTTTGCTCATTGTCTGTCCCGCTAGGCAATACTCACAAATAGGCATATTCACTTTTTCAATATTGCCTAATAAACCTTCCTTAGCTTATCTAAATAGTTGTCATTGGGCCAATGTGACCTAGCCTAACATGCCACATATTCACATCATCACAAAAGATGAAAAAAATAGTGAATAACTAGTATTTACTTTATTGTACCCAATAATTGGTATAATGAAACCATCCAAAACCATTGTAACTTGTTTCCAACGACAAGTCATCACCACCGTTATGAAAATTCAAATTGAAATCAAGTTTTACCAAAACTAACATGGAAACTAAATTTCGTCGAGTTTTTAGAGCATTTAGCACAATATGTAGAAATAGGGTGCAACCACCGCACATTTTCAATTGACAGGTGCAAATCCCTTTAACTTCCATGCAGGAATTATTTTCCATATTTATCCACTTTGCTCCATGTCAAACTCGTTAAAATTTCACAAAGGCATTTCTATCTTTCGTTACATGGTCTGTGGCCGGTAAGTCTATTATCCACACAAGGATATGATTCAGTAACAAAAATTGAATTAGAGATTAAATAACACTCTCAAGTGTACAATTTTTTTTAAACCACAGTCATGAGCAAAGTGGCCCTTGTTGTCACATTTAAAACATTTCATCTTTGAGATGCTTTTCTTAAAAGGACATTTTCCTTTTTCATGTTGGTTAAACTTTGATTTCCATCCTGAAAGATATGTTCCTTTAATCTTTCCACTTCTTGAACCCGGCTTAAAGTTTAGGCCTGGAGCACGAAGCTCCATTTGATGTAAAACTAGCATTCTAGTTCAAGACGTCGCATAGCATCCTTAAAAGTCTTTACTTTTTATTGTGGATCAAGTGGATTTTTGTAAGCATATAGCTATGAAGTATAGAACGAATTACTACTCATCAGTCAAAAGGTGGCTCACAACATACAGTTTATTTATCATGTTTGACACGCCACAAAAGTCGTTTCATGTTTAGCCCACAAGACATTATTAGTGATCTGTCTTAATTTGGTGACCAATGTCTAACCAAATTTACTTTAATGCTCTCCACTTGACTTTAGCATTTTCATAAATGCCCGAACTCATGCATAAAATCATTTGTCATGCTACTCAGCAACATATGCGAGCAATTGAGTTTATCATTTTTCATGCAACAAATGTCAGCTGTGCGGTATTTTCATTTTCAAGTTCTTCCATAACTAGGTTAAGAGTTTCGAATGCATCTTGCTCTTCATAGCATAAACTAGATTTTCATATTCCGGTTTTCATAATTTTCGCCATCCAATTTCTCCTTTGTTTCGCTAAGTGCGTAACTATTGTAGTTGAACACGAAGTTCTATTGACATGTATTCACGAATCATTGATGCCTAACATTTGCGCATCTATTTTACACTAACTAATTATATTAATGAATAATTTCACATAAGGCCTTAGTTTCGAAAGTTCACTATGTTCCCAATCACCATCCAATAATCCTCATTTGAAATTACCATTAACATAATTACTTATGTAAAATTGAGTTCACTAAAGTTACTAAAACTTTATAGAACTCCCCACTCAAATAAATATAATAAATTAGATAATGATCTCTATATATTTTAATCATAACATGGCATAGTAGGATTTGAATTATATATACATGTATTACTCATTAAATCATATTGATATTGCAAAATACATGCCATCAATAAATTCTTGAAAACGCCCTATAATACTTGTATCATGGACTTTCATACACATTTTTATAATTTTAAATTCATCAAACATGTCCAGATAATATATCAAATCGAAGACAATTTCGATACGAATGCAACGGTATCACACGCCCCAAACGGAGCTCATATGAATCCACGCGAGCCGGTCGAAGTTTCTGGTTTGACTAGTCAACGCTTGGTCAACGAGGCAAAAAGTAATTTCCCAAAATTTTGAGGATCGAATCGTCATTTTGCGAAAATACAGGACCAAATTACAATTTTCAAAAAGTCTGAGAATCGAATTGTATTTTTCAAAAAATTCGAGGACCAAATTGTAATTTTTCAAAAGTCCAAGACTAAATTATAATTTTTTCAAAATTTGGGGACCAAATTGCAATTTTTTGAAAGTTCGAGGACCAAATTTCAATTTTTGAAAATTTGGTCAACGGTCAACGGCGATGGTCAACGGTCAACACATGATCGGGTCAGCAGGTCCGTTCTAGAGGGGGTCGAAAGTTGGAAGTCGAGTCGGGTCAAATCTGGGTTAGTACAAAATCAAACCAGGTCTGGAGTAGATTTAAACCTGTTCGGGGATAGCATTAAATCTGTCTAGGACGCGTTTAGCTCGGAGGCATGTGCCGCGCACGTGCGTGAGTGAGGTCCACACGCACCGGACCTCTCCGGCGGGTGTGGCGCGTGTGCCTCCTTTTGATAGCCGTTGGCGGCGATCAACACCTCAAAATGCTCATCTCGTCGATATGATCATGATGGTATCTTCAAATCCAATTTCGTTGAACGAAATTTCACAAAAAAATCCTGCAACGCCGCTGCGTCAGGAATCGATCCCTAGCGGCGCGTGGTGCGTGGCACGTTTGCGGCCACTCTCAATGTTGCCTAGCGATGGGCGACCACTCAAAATTCTCGTCTTGCCGAGCCAGTTCCATTGATGTGACCAAAAATCATTTTTATCGCACAAAAAATTCACGAATATGCCTTGAGCAATACAGTTGTGCTTGAAATTTGTATAAAACACAAACGATTAGGAAACAATAACACTTTGCTCTGATACCATTGATGGATATTTCATACAAAATTGTTAATCAAGATCTATAATCGAAGTGAAATTAAATAGATCCACATACCCATAAACATAAAGTGCGGATTGCAACCATACGTCAATGATACCATCGTATATGTTGATTGTATTGGATCATCAAGCTCTAAGACCAAACTTGAATCACTGATCGGAAAAGTATATCACGTAAAATGAACAAACCTCGATAGCCACAGATTAAGAACCCTCATTTCATATGATAAACGATTCCGATCCATTGATCGATCATCTGTCTGTCGAGAGAGAACTTTTTCGTGGAGTTTTTGGGAGAGTTTTTTGTGTGAGTTATAAAAATGATGAATGTTTAGTCAAAACTGAAGAGAGATCTCTTCTTTCTCTTTCCTTTTTAGAATATGAAACAAACTTAATTGATTCCAATCAATCATATTGGACATAAGGCAATTAGTCAATTTAGCCAATTTAACCCTTAATGGGCGTCATATTCCATTACTTTCCATCATGCAAAGTAGTAATTTTGTAGCCTACCTTGTCTAGATTTGTAGCAAATATATGTGTGTTCATCTTGGTGTCAACAAAGACAATTGTTGTCTTATTGTCAAGTTCATCAAGCAACTTCTATAGCCCATGTTATTCACTATAGGATTTCTCAAATCCTTCCTCACCGGCCGCTCCATAGTAGTGGCATGGTTGCATTGAACATTTACTTAGTATGATGAATCTTCTTCTCATGTGCCTTTCATTTTTCCATCTATGTCTCAAAAGATATATATATTTATTTATTAAGAATGACATTGATGCGAGTTTCTACATTGGGAGTTCCCTAATTTTTCACCCATAGACATATGAACTATATTTCACGGTCGTGCATTCAGAATCCATGGCACAACATTTCCTATGTAAACTCGAGAGTCCATGCCACATTCGCCACCCCCACATATGATGGAGAGGTCTATGTGGATATACTGATTCTAAACAACAAATATCAATTATATCATCTCATTCATAATGGTGATACATTTTGTCTCTCAATCACCCTTGGCATTTCCAAGAGATAATGCGCGGGAGACAAGCGAGATCCAGTCCACGATGTTGCTTATCATTAACTGAAATCCTCCATCACTTTGCATGCCACATATTTTGCATACAAGGCTTTTGCACATGAAAAATTATAACAAGGATAATGTAATAAAATAAAATAAAATAGAATCTCATTATGCTATATGAGAGAATTCTTCTCCACATGAATTTCCCACAAAACCAATTTACACTATAGCCATTGGTCAATTAAAGACCAATCCCTGATCCAGAACTCATAGTCTACACATGGGACATGTCACACAAGACTTCCTTCCCTCTTGTGCATGACTTCCGCGGCATTTAGGAAGAACCGTCATTTACGGACACTGAAAGTATGATCAAATTAATCTATTTAACATTATAATTCTAAGCTCCTGCCAAAATTCAAGTAATTGCAGGATTCCCAATTTTGCACGTGCATTAGAAAGCAATTCAACCGTAGGGGAATAATTGCATGAAATACCAATTTAAGAGTGAGAGCAGAATGATAACTTCACCATATACGTCAACCGAGGATAATATTAGGCTTTAGTGAACCCAGGGAAAAAAAAATCTAACCTTTGCCATTGCACATATTCATTACCAATGTAAAAGTTGTTGTGGATACCAAGCAAAGGATGCCCACTTTCTTCCTGCCTGCAAATTTCACGATCCAGTGAAACAGACTCGCCTGCTCCCTTGGTCTCTTGCTCGGCTTTCAAGGCAACGACATGAGAGGCGACGTTGTCCGGGATGACAACCCACCGTTTTGGAGAAGCAACCGTTATTGTAGTAGAGAGCAATAACACCGAAGTAGATCCTTAATGACCCTCCGATCATTGTTCCTCCAAATTCACATCTAGTGCTATCATCTCTCTCTTTGATTTGCCAAACAAATCAAACACTGAATTCATTTGATTGACTCTGTTTTGGGTCGGATGGCGGGGTCCAACCAGGCTCCATTTGCAGATAGTACGTGGTACAGTCCCTTCTAGAGCCTCTCTTCATCACAATCTACGTTGACCTTTGACGCCGTAAGAGCATCTCAGAACCGGAATTATCGAACGTCAACGAGTTCCTGGCCTTTCGAAAGTTGCGGCCTCTTTTCTGTCCTTCAGGCAAATGGAGGCGACCCTGGCGCGAGGTGGCAACAATTCTAGGTCTTACTTCGCAATCGCGGCCATGGAAGATTTGATGGTCCTCTCGGAGGACGAGTCGAAGATTTCGTGATGGACGGGTAGGGTGGCGCGAGGGATTCTCGAACAAGGCGGTAGTGAGGGGGTTCAGGAGCGAAAGCAGAGACTTCTCATCGCATTCGCACAATTACAGCCCGATTCCACGTAAAGTTCGTGAACTGTGTTCTGAGTATGGCCTGTTAGAAATGTAGCGTCCTAGAGAGAAACCATTGCCATGCAAGTTCGATTTCTCTTCGACATGGAAAAAATAATTAACTTCATATGATTGGTGGCTTCGGCAAACCAACGTTGTGCACATTCCTCTTCGCGGCAAAGAACGGCCATGAAAGCCAATACTAAAGATATCTCCCAAAATCAAGACCCTAACAATATTCTCATACTTCTCCTTGTAGAGTTTACCCACAAATCACCATGGAATGCAATTGCGTAATCAAAGTCTGACTTCATTATTGCACAAATAAATCCTTAAAACTGTTGAAATCAGGCTTTGAGGCGTGTAATCACTCTCTTTAAGAATTTATTTTCCCCATAATGTTGCTAATGGTTTTGGGCAAATATCCTCCAGGATATAACAAAATTCCAACGAGAATAACAGATAGCAATTTTGATATATCTCCCGGATATCTCTAGGAAACAATTGGAAATAAAGACTGTATTTCTCTTGTGTTCAAAGCACGAAAATTGAGAGAAGAAGTGAAGATGACTTTGAAGATGAACAGAACACATGAATATATAATGAGAATGAATATACTTTTTTGCATCCGAAAAGTAGTTAATTCTCATGTAATTATTTGTATCCAAACAGTTTATTCAATCATACATTTTCATGTATGAATCGATAGTTATTTCCGAAAAGACACAAACATTCGAAATGTTGTAAGAGTGCCTTAGAAAATAACCGATAATTGAATAGACATAACCTTTCAAAGGTTGTCAGAATACTTCATGAACAGTCGCATTGTTTCACTAGAAAACAATGGTAATTGTTGATTTATACCAAATTTAGTTTATGTGCGCACTCACATCTTTTTGATATGGGACAAGACACCTCTTAGTTTGTTTTTACAAACAAACTACTAACAATATCCAGTTGGACTTACCTTTACTTAAAATAAAGATATATTAATTATTCCACACTACATTGATTCTTAGATATGAGATTTCTTGACGCAAGGTAGCGATAACTGGAATACTTTTCCAACAGCTGTAATTGAATTGATAATAGTCTAAATATTAGATAGAATGGACGTCATTTATATAGATATGACTCCAGATTTCATAAAGATAACATAAAGATAACTTAAAGATACCCCAAACGAAATATTATGAATCAAATCTAATCTAATCGAACAGAATTTTAATCAAATATTACGATTCAAGATATAGCTCAATTTCCAAAAATAGAAAAAACTATCCGAAAATCGCTCGATCACGTTTCTCCAAATAATTACATGCTAGTTGTGCTACATCACTTCTCTAACATGATTCACACTTGCATCCTAACATGATGGGCTTGTTTGGTTCAACAATTGGGCAAGAGACTTTGAGAAAATGCAAATATCTTTAAGTTAAAAGGTCTTTTTCCAGAATACAAGTAGTGTTTGGCAAAATATTTTTTAGAAATGCATTTGAAAGCAACTTTGGCGTAAATGCCGTTTAGTGAAAAATATACTTTGTAAAGTATTTTTACTTTTTTTATAATAAAAAAAAGTGGCGGCAGAGACTGGCGACTACCGACGGGGAAACTGGCGACGACGGCGACCGGCAACCGGCGGCGACCTTCCGGTGACGACGGCGACCGGCGGCCAAGGGACTTTAGAGCCCCAATGCTCATCTCAAATGATGAAGCAAGGTCCGATATCTAAGTAGCAAGTACAAGCTGTCATCATGTATATTAAATATCATCCAATTTCGTATGAAGTTCCAGGAAAAAAAGGGTCCTGTTATGGTGCACCTCTCGAAGGTGAACAATATAGCATGTCTTTTTACTAAGGCAGCTTTTCTTAAAATTCCACCAATGTATTGACTGAGGTAAGAACACAAAATTTGCATGATGGACCTTGAAATACTCTGTGATATTGATTTATAAACTCAAGCTTTCTGTTTCAAGAGGATCCGTTGAGTATGTTAAAACGCTTGCTTGTCTGGAAGTACTTCATTTCTTTGGAGTGCGATCTGATCTGTCGCTCACCTTGAAGTCCGACTTTCAAAGAGTAACAAATGCACTTAAATATCACGAGCCCTGCTTGTGGGAGGTGGACCTGCTGATTACCGAGTGCAATAGCTTAATGGTCCGTTTTAAGCAATTTCAGATTGCCCATTGCAGAAGAGAAGCAAATCAAGTGGTGGACTGGATCGCCAGTGCTCACAAAAGGAAAAATCTCCCTTGTAATTGGGTTAGTAATCCTCCTTCAGTCCTTTGGGACGTTATTTGTTTGGAGACCCAGGTATCTCGTAATGCATCTTTTGCTTGAACTACTGAAAGGTGACATTTTTCTTAGGGGGAAAAAAAAAATTTAGGAGTCAAGTGGAATGTGAAATTCTAAATAAATACAAAAAGTTCCGTTTGATATTCTTAAGGTTTAACACTTCTTGCGGGGATTATTATTATTATTTTTTATAATGAATGCTCGAAACTATGATTCTCATACTTTGGTTGTGTTGTGAATAAAAGACAAGTGAATCGATAAAATAATTGAAAGGAAGGAAAGGAATTCGGTTCCCGAATTTATTTGGTTCGATCCGAATATAGAAACCTGAGGAGAGCAGCACGAAATTTCACTATAAAAGCAAGCGATACGATTGAGATTACAATCACTCGAGCCCACAAATAAGTTTTGTATTTTCCAGACCTCAATTTCACCTAATAACTTGCACAGTACTTAGCCACTCACAATTTCTAATGAAATCTCAATCAAGGAATTACACAAATTCTAGCGCCGAGAATTTAATTAGCTCAATCACTTGGGGATAATTACAATGAGAAAATTTTCTTCTGCCGACAGGTGCTGCGGACCTACGGTATGTTTCAGGAAAGCTCTACGTTGCTCACTTTCCAAGAGCTTTGGTCCATGACTCAGATATTAATTTAATCTAAGCCATTAATTTGTAAAATTTAGGTATAAAGTACGAAAAAGTACTACTTATTTTCTGTTGCCTTTTATGATAGGTCTAAATTTTCCTTGCTGGCTTGTGTTTTTCACCACGGTTTACTGGAACCTACAAAACAATTTAAGTTCTTTCATCCTAAAAAATAAAAAGAGTTTGTTCTCTGATAAAGTTATTTTCAAGTAAATTCCCTGATACTTTTCTATTGATCTTGTGATCCTATACACACACACACATATATGTATATATATATATATATATATATACATGAATTGAATAATATATATATATAACCCTTTCATCAGATTTATAAGTAATAGCATCAAGGTTGGAAGATGTAGCATTTTCTGAGTTTTGAATCGGTTTGTCTTTCCCATTTTCACTCCTATTTAACATCTAAACTGATTAAACGAACTAGGATTAAAGAGAAGGTAAAGCAAATTGAGATCTTATTTTTGTTTCACCATCTTCTGAGCTCCAAAGTGCATTTTCTTTTGATGAACTTGCCATTTACTAATAAAATGATATGAACAAATTCTTGGTGATCAACATTGCAAGAGAATTTAAAAAACTACAGGTCCTAAAAATTATTACTGCGAGAGCTGTGGTCGTGAATTAGTTTAGCCTATTTGTTAGGAAGTTTTATTGTATATATTTCTTCCTAGTATGTAATCCTTCCTATTGTGCATCTCTTCATTAGGTTACATGTTGTCCTATATATATAACAGGATTGAGTATTGTAAATGAACAGAAAAAAATATTCATTGAATAAAACAAGAAAAGTTTTCTATTTTCGAGCCGTTCTCGTCACGGTGTCGTCGTCTCACGCCGATCGACTTCGTCCTATCCGAGCGATTCATTCTGCGGACCTGATCTCATGGCCGACGATCAGCCCATTATTGCAACTAACCAAGCGAATGCTAGTGTCTCTACTACTGCCATTATGGCAGACCTATCTGTTGCGATGAAGCAGCTCTTGATCCAGCAGGCCGCGCCGCCGCGTGTTGAACCTCTTGCTGCACTGATTGCTTTCAAGCTTGATGTCAAAAATTATGGCGTATGGTCCTAGGTTGTTGAGCTATATGTCTCGAGCAAAGATAAACTGGGCTATTTGAACGGTGGTTCTCCGAGCCCCTTCCGATTGATCCGTTTTTTCGACAATGGAAGATCGATGATTCAACGGTGAAAGGTTGGCTTATCAATTCTATGGACCCATTCTTGATACCAAACTTTATTCGGTTTTCTATTGCCAATGCCATATGAGATGTTGTGATAACGACTTTTTTTTATGGATCTGACACCTCTCAAATCTATGATCTTAAGAAGCAGGTTTCTCGATTAAAGAAAGGCGGTGGACCCATCAGAAATATTACAATGATCTTCAAGGACTCTGGCGTGAGATTGATTTTCAACGTCCTAATCCTATGCAATTTCCAGTCGATATTCAGAGGTACAATGCTATTGTCCATGAAAATTGAGTTTATACCTTTTTGCACGGTCTTGATGACCGCCTGGACAATGTTCGTGCTGATGTTCTGAAGGTGGATCCACTCTCCACTATTGAGCAAGCTTATACCCGGGTCAAGCGAGAGGATATGCGCCAATCTAACATGCCATCCACTCCCGTCGGGGTCGCATCTGGTTTCGTCATGATGTCACAGTGAGGTAAGGGTGATTCGCACCTCCACTTAGTGCCTTCTGCCCCGGGAGCTCATCCTATACTTGGTATGCAAATTCAATCTGAGGGGTACTCTCATTATGGGAATCCTAAACATACAGCAACATCTTGTTTTAAACTACACGGTTATCCGGATTGGTGGAATGATTTTCAGACCAAGAGAAGAAACCGGGCTCATAGAAGGGGCGAAATGGAGGGTAAGCCTCCTTGGTGACTAGCGGCTTGCCATTAATTCCTATGGAGCCCGAATCTACTAATGCTGAATCTCTTGAAGATAATTGTGGATTTGTCTTTGCTAATGGACATTGTGATGGTCATCATGGGTGGATAATCGATTCTAGTGTTACTGATCATATGACTCCAGAATCTGGTGACCTTCTTACATCGACTACACCACGTCGAGATCATATTTACAATGCCAACGTACATAACTTTCCTGTGACGGCTGCAGGCCGTGTGTCTATCACGCCTTCTCTCTCTCTATCTCATACTTTACTTATTCTTACATTGTCTAGTCGTTTGTTATCAGTTGGACAACTTACTAGCAAGTTAAACTGTGTTGTACTTATGTACCCTAATTTTTGCCCGTTTCAGAACATTCTCACCAAAAAGATTATTGGGCGTGGTACTAAGAGGGATGGGCTGCATTTTGGGGATGACATTACTTCTGGACGGACCTATCATTCTCGTGGACAGTTAGCTCAAGAGAAAGAACTTTGGTTATGGCACCGTCGTTTAGGTCACCAATCTTTTGGGTATTTACGGCATTTGTTTCCCAAGTTATTTCATGGTCTATCGAACTCTAGTTTTCAGTGTGATACTTGTATTTTGGCAAAGAGCCATCGCACCTATTTTCCTCCCAGTTTGAATATTAGTTCCACTCCTTTTTCCTTAATTCATTCTGATGTATGAGATGTGTCTCCTATTACTACTGTATCTGGGTTTCGATGGTTTATCATCTTTGTTGACGATTGCACACGTATGACTTTGCTATATTTGATGAAACACAAGAATGAGGCTCAAACTATCTTTCGGACTTTTCACCGTGTGATCCAGACTCAGTTTGGGGCCAAACTTCAGGTTCTCCGGTCTGATAACGGTGACGAATACTTAAGTAAACCTCTTGCTGCTTATTTTCAAAAACATGGTATGATACATGAAACTTCTTACCCTCAGACTTCTCGGCAGAATGGTGTTGCTGAGCACAAGAATCACCATCTACTTGAAACCACTCGAGCACTGTTAGAGGGTAGCAATGTTCCTCACCGTTTTTGGGATTATGGCGTAGTTACAACTGCTTATTTGTTGAATCGAATGCCTTCCCGCATTCTGCGCTATCGGACGCTAATGCAAGTACTTGCCGCCCATGTGTTTCTTCCTTCGGTTCTTACATTACCTCCTAAGGTGTTTGGGTGTGTCACTTATGTCCATCTTCACAAAAATCAACGAACCGAACTTGACTCTTGTGCAATCAAGTGTGTGTTTCTTGGCTATGACCCTTCTCAGAAAGGGTATCGGTGCTATAATCTTGCCGAAAAGCACACAAATGTTACCATGGATGTAACATTTACCGAGACGGAGTCCTATTTTCCTTCCCCTTAATGTCTGGTTCAGGGGGAGACTAAATGCAGAACTAGACATTGGTGGAAGATTGGGACTGCAAGAGTGACGGATAGGTGTGCATGGGAGGTTGAGACTATAGAAGCGACAGATGGGTGTGCACAGCCGCGCGATTCTGAGGCTGAAGATTCTGAGCTACTGCCTCACGGCAATGAGGCAGTAGCTCAGAATGCACAGCAGCAACAGTTCTCTTTGTCTTCGCCCTCTTCAGTACCAGTCCAAGCTCTTGAAAATATACCTGAGGTAAGTACTTCTACTGTACTTGATTTGTTTGAAAATACTGATGTGCTTACTGGTTATAAGCTGCTTGATAGGCATAATAGGGGTAAATCACCGAATCGACCGCCGGTCTCGATATCCTATTGCTGATTATGTGTCTGCCAAGAGGTTGTCCGCACCACTACAAGCTTTCGTGTCCACGATTTTCTCAGTTCAAGTTCCAAACAGGGTTGAAGAAGCCATGAAAGATCCGAAATGGCTTCAAGCAATGGAGGCAGAGATGGAGGCATTGGAGAAAACTCAAACCTAGAAACTTGTGGAACTACCAGAGGATAAGAAGTCGGTTGTCACGTCTCGAACCAGGCGAGCGCGCGAACATCCCACCAAGCTGTTCCTTTATGAAAGTTTTTTAGGATCTTTCGGCCCACAATACAAATAATCCGATTACAAGCGGTAGTTTCAGTCATCTCCACTCCATTCAATAAAACAAATGACAAGGGACAAATAATAGCGGTTTCATTTTACGATCGCAAAATAGAATACAATCTCTAAGTTCACAAAGTATCTTGTACTTATTCACTTATTACTCCCACAAATGCCAATCGTTGAACTTACAGATGCTCCATCACCTGGAACCTGAAGAAAATATTAATCCCCAATGGGGTGAGATATAAATCTCAATAAGGTAGGTCCTAACCCTAGGTTAGGCCGACTGTCCACTCAGACAGTCACAAACCCCAACAATTCATACAAATAGACATACGAGGCAATTCAATTATAGATAACAACACACAGATGTCAGGCATGCAGTCATGGCATCATAACACATCCAGATGATCATGCACAAACCGCCATGCCATATCATCACTTCCACCCTTCTAACCAGCCTCAATCTCATGCCCGCGTATATAACGCCTCAAGCTCGGTCCGCGTAAATGCATCATACCATCATTAACAAACATGTGTAAACGCATCAGGTTTTCAATGCTACTCCTGGCCAGTATCGACACATCACAACTCCATCCCGTGTTTCAATGCATTAGGACTATGGCCTTTAACCCCGCGTTTCATACGCATCAGGGTGTCATTCAATTCCAACCCCGCACCTCAGCGCCTCAGGGTATTCTTCACACCACCCCGTGTCTTGTACACATCAGGGTCTCGCCTTGTCTCCGTCATGCCACAATCACAAATCATGCACACAAGGCCGAGTGCAACTCATGCATAAACAATGCATCCATGGCATGCGAGACGATTCAATCAATGTGCAAACAAGGTAGCCAATTCAAAGCACGAATATTAGCACACATGCAATCTTCTATACCGTCCTAAGACGCACAATGAGCAATCACTTAGAAGCCCTTTAAGAATCACCCAAAAATTTATCCGACTCGCTCAATCAAGTCCAATCTTCCTATCTTAGGTTTAGGATTCCCTTACCTCAAGCTTAATATCACAAAATCCTCTTCTCACGCACCTCCACAATTCGGTCCAAGCTGCCCAAGGATATCTCAACCGCTCAACCTATTGAAATCCAACCAATCGTCAAACTTTATTACTCAAATCATCACCCCACTTAACATACACCTCATGGACCTTTCAATTAACATCCTAGCATATTTCAATGAATAATTTGATACTCAAACCCAACAACCAACAGCCTCCACAGAACCAGTTTGCACAGAACCGAACCGGGTGATTTTCGATTCTGTGTAAACCTCAAATAACTAGCCCTTAAACTACCTCAAATCCTTTATTTATTCACTAACCTACTTACTAACATGTAGATCTAAGGATTTGGGACTTTCACTGAATATTTGAAGCTAAGCCGTCGTCGAAAACTCTTTGAAAGTCGCCAGTTTCCCCAAGTCTGCAAACCGATAGTTCTGACCCTTTAAACACAAGAATTATTTGGGGTCAAAGCTCCATCAAATTTATTCCAACTTTTTATCACAGCTCATCCAAATTTAATACTATAAGTTTAGAAGAACTCATCTAAAATTTGAAGCAATTTGAAGTTCAAAAGACTCCGGAACAGGTCTTTCCCCAAAATCGGTCAGAATTTGACCTCGCCTGACCTTTGCCTACTCAAACAGACTTACAAGATAAACGGCTAGGCTAAATAGAGCTTATAATATGTCTCTAGAACCACAAGACAAGACGCTTTCAAATGGAAGTGATTTTATCTCAATCCGATATCGAACAACAAAGATATGGCCGAAATAGTAGGACGGTCGGGACTGGTCGGCTGGGAGCTCTCGGATTCAAAACTGACCAGCCTGACCTTTGCTGATTCAAATGGCTCAATGGGACAAACAGCTGGGTGTATTTGGACCCATAATACCTTGTTGGAACGGCGAGACAATAATCTTTCCAATAATAGATGGTACGCCTTAATCAGATGACGGATGAAGAAGTTATGGCTAGTTTAGTGAAGCAATCGATACAGGGTAGCAGCTCGGCGGTGAAGGAGAAGAAGAGGAAGAAGAAGATGGCGTTGGTGGGTTAATGGTTGGCCAAATGAGGAGTGAGAGAGAGAGAGAGAGGGAGGGAGCTATATGCAAGTCTTCATAAGTCAAAAGATTGAATGGTGGTTGGAAAAAGTGGATATGTCCACTCAAAGGCTAATCCATTGACACATGTCCAATGTGTCATGCAAGCTCATCCAATGGCCATGATTCACTCTCATTTTCGGTGGCCTTGGGGTGGTTTAATGTCCAAAATGCCCTCCTTCAATTGCATAAATTAGGCTAAGGCTTGGGGGGCAAAATGATAATTTTACCCCCGACGTTCGGAACGTCGTTTTTCTCGTTTCAATAATCTTCAACAGGGCGACGACCAATCCAAACATGACGTTGGAATTCTTGATTCTCCATTTTCAATTTTCAAGATCAGACGTTGTTTCAGCCTATCCCGAACTAACGGACGGCTTTTGTAGACGTTACGCGTATCGACCCTGTGATTCATATCACGATTAGGGCTCGTAAATTCATGGCGACTTTGGTTGTCATGTAATTGTGAAGGTATATCACTAATTCCGACGGTCTCGATCGTCACCGTCCGATTTAGGAAAATTTTATAAATTATACGTTGGCTGAGCGGCATCTCCCGCGCTCCAATTGTATAACACTAGCAATGCATCCCTTAATCATTCTTAGATCGACTTTTTAGAGCTCTAAATGTCCCCTCGACAATCCTTATGGTCAAAGTGTCATTTCCTATTCGAGTTCCCTAGGTCCACGTACCTTGTCTCTCGTTAGCCTTTCCCTTTTTGATCAGTTTACTCAAATTGATCAGATTCGATCGAGATATGACTAAAACTCATCGCTAGTTACACTCCTCATTAATGAATCTGAAAATGAATGGGAAATCAGAATGTCATATCGGTTGAATGTAGATGGGTTTTTATTGTTAAGCATAAAGCATACGGCACTATTGAGAGGTATAAGGCACGACTGGTACTTAAAGGGTATACACATACTTATGTGGTAGATTATCAGGAAACATTCTCTCCAATTACAAAATTAGACACCATAAGAGTATTATTATCTTTGGCTGCAAACTTGGACTAGCATTTGCATCAATTTGAATCGACCCCTTAAGTGGAGCCGGTTCTGATTTTGAACTGGTGATTTTGGGCCGATTTCGGGCCTTGTTTCGATTCAAAATAAAAAATGGAGCCTCTCATTAAATTTGAATAAAATTATCATCAAATTATAGGATAATGAATTACGAAATAAAAGAAAATAATAGATTATGAAATTATGAATTGTCAAATATAAATTATAATCAGATTTTTCATTTTTCATTTTTTTATCCTGATTTTTTGCATGGTTCGAAACCGGCCCAGAACCTCCAATGCCCCGGTTCAAGGTTTTATGAAACAATAATCGGACCCATATGGCATGAACCGATTTCGATTTGGATCCGTGGGCCCGATCAACGGGCCAGTTTCGGGGTTTGACCTGACCCGGTTCCGGGCCCACCCCACCCCGGCCCGTGACCATGACTAATCTAATGTGCATGAGAAAGTTCTTGCATTCACTTCATGCGTTAAATGAAAACGACAGAGAGAACTTTTATTCTCCTTTAATGCATGGTCAAGAAAAGTCATAAAAGATTTTGTTTTTTGGGTCTAAAGATGCACGATATTTACTAATCATGGAGGGTGAAAATGACATGGGACATGATAGATGGGCCTTTGATTCAAGCAGCACAAAAGGGGGAGAGGAAGTCCAGTTACAGGGCAATTTTCTTCTTCTATATGCTTGGTAAATCCAATGGACCACTCTGTTAGCCTCTTTATAGTAGTGCCTAACATCCACGCCAAATCTAGCACTTCTTACGGTTTGAAGACATACGTCGAGGACAGGAGTTGTCTGCCATGAGGTGAGAAAAGATCGTTGTTCCGACTGAGAAAATCACAGATCCGTTGAAAGGGAAAGCAAGAAGGTGAGGTCATCTACTACATTAGCACAATTCGATTCCATGATTAGTGATTGCGAGCTAAATTGCTGTTCGGCTCGAGAGAGTTGGTAATTAACCCAAAATTTTATGCCTTCCTTGCAGGCTAGTGCTTCTTCAGCTTGCTCGAAGTCAGCGGCGAAAACATTCTTAACAAAGCCATCAACGCATCTACCTTGGTCATCGCGTAGAATGCGAGCAACCACACCCAAGGTCTCGCCTAGAACGAATGACGCATCAACATTCAATTTTTGTGTCCCAATTGGAGGAGGCCGCCATTGCTCCTGTAGGTTTTCCCCTTCAACATTTCTATTTGGTTGCCGCCTGTAGAAACTAGCATTATTGGCATGCGCAATGTAAACAATATGTTCTAGGTCCAGAGATTGTTGGCGAAAGACAACTGCATTTCTTGCTTTCCATATTTGCCACAGAAGATGGGCAATGAAGGGCACAGATGGTTGGTTTGTTATAGATTTCTGCATCAAGTATACCAACCATGCTTCAATCCTTGTTATGGTTTGCGGATCAATCGGCATGTTAACTAATGGATGCGACCATACTTGTGTTGTCCAGGGGCACAATAATAGCAGGTGCTCAATAGTCTCCAGGGCTTGGTGTCATAAACAACAGCTCGGATCAGGTATGATATCTCGATAAAAAAGATTAGCTGCAGTTGATATAGTATTATGACACACCACCATAAGAAATGCCGAATATTAGGAGGCACCTGTAACTTCCATATTTGACTCCATAATCGAGGGGGAGCTGATAAGAAGTAGATGGACGCACCTGCATAGGTTATGTAGGGATGGAACTGTGAAGCGCACGATATGCAATTTTGATTGTAGATTGACATAAAGTAGTGTGAGCCCACAGCAATCGATCACGGGAGTCCTGACCATTGAGAGGAATTGTCATTATCTCTTGAACTCTTTCTGATGAGAAGTAATGACAGAGAAGATGTTGATCCCATTGAAAAGAGAGGGCAATGAATTCGGCTAGCAGCTTAGGTTCCAAAGGAGCTGGTTCACCACCGATAGGTCAAGTTGGGAGCCAATTATCATATCAAACTTCGATTCTGTTTTCATTACCAACTCGCCAATGTACAAAAGGGGCAATAGAGTCATGGCCAATCAAGAGACTTTGCCATCTCCAAGATGGCCCGATCCCCTTTGTGGCTTCCCAAAATGAACTACGGGGAAATAAAGACCCTTCAATAAGGTAGCCCAAGGGTTGGTTGGGTCTCAATGGAGTCTCCATATAGTTTTGCCAAGCATTGCATGGTTAAAGCAAAAAAAATCACGAAACCCAAGTCGACCATCTTGTTTGCTACTTTTAAGGAGGTCTCAGCTACGACAATGCAAATCGGAACGAGCCTCCTTATTAGACCACAAAAAAGTTGCAATCCTTCTTTCGATGGCCCGGCAAATGGAGAGAGGTACCTTGAGAACTATCATGGCATACTGAGATATAGCCTGAACAACTGCCTTGATTAAAACTTCTTTCCCTGCAAATGAAAAAAAAATATTTCCTTCTAGCCTGCCAATTTATTCTGAACTCGTGCCAAAATCCAGGAAAACAATTTCTTTTTTGTCCTACCCCAGTCAAAGGGAAAACCTAAATACTTCCCTGTGTGTGCTATTTCCAGAACCCGCATCTCATAAACTAGAGAGTTCCTTACCCATTCTTAACATCCCTGGCTAAAAAACTTCCCATACTTATTCAGGTTTATAACCTATCCCGAGGCATAGAAATATTGGTTCAAAATCTCACATAAACTTTGGCATTCAGCTATCTTAACATCAAGAAAGAAAATAGAGTCATTCGCAAATAGAAGATGTGATAGAGTAGGGCAATATCGATTCAGTTTTATGACTTTGAAACGCCCTTCTTGGACAGCTTTGGCTAGCATATATGATAAAACATTCGATACTAGAATGAATAGATAAGGCAAGAGCGGGTCACCTTACCTTAAACCTCGCGAGGGTTGGAACTCTGGTAAGGGGGCACCATTCAAAAGGATACTAAATGAAATAGACTGGACACAAGCCTTTATCCAAGAGACCCATCGAGTCGCAAAACCCATTCGAAGTAAACAAGTTTCTAAGAAATCCCATTCAATTCGATTGTAGGCCTTTCTCATGTCAAGTTTCAAAATAGCCTGCTTTTTCTTGCGAACTCGAAGTTGGTGAAGGATTTCCAGGATGATAAGTATGTTGTCCTGTATTTGTCTTCTTGAAACAAAAGCACTTTGTTCCGGGCATATAAAAACTGGTAATAAGGGTCGAAGACGATTAGCCATGACTTTAGAACAAATCTTGTAAGAGAAATTACATAAACTGATCGACCTATATTGTTCTAAACTCTCCAGATGAGGCACCTTGGGTATAAGAGTGATATGTGTTCAATTTATAGATGGAGGAAGCGTACCCATGTTGAGAAAACCATTAACCATTTTGAGAATATCTTGCTGTATGGTATCCCAATGGTGTTGATAAAACAAACCGCTAAGCCCATCTGGTCCTGGTGCTTTAGCTCATCCTAGTTAAAAAACTGCCATCCAAACCTTTTTTAAAGTAGCATTTTGAGTTCGACCATCGTTCATAGCTCCGGTAACGATATGAGGACAATGAGCAAGGATGGGATCAAACTGACGATTACCTTGGGTGCAGTACAAACCACCAAAATAGGAGAGGATTGTAAATGATCTCGAATCCAAACTCCTTGTGTTGTCTTGAGCATTGAAATCCAGTTTTGGCGTTGTCTTTGGACAGCAGTAGCATGGAACAACCTTGTGTTTTTGTCACCATAAGATAGCCATTGTATTCTAGATATAAGTCCCCAATATTGTTACTCTTGTTTCCATAACTTATTAATTTCATTCTTGATATACGAAATACTTATTGTATCAGTAAGTGTTGCCTTTGACTGATTTTTCATCGTCTCCAGCAGCCTTTTGAGCAAGGAAATGCCAATAACAGCATTAGGAAATTGCGAACGACTCCATTTAGCTAAGCAGCGCGAGGCTCGACGTAACTTCACGGGACAAGAGTCGTTGACATGAGCCGAAGACATCCAAATATCTCTAACAACCCGAAGACAATCATCAGAGTCATTACAGTATGCCTCATACTTGAACCAACGCCTTCGAGATGATGATTGATAATTTAAGGGGAGCATAAGGGGACTATGATCTGAACCCACTGGCGGCAAAGCAAACACTTCAGCCTGCAAACACAGAAGATGCTAGTCTAAAGAACAAAACGCTCAGTCCAACCTTTCCTTAACACACTTGGGACCCACACTATTGTTAGACTACGTGTAGGTACACCCTTTAGAGTCAATCTCCATAAGTGAACATATCGTTAGTAAATCTCTAAAGGCTGTTACGCAATAGTTGTCAATTCCCCGACCTCCTGATTTCTCCCATACATAAAGCATTTCATTGAAATCACCTAAGCACAATCATGGGTGTTGAACGTGCTGATGGATACCACGTGAACTTGCCATAGGTATTGTCCTCCTGAAAAGAGTTTGGAGCATGAACAAAAGTAACCTTCATAGTAGTAAGGCTATCACAATCAGTAAACAGTACGTCGATGCACATAGCTGAGGCAAAGAAAATATGGATAGAAGCTGTCTCGGTCCGAAATAAGTCTAAACCTCCTGCGGTGCCAATAGGCGGAACAATAAAGCCATTCAAAAAATGGAGTTCCCTTTGATAATGAAGGACGACCTCATCCGGTTGCTTTGTCTCCATAAGAAACACCAGGTTGAGCCTATCTCGAGCTACAAGGGCTCGAAACTCACGAATCGTCAGAGGATTGCCCAGCCCTTGACAGTTCTAAGCCAAAAGCGTCATGGATTTCATGGTAGATTATTAGGGCTAACTATCGGAGCCTGCTGAGGTAATTCCTCCTGTGAAACTGGTGTGTCAGTGAGCTTAGGCTCATCAACCAAACTTGGAGGGGCTGATATGTCATACGAAGAATATCGTTTGGCCTTCTTAGTAGATAAACCAACGGTCTGCTTCCCTTTATGTTTTCGAGATGCCTTGACCGCAGTTGAATTGGCTGATGGAAACTTAGATTCTCTTCAGAGTTTTGGTATTGATTGGATGGTAGTTGCATAGCAGGTCCAACTTCTCTATGGCCTTCTTAGTCATTATCCTCGTATGATCGGGAGTCAACAAAGGACAATGTGTAGCCCAATTAATCCACATATGCTCAATCAAAAAATGGGCTGAGCATAAATGAGATCACGGGCGGCTAGACCGCAAAAAGAGTCCCACAAAATGACAAGAACGACCAGTCTAATATATTTGGAATGGGTACTTTTAAAACTGGGCTTAGGGCGCGTTTGTTTTGGGAAAAGTAATTTCAAGGCAAGCGTTTTATGGACTTTCGTCCGTTTGGTTCGCGAAAAATGATTTGGTCAACGAAAAGTATTTTCCAGTCAATAAAGATTTTATTCATTAAAATAAAAAAGTGAACTTCCCAAAATAAAAAAATGAAAACACTTTCTCAAATATGAGACTCTCACTTTCTTTGAAAACGATTCGGGAGCCGATCCCGAGGCCAGGGCCAGCGGTCGGGACTAGGTTTGGGGATCGAGGCAGGAGCCGGGGAATGGGGTCGAGATCGAGAGCGAGATTGGAATCGCGGATCGAGGCTGAGGCTAGCGCTCGGGCTGGGGACCGGGGATCGGGACCGGGGCCGAGGCCGGGGACGGCAACTAGGGCCGAGGCCAGGGCAGGGGCGAAAGTCGGGAACCTCGACCGGAGCCAAAGACCAGGACCGGGACTAGGGCTAGAGCTGAGGATCGAGACCGAGGCCGGGACCGAGATCGGGAATTGGCGTTGGGGCTAGGAATTGCTATCGGGACCAGGGCGGGGAATCGGTACAGGGGTCGGGGACCAAGATTGGGGGTCGGGACAGGAGACCGGGGATCGAGACTGGGGACCGGGGACGAGGATTGGGACAGGAGCCAAAGATCGGGATAGAGACCGCGGTCGGGGACCGCTATTGGGGCTGGGGCTGGAGACCGAGACAAGGACAGGGGCCGGGAACCGTGACCGAGATCGGTGCCAGGGCCGGGGACCGAGGCCAAGGCCGATGCTGGGGTCGGTGTCGAGAATCGGGGCCGGGAACAAGGGACCCGTGTCAGGGACTGAGGTCGGGGATCGGAGACCAAGGCCAGGGCAGACATCCGGGGCCAGGGCAAAGATTGGGAACTGGAGTTGGGGCTAGGGATTGCTATTAGGACTAGGGCCGGGAACCGGCGCAAGGGTCGGGGACCAAGACCGGGGATCGGGATCGGAACCGGGGTCGGGGCCGGGGCCGGGGATCGAGATAGGGGCCAAAGACCGGGATTGAGACCGAGGTTCGTGGCTATGGACTAAGACTGGGATCGGAGCCTGGGCCGGAGATCGCTATTGGAGTCGGGGCTGGAGACCAAGGCAGGGACAGGGGTCGCGAACTGGGAACAAGACCGATGCCGTGGACCGGGGTCAAGGCTGGTGCCGAGGCTGAGTCCGAGAACCGAGGCCAGTGTCGAGGATCGAGGTCGGGAACGAGGGCTCGTGTCGGGGATCAGCAACCGGAGCCAAGACCGGGGCCGGGGTCAGAACCGGGACCGGCGACCGAGGCCAGGTAGACAACCGGGGCAGGGCTGGGGCAGGGGCCAAGGACTTGGACCGAGACTGGGGCAGGTGTCGGGGCCTAGGACCGGGACCGAGGTCGAGGCCGAGAACCGACTACTGGGATCAGTTCATGTCAGCTCTCTCGACCTTCTCCCCTCCTCAGTATCAAGTACAGTCTCATTAATGAAATTGAAATCGTTTTCTAAATAAGAGCCAAATACCGAAAAATATTTTCGGTAACTTATTACCAAACAAAGGAAAACAAATCGTTTTAAAAAAAATGAATTCCAGAAAATCACTTTCCAGAAAACAAATTCCCGAAAATCACTTTTCTTGAAATAAACATGCCCTCAAATTCGAAATATTTTTTTTTAAAAAATCATGTAGTTCCGCATGATCAGTGACTGAAATTGCATTTGATTGATAGACCGGTCCGGACAAGAGCTATTTTATTTAGTACGAGGTTCTTTCAATGGTCATAGTTCATTCTGTAAAATTGCCTCGGTTTAAAGGTTATGAGGCAAAGAACCTAAGAGTCGTGTACTTTTGTATGCAACACTGTGTTTATGATTATTGGTTGGGGCTACGTGCCAGATGGAATACTTTCCCTTTTCAGCATATTTATTGTTAAAATATATAAATATTAAACGTCTTCTTTTCTAATAGTTTAAACTTTTAAATCAGTTGGTTGCGGTCCCACCAAATTTAACGTGATATCAGAGCAGGAGTTACTGAGTTCAAATCTTTCTAAGCCCATATTTATCTCCCACGCTTTAAAACAGTGCTTAGAACAATTGGCTGTGGTCCCATCAAATTTAACATTTCTTATTAATATCATGGGTCGATCGCATACCTAGATGACGTAACAACTCGATCATAATTCTCGCGGGACACGAATTCTAATCAACATCGAGTTTTTTTATTGGAAAATCATGCCACCTCGATATTATTGCGACGTTAGGAACTTTAGAGGATGTGCAAAATCTGTGGTGCAACATTTAAGGCAAATTCTTTCGGATTTTTGCCTCTCCAGTTACTTCGTTATTTATTCCAAAATCACGAAGTTGTCTGGACAAAAGGTCTCGTCAAATATCGGCGACAGATTTCATTGCGGTAATGATTGTTACATTACATGTCAGATGTCTACTTGTCTGGAGTTGGACCACGAGGGAGCTAACAAATTGCTCCATGGGCGCGAATGACCATGTTGCGAGGGGCCGCTTACATTTCGCATAGGCTCTCCCAAGGCGTATTGATCGCAATTTGATTTCTTATATGTAATCATATAAAAATAGAGTTGGCAGTTGCGACGAACTTGTTGCAGGTCGGATAGAAATTAAGCAAAACATGGGAGGTTGTTTTATTTTTATACGAGTTAGAGAATGCAATCCGTACCTTTTTTCATTTAGGGAACGTTTTCATCCAGTCTTGGTCAATTTTATTTCCTTACATGCATCTACATGCTCAAGCATTTAGATGCATATATGATAAAATTAAAAAGTTTAAAACTAAATTGACAAAAGTGCAATAGATTTATGAATTTTTTGACAATTTTCTCAACTACTTTCACACTAAAATCCGAGCACCAAAGTTTATCAGATATACTTACAAAGATTGAGACATATATTTTGGTAACGGGTTTTTAGTTTATGTTTAAGGCTGTGTCCTACCGGTGGAACGATGGTCATAGAATACTCAAAATAGAAAAATTAACAGAGAGGTCAATTCTAATAATTTTAGAAAGTTTTATTGATCAATACACAATTTCATCGTAGTTCTAACTAGTTATATCAGTAAAACGGGTGTTTGTGCATGGCACGGGTCCTCAAATTAGCCTTTCGCAAAATTTTGATTAAAAAATATCAGATCATATTTTGAGAGGACTAAGAAACTTTTCTGGGTCAACCTCCCTTCTTTCTCCAAAATGTCATTTTTCTTAGTGAATTTTGGTAGGCACAGAGAGGGACGAAGACTTTCTCGTGAATCTTCTGCCTTCTTTTGTTGAAAAATGAAACGACGTCGACCTGCGAAGACCGTCTCCGACGACGACTTGTCAAGTATTCCCCAACGTTGATATGGATGTCGTGTTCTCTCTTCTTGTTGAAAGGCTAACGGGTCTTACTTTGTTTGTGTATTTTTTTAATGTGGATTGTGAAAATCCGAGAACCTACCTTGGAATCCATCCAATGGTAAGGGCGTTCTCATGTTTTCGGCTCAAAAAATCGATTGTTGTGGGTTTGATTCCTATTCTTGGGTACTCTGATTGGATTAATCCTATATCTCGGGGCTAACATGGGGTCTGTTTAAAGACCTATTGATTTAGGTAAATATCTAATGCGTTATTTGCAAGAGGAAAATCCTTTTCTTTATTGGGGCATACATATACATATATATATATATATATATAATTCTGATTAAGCTGGACTTTAGGGATTTCGTAATTTTCTATAAATTTGTTGAAACCTTCTATATTTATACGTTGTCTATGTATAGGACTTGATCTAAAGACATTTGTGATATAAAACTAGAGGAAGACATTATTCTTCTTAATAAACTCATTATAACATGTTTGTTTTCATACTATCTAGGTTACCATCCAGTCTGACCAATAGACCTACTGCCCCTCTGGACTTTGCTACCGGGCTCTCAATTGGCTAAACACACCTCACCTCGGATAGGTTCAAGCCACACTTGGCAAATCTATCGAAGCTATGTCGGTTCGTGGCTTCGTGTTAATTTAAGACTGTAGCGCAGAAGGACGACCTCATTCTTGTTGGACTCCGGATGTGACAAGATGTATAAAAATGTATTTGCCTTCTTAGTCCCAACATTTGGAGATCCTTTTCCTGCTACAAGATGCAGTAAAAGTTGGAATCACGCTTTTTGGATTAGGAGGTAATGATTCGATGAGAAGAGCGTACAATTGTGTAATTGAGATTGTAAGCTTGAGATCTCGAAGATCGGAATGAGCAGTGTCTTGCTTTAAATCTATTGAAAACGAGCCATGGTTTAAAATGCTACATCTGATATTTCGCAAAGAATATACACGTATCGTACTGCAAAACTTGAATTAAAATAGATACCTCTTTTAGTTACTTCTGGATAGATGTAGCATGACATTGCATCATATACTAAAGAAAATTACAAAAAAAAAAGTCCTAAATATATTGCAATTGTGCCAATTTATTCATAAACTTTCTTTTTCGTCAATTGAGTCCCAAAACTTGTTCATTTGTGTCAATTCATTTGATCAGCTAGGACTTTGATTTTTTAATAGTACTATAGTATCTCTCAAATTAATTAATTATTACTCTCTTTTTTTCTTTTTGTTTTATTTTTTGTTAGGGCCAGCACGAGGGCATCGACCTTCTGGCCACTGGACGAGAGCCTGCAAGCCCTTGCCAACCACCAACAAGGGTTTTGAGCCCTCCTCAACGGTCGAAGAGGTCGCTGACCCAAACAAAAAAAAAAATAAAAAAGACATGAAAAAAATAATTTAAAATTTTAAAAAATACAAACAAAAAATGTCCATGACAACATCGGCCCTAACAAAAAACGAAAAGAAAAAAGACAGGAAAAGCTAAAAAATAATTAATAAAAATGAAAAATACCAAAATATTCTAAAAAACTGTCCATGTAAGCGCCGCTAGCCAAATGGACTGAGTTGATTTAAATGCAAAAGATTTATGACTTAATTGATAAAAGATAAAGTTTGGGATTGAATTGGCACAATTGCGACATATTCATGATTTTTTATTTTTTTTGATAATTTTCCCCCGTACGCTGAATGCACATATCTCTTTCTTGAAAAACAAGTTCACTTATCATTGCAATCTAGAAGTCTATAATAACGACATGACGAGTTGCCTTTAATTATTTACATCAGTGCTTTATGCTTTGTCTCACTGATTTGTCAAAGGAATTTAATGTCATAGAATCGTAAGTCTAGTTTACAACATAGTCGGAGTAAACATCCATCGTATAGAGCATTGCAAGTGACATAAAATATGAATCAGTACGCAAATTTCATCGTAGTTCTACCTAGTTGTATTGGTAAAAAGGGTGTTTGTGCATGGCGCGGGTCCTCAAATTAGCCTTTCCGCAAAAATTTTGACAGAAGTTTCATCAGATATTTCGAGAGGACTTAGAAACTTGCCTGGGTCAAGGACCTCAAGGACGACTTTGTCACTTCTCCGAAAACGTCATTTTTCCTAATGGACTATTTGTAGGGTACAGAGCAATACGAAGACTTGTCAAGTATCCCCCGATGTTGATATGGAACGTTTGAATTTTAGGTGGAAATCAAAGCAATGTGAAAGCATCAGCCAAGTTCGTATATCCGGCTAAGTTGACCGGAAGAATCTGCTCGCTTTCCAACCGTCGTGATAGATGACTCAGTCTTCCTATGTGATGAGTCTAATGACTGACTTGGCTACCTCTGAGGCATCGGCATCAAACGAACGTAGGTTACAAATACCAGCGAGGGGAGAGCCAGAGAAAGCACAGCTTGGAGAAACATAAAAGATGAAGGCAGCGGCACTGTGTTTCCTTCCAATGGCCATGGCCATTGCCTTGGCCGCCTTTACCGGGAATGAAAACTGCGTCCGGACGTGCGGCAACGTGAGTGTGCCTTTCCCGTTTGGTCTCGAGAACAGTTGCGCGTGGAACCCCGACCTAGTCCTCATTTGCAACGAGACCACAGGCTTGTCCCTCGGCGACAACGTTCCAGTGTTCAACATATCCGTGGAGAATGGGACAATGACCATTGGCCAGTACCGCGCTTTAGACTGCTACAACAGGAGTGGCGTTCGGTTCAAGGACTCTAAACCTGACCCGTGGATCAGACTGGGCGACGGTCGGCATTATACTTTCTCGGACACCCGGAACAAGCTCACTGTCCTGGGTTGCGACACCGTGGCTCTTATCTCGGACTCCAAGGGATCTTTTGGGAGTGGATGCTTCTCCTATTGCCGGGATGATGACATCGACTTCACGGCCGAGAAGGCTTGCTCCGGTCTTGGTTGCTGTCAGACGTCGATCCCCAAGAGTCTGAGGAGCCTCAATATATCCATGGGCAGCACCACCAATTACACCTCAGTTGGCTTTACCGATTGCGGGTCAGCGTTCATAGTGGACGAGGAGTCGTTCAATGTCTCCGATTACAAGCTTCCTGTCCCGGATGATATGCGTAGAACAGTTTTCTCAAGGGTCATCCTGGATTGGGTGATTGAACGGGGTTTGACCTGCGAGCAAGCGAAATCGAATCAAACGAGCTTCCCCTGCGGGGCCAACAGTTCCTGCTTCAACTTCGAGAACGGGGACGGTTATCGTTGCTTCTGCCAGGATGGGTACACGGGGAATCCCTATGACTCCACAGGATGTCAAGGTATTCTTCTCCTCTTCAGGTTTTCATCTGAGTTGAGTTAAGATGCTTCAATACATGAACGTACATTTACGGTTCACCTTCGATTCTGTTTGATGTAGACGTCGACGAGTGCAAGGATCAACGACGATATCCATGTCATGGGAATTGCAAGAATACGCCCGGGAACTACACATGCGCCTGCCCATTCGGCACGACTGGTGATGGCAAAGTCGGTTGCCAAACTTCTCGTCTTGCCATAATCGCCGCAGGTAACTCTAATTCCCTTGTGATTGTCGCTCAACAATCTAAGCTAGCTCTTTCTTTAGACTACGAGTCCACTCGCTATGGGTCTGATTCTAATCCATCCATTCCTCGATTTGGTGTGGCAGTCGTTGTAGCCATGACACTATGCATAGTTGTTTGTGGCCTAGTCTTGTTCATATGCAAGAGGAGGGCCAAAGATAGACACTTCAGGCAAAATGGAGGAGAGATCTTGAAGCACCAGCGACTGAAAATCTTCACTGAAGCCGAGTTGGCTAAAGCCACCAACAACTACGATGCCAGCAACAAGCTCGGTGAGGGTGGTTTCGCTTCGGTTTACAAAGGGAGAATCGATGGTGATGTTTTAGTCGCAGTCAAGAAGCCTAAAGATGTCCCCGTCAAGAAGCCGAAGGACGTGACCAAGGATGGGTCTCCGAGCACTCACGACGAATTCCTGCGCGAAATCGGCATTATTTCGCAAGTGAATCACAAGAACTTGGTCAAACTCCTGGGCATATGCTTGGAGACAAAAGTGCCAATGTTGGTCTATGAATTCATCCCGAATGGGACTCTCTATCACCATATTCATGAAAGGGGATCAATGCTTCTCCGATCGTGGAAGAATTGCCTCAGGATTGCCTTGGAAGCCGCCTTGGCCCTCGAGTACTTGCATTCCCTGGCCGACCCGCCGGTCATCCACGGCGATGTCAAGCCTCTAAATATACTTTTGGATGACAAGTACTCGGCAAAAGTATCCGATTTCGGAGCCTCGGTTTTGATTTCGCCTGGAAAGACTCATATAGCGGAGAGAATACAAGGCACGATAGGTTACCTTGACCCTGAGTATCTCATGACCGGTGAATTGACCACGAAGAGCGACGTTTATAGCTTTGGGGTCGTCCTTGTGGAGCTCCTCACCAGAGAGACACCGACTCGGCGGACAAAATCTGGGGAAAAAATCAAAATCCTCCAATCTTTCATCTCGTCCGTGGAGGACGGGACACTCCTCCGCATGACAAATTTCGAGGCAACCGATGAAGGCGAACAGTGGGAGATCGAGGAGGTCGGTTCCCTCGCTAGAAGGTGCTTGAACTACAACGGCACGAGTAGGCCGACAATGAGGGAAGTGACCGAGCAACTAGCTAGGATCAACAAGAACTTCCGGGCCGATCAACGGGACGGCGAGGAGACTCAGAGCTTACTCGGCGAGACGAGACGTGATTCTTACTGGGCTTCAATCAGCGAAACGAACAAGCCGGAGTCCATCGACCTTATGGTATTTGACATCGAGGCCGCCACTACAAGTTCTAGCATGTGAGTCGAGGTTTCTAGTGCGGGGCTACGCCCAAGAAACGATTCCAATGGTCGTACGTTCGTCCTTGATCTTTGTTCTATAAGGGGTGATTCTATTCTTGATTGTACTTGTTGGATATAATTAGAATAATTCTTTAGGATATTTTCCTATATCTTTCAATTGTGCGTATTTTGATTTATTTTAGCCAGTGATTTCCTAAAACCTATAAATAGGCCGGTGTAATGTTTGTTACATATTATTGAAAATATATGAGTTTTATATTTCTCTCTTTCGCTTTATATTTCTCAAATGTACTCACTTCTGTTCAATCTATAGATTGCAGTGTTAGCAAATATTAGTATATTATCTTATGTTGTCTTTAAATAAAGCTTACAAATAAGTTCGTATACTCTTTTCTATTCTAGATATATCAAAATATATATAAAAAAAAAATTCAAGTCTCCTCCCCTTAATTTTCAACGTGAAGAATGCCCTTTTTATTTCGTGAACGTATAATATTGGAAGATTGCTTGAATATCTATCCGAACAATGTACTGGGAAATTACTCTTTTGAATTTCAGTTTCACATACACCTTCTTCCCCAAATGAAGCACGAAGGCAATTATCAACATTTCAGCATTGCATCGTTTTTTTTTTTTTTTTTTTAACTTCTTTGTCGCTATTGCATGAATTTTACAAACCCTACAAACAAAACAAAATATTCCAATTTCGAGTATTCCTTCCTGACCAGTTGCAAGTAAAATAGTTGGTTTTGCTGCTTGGTCTTGTATCACTACGACGAAATGACTCGACCAAATGAGTGATGGGTTCTTTTCCGTTGGAAATGTGGAGATGGTCTCCCACATGCTCGATGAAATGTCTACCTGAATTTGCAGTTCTAACTTTCCCATTAGTTAACGATGACTATATAATTGGTCTGGTCAGTCGAATCCCAGCTAGTATGTAAAGAGTTTATTTTGGAGACATGTAATATGCATTCTTCATAATTGGAGAAAATCATACTGATCAGCTGCTGGATGTGGAAGTTCAATACGCCATTCACACGGTAAGATGCATTAGGGCAAGACAACTGCACCATGTCAAAATCAGGACAAGCTTTTGTGTGCTCATGTGGTTAGAAACCATTTTTCGACTCACTTTTTATGAGCCAAATTTGCGTATGTGCCACTTAATTGTTATTATTATTATTATTCTTTTTACGAATAAGTGAAAATGAGTTTAAAACTCGACCCGTTTCATGGCATGGCCCGGAGTTTCGCCACACTTTGACATTCCCTTTGTTGCGCAGAACAAGCGATCAAACAAATAAATAGACAGAACGAGCAAAATAAATCGAACATCAGATGTACGTGGTTCGGTCATAAAGACCTACGTTCACGGGGAGAGTAGTAACGAATTTCACTATAGAACGAGCGATACACGGAGATTACAGATCACTCGAGATACACAAACACACTCTTGGTGTTTTTCAGCCCCAATTACATCCAAGAATAGCCTACAATTCCTAGAGAAATAATATCTCAATCTCGCCAAGGAATTAAAACACAAATCTAACATCAAATTTTAATCAGTTTGAACACTTAAATTATTGATGTAATTCATTCAACAAAAGCAACGACGATAAACTTTTACCAAGCACCTCACGTCCCACAAGCACTCACACGAAGCGACGCTACAAACTGGAGTCTTGTGCACAAGCAGCACTCGGCAAGCGGTGCTTCCCTTCTTTTCTCTGGGCACGAAGAGATCCCCCTGCATTCTCTCTTTTTCTTCCCGAAGACGTCAACTAGAATTATATATATTGCCCACAAACCTGCAGAGGAGTTCTCCAACGTGGGCCACGCAAATCCCATTCAATATTGCAATTCTGGGCAAATAGAGCAGTCTCCCCTTTTGTCTTTTGCTTTGGCTTCAAGTCTTCGTTGCTTCTCTCCTAACTCATGCACGGCAATAAAGAGGAAGCCCCACCAATTGATTCTTTTTGGATTCGGTCAAAGATAAAGTTCAAAGATTGGACTTTCATTCTTTATTCCTAATCTCGTACAGAACAAGATATTTCTTTTTTCGGGTTTAATAGATTTCGAAACGTATAATCAATTCGTAATATTCATAATTTCGCTATGGGCTCACAACTCGAGATATTTTTTAAACACCCTTCCATAACTGATCCTCCTTGTACTCCCTCACTAACTCGACGAGTCAGCCCATGGAGCTACCTATTCTTCAAAGGCAACAATTTAATAAGAAAAATTGCTAAAAAAAAATTGATTTCAGGTCTCGTCGAGTTAAGTATGGATCGAGTCGAGTATATATCGTCAATTTATATTTCATGTAAATTGGCTAGGAACCATTTTCTATCCGGACTCGATCAACTTGTTTGAAAGCATTTAGTTTTGGATGGGAATGAGGAGCCAAAAGAACAGGGGGTGGTGCGGAGATGGATGTAATCATCCGCTCATGAATTTCCCCACCAATTAGATATTAACTTTAGAGTTTTACATCACATTTATAAAGGGTTTTTTTTTTTTTACCATCTTATTATATGGCTACCACTCGAACATTCAATTTTAGTAAATTTTTGCAAGCTTTTTAAGTATTGGAATGAATATACAATATCAAACTTTTATTTTATTTTATTTTTTAATTATAGTTGAATTTAAGATGGATAAGGAGCGATAAAACAGGAAGGCCAAATCAGATTGCCCCGTGAAGATGGGATGGGGTCACTTTTGCTTTGTGCGGTCAGACATTCTTACGATCTACATTTCACAGATCTGCTTAGTGCTTCTAAAGAGATTCGGCAAAGTGCAGCTCTTCTGAAAACTGAGGGTAGAACACTGATTATTATCTACGAGATGCATAGGTTTGTTATATATATATATAACAACTCCACTTAAGAAAATTCTGTAATTTGACGTGATAATATGAGATAGAAATTTTTTATACACTTTTCGTGGGGTCACCTTTAATTTTACAATCTCTCTTTTTCTGTTAAAAAAAAAATTGCACAAGTAGCGCTTTTTTCCTTTTATAGAACTGAAACAATATTTAGTGTAAGAAATTAAAACGCATTCTTAAAAATAAAAATAAAAACTCAAAAAAGAAATCCTGGTAATGTCTGAAAAGCATAGTAAAAATAGACTTTAATTTAGGATATACATATTAAACTTAGGTAACACAAACTTACAAAAGAATAGCGCTTAATTTCATGATTCTCTTTGTAAAATCATTAATATGCGGACATGAAATTCGAGTTCACAATCGTGGCCATTATGATTGTGGCAACAATTGTCTTTGCCCCGCGGCTGGCCACCTGCTAATGGAAGAAGAAAGGAAAAACAAAAAATAGAAAGAAAATTGTAAAATTATACATAAAAATTATTAAAGCTATTAAAAATTATCCATGTCAACGCCGATTGTACCTTATAAGACAGTCAATATCCATCTCAGTAATTTTCGATCAAAATTGGCCGGACAGATTCAATTAATAAATTAAAAGGTTTATGATTGAAGTGGCAAAAATGCAATAGGCTTAGAACTTTCGAAAATTTTTCGCTCATTGAAATTACAAGCTAGAGATCTCTAATTGTTGGATAATATCTATAAAAAAAAAAAAAATTTAACCATGGTTTAAGATGCATATATTTGCTATTTTGACGTTACCTGATGTTTCGTAAAGAACAAAAAGAATATTGTATTGCACCATTAAGAGAAGCAAACATCTATTTCAAGGAAAATTTTGAAATATGGGCCCGAAATGCTCCCTTTTTTTAAATAAGGCTTTGACGTAGATCTAATTTCAAATAAAGGCCTAAATTAGCTATGGCAATCTCAAAAAATGGCCTAACCTTCAAACTGGTCAAAAGCATTTCTGCCTTATACTTTTTAATTTAAAAAAAAATCCTTTTTTTCACTTTTCTTTTTGTTAGTCGCCATCGACGATGCCCGAAGAGGGCTAGTCAAAGTGTTGATCTCACCTAATTTGGTGAGGGCCATGGCCACATGGGACCTTGGGCGAGGCCGCCCTCAAAAGCCAGAGGTGTGGGCCACTCTCACCTACCAAAGGCAGGTCAAACCTAATGGCTGGCGGCTGCAACAAAGAAACAAAAGAAAAGAGAAAAAAAATTAAAAAAATTAAAAATGAAAAAGAAATGGACGAAAATGCCTTTGTCTGCTTGTAATATTTAGCCTAGTGTCAAACCCTTATTTGAAATTGTTATCGTTACTTTATGCCCTTATTTGAGACTGATATGGTCACACAAGTCCTTATTGAAAACAAGATTCATTTCAGGTCTGTGTTTGAAAAAATGAAGACATGTTAGGCTATTTTCTGGTATTTTCCCTGTTTTAACTACAGATGTTTAGATGATGTTTAGATGAAGTTTAGCATCGCATCACATGATAAGTGTACATTACTCTTTCTTTAAAAATTAGTTCGCTTATAATGGCATCTACAGGTACGTACATTAGCATTTTTGTCAATATATATCATAAATTTGTCTCAACCATGCGATGCAAAAGTATCGCAAGTCTTATTTTATAATTTAGATCAACATAAATGTCAATCTTAATATTCGAGGTGCGCGCAAGCTGGCCCGCACACCTCGGTTATTAAAAAAAAATCCTAATATTTTTAGAAAGTGATATATATTGGTATACTATAATTATCGTAGTTTTGACTAGCTGTATCCGTAAAAACTAAAAAGGGTGTTCGTGCACGGCACGGGTCCTCAAGCGGGCTTTCGCCAAAAATTTGGTAAGCGTCAGATGATATTTTGAGAGCGCTGAGAAACTGTTCTGGGTAAACTTCCCTTCTAATCCTCAATCAGATAATAATTTCCGGCGGACTGCAACGAAGACTTGCTTGTGAATGCCTCCTCCTTTTGTCCGAACGTCCGAACGACGCCGACTTGTGAAGTCCGTCTTTAACATCGCCCTTCTTGATACGGAGCCCATCCTCCCCTTCTTGTCGAAAAAGGGTCTTGATCTGTGATTATGAACTCCCAAGAAGGTGGCTCTCATGCTTTTGGCTCGAAAAATCAATTGGGATTGGATCTTGGCCCTAGGGAACTCAGCTTTAAGTCGGGGGCCATGGTGATAGGTCGTTGTGCTAGTTTCCCTCCAATTAACCAGCTAATTATAGTTGAGCCCTTAAGATAACCCGATGTGGATGCATTTTGTGGTGGTTCCTTCAAATTGCATTGGTAAATCAAATGTTCGTAAAAATGTAGATAACTTAGTGTGCAAAGTAGGGGAAAAATGGTCCAAGAACTTCAGTTCAATATGCAATGTTGTCTATGAGGTTTTAATTTATTTAATGTGGTCCACAAATTTTAGCTTAATATGACATGTCGTATCTAAACTTTTAAATTATTCAATATGATCCCTGGACTTTTTGTGCATGTTCAATTTAGCCCACGAACTATAAGAAGACGATCAATGTTGTCTTAGAATTTGAATTAATAGAAAGACAAAATTATACATTTTTATATAGCCAAGGGGCCAAATTGAAAATGTACAAGAAGTTTGGGGACTACATTAAATAAATTAAAGCTCATGGACTACATTGCATATCGAGGTAAAGTTTAGGGGCCACATCGAATAAATCATAAGTTCATGGACCATGTTACATATTGAGTAAAATTTCAGTGACCATTTATGCCACTATTCAATAAGTAAAGAAGAAAGTGGAAGTAAGTTAAAGTGGAGGACAAAGAGGCGACTGTGTGAGCAGACCTGCTCCTTGAATCTCTTCGCTTATAGGGTGACACACGGCACCCATTACGATCTTCATGTCGAAAATCGGAAAGTCCCACGCTAGAATTAACTTAATAAAGTGTAAAAGTCTGTGTTTAGAACTTTAGATCACCTCATTCAGATTTTAATTGGCCGACTAGTTCATTGGAACATTATGGTAATAGTAAGTCAAATCAGATCCGTCGTTACGGAGGCATAAGGACTTTTGGATTTCTATTGAGAATGAGACTTTATCTGTCAGTTTTCATTTGTAATAGAAGAAGTGGAAGCAACAGGACATTCAGACAAGGATTTTTGTCGTGGAGTTCCTAGAGTACTTACTACATAACCAAGTATGAAACTTGTGGATTAGAAGAACTGATTTTTAATGTGTTCAAAATTAATATAATTTGACGATTGTAAATTTCTCTATCATGTGAAATGAAAATTACGAAAAAAGTCTTAAGCATATTACATTTGTGTCAATTCAATCAAAAACCTTTCAATTGGACAAATGCAGCCATAAGACTTTTGCATTTGCGCCAATTGAGTCGATCCGATCTATTTTATCTGAAACACCATTGATCAAAGGCTCTAGTAAATCTGCTTCTAACAAATTCTTATAGGATATTCTTTTTCTAGTAGAATCAGAAAACGTTAAGCACAAGCAAAATACGCAGTGACCCGTTTAGAGGTATCAGTGGAATCTTCCTAAGATGTAGGAATAATAAGACCTATTCTATGCCCGAAGTCGTTACCTTAACCGCAAGGAGGGGGATGCCGAAGGCAGGGCTAGTGACTGGAGTGAAGTCGTAACAAGGTAGCCGTACTAGAAGGTGCGGGACAGCTCATGTGTTCATATCGATCTATTATGCGCCTCTGCATCTAGCATTGGGTAGACCTCATACAATAATTGTCCTAGCTCTACCGTATCTTTTGTTTCATTTCTTCTGGAACAATCACAAACACTTTTTTGATTATGGATCTACTACCAGAAATTCAATGCGTAATCTTAGCATTCAATGTGTATTCCTGAATAATCTCATTTTTCAATTATTCAACCATTTCATTTTACCAAGTTCAATGTTAGCCAGATTAGTCAACATTTATATGTTTCGATGCAACAACAAGATGTTATTTGTAACAAGTAGTTTTGTTGGTTGGTTAATTGGTCACATTTTTTTCAATTCGAAAATCCAGGATTTGAATTGATGTACTTTCATTGATTTCTCCTAAATTGCATTGATTTCTCCTAAAGATTTCATTTCAATTGGAATTTGGTTATTCACCATGTACGAGGATCCCCGCTAAGCATCCATCACTAAATGGTTAAAGCGCCCAACTCATAATTGGCGAATTCGTAGGTTCAATTCCTACTGGATGCACGCCAATGGGACCCTTCGATAAAAAGATTCATTCTCTTCATAAAAAAGAGGAGGTGTGGTAACCCCTAAATCTAGAGCCGCTTGGCGTTCCAACCCAGTTCCAACAATGCACTTCTCGGGCCGATTGTGGGCGAGGAGGGATTCGAACCCCCGACACCGTGGTTCGTAGCCACGTGCTCTAATCCTCTGAGCTACAGGCCCCGCCCCGTCTCCATCGGATCTGTTCCCGAGCTCGGAGAAGGAAGAGATAAGAGGGCCCTATGGAGAATGTGGTCAGAAATCCATAATAGAGTCTGACCATAACGACCGAATTTATTATCTTCATGCATAAGGATCTAGTATATGCTTCAACAGAAATCACACAAGGGTAGATTGATACAATATAAACCTCTGGTAAAATGCCCGCCCGTAACGTAACCCAACAGATAAAGTACATTCTATAGTCCATTTTAGGGATTGGCGATTTACCCATTCAGGCAGGGCTAGTGACTGGAGTGAAGTCGTAACAAGGTAGCCGTATTGGAAGGTGCGGCTAGATCACCTCCTTTTCAAGGAGAGCTATTGCTTGTTAGGATTTTGCATTTATCGACAAATATAACCTCTTGCTAACACACATGCCCGTCGTCTTATGTGCTGCGACCAACACTAACACAACAATTTTTTTTTATATATTTTCTTTAAAAAAATAAATTTTAGTTAATAGTTTTTTTTTCCTTTTCATTTTGGCCAGCAACTATAGCATCCATCATTAGATCCAAGGCTGCCTAGCCACAAGGGCCATCGCTAGATCTAGGCGAGGGCCACCTCATCCACGGCTGGCAAGGCCACGATGGCCTTGCCAAGGGCCATTGCTGCTTCACCGGCAACAAACGAGCCTGTGAAGACCCTCGCCAAGATCTGGCAAGGACCTAGGCGAGAGCCAAGATCCTCGCATGATGTTGGGGAGGATTTGCTGATCTTCTCCTAGTGATTGGCGAAAGGGGAAAAAAATAAGAAAAAATTCTTAAAATTTATTTTTTAAAAAAATTATTGGAAATGTACACGCCTTTGCTGCACCTCGCAAGATGGTAGGCGTTCACAAAGGAGATTTCCCCACCAAAATTAGCCTCAATGTAGAAAGGTTTAAGGCTAAATTGATCAATTTAAAATGTCTAAAGTGAGATCCGATGTGTCGATTCCGGATCTGACCATAGGCTCAACACTTTTCTGATACTTTTTCTTGTGAAGTGCATGACATTTGAATTTTAAGTGAAAATGATGGCAATATGAGCATCAGACGCTTTCAGGAAACCCAGCTGACGTCGCTAATGGTTATTCCAATGTGCTCACTGACTTGGATGCCGCTAAAGCATCGGCATCAACGTAAGTCGGATTATAAAAGCCGGTAAGAGGATACCCAGAAGAAGAACAGATTGGAGAAGCATAAATATGAAAGCGGCTGTGCTGTGTTTTCTTCCAATGGCCGTGGCATTGGCCACTTTTACCATGAATGACGATTGCAACCGGACATGCGGCAACATGAGCGTGCCTTTCCCATTCGGGCTCAATGAAAGTTGTGCGTCGAACGCCAACCTCCTCGTCGCCTGCAACCGCACTACCGTGGACCTGTTCCTTGGCGAAAACATTCCGGTGTTCGACATGTCCATGGAGAATGAGACAATGACCATTGGCCTGTACAGAGATTTAGACTGCTACGACGTGAACAGCAATCGGCTTGATGATTCTAACCCTGATCCGGAGATCACAGTGGGCGAAGGTGGGCATTACACATTCTCGGACACCCGGAACAAGCTCACTGTCTTCAATTGCGACACGGCTGCTATTATCTCAGATGCCGCCGGGACTTTCGGGAGTGGATGCTTCTCCTATTGCCGGGAGGACATCAACTTCACGGCCGAGAGCGCTTTCTCCGGCCTGGGCTGCTGTCAGACGTCGATCCCCAAGAACCTTAGTAGCCTCAATATATCCATGGACAGCACGACGAACTACACCTCAGTTCAGGACTTCAGCTCTTGCGGATCAGTGTTCGTGGTGGACGAGGAGTCGTTTATTGTCTCTGATTACAAGCTTCCTGTCTCCGCCGATATGCGCACGGACGTTTTCTCAAGGGCTGTCCTGGATTGGGTACTTGAAAGGGATTTGACCTATGAGGAAGCGCAATCAAACCGATCGAGCTATGCCTGCGGCGCCAACAGTTTCTGCTCCGAAATTTGAACAGGCAGGGTTATCGTTGCTTCTGTGAGGCTGGGTACACGAGGAATCCCTATTTCTCCATAGTTTCCCCGGGATGTCAAGGTACTCTTCTGTTGCCATAAGTTCGCAATTCAACTTCCGTAAACCAATCCTTTTTATGAAGTTCAGTTGAGATGCTTCAATACAACCAATACTTGATTTTCAAGAGAACAACAGAACACATAAACATTGTTGATTCTGCTCGATATAGACATTGATGAGTGCGAGGATCCACAGCGATGCCCATGTCACGGTAATTGCAAGAACAAGCCCAGAAACTATACATGCAACTGCCCATTTGGCATGACTAGTGATGGCATGATGGCAAAATTGGTTGCCAGACTTCTTGTCTTGTCATAGTTACTGCAGGTGATTCTACTTCCTTTGCGACGATCACTCGATAATCTAAGCTTTTATTTTCCTTAGCCTATGGAGCGGATTGTGTTAAGGTGTTCTGAAATTGCATCTGATTCTACTTTGCAACCAAGAGATCATTAGTCAACACTCGATGACCGTCGGGTTAAAAAAACCAGCAAGTCTTGCCTGTTGATCGCAACGGCAGTAAATGTTTATGCCTAGGTTATTTTGCATAGGAATTGCAGAAACTTGTGAGGAGTAACGATCAATTACAGTCTGAGAATCTGTTAAATTTAGAAGGTTTGTATTCGATATGTTTGACTTACATAAATTTTTTAGGAGAGAAACTAGTCAATTCATTCCTCAAATTTGTGTGGCAGTCATTGCAACAAGCTCAGCGGGGGCAGTTTTGCCCCGGTTTACAGAGGAATAATCGATGGCGGCGTTCTAGTCGCGGTCAAGAAGCCTAGAGATGTCCCCGTCAAGAAGCCAAAAGACATAAACAGGGACGGGTCTCCAAGCACTCACGATGAATTCTTGCACGAAATCGACTTCATTTCGCAGGCCAATCACAAGAACTTGGTCAAGCTCCTGGGTATATATTTGGAGACAAAAGTGCCATTGTTGGTGTATGAGTTCGTCCCGAATGGGACTCTCTATCAACATCTCCACGCCAAGTGATCGACGATCTTGCGATTGTGGAAGAATAGCCTCGGAAGCCACCTTGGCCTTCGAGTACTTGCATTCCCACGCTGACCCACCAGTCATTCACAGCGACGTCATGTCTCTTAATATACTTTTCGACGACAAGTACTCGGCAAAAGTGTCGGATTGCGGAGCCTCAGTTTTGATGTCGCCTGGAAAGACTCATACAGCCGAAAGGATACAAGGCACTATAGGTTACCTCAACCCTGAGTATCTCTGCACCGGTGAATTAACCATAAAGAGCGACGTTTATAGCTTCGGGTTCATCCTCATGGAGCTCCTCGCTGGAGAGACCCCCACTTGGCTGGCAAAATCTGGGGAAAAAATCAACATCATCCAATCTTTCATTTCTGCCGTGGAGAACCAGACGCTCCTCCATATGATAAGCTTCGAGGCGTCCGATCAAGGTGAACAATGGGAGATCGAAGCGGTTGGTTCACCCGCTGGAAGGTGCTTGAACTATAACGGCGTGAATAGACCAACAATGAGGGAAGTGGCCAAACTACTGGTTAGTATCAACAAGAACTTGTGGGCCGACCAGTGGAACCGCAAAGAGACTCGAGGTTTGCTCGACTATTCTCCCTGGACTTCAATCAGTGAAATGAACAGACCGGAGTCTCTTATGGTATTCGACATCGAAGCAGCCACTATTAGTTTCAGTGTCTGATCCGCCGTTTCTAGCGCGGGGCTATGTACAAGAAACAAGTCCGACAATCGTATGTTCGTCCTTGATCTGTTGAATAAGGTCCTGTTTTTTCTGACAGCTGATTAATTTTCGATTATGAAGTCCCAATAAGGATGATTCATAGTTCACAGAACTCTGAAAGGATATCTACTAACTACAGAAAGACTGCTTTGAACAATTCCATGGGAAATTACATCGGAATTGAAGTTTCGTGTAGGAGTGAGCAAGTCAGACCGACCAAATCGGGAATTGCCTGGACCGGACCGAAGTGGAGGTCTAGTTCCCGGTTCTAGAAGGCCGTGGTCCGGTTCCCAGTCCTTAAGATTGGAACAGGCGTTTGGGCGGTTCGTTTTCTGATTCTATGGGGTACAGAACTGGATCGAATAGGAACTAGACCGCCAGACTGGACCGAAAGATTTTATTTTGTTTTTTAATTTATTAAACATAACCCCAGTTGGAAGTTTTCAACTTTTGTTATGCACAGTAGATAATATATGTTATGCACAGAAGGTAAACCGTCACTTATTTTCATTACTCAAAGATAAAAACATACAATTCCAAAGCAATCAATGCCACCTCCGAAGCAAAGGGTACAAAGGTCAGTTGGAAAATAAGCTGCTGCCCTAACTTCAGTTCCATCGCAGGCAAACGATCCCGCAAATGTCAATGCACAACCTGCTACCACAATGCCAACATCTCGGATAGAGAGTTCAATAGGAGACAACATCAAAGTACCTAAACATCCAAGTAAGGGAATGGCTCCTCTAAAAAATAAGACAGTGGAAAAAGAGATAGCAATGCAGGGTGTGAATACAGTTTCGGTTCGGAAGAATGCCAGGATCATGAATCAAGTGAAGCCTCTAGAAAAACAAAAAAGGAGGAATTGACGAGATTGTTCAGCTTGACTGATGGGAGGACGTGATGGCGGAGATGATGTTTGTTCATGTTTCTTTTACAATTTTGAAATTGTTGTTAAAGTTGCGTTTGATGTTAATGTTGCAATGGTGGTTTGACATATGTTTTGCGGCAATGTCGTTAGGTGTCATATTGCCACATTTTGGTTGGATATACATCGGCAGTAATGTTGTTAGGTATTTATTGCTGCATTTTGGTTGGTTATGTGTTTCGCAGCAATACTGTTAGGAGTTTTACAGCTGCATTTTTTGTTGGTCTGTTTAGCAGCCATATTTTCAATTTTATGTAAGTGAACTAGTTCTTATGGCTATTGTTGGTATTGATGTAAGAATAGTTGTTTACCTTATTGAGTAGCAATGATTGTGTTATTGTTGATGGTGCAATGCATTTGCTATAAACCTAGCCATAGCGAGGTTTGGGCTTGTTATATATGTTGGTATTGTATAATTTGCATGCTGATACAGGTGAAGAACAAGACCACACGAGTGATTTAAGAAAGAAAGAGAACCTAATATAAGTTAATATAGTTGATACAGGTGAAGAACGAGACGGTGAATGATTTAAAAGCGTGAACCTAAATGAACACTTTTCAAAAATTAAGAAACCTAAGTCATCACTTATAGAGAGATATGATACTTAAGTGGTAAAGTTCAGTAACCTGTCCATTCAACTCATTTATGGCACTCAAACGACCATTCGTAAAGTTGTTGAAGCTTGTTCCATCCTTAAACATCATATGCAGAATAGCGAAAACCAACCAGAAAATGCATGATCATCTGTGCTCTTGTTGCACATCATCTATCATTTATATAAAACATTGCATTTGCACCAAAGAATCATGCTTTGGATTATTTATTTCCTCTGGTGGCTTTTACTTCCAAATTCTCCTCATACACAAAATTGCAAAAAGTAATAACATTCTTAGCATAAAAATAAAACATTTCACATTCATTGCTCCAAATACAACAACACCATATTATTGTTCCTCAGCTACGATAAACTTAGAAAAACCTTTTATTTAGTGGGGTTACATATACCCATAAATCATAACAAACCCCCGAGCAATAATACCACAATAATCACTCGATAAATATTATTGGCGTGAGCTGTATTTCCTACAAATTAGGAAGTTTTTTCCTTTATAGTTTTTTTTTCTTGATTTATCAATCTGCTAGGGTTAGCTCATGTCTTGTATATAAGACCAATTGTAATGCTGTACAGATTGATACAGAATATAGAGGAAAATATATTTCTTCATAGTATCAGAGCTTAGGGTTTGCTCCTTGTGAGTATTGTAAGTTAATCCCCCATTACGGCAATCCCGCTTTCGTCCCGCACAATCGCACTCGATCTCGAATCCATGGCGAAAGAGAACCATAGAGAAGCAATGATCCATTCACTCATATATGTTGATGATATGATCATAATAGGAGATGATATTTAAGAAATTTCGAGGATTCAAGAGAAGTTGCCAGAAGAGCTTGAGATGAAAAACTTGGGAGGACTGAAGTATTTCTTAGGTATTGAGGTAGTTAGGACTAAGGAAGGAATTTTCTTATTACAAAGAAAATACATACTTGATTTGTTAGCTGAAGTGAGAATGTTAAATTGTAAGCCCGTTGATACTCCTATGGTACAGAATCATAAACTTAGAGAGTATTCTGATTAAGTGTTGACTAATAAGGAGAGATATCAAAGGTTAGTAGGAAGATTAATTTATTGTCTCACACTCGCCCAGACATTGCTTATGCAGTAAGTGTTGTGAGTCGATTTATGCATGATCCTAGAGAAGCAAAGATTTCCCACCAAAATCAAAGAGGGAATTCGACCACGGAAGCATTTTTGGAGAATCTGACCACCAAATTGACCCAAATTCTGAATCAGAACCAGACTCCTCCTCCTCCTCTAGCGCCGACATTGTAGAATGATTCGGCTTCATCTCAGATTGCGGTTAAGTTGGATGGAACCAACTATAGCTTATGGTCTCAGATTGTCAAGATGTACATTACAAGCAAAGACAAGCTGGGGTATATCAATGGAGACCTCTCTCAGCCTCTGTCTACAGATCTTGTTTTTCCAAAGTGAAAAACAGAAGTCTTGACTGTGAAAGGATGGCCTATTAACTCCATGGATCCGGCGTTGATTGGCAATTTTATCAGATTCTCCACCGCTAAAGTCGTGTGGGATTTTGTAGCTACCACCTTTTTCTATGGCACAAATACTTCCCAGGTGTATGGTTTAAAGCGCCAAGTATCACGACTCAAGCAAGCTGGAGGACCAATTGAAAAATACTACAATGATCTTCAAGGACTCTGACATGAAATTGATTTCCGCAGGCCTAATCCTATGGTATGTCCCGCAGATATTAAGTGCTACAATAATGTTGTTCAAGAGGATAGGGTTTACCTCTTTCTGGATGGACTTGATGATCGTCTCGACAAGGTTCGTGCAGATATTTTGAAGATGCAGCCTTTCCTTACCATTGAGCAAGCCCACGCACGCGTCCGTAGGGAAGATGTGCGCCAAACCGTGATGCTGACCAATGCCAATGGCTTTTCTACGGGTACAACAATGGTCTCACGAAGCAGTCGAGGAGACCCGACTCTACTGATGATGACAGGTAGTTCAGTGGGTAGAGGTAGACGCTCTCGGTATGCTGTCAAGGTCAAGTCTCAGGTACTTGGCGGCTGTTCTCACTATGGCAATTCCAAACATGCTAGGGACATTTTTTTTAAGCTACATGGATTTCCGAATTGGTGGGATGATTTTCAAGCGAAGAAGAAGAAATCTGAAGCAGAACCGGCAAGAGTACAGGGCAAGCATTCTTGGTGACCGAGAGTTCATCTATTTCCTTAGTTCCGATGGTATCTTCAGCTAATACTTCCACCATTCCTCCTAAAGGTAATTGTGGTTCTAGTTTTATCATTGCTCGTCATGGTGGAAACAATGGATGGATTATCGACTCAGGCGCTCCCGATCACATGGCGCATCACCCCAATGATCTAGTCAACCGTACCGCACCCCGACGAGACAATGTTTAAAATGCCGATGGAAATTGCCATCCGGTCACCAGGGCTGGGAGTATGGCTCTCACACCATCTCTTTGTCTATCTCATACATCACCTGTGTCATCTTTGTTCAACCGTTTATTATCTATTGGATAAATTACTGATGAGTTGAATTATTGTGTTTTTATGTACCCGAATTTATGTTTGTTTCAGGATATTATCACGAAGGAAATTATTGGACGTGGTACCAAGAAGGAGGGGCTATACATTGTAGATGATATGAGCTCTAGCTGTGCATATCACACTCCTGGTCGATCTGCTAGTAAGGAGAAGGATGTTTGGTTGTGGCACCGTCAGTTGGGACACCCATCATTTAGATATTTGAAGTATTTATTTCCTGAGTTGTTTCGTGGTTTATCAGATTATGCTTTTCAATGTGAAACATGCATTATGGTAAAAAGTCATCGCATTTCTTTTCCTTTGAGCTCTAATAATAGTAGCAAGCCTTTTTGTCTGGTTCATTATGATATGTGGGGTGCATCTCCAATTACTACAATGTCTGGAATGAGATGGTTTATAACCTTTGTTGTGGTTGCACACGTATGACATGGTTTGTATCCAAAGAAACATAAAGATGAGGCTCCTAATATATTCCCCATGTTTCATAAAATGGTTGCTACTCAATTTGGAGCTTGTATTCAGATTCTCCGCACGGACAATGGTGGGGAATATATCAATCAACACCTTACCTCTTATTTTAAGGAACATGGTCTCATCCATGAGACCTATTGCACTCAAACCCCTCAGCATAACGATGTGGATGAACGAAAGAATCGCCACATTCTAGAGATGACAAGGGCTCTTCTTGTTGGCGGAAATGTTCCAAGAAGATTCTGGGATGTAGCGGTAATCACAGCCGTTCACTTGATGAATCGTATGCCCTCCTACGTGTTGCAATTTCAAACTTCATTACAAACTCTATCTCAGTTTGTGTCTCTCTCTTCAGTCTTGACAATGCCTCCTAAAGTGTTTGGGTGTGTCGCTTTTGTGCATCTTCACAAGAACCATCGCACCAAACTTGACCCATGGACAGTATGGTGTATATTTGTTCGCTATGAAACTCACCAAAAGGGGTATCGCAACTATGATTCGAAGACCAAGAAGACACATGTTACCATGGATGTGACTTTTCTGGAGTCTGAGTGCTATTTTTCTCCACCCCAATGTTCCTTTCGGGAGAAGAATAACTTTTCTGGAGTCTGAGTGCTATTTTTCTCCACCCCAATGTTCCTTTCGGGAGAAGAATAACAGTGAAAGGAAAAATTGGTGAGACATTGGCGTGGGGGCTGCGGAGTCAGAAGACATGTGGAGTCTAGGGTGAGATTGGGTGGGGCTGGACCATTAACCAGCTCACAAAAAATTTCAATTGTGCAGTTTAATGAGGACTTAGGACATGGTTCAATGGCAACCAATGAGGGGGGGAGAGTGCAATGGCAGATGATAAGGGGGAGGGTGTTCATTGTTTAACTGAAAGTGGGGATGATCAACAGCTTGTATCTATATTTAATGAGCGAGATCAACCTGCTCCTTCGCAAATTGCCCCTTCTTCAATACCCGACCACTCTCTTGAGAATGATCCTGAGGCAAGGTCTCTTGCTGACCTTGAGATTTCTGATGATTCTGATTTGGTTGTTAGATATAAAATATCTGACAGGCATAATCGGGGAAAGCCTCCTAGTCGATATTCACCGGGTGTAGAGGAACGAAGGTCTAAATATCTCATTGCCGATTTTTTGTCAACAAGAAGGCTATCAAAATTTTGCAAGGCTTTTGTGTTAAATGTATCAGCTGTACGAATTCTGAATGGGGTGGAAGAGGCCTTGAAGGATCCAAAATGGGTCCAAGTTATGAAGGAGGAGATGGAAGCACTATAAAAAAAAAATCAGACTTTGAGGCTTGTAGAGTTGCCAAAAGGAAAGAAAGCCGTGGAGTGTAAGTGGTGTTTACCATTAAGCATAAGGCAGATGGAACCATTGAGAGATACAAGGTCCGATTGATCGCAAAAGAATACACACAGACTTATGGTATGGACTATCAAGAGACTTTCTCTCCATTAGCAAAATTAAATACTATGCGAGTTTTGCTATCACTTGCTGCAAATCTAGATTGGTCATTGCATCAGTTTAATGTGAAAAATGCATTTCTTCACAGAGATTTGGAGGAAGAGACTTACATGGAGATTCCACATGGATATGTGTGTGTTAATAAGCCGAATGTTGTTTGTAGATTAAAGAGGTCGTTATATGGTTTGAAGCAATCACCTCGAGCCTGGTTTGTCGGTTCAGCTTAGTCATGAAGAAGTATGGTTATTTCCAGAGCAATTCAGATCACACTTTATTTTAAAGCAAAGCCAAGGTAAGATGACTGCCCTTATCATATATGTTGATGATATGATCATAACAGGAGATGATATTGAAGAAATTTCGAGGCTTCAATAGAAGTTGGCAGAAGAGTTTGAGATGAAAATTTGGGAGGATTGAAGTATTTCTTGGGTATTGAGATAGTTAGGTCTAAGGAAGGAATTTTCTTATCACAAAGAAAATGTGTACATGATTTGTTGGCTGAAGTATGAATGTTAGATTGTAAGCCCACTGATACTCCTATGGTACAGAATGATAAACTTGGAGAGTATTCTGATCAAGTGCCGACTAATAATGAGAAATATCAAAGGTTAGTAAGAAGATTAATTTATTTGTCTCGCACTCGCCCAGACATTATTTATGCAATAAGTGTTGTGAGTCAATTTATGCATGCTCCTAGTGAAAAACATACGAATGCAGTATATCATATCATTCGATATTTAAAGTCGGCTCCAGGGAGGAGGATGATTTTTGCAAAGAATAGTCACCTTGTAGTAGAAGGATATACGGATGCAGACTGGGCAAAGAACGTAACAGATAGAAGGTCAACGTCAGGTTATCTCACATTTGTAGGAGGTAACTTGGTCATGTAGAGGAGTAAGAAGCAAAAAGTTGTAGCATGTCCACTGCTGAGGCAGAATTCAGAGGAGTAGCGAAGGGATTGTGTGAGTTATTATTCCTTAAAAGGCTGTTGTCTGAACTTGGGTATCCACTAGAGTCTGAGATGAAGTTATTTTATGACAATAAAGCCGCTATAGCTATCTCTCACAATTTGGTTCAGCATGATCGAACCAAACACGTTGAGGTTGATAGACACTTTGTCAAGGAGAATTTGGATACTAAAGTAATTCAGTTGTATTTTGTCAAATATGAAGATCAATTGGCCGATGCATTGACCAAAACTGTGTCAAGTAGAGCATTTCAGAGCTCACTTTTCAAGATGAGTATCGAAGACATATTCTCACCTACTTGAGGGGGAGTGTTGGCGTGAGCTGTATTTCCTACAAATTAGGCGGTCTTTTCATTTATAGTTTTTTTTCTTAATTTATTGATATGCTAGGGTTAGCTCATATCTTATTTATAAGGCCAATTGTAATGTTGTACAGATTGATACAGAATATATAGGGAAATATATTTCTTCAAATATCTCTTTGATTTTTCATCATTGAAAATTCCTTCTTTTAGTGGTTTAGCAAACAGTGCAAACCCTTTATCTTTGCTTCCATTGAGTCGCCATCGTCTAACTCATATGTGAATACCTATCGACGTTCACCTCGTCCTCGAAGTAGCTACAAGATAACCTCCGTTGCTCAATTTGAGAATTTTGAGACAATCCACCTTCAAGATAGTTAACAGCAATATAATGATAAGTTACCAAGAGAATTTGTCCTTGCTTATTGCATTAACAAGGCAAAGCAGCGTAGGATCTCCTCAAAGAAACCCTAAATCCAAAACCATGGCTAAAGTCAAAAAAAAAAAAAAAATTGGGTAGATCAGCATAACAGAGTAATGGGCACCTAAAATATCAACATTAAAGTCTTCTCTATACTTGGAGCATTCATGGAACCTTCTCCCAGGATTATCTCTCGTCCAGCTATTCTTATTAGACTTCGCGGCCCACAACAACAAAAATGTGGAGCTTCATCTTGGCCTTCCTCGTACATTTGTGAGCTACTTGCCTTGCTTCTGCTCCCCATCGCAAATTTGACGAGTTGATTTTAGGCAATTTGAAGATTTGGAATTCGTGGGGTTCCGCTCAATAGATAGGTTCTTTAGATTTGATTTTGTGGGGATTTGATTTTCTCCCAAATTGTTGAAGCAAAGCTCGGTAGGGTTAGGGTTCTTAAGCTTTGATTTTGCCCTAAATTGTTGAAAGCAACATAATAACATAAGCATGCGGTGGCAACTTATTTGTTGATTCAACTTTTCGACAGGCCACGTTGGCTGGTTTTACATTATTTTAATGTCACGTAGGAATTTCCAACGACTCAAATCGTCGATGGCACTCAAGTGGTTAATATTTAAAAGTTGTGGCACTCAAGTGATCAAAAAAATAGTTATGTCAATCAAGTGGTCGCCGTACAAAAGTAATGAAACTTTTTTTTTTAACCAAGATGTCCGGGCTAGCTTGCGCGCACCTCGACTATTTCTCGGGGGAGACTAACACAGCAACCCACCGCCATGACCCCCTACTTAAATCACAGGTGCTCATCTGGGAAATCGAAACTGGGATCAGTATGCCTAACCACATAATCCCAAGTGCACCCTAACCAACTGAGCTACCCATGAGTGAGTAAAGTTGTGGAACTTTACGGTGTACTTATCCCATTCCAAATTACCATACACGCGTATAGTGAATATTAATATACAGTATGCAATTTTTGTTATGTACAGTAGATAATATATGTTATGCACAATAGATAAGCCATCACTTATTTTCATTACTCTAAAACAAAAATACAGCTCCAAATTTGACATACGCGTTTATAATTAATAAATATAGTATGTAATAGATGCATAAATTACCTATTGTTGGGCCAACAAAACTTGAAAACTTCCTTGTGGGTATCATCAAACCTTATGGGTATCATTTGAACCGGTACCATTGGACCACCCAAGAATAACACCAGACTGGTCAGAAAGGTTTGGTCCAGTCCCCAGTTTCGAAAATTGAGAATTGGGACCACCAATCCGGCGCCCGAGTCTTGTGAAGAATCGGACTGAATCGAAATCTACCACTCCTAGTTTCGCATATACCTTCTTTCCCAAATAAAGCACGAAGACAATGTCCGACTCTTTATCATTGCATCGGTTTATTTATTGTTTTATTTTTTACTTTTACTTTTTTTTGTCTCCATAAAAAGGTAAAATCTTAAATAAGGGCATCAAGTGCACTCATTTTCTTAAATAAGATATTGACGTAGACCTTGTTACAATAAAGGCCTGAAGTACATTTATTGTTTAAAAGAATGGTTTGACCAATGGCATTTTCATCATTTCCATTTTTTTTCCTTTTTCCCTTTCTTCATTTTTTTTCCCTTTCGTTTTTCCCCTTTTATTTCCCTAGTTCTCGCAGGTGGACTTCCTTAAAAAACAAAAGTGACAAAAATACCTCTCATCAAGTCCTTATTTGAAATTTTCCCTAGTACAAAAGCAACAGTTGCGAGAGCGCAAGAATGGCAAACTCTACTCACAGAATAAAGTATCCCCTTTTTGAGAATTTCCAGCACGATAACATTACAAGTTTGATTCCATGACAAGAAATTCAAAGAGAGATTCTCACTTTATATGTAATACAATCTCCCCCTTCTTTTCTCAACTGCAGCAGTGGCGACGGGAATAAGTGGCGATCGGCGCCCGTGACCAAGGGCGGCAGTGGATAGTGACCAGCACCGGCAGTAGTGATTGAGTTGAGTTTTTGATAGTTCTGTAACGTTACGAATGTGAAACGTGAATCTAAATTGTTGCTATTATTACTAGTTAATCCACTTCGGCAAATTTTCGAGAAAACTTATTCCATATGGAATCTAACCCACTTTTTGTTTTTCGCTAAGCAAAAATGACGAGAAGGGGTGATCAACGTTTTGACAACCCACGGTACTGTGATAGGTAACCGTATTCCGTTAGGCCAATTACCGGGAGACCCAATTCCGAACATCGAGGTCTCGGGTCCGTCGGCCGACAATGTAGGTCCAGGTATCCAGAACAGCCTAACGATAGTAGAGTGATGTTGTGTTCTTAACAAAGAACTCCTGGTTTTCGAAAGAGTACTTCATTTTGCTGATATTCAGTAAAGATTTTTCCGGTGATTACGAATTTCTTTCTTTTTTTTTTTAACATAAACTCGTTCTTGAGCGATCACAACGCGGGAAAGTGGGAAATATATTTTCCAACAATTAATTTTCTGTGAAACTAATCCTAAGGGATAAAAGAAAGAAATAGAGAGAGTGATGGAAGGTTGGGCAGGCCACATTTCCTGGTCAATGGTGATGAAAGACGAAGGTCGGGAGTCGTGACTCATGCAACAGACACCGCTCCTCTGTTCGTCAAATATTCGTTCAATCAAATCGGATAAAAGTGGCTCTAGTAATCCATACCATTTTTTATCGACTACTATATGGGTCATATGCATATATTTGTCAAGGACCGAAAGCTTCCTCGCCAAACTTCTAAACTTTTAAAGAAGTTGGACTAATTTAGTTGGGTGTTGGTCAATCCCTTGCAATGTTTTCAAAATGGGAAAAGTTGGCAATGTAGTAATTTATTTGGATGTTTGGTAAATTCCAAAGGAGCTTGTGACTTATTAATCCATTGCAATGTCGATGAAATTTCTTGTAGGGTTGATATGTTACTAACTACGCTTTTAACAATTCAAAAAGTTGACCAGTCACTAATTTTAAAATTTTAGAGGAATTGGTACTTCACTATTTCATTATAAAGTCGGTAAATTCCAGACGATGTTGGTGATTTACCGACGAAATCAGAATCATACCAACAACGGAAAATTTGCCAGCTTTTCGACGACCTGGGCTTTGAATCGTCCCTGGGGTTGACATAGAAGCGACTACTTTTTCCAAGCATCTAATTTATTTGATTTTTGCATTAATTGGCCATATATGCTTAGACCAAGTTCCATGATAATGTTCGGATTATGTTTTCTATTTCTTTTTTTTGGGGTGTTTATCTTTTCTTTCTAGTAAGAACTGGAAATTCCTGAATCATGCTTGTCAATTCCTCCTCCTATGGTTTTCAGTATCTCTTAGGAACACATGTCAAATCGTTATTAGAGCATGAACAGATCCTAGGGGACCTGTCGTGGCGCGTCCTGCATCTAAACCCTAACCATTAAATACTTCAGAAGTTATATAATAATAATAAAAACAATAACAATAATAAGCACACCAATTCAGAAAATGGAAACGTTTTATTTATGCACTTCAAACATATACCACACGCTATGCAATAATAGCATTTTTTGTTCACTGGCTGAGTTTTGGCGATTCATTCACTTCACAACACGCCGTACCTCTGCCCTTTAGGAAATTCCAATGCACAACCATATTTTACATTGACGAACACCAATATCCAAATAATAAATAATAGAAATGATGACATGATCATGCTATCATGTCGCAAACCTAGCTTTGCTTCAGTTCCCAGCGATTCCTCTGCTAACGAAAGCATTCCCGGTCCCAGCTATGACGTTTTGAAATATATCTTGCCCGACGCTCTCTCCGAGCCCTTCGATCAAGCCCCCGAAGAACCCGGTGACCACCTGCGCTGCGATCCTGCCCGCCGCCTCGAGCACGGTGCCCGACTTGCCCGGGTCCTTGAAGCCGCTGTCGTGGAGGCCGTTGAATATGATCTTGGCGCAGATCGCGTGGAGATGGTAGTCACAGACCGCGCAGCGGTATATCTTCCCTGGGCGCCTCCTTTTGCACTCGCCGCATTGAAAGCCGGTGTCGCTGCCACCGCTCGGCGATGCCATCAGGAGCTTGAGGGTATGTGGGTGCGGGGCGAAGACAATTTCGAGGGGCAGCATGGCACAGCAAGGGTGGATCTGGAAGTTGCACGCGTTGCACCGGAACGAAAAGCCCTTGACGGATTTCCCGCAGGCATCGCACTTCGACTTCGCTTTTCCGGATTTCACTATGAGTGAAAATATAGTAGCAACAGTGAAGAAGTTACCAGTTGTACGATGAGGACCAATGAATTGGCGATGCAATTTCACCTCGCTTTGCTCGAGGGTTATGACTCTTTGTTTCTGAATTATTACTACAAAATGTTCCAACTAGGAAAAACGAAAAAGCAAACAATTCTCTGTCGGACAAGGCTGAGTGGGGCGATAATGATGTACCTTGAATTCTTTCTCCACATGAAGAGCGCGCGTGAAAAGGTAATAGATAATTCGACCAATAAAAAAAAAAGGTACTAGATAAGATCATTTCACAAATAAGAGCGACCAGCAAATAGTGAACCTCAGATTCTTCCCAAATATTGGCAGTCCGGGACATGGAAAAGCAACAAATAGTTTCCTAGTTTGAGTCAAATCTCTATGTTCTTCTAGCACGTATCATTCAACATGTTGACGCGAGATTGTTTCGATGTATCACATAAACATATTTCGCCATCGAGAAGAGCTGGTGAAATACACGGTTTACCATTCAAGAAGTCGAGGAATTTCTTCATTCAAGAAGTGAGAGTCTGAAGCAGAACCAATACGCTCAACTTTGATGAGTTTGTCGTACCTGGTTTAGAGTAAAACACGAGCTGGTGCTGGTAGTGCAGCGGATGGCTCTTCAGAGCCTGAGGAGCCAAGGCGCAGAACTCGTGGAGCTGATAGTTGCAGAGCTGGCACGCGTACCGCTTGGCCGCGCCAAGCTCCTGGCAACCGGCGCAAGTGAAGAGGTGGGGAAGGTTGACGTGGGAGAGAGGGTGCTGGGGGTGGCTGAAATGGAGCATCTCCACTCCCACTATCCTCTCAGGAGAGGTTGGGAATTCGATCACAGGGAGGGGCTTTGTTGCCGTTGGAGAAGGAGGGAGTGACAGTGGAAGCTGCATGGACTTTTGGGACTTTAGGGTTGGAGATTTTCTGATAGGCGTGGGGTTATTGTCTCCCATCATTTTTCCTGTCTTTTTGTTTGGTGGGGTTTTCTTGATGCGGGTATGCACTCAAATTCGGTTCTCTCTTTAGGCTTTGGAAGAATTGGTGAGGAGTGGTGAACTGGGGTGCAGAACAATTTATGCTGGCAAAAAAAGGCGGTTCTACTATTTGCATGGAGAAAAATTGGAGCAAGTGGAAGGGTGCTGGCTGCTTGGAAATTTCTCTACAATTCGTTGCTTGTGTTAGTGCCCCCTTAGTCCCTTTTTGCTTTTCAAGATGAAGGGAGAAAATTCGTTGGTGCCACTTGTCAAATTCTCGGGGACAACGTTTTTGGTTCAGGCACACATACATCGTATACATTATATGTTGGGATATATTATTATTTTTTAACATAGATCCACACGTTATCATTGCGTGATTTTGCATAAAACACTTATTTATTGAAAAAACCATCACCGCGTATTTTGCATAAAATACTCATTAATTAAAAAATCGTTGGATCAAAAATAGCTGACAATATTGTCAGACTATTAGGGAAGCATATACATATATATATATACACATATATATATATTGTGTATGTGCCCAGATACATTTTCAGTGTACTAATTTGTCGTTTCCGGCTTTACCTAATTAGATTCCTTGTTATAAGGTGGAGATAGAGAAACGCATGAGTTTTGGATGATTAAGTTGTTATATCATTTGGAGTTACAATGTTTCGTGCATCACAAGAAGAGGGATTTTATTTTATTCCATACAAATATCAAAGTGAAAATTGGGAACTAACTATTGAGGAACCCGCGAATGTAGAAGAATTTTGAGTTGAAGTACGCGTTAAGATATCAAGCTAAAAGCGCCTCCATCAGTTATGGCTACTACTAAATGGAAGGGACTAAATATGGTGGTGATGGCAATTACCAAAAGTGCCGGTGATAACTTGATAACATATAAACTCGTAAGCTTATAAATAGGGATAAGTTTACTAGCACTCAATCACACTTTCATGATAAATTTTTAGGATTTTTAGTACACGTGTAAGATAAACTTGTAGACAAACGATGTACGATACTTTGACATCTCCTCTCACTGGCAAGCCGAATTAAAAACGAGACTGACAATTTGATGAGCAGGGTTGAAATAAGCAAGGGTAGAACCTAACTTTAATATTGTTGGGATATTTAATAGAAATTGAATACCTTCACGCTAAGAGATTACCGAAAGGGAGCCCAAGCTAGGGCCCCCACAAACATATCCGGTTGTACTTACTCAAAAGTTTAAGCCAATGAGTTACGAGTCAATTAGTATTATTAATTGATCTGCACCATACCAATTCTCTAATGCGAAACTTTTCTAACATAATTCACACCCTTAATTCAGGTATCATTCCGCATCAAAATATCTCAGCTTAAATATCTACTTTGTTGCGTGTGAAGACTGCGGCCACTATATCATCACAACCGTGTCCGTCACGACATTTCTTCTTTTAGATATTCGCCAACCATCGGAACAAATTCGGGGGCAATCAATCAATCATTAGATTTGTTATCATTTATTGGATCTACGTAGCGAAAACCCACTCAAGTAGATCTCACTAAGGAGAAATCCAAGTCCTACCCCATAAATAGATCCAGTTGGCCTGACTAACATTCACTCACAAGTTTAAACTAATGAGACACGATAAATTAAGATCCACACTCTCGTAATTTTTTTAAGACAACTGATACGTGCATTTCAATAGATACCAGGTTAGGAATTCCAATCTAAAATATTATGGAAGTGAAAGACACCGCATGCTTAAATCATAAAGACACCGCATGCTTAAAGCATATAGATCACTTAGACAAGCGATATGGAAAAATGTAACGCGGCCGAGCCGGTTGGGTTGCTGGAAGTAGTTGGCTTGAGATGTCGTGGTTATCAACGGACTTATACATTTGTTATGTCCGGAAGCAAACAAGAGAATAACAGAATATAAGTTTTCTCCGGAAATAGGGCCCCCAAGAGTACTGTCCATTCTTAGTGAACGATGTTGTAAGACTTGGGGTCAGACATTTGATGCCCAGTTGCACCAAAAGTCAAGTCTCTCTCTTCCATCTTTATTGCTTTTCGTAAGGGGCTTCTTCACCTGGCACCTCCCCAATAATACATGTATATCTCCCAATAACTGTTCAAGATATGCTCCCTTTTTTTCCTTGAAAGTGCCAACTCTTGAAAAATTGACCTAAAAATCTATAATAATAATCATAATAATAATAATAATAATAATAATAATGTTCTGCCCTTTATCAAAATTAATCTTTTCAATCATTCAAGAGAAAGGGCAAAAAGGGATGTGCAGCTAAAAGTCTTATATTCATTTCTTAGTCTGTATTTTCTCGGGTGAGTTGTGGGGGAATCTGTGGACTTTATGCCAACAAATTATTAGTTTGTGTCTTCCAAGTGATTCCTTGGGGCCGTACTTCTTTTTCTTTATTGACCATAGAACAAAAGACACGACACAAACCTCGCTTCCGAGAAAAAGGGTGAGATTCCCCCATTACCACATTTTTTTTTTTTGGGGGTGGGGTAAAGTCCCATTACCACATGTTAATTGAACGACTAATCTATAAATCGTGTCGTGACATCAAATGCTTCACATGAGTTCAACATACATTGTATGACTCTGTATATACGTCATTGGCTAGATGCTATTACTTTTATTAGTATGGTCATTGGTTTGCGGAGGGCTATGAATAGAAGTGCAGACAATTTTTTTATAATTTTTTTTTAAAAAAAAAAAGGCAAATGAAATAGGGCAATGATTTCTCCAAATGAATGCATAGTCCGATGTAGTGGACCGCAACGGAAACAAGGTGCTCCTCTTAATCGGTTAGGTGGCAAAGTCGATAGATAAAACGAGAAAAGACTAAAAGGTGATAAAAGAATATCAGCAACCAATAAAGGATGCTCTCTTCAGAGCACAAAACTGGTCAAGAGGCGTGTATCCTTGAAGAGCTATTCATTGATTGAATAAGGCTCTACTGTTTGTGGCCAACTCTATGTACAACTTGTTATACGAGTAATTAGAGTTCAAAAAAGAGAAATTTAACCAATTTGAAATCTAGATAAAAGTTGACATCGAGGTATATCTCCGGTGCTTGTCATCTTGTTTCAAAGATGAAGATCTCATCTTGGCTAATGCACTGACTTGTTCGCAGCAAGGTTGGAGTAAATTGTCCTTAACGAACCCTCAGCACATGTTCGGAGTGAAAACTCTTGATGGGATTCGCCTGCCGAGTTATTTGATCCCGGTAAGACTCCGAAGCGCTTCCCAAACAAGGATAAGTGCACGAGCTATTGACTCGCTGCGTTGAAAGAACTAGTGAAGTCTGTTCACTGTGAATGGTGTTTAGTGTTATAAGATCAAGGTTTTGTCCTCTTAGTCGCTTTGATTTGTTCAAGCATAAGGTTCAAGGACAATCCAACTTATGCAATTCACTCCACATATAACCAAGCGCGTACTTTCTCTCTTATTTGATAATTTCAATCCTCTCTAAGAACTATTGCCGAATTTGATTTTTCAATTTCATTTTCAAAGTACCATTATACTTGATAACATAGAGTGAGATTGTTGGAAATTTTGTGAGCAAAATAGAAAATTTATTATTCATTTATCTGTACATAAGCTCTTGTTATTTTTGTTACCAAGTCATCCATTATTAATCGTGTCTTTTGGTGAGTTGAAAGGCCATGTCCCTTCAAAAGACCTCGTGTTTTTTTCCCTCTCCCTTAGGCTATCTTGCGATACCTTTTGGAGCTTGACCATGCCGTTCGATCAAAGAGATTTGATTGCGGCCCTCCTTCTTCTTCTTCCTCCTCCTTTTTCACTGGCTGTCAAAGCATGTTCCAACCGATTTCCCTTCTCTTAGTGTGCAGACTAAGAAAAGAGCATTTGGATATGGGGATTGTGTCCTTTCTCCACTTCTATCCGTGCCCGACGACAACATGAGGTCTGGCCCAACTTGTTGTCTGAGCCCACCAATTTAGGGAGCAGAGTGGGAGATTGGGATAAGCCGAGCCTTTCTTCAACTCGACCAATACCAAACAAAACTCCGGCGTGCTTTACACCTGAGCTGGTCATTGAGTCTCAAACCATTCACATATATGGATACAATAACTCGATGGCCGTCGAGCTAGTAGCGTCGAAATCTCATTGAACTCAATGGCCATGGGCCGAGCCTTCCATATATGGAGACGCCGTGGACATCAATAGGAACTCTCCAAGGAAGAAAATGAACAATAGCGCCGAAAAGAAACGAAAAGAGAAGGAAAAAAAAAAGACCAATGGAAAGAAAGAATAGAAAAACCAGAAACAAAAATACGCAAAACAACATTTTTCATCAAGAGTTTTCTACGTCAAATCACCGCCACATCACAAAGGACGGCGAGTGATGACTGGACACTACATTAGTGAATTTCGGCATCAATCGGCCAAGACAATAGTGATATTTCATACAAAGATTGTTGAGTCCCTCGCAATTAGAGAGGAAAATGTAAAATATGTGTAGTAGATAACGCATAAAAAAAAAAAGATTATCAGGGGATATCGGGAGGAAAATCAAAGCGATCTCCTAGATCGTACAAAATCAAGAGGTATCGCGAGATAATCAGATGTGATCTTTCAAGTAATATGAATTCACAGAAAATTGAGATCTTCCAAATCTTATGGAATCGGAAGATTATCAAGATGATCTTCCAGATTGTGCAATGGAGATTGCATGTGCTCCTATAAATAGGAGTTGTTCTCAATGGTGAAAGATGTCGCAAGAAGTTCAAATCGTAGCGGAAGAAACAGTTCTTATTCTTCCAAGAGAGTTTTTCTTTGAGGGAGCCATATAATTTGTGTGAGGTCTAGATCCACAAATTAAAGTGAGAGATTCGCCTTCGGGTGAAGTTGTAATCCCATTATTTGCTATAGCGGAAGTTTGGATTTGGAGTGGACTATCGTCCCGTGGTTTTTCCCTTTCACATTGGAAGGGTTTCCACATTAAAAAATTCTAGTGTTCTTTATTTTTTTCTTTACAATTTTCTGTCGATATTTTATCCTATTTAATTCTCACAGAAGCAATAGTGGGAAAATTATCTGGGGATTTCTGCAAATATCATCATTCTTTTTCCCTACAAAGATTTAGGACTACGTTTGAAAAATCGAAAAGTTTAGGACTAGATTGATGTACAAACGATAAGTTTAGAACTGATTGGGTAATTGTTCAACGTAATTATATAAACAAACATACTTATAGTCGATTGCAATTCTAGTTTCGATGTGGTTGCTAATCATTTTTAGATTTCTTCCACCTTTGAGTGAAATGCGAAAAAAGAAAAGAAAAACCATGGATCAACCATATTGTCTCCACCCCATAGGAACTACAAGATCACTCCAAAAGCCCACTCGGCATTCAAAGGCTACAAACAGACCATAGAATCATGTCCAATAAGCGAAACGCCTTAGCTGTTCGTTCTTAGGTTTAGTAGCAAGGGTCGAAAAATGGCTATCACTTATTCTTAAAGCCAGCATTCCTAAAATTATGGAGTCGGGTGGAAAGAAAGGTAAAGCTCTTCGTTCCCATTCTCCTGTAGCTTGATCCTCTAGAACCACAAAAATCTTAGTTATCATGGAATCCAGCTCACCATCCTTTGATATTATGAGAAGAGTTGCACTTTGGAGAGCACAGTACGATGAAAGCTATAAACTATGTTTGAGGGAAGGAAGTTATTTCTATCATTGATATCTATATAGAAGGCAATGGTCCACCCTATAGCTGATGTCATTAGTTCAAGTTCGCTTATTTCCAATTCATGAACTTAGTCAATACAAACTCTATGATAATGCCGTCAATGGGGTGTTGACTGAGTTGTGTGAGATCATTGTTCCTTAGACAGTTAAACTGATGAGAACCCAGGTTCGAATTTCTCCGATCATGTATTGGGGGACTTAATCGGTGGCATTGGCACTTATACACCTACCATCTTGATGAATAGTCTATTACATATGGAAAGCCTAGATTACCAAAAAAAAATCTATGATAATGCCCAACTTTTTCAATTCGGCAATGCAATCTATGATTTCTCGTTTATGAATGTCGATAAGATCCTTCCATTTAACAACACCTTATGATGGAAAAGCCTCGAAGTGAAGAGCGAGGTTGAAACAAAGAAATGCTTACTATGGATACTAGGCATCAAGAGATGAGAAAGGGTGTAGTAAGTGACAAAATGCGTCAGGAATAGATATAAGTGTAGATTGAATAGGTCAACCTTTTGAATTGCGACAACATCCAAAGGTAAGCAAGAGACAACCTAGCAAACTAAAAACATCTTAGTAGCCGGAGAAAAGAAAGCAAAAGCGATTCCAATGGTAGTGGTAAACAAAAGGCTAAACTGTGCGAACCTGAGTGTTGGAAGAGCAATATGAGTGTTGTTCTTCTAGGCAAAGTAGTGGAATGATACACGCCCTGGATGGTGAGAGTTTAGTAGCCAAAAGCATCATTAGCTTACAGCCTGAACCGAGGAGCATCGTGGAGTCCCACGCGAATCAGCAAGGACCAGTTCCAATGCTAAGTATACCTAGAAGACCCATAGCGAAGTAGTAACATGAGGCAAGAGTGAACTCTCATTGAAGAACAAAATAGAACATGAAACTGCAAGTTGAGCAGGGGGAGTAGATTATTAGGACTCCGACCACGTGCATATTGACGAATGAGCTGGCCACTCTTAGACAGTGGCTTGGCTAAGAAAAATCCACCGCAGCCGTAGTGAAAACGAGCCTTCAAAGACCAATCCCGAGCCTGAGTGATTTGTCCATGATGAAGCTCTCCGAATGAGCTTTATTCTCAAACAAGGAAGCTATAAGTAATGCAACTATGAATCTCATGCTCGATCCAAGGTAACAGCACTATTTAGGTGTGTGCCACGAGTGCGGCACCTCAACTGATCCAAAATCTGAATACTAAATATGGTCTTCAAATAATAAACGCCAAGGTCAACCGGTGGAACAATGGGGAATGAGCTGCATCTTCGACATGGAACAAAACCAGTTAAAACCTCTAAAATGACTGCTCAATAATAATAGGAACTCAATTCTATCCCGCACCTGGAACCTGATTATAACCAAATCGGGGTTTGAGCAGGTCGAAAAAGCCTGTCATCCCGACGCCAATCACGACAAATATTCATATTTTTGGAGCAAGCATGGGCTTGGGTTCCACTAAATGTATTTCCAGAGTTGGCTTAATCGGACCTAGACAGGATGATTGCCCACTAACAGGCCCATGATCAAACTCAATCTAACCATAAGTACCTTTGTGTTGTCATCTGGGCCAATCCTCGATAGGCCCACCCCAAAGGAGTCTTTTGGATTTGGAGATTATTAACATCAGATGTCTCATGCCATCGATCGAGAGGCGATTCCATCGTTTCTTGAGTTGCGTCTACCGTCGAGACAGATATTTCAGCAGTAACATTCAGACACAGCTCTAATATCATTACCGACAACATTTTTTTTTTTTTTAAAAGGGGGACACCGGGACTGATATTCTCGCATTCAACCCCTGTTTGTCGATGCTTCAGCGCGTACGTTAGCTTCCCGGAACACGGCCTCTGGGTGCGTTTGGGGACAGCATTCCCAAAGCCTCGTAGACCCCTAATGTCCCTTGGCCCAAAGTAAGTCGATACTCCTGCAGCATTCCTTGCAGCCTCCCACAATTACGCAAGCCAATGTCTTCCTACCACTTTGCTGTATGTTCAGAAAGCTAGTGTACTCTCTACAGATACAAGGGTTCAAGCCCAGCAATCTTTTACCTAGCGACAAGTTGTCACAACTTCTAGCGCTCAAGGTATTTAGAATCAATCGACTAATCTGTTGATGGGGTTCTTTTTCTTGTAAATGAAGGTTGTAACTGAGGGGTGAGAGGCGCTAATTATTGTGGAATTTTCTGCTGAATGTAGCATGATAAAACCTTGTGTCTCGATTTTTTTTCCTCTTTTACTCTTTACTTCATTGTGAACGTGCGCGTAATAGTAACGGTTTTCGGGGATCAGGAGACAATCCTATTTGGTTTATCATTGGTTTATCATTGGTTTATCATTGGGGCTCTAAAGTCCCTTGGCCAAATGAAAACGTATTTTGTTTATTTTTTGGCTCACTTTGGAATGATGCGATTGTATCTTAATTGCTATGCAAAGGCCTTTAGTCTAAAGTACCTCTGGTAAGTTGCATCTCGAATACAACTAATTTTTTCTTTTAACTTTGTCACCTCCACATGCCGTCACTTGCCTGCCGCCCAATGCCGATTGCCATCGCTGACTGCCACCCATCGCCGTTGCCAACTACCTTCGCCAACCAACGGCGCCCGCCGCTGCCCTCCGATCGCCGACCACCGCCGACAACCTCTGCCTCCCGTCGACAATAATTTTTAAAAAAAAAAGTGAAAATACTTTACAAAATATATTTTTCACCAATGACATTTATGTCAAAATTGCTTTTCAATGTATTTTTAAAAAATAATAATAATAATAGTTTACCGGACACTACTTTCATTTTGAAAAGGGGCTTTAGCGGAAAGTTATTTGCATTTACTAAAAATTTCTTGATCACATACTGAACCAAATTGTATCAAAATTCAATGATGCGGTATCGCATCTCAACCAAGAATGTCGTGATCATCGCCCCAGCCTGACCGAAGAAAAGCGTCGATTCTCAAGCTGACAATAATATAAGAAGCTCGAAGCTTTCATGTGTGTGTGTGCGTGTGTTTTCTTTAACAAAAAAGGAAGCACCCACCTTTACTTTACTTTGTATATAACGACATCGTTGACGATCGCACATCTTTAATAGACGCCACAAGCTGTGCTGGCCATACTTCACCTCTGCTTAAGCATGGTTAATGTTATGGTGTGTTATCTCTCGCGCTTCAATCTCTCAAAAAGCTGCAAGAAGCGAGAGACACGGCAAGACGACAAGATTAAAAAAAAAACAGAGAGAGAGACAGACAGACAGACAGACATTAACCCAAAGGGATTGGCACCGCCTCACTTCTCGATAAGGTGCAGCATGATAAACATGATAAACCGAACTTAATTTGACAATTCGTTTGGTAAAATTATTTTTGAAATATAAATGTGTTTGGTAAAAAAATTAACTTAATTTGATTTTTTGTCAACTTTGAGAAGTTAAAAATTTTTAATTCTCAGCTCAACAATAACTTCTTCGATTACACGAGCCCCGACCGACCACCGTCGCCACTGACAGCCCACCGCCGCCCACCACCACCACCCTCCCAACCGCCGATCACCAACTGTCACAAGTCGTTGGTCATCGCCGCAAAAGATTTTGTTAATAATATTTTAAAAATTGAAATTTTTAACCGTTACTAAACGAATTTCTTTTATCAGTAGTCAATCTGGAATAAAAGTAGAAAAATCAACTTTTGTTTTTTAGGATAAGTAAAGAAATCAATTTCTGGTTAGAAACTGAGAAGTTGGCTAGAAGTGTTACCATATATGGACTAGGAGACGGGCTCAGACGTGTGACTTCGCATCTCGATTGAGCTCGATTCCGATATTTCTGTCAAAGGGCTACTGATTTCTTATGAGCCACTTGATCACGTCTTAACTGGATTATTGAGTATTAGAGAGCTCATTAATTGCAAAGGATCAATTGTGAAACCCGCATTACCTTCCCACAAAAGGGGAAAAAAAGAAAGAAAGAGAGAGACATTAGATACGACTAAAGACATAAGTACAAAAATTGCCCTCGAAATGTCAACAAAAAAAATCCCAAATACCTTCTTGTAAGCTGGTGATTTTTAGGGTTTAGGATTTTAAAGCCTCCTTTTTGATGATAAATTGGAGATATCTTCAAGCATAGCCTGTTTATTTGCACTTAAGTAATAGTAAAAAAGAGAGAGAGGGAGAGAAAACAGAAAAGAAAAGGAAAAGAAGAATTTTAATATTTGTAAAATATGAAAATATCATTAAAAATTGCCACGTGATCGATTTTCGATCAAAATTAGTCGGATAGACTGAATTTGCACAAATTTATGACTCAATTGGGAAAAAAAATGTTAATGACTGAATTAGCACAATTTCAATAAGTTTAGGACTTTCTCTTTTTTATTTTAATTCCTCCTCATATGATACGTACGCAACCCATCGGGGCTCTATCACGTTATAGTCGGCTTTGTTCGTAGTTCACTGGCGTCCTCGAGTTTGCACGAGATTTGCATCGGCGCGGCAGCCCAAATCCAGGGGATGTGCGGTTACAAACACACTTGCAACCCAACAACATAAATTTATGAAGATCCGAGAATCCCAGCTTTAAGTTCTCATCAAAACGCACAGCGGACCAGCAGAGAATTCTTGTCCAGAACAGATATTTCTTTTAGGGTTTCATGGTAAATGAGCGAACAATATAGGAGCCAAACGTATTTTACCAGACCACGTTCTCAGTCTTACGTCAACGTGAAAGCGAAGGACGATCTTTACAAGACAAGCTTGGGGACGGTACATTGAAGTGTGGGTTCATAGTTCAGACTCCTCCCGCTTGGTTTCTAGGACTTTCTCGGACTATAGGGGGTTTTTTTTTTTCCTTTCTTTCTTTTTTTTAATGCCGTCTATATATAATATCTTTATAATGTAACTGGGATAGTTATAATAAAGATGCAAGAGATGGTAATAACAGCAGAAAGCTTTATTGGACGTAACCCTAATTTAAGGATGAATCGAAAAAAAAAATTGGTATTTTCATTTCTCCTCGTGTTTATCCTCTACTTTGTTGTGTTTGCACGCCTAATCTTCATGAGATTTAAGTGCAGTGTTTCTATGTTTATGGAAACAGCGCAGGTATTCATTTGTCCTGATAATATATAACCTAAACTGAGGAGATATTTCAAAGAGGTCAAGAACATCCATGAACTTTTCTTGGAAGTGGGCTCTTAAAAGTTATATAGATTTTCCACTAGGAAAAGGAAAATGCGAAAAAATAGGGGAAAAAAGAAGAAGGAAAACAAAAATGTATACTTTGTGAGGATTATGCAGTGCTACTGGACCAACTCCAATTGGCGGTCCAGATTGTCTCGCGCCACCCCCATGATAACTATTACGATCATAACAGGGAAATAAAATAAAATAAAGAAAAACAAGGATTTGATTGGCTTGGGCAGAGTGATAATGTTTGTTTTGTGGCGTCCTGGAGCAAATTTACAACCGCAAAATTACCGAAAATGTCTTGAATTTATTATAATTGCATCAATTCATCTCTACTCCTGTATATATAATCGAGAACGAAACCTTTTATATCAATTTATTGGACCAAATGAAATCGCTGACTTTAACGTTGGCACTTGTCTTTGGCCAGTCGCCGATGTCCATCTAGAGGAAAAAAAAATTAAAGAGTCAAAGAAATTTGAAACATTGTTTAAAAAAAAATTGTAAAAATCAGTACCGGTAGTGTGATGCAAGATAGTCGATGTCCTTATCAGCGATTTTCGATTAAAATTGTCTGAGTTGACACAAATACAAGATTTTAAGGCTTTTGTTTTTATATAATTCTCTTAATGGATAACTCACCATGCGTGGAATCTCGCATATTAATATCGTGAGTTATCTCGATAACCCTCGAGCCTTGCTTGGTCTATGTGAAAAGAAGATTGGGATGAGATTCACATGAATATTTCAATTTCGAGATGGAAGATTCAAAATCTTTAAATTGCCAAAAAAGACAAAAAAAAAGTAAAGAAAAGGAAAATGAGGAAAAAAATTTAAAAAAAAAAAAGAAGAAGAAGAAAAGCGGTTTGATTTGCACCGTTCTTCGGGTAAATTCCGTTTCGATCGAAATGGCATCTCCAGGAGGAGGAGGAGGTGGTGCGTTCGCACGTGTGCCCGCCCGGGGCGTGGGAAATCACGGAGCACAGCACGAAAAAGGCGGCGTCGCCTTTGTCCGAACGATCATGCGCACAGCGCCCCCCACAAAACCTGGGGGCCCCACCTCCCTCAGCCCGACATCGCTTCGCCGGTCAACGGTGGCCGCATTCGCATCACTCTCTCTTCTTCGAATATTTTATTAGTATTTTTATTAATTTCTCCGAGGAAACGAAATAAAAAAAAGCGGAAAAAAGGGAAAATACACAAGATGCCGGGGGGGATTTCGATTAGACGGGTGATAAAACTTGAGAATCTTGTCATTGCTGTCTCCATTTGAGCCCGTCGATGAGCTCTGCTGTTGCGAAAACGGGGCACGTTTCCTTACCTTCTTAGCCCCAAAAAATAAATAAGATAAAATTAATTTGGAAAGAAAAAAAAATTAGAAAAAAAAAATCAAAAAACGCACCCACACATGAATTATTGATTGACCGCCTTATAGATTCATCTTCTTCATCTGATATATGATCCCCTCCCAGTCCCCCCCTCTTCTTCTCTCTCCAGTTCCTTCCTCCGCCACAGTATCAGTCTGACTGCCGGCGTCGATCGGGGTAGAGCTTGGTGCATTTGCAGAGAGAAAGTTCCGATCTTTCTCGAACTGAGTTGATAGGAAGGGCGAAACTGGGTTGATTATCCTGAAGTTTGGACAAGGTGGCTCTCGATATTCACTACCACCTGCAAAGCATCGAAATCTTCAAGACCAACCGCGAGAAAGTCATGGTATCCACTGCGTTGCTTTTTCCGCCGCCCCCCCTTGTTCTTGCTGTTTCCATTGCAACTGCGCGATGGGTTAAGAAAGTGAAGGGTCTGTTTTGATTTCCGCTTTGTTTTCTGTTTTCTGTCGATTTTGTTTCATTCAGGTGAGCCCGATAATAAGAATGGGAAACGACGATTTGAGTCCGCCGTGGCTGAAGCCAATGCTCCGCGCGAGCTACTTCATGCCCTGTCCCGTCCACGGAGTCTCCAACAAGAGCGAGTGCAACATGTTCTGCTTGGACTGCGTCGGAAATGCTTTCTGCTCTTACTGCCTCGTCCATCACAGAGACCATCGCGTCGTTCAGGCACGTCAAGACGAGCCGTTTTCCGCTCGTTCAAAATCACAACTTTTCCCCCAGATTGCCTGTGAAAAGATTCCATCTTTTTCATCGAATGGGATTGTAAGTGCTCTGTTTCGGGGGTTGTTTTTGCAGATAAGACGATCGTCATACCACAACGTGGTGAGGGTGAATGAGATTCAGAAGTACATCGATATATCGTGCGTTCAGACATACATAATCAACAGCGCGAAGATTGTGTTCCTCAATGAGAGGCCGCAGCCCAGGCCTGGGAAGGGGGTGACCAACACTTGCGAGATTTGTTGCAGAAGCCTCCTTGATTCCTTCAGGTTCTGTTCTCTGGGTTGCAAGGTAACTTTCTTCTAATTTTCATCCTTCTTCCTTGAAAGAAGCACATTTTTTAGAGGGTCGGATGATTGATTGATTCATGGACAAGTTCTTTTCATTCATTTGTTGTTGAATTTGAGAACTTTTTTTGTCGATTTTGTCTTAGTTTGTTTGACTAATGAATGATCGGTGTATCATCGCAGAATTTGTGGTATGTATTGGATTAACCGCCCAGGTTTTCTGGTTTTTATTAATCCAATTGCGTGCAAGTTCGTTCTTGACTGTTATTTTGTCTCGGGGGCAATGTTTCTTCACCTACTCTGCTGATCGATTCTGTCGAGTTTGCTTGCTTTCAAGTCATTCGCATTGGCATGGCGTCCGTTTTTTATCAAGCTTGTGTTGACCAAAGTTTTGACATTTTTTTCTGAATCTGTCCTTCTCTTCTGCAGCTCAATGCAATGAAGAGGGGCGATGATCCGGACCTCACATTCACTCTGAAACTCAAGCATGGCAGGGATGCGCTCAGCGGGGACTTCGAATCGGACGAGTCGTCCACTCCGAAGAAGCCTCGGAAGTCCCTGTTCTTCAGCCGTCTGATGGACGGGACGGCCTTTTTCTCTGATAGCAAGATCGACGGCGGAGAGAGGCTGACTTGGTCCGGCGATGATGCTGCTGCAAGCATATCTCCCGGCACCCCGCCGATATATAACCACAGCAATGCCAGGCGAAGGAAGGGCATTCCTCATCGCGCTCCTTTCTAAAAAAAAACCTGAAAAAAAAAAGTGGAAAGACAGAAGAAGATGATGAAAAGATCAGACCTTTTTAGTAGTTTATAGTGTATAGTGAGTCATTGGGAACTGAACACAGAAAGATAAATTGTTAGGGACAAGAATGCAAATTGAAATGTTGGTATAGGGGGGTTGGATATAGTGAAAGCTTTAGCTGTAAATAGTAATATGGTGAAAGATTGGACATAGTTTGTGCCTTTTTCTCCTTGTATATATGGACCAGGGATTTGGCTTTACCTCTTTTAGTTGGTTACATAGGATGTGGTTTGATGAGGTAGAACCTATAGATATGAAGTGTACATAGGTCCCATGTACTGATCATAGACTCCTGATATGTTCAAACACGATTTGCAATAACGGAATCGGCATATTGTTACTAGTACCCCGAAAATGTGACTGTTCTTCCCATGGTTTTTCACGATCATAGCCCCGTGTTGCATCTGATAATTCGGTACATTTGTTTGCTATAGTTGTTATTGTAGGATTGGAAATATGGCCATTATGTCAGGAGTAGAATCTGCTTAGATATATGCTCTACTTTGGCTGGATTGGCTTGATGTGGGGGTAAGATTGAAACTATGATGCGTGCGTGGGATTTCTTCCTCTCTTTTACGCCCCCACCCCCCCGGGCGATCTGCCCTATGTTTATCTTGCCTTATTCTTGAGATGTTGGTTGGTCTTTGGTGGGGATGCCTCGTGTTTTTCTGTTCAACTTCAATCATGGGTTCATCAGCTCACCATGCCCGAGCATCTCTATTCTCGCTTCCATCCGTCCACTGATGACAGTTTCTTGATAGGTTGGCATGTCTGAGGACTGTCAGATTCTCCCTACTGATTGCTTTCTTCCTTTCTAAACGAAAAATTGTCCCGTACAGTTTCAATTAGCTTTAAGCACCTAATCCCCATTACGCATTAACAATAATAAAAAATTTTGGGGGGGGGGGGGGGGGGGGGGGGGGTGCGTGGGGTTTGGACATTTGAAGGCCTCACTTAGATCCGTCCACATTGCAGAAAATGTTTTTGTTTAAGTGTGGTTGAAAAGGTCTACGGGGACACGTGACAGGGACGTGCCCTCTCCTTGTGGCCCTCTGGATTAGTGTTAATTAAACAAAGTTCGGATAATGACAGCCGTGAGGAATCTAAAAAGACTGCGTTTGTGCCGCCCCCTCTCTATCCTTCATCCGCCCCGATTTTTTCTTGCTTTTTTCTTCATTTTTTTTTTCTTTTTAGTTCGTCAGTGGCTAGACATCACAGCACTTACAAGATATTTAGATTGAAAAATCATATACAATTAACATTTGAAATTATTTTAAAAAAAATTATCCAATATCTTTAACAATTCGACGTGGGAAGAGATTGATGATCTCCCTCAATTGCGGTCGAGTGAAGACGACCGCTACTGAGATGATTATAATTCGAAGGGCAGGGGCGTGGAAATTCGATTTGTTTCGAAAACCCCCTGGATGATATGACCCTTAGCAATGGCTAGATGTTCGGCTCCTTTGAGGAACTTACAAGCTTGAAGAGCCAGCCCTAATGAAATGCATAGAGATACAGCCCAAAAAAAAAAAAAGCTAACTTTAGTGAGAGAGAGAGAGAGAGAGAGAGATGATTACGAGTTAGGGCTAAGTCCAACGTGCCGCCAAGAAGTGCCACGTCCAAACTGATGTCCCTTCTGTGCATGCCACGTCGGATCTGTATTGACTGTTTCATTAAATTCTGCCCGTCCTCCTCCCATGGATGAAAGGAACTGTCGATGATTTCCATGCCATGCCATGCCACCGAGTCATTCTATAAGATAATCATACATACGATGGATTATTGTCATACACAACAACATTATTTGGTAGGAGATACGTCGATATTATCAAGAACGATGGAGTTAGTGGATTGACACAAAGACAACTATAAACAGATAAAAATGTCCCTGTTTAGGGCCCCTTCACTTGCTTTCCTTTGAAGGCTTCTCATAAGAGTCAAATTTGCGAGACATGTTAGCTTGTTTTAAGTGGGTCGTTATAAAAGCTTTAGATATACTGATATGTCAATGTCCGACGTCTCCAAAGTACCACGTTTGCACATCATAGAGGTGACTTCTACGCAGGGAAGTGGGGATGATTGTTCAAAAAGTTCTAAACGTATTGCATTTTTGTCAATTCAATAATAAATCTATTTATGTCCACTAATAATAAATCTGTTAATTGTGCCAATCGAGTCCTAAACATTTTTCCGTTATGAGTTGAGTACATCTGGCTAACTTTGGTAGGAAAATGCTAATGTGAACATCGGACGTCTTATATAGCTTAGTCAGCGTTGACATTGACAGTTTTAATAAATATTTTATTAAATTCTCATTTCTTTCTTTTCTTTTCTTACTCTTTTTTTCTTCTTTTTCTTCATCTGTCGATCGCCAAGCCTTGGGCATGGCGGGAGATCGACCACTGGCTACTGCAATGGCCACCTTCATTGGGATTCGATGAGAAGGGACCTTGTGGGCCTTGAGTGAGGGTTGCCCTCACTAGATCTAGCGAGGTCGAGCCTCGCCTGAGGCTGGCCCTCACTAGCCTTCGGCAAGGCCTAGGTAGTTGTTGGCCATGGCCAAGGCTAGGCGATTGGCGGAAGAAGAAGAAGACAAAAAAATGAAAAGACAAAAATCATTATAAAGTGCAAAAAAAAATTAGATGATATTAAAATTTCTCAACGCCAGCACCGGATGAGTCGGGTAAGATATCCCGTGTTTACTTGAGCGATTTTCGATCCAAATTGGCGAGGCGAACGCAATGGACAAAACGTGAAAATGTGTAGGACTCAATTAACCCAATTAAAAGGTTTGTGATTGAATCGGTGAAAGTGGGACATTTTTAGGATATTTTGAAATTAAATTTTCTTTTTTCCCAAACCGTTGCAAGAAGGGATAGCTTCCTAGCGAAAGCGAAGACATATAGGTAGGTCAAGTGAAGCCAAAGGTCATCTAATCCTCATGAACATCAGATATCAGAAGTGGACAAAAGTGTCCATGTTGATCTTGCCATCCTTTTCCCCTAATTTTGTGTGCGTAGAGAGAGAGAGTTTTGGCATGTAGCTGGAGATGGTGGTGGAGGGAGGAGATGGCCTCATGTGTGGTGTGGATTCTGGGAGTCTCTTATTCTCCTCCATTTGGGTACATATTATATTATCTTAATTACTTGAATAGCGCCGTTCAATTATTAATGAGGCAGGAGAGATACAAACCCAAAAAAAAAAAAAGGAAAAAAGAAGAGGAGGAGTGCACAACTGAATAAACTATCGGTGATTGAGACGGCGCAAACTCGATTAGGCCTTGTCACGGCGGTCACCCTCGGCACATTGGACGGGTCCGTCATGTCGGCCCGCGACGCCGCTGGGCCCAAGTCGGCCCGAAGATGAACAATTCCGAGTTCAGACCGGGGTCGGATTATTTTTTTCTTTTTATTTTTTATTTTTTGAATCAAAATTAATTAACAAATCTATAAAATGAAAGAATTTAAAAGGAAAAAATTAAATAATATTAAATTAAAAAGGAAATATGGGTATTAAAAAAAGCCGGACGTTGGTCGGCCTTGTCCAAGTACTAAGCTCGGGCTGAGCCGGTCCGAAAAGGCCCGAAAATTAACTTAACTTTTTGGCCGGACGGGGCCGGCCCACTCAGCACAGGACTTCTTGACACCCCTAATACCGGGGCATGCGAACCCCGATTCATCTCATCATTAAGCTATACGCACCTCACGTGTTAGGATGCACGTGTGAGTTGTGATAGAAACGTCCTACATCGAAAAATTGATATGGTATTGAGTAGTTAATATATTCAAGTTGGTTCATAACTCATTAGTTTAAGTTTTTGAGTGAAGGTAGGTCAAACTGAATATATTGACAGGCTCGGACTTGGGCTACCTCTTAGCGATCTCCCCAAATTAAAGTATCAAACTTCCGCTGCGTGCATCTAACATCATGTTTATGGGTGCATAAGTGTGAATTTACGCGGAAATTAGAGTGAGAAGTTTAAAAGTCGCGAGTTTAGCATTTGCTCGAACTGCTCATTGCCCAGGAGTGTGTGGGAATGTGGTCTTTGACGTGCTTTGTTTTTGTTTTGTTTTTGTTTTTTTGTTTTTTTTTTACAAAGGCTTGACCGAGAAGGATTAAGATGATTTGAGAGACGTGCACGGAAGGGGCTCATTCATGGGGACCCGTGTGCCCCCTTCTTATTATTCCAGAAAGAAATCATCTAACCTTTTTCTTAAAATGTTAGCATCTAGTTTTGTAATCCGGACCGTTCGTATTATAAATGGATGTCCTAGATTATAACTAACAAAAATATATATATATATATAATTCAAAAAATTACTCCCTAAAAATCGAAAATTTTGGCCGTTCGTCTAAAAATGAATTGACCGGATTGTAAGGTCAGGTGTCTAAACTTCTGAGGAAATGTTAGACGATCCGGATCCTCTTATTCCAAGTCCCCACACTTGCGCCTTTACCCAAGCGAGTCTCCTCCTTTCACGAAAAATTGGGAAAGAAGAAGAAGAAGAAGAGGAGGAGGAATTTCTGCATTATCTCGCAATAACCTTGTTTCCATTCAGTTATTTAGCAATATTTTCATAAAATTGTAATGGTTGATGCAGATTCATCGGGCAAGACAAGTGGGATAATTGTTGGTAATGAGAAATATTAAGCACGTGGATCATAATGATAGCATCGCCCAATTGATCTGGTGAGATTGTTATCAGCTCTGTTGAAGTTGTTGTACCACATCAATTGCGAATAAGTCATGTATGCCCTTTATACTCATGTGGTCTTCCTACACCTATAAGGTTAAACTTTTGGATTAGACTTTATAAAATGGTATCAGAGTTAATATTATTCTTTTCCGCATATGAGGGCCCACCCCCCATTAGTCAATTTTCACATGCCGCTCATAATCCGGCTTGCACGTGAGAAAAGTTGTTGAAGTCGATTATGAATAGATCCTGTAAGCTTTTTATATTAATGTGGTTTCCCTCCACCTATAAATTTAAGTTTTTTTATTAGATTTTCTCATAGACTTAACATATTATGTGATGTCACGTTGGGCGGGATACTTTCTTTCTTTCCTCTAGAATTGCCCTTTTGTCCGTTCTACTTAGGGGTGAACGGCTCTAGGTTCCGTACAAGTTCCACCTGAAATTTAGAATCTACCCGTCTATACAGGTTTCTCATTTTTGGGAACTTAGAACTTACCTACATATCTTAGAACATAGAACCTATCCTGTCTTAGGTTCCAAGGTCGGTTCCAGATTCCACTCAAGTTCCACATATATTCTTGATTGAACGATCAATGTGACTAATTACATATAAGACCATCATTTACTACTAAAAAATCTACTAACCGCAACTCATATCTAAACAAACAAAAAGTATGAAATAATAACAAAGTAAAAGATTTAATGATAAGGTAGTTATGGATTACATACTCATAATCGTCCTTATGAAAACATCAGAATGACGTGAAGACATATACTAAAAAATATATATAAAAGTTTGTTTCAGGTTCCAGGTTCCAGGTTCCACCTACCTAGAACCTAAAACCTACCCGTCAAAACAAGTTCACTAATTTTTAGAACGTGAAACTTACCCTCTATACCTTAGAATCTGGAACTAATGGATTCCCACCGGTCCTATTCTACGTGTTTCAAGTTCTACTTTGAAACAATGCTCACTCCTAGCTCTATTGCATCTGATTTGGTAGCGTTCACGGACACATAGGCATACATTAACTTGATTGGACTAGATGCGTGGGACAAGCGACAATTTAACCGGCTGATACAACATCTTGATGACGTTTTGTACACTTGGTTTGAACCCCAAATTATCTAAACGGCAATTACCGCAATTGGGGCAAACGACAATTTTCATGAGAATCTTGCAAAGCAGTATATACACCACAATTGCTTCTGACGTACTTGTTGATCTAATTTTCTGTACTTTGGTTGACTTAGTACAGCCGGGGCAGGGACCCACAAACTCAACCAACTGTAACCTAACTCCACCGACCAAATGATTAACCTTAAAAATATGCAGCTAAACAAACCATACCTAAGTCTCCAAACCTAAAGTTTTAGTTAGGGAAAAAAATAAACGATTGTGTGCTTAAAATAAGTATCTACGCAGTTCGTAGTCCTAATCACGCTTAAGGTGTTAGCTCATCCAGAATAGGACGACGAGGAGAACTTGCCTTTAGGACGGAATAATGTTAGGTTTCACATCCGCGTCTAGCCCCGCCCAACGAAAGAGGTGAGACAGGAATGTAGTCCTAACAAAGCAATGAAACCCTAGAACAAAGAATACGATGCCCATAAGAACATAAGCATGCTCATTTTTAAGAGGGCAAGAGAAGGAGATCAATCGTGTTTCCGTCTCGATTAGGGTTGAAAACCCTAGATTGTCTTGAGAATATGGGCTTAAACCATATAATAATCATCTCTTTTCAGAGAGCTAAGTACGGATAGCGACTACAATAAAACTTTCAATTTCTTTACAACAGATGTAAACTGATGGAAATGAAATGAGCTATAACATTGCATTAAGCTGAAGGTAAGTAATATGGATGAAATGCACAATCGAAGAAGGTGAATTGACTTAATCTTTCGGAACAGTTACCTTCCAAAATTTAGTGGTTTAGTTGTTGATGGATATTCTTAGTCCAACGACATGTGGCTAGGATTCAAAAAAAAAAAAAAAACAGACGTCTAGACCGATGCATTCGCTGTAGAATGACTGATGTGACCCTTCATGTCCAATGAGTACATAATATTATGGGAGTGGCTCACTTGTGCCCAAGTCCATTAGTTCTCGAGAAAATTCTTACAACGGTCTCGGAATATACAAAGTCCACTCAATTTCAATCTATAGTTTATGAGGTCCCATTATGGAACCTCTATCATTTAGTGGCTAAGATAGATTAGGCTCACGTGATTCCGATGTATGCAAAACGTGCTCCGGTTATCGTGTCTAGAAAAAAAATAAAAATTATCTTTTTAGGTTTCGATTCTCCATCTTGTGCCACTTGTCTTTAGTGGTGGGTCTTCATCCACATATCTCTTTAGTTTCGTGCCTCATAATTGACATCGTTAACACCTAATTTGGCATCTTCGTGAGGAGGAAAAACAGGTCGCGACAACCAAACAAGATAATGAATGATGAAAGGGTCACACGGTCTGGTTACGTCGTGAACAGAGCTCTGGTTAGCTTCTGCCTCAGGTATATTTTACCTCGTATGGACAGACTTCGCTTCGGGTATGCCAGTGGCACTTAGGTAACGGGCTCTTGTACTTACAGATAGATAGAGCAACTATAACTCAAATCAGATATTTATAACCCTTTCCCACCTAGGAATAACCACGGGGAGTGGAGGGGTGTCTCATGGGGCAAATTCTCGACGCAGGAAATGCCCCCAGTCGAGCCCTATGTGGGGGCACGAGGTAGAACAATATGCGACATGATGGTTAATTTATTTCAAAGAATGGTTTGAAGTGTTCTTTTTTAGGGGTGATCGGTTCTCCGTACGGTCCGACTCCTCTCAAGAACTGAGAACCGGACCGGCAGTCCCTATTTTCAATTTTTCGAAACTGAGAACAGGATGGTTCCATTAGACCGGCTACATGCCAAAAAAATTTCAAGTAGCAAGAGATGAGCTCTAATTACAATGGACTTCATTGTTTCATGTTGTCTCACTTCTCTTCCTTGACGTTCCTGAATCCTGAAACTCGTGATTCCAAAGCTACCTGTCGCTATCTTTAAGGTTCTACAGAGACGCCGGGTTTAGATGCGTACTGTGTTTAACTCAAGTATCAAGGGCTTAAGCTACTGATAGTTGTCACTTCTCGAGTGCAAATTGTTGACGAGTGTAGTAGAGTTCAGATTGTTAGAAGGCAAGAGTAGTACTCATGTCCGCAAGGGTGGAGAAAGCATCTGAGTAATGGCTTTCTTCCTCTTTTGATGCAAAAAAGAGCAAGCGGCGGAAGTTGGCGAGAAAACGAGCTATGTGTCTCTCTGCTTTGAAGACGAAGCTTGTGCCGAATTAATAATTTTCCGTTAGGGTAGTCTAGCCGCTCTTCGATGAATCTGTAGCTAACATTTGCACGTGGAGAAGAAACAGAGCACCAAACTAAAAGATACAATTAAAAAAAAAAATTGATCCATCCGGCTCGAGCAGTCCGATCCTAAAGGACCCTAGAACCGAGAACCAGAACGCTCCTTCTAGAATCGAGAAACGGATCACCGATCTCGGTCTGATCTGCGTAATCTCGGCCCGGACAATCTGATTTGCTCATTCTTTTTTTTTTCAAAAAAGGGAATATTCGAAGGGATTTTTCGTCCTTTTACTTTATTAATTTTTTTCTTTTTTTTTCTATTTCTCTCTTTTACCTTTTATTTTCTATTTTTTCATTTTTCTTCTTCCCCTCCCCACCGCTCCCCAACCCAACGTCTTTTGTAAACACCCATCTTCTTCATTTGCTCTTGACTAGAGGTGTTAATGGGCTGGGCCGAGGTAGCCCGAAATTGACCAGTACTGAAGTCGACTCGTCCATATTTTTTTTTCTTTTTTTAGAGTCAAAATCAATTAACAAACCCATAAAATGAAAGAATATAAAAAAATTAAAATAAATAAAATTAAAAATAAAACCTGAGTGTTAAAAAAAGTCGGTCAGCCGATCGGCCTAGCCCAAAGCTTGAAATTCAAGCAAATTTTCGAGCAGGGCCGGCCAAAGTGCCAGCGCGGGTTATCTTGACACCCCTATTCTTGAGCACGACAACACCTTTGAATCCTAGCCTCCATCACCTAGTTGGGCACACTTCAAATACTCACTGAGCCACAACTAGCCTCACCCCCTTCAATGTGTCCTACAACAACCTCTCTAGTGTTGTCCCGACCGATCCCTCTAGGATGTTCAACTTGAGCTCCTTTGTGGGGAACCTCCAGCTCTGCTGCTTCAGCATTTCAACTCCATGCCCAACCAACACTATGCCACAACAAGCCTCTCCATCTCCATTCCCATCCCTAGAGCCATCTAGGCGCGGAAACCGCCACCTCAGCACCGAAGACACAATCCTCATTGCGGCTGGGATCCTCCTAGCGATCTTGCTTCTCCTCTACCTCGTCCTATTCTGCTGCTTGATCAGGAAAAGGGTGGCGTCCAAGAAGAATGGGAAGCCCGAGAAAGCTGACGATGACAGCAGGATCTCCGAGAAGGCGATTCCATCCCAGATTGAGTTTGGCGACATTGGCAAGAAGCTAGTTCACTTTAATGGGCCTTTCCTGTTCACGGCCAATGACCTACTGTGCGCGACGACGACAGAGGTCATGGGGAAGAGCGCATACAGAACCGCCTACAAGGCTACGCTGCAGGACTGGAACGGGGTGGCAGTGAAGAGACTGCGAGAGAAGTGACCAAGGGACAAAAGGAGTTCAAAGCCGAGGCCGGCGCTCTCAGCCGGATTCACCGGCACTGCCCTCGTCCACCTTAGGAACGGCGACCCCAAGGGTCCGTCTCGACTTCTTTGACGTCCTCCTCGAGACCGGCATGGGGGGCTTATTCGCCGCCATGCTCATGACCGATGGCGGATTCAGCCGCCCACCGTATTCCGCCAGGTAGGCCGTGGAAAGATTGCAGGAGGCTGAAGAAGATGTCTACGGTTGCAGATACGTTGGGCTGGGGAGGGCATGCGAGATGAGGCCCAATCCAAAAAAAACCTCAAACTTTAAACTTTGTCCCAAAAATATTCATAATTTTTTTTTTATCCTAAAAAACCTTCAATTTTTGATTTTGTCCCAAGTCTACCAATCCAATCCCAAAAATACCTCAAACTTTGGTATTTATCCCAAAAATATCCACAACTTTTTTTTGTCTTCTAAAAAACCTTCAACTTTTGAATTTGTCCCAAATTTACCAGTCCAATCACACAAAAAAACTCATCAAAACCCATCTCGTAGAATTCTTGACGACCTCGACGTTGGCTGTTTAGCTTATGTCGAAACTCCAAATGATTCTCAACTATCGCCCGATAGTGTGGCCTTATCCCAAGACAATAGCAACCCTCGTCATTGGCTCCTTACCCGTTGATAGTCCTCGATGCTAATCGAGTCTCCCATCGAAGACCATCGTGTCGACCCTGCATCTGTGACAACAAGCTGTTGCTGAAATTTATATGTGAATCTCGAGTAACTTAATTATGTCTCGAAATGAGTGAACGCGGCTATAATGTGTCAAATATTCTCCTTTGAAACAATTAGAAGTATATTTTGATCTTTGTCGAATAATCATGGATTCTGTTCAATTGGGCGCGAAACACTCCTTTTTTTTTAATAATTGTGATAAATTTGGGACAAAATCAAAAGCTGGAGATTTTTTAAGAGACAAAAAAAGTTGTAGATATTTTTGAGACAAAGACTAAAGTTTGAGGTTTTTTTGGAACAAATCAAAAGTCGGAGGTTTTTAAGAGACAAAAAAAAGTTATGGATATTTTTGGAATAAACCTCAAAGTTTGAGATTTTTTTGGGAATTAGGCCTGGGAGTTGAAGAATAAAAAAGAAAATAAAGAAACGAAAATGGAAAGAGAAAAATACAAAAAGAGAAAAAATTCAATAAAGTAAAAGGACGAAAACGCCCTTCTAACCGACCTTCTTTGAAACAAAAACAACACTACAAGTCTTATTGGAAATAAAGTCCTCTTTAGGCCCTTATTTGAGAAAATAAAAGCACTTGCGGCCTTTATTTGAAATTTTCCCATCAATTTATGACTTCACTGGTTGTGTCACATTTCGGTTCTCAACTGAAAAGAAACCTCCTACATATAAATACTTGCCCCTCAAGATCGAGTAAAAACATGTTTTGAGTTTTTTCGACAGATTTAGGACACGCATGATTGTCATTCTATTTCATTGTTTTTTTTTTGTTCCGGGAAATAGGTTTGAAATAGAAATACGATTGATAACGCAATTGAATTTTTTATTTCCTGACCAAAATTTTGGCTTAGAAATAGATTTGGATGAGAAATGAAAAGTAGAAAAAGTAGCTTTTTTATTTTTGAAACAAAAATGAGAAACAAGTTCTTCCTCTCTCCTCACCGTTTGCCATCGCTCGCCGCCTCACCAAATGCCGCCGGCCACCGCCGATCGCCAGCCACTGGCTGCCCACCCCCCGGGCGCCATCGTCGCTTGTTGCCGGCCGCCGCCTCCTCTCCCGCCGGCCACCGATGACGATTGCCAGTGACCGCCTACGGTCACTGATCACCGCTGTTGGTCGTCATTCACCGCCACTGCCGATTGCCGCAGCCACTGCTGGTCGCCTTTCGCTGCTGCCAGGCCGACTATCGTTGAAAATAGAGCCAAGAAAGAGAAATTTTGTGCTATTATCAAACAAACTTTTGTTCTAGAAATAGAAAATATGAAATGTTATCAAACGCGTTTTTTAATTGAGAAACTTGTCCATGGAGTAAAAATGAAAAAAATCTATTTCTTGTCAGAAATAGGGTTAGGAAATAGAATGACAAACATGTGCGCTTAACCTCCGTTATGAATTTTTTCTATCCAGTCAATCAAATAACGCAAAATGTCAATGTGACATAAAAAATGCGTTGAACAAAATCACAGCAAGTTGAAGCAAATGAATCAAATATTTGAAATGGCATTGACCATCATGCTGTGAGCCGAAGTTAAGATCAATATATAAATTTATCTTTCTATGAGTCTTAAGTGAACAATGATTCAGATTGCCACTAAGGTTGTTTCGACAATGAACACGTTTGAAAATTTATCCTTTCGTCAAAATTGATGGACAGACTAATTGAACCTGGGTATCGATGGTTATTCACCTCTTGACCTAAATAATCTTTTGTCCACACCTAAAACCTTAGATTGCACAACGAAAATTTACCCATTAAATTGACATACAACATCATTCTCGCTAAAGAACATTGTTCATATTAAAAAAATCTAAAGATATGTTCATTAAAAGTCCTAAAACTTATCATGAAAGTGTATTTTAGTTTTAAAACTTGTAAAAAGTGCAATCAAGTCCTAAAATTTGTTAAATGTTCAATCGAGTCTTTCCGTTAACGCCATTAATTTGTCTAACAGAAAATATTGACGTGACATTTTTAATTATCCTATTTTTTGAAATCTTGTTTAAATTAAATTAAAAACAGAAAAGAGTTAAAAAATTATTTGAAAACAAAAATAAAACATCCTATTTTTTGAAATCTTGTTTAAATTAAATTAAAAACAGAAAAGAGCTAAAAATATTATTTGAAAACAAAAATAAAACTGAAAAAAAAAAAAACAAGAAAGGGCTTTCCCGATGAGGCCTTGTCGCCGCCGCCGCCCATAGCCAGAGATACCGGTGGAGGTCGCCAGATCTAGGCGAGGGCCGGCGACGCTTGCTAACCGCGAGCACCAGGTCTGAGTTGATTTCGTTTGATAAAGTGTCCTTGGCATTTCACGTTCATCTGCTGGTTTTGTTGACTCAGACCAGAAAAGCTTCTTCCATGAAGCACTTTAAAGAAAGAACAGCGACGTTGACCATCACCCGTGCACTTCCAGAGGAATCAGCACTGGAATCAACCTTGGCCAGTCATCGTCGGTTCCCGTCCACAACGCTCGCGATGGCGCAGATCTGGGCGGGAAGAATAAACGTGAAACGCCAAGAACACTAAACGAAACCAACCCAGATCTGGGCGAGGCTTCGTCCACGACTAGCGTGCCTCGACGGCCCTCGCCCTCGGCTGGCAATCTACACTGGCCCCTCCGTCAATGGGCGGCGGCGGCTGCGGGGCCTCACCGGCGAGGCCATACCATTTTTTTTTTTCCAGTTGTGTTCCTGTTTTCAAATAACTTTTATCTCTTTTTTTAGTTTTAGTTTAATTTTAATAAAATTTCACACAAAAAAAAAGAACAGTTAAGAATGCCAAATTGGATAAGAAAATTATTTAAAAATGTCACGTCATTATTTTCCGTTAGAAAAATTGACACTGTTAATGAAATGACTCGATTGGACCAATCTAACAAGTTTTAGAATTTGATTATATTTTTTATAAATTTTAGGACTTAATTTTATTTTCGTGATAAATTTTAGGACTTTTACTTAACATATCCTACGAATCTAGGATGAGCCTGAGATTTATTGCCACTTTGTCTCGCGAGAGGTCAAAAAAGAGGCAAAAGCGATTTCGTCAGCAGTTGATATCAACATAAGCCTTCTTACAAAATTCAGTCCTCCATTTGAAAAATTAGGGTTGTCTTCCGAGTTCGTAAGCAAAAGGGCAGTTATTTTCCACCGATTTGAAAAGTGGGTTGATTTCTGAGTTTGCAATCGCTATGTGACGGTGGAAGACAGCATTCATAATTGAAAAGAGAAGGAGATAAAATAGAAAGACAAGGACGCAAGCTATGTCGTTTGTCCATATAACCTCGGATCAGAGTATGAGTTGGAGAGCGGAGGCATTCCAAGGGTTGAGGATCGTTCAATTGTTTGGTAAATGTCTTTTCACGCGAACCTACTGTATTTTATAGCATTCGATGATGAATACGTAATCAGAAACCACTAATTTGAGCTTCCATTTTTTACGATATTTATGAGTAATACTTTTACTTTGTTAATGTTTTTTTTTATCTATTCCTATGTCTAAATATGAGTACTCATCAGTAGATTATAGCAGCAAATGATGATCATCAAATATAATGATTTACAGCAATCGTTCAATTTAGAATATATATATAGAACCTAAGTTAACCATGGAACCCACACTAGAACCGATGACATGGTTAGGTTACAAGTTTCAATGTAATGCAAGGTAGGTTCCAAGTTCCTAAAAATGATGAACTTATTATGACGGGTATATTTCAAATAAAATAAGTATGGAATGGGAAATCGATTACCCCTGGTTCTACATAAAAGTTTTTTTTTTCCAACTACATGTAAGTTGAGTTGCAACAATTTTGTTACATTGAAACTTCATGTATAATGCTTGCCTTTCGGGCGGAGAAGAGCGGATGTGGGGACTCGGGTCAAGGTAATATTATCATATAATAGCTTGAATTGTTGACCAATTCAATGTCTGTTAAGTTAAGCCCCGATTAATAAGCGAAATGGGAATAAAAAATATGAGGAAGGCAATTCGGTTAGGCTTTGAAAATTCACTTTAGGTTCTGTTTGTTTTGTGAAATATGAATAATTTTGATACATTTTCCTACAAATTGGTACTCGTATCACTTGCAAAAAATGAGTGAATGAAACATATTTTCATGTCCACCAAAATATTCATATATACATTTTTGTTAATGATGAAATACTTTTCATTAACAAATTATTTCAAGGGAACTATTTATGATTCGTGAAACAAACTCAGCATTGCTTCAATCCAATTTAGAATCCTTATCTATTTAAATTAGTTTCCGAATATTTCAAATCATAAGATTTCAATTGATTTTCTTTCCAATTTGGATCGGATCGAACCGTCTTATATCGAGGCATTGCCTCCCAACTACGGCACATAAAGTAATAATAAAGGGCCAATCCTCATCGGACATCAATTTCATGTTCGGTGTTATTTGGATGAACAATTTGACCATACGACAGCGTGCTCGATCACTCCAAATTTTGCATATTCTACACGTCTCATCAAGTGATAATGACGACGATCCCCGGAAAGTTTAAGTGCACAAGTTGCTATTGTTAGCATTCGTAAAGTTCTTTTCTTAATTTTTTAACGTACATGTGGCATTCATTAGTGAGAGTATTCGTATGTAGAGAGAATTTACGACTGGGATTGTTAGTCTAGTGATGTAGGGTTTTCTCTCGAATGATTTAGCGGCCCTTAGTAACATGTTCGAATCCCCTTATCGCTCATTGGCCTTGGGAAATCATCTGAGGTTTGGCCGTGCCACGACGGAAGACAATCCTGACTCTACTCCATCATAGCGGGGCGCTAGTGTCGTATCAAATTGTTTATGATTAACAATATTCATGTTTCAGACCGAGCAATAAGAATCAATCGAACGAGGACCCACCAAACCATCTGGCTCGGTCCAGTTTCCAATTCCCAGTTCCATGAAATGAAATTGGCGATTTTTTATCCGATTCCCGATTCCAAGGGACCACCCATTATCTTTTTCTTCCTTAAATGTAAACCTAGTACTCCATAGATTTTTTTTTGAAAAAAAGTCTTAAATGCAAATTTAATATTAATTAATGTATTAAAATCAAAGTTCAAGTTGCACACCTCTATTAATAATCCACTCGTTCTATTGGACCTCCTATGAATAGCATCGAGCTGGTTCTAATCCCAAAAAGGTAGAAACTGGGAACCGGTACTTTTGTTCATGTTCCCAATTCTTCGGTGGGATCGGACCGAACCGAAAGTGATCACTCCTAGCTAGTGTAGGCCTACCATTCAAAGAGGTCATCGAGGCTGATTGCCCATTCCTATCTTTTTTGTTTTATTTATAAAGAAAAAAAAAAGGAGGATACCGAGAGAAATTTCAATGCACATTTTTAAATCAGTGAATCAAGTAGACCCCCGACATTTATCTTAGGGAAAACTCCAAATGAGGGCATGAAACCCTTTCGTTTTCTCAAATAAGAGCCTAAAGTGAACCTTATTTCAAACTTATGACAAAAAAAAATCTTGTTTCAAATAAAGACATGAAGTGATATAATATGTTTCAAATAGAAGCTTGAAATGGCCATAAAACTTCAAAAAAGGGCCTGACCTAAAAAGGGTTTTCGTCATTTTTTCATTTTGATTTTTTTATTTTCCTTTATTTTTAAAAAAAATTAAAATATTTAAAAAGTGAAAAATAGCCACACAGGCGGAAGGGCTATTGCCGGCCCTGGGGATGGCCGATGACCCTCACGCAGGTCTAGGCGGGGGCGATCAACCCTTGCGTAGATCCGAGAGAGGGCTAGAAGCCCTCACCTCTAGACAAAGGGGTCGCCGACACTCGCCAAGGTGCTGGCATCCTCGCCAGTCTTTGTCGCCCCCCTCCTCCCGGGCAATTGGATGGCAGCCACAAGCGGGAGGGGCAGCCCTCCCACCTCTTTATGTTTGTCCTTTTTAAAAAATAGTTAATTTTTAAAGAAACAGGAAAAAGAAACTTTAATAAAAAAGGAAAAATCAAATAAGAAAAAAGATAAAAATGCCCTTGAAATCAAGCTATTTTTTTTTAGAATTTATGGGCATTTGAGGCTTTTATTTGAAATAACGTTCACTTCATACCCGAATTTAAAAAAAATGAGAGTATTTTGTGTCTTATTTGAAACAAAGTTCGCTTGATACTCTTATTTGAGAAAATTAAAGGATTTTCGGCAATTCTTTTAAATTTTCCTTTTTATCTTAAGAGGTCAACCACTTTTATGTGCCACCGAAATCCAAATACTAAATTTCATATATGGAAAACGCATTTAATAATAGTTAATAAATGCTCAACAGACATCTTTGGCAAACTTTCCAAAAAGAAAAAATCATTACACATAAATGAAAGTCAGCATTGTGTGTCCGGGGAACTGCCTAGAAAAACAGCGGGAGTGAAAGACCGACACATCCTTGTCCTGAGTCAAAATGCAAATGCCTTAGCAAAAATTCCACGCGTCTACGTGCACGTACGGCCGCACCACACTGGACAGGATCGCCCCGACTTGGAATTCATTGTCCGTCCACACCGTGGACAATATTAAATTCCACATACCTATTACGTGGATCTCATACCGTCGTGGTGTCCAAATTAAATAAATTTTTAGAAAAAATTATCAAAAAATTATTAAAATTTTCGTACTTTTATCAATTCAATCCTAAAATTTTCATATTTTTACCAATTCAGTCCTAAATTATTTTTTCTTTTATCGATTCATTCATATTCCACGCATCCTACGTGGCATCGCCGGTTCTGACATTGATAATTTTTATTAATATTTTTGATATCTTAATTGATTTTTTATTTTATTTTTGGCCTCTTTTTTTTCTTCTCTAGCTTCAAGGCTGGCAACCCTGCCAGATTAGGGCCGATTGGGGTCGCCGGCCCATAAATAAAAAAAAAACAAGTAAAAAAAGATACAAAGTTAAAAAAAAAATCGAGAAAACCATTCGAAATTATTACAAATTGTTCACGTCAGCGTCGGCGCTGTCACATCATTGATCTCCGGCGAATAGGACTGACTTAGTAAAAGTTGAGAATATTTAAGATTGAATCGATAAATTTAAAAAATATATGACAGAATTGATGAAAAAACGAAAAAATTAAGATTTTTTTTATAATTTTTTTTAATAAAAAAGTTAGTGCATATAATATGTGGATCGGAAAGTTTTACATGCCCGGTGAAGACTGAAGAGAGAGGAGAGAGGAGAGAGAGAGAGTACAGGGTCGCACTTGTCCTCAGTACGTCAAGCATTCCCATTTGCACCAGCTCGCCGGACCGTACCACGAACGTCTTCACCGCCGCCCGTTACAGGAAAAACCCACGTCATCGCTTATGACAGCCTCTCCACCCAAGTCATCCTCCTCTCCGTCGCATAATTCCCTCGTGACGGCCTGGCTTGCGTTTGAGAGAGAAGACTGAGCAAAACGACAACCAAGACTGTTTCCCTCCCGGAAAATTTGACATTTGAAATTTCAATTGGAGTAAATGGCTTCCTAAAAAAAAATGCACATTTCTAACTTTAGATCCATCGGTAATTTACCCTCTTATTTTTTTCTGAAGAGCAAAATTCCATTTTCTAAATATCTGAATTGTTCGATAATTCTCGCCCACCGAACAATTATTACCGGGTGACTTCACATATGAATTTTCTTCAAGCCTGCTCGTTTCTAATTTTAGCTCATTCTATCGATGTTTTACCCTCCATTTTTGTAAGTATTCAGATGGAGCAAGACTCCATTTTCTAAATATTCTATATTTCGGTTACTATCCGTGACATGTTATATAAATTTTCTTCGATAGTTTAGTTTTACAGTAAAAATGTACTTTTTCAACGATGTATTTTTAATTGGTCATCAAAATAATCGAGCGCGTCGCTTGACAAAAAAAGAAAAAGAAAAATCAATTCGGGTGACCCAACACGTGCTATGACTCTTATAAGAACGTCGTTCACTCTCTTACAAGGAACGCCCTTCACTTGACTCGGCTTTCCTCCATCCTCTCTCTCTCTCTCTCTCTCTCGCAAACCTTCTCCACAGAGTTCTCACCTGCATCTCGCCGATCTTCGCTCCTCCGGAAATGGGTGGTTGTTTCTCTCAAGAGGCTAGCGACCCGTCGCGGAAGGCCAAAGTGATCTCTGTTGACGGCGAGCTCCACGAGTACCCCGTCCCCGTCTCCGTCTCCCAAGTCCTCTGCGCCGAGACGTACTCGCTCTCCTCTCCCTCCTTCATCTGCAACTCCGACAGTTTATACTACGAGGAGTTCGTCCCCGCTCTCTGCCCCCACGACCACCTCTCGCCCAACCAGATCTACTTCGTCCTCCCCGAGTCCAAGCTCCAGCAGCGGGTCACCGCGTCGGACATGGCGGCCCTCGCCGTCAAGGCCAGCGTCGCCCTCCAGAAGGTGGCGAAGCGAGGCGGCGGCGGTTACCGCAGGCGGAGGAAGACCCAGATCTCTCCCGTCTTGGGGATGAGCTACGACGGGGGAGCTCGCGGTGACGGGGACGATGGCGACCTCGGATACGGGAGCCTAGAGCTCGAGGTCAAGAAGAGCTTCGCCGGCGACGTGAAGACGGTCCGCGGGGTGGGCCTTTCGCGGTCCGGGTCAGCGAGGAAGACGCAGAGATTAACTTCGAGGGGAATGAGGCTCGCGGTTCGCTCATTTAGGATGAAGCTGAGCACGATCTATGAAGGCTCTTCGATGTAGAATAGTTTCTGGAGGTGATCGAGGGTTATAATTACTCCGTCCCGTTCGTGTTTGCACGATTTAGATCCTTTTCTTGTTTTTTTAATCTGTGTTTATTCCTGTCGAAAAAAAAAGAAAAAAAGAAAAGACATGCTCACCATGTAAAAACAAAAGAATCGGATTGAGTGTGTAATTTCTATGCTTGTTCGAAGCTTGATGATCCGAAAAGTGTGTTCTGATTATCTGTTCTGTCTGAAACATCAATGGGAATCTTTCATGGCTCGAGCAATTTTTTCAGTTGTACTTTTGGATGACTCCTTTTTTTTAGGAGTAATCTAAGACACGAAATTACGTGAAAATGAAGTTATTAAAACTGCAATATAGCTTCGATCATTATCAAGCTTAAGTCTTAGTCGAGCCTTGAATATCTCTATCTCCCCCCCCCCCCCCCTCCCTTCACGTCTTGGTTGAGCACGAAATTTAATCCTCGATCGACCAATCTCCCGCTTGAGCTTCGAATTACATGTTACATCGCCTCGATTGCACCCTCAAATTTAATCCTCAATCGATCGATATCTTGCTTAAGCTTCGAATTACATGTTACATCGCCTCGATTACGCCCTCATTTCGAATTACGCCTTGATTACAGTTTTTATTTGCCAAAGAGAGATGATATACTGACGGTATGACTGATTTCCCAATTAGTGAGTATTGACAATCTGAGTATTTCCCTTTGCCAAGTAGCCAATTTTAAGAAAGCGAAGATATTTTCCATATATTGGCTTTTCGTAAATCTTTTTTCACGCAAACCGTCCTTTCCATGTACGTAAAAGGTAACTGGCCGGCACTATCGTTCGATTCTCAATTCATGTGCAAAATCTCCGGGGATGATTGCGAAGATTGAACCCGGTTTAAGCACATGATTAGAGAGAAGAGAAGCTATTATTCTTAGTGTCCGTGGGGTGACAGACAAGGAATATTCGGAAGCTTCCTCTGCTTGAGGTTCGGTCGTGCATGGCCTCCGCAAAGCATGGCGAAACATAAAAGAAAGGAAGATCTCTAAGAACCGACATCTACTATTAAAAATGCACTCATGGCTTCAATGTGATCTTAATCTTATGTTATTTTTTCCTTACACATCAAGGGTATTAGAGATATTGTACGTATATCTTCTCGAAATATTTAGGATGTTTCCTCTGACTTTCAATATTCATTTTGATTATGCATGTCTGATCCAGTTTTCTTAGATAGCCATCTATTAAAGCCTAGAATATCTACATACCTAAATATCCAGAATATATTCTCCAATTCAATCTTCAGCATATTATCTTCTTCAACTTGGTTTAGGCCTATTTCGGGGGCACTTCTCTCTTCTTTATGTCAATTTTTCGACGGTATTATAGGACTTTGTCTAGCTTTCCGAATGTTTTACTGTTTAAGGTTATCTCCGGGGTTTCCAATTTCATCTTGGGTTAGCATGGCATTCATTCAACATTTCCTATTTTATCGTACAGCTTTGATCGTACTTTCACCGAAGACAAACGAAAAGATTTCTCTATATAGTTGAGCCTGCGACCGGATCGACGACGAGCACGTGTTTCGCTGTCGATTGCTGTGTCCCCAAGTCATTCGTCTTCGTGCCAAGTCTTTATCCAAGTCTATACCCTTTCCCAAGAAACGTATTAATTCATCTAAACTTTATAGGACTTTCGCTAGGTGAAAATGACCAATGACTTACCGACCCAAAAGGAAAACTAACAATGTGAATCCAATCTCGCGTAAAACCCTGCGCAAAATCTTCACGCATCCCTCCTTATCTACAGATGGAAACGTCCATCTTTCTGCCGCGGGAAACGTCGGGACCTATCGAGATTCCAACGTTTGACACGTGTCGGGCCAAGACATCGTCCTCGGCTCGGCCCGGCCCCACACCCACTAACGGAAAGGGTCAAAGAACGGTAGCTGACTGCTTACTGGACCGGGCGATTCTCTGCTGTGCATGGCGTGGTCGGCCCAACGCTTCCATGCCAGATACGTTCGTCCATCGACCGCGGACAACCGCATGTGAAAGCTGCCCAAAACGGGCCGTCGTTTTCTTACTGTGGGCGTCCATGCGGTGCGCATTTTGCGCGTGCCCTCTCCGAGACCGCGTGCTACTTAGGATCAGCAGTTTTAGGATATCGATCTAGGTTTTACTTCGAATATGAAACCTTCCCATCGGATTGTTAGCCAAATTTTTTTAACACGGAACCTACCTCATCTCAAGTTTCAAGGTTGGTTTTGAGGTGTACTTTAGAGCTGCGTTTGGCCGTCCGGATTTTTAGTCAGAATAGAATTAGATATGATATGATATGATTTTGTCATATACTATCATGTATTTGGTGAATCATAATAATAGAACCGAATATGTTCATATCATATTATATTTATTGTTTGGTATATAAAATATATTGATATAAAATGAATTTGAAAAAACATAAGCAAAAAATATAAAAATCTCTTGTAATTTACTGTCGAATCTAGTAAAATAAAGAAAATATAAACATTCAACTTTTACTGAAAATTTTTGTACTTTTCGCAATATTCGTTAAACCTCAATATAAAACACAAGGTTATAGAGGAGAATGAGGTTTGACTCTCTTTTTACTTTTCTTAGACTTTTTTTTATCTGAATTAGAACGCTAAGAAGGAGAGTAAGTTTCAACTATCTCGTTATTTTCGTAAAGTTTTATAATAAACTATAAAGTTACAAAATAATCATGAAACTTCCACAAGAACTAGAGATAGAGAAGATGGAGATGAAAATTCTAGTTTTTTTAGAAATTTTATTACTCATTCTTTTCAAGAATTAGAAAAATCTTTTTCTAATTTGAATATATTTACTTAAAATCTAGTTTCTTTTATTTATTTTTATTATTATTTAATTATAAATCTTTTTCATCATTATTTTGACTCCCTTCTATGATTTCTTAATAAAAATTTTCATTGAATAACAAAATGTACTATTATACTTAAAATATTTAATTATATAAATACTAAGTGTGTGTACATATACAAACTATATATTAGAAATAAGAAAGAAATCAAGTAATAAATATGATTTATAAAAAATAAAAATAAATTTTTTTATTTTAATTTTTCTTTCTAAAATTATAATTCAAATTTATCTAAAAGTAATTATTATTGTAATTTTATTATATAAGAAGTTGTGATTTAGAAAAATAGTTTTTATACCACAAACAAAAGAAATTCTATCCATCTTTATCCTACCTCCCCTTAAGATAATTATATCCAGATTATATCCCTCTTATATCCTGCTACATCCTATCTTCAGTAGAAACCAAATACAGGATAGGATAAATTTTATCCTATCCTGACTTATATTCTGACAGCCAAACGTAGCCTAGCTGTATTTTTAATGCGACGACTGCAGTGAATCATCGCTTGTAATAATGGTAATTTGCTGTTACAACTCATATTTAGACTCACGAAGAATATGAAATATTAACAAAGTAAAAATCTCAGTCATGGATATTGCCATATTTTTAAGCTCGGACTTGTTATTCCATATTACTCACTCATCATCGGAGTCCATGGAATACCGTGGAATTGCACGAAAATATAGAATAAGAACAACACAAAGAGTAGTCCCAAGCTCTAAGTTCCATCATCGAAACTAAAAAACTTACTCGTCTGAACCGGTTCCTTAAATTTTGAAAACTGAAACCCATTATGCATACCAGAAACCATGCTTACCCCCAAATACTTCTACTCTGCCGCAAAGAAATTAGGCTTTCGATTGAAGTCGTAGTGACACGAGCTTAAGTCGTTCGTTTGTGCTTAAGAATGATTTCTGTCAATGAGGTGCTAGAAGGTTATGGACTCTTCGACGTATGCATACACCTACGGATGAGACCGGCGCAGAAAATTATGAATAGACAATGACCATGTGTTGACATTGGTGGTGAGAAAGGAAATGCATGACCGACTAGTCTCCAAGTTTGATCCCTTTTTTTTTTTTAAAATAACCTGGGGTTGACGTTGAACGCTCTGAACATTTCGAGGTAGATGTTGGACTTAGCTTATTGGGTGAATGATATCTCAAGACAGCAACTTATTTGGTAATAGTCGTTATTTATCTCGAGGATTTTCGTTATAAGGAGGAAGTCCGGATAAAGTAGGTGATAAGATTAATGCATTTGATGAAATAGGAAGTTGATACTTTGGCAGCACGTGATAACCATTTTGTTTTGGAAAACTGATTATGGTTAAAATGATTTTTTCTGATTCTGTTCCTAGATAATTTTTTGAAAATCAGAACACGTTTGATAAATTTACAAAATTTCTATTTCTAAAAAATATTTTTCTTCCTAATTTTTTCATTTAAGTCAAATAACTATGTAGTTACTTGTAAAATTTCATCCTAAATTGAAGACTAATTTTCAATGCACACTAAAAATAATTTAAATTACATCATTATTGTAGCATGTCATAAATGAAACATAAATTTTAATATATGATGTTTGAAGTTGGACTAAAGCATGGGACATGTTCTCATATTAAGGACTCATTTTTTCTTCAAATATTGCGTTGTCCAAATATATACAAACATAGTAGTCGAATAATCAAATTATTCACGGACCTAAAAAAAAAATGAAATTATCATTCCTTGATACGAAGTACAAGTCATTCGCTATCATTTTGCAGCTTTTGTTAAATCCAAGTGGGTGTTTGGCTCCAACTCCACGTGCATATGGTCATATTTTGTGACGCATTGCTACGAGTATATATGTTAACATCTGCATATTGGATACCGTCATATTTTGCAACATTTTTTTTTTGTAGGAAAGTGAAATCTAGAAAATTTAGGCCCAAATTTATGAAAATGAAGTCAAACTAGCCTAATATAAGTTTGTTCTATTTTTAGGAATTTTCCAAATTTTGTGTGTTTTTAAAAATTTTCCAATTTTTTCAATATTTTTATTTTTATTTTTATTAGGTTGAGGAAAAAGTGATGAGGGAACTGAAAAGAAAAAGTGAGAGATGTGAGACTTCATTATGTTTTGTTATCCTCAAAAGTTATTCTTTTTCCAGAATCAACTTTTTTTTTTGAATTTTTGCTATAAAACTGATTCTGATTCTCTAAAACTGATTTTGAGAACAGAATTAGAATCAAAATTATTTACGTTACCAAACAGTATTTTCATTTCACTGTTCTGGGGAACAGAATCAAAGAGCTAGAATGGTTCTCATACATGCCTTTAGGGTTTGGAAGGCAACCATTCTGGTTCTCTAATTTTATTCCCTAGAACCAAAAAAAATGAAATTTATGTTTGGTAACATGAATATTTTTTATTCTGATTTTGTTTTCGAAAATAGTTTTGGAGCAAAAATAAGAACAAAAAAGAATCACTTTTGAGAATCACAAAACATAATAAATATCCACATCTATCACTTTTCCTATTTAGTTCTCTCGTCAATTTTTCCTCGACCTAAAATAGAATTCAAAGAAAAATATATAATAAAATAAAAAATAAAATAATTGGAAAAATTCTATAAAAAAATTTTCAGAAAATCCCTAAAAAAAGAAAAAAAACTTAGATTAGTCTAGTTTGACCTCATTTTCATAAATTTGGGCCTAGATTCCCTAGAATTCATAGATTTTGTTTTTTTTTTTGGGTAAGGAGAATTCATAGATTTTGTTCTATATTAGTAAAATTGTAAACACCTTTAACCACATTTCTCTTAGCCCTTAGGGCTTCATTGGGATTTTATGATACGATTTATCGATGCCATGATTTATTGATTGTGCACTTGATTACATTGATTGTTATTTGCCTCGGTTTATGTAATTTAGACTTAGTCTAGTTTTAGAAAATTTGAAAAATGAAAAAAATGACCACCGTGAACACTTAGCAGTTATCGTAGTTTTTAAGGAATTAAAACTGAGATTTGAATTTCTAGAATTAAAAATGCACACCAATGCATGGTGGTGCAATGCATTTATCTTGCAAAAATGAGAGTGTCACTTGTGTCAGTTATCTGCTAGCTTAAAAGAGTTTGATGAAACCCCATAATAAATGACAAGAATAATTAATGATGATTCTTGATATTTATTTTTACATTTTGATATGCAATATGTTATATAAGAGAATCAATAGAAATTAATCTTTGATTAATTCAAAATGTATGATGAAATTTCATCAAGTAGCTACGTAATAATTTGACTTAAATGACAAAAATTGGGAAAAGCAATTATTCCCGAGAACAGAAATTTTGTGCAGTAATTATATGCTTTTTTTGTTCTAGAAGCAAAAATTTTGGGTAGTTACCAAACATATTCCGATTCTCTAAAACTCATCCAGAGAATAGAATCAGAAAAAATCATTTTAATGAGAATAATTTTTTCGGATCAGAATAGTTGATTGTTCACTGAAATCAATAATCAAGACTGTACAGAAAATGCGATTAACATCGGTTGAAAACATATGTATAAGTAAAAAGTCAAACCTTTATATCAATGTCTTGGTCACTATTAGGATCTTGTTAATATAGAGGTTCCCAAAAAGCAAATGGATCATCAAGATTCCTGAATTTTATGTTAGAAACATATTCATATAGAACTCCAATGTTATAATGAAAATTTAAATAGTACGTGGTTGGCCCCAGTACCAATACTCCTTTTGTTTTGCTAAAAGTGAATTGATCAGAAAAATAAATTTCTAAAAATGATTACTTGTATCGCTCGAAATAATTATGTGTAGTAAAATAATGTTTTCACTATCAACAACAATTTATATCTATTTTCTTTTTGTGTGAACACCCATTTTTTTAAGTCATACGCACGATCTTTTTCAAGAAAATATTTCTAAATCCTTCATTTCACATGTTTAACCCTAAGACTAGATATAAACACGAGAGAGCCTGTTTTCTAAATGGTTGGGTTTGTCAATCGAATCTTCATCCAGCCATAACTAGTTGCACGACTATTTGATTTTTTGACCCAAATAAATTTGTAGTTAGGATTTATTTGGTTAAATATTTACTTGTGGTCTTTCGCGTATTTATTTGTTTCTTAAGTTTTTGACAAACTAGCCGTAACTTCCCTATTATGTACGGGTGCTTTATCATGAAGAAGTACAAGCGAGAGCACTTCAAGATACAGAGTATGAAACTTGGCTGTCCCACGGTTAAATAACACTTGCATGGCTTCTCAATAGTAATCTCGGACGCCATGGCGACTAATATCGTCGGTCTCTCGCTAATACGGGCTGATGTTTGGCAAGCACTCGACCGTCTGTTTGCCACCCAATGTGAAGCTCATTGCAGCGTTATGACAAGCGAGTTTCATGGTTTGGATCTCTTACTAGATCAGCCTTCTGATAACCAAACTATTAGGGGTGTGTAAACTGGATCGGACAGGCTTGGACCGGCTCGAGATTGGCTGGGTTGGTCCAGTCCTTGAGGTTGGCGATTCGGTCCCCAGTCCCAATAAATAGGACCGGTGACTAGACGATCCGATCCCCAGTTCCATGGTTTGGGACCGGATCGGCCCGGCCCTGACCGGACCATCAATTTTTTTTTTAATTAATCTACATCTAGAGTTAACCTATTTTTAACATTCTGAGAAGCTCATGAATCTAATCTCACACATTTTGAGTTTAGTGGTCTTATTGTACATATTATTTAGCAATTTGGGTTTTGGTATTACTTGGGGACAAAATCAGGTCTTAATTGATGATAAGATCCGTTCCTTTTGATGGGCACGTGCACGAAGAATAAGTAAGAACGTTCACGAGGACAGAAACTTGATTCATCATGCAAATTTGAGAAATCTATTTTTTTTTCACAACCAAAAAAAAAAGAAATAAAATCCAAGTTTGGTTATATTGCCTACCTGAGTTCAGCGGGCCACATGCGGACGTCTATTATAAGCTTAAAAGATCACGTGAAGCCTTCAAGGCTGGATCGAACACACGTTGGGTGCCTCTAGCATTTACGTGATTGTCTTGCCGTCGTAGGTTGATTATAAATTGTAAATTAACATTGCATTGTAACTTCTAAGGGTCATATTTTTATAATTAGTTAGAGTTAGCGGTCCTACTGGGCCCGGACCGAGACCGACCCGGACTGGAATCGGCCCAAACCTCTGATCCGGGTCCGGTCCGTGGTCCTGAAAATAGGAGGACCAGGACTATTGATCTAGTCCCCAGTTACATGCCAAGATCGGACCGGCCCAGACCATGCACACCTCTACAAACTACGTGTCCTAGTCAAATCCAAATAGACTCATCATACCCAACCCGACCAACACAATCCATAACCGACCCGATTCATAAAACTAAAATCCTTTCATTTTCTAATCTAATTTTGGAAAAATCATACCCAAACTGGTGTAAGAGCGCAGAGTGAGTGAGTGCGAGGTCGAGAAAGAATTAAGTGAGAGTCATAGAGATAGATTAAGTCAAAATAAGTTGTAAACGCATTTATGACCCATTTAATACTAATATCATATCTAAATCTATTTATAACTCATTTATTGAATACAGCTAACTCATATAACAACTCAATCTTTAGAAATGGGCTTATGACTCAATTAGACAATTCTAGTTTACGTCCTAGCGGCATGATGCCGTGACTCAAAATTACTACTTTTGGGGAGTCAACATTTAGGGGCACTAGGAGTGGGGAAAAATACTGGACATTAGGAAACTTCTTAATCAAGTGTAAGAATTTCGTTTGAACCCTAAACAAGAAAGAATCCCATGATTAATGAGGAATCGGTGATTAATTGACCGATATTTGCAGAGAATCACGGAAGCTGCACAGCTTGATAGCACAGAACCGGCGACCATTGTAAAGAATCAGCTCTACATGGAAAGTTACCTCTGGTGTTTGGCAATCAAACAAGCGAAGATCGTCGCCATGTTCGGTCTATCCACCTATGAAAGAATCAAGCCGATTGGTACCGACAGGGAAAGTAACCTCATTGAAGCTGTGCGATTTCTCTGCCCAAATGAAGAACAATACAAGATTTCCGACCAAAAAGAAAGAAAGAAAGAACGAGATTGGAATTGTTGGGGGCAATTTCCTTTTTACGATGTCTATTGATTGGACAGGGGTTGTTCGCCCCCTTCTTCCTTTACCATGGGCAAAGTCTTTATGAAATAAACCCGGATGAGAAGAAAATGGAAAAAGAAGGGCGTTAAGAGACGGCCCTCCCGTAAGAACTGTTTTTGTCCAACCTATGGATAAGATAGTATAAAATACAATATTATTAAGGAAAAAAAAAAACGCATTGTTAAGCTCCTACTGATTGTTGCAAGTTATGTGCATCACTTGTAGGAAACTTAACTGAAATTAAGGGCCACGTTTTCCTCCAACCACCCTTCTGATTGGTGGGTTACAAATTGTGGACGTCACCTGGCTCCAACAACTAAAAGGATGGTTGGACAAAGTTTCTTAATCAATATAGCCCACAATCCAACATGATTGACGTATGCATACATGTAATCTGACAACCAGAATGGTGGCTTGAGAAAAAAAACCGAATGCCGGAGAAAATTCATCGTTTGATTTTTTTTTCTAGAATGAGTTGTGCATAATTACAGACCTCCACTTCAAGTTTTTCCAGACTGGTTTGTGCATAATCACAAAGCTTCACTTCAAATGTTTAGGCCCCCGGACATTGGGCCTAACATGGGGATAAAAAGAAGACTTGGTTTTGTCAAAGATAGAATCAACTCTGAATTTCGGGCTTGGTTTCAAATCCCTCATTACAATTTGGGCCTTGTTTGCTGCAGCAGAGGCAGTTGGTCCTTGTAGTTGATCCCTGGAAACAGTGACCCCCCCGAAACATGTGATCCAAGCACTAACTAAGAGAAAGAATATCTTAATCGTTAACACTAATCTACTTTCTTAAAGACAGATTGAGGAATAATGGACACGACTTTTTTTTGACAAAGCTTTCTTTCCATGATGGCATCCATCATTCAAAAGCAATGCCCTAATCTCTCTGAAAACCTAACAATTCTGTGGTCCCAATGCGATGTGTCCACTCCGCGGAGTCCACACGCCCATTACTTAATGACTCATAAACAACAAAATAAACTGTTCTTAATCATGCAGAGATGAGGAGGGAATCATTGATCAAATTAAATTATTGCGTAGTGCACTGGAAAGTCATCTTATGCAGATGGAAATGGCATGACCATTCTCATAAATCCAAGAATAATGGCTTTTTCCCTATTGAGTATTCTCTCTCTCTTTTATTTTTTAAAAGAGGGATTAAAACACTGGAAGCTTGAAACTTGTGGCTAAAGTGTAATTAAGTTCTAAAATTTTTAAAAAGTAATCGGATCCTAAAATTTGTCACCAAGTGCAATCGAGTCTTAAAACTTTCGAAATGTGAAATCAAGTCTTGAAACTTATTAGGAAAGTGCAATTATGTCCTAAAACTTATCAGGAAAGTGCAATCGAGCATTAAAACTTTTGAAAGATGCAATAAAATCCTGAAACTTGTTACGAGAGTACAATCGTGTCCTAAAACTTGTTACGAGAATGTCATCATGTCCTAAACTTGTCGTGAAAGTGTGATTAAGCCTTATAACAATGAGAAAGCGCAATTAGCGGAATGACTCGATTCCACAAATCCTTTAAGTTTTAGGACTCGATTACCACATTTTGAAAGTTTCAGGATTCAGTTACAATTTCTGACAAATTTTAGTATTTCCAACACATATATCCTCTCTTTAAAATAACTTTGAAACCCACACAACCCAATGGTGAGTACATATCCAAGGGCACTTTCACTTGCACATATGCACCTTCCAAGGACCATGATGTATCCAGGTACAGCATGATGACTTCTTTTGCTACTCCCATCAATGCCTATATTCCCATGCGCTTCTAGGGCAAAGGCACCAAAAAGGGAGGGAGGGGGGGCACCACATGATTGCTATTCACAGAGAAAGAGAGAGAGAGAGAGGACTGCTTTTTTGGTGATTTGGATCTAATAAGCTGAGCTTGATTTCAAGTTTGGGAATTCACAAATGGATAAAGAAAGATCAGTTGGGCCGGACTAGACAACCCAATATGACCCTCGAGCCCCCCCTTCAAGGAACTGAGGTGGAGATGGGTGTTAGTGTCGGCATAGTTAATTCAATCATGAGGGGATGAAAAAAGGGCAGCAGGAAGGCGTGCCTCCATCGAAAGTTCTGTTTCAATCGAGAGGGTGGCCCAAACATTGATTTTTTTTTTTAGGGACGTGGATGCTCCTTGTTGCCCACCTACGTCTTTCTAGTATCTTTTACGCATACAGCTACGCGGAAGTGGAACATCTATTGCGTTACACCCTCTCGCTTGCTAGGACTCTCTTCTCGTACCTTGTCCCTCGTCGTTTATAAGTTCACACGTGTAAGAAATGTAGCTAACAATGTGACCTATTTCCATAAAAAAACGATTAGTTATGTCCATTCTAAATACGAACGTTCTAGAAAATATTTCCCATATTGTTGTCGATAGCGATCGATTTCAGAAAAATATTATTCACATCATTTATTTTTTTGGGGAAGCGAATCCAATGAAACTTTAGCTTCTTCCGTTTTTCTTCTTCTTCTTCTTCTTCTTTTTCCTTATTTCTCATTCTACCATTTTGGGCACCCACTTTCGAGTCTCCTAGGCCATGCCGATTTATTGTTGTGCCACGACAACATTACTTAAAATTCACCATGCCTTGGCCTTGAGGTTTCTGGCTATGATCATAGTGAACAGGGACATGATTGATCACGGCCTTCTAAAATGATTGGATTCTTATCATTGTATTTGCATTGAGAGACCTTGTATGTATCGAGGATTGGTTCACGCTCTCCATTGACAGGAAGGCATGAGGGCGCTAGGACTCCAGAATACTTTCATAGTTAGAACTCATATTTTATTGGTAATTCGGCCTTATATTCATGAATATTTACCATTGTATATTATATATTTTTATTTTAATTGAGCGCTATAATAAAGAATTGGATATATTGATTATAGCGAAAATTTTTACTAAATATGGCCCTCAACTTAAGGGTGAATCGCGATAAATTTTATGGATCGATTTGTTTTTTCTCGCCATTATTTTTTGTTTGGTCGTGTTTGTGCGTCCACCCATGTCGGTACGATGCTATTCGTTTGTTTTTTCTCTCGATGTTCATAGCTTGCGGTGCCTGGTGGAACCAAAAGATCAAAGCCTAGGATTCTCCCGTGCATTTGCGCTTTGGAATGCGGGAGCGTCAACATCGCTGGCGAACGAAAAGTGCGAGACAGAAAGGACCGGAGGAGTCTCGTCACTGCCTCTCCCTCCCCTCCCTCGCTCGTGCGCTGGTCGTCGTCTCTTTGCCTCGCTCCGCTCGCACTGCACATCCCATCCGGTCTCCCTCTGTCGCCCACTTCCCCTGAAAACTGAACACTCTTTTCAAAAGTTTTGCAAACCCCTTTTGCCCTTTTTGTGATCGTGTCTTCCCTAGTTTCTGCCTCCGATCATTATAGACCTATAACCTAACCTTGGCGTCTTTCGTGTAATTTAAGGACGTACCCAATTGATTCTGAAGCTTTTCATCACGCAATCTTGAAGAAAAAATCGATTTTTTTTTTTGTGTTAAATAAATTTATATGTTTCTTTAATCGGACACGATTACTGAAGAGTTGCTTAGATCGTCCGTATCAATGTAGACTTGAAATGAGAGATTCATGCTTACTGACTCGAACACAATGATGTCGATGAATCATCGCACAAATACATGATTCCTAAGTTTCAATTTCATGCCAGCTTTGGGTTTGGTATTTTCAATCTCGAAACCAAATAGCTAGAATTGAAAAAAGTTACAAGATGCTCTCGAGCGTCGTCCATTGAAGGCTCACCTCATGTTGTGACTCCGAAATGGAACCAGCTCGAAACCGAACTGTCTTTCTCAATGCTCGCCCCTACTTCCGGCCACCAGTATCGGTCTCCTCCGAAGAGTTCCCGGAATTGGGCCCACAGAAAGGCCCCTCGTGGGCAGAATTATTGCCCACGATTCCTCGGCCCACTTTAGCAATCTTTTCCCCTTAATGATAGGCTTTACACCTTTCGTTCCCTCGACCTCCCGCCTATTTATAACCATCTCTCTGTCTTCCACCGTCTTCACAACTTACAGAGTGCAGCGAGAGCCAGCTCCCCCATTTTTATCGACATCATGAGAATGATCGACTTGGGCAGCCAAACGGGGCCCCTCCACGTGATCGACACCGCCACCTCCGTCGACTGCGGCCGCGAGGTCCGCCTCCGCCGCTCCCTCCGCTCCCTCGTCGAGTGCGTCGTCCCCTGCTGCTGCGGCTTCCAGCCTTCCCCCTCCTCCGACTCCGACTCCGACTGCCTCAGCGTCTCCGCCGAGTCCTCCACCCACTGCTCCTCCGTCGTCACCGGCACTTTCTTCGGCTACCGCCGCGGCCGCGTCAGCTTCTGCCTCCAGGACGACTCCCGCGGCTCGCCTCTCCTTCTCCTCGAGTTCGCCGTCCCGACCTCCTACCTCGCCCGCGAGATGCGCCACGGGCTCCTCCGCATCGCGCTCGAGTGCTGCCGGCGGAAAGCGGACTCAGCGGACGACGAGGAGCGCCGTGGGCGGCGCGGCGGCGGCTGCGCGCTGTTCGGCGAGCCGGTCTGGTCGATGTACTGCAACGGGAGGAAGGTCGGGTTCGCCGTGAGGCGGCGGATGACGGCGGGCGACACGGCGGTGCTGAGGCTGATGAGGTCGGTCTCCGTCGGCGCGGGCGTCTTGCCGGTGGCGGCGAGGAGCGACAGGGGGGACGGAGACGGAGATCTCTTGTATCTGCGGGCGAGTTTCGAGCGAGTGATTGGATCGGTGGACTCGGAGAGCTTTCACATGATCGACCCGGTGGGGAATAATGGTCAGGAGCTCAGTATATTTCTCCTGAGGTCGTAATGCGTGTTACATAATTTGTAATTATCAAGTAGCGTAGTTTGAATTCCGTTCACGCTTATGCTAATCTTAGAGATTAAGTGGATTTGGGATGTGCGCGAGAAGGGGTAGAGAAATGTAAAAGAATTGGAAAAGAATTTAGCTTTAGCTTCCAAATTATCTTTGATTATTATCTTAAACTACGCGGAGAAAAGAAGTCGATTCCCATGCATCACTACTATTTTTTTGAGATAGAACTTGGTAAAGGGAAGTCATTAGGCTAGATCCTCGGGTCAGGGATAACTTGTAGGTAGCTTTAAGTCATGGGGCGAGCGGAGTCATAACTAATTGCCCTTATTTAAGTCGATTCGAGTTGATTTTCGAAATCATTTGACTCGATCAGCCCGTGAACGCTAAGCGGTCATTTAGAGACTTCAGCCGGCAATTCCCAACCGGAGCATTAGTAAAAGCGAGTCTGTCTTCGTAGGGTAATTGTTCATCGCGTACGAACCCAAACACCATGAAGATGCCGGAACGATATCTTGGGAAAGTTTGACGAAGTTAGCACGCTTTTTTAACGAGCAATTTATTCTCTCCAGTAGAATACTCCCATCATTCTGTATGTGATATTCGATTCAAAATGAAACTCGATCAGAGAAAGTATCTGCTCACGTTCAAAATTGACCAGTCCGAATCACCACAGAACTCGATTCATTCACAAAAAAAAAAAAAAAAAACCAGGCGATCAAACCTTTGGTGAAAAAAGATCTCTGGTCTCGGACCACATCCGGCGAAATAGGAAGGTGTCCCCATCTTGGGCTTCCCACGTCAAGTGGATGGAGATGCATGAGAGAGGAGAGCCCATGTTGGGTTCCCTCTCTTGACTCCTATTTTTGCTGTATCTGCAGTGGTGGAAGCCCATGGCGCAAAAGATATTCCCCTCCCTCTCCCTCTCCCTCTCCCTCGCCATCCGCAAAGATTGAAAAGCCACAGTTCAGAAGAATCGATCATTTTCCATGGGCCAAATCGAAAGATGACAACACAACAGTGACAGAACAGTCGCCAAGGTCTCGTCCTGCAGTAGCCTCAGCTCAGCTGTGGTGTGGGCAACGCCCTACGTCCCCACCACACGAGGGGTAAATTGAAGTTAGCGGTTGTCGATTCCTTTCTGTCTCCACCTTCCAATCTCGCCCCCAACTTTACCGGTAATAACCAAGCAGCGGCGACCGAACGAAACGGTTCTCCAGTCTTTGCAAACTGAAGGTAAACTGTCAATCCTCCAACCATTTTTCTCCATCGAGATTGAGGACCGATGGACGGACGGACGGACGTCGCACCCTGAAGAGACTGTAGCGATCGAGGAATATACGGCAACCCCGCCATTCGAAACGGCTTGACTTTTGTTGAATTGTAGGCACACTTCATTGACTCAAATCATTGCACAGTTGAATCATGTATGTGACCACCTCTTTAATTTATTTATTTATTTTTGTGAACTCTGGCCCATCAAAAAGCTCAGAGGTCATGTTCATGGGCTCAATGGTTGACTGGTCCTTGAAACAATAATGGTGTTTAAAAAAAAAAAGATGAAGATTGAAGTTGAACATTGGATGCATGGTGACCATGACAACCAACAACGTCCAACGTCCAATGTCCAATGTCCAACATCCAACTTGTGGTTGCCACCTCCTTTTAGTTCTTTTTTTGTCTCGGCTTCCCTACAATTGAGGGACCTATATTTCTTGTCGCTGCCCACAATCCAATAACGACAACAACTTTGTTGAACAGAGTCCCAAGATACAACTTCAATAATCAAATGCCCAATTGTCGATACACCTGATCGTTTTCGTCTGATGTGCCCGATTAATGCTTTAGAAAAATCGAAATTTTCATTCACTAACTGCGTTTAAAGAGTATTCTGAAAGGGAAAACAAAAAAAAAAATCATTGACAAGACGCGAGGGACAACAATTCAAGAATTGGGACTTGATAAACGATAAGAATGTGTCCATGAAAGGACATGCACACGAGTATTTGCCCTAATTCTTCCCCCACCCAATTTTGGCTCCACCACCCACTCCTCCCCTACTTTGTTTTTTTTTTCTCTTCCCTTTTTTGCATTTGGCCCGTTCTTTGATTCAACCGTGCACAACTAGACAAGGGAAAAAAGCATGCTCCCTCTTTCTTTTTCTTATTGATTGGAAACCCCGAATTGGATTGATCTACATCGGTCGATTCTATTCGTGATCTGGACGTGAACACGCGTCTTGTGTAATATCTTCTTCGGTTTGGATTCCTGAAGTTCAGGTCTTCTGAATTTGATAATAATGAATGGACTAACATGTCTCATTTGTTCTTTGTGAATGACCAACGAGCAATGTATAAAGCGAATCTTCCCTGGTTTCGGCTACACTAGTGCGTTAGCAATCGGAAAGAAAGGACCCTCTTTTTTATTTTGTTTTCCTTTTCATTTTCCGACCAATCGGACCTCGCCATACTTCAAATATAGCTTCACTGCAAGAAACTAGGTGCAGAAAGCAATTAAACCATTACAGAACGAATGCCGCATGTAATTTGTGTCTCGAAAGTGCTTGGTCACGGTCAAGTTAGTACTGGGGGGACTCTTTGGACCTTGTTGATAAAGCCAGGCCCGAGTCCACAGGCCATGCAATTCAAGAAAGTGGCTCACCAAGTATTTTGGGCTTTTAATTCGTTGGACCAATCATCAATCCATTAACCTATTTGGCCTGCTTTCCTTATTTTTAAAAAATAAGTCTGTATTCAAATTGACCCCGAAAAAATAGAAAATCACCCCCCCCCCCCCCAAAAAAAAAAAAAGGAGTGATTGTATCTACTAATTAGGTAGAAATGCTAATGGAGCCAACTTGTTGCTACAAGATAAGCCATCCAAGATAAATTTCTAAACTCGTAATTGTCAATGCGAGAGATATCGAGACACTGCGATATCCCTTTTCATCCGGATATTTACTACATTGACGAAAGTCGAGGAGGTTGTAATTGGATCTAAATATATATCTGCTTCATCTTAATTTAGGTGCGCTAAGTGTGTATATGCTTCATCTTAATTTAGGTGCGCTAAGTGTGTATAGTTCGAGATGTAATTTGAGATTCTGAATTTGGAATTTTCAGTGCTCCATCATTGCTCTAACTCATAGATGCTTGGGGCCTTGACATATGCAGCCTCGGATCGACTCAACTTACGTAAGACTTTTGTCGATGTGTTCTTTTCTTTTTGCGAGATGACATGTCTAAATCTAAATTTTCAACCTATCCCTTGCTCTCTGCATGAGCTACATGCTGCACTTTGCAGAGTTTAGTGCTCATAAAATACATAGTATTAGCCTATGGTAAAGCTCGTTGTAGGGTTTGGATCCTCGTAGCATGTCGACTTGTGTATCGTGCGTAGGCAAGTCTCACGGACAGGAAGTTTTTAAGGCCCGATAAACCGCGGAAATAGCCTAGATGACTGGGCAACCTTTGAAGGTCATTGGGGTCTAGGGTTTCGTATGGAAATATTCTCAACCGCGTTAAGTGAAACGTATAATTGTATGTTAGAGAACTCTTGTATTTGATTTGGTTAGTTGGTAGACAGGGAGATAATGTCTTCTCAAGTAGATCAATGGGAAATCTATGGCTGCAATTAGAGCGAATTAAGTGTATATAAACGCCTCGTTACCCACAATCCAAACAAAGGCGCGCAACAGAAGCATTCTCTCCCGATACACTCCTTTTTCCCTCTATGATCAGATGCTCAAGTAAGCGAGCGAGAGATAGTTCGAAGGGAAGGCTAAGCTCAGCTGACTCTAGTAAGGAGCGAACGAGTTAAATGAAGCCTAAGTGCGGCAACCAGCAAGTACACGGTAGCGATCTCGAGTGTTGGCCCCTCGACACAAGCATCTTTCTTCTTCTTCTTCTTCTTTTCCTGTCCAACGAGTGAGCCGAAGTCCATACTTCATCTTTATATTTTAAACGAAGGAAAACCCCCCCTCTTTTTTTATTGTTCACAATCATTACAAGAACCCAGTCTCAGATCATATCTACTCAAGACAAGGTCCAATGTGGCTATCATTAAAAAAAAAAAAAGGATCCATGACATCAATTCAGAGAGAGAGAGAGAGACAGAGAGACAGAGACAGAGAGGTTGGTTTGGACATGAGGTTTCCTGAATGAAGTGGGTGAGGGCACCATGACATCAATTCAGCTAATTCAATTTTCTTTTGCACCTTATTTATTGCCCGAACCTATGCCGTCAACTGTCCTGGAATCCATTTCACTGGTCACGCAGGTGAAAAATATCATAAATTCATGGTCCATGGCGATTACAGAACCCTAGCTACTCCTCTTTGGCTTTCACATCTGACAGCACTCGAATTTTGAGTTCATCTTCCGTGCGCGCATGGAAATGGCGGGGACGAACATTTTGAGCAAAATCAAGCAAATGGTTCATGAATTTTTGACTGACGTGTAATGTGACCTCCGAACTTTTAATTTATTCAATGTCGTTTCTGAAAATTTGGTACATGTTGAATTCAGTCCTCGAACTAAGTAATCCGGAGATATAGTAATTCAAAAAGTCGATTGAATATTTACCAAAAATTTAGGGCTCGCGTTGAACGAATTAACAAGGCATAGATCATATTGTTACGTTAGGCTAAAGTCCAAAAAATACTTGTGTAATTATCCCTAACTTTTAAGATTAAGGGCGATTAAAAAAGAGGTTCCTTAAGCTTACCTTTTTGGGATATGGATGGGTAGAATTTAGAAGAAAAGAGAGGGCAACATCAGAAGGAGTTCTTATTATCAAAATTAAAAAAGATTTTGTTAATCAGTGTCCCGTGCATTAAAATGAAACAAATTTGTTTGGAAACTTAACCATATGTGGGACCGTTCGCGTGTTGTACCGTGCGAAATTGGTACTTTTAAAATTTGAAACTATTCCAAACTGAACATACTTAACGAGGGTTCCAAATGTACTCCTTAATAGAATCAAATCAATAAAAAGTTTTTTATTCTTTTTAGTACGGGAACAAATGTGTATCTAGTAGTGAAAAGCAACTACCTCAATCAAGTAAACGTTTGATGTGAAAAAAGACAAAAAAAAAATCTATAAAATCAATAAATGTGGAACCAATACAAAATCATGAATAACTTATGTTAGTCCCAATAACACGATTTTTTTTTTACTAGGGCCCCAAGTTTTGAGGTCCAAGGAATGCCCGATTTTGATGACAAGCGTGGGCATCCCCCTAAATCAATAAGGCCGGTTTTGGTTCATAAATGCAATTCATAAGAAAATGGGTCGTTGGTGGACCTAAATCAACCACATCCTTGCCCTCCCAATCTAACCTTGAACTTGGACCCCCAAAAAAATATATATATATATCTAACATTGAACCACTAGGGGATTGCCTCGGCGGCTAGTCTTCCCATTTGGGCATAGGAAGATTGGAGGTTTGAACCCCCCCACCTTGAGGGGGAGTGGGGTGAAAACGTGCGAAGAGAGAGCAAGTTTTTGCAACCTCTACACGGCATATAGAGCACATTGCGTGGAATGTAGATAATAAAATATGATATGATAGAATCAGACATAAAAAAAACAACAATTTAACCTTGATTTTTCGACCCAAAAAGGGAAAAAAAAAAGTAACCTTGATTTGGGTTCCTTTACTATGATTAGCTACCCTCGAGAACAATTAACCCGTTATCGTGCAGTTTATGAGAAGATCAAGGCACCTAGTAGTACTTTCCTGAGATTTTCATAACACTCGAGTATTGATAAAGGGATTCAAATGAATTTTTATTTTCACAATAGAGACTAGAAAAACGCACAAACATGCACCTAAACTGCTCCTTTATATATATATAGAGAGAGACACACACACACTCTTATCTATATAAATGCGAATAACTTCTTTAGCAATGGTGACCAACGTAATTTGAGTTGAAAATTCAATGGATAATGACATAAATGATCCCTAAACTTTGACAGTATGTGCAGTGTGGTTCCTGAACTTTTTATTTCTTCAATCTGTTCCTTGAACTTTAGTATAATATTCAATATGATCCATGAATTTTTAGTTTGTTCAATGTGATCCATAGACTTTTGCTACATGTTTAATATAATCCCCGATCTTAAATTAATAAAAGGACTACATTGAACATTTCTCTATAGTTTAGGGATAATAATGAACATTTTTGTATGATCCAAGGACTGAATTGAACATGTACTAAAAGTTCAGGGACTAAATTGAACAAATCAAAAGTTTAGGAACCACAATGCACATTCTGCCAAAGTTCGGAGACTATATTGAAAGTTCAGCGATCACATTGCACATTATGCCAAAGTGCAAGGGCTATTGGTGTCACTTTCCCAAAATTCAATGTTGTCCTTATGGAATCGTTATCTCAAGCGTCATAAAGCATTCGATGGTTTCACTAGCCACGTTTGTGGCTCAATGATAAGAAGTTGCTCATCTTTCGCGGTCGATTGAGATCGAGCACTTATCTCCCCTAGTCAAGGTGGCGGGTTGCTGTGCTAGTCTCTCCCGAGGAATAGTCGAGGTGCATGCAAGCTGGCCTGAACACCTTGGTTGAAAAAAAAAAATGCAATGGCTTTTGAACCTACATTCATTAGCATCTTGCTAAATATGTCTATACATTGATGGTGTATTTTAAGTAAAATTCCATCATGCACAAAAAATAAAAAATAAAATCTGATACTGGGCCTTGGCCCAGATCTGGTGGGCCTTACATCTGGCGATGGAGCGAGCGAATCTACTCCCGCCCTTCCCTTTACCGCCAATTAAATGCCGTTACGCTTATGAGTGTCCCCCTAGGCTTCCACGTACAATAATAGTAATATCAATAATAATCTCTTTTTCTTTTTTTTTTGGGAGAAATTAATAAACAACTGAATTGACTATATTGACCCTCTCTTCTCCTCGTCATTACAGTTTACAAATGGAGTCAGATCAGAGGGAGCATCTATTGGTCCCATTATCATTACCCGCAGGCACTGACCACCCCTCGCAAAAGCCAAGGCCCAATTAATATTAATTATTTCTCTTACACTTTTCTTCACGGGGATTTAAATATAAAGATATAAAGTTGTATTCTTCATTTCCCATCAGGCGGAGTTTTTGTCGGCTGTTCTTGCATTATCTGTCGATTTTAGTCGTAAGTTTCAGTTAACATGTCGTTTTCCTTGTCTCGCGAGTTGTACCTTTAACGGAATCGCACAGCCGGGGGGGTGCGGGGGCGACCTCAGGAAACCTCTCCACTCCATCACCTCGGCTTCAAACTCAATAATGGGCATGGCCGAAACTTGTTGATCGATTTATTTAAGAACAGAGCATCCTTATCCTCAATGCACTGATTACACGTAAGCACAAGCGATCGCACATTGAAGTCACAAACTTTTCCTGACTGAACACCTGATAGGTCTCCCGAGAGCACTCGTTCCAGAAATCCGGGTATTCGTCAATAAGTTGCAATGACACTTCATAAAGCACGGAGCTATTGAGTATCGAGGAGATCACTGGTCGTGGTTTTGTTGGTAATTAATTTTCGGGGACCATGAACAATGGGGCTGGAACAATTCAATTATGCAGGAACGGAGAAATTGAATGTTAGGACATTGCCGCCCCCCTTCTTTCATTTTCCAATACCTGTCGGGTCCTTTTGGCCGGTGAAAAAGATGGGAAAGATTGGAGTGCTGAGGAAGCTAGGAAGTGGACATAGAAGAATCTCATCTTCTTTGGAATCCCAAAAAAAGTCAGAATGTGTATTAACTCTTCCCTCTCCCTTTCCCACAATAATAAACGACACTTTTACAAAATCCAAGTCCTAACACCTCAAGTTTGAGATTTGACTCCACACCAAACCAACTTTTGCAAGACAGTAAGTCTTCTTGTTATGCAGAAAACAGAAGTTGAATTCCTTTTTTTTTTTTTTTGAACCCGGGAACGAAGTTTGGGTCATGGCTCTGTGAAAGATGAGTGAAGAAGAGTGACCTGTGACAGTGAGGATACTTCGGCCAAGGGGAATTGCATTTAGGAATTCAAGGCCACTCTGGATCTACTCACTGAGCCCCTAGCATTTAATGTCCGAAATACAGGTGTCAACAAAATAATTTGCTTGTTGCCTTTTTTATTGTTTATTTTTTTTTATTTTTTTTATAGTTCCTTCCCTCCCTTCCTCACCCATAATACACAACAACCACTTTACAAGAAGTGGGTTCTGGTAAGTGATGACAGATTAGCATCTGGTCAATTCTTCTCCAAGTTTCAGCACACCCTTTTCTTCACTCAGATATCTGCATTGTGTTTTATAATGCAGTGACCTTGAATTTTTTTTCTGTTTTAATTCAAGGAGTGTTATTTTCATGGGCTTGCATTGAGATTGAGTCACTGTAGCTGATTAATGTTGTTTGTTTGTTTGTTTGTTCTTGCTGTGGAAGAAGACAGGAGTAGTTCTTTCGTCTCTGGTCTGGTTCATGGAGTGAAAAAAGGGAAATTGGCATGAGGGGGTTTGGGTTTTGCAAGTGGAGAGGGTAGGCAGAACCAAAAGTGCTTTCCTTTTTGGCTCTCTCTCTCTCTCTCTCTCTGCAAGTCGTAATCATGGACTGCTTACTTTCTACACCTAATCTAATGAGCATTTGTGTTTTGTTGAATTGAATTATGGTCTTTTCTCGGACAGTCACTGTTGCTCTTCTCATGACTCATCATTATTGTCGTCCTAATGCCCCATTAAACACCTTCTGTCTCTCTCTCCCTCTCCCTCTCTCTGTTTTCCTTAGTCCCTACTCGTGGAGATTTTGTGGGATTTTGATCTTGAGATGCCTTCTTAAAACAAACCCATCTTCTTCTTTTTCATTTTTTTTTACTTCTCCCTCTTTCTGGAGGAAACAGAGCACACCCACTTTCATATCTTGAAGTGGGCCGGTCATCTGCTCGATCAAAATCTTCTCTTGGCAATGTCATTTTAGATTCTTGGAGGGTTTGTTTGTTGAATGGCATTCGTGCATTTGGTGAGTGCTTGTCCGAATTGCTACCTGTGGACACCCATTTCTTACTCTAGAACCGGCAATGTCAGCTTGTTTGACTTCACATTGTTTTCATTATCTTCTTCTTCTTCTTCTTCCGCTTGCTCATGCTCGAGCGGGTGACATTATATATTCAGGGCCTGAAGTAGTGTTTCTGTGAGGTCTGAGGTCGTTGGCAATGAGTGGACTCAAGCTTCAAGTCTTCACTTTTAGCAGCTAACGAGGTAACGACCTTCATTGTTGTAGAAGCTGCGATCTCATTTTCGTTTCTTCCTTTTTGTTGACTTTTTCCAGCTCCAAAAACTGTGGCTCAACAGTTTCTCTGATTTTGACAGGACAATCAAACGCGAAATAGAATGATGCTGGGGGTGAATTGCAGGACTTCCTCTTTTTCCTTCCTCTCTCCTTCACATCTAAGTTCACCGAGGTTAGATTTTTAGAAAAGGATTTACTGGGTCAGACGCATATGTTTTCATTCTTGACCTTCACGTGGGAGGCTGACTGATAGCACATTGCAGTGCCGGTGAAAACGGGCTTTACAGGAATATACTGAACGCATCGCCGAGACTCTCTTCCACTTCTAATTTTGTGAGTAATCTGCACAGATTTTCTTTTTAATGCTCGTCCATGCCAGAATATGTTCTCTGAGTTATGCTTTGTTGATTTGTCCATGAGAATATTTAGTTTGTAATCTCCAGTCAATCGTCAGAGCGCATATTCTGGCAACAGGTCCAACTCATAGTCACCGGAATAGATTGATAAGTCCCACTTCTGAAAAAAATTTGCAGTTAACTGTGCGAGTTCAAACAGTAGTTGATTTCTCATGATGCTTCTCAACCTTAATGGTCTATCGTAATCGGGTTTATAAAGATGAGGTGATGCTAATTGAGTTTGGATTTCAAACTAGTGTTTGCAAACCGCTCCAGTTTTCATCCTTCACATGCGGATCGGGCAATCTTGGGTTTGTTTTACCGAATGACCTGAGAGCAATTCCATCATGGGGTTTTGAGACTCATGATTGTGTTGGTTCGCCTTGCTATTTAAGATAACCCTTTGAACTGCAGTCATGCCACTTTAATTTTCACGCTCTCTGCTTGGTCACCAAAAGGAGTCCCTAGCATAAGTACTATCTATGGCTACCTAACTTATTAACATGATCAACAATGAATTTTTCATATGAATTCTTTCACCTGCTAGTAGAGAACCCTGCCATTTTCCTTGGTTGCTACATCTTCGCTTCTGTTTATTGATCTAGCATTACAATTATTGCATTTTCACTTGCGAGACCCAATAACATCTGCGAGAGTTGAGACTTTACAAAGGGCATGGCTAAAACAGAACCTCTATTTGTAAATCACTTTGCTGAGTCCTTTTGACCCAGATTATGCAATTGGAGAGGACTTCATCTGAACAAAATTCCATATATCAGGATGCTGAAAAGATAGTCAACTGTGATTCTGTACAATATATCCCTTCTACTGGCACTCCATCGCATAAGGTTCTCGTACTATCCTCCTTTAATTACATGAATTCATTTGTCAACTTGTATATTATAGTAGTTATTGAAATTTGTATCTGTCGTTCATTGTCTCTGCAACTACATATGAGCAAAGTGTAGTGAACAGTGGAGATAAACTGTCCTTAGAATTTACAAAGGATTTACTCTGCCGATCGTCTTAATCTGTTTACGGAGATACTTTACCAACCCACATCTGGATTTGTACTGCAGTCCACTGTGGAACTACGGAAGGAGATTGCCACACTTGAGGTTGAAATTATGCACTTGGAGCGTCATCTTCTTTCGCTCTATAGGACGGCTTTTCAAGAGCACATGTCCACTCTAGCAATAGTCTCGGAAACAAAGTTGCAGAGCAAGACTAGGTCACCATCGCGGAAAGTGCCTAGTAGACTCAAGCAGAAAGCGGATCCACACGTTAGGGGAAATGGCCTCCTGCGTAGTTTCCAATCTTCCCCCGCACATTGCTGGGCTTCTTCAGATAATCAGAGCTGCAATTCAAGTTCCAAGGCAATATCTGCGCGGGTGAGCATGCAAGTTACTCTTTTGCATTCCACTTTTACTACTACTCATATATGTGTGTGTGTGTGTGTGTGTGTGTGTGTGTGTGTGTGGCCTTTTTCTTTATCTGCGTCGTTTATATATGGGAAAATTATTTGGCAGGACCACAAAAATGCTGATTTCGGCCATAGGAGTCTCGCAGATCACCTCGGAGCCAAAGACATCTCTCTCAAAACTCCAGAGAGACTCTCCGAGGATATAGTGAGATGCATATCTTCAATCTACTGCAAGCTTGCAGATCCCACTCACGTTCAAGTTGGCTCATCCGCTTCACCAACTTCTTCCTTGTCCTCCTCGAGCATATTTTCTTCTCATAACCCCAGAGATAGTTGGAGCCCATCTCGGAATGAGGAGATTACGGTGCATCAACTTCAGGGATTGAGAGAGGAGAGTGGGAGATATGGCAATATGGTAGAAGTTCTCAAGATATGTTTGGATGATAACAGTTTCAAGTTTGCTGCTACGATGCTGCAAAAGTTCAGGTGGTTCATGGCTAGAAAAATAATGACATAATAGCATGGCTTTGACTTCAGGCACCAAGCACGTCCTAAATCTTTTAATCCAGTCATACTGTATCTCTGCACATATTGTGTTGAGAAAATTGGTGTTTTTTTCCTGATTTATCCATGTTCTAACCAACTCAGATCATTGGTTCGTTGTCTTGAGGACATTGACCCGAGAAAGATGAAGCGCGAGGAGAAACTTGCTTTCTGGATCAACATTCACAATGCCCTGGTGATGCATGTAATGCCCTTCCTTGTAGTTGTTTGCGGCACTGTAGAGTAGAGATACAATTTGAGCTGACACTAATTTTGACTCATGACTTAGCAATTGGATTACTTTCCTTCATCTTATTACCTGCTGAACTAACCGGGTTAATCTTGAACACGTCACTGAGTGTCCTTGGTATATCTCTTGCAGGCTTATTTAGCTTATGGAACGGGCAGTCGTGTGAAGTGCCCCACCATAATGAAGGTGAGATTGTGCTCCAGAGTTCTGTCAGGTGGAATGGTCCCTTAATTTTATATTATGTCATCGTGCATTTTCATTTTTCAGGCGGCTTATAATGTGGGTGGACATTGCATTAATGCCTATATCATACAAACCGTAATTTTAGGATTCCGATCAAGTCACTCGGCACCGGTATGATTTCCTACCATGTGGCACAGTCTTTTTATTAAGTATTATGCATGCATCTGCATCAGCCTATCCATTCGTTTTCGTTGGATAGAGATATGAATAGTTATTTGCGTCTGAGAGCTCATTTCAACCACAGTAACACGAAAAATCCTAACTTTTTATTCGTGAATTCAGTGGCTACAAACGCTGTTTACTCCAGGAAGAAAGTACAAGCCAGGCATTAGCGGACATCTCTATGCTATGGAGTATCCTGAACCACTTGTTCATTTTGCACTTTGCTCCGGGGCATATTCCGACCCACCGGTATCATGATTTGCTCTCTTACGAAGAAGTAGTATGATTCAGTCCTTTAGTAGATCATAACGCTAGTCACTGTGATCGCAGGTTCGAGTATATACAGCAAAAAGTATATTCTTGGATTTAAAACTTGCTAAGGAGGATTTTATTCAAGCAAATGTCTACATCCACAAGGAATCGAAGATCTTCCTCCCGAGAATCCTCTATTATTTCGCGAAAGACATGTCGCTTTCTATGCCCGGGCTGTTAGAAGTGGTTAAAGAATGCCTCTCGGAAGTCCAGCAGAAAACTATTCAAAAGTGCTTGAAGGGAAGGCTTGACAAGTATGTCAACTGGGTGCCTCATAATTCGACCTTTCGGTACGTGATCCACCGAGAATCATCCGGAGGAAGAGTGCCCATTTGATGAATGCCGGTACTTTATGTAACCCTTCAAAAGATTGATGTATTTGTTCTTAGGCTTTTGCCCAAAATAAGCCGCGAGCAGCGATTTGTACAGAGGTGTGAGGGTCTGCAAGATTCTTTTGGGAATTGAATCGGATTTGCTTTGAGTCAAGACTCTGTCATCAAGGGCACACGTCATTTGTTGTCTTTCCTAGAAATGTGTAAATCCTATGTAAATTTTGCGCAATGTAATCTCAGTTTGACGTGCACAGACAATCTTTGAACCAGAATGTTCATTCTTTCTTGTCAGATTCTCAATTCCTAGGAAGTAGGAACTCTTCATAGAAAATCTGTCAGTCTAATCCTAAGTACTTAAACCTAGAAATACCTTTTGAGTCCAATGGAGTGGCTGTGCCATACACAGAATATTAAACAATCAGCCAATTTCATTCCATGCTTATCTGTCTAGTCCCTATTATGTGTCTCCTGTATGCTTCTCCAAAACACCTACTCCCGCACCTGAAATCCAACCGCTGTACAAACAATATCCCTGGAAAAACTGTTTAGCCACGTTTTATTCCTAATAGAACCATTCCTAGTGCCATTTCAAGGCACAGAATGTAAGGCGGTTAAGCACCAACATGTGCGGCAACGTGAGTGCAGTGGAGATGCAAATGCTTCGCTCAAAGCGTGGGCAATTGAGAAAATGTTGGATCAGAAATGAATTACACGAAGAAAGGTGGCGGGCGGTGCCAATTGGAAATCAGATGATAGAAACTCGTTTGAGGTTGTTTGAACATGTGAGACAAAGGCTTCTGGTTAATCCGGCGAGGAGATGGGATTATGAAGTGCAGAACCAGACTAAACTAGAGGAAGACTGGCAATACATCAGAGAAGACGCTATGAGAAGATATTGAGTTTACAGATCTTTTAGATGATTTGATACAGAATCGAGTGCAAACTATACCGTATGAACCACCTACAAAAGGAAAGTGTCGTGTAACCAGATACCCCTCGGATCTGCACGTCTTGAAAGGCTTCCAGATTTGCTCTCCGATGGACCTGCACTTTTTCAAAATGCTCGCCAAAAATGGCACATTTTACTTTCGTCAGCTTGGATCTAGGCATGAATGCTTGCTCCTGCAGCTTTATGCTTTCATTTCATTCTGCGTTCCATTAACTTTTTCGCATCCTCGACATGGCATTCTTCTTTTAACTGAACTAATCAGTGCACATCTTTTGAATTTCATGGCCAAGCGGTCCTGTATTTAAGTCTTAGAAGCCTCAAAATTAAACTATTAAGACAAAAATCACAAAATCGGTCAATGGCATGCATGATAAATTTGAAACATGTACAAATTCGTGCACATTGTACTGAGCACTGAACACAGTACCTCCTGGTCCTCTATTGGGAGAGAGAGAGAGAGAGGAATGTTATCAAGAAACTACAGATTTGCCAATCTGTTGTTGACTGTCCGAAGAGAATATTACAGCAATTGCCTTACTATCAGATCTATGCAGCTAAACAAGAAGACAAACACTGTGCCAACGTCAAAATGGCAAATGAAATATGTCCTATCGGAAGGAACTACGATCTCAGCTCTACAAATCTCTGTCTCACAGCACGAACGAGGTCCATCTCCCCACAAGCAGCTAAACCTTCGACTACCTTTTGCCTTATGCTAATGTAAGGGATAAACCCTCTGGCCGTCATTGCCATCACCACTTTTCCTGCTAAAACATGCTCGTGGCACTCCAAGCATCCCTCTACCAGCCTTTGATACAATTCAAATCTGAAAGGGTAATTTTCCCTCTCCAAGAACTCACTAATCTCCACTGCCTTCCGCATCTCTTTTGTCGCACGCAACATCGCTAGCATTTTTACCACTGTATCTTGCCTAGGCATCAACCCAACTTTCACCACCATCTGTTTCAACAACTCTACGGCATCGGGAGTCCTTCTGGCAGAGCACATTGCGCCAATTACTGCACCATAGCTATCTAAATCAGGAACACAACCAGCCTGAGTCATTCCCTTCAGGACTTCAGTTGCTTCTCCTAATTGATCAACGGCACAAAGAGATGATATAACATAATTGCAAGTGCCCGAATCAGGACTGTACCCAATCGACGGCATATCCAACAAAATGTCAGCTACCGAACGAGATTGGTATAGCTGTTCCAACCATGCAGAAGAGAGGAACAAACGGGCTTGGGAAAAAGGAATGCAGCCGGAGCGAAGGGTACGTTGAAGGATGCTAAGAGCAAGAGGAAAGGGATCAGGACTTTGAAGGGTGTAACAAAGGAGGCAGGAGTATGCAGTCCGCAGCCTAGAACGAGGTCTGAGAGGGACAAAAGACCGTAAAATCTCATCCATTATTTGGGTTCTGTTGTTATGGGGGATATCTGATAGAAAAGAAAAGAGTTTTGGAGTTTGGTCTTGGGAAGAATTGAGAAGGTCTGGTATATGCTGGTAGTTTTTGGTTTGAACGGCAGCTTTCAAGGTTTCCTCGAGATTTTGCAACGAAGAGAGTGACCGTACCGGAGGAAAGTAGAAGACGAGGCTGCTAAAATTAAGAGAAGATCTGCACAGTTCCTTTGCTGCCACAATCATTTTCCCTTTGAAAGAAACAACAACTTATAGTGGTGGCGTGTTACATGTGCCACAGCGGATAACCTGCAAAAGATTATCGTCTTAGATGTCTCAAAAGGCACATGCGCCACACATGGATACAAATACACACCATTTGGTCGACCATGTGACGACAACTACATCACATAGACAAGAGCAAGCATTAGTAATGACGACGAAGTAGAAAAAAGAGAAGAAAAATTTTGCAGCCTTGATCAATAAGGTCCGTACGCGCGCGTTCTGGAGCTATAGAAATATAATGTGGCGAAATTACGTGCATATATAGCAAGTCAAGATGCGATATGCAAACTCAATCTCTTCTCGGTTTCTCTTCCCTTCGTCTCCAGAAACTATTGTCCATGTTAGAAGATTGTCGATAAGACTAAAAGCCCAGGACCATGCAATTCATGCACCTCTTACGGCATTTAAAAAAGGAAAAAAGAATTCCCATCAAATCGAAAGCGGGAATGGACTGCGCACTAAGAAAATTACCATTCGCGTTTCACATGCGCATTTTGTCGAGCAGGTAATGCTCAAGGACCTGGCCAAACTGAAGGCAGACTGGAACACGCCACGGCAAGAGAAAAGAAAGTGAGAAGACGAAAAGGGATCAAGCGTTCACACTCGATTGGTTCGCACGCGAGATAGAGATGTGAACCGTGGCAGCAATCTGAACAAGTTGGGCGGGCAGGCGGGCGGGCGAGTGAGGATCGAGTATATGTTCTTCATTTCGCTTCTCTTTCCCAACTCATTTTGCGCGGGAGTGAAATCGGGGTGCGCACGTGACAAAGCCCAAAATCTGGCACGTTCCACTTATCTGTCCGCCTTATCGTGGGTTCTGTCGCTTCTGTGTGAAACATCGCAATCCCTACTAATGTACGTTATGAATAGAAATGTGTACAGCTGGTCTCACGAAAAAGCAATAATTAAAAAAGTTTCTTTTTAGAAAATAATTTTTAATAAAGAAGATTATCAACCAAAAAAATGTTTTTGATTTTTAATAACAATTTATGGCTAAACTTTCGTTAAGTTTATCAATCGATTAATTTTCATAAGCAATATAAGAGATTATTTGTTTAGGAAGACATCTTTTAAAATTGTTGATTCCCGGCGAGACTAAACACACGATACTTTCTAAAATAATCTCCAACAAATTTCCTCTTGACAAATGACAAAAAAAAAATTAATATCCAAAAAAAAAAAACTCCAATTTTAGCATCTATCCCAATTATATTCTATTTTTTTGAAACATAAAAAAACCTAAATTTTTATTTTTGTCCAAATCTGCCAGTCTAATTAAAAAAAAAAACTAACTTTAGCATCAATCGTGATTATATCCAAAACTTTTTTATCTCATAAAAAATCGCAAACTTTTATTTTTTATTTAATTCTACCGCCGTTAGTATTTTGTCAATAATTACTGTTAGTTAATCTTACGTGGCCTTTCCACTTCATTAATAAATTACATCTCAGCTAAGTTGACATGCACCAATCCCCAACTTCTCTTCTGTTGTCTGCTTTTCCTACACATTACCAGAGATACAAAGTCACTCAGGTTAGCGAGTTTCAAATTTTTCCTAGCACTCAACAGCTCAAATAATGGTTATAGGTAAAGATCTAATTGTTTAGATGAACGATCTCAAATCTCGTCGTCCGTGAAACCTGCTATTTGTCAATTTCGAAGATTCATTGGTAAGTTCAACGGGAAAATTTAAGTAACATATGATTAACTAATAGTAGATAGAAGATTGACGATTTGTTGGGGTTTTTTATGAAACAAAAAAATAAATACATTTAAGACATACGCTAAATTTGAGAATTTTTTGAGTATTAAGTCGATAAAATTGTGACAAAAGTAAAAGTTGAGAATTTTTTAATGAGATTAACAAAAATTGAATACAATTTAAACATATGAGACAGTTGAGGGATTTTTGGAATTAAGTAGAGAGACTTGGTTATAAAAAATAAATAAATAAAGTTTTCAATTATCCCATAACCAACCCCTTAGCACCTTCGACAATTACATAAAATCCTCTTTGTCAATTCCTCGTATCATATCTCAAGTAGCACCAATACTGACACATAACGCCACACAATTGATGCAAAGCGACACGACACGACACGTAGATAAGTCATTTCTCAAAAAATAAAGAATTCTGGCACGTTGTACACCAAATGCATATTTTCATATATACATGATAAATTATCAATAGTGAGTTCCTTTTTCTTCTTCTATTAGGGATCTACGATTAGTTCTTTTCTTTTGGCTAACTAGGTATATTAATTTTGACGTGGCTAGATATATGACTTAACTATATGTTTTTTTGATAAGTCAACACTTTGGTCTTTAATGTATTGAAAATGCTTAAAATTAATCACGTGCTTGTCGAGATGACGTGTCAGGGTTCTCTTGCTATTTTTGTGGAACATGGAACTAAATAGACGATTTCATCTGTCTAGTTGCAGATAAAGAGTATCTCAAATCACAAAATTTACGTGAAAAATAGCATAATGATAGTCGATCACGCTGTAATAGATATACACTCGAAAATGTTTCGATCAACAGTTGAGAAAATTGACGGCTACCAATGCTCCACAAAATGCTCTCTTTATTATAGAAAATTGTGTATTTTATGCAGCCATTTTTGCTAGTGAATGTTGGCTGCATTAGTGTAAATTGCTCTTTTGCTAGCAAATGTGACTTTGATAGCCACCTCGATGTTCGATGCCATGTCGTATCATGGCAACGTGTATTTCATGAGTATTGTGCGGTACATCCTTTTCAATGGTGTTCATGTGTATAGACTTTGAAGGATTATATAAATTGATACGAAAATCACATTCGAAGTGTACCATCGGTTCAATAGTGTTTACTAGTCTAAAAGACTATGCGAAGAAATGTATCATTTAATTCATTCGACAAATTGATATCGGTTTAAACAATCACATATAGATTTATATAGATTTAGATACTAACTTCGTGTTTTATCAAAGGCTTTATTGCATGTATCTCGATCCCAAAATTGCGGAACAATGGCACAGATATTCTTACTCAAATCTCAACCCCAATTTCATTTTTCTTGCTTTACTTTTATCTCACCTTGTCTGTGCTTCTTCTTCTTCTTTTTGTTCGAAAGAAAAAAGTATTTATTGTTACAACAGACACATAAAAAGTGCATGGACTTCCATACCAAATCAAATTGAAACATAACAAAGCCTATATTACCACAAAACAAAGTCAAATCAAGAAATATTTCAAAAAAAGAGAGAGGTCAAATCAAGAAAATAAAGAAGACCAACAGAGCACCAGTAGAGTTAAGCACACTCTCGTTCCACAAAAATTAACAAAAGAGCACATCGATTGGTGCATGTCAATATTCAATTAATCGTGTTATATCGAGTTCGAGGCCGTCTTCTTGCCCTCAATATATGGATACCGGACCGGATCCACCGGACCGGATTGCAGCAACTCGTTTGCAATAGGCCATGAACGGCAACGGAACGAGCGGCTCGGGCGCATCGCAAAACCCGTCCAACAGGAATTTCCCAAAAAGATCTGGTTCGTTCGAGCCCTTCTTCTAGTTGTCCAGACTCCAAACTCTGTTCCTCGTACCTTCGATCCATATAATTACCAAAAAGCCACCGCCTGTCTCTCTTCGCTGGGACCCCATCATGCAATCCCCCTCCCTCTTCTTCTCCGCCAAGCCCCTCTCCTCTTCTCTAGCCCCTCGCGTCAAGGCTCTCTACACCGCGAATCCCCCGCCGTCCACCGCCGTCGGCAACGACCCCAACTCGATGGCGGCCTCAGGTCCCAAGTGGGCCCAGAAGACCATCACCCTGCCTCCCCAGAGGCGGGGCTGTCACCTTGTCACTCCTAAGGTACCGATGAACCCTAATGGGGCCTCCGCCTGGCTCTGCTTTGCTTGCTTTCCTTCGATTCTCGGTTTGGCATGTGTCATTTGGACGGTGTTCTTTTTTTCTTGTTGTTGTTGTCCGAGATGGCGGGCTGAATTCAGAATGACTGATTCCCATGTGGTCTTTGCTTTGCGGATTCATTTAAAACGGTCTTGTCATTGTACTTAATTCTATTGGAAATTGTCGTGATTAGAAGTTGAGAATGTGTATAGCTTTGCCTTATGAGGCGAGTGTAGTTTCCTCTGTTCAGTCCAATTTTTTTTTTCCCCTCAAGAGACACTTAATGTGGGTATGTAATGGAGCAGTTAGAAGTTGTTAAGAAATTGTCAAGAAGTGTTGCAGAGATCCTACCATGGCAGTATGCCGTCTTGGGGCTATACCAGGACTAACTAGCCAAAGGCTTAGAGCCAGAAGTGATCCTAGAAATCAATTGCGCTCTGGGAATTAAAATCTCAATATGGTCTTCCATTAGGAGAAAAATAAAAATTGCGGTTTCATTAAGGTCTTGCAGAACAACAATTACTTAAGTATATGCATATCGCTGGAAAAGCAAAAGGGAAACAGGTCAGCTTTTAGTTTTACTACGATTACTTGAAATGCTTTTAAATAACATCCTTTTCAGATTGGGGGTGATAAAGGATGCTTGCCTGAGGGTGGCATTTTCTGTGTACATGATAATCTGTTGGTGACAGGAGAAAACAGCACGTGAAGGCGTAGCAGCAAAGAGCAGCTTCCATATGCTCATTTATATCTCTCTTATATTTTGAAAACGTTGACATGCAGTTTTCATTCCTCTATACTTGCTCTTCCCCCCAAACCTTTCCTTGGTTTCTCTCCATGTGTGTGTCAACTTCATATGAACTAAACCAAAATTGGAGGAAATTCAGGTTCTGAGGGAAGTGAAGCTTCTATTCTAGGCTAATTGTTGTAAAGAAGGGTGTTGTGGTGGAGACATTTCATATTTTATGCTAATTTTTCCAGTGTAGACAAATATTCACTCTGCTAGATTAATTGTTTAATGTGTTTTTAGTTGTGGCTTTGATCGCTTGGACTATTGTTCCTGTTTGGGTAGTATTTTAAAGGTTACATTCTTGCCGAAATTTCGTTTCGACCAAACTGCATGTGTTTGTATTGTCGCCGCCATCATTGATGTGTGCTCTGGTCGTGCAATTGAATATCAGATTTTGAAGGAAATTGGACAAGACTTGTCAGATTTCAAGTGTGGCCTGGCGCATCTCTTCTGTAAGTGACTTTAAGCCTCATCTTTATCTTTCCTTTTCCTTTTTCCACAGGAACTCAGCTTTGCTGCCAACCTGGCCAAAGTTGTCTTATTGTCTGCGTCCTGCAGTACAGCACACAAGTGCATCTCTTACCATCAATGAGAATTACGACTCAGATGTTAGGGATGATACGGAGACATTTCTCAACAAGATAGTCCCTGAGGTTTGCTTATGCTTGGCCACGCCGCTTCTCTTATATCCTTTGAAAATACTGAAGTGATTCATTCCTTGTCTATGGGTTTAATTTTCAGGGTAGATCCGCACCTTGGAAGCATACAATTGAGGGTAAGTGTGAGATTTGCATCACTCAGAGTGTCGCTTTACGTTCCGTTCACGTTAGCACCTTTCTTTCTCTTCATCTCTGGGCAGTAATTTAATTTGGGTCTAAAATCACCATAAAAGATTAAAACAAGACATCTTTGGCTTATTGTCCTGCTCCATGGCTTCTTAGCTGGTCTTTTACCATAATAAAAGGCATGTAGCTGCTATAGCAGTTGGGATTTTAAATAGTTGCACTTTCTTAGACAGGACAAAGTATTATTATGCAGTGTATCTGACTCTTAATTTGTCATCATACAGGGGCTGTCATGTTAAGGTGTATTGTAGTTGTCATTTAGTGCCTATAAGAGGTTCTTGCTAACAGTGACAAGGCACTCTCAACTCGTTAACACTTCGTTGACTTATGATTGAGCATGTTTTTGTTCTAATGAAGCGAGGAAGTCACTGCATTGGCTTCAGTTTGTTTCTTATCGTTTTCACCACGATGGTTTCTGGTGCTCATCACTTTCTCTTTCCACATGGCACATCTTATTCCATGGGTGTATAGGGCCAACTACTAGTTCCATTTAGAATCTTCCTGCTTGGTTCTTTCTGTAGCTGGATAGGAGAATATTTTGACATGGGACTCTGGACCTTGTGCAGGTCCTGATGACATGCCAGCTCATATAAAATCTTCCATGTTTGGCTGTACCCTCACGTAAGATGACTCATTTCCGTAGCTTTGATGGGACTGCTAGGTTTATGTTATTGTTGCATTAACCATGTTCGTTCTTGCACAGGATACCAATTACAAATGGCAAGCTTAACATGGGAACCTGGCAGGTGGGGTTCAGTAGTTTTACCCCTGAAATCATGCCCTCTCATTTCATCTTCAAGTTATAATCATTTCTGCTCTTATGCTTCAGGGAATATGGCTCTGTGAGCATCGAGACGTTGCCACTGCCCGGACTGTGGTAGTAACCCTTAATGGAATATGAGATGGCTTGATTTAGCGATGGGTCTTTGCCCTCATTTGTGTAAAGTAAACGGAAAGAGGGATGGAGTTCTTGCTTGATGTTTATGCCGATTGCTAAATATAATGACCGCTTCGCGACTTTTATTGTGATGGCTATGGTTGGCATGTGTCATGATCTTAGGTGTGTGTGCAAGAAATGAGCAATTTGACATGCGTGGATGGTGATGCATTTGCTAGAATAATCATGCTGTCAATGAGCGAGAATGTGGGATAAACTATGTACTGTTGTTATCGAGTTAAGATTCCGTTGAAATGTCCTCTCTAAGGAAATATAGCAGATATCTGGAAAAATATCTCATCATGCATCTTTACTGTGGTGCTTTTCCGATTTGCCTGATTTTGGAGGGTCTTACGATTTGAAGCCAATTGTGAAGGCTTTTCCTGGAAACCGAAATTGTGGTATTTCTATTCCATGTCTCTGGATCGTTTGGAATGGTATTTCTGGATGGTCCACCGAGTAGCCAATCTTGCAGGACTTCAGAATCAGTATGCATCATCATATCATGAAGAACAAAAGTTTCTTGTGACCCGAGCCGACCCCATACCTGATTATTACCCAAATTTGTCGATTTTCGTTAGGGTGTGTGTGTGTGTGTTTTTGGCCCCTTTGCAGCACGGGGCATTGATTTTTCAGAAAAATAGAGGGTATCAAGCTGTATCCATCTCTCTTTCCAGTCGTTGTGAATTGCAATTTTTCGAACCTCCTTAAGATCGAATCTGCAGAGCAAAAGCCACAGCTCGAGGAAGAAGGATGTAGACAGAGATTAGTACATTGAATTGGCTTTCCTCAACCCGGGCGATTAGCCAGCCTCAATCAACGACCTCGTTGACAACGGCCAGATCCTGCCCACTTTTCCCTCTCCTAAACCGCGGCCTCATTTTTGCCGACTCCAAGCCGAACCCTTTGCTGTCGCCCATAGACTCTCCGGCCACATATGAAGAAGCTGCTTTCGGAAGCCGGCGTTGGTGGCGCCAGGAACCTACAAGAAGAGCAACTGTGCAAGATCCTCGAAGCTCACAAAACCCGGAGGAAATCCTCCAAAACCCAGCCTTCATCCCTCTTTATTTCATAAAGAAAATAATGGCGGTCGCTTACAGATAGGGAAGAAAACCACACAACACAACCAAAGCGCGCAAAGCTTAGCTTCCACTTTGAGTTTGCCCAAAATATGGCGAACCTGAGGACGGCCATGGACACGGCCTTCTCGGACCTCAACGTTGCCACTTCAAGCCCTCGAAGTGAATGTTCAAGACTTAGGTTATTTCCCTCATTATTGTCAAAAACTTATTTCCCTTGGTACCCTAATTTGCCAACTAATTTGATGTGCAACTTGGCATAGATGCACAGACAATTCCAATGTCAAATTTATAGGATGATACACGAGATATCCATTATTAATTAGCCAAACTTTACCAATGCAATAACGATTCAGTCGATCATTTTATTGCTCTATTTAATAAGACTAGAAATGCATACCTTGGCATACTCATTATCCAGATTAAGTATACTTTAAGTGCCTTAAGTTATGTACGGTGCTCACTTTAGTGCTTAAACTTTTAAAACGAACACTTAAGTGTCAACTTTTTTTAAAACGATTACTTTAGTGCCAACTCCGATGAGCCACGTTAGCTCAAATAATAATAAAAAATAGCACATGTCGGATTTTTAGCGAGCCACGTCAGCTAAAAGAGGAGTTGGCAATAACACAATCGTTTTTAAAAGAAGTTGACAATTGAGTGATCGTTTTAACAAAATTGACATTTAAGTGATCGTTTTGAAAGTTTTTGGCACTAAAGTGAGCGTTTTTTTTAAAAAAATTAACATTTAAATGATCGTTTTGAAAATTTTGGCATCAAAGTAAATGTCGTACACAAGTTTTGGCACTTCAAGTATACTTAAGTCTTCATTATCCAAGCACAAAAAAAGGAATCACCATATTATTTCAAACTTATTTTCTGTACAAATATGAGATGTATATTTCACTCCGTTGCTCATTTTATTTTTATTCCATTCCTTCCTTTATATCATTTTCCTCTCGTTTCGTGCGATCATTTATTCCATATGATGCGGACTTTGAAACTTAATTTATGAAGTTATGGTCTTGGGGATGTGCTACCGTGTATCATTTACAAGGGAATTCTTTTGGGAATGTCATATAAGTCGTCTTCAAACCATTTTTGACGAAGTCTCATTAAACAAAGGGCATCATGATATCGAACGACTTAATCGGAGAGAACATAAAACGTCAACGATGACGTTTTAGCGGAGACAGTGGTCCATGTTCTTGCGACCGCTCTTGCTCGCTACAGGACAAAAATCATGCGTCAGCGCTAAGCTCACTGCATTTCATGCTTTATATCCATCTGGTGGGCCATCTCATAAAATGATTTTGTTAAGACCCGTGAAAAAGCTTGTTAATTTGACCAGGATCGAAGCAGAAATCTAGAATGAAGAGGCATTTGGAATTTATAAACATTCAACTTGAAGGCAGTCGAAGAGTTTGTTTTGACTTTAACCCTTTTTTTAAAATCATCCGGCTTACACATTCTAAGTTCATATAACGTAAAATTCACAATTTCTCTATTCAACAGAGTATATGTACCATAACTTGATGAGGGTCCTCATTGTCGGTGGTGGAAGCTTATTGACATGAACTGATGTGCCAAAAACACGAGATCGTCGGGGAAAAGTGTTCAAATTACCATAAATATTTTGCATTGGTTCTAATTTAGTTCTAAACTTTTCAAATGTGCCCGTCAAACCTTAATCGTTTGTATTCATGCCAATTGAACTCATCCATAAAACTTTGGCTGAAAATCATTGACGTTGTGGCGTCTGTCTCACGTGGCGCAACCAAATACATGAGGAGCATATTTATAGATTTTATGATATCATTATATAAGGAAATAAATTAGATATTTATAATCAAAATAAATGAAGAAAATTAGAGAAAATGCCAAATTATCCCCATAACATATCTATAAGATCCATCCTCAAACTAATAGTGACAAAGTCACCTTGAGTTTGAATCAATGTATGGCAATAGGCCTGGTCGAACTATAGCACGATGATGTGTGAGGCGGCATATACTATATTTGGCTCGTCTGAAGGCGGCGAGTCTAGTCGTTGTGTCAGCTTCTCGAAACGAGAAGTAAAAAGTCGAGAACCGGATGCATTTGAGTCGAACAACATGCATCCTTTGTGGTTGATTTTGTTGTCAATACAATAACAAAACAAATGCAGCCGATACGGTTGGCGTGGCAACAACAAGCGGAATAATACGGGTACTGCTGGGGCCATAGTCACTGTGTGAAGAAGTGTCCTCGCAGTGTCGGAAAATATCTCCATGAAAATAAAAAGTCCGAGTTGACGACGTGTCACCGACTTCGTAACACGACCATCCTGGTGCTTACTTAGATGGAAATGATGCACTCGATGAATACTGTTGAGCCGCGAGATGAATGACGAGCACTCGACGGAAATGACGCAGTCGATCATAATTTCGGTAAGGCTGGCTCCGAAATTTAAATCTAAAACCACAAAAGAGGCTTGCTTACGTATAGAAGACATTTGGAGGTCGAGCTCTTGATTTCTTCTGTGACTTTTAATTACTTGGCATGCAATTAGCATCTTAGCACACGTCTAAAGGGGAAAATGTTGAGGAAAGCGATTAACAATGAACGCCGACACTCGAAATTTCCTGTAGATTTTTTTCAAATGCTTTTGGGATAAGAACTTTACCATGTAAATTATGGTTAATGAATGGTCTTATGTCTGTAGGTACCGTTTATTTTGCAAAAAACAACTTTCAGAAATTTAAATTTCAAATTTTCGACATTTAGTTCATGAAAAATAAACTAATCAAGGAAAAATCTTTTTCATCAATGGAAAAAACATCGAAATTTATTTTCTCTTTTTCAAATGAGCAACATATGTCTTTTCTCTTTCTACAAATTCACATTCCTTTTCTTTTTTTCTTTTCACTTATTCTTTTTTTTTATTTCTTTTTCTTTCGTGGCCCGCAATCTATCAAAGGCAAAGAACAAGCAAGGCTGGCAAGCTTTTATATGCATGTTTGGTTAGTCCAATAGCCTTTGTCATGCCTTGAGCGGGAGAGGCCAAGACTTGCCAATTCTAGGGAGACAAGGCTTGGCCTCACCCAACACTTACAAGCTCGAGCTAAGCTGAGCATTGTCAGCCTCGGTCGAGGTCGAAACTTGCCAAATTTGGTGAGGTGAGGTGAGGCAAGGCGAGGCCTTGCTCAACCCGAGGATGAAAGAAAAGAAAAAATATAAAATTAAAATATTTAAAGAAATGATTATAAAATGTAAAACTTAAGAATATAAAAAAATTTATTGAAATATTACAAAACATTATCAAGTTTAACATTGGCTGTAACACCTAAGACAGTCGAGTCAACGTCAGTAATTTCCAATCAAATGATGATGCAAAAAATCAAATGAGATTTTCCTTAACAAACGATGGGAAATATTTTTCGGATCATTTTCGTGCCACCACCACTGTCGCCCCTTTTTGCCGTCGCCAATTCTTGGTCCTCCGCCTGCTCCTGCCGAAGCTGCTGGCCGACATTTTTCCTAGTTCTAAATCAGCCCCGTTTTCATCCCGTGGACTAAGGTGACGCTGAACACACTATATGTTAATCCGAGGATTGTTTGTTTTGGATGATTTAATGTTGTTTTTCTATGGTTTGTTCGCTGCCCTCGCATGATTTGCATGTTGTTTTCGTCAAAGATGCCGCGTTATGCATGCCTTAAGAAACGTTGAATGTTCTAACATCGTTCTGCATGATGTCGACATTAATTGAACCGCGAATCCTTTTTGGAAATTCAAGATAATGGTTTTTTGATCTAAAACAGTCACAACAAAATTTTAGTAAGGAAAATCTCGGATTTAGTCAGCCTGACCTATCACTATTTATGTCTGATTTGCTATTTCTGAAAATGTTTTTTTTTATAGAAAAATTCGAAAACATGATTAGTCGAGACATAGGCGGTCACGATTTTTGCTTGAATATTGTTTGGCAGATTACTTGAATATTTTGATTTGATTGATTGAATTTTTCCATATCCAGAAAATTTTTAAAAAATTAGTAAGGTATGTTTTCCTATTAGGCATGTCTGATTGATTGATTGATTTTTTTTTTAAAAAATTCAAAAATGCATAAAAAAATACCAAAAAAATATACCATTAGCACCGCATACAATATAATTCCATGTTATGTATCTTTCCATATCAGTCATCTTGCCATGTCATTATTACACGTCATCAATGCATAAATGCCATGTCATCTTTTATGTCATTGCACGTTACATGTCATATAGTTAGGTTGCATTAGCATCACATTTTAATAAAAGAGAAAATTCAAAAAAAGTCAAGTCATATAAACCAATCAAAAGACATTTGCATGAAATTGGTAACGAAAGGGCATTAGTTTTGATTAACTAGTGTAATTAAGTCCCCGAATCCATAATATCTGGTTCGTAGAAGTAAAATGGTTCTCTCGCTGTTTTACTTAGGTTTCTAATCAACCAACTAATAATGATTAGTGGCGACTCCGGTTTATAAATCATTTCAGTAAAATTTAAGTTGTGATTTAGTAGGGCTTGGGAGAGTTTGTATTAGTTTAGTTGATGATAATTGACCTAATAATCTATTAGCCTAATTTTTTTAGGTCGTGACAAAAGTTAGTATGCTATTTTGTTGCTAAGTGAGAAGTACAAATAAAATATAATAAAAACATAAGGAAAAGCTAGTTAGATTTTATTTTCTAATCCAAATCAGCGCGGACTTATATCATCAGCTAACATGTGACTTCTCTAGGCGGTGGATATACATATTTCGGTGGGTATAGATTTGGATGCAGAGTAAGTTTCATATACGTCATTTACTGCAAGTTGGATCCCGTTAATCTTGGAAGCGTTGTTCACAAAGTGTTTGGCATTGCGTCTTCGCTTTGTTTGCTGAATTACATAAAAAAAATTCAAGTGTCGAAACCGATTAAATCTGAGGTTAGATTTAAGTTTAATTCCTTTGCAAGATTGAAAGATATTTCGCTAAGAATTGTGGGCTAAATATTGTGTGCGTTCTTGTATATAATTGTGGCTGGAAAACACTAAGAGTATTTAAGTAACGTGAGTGTGATCTATAATATTCTTGTATCGCTTGATCTATAGTGAAATTCATTACTGTTTTCCCCACGAATGTAGGTCTCTACGACTGAACCACGCATATTTGTGATCAATTTATTTTTTTGTTCTGTCTATTTATCGTTTGATCGATTGGTTCTGCGTAACAATTGGTATCAAGGTCGATGGTTGATGGGCTCTGATACCAATTGGATATATTGACGGTGGATTCAACTAAATATATTGACAGGCTTAGACTTAAGCACCCTCTTGGCGATCTCCCCAAATGAAAATATCAGATTTTTGCTCCGCTCTCCCAATAAATGGTGCTAGAGCCGATGGTTGATTACTGACCCACTCTCAATATGTATTGATATTTGGTTAATATCTCAAGGAAAGAATTTGGTGGTCAATGTGGTTTTCGGGTTATTGGGTGTTGTGGTGTAGCAGTGTGGACCCGATGGATGTTGGTGAAGGTTCCTGTGGAGATGCATCTCAAAGACGAAATCTGGTGGCCACCATAGTTTCCGAGCCGCTGGACGTTGCGGTGTAGCAACGCGAGCCTGATGAGTGTTGTGAAGATTCAAGTTGAGATAAGTTGGTGTGGAATGATACTTGGATTAAGAGGAGAGCAAATTTAACACTGGAGTTCATACGTGAGGGAGAAATTGTTAGGATGTAAGTGTGAGTTATGTTAAATAAGTCCCACATTGAATAATTAACGTGATGTTGAGCAATTAATATATTCAAATCGATTCATAACTCATTGGCTTAAGCTTTTGAATGTAAATGAGTCCAACTGGGTATATTGACCGACTTGGACTTGAACTTCCTCTTGGTGATCTTTCTAAACAAAAGGATTAGACTTCTACTGTGTGCTCCCAACAATATCGTAGAATCCTCTCGTAACTACATGGAATCAATGCCATGACTAATTCTCTAAGTTTGTTGCCTTTGCATTTTGTCCCCTCTGTTGGTTCTTTTATGCAAATTTAACCCTCTAACTTATTTATTTGTGTGCTCGTGTCCCATGGTGAATAGCTATCATGATGTCGCGCGAACTTTTTATTTTTTTTATCCCTTTGAGTTTTTGATTCAACAAACTCTTCTACTTTCCGCGAAAAAAGAAATAAAAAAAAAGAAGTAAAACAACAAAGTAATATTTAGGTATACATTGAATCGAATTCAATTCAATGTACAATATTTCATTAAAAGATCTTGTATGATCTTCTTGACACAGACACATTTTTGTTCTCACAATAGTATTTCTAAATGGAATTGGAGACTAAACCTAAATTTGACCGAGGTTGAATCTATTTTTTATTTCTCTTTTCTCCTTTCTTTATTATACTTCTACTTATTATATTATATCGAATTCTATTTTATCAAAAAAAAAAAAAAAAAGGAAAGAGGGGGAGGGATAGTCACAAATCTTTTGATTCTATCAAATGGCACATGAAACGTAGACGATGACGTTTTGGGGGGACAACAGTGAACGTTCAGGATACATTTGGAGAGACGTGTGTGAACTCGACAATTAGGATGCACGGACTTTTCAACCATTAATTAGTCAATTACTTGAAAACAAAATACGTGAATACATTTGGAGAGACGTGTGGGCACTCGACAAAATCGGTTAGCAAATATTGAACGAGATCCAAGTCATTTTCAATGAAGACACGTTCTCCTTTTCTTCCTTTCGTTTTTCTACTTTAGGTCAGGGTCACGAAGCTTCTTGGCCAACACACGCGTTGCTTTGTGTGGGCTGCGGCTATATAAACACGACTCCTCCTTTGCGTAACGTTATCAAACCATCATCACATTGAGGTCTTTCTCTGTATCTCTCTCACTCATACAGATACTCACACAAAGAAGAAAAGATGGAGTTTTTAATCCAGCCAATTGCAGTAGCGACGGTTCTGGTCATCCTGACGGCATGGGCGTGGAGGGCGGTGAACTGGGTGTGGCTGAGGCCGAAGAGGCTCGAGAGGCTTTTGAGACAGCAAGGCCTCTCCGGCAAGCCCTACACCTTCCTGCACGGAGACCTCAAGGAGACATCGCGGTTACTCAAGGAAGCCATGTCCAAGCCGATCGCCGTCTCCGATGACATCAAGCCTCGCCTCTTGCCTTTCTTGCATCAATCCATCCAAACCTATGGTATGCACATCTTCATAGTGTCTCCGTGTATGGCAAATATATTTTCTTATTCGTTAACACACACTTATGGAGTTTCAGAACATCTGTGTTTATTTTCCTTTCTATTGGAAATTGATGCTTGCCCATTTCAAATTTTGGCAACCAAAAATGTTAGTAAACTTCGCCTGTGACCATGTCAATTTAACTACTACTTTTTGTACTGCAGGCAAAGGCTCGTTCGTGTGGATAGGACCAACACCAAAATTGTACATAACGAACCCCGAACAACTAAAGGAGATCTTCTCCAAGATAAACGACTATCCCAAGCACGCCTCCAATAGCCTGGTGAAGTTGCTTGCCGATGGACTTGTGACCCACGAGGGCGAGAAATGGGCTCGGCACCGGAAGATTATCAATCCGGCATTCCGCATGGAGAAGTTGAAGGTGACATGAAACTACACGCCGGGTGAAATGAATTGAACCACACACAATAATTAATGCCTCATGATTTTTGTTTTAATTCCTTCTTTGTTTGGTCTGCTATTCTGGCAGCTTATGTTGCCCGCTTTTCGTTCAAGTTGCACTGAAATGGTTGCTAGATGGGAAAATTTGGTATCCATAGAGAGATCATGTGAGGTCGATGTGTGGGTCGACCTTCAAAATTTGACCCGCGATGTGATCTCTCGGACAGCATTTGGTAGTAGCTTTGAAGAAGGCAAAAGGATCTTCGAACTTCAGGAGGAGCAATCCCTGCTTGCGCTTAAAGTTGTTCGATCGGTCTACATCCCCGGCTGGAGGTAAAATCTCTCTTCATCCATAAGCTAATTGAATCAAAATGAGCTTATGGATTACCATCATGACATTCCCAAAAATCCAACTATCTCGCAGGTTTGTGCCAACTAAGATGAACAGGAGGATGAAGAAGATAGATAAGGAAGTGGAGGCTCTGCTCATGGACATCATCCGTAGAAGAGAGAAAGCAATGAGGGGAGGGGAAGCTGCTGGTCACGATCTCTTGGGGCTATTGCTGGAGTCAAACATGAAAGAGAATATCGGAATGAGCCTTCACGATGTGGTCGAGGAGTGCAAGATTTTCTACATTGCCGGACAAGAGACCACTTCGGTCTTGCTGGTTTGGACCATGGTCTTGCTGAGCGTGCACTCCGATTGGCAAGCCCGAGCTAGGGAGGAGGTCCTCCAAATCTTCGGAAACGGAGAACCTGACCACGATGGGTTAAGCCACCTCAAGATTGTAAGTTCAATGCTCTTTTCCTCTTTTGTCGAGATTGGGACTCATAATAGGTCCAATCTCAAAAGTTCTTCACGAGCAATTTTTTTATCACATGGCACATGATAATCATTCTATCCTTACAAGATATATGATCATTTGCAATCCTTTGTAGGCGAAATGTTTGGTTAAAGATAACGCTGTCCTATGAAGATGAACATGACAATAAATTGATAGGAGCGTTTTCTTCTCACCCTTGGACGGAACTTGGATTTCACCTAAAAAAAATAACCTGAATTTTTCAAACAACATCCTCGAACAATTGTTACTGGATTATTACAATCAATTTCATTATCTTTGTGGATATTGATTTCACTAAAGTAGTCTTTCTCTGGCATCACAACCATAGACACACCTCTCTACCATATGACTTATTCTAGAGATTTGTTGCGATCAGATCACGATGATCTTGAATGAGGTCCTGAGGCTAGTCCCACCGGTGATTGAGCTGTCACGGATGGTTCACAAAGAAACAAAACTTGGGAAGCTGACCGTACCCCCCGGAGTCCAGCTCTCACTACCGATTCTCCTCATCCACCATGATAAAGAATTGTGGGGTGAAGATGCTGAGGAGTTCAAACCAGAGAGGTTCGCTGAGGGAGTGTCCAAGGCTACCAAAAATCGAACCTCCTTTTTCCCATTTGGAGGGGGCCCTCGTATATGCATTGGCCAAAACTTCGCAATGATAGAGGCAAAGATGGCGCTCGCCATGATACTTCAACAATTCACATTCAAGCTCTCTCCATCTTATAAGCATGCTCCATTCAGTGTCATCACCCAGCAGCCACAATATGGTGTTCAGGTGATCTTGCACAGGGCAAACTAGAAGTCAGGGGTGATTGGTAGTATATGTTAGTAATTAAATCAAATTCACGAATGTCCTACATGCAAGCATCTGGAATGCTCGCGTTTTAGGCCTAGTTCAATGTTTTGTAATTTCAAGTATCCTTGTAATGCTTGATACATGTATGAGTTATTTAAGAAAAAGATTCATGTAATAAGCCTATATAAAGGCAAGTCTCGTGATCCATTCTTAAGAAATAAGAAAATAAGAAAAAGAAATTCAATTTAATTTGAGAGTTTCTCTTATTTAATTTTGTTTGCTTCTCTTCCATTAATTTGAGACAAGTTGAGTGAATTTTGAGTGTTTCACTATCAAATTATTCTAGCCATGTAGACAAATATGTGCGTTGAAATAATGAAATATTCACCATTTTCCAAGTTTATGTATTACTGTCATTTTTTTTTTCACTTTTAAAACCCTAGTAATGTGTGAACCCGTCTACTCCTATTTAGATGCTAATCTTGTGACAAAAGAAAAAAGAAAAAAGATACTAATCCGGCCAATAAAGATTGCAATTTATTAGCCTCTTCCTTAATGATATAAGTGGGGAGCCTGATATAAGTGGAAATCTGACCTGAGAAGGGACTGCCAATATAAGCGGAACAACTACACTACCTGCGATAACAATCTCGTCGTGTTCTTCAAAACTGAAACCCCGAGATAAGTTGTCTTATCTTTTGACAGCTTGTGATCTAGTTGGATTCCCATTTTAGAAGAAAGGTTAATCAAGCTTAAGATTATCTACGCGAATATATTAGTTGATTGACAATCATCAAGTAACTATCCAATCATTATCAGTGTAAATGTCAAGTAACCGTTAGTAGTGGAGTCGACGCAACCTTCAAGTACTCACTAGTGTAGTGGAGTCGATGCAACTATATATCTATGTAACCATCATTTGTAGGCTATGAATACGTCAAGTGTATTCTTTGTAAAGTCCTGGATCAATCACAAAATTCAAACTTCTTCTACAAATTTGTTTTCTTTATTTTCCTGCTATTTAAATGGCTGGATAAGGTTGTCTCTAATCTATGTTCTTTTAAATTCCTCATCATTTACTTTCTTGTCCAAAATCAATAAAGGACTCCTTGCAGCCTTTGGTACTTTATCGACTTTTTGGTGGAACATATTTTTGACACACCCGTGGGACGCATTTTATTGATTCAAGGAGATTACAATAGTGACAATAAAAAATTAACAATAATGCAATAATATTATTTGGCAACAACAACCCATTGCCACCCATCCATGAGTAGCTTAGTTGGTTAGGGCGCATTTGCGATTGTGTGGTTAGGCGCACTGGTCCCAAGTTCGATTCTCCAAATGAGCATCTGTGATTTAAGTGGGGGGCCATGGCGGTGGGTTGCTGTGCTAGTCTCTCCCGATGAATAGTCGAGGTGTGCGCAAGCTGACCTGGACACCTTGATTAAAAAAAAAAAAAAACAACAACAACAACCCATTGCCACAAACTGATAACGGGGCTGCCCGCATTCCGAGTCCTCAGCCGCCAGAAGAATAACAAAGGGTAAACATCAGGGAGATGTTGATCTTCCAAGGCAATTCAGTGAAGAACCATTGAAGGAACTTGCACCAAATATCGGTATGACGTCGACCATGGGAAGATTGCTCGAAAAACAGCAAAATGATATGGCTAATTACGTTGTAACCTCATAGCGGAATGTTGTGAATGACGTTCAGATAAGGCCAGGATCGTTCAATCGACTACCAACATTCGAAGCTAATCTAGTGGTGTCGATATTCTAAATCTATTTCAATTGTACCATTTCAGTTTTAAACAATTTTTTTTGCTGGTCAATTTCTTCCGGTGAATTTTGGCCGGGCGGCCTTGACGTGGACATTAACCGACCAGCGACTCAATATTTCAATAATTTTTATGATTTTTTATGATTTCTTTTCCTTTTTCCTTTTTTTTCTTTTCCTCCCCTCCTCTTCGTCTTCCCCTTCTCCATTTTAGCTCCAGCTGGTTGCCGAGCCAGCGATCGGCCAAAGGATGACCGGGCGAGGCTCGATCTCGCCCGTCTTGCCATGACGAGGCTCGATCTCGCCAGGTAGTCGCCATCAAACCTCTTTTAACAAAGTGTCATTTGACAAAAGGCATCATGATATCAAATGACTTAATCAGATAGCACATAAAACATCAACGACGACGTTTTAGAGGGGACAGTGGTCAATGTTTTGTATACTCTCATTCGATGCGACCGCTCTTTGCTCGCCCCAGGACAAAGATCTTGCGTCAGCGCTAAGCTCACTGCATTTCATGCTTTATGTTCATTTGATGGCCCATCTCATGAAAAGATTTTGTTGAGACCCCTGAGAAAGCTTGTTAGATTGTGCAAGATGGAAGCGAAAATCTACAATAAAGAGGCATTTGGAACTTATAAGCATTCAAATTCAATGAAGTCGGAGAGTGGAGGTGTGCAAACTGTTGGGAAATTTCGTCGAAAATGGGATGAATAATGGAATCAAACTTTAAGGCGTGTAATAACTTTCTTTAAGGATTTATTTATCCCACAACGTTGCTTATGATTTCCAGCAAATATCCTCCAGGATACAACAAAGTTTCAGCGAGAATAGGAGATAACAATTCTGATATTTCTCCAGGATATCTCTAGGAAACAAATGGAAAAAAAACTGTATTTCTCTTGTATTCAAAAAGCAAAAATTGAGAGAATAAGTGAAGATGATTATGAAAATGAACAAAACACTTGAATGTATAATAAGAATGAACACACCTTTTATCATCCGAAAAGTAATTAATTTTCATGCTACTCTTCGTGTCTAAACAGTTTATTCAATCATATCTTTTTTATGTATGAATCGGTAGTTATTTTCGAAAAGACGCAAACATTCGATAGGTCGTAAAACTGCCTTAGAAAATAACCGTTGATTGAATAGACGCAACCTTTCAAAGGTCGTTAGAATCCTTCGAAAACAGTCGCACTGTTTCACTAGAAAATGATGGTAATTGCTGATTTGCGCCAAATTTAGTCCACGTGCTCATCTTTTCAATGTGAGACAAGGCACCTCTTAGTTTGTTTTTACGAACAAACCACCAACAATCCCCCACTTTGTTTGAAAAAATAAAATTACAAAAAAAAATTCTTATAAAAATTACAGTCCACATTTCCATGAAATTAATATACATATATAATGGTCTCTTTCGAGTTAGACCTTTATTTAGTGTAAATATCTCGAAACTCTATCAAAGTTACAAGTAGCTTTGCTTTAAACTTGTTACTCTATGTAATAGAATCATATATACTACACATTAATTAGCCTCTTATTTTAGCGATAAGTTCATATTTACTCAGCACTATTATGGCATTGTGCTTGTACCTATTTCATGAACTCTCTAGAAAGCAACCTTGAATTTTGTAAGAAGCGGCACCACTTCTAAGCCCATATATGTGAAGTATTATCACATATTTCTGTTACTAATAAACACGTTACTAAATCGTATTATACTTTTTTAAGAGTATAACTTAACTTCTAAACGTAACAGACAATACCGACTTCTCATGTTCGAGCTAGGGTCAGCATCAAATAATCACTTTCAGTAACTTGTTTTTACCCATTAAACCTTATAACTAGTGATGTGCTAGTATAAGGTTGGGTCACCATTACCGACAATTTTAGTTAAAGGGTTTTAGCCTATTTCTTTTGAAGTCACATTTACCACGTCTCTTGTTAAAGTCTTTGTAAAGAAATTAACCACATTCTTACTTGACCTCACCTAGACAATTGTTATCGTACCATCTTTAATCAATTGTCTCACACACTTATGCATTATGCAAATAAGTTTAGACATTTCATGTGACATTCTGATTTTCAGTCAATTTCAGGCTCATTGATGAGAAGAGTATATTTAGAGATGTGCTTCAGTTATATTCCGCTCGAACCTGATCAATTCGAGTAGACTGACCAAAGGGAAAAGGCTAACGCGGGACGAGGTACGTGGACTTGGGGAACTTGGATATGAAATGACGCTTTGGCCATAAGGATTGTCGAGGAAACTAGTGATAGACCCTCACAATTATATGATAACCAAAGCTGCTAGTAATTAACGAGCCCTAAACGTGATATGAATCACAGGATTGATGCACGTAATGTCTGTAAAAATCGCTTGTCGATTCGGGATAGGCTGGAACTACGTCTGATAGAGAAAATCATCAAAAACGAGCCTTGAAAGATTGAAAATAGAAAATCAAGAATTCCAACGTTATTCGGATTGGTCGTCGCCCTGTTGGAGATTTTTTGGAGCGAGAAAAACGACGTTTTGAATGTCGGGAGTAAAATGACCGTTTTGCCCCTCAAGCTTAAAGCTTTGCCCTTGCGCTTGAAGAAGGGAAAATTGGACAATAAACCCCTCAGGGCTGCCAAAAATGAAGATTAAATGAGGGCCAATGGATCACATTAGGAAGACAAGGAGGACAAGTGTCACAAGATGGGCAAGTGTGGTCATTTCACCTTTTTGGCCACCTACCATTCCACCATTTGACTAAGGCCTTGAAAATATAGTATTTTCTCTCTCCTCACCTCATTATTTTCTGCCAGACCACCTCAAGAGAGAGAGAGAACAGCCGACAATCACCTCATCTTCTTCCTCCTTCATTCTGCACCGGCGACAATTTCTGGGACCACTGTTCGCCGGCCGCGATGGCCATCTCCGACCACTTTTTGACTTCCAGCCAGCCACACCAACAAAGATCTATGTCTTTCCGACCTCTTCGAAGTGGAATCGGGTCATTTGGAACACCGAGGAGTCCGGAGCAAGGATTCTCCCGAGAGTCGACGGAATCTGCTCCAATCTGAGGTAGGTCCGGTTTCTGACCTGTTTAGTGGCCAAAATCTTGGATTTTTGAGCTGAAATTTCGTGGAGACTTAGTAGACTTGTAGATGAATTTGTGATAAAAAGTTGAGATGGATTTGATTAAGTTTTGACCACGAACCGGCCTTGTAAACTTTTCCCAGAAAATTGCCAGATTTTGTGCCTGGAGGAATCGGCGACGTTCGGCGAGTTTCCAGCGACCAACCGACCTAAAAATCACGGTGAGCCTCTTGGACCCTTAGATAAACATGTTAAAAGGCTGGATGATGATTGAATGTTGGATTTGAAGTTAAATTTAGGGCTGGTTGTACTCGGATTGCACAGAATCGAGAAGATCCGGTTCGGTTCTGTGCAAAACCGAATCTATGGGGCTGATAATGGTCGGATTATACATCTCAAATTGATGATTGAGGCATGTTATGATGATGAGGAATATGCTATGGAGACTTGGGGTTCATGGATGGTTGAATTGGATTGGAAATTGACATAATTGATTGGATTTTTTTAAGTTGCGCATTGAGTTCGAAATTGGACATTGAGGGCCGAAACTTTGGAGGCTCAAGAGGAGTAAAATTGTGATGTTGAAATCAAGGTAAGGGGATCCCTAACCCTATGTTAAGACAATTGGACTCGATTGGGTTAGTCGAGGCTTGAATTGATCAATTTATGAGAATTTATTCAAGTGGGTAGCTTGGTGAGATACTAAGATGATATAGGATGATTGTGAGCGATATTGTGTCTGCATGAGTTGTTTGCCATGTTCGGATATTGTTGATTTGCGTGGCATGCCACAAGGTTCTCGAATTTCATTTGAACTTACACTTGTCGTTGAATGTGCAATTGAATGGGAAATCATGGTATGATACATGGTTGTGGCATGAATATAACATGGCGAAACCTTGAGGCGTATGAGACGTGAGGCAGGAAAATATATACCCTGATGCGATGAGATTGTGGGGTGGAGTTGAAATTGAGTGGCGCCCTAATGCGACAAGATCGCGGGGTTGTGATGGCTACGGTCCTGATGCGAGCTATTCGCGGGATGGATTTGTGAGAATACCCTAATGCGATAGGATTGCGGGGTTGAGATGGCCATGGTCCTGATGCGACTTATTCGCGGGACGAAGTATGAGATCTTGATATTGGCCTAGAGATTTGTCGGAACCTGATGCATTTACGTTGGTTACCGACGACGGTCAGAGGCATCTACGCGGACTGAGCCTGAGGCGACATGATCGTGGGCTGGAAATTGAATTGAGAAATGAGAAAGGATGAAAAGGATGGTTGTGGCGATGTGGCAGGTGAGTCGTGTGCGAACTTCTGAGTGTTTTTATGAGACTATGGTAGCCTGACTGTCACCTGTGTTTTATTATCTGAGTTTGAAGTGATTGATTTGTCTGGAGTTGAATTATTGAAGATATGACTGCTTGAGTGTACGGTCGGCCTAACTTAGGGTTAGAACCCACCTTACTGAGATTTATATCTCACCTTAGTGTGGGCTTCATTTTTCAGGTTTGCAGGTGAAGGTACCACGGGCTTGTCGAGGAATGACATTTGAAGAGATAGTTGACCATTTGTATTTATAAATGAATTACCAATTGTGGATATTGAGATTGTACTCCAAAGTTTGAATTAGGAGTTGATCTTTTAGTAATTGGCTAAGGTAATTTGATGTATTTGTCCTAAGTCATTGTATGTGGTTGTATCCATATAATAAAAGAAGGCATCGCTTCCGCATGTGTATTTCTATATGATAGTGGCCGATGGATCTTGGAGTAAAATGTCAAAGGTATGGCACGAAGGGATGTTCGCGCGCTCGGTAGGTTCGGGGCGTGACATCCCCGCTTGTTTGGTATCATAGCAAGGTTGGCCCGATCGAATGTGATTGAGACTTGGAGTAATAAGGAGCGATGACTTGGGGACAGTTAGAAATTGAGTCCTATAGGACTAAGCATGGATTGCTGGATCTTGAGGATAGTAGGCTTGAACTTGTGAGGCATTCTAATGGTCCTAGAGTTGACTTTAATGGATGACCTTGAGTTACGTGGTGATTAAAGCTTAAGTGGAAGCAAGCTGAGATGTGAGAGTCATGAGCATGGATTCTGAGGTAGTAATTGTGCTTGAGAATAATAGAGAATTGCTTATGAACGAAGGGTCAATTGAGGTGTATGATTGTGATCTTGATTTGTCGATGACCCAACTTGAGGAGTACGAATTATAAAGAGACGGCTGATATTAGTGGATTCAGGTTTGAATTGCATGAGATTTTGATGGTTTTAGTTATCGATTGTTATTGGCAACGTTGGATGATATGAGTTGAGATGGATACGAAGATTACCTGAATCGAAGATCAGCTGTGATCGGATGCATGAGGAGTTGATTTGAATGCTGACTGGACTTGAGGTTTGTAATGGAATATGGGCAATTGATCCGTGAGATATGACGGTCATGCTGTGCCTATGTTTATGGCTTTGAAACAAAAGTCGATGAGGGTGCATGCAATGACTTGTCGCTGTTGGACTTGATAAACCGTCGCTTGGTATGTGACGAGTTGATGGGATACCTATAAACTGTAATGAAACATGATATGGGATATGTGGAACGGGGCTTTCTCCGTAGATGTATGGCTTGAAACAACCTGCATCGGCCAGATCTGATGAGGGCGGGGAGTGATCGTCGGGCTGAGAGGTTCGGACTAGGAGCAGCTCCTAGCAGGCTTTTAAGATGGCAGAGGCAGGAATGACTTAAGTCATAACTTGAAAGGGGAAGCTTAGGTATCATGTTAAGTCCAATCGTGGATAAGGGATGTGCGGCACGGGATCGATTCTCATCTGGAAAGATTGAAAATGGCATGACCATTGTGATAATGCCTGTGAGTGGCATGATTAAAAGATTTGTACTTGACAGTGGATGCCCTTGGGAAAAAGAAAAGTGATGGTCGTAGTGGGCCTGTTAGGCATGTTTGATGATTAGCTTCGTGTGATTGGCTTGGTCAAGATATAACTGAGAAGTTAGATGGCGTATGGGTTTATACCCGTGGAACCGAGGCACGTTGAGATGAGATAGTCTGTTGTGACAATGCTAGAGAGGCGGATGCCTTTAGGCCTAGAGTATGAGCCTTTGACCTAGTGAATCGCTGTCTTGAGTGCCTATTTGACAGTTGCCTAGTGGAGGCTAGCCTTGTAGTAACCGTCAGATGAATAGTTGCCTTGTTGAGACTGGCTTGAGGAATAATTGCTGACCAAGGGTGATTTGAGATCTTTAAATACTTGGCTAACAGTGGAGAAATTTCTATGTGTCATCAGAGAGTTGTTTTAGAACCACTGATGGTTGATAGCGATGAATGATGACATGAGCAGCTTGAGACTGCCGGATTGAGTAAATGACTTAAGTCTTGGATTCCTGGAGGGAATCATAGTGGTGCAAGTGACATGAGAATTTAATAAGATTGAAGGACCAAAGTATGGTCGCTAGAGTAGCACTTGGCTTGTGTATGTGAGATACGAAAATATCCAAGAACTAAGATGGATCATGAGAATTGAGTAAAGATGAATAACCAGAACGGAGTGATTAACTCGAGTTTGTGAACCACATGAGACCCAAGAGTTGAATAGGTCGTGAAAACTTTAAATGGAAATGAGGAAATTGGCTGGTTAAGCAAGCTCGTGGAGGAGTTGTCAAGATTCTCTAAGTCACCGTGGTGATAAAGGCTAGTATTGCTGAGTTAAAGTGATGGGAGTCACGAAAAATGTGACTCTGAGATTGAATGTGTGGGAAGAACCAAGAGAGCTTGGAAAAGCTTGTGAAGCTAGGTATAAGAATGAGATTGACTGAGTTTAATGGAAGGAAGAAAGTTGAAATTACCTCCTTTGGATTGAGGATCTTGATAAGGAAAACCTTGGAGGTTTGAGTACACTGAAGAAAGAAAGTGATCCTGGTAGTACTAGCCTAAGAGGCTATAGTGGATTGGTGAAAGGTCACTAAGGGAAAGATTTCCTTGAAGGCATGAGATCTGCCTAGACTACCTTTGTTGAGTTGGTCGATGTGAAGTATCATCCTGAGATTGCTTGAAAGCAAGGGTTGTTTGGATCCTAATACTATTGCAAGGATCATGGGATGATCGGTCAATATGAGACAGAATTTTCAAGATCGCCTTCATATATGGCAAGGGTGGTCAAGGATCCTTGAATAAGACAAGTAGATCCCTGAATGGATTGGAATGTGAAAGCCTTGTAGCTAGAGGTTATTCCTGACTCCGAGGAGTGTTAATGAGATGTAGTAAGAGAAGTGAATGATCGAAAGGCATGTGAGTAGTAAGTCTTTTCTGTTGTGAATGAGGTCGAAGAAGAATCGACATGCTAGATTGCCTGAAGTTAATGATTTTCTGGGATCGATTGATTGAAGTGGAATCATGAGAGATGAAATCATGAGTTGCTATTCCCTAAAGAATAGGGCATTGTTCTTAAAGGGCGATTGGACGATAAATTGGTCATTGACGAAAGGAAAAGTGAACTGACATGATAGTCTTGACTAGTTATGATTCTAGTGAATGATTTAGTAAGCGAAATGAACGCTTGAAGAACATTTGCAAAGTGATTTAAGGTAATCGAATTGACCATTTGGCAAGTGAACTGGTGAGGACCCAATGATGAACAGACATTGTCACTGGAGGTGACTGAGTTAAGGGAAAAAGAATGTGAAAGCATGGTGGCATTTGAATCCTAAAGTAAAGGTGTCGCCGTTGGCGCAGACTCTAAGATTGTCGTCCTAGGGAATGGGAAGGACAAGGTGAATTTGAAGTGAGAAAATACTATAGAGTTGTGTAGTTTTTTCCTTAGGGTAAGAGACTCTATTGTAAAAGGAAGAAAGACTTTAAATTGTCTAAGCATGATGAATGAGCATCTATACCAAGGAAGAGGACGTAGAACTTGAACGACTACTGAAAGTGAAGTCAGAGAGACAGTCTTTTGGAAAATGTTGAATTCCAGGATGATGGTGACATTCGGTGGAACGAACAGAATTGGGATAATATTGCCTTAGTGAGTATGGGACTCAGAGGTTGAAGCATTAATGCTCCTTGAGGAAAGAGTGACAAGAGTAAACAAAATACTGTGCGGTCCTAGAAGAGACCCATGACGACAAAGAACCAAGGTCTGAGCTTTCAAGTGAAAAGTGTGAGGAATAATAGAAAGAAGTTGATATAAGTTGAATTAAGTGCCCAAGGAATGGTTGAGTTGGGCGTTACCGTCTTAAGAGATGATGGTTGAACTCATGTAGGGAGCCATGAGAAACATGAACAGTTTTTGAGAGTGTCATGTGGGCTCTAAATAAATGCCTATTGCGTGCTAAATGTGAAGGACGCTAGTTGTAGACCAGATGAAGTAAGACTCACGCATTGAAATAAGCGATAAATCCCTTGAGGATTGGAATGAGTGATGAATCGACTATAGTCGATGTGAATTGCGAGGAGTTGAGATTTACTGAGATTGGTGAATGGCAATGGACGGATCGTGGGAAGATTCCCCACAAGAGCTGTTCCATTGGTAAAATGGATGAGGGACCAAATGTAGCGCGAATGGATGAAAGGACGAGAAAAGAGTTTTCGAGAACTCGAGTTAAGCTAATGACTGCGCTGTTTATGACAAATTCCAATTGAAAATTGAAACGCATATGAGGGCCGCAATGACGCGACGAGAATAGAATTTGAGGCGTAACAAGACAACAGGAAATGGATATTGCTTGTACGTTGTAACAATAACGCCATGTGAATTGGCATGCTTAGAGCACGATTAGAGTGGCTTACGAATGTCATAGTGATAAAGTTGAGAAAGGTTGTTTGAGTGAAAAGATGTTGCAAGGCTACACTTACCACAATGGTATAAAGTAGCAGTTTCCCGAGAGGAAATTGAATGAGAGGCAACGCCGAAGGATGAAGTTGCTTGTGAATATGAGAGCGTTGCCTAGATAAAGAAAAGACCTCGAGAATTATGTGGGCTATAAGAGATTGAGAGCATGGATTGCCTAAAGGAAGTTGAAAACGAAGCACATGGAATAAAGAGACCGCCCAAGTATTGTTGTAGCGATATCCGTATCGCTAAGGAAGAGTGAATTGTTTAACGGATGCTTACAATAAAGAGTTGAGCATGGTATAATTAGCGATGGAGGGATTGATTTTCCCTCAAGAAATAAGAGATTCAACTCTAAAATTGGAAGTTCGCTAATGGACTAATGTGATGGCTACTAGAAACACCTAGCCTTAAGGTCAGAAGGAAATTGAGGTGTACCATGGTTAAACGTCGATACTGGACGGACTATAGAAATGGATGGAACCCTTGAGGCCTATGAATGGACGTACGAGTCCAGTATTGAAAGGAAACCTAAGAACATGACCTCATTGAAATTCAAGGAGAGAATTATGGTGTTTCCTGAGGATGACACAAAGATGCGCTAAGATACACACACACACACACACACACACACACACACACACACACACACACACACACACACACACACACATATATATATATCGATGATGAGGAGAAAGTCGAAGTTGGTCTATTTAGTAGTTGAGCACTAGACGTGTCAATGGAAGGAAAGGAAATGACGACGAAAGTGGAAGGATCACTTTGATCCAGGGGAAATCTTCGGATGAAATCGAGAATGGATTACTACAGAAGTAGTCATGGAATCATTTGAGGAGTTAAGAGAGACATAACTCAATTTGATTAGTGGAGGGTAAACTGATAAAGCCCTTGAATCTTTGTCGGCGTGAAAGGAAGTTTGAAGTGGGCAATACGCCAAATGGTATGGACAAATGAAAGAGATAAGGTGAGCGCTCGAGGAAAAGCGCCTGATAAAGGATAGGAATACCAAAAGAGGATGGAGAGAAGCCTATTGTATTGAGGACTGAAAGAGACAAGTGCCAGACGAAAGATGGCCTTAGGTTGGAAAGGATTATACAGAAGAGTGAGGGTGCGACAAGGCGCCAATACCCCAAGGGATTGGATGGGTAGAAGGTTGTGAATTTCGAGGACGAAATTTCTTTAAGGGGGGAAGAGTTGTGACATTCTGATTTCTGGTCAATTTCAGGCTCATTGATGAGAAGAGTATATCTAGAGATGTGCTTCAGTCGTATTCCGCTTGAACCTAATCAATTTGAGTAGACTGACCAAAGGGGAAAGGCTAACGTGAGATGAGGTACGTGGACCTAGGAAACTCGGATAGAAAATGGTGCTTTAGCCATAAGGATTGTCGAGGAAACTAGTGATAGACCCTCACAATTACATGACAACCAAAGCCGCCACGAATTGACGAGCCCTAAATGTGATATGAATCACAGGGTCGATACGCGTAATGTCTGCAAAAGCCGCCCGTCTGTTCGAGATAGGCTAAAACCACGTCTGATAGAAAAAACTATCAGAAACGAGCCTTAAAAGATTGAAAATGGAAAATCAAGAATTCCAACGTTATTCGGATTGGCAGTCGACCTATTGGAGATTTTTCGAAACGAGAAAAACGACGTTCTGAACGTCGGGGGTAAAATAACCATTTTACCCCTCAATCTTAAGACTTTGCCCTTGCATTTGAAGAAGTGAAAATTGGACAATTAACCCCTCAACGCTGCTGAAAATGAAGATTAAATGAGGGCCATTGAATGACATTGGGAAGACAAGGAGGACAAGTGTCACAAGGTGGGCAAGTGTGGTCATTTCACCTTTTGGCTACCTACCATTCCACCATTTGACCAAGGCCTTGAATATATAGCATTTTCTCTCTCCTCACCTCATTATTTTCTGCTAGACCACCCCAAGAGAGACAGAGAACAGCCGACCATCACCTCATCTTCTTCCTCTTTCATTTTGCACCGGCGACAGTTTCTGGGACCACTGTTCGTCGGCCACGACGGCCACCTCCGACTAATTTTTGACTTCCAACTGGCTACACCAATAAAGATCTATTTCTTGTCGACCTCTTCGAAGTGGAATCGGGTCATTTGGAGCACCGAGGAGTTCGGAGCAAGGATTCTTCCGAGAGTCGACGGAATTTGCTCCAATCTGAGGTATGTCCGATTTCTGACCTGTTTAGTGGCTGAAATCTTGGATTTTTGAGCTCAAATTTCATGGAGACTTAGTAGACAATTTGAGATGGATTTGATTAAGTTTTGACCACGAACCGGCCTTGTGAACTTTTCCCAAAAAACTGCCAGATTATGTGCTTGGAGGAACCGGCGACGTTCGACGAGTTTTCGGCGACCAACTGACCTAAAACTCACGTTGAGCCTCTTGGACCCTTAGATAAACATGTTAAGAGGCTGGATGATAATTGACTGTTGGATTTGGAGTTGAATTTAGGGCTGGTTGTACTCAGATTGCACAACCGAGAAGAACCGGTTCGGTTCTGTGCAAAACCGAATTTGTGGGGCTGATAATGGTCGAATTATAAGTCTCAAATTGATGATTGAGACATGTTATGATGATGATGAATATGCTATGGAGACTTGGGGTTCATGGATGGTTGAATTGGATTGGAAATTGACGTAATTGGTTGAATTTTGTTAGGTTGCGCATTGGGTTCGAAATTGGACATTGAGGGTCTAAACTTTGGAGGCTCAAGATGAGTAAAATTGTGATGTTGAAATCAAGGTAAGGGGATCCCTAACCCTATGTTAAGACGATTTGACTCGATTGGGTGAGTCGAGGCTTGAATTGATCAATTTATGAAAATTTATTCAAGTGGGTAGCTTGGTGAGATACTAAGATGATATAGGATGATTGTGAGCGATATTGTATATGCATGAGTTGTTTGCCATGTTCAGATATTGTTGATTTGCGTGGCATGCCACGGGGTCTCGAATTTCATTCGGACTTGCACTTGTCATTGAATGTGCAATTGAATGGGAAATCATGGTACGATACATGGTTGTGGCATGAATATAACATGGCAAAACTCTGAGGCGTATGAGACGCGGGGCAGGAAAATGTATACCCTGATGCGATGAGATCGCGGGGTGGAGTTTAAATTGAGTGGCGCCCTGATGCGACAAGATCGCTGGGTTGTGATGGCCACGGTCCTGATGCGAGCTGTTCGCGAGACGAATTTGTGAGAACACCCTGATGCGACTGGATCGCGGGGTTGAGATGGCCATGGTCCTAATGCGACTTATTCGCAGGACGAAGTATGAGATCTTGATATTGGCCTGGAGATTTGTCGGAACCTGATGCGTTTACGCGGCTTAGGTGTCGTCTAAGATTTTTTTTATAAAAAATCAAATTTTTATTATTATTAAAAAATGATTCGGACTGGGTTGACCCGACCCACTCGGGTCGGATACCCGGCCGTGACCTGAACTCGCGAGACCCACACACCGAAACGACACCATTTCTCTTTTTTATTTTTCGATTTAATCCGATTTAATCCGATGGTTCCTATTAAACCACATGGCTAATCTACAATCATTAGATCGGTTGACTTAAACCTACGATTTAGATCAGAAGACGACTATTCCTTAGTCGTTCGATCTGATTATTTAGATCTACGGCCAAGATCAAACGACTAGGCTAATCTACGACCATTCGATCAGATTAATTATTTTTTGAAAATTCGATTTTTATTAACAGTTATGAACTGATCGAACGACCACCAAGCCAACACGTGGCGCAACTTATACCGTTAGATCAACCAACATACTAACTTCTGACTCTAACGGCTTTGCTGACTCGGCAAACACGTGGACCTATCATAAGACGACACCTAAGCCATTGACTCTTTGATCAGCCACGTCAACTTCGTCTTTAACCTCCCGGCATAACCTAAACGAACGGCTACGAATCTTCGATGACAATCCAATGGTGGAACCTCGACGAAATCACTTGAGGCCGGCGCCAATCGACTCGTCTCATCATCGCACGCAACATATCGCACAATCAAACACGATTATTCACAAGAGCCAAACTAATCAAGCTTCAATCAGTTCGGCAATGACTATTCTAATCAAGCAACATAGAGCATATTTGATTAATTCCTTCACATGATCGCTATTAAATGAGTCCATAAGACTTACCTACAGGTTAGATTGACCCGGTAAGGTCTAGGATAATTTAGACAAGTTTTGACTGAATCGGCAATGGCGATGAGGTTCGAATGCGAGGTTTGACTCGATTTCAATGCAATCAAAATGCAAAGACATGCTTAGTGATGTCTCAAATGTAATTTGCACACATCAATTGTAAGGATTAATGTGACATTCTGATTTCCGATCGATTTCAGGCTCAGTGATGAGAAGTGTGTATCTAGAGATGGATTTCAATCGTATTTCGCTCGAACCTGATCAATTCGAGTAGACTGACCAAAAGGGAAAGGCTAACGTGAGACAAGGTACATGGACTTGAGGAACTCGAATAGGAAATGACGTTTTGGCCATAAGGATTGTCGAGGGAACTAGTGATAGACCCTCGCAATTACATGACAACTAAAGCCACCACGAATTGACGAGCCCTAAACGTGATATGAATCACGGGGTCGATACGCGTAATATCTGCAAAAACCGCCTATTGGTTCGGGATAGGCTGAAACCACATCTGATAGAGAAAACTATCAGAAACGAGCCTTGAAAGATTGAAAATAGAAAATCAAAAATTTCAATGTTATTTGGATTGGCCGTCGCCCTATCGAAGATTTCCGGAACGAGAAAAACAATGTTCTAAACGTCAGGGGTAAAATGACTGTTTTGACCCTCAAGCTTAGGACTTTGCCCAAACAATTGAAGAAGGTATTTTGGACAATAAACCCTCTCAATGCTGCCAAAAATCAAGAAGGAATGAAGGCTGTTGGATCCTCTTGGGAAGACAAAGTAACAAGTGTCACAAGATTAACCATGGACTAGTCAAGTCCAACTTTTGCCACCTACCATTCAAACCCCATTGACCAAAATTGGATAAAAGAACTCTCTCTCTCTCTCTCTCTCTCTCTCTCCTCTCTGTTGGCCGGCCATTTGCCCAAGAAAACCACCGAGACCATCACAGCTTTTTCTTCTTCTTCTTCTTGCCTCTCTGCACCGGAGATAGATTCTGGGCCTCCTGTTCGCCGCCCACGTCGGCCACCTCCGGCCATTTTCTGACTACTGACTGATACACCAACAAATATCCATGTCTTGCCGACCTCCTTGAAGTGAAATTGGGTCATTTGGAGTCTCGAGGAGCCCGGAGCAAGGATTCTCCCGAGAGTCGACGGAAACTGACTCAATCAGAGGTAGGTCCGGTTTCTGGCCTGTTTGATGGCCGAAATGTTGGAGTTTTGAGCTCAAACTTTGTGGATACTTAGTAGACATGTAGATGGTTCTGTGGTAAAAATTGGGGCTTGATTTGATTAATTTTTTACCGCAAACCGGCCTTGTGAATGTTGCCCAGAAACTGCCAGATTCGTGTTTGGAGGAACCGGCGACGTTCGTTGAGTTTCCGGCAACCAATCGACTTCAAATATTCGGTGAGCCTCTTGGATCCTTAGATAAACATGTTAAGGGGTAGGATGATGATTGAATGATGAATTTAGAGTTGGATTGAGGTTGGTAGCTCATGGCATGCACAGAGCCGTGAAGAACCGGTTTGGTTCTGTGCATGGCCGAACCTTAGAGGGCTGTGATTGTTGGATTATAAGTCTCAAATTGACGTTTAAAGCATGTTAAGATGTTGAGGATTATGCCATGGAGAATTAGGATTCATGAATGGAGGAATTGAGTATGGAAATTGATGAAATTGGTTGAATGTGCTAGGTTACGCATTGAGTTCGGTATTGGACATTGGTTGGCCGAAACCTAGGGGCTTCAAGAAAGAGAAATTTGTGTTGTCAAGCCAAGGTAAGGGAATTCCTAACTTTATGCTAGGAAGATTGGACTCCATTGGGTGAGTCATGGATTGAATTGGTTGAATTAAGGTGATTTTTCTAAAGAGATAATCTTGTTATGTCCTAAGACGTTATAGGACGATCTTGTGTGATATTGGATGTGCCTGAGTTGTTTACCATGTCCAGATTGCGTTTGATCTGTTTAGCATGCCATGAATCTAGAGTTGTGCTTGAATTGCACATGTCGTCATGTATAAAGAGCTATTTAGAAATCATGGCACAAGTGTGGCATGGCAAGGCCCTAAGACGTATGAGACGCGGGGCAGTAGATTTATACCCTGATGCGATGTGATTGCGAGATGAAACTGATGTGATGTGGCGCCTTGATGCGATGTGATCGCAGGGTTGAGATAGCTACGGTCTTGATGCGATTTAATCGCGGGACGGAGAGACCCTGAGGCGTAAGAGACGTGGGGCAGGAAAAGTAAACCCTAATGTGACGAGTTCACGGGGTGGAATTTGATGTGATGTGGCACCCTAATGCGATGCGATCACGGGGTTAAGTTAGCCACCGTCCTGATGAGAGCTATTCGCGGGACGGATGTGTGAGAATACCCTGATGCGATAGAATCGCGGGGTTGAGATGGCCATGGTCCTGATGCGACTTATTCACGAGACGGAGTATGAGATCTTGATATTGGCCTGGAGATTTGTCGGAACCTGATGCGTTTATGCGGGTTATCGATGGCGGTCTGAGGCATCTACGCGAACCGAGCCAGAGGCGACATGATCGCAGGCTGGAAATTGAATTGAGAAATGAGGCAGGATGGAAAGGATGGTCGTGGTGAGGTGGCAGGGTGAGTCGTGTGTGAACTTCTGAGTGTTTTATGAGACCATGGTAGCCTGACTGTCACTTGTGTTTGATTATCGAAGTTTAAAGTGATTGATTTGCCTTGAGTTGAATTATTGGAGATATGACTGCTTGAGTGGACAACCGGTTTAACCTAGGATTAGGACCCACCTTACTGAGATTTATATCTCACCCCAGTTGGGGCTTCATTTTCAGGTTCTAGGCGAAGGGAGCGTGAGCTTGCCAAGGAGCGGCATATTGAAGGGATAGTTGGCCAGCTGTACTTAAGAGAGTTACAGGATAAGGAATTATTTATTTTTATTATTCATGGATTGTGAATTAATAGATGATATTTTGATGTATCTGTCCTAAGTCATCGGTTGTTGTATTTATTTCGAGATTGGAGTTAGCATCGCTTCCACAGGTACGATTCTTTCCGCGCACTAAGGGAATTAGCCGTTGGATCCTAGAGCTGTCATTCAGACATGAACGACATTGACAGGGATGTTCGCTTGCTCGCCGAGTTCGGGGCGTAACAATTAAGGCCAAAACATAGATCTCCCATTAACGAATAGAAGCCAAGTTTTGAAGTTCGACCTACCTGTTCTCGCTATTTAAGGTGGCACGGCTAGTGTCGATTGCTTTCTGGAGCTTCAGGCAAGCTTCCAAAGTCTTTCTTTGGCTTTTGTTTGGCTGGAGACGGCCTAACTAGCGCCTTACAATCGAGCTCGAATTCTCGACAGTGGGAACCGGGGAATAAGCTCTCTCTCATTCTCTCTCTCTCTCTCTCTCTCTCTCTCTCGACTTTGTTAATCTTCCCGAATAGAATGAACCAATCCCCCACTCTCGGAAGCCTTCAGAGGCTATATACCTCATTGAAATTTTTCCACCGATTGCTTGAGTGTATACCAGCTTCAATTGCACGTGAAGTCACGTGTCTTTCTATCCAAATGGTGTCAGAGATGATGGGCATTCCGTCCAACTCCGTTTGGTTCTCCGGCAGGTTTAATCTTGCGCAAATTTGGCACGGATTTAAGCTGTATTTTAAAAATGTTGACTTTTGTAGGTCCTGACCGGCCAATTGCTCTCTACTCCGACAACGTCGAACAACGCCGCCGGTGTTAATTGACATGGAGGGGCGAGGGTGACAATACGCCCACCATTTCTTCTTCAATTATCTGCGAATTGGCCTTCAATTTGATGATCAAAATCACCTTGGGGATTGTTCATCTGTGCAGGATTCTGAGGAAGAAGACAATATTGTAGCAAACCGGTTCGTCCGGTCCGACCGGGCAGTCTGACCGGTTAGAACCGGTTCTGACTTGTTTTTCCCAAAATTAATCCTAATTTGAGTGAAACTTTTACAAATTGAACCTCAAAATCGAATTTATGGCATGAATATTGTATAAAAAAGTGATTTTGCCCAAAAGTTCACGACAATTTTTATGAAAACCCCAAATTTTCACTTAATTGCAAATTGAAAAAGTATGCAATTGAGGGATCAAACGGTCAAATTGTACCAAACTACCTATGCAAATCGACTTAGAATGATGAAATGCTTTGGGTAGTGGCTTTAATTGGCAAAGTTGGTCCTTGAATTGAAAGTAATTTCAATTATACCCAAATTCAAGGACTAAATTGCAATAAAGTATGCAATTTTGCCCAATTCATGTAATTGAATAATTTTTGCAAATAATTGGATTAAATTGCAATGAAGGATAATTAGATTGAATGTCAAGACTCTAACAATGTCAAAATTGTAAATTAAAAGACTCAATTGACATTTTTTTATCAAATTCAATCATATGTGTAACAAAGAAACACATAAAATTGAAATTTAATTTGAACTTTTTATGAGGTAAAAAATACAAGGGAATTAAAAGAAAAATATTGACTATTTTTTCATATTTTTGTGACCTCAAATGCTATTTTTCTTGAATTTTGATCTATTTTCCTATTTTTTGAAAATATCTAAAAATACGAAAGATAAAGAAAATTATTTTTTATTCAAAAATGATTCATTAGGCTTGGCTAAGGCTACCAAAGTTAGTTTTACAATTTTTCAATTTTTTATGAATTTTTTTGTGAATTTTTCAAAAATAAACTTAAAAAGACTAATCGAAAATCAAGCGTCAACAATGACCCAACTGACCACATTTAAAGCACGCTCCGGTTCTAGCCGGGCAAGGTCCATTCCCATGCCTCCTGCCATAGAGGCGGCAATTTCAGTTTGCTTGATGCAGCGGTTTCCCAATGTTCTTTCTCACTGGAGGGAGGAAGCGTCTATTGTTAGCCATATGTCTCTTACCTACTTGACAATTATCTCAAAATGAATTAAACCGTGATCCAGAGGTGAGGGTTCTTTCTTTCATATCACTTTCTATCATTTGTCCCCACTCATAAATTTCCTTATAAGTTCTCAAGTTCAGGCCCACTGCAAAGTTCGGGCCTCAACCTATCTCGAAACCTCCGCGCCTTTTCCAGCGGGTCCTCTACTGACCTTAGTGCGTATCGTGATAGCCTAGCAAATTCGGCTTCATATTGGTCCACCGTCAAGTGATTCTGGTGTAACTGTTGAAGTTCCACTTCCTTCCTTTCACGCGCCATCTTGGAAAAATATTTATCGTTAAATGTGGTAGTAAATGCAGCCTAAGTCAAGGCAGTACCTTCCGAAAATACTCTGCTCTTGGTGGTACTCCACCAATCATTAGCGGTACTCTCCAGTTGGTACACCTTCAACAATACTTTCTCTTCGTCGGTGCATCTCAAAGCTCCAAAAGCTTTCTCAAGCTTCTCTATCCATCTCGATGCCAATTCAGGATCTCCAGTTCCATCGAATTGAGTTGGTTTCAACTTTATAAATTGCTCAACCAATTGACCCATTTGCCTAGCCGCATTTCCTCCTTGAGCATTACCGACTTCATTGCCGTGGTCGTTTTCGACATTATTCCTGTTACTTCCATTGTTACCATTATTTGCATTAGCAGTAGCTATGACAACTCCCACAGCTTGAGCGACGGCGGCATCCCTGTCTTAGGTTTGCCTATCCATAAGATCGTCAATCCTCTCTTGTGCTCTCAGCACTCCATCCATTCTTGGATCTTCTGCCATGGGCGGTCTTAAGCTAGAAGCTCCACTTCTAGGTCTTCCAGGTCTTCTGGGTTGGCTGCTCATTCTTGTCCACACTTGTTATACCTGGACCACTATAATTCCACCATGGAATTAAAGATTTACTTATCTAGTCAAGCCTAGTGATTCTAAAATATACCCTATAATAGGCATCACAACTAGGCAACCATTCACACAATCATTTCCAAGAATACATCAGTCAGAGGTTGACCACCACGACTCAATTCTTGTCATTTCTGCAATTCGATATAACCAACGACAATCATTCACTCAGCAAGCCAACATTAAGGAATGTCTCCCAGTGCTAAGCACGAATCTTGATCTTCATGAAGCTACTACAATCATGCCAATATCATATGTCAACCATATGCGCCAATTCATATGACATGCACTTCGTACCTAACTCTAGCGAACCTCCTAAAGTCTCGCTACTCAGTCAATCCCAATTCATTCCTCCTTATTACTCCAATCCTCAATCAACTTGGATCAAGCTGACCTTACTTTGATAATAAACAAACGAGTATGTCACGCCCCGCGGCCTACCGTGAGCTGGCAACGTCCAAACATAACCGCTCAAGTACAAGGATACGGTCCATGCGGTATAGGTGTGAAATATGCATGCGAAAACGAAGTAAACGTACACCTCTAATCAAGAAAAAAAATACCTAGGATAGCGAGAACATATATATACATACGTAACATAAACATGAGTTTATATAAAAGATCCAGGATCAAACTAAAACCTTTGGATGTGTCGGGGGTAGGTCGGGGACTAACCTAAAGACAACAATTACCTAGGTCCCTAAAAGCTAACATGTCAATGAAAGCCACTTCCAAAAGACAACACCAAAAGATCAGAAAAGCACTAAGATGAACTACTAGTTTCATTGTCGTCCCTACCTTCGTCCTCGACTGGATCGTAGTCAAAAAAGGTCTCGGTGCGCACATCTACAGAGTCATCCTCCATGGCGTCCTCTAGCTCGTCCTCTGAAGCAGAAATCTCTATCACCTCAACACTCTGTTCGACAGTAGGGGTCTTCTCCGACATGTTCCGTGATCCTACCCCGGATATCTCCACCTCTACCACCTCACGAATAGGATGGCAACAACTGAGAACTACACCTCGAGGTACTTCTGTGGGCTTCAAAGGACCTGTCGTCTCCTCACCGACTCTACGGAACCATGCCTAGAACCAATGTGATTTTCAATCCTTACCTCCCTCATCGACCCAAACAACAGTGCATTTTCTAACGTATACAGTACCCTGACCATTGAGGAACTCGTCAAAATAGGCGGTCATCTCTTTGGGATCGCCTAAGCGAGTCGGCGACATACTTCAGGACTTGGGGTCTGAAAAGTAAGGTGCCATGATGAGGTAAGATTTACATCTCAGTAAGCACTTCCTAAATCTAAGATAGGCCGACAGAACACCCAGACATAACTCAGGCAAAAGCAGAGGCACATCAATAACAGTATAAGGTAAGTAATCGTCATAATGCACTAAAGAAAAGCATGTGGTAGACAATCATTATGGTCTACCATTAGGACGGCATATAGCCCAATTCAAGGCATGCCTAAAAAGTACAAGATCAAGTCCTGCGTACTATCACCGTGATTCATTTTATTATCCATGCCCGCGTCAAAATGCCTCAAACCATAACAAACCACAAACCCGCATTATACGCCTCAGGTTTTCCCATGCCATACCAGGCTCGTGTCGACACATGCACAACTATCATGCGTCTTGATGCCTCAGGATATTAGTTAATGCAGCCCCGGGTTCCAACGCATCAGGGTGTCACAGTTCATAAGCATACCAGTCTATCCTCCCCTTTAAGACTTCATGATCGAGTACAATTTAATTGACCAAATTATGAATCTATAGCATGCGAACCAATAAGGTTGACCACTCACAGGCAATATCAAATATGAAGCATGTACATTAGTTGAGAACTAGTGCAACCACATAGTTATGAGAATAACATTTTCTCATCATAAGGAGTTCGCATGACTTGCACTTGATTACCTCGATCGACTATGAACAATTAACACGATAACTCCACAAAAATTCATCCAAAATAATCTCAATTCGTCCAGTAGTGGCCTATCTTACTAACGAATGCTTAGGAATTACTTGCCTTAAATTTTAATTAACAAAATTTCTCCAAATGCTCCTCTAAGACATCAGCTTTCAGGGTCCAAAACAGGGCAGCCACGTACCTAGAGAATTTCATTCGATTAATCAATTTTCCTCTTCCATCTCGCCAATTCACGAGGCAAACACCTCAATACCATCTCAATTATCATCCTAGTAGGTCCTAAAGATAAAATTAAGACAAGGCGACATGCCAAATAGCCCTTAAAGATTTGGTTTATGCAAACCGAAACAGGGCAGAATTCGATTATGCCCTCTAGCTCCATAAACAGCCTATAATTCAACTTTAAACCTCGATTTATCACATAATCCACTTGCTAACATGTTGCTCTATGTCTATAAGAGTCTCACCGAAGTGTTTAGAGTGAGTCGACGCCAAAAATGTCGCAAACAGCGCCGGTTTCTTCAAGTCCACCGACGGTCAGACTTGTCTCCAGGAACCCATCACAAAACAGCCATGGTTATCTTTCCAAACTACATCAAATCCACCATTTCAACTCAGATAATACTAGTACTATAAGTTAAGAGATCTCCACCGAAAATTTGAAGCTAAACGAAGCCTTGAAGCGGTCGAACGAAGACTTACCCTCAGTTGCGTCCATATATGTCCGGTTTTGGGATTGTGGCTGGCCGGAGCTCCTCTGATGTCCAATGGCCGAACAACCACTGGGAGTTTGTAGGGGAGAGGCTGAGAGTTCTGTCGATGGTCGGCGTGAGACCAGACGATCACCGGAAGTGGTGGTCGTGGGCGGCGAATCCAGTGGGCAAAGCTGGTCAGGTGAGGTCTCGATGAAGAAGAACAAGAAACGAATAAGAACAAGAACAAGATGGGCAGAGGAGGTTTTGGCTGAGGCAAGGAAGAGTAAGGGCTTTCCACAAAATAAACTTGGTCAACTCAAAGAATGGTAAGTTAAAAGGGTTTACATTAATTATCAATCCTCCAAATTTTAACATTTGTCTCTGGTCAATAATATCCAAGTTTCATTTATCAAAATGACTTTCAATTTTCGGCAACTAGGGAGGTTAGGAATTGACCAAATCGCACTTCCTTAATTATTAATACAAAGTCAATCCTTGAGGGGCAAAATGGTAATTTTGCTCTCGTTGTCCGAAACGTCAATTGTTCCAATTCAAATTTTTCTTCGATGAGGCGACGTCCAATTCGATTAGACTGTTGAAATTATTTATTTTCCAATTCTCCATTTCGAGATCCATCTCTGGTTCAATTCTCTATCAACTAAAATTCTTAGATTATCCCGAACTAACGGGCGGCTTTTACAGAAGTTAAGCGTATAGACTCTATGATTCACATCACACTTAGGGCTCATCGGTTCATGGCGACTTTGGTTGTCATGTAATTACGAGGGTCTATTACTAGCTTCGACGGTCTCGATTGTCATTGTTCGATTTGGAAAAATTTTGCAAATTATGCATTGGCTAAGCGGCATCACCCGCGCTCCAATCATATAACGCTAGCAATGAATTCCTTAATCATTCTTAGACCGGCTTTTAATAGTTCTAAATACTCCCTCAGCAATCCTTATGGTCAAAATGTCATTTCCTATTCGAGTTCCCTAGTTCCATGTACCTTGTCTTGCGTTAGCCTTTTCCTTTTGGTCAGTTAACTCGAGATTGATTAGATCCGAGCGAGATAAAACTAAAATACATCGATAGATATGTTTTATAGATAAGTCTCGAAATGACAAGGAAAACCAAAATGTCACAAGAATCCACTAATATTGTCCCTATTCACACTTTTAGCCCCAACAGCAAAATTTCCAAATGCATCGACACTTGCATAGGACGATGTTGTTGCCGTAAAAGGTGCAAACTCCGCCCAAAGATTTCTGACTCCATTGTTCTAAAACAAATGCCTAAAATTGTTGGGAAATTTTGTCTAAAAGGGGATAAATAATGAAATTAGACTTTGAAACGTGTACTCATTCTATTTAAGGTTTTATTTGCCCCACAACGTTGCTAATGATTTTCGACAAATATCTTTCAGGATACAACAAAGTCTTAAAGAGAATAGAAAATAACAATTTTGATATTTCTCTAGGATCTCTCTAGGAAACAATTGGAAACAAATGATGTATTTTGGTTGTGATCAAAAAACGAAAATTGAGAGAAGTGAAGATAATTTTGAAAATAAACAAAGCACTTGAATATATAATGAGAACAAACATACATTTTCGCGTCCGAAAAGTAGTTAATTCTTATGCAACTCTTCGTGTCCAAACAGTTTATTCAATCATACTTTTTTCATATATGAATCGGTAGCTATTTTTCAAAAGACATAGACATTCAAAAGGTTGTATGAATGACTTAGAAAATAACCATTGATTGAATAAATGCAACCTTTTAAAGGTCGTCAAAATCATTCGTGAACAGTCCTACTATTTCACTAGAAAATAATGATAATTGTTGATTTGTGCCAAATTTAGTCCACGTACGCACTCAGATTTTTTTCAATATGGGATAAGACACCTCTTAGTTTGTTTTTACAAACAAACCACTGATACAAATTGGACCGGACCGGCCCGGATTGGATCGGGATTAGACCGGACTACAAGGGTTGGTCCGATCCTTGAGGGGAATGGTCCGGTCCTCAGTCCTAATAAATGAGACCGATGGTCGAGCACTCCGGTCCTCGGTCCCATGGTGGGTGGGATCGGACCAGACCGTTTAGAATATAAATATATGAATATATATATATATATAGAGAGAGAGAGAAAATATATATATTTTTGAAGAAATAGTTAACCTAAACCTAATCCCCATCTTTATCTTATGCTCGACAATTGACATTTGCTCCTTTTCCTAGACACGAGTTTACCTATCTTCATTTTCTGTTTGACTGTCGATACTCACTCGTCTCGCATGATGCTCGCGTCTCGCCTTCGCAATGCAGTTTTGCTTGGCGCTCGCTTCTCTTGCTTTTGCCTCTTGTCGCAACCTAAACATAAATTTCTAGGCTAATGGATTATCAAGTTAATTATTTAACTAACCTAACTCGGACTCTCTCAAATCCATACCAAATCGCAACTTAAAGTTCAATTGATTAACATGCAATATATTTTGAATTTGGAATCGCCACTAATCATTTACGGTAGGTTGATTAAAAACCTAAATAAAATAGCGGGAGATCTATTTTATTTCTACAACCAGAAATTAAGAATCCGGGGACTTGATTACGCTAAATTACTCTAATGCCCTTTCCATACCATTTTATTTCATAAAAAAATATTTGAGAAGGCAACATAATTGATTTTAACCTAAGTCACTAACAAAGGTTATCATGTAGGTGCGTAATCAATTAATTGAACTACCAAAAATCAATATAATCAAGAGACCATGTGCCACATAAAATATCATTTTTATTTTAGTTTTCGATTTTTATATGAATGCATGAAAAAGTATACTACATGTGATGCATGAAATTATTCTAGGATGCAATGACATGGATTAAATGCAAGACTAAGCTAGATGACATGCAAATTAAACGTATGCACAAATGAGACTATAATTTAATTAAATTAACTGCGTGACACGTAAATTAATTAAAATTCGGACAAAGATGAACAACATGGCATGGATGATATGGCATGGATGACATGACATAGATGATGTGGCAAAAATGGCATGGCATAGATGACGTGGCATAGATGACGTGGCATAGATGACATGGGAAAAATGGCGTGGCATAGATAACGTGGCAAAGATGGCGTGGCAAAGATAACGTGGCAAAGATGGCGTGGCATAGATGAGTGGTAAATATGACATGGCATAGATGATGTGTCATAGATAACCTGGCAAAGATGACAGGGAAAAAATGATTTTTTTTTAAATTTTCGGATGAATTTATTTTCTAAAATAGAACTATGCCAAAACAATGCTTATCTTGCATATTTCAAAGTTTAAATTGACCTAAACCCTAATATATTAAGATGAATTATTTTAGACATGAAATTCTACTTAAATATGCAATTTCTATCTAAAATGCAATATAATCTAAATATTTTACAAGAGGGATTGGATATGCAATTATCTATGTGATGCTATTTTTAAAAGATATGCAATTTTCAAATATGGAAATGAATGAATGCAATTTTTTTAGAATCTTGGGATTACATCATGCGACATATATAAATGAGGAAAGTGAATATGCCAATCAATGTCAATCAAGAAAATGGATATATTAATCAAGTTTCGAAATATTTTGTGAATATTTAAATCAATCTTTAATTCGTAATCTTACGATTAACGATTGGACCCAAAAACCTATTCGATAATATTAAAGATAGACATTCTTGATCGTATGGCAAGTTGTGGATTAGGAAAGTAAATTTTCCTTATCAACCTGTATTTTAAAAGTATATCCACTTTGACGCAAGATATGCAAATATATGCGAATATTTTCAAATAGGCGAGTGAATATATTAATATTCGAAATAGGAAATTTACCTTGTTCTTGCAAGATTTGCTTTTCTAACTTGAGTTTGACCAAGGATTGCACTCCAAGCCCCACGAAAGGAAAAAAATATCCAAGCAGACAGGCAATGGCTTCAACGGTTGTAGCTGTGAATTCCGAAAGCCTCGGACAGCCTTTGTGATTTCAGCGTTAGCAACTTCGAACAGCCGCGTTCAACAAAGAAATTGAGGCCGAACAAGAGAAGGACTGGTCACCGGACAGCTTGCACTTGTTATGACACCAGAGCCACAAAGAGGACCAAAACTTTCAAGCTTGAATGGCAAAGCAGAAATTGTTGAGCAATATGGGACTTTTGAATCACCGAAACAGCAAAGGACAAAAGAAAGCAAATTTGCTTCCTGTCCTTTTCGGTGTATGAGCTACAAGAAAGATGACAAATAGAAGAGGAGAATCCGTGGAGCAGGAGCAGAAACAAAAAATCCAAGCGAGGGGGCTTCGTGCAGATATGAACATCGCCTGTGGAGCGTTCTTGGTTGAGCCAAAAGAACGAGACTCTTTTTTTTTTTCTTTCACTTTGCTCACTTGTATCTCTCAATTTTCTGAAATTTTTTTAGTGCCCATTGCCGACATCCTTGGAACGAATTAAAACTGGTTGATGCAAGGAAAGCATTGGGCGACAACTTCTCGTCGGGGTCACAGTCATGCGAGGAACTCTCAAAGACCATAACAATTGGAGGCCCAAAGCTTCGTCGGCAGGAATCACATCAAGGCAGCTTCTTCTTCTCTTTCGTTTTACCTGCTGGGCCTTCTACGATCATGGACTGCTCACGAGGGAAGAGTGAGACATAGGAAACCAATCGATAAGAGCCTCAAGGTATCCGCAAAACAACGTTCTCATGGCCGATGGATGGACTGCTGGTGTTGACAGACATGTCGGGTTCTTTTAAAGGGAAAATAAAGAAAAGAGTGACCCTTTATTGATCATATTCTCTGCATATATCCAGGTTCAGGTTGGTGGATGCATGGCAGAAATGGAGATGTCTCTCTTTGTGACCGGCAAAAAAAAAGAAACAAGAAATTCTTCCCTGTTCTTATGAAAACGTGGCTTTCTCTTGGGATTCTTGTGTACGCCGAGCAGGATGATTGGCGAAGCAACACTCTGGGTGAGGTTCCACCTTCGAAGATCTTGGTCGCCTAGAGGAAATTCCTCCCGGAGAGTCTCCCTCCCCTTCTCTTTTCTATAGATCCCTCCGAACAGAATGTCTGGCCTCCCAAAGTTCTGTGTATTATGAATTGGCCCCCTTCATTGTGAACCCTAGACATGCTTATTTATAGGGACAGATTTAGGGTTACTAATTTCCGAATTATTGTACAAATTTTCTTTTAATAAATCAATTTTCCTCCTTGGCATTTTTATTATCAATTTTCGGCTCCCTATTAATAGTCATGGACTTTGCTCGAATTTGGTGCTCTTGTGGGCTTAATTCAAATAATTCAAATGATTCAATTAAGCCCAAAATCTCGAAATAAGTCCATCCACCGCCGATCCAATCAAACGCAAAATTTAATGCAATGGATGCTAAAAATAAACATGAAAGATGATTTTGTTATTTTTGTTTGGAACTAAAATTAATTCTAATTTTTTTAATGCAAAACTGACTGATAAAATTAGTTAAAATTTAGGTGTCAATGGCTGACCCCTCTTTAAGCGGAAGCTTGTAGAGGTATGAGAGAGATTTCGCTCAAAGACAAAAGCGGATCCTAAATTTTACCCCTACAAATGAATGATGATTTTTTTGTGGGAGTTTTAATCCCATTTTTTTTTTATGCAAATGGCAATGATGCGTGAAATGCAATGCTATAAATAACGTCTGCTAAAAATTCTCCTATCCCACATCAAAGAAATCCACAAATGGATCGCATAATAAAATACATGTTTTATTAAATACCTCATAAGATAATGGTTCCCTTAACCTCCAGACTTTCAATGGATGCCAAAATGCTAAGGTACTAGTCCATTTGTTGCCATAAGTTTACTTCTAACGCGAAACGCCGCAAGATCTGTGTAGAGTTTGAAAATGTGCTCAAGTTATGGTTCGAGTTGGCCATTTATTTATTTTTTTCAAAATCACAAGAGCGCATACATTGTGAATAAAAAAAGGGGATCAAGATCGCAAGAGCGCATACATTGCGATTTTGATAAATGACCAAAATTGTGAGAGCATATACATCACAATCCGATAAAAGGTACCAAGACCACAAGAGCACATACATTGTGGAATTGGTAAAAAGATCAAAGTTATGAGAGTGCATACATCATAAATTTTGATATGATAATGCCATAATCATAAGAGCGCATACATTATGATTAGGCAGGAGATAAAAAACGTGAGAGCGCATTAACCATGAATTGGAAAAAGACCATAATTACAAGAGCGCATACATTACAATTTGATAAAGATACCACAATCATAAGAGTATATCATTATGATCAGGTAGAGGAACTAAGACCACAAGAGCGAATACATTGTGATCTGGTAAAATTAGCGATCATGAGAGCTCATACATCATGATTCGATACATCCCTATCAGAGGGTCTGTTTAGACTGAATTTTACCCTTTTTTTCAAATCACGCGGCTTACATATTTGGAAATCATATAAAGTAAAATTCGGCTTAAGTACACTATAAGTGCCAAAATTTGTGTATGACACTCAATTTAATAAGTGCCAATGTTTTTTAAAAAATAGTAACTTTAGCACCGAAACTTTTAGAAGCCAACCTTTTTTTTTAAAATAGTCACTTAAGTTCCAACTTTTTAAAAAAATGATCACTTAAGTGCCAACTTCTTTTTAAAACAATCACTTTAGTGTCAACTTCGATTAGGCATGTCAACTCAAATAATAATTAAAAAAATTACATGTCTCGGATTTTCGACAAGCCACGTCAGCTTAAATAGGAGTTGACACTGAAGTGATCAGAAGTTACATTTTAGTGGTCATCTTTTAAAAAAATTGGCACTTAAATGTTCGTTTTGAAAGTTTTGGTACTAAAGTGAGCGTCTTATACAACTTATGTTACTTAAGATATACTTAATCCTGTAGAATTCACATTTTCTCCATTCTACAAAGCGTGTCTACGATTATTGGTGATGCCAGCTTATTGGCATGAGTTGAGTTTTTTTTTTTTTTTTGGGTAGAAAGCTAAAGTCTAAAAAAACACAAGATGGCGGCGAAAAAGAGCCCAAAAATTTCTAAACATTTGCATTGGTGTCAATCTAATTATAAAACTTTCAATTGTGTTCGTCAATATTGAGCCTTTTGTATTTGTTCAAATTGAGTCCATGCAAAAAATTTTAATCGGAAATTGTTGACATGGAGTTGTCTGTCTAACATGACATCATCAATGCTGACATAGACGTTTCTTAAACATTTTATTAATAATTCATTTTTTATTTTTCTTTGTTTTCTTTACTTTTTTTTTTACATTGGAAACTGGGCCAGCAAACCTCGCCAGCACTAGTTGAGTGGGCGAGCATGACAATGACATTACTTGTGGCCAACAACCTTCATCGGCCTTCTATAAAAGGAAAAAAAAAGTTAAAAAAAGAAAAACAAAATATTGCTAAAAATAAATAAAATACTAACAATATTTTTAAAAAACCTACGTCAATGCTGACCATATCATGTAGGATGACTAACATTTACGTCAGCGATTTTCGATTAAAATTGATCTGATGAACTTAATGGGCACAAACGCAAAAGCTTTAAGACTAAATTGGCATAATTGAAAGGTTTAAGACCGATTCAGCACCAAAACAAAAGATTTAGGACTTTTTGGACACTTTTTCCTAAGATCAAATGTGTTTATTAGTAATTTATGTGTCATGTTGGGGACTCACGCTTAGTTTAGTTTTTTTTCCTTCATATTACTAAGCGTAAATATATTTATTTGGAAAGGAAAAGAAATTTTTGAACTTAATACATCTTGTTGTGTACAATATAATCTTTTGAAAAACCACCGCCAACTATTCTGGGAAATTTAAACTGTTAAATGAAGATATGGTTTAATACTTAGATATTCTATCGAGTTGGATGATCTTCATATGAGAGTAACCTTTAGTTCACAATGCTCAAACTTTTTCATCATCTATTAATAAATTCTTTGAAAGACAAAAGGACACAAGAAAAATATATTATTAACAAAATTAAAATATTGCTTAAATACTTTTCATCTAAGCACCGACCGGCTAAAATGAACTCAATTAACATAAATACAAAATTTTTAGGACTCAATTGGCAAAAGAAAGGATTTGTGACTGAATTGGAGCAATTGCAATAGGTTATTATTTTGGTAATTATCCACAACTTTTTTAAATATTTAAGCTGTTAGACAAAAACATTATTTAATATTCAAACATTCTATTAAGGCTGATGATCTTCATATGAGAATAATTTACCATTCATGATGCTCGGAATTTGTCACGTCTCGCAACCCATTACGAGGGCACTACATCCTTGACGTATCGTTGTTAACCCAAGATACGATACATGTGGTACACGTGATATGAAATATGCATGCGGAAATGGAACAAATAGACACCTCCATACAAGTAGAAAGGAGACCTCGGATAACGAAATATATATATATATATATACATATATATATATACATATATATATATATATATGTATATATATATGCAAACACACATTACATAAACACAAGTTCATACAAAAGGTCTAGGTTCTAACTAAAACCTCTCGATGGTCAAAGAAGATCAGAGACTGATCAAAAGACAACAACTACTCAAGTCCCCAAAAGCTAACATGTCTTCAAAAGACAATCCCAAAAGAAAACTCCTGGGAAATACAAAAATCTCTAAAATGAGCTACTTGCTTCCTCTTTGTCGTCGTCTCCATCCTCAGCTGGATCGTAATCAGAAAATGTCTCCGTGCGCACATCAACGAAATCATACTCCAGGTCGCCTTCAGAGGCTGAAACCTCGATTATCTCAATGTCCTCCTCAACGGTAGGGGTCTTCTCTGGCACATCCCTCGTCCGACAATCGAAGCCACAGACACCAGAACGGTACTACACCCCTAGAGACTTCTCGCAGTTCATCTAGGTAACCTTGTCCCTCTCGCCTGCGCCATCATCAACCAAGCCCTCGGCTTCCAGCAGCTCTCGCTTCTCCGGAATGGCTTCCTCTGTGAATCATCCCTTCTTATTATCCCACCCTCAAAGGAACTTGGCTCTTTCTCTTTTATGCAGGAGTGCTCAGTGTTTCAGTTCGGTTTGGGACCCGAACCAGTCAGGTAACGTTCGACTCGGGATTTTTGGACACCCCTAAATTGTTCACGGTTTGTGGGATACGACTGATGTTAAGAATGTCCTTGGCACAAAATGTGAATTTCGTTTGCCAGGACACATTGATGTTAAATCTAATCACTTCAGAATATCAAGGCTCGAATGAGATTCCTCGCTGTGATCTTTTGATCATGTTCTGCCCTCTAATCAGTGAAGACTGATTGCCTCCAAAAATCCACTTTTAGTGTCCAGTCGAAATATAAAATAAGAGGAGAAATGCAGAGATTGATGGACAGAAGATTTTGTGACTCATTATCTTGACTATGAAGCAAACATATGCATTTCTCAAGCTCGTGCTGCTTCGACTACAGCATCAATTTACAAGCAAAAACTAGCAGACCAAGAAAAGCTCGGTACCAAGCTGCTCTACGCATAATCTAACAATCGACTGATTATATGCTCGCAACATCGGTCACTTTCCTTATACAAATTTTACTAAAGCTTACGCGTAAAATGCCTCCCATATATGACTTGTCCAGAAGAAGCAAAAGAAAGAAACAAGAAGAATTACACCCCCCAATCAGAAAGACCAAGCCAGGAACCTCCAGACAGATTATAGCTACACTAGCATCATTGCGCCTATTAACAGCATCCGCAGACAGAAGAAATTTTCACAGACCTGCATATAAGTACAAAAGGGCCAGCTACTTGTTTGATAGCCGCTCAACCATGCCACCTGAGACCTACTTTGCCTTCTCTCAAGCTTCTTCCTCTTCTATAGTCAATCTCTGCATCAGACATAGACGAGCCTAATTCATATTTACGACCATTCTTGGGTAAGTGAATCCTTGAAAATACATCTTCATCATCAGTCCGAACATGGATACCGGGTGTGCATGAGTTAAGATCTGCACAGTACAAGGAAGAAAGTAAGCACCTCCAGGAGTAGAGAGCAGGAGGAACCCTACACAAACATTGCCTTTCAGAAGGCGCTGGTTCAGAAATATAGCGCCTGCTTCCAAACAAGAGTAATCTCAAAGTATGTTATTGCACACTCTCCATATAAAGGCCGTCCTCAAACCAGCCTCATTGTCCACAATTATCTCAATGGATCTTCTGATGAATAAATGTCTCTTTCAAATGAATATGCTTCGAGTGCAGATGTTCCAGCCTTCTAACTCATAATTTCCCCCAATTTAAGCATATCAATAGATCAATCTACAGACATAGATCCAAGCAAGTATTTGATTGAAGCGTCTTGGCCCTCTAAAGACCGACGTCTCAAATCATAGTATGATCTGACTGCAAAGCAAAGTGCTGACAAAACTAAAATCACTAAGGGCAATTTGAGACTCAGTTAAATCCTACGGATATCTAGAATGAAAATAGTGGTTAGTTATACAACATTCTAAAATTTTCTTTTCCAATTCCATCATTTTTCAGCAATGACTCATATAATATCTACTCTACCAAGTTAGGAGCTCACCCTTTCCAGTATCATGCGAAGTTTGTAGATCACGTTGCCCATCTCCCCCAGCTTTTACGCTTTTGAAGGGCAGAAATTCTGTGCCCAGTTTCTCCGCCTTTTGACCTTCGGAGGGAAAAGGTGTCATTGTAAATGAGTCATCTGCAACATCAGCAATTTCCACATAATTGGTCGTCGTAATTATTTCATCTGCACTGAACCCAAAGGAAGCTCTGTATGCTTCAATTTCCTCTGCATCTTGTTTTGGGCTTCTACTACTTTGCCAATTCTGATTCCCATTTCCAGCAGTAGAGTAGGCATCAGAATCCTTGGAAACACTCAACCTCCCACCAGTATTAGGAAATGGTGGATTATGATCCAAATAGAATTCAGCAAATGTAGCTGGGCAGAAGAAATTCGTATCACTTCTAGAAGCACCAGGGGGGCTATGTCCAGATTCTCTTCCAGAACCACCCCGATCACTTTGAGGTGAAACCCATGAATCCCACTGTGAAGGAAATTCACGTTCCGGGAATGATGATGGTAAACGCTCACCAGACATCTTTGAAATTGGTGAGATCATACCACTGGGAGGACTTCCAGGGTAAAGCGAATATGTAGCCTGGAGATCATGTGAAGCAACATAACTGGTCTTGTCAGGACATTTGATGTCTTTTACGGACGAAAAATAATGAGCATAAGGAACATCAGGGGAAGAGGGAGTAGTCAGATGAGCCAACTCTGGCGGAGGAGTGAGAGGAGCAGTAGATGGCTCGGTCGTAAAAGTTGAGAAAACAGGAGGGGAAACCAGCTGTGTTTCATGGGCATATGGTCCTGTAGCAAACATTGTGGATGAAGGGCCACCAGGGGAGTTGGCAGACAATGACAAGTAACAGTTATTAGGTGACTGGGCCGTCGAAGGGAGAGCAGAAGTTGTAAATGATGCTGGAGAAGAAGGCGGAGCTAAAAGAGATGGAGATATGGTAGTAGCATGGTTGGCCAAGCCGGCAGCTTGGGGCCCATTTGGCTGCGTTGCTGAGGCATTGCCTTCGGGCATACGAGATGCAGGAACTATACGCCTTCCACCTTTCTGAGCACCAAAACAAGAGAAAGCAGCCCAACAGCCACCCCATCTCTTTCGCTGCCAATCCAAAGTGTTAGCATTTTAAGATTGAATTCAGCCGAAAGGAGCAAATTTAGAATGAAAATACGGATAAGGTTTAGGAATCCGTTAAGCAATGATCTCTGTTTCCTTTTTCATTATTAAATTCAACAAAGTCTCATCCCATATTGCATGACAAGTACTTTACCCATGGAGTTCAGATGGATGTGGCCATCCTTAAGTCAACTTCAAGGTAAATAAATTAAAAGGGACACTATACAGATGGCTAAAGAAAATTAAAGGGCATTTTCTCGATCGAGAAATCTAACAGAATAAGTCATACTGATGACAATGGCATGAACATGAAGAGACGCTTTGTTATGAACATAGCAGACGTACTTTGGGATCCCTGAAACATCTATATCTTAAATCTTGGGACCAACCAGCCAGAAGACAAAGACTCTTGGAATTACTCATTTTTAAGGACACCAGAATCAAAAGGCATGGATGCAAACGGATGAGCACATTGTGAAAGAATACAACTAAGCTTCCAACGTTGCCTCACTGCTTAATGTGCGTCCTCCAGACACTCTAGATGAAGACCCACAAGTATCATTTGACCCACAAGTAGACTGCCACTCTTCGCTAAACAAATCCACCATTCTCTAGTCACAACATTCCGCACTACACATGCTCAAAGATTGTCTTGGGTGGCTTGATATTGTGCAGCAGACCACAAGAATAGTCAGATTCTGAGTGGTCCACCCATGCAATGGCCCATAAACCTACCTGAGAACCAATAGCCACGTCCTATTTCCCTCCATTAAGTGGTCCAACCGTCCAAAATCACTCGACAATGTGGCTAGGCTCAAAAGACAACTGTTGGCTGTTAGATCAAGATCATCTCTAGTTCTCAACAACAACAATGCAAACAATGACTGAAAAGCAAATGTAGTTGAACACTGATCTCCCACCCTTATTTCCGCAGAATTTCTAGCATAAGCTCATCGATAACAAAAGGCATCCCGAATGTACATCAAGCTGAGAATCAGATTCGAGGTCCAGGTCACAAATCGACTCTGATCCTTCCTACTTTGAGGCCATCCGGCTCTATCACATTAGATCTGAATGACATTATCCGAGAACAAAGACGAAGATCAACTACTTAAAGCTACTCAGACCAGATCCGAAACAAAACAACACAAATGCGACGCTGAACAACCGAAGAGAGAGGAAAAAGAAAAAAAGATAACCGCACGATTTCAGCTCACATCACTACAAAAAGCGAGGACGAGGAAACGCGAGGAAGTGGGGGGGGGGCTCACTCACCGGTTCCGGTCGCTGCTGGAGAGGGAACCGATTCTGCTCCGATCCCATGCAACTCGCTCCCGCCGCACTCAGTAAAAGCTCGGTGAAGCTCAGCAGAAAACTGACAGGGTACGAGGGAAAGGTCCTTTCCTCGGGAGAAGTGATGGCGCGATTTGGGAGTTCCTTTCGGTCATGGCATCTTGTCCCGCAAGCGTGAGAGCCACTGCCACGAGAGACAGATGATCGCCATTTCGCTCAGGAGAGAGAGAGAGAGAGAGAGTAAAGATTCTACGTCGCAAAGGAAATCTGATCGAAGAAGAAGAAGAAGAAGAAGCTGACACCAGTGAAGATTTTTGCGCCTGGGAGAGGGAGAGAGATATAGCAGGGGAGAATTATTAAAATAAGTGTCATTTTCAGGTTTTTTACTAAATAATTAAAAAAATGATGGATAATAATAGTAAGAGAGAGAGAGAGAGAGAGACAAAAGTGAGAAAAGGATTGAAGTGAGTGTGACTTGGGGAAACGGAAAAGATAGAGATAGAGAAATGCTTTTCCAATGCTTCTTTCTTTTTTTCCTTCCTTCCTTCATTCCTTTAACCTTCTTATTTTTTTATTTTTGCCTTTTGCCTTTTGCTTTTTTGGTCATTTTATGGAGATTGAGAAAAGTGGTGTGTACGCTCAACAGGAAAAAATAAAATTGATTATTATTTTTCAGTGAAAATTATACTTTTTTTTCCCTTTACTTATTACAATGCCTAATAAGTACTTCGAAATCGTCCAAAAAATATCCTGAAATTGTTGCGCGAAGTTCAATTCAATCTTAACTTTTTTAGTTACCCCAAATTTAATCATCAATATTTTGATAATTTATCAATTTAATTTAAAATTTTTCAATTGTGCTAATTTAATCCTAAATATTTTGATGATTTGTCAATATAATCATTTTAGTCAAATATCTAAACAATAAATTTAGGATCAAAATTGATAAATCTCCAAAAGTTCTAAATTGAGGTAAAAAAGAGAGAGAGGGGGATTTAGGATTAGAGTTGCACAAGTGAAAGGTTTATAACTGAATTGACCTACGTCCAATAAGTTTATAATTTTTTTTTTTAGAATCATCCCCATAAAATGCCAAAGAAAATTGCAATGTTTCATACAATAACATATTGCGAAAAATTGTATTATTAAAAAAATGCTACATAAATACCGGAGAAATCTGCTAATACAATCCAAATTCGATTTTCCCAGACAGCGGGGGAACAACTGGGGTGGGACCAGAACATGGGATCAGCCAAGATCATGCGCAGCTACAGTCCTTGTTCATATGCGTTATTTGAGTCTTCATTTCACACTCCATTATTTATTTATTTATTTATTTATTATTATTTTTTGTATCTCAAGTTGCTGAAGCCTGAAGTTCAGATGTACATGTGCCTTTTGCTACATGTGTAATGTAATAATGTACAAAACAAGGCACTTTTAGAAACAGTGAAATCTGTCTTCTCGAGAAGGGAAAGTGCACAAATATGTCCAAAAAAAAAAAAAAAAAAACGGCAGCCCGCCGAACAAAGCGTTGCTTTTTCATGTATAAACGGATAGAAAGTTCATTTAAAAAAAAAAAAAAAACTTGAAAGGAGGGAATTTGTGCATTCCGGGTTTATGTACCACGCCGCCTGAGAGAAGCCTGCGGTGATCATGAGGGCCGTGAAAAATTCGATCGATCTCTGCTTACAGTGTGATTCGAAACTGATGCATCTGATCCGAGTTCCGCGCCGGAGCGGGCATGTCTTATGGGTCGGGTCACTCGGTCTGTGGCGGGTTTTGTTACAAGAACTTGCCGGCACGACGTTTTGACAAAATGGATTGTGGGAGTGGGGTTGCATTGTCACCAATCTTTTTTCTCGTTGCTTTTAGGGATCGTATCGTAATCCAGATGGTCAAAGTTGGGAAAAGGCAGAGGCAATATGATATTCATGGAATCATCTCAAGGAAAATTTGTTGTGAGGAGGGGACAAATCCATCCAATTGGGCAGAGGCATGTGCATTCATGGCCCAAAGTACTTTGCATGCTCTTCAAATTGGGACACTCAAACATGATCAATTCCCCCCAACCCCACAACCAACCCCCCCAAACCCAAAAAAAAAAAAAAAAACACACACACACACACACAACAACAACAACAACAACAACAAAAAGTTTTTTTTAAAAAAAAAATCTCAAAAAGACAGGTCAAACGACATTTTTTTAAAGTAAATTTACAATATCCTTTAAACGGTTTCTTTCATGCATGTCTAATTCACATAGTAGAAACCAAAAATATTTTCTTTTAAGCATGCTTGAAAAGTATTTCGACGCAATCGTTAACAAGATCCTCAAAACATGAGAGCTTTTTATGTGGGAAAAAGAAACAGAAAAAAAAAAAAAAAAACGAGGGCTTGGGGGATTACACCCCAATATCATGTGGGGTTTTTCTTCTTTCTTTTCCTTTTTGGCAGACGCCTACTTTCGAAAAATGATCTAAAAAGACAAGGTGGTATTGCACGTCGCCTATAAAAAAGACAACTACTGTTGTACAGCATGCGTTTCTAGCGTTTGATAGCTGCATCTGTCCTCTACTTTCTCGAAGGAAACGAGAAGCTTTGGCATCTGATAGCCAGGCAAACTTAAAAAGCTCGGTTTGGTTCACCGGAAATGAATTTGATCACTTATATCTCTTGAAACAAACAATCATGGAAAATATCGTTCATCATCGTCAATAATTTATAGTTAAATATCTTCGCGAACGATAAGAATATTTTTTGATTCGTACATTCATATTTGTAAGAGATACAGGTAGTCGTTTTTAGGAAGTCATTTTACAAATCATTCAATTTTTTTGCGAAATAAAAAGAGTATTCAACATTGGGAAACGTGAATATTTCTTCTCCCTATGCGGCCGTGTTCGCACAGCAACTTCTTCACGATGGTTGGATTATGTTTTCCTCTGTCGTGCACCAAGGGACGGAAATCTGCTCTTGGATTTGATCCCTAGGAAGAGTGACCATATCACAATGCAGAGGAGGCGCTCTTTCGAAGCGTCACCTCTAACAATTTAGTGCTCTGCCTTGCCTTACCCCAGTCATTTGGCCGCCGCGACTTGTAGACATCAACAAACACAACATAACAACTAATGGGTCGAGAAGAATACAATCTCGCGCACATGAACCACATCGACCCCTCGTGTCCGATTCCTAAGTTTTCTTTTCCCATTCTATTTGGTGGTTTTCGGTCGAGTCGATGTTTAGTTGATCTTCACCAGCATTAGAAGGCAAGGAACACACGAGATCTTAAAAGTACCAACAAATCGAGGGTACCGGTACACGTAAAAGAATAGAAGCTTTCCTAGCAAAATGCTTGTGACAAGTACAAAATTGTGAGGCCTCTCCTAGTACCATAATTAGTCAGCTAGCTAGACTAAGGGAGGAGAAGAAAAGCAAAAAGCCAGTTGGCACTGAGGGGAACCTCTTGGAAGCTAGGATTGGAGAAGCTATTTGGTCTTTAGAAGTACTACAATGCATGCTCAAAGCACCTCAAGAACCATAGGATCACATGGACCTCCCCTTGTGACTTGACCTAAGGATTATAGCATGCACTGGGTAACCCAAGCATAGAATTTGGAATTGACCCACGCTGATCATTGGAAGTCAATACCAGACTAAACCAAGAAAAATGCTCCCTTTGGTAGACACAAGGCCGCTAGACTGTAATTTCTGGCGTTAATTCTCATCCCTAATCACTGAGTAAATTTTCCCAATTTTCAATCCTCGCCTGGCGCGGCGTATTAATGTTGCGATTTGGAGACCCCAAGCTCTTGAAATTCTTAATATGGAGGGCTAGGAGGAATCATCTAGAATTCCACAATTGATTCTAGGTAAAAACATGCACATGTACGTAATAAATGAAAATCATGGTTCGTGTAGGCCCATGAACTTAAAAACCTAGGGCCTCTCTCTCTCTCTCTCTCACATATTTTTATCTTCTTTTTCGCCATAAGCTGTAATTATCTAGGGGAAACCATCCGTGTGACCAATTCAAGCTTTCCTACGGCCATTTAAGCATATATTGATGAGATCATTTCGGTTGGACTCTACAAAGATGTAAATCCCATGACACCACCCTCCTCCTTTGTCCGGGCTTGGGACCGGCTGTGTAACATTGAACTACACAGGCGGAGTTACTTACACCGAAAACGGAAAGTCAAGGGTTAACAATCGAAAGCGAACTTGACCCTTCTTTTATGCAACCTAACTCATTCTTCCTCGCTCATCCACCCATCCTACGATCCTCTCTTGGTACTTGGGCATGTAGAGCACCCAACTAATTCCCACAAGTCCCTCCTGTTTCCCGCGCCTCACAAGCGGATAATTATCAAGAAAGTAAGCCCCAAAGGCAAAACCCAATGTGGGATTGATGTACTACACATCGACCCCAGTACAATGAGTAAGCAAAATCATCATTTCCCGAACGTAGAAAATGATTACACGACACATTATCTTTAGGAAATTCAAGACTTACACTGGATCCAAGTGACTATGCTAGGGCTCATCAAACTCTCAAGTACGGACTACAACTCCCAAACCAAGACAACAAGACCAATCCCGGGTAATATTGTTCCGTTACAACTTGTTTTTTGAAAACTCGAAATTTATTAGCTGAATCCCCGACCCGAAGTTCGAGTATGAGAAAAACACTCCAGGAGTTAACAATATCTTCACAAAAAAGTCTCTTTCCAGGGAAGAGTATTGACAATCTTTTCTTTGGTAAGGTTACAATTGATCATGTAAGGTCACCTCACGAGCATCTCTTGATTGATTGCGGTTGATCAACATTACTATCTATATGCATTCTATCAATATTACCTACTAAATGCATTCTACTGATTCAAGCCAATCAAATATCAAGGGCTTTGGATCTTAAGACCACTATGCAACGCCATTAACTCGGTCAATTGCACCACCTATTAGCTGAGTCGAACGCCAAATATTTGTTCCTCTGGATACAAATACTGGGGAAATTATACTGATTGTAGCAGATGGGATAATGCCAAAAGCTACCTAATCAACCGAACCCCATACCTGGACATCCAAGTTCTGAAACATAAAAATGGCTCGTTCAATAAATTTCTTTAGGAGGGGAACATTTCATTTTGATTTTTAGAACGTACTCTTCCATCACACGCTCAAGCAATTTGATAAACACCCATTTGCATTTAGTTTCAATAGTTTGGTAGTGAATGGAGAGTGGGATTTCAGGAGTTTGACCATACGTGCATTTACCCTACCCTTATGGAACTTCCGTGGATAGTGCCAATTTAGCCAGCACCATTACTAAGTTTTATCCCCGAGAACGGATTCAGTCCGAATCAAGTATTTTCTCTATGAAACAAACCCAAAAATCTCCGATGTCCCGCCATCTGGACCGTCTTTGTGCCACTAAGCAACAACGTACATTTGTTTCCGCCTCCTTCCTTATTCCTCTCCAAGGCTCTGAACCGAGAGGCTGGGTTAGATCAATCACACAATGTTTTTCCTTTTCCCCTTAAAAGTTTTGCTTCGCGGTTTTTTATGGGGAGCTATTTTCACCATTAAGACAACCCAACAAAGCATGGCACTGAAATGAAACACACCTGCGTCTATGTCAAAGGATGTGGATGTGGATGTGGAGGTGGAGCAGTCAGTATACATACCCAGAAGACATCAATAGAACTCTGAACCTCGGCACTTAATCCTAAATCAACTTATACCTGCAGCCATACAAAATTAAAATAAAGAACGTAGATAATTAACAACTCACAAAACATTTAGCTTGAATTAAAGATCACAAGTTGAAAACATGATTAGAGGAAGGCAAATAATCATCACCCCAACCCCCAGAGCATGGCTTGAAGATCTTATACTACTAATAATACTATTAAATTTGACGTATCGCACAAATCTCAAAGAAAATTAACCAGACTGCCAGATAACTAGACATTTGGTCACCAAAATCAAACATATTATCAACAGAACTCACACAAATATCTTAGCCAGAAGGCATGATGAGTGGAAAAGATTTGGTCAATGTTCACCTAATCATCCACACTACCACACTCATGACCCTAAAATGTTGCTTTCAAATTTTCCTGAAACTTTCATCTGTCAAGCTGACCGGCCATCCCTCTCAAACCAAAGCCTCCTGATATGTGCCCATGCATATGCATGTAGCATGTCCTTGGAGGATTCATGGGAGTAACAACCAACCGAAAAATAACTAATAGAACAGATTCAGTAGTTATTTCCTCCCATCACATTATTACGACACCAGTAGAAAATTCATGATCGACAATTGGATCCATCTTTCCGGATCACAAGTAAATGCAAAAATACTGAGTCTCTTGAGTATGCCATTTTATCTTCAAACAGAAGATCAGAGAGGAGCACTATCAGCTTGGGCAAATGAATTGCTCGAGTTAGAAGTCACCAGTGTGTTTCCATCATTCCTCACATTCATCTTTCTTATAGCAATAAATAAACGCGAGTTTGTACAAAAAAGAAAAATAGAGATCCATCTGTAAGAGTAGATACTGATTTACAGTGTCTACAAGGTGAAACTCATCCGCACAAAAATATCTACAAGGACGGACATGAATTAGATATGTATTTTTCAAATCTAAGCAAGAATGTCACTGTAAGAAGAATCACCATGATCACGTCATTCGCCTTCATCAGCAATTGCGTCCATGACCTGAATCAAAAGCTTGGATCAGTAATGCCATAGAAAAATAAAAAGATACACCAATTAATTTTTTCAGGGTATAAAATACAGAATTATTTTATTTTCCAAAATAACATGAAAGTCGAGACCCCTCAAAAACAAGCATAATACATGAGATAAGGGTAAAAACAAGCTTTGAGCTATTAGAAATGGGTATTTTCAATGAAACCCTCAATACAACTTTTTTAGGATAAGCTCAGCATTTCTTTTCATTGGCCTAAGTTCCCCAAGCTAAGCCAACATATAAAAGAACGGTAACTAATAGAAACATCATGGCTCCCCCAACCCAATGCAGAATCATCATTTAAAAATGGATATTTGCAACATAACGAAACGGATATTATGACTCGTGAAACACAAAAGGAGAAGCGAAGATCATTTTTCCAACAAACCAAGCATGTCCTAATAGAACAAAACAGGATGTCAATGATCATGAAACACAAGCCAGAGAAAAGATAGAAGCATGAAAATCATGACATACGCACCTTTGGTATATATCAGTAGCTGACTGTACAATGTGAAGAAAGCAAGCCATGTCCGTGTGAACTCGAAAGGGAGCCTATGAGACCAGACCTGACAAAATTCAGGACTAGGTAAGGCAATTAAAATGTTTGCATATGAACAATATCATCAAGAAAATATGTGAGACATACCACAGATAGCAACTCTGAATGATTCTTAATTTAGTGATCCACGACACCTGGAAAGAGGAAATAAAGTCACAAAGTCAACACCACCATAGTATTCCAAAGTTCAGGACGGGGGAGAGCATGAGCTTTCTAATTCTTATCTCTACTGTGCTTAAAAAAAAAAAACAAACAAACAAATATACACATGTGAGTTCGCTAAAACAGCAGCCCTCGAGTCCTCTAAAGGTAAAGCCAACATATAAGTGAAACCAACAAATTCTAAGAGAGTACCATGCTTAAAGCAAAACACCGTTATTAGCAAAAGAAAGACATGTAGAACTAACTGTTACCTTCTAGAACCACAGTTGCAGGGGATCTTTTTCTCTTCCAAAGGAAACTTGTAATTGTAAGTAAGTTCTTCACCAGCGGCTATATGCCGCTTTGCATATATAAAAATTCTCTTCTGACCATCTACACTAATGATTTTGGTGTAGCAATTAGGCTGAAAAAGAAATTTATCAGTCTTGGAATTCATCATCATCATCCATGCATATACTACGAACTTACACCAAAAAATGGAGCTACCTCACAAGAATGATTTATGAATCTGGCAATCCCGCCACGCTTTGTAGCATCAACCTGGAAAATTTCAATGAAACAGCATTAACCTAGCTCCTCCCACAGAGAAGGGGACACAGAAGATTCTAAAATTGTAAATTTCGGATCTGGAAGAAGTCATCCATCAGGCCAACACATTGAGGGAAAGACGGCGGAACACAAATAGAATAGCATAATCTGAAATATACCTGACCTATATTACAAACTACATAATTCAAAAAAAAAAAAAAAAACCGCAAATGCACGATGATCAGATGGGCTGGAAGGGTGAAAAGTTTGTTCACATTGAAAATCAGTTTCAACTAAACTTTAGACAACAGCCTCAACTGCAAAAATAGAAATAAAAAAGAACAAAATATCATATTTAGCTATCTTATCATCGGATAATTTGGCTTCACTGACCACATAACCATCATCCAGCCTGAAAAGATAGCTGCTGCCAATGCCCATCTTCTCATAATGCCGTTCACGTATATCAGATACCTATGACATACAACAGCACGTAAGATACAGATGCAACTTGTGGGGTTTTTTTTTTTTTTTTTTTGGGGGGGGGGGGGGGCCCCCCACATCACATAAAAATTATCAACAAATAATATCATCATAAGAAAATAAGTGAATTTACTGCAACAAATAACAGAGCGGTCTTAAAATTACCCGAGGACGAATTAATTCACCAACATATTCAATGACAAAATCCTCTGCCTCAATTGGCTCCTGGGCAATAAGACCCCAATCATGTATCCTGCTTCGTTGAAAGCTCAGACGTTTCTTCCTTGCCTGAAAATATCAGCACGTACACTGTAAATATAAGGAGCACAATATAATAAAGCAAGGAATTGATCTTTTTTCGCTACCTTTAGTTGAGACGCTTTAAGAAGATCCGCACCCTCCACAGCAGCAAGAAGATTCCGCATCTTCACCCTGTTTGTTCTTGCAGAAATACCCTTACTATTTGACCACTGAAACGTGTTAACTTGGGAGCCTGTTTTCTTTGATTGAATATGTTGAATCCCCCTACTACGAGCTTTTTCAGCAGGGCTTGCTTTCATTGACCATTTATGCCATTCCCACCCATTAATTGAAGATCGTGCACATCCATCAGAAATAGGGCAAGGCTTACATGTCTTGAACTTACTGAACTTGGACTTCTGTGACACATCCTGTCTCCGCTGTGCTTTCTTTGAGACACCATTTGGCACCAAGACCTCTTCAGGATGGGGCATGTAACGATCAATCGCCCGCTTCTTTTTAATTTTTGACGAGACCTTTTCCACTAATTCAGGAAGAGATTATCAACGTGAGTGTAGAAAACAAACGCGGAAGAAGAAAAAGACAATTGCTATAAAGATACCTACGTTTCTGCATCTTCTTAGAACAATTTGCAGAGGCCGATCTTTTGGTCCTAAAGCCATTGACATTTGTGTTTGCTCTATCTTCAGGTTCCGGCGGCTGACTTACGATTTTTGTTTTCTTAGGTTTTATAGCACCCTCTGAAGCCTCGCCCTCTACATAACATTAAGGACACATTAAAGAGTGATCATGAATATTTATGTAAGCATGCTGTTATATACATATATTAACACATTAAGAGCTGAACCTTTAAAGGTCTCAGAAGCCTTGAACATTTTAAATCTTGAAGTCTTCTCTGGTGTGCTCTTATTTGGCAAGCTTCTCTTCAAAGTGGCTTGAAACGACCTTGAACAAGCAGATGGTTCAGTCTGCCCTTTAGTAAGCCTTCTCTTTTTGGGAACCGCAGCTTTGGTTTTAGCATGTGCGATATCCTTGGAGGATTCCTCTTCCCTAAACTTTTCTGCTTGCAGATTCGTTAAACCAGCACGAGAAATGGTCGCAGATTGAGAAGATAAACTGACTTTTTTCTTTATTTGTTTCTTTTTCCGGAAATATGTATACTGGCCAGAAAGTGACTGCATTTTACAAGAGCCAGGGTTCTGTATAGACTTTGAACCATCTTCTAATGTGCAAATTGCAGAAGATTCATCTTTAGCACATTCCCTATATGCATTAGAAGATGTGTCCTGCAAAACATACAAGCTTCTCATAAGTGAAGCGAAAGAATTTCAAACCTTTACCCTCTCAATAAGGATAGTACAAAACCTTAATATGCAAACCCTTTCCCTCTCAATAAGGATAGTAGAAAACCTCCATACATGTTTATGAAAGGATTTTATGCAATTGCCGTCAAAACATGGAGGAGAAATTTAGCAAATAAGCGAAACAATTAAAGATATGACACCTGATAAATATGTCTATACCTTATCAAATCTACGATTCTTTGAGTCATGCCAGGATATAACAAAATCCTGAAGAGAACCATGGAGAAACAATTTGCATTCACCCAGCACCTCATCATACAACTTTTGCCTGCACATTGCCATGGAAGTATATTCTGCCCTTGGAGGCATACACTCTTTGGACTGTACAGGCCGGACTTTACATAGAACAGATGGAAAGGGAGTTTTAATACTGCCATCAAGTCCAGGAGGTGGAGGCTCCACTGTTTCTTGGCCGACAACCACATTACCCAATTCTGTGCACAGTTCTGTGAAAATACGACCCGAGATGCGAGAAAAATTGTCCACGGAGGTTTCAGGAAAGCTTTTAACCGCTTCCAATGGAGTTTGAGAACATTCAGCAGTCATCAACACATTACCAGACCTTAAATCCATAGGCAAGTCGGAAGGACCTGATTCACGATGCCACTGAAATGAAGTCTCAGCATTTTCCTACAATGAAAATTTATAATCAATTGCAGAAGATAAGATCATGAAAAATCACAAACTGGCAAACTTGTTACATAACAAGCTTTGCACCTACAATGCAGAGCACAGAACTCGATAAAAATGAGAGGAACTGGAGTCTGAAGACATCCTCATGATTATACCAACCTCATGAAATGTGTCATTTTCTGACAACGTGACTAGTTTGCTGACCTCCTCCTCTACAAAATCTGCAGCATAGTCAACCAAAGAATCCTTTGCAGACGCATGCAGTTGTCTCTCAACACTTTTTCGGATGCAATTAATTGCTTCGACACAGCTCCTATGTTCAGATGAACTTTCCCCTTGTACAGCAGTACGTAAAAGAAAAGCCCGTCCAACTGTGACTATATTCGCAGACTCAAAACCAGGAGGGCAATCAGCATCTTGTTCCGAAGCTTCCAATTCAGAGAGGGACTGCCGAAACAATAACACAAGAATTTTACACAAGAACAACGATATGACTAGATAAACCCTAAGAGAGATTCTGAGGAAGTACATTTACAGTCATAAGTTCCTCGCCCTCGCTGCCAGGTAAGGCCATCCTCGGTTGACTGTACCAGATATTTTGCCGCCTCCATGCAGTGGCATAATCTGCTATGGTATCATAAAAGATACCATTCCAGGCCACTTCCATGCAATACTTAAAAAGCATTCCACATACAACTGAGCATGAAGCATAAAAATTCTCAATGCCTCCAACAGATTTGACAATTCTAGGAGAATGTGCAGGAACTTCAGCACTCAAACTTCGATCAGATACATTGCCGAAGGCCCCTAACTCACAATCAGGAGCAGGAGATTGTGCAGGAATTTCAATGCATTTCTGATCATAAATATTTCCAGAGCCTCCTAGCCCACGATTGAGTTCCACGGAAACAATTTCAGGCTACCAATAAAATGAATAAAATATCAGAATATGATTCAGAGAAGAACATTGAAAAAAATTACTATTTGCATACTTTACCTTCTCATCATCAAGCAGGTGAGCTCCTTTGGCTTGATTTGATGACTCAAGCTTAAGATTTCCTCGCACTTTCTTCATATTTGCAATGTCAGCAATAATATTACAGATGATCTCATCCAGCACTACTCGTCGAGCAGATTTCATTACACCACCATGCAATTGCAAAGAAAATGTTTCAGAAATATCCGAGGTGAAGCTTGGGGCAGAGTTACTCTTGTCAACTTGAGCATTAGATGAGTTATCACCACCACGTCCCTCTGCTTTCCATGCATTAATGATGGATAGCAAAGAGCATTTAAACTTATTGTTGATATGATATACCTGGCACGGAAAATAAAAAGGCTACTTTGAATGACAGCATGACATGAAAATTAAAATTAAGATACTACAAAGAGGGGGAAGGGGAATAGAGAAATCATGATAGCACTCTCCAAAATCAGAACCCACCCATAATAAAGGCAAAATTTTGATCCCCATGTGCTGATTCTAGTGAGAATATTCATCAAAATATTGAAATATGGACAACATAATCTAACTTGAATCTCTGCTCACATACTAAGCAGCTGAGCGTCAATGATGCCTGGACCTCTTTAATAGTATAATCTAGTTTGTGCATGAGGGACAGCATCAGCTGCCAAAAGCCTACAGCAAGTAGTTTCTCCTATGAAAACCGAAATTGGTGTCTGACACGAGTCATAGAAAAATTTCTGCAGGCATCAGACATATGCAACTCTTCCCTTTCTCCATCCACATGTGTGAAAAAGCAATGGCTTAGCAGCAATAAACATATTTCAAACCTATATACTCAGACCTCTCTATCAGAACATCATATCACATGGAAAATATTTCATCACCTAAACAATCATCCAAAGCCATTGGGATCCAAAAAATTATATAGGTCTACAGGTCCATCCTTTTCCCCGAACATTCCAGCAGAATTGCCCCATTTGAGATCAGAAGGCTCTCCAGTCAGTGTGGAGAGAGAGAGAGAGAGAGAAGAATCTGGTAGTTGGCTGTTTTATTCCCCCATTATATCAGATTAATCATTCACCATTTTTCATGTATTTCAAGTGCACTCTGTCCAGGCCCAATATCACAAGAATGTTACCAAGCCCACCCAGAATTTCATTCATACCATGCTTATGTGCCCTTCTTTAAAGCCAACTGTGCCTATCCATTGGGGAACCAGATCCAGGCATATAAAATGTTATACAATAGAATCATTGTCCATGAGGGAACTAGATCTTGACGGACAACGACTCATTCATAACAATGCATCAAACATACATCACCAATACACAACTCATCATGACAATCCTAATGGTCTTCCCAAGATTTGATCCATGGCACGAAACTATTTGATGAATTTCAGAGGAATGGTTTACCGTTGAATAACCCTGCAAGTATCCATGAAAATGCCAAGCATATAATTCTGAAAGACGATGCGGCCCACGCTTCCTCCCTCCATCATCTTCCAACAGCCAACAAGGACCCTCACTATCCTAGAAAGGAAAAAAGCAAGCACATGTAAAAACCATAGCCAGTTATTTGTCTGCATGAACGTCAAGTGCCCTAAAAAATTCACATCAACGTGACTTTCCTCTAGAGAAACACAGGTGTAGAGTAAAGAAAGAGGATAGGATGAAAGGAGATCAATACCAGCTCCAAGAATGATGCAGCTGGAGTAGCTATTCCGGAATTTGCTACCACCTGGCTTACAGAACTACCATGGTCGATAGAAATTTGGGGTTGAACGTGAAAACTTACGTTACTATAACCAAAAGAACCTTCTTGTTCATCTATAAGAGAACCTTTGGTTGGAGAGGTTAGCGAATTTGGCAACATATTTGTGCATGGATTAGTGGATAAGTAAACAAATCCAGTAGCAATGTGGTCAGGAAACTGCTTGAAATATTTCAAGGGTACAGGGCTTATAAATGATCCATTCAACACAGGGTACACAGGAAGTTCATCAGGTAAGAAACCAGTAGATAAACCCTCAAACAACTGCTGTTGGATATAAGGACCACACATCTGTCCCTGTTCATTCATGTACATCCATCCACTGACAAAAGCATTTTGTGCATGCACTGCATGACTCTTATTCGTGTACGATGCCACCCCAGTGCTACACGATGCAAGGGTATCATCATTCTTGCTATTTGACTGGAAGGTGGACTCTGTCGCGGAGTTTGCACCGATTTCTTCCTCCATATCACAGCAAGATGATGAACTATGAATGTCACTTGAGCACCTAACATGTAAAGAACACCATAAGAACTAAGCGAAGCAAATACAACAATAAGCAGGTTAATGAAAAGAGAAGAAAGCAAGTACCCGCGAAAAGAGTGAAAAGAGTAGTGCCCCTCTGATGTGTGCACTCCCTGAGAAACAGGACAGCCATAACTGCCTATATATACGTGTGAATCTACATATCTATGCTCAGAACTCAATGCGGTTAGCCTCTTTCTTTGAGAGAGAGAGCTGCCGCACTCGTCAAATGCATGCGAGGAAACCATGGCGCCCGACAATGCAACCAAAACCAACCCGAAGGAACGTCGTATCTATTAAGATCGGCCCAAATCGAATCGACTCCAATCAACTACCACGAAACGCGCGGGCCTCCTCGTCGCACGGGCGCATACGCCAGTACAAAGGAACAACCTACGAGCGAACGCAAGGATCAGGAACATGCATGCCCAGGAAAGAAAATTAACGTTTCAGGCTACAATCTCGATGCATGAGCCGAAGACGGCTAAATCCATAGGGCTCCGAGAGCAAGAAACTTACTTTTTCTTATCTCGATCTGATTAGGAAACGACAATCGAGAACCTGCAAAGGGGGAAGTCAATCACCGAGAGACGGATTTAGAGAGTTACCTGATTTCGCAGGTCGGTGTCCCTAGGGCAACGACCACGGATTCTTTTCTTCGTCGTCGTCGTCGTCTCTCTCTCTCGCGCTCCAGCACTTGCTCGCGAGGCCGAAACATGAGGACAGTGAGACCCCTACTCGGATTTTATATAGCAACGGACTTTTTCTGCAAACTGTACCAATATTAGCCCCCTCCACTCGATGAATATAACGATGTAGCCACGAGATTTTTTCTATATTCTCACGTGAATCCAGCCACGTTGCAAACATCTCCTTTTTCCATGCCATGAGAGAACTTCGAATTCTCTTATTATTTCAAATCATATATGACTCGTCCACTCGACGAATATTATCACGTAGCCACGAGATGTTTTTTTTGTATATTTTCCCATGGACTAAACTGTGACTATTTTCTGAAAAAAAAACTGTGACTACTTAAATTTCCGCCAATTGAATTAATGACCAGATTAGTAATTATGGAGCTGGAATAGTAACAAAAATGACACTTGGGGATTTTATTTGACAAGCGGTTAAATTCTAAAGCTTTACATAGTTTGGCGTGATTATTTGATGAGGACCATTTGTGATTTATTTGATTAAACGTTAGTGTTTCATATCGATCCAACGCAAGGTTGATTCACACAAGATGTGAGACCGTGACCCCCCCTCTCCTCCCCTCCCCTCCCCTCCCCTCCCCTCCCCTTGAACCGACGTGGTTCCCAATGACCCACCCCATGTTATATAAAACTCAATTCCCTCTCCTCTCATTTCCTTCCCCCACCCTTCATGGAACACGTCTCCCCCACCTTTCTCTCGCCTTTCTTCTTCCTCGTGGAATCCGCCCGAGCCCTCCTCCTCCTCCCAATGACGGCAGCAACCTTGTAGCTTGATGTCGGTATTCCTCGGGTGACCCTCGACCTTTGCTTAGCTCCGTTTTGTTGTCGACCTCACTCTTCCTTTTCCCCTTTTGTCGCGTGATGCCTAATAAGGAAACAAGGAGTCCGAGCTCGTTTTGTTGACAATTCAAGTTCTGTTTTCTCTGAAAATCAATTCCATGCAAGTATTATCTCTATCCTAACTGCTACCATGTCCAATGATCATTCGTTTTGGTGATCTATGTTGTTTTGGAAATGGGTACGGAATAAGGGATTTTTGTGTGCATGGAGGGGAAAACACCCTTGTACGAATGATTCGTTGCTTGAATTAGCACCTTTGGACTATGGGTAGTTAGAATGTGAGTGTTGATCATCTTGTTGTGGTCGATTTGAAGTGAATTAAACTCGAAATCCAAGGGTGAGAATTCTGCCTTAAGAGTGGAATTGGGGTTGATTGCCGAATCCATCGGTTGATTTAGTATCTTTGAGTCGTGGGTGAGCTAAATATAAAGGTGGATGTTTGGGTTGTCTTTGATGTGTGAGGAATCAGAATAGGTCTTTAATTGTTGGGTTGGGCATGAAAGGTGAGATTCCATTATTTGAGCTGACATCTCGGGGTCTTGGACAGGTAGAGTATGTGAGTGAATCGTCTCGATTGTCGGTGGAACTTGACAAATTGAAGTGGGATCCCAAAGAGGGAAGTTTGACCTTCAGGTTAGTGGCAAGGGTAGATGAAATTTTATGCTTGCGTGTTTATTTTATTTAAAGGATCCCTGATTGTCTTGTGACTTCTTCGTGCTTACGTTCTATGTCAGCTTGTGGTTAGTATATCGTTGTTTCTTTGCTTGTGAGTTGTGTTTGAATGGATGATGCATGCATGGATAGCCTAGTTATTTGGTTAGACGTTTTGCTAGCCTAAGTACACTATAAGAGCCAAAACTTGTATACAACACTCATTTTAGTGTCAAAACTTTCAAAACGATTACTTAAGTGATAATTTTTTTTTTTTAGAAATGATCAATTAAGTGCCAAGTCTTTTGGAAAACACTCACTTTAGTGTCAACTTCGACGAGCCGCGTTAGCACAAATACTAATAAAAAAAGGTCATGTCGGATTTTCAGCGAGCTACGTCGGCTCAAATTGGAGTTGACACTGAAGTGATCGTTTTTAAAAAAAGTTATCACTTAAGTGATAGTTTTGAAAGTTTTGGCACTAAAGTTAGAGCGCCGTACATAAGTTTTGACACTTATTGTGTACTTTAACCGTTTTGCTTGTTGAGCTATGGCTCACTCCATAGTTGTTTTTCTCTTTTTCAAATATCTAAGTACCGACCACTATAGATGATCGTATCAAAGTTTGAAAGTGGAGATGGCGTTAGCTTAGTACTCGGAGTAGAGTTTTCCTTTATAATCCTCCTAGTGTATTTGATAATTTAATCTGTAAACAACTAATGTAACTAACTGGTACCTACATATATAGTAAATAAGATATTTCATATGTGTGAGTTGTGCATGCCATTTTGTGGGTGTTTTAATGCATGTTTTCACGGTGAACCCTACTAAGGCCATACCTTATCAGACATTCCGCATGCACTTATCTATTTTGTATGGCTGCTTGATTGTTTCTAATTGATTTAGCTTCCACAATTAGTGTCAGACAATGCCTTGAGACGTCGAAGTCCTGGTGAAGGAAAGATCGGTACAAGAGTTGGTATCAGAGCACAGATTAAGGACGGCTCTTTACAATGTTAACATCAGAGCAGGTTAGTGGAGTGATGAGGTGCGCTAGTGGATGAAGTGTTTGGTAGGCACATACGCAATTCAAACTACAAGTGCATGTGTTTGTGTTTGGTTAATGATAGGTAGTAACTTAGGCTATTTGCTAGATAAGAGTTTGTCGATCACTACGTAGGATTTGAGAATCTTTGTGACTATATGAGGTTATTGTATGGTAATTGATAGGTGGAGTGGACGATAAGTCGAAATAGAAATGACTTACTGATAGACTTGAAATGTGGAGTTTGGTGGATTGATATTTGTGAATCATAGGCTTGAATCTTTGTTGTGTTTTGATGGTTTGAGTTATCGATTGTTATTAGTAGCCCCGAATAATAAGGATGTGAGGTTTGCAAGGAAGGGAATAAGGATTGTGAAATTTTAGGCATGGATTTAAGATGGTACTTTGAGGTTTGGTGATTCGCTTTTGGACTAAAGACTAGTTTGATTGAATGCATATAGATTTTGTGAGAACGGTGACCAAAAGAGAGTTATATAGATTGATTCTAAGTCATTGATCTTTGATATTAATGGTCACTAACAATTTTAGATTTAGTTTAAGTGGCAATCAACGAGTGGTACGTGAAGTTTACTGAGGATGATAATGCATTATATAGATTTGTTGCATTAAAACGAAATTTGAGAAAGATGCATGCATCATATTTAGTCGGACTTGATAAACTGGTAGATTGTTATGGGACATGCTGTACGGGATGCCTAAAAGTCGTAGTGAGACATGGTATGAGACACGATGAAGTGAACCTTCTTAGTAGGTGCCTGACTTGGGGACGAATCGGATGAAAGTTGGTTGGTCTATGAGAGCGAGAAGTGACGCCGGGATAGATAGGTTTGGACAAGGAGCGGCTCCTGGTAGCTTTCTATAGGGATAGAAATGAACCAAGCCACACATTGAAAAGTGAGTCTAGGTGTGACGCTTGGAAATTTGATTTCCTTTTGGGTATATGAATTCAATTATGAAATATATGTGAATTCCACTTTGTTGCCTTTGATTGAATGATAGCGATCTAGGCGAAGAAAATCAATAATGCACTAAATTAGTAATCGAATAAGTTTAAGGGTTTGTCCAACTGAATTCATTATCTTAGGATTAGAATTACCGGAACTTAGGCCTCATTCTAAATAAATTAGATTGAGATTGGACGAGAAAACCCTCTCGAGCATTGCCGGCGGTCGAATTTAACCTTAGGGTGACCTTTGATCAAAATACAGTCGGACATTCCTAGGATTTACGAAATTGCCACTATGGTTTTCTAAGTATGTCCCACATAGAATATTAGGTAGGACATAAAACCTTTTATAAGACGTTAGTATAACAATATCTCACATAGAACAATTGTGGACAAGGATTTCCCTATATATGATTGAACATCTCTAGGCTTAGCAAATGTCTTACATAGAATATGATTGGGACCACAACCCTTACCTAAGTCTATAGATTCCATCCTTGTGGTCTAAAGTACTAGTTACAAATCTTGGCTGACCACAACCACCGCACCTGTTCTGCTGCGTCCGGTTCTGCTCTACCGTCGCTATAGCTGCTGCCGTGTGCTATCGACGTAAGTCCCGACCATCCTTGACACTTTAAGACATCTCCTAGGTTCCTATAATGTCCCCTAGCTAGTAGAAGTCCATAGGTGACCGAAATTATCCAAAAACATCTACGTCTTGGTGTTGCCCAGTGTAGTTTTCAGATTCTATTCTTGGAGGAAAACGTGTCGTTTGAGCTCGAAACGAACCCGAATTGTTTCCAACTTTTTGCCACACCTTCCTTAGCCTCTATATGACATCATCAAGTAAAAAATAGCTTAAAATAGTTCTACATTTTGAAACTGTACGCGTCGCCGTCCGAAGACATCGTTTGGTTCCAATTTAGGGAAAATGAGTAGTAACACTTCTCAAGGACTCCACCGACCCCGTTGGCCTTCCTCAACCTCTTAAAATATTCTTTAAAATCCTATGATCATCATCAAACCTCCCTCTCGCCCACAACTAACCAAAAGAAGACTGATCTCCAATGCATAGTTCTGCCATTATTGTACTTAGGTTTTGTTTAGGGTATGATATTACTGGTCATTGCTCAATCGAACTCCGACGTGATCTTCCAACTCATATGATGTCCTATTAGATCTTGGCTTCGAATTGCATCCATCATTGGGTTGAATTAATGTCCATTGCTCACCGATTCTTGGGTTGGAGCGCAAGAGCACAAAAGGACCGTTATTATCGTTCTAGGGTCGCTTGACAGTGAGTTGACATCTAATCCCTGGTTAGGTCACTGATTGCCTTTGGAATTAGTTTGCTTAGTATTCTAGGTGTTTAGGTAGACTGAGTAGGTCGGTTAGGTTAGTAGATGGAATAGGCTAAATGGCATCAATTGGAAAGGTTAGTCTATTTTGATGAATCAATGTTTGATTGTTTGACTCTGAAACACCTGTGAACGTAGTGGTTGCTTATGAAATGCTATGGCATGTTATCGAAATGACTAAATTGTGATATTGCCTTATTGTCATGATTATGTGACCATGAGATTGGATTAATTGGAATCAATTGGATTGTCAACTTGTGGATGTGACTGCTTGAGATGGGTAGTAGCTAGCATGATATATGTATATCATGCCGCATGCCTCATATGACACGTTGGGCAAGAAAATGGCTGAAGGCCAAGTCTTGAGCATCAGTGCTTGATCATCCATCTATAAACAAAGATAAGAATGCATGATTGCTGAATGAATTGCATGGTCATATGATAGATCGATGATGTGATACCTCACAAGTTCGTTGTGCCTGGGGTGCCAATGGCACTGGGGATTTAACCACACGACTTGTTATATGCCCGACTTTCTTGGTGCGGTATGAAGCTGGTATGGTGCATGGTTAGATTGTCGGGAGCCGATTACTGCTTGTGAGGATCAGACCCCTTTTGAAAAGCCTACATGTTGTACCTAGGTGCCATGGGCATATGATTACAACTTGTAGATGCCGTCGCTGATAGGATATGGGACGAAGCCTGTTTTACAGAAGACATTATCTAGGTGTTATAGGTAGAGGTAATGTAGAGTTTATAAATGTCACGGATCATCAACTAATGAAATGGACTTGTGTTCAATGAATGCATTATAAGTGCTAGAATATCTCAATAATTGACTTGTATGGCAGGAATGGGTACTGCATTCACTTTGCATCATGTGTGGCAATGCGATGGGTAAGTTGCTTGTAATTGCTATATTTGTCTTATGCTATATAACTGCATGATAGGATATTCTGGATGAATCAACGCCCTAGTCAAGGTTTAGGCATTGGCTCACTAAGATTATATCCCACACCTTTGTGGGATCATTTTCCAAGTCTAAAGTAAGATGGCAGATCAACGACACCAGGTTAGATTTGAGATCTCTTCTCACAACGGGATTCAAGTTACCCACTACCCAGTACCTGGCACGAATAAGTTATGGGAAGAACGCATTACCACGGTCTACGTTGAGGAAGGAATTGATGACCTAATGCCTCATCCCTTTAGAAAGTGGATCCTTCATGTGGGTGATCGAATTTTTGGTCCTTGTTGGGATTGTTTAGGTTTGTGGGTAACCCAGATGGTGAAGTTGTGGACCCTGACTCTAGCCCATCGTCAGCAAAGCCTCCTCTAAAGGTTCGTTCGAATGAGCCTTTAGATAATGATCCGACATAGAATGCCGGAGTAGCTGCTTTTGGAGTAGATGTGGATAGACTTTTTGTTGGTCATTTTGACGACTTAGGGAGCCACCCGTAGTGTGGGGATTTTGTCTGGTTATAGCTCAATAGGGTTTTCTATGTGATGCTTCTGATGTTATAATGACTGACATGTATGATCCTACTGTTATGAGTATTTGTATAAACTATCCATGTTGTTATGTATGAATGGGAGATTAAACGATTCCACGAGTGCAATATTTTATTTGAGGTCGATAGCCCATTTGGACGTTATCATTATGACCTGAGACAGTTTGGTAAGGATATTGCGTACTCGAGGATCGGGGCGTGACATCCTCGCCCAAGGTAGTATCAGAGTAAGGTTTGCCTGATTCACCAGGTCATAGGTTTGGAGTAATAAGAAACGATGAGATTTGGGATTGTTAGTAGAATTACGCGAGTTATGTATGTGATTGTTATTTTTGATTGAATATTTTGAGTTGTTGTCTTATCGTGCTTTGCTCTGGGGTGAGCAGGACTCCACATAAACCTGCATAATGAGCAAATGCGGTAGAAGAGCAACTAGAGGTAGACCACATAGGAAAGAACCAAGAGTTGCTGAGATCCCAAGAGTTGCTGAGATTATGGCAGACAAAGGAACGTCTCGTGAATCGCCTGAACAAGATCCAAGGCTGATTGAGGAAGTCCTTGCAGTACTTGGAGAATTTATAGGCCAAAGAGTAAGGAACCAGAATATTCCCAATAAAGAGTCACCATAAACTGGCCCATTGGCTGTGAACTCAAATGAAAGCTCACAAATACAACAGTTAGTAGAAAGGTTCCTGAAGCTGAAACCACCTAGGTTCGCAGGGGAGGGAGACCCGGAAGCTGCTGTCAATAGATCAAGGAAATTAAGAAAGCATTGGACTTGCTGAAGTATGCTGACGAGGATAAGGTCACTTTGGCTGTTTATCAAATGCATGGCAACGCTAGTTCTTGATGGGATGCATCAAAGAGACGGATCTTCCCTGAGGGTACAACCTTGAGATGAGATACGTTTGTAGAGGCCTTCAACAACAAGTATTTTTCTAGTACTGCTCGAGAACAGAAGCTTAAAGAGTTCATGAACCTACACCAAAATTAAATGATTGTAGATCAGTACGAGGCCAGGTTCACTGAATTGTCTCGATATGCTTAAAGGATGGTTGAAAGTCTAGAAGATAAGGCAATGGGATTTCGGGATGGACTGAAACCCAAAATCAGGGATGTCATGCCCTAAACACGCCGAGCGCGCGAACATCCCGCCCTGCCGTTCCTTTCTTCATTTTACTTCAAGATCCAACGGCCAATATCATATGCGCAGGAAGTAACATACGTGCGGAAGTGATGCCTTCTCTAATCGTATAAATATGACACATCCGATAACTTAGGACAAATAACTTAAATTCAATAATCAATTCATAAAAGATCAAATCCTAATTCACTAGTCAGAAACACAAGCCCAATATAATAAAGCAAACCCAATCTAAAAACAAATGGGTCAGCTAACTCTTCGAATGCCGCTCCTTGGCAAGCTCGTGCAACCTCCGCCTAGGACCTAAAAAATGAAGCCCCCACTGGGGTGAGATATAAATCTTAATAAGGTGGACCCTAATCCTAGGTTAGGCCGACCGTCCACTCAGGTAGTCATCTATCCAATAAATCCAAACTTAGGCTTATACAGGCATATAGTGTCACCAGTCAATAAAACACAACATATAGATGACAGACAAGCATCGATGACGTCAGGTCACACTCAGATACTAATGCACCTACGCTTTCAGCCTACCACTTCTCATATCCCTTAATCTCAGTCTGTCTCAATCTCTAGCCCGCGATTATGTCGCCTTAGGCTCGACAACCCGCGTAAACGCATCAGATTCCGATTAATTCTCCTAACCAATAACAACATCCTAACCTCTGTCCGCTTCATTCTTTAGCCTGCGAACTAATCGCCTCAGGCTTGGCCCATGTAAACACATCAGACAGTCATCGGTGACCCGCGTAAACGCATCAGGTCCTGGTTCATTTCCAGGCAAGGTTTATGAGCTCTTACTCAACCCCGCGAACTCGTCGCATCAGGGTATATATATATATTCTGCCCCGCGTCTCATACGCTTCAGGGTCTCTTTGTCCCGCGATTAGATTGCATCAGGACCCTGGCTATTTCAACCTTGCGATCACATCGCATCGGGGCGCTACATCACATTAACTTCACCTCGCAAACTCATTGCATCAGGGTATATATTTTCCTGCCCCATGTCTCATACGCTTCAAGGCCTTGCCATGACGTACTCATGTCGTAACTCATCAATCCAATTCCCATACAAATTAAATGTGCAGCTCATGCACAGTTTGATTATTTGTGGCATGCGAAACAATCGATGATACGCATACATGGCAAATAATTCAAATATATTCAATATCACACATGAACCTCTTTTAACCATTTAGAACACATTAATAACTATCTCATTGGAACACTCTCATAAATCGATCAAATTATCTTTGGACTCGCCCAATCAAGTCCAATCGTCTTAACATAGGGTTAGGAATCCCCTTACCTTTGATTTGGCAACCCAAATTACTCCTCGTGGACCCTCAAGGTCTCGGCCAACGATGGTTCACGGCTAATCCACCGTACAACTTAGCATAATTCAATTAATTCATCAATTTCTATATCAAATTCCTCAATCCATTAACCCTAATCATCCATATCCTATCCCTCATCATAATATCACATCTTAAACACCAATTTGAAACTCAAAATCACCAATCCCAGCCTCCAACAGATTCGGTTTGCACAATAACCGAACCAATCCTTCATGGTTCGGTATAAACCGAGTGCTACCAGCCCTTAATCCAACTCTTAATCCACCATTTAATCATTAATCTACCTTTTAACATGTCCATTTAGAGGTTTGGGAGGCTCACCGTGAGTTTGAGCTTGATTGGTTGCCGGAAACCCTTTTACATCGCCGGATTCTCCCTTGGTCAATACCGTCAGTTTTCTGGGCAGAAAGTACAAGGTCATTTCGAGGTCAAAACTTCATCAAATAAATCCTCAAATTTTACCACAGATTCATCTATGTCTCTACTTGATCTCCACAAAATTTGAGCTAAAGATTCCAATATTTTGGCCATCAAACAGGTTAGAAATCGGACCTACCTCAGATTGGAGCAATTTCCGTGAACTCTCGGGAGAATCCTTGCTCCGGTCTCCTCGGTGCTCCAAATGCTTCGATTCTTGTTGGAGAATGTCGGCAAGATATAGATCTTTGTTTGAATGGCTGGCCGGCGTCCAGGGGTGGCCAAAAGTGGCCGTGGTGGCTGGCGAAGTGAAGGTCCAGAAGTTGGTCGTCGGTGCAGAATGAAGGAGGAAGAAGATGAGAAGGCTTCGGTGGTTCTCTTGGGGAGCAGCTGCCGAATGGTTTGAGGAGAGAGAGAGAAGAGAGAGTTTGTTTTATCAAAAAAAATATTTGGTCAATTGAGTTGAATGGTAGGTGGTGGAAAATGTGATATGACTAGGCTTCCTAATCTAGTGACACATGGCAATTGCTTTTCTCATGACGATCCAACGGCTCATTAAGTCTTCATTTTCGACAGCCTTGGGAGGACACAATGTCCGTTTTTCCCTTCTTTGATTATAACGGCAAAGTCCTAAGCTTGAAGGGCAAAATAGTCATTTTACCTCCGATGTTCAGAATGTTATTTTTCCCGTTTCAAAAACCTTCGATAGGGCGACGACCAATCTAAACGACATTGGAATTCTTGATTTTCCATTTCAAATTTTTCAAGGCTCTTTTCTGATAGTTTTCTCTATTAGACGTGGTTCCAAACCTATCCCGAACCGACGGGCGGCTTATCGACCCCGTGATTCATATCACGTTTGGGGCTCGTCAATTTATGGCAGCTTTAGTTGTCATGTAATTGTGAGGGTCTATTACTAGCTCCTAAGGTCTCGATCTTTACCATTCAATTTAGGAAAATTTTGCAAATCATACGTTGGTTAAGCGGCATCACCCGCGCTCCAATTGTATAACACTCGCAAGGCATTCTTAAATCATTCTTGGATCGGCCTTTTTGTGGCTCTAAATATCCCCTCGACAATTCTTATGGTCAAAGCGTCATTTCCTATTGGAGTTTCCCAAGTCCACGTACCTCGTTTCGCGTTAGCCTTTCCTTTTTGGTTAGTCTACTCGAATTGATCAGATTCGAGCGGAATACGACTGAAATACATCTCTAGATACACACTTCTCATTTCTGAGCCTAAAATTGACTGGAAATCAGAATGTCACAAGGGACATTCTGATACCTCTCAATTTGAAGGATTATGAAGAGCTATATGAGAGAGCTTAGATAATAGAAAGGAACTTGAATGAGAGAGCCACCATGACTGGATCGCGATTTATGTGCTATCAAAGGAGGAAAGTTCGACAAGATAATAAACCTATATCAAGTGGTAAAATGTATATTCCGCCAAATAGGGTAGGCGAAGTCAATAAGCCGACATATCACCAAAACGACATCTGTCGAATGTGCCGTCGGAGGCATGGGCCTGGGCAATGTCTTGCAAAAACTGGAGCATGTTTTGGATGCGGCCAATTTGGTCAACTGGCGAGGGACTGTTTGCAATGACAAAGGGATGGGCCACAACAAGGGCAAATTAGAGGATACATGCTACCAAGTACTCAAGGTCGACATTAAGCTCAAGCATTTGCGGTCATCCGAGAAGAGGCGAAGGACTCGCCAATCGTAACAGGTACGGTTCTTCTACATAATCAAGTAGCTTATGCTTTGTTTGATCCGGTGCTACGTATTCGTTTGTGGCGGAGCAATCTGTTAAATTAGTTGGTTTAGAACCAAAACTATTCCATACCCTTGCAAGATAGTGTAGTAGTTGCCACGGGGTGTCCTAATTGGAAATTAGTGGTTAATGGCCATGAAGATAGGATAGATCTAATTATGTTAGAAATGTACGATTTTGACTTGATAGGAGAGGGCAATAATTGATTTCCATAGTAAAGTGATTCAGTTTAAACTAATGAATAGTGCTATCTTTGAATTTATGGGTAGTCAAGGAGGAACCTCAACAATGATGATTTCGTCATTGGAGGGGACTGGTCTATTAGATGATGGTTGTTATGGTTACTTGGCTTCAGTAATTGAACTTTCTGTTGAGGAACCTAAGTTGGAGGATATACCTATAGTACGAGAATTCCTTGATGTCTTCCCTAAGGAATTGTCTGGTTTACCGCCAGAAAGAGAAATTGAATTCGTACTTGAGTTTATTCTTGGAACGGAGCCAATTTGTAAGGCACCATATAGGATGTCATTATCTGAACTTAAGAAACTCAAGGTTCAGATGCAGGAATTACTAAATAAAGGATTTATCCGTCCTAGTGCATCATCTTGGGGAGCACCTGTGTTGTTTGTTAAGAAAAAGGATGGATCGTTACGACTGCACATTGATTATATACAGTTGAATCAAGTGACAATTAAGAATAAATACCCGTTACCAAGGATTGACGATTTGTTTGATCAGTTGCAGAGAGCTTCAGTATTCTTTAAGATTGATTTAAGGACTGGTTACCATCAATTGAGAATTAGGAAATATGATATTCCAAAGACGGCATTTAGAACGCCATATGGACATTATAAGTTTACAGTGATGCCGTTTGGATTAACAAACGCTCTTACTGCTTTTATGGATCTAATGAATAGGGTATTCAAAGGATTTTTAGATCGTTTTGTAATTGTGTTTATAGATGACATTCTGGTGTACTCGAGAATCCTGAGGAGCATGAGCAACGTTTGAGGGTTGTGTTGGAAACATTGAGAATACACCAATTATTTGTCAAGTTTAGTAAGTGCGAGTTTTGGTTAGCTCACGTGGCATTTTTAGGATGTGTTATATTTGGAGATAGTATTGCAATCGATCCTGCAAAGATTGAGGTAGTCACAAACTGGCCAAGACCAATGACAGTGACAGAAGTTAGAAGTTTCTTGGGATTGACAGGCTATTATAGACGTTTTGTAGAAAGGTTTTCTTCTATAGCCTTTCCTTTAACCCAATTACTCAAGAAGGAATTAAAGTTTGAATGGATGGAAAAATGCGAACGTAGTTTTCAGGAACTCAAGCATAAATTAACTACAACTCCTGTCTTGGCAATTCCGTCTGGCCTTGGAGGGTTTGAGATTTATAGTGATGCTTCTTTTAGAGGACTGGGTTGTGTCTTGATGTAACATGGAAGAGTGGTTGCATATGCTTATCGTCAGTTAAGACCTCTTGAAATGAATTATTCGACGCATGATTTAGAATTGGATGCGGCTGTGTTTGCCTTAAATATTTGGAGCATTACCTCATTGGAAAAATTTTTTTAGGCGTACACTGAACATCAGAGTCTAAAATACTTGTTCCCATAGAAAAAGCTAAACATGAGGCAACGCCGATGGATGGAATTACTAAAAGACTATGATTGTGAGATCCTATATCATCCAGGCAAAGCAAATAAGGTTGCTGATGCCTTGAGCAGGAAATTAGTAATTGCTTAATTACAAGTTAGTTAGTGGCATTTACTAGAGGAAGTCAGAGATTCAAACTTTAAGTTCGAGGTTAGTCGCTTATCAGGCTTAATGGCTACTTTGAGTATTGAATCTCGGGTCCAAGCAAGGATTAAGACCTTACAATCAACGGATCCCATCATTTAGAAGATCTTCCAAGATGATTCGGTCAAGAGAAGTGCTGATTTCAGGTAATTGACAATGGAATTCTAAAGTTTTGTGGACGATTAGTTATGCCTGACGATAAGAAATTAAAAGAGGATATCTTGTCAGAAGCACACCAAAATAATTACAGCATCCACTTGGAAGTACAAAGATGTATAAGAATCTAAAGCAGCATTATTGATGGAGTGGCATGAAAAGAGATATAGCTAAGCATGTAGCAAAGTGTTTGACATGTCAGCAAGTTGTTGATACCTGATTTTTGATTAGTTTTTTTTTTTCAATTTATTTTTGAAAAATTCATAAAAAATTCATAAAAAGTTTAAAAATTGTAAAATCAACTTTGATGGCGTTGACCAAGCCTAAGGAACCAATTTTGAATAAAAAAAATAATTTTCCTTATTTTTCATATTTTTTAATATTTTCAAAAAATAGGAAAATAGATAAAAATTCAAGAAAAATAGCATTTGAGGTCACAAAAATATAAAAAAGTAGTCAATATTTTTCTTTTAATTCCCTTGTATTTTTGACCTCATAAAAAGTCCAAATTCAAGTTCAATTTTATGTGTTTCTTTGTTACACGTATGATTGAATTTGGTAAAAAATGTCAATTGAGTTTTTTAATTTGCAATTTTGGCATTTTTAGGGTATTGACATTCAATCTAATTGTCCTTCATTGCAATTCAATCCAATTATTTGCACAAATTGCTCAATTGCATGAATTGAGCGAAATTGCATACTTTATTGCAATTTACACCTTGAATTTGAGCATAATTGAAGTTACTTTCAATCCAAGGGCTACCTTTGCTAATTGAAGTCACTCCCCAATGTTTTTCATCATTATGAGTCGATTGGCATAGGTGGTTTGGTCCAATTTGACAGTTTGAGTCTTCATTTTCATAATTTTTCGAATTTAAATTAAGGATAAATTTGGGGATTTTGTAGAATTGACACGAACTTTTGAGAAAAATCACATCTTTAGATAATATTTATGCCCCAAGTTCGATTCTGAGGTTCAATTTGCAAAAATTCTACTTGAATTATGGTTAATTTTGGAAAACCAAGTCAGAACCGATTCTAACCGGTCAGATCGCCTGGTCAGACCGGTCTGCTAAAGTTTTGTCTTCTTCCTCGAGCTGTCGTGTGAATAAACAGCCCTCAAGTGCATTTTGATCGTCAAATTGAAGATCAATTCGCGAGTAATTGGAAGGGAGATGGGAGATGTTTTGCTCCTTTCGTCGTCCCCCGTCGATGAACACCAGCGACACCATCTGACATCGCCAGAGTGAAGAGTAATCGATCGGTCAAGCTTTAGGACCGCAAAAAGTTAACAGAATCAAACTTAGACCAAATTCGGCCAAATTCGCACCAAATGGGACTTATCGGAGCACCTAACGGAGATGGGCTCATTTCCCAACCGATTCCATCGCCGTCGGCAAGCCATTTGGCACGAGACGGCACGTAAATCCAAGTTGGCAAGCATCCACCATTTGAGCGAAAAACCAAAAATCAGTATATAGCTTGAATAGGCTTGGGAGAAGGAGGAGATCGACTCATTTGGTTTCTGAGGAGTAACAAAGTTGAGAGAGAGAGAGAGAGAGAGAGAGAGAGAGAGAGAGAGAAGAGAGAAAGCTCGCTCTCCAACTGTCATTGTAGAGAGCTTGAGCCTGAAAGACACGGCACTGATTAGGCCATTCTAGCCTAGACCGAAGCCAAATATCACCTCTAGGAGTTCGACGAGGCACACAGGAATCGATCGCGATCGACAGCATCGCCTAAAACGTCGAAAAACGGTAAGTCGAACTTCAAGATTTACTTCTGTTCATTAATGGCGGATCATTATTTCGGCCTTAATCCTTACAATTGATGTGTGCAAATCACATTTGAGACATCACTAAGCATTGTTGTATGCTTTTAGTGCGTTGAAATCGAGTTGAACCTTGTTTTTGAACCCCGTCGCCATTGCCGACCCTGTCGAAGATTCCCTAGTTCAAGTTAGCCTTAACTAGGTCAGTCAGACTTCAAGGTGAGTATTCTAAACCTTATTAGAAGCTTCTCTATGAAAGAATTAGTCTGAAATGCCTTGTTTTGCTCGATTGAGGTGCCATGTCTACATGTTGTGCAAGCTTCATCGTTCTTAATTCCGTGGATGAAATTGTATGATTCTACGATATGTTGTATGCGACGTTGAAAGGAGTTGATTGGCGTCGGTCTTGCACTATTTCGTCAAGATTTCACTGTCAGATCATCGCAAGAGTTTCTCGATCGTTCATTACAGATGAAGAGTGCTCGTGGAAGAAAACGATGACGTGGCAGTCAACCGGTCAAAGGTGTTGACATGGCGCTAACGTGGCATGCCACATCAGCTGAGCCATTAGGGTTCGGTTTGAATCTGTTAGTCGATTTAACGATCTAGGTTATGTCACGTGCGGGCTTGGTGACCATTAGATCAGTTTTAAATCTTCGGTTTAATAAAAATTGATTTTGAGAAATAAAAAAAATAATTGGCAGATCGGACGGTAGAGGATTAGCCGAGTCGTTCGATTGCGACCGTAGAATCAGGTAATTAGATCTGACGGCTGAGGTGTAGTCAACTTTTGATTTAAGCCGTAGGTCCTGATAATCAGACCTGACCACGATCCAATGGTCGTGGAGTAGCCACGTGGTTCAATAAGGATCGTCAAATTAAATCTGAACAATCGAAAAATAGAAAAAGGCGGAATGACGTCGTTTTGGTGCGTAGTCAGTATGGGTTCGGGTTTGGGCCGGGTCCCTACCCGAGTGGGTCGGGTCCCTACCCGAGTGGGTCGGGTCGACCCGGTCCGAATCATTTTTAAATAATAATAAAAAATCAGAAAAATCCTAGAAAATTCTAAAAAATGTCAAAAAATTCTGAAAAATCCAAAAAATAATTATAGAAAAATTGTAAAAAATTCCTAGACATTCCAGAAATTTCAAAAAATTGAGAATTGACCACGAACAACTGGCCAATCCTATTTTTGAGATTTCTTATTTATTCATTTGCAAATTGACGATATTACCCTTTAGGGGTAAATCGCTTCTTCTTGGAGTATGAGATAGGTCGATAACGCCAAGATAAGGATTATGATCGGTTAGATGTCCAATTTTTATGATTGGATTTTCGAATCTCGTCCTTTTTCTAAAAATAACGATTTTACCCTTTAAAGGGTAAATCGTCTTTCTTATTCCGATCGAGCCATGAAAATTGCTCAAAATTAGGATTTGGGTCAAGATGTCGACCAATCCTTCTTTTTGGGATTTTAACTTCTCATTACTTTCTGAAATGACGATTTTACCCCTCAAAGGGTAGATCGCTTCTAAAATTTCAGAAAAATTCTAAAAATTCTTTAAAAAAAATAAGAAATGGATTGGTTTGATGACCAATCCTATTTCCACCATTTTTTGACTTCATATTTCATCTAAAATGATAACTTTTCCCTTCTTGGGCAAATGTCCCAAAATTCTTCAAAATTACGATTTTGTCCCTCAAGGGTAAATCATGCCAAAAATATTCTTGAGTTTTGATTGATATTTCTCTAGGCTAATAGGGCCTTATTAGGGGTGCTACGTTATTTTCATGTGATTTATCCGCACGTTTTGGATCCTTGATTTGCGCATTCATTTTATTGATTATGAGTGCTTGGGTAGCCACCCCTATTTGCATGAACTCATAGAGTTAGAGTTCGCACCTCACTTATCTACTTGAAATCTTGGATTAGACAAATCATTCAACTTAGATGCCGAAAGGGCATCAACTCTGAAAGTTAGCGTAACAAAGTCCCCGATCTCATTTCTCTAGTTTTCGCAGAATCGAATAGAATGCTCCTAACTGTTTGATAGGGTTTCTGATCATACCTTCCGCAAAACGATCAGTGACGACTCTTTGACATATACACGTATCACATATCACCAGACCGCACCGAAGGTCGACCACGTACACCACCGTTGCGACTTGGGTAACGGGCCTTAGGAGAGACCCGCGTTTGACCAGATAGGATGACCCATTAGCCTTCGAAATCGCGAGAGGGTCGCGACTGACTGGCGACTCCGCTGGGGACTTATTTCAGACTAGAATCTTTAGTTAGGAATTTTAGAGGACTTGAGCCGATTAAAAAGTTGATTGATTTATCTAACCTTGTTTTCTGCAGATACTCTCGAAGGTGAGATACGTATCCTAACTATTGTGTTAGATGTTTTTGCACATTGAAAAAATAAGGGGTAGAGTGTTTTTTAACATCTTTTCTGCAGGTTGGAGTTGGGATTGTTTGTTTATTTTAATGCACATATTGAAGCGGTGTTTGATATAAACTGCTGTGCATGACCTTGTATTGTGATGATCACGACACATCTCACACACTGATGGTCAAAACCCGATTGCAACCACCTCTAGGTTACCTTAGATAGGGAAAGGGTGTGAAAGGATCTTGTGTTTGATGACACTTGAGACTTTCATGTTCGTTCCCACTCACAATCCAAATTGGTGATATCTAACCCTATTGGGTGTGTATTCTTGGGGAGAAATCTACCATATTTGGATCGTGGGAGCCTGAACCATAGGTCCCTCACCTGATTTTATTTCTAGAGTATATTCTTACTTGTCTCTTGCGCATGTCCGTGGAAGGTTAGTATACCTAAAATCACCAATTGTTACGAGGGAATATTTCATGTCCCCTAAGGTTTTGGTTGGTAGGGCATTTACTATTGATGTATTTCTTTACTCCTTGTTTCATATTATGTTCATGTACTGCATATCATTCACATCTACATGCATTGCATACATTATGAAATCATTCTAGTGACTGATTGAAATAACAATGATAGGGGATAGAATGTTGTTGTTCCCTAGAAGTTCGACGGAGTTGGTAACCTTTGAGTATCTAAGGAAAGTCACTAGTCCTGGACCAAACACAAAGTTGCATTTTACTAGATTTGTACATGACCGAGAGCTGACTGGGCGTAAGCTGGGATATGCTGAAGATTGTTAGAGTAGTTACTATGTCGATAACCTTAGGTTTAAGTGACAGACGGACGAGATGTTCAGGCACTATCTAGAAATGAAAAGGCAGTGTCGCAACGATTTAGCTAGAGAAGTCTATGCCCATTGGAAAGCTGAACGTCAAGTTAGGGAGAACCAATTGGTGATCTCTCTTTGGGGAAAAAAATGCCCTACAACTAAGACAAAATCAAGGCGCATCATACTCAAAAAGACAAAACCCAAGAAGACATTTGAAGTCATTAGACCGTGGACTAGAGAATGGTCGGAAGAGCTAAAATATCTCAACCAACCTACTGAAGACTATCCTTCACATTCTGAGGAGCGCTCAACTAGGGGAGAAGTCCTGATTGCCGATCTGTATCCTAAAGAGGGGCAAGATAAAGATGCAATTAAGGAGGAAACCCTGATGAACCATCACCCCTAAAAAGATTAGATCTTGGGGGAATAACTTAAATCCCACATTTCATGGGCCTTTTATGGCTTTCTTGTTTTAGAATAAACCTGATTGGTATTTCCCCCCTCTCGAGACCCCTCTCGGTCTCTCTATCATAACATATCTTTTTTTGTAATAAGGAATTTCATCCGCTATGTTCACAATTGATGTTTTGACCAATAGAATGTGACATTGTTACTTCCTTTAATCACTAAAATGATTCTGACTAATTGCATAATTCACTTGTTTGAAATTCAAATTAGACCTTGAGCCGAGTCTTTTATACTTGAAAGGAATTCTAATTTCCATTTCATTAACTGGAATATACAATCAATTCATGCATATTTCATAACATTAACATAATCATATGTTTAAAGTAATCTTTGGCGATTAATTTTTCAAAATCATTTGCATATTTAGACTTGATAGGAAAGAATGACATCCAAGTGTTCAAGATCCCTCGAACTGAGCTTCTAGCCTGGTGGGACAGCATGGGTGAAGCTAGCCAGAAGTACGCCAAATCGCGATTAGGATATCTGTTAGACCTGCTGAAGATTGAATATCTATCTACCTTTATTCAAGCCATGGCACTCTATTGGGATCCGACTACTACGACGTTCTGCATGGAAGGATTGGAGGTTACCCCTATCCTTGAGGAATATAGCGCTGCCATTGGGGTTGAGTTCACTTACTTTTTAATCCAACCTTCTATAAGGTTTGAGCCTTTGCGTCAACTAGCTGAATTCCTAGATACAAACTTCAATGAAATCGAAGCAGACGCCAAAAGTAATTCTGGGCGAGTTTCCCTATTCTTTCTTCAATATAGGTTTCCCAACCTCTCTGCTACCAAAGAAACTAAGTCTGGTAGAGCTTTTGTCTTGTAATTCTTTAGCTTTGTCCTATTTTCGATTTCGTCTGTAATTTTTAACCCTATCATGGCTGTAATGGTCAAACAAATCTGTTATGGGTGGGATTATTCGAACCTTATTCTCGTTGAAACTTTCTTCTCTCTCAACCATTTTGGAAAAAATAAGAAAGGAATTTTTAGAGCCTCTAGTGGTCTCCTGTACCTGTGGTTCACATCTCATATAAAATAATTTCATATCCGTATGGGTTTTATTGAGATTAGCTCTGATGCCCATCCTCTTAGGACTTTTGTCAAAACTCATACACATATTCCTATGTTCAATTTTAAAAAATGGAAGGAATTTCTTAGAACTTAAAGCCAGAACAACTCCGATGGCGGCTTAGATTACCAACATTAGGTAAAGTCAGACTCGCATGCAATGGAGAAAATTCAATCCCCTTGTTAGGATTCACAGGCGTCACCGCATATTATCCAAGGAGGGTTATCCGACAATTTGGAGCATTGCAAGAGATTCTTTCATCGCCACAACTAGGTGTTTTCTCGTTTGACTTGCCAAGAGAGACCCTCACAGGGGAGAAGAAGAAGCAATTCCAAGTCAAGGTAGAATTCATCATACACTCTTTGAAAGACTCCCAAACTGAAGACGTAGAATGACCAGATGATATGACTCATGAGATGAATACACACAGAGCTTGTACAGAATACATTCGATGCTTTGAGGCGACCAGACGTAGCTTTATCGAGCCTTGTGTGCCTGGATACATCACACCATACGTGCTTGGAGTGGTGCCGTATATACCTGAAGACATGGGATTACTTTCATATTCGGGAGACGAGGATTCTCAGAATGAAGGATCTGATCTTTGCTAGGACGATTAGGGTGCCTTATACCCTAAGCGCTCTAAACTTGAGTAGACTATTCTGCCAAGTGTAAAACATGTAAACATTATGATGATTTCTTAATATTTGTATACTCATTTGTATTAAATGTTATTTTTAACACATGTGTATAAGCATAAGCATGTTTTGTCGATGCATAAAAAACTTTCGCCGAAGATTGCGCTTCCTTTAATTTCATGAATTCTCTTGACAAATTATTGAAAGAACTGTTCACGCGAGACTAAGGCCCGCAAGGTAGTACTTTTTCTCATTTATCAATAGAAAACATGCAATTGAAAGAATGCAGTACTTTCCTTATTTGTCCTAATGAAATACTTACTAGTTGTTTTCAAATAAATCGGTATTCTCTAATCATGGAATTACCAAAACATCATTTCCGTACTCGACTTAAGACGAGGATGGAACAGCAGGAATTCACTCCACGAGTGGGCATGTTGGAGACCCATATGACTACTATAACTACCATGACTACCATGATGGCTGAAATTAAGGCCATGTTGGAAGCCTCTCAAGCCAGACAGACGGCGGTACCTAACCTGAACGACTCAGGTCAATCCTCAATATCTAATACGATTGACAAAGGGACGATTGAAGATACCCAACATGTAGTATAGGACATTCATGCGCCAAATGTCTAGTCACAATCAAAGATACCTCCTGTTATTATTAACCTCGAGAAAGAAGAGAAAGAAAAATAGGTAGTGAAGATTGAAGCTGAGGCTAAGAGAATAGCCAAGATTGAAGAGTGCTTAACAGTCAGGGCTACGAGTTAGCCCGTTTTGACAAAATATCTCCGTTCGTCAAAGTAGAGACTCTTTTGGACTACAAAGAGCCGGGTTTCGTGAGAAAATACAATAGGAGAGGCTGTCCACGTGCTCACCTTAAATACTATCTGCGCAAGATAGCGCACTATTCTGACTATATTCTGCTTCTGATGAATATGTTCCAAGAAAGTTTGGCTGGCCCTGCTCTAGCTTGATTTATTGAGTTAGACTTGGATGATTATGACAGATGGGAGGATCTTGCTGAAAATTTCCTCAGGCAGTATAAGTTCAACACGGCTACGGCCCCAACAAGGAAAGATCTGTTGCAAACAGTGAAAGGAAGAAACGAAACAATCAAAACATATGCCTAGAGGTGGCGTGCTTTGGCAACTCAAGTGAAACCGCCGATCCCAGAAGATGAATTAATTGACCTATTTTTGAAGACACTTCCCTATGATTACTTCGACAGATTGAATACCTCAGGATGCCAAACTTTTACACACCTGATAAAGGTGGCTGAAAGTTTGGAGTGGGCTTTGAGAGAAAGAGAGCCACACGAAACTTCGACGAGGAAGCAATAGCCTGCGAGAAAAGAAAGAAAGGCAGGAGTTGACATAGCCTTTGTGCCCGATTCCTATAAACTCAAGGTGTTCGCTAATTCCAATCAGGCTAAAGGAGGATCACCATGGTCAGTGTCTAAAGGACAAGAGCTTAGGAAGAGGTGGCCTCCGAAGCAATTATCTCAACTTTCCAGGTTGTTGTCAAATTACTCCCGATGTTATTAGAGCAACACTTGGTGACAAAAAAACCTCCCAAAGCGAATCCGGCGAAGTATCCTAATTTTAATTAAAGCCAGACTTTCACTTATCATATGGGTGAAAGAGGACACAATGTAAATAATTGCTACATCCTTAAGCTGAAGGTTCAAGCTCTCATTGATAACCAAATTTTGAAATTCGATGATATGGCTCCAAACGTGTAAGAGAATTCAGTCTCCGATCACCAAGTAGTTGGTGCAATATTCGCTGATGAAGAAGAAAATCACCTTGAGCTGAAGATTAATGTAACTAAACTAACCAACATTCTGGCAATAGTCTTGTCATACCTAAAAGAGGGAGAAGTGTCGGCTGAAAGAAAAAGACTATGTATTGCCAAGATGATGAGCCTATGGATAATGTCAAGCATTGCTAATGAGAAATTTGAAGAAATTAAGGCCTCAATGAACCTAGAATAGAATCAGTTTGCGGTTGAAACCGAGCAAGGGAATATGTCGAACGTGCCACATGAAAGTCTGGTAGGCGACATAGAGCGGTTTATCGAACCAAAAGAAGAGCTTAATGAAGACGAATTAAAAGCTATCAAGCGAAGCCAGGCCGATCGTAGATTTGTAGCCAAAGCACTAGAGAAAGGCGAAATTATAGATAATCTGGGCGAAGATTCATGTGGGTACAATTTCAAAGTGAAATACTCTGCTCCTCCCAATTTCTTCCAAAGAATGGAGGATATCATTCCTGATGGATGTAGAGGTATGGATGATCCTATTCAATTAGAAATCACGGAGGCAGTGATGAAGTCTTTTATAGAAAAACCTGAATCATCACTCAATCGAGTGATATCAAAGCATTTCCTACGCATAGAAAAACAAGTGAGTGTTCTCTCGAGAGAGATGGAGGACATGTCATTTCAATTGACAACGTGCGGTCATCCTCATATGATAAATGACAAGTTTGACACCGAGCAATATGTCAGGATGGACAAGTTAATAGCCCAGTAGCAAAGCCTGACTGAACTATTTGAAAGAGTAGGAATACACTTGAAGTTTGTAATGTTAGTCGAGCCAAGTGATGTTGACAGATACCGCCAGTCAGAATACGAAAACTCTCTTGAAGACTTGAGCGACACAATGGCAACGATTGAAACTGCTACGACTGTGGTGATTAAACTGAATGAGCTTGACAGCCTAAGTCAAGAAGAGGGTTGTTTGGTGAAACCTGTGGTAATTCACCTACCAATAAATAAATCCGATGGTGAATCTGAACTAGAGATATCCCACCTGACGACGGTAATCATACAAGTCTCGCCAGTAGAGATCTACGACTTTAAGGCAGTTCATTGGGACTATGAAACGGGTGAAGTAGATGCCGTGATGAGGTCCAAACGATTTTACGCTCCAAATGAAGGCGAATCTGAGAAGAAGGAGGTGTCAAAAGAGGATGCAGAAAAACTCTTATCCATCGTCAAGACCAGCGAATTTATGGTGATAGAGCAGTTAAGAAAAATGCTAGCCCAAATATCTCTATTGGATTTGTTCATCAATTCAGAATAACATAAAGATGCGCTGCTAAAGGTACTAAATGAAGTGCATGTTCCCGAAACCATCAACGACATATAATTGGCAGATTTTGTGGGGGCAATCCTTCTTAAGGATTAATTAAGCTTCTCAGATGAAGATTTCCCCATGGAGGGAAGAGGACACAACAAGGCATTATACATCACTGCACACTGTGATGGAAAGAGAGTGGCACACGTGCTAATTGACAACGGATCGGCTTTTAACATCCGTCCGTTGGCTATGTCGAGGAATTTGAGCATTAAAGAGGAAATGATTCTAACTTCCAAAGCAGCTGTTAGAGCCTTTGATGGAATGAGGAAAACAATGATAGGCCAGATCGAGCTGGATGTACTCATTAGCCCAATCAAATTCTCCATAAACTTTCAGGTAATGGATTTGCCAAGCACATTTGGATTCCTGTTAGGAAGATCCTGGATTCACATCATTGGAGCCGTACCTTCAAGTCTACATCAGAAATTGCGATTCGTGATTGATGGGAAAGTAGTCACCGTCCAAGAGAAAGTTGACCTCCTTGCATATCGGAATAGCGCTATCTCCTACATTGAACCTGAAGTTAAGCAAGAAGCTAGCTATCATTCCATGGAGTTGGTGGCAGTAATCCACACTCCTACGGGGGCAAAACTAAAGGCTCCTTTCGTCTCTGAAGCTAACCCTTTGCCAGCTAAGATGTTGCTAGCATATGGGTTCAACCCAGGAAAAGGTCTTGGCAAGTATGGCTAAGGAATCAGCGCTCCTCTACAATTAAAATCCGATGTGCATAAGATGGGCCTGGATATCATAACACTCGCATTGGTGATTTTACTCCTAAGACAACAAGCCGAGGCCGAAGCAAGAGCCGTGGACGCCATAAAAATCGGAATAATTCCTTTATTGGTTCTTCAGCATGAAAAGACAAATCTAAGATGTTCAACAGCTCATTGAATGAGTACTTCAGCAAAAACTCTAAGTGGCTATTAGAAGAAGGGATAACCTTGTCAACGGAACCAAATCTAGTAAACCCTTTTCTGGGTGATGACTTTGTGAACGTCATTATAGAGTGGCTTGATGAAGAAGCCAATACTTTTGAGTAAAGAAACCTCTTTCTTACTTTCAATACTGCATTTAAATCCATGCATTTCTTCGCACTTTTCATCTTTGTTGTTTGAAGTAGAGGTAGGAAAACGTCTTTGGATCTCTGACCGTTGGTCCAAACAACATAGTTTGTAATACGGTCCATTTTTGCATTCAATAAAACACACAAGTTTTGTTAAGGACATATGAGACTACAAATCAGCCCAATGATGATACTAGCCTTCCATATGAGAAGCTTGAGGCTTGATTTGTCATATGATTCTTGATTTTCAAAAGATTTCTGAGGAACAAGAATGTCTGAGGATATGAGGACTAGTTCCATTTATGCCTACACTTATTTTTGAAATCTCTTTTGAAAAGATTTTTCACACTCATGCATCACATTTGCATATAAAGTAGAGAATAACCATTCTCGTGGCATTTCATGCATATCTTCTCAAACATACATACTAGGTTATTGTGCGAATCGGACCACCAAGATGATTACTCTTATGATATTGAGGAAGAGGTAGATGAGTGTTACGCAACTATCCATAGAGATTGGAGTGCCTTCGAAAATTCGACACCTCCTACTTCAGAAGAGCAGATAGTTATTAACTTGGGTGATGCTGCAGATATCAAAGAAGTCAAGATTGGTGCACATCTGTCTCGAGATGAAAGACTCAGGGTTATTGAATTACTTAAAGAGTATCATGATATCTTTGCATGGTCGTACGTCGATATGCCGGGTTTGGATCTAAGAATTGTGGAACATGCATTACCCACAGATCCCAACGTTAAACCCGTGAGACAAGACAGCCGACAGATGAAAGCTGAGTTAGAAGACATAATTGAAGAAGAAATGACGAAACTTCTTAAAGTGGGCTTTATTGAAGCTATCCCTTACTCAGATTGGATTGCAAACATAGTTCCGATTATGAAAAAGATGGCAAAGTCCGGATCCGTGTGGATTATTGAGACTTGAATAAAGCAAGCCCAAAAGATGATTTTCTTCTTCTCCATATCGATGTGCTGGTGGATAGTACAACAGGATTCAAATTATTCTCATTAATGGATGGATTCTTCGGATATAATCAAATTTTCATGAAGTAGGAGGACAAGCCGAAAACTGCATTTACCACCCTTTGGGGAAATTTCTGCTATAAAGTGATGCCCTTTGGACTAAAAAATGCTAAACTTATCAGAAGGCGATGGTCACACTATTTCATGACATGATCTACAAGAAGATCGAAGTATATGTCGATGACATGATTGCCAAGTCCAAGAAGGGACAAGATCACATTCAAGTATTAAGAAAGCTATTTGAGCGATTGCAAAAATACAAGTTGAGGTTGAACCCTAACAAATGTGTGTTTGGGGCAAAATCAGGAAAACTTCTTGAATTCATGGTTAGTAGCAGGGGCAATGAAATTGACCTTTCGAAAATCCAAGCTATTTGTGACCTAGCAACTCCCTCAATAGTGAAAGAAGTATGAAGTCTTCTAGAGAGGCTAAATTACATTACCAGATTCATCAATCAGTTATCGGATGTAGCTAAACCAATTTTCAAATTGCTCAAGAAGGGTACGAAAGTGACTTGGGATGCAGAATGCAGTAGGCATTCTAGAAGATCAAAACTTATCTAGCCACTCCACCAATACTTGTGCCACTCATCCCAAGTGAACCTTTGACTTTGTATTTAACTATACATCAAGAGCCTTTGGGAGTCTTACTTGCTCAAACAAGCCCTATGGATGGTAAAGAAATAGCTATCTACTACTTGAGTAAGAAATTCACCTCATCTGAAGCAAATTATGCGCTTGTTGAGAGAACTTGTGTAGCAGCATTGTGGGTACTTCGCAGATTAAGACAGTATACCATACACCACCACATTCATCTGGTGACAGAAAATGATCCTATTAAATATCTCTTGGAGAAGCCCGCCTTGATATGGAAATTGACAAAATGGCAAGTAATGTTATCTTAGTTTGATATCAAAAGCTCTTCGCAAAAGTCTGTGAAGGAAAGAGCCATAGCTGATATGTTGATAGAGAACACCCAAAATCGCACATCTTCTAGGCAAACAAAGGTAGAAGATCAAGTTTTGAATATGATAGAAGACAAATGAGTCATGTATTTTGATGGTACCGTTAATCTATCAGGAGCTGGCACAGGGGCAGTACTAATATCCCCTGATGGTCAACATTATTTTGTTGCAGCAAAACTGACTTTCTCTTGCACCAACAATATTTCGGAATGCGAAGCATATATTCTATGCCTACAGTTGGCCATTTCCATGGAAGTATCTAAGCTGCAGGTTTATGGAGATTCTATGCGCATTATTTTTCGAACACAGGGAGAGTGGAAGACAAATGATACAAAACTCATCCCTTATCATGAGTATATAGAAGAATTGACGCTTAAATTCAAAGAAGTGTCATTTGAATGCATGCCAAGAACGCAGAACCAGTTCGCAGATGCGTTGGCCACACTAGCCTCCATGATGTAGATAATTGATAGATTAGAAGTAGAGACATTAAGGATCGGCATAATCAGAAAACTAGCTCATTGTATGATGGTCGAAGAAGAATTTGACGGACTACCGTGGTACCACAATATTAATAATTATCTCTTAAAGAGATAATTTTCCAATGTATGTCAAGTAGGAGATCGAAGATATATAGCCAAGATGGCTAACAATTTCTTTCTTAGTAGACAAACTTTGTACAAAAGGTCGTTTGACTCCACTCTGTTAAGGTGCGTAGATGCTAAAGAAGCAAATACTCTCATGAGGAAAATCCATGAAAGTATATGCGAACCACACATGAATGACCATCTCCTCGCGAGGAAGATCATGCGGCTTGGTTATTATTGGATGACCATCGAATCAGACTGTAGTCAACATGTCGGGTCACTGCGCCCCCGAACGAACTGCATCAGATGTCTGAAGTTTGGTCTTTCTCTATGTAGGGAATAGACATGATAGGGCTTATCAATCCAGTAGTTTCAAATGACCATCGCTTCATTCCAGTTGCAATTGATTACTTCATGAAGTGGATAGAGGTCAGTTCTTGCACGAATGTCACTGCAATGAGTGTGGCAAAATTCATTAAGAGAGACATAATTTTTCGATATGGTACCCCTCAGGCTATCATTGCAGACAATGGGTCTAACTTAAATAGTAAGATTGTAGATGATCTATTGGATCACTTTGGCATTTGACATCTCAATTCTTCCTCTTACCGCCTACAAATGAATGGAGCAGTAGAAGCAGAAAACAAGTACATCAAGAAGATTTTGGCTAAGACTGCCGAGAATTACAAGGATTGGCATGAGAGGCTACCCTTCGCCTTAATGGCATATCAAACTTCGAACAGGACTTCTACCAAGGCAACTCCTTATGCTCTGGTATACGGGATGGAGGTTGTCCTACCTGTAGAGATTGAGATTCCGTCTTCGAGAATATTATCAGAAGTGAAACTCTCCGAGGCAGAGTGGATCAAACATAGATATGAACAGCTAAATCTGATAGACAAGAAGCGTCTTAGAGCGATTTGTCATGGCCAGAGCTACTAGAAGAGGGTGGCTAAGTCATTTAACTGGAAGGTCAAACCCAGAAGTTTCGAGGTGGATGATCTAGTGATAAGGAAGACTTTGCCGAATGCTGCTCATCTGGGAGGCAAGTTTACCCCGAACTATGAAGGCCCTTATGTTGTCAAGAAAGTTCTTGTGGGAGGGGCATTAATACTTGTAAATTCTGAAGGAGAAGAATTGTGATATCCTGTAAACTCAAATGCTGTGAAGAAGTATTATCCTTGAAGTGAAATCATATGAGGATCACTTGGCTTTCTTCGAAATGATTCGAGTCGCTTTAGCAGTTATTGCATAGACATATCATGCATCCATGCATACATGGCGTGTTATATATTGCATAATTCCGAGGAATAGACTCAGAATCAAACTCGTTCAGATGTAACCAAGAACATAATAACCCATGACATGTAGAATTAGGTGATATGTATCTGTTCCATTAAGCATTAAAATATATTCCACTCACTGGAATTTTTGTTCTCTTCATACAAGGATGTCCAACGAAGACAAAAGGCAGCAATGGAAAAATACCGTGAAATTTCTCACTTTCTTGTAAGAAAAAAGAAGTCGAAGATGAACATACATGTGGTCAAACTTAGGAATGAACCATGCTTTCCAAAAATAAACAAATGTCTAACACTTGTTGCATACATGTTAGGGTCAGAAGTTGTCCAAACATGGCTGAAGCACGTATGGTGCGTTATTAATTCCCTATGAGGTGAAATGTTTGGAGAAAGCAGAATGATTTTTTCAAAATAGAGTTGTTTAGGCTATCTAGCAGGAATATTTCTTCATAAGAGGCAAACCTAATCCAAACACGTCCTATACACACTAGAGATATGAGAAGAGTGTAAGGATAGAATAGCTTAAACCTGGGGATATAAGGGCTATTCGCATCGATTACATGGATTGGGATGACAGAGGCATTCATTCTTCTCCATAAACACTACAGATGATCATTGATAAACCCTTTGAGCGGTGGTCTTCATTTCTTAGCCCTGTCAAGAGCCACCCCATATTTGGGTCATATAGAAGCAGCCCAGTAGCATGAAAAGTAAATGGTTAGAAATCTTTTTGCTTGGACTAACATCAATTTTCGTGTATTGATATGCATTGATCCAAGCGCCATAGGATGACGAAGAGATGTTCATTTCTCTATCCTATACACTTATACCCATTGCATAGCCAATTTGAGCCTACATATTCGTTTCATATACTCTCATCGATGATCATTGCACAGCACCAAGATGAAGGTGGCAAAGATACTCGCAGACAGAGAAGTTCAAGAAGTAGGAGCTATATTAGACTGTCAAAGAAAAATGTTCAAATAGGATGAGACTCAAGTCGCATACCTTGCATGATCATAAAAATCCTAGTTCCTAGAAAAAGAAAAGGAAAAAGCGAGATCAAAAAGAGAAAAAGTCGAATCTCTATGCATTAAAAAAGAAACAAAAAGCCCGGCAAGAACAGGGCTAATACTCATTGAAATGCTGAAAGTCATAAGACTGATTTTGGGACACCAAAGGAATTACTGGATGCTTCCATCTCCAACAACTTCTGAAGTAAAGAAGACCCTTAGAAACTGTGCAGCAAAAGGTTACCCCTCGAATGGAATCATAGCCAACTGCCAAAAGATACAGAGGATCTTTCAAAGATTAATCCCGTTCTCAAGAAGACTAGAGATGTTCTTCAAAGAGTCGTTGACCATAGACAAAACAAAAGACTGATCAGCAATGATCACCAATGTTAAACCCTTAGCGATTCCAGGCAAAAAAAAACAAGCATTTTTCGGTCTTCAATCCTATTGACATTAAAACCCTTTGCAATCTTTTTTGACTAACATGCCTAGGTTAATGTGTACATTAGCTCGAAGAGGTACGAGCAAGATTATTTCTTTATCATTTTGCAGGGTTCTTGACTTGTAAACCTAGAGCAGATGAAGAAAACTTTCATTCAAAAGACCTGACTCAAAGAGTGAGTCCCCCTTGAAAAATGTGCCCAAGCTCAACGTTATGATCCCCAAAAGACCTCCCAATGGATCGAAATGTATGCGTTGCGAATAGCCTTGAGAACCCAGGTGCAGGTTATTAGGAAATTCGAGTGTTTTCTTCATAAAAGACCAAAGTCGAAGAATCGGTGAGAAACCCTCTTTGATGAAGACATTCCAATAGAACGCTTAAAAGTGAGCTTCGTTGGAAACTTCAAATTGTTTGATCTAGGATTTTCCTTACAAGATTTCTGATCATCTTTGTATGCTTCAAGATGTCTTGGATAACCTCCAACATCATAGATCATTTTGCATAATCGCATATGTTAAAGTAAAACTTTGCCTGCATTATAACTGTCATTACCTCGAGATAACTGATAGTTTTGATGAGGAATGAACTCTCAGGTTGAAACTTCTATGAGACTCATAGCAGCCTCGAGTCAAAAAAGAATATCTTGCTTAATAAGGAAGAGCATCAAAGTCATCTTTTATGTGAGATTTCAGATTTAAGCTTTCTACAGGATTCTTGGAACCTCCAAATCCCAGATAGCACCTCACTTGTCGAAAGGACAATCTTTAGAATCATCTTCCTGCGAGATTTCAGGTAACCCCTAAATCCCAGAATAATCTTGTTAACAAAAGTTTTTGCAGGTTTGGGCTTTTTGCAGGATACTTGGAGTCTCCAAATCCCAGAGTGGCGCCTTGCACGTCAAGAAGACAATCTTTAGAACTAACTTTCTATAAGGCTCTAGGTAACTCCTAAACCCCATAATAGCTCCTTTGGTAAAACCTAAGAGTTAGGTATACCTTATTTGTATAGACCCTCGTTGATTCCTCAAAGTGTAGGATCAGCCTAGTCTTAGACAAACCCTAAAGAACGATGCATTACCTTTAGGCTTCTTGTGGATGGGAAGCCTAGTATCCGACAAACCTTAAAGAATGGGTGCATCACCTTTAAGTTCCTAGTGGATGGGATGCCTAGTATCCGATAAACCATAAAGAACGGGTTTGTCACCTTTAGGTTCCTGGTGGAAGGGAAGCCTAGTCTCGGACAAACCCTAAAGAACGGGTGCATCACCTTTAGGTTCTTAGGGGATAGAAAGCCTAGTCTCGGACAAACCCTAAAGAACGGGTGCATCATCCATAGGTTTCTGATAGAAAGGAGTCCTATTCATGGTCTAATCCACCATATAGATCAAAACCTTTGACAATTCCTAAAGAACGGGTGCGCCATCCTTAGGTTCCTGTTAAATAGGAATCCCATTCTGGTTTGACCTACCATACGGGCTAGAACTTAACCGCCCCATGATACTCAAAAGACGAGTCCCTAGGTATTTACTTGAATCTGCCACACACCATGTATGCCACACGAGCATCGGGCAGGTGAGTAACAGGTAGATATCTCTACTCTATCTCTCTCTCACATCATCAAAAATAGAATGAGGAGAGCGTTCACCAGTAGGACAAGAAAGATTGAATGTCAAGATTCGTTTTTCTTTTCCCCAGTCGAGTCAGTTTAGACTCAGGTGTCACCAGTCTTTGAGTGAAACCTCTTGCGAGATTTCTCTCAAAGAGAGATAGATATTGACACTTGATTTTTTTAGTTTATTTTTGAGAAATTCATAAAAAATTGAAAAATTGTAAAATCAACTTTGGTGGCCTTGGCCAACCTTAAGGAATCATTTTTGAATAAAAACAATATTTTTTCTTATTTTTCGTATATTTTAGTATTTTCAAAAAATAGGAAATAGATGAAAATTCAAGAAAAATAGCATTTGAGGTCACAAAAATATAGAAAAGTAGTTAATATTTTTCTTTTAATTCCCTTGTATTTTTGACCTCATAAAAAGTCCAAATTCAAGTGCAATTTTATGTGTTTCTTTGTTACATGTAGATTGAATTTGGTAAAAAAAATATTAATTGAGTATTTTAATTTGCAATTTTGGCATTTTTAGGGTCTTGATATTCAATCTATTTGTCTTTCATTGCAATTCAGTCCAATTATTTGCACAAATTGCTCAATTGCATGAATTGGGCAAAATTGCATACTTTATTGCAATTTAGTCCTTGAATTTGTGCATAATTGAAATTACTTTCAATTCAAGGGCTACCTTTGACAATTGAAGCCACTACCCAATATTTTTCATCATTCTAAGTCGATTGGCATAGGTGGTTTGGTTCTATTTGACTGTTTGAGCTTTCAATTTCATAATTTTTCAAATTGAAATTAATGACAAATTTAGGATTTTGGTAGAAATTGACATGAACTTTTGGGCAAAATCACATTTTTAGATAATATTCATACCTTAAGTTTGATTCTGAGGTTCAATTTGTAAAAATTCCACTCGAATTAGGATTAATTTTGGAAAACCAAGTCAAAACCGATTTTGACTGGTCGGACCAGTCGAATCGGTCTGCTACAAAGTCGTCTTCTTTCTCGAGCTGCCGTGTGAATAAACAATCCGCGAGTAATTGGAAGGGAGATGGGAGGCATTTTGTTCCTTTCGTCGTCCCCCATCGATCAACACCAGCAATACCACATGACGTCGCTGGAGTGAAGAGTAATCGGCCGGTCAAGTTTTGGGACTGCAAAAAGTCAACAGAAACAAACTCAGACCAAATTCGGCCAAATTCGCACGAAATGGGACTTGCCGGAGCACCTAACAGAGATGGGATGATTTCCCAACCAATTCCGTCGCCGTCGGCATGCCATTTGGTGACGGCACGTGAATCCAAGTTGGCAAGCATTCACCGTTTGAGCGAGAAACCAAAAATCGGTATATAGCTTGAACAGGTACTTCCCTATGATATTCTGAATTGCCTATCATTTTGAGACCTTTGAATGTAAGATATCTATAGAGGTATTTCAGTTTTGTCTCGCTCGGATCTGATCAATCTCGAATAAATCAACCGAAAGGGAAAGACTAACGCGCGATGAGGTATGTGGACCTTGGAAACTCGATTAGAAAACGACACTTTGACCATAAGGATCGTCGAGGGAACATTTAGAGCCGAGGCCGATCTAAAAACGATTAAGGAAATCATTGTTAGTATTGTACGGTTGGAACGCGAGTGATACCGCTTGACCAAAGTATAATTTTGGAAAATTTTCCTAAATTGAATTATGACGATCGTTGCTGTCGGGGCTAGCGATAGACCCTCGCGATTACATGACAATCAAAATTGCCGTAGTTTGAGTTATTCTAAGGGTGATGAGAATCACAGAATCGATACACGTAACGTTCGCAAGAGCCACCCGTTAATTCGAGACAAATTGAAATTCGATCGACGAAGGATCGATCATGAGATGGAATCTTGAAATTTGAAAAATGGAAATGATAAATTCCAACATTTGATATGAATTGGATGCCACCTTATCGAGGGTGAAAAATATCAGGAAAACGAAATTTCGGACGAAATGTGTGAAAAGACCATTTTGCCCCTGGAGAGTTAACCTTGCCTTTATGAATTGAGAAGGGCATTTTAGTCATTTGATAAATTTCCTTCCTCCCTAAGGCTGCTGAAAAATTTGTGGAGTCAATGGAGTCTTGATATAATTGACTCAATGATAAGTGTCAATGCATGGATGATGGTCATTATTGATCCACTTTCTCAAACCTTCTAGAAGCCTAATCAAAAGTGATTAGGAGCATATCATCTGCTTCCCCAAGAATTTTAGTAAGCCATCTCTCTCTCCTTCCCTTTCAGTTTGTGAAATTTCTCCAAGAACAGAAAACTGCTCCTGTCGACCAGTTTCTGCCGCCTGGCTCGGTCCGTACGAGAGCCATCTCCGGTGACCTTTTGGCCGAACGATGACCACCACAGGTTATTTTAACTTGTCCTTGACAATCTTCAATTGTTTCGTGATTTTTGGAGGACTGATTAATTTATGGGAATTTTTGGAAGAAAAATGGACAAATTCTGAGCTAACTGAGAGAGGGCTATGGTTCGCCCACTTAGAGACTTCAACGGCCCCAACTCAGTACTATGTTCACTGAGTTGGGGCCGTTGATTGGGTTAAGTTTTGATTAGGTTTTGATGGTTGGATTGGAGTTCAATTTCCGGACAGATTCTGATCGGCGGTGAACTGAGAAGAGTTGGTCTGTTTGGAGGCCGTAGGAGTGCTTATTGACTTCGAAAATTTCCATAGAGCTCTATAACATGTTGATTAAGGTTGCTCTAAGTGAATTGATGAAAAAAATTGGAGTTAAGGGTGACGTGTGGACTTCTAGAGCAAGAAGGAGTAAAACTGGTTTCTGCTTTGTCTTCAATCTAAGTAGTCTGGTTCTGTTAGGGGCTGTTCATGGTGTCGCTATGCTCTAAATGTGTCGTTAGGACATGTTAGAGTATCCCTTGAGTTGTTAATGAGGCCCACGATTGATGGAATTGAGGCTAAATTGGATAAATTGATTGTAACGATGGATGGTTCCTAAATCGTTTTACCGCCTTGTTTTGGACAGCAACGATTTTGTTTGGAAGCTGAGTTCGGCAGGGAATTTTGGTGAAAATTTGCTAATTGGAATGAAGGTAAGCGATCCTTAAACCTATATTAGAACTTTGAGACACAACTAGATGATTTTATTGCAGGATCGATGAGTTGACGATTTTGTTATGCCTGGTTGAGCGAAAATTGAATGAAATTGTTGAGGAATGAGTCATGTGCACTCGTTTGCTACTAAAAATAGTAGTTCCTTTGACAGAATTGGTGATACGCTTGTTGGCAAGTTTTGCTCGATTATGTGACCATGAGTTACTCGACTTTCGAGCTACTTTTGTGATGAAATTCGATCATTCTGACAAGCATTTGGTTTGTGATCGACTTTATGAAATTCTCATGATGAGAATGTGATTAAATGATCGTTGAGACATTTCTTGACTTGAAATATTTGTTGAGGCCAATGACATCCTAAGGCATATTAACGCGGGATAGTATTGTGAGGATATCCTAAGGCGTTTTAACGCGGGATAGTATTGTGAGCATATCTTGAGGCGTCTTAACACGAGATTGTATTGTGAGCATATCCTGAGGCGTCTTAACGGGGGATTGCATCCTAAGTATACCCTGAGGCGTTTTAACGCGGGGTTGTGATTGAATGATATCCTGATGCGACCTAACACAGAATAAGGAATTATACATTTTGATATGAGTTGAAAATTGGTTAGTAAACCTAACGCGTCTTAGCGCGGGTTTATTTGTGATGATAGCCTATTGAGTTGTGGATTGAGAATTGAATTTATTATAAATTCCTATGGTTTTGCTATCATTCTTAGCTAGTACGAAAGTTTGGGTCACATTCTTTATATTTGGTCTTAGATGTCAATTTCTGCGCAAGTTGTACGTTATGATGCTTTCGTATAAACGATACATGCCTTTATGCCATTGGATTTTTGTTGTTGTTATGACTGTACGTTTTGGGAGGACTGAGGGTCTAATTTAGGATTAGGCTAGCTTGTTGAGACGTAAGTTTCACCTCGTTGTGGGATCTCTCTTTTTCCAGATCCCCAGCCCTGAAAATGCTGCCGATCTGTCTTGGCGATCCGAAGGAGATGACGGTCTATTTTGACAAATTCCCAGATAGATGAGGTGCGGTTTATGTTAGGAAGAGTACGGTAGTGTGGGTTGATGAGGGGGAGGAAGACTTGAAGTCACATCATTTCGAGGCCTAGTTCAAGAGAGTTGGGGAAGTTACCACTGGTCCTTTAAAGGCTCACGAGGTTCCAAAACGCGTAGTCCCATCGTGGTGCCATCCTTCTCGAGATGAGATCGAGATAGAGGGTTCCGTGGTAGGCTCGAGGAACATTCCGGAGGAGACCCCGGCTAGAGAGGAGAGCATCAAGGTGATCGAGATTCTTGATTCAGAGGAAGAGACGGAAGAGGACTCTATAGAAGTTCGATTAGAAACTTTCTCGAATTATGACCCCGCAAAGGACCTAGGTCGAGCCGATGATACCAGTACCACTTAGTGGGCTCGAGATCGTACGACTGTTGGGGTTGTCTTTTGGTGGCGACGATCTTTTGGTGGGGCTCAGTGGTTGTCTTTTGTTCGCCCTTCTGTCTTCCTCGACCTTAGCTAGTGGTATTAGCTAGTACCTAATTTTGTTTGTATAAACTCGACCTTTTGATATGTAAATCACCTCTTTCCCCTTGTCCCGTATCTCATTCTTTATTTTGTTTTCAATTACCTTGCATGGAGTTATGTATTTATTTTTCTTTCACTCTTCCGTATGCGAGTCTCATTTATTTATCGCCGTAAAGAAGGATATCCTGGGATTGAATTTATGGCATGAGCGGATGAGCGCACTCGTAAGGTGAGCGGAGCGTGACATCCCTCGCTCTCCAACTGCCATTATAGAAGCTTGAGCCCGAAAGACACGGGACTGGTAAGGCCATTCTAGGCTAGATCGAAGTCAAATATCACCTCTAGGAGTTCGATGAGGCACACAGGAAGCGATCATGATCGACAGCATCGCCTGAAACGTCGAAAAACGATAAGTCAAACTTCAAGCTTTACTTCTGTTCATTAATGGCGGATCATTGTTTCGGCTTTAATCCTTACAATTGATGTGTGCGAATCACATTTGAGACATCACTAAGCATTGTTGTATGCTTTTATTGCATTGAAATCGAGTTGAACCTTACTTTTGAAACCCGTCGACATTGCCGACCCTATTGAAGCTTCCCTAGCTCAAGTTAGCCTAAACCAGGTCAATTGGACCATAAACCTTATTAGAAGCTTCTCTATGAAAGAATTAGTCTGAAATATTCTGCTCGATTGAGGTGCCATGTCTACATGCTGTGCAAGCTTCGTCGTTCTTAATTCCGTGGATAAAATTGTATGATTCTATGATATGTTGTGTGCGACGTTGAAACGAGTTGATTGGCGTCGGTCTTGTGCAATTTCGTCGAGATTTCACCGTTAGATCGTCGTTGGGGTTTCTTGGCCGTTCGTTGCAGATGAATAATGCTCAAGGAAGAAGACGATGACGTTGCGGTCAATCAATCAAAGGTGCTGACGTGGCGCTGACGTGGCATGCCACGTGGTAGCCACGTCAGCTAAGCCGTTAGAGTTCGGTTTGAATCTGTTAGTCGATCTAACGGCCTAAGTTATGCCACGTGCGGGCTTGATGACCGTTAGATTAGTTTTAAATCTTCGGTTTAATAAAAATCGATTTTCAAAAATAAAAAAATAAATCGACAGATCGGACGGTTGAGGATTAGCCGAGTCGTTGGATCGCGACCGTAGAATCAGGTAATCAGATCTGATGGCTGAGGTGTAGTCGGCTTTTGATTTGAACCGTAGGTCCCGATCAACCAATCCGGTGGTCGTGGAGTAGCCACGTTGTTAAATAGGAACCGTCGAATTAAATCCGAATAATCGAAAAATAAAAAAAAAAGCGGAACGACGTCGTTTCAGTGCATAGGCCTTACGGGTCCAGGTCTGGGCCTTGTTCCGACCCGAGTGGGTGGGGTCGACCCGGTCCGAATCATTTTTAAATAATAAAAAAAATCAAAAAATCCTAAAAAATTCTAAAAAAATGTCAAAAAATTTCTAGGAAATAAAAAAAATTATAGGAAAATTGTTGAAAATTCTTGAACATTCTAGAAATTTTCAAAATTGATGATTGACCATGAACAATTAACCAATCCTATTTTTGGGATTCTTATCTATTCTTTTGAAAATTGACAATATTACCCTTGAGGGGTAAATCGCATCTGCTTGGTATATGAGATAGGTCGATAACGCCAAGATAAGAATTAGGGTCGGTTAGGTGATCAATTCTTATGCTTGGATTTTCAAATCTCGTCCATTTTCTAAAAATGACGATTTTACCCTTTAAAGGGTAAATCGTCTTTCTTATTTCGATCGAGCCGTGAAAATTGCTCAAAATTAAGATTTGGGTCAAGAGGTCGACCAATCCTTCTGTTTAGGATTTTCACTTCTCATCACTTTCTGAAATGACGATTTTACCCCTCAAAGGGTAGATCGCTTCTAAAATTTCAGAAAAATTATGGAAATTCTTGAAATATAGGAAATGGATTGGTTTGATGGCCAATCCTATTTCCACCATCTTCTGACTCCATATTTCATCTAAAATGACAAATTTTCCCTTCTTGAAAAAATTATCCCAAAATTCTTCAAAATTACGATTTTGTCCCTCAAGGGCAAATCATGCCAAAAATATTCATGTGCCTTGATTGATATTTCTCTAGGCTAATAGGGCCTTACTACGGATGCCACGTTGCTTTCATGTGATTTATCCTCATGTTTTGGATTCTTAATTTGCGCATTCATTTTATTGATTGTGAGTGCTAGGGTAGCCATTCCTATTTGCACGAATTCTTAGAGTTAGGGCTTGCACCTTACTCATCTGTATGAAATCTTGGGTTAGACAAATCATTCAACTTAAGTGCCGAAAGGGCGTCAACTTTGAAAGTTGGCGTAACAAAGTCCTCGATTCCATTTCTCTTGTTATCGCAGAATCGAATAGAATGCTCCTAATTGTTCGATAGAGTTTTTGATCGTACCTTCCGCAAAATGATCGGTGGCAACTCCTTAGCATGTGCACGTATTACATGTTATCATATCGCATCAAAGGTCGATCACGTATACCACCGTTGCGACTTGGGTTACAGGCCTTGGGATAGGCCCGCGTCCGACCAGACAGGACGGCCCATTAGCCCTCGAAATCGCTAGAGGGTCGCGACACAAATGAAGGTGCAATATTGTAAACCCGGAGGGGTACTTTAGTCTTTAAAGATTCCCAAGTGAAATAGAAACATATCACGATGGACTTTATGATGGGTTTACCAAGAAGTCAAAGAGGACAAGATTCGATCTGGACCATCGTCGATAGATTGACCAAGTCAGCTCACTTTATTCCTATTAGAAAGGATTTTGCGTTGGATAGATACGCAAATCTCTATGTGAGACACATCGTGAGGTTGCGTGGAATTCCAGTAATGATCACATCGAATCGTGATCTTAAGTTCATTGCAATGTTTTGAAAAAGCTTGCAAATTGCCCTAGGAACGAGATTGCAGTTCATTACAGCTTATCATCCTCACACGGATGGTCAGTCTCGAAGGACGATTCAGATACTTGAGGATATGTTGAGAGCTTGTGTTCTAGATTTCAAGAGTAACTGAAAGGAACAGCTACACTTAGTCAAGTTTGCTTATCATAATAGTTACCAACAGAACATCCAGATGGCACCATTTGAGGCTATGTATGGTAGACCTTGTAGAACACCGTTGTGTTGGGACGAAGTTGGAGAAAGGAAAATCACATGTCTGAAACTAGTTCAACGGTCAATGGAAGCCGTTAAAATCATTAGAGATAGACTTAAAACAACTCAAAGCTGACAAAAGAACTATGTCGATAGGAAGCGTAGGCCCTTGGAATTTCAAGTTGGTAACCATTTCCTAAAAGTGTCGTCAATGAGAAGAAAGCTCAGATTTGGTAAGAAGGGAAAGTTAAGTCTAAGATATGTTGGACCCTTCGAAATTTTGGAAAGGATTGGAAACCTGGTATATCGCCTTGCTTTGCAGCCAAATCTTGCTCAAGTGCATAATGTATTCCATGTCTCGATGCTGAGGAAGTATGAGCCTGATCTGCTCATATCCTAAGCTACGGAGAGATTGAGTTGGACGAGCGGGCATCGTACTTGGATCGTCTAGTCAAGATCGTGGATGGAAAGGAACAAGTCCATCGAAACAAGACGATTCCTTTGGTCAAGGTGGTATGACAACACCATGGAACGAAAGGTGCCACGTGGGAAGGCGAAGAGATAATGAGGCAGAAACACCCTTATCTTTTTGAAGAGTCCCAAGGGTAGCGTAATTTCGAGGATAAAATTTTCTAAGGTGGGGAGAGTTGTGACGCCCTAAAAATTCGATTTCCACTTGGTTAGGAATTCAATTATGAAATGTCTGTTAATTCCAGTTTGTTGCCTTTGATTGAATAATAGCGATCTAGGCAAAGAAAATCGAGAATTTCCTAAATTAGTAATCAAATAAGTTTAAGGGTTTAGCCAACTGAATTCCTTATCTCCGGATTGGAATTATCATAACTTAGGCCTCGTCCTAAATCAATTAGATTGAGATTGGACAAGAAAACCCTCTTGAGAATTGCCGGCGGTCGAATTTAACCTTGGGGTGACATTTTACCAAAATACCCCCGGACATTATCAGAATTTATGAAATTGCCACTAGGGTTTTTTAAGGATGTCCCACATAGAATATTAGGTAGGACACAAGCCCTTTATAGGATGTTAGTGGAACAATGTCCCACATAGAGCAATTATGGACAAGGATTTCCCTATATATGATTAAACATCTCTAGGCTTAGCAAATGTCCCACATAGAATGTGAATGGGACCACAACCCTTACCTAAGTCTATAAATGCCATCCTTGTGGTCCAAAGGACTAGTTACAAATCTTGGCTGACCACCACTACCGCACCTGTTCTGCTGCGTTTGGTTTTGCTCCACCGTCGCTATAGCTGCTTCCATGCGCAATTGAGGTAAGTCCCAACCATCCCCGACACCTTAAGACATCTACCTAAATTTCTATAATGTCCTCTAGCTCAGTAGAAGTCCATAGGTGGCCGAAATTATCCAAAAACATCCACGTCCTACTGCTGCCCAGTGCAATTTTCATATTCTGTTCTTGGAGGAAAACGCGTCGTTTGAGCTCGAAACGAACTCGAATTGATCCCAACTTTTTTTCATACCTTCCTTAACCTTTCTACAACATCATCAAGTCAAAAAATAGCTTAAAATAGTTCTATATTTTGAAACTGTACACATCGCCGTCCTGAGACGTCGTTTCGTTCCAATTTATGGGAAATGAGTATTGACACCTCTCTAGGCCTCCACTGACCTCCGTTGGCCTTCTTCAACTTCTTGAAACATTCTTTAACATCTTAGGATCGTCATCAAGCCTCCCTCTCACCCATAACTAACCATAGGAGTCCGATCCCCTAATGCACAGTTCTGCCTTTATTCTACTTGGGTTTTGTTTAGGGTATGTTCTTACTGGTCATTGCTCAATCGAACTCTGGCGTGATCTTGCCAACTCATATGATGTCCTATTAGGTCTTAGCTTCGAGTTGCATTCATCATTGGGTTGAATTGACGTCTATTGCTCGCCGATTCTTGGGTTGGAACGCAATAGCACGCAAGGACCGTTATTATCGTTTTGGGGCCACTTGATAGTGAGTTGACATCTAATCCCTAGTTAGGTCACTAATTGCCTTTGGAATTGTTTGCTTAGTATTCTTGGTGTTTACGTAGACTGATTGAGGTCGGATTAGGTTAGTAGATGGAATAGGCTAAATGGCCTCAATTGGAAAGGTTAGTCTATTTCGATGAATCAATGTTTGATTGTTTGAATCTGAAACACTTGTGAACGTAGTGGTTACTCATGAAATGCTATGGCATGTTATCGAAATGACTAAATTGTGATATTGCCTTATTGTCATGATTATGTGACCATGAGGCAGGATTAGGCAAGATTGATTGAAATCAATGGATTGTCAACTTGTGGATTATTGGCTTTGTGACTGCTTGAGATAGATAGTAGCTAGTGTGGTACATGCATATCATGTCGCATTCCTCATATGACCCTTTGAGAATGAAAATGGCCGAAGGCTAAGTCTTGAGCACTAGTGCTTGATCATCCAACTATAAACAAAGATAAGAACAATTGATTGTTGAATAAGTTGTGTGGTCATATGATGGATCGATGATGTGACACTTGATAAGTTCGTTGTGCCTGGGGTGCCAATGGCACTAGGGATTTAACTACATGACTTGTTAGATACCCGACTTTCTTGGTGTGGTACGAAGCTAGTATGGTGCATGGTTAGACTGTCGGAAGCCAATCGCTGCTTTTGAAGATCGGACCCCTTTTGGGAAGCCTACATGTTGTACCTAGGTGTCATGGGCATGGGGTTACAACTTGTAGATGCCGTCGCTGATAGGATATGGGACGAAGCCTATTTTACAAAAGACATTACCTGGGTGCCATAGGCATATGGTAGTATAGACTTTATAAATGTCATGGATCATCGACTAATAAAATGGACTTGCATTCAATGAATGCATTATGCTGAAATATCTCAATAATTGACTTATGAGGCACGAATGGGTAATGCATTCACTTTGCATCATGTGCGGCAATGCGATGGGTAAGTTTCCCGTGATTGATATATTTGTCTTATGCTATATAATTGTATGATAAGATATTCTGGATGAATTAACGCCCTAGTCAAGGTTTAGGCATTTACTCACTGAAATTATATCTCACCCCTTTGTGAGATCATTTTTCAAGTCTAAAGTAAGATGGCAGATCAACGACGCCAGGTTAGGTTTGGGATCCTCTCGCACACCGTGATTCAATTTACCCGCCACCTAGTACCTGGCATGAATAAGGTCTGGGAAGAACGCATCACCACGGTCTACATTGAGGAGGGATTTGATGATCTAGTGCCTCATCCCTTTAGAGCGTGGATCTTTTATGTGGGTGATCGAGTTTTTGGTCCCTATTGGGATCGTTCAGGTTTTGTGGGTAACCCTGATGGTGAAGTTGTAGACCTTGACCCTAGCTCGTCGTCATCAGAGCCTCCTCTGAGGGTTCGTTCTAATGAGCCTTTAGATCATGATCCGGCATAGGATATTAGAGTAGCTGCTTTTGGAGTAGATGGTGGACAGACTTTTTGTTGGTCATTTTGGCGACTTGGGGAGTCACCCCGTAGTGTAGGGATTTTGTTTGGCTACGGCCCAATAAGGTTTACTATGTGATACTCCTGATGTTATGATGATTGATTTATGATCCTATTGTTGTGAGTATTTGTACAAACTATCCCTGTTGTTATGTATGAATGGGAGATTAAACGTTTTCGCGTTTGCAATATTTTATGAGCGATCGATAGCGTACCTGGGACGTTATCATTATGACTTGAGGTGATTTGGTAGGGATATGACATACCCAAGGGTCGGGGCGTGACACTAGGCATTGTGCTGAGTCTGACCTGTTTTTGAAAGGTGTGCATCATTTCAAAAGGTGAACAGTTTTCAAAATATAAAGTTTTTTTGAAAATGCATATGATGACATTTTAGGATTAGAGTGGTGAATGAAAGTATGATGGATGGATTGGAACGCCATGGATATGGAAATGCCCAAAAAGCTTGGTGGAAAATTGGTGAAGTAGATATTTGTGAGCTTCTGAAAATGAGTTAGAGTCCGTGCTATGTGATCAGGGTAGCTTTAGAAATGAGATGATACCCACATGAGCTATCTGATCTGCAACCCAGCATTGTCGTGGTAGGATGTGAAATGTTGAAAGACGGTAACCAACAAAACCACAAGCACATATTTAAAATTAGCAACTTGCGAGTTGATGTCCTGATGAAACTGCCAAATGATCTATGAGTTAGCGAGGTCAGTGATGAACATGAGGAATGATTAAGATCGTGAGATGTAATGAGTAGGAATAAGGACTGAAGTTTCAAGAACAAATTTTTCTAACGAGGGAGTAAAGACGAAATTTCTTAAGGAGGGAAGAAATGTGACGTTTTAAATTTTCGTGAATTAAACAAATGAGTGGATTAATAATTATCGGACTGGATTAATATAACGAAAATGACGTTTGGATATTTTATTGATGTTGTAATTGGGCGCAGTTATTTGATGATGATCGTTTGTGATTTATATGATTAAGTGTTAGTGTTCGATATCGATCCGACGTGAAGTTGGTTCGCAAGATGTGAGACCACGAAGCCTCCTTGAACCGCCATAGTCCACACCGATCTACCCCTATTATGTAAATCACAACTCTTTCTTTCCTCCCATTTCCTTCCCCCTTCACCTTTCGTAGAGCACTCCTCCCCCACCTTGCACTCTTTTCTCTTCTTCCTCGTGGAATTTGCTCGAGCCCTTCTCCTCCTCCCAACGACACTAGCGACCTTGTAGCTCGATGTTGGTGGTCCTCGGGTGGCCATCGGCCTTTGTTTAGCCCCGTCTAATTGTCGATCTCATTCTTCATCTTCCCTTCTTGCCGCGTGACACCTAAGAAGGAAACAAGGAGTCCGAGCTCGTTTCTTTGGCGACTCGAGCTCCATTTTATCTGAATATCAATCCCAGGCAAGTACTACCTCTGTCCTAATTACTAGCCTATCCAATTGTCGTCCGTTTTGGCGATTGATGTTGTTTCGAAAATGGGTATGGAGCAGGGGAGTTTTGTGTTCATGAAGAGGAAAACTTTGTTGTACGGACAATCTGCTACTTGATTTAGTATCCTTGAATCGCGGGCGAGCTGAAACAAAGGCAGATCGTTGGGGTTGTCGCTGATTTATGAGGAATCAAAGTGGGTCTTGAATCGTAAGGTTAGCGTGAACCTCAAAAGGTGACGTTGTATGTGCGATCTATTATTTGATTTGATATCTCGGGGTCTTAGATAAGCAGATTATGGGAGTCAATTGTCTCGATTGTCGGAAGAACTTGACAAATTGAAGGGGGATCCTAATCAGGGAAGTTCGGTTTTGAGGTTGGTGGCAACATAGATGAATTTTTGTGTCTGCATGTTCATTTTGTCTAATGGACCCCTGATTGTCTTGTGCCCTCTTCGTGCTTATGTTCTGTGGCGGCTTCTAGTTGGCATCCTATTGATTTTTTGCTTGTGAGCTGCGGTTGAATGGATGATACATGGATAGCTTAGTTGTTTGGTTACACGTTTTGCTCGCTGAACTTCGGCTCGCTTCGTAGTTGTTTCTCTCTTTTTCAGATAACCAGATACCGGCTACTCCAGATGATTGTGTCAAAGTTTCAGAGTGGAGATGGTGTTAGCTTAATACTCGGAGTAGAGTTTTCCTTTATAATCCTCCTAACGTATTTGCCAGTTTAATTTGTAAACGAATAATATAACTAACTGGTACACACACATATAATATTAGATATTATGTCTATGTGAGTTGAGCTACCATTTTATTGGTGTTTTAATGTATGTTTTCGTGGTAAGCTTCAATAAGTACATACCCTATTAGGCGTGCCTGCCATTTTCTTTTCTCATGCACTTGTTTGTTTTGTATGGCTGCTTAATTGTTTCTAGTTGGTTTAACTTCCGCATTCGCCCTCTATAATTTATAATATAAGATTAAATCATAGCTCAAAATTAGTGTCAGACGACGCCCTGGGACGTCGGAACTCTGGATGAAAGAAACGAGGTCACATGAACGACGTTAGAGACATCTTCTTCTTTTTTCTTTGTGCTATGAGCGAACTTTGAATTGTCGTGTTTAAACAAATATGATTAGATGAATATTACGATGTAGCCACGTGATTTTTTTGTATATTTTTACATGGACCCAACCGTGTTAGAGACATCTTCTTCTTTTTTTATTTCGTGCCATGAGCGAACTTTGAATTCTTTTGTTTCATATCAAATCACACATCTTATCTCACCTTGTTGCCGAATCAATCTTAAGTGAATTGGATCGCACAAAAATTTTGATTCGCGGGTATTTCATAGAGAAATGATATCTCTACAAAAAGGCAACATAAAAATAAATAACATTTGGTACCTTTAAAGCTAAATTTAGTCAGTATTCATGTCGGTACCTTTTTTTTTCTACGTCAGGCGCATTGGTTGTTCTTCTATATCTTTGCGATGTTCTTGTCCATTATCATCAAGCTCAATGATGGGGATGAACACAAGGAGGATCACGTGTCATGCTCCTTGCGAGGCAAGGTATGGTGGCCTCTACTTCTGTCCCGGAGGGACAATGCCCAGGCTACCCGAGCCACGTCGTGATTGCAACTCTTATATGGAAAAATTATACTTTTCCGATAATAAAATAGTTTATATCAACAAAAACAAAAACCTTAAAAACTTGAATTTTCGTTCAAAGGTCACAAAGGAATTTGGAGGTCTTGTCTTACAAACAAACTTGAAGCACATAGAAACATCACATTGCATGAGGTCATTGTTTCCCAAACAAGAACATAAATTTTCATCTTCCAACAATCTATGGTACTCGGCCTTGCATCGAATTAGCATCACAATGTCACATAGGCACAATGTAGATGGATTTGATTTCAAATCTTGTTTAAACAAATTTGTATTTTTTAATGGATCGAGAAACTCTAGGAAGAATACCAAAAAAAATTGAAATCATAGGGACCCCTCGAATGTTGAAGACATAGGAAATAGGATGCAATTAAAATCCTAAGATTAAAAATGCATTAGAAGTCCAAAAAACCAGATAAGCATTAAATACATGGAGACTCGTAATCTTGATTCTTCAACCTTTCGGTTTATCTTACAAAATCCATTCACTAGCCTTGACCATCAAATAAACATCTTGGAATATCAACAAATGATCATGGAAAAGGCTCAGAATGATTTCCGATTGACATATCTTGAAATCGTCATTTATTCTTGTGAAACAAAACTTAATCATCGAGAGAAGAATTGACATCTCCTTGTTCGGCATCTTGGCCGATAACATTCACAAGGGTGACTTTATTTTCAGCTCACTAAAGCAAGTTGTGACCAAACTCGTTATGAGCTTTAATGAGTAACGATTGTGTTGAGCTTGCTGATGAAATCAAATCGAAATTTAAGAATTGTACCAATGAATCGAATGCTCTTGCATCAATGCGAGAACGCTAGAGATACTAGACATTAGTGATATGATGGGAAGAAGTCGGTAGCGAGGTAACAAGAAAACTTGAGGCTTCGATGAAAGAAGAGGCCAATGAGAAATAATGTCACAAATCATCACAAAAGTTACATATGGCAACACTTTTGCTTCGGAAATCAACTTATGGCAAGAAGTTGTTTTTTTTTTTTTACTTCTGCTTCAGAAGTTGATTTCTGATAGAGAAAAGTGTTTGATAACATGACAAAATTTCTGCTTTTGAGAATATAAATTCATTTGGTAACAGTTGAAAATTTTACCAGTGTCATAACTTTCGTATGTTGTTCACTTGAGTGTCATAATTTTTTCGATCATTTAAATGCCATAAATTCTAAAAAATATTTATTTGAGTGCTTTAACTTTCAATCGATCACTTAAGTGCTAATATTCTTTTTAAAACATTTACCCAAGTACCATAAATCCGACATGGCATAGCGCTTGTGAATTTTTTTAAAATTTGGCACTCAAATAACCAATTGAAAAGTAATATGTCACTCAAGTGATAAAAAAATGTTATAACACTTAAGTGAGTCCGTAAATAATTTGAGGCACTCCAATGATTGAAAAAAAAAGTTATGACATTCAAATGAACGACATACGAAATTTTGGCACTTATGATGTTTTTATTCCAAAAATTATTGATCCTACTATAAGATACATGTTATTTGAGAAAAGCGAAATGCAAATACTGGCGACTTTACGTATAATTTGTGATTTAATTATTTTATGCAAATGGAGATCAATTTTATGGGAAAAATTGTATTAATGCAATTTTGACATCGGAAGGTGAAAACTTTTGTTAACATCACTAGTCCTTTTCGTTCGGAGTTCCTCGGAAAAAGTAAAAAGCCTCCGTTTTTAGGCCTTATTTGAGTTGAGCACTAAAGGCGAAACATAGTCCTTTTATAAGCGAAACATCGTCCTTCAAAACCATTTTACGATTCAATTTACTTTCCAATGCAATGATATGGTCTCGGACAATGAGGAGACTTGTTCGGACGATTTGGTTTCTGCGAAATCTACAGAGAAATATGGCCAATGTGTGGTGTTAAATTAAACATGCAACAAAAGTTTGGGATTATATTGCGTAGTGAGTTATAGTTAGCATTCGAGCCAAGCGTCAAACATCTGGCAGAATTAGATGTCCTGGAAGCATATAGAGACTCCATGAAAAGGAAAAATACATTCAAATGTCGTTATTTTTTAATATTTTTCAAAATAGAATAGTATAATTGATTCTCCAAAGCTGCTAGATTCATGAATATGAAACTGACATTCTAGACTAAGGATTTCTGAAACAGGAGAACATAGGAGAAGAAAGAATGTCCTGTTTGACTTTGCTATTCAAAATCAAGATCTTGAAAAGAAAAACAGCATCTCAAAATGACTGTTACTATTAATATCACACTCCGCCAAAGGAAAAATAACGTCTTATGTGACGATGCTAACACTCACCGAGCAAGAAGAAAAGGCTCGTCCGGCTTATTGATCAAGTTGAGTGCTAAGTTGTCATTGGTGATTAGGGTTGTGCAGATGGACTGGACCGGACCGCACGGGTTCATTCGATTCTTGAGGGGGACGGTCCGTCCCTGGTCCCAATAAATAGGATTGGTGACCGGGAGGTTCGGTCCTTGATCCCATGGTGGATGGGACCAGACCGGACTGGCCATATTATATATAAATATATATTGGGAGAGAGAAAAGAATTAGAATTTTTTGAAGAAATAGTTAACCTAAGTCTAATCCACATCTTCATTTTTTGCTCGATAGTCGACGCTTACTTCTCTCGCTATACGTGAATTTACCTATCTTCATTTTCTGCTCGATAGTCGACACTCACTTCTCTTGCTTGACGTTTGCGTCTTGCCTTCCCAACGCGGCTCTACTCAATGCTCGCTTCTCTTTGCCTTTGACTTTCCACCGTGAATGTATTCTAATAATTTCTATAAACAGCTGGCGTTAGCGATCCCATTGGGACCGGACCGGGACTAGATCGGGCTATCGGTCTTGGTCCCTAAAATTTGAGGACCAAGACTACGGTCCAGTCTCCGGTTTCATACCAGGATGAGATCGGCCTGGACCATGCCCACCCTTATTGGTGACCACATTAAGACTTGGCCCAAGAAACTGACCATTTATCAGGATAACTTTCAATACACTCCAAAACAATTCATAAAATAAAAAAGCAGAGAGCTTGAGAGGCCTTTCCCCAGCTCATTTACCCTCAAACACTTCAAAATACAGGGAAAAGTCATGCAATCAAGAACTTGTTGGGAGAACACAGTCTACGATTTCTCCCAACCCTGAAATGCCTAATTTGCCAAATTCACTACAAATATCACCGTCCAAGCTCAGAATAGCTATACACAATCGTCAAGTACAACGTCACATTAGAAGAGCAAACATGTGAATCCTCGAATACTAACAACAGAAACACAATACAAATGTTAAAAACCCAATATCATGGAATTCCTCCGTATCGTGATCCTTTGGCATATCGTTGGCAATATGTTTCCTAAGAATGTTCATCTCGGTTCCCTCCTCAGTTGATATATCATATGTAACCTCATCTTACACAAGTTTATATACATACCCGGGATCTCCATATTCGAAAAAATTTCTATCCCTCCTATCTTGATCACAGATGTAATTATGGATAGCACAATATGCTATTACAATATGTACTTGTTTCCTAACTGAAAATGGAGGCATGTGTCTCAAAATTAAAAAGCGATTCTTCAAAGCCTCCATTTTCAGTTAGGAAACAAGTACATAGTGTAATAGCATATTGTGCAATCCATAATTACATCCGTGATCAAGATAGGATGGATAGAAATTTTTGCGAAGCCGCAAAGGATCTCTTGATGACATTCCTAAGTGAAAAATGCCTGTAGTTGAATAGCTCTCTTACAGTTGTTGGTCTCGCATTTCATCCTAAATCATTTTAATGATATTGTCCATCTTTAAAAGGAGTTAAGAATCCTGAAGTTGATACATATCCAGAATCTTCCACGTAGTATTTGCCGATAACAAAGCATGCATACATTTATCATGGTATACAATCGCAACAAAATCATAAAGACAATTACTCGTTTAGAACAAATAGATACTTAGGGATGGTAGAGGAAATTGTAGTATATGAGTGTCACGCCCCGAATCCGACGAGCGCGCGAGCATCCTACCAAGCCGTACTTTTCTAAAAACTCTAGGATTCAATGGCCAATGTTCTGAGCACTGAAAGGAACACGCATGCGGAAGCGATGCCAACTCCAATCATATAAATACAACAATGCCCGATGACTTAGGACACAAGGGTACATTAAATTACCTTAACCAATTACTAAAAGATCAATTCCTAATTCACCAATCAAAAGTACAATCCTAACATCACAAAAGGCACATCCATTCTACATACAATTGGTCAACTTTCTCTTCAAATGCCAATCCTTGGCAAGCTCGCGCTTTCTTCGCCCAGAACCTGAAAAATTAATCCTTCATTGGGGTGAGATATAAATCTCAGTAAGGTAGGTTCTAATCCTAGGTTAGGCCGACCGTCCACTGAGGCAGTCATCTATCCCGAAATTCCAAACTCATAGTCAAACAGGCGCATACAAATACAGATAGTGACACACAGAAGATGGGCATGCAACTATGACACCATGTCACACTCAAATGATTATGCACACCTCATCCCGCCACTTCACCGCAACCATCTCTGTCTGCCTCAATCTCTAGCCCGCGATTAAATCGCATCAGGCTCGGTCCGCGTAAATGCATCAGATGCAACCCGCGTAAACGCTTTAGGTTCTGATGAATCTCCAAGTCAATATCACCATCTCATAATTCCGTCCCGTGAATAATTCGCATCAGGACCGTGGCTATCTCACCCCGCTATCTCGTCGCATCAGGGCTCCACACAACATCAACTCTACCCCGGGATCTCGTCGCATCAGGGTATCCATCTCCCGCCCCGCGTCTCATACGCCTCAAGGCCTCTCCGTCCCACGAATAGTTCGCATCAGGACCGTGGCCATTTCAACCCCGCGATTTCATCGCATCAGGGCACCACAAGACATCGACTCCACCCCTCGATCTCGTCACATCAGGGTGTCCACCTCCCGCCCCGCATCTCATACGCCTCACGGCGTCGTCATAACATGCTCATGCCATGAATTTTAATTCAATTTCACGAATCAAACATCAGGTGCAACTCATGCACAGTTCGAATACTCATGGCATGCAAGGCAATCAAGTGACACACATACACATGGCGGATAATCCAAGAATAAACAATAACACACGTAACCCTTTTATCATAACTTAGGACATACCAATAGTTACCCTTTGGAAAATCCTCATAAATCGATCCAATTAATCCTCGACTCACCCAATTGAGTCCAATCTTCCGAGCATAAGGTTAGGAGTTCCCTTACCTTGAATTTGACAACACAATTTCTCTTTTTGAGCCCTCAAGGTTTCGGCCCCCAATGGTCCAAGCCCGTGCTCACCGCGTAACCTAATAAAATCCAACCAATTCGTCAATTTTCATGTCCAAATCAACCACCCATGAATCACTACTCTCCATGAAATAATTGTTCATCATCTTAACATGCCTTAAATACCAATTTGTGACTCGAATCATCCATCATCAGCCCCCTCACAGATTTGGTTTGCACAAAACCGAACCGGGCTATGTTCGGTTCTGTGTAAATCGAATGTGTCCATTCCTAAATCTTCTCAAAATTCATCATTTAACCCTCATCCTACCTCTTAACATGTCTATCTAAGGGTTTCGGGATCTCACCGAAAATTTGAAGTCGATTGGTCACCGGAAACTCGTCGAACCTCGCCGGATTTCTCAAGTTAGTTTTCCCGGCAGATTCTGTCCATGATTTACAAGACCGGTTCATGGTCAAAACTTTATCAAATTGAACCTTAATTTTTTATCACAGATTTATCTACATGTCCATTAGGTCTCCACAAAATTTGACCTCAAAACTCCAACAATTCGGCCTTCAAAAGGGTCAGAAACCGGACCTACCTCAGGTTGGGTCAGTTTCCGTTGACTTCCAAGAAAACTCTTGGTCGGAGCTCCTCAGTGGTCCAAATGCTGTGCTTCCACTTCAAAGAGGTCGACAAGACATAGATCTAGGTTGGTATGGTCGGTCGGCGTTCAGGTGATGGCCGAAGGAGGCCGTCGACGGCGTAGAACAGTGGCTTCCAGAAGCTGTCCGACGAGAAGAAGAAGAAGGGTGCTCGGTAGTTCTTGGGGTTCAAATGGCTGAATGGGTGAGGTGAGGAGAGAGAAAATTTATTATATACAAAGGCTTGGTCAAAGGGGAGAATGGTAGGTGGGCAAAAAGTTGACATGACCACACTTGCCCATCTCTTGACATTTGTCCACCTTGTCTTCCCAATGTGATCCAATGGCTCATATTAACCCATTTTTTCGGCAGCCATAGGGGAGAATTAAAAGACCAAAATGCCTTTCTTCAAATGCAAAGGCAAAGTTCTAAGCTTGAGGGGCAAAACGGTAATTTTACCCCTGACGTTCAGAACGTCGTTTTTCTCGTTCTAGAATTTTTTGATAGGGCGACGGCCAATCCAATTGTAATGTTAAAATTCTTGATTCTCCATTTTCAATTTTCAAGACTCATTTCTGATGGTTTTTTTTTGCTAGACGTGGTTCCAGCCTATCATGAACCAACAGACGGCTTTTGTAGTCATTACGCGTAACGACCCCGTGATTCCCATCACGTTTAGGGCTCGTCAATTCATGGCGACTTTGGTTGTCATGTAATTGTGAGGGTCTATCACTAATTCCCTTGACAATCCTTGTGGCCAAAGCACCGTTTTCTATCCGAGTTCCTTGGGTCTACGTACCTCGTCTCGCGTTAACCTTTCCCTTTTGGCCAGTCTACTCGAATTGATCAGGTTCGAGCGGAATACGACTAGAATACATCTCTAGATATATACTTCTCATTAATGAGCCTGAAATTGACTGGAAATCAGAATGTCACAAAGAGTCTCGAATGTTGCCAAGAGCATCTGATAATCGTTAGCAGATCCTTCCCGACTAGCATACACAAATATAAATCTCATATCAAATGAACACATACAGAGCACGTTCTAAGTGGTAATTCTCTTTCTACCTCTAAATTGATCCTGCTGCACAACAGGTAAGGAAGCATTAATGTGGGGTGCCATCAATGGTGCCTATGCACCCCTATGATAGTTTAAAAAACTAACGTCATCATTGGTGAAAAAGAAATATATGAAAACCATACCTTGAAATAAGGTTTATGCTTAGGATCCATAAGAATCTCCTGCGCGACAACATCAAAAAAGGTGGTGCGATAACCGCCTTTGCAAGTTTTTGAACTGCTTTCAACACTAAGTTAAAGTACCAACTGATAGTTTGTCCCGAACGTTGGAATCTCTCGCACAAATCTCTATTAGAATTGCCGTGGCAAATCATAGATAAGAAAATCCCAACCTATTTACCTACTCTAAGATTTCGATTGTGAGCAACCGACCTCTTGCCCTTAGCAAACCACACATGTTAAGAAAGACATGTTTCTCCATCTAAAAGTTTCATATGCTCTATCCAAATGTCTATTGAGAACATCATTTACCCTTTTCAGTCCCGATAATACGTTGTCTATAATAGGTTCTCTTGTGTGCATGGCCTATGCAGCTTACCAAGGCACAACCATGCCTGCAGTGTATGATAATGATCATCAACAAAGTCTTGATGACCTGATATAGTTCCTCCAACTGAAGCTAGTTGATCATTAACCCCTTCTATATTGCCTAAAAAATTGAAAGGCGTCAACAATGAGCTACCTTATCACGACACAAGACACCACATGAAAGTGGAAGGCAAAAAAAAAAAAAAAAGTAAGGAAGCAAAGACTTCATCCACTGATAAGTAAAGGAATCTAAATAGTAGTCAACTCATAACTAAGCAAATCCAATATCAATCAATATAAGTCAAAACGTAACCATAGTTGCATAATAAAAGGAAAGCCAAAATGCCTCAAATACATAAGCCTTTTACTGAAATAAAGCCACATAGAAATCCATAGCATATGCCAACATCTACTTAAATAGAATCAAGAAGTAGACCTTCCATCCACATTCTGTTAGGATGAACCCTCTCTGTAAGTAGCATTCAGGGAACTATGATATACGGCTTTGGTGTAAAGACTTGGGTCCATGTCAAGTATGCCTTTCAAGATAGCAATCATGGCTCATATGGAGAAGGGGTCTGCATGCCGTGGGGCATGTGAGGTGATAGAGATATATGATGATTAATCCATCTTAATTTTGAGAGATTCTTGAATGGCTTTGCTGGTGCCGGCAAAATCATATGAAGTGCTCTTTCTCCTCCTCTTGGAATTTGGAGTCATATTCAATCTGTGTTTCTCAAGAACTGGGATAGCCACCAGTTTATTATCCAACCTGTCTCCAGCTTGGTGTTCGTTACCCAACTGGTCTTCAGCCTTTAGTTCTCGCGCCCTTAATTTCTCTAGTGTACTTAATGCATCACCACCGGCGCACTCACCCCAAGCACAATTGTCATCATCCTTTGACGACACTAACTCATGCACATTTTCTATTGCATACTCCCTAGTAGCATATGTATCCCCAAACACCATATAAAGTTTGGGGATACAAAGGAAACCATTTATTCCTGAATCTGGCCCTTTCGATGTTATCCCGCGTCATTTTCAAAAGGACATACATTAGCAATATGATAATACGTAGCAATTTAGAAATAAAAGACCCAAGTAAGGTGGTACCTTGATACCCCTAGAGAGTCTTATCCTCCATGAGGACCTTGTTGTTTACATGATCCCATACAAAGCTTGCTTGGTTAAGAAGCTTCTTAAAACTGCAGTATTGTTGCTCAGTTTGAATATCTTGCTCTTGAACTTATCTAGAGAATATTGGCATCCTGACTATTTATTGATTTCGCTCTAAATGTCATTCCCCCCTGCTTTGTTGAAAATAAAGGTGGTTTGATTTTCCCTTTTAACCTCGGCTACCATCAAGCTTCCAAACAATTGGGTCAATAGCTCGGTCCACACGGTAATGACTGTGTCTTTTTGGGATGCCATTTAATCTAAACTGGTTGAACATAACATGAGCCAATTTATTGAACTAAATTACAACATTCCTCAAATTCATAAGGAATATGCTTATATGTATTTTATAATAATTAGTCAAAAACACATTTCATTAAACATAACCAAACTTCAACTGAAACAAGAAATTAAAGCCCAAAGGTCTTGTTTCATCAGGATGTGCAAAGGGTGCAACAAACAACAAATCAGGAGTCAAATGCCAAGTTCTCATCTTCCATTATGTAGGTTGAAAAAGCACTGAATGCAAAAATGAGAGGACGGGTCAAATATCAAATTGATAATCCTTGGACCGTTATGGGATTAACTAGAATAAGCTAATCTCCTAAACAATTAGTTTTGCCAAGTTCACAAGAGACTTCGCTGAGGGGCGATTGGGTATCGTTCTCATACAAGTTATTACCAGTAGATTAATTGTCAAATTGAAAGAAGGGAACGATGGAATATCAACAAGATACAAGTTTGGTGTGATATCTTCTTATTTTTCATAATGATTCATGTGGAGATAAACCTAGTGTTTCTCAAGACAGTAAATTTTGAAGGTCAAAGCCCATCGAGCCCCTTTTCATAGATGCATAGCAAGTTCTAGCAAATACAAACTAAACTTTGTATGTACATGTTAAGCCATGCGTCCTTTGCAAAAATAGAGCCATCTATGGATCACAATATTATTATCCATGTTCAATCAATGACATAAGGAGCTTTTTTTAATTGAAAGATGGAATGCTCCTGATAATGCCACAAAATGGTTTTTCTTACTGGAGATGAAAATAGAGGGCCATATTTGACTGGCATTTATAATGAGTTACTCAATCACACATTACATAAAAAAATTTGGATGAAAGAAACGGAAGAAATTTAATGGAGAACTACCTGGCCCATAGAACCATCTATGTTGATAAGCATAATAAAGAGAGTTAATCGAAGGCTGCATCGATATGTTTTAACCACAAAAACCTCTTCACATGTTTGATTCTTGATTTCTTTTATGTGTACTATTTATTTTATCCACACATGATTATAATTATTCTTTGTTGAATAAGCTTCTTAGTCTTAACAAAGGCAAATAGAATTTGCCTCTCCATGCTAGACATCAAAATCATCTCCAGACATCAAAAGGTGGAATGTGACCGTCAAATCAAAAGTTGCAAGAAGATGCGAATGCCGTGAAGGAGAGAACACAGAGGCAAAAGAAAAGCAGAACTAAAATCAAAATTCTTCAGCCATGAACAGAATAGCATGTTTTGCCAAAACCCAATGATCGTAATAAGCCATCGACGGTTTGATATTCATCACCCTAGAAAATAAGATGCCTAAATGCGAAAGAGGGAGAAAACCCTAATCTCCAGCAGATCTCCTCGGACGCAAAAGACGAATTGGAGCTACCAATGGGTCTCTAGAAAGCGATGGAGGAAGCGAAGGCGGCTCGGAATGGCTATTCGGGATTAAAGGTTGCCGATGGGTCTCTAAAAGGCAACAGACGTAGAAGGGGATCACCAGCTCGGAAGGGCAAATTGGAATAAGCGGCTTGTTGGGTCATTGATTGTGCAAATCGAGAGGTGGCGGTGAAGACGGAGGCGTGGTTGGGAGTGAGAGAGCGTCACACTCTAGGAGTTAGGGTCGTGGTCGAAAAGAGAGTGAGGATCTAATGAAGAGAGGGTGAGACGACAAATACTTTGTGAAGAAGCAAATTTTTTTAACTTCTTAAATTGTGAAAAAAATAACTCAAAAGTGAAAATTCACTTTAGAAGTACGAATTTTTTGAGAAGTAACATTTTTTACCAAACAGATTTTTAGTACAAAAGTTGCATTACCAAATAGATTTCTCCTCCAGAAGCACTCGTGGATCAGAAATCCATTTCCATTAATGTTACTACGTGCATCCTAAAGTCTTGTTATTTTTCTTTTTTGAAAATACTCCTTATACTTTTTTAAAAAAATTGCTCTTCTTTTGTGCCGTTCCGATAGCCAATTTTACTAACAATGACTTGCAGTTAAAAACTGCCAGTCGACTTGGATTGCATAGGAGGATTTTTTTTTTTTTTGCTTTTTGGCATAATTGATATCTCTCTAATCTTTGGATACAAAGAAAAAAAGGTTAAAACTTGTCACAAGGTGCAATTGAGTCATAAATGTAAAAAGTGTAATCAAGTCATAAAACTAGTCAAATTGATGCAATTAAGTATTTTATAAATTAGGTCCAATTTGGTTAACGGAAGATGTTGATTTGGTTTGTTAATGTAAATATTATTTATGTTAAGAAGACGATGATGTAGTTGAGGGTTGCAAGCCCCCGCCGCCACCGCCCCCTATCGCTAGGAAAGGCGATCTAGGGTTGCGAGGTTTTAGGTTCCACTTAAAACCTAGAATCTACCCATTGAAATTGGTTCTCTATTTTTTGAAACTTAGGACGTACCTTACATACCCTGAAACTTGAAAACCTACCCAGTTACATGTTTCAGAATCTATTTAGTTTCGATCTATATTTTCAATTGAATGATTGCAGTGAATTGGTTTGCTGCAACAATCCATTGACCACAACTAATAGTTAGACACACGAAACATATTTAGACACACGGATAATAGCCAACATTAACTTTCAATCATGAATCAAGAAAGGAAGCTCAAACTAATGAGTTCAAAATATACATTTATCTTCAGACGCAATGGAGTACAATAAGATCACACGAAAATATAGAATGAAAAAGATACAAATGTTCAAAAGTACACCTCATGCAACCTGGAACCTGTGACATTCTGATTCTTCCTGTCAATTTCGGACTCATTAATGAAAAATGCATCTAACGATGTATTTCAGTCGTATCTCGCTCGGATCTGATCAATCTCGAGTTGACTGACCAAAAGGGAAGGGCTAACGCGAGACAAGGTACGTGGACCTAGGAAACTCAAATAAGAAATGACGCTTTGACCATAAGGATTGTCAAGGGGACATTTAGATCCATATAAAGCCGATCTAAGAACGATTAAGGGATGCATTGCTAGCGTTATAGGATTGGAGCGCGAATGATGCCGCATAACCAACGTATAATTTGTAAAATTTTCCTAAATCGAACAGTGACGATCGAGACCGTCGGAGCTGGTAATAGACCCTCACAATTACATGACAACCAAAGACACTATGAATTGACGAGCCCTAATTGTGATATGAATCATAGGGTCGTACGCGTAACGTCTGCAAAAGCCTCCCGTTAGTTCGGGATAGGCTCGAATCGCATTGGATAGAGAAATGATTCAGAAACAAGTCTTGAAATTCGAAAATGGAGAATCAAGAATTCCAACGTTACAATTGGATTGGCCGTCACCTTATCGAAGAAAATTAGAAACAGAAAAACGACGTTCCAAATGTCGAGGGTGAAATTACCATTTTGCCTCTCAAGCCTTAGCCTTGCTTTGATGATTGGACAAGGGCATTTTGGTCATAAACCACACCCCATAGCTACCGAAAATTTGAAGAAACCATGGCCATTGGATGAGCTTTGATTGACACCATGGACAAGTGTCAATGGATGAAGCCTTGAGTTGATGTGTTCACTTTTAACCTAGCATTCAACTCGACTTGACTCTTGAAATTGAATAAACCCTCATTCTCTCTCTCACTTGGTCAAACGCCTCCCAAGCTTGCCGGTTTCTTCTTCTTCTTCTTCTTCTTCCTTGCTGCCAAGAAGCCTGTCGCACAACCAATCGCAAGCCGCCCGTTTGCTCGCTCCGACTGCCACTTCCGGCGACTTCCAGCTGCCGAGCCGACCACCTGCTGCTTCCTCATCCTCTTGTCGACGTTCTCCAAGTGGAAGCAAGTCGTTTGGCCAGTTGAGAAGCTACAGCCAGCCATTCTCCTGGAAGTCAACGGGAATCGTCGCAACCAGAGGTAAACCACGTTTTAGGCCTCTTAGGACCCCGAAATCTTGGAATTTTTTAACCAAATTTTATGGGCATCTTGGGGACACATAGATTGAGCTATGGTGAAAATTTTGGGTGAATTTGATAGAGGTTTGACCCAAAATGGGTCTTGTGTTTGAAGGGCCGGAACTGATCGGTTGAGGACTTTGGAAGACCGGCACCGTTCAAGGACCTTCCGGCGTCGCCTTGGCTCCAAATTGTCGGTGAGGCTCCCCAACCCTTAGAATTACATGTTATCAAGTAGATTAGTGAATAAATTGAGGATTTGAGGTAGTTTAAGGGCTGATTAGTTGGGGTATACACAAAATCGAAAATGCCCGGTTCGGTTCTGTGCATACCGTTCTGTTGGGGACTATGGGTGTTGGAATTGAGTCTCAAATTCATCATTGAGACATGCTAGGATGTTGATAAACATGTCAATAAGATTTATGTCTCATGGATTGACGATTTGAGCATGAAAAAATTGATGATTGGATGAATTTCCTTAGGTTGCATGGCTGTGTTATTTGTGAGCCACTTGGATCGAGTTCTTGAGGTGCTTGGGAACGGATTTTGTTGAGTGAAGCTTGAGGTAAGGGGATTCTAAGCCTTTGATAAGGAGATTGGACTCGATTGGGTGATTTTTGGGTATGAATTGATCGGTTCTTGGAAGATATTATATGGTTGTCCAATGTATGTCCTAAAAAGCTATTGAGGACTTGATTGATTAATAATGCTTGTGCCTTGAGTTGATTGTCACATTTGAATGTCGAATTTAATTATCTCGCATGCCATTAATGTGTTGCTTGTTGCTTGAGTTTGCAATTGATTGTGTGTTATGAACTGAAATGAGCAATTGACATGTCTAAGAAGTTGTGATACCTTGAGAAGTATGAGACGTGGGGTTGTGTGGATGAATGCCTTGAGGCGCTGAGGTGCGGGATTTGAATTGAATGGCACCTTAAGGCGTACGAGACGTGGGGTTGAGAAGGCCATAGTCCTGATGCGTTGAAATGCGGGACGGAGTTGAGATGTGTTGACATAGGCTTGGATTGAGATTGAAAACCTGATACGTTTACGCGGATTTGTCAATGAGACGATCTGATGCTTTTATGCAGACTGAGCCTGAGGCGTTCTAAACATGAGCATGGAAGTGAGGAGACAGGAAAGGGTGGAAGGCGTATTATGGCTTGTTTATGTGTACCTAAATTTGGTGACATAACGAGATGCCTAGATTGCATGTTTGACTTCTATGTGTTACCTTGTGTTAGTTGAATGCCTTTATGATCTTGTGTAAATTGATTGTGATCGTACCTACCTGAGTGGACTGTCAGCCTAACCTATGGTTAGGATCCACCTTACTGAGATGTATTTCTCACTCCGTTGTGGGACTCCTTTACTTTTTAGATCCTAGACCTTGAGGATGTGGCCAGTCAAGTTTGGTGATCCTAAGGAGATGTCTGTCTATTTTGAAGAGTTCCCTAACGGACAGGGGACCATTTATGTTAGATAGTGTACGGTTGTCTGGGTAGATGAGAGTGACAGTAGTTGGAAGCCTAATAGATATGAGGCCTGGTTTAAGAAGGTAGGGGACGTTTCTACGGGGCCGCTGAAGCCCATTGAGGTACCTCATGGGGCGATCCCTAGCTGGTGCCATCCCGCTCGAGATTCAGTGGAGGCCGAGGGATCGGTTGCTAATTCGAGGAATGGTCCAGAGAAGACTCCGACCCTGGAGGACACCGATGACGTCATAGTGATCGAGGCTACCGAGGACAATCTGGTGGAGCCTTTTGCTGACGAGACCATGGAGGACACCGTGGAGGTTTGCTTAGAGACCTTCTCAAAGTACGAGCCCAATGAGGATGTTGAGGAGGAGACCAACGACTGTAGTAGCTCGACTTAGGAGTTTCAGTTTTTAACCTAATATTTTGATGGTGACCTCGACGCCTGATTTCTTTTGGAGATGATGATGGCCTCTTTTGCACGTACTCTGTCACCTCTACTGACCAATGGGTTTAGTTTGCCATGCCCTTGTATGAATAGTCGAGAACCTATGTATGTATTAATATTATCGTTACCCAGGTCTCATTTTACTTTTGTACGGAGGAGTTTTTATATTGTCGCTTCCGCGTGCTTCCTATATGACTTATCTCTCGACATGTATGGGTATCTTTGGGCCTCGAGAGAGAATTTGTGCTTGTAGGGAGTTGCGTGCTCGTGCCCCGGAGCGCTGGGCGTGACATCCCCATTTGCTTTGTATCAGAGCCTGGTCATCTCGATCCAATATTGATTGGGAATTGGAGTAATAAGGAGGATTAACTTGGGACAAGGGCGGGTAGCGAGACCTTAGAAGACTTACTAGAATAGGGCACGAGATGCATGGCATATGACTTGGCGCATGTGATTGGTAGTTGGTCTTGACAAAATTATGATGGTTTACGAGGATTAAGTTCCATGCTTAGCGCTGAAAGTCATTCTTGGATTCTGGTCAGTTGAATAGATGAGCATGGCTAAATTTTGGTGAACCGTTGGAGTGAACGGAATTGAGCAATAGCCATGAATTGTTTAATGAAGTGCCTCTGGAATGGTTGTGTGAAAGGTTGTTGTAATATGACTGTTTTAGTGAGGCATGGTTTGGTAACTCTGAACTTGGTTGGATGAATTAGTTACTAACTCCTTAATGAAATTGTGGTGGTCCAGGCTTAGTGAAAGCACATAAGGATGAGTAATCCATCTAGGAGACTTGGAAGACCTAGGGGCGGAGCCTATAGCTCGAGGCCGCCTGTGGTAGAAGACCCAAGAATGGACGGAGTACTAAGGGCGCTCGAGAGAATTGGCGACCTCATCGACCGGCAGACCCAGGATAGGGATGCCGCCATCGCCCAAGCGGTAAGAGCCGCAATAGCTGCCGTCAACGCCAACAACAGCAACAATAGAGGCAATGGAAACAATGGCGACCACGACCAGGGCAATGAGGTAGTGAATGGCTAGGAAGAAATTGTTGTGGCCAGACAGATGGGCCAACTAGTCGAGCAGTTTATCAAGTTAAAGCCGACCTAGTTCGATGGGACTGGAGATCTCGAACTAACACCGAGATGGATCGAGAAGTTAGAAAAGGCCTTTGGAGTTTTGAGGTGCATAGATGAAGCAAAAGTACCAACTGGAAGGTACCGTGAACGACTGGTGGGCTACCACCAAGAATGGAGTCTTTCCGGAAAGAACGGTTGTGACTTGGAATGCCTTCACTACGGCGTTCAACGACAAGTACCATTCAGAGACAGCCAGGGAAAGGAAACATGTGGAATTCTTACAGCTACATCAGAATCAGCTGACAGTGGATCAGTATGAGGCTGAGTTCTCCAAACTGTCAAGATACGTACCCCGATCAATAGAAGATTCCCTGAAGAAGGCGTAGAGATTTTGGAATGGATTGAGACCTGAACTTCGTAGCCAGATGATAGCCCTGAATCTGAGGACTTACAATGAAATCTATGAATGGGGGCAAATGATTGAGAGGGACTTGAAGGAGAGAAATGCCGCATCTGGATCGCGGTTTAATTCATTCAGGAACAATCGCCAGATTGGTGAGAGGCCAATGGCTGGCAATAGGCGCTTCGTCCCTCCCGTAAGGAAGAACATTGTGAAGCCGCCGAACCCCATGAACTGGAGTTGTCGCCTCTGTGGCACAAGACGTGGTAATGGACCATGCCCGGCAAAAATGGGAGCGTGCTTCAAGTGTGGTTAGATGGGCCACCAGATGAGGACTTGCCCGAATCGAGCTCCAACGAATCGACCTCAAGGGCAGCGACCACAGGTTGGACCGTCGGCTGCCACTCCCCAAGCTGATTAGAATCGACCCCCAGCTTAGGGAAGAGTTTATGCAGTAGCCCGGAGGGAGGCAGAAGGAACGCCAAGCGTGGTCATAGGTATGGTTTATTTGTGTGATCAAATTGCATATGCTTTGTTTGATCCTGGCGCAACGCACTCGTTTGTTACTGTTCGGTTTGCCGATTTGGTTGGTATGAAGTTAAAATCGTTGAGTGTGAATCTGCATGTCGCCATCCCGTTAAAGGATAATGTGCTGGTTTCGTTGGGCTATGTTGATTGTAGGATCGTAATTGGTAGTAGTAAGGAGATTATTGATCTAGTTGTGTTACCCATATATGATTTCGATGTGATCATAAGAATGGACTGGCTGGATAAATAGGGGGTAGTAGTGGATTGTGGTAGTAAGATAATTCGTTTCTACCCAGAAAGCCACCTAGTTTCGAATTTGTGGGAAATCGAGGAGGGACCTCGATTCCTTTAGTTTCGTCTCTTGAAGTGATGAAGTTGTTGACTGAAGGATGTCAGGCGTACTTAGTCGCAGTTATGGATATGACTACCGAGGAGCCTAAACTAAAGAGTATTCCGATAGTGCGTGAGTTTACTGACGTATTTCCCTAAGAGTTGTCGGGATTACCACTAGAACGAGAAATAGAATTCGTGATTGAGTTAGCTCCCAGAACGGAGCCGATCTCGAAGGCACCCTATAGGATGTCCTTATCCGAACTGAAGGAGTTAAAGGTGCAAATGCAAGAATTACTGGATAAAGGATTCATTCGACAAAATGCATCGCCGTGGGGAGCGCTGGTGTTATTTGTAAGGAAAAATGATGGGTCCTTGCGTCTATGCATCGACTATAGACAGTTAAACCAAGTGACAATGAAGAATAAGTACCCTCTGCCGAGGATTGATGACCTATTTGATCAATTGCAAGGAGCTGCGGTATTCTTTAAGATTGACCTAAGAGTCGAGTATCACCAGTTGAGGATTAAGAAAGAAGACATACCTAAGACTGCTTTCAGGACGAGGTATGGCCATTATGAATTCACTGTGATGCCTTTTGGATTTACCAATGCTCCAGTCGCATTCATGGATTTGATGCACCGAGTGATCAAGAAATTCTTGGATAGATTCGTCATAGTCTTTATCGACGATATCCTGATTTACTCAAGGAGTAACGAGGAACATTAGGAGTACCTGAGGATTATTTTGCAGACCCTAAGGGAACACTCGCTTTACGCTAAGTTGAGTAAATGCGAGTTCTAGTTGAATAAAATCGCATTTCTTGGCTATGTGGTGTCTGGAGAAGGAATTGCTATGGATCCTGCGAAGATTGAAGCCGTAACAAATTGGCCTAGACCTACTACGGTCACGGAAATTCGAAATTTCTTGGGATTGGCAGGATACTACAGACGTTTTGTGGAGAAGTTTTCGTCCATAGCCATCCTACTGACGAGGTTGACAAAGAAAGAAACGAGGTTCGAATGGACGGATAAGTGCGAAAGGAGTTTCCAAGAGCTCAAGCATCAATTAACAACCGCACCGGTGTTGACGATTCTAGCAGGACCAAGAGGCTATGAGAGATATAGCGATGCTTCGCTGAAGGGACTAGGCTGTGTATTAATGCAACATGGAAGGGTAGTTGCCTATGCGTCCCAATAGCTGAGACTGCACGAGATGAATTACCCGACCCACGACTTGGAATTGGCAGCAATCATTTTTGCTTTGAAGATCTAGAGACATTATCTATGTAGCAAGAAGTTTCAAATTTATACAGACCACCAGAGCCTGAAGTATCTATTTTCTCAGAAGGAACTGAATATAAGGCAATGTCGATGGATGGAGCTGCTTAAGGATTATGATTGCGACATGCTGTATCACCCTGGGAAAGCAAACAGAGTCGCAAATGCACTTAGTCGGAGATCGACTATCGCCTGTCTGCTAGTGAAGGGTTGGTCGATGATCGAGGATTTGAGAGATTATGAGTTTAGACTAGAGGTCTGTCAACTGTCTAGTTTTATGGCCACACTGAGAGTAGAACCTAAGGTCCAAGAAAGGATAAAAGCCTTGCAGCATACGGACCCAGAAGTTCAGAAAATCTTGGAAATGGACGTGACAAGGAGGAAACCGAAATTCCAAGTATTAGAGGATGGAATCTTGAAGTTTCGAGGGCGTCTATGTGTGCTAAAGGACGAACAACTTAGAGAAAGGATCTTATCAGAGGCTCATAGGAGCAACTACAATATCTACCCAGAAAGTACAAAGATGTATCATAACTTGCGTCAACATTATTGGTGGAACGGGACGAAAGTTGATGTGACAAAGTATGTGGCAAAGTGTTTGACATGCCAGCAGGTGAAGGCCCAACACTGTAAGCCTGGAGGATTGTTACAACCATTAGAGATTCCTGAATGGAAGTGGGAGCACGTAACAATGGATTTTGTGATGGGAATCCCAAGGAGCTAGAGAAGCCATGATTCTATTTGGGTTGTCGTAGATAGGTTGACCAAGTCTGCATACTTCATCCCTGTGCGAAAGGATTTCTCAGTGGATAGATATGCCGAGTTATATATGAGGCAGATAGTGAGACTGCATGGAGTACCCATGACGATCACATTAGACAGAGGCAAGTTCACGGCTAATTTCTGGAAAAGTCTTCAAGACGCCATGGGAACTCGACTGCAATTTAGCACGGCGTACCATCAACAAATGGACGGGCAATCGGAGAGGACGATTCAGACGCTCGAGGATATGTTGCGAGTGTGTGTAATAGACTTCAAAGGTGGATGGGAAGATCAGCTACATTTAGTAGAGTTTGCATAAAATACCAGCTAGCAGCAGAGCATTCGGATGGCACCGTTTGAAGCACTTTGTGGAAGAGCTTGTAGAACCTCGATTTGTTGGGATGAGGTTGGAGAAAGGAGTATCACAGGCCTAGAGTTGGTAGAGCAATCGGTGGAAGCGGTGAAGGTAATTTGGGATAGATTGAAGATGGCACAGAGTCGTTAGAAAAGTTATGCGGACAAACGGCGTAAGCCTTTGGAATTTCAAGTGGGCAACCATGTTTTTCTCAAGGTGTCGTCGATGAAGGGGTTATCGCGATTTGGAAAGAAAGGAAAACTGAGCCCAACGTACGTAGGTCCATTTGAAATCCTGGAGCGGATTGGGACCTTGGCCTACAGGCTTGCCTTACGGCCCAATCTATCCTAAGTGCACAACGTCTTCCACATGTCAATGCTGCGGAAGTACGAACCAGACCCAACACATATACTGGACTACGAAGTTATCGAAGTGGATGACCGGGTATCCTACGTGGAGAAGCCAATTAGGATCAAGGATTGCAAGGAACAAATTCTGAGGAATAAGACGATTCCATTGGTCAAAGTTGTGTGGGAGCACCATGGAACCGAAGGCGCTATGTGGGAAAACGAGGAAACGATGAGGCGTCAACACCCCCATTTGTTTGAGTAGCTAAGTTTGATGTAAATTTCGGGGACAAAATTTTTGTAAGGGGGGAAGAGTTGTGACATTCTGATTCTTCTTGTCAGATTCAGACTCATTAGTGAGAAATGTATCTAACGATATATTTCAGTCGTATCTCGCTCGGATCTGATCAATCTAGAGTTGACTGACCAAAAGGGAAGGGCTAACGCGAGACAAGGTACGTGGACCTAGGAAACTCGAATAGGAAATGACGCTTTGATCACAAGGATTGTCAAGGGGACATTTAGATCCATATAAAGCCGATCTAAGAACGATTAAGGGATGCATTGCTAGCGTTATACGATTGGAGCGTGGGTGATACCGCTTAACCAACGTATAATTTGCAAAATTTTCCTAAATCGAATAATGACGATCGAGATCGTCGGAGCTAATAATAGATCCTCACAATTACATGACAACCAAAGACGTCATGAATTGACGAGCCCTAATTGTGATATGAATCACAGGATCGATACGCATAACGTTTACAAAAACCGCTCGTCAGTTCGGGATAGGCTGGAATTACATTGGATAGAGAAGTGATTCAAAAACAAGTCTTGAAATTCGAAAATGAAGAATCAAGAATTCCAACATTACAATTGAATTGGCTGTCGCCTTATCGAAGAAAATTGAAATCAGAAAAACGACGTTCCGAATGTCGATGGTGAAATTACCATTTTGCCCCTCAAGACTTAGTCTTGCTTAGATGATTGGACAAGGGCATTTTGGCCATAAATCACACCCCATAGCTACTGAAAATTTGAAGAAACCATGGCCATTGGATGAGCTTTGATTGACACCATGGACAAGTGTCAATGGATGAAGCCTTGAGTTGATGTGTTCACTTTTAAGTTGACTCTTGAAATTGAATAAACCCTCATTCTCTCTCTCACTTGGCCGAACACCCCCCAAGCTTCCCGGTTTCTTCTTCTTCTTCTTCTTCTTCTTCCTTGCTGCCAAGAAGCTTGCCGCCCGACCAGCCGCAAGCCGCTCGTTAGCTCGCTCCGACCGCCACTTCCGGCGACTTCCAGCCACCGAGCAGACCACTTACTGCTTCCTCATCCTCTTTCCGACGTTCCCCAAGTGGAAGCAAGTCGTTTTTCCACCTAAGGGGCTCCAGCCGGCCATTCTCCTGAAAGTCGACGGAAATCGTCGCAACCAGAGGTAAGCCACGTTTTAGGCCTCTTAAGACTTCGAAATCTTAGAATTTTAACCAAATTTTGTGGACATCTAGGGGACACATATATTGAGCTATGGTAAAAAGTTTGGGTGAATTTGATAGAGTTTTGACCCCAAATAGGTCTTGTGTTTGAAGGGCCAGAACTGACCGGTTGAGGACTTTGGAAGACTGGCGCCGTTCAAGGACTTTCCGACGTCGGCTTGGCTCCAAATTTTTGGTGGGGCTTCCCAACCCTTAGAACTATATGTTGGCAAGTAGATTAGTGAATAAATTGAGGATTTGAGGTAGTTTAAGGGCTGAATAGTTGGGGTATACACAGAATCGAAAATGACTGGCTCGGTTCTATGCATACCGATTTTGTTGGGGACCATGGGTGTTGGAATTGAGTCTCGAATTCATCATTGAGACATGCTAGGATGTTGATGAACATGTCAATAAGGTTTATGTCCCATGGATTGACGATTTGAGCATGAAAAAATTGATGATTGGACAAATTTCCTTAGGTTGCGCGGCTGAGTTGTTCATGAGCCACTTGGACCGAGTTCTTGGGTGATTTTTGGGTACGAATTGATCGGTTCTTGGAAGATATTATAAGGTTGTCCAATGTATGTCCTAGAAAGCTATTGAGGACTTGATTAATTAATAATGCTCGTGCCTTGAGTCGATTGTCACATTTGAATGCCGAATTTAATTATCTCACATGCCATTAATGTGTTGCTCGTTGCTTGAGTTTGCAATTGATCATGTGCTATGAACTGAAATGACCAATTGGCATGTCTGAGAAGTTGTGATACGCGTATGAGACGCGGGGTTGTGTGGATGAATGCCCTGAGGCGTTAAGGCGCGGGGTTTGAATTGAATGGTACTCTGAGGCTTACGAGACGCGGGGTTGAGAAGGCCATAGTCCTGATGCGTTGAAACGCAGGACGGAGTTGAGATGTGTCGACATAGGCCTGGATTGAGATTGAAAACCTAATACGTTTACGCGGATTTGTCAATGAGACGGTCTGATGCGTTTACGCGGATGGAGCCTGAGGCGTTCTAAACGCGGGCATGGAAATGAAGAGGTAGGAAAGGGTGGAAGGCGCATTATGGCTTGTTTATGTGTGCCTGAATTTAGTGACATAACGAGATGCCTGGATTGCATGTTTGACTTCTATGTGTTACCTTGTGTTAGTTGAATGCCTTTATGATCTTGTGTAAATTGATTGTGATCGTATCTACCTGAGTGGACTGTCAGCCTAACCTAGGGTTATGATCCACCTTACTGAGATGTATGTCTCACCCTGTTGTGGAACCCCTTTACTTTTCAAATCCTAGGCCTTGAGGATGTGGCCAGTCAAGTTTGGTGATATTAAGGAGATGTCTGTCTATTTGGAGGAGTTCCCTGACGGACAAGAGACCGTTTATGTTATAAAGTGTACGGTTGTCTAGGTAGACGAGGGTTGCAGTAGCTAGAAGCCTCATAGATATGAGGCCTGGTTCAGGAAGGTAGGGGACGTTTCTACGGGGCTGCTGAAGCCCACTGAGGTACCTCGTAGGGTAATCCCTAACTAGTGCCATCCCGCTCGGGATTTAGTGGAGGCCGAGGGATCGGTTGCTGGTTCGAGGAATGGTCCAGAGAAGACTCCGACCTTAGAGGACACTGATGAGGTCATAGTGATCGAGGCTGCTGAGGACGATCTGGTGGAGCCTTCTACTGACGAGACCATGGAGGACACCGTTGAGGTTTGCTTGGAAACTTTCTCGGAGTACAAGCCCTGTGAGGAGGCTGAGGAAGAGACTGACAACTCCAATAACTCGACTTAGGAGTTTCAGTTTCTGACATGATATTTTGATTGCGACCTTGCGCCTGATTTCTTTTGGAGATGATGATGGCGTCTTTTGCATGTACTTTGTCACCTCTATTGACAAGTGGGTTTATTTTTCCATGCCCTTGTATGAATAGTCAGGAACCTATGTATGTATTAATATTATCGTTACCCAGGTCCCATTTTACTTTTGTATGGAGGAGTTTTTATATTGTCGCTTCCACGTACTTCCTATATGACTTATCTCTTGACATGTGTGGGTATCCTAGGGCCTCGAGAGAGAATTTGTGCTTGCAGGGAGTTGCGTGCTCGTTGCACGAGGCGGAAGGCGTGACAGAACCTATCAATCATAGTTGGTTCCTAATTTTTAGAATCTAGAATTTATCCTGCATACCTTGAAATCTAAAACCCACCCTATTTTCGCTAGTCCGCTTCTTTGATTTACGATTCTACTTTAGAACTATACTCACCCTTAGGGTCGACAATGGTGGGGGGATGGTCTTGAGGTTCGACAATCCCTACCAACCCCAAGCAAGGGCCTATGTCTATGCCCATAAATAGGCAATTTAATAGTGACCATGTTGGATATTTCAATAGTTTTGAAATATTATTGTACAAGGATTTTGATAAAATTATGATGACAATGATCAGCCATTAAATATTTCCAACGGACGATCTTATAACGGCCGTATAAGGGTTTTTAACATTTGTTTTTGACTTCATAAAACCTCCAATGGTCATTTTCTTTACTAGTTATCATTTGATTTATAGCAGTTCTATAATGATTTTACAACGGTCATATAAGGGCTTTCTAAAGGTCATATAACGGCTATATTTTGTTTAGATATAAGTTCATCGTCAAGAGACAATCGTGTATATGATGTTTTGCTAAAAGGATATCCTTTCCTTCTCTTACTTTTTTTACTGTGTTATGCACATAACGTTGTTCATATTCCTTTAAATACTCAATGTGGAGTATAGAAGAAGGTATGTTGTATTTTAGGAGAATAATTGCTAGAAGCCTTACATACCGAGTTTCATACTCCGATGGGCGAAATTATTTTTAAGGAGAGTGCTTGCACACCTCAGACAATTGTTCTTACTTTTCTCGTCAATTCCAACACATTTCCTTCGATTGATATTTTTTTTTAATGTTATCTAATATTTTTCCAACAATCTTTGTCACGCCCTGCTTTTCGGGCACGAGCGCGCGACTCCCTACAAGCATAAACTCTCTCTCGAGGTTCCAGGATTCACATAGGTCGAGAGATGAACCATATCGATAGCAAGCGGAAGCAATAATATACAAATTCCTCCGTACAATAATAACAAGGGCCCTGGGTAGCGAGAATACCAATAGATACATATACTCTTAAATGTTCATACAAGAGTACTGGCAAACTAAACATGCTGGTCAGTAGAGATGACGAGATTGGTACAAAGATGATCATCAAATCTCCCAAAATGAAATAGACATCGAGGTCACCATCAAAATGCCAGACCAAAAAAAGAACAGGGACTCCTAAGTCGAGCTACTAGAGTCATTAGTCTCCTCAGCATCCTCAGATGGCTCGTACTCCGAGAGTATCTCAGAGTAAACCTCCACAGTATCCTCGAGCGTCTCGTCAGCTGACGGCTCCACCTAGTCGTCGACGATAGCTTGATCTCGATGACCTCGTCGGTGTCCTTCAAGGTCGGGGTCCTCTCAAGAATGTTCCTCGAGCCGACTACTGACCCCTCGGCTTCCACCGAATCCCGTGCGGGATGACACCAGCTAGGGATCACCCCACGAGGTACCTCAGTGGGCTTCAATGACCTCGTAGAAACATCCCCTACCTTTTTAAACCATGCCTCATACCTATGAGGCTTCGAGCTGCTGCCACCCTAGTCGACCCAGACTACGGTGCATTTCCTAACATACACAGTTCCCTATCAGTTCAGGAACCCCTCAAAATATACCGACATCTCTTTCGGGTCACAAAATCTGATGGGCCATATTCTCACGGCCTAAGATTTGAAAAATGGGGTCCCACAACGGGGTGAGATTTACATCTTAGTAAGGTATATCCTAACCCTAGGTTAGGTTGACCGTACACTCAGGCAAATACAATCAGGGACAAGCGCACATGCAACCACATGAGATATTCAACGGTCATTTAACAACATGCGGATGAAACAAGTGTCAGGCATGTAGTCATGGTACCATATCACATTACTAGAATCCAACACACATTGCCATGCCAAATCACACTTTTCACCCTTCCAGTCCTCCTCATTTTCACGTCGGCGTTTAGAATGCCTCAGGCTCGGTTCGCGTAAATACGCCTCAGGCCATCACATTGACAAACCCGCGTAAACGCATCAGGTTTTCAGTTTCACTCTAGGCCTGTGTCGACACATCTCAAACTCCGTCCCGCGTTTCAACTCATCAGGACTATGGCTATCTCAACCCCGCGTCTCGTACGCCTCAGGGTATCGTTCAACTCAAACCCCGCGCCTCAGCGCCTCAGGATATCCATCCATACAATCCCGCGTCTCAACGCCTCAGGGTGTCACAATTTCTCAGACATGACAAATACTCATTCAATTCATAACACATGATCAAATGCAAACTCATGCAACGAGCAATACATCTATCGCATGCGAGACATTTAAATTCAACATTCAAATGCGATAATTAATTCATGACACAAGCATTATCAAGCATTCGGGCCATTCACATCTCTCAAGGATGCACAAAGGACAATCTCATCGCAAACTTCTAAGAATCAATCTCATTCACACTCAACTTTCGCAATTGAGTCCAATCCTCCTAGTCAAGGTTTAGAAACTCCTTACCTTGTGTTAAAACCAACAAAATTCTCCTCCGAGTACTTTAATGGTTCGGTCCAATTAGCCTAGAACAATTGCGTAACCTAAGGAAATTCATCCAATTCGTTAATTTTCCTTGCTCAATTCATCAATCCATGAAGCATGAACCTCATTGACATATTAATTAGCATCCTCATACATCTCAATGATGAAATTTGAGCTCATTTGAATCCCAAACTACTCCCATGATCTCGGCATGAACAGAACAGAATAGGGCATTTTTCGATTCTGTTTAGTTCCCAACTAATCAGTCTATAAACTAACTTAAATCCTCAAATTATCCACTAATCTACTTGCTAATATGTAGTTCCAAGGGTTGGGAAGCCTCATCGAAAATTTGAAGACAAAGCGATGCCGGGAAGTCCACCAACGGCGCCGGTTCCTCTAAGTCCTTTGACGGTCAGTTTTCTGCCCTTCAAACACAAAACTCATTTGGGATCAAAACTCCATCAAATTAACCCAAAATTTTTATCACAGCTCATTCTATGTGTCCTCTAGATGTCCACAAAATTTGGCCAAAAGAATCAAAGGTTTTAGGGTCCTACGGAGTCTAAACAGTGGCTTACCTCTAGCTGCAACGATTTTCGTTGACTTCCGGGAGAATGGCCGGCCGGGACTCCTCAATGAGCCAAATGACCTGATTCTACTTGGAGGATGTCGGCAAGAGGATGAGGAAGGGACTGGTGGTCAGCTCGGGTCCAGGTGGTGGCCGGAGGTGGCGGTCGACGGTGGCGAATGGACGGGCTGCTGCTGGTCGGCTAGAGCTCTCGTCGAGGAAGAGAAGAAGAAGAAGATGATGATGACGATCGGCAGATTGGAGGGGAGTGTTCGGCCAAAGAGAGAGAGAATGAGGTATATACTCAAATGGCTTGGTCAACTTGGTTGAATGCTAGGCTAAAAGTGTCCCCATCCACATCAATGCTTAATCCTTTGACACTTGTCTAAGGGTCAATCAATGCTTCATCCAATGGCTCTCAATCTCTCAAATTTTCTACAGCTATGGGGGTATCAATGACCAAAATGCCCTTGTTCAATTATTAAGGCAAGGCCAAGGCTTGAGGGGTAAAATGATAATTTTACCTTCGACGTCCGGAACGTCGTTTTTCTAATTCCAAATTTCTTCGATAGGGCGACGGCCAATCTAATTATGATGTTGGAATTCTTGATTCTCCATTTTCTAATTTCGAGACTCGTTTATGAATCATTTCTCTATCAAATGTAGTTCCAGCCTATCTAGAACTGACGACGATTTTTGCAGACGTTACTCATATCGACCATGTGATTCATATTACAATTAGGGCTCGTCAATTTATGGTGACTTTGGTTGTCATGTAATTGTGAGGGTATATTACTAGTTCCAACGGTCTCAATTGTCACTGTTCGATTTAGAAAATTTTTGCAAATTATACGTTGGTTAAGCGGCCTCACCCGTGCTCCAATAGTATAATGCTAGCAATGCATTCCTTAATCATTCTTAGATCGGCCTTTTTATGGCCCTAAATGTCCCCTCAATAATCCTTATGATCAAAGTGCCACTTCCTATTTGAGTTCCTTAGGTCCACGTACCTTGTCTCGCGTTAGCCTTTCCCTTTTGGTTAGTTAACTCAAGATTGATCAGATCCGGGCTAGATACGACTGAAAGGTATTGTTAGATATGTTCTCATTAATGAATCTTGAAATGACAAGAAAAATCAGAATGTCACAACTCTTCCCCCTTACAAAAATTTTGTCCTCGAAATTTATAATAAACCCGTTACTCAAATAAATGGGGGTATTGACACCTCATCGTTTCTTCGCTTTTCCACGTAGCGCCTTTGGTTCCATGATGCTCCCAAACAACTTTGACCAATGGAATCGTTTTATTCCTCAGAATTTGCTCCTTTCGGTCTTCAATCATAACTGACTTCTCCACGTAGGATACTCTGTCATCCACTTCTATAATCTCGTAGTCTAGCACATGCGTTGGGTCTGGTTCGTACTTCCGTAGCATGGACACATGGAAGACGTTGTGTACTTGGGATACATTAGGCGGTAGGGCCAGTCTGTAGGTTAAGGTCCCAATCCGCTCCAGAATCTCAAATGGAACTACGTACCTTGGGCTCAGTTTTCATTTCTTTCCAAATCGGGATAATCCCCTCATCAGCGACGCCTTAAGGAAAACATGATCGCCTACTTGAAACTCCAAAGGCTTACGCCGTTTATCCGCATAACTCTTCTGACGACTCTGTGTCGTTTTCAGTCTATCCCGAATTATCTTTACCACTTCCACCGATTGCTCTACTAACTCTGGGCCTGTAATGCTTCTTTCTCCAACTTCGTCCCAGCAAATAGGGGTTCTGCAAGCTCTTCCGTAAAGCGCCTCAAATGGTGATATTCGAATACTCTACCGATAGCTGTTATTATATGCAAACTCCACCAAATGCAGCTGATTCTCCCATCCACCTTTGAAGTCTATCACACATGCTCGTAACATATCATCGAGCGTCTGAATCATCCTCTCCGATTTTACATCCGTTTGTGGATGGTATGCCGTACTAAATTGCAGTCGAGTCCCCATGGCATTTTGAAGACTTTTCGAGAAATTCGCCGTGAACTTAGGGTCTCTGTTCGATGTAATTGTCACGGGTACTCCATGTAGCCTCACTATCTGCCTCACGTACAATTCGACATATCTATCCATTGCAAAATCCTTTCGCACAGGGATGAAGTGTGCAGACTTGGTCAACCTGTCCATGACTACCCAAATAGAATCATGGCTTTTCTGGTTTCTTGGGAGTCCCATCATAAAATCCATTGTTACGTGCTCCCATTTCCATTCAGGAATCTCTAACGGCTGTAATAATCCACTAGGCTTACAGTGTTGTGCCTTCACCTGCTGGCATGTCAAGTACTTTGCCACGTATTTGGCTATGTCCACTTTCATCCCGTTACACCAGTAGTGTTGACGTAAGTTCCGGTACATCTTCGTGCTTCCTGGGTGGGTACTATAATTATTTCTATGAGCCTCTGATAAAATCCTTTCCTTAAGCTCTTCGTCCTTTGGTACGCATAGACGCCCTCGAAATTTCAGAATTCCATTCTCTAATACTTGGAACTCTGGCTTCCTTTTTGTCGCGTCCATTTTCAGGATTTTCTGAATTTTTGGGTCCGTAGACTGTAAGGTTTTTATCCTTTTCTAGATCTCAGGTTCTATTCTCAGTGTGGCCATCAAACTAAATAACTGACAGACTTTCAATCTGAATTCAGAATCTCTCAAGTTCTCAAATAACAACCATCCTTTTACTAGTAGACAGGTAATGCTCGATTTCCGAATGAGCGCATCCGCGACTCTGTTGGCCTTCCTAGGGTGATATAATATGTTGCAATCATAGTCTTTAAGTTCATAAAACCATAGAGAAATACTTGAAACTTGCTAATCGGAGTAGTCATTCGCCCTCATACTCACGTTTTTCTCTCTATGCTTAGTCCCCACGTGCTGACACGTGCATTGCATGTGTTCGGTCTCATTCGATATTAAAAATTGGTCCAACTGATCTGTTCGATCTAACCGCTATCCCCTTAGTTAACCAGCGAACTAGGTCATGCGATTTGGTCGGAACAGTCAACGACCGTTTCGATCGGATGACCCCAATCAATAGTCAATTGGTCGGGTCGGGTTCACAAGTCGAATCGGATCTTCAAGTTGAGTCGAGTTACCCGAGCTTGAGTGACATCACGTGACGTCATCAACGATTTAAGTCATCTACTCAAGCCTAGCAGTCTTAGGCTGCTCATCTCATTATCTTTCACCATCAAACAACCTTCTAATGGTTCTTAGGCAATTCTCAACAGATTGCCAATTATTCAAGGATCCCAAATCATCATTGAGCAGCAACCATTCATCAAGCCAGTCTCAACAAGGAGATTTCTTACTTAACAGCCATTACTATGCAAGCCTTAACTAGGTCAAAACTCAACTAGGTCAACACCCAACAAATACTCAAGACAGTAATTCACTAAGTCAATAGCTCATACTTTAAGCCTAGAGGCATCTGCCACTCTGTCACAAACACGACATGTTGTCTCATTCTCAACAAGCATCAGTTCAATGGGTGTAAACCTCACAAGCCGTCTAATCTCTCAGTTAGACCTTGACCATAACATTCATATGATGCCAATCATAAAACACGCCTAACAGGCCCATAACAAGGATTAATTTTCTATTTCAAACGGCATCCTCTACCAAGCATGAAGCTTTTAACCATGCCAATCATAGGCGTCATTTCACATGCCATGCCACTTTTGAACATTCACTTCGAAAATCAATCCCGTACCATGCATCTCTTAACCATAATTGGACTCAACTTAATACCTAGACTTTCCCTTTCAAGTTATAACTTGGGTCATTCCTGGCTCTTGCCATCTTATAAGCCTGCCAAGAGCCGCTCCTTGTCCGAACCTCTCTATCCCGATGATCACTCCCCGCCCTTATCAGACCTGGCCATTGCAAGTTGTCCCAAGTCATACATCTACGGAGAAAGTCCTGTTTCACACGTCACATACCATGTTTCATTACAGTTTATAGGTACCCATCCACTTGTCCCATACCAAGCGATAGTTTATTATGTCCAACCGCAATAAGTCCATGCATGCACCCTCATCAACTTTCCTTTCAATGCCACAAACACATGCACAATATTTTTGTTCTCACCACTTGTCATACCATAAACTTTTCCACATCAAGCCTTATCCGTAGAAAACCTCTAGCTCCACAAGGACCATCGCCTCTCACGGATCAATTGCCCATAGTCAACTATATATCTCAAGTCTAGTCGCTGTTCAAGTCAAATCCACATGCATTCTATCACAACTGATCTTTAATCCAAATATTCATTTCTTGCTTTCCTGTATACACCTCATCTCATACCATCCAAGGTCGTCAATAGTAATCGACAACTAAACCATCAGGATACAATGCAATTCAAGCCTGAATCCACTAATGCTAATCGACTCTTTATCACTCATACTTCTCAAGTTGGGTCATTGACAAACCACAATCACAATCATATACTCTAATTGACCCTTCATTCATAAGTTATTCTCTAACAACCTCAAATCCAGGCTTATGACTCTTCAATCTCTACTCATTTCCTTGTGAGCCTTATCCATAAAATCACTCAAGTTCATCCATTAAATCGACACTAGGACTATTAGAATACCTCACAAGTTCAAGCCTATAATCCTCAAGATTCAACAATCCATGCTAATCCCTAAAGGTCTCACTACCTAATTGTCCCCAAGTCATCACTCATTATCACTCCAAACCTCAATCACAATGGATCGAGCTAACTAGGCTCTGATACCACTTAAACAAGGATGTCACGCCCCGAACTCGGCAAGCACGCGAACATCCCACCAGGTCGTAAACAACCAGTACCATCCAGGATCCTTCGACCAATCATATAACAACTTGACAAAGGAACAAGATCACGGAAGCCATAAAACTGCTCCATACAATGCCATAATGAACTAACTCAGGACAAAAGGCATACTCTTCTTATAAATAACATTCTCCTCGGAAGTTATCGCAGTCAAGTACCCAAAATTCAATTCATAATTCCTTAATGTTCAGATACAATCCCTAAGGCCACAAAATACATAAAATCATTCATGCTATTACTTCATCGAGAGCTCATCCTCATCTCTCATGTATTTCCATCTTCAAGGACCTGAAAAATTAATCCCCCACCGAGGTGAGATATATATATCGCAGTACGTGAAACCTAAACCTAGACCTGAAAATCAGTCTCCCCAGACCACACTCACACATGCAACCAAATGTAGGCATTCATCAATGCAATGACACAAGGCCTTCAACGATTCAAGAATGGCATCAACCAATAGAAATATCAATAGTCAAACATGGATAAGTAATACAATCAATCACCCTCAATTTCAGGTCCCAAGCTCAATGCACAGCAGTTACGATTCGATTCATAATTGCCACAACTTTCGCATTCACCTACGTACTCCTCTGGCACACTTGCCATCTGATATCACTAGGGTCACAAGCCAATTGATGTCTTGGTACCACTAGGGCCACAGGCCAATCGGCACTTTCAAGACTCACAACCATACGATGCCACTAGGGCCACAGGCCAATCGACATTCTCATTCTTATTCGAGCTCACCACCATCCGATACCACTAGGGTCACACCCCATTCGGTATCCTCAATATCTTTCAAGCTCACCACCATTCAAAACCATTGGGGTCACAGGCCAATTTATATTTTCGAGGATCATAGCCAATTGTCATCTCAAGACTCACAGTCAACGTGATCTCCTTGGCCACAGGCCAACGATCGCTGGGACAATATGGCCCATTCATATAGCATCGGCATTATAGCCATAGTATCACGTAGGCATCACAACCAATTAAACAGCCAATGACTCAATAGCCAAATATGTCGTTAAGGCATATCACAGTTCAAACGTCATACTATGACATTCAAGTCATGGAATCCACCACTCAATCGAGCAATTTAAGCTATAGGTTTCACCAAGCAATCAAATCATTCAACCACTCTATCTAGTAGTGTCCTAGCATTCAAATAAAAGTTTAGGAAACACTTACCTGGATCAATTAGCAAAATGTCACACAAAGTGACTCTCATCAATGCCACAAGTATGAACTCTCCAAGAATCCTTCGTCAACCTATAAATATTTATCAATCTTGAATAAAAAACCATGGAATGCTCACTTCCATTAACCCAATCTTTCCCTAGCAATACCATTGGCAATTCAAGACACATTTTCTAACAATTGAACACATGGCAATGCTTCCCCCGAACCCTTAATGCGTTCGGTTCACATGGTCATACACAAGGCAAGACACAACCTAGAGGTTCATGCACCAATTTTGCCATAATTCACTTCTAAACCCCAATCCTCTTCACACACTTCTCATTAACGCATCACATCATCTCTTATAAGATATTATAGGTCAATTTGAAGTCCGAACATTCCTCAATCAGCCCCCAACAGAACTGGCCAGTAATACTCAAAACAGAATCGATTTCGGATTCCAATCGCTCAATCAAGCCTTACTTTTCACACAATAAATATATTAAGACCTTAATTTATATGTTTAGAAGGCTCACCAAAAGATTTGAAGCGAAACCACACTCCAAAGACCCCTGAACAGTTCAGTACCTCCTTGATGGTCGGCGGTTAATTTTCTGCCCATTTTTGATCACTCATAATCAGCCATAAAAAACTATTTTAACACCATCAAACTTGTAGCCACAGACCATCCAACCTTAGTAATAGATATTATAAAGATCTCACCGAAAATTTAAGGCCATTTGAAGTCCAAAAGCCCCCGAAACAGATCTTTCCCTAAAACTGGTCAGAATGAGCTTCCATCCTGACCTTTGCCCACTAAAATAGACCTATAGGACAAACAATTAGGCTAAATTAAGCATATAATATTTTTCTAGAACCAAAAGACAATAATCTTTAAGATGGCAGTGGTTTTACCTTAATCCGATGTCGGACGAAAAAGTTAATGGCCGGAGGAAGTAAGGTGGTTGGAACTGGTCGGGCTGAACTGTTCGGCCAAGAAAGAGAAGAAGAAGAAAATTGAGGAAGAAGAAGAGAGAGAGAAGGTCACAGCTGAAGATGGTGCAATACGAAGTGTTCCACACATATAATTAAGGTCTTAATTGACAAGATTGATTTGAGGGCAATTAATGCTTGAGGCCTTCTCTTTGCTTGACACTTGGCACATTCTAATCATAGCTTTGACTCTATTTGACTCTATCCTCTTAATTTTCGGTAACCGTATGCATGAATGGAAATTGACGATTTCGTCCTTCTGAAATATTGAGGCAAGAGCAAATGGTCGATGGGCAAAGTGGTAATTGACACTTTTCGTCCGAAAATCCATTTTTCCAATATAAACCACCCTCGATGAGGCGACATCCATTTCAATTCAAATATTGGAATACCTCAATGTCAATTACCCAAATCTCAAGGTCCAATTTCATGTCGAACTCTCGTCGACTATAATTTCAATTTATCTCAAACTGACGGACGACTCTTGCAGGCGCTACGCATATCGACCTTGAGATTTTTCTCAAGCCGTGGCGACTTTGATTGTCATGTAATTGTGAGGATTTATCGTTTGTTCCGTCAATTCTTGTCACGCCCCGCGCCTCCACGAACAAGCGCGCGACTCCCTGCAAGCGACAACTCTCTCGAACATCCCAAGATTCACATACATCGAGAGATGCGTAAGACCAATAGCATGCGAAAGCAATAATATACAAGCTCCTCCGTGCGATAATAAAGGGGACCCGGGGTAACGAGAATGCTAAATAATATACATAACCTATCACGCCCCAAACCTGGCGAGCGCGCGAACATCCCTATCCATGCCGTTCATTTAAGAATGCTCCATGATCCAACGGCCAACATCATGTAGAAATACGCATGCAGAAGCAATGCCTTCATCTATATAAATACAACTGTACCCGATGACTTAGGACAGAAGCATCAAAGTCTCATTAACCACTTTTACTACGGATTCAATTCGTATTCCACCAATCAAAAGTACAAACCCGAACATCATTAGCAAATAAATCCATCTAGTGCAATTGATCAACTATCTCTTCAAGTGACAGTCCTTTGCAAGCTCATGCTTCCTTCGCTTGGAACTTGAAAAATGTAAGCCCCTATTGGGGTGAGATATAAATCTCAGTAAAGTGGGTCCTAACCCTATGTTAGGCCGCCCGTCCACTCAAGCATTCATATATCCAACAAAATTAGGCTCTAGCTCACACAGGCATATAGGGCACCAGTCAATAAACTCAACATATGAATGACAGGAAAACATCGATGACCTCATGTCACACTCAAGTAATATTACCCATGCACTCTCAGCCTACCACATCTCATATTCACTAATCTCGACCTGTCTAAATCTCTAGCTCGCGATCTTGTCGCCTCAGGCTCGACAACCCGCGTAAACGCATCAAGTTCCAATAAATCTACTAGCCAATAACATTATCCCAACCTCTGCCTGCCTCATTCTCTAGCCGCGAACTAGTCTCCTCAGGCTCGGCCTGCGTAAACGCATCAGACCGTCATTGGTGACCCGCGTAAACGCATCAGGTCCTGGTTCATCTCCAGGCAAAGTTTATGAGCTCATATTCAACCTCGCGAGCTCATCACATCAGGGTATATATTTATTCTGCCCCGTGTCTTATACGCTTCAGGGCCTCTTTGTCCCACGATTAGATAGCATCAGGACCCTAGCCATCTCAACCCTGCGAACTCGTCACATCAGGGCGCTATGCAATAACTATTTCCACCCCATGATCTTGTCGCATCAGGGTATTCATTTTCTTGCCCGTGTCTTACACGCCTCAGGGCCTTGTCATGGCGTACTCATGCTGTGACTTATCAATCTAATTCTCATACAAACTAAACGTGCATCTCATGCACAGTTTGACTATTCGTGGTATGCGAAACAATCGATGATGCGCATACATGGCGAACAATTTAAACATATCCAATATCACACATGAACCTCCTTTAACCATTTAGAACACATTAATAATTATCCCCATGGAACACCCTCATAAATCGATCAAATTATCTTTCGACTCACCCAATCGAGTCCAATCGTCTTAACGTAGGGTTAGGAATCCCCTTACCTTAGCTTGACAACACCAATTACACCTCCTTGAGCTTCAAAGTTTCGGCCAACACCAACTTCAAGGGTCAATTTGTCGCGCCACCTAGAATATTCAATCGATTCGTCAATTTCCAAGTCCAATTCCTCAATTCATCCATCCAAATCATCCATCACTCAATCTTCAACATCTTAACACATCATAAACGTCAATTTAAGTCACATAAGCTTCTGTTCTTACAACCCACAGAATTGGTTTTGCACAGAACCAATCGGTTCACTTCGGTTCTGTGCAAACCGAGCATATCCAGCCTTCAATCCACTCCTAAATCCTCTATTTAATCATCAATCTATCTCTTAACATGATTATCTAATGGTCCAAGAGGCTCACCATGAGTTTTAGGCCGGTTGGTCGTCGAAAAACCATCCAAAGTCGCCGGTTTGTCCAAGGTCAAAATCCGGCAGTTTTCTGGGCAAAGTTCACAAGGCCATTTCATGGTCAATACCTCCTCAAATCAAGCCTAAATTTTTACCACAGAACCATCTACAAGTCTACTAGGTCTCCACAAAATTCTAGCTCAAAACTCAAATATTTCATCCACCAACAGGGCTGAGAATTGTACCTACCTCGGATTGGAATAGTTTCCGTCGACCCTCGGGAGAATCCTCGCTCCGGACTCCTCGGTGCTCCAAATGCTCCAATTATTGTTGGAGAATGTCGGCAAGACATAGATCTTTATTTGGGTGACTGGCAGGCATCCAAGGGTGGTTGGAAGTGGCTGTGGTGGCCGGCGAACGGGAGGCCCAGAATCTATCGCCGGTGCAGGGAAGTAGGAAGAAAAAGAAGAAGAATCTGTGGTGATTTCGGTGGTTACCTTGGGCAAATGGTCGGCCATTAGAGAAGAGAGGGAGAGAGAGAGAGTAAAACTATATTCAAGACCCAAAGTCAATGGTTGAATGGTAGTTAGGTAATAGTGGACAAGACCACCCTTTAACACATCCATTGACACTTGGCATTTTACTTTTCCAAAGAGATCCAATGGTCCCTTTTTATCCTTGAATTTTCAGCAGCCATGGGGTTTATAAAGTCCAAAATGCTCTCCTCCAATTACAAGGGTAAAGCCTTAAGCTTGTGGGGCAAAATGGTAATTTTACCCCTGACGTTCAGAACGTCGTTTTTCTCATTCCGGAAATCTTCGATAGGGCGACAACCAATCCAAATAACGTTGAAATTCTTGAGTTTTCCATTTCAAATCTTTCAAGGCTTGTTTCTGATAGTTTTCTCTATCAGACATGGTTCCAGCTTATCCCGAACCGACGGGCGGCTTTTGCAGATATTACGCGTATCGACCCCGTGATTCATATCACATTTAGAGCTCGTTAATTCATGGCAATTTCGATTGTCATGTAATTGTGAGGGTCTATCACTAGCTCCTAAGGTCTTGATCTTCACCGTCTGATTTAGAAAAATTTTGCAAATCATACGTTGGTTAAATGGCATTACCCGCACTCCAATCGTATGACACTCGCAAGGCATCCCTTAATCGTTCTTGGATCGGCCTTTTTGTGGCTCTAAATATCCCCTCGACAATCCTTATGGTCAAAGCGTCGTTTCCTATCCGAGTTCCCCAAGTTCACGTACCTCGTTTCGCGTTAATCTTTCTCCTTTGGTCAGTCTACTCGAATTGATTAGGTTCGAGCGGGATACGACTGAAATATATCTCCAGATACACACTTCTCATGAATGAGCCTGAAATCGATTGGAAATCAGAATGTCACAACTCTTCCCCCCTTAAAGAAATTTCGTCCTCGAAATTTGCAATCTTTCCAATTCATCCAATCCTTTGGGGGTATAGGCATCTCGTCGCATCCTCACTTTTCCGGATATTCCTTTCCATGGTTTGATGATCTTGTTCGTCCTTTCCAATTCAAAATTTTCCTCCTCTATGAATTGTCCCCTTTTGCCTTCAATTTGATTTGCTTTACTCCATTCTCTTTTGGCACTCACATCATTGGCCAGCAGTTCTTTCTCGAGTTTTACTCTAACTCTTTCATTTATCCATAACCATTCTTACCAAGCCATCGCTAGTATGCACTCTTTCTGTCTACACCTTTTGGCGTATCACTCCTTTCGAATTTCCTTTCATGCCAACAGAGGTTCCATGGCTTTATCAATTTGTCCTCCATTAATCAAATCGAGTTATGACCTTCTCGATTCCTTAAACAACTCGATTCCTTAAACATTTACATGGTTGCTTCCATAGCAATCCATTCTCAACTTCATCCGACAATTCCCTTGGATCAAAGTGATCCTTCAACTCTCATCGACATGTCTAGTGCTCGACTGCAAGATAGACAGACTTCAACTTTAAATATCATGCCCATTTCTTGTCAGCATACCTAATGCTTGACCTCATATTAGACCAATCCTACTTTTAGTCCATTTTCGATAGCATTGATGCGAGTCTGGCACACCTTTGTGCTATCCCAAAGCTTCATAATTCTCAATGCTCAACTCTCAACTGTAAGCATCCGTTAAACAGTTCACCCTTCCTTAGCGATACGAATGTCGCTATAACAACACTTGGGCGATCACTTCGTTCCGCACGCCCTTTTTACCAATTCCCTTCAAACATTCCATTCTCTCCACATCTTATAATTTTCATACTTTCGAGTTCTTTCCTTTATCTAAGCAATGCTCTCATATCCTCAAGCAATTTCTATACGTTAGCGTTGCCTCTTATTCGATTCCCCTTGGGAGACTGCTACCTTATACTCTTGTGATGGGCGTTGCCTTGCAACGTCTTTTTACTCAAATAACATTTCCCAACTTTACCACGAAGACACTCGCAGACTACTCCAATCATGCTCTAAGCATGCCAATTCATGTAGTTTTACTATCATGGCGTACATGCAATACCCATTTCAATTCTTCTTGTTACTCCTCCAGTTCCGTTCTACGTTGCGTCATTACAACCTTCATAAGCTTCTCGATTTCCAACCGAAATCGTCATACATTGCATAGTCATCAGCTTAACTTGAGTCCTCGAAAACTCTTTTCATGTTCATTCACCCATTCGTGTCACAGCTTGTCCCTTTTCCATCTCACCAATGGAATAGCTCTTGCAGGAAATCTTTCAATGGTCCGTCCGTAACAATTCACCAATTTCAGTAAATCTTAACTTCTCGCAACTCGCATCGACTATAGTCGATTCATCACTCATTCCTATCCTCAAAGGATTTATCACTTATTCTAATGCATGAATCTCACTTCATCAGGTTCACAACCTGCGCTCTTCACATTTAGTGGGCAATAAACATTTCCTCAAAGCCCATATGTCACCCTCATAACTGTTCATGTTTCTCATGGCTCCTTACATGAGTTCAACCATCGTCTCTCAAGACGGTAACAACCAACTCAATCACTCCTTGGGCACTTGATTCGACTATTATCAACTTCCTTCTACTAAGTGTCGAATCCCCCAACTATTCTTCGCACTTTCCATTTGAGAGCTCAGACCTTAGCTCTCTGTCGTCACTGGTCTCCTCCAGAACCGCACGACATCTCGTTTATCCTTGTCATTCTTCTTCTCGAGAAGCTTTAGTGTTAGCCTTTGAGTTTCATACTCGCTAAGGTGACCTTATCCAATTCTGTTTGTTCCATTACACGTCGATATTATCCTGAAATTCGATATTGTCTTCAAGACTATCTCTCTGACTTCACTTCCATTAGTCATTCCGGTTCTGCGTCCTCTTCCTTGGTAAAGATGCTCATTCATCATACTTAGACCATTTAAAGTCTATCTTCCTTTTTTCAATAGGGTCTCTCACAATGTGAGGGAAACCATACACTTCAGTGGCATTCTCTCATTTCAATTTCACCTTGTCCTTTCTATTTCATAAGGCGTTAACCTTGGAGTCTGTGCCGACAGCGATACCTTTACTTTAGGATTCAAATGTCACCTTGCTTTCATATTTTCCTTCCCATAACTCAGTCACTTCCAGTGACAACATCTATTCGTCTTCGGGTCTTCATCCGTTCACTTGTCGATGGTCAATTCGATTAACTCAAATCACTTTACAAGCGTTCTTCAAGCGTTCTTTTCATTTACTACACCACTTACTAGAATCACAACCATTCAGGACTACTAAGTCCGTTCACTTTTCCTTTCGTCAATGACCAATTCATGGTCCAATTGCCCTTTAAGATCAATGTCCTATTCCTTAGGAAACAACAACTCATGACTGCATTTCTTATGGTTTCAATCCAATCAACAGATCCCAGGAAGTCATTAACTTCAGGCAATCTAGCATGCCGATTCTTCCTCGACTTCACTCACAACAGAAAAGACTTACTACTCACTTTTCACCATGTGCCTTCGCCCAGTAATCAACCATCTCCCATAGGCACGCTCCATATTCATAATGACTATCTCTTTGCTCGTAATCCATGAGCAGGAGTTCTCTTATTCATAGGTCTTTCGATCATTCTCCTCTTCTGCTGAGTCCCTTCACCATTCCCCAAAATCAGGAGTAACAACAGTCATAAGGTTTTCAAACTCTAATCTACTCAGGGACTTACTCATCTTATTCAAGGGTCCTTGACCACCCTTACCATATGTCTAAGCGACCTTGAGAACTCTGTCTCACACTGGCCGATCATCCTATGATCCTTACAACAGTATCAGGATCCAAACAATCCTTGCTCTCGAGCAATTCCCAAGACGATACTTTCCCTCGATCAACTCAACAGAAGTTGGCTAGGCAGATTTCGTGCATTCGAGGAAATCCTTCATCTGGTGATCTTTCACCAATCCCCAATAGTCTCTTAGGGCTAGTACTGCCAAGGTCACTTTCTTTCCTTAGTGCACCCAAAACCTCCGAGGTTTCCTCACAAAACCCTCAATCCAGAGAGAGACAAACTCGAACCTCATCCCTCGGCTTGGCTCAATCAATTTCGGCCTTATACATAATCTTACAGGCTCTCCCAAGCTCTCGTGATCCTACCCACACATGCAATTTCGAAAAGACTTACTTAGAGTCATTTTCTTGTGACTTCCGTCATTTAACTCCTCTGCACAAGCATTCACATCAACAGTGATTTAGAGACCCATGGCAGCTCCTCTTTGAGCTTGCTTAATCAACGATTTCCCCATTTCCATTTAAAGTTCTCACGACCCATTCAGCTCTTGGGTCTCGTACGATCAACCGATCGAGCCATATCCTCTTTTAGTACTCGTTACTCAAATCGCCCATAGTTACTCAATTTCATGATCCATCTCAATTCTTGGATCTTATCATACCACGTATCCTCGAGCCCAACGCTCTTCTACGACCACACCTTGGTCGCTCAACCTCATTAAGTTCTCATGATCCATCTTAGCCCTTAAATCTTCTCGTATCTCACATACGCAAGTCAAGTGCGACCTTAGCGACCATACCTTGGTCCTTCAGTCTTATCAGGTTCTCATGTCATCTGACCACTATAATTCCCTTCAGGAATCTAAGACTCAAGTCATCTACTCAAGTCCATCAACCTCAGGCTGTTCACCTCATCATTCATCACTATCATCCATCAGTAGTTCCCAAACAACTCTATAATGGCACACGAGAAGCTCTCAACTAATTGCCAAATATCCAAGGGTCTCAAATCATCCTTGACCTATAATCATTCTTCGAACCAGCCTCAACGAGGCAATTTCTCAACTAACAGCCTTTACTAGACTAGCATTAACTAGGCAACTGTCAATCAAGCACTTGAGACGGCGATTCACTAGGTCAAAACTCATACTCTAGGCCTAAAGGCATCTGCCTCTCTAGCATAGTCATAACAGACTACCTCATCTTAACAGGCCTCGGTTCCAAGGGTATACACCCATACGTCGTATAACTTTTCAGTCATATCTAGGCCAAGCCAATCACACGAAGCTAATCATCAATTATGCCTAACAGGCCCATCACAACTATCGCTTTTCTTTTCCAAGGACATCCACCGCCAAGCACAAAGCCTTTCAACCATGCCTCTCATAGGCACCATTACACCGGTCATGCCACTTTCAATCATCCTCGATGAGAATCAATCCCATGCCATACATTCCTTATCCATAATTAGACTCAACCTGGTACCTAGGCTTCCCCTTTCAAGTTATGACTTGGGTCATTCCTGCCTCAGCCATCTTAGAAGCCTGCCAAGAGCCGCTCCTTGTTCGGACCTCTCTGTCCCGGCGATCACTCCTCGCCCTCATCAGACCTGGCCTTTGCAGGTTGTCCCAAGCCATACATCTATGGAGAAAGCCCCGTTCCACATGTCCCATACCTTGTTTCATTACAGTTTATAAGTATCCCATCAACTTATCCCATACCAAGCGTCGGTTTATTAAGTCCAACAGCGAAAAGTCGCTGCATGCACCCTCATCGACTTTCATTTCAAAGCCATAAAAATAAGCACAACATGACCGTCATATCTCACAGATCAATTGTCCATATTCCATTACACATCTCAAGTCCAATCAACATTCAAGTTAACTCCTTATGCATCCAATCACAACTGATTTTCGATTCAGGTATTCCTCATATTCATCTCAACTCATATCATCCAAGGCTGTCAATAGCAATCGATAGCTAAACCATCAAAATATCATACGATTCAAGCCTGAATCCACTAATATCAGTCGTCTCCTTATAATTCGTACTCCTCAAGTTGGGTCATGGACAAATCAAGATCGCAACCATACACCTCAATTGACCCTTCATTCATAAGCAATTTCCCATTATCCCCAAGCATAATTACTACCTCAAAGTCCATGCTCATGACTCTCCAATCACAACTTGCTTCCACTATAACTTTAATCACCATCTAACTCAAGATTATCCATTAAAATCAACTTTAAGACCATTCAAGCGTACACAAATTCAAGCCTACGTCCTCGAGACTCACAACCCAGGCCTAGCCCTATAGACCTCAATATCTAATTGTCCTCAAATCGTCGCTCCTTATCACTTCAGATCTCAATCACAATGGATTGAGCTGACCTTGCTCTGATACCAAACAAGGGGGTATGCCACGTCCCGAACACGGCGAGAGCGCGAACATCCCTATCCATGCCATTCATTTAAGAATGCTCCGAGATCCAACGACCAACATCATGTAGAAATACGCATGCAGGAGCGATGCCTTCTTCATCATTATAAATACAACTGTACCCGATGATTTAGGACAGAAACATCAAAGTCTCATTAACCACTTTTACTACAGATTCAATTCGTATTCCACCAATCAAAAGCACAAACCCAAACATCATTAGAAGATAAATCCATTCTAGTGTAATTGATTAACTATCTCTTCAAGTGCCAGTTCTTGGCAAGCTCGTGCTTCCTTCGCCTGGAACCTGAAAAATGTAAGCCCCCACGGGTTGAGATATAAATCTCAGTAAAGTAGGTCCTAACTCTAGGTTAGGCCGACCGTCCACTCAGGTAGTCATATATCCAACAAAATTAGGCTCTGGCTCACACAAACATATAGGGCACCAGTCAATAAACTCAACATATGAATGACAGGCAAACATCGATGACCTCAAGTCACACTGAAGTAATAATACCCATGCACTCTCAGCCTACCACATCTCATATTCACTAATCTCGACCTGTCTAAATCTCTAGCCCGCGATCTTGTCGCCTCAGGCTCAGCAACCCGCGTAAACGCATCAGGTTTCGATAAATCTACTGGCCAATAACATTATCCCAATCTCTGCCTGCTTCATTTTCTAGCCCGCGAACTAGTCGCCTTAGGCTCGGCCTGCGTAAACGCATCAGACCGTCATCGGCGACCCGCGTAAACGCATCAGGTCCCGGTTCATCTCCAGGCAAGGTTTATGAGCTCATACTCAATCCCGCGAACTCGTCGCATCAGGGTATATATATATATATATATATATATATATATATATATTCTACCTCGCGTCTCATACGCTTCACGGCCTCTTCGTCCCGCGATTAGATTGCATCAGGACCCTGGCCATCTCAACCCCGCGAACTCGTCGCAACAGGGCGCTATGCAATATCTATTTCCACCCCGCGATCTTGTCGCATCAGGGTATTCATTTTATTTCCCCGTGTCTTAAACGCCTCAGGGCCTTGCCATGACGTACTCATGCCGTGACTCATCAATCCAATTCTCATACAAACTAAACGTGCAGCTCATGCACAGTTTGACTATTCGTGGCATGCGAAATAATCGATGATACACATATATGGCGGACAATTTAAACATATCCAATATCACACATGAACCTCCTTTAACCATTTAGAACACATTAATAATTATCCCCTTGGAACACCCTCATAAATCGATCAAATTATCTTTCGACTCACCCAATCGAGTCCAATCGTCTTAACGCAGGGTTAGGAATCCCCTTACCTTAGCTTGACAACACCAATTACACCTCCTTGAGCTTCAAAGTATCGGCCAACACCAACTTCAAGGGTCAATTTGTCGCGCCACCTGGAATATTCAATCGATCCATCAATTTCCAAGTCCAATTCCTCAATTCATCCATCCAAATCATCCATTACTCAATCTCCAACATCTTAACACATCATAAACGTCAATTTAAGTCACATAAGCTTCTGTTCTTACGGCCCATAGAACCGGTTTTGCACAAAACCAACCAGTTCACTTCGGTTCTGTGCAAACCGAGCATATCCAGCCTTCAATCCACTCCTAAATCCTCCATTTAATCATCAATCTATCTCTTAACATGATTATATAAGGGTTCAAGAGGCTCACCGTGAGTTTTAGGCCGGTTGGTCGCCGAAAAACCATCCAAAGTCGCCAGTTTGTCCAAGGTCAGAATCCGGCAGTTTTCTGGGCAAAGTTCACAAGGCCATTTCATGGTCAATACCTCCTCAAATCAAGCCCAAATTTTTACCACAGAACCATCTACAAGTCTACTAGGTCTCCACAAAATTCCAGCCCAAAACTCAAAGATTTCATCCACTAACAGGACTGAGAACCAAACCTAACTCGGATTAGAGCAATTTCCGTCGACCCTCGGGAGAATCCTCGCTCCGGACTCCTCGGTGCTCCAAATGCTCCGATTCTTATTGGAGAATGTTGGCAAGACATAGATCTTTGTTTGGGTGGTTGGCCGGGGTCCAGAGGTGGCCAGAAGTAGCCGTGGTGGCCGGCGAACGGGAGGCTCAGAATCTGTCGCCGGTGCAGGGAAGCAGGAAGAAGAAGAAGAAGAAGAATCTGTGGTGGTTTCGGTGGTTCCCTTGGGCAAATGGACGGCCATTAGAGAGGAGAGAGAGAGAGTAAGACTGTATTCAAGACCCAAAGTCAATGGTTGAATGGTAATTGGGTAATAGTGGACAAGACCACCCTTTAGCACATCCATTGACACTTGGCATTTTTCTTTTCCAAAGAGATCCAATGGTCACTTTTTATCCTTGAATTTTCGACAGCTAAGAGGTTTATAAAGTCCAAAATACCCTCCTTCAATTACAAGGGTAAAGCCTTAAGCTTGAGGGGCAAAATGGTCATTTTACCCCCGACGTTCAGAACGTCGTTTTTCTCATTCCGGAAATCTTCGATAGGGCGACGGCCAATCCAAATAATGTTAGAATTCTTCATTTTTTCATTTCAAATCTTTCAAGGCTCATTTCTGATAGTTTTCTCTATCAAACGTGGTTCCAGCCTATCCCGAACCAACGGGCGGCTTTTGCAGACATTACGCGTATCGACCCCGTGATTCATATCACGTTTAGAGTTCGTTAGTTCATGGCGGTTTCGATTGTCATGTGATTGTGAGGGTCTATCACTAGCTCCTAAGGTCTCGATCTTCACCGTCTGATTTAGGAAAATTTTGCAAATCATACGTTAGTTAAGCGGCATCACCCGCACTCCAATCGTATGACACTCGCAAGGCATCCCTTAATCGTTCTTGGATCGGCCTTTTTGTGGCTCTAAATATCCCCTCGACAATCCTTATAGTCAAAGTATCATTTTTTATCCGAATTCCCTAGGTCCATGCACCTCGTCTCGCGTTAACCTTTCCCATTTGGTCAGTCTACTTGAATTGATCAAGTTCGAGCGGGATACAACTGAAATACATCTCCAGATACTCACTTCTCATGAATGAGCCTGAAATCGATTGAAAATCAGAATGTCACATAACCTCCCATCTTGTTCATACCAAAGCATTGGCAAGCTAAACTAGCTGATCGGTAGGAGTGACAAGGTCAGTATAAAAGAGGGTCATCATGATCTCCAAAGAAAACGGGGTATCGATACCATCACCAAAATACATCAACCTAGAAAAACGAAAAATCCCTAAGTCGAGCTACTGGATTCGTCAGTCTCCTTAGCGTCCTCGATAGGCTCGTATTCCAATAAGGTCTCCAAGCGTACCTCTACTGTGTCCTCCATGGTCGTGTCTGCTGACTGCTCCACCAGGTCGTCCTGGGAGGTTTCGACCTCTATAACCTCGTCGGTGTCCTCTATGGTCGGGGTCCTCTCAGGGTTGTTTCTCGAGCCTGCTACTTATCCCTTAACCTTCATGGAATCCCGAGCGGGATGACACCAGGTAGGGATTATCCCACAGGGTACCTCAGTGGGCTTTAGCGGTCTCGTAGTCACTTCCCCTACTTTCCTAAACCAAGCCTTTAACCTATGAGGCTTCCATCTTTTCGCACCCTCGTCAACCCAGACTACCGTACACTTCCTAACGTATACGGTTCCCTTTCCGTCCGGAAACTCCTCAAAATTAGCAGACATTTCCTCCTGGTCACCAAATCTGATAGGCCATATTTTCACGGCCTAGAATCTGAAATAGGGTCCCACAACGGGGTGGATTTACATCTCAGTAAGACAGGTCCTAAACCTAGGTTAGGCTAATCGTACACTCAGGCAAATGCAATCACAATCAAATTTGCACAAGTAAACGCATGAGGCATTCAACTGTCATTTAATAATATACGGATGTCAAGCATGAAATCATGGCATCATATTACATCATTGGAAATCAATCACATATTATCAAGACAGGTTACACCTTTCACACTTCACCCTTTCATGCCTCCATTTGATTCACGTCCGTGTTTAGAATGCCTCAGGCTCGATCCGCGTAAATACGCCTCAGACCGTCTTATTGACAAACCCGCGTAAACGCATCAGATTTTCAATCTCATTCTAGGCCTGTGTTGACACGTCTCAAATTCCGTCCCGCGTCTCAACGGATCAGAACATTGGTCATTTCAATCCCACGTCTTGTACGCCTCAGGGTGCCATTCAACTCAAACCCCGCGCCTCAGGGTATCCATCCACACAACCCCGCGTCTCAACGCCTTAGGGTGTCACAAGTTTCAAACATGCCAAATGATCGTTTCAATTTAGAACTTATGATCAAGTGCAAACTCGTGCAATCGAGCAACACATCTATGGCATGCGAGACAATTAAATTCAACACTCAAATGCGACAATCAATTCATGATACAAGCATTGTCAAGCATTCAAGCCATCTATATCATTCAAGGGTGCACAATGGATAATTGCACCAAAAACTTCCAAAAACCAAACTACCTCACACTCAATTCACCCAATCGAGTCCAATCCTCCTAGCCAAGGTTTAGAAACTTCTTACCTTGTGCTAAAATCAGCACAATTCTTCTTTCAAGCACTTTAATGGTTCGATCATAATGGTTCAAGAACAAGTCAATCGCACAACCTAAGGAAATTCATCCACTTCATCAATTTTCTCGCCCAATTCGTCAATTCACTAAACATATACCTCATTAACCTATCGATTAATATCCTCATACTTCTCAACGATGAATTTGGAGCTCAATTCAACTCCCAACAGCCCCCCACAGATTCGGTATGCACAGAACCAAAATAGGGCATTTTCGATTATGTTTATATCTCAACTAATCAGCCCTTAAACTAACTTAAATCCCTAATTTATCCACTAATCTACTTGCTAACATGTATTTCTAAGAGTTAGGAAGTCTCACCGAAAATTTGAAGTTAAGGCAACACCGGAAAGTCCTCGAACGGCGCCGGTTTCTCCAAGTCTTCAACCGGTCAGTTTTTGTCCTTCAAACACAAGACCCATTTGGGGTCAAAACTTCATCAAATTCATCCCAACTTTTTACCACGGCTCATTCTGCAAGTCCTCTAGATGTCCACAAAATTTGGCCAAAATATTCAAAGGATTCGGGATCCTATAGAGTCTAAACATCAGCTTACCTTTAGTTGCGACAGTTTTCGTCGACTTCCAGGAGAATGGCTGGCCAGAGCTCCTCGGTGGGTCAAATGACTTGATTCCACTTAGAGGTTGTCGACAAGAGGATGAGGAAGTAGTTGATGGTCGGCTCGGCGGCTAGAAGTCATCAGGAGTGGCGATCGACGGCGGTGAACAGGCAGGTAGTGGTTGGTAGGGCGGTGCAACTTCTCGGCGTGAAGAAGAGGAAGAAGAACAAGAAGATGGGCAGATGATGGTGATGCTCGGTTGAAGAGGGAGAAAGAGAGTGGGATATACACATTTTCAAGGGTCAACAAGGTTGAATGATAGGTTAAAAGTGTTCCCATCAATATCAATGCCTAATCCTTTGACACTTGTTCTCATGTCATTCAATGTTTGATCCAATGGCTGTCAATTTCTCAAATTTTCGGCCGCTATAACAGGGTATCAATAACAAAAATGCCCTTGTTCAATTATAAAAGCAAGACTAAGGCTTGATGGGCAAAATGGTAATTTTGCTCTCGCAGTTCGAAACATTATTTTTCCAATTCAATTTACCTTCGATGAGGCGACGTCTAATTCGATTAGAACGTTGGAATCTTTATTTTTCATTTTTCAATTTTGAGATTCCATTTCATATCTCAAGCCTCGAGGGGTCGGAAATTCAGAATGTCACAACTCTTCCTCCTTAAAGAAATTTTGTCCTCGAAATTTGCAACCTTATAACCATCCAGTTCCTTAGGGTATTGGCCTCTCATTGCATCCTCAATCTTTCGGATAATTCCTTTCATGACTTGACGATCTTACTTGTCCTTTCCGACCAAAGTCATCTTTCCTTAAGACTTGTCTCCTTCAGTCCTCAATCTGATTTGCTTCTCTCCATTCTCTATCACGCCTCGAACCCAGCGAGCACGCATACATCCCACCAAGCCGTTCCTTGATAATGCTCCAGGATCCAACGGCCAATAACTTACAACTCTTTACAAATATGCACGCGAAAACGGTGCTAACTCCAATCATATTAATACAACAACAACCGATAACTTGGGACACCAATGGTACAACAAATTACCTTAACCAATTACTAAGAGATCAATTCCTAATTCACCAATCCGAAGTACATTCCCAATATCACAAGGCAAATCCATTCTAAATACAATTGGTCAACTATCTCTTCAGATGTCAATCCTTGGCAAGATCGCGCTTCCTTCGCCTGGAACCTGAAAAATTAAGCCCCCACTGGGGTGAGATATAAATCTCAGTAAGATGGGTCCTAACCCTAGGTTAGGCTGACTGTTCACTCAGGCGGTCATCTATCCCGAAATTCCACACTCATAGTCATACAGGCGCTTCAAGCGCAAATCAATAACATAACAACATGCAGATGACGGGTATGAAATGATGACCTCATGTCACACTCAAATGATCATACACAACTGTCCGGTCACTTCACCACATCCATCAATATCCGCCTACCTCACTCTCCAGCCTGCGATCTCGTCGCATCAGGCTCGGTCCGCGTAAACGCATCAGACCGTCATCGGCAACCCGCGTAAACGCATCAGGTTCCGATGAATCTCCAGGCAAATCTCATTATCTCATGCTCCGTCCAGCGAATAGTTCGCATCAGGACCGTGGCTATCTCAACCCCGCGATTTCATCGCATAAGGGCGCCACACAATATCAACTCCGCTCCGCGATCTCGTCGCATCAGGGCGCCACACAATATCAACTCCGTCTCACAATCTCGTCGCATCAAGGTATACATCTCCTGCCCCGCGTCTCATAAACCTCAGGGCCTCTCTGTTCCGCGAATAACTCGCATCAGGACCGTGGCCATCTCAACCCCGCGATTTCATCGCATCAAGGCGCCACACAATATCAACTCCACCCCGCGATATCGTCGCATCAGGGTATCCATTACCCGCCCCGCGTCTCATACGCCTCAAGGCCTCGCCATGTCATGCTCATGCCATGCTTCACAATTCAATTCATAGATAAAACTACAAGTGCATCACACGCACTATTTAAAATTTCATGGCTTGCAAGACAATCAACGACATTCGACCTAGCACACGATTTAAACACAAGCAATGGCACACATGAACCCCTCTACCATCTTATAACACACCAAGAATTATCCTTTTGGGCATTGTCTCACATCAATCAATTTAACTCAAGATTCGCCCAATCGGGTCCAATCTTCCTAGCATAAGGTTAGGAAATCCCTTACCTTTAGCTCGAAAACACAATTCTCCTCTTGCAATAGCCTCAAGGTCTCGGTCCCTTAGGGTTCAAGGTCGAACTCGTCGCGCAACCTAGAATATTCAACCGATTTGTCAAATTTCCATACCCAAATCATCCATTCATGAATCCCATTCCTCCATAGCACAATCCCCAACATCTGAACACATCTTAAACTTCAATTTGAGTCCCATAACTATCTGTTCTTGCACCCACCAGAACTGGTTTTGCACAGAAACGAATCGATTAATTTCAGTTTTGTGCAAATCGTGCACTTCCAGCCTTATTTCCACTCCAAAACCAACATTTAAATACTATCCTACCTCTTAACATGTCCATCTAAGTGTTTGGGAGGCTTACCGAAGGTTTAAAGTCAAATGGCCACCGGATTCCCATTGAAACTCATCGGATTCCTCAAGTCAGTCTTCTCGGCAAATTCTGTCCAAGATTTACAAGACCGGTTCATGATAAAAAAAATTCATCAAATTGAACCCCAATTTTTATCACAGATTCATCTACATGTCTACTAGGTCTCCACAAAATTGGACCCCCAAAATCCAACAATTCAGTCTTCAAAAGGGTCAGAAACTAGACCTACCTCAGGTTGGGTCAATTTCAGTCGACTTCCGGGAAAATTCTTGGCCGGAGCTCCTCGGTGGTCCAAATGCCTCGCTTCCACTTCGAGGACGTCGGCAAGACATAGATATAGGTTGGTATGGCCGGCCGGCATCCAGATGGTGGCCAGAAGTGGTCGCCGGAACGGCCAAACAGAGAGACCAGAATCTAGTCGGGCGGCAGCGAGAAGAAGAAGGAAGAAGAAGGAGTTGCCATGGGTTTAGGGGGGGTGTGGCCGGTCAAAATTAGAGATGAAAGAGAGATAAAATGGGTTATATATAAGGCTTGGTCAAATGTGCTTGACTGGTAGGTGGGAATAGTTGGATATGACCATCCAATGCTTGATCTTGTGACACTTGTCCTCTTGCCTTCCCAAGATGATCCAATGGCCATCCTTACTCCTCTTTTTCGGCAGCTATGGGGAGGATTAAAAGACCAAAATGCCCTTCTTCAAATGCTTGGGCAAGGTTCTAAGCTTGTGGGCAAAAAGATAATTTTACCTTCGACATCCGGAACGTTATTTTTCTCAATCCAATTATCTCTCATAAGGCTATGGCCAATCCAATTGTAATGTTGGAATTCTTGATTCTCTATTTTCAATTTTCAAGGCTCATTTCTGATGGTTTTCTCTGCCAGACGTGGTTCTAGCCTATCCCAAATCGACGGGCGGCTTTTGTAGACATTACGCGTATCGACCCCGTGATTCATATCACGTTTAGGGCTCGTCAATTCATGGCGGCTTTGGTTGTCATGTAATTGTGAGGGTCTATCACTAGTTCCCCCGACAATCCTTATGGCCAAAGCGTCATTTCCTATCCAATTTCCCTAGGTCCACGTACCTCGTCTCGCGTTAGCCTTTCCCTTTTGGTCAGTCTACTCGAATTGATCAGATTCGAGCGAAATATGACTAAAATACATCTCTAGATATACACTTCTCATTAATGAGCCTGGAATTGACTGGAAATCAGAATGTCACAACTCTTCCTTGCTTAAAGAAATTTCGTCCTCGAAATTCGCAACCTCCTACTCATCCAATCCTTTGGGGTATTGGCGCCTCGTCGCATCGTCACTCTTCCGGATGTTCCTTTCCATGGCTTGACGATCTTGCTCGTCCTTTCCAACCCAAAGCCATCCTTCTCTAGAACTTGTCTTCTTTAACCCTCAATCTGATGGGCTTCTCTCCATTCTCTTTAAGTATTCATATCATTTGTCAGCGCTCTTCCTTGAGCGTTCACCTTATCTCTTTCATTTATCCATAACCCTTATTGTCAAGCCCTCGCCAGAATGCACTCTTAATGTCCATACCCTTTGGTGTATTACTCCTTTCAAGCTTGCTTTCACGCCAACAGAGATTCAAGAACTTTATCAATTTGCCCTCCATTAATCAAATCGAGTTGTGGCCCTCTTAACTCCTTAAACATTTACATGGTTACTTCCGTAGCAGTCCATTCTCGACTCCATCCAAAAATTCCCTTGGATCAAAGTGATCCTTCAACTTTCATCGCCATGTCCTTCCCTTCCATCGACAAGTCTAGTGCTCGACTACAAGATAAACAAATTTCAACTTTCAACTTTATCACCGATAAATATATGTGCATCTTGGCACATCTTTGTGCCACCCCAGAGGTCACCATAATTCCTCCTTTGGATCGTACTTCCGCCCATAGGCCTCAAGGGTTCCATCCATTCCTATAATCCCTCTAGCATCGATGTTTAATCATGGCACACCTCAATTTCCTTTTGGTCTTCTGGTCAGGCGTTTCCGGTAGCCATTACACTAGTCCATTAACGAACTTTCAATTTAGAAGTTGAATCTCTTATTTCTCGAAGGAAAATCTATCCATCCATTGCCAATTACTCAATGCTCAAAGTTCAATTATAAGCACATGCTAGATAATTCACCCCTCCTTAACGATATGGTTATCGTTGAACAACATTTGGGTGGTCTCTTCGTTCCACGTGCCTTTCCACCAATTCCCTTTAGACAGTTCACGCTCTCAATCCCTTATAGTTCACATAATTTCGAGGTCTTTTCTCATATACACAAGCAATTCTATACATCTGCGTTGTCTCTTGCTCAATTCCTCTTAGAAAACTACTACTTGATATCTCTTGAAGTAGATATCAACTTGAAATCTTCTTCCACCCAAGCAAGATTTTCCAAACTTTGTTGTGAGAATATTCGCAAATCAACTCCAATCATGCTCTAAGCATGCCAATTCATAGGGCATTATTGTTACGACGTACAAACCATATCCATTTCACATCGTCTTGTTATGCCTCGAGTTTCATTCCGCGTCGTGTCACTACGACCTTAGTCCATTTCACCCATTCGTGTCACGGCTCGACCTTAGTCCATTTCACCACTAGAACCGCTGTTGTAGGGAATCTTCTCACGATCCATCCGTAACAACTCACCAATCTCAGAAATTCTCAACTTCCCGCAATTCACATCGACCCTAGTTGATCCATCATTCGTCCTCATCCTCACAGGCTCCACAGCTTGCGCTCTTCACATTTAACATGCAATAGACATTTTCTTAGAGCCCATATGACACTCTCCCAAAAATCCGTTCATGTTTCTCATGGCTCCTTACATGAGTTCAACCATCGCCTCTTAAGACGGTAACGACCAATTCAACCATTCCTTGGGCACTTAGTTTGACGATTATCAACTTCCTTTCGCCAAATGTCAAACCTTCCAAACTATTTCTCGCACTTCTCACTTGAGAGCTCAGACCTTGGCTCTCTGTTCTCACGGGTCTCCTCTAGGACCGTACGACATTTTATTTATTCTTGTCACTCTTCTTTTGAGATGCACTAGTGCTTTAGCCTCTGAGTTCCATACTCACTAAGGCAACCTTATCCCAATTCTATTCGTTCCACTGAACGTCAACATCATCCTACAATTCAACATTGTCTGCAAGACTGTCTCTCGGATTTCACTTCCAGGAGTCATTCAAGTTCTGCGTCTTCTTTCCTGGTACAGACGCTCAATCATAATACTAAGACAATTTAGAGTTTTTCTTCTCTTACCCTAAGGAAGAACTACACAACTCTGTGGCATTTCCTCACTTCAAATTCACCTTGTCCTTTCTATTTCATAGGACGTCAACCTTGGAGTCTGCACCGACGACGATACCTTTACTCCAGGATTCAAATGCCACCATGCTTTCACATTCTCTTTCCCATAGCTCAGTCACCTCAAGTGACAATATCTGTTCGTCCTTGGGTCTCACAAATTCCCATGTCGAATGGTTGCTTCGATTACCTCAAATCACTTTGCAAGCATTCTCTAAGCGCTCTTTTAATTTACTACATCATTCATTAGAATCACCACCAGTCAGGACTACCAAGTCCGTTCTATTTTCTTTTCGTCAATGACCAATTCATGGTCCAATCACCCTTTAAGAACAATGCCCTATTCTTTAGAGAATAGCAACTCGTGATTTCATTTCTCATGGTTCCGATTCAATCAACCGATCCTAGGAAAATTATTAACTTCAGGCAAACTAGCATGCCAATTCTTCCTTGACTCCTACTATACGAAAAAGACGGCTACCCATTTTCTATCATGTGTCTTATGCCCAGGTAATCAACTATTTCCCGTAGCCACATTCTATACTCATAATGAACATTTCTTTGCTCGTAATCCATGAGCAGAAGTTCTCTTATTCATAGGTCTTTCGATCATTCTCCTCTTTTGCTGGGTCCTAGCACCATACCTCAAAATCAGGAATAACAATCAGCCATATGGTTCTCAAGTTTCAATCCACTCAGGAACTTACTCATCTTATTCAAGGGTCTTTGACCACTTTTACCATATGCTTACGCGACCTTGAGAACTCTGTCTCACACCGGTCGATCATTCGATGATCCTTGCAAAAGTATTAGGATTCAAGCAATCCTTGCTCTCAAGCAGTCCCAAGACGATACTTTCCATCGAACAACTTAATAGAAGTAACCTAAGCAAGTCTCATGCCTCCGTGGAAATCCTTCATCTAGTGACCTTTCACTAATCCTCAATTGCCTCTTAGGGGTAGTAATCGTTAGGGTCACTCCCTCTCTTCAGTGTACCCAAAGCCTCCGAGATTTCTTTATCAAGATCCCCAATCCAGAGGAGGCAATTTCAACTTTCATCCTTCCATCAAACTCAGTTGATCTCATTCTTATTCACAGCTTCACAAGTTTCCCAAAGCTCTCATGGTTCTTCCCACACGTTCACTTTCCTTGTGAGTAAAATAATTCAGAGTTACCTTTCTCGTGACTTTTATCACTTGACTCCTCAGCACTAGTTGTCTCAGCGACTTGGGTAACAATGGCAGCCCCTTTTTGAGCTTGCCTACCCATAAAGATTTCTCGTTTCTATTCAACGTTCTCACGACCCATTCTACTCTTGGGTCCCATGTGGTTCACAAACTCGAGTCAATTGCTCTACTGGTTTTCGAGTTCTGGTTACTTATCTTTACTCGATTCTCATGATCCATCTTAGTTCTTAGATCTTTTTGTATCCCACATACGCAAGCCAAGTGCCACTCTAGCGACCATACTTTGGTCCTTCAGTCTTATTAGGTTCTCATGTCACTTGAACCACTATGATTCCCTCCGGAATCTAAGACTCAAGTCATCTACTCAAGTCCATCAATCTCAGGCTGCTCATCTCAATATCTTTCACCATCAACCAACCCTCTAATGGTCCTTGGGCAGTTCTCAATTAGTTGCCAATTATCCGAGGATCCCAAATCATCCTTGGTCAGCAATCATCCCTCAAGTCAGTCTCAACGAGGCAACTTCTTAACTGACAGCCACCACTAGGCTATCCTCAACTAGGCAACTACCAATCAAGCACTCAAGACAGCGATTCGCTAAGTCAAAAGCTCAAATTCTAGGCCTAAAAACGTCCACCACTCTAGCATAATCACAACAGACTATCTCGTCTCAACATGTCTCGGTTCCATGGATATAAACCCATACGTCGTCTAACCTCTTAGTTATACTTTGGTCAAGCCAATCACATGAGGATAATCAAAAAACACGCCTAACAGGCCCATCACAACCATCACTTTTCTTTTTCCAAGGGCATCCACTATCAAGCATGAAACCTTTAACCATGCCACTCATAGGCGCCATTACACAGGTCATGTCACTTTCAATCATCCTTGATGAGAATCAATCCTGTGCCGCACATCCCTTATCTACAATCGGACTCAACCTAATACCTAAACTTCCCCTTTCAAGTTATGACTTGGGTCATTCCTGCCTCTTGCCATCTTAGAAGCCTGCCAAGAGCTGCTCCTTCTCCGGATCTCTCTGTCCCGGCGATCACTCCCCACCCTCATCAGACCTGGCCGTTGCAGGTTGTCCCAAGTCATACATCTACGGAGAAAGCCCCACTCTACATGTCTCATACTATGTTTCATTACAGTTTATAGGTATCACATCAACTTGTCCAATACCAAGCGACGGTTTATTAAGTCCAACAGCGATAAGTCACTGCATGCACCCTCATCAACTTTCATTTCAAGCCATAAACATAAGCACAACATGACCGTCCTCATCACTTGTCCTGTCAAAACCGTCTTCAGATCAATTCCTATCGATTCAAGAGTTCTAATTCCACCAATGGCTATCATATTTCATAGATCACTTGCCTATATTCCATTATATATCTCAAGTCCAGTCAACATTCAAATCAAATCCCTATGCATCCGATCACAACTGATCTTCAATTCAGATACTCATTGTATTTATCACAACTCATTCATCCAACGTTGTCAATAACAATCGATAACTAAAATCATCAAGATATTACGTAGTTCAAGCCTAAATCCACCAATACTAGTTGTCTCTTTATAACTCGTACTTCTCGAGTTGGGGTCATTGATAAACCAAGATCACAATCATACACTTCAATTGACCCTTCTTTCATAATTTATTCTCTAGCAACCTCAAATCCAAACTCATGACTCCTCATTCATAAGCAATTTTATACTATCCTCAAGCACTATTACTACCTCAAAATCCATGCTTATGACTCTTTAATCCCAGCTTGCTTCCACTTAAACCTTAATCGCCACATAGCTTAAGGTCATCCATTAAAGTCAACTCTACACAAGTTCAAGCCTACCATCCTCGAGACTCAACAATCCATGTCTAGTCTTATAGGCCTCAATACCTAATTGTCCCCAAGTCATCGCTCATTATCACTCCAAATCTCAATCACATTGGATCGAGCTGACCTTACTTTGATACCAAACAAGCAGGGATGTCACGCCCCGAACCCGGTGAGCACGCGTACATCCCACCAAGCCGTTCCTTTATGAAGCTCCAAGATCCAACGGCCAATGACTTACAACTCTTTATAAATATGCATGCGAAAACGGTGCTAACTCCAATCATATTAATACAACAACAATCGATGACTTGGGACACTAGGGGTACAACAAATTACCTTAACCAATTACTAAGAGATCAATTCCTAATTCACCAATCCGAAGTACATTCCCAATATCACAAGGCAAATCCATTCTAAATACAATTTGTCAACTATCTCTTCAAATGCCAATCCTTGGCAAGCTCGCGCTTCCTTAGCACGGAACCTGAAAAATTAAGCCCCTACTGGGGTGAGATATAAATCTCAATAAGGTGGGTCCTAACCCTAGGTTAGGTTGACCGTCCACTCAGGTAGTCATATATCTTGAAATTCCACACTCATAGTCATACAGGCGCCTCAAGCGCAAATCAATAACATAACAACATGTAGATGATGGGCATGTAATGATGACCTTATGTCACACTCAAATGATCATACACAACTATCCTCCACTTCACCACATCCACCAATATTCGCCTGCCTCACTCTTCAGCCTGTGATCTCGTCCATCAAGCTCGGTCCGCGTAAACGCATCAGACCGTCATCGACAACCGGCGTAAACGCATCAGGTTCCGATGAATCTCCAGGCAAATCTCATTATCTCATGCTCCGTCCTGCGAATAGTTTGCATCAGGACCGTGGCTATCTCAACCCCACAATTTCATCGTATTAGGGCGCCACACAATATCAACTCTGTCCCGCGATCTCGGCGCATCAGGGTATACATCTCCTGCCTCGTGTCTCATACGCCTCAGGGCCTCTTTGTCCCACGAATAACTCGCATCAGGACCGTGGCCATCTTAACCCCATGATTTCATCGCATCAAGACGCCACACAATATTAACTCCATCACGTGATCTCGTCGCATCAGGATATCGATCACCCGCTCCGCGTCTCATATGCCTCAGGGTCTCGCCATGTCATGCTCATGCCATGCTTCACAATTCAATTCACAGATAAAACTACAAGTGCATCTCACGCACCATTTGAAATTTCATGGCATGCAAGACAATCAACGACATTCGACTTGGCACACGATTTAAACACAAGCAAGTGCACACATGAACCCCTCTACCATCTTATAACACACCAAGAATTATCCTTTTGGGCATTCTCACACATTAATCAATTTAACTCTCGACTCACCCAATCGAGTCCAATCTTCCTAGCATAAGGTTAGGAATTCCCTTAGCTTTAGCTCGACAACACAATTCTCCTCTTGCAATAGCCTCAAGGTCTCGGTCCCTTAGGGATCAAGGTCGAACTCGTCACGCAACCTAGAATATTCAACGGATTCGTCAAATTTCCAAACCCAAATCATCCATTCATGAATCACAATCCTCCATAGCACAATCCCTAACATCTTAGCACATCATAAACATCAATTTGAGTCCCATAACCATCTGTTCTTGCACCCACCAGAATCGATTTTGCACAGAACCAAATCGGTTCATTTCAGTTCTGTGCAAATCGTGCACTTCCAGCCCTATTTCCACTCCAAATCCAATATTTAAACAATATCCTACCTCTTAACATGTCTATCTAAGGGTTTTGGAGGCTTACCAAAGGTTTGAAGTCAAATGGCTGCCGGATTCCCATTGAAACTCGCTGGAATCCTCAAGTCAGTTTTCCCGGCAGATTCTGTCCAAGATTTACAAGACCGGTTCATGGTCAAAAATTCATCAAATTGAACCCCAATTTTTATCACAGATTCATCTACATGTATACTAGGTCTCCACAAAATTTACCCCAAAACTCAAACAATTCATCCTTTAAAAGGATCAAAAATCGGACCTATCTTAGGTTGGGTCAGTTTCCGTCGACTTCCGAGAAAACTCTTGGCCGGAGCTCCTCGGTGGTCCAAATGCCTCGCTTCCACTTCGAGACGTCGAAAAGACATAGATCTAGGTTGGTATGGCTGGCCGACATCCAGATGGTGGCCAGAAGTTGTCGCCGGAATGGCCGAACAGAGAGACCAGAATTTGGTCGAGCGGCAGCGAGAAGAAGAAGGAAGAAGAAGGAGTTGTCGTGGGTTAAGGGGGGCATGGCCAGTCAAAATTAGAGATGAGAGAGAGTGAAAATGGGTTATATACAAGGCTTGGTCAAATGGGCTTGAATGGTAGGTGGGAAAAGTTGGATATGACCATCCAATGCTTGATCTTGTGACACTTGTCCTCTTGCCTTCCTAAGATGATCCAATGGCCATCCTTACTCCTCTTTTTTGGCAGCTATGGAGAGGATTAAAAGCCCAAAATGCCCTTCTTCAAATGCTTAGGCAAGGTTCTAAGCTTGAGGGGCAAAAAGGTAATTTTACCCCCAACGTCCGGAACGTCGTTTTTCTCAATCCAACTATCTCCGATAGGGCGATGGCCAATCCAATTGTAATGTTGGAATTCTTGATTCTCCATTTTCAATTTTCAGGGCTCATTTCTGATGGTTTTCTCTGCCAGACGTGGTTCCAGCCTATCCCGAACCGACGGGCGGCTTTTGCAGACATTACACATATCGACCCCGTGATTCATATCACATTTAGGGCTTGTCAATTCATGGCAGCTTTGGTTGTCATGTAATTGTGAGGGTCTATCACTAGTTTCCTTAACAATCCTTATGACCAAAGCGCCATTTCCTATCCGATTTCCCTAGATCCACGTACCCCGTCTCGCGTTAGCCTTTCCCTTTTGGTCAGTCTACTCAAATTAATCAGATTCGAGTGGAATACGACTGAAATACATCTCTAGATATACACTTGTCATTAATGAGCCTAAAATTGACTAGAAATCAGAATATCACATTCTCTTTCTATATTCCTAACATCTGTCAGCAGTTCATCCTCGAGAGTTCACATCATCTCTTCCATTTGTCCATCACCATTATTACCAAACCCTCGCCAGAATGCACTCTTTAATGTCCATACCATTCGGCGTATCAATGCTTTCAAGGGCATGTCTTTTTCTTGTCGGCACGTTTAAAACTTGACCTCATGTTCAACTAACCAAATTTTCAGTCCATTCCATCGATAATATCATTGCAAGTTTGGCACACCTTTGTGCCATCCCAAGGCACACCATAATTCTCTCCTTGAATTTCTGATGAGGTCATTTCTTTAAGTTTATTTTCAATATTAGACTCGTACTCTCGTCCATGGGACTTTAACGTTTCTACCCTTAACTTTGAGGTTTCTTTCCCAAGTATCCGAAAATCTGGATTTCCTCCCTGTTCTATCCATTTCCATAGCCCCTTAAATGTCAGGGTCTGTTCATCGCGGCATCTCAATTCTTTTCTGACTTCAAGCTTGATGCTTCAGGTAGTTATCAAACTACTCAATTGGCAACATTCCAATTTATGAGTTGAATCTCTTATTTCCTTGGGCAAAGCCTATCCTTTATCCGCCAAATGCACGATGTTCAATTTTTACTTATATGCATCCGCTACTTAAATCACCCTTTTCTAGGTGATATAGGATATTTCATCCTTAGTCCTTAAGCAATCTTCTTCACACACGTTGTTCCTCATTCAATTTTTTCTGGGCAACCACATACCTCAAATTCTTATGGTTTGTGTAAACTTGAAATCTCTAAGGTGAGTCGTGTTTTTCAACTTCTTCGCAAGAATATTTGCAAGTCAACTCCAACCATGCATTAGATGTTCCGACTCATATAGCTTTACTATCACGACGTATTCGCATAGCCCACTTCAGTTTGCCTTACTACGCCTCAAATTTTCTTTCTGCGTCACGTCATTATGATTCACTCCACCCTTTTTAATTCCAAATACGAAAACTATTGTCGGCGTGGTCATCAACTTGACTTAATTCCTCGAAAACTCTTTTTGTATGCATTCATCCATAGAATTGCTTTTGTGGAAAATCTTCTCCCGATCCATTCATAACAATTCACCAATTCCAGGAACTTCCAATTTTTGCAACTCACATCGATCTTAGTCGATTCATCACTTTTTCCATTGCTCAAAGGCTCCACAGGGATTTCATTTCCCAGAAATTTCAATACTGAGGAATCTTACCTTATCAGACCCACAACTCGTGCTCTTCATAATTAGCAGCACACAACGAGCATTTCCTTATAGTCCGTAGGATACTTTCGAAAGTTATTCATGTTTCTCATAACTCCTTAAATGAGTTTATTCATCGTCTCTAAGGACGATGACAATCAATCCAATTATTCATTGGATACTCAATCTGACTTTTATCAGTTTCCTTCTACCAGGTGTCGAATCTTCAATCCGTTCTTCATACTTTTCACTTGAGAGCTCAAACATTGGCCCTCTACTCTCATGAGTCCCCACTTGAGCTACATAACATTCTGTTCATTTTTGTCCCTCTTTTCTCAAGAAGCATTAGTGTCTTGACTTCTTGGTTTCACAGCCAGTTAATACGACCTTATCTCAATTTCGTCCATTCAACTGAACCTCGACACCATCCTGGAATTCAACGTTGTTCACAGGACAGCTTCACGGACTTGACTTTCCAAAATCATTCAAGCTTGCGTCTTCCTCGTTAGTCCAAACGTTTCTTTTTAGCACCAAGACAATTCGTATATTTTTTTCTTCCTTCCACACTAGGATCTCTTATCATATGAAGAAAACCATACACTTCAGTGGCATTTTTTTACTTTGAATCCACATTGTCTTTCTTATCCTATAGGACATCCGTCTTAGAGTCTCGCCAACAACAGTTTCCTTACTTTCGAATTCTAATCCCACCACATTTTAGCATTCTCCTTCCAATAGTTTAGCCACCTCAAGTGACAAGTTTCATTCTTCCTTGATCTCCATAAATTCAAATTTCAGATATTCAATTCGACTTCCTCAAGCCACCTTATGATTACAATCTAAGCACCCTTTTTGCTCATTCATCCATTCATTAAAATCGCAAGTAACTAGGACCATCAAGTCCATTCACCTTTCTTTCCATCAATGATCATGTTATATCCAATCGTCCTTAAGGACAACGCCCTATTCTCTAGGGGTGATAACTTGTAATGCTACTTTTAGTGGTTTCAATTCAACCTCAATCAATCTCATAAAATCTACAGGGTCTGATAGATTGACACATCGGTCTCCTTATTATTCCTCACGACAACAAAAGGTTAATCACCATAAACCTTATGTCATAGTAATGACATTTCCTTACAGGCACATTCTATGTTCCATAAGTGAAGTTCTCTTTTTTCACAATCCATGAACATAAATTCTCTTACTTATTCCTCTTCCAATCATCCACTTCTTTCCTTAATGTCCATTATGGTTCATCAGATTCAGGAATAACAATTAGTCATAAGGCTTTCAATTTCAATCCACTCTGAGACTTCATGTCTCATTTAAAGGGTCCTTGACCGCCCTTAATACGCTTAGACGACCTTGAGAATTTTGTCTCATAATAATCAACCTTCCTCAGGTCCTTAAAGTTCAGGCAATCCCTACTCTCGAGTAACCTTAGAAAGGTACTTTCCATGGAACAATTCAACGAAGACAATCCAGGAAAATATCATGCCTTCAAGGGAAATTCTTTCTTTGGTGACCTTTCATTAATCATCGACAGCCTCTTCAGGCTAATAGCTATTAGAGTCGTTTCTCTTCCTCAATGAATTCAATACCTCTAAGGTTATTTTCCAAATTCTCAATCCAGAGAAAGGCAGTTTAGGCATCATTTTCTCCATCGAACCTTAGTCAATCTCAGCCTAATACATCGTTCCACAAGCTTTCCATCGAGCGATTTTCATTTTCTATCGCCTTTCCTATGATCTCTACCATTCACTTTGCTAGCAAAAGCAATTGTAGTCTTAGTGACTGGGATAACAATGGCAGCTCCTTCTCGAGTCTACCTACCCATCTACTTTCTCATTTCCCTTTAAAGTTCTCATGACCCTTTTAACTCTTAGGTTTTGTACAGTCCACAAATTCGAGCCAAACGCTTTTCTAGCACTCGTATTCTGGTTACTCATCTTTACTCAATTCTCACGACTCCCTTCAGTTCTGGAGTCATCTCATATCTTGCATACTGGAGCCAATGCTCCTCTAGTGACCATTCTCTTGTCGTTCAACCTCATTAGGTTCTTATAGCACTCGAACCACTAAAATTCCTTTTAGAAATTAAAGACTTAAGTCATCTACTCGAGTCTAGCAGTCTCAGGCTGCTCATCTCACATCTATCACCATCAAACAACCATCCAGTGGTCCCTATACAACTCTCAACTAATTGCCAATTATCTAAGGATTTCAAATCATCCTTAAGCAGCAGCCGCATATCAAACCAGTTTTAACTGGGCAATTTCTCAATTAACAGTCAACTACTAAGTAAGCTTTAGCTCGACAATTATCAAACAAGCACTCAAGGCAACAGTTCAATGAGTTAATCACTCATACATTAAGTGTAGAGGCATCTGTCACTCTACCATAAATGTGACAGGCTATCTCATTCTCAACAGACATCAGTTCAATGGGTATAAACCCCACAAGTCATCTAACCTCTCAGTTATACCTTGGCCAAGCCATTCACATGATGCCAATCATAAAACATGCCTAATAGGCCCATCACAAACATCACTTTTCTTTTTTAAAAGGCATCCACTGCCAAGCATGAAGCTTTTAACCATGCCACTCATATGCGCCATTACACATGCCATGCCACTTTCGATCATTCTTTTCGAGGATCAATCGCGTGCCATACATCTCTTAACCACAATTGGACTCAACCTGATACTTAGACTTTCCCTTTCAAGTAATGACTTGGATCATTCTTGCTTCTTGTCATCCTAGAAGCTTGCCAGAAGCCGCTCCTTGTCCAGACCTCTCTGTCCCGGCAATCACTCCCCGCCCTCATCAGTCTTGGCCATTGCAGGTTGTCCCAAGTCATACATCTACGGAGAAAGCTCCGTTCTACATGTCCCATACCATGTTTTATTATAGTTTATAGGTATCTCATCAACTTGTCCCATACCAAGCGACAGTTTATTAAGTCCAATAGCGATAAGTTCTTGCATGCACTCTCATCAATTTTTGTTTCAAAGCCACAAACACATGCACAACATGTTTGTTTTCACCACTTGTCATACCACAATCGTCTCCACATCAAGCCTTATTCATAGAAAACCTCTATTTCCACAAAGACCATCGCCTCTCATAGATCAATTGCCTATATTCAACCATATACCTCAAGTTTAGTTGATAGCCAAACCAAATCCATATGCATTCAATCACAACTGGCCTTTAATCCAATACTCCTTATATATACCTCACCTCATTTCATTCAAGGCTGATAATAGCAATTGATGGCTAAACCATCAAGATATCACGCAATTCAAGTCTGAATCCACCAATACCAGCTGTCTTTTTATAACTCATACTCCCCAAGTTGGGTCATTGACAAACCACAAGCACAATCATATAACCCGATCGACCCTTCATTCATAAGCTATTCTCTAGCAACCTCAAATCCGGGCTTATGACTCCTCAATTTCTATCCACTTTCTTGTGAGTCTTATTCATAAAATCACTCAAGATCATCAATTAAATCGGCACTAGGACCATTAGAATACTATACAAGTTCAGGCCTATAGTCCTCAAGATTCAGCAATCCATGCTTATCCCTTAAGGTCTCACTACCTAATTGTCCTCAAGTCATCGCTCGTTATCACTTTAAGTCTCAATCACATTGGATCGAGCTGACCTTGGTCTGATACTAAGCAAACGGGGATGTCACGCCCCGCGCCTCCGGGCACGAGCGCGCGACTCCCTGCAAGCAACAACTCTCTCAAACGTCCTAGGATTCACATACATCGAGAGATGCGTAAGATCAAACGATAATATACAAGCTCCTTCGTACAATAATAAAGGGGACCCGGGGTAACAAGAACGCCAAATAATATACATAAGCTCCCATCCTATTCATACAAAAGCACAGGCAAGATAAACTAGCTGATTGGTATGAGTGATAGGGTCAGTACAAAAGAGGGTCATCATCATCTCCAAAGAAAACGGGACATCGAGACCATCACCAAAATACATCAGCCTAGAAAAATGAAAAATTCCTAAGTCGAGCTACTAGAGTCGTCATTCTCCTCAGCGTCCTCTGTAGGCCCGTACTCCGAGAAGGTCTCCGAGCGTACCTCTACTGTGTCCTCCATGGTCGTGTCTGCTGACTGCTCTACCAGATCGTCCTCAAAGGCTTCGACCTCTATAACCTCATCGGTGTCTTTTAGGGTCGGGGTCCTCTCAAGGATGTTTCTCGACCCGGCTATTGATCCCTCAACCTCCATGGAATCCCGAGCGGGATGACTCCGGCTAGGGATTACCCCACGAGGTACCTCAGTGGGCTTTAGCGGTCCCGTAGTCACTACCCCTACTTTCCTAAACCAAGCCTCGAACCTATGAGGCTTCCAGCTTTTCCCACCCTCGTCAACCTAGACTACCATACTTCCTAACGTATACGGTTCTCTGTCCGTCCGAGAACTCCTCAAAATAAGTAGACATTTCATTCGAGTCACCAAATTTGATAGGTCACATTTTCACGGCCTAGGATTTGAAAATGGGGTCCCACAACGGAGTGAGATTTACATCTCAATAAGACAGGTCCTAACCCTAGGTTGAGTTGACCGTACACTCAATAAAACGCAATCACAAATAAATTTGTACAAGTAATCACATGAGGCATTCAACTGTCATTTAATAACATACGAATGTCAAGCATGCAATCATGGCATCATATTACATCATTAGAAATCAAGCACATATTATCAAGCCAGATTGCACCTTCCACCCTTTCATGCTTCCATTTGATACACACTCGCGTTTAGAACGCCTCAGATTCGATCCGTGAAAATACGCCTCAAACCGTCTTATTGACAAACCCGCGTAAACACATTAGATTTTCAATCTCATTCCAAGCCTGCGTCGACACATCTAAAATTCCGTCCCGCGTCTCAACGCATCAAGACATTGGCAATTTCAACCCTGCGTATCGTACGCCTCAGGGTGCCATTCAACTTAAATCCCGCGTCTCAGGGTATCCATCCACACAACCCCGCGTCTCAACGCTTCAAGGTGTCACAAGTTTCAAACATGCCAAATGCTCGTTTCAATTTAGAACTTATGATCAAGTGCAAACTCATGCAATTGAGCAACACATCTATGGCATGCGAGGCAATTAAATTCAACACTCAAATGAGACAATCAATTCATGGTACAAGCATTGTCAAGCATTCAAGCCATCTATATCATTCAAGGGTGCACAATGGACAATTACACCATAAACTTCCAAAAACCAAACTTCCTCACACTCAATTCACCCAATCGAGTCCAATCCTCCTAGCCAAGGTTTAGAAACTTCTTACCTTGTGCTAAAGTCAACACAATTCTTCTTCCAAGCACTTCAATGATTCGGTCTTAATAGTCCAAGAACAAATCGATCGTGCAACCTAAGGAAATTCATCTACTTTGTCAATTTTCTCGCCCAATTCGTCAATTCACTAAACATACACCTCATTGATGCATCGATTAACATCCTCATACTTCTCAACGATAATTTGGAGCTCAATTCAACTCCCAACAGCCCCCCACAGATTCGGTATGCACAAAACCGAAGCAGGGCATTTTCGGTCCTGTGCATTTCTCAACTAATCAGCCCTTAAACTAACTTAAATCCTCAATTTATCCACTAATCTACTTACTAACATGTAGTTCTAAGAGTTAGGAAGTCTCGCCAAAAATTTGTCTAGGCGACTCCGAAAAGTTCTCGAACGGCGTCAGTTCCTCCAAGTCCTCAACCGATCAGTTTTTGTCCTTCAAACACAAGACCCATTTGGGGTCAAAACTTCATCAAATTCATCCCAACTTTTTACCAAAGCTCATTCTACAAGTCCTCTAGATGTCTACAAAATTTGGCCTTAAAGATTCAAAGGATTTGGGGTCTTACGGAGTCTAAACAGCAGCTTACCTCCAGCTGCGACGGTTTCCGTCGACTTTCGAGAGAATGGCTGGCCGGAGCTCCTCAATGGGTCAAATGACTTGATTCCACTTGGAGGTTGTTGGTAAGAGGATGAGAAAGGATCTGGTGGTCGGCTCGGCGGCTAGAAGTCACCGGGAGTGGCAGTCGACGGTGGCAAACAGGCGGGCAGTAGCTGGTCAGGCAGTGCAGCTTCTCGGTGTGAAGAAGAAGAAGAAGAAGATGAAGAAGAAGAAGAGGAAGAAGAATAAGGGTAGATGATGGTGATGCTCGGTTGAAGAGGGAGAGAGAGAGAGTGGGATATACACATTTTCAAGGGTCAACAAGGTTGAATGGTAGGTTAAAAGTGTTCCCATCAATATCAATGCCTAATCCTTTGACACTTGTCCTCATGTCATTCAATGTTTCATCCAATGGCTGCCAATTTCTCAAATTTTCGGCAGCTATAATGGGGTATCAATGACCAAAATACCCTTGTTCAATTATAAAAGCGAGACCAAGGCTTGATGGGCAAAATGATAATTTTGCTCTCGCCGTCCGAAACATTATTTTTCCAATTCAATTTACCTTCGATGAGGCAACATCTGATTCGATTAGAATGTTGGAATCTTTATTTTTCATTTTTCAATTTTGAGATTCCATTTCATATCTCAAGCCTCGAGGGGTTGGAAATTCGGAATGTCACAATCCTGATAATCAAAATCCGATTTAGGAAATTCTCGCAAATTACACATTGGTTAAGCGGAATCACCCGCGTCCCAACGTATAGCGCTAGCAAGACATTCCTTGATCTTTCCTAGATCGATCTCTGCTAGCCCGGATATTCCCTCTATAATCCTTATGGTCAAAGTGTCATTTCTCCTTCGAATTCCCTAGGTCCACGTACCCGACTCTGCGTCGGTCTTTCCCCTTTGGTCAGTTAACTCGAAAGTGGCCAACTCCAAGCGAGTTATAACTGAAATACACCGATCGATATCCTTCCATTCAATAGCCTCGAGAGGGTCGGAATTCGGAATGTCACAACAGCTATGGCAGCAGAATATGATGCCTTAATCAAAAACAGAACTTGGCAACTTGTACCACTACCTTCTCATGTCCGCCCCATCGGCTGCAAATGATTTTCAAAGTCAATCTTAGATCTGATGGCTCCCTTTAAAGTTACAAGGCTCGACTTGTCGCTAAAGGCTATCACCAACAACCAGGAAGTGATTATACGAAGACATTCATCCCTCTAGAAAAACCAGCCACCATCCGCACAGTCTTTGTCGTAGCTTACTCTAGAGGATGGTCCATTCATCAACTAGATGTCTCTAATGTTTTTCTTCTCGGTTACCTATTTGAAGAAGTTTACATGATGCAGCCGCAAGGATTTGTTGTTCCCCAATGCCCATCTTATGTTTGTCGTCTTCGACGCTCTCTCTATGGTTTAAAACAAGCACCGTGCGCGTAGTACCAGCGGCTCAGCTCATATCTCCTCAACATCGGGTTTTCTTATTTGTTGCAGACTCCTCTCTTTTCATTACGCATAATTCCCATTACAATATTTTTCTTCTTGTATACGTAGACGACATTATCCGAACAAGGTCACCTCAAGCTCCTCCTCTACAAGCATTACTCAACTCACTACAAGGTGAATTTGCTATCAAGGACCTCGGACCCCTTCACTATTTCTTGGGAATGGAAGTACAAAAAACATCCACTGACCTTCTACTCAATCAAGCCAAGTTCACTCAAGAGATCTTGCAGCGGTCAAAGATGATGAAAGCTAGAGCTGCATCTACTCCTTACACCATCGATGAACCTCTATCTGCTCGATCTGGTAATCCTATGTCTGATCCTGCTCTTTATTGCAACATTGTTGGAGCTTTACAGTACCTCACGCTTACACGTCCCGATATAGCTTATTCTGTGAACACCGCCTATCAATTCCTTCATGCTCCCACTACCGTACATTGGCGAGCTGTCAAGCGGATCTTGCGCTGTCTTGTCGATAAGCCACAACATGGACCACATCTCAGTAGGACGTCATCCACAGCTCTTCATGCATTCTCCAACACTAGTTGGGCCGGTGATTGCAATGACCGACATTCTGTTGGTGGCTTCTGCATCTTTCTTGGTTCGAACCTTATCTCCTAGAGTTCTCACAAACAACGAACGGTTGCTTTCTAGCACAGAAGCAGAATACAAAAGCCTAGCCGACACCAAGCTAAGCTCATTTGGATAGAGTTTCTCCTTTGTCATCTTAGGGCACTACCTCCGCATCCACCTACTTTATGGTTTGACAATCTCTCGGCCATCTATCTCACTGCAAATTCAGTTTTCCATGCCCACACAAAGCATGTGGAGATTGATTTTCACTTCATACGGGAACGCTTGGCACGCTGTCAACTTGCAATTCATCATATCTCATCCGTTGATCAACCAACGGACATATTCACCAAAGGACTCTCATCAACCAGGTTTCGGATGCTACGATCCAAGTTGACCGTCCATTTTGCCCTGTCAACTTGCAGGGGATGTTAACAGAATCAAGTTCCTCCATCAAATCAAAACAACGGCGATCAATCTCCATTGAATCAGATAACACTCAACGACAGTCAAGCTCCAAATCAAATCAATAACAATCAATCTCCATCAAATCATATATTTAATTTTTCGTTTGTAATTCCTTAATTGTAGATATTGTTGCCTTGTAAAATTCTATAAATCCATGAGCTTGTATCAATGAAAGATAAGACGATAGTAAACAATATTGATTCTTCTTCCTCATTCTTATTCTTAGTTTACTTCTTCTCGTTGTCGTAATGACATCCACTAATTCTAACAATGGGACTTGGAAGTAACGATGACAACACTGACTCCAAAGATCGTCTTGATTTGGTAGGCGGTCAGTCATCTCGTTGTCCCGGCTTGCGTTGACAAGACAGCGTCCGTGAATGGAGCCGCAGTCCGTGGAGCTAGATCATCATTACTATAGGCAACGGCAGTTAGTGGCTCGTCTTCTTGTCTCAGTGATGTCGATGTATTCTCAAGCACACGCATTCGTTGTTGGGGCTGTGATTTCGAAAATATGATCGTGCGGTCAAACCACCAACCCCGACTGCCTGCATATGTCGAGAAACGTAATCCGCCAAAAGGAAAAAAAAGAATCTATTAATGAAATAAAAGCTTTTTTTCCAAAGAAAATTCTTTCTCAATCATGAATATATCGGACAACAGAGATGATGAAAGACTCCCTGAATAGCTTCTTATTTTCCTTCATCTCTTCACAATTATGGGCATCTCTTCTGGTTGAAATCGGAGCCTCCTTTTCCCCCGCTCACAATCTCTCTTTTGTCTCTCGTAGCCGTGAAGAACGCCTGATCACCATTCCCATCCTTCCCGCGGGCCGCAGTACTTCTCTCTCGCGCCGTGCATTTTTTCAGTTGGCCCCCTCTTCTTTTTTGGTATTATTCACCCATAATACCTGTGACAACCAACACAGCTCGGAGTAATGCCAAGCCACAAAGCAGCCTGATGTTGATCCGCGATGGACTCGGTTTACGCTTGGTCTCCTGGTCATCACGTGTTCGCCTTTATATGCATATTATTTGGCCTCCTTTGCTTGTCCTCCTCTCTGCCAACTTGTGAACCTGAGAAGAAGAAACAAAAGAAGAGTTCACTCCTTCCTCTCTTGGGTCTTCTGCCGTGTGTGGAATTTTTTTGATTGGCCTCCTGAGAGCCCTAACCTTACCTCCCTATTTATAACAGTAGGCTAGGATTTTGCATTATTTTCATTATTTGCAAAATCGTCCTTAAACTTCAGATAATAGCAATTTGGTCCGGAGACAAAATATTCCATCCATAAAGGCTTTTTTTTTCCACAATTAGTGGGCATTTTTAAATAAAGGTTTCTTGCCAAATTAAACATTAAATGGGCTGATTTAAACTCAAATTAGACCTTAAGACCTTGATGAATTTTTTGGAATTGCTCCTAACTGGCCGAATTATGCTCTTTGAGCTTTGATCCACCGTTCGTCGATTTCAATTCATTTTCCCTTATTAAATGTAAATGTAATATTTTGCCAAAAATAAATATGAATAATGATATGATTATTTTTTAGGAATTAAAATTAATTTTTAATTTTTTATGCAAAATAAATGATTAAAAAGATTAGTCAAAATTTAAGTGTCAACACTGGCCCTCGTCCATGTCTGCTCCAATGCCGCTAATGGAGACCCAATCTAAATGAGGGCCACATGTGTAAATGTTTCAGGCCCTCGCCTACAGTCAGTGAAGGCCACTGGCCCCTGACGAGGGTCCGGCGAGCCCACCGATCATTTCCCCATCATCGCTATTCTCAAAGATGGTGGGGCAGTAGCGGTGAGGATAAAAAATTAATGTAATTTGAATAAAAGTTGTTTAAAAAAAAATAAATTTTGACCAAAACGACATCGTTTTAGTCACGTTAGCCACTCATATGGTAAAGAAATCTAATAAACAGACCATGTCAAAAAATTTCACTTGAAGAAGATTGGCAAATTTAATAAGTTTTAGGACTTAATTGCGTTTTTGCAAATTTGAGAACTTAATTGCATTTTCGTGATGAATTTTAGGACTTCTAGTGCACTTATCTCCAAAAAAAAAATCCAAACTTGTGCATGTGCATCCTAAATGAAACCAACTATGATGTCACCGTCGGCATCGCACAATGGTCGCACCCGTTTAGAAAGATAATGATTACATTAATATGAATTCTTATTTCTATTTTAATTGATAGTATTACATAATGATTGAAAAAACATAGGCGCAATGGTAATATGCAGTTGATTAATAAAGCGGAAGATAAAGTCCTATCATCACCAGTTACGTTTTCACAATTTTGGCGAAAATTTTTAATTTCACTTTCCAAACATATTTAAAAAGAAACGACAACCAAAAAGCCTTTCCATTCTCATTTTCTTCTTTCACAAAAGAGTTCCTTAGTATGATTCACTTGTCGTTCTTTAGTAATATTTTCACAAAATTTGACATAGTTTTCAAAGTCTTTCTTCTTCAAAAAAAAAAAGTTCTGCCCTAATTTTTTTTCACATACGTAGCCCGACTATCATAATGAATAGAAATACGAGGTTTACGACTAAGTTAGTTTGTTGTCCAACAACATATTTATAATACATTCAACCTCTTTTCCAGCTCTTGTCAAAGCAATTAATTCAGATTGCATCGTTGAGTGAGTTACGCATGTTTGTTTCTTGCTCACACAAGATACAACACATCCACATAAAATAGAGATCCATCCATAAAAGGAATGTGTATCTCCCACACTTGTAATCCAATTGACATTGGTGTATCCTTATAATATAGCCAGATAATTATTATAGAACAATCTCAAATTTTTAATTTTCTTAAGATAATAAAAAATTCTGGCAACATCATTTCAAGTTATATCTTTGGATTACTAATGTATCCTATACATTAAAGACCATATAGTACTTGCATATTCAAGTTGTGCTACTGCTCTACCAATACTGGAATCAAATGAAGAATTTTTTTGAAACCAATATGCTTAGTTTTATTTAACATCTTTTCAACATAATCACTCTGACTCAAAGACTAACCCCTAACTATGTTTTTTTTAATTTTAATACCTAAGATAGTAATCTTTCATTTTAAATGTGAAATTTAGATACTTCTTAATTTTAATGCTTCCAATCATATTGGTTCAAAAATAAACATATCGTCAATGTATAAGCAAACTAAATACCATTGTCTTTAGTGAATTAAAATAAATATACTTATCAGTACTATTGTGTTTGAATCCATTGGACAATATTACTGAATCAAATTTCCCATGCTACTGCTTAAGTGCTTACTTAAGTCCATAAAGAGATTTAACGAATTTACATACTTTGCTTGCATTTTCAGGACAAACAAAACTCTTTAGTTGTTTCATGTAAATTTCATCATTTAAATCTCTTACTAAAGCAGTTTTGATATCATTTGTTGATGCAAAGATCATAAATGGATGCTAAAGTATAAAGAACTTGATGTTATGAAATACATGAATGAATATATATTATATTCATCCTATCATTTGTATTTTACATTTTCAGTACATCTCCCTATTCAATGTATGTATTTATTCAATACATTGATATTAATGATAAATGCATCATTGTTATCCTATAAATAGGAGCTTAGTTTTGGTCATTTTGATAAAGTTGAAATAAAAAATTTCTCATCTGGCTCTCTCTACTATCTTTGCCGTTTATCTTTTTCTCTACTCAATCTCTCTCTATTCTCTCTATTATATACTTGCAACACAATATTTTACAACACTTGAATAGATGTTACACATGCTACAGGACACATATGTATCAAAATAATATATTCCTTGTGAATGAAGTACACACTAGAAAAAGCCAATATCTCAAGAGACCATGCTAGCAATCACAGAATGCCTTCTAGTAGTAGGTTTTACAATTGTTGTCACCTTTGAATAGATTAGTTCTAGCAATTTATACCATTATTTATAATAATAAAAAACCATGAGAATTGATTATTATAGCAAATAAGGCTGCGTATGGATCGTAGCTAGAGAAATTGTTTATGTTCCAAAAGTGTTCTGGGAACACTTTTGGAACAGACCAGAACACTTTTGGAACAGAAACACGTATTGTTTAAAAATGTTCCAAAAGTATTCCGCGGAGCACTTTTGTGCCAAGGAACACTTTTCAAGAAACAAAAAAAAACTTGCTTTTGGGTTTTGGAACACTTTCAAAATCACCATCCATCGCCGCTGACGCGGCCAACACCTGTTGGCCGTCGCCCACCATCGCCGCCGGTCATCGGCCGGTCGCAAGCTGCCGTTGGTCGCCAGCCGCCGCCGCCGCTGTCGCCAGTCGCCGGTCGCCAGCCGACCCCATCGATTGCCGGCCGACGGCAGCGGAAAAAGTATTTTTTTTTTTACTTACCAAGTGCGTTTTTGTTCCCAAAAATTATAGCAGGGAACAAAAGCACAAAAAAATATTTATGTTAAAAAAGACTCTCAGTAACAGAAACGTTACTATATGCAGCCTAATTTTCCGATAGCTTCACCAAGGCAAACCAACGATTGAACAAAAGATTGTCCCATGATTACTACAACTCGTCATCTCAACAAGAGCTTTTAATTGTGTGCATCTGAAATCGTCAATCAACAAAATCAAACGAAATGCACGTGAATTCGGATCATTGAGAGGAGAGTCAATCGAATACTCCAATTTCTCATTCTTACAAACAACACAAAAGGAAAAACGCTCATAACGGGTCAACGTCATCTGTACACAAAATGCGATTATGTATTTCTCAATCAAATAACATCCTTGCTCAAACCTGGAATCCAGAGAGAGAATCACCTACAAGCCTAAAACGACAACAACGAAGACGAACAACACGTTACACGACCGACCAAACAATCGTCAGATCCTTGTCCTCGCGGGCAAGCGCTTGTTCAAACGTTCCAATCTCCCGAATGCTCTCACGCATGGTCCCCAAAGCCCGCCCACGACATACAAGTCTCTCCCGAAGTACTTGGCGAGGAAGGAGTCCTCGTTGCTGAGAGTCCACCTCACGATGTCAGGCAATAACCTGGCCTACTCCACCATCATCTCTACCACATTCTCGATCTCTGGTAGATTTTACATCAATCATATTCACCAACGAGGACTCCTTCCACCTTCAACGGTAGGCTTTGGATTTTTTATTTTTTTTTTTGGGTTCTCTGAGGGTTAGGTATTCCCCAAGATTCTTATGATAGTTGTCGCGAGTGCTGCAAAACTCTGAGGGTATCGCCTTCGTTGGCCCTGAAGTATGCGCGAATACCCACTACCAGTAACAATAGCTCATCCGCAAAGCACGCCCCGTGTGGGTCAAGATGCAACACCGAGCCACGTAACCCATCAATACGATCCAGTTTCGACATTGAAAAAATTACAATAAAAATCCTAAATCTATAGCAATTGTGCTGATTCAAACTTAAACTTTTTACAATTACGTCAGTTCAGTTCATCCGGCGAATTTTGATCAGCCGACACTGACATGGAGGTCCCCGACCGGCGACATAATATTTTAATATTTTCTTAATTTTTATATTATTTTTATTTTTGACTTTTTATTTTTATTTTCTTTTTCCTTTTTTATTTTTCATTTTTACTTCTCCTTCCCAGCCCAAATCTACACTATTCTTGCACTCTCTTCTTCTTCTTCTTCTTCTTCTTAGGGAGCTTCCATGGAATCCTCCTCTTTCCCTTCCATCTTCTTTCTCTATTCGGTCATCGGACCTTGACGACCGACCAGAGGGACGGCGGCCTCACCAGGAGTCGGCGGGGCCGAGCATTGAGTGAGGCTCGACCTTGTCGTTGCTAGGCAAGTCTCGGCAAGAGGAGCACTTGAGTTGAAGAAGAAGGTGAGATCAATGTCAACGGGGCTGCAATCGAGCGGGAGTGAGTCGATCGTGATGTTGTGGCAGGCCCCGGGGCACTTTTGGTCAGCGACGTCGATGTCAATGAGAGTCAGGGTTTTGTCGAGGTGGTTGACTTCGATAAAGAATTCGATATCCCTCGAAAGAGAAAGGGTCGGGTAATTAGAGCCATCGGAGTAGCCGAAGCTGAGGATTGGGTAGCCGTTGTGCACAGGGGCATAACTGATGGTCCAGAATGGCCACTGAATGGATTCCCGCATCTGGACGACGAAGAGACGGTTTCGTAAATGGTCGAGAAAGCGGAGTAGACGCCATGGAAGCTCACAAAGAAGAAGAGGAGGAAAAGGAGGAGGAGGAGAAGGGAGAGAGTGTAGGACGAGTGCAGATCTGGAACGGGAAGGGAAAGTAAAAAAAAAACATAAAAATATAAATAAAAAATTCAAAAATTTGGAATAAATAAATTAACAATGTATTAAAATATGTCACTAGTTATCCGGTGTTCAAGTCAGCGTCGGCCGGCCAAAATTCGCCGGATGGATTGAATTGACACAATTACAAAATTTTTTTTTCAAGTAATAAAATTACAAAATATTTAGGATTGAATTGATAAAAAAAAATTAGGATTGAATTGACACAATTACAATATGTTTAGTACTTTTTGTTAATTTTCCCATCATCATATCTTGATTCATGACTTTGATCGACTCTGACTTTATTGTTGCATAAATAATTTCTTAAAATTGTTGGAAAATTTATAATGATTGAATGGGAACAAATGAAATCAAGTTTTAAGACGTGATAACACTCTCTTTAAATAATTATTTATCTCACAATATTACTAATGGTTAGCAAAAATACTCCATAATATAATAAAGTCTCGAAATGAGGATATCATATAGTAATTTCAATATTTCTCAAATTCTCTCAAAGAGAGACAATTGAAAACTATGGTCGTATATCTTTTGAAAGAAATGAAAATGAAAGTTGAAGATATGAATCGAGAGGAAGTGTTCACTAATTTATTGTAAAAATGCTTGAACAGACACAACTTTTCGAAGGTTGCAAGAGCACCTAATAACTATTTGGCTAAAAATAAAAATTTGAAATTAAATAACAATAAAGAATAATTGTAACTTCTTTGCAAACAACCACGCCATTTCGTTAGGATACAACAGTTAGTTTTTTATAATTATTGTATTCAAAATTTAGTAAACAAAAAATAAAGATCGTTGATTAATGCTAAATCTAATTCACGTTCACACTCCCATCTTTTCGACGGGAGACGAGACATCTCTTAGTTTGTTTTATAAACAAACTACCAACTGGAGATGCACTTTCAATAATGCTGATAAAAGTTTTTCTTAGCCACAATATGCGTCTTTGCTTAGTTTTTGAAGTATAAATGAATAGCCAATTAAGAGTTTTATTTTCTTTTCTTATTGGAAATCTGATTTATAGAGATAAAAAGGACCCGTCTTGCCAGAATTCGAAAGTAGTTTTTTGGCTTTTAAATTGAAGGAGACCAGGTCCGGATGACTTCGGACATGAAACATCCAGGCAAACAGGAGCATTAACAACTCCAATTTCGATAGCACCGTAAGAACACAAGCGAATGGTACACCACGCTTCTAACTCGGTCAAAGTCCAGATATAATCAAACTCTACTAAGAAAGAGGTACCTTTTCCTCATATGTTCTTTTCCTTCGTAATGGTCTTTTCTGAGATGATGTGCACAAAAAACTAAACGGGCAATAAAGAAATGGCAGGCTATTGGATTGTTAGGAAACCGAAGATGATTTGAGAGTACGGAACTCAGAACTTATTCAACAACGTTTTCAGGCACAAAGATGATGGAAGCTTTACTCATCCGACCTTATGAAGTAGAACAGTTGTCATGCGATTATTTTGACAAATTGGATCACTAGAAACCCGCACGACTTTACCAGTAATTCTAATATTGGATCAAACGATCTCGGATTACGCTCAAAATTGATCAGTTGAAGCGAAACGACCTGATTCAAAGTCACCACTTCGCTGTGAGATATGATAGATTTTAGCATTTCAAAGTCGTTTAGACCATTTTTCGGCAGTTTTTCTATTTTTCCAGTTTTGAATTTTCACATAATTTTCGAGATTTTGATTTGATTCCTTTTATATTAGGTTAGATTTGAGTCGATTGATGTTATCTTAATTTATCCGCATTCCTTTTGGAGTCCTTTCTATATATATGGACGTCCTCTAATTGTAATATTCAGATTTTCATTAATCAAATTCAGAGTATTTTGAAGAATTGATTTCCTGTTATCGCTTACCCTGCGTCACCTTGATCAAGCACTTTCACAACCATTCCCAAAGGTTATAGCTATACATGGGAAAATTACAGTGTGAAAGGCCGCGAAGATTCAACACCAGCAAGATCAGATTAGTCTTCTCGCAAGGCCTCGTGATATATTCACCATCAGTCAATCCAATGGGAAACGTAGAAAGTATTGGTCTCGTACCACCTCCAACAACATGTTGTCCAATTTGACACCGATGAATTGAGCGCGGCGGATGAAATCTGATAGAAAAGAAAGATCTAGAAAATTGAGCTGTTTATTGTATTGAAGCATAACGTCGTAATAAATAGATACAATGGAGATTGATCTATAAAGAAACAATCCTAGAGAATAAACAACAATAATTCTAGAATATATACAGAATGAATAAAATATCTTAATAATATTCTAACACCACCATCAAACTCAAGGTGGATCAAACAACGAGAGTTCGAAAATGAGATGCTGAAAACGTGGCGCTATAAGAGCCTTCGAAAAAATATCGACTAACTGGTCCGAAGTCTCAATAAAAGGAAAAGAGATGGTTCGAGCCTGAAGATGATGACGAGTAAGATGGCAATCGATTTCAATATGCTTGGTGCTCTTATGAAAAACAGGATTAGCCCCAATATGAATGGCACTTTTGTTGTCACAATACAAAGGAGAGGGATCCTGGAGTGAGACGCCCATGTCAGCAAGCAAACAACAAAGCCAGACAATTTCAACAGTGATGTCAGTCATAGCATGATATTCAGACTCAGTAGAGGAATGAGAGACAACATGTCGTTTCTTAGCGCGCCAAGAAATGAGAGAATCACCAAGAAAAATGCAGAACCCGGTGACAAATTGACGATCAGTTACATCAAAAGCCCAGTCAGCATCAGAATAAACATGTAACTCGAGATGAGAAGAAGACGGTAAAAATAATGACCGCATCAAAGTACCCCCAAGGTATCGTAGAATCCGCAAGACAGCAGCATAATGGGTAGACCGAGGGGCAGCAACAAACTGACCGACAACGTGAACAGCATAAGCAATGTCAGGACGCGAAATAGTAAGATAAAGAAGCCTACCAACCAGATTTCAATAACGAGTCGCACCAGAAAGAGGTTCCCCGTCATCAAGGCAAAACTTTTGATTCAACTCAATAGGAGTGGTCGTAGTACGAGAATCCGAAACAATAGCCCTAGAGAGAATATCAGCAGTATACTTCTATTAAGAAAGAAGAATACCACGAGAACTGCGAGCAACCTCAAGCCCAAGAAAATAGTGTAATAAACCAAGATCCTTCATGGAAAAATGTCGCTAAAGATGCCTCTTGGTATGCACAATATAATCAGAGTCATTGCTGGTAATGACCATGTCATCCACATAAAGAAGAAGAATAGTCAAGCCAGAGGATGAAGTATGAATAAACATAGCATGATCGGCATTACTCTAAACAAGTCCGGCAAAACGTACAGCAACAGTAAACTTCTCAAACCAAGTACGCAGTGCTTGTTTGAGGCCATAAAGAGCTCGTCAAAGACGGCAAACCTGACCAAGGGCGTGAGCAAGACCAGGTGGTGGTTGCATAAAGATTTATTCATGAAGTTCCCCATGAAGAAAAGCATTCTTCACATCGAGCTGATAGAAAGGCCAATTACGAACAAAAGCAACCGCCAATAGAGTTCAAACAAAAGTCATCTTTGCTATCGGAGCGAAGGTCTCCTCATAATCAATGCCATATTCTTCTGAGAAACGCCGCGAACCAAACATGCCATATGACACTCAATACTACCATCAGAACAAGTTTTTACCTTGTAGATCTAGCAACATGATACCAAGGATCGACAAGGTGGAAAAGGAACAAGTTCCCAAGTACCAGTACTCTATAAAGCATAAAGTTCCTCAACCATGGCCTGACACCACTCAGCATGTTATACTGCTTCACGATAGCTAGTAGGTTCCTATACATCATGAACAGCAGCAAAAAGGAATCAAACTCTACAAAATAAGAAGAGCATCAACAAACTGATCAGGGAGACGACGATCCCGAGGAGGATTATGACGCAACTCTAGAGGAGCAGAATCGTCGGTGGCAGGGGGAGCATGAAAGGCAATAGCAAGAGGGAACTCAGCCGCAGCCGCAGCAGCAGCAGCAGCAGCAGCAGCAGCCGCCGCCGCCGCAGCAGCGGCGGCAGCAGCGGCAGTAGCAGCAGCGGCAGCAGCAGCAGCAGCAGTCGCAGCAGCAGCCGCAGCAGTAGCCGCAGCAGCCGCAGCAGCAGCCGCAGCAGCCGCAGCAGCAGCGGCAGCAGCAGCAGCAGAAAGAGGGAGAAGCACGAAACACGTGCACCCAATGAAGGGTTTCCTGGTTTCATAAAACGCAACAGAACGAAACCCTAAGCAGAATCCATGTGCATATCGAAATCAAAAATAGGTTCGAGACGTACCTTTTGCGGTCGGCGACAAATTAACGGTTGATTGTGCCTGGATTAGTGCCCTAAGTGTTGCACCTCTATCGGTATCCACACACAAGGACTGAGTTCTCCAACGATCCTAGTGCTAGCTTTCAGATCTTGGAATGTCTTTCTCGCGGTCGCCTTGAACAGAGAACTGTTCTCTTTTTTCTCCTTCTTATTAAAATAATAATGACGATCAGTTTGAAGCGTCTCTAGGGTTATTACTCATAACCCTACACTTCACTATTTTGGCCCCACGACATAACGACCTAGGCCTACGACGTCCTCTAAGTTGTCCACTTAATCGTGCATTTAATCGTTATCTCATAACATGCACGAATACTTAGATATTCGTAATAGGAGAATAAATAAAGCTCTACTTCCTAAGTAGATCAAGGGGCAGAGAAAATAAGAAATCAGTTCGTTATTTTGTGCGACCCTGTAGGTTCACTAGACATTAGCAGTGTGCCCAAAACTCTTTTGGCATACAAGTCATAAGCGGTCTCTAGCAAGACATTATGATTACCTAAATATAGTGAATGTTGATTTTTCAACACAACCTAATTCACAACTAATGTTAGAGTATCAATCTTAATTGGTTCTTAGGACAAATCACTAACAATCTCCCACTTGCACTACAACCAATTATACAAACTAAATCTCTTTGTCATTTGATATCTGAGTTAAGCATAAGGCAGGACAAGTGTCATCCTTATATAGCTCACACTCATTTTTTCAATACCGTAATTAGACTATCAAACAAAGTAATTGACTCTTCAACTCACTTAAGCATGGCCATACATTTCACAGTCTCAACTCTACGGGAGGCCATGATATCATACTCTTATTATATGAGAGGGACAAATCCCATCTTGTCTACTCACATCCCTCAGCACAATTCATGACATGCCCAGCCATTACCTTTATAATTATCAGTTACGGTTGACGTTTGGTAATATTAAAGCATGTCAATCCACATCTAGGAAACCATGATAGATTCAGGTCAAAGGACTATACTTTATAGCTGTGATGAGAAATACTGATGACATCATATAACAATCCTACAGTATTCTCATAGCGGGTCTGTCCAATACAATGTTCTCCAATATGTATTTTATGTAGTCAACATTTTATCTCTATATTCATGACCCGTGAAACTTGATCATCGGTTGACTCACATACTAGTCTCAAACACCATTGGCGTCCCAATGCACAATGATAATTGACTAGGGACATTTAGAATATCAATATCCATTCTATTAATAGAGTTTTCACGATCAAATCACGTATTTGATCTTCTATTAAGGACATTCAATATTTAGGGGATAAAGATTTCGCATTCAATCATATATTCAAATTAAATCAAAATCAAATATAACATATGTCTTATTAATAAACAATGAAAATGTATATTACATATACTCTCACTCACATCAAGACCAATCACTTATGTGTCTAAAGCCTAAAGCGTTACAATGATGCTCATGCTTAGGTCGTAGAAGAGCCTTCGTCAACGAATTAGCTACATGTAACTCTGTTGCAACTTTACACATTTTGACATCGCCTCTTTCAATGAATTCTCGAATGAGGTGATACTTCCTAAGTATGTGTTTGGTCTTCTGGTGTGACCCAAGCTCTTTAGCCAAAACTATGGCCCCATTGTTGTCACAATAGAGGTCCACTGGATCCGAACCAATAGGACTAATTCCCAGTTATTCTATGAACTTTCGAATCCATATAGCTTCTTTTGATACTTTTGAAGTAGCAATATACTCAGTTTCTGTCATAGAATCTACAATAGTATCCTGTTTAAAACTCTTCCAGCACACCGCTTCACCATTCACTTAAAAGACAAACCCTGACTGCGATCGAAGGTCATCTTTGTCGGTTTGGAAACTAGCATCAGTGTAACCACTTACAGTGATCTGTTCCTCACCTCCATAGACTAAGAATAAATCCTTAGTTCTTCTTAAGTATTTAAGGATATTTTTTACAGTTATCTAGTGAGCTTCTCTTGGATATGACTGGTATCTGTTTGTCATACTCAATGCATAAAAGACATCAGGACGAGTGCACAACATGACATACATGATGGATCCTATGGCTGATGCATAAGGAATCCTACTCATGCGATCTTGCTCATCTTGTGTTGAAGGACACTAAGTTTTGCTAAGACTTATACCATGTGACATTAGGAGAAAACCTTTCTTGAAATCTTGCATATTAAACCTATTGATGACTTTGTCAATGTATGTACTTTGACTCAGTCCAATAAGTCTCTTTGATCTATCTCCATAGATCATGATCCCCAAGATATAGTTTGTCTCTCCCATGTCTTTCATGTCTTAACTGACTGAAGCACAGAAATGTCGTTTCCAATGAGTAGTATGTCATCCACATACAACACTAGAAACACAATTGCGCTCCCACTAGACTTCTTGTATACACAAGCTTCTTCTTTGTTTCTAATGAAGCCAAACTCTTTGACAGTTTCATCGAAACGAATATTCCAGCTCTATGATGCCTACTTCAATCCATGATAGAACATTGAAACTTGCAAATCTTCTCAACATTGTCTGGTGATGTAAAGCCTTCAGGTTGTGTCATATACACATCCTCCTCTAGGTTTCCATTAAGAAAAGCTATCTTTACATCCATTTGTCATATCTCATAGTCATAGTATGTGGCAAACGCTAGGATAATCCAAATAGACTTGAGCATGGCCACTGGTGAAAAGGTCTAGTCATAGTCAATACATGAGTTTGTTTGAAACCTTTAACTACTAGTCGCGCTTTATGGATGTGAACATTTCCATCCATATCAGTTTTCTTCTTGAAAACTCACTTTCACCCTATAAGTTTGACACCTTTAGGTAGATCAATCAAAGTCCAAACTTTGTTTTAATACATTGAGTCAATTTCGGATTTCACGGCTGGAAGCCATTTATTGGAGTCTGGGCCCATCATAGCTTCCGTATAAGTCGTAGGTTCGTCATTTTCTATTAACAATAGATGATACATGAAAATCATATCACATAGGCTCATGATGTGTTCTTTCAGACCTACGAACTATAGGTGCCACTGGAATAGATTCTACGACTCTTCGTAGATCTAATTGAGGTTCCTCATGAACTGGAACACTCTCTTGTGGCACAATAACTTCTTCAATATTTACCTTACTTCCATTGGTTCATTTATTAAGAAACTCTTTCTCTAAAAAGACACCATTTCGAGCAACAACACTTTGTTCTCTGATCGGTTGTAAAAATAATATCATTTTCATTTCCTTAGGATATCCCATAAAGAAGCATTTATCAAATTTGGGCTCAAGCTTATCAGAAAGTAAACGTTTTACATAAGCTTCGCAGCCCCAAATTTTTAGAAAAGACATACTATGAATTTTTCATGTCCACATCTCATATGGTGTCTTCTCTACAGCTTTTGATGGACTTCTATTTAGTGTGAATGTTGCCGTCTCAAGTGCACAACCCAAAAAATATAATGGAGGATCTGAATGACTCATCATTGATTGAACCATGTCTAATAGAGTTCGATTTCTCCTCTCAGAGACACCATTCCACTGTGGTGTTCTAAGGGGAGTAAGCTGTGAAACAATTCCACACTCGTTAAGATGGTCATTGAACTCTTGACTTAGATATTCTCCTCCTTAATCAAATCGAAGAGCCTTGTATTCTTGCCAAGTTGATTTTGTACTTCATTCTGAAATTCTTTGAACTTTTCAAAGGACTTAGATTTATGTTTCATCAAATAAATATATCCATATCTATTGAAATCATCAGTAAATGTAATGAAGTACGGATAACCTCCTCTAGCTGTAGAACTTAGTGGTCCACACACATCAGTATGTATAATGGCCAATAATTTTTTAGCCATTTCACTTTGATTAGAAAAAGGAGCTTTTGTCATTTTACCAACTAAACAAGATTCACACTTATCATATGATTCAAAATCAAATAAACTTAATGGTCCATCACTATGGAGCTTGTGAATTCTTTTCTCGTTTATGTGACCTAATCGACAATGTCATAGGTAGGTCGGATTCAAATCATTAGATTTAAACCTTTTTGTATTGATATTATAGATTTGCACATCAAAATTGAGAACATATATCTCATCCACAATATGGGGGCCACCATAAAATAACCATTAAGATAAAATGAACAACTGTTATTCTTTATATCAAAATAGAAACCTTCCTTGTCCAAACAAGAAACAGAAATAATATTCCTACGTATAGCATGTACATAGTAGCAATTGTTCAACTCTAAAACCATGTCAGAAGATAAAGCTACATCATACGTTCCTACAGCTAATGCAGCAACTTTTGCTCCATTTCCAACGCGTAGTTCCACTTCACCTTTTGCTAGTGTTCTACTTCGTTTCAGTTCCTACACATTCATATAAATATGAGTACCACAACCGGTATTTAATACCCATGAAGTAGAACTGGTAGTAACATTTACTTCTATAACATAAATACCTGAAGCGAAAGTCTCACTTCACTTCTTCTTCAGATCCTCCAAATATTTCTCGCAATTCCTCTTCCAGTGTCCCTTGTTACCACAATAAAAGCAGACAGCATCAGCAGTCAGACCCGTCTTGGTCTTGGATTTGGGTTTAGGCTTAGTGGCCTTGCCCTTACCCTTGACCTTGCTTGGCTTCTTAAAGTCTTTCCCCTTTTGAACCATGAGAATATTAAGGGTAGGGTCCTTCTTGATATTCTGCTCTGCAGTTTTGAGCATCCCATGCAATTCAGTCAAAGTCTTATTCAGATTATGCATGTTATAGTTCATGACAAACGTGTCATAATCATGAGGCAATGACTAAAGAATAATGTCAGTAGCCAACTCTTGACTAATGGGAGAGCCCAGTCGCTCCAGGTTTTCAATATGACCTAACATCTTTATGACATGTAGCCTAACTAAGCTCACACTTGCTAGCTTACACTCAGTTAAGGCCTTTACCGTCTGGTACTTTTTAGTGCGTTCCTTCTCCTGAAACACATTTTTCAGGTTCATGATCATATCGTAAGCATAAATATTCTCAAACTGTTTCTGAAGGTCTGAGTTCATGGTAGCTAGCATTAGACAAGAGGCATCCAATGCATCATCGTTATGCTTCTAGTAAGCATTTCTTTCAGCATGGGAAACATTGGAAGCAGGTGCCTTCTAAGGGAGTGGTTTCTCCAGGACATAATCCCTTTTCTCCTGCTTGAGAACAATTCTCAAGTTTCTATACCAATGCAAAAAGTTTGAACCATTCAATTTATCCTTCTCAAGGACATATCGCAGTGAAAAGCTTGATGCGGAGATATTTGATATTATTTACAACAAATATGTAAAGTGAATTGTTCATTAATATAGTTTATAATCAACTCCCACTATACTTTAATAAAATGTTTCCCTATAACTATAGTGAACCAAGATCCATATTTCACCAAGACTCGAGTAAACTTTGGCTTACCGCTCAAGATTCAGTTATTTAGGTTAACAGCTCTTTGTCAATTGTATCGAATACAACTCTTAGTTGTTGGGTTTGACATCTCATGTCTTATCCCCTAACTAGATGCCTCAAGGCCTTAAACCGATTTGATAGCCTTGTTAAATAAACCAATCTTGACATATGGATAACCATTATCCATCCTACCTTACTCAAATAGTTAAAGACACCCTGCTTTGGCAGACCCATCTTTTGACGATTCAAGCATTGATAGGTGTATGATTGGAAAGGCATCGTATTAATACTTAATTTTATCAGGAATTTTCACAATGTTTCATACAGTGATGCATGTTATGAACATAATCTCTAATCATAATAAATACATAACAATTATACTGAGAACGAATAATCCATGCAGGGGTCAAGGGGGCTGTGCCCCCTTGCGAGGTTCGAAGGGGCAGTGCCCCTTGCGGGGTCAAGGGGCAGTGCCCCTTGCGGGGTCAAGGGGCAGAATTCTTAATTCTGTTTTAACAGGAATCTATCCACCCCCTTATATCGATCCTCTTAAGGCGAACGATTTCAACTAAATCGTCCCTAAGGTCGTTCATGCTTTGTTCTTTCTCAGAACTCTAAACAGAATTCGTAATTCTATTCTCTTAACAGAACATCTCTGGATCAATCACATTAATCCACATAATTACAGCAATTCAAGTTTGTTTCAATATGTGATTACTCGAATTGATCATATCAATTTGTATTCCCAATTCATCTAACCCCAATTAAGAATCACTCTAGGCATACATCACATGCATCGACAATTAAGGTTTTCTATTCAATTTTGATATAACACAAGCAGCTCTGACACCACTGAACGGTTTCATGGATTCATAAAACGCAGCGGAACAAAACCCTAAATAGAATCCGTGTGCATATCGAAATCAAAAATAGGTTCGAGACATACCTTTTGCGGTCGGCGACAAATTAATGAATGATTGTGTCTAGATTAGCACCCTAAGTGTTGCACCTCTACCGTTATCCACACACACGGACTAAGTTCTCCAATGATCCTAGTGCTAGCTTTCAGATCTTGGAGTGTCTCTCGCGATCGCCTTGAACAGAGAATTGTTTTCTATTTTTCTCCTTCTTATTAAAATAATAATGACGACCGGTTTGAGGCATCTCTAGGGTTATTACTCATAACCCTACACTTCACGGTTTGGGCCCCACGACAAAACGGCCTAGGCCCACGACGTCCTCTAAGCCGTCCACTTAATCGTTATCTCATAATGCGCACGATTACTTAGATATTCGTAATTAGAGAATAAATAATGTCATGCGCTCGCGCCCCGGGCACGAGCGCGCGACTCCATGCAAGCATAAACTCTCTCTCGAGGTCCCAAGATTCACATAGGTCGAAAGATGAACCATAATGATAGCAAGCGGAAGCGATAATATATCAACTCCTCCGTACAATAATAAAAAGGAACCAGGGTAACGAGAACGCCAGTAATATACATAACTTCCTATCCTGTTCACACAAAAGTGCCGACAAGTTAAACCAGCTGATCAGTAGGGGTGACAGGGTCAATACAAAGCGGATCACCACATCTCCCAAAGAAACAGGCATCGAGGTCATCATCAAAACATCAGACCAGAAGGACAGAGACTCCTAAGTCGAGCTACTGGAATCGTCAGTCTCCTCAGCATCCTCAGATGGTTCGTACTCCGAGAGAGTCTCAAAGCAAACCTCCACGGTGTCCTCGAGTACCTCGTCAGCTGACGGCTCCACCTAGTCGTCCTTAGTAGCCTCGATCTCAATGACCTCGTCAGTGTCCTCTAGGGTTGGGGCCCTCTCAAGAACATTCTTCGAGCTAGCTACTGACCCCTCAACCTCCATCGAATCCCAAGCTGGATGACACCAGTTAGGGATTACCCCACGGGGTACCTTAGTGGGCTTTAGTGGCCTCGTAGAAACGTCTCCTACCTTTCTAAATCAGGCCTCATACCTATGAAGCTTCCAACTGCTGTCACCCTCGTCGACCCAGACTACGGTACATTTCCTAACATACACCGTCTCATGTCCATCCGGGAACTCATCAAAATACACCGACATCTCTTTCGAGTCGTCAAATCTGATTGGCCACATTCTCAAGGCCTAGGATCTAAAAAATAAGGTCTCACAACGGGGTGAGATTTACATCTCAGTACGGCAGGTCCTAACCCTAAGTTAGGCTAACCGTACACTCAGGCAAATGCAATCAAGAGCCAGCGCACATGCAATCACATGAAACATTCAACAGTCATTATATAACACGCAGATGAAACGAGTGTCAAACATGTAGTCATGGTACCATATCACATCACTAGAATCAAACACACATTGCCATGCCAAATCACACTTTTCACCCTTCCAATCCTCCTCATTTTCACGCCCGCGTTTAGAATGCCTCAAGCTCGGTCTGCGTAATTGCGCCTCGGATCATCACATTGACAAACCCGCGAAAACGCATCAGGTTTTCAATTTCACTCCAGGCCTGTGTCGACACATCTCAAACTCCGTCCCACGTTTCAACTCATCAGGACTATGGCAATCTCAACCCCGCGTTTTGTACGCCTCAGGGTATCACTCAACTCAGCGCCTCAGGGTATCCATCCACACAACCCCGCGTCTCAACGCCTCAAGGTGTCATAATTTCTCAGACATGCCACATGCTCATTTCAATTCATAATACATGCTCAATTTCAAACTCATGCAACGAGCAACACATCAATAGCATGCAAGGCAATTAAATTCAACATTCAAATGCAACAATCATCTCATGACACAAGCATTGTCAAGCATTCAAGTCATATATATCTTTCTAGGACATACATTGGACAATCACGTTATAATCTTTCACGAACCAATCAAATTTGCACTCAATTCACCCAATCGAGTCTAATCTTCCTATCCAAGGTATGGAAACTCCTTATCTCAGGCTTAATTCAATACAATCCTTCTTCCAAGCACCTCAAGGGTTCAGTTCTAATGATCCAAAAACATATCCGCCGCGCAACATAAGGAAATTCATCCAATCCGTCAATTTTCCTTGCTCAATTCATCAATCCATGAAGCATGAACCTCATTGACATATTAATTGGCGTCCTCATACATCTCAATGATGAAATTGGAGCTCATTTGAATCCCAAACAACTCCTATGATCGCGGCATGAACAGAACTGAACAGGGCATTTTTCGGTTCTGTTTAGTTCCCAACTAATCAGCCCATAAACCAACCTTAATCATCAATTTATCCATCAATCTACTTACTAATACTTAGTTCTAGATGTTAGAGAGTCTCACAGAAAGTTTGAAGTCAAGGCGACGCCGAAAAGACTTTGAACGACGCCGGTTCCTCCAAGTCCTCCGAAGGTCAGTTTTCTGCCCTTCAAACACAAGACCCATTTAGGGTCAAGACTCCATCGAATTTACTCAAACTTTTTACCACAACTGTCTATGTGTCCTCTAAATTTTCACAAAATTTGACCTAAAAAGTCAAAAGATTCGGGGTCCTACGGAGCCTAAATAGTGGCTTACCTCCAACTACGACGGTTTTTGTCGACTTCCAAGAGAATGGCCGGACAAGACTCCTCAGTGGGTCAAATGACCTAATTCCACTTGGAGGATGTCGGTAAGAGGATGAGGAATGGATTGGTGGTTGGTTTGGATCCAGGCGGTGGCCAGAAGTGGCTGTGGACGGCGACGAACGGGCGGCCTATGGCTGGTCGACGGTGCAGCTTTCAGCAGCAAGAGAAGAAGAAGAAGAAGAAGAAGGTGATCGACAGATTGGAGGGGGGGTTCGACCAAAGAGATAGAGAGTGAGGTATATACTCAATTTCAAGAGTCAACTATGTTTGAATGGTAGGTTAAAAGTGTCCCCATCTACATCTGGGCTTTAATCCTTTGACAGTTGCCCATGTGTCAATCATTATTACATCCAATGGCTCTCCTTCCCTTTGATTTTCGGCAGCTATAAAGGGGCTTCAATGACTAAAATGCTCTTGTCCAATTATTAAGGCAAGGCTAAGGCTTGGAGGTAATATGGTAATTTTACCCCCGACATCCGGAACGTCGTTTTTCTGACTCCAATTTTCTTCGATAAGGCGACGGCCAATCCAATTATAATGTTGGAATTCTTGATTCTCCATTTTCAAATTTCAAGACTCGTTTCTGAATCCTTTCTCTATCAGACGTAATTCCAGCCTATCTCGAACTGACGAGCGGTTTTTGCAGATGTTACACGTATCGACCCTATGATTCATATCACAATTAGGACTCGTCAATTCATGGCGACTTTGGTTGTCATGTAATTGTGAGGGTCTATCACGAGTTCCGAAGGTCACGATCGTCACTGTTCGATTTAGAAAGTTTTTGCAAATTATACATTGGTTAAGCGGCATCACCCGCGCTCCAATTGTATAACGCTAGCAATGCATTCCTTAATCGTTCTTAAATCGACCTTTTTTTTTGCTCTAAATGTCCCCTCGACAATCATTTTGGTCAAAGCACAATTTCCTATTTGAGTTCCCTAGGTCTACGTACTTTGTCTCGCGTTAGCCTTCCCCTTTTGGTCAGTCAACTCAAGATTGATTAGATCGGAGTGAGATACGACTAAAATACATCGTTAGATACTTTCTCATTAATGAGTCTTGAAATGACAGGAAAAATCAAAATGTTACAGCTCTTCCCCCTTACAAAAATTTCGTCCTCGAAATTTACATTAAACCCAGTTACTCAAACAAATAGGGGTATGGATGCCTCATCGTTTCCTCGCTTTCCCACGTAGCACCTTCGATTCCATGGTGCTCTCGGACAATTTTAACCAATGGAATCATTTTATTCCTCAGAATTTGCTCCTTTCGGTCTTCAATCCTAACCGGCTTCTCCACATAGGATACTTTGTCATCCACTTCTATGACCTCGTAGTCCAATACGTGCGTCGAGTCCGGCTCATACTTCCATAGCATTGACATATGGAAGATGTTGTGCACTTGGGATAGATTAGGCGGCAAGGCAAGTCTGTAGGCTAAGGTCCCAATTCGTTCTAAAATTTCAAAAGAACCTACATACCTTGGGCTCGGTTTTCCTTTCTTTTCAAATCGGGATAATCCCCTCATCGGCAACACCTTAAGGAAAATATGATAGCCCACTTGAAACTCCAAAGGCTTACGTCGTTTATCCGCATAATTCTTCTGACGACTCTGTGCCGTCTTCAGTCTATCTCTAATTATCTTTACCGCTTCCACCGATTGCTCTATCAACTCTGGGCCTGTGATACTTCTTTCTCCAACCTCGTCTTAACAAATCGGGGTTCTGCAAGCCCTTCCGTAAAGCGCTTCAAACGGTGCCATTCGAATGCTCTGCTGATAGTTGTTATTATATGCGAACTCTACCAAATGCAGCTAATCCTCCCATCCACCTTTGAAGTCTATTACGCATGCTCGTAACATGTCCTCGAGCATCTGAATTGTCCTCTTTGATTGTCCGTCCGTTTGCGGATGGTATGCCGTACTAAATTGTAGTCGAATTCCCATGGCATCTTGAAGACTTTTCCAGAAGTTCGCTGTGAACTTAGGGTCTTTGTTTGATGTGATCGTCACAGGTACTCCATGTAGTCTCACTATCTGTCACATATACAATTCGACATATCTGTCCATCGCGAAATCCTTTCACACAGGGATGAAGTGTGCAGACTTGGTCAATATGTCCACGACTACCCAAATAGAATCATGGCCTCTCTGGTTCCTTGGGAGTTCCATCACAAAATCCATCGTTACATGCTCCCATTTCCATTCAGGAATTTCTAGTGGCTGTAATAATCCACCAGGCTTACAGTGTTGGGCTTTCACCTGTTGGCATGTCAAGCACTTTGCCACATACTTCGCCACATCCACTTTCATCTAGTTCCACCAATAATGTTGACGCAAGTTCTGATACATCTTTGTGCTTCCTGGGTGGATACTATAATTGCTCATATGAGCCTCTGATAAAATCATTTCTTTGAGTTCTTCGTCCTTTGGCACGCATAGACGTTCTCGAAATTTCAAGATTCCATCCTCTAATACTTGAAATTCTGGTTTCCTTTTTGTCGCGTCCATCTTCAGGATTTTTTGAATTTCTGGGTCTGTGTGCTGCAATACTTTTACCCTTTCCTGGACCTTAGGTTCTATTCTCAGTGTGGCCATCAAACTGGATAACTGGCAGGCTTCCAATCTGAACTCAGAATCCCTTAAGTTCTCGAATAACGACCACCCTTTCACCTGTAGACAGGCAATGCTCGATTTCCGACTGAGCGTATCCGCGACTCTATTTGCCTTCCCAGGGTGATATAGTATGTCGCAATCATAATCCTTAAGGAACTCCATCCATCGACGCTGCCTCATATTTAGTTCGTTTTGGGAAAACAGATATTTCAAGCTCTGGTGGTCAGTGTAAATCTGGAACTTCTCGCCACACAAATAATGCTTCTAGATCTTCAGAGCAAAGATGATCGCTGCTAATTCCAAATCGTGAGTCAAATAGTTCATCTCATGCGGTCTCAATCGTCGGGACGCGTAGGCCACTACTTTTCCATGTTGCATTAACACACAGCCTAGTCCCTTCAGCGAAGCATCGTTATATATCTCATAGCCTCCAGGTCCTGATGGAATTGTCAACACTGGTGCGGTTGTCAACCGATACTTGAGCTCTTGGAAACTCCTTTCGCACTTATCTGTCCATTCGAACCTCGTTTCTTTCTTAGTCAATCTCGTCAGTGGCATATCTATGGATGAAAATTTCTCCACGAAACGTCTGTAATATCCTGTCAATCCTAGGAAACTTTGGACTTCTGTGACTGTAGTAGGTCTAGGCCAATTCATAACAGCTTCGATTTTCGCAGGATCCACCGCAATTCCTTCTTCAGATACTACATGATCAAGAAATGCCACTTTATTCAATCAGAACTCACATTTGCTAAACTTAGTGTAAAGCGAGTGACCCCTCAGGGTCTGCAAAACAGTCTTCAAATGCTTTTCGTGTTCTTCGTTACTCCTTGAGTAAATTAGGATATCATCAATAAAAACTATGGCAAATCTATCTAATAATTCCTTGAACACCCAATACATCAAGTCCATAAATGTGGCTGGAGCAGTGGTCTGTCCAAAAGGCATCACAGTGAATTCATAATGACCATACCTTGTCCTAAAAGCGATCTTAGGTATGTATTCTTTCTTAATTCTCAACTGGCGATACCTTGTCCTCAGGTCAATCTTAGAGAATACCGCAGCTCCTTACAACTGATCAAACAGGTCATCAATTCTTGGTAGTGGGTATTTATTCTTCACAGTTACTTGATTCAACTATCTATAATCGATGCATAGACGCAAGGACCCTTCCTTTTTCCTTACAAACAACACCGGTGCTCCCCACGGTGAAGCACTCAATCGAATAAATCATTTGTCAAGTAATTTCTGCATTTGCACCTTTAACTCCTTCAGTTCGGATAAGGGCATCCTATAGGGTGCCTTCGAGATTGGCTCCGTTCCGGGAGATAACTCGATCACGAATTTTATCCCTCGCTCTGGTGGCAATCCTGGCAACTCTTGAGGAAATATGTCAGGAAACTCACGCACTACTAGGATGCTTTCTAGTTTGGGCTCCTCGACAGTCATGTCCATAACTGCGACCAAGTACGCCCGACATCCTTCAATCAACAACTTCGTCACTTCAAGGGACGAGACTAAAGGAATTGAGGTTCCTCCTCGACTTCCCACAAATTCGAAACTAGGGCGACCTTTTGGATAGAAACGAATTATCCTACGACCACAATCCACTATTGCCCCCTGTTTACCCAACTAGTCCATTCCTATGATTATATCGAAGTCACGACTGCATCTTATTTAGGCCACAAGCGGATGATGCAATGCATCGTAGTCATACGTATCTTCATGAAAAAGGGTTACGGTGCCCGACGTGCATCTAACGACGACCACCCACAGTAACATCCCCACAAGTGTTTCGTACGCGAGTTGTTTCCGTATGTGTTAGAAACATTGGGCGAGTCTATCGGTTCGTGTGATAAGCTTCACTTGATTTCTAAAACCAGGTGTAAACCTAAGTCTCCTTGTCATACGACTTACGTCGTGCTTTTGATTACTTGCTCGTTTCTCAAACATGAGTAAACCTGTCAAAATGGATCATTAACCCATTCTTAACCCATATATGATGGAATGGTTCATAAATGATTAGTTATACTCAATAGATGGGTCATAAATGTGTTTGAAAACAGTATAGGTATTAACTAAGTTTGCAATTCACTTAAACTCAACCCCACCTCTATGACTCTTTTCATTCTCTCTCTCTCACACTCATTAGTCACACACTGACTTACTCCACGCTTTCATCAGTTTATGAGTTTTTTGTTTAATTATCTATTTGGATCAGACTATTTATAACCCGACCAGGCTTAATCCTTGGATGGGTTTAGACACAAGGATTTTTTTTTTTTGTTTTTTGGAAATTTCTAGACAGAGTTTTTTTTTTGGGGGGGGGGGGGGGGGGGGGGGGGGAAATACACAGGAGTTGCACGGTGCATTATTGAGGGCATTAATTCATGGACATTCCTCAATTACAGAGACTAATCATGGGTGTTATTCTCCATTTGGGATGGATCTCACTTTTAGTCTTGTCCGGCGTTCTCATTGGTGTTCGTACGGCTTCTGCATATTTTTTTTTTATAGTATAAACGCCCTCCTGTTCTCTCTCCCTCCCCTTCGAAGTCCATCTCAAATGATTGATAGATTTAAAAGTCATACGGATTCCTGGAAGAGCGCCGCGATAATCAAAATCATTCCATCAACATCACTTGCAGAGAAAGAAAGAAAGAAAACAAACCCCATTCCTTATCTAACGGATCCCGAGCGAATGTTCAGAGAGAGCAGTGGGGAAGAGGGAGGAAGGAAGGAAGGAACAAAGTCATATCTGCACATGAATGAAGGGAAAGGAAAGGCTCGGCTCACATGGGTGATGCATGAACTCCCCCACCTCCCGCATTAACAAAACAGGAATGGCAGTTTCTCAGTAGCACTCGTCTCACCGATTCCAATGGAGCCAACGCTCAGTCGCTCACCCTAATAATTGCAGATGATGATGGCAATGATGACGATGAAGATTCCACATTGGACGCGCTTCTTAGTTGGCTTGACTTCCGTATCAATCAACCCTCCTTCTTCGTACTGCAATTCTACAGACAGACAGAGGGAGAAAGAGAAAGAGACAGAGACAGACAGATGAGAGTTCATACTTGACTCTGACTTTCTGCATCCTGATTTGGTTCTATATACCTGATTTAGTTAATGCATGTAAGATAGTTGGTATTCAATAATCTGCAGTCCCCTTTACTTTATGGGAGACTCTTATGTGGAACGTATCTCAGCGTCATGTGTTTAGTACTTTGTTCATATCCCTCTCTTGATCCAGCCTTTCCATTTTCCACAGCTAATATGTCGGGTTAGGGTCCGCTCGGCTCGGTTCGGCTCGGTTCGGCTCGGCTCGGCTCAAGCAAAAGTGAGAGTGACAATGTCGAAAGAGTTTTCCTTTTATGGGTGGGGGGATACCTCAGATCGAATTCAGTTGGCGATTCTGTGATCCACTGATGGACGAATTATAGGGTCACAACTTTAGTTATTTTCGTAGCTATTTTACAGTACGTCGTAACATAGAAAACTCTGAAGGTTTTACGCTCAATGCGTGAGATTTTATTCTTTTTATTTATTTGTACGACGGTCTATCGATGACCATAGTCATAGGTTGAATCCATCTCATCTCCGTTCATGTATCCACGTAATCAATAAGCCAGATGAACCCAAATCGTGTAGATCGGGATCCAGGCACAAGAGAATTCGCGAAAATGGACAGCATACCCAAACGTTTCCCTCAAACTATACTTATGTTCCACTTGTTTCGGAAAGATGAATGATATGAAAAATAATTTCCTAAAAATGATATTTGCATTCGTTTGTAATTATCGCTTACCTGCTTCCTTCTTCCACCCATAACTTCATCTCGGCAATTTGAAAAATATAAAGAACGTCATTTAATTCAAGAGGATCCGAGAAAATATTATGTACGATTCTGCAGGTCACTATTGGAAACTAATGGAAAAAAAATTATGCACGATCCCTTATATTAATATTAACGAGTTTCTAATGTTTCAAGCTAAAAGACTCGAAGACTGAATTCTGAAAATTAAAATATCAAAAGTTAAAAATCACCCCAAATAGAGCAAACATTTGGAAAATTCTGCAGTTTCCGGTAGATTGACGAGGCTGCGATGGGTGAGCTCATTTTCAAATCTTTGGGTTTCGAATGAATTGAGTAACCCTAATTCAGTGAATTGAATATACTTCATACTGCTATCAAATCTTTGGGTTTCGAATGAATTGAGTAGCCCTAATTCATTGAATTGAATATGCTTCATATGAAGCTATCAAATATATGAGTTTCGAGCGAACTGAGTAGCGCTAATTCATCGAATTGACTATATACTTCATGCTGAAGCGAGCATAACATTTTTATGTAAACACATAAAAGATACATTTGTACTCGTTGCCACTCCCGCTCTTCGATTAAAAGAATTGCTTCTACTTAGCACTCTTAAAGCTTTTGAGATAAGGTCTTTACTCCAGTTTGAAAAAAGAAAAATATCGAGGTATTTCTAATATTTGATGACGGTATTACTACGAAATATATCCATATATTTCATTTGAGTGTATGATATGTTTGTGAGTCCTTTTAGTACCTTGTCGTATCAGCAAAGAGATGTCAAGACATGATGGCAGTCCATGAAGGCCAGCTATGTATTGGCAAAAACCAAGACGGAGTACGAGGAAATCCATGACGTAAGACATTGCAATTATGTAATAAGGTCATTTGGAGTGGAACCGGTGGGGAAGAAGAGTAACATAAGAGCATGTGAAATAACTATAATTTCTAAGAAAAAACTTGTACGAAATCTTGTTAGATGTGTCAAAATTCGTCTAAATGAATCATAAATACATTTTTAACCCGTATAAGATGGGCTGAATTATTATATGTGTTATTTAGTTGTATTCAATAAATGGTGTTTAAGCATAATATGAATGTTGAATACGTCGTAAATTGATCATAAATGGGATAACAACTTCCTTAGATCCAACTCAGCTCTATAAATCTCTTTTCATTCTCTCTTACCCTTACTCAATCTCGTGTGCACTCACTCCACCTCAGTTTGATTATGAGTTATCCTAGATTTGGTTGAATATGGAAGTGAGTTTTTCTGATTTTGTTGAATATGGAAGTGTTTTAGGAATATGTGTTGGGTTGGGTATGGGTCACTACATTGGCATTGGAATAAATCGGTCAAAAAAGGGTTAAATGAACCTATTTGGGTTGGACCATTTATGACCTAATTCAAATTTGACCAGATCCACCAATTTGACGGGATTTAAGTCTCGTGAACCCGATAATGTCCAGTTCTTTCACTTGTACATCTAACTTCGACCTAAAAAAATTCACACGTATCTGTTGAGATTTGAATGAGTGACATCCAAATCTCGAACCGCGTCTTACAAGGATGGATAGTTGCCATGCCCCAAGCATTGTAAGTGAGGATCTTTAGGGCTTGCATGGCAACGATTCTGATCCGAAAAATGATTCTGATTAGAATTGATTTTTTTAATTATGTTCCTGGATGAATTTTAGAGAATCAGAATATGTTTGATAACTACATAAAATTTTTGTTCTTGAAACAAAAACGTGTTTGATAAACTGCACAAAATTTTTATTCTCAAAAATGATTTCTCTTGCCAAGTTTTGTCATTTAAGTCGAATAATTACGTAGTTATTTTGTGAAGTTTTCTCCAGCATTTTGGATTAATTGAAGGTTAATTCATATCGATTCTCTTATATAACATATTGCATATTGCACATAACAGTTTTTTCATGCTATTCCATCTAATTTTCATGTCATAATGAGTCATTTTAATCTTAAAAAGGAGAGATCATGTTGGGTTAGTGTGATTTTAGTTAGCTCGGGCCCTCTCTAGTCTATAACAAATGGCAATGAGGGAATATCAAATTCAATCTTAGTGTGATCGATGGCATGTGTATGTGTACATGTAAATAGAGTTGCCACCAGTCCTTGAAAAAGGTAGACAAGAAACATTATTAAATGATCGAGAGAAAACTTTGATTCTACACAACCAGAGAAATCTAGGGTCTAGGGAATTGGTTACGCCGGTATTTCCATCGATGTCCTTTTGGCACTAAAGTTAAGTGTTTACTAATTATGTTTCTTTTAAAATTTCAATTGATTTATAAACCTATGAGGCAAGCCAATGCTAAGTTTTCATGCAGATTGATTTTGTCTTTTTTCAATTTTCTAAAACTAAACTAAGTTTAAAGTGCCTGTTTACAGAAAAATAAAAAATAAATCTAAGGTACCTAAACCTAGGCAAATCACAAACAATGAAATGAAGCGCACAATCAAGGAAATATGGTTACTTGATTTAGGGATAAATCGCTTCATAAAACCATAATGATGCGCACAATCACAAACCATGGCATTGATAAATCGCTTCATAAAACCATAATGATGCCCTATGGGTTTAGGGAAATATGGTTCGTATTTAATTTCAAAAGTGTTTATGATTTTCCTAAAAAAAGAATAAAATCTATGAAATTTAAAGCCAAATTTATGAAAATGGGGTCCAACTAACCTCATATAAGTTGCTTCTATTTTTATGAATGAAAGTTTTCTTTTTTTAATTTTTTTTAAATTTATTTCCTTTATTATCTTACATATTTTCTTTGAAAATGAGACTTTGTTCCGTTTTAGGTCGAAGAAAAGTGATAAGAGAACTAAAAAGAAAAAGTATGAGATGTGATAGTTTATTATATTTTGTAATTCCCAAAAGTGATTCTTTTTTTTCAAAATTAATTTTTTTTCTTGTTTTTGTGCCAAATTTTTTTTCAAGAATAGAATCGAAATTTTTATATTAAATATGAGTCTTATCATTTTTTGTTTTGAAAAATAAAATCAGATAATCAAAATTGTTGTCACGAGAGGAACATCAATCAAACACGAGAGGATGGGCGACATTTAATCTTGTCTCCCGTGTTTGGCTATTTTTAATGCTTTCACCCATCCCACGACATGTCATTTTCTACAAAGCCAGACTCCAGTGGGGAGCTTCCTCTCCTCCCTCGCTCCCCCGGTTTCCTGGAAAGCCAAAACGAGCCAACCCACCTTTCCCGCGGCTTCACCTCCTCTCTTTCTCTCTCTTGCAATTTCAAGTGGGAATATATATTTATATATATATATATATATATACCGTAGCCATAATCATGTGTTTGACCAGTACTTCCCCTTGTATTTTCCCCATTCTTTACACACCTGTGAGTATAAATAACTCCCCAAAGCATAGTCCCTGGCCATCATCTTCATCCCCAGTTCTAGAGAGAGAGAGAGATGGTCATGAACAACCTAGTGAAGAAAATGTTGTGCTGCGGGGCCAAAAGCTTTGCCTCGGTCGATGCTGAAGAGGCAGCTGTCCCGGAAGGCCGCGTCCGCGTCTACGTGGGCAAGGACGTCCCTTGCAAGCTCGAGATGGAGGCCAACTACCTGAACCACCCTCTGTTCAAGAACCTGCTCCGGCTGTCGGAGGAGGAGTTCGGTTACTCCTACGACGGCGCGCTGAGGATCACCTGCGAGATCGACCTCTTCCAGCACCTGATCCACCTCCTCAAGACCAGCAACCCCACCGCGCATTACATGGAGCTTCCCAATCTCATCTCCAAGTTCCACACCAGCGGTGATGACACCGGCCACGTCGAAAGCGCCAGACACTTGCCTCGTCGCTGTCGATGAATCTAGGTCTCCTCCTTGAATTTTTTTGGTCCTGAACAAGTGAACATCATTCTTTTCATGCACTCATAGAGGTGGAGCTTGCTTATGGATTTTGTATGGCTCGATTCCGTCTCCCCACCGTTAAGTTGTAGAGAGAGAAATTCTTTTTGGCTATGTGATGCTCGCGACGTGAGCATAGAAGCCACTTAAAGTTGTGATTGTACACACAGATACAATGAAATCAATTCATCGAATCGCTCATATATTCTCGGACATGTTCGGGTTCCCATTGTTGTTCGGCGTTGTCACGCTATTTTTCCGTCAAGTCTTTATGGTCCCGGCACGTCTTTGTCATCCTTCGGTAAACCGAGCATGCACTGATCTAGTAAGTATATTGTTTTGGACGGCGATTGTCTTCCGTTCAAATGATCTGCGACCGCCAATAAGTAAAAGAGTTAGGATGATTGACGTCCACATCAATAATTTTTGGCCGAATGAACTTAATTGGCAAAATATGAAAAGATTTATGACTTAATTGATAAAACTGAAATGTTTAGGATTGAATTGACAATAGTGCAATAAATTTACGACTTTTTAGATCATTTTCTCATTTTCCGAGAAATGAATAATGTGGAAAATATTTTTCTAAAATTGATGTTTGTATAACTTGAAATAATTAACTAGTAGAAAATGACCTTTTATTGTTTGAAAATTACCTATACTTTCAGCTGCTTCTTTCTTCTACTTATAACTTCATCTCAGCAATTTACAAAATAAAACTAATTTCATTTAATTCATGAAAATTTAAGAAAAGACTATGTACGATTCTGCAAATAAATATTGGAAAATAATCAAAGAATTATGCATGATTCCACGTATTAACGTTAAGAAGTTTCAAATGTTTCAAGTTAAGACAGCTCGAAGTTTGAATGTTTGCAAAATAAAACATTGGGAAATTTTGCAACTTCCAGTAGATTCACGAGCCTGCGACTGTGGGAGCTCGTTGTCGAATCTTAGGGTTTCAAATGAACTGAGTAGCCCAAACTCAGTGAATTGAATATACTTCATACTGAAGCGATCATAACATCTTTATGCAACACACAAAAGATATATTTGTTCTTAAAGCTTTTGAGATAAGGTCTTTACTCCAGTTTGAAAAAACAAAAATATTTAGGTATTTCTAAAGTTTGATGATTTTGTTTTTACGAAATATAGACATGTATTTTATTCGATCACATGGTATGTTATTAATCATTTTAAGACCTTGTTGGACCAGCGAAGAAAAGTCAATATATGATGCAGTCCGTGAAGACAAGCTATGTATTGGCATAAACCAAGACGGCGGAGTACGAGGAAATCCACGAAGTAAGGCATTCCAATTATGTTATAAGGTCATTTGGTTTGGAGTAGGGAAAATCGTCTAAAAAGTCCTAAACCTATTACACTTTTGCTATACAATCCTAAACCTTATAATTTTGTCAATTCAGTCATAAATATTTTCACATTTGACCAATTCAGTCATAAACCTTTTTTGTTTCTATTCAGAACAAAAACTTTTGTATTTATGCCAAATCAGTCCTTTCGACCAGCACGGATACCAGTCGAGCCTGACGTGGATGCCGACACTAATGTGAATTAGTTTTAAATAAGTTTTTTTTTTGTCTTTTCTTTCTCCTCTTTCTTTTACATTCTTCTTCATTGAGCATGCCGCCGAATCAGACTAGGGCCGATGAGGACCTCGATAAACTCAGGCGAGCTTTCCCCCACTAGACACTAGCACGGACAAGGCTCGCTGATGTTGGGCAAGCCCTTGCCTAGACCCGTGAGAGCTCACTAGTGATGACGAGGCCTCATGACGTTGGGAGAGACGTGACCTTTCCCAGATCTGGCACCGCCACCATCGCTGGGCAAGGCCAACTTGGGAGACTTGGATAGGGAAGGAGGGGCTTGGGTTCGAAGTTGAAAGAGGTATGGGGCAAGCTGGAATCAGAGGTGGTAGCGATAGCGTGGGCGATGGTGAAAGTTCAAGCGTCGAGGCTGGTGATGATAATGTCAATGGAGGTGAAGTCGCTGAGAAGGTGTTGCCTTATGAGTTCCAGTGTGGAGCTTTGCTCCGGTGTTGACTCCATCAATTTGTCTTTGAGCCATCTCTTATGTTCAAATCGTGGAAAGATGGAGAAGAAGAAGAGAACATATTGTAATACCATACCCTACAAGGACTAAAGTCAATCGTGAGAGAGAAGAAAACAATCGCATCGCCCAGCTCGCCAGATATGGGCGAGGCCGAGCTCACTTAGTAGCCTAAGGCATAGACGCGGCGATGGAGGCGGGGATCTATAGAAGGTGATTCGTGGAGGCTTAAGGTTGAGAAGGGCCGTCGGGAGCCACACAGACGATGCCGTTCATGTTCGGTGATCGGTGGCGTTTTGAGACGTCGGCTTTGGAGGAGCTCTCGTTAAGTTGGGTGAAGAAGAAGGAATTAGGTCGGCTGGTCTTCCTGCTGGAGGAAGAAGATGAAAAATAATAATAAAAAATGCAAAAATTATTAAAAATTGCCTCGTCAGTGCCCGCCAGTAGACATGGCCACAGTTCAGGAACCTTCGGTTCTGGTTGTGGTCATGGCTGAATCGGAACCTTCCCTTTGAATGACAGTTACGGTTTCGTGCGATTCTGATTGGGAATCGGCGGTTCAAGGGCAGGTTCCGATTCACGAAACCGCCAATTTTGATTTTTGAAAATACTTTTTAAATAATAAAATTTTAAATTTTAAAAATAATAAATTATGAAATAAAAAATAGTAAATTATCAATTATAAATTATAATCAAATTGTACGTTGTACTCGAATTTAGGGGAAAAAAAGGGGGAATACGCTTGAACTTAATGAATTATCATTAAACGCCTACATATCTTATTGGGATAGAAGAATAGAGCCCATGTAGTTCTTTTACCTTTGATAATCTCAATTTACCTAATCGTCAATCGTCTCTACCCATTCTGGTACCGTGGCGGTATCTCCGACATCATCATTGAAGAATTCGCCTTTAATGTTGTTTACAAAATAAATCTTTACAAGCAAAAAATTGATTAAGCAACTTATAGGTAGAATTCCAACAAGTCGGAACATCTTTTGGAAATCTTTACTCATCCATGTTGTTTATAAAATTTGCTCCATTCTTTCATAAGTTGGGGATGACTCCACAAAAATCAAAATTGCTCTTTTTATTGGGGTGAGAAAAGCATCAAGAGCTCGTAAACTGTGGCATTCTGATTTTTCCCGTTATTTCGAGGCTTATTAATGAGAATATATCTAACGATGTCTTTCAGTCGTATCTCGCTTGGATCTGATCAATCTCGAGTTGGCTGACCAAAAGAAAAGGCTAACGCGAGACAAGGTACGTGGACCTAGGGAACTCAAATAGGAAATGACACTTTGACCATAAGGATTGTCGAGGGGACATTTAGAGCCATAAAAGATCGATCTAAGAACGATTAAGGAATACATTGCTAGCTTTATACGATTAGAGCGCAGGTGATGCTGCTTAGCCAATATATAATTTGTAAAATTTTCCTAAATCGAACGATGACGATCGAGACCGTCAGAACTAGTAATAGACCCTCGCAATTGCATGACAACCAAAGTCGCCATAAATTGACGAGCCCTAAGTGTGATATGAATCACAGAGTCGATACGCATAATGCCTGCAAAAGCCGCCTGTTAGTTCAGAATAAGTTGGGATCACATCTGATAGAGAAATGATTCAGAGACGAGTCTCGAAATTAGAAAATGGAGAATCAAGAATTTTAACATTATAATTAGAATGGTCGTCACCTCATCGAAGAAAATTAGAATTAGAAAAACGACGTTCCAGACGTCGAGGGCAAAATTACCATTTTGCCCCTCAATCCTTAACCTTGCCTTAATAATTGGATGAGGGCATTTTGGTCAATCACAATACCCCAAGGCTGCTGAAAATGAGGAAAAACAACAGCCCTTAGATGAAGACTTGATTGACATGAGGACAAATGTTAAAGTATTATGCTTTGGCATTTATTGAACCATTTTTAACCTATCATTCTTCATGGTTGACTCTCCAAATTAGTGTATATCTCTCTCTCACTCCCTCAGCCAAGCACCATCTTCAATCTGCCATCTTTTTCTTCATTCTTCATCTTCAACTTCAAACCGAGAAGCTCCATAGCAGACCGATTCTGCCCACCTCCATCGCCGCCGTCGACCGCTACTTCCGGCCACCACCCGAGCTCGAGCCGACCACCAGCCTCTTTTTCATGCTCTTGCCAACAACCTCCGACTTGAATCACGGCATTTGACCCACTGAGGAGCTTCGGTCGGCCATTCTCCCAAAAGTCGACGAAAACCGTCGCAGCTGGAGGTAAGCTGCTGTTTAGACTCCATAGGACCCCGAAACGTTTGAATCTTTCGGCCAAATTGTGTGGACATCAAGGGGACATGTAGAATGAGTTGTGATAAAAATTTTGGATGAATTTTAGGGAGTTTTGACCCCAAATAGGTCTTGTATTTAAAGGGCAAAAATTGACCGGTTGAGGACTTAGAGGAACCGACCCCGTTCGCGGACCAATTGACGTCGCCTTGAGCTCAAATTTTTGGTGAGGCTTCCTAACTCCTAGTACTACATGTTAGCAAGTAGATTAGTGGTTAAATTGAGGACTTAAGATAGTTTAAGGGCTGATCAATGGAGGTATGCACGAAACCAAAAATGCCCTGTTTCGATTCTATGCAAACCGAATTGTCGGGGGATATTAGAAGTTGAAATTGTGCTCGAAATTCATCGTTGACAAGTATGAGGATGTCAATTGATATGTCAATGAGGTGTATGTTTAGTGAATTGACGAATTGGACGAGAAAATTGACCAATTGGATGAATTTCCTTATGTTGCGCGGCTGACTTGTTTTTGGACTATTAGAACCAAACCATTGGTGTTCTTGGAAGGACATTTTTGCTGAATTAATCTTGAGGTAAGAAGTTTCTAAACCTTGGCTAGGAGGATTGGACTCGTTTGGGTGTATTGGATGTGAATTAAGTTGGTTCTCATGAATTATGGTGTGATTTTCCATTGTGCGACCTCAAGAAGTGTAGATGGCTTAAATGCTTATTGAATGCTTGTGCCACGAATTGATTACCACATTTGAGTGTTGAATTTAATTGTCTCACACGCTATAGATGTGTTGCTCGTTGCATGAGTTTGCACTTGACCATGAGGTTTTGAATTGAAGTAAGTATTTGACATGTCTGAGAAACTTGTGACACCCTGAGGCGTTGAGACGCACAGATGTGTGGAATTGTACCCTGATACGTTGAGACGCGAGGTTAAAATGGCCAAAGTCCTGATGCGTTGAGACGCGGGACGAAATTTAATATGTGTCGACACAGGCCTCGAATGAAATTGAAAACCCGATACGTTTATGCGGGTTTGTCGATGGGATGCTCTGAGGTGTAATTACGCGGATCGAGCCAAGGCGTTCTAAACGCGGGCGTGAAACAATGAAGGCTTGGAAGGGTGGAAGGTGTAACCCGTATTGGCTATGCTTGCTTAATCTGAACTATGAGAACTGATGTCATGAATGCGTGCTTGACGCTAGTTTGTATCTATGTGTTATTTTATGACTGCTGATTGCTTCAAATGGTTGCTTGTGCATTTTGTCCATAATTGCATTCACTTGAGTGTACGGTCAGCCTAACTTAGGGCTAGGGCCTGTCTTATTGAGAAGTAAATCTCACCCCGTTGTGGGACCACATTTTCATATCCTAGGCCATGAGAATGTTGCGGATCAGACTAGGTGACCCGAAGGAGATGTCCGCATATTTTGAGGAGTTCCTAGACGAATAGGAAACCGTGTACATTAGGAAGTATACTGTAGTCTAGTCGATGAAGGTGGAAAGAGCTGGAAGCCTCATAGGTTCGAGGCTTGGTTTTGGAGGGTAGAGGAAGTTACTACTGGGCCACTGAAACCCATCGAGGTACCCCGTGGGGTAATCCCTAGTTGGTGTCATTCCGCTCGGAATTCTGTGGAGGCCAAGGGGTCAGTAGCTGGTTCGAGGAACATTCTCGAGAGGACTCTAACCCTGAAAAGACACCGATGAGGCCATTGAGATTGAAGCTTCTGAGGACGACCTGGTGGAATAATCAACAGACAAGACGATGGAGGATACAGTGAAGGTATGCTCGGAGACTTTCTCAGAGTACGAGCCTACCGAGGACGCTGAGGAGATTGACGTATCTAGTAGTTTAACCTAGGGGTTTCTTGGCTTTACTTAGTAGTCTTTTGATGATGACCCTCGTTGGTCCGTAATCTTCTAGGGAATTTAAATCTTTGTCGTCTTTTAGTGGAGTCCCGATTTCTCCGACCTGTTAGCAAGGTTAGTTTACCTACTCTTTTGTATGAACTCACTATGATGTATATTGATGTTCTTATTACCCAGGTTTCCTTGTTATTGTACGGAAGAGTTTGTGTGTCATCACTTCCGAATGCTTTCGATCATTTGCATCTCTCGATCTATTGAATCTTGGGATGCTCGAGAATTTACGCTTGCAGGAGGTCGCGCGCTCGTGCCCGGGGCGCAGGGCGTGACATCCCGCCTTGCTTGGTATCAGAGCTAGGTCGGCTCGATCTAAGTTGATTGAGGATTGAAGTGATAAGGAGGATTAAGTTGGGACAAGACGGGTAGCGTGACCTTAGGAAACTTGTTAGAATGAGGCACGAGATGCATGGTATATAACTTGGCGCATGTGATTGACATTTGGTCGTGACACGATTATGGTGGCTTACGAGGATTAAGTTCCATGTTTAGTGCCGAAAGTCATTTTGGATTTTGGTCTATTGAGTACATGATCATGGCTAGTTTTGGTGAACCGTTGAAGAGGACGGAATGGGATAATGGCCATGGACTGTTTAGTGAAGTACCTCTGGAATTAGTTGTGTGGAAGGTCATTATGTTATGACTGTTTTTGTTAAGGCATAGTTTGGTAGCTTTGGACCCGGTTGGGTGAATGAATTACTAACTCCTTGGTGAAATTGTGGTGGTCCAAGCTTAGTGAAAGTATACAAGAATGAGTAATCCACCTAGAAGACTTGAAAGACCCAGGAGTAGAGCCTCTAGTTCGAGGCCACCTGTGGCGAAAGAGACGAGGATGGATAGGGTGCTGAGAGCACTAGAAAGGATCGGCGACCTCATCGACAGGCAAACCCAGGATAAGGATGATGCCATAGCTCAAGTGTGGAAGCCACGATAGCTGTTGTCAACGCCAATAACGGCAATAATAAAGGCAATGGAAACAACGGCAATCATGACCAGGGCCATGAGGTAGGAAATACCCAGGAAGAAGTTGTTAAGGCTAGGCAGATGGGCCAACTGGTTGAACAATTTATCAAACTGAAGCCAACCCAGTTTGCTGGGACTAGAGACCCTGAATTAGCGCCAAGGTGTATCGAGAAACTTGAGAAGGCCTTTGGACTCTTGAGATGCATGGACGAAGAAAAAGTGCTATTGGCGGTGTACCAGCTGAAAGGTATCGCAAATGACTGGTGAGCTGCCACCAAGAATGGAGTCTTTCCAGAAGGGACGGCCTTGACCTGGAATGTCTTTACTACGGCCTTCAATGACAAGTACTTCTCTGAGACGGCTCGAGAAAGAAAATAAGTAGAGTTCTTGAAACTACGTTAGAATCATCTGACCGTAGACCAGTATGAAGCTGAGTTCTCCAGATTGCCAAGGTACGCGCCTTGATCGGTAGAGAATCCCCTGGAGAAGGCACGAAGATTTCGGGATGGACTGAGGCTTGAGCTTCGCAGCTAGATGATAGCTCTGAACCTGAGGACCTATAAGGAAATCTATGAACGGGGACAGATGATCGAGAGGGACCTAAAGGAGAGGAATGCCACATCTGGATCGCGGTTTAGTTCATTCAGAGACAATCGCCAGATTGGTAAAAGATCGGTGACTAGCAATAAACGCTTCGTCCCTCTAATAAGAAAGAACATAGTGAAGTCGCTAAACCCAATGAACTGGAGTTGCCGCCTCTATGGCAGAAGACATGGTAACGGACCTTGCCCGACAAGGACTGGAGGGTGCTTCAAGTGTGGTCAAATGGGCCATCAGATGAGAACTTGCCCAAATCAAACTCCAATGACTAGACCTCAAGGGCAACGGCCACAGGTAGAACCGTCAACTGCCACTCCACAGAATGACCATAACCGACCCCCAGCTCAGGGAAGGGTCACAGGTACGATTTATTTGTGTGATCAAGCTGCCTATGCTTTGTTTGATCCTAACGCATCATACTCGTTTGTGTCTGCTCGGTTTGCTGATTTGGTTGATATGGAATTGAAACCGTTGAGTGTAATTCTACATGTTGCCACCCCGTTGAAGGATAATGTGTTAGTTTCGTTGGGCTGTGCTGACTGTAAAATCATAATTGGCGGTAGTAAAGAGAGTATTGACTTAGCTGTGTTGCCCATATATGACTTTGATGTGATCATATGAATGGATTGGTTGGGTAAGCAAAGGGCAGTAATTGATTGTGGTAGTAGGATAATCTGTTTCTATCCGAAAGGTCGTCCTAGTTTTGAATTTGTGGGAAGTCAAGGAGGAATCTTGATTCCTTTAGTCTCATCTTTTGAAGCGACAAAGCTGATGACTGAAGGATGTTAGGCGTAATTAGTCGTAGTTATGGACACGACTGCCGAGGAGCCTAAACTAGAAAGTATTCTGGTAGTGCGTGAGTTTCCTGACATTTTCCCCCAAGAGTTACCAGGGTTGCCACCAGAGCGAGAAATCAAATTTGTGATTGAGTTAGCTCCCGAAATGGAGCCGATCTCAAAGGCACCCTATAGAATGTCATTATCAAAATTGAAAGAGTTAAAGGTGCAAATGCAAGAACTACTAGATAAGGGATTTATTCGCCCGAGTGCTTCACCTTAGGGAGCGCCGGTGTTGTTTGTGAAGAAAAAAGATGGGTCCTTGCGTTTATGCATCGACTACAAATAGTTGAATCAAGTAACTGTAAAGAATAAATACCCACTGCCGAGGATTGATGACTTATTTAACCAATTGCAAGGAGCTACGGTATATTCAAAAATTTACCTAAGGACCGGGTATCGTCAATTGAGAATTAAAAAGGAAGACATACCTAAGACCACTTTTAGGACAAGGTATGGTCATTACGAATTCACCGTGATGCCTTTTGGACTGACCAATGCTCTAGCCGCATTCATAAACTTGATGCATCGGGTGTTCAAGGAATTCTTGGATAGATTTGTTATAGACTTTATTGACGATATCCTGATTTACTCAAAGAGTAACGAAGAACACGAAGAGCATCTGAGGATTGTTTTGCTGACCCTAAGGGAGCACTCGCTTTACGCTAAGTTTAGCAAATACGAGTTCTGACTGAATAAGGTGGCATTTCTTGGCCATGTGGTATCTGGATAAGGAATTGCGGTGGATCCTACGAAGATCGAAGCTGTAATGAACTGGCCTAGGCCTACTACGGTCACGGAAGTCCGAAGTTTCTTAGAATTGGCAGGTATTACAGATGCTTTGTGGAGAAGTTTTCATCCATAGCTATTCCACTGACAAGATTGACTAAGAAAGAAACTAAGTTCGAATGGACAAACAAGTGTGAAAGGAGTTTTCAGGAGCTGAAGCATCGATTGACAACAGCACCTATGTTAACGATTCCATCAGGACTTGGAGGCTATGAGATATATAGCGATGCTTCGGTAAAAGGATTAGGCTGCGTGCTAATTCAACATGGAAAAGTGGTTGCCTACGCGTCCCGACAACTAAGACCGCATAAGATGAACTATCCGACTCATGATTTGGAATTGGCAACAATCATCTTTGGTCTGAAGATCCGAAGGCATTATTTGTGTGGTGAGAAGTTTCAAATTTATACGGACCACCAGAGCTTGAAGTATCTATTTTCCCAAAAGGAACTGAACATGAGGTAGCTCCGATGGATGGAGCTGCTTAAGGATTATGATTGCAACATATTATATCACCCTGCAAGGGCAAACAGAGTCGTGGATGCGCTCACTCGGAAATCGAGTATCGCCTGTCTTCTAGTAAAAGGGTGGTCATTATTTGAAAATTTGAGGGATTCTGAATTCAGATTAGAAGTCTGTCGGCTATCTAGTTTGGTAGCCACACTGAGAATAGAACCTAAGATCCAAGAAAGGATGAAAGCCGTACAGTCTATGGACCCAGAAATTCAGAAAATCCTGAAGATGGATTCTACGAAGAGGAAACTAGAGTTTCAAGTGTTAGAAGATGGAATTTTGAAGTTTCAGGGGCGTCTATGCATACCAAAGGACAAAGAGCTTAGAGAAAGGATTTTATCGGAGGCTCACAGAAGCAATTATAGTATTCACCCAGGTAGCATGAAGATGTATCAGAACTTGCGCAAACATTATTGGTAGAACGGGATGAAAGTGGATGTAGCGAAATATGTGGCAAAGTGTTTGACGTGCCAGCAGATAAAAGCACAACACTGTAAGCCTGGTGGATTGTTACAGCCGTTAGAGATTCCTTGGAAATGGGAACACGTGACTATGGACTTTGTCATGGGACTACCAAGGAGCTAGAGAGGCCACGATTCGATTTGGGTAGTCATGGATCGATTGACCAAGTCTGCATATTTCATTCTCGTGCGAAAGGATTTCGCGATGGATAGATATACCGAATTGTATATGTGGCAGATAGTGAGATTACATGGAGTACCCGTGACAATTACATCGAACAGAGATCCCAAGTTTACGGCGAACTTCTGGAAGAGTCTTCAAGATGCCATGGGAATTCGACTACAATTTAGTACAGCATACCACCCACAAACGGACGGACAATCGAGAGGACAATTTAAACGCTCAAGGATATGTTACGAGCATGTGTTATAGATTTCAAAGGTGGATGGGAGGATCAGTTGCATTTGGTAGAATTCGCATATAACAACAACTATCAGCAGAGTATTCGAATGGCATCTTTTGAAGCGCTTTACGGAAGAGCTTGCAGGACCTCGATTTCCTAGGACGAGGTTGGAGAAAGAAGCATTACAGCCTAGAGTTGGTAGAGCAATCAGTAGAGGCGGTGAAAATAATTCGGGATAGGCTGAAGATGACACAGAGTCATCAGAAGAGTTATGTGGATAAACGACGTGAGCCTTTAGAGATTCAAGTAGGCGATCATGTTTTCCTTAAGGTGTCGCCAATGAGGGGATTATCTTGATTTGGAAAGAAAGGAAAACTAAGTCCAAGATACGTAGGACCTTTAGAAATTTTGGAACAGATTGGGACCTTGGCATACAGGCTTGCCTTACCGCCTAACTTGCCCCAAGTACACAACGTCTTCCGTCAATGCTATGGAAGTACGAACCAAACTCGATGCATGCATTGGATTATGAAACCATCAAAGTGGATGACAGAGTATCCTACGTAGAAAAGCCAATCAGGATCGAAGATCAAAAGGAGCAGATTCTAAGAAATAAGACAATTCCATTGGTCAAAGTTGTTTAGGAGCACCATGGAACCGAAGGCTCTACGTGGGAAAGCGAGGAAACGATGAGCCGTCAATACCCCCATTTGTTTGAATAACTGGGTTTATTGTAAACTTCGAGGACGAAATTTTTGTAAGGGGGAAGAGTTGTGACATTTCGATTTTTCCTGTCATTTCGAGGCTTATTAATAAGAATATATCTAATGATGTCTTTCAGTCGTATCTCGCTCGGATCTGATCAATCTCGAGTTGACTGACCAAAAGGAAAATGCTAAAGCGAGACAAGGTACGTGGACCTAGAGAACTCAAATAGGAAATAACACTTTGACCATAAGGATTGTCGAGGGTACATTTAGAGCCATAAAAGAACTATCTAAGAACGATTAAGGAATACATTGCTAGCTTTATACGATTGTAGCGCGGGTGATGCCGCTTAATCAATGTATAATTTACAAAATTTTTCTAAATCGAACGATGACGATCAAGACCGTCGAAACTAGCAATAGACCCTCGCAATTATATGACAACCAAAGTCGCCATGAATTGACGAACCCTAAGTGTGATATGAATCACAAAGTCAATACGCGTAATATCTGCAAAAGCCATCCGTCAGTTCGGGATAGACTAGGATCACATCTGATAGAGAAATGATTCAGAGACAATATCAACATCAACATCAACAACGCCTTTACCCCAAATTAGTTGGGGTTGGCGGTCGATGAACCCCAAAGAATCATAAAAATAAAAGCAAAATCAAGGGAGGGAAAAGAGATAAATATGTAAAAATAAATAAGTATATATATATCTATCTATCTATACACTACCCCTCCACAATACTAATAGCCTCCCTCTACTCCGTCCTAAGATAAACCGTACGCCAATCTATTTCTCACTCCATTAAATCTTGTTTTATTGCTTTCCCCCAAGTAAGTTTCGGCCGACCTCTTGCTTTTTTCTTGTTATGCTCTCGATAGCAAACTTCTGTTCGTACCGATGCATCTAAGGGTCTTCGGAGAATATGCCCAAACCATCTCAATCTATGCTCTCTCATCTTTTCCGCCACTGGTTCTACTCCAACTTTTCATCGAATCTCTTCATTCCTTATCTTATCCATCATTGTATGACCACACATCCATATTAACATCCTCATTTCCGCTACTCCCATTTTATGCTCATGTTTCCTTTGTGCTGGCCAGCATTCAGCTCCATATAACATGGCAGGTCTGACTGCTATTCTATAAAATTTTCCTTTTAACCTAAGAGGAATTTTGCGATCACACAAAAATCTCGATGCACTGCGCCATTTCATCCAACCTGCTCTGATTCTATGGCTTACATTCTCATCAATCTCTCCCTCCTTTTGCAATATTGATCCCAGATATCTAAATGTATCTTTTTTGGGTACTTCCTGTCTGAGCATATTTACGGCTTCCTAATCCCCTATTCCTGCCGTGTCAAACTCACACTTCAAGTATTCTGTCTTACTTCGACTTAGCGTAAATCCTTTAGACTCCAACGTGCTTCTCCATACTTCTAACTTAGCGTTAACTCCAGCCCTGGTCTCATCAATAAGCGCGATATCATCTGCAAATAGCATACACTATGACACCTCATCTTGAATATTTTTTGTTAGCTCATCCATAACCAGGGCAAAAAGGTAAGGGCTCAAAGTAGAACCTTGGTGTAAGCCTACTGTGATTGAAAAATAACTTGATGTGCCATTACAAGCCTTCACACATGTATTAGCACCGTTATACATGTCCTTGATTCCCTCGACATACTTTGAAGGTACTTTTTTCTTCTCAAGAATCCATCACAAAACCTTTCTTGGAACCCTATCATACGCCTTCTTGAGATCAATAAACACCATATGGAGGTCCTTCTTTCTTTCTTGATATCTTTCCATCAATTGCCATATTAAGAAAATAGCCTCCATGGTAGATCGTTCTGGCATAAATCCAAATTGATTGACACAAACTTTGGTCTCTATTCTTAAACGATGCTCAATAACTCTCTCTCACAGTTTCGTTGTATGGCTCATAAGCTTGATGCCTCTACAATTAGAACAATTCTAGATAGAAATGATTCAGAGACAAGTCTCGAAATTAGAAAATGGAGAATCAAGAATTTCAACATTATAATTGGAATGGCCATCACCTCATCGAAGAAAATTGAAATTAGAAAAACGACGTTCCAAACGTCGAGGGTAAAATTATCATTTTGCCCCTCAAGCCTTAACCTTGCCTTAATAATTGAATGGGGGCATTTTGGTCAATCACAATACCACATCGCTGCTGAAAATGAGGAAAAATAGCAGCCCTTGGATGAAGACTTGATTGACATGAGGACAAGTGTCAAAGGATTATGCTTGGGCATTTATTAAACCACTTTTAACTTACCATTCTTCATGGTTGACTCTCCAAATTAGTGTATATATCTCTCTCTCTCAATCCCTCAGCTAAACACCATCTTCAATCTGTCATCTTTTTCTTCATTCTTCATCTTCAAACCGAGAAGCTCCCCAGCCGACCAATTCTGCTCGCCTCCATTGCCGTCGTCGACCGCCACTTCTGGCTGCCACTTGAGCTCGAGCTGACCACCAGCCTCCTTCATCCTCTTGTCGACAACCTCTGACTTGAATCATGGCATTTGACCCACTGAGGAGCTCCGGCCGGCCATTCTCCCAAAAGTCGACGGCAACCATCGCAGCTCTAGGTAAGCTGCTGTTTAGACTCCGTATGATCTAGAAACATTTGAATCTTTCGGTCAAATTTTGTGGACATCAAGTGGACATGTAGACTGAGTTGTGGTAAAAAGTTTGGATGAATTTGATGGATTTTTTACCCCAAATGTGTCTTGTGTTTGAAGGGAAAAAACTGAGCGATTAAGGACTTGGAGGAACCGGCGCCGTTCGCGGACCAATTGACGTCGCCTTGAGCTCAAATTTTCGGTGAGGCTTCCTAACTCCTAGAACTACATGTTAACAAGTAGATTAGTGGATAAATTGAGGATTTAAGATAGTTTAAGGGCTGATCAAGGGAGGTATGCACAGAATCAAAAATGCCATATTTCAATTCTGTGCAAACTGAATTGTTGGGGGCTATTGAGAGTTAAAATTGAGCTCAAAATTTATTGTTGAGAAGTATGAGGATGTCAATCAATATGTCAATGAGGTGTATATTTAGTGAATTGACGAATTGGACGAGAAAATTGACGAATTGGATGAATTTCCTTAAGTTGCGCGGCTGACTTGTTCTTGGACTATTAGAACCGAACCATTGGTGTGCTTGAAAGGAGATTTTTGCTTAATTAAGCTTGAGGTAAGAAGTTTCTAAACCTTGACTAGGAGGATTGGACTCGATTGGGTGTATTGAGTGTGAATTAGGCTGGTTTTCGTGAATTATGATGTGATTTTCCATTGCGCGTCCTCGAGAGGTGTAGATGGCTTAAATGCTTGTTGAATGCTTGTGCCATGAATTGATTACCACATTTGAGTGATGAATTTAATTGTCTCGCATGCCATAGATGTGTTGTTCGTTGCATGAGTTTGCACTTGACCATGAGGTTCTGAATTGAAGTGAGTATTTGGCATGTCTGATAAACTTGTGACACCCTGAGGCGTTGAAACGCGGGGTTATGTGGAATTGTACGCTGATGCGTTGAGACGCGGGGTTGAAATGGCCAAAGTCCTGATGCGTTAAGACGCGGTATGGAATTTGATATGTGTCGACATAGGCCTGGAATGAAATTGAAAAATCAATGCATTTACGCGGGTTAGTCAATGGGATGGTCTGAGGCGAAATTACACGGACCGAGCCGAGGTGTTCTAAACGCGGGCGTGAAATAATGGAGGCCTAGAACGGTGGAAGGTGTGACCTGTTTTGGCTATGCGTGCTTAATCTGAACTATGAGAACTGATGTCATGAATGCGTGCTTGACGCTAGTTTGCTATGTGTTATTTCATGAATGTTGATTGCTTCATGTGGTTGCTTGTGCATTTTTTCCATGATTGCATTCACCTGAGTGTACGGTCAGCCTAACCTAGGGCTAAGACCTGTCTTACTGAGATGTAAATCTCACCCCGTTGCTGGACCACATTTTCAGATCCTTGGCAGTGAGAATGTTGCCAATCAAACTAGGTGACTCGCAGGAAATGTCCGCATATTTTAAGGAGTTCCCGGACGGATAGGAAACCGTGTACGTTAGGAAGTGTACTGTAGTCTGGATCGATGAGGGTGGAAAGAGCTGGAAGCTTCATAGGTTCGAGGCTTGGTTTCAAAGGGCATGGAAAGTTACTATTGGGCCACTGAAACTCACAGAGGTACCCCGTGGGGTAATCCCTAGTTGGTGTCATCCCACTCGGGATTCTGTGAAGGCCGAGGGGTCAGCAATTGGTTCGAGGAACATTCTCGAAAGGACCCCAACCTTGAAAGACACCGACGAGGTCATTGAGATCGAAGTTTCCAAGGATAACCTAGTGGAACAGTCAACAGACGAGACGATGGAGGATACAGTGGAGGTATGCTTGGAGACTTTCTCGAAGTACGAACCTACCGAGGACGCCGAGGAGACTGGCGGATCTAGCAATTCGACCTATGGGTTTCCTGGCTTTACTTAGTAGTCTTTTGATGATGACCTTTGTTGGTCCGTAATCTTTTGGGCATGTAAATCTTTGTCGTCTTTTGGTGGAGTCCCGATTTCCCCGACCTGTTACTAGGGTTAGTTTACCTGCTCTTTTGTATGAACTCGCGATGATGTATATTGATGTTCTCATTACCCAAGTTCCCTTGTTATTGTACGGAGGAGTTTGTATGTCATCGCTTCTGCATGCTTTCGATCATTCACATCTATCGATCTGTTGAATCCTGGGACGCTCGAGAGTTTACGCTTGCAGGGGGTTGCGCGCTCGTGCCCGGGCCGCGAGGCATGACATAAATCATATTGTACACTTAAATTTAAAAAATGGCAAGAACATCTACTATGAAAATATTGTCTACTAAATAGGATTTACAAAATTTTTCTAATTCAGGAATAAAGCGGTATTTACCTCAACATTATCAAAATCAACTAAAAAAATTTTATTAATCAAATTATAATCTTCTAAAATTTGTCGAATTACTCTATAAATATTATTGGTCGTATGTCTCTTATCAAACACTCCAAATACAATAATTCTTTTTTGAATGTTCCAATCGTCATCTATCCAATGACATGTTCCAATCATTCTCATATCCTTGGCAAAGTCTTTTTTGCGAATTTTTTTAGATCATCCCATTACGTGGATCACTCCAAATGTCGCTACCTATATGCACACGTCCATTAAAATTCGCAAAAAAATTTGTCAAAGTCTTTTTTCTCTTTTTTGTAAAGTTGAAAAATTTCGCGTTTAAGAGTATTTCTCGAAATAGATTTTGCTTGCGAAGTACATGCAGTGTTTATAAAAAAAATTAAACTAAAATTTTCACCTATATTAAACGGTAGATTGTCAATGGCATTATATTGAGATAATGTTTCTTTATAAACTTGATCACTGTAACGAAATAAAAGAGAAATGTTGGGATTAGCATACCTGAAAATTTGTTGGCTGCTGGTATCGATCCCCACTTGGGTTGGATGTTTATTTCTCAGATATCGAGTAAATGTTCCATAACCGCATCCAATTGAAAAATTGTATGCACTCATACAATATTTACATTTTACCTTAAACTTGTCTTCGCCTAAATGTTCTTTCTCGAAGTGTCGCCATATGTTGGATGTACTCTCCCATTCCGGCTCATTTGCCATCGACATTTTTTCGACACCTGTAGGAGGATGAAGACTTTCTTGCGTTGGGACTTGCTTGATGTTGAGAATAATGTTGATATTATCGTCACTATCTACCTATCATGCATACTCACGAGAATCATAACAATGAGGATAATCGGACTCCCCCATCGTTACTGGAGATTTCCAGTGTTTTTACTTTCATTTGCCATTTTTGAGAGAATTTAGCGGAAAGCCGATTCAGAAAATTGAGGAAATTGAGCCAGGATTGAGAAAATTGAGCGGATTGAGGGAATTAAGAGAATCTGTAAGAAAAAATTAAAGGGGTGAAAGATATTTATAGATGGAGAAATGGGATGATCTAAAAAAAAAGCATGATAGTGTCTGTCACAATGCAACGGTCAAAATATGATCATTGCATTGCAACGGCCATTTAGGCGTTGGGGCTCGGGTGTCTCTTTCCCCTCCTTTTTCTAAAGGTTTAATAGCCGTTGAGGCGGTTCGAAACCGACGAGCCTAGTCAATGGGCCAATTCCGGTTGGTAAATGGGCCGATTTCGGGCCCAAATTGACCCGTGGGCATGTCTACCCGTCAGCGTTCACATCAGCATCGGCTGGTCAAAGTTGGCTGAATGGACTAAATCAGCTCTAATGCAAAAGATTTAGGAATGAATTAACACAAATGCAAAAGGCTCGGGACTGAATGGCAAACTTAAAAAAATTAGATCAGAGTTGGCAAAAGTGCAATAGGTTTATGACTTTTTTAAACAATTTTCCTATTTAGAACTAGTAGGGATGAAAAGTAACATAAGATCCAATGAAATAACCCTGATTTCCTAAAACAAAAATAATATAATAAATCCCATGTAATTTATAATTTGAGTTTAATTAAAGAGTTGAGAGGAATTTGTAACTAATGCTAAAAAAAGTCTTCAACTTCAAAATACAAATTACTCATAACATGATAAGTGCATTTTGAAATTACAACACTTTGTATGGCCACTCAACCTTCCTTACTTCGACCCCCAAGAAAACAAAAAAAAAAAACCTTTCCTTGCAACTTTGCTTAGAGATTTTTTTTTGCATATTCTAACTGCACAAAGAAAAGACATGGTTATCTTCAAACTCAAGGAATGTTCTATAAAGTCTCATGGGAAAATTTCAAATAAGAACTCAAAATGTCTTCTTTTTTCTTAAATAAGGGCTAGAAGTGGACCTTGTTTCAAATAAGAGACTAAAGTGCCCTAATTATTGCAAAGAAGGGCCTAAATAAGCGTATTTTCTCCATTTCCCTTTTTTGAAGTTTCTTTCCTTTTTTCCCTTTTTTCCCCTTTCATTTTTACTTTTGGCCTTTTTTGTGCCCTAGCTTCCTTTTCGGCCGCCGGGGCCAATCACTGGCAAGGGCCTCACCGAGTGACCGTAAGCAGCCCTCGTCTAGCAAGCAAAGTGCGACCTTCGCCGGTGGCCTCACTGGGGTAGGGCAAAGGTCACCTTGCTTGGGCGAGGCCGTCCTCAAGGCAGGCAAATTGTGATCTCGCCAACCTCCCTTCATTGTCCTCTTATTCACATTCTCGCATTTCCCTTTTGTTATTCCATCTTGAACTCATCTCAGCGGGGGTGTTCAAGAATTGATTTGCCAAAGAAAGGCTTGAAAATTTTATAAAGAGACACCTTCTGCTCACCCGGGCGAGGGCCACGTTCAACTCGTCGGTATGTCGGCCATTGGTGAGAAAGCTAAGGCAACGAAAAAAGGCCAAAAGGAAAAAAAAACAAAGGGAAAAAGAGGAATTAAAAAAGAAAATTGAAAAAAAAAACAGATGACAAAAATGCTTGGTTCCTTGAAATAGTGAGGGCATAGGTCGTCATTTAAAATAAGTTAATACAATGAAAAACTCCAAACTAGTACATCTGTGACAAATTTACCGAAAGCTACTTTTTTTTACCACCAAAACCCTCAAATTGGTATACTTGTGATAAATTTATCCCCAAATTATTTTTTTAACCACTAAAAATCGTAAACTTGTGCAACTGTGACAAATTTACCCCAAACTAATTTTTTTACCACAAAAAATTCCAATCTGGTACACATAAGACAAACTTATCCTCTGTTAGTTAAATTGAGTTAATACCATGCAAAATTTTAAATTAATACACATGTAAAAAATATAGAATAATGTGTGCACCCAACAATTGCTACGTATCATCCAACTCAGCAATTTCACGGTAAAATTTAACGAAAACTAACAGAAGGTAAATTTGTCAGAGTTATATCAATTTGGGGTAAATTTATCACAGGTATACCATTTTAAGGTTTTTTATGGTCAAAAAAATAATTTCAGGTAAATTTATCACAGGTATACCAGTTGAGGCTTTTGGTGGTATTAACCCTTTGAAATAAGATCCATTTCGGACCCTTATTTGAGAAAGTGTCATGAAGACACTTCGAACCTTTATTTGAAATTTCCCCAAGTCTCATGAACTTAGTAAAATTCATTCCTTTGACTTGTGCATTCAAAAAGGTACCAAATAAATCCTAAAACCATCATATTGGTACCAATTTTGTCATAAACCTTTTTGTATTAGTATTAATTGAGTGTATCCAGCTAATTTTGATCGAAAATGACCGACATGAAGGTTGTCCATCTTATATGGCATGATCGGCACTGACATGAATGTTGTTAATAATTTTTTTCTTTCTTTTATGTTCTTTTTTTTTCCTTATAGGGGGCCAGCAAGGGCCGCTAGTTGACCCTCGCTCGATCTAGGCATCGCGACCTCACCTCGATTGAGCGATAGCATCACGAGATGCCCTCGCCGAAGGTTGGCAACTTGCCGACCCTCAAAAAAGAATAAGCAACAAAAAAGGGAGGAACAACCAAAAAACTATAAATAAATATATATTAAAATACAAATAAAAAAATTCACGTTGACGCCTATCGTCCAACGAGGCGTGGTTGTCATCCACGTTAGTAACTTTCACCCAAAATTAACTGGATAGACTCAATTGGTACCAATGAAAAAAAAATGGACAAAATTAGTCCAATTGAAATGTTTATGACTAAATTTATATAAGTACAATGTGTTTATAACTTTTTTTGGCACTTTTCTCCTTATGCATTTGACTCAGGCCTAGGAAAATTCATATGTATCCGACGATATTTGAACGAGTGACCTCCAAACCACATCTTACAAGGCTGGATCAGGTGCACTTACCCCAGGCATTATAATTGTGGATCTTTAGAGCCGTCATGCAAGGAATATTAATCAAACGTGAGAGCATGGCAATACTTTCTTGTAAGGGTGAGCATGGTTTCAGGGTAGAACCGAGAACTTGAGAACCGAATTGTCAGTTTCGATCCGATTCCCGGTTCTGATGTGCCTGGTTCCGGTTCCCGGTTTCCTATAGAACCTACCCGGAACCTGAACCAGAACCATATTTTTTAAATGAACAAATACCGGAAAGCATCGGCTCTATTTCCCCAAGCTTGTCATATCAACTCTCTTCCACGCCTCAATACTTCTTCCTTCTCTCACTTAATAATCATCTCTCTCTCTCTCCAATTTTGTTCCCATCTCATCGTCCTCTCTTCTCTCTCATCTCTGTTTCTCCCTCTCCCTCGCATCGAGAAGAGAAATGCATCGCAGAAGAAGAGGAGTGTGACATTTCGAATTTTGGCCCTCTCCAAGGCTATTGAATGGAAAGATATCGATCGTTGTATTTCAGTAGTATCTTGCTCAAAGTTGGCCATTCTCGAGTTAACTAACTGAAAGGGAAAGACTAAAGCGGAGTCAGGTACATTGACATGGGTAATTCAAATAAGAAATGACACCTTGACCATAAGAATTGTCAAGGGGATATTTTAGGCCAACAGAGATCGATCTAGGAATGATCATGGAATGTCTTGCTAGTGTTATACGTTTGGACACGGTGATTCCGCCTAACCAATGTGTAATTTGCGAGAATTTCCTATCGCATTTCGATGATCAGGACTGCAATAACTAGCGATAAACCCTCACACATGACAACCAAAGCTGTCATGACTTGAGAAATCTTAAATTCGATATGCGTAGCGCCTGAAAAAATCGCCAATTAGTTTGAGATAAACTGGAATTACAATCGACGAGAACTCGACATAAATTGGGCATCGAAAATGGGTATTGGTTATTGAGGAATTCCAAAATGGGAAAGAATTGGACACCGCCTCATTGAAGGTAATTAAGATTATGAATTGCCTCATAAGATTGGAAAAATTGAAATTTGAACTGAAAGTAAAAAATTACTCGTTTGCCCCTCAAAGGACATTCTTCCTCTTAAGAACAAAGTAAGGGCAAATTAGACATTCTTTCTTCACCATAGTAGCCGAATATTGGAGGGCAAAGTGGTCATTTGACCTTGAGATTTTTATGCACAAGAGACAAGAGTCATCAAGTGGCTTAATAAGTACTCCTAGGCTAGATTAGGCACCTAAGAGCATTAATTTGTTGTCTAATCTCCCCCACCTACAATTCCTATCTCTCTCTTCTTGCCTTTGGGATTAAGCAAGATCATTCTATCTCTCCCCTAGCTCAGTCGATCATCCCATCTCTCTCCCTCATTCTCTCTTTCGTTTTCTCTTGTTCGGCCAACTTGTCCACCGTCATTCGCTCGCCACGACGCCGACCTCCGGCCACCGTCCACCCTACGTCGACCACCACAACAATCCTCATCCTCTCCTCTACAATCTCGTACCTTGCGATTAGCCCCTTGCCTTCACCATTGTCCCATTTTGCCGCCGGAAGACTCGAAGCGAACCTGACCATGAGCTCATTTGGATAGATTTTGGGAGCTCCTCTCTCTTTCAAATTGAGGTGAGACCTTCTTAAAACATAGTAGTAAGGTTTAGTGATAGTAGTAAGGTTTAGTGACTTGAGATTGAAGTTTGGTTAAAGATTGAAGGGGTTTTGATAGCTAAATCTTCATGAATTTCTCTAGGATAGATTCTGTCCACACTGACCGGTAAAGAAACCATGGCAAATTTAAGGTCCGTCGAGGCGTTGTTTGACTTAGAAATCATCGGTAAGCCACCTTAGGATGTAGTCGTATGTTTTAGCAAGGGATTTGTGCGTTGGAATGGAGTTTAGATGAGCTTTTAATGGCCAGTTATGTGTGATTGTCTCTAGGCGCCGAAACTGCCCCGTTTTAGTTTGTTGGGTTGGAAGACTTTTAGCGGCCATTTGTGGAAGCTAGCTTGTTCAATTTGCTTGGTAAGAAGGCTTCTAACCCTTTGTTCGGAAGTTAGGTTACTAACAGGTGATTTGTGATGGAATTGAGAATGTTTGGATGGCTGATTTGAGGTGAAACCCGAGAGCCGTGAGAATTTGTCTTCAGCGCGCCCTAATTTTAAAACTAGTCGTTCTAAGTCGTCCGGTGTCCAAATTGAGCCCCGTTTTCGTCCACATATCCGTAAGACCATAAGAGACAAGATTATGAAATTTGGTTTCTAAAAAATTCAGTAGAAAAATGTCAATTTGCTCACGAATGAGCTTGGTCGTGGAGGCCGAGAGTGGGCAGTTTGTGAATTGAGATTATTGATGACTTTCCTTGATTGAATGACTCATAACATGCTTAGAAAGTATTGAATTGAAGCTGTGGCTTCTTGATAATGAGGTGCCATGCGTGAAATATGGCTTGCGATGATGAATTTGATTGAATTGCATGTTTGATACATGATGGTACATTCGGCGGCTATGTGTTTAACGAAGAAGCGTGAATATTGTTTATGGACGAATGTTGTGCTTGAATTGATGAGCAAGATGTGCTTGCAATGTGTGCCATGATTGGCAATGAGATGATTTGATTGAAATGATATGCCTGATGCGTGTTGAGGCGAGCTTGGCCATTGAAATTGAAAGTATGATGAGCCTGATGCGTGTTGACGCGGGCTTGGCCATTGAAAATTTAAAGTATGACTTGTCCATTGAAATTTGAAAGTATGATGAGATTGATACGTATTGACGCGGGCTTGGCCATTAAAATTGAAAGTATGATAAGCATGATGCATGTTGACGCGGTCTTGACCATTGAAATTGAAAGTATGACGAGCCTAAAGCGTATTGACGCGGGCCTGGCCATTGAAAAGAGAACCATAACGAGATTGAGCCTTTGAAAAGTGTTTTGGCTATGAGCCCACGAGAAATGACTTATGAACTAAACATTATGCTAGTATGCGTGGATGTGCTTGGGGCGCACGGAATGTCTGATATGCCTGGATGGCTTATGAAGTTCAGATTGGAAAGTGAATGTGTGAATGACATGAGCATGACTACTTGAAATGCCATGCTTCCGCCAATTGTTTGATGGTCATGCTTGAAAAGAAATGTTTTTCAAAACCTGCATGTTTTTCAAATGTGCCTGGAGATCCTAATAGCCTAGCTTAGGGTTAGGGTCAACTTACTGAGATTTATATCTCACCCCATCGTGGGATCACATTTTTCAGGTCCCAAATGAAGGAAACTCGAGCTTGCCATAAGGATTGGCATTCGATGAAGTCATTGGAGGAAATGGCTATTAACTCATTTTGTGGCCTTAGAGATTTTATTATTAATTTGTGAATTTAGAATTGAACCATTGATACTTGATTACTGTAACCTATTGAAATGTATTTGGTAATATGAGAAGTGTACCCCTTTTTCCTCCTTAAGTCATCTTGTAACTTTATACATGGAGTTATCTTCTCGTTTCCGCATGCATCTCATTTTTAAGCCTTGAGTTGTTGTTGGCCGTTGGATCCTGGGTAATCTTGTTAAGTTAATCGACCTGGTGGGATGTTCATGTACCCACCAGGTTCGGGGCGTGACAGGGAGACTTAAGAATACCCATAGGAAAGAAACTGTGAGCGACCCAAATGTGCTATTGAAGTGCTTGAGACAGGCAAAGCAAAGCGTAGATGGAGAATCTCAAAGCAGTCGCGGCTATCGGAGAGTCGAGCGTGGCGTTGATGTCATGCACTACAATTCCCACCTTTCAACGAGGGGGCGACGGCGGGATCTGCTCCTTCTGCCTCCAGGAGAAGTTCAGCGAGCCCGTCTCCTTCTCCTTCTCCTTCTCGACCAACGCAACTCCTCGTCCTCGTCGTCTTCCCCATTTTTCAGATCCGACGATGTCGTCCCTTCGACATTGCCGTTCACGTCTTCCTCGATGCCCCACCAGGCGCACAGTGCGCACCTCGCCCAGAACTTAAAAGTCGCTTCCTTTTTGGCCAAGAAGAAGAAGAAAGCAATGGTGGATGAGGAGGATGCATCGAGCATAGTATTCCAGAAGAGCAGGTCCATTGCCTTCTCTGCTGCTACGCCTCAAAGTTTCCATATGACGTCGTTAGGCAAGTTTATAGCCCTAGAAAGAGGGGTGCTGCTGGTCTTTCTAGTCTTTCATGTCTCTTTCCTCCTCCTCAAGGCTGCACAACGCAAGAGAGAGACTCAGGGCATTCTCTGTCCAAGACAGGACAAGTTGTGGTCGAAGAAGACAATGTTGAGGTCGCTGCTCAAAATGGCGTCTCTACTTCATCTTTTGAGAATAATAACAAGGTGTCAATATCCAAATATATTGGATGTAAGACCAGGAGATTCTCAAGGGACTTTTTTTAGAGGATCTCCATTGGGTTCATTGGGGACTGCACGACTCTGAGGAGGGTGGAGTCTCACAGAGAAGGCAAGCCACCCGAAGCCTCTAGGATTACTAGATAATATCTGGTATTTGCTAAGTTGCAGAAACAACAAAGGAATCTTGTTCACATCGTGAACCTTTCCCCAAATTGTGCGATCAGAGGAGGCTCAAGTACCTGGATATCGTCCAGATAACCGCGATTTACATGGTGATATGCTTCTCCACCCCTACAAATTCGCCAAGGAGAACTCTGCCCACTTAGGCCAAGCGTCTAGATCGTCGAGGCCACCATCAAGACCGTTGTCGGGCCGCTCTATGACAGGTTCTAGGGTACCCAGGAATCAGATCTGAAACCTGCGATAGCGTAGGTTTCAGATTTCAGGTTTCAGGGTATAAATGGTAGATTTCAAATTCCAAAAAATTATGAACCTGTACTGGCGGGTAGGTTCCAGGCAGACCTACTCGGAACCTGGAACCGCTCACCCCTACTTTCTTGTCTCCCGTATTTGGTTCTTTCTAATGCTTTCACCCACACGACATGTTGTTTTCTACAAAGCTAGACTCCAATGAGAGCTTCTTTCAATCCTCCCTCGCTTCCCCAAGTTTCCTAGAAAACCAAGATGAGCCAACACCACCTTTCTCAGAGAAAATATTAGCTTATCCTAGAGGACCAATCCATCTATGCACCATTCCACTCAGAGAACACCACGTGGCAAACCGGGGCCCACTTTTGGCAAGTTTTCAAAATCCCCAAGCCAGACTCTCCTAGTGAGCTCCACTAACTTTATTTTTTTCCATTCTCTGTCTTTGCATCTTATCGAGGAGAAAGAGGGAAAATTTGCTGCGCAACTTCAAAATCTCATCTGCTCACTCCTTCTCTCACTCAAATCTCTCTTTCACTCACAACCATGGAAGGAGAACAAGAACAAATCTTTGAAATCTCGTCTTTGCAACTTTCCAAAATCCGCCTATGTGTATACTCCGACATTTCCTCTGAGCCCATCAGCAGTCACTACGCCTAGTCTTTGCGTCTTTTCAAAATCTGCCTCTCTCAAATCCCTCTTTACGCTCCCATAAATCCTATGTTGTATCCAGCAATATCACCTAGAATGGGTTAAATAGGTGATTCTAAGTAATTTTGAAACCTAATGCTAAATTAAGAGTTTCAAAACACAATCTGAATAAAATCAGTAAGAGAACATGCAGATGAACTAAACACAATAATAGAGTTCAGGGAAGAGAAAACTACACATAGTGTTTATGGTGGTTCAGCTTAGCAAGCTTACGTCCACTCTCTCATGATGACAGTCGATTGGCTGAATTCCGCTATATGAATCAATGGAAGTTACAAGAAATAACACTCTCGATCACTTTTACAGAACCTCTAAAAAATAAAGTGTTTAGCTCTCTAGAAGATGTGAATCTAAGCAACTCAAGCACTTCGGAATCGCATGTTATTGACTCACTCGGCTGGACACCATGGATCTCTCTTTTATACTCATTTGCTTCCAAACTAGCTGTTGGACATGTCTTTAAAGGATCGCTCTTCAATCATAAATTGGACATCATCAGTCGTGAATAAACGAGCCTGTATCTAGGAAGATATAGGAGCCATTGGAGTAGAGTCTGAACTCTTCAGATTCAGTCGCCCATACAACTAAATCTTTACAAGTATAATTAATTCAAATAATTAGCAAACCTTATTCTTTAAAGGTAATACCCAACGTATATATTCTCCTAATCTAATTGAAAAATAATATTGTCAATCTAAGATTACATACTTCCATAAATAATATCGCCAATATTGAAAACCTGCCAAAACAAGGGCCTTCATAATTTATTTGAAAAATATTACAGAATCTTAACAATATTTAGAAGCAATCTTCAAAAGTAAAACTCTTTGAATCTAGACTGGAACAATGACTCTAAGCCTCGATAAAGTTCTTGCTGACGTGTCCCATAAATCTTCAAAAGTATAAGTTTTTAGATGTAATAACCTTCTCCATCTGAAAGACTTCATAAAAAAATATATGACAACTACCATTTGAGTATAAACGCCAGGTTCAAATCAATATAAGCTTTTTGTTCACTTGTTCACCTTGCAATAAAATAATCATAAACATCAAACAGATTTTTTCAAGAAAAGATAGTTTTGTCAAAATTAAAATATTCAGAAGGAAGATTTTCTCAACACCCTAATCCCTACCGAAAATCTACCTAGTCAGTATTGCAACTCTTCGAAGAAGTCATAGTTCCTTGCTCTCGATGCTTGTGCTCAATGCTCTTCAACACACACTTTTCCTCGAGCAAAGCATCAATTGAGTCCACTTAACTAACCTATGGAGGCCCGCTCCTCTCTCCTCAAAGAGCATATCATTTTCACAAACAGTTGAGAAACAACTTTCTTAAAGGCGTGTCAATGTTAGATATATTGTTTAGATATATTATATATATTACGAGTAGATCTTTTGTGTATTTACTTTCTTTCCCTTCTTTGTATGTATATTTATATTGACCTTGTGACTAATTGTCAATCATCATTCCATTATTCAATTCACAATTTTATCATGATATCAGAGCTAGGGTTTCTCGCTCTTCCTCTTTAGGCGATGCAGTGAACGAGCATGGTGTTGGATTTTTCTTCTACCGATCGAATTGATTCTTCCTCGCAAAATCAAGATTGGATTTCTTCTTCCTCGCAACATCAAGATCGGATTTCTTTACTAGTGACCATTCTCTAGTGCTTTCTCCCGTATCTTCTCAATTTTGGCGTCTTCTCCTGTATCTTTATTCGCCGGTGATTTCGGTGGATTGTTCTTAATTTCGAATATCTCAGTGCAATTTGTGATTTCGGTGATTTTGGATTTTGGATTTCGAATTTGGGTGTTCTTGGTGCAATTTGTGATTTCAGTGATTTTGGGTGAAACTATTACGACCACTCGAAGAAAATAGGACAACTATCAGTGATTTCAGTGTTGGACAACTACCGAAGAAAATAGGACAACTATCGAAGAAATTATTTTGGGTACAATTCTATAACAGAAGCCAGCTGCATGTGGGACCATGCTCTCTTGTTAATCATGATCTTCGAGGAGCTTGATAGAAATTTCGTACTTCAATTTCTTCTCAATAGTTGATTTCGGACTTCAACGATTTCATGCTGCTACTTCGTTTTCACTTATTAGTGATTTCAAATTTTGGATTAGCAAGACGATTCTCAATGATGTACTTCTCACGTGCTTCTCAGTGGGACCTAGCTTGGAGTACAATTTTGTTCTCGCGATTGATCTCGGGTTTTGCTTTCTTCACCTTGCTTTCGTTTTGATTTATTGATCGCAAAATTATGGCTGATATAGATCGAATTGACCGCATTGATGTTAAATTAGATGGCTCTAATTATGTTCTTTGGAAACCCTCAGTGATGGCTTCTCTTGTTTACCATCCACATGTTCTTTGTATGAACATGTGGATGGTACTCATTCTTGTCTTGCCATTGCTGTAGATCATAAACCTAAGGCTAATCAGATTTCACGACGCCAATATGAAATTAGAGATTGGCATGTTGTTGATAGAAAAGCGTGGGCAATATTATTTGGTTCTATAAGTCCTGATCTTCGCCCCCAATTTACTTAAATTATAGGTGTGAAACAGTTATGGGATCAAATTGCTAAGATATTTACACAAACAGGTTATGTCTGTGTTTATCAGCTTATGCAGGAACTTCGTTGTGCCACTCAAGGTACACGAATAATTCGTGAAATTTATAATTATATGACGTCTCTTTGGTTTTAGCTTAATGTGTTGGCTTGTCCACCGTGTCCCTCGTGTGCTGATTGTGTTGCTTGTGCTGCATCTAGACTTGAAGATCAGAACAAGAATCGTCTGTATGAATTCTTGATGCAACTCTCACCAGAATTTGAGGGAGTTTGAAGTCAGATTCTATATCGTTATCCCGCACCATCTCTTTCTAGTGCAATCAAGGAACTTCAAGTTGAGGAAACTAGACGAGGAATTTTTGGTTCTCCTCCATATTTAGATTCCTCTGCAGTAATGGCCACTCAATAGTCTACTTTATGGCCAAGCTTCTCTTGACGTGGTCTCCAATCTGGCTCTTCTCAACATGTTTTTCAGTTTGGCTATTCGCAGCGTGCTTCTCAGCGTGGTCTTGTGCATGGTTCCCAGCGAGGTTCACATTTTTATTGTAACTTCTGTAAGCAAAATGAGCATACTTAAGATCATTGTTTTCAGAAAATGTGTAATCTTTGTGATGCACCCTTGCATTCAGTTGCACCTGTGTCTTCTCCATCCATAGATCGTGTCACTCCATCCTCATCTTCAGATGATTGTCTTGCTAATATTGAGGCTCAACTTTCTAGTTTAGCTCAGCTTCATCTTGGTTCTTCTGGTGTATCCTCCACTATTGCTACAGCAGCTGCAGCACAATCTTCAGGTTATAGTTTTTCTTGGATTCTTGAATCTGGGGCTGCTCATCACATGACTGCCTTTGTTCATCATCTTATTCAATAGACTGCACTAAAAAATCCATAAGGGTTCTTTACAGTCGATGGATCCTCTCATACTGCTACTATGCAAGGTCAACTTACTATCCCTGGCAGTTTTAATGTGCCAAATGTGTTGCATATACTGAACTTAGCCCTGAATCTTTTATCTATTGGGTAACTTGCCGATATGGGTTATATGGTGACATTTAATGTTGATTCTCATGTTGTACAGGGTACAGGATCGTACGAATGGATGGACGATTGGCAGCAGTATTAGACATGGAGGATTGTACTTGATGTAGCATATCCAGCTTCCTTCACCTCAACCTGTTCTTGCAATCTTCGATTTTGACTATTGACACCAGCGCCTAGATCATATATCTGCTTTTCGTTTGTCTTTTCTGCATCAACAGAGTGCACTTGGACATGTTTCATCTACTGTTATGCGTCCTAATACTAGTTGTTCTTTAGCTAAATAATTTGCACCTCATTTCCTATTAGTTCTTCTGTTTTCACTTTTTGTTTTGACTTAATATATTCAGATGTTTAGGGTCATTCTCCCCAAATTTTTGAAAGTGGATTCAAGTATTGTGTATCGCTCATTGATGATTATTCTCGTTATACATGGGTTTATTTCATAGGATCTCGTGATGAATTTCTCTCTATCTATAAGAACTTTACAGCCATGATATCTACTCAATTCTATAAAACTATTAAAGTTTTTCGTTCTGATTCTGGTGGGGAGTATCTTTCTGCAGCTTTTTGTCCTTTCTTAACTTCTCAGGGAACCTTACCTCAGTTGTCATGTCCCAGTGTTCCTGCTCAAAATGGTCTTGCTGAATGAAAACATCGTCATATTTCGGATAATACTCGTGCTATCATACTATCCAATTCGGTTCCTACTGAATTTTGGGCTGAAGCATTATCTACTGCTATCTATCTCATAAATCGACTTCCTTCTCTCGTCCTCTCCAAAGTCACCCCTCACCAACGTCTTTTCTCAAACTACCCATTTATCATCAATTTCGTATTTTTGGCTGTACGTGTTATGTGCTTCTTCCACCCCATGAGCGTACCAAACTCTCTGTAAAGTCAATTCGAAGTGCTTTCTTAGGTTACAGTACAGAACTCAAAGGCTATAGGTGTTACGATCCTTCTTCACGACATATTCGTATCTCTCGTAGTGTTTAGTTTTTTGAGCATCTACTCTTCGTTTCCGCTGCCTCTACTTCTTCAGTCTTCTCCATCTGTATTTATGGATTTTCTTCTTGATTCATCTCCTCTTCCTCCTCTTATATCTTCTCCGTCAGATCTAGTGTCACCTCCTTCTCCTAATATGCCTCTTCATTCGTCTACTTCGCCTGCTAATTCGACACCTCTTAACGATTCTCGTCCACCATCCCCTCGGCAGAATCCTCCGCAACATCGTCGTCATCCAGCTAGGTACGTGGTGGCCACAAATTATTCTGATGAGTTTGGTTCCTTTCTAGCTGTTGTCCACACTTTTCAGGAATCATCAAATTATCGTATGGCCGTACAACATGCTGAATGGTGTGATGCTATGTTTGAGGAATTATCTTCTCTAGACCGTACTGGTACGTGGGATCTTATGTGTCACGTTTCGCGCCCCGGGCGTAAGCGCACGACTCCCTGCAAGCACAAACTATCTCTCGAGGTCCTAGGATTCAAACATGGTTTGAGAGACATACCGTATAAAAAGCAAACACGTGGAAGCGACGATATAATAACTCCTCCGTACAAATATAAAATGGGACTTGAGTAACGAGAACACTAATAATACATAAGATCCAAATGTTCATAAAAGAGCATAGTAAACCAGATCTGCTCGTTAGTAAGGGTGACAGGGTGAGTACAAAAGAGGTCCATCATCATCACCAAAAAGGAACGGGCATCAAGGTCACCGTCAAAATGTCAATCTAGTAAACCAGGAGCTCCTAAGTCGAGCTGCTGGAGTCATCAGTCTTCTCGGCCTCCTTAGTAGGCTCATACTCCGAGAAAGTCTCTGAGCAAATCTCCACCATATCCTCGAGGGTCTCGTCCGCGGACGGCTCCACCAAGTCATCATCGATAGTCTCGACCACTATGACCTCCTCCATATCCTTCAGGGTCGGGGTCCTCTCAGGACCGTTCCTCGAATCGGCGATTGACCCCTCAGCCTCTACTAAATCCCGGGTGGGATGGCACCAACTAGGGATCACTCCATGAGGCACCTCAGTGGGCTTCAGTGGCCTTGTGGAAACATCTCCTACCTTTCTAAACCGGGCCTCATATCTATGAGGCTTCCAGCTACTACCACCCTCGTCTACCCAAACGACTGTATACTTCCTAACATAGATGGTCCCCTACCCGTCAGGGAACTCGTCAAAATAAATCGACATCTCCTTGGGATCGCCAAACCTGATGTGCCACATCTCAAGGCCTAGGATCTATAAAGAAGGGGGTCCCACAACGGGGTGAGATATACATCTCAGTAAGGCGGATCTTAACCCTAGGTTGGGCTGATAGTCCACTCAGGTAGGTACAATCACAACCAATTCACACAAGATTATAAAGGCATTCAACTATCACAAAGTAACGCATGGAAATCAAATATGCAATCCACGCATCTCGTTAAGCCACTACATTCAGGCACACTGCAATCCAGGCATCTCGTTATGTCACTAAATTCAGGCACACATGAACAAACCATAGTACGTCTTCCACTCTTTTCCTGCCTCCTCACTTCCATGCCCGCGTTTAGAACACCTCAGGCTCGATCCGCGTAAACGCATCAGACCGTCTCATTGACAAACCCGCGTATATCGTGTTTTCAATGTTACTCTAGGCATGTGTCGACACATCACAACTCCGTCCCGCGTTCCAATGCATCTAGACTATGGCCTTCTCAACCCTGCGTCTCATACGCCTCAGGGTGTCATTCAATTCAAACCCCGTGCCTCAGCGCCTCAGGGCATTCAGCCACACAACCTCGCATCTCATACGCCTAAGGGTGTCACAACTCCTCAAAGAAGCCATAAGTTCCTTTAATGTATATCACACACAATCAAGTGCAACTCATGCACGAATAACACACTTATGGCATACGAAGCAATCAAGTTCAATACTCAAATGTGATAAATCACTCAAGGCACAAGCATGGTCAAGCATTTGAGTCATCTATATCCTCGTAGGACGTACAATGAATAATCACTTTAAAATCTTTCAAGAATTAAGCAAACTTGCATTCGACTCGCCCAATTAAGTCCAATCCTCCTATCAAAGACTTAGAATCCCCTTACCTCAAGCTTAATGCAATACAATCCTTCTCCCAAGCACCTCAAGAGTTCGGTCCAAATAGTACAAGGACAACCCAACCGTGCAACCTAATGAAATTCATTCAATCGTCAATTTTTCTTACTCGATTCGCTGATCCATGGGACATAACCCTTATTGACATGTTCCTCAACATCCTAGCATGCCTCAATAATGAATTTAAGACCCAATTTCAATGTCAGTGGCCCTCAACATAACCGATATGCACAGAACCGAATCGGGCATTTTCGGTTCTGTGTATACCCCAACTAATCAACCCTTAAACTACCTCAAATCCTTAATTTATTCATTAATCTACTTGCTAACATGTAGTTCTAAAGGTTGGGGAAGCTCACCGAAAATTTGGAGCCAAGGGGACGCAGGAAAGTCCTTGAATGGCGTCGGTCCTCCCCAATCTTCAACCGGCCAGTTCTGGCCCTTCAAACACAAGACCCATTTGGGGTCAAAACTCCATCAAATTAACCTAACATTTTTACCACAACTCAATCTATTTATCCCCTAAATGTTGACAAAATTTAGTTGCAAAAATCCAAGATTTCAGGGTCCTAAGAGGCCTAAAACGTGGCCTACCTCTGGTTGCGATGATTTCTGTCAACTTTCGAGAGATTGGCCGGCCGGAGCTCCTCGTTGGTCAAACGACTTGCTTGCACTTCGAGAACATTGGCAAGAGGATGAGGAAGGAGTAGGTGGTCAGCTCGACTGTTGGGGATCGCCGGAGGTGGCAGTCGGAAGTGGCGAAACCGGCAGTCAGAACTGGTCGACGACGGCGGTCGGCAAGAAGGAAGAGGAAGAAGAAGAAGAAATGGCAGATGGAGGAGGGGGTGTTCGGCCACAAGAGAGAGAGATAGTGGTATATACACAAATCCATGAGTCAACTTGAGTAGAATGGTAGGTTAAAAGTGAACCTATCAACTCAAGACTTAATCTCTTTACACTTGTCCAATGTGTCAATCAAAGCTCGTCCAATGGCCATGGTTTCTTCAAAATTTCGGTAGTCTTGGGTGTGGTTTATGACTAAAATGCCTGCATCCAATAATATAGGCCAGATTAGGGCTTGAGGGTAAAGTGGTAAGTTTACCCCCGACGTTTTGAACTTCGTTTTTCTGATCCCCAATTTCTTCGATAAGGCGACGGCCAATCTAATTGTAATATTAGAATTCTTGATTCTCCATTTTCAAATTTCAAGACTTGTTTCTGAATCATTTCTCTATCCGATGCGATTCCAGCCTATCCCGAACTAACGGAAAGCTTTTGCAGGTGTTACGCGTATCGACCCTGTGACTCATATCACAGTTAGGGCTCGTCAATTCATGGCGACTTTCGTTTTCATGTAATTGTGAGGATCTATCACTAGTTTCGATGGTCTTGATCGTCACTGTTCAATTTAGGAAAATTTTACAAATTATATATTGATTTAAGCAGCATCACCCGCGCTACAACCGTATAACGCTAGCAATACATTCCTTAATCGTCTTAGATTGGCTTTTTATGGCTCTAAATGTCCCTTCGACAATCCTTATGGTCAAAGTGTCATTTCCTATTCGAATTCCCTAGGTCTACGTACCTCGTCTCGCGTTAGCCTTTCCCTTTTGGTCAGTCAACTCGAGATTGATCAAATCCGAGCGAAATACGACTGAAATACATCGTTAGATACTTTCTCATTAATGAGTCTTGAAATGACAGGAAAATCAGAATGTCACAACTCTTCCCCCTTACAAAAATTTCGTCCCCGAAAATTACATCAAACTTGTTTACTCAAACAAATGGGGGTATTGACGCCTCATCGTTTCTTCATTTTCCCACGTAGCATCTTCGGTTCCATGATACTCCCAAACAATTTTGACTAATGGAATCATTTTATTCCTTAGAGTTTGCTCCTTTCGATCTTCAATCCTAACTGGCTTCTCCACATAGGATACTCTGTCATCCACTTCTATAACCTCGTAGTCCAGCACATGCGTCGGGTCCGGTTCGTACTTTTGTAGCATAGACACATGGAAGACGTTGTGCACTTGGGATAGATTAGGCGGTAAGGCCAGTCTATAGGCTAAGGTCCCAATCCGTTCCAGAATTTCAAATGGACCTACGTACCTTGAGCTTAGTTTTCTTTTCTTTCCAAATCAAGACAATCCCCTCATCGGCGACACCTTAAGGAAAACATGATCGCCTACTTCAAACTCCAAAGGCTTACGCCGTTTATTCGCATAACTCTTCTGGTGACGCTATGCCGTCTTCAGTCTATCCCGAACTATCTTTAGCGCTTCCACCGATTTCTCTACTAACTCTGGGCCTATGATACTTCTTTCTCCAATCTCGTCCCAGCAAATTGGTGTTCTACAAGCTCTTCCATAAAGCGCCTCAAACGGTGCCATTCGAATGCTCTGTTGATAGCTATTATTATATGTGAATTCTACCAAATGCAGCTGATCTTCCCATCCACCTTTGAAGTCTATTACGCACGCTCGCAACATATCCTCGAGCATATAAATCGTCCTCTCCGATTGTCCGTTCATTTGTGGATGGTACGCCGTGCTAAATTGCGGTCGAGTGCCCATGGCATCCTGAAGACTTTTCTAAAAGTTCGTTGTGAACTTGGAATCTCTATCTGAGGTAATTGTCACAGGGACTCCATGCAGTCACACTATTTGCCTCATGTACAACTCGGCATATCTATCCATTGCGAAATCCTTTCGCACAGAGATGAAGTGTGCGGACTTAGTCAATTTGTCCACAACTACCCATATAGAGTTGTGACTTCTCTGGCTCCTTGGGAGTCCCATCATAAAATCCATCGTTATGTACTCTCATTTTCATTCCGAAATTTCCAGTGACTGTAATAATCTACCAGACTTACAATGTTGCGCCTTCACCTGCTAACATGTCAAGCACTTTGCCACATATTTCGCTACATCCACTTTCATCCCGTTCTACCAGTAGTGTTGATGCAGGTTCTGATACATCTTCGTACTTCCTGGGTGGATACTATAATTGCTCCTGTGAGCCTCTGATAAAATCCTTTCCCTGAGTTCTTCGTCCTTTGGCACGCATAGACGTCCTCGAAATTTCATGATCCCGTCCTGAAACTCTGGTTTCCTCTTCGTCGCGTCCATCTCCAAGATTTTCTGAATTTCTGGTTCCGTAGACTGCAAGGTCTTTATCCCTTCCTAGACCTTAGATTATACCCTCAATGCAGCCATCAAACTGGACAGTTGGCAGACTTCTAGTCTGAACTCAGAATCTCTCAAATCCTCGATCATCGACCATCCTTTTACTAATAGACAAGCGATGCTCGATTTCCGGCTAAGTGCATTTGCGACTCTGTTTGCCTTCCCAGGGTGATACAATATATCACAATCATAATCCTTAAGCAACTCCATCCACCGATGCTGCCTCATATTCAGTTCTTTCTAGAAAAATAGCTACTTCAGGCTCTGGTGATCAGTGTAAATCTGGAACATTTCGCCACACAGATAATGTCTCCAGATTTTCAAGGTAAAGACGATCGCTGCCAATTCCAAGTCATGAGTCGGGTAGTTCATCTCATGCGGTCTCAGTTGTCGGGATGCGTAGGCCACTACTCTTCCATGCTGCATTAACACACAGCCTAATCCCTTTAGCAAAGCATCGCTATTTATCTCATAGCCTCCAGGTCCTGATGGAATCGTCAATACGGGTGCGATTGTCAACCGATGCTTGAGCTCTTGGAAACTCCTTTCGCACTTATCCGTCCATTCGAACCTCGTTTCTTTCTTTGTCAACCTCGTCAATGGAATGGCTATGGATGAAAGCTTCTCCACAAAACGTCTGTAATATCCTGCCAATCCCAAGAAACTTCAGACTTCCGTGACCGTAGTAGGTCTAGGCCAATTTGTTACAGCTTCGATCTTCGCAGGATCCACCGCAATCCCTTCCGCAAATACCACATGACTAAGAAATGCCACCTTGTTCAGCCAGAACTCGTATTTGCTAAGCTTAGTGTAGAGCGAGTGTTCTCTCAGGGTCTACAAAACAATCCTCATGTGTTCTTCGTTACTCCTCGAGTAAATCAAGATACCGTTGATGAAGACTATGACGAATCTATCCAAGAATTCTTTAAACACCCGATGCATCAAATCCATGGATGCGGCTGGAGCATTGGTCAATCCAAAAGGCATCATAGTGAATTCATAATGACCATACCTTGTCCTAAAAGCGGTCTTATGTATGTCTTCTTTCTTAATCCTCAACTGGTGATACCCGGTTCTCAGATCAATCTTAGAGAATACCGCAGCTCCTTGCAACTGATCAAATAGGTCATCAATTCTCGACAGCAGGTACTTATTCTTCACTGTCACTTGGTTCAACTGTCTATAGTCAATGCATAGACGCAAGGACCTATCCTTTTTCCTTACAAACAACACCGGCGCTCCCCACCGCCAAGCACTCGGTCGAATAAATCCCTTATCCAGTAACTCTTGCATCTGCACCTTCAGTTCCTTCAGTTTCGATAGGCACATCCTATTGGGTGCCTTCGAGATCGGCTCCATTTCGGGAGTTAACTCAATCATGAATTCTATCTCTCGCTCTAGTAGCAACCCTGGTAACTCTTGGGGAAAAATGTCAGGAAACTCACGCACTACCGGGATGCTTTCTAGTTTGGGTTCCTCTGTAGTCGCGTCCATAACAGCAACTAAGTACGCCTGACGCCCTTCAGTCATCAACTTCGCCACTTTAAGAGACGAGACTAAAGGAATCGAGGTTCCTCCTCGACTTCCCACAAATTCAAAACTAGGGCGGTCTTCCGGATAAAATCATATTATCCTACGACCACAATCCACTACAGCTCCATGTTTACCCAACCAGTCCATTCCTATGATCTCATTGAAATCATACATGGGCAACACAGCTAAATCAATGCTCTCCCCACTACCATCAATTACGATCCTACAATCAGCACAGCCCAACGAAACCAGCACATTATCTTTCAACAGGGTGGCCACATGCAGAATCATACTCAACGGTTCTAACTTTATATCAACCAAATTAGCAAACCGTGCAGACACAAATGAGTGTGTTGCACCAGCATCAAATAATACATATGCAGCTTGGTCACACAAATAAACCATACCTGTGACCATGCCCGGCGTTTTCTCTGCTTCCCTACGGGCTACTACATATACTTTCTTTTGAGCTGGGGGTTGATTCTGATCAACATAGGGAGTGGCAGTCGACGGTCTAGCCTGTAGTCGCTGCCCTTGTGGTCGATTCGCTGGAGCTTGGTTCGGGCAAGTCCTCATTTGATGGCCCATCTGACCACACCTAAAGTAGGCTCCAGTTCTTGCTGGGCATGGTCCATTACCATGCCTCCTGCCACAGAGGCGACAGCTCCAATTCATGGGGTTCGGCGGCTTCACTGTGTTTTTCCTCACTAGAGGGACAAAACGCCTGTTGCCAGCCATTGGTATCTTACCCATTTGGCAGTTCTCTCGGAATGAAGTAAACCGCAATCTAGATGCGGCATTCCTCTCCTTTAAATCCCTCTCGATCATATAGCTCCGCTCATAAATTTCCTTATAGGTTCTTAGATTTAGGGCTATCATCTGACTACGAAGCTCAGACCTCAATCCGTCCCAAAATCTCCGCGCCTTCTCTTGAGGGTCCTCTACTGATCGAGGTGCGTACCTTGACAGTCTAGCGAATTCTGCTTCATACTGGTCCACTGTCAACTGATTCTGACGCAGCTGTAAGAATTCCACCTGTTTCCTTTCCCTAGCTGTCTCCGAAAAGTATTTGTCATTGAATGTCGTAGTAAAGGCATTCCAAGTCAAGGTCGTCCCTTTTGGGAAAACTCCATTCTTGGTGGCAGCCCACCAATCATTTGCGATACCTTCCAGCTGGTACATCGCCAACAGCACTTTCTCTTCGTCCGTGCACCTCAGGACACCAAAGGCTTTCTCTAGTTTCTCGATCCATCCGAGTGCTAGTTTGAGGTCTCCAGTCCCGTCGAACTGGGTCAGCTTTAGTTTGATGAATTGTTCCACCAGTTGGCCCATCTATCTGGCCACGACAATCTCCTCCTGGGCATTCACTACCTCATTGCCCTGGTCGTGATCACCATTGTTTCTATTGCTCCTGTTGTTAGCGTTGACGGCAACTATTGCAGCTCCTATCGCTTGGGCTATGGCAGCATCACTATCTTGGGTCTGCCTGTCGATGAGGTCACCAATCATCTCTAGCGCCCTCAGTACGCCATCTATTCTCGAGTCTTCTGCAATAGGCGGCCTCAAGCTAGAGGCTCCGCTTCTAGGCCTTCCAGGTCTCCTAGATAGGTTACTCATTTTTATACGCTTCTGCTGAGCCTGGTCCACCACAATTTCATCAAAGAGTTAGTAACTCATGCATTCAACTAAGCCAAAGCTACTAACCATGCCTTAATAGAAATGGTTATATCACAACGACTTTTCACACAACAATTTCGGAGGCACTTTAATAAGCAGTTCATGGCTGTTTCTCAATTCTGTGCACTCCAACGGTTCACCAAAACTAGCCATGTTCACCCACTTAACAAGTCAAAATCCAACAATGGCCTTCAACGCTAAGCATGGAACTTAATCCTCCTGCATTACCACAACTCTACCAAAGCCAAATGCTAATCATTTGTGCCAATCCAAATGTCATACATCTCGTGCCTTACTCTAACCAGTTTCCTAAGGTCTCGCTACCTGTCCTGGTCCCAACTTAATCCTCCGTATCACTCCAATTCTCAACCAACTTTGGATCGAACTGACCTTGCTCTGATACCAAAGCAAACGAGCATGTCACGTCCCGCGCCCCGGGCAAGAGCGCGCGATACCCTACAAGCACAAACTATCTCTCGAGGTCCTAGGATTCAAACATGATTCGAGATACATACCATATAAAAAGCAAACAGGTGGAAGCGACGATATAATAACTACTCCGTACAAATATAAAATGTGACTTGGGTAACGAGAACACTAATGATACATAAGATCCAAATGTTCATATAAGAGCATAGTAAACCAGATCCGCTTGTTAGTAAGGGTGACAAGGTGAGTACAAAAGAGGTCCATCATCATCACCAAAAAGGAGCGGGCATCAGGGTCACCATCAAAATGTCAGACTAGTAAACCAAGAGCTCCTAAGTCAAGCTGCTGGAGTCATCAGTCTCCTCGGCCTCCTCAATAGGCTCATACTCCAAGAAAGTCTCGGAGCAAATCTACATCGTATCCTCGAGGGTCTCGTCCGCGGACGGCTCCACCAGGTCATCCTCGATAGCCTCGACCACTATGACCTCCTCTGTATCCTCCAGTCAGGGTCCTCTCAAGACCGTTCCTCGAACCGGCGACTGACCCCTCAGCCTCCACTGAATCCCGGGTGGGATGGCACCAGCTAAGGATCACTCCATGAGGCAACTCAGTGGACTTCAGTAGCCCTATGGAAACATCTCCTACCTTTCTAAACCAGGCCTCATATCTATGAGGCTTCCAGCTACTACCACTCTCGTCTACCCAAACGATTATACACTTCCTAATATAGATGGTCCCCTGCCCGTCAGGGAACTCATCAAAATAAACCGACATCTCCATGGGGTCGCCAAACCTAATAGGCCACATCCTCAAGGCCTAGGATCTGTAAAGAAGGGGGGTCATACAATGGGATAAGATATACATCTCAGGAAGGTGGATCCTAATCCTAGGTTAGGCTGACAGTCCACTCAAGAAGGTACAATCACAACCAATTCACACAAGATCATAATGGCATTCAACTATCACAAAGTAACGCATGAAAATCAAACATGCAATTCACGCATCTCGTTATGTCACTAAATTCAAGCACACATGAACAAGCCATAGTACGCATTCCACCCTTTTCTTACCTCCTCACTTCAATGCCCGCGTTTAGAACGCCTCAGGCTCGGTCCGCGTAAACACATCGGACCGTCTCATTGACAAACCCGCGTAAACGCATCAGATTTTCAATGTTACTCCAAGACTGTGTTGACACGTCACAATCCGTCCTACGTTCCAACGCATCAGGACTATGGCCTTCTCAACCCCGCGTCTCATACACCTCAAGGTGTCATTCAATTCAAACCCCGCACCTCAGCGCCTCAGGGCATTCTGCCACACAACCCCGCATCTCATACGCCTCAGGGTGTCATAACTCCTTAGATAAGCCATAAGTTCATTTAATGTATATCATACACAATCAAGTGCAACTCATACATAAATAACACACTTATAGCATACGAAGCAATCAAGTTTAATACTCAAATGCGACAAATCACTCAAGGCACAAGCATGGTCAAGCATTTGAGTCATCTATATCCTCCTAGGACATACAATGAACAATCACTTTAAAATCTTCCAAGAATTAAGCAAACTTGCATTCGACTCGCCCAATTAAGTCCAATCCTCCTAACAAAGGTTTAGAATCCCCTTACCTCAAGCTTAATGCAATACAATCCCTTCTCCCAAGCACCTCAAGAGTTCGGTCCAAATAGTCTAAGGACAACTCAACCGCACAACCTAATGAAATTCATCCAATCGTCAATTTTTCTTGCTCAATTCGTCGATCCATGGGACATAACCCTTTTTGACATGTTCCTCAACATCCTATCATGCCTCAATAATGAATTTAAGACCCAATTTCAACACCAATGGCCCTCAACAAAACCGGCATGCACAGAACCGAACCGGGCATTTTTGGTTCTATGTATACCCCAACTAATCAGCCCTTAAACTACCTCAATTTATTCAATATCTACTTGCTAACATGTAGTTCTAAGGTTTGGGGAAGCTCACCAAAAATTTAGAGCCAAGGCGACGCTAGAAAATCCCTGAATGGCGCTGGTCCTCCTCAATCTTCAACCGGTTAGTTTTGGCCCTTCAAACACAAGACCCATTTAGGGTCAAAACTCCATTAAATTAACCCAAACTTTTTACCACAGCTCAATCTATGTGTCCCCTAAATGTCAACAAATTTTGTTGCAAAACTCCAAGACTTCGGAGTCTTAAGAGGTCTAAAACGTGGCTTACCTCTGGTTGAGACGATTTCCGTCGACTTTCAGGAGATTGGCCGGCCGGAGCTCCTCGGTGGATCAAAAGAATTTCTTCCACATTGAGAACGTCTGCAAGAGGATGAGGAAGGAGTAGGTGGTTGGCTCAATGACTGAGGATCGTCGGAGGTGACAGTCGGAAGTGGCGAAGCCGGCGGTTAGAACTAGTCGACGGCAGGTGGCAGCCAGAAGGAAGAGGAAGAAGAAGAAGAAGAAGAAATGGCAGATGGAGGAGGGGGTGTTCGGCCACAAGAGAGAGAAAGAGTGGTATATACACAAATCCATGAGTCAACTTGAGTTGAATGATAGGTTAAAAGTGAACCTATCAACTCAAGGCTTAATCTCTTGACACTTGTCCAATATGTCAATCAAAGCTCATCCAATGGCCATGGTTTCTTCAAAATTTCGGTAGTCTTGGGTGTGGTTTATGACTAAAATGCCGTCATCCAATAATATAGGCAAGGTTAGGCTTTAGGGGCAAAGTGGTAATATTACCCCTAACGTCCGAAACGTCGTTTTTCTGATTTCCAATTTCTTCGATAAGGCGACGGCCAATCCAATTGTAATGTTGAAATTCTTGATTCTCCATTTTCAAATTTCAAGACTTGTTTCCGAATCATTTCTTTATCCGATGCAATTCCAGCCTATTTCGAACTGACGGGCGACTTTTGCAGACGTTACGCGTATCGATCCTGTGACTCATATCACAATTAGGGCTCATCAATTCATGGTGACTTTGGTTGTCATGTAATTGTGAGTGTCTATCACTAGTTCCGATGGTCTCGATCGTCACTGTTCGATTTAGGAAAATTTTGTAAATTATATATTGGTTTAAGCGACATCACCCGCGCTACAATCATATGACGCTAGCAATATATTTCTTAATCGTTCTTAGATCAACTTTTTATTGCTCTAAATGTCCCCTCGATAATCCTTATGGTCAAAGTGTCATTTCCTATTTGAATTTTCTAGGTCCACGTACCTCGTCTCGCGTTAGCCTTTTCCTTTTGGTCAGTTAACTCGAGATTGATCAGATCCGAGCGAAATACGACTGAAATATATCGTTAGATATTTTCTCATTGATGAGTCTTGAAATGACACGAAAATCAGAATGTCACATATGCCTCTTCCGCCAAGAAAATCCTTAATATCTTGTCGTTAGATATATAAAATTAAGACCCACTCTGATAGAAGCATTGAGCGTTATAAAGCACGTCTTATTACACTTGGTTTTGATCAAGAGTATGGGATCGATTATAAGGAAACCTTTGCTCCTATTGCCAAGGCTTCTGTTCACACTCTTCTTGCAGTAGCCTCTATTCGTAATTGGCCTTTTTTTCAACTTGATGTGAAGAATGTTTTTCTTCATGTGGTTCTTCAAGAGGAACTCTCTATGCAACCAGCTCCAGGCCTGCCTCATTCACCCTGCCAAGTATGTCGTCTTCGTCGGGCTCTTTATGGTCTTAAACAAGCTCTCGAGCTTGGTTTGAACGGTTTGCAGATGTCTTTCGGTCAGCTGGCTTTGTTCAGAGTGAGAATGATCATGCTATGTTTACTCATACCTCTTCAGCTAGTTGTACGATTCTACTACTCTATGTAGATGATATGATTATTACTTGGGATGACTCTGTTCATATTGCTTATACTAAGTAATATCTTCACCGTAAGTTTGCTATGAAAGATTTGGATTTCTTACATTATTAAGGTCACTCACAGTCGACATGGTATTCATCTCTCCCAACAAAAGTATATTTCTGACATTTGAGCTCGTGCTGAGTTATCTGATACACGTGTTGCAGCTTCTCCTGTTGAACTTCATTTACAGCTTCGTCCGAATGATGGTGAGCCTCTATTTGATGTCACTCGCTACCGGGCTCTTGTTGGCAGTCTTGTCTACCTTACGACCAATCGTCCTGATATCGTATATGATGTTCATCTTGTCAGTAAGTTTTTTGCGGCTTCTCGTACAGTTCATTATGTTGTTGTACTTCGAATTCTGCGATATCTTCATGGTACTCTGACACGCTCAGTTTTTCTTCCATCGACTTCATCACTTGCTCTTCGTGCTTACTCTGATGCTGATTGGGCTTCAGATGTTACTGACCGCAAGTCCATTACAGGCTTTTCTATCTTTCTAGATGATTCTCTGATTTCTTGGCGTGCCAAGAAGCAACTTGTTGTATCTTGCCCTTCCACTGAGTCTGAGTATCGTGCTATGGCTGACACTACTGTTGAGATTATTTGACTTCATCGTCTTCTTGCTGATCTTGGTTTTGCCTTATCTTCTCCCGTTGCTCTTCATTGTGACAACAAGAGTGCTATTCACATTGCTACAAATCCAGTGTTTCATGAGCGTACTAAGCACATTGACATTGATTATCATATGACACGCCATCAACTCCAAGCACATATATCATTTCTCTTTCCTTTGTGGTCGCTGCAGCCCAGCTTGCTGATTTATTCGCGAAATCTCTTACATCGCAGTGCTTTGCTGATCTTTTTTCCAAACTCTCATTGGTTGATCCACCTTGAATTTGAGGGGGTGTTAGATATATTATTTAGATATATTGTATATATTACGAGTAGATCTTTTATGTATTTACTTTCTTGCCCTTCTTTGTATATATATTTATATTGGCCTTGTGCCTAATTGTAAATCATGATTCCATTATTCAATTCTCAATTATATCAGTCAAATGGTGCGTAATTTTTTGTTTTCCATGGGTGGGCGTTTGGTTCTTCTTTTTCTAAGCAGCGGTGTAGCTTCGGGAGGGATGATAGCTTCTTCTTTTAGGGCTTTCGTTGTTCTTCGTGTGTTCGCATTAAAGTTTGTTTTGGAACAACTGTGGTGCTTACAGATATTTCTCTTAATGTTTCATTAGAGCACGACATGTTGCGATGTTGCTGCTACTTTAATTGAATTGGCCGTGGCGACAGTGCAAATGCAAGTTCATCAAATTTTCGATGAAGGTATATGTAATATATCTGTTTGTTTCTAAGATATTCAAATAGCTTGAAAGATATTCGCTTTACAGCAGCTGAGCCCTCTGCATTTCGAATTTCATTTTATTGTGCGGGGAACAGGTAAGGTTAATATTAAATTTTGAAGAACTGTAAATTCTATCATGTTAATGGTCCCCTCTAATTCCCCTTCAAAGTCCCTTTCGAAATCGTGCATTACTTTACCTGCTATTGTGGAAAGAAATCACTATTTGGTGATGTAGGTTGTGCTTTGCTACCCGAATTTCGGATGTTGATGTTTGGTTGCATTGTGATTTTTTGCAGTCATCATAGGTGATTTAGTTTGTTGTAGCTATACTCTTTACGCAAGGTTTATAGCATTTTAAGTCTATTAAAGTCTCAACCAACATTCGACCAAAAAAACAAAGTCTCAACCAACAGCCTTTGTTCATGTGTAGGCTCTTTGCTGGAGATATTACTTCCGTAACAAAATTTAATGCACATCGAAGCGCTCAACTCTTCAAGGAAACAAAGGGGTATGAACAATACAAGTGTCATAACTTTTATACGGATATCACTTAAGTGCCATAACGTTTTTTTCGATCAAATGAGTGTTAGCTGCGAATTTTATCCATATGCAGCGACCCAAGAATCACATGTATAGATACACGAATCACTAATCCATAGAGTTAAAGAATAAATGCACCTTGTTGCGGATCCATCGTTCTTAATGTGAAATTGCGACGATCTGATGCACAAGATTTTCTCCTCTATGAACCCCTTTATTGCTGGTTTCAATGAGACGGCCCCTCACGTATCATTCTAACATGTGAGATTTTGCGGACATCAAAATTTAGAGGAGGAACTTGAGCTCTATCTATAGAGAATGAAACCCATCCCCTCATTAAAGATTAGGTTTATCTCGGTCCACACTATCCAGCCCCATATTTGACTGGAATTAGGAAACTGTATATATCTTTCTTTATTAGACCAATTAATAATTACAGTAATAATTAATAAAGCCCACAATTGAATATATCCAAAAAGAATATATTCTAACATTCTCTCACTCGGACTAAATTAATTGTAATTGTACTATATAGCGCATCTTTATATTGGTCTAGAGATAATTCGCAAAAGTCAATCCGATCCCATAAAGTCTCAAGCACCAAACCATGCCAGTAACTGCATCAGAAGACACAAAGCCACCCATGATCACGAATACTCTTAACTTTACTAATATGGATTTGATATGGTAGTATGACAAACGAATAACATCTCAAATAATAGAGATACCTTATATGTTATCCTCCTTGTCAGTCATCATTCTCTCACTTTATGTGTCACGAAATCGGATGTGTCACGAGACAACATCTTTACGGTTCCAACGAACTAACATATGTCTCACATTTATAGTTAACTACAAGATTCCTTGAGATTTTCACCTGATGTATGTACTCAACATCATCGTAATCATAAATGATTTATTGCATGCAATAGAGTTGACACATACCTAGATGTTACAAAATGTAACAAACACAGATGTAACCTTTATTTCAGCAAATGACAAAAGCAGCTCCCACTGAACAACAGCACTTCATCATGCTTACTCAGCCCATCAATTAACATGTCATATCAGCATCCCACGATACTTTTATGTTTGTAACATGTCATCTAAATGTGTATGAGCAAAGATCTTTAGTTAGTGAGTCTGCACCCTTATCATCTATGTAATAAGCTCTACTGTAGTGTCACCCAGATCATATGTTACCTTTATTATCAAAAAACTTGATCGCCAGATGCTCAGACCCCTTGGGACCTCTGCTGTTGTTAATGAATAATATTATAGAGTTATTGTCACAATACAACTGTATGGGTCTATCCATAAAATTAAGTACGGTCAATTCTTTAATGAAATTCCAAAGCCAAATACTCTAAATAGCTGCTAGAAAACATACTACAAACTCCGCTTTCTTAATAGATTATGACATAAATTTATGTTTACTCTTTTCTATAATACCACACTTCTCTTTAAACATATAAATATATGTAGTCGTAAATTTCATATCATCCTGACAGCTAGCAAAGTTTGAATCCAAATGCCCTACTAGCTTTTGGTCCTGTAAATAACCTTTTGTCTTTTTTAAGTACCTTAAAACTTTCTTTGCAGTCACTCAGTGAACTTGTCCTGGATTTAACCAATACATGGCAAGAATAATCCACGCAAATCTCAATGCCTAGGACAAAACACTTTTATCAAGATCAATCATGTAAAAAATACTTCGACAATACCTGTTTCACCTTATGCAATAATTCAAGAAAATTGCTTTCAAGCAAGATATCGTCTGCAGATAACACAAGGACAATAAATTCCTCCCACTGATCTTATAGTATTTATACTAATTTACTCTGTTCTTGACTAAACAGAATATAACAACAATACTATGAAACTTCAAGCAACAATTGTCTAAAAGCTTCTTAAACCCATAAATAGACCTTTCAATCCAGAATACCCATGAGCATAAACAAACTTTATTCCATGGCATTTATATGGGATTCCTCTTTCTTTGCGCACAAGTTTATCTGAATCATCTGCTGCAAAACCTTCAAGTTATATAATATAGACTTCCTCGAAGTAACCAATTAAGAAGAAGTTTCAATATTTATATGATAAAGCTACTTATTATAATGGGCTATTAATACCTTAATCATTCCAAAAAAAAATTATGAAAGACTGAATAAAAATTATTTTAAGTCTACCCATTCTTTATGAGTGAAAAATTTCACTACCAATCTATCTTTAAACTTCTTAAATAAAGCACTGATTAAAAAGTAATCGGATATAACAACTTAAAAACTTGTATTTTACGTCCTTTTAAGTTTTGCATATCCAATTACAGCAGATGGACTTATGACCTTAAAACATGCTAATAAGCTTTCAAATATTGTATGTTTCATAGTATGTATCTCATCTACCATGCACCCAACCATAGTTCTAATTATGAAAAAGAAATAGCAACTGTATAAATTACTAAATCAATTATATAGTCGATTTTGCAGTTTTGCTCTACTGGATAGTATGACTTGATACAACTGATCGCCTCTGTCTGATATATCTTTTAAGATGAGTTACTTTAACCTTTATTCTGTGCTTGTGGGATCTGATAAACTTCATTAAGAATTTTCTTAATAAAAAGAACCCGAACCCCAATAGAAAACCATAAAAGTTAGTTTTATAAATCATACTATTCTTCATATCTGTAATGGGTGATTGCGCCTTTCAACTGCACTTTTTTGTTCAAGAATGGTAAACTAATTTACTATCCCAGAATCCGTTATGTATTTGGTAAATGGCTCTTTTTAAGCTATCCACCATTGCCATGTCAACTACGATATTCACCACTTTGGTAAAAAATGATCATCTTTATGATTTTTATTTTAAAAGTTTATTGACTATAGTCAAAAATATGTTGACCTTGTCACGAAAATTAAAACTTTCTTTAATCAAGTACAAAAACATATAAAGAAAAAGCATCATTTAAATGTGATGAAATAAAAACTCTTCACAATATTGCCATATAGGATCCACTAATACCAGTATGAATGATCTCCAATAGGTCATAACTATCGACTACAGTTTCATCCTTTATCTTAGTTATCTTACCTCTGCTTCAATCTATGCATATGTCTAGGTTACTTTTAAGAGTGAGCAAAATGCTTGCTTTTATCAATCTTTCCACTCTTTCTTTACTGATGTAACCAATAAATTTATTCCATAACATGCACGATTGTTCTTTAGGCAGAGATCTTTTGCAAACAACGTTTTAGCTGTATAAGCGATGTATAATTCATTGGGAGATAAACATAATCTATACAATCCATTAGACATAGAGTAGTACCCAACTTTATTTTAATTAAAAGAAATGGTAATTGTTTTATTTGAAATCTCAAAAGAGTAACTACACATGTCCAAACTTGATACGAAAAATAAATTCCGTCTTTAAGGAGAGTACATAAAATATATTTCTTAATGTCACAATAAAACCAAAATTCGGAATGGCATTCCCATCAATTCAACATCAGCTTTATAGTTGTTTCTATAGTGAGCTTGATTCATCCTAATTTGATATCTTTTAGTTTATGCATTTCTATATGGTAAACGCAACATAATATGTTGTACCGCTATCTAGCCATCACAAACCAGATGAGACTTTAGATAGAATAAATTCACAAACCAACACCAAAGAGTCATTACTTTATGCTCATATTTTGATAACCAAGTTTTTGTATTAACTGTAGTCTTTCTTTATGTAACTGTTCTTATTATAAAAGAAGTAGCGGTTACCATCCTTCTCAAAAAATGCTTTCAATGAACGTAAACGGTCAGTATGATCGGTGGTTTATTATTTCTTTATGAGTGTGATTTCATAACCGCTCAATATGCAATTTCACCAATTTTAAGACGTAATCTTTAATCTTAATAGAACCATCACACTTGATATTGATGAGTCATTACAGATATGTACCACTCTTTAGTAATATATGAGATACAATTTCAAAGCCTCCAAGGCTTCATTCATTTATTTAATAGTGCAGTTAACTGGCAAAATATTTTTCAAGTGTTATTTAATATATCGCTTTATATCAAACAAGCGAATCCAATTGCTCTTTACCCAATAATCACATAATGCTTTTGAAAGTTTTCACTAAAGAAACTGAGAACTACAGAGTCTTTCTTGACAAGAGCAATATAAATATTTGCTAATCTTTTTTAAACAGAAAATCCTCATTCAATTCTAAAAAATTGAACCCGTATGAATCTCAATTCTCAATGTTGACAGAGTTGTTGTTTACAAAAACGATGACTGAAAAAATACCAATTTTTTTAATTAGCATAATGTGAAATTTCACTTGAGAGATACATACATCATCATATAATCAACTTTGGGCAGAAAACATGACATGCAGTTGTATATTCCCTACATTACAGCGGCCATGAAAATTTATTTCGATCTTCGTTAATCACCACCTTTGGGTGTATGACAACACTTAGACCAATAAATCCTCAACCATATGTTGTACATGCAATCCTTCATGTAAGAATACGCAATTACCTCCTTTGGGAGTATAACTACGCATTAAAACAACCCGTTCTTTATTAAACTGAACCAAGCATGCCGCTTTGGCGGTCACAACCCAACTGAATTTATCTGAAATTGGGATATAACTTTATATTTCACATTTACTGTATGCATGTAATTTCAAAAATTAGGGGCAATCATCCTCAAAATTATGCGATTTGCTAATTTTTATCGATACACACAACAATACATGTCAAACCATAAACATGTAATTGATAAATCATGCTCCACATAATTGTATGTAGTACTTTCATGTAAGCTTGTACCTGTATTTCACAAACTCATGTAGGAATACCAAAAAATACTTCAAAATATCCCCGAAATACACATGTATTTGGCGTTCCGCACGTATTTTTCATCCATAAAAATACCAAACATGTAAAATAAAAATATTACCTTGTAGAGCATGACATACGAGCATATCGATACCTGAAATACATCGAATACATCATATGTGTGTCTTCCACTTTTTGCACATGTTTCCCACGCGTTGACACGTGCATCGCACATGTTCGGTCTTAGCCGGTACTGAAAATTGGTTCAACTAGTTTATCCGATCTAACCGTTACCCCCTTAACCGACCAGCGAACTAGGCCATGCGATCCGACCAGAACGGTCAACGACCGTTTCGACCGAATGGCCCGAGTCAATAGTCAACTAATCAGATCGGGTTCACAAGTCGAATCGAGTCAACGAGTCGGCTCGAGTTACCCGGACTTGATTGACGTCAGGAGATGTCAGCCTACACGTGTCGAGCACGTGCGGGCCCAAGTCTAGCTTGCGTGGGGATAACTGGTGCGTAGCCTCCATACAATCCGAATATATAATTTCTTTTTAAAAAAAAATTATTTGGTTTTTCTACGTTCTCATGGCCGAACTTCCTTTATAGCAAAAGTGGAAGTCTGATTTGTGCAGACTTTGACCAGAATAAAGAGAACGTTAAAAGCCACACAAAAAAAAGAATGAAAATCTGCACCAAGCCAAAAGAAGATGGATATATTGATTTTCACTGATGGTCGCACAATCCTTTACGAAAAAGCTTCGGCCGCACGAAGTAGAATAATAATAATAATAATAATAATAAACTGATTTTGTGCACTTGTTTCGTTTAGAGGATGGTGCCAAATTGACATGAGAAGTGCGCAAATTGAAACATCCCAGTAGTGTGGTTGGTTACAAATTCGTCCGTTGACTGCGAACTATCTCAAATCCACCGTCAAAGTTCTTTTGGATTTATTTATTTTTTGTTTCTTGATCACGCCCACTTGGACGGATTATGCTTGTATAAAACGCCAAGTACCAAACTTCCAGGCCACGAACATGCTCATATCGCGTGTATAATTTTACCGAATATAAATTTTCGAAACTAACCGAAAACGCAATTCGTAATCTAATACGCGTAGGCTCTGATACCACATATTAGTTGCGAATTTTATCCGTATGCAGCGACCCAAGAATCGCACGTATAGATATACGAATCACCAATCCATAGAGTTAAAGAATAAACGCACCTTGTTGCGGATCCATCCATCTTAATGGGGGATTGGGACGATCCGATGCACAAGATATTCTCCTTTATGAACCCCTTTATCGCTGGATTCAATGAGACGGCCCCTCATGTATCGTTCTGACGAATCCTTATGTGAGGTTTTACGGACATCAAAGTTTAGAGGAAGGACTTGAGCTCTATTTATAGAGAATGAAACAAATCCTCTCATTAAAAATTAGATTTATCTCGGCCCACACTATCCAGCCACATATCTGACTAGAATTAAGAAACTGTATATATCTTTCTTTATTAGACCAATTAATAATTACATTAATAATTAATAAAGCCCACAATTGAATATATCCAAAAAGAATATATTCTAACAATGAGTACCAAATCGGAGCAAATGGGATCACTTGAGCGCCACTTCCGGCTAAACATCCTACGTGGAATTTCTACTTAATATTTTATTATGACGTGGAAATTATTGTCCAACGTGTCATTCTTAAATTAAACCTAAATGATCACTTTTTCAAAATTAAGGAACCTAATTGACTGCTTTTAAAAAATTAAAGAACCTAAGTGATCATTTTTCAAAAATTGAGGAATCTAAGTGGTCACTTTTAAAAAGATATGGTACTTGTCATGCTCCGCTCATCTTACGAGTGCGCTCATCCGCTCATGTAGTAAATTCAGTCCCAGGATACCCTTATTTTACGGCGATAAATAAATGAGACTCATATGCGAAAGTGTAAAAGAAAATAAATACATAACTCCATGCAAGGTAATTTAAAACAAAACAAAGAATGAGACACGGGACAGAAAAAGGGTGACTTACATAACAAGAGATCGAGTTTATACAAATGAGGCCAGGTACTAGCTAATATCACTAGCTAAGGTCGAGGAAGACAAAAGGGTGAACAAAGATAACCATTAAGCCCCACCAGGGAAAAAAAATTTGTCACCACCAAAAGACAACTCCACGGTCGTGCGATCTCGAGCCCATTAAGTGATATTAGTATCTTCGGCTCGACTCAAGTCCTCTGCGGGATCATAATCCGAGAAAGTTTCTGATCGTACTTCTATAGAGTCCTCTTCTATCTCATCCTCCGAGTCAGAAATCTCGATTACCTCAATACTCTCCTCTCTAGTCGGGGTCTCCTCTGGAACTTTCCTCGAGCCTACCACGGAACCCTCTACCTTGATCTCATCTCGAGAAGGATGGCACCACGATGGAACTACACGTCTTGGAACCTCGTGAGCCTTTAATGGACCAGTGGTAACTTCCCCAGCTCTCCTGTCAGGCCTCAAAACGATGTGGATTCCAGTCTTCCTCCCCCTCATCAACCCATACTACCGTACTCTTCCTAATATAAATTGTGCCTCGTCTATCTGGAAACTCCTCAAAATAAGTTGTCATCTCCTTGGGATCTCCAAGAAGCGTAGGCAACATATTCAAGGCTTGGGATCTGGAAAAAAAAAAGGATCCCACAACGGGGTGAGACTTACGTCTCAGCAAGCTAACCTAATTCTAAATTAGACTATCAGTCCCGCCAGACGAACTATCATAACAACAACAAACAACCAGTGGCATAAAGGCATATATCGTTTATACGAAAGCATCACATCGTACAACTTGCAAAGAAATTGATATCTAAAACCAGATATAAAAAAAGTGACCTAAGCTTCCGTACTAGCCAAGAACCAAAGCAACACCATAGGAATTACTAATAAATTCAATTCTCAATCCACAAGTCAAAAGACTATCATGACAAATAAACCCGCGTTAAGACGCGTCAGGTTTAACAGCTTGTTTTCAAAATCATGCCAGCATAAACCAATTCTTATCCCGCGTTAAGACGCCTCAGGATATCATTCAAACCACAACCCCGCGTTAAGACGCCTCAGGATACAATAGGCCTCAACAAATATCTCAAGTCAAGAGATGTCTCAACCATCATTCTCATCATGAGAGTTTCATAAAGTCGATCACAAACCAATTGCTTGTCAAAATAATCGTATTTTATCACAAAAAGTAACTCAAGAGTCCAGTAACCCATAGCCACATAATCAAGTAAAACATGCCAATAAGCATATCACCAATTCAGTCAAAGGAACTACTATTTTAGTAGCAAGCGAGTACTCATGACTCATTCCTCAACAATTCCATTCAATTTCTACTCAACCAAGCATAACAAAATCGTCAACTCATCGATCATGCAATAAAACTATTCAGTTGCGTCCAAATGTTCTAATATAGGTTTAGGGGTCGCTTACCTTCATTCCAATTAGCAAATTTTCACCAAAATTTCTTGTCAAGCTTAGCTTCCAAACAAGATCGTCGCTGTCCAAAACAGGGCAGCAATATACTTCAGGGACAATTCATCGTTTCAGTCAATTTCTTTTTTCTAACTTCAACTCCACCCATCATACGCCTTAATAACATCCTAAATCACATTCTAGTATACCTTAACACCACATCTAGAGCATGATAATGCCGAGAACAGCCCCCAACAGAACTGGTGTGCTCAGAATTGAAACAGAGCAAAAATCGATTATGCTCCTTCTTGTTCTAACAGTCCGCATATCACCCTTAACTCCAATTTTTTCATCAATTCACTTGGAACAACCTTAATCAAAATGTTATAGATCCCTATGGCAATTTTTGAAGTCAATTAGCACTCCTAAGGCCTCTAAACAGACCGACTCTTCTTAGTTCACTGGCGGTCAAAATCTATCCGGAAAAATCAACTCCAATCAAACCATCAAAACTCATTCAAAACTCAACTAAATCAGTAACCCTAACTTAGTGACTTCAAGTATAACATGTTATGTAACTTCCATAAAAAATTTGGTGCGATTCGAAGTCTCTAAGAGGGTGAACCATAGCCCTCTCTTAGTTAGCTCAAAATCTGTCCAGTTTTCTTCCAAAATTTTTCATAAATTAACCAGACCTCCAAAAATCACGAAATCAATTGGAACTTGTCAAAGACAGGTTAAACTAACCTGTGGTGGTTGGCCGCTGACGAAAAGGTCACCGGAGGAGGCATTCGTAAGGACCGAACCGGGCGGTAGAAGCTGGTTGGAACAGAGCAATTTCTACTCTTGAGAAAAAAACACAAAATGAAGGGGAAGAAGAGGAAGATGATGGCTCACGAAAAGTTTTTAGGGAGAATATGATATGCTTTTAATCACTTTTGATTAAGTTTCTATAAGGTTTAGAATGAGTGGAAAATTAATGACAATCACCCATGTTTTGACACTTGTCCTGGAGTCAATAATATCAAGGCTCAAATTACTTTCTTACCCCCCTTAATTTTGGCAACCTCCTTGGGAAAGAAGGAAATGTCAAATGACTAATATGCCCTTCTCAAATCAATTAGGTAATGTTAACTCTCCAAGGGCAAAATGGTCTTTTCACGCCTTTCGTCCGAAATTTCGTTTTCCTGATATTTTTCACCCTCGATAAGGCGGCGTCCAATCCATATCAAATGTTGGAATCCCTCATTTCCATTTTCAAATTTTGAGATCCTATCTCATGATCGAATTTTTCGTCGATCAAAATTCCAGTTTGTCTCGAATTAACGAGTGGCTCTTGTGAACGTTACGCGTATCGACTCTGTGATTCTCATCACACTTAGGATAACTCAAACTACGGCAATTTTGATTGTCATGTAATCGTGAGGGTTTATCGCTAGCCTCGATGGCAACAATCGTCGCCATTCGATTTAGGAAAATTTTACAAATTATACTTTGGTTGAGCGGTATCACTCGCATTCCAACCGTACAACACTAGCAATGGTTTCCTTAATCGTTTTAGATCGACATTAGCTCTAAATGTTTCCTCGACGATCCTTATGGTCAAAGTGTGATTTTCTAATCGAGTTTCCCAAGTCCACGTACCTCATCGTGCGTTAACCTTTCCCCTTCAGTTAATTACTCGAGATTGATCAGATCCAAGCGAGACATAACTGAAATACCTTGATAGATATCTTACATTCAAAGGTCTTAAAATGATAGGAAATTCAGAATGTCACAACTCTTCCCCCTTACAAAAATTTCGTCCTCGAATTTTATTACAATCTAGTTACTCAAACAAATAGGGGTACTAATGCCTCATCGCTTCTTCGTTCTCCCACGTAGCGCTTTCAGTTCCATGATACTCCCATATTACTTTGACTAGTGGAATGATCTTAGTCCTCAAAACTTGTTCCTTTCGATCTTCGATCCTGATTGGTCTTTCCACGTACGACACTTTGTCGTCCACTTCTATAGTTTTATGATTCAAAATATGTGTCAGGTCTGGTTCGTACTTCCTCAACATAGATACATGAAACACATTATGTACCTGAGACAAACTCGGTGGTAAGGCAAGCCTATAAGCCAATGTTCCAATCCGTTCTAGAATTTCGAATGGGCCTACATATCTCGGACTCAACTTTCCTTTCTTTCCGAATCGATATATGCCCCGCATTGGAGATATCTTGAGAAAAACATAATCCCCAATTTGAAACTCTAACGGCTTGCGTCGCTTATCGGCATAACTTTTCTAGCGACTTTGTGCAGTTTTCAATCTTTCTCTAATTATCTTTACTGCCTCAACTAATTGTTCCACCAACTCTAGGCCTGTGATACTCCTTTCTCTTACTTCGTCCCAACAGAAAGGAGTTCTACAAGCTCTGCCATAAAGTGCTTTGAAAGGAGACATTTCAATACTTTGTTGATAGCTGTTATTAAACGAAAACTTCATTAGATGCAAGTGATCTTCGCATCCACCTTTAAAATCTATCACACATGCTCGTAACATGTCCTCGAGCGTCTGAATTGTTCTCTCTGACTGCCCATCTATTTGCGGATGATATGTTGTACTGAACTGCAATCTAGTTCCCAAAACATCCTGAAGACTCGTCCAGAAATTCGCTGTAAATTTAGAATCTCGGTCCGACGTAATTGCAATCCGTACAGCCTAATGAAACTATCACATTGTCCTTTAGTAGAGTGGTAACATGCAATCTCGTATTCAATGGTTTCAAATCCAAATCAATCATATCAGTAAATTGAGCAGACACAAAAGAATGTGAAGCTCCAGGATGAAATAAGACATAAGCAGCTTGACCACACCAGGCGAGTTCTTCGCTTCGCCTCGTGCCACTGCATACACTCGCCCTTGAGCTGATGGTCGATTCAATTCATTCTGTGGATTAGGAACCGGGGGTCTTATCTACGGTCGTGGTCCCTGAGGTCTAGGTCCTAGAACTTGGTTGGGACAGTTTCTCATCTGATGATCCAACAGGCCGCACTTAAAGCATGCTCTCATTCTAGTCGGGTAAGGTCAATTTCCATGCTTCCTCCCACAAAGACGACAGTTCAAGTTGGACTGGTGTGTCGGCTTCCTAATATTCTTTCTTGCGGGTGGAATAAAACGTCTATTATTGCTCATTGGTCTCTTACGAAACTGGCAATTGTCTCGAAATGAGCTGAACCGCGATCCAAACGCGGCATTTCTCTCTCTTAGGTCTCTCTCAATCATCTGTCTCCGTTCATATACTTCCTTATACGTTCTTAAATTCAAAGCTATCATTTGACTGCGAAGTTCGGGTCGTAACCTGTCTCGAAATCTCCACGCCTTCTCTAGCGAGTCTTCCACATACCTTGGCGCATATCTTGATAACCTAGCAAATTCAGCCTCATATTGATCCACTATCATGAGATTCTGACGCGAATTCTGAAATTCCATTAGTTTCCTTTCTCGCGCAGTCTCCGAGAAATACTTGTTGTTGAAGACTGTAGTAAAAGCAGCCCAACTCAGGGCAGTACCCTCAGGAAATACCCCATCCTTCGTAGCATTCCACCAGTCATTCGCGGTACCTTCCAGTTGGTAAACCGCCAACAGTATTTTTTCCTCATCACTACATCTTAGAACCCCAAAGATTTTCTCGAGCTTTTCTATCTACCAAGGTGCCAACTCTGGATCGCCCGTTCCATTACACTAGAGGGGCTTTAACTTCACAAACTGTTCAACTAGCTGTCCCATTTGTCTAGTCACAAGCTCATTACCTGATGCATTACCTACCTCCACACCTTGACCACTAACCTCATTAACTCGAGCATTACCAGCTTCAACGCCCTGGCCAATGCTGGCTTTAACTCCACTACCTATATTATTACCAGTCGTCGCGTTGACAGTAGCCAAGGCAACTCCCACAGCCTGAGTAATAGCAGCATCTCTATCCTGAGCTTGTCTATCTATCAAGTTCCCGATTAGTTCCAATGCTCTCAATACATCACCCATTCCAGGATTCTCCACTACATGTGGTCTCGAACTAGAAGCTCCACCTCTAGGTCTCCCACGTCTGCCAAGTCGGTTGTTCATCCTTATACTACCTGTACCACTTTAATTCCATCACGGAATTAACGACTTAGTTCATCTACAAAAGTCCAGTGATTTTATGCTATACAACAAGTAGCACTCACACTAAAGCAACCGTTCACCCAGTCATTCTCTAGAGCACAACAAATAGAAATGTACAATCATGCTTAAATTTCAAACACAACACTCAATATTTCATTAGACAAGCATCCACAATTAATACACACGCTAGGTACGAAGCTTGGTCACTATCTAGTTATCACAACTACACCACTTTCATGATGTCAATCACATGCGCCAATTCATATGCTAAGCATTTCTTACTTGACTCTAACGAATCCCCTTACGGTCTCGCTACCCAATCATCTCGAACCTCATTCCTCCTTATTACTCCAATCCCCAGTCGACTTGGATCGAGCTAATCTTGCTCTGATACTACTTTCATCTAGGATGTCACGCCTCGCTCACCTTACGAGTGCGCTCATCCGCTCAAGCCGTAAATTCAGTCCCAGGATACCCTTCTTTTACGACGATAAATAAATGCGACTCGCATGCAAAAGTGTAAAAGAAAATAAATACATAACTCCATGCAAGGTAATTCAAAACAAAACAAAGAATGAGACACGAGACAAAGAAAAGGGTGATTTACATAACAAGAGGTCGAGTTTATACAAACGAGGCTAAGTACTAGCTAATACCACTAATTAAGATCGAGGAAGACAAAAGGGCAAACAATGATAACCATTAAGCCCCACCAGAAAAAAAAATCATCACCACCAAAAGACAACTCCACGGTCGTGTGATCTCGAGCCCACTAAGTGGTACAAGTATCTTCGGCTCGACTCAAGTCATCTGCGGAATCATAATCCGAGAAAGTTTCTGATCGTACTTCTATGGTGTCCTCTTCTATCTCATCCTCCAAATCAGAAATCTCGATCACCTCGATACTCTCCTCTCTAGCCGGGGTCTCCTCTGGAACGTTCCTTGAGCCTACCACGGAACCCTCTACCTCGATCTCATCTCAAGAAGGATGGCACCACAATGGAACTACACGTCTTGGAACCTCGTGAGCCATTAATAGACTAGTGGTAACCTCCATAGCTCTCCTGAACCAGGCCTCAAAACGATGTGGATTCCAGTCTTCCTCCCCCTCATCAACCCATTCTACCGTACTCTTCCTAATATAAACTGTACCTCGTCTATTTGGAAACTCCTCAAAATAAGATGTCATTTCCTAGGCACGTAGGCAACATATTCAAGGCTTAGAATCTGAAAAATAAAAAAGATCCCATGACGGGATGAGACTTATGTCTCAGCAAGCCACCCTAATTCTAAATTAGTCCATCAGTCTCGCCAGACGAACTATCATAACAACAACAAACAACCAGTGGCATAAAGGCATATATCATTTATACGAAAGCATCACATCATACAACTTGCAAAGAAAATGACATCTAAGACCAGATATAAAAAAAGTGACCTAAGCTTTCGTACTAGCCAAGAACCATAGCAATACCATAGGAATTAATAATAAATTTAATTCTCAATCCACAACTCAATAGACTATCATGACAAATAAACTCACTTTAAGACGCGTCAGGTTTAACAGCTTATTTCCAAATTCATGCCAGCATAAACCAATTCTTATCCCGCGTTAAGACGCCTTAGGATATCATTCAAACCACAACCCCGCGTTAAGACGCCTCAGGGCATACTCACAATAAAATCTCGTGTTATGAGGCCTCAGGATACCATAGGCCTCAACAAATGTCACGCCCTGCACCCCATCACGAGAACGCAATCATCCCTGTAAGTGAAATAACAACAATCTCTCGGCGGTCCCAAGGATCTACCTCATATATAAGGAAGGTCGAGAGATAAAATAATTTACATTACACATGCGAAAGCAGTTCCCAATGCCTCCCGTACAATATATATACGCATACAAACTAAGTAGGACATGGATAGCATCAAGAAAGCTGTACATTATCACCTATAGATCAATAACTACTACTCCGCTAAACATCAAGGCGACGGGTAAGCATGCCAAAAAGGTATCCACAAAATCCACTTGGGAAGGGGGTCAGGTCGCCAGTCAAAAAGTTAGGTCACCATCCGGAGTCGTCTAGGAAGAACTGTTGAAATCTCCGGTGTCATCGCTTTCCTCTGACGGCTCGTACTCGGAGAAAGTCTCCGACGAAACCTCCACCGAATCTTCCATAGTCGCCACCTGCGACTGCTCAGTTGGGTCTCCCTCCATAGTCGCCTCCTGGTCCGGCTCAGATAGGTCTCCCTCGGACAGCTCCACCACGATGACCTCGTCCTTTGACGGTGGCACGAAATACTCAGCTGTCAGCGTCCGCTCCAGACCGTTCCTCGACCCAACCACTGATCCCTCAGAAAACTCCTGGTCCGAGATCGTCTGGCACTAGGGAGGTATGACACCTTCCGGAACCTCATGGGGCTTCAGAGGCTCGACCTTCTTGTCCCCATCCCGTCTAAGCCATGCCTCAAACCTGTGAGGTTTCTAGTCTAGCTTTCTCTCGTCTACCCAAACTACTATACATTTCCTTACATAGATATTCCCCTGCCTATCAGGGAATTCATCATAAAAAGCTGTCATCTCCTGCGGATCCTCGAATCTGATAGGCCACATGGCTACTGCCTAGGATCTGTAAAGTAAGGTTTCCCCAAAAGGGGTGAGATACATATCTCAGTAAGAAAAACCTAACCCTAGGTCAGGTTGACTGTCCACTCAGGCATCCGAGTCACTTAACATATCCAACTCATAGTCACACGTAAGTATATCATCCATAATTCAATAAACAACAAACACAGAGGACATGCATGCATTCATATTCTCATGTCACACACAAGTGCACGTGTATGCTCGGCCTGTCATTTCACCACATCAACCAACCTCTGCCCGCCTCATTCTCTAGCCCGCGATTAGATCGCATCAGGCTCCGGTTCAATTTCCAGGCAGGGTTTATGAACTCATATTCTGTCCCGCGATTATATCGCATCAAGACTGTGGCAATCTCAATCCCGTGACTTCGTCGCATCAGGGCGCCACCTAATCATCATCCACCCCGCGACCACGTCGCCTCATGGTCTCAATTTTCCGCCCCGCGTCTCACACGCCTCACGGCCATGCTATGTAATGCCACAATCATAATTCATACCACGTTATAACAAACAATTTGATTCTTCAATTCAAATTTCACTTTTCTATAGTTAAAACGCATTCTAATACAATTCATAAGTCCGTGGCATGCGAATCAATTCGAATGGCACCTAAACACGCAAACCACTCGAGCATGGGCTATATCATGAACTCATTCAATAGCATCCAAGAACACATCAAGCTATTACCAATGAGAATTTTCTCATAAACCATTCCGATTGGTCCTCGACATATCCAATCGAGTCCAATCCCCCTAGCCTTGATTTAGAAAATTTCTTACCTCCGCTTAACAACGCAAATTACTCCTCCTTGAGTCTCCTATGGTTCGGCCAATCCAATTCCCAAAGCCGACTTGTCGCGCAACCTAGGTTAACCAATCGATTTGTCAAAATCTCAAGTCTAATTCCTCAATTCATCCATCCAAATCACCCATAACCTACTCCTCATCATCTTAACACATCATACACACCAAATTACAACATAAATCCAGCCTAATCAGCCCTCCACAGAACTGGTTTGGTCCGGCATTGAACCGATTCCGTTCGATTCTGTTCATGCCAGATTCAACCGGCATTAATCTATCTCAAATCCATCAAATATATATTCTACCTCTTATAATATCTACCTAAGAGTTTGGAAGTCTCACCGTGATTTTCAAGTTGCGTGGTTGCCGGAAAGTAGTCGGAAGTCGCCGGATCACCCAAACATAAAATACCGGCAGATTCTGGGTATAATGTATAAGGGTGGTTCATGGTCAAAAACTTATCAAATAAATCCCAAATTTTTACCACAGAACCATCTATATGTCTACTTGATCTCCACCAAATTTGACCCAAAGATTCCAAGTTTTCGGCTGTCAAAATGGTTCAGAACCGAACCTACCTCAAGCTGGAGCAGAATCCGTCGACCGGTGGGAGAATGCTTGCCCCGAATTCCTCAGAGCTCCAAATGACCTGATTCAAGTTGGAGGATGTCGGCAAGATGTGGGGCTACGTCTGAGTGGTCATCCGGCAGCAGGAGACGACCGAAGATGGAGGTAGTACGGACCGAACGGTGAGCTCCGGTCTGGTCGGTTGAAACAGAAACTGGAGAAGAAGAAGAAGAAGAAGAAGAAAGGGAAATGGTGGTGCTATGTGATTTTTGGCCGAATGGGGGGTTTGAGGAGAGAGAGAGAGAGAGAGCTGGTTATTATCCCAAAAATTTAATTAATTGAGGTGATTGATAGGTGGGCATTAATTGGTGAAATGATCTACTACCCTTGGATGCTGACACTTGTCCATTGTTCTTCTCAAGGGCATCCAATGGCCATCAATTACTCTTCAATTTTCGGCAGCTTGGGGGAAAGAAATGTCCATTTTGCCCTTCTTTCCATTATAATAACTAAGTTCTAAGCTTGAGGGGCATTATGGTTATTTTACCTCCGACGTTCGGAACGTCGTTTTTCTCGATTCTGACTTCTTCGATAGGGCGACGGCCAATCCAATTGACGTTGAAATTCTTGATTTTCCTTTTTCAAACTTTCCTAGACTTGTTTCTGATCGTTTCTCCTATCAGACGTGATTCGAGCCTATCCCGAACTAACGGACGGCTTTTGCAGACTATATGCGTATCAACCCCGTGATTCTCATCACGTTTAGGGCTCATCAATTCATAGCGGCTTTGGTTGTAATGTAATTACGAGGGATTATCGCTACTCCCTATGGTCTCGATCGTCACAGTCTGATTTAGGATAATTTTACAAATCGTATGTCGGTTAAGCGGCATCACCCGCGCTCCAATCGTACGACGCTCGCATGGTAATCCTTAATTATTCTTAGATCGGCCTTTTGATGATTCTAAATATCCCTTTAACAATCCTTATGGTCAAAGCGTCATTTCCTATCCGAGTCATTTAGGTCCACGTACCTCGTCTCGCTTTAGTCTTTTCCCTTTGGTCAGCCTACTCAAATTGATCAGATTTGAAAGGAATACGACTGAAATTCATCGCTTGATATACATGAACTTTTCATTACAGAGTCTGAAGTTGATTGAAAATTAGAATGTCACAACAAATATCTCAAGTCAAGAGATTTCTCAACCATCATTTAATCACATTCTCATCATGAGAGTTTCATAAAGTCGATCACAAATCAATTGCTTGTCAAAATGATCATATTTTATCACAAAAAGTAACTCGAGAGTCGAGTAACCTATAGTCACATAATCAAGTAAAACATGCCAACAAGCATATCACCAATTCAGTCAAAAGAACTACTATTTTAGCAGCAAGCGAGTACTCATGACTCATTCCTCAATAATTCCATTCAATTTCTACTCAATCAAGCATAACAAAATCGTCAACGCATCGATCCTGCAATAAAACTATCTAGGTGCGTCCAAATGTTCTAATATAGGTTTAGAGGCCGCTTATCTTCGTTCCAATTAGCAAATTTTCACCAAGATTCCTTGTCAAGCTCAGCTTCCAAACAAGATAGTCGCTGTCCAAAATGGGGCAGCAATATACTTCAGCGACAATTCATCGTTTCGGTCAATTTCTTTTTTCTAACTTCAACTCCACCCATCGTATACCTTAATAACACCCTAAATCATATTCTAGTATGCCTTAACACCATATTTAGAGCATGATAATGCCGAGAATAGCCCCCAATAGAACCGGTGTGCTCAGAATTGAAATAGAGCAAAAACCGATTCTGCTCCTTCTTGTTCTAATAGTTCACACATCACCCTTAACTCCAATTTTTTTCATCAATTCACTTGGAGTAACCTTAATCAACATGTTATAGAGCCCTATGAAAATTTTCGAAGTCAATTAGCACTCCTAAGGCCTCCAAACAAATCGACTCTTCTCAATTCACCGGCAATCATAATCTGCCCAGAAAAATCAACTCCAAGCACGCCATCAAAACTCATTCAAAACTCAACTAAATCAACCCTAACTCAGTGACTTCAATTATAACATGTTATGTAACTTCCATAAAAAATTTGGTGCCATTCAAAGTCTCTAAGAGGGTTAACCATAGCCCTCTCTCAATTAGCTCAGAAATTGTCCAGTTTTCTTCCAAAATTTTCCATAAATTAACCAAACCTTCAAAAATCATGAAACCAATTGGAGCTTGTCAAGGATAGGTAAACTAACTTGCGGTGGTCAAAAGCCGGCTAAAAGGTCACCAGAGGAGGCGCTGGTACGGACCGAACCGGGCGGTAAAAGCTAGTCGGAACAGAGCAGTTTCTGCTCTTGAGAAGAAAACACAAAATGAAGGGGAAAAAGAGGAAGATGGCTCACGAAAATTTTTGAGGGAGCAGATGACATGCTTCTAATCACTTTTGATTAAGCTTCTAGAAGGTTTAAAGTGAGTGAAAAATTAATGACCATCACCCATGTATTGACACTTGTCTTAGAGTCAATAATATCAAGGCTCAAACTACTTTCTTGCCCCCCTTAATTTCGACAGCCTCCTTGGAGAAGAAGGAAATGTCAAATGACTAATATGCCCTTCTCAAATCAATAGGCAAGGTCAACTCTCCAAGGGCAAAACGATCTTTTTACACCTTTCGTCCGAAATTTCTTTTTCCTGATATTTTTCACCCTCGATAAGGGGGTGTCCAATCTATATCAAATATTGGAATCCCTCATTTCCATTTTCAAATTTCAAGATCTTATCTCATGATCAAATTTTCCGTTTATCGAAATTCTAGTTTGTCTCGAATTAACAGTTGGCTCTTGCGAACATTACGCGTATCGACCCTGTGATTCTCATCACACTTAGGATAACTCAAACTACGGCAATTTTGATTGTCATATAATTGCGAGGGTCTATCGCTAGCCCCGACGGCAACGATCGTCACCATTCGATTTATGAAAATTTTACAAATTATACTTTGGTTAAGCGATATCTCCAGCGTTCCAACCGTACAACACTAGCAATGATTTTCTTAATCGTTTTTAAATCGGCCTCGGCTCTAAATGTTCTCTCGACAATCCTTATGGTCAAAGTGTCGTTTTCTAATCGAGTTTTTCAGGTACACGTACCTCATCGTGCGTTAGCCTTTCCCCTTCGGTTAATTACTCGAGATTGATCAGATCCGAGCGAGACATAACTAAAATACTTCGATAGATATCTTACATTCAAAGGTCTCGAAATGATAGAAAATTCAAAATGTCACAGTACTTAAGTGGCCACTTTGTGAAAGTTCAATCTGAAGCATGCGTCGTTCTTAAAATGATCTAAGTGATCGTTTTTCAAAAATTAAGGAACTTAAACGACTACTTTTAAAAAATTAAACTTCCTAAGTGATCATTTTTCAAAAATTGAGAAACCTAAGTGACCACTTTTAAAAAGATATAGTACTTAAATGGCCACATTGTGAAAGTTCAATCTGAAGCATGCAATGTCGTTTCCTTTTTATTTTCTTATTCGGCTTTTCAACGAGCCACGTGGGTTGATTTTATATTATTTTAGTGCCACGTCGGATTTTTCGGTGGCCCAATTCGCCGATGTCACTCAAGTGATCTATTTTTAAAAGTTGCGGTACCAAAAAAAAAAGTTGTGGCACTGAAGTGATCTCCGTATAAAGTTGTGGCACTTGTACCGTTCTTACCCCAAGAAACAAACAAGGTCAAGCAATATGTTGTTGTGCTTGTCCTGATTTAGCTGTTTTTGTATATTTGCCTAACAAGTTAAATAAAAGAGGATTTCAAAAACTACAACGGAGAAGAATTCAGTATTTCAGTAAAGGGAAGTAGCAGATCTCCCAAATACCTTGGATTGCATTTTCATTGTGTTCATGCTCAATTTCTGTGGTCTGCTAGCTTTCAACCAAGTGTTATTAAAGCATGATACATTCGTGTGCTTGTAGTTGTGGGTTTTGCAAGTGTTTGGGCGATTCTATTCGTGATTCATGTATGTCTTTTCAGGCTGTGTCAAAGAATTGATTTTTGTCTTTACGTGGCCTAATGTATGGCTCTGTATCACGAAAGAGCTCGTTTAAACATCAAGATAATCTATGGTTCTGTATCATATATTTTCGCTTAAACATTTTAATGAGGAAGTTCACTAATCAATGACAGTTCAGTATTGGGTTCAAATCCTCGTACCTTGTTCGTTCGCACAGCTTTCTCTAAGTTTTGCTATTACTACGTCAAAAGGTAGCCAATGATAGTTCAGGATTGGAAGGTGTGCTTCATTTTAGTTCTCCAATTTCTGCTATCGATGTGTATGATTCTTTTATTGTCTCTATTCTTAGTCTATTTTCTGGAACATAATTCTCTTTGTTTACTTCATGCCATCTTATTTGCATTAGTTGTATATATATTATCATATTGTCAAACTGATTCCTCGAAAGAAAAAAAAAGGTGTTGTTTTGCAGGTATGATGTCTTCATCCAGCATGAATGAGACTACTTGGAGTGGATTGGCTTTCCAAAATAAAAGCTGTAAGTATAGTAAGTGTGCTGCCGTGAAAATATCCAAATCAACGAAAAACAAAGATAAGCTCACTATCATTGTGTGGATACGACGTGCGACTTTTTTTCTTGGTGTTTGCCTACAAGCGATGTACGTCATCCGATCATGAAAGCTTCGTCTACAGCACTTGAGGACGAAATGAGAAATATTGAGTATTTGCTTCAGTATATAAAAGACAAACTCGAAAAGACTGATGAAAAGGTGCAGAGATTTAGGCATGATATGTACAATTTAATAGGCATATTATTAGTTTGTGTATTATTGGTTGTTTTAATAGGACTACATGTCATTGAAAAAGTAGATAGTTGGAACTTGTAATTTTTGCCAACTTGGGTGATGAAGATTCAAAATGTGGTATGCAACAAGCATAGATGTGATGCGAGCGACAGGTATTTTATGGTTGATCTTGGGATGCAGTTGTTCTTGCCACTATAACTGCTCAGACAGCTGCTTCGATTACATCTTCTGCAACCATTGCTACTCCAGATGACAGATATGGAAGACTTACCATTTTATTCTGATATGCAGTTTCTTTACATTAGCAAATATTGTAAAAGTTGCTAAGAGAAAAATCGGGTGCTATTTGTTGGGTTCTTTTTTATTTGTTCTGTGATGTTTTATGTCCCTTTCATTTTTTATATACAAAAGACTTCATTCCTAAAGAATTTGTGGCTCTTTATTCATGAAATAAAAAAGTTAAATAAAAACATCGGCTACTTAATGATGAAAAATTAAACACGCAGACTAATCAAAATAGATTGTAAACTTGAATAATCTAATATGTAACATCGTCACATACATAATGAATTAGACCAGAATGGACAACGGTCATCCTCCGTTGCGAAAAGACGGCTAAAAAAGTTAGGTTGAAAGATAAATGAAATGATTGTTTGGTTTTTCCAGAAAAAAAAAATTGATGTTCTTTTCCTATGTCCCTTTTGATTTTTTTATATATAAAAAATATGTTCCTAATTCTAGGTTATTTTTCCTAAAGAATTTGAGGCTCTTATTCATAATATAAAGATCGAATGTAGAAGAATGTAAATACAAATGGAAGACTGAAGAGCAACACACCTGGTTATGAAAATTTGGATCTATTGTAGGACCACCAATATTGCTAGGACAAAAGGCACTGCATATCTGATTTGAATGCATTGAATAATAAGGGGAATGAGTTTGATCATGTATTGCTTCGGCAACCAGCTCTACATGATAAAGTATTAAATATGTTAATTGGCATCAAGTAGCATAAGAGAAAATTTAGCTGGTCATATTAACTTGAACAATAAGTCGTTCACTTCGACTTTCTATTCGCATTGAGGGTGCTCCTTTCTTAGATTTTTTTCCTTTTTTTTTCCTCGATTGAGCTTTTAAGCCTTCCGTAACTGATTCACTTTCCTTTCCTTCAAAGGGGTTCCAATACAGCAATGTCATACAAGGAAGCCTCGTTATCATCATCACTAGCATCTTTTGTCACAATCAGACCAGACTCGTATAATGAAATGCCAGCCTTCTCTTTTCTTAAGGATTTCCTCACTATGCTCATGGTATTTCCATCTTCGACTCTCAAACTCATCAGTTCAAAATATTCTTGCATTAGCATGGAAAATTGATTAAATTTAGATGGACCAGTGGCATTTGAGGTGATTCATCAGTCATATTCACTTGTTTGGCACCCTTAGTCCATCTTTTCAAAATATAGGAAGATGGAATTCTCGTTACCAATATGTTCCCAATCAACTCAAGCAAGGCATGGCAACACAATCACCCATTTGATTAAAATAATTTGCATTAGCCTGTAGCATCAAATCTGACGACATGTTCACGTTTTGTCCTCTTACACCGCAAAGTATACATTTCAATCAATCTATCGAACGTAATGCTTGAAATATGTTCAAAGATACTTTGCAACATTTCTTCATTAAACCTTTTGAATATGGTACAAGTACACAGAGGCAGCATGTGTCAAAATCCTATTGTTCAAAATCTGCATTTTAGGCTTCCCACGAGAACTATAACCATCTTAACTTTTGATTTCTCGCATATGCTTCAATTGTTCTTCATAATTGTAGGCAAATTCTATAAGGGTCAATGTCTTGATCAACATACGTTGGAAGACACTATTTGTGCTCTCGCTCCTTTGACTTGATCTTATACTACATGTAAAAATGTCACGACCAAAAGCTAAACTCCATTTATGTCTAAGGTTGTATAATCTCCGAAGCCAACTGTTATTCTCAATTTTCCATTGCTCTTCCATTTCCCTCCAAGTATATTCAAACGCGTCTTCTAATCTACATATGTACATAAGTGCAAATAAATATCTATACTTAAACTCTGGCTTGTTGTAAAATTGTTGAAAGTTTTGATTGGCATTTTTCCCAATGTGTCAAGTGCATAAACAGTGTTGTGTGTTCGGAAACACGGTTCTAGTGGCTTTTTTCATTGCTTGGTCTTGATCAGTGAAAATGATTTTCGGAACCTTATTACCCATAGAATCCAAAAATAACTCAAATAATCAAATAAACGAATCAGCAGTCTCATCCAACAAAAATGCATAGTCGAATAGAATAGAGTATTCTTCCAATGATTATTAACCCCAACAAAAGGCACACATATCATGTTATATTTGTTGGTGCGATAAGTAGTATCAAATCCCAACACATCACTAAAGTCGTAATCAAATTTGGACAATCTATCTCTCAAAAACAGTTTTGTCAACCTAGCCTCTTGATATGCCTGTATAGGGTTTTTGCATTTGCATGTCATGAAAATGATTTAGTAGACTTTGACAATCCCTTCCGCTTATAACTTTGGAATTTTCTTTCCACAAATGATTTTGAGCATGACACTAGATGAAATGTAAGTTTTGGCTTCCTCCTGCTTTGTTTGCTAAGAACTTAAATGAAGAAGTCCCCCCAATGCCAAATTTTGCCATATCAGCTAGGACAACCTTATCGCTATTAGGTATCATTCTTCCACATCTTATCAAATGCTTTTGATTTTCGGGTATAAGTGCATGATTATGCTCAGAAACACACTCTATAACTTCATAAACACCATTGTACACCTTAAATTTGATATGAGCTAGACAACCGCATCTAATTTCAAACCTATCATATTTCCTTTCTTTATTGAATAACCTGGCAGAATGCCTCTCACATTTACACACAAATTTCCGTTAGGTTATTTCTCCTTTAGCATTTCTAACCACCTTACCCTTCCTCAGTCCAAATCCTTTGCCAATTGCATAAGCCACATAATCATTATATGCTTCAAGTTCATTTGAAAAATTCATACCTAATGTAGGCTTTAAACTTTTCTCCAAATCATGTATTATATGTGCCAGCTAGGAAGTTTCATTCTATGTTTTTACAAGAAAAGTAACATCCCATCCATTACTTAAGAAAGAATAATATGTCTTTCATAAAATGAGTAATGAATTATCTCTTATTCATCCATTGGATAACTTTGCACGCGAAAAATAATTGATGTGATGACTTTTAAAAGAACAACAACAATCTCAGCAAAAACAGGTTCAATGCAGCAAAAATCACAGTGAATGGATGTTTTGGTGGCTTCCAAGGTCAAATTTCAAAACCTTGATGTCCATAGAAAAGGCAAATGTGTCAGAACAAAAACCAAATGAGGAATTCGAGAGTAGATATAGAGCTCAGCATGACAAAAGGAAATTTCAAATGGAAGATAACCAATAGAGATAAGGATGCATGTAGAGCTAGCACAACAAAAGAGAGAGTCTAAACGGCTTTCACTTCATGAAACCCAGATTTATATATCAACTCATTTGTGCACCACATTCGAAGCAGGACTCAACAGCTGCTGGCCCATAAATATCGGAAAACCAATAGTTTGAAAAGCTTATGTTGACAAAAAGAGAGCGGATGCTTCAAAACAAGATGCAATGTACTTTAAGCGAAGGAATCTCTTTTTCCTGGCTTTCAATATGGACAAGATCTTTTTGTAGCCTTCCTTATGCACTGCCATATCTTCTTGCCTCGTTATGTCAGTGGCTTGAACCATCGAATAATCCTATCTCCTGCCCTATGCATTGCCAAATCACTAACCGGGTCTCTCCATTGCCATCATCTCCGAAACTTAAGATGGTGTTCTACAACTAGCTCATGTGGTGATCTTGCACTCTCAAAGGCGTCGGTGAAGCAGAATATTAACCAGAATTCCGTTACAAATCGAGGGCAAGAATAAAGAAAGGAGGCTAAACCCATTAGAAATGAAGGCTCTAATCAATCAGAAATCATCCGATCATAAGCTACATTGCACAACCACAAGAAGAAAAATGCTTGCGAATTCAAGCCCGATCCCACTGGAAGCGGCCTGCACCATGGAAACCCTGCCTCTCCATTTCACAGAATCAGGGAAGAAGAAGAGGGGCGAATCGCCGTGTCGCTCGGTGAATGCAAGCGATTTCATTCTCTATGGACTCCCACCCTCTCTCGTTACTCTCTCCCAGAGTCTCATAGTAGGATTGGCTCTGTTAAGGAAGAGTTATGGGGATTGTGAACAAGGCAATTTTGTGGCTGCCAATGGGCTCAGAGGCAACGCGGAAGGATATGGCAGAGGCGAATTTCGAGAAGACTCAAAGACTTGGCACGGTGAATACCGATGGGTTTCGGAGGCGGCACAGAAAGATGCGCGGATGCAGATTTCAGGAAGATGCAAAGATAAGATTTCAAAGATTTGTTCTTGTTTCTCCTTCCATGGTTGTGAGTGAAATAGAGATTTGAGAGACAGAGAGAGAGAAAGAAAGAATGAGCAGATGAGATTTTGAAGCTGTGCAGCAAATTTTCCCCCATTTCTCCTCATGAAGACGCAATGGCAAAGAGAGAGAGAGGGAAAAAAGGTTAACGGAGCTCGCGGAAATAGAGATTTTGAAAATTTGATGATAGCAGGCCCCAGTTTGCCACGTGACGTTCTTTGAGTGGACTGATGCAGAGATGGATTGGTGCCCTACTAGCATCCAATATTTTCTCCCTTTTTTTCCCCCGCTTCAACCCCCTCCCGGGCTCCCCCTTTTCTCTCCCTGGTAATTTCAAGTGAGAACAACATAGGCAGAATTAGAGCATAAGTGACAATATTTTTGTTGCGCGGAACCAGCCGATCGATCAAATAAAAGACAGAATGAGTAAAGTAAATCGAACAGAATGAATAAAGTAAATCGGACATCGAATGTATGTGGTTCGATCGTAAAGTCTTACGTCCACGGGGAGAGCGGCAACGATTTTCACTATAGATCAAGCAATACACGGAGATTAAAGACCACGCTCGAGTTACACAAATACTCTCAGTATTTCTAAGCCCCAAATTACAATCAAGAATGCACATTGTTAACCTCTAATTACTAAAGAAATAATCTATCAATCTCGCAAAATAATTAAAATACAAATCTAATAACAATATTTACCCGACTTCTATACTTGAATTCTTGATATAATTCTACGAACAAAACCAACGAAAACAAGCCCTCTCAAGCATTCGGCTACACGGCGCTTCAATGTATAATCATATTGAAGCATCCCCAAGCAATCAAGTAAACAGGTGATTCGCTTCTTCAAAATCCACAAAAGTACGCGCGTGTGTATATATATATATATTGACGATCATAGCCTAAATTTAACAAGGAAAGATATCCATGCAAAATATGGTCAATCCCAAATCCAAGTTGGACTATCTCCTTTTAAATATTCTATAACCAACTTCACCTTCAAGAATTTGATTCCAACGAGAAGACTAATTTATGGGCCCCTCCGTTTATTCAGCTGCAAGGCAGAACCGTTCCCTTTTGTTGTTATCTTCACTGACGCCAATACGGAAAAAGAATTTATGTATAGATTCGGCTTTTTTTAAATCTGCGATCCTCGGGTTTCAATATGCTTATCACAAATCAATTTTGATCAATCTCAAATTCGAGACACTTTTAGCAATTTTTATATGGAGATCATTTTAGTATTAATATTTTCTATCACTTTAGTGCTATTTAAAAAAATGATTATTTGAATGTCATGTCCGAGGCTTGTCGAAAATCATGCGTGACGCACACATGATTTGCCGAAAGTCCTAATCAGTAATAACAAAAAGTAAAAAATAATTAAAAAATCCACCTAATAATCTATAAATAAATAAATAAAAGACGGAGGTTTGGCAACCATGAGGGTGTGTGAGCCCTCGTCGTTGCCGCCCCTGCCCTCACCGTCGTCGCCCCCATCATTGCCGGTAATGACCGAAGAAGGATGGGGGATGGCCAAGGGGAGTTGTTGGACCTCGGTGACCCCCACAAAGGCCTTCCCAGTGAGCAAGGTCGGCCTCGCCGTGGGTATGCGAGCCCCACCCCGACCTGGCCTCGCCAAGGTCGGCGAGGCGTTTGGCCCTGTCGACCCCCCTCGGTCATCCCCTACCCCTCGCCGGCCATTGCCAACGATGGTGGGGGCGGCGGCAGCGAGGGCTCACACACACCCCTTGCCGTACCAAAACATGTCACCTTTTTTTTCATATTTTGATTTTTTTAATTTTTAGGCTATTTTCTAGTTTAATTTTAATTTTTTGGAAAAATATTTTAATGTTGAAACATCCACGTGAATTGATTTTTTTTTAAAAAATCCGACATGTAATATTAAAAAATTAACAAATGTGTACTTTTTTGCCGAAATTAGCATTTCGTGATCATTTCTCTCCGATGTGGCACTAATGTGGTCCAAAAAAATATTAATAATAAAGTGATATTCATACACAAATATTAACAATTTCTGCTGTAATTTTGCCGATAATATATCATCCTTGCAATTATACGACGCGTACCTTGGCCATAATTATGTGCTTGACCAGTACTCCCCCTTGTATTTTCCCCATTCTTCCCACACCTGTGTATAAATAACACCCCAAGGCCCAAGCATGGTCCCTGGCCATCTTCTTCATCGCCAGTTCTAGAGAGAGGGGGGACAAGCAAAAGGGGTCCATCGATCGAGACGGTCATGAGCAACCTAGTGAAGAAAATGTTGTGCTGCGGGGACCAAAGCTTGGATTCGGTCGACGCCGAAGAGGCGGCCGTCCCCGAAGGTCACGTCCGCGTCTACGTGGGCAAGGACGTCCTGTGCAAGCTCGAGATGGAGGCCAACTACCTGAACCACCCACTGTTCAAGAACCTGCTCCGGCTGTCGGAGGAGGAGTTCGGCTACTCCTACAACGGCGCGCTGCGGATCGCCTGCGAGATCGACCTCTTCCAGTACCTGATCCACCTCCTCAAGAACAGCAACCCCACCGTGCATTACATGGAGCTTCCCGATCTCATCTCCAAGTTCCACACCAGTGGTAATAACGCTGGCGATGTCAAAAGCGACAGACGCTTGCCTTGTTGCTCTCGATGAATCTCGATCTGTCTTAAATTTTTTTTGGGTCCTGAACATCATTCTTTTCATGCGCTCGTAGAGATGGAGCTTGCCTGTGGATTTTGTATGGCTCGACCCCGTCTCCCCCTCGTTAAGTTGTAGAGAGAGAAATTCTTTTTGGCTATGTGATGCACGCGACGTGAGCATAGAATCCACTGTATGTTGTGATTGTACACACAGATACAATGAAATGAGTTATTCGAATCGCTCATATATTCTCGGACACGTTCGGGTTCCCATGTCATTCCGCGTTGCCACACTATTTTCCGCTAAGTCTTTACGGTGCATGCGCAGATCTAGTGATTGCCTTCCGTTCAAATGATCTTGCAGCCATCAATAAGTAAAATAATCAGGATAATTGACATCCACGACAGAGATTTCCAATCAAAATTTACTGAATAAACTAAATTGTCAAAATGTGAAAAATTTAAAACTCAATTGATAAAATTAAAATATTTAAAATTGAATTGACAAAAGTGCAATATGAATTAATATCATTTTCTGATTTTAGACGAGAAATGATCTACAGCTACCAATAAGTAAACGAGTTAGACGGCCTACTCCGTTACAATGCGTGGGCTCCCTTTGCTGGATCCTAGAACTTGATTTTGTAGATCTAAAATGTTCAAGATTGGCCTCATAGCACTTGTTGCCGATTATTAATTATGCTTTGGACAAACAAGAAATTTCGATTTAAAGCATAATGCTCTCTTGGAACATGTTCCGATTCAATTTTCAAAGGGCACTGACATGCATCTTCACTATTTCCTTTTTAAGGGGCCTTAACTATCTAATTAATTAGTGTCACTGTGCCACGTGGCACTTTCCCTCCCATCGTCGCGTCACCTTCCAACTTCCATCACTGTCTTTGGCCCCAAGCATCCGTCGTCTGCACATGTACGCAGATGGGAGATCTTTTACAACAAGGTATGACGGGGAAAAGGAACCAACGAATGTGGAGAGCTAATCACGTTGGCGTAATGTAAGCGGCAGCAGCAGATGGATACACATGGAAGATCCCGAAAGCTATGAACAAAGAAGAAAGCCATCTCATCCTTCACTAGTCTCTCCCGAGTTCGATAACCTTCTCCCCTGCTAAGTTTGTCGTACAGGCATCCTTCAAAAGTTCGGTTTCCTCTTCGGTGGCGCCATTCATGGCAGCAGCTACTACAGGCTTCACACTAGACCGCTTTTCAACCTCCATAGCCCAACTATATATCACCATGCCAGCAATTGCTATAATCATGCCCATTATGTTCTTGAGAGTAAGCTCGGAGTCGAAGAGCAACCACCCTAATGTGAGAACGCATACCGTTTTCATGTGACCCAGAACCTGGAAGGAAACAGCAGAGAAGCGACCAATGCAGAGGTACTGACTCACGTTGCAGAAGACTGCCAGCGAACAGGATAGAATGATGAAGAGCTGCATATATTCAGAGTCCAAACTAATTTTAGAAGAAAGAGAATCTGCCCAACAAAGTGAAAATATGTAACAGTTTGCGTAGGATATAGCCTGTGAACTAGCAAAGAGTGGTTACAAGAGCACCGGATGACATCTTGTAGTCTGCAATTGATTTGCCATTGAGAAAGTAATCAACAAATGGACCGAGGAAAAGGAGAGACAAAGCTTGTATTGGAGCCGTCTTACTCAACAGTTCGAAAGATCCAATCGCGTATTTCTTCTGTAAGGAACCTATCGACTGTACAACAAGAACATTATGTCAGCACAAATGAGAGATTTTCTCATGAAGAACTTAACAGGAGTGATAAGCGCAATACAAAATGGATGCAAAATACATTAACCAAGCTGATGAATTTAAGTGACAAAAGAAGATGATTCCACAACAATACATTCTTGAGGTCTAGAAAAGAAATAGGAAAGATAAGTAACAGGTGTGTCGATTTGGGAGGATATAAGTTGTGAAATCTCCCATCACGCACAATGTTCTTACAATTATCACCCCCCACAGAATGCTTTTTTTATGTTCCAGAGAAACATTTGGTAATAAGCGAACAAGAGTCATACCCAACCAAGTATAGAGTAGCAGAAGCAACACTTTCAAAAGGAGGACAAAAGATAGCCGCTAAGTGATCAGTTACTGCAGAAGTACATAAAAAGATAGCCGCTAAGTGATCAATCCGAAAGAGCTCCTGGCAATCTTCTCTTGCACCTAAAAATTTGACAAGACTTCATCTTCTTCTCAAAACAAATTAGGAACCCAGAGAAAGGAAGCACATTTATTATTAGACTTTATCTAGTCTACTAGCCAAAATCCAGAAAGTCCGAGGCATTGTTAGGTAACATCTGAAAGTGGATATAATTATTGGACATCATTTCACATTATCAATTCCTGCCAAGCGCATAATCAGTGCAAGGCTACAACAGAGGTTAGAAACAAATGTGTATTCCCATTCATTTGACCAGAGTACTTTTTGGAGACATTGTCCGGTACTTTCCAGTGGAGCTAAACATTTACTAGACCTTATTCAACATTCAAGATCAACTCATATTCCAATGACAGGTATCTCGATCACAATGAACTCACAGTGTGTGTTCCACTGAATTTCTCTAGCTCATGTTCAATTTTTATAGGCTCATGTTCAAACATTGCAGAGCACTTCAACACTTGCATTCCATTGCAAAACACTTCAACACTTGCGTTCCATTGCTGGCATGGGAATAACCGTAATTCATTATAAAGTGGCTTTTAGTCTTGCCGACAATCAGCATTGAGAAAACGAGGAGTTAAAACTCCTTGTGAAGCCGCTACCTCATTTCCCATTTAATGATCATAACCTCAATCACACCCCACTATTATTTTGTACAGAGGAACAAGATTCTTTTTTTTTTCCTTTTTTGTGTGGGCTGGCCAAAACATCAGCTCCAATTTTGCACTATACTACATTATTAGGAACTTTCTGCTCAGTAGCCATCCTAAAGTAACCCAAAATACAACCAAAGTGACATGTCCAAGCCACTAAACAATCTGATCGTGAACATATATATCAATATTGAAATTGCAAGTGTAAGGGTTCTACAATGACATAAAAATGATCTGTCCACTTACAGGTGGGCTTGAACAACCCATTAAAAGCTTGCCCCAAGAAAAAGTAGGGCAAGCTGATGAACGATCTGTTGTGTGATATACCAACAATTTTCAACTACTCTGCATAATTTGCAAATCCCATCTAACCAAAGAAAACAAATTGAAGGGAAAACTGACGAATGATCCATTGTTCGATATAGCAACTATTTTCAACTTCTCTGCATAATTTGCAAATCCCTTCTAACCAAAGAGAACAAAATTGAGCTTAGCTCCTTTTCTAATTATGTGACGAGAATGACAACTGCATCAAATGAAGCAGCAAAGGCTCAGTGAAGCAGCAAGAACTAGTAATGGATTAAGGCATAATTTTGCTACATGGACAATAGGTAAGCGTACAAATGTCCAACCAAACAAAAAAATAATTTGACTGATTGTATATTTAGGCATCAAGCCTGAAATGATACTCACAATTTGCTGCAAAGACGTTGAGAAGACTGCCAAACATGCACATGTGAAACCTTTGGCATTGACTTTCACATCAGTCACCGTGCAAACAGCTACACCAATAACCACAACCACCACAGACATTTTCACCTCTCTGGAGTAGTGCTTATTGTGAAGGATCCATTCCATGACGCATACTACTGGAATCATGCTTAATTTCGATATCTGCAGGAAATTGAATCGTCTAATTGGTAAATAAACGCAAGAATGTCAAAAAACTTATGCATTATATAGCGCTCAGCGATAGAGTCCATGCCTGGTAGAAGCCCACGGAGTTCAACATGAGGCTGAAATTCATCCCTGTGATCGACATGTTGGCAACAATTGAAAACCAGAGAAGCTCCCACAAGGGAACGTCCTTCGATGCAGAATAACCAGCAGCATTTGAAACCAGACCGACCAATGCAGTTACGGCAAAGTGAAACCCAGTCAATGTTGTTGCTGCAAAACATAGCATGGAAATATTATTGAATGCACCAGACATAAAAGAAGAGCACAATAAGACTGTATTCGCCTTCATTGGAGATGTAGAACCATTAATCATCTAAGGAAACCAAACATGTAAAGGACACAGAGATCATATTTAGTCCCAGAAATCCACAAGATATTCCATTGATGAATCTGCAATCTACTGTTCCCAGAAATCTGAGTGAAACCTTCCTAAGTAGTTGAGTAACGTAGTCACCACTGATTCCGTTCACACTTGAGACCTACACACCTCCAGCCAACCAGTGAAAAACTAGTCAACCACCAGACAGGGCGGAATCTCCTGTGTGTTAACCTACACAAACACCCGTCGTTGCAATTGCTTGTAGAAGATGAAATCGAAAGCAATCTCCGCGGGCGAAAATTAGAGTAACAGTCACTCTAATGCTACTTCCTCTAGTGTACAGGTACCAAAGTTCGACCGCAACTCCTTCAAGAACATATCGAGCATCAGGATGTTACCAATCTAGAACGGCTGAAAATTAGAAGATCGTTTGAATTTAAGAAGAATAACGCACTAGAGGCAATTCAAATTCTGAGTCAGATCCATCAACGAACGGGTTCCAGCAGAGAAGCGCCAGCATTCATGCAAATACAAAACGCAAAGAGGTCTAACCAAAGCCGAAGGCATAACCGCCAGCCGACATGAGCTGCTTGTTGGCCATGATGATGCCGACAGAACTTATCACATTCATCGCCCAAGCCCCCGCGTCCGACACGGCCGGCGACTTCTTCTCGCCCTCCATTCTCGAACTTCCCCGTCGCGATCCTCCGATTCGCCAAGGGCCAAAAGAGTAAAGGCAGGAAAAAGAAGGGGAAAAAAACAAAAAGGAAAAAAAAACAAACTCCAGTTGGAACCAGATGGGGGAGCGCAGAAAATGCCAAACACGAGGACGACGACGAAGAGGAAGCCGAAGACAGGAACGAAATTGGTAACTTCTTCAAACTTGGACGGACCCTCGGGAGCGCCATAAATGCATCCGCGATTTGGGAGATCGTGAACAGCAAAGAGAGATGGAGCGTGGCGTGATGTGTCGGGCTCGCGCCATGGCCTCCGTCGGAGTCAGTGACGCGCCAATTCTTCTGCACTCGCTCTCTCTATCCTCTCTTTCTCTCTCCACTGTGAAATATACTCAAAAACGAAGAGACTCGCCAGTCGCCACCGCCGACTCCTGCTTACTCTGAAAAGTAAAATTTGAAAATTTGAGAAGAAATGAAAAAGAAGGAAGATAGTAAGAAAGAAGAGGGAAGAAATCTACCCCTCCCTCTCTTTACCAAAATAAAACGACTGTGGTACAGGGATAATCGATTTCCGGTTCGATCCGGTTAATTTCAATAGCCAGACTGATGGATTCAGTTCTCATTTTTTTGAATCGCGGATCCAATCGATAGTTTAATCTGATTATCAATTGAGTTTTCAGGAATTATTCGAATATTTTATCGTATTTGGTCGTTTCCATCAAGAAACAGAAGAAATAATATAATAACCATTTCAACCAGTTTGGATAAAATGGTGGTGAAATTGTTTGGAGGGGCCAAGGAATTCGAGTTTGATAAGTTGATCCAGCAAGAATCAAGCCAAGGTTAGTAATGTATGCTAGAGGGCTTATTTCTTGTATGGAGTTTTCTATTATTTCGATTATTCTATAAGAGATCTATCATGCTTAAAAATTCGTAGAAGACATTTTCATGGAGGTAGAACTGATTCTCATATCTGCGCTTGACAGGCACAGCATGTGCATGTTAGCTTATGGACAAACTAGTACTGGCAAGACGTGCCTCAATTTCTTGTTTCGGCAATCACAATTATTCTACAACTCCAGTGTTCAAAGAAAAAAAGAAGTAAATGAGGAGCATTTGTATTTTCTTCAGGATGGAGTAAATGATAAGCCGAGAATTATCCCTTGGGCTCTTGAGAAGATTTTCAGCAGTACCTCTAAGGACAAGTCATATTCTCTAACATTTTCCATGTATACATAGGGAACATAAGAGACAACCACGAGGGGCGCAAACTATGGGTAATCTGTTTATGGATAATTTAAAAAAAAATCAACTAGTCTGATCCAATTTTATGCCCCTAGAATCGGAAACCAGACTATAACCCCTAGAACCGGGAACTGGACCGTCGATCCCGGTCCAATCCGAGCGATCTCTATCCGGGTGGTCTGATTTGCTCACCCCTACGAATCATAGACTTTGTCCTTAATTTTCCATGATGAAAACACTTTTCCACCTAACTTACTTTGTCTCCCCAAAAATTTATGTGCTTAAATCACTTAGGTTACGTTTGGCAGTGAGGACAAAAATTAGGATATGATAAAATTTATCATATCTTATGTCTGGTTGCCACTCAGAATAGGATATAGCAGGATATAAAGAGACATAGCCTGAATATAATTATCCCTGGGGAGGTGAGATAAAGGTAGATAGGATTTGTTTTGTTAATGGTATAAAAACTATTTTTTTGAATAAGAAACTTCTTATATAATAAAATTAAACTAGTAATTATTTTAAAATAAATTTGAATTCTAATGTTAGAAAGAAAAATCAAAATGAAAAATCATTTTTAGTTTTTATAAATCATATTTATAATTTGATTTCTTTCTTCTTTATAATATATAGTTTGTATGTGTATATACACACACACTTAGTATCTATATCATTATATATTTTAAGTATGATTGTATAGTTTGTTATTTAATGAAAAAAATTTATTAAGAAATGATGGAATGGAGTCAAAATAATGATAAAAAAGATTTAAAATTAAAAACAAGTACAAAATGAAGTAGAAGAAACTATATTTTAATTAAATATATTCAAACTTGAAAAAGATTTTTCTAATTCTCGAAGAGAATGAGTAATGAAATTTCTAAAAAAACTAGTATCTCCATCTCCGTTTTCTGTATCTCTAGTTCATATGGAAGTTTCATGATTGATTTGTAGTTTTTAAGTTTATTATAAAACTTTTCGAAAATGGTGGAATAATTGAAACTCATTCTCCTTCTTAACTTTCTAGTTCACGTCGAAAGTCTAATAAAAGCAGAAATAGAGTCAAACCTCCTTCTACTCCATAACTCTGTGTTTCATGTTGAGGTTTAACGAATATCGCAAGAAATACAAAAATTTTCAACAAAAGTTGAATGTTTATATTTTCTTTGTTTTAATATATTCAGTAGTAAAATACAAGAGATTTTTATATTTTTCGCTTGTGTTTTTTCAAATTCATTTTACATTGATATATCATATATACCAAATAATTAATATGATATGACATGAACATATTTGGCTCTATACACATCCATAGGTAGCTCAGTTGGTTAAGGCGCACTTAGGATTGTGTAGTTAGACGCACTAATTCTAGGTTCGATGAGCACCTGTAATTTAAGTGGGGGGCCGTGGCTATGGTTTGTTGTGCTAGTCTCCTTCGTGTGTTAGTATTTTTCGAGAAATAGTCGAGGTGCGCGTAAGTTGATCCGAATACCTTGATTATAAAAAAAAAAAATCATCGCTATTACTGCAATTCACTAAATATATATAAAATACGGCAAAAGTCTAAAAATATAATAACTTAAATGCTAATTTCGATTGAAGTTATCTTGACCGACACGCCGCCGCATGCCTGGTCAATAATAATTGCCCTAGACAACATTGTCTGTGCTGTCTTCCCGAATATACACCTTAATTTTGATCCGTCCAAACCCAGATCTTCGTTCGCGTTTGACATGAGTTTATTTATTTATTTATTTTCAATTTGTAGACGACTAAAGAAGAGAAAAAGGTGGAAAATGATGAATTGTGTTAATGAAGACGAGGACGGCAATGAAGGCCACAGGCCTATAGCCTCAATCAAGGGCAGACAGTGCTAGTCCATTTTCAAAATATGCGGTCACTATTGAGATATAACGTAGAAACGCTAACAAAGCTTGCAAACATGTCAATAAAAAAATCATCAGAGAAATAAAAAAAAATAAAAGACGCGGGGTATTTACGTGATTCGTTTCGAACGTCGATACCAATCAGCAATATAATCTACTATAATCGAAAAAATACAATTACAATTGTTTATGCACTTAAGTATTTCACGCACCTAAATTAAGCCCAAAACAAATCTATAAGTAAAAATTCACAATAAAATTCACTCAAACACACCGAGAAAAATTCGTACTTGTCTTGTTTGCTCTAGGTACGATTGAACCCACTGTGCATGTACTGTTATGTACAACATCTTCGATATTCCAAGTTGTGAGCGGCGCCCTCTCATAAAAGCTGTTGTTCGGACTTATCAAGAAGAAACCTAAAACAATTTCGTATTATTTTCTTTTCTTTTCTCTATTAACCCTAGGCCCACATGTGCTTTTTTTTGAGAAAATTTCGTTTAATGGCTTTAAGTGCTCTTAATTTTTTAAATAATAGCTCAAAATAATTTTTAATTCAAATAAGGACTTGAAGGCTTGAAGGGTATTTTTTATTTCAGAAAAGGGGCGAGCATGGGTATTTAAGTCATTTCCTTTTTTGAACTTTTTTCTTTCTTTTTTTTAAAAAAATTCCTTTTCATGTCTTCTTGCCAGAGCTCACTGGTGGCCAAGCATCGAAGGGGGTGGCGACGGGCAAGCAGAGGGCAAAAGTAGCCTCGCCCGCGTGAGCCAAGGGGGCCCTTATCGACCATGCTCGAGTGAGTCCAAGGGTTGCCCTTGCCAGCGCGAGTCAAGGGCTGCCCCCACCGGCCAGATCTGGCAAGGGCAGCCGTCGCATCGCCTAGGCGAGGCCGGCGAAGACCGCCCTATGCTCGCCAACCTTGAGCTCTAATTCGAGAAGGTATGTAGCCAACTCTCTTTCCTGAGCGCTCACTCTCTCTCTCTCTCTCCATATCTTCTTCTCTGTATCGTCTTGTTGGTTCATCGCTTGGGTCTGAAGCGTAGACTCCAAGGATCGATTAGGGAAGAATGGATCCTGACATAGTGGCGAAGACGTTCGTGGAGCACTACTACTCGACGTTCGACGTGAACCAAGCCGGCCTGTCCAATTGCAAAATTGTTCGGCTTTTGCCACTTGCAACATTGTCTTATCTAACTAGAATTCCAGTCTCCATTTATGGTGTTTTTCATGCCCCAATGCTCTCCGTGTGTTCGCCTTCTTCATGTAGAGAGGCGCAACGGTCAAGGACGTAGGAGGGATCACAAGCATCGTGGACGCGATTATTCTCTCGGACTGAGGAAGCCGAGTTGATTTCTCAGATTCCGAGTGATTGAATCTGGGAAGGAATAAACGACGACAAAAGAGATGATGCGCGGACGAGCAGAGGACGACAGGAGAGGAGGAGTGGAGGAGGACGAGGGAGAGTACGAGGTAGAAGAGTTGAGGGACTGGATCAAATCGTCGAGAGGAATCCGATTCGACCTCCTGACCAATAAGTTGGGGCTGGACAACTCCAATCACTAAAAGTTCAGCCGCGAAAGCGTCATCAACAGGATCAGGGACCTCTCCAAAGGCCTGTCATCTACCTCGAGAGTGGGTCACTATCTTCGAGGGCCAGAAGATCCAGGGCTCCAAGAGCATCGTCCCCAGGCTCACCTCCCTCCCCTTCCAGCAGTGCCAACACAACATCACTACCCTCGATTGCCAACCCTCCAGATCTGCCAACGACTTGCTCATCTTCGTCAACGGCAACCTCCAGCTCGCCGGCGAGCAGCACGCTCTCCAGTTCAGCCAAGTCTCCTTCTGTCCGTGAGCTAGGGCAGGAAGGAAAAAAAAGACAAAAAAAAAAAGAAAACATAAAAGAGAGAAGAAAGAAGTTCAGAAAATTAAAATGACCAAAATATCCATACCTAGACTTTTTTTGAAATAAAATTGGTCACTTCAGTCGCTTAATTGAATTAATATCATTTTGGAATTTTATTTGAAAAATGAATAGCACTCCACGGACTTAAACGAAATTTTCCCGTCTTTTTTATTGTTTGGAACAATTCATTGGTTGACCGGCCAATCACAGGGACAAAACAGTCACTATACAGACCCAGAGACGAAGACGATATATTTTCAGCAGGTTTCCCAGATCGCTCTGGACAGGCTTCTCCTTGATCTTATATGGATCGAAGAGCACTACCAACACTGTATAAATTCCATTGCGTCTCTCTTCCTCTGTGTCACATCCTGAGGCCACTTTCTTTGCTTGTGTCTTCTGTTGTACTTGGCCTTCTTCCCATCATTGATGTTTCAACTTCAGTGGTAAGGCCATGAATTTTCGCTTTGGTTGGGCGGTCGGTTCGGCGGGAACCATTTAGGGTCGCCCACTTCCTTAGTACCCATCAATGACGGCGAGTGGGGCTCGCGTCTCAGGTGATCATGGGTTCCTTCTCGTGACCGTGCAGATAAAACGCGCACAGTCCATCAACTGCGGCGGCGAGTGGACCTCGCCGATCTGAAGAATCGAAAAGCTTCAACGGCGGCAGCGAGTAGACCTCGCCTGGAGGAGGCGATCTGGGGCCGAAGAAATCGAAACGCTTCATGGGGTTTTGATGGAAGAAACAGAGAAGCGATCTTCGGAAGAACAATTCAGAGAGAGGTAAACGATCTTCTGCCTTGTTCGTGTCCTATCTGCGCGGTCACCAGAAGGAACCCAATGGTGACCCCCTCGCTGCCATTGATGAACTCTTCTTTGTTGTGCGTTTCTTTTCTGCACGATCAGGTGAATAATCACGATGAAAGGGGCTAGCGATATTGCATCTGCAGCGGCGGCGGCGGCGGTCGCTCGCGACTTCTTCCTCAAGTTGAAACATGGTCAATAGGACGGAACGCACAAGGCAAAGAAAGTGGCCTCAGGATGATACAGACGAAGATAGACGCAATGGAGTTTCTATAGAGTTGATGCTGCTCTTGGATCCATATAACATCAAGAAGAAGCTTACTCTGAGCGTTCTCGAAAAACTATCGAGGCTCTTGATCGAGCAAGACTTTGCGACGAGCCACTTGCTCCTATGGATGAGAAAGGAGACAGTGAGTCAAGTCATGAGCGACAAGAGGGCCAACGTCATCGCGAGGAATGCAGATACGTGCTCTGAGCTGGGTATCATCAAAGTCCTGTGTCCTCAAAGGGGTTGGAACAAGGAGTTCGTGAAACGTAGAGGTTTAGAGGCTGGCGACCAAGTGGGGATATATTGAGATATTATTGCTAGCAAGTTATACTTCAGCCTTTTTTACAAGGCGAATTAGACTTAATCTTGATCGCTCTTGTTCGGTTATGAACAGGAAAAGTTTTGATATTTTAGGAAAGGATATTCGTGATGGAATAGAACTTTACCATATGCAATCAAACTATCTCTGTTTTTCCCAGAAATTCAATTCGTGGCAAATACTTCTTTCAAGGCCTGGTTCTATGTCTTTAATTTTGTAGTGTGAGTTCTCGCTATCATGATATCTTTGAATGGGCAAGGTTGATTATGGTACATTGGCAACATCTGACTTTCTTAATTCTGTCTTGGCACAAACTGTGAATGATAGGTACTGATGAATGTGTCTCAGTTGGCTATTTTTTCTGTTATATACAACAGGTCTCCTGCAAATAGATTTGGCAGTTCATATTTGCTTCTGATCTTAGAGTTGAATTTTGTCATGGCGATCGTATTACTGGTTAAGTCTCTGTATTAGTTGGCCTGGTTTCCAGTACATGCCTATAGATGAGTATGCAAATTTCAATGCTATTGACTGTTCTATGCTACTGACTGTTCTATGTATGCCCACACAATAAGCTGGTGGTTTAGTTACTGTTTCATCAAAGATGTTTCTTCTGAACTCTCCAAATCAACAGATCAGATGATTTTCCATAGTGATTCCATACGCTGTTATACAGAGATGTTAGGACTTTCCAAATTACGTTTATGCAGCATAGCTCAGTATCTGTAGTTCATTGAAATGACAGAATTTCGTGGCTAATAGTTTGCAATTTACAACTTATCCTTGTTCATTTCACACCAAAATCAGGTTGACCCTCAACATGAATTTAATTACTCCACCCAAAAACAGAAAAACAGGACATTGATCTAGGATAATGTTTAGCTATCCCATGTGTTATTCATACAGTGAATGGTTGGGTTGGATGCTTCCTTTTCCTGTTGTTAAATTTGACTTCGATTGGTCATTGCATTTTCCTTTACAATTACATTACTGTCTATGAAGTGGTCGCTCTAATGTTCCAAAGGTTTTAAAAGGAGTTTTGGGTGGCCAAGAACGACAAGATCAGGACTCCGGAGTTGCCAGTAGTAAGTAATCCACAATGTTTCTCAGAATCCTGGATAGTTATAGATGTTCAAGGTTGTAATTTTAGGAGAAATTGGGGTGTTGACACATGAATTGGGATGGCTGGTGCTTAAGTCTTCCGTGCTCAAGTTTTTGGCTGGCAGACAAATGCAGGTGTATTTCCGTGGTTTTTGCTCTAGATTACTCCTATTTAAAGATGGCTGTGTCTATAGTATCCTGTTTTACCCGTCATTCACAAACAAATCAAATAAATTTCTCCTATATATCTTAATTGACATGATTCTTTATGGTTGCTTAGCAGATGTATTCCATTTTGGGCTCTGGAATGAAACCACACCGCATGCATATGATTTGTAAGAGCTACACCCGCTTTAGGCCTCTTAATCCAATGAGGATTCAATATATTAACAAACAAACCATGACAAGTGCAATGCCAGAGAGCAATCATATAGCATCTCATTCTTCCTTGTTATTTCTGATTTGAATGCTGTATTTGACCTTAAAAGGCAACCAACAAATTCTTTTTTTGGCTGATTTTTGTTGAGCAGCTGTTCATCGAGCATCATCGTATTTAGAACACTTTCTCCTGGTTAAACATAGTGCAGATTCTCTCGCGCAGGCATTAAATATCTTTGCAACTGCTAGTTGTTCATTCGGGATTTGATATTCTTTCGTTTCTTTATTCCATACGAAAAGAATGCTTGCGTTCCCGATCCAAGTGTGCTCTTAATTGACGCAAGAAATTTGAGGATAGACTTTCTTCAGGGAGTTTCATGGTGGACTACAGTACTAAATTGGAACCAAAGGTTGGCTTCACTTTTTTTATATTGACTTTCCTACTGTGTTTCATTTCTGATGATTTAATAATGTACTTTCTTTCATCTCTCCTCCCTCTTGGAAATTCATGATCAGGAACTCTTTTTCCCCTTACCTTGTATTCATTTAGGAGAATTTCAATGAACCGCATATCAATTATCAGACTATTGGAGTTACTATATGAGTTGTCACTGATGTCCATTAGTTGTGCACAAATGTTCTTTAAATAGGTACTATATATAATTGCTACTTGAAGAAAATGTCATTGAGTAGGGAGTTTTTGGTCAATTTTCCAAAATAATTTTTTTAAAATATTTACCAAATTAATATTAAAAAAAATTATCAAATTGGGTGCCGATTGGCAATTGGGCCGCCAAGCGGCACCCAATTCTCGAGTTTGGCCTTGCTCGGCGGCCCAATTGTCGAGCAGGACCTCCCAATTGGTAATTGGGCTGCCGATTGGGGCCCAAATGAGGATTTGGGCCCCGCTTGGAGGCTCAATTGTCGAGCGAGACCTCAGCCAGCCCCATTCGGCGGCCCATTTGCCGATTGGGTAGGCCGGGGCCCCGCTCGGCATATGGGCCGCCGAGCGAGGCCTCAACACAAATTTTTTAATAATAATAATTTAATTTATATTTTCTTTTTTTAAAAAAGCATCAATTAAATAATAAAATATATTGAAATTGCGTAAACTTTGAGGAAAAAAAGGCAAACACTACATAATTCATATTCCACCATTAAAATTGAATTTTAATTTATTTTTTAATAAAATTTTTAATTAAATAATAAATTATATTGGAATTACGTAAACTTTGAGGAAAAAAAAGACAAGAACTACACAATTTATATTCCACCATTAAAATTTACTTTTAATTTATATTTTTATAAAAGTTTTAATTAAATAATAAATTATATTGGAATTACGTAAACTTTGAAGAAAAAAAGATAAGACCTACACAATTCATATTCCACCATTAAAATTTACTTTTAATTTATATTTTTTTTTTATAAAAGTCTCAATTAAATAATAAATTATATTGGAATTACGTAAACTATGAGGAAAAAAAACAAGCATGGCATAATTCATATTTCACTATTTTTATATAAAAGTAATTATTAAATAATAAATTATATTGGAATTACGTAAACTTGGAGGGAAAAAAAGACAAGCACTATATAATTTATATTCTACAATTAAAATTTACTTTTAACAATTAGTGAATTTTCAGATTTTTCTCCACTTACGTTTTTGCCCTCAAATTTTTTGAAATTTTCTAGATCAACCCACGGGACACACTAGTGTGTTCAATACGCAAGAAATATTGAGAGCACGTGTCCGTATAACATAGCAGAGACGTCGATGCTAACCTCTTGTGTTTAGATGATTGACACAAATATCCACCAAATAGGAATTGGACAATTTTCATGTCACGCCCTAATCCTCATATTACGCGCCGGCATCTCATTATAGGTCTAGTAGCTTTAGATACTCCCCAGGATCTAACAACAAACATTACGGTCACTATATGAAATGCACAAGCGGAAGCAGACAAAACTCCATACTATCTAAAAACAAGACGACTCAGGATAGTGAAAAAGTAATTTACACTAGTACCATTAATGATCATACAAACCACAAGTCATCGCTTTAAACACTATAACAGTGAATTCTCAAAATACAACCTCCTTACATAGTCAATGATAGATGTAGCCTAGCTCCATAGATTTAGACAATATCCAAGTCCACAAAAGAGATATAACGGCAAACATAAATATTCATCTACTCCACCTGACTTTTCCAAAAGCCAAACATTGATATCCTTGGCGCCTCATCATTCAGGACTTGAAAATGTTATCCCACGACGGGGTGAGAATAAATCTCAATAAGTAAACTCCTAAACCTAGACTAGGCCATTAGTACCTCCGGATAATTCCTAAACATGCAAATCCTATTCCTCCAAGTCATCACTCGAATCGATACCTATCAGGCAATACTATCCATCTAGGTCATCCTTCTGATCATGTCCTATCGTGCGTTTCTATCATCAAGTGGGACAATATGCTAAATCAGGAAAAAAAAAACAGCAACGCATATAAATCATAATTCAAGTGTTTACCAATCAAGTCTTGACTCATCATGTGACGTCCTGAAAATTTGGCTTTTGTAAGCATCGGAAGTCGATGGAAATGATATGAAAATATAATCATAGTCGCACCTATTTTGGACTATAATGATCGAAGAGACGAAAATTTGGATGAATTCTAAAATTTAGGTTATTTCGGATTGGGTTTCGAAATTTATCCGCTGTGAATTGGAATCGCCGTTTTCGCGATCGAGCCTAACCCCGACCGAGCTTGGCTGGTGAATTTACTGAAAATACCCTTTGTCCTGTATACCAAAATTTCGTTTCAGTCCTGGCGCTCCAAATTACCATATTACCCCTTGATTATTGGTGAGTATAAGACAAAACAATTAAATTTTTTTGGCCACCAAAGTCTTGGACATGGCCCCACCATTTCTCTTCCCCATACATGCCTTCATGTCAGCCTTCTGCCTTCTTCTTCTTCTTCTTTGTTCTTCACCGTGGACGATCGCCCTTTGCCGATCCATTCCTCCTCCTTCCACCGTCGTTTTGCGCGACCATCGCCTCACCATCGATAGCCACCGCCCTCAGCTACTCCCCACCGCCGCCCTGACCCGAATCGGACCGCCGTCGCCATTGAACGACCGAGAAATTGGCTTGGGATCCCTGCCCTATTTTTGGGTCAGTGGACCCAAGAGTTTCGTGGCTTTCTTCGGCCACCACGGCAGCCACCGACACCGACCACCGCCCCTCAGCTGACCACCGTCCTCCCCTCGATAGTCTCGACCCAGCCCCACCAGTCGTCCATCGCCGGAGCCGCCGAAAAGTCGCTCCGAAGTCCCGATGCCCTATTTTGGACTCGGCTCGATTCAGTCTTTGATCCGACCGAACCGGACTCCGTCGTGCCTCACCGCAGTCGCCGATCACTTCCCCGGAGTCCTCTCTACCACCTCGGAGTCCACCGCCGCCAGACGCCGTGCGTGGCTCCTGGAATCTGCCGCCGATCATCGCCCCTGTTTCGGCTCCAAGAGGAGCCGTTTTTTATCGCAGCTGTTCGCCGCCGCCGGTCGCCTTTCGTTGCCGTCCACCGATCCTGGCTGATCCCCATCGACCCCTAAGTGAGCTCCCGAACCTTGGCCGACCTTGTCCCTGCCCGTGTCACCGGGAAACACCCAAAACAGTCCAGTTCGTCGGTTTTGGTTACTGATCTCACTATTTCAGGCCGCCGCCCGCCAGAGCTCCGCCGCCGGTCACCTATTCTGGCAACCTCGCCAGACTCCCTCGAGGTGTCGCCAAAGTTTGAGCTCGGATCGCCACGTGATAAACCCTAATTCGGCCATCGCGGCCTCCGCCGCCACCGCTTGAGCTAACTCACTTTGTGAGTTAACCCTAAACCTTGGTTCGGGCGCTAATTGCGCTTAGGATTAGTTTTAATTAATTAATTATTTTAAAAAAAATTGCGATCAGAATCGGTTTAGATAGAAACGATGATTAGGATAAATGACCGATCGATTATTTATCTATGGCTATTTGTGGTAATTTATCAATTGATTGATTGATTGTGTTTTTTCACGAGCGAGCGACAGGTTAGAGATGAGCGAGCGATTGATTATTATAAATCGACTAAGAAATAAGAATTATAATATGAATTGAGCTCGAAATTGTCGGGTTGGATTAATTGCTCACAAGTGCGTTAATAGCCTGATTGGTTTGGTTGCCTAGCTGAAATGCTCGACTGAGAGCCTTGTGGGCCTTGGGGCCGAGTCTGTTGCATTTCTGTATGAACTTTGGCATTAATTATAAATAAACAATGAGTTGATTGCCGAATGCGATTTGTGTGGTCATTAAAGGATCAATGACTTTATCTGGCAAATTCGCATTGTATCATTGATACTCGTGCCGTATCTATTGTATGGAAACTCACGACTTGTGAGAAGCACGATAATCCATGCCTCGTACTAGTCGTATGGTTTTAAGGGATTATTGGATGTCGATCGCAGCTTGTGACGGATCGAAACTCCTTTTTAAGGAATGCCCACTTGCAGTACCGTGCCGGGGGCACTGGATACACCGCTTATAGTAACCGTCGCTGAGAGGGTAAAGTGGACGTAGCCTGGTCCTACCAGAAGAGTGCGGGATCGCACTATTGACTTTTTTATCAGGCCAGTTGCGTGGGTCATTGTTTAAGAATGGACTTGTGTGATGTCTTATGTACGCCTGATTGGTGATGCCTTAATTGGTTGCTGATTTGGCGAACATATTTTATTGATATATATGTGTTTATATATTGTGGCTTATTGTGGTGCTTAGGATGTCCTGGGAGAATCAGTGTCCTAACCGAGATTAGGCTTGATTTACTGAGATTAAATTCTCACCCCGTCGTGGGATAACTTTTCAGGTCAAAGTAATGAAGAGACCGGTGCGATTCGATACCCCCACCCACTCATCACACGATGTCAGTCTCCACCCGGTACCAGGTACGGATCAGATGTGGGAACGCCACATCATGACGATATGGATCGGTGAAGGGATGCCACACTTGGTGGCACACCTCTTTAAGGCCTGGTATCTTCGTGATGGGATGGATCTATTTGGTTCGCTTAGAGGATTTGAGGGGCCACCTCTTCAGGGGGCTCCTAATGTCCCCGGGTGGGATCCGATGGACATTGATACGCCCGATAGGGAGGTGGTGGATCCTGCACCCGGGAAGCAACCCGAGTTCAAGTCCGAGCAATCAATGGCCCTCTTTGTACATTCCAACCAGAGTTCTTGTGACGACCCGGCTCCTCCGATTGGTTATGACGATCCAGATGTCGTTTTTACCCAGTAGAGGATTAGATTTCTTTTGTGGTCAGGGAACTGGTGATGTCTTTTGTGGGGGTACTATTTTGGGATAGATGAGAGTTAACCTTACCTGACTCTTGTATCTTTTTGTGAGTCCTAGAGGGCCACCCTGAAGTATGGGGTTGTATTTATCAGCTATTGGCTCTGTAAGGTTATAGATCATCTATTCTCAGCAGTTTTATATTAGAGTTGGGTTGTCTGGCTTTTCTTCTTACCTATCCCATGTTGATTTTATTGTATGGAAGATTACACATTCCGCATGCGCAGTATATTCTTAGGTCGATAGCGGTTGCTTGGAACTCTATCTTTTATGACCTTGTGGTGATTTGGTAAGGGATGTCGCGGGTTCAAGGATCAGGACTTGACATCCCCGCCCAAGGTGGTATTAGAGCAAGGTTAGCCTGATCCGTCTGATCATTGGCATTGAGTAATAAGGAGCGTTGAGAAATGGGATAGTTAGTAAGATTTTTGTTATTATGCCTGTGATTGTTAATTTCGTGGTAGAATTTTGGGGTTGACTTCTGACCGCGTTTTGCTATGGAGTAAGTAGGACTCCGTACATTTACTGTAAAATGAGCGGACGCGGTAACAGAGCAATCCGAGCACCGCAAAGGAGCCTTGTGAGGCCAGTGGAAGAATTAGTTGACATTGAAAGAGCACCGCCTGTAATGTCCCCAGTTGCGCCCCCTATTGCAGCCTCTGCTGCTGAACCTACTGGACCTACTAGAAGGAAGCCGACTATGGCTGAAGTTATGCAAGCCTTAAGGGCTATTGGAGATTTGATGGGGCAGCAAATAATGAATCAAGCTATAGCTGCTATTGCTGCTGCTGGGACTTCATCTACGATTCCACTTGCAGTTCCGCCAGTAAATCCACCACCTGCACATGACAGTGAGGAGCGTAGGGCTCAAAAACTGGCGGAACAGTTTCTCAAATTGAAGTCACCTCAGTTCACCGGAAGTGGAGACCCTGAAGCTGCTACTCGATGGGTTGAAGGGATGGGGAAATCGTTCGACTTGCTGAGATGTTCAGATAGGGATAAGGTTACTCTGGTAGTCTATCAACTCGAAGGGAACGCTAGTACTTGGTGAAGAGCTGTCAAGGGTAGAACTTTTCTTGAAGGTACAATTCCAGTATGGAATACCTTTGTGAAAGTTTTTAATAATAAATACTTCTCAAAGACAGCTAGAGAGCAAAAGATAGCTAAGTTATTCCGCCTCCGTCAGAACCAGATGACAGTTGACAAGTATGAGGTAAAGTTTCTGAACTGTCCAAATATGCTCCGAGAATGATTGAGGATCCGGAGGATAGGGCTAGAAGGTTCAAAGACGGGCTGAAGCCCGAGATTAAGAGTGCTCTGACACCGCTTGACCTTCAGGATTATGATGATATCTATGCGAGGGCGCTGACAGTGGAGCAAGACTTAGCTGAAAGGACAACCGCATCTAGATCATGATTTATGTCCCCAAATAGATTCGACAAAAGGCAAGGGAAGAAACCCATGTTTAACAACCGGAGTCACATCCCACCCAATCGCCGAGAGGCGATTAGTAAGCCGACATTTCGTCAAAGTGAGATGTGTGGCTTGTGCCGACAGAGGCATGGGCATGGTTTGTGCCCGTATCGAGGTGGTGCCTGTTTTGGTTGTGGCTAGTTGGGCCATCAGGTGAGAGATTGCCCGCAGACGCAGGGCGGGCAAGCACCGCCACAGCAGGGAAGACAGCCTAGAGGAGCTGTGCCGCCAAACTCCCAGAATTGTTTGCCGGCACAAGGGAAGGATTTTGCTATCACTCGGGAAGCGGCGAAGGATTCGCCGACCATTATAGGTACGATTTTCTTGCATAATCAAGTAGCATATGCCTTGTTTGATCCGGGTGCCACACATTCATTTGTTGCGGATCAATTCGTTAAATTATCTGAATTGAACTTGGTGCCTTTAGATATTGTGCTTAATGTGTCTACGCCGTTGAAAGATAAAGTAGTGGCTGTAGTGAGCTGTCCTGATTGTAGACTTATGGTGGATGGCCATGAGAGTAAAATAGTTTTGATTGTGCTGGAAATGTACGATTTTGATTTAATTGTGGGAATGGATTGGTTGACGAAGCAAAGGGCCACGATGGACTGCTTTAATAAGGTGATTCGGTTTAATCCGATGGATGGTATTAACTTTGAATTTTTGGGTAATCGAGGAGGAACCTCGATTGTGATGATATCGTCGTTAGAGGTGACTCGATTGTTGGAGAATGGGTGCCAAGGTTATTTGGCTTCTGTGGTGGATATGTCTGCTAAAGAACTGAAATTGGAGGATACTACGATTGTATGTGAGTTTCCAGATGTTTTTCCCCAAGAATTACCTGGTTTACCACTAGAAAAAAAAATTGAGTTTGTGATAGAGTTAGCTCTTGGAACGGAGCCGATCTCTAAGGCGCCATATAGAATGGCATTGTCAGAGTTGAAGGAACTCAAAGTTTAGATGCAGGAGTTGTTAGATAAAGGGTTCATCCTCCCAAGTGCATCGCCTTGGGGAGTGCCTGTTTTGTTCGTCAAGAAAAAGGATGGGTCTTTGAGATTGTGCATTGACTACAAGCAGTTGAATCAGGTGACGATCAAGAATAAGTACCTACTACCAAGGATTGAAGACTTGTTTGATTAGCTACAGGGAGCATCGATATTTTCTAAAATTGATCTACAGACGGGATACCATTAGTTGAGAATCAGAAAAAAGGACATACCAAAATCGGCATTTATGACATGTTATGGACATTACGAGTTCACTATGATGTCGTTTGATTTGACGAATGCCCCTGCTGCCTTTATGGATTTGATGAACAGAGTGTTTAAGGAGTTCCTGGATCACTTTGTGATCATTTTTATAGATGACATTCTGGTGTACTCGAAGAATTCTGAAGATCATGAGCAACACCTGAGAGTAGTTCTGGAAACTCTGAGAATGCATCAATTATATGCCAAGTTCAGTAAGTGCGAGTTTTGGCTAGCTCGTGTGGCATTCTTAGGTCATGTGATTTCGGGTGAAGGTATTGCAGTGGATCCGATTAAAATTGAGGCAGTTATTAATTGGACAAGACCGACGACTACTATGGAGATTAGAAGCTTCTTGGGTTTGGCAGGTTATTACAGGCGATTTGTGGAAGGATTCTCAGCTATAGCGTCACCTTTGACTAAATTGCTGAAGAAAGACATGAAGTTTCAATGGACAGACAAGTGCGAGCGTAGTTTCCAAGAGCTTAAGCATAGGCTAACTACGGCTCCTATTCTAACAATTCCGTCTGATCCTGGTGGTTATGAAATTTACAGCGATGCTTCGTTTAGGGGACTGGGTTGTGTTTTAATGTAGCATAGTAGGGTGGTAGCGTATGCGTCTCGTCAGTTGAGACCGCATGAGTTGAATTACCCCACTCATGACCTGGAGTTAGCTACGGTTATGTTTGCTTTGAAGATCTAGATACATTATTTGACTGGGGAAAGTTTCTAGGTGTATACCGACCATCAGAGTCTAAAGTATCTGTTCTCTCAAAGAGAGCTGAACATGAGACAGCGTTGATGGATGGAATTACTTAAGGATTATGATTGCGAGATCATGTATCATCCTGGTAAGGCGAATAAGGTTGCTGATGCCATGAGCAAAAAATCAATGATTGCTCAATTACAGGTGCATGAGTGGCGTTTACTTGAGCAATTGAGAGACTTAGACTTTAAACTGGAGATAAGTCACCTGTCGAGTCTCGTGGCTACCTTGAGAATCGAGCCGGAAGTGCAAGTTCAGATTAAGACCTTGCAGTCTACAGACCCCTTTATTCAGAAGATCCTTCAAGAAGAATCGGCTAAACGAAGGGTCGATTTTCAAATAGCTGAGGATGAGATACTTAAGTTCAGTGGACGTTTGGTCGTGCCTGCTGATGAAAATTTAAAGGAGGAGATCTTATCAGAAGCACATCGTAGCAGTTATATTATCCATCCTGGAAGTACGAAGATGTATCAAAATTTGAAATAGCACTACTGGTGGAACGGTATGAAAATAGATATAGCCAAACATGTGGCTAAGTGTTTGACCTATCAGCAGATCAAGGCGCAGCACTGCAAACCTGGAGGACTGCTGCAGCCTTTGGAAATTCCAGAGTGGAAATAGGAGCATATCACGATGGATTTCGTGATGGGTTTGCCAAGGGCTCAGAGAGGGCATCATTCAATTTAGGTTGTGGTAGACAGGTTGACGAAATCAGTGCACTTCATTCCAGTAAGAAAGGACTTCGCCTTAGACAGATACGTAGAGTTGTATGTGAGGCATATTGTAAGGCTACATGGTGCGCCAGTGATAATCACTTCTGACCGGGATCCCAAATTCACTGCTATATTTTGGAAAAGTTTACAAACTGCTTTAGGGACGAAGTTGCAATTTAGTACAGCTGATCATCCGCAGACAGATGGCCAGTCCGAAAGAACGATTCAGACCCTGGAAGATATGTTGAGAGCATGTGTTCTGGATTTCAAAGGTAGCTAAGAGGAACAATTACATTTGGTTGAGTTTGCCTATAATAATAGTTATCAGCAGAGTATTAAGATGGCACCTTTTGAGGCCTTATATGGCAGAGCTTGCAGGATGCCAGTCTGTTAGGATGAGGTTAGTGAAAGGAAGATAACTGGCCTTGAGTTAATAGAATAGTCGATGGAAGCAATTAAGGTGATTAGAGACAGACTAAAAATAGCTTAGAGTCGCTAGAAAAGTTATGCAGATAAAAGGCGCAGACCTTTGGAGTTTCAAGTAGGCGATCATGTTTTTCTAAAAGTGTCGCCTATGAGAGGAACATCCCGCTTTGGAAGGAAGGGAAAGCTGAGCCCGAGGTACGTTGGACCGTTTGAAATCATAGAACGAATAAGAGTTTTGGCTTATCAACTCGCGCTGCCGCCTAAACTAGCTCAAGTGCATAACATCTTTCACGTGTCGATGTTGAGGAAGTACGAGCCAGACCCCGCTCATGTGCTGAGTTACGAGGAGATTGACCTGGATGAACAGGCGTCATACATGGAGCGACCAGTCAGGATCGTGGACAGGAAAGAACAGGTACTCCGAACCAAGATGATTCCGTTAGTGAAGGTGGTTTGGCAACACCATGGTATTGAAGGAGCTACATGGGAGAACGAGGAAGTTATGAAGTGTAGTTATCCTTATCTTTTTGAATAGTTAAAACTGTGCTGTAATTTCGAGGACGAAATTTCCTAAGTGGGGGAGAGTTGTGACGCCATGGAAATTCGACTTTTGTAAGCGCCGGAAGTCGATGGAAATGATGTGAAAATATAATTATAGTCGACACCTATTTTGGACTATAAGGACCGAAGAGACGAAAATTTGGACGAATTCTAAAATTTCGGTTATTTCGGATTGGATTTAGAAATTTATTCGCTATGAATTGGAATTACCGTTTTCGCGATCGAGCCTAACCCTAATCGAGCTTGGCCGGTGAATTTACCGAAAATACCCTTCGTCCTGTATACCAAAATTTCGTTTCAGTCCCGACGCACCAAATTACCATATTATCCCTTGATCATTAGTGAGTATAAGACAAAAAAATTAAATTTTTTTGGCCACCAAAGTCTTGGACATGACCCCACCATTTCTCTTCCCCATACATGCCTTCACGTCAGCCTTCTGTCTTCTTCTTCTTCTTCTTTGTTCTTCACCGTGGACAACCGCCCTTTGCCGATCTATTCCTCCTCCTTCCACCATCGTTTTGTGCAACCACCGCCTCACCACCGACAGCCACCGCCCTTAGCTACTCTCCGCCGTCGCCCTGACCCGAGCAGGACAACCGTCGTCGTTGAACGCCCGAGAAATTGACTTGGGGATCCCTGCCCTGTTTTCAGGTCAATGGACCCGAGAGCTTCGTGGCTTCCTCCGGCCACCACGACCGCCACCGACGCCGACCACCGCCCCTCAACTGACCACCGTCCTCCCCTCGATCGTCCCAACCCAGCCCCACCGACCGTCCGTCGCTGGAGCCATCGGAAAGCCGTCCCGAAGTCCCGGTGCCCTATTTTGGACCCGACTCGGTTCGATCTTTGATTCGACCGAACCGGCCGCAGCTGTACCTCACCGCCACCGCTGATCACATCCCCGGAGTCCTCTCTACCACCTTGGAGCTCACAGCTGCCGGTCGCCGCGCATAGCGCCCGGAATTCGTTGCCGATCATCGCCCCTGTCTCGGTGCCAAGAGGAGCCGTTTCTAATCGCGGCTGTTCACCGCTGCCGTCCACCGATCCCGGCCGACCCCTACCAACCCCTGGGTAAGCTCTCGAACCTTGGCCGGCCTTGTCCCGGCTCGTGTCACCGGAAAACGCCCAAAATAGTTCAGTTCGCCGATTTTGGTTACTGACCTCACTATTTCAGGTTGCCGCCCGCCGGAGCTCCGCCGTCAATCACCTGTTCTGGCGACCTCGCCGGACTCTCTCGAGGTGTCGCCAAAGTTTGAGCTCGGGCCGCCGCGCGATAAACTCTAATTCGGCCATCGCCGCCGTCGCCACCATTGCCCACTTGAGCTAACTCACTTTGTGAGTTAACCCAATACCTTGGTTAGGGCGCTAATTGCTCTTAAGATTAGTTTTAATTAATTATTTATTTATTTAAAAAAAATTACGATCAGAACCGGTTTAGATAGAAACGATGATAAGGGAAAATGGTCGATCGATTATTTGTCTGTGGCTATTTATGGTAATTTATCAATTGATTGATTGATTGTGTTTGGTCGCGAGCGAGTGACAGGTAAGAGACAAGCGAACGATTAATTATTATAAATCGACTGAGAAATAAGAATTATAATACAAATTGAGCTCGAAATTGCCGGGTTGGATTAATTGCTCGCGAGTGCGTTAATCGCCTGATTGGTTTGGTGCCTAGCTGAAATACTCGACTGAGAGTCTTGTGGCCTTGGGGCCGAGTCTGTTGCATTTCTATATGAACTTTGGCATTAATCATAGATAAACAATGAGTTGATTGTCGAATGTTATTTGAGTGGTCATTAAAGGATCAATGACGTTACCTAGTAAGTTCGCATTGTACCATTGGTACTCGTCCCGTACCTATTGTATGGAAACTTGTGACTTGTGAGAAGCACGATAATCCATGCCCCGTACTAGTCGTACGGTTTTAAGGGATTATTGGATGCCGGTCATAGGTTGTGACGGATCGAAGTTCCTTTTTAAGGAATGCCTACTTGCAGTGCCGTGCCGGGTGCACTGGATACACCGTTTGTAGTAGCTGTCGCTAAGAGGGTAAAGTGAATGTAGCCTGGTCCTGCCGGATGAGTGCGAGATCGCACTATTGACGTTTTTATCAGGCTAGTCGCGTGGGTTATTGTTTAAGAATGGACTTGTGTGATGTCTTGTGTACGCCTGATTGGTGGTGCCTTAATTGGTTGCTGATTTGATGGACATATTTTATTGATATATATGTGTTTATATCTTGTGGCTTATTGTGGTGCTTAGGTTATCTTGGGCGAATCAGTGTCCTAACCGAGATTAGGCTTGATTCACTGAGATTAAATTCTCACCCCGTCGTAGGATAACTTTTCAAGTTCAAAGTAATGGAGAGACCGGTGCGATTCGATACCTCCACCCACTCATCACACGATGTCAGTCTCCACCCGGTACCAGGTACCAGATGTGAAAACGCCATATCACGATGATATGGGTCGAGAAGGGATGCCACACCTGGTGGCATACCTCTTCAAGGCCTGGTATCTTTGCGATGGGGTAGATCTCTTTGGTTTGCTCAGAGGATTTGAGGGACCACCTCTTCAGGGGGTTCCTAATGTCTCCGCCTGGGATCCGATGAACATTAATATGCCTGATGGGGAGGTGCTGGATCCCGCACCTGGTATTTAGCTCGAGCTCGAGTCCGAATAGTCAATGGCCCCCTCTGTACATTCCAGCCAGAGTTCTTGTGACGACCCGAACAACCCGGCTCCCCCGATTGGTTATGACGATCCAGATGCCATTTTTACCCAGTAGAGGGTTAGGTTTTTTTTGTGGTCAGGGAACTGGTGATGTCTTTTGTGGGGGTACTGTTTTGGAATAGATGAGACTTAACCTTACCCGACTTCTGTATCTTTTTGTGAGTCCTAGAGGGCCACCCTGAAGTATGGGGTTGTATTTATCAGCTGTTGGCTCTGTAAGGTTATAGATCATCTATTCTCAGCAGTTTTATATTAGCGTTGGGTTGTCTGGCTTTTCTTCTTACTTATCTCAGGTTGATTTTATTGTATGGAAGATTACACATTTCGAATGCGCAGTATATTCTTAGGTTGATAGCAGTTGCTTGGGACGCTATTTTTTTTGACTTGGTGGTAATTTGGCAAGGGATGTCGCGGGTTCGAGGATCGGGACGTGACACATCAAGATAAGGTCAAGTTTCGTACTTCAGGCAATTCGCATAACACATACTTATATATAGTATTTCACATCATATATCTCAACTCAATAAATAAGGCCAACTTCACAATGTATCAGGCTATCACATTGCACTAGGCAGGACCCCCCGTCGAAACGGCTCCCAGGTCACACTTTCATTTGGCCGGACCCCCCGTAGAAACGGCTTCGAGGTCATGCTCTAACCCTCATTGGTTAATATGTGATCTCATACAAATATACTTATCAATCAATGACCAAGTAAAAATCAAGATGCCCAATCGCAAAGAGGCAATCATAGTTCGGCCTCTACATATCAATTCAAGCATCAAATTCAACTTCACACCTCATGGCCAAACAATTCAATGACAACTCGAGCATTTACTCCAACCAATTCACAGGATATCTCAAGGTCGAGTACATGTAAGGCGATCATTTAGTTGAGCCTCTCAATCGATGTTGTAGTCTTTTAGCTCGAATTAACCACTCGATTAATAACAAGAAGTCATAGCCGAACATTTCAAGCATACCGAGCATCTTGCCACATAAATTAACCATTGCTCAAGCATTACAACTCATAAATCACACTTAAGCCATCCGGCCTCCAAGATTCTTCAAGCACACATTATAACCACATCGTCACCTCAAGGCTCCTCATTAATTGATCAAAACCACAAGATTGAACTAATTACCCTAAGATAATCTCAACTACTCATTTGGCCTCCCTGTTTGTCAAACAAATCCGAGTCCCTTCAACACAAGCCAGCTATGAATCTTTCATTTTAAGCTCAAGATAAATCACCACAACTCGTCCCCAATAATCAGATTCGGTTTTGGTATGCATACTCAACTCTAAAACCATCCATTAGTAACTTAAAGTTCTAAGCTAAGTTTCAGAAGCAGCTTGCCACGAGTTTGAGCTAGGGAATTCCACCAAGAGCAGTTACAATCGCAGCTCAAATCTAACCGGTGCAAGGCAGGCTCGCCTCCTAGGAAAAATCGCACAAAATAGGCATTATAACCCTTCTAAACTTCATTCTACCACACAACCACCTTGCTAACATATCAAACTATGCCCCTAGATGTCTTACCGAGAGTTTCCAAGCAAGGCGACGTCTCAAAGTCCCTCAAGAGGCCACGGTTCCAAATCTGTCCGGTATAGGGCAGATTCTGTCCTTGGAGGGAAACCACATGAAACTGGTCAATAAACACCACTTAAACTTCATTCCAACCTTCATACACCATGACAACTCATGGCACTACGTCTTAGAATAGCTTACCGGCAATTTCCAAGCCAATTGAAGCTTCGACAGTCCACAAGGTGCCTCGATTCAACACTATCCAACGGTGACCAGATTTACTCCTTGAAAATCATGGTGATTCAACAATCAAAACCCACAACAATCCTACCAAACTCCATGAACACAAGGATATATGTTTTAACTATGCTTGAGAGGTGGTCTTACCAAGAATGAAACCAAAACAAGCTCGGAATTCCAATTTGAAGTTCGCAGGTTCGGATCAGACCAATCTGACTTGTGCTCCTTCAAACAGCTCTAAAGAGCAAACGGCTGGGTGGATTTAGGCCCATAATACCTTGTTGGAACAGAAAGAGGATAAGCTTTCTAATGGTGGGTGGCACGCCTAAATTCGATGTCGGACGAAGAATTTGTGACCAAAACAATGGTCGGCGAGGGGACTGGGCAATGTTCTGGCAAGAGAGAAAAGAGAGGAAAATGAGAGAAAGGTGAGAGGGAGAGGCCGAGAGAATGAAGAGAGAAGAGAGAGAGGGAGGTTTGCCTTGGTCATCTTTGGTCAAAGGAGATTTGAATGGTAGGTTAAAAGTGTGCATTAATACTAAGCACTCCATGGCATGACACTTGTTCTTATGCACATGAATATCTTGATATCCAAATGACCATCTTCTCCTTGAATTTTCGGCAGCCCTAGGGGAATACCAATGACTAAAATGCCCTTTTACTAATCTTAAGATAATGCTAAACCTTAAGGGGCAAAATGGTCATTTCACGCTTTCCGTCTAAAATATCATTTTTTCAATTTAAATTACCCTCGATGAGGTGACGTACAATTCATTTCAAATGTTAGAATTCCTCGTTGTTCGATACCCAATTTCGAGGTCCAATTTCATGTCGAGCTCTCGTCGATTGTAATTCCAGTTTATCTCAAACTGACAGGCGACTCTTGCAAGCGCTACACGTATTGATCTTAGGATTTCTCAAGCCGTGACGACTTTAGTTGTCATATAATTGCGAGGGTTTATCGCTAGTTCCTATGGTCCTGATCATTGGAATCTAATTTAGGAAATTCTCGCAAATTACACATCAGTTAAGCAGAATCACCCGCGTCCCAACGTATAACGTTGGCAAGGCATTCCATGATCGTTCCTAAATCGATCTCTGCTGGCCCAAAATATCCCATCGTTAACCTTTATGGTCAAAGTGTCATTTCTCATTCGAATTTCCCAAGACACGTACCTAACTCCGCGTCAGTCTTTCCCTTTCAGTCAATTAACTCGAGAGTGGCCAACTCCGAGCGAGTTATAACTAAAACACACCGATCGATATCTTTCCATTTTATAGCCTCGAGAGGGGTCAGAATTCGAAATGTCACAACTCTTCTCCCTTAAAGAAATTTTGTCCTTGAAATTTGCAATCGTCCAATTATCCCGTCTTATGGGGTACAGACGCCTCATCACATCTCATGTTCTCAGGTAATCCACGACGTTTCTATGTTGTCTTTTCTAACCATAGTTCTCATTCTCAGGGCTCGTTTCCTTCTGTCCTTAATCCATACTTGTCTTTCTGTCAACTATACCTTATTGCTCACCATTACAACTCTACTTCCTAAGTAAGAGTCAGTCTGTTCCTCTACGACATCTCGAAAATACTTGATTTCCTTCTTGAGTCTCCAAAGGTCCATCTCGCTCGTCCATTTATCTCTTTTGAGCGTTCTTATACCTCTCTCGGGTTTGTCCATTGGTTCAAGGATAATAGGTACGTCACACTACAACCCCGCTTTTCTATTTCCTTGCCTGAAGGCTTTTCCAGAACGTCGTATTAAACTCAAGATCTTTTCCTATCATCATCACTACTAAACCATCATAAAAACGTACTCTTTGGTGCCTATACCATTTGGAATATCATCCAATTCCAACGTCTATTCGCATCATCGGGAACGGTTCTATTAGCTTAACCTCGATTGTCCAAAACGAACCATAGCCTTCTTGACTTCTCAAGCAACTCATGGTTAAGTTCGTGATAAATCGCTCTCGGTTCCATTCTACAATTTCCAGCGATCAAAATAATTCACCAATTCTTGAAGGTTATGCTTTTCCCTTTTGGCATGCCTCAATTTCCAACCGCGTGCTTGTCTACCTTCATTTCCACTCCATCCATTAATAGTACCGATGTAAGTCTCAACATACTTTTGTGTTATCCTAGTGGATATCATGGTTCTCCCTGTGAATTTCCGGTATGGTCATTCCTTTAAGTTCCTCTCCCATATTGAACATATGCATACGTCTATGAAACCTCAAATTTTTCATCTTTAACTTCAAGATTCCTTTTCTAGGTACTTGGAAGTCTGGATTTTTCTCCCTATAGTATTTACTTCTATAATCCTTTGGATATCAGGGTATGTTCATTGCAACGTTTTAATCAATCTTTGACCTTTAGGTTCAACGTTTAAGGTATTCGTTCAACTAGCCCTTCGGTAACTTCTAATTTAGGAGATAAGTATCTTACACCCTCGAGGTGAGGTTTACTCTTTAGCCATAAACCGCATGACGTTTGATAATCAATCACATGCATCCGCTACTCTTATTCACTATACAAAGCGGTATAAGGTATCACAATCATGATCCTTAAGTGATATCATCAATCAATGTAGCCTCTCATTTCATTCCTTTTGGGGCAGCGAAAAAACCAAACTCCTATGGCTTGCCTAATTTCGAAATCTTCCCTTTTGCATAAGCAACGCCTTCATATTCTCAACACAATGACAATTGCATGCCAATTAATCACGCACAGATCACCTCATGAAGTCTTACCCTCACAACGTGTAGACGACACCCCTTTTTAGATTACTTCGATACGCCTTCAAATCTCGTTTTGCGGCATATCATTGAAATTATCATGACTTCCACGTCCAGGTAAAACCGTCATTATCATGACACGGTCGTTAACCCCTACTTGGGCTTCTTAGAATTTCCTTCCACGTCCGTCCATTCGCGTGATATTTCGTCTTTAGTCAATCTTATTGACAAGGAAAATTTCGCAGGGAACCTTCCCATGAATTGACTATAATGACCTGTTATTCTCAGAAAACTCAAGACCTGGGTAATTCACATCGGTCTCAGTCAATTAGTCAATGTTTCTTCTTTCGAAGTATTCACAGGGATTCCATTTTCCAGAAACTCCATGATCAAGAACTTGCCTTATTAAGCCCACATCTCGTGCTCTTTACACTTAGCATACGGTAAGCGTTCTCTTAGGGTCCATAGGGTACCTTACAAAGGTTATTTATGGCCCTTATGAATCTTGGAATAAACTCCATCATTGTCTCTCAATACGGTATTAATCCACCCAATTATTCCTTAGATATTCCATTCGATTGTTATAAATCCCTTACTACCAGTTGTTGAATCGTTCCACTATCCTTCGCACCATCCACTTGAGAGCTTATAACTTGGCTCTTCACTTTTATGGATCCCCAATTAGACCACGCAGTATTTTGTCTATTTTTGTCACACTTTTCCCAAGAAGTATCAGTGTCTTAACCGATGGGTTCCAGAACAAGTTAATGCGACCACATCTCCATTTCACCCGTTCGACTGAACGTAGATATTATCCTAGAATTCAACATTGTCTACAAGACGGTTTCTCGGGCTTTAACTCCCAGAGACCATTTGAGTATTGTGTCTTCCTTCTCAGTCCAGACGCTCAATTTTTAACACCAAGGCAGTTAGAATTTTTATCTTCTTTTCACATTAGGGTCTTGTACTCTATGAAAGTAGTTCTACACTTTAGTGGCATTCTCTTACTTTGAATTGATCTTATCTTTCTTATTCCATAGAACGTCAATCTTGAAGTCTGCGCCAATAGAGGTATCTTTACTCCAGGATTCAGATATCGTCATGCTTGACATTCTTCTTTCAATACTTCGATCACCTCAAGTGACACGGTTCAAGGGATTGAGGTCCCTCCTCAGCCTTCACAACCCATACCTCGTATATTTCAATCGATTAATTCAAGTCGCCTTGCAGTTATAATTCTAGCAGCCTTTTGTTTACCTAACTAATCCAACCACATTATGGCATCAATGTCATACATAACCATGACCGTCAAGTTTATCAATTCATCTCTACCACCATTAACTATATTACAGTCTGAACATCCTAACGAGACTAGCACTTTATCCTCTTAAGGGAGGTGGAAATATGCAATGTTGCTTCTAATGGTTTCGATCAAGTCCAACCCATTCCAAAAATTGCTCAGACACAAATGAATGTGATGTCTCAAGATCGAATGAAGCAGAAGCAGCGTGATCACATAAAGAGACCATACCTATGACCACTCTAGACGCCTTCTCTATCTCCTCTTCTGCCATATCATAAACTCTTCCTTGAGCTGGCGCCCTATCCTGGTGATTATGTGGGGTGGTTTCAACTTGAAGTTCCGCCTAAGGTTGTTGGGGTTGAAGTCTAGATCCTGCAGCTCGATTCGGACAATTCCTCTTCTAATGGTCAGGCTGGCCACACTCATAGGACACTCCCGTCCTGCTTGGGCAAGGTCCATTCTCGTGTCTCTGTCTACAAAGTCGGCAAACCCAGTTAGTTCGGTATGCCAATTTCTCTTCATTTTTCTTGACAGGACGGATGAAACGTCTATTCCTCGCCATAGGCCTCTTGCTAAGTGGCGGTTGCCCCTAGCCGGCGTAAATTGCTATCCAGAAGTGATACCATTTTCGTTCATATCTCGCTCAACCATTCGATTCTGACGGAGCCGTTGCGGCTCTACTAACTCTTGCTCTTGTGTAGTCTCAAAGGAGTACTTTTCTTTAAAAGCCTCGACAAAACCAGTCCAGCTAGGGGTTGTGTCTTCAGGGAAAACCTTGCTTCGAGTGGCCTTCCACTAATCATTGGCATCACTTCGAAACTGGTAAACTGCTAGGGTCACTTTTTCTTCCTCCGTGCACCCTAGAACTTCGAAAGCCTTTTCCAAATCCTCTACCCAGAGAGGAGCAGCTTCAGAATTACCTTTCCCATCAAACTTGGTTGGCACTAACTTATAAATTGTGCAACCACAAATTGCTACTGCAGCAGCTACTGGTGTGGTGCTATCGAATCGCTGCTGCAAGCCTGCAGTAGCATTATTGCTGCAAAGCACCAATAACAGCAAGTGGTTCGGCTCTGCTATTAATCAGAGCCGAACCCTCCCATATCCCCCCTTCATTTCATATTTTCCTCCTCACTTTTCACTCTCGCGCTACTTTCTTCCCTCACTCTCATCTGAAGCTCCTGCGCTCCTCTCGTCCCTCACTTTCGTGCGGTCGTTTCCTTCCACACTTTTAACTTAATTTTTTTTGCGCTCTTATTCCCTCACTAATCTTTCGCTGGTGCTTTTCGTCATAGTAAGTGTATAGCACAATTGGTGTTATTTATATTATTAATATGCTTGTTGTGTTTAAGCAAAATTGACGTTTTTATCTGGTGTTTTCTCTTGGCAGGTTAAGCTTGCAAATTCGGTGCGTGCTTTCTTTCGATAATTTGAGGTAAATTTTATTGTAATAATTTTTTTACATTTCGTGAGCATAAATTTATTTATTTGATTTTTATTTATATTTGCACTATTTGTGTAACTTACAGGTGTTATTAATAATATGTTTTAAATTTTGACAAATGTTATGATAATAGTTATAATGTGTACTTGATTTTTATGTAGTCGTTAATAATATTTACTATTTGAGGAGTTCAAAATGAATTTGTCAACTAAAAAAAAAAGGATAAGATGGCACGAGAAGTGTGGGCGGGGTTCGAACCGGTCCGAAAAATTATATATAGAAAATGTTAAAATTCGAGTGAATAAGTAATTTGTAAATTAAAGACTGATTAAAAATTGTTGAAAACATCATAGAATTTAAAAATTCAGCGAGAAATTTAAAAATACAAAAAAAAAACATATTAAATTAGTGTATGGTTCCTGTATTACCTAGGTTCATGTAATATGGGTCTCGAACTTTTCAGAAAATACAAATTGGTCCTCGAACTTTTGACAAATTACAATTTGGTCCACTAGCTTTTTAGAAATTACAAATTGATCGTCAAACTTTTGAGAAATTACAATTTGATCCTCGAACTTTTAAAAAATTACAAATTGGTCCTCAAACTTTTGGCAAATTACAATTTGGTCCTCTAACTTTTCAGAAATTACAAATTGGTCCTTGAATTTTTGAGAAATTACAATTTGATCCTCGAACTTTTGACAAATTACAATTTGATCCTCTAATTTTTTAGAAATCACAATTTGGACCTTAAAATTTTGACAAACTATAATTTGATCCTCTAACTTTCAGAAATTATGAATTGGTCCTTGAACTTTTGAGAAATTATAATTTGGTCCTCAAAATTTTAAAAAATTACAATTTGATCCTCGAACTTTTGACAAATTACAATTTGGTCCTCTAACTTTTCAGAAATTACAAATTGGTCCTCGAACTTTTGAGAAATTATAATTTGATCCTCGAATTTTTCAAAAATAACAAATTGGTCCTCAAACTTTTGAGAAATTACAATTTGATCCTCAAACTTTTCAAAAAATTATAAATTGGTTCTCGAACTTTTCAGAAATTACAAATTGGTCCGATTATGAGTAATTGTCATTGTGAGTATTCGACTAATATGTATGGAATGAATATTTACTAATATACTTGAAATAATTTGTAATATTTTTATTTAACAGATTGTCGACAACACCTTTTGCGATTGTGTTTTGGGGAGGCAGAGTAGTTCAAAATGAACATGGACATGGTTACGAAGGGGGATAATCTACCATGTTCGAGTTTACAAACATATCGACATTCAATGAGTTACGTGTTATGATTGAGAGCGCGTTGAATCTAATAGGAAATCAGTACATTGAAAGGCTGATATGTAAATATCCAGCTGTAGCATATAATTGCGTTACATATGAAATGACGAAGGTGCATAATGATGGTATGGTTACGATGATCCAGCAGTATGCACGTCAGGCAGGTATGTTGGGAATTTCACAGTTTTATGCAATTGTAGCTGAACACCAAATGCTACATGATTTTGAGGAAGGTTTCAATGTTGGTGAAGACGAACAAGGTGTGCATAATGAGTACATGGAGTCCGACGATAATGACGATAATTATGCTTATGATGATGATGATAGTGATAATGATGATCATCATAACGATATTGATAATGATGAAAATATTGATGAAGAAGATGATGCTTGGATGGACACTGCTGACAGCGATGAACAAGATGTCAAAGGAGACAGCGGTGAGCAAGATGTCGAAGGTGACAACTATGAAGAAGATGTTGAAGGTGATGATATAGAGGCTTACTACAATACCCATTGTAATAATCTCATTACGCCGTTCGTACGTCCAAAGCCCTATTCAGAGATCGATTTTGATTTGATGCGAGACGATACAACCGCGAAGATGGGCGGCAGGGTATTTGATGCCGCGAAAGAATTTTCCATTGGCATGTTATTTTCATCCTGAGACGCAGTGTAGTCAGCTGCGAAAGAATACTCTATTAGAAGAAATCATAAGTTTCGTTGCAAGGTGACGAATCAGAGATAATATGTGATAAGGTGTGGTAATATGAATGGAGCGTACCATTAGAGGCTCCACGCGACTACTAAAGGCGGTGGTTCGTTTTGACAAATAACTAAGTACAGTGGGCCACATACATGCATTAATCAGCCATTGTCACGAGATCATCGGTAGGTTGATCAAAAATACATCTACAGCTTTATATAATCAATGATCAATGCCCAACCAGATATCAAAATCAAGCCACTCATGGCTGAAGTTCGTGACAAACTAACTTCTAACTTAGTTACCGTAAAACTTGGAAGGCCAAACAAATGACGATTGCTAAAAATTTTGGAGGATGGAATGAGTCAAACGGTAGATTAAGAAAGTACATGAAAGAAATGAAACGTAGCAATCCACATTCTCATTTTGCTATCGAGGGTAAGGTGAAGCAAGATCAAAGTAGTATTTTTTTCGACCAGATGTTTTGGACGTTCCAACAGACGATTCGAGGCTTCAAACGATGTCGTCCTATGATATTTATCGATGACACTCATTTGTATGGGAAATATAAAGGAACGCTTCTTTGTGCGGCCACACTTGATAGAAACAATCATATTTTCCCTTTGGCATTTGTTGTGGTTGAAATAGAAAATATAGACAATTGGAAGTGGTTTATGCATATGTTGCGGCGATATGTGATCGGGAGGAAAGAAATTTGTGTGATATCAGACAGGCATGCCGGGATTCAACAAACAATGGACACAATATGGTGACGTCCTCCACATGCCCATCATAGATTTTGCATTCAGCACCTTGCGAGCAACTACAACAAACAATTCGAAAATGCCAAAGGCAAAAAATATGTTCAGATGGCAGGTAAGATTTGTAATTTGTAAATTTTACGAAAGTGCGTATTCATAAATTTGAATGAGAGTTACTAATTATTAGTGTAATGTACAGCTTACGCGTATCAAAAGCATAAGTTCGATTGGCTTATGAGACAAATTAGGCAGTTTGACCCCAAAACAACTGCATGGTGTGATCAGCTCCCAAAGAAAAATGGACAAGAGCTATGATGAAGGGAAGAGATACAGATCGATGACAACGAATCTAGTTGAATTTGTGAACGGGATGCTGAAGGGCTTTCGTGGGCTGTCGATAATAACCATGATGGAAAACATATTCTATCAGTTAAACCAATATTTTGACACGAGACGAACAACATACATGAATCAGCAGGCAGAAGGATTTGTATATACGCATTAGGCTCTCCGGAAATACAGTGAAAAGGCAAATGAGCATCAAGTTAGATGTTTCGACTCTGAAAGAGAGATTTTTGAAGTGAGAACTGCAAGTAATAGATCAAGAGGATTAGGGAGCCACAAACAAGTAGTGAACTTACACGAACGAACATGCTCATGTGGAAAATTTGAACAACTGAAAATCCTATGTTCCCACGTAATTGCAACATGTCAAGCATATGAAATTAACCACAACATGTACGTAGATGAATGTTATCTGTTGGCCAAAACCTTTCAGTGCTATCAATACTCGTTTGAGCAGTTGGGAAATCCTCACTAATGGCATGAGGATAATGAACTGCAATTAGTGTCAGACTCGATTTGTCTTCATTCGAAAGGAAGGCCCCGTGCATCACAAATAAGATATGAGATGGGCTGGACAACGCCGAGCACATCGCGTATCCATTGTGGAAACTGTGGCAAATAATGGCATAATAGGCAAACTTGTAGACATAGACCGGCTCAACAGTAGATCGCATTTGATCGATGAAATTTTTGTAATAAAACTATATTATTATTGGATCGATATTTATTATGTAATTTTTTCTATAACAAATATGTGAAATTTTCGTAAATTATGTAATATCACGATTGCGTGATATTTGTTCAGTTCCCATGTTCCATGTCTAAATTAAATATGTTAATTTGTTATAATGTTATAATATCACAATTGTGAAGATATTGATTAGAGGTCTTACATTTAGTTAGGCCCTAAGAATGATTCACTACTCACTGGCTAGGCTCGACATAGATCGAAGCATTTATGGAGTGATGAGGTAAGCAAAAGATTTATAGTTGATCTGTCGTTTATAATCGCTTTCGACGAAATTGCAAGTAACTGTTCATGCCACATTTCACAGATACATCTAGCTCGGCCCCTTAGATGTCAGAGAGATATGCTGCACATAGGCGACATTGATCTGTGCATACTTACGTATCTACAAAATTATGGATTTTACGGTGTTTATAAGATGTGTTTCGTCTAGCTCGATTGACATTTGATTACTGCACTAGTGGAGCGGTGGAGACCCGAGACCCACACCTTCCATATGCCGGAAGGTGAATGCACAATCACGTTATAGGACATAATAGTGCTTGCAGACTTTCCCATCGATGGAGAAGCAGTTACTTGACCCATTATTATGGATTGGGGCGCTACTTGTGATGATTTACTTGGTGCTTGGCCACTAGAGTTGAAAGGCTCGCAGATAAGTTTGTCCTGGTTGGCACAACGCTTTGCAAATCTTCCGACATATGCAAATGACATCGTCATAGTGCAGTATGCGAGGACATTCATTCTTCGACTACTTGGAGGATCTATTTTCATGGAAAAATCAGGTGCCCAAGTTAGTTTGCACTTTCTCCCACAACTATTGAATATCGAGGCCCCTACATAGTACAGTTGGGGTTCAGCAGTGCTAGCGTGGTTGTATCAGGAGTTATGCCGTACAACCCACCATGAGGCGAAGCAAATGGACGGTGCCCTACAAGTATTGTAGATTTGGGTGTGGGAGCATATTGCATGTATCTCCCCATCCGTGAGCTATGATGTTCCTTTCTCAGATACGCCTCTCAATAGTCAGCATGTGATCTATTGCATTTTCAATTCACGCTCATTAATTCTTATATGTGTGTGTAATATATATACATATATATTTTTGTAGTTGGACTCTACGCATACACACAATGGAGATCTCTACACATACTTTGACACATCTGTGCTACCAACTTGACAGATTGACATCCGAAGATGACAACAAATAAGTTTAATTATTCGTTTAATTTTTTATATTTTAATATGATGTTAGATTTTAAATCCACACTTCATTTAATTTCATATGTTTTAATATGATGTTACCTTTTAAATTATTATTTGTTTAATTTTAGATGTTTTATTACAATTACAGATTACTTGGGAGCCCTATACTGATGTCATTTGTAGTCTACTGTCGTACTGCCTGCAGGTACATTGTTATTGGAAGGCGAAGTCCCACTCATTTTCCATTGGATAGTTAAGTGGCACTACCCAAACCAAGTACTTCGGCAGTTTGGTTTGCAGTAGAAAATACCTATAGGTCTCAAGGATCATACTACCTTCCATGATTTCGATAATACACCGCTCAGGACGAATTGGGTGGATAAGCACATAGACAGCATCAATTTGTGGGGCAGACGTCGAGCACGTATCATCAATGGTGATCGTATAACGAAGGATCTCCACTTTCATTCAGGATATTTGAAGTGGTTCCATAGACATACACGGAATGAATTTCTGTTACGGGAGCTGCAATATATTCAACGTTTGTCCAAATACTCTCAATTTAATTCATTATTTATTTTCTTGTAACATAAGTTATTGGCAATTGATAACTTTTGTTAATTTTTTAATATCATTACCAGACTAATGGCATCAAACACGCAATGTATATAATAAAAGGGTCTCGATCTCCCGAGGACTAGGATTACGTGGAGAGTCTACTTGAGGCATTGCCACATGCTCAGAAGAAAGAAAGGCGGCTAGTCACAGGCGTGCCACCACCACAACCACCGGTTGCAGCAGGACCCGATGAGTCGGATGAGGATGTCCCACCTATTTAGTCGTAAAGGAGGACCTCTGTGACATTCTGATTTTCAATCAACTTCAGACTCTGTAATGAGAAGTTTATTTATATCAAGCGATGTATTTCAGTTGTATTCCCCTCAAATCTGATCAATTTGAGTAGACTGACCAAAGGGGAAAGGCTAACGCAAGACGAGATACGTGGACTTAGGCGACTCGAATAGAAAATGGCGCTTTGACCATAAGGATTGTCGAGGGGATATTTAGGACCGCAAAAAGGCCGATCTAAGAACGATTAGGGATTACCATGCGAGCGTCGTATGATTGGAGCACGGGTGATGTCGCTTAACCAATGTACGATTTGTAAAATTATCCTAAATTAGATTGTGACGATCGAGTCCACAGGGACTAGCGATAAGCCCTTGCAATTACATGACAACCAAGGCCGCCATGAATTGACGAGCTCTAAACGTGATGAGAATCACGGGGTCGATACGCGTATAGTCTGCAAAAGCCGTCCGTCGGTTCAGAATAGGTTGCAATCACGTCTGGTAGAAGGAACGATCAGAATTGAGTCCTGAAAAGTTTAAAAAAGGAAAATCAAGAATTCCAATGCCAATTGGAATGGCCATCGCCCTATCGAAGAAATCAGAATCGAGAAAAATGACGTTTCGAACGTCGGAGGTAAAAAGACCATAATGCCCCTCAAGCTTAGGACTGTCTTTATAATTGAAGGAAGGGCAAAATGGACATTTCTTCCCCCCCAAGATGCTGAAAATTGAAGAGCAATTGATGGCCATTGGATGCCCTTGAGAAGAATAATAGACAAGTGTCAAGCATCCAAGGGCAGTAGATCATTTCACCAATTAATGCCCACCTACCAATCACCTCAATTAATTTAAATTTTTGGGATAATAACCAGCTCTCTCTCTCTCTCCTCAAACCCCCCATTCAGCCAAAAATTGCAGAGCACCACCATTTCCCTTTCTTCATCTTCTTCTTCTCCAGTTTCTGCTTCACCCGACCCCGCCGGATGCCACCGTTCCATCCGTACGACCGCCGCCTCTAGCCATTTCTTGCTTTTGGTCAACTACCCAAACATAGCCCCACGTCTTGCCGATGTCCTCCAACTTGAATCAGGTCATTTGGAGCTCTGAGGAATTCGGGGCAAGCATTCTCCCACAGGTCGACGGATTCTGTTCCAGTTTGAGGTAGGTTCGGTTCTAAAATCTTTAGACAGCCGAAACTTAGAATATTTGGGTCAAATTTTGTGGAGATTAAGTAGACATATAGATGGTTATGTGGCAAAAATTGGGGATTTATTTGGTAAGTTTTTGACCATGAACCACCCTTGTACATTATCCCCAGAATCTGCCGGTATCTGTGTTTGAGTGATCCGGCGACTTCCGACGACTTTCCGGCAACCACGCAACTTGAAATTCACGATGAGACTTCCAAACTCTTAGGTAGACATTATAAGAGGTAGAATGATGTATATTTAATGGATTTGAGATAGATTAAGGCCGGTTGGACTTGGCATGAACAGAACCGAATGGAACCGATTCAATGCTTGGCCAAACTGGTTCTGTGGATGGCTGAATAGGTTGGATTTGTGTCGTAATTTGGTGTGTATGATGTGTTGTGATGATGAGGAGTATCTAATGGATGATTTGGATGGATGAATGGAGGGATTGAACTTGAAATTTGACAAAATCGATTGATTATCCTAGGTTGCGCGACAGATTGAGCTTGGACTTGAGTTGGCCAAACCTTAGGAGGTGCAAGGAGGAGTAATTTGCGTTATTAAGCGGAGGTAAGGAATTTCCTAAATCAAGGCTAGGGGGATTGGACTCGATTGGGTAAGTCGAGGGCCGAACGGAATGATTTATAAGAAAACCCTCGCATGTAATAGCTTGATGCGTCCTTGGACGTTATAGAATGATTGTTTGACCTAGCCTATGCTTGAATTGTCTGAGTGCCTGAGTACCATTTGAATTGAATTGCATGCCACGAAATTTATTAAACATATTATCATGCACATTGGCCATTGGTTATGAAATTTGATTTTTTTTTTTTAAAATCAAGTAAATTGATATGATGTGGCATGAGACATGATTGTGGCATTGTGTGGCATGACATGGCCCTGAGGCGTATGAGACGCGGAGCGGAGATTGAGACCCTGATGTGACGAGGTCGCGGGGTGGATTATGAAAAGGTGGCGCCCTGATGCGACGGAGTTGCGGGGTTGAGATAACCATAGTCCTGATGCGATATAATCGCAGGATAGAATACGAGCTCATAGACTCTGCTTGAAAATTGAACCGGGGCCTGATGCATTTACGCGGGCCGAGCCTGATGCGATCTAATCTCGGGCCAGAGAATGAGGCAGGCAGAGGTTGATTGATGTGGTGAAGTGACAGGCCAAGCATATATGTGCATTGATGTGTAACATGAGAATATAAATGTATGCCTGTACTCTATGCATTATTGTTTATTGAATTAGGATTGTCATGTCCACGTGAGTTCATGAGTTGGATAGGTTGAGTGACTTGACTGCCTAAGTGGATGGTCAACCTGACCTAGGGTTAGGTTTTTCTTACTGAGATGTGTATCTTACCCCTTTTGGGGAAACCTTACCTTACAGATCCTAGGCAGTAACAATGTGGCCTATCAGATTCGAGGACCCGCAGGAGATGACGGCGTATTACGATGAGTTCCCCGATAGGTAGGAAAATATATACTTCAGGAAATGTACAGTAGTTTTGGTAGATGAGGGAAAACCAGACTAGAAGCCTCATCGGTTTGAGGGTTGGTTTAGACAAGACGGGGATAGGAAGGTCGGGCCGTTGAATCCCCACGAGGTTCCGGAGGGTTTTATACCTCCATGGTGTCAGACGACTTTGGATCAGGAGTTTCCGGATGGTTCAGTGGTTGGGTCGAGAAACGGCCCGGAGCGGACGCCGACAGCTGAGTTTTCCGTGTCACCACTAGAGGATGAGGTCATCGTAGTGGAGTCGTCCGAGAGAGATCCATCCGAGCCGGATCAGGAGGCGACCGTGGAGGGAGACCAAGCTGAGCAGTCGCAGGAAGCAACCATGGAGGACTCTGTGGAGGTTTTGTCAGAGACTTTCTCCGAGTACGAGCCGTCAGAGGAGAGCGAGGACACCGGAGATTCCAGCAGTTCTTCCTTGGCGACTCCGGATGATGACCTGACTTTTTGACTGGCGACCTGACCCCCCCTTCCCTAGTGGATTTTGTGGACACCTTTTGACATGTTTACCCATCGCCTTACTGTATAGTGGTCTGTAGTAGATGTGACCAGTTGATGTTGATGTATGACTTTATGATGCTATCCAGTCCTGCTTAGTCTTGGGATATATATATATATATATATATATGTTGTCCAGGGAGTTTTTGGGAAATGCTTCCGTGTGCTTATTGTAAATTATTTCATCTCTCGATCTTCCTTTATATATAAGTGGATCCTTGGGACCGCCAAGAGATTATTGTTGTTTTGCTTGCAGGGATGATTGTGTGCTCGCAATGAGACGCAGGGCGTGACAACCTCTGAGCTCGTCCAGTAGATCATGTCGTCCCTCACACCATCGAGTATCATACGACATATTTTGATGAAAGATTCGAGCAATTTGTCGCCCCTATTTACTGAGGGATCTGCTTTTGCGTCTCCTAACTATACACAACAGTGGACTCCATATACTCATCCGACTTCATATGAGGATTTCCCTCCTTACATTCCAGGCCCTCCTACAGTCTGGCCATGGCATATTTTCACAAGATATGCCTTCATTATCTACTCAACCTCCTTGTCGGCGATATCACCTTCGATCTCCCGAGCACCAGAGACAACCTAATTGTGGAACATGAGGTCATGTTAGAGGACGACATCGTCACCAGATGTCATTGTGGTTGTTAATGAAATTTCATGTTTTCCATGTCTCAGCACCTTCATTTTATGATTACTAATTATTTACGTAATTTTAATATAATTTATTATTTAATTGATACTTTTATAAATATATATATATATATATATATATATTAAAAGTCAATTTTAATGGTGGAATATGAATTATGTAGTGTTTGTTTTTTTTTTCTCATGGTTTACGTAGTTTCAATATAATTTATTATTTAATTGATAACTTTTATAAAAATATATATATAAATTAAAAGTTAATTTTAATGGTGGAATATGAATTATGTAGTGCTTGTCTTTTTTTCCTCAAAATTTACTTAATTTTAATATAATTTATTATTTAATTGATACTTTTATAAAAAAAAAAAATAAAAGTCAATTGATTTTTATGCTATTTTCGTAAATTATTTTTTAAAAAATTTAATTTTGAAAATTGTCCAATTCTTATTTGGTGGATACTTGTGTCAATCATCTAAGCACGAGAGCCTAGCATCGACATCTCTGCTATGTTACACGGACACGTGCTTTCTGTCACGCCCCGCACCCCGAGCATGGGTGCGCGACTCCCTTCTTTGGTCTCTCTCATGCCCTAGGATTCATATATCGAGAGATGCATTATAACGGTAGCATGCGGAAGCATATCATGTAAAATACCTCCGTACAAATGCAATGGAAACCTGGGTGGCGAAAACATAACAAATATATATATAACATCCAATGAGTTTATACAAAAGTACAGGTGAACCAATCCTGCTAAAGGGTCGGGATAACGAGGCTAAATTAAAAGACAACTATAAAGAGTCCCTAAAATGAGACTGACCGACAAGGTCATCACAAAAAAGAAACGACATAACAAGTCAAAAAACCCTAGGTCGAGCTGCTGAAATCATCTGTCTGCTCAGCATCTTCAGTAGGCTCGTATTTCGAGAAAATCTCGGAGCGTACCTCTACCGTGTCCTCCATCGTCTCGTCCTCCACCTGCTCCTCCAGCTTATCCTCTGAAGCATCGATCTCAATCATTTCAACGGTGTACTCCAGGGTCGGGGTCCTCTCGGGCGTGTTCCTCGAACTAGCCATGGATACCTCTACTTCTACAAAATCCCGGGTGGAATGACACAAGCTAGGGATAGTTTCGCGAGGTACCTCTGTAGCCTTCAGCGGATCAATGGTAACCTCGCCTACTCTACGGAACCACGCCTCGAACCTATGCGGTTTCCAGTCCTTACCGCCCTCGTCGACCCAAATTACTGTACACTTCCTGACATAAACCGTACCCCTACCATCCGGAAACTCATCAAATATGCTGTCATCTCTTTAGGGTCACCCAGTCGAGTCGGGCAGCATCCTCAAGGCTTAGGGTCTGAAAATATGGTCCCACGACAAGGTGAGATTGACATCTCAGTAAGATAGGTCTTAACCCTAAGTCAGGCTGACTGTACACCCAGATGAATGTAATCATGATCAAGAATACACAAACAACATCATACGACATTCATCACTCAAATATGTCACAATGATGCAAGCGATTATCAATCACATAAACAGGACATCATAACTTGTCAATCGAGTTAGGCATATAGTACAAATTCAAGTCACACGTTTCATCATTCTGAACTTTCTCAAGAATCACGCCCGCATTTAAAACGCCTTAGGCTCGGTCCGCGTCAATACGCATCAAACCATTAGATTGGTAAACTCTCATAAACGCATCAAGTTTCCAAATGTCATTCCAGGCCTGTGTCGACACATATTCAATCTCGTTCCGCGTTTCAATGCATCAAGACCTAACTTCTCACTACCCCGCGTCTCAACGCATCAGGGTACCAACCATCACAACTCCGCGTCACAACACCTCGGGGTATCACACGTTCTCAAGCATGCCAAGGTTTATCTCAAATCAAACATCATGATCAAGTACAAGCTCATGCATCGAGCTAAATATCTATGGCATGCAAAGCAATCATTTCATCACTCACAAGAGACAATCAATTCAAGGCATATGCATTAAGCAAGTATTCAAGCAATCATCAATCCACCATAACGAACATTAGGTAATCATGCCATAACTCACGAAAACTAACTTAATCCGCACCCAAATCATCCAGTCGAGTCCAATCCTCCTAGCCAAGGTTTAGGGACTCCTTACCTTGTGCTAAAATCAACAAAAATCCTCCTCCGAGCATCTTAACAATTCGGCCCCAAGAGATCAAAAAAAGGATAGCTTCATGCCTAATAGAATTCCCTCCGTTTCGTCAATTTTTCCTCGTATAATCATCAAATCACTAAGCATAAACCTTATTGACATATCAATTGACATTCTAATACGCCTCGACGATGAATTTAGAGCTTGATTCCCCCATGAACATCCCCTAAAGTTTCAGCATACATAGAACCGAAACATGGAATTTTAGATTCTTTGTGGTGCCCAACTAATCAGTCTATAAACTACTCTTAAATCTCAATTTATCCACTAATTTGCTCGCAAACATAAAGTTCTAGGTGTTGGGAAGCCTTACCTGATGGCCCATCTGATCATATTTGAAGTACGCTTCAATACTTGCCGAACAAGGTCCATTACCATGCCTTTTGCCAAGAGGAAGCAGTTCCAATTCGTTGGGTTCAGCAACTTCACTATATTCTTTCTTGCTGGAGGGACGAAGCGTCTATTGCCAGTCATAGGTCTTTTGTCGGCCTGGCGGTTATCTCTGAATGAATTAAATCGCGATCCAGATGCGGCATTCCTCTCCTTAAGGTCCCTCTCGATCATCTGTTCCCATTCATAGATTTCTTTATAAGTTCTCAAGTTTAGAGCTATCATCTGGTTGCGAAGTTCAGGCCTCAGTCCATCCCGAAATCTCCGCGCCTTCTCCAAGGGATCTTCTACTGATCGGGGCACATACCTTGAAAGTCTAGAGAACTCCGCTTCATATTTGTCCACTGTCAGATGATTCTGACGCAGTGCAAGAATTCTACTTGCTTCCTTTCTTGAGTTGTCTCAAAGAAGTACTTGTCATTGAATGCCGTGATAAAGGTATTCCAGGTCCAGGCCGTTTTTTTCGAAAAGACTCCATTCTTGGTGGCAGTCTACCAGTCATTAGCGGTACCTTCTAGCTGGTACACTGCCAATAGTACTTTTTCTTCATCTGTACATCTCAGTACTCCGAAAGCTTTCTCCAATTTCTCGATCCACCTTGGCGCCAATTTCGGGTCTCCAGTCCCATCGAATTGGGTTGCCTGCAGCTTAATGAACTGTTCGACCAGCTGGCCCATTTGCTTGGCCACAACCACTTTCTCCTGTGCATTACCCACCTCATTGCCTTGGTCAGCATCGCCATTATTTCCATTTCGTCCATTATTGTCGTTGTTGGCATTGACAGCTATCACGTCCCGCGCCCCTGGGCACGAGCGCACAACTCCCTGCAAACACCAACTCTCTAGAACGTCCCAAGATTCACATATATCGAGAGATGCATAATATCGATAGCATGCGGAAGCGACAATATACAAACTCTTCTGTACAATAATAAAGGGGGCTAGGGTAACGAGAACACCAATAAATAAACATAACCTCCCAACTTGTTCATACAAAAGCACTAGCATACTAAACCAGCTGGTCAGTAGGGACAACAGGACCAGTACAAAAGACGATCATTAACATCTCCAAATGGAAACAAGGCATCGAGACCATTATCAAAATATATCAATCTAGAAAAGGAAAGCCCCTAAGTCGTGCTACTGGAGTCGTCGGTTTCCTTAGCATCCTCAATAGGCTCGTACTCCGATAAAGTCTTCGAGCAAACCTCTATTGTATCCTCCATCATCTCGTCAGTTGACTGCTCCATCAGGTCGTCCTCGGTAGCCTCGATTTCAATGACCTCGTCGGTGTCTTCCAGGGTTGGGGCCCTCTCGGGAATATTCCTCGAGCCAGCTACTAACCCCTCGGCCTCCACCGAATCCTGAGCAGGATGACACCAACTAAGGATTACCCCACGGGGTATCTCGGTAGGCTTCAGTGGTCCCGTAGTAACTTCCCCTACTCTCCAAAATCAAGTCTCGAACCTAGGAGGCTTCCAACTCTTTCCACCCTCATCGACTCAGACTATAGTACACTTCCTAACGTATACGATTCCTTGTCCGTCCGGGAACTCCTCAAAAAAAGCGGACATTTCTTTCGGGTCACCAAATCTGATGGGCAACATTCTCACGGTTTAGGATCTGAAAATGGAGTCCCACAACGGGGTGAGATTTACATCTCAGTAAGACAGGTCCTAACCCTAGGTTAGGCTAATCGTACACTCAAGCGAACGCAATCACAAACAAAAATGCAAAAGCAATCACATGAGACATTCGACTATCATTAAATAACATACGGATACAAACGAGTGTCAAGCATGCAATCATGGCATCATATCACATCTATGGAATCAGGCACATATTACCAAGTCAGATCACACCTTCCACCCTTCCATGCCTCCATTTGATTTACGCCCGCGTTTAGAACGCCTCAGGCTCGGTCCGCGTAAATACGCCTCAGTCCATCTCATTGGCAAATCCGCGCAAATGCATCAGGTTTTCAATTTCCTTCCAAACCTATGTCGACACATCGCAAATTCCGTCTCGCGTTTTAACGCATCAGAACATTGGCCATTTCAAGCCCGCGTCTCAACGCATCAAGGTACCATTCAACACAAACCCCGCGCCTCAGCGCCTTAGGGTATCAATCCACACAACCCCGTGTCTTAATGCCTCAGGGTGTCACAGGTTTCAAACATGCCAATCATTATTTAAATTTTCAACTTCATGATTGAATACAAGCTCATGAAACAAACAACACATCTATGGCATGCAAGGCAATTAATCTCATCAGTCACAAGAGGCAATCATTTCATGGCACAAGCATTCAACAAGTATTCAAGCCATCCATATCTCTCAAGGACGCACAAAGGATAATCACACCATAAACTCTCAAGAACCAATCTAATTCACACCTAATTCGCCCAATCGAGTCAAATCCTCCTAGCAAAGGTTTAGAAACTTCTTACCTCAAGCTTAATTCAACAAAATTCTTCTTCCAAGCACTTCAATCACTCTGCTCCACAATTCTCGAAACAAGGCAGCCTCGCACCTATTGGAAATCAATCCAATTCATCAATTTTTCTTGCTCAATTTTCCAATCCATGAAGCATAAACCTCAATGACATATTCATCGACATCCTAATACGTCTCAATGATGAATTTGAGACTCAATTCCATCACCAACAGCCCCCCACAGATTCGATATGCACATAACCGAAACAGCGCATTTTCGGTTCTGTGCATATCTCAACTAATCAGTTCTTAAACTAACTTAAATCCTCAATTTATCCACTAATCTACTTGCTAACATGTATTTATAGGAGTTGGAAAGCCTCACCAAAAATTTTAGCTCAAAGCGACGTCGAAAAGTCCTCAAACAGCGTCGGTTCCTCCAAGTCCTCAACCGGTCAGTTTTTGTCCTTCAAACACAAGATCCATTTGGGGTCAAAACTCCATCAAATTTATCCAAACTTTTTGCCACAACTCATTCTATGTCCTCTAGATGTTCACAAAATTTGGCCGAAAGATTCAAAGGTTTTGGGGTCCTACGGAATCTAAGCAGTGGCTTACCTCTCCAGCTGTGACGGTTTCCGTCAACTTTTGGGAGAATGGCCGGCCGAAGCTTCTCGGTGGGTCAAATGCCATGATTCCACTTGGAGGTTGTCGGCAAGAGGATGAGAAAGGAGCTGGTGATCGGCTCGAGCTCAGGTGGTGACCGGAAGTGGTGGTCGACGGCGGCGAAACCGGCGGGCAAAGCTGGTCGGGCGTGGAGCTCTCTTGGCGTAAGGAAGAAGGAAGAAGAAAAAGAAAAAAAATGGCAAGAATGAAGTGGTGTTCGGCTAAGGGAGTGAGAGAGAGAGAGACACATACACAAATGGCGTGGTCAACTTGGTAGAATGGTAGGTTAAAAGTGATTCAATCAATGTCGATGCCTAATCCTTTGACACTAGTCTTCATGTCACAAAAGGCTCATCCAAGGGTTGTGGTTTCTCTCAATTTTCGGCAGCCTTGGGGTGTTGTGAAAGATCAAAATGCCTTCATCCAATTATTAAGGCAATGCTAAGGCTTGAGGGGTAAAATGGTAACTTTACCCTTGACATCCGGAACGTCATTTTTCTGATTTCAATTTTCTTCAATGAGGTGATGGGCAATCCATTTATAATGTTGAAATTCTTGATTCTCCATTTTCTAATTTCGAGACTCGTCTCTAAATCATTTTTCTATCAGATGTGATTCCAACCTATGCCGACCTAACGGGATGCTTTTGTAGACGTTACGCGTATCGACTCTATGATTCATATCACACTTAGGGCTCGTCAATTCATGGCGACTTTGATTGTTATGTAATTGCGAGGGTCTATTACTAGTTCCGACGGTCTCGATCGTCATCGTTCGATTTAGAAAAATTTTTGCAAATTATACATTGGTTAAACGGCATCACCCGCGCTCCAATCATATAACTCTAGCAATGCATTCCTTAACCGTTCTTAGATCGGTCTTTAATGGCTCTAAATGTCCCCTCATAATCCTTATGGTCAAAGTGCCATTTCCTATTTGAGTTCCCTAGGTCCACGTACCTTGTCTCGCGTTAGCCTTTTCCTTTTGGTTAGTTGACTCGAGATTGATCAGATCCGAGCGAGATATGGCTGAAAGACATCATTATATACATTCTCATTAATAAGTCTCGAAATGATAGGAAAAATCAGAATGTCACAACAGCAGCTATCGCAGCTCCCACCGCTTGAGCTATGGCAGCGTCCCTATCTTGGGTCTGCTAATCAATTAGGTCATCGATCCTTTCGAGTGCCCTCAGCACTCCGTCCATTCTCGGGTCTTCTGCCACAGGTGGCCTCGAGCTAGAGGCTCCACTCCTAGGTATTTCAAGTCTTCTAGGCGAATTATTCATTCTTGGGTGCTCTCACTACACCTGGACCACTTAATTTCACCACAAAATTAGTTAACTTACTCATCTAATAAAGTCCAGCGATAGCAAACTATGTCCCAAGAGAAGCAGTCATAACATAACAACCTTCCACACAACTATTTTCAGAAGCACTTCATTGAGCCATCCATGGCCATTACTCAATCCCGTTCACTTCAACGGTTTATCAGAAACCAGTCATGCTCATTTACTTAACATGCTAAAATCCAGAAATGACTTTTAGCGCTAAACATGGAGCTCAATCTTCACAATCATCACAATCTTGTCAAGGCCAAATATCAATCACATGCGCTAAGTCATATGCCATGTGTCTCACTTCTAACTCTAACAAGTCTCCTAAGGTCTCGCTACCCAATTAGTCTCAATTCACTCACTCTTATTACTTCAGTCCTCAATCAACTTTGGATCGAGTTGACCTAGCTCTGATACCAAGTAATACGGGTTGTCACGCCCCGCACCCCGAGCACGGGCACGCGACTCCCTTCTCTGGTCTCTCTCATGCCCCGAGATTTATATATCGAGAGATGCATTATAACGGTAGCATGCGAAAGCATATCATGTAAAATACCTCCGTATTAATGCAATGGGAACCTGGGTGGCAAGAACATAACAAATATATATATATATATATATATATAACATCCCATGAGTTTATACAAAAGTACAGGTGAACTAATCCTGCTAAATGGTCGGGATAACGAGGCTAAATCAAAAGACAACTATAAAGAGTCCCCAAAACGAAACTGATCATCAAGGTCATCACCAAAAAAGAAACGACATAGTAAGTCATAAAACCCCTAGGTCGAGCTGCTGTAATCATCTGTCTGCTCAGCATCTTCAGTAGACTTATATTCCGAGAAAGTCTCGGAACGTACCTCTACCGTGTCCTCCATTGTCTCGTCCTCCACCTGCTCCTCCAGCTCATCCTCTAAAGCATCGATCTCAATCACTTCAACGGTGTCCACTAAGGTCAGGGTCCTCTCGGGCATGTACCTCGAACCAGCCACGAATACCTCTACTTCTATAGAATCCCAGATGGGATGACACCCGCTAGGGATAGCTCCGCGGGGTACCTCTATAGCTTTCAGCGGACCAATGATAACCTCGCTTACTTTACAGAACCACGCCTCGAACCTATGTGGTTTCCAGTCCTTACTTACCTCATCGACCCAAACTATTGTACAAGCCAAGGTTTAGAGACTTCTTACCTTGTGCTAAAATCAATAAAAATCCTCCTCCAAGCACCTCAACAATTCGGCCCCAAGAGATCCAAATCAGGACAGCTTCGTACCTAATAGAATTCCCTCCGTTTCGTCAATTTTTCCTCGTCCAATCATCAAATCACTAAGCATAAACCTTATTGACATATCAATTGACACTTCAATACGCATCGACGATGAATTTAGAGCTTGATTCTCCCATGAACAACCCCTAAAGTTTTGGCATACACAGAACCGAAACAGGGCATTTTCGGTTCTGTGTGGTCCCCAACTAATCAGTCCATAAACTACTCTTAAGCCTTAATTTATCCACTAATCTACTCGCTAACATAAATTTCTAGGTGTTGGGAAGCCTCGCCGAAAATTTGAGGGCAAGGCGACACCCGAAAGTCCACGAATGACGTCGATCCTTCCAAGTCCTCCACCGGTCAGATTCTGTCCTTCAAACACAACGCCATTTCGGCATCAAAACTCCATCAAACTCAGCCCAATTTTTCACCACAACTCAGTATACATGTGTCGTAGGCGTCTACAAAATTTGGTCAGAATATTGAAGCGAATTGAAGTCCTACGGAGCTTAAACAGCGACTTACCTCCAGTTGCGACGGATTTCGTCGACTCGCGGGGAAACGGTTGGCCGGAGCTCTGCTGGTGGTCAAACACCGAACTACCACTTGGAGGTGGTCGGCAAGAGGATGGGCTTAGAGATGGTGGTCGGCACGGGAGCTGGAGGTCGTCGGCGATGGTGGTCGAGAGCGGCAAAGGGGACGGCAGTAGCTGGTCGGGCGTAGGGTCTTCGGCTGGTGAAGAGAAAAGGAAGAAGATGAAGAAGAATGGTGATGGGGGTGAGGTTTCGGCTGAGGAAAGGGGAGAGAGGGAGCTATACACAATTTTGGAGAGTCAAACATATAGAATGGTAGGTTAAAAGTGGCATAATTAATGCTAATTGTGCATCCATTGACACTTGTCCACATGTCCATCAATTGCTCATTCAAGGGTTGTCATTCCTCCTCATTTTCGGCAGCTAGGGGTATGTGGTCAATGACCAAAATGCCCTTATCCATTTATTAAGGCAAGGCCAAGACTTGAGGGGCAAAACGGTAATTTCACCCTCGACGTTCGGAACGTTGTTTTTTCAATTCAAATTTTCTTCGATGAGGCGACATCCAATCCAATTATAATGTTTGAATTCTTGATTTTTCATTCTCTAATTTTCAGACTCATCTCTGATTCATTTCTCTGTCAAATGTGATTTCAAACTATCCCGAATTGACGGACGGCTTTTGCAGACGTTACGCGTATTGACTCTGTGATTCATATCACACTTAGGGCTCATTAGTTTATGGAGACTTTGGTTGTCATGTAATTGTGATGATCCATTACTAGTTCCGACGGTCTCGATTGTCATCGTTCGATTTAGGAAAATTTTGCAAATTATACATTGGTTAAGCGGCATCACTCGCGCTCCTAGCAATGCATTCCTTAATCATTATTAGATCGGCTTTTTATGGCTCTAAATGTCCCCTCGACAATCCTTATGGTCAAAGTGTCATTTCCTATTCGAATTCCCTAGATCTACGTACCTTGTCTCGCGTTAGCCTTTCCCTTTTGGTCAGTTAACTCGAGAATTATTAAATCCAAGCGAGATACAACTGAAATACATCATTAAATGTATTCTCATTAGAATAAGTCTCGAAATGACAGGGAAAATCAGAATGTCACACTCTCGATATTTTTTTTGCGTATCGGACACATTTGCGTGTCCCATGGGGCAATCTAGGAAAATTCAAAAAATTTGAGGGCAAAAACGTACGTGGAGAAAAATATGAAAATTCACTAATTGTTAAAAGTAAAGTTTAATGGTGGAATATAAATTATGTAGTGCTTGTCTTTTTTTTTCCCTCAAAGTTTCCGTAATGTCAATATAATTTATTAGTTAATAATTACTTTTATAAAAAATATATAAATTAAAAGTCAATTTTAATGGTGGAATATGAGTTATGTAGTGCTTGTTTTTTTTTCCCTCAAAGTTTACGTAATTCTGATATAATTTATTATGTAATTGATAATATAAAAATTTTAATGGTGGAATATGAATTGTGTAGATCATGTCTTTTTTCCTCATAGTTTACGTAATTGCAATATAATTTATTATTTAATTAAAAATTTTCAAAAAAATATAAATTAAAAGTAAATTTTAATTGTGGAATATGAATTATGTAGTGGTTGTCTTTTTTTTTCTCAAAGTTTACGTAATTTTAATATTATTTATTATTTATTTGATACTTTTAGAAAAAAAAATTATAAATTAAAAGTCAATTTTAATGGTGGAATATGAATTATGCAGTGCTTGTCTTTTTTTTTTTCCAAAGTTTACGTAATTTTAATATAATTTATTATTTAATTGATACTTTTATATAAAATATAAATTAAAAGTCAATTTTAATGATGGAATATGAATTATGTAGTTCTTTTCTTTTTTTTCTCAAAGTTTACCTCAATCCAATATAATTTATTATTTAATTAAAACTTTTATAATAAAAATAAACTTTAAATTTTAATTTTAATGGTGGAATATGAATTATGTAGTGCTTGTTTTTTTTTCCTCAAAGTTTACATAATTTCGATATGATTTATTATGTAATTGATAATATAAAAATTATAAATTAAAAGTAAATTTTAATGGTGGAATATGAATTGTGTAGTTCTTGTCTTTTTTCCTCAAGGTTTACGTAATTCCAATATAATTTATTATTTAATTAAAAATTTTATTAAAAAAATAATTTAAATTTAAATTTTAATGGTGAAATATTAATTATGTAGTGTTTGTATTTTTTTTCCCAAAGTTTATGCAATTCTAATATAATTTATTATTTAATTGATGCTTTTTAAAAAATATATAAATCAAATTATTATTATTAAAAAAATAGTGTTAGGGCCCCGCTCGGCGACCCATATGCCTAGCGGGGCCCCGGCCGACCCAATCGGCGAATGGGCCACCGAATGGAGCTGGCCGGGGTCCCGCTCAGCAATTGGGCCCCCGAGCAGGGCCCAAATGCAATCGACAGCCCAATTGCCGATTAGGAGTCATAATTGTAGGTAGGAGAATATCAAGGAACTAATTAGGAATGCCATGTTCCTTTTGGGAGCCAAATTTTTGTGGAATTAGTATAACAAAGTTCATTTATTTCTGTGTTTGTGTTCTGATCATCGTCAGTATCCTATGTCCTCAAGGGATTGGATCAAGGAGATCGTGAAACGGAAGGATTTGGTGGTTGGCGATGAGGTTGGGATATATTGGAATTCTACTGCTAGCAAGTTTCATTTCAGCCTTCTTCACAAGGCCAATTAGACATAATCTTGGATTAGTATTGCTTTTGTTTGGTGACGAACGGGAAAAATTTTGATCTTTAAGAAAGGATATTAGTGATGGAATTTTATTTGCATGAATTAAGTTCTCTCTATTTTTCTGCGAACTAATAGCTTAAGTCTAATTCGCCTCGTGAAGAAGGCTGAAATGGAACTTGCTAGCACCAGGACCCAATATATCCCGATCTCATCGTCAACCGCCAAACCCCTCCGTTTCACGAACTCCTTGATCCAACCCCCGACATAGGATGCAGAGGATGTCCGGAACAGGAACACTGCTTGATGCTCAGAGCCTGTATCTGCGTACCCCACGACGTCGGCCCCTTAGCTGCTCTTAACATCCTTCACTTTCTCATCGCTTATCTATCGAAGCAGGTGGCTCATCACGAAGTCCTGCCCAATCAAGAGCCTCAACAGGCGGCCGAGATCGCTTTGCGTAAGCTTCTTCTTGATCTTATAAGGTTCAAAGAGTAGCGCCCACTCTGTGGAAACTCCATTGCATCTTCCACCGTATCACATCCTGAGGCCTCCTCCTGCGTTCAGTTGTACTTCGCTGCCTTCTCCACAATTAAGGTTTCTGATGTGGTGAATGATGCCATGGATTTCCGCTTCAGTTGGGCAGGAAAGATTTCTTGACGAGGGTCACTGACTTCTTTTGTGCCCACGAAACCCTTTCTGATCAGGCATGAGGGGGAAGAAGTCGCGAGCCACCACCACTGCTGCTGATGAAATATCGCTGATCCCTTCATCGTGATTCTTCTTCTGATGGTGCAGATAAGCGACGCATGGCGAATAGTTCATTAATGGCGATGAGTGGACCTCGCTTTTCAAGCGGTTGCCAATGGGTTTCCTCTTGAGAACCGTGCAGATAAGAAATGCACAAGGCAGAGTCCATCTACGGTGGCGAGGGGAGGCGAATTGGGGCTGAAGATACCGATAAGCTTCATGGTGTTTTGAATGACGAAACAGAAAAACACCACGCCAGAACAACAGAGGCAACAGTTCAGAGAAATTGAGAGAGGTAAAGAGAGAAGACAACGTCGGAGAGAATAGAAGGATGACGACATGGACTTGGAGGACAGAGAGGGAGATACATAGTTTACCGTTGGAATTGGGACAGGGTTTTCTTAATTTGTGGTGTTATAAAAAAAGGAAATAATTTCAAGATACAAGATTGATCTCTTACAAATACTCTTTAATTATTTAATTATGAGTTGCAGATCATTTTCCCGCTAAATTGCTTTTACTTTTTGTTAAATTATCCTGTGTGCTACCAACTGCAGTTAATTTATGCAATCACAGGATATTACCTGAACTCACCGACACGGCACTTTTAATTTTTTTGTCATGTTGGACACTTTTTCTTCATCTTTTTTTACGTCCATACACTTAAAATAGTATTTAAAAAAAAGGCCAATTTGTTTGACTTAATTTCTAACCCCTTCCTCTCGACACTTGTTGTTGACCACACAAGAATCTGTGGAGCTCATTTTGTATTTACTAGTTGATAGAAAATTATCTGTGAAGTCTTTATCCTCTATGCATATATAAAAATATACATAAAATATACTTGTTAAAAGCCTGAAAGAGGACCCTGTATATATAAAAATATACATAAAATATACAACATGTCTCATCATGTCAGAATTCTTTTTTTTTTTAAATTCACATATCAGCGTATCGTGTCATGCCATATCGAGTCGCGTATCGTGTCATGTGCCTGCATAACATAACCTACCAACGGTGCTTTATTTGCCAACGTCAATCGAAAACACTTGATCCCTTATTCTTGCTGTGTTCTTAGACCAAGTATGTGTGGACAAACCCAAAAATTGATATTCACATCAATGCGACAAATGTTACAAGGATAGAGGAGTGGCTCTTACAGTGTTGGAATGCTAATCTTCATCCTCAAGGCCCATCCGCGGAAATGGTGGCTCACACTTTGTGGCAAATCTAGAAGACTCGCAACAACTTTATATTCTGACGGCAACTTCCTGATACTTGGCGCGTCATTAGCACCTCGTTTGCAAATGATGCAAGTTTCCCCTATTGGAATCCTTGTAATAAAAAACGCAAATCGGGATGCATCACAATGCCTCTTCGGTGGACATCTCCCCCAACAGGTTCTCTGAAGATAAATGTTAATGGATCCCTCTTCCCTAGAGATTTTATCAATTCTACCGTTACTATTATTTGCGATGATCAGGGCTGTTGTGTTGGGGGGTTTTGCCCAGCTTGCCAATGTCTTAGAACCCAAGCAAATTGAAGCCATGGCATGCAAAAGACGCAATCCGCTTCTGTCTCGAACAGCAACTACGATTGCCCATTCTCGATGAGTCGAGTTGCTCCAATGTGATTGCTAATCTTGCCCTTCTCCAGCGGAGTTCCCCGTTAGAATTCGTACCTGAGCTTTCTCTATTTACATCGTGGTAGACGACCCCAATTTTGCAGGAATGCTCCTTCCTACTAAAGCGGATACAAGGCCCTTTGGGCTTTCGGCGCTGCCCACGTGAGACGTGAGACCAACTAGGCCGCTCATTGATTGTGCTGAGCCCAGCAACGTAGCACCCGTCCTAGCAACTGGATTGTAAATTGACCTACGGTTCTAAAGGCCCTTTTATGCTCTGAGGCTCAAATCTGTCGTATTGTCGGTTCCTTTATTTTAGGCAGAAGTACAGTAGAATTGTTAAATTTGTGTACGGATATCACTTTAGTACTAATATTTTTTTTTCGATCAATTAAGTACCAAATCGAAAAAAAACAATCACTTAAGTGTCAAGTCGCCGAAATTGGCACTTAAATGATCTTTTTTTAGAAAAATTAGCACTTAAGTGATCCAAAAAAAGATCACTTTAGTGCCAATTCCGGCGACTTGGCACTTTAAGTGTCAATTCCAGCGACTTGACACTTAAGTGATCGTTTTTTTTTTCGATTTGGCGCTTAAATGATCCTAAAAAAAATATTGATACTTATGTTGTACTTTTTCCTTTTTATTATATAAACCGTGCATATATTTGACCCAAAAAAAAAGACCACTACCAGTAACACATTGTTCGATTTACCTTAAAATTTTGATCATCGAAGAAATGAGACTGCTAACTAGAAATTTCACGTTTGAGTGAGAACTTTATTTTTTGAAAGGAAAATTTTCAAATAAGGACATGAAATATTCTTATTTTCTCAAATAAATACCCCAAATGAACATTATTGCAAATAATAATCTAAAGTATCCTTATTTTCTCAACAAGGAAGTAAACATTATTTTAAATATGGGTCTAAAGTGGCCATGAAGTCTTAAAAAAGGACATGATTTCAATGGCATTTTCATTTTTTTCCTTATTTATTTTTTTTCTTATTTATTAGACTTTTCCTTTTTCTATTTCCTTAAAAATTAATATTTTTTAAAAAAATATTATTAAAAAAACACACACACAAAGGTGGGAGGGGGCATCCCTCCTACAAGTGGCCGATGTCCGACCGCCGACAAGAGGCGAGGGCCTGCTGGCCCTCATCAAAATAAAGAGAGGGTCGAGCTCTCTCTTGAATCAGCGCGGGGGTCACTAGCCCTCACCCTAACCAAAGGAGGGTTGGCGACCCCGCCCTAGCCCTAGCTCAGATCCAAGAGAGGGCCAAAGGTCATCGCCTCTAGTCGACAAAGTCGTCGGCGACCTCATCAGACTTCGTCGACCCCCACTAGTGGTAGTCGACCTCCCAATGCTTGCAAGGCTAAAAAATAATTTCTTTTTTGTCCTAAAAAAATAAAGTAATTAAAAAACGTAAAAAAAAAATTGAAAAAAACGAAATAAAAAAATTAACAAAGTGCCTCGTGCGGCAGTGGAAAACTGCCGCGCAACATGCTTGGCACTTGGAGTGTTGTGCGAGTCTTGCAGGGCAATTTAATATCCCGCGAGATCTAAATCAGTAATAAAACATTTTTTTACTTAATTTGGTAAATAATTTTTTTTTGAATTATTTGGGGGAAAGAAAACCTATATATGTGTGTATACTTACGAGTACGTCGAGGGAGCGTGCAAATTGGATCAGATGGGCAAATGTATAACGTGACTTTTTGGCCCTACCATCGCATGGCAAGATTGGCAATCCCACCGCTTCAAAAACACGTAGCTATGCATGATAGAACCTTTCGTTTTCTTTGAAAAATTATCAAGCTTAGATAGGTATCGAATTGAATTGATGCTCTGTTTATTTAGGGAAAGATAAGTTATTTATTTTTTTGTACATTAGATTCGAAATACTTGGACACAAATTTTCGTTGACAATAAAATAATTTCATTGGCTGGTTATTTCAAGCGATACAAAAAATCATTTATAGAAAAATATTTTTCAAATTATTTTTCTTTCACGAAACAAATAGAGCTTTAAATAGTTAAAATTGGCAAATCCCGTGACCTTCTTGCGGAGTTCTATAAAATGGGACGGTCCAAATTCAATCTTTTACGTTTACTAGTATATAATTTCTCATTTTTCTTGTCTACCTACTAAAAAGTCCAATTGAGATAAATTGTAGATTGCAATAATCCCCTCACCTCGTCGGAATTTAATACAAAAATTACTGAGAAAAATTATCATAAAAACCATAAACATATTGCTATAGTGCCAACTCATTTCTTTTTGTTTTTTAGAAATTCAGTACTAAACATTTTGCATTTATGTCATTTTAGTATTTTCAGTCAATTTTGGCCGGAGATAACTGACATATGCAGCTAGTGATGACGTGGCGTAGCCGGCATCAACGTGGTCAATTTTTAATAATGCATTTTCAATTTTTAAATTTTTTACTATTAGTTTATTTTTCCTCATTTTTATTTTGTTACTCTCTCATTTTTTTCCTTCAATTCGCCCCTTATCTCTGGTCAGTCACGGGGCTCGACAGATGACTAAAGGAAGAAGGAAAAAAGAAGAGAGAAAAATAAAAAAGTAAATAAAGGCACAAATAAAAATTTGAAAGATTAAAATATTATTAAAAATTGCTATATTAACATTAGTCACGCCACAGTGGTGATTTACTATCAAAAGTAGTCAAAAGGACTAGATTGGCACAAAAAAAAAAGTTTAGGATTGAATTAGCACAAATACAATAGATTTAGGATTTTTTTCATAATTTTCTAAAAAATACTGGCCATATTCTCCTCTTCTTATTCTAATTTGTAGTCTTTTTTTGGCTCGCGCTATTTAAATCCCTTATTAGCTCCTGACACTATTCATGCATCCTTTTTAATCAATTTTTCTTCAAAAAAATATTTAAAAATCCTTAAAATTTCATAAAATTGAAAAATTCCTTGGCCAAGCTTAAGGATCCATTTTTGAAAAAAAAAATATTTTTCGTATTTTTCTCATTTTCTAATAGTTTTTGAAAATTTTAAAAATACTCAAAATTACAAAAAAAAAAATAGCATTTTTTTGCCACAAAAAATATGAAAAAATATCAAATATTTTTAATTTAATTATTTCTTCACTTTGGCTTTTGAAAATTTGGAAAAATCAAATTAGGATCACACGAGTCTTCACAAATGTGAACCCAAATTGAGCCACAAAATTCGCTATAGCTGCTGCCGTGTGCCATCGACGTAAGTCCCAACCATCCTTGACACTTTAAGACATCTCCTAGGTTCCTATAATGTCCCCTAGCTCAGTAGAAGTACATAGGTGACCGAAATTATCCAAAAACATCTACGTCTTGGTGAGTCGCTTCTAGTCTTTTTCTCACTTTGTCCAAGTTTTGACATTTGATTCTTATACATTTAATTGCATTTTGGTCCAATCAATTTCACTTTTTGAGTAGATTGCAAAACAGACCTATTTGCATTTCTAATTTAATCCCCGATTTTTCGATTAAGTCAAATGGACGTTCTAAAAGGGAACCCATGTATAGATGAACCATCACCCATAAGTTTTTTGGCATTTTTAAACACTTTGATGGGGGTCAAATTGACGAGAATTGATCATTAAGGGGACTAATTGGACAAATTTTCTATCCCGGTCAAACTTTACATTTGGCATTTTTATCATAAATCAAACTAATTAGTCCCAAAAATACCTTTTTTACATGAAACTGGAATTACTCAGTACATCTCAGCTGAATTTATAGAGTTGTTGGGTTCATGCTTAGGAGTTTAATTTTGACATCAATTTTTCGAAAAAGGGACAACTAAAGGTCCAATTTGACGTAAAAGAGCAAGCAGTTTGACCGGGTCGGAGCAGACCCGACCCGACCAAAGCGGGTCAGCAAGAAAGGAGCAGACCTGCTCTCTTACGCGCAGGAACAGAGGCAGCAGCAGTAGCAGCAAAAACGGAAGCTACTCTCTCTTTCCTTCTATTCTCCAACAAAACCATAAATAAGGTTCAAATCGATTCAGTCAAGCTGCATTTCGATCCCTCCTGTCCCCTCCAGTGATTTTTGTGCAAGAAAGGAAGGGTAAAGACAGGAAAACAACGAAAGAAAGTGAACAAACTAGGAATTGGACCCATAACCACCAAATTATTTTGCCCAAATGAAAACCAGCAAGATAAAGATGTGAGAATGACAATATTATTTACACTTTAATTAATTTATAAAAAAGAAACTTAAAAAAAAAAATGGGCTGCTGAGCTGCTCATTTGCCTGTTGGGGCGGCCCGGCGGCCCGCTTGGCATTTGGGACGCCGAGCGGGGCCCAACTCCTGCCATAGGGTGCCGCTTGGCAGCCCATATGCCAACTCAATGCGGTATTTATTATTATTTTTATATTAATTTGGTAAATATTTATTTTAAAAAAAATTGGAAAATTGCATGTTTTTCATACTAAGACCAGAGAATGAGAGGTGGGGGAAGTGGGTATACCAAGAGCGAAAATACTAAGAGAGCTTCTTTAAGAGGGGGGTCACGGGAAAATGGGAGTTCCAGACCTTTGAAACAGAGTTTTACCCTCACACGGGTTCCTGAAGGCTTTCAGATCGTTGCTCGGACCTCGCTGCAGTCGTTGTCACCATGGCCAAGCTCGAGCAGGTTTGGGTCCGAACTCCCCCGTTTTCGCGTTATATTCACTGTGGGTTTAGGTTCTGCTCGACCAAACCAAGTAGGTGTAGATATTGCAAGCGATATGGGTAGTCTAGCTCGACCGGTCACGTGCTTCCGTTTCGCTCGCAAAGCTCCGATTCAGAGAAATCCATGGCGCACGTCCTCCATGAACCAAAAATCCTAGACAAAACCATGATCTATTGTTTGCCCCTTTGTTGGTACTCTGTTTCATTATGTACAACATTCTTTTGTGAGGGCGACGATGGTTCGACGGGACTGTGACAGGCCAGCGGCAAGACGGTAGGGTGGTCGCTGGCGGTAGCCGACAACAGTCAAGAGGCGGTGAGTGATGAATCTTGGGTTTCACTATGTCGTCCAAGAAGAAGGACATCTGGGGAAGAGGATGCTGGAGCTAGATAGTGTGGACGATCGAGGATCGTGAATCCGGAGCTAATTATGTCATCCACCAGTTCTGTTCAATTGCAACTTCCAAAGTTGAACGGGAGAAATTTCAACAATTGGTCTGTCTAGATGAATGTTATATTCAAATCGCAGGATTTGTGGAACATTGTGGAGAATGGCTACATCAAAGTGGCCAATATTGAAGAAGTTAATGTTTTGAGAAAGGAAGAGAAAGATTTATTGGTGAGAACCCGAAAGAAAGATAAAAAAAAATATATCATATACGATTTTCCAAGCAGTTGAGGAAACGATATTTGAGAAAAAATGGAGCGCGGAAACCGCCAAAGCAGCGGGGGATATTTTGCAGAAATCCTACAAGGGCGATGATCGTATGAAGCAAGTTCGACTTCAAATACTTTGAGGAGATTTTGAGTCTTTATGCATGAGCGATTCTGAATCTATCTTGTCGTATTTTGATTGAGTGCAAATCATCGTTAACCAATTGAGGTTTAATGGTGAAGTCCTCCAAGATGAACGAGTCGGGAAAAGAATCTTGAGGTCTTTGACTGAAAGATTTGACTTCGTCGTTGCGGCGATCGAAGAAGGTCATGATATATCAACGATGACGTTGGAGCGGTTGATGGGTTCATTGTACTCATATGAGCAAAAAATGAATCAGAAGTCCGTCAATTTGAGGTACGAACAAGCACTGCAGAATCGAGTTATTCAATCAAATTGAGAAGATTACTATGGTGGACGAGGTCATGAAAATGCTCGAGTTAGAGGTAAAAATTCGAGTTTCACCGGAAAGTATAAAGCACACGATACGTCATAGGTAAGATGCTTTAAGTGTAATAAGTTCGGATATTACAAACCCGAATGTCAAGAAGAGGCGGCGGAATTTGCACATACTATCTATAATGATGAAGATATGGTACTCGCATGTACCATGGATTATGGTAGTTCCCTCTTTATTAATAAAAGAGGTTCCAATGGCCATCGAAGGAATGATGCTGGAACTAAGAACTTCAAACTGTGGAAAGAGTCTGGAAATTAGCAGAGACAATCAGCAGTGAGAAGCACTCGGCCACAGGGAGCTCATCGAAATTGAGATCGTGATAAGGACAACAAAAAACGTAGCGGACGGAGCAACATATGTGGCAAAGTAGGTCACTTTGCTAAAATATGTTGGTTCAAAGAGGTAAAAGAAAATGATGTATCTTTTACCAAGAAAAAGCACGATGGCAAAGAAGAATGGAGTTTTCAAGCAACTGTTGCAACAGATGTTCAAGAAGAGCTCGTAGCTACCAACATAATCAAGACAAGATGATGTGATATCCACTGAGATATCTCCAAAGAAGAGCAAGTCAAGAGAAAACTCAAAGAATCAAGCACTAGCTTCATCAAGAAGCTGTGAGAAGGGACTGCATGAGATGTTGAAAGAGAAAGATGAAATGATGAAGTAAAAGTACAAGGACTTCAAGATCAAAGAAAGAAAGCACGAAAAGCTCTTATATGAGCTCAAGAAATGGCAAAAGCTTAAGAAGTATTACTCATAGAAAAAGGTCCTAAGGTGCAAGGATTATTGGAAGAGGGTAGAGAAAAAGTCCTTCGAGAAGAAGTATCGAGATATTCATATCAAAGTGCTTCAGATGAAGCTGAATCAATTGAAAGAAGAGATGAAAGCAAAAATGAGAGGCTTAATCACATAAGTTGCAATTTCGAAAACTTTGGGAAAATTTTTAGTACGGAGACTGCGAAGAAGGAAAAAGTCGCCAACGTGCAAGTTCAAATGCTGTTGACGAAGTCCGGGCTTCGCCAAATTCAATCAGAAATCGCAACTCTAGAAGCAATTGAAAAAAATGAATACCAGATGTTATAAGGTGAAGAGTATTAGGTGTTGGGGGTGGCGTTGAAGTTCAAAACCTAATATGAACGCGAGAAAAAGTCAATATAACAAGCAAAGTTGCGGCGGTTTGCATTCACACACTAAAGTCGGCAAGATGGACTGAGGCAGTGCAATTGTGTGTGGTGTAGTGCAGCAAGTGGAGTCAACAAAATTGCGGCAAGTCGGCAACTCCCTTTCACTTTCATATCTATGTCGGCTATTTTTGAAGTCCAATAGGCGGTAGAATAATAACTATGCATAGGGATTAGATGGCTTGTTTTGTTTGTGGTATGCCATTGAAGTGGGAGAGCTAGAGAATAGAAGAGGAAGGAAGGGAATAAGCCCGATGACTATGAGTCCTTGCTATCCAATCTGCAACTTGGTTCTGGGCTCTTCCGCAGTGGGCTATCGAAGTCGTCTTGAAAATTTGCTAGTTGGGCACGGGCATCTGGTATTGAGGCTTCAATCTCCCATTGCACGTTAAAAATAGCATTTTGGGCTTGTTTCTTCCAATTGGGCTTTGCCAAAAATGGGCCTTTCCTGTTTTCGACTGGGCTTTTGTTTTTTCTCCTTGGCTCGTGGCTTTAGAGGGTTGGACTTGGGAGCCCAGCCTAGACCAGAATTAAAAATTTGGAAAACAAAATTCAAAATATTCAAAATAAATCCCAAAAATTAGGAAATGGACCATTTTGACTGGCCAATTCTATTTTTGGTGATTTTGCCTTCTGATTCGCTCCAGAATGACAATTTTCATCTCATCGGATTGAGGAATTCACTTTATATATTTTGTACATAAACTTTTTATTGACCGAAAAGTGTTTTTCATTGACCGAATCATTTTTCATTGAACCAAAATGGGTGAAAGTCCACAAACATTTTTTTAAAAAAAATAATACTTTCCCTGAAGTAAACACACCCTTAGTTTTCCTTGCGGGAGGTGTTCGCACTAAGTAACTCACCAACCACAGCAATAATGATAGAAAATGTAACACACTCTATGATGCTTTTTTGGTGTTTAATTTCAACTAACTTGGCTAAACTCTGGATAGGATTTCCTAGCCATTTTGGTTGGTAATAATGTTTTTGAGTTTATAGGATTTAGTTATGCAAGTTCCTAACAAAAAAACAAAAAGAAAGAAAATTTCGACGGAGTTTCATCCGATGCATGCGGACGGAATGAACTGTATATGTACCTAAATATTAATCAAGCTGAAAAATCGATGCCATGTGTTTATATACGAAAGATACGTGGCAGGAGACATTGTTTAATGTTTTTTTTTTGGGGGGTCGAAAGTTAGTAAATGTATTGAGCCCGTTAAAGCGAGTCTCGGATGAGACTTATAATTCTCAATGGTCAATTTAGTACATATACTACCACTGCGTAATAATTTCACAAGTTGCAAAGATAAATGTAATGTTTTTTCTCCGTTTTTGTTATTCATATAGGGCATTTCTTCATTGGTTAATTCCTTGAAAAAGAAAAGCAGGGTTATTTGATCCATACATGATTTTTTTAATGGAAAAAAGGACTTTTCCTTTTTCCTTGAACCTATATGTATAATAACTTAGCTCGACGAGGATACGGAGCGCCCATCGGGCTAGAGGGTTTAGACAAAGTGCGGCTCATAGCAAGCTTCTATGACGACATAATGGCAAAAATGAATTGAATTGCACATCAAACAGGGGTTGAGTGTGCCTATCATATATTTATGAAAACTGAAATTAACATACAGAGGCGCCTTTTGACGTGATGGCAAGTTTTACTTTGAAATTACAAAGTTAAACGTACTCAGGCTAAAGCACTATCATAGTGGTGACTTCTTAAGAAAGTATCTGCACGTACGCTAAAGAAAAAACTGTAAGATTCGGTATGGGATGGACCAAAGTAGATAATACCTCTAGTGAGTTAATTTATAGATGTAATAATAAGGTATTAAAGCGGGACCCCTCTAGTAGGTGTACGGTTCAAGGATGAACAAGCAGAAGTTGGTAGGCCATATTTCATTGTAATGGCTCAGAATGCTCTAACAACATTTGTATATGTATTTGTTTTTTTAGGGTTAACATCACAAAAAACCCTAAATTGATACACTTGTTACAAATTTACTCTAAATTAATTTTCTTACGGTAAAAAATATAAAGCTGGTATACCTATGATAAATTCACCCCAAAATAATTTGTTGACCACTAAAAAAAATTCAAATTAATATATATGTGATAAATTTACTCTCATTAATTTTCGTTAGATGGAGTTAATATCATGAAAACCTTAAATCGATACACATGTGACAAAAGGAACGTAAAAGCCTCAAATTGAAACATCCATCAATTGCCAGGTATTATTTAAATTAGCGATTCGATGTTAAAATTTAATGAAGAGCAATGAAAGGTAAATTTGTCACATGTGTACCAGTTTGAAATTTTCGGCGATCAAAAAATTAGTTTTGTTTAAATTTATAACATATGTACTAATATCACTACACTCGTGCTACCCAAGAGCCTGTACATTATCCAAACCACCATCCAACTTAGGAGTTGATGACCCCCGGCATCATCATTTTCCCTCCATCGTTTTGTCCAAGAGAACCATCAAACCCTCTTAAAGGTCCAATCGCCTTGCCATTTACATCAGCATACCATGTGATAAAATGGCGAGGGAGAAACTCAAGTAACCCTACATTCACACTTGAATCTGAGTACAAGGACATTGTGGTATTCCCATTCTATTTATCGGAGTGCTCCAAAACATAGCGCGAAGTGGGATCCACCCTAGAAATTTGAAAAAAGATAGAAAAGTGAGCTGAAGTCCAGAAAATAAAAAATCCATGTCTAAGGTAAGACATCGTATTACTATTCAACCCAGTATCAACAAAACAACGTGAATCGATATGAATTTCAAGTATAGTCATATACAATATGAGTAAATGCATTTGTTTTTCTTCATGATCTGCAATCTAAAGAAGTAGACAATCTGGCATAAAAATTACTCATTCAATGCAAGCAGATTGCGTATAATTTCAAGATACGCAACTACCACATAGTAGGTTACCGATATATACAGGTGAGTATCTATTCCCTACTTGTCACTGACCAATACTTATATTGACTCAAAAGGCAACTTTACCACCAACTCGCGGGGGACGGAATCATAAACGCCTCTTTGCCACGCCTGTCAGCCCATCCATCACATGTGTGATCTACATCAATGAGGATAGGTATGCCATTGTACATTTGCATAATGATAGACAATCCATCACCGTACTCAAGCCGTATCATATTGTATAGTATAATAGGACTCATGTCCTCTCAACCTTATAGGAACCAAGTCTAAGTCTGAAATGATGGAATACCACCAACTTTTTATTGCACATTTTGTAAGTTTTAGAACTCCGGAACAAGTTTTGTTGTAATACTAACGCGAAAATTACCAGGATCTTGCAAATACGTCAACGCGAAAGTCCAGAGAAAATAACGAAGAACGATAAATGACGTGGTTCGGACTCAGATATAACGTGGCTCGGTCCGAATATTGGTATCTACATTCATGGGGAGAGTCGGCAAGAACAATGCACTATTATTGGATAATCGGATTTACAATCGCTCAATACGCTCGTGTTTCCCGCACCTAGATTATATTCAAACATAATGTTTACAAATTACCAACTCTATTGGATAAAATAAAATAAAACTCACGAACACAACTCGTATATTAATGCCCGAGCCCGTGCGACTGAAGAGAAATATACCAGATCGTCGTGTACGGTGTACGATTCTTATCCTCTTCACTCGCGGCTTCGTTTTCGTTGCTGTGGGGCTGCGGCTCCTCTTTTGTTCCTTCTCGTGCGGCTCGGTTGTTCCGCAGGCTAATGAAATAAAAGCCAAATCTAGACTTTTATTTTATTTCCTTTTACTTAGTCCCGGACCCACATTGAAAGACCCCTTTGTTTTCCTTTCAAGGTTCTGATCATATCTCTCATCCCAAAATATAATATAGAAAACTAGTGGGACCCTTCTTTGTATGTACGACTGGAGATAGTAGTCCATCATCAGAAGACTTAACTTCTTTGTCTTCTCGGACCCGCTAAACAATTGCCGAAAAGAATAAAAAAAAAAAAAAAACAACCTCGAGTCGTATAATTAACAAGTTTTACGATTGAATTTTTGCAAACTATTTTTTTTTTCCTTGGGATGTATTTAGCATTAGACAATAATACTTCCATCATTTAGGTAAATTATATCATTTTTGTTTTTAATTCCACCATTAATTAAGTTCACTCTGCCATGAAGCTTAAGCATTGTTTTCTATAATTCCATATTGTTAGAAAATTAGATTATTTCCCTGATAGAATTTCTCATTTTGTAATTTTGCACGTAACTTTCAATTTTCATCCAACCAAACCATATTAATTAGATTAAAATTAAAATTTTCTCTTTTGTTATCTAAGACATACTGACATTTTATGTACACTAAAGACACAGCGAATATTTTATAAGATTTCCAAAATAGCCCACTTATAATTTAATTGAGCAATTAAGTCCAATTTTATCTATTTAGATAAATTATCTAGATTAAGTAATTATTTCTAAAAATAACTTAATTACACTTCATAATAAGATTCTTGTGCTGTAAACAGTCCCCCGAACTTTTAGTTTTTACAGATTAGTCCATTAGTTTAATGAATTTACCATTTTTCACCTGAAGGTCGAAAACTAGTTCTATTGAATTGATATGATTTCCTTTAATCAATTTTACTTAATAACCAATGAATTAACACTAAAGCCCACAAAATGTCCCTGTTAATAGCACACTCACAATTCTGTAATTTTTCAGAATTTGTAAAAAATTACCAAGATGCCATTTTTATGCTTAGTTTTGCCTTTGTTACATTTTTTTTTTCATTCAAGATGCCAAAAAAGAAAAAAAAAAATCAGTGGTCTTTCAAACACATCCTAGGCATGTGGAAAGCTTTTTAATTGAAGCCGAAGAATCACAATAGCTTAACATACAATATTCATGCATAGTGTATAATATAGACTAAATGAACAAACAGTGTCAATCAAGTTTAAGATACTAAGTAGATCATTCTAGCTTTAATCCCTAGAGTTTTCACTTACCTTAAGTGAATTCTTCAAGAAACAAAGCCTTTAATCATTGAAATCTAAATAAACACTAATTCAGCGGCTCTCATTCGTTAGAAAAAAACAAGACTAGTTTGGCAAAAAGAAATTAAAGTCCATGAATTTACCTTGCAAGACACCTGATTGAAAGTAAGAGTTCAAACATTGATTTGGTTGTAAAAGATTGGAATGGGAAAATTTGCACTTGAAGATGTTAGGATGATAGAGTTGCCAATTCCAAAAGAGGAAGCGAAATGGTACTTTTATTTCTTTGTCTTCCTCCTTTAATTTACTAGATGGGTTTGAAATAATTGTATCAATTATCGAAATAGAATAACACTTAAATCTAAATCTAACTCTAGATTGGGAGAGAGTAACTATGAAATAATACGTGTTGATCACAAAATCACTTTAAAAAGATATCCACATGCTCTTAAATTAAACCGTTGAACTTAGCTCATAAGATGACCTCATGCATGACAAATTATTTATTTACCCTAGTTACTTTATATCTATTACTAACTAGATCTGGGATTTACAAAGCATTTTTAATGCTATTTCAACCCATTGAGGTTGTTGTTATCTCACGCGTTGATGATGCTGGGAATACCGAACCTGGTCGTGCACTCCTTTTGGCAAAGCCATTGATATTAGAGACGTACTTTTTGGTGTGTGCTCATCACTAATGATGATGCAAGATTCGGTGATCGGCCGCCGATTGTGCTTGGATGCAATGTCAGATCCGTCCTTGAAGAATAATCGAGTTTCTACATGTTGGACCGAGCTGATTCACTTTTCATATTTGCTTGATTTTTGAGATTTTCATTTTTATTTTTTTTTCATATGAAATGAATACCTTTCTTTTGAAAAAAAAAAATTAAGAGCATGTGGGTAAGCACTAGGTGAGAATTAAGAGAGGCGTTCAAGCTAAAGGGATGTCATGATTTGGATAAAAAGATTGAGATGCCAGGTTATTCGGGATATTGCAGCAAATAAACAGGAAAGTCAGTATGTGTTTGAAGCCCCATAAATCAGATTTTTTTTAAACCGCTAAAAATTATTAACAAAATGTGTAGAACAATAGTATTCAATATGCATTGCGGAGTGTATCGCGGAGTGTATCGGCCCCTGTTGATAACTACCATAGTATATTTCCTTCAATAAATCTTCCTAACTTAATATCATTAATAATATCGATCATGTATAAAATTTGGGATGTCATAAAAAATATATAAGTTTCAATAAATTATGAATCCAATATACACAAACTTCTGGTGTTACTATGTAAATATGACGAAAGATTCAGCTGCTTCGACTTTTTAAAGTTCAAAATGCACTGGCCGCAAGATTTAAATTGAGAAAAAATATTAAGAATTAAACCGCATATAAATTTTCCAGACCTTGGTATTTCTTCTTATTTACCATGCTTCTGGGATCGCTGGTGTTATTTTTTAATAGCTTCCTTTTTGAAGTTATTAGTGTAAAGCTCCACTTAGAATGATGAAACGCAAAAAAGTCGAACCTCCAAAAAATTAATGGAAAAAAGAAGAAAAACTAATTGAGAAAAAAGTAAGGAAGGGCGACTGGCCCAATTACTTCCTCTAAATATAGCAACAGGACTATAACCGTATAAGATGTCCAGTTTGAATTATAATTACTTGATAGATCCAAACGTGTACAAGCCTGTCATCACAATCCCACCAGCCCGCCATAACCAAGACATTATTTTCACATGAGGCAGCACTCATCTAAGGCGCAAGCTAAACTGAGGTTCACTCGTGACTTAATCCAAATTTGTGATATCGTGATCTAACTTATTATCGCTCACTAGGCTATTTAGGGTGCGCATGGTAACACTTCTACCTCAAAAATCAACTTCTAGCCAAAAATTGATTTCTCTACTTCTACTAAAAAACAGAAATTAATTTTTCTACCTTTGCTCCAGAAGTCATTTCCGATCAGAGAAATTCATTTGGTAATGATCGAAAACTCCTACTTTTGAAATATTATTAACACAAAATCTTATATGAAAAATTACTATTGACGGCTGAAAATTTCTACTTCATTTTTGAAACTTTTTAAATTTCTTTAAAAATAATGTTTATTATTAAAAATATCATGTACTTTTTAAAAATAAAATTTATTTTTTATTTTTTATTCCGGTAGTCAGAGATGGCGACTTGGCAGTGGTGGTCGGAACGATGGTCAATGATTGGCGGCGGTCGAGGTGGTTGATGGTTAGCAACGGTCACGGTTAGCAATGGGCGATCGACAATGGGGGCGGGCGGGCGGGCGGGTGGAGGTGGTGGGCGCCAATCGACGGAGGTCTACAGTGGGCGGGGCAAGCGATGATCGGCAATTGGCAGTGATCATGGGCGGCAGCCAATAGAGGTTGGTGGCTGGCAACGATTGACAGCAGCGGTCGTCAGTGGAGGTATGCGGTAGGTGGGGTAGGCAATGATCATGGGTGGCGACTGGTGGAGGTCGACGATGGGTGGCGTTGGAGGTTGACGGAGGTGAGTATGATAAAAAAGAAGGTGAGGGCATAATGAAAAAAAGAGTGAGGTGAGAAGTATTTCTTGTGTTGGAGAAGCTATTATTTTTTTTTAACTTGTCAAATTGGGAGAAACACAACTTCAAAAATGAAAATTCACTTCAAAAGTGAAAATTTCTTTCAGAAGTAAATTTTTTTATCAAACAGATTTATGTTTCAGAAGTGACATTACCAAACGAATTTCTGCTTCAGAAGTGGTATCATGCGCCCCTTAATACAATGGTAGAAAAAAGGTTGTAAGAGGAGGAAAAGGAAATTGTTAAGGAAACCTATGTACTGGAACTGTGAGACTCACTTCCAACACTAGTCAAAACCCTCATTTTTTTTTTAGATATTTTCATTCGTCTCAGTTTGTGCTTAACATTTGTCCCAGAAAAATTATCAAAAAAATTATAAACTTATTGTATTTTTTACTTAATTTAATCATAAACTTTTTAATTGTGTCAATTGAGTCCTAAAATTTTCATGCTTTTTTACATTGAGATAATTTGGACAATTTTGATCGAAAATCGTTGGCATAGCGGTTTAGTCAGTGGCGGCCATTCTACACGGTTGGCTTTGATGTTGACCATTTTAAAAAATATATATAATTTTTTGTGATTTTTTTACTTTTTAATTTTTTTCTTCTATTTTCTTTCTTTTGTTTTTCTTACTATGGTCGATGTTCTCTTAATTAGCAATGCAAGTGCACGTATCGAACAAGTAATAAAGTGATGAATAAAAGTATCGTTCCCACGGAAATTATAGACAAATCAATCAAATTAATTACTAAACATGAACAATTCTCAAATTTATCTAACCAATTAAAGATACAATAAAGCACTTGAAAATTCTAAAGAAAAAATAAATTAGCCAATGCAGTAAACCAAAATAGAAATTAGAAATTTCGAATATAAAGAAGCAACAAACAACGGATTTCTATCAAGAATGAAAAAAATGTTAGAGCATCCGATTTCACTTAACCAATCAAGATTAACTAACCAATCTCATCATACAATTAAATTGAATTCATAGTGTGATGGTAGAACTTCCTAATGCAAATCACTATCGTTGGTCTGGTATAGCAACCTTAATTAGATTTAGCAACCCACACTTAATCCATGTGAATTTAAGTAAATCCAAACGCATTAAGATCTATGAACGTTCCCGAATTCAATAAACCACCCTCGATTTACCTACTGTCGAAACCACACAAAAGTAATTAGATATTTCTATCTATGATGAATTCACGGCTATATATCATTAAACAATTGCACGGAATCTCTTTTCAATCTCATACGTGCAATAAATATCATTCAAGTGGCGATCAATCACTTAAAAGCATTAAGAACATGTCATATAACTCACATGTACTAATTCTATAATTGCATAAATAAGTATGAAAAATTAATCTAGCATGGTTAAGTTACATCGTAGCTCTAACAAAAAGTAGTCTAGAACATAATAAAAATTAAACTAAAAACAATGATTAAACTAAACATGATGAAGAACTAGAACAAGTGCACCAAGAATAATCGAGGATTTACTTTGAATTCGCCTTCTTCTTCTTCACTTCGCATCCGGCATCGAAAAGTAGAATATCAGAAAATTGAACGTCGTCTGCAAGAACGTGTCTTCCCAAAACTTCTTCCCCTCTCAAAAAATCACGTTCCTCCTTTCTTCCTTCAGATGTATATTTTTTGATTTTTTAGAAAAAGAAATCTGAATCGCATTCCTAATTTAGCTTTGGATTTTGAATATTTCCCCAAGATAGGCTTGATTCTCCTTGATTTCAAATTTGCATATCTGAAGATTGTGTTACCTACAAAATCTATTAAAATCAATAAGTATATATCAAATTCAATTAAAATAAAACAAATATTAAGTCTAAAATAGTAAATAAACTCTATATAAAATAGAGTTATCAGCCGACGAGTGTTGCGACCCTTGCTCGCAGCCACAGGCGAAGTCACCTTGCCCAGATCTAAGCGAGTCCAGCCTCGCTCACAGCCATGATGGAAAAAAAAAGGAGAATAAAAAGACAAAAATAATAAATATTTAAAAAATATTATGTCAGGGCATGTCATGCCATGTAGAATGAGTGTATCAACGTTAGTAATTTTCCGTTAAAATTGATCGAGCAAACTCAATTGGCAAAACGTGAAAAAGCTTTGGACTTAATTAGCACAAGTGCAATATATTTAGAACTTTTTTGGTAATTTTTCCCTTTATCTAAGCAATACTAATTAGGTTCATGTCACAACTGATTTATTATACATACACTTAGGGGTGAAGCCGAGCTACTTCCAAGCAGTTATAGGATCTATTTGTTTCACGAAAAATAAACCATTTGGAAATATCTTCCTAAGAATTATTAATTACATTGTCGAGAGTAATTACCCAATAAAAAAAAAGTCTTTATTGTGGACAACAATCTATGTCTATAGTGTTTCGTAGACGATGGATATATCTTTATTTAGATATTTTTTAATCACGACAAACCAATATTTTTAGAAAAATATTTTTCAAGACATCGCGAAACAAACAGGCCCTAAGCTTGACTTAGTTTGATGACTGCTCGAGATCGACTCACTAGATTTCACGTCGAGTTGGAGCTCAAGTTGCTTGAGTATCTTAACGAGTCAAAGCTTGAGCGTGCCAATTTTGAGCTTGTCATGCTAGTGAGGCTAATCAAGCTCCTATTATTGAGAATACCAATTAGTTGAAAATAGGCATAAATATCCTCAAAATTACGCCATATGCTCACACTACTCTTACTCGTGGTATTTTTCAATCCACCTCAAGCTAGAGTATGACTTTAGTCGAGTGGAGTCGAGTCGTGTTCAAACATTGACGTTGGATCCAGTTTGCATGTTTCGAGCATCTAATATGTGAACCAGGATTTGGCAACGTAAATTCGTAATGTCTTCCCTCGGCTCAATTACACTTGTACATGCAGCGAACCGCAAAATAGAAGACCTTAAGATTTTCATGAATCGTAGACATAAAGATAATCATGAAAATGTTTATTACAACTTCCGACGACAGTTAGTTTTATAATTCAGAATTTGCATATTTCATCGACCAGCTATAATGCATAAACCAACTACGAATGTTTCTAGTTTTTGTTATTAGTTAAGACTTCAATGCGTAGGATATTATATTTCCAGCAAATTACTACTGAGACATTATGTGGGTGTAGATAACTTTATAGCTTGAAGGCTCGGAAACTCCTGTATGAAGAATTTCAATTCACAAAAGTGTGATGGTTCAGTTAGGTACTTTTCTTCCATCTTTACAATTCAGACTTTGCATTTACATAAATGTTTGTGTTTTTATACCATAACCAGAGCGAAAAAACGGATAAATAGTTGACACTTACTTTCTTTGTCCCATCCCTTGAAACATAGCACAGCCTCGGGAGGCGAAAAGCCGCCATCGAGATGCCAAACCTTTCGTCCATGTGAATTCTTGGGAGAGATCGGTCTGTTATTCCTAAAGTAGCTTTTATTCTTTGAGCGATGGCCCTTTCACTCGGCACCATCGTATTACTAAGGTCAACTTTCGTCCCTGCTTGACGTGTGGGTCTTGCAGTCAACTCCCGTTTGCGTTCACACTCGAGGGCCGATCTCCATCCGAGCCGATAAAACCTTCCCACACCTCCTTACCTTTTGGGAGGTCTATGCTCCATATAAGCTGTTTAACTCGAGACCGTCCCTTAGCCCGCAAGTTCCAACACAATGTTAGAATTCTAGCTCTTCCGAAGTAGTATCTCACTGATAGCTCAGGGCTCGAGCCATCCTAGAAAGAGGCCTACTTCGCTCTCCACCCAAGCTGCGCATAAAATGCTCAATGCCAATTCAAATACGAGTCCAGATTCAAATCTGAGTTATGATCACGATTGTTATACCAAAAAGCATTATGAAGGATCCACGGATCACATCAATTTGAGAGAACTCCTCCACCTTCTTACGATGTCCCGATCGCGGTCATCGTCAAATCACATCTATTTTCTGAAGTAGGAACTAATTTCCCACGACAAGTAGTGCTCTTTAATAAGTCGAGGTTTTTTCTCTTTATAAATCCTGGCGGCGAAGTCACAATCCTGACGTACGATGCCACCGGAGCGCGCACCCATGCATGCAACTTTTTGAGGAAAACATCCTTTCGGCTGCCTCCCATGCGATGGACCCACGCGAGGCTTACTCATAACTAAACCATGTAGAGATAACTAAGCTGATTTTCTGTATCAGATAAGTCCTTTCGATTTCTCTGTTCAACGGGTGGCGGCTCACCCAGAGATATGCCTAAAAATGACGGAAAAAAATTTTCAAATTGCTTTCATTTTTTCATATTAATGTGAAGTGATTTTATTTTAAATAAATATTAAAAGAGGTCGTATAATCTCAAAAAATTTGTTGACCTGCATTTTTTTTTCCTTTTTTCTTCATTTTTTTCCTTTTTCTGTTTTTTTAGAGATTAAAGATTAAAAATGATAGAAGTTAAAGGATAATAATACAGGCGGGACGGGCAACCCTCTTGTTGGCCAATAGAAAAAGAAAAAAATAAATTTAAATAGATAAAAATACCCTTGAGGCTAGGGCTTTTTAAAAAATTATATACATGGTCATTTCTAGCTTTCATTTGAAAAAATATATTCATTTCACACTTTTATTTGAGAAAATACAAGCATTTCAAGCATTTTTTTTAAATAATATTCACTTCAAGTCCTTATTTTAGAAAATGATGGCACTTCAAGTCTTTTTTTTTTTTTTTACTTTCCCAAAATTATTTGCAACATCTTAATTCAGGAAGATGATGTATAAAAATTTTGTATGGAAGTTCATTGATGTTATTATCTTTATTATTAGGGGTGGGTGGGTTCATGATCGGTTCAGGTTTCATTCGCCCATCGGAACAAATTCTCTAATTTTTGAAACCTAGCACATATTCTACATACCTTAAAACTTATGACTCATGATGGAACCTGCCATGTTACAATTTTCAGATTCGGTCCTAGAGTCTATCCAGATTCCATCTGCATTCTTAATTGAATTATCACAACGAATCATCAACTCTAATGATTACTATTCGTCACTGCTATCCACGACCACGATTCATATTTTTTTTTTGTCAGAAATCACAACTCATATTTAGACAGAATAAGAATTAGTGACTCATATTTAGACACGAGAAGGGTTAGTGAAAATTCTCAATTTGGAGGTCAAACTAATACCCCTATTTATTATAAAAGCACGCCATCAATATATTCTACTCGTATTAATTTACGATTGGACAGAACAGTAAGCGGTCGACATTTACTTCTATTGCCACAAATAGTTCACGAGTATAAAAGCGAAGGCTTAGAGCGGAATTTTTTTGACGGAGCTGAGAAGTCGTCCGGTAAAATTGTTTTTTTTTTTGTTTATTTTTTTATGCTCGAGGCGGGCAATGAAAAATCTCACGAGAAAGGACTCTTATTCAAATCGCGGTTCATTTCTCGACAATAGCTATCGAGGGTCAGCTCTGATGCCCGACGACCACGAATTAGATTAGTCGGGTCGAAAGTTCGGATGCAATCGGAAAAATCCGAAAAAGAGCCACCGAGAGATTCGAAGACGGAACGGCATCGTGTCGTCGTCAAAAAACTTAACCGCGTCGAGGATCGGAAGTCGCCAGGCCCCACCGTCGCCTCACGCGACTAGGGAGGCGGGAATCTTTTCTTTAATCTGTAATGTCCTCTTCACTCGTATTCTCCTTTTCCCTTTCCTTTTTCAATTTTTTTTTTGTTTTCCGAAAACAATAAAATGATCGCAAAAAATAAAAATATAGAGAAAATTTCGTAACATCTGCAATTTGGGTAGACTTACCGAAGGGCCCCAATCGACTTTCCCATACTCTTCTTCTCGGCGTTGGAGTCGCAGTTCGTGATTCGAGGTTTGGCGTACCGTCTGTGGCGCTAGAGACCGATCGATTGGGAGAAGGGAGAACGCAAAGGATAGCGTTTGACGTCTTCCGATGGTGAGAGAGACCGAGTACTACGATGTTCTTGGGGTCAGCCCCTCCGCCACCGAGTCCGAGATCAAAAAGGCGTATTATATGAAGGTGAGCACCAGTGTCGATTCTCATTTCGGCGTTTTGCTGGTCGCGGGAAATTAGGGAAAGTTTGTCCGATTGTCGCGTGGGGGACTCCTAGGTCTAGCTTCGTACCGATTGTTCGGCGATTCTCGATATCCTTCGTGTAGATCGCACTGTTGGCGGGGGTGTAATCGTGAGAGCATCTGGAGCGGATTCGGATCTGTTTATGTGCCGGCTTTCGTTTCATCAGCTCCGCTGTTGTTGACTTTCGATTTCTTGCGGGAATGATAGTTACACGGTATTTTTTTTTAATTGTTCTGATTTGTCTTTTATAATGATTAAACGGTGGTTTCCTCCATAATTCATGAAATAAGGTTCTAAATTATCAGTCTGCCTGGTCAGAAGTTATGGCCGTGTGGGATTGGTGTGGTTATATATAGTGTTCCAATAGCTCTTGGCATTGGCAATATGGTGAAGCAGACTGCGATAGGATTCCGCAATTGGCATCTAGTTCTGGTTCTCGAAGATGATCTTTCTTCGTGTTGGCGAGTTTTGACTTCGGCTCATGGTTAAGAATTTCGCACGGAACATGCTCGATATTTGTCTTTGACGTGCTATCTGGTTGTTGATCAGATGGAATAGTATATGTGCAGTAAACTCAAGGACCTGAATTTTGTGTTTTGCAGGCCCGGCAAGTTCATCCAGATAAAAATCCCAATGATCCTAACGCAGCCCACAAATTCCAGGCAAGTCTGCATTTGAGTTGAAAAGTGGAAAATGTTGGATTTCTCCTTCTCTAGATGAATGAGATTACTCTTTGTTAAAAGCTAAATCAAACCGGCTGAGTATCCCGCAGTCCTCATTTTTCCTACTTTCGCAAAATATTTCAATTAAGATGAAGCATTTGCGATTGCTGAACTTGTTACCCATGCAAGAACTATTACCTTTAAAACTAAAATAACCTGAGACATGAGTCCTTAAAGTCAGAAGTTTCGGAATAGTCTGCTTGATCCCTCTCTGCAAGAGTATGTGTTATCCTGGTTTCATTTCTTGATTATAGCGAGAACTTTCTAATAGTCGCTTTTGACATGCTAGCCGATTGCCTTAATATTACGGCTAAAGGCAGTGTTATATTTTTAAAGAGAATGTTGTGGTACATTCTGTTCCCGGATTTCTCCTTGTCCCACACAAGGCTAGGATTTTCAACTGATAAATTAGATTTATCATTTAAATGATAATAAGCATGCAAACACTGTTTTAAATTTCTAAGAGAGTCATTAATTACTCTAGCAACTTCAGGAATTGTTACTTTCTTTCATTTTTTTTTTTTTTTTGGAGGGGGGGGGGGGGGAGGGAGGGGATATGTGGACACTCCTTGTTAAAAAGTGAATGAGAGCGCTAGTCTCGAAGAATGGACTACATCTTCCACCACGGATAAGATCTCATTTAAGCACAATTTGGTTTTAATGCATTGTGATCTGAGCCTGGCAATTATTTTCCAAATTGTCAAATCGATCATGCAACTGGCTATAGAGCAAAGGAACCGACCTGTTATGCCTCTTTGAGGTGACTGGACATGCAACTGTGGGGAGCTAGTTATCAATTTTCTATCGTTCGTGATCACGTCGACTGTGACGTAGATTTTCATTTCTAAGATGAGTTATTGGGTTTAACAATCAATATATTGCCATTCTAACTGTTAACTTGCAGCAGATATCCGTTGCATGCACATCACTTATGTATAATTTTCCATTCATGGTCCGTAGATATTTACCGCGAGATCAATTAATAAATATTGGTACTTTCCGCTTATCAATAGATATTGGTAATTACCATACCAATCATACCACATTAATGTTGTTACATAAATTTATAGTCCAAGAGAACGTAAGCATACTTATGATGTCTTGATGTTCAAAGCATCAGTTATACAAGATGAGAAAGCAGTGCATTGAAAATTATGAACTTTCTTGACAAAGTTGCGTAACAAGTCACCCTTTGCCTGGGCACCCATTTATAAAATGCATTGAGTATTGTTAAGTTGTATCCATTCATTAATGAAATTTCATAGTAAGAACTTTCTTTGGAAAAAAACACTAAGAATATTTTCTCTCGAATGTCTTAAAAAGCCTTTTTCTTCACTATTCTCATTAATGTGTGTTGATTAGAGAAGACTTCTAAAAGGTCAAAACACTGTGCAATTTTTTCTATGAATAGAACATTACAATGAAAATCAAAGGATAATAAGAGTTAGAGTGAAACATAAGCCAATTTTTTTGGTATAAAAATGAAGGCTGAAGGATATAAAAGGTGCATCAAGTTACTACGAATGAGTACCATAAATCAGTAACTTAAGAAAATTTTACCATGAATAGGAAGCCGGGGCATGGTTATGCTATTAGTATTGTGTATCGGTTCATAAATTTTTTTTGGGTTTTATGATTTTATTATTAGTCTACTGTGAACGTTTCTGCTTTTATACCATGAGTAGATGCTTTAGTGATTTTTTCCTCTTGAGCTTTTGTTCCCCTTGTGTACGGTTCCTTATTTTTGGTTCCCCTTGCATGGCATGTGTTGAGTCATCCTGACCTCTTATCTGATTTTCTCTCTTTATACAGATCTTGGGAGAGGCGTACCAAGTTTTAAGTGATCCAGCACAACGACAGGCATACGATGCTCATGGGAAAGCAGGAGTGTCAACGTGTGTTCTTTTCCTTAGCTTAAAATAAATTTGAATGGAAATGTTTCTTTCTTTCAATTTTCTTTGCATATGCTAAGTGTTTGGGTGTGCTTTGGTTGAAGCATGCATATTGCTGTTTGACTAACCACATGTTTTTGTTTTGTTTGTAGTGACGCAATCATCGATCCAGCTGCAATCTTTGCTATGCTTTTTGGCAGTGAGCTTTTTGAGGAATATATAGGTCAACTTGCCATGGCATCAATGGCTTCTCTGGATATCTTTACAGAAGGGGAACAGTTTGATGCTAAGAAAGTGCAAGAGAAAATGAGGGTAATGTTTATTGTATCCTGTATGAATCAGATCTCGATGTGCAAAGAACTCGTGTTTTCATTTATGCTTCTTGCCTGCATTATTTAACTTGTCTTGGAGCTTTACAAATATGAGTAATGCAGTTGTCAGGACGAGCAGCAATATACAAATTTTAAGAGATTTCATGATATGATGGAGCAGCAGTTGTGCGCATATGTATTGGTACTCACTAAGGGGTGAAACAGAAGTTTGTAAATAATGGATTAAGTGGCATATTCAAATTCGACGTGATAGCCGCGCCACAAAAGCTTGTGACTAGTGCTGCTGTTTCCACCATCTATCTTACTTGATTTTACTCCGTCATTAGGACACTAATTTCCAATTTTTGCATACAGATTGTTCAGAAGGAAAGAGAAGAGAAGCTTGCACAAACATTGAAAGATCGGCTAAACCAATATGTCCAAGGAAACAAAGAAGACTTTGTCCATCATGCTGAAGCGGAAGTAGCAAGGCTTTCCAGTGCAGGTTGTCTTTCTCTAACAGCATATGATTGCTTTAAGGCAAAAGATGATACTAAAATTTCCTCTGTCACCTCCTTCAATGAATTGCATTCGGTCATGGTAGACTCAGTTTCTGGAAGATTGGATGTACTGGTGGCCACATTGAGCTCGCTTACACTCTGATAGGATTGAAGTGAGCTGCAGCTAAAACCAAGAGCATATGGTAGATTAGATCCTAAGTGTTATGGATTAATGATTAGTTTCTAGACAAGGTAATCAAAATGTCTTAGCATCTATTATATCTAAGCTTAAACCAAGTACTCATGACACATGATAAGCAAGCATTTTCAGACTCACTGAAAGTGAAATTAGGCTTGCTTGAAAGAATTTTTTTTAGGCTCTGAGACTGGTTGCTTGGCAAATCATGACTTTTGTCTTGAGTGTCTTTACATATGATAATCCATCTCGCAGTTTATTTGTTGTAGATGCATTCTTTTGATTTGTGTATCTTTTCTGGTATGTGCAGCTTATGGTGTGGATATGTTGAGCACGATTGGCTACATATATGTGAGACAGGCAGCTAAAGAGCTTGGAAAGAAGGCAATATATTTGGGAATGCCTTTTATTGCAGAGTGGTTTAGAAACAAAGGACATTTCATCAAATCTCAGGTCACAGCAGCTACAGGTTGGTGGATGTTAGTTGTCCTGATAACAAATTAGCATGTCTTAATAGCAAGTAGTGGCTTTTGTACTCACCATTTCTGTCTTGCTGCCCTCTGCTACTTGATTTCAAAGCATTTAATCTATCCTTATGCTTGAACTTCTTCTCTAAGAGCATTTATAAATACTTCTTCAATTAATTGCTTGAGAATAGCACCTTTGGTAGTTCTAAAGCAGCCATGCTTTTTTGCTATTTTTGGAAATTATACCATGGAAAAAATACCTAGTCATATATGCTTCGCAGGTGGATGCTTCAAGAATATCATTGTGTCTGATCAATTGGTTTCCTTGACATGCGTAGGTGCTATTGCTCTGATCCAGCTCCAAGAAGACATGAAAAAGCAACTCAGTCAAGAAGGAAACTATACTGAGGAAGAACTTGAAGTGTACATGCAATCTCACAAGAAGTTGATGATTGATTCTTTGTGGAAGCTTAACGTCGCTGACATTGAAGCAACTCTTTCCCGTGTTTGCCAGATGGTTGCATTGCTAGACTAGTTCACTAATTACATTTTTCAGTTGCACTCGTTTTGGTTGAAATTTTAAGCCTTTATGTTTGTTTTAGGTTCTTCAAGATCCTAACGTCAAGAAAGAGGAGCTCCGGGCACGAGCAAAGGGATTGAAAACTCTCGGTAAAATTTTTCAGGTAATTCCCTTGTATTGGCTTTTTACCTTATGGTCATGCTAACAAATTGCCCCCAGGAAAAGAATGATGCACCTTTCAAAGCAGTGATTTCGATAATTCAGGATAGTTGCTGTGAAGTTTCTTTACGAGTGCCATAACAGAGTCTTCTTTTATGCCAACTTGGTAAGTGTCTTACATCTTCATGACGTGTTCTGGTTGCAGAGGGTTAAGTCAGTCAATGGGAATGATCCCGAGGCTCTGCTCACTGAGAAAATGAATGGAAGTGATTCAAGTAATGACCCTCGCTCGCCTAATACGTCATCAACACCGAAATCTTTCTCTGAAGAACAGTCCTATGCTTCACGTGAACCGCAGGTACACCAGCATGGAACTCATTTATTTAAATTGACCATCATGTTAAGATTCCTGGCTCGAGGTACTCATAAATTTCACTCAGCCACCAGACCACATGATGCATGCAAAGAATTGAAGGGAAGTCTTTGAGGGTTTCGTAGTCTATGGTTGCGAGAACTAGTGAAAAACTCTGTTAGGGAGAAAAACAAGAAGAAAGCTAGACAGATGCCCAGCATATTTTGTTATTCTGCTGCTATTGTCAACCCCTTGAGTAATGAGCATTCAACTCTGTAAATTTAAAAGAAATAATATTCATCTAAGCTCAATTACACATTCAGAGATTCACATGCAAACCAGCGATGCTCCTATTGATACACTGATAAGCATGCTCATTGAATACTCAAACTTGCATTGCATGCATTGATGGAGAATCTATTGGACCTTTTCTTCTGCTCCCGACGAAAATGCATAGGACCTCTATTTGATTATGCCCTATGGAAGATTTGACGGTTTGGCTTTGGATTTGAAAGTTTGGTTCTCTGTCCGAAATCGTAATGCTCTCTAATCTGAAGGGGAAAGACACTTTTTTCGAACTAGGTATGAAGGCAATGAACAGAACTAATTGTTTTATATGATGCATGGTGATAGAGATGCATCTCAATTTTTCATCCATGTCTTCACGAAGGGGAAAGACACTTGTTTCAAACTTGATATGAAGGCAACCAAGCAGAACTACTCATTGTTTTATATGATGCATGGTGATAGAGATGCTTCTCAATTTTTCGTCCATGTCTTCACCTAGACTTCCCCTCTTTTACTTAGTGTTCTTTTGTACTTGCTGGGTTGCAATTGGACATGTGCTAGAGCCCCTATGTGGAGGCCCCTAATATTGGTGGAGCACCAGTTATCTTCGACTTCCCGAGACCAACTGCACCACCTGGTGCATTTAGACATCCTTCGTCAGGCAGGGATTGACATGAACGGTGAGAGTACTCGAATCATTTTCTCCATTACAGCATGTTCCGTCATTTTATGCGTATTTAGGAAGGATTTTTTTTTTTTTTAAATGTTGAACCTGAATGTGTTTGTAACGAGAGTACTCGTCTGGATGTTGTTTTCTGCTCGAAAGCGTGTTTCATCTCTGGCCTCCAGCTGCACAGGCATTATATGTATGTATCCATGTGGACAAAACAGAAGCATATATACAAAGGGATAGGGGGTGTTATTAGGCGTTAGTGTCTTCTTTTATTGTCATTAGGTGGCTGGGATTGGCAGCCTTATATTTTGTATTTTGTAATTTCTGAGAATGATGCTTTTGTGGTCACATTCTTTTCCTTTCCTTTTTTGGGTCGTCACTCCACGGAGATACATGTATTATTTTTCACATAAGATGGATGGATCGAAACGTGGTTGTAATATAGTTTGTCTAATGAACAGTTTGCCCATCAATCAGTTCATTAAACTATTCTCTAATTTTTGCTTCCGCAACACCTGTAGAATGCAGAGATGGAGATAAGCATGTCGAGCACTTACGTATTTCCTTTTTAGCTTTTGGGTGCGCCAAGAACAGTAAGCAAATTTCTACCTTGAATCAAGGTAAACGAGAAGACGATCTGATTTCAACGTTGCTAGAAATATTCGAGGGGAGCCATTTTTCCCCTTGAGGGAAGTTATTTATATGGGATTCGTATCGAATGATCGAATTTTACCGTTTCAAATGCATTGCATTAGGCCTAAGCAACGTATTGAAACTTGAGTCATTATACTTAACGTTGAAAAATAAAAATTTAAAAGAAAACGGTGAAGAAAATAGAAAGGGTTAATATCATGAAAAAAATTTTAAATTGGTGCATTTATGATAAATTTACCTTAAATTATTTTTTTGATTACAAAAAATCTCGAATTGGTACATATGTGATAAATTTATCTTAAATTACTTTTTTGACTATCAAAAATTAAAAATTGGTATATTTGTGATGAATTTATCACAAATCAATAAATACCTTAAAGTGGTACACCAGTGATAAATTTATACTTTGTTAAATTGAGTTAATATTATGAAAAATGGGTTCTTTGCGTACATACATATTGACCCCAAATCGGAATACCCGTCAATTGTTATATGTCACAAACTCAGTAATTTGACAGTTGGATTTAACGAAAACAAATGGATACCAGTTAGGGGTAAATTTATCACAAGTATATTGGTTTGGGGGTTTTTTATGGTCAAAAATAATTTGGGGTAAATATGTGACAGTTGTATCGGTTTAGGGTTTTACGTGGTATTAATCCAAATAAAAAAGGAATACAAAATCAAAAGATTGAAAAAAAATATGACTATTATTGAATTTTGTCTTGGTCGATCATACCATGTAGTATTGTCGATGTTCATTTAGCAATTTTCGATCAAAATTGATCAAATAATTTTAATCGACAAAACGTAAAAAGATTTAGCGTGTGGATTTTTATTTAGACAAAAGTCAAACCTACAGAAGCTATAGGAGGAGATTTTGTTTCTTTTTCTTGGCTTGATTAGCTTTTAGGGTAGAGGTGGCCACGGGCCGGTTTGGGCCTGGAACCAGCTTGTTGACTAGTCAGAACTAGCCCATTGATCAGGCGATGGTTCAAGTTCAAGGGAAATTCGGAACGGTTCTAGGCCGGTGCCGAAAAGCCCAATTCTTAGGCCCAACATCTTAAAAACACATGCCCACTTAAAAAAATATAAAAAAGGGGGAAATAGCCATTGCAACGGCTCCACCCTTTTTATTTTTTTCTTAATTTACTAGAATTATCCTAAGTCTCCACAAATACCCTTCCCCTTTTTCATTTTTTTCTCATAATTTCTCTCACATCCTCTTAATTCTTTTAAATTCTCTCAATCTCGGCTCAATTATCTCAATTTTCTGAATCGATTTTTCGCTCGATTCTCGTAAAAAAAATTGGCAAGTGGAAGCGAAGCTGGTGATAGGAAAAAGAGTGCAATACCACCGATGGGGATGAGGGAATTCAATTATCCTCAACCTCAATATGATCCTCGTGAGTATGCTTATTAGAGGGACGAAGATGATAATATCAACGTTATTCCTAACGTCGAGCACGTCCTAGCTCAAGAAAGTCTTTATACTTCTTCCGGTGTCAAAGAAATATCTGTAGCAAATGAGTCGGAACGAGAGGGTGCATCCATCATTTGGTGACACTTCGAGAAGTAACATTTAGGCGGAAAAAAGTATGAGATAAAATACAGTTTTGCAACTGGAGGCGATTATGGAACATTTGGTCGGCATCTGAGGTCAAAACATACAACACAATCGGGGATCGACATTTGCCAATAACAAATTTTTAGGTACGCCAATCCTAACACTTCTCCTTTATTTCGTTACGATGATAACGTTTATATAAAAAAAAAACATTAGCTCGATATGCTGCCATTGACCGTTTATTGTTTAATATTGGTGAAAGTTTTAGTTTGATTTTTTTATAAACACTACATGTACTCCGCAAGCAGAACCTGTTTCAAGAAATATTCTTAAACATGAACTTTTTCGGATTTATAAAAAAGGAAAAAAAAACTTGAAATTTTTTTTTACGGATTTCAATGGACGTGTGAATATAGGTAATGATATTTAGAGTGATCTTTGGCAAACTCTTTCTTATATAGATATCACATACCATTAGATAGATAGCGCTTGTAATATTAAAAAAAAAAGTTCTTGTATTTCGAGTGTTTGATGATAGGCATACAGCCAATAATATTTATAGAGTAATTAGACAAGTTTTAAAATAATATAATTTGATTGATAAAAAAAATTTCAGTTGGGTTTTATAATGCTGCGGCAAATACTGCTTCCATTTCTGAATTAGAAAACGTTTATAAACCCTCCTTTGGTGGACAATTTTTCACATTATATGTGTTTTTCATGTTTTAAATTTATATGTACAAAATGATTTACGAATTCTTGATGCTTTTCTCAGCCCAATAAAGAGATCAATTCGATTTTTTTGGAGCCGTCCTCAAGTTATGAAAGAATGGGGCAGGTTTTGTAAATAACATGAAAGAGCACCAAAAAGATTTTCAGAATATATTCCAACTCATTGGAATTCTACATACGAACTGATTAATTAATCTTTTGCTTATAAAGATTTATTGTGCGCATTTATTTCTAATATTTTTTTCGAAATTACTTTATATTCGCAAGAATGGGTTATTTGAAAAAAAAAGATTTTTTAAAAAGTTTTTAATGATGCAACTTATACTTTATCTGGTATTTATTATACTACTGCGCATTTACTTGGAATAGAGTATGTTAATATGTTGGTGTTTTGAAGAAAATGAAAAATATGATCAATTAGGTCCCATGTTATAAAAATGTGAACGAAATAGATGAATTATTAAGCTGAAATTCCTCTTGTTTATTTGGTTACTTGTGTTTTTGATCCACGTTTCAAATTAGATGGTTTAATTGATTTTTTGAAGGCGTATTATGAGTGTTTATATTTGACTGCAATGGTAGATGTTAGAGCTACACAATAAGTAGTTAAAAACGTAATGGTAGAATTGTATAATGAATTTTTTAGTAGATTTAATCTAGTTGATAGTGGATCTTCTTCCCAAGTTACGTACAAAGCGGAGATCATGCTAAAATTAGTAGAGGGTAAAAATGATGATGAGTAGGCAAAAAAGACAAAAGGATTTCCTAAAATATATTCCGACTCGTTCGAATTCTACCTAAGAGTTACCTAGTCAATCTTTTGCTATAAATATTTATTATGTTCGTTTATTTCTAATAATTTTTTCAAAATTACTTTATACCCGCAAGAGTGGGTTATTTGAAAAAAATAATTATATTTTTAAAAGATTTTAATGATTCAACTTACACTTTATCTGGTGTTTATTATCATATTGTGTATTTATTTGTAATAAAGTGTGTTAATATCGCTGGCGTTTTTAAAAAAAATGAAAAAAGATGAACAATTATGTCCTACTATTATAGAAATGCGAATAAACTAGATGAATTATTATGCTAAAATTTCTCTTATTTATTTGGTTACTTGTGTTTTCGATCCACATTTCAAATATATAGTTTAATTGATTTTTTTAAGCGATACTTTGAGTGTTTACATTTGACTGCAACGGTAAAAGTTAGAACTACACATGGAGTAATTAAAAATGTAATAGCAGAATTGTATAAGGAATTTTATAGTAAATATAATCTAGTTGTTAATGAATCTTATTCCCAAGTTAGTGACGTATAAAACGCGGACCAAGGTAAAATTAGTATATGGTGCAAAATGCTATGAGTAGGAAAAAAAGATAAAAAGGAGCAATATCTCATATTTTAGAAATAGAGGACTATTTAGCCACTTATTTTGAGTTTGGTGAATGGGAATATGAAGGCGGCATGGGTTTCAAAATTCTGGACTGGTGGAGAGGCATTTGTTGACATATGATCATAAATCATTTTTTATTTTAGTTTTTATTTTCAAATTTAATTTAAAAATAGAAAAAAAAATAAAAAAATTTGCAAAATTAACCTTGGAAGCCTTGGCTTAGCCTTAGGATCCAGTTTTGAACAAAAAATATATATTTTTTTCATATTTTTATTAATTTTTTGAATTTATTTAATTATAAAAATACCCCAAAAATTCATTAAAAATGCTATTCATTGTTAGAAAAATACGAAAAAACATTCCATATTTTTATTTGAATTCATTCTCCAATTTGGTCACTTTAAATCTAAAAAATTTGACTTTGGTCACTATGTTTCTTCATAAATATAAATCAGAATCGAGCATAAAAATTTCTTTTCATGTCTTTTAATTTTCAATTTTCAATTCTCACAAGCTAGACAATAGCATCTAGAGCCTTGAGATGAATTTAGGTCAATTTGCCCACCAATTTGATTAATTTTAACCAAAAGTGTTTCAGTGCACAATTTCTTTTCAATTTAATCTCCAGTTTCACTAATATCAAAATTAAATTCCACACCTGCGTACCCATTAGAACCGAACACCTCTAACCTATGGGTTTCATCATCCCGGATCCAATGGTGACCTTAATTTGGGTTGATTCAATCATTTGACCTATGAGCCATGCAAATATCATTTTTGAATCCTAATTCGATTTTGGGTTTTCACTCAATTCTAAGTTAAAAATTCACCGAAGCACTCAATTACATGAAATGGATGCTGAGGAGTCCGATTTTGATATTGATTTCATGAAAAATGGTCAATTCAAAGCTCGGTTTGGCAAAAAAAGAAGAAGCCGGGTCGGACTTGACCCGTCCCGATCAAACCGGGTCTGCAAAAAGGGAGCAAAATATGCTCTCCCACGCTCAAGAAACAGAGCACACAATAGCGAAAAGGGAAGTTGCTCTCCCCTCCTTTCACGTTCTAGCAAACTTCAACGCCAAAAATGGCCAAATTGTCCAACTTCCCTCCAAAGGCCAGCATCTCCAATGGTTGAAGAGGGAGAGCAAGACAAAAACAGCACGGCAGGAACATGCAAATGGGGTTGGCGACCAAAACTGGAGGAACAGCTCCTTTTCAGAAGGAGCGGAAAAAAAACAGAGGAGAAGGGCTGGCTCGGGCTTCTTCTTGTTGGTCAGGAGCGCGAGGGTGTTTTGGGCAACAGAAGTGGAAAACGAAAAAAACAGAGAGAAAACCAAAGAAGAGAGGAGGTGAAAAGAGGGAAGCTATAGAGGTCAGCTCAGGCGGCACAAGCATTCGAAGAAGCATCGTTGAGGTCAAAGCCGACTACTGCTGTTATCCACTAAAAGGGGATAAGTTTATATATTAAGATTATTGTCGCCTCTAAATGGGACTTGATATTCATGTTTAAAATTAGGTTGATAGACAAACCTGAAATCAATTACAAACGAGTAAACTGAATGCAAATGAATAGTCCGAGCTCAACGAATTCACGTTGTGTCCCTAAGATAAATTTGTTCCCTCAATCGGTACTCAAGATTCTTGGGTAATTACCTCTCAAGATAGAACGGATCGTCTTTCCTCAAAAGAGGTACTTGTTTCAGAGGACACCTTTGAACATAACTTAGCAGAATAATCGCACAAAATGATAATGATGATGAATGAATTGTTACGCGGAATAAGCGATCGAACAATAAATAGGCAGAACAAGAAAATAAATCGGACACCAAATGTACGTGATTCGATCATAAAGAACTATGTCTACAGGGAGAGCAATAATGAATTTGACTATATATCGAACGATACACGGAGATTACAAATTAAACTCGAGTCATCAAACACTTTCAGTATTTCTCAAGCTCCAATTACATCCTAGAACGCACACAATATTTAACCCTAATTCCTAACGAAATAATTTCTCAATCTCATAAAAAGATTATACAAATATAACCTCAAGATTTAACCAGTTTCAACACTTAAATTCTTAATGTAATTCTACGAGAAAAACACCCACATCAAGAACTTGCTTCATAAACAGCGCAAGGGGTGTACATGGTCCAGGCCAGTCCGGTCTCGACATGGAACCGGGGATCGGACCAGTAGTCCCGGTTCCCATATTTTTAGGACCATGGATTGGACCAGGATCGGACCTGATCGAGATCGGCAGTCCGGTCTGATCCAGTCAAGATCTCAGCCTAGTAGGACCGCTAACTATAAACTCCTACAACATTTTGAACTTGATGAATTAATTATGGAAGTAAAATTTTCTTATTTTTGAAATAAATTTTCAAAAATAATAAGGAACGAGAGGTGTTGAAGTATCTCTTGCAGCAAACTGAGATTTTTGTTTTCAAGTACTTTTGTTTTATTCTAATCATATGTATTTATATATAAATAATTATATATTATAGTTGGTTTGGTCCGGGCCGGACCGATCCGATCCCAACACATGGAACCGAGGATCGGAATGCCTTGTCACCGGTCCCACTTATTGAGACCGGGGACCGGACCGCCCACCTTAAGGATCGGACCAATCCGATCGATCCGGGCCGATCTCGGTCTGATCCGGGCCTGTCCCGATCCGGTCTAGTTTGCACGCCTCTAAACAATGCTTCAAAACCTCTTTAAAAAAAAACCATCGTGGGATAAGCATATATAAAGGAAGCCTTCAAGTCCACATGAAAATTTCGTTGATAACGTCTTCTGCAGGAAGCCCAACATTTTTTTCTTTCCTTGTAGGTATCTTGAAGCAAGATAAAAACCATCTTTAACCGAATTATAATAGGATTCAGTGGATGGACTTTTCCTATTTTTTTCTTGACCAACTTCAAGTTAGGAAATCTCCAAGGAATATTACCGAATACTCCACACTGCACAGGTTATAGATATCCATCAATATTCAAATTCTCGTTTTGGACTCAAATTCGATACATATTTCTAACAATATCCATCTTTACTCGATATTTGAGCAAGTTACAGTCGCTTTTCCTAGAATTCGAACTTAATCGCTACTACTCTCTGACAGTCTCAATGGGCTCAATCGCCACAAACATCTTCCAAATCCAAGTTGCGCTTGAACTTCGCCATAACTGTTGATCTCATCAAAATACCAACTGAGCATGCACATTTAATTGCTTCATAAGGACTTTCTGACACAAGTTCCTTAATCATAAATAGAGCAAAATTACCGTTGCATCCATATCTATCAAGAGGTTGAATACGTATTTTATCAATATCAGCAGTTATAGCAACTGTTGGCTCTACAAGCTCTACCATGCTACAGGCAGCATTTGTGTCGATTATCACGCTAGTATCCGCTACCTTAAGAATTTCTAGTTGCAACTTCACCTCAAGCTGAATATCATCAAGATCCATATGAGCACTGCTGTAATCACTCTTAGCCTGAAGTACTGAGATTCGTCAAATATAAATTCTCTATTGATTACAAGTGAATTTAATTCCGAGCACTATAACCGATAACCACATTCACCTTGTGCATAATCTAGGAACATGCACTTCATTACCTTCCCATCGAGTTTACCATCACTAGCACAAATATAACATGGGCAACCAAATATTCTAATATCAGAATAATCAGTAACGTTACATGATCACACTTTTTCGGGAGTCCGACATCTAATCGCAGTCGATGAGGATCTAATTATTAGGTAGCTCGCCACACTAAGCACATCCGCTAGAAACCTTATGGCCATGCCAGCACTAGAGAGCATTTTATGAGCCGTCTCTAGTAATGCTAGTCAATTCTGCAACATGTGGTTCATTAGCATTAGTGCGGTGTTTCACTATACCTTACTTCATGCAAAATTTATGCAACAGCTCCGAGCAAAACTCCATGCTTTTGTCGGTCCGCACCTGCTTGATCTTGTTACCAGTCTCATTTTCGATCAAAACTCTCAAGTGGCTGATCCTGACAGTAGTATCAAACTTGTGCCTAAGTACAAATACCCAGGTCCTCATCGAATAGCCTTCAACAACTGTGAGCATAAATGTGATGCTCTTTCTCGAAGGAAACTGCGACAACCTACAAACATCTAAGTGAAGTAATTCTACAATTTCAGTGGTTTCTCTGACAGTTGCACTAAACTGCATTTTTTGCCATTGATCTAAATCACGGCACCTGTATACATTCAGTCTATCAGCGATACAACCACAAAATAAATTATTTTCACTTAGAATCTTCAGGCTTCTCTCGCTAATGTGCCTCAAACGCATATGCCACAATTCTAACTCTCGAACAGATGCATTCAATGTCTCTACAGTGAACTATATCACTGTTTCATCTTGAGGTTCATATAGGCTACTATGCTTGATTCCTTTCATTATCACCAGGGCACCTCGAACAATTTTCAAAATTCCACCCTATGAAGGATACTTGCATCATGTTAAATCTAGGGCATCTACGAAAATTAAGTTCTTTTTCAATTCTGGATCATGTATTACTCCTGTCAATATCCTCACAATACCATCATACATTCTGATTTTAACATCAACAACACCGACAATATCGTATTCAGCGTTGTTCGCCAAATTTACTTTACTATTTTCCATGCATTAATAAGTAGTAAACCAGTTTCTATTTGGTGTAGTGTGAAACGAACAATCAGAATCTATAATACATCCATCAATTGACGAATCCCAGTGATAGAGAAGACATTATCGGCAACATCAGAATTATCGGCTGTAACAGCAATATCACCCGCAGATTCAACTCTAATTCCCTTATTTGTTTCGTTTTTCAACTTAAAACAATTCCTTCTAAGATGCCCCCATATTGTCACAGTTCCAACAGACAGCACTGTCAGTTATAGACTGATTACGTCTATTCATGTTCATATTACTTCTGCTAACACGAGTACTAACTTTTCCTCTATTTTCACCTACTAAAGCAGCATATACATATTTGTCGGATTCTCTTCTACGAATGTTGTTACTCAAAATTAAATCTCGAATCTCATTAAAAGTTAAATTTGTTGATCCAAAGGAATTACTAACAGCAGTAACAATAGTATTCCAACTATGAGGCAATGAGAATAATAGAATCAAAACACATACATCATCTTCAAAGTCAATATCAACTGAACTCGATTGACTAATTATCACATTGAATTCATTGATATGATTAGTAATCGAAGTACTTTCGCTCATCTTCAAGTTAAACAAATGTCGCATCAAATAGAAATTGTTGATCGCAGAGGGCTTCTCACACATGTACTACAGGGTTTTCATCAACCCCGCAGTGGTATTCTCCTTGACAATATTAAACGCAGTGTTTACGAGACAAAGTTAGCGGAATAACACTTATCGCTCGTCTATCCAGCAATTTCCAGTCAGCTTGCTTCATCGTATCTTTTATCCCCAGACAAAAGGCGCATGCAACTTCATCTGATATAGATAGTCTTCAATCCGGTCCTTCCAGAAATCAAAATTCTTCCCCTTTAGTCTATCGATTTTCACTTTTCCTTCTTCTGTCGCCATCAATTCGTTTCAATCCAAGCGAGCGATACCAATTGTTGCACGGAACAAGCGATCGAACAATAAATAGACAGAATAAGAAAATAAATCGGACATCGGATGTACGTGGTTCAATCATAAAGACCTACAGCCACGGGAGGAGTAACAACGAATTCCATTATAGATCAAGTGATACACAAAGATTACAAATCACATTCGAGTCATTCAAAATTCAAGCACTCTTAGTGTTTTCCAAACCCCAATTGTTTTCAAGAACGTACACGATGTTTAGCTTCAATTCCTAACGAAATAATCTCTCAATTTCATAAAGAAATTATGCAAATTTAATCGACTTCGATACTTAAATTCTTGATGTAATTCTGTAAGAAAAACACCCACGTCAAGCACTTGTTTCATAAACAGCGCTTCAAGACCTCTTCGGAAAAAACCATCGTGCGAAAGCCTTCAAGTTCACTCATTGATCGCGTCTTCTGCAGGAAGCTCAACATTTTTTTATTTCCTCGTAGTTATCTTGAAGCAAGATAAAGACAATTTTTAACCTAATTATAATAGCATCCGGTGGATAGACTTTCCCTTTTTTTTTTCTTGACCAACATCAAGGCAGGAAATCTCCAAGGAATATTACCGAATATCATATATGTTCCACGCTGCACAGGTCATGGATATCCATCAATATTCAATTTCTCGTTTTGGACTCAAATCGGAGACGTATTTCTAACATGAATGACGAACATAATAGTTATCGTATCTAACGCGATGATCGATCTTTATATCTATGGAGAGTAAAGCAAAGAATCGCGAAAATATATGATTTCATTTAAAATGTTCATCGACGAAAAAGCACGATTTCTTTGAAATTATTCGACGAAACGCCATAAATTTGTACGGTTTCGACGAAATGTCACAAAGTTAGACGGTTTCGTCGATTAATGTTTACGAATTGAAACAAATCGTCAATTTTTCATTTGATTTCTTTTGGAACTTCCAGATCAAAGTTCCAACGAATACTCTATCACCACTGTCTTCTCCCAGCTTCACCAGAGAAGGTCCGTATTCCCCGTGGCAGTGCGCTTTATTTATTTTTTTTTTATTTGCTCTCGTTCGTTGTGGTTGGGCTTTTAATCAAACGGGATCCAGTCGGATCAGCAAGCTTTCCTGTGTTTTTTACTTCGGTCATCTGTTGAGTGGTTCCCGCAAGTCTGCTTATACGTTTGATGCCTTGGTTTGAGCCGCGTTTCTCCGACCGTATCTCACTCGAATCTCGTCCAATCGGACTTTCCTTTTTGCGGCTGTCGGTGACCGAGACAGCTGGCGACGGAGGACTGGTGGGTGTTGGCGTCGGTGGTGGTTGGTGGGGGATCTGTGGAAGCGCCTCCCTTCGTGGGTTATGGATGAGCTCCTGTGGAAGACGGCGTGAAGAAGATGACCCCGAAAAGTAACTGTCGGTCGTGGGATAGAAGATTAGAAGTAAAAAAGGATAAGAACAAAAAACAAGAGAATGAAAAAAAAAAAAAAGGAAACTGAAAATATATATAAAACAAAAGGGAGGATTGTTTTGTTTGTTTAGAATCTTAAATCAGCGTGGATCTGATCTCGTGGTTTGTTTGTTTTTTTTAATTTTATCATTTCTTTTTTAAAAAGGGCAAAATGATATAAAAAATTAAAAAATAAATAGTATAATCAGGACGTTGAGGATGAATAGTGAAAGTTGTCGTGAACAGGACGTGCATTGAAGTAGTTGACAGAAGAGTTGTACATGGTCCGAACCGGTCTTGGCATGAAATCGAGACCAAGTAGAATTGCTAACTACAGGAATATTGAAATTTGCATGTCTTGAATAGAGTCAAATCATGCATCGTAACGATCAGATGTATCCATCAAACGAAGCCCTTCCGTGGAAAAGACTAAAACTCTTCCAATTCCAAGCAAATTCAAAGTCTCCTAATGTATGATGTGGTCAACAATCAAAGTTGCTCTTCCTTGGCAATCTACAAGGTGTGCAATCGCGACGTCGAGGAAGCATGCGGCCGAGCCTATCTCGAAGGGGAAGGGAATGGTGACGCTCCCGCGCCTGGGCTGGCATTTAGGCTTGGCAGTTAAAAATATAGGCGCGGCGAAAGTGGGCGAGAGAAACAAATAAACGTGGATGATGGCATTGGCGAGAATCAATGTATGATGCAGAACACTTGAGTTCTGTTATGTTTTTAAATATTTTTTTAACTATTTATGTTTATATATAAATAATTATATATATATATAATCAATCCGGTTTCAACACGTGAAATCGAAAACCGACAACTCAAAGAGCGGACCAACTCAGCCAGTCCAGATTCGGTTCAGTTTGCAGGAGGAAGGTTTGGTCTTTGGGCGACATAAAGACCACAAGACTAAAATAAATAATAATTTAAAAAAAAAAAAAAAAAAGGAGAGAACGTGGGGTGGTCACGGTGAGTTGACGCGGTCCGATGAGTTGGCGGATATTTTTTTTTTTTTACGTGAGCGAGTTTAGCGGTGGCCATCGACGTTGGCCGTATAAAGTGGTTGCTGATAGGCCCGGCCCGAGGCGGCCCAAAATAAACAGTACCTAAAATGGCCCGGCCCGAGCCCAAATTACCTGTGCGTCAACTTTTTGGGCCGGGCCTAGCTGAGCCGAGCCAGTGCCTTTCGTTTTCGGAGGAGAGAACGGTCGGAGTGGCTCGACTGGCTCAGGACGATGGCGCGGCTGAGCTGGAAGCCTGGTTGAGGGCTGCGACTAACTCAGGTCCAGCATCGGGAGGCTCCAGGCTTGCAGATCTGGTGGCTCGAGGTGGAATCGGCAGTCGAGTGAGAGGCGTCGGGCGGTGGCGAGCTCGACAGATGCTATGGGTGCGTGAGCCTCGAGCTGGGCTCGAGCTCGCGAGGCACGGCTTTGGCAGATCGACACGACTGAATGACGATGGCTCGCTCGTGACTTAGGTCAGGTTGGTGGCGGTGGCTGACCGAGCGACTCGTCAGCTGGCGTCGTCGGGCGTGGATTGAAGGCGGAGATGAAAGGGGGAGGTCGCGGATTTCACGCTTTCGGGTCTCGGGTTTGGGGGTTACAGACGACTTGACTTGGGGGGCAGAGCTCAAGGGCGGCTGGACTACGACGACGAAGGGGATGGTGGTAGTGGAAGGTGGCTAAAGCTCGTTTTGGCGTCGGGTAAGGGGTGGCCGAAGAACAACAGAAACCAAGAAGAAGTAGTAGAAGGAGACGAAGAATAAAACTAAGAAGAAGAGAGGGATCGTCTGTTGCGTCCACCAAGAGAGAGAGAGAAGGAGTTGGATATTAAACCCTACGGATCCGAGAAGGAAGAGTGGGCCAGCTCACTACGGAACAGTACCTGTACTGTACTGAAATAGTACAGGATCCGGTCCGAAAATTTTTCAATTTTAGACACTGGTCTGGGCCGACGTTGGCCCATTTGACAGCCCTAGTTGCCAAGCGAGATGGTCTGATGAAGTCCTAAAAACTATGAAGGGGCCTGCTGCTCATCCTTAAGCACAGTTGCGAAGAAGGAGAGGGGGCAGAAGAATAAAAACAGGAAGGAAAGTGTATAAAGAAAGAAAATAGCAAAAAAAAAAAAAAGAAAGAGGAAAAAACGTGGATGATGAGAATGAGCAAAGTGAGTGCATGTTGGGCACGCATGGTGGGGGTGATCTGTTCTAGGATGTATAGTTCTCACCCTAGAATCAAGAACCATCCGCTAGAGGCCTGTTTTGCAAAATGTGAACCGTGAATCAACCGTTTCTTTTATGAATCGTGAATCAACCGAGCCATCAGTCTGGTTGGATTCCGATTACGTTTCTACCGAGCAAAAAAATGGAAAAAAAGAAATGCGAAGGTGGGGAGATGAGGATTTGTTCATAGATGGATTAAGTACATTCACCTGAAACAGACAATACGTGAAGGTATCTTTTAGTTCTGCAACAAACACATTATCACAGTGCTAGCAAGATGGCCATTGAGGAGGGATTTAATTAAAAGAACATATATAAGGTCAGTTCGATTCGATGGTTTCATTTAAAATCAAAAATCAAATCGTACCCGCCGGCTCCATAAATTTGGAATCGGAAACCGGATCGTACTCGCCTGTTTTCATCGAAAATCAGCCAGTTGGGTTACGGTCCGGTCCGGTTTGTATGGTTCATGGTTTTTTGCTCACCCTTGGCTCATAGTAACACTTCTATACCAGAAGTTAATTTCTCTACTTCTCATTAAAAGTAATTTTTTTTTTACTTCTATTCTAAATTGACTTCTAATCAAAGAAATTCATTTAGTCACGGTTGAAAATTTTTACTTTTGAAACATTATTAACAAAATCTTCCGCGTCGATAGTTGACAAGATTGGCAGTCAGCGACAACGGGATCGACCGGCGGTGGATGGCGACGGCGGCGGCAGTGGCAACTGCTGTTGGTCGAGGCGGCGGTGGGTAGATGTTGGTCAACAACGGTGATGGTCGTTGGACAGTACGCAACGATCGGCAGAGTTCAGCAACGGTAGTCATTGGGCGGGCGACAGCAATTGATGGTCATGACGGGGGTGGACGGGCACTGGTTGGAGTCAGTGGTGGTCGGTGTGGTCGAAGAAGTGATTCTGGAGTTAATATCAAAATTGGCCAAAAACCTAACTAGAAATAGAAAATCCAACCAAAAAGTAGAAAATTCTATCATAAGTCAATTTTTTTACCAAACACGTTTCTACTTCGATGGTATTTTTACTAAACGGATTTCTTTGCCAGAAGCAGAAGTGTTATCATGGAGCCCCTTAGAGTCTAATCGTGCTGAGGAGTTGTTATTGTAAAAAATATACATGTAAATACATATATATATATATGTATATATATATATATATATATAACAAATAAAAAAAATGGAAAGGGTGAGGGCGGCTAGATGCATGTCATTTTTTTTTTTGTTGTGACCGTAAGTGCATTCCAAGATAGGGCCAGCACATGGATTTTTCCGTCTGGGCCTCTAGACGAAAGAATAGAAAGAGGATTGGGCTTGATCTATTTGAGCTTCAGCAAAAGTTGGTCTGTCTTGTTTTAATTTTTCATTTGGGCTTTTTGGGCTTTCCGCTCCCTCCTTGGCTCATGGCTTTCGTCGGGCTCAGAAGCCCAGCCCGGATCACCATTTTCGAAAAAAATGATAAAAAAAATAGAAATATTTTCGGAAAACCAAAAAAGACACCGTATTTAGGCCGGTCTGACCCGTACAAGTCTTAATTGCAAGCCTTCACACATGTAGTAGTACCGTCATATATATACTTGATTGCCTCTACATATTTTGAAATTACTTTTTCTTCTTAAGACCCATTACAAAACCTTTCTTGAAACTCTATCATACGTAAAACACCATATGGAGATACTTTAATGGATGATGCAGAGAGACACTCACTTGTCAGAAACCAAATTTATTTTGGTTCAGGTCGGTTAGCACTCAAACTGAATTGAACTAAACTGAACTAGTCAAAAAATTGCTAGTTTCTCATATTAACCGAACTGAATTAAAACCAAACAAAAAACGATTGAATTTTTCAGTTCAGTTCAATTTCGGTTCGGTTCTCAGTTCAGTTCTTGACACCCCTAGGCTCGGCAAGCTCACAAGATAGCGCAGGTTGCTTCACCCTTCAAGAACAAGTGATCTACGTTTATTTTATGGGTACCGGTGCTCGGGGGAGTCCATGAACAGCAAGTTGTTCGCAGCATCAAGATCCAGTCTTTCCACTATGCTGGCAAACAGGCCACCTCTAATGAAGAGACGTGCGTGAACAACAGGCGTTTACACTGGTCGACCTCGCTCCTCCATGGTCGTTCATCATTCTTGCTGTTACACAAAACACACTCCCACATGGTTGTTCATCATTATTGTTACACAAAACAACGTGCATTTCACACGTAAATTACATTATCTATGGTGAATAGTCTAGACTTAGTTACAAGTATATTAAGTAACTGTAGTCGCTCGAATGCAATTATTGTGGCTAACTCACCATCTATCAGCAACTAACTATGGCTTGTCCAGCTTGGAACCTTCGTAGGAGAATAGATGCACCGCGTTTTTACAGCTGAGGTCCGCAAGATCTTCTGGAGGCATGTCTAGCAAGGACGCGACATGATTGAGCACCACATGAATGTTTGCCGGATGATTCAAAGATTCAGTTGGAGAAGTAGATTCGATGCTTCCTTCATCAGCCCGGCTTAGACTACAACGAGCATCACCATCAATAACAAATGCAGGGTTCTTTGGCAATGCATCCGGCGCATCTGTTTCCAGTAAAATTCTTTCAAGAGGAACTGCTTTCAACATCTTCTTTGCCTTCTGCTCTTTCATGGACAAAAGAAATCCTGAGAACGAAAAATAAGCTCCCACTTCGACAAACTGAGGAACCATTTCAGCGGAACCTAAATAAGAGTGGAGGATGACACCAGCAGGAAAAGGCCCTGCCTCTTTCAATATCTGAAGAAGATTGCCAAATGCTCGGACACAATGGACCGATGCCGGTCTGTTCAACTCTTTTGCAAGTTCGAGCTGTTTCTGGAACACTTCGACCTGATCGTCGAAATCAATCTTCCTCCCGTGAGACCCTTTGTCCAAACCAATCTCTCCCACTGCAGCGGAAGGAGTGGCCTCGAAAAATTGCCTTAACATTTGGAACCAGTTAGGGCTTCTATCGGCGACAAACCAAGGATGGAGTCCAAAGTTTGGAATGGTACAAGGATGTTCGTCGCTCATTTGCTTAACCAAATGCCAGTCTTTCTCATGGGTTCCATTAACCGCAAATTTAACTACACCAGACTGAAGGGCCGACTCAATTAGCTTTGGTGCCATATGCCAGACCCTTGGGTCTTGCAAGTGGCAATGTGCGTCAAACACTTTCATGCCTCTGTTATCTATGATCCTGTCACCCTAGAATAGATGTCCAAGAATTAAGGATACTGCCACACCGGGAGTCACACTATTTATAAGGAAATCAATTCAAATTTCCTTTGTGTGATATTGTCGAGCATGCTCGGTTAATACACCACACAATCACACGTCTGTCTGACCAATGTTTGCTTCCCGGGACCAGCTTTTTGAGCCAACTACAAAAAATCACATTTCAGTACAATGAAGCCTCCCACTGCAAAAGAGAGCTAAAAAAGATTCGCATCGTCAACAGAAACATACATTTGACCCAAAAAAACAAAAAAAACAAACAAACAGAAACATACACAGGCGTGGGCAAATAAAAAACACTCTCGAGGGAAAAGAAAACAAAGGTGCTAGAATCTGGTTATGTTTCTAAGGAATCTATAATCGGGCTTAGCCGGTGCTTAGAGCAACGCGGCTAAATTGGGCTCGCATTTTCACTCCAGAAAACTAAGTCCTTTAATGTTGGGTATTAAAAGAATGTTTCCCATATATCTTTTGTCTTTTTTATCAGGTGAACAGCGCAGCAACATGGCATTACGGAAACGGTTCACGCCCAATAGCCGCGAAAAGAGCTTCAAACAGAAAAGGGTGCAATTCGTCGAACACTTGGTGTGCGAGGCACAACACAGAAAGCATAAAAGCCGTCATTGGCGCGACAAGGAATCATCCAAATTACGGAAGAAGAAGAAGAACAGAAACAATCATAATGGAGCTGATAAAGATTGAATTGTTTCCGGGAATATTTCCATCGAAGCGAAAAGCATACCGTTCCGCGCAGCGCCTGGATGCGAGGGGGAGAGACCAAGATGGACGAACAACCTGCCCTTGAATAATTCCTGCTGATGTCATGATCGGGGATCGGGCGGGGCCCACCAAGGGGCCCAATCTGGCCGACATAAAACTAACTAGCTATTCCCAAACCAGACTGAAAATGTTCTTCGGCCCATTTGGTGTGGACGGGTCTGGTGGCGCACATGGAAGAATCCATGGACCTATGGGCCGTCAGGCCTAATGATCAACTCCCAGTGCTGGTACGGATTCTGACATCAAAATATATAATCCAAAAATTGACAAAACCACTAATAATCGGTTGCCTAGGTCATAATCGGTTATCTAATTATCTTAAATGAGTTATTACACACCTTAATGGATCTTAAACAAGTCATTATTGGTTATTTAATTATCTTAAGTGAGTCATAAATATATCATTTTATAATTTTCTGATTTTCTATAATTTATCTATTTTTATTCTTTCTTTTTCATTTTTCTATGAAATTCAAAGAGGCGGCTCTCGCCGGACTTAGAAATAAAAAATAAAAATAAAAAATTCATGTCCTTTTAAAATCATAATTTTTCGTAGGATAAATATAAAAAAAATTTGCTTAAAATGTTTCAGAAATATCATTTTTTTAAATTTATGAAAAATAATTTTTCCTATATTAAATTGAATGCAAATGTTTTAGCAATATGGCCAAGAATTTTGCGATGCGTCACACATGTTGATTTGAGTCGGACTATCTATGTTCCGACCTGACACACTTATTTGATAAGTATAATACCATTGCCAACAACTATCATCGAGGTTGGCCGAATCATCGCCGCCATCGCGACTAGTTCGAACAATGGCTTCATAACTCAATCTCCGAATAATGGCTTTCTTTCCTCAAATCGGACCTTGAATCTAAGCATACGGCAATAATTGGTGCTCAACGAGAGAGAAGGAAGGAAGGGAGGGAAGTCAAATCTAGCGTGGTGATTACAGTGATCGTGCCGCGGTCAAACTTGGGAAGCGACAGAAGAATAGCAAAACAAGGAAAATTTGTCGAATGAAAATTAGCAGGGGTGTTAAAAATACCCGAGTCATGCGGGCCAGCTCGGCCAGAAAATTTACTTGAATTTTCGGGTCTTTTTGGGCCGGGTTTGATACTTGAGCGGTCAGATCGGCCCGCCGCAGAACTTTTTTTAACACCAATTTTTTCATTTCAATTTAATATATTTTTTATTTTTATTTTTATTTTTTTATTCTTTCATCTAATGGGTTTGTTAATTGATTTTGATTCCAAAAAAATAAAAATAAAAAGGAAAGAAAAAATTAATTCGGCTCGAATCTGGCTCGACCCAGCTCGGCACGCGTCGGTAAACATGGCCTGATTCCACAAAACTGCCGGTTCCACCAAAAGGGGGAATCAGGACCGGCCCTTAAGGGATCGGTTCCAATTCCGAGTCGGTTCCTAGTTCTGGTTTCGATTTCGAACTTTTAATGTTATTTTTAAAATAATAAATAAATAAATTATTAATTTTAAATTATAATCATTAATCAAATTGTACATTGTAATAAAATTTGAAAAAAGAGAGAGGAGGAATGAGCTCGAACTTAATGAATTATTATCAAACGCCTACATATCTTATTGGGGATAGAAAAATCAAAGCTCATATAGTTCTATTACCTTCGATAACCTCAACTTACCTCACCGTCAATCGTCGCTACCGTCGTTGTAGTGGCGGTACTATCTCCACAGTCATCATTGAAGAATTCGTGTTCTCGATCCAGCTCTTGTTGTCGAAATTTAGCTTTTATCTAATCAGTAACACAAACTTAAATCTCCACACTTTTCGGACTTAATCTTGAATGGCGAGAGTCCAAAATTAATCATCCAGCGCTAAATACTTATTCAACTGCCATTATTGAAGAAAGGATCGCTAATACTTGTTTCGCAATTAGGGAGATAACTGAAAATTGAGTTGAATGGTTATTCCACCACTTAAGAATCTTGAAATCTGCGCTATGTTCAGAATCAAATTCAAAAACAATTGTTAAATAGTTTTTTAATTCGAAAATACTATATGTTGATGCCCCTTTATGCTTTTTTTGCCTACTAAGTGAAATACCAATATCACTTTGTGAAACTATGTTGGGCAGATCCACATCCACTATCATTTAAACCATATCTATTAGAAAATTCATTATATAATGCTATAGTAGCTTGTTTAATCTCTAGTTGTATAATTGGAATATTTATTACTTCATTCAAATGTACACAATTATAATAATAAGTATTCAGATAATCTAATGAACCATCTAATTTAGTACGAGGATCGAAAATAATACCAACTAAATAGACAAGAGGAATGTTCAAATAACAATGCAACAATTTTTCTCGCATTACTAAAATACTCGAAACTAATTTAATATCTTTTTCATATTCATTAAAAACAATAGCAATAGTAACACACTCTATTAAAAATAAATACGTAGTGGGATAATAAATACCAGATAAAGTATTAGTAGCATCATTAAAAATTTTCAAAAAATCTATTTTTTTTTCAAACGTCCCAATATTGTCAGAGTAAAGCAATATCGGGAACAATATTCGAAATAAAGGAACATAATAAATATTTGTAATCAAAAGTTATAGAAGCATTTCATATGTAGAATTCCAACGAGTCGGAATATCTTTTGAAAACCTTTTTGCCGTTCTCCCATTTTGCTTACAAAATTTTCTCCACTCTTTTCATAAGATGAGTACGATTCCATAAAATTCTAATTGCACTATTGATTGGATGGAGATAAGTCACAAGAGATCATAAATCATCTTATACACATAAATTCAAAACATCATAAGCACATCCAATGTGAAAAAATTATACGTTAAAAAAGGGTTTACAATTTTTTTTTACTCAAGAACGAAAGCAGTATTTGCGGCGGCATTATCAAAATCAATTGAAAAAACTTTATTAATCAAATCATATTCTTCTAAAACTTTCCTAATTAGTCTACAAATATTATGAGTCGTATGCCTTTAAGGAAAAACTCGAAATGTAAGAATTTTTTTTTGAATAACCAAATCATCACCTATCCAATGACATGTAGCACCCATTTAAGAATTAATATTCCAAGCATCACTCCAAATATCACTACCTATATGTACGCATCCATTGATTTGTCCAAAAAAAACTTATCAAATCATTTTTTCATTTTTTATAAATTTGTTTAAGTTCGCGTGTAAGAGTAATTTTCAAAACAGATGGTGCTTGCACCACCAGCGCAATGTTTACCAAATATCTAAAATTAAAATTTTCACCATGTTAAAGGGCAACATATTCAGCTAATGTTTGTTTATAAAGTGCATTATTGAAACAGAATAAATGATGAGGGTTAAGATTGGAGAACCTAGAAATTTGTTGTTGGCTAGTGTCGATCCTGCTTGCGTTGGATGTTTTTTCATCAGATGTCGACGAAATATTCCGTAGCCATCTCCTTTACCAAGTTTGTACGTTCGCGGACAATATCTATAGATTATATCAAACTTGCCTTCATTTTCATTTCATACTTTGTTGAAGTGGTCATAAGTCGGATTCTCAGCTCTTTGGTCCCGGCTTCTTTGCTATCGATGATTATTTGACACTAGTATAAGGATAAAGACTTTCTTGCGTTAGGACGTGTTTGACTCTGTAATTGTGAACATTGTCGTCTTCCCAATATGCATATTCACGAGGATCATATTCACGAACAGGATAATTGGATTCTCCCATCGAGCTCTTTCCATTTCCAATATTTCCGCTTCCACTTGACATTTTTGAGAGAATTGATCGAAAAGTTGATTCAAAGAATTAAGATGGAATTGAGAGAGAATAACAGATCAAAAGAATTTAACAGAATTTAAGAGATTGATACTTGAGACTTGAGAGTATTGAAGAGAATTGAGAAAAATTATGAGAAAAATGAAGAGGTGTTGATAGGTTTTTATAAACTTATTTATTTATTTTTTTTAAGGAAATTGCAACAGCCAAAATGGCCGTTGCAATTTCCAACAGCCTTCGAACGCAACGGTCCGAACGCCCATTGGTCCTGGAGGAAAAGCCAAACAGCTCTTTCCAAGGGGCGTGGGCCGCGGGGTCACGCCTCTTTCTTTTTTTTTTTTTAGTGCCAGTTCCAAAAAATCAGGAATAGGAGCCGGCCCTTGAAAGCCGGTTCCGGTTCTGGTCAACGAGCCGGTTTTGGGCAGGTCAATGGACTGGTTTCGAGCTGGTTTCAGTTCCACGGTTCCAAATGACCATGTCTACACGTCGGGCCAGCCCGAGCTTGGTACTGCTCATTGTCGGGCTGGGTCAAGACCGGGCCTAACCTAGTGTGTTGACACCCCTAGAAATTAACATATAACATGTTTTTCATGTCGTAAATTTAACTTAATTAGGCCATCTATGTCATGTGCAGGGCTTTCGCTCAGATTAACGAATACCTAGCTTAGAGCTTAATTTTGAATGTTAAGGTACTTGATCTAATAAAGAAACTAGGTATTCAATTGCATGATGAGTTTTATACTCTTGTGGAGTCATCACTCCTTTTTATAAGCCCATGATAATCCAATTTATAGTAATTAGTTCTAATTGATTCCTCAATCTTGTTGCGTGGTAGGTGCCAACTCTTATGAGTTTTAATAATAAATGAAAACAACAAAAAAAAGCATTTCAAAATTCGGAGTCCAATTTGACACAAAAATTTGAAAACTAGAAGAGACTGATAAGATAGGCACCCTCCGTCACCGTTGTGATCGCCCTCCAACGACAAGCCTAATAATAAAAAGAGATACGTTAACTAGAAATCCTAAAATTTATCATGGAGGTGCAATTAAATCCTTAAACTTTTACATAGTGCAATCAAGTCCTAAAATTTATCAAAATGATGTAATCTAGCCCTTTCATTAACGCTATCAATTTGTCTAACGAAAAATGCTGACATTGTATTTTTTACATTATTTTCTTTTTCATAAGTGGCATTTTTAAAAAAAATTCCTAAAGCGGAATTTTTTTTATTGTTTCGTTCTTTAAATTTAATTTATATCGAATGGAAAAAATATAGAAAGCCAAAATTTTATTTTAAAAAGAAAACTGAAAAAAGAGAGAGATAATAATGGCAAGGGGTATTGGGTTCCGCATTGTCACTCCTCATTGTAGGAAAGGCCTACCCATTTGCCTAGATCTAAGCACTCACCCTAGACATGGGCGACACTAGGTCCTGGCGACCAGCTAGATCAGGGCGAGGCCTTGCCAGCCCCCAGCGATAGCCGACGAGGCTTGCCCATCTAGCCCATACCTAGGCCTTGCTCGCGCAGGCTAGGCTGGGTACTTAGATCTAGGCAATTTAGACATGGACAAGCCTCACCGATTCCAGGCGAAGGCCAACGAGGCCTTTGTCGATGCTGGCGAATCGATCACCTTAGCTTGAGGTTGTTGACCTCCGTCGGGCCCTTCAATAGCGAGCGCTGGCAGCAGCCACTAGGCCCCCGCCATTTTTTTTTCAGACATGGGCAAACCTCACCGCCTCCGGGCAAAGGCCAACGAGGCCTCCACCAAGGCTAGCGAATCGGTAACCTTAGCCCTAGGTTGTTGACCTTCGTTGACCCCTTGTGCTGATGGCAGCCACTGGGCCCCCGCCATTCTATGTCTCTCTTTTTTTCTTCTATTTTTATAAATAACATGTTATCTTGCTTTTTTAGCTTTTATATCTGATCTAAGAAAAAAATAAAGAAGAAAATGATTTAAAAAGCCACCTATGAGAGGGAAAATAAATTTAAAACTGCCACATTCGTATTTTTATTAGAAAAATTATCAGTATTAGCTGAAGTACTTAATTGCATAAATTTGATAAGTTCCAAGACTCGATTGCATTTTCACGATAAGTTTGAGAACTTCCAATGAATTTCTCCCAAACTCTATAAAAAGTTAATTTTAAATCAAAACAACATCTTTTTATTTATGTAGCACCACGCAAGAGAAAGGAAATATTGAAAGAAATTCGTGTCAATATTATCCTGTTACTCAAGTTGGACAGAGTTGAAGAAATTAATTTGATAAGTCGCTTTCCTTTTGGATGAGGGATTGGAGGAATTAATCCAGTGGAGATCTAGATAGGAGTCAATAAATTCACCTTAGTCGCCTACGACAATACAGAATTGTGGTTCATACTTACTCTCGACTATCGATCAAGTGATTATGGCCTCAAGCTTCATGACCCTAGAGTTTCGGGGCTCGAAAAGATATCCCTGCCACAATTACCACGTGCTCAAATCAAGCGACCATGGCCATGAACTCGAGTGATCTTGGTGTTCGCAAAGCTTGACCTTGAATGGACATGATTAGCGTCTGAGCTTGAGTACCGGGTTTTGGCTAGCGTGATGGATCCCATCTCTCTCTCTCTCCCTCAATTTGCCTTCAGTTGCTTAATTTGGCGCCCCATCGCAATATTGTGCGTATACTTGCATTTATATTATTATTTTCGACGGTCCATGTCAACAAAAATCGATCGATAAAAAGACAAATTATAAGGAAAAGACTAACCAAGAGACTTTTTATAAAGCAGAGAAATGCTTTTGATTCTAATTTAAAAAAAAAAAGGATGAATAATTTTAGGCAAAAATATAGTTCTGTATTTCAATTCTCGCCGCTGCTAGCACGAAGAGATTTGTAGTCTGAAGAGTGGCGTCAGCGAGCTTGACCAAACTTCGGTTCAGATACAGATATTTCAACCGCTCGCTTCAATCAGCTATGTCGAACGCCGTCGCCAACGGCCTCGCCGGCGCTGGAGGCGGCATCATTGCTCAAATCATCACTTATCCTCTCCAGACAGTCTCTCTCTCTCTCTCTCTCTCTCTCTCTCTCTCTCTCTCTCTTATATACGCGGAGACGTAATGGTACCGATTGGCTTCTGAACCGCGACAGGTGAATACGCGGCAGCAAACCGAGCGAGTGGCGAAGAAAGGCCTGAGCAGTGCCGATAAGAAAACTTTGCCTGCTCAGACACGGCCTGCGGCAGGCACTCTCCTTCAAATCCTCCAGGTTTTGATTTTAAAGCTTTGGTAATGGCGGTTAGCTCTGGTTAGTGAGTATGTGCACGGTGAGAGGATTTTGCATTTGACGTCAGGTTCTGAAGACGGAAGGATGGGGAGGACTGTATAGCGGACTCAGGCCTTCTTTATTTGGCACGGCCGCTTCGCAGGTGCGGAGCGAGCTTCTTATTTATCTTGTCATTGCTTCGATCAGTACCTAGACGAGTGACAAATGTCTCGCAAGGTGCATCTTCGATGCGTTCGGGAATTACATTTGCGAAGAGGATTTTGCTTAAGGTTAATTTTGAAGTTGATTTGGATTGAGTGCTAGAGAGAGGTCTAATTTGCTAGTTTGATGCAGTTGGACTTGCCCGCTATACTAGCACTAATTACATGATAGCTTGTTAGTGCCACTGGCATTGGATAGTGGAATAAGAAAGACAATAGTCGTCCCTTCTGGACAGTGACCGAGGAGAGTTCTGTGATTAGATAAGTGTGTAAATGGGGATGGTTGATCGCTGTGATACTAGACTAAACAATCTCCTTTTCCCATCCGATAGCCCTTTTTAGGCTTGTTCTACTGTTGACAATGGCAATGTTTGACTCGGAAACGTGTATGCGTCTGAGAGCTGAAACACTGTGCTAATATTGGAAGACAACACAATGATGAATGACAAGTAGTCCGTACAATTAGATTGGTAAATGGAGGCACTTTTATTTGTATTCATATAGTACAATTTTTCTTGTTGATTCTAACTATCTTCTCTAATACTGCCAGGGAGTGTACTACTATTTCTATCAGGTTTTCAGAAACAAGGCTGAGACCATTGCCGCTGCCCGTAAGGGGAAAGGTCGCGGGGATGGAACCGTTGGCATGTTCTCTTGGCTTGTTGTGGCAGCTATTGCTGGGTGAGTAGTCAGTTCTCATAATCATTAAGGATTTCTTTCCAATCTACTTCATTTTGGGAGAGTTTGAGGGTGATATAACAGGGCATGGAGGCCGAGCTTGATCATACCAATGCCTTCTTGGTTCATCTGTCAAGTAATAGGATCATGTTCCTCCAACAAATCGTGTCATCTTTTATACCTTGTTTTGCAGGTCCTTGAATGTGTTACTGACCAATCCTATTTGGGTTCTCGTCACTCGGATGCAGGTGCCTTTGATTCTTCATTCACTTTATTCTCTGTCACTACACAGGGGTTTAGCATTGCATTCTTGCATATGAGATTGGTGCTCAGCTAATGAGGTCCCTCGTCTTTCGATATCTCTCACTTGTCAATCTTTTGTAGCACTACGGATCCAGCACTAAGATTCCGCATGCTAACTTTTTTACTATCGTTCAAACAGGCACTGAGTACCCAGCTGAAGAAATTAGTAAAAAGGACGTCATTTTTTTATATGTTTTATCATTGGGAGTCTTTTAACTCCGCCTATATAGTCTACATAGCCTGTCCCAAGCCAGGTAAAAGAGGAGGGTCCCGTAAGACGTAGCGAGCCAGTTATAAAAAAAGAGTTACGTTTATGAGATGAAACCTATTGATATTATCGGCGCCCGAGTGTAGCGAAAAATGATCAAGAGTCTTTGCACCAAGATAGGTGGGTGCAGGGGGGTAAGGAAGCTAGCCTTGAGCCATCATTCTCAGAGTGATGCGCTACATCAGTGCCCAAATGTGGTGATAAATGAGCAAGGGTCCTCACACTTTCATGGGTGAGTGTGGGGGGCAAGAAAAGCCCAGGGGGTAGGGATTCGATAGGGGAGTTGGAATATAAGAACCTTAACGGGTAAATTGAGGGAATTGACAGATACTTTTGCTAGAAGAAGAGTGAATATTGTTTGCCTGCAAGAGACTAAATAGAAATGAGAGAAGGTTAAGGAAGTGGATGGCACCGGATTCAAGCTATGGTATATAGGCGCAACAAAGAGTATAAATGGAGTTGAGATTCTGATCGATAAAAATTTCAAGGATAAAGTTGTTGATGTTAAAAGAATAGGAGATATGATTATTTTAGTTAAGCTAGTAGTGGGGGATTTGATTCTGAATATCTTTAGTGTGTATGCCCCTCAAGTTGGATTGCAAGCGTTTGAGAAGAGCAAATTTTGGGAAGATCTAGAAGAGATTTTTAGGCAAATATTACACGAGGAGAAGGTATTCATAGAAGGAGATCTAAATGGACATGCCGGTCAGAGTAGATGAGGTTTTGATAGAGTCCATGGAGGTTTTGGATATGGGACTAGAAATGAGGCTAGCGAAGACATCTTGAGTGTGGCATTAGCTTATGACTTGATGTTGGCAAATACCTTTTTTAGGAAAAGAGATTCACATCTGATCACTTTTCGCAGCGGTCAAAATTGTAGTTAGATTGATTTGTTTCTTGCAGAAGAGAGGATAGAGTCTCGTATGTAGATTGTAAGGTATACCCTGGTGAATGTGTAGCTACACAATATAAGTTGGTGGTCTTAAAAATTCGGTATAACAAAGTACAAAAGATGAAGAGAAGTGCGCAGCACCCCAGAGTAAGATGGTGGAAGTTACATGAGGAGAAACAAACAGAATTCAAGGAATGAATGCTACAGGAAGGACCGTAGCAACTGGAGGGCGAAATAAATATGATGTGGAATGAGATGTCTAACTGTATCCAGGCAATGGCAAAAGGGGTGTTAGGGGAAAGTAGAGGAAATGAACATCAAATAAAGGAAATCTAGTGATGGAATGAAGAGGTGCAGGAGGCAATTAAGCAGAAGAAGTAGTGTTTCAGATGTCTACATAAACGTCCTAATGAAGAGAATTTGCAAAAGTTTAGATTGCCGAGAAAAAGTGCCAAGAAAGCTGTTCGAGATGCCAAAGGCAAGGTTTTCAACGATATGTACAACAAACTTAGGAGCAAAGAATGAGAAAAAGGCATTTATAGACTTGCCAAGTCAAGAGACAAGAAAATTAAAGACCTGACACAGGTTAGATGTATCAAGGATGAAAATCAAGCACTCTTGATAAGAGATGAAAACGTTAAGGGCAGGTGGATGAGCTATTTTGACAAACTTTTTAATGGGGAGAGCGATAGAAGTGAAGTGGATTTGGAAGATGCTTCTGATGATTCAAATAGAATGTTTGTGCATAGAGTTAAAGTACGGGAAGTTAGGGAGGCATTAAAAAAGATAAAGATTAGTAAAGCCTTGGGACCCGATTGTATTCCTATTGAAGTGTGGAGATGCTTAGGGGATGTAACAATAAGTTAGTTGATTAATCTTTTTAACAAGATCCTCCATACTAATAAGATGCCTAATGAATGGAGGAAGAGTATACTTGTGCCTATATACAAGAATAAGAGGGATATCTATAACTGTTCTAACTATAGAGGCATCAAGCTTATGAGCCATACAATGAAGTTGTAGGAGAGAGTTATTGAGTATTGTTTGAGAATAGAGATCAAGGTTTCTGTCAATTAATTTGGATTTATGTCAGGAAGATCTACCATGAACGCTATTTTCTTGATACGACAATTAATGTACAGATATCGAGAAAGAAAGAAGGATCTCCATATGGTGTTTATTGATTTCGAGAAGACGTATGATAGGGTTCCAAGAAAGGTTCTGTAGTGGATTCTTGAAAAGAAAAAAGTAACTTCCAAGTATGTCGAGGCAATTAAGGACATGTATGACGGTGCTACTACATGTGTGAAGGTTTGTAATGACACATAAAGTTATTTTCAAATCACAGTAGGCTTACACTAAGATTCTGCTTTGAGCCCTTACCTTTTTGCTCTGGTTATGGATGAGCTAACAAAAGATATTCAAGATGAGATGCTGTGGTGTATGCTGTTTGCAAACGATATTGTGCTTATTGATTAGACCAAGGCTGAGGTCAACACTAAGTTAGAAGTATGGAGAAGCACGTTAGAGTCTAAAGGATTTACGCTAAGTCGAAGTAAGACGGAATACTTGAAGTGTGAGTTTGACACGGCAGGAAGAGGGGATCAAGAAGCCGTAAATATGCTCGGACAGGAGGCACCTAAGAAAGATACATTTAGATATCTGGGATCAATATTGCAAAAGGAGGGAGAGATTGATGAGGATGTAAGCCATAGAATCATATCAGGTTGGATGAAATGGCGTAGTGCATCAGGATTTTTGTGTGATCGCAAAATTTCTCTTAGGTTAAAAGGAAAATTTTATAGAACAGCAGTCAGACCTGCCATGTTATACGGAGCGGAATGTTGGCTAGCACAAAGGAAACATGAGCATTAAATGGGAGTAGCGGAAATGAGGATGTTAAGGTGGATGTGTGGTCATACAAGGATGGATAAGATAGGAACGAAGAGATTTGACGAAAAGTTGGAGTAGAACCGGTGGCGGAAAAGATGAGAAAGCATAGATTGAGATGGTTTGGGCATATCCTCTGAAGGCCCTTAGATGCACCGGTACGAACATAATTTTGCTATCGAGAGGATAACACGAAGAAAGCAATAGGTTGGCCGAAACTTACTTGGGGGAAAGCAGTAAAACAAGATTTAATAGAGTGAGAAATAGATTGGCGTACGGTTTGTCTTAGAACGGAGTGGAGGAAGATTAGTAGTATTGTGGAGGGGTAGTGGATAGATAGATAGATAGATATATTTGTTCATTTATTTTTACACATTTATCTCTTTTCTCTTGCTTGATTCTGCTTTTATTTTTATGGTTTTTTTGGGGTTCATCGACTGCCGACCCCAACTAGTTTGGGATAAAGGTGTTGTTGATGTTGATGTTGATTATCATTTGGAGTCTTTTGATGAATATATAAGAGTTTTGTGTCAAATAATCCTAATGGAGCCATATGATCTCTTGTCATTTAGTAGATACTGTCTTATATGGAATCTTCCAATTCTGATAACTGCCTTATATTTTACCCAAATCATCATTATTGGTGGCCTTTACATGTATATGATTGGCCTACTTTGCTAAAAAAAAGTTCTGGGGGAAGCTAGTGCTATTTAGAAGCATGACTATAACCTTCTAAAAATGCTGGTTTCTGGGATGTCAAAGATAAAGCAAAATGAACTTGATTGCTTATGCAGTAAGTACAAGCTATTATAATTATTCTTACGAGGTGTATATAGACTCCTCATGAGGTTTTTGGTTTAAAATCGTGATCTATGTTTGATGGTGCATTAGCTAAATGTAGTTCTAATAATATTTCCTTGTTATTTGAGCATGTAGACGCATACTCAAGCAGAAAGAAAAATAATGGAGGGCAAGAAGGAAGCTCTATTGGCTGAAGCATTGGAAAGGGGTTGGGAAGAATCTACTTTACACGATAAATTGGCAGAACTTGAATCAGTGAAACCTTGTCCATATGGTACTCTTCAGGCGGTTGGTATTTTCTGTATATCCACCTCTACATTAAGCGTATGCTTGTCCATCAATATCATTCATGATCACTGACAAACCCCATCAATATCATTCATGAGCACCGACAAACCCCATCAGTATCATTCATGATCACCGACAAACCCATCAGTGTCATTCATGATTACTGTACAAACCTTTCTTTTTCTCTCTTTAGAATTCATATTGAATGCAATGCCACGGTTCTTTCGCAATCTCTTGTACAGTTCATCAGCTATGATGGAGATAACGTGTTCTTACTGCATCATCGGACTGCATTTAATAGTTGCTTCAATGAAAATTGCAATTTTTCATATGTTCCAGACTGTCCTTTTTAGTCCTTTTTACTCTTGGGATAAAAGCAATGTTGATGTTGATATTTATTTTTATATAGTTATTTCTTTTCCCTCAGTTGGTTTTTATTTTATTTTATTTATTTTTTTGGTTCATCGACCGCCGACCCTAACTGGTTTGGGATAAAGATGATGTTGATGTTGATGTGAAACATATCTTGATTAATGACTTCACTGGATGGTCATGCAAACCACTTCATGATGTAAATATGCTTGTGGACATTTTGATGCCTTATGATTTACATGCATGCACCCATGCAAACATTGCATTTATACATAAGTTCTTGCACAATTTCATGTGCTTCAGAATACATTAGACAGTTGATATATCATCACTCTGTTAATATCATGAGACTCCTAACAAGTGCTAAAAGATTTCCTCTTGACAAAATTTTGTGCAAACTCAGGGAAGTCCTTTTATCAAGAGCACACAGACAGATTCGTGCATACGCACATTCTACAGCATAATCTTCATCATTCAAAGAAGGATTTAATTTGTGATGTTGTCCAAGCATTTAATGTTTTAAGAATGTTCCTTTGAAAGTGTAAAAATCGGCTGATTTCTGTGTAAATAATTGGATAAGTATTCTCTCTTTTTTGTTATTTCTTCATTTAAGTGTTGTTAATGAAGTCCCATGTTTATGTATTCTTACTTTTCATAGGCTCAAGAGGTGCACAGGGAAGCAGGGGTTGCTGGATTCTGGAAGGGTATTATTCCAACACTAATAATGGTCAGTCAATTGAATCTGCGCTAGAATGGATGGGACCATGCTTCGTTTTTCTTATTCAGGACGCTACTGTCATTGTTGTGTAAGCGAGACCATTTGTTGATAGGTTTGCAACCCGTCAATCCAATTCATGATCTATGAAACCTCCTTAAAGCACTTGAGAGCAAAGCGTTCTGCTAGTAAGACGGGGTTGAAGAATGTGACTGCTTTGGAGGTACATCACTCTTGTTTGGGATCATGGACTTATGCTCGGAACACTACATTTTAAGTTGCTTTTATCTTCTGGTTAATGGATGTCAAATCAACTCCCTCGTGTAAAATAGATAGCTGTGGCTCTTTCTCAAATAGGTCTTCTTGTTGGGGGCTTTGGCAAAACTTGGGGCAACCATCTCAACATATCCTCTGCTAGTTGTGAAGGTAATAATTTTGAACTCTTTGCCTCTTAACCTAAGTCCTGACTTATAATTCACTCATTCTTCTGTGTTTCACCTCTCTCTCTCTGTGGGTGCGGGTGCTTGTGTGTGGTGTGTTAAAATTTCAAGTTAGCTCTAAGCATTAAATCAAGTAGCTTATGTCCTGCTGTGGCATTCTTAATTGCTTGTCTGTTGAGTAAAATGGAAAATTAATCAAATACTGCTGGATTCTTTATCTGTTTGTTTTCTTGGTCACATGTTTCAATGCTGTCCACCTGTACTCCACTTTTAGAGGCCACGCTAAACATTGCATCATGGGTATGCGATTTAATACTGGAAGGTCTGCTTGTCTCTGATTCTCATCTTTTTTTTTTCTTTTCCTTAATGCATTTTCAGTCAAGGTTGCAAGCAAAACAGGAGATCGGGGGAAATGTTGCTTTGAGATACACAGGTACTTTGTATAGCGCGTCAAGTTATATCGTCCCTTTTCATTTTAGTTTTATCTTTGTGCTTGATAGTCTATCCCTCATAAAGCTTGGTAGGGTAAAAAAATTATTAGGTAATTCCTTTTTTGCTTGGATCATTAAATAGTTACGGCTGTGCTGGAATACCTTAAATTCCTTACCGAACCTTATTAAGCATAAATGAAAATGAAGTCCTCTTCATGTGTGTTTCACACATGTAAAGGGGACACATTGATAATGTGAAATATGAAAGTTGGGGATGTGTAATTTTCTGTTGTCGATTTGAGTGCCATCCTTCTACATATGCTTGTGACATTTACTTTTGTCCCTGGAATAGCTTCTGTGGCCTAGGATCTGACTTGATCTTCTTACAATTATGCTGCTGATATACACTGTTAATAAGATCAGATGTGCACATATATACCTGTAGTGACATTCAATCTGTGTACACTTACGCCTACACTCTCTTCCATGATATTTTGGGTTCCAAATGTTTGTGGTTCATGCTCTCAAAGTTTTAGAGGAAAAATCAAGTGTTTTGCGGTTACTGGATTCTGAATATTTTAATTTCCTGTGTGAGATCACTAGCAATCAGATAGGTTGCTGTTAGCTGGTCAACTAGTCAATCATCCGTGCTAAGTCATTTTGATCATGCTGTGGATAATCGATGGCCGTGCATGCTATTTAGATTGTAGAGGTCTTGGGGCTAGATTTAACAAAACGAGAAAATTGGTGGAAAATAATAAAGTGTGAACAGGGAGAAACAATTGTGAAGTAAATGTTATTGTGGTTTTAAATTGCAGTGTAAACCTTTTTCTTTGTGTATGCCAAAGTAATTTCCCATTACGCATGTTAGTAGGATGGATCAAACTTAGTGAAAAATAAAGTGTACCAAAAAATTTGGTCAATGTGCTGATCCTCCACCAATCAATCTGTTATGAGCATCATCATTCTAAAGTTCATTTGGTACATGGATATGACCATTGCAGTTGTTTGGTCTGCCTTCTTTTTATTTGTTGTATGCATTCATCTTCATTCTAATTTTTACAGTATTCAGTTTTACCAAAAGCTACTATCAAATACAGGTACATTTGATGCAATCATTAAAATTGTCCGGTATGAAGGAGTGCAGGGATTTTATAAGGGTATGAGCACAAAGATAGTACAAAGTGTTTTTGCAGCTTCTGTGCTATTCATGATCAAGGAAGAACTTGTCAAGGCTTATATGCTGCTGGCAGATAAGGGGCAGAAGGTTATGTTGAATTTGCCTAAACGATCACTCACAAAGATATAAATAAATTAATTATATACTTGTCAAGTTTCACCTACCTACAGTATTTGCATTGCCTGTCGATGTGCAAATATTATCAATACAATTGTGTTGGACTGCTTTTTGGTTCCTTAAGTAGGTGATAAAATCAAAATCTTGTACTTAAGCTGCCCTGATTATTGGTCCAACCAATTAATTTTTGTTCTATTTTACTCTGCAACTAGTGCATTTAATTAACAGTAGATGGTCAATATTTAAGAAATGTACTCATCTCTGGATAGTATGGTTCCATTGCAGCACCAAATTAGTTTTCTTGCATGTCTGTACATTTATGTGCTGTCCCTTCCAGCATTATTCAGTAGAGTGGGCTCTGAGAAAGGGAACATGCCCAGGTTTAACTTTGGTAAAATCCTAACGTTTAGATTGAATGTCTTCTCTTTTGCTTTATCGAAGGTCTAAATTGATCTACCTCCATTGACACCTGGGCTTTCATAGTCTGAGAGCATTCCTTTTTGATTGTTTACATAAGTGTGCTGTTTCATTAATTGCTGCTCGGTTGTTTTTGAAATAAGCTGTAAACTTGTAATCTCCTGGTTAATCAAGACTCTGCATAATGGAAACAATTTTATTGTCAGAGTTTGGAAGAAAGGGATTTTTCTTCATAGATTTGAAAAGTCTCTAACTATGCTTAGACCTGGCAAAACTGTTTAGCTCATATTTGGGCAATGAAGCTTCATCAGCCTGCTTTCATCTTTTAGGCTCATCAGGTGGGTGTTCATGCATGTCTAATCAGAAGTTTGCTACTGGCTAGACCTGCTTGATATATTTTCACCATTCTGGATTGACGTCAAAGATATGAACTGATTGATTGGGAATGACAATCCTGAAGAAAAGAAGTACAGTCAACTGTGTTTTTGCTCGAATTCTTCTGCACTCATCAACTAACTAACATAATATGCAAGTTGTTGGCAAAGGCCCACCTTGCTCCTTTTTGTCTCAATAATTCTATGCTGGACATTAGATTCCCCCATTAAATTGAAATCATTTTCTTTTGCCACCAAGGATTTAATTTGTTGTAGTTCAAAGAAGGTTGCGTTTGATTACTCTAATTACTATTTCTAAAATTTTGTTCACGGACCTCAGGGATCGATATTGAATTTTGGCACTTTTTGATTTATTCACGACTATATTCTTATGTGTGGGATCACGAGCATGATCAATGAGGAAGATTTCTGGAGGATAAAGTGTTGATGACTATCTTTCACTCAAGAATCTATGTCAATGCTGCTTCTCTTGCATTCTTTGAGTGAGAACTTTTAAGAAATTTTCAATAGCAAAGACTTGTCAAACTTTCTTTGAAGGAAAGTCCTACATATGATGTTAGCTTCCCAAGTAATCTGGGAAGAACATAGAGTATTCTTAATTTAGCACATAAGATGCGCCCAACAAATGATGCTGACAGGTGACAGTGATTTGAATTCTTGGATGCTTCAGCTCTCAATTTTTTGTTAGGTTGTGAGGAAGCTTAGACTTGCTCCTGACATCATGATCCGTTGTTTCTGACTTTTCTCTAAGGACAGAAAATGTCCTTGCACCTCCAAGAGCGATTAGGTCCCCTAGACAGACAACAGAAGCACATTATTTCCTTGGCAGCGAAAGCTAAGTCATTTGTTTAGATGAGCGTTGGATGTACTTACCTGCTTCTTGTGTCATTGTGGGAATGATGGTCTTCTCTATCCTTTGATAAGCTCTGCTTTAGCTTTAAGTTTCTTTTTGCCCTACCCTCATTGTCCATATTTGCATTTTCGAACAATATGTCTTGACTGTATGGTTCAACAGTTGCATCATTGTGCTGTATAGAAGATACTGACAGCCACCGATGCTTTATTGTTTTCCTTCTTGTGAGAGGGACTGCATCAGCTGGTGACAACGTATAGTTTGCTTCCACATCTGGGAATGTTTCCACTTTGTTCTCCTGTAATGAAAGTCTCTGAATAGATAGATTATTCTGGGATGCATGTGTGGTTGCCTTTTCTTCTCCTTCTGGAGCATTTGTGTTGCTTTCTTCCAGTTGCTTTTCTGGTTCTGGAGGGCCTGGAGGCAAAACCTTGCCTTTATCCTGGTTTTTGGCATAATTAGAACTGGTGTGGTAATTGGTCTCTAGAGGAGATACTGTTCTCTGTTGCTTTCTGAAATGGCTTGATTCTCCAGCTTGTATTTTCATGGTTCCAACTCCATCATATTCAACCATTCTCAAGTCAAGTGGCTCCAGACTCATATTTATTGTGACGGGGCACCCCAATGCATTTTGTAAGGCCTCAGATATGCTTTCTTCACACATCTCAGCAGTTGTCTTGTCTTCAGGTTTCTTGAAGATCAAATGCACAATGGCATTGGCTGTTGGAGTGAAATTGAATATAACTTGAATGATTGGTAGTTGATATATGTCATTAAATTGGGTTCTGGGCAGAATACATTACCGCTAGCTATGGTGAATGATGCGAGCTTCACTTGCTGGCAGAGGAATTGCCTGATATTTGTGCTTTCTACTGTTTCCACCATATCCATCCATATCTCTTCAAGGTCATTTAGTCGCGCCAACTTAGGCTCCTTTTCAGATTCTTTTCCTTTGCAATTTTGATTCTCTTCCATTTGTTCCATGGTTGTGCTTTTGTCACTTCTGTCTACATCGTATAGCTCGGAAGTTTCACTGATGGAAGTACACTGCATCGAGATTCTATTTTGGGTTTGCTTATGATGCTGTGCATCTATTGATCCTGCATTGTGCTTGCCATTTCCAGCTGCACATTCACTTCAGTGAGCATGCTTACCTATGCTTAATCCATATTATTCCAAGGAATTTTCCTGTTTATATTTGGTCTATGTACCGGAACTGATAACATTTGAGATTAACAAGTACCTGAGGGTAATACAATGTCCTCTGGCATGATGTTTCTCAGAGAGAGATTGTTGTGGTTGTCTTGTGAAGCAATTTGTAGAAGAGCAGCAAATAGTTTGGTACTCTGGTCAATGAAGGATCTCGATTGCTTCTCGACTTCAACAAGCACTTTCAAGGCGTAGCAGAACCTCTCTGATTTATTAGTAACTGCAAAAATATCAAAAGCTCGGCTGATATGAAGATTTCATGCATGCTATAAGTTGAAGTATCTTACCGAGGTTTGAGCCAACTTGCTGCACTCTCTGGTCATTGCATGTGGTGGTCAATGATGATGAGCGGGAATTGGTGGCCGCGGCGTTTGAAAGTATGTCTTTGATGAGAGATGCCAGTTGGGACACCAGGGCTTGTGGTTCCACACCTGTTCGAATGAGCTCTGTTGTGAGTTTGATGGTCTCCACTGTGTCCCCTGATACTGCTGCCCTGAGCAAGTCATTGAGCTTGTCGCAAGGGATTAGGCGTACCTACAGACACAAGGTTTAGGCAAAAAATGTATTAAAGAGTTGGCTAACAGAGTCCTGTTTAGAAATGAAAATGATGGAAAACGTAAAGCTGTGATTGATGACGCACCATTTCTTGAACCATAGAAGTAGTGATTCTTGACCCTACTAAGGATAACTGATCTAATATGTTTTCTGCTTCTCTCAGGGATCCTTCTGCCTTCGCGATGATCAGCTGCAATGCTTCTCTTTCGAGTATTATACCTTCTCGTGCAGCGATTAGTGCGAGCTTGAGTTTGATGTCCATATCCTTGAGTTTGGGAAAGAAGTACTTCTGGCACCTGGATGATACCATTGTGGGCAAGGTATCTATGTCTACGGCAATCAGGACAAAAACTATCTTATTACCATATATTCCTTCTACTATGCCCAAAAGTTCATCCCATGCATCGGCAGTCAGTAAATGACATTCTTTGACGATGAAGACCTTAAAGCCTGGTATTGCATGTGCAAATGATGTGCTCTGGATGAGTGTCCTTATTCTTTCGAATCCAGCAAATCTGCTTCCTGTACACAACTCCATCATGTAAAGGCTTCTTGAGCACCCTCTGCAGTTCCAGCATGGCCTAGAATGTGCTCCGGATTCGCAGTTCAGTGCCATTGCTAGTGTCTTGGCGGTTGATGTCTTCCCAGTGCCACTTGGGCCGTGGAACAGGTAAAGGGACGCAACCTTATGCTTCTGAATAGAAGTAGACATTGCCTTAATAATGATCTCGTGACCTGCTATATCCTCGAAACGCTTTGGTTGGTACTTGAGACAAAGGCTTGTGCTCGAATAGTTCTCTTGTTGCCTCCGACTGGTTTCCGCTCCAGCCTTTTGATGATGGTGATGTCCAACAGTCGGATTATTGAGATTCATTGCCGAGATGGAGAAACTTTTTTGAGTCATGTCGTCCCTTGAATAATCCTCTGACGAGATCACACGATCCTCGAGGGGATTGAGTTTCGGAGATCTCCTGCTCTTGCCATATCCATCCACCGAACTTCTACCTGCCACGACAATTGCCTTTCTTCTTCGAGCCTTTCGCATTCTTGACCAATGCCAAGGAACAGTCCATCCTTTACTTTCAACTTTGTGGCTTGACCCAACCCTGCCCTTTCCTTCAGGCAACTCAGCTAAACCCGAATAAGAAGAGCTCCGCTGCATTTGACCCGAACTCAACGAACGCTCGTGAGATGGATCATCATGGTAGCCCGACAGAGAACTTAGGGATCTCTGCCTATTCTTCTTGGTCGGCTTACTCGAGGCTCTGGCACCATCGGCTTGATGATTTTTGCTCATGGCGTGCTATCTTCAGCAACACAATCCCTGAACAGAAGGTACGAAAGTTTTCTTTGGGGTTGACCATTCACTAGAATGAATTAGTGGGTAATGAAAAAACGAGCAAGATCCTCAAGACATTTAAGGACCCGCTCACCTGACTGGCTCATGCTCATGAATATGAAAATGGCCGGCCATTAGGTAATACAAATCTTTTTTAGTATCGGTGATGGGAGAAGCCGATGATTGCTCTGACAGACCAGCTTGGGATTTTTGATTTGCAGAACTCAACAGGGCCTATGGCCGGCTAATTTCGCAATCCAGGTATGCATCAGTGAGTCACTTTCTAAATGATGCATACGCGCGCGCACATTAATATACATATTGGCATCATTAGTGTTTTAAAATAATAACTATGGGATTAAGTTTATCCGTCGAAAAACTATTGCATGCCGGACTTGCTTTTTCTCCATTTGGACGCTGATTAGCTTTCGGAATAGATTTATCAAATTAAACAAGAGTTGCATCGCTGTCATCCGATGTTCGATTACCTACTTTACCGCTTCTAACCCTGTATAACCTATGTAGGTCCGACATACCTCCGAGGTGAGAGTGTCGGTGTCGGACACCAACACCCGTCCGAAACCTCTTGACACCCGTGTCGATCGCATTGACTGCGTGTCAGCATTTCGACACTCGGTCAACGTGGTCAACGCTCGTGTCCGGCGTGTCGGACACGTGAAGCTCCTTAAAAAAGAGAAAAAACTTAATATCGGCAATTTGGATTTTGGAACCTTAGATATTGTAGAACTACGATCTCGTTGTCACTTTTTCCTTTCCTTCTCTCTGAGTTGCGGGACTCGTCTTCTAAAAATTTAGTCTTAACTACTTGGCAATGTTAATTTTCAGTTTTTTTTTATGAAAGATAAAGCCTTCTAATCTTGTTTGGTATCCTTTGATGGTGTCACGCCTTTAACTTACCTTTGAGTTTTTCAGAATATGATATCTTTTTATTTTTTTACAATTCTTGAGTTTGTTAACATAAGTGAAATCTCGCCATCTACGATTCGAATTAGTGCATATAATACATATTTCGACTTTATTTATTTTTTTATATTTTTAAAAAATATTTAATATAATGTGTACCTGACATATCGAATTTTTTTATTTTTAAAACATGGCGTGTCGGCGTGTTGTGTCGCATGTCGGTGTCGGTATCGGTGTCGGTGCTACTTAGTATATAACATCCCTCTCTAATCTCCGAGAATTATGGATAGTCCCAACATGTTTTTATCATGATTCTTCTAAGGAATTTTACATGAAGCACCAACTCACTGGTTTTTTCCTTCTTCTTTTTTACACCATTCATATCTATCGCCACTAAATAGCTTTTAGCAATGGTGATAGAGGCAACTTCTATAAAAGAAAATAACCTATCGTACGATGGTCAATTCAATCTTAAATATTTTGATCATTTGTCAATTTAGTCCTAAATATTTCAATTGTGTCAATTTAGGCCTATGCCTTCTAAAGTTTTACCAATTTAGTTATAAACCTATATTGACAAAAATAACTACATTGACAAATTATCAAAATGTTTGGGATTAAATTAGTAAATGGGCAAAAGGCTTAGGACTAAAGTGGCTCAATTGAAAGGTTTATTATTGATTTGACAATTCATGAAAAGATTTAGGATTACAATGGCATAATTAAAGTTTAGGACTGAATTGACAGACGTATAATATGTTTATGACTTTTTGGATAATTATCCAGCTTGTTTATTATTGTTGAGTCCGTGTCCATCCATTAATCTTGACATACAATAACAATGGAAATACACAGTTTGGTGCTCATAGGTGGTTACAAGAGATAAGCATGAATTTGATTATTTAGACAAAGATTCTGAATGAGAGGACGATTGCAATTTTCTTCTCTTTATATATATATATATATATATATTTATTTATATAAGGCATACTTTAAATATTGGGACAACCTTATCAGTAACATGACAACGTTTTAAGGTATTTCTTTTGTCAACATGTGATGATTTGTAGAAAGTGCGGTATTCGGGCGATGAGTTCACTGATTTTGGTGGGGTTCGGCTTGCAAGTAGTTTAAGCATTGATGGCTCCGGGCTCTCTGGATTTAGTTACATTTGGCGTAGTTCGTGGCCGACCTTTTTTGATGCCGTTTGGAGCCTTGTGGGGGGTGGAATCAAGTGGTGGGTGCGGCTTCCCATTTTGGCGGGGTGTTCGAAAGAATTGGAGGATGAGATGATTGTTGGACCTCTGACTTTGTTCCCATTTGAACATGGGAAGTTGGTCTATTTTTATCTTAAACTGTTAGGTGGAAGTAAATGATATGAAGCGTGGAATTTTGATTAATGGGAGGTGGCCCCACATACACTGATAATACCGGCTTTAATATTATATTAAAAAGTCCAACTTAAAAACTTAAGCTGTCAGATGAAGTAAGACCACATGAATATAAAAAAATATATTATATTCGTTATTAGACGATGTGAGACACAACAAGGTTTAGAAAGAAGAAAATATGAAAAAAAAATTGTAATCGATAGATTTCTGAAGTTATATGTGAAACTTTAATATAGTTGGTGAAAAAAAAAAGACTGTCAACTTGATTGTTAGATAGCTCATTAATAAACAATCAATACCATCAGAGATTCACCAACTTTCAAATGAATGGGTAAATTACCAAGTCTTCTGAAATTTCGAAGGAAATCATCAGTACATACTACATAAATCTACTAACATTTGAATATTTTCTTTTACTTTGTCACAAGTGTAGTTAGAAATGACGACCCTTTAGAGGTTTTACCAACATCCTATAAATTAGTAAGTTGCCAACTTAGTATAAATCTTCTCTATAAATCGACACATTACCAACCTCTTTCAAGTTCCAAGCGAAATAGGAACTATATAAGAAATTTGCAGATGTTCTATAAAATTAATACGAATTTCTATGTGAGATTTTACTAACATGTTCGGTAATCTATAAACTTATATTCTTTCAATTTTTATGGGCGTGGTTACTAATATACCATTATTATATTGAATTTACCAACATCTTAGTAAATCAGTAAGTTACCAACTTCTTTCAAATTTCCTAATTGTGGATAGTAAGATGCTATAGCTATAAGAAATTTGAACATATTGTCAAATTTACTAGTTTTCAATTTCTTTCGAATTTTACAATTGTGGTTACTAATTTAACATGATGAATATACTGTCGTGCAAAAGAATTAGTATGTTGCCAACTTTACATATGTGGATAGTAATTTTTATGCAAATGGTTAGTTCCTGACATCTATAACCAGTTTAACTAGTAAGTGTCATGAATGTACCAACATATATAACTGACTTCTTTGACTCTTTACTGGTGCGGTTAAAAAGTTACAAATATTATAAGGAATTTATTAATGTTGATAAACTGTTTTCAATATCAATGGTTAATTATTAATCATGTACTTTAAGAAATGGAAGTGCAATGATTATATATTTTAACTATAGTCATATTTACATGAAAGAACGAATATTATCTAGTTAATTGCAATAAAAAGTCAATATCATGATGTTGCTTAAAGTTTTTATAATGAACTTAAATTAATCTAAAATTGTAAGCGATTTTTTCCCCATAATGTATATTTGCGCTATGTGCACTACGCGCGTATGCAAAGTTGACTAGGCATGACCAATATACTGTTGGGTCAAATGGCCAGGAACTTTACTTTTGTTTTTTTAATTGTCTTGGATTCAAATTGGAGCACTTCAAGGAGAATCACCGCACCAATATAGCGAGTCTCTATTAAGATTTCTCTGTGAAAAGGACTAGGTTTCCCCCCCCCCCCCCCCCCCCCCCGGGGAAAAATACCTGTCACATATTAGAATATTCGAGAGGTATATAAAATACTCTCAAATGCTAAATAACTGCGAAATAAAGCAAAAACTTAAAAGCACATAACAAAACGTAGTCTATAGCTAGCAGTATATTCTCATCTCTCGTGAACAAATCCGTCATAATAATCATTCTACAATCGATCATTAGATTCTGTAATGAGTACACGTCGAGCTCTCCTGCTCCATTTGCAACGGCTTGAAGTGTGCATCTAGGGAGCCTTCTTCTAACATCAGTGTGAAGTGTGGTCTCTAAAATTTTCTCTTCTCTTCTCATATAACATTGGTTCCTCGACTCCTGAAATCTTCTTGTTAATTTGGTAGTATGGTGTGGTTTAGTATGCTCTTTATTTGCCACTTTGGTAGAACTTGTGAATCAGGAATTTCTCGTATTTTAAGGGTTGAGCTTCAAGATTGAACTTGAAAGCTAAGAGGCAGTCCCCTGAAAATGGCCAAGAGAGCATGGTATTGGGATAGCATACCTACTTTGGGTTCAGGCTTGTCTTTGCTTCCTTTCTGCTATTCATCGCCATCTTTTTGCAGAGACACTAGCATCAATATGTTGAGAAAGCACATATTAAATAATTATAAGTAACTTTCAAATCTATATTTGAATTTAGTTTGAGAGAATATAACGCCCCCCCCCCCCCCCCAAAAAAAAAAAAAAAAACTCGATCCAAATCTAAATCAAGAGAGGAGAGTAGAATAATCTTGAAGAAATTGTCGAGCAACGTCACAAACATCCTCCTCATTGGTTGTCGGTCAGACGAATGGCTGAATCGATCATCACGTCCACTCAAGATCAGTTGCAGAAGTTTATTCACAGACACAGACTCCCAATTCAATTCAGGAGAGAAAAAGAGAGATAGACACAAGAAAATCAAAAATAAAATATGCTACAAAAGAGGGAAGAAGAGGGGGGAGAGAAGAGAAGGAGGGAGGTAGGGAGAGCTCTTTCCATCCCTCCCTTAGGGGCAACTCAAAAAGCTAACTGGCGGCTGCTAGAAAGAGAGAAAACCCGTGCTGAAAGACAGAGAACATGAACAAATAAAAAAGGATTATTTAAGATATGTAAAATTATGCAAAAATTAAAAGAGATATAAGCATAGACGAGAAGTATGATATTGTCAGATTCTCTATTTTTCTATTTTACTAGCATAATTATTTGTTTAATCCAACAAAATAGGAAAAATTAATGAAAAAGTCATAAATCCATTGTAATTGTGTCAATTTCATAAAAAAAAATTGTTAGTTTAGTCTTAAATATTTTACAATTGTGTCAATTCAATCCATCCAGCCAATTTTGGTTGGCCGGCGCTGATGTGGATAATAGTTGACATCGGCTTTTCGGTGACATAATATCTTAATATTATTTTGAATTTTTCTTCATTTTTTTTTCTTCTCCTTTGGCTAGTCGCTGGCCAGAGGAAGAAGAACAAGATCGAAAGAAAAAAATAAAAAATAAAAAATCAATTATGTTGCCAGATAGTTAGTGCTGGCTAGCTAAAATTAGTTGGATGGATTGAATTGGCAAAATTGCAAGATGTTTAATATTAAATCGGCAAAAAAAAAGTTTATGATTGAATTCACACAATTATAATAGGTATATGTCTTTTTTGGAAAAATTTCCTAACAAAATGTGAATAATTCTTGTGCATTGGCTGACCTAAGATTTTTATCGGGGTGATAAATTCGGATTGGCCCAACTAGTCTTGACATATTTTTGAGTTGGGAATGCCTGGGCCTAAATTTTCTTGGGACGTGTCTGGTTAGACTTTTAGTTTTTACTTTTTATTTAGTTTAAATCTACCGGCAAATGCATTTTTGACTATTTTTAGCTTGTAACGTCTGAAACTTTCACAGTACATTAATGTTGTTGCATAGGTTCATAGTTATTCTTTCATTGTTTTTAAAAGGCTTGCGCTATTGACACATTCTAAATTGGCATAACACACCCTTTTTATTTGACCACAATTGCAAATAAAAATACCAGGGGTGGATGTTGTTATTTATTGAAAAAGAAAACACTACACATTGTCATGAAAATAGGCCCAATGACCATTTGTGAGAATTATATCCAAAAAAAAAATTTGTCTCATAAAAAACCTTAAAATTTTAATTTTGTCCCAATTCTACCCAAAACTTTTACTTTTGTCCTACTTTTACTAGCTTAGTACAAAAAAAATCAACTTTTACTTTTTTCTTAATGTTACCCAAAACTTTTATGTTTGTCTCAATTTTACCATTCTAATACAAAAAAAAAACCTCAATTTTTAATTTTGTCTCAATTTTACTAACCCTTAACTTTTACTTTTGTCTTAATGCCACTCAAAACTTTTATTTTTGTCCCAATTTTACCAGCTTAATATAAAAAAATCCTCAACTTTTACTTTTGCCTAATTTTACCACCGTTAGTCTTCCGTCTATAATTATCATTAGTTAATCTTACGTGACATTGTCACTTCATTAATGAATTATACCTCAACAAATCTGACATAATTTTTTTTTGAAATTCTCTTCTGTTTTTTGCTACTCCTATGTATTGCCGAGAGATATATAGTCACTAAAGACAACGCATTTCGTATTCTTTTCGGCACCTTACAGCCCAAGAACCAGCTAGACATAGAGATATTCTGATGAACTTTTTAAAGTCTCATCGTCTCTGAAACCTATTGTTTCTAAATTTAAAAAATTCATAGGTAAATTCGGCAAGAAAATTTGAGTCACGTAGGATTAACTAACAGTAATTATGAACAAAAGGTTGACGGTGGTAAAATCGGGCTAATAGTAAAAGCTGAAGGTTTTTTTAGTATTATGCTTGTAAAATTGAGACAAAAGTATAAATTTTGGGTAGAATTAGGACAAAATTAAGAGTTTGGGGTTTTTTATGGGACAAAAAAATATTTTGGATATAATTGACACAAATGCTAAAGTTAGAGGTTTTTTTTTTTTTTTGTATTAGGCCCATGAAAATATAAGTGTATTTGTATTAATCAAAGGAATGTCGTTCTGTTACATCACCTTATGTTATTTTGCATTCGTTTTTGTTCATACTTAATTTTCTCTCTTATTTATTAATGTGCTTAAGCTGAATTCTCCGAAGGAACTTTTGCAATAAGTTTGAACCTCGTTGGTAATCCTTAAACTAACATAGCCCAAATCTAAGTTGTAATCACGTTCACAACTTTAACCCATGAATTCCACTGAAACGGAGGAGTTATTGGAGATCGAACTTTAGATAGAGAATATATAATTGTTGTAGCTTTATAGGCATCATTATTTTTATTTAACTTCTGTTAAATTAATACCCGATTTTTTAGGACTCTGTCTCTCGTAAAAAGAATAAAGGACTTCTTTTATTTGATATAAAAGAAGAAGAAACAACAGTTTAAGGAAAGATGTATAAAGATCCCTAGTTGATCGATCCATAATAAATTGTATGTTTTATCTCTTTCATCAACCTTATCATTAATAAGATTCCGTGAGAGCTATTTTTCACCATTTAAGTAGTAGCATGCGTACGACCAAAAAAGTAATAGTAGGATGTGTTTAGAGCTATTTGAGTGAAGGAAATCCCATGAGCAATTTCAATTTTGGTATATTCAAATTTTGGCAGTGTTGGATTTAAATTGATCTAAGGCAGAATTTGACAAATAGGCAATTGGAAAACAAACAAAAGTCCGTTCTATTCTAACTCGACCACAAACTAACCAAACTTAGGCTCCATTTATTTCTTGAAAAATGAGTTGTTTCTGAAAAATAGTTTCACGAAGTCAATTTCCAGAAAAAATAACTATATTTTCCGAGATTTGATCGAGATCTGAAAGTGAATTGAAAAATATTTTTCGTTATTTGGTAAGGAAAATTTAATTTGATTTTTTGCGTCCTCTTTTGGTCAAAAATTATCAATGTAGATCTGGTCATCTGTGCCAAGACCGTTGCTAAGGTGGACAATTTTTCTATTAAAAAATCAAAATTTTCAAAAAAAAATTATTAATTTTCTCTTTTTTCTTTTTTTTTTAAAAATTCTTCATCAGTTGTGGTCGGTCGCTAGCATTACCATGGCAGAGGAAGTAAAAAATAAAATAAAAATTTAAAATAGAAAAAAATATAAAATAATAAAAATAAAGGAATAAATAAAAAAATAAAAAAAAATAAAAAAAGTATAAAAAATGAATGCAAAGGAAATGAGGGAGCAAAGATGAGGAAAAATAGTTCTCTTTTCATAAAGATAAAAATATTTTCCACACTTTTGAAGGAACTTTTTTTCCATAATTGGAAAATGTTTTCTTAAACTAATTTATTTTTTGCAAATTAAATAAAGAAAAATCAATTTCCTAAAGTGGTTTTCTTAAACTAATTTATTTCTCACTAGATACGTCCTCATTCAACGACTGAAGTGTAGTAAGTGCATTAAAAATCCTAAAACTTGTCACAAAAATATGAATGAGTCTTAAAACTTTTATGAAGTGTGCTTAAGTCCTAAAACTTGTTAAAAAATATAATCGAGTCTTAAAACCTTCAAAAAGTACAATCAAAATCAAGCCCTTCCGTTGGTTGCATTTTTGTTTTTTTAAGTTTTAGAGTTCGATTGTACCTTCATGGCAAATTTTAGAAAGTGATTACACATTTTGAAAGTTTTAGAACTCGATTATAATTTCGTAGTAAATTATAGGACTTGATTGTACTTTTTGAAAGTTTTAAGACTTAATCGCACTTTCATGGCAAGTTTTGGGAATTTCAATGCACTTATCCACAAAAAAAAAAAAAAGAACATTGGCCAACAGGGTTCCAAGGTATTCGAAGCTCTTGTTGAACAGCGGCTTAGAGCTTATAATCCGGGTGGGCTGCAACTAATGACTTGATCTTGGGAAATTTTGGGACAAGATATTATTCTAATTTGTATTCAGACATATCCTACAAAACCGATGATCATGTCTAATGAGAACAATGCCTTTGACATGACTTATACACGCATGATTCTCATGTTAGCACTTCTTTCTGAACATCAAGATTGGTCTGACTCGAGTTAGCATAAGATAAATAGATTTATCTAGCGTACCAGAACAAGGCCATCTCACAGGCACTCCCTGTTGAGATTTTCGGAATATCACCAGGCAGATATTGCAGAGACCGAAAGAAATAGATGTGATCATCCATGAGCTTAACCATAGATCAACACGAACTCTTCCAGATTAAATTGACTTACAACTTTCTGATATGATTTTGTCCAACTGTGCTTTAAATGGTACATACACATAATTATAAATCAAATGGAAAAATCTCAAAGTAAGGAGTGATAGGTAGAACACATTTCGACAGAAACAATACAGATTAGTTTAATATTTCAAAAGGCCAAATTTGCACATTCAGGCTGCAGCAGTAAGAATGTGAAAGTAATGCCAGACTAGTGAAATAGGCCGGATGAAGCATCGTGCATATTATTCTACTACCCGAATCAAATCTATTCTACATTCTTCTATGACTACTAACATTTAACTAATTTGTTTTACAAAAGAAGAATGACGAATTTCCACTTTTTGGTATGTTATAACATCCAAAATTTATCACGTCACCTTGTGATAAAATCGTTTACCGTGGCGAGAAAACCAAATCAGGAGATTTTTGATGTAGTCAGCAGCACCTGTTGCAGCATTCTAGCTGCAAGACGACGAGTAACACCACCGGCAACACGCACCCCCAAGCTGCGCACCTCAGGTTGCTGGAGGACCTGCTCCAAAATGTATCACCGATTACAGCAATAGGGAAAAAAGATTGTTGCCAACGTTTCCCAAAGTCAAACATAAGGATATCCATGCATCTGTTTAGCTTTAAAGTCCATGCTAAAATTGGACTAAACAGTGTGCTTCCTTTAGCGAATTATGCCCTCAACTATGAGGTCCCATCCACCGAGCAATTATTCTGTCAACCTAATACATATATTAAACCGCATCTATACTGTCAAATCTGGTGGGAGTCACACATGACCCATCAATTTTAATTGTTCAGATTCAGCTTAATACATATATTAAATTCATCGAATAATTTCTCCACTCATACCACCTCTTAAAGGTCACATCAACTCAAGCTCTACTCTTCAAAATGACGATTTTGACAGACTTTTCCCCCCTTTAGTGGCATGAATCCATCTTGGCAAATAGTTCCACCTAAGATTAAGTTATGCTGATATAGTTTTATTGAGGCTGTCCTCGCAAAAAGACGGACTGAAGAAAGTTAGAGCTTAGTATATTTACACCTCAATAAGGATTTGGTAACATTAACTCTCTGCAGTTTTCCAAGAGCTTCTTTCTTGCAGCAAAAACTTTCAACACTTGTTTTACTTGGTAGTTCTTTGATCGAATTCTACTTTTAAGAGGAGAGAAGCACAATTTGCCACATCCACTCTCTAGACGTTTATATTTGCACCTACTAAAGTCCAAATATAAGAAAGCAGTATAATTTGTCAAAATAGTAGAGCATCATCAAATTACAGTATATCTTGAGTTTTACCTGTAAAACAGGGTGTAGAAGCCCTGGATCAAAACTCTTAGAGGTTTGCAAGAGACCCCATATCCTAAAAACCTGATCTCGAAGATCCATCAGGCTTTTCAGTTCAACATTGCTCATTCTGAAGGGTCCATTTGCATCTGAATTGGGCAAAACCCTGATAAAGTAGGGAATAGAGTTGTAAGCGTCGATAGCTGAAGCCAGGACAATAGCGTCCATGACATGAACAGCCTCCTTTATGACCAAAACTCGAAGTTCTTCGCCATGTGGATCCAATAACAACCTTAAAACAGGTTGTAAAACATCCTTGGTTGAAAAATCTCTGTCTTTTCTACCCTGGACAAGTAGGTTTTCAAGTCTGTTCCACCTTCACAAGACAAAGATTTCCGTATAACTAAACCAAATCAACAGCCTCAAACAACAGGAAAGATGGGCTGATACATACCTAAATCTCCCATCCTTGAACAGCAACTCTATGAGCGCATCTCTAAGATATGGATTTGGATCAGTAAGGAGTCTCTTAGCAAAGTACGGATACGATGCAGCCAGCACCTTGAAATTAGGATCAGCATGGAGTGCTAATCCTTCTAATACAGTAAGCGACCTCAATATCAACGCATAATATGGTGGAACTGCATATGACGTCCCAACAATCATATTTCAAGAAAAAAAACTTATGTACTGATCTGTGCATGGACGAAATGATGTAGTTGTTCCATTTAGGTAAATTCAAATTATATGAGTTTGCTCTGTTTAGTTCAAAGGGAAGGACACACCATTTTGCCGCAAGAGAGCTATAAAAATTAACCCAGGAGCTAATCGAGAAGTAATTCAGAACCAGCAAATGATATACAAGACCAAATATGATATAGCCACCAAGGTAGAAAGTTGATCTGTACTCACCAGTAAATGGATACTGATAGAAAACAGTTCCCAGACCATCCACTATCGATTTGAAATTTAATTCACTCACAGTTGCATTCAGTGCATCATCAAAGAAGCTCTGTAATGCGGGCACAATGGGGGAAACATCAACTTCAGATGACAAAAAATCCAGAGCATAATAGTCCCGAGCCATAGCTTCATAGTCTCGATTAACCAGGTGCACAATATGACTGATGATAGCATATCTGGCTTGCTCTGGGGTCTCACTCATCATCCCAAAATCAATAAAAGCAAGTCTTCCCTCAGGTGTCGCCAAAAGATTACCGGGATGAGGATCTGCATGGAAGTATCCAGACTCAAGCAATTGTCGGAGGCTGCATTGTATTCCTGTGCTAACTAAATCCACAACCTTTAGGCCATGTCTCTCAAGGGCGTCCGGTTCATTGAGTTTGACTCCAGTAATCCACTCCATAGTCAACACTTTGCCACTAGTGTAATCCCAGTATATCTCTGGTACGACTATATCTTCTTTGTCAGCATACAATTTTTTAAACCTCCTTGCATTCTGCCCCTCCTGCAGGGACCTGCCAAATTTAACAATCAATGGAGAAATACCTTGTACAAATTACTAAAGCTTTTGCAAACAAGCAGTTCATGGAAGGTTGGAAACTAGTGTTGTCGTAAGTGTATACAGAAGAAAGAAGGTCGAGGTACTGAGATGCTTTGCCTATCAGCAATGATTGAACCTAATCACTTTTGCACCTACTGAATTGCTTATCAGAAATCTAACCTGCGCATAGTTGAGCTCTTGATACACTTTTCGTGCAAATTCATCAACCAGAGCAACAACATCTGAGGTAATGCCATTGACGTACTTATTAATAAGAAACGCTAGTCCTCTGATAAGATAAAAGTCAAGCCCAATAGCCTCTTGAATACCAGGCCGTTGCACTTTGACAGCTACTAACAGTCCACAATACTTTAGTCGAGCTTTATAAACTTGGCCCAAGCTTGCAGCAGCAACTGGAGTGGTGGATATGGAGGAGAAGATCGAATCAAGCGGCAGCTCCAGTTCACTCTCTATACATGCAAACGCATCTGAATCTGGGAAAGTTGGCAATGTATCCTGGTCAATCGTAATGACATTAAACATCTTCCCAGTGCCATAATGGTCTATACTTAGGACACCCATACAGAGAAAGAAACAGAGAGTAGGTGACATGTATTATGGAAATTCAGTCTGTGTTGCAACTGATTAGATAAAGATGACCTTAAAGCTGCAAAGTCATCATATTTAACACTTCCGCCTGGATGCTGCTACATGATAGCTGTCTGCACATTCAATACACTCACAAGAAAACAGAGAAATCATTATTTGCTGAATCTCAACAACAAGACAGACTGAGTTATGACTTGCCTAGTCATGTCGGCAATACGCTTTCACCAAGCACAGGTGAGGGACAAGCCTAACTATCAACACAAGAACCCACAGCACCCAAACCTATCAATTTCTGTGGTGGTTGAGAGCTAATTCATGTCTCATGATTGCAGCAGTAGTTCATCTCATCTCATGTCATTTAACTAAAAACAGTTCTTTCTGAAAAACCAGCCGAAACATGGTATTCATGTAATGTAGAGTTGTGCTTCTACATTGAGTCCGAATTAGCACCACGAGTACCTGAAGTTGAGAGAGCTCTTCAATGTATTCAGGAGGACAGATATCAGGTCTGGTCGACAGCCCCTGCCCTATTTTGACAAATGTAGGCCCTAACCGTGTCAATATCATCCTCAACTCCACACCTCGCTTCCTCCTGTTCTGATCAACCCGACCATACTGTTGATCGATTAGGAGCTTCAATGCAAATATGCCAAAAGCTATCAATACATCCAAAGCCCTTCGCACGACCTAGCCACAATTAGATTCCAGTTAGTCAGCTCGTCAAAGAATAAACCACGACTGAAATTGAAAACCACAGACCAACTCTGGTATGGGCACACATCAATCAGTAAGCATACTCCCTCAAAATGAAAATTCACGATGAACTTCACCAGAGACAAAAAGACAGCTCACACACCCATCTTCACGGACGAACATTCACGAGCAAACAAAGTCGACATCTCCGAATCAATAGACAGACAGATTAAAGTTCGGCTGCTCAGCTAATGGTCAATAACATTCGCTGCGTCAGAATGTAACGCAATGCGAAACTCAAGGGAACACTACGATCAGTACATACACATTCTCACAGACACACGACCACGAGCAAGCACGTCGATGTTGTTTTTGTGTGTGTGTGTGTGAGAGAGAGAGAGAGAGAGAGAGAAAAGAGAGAGACCTTAACGGGACGCGAACCGTACTTGCGAGCGAGAACCTCGGGGCTGTACACCGGAGAATTCACAGCGCGAGCCAAGGCTCTGGACTCGGCTTGAATGTCCGCCGCTCGATCCGCGGCCGACACGCGCAGGATGGGGCCTCCGCCGCCGGCATCCGCCGGCAAACCGGGAGGTCGCGCCTCCAGCAGCGCCGCTCTCGGGGCTCCGACCCTCGAGAACCGCTTCGGAGCTCGAAGACGAGCCGAGAAGGGCGATGGTAGAGTAAGAGGAACACTCATGGCTACGGCAACCAACGGCGGCCAGCGAAATCAGAGAGCGAGAGATGGGCGAATGGAGGAGGCTTTTTGTCGAGCCGGTTGAGCTAACGAACAAGGCGTTACGGAAGGGAGGTCGCGTCGTCTGCTCTGGCGTGAAGTACGGAGGCGGTTGTTAACTTGTTGCAGGCTCGCAGGTCGTGTTCTTCTTGCGTTTCCCTGTCTTACAAAAAAACGAAGTAAGCGACACGTCAGAGAAAACGCTCGTATGTTCTGGTTTTTTTTTTTTTTTTCGGATGTTTAAACTTTTTTTTTAAATTGCGATGGTTAATTAGATAGACATTCGACCCAAAAAAAAACATTAGATAGATAATATTTGGCGGTGAAAGTTACAATGAAAATCGACACCCGTGATGGATTTTGGCTATTGGTAGTCTTATTTCTCTTTTATTTTTGTCTCAACTTTTTAAAATAGTTTTAATGATGGATATGCTTTAATGCGAAAAAACTTATCCGCTTAAGCCTGATTATTTCTTAAACTAATATTTAAAGTGATTGAATGAGAATGAATAAGAGTCTCATGAGATTGACATGAAAGAATATGGATGATTATATCGGGTGGGAAATTGCGCTATCATAAGAGGCAATTGTCTACCTCCATAACTCTCCTATGTCCAACAAAGAAGCCTTTCTTAATTCCTACGTTCATCAAAAGAGATTTACCTTTTGTCAAACGACGGTTTGGGAAGTAGGAAAGGCTTTCCAACCTTTAGTATAACTATATTTCTAGGATTTCTCTTCTGAGCTTCTCTGCATAATTCCCCCCCACCTTACACGCTCCTTCCTATAGTTTCCCAATCGAAAAAAAAAAGAAAAAACCCATTAGGTTTGCCTTCCTACATCTATAGTTGTTAAGTCCAAATTCCATCCTGATTCAGTAAAGTGAAGAATGGAAAATGACTTGCTGAAGTTTGGCAAGTTGGCCCCGGCACATTGAAAACTGCAATAACCCAATATTCGGGAAGTGGGTAATAAGACTATTCATTCCCGAAATTCGATAAATAGTCATGAATCGATAAATTCCCAAAAACCATAAAAAGCCAATGAAAAATGGTCAGAAACATAAAAGGTAAAGGATCAACTAAGTTAGCCATGTCAGTGACAAGTTATGAGCAGAAAGCGAAAGTAATGGACATGAGCAGATTATATGAAGTTACTCAAAAAGTTCAAATTCAAAGTTATTGTAGCAGCTGAAGATCAATTTTGACGGAAAAAGCAATAAAGAACACGGGGAAAAAGTGGCGGTTATTAAAGGCGCCAATATTCAAGATTTGAAAGTACAAAGATAACCGACTGAGTAGTTGCAAAATAAAAGAGATACAAATATTTATAAGGAAGAAGGATAAGACAGATCAACGACACATGCAAAAACTTACTCAGTTTCCTCTACAACTTAGTTTTCATTGTTCTATGGCTTTCCTGCATTTTCAATTCCCGCAAACCAATTTATTTCCAAGCCATTTACAACTTTCCTAGGGTTATTGTAATGTGACTCAGACCTTTTGTTGATCTCAAATCCATCTACGATCGACTCATTTCTATCCACTTCCATATCTACTCCTTGTGAGTTGTTCTTTACTAGAAATTTCTTTGAGATTTGAGCCACAGGACCCTTATAATAAAATCAAAGAATGAATTTCGGTGAAAGATAGTCCATGTTGTAAAACGAGCAAACATCCTTTTGGCACGCCCGGTGGGACCATTTGTGGTAAGATTTGAAGAAATGGTGAAAACCATAAATCAACCAGGATGAGCACAAGTTGACAATGTCAACAACTCAGATGATGGTGCACGATCAAAGCATTCAACAACCAATCAGGCTGAAGAAATAGCTCATCATAATGCTGATATATCACGACGATTAACTGACGAACAAACTCGCATGTTGGCACCCCGACTCTACATTGGTAGCCACGAGGATGTTTGAGGAACAACAAAATGATCTCACTAACCACATGATGAGGCATAATATGAGACGTGATAAGGCACATGGTGATCAACGCTTTAAACGAAATAATATCTCATCCAAGTACTTCCCCTCAAGTTCCACCTTTTTATGCAAATTCTTTGGGCACTATGCCATTCACTCCAGCGTTGGGACCTCTCAATGTTGAGTATAATGATAGTGGGTGACAGAATTTACAACCTCCTTTGAGAATTATACCAAGGCTAGAGAATCCAACATCAGCAAACCTAGTGAATTGAGTGAGAGGTTATAATTTCCCTCAGACTGCTCCCATTGAAGTTAATGCGATTACCCTTCTGTTCCCTTTCCACAATCGGTGTTGAATATACCACCAACACTAAATATGTCGAATGTTGAACCTATGAGGCCTCCTATAGCCCAACCATACCCACATATAGTAAAGAACCCTTTCTATAGGCCACCATCACCCATTAACTTCAATGTGAAACATGAAGGGATAAACAGACCTTAACAAGTTGACCCCTGGGGGAAGGATCCTTGGATGGGCCAACATAATGTGAGGCCATAAAACCCACACATAGTGGCTGAGTTGGCAATGCAGCAGTTAAGAGCTGAAAGAGGAGCTCCAGGACTTGTGTACAATAAACCACATCCCGACTGAATAGACAACATTACATACCAAGGGATTTCAAGACACCGAACTTTGTTGTGTTCATAGGAGAAGAAGATTAGTCAGCTGTGGAACATGTAGGTCGTTTCCTAGCACAATGTAGAGAGACTGTGACTAATGAATACTTGAGGTTGAGGTTGTTCCTATTGTCTTTGTCAAATATAACATTCACTTGGTACACGAACTTGCCTGCAAACTCTGTTCAAACATGGGCTGAGATGAAAAGACAATTCCATTCTCAATTTTACCGATTGGTACCTGAGGTAACGGTAGCCGATTTAGCAAGGATGTATCAATACAACACAAATATCGTAGATCGATTTATTGCTCGTTTTAAGAAGTCCAAGAAGAGATGTCTGACTTCTCTCACCGAGAAAGAATTTACTGATTTGGCCTTCAACAGGCTTAAATTTAATCTCATGGAAAGGTTTGAAGGATAAGCCTTTAATGACCTCTTTCGGTTAACTGCTTGAGTCTCCAAGTATGAAAGACAAGATGTCGAATAAGGATAATCGGCAGACAGTGGCCTTTGTTGAAAGTACCGAATTTAGTGATCTTGCTGAAGAAGAGAATGAGATAGTAGTGACAACCATGGTACTTGAGAAGTCATATGTGTGCTCCGCTCTTAAGCCAACTAGAGTGAGAGATGTATCTAAGTTTAAAGCTAAGGAGACAATCTACTACTCTTTTGATATCTTTAAACTAGATGAGATATTTGATTTGTTATTCGAAGATGGGCTGATCAAATTAGCTGAAGGACAAGTGATTCCGTTAAAGAGGAGTTGGCTGGTAAAAGATATTGCAAGTGGCACCATTCTATGACTCATGATAAAGTGAATTGCATTATCTTCAGAAAAACAATTCAAGAGGCAATTTGGCAAGGCAAGATCAAATTCGCTGAAGACAAAGGCAAAACTCCAATGGAAGTAGATAGTAATCCTTTTCCAAGAAGATCGGCATGGTTAATGTCCATAAATCACCAAGATATTATGATAGAAGACTTTGTGCTCGATGTCAATAGGCTTTGAGGAATCAAAATCGATAAGTTCCCAAGATTCAGTTCATGAGAGGTATTATGGGAAGGTATAGGTCAGGGTTATTCGTTTGGAGAGAAGATAGACCACAAATAAGGTCTAAGGTAGTGTCAACTAGACATTCTTCTTCGTAGTCAAAGAAGGAAGAATCTCATGTCAAAACATCCGATGCAAGTGTTGGAGAAGAAGTATATTGGAGATCAGACTAATAAGAAGGGGATTCACCTTGATCAACTAAGAAAAGATTCTCCAGATCATGAGACCAAAAATCAAGCTCTCAAAAAGGATGAGATCCCACGAAAGCTTGAAAAGAAGAAGAGTTTATGGCAGAGATAACAAAAGGGGATCCCAAAGTAGATCTGCTTGAAGAATCAAGCGAAAAATTTCAATATGTGATATACTATGGAGACACATCTTACTATCCACCTCCATCGTTGCCAGGTGAACCGACTTGTTGGGGAAATGAGTTCGACGATCCACCACCAAATCTAGCCCTACAGGATATGCAGAAGAAGAAAACAATTAAGGTTTCATACGATCCCCTTAAGGATAAGTGGTCAGTAGCTAGGATGCCTAGTTAAACATCTTACCGAACCATTAAAATACACTTTCAACGAATGAGGAGTAGGCAAAGAAATTTTGAGAATAATCGGACTGGAGATATGGCTCTGCGAGCTTCAACATCCAGACCAATTAACAAAAAAGGCAATTGAGTTTGGAGACGAAACCCTTGTGAGAAAGAACATGTCAAACTGGAAAGAGCCTCTACATTTGGTTCGAGAAGTTATTCCTGTCTTGAATTGAAAAAGGGAAAAAAAAAAAGGTTCAAGATACATCCTAAACAATCAACTTTGGGCAGTTTGCTGTAACTCTTAGCTCGAAGCATCGAGGAAAAGCATAACAAAGAAACATGAGGTCTCCACGAGAGGATGGTAAGGGTTGCCGAGCAGGTTAGTCCAAGATGCCGAAGGAATATCACTTTCCAATGAGAATGAATATGGTCCATGCAAAGCTTCCGCCTGAGTATGGACCATGTTCAATAGTGAAATAAGTCCAAAGCACATCTCAGAGAAAGAAGTGGCAATGGCAGAATTCCAATTCCTTGATAAAAAGGCTATCAAGTTGAAAAGGTATAATTGAAGAAGGCTAGACACTTGAGATTCTTGGTTATTTCAAGCAGGGTCGTCCTGTTAGCAAGATCTTTATAGATGCAGGAGCAACCTTGAACCTGATGTCTTACAAATACTTTAAGAAGTTGGGGAGATATGATGAAGACATAATCTTGTCAAATGTTTAGTTGTCTTGTTTTCTTGGAGAAGTTACCGAGATCAAGGGGTAGTTGTGTTTGATGTAATTATAGGATCCAAAACATCAAAGACTGCATTTTTTTATGATAGAGTCAGATGGTTCGTACAATTTGCTGTTTGGGAGAGATTAGATACATTCCAATCAATATGTACCTTCAACACTTCATCAGGTATTAGCATTTTGGAATAGCAAAAAGGTGGAATACGTTGAGGCAAGTTCAGGACTTGCTTTAATAGGTTGGACTGACATGCACCAAGAACGTTGAGATTATCAATGTGAAAATCATGTTGTTGAACAACCAAGGACAGAATCATAGTCCTTTACTTATTTCAGCTTTGGGGATAGTAAGATTGAGTGGATCCCCAAGTCTAGCCTGGCATTAGAAGATCTACACGGTCTTTATGGAAAGTGAGTTTTTATTGCAAGGAGTCTGTGAAAGCTACTTCGCATACTTGGCGAAGATAGCCCAGCAAAGTGTTGAAGCTTTAGATTGCATTGAAAAATGTGAGGAATCACTAATCAGAGAAGATGGCAAGTCAATAGAGGTTCAAGACCCATTACTGGAGGTTGATATTGGAGAACCTGGCTATCACCGATCAGTATATATAAGTACTTTCTTACAAGGGGGCATGAAAGAAGACCTGATCAACTTAATCAATGGGTACAAAGATTGCTTCGCGTGGGATTATCATGAGATACCTGATTTGTTAAGAGATGCCATTGAACACCGACTTCCAATTAAGAAAGGATTTCGCTCACATAAACAACCAGCGAGAAGATTTATCCCATATGTAGTTGATAAAGTCAAAGAAGAGATAAAAAGGCTATTGAAGGAAAAATTCATCGAGACAGCTAGGTATATTAAATGGTTTTCAAATGTTGTTCCAGTAAAAAAGAAAAATGAAAAGTTGCGAATCTGTATTCACTTTCGAAATCTCAACAATGCCACTCCTAATGATGAATATTAGATGTTGATGGCATACATATTAGTAGATTCGACGTCGAAAAATGAGATGATGTCCTTAATGGATGGTCATTCAAGTTATAACCAGATTTTCATTACCGATGAAGATGTCCCGAAGATAACATTTAGATGTCCTGGGGCAATCAGGATCTTTTAATGGGTGGTCATGCCTTTTGGATTAAAGAATGCAACGGCAATATACCAGCAGTTAATGAATTTTATCTTTTATGATATGATTGGTAAATTTTTGGAAGTCTACATTGATGATGTAGTGATTAAATCAACTTAGGAAGATCATATGAATTATCACAAGCAAACTTTTGTTAAGATGAGGAAGAACAATGAAGAAGATGATGAGTTTCAAAAGATCTGAAAGCGAGAAGTTTGATCTTGTAGGGACATTTGTATATATCAGCCTGATGTGAAAATGGTTGAAAATGCAAGGGTGCGAAACAAGGCAATGAATTAGCGGCTAAAGCAAAAAGTAAGCGAGAAATTTGATCTTGTAGGGATATTTGTATATATGAATTGAAAGAATTTTAATTCTTTTAAAAAGAGGCATATGTTGACGCCAATAATAAACACAAGTACCGAGCGGGCATCAAAGTCGTTAAGTCCTGATTCGATCTCGATTCAGTAAAGTGAATAATGGCAAATGTCTTATCGAAGTTCGTCAAGTTGGCCTCGGCGCACTGAGAACTACAAGAACCTGATATTCGGGAACTAGGCAGTAAGACTATTCATTTTCGAAGTTCGGTAAGTAGTCATGAATCGGTAACTTCCCGAAAACCATAAAAAGTCAATGAAGAAGGGTCACAAACATAAAAGGTAATGGATAAACTAAGTTAACAACGTCAGTGGGAAGTTATGAGCAGGAAACGGAAGTAATGAGCATGAGAAATGAATAAGGGTCACAAACATAAGAGGTAATGGATAAACTAAGTTAGCAACATCAGTGGGAAGTTATGAGCGGGAAACATAAGAGGTAATGGATAAACTAAGTTAGCAACGTCAGTGGGAAGTTATGAGCGGGAAACGGAAGTAATGAGCACGAGCAGATTATGGAAAGTTACTCAAAGGGTTCAAATTCAAAGTCATTGTAATAGTTGAAGATCAATTTTGACGGACAAAAACAATGAAGAACATGCGCAAAAAGTGGTGGTTATTGAAGGCACCAAGATTCAAGATTTGAAAATACAAAGATAACCGTATGAGTTGTTGCAAAATACAATGAGATACAAATATTCAGAAGGAAAATGAAGAGGGAGAAGGCACATCAACAACACATGCAAAAAAATCTCTGAGTTTCCTCTACAATTTAGCTTTCATTGTTCTATGACTTTCCTGCATTTTCAATTCTCGCAAACCAACTTATTTCCAAGTCATTTGCAACTTTCGTAGGAGTATTGTAATGTAAACCAGACCTATTATTGATCTCAAATCTATCTAAAATCCACTCATTTCTACCCACTTCCATACGTACTCTTTGTGAGTTGTTCTTCGCCATAAATTTTTTGATGATTGAGTCCCGGGATCTTTATAATAAAAATCAAAGAACGAATTTATATTCATGAAGTGAATTTTCACTTCTAAAGCTATGTTTCCCCAATTTGAGAAGTTAAAAAAAATTGCTTATTAACTCAAAAAGTACTTCTTGGATAAAAAAATCAATAATTACTTCTCGTCTCACCCTCTTTTCGACCACGCCTGCCTCTGCCAACCTCCGTCGTCGCCCACTACTAACCTCACTGTCGGCCAACAAACACGGCCACCCACCGCCCCCTGCCGTAAATCGCAAACCATAGCCTCTGCCGACCACCATCAGTCGTCGCCCATTATCGACCTCCATTGGCTGCCACCCATCACCGCCTACGACTATCGCTAATTGCCGACCATTGCCCACCGCCACCCATCGCATACCTCCTCCGGCTACCACCCACCGGCCACTGCTGAGCTTTGCCCATCATCGTCCTCGACCTCCGCCGGCAGCAACCATTGCCAATCGCTGATCACTGCGGCACCCCTCTACCAACCACCAATCACTGCACCACCCACTGCCACAGTCAATCGTGTTGCAGCCGAAGTAAAAAAATAAATAATATTTTTTTATTTTTGAAAAAGGAATTGTATTTTTAATAATAAAAATTATTTTTAAAGAAATTTAATAAAGTAGAAATTTTTTGACCATTGATAATAATTTTTTATAAAATATTTTATGCTAATAATATTTCAGAAGTAAAATTTTTCAGCCATTACTAGACGAATTTCTTTAATCAAAAATCAATTTCTAGAGCAAAAGTAGAAAAATCAATTTTTGTTTATCAGTAAAAATAGAAAAATCAACTTCTTGCTAAAATTTGATTTCTGAAGCAGAAGTATTACCATGCGTGCCCAAAGTGAGCATTATATATAACTTATGGCACTTATGGTGTACTTCTTTCAATCCTATTTATTTGACAGTTTATTGTGAGTTCACATGTCACAATTTTTCATATATATATATATAACATGTAATAACAAACTTGGTTGGTCCATTTGTTATTATAATTTCTTGAAGCAATGCATCCTATTGATTATTTAGTTGTACATGCTTTGCATTCTTCCCGATTTGCTTGATTGAATTGAGAACATGTCCTCTGAGTGACCTTAATTCCAGGAGAAGACATTTGATTGGAAACTGATTCATTTTTTAATCCATGTCCTTTGTATGCCATCACATTGGTTACAATTATAATTTTCAAAATGAGAATTTTTTTTTAAAAAAAGATGTGTTGACCCAGCCATCCCCTCCCCCAATAATAATAATAAAAAAACTTGCGGTTGGACCTTAATCGAAGAAGACCATGACCTGAACCTAAAATATCATAAATTTTAGGATCAAGTCAGTCGGTTCGAGCTTTTCTTATATCCCATAATTGTGATTTTTACTTTATTAATGTTATATATTCTTCATATATATAAATACAAGCTTTGGTCAATGAATTATAATAATGAATGATTGTCATTAAAACTGATAATTCATTACAATTATTTAATTGAGTATGCAAATAGAATCTAGGTAGAATTGAAATCGATTTTAAAATTTATGACATGATAAAATTTATGTTAAAAAAATGAGAAACCTGAGGAAAATTTCAGATTTCAAATGAACTCATGTGAAATTTGGAATTGCTCGCCCTATAAAGTATCGACAAGACTTGTCATCACTAAAGCAATTGAGAAGACTTCGATGGGGTGGACCGGGTGTAATACACCCGACTGGCTCTCTTCTCTCTCATACGTCACTAGAATAGGAGGGGACACACGAGACTGGCTAACGGGGAGCGAGGACACACGTCTCCTCCTGATTGGGTAGGTTGCATAACCCAAAATTTTTTTCGATGGGGGTGACAAAGAAGACCGGAATTAGCGCGCGCTCTCTCTCTCTCTTGCTCTCTGCGATAACTCGAGAACCCAGAAAGCTATGGCGTCATTCGGGTTCTCTCTCTGCAACTTGTGTGCCATCTTGTTCATTCTTTCGGCCTGTTCCTCCGGAGTCGTTGCTCTTCCCACCCCCGTTTCAGGTATCTTCTTTGGAAACTAATCTCTTTTCTCGGAACCCGCCAGTTCATTCTCTTGTTTGGACCCGTGAATGTCATCCTAAGGTTCTCATTTTCTTGATATGTGGATACAGATGATGTATTCGAATCTCAGGCTCTTGCTGGTCGGCATCTCCTCCAGGCTAAACAGAGTTAGATCTTTTATGATCCTATTTGTTGGATACTGATTTCTTCCATGCCTTTTAGATGCATTGGGCTATTTTGGGATGTGGGTTGCTCCGAATTTGCTTCTGGTATGGAGGTGTCGGTCAGAGATGTTGGAAATATTTGTGGCAAGAGATCCTGGTTGATGGTTTATTGTTAGTTGCTCAATTAGTGATTGTTACTCGAATTCTGGCTTAATAGTCGAATTGTGTGAGTGGCGTGGCTCTTAGGTTTGTTCCTTCTCGAGCCTAAGTCCACCTTCTTCTGTACTTCTGGATTGTCTTATAGACTCATACCCTCTCAGGATGGATCCGTTGGAAAGATGGAACTTTGTCATAATGTTCAATTTTGACTTTGTACAATTGTAGAATGCTATAGTTAAGCTTCTCCTGTTCCGCCTCTGCAAGAGTTCCGTCCATGGAACTGAAGAACCTCAATCAAGTAAAGGAAAAGGGAAAAATCCCTTTAACTGGAAGCATGTGATAAGTCTGGTGTTACTACTGAGTTTCTACTGTTCTCATCTTCTGGCTCTTGTAGTGTAATTGGGGACACTGTAAAACTGATGATCCCCGGAGGGAGCTCTTTGGAAACATTGTCGGACTTTGCTTTTAACAGATGAATGTTGTCAATACTGTACTAGCTGGAGCTAGCCACCACTCTAAATCCTGCTGCATTCATATATTTGGGAAAAAGGAAATGATAACCGCAAAGATATTGGCCCGAAAATGGCCCGACCTCATCTTTGCGCTGATTTGCTCAACCTGCACGTTGCTTTGATGTGATTATTGTGCCTCATTTCCAAGTCTAGATCGTTTTGAATCTCAATGTTGTGTGGTGAATTTTCGCAGGTTGTCCGGTGAACTTTGAGTTCCTGAACTACACAATCATCACGAGCCAATGCAAAGGACCTGCTTACCCTCCCAAAGCCTGCTGTAGAGCATTCAAGGAATTTGCCTGCCCTTACGCCAATGTTTTAAATGACCTGAAGAACAATTGCGCTTCGATCATGTTTAGCTACATTAACCTTTACGGGAAGTACCCGCCGGGCCTTTTCGCTACCGAATGCAAAGAAGGAAAGCAAGGCCTCAAGTGTCATCATCACCATCATCATCCGTAGCCGATGACGGTAGCGGGGCTCAAATCGCATTCCATTACCCCCTTATATTGGTACTTCCATTTGGCTTCGTCATCCTTGTGTTCCAGATTCTCTTTGGACCAACACTATGAACTCCCTCGGGCCTCCGCTGCAATTGTTGTGTTCCGTTTTATACGACATGGAGAGATATGTAATTGTTGGCCTCTTCGTCTTTCGACGTACCATGTCTTTGGTAAGCCTGCTGTTGAATGTCCTGCCCATGATCTGTTACTGGTTTCCACGTTAACTGTGGTCGGAGCTTCAGGGTGCTTTTGGTAGAGTTTTCGAGAAATGCTTGTGAAGGACTTTGATTCAAAGGGTTCTGTTGAACGCTATTTGCATAAAAAGCTTTGGTGAAAAAAAAAAAGAAATTTCGAGAAAAAAAAAATTGCAATGGACCCAAGTTTGAGTCATCTGGGAGATCTGATGAGAGCGGTGGTCGAGGTTGCGCGGCCCCAGGCAAGGGCAATGCTGAGGTCGCGAGACCTCTGAAGGCCCAAAACTTGGCTTATGAGCGTGGTCGCAACCCAGCCCAGGTGATCGTCACTGAGGTTAAGTGACCCCAGGCGATTCAATGCTGAGTTCGATGACCTCAAGCAAGCCATAGCCAACAAGGACGATGGGCTTAGGGTCTTGAAGACGGCTGCGCTTCAAGTCTTGAACTCGATCACCCTCGACTAGGTGACCTTCGACTCTACAGGCTCGAAATTGAGCACGAGCGTGTGTGACCCTCGGCTGGTGTTGTTGAGGCGGCTCTCAATTCTCTAGTTCTAGCATCGACGATACATTGGCAGACTACATCAAAATTACTAAAGCTTGTTATGAAAATAATCGAACCTGGGCAGGGCTAAGTAAACCGTCCTAGGTTTAAGAAGAATATGCCGTAGTTATCTAGATTTGCTCGATTTATGCTTTTAGACTTGGGTAGATCAGGTGGGATTTTTGGATCCATAATCAGGTCTAATCTGGACCACTTGCTTGTACCTGCGCTCGACTTAATCAAAGTTCCGTGACTTTTGAACCTTACCTTATGTTTTGGACATCATTAATTAGTCTTGAACAACAAATCGACACCGAAGGGTGTTTTATCAAGGCTCCATTTATTTCGCTCAAAATAAATAATTTGATGAATATTTTTCTAAAAACGATTACTTATATTGCTTGAAAATCAACGGTAGATGTTTTCTTTGTCCATTGACAATGAAAACATCTTCCGTTGAATATTTATTAAAGCAATGCAAATGAACATTATTAGGAAAATATTTTTCAAATCATTCATTTCTCAGAAAAATAAACGGAGCCGAAATATCCGCTCAATTCTGTTGGACCCTATCACCAAAAGCAACATTAGCATTTCACTATTTATTGAAGTGATCATTGGCATTGAAGCAATTGATTTTCACACTCGTGAGCTTTAAAAAAAATGGTTTATAATTTTGTCATGTAGTCCAACACACTAATGAAAAACTAATTTGATTGATTCGCACATTGCGTGTAATTTATAGAGACTACACAATTTTATCCATCATATTGTTTCTCTATAATCCAGGATGTTAATATAGCAATTATATAATATATCCTTGAATGATGTCGCAAATTAGACGTATAATTGATCAATATTTAAAAGAAAAACAAAATTCCAAGTGTATTTTAGGTAGCCTACGAGTTCGCAATTCCTTTCCTAATTTTCATATGGGACTTCGTCTCAAGTGGAAAATATTTCTCCAATTATTATTTTTGGTGAAGTAAACGAATATATATTTAACAAGGACCTTCTTCAACGATATGTAAAGAATTTTTGCTCTCTTTTCTTGGGTTCCTTTCTCAGGAACAAGAAAGCCCAATTTTCCATGGGCCAAATTTTTCAAAGCCCACCCAACGAAAAACCCATAGACGATGTCCACGTGTAATAGAATCAAATTCACACATAGCGACGATAGGTCGTTCCTCTCTTGCCCTGTGAAAAGAAACCACTCAGAAAGTGGGGCCGTGCCAATTCCACCTGAAAAAGTCACGCCACGTGTCGCCTTTCACCGAACACCGGAAAATTCAAAAATCCCGACCATTGACTTCTGGAAAGGCGTGGATCATTCAAGAAACCGGAGACAGAAAGAGGGGAAAAAGTTAGAAAAAAAAAACACACGCACACGCACGACCTTGGTCCGAAGGAACAGCTTAACGTAAGCTCACTCCCACTGCCATGGCTGAATCAATCGCAAGACTGTAATTGTCCCACTCCATTTCTTTTATCGCAGAAGCCAAAATAAAGAAAACCAAGAAAAGCCCACCATCGCCTCCCACCACCCCACCTGCTGTGCTCCATCGTTATCAGCGAATTCTTGTTCTCTTCTCTGCTCCTCTCAATGCAATAACGAGCTTCTTTAAAGTTGTGAGGCTCTTAGTCAGTGTACGACCTCGCTTGCTCCCCCACCCCCCCACACCCCTCTCTGTCTCTCTCTCCGTGGGGGGTTTTGATTGTGATCACCGATCGGTGTGGATGAGATTCTTGCGCTGACATTTATAATCCAACCACCCACCTACCGCCCATTTTCGAATTCTTCCTGATCTTTTCACTTTTTAGCTCGATTCTTCTTTATGTTTTGACCCAACCCCAAGAACCGTACGTTTCTAAAGAGATGGTCCTGAAAAAGTTTTGATTTGTCTTTCTCTTTTCCCTCTCTTTATGTTGTCCGGATTCTTTCCGCGCGAGGAATCGAAATGGGTTCTTGCTGTTCGACGCCAGGAGGGCAGGGCAGGAGCGTGGTGGGGGTTGCGGCGGAGGGAGACCCCGCGATGGTAGCAGCGAATGGGCTGGGCTCGGGCTCGGGCTCGGGCTCGTCCTCTGGGAGGTGGAAGAGGATTGGGAGTTTTAGCAAGAGGAGGTCCGCGAACAACGACCAGCTGCTGAATCAGAGTCAGATTCATGTTGCTGGGAAGATGTGCGTGAATGGGGCTAGTGACGTGGCTTGCTTGTACACGCAACAGGGCAAGAAAGGTACCAATCAAGACGCCATGGTTGTTTGGGAGGTTTGTACCTCGTGCCTATAATCTTTCATGGGTTCATATTCATTTCAACAGGTTGTGCTTCTCGGTAGTTGTCGACAGGGGTTGAAGGTTGTATCTTGTTCTGTGTCTGTGATGAGTCCTGATCAGAAGTCTTGGACTAGGAGGTATATTTCTTTGGGGAAAATAATTGACATTCTTAGACATACCGAAAAAATCGAGCGTTTAGGATGGGCAGTGGTTTGGCGGTGGTTGTGTAGGCATTCTCTTGCTTTGTCTTGAGTGGCCTTTCATAGAACTAGCCTTATACTTTACAGCGCCATGAGATTGTTTATGCAGGCATTTAGTGAGGTGAGGGGGGAAAGATTTGTGCGAGAGTTGCTTTGAGAATGTGAGGAGAAATGCAGCATGGAAAGTTTGGGTTTTTTAGCGGCGTGGTGTTCGTGTCCTGTAGGATGACTAGTTTGTGCTAATTAATTGAGGATGAAGATGATCATGTATAATGTCAGGCAGTAGTCCTTCCCAGATGGGGCTTTGCTTTCCCTAGGAAAATATTCCATTGCACTGGCTTAAGAACAGTCGTTTTCTGTCAAAATGGCAGCTTATCACAGTTGATAAGAAAGCAATTTTCTTGATTGTTTGATAGTGGTGAAGTTTAGGGTAACTTTAAATGCTTGTCTCGGGCTTAGTCTGAAGAATTTGAAGAGCATTGACTACTCCTAAGCAATGCAATAAAATTATCGAGTATTAGAAGTAACTGTTCTTGGGAAAAGGTAACTATCTAACAAAGCATGATCTGACCAAAAAAAAAAAACAAAGCATGGACTTTGATGACTATCATTGGTCCAACACTTTAAGGGCTAGAATGGCTTTTTGGGGTTATCAAAGTTTTGTTGTGTTGACAGAGTTGTAGTTTTCTTTAGAGCCAACTACAGGAATGCTCTGTGTAAATATACTTTTCGGCTCGTGTTAATTTTATGCTCTGTTTTAATCCTGGTGAACTTATGGAGGGTGCTTTACACAATGAAAGTAAGTTTTACTAGATCTGTAAGGTCGATGGCTTGTTCTGTGCTGAAGATGACCAATTAGAAATCACGAAGTTTCAAATTGTATTTGCTCCAACACATGGAGGTATACCGTGTCACCTGAAAAGTAGTAAAACCTTTGTGGTGAAGGATTACAATTCCAATGCCAATGAGACACGGTGGCTTTGTGTAATTTAGCGCATTTCTGCTATCTTTACATGGTGGTTTTTCTGTGTCGTGGACGTACGGCTTATGTACAATTTTTACCTTCTCTAGTCTCTTGAGTTGCCTATCTTCGTGCAGGTTTTCTGGATATGCCGCAGATGTCTGATGTGATTTCTTTTTTAACTCCATTGTTGTCTTTTGGTTAATTAGGCTTTGTCAACAATTTATTTGACCAAAGGTGTGTTTAGGAAAATTTTGCATTTTAGAAGGCTTCTAGTTTAATTCCACGAATTTTAGTCTTTGTTTATTCATCCTATGGATTTTAGGTCTCACTGACCATAGTAATAGCGTTAAAGGATTTATATAGCTAAACCCACCTAGCTCATTAGGATTAGTTTGTTATTGTTATTTTTGTAATGATAGTGCCTGCATTACAACTAGTTTGGGATAAAAGTGTTGTTGATGTTGAATGCCTGCATGTAACAAGGGTTCTCCTAAAAATTTGGTTAGCTTTATTATTGGGTAGAATGCTAATTATAGTTATGGGTACACTTTTTCACATATAAGAGTCTACTCTACTGGTAACTTGAATATTGTACTTGTTGGAATATATAAATATTAAACCACACCTTTTTCTAATAGCTTAAACTTTTAGAGCAGTTGGCAATTGGTCCCATAAAATCTTTCATGGTATCAGAGCAGAGTAGGAGGTCTTGAGTTTAAATCTTTTCAAGCTCTTATTTACCTTCCCAATAAATTTGTCCACGCTTAGTACTAGGCAAAAGACCAGACCAAGCGTGAGGAGGAGTGTTGGAATATATAAATATTAAACCACGCCTTCTTCTAATAGCTTAAACTTTTAGAGCGGTTGGCAAGTGGTCCCACAAAATCTTTCAGTACTCCTTATTCATCATGTGGCACTTGCATGTAAGATACACATTCCTGTTACAATTACAATCTTTTAGAAATAAAAAGTGAAGAAGACAAACAATACTATGTCTGAGAGCTTTGGAAGTCTAATCTCGTAGCTTCAGCTTTTTAGTGGAAGAATCTTGTACAAGTACATGAACTGTGTAAATCTGGTTCGCCATGGATGTGGGACATGCAGCATGTTTCTTTGACTGAAGACAGAGGATCGAGTTGTCGTGGACGGTGACACTGAAGGAGGATAAGATTACATAAATAATATATGTGTCAATCGGTGATGAGGATAATATTTTAGTTGGCCGTGAGTGTGATGGGGTTGAAAATGAAAGGTTACATGCTTTGATATCGACTAACCCAAGATTCTGGAAGAATGGGCTAGGAACCTTAATTGACACAGGATGCTTAACAGTGAGAATTTTATCCTGTAGCAGCAACAATGTGCCTCATTTATACCTCTATGTGATGGTCTGCATGTGTAGATATTATCTTGATTTCCTATGACTTTTAATCCTTTATACACTTCATATTTTCTTTAGTTAGTGAAAACTAGATTCTTTGTTTCTCTGCAAATATAATCTTTTCCGTCCTTATACGCCATGAGGAATTGAGTTCATGGGAAATTTTCTGTTGTAGAATTACAGTTCAAGAAGTGATACAGTATTCTGTGGCGTATTTGATGGTCATGGTCCTTTTGGTCATATGGTTGCCAAGAAAGTTCGAGATTCTCTCCCACTTATTCTCTGTACTCAGTGGACTGCCTCTTCAAGTGTTGATGAGAGTGACCTTGCCGACAACGAAAATGCTGCTGGTGGCACAACTAATGAGGAAGGTGGTATAGTTGCCTCAGAGGATCAGTGGTCTGAGTCCTGGTCAATCGAAGAAAAGGAGAGACTTCCTGAGGCACTTCTTCCACTTAGACAGTCGATGTTAAAATCTTTTAACTTAATGGACAAGGAATTGAAGTTGCACCCGACCATTGACTGTTTCTGCAGTGGAACAACAGCTGTTACATTGATAAAGCAGGTAGTGAAATTGGTATCAACCTTGAATTAGCTTCTTCTCATGCTTATGGCTTGAATTTTTTTTTGCTTTTTCGTTCTTTTCTTCTCTCACTTTAATGTCGATACTTTAATAATGCCGAATAAGAAACCAAGACTGTCTCAGTAAGCTGGGATAACTCTCAAGTTCAAGTTTGCATTTCTGGGACTTGAAGATGCTCTTTATTATTACTTTTGTAGCATTCTAGAATCATGAATTTTCTGCATTTGCAGACAGACCAAGAATTTTATGATTTCTAAGTTTTTCCATCTTTCTTCCCATGTTTTATTACTGAATTTCTTCAAAGCTAGAAATGAAAGAATGCCTTTATTGACTTTCTTTATAACTTCATCCTTTCGATTATCTTCTGGTGATTAAATTGGTATCCATTTGCGAGTGTTTTGACGCGGAGATAGTTCCTGAGGCAGGACATGTATGGGATACTACTTGCCACCGTCGCTACTGTTAGGGTTACTACTGCTTCTACTACTTGCTATCGCAGCTAGTGTGCAGCTGCTACTACCAATCTTTCTGCAATTTTTCAGTGATTAGGTAACCTCTACATTCTACGTGATACCCGGTCCTTGGAATGGCCTCATCATAGGATAAATTTCAAGAGTGCTGATTTCGCCAATCTCTCCTGATTACAAGTCTGAAGGCATTTTTTGTTGCTCCAAAGTTTCATGGTAACCTAGTATGGTCAAGGGAGGGAGCTCCCTGCTATTTTGATTGATGAGATAGATTGCTGATAACATTCATTTTGTAAGATGGTTCCCACATGGACCTTAAAAAACTTCGTAGTAAAAATGCTGAAGAAGGCATAATTTTAGAGTATAGGACCCAGCGCACTTTGTAAAAGCAACAAGGAGGAGTACCCTTTTCCTGAAGCATTTTGCTTCCTAGTGCACCTTCTCTCACTCATGTTTTTTTTCTCAAGAGACACAAGAGTCATTCATTGCGTTTGCATTCCTCTTTTCATTACATTCCACCTCATTTATCCCTCTCACCAATGGTGTCATTATTTCGGCTGTACTTCAAATGAATTTCATCAATTATACAGTCTACCCGTTAGTTTGGTGCTTCTTTGAATCAAAGGTGGATTAGTGCAATTGCAATTTTACTGGTTAAACTGCTATTGTCAGCTCTCTGCAGATAGCTATTATACGTGGCGATTGAAGAATTTTGTCTTGTTTCACCTTTTTTATTTCTTTATGTGGGGGAGTGGGAGTCATTCATGTTTTCATTTGCAGATATCACATGATTGCTTAGGGCATTGATGTGATTATGAATCTGTGAATGTTTGCCATAGATTCACTATGATATCTTTATTTGGCAAATTTCACTGAAAAAAATCTCATTTAAAGATCTTATGCCTTGATTATCTGTCTTTCAACTCATTCATTTTAAATGATGGTTTATCAGGGTCAGCATCTTGTAATAGGAAATGTCGGTGACTCTAGAGCAGTACTAGCAACAAGAGACAAAGATAATTTGTTGGTTCCTGTCCAACTGACTGTGGACTTGAAGCCAGATCTTCCAAGTATCTCTCTCTCTCTCTCTCCCTCACATGCGCACGCGCGCGCGCACAAATAAGCAGCCTATAAGCTTCTCTGCAAACTGATCTTCTTACGTGTCTATGACCAGGGGAGGCAGCGAGAATACAAAAGTGCAAAGGCAGGGTTTTCGCCTTGCAAGATGAGCCAGAAGTTGCACGTGTTTGGTTGCCAACTAATGACTCACCTGGTTTAGCCATGGCTAGAGCTTTTGGGGACTTCTGTCTCAAGGACTTTGGACTGATATCAGTTCCAGATATCTACTATCGCCACCTTAGTGAAGGAGATGAATTCATCATTATGGCCACAGATGGGGTATTTCCCCCCTTTAACTCGTTGAGAAATTGAAGAAATCAGTTGTGTTCTGTCACTGATAAATGATGCATCACATTTGATCCCTCAGAAATGTCTCTACTTGATGTTTATGGTGTTATGTCACTGATATATGATCACACTGTTTAATCCCCAACACTTACTCACTTGGTGTCCACCTGGTTTGAGTCATGATGCAACTCAATAATACCTATGTGGTCAATAGTTCTGGCAAGCGATACTGTTTTTGAAAACTTCCATGCTTCTGCTTTCTCATCTGATATCATTCTGGCTGCTGATGGTGCATTATTTCTTTCTCCGTCAAGCTTTTGAAGGACTTTGTATATTAATCTTTGCATATGGTATCGTGTTTACCATTTGAGTTATGTCTCTGTTGGTTGCATTTTACCTATTTGATCCTAGACATGATCCACGAGGATCACCAGTCTATTTTGACTCCCTAGTCTCCTCAAGAATATAATTCGCCAATGCCTACATGTCTGTTGTCATTTCTAGCAAGCGATTCTTTTTTCTTTAAAGGAAATGTTCTGATCAGTCCAGCATCATTCTCACAGGTTTGGGATGTTCTATCGAATAAGGAAGCCATTGACATAGTGTCATCAGCGCCCTCGCCTACAACAGCTGCTAGAGCCCTTGTTGATTGCGCGGTTCGTGCCTGGAGGCTTAAATACCCTAATTCGAAGACCGATGATTGTGCAGTTGTATGCCTCTTTCTGGACCACTTGTCCCCAAGGGAAGCTCGGCCCATGGGTGACATGGTAAAAGATCCAGAGCCACCATTCATGACAGTAGCAGTAACCGCTGATAAATCAGAAGCCTCAGATCTCAATGGCAATTGTCGCCTTCTTCAATTCGAGCTTGCAAGTGCTCGAGCCACTGATGAGATTGTCCCGGTCCCTGAAATTTCAGAGGAGAAAGTTTCTGGAAAGGTCCGAGCGCAATCCAAGAGAAGCCTTGCAGAGTGCATTTCCACGGCCGAGGACGAAGATTGGTCTGCTTTGGAAGGTGTGACCCGGGTCAATAGTCTGCTTAGCCTTCCCAGGTTCTTATCGGGAGATGCAAGATCAGCCAGTTGGAGAAAATGGTTGCCGGATTTTTAATATAGTTGAGGCGCGTTAATCAACAGATGGGACCGATTTTTACGTGATACTGCTATATTCTGCATAACTCTACGGGTCAGGTTAGCAGGACATCGGCATGATGAAACTTGTGTAGGATTAGCGGATCGACATATATGGATGTAGGTTGGTTCCTATAAAAGATGTGAGCGGGAACTGTATTATATTTCTGGGGGCATAGCTAAAGAGCGATGAGTCTTCTGTTTATCGCTTAGCCGCGGTTCAAATATTGATGCTTTGTCAGTCTTACTTTCTTTTTGTCGACATTTCGCTTTTAGACAGTTGTTCATAGATAAAATTCCCATTTCCTTTTCCTCATCTTTTTGTGGTTTTGTCACTCTCATTTGCGGCTCCTGGGTTTCCGATCCTATGACATGAGCCAATTTCTTCTTTCAACAGTTAAACTGAAAGGCCGTGATCATGCTATGCCATATGTATATTTTCAGCATGTGCAGGCATGGGTGCTTACTGATCTCGGCCTCGGGCCGAGGAACTCTGTCAGGGTCGTGGGGTCCCGGTCGAGGGCTACGCGATCCGACCGCCAAACCCATCAAGTGGCCAAAAAGCCCATGAAAACAGGGGGAAATGGAAAGGAAGAGAGGGACAACTCGAGTGAAAAGTCAATGTTCCGTTTTGCACACATCAGTTCTCATCAATGATGAACTCAAACCCATCTACCCCTCCCCCAGTGCAAGCAGATTACTTACAGGGCTTCACTGTTCTTTCATCTGACTTCATCCCTCTGGGTAGAGAGGGTGAGAGATGGAGAGAGGGTTTGGTTGTGGAAGTTCCGAGAAGCAATTGAAGTGGTGGATCGCTGCAGAATCTATCGTAGTCCTGAGCTATGAATCTGAAGCAATCAAAAGGCATATAAACTAAAGATGGCAGTGAGTGGGATCCCTTTATGCTCTTTTTAAGAGGCATCCGAATCTGTACTGTACCCACTCCCTCCCCCATTGCGGCTCAATCATTGTCCTTAAACCTCGCCCAATATCAATTTGAAGTGAGGACGGATGGTAAGCTTTGATTTTGGGTAAATCAATACGTACTTGAGTTGGGTTATCTTTTTTCCGTCTTTGAAGTTCAAATTGGGCCTTTTTCATGTGGAGTCTAGACGAATTGCCCACTTGATGTACTCAGCACTCTAAATGGAAACATATGTTCGATGAATTAGTTGGAACTTATGAGAATCCATAAATATAATGTGATTAGACACAATGGAGCAACATACAACTTTCGAGGAGAAAAAAAAAACTGTCCAAAAAGTCTTAAATATATTGTACGAGAATTAATCTAATATTACATTTTCAATTTTGCTAATCTAGTCCAAAATTGAAAAAACTACCAATAAAAGGCTTAAACATGTTGCAATTGTGTCATCAGTTATAAACCTTTTCATTTTGGCAAATTTAGTTCTAAACCTTTTGTATTTGTGCTAATTCATTTCATCCAGCCCACTTTGATCGGTCGGCATTGACATGATAATTTTTAATGATGTTTTAACAATTTTCAAATTAGTTATTTACATATTTATTTCCTTTTTCCTTTCGTTTATTGTTTCTCCTTTTTCCTCCAACCGGTTGTTGGATCGACAATCAGCCAAAGGCTAGGACCATTGAGTTCAACCTCACTAGCCACGCGAGGTTGACCTCGTTGGTCCTTACCTCTAGCAAGTCGCCAATCTCACAATCATTTGGAGGAAGAACGAGAAGAAAAAGTAATAATAAATAGTAAATAATTTGAACAAACATCAAATATATATATATATATATATATGTATATTGTAACTTCAAAGTCGGCAAACCAAAGTTGGTCGGAAGGAATAAATTGGTACAAATGGAAAAGGTTTAGGATTGAATTGGTAAAAAAAAAAATTAAGACCTAAATTGATACAATTGCAATAGGTTTAGAATCTTTTTGCCAATATTTTCACTCAAAACCTTTTGATGGTATATCAATACAATTATTCTAACCAATTTTGACTAGAAATTGCTGACATGAATACTAGTCAACTACGCGTCACAGCTGGCACTAACATGAACGATTTTTGTAATTTTTTTTACATTTCACCTATGGCTAGCTGCTGACAAATCGCCAAGACTAGCGTAAAGGAATAGACAAATGGGTAAAATAAAAGAAAAGGGAACAAAAGAAAAAATTCATAAAATTTTCAAAAACCATCTATGTCAACGATTTATTTTTTTGTCAAAATTGATTAGAAGGACCACATTGAATATTGCCAAAAGATTTAGGACTGAATTAGCAAAATTAAAAAGTCTAGGATTGAATCTGTCACCATACAATAGGTTTAGGATTTTGTGGACAAATATCCCCTACTTTCACCTTGTGCATCATTTTTAAACAAAAATCTTTTGGTATATCTTGCATTGGCTGAGTTTTGACACAATTAAGAGCCCACGCATTCTAAGTAAAAAAAATTCAACAAAAATGTGTATGCATGTAATGCATGGACTCATTTTCTCTATAAAACATTAAATTTAGAGACATTAATGATATTTCGCGTCGAAATAAAAGGTGCCTAACTTTTTTTTTTTTCTTTTGTCTTTTTATCACGTGAAATTAGTGATCAGACACTTCACAGTTCCGACATGCTTACTGCCTGCTTCAAGTAATGTACATGAACTGAAACACATTCTAAATAAAACCAGTCATAAAGTCTTCATCTCGAGATACTTGCAAAACGCATTTTCAATGATATTGATCGAATGGTGGTCTCTGTTCAACAGGGTGACAGTCGCATGACGGGAGGTCGGTCTTATGAACGATCGTAAAAAAGAGCTCTTTTAGGAACGACGTCTTCTAAAAATCCCATATATATATTCCTGCCGCTCTCATACAAAATATTTTTCGTTAACAAAATAAATGTATTTTGTGTGGTACAACACTTTATATCAAAAAGGGTCTCATTAATAAGTGTACGACGGGGTTGATATTGCTCTTTCGACCGGTGGCCGGCTCGAACGAGCTTCCACAGAGGCCATCAAGGTCAACCTTGCTGGTTCTTGACTCTGGCTATTAGTCGGACCTTGGCAACCGGTTGAAAGAAGAGAAAGAAAAAGGAAAGACAAATAAAAAAAATAAAAAAAAAATACATATGAAAATCTTATTGAAATTTGTTCACGTTAGCACTAGTCGTGCCATGCCAGCAACTTTTGGTCGAATGGACTGAATTGATATAAATGCAAAACTTCTAGGACTAAACTAACTAAAAATGTGACATTCTGAAATTCGACCCTTTTCGAAGTATAAATGAATGAAATATCTAGTCGTTGCGCTTCAGTTAAATCTCACTCAGAGTTGGTCATTCTTGAAAAGACTAACCGATGGGGAAAGACTAATTAGGATTTAAGTACGTGGACCAAAAAACTTGACCACGAATTGGACTTCGGGATTGGATATCGAATATTTAAGGATTCCAACGGTGATAAATCGAACGTCGCCTTATCGAAGTTAATTAAGTTCCTGGATCGTTCCAAAGAAAACAGAAGAGTGAAGTTTCGGACTGTGAAGTAGAATATCACATTTTTACCTCCGGTTAATTTCTCAATCCTCAAGTTTTGTTAAGGGCATTTTAGTCTTTAGAGAGAGATCCCTAATGGCCGAAAATCCAAGAGCATTATTGTCCAAAATGGTCTTGCATCATTATGCACAAAATACAAGAACACTGGAAAGTCAAACCCCTCTAACCACTACTAAATCTCTTACAACATGTCACCTCTAGTCAATCTTGTCTTGTACTTCATCAACCACCCCACCATCACACTCTTGCATTTTGGAAGAAGACTTGGATGAGCACACCATCTTCCTCTTGCTCATTCGACCGACCACCCCATAAGAGGACCATCTCATTTTCTCTCCTTCTCTCTCTCGTTGGCAGCCTGTTGTTACACACTCTTCCGGCCATATCTCCGTCATCTGTCGTCGATTGCTGGTGAACCATCTATCATTAGAAATCTATTTCTCTTGCCGTTTTAATAAGATATTATAAGTCAAAATTCACCCAGACATTTGTCCTGTAGAGCCGTTTAAGGCAGCAATGGTCGCTGACCAATTTGACCCGAACCCGAGAGCTTCAATGTTGGATTCTTGAACTCATTTCACCCCAATCTCTTGGTAAGACACTTCTAAGACTTAGTTGGGATGTGTAGCAACATGTTTTTGAGGTTAAAGTTAGATTATGAAAGAATTTAAGTGGCTGACTTGTGGTGTTTCTCTTCGGAACCAACTCAGTGTCGCTAACTAGCCGAGACCATAACTTTGGTGGCTATTCTTGAGGTATTGCCCAACTTGCTTTGGTCATTTGAAGAGTAAGTGACTTCTAATGCCTAGTTTAGTGTGCTAAGAAGTTAGTTGATGGAATTAAGAGTGATTCTTGTGGATTTCCATGGTTGATTTCATGTGAACTTCAAGGGGGACCGAATCAGTTTTGTCAACCAGCTTAAGCCGTGATCTTGTACCGCTTATTTCGTGGAATTACTTGACCTAGTCTCATGGTAAGTTACTCTTAAACCTTACCTAGGACTTTAAACTACTAATAGACAAGTTTAATGGCGGATTTGATGGTGATCAAAGGTAGTTTGAGGGCTGTAAATATTGAGGGCATCTTGCTTCTAAGTATGCTTCTGACCGTTCATTCTAACGTTGCCTCTAAGCGCTGCTTCTGACGTTGCTTCTGACGTTGCTTCTGAGCGTTCCTTCTGACGTTGCTTCTGTGCGTTCCTTTTGAACGTTACTTCTGACGTTACCTCTGAGCGTTGCTTCTGACGTTGCTTCTGAAGGTTGCTTATGTGTGTTCCTTCTGAACGTTCCTTCTGACTTTGCTTCTGAACGTTGCTTCTAAAGGTTTGTTTCTGAGCGTTCCTTCTGACGTTGCCTCTAAGAGTTCCTTCTGACGTTGCTTCTGAGCGTTGCTTCTGAGCGTTGCTTCTGACGTTGCTTCTGAAGGTTGCTTCTGAGCGTTCCTTCTGATGTTGCTTCTGAAAGTTTGCTTCTGAGCGTTCCTTCTAACGTTGCTTCTGAACGTTGCTTCTAAAGGTTTGCTTATGAGCGTTCCTTCTGATGTTGCTTCTGAACGTTGCTTCTAAAGGTTTGCTTTTGAGCGTTCCTTTTGACGTTGCTTCTGAACGTTCCTTCTGAATGCTTACTTCTGATTGGTGCCCTTGATTGATGAATTGTGTAACCCACTTTGATTGTCCATCTATTGATTGAGCTATAAACTTGTATGCACATTATGCCTTGATGCGTTATACGCGAGATTTGAATATATCCTGAGGCATTAGACGCGGGATTGACTTGAGGCGTGATAACGCGAGTCCTAGAATGACATTGTAATATGAGGCGTATTAACGCGGGTACAACAATTACTTATGCCTGAGGCACTAATGCTCGGGCTTGGCTATTGAAAGTTGAAACCACAATGACTAGTATGCTATCTTATAAGCTTTTGAGCTATCGAGTGCTTAAGTACGAAACTTGAACTTGAATTGTGATTCATGACTTAATTTGTGATATCCTGAGTTCGAGATTGGAATGTGTCCTTGCTTTTGCCTTGTTTAGCGAATCGTCTCTTTTGATGAGAGTGCATGATAAGGAACAATTTGGAGAGCGACTTGAAGTATCGCAGACGTGATAAGGAATGATCCGAGGGAAGGCCTCAATGGATAAAAATTGCTTGATAGGTATCGTTTTGACGAACGACCTTGATAATTAGAATTACAGGATAAGATATGATTTGATGTTGGCCTATAGTGTGAGAACTACCTATTTAGGATTTGTCTGGAGTTACTATTGGTATAGTCTAGGTTTAGGAGTTTACTTGCTGAGATTTATTCTCACCCCGTCGTAGGATAACATTTTCAGGTCTCGAATGATAAAGCTTAAAGGATGTTACTGATTGGCTCTGGAGATATCTTTTGAAGTAAATTGAGGTCTAAATTTATTTGGTTGTATCTCCTTTGTGAACTTGGAGATCGTGTAGTCCTGTAGGGTTAAATTTCATCTATCATTGATTTGTGGAAGAAGGTGTATTTTGAACATTGACGGTTGTAGTCTTGAAATCAATTTGAGGTTGTAAGAATATTTTTGGTATATGTATAAAACCATCTCTTCCCATCCTGAGTCATCTTGTTTTAAATAGTATGGAGTTTGGGTTGCTTCCGTTTGAGCGTTTCATGTCTTGTTCAAGATGTTACCCGATGGATCCTAGGAAGAACTTCAAGTTATTAGCTTGAGAAGGATGTTAGCGAGCCTAGTTGAGACACGCGAGATTTAGAATTGAATTGTCACAATTGCAATAATTTTAGAAAATTTTTGATAAATTTTTTGATGCCATAGGACAAACAATTCTTTCGGAGATCAAAGAAATATGATAAAATTTATTTGAGGGTATATATATACACACACAAAAACTGAATTTAGGCCATTTGAAAATGGTGGGTTCGACATGGCTCCATCAGATCTTGGGTCAAAATCGAATTTAGTATATGTACTAAATTGATGAAATTCTCATACAGACACCTTCAGTAAAGCCTTTTGGTGATTGAGCTTGAGAAGGAAAGTATGTCTAGTTTGTTACCAACTTACCATCACAATTTCAAGAACAAAAACAATGCCGTGCAAATCAAATTCTATGAATAACTTAGTTGAAAAAGGTCCCTAACATGTGAAATGATGTGGATCATATTAGCATTGCGTTTCTAGACCGATTGGATAGGCAGAAGTCTCAACGGAAATCGAGAAGATACGTCTATAATTTTTAGATTCAGAGTCAACGATGTCAGAATGAACTCAGATTTGATCGGTTAAAGTGAAACAACCGTCTAATCAATATTCAACGCCTTTGGCGTTCCGAGATAGTTTAGATGATATTTTGAATTATTTTAGTATTTTTTTGGATTTTAATTTATTTTTAGTAGCAATTTTGTAATTTTGCTGGTTTTGGTGTAATTAGGGTTAACACCCTATATAAACTTATTTTAGGATTTTTGGCCGACAGATCATTATCATCAATATTGAATTTTCAAGTTTTCTCTCTAAGTAACGATTTGCTTGTTTTTTATCGCTGAACGTTGTGTCATGAAAAACCATTGAACGCGAATTTTTTTTAAATAATGTAAACTTAACATAAACCTTTCTTTACTATTCTTAGCATTCTATCTCCACTATTGTAATGCTCGTTCATGATTCGTTAAATCGTATTGCTTGTTCACTATTCGCAAACTTAACAGCCCTACCAATGTGTAGTTAAACTCGTACAACGGTAATTTTTCTTAATCAATATTAACATCGACAATTTTAGTGTCGGTATCTTCATTATCTTCTTAAAACCATCAAATGATTCCACCATTTTTCTTCTTAAACTCAGCAATACAGAGATTACCACATACGAGGTCGATTTCGCCGAATTGCTGCCGAGGCGGACCTTAGGGTTTTGGACAATTCCATTTCCTCTTTCCTCGCTTTCCCCCCTTCACTCCTCCTTCTTGATCCCCCCACCGTCAGATATTCTCTCGTCTTCCCGAACAACAACGTCCATCAACATCATTGATGCATGCAAGATCCCAGAGAGAGAGCCCCGAGAAACGCCAAAGATACTCACAGTCGCACACGTACGCAGACTCAGAGAGAGAGAAAAGAAACAAGAAGTAAGGGTCGTGTGACTATTTTAAGCCTGGGGCATGTCAAATCAAGAAGAGTAAATAATGCAAAGTAGCTGAAGCAAGAAGTGGCACTAGCGAGTGAAATTCAATGAGAGAGAGAGAGATCCGTGGCTGCAGCTTTTTAATGCTTGCACTCCACCTTGTAAAAGGAAAAAGGTCATCATCCCCCATATGCTACGCCCATGGCCAAGTCTCACTTTCACACACTTAGGGTTCAATCATCTTTCCTTGGCATTGAGCTCTCTCTCTCTCTCTTTCTACCTCATATTAAATGACAGTAACTAAGGTTGGTTGATTCTTGTTCTTTCTATCAATCTTTTCAGGGTTTTTTTTCTCACCCCATCTCCCTCTCTCAACTGTTCTTTTTTTCACCCTTTGTTAGTTGTCTTTTGGTGAAAGAAATAGGAGCAGAGGAGAGATTCCTATGCAAAGCAATTCTTTCTTATCAAGAAATTTTCTTGGAAAAGATGACTGCGGGAGCCTCTTAAATGAAAAAGCGTTTTGTCATGGATAAGGAAGAGATGCGTATTAAATGATGCCATGCTAACTTTGGAAGTGCACCACTTAATTTGAGTAAAAGTCCCATCTTTTCAATTTTATTTTTTTTTTTGGTGAGGGGGGGGGGGAGGGGGGAATGTGACCATGGTACTGAAACATTCCAAGGGACTTGTAGGATTTTTATTCTTATTTTTGTAGTTGATATAATCTGATGTGATTATACGTGATTATGCCATTTTTGTTAAGAGCATGCCGCAGAAGTCTTACACCTTCGCTTGAGTAAATTGCCAAAAGGAAACTCAAGTGCAAGCCCCATTAACATATCTTGTTGATTCCACTTTCACTCAAAAACTTAAGCCAATAAGTTATATGTCAATTATAATATTTTAGCCGCTTCACATTACATCAATTATTCGTTGTGGGACTTCTTTAACACAACTCACATGTGCATTCTAACAATTTTGATGGTTATTGTTGTATTACATATATGTAATGTGACTTCTAATGTTGTTCAATATGATTGATTTTTTCACTAGGTGGGGTGACACAAGATTTGTCTCTTGGCTTATGTCGAGATATTGATTCCTCCCTGCAACAATATGCTTCTCGTATCGACGAATTAGAAGAGATGTCAACCGGCAACCGTACCTGAAAATAATGATTAGCGGATAAAAAAATTACAAATTCATATTCTATACTTTTTAATTTAGTGAAGACAACATGGAAAAGTACGTCCATCGTATTTCCTTAATTGATATCTTAGAATGATACATTGATAAATGCTTTATGCAAAACATGCGGTGATGATAAGTAGATCTATGATCGATCTTTTTGCCTAGAATTAAACGTGGACACATAGATTTGAACTCATGACCCCTTGCTCTGATACCATGAAAGATCTTTATGAGATTACAATCAACTGTTCTAAAAGCTTAAACTGTTAGAAGAATGTGTGATTTAATATTTATATGTTCCTAAAACTTGATCACTTAAGTTATAGAAACTGATGATGTATAAAGAAGCGAAAATCCTAAGACTTTAGGCATCTGCTGCTACTCAGGTATTCATTTGAGAAATATCCAATACAAAAGTTTAAGCGGTTGAAAAATGCAATTTTTTTTGTATTAAGTGATGTTAATGTGTTCAGTAATTATCTTCAGTTTTCAGTCTTAAAATGTACACAAGGGTCTTCTCATCGAGTGTTTGAATTGCACGCGTATAAAACAATCTCATTTCATGAAAAAAAAAATCCTACTAAGTGTCCTCGTCAATGAATTAAATTCTTTGTTTTGTTTTCTCTTCAATCTGATAATTAAACACGATGATCATTTTCAAGTGTATCAAGATGTCGTATCTAAGTGTATTTTGTCGTACCTCCAATACAAAATGTCGCATCTCCCGAATACTATTGATTTATCATTTGTTGAATATTTGAACAGGACGGGCTTGTTTTAATAAAGATAATTTCGACAAACATAATTAAAAATTTACCCGAAACAGGACAGTTCCTATATATTTTCCTTGTTTATATAGCGAGAGCGCGTACGTCCATGAGCGTCTACAATTGGAAACACGTCTTTATCTTGTAGGACGGGACAAAGGATCTCCAGGAACTCTTCTCTCAAACCCTAATGAGCTCTCTACCTTTTTTCTAGGAATCTTTAGAGGGCCTAAAGTGCCATCCTTGAGCGTCCAAATCCTCTATCTCTAAAACATTCGATTGCCGTTTGCTAGTGGTTGTCTCCATTTTCATCTGATCCTATCTGAAAAAGATCTTGGAGGGGAGAAGCCAAATACAAAATCAGAGCTAGGACTATGAACTTTATAAGGTACGAATAGACGTGATGAATGGAAGGGTGGTCCTGCACCCGTGTGTAGTGAAATTCCACATTTTCTCACCGACTCTTGGCAAAGTAAAGTTCACCCATTAGGGCTTTGCATATCCCAGGTACTCTTAGGGGATTTTTTCTGCCAGGTTCTTGGAAAATTTGTGTCATTCCAAGAAAAAAAAAATCAAGAAAGCAGCCATTTGGGCAGCACACGTGCATGAGAGGGTTGGGGACAGAAGAGTTGAAGGGATTGATTGCTTGTGCGAATCATCATTTTTCCTGACTCTTTTGCACAAACTGATGAGTTTTCACTGACAGCAAGCAAAGCCCTGCGTCCCCTATAGCCCCATTGTGACGTTTTTCCTTCTTTTTATATCTTTTGGGGGTGCACACCACCACCACCAATGTGATTGATCATTACACAACCAGGAAAAGCCACTGAATTCTTACAAATCTCTTGGCCTTCCCAAAAAGTCACTGAAAGTTTCCTAATTGATTAGGGTTAGCAAGTGCCTTTGCCTCTTGGAGAATCTCCAACGGAAAGAATTAGCATTTACCCTATGAAGCCAAAAAAAAAAAAGAGGGGGAAAATAAGGAGTAAAAAAGAAAGAAAAGATAGGTTTTGTATGTAAAAATATGTTGGCGAGTCCATCAAATTACATAGAGGGAAAACTCCAATTTCGTTTCCTCAGCTATATTAAGTCCGGTCAAACGTTCACGCCAATGATCTCTCCTCTCTTCCGAAGGACGAGCCCATGTCGTCAGAGTATGAGGAAACGTTCCACGACGCCATTCGAATAACTTTCTCAGCTTCTACTTAATGAAAGCATTTAGACACAAGTACTCATATTTAGGCATGTCCTTCGTCCGCATGACACATCAAATCCCCCTTTTCCCCATGCCACTATTGCAATGCAATTTGTAAGGGCGCGCATGATAACACTTCTCAACCAGAAATTAACTTATGATCAAAAGTTGATTTCTCTACTTCTGCTCAAAATCAAAAGTTGATTTTTCTACTTCTGCTCCAAATTGATTTCTGATCAGAGAAATTCGTTTGGTAATAGTTGAAAATTTCTACTTTTGAAACACTATTAATAAAATCTTCGGCGTCGGCGGCGGCTACGGTTGGCGATCGACGGTGGCGACAACCGACGGTGGCCGGTGAGCGATGGCTACGACGGCAATGGGCTGGCAGTGGTCGGCAGGGGCAGTAGTCGGTAGAGGCCAGTGTGATCAAAGAAGTGATTCTAAAATCGGAAAATAAATTCTTTTTTACTTTTCAAAGTTAACCAAAAACTCTATCAGAAGTTAAAAGTCCTAATATAAGTCAATTTTTTTAACCAAACGGATTTCTACTTCGACACAGTTTTTATCAAACGGATCTCTTTGCAAGTTGACTTCTGACATAGAAATAGAGAAGAAGAATAAGTGTTATCATGCAATCCCTAATAATCCTCAAGTGAAGCAGAAAAGACACGAAAGCAATTGAAACGGGCTAAAGATTCCGGAGAACCTGTTGATCCATTCCAACATATTCCGGTATGTCCAGCCACCCAATCCTTAAAAACTGAGATTAACTCGTCTTTACAAATTTATAGACGAGACTCATTGCTTGTCTCCCCAAGCTTATGACACCGACACACACCTGTCATTGTAGGAAAAGTCCTAAGCTATATGGATAATAACTTCATCTTATGAGAACCATTGCACGAACAAAAGCAAATGGGAATCACGAGATGGGTTTCTTGAGCTTTAACTATCCATTACGATAAAACTTTGAAGAATAATTGTGGCTCGCATGATATTATCCATATAATACCACATCGCTTAAATATGTAGTTATAATATGTCTTACGTACATGTAGTCTCCATTCGGCCTAAGTACTTCCTAAATCCGGCGCATCTTCTCGAGTTCACTGTGCTCACAAAAACGGGCTCACGATAGATAGGAGCCGGCTTACTAAAGAGAGAGAAATATCGTTTTGAATATGAAATTGGAAAGGAGATTTTACGGATGGAGTGAAGACATTAATTTTTGGTTGGCAAGAGGAGGGGAGTGATTCCTACTCCACGTGGGGGAGGAAGTCATCGTTCCCATCCATCTTTCAATCCCATCCGACTTGAAATGAAAAGCCACGAACTAGGAGACAAACCAGCAAAAAACAAAGCGTCAGTACTGCAGCAAGAACCGGCACGTTCTTCTGTTCTCCATTCCAATCTTCTTCCCTTTCCCCCTATTTTACTCCATTGAATTTTTCCTTCCCCCCTCTCATCGAAGTAAACTATTTTGTTATTTAGTACAAACATATTACATGTATGATGTCATTTTATGACCATGACCATCGTTCGTTCTACTAAATTACAAAAAAAAAAACAAAAACAAAAAGGTGTCTGAGACTTATATCGCGCCGCGATGCAATTGCCTTGCATATGAAGTACTAATCGGGACATCTCAATAGAACAACGGAACGATCATCTTGCATTTGTAGTAAAAGAACGAGAAATTAGATGAAGGGGAAGCATGCGCGCAACGAATCGTCCAAGGGGCTTGGAGGACGAGAGGTACAAGCTCTTATGTGATGTAAGAAAAAGACTTCCCACTCAAAAGACTTTTAAGCTTTTAAATGGGGGAGATTATAATGTATGTTGATTTTTATATTTAAGTGAACTCATCGGAGTTGGCATAGTTGATTTAGAGAGACGTCATCAAATTTCTTGCTCAGTAATTGGAGATTGCTTGTTCAAATTTCGCAAAATGCTTTGGGTGAGGATGTGGACTTAACGGGTTCATGGGGCTTGCAAAGTGTTTAATTAGCCTCCACGAAATCGAATCCCTGCACTCGTGCTCCTTGATTATAGAGAATAAATTTATTCATGCAATGTAGATTTGTATTGCTGTGAGAAATAGATTGGCATGTGGTTTGTCTTAGAACGGAGTGGAAAAAATCTATTAGCATTGTGGAGTGGCAATATTTCTATGTTCCTGACTGTCTTTTTTAGTCTTTTTTTCCTGTATATATCTTTATATTTTAAAACATATTATATTATGTAATTATTTATTTTTTTCTCGATCGATCTTGCTTCTATTTAATTTATTGTTGGGTTCATCGACCGCCGATCCCAACTACTTTGGAATAAATGTAATGTTGATATAGATTTGTATTGAGAAGGAGTTGAGCTTTTAACTTATGAAAACAAGTGCAATTTCAATAGCCTTTTCCAGCAATGCTGCACTAAGAAATCTCATATAAAATTTGTTACCAAGTGATTCACGTTGCAATGTTTTTTTCTTTGTTGGCATTCGAATGTTTGATTTGTTTCAAATATCCATTTAAGATTCACCCACGTAATTCATTGAACAGTTGGGATCCGTATACCCTATCATAAAAGTATGGGCGACATTAATTGATTCGGGTTGTCTAACATGTTACCCCTAATATTGACTAGTACTATTAGGGGATCCAGTTCCACATTCTTGTACTACATCTAGCATTTTTCTTTATTTTACATGGCTGGAGCAATAAGGTCTTCGCCTACGTGGGATTTCTCACCTCTTTCCCAATTGTAGGTACAAGCTTAGAAAATATATTTTAACACCTTTTGCTCAACTACTGTTCGGTCTAGATAACTTGTTACCGACGTTTCAGTGCAGAGCTTGCTTACATGCATTACAGCCACGGCAGTAAAATATAATATGCACGACGTACATGGGCCAGTTAGGGTTTATGAATGCACAAAACTTACATGTACACATATAAATTCAAGATAATCTAATGCTGTACGAATGAAAAAAGTATGCAGTCACATTTGTTGGATTAAGGAGAAGGGAAATGAAGCTATTATATGAGAGAGTTAGCATGTCATCTTCCATATTATTATTATTATTTCGGGTGTAAGTACGTGGGTATTATTAATCAGATGAGGTACAAAAGCTCGGGAAAATCTTATAGTATGTTGGAAATATGAGATAAATTGATGGGTAAATGAAAGAGAAATTGATGCTCAAAAAACACTTTTGAGTTGGAAATGGGAAATGGAAAGGTTACTAATCCCACATTGGAAAGAAATTTAGAGTGATTTATATATAGTTACACTCCTTTGGAGTAGTAACTATATTAACACAAGTACTACATCTTACGTGCAGGCGCAAGGGTGTGCAAATCCCAAGCCTTGATGGAGACCCGACGAGCTAAAACTTGGGTACGAGAGCACGAATGCAAGACTAAATGTGGGTCTTGTGATAATCTCATTTTTCCTTCTGGTTTATTTTTTCAACTCAAATTGTTACAATTTTTTTTTTGTAATGGCTATTGAATTACTATTGAGCAACAACAAGTTAATGGCATTAAAATTCTGTTGTTACATAATTAATTTTATAACACCAGATTTAATCAGCTGTTATTATTTGTATTCCCGAAAATGTCCCCACTTACCCTATAAATATATGGCTTCCCATTCTATTTTTCAAGAACACAAGATACCGAAATATCTTCTCCCTTGCTTTCTATTCTCTGCATTTGCATTATTTTCCCAATAGTTGCAAAGTTTCCAGTAAATTTGAAGAAACTGAATACTATCGGGAAAACAATACAAATGCAGAGAATAGAAAGAAAGGGAGAAGATATTTTAGTGTCTTGTGCTCTTGAAAAAATGGGAAACCATCTATTTATAGGGTAAGTGGCGGGCATTTTTTAGCATTAAAATAATAATGGCTAATTAAATCTGCGATTATAAAATTAATTCTGTAACGGCAGAATTTTAATTTCATTAACCTGTTGTTACTCAATAGTAATTTAGCAGCCGTTACAAAAAAAATCTGTAACAGTTTGAGTTGAAAAAATAAACCAAAAGGCAAAATGAGCTTATCGCGATGCCCACTTTTCGATACTGCATTCGTGTCCTCACACCTAAGTTTCAGCTCGTTAGGCCTCCATCGAGGCCTGGGATTTGTACCTCCTGCGCCTGCGCACAAGGTATACTGCTTGGGCTATGATAATTACCACTTTAAAGGAGTGTAAGTATATATAAAGCACTCTAAAGCTTTCTTTCTTTCCAATGTGAGATTAGTATTTTTTTTTTTTCACTTCCTACTTCCAATTTAAGGGTGTTCTTTGAGCATCAATTTCTCATTTATTCACCCATGATTTTAACCCATATTTCCAACATAGTGTCAGGAGAACGAAGCAAAAGTTCAATACCTTTGCCTAGGGAGATCGTCAAGAGATAGCCCGTGTTCTTCCACATCGCATTAATTTTTCAATGTGGGACTTCCTTCACGCGTGAATTCCAATGTTAAGTTTTTTCCTTCTATAAACCACCAATTGGGAGCTCAAGTCCTCTTCCACACCACGTTAATTCTTCAATGTATGACTCCCCTCATGTGTGAGTTCCAGTGATAAGTCTTGCACCAAGGTATCTCAACTTTGAATATCCAGTAACGCTCTAACTTTGAATCCCATTAACGCCCATCGACCCACTAACATATCTCAACTTTGAATCTTCATTAATGTTCATTAGGCCCATGTTACTATACCATAATACCCACCAACCCGAAAACAGCGTTGGTTACTAGATTTCTTCCTTGAAATATTCATAGGAACTATTGGAGGTACACCAATCAACCATCGGCTCTGATACCATTTATTGGGAGCATGCAGCAGAAGTTTAATACCTTCATTCAGGAAGATCACCAAAAGAGAACCCAAGTCCGAGCCCGTCAGTATATCCAGAATCCACCTTCACTCAAAAACTTAAACCAATAAATTATGAGCCAACTTAGATATATTAACTGTTCCTCGCCACATTACTTCTTCAATATAGGACTTCTCTAACACAATTCACATGTGCATCTAGCACATTGCATTACAAAGAGACTAATTATGCGAGAACATAAAGGAATAAAGCCTCCATACAGTAGTTAGTAGAACATTTGTCTGGGAAGGTCTACAATTCTTCCATACTATTATTTGTTTAAAACTCTAATTGTGTGTAAACGAAGCGATATAAGATTACCCGATGATAACTTTGTACGGATTTTCTCTTAAGAGCCTAATTGATATTAACAAACAAACGAATTCTGTCTGAAACATGTTCCTCCACAAGATTTTCCATACTATTATTCGTTTAAAATCCTAATTGTGTGTAAACGGAGTGCTATAAGCTTATCCGAAGATAACTTTGGACAGAATTTCTCTTAAGAGCCTAATTACATATTAACAAACAAATGAACTCAGTGTGAAACATGTTCCTCCACAAGATTTTCAATTGGCACATTCTCTTGGTTTTTTCAAGACTAAACATATGTACTATGCTCTTTACCCAAAAAAAAAAAACATATGTACTATGCCCCTTTATGCTCCGAATTTTTATTTCCATGCTCTCGGAAAATAATTAAAGTATGAGATAACTAAAACAAAAGACTCGAGCCAATGAGGTTCATTCCCGATCGTCCACAAGTAGTGGTGGTCGAAAGCATCTTACGTATAATAACCCTATAAATATACCTTAATCTAGGGCACACCCCCTTGATAGCCTATGAAAGATTCTTGCGCTTCATCTTTTTTTTAAATGACTGATAAGCATCCCCCCTTTTTGGCCTTATTAATTTGGGGAAATTCACCGAAAAGGAGGGGGGAAATAAATAAAATAAAAAGTTAAATAAAAGTGGGACAACAAGTTGCATCAGATTACTCAAATCCCAAGGGTGGTTTCTCGGACAAGGGATATTATTTTCGGTATCATCTGTCGCACCAAGGTTCCATGCACCGTTCTTGCATCTCCCTCCACAGACCAAGATGAGATTGTCGCCTTCTGATTGGATGTTACAAAGTCAATTTTTTCCCCCAATTTACTTTATTAAGCTTCCTCTTTTTTCTTCCCTCCTCATTAGAATGATCACACGCGTGATATGGCTACTATTTTATGCAGAAGATGCGGGGACGCAACCGGCGGTTTATTAATTTATTTATTTTTTGTGCTATGAATTTAAAAAAATATATATAACTTGCGATGCGTTTGTATTGATTTTTTGGATTTGTCCTCAACTGTTATAAAGTAACGGGAATTGAGTTCATCAACATTAAGTAGTAGGAATAATGTCATTGATGGATGTTTTGAAATGACGAACCATTAGGATCAACTTGTTTGTTGGTAGGAAATTGTTTTCGAACTTTCCAGAGTTTGAAAGAAGGAAAAATACTTAAACGAGGAAAAATATTTTTGGAGTAAAAACAATAAGTTTAAATTAGGAATAACGACTTCCCTTCTGACAGGAAGAAAGTCAATTTCTTTTATTTCTTGTTGCGTGGTCAGGTGAAATGAATAAATGTCCCTCCCTATCTATTTTCGATATTATTTTTTTTTGGTCGGATATTTCCCATATTCTTGGCTCTCCATGTTTTCAACATGTCTTTTTTCAAAAAAATCTTGTCTAGTTCTACACTTAAAAAAAAGAATAACGATAAACAATATATTTACAATACGCTTTTTTTTTTCCACTGAAGCGTTGACGAGATCCCTGAACCTTAGATAATTAAATTGATGAGGTCCCAAGTTCGAATCTTCCCGGCTGTGTCTTGAGAGATTTAACTGGTGGCATTAGCGCTCAACCCCCACCAACCTGAGGAATAGTCCATTGCAAGTGAGAAATCTCGGTTAAAAAAAATAGAGTGATTTTTCAACTTGTTTTCTGCACAAAAACATACAAAAAATGATTTAATTTCTCTAAAACTGGATTTCCTGAAAACATTTTTCAAGGGCGTGAAATTTTCTTTGACACAAACAAAGTCTTAATTTTATGTTTATATAGGTATTAAAAAACAGCGTTAAAAGTTACTTATATTTATGCATTTAATCATATCTATATATGAAGATGTGAATCGAAAGTATTATTTTCTTCTATAATATCATTATAGAAACTACATTTATATACATAGATACGACAAAAGACGAACAATACACTCTACATGCACACACAAGAAACGAGCATGCCGCGTGGCTGAAAATGAACGGAGAGCAACCAAGGTAAAAAAAAATTACCGGGCAAGGTCAAGAGAGAGGTTGAAGAACGGCTCCTTCCTAAAGATTTCTGATTGTGACGACGTAAAAAATTTCAATGCATTAAGCGCTCGCTAGCCCTTATTAATGATCAAGCTAGAAAGAGAGTGGCGGGTGAGCACGCCGATGATGGGTAGAGCCCTAGTGTAGGTAAACCTGAAAGACCACCAAGACTAGGTAGGGGTACTACTAAATCCAAGAAGGAAGGCCTCTATAATTTGGCTAACAAATCTTCTTCTTTGTGGGAAAGATCAAAGCAGCTCGCGGAGAAATCCCCTGAATTCTCTCCTCTTTCTTTGTATTGGACCGTTCGTGGCCCATATATCTGGGGTGGTGCATTACTACTTAGTTACAAACACAGCACGCATGAACAAAGTTTACTGTATAATATAGTATGAAAAATATTATAATGAACTCAAATGACTTATTGCATCAGTCATCCATTTATCAATGGATGATGTAACGCGATGCAATGGAAATAGTTTGGCCAATGTACGCTAATCATCCTAATCATCAATATAATCTATTTACCTACGTTTTGTAACATTCCCTTTTGTTGTCCATTTTAATAACACGATTGCAATCTCTCTTTATTTTGCTTATGGTTTTCCGTTATCCATCAAAAGCATACTTTACTATAGATCAAATCTCAATGAGTCTTATAGTTCATCACAGTTAGTTCATATAGGTAAATATATTAGCGAAACATTGCATTGCTTATTATTTATGTACAACTTATTTTGGACAATTTGATGCATTTCTTGTAAAAAAAATTCACCTTCAGGATGATATAATTTCTTATTGTCTAGAGGTTAATCAAACAAGCCTTATTCTTTTTTTAATATTTGTAAAGAATGCTTTAAATCATCTATAATTTAATTCGATTATAGAGGTTAATTTTACATTGATTAGTTATGTATGTTTAGAATTTCTTTATGTTTTTTTCTTAACTATTGTAATAAGATTTTGTCTTTGTTTTATTGAAAAAAAGCTTGATTCTTCAATTGCTTGAATGTACTTTTGTTTTCTGATATCAACTACCCCATCACTTCTAATATTTGGTATTCCTATTTGTGGCTATTTATTGTGTGTTTGTTTCGGGTAATTTAATAAAGATTTATTCATCCTCATTTATTTGAGGGTAAAAGCCACAAAAGATCCTAAACTATGTCAACTATGACACATGTACCCCAAAAAAATTTTAGTGACACGAAGAACCCCATACTTGCACCAATGTCACACTTTTACGCAAAAAAATTTCTTGTGACACCCAAAACCCAAAACTTGTGGGTGTATTCTACTCTCTTCTAGCTGTGAGATAGACAATATGTCACATAGGTAAAAGCTTGGGATTTTTGGTGTCACAAAAAAAAAATGGAGTGAATGTATCATACGAGTACAAGTTTGGGATTTTTTATGTTATCATAAAAAAGTTTGGGATGTGTGTGACACAATGGGCATAATTTAGGATTTTTGGTGGTTTTTTCTCTTTATTTAAATAGTAAGCTCAATGTATTTTCTCTTTGGAAGTATGGGATTCATGGTTTTCATATGTATTTTGGAAAGCTTTTGATAGGGTAGAAGTGGTACTTTCCCCTCAATTAACTTCTCACGAGGCAAGTAGGCACCAAAGCTTTCTGTTTGCTCTCTCTCGTTATAGTATGACAAATAAATTACCTATTTTTCCCACTAGGAGTTTCTAATTTATTCGGGGAACGATCAAAAGGTGTTTTTTGCTCATTAGTGACATCAAAGGTATGGAAAACGCGGGCCGAAACCGCATAGATATCGAAGGCTACATGTACATACAATTTTTATTATGTCTCGTAATAATTAGTTAGGGTTTCTTTTGTTTGCATAAGAAATAAGCACAGCTTTGATGATTAGCAGAGGTAATTGGCAAATCCTGTTCCACTATCACAGTGCAAAGAGGGTGATTGCTTCCATTAGATCCTCTACTAGTGGAGACAGAGGGTCGCAACAGCCCTATGCATGCCATGTCTAACACTTTGCTGCTAGATTGTTGGTTGGAGTTCAATTATGGTTCGTCATTTGGGAAAAAAAAATTTGAAACTTTATTGCATTCTTTCGCAATTTAAGAAACATCTCATTTTTTGTGAAACGAATGGAGCCTAAAAAAATAATTGATTTGATCCAATTTCACTAGCTATTACTTTATGAGTACCCTATGGTGTATATTATATGTTACATACTATATCAATTATCCCATGCTGACGTTATTCATGTGCTACATCTTGACATGAGTATATTGCTCTTTCCAGGAGCCTCCAACTCCCCCTTAATGCAAAAATAGGTTCTTAATTACACCACGTATCTGCACAAGAATATCTTTGAAGATCTTATGAATTTGAAATTTCGACTCATGAAAAATCTCTATCCTATCAGGAAATCTCCACAACTAGAAGCACGCAACGTTAGAGATATCTACAAGATTTTCTCCCTTAGGATGTACTCTAGACGTTGATATAAATTGGAAGTCTTATCCAATGAATCATCGGCTTTGATACCGCTTTTTGGGACTCGCAATAGAAATTCGTTATCACGTTATAGGATCATTCGAGAAAGAGCCCTAGTTTATGTCAATCAATATAATTAATTGGACCTAATTGATATCATAAAAAAGATTCACTCAGGCACACTAGATACATAAACCTCTACGTACCATGTCCATTATACATATGACCTATATTGAAAAACACCACACGTGTTTGAAGAATAACGATTACTCTGTAAACCAGTGCCCTCAAACCCTCGTACCGTGTACGCACGTTAATAATCTGTCGTGTCACGTTCGAACTCAGCGTTTTATTTTACTATCCTCACTTTAAAGATAGGACAAAAAAAATGAAAATGGAAATTAGTCGATTCACTTAGGTTAGTCGACACAAGCCTTCCGAGCAAGCACACCCGGCTTACATTAAATGCTGCTCTCGATCAGCAGCATTATAATATTTTAAAAAAAAAGTGTATAAAACTTACAAAAAGGGGAAAGCGTATTTGAATAATAAATAGCAAGTTCCTTTTGTTGCTATTTGCTGGTGTTGGGGGAGAAGAGGAACATCCAGAGTTCTGCCATTACTAACTCCTAAGCTCTCTCTCTCTCTCTTTGTGGTTCTGATGCCCTTTGGGGGGTGGCGGGTTCATTCCACGTCCTGTCACCACCGCAATCCCGCCATCCTCCTCCTCCCCCTCCGCCGTCAGCTTCATCTATTTCTTCAAGCCAAAGGAGAATAAGATCGCCTGAGAGAACTTGCCAAGAAAACGGTAACCCAATCCTGCTCATGTTCCCTCCCATTCTCTCTCTCACTAGCTAAACCCTAATCCATGGTTGCTGCTAGTAGCTAAGTAGCATATGTAGCCTAGGAATTATGTTGGGCTCTTTCAGCTCTAATAATTCCCTTGAAGAAGAGGAACAAGACCATCATCTTCACCACCATCATCATCGCCATCGCCGTCGCCATCATCACTCGCAGTCGCCCTCAGATCTGCATCATCATCATCAGTATCACCACCACCACCACCACCACCACCCTCCACCTGCTCTCCCCTCTCCTTCTTCATTCCCTGCTGCGCCATCGTCCGCCTCGTCGTCCTCTGTCATTAACACCCGCCAATTGCTCATCACCTGCGCGGAGCTCCTCTCCCTCTCCAACTTCCCCGCCGCGCACCGCCTCATCTCCATCCTCTCAGCCAACTCCTCCCCCTACGGCGACTCCACCGAGCGGCTCGTCCACCAGTTCTCCCGCGCCCTCTCCCTCCGCCTCCACCGCTCCGCTGCGGCTGCCACCGCGCCACCCAACAACAGTTCATTCATTTTCCCTTACAGGAGCAACAGCACTAGTGGCTTGGGATTCGGAGTGGATTCCGCTGTCAGGCCCAGCCAGGGATCGGACCCGAGCGCTCTGCAATCGTGTTACCTAACCCTAAACCAGGTCACGCCCTTCATCCGGTTCAGCCACTTGACGGCCAACCAAGCGATCTTGGAGGCCATTGATGGACAGCGAGCCGTCCACATAGTGGACTTGGACATCATGCATGGAGTCCAATGGCCTCCATTGATGCAGGCCATTGTAGAGCGATCAACCAGTAATGACAAAAATGCTCTCCTTTTCCCTCCGACGCTACGAATCACCGGGGCGGGCCACGACCTGGAGGCCCTCCACCGCACGGGTGACCGGCTCTCCATGTTCGCCCAGTCCCTGGGGCTTGAGTTCCAATTCTGCCCCCTCCTGCTCCCACACGACGCCCTTTCTGTCGCCCTCCACGCAGCGATCCCCTCGGAGATCTCGGCCCTCCCCGACGAGGCCCTTGCCGTGAACTGCGTCTTGTGCCTGCACCGACTCCTGAAGGACGACGCGCGCGACGTATCCATCTTTCTGAGGAAGATCAAGGCCCTGAGGCCGAGGGTGGTGACCGTGGCAGAGCGGGAGGCAAGCCACAACCACCCGATGTTCCTGCAGCGGTTTGTGGAGGCGCTCGACCACTACACAGCGGTGTTCGATTCGCTCGAAGCGACGCTGCCGCCGAGCAGCCGGGAGCGGCTGGCGCTGGAGCAGGCGTGGTTCGGGCACGAGATAGCGGACATCATCGGGGAGGAAGGCGAGCGGAGGCGGGAGAGGCATGAGAGGTTCGAGTCCTGGGAGGTCCTGCTCCGGAGCTCCGGCTTCGTGAACGTGCCCTTGAGCCCTTTCGCTCTGTCTCAGGCCAAGCTGCTCTTGAGGCTCCATTATCCATCCGAGGGTTACCAGCTGCAGATCAAGAACAGCTCTGTGTTCCTCGGGTGGCAAAGTAGAGCCCTCTTCACAGTCTCTTCTTGGCGCTGATGACCACTGCCTCACTCACGCCCTCACCAATTCACAACATATATCGATCACTCATCAAACCCTTCATATAAATACAACTCCCCTTCTGCTCTTTCTTCCCCTTTTTTCTGTCGTGTATATTACAGCTCTGGAGAGTCTTTAGGCTCAAGCTAGCTCAACCCCAGGACATAGGAACAAGAGGGACTTTTGCTGATTCTGGAAAGGTTGTACCTGCATGAATCAAGAACCCTCTTTAAAACTGGGAACAAGAAGAGTAGAAGCTAACTTTAGCTTAGTCTCGATTTGATCTAACCGTACGCGAAACTTGACCTAAAACAAGATTTTGCATGCATGGTTGGGGTTGGTCTGTTGCATGAGAAGTTTCTGAGAGAAGAAGCAGCAAGGATCGCGGCATCAACGTGGACGTCGTCGATGCATCATCGCCATGCGCAAGCTTCGATTGATCAGCCGGTTCTCTCCCTCTTTTTTTTTTTTTTTCCGTTATATCTTGAAGAACTGAAAGACTCAATTCTTAAAAGTGATTTTCATAGTTTTAGTGTACTAATATACTTGATTACCCTTTTATATTTGGCCACTAATCTTCTCTATCTCTCTCTCTCTCTCTTACATGTTTTTATTTTTGTTCTATCTATTGTTAAATTAGGAGGGTAATGTACGAACTCCACTTTGGTTGCCACTGTCGTGGAGCATATTTCTATTCTATGCAATTAAATGGAAGTAGCCGAATTTGAATGGCCGAAGCACCATTAAATCTTCTAGATGCTTTTTGTGTTTGTGCTTTTCTTTGCACTGTTGTTGTCAGTGTGCTATGGAGTGACTTTTTCCCCTTCCACAGAAATTTCTTTAATGCTGAATGATGCCTTCCTTTTCTTTAGATGATGATGATGGTGATGATGGTGATGATTTGCTGTGTTTATTTTAACCAAAAGTCTTATCTCCTGATCTCTCTCTCTCTCTCTCTCTCTCTCTCAATTAATTAAATCACAATCGATGGGATGACGGTGACTGCCTTCTTTCTCACGAAAATGTGCCGTTCTCGTCAGCTAAAATTCTTTCATCTCTCTCTCTTTCTCTGCCCCATCTCTCTACAGTCTCTCTCTTATGAACATATCGATTGGAGCACGATTAGAAATGTTGGGTTCGATTTACAAAATTAGCCTACACAACAATCATGATAAGACTTTTGCAAATTATGTAATATGACCCAATTATTGACGTAGACCCTTCCTATAGTTTGCCAGATTACTTAGCATATTAAGTTTTGCAGATTTTATGTTAGTATATGGGGCATTGCATGGGGTTCTGGTCTTCAGAGATTGAGAAGCGAGAGTGATGAGTGAGTTTGCATGAGGGTTCTTGTTTTGAGGGAAGAACAAGAACAAAGAGCCGTGTGATTTAAACTGTTATTTTTTGCTCGTCTTTTCGAGATTCAAGGGGGGCATTGTAATATACTATTGAAAACTATTATTAGGAACCGAACAATCCCTAATTTATGCCCTGTGTCCCCCTCAACAAAACCATGAAAGTTGTCAAAATAGAGGCTACCGCTGCCCACCCTTTGCCTCCCCGAGGACCCTGCAACCTTTTTGAAGGCACACTTGTGCTTTGGTATCTCTCGGGTCCTGCGCTTTTTCTAGGACCACCTCCCACTTCGTTCTTTATTTATTACTTCTTAGGGCTTTGTCTCTTGCTTATGGCTTTAGAGCAGATCCCACTCTTTAACATCCTTTTCTAAAGATGCCCATCATCATATCTCTTTCTCCTTCCTTGTAGTTGGTACATTTTGTTTGGGCTCATGTAAGTTATGTTAGAAAAGTTTCACATCGAGAAATTGATGTGACATAAAGTAACAATATATTCTAATTGGCTTATAATTCACTAACTTAAATTTTTGAGTGAATGTAAGACTTACTGGATATATATATAATTATAATGACATGCTCGGACTTGAGTTCTATCTTAGTGATCTCTCCAAGTGAAGGAAAAGTACCCTGCTACTCGCTCCCAATATATTTAGGGTAGGAGTGAGATGGATTGTTTATTCACTAAGGCTCTCGAACTTACTTGATTTGTAGACTTCGAGAGGAAATCTAATTCGATCGATCTTGATCTTTCTTAGTCGCAGCATTGATTGCATGGAGTATCGACATATTTCAACTCAAACCGACTCGAGTTTTTCAAGCGCTCAAAATTGTTTTATAACCTTTACTCGAATTCGAACTTGGACGGGTTCGTGTAGTTGTTCGAATGGCAATCCCATTAAAAATTACTTGGGTACTTCTTTAGAGTATAAAATGCAAATTAGCACAGAAGTTTGTGCAAGTCGAGTAATAATAGAAGCTTGAACTCCACTGGAGGCTGATATTTGAGATACACAATCACACTCAATAACTATCAACTCGGAGTCATTGACCTGGCCTGGACCTAAGACGAATTTGAGTTAGCGAGACTATAGTCTTGTTGTGATCAGCTCCTTTTAGTCGTAGCTACCATCAATGGCGGATTGAAAGAGAACATAGTATAATTATAACAAGCAATCTACAATGCAAAACCAATTGTTTTATGTGTTAATATTAAAAATCGGTCTAAATGCCACCTCTAATTATTTCGGGTATTGCTTTGCATATTAAGCCTGGTCTACATTGATAATATTTTAGTTGACGCAAGAGATCATAAGTAAACATTCGAAAAAGTGGGTCATATTCAACACATAAATCCATTCACTCGAATTATTGTATTTCGATATCCAGGTTTACACGGGTTCTCTTTCTAGTTCATAAGCATGAATCACATCATTCATTCATAAAATTTTCAAAGAAAGAAAACTTACAGAACCCCCGGAACTCTGAAAATACTCACGTATTGATATGTCGAATCACATACAATTTTTTCTAGCTTAATCTAGATAAATATTCCAGATTTTTGGGGGAAAGAGAAAAACTATTCTTATGCCAAAACAAAGAAGCACTTAATATGTGCCTCTATCTATGACCCGGAAGGTGCTCAAATAGGAAGAAGAACTCGTCTTCTTTCTTTTATGATTATCTTCCTCACGCATGTATAAAACTAAATCCATTCGATTTCTAAAAGAAAATGCTTCTTTGACAATACTATAATCCCAATCGTAAGCCCACAAATCATCACTGCGTGCTTCGCATAAAGCATTCATTAATGAAGAGATCATACGGTCAAAAATGACTTACAGTACTATAACACTATCAAACTAGCAGGTTACATTTCTAAAAAAGATTACTAATTCTTAACTTTTCAAGGAATCCTTCGTCGGTCGGTGATTCTGAATTACTGGTTTCTTTTTCCAATCTTTTCAACCTTGATTCCATAGCCTGATTTCTTCCATTTTCTAGTAATTGTTGGCTTACTCTTTACTTGCCAAGTTTCGTCCACTTTCGCCTAATGATTTAAGCCCTAGCCCACCAAATGAAGAGAATCTGAAGAAACATGCCGCCACACAGGAAAGGAACCGGGGAACATCCCCTTGACTCACTCGGACATCAGGGCTACTTGAAAGAGAAGTGAGCTCTGCTGATCCTTCGCTTGTCACCAAGAGAGCGGTGAAAAATAAAAAAAAATAAAAAAATTTTAGGGTTTGCGTGTGTGAATTACATTGTTGAAAAAACACTTCTCAAAACCTTCTGTTCACTCGCTGACATTGATAAGATGGTTTGTACGTGAAAAAGGTTAGAAAAAAGAAAGGGGTGAAAAAAAAAAAAAACTTTCTGTCACAAGACAAGCAGATCTAGAGTAGGTAATTAGCTTTTGCATATTCGTAGTTGTAAATGAATGAGAGGGTTTGGTATATAAAAATATCGATGTCCATTACATTTTTCAAACTTCAGATTGACCCCCATCACGGCTTTTTATTATTATTATTATTATTATTTTAATCACGGTGGCTAACTATATCATCTATGTTAACGACACAAAACGAGCTTTTCTCTTTTTCTCTGAGATGAACGGAATTCGAACGATATACATTCTCAAGTTCTCATACAGCGGGATTTTTCTTTAACACACAATCCGGTCTATCCGTGATCATTCGATCGGGCATCGAAACGTGGACATGTGTCTCGTTCTCAGCTCCACGTTTGCGAAAAGAGAAAGGTAGATTCCGAGGGTTGCTTCTTCAGAAGATGCAATCCATCTACATCGGGACCACTCATTGACATAGCGAGATTGAACACACACAGAGCAAAACCATTCCCAGGGGCTGACTCGGGGCATTGACCTTTTTGACCCGTGTGTCCCTGGAAAAAAGAGAGAAACCCACCACCACCACCACCACCAGCTTTCGAGATTGAATCTTCCCCGGCCATTGATGAGTAATTGACGCACCTTTTGTTCCCCTCGGAATTGAGAAACCGGAATAAATATTTCCGGGATGAACAACTAGGGACACGAATTTGGGGGAGGTATCTAATCTATCTGGTGTTCTGATCCGCCACAAGCGATTAAACTTTTCCTTTTTTCTTTTTTTTTCTGGGGGCTCCCTCAATCATTCAGTGTTGGCTTGAGATCTCTTGTATTATTATTATTAGCCTTTTCCTTTCCGAATTTCACTCTCTTTCTTTGCGGTGTGCCCATGAGCATTTGGACTTCAGCTCCACCTTAGACTTCAGGCACTTCTCTATGTCCGACCCATAAATAATAGACATACACTCCAGATCAGATGTAGCCCTAGATGCACTATTATCGTCGTCCTCGTCGATAGACAAGATTAATGATACATACGGTGACGACGTAGTGATGATGAGCGACGCCTTGTGGAGTCGCGTTTCCCTCCATCCCTAGTTGGAAGCCAGTCTTTTGATAGATGGGTTAAAAACGTGCATTTCCATAAATCAGTCGAGTCTGTATGTGGGCGATGTGAATAACCTGGTTGGAGGAAGATATCCCGCTGATCAAGAATGTAGAAAAAATACAGCATTTTTTTTCTTCCTCGTGCTCGCGAACGTTTTTTCAAGCTGAAAAGGCCGGCACAAGCAATCGAACGCAAATCCTCGAACGGCCACGGACTAGAAGAAAGGAAAATCAACCTGCGAAGTCAAAGAAATCCAACAAAGGAGATGCAGATCTTTCCAACGCGTCGGATGAGCACAACACTTGAGGATATATTTAGCGGTCATTATTGTCACGCACGATCATAATGTGATACAGAACAGTTACCCGAACATGTCACGCAGATTAAGTTATGGCCATCTCCTTACAATAATGCTTCTGATGTTGGGTCTTAAATTATGAAATTTTTTTAATAATAAAAAAAAAAAGTGGCGCGATAGGAGACTTTCAAATTAGTACAGTTTTCCGCAAAAGCTTTTAGCTTTTTTAATCCACAGGTCCACTCGAGATAGAGATAGAGATAGAGATAGAGAGAGAGAACAGCATCAATCAATGCTCAGCTTAAGTCAACCCACTAGTCAATACTGGTAAGATGGCACAGATGTTCAAATCCTTTTCGCACCCCAGCTGACATGCACATTTTTTTTTTAAAATGTAAATTTTCTGAATGACAGGACACTATTTGAAGATGCGATGCATGTCTGATGACAGCGTAATCTGGTTAATTGGAAGGAGAAAGAAATTTAGAGAAAAGGGTCCATATAAAAAGCATTGGATAGTCATATATCACTTGGACATAAGTACCCAAGATTGACTGATTGATGGATGGATGGGATTGACTGACTGATTAAGAGCAACAAGAAGGCAAAAAAAAGAGAGAGAAAAAGAAAGAAAGAATGGCTTAACCTTACTCAGATGGAGAGATACTGTAACGTCACACAATCAATGAGGAACTTGCGGCAAATGAAATATCTCTATCTCATCGGAAAGATCCAGAATCGAACTCACAAAAATAGGAAAAATGACGTAAATGGTATCTAAACTTTAATTTAATATGTTTTTGTATTTTAGCTAAATATGCAACGTCGTTTCTGAACTTTAGATTTATTTAATTTAATCTATGAACTTTAAATTTATCCAATACAACCCCTGTATTTTTCAAACATGCTCAATTCAGTTCATAGATCATATGAAAATATTTGATATTGTTCCTTCATTAATTCAAGTTTAAAAATAATACATGGACAAGATTGAATATAAATAAAAAATTTAGGAATCACGATGAACAAATTGAAAGTTCAGAGATAACATTACACACTAAACACATCGAACAAATTAAAACTCCAGATATCATGTTACATATTGAGTTAAAAGTTCGTGAACAATGTTATCGCGCCAAAAATATCAAGCCCGAAAGCTGCGACAGCATCTCCACTTCATGCATTTCTGATTCACTAGAGCTGAAGTGATTCGTGTAAGCGCCAGCCAACCAAGCACACCAACTATTTGCTAGGGCACCCTAAAGGTCATCGGGCATCGACCACTGTTTCTTGGAGTTTCCAAGTACTGGTATAAAAGCTCGTAGTTCTGCTAGACTATGTATATATATAGGTTGTACACATAAAATGGGCTATAAATAAATTTAAACACAATATGAATGTTGAAAGGTCATAATTGAGTTTACAATTTACTTAGATCACCAACCAATCGTTATAACTCTATGTTCAGTCTCTCTCGTCTTTACTCAATATCACGCTCACTTACTTCGTTCTCTCACCTCAGTTTGAATATACTTTTCTAGATTGAATTAGATATAAAATTATTTTAGAAATATGGGTATGAGTGCATTGCAATAAATGGTTAACATAATAAATAGGTTCAATGAGTCTATTTAGATCGGAAAATTTATGACTAGACCCAATTCGATCTGATCAAACCATTTAAAGGATCTAAATTTTACCATTATCATTTGAAGTATCGACCACCCATGTACTATAATGACAATGGACATATTGTGAATTGAGCCCTTGTGAGGTGAATGGATTGATCCGGTTACTACGCGATGAATTGGACGATATTTTTACGGTGCGCATCATATATGTGTGCTGTCCTGATTTAGCCGCATGTTTCCAGTACTCGCACGGGATATGAAATGCTTAATTTCCAAATCTCTTGCTGGTGATTAAGATCTATCGTGACGATGGGATTTAGTGGTTTCACGTGGAGACCCATCATTCCAAACGGTTTATCATCAAGCATTTCATGGCGCTTTGCTGATTCTCTGTTCAGTGTTTTTTTTTTTCGGGGGGGGGGGCGGGGGGCGGGGAGAGGGGAGGCTTGAGAGAGAGAGAGAGAGAGAGAGGTGGGATGAAGTGAAGGGGTTTGGCCACATGGGGGTGGCAGGGACGGAGATCAGGTGGAGAGCGACCGTGGAGATTTGCTTCAATAAATAATGTCGGGGGGGGAGAGGGGGAGGCTCTATGATCTGGATGCAGGATACTCTTTTTCAGGCATTATTATCACGTACGTCATGCATATCAGACATAGGTGACCGGCCTAGCTTCTAGTATCATCCTTACTTAAGAATTGTATCTGCACCGAACATTCGATCTAAGCCACGATTACTCAACTTCATCCCATGGTGGCGCCCGTCGGGATGTTTGAAGTCGAGAATGCGCCAAGCGGTTTCGAACTCGTGACCTCGCGTTTTCGTGGGAGAATAGTAACTGGTATAGAACAGAAAGAGAGAGAGAGAGAGAGCAAATCAAAAACATTCAGGCATGCAATTGTTGGTAGGCGTAACTCGTAGGTTCATGTCATAGGGGAACAGGGAATAGGAATAGGATGGTGCAGGGGACATGTGGAGAGCTTTGTGCGTGGACGGGGGACCAGGTGCGAGAAGTCAATTGAAAAGAAGAGAAAAGGAGAGGGCAGGTAGGGCTGCATTTATTATGTTGGATCGTATCATTCCTCTCCTCAGACAAACATGAAACCAAACCCCACATGAACACCATATCATTTCATTCGCAGAGAGGGAGAGAGAGTTTTCAGCTCGGCATTATCCTTCATTCGCACCAAATCTTTCCATCACAATCATGTTTGTGAAATAACTTTTCCAAGGCAACACTGAAGGTTAATTTGACGACTAATGCAATGCAAGCAAGCAGGCAATTCACATATATTGGCACCAGTCTAACTTACAAGTAATGACTATAACAATTAACAAGTAGCTGCGAAGGTTTTGACGAATGAATTGAATGTCATTACAGTTGAATAACCCTGAGCCCGGAGTCTGATTGTCGCGCAGAGCAAACGAAAGACCATTTTCAACTAAGGCAGCGACTGGCCATTAAGCATGAAGGAAAAGATGTTTTTAACTTCAATACAAATGCACATTCATCATCCCTCTTCCTCTATAGCGCAAATAGTCCGCCTTACTTGAGCGCTTGCATTTTCTTATGTTATTGACTACAAAGCAATTCAGAAGGATCTAGCCATGGCAGATCCTAACATCCGAATTGCCAAAAGAGCATGGTACAGATTACTTTTCTAGATCGAATCGTCTAACACGCAATAAATTGGAGGGCAACCAAGGACCAATAGCAACGGCAGGTGAATGCGTTAGGCACTTGAAGCTAGTCTCACCCGGCACGCCAAATCCAATCCAGTGAGCTCTCATTTCTTCAGGTTTTGGCCACGAGGAAGAGCTCATCATCTTCCCAATAGAGCAACCAGAACCTACGCACAGAAGTTTCCTACTATTGGCGAAGAACCCTTACCACCCCACGAATCCTAAAAAGCACATTAACCCATCTCGTGACAAATCATCACTCAGCCACAATTCCAGAACCAATGAAACCATCATAGGGGGAACTCCTTCTGCAGAATGTCTAAATTCCGCGAATCACAAGCATTCAGCATATCGTGCCTAGAAGCAGAGCTGCAAAGGAGACAGAATGGACAAAGGCAGATCTTTATATGCTGCACGAATACTGGTGTCAGAAACCAACTTATATACATTGGACAAGGTCATACCTTAACGAGATTCTTAAGTATTGCCATGCGTTGTCCGCCTTCGGATTCATGGAAAGTGCACGGACGTAGTAACGAATAGAGTCTTCGTACATGCCCTAGATAGGGAAAGAACATAAATGGTGAAAGACATGGTGCCAGAAATCTCCATACATTTTGTGGATTATTACAGCAAAAGCTTCTTTGCGAAGACTGTAGACAGTCACTTCATACCACAGCCAAAAGAAATACACGAAAGCATTTTATAGCAACTCCTCAGACAACATGAAAAACGAGTTGAATATACAAATTTATTGAGAGAAACGGAAGCCCAACACCGACAAAACAGGACAGGACTTTAACTCAAAATTAACGTCAATCGACTCATTTTCACCATTCTCTCTTTTTTGTGATGACAAGAAATGGCACAAATAGTAGACGCAAATACTCCGACCCGACATGAATTGCCACTCTAGTTAATGTCCATCTCTTCCCATCATCTCCATTTTGGAAGTTCTCGCGATAAAGACAACCAAATGGCTCTATTGTCAATTATTAAGAATGTATGGTATCAAAGATTTTTTTTATTTTTTTTATTTTTTATAACCAAGGTGTTCGGGCTAGCTTGCACGCACCTCGACTATTCCTTGTGCTTTACTTAAAAAAAAAAAAAAGGTTCGGTGTGTCTAGATAGACTTTTACATTTTGGTTTTTGCTTAATCTTAATCTTAATCTTGCGGTGAATGCATTCTGACTTTTATTTGCTCAAAGCACCTGACAAATGTTGACATGTATATTCACATTCTTTTTTTTATAATTTTTGAATTTTTCTAATATTTTAGATTTGACGGGAAAGCGAAAAATTGCTTTTTTTTTTCCTTTTTAAAGAACCTAAACAAACAGGTTCTAATGGGGAACAACGTAATAAACTGTAATCGGGCATTACAAAAACATTAATTTTCGCATGATTTTTCCTGAGCATTGTAGACATTGGGGCTGCTCATCCCTGACCAGAGAAATTAGCCATAGTGCACTAACTTGCATGGTCCTACAGAAAATTGTTGCTGGAACCACCAAAAGGGTTTCCAAATTCAACCTCACCCACCCTCAAATTTGCAATGCATGCAATTAAATAATTTACTTCCTCCAATAACTGGACAGAAAGACTGATGCAGGGGAGTTTACCTGGTTGGCAAAACTGATCCCCATATTTGCCCATGCTCGAACATAATTAGGCTTCAAATCAAGAGCCTGCAATCCAGAGAGAGAGAGAGAGTCCCCGATTAAGAATAGGCCAAGATATATTGGAGACTTTATTTCAGAGGAACAATAGATGATCTCCTAAACAAGCAAATGCATGTTGCCGCGTCTTTTCTTGAGCCCACTTTCATCAGGATGTTATAGCATGAATCACTGATAGTTGACAGTTCACGTTATCTAATTTCCTACCCTTTTCGTGCCTGCATAGCCCTTTTCATGAAGTGCATGTACACACATTGACATACAAGCAAACAATAGTCCATAGTTAAGATAGGAGGAGGAAGAACAGGTTAAGCAAAAGGTCTTCAAAAGAGTTATCTTGACTTCAATAAAAAGTGAGAACTCACTCCACATTCACATCAAATTTTGGATAGACAACAGAATGTGCAAATGCAGTTCCTCCGAAAACCCCATGGGCTTACCATAGAATTTAAGAAATAGAGTGCATGTAGGTTAATTGCACAGCACAAGTAACTCCGAACAACCCAAGTACAACCCAAGTGCAAACAGTCATGTTCGGACCATTCGTCCCAACTTTTGACTCATACCTAGTCCATGAGATTAGCAGGGTTTTGATGCCCCAGAATTATCCATCTTAGGTGAATTTCTATGTCGAATAAAGAGACGTGGCTATGATGTTCCTTTGGTAGCAGTAAAGATTAGCTATATAGCTGTTAGGCATGGAAAGAATTGTTTCTTCCTTAACCATAACCACAAAGAAAGTTTAATGATACACATCTTGCTAATTTGCTAGTTTCATTTGAGCCGAAAGTGATCATCGAAACAAGACATGGTCTTCTAGGCCGTACCTTTTGATAAGCCAAGATTGCATCAGCACTCTGAACACTGTTGGCTTGTGTTGCACCAAGTTTGTTCCAAAGTGAGTAGTCATTTGGCTTAAGTTTCAATGCCGTTTGGAAAGAGGCAATAGCTCTATCATATTCTCTCGACAAATTATAAAGTACACCAAGAACGATGTGCACATCAGCATCCTCAGGAGACATTTGTGCAGCATCATTAAACAATCTAGCAACCTGCTTGCGAAAGAGTTTTTAATTTTCCACATATTGATCACATAATTTTGTCTAAACTGATGCAATCTGTAAGGAATCCTGTACTGACACTTACATCAGCGTGATATAAAGATTCCGGCATATCAGGAGATGCCAGTGTTCCATACTTTGAATGATGACGCAGCCATCCATACAAGTATCTCAATGCAGCATTCTGCTCCAGCTCTGCAATTAAAAATTACATATTAGAAACTATCCACGATCCAACGCTTCTGTTGCTTCTTCATTTTGTCCAAAAGAGAGATCCACGGAGAGACTTCTATACTCGAACTTGAGAATTGAATTAGGATTTTTAAGCAAAACCTCAACTAGTGAAAAACTCCTTATACACAGAACTCAACTTTACTCAAATATCTAGAATCAACTTGTAGTCTCAAGTTGAAATGTGCTCAAGCTTGCACAAGGACTGTAGTACTTAAATTTCAATGTTCTTATGTATGTAAACACTCTACATGTATAGATTCTCCACTACTTGAAGAAGCTCAGGAGCCGATCGACTTCACTTGAACTGGAGAGGAATAGAGCCAATGTTAAGTAACAGATAGGACAGACTTGAGTAATAACTAATAAGTCAAGTTCGAGGAGCTCGCAAATGGCTTCGTCTGCATTACTATGTCCTAGAAAGAAAGCAGAGTCTCAAATATGTAACTCATTAACTGATGAAACCTGCCATACCTAGAATTAGCATAAAAAAGCATACTGGTTTGTTTGGTCACTTTCGCTATTAACTTTGCACCTACCATTTGTGTGACTAACACCAAGGGAAAGAAGAACTTCCAAATTAGTTGGATCAGCCTCCTGAGCTCGCATCATTGCTGCAATAGCCTGCATTCATTTGGTTCCAGTTAATACACAAGGTTCAGTTGAACAACTTAAGATCTCTGCTAAAACATCGCCATTAATGAATTGCTAGAAATATGCTGCACAGCTCATTTAATAAAACCCAGGCCACTTATTATTGCCAATTATTTCTATTTGCAAGGACTAAAGAATCTCAGATATATACCTTACCAAAAAAAAAAGAATCTCAGCTATACATTTGGAAATGTGTGCTTAAAGCAGCTAATGGTCCCCCTCTTAATTAGCTGGCACAAATGATTACTACAAAAATGCAGCCAAGCAAGAGTCGAGGAAAAATCCACGTATACAACATACTAAAGAGGTACTACTTAAAAGTTTAGTATCTCCAACGGAAGCAACTGGGTCAACAAGTCGTTTGACGGGCAGATGGTAACTTTCTTGTGAAGACAACAATAGAACAACTCGGGAAAAATATGATGTTTGAAGAACGTAACAGATGATGTGCCTGAGGATACTGACTTTAAGACACAGTAAGTTGAATAACCTGTTGATCATCATCGTTCTCTGCATGTGCAATGCCAAGTAATCTCCAACCTTCAGCATTATCAGGATTTTTCATAACTTCAGCCTCTAAAGCAAGAATTGCTTCACTCAGAAGCCCTCTGCGGAAGAGGTCTTGGCCTTCTTTTAAGGGATTAGGGTGCCCAGCATATGGATTCATATCTGAGAAAACATACACTCCCCTTGAACCATCTGACTGCTGCTTCTGCTCATTCCAGAACCTGAAGATACGACATAAATATAAAAAGGACGGACTCTGAAGATAGATAATTATGTTACAATATCATTCACATTATTTGAGTAGTGTAGTCACAAACATGGTTAATTCCACGCTAGTATCTCCGTAACTTTAAATTCATTATTTACAATTGCTGGAAAAAAAAAAGCAACCTCAGATTTTAGACAGGAAGGCAAAATCTCAAGAAAACTGCAGGTGGAAAGTCCAGTCACAATAATGTCTTTGTCGAAATTTCTTTGAAGATAAACTGAACAGGAAAAACTTACGAGAGGAGATGCACATGTCAGAATGATCACTAGCTGTCATGACATGCATGAATCCAAACTCTTTCTTTATAGATAATTTCTCAACCCATAATGATAATACCTTTCCCTTCTGTCCCAAGTTCAACAGTGGTACAGCAGTACCGGTGCGACACATAACTATGTGATGAAAAATGCACTAGGCTTTCCAGAAGATGGCGCCTCCACATGGTGAGACCACCATAATATTTAAGAAACCAAAGGAGAAAACAATAAATGACAGTGACACTGTCTTGCTTTCAATGGATATATTCAACAAGCCCGTGTGGTATTCGTGATTCATAAACATCAAATTTGCATTTTGATCCAACTTCTAAAGGCAATTTTTCCCTTCGCAAGGCATGGCATTTAGGCAACACTGGAAGTCTAAAAGATGTAAGGCTAAGAATTAATTATTGTACAAGGAAAAGTATCTTAAAATGTATATATGAAATTATCAAACTTTACCCTAAGGAAGTAAAGAAATTGATCGAATTTGCTCTCTACTTTCATATACAACATAATTAACTCACTCGCTATACGCATTTGCCCAGTCATCAGTAGTATTGTCCCCCAAACTCCCTTCAGCAACCTGCTGCCCAAATTCATCTGCCCACTCATTAACATGCAACTTCGAGAATTCATTGACCCATTGATCATCTAGAGCTCCTTTTGTCGCTCTTTCAGCAGCAAATTCATCAGCCCATTGATTGGGTCCACGATGGAGCTGAGTCAAAAAGGAACTAAAATTAAGCAATGACATCTCATACAGAAGGCAGCCTAACCATTTTGCCGATTATTCTATTTTGAATGTTAAAGACATCCTCCAACATTAGTATGTCGACCAAACAATTGCAAAAAAATTTGCCCCTAAGAAGATGCATCTAATAGGACTTATGTTAAATCGAAATGCTTCAGATTCCCTTGCTTGAGCACTGCACCCACAAGTTTGCTCTGCTTAAATTGTTGTCACTTGAAAAACATGAAATAGTCAATGTAACCTAGATCAGCTCGCTACTCACATATTCATCAGCCCAAGAAGGACCTGCAGCGTACTGTTGCTGAAATTCTGATGCCCAGTCCCCAGGTGAAGGCTTTACTTGATTATCATCGATGATAAGTTCACCACGGCTCATCTTCGATACAAACTGAAGGAACTTTGAGTTCTGCAGAACATTTGACACTTCAATTGAGCAAAAACTTGAAGACACAAATCAATCATATAAATACACATCACAAAATATATTGCTAATAAGATCTGATCATTTAAAGAGAGCAGCTAATACATTTTGAAGGGAACTTATAAAATACTGTAATAACATCCCATAGTAAGGGCATATTTGTTTTTCATTAACAGAAGCACAAATTACTTTTCTTGGCTTTCTTGCTTCCCGCGACATTTAGGGTGCGTATGGTAACGCTCCAAGGAGAGTGTTTCTGTTCCAAAGGTGTTTCCAGAACACTTTTGGAACAGAAACGCCTATGGTTCAAAAATGTTCCAAAAGTGTTCCGCGGAACAATTTTGCGCCAGGGAACACTTTTGGAAGAAACAATAAAATCTTGCTTCTGGCTTTTGAAACACTTTTGGAACCATCACCCACCGCCGTCGACGCGGCCTCCACCCACCGGCCACCGTTGCCGCCGGTCGCCGGCCGCCGCCGGAGAAAATTGTTTTTTTTTTTAACTTCCTAAACGCGTTTCTATTCCCAAAAAACATAGCCGGGAACAAAAAAAAAAAAAAAGTGTTTCTGTTCAAAAACAATGCCCAGGAACAGAAACGTTCCCATACGCACCCTTAGACTATCATTTAAAGACCAAAAATTTATGAAAAATACTTTATGTAAATCTGTGAGTCAACATCTGTGTAATGTGAAAGCTTCAAGTGCTTTGAGATGAATAAAAAGAGTCCCAGTATAGAAGCCGCAAAAAGTAAAAGTCATCCTAGACAAACCTAAGTAAACTAGTTTTAGTAGTATCCATACTATGTCGTGGAACCAATACATAGCACCCTAATGACTAGGTTCATTATGTTCTAAAAATTTTGCTATAAGTTGCCACTGGTAAAATCTAGTGCCTAGGACAACATCATGCTATCTGAGCAGCTATAGTTCTATGGCTATGAAATTACAAGGTGGCCATTTTCTTCCAAACAGAAGCAAAGGAACAAACTGAAAACTGTAACTTCGATGAGACCTAAGATATGCTCCTTCAAAGCTGAGCTTTTGACTTTCATGTTAACTGCAGCAGTAGGAAGGTATTATAGCTGAACACGTCATAGCAACAGGTCACATATTGGATGCAGGGTGAACAAATTTCCAAACAAAGAAGAGAATCAGCAGCATTCTTATGATACTTTGTTTACAAAGGAGTCGAAAATCATGTTCTCACTCCAAGTGCCATGCGATGCATGTTCAATGTCATCTTAATTCTATTTTCACCAAAAAAGCTGACCGAAAAATAATACAGGCTGCTCCAAACGCTCTAAGAGTCAGCTTCACTAAGAGGGTGAACGCATGATTGTACATTTAGAAGCATTTGTTGAGTGTTTTGAATGCACCATCTAGTTTCATGCCATTTAGTATTGGAGTCTATGTAAACTTTTTTGCATACACGGCATCACTATTTACACGGTACAGGTCGACATTCTAAACAGAAGGCCAGAAGACGCTGATTTGAAAATTTCATAGTGAAGACAGTCTTCAAAACAATGCTATTAGCTATAAGCCTTCATAATTTGTGCAATAGCAAAATGACACCATATCAAAAAAGAGAAGCATCACCAATCAAATTACATCTTATCCTAATGCACAATCAAAAATAACATTCGAGTCTGCATACAAGCAAGTGAAGAGATAAAGCCAATGAGTAAGTAAAGTATTTAAGATTAATGTTATGAACCTGAAACTTGGGATCATCATTTTGTCCTAATGTGTGAGCAAGCATTCGAGTCTGCTCCATCGCCGCTAAACTAGGGACGTTCACGCGCCCCATTTGATCTACAGTAGATAGCTGAGAATATTGCTGTACAAAAAGTTGATATTTTTTATTATGAACTTTTAGAAAGAAGGATTATGCAGCTAGATTAATGGAATACATATCCTTCTGGATCAAAATATATAACTCCACGAGGAATAGATACATGGACAAGTTCTATCAAGATGATCTTTGTCGTCCACATTAGCTAACTAAAACTCACCACAATTTACATACTGAATCAAAATCTAATCCTTTTATCAGAAATAGAATTGAGATAGCCCTGTTCAGAATTATTTCCCTTCTTCCAATTGATTTGAATCCACAGTTCTGTTTCTTTGGGGCTTTGAAATATTGCAAAAAATATCCAGTAATGCATAACCATTGCTTTCGCACGTAATACCCACATCATAGACAAGATTATCCATGAAGTTTGAGACTAATAAAAGTAAATTATTCTTGCCTGCTGAAACTCAGAAGCCCAACCATTAGCACCATGCTGTTGCTCAAAAGAATTCACCCAAGCATCGGGACCACCATGCTCCGCTCGGTGTTGGTTAAATTCCGCAGCCCATGCATCACCAAGATGGGGACCGGGTTTCATCATTCCCTGTGACTCATTCCAATAATCATCCAATTCCCGAAATCTCCCAGGCAGAGGTCCCTTGCCACGAGCATCACTGTCAATATCTAAGGAGTGCAACAGTGCATTCACCTAAAAGTGACGGAAAAAAAACAGAAACGGGTAAATGCTAAGGAAAATATAAAATAAACGGAAGGAATATGTAAGTGAAACCAAATTTAGGAGGCGAAGCAAGAAAAAACGAAGAAATACCAACGCAGTTTTTCAAGAAGAAGGGCAGCAAATCATGCATCCCATTTAGAATCTATAAAGAGTATAGTTAAAAAAGGTTGAAAGATCTAATACTTTAATAGATAGAAGATTATCAGCCTACAATATTCAAGGTGCATTTGTGGCAAAGACAAGGTAAAGGACCAAACCAAGGGATCATGAATTTATGGAAATCACATGTCGATTATTATAAGATAATAGATGCAACACCACCAACCGAGAATCAATAATAACAGCCAGATACATCTAAATATCAGAAAAAGGCACACACCTGTGCATTGATAAAATCTTCACTCTTATCTGCGAAGAAGTGCCGTGCCATTATAGTGCTGCGATCACGTATGCATTGCTTATCACCCTCGGACAACCCTAACATCGGAAGTTGGGCAGGACGAAAAGGGAGACCACCACGGCTACTATCAACAAACGAGTGCAGAAGACCAGACAACACTCTCTGCGGTGGCCCTGCAATATGATCAAGAGAGTAAGACCCCAAGATAGACACCACAAAATGCCAAGGACTCAAAATCATTGGCACTCCAGTAATAAGCATTTCTGGGCCTGTCCAATCTAATCTGCAAATAGTATGTAGAAGTTCCAAGAAATAATCTAGCCCAACTTATGAAAATTCAAATTACACAAGGATGCACGCTCAGATATACGGTAGAAATCATGGACATAACACCACCGCCTTCACACCTGTGAGAGCAATACGAGTATTTCACGTTACCCGATTGCCAAACTTCTCTGTAGAGTTCTTAATTGTCAAAGTCAATTCAAACTTAAGACTTTATGCAAGTCCTAGTTTTCTTCTCAGATCAGAAATGGCAATTATGAAACAGGAACCGCATTCCTCTGCAGCATTAGTTTTCTCCCCTCCAGTTTCATCTTCACCACTTTATCGCAGCATCATATAATTCAGTGACATACAGAGTCTTTTGAACATTTCAATGTTTTTAGCAACTACAAAGAATAGTGATCAAAACAGATAGTTGACTATTGCAGCCCAAACAAGGGCGAAAGTAAAGTGAACAGAAGATCAAACAAATGCAGCATGTCTGCATTATTAATCCAGAAATGAAGAAAATAAAAAATACCATCTAGAGTGGGTTGAATATGATGATTGATGGCAACCCTCAAGTCGTGGGGAATGGAAGGGACATTAGCTTGTTGTATCTCATCCCAAGCATTCGCAAACCCACCTTGCTCCGCAGCATGAAAATGACGGAGGAATTCAGATCCCTGACATCAGCAAATGAAATAAATCAGCACCCAGATATTTGACAGAAAGCTACCTCATTTCTTAAATATTTCACCTGGGCATTGGCTGGCAAAAGAGACTGATCAGATTCCGAGCCAGGAATCGCTCTCAGATGATCCTCTGTCTGTGCAAAAAACTGGCTCTCAGCCGCCGGATTTGTTGTGGGAATCTCCTTCAGCCTCTCCTGTTGAGACAAATAACCAATCTGAGTCAGTCTCAGAGTGAAACAGTAACCACTGTAGAGGCACAACTGCCGCTTTTAGCTCCCACTGTACCAATTACCAGTTCTTATATCCCGACAATCACTTAAAAGCTAAAATCCGCTAAAACGGTTACTGAGCAAGTCCTTTCATCTCCAAAAGTTTAATTCCGACACATACACAAGAACTCCACAGGAATTCACCAAGTTGATAGAGCAAAAAGGAGCCTGACAACAACAATCCAAGACAAGCAGGCACTTGCTGGAACCCCAACAGCAATCGATTGGCAAGACAAGAGCCAATTCATGCCAATCAACTCAAAGCCACAATTGATACAAGGAAACAACGACTCAGCCATGACTGCCGGCAACTAACCCGGGGAATTCCGCCACTAGCAAAACAAAACAGGAGATAAGGACCTCAAAGTGCCACCAGCAACCGAATAGAATGACCTAATCCAACTACTCGAAGCTATAACAGTTCGAACCAAACAAACCGGCGCGAACCGCCACCGAATTCAGGAGAGGGAAAGAGCGAATTAACGACGGACCTGTGTTTTGGAGGATGAGCCGATGAGAGCGTTGGCAAGAGCACCGAAGGGGTTCGAAGAAGCGGAGGGGTCGCAGTTGGCTGCTCCAGTCACGAGCTCCCGCATCGACATGCTGCGAGATGGATACCGATCGCCGTCGCCTCTCCTTTCGGGCTATTTGACGCCCACGCCCGCGCACGCACAGGTGATTACAAGCTGTGGAGAAAAGAAGGTGATGAAGACGGCTGGTCGGGTTTCAGCGATGGTGATTATCAAAGGTTCTTCGCCAGGGAGAGGATCGTCAACCAGAACCAGAGATAGAGGGAGAAGCTCTTTCCTGCCCTTTTCTTGTTTGGGTCAGAACGGCACAAAAAAAAAACTGAAAAATCAAATTACGAGGAAAAAGATAATGTACTTTGCCTGCGTGCTTCACACATTTTTAGGCAGTTTTCATTTCTTTATTATTCATTTCGTGTAATTATTAGGTAATTTTTGGAGAAATAAAATTTATTGTTTCCTTTCGACTCAAGTAGTATGGCACGGACGCCGACATCGATATGCGACACGTTACACTGACATGTCATTCTAAAAATATAGAAAATTTAAACACGTTGTATACTAAATATATATTTTATACGAGCGGCATGTTTCTTCTTCTTTTGTTAATCACGATTAATTTTTTTCCTCTAGCTGAGCATATTAATTTTGAAGCGGCTAGGTATATAACTTAAATGTGTGTCTATGTATTGATAAATTTATATTTTGATCCTTAATTTACTGAATATATTTAAAACTAACTCAAGTATGTCAAAATGATGTGTCGAGATGCTGAATTCACGTGTCGCTGGTGTGTCTGAAACACCGACCACGAGTCTATCCCCATGTTGGAGAGTATATCGGAGTGTCGTACACAATGCGTAACACCCTCGAAAGAGCGTCGGTACTTCATATACCGCAAGACCCTTTAATTTTCTCCAATTATCCGCATGAGAAGCAGGTCTCAAGAGGAAATCCTTCCGAGATCAGCTATGATACTATCTGCGATTTGTGAGTTAGGCTCGCATTAGTCATTAATAAGGGCCCAAATTCACTTTTGTGCGGGCCCGGACAAGGGCTCATAGTAATACGGACTGGGCCCAAACTAGGCCTATCTATCTAGTTTGGTCTATATATATTTTTTCTTCGTGGGCTTGAAACGAATGCTCAATTTCAAGTGAGTAAACATAATTCCATACATAATTTCAATTACAGGTATACCAGATGGGCTTCCAGTGTCATGTGAACGATTTTAGCCACGAAAATACATGCCATAAATTTTGAAAGGCATTTGGCGAACGCACCACGGTTGAATTATCTCCAAAGTAACCAAAATAAAAACTCTATTTAATTGTTAGGAATCTAACTCGCCCAAATTTGTAGGTTTTGCAAATTTCAGAACATGCATCACCAGCAACTGCTTTTTTCTAAAATTACTGTCCTTGTTGAGAAATTACTAAGTCACTTGAGAACTTGACTAATAACTATAAAATACTTTCGAAAGAGAAAGTTGCTAACCACTTGTCAAAATTACTATCTACTATCAAGACCAAAAAATAAAAAATAAACCCCATACTATTGCTGTTGAGAATTTATAAGTTAAACGCAAAAGAATTACTTCTTGTGATGTTCTCAAAATTTTCCAGAAATTTCGAAAGTTACTATATTTAGTAACTACATTAGAAAGTTACTAAATTTGTTATAAACATAAAACGTGCTTTCACAGTAAAGATAATTATTACCAAATGTGAGGAGTTTGTTTCCAATCCCGTAAATAGGGTAAATGACATTAAAAGCGTCATATCTGTCATATGATATTTACTTTGGTGCCAAAAATTTTGGAGTCATCAATTAAATGCTAAATTGATGAGAAAACAGTCGCTTTGTGTCTTCGGAGTTTCATCCCATGCAGTTTTTTTTTTTTTTTGCTCGACGTGACTGTTTTTAAAAGAAATTGAAGTACAATGCAGAAAATCTTTCGTCCAACTTGGCAAAGTGAACTGCACAAGGTGGTTTTCCTTAGCGAAGACTCTCAATTGGTTGTCGTAATTTTTTTTTGGATCGCCAGAATGCCATATAACTTTTCAATCAGTTACTTAAATGCCACAACTTTTTAAAAAATGCTCATCACACGTGCCATACCACGTCGAATTTCTAGCATTTAGGATAAACGTTTTTATTAAATTACGATACTCAAGTAATTAATTGAAAGTTATGACACTCAAGTAAATATTATTTAAAATTGATTATTTGTAGCATTTTTTACTTCTCTCTGCTTGCCTTATTTCAAGAATCTCCTTTAATTAGAATACCAATCACTCGATTCTTGATTTTTCAGTGCAAAAATCAAAGGACAAAGACCACTAAGAACTGCAATTTCTTAAGTTTTTTTTTTTTTGGCATCTACAAAGATTTGCCATCATCCTCACTTGGAGGAAGATTTTCATCCAAAATCACGGTTGTCCTCAGCTTCCCTCTCTGCGTCGTCTTCTGTGACGTTCTGGAAATTCAATTTTTGAAAAGTAACCGAATTCAATACAATTAATTGATATCAAATTTCAGTCGATGGAAAATTTTGGATCGTAAAGATTGAAGAGACAATAATTGGACAAATTATGAAGTTTCAGTCGGTTTAGATTATGTTTCAAAATTCTTAGTCGTCGAGAATTAGGATTTCAATCTTCGTGCCCGAGCCTAATCTCGATCGAGCCTAGCTTGTGAAATTACCAAAATTGTCCTTCAATCGGTGAACCAAATTTTGTCTTGTTCTAAGATGCAAAAAGACCAAAATACCCCTCAATTATTTGCATAAAGGACAAAAAAAATTACCCAAAAGTCTTCAATTGGGCCCCACCCACTCTCTCTCTCTTGCTCCCTCCTCCTCACGTGACCTCTCTCTCTCTATCACGAACGCCCCCCTCCCGACAACACCTCCTCCCTTCCTTCTCTTCCTCCGGCGTTTTTTGCCGCCGCCGCCACCACCACCGCCACGACCCTCGACCCTTCCTTGCCGTCACCCCCGACCCCTCCACAGCCATCGACAGCCGTCGTGAGCCGCAAAATCAAGTTGGGAGTCCAGCCCCGATTCTGACCCCCTAAACCCAAGAACAGCCGGCCTTCCTTCGACCATTTCCGGCGCCATCGCCGCCAACCACCACCATGCCGGGACTCCCCTGTGTCCTGAGCTTCAAGCCGAAGCCACCCCACCACCGAACGACCGCCGGAGTCACCGCGAATTGCCCCGAAACCGTCGGTGCCCTATTTTCGAGTCGGTCCATTTTTTCTTTCGATCCGGCAGAACCGACCGTCACCTCCTCTCACCGCCACCGCCGATGAACTCCTTGGACCTATCTCTCTCACCTATGAGCTCATGGACACCAGCCGCCGCACGTGGTGGCCGAAAATCGACCCGAATCGCTACCCTGTTATCGGCCGCGCGAGACCCTTACCCCACCTGATCTGTTTTGTCGTCGCCTTCAGCCGTTGCCATCGGTGCCGACGGACTCCCCCTGACCACCTGGTACCTCCATCATCGGCCCTCGAAGCCGGCCGCCGCTAGTTGGCCTTTGTTTCGATCGTTTCAGCCCCAGCGCCGCTCTTGCCCTGTTCGGGCCGGGTCCCACGGGCCGTGGCCATTTTGGCCTGGGCCAAGTGGCCGGGTGGCCGAGAGCCTGGGCCGAGTGACTGGGTTCGTGGCCAGGAACTTGAGCCATTTGGCCGAGAGTTTTGAGCTGTTGTTCGAGGAAATTAGCCCGTGATCCACCGTTGCCGTTGAGACCGTTCGAGCCGGCTCAATTTGTGAGTTGACCCTAATCCTTGGTTAGGGCGCTAATTGCGCTTAGGATTAGTCATTTAGTCAATTAGAGAAAATTTAAGTACACGTTCAGGGCCGATTTAGATAGAAATTGTGATTAAGTTAAATGGCCAATCGATTAGGTTAGCCGGTTGATTACTTTGTCTGTGGCTAATTGTGATTAGTTGAAATTAATTGATTGTATTCATTCGCGAGCGACCGACAGATTAGATATGAGCGAGCGAGCGATCGATGTTATAAATTGAATTGATTAATAAAGGTATTGTACGAATCGAGCTTTTTATTGTCTAAACGATTTTGACTGCTTGGGATTGATTGGTGACTTTATTAATTTGGATGTCTTGCTGAAATGTCTGATTGGTTGTCCTAATTGTTTACTGAGTGTTCGGTGGTTTGTTCGGGGTTTAATCGTCCTTTTGTGGTTGCACTGTCTAATGTTAGACTGCATATGCATATGGCCATGTGTGAAGTCAAAATATATTTTTAGCATGAAAATGGCCTTCGATCGAGACTTTTACATGCTTGTGTGAGCATCCGGCTTTAACCAAAGATAATGAAATGAATTGATTGCTAGATGTGTGTTGTGTGGTCATAAGAGGGAACAATGATGTTTTTCCTGGTAAGTTCGTACTGTACCAATTGTATAGAACCATACAACTTGCCAGAAGCACGTCAATTCTAGTCCGGTACTAACTAGCACGGATGCAAGATTGGTCGGATGCCGGTCATAGCTTGTGATGGAACGACGTCCCATTTGGGGATGCCTACTTGCTGATGCCATGCCAGGCGCACCGGAGATACCTCTTGTAATAACCGTTGCCGAGAGAAAAGGGACGTAGCCCGGTCTTGCCGGTAGAACGCTCGATTGCATCAAGTTGCTGGATCGCGTTATTTGTGGGAATCGAATTACACCTTCTTTCGCGTAGATCTCTCATGTGTCGTGGGCACGATCATGGTTAATAAATGAACTTGTGTGATGTCCTGTGCGTACTTGTGGACGAGATGCTTGTTTGGGTGATTGACTGATTGGTTGTAAGTCTAGTCAAGCATTGCATTATGTGTGGCTGAAGCTGGCAAGTATGCATGTGGATTATTTTTATATCGTGACTGTAATTGGGTGTTATATGTGGTGATTTATTATTATGAGACTTCTGTTAGGATACCCGGGCGAATCAGTTTCCTAACCGAGCTTAGGCTTGATTCACTGAGATTTATTCTCACCCCGTCGTGGGATAACGTTTTCAGGTTCCAAGTGATGGAGCCTCGTGAGCGCCAATGATTGACTTTTGGATTGATCATCTGAAGTAAGATGAGAAGTTAGTCTTACATGACTGAGTATACATTTGAGACTTTGTCTAGTAGCCCCGAAATATGGGGTTAAGCTCGTACATTAGTAACTCAGTAGGATTATGTCTTAGCCACTGTTTTGTATATTTGTTTGTTATTATCCTTTGGTAAAACGTTGTGGTGTTTGATTCCTGCTATTCTATTCCATGTTTGTTTTGATGTTAGGGAGTTGACACTTTTCCGCATGCTTAAGTAAGTGATAGATCGATAGTATGCCTAGGACGCTATCTCTATGACCTCGTGACGATTTGACAAGGAGTGTCGCGGGCTCGAAAGTCGGGGCGTGACATCTTCCTTGCCCGCTCTAACTCTCGTCACTCCTCTTCTTCAATGATCTCGATCTCCTTTTTTTTGGGGGGGGGGTGTAGTTTGCTCACTCCCTTACAGATAAACAATTGATTAAAAAAATGAGATCATGGAGATACCGAGCTTTCCAGTTGAAGACCCCATCCTGGCGTTACCAAAGAGCCAGTTGCACTTGAGTCTTGACACTCACCGTTGCCGAAGAGACAGCCTGACGAGGTTAAGAGACGGTGGTTGCAAGGAAAACTCAATTTTTTTTCTCGTGTCAGCTTTATTGATAAATCATATTCCGGTCTATCCTACCCTCTTCTCTAGGATTTTTTTTTTCTATTTGTCCCAACTATATTGCCTTAATCTTATCTTAGATAAATGTCAAACACGTGATAAGATAAAACATATCCTACCATGACTTTATGTCCTTTATCCTATACTGGATAGCCACCAAACATAGGATGTGATAAAGCATGTCTTATTCTAGCTTTGATCTTGATGACCAAACGCAGCTTTAGAGGATTAGCTAGCAATTGTCGCGAACAATAAAATGAATCTTAGCATGTGACTTGACACTATAATGTATTACGAAGTGAGGGGTATTTATACCCGTACAACGTGCCTCCGCAAGGAAGTCATCTAATGTAACAAGGAAATTAGCTTAAAATTCAATAGGGAAGCTAGACGAAACGCCAAATAATATCCTTAATATTCAATTATATATCTAACCCTATTCTCTGATCAACTTTAATTGAAGAGTTTAGGAAGGGATAGAGATTCAAGCTCAAGATGGGCCTTGACCAAGATGGGGCACAAGTTTAAGATCAACTCCGATCAACTTTAATTTCTTATTTCGGCATACAAATGTTAAAAGCACAGTCTTTTCAATTAATGATCCAACTTGCACTAAAAATTAAGTTTTATTTTACCGAAGCATTTAGTTTTGGTCTTAGTTATAACTGCGTTAAAGAAAATTTTCAAAATTCGTATTTGATCTTCTGAATGAATTCTTCCTTATGCGGTTTCTAGAAGTGAAAATAAGGAAAAAAAAAAAATTTCCTGTTGATAATGAATTGCTATCATATGGATCGATTTGTTCTCCCAATTTTTTCTGATCCCAATTCCGACCAAAAAAAAAAACTGACGAGTAAAAATTGATATTAAATAATATCAATACCAAGTCACCAAGTCACCAAGTGCACCAGGGAATCGTTATGTGCGTGTAAAAACTCAGTAGAAGGGCAAGCGCCGTACGTATAAATTTCATCGAAGCCTACTCTGTTCAACATAATTGTTGTCGAAATCCGATGCATCTTGGTTGCTCTCGGGCACCACGTCTACTGTTGATACATACTACATGACCTAGAACTTTTAAAGGGTCAAAATAAGATGAACAACGAAAAACTGAATACAAATCAAGAGCTAATGCTCCTACATAGTACATACTCATATAAGTGAATAAAAATTTAAATGGAAGCACAAAATTCTCACAAGAAAATACAAGAATGGAAAAATGACATAAATAATCTGTGAAATTTGGATCAATGTGCAATGTAGTCCTCAATTGTAGCCCAATATGTAATTTTGATCCCTGAACTTTTGACTTGTTCAATGTAATTCCCGAAACTTTTGGTATGTATTCAATTTAATTCCTAGAACATATGAAAATATTCAATATTGTCTCTGATTTTAAATTAATGAAAGAACTATATTGAATAATTTTATATAGTTCGAGAATTATATTGAATAAATTAAATATTCAGGCATCATATTGAATCAATTTAAAGTTTAAAGTTCACAATAAGTGTTGGCGGCTTGGAGAAGAAGACGTCCAAAACCTTAACGCTTCTGTTTATTAAGATATTGGGCCACTTGAAAATTGTTAAAACATATGGCCCATGAAATTCATTAAAGCCTCCCATTTTCACAGCCACAGCATGCTTTCACCGGGACACGTGTCGGCTGAACCGGGTCCGCAGACAGGACGAGCGTTCAGGATTCTCTCACAGATGCTAGGGTAGAAACACAGTTTTGCCATTTTATCATCGTGAACTCCAAATATTTCTCAATATTTCCAAGGAAGATCCGAATAGAAATCGTCCCTAAGACATGTAATTAAATCTGGATAATGGATTGAAAAGAGAGTTTTAATTTATTATCAAATCAAATGGCAAAGTAGAGGGTCTCCTAAAATCCGACACAAGAAGAAAGATCCAGAATTCGCTTCCAACTCTGCCGGCCTCACCAAGAAACAAATATCTCATAATGAGAAAAACAAGAGGTGGTCGATTACAAAGAAAGCACCTTCCAGATCAGGAATCCGAAATCTGTATGCCTTATTTGCGTCGGTTCATAATTTTGGGTATCAAGAACCGAACCTCTTAATCTCGGAACTGGTCAGGAACATACTCCAACATCAAAGAATGTATAGTGAAAAAAAAAACTAATACCACGAAAAATTTCAAATTGACACACCTGTGACAAATTTATCCCAAATTAGTTTTTTAATCGCCAAAAATCCCAAACTAGTACAAATGTGATAAATTTATCCCAAACTAATTTTTTGACCACAAAAAATCCTAAACTGATACAAATGTGATAAATTTATTTTAAACTAATTTTTTTACAGCAAAAAATCTCAAACTAATACACAATGACAAGCTTAACCTCAATCAATTTTCGTTATTACCCTCAATCAATTTTCGTTAAATTGAGTTAATATCACAAAAAAATCTGAAATTGATACATTTGTGGCAAATATAGGGTAACGTGTGTACTCAAAAATTACCATGTGTCATTAAACTCAGCGATTTGAATGCAAAATTTAACAAAAACTAACGAAAAGTAAATTTATCATAATTGTACCAATTTGGGGTAAATTTATCACAGTCGCACCAGTTTAGAGTTTTTCATGGTCAAAAAAATAATTTGGGGTAAAGTTGTCACAAGTGTACCAGTTTGGGGTTTTTGGCGATACCAACCCAAAAAAAATTTAATCTTCCGTTTTTCTTCTTTTTAAGCTCATCATGTGGAAAAGAAAATAAGTTTCATTGTGACATTAGATAATTTCTCTCAAATTAGACCCTTGTCGAGCATGGAGCTCTTTCCTGTACCCCAGGTAGGATGACACCAGAATTGATGAGCTTCCCTTTGCAGTATAGTCTTGGGGCTTTTTTCCAAAATAATTTAAAAAACTAAAATATTTATTAAAAATTTTATTTACAAATTTAGATCCTGTGCGCTATAATTACTAGCGCGCGAGACCCACGCCACAAAGTGGAGCAGCGTGCATCATCGCGCAAGCACTGCGCGCTGCTTATGTCAGCGCTGGTTATGTCAGCGCGCAATGTTCACAGGGCATTTTTATTTTTTTTTATTTTTTTAAGTTGTTTAATCGCACCCAAAAGTGTCGTGCAACATTCCCTTTTTTATTATTTTATTTTGATCATTTTTTATTTTATTTTCTCGTCGGTCTGCTGCCCCACCATCTCGCTCGTTTGCTCGCTCGATAACGCGCCTCGATTTCGTGGCCTAGTCACCTTGCTCGTTCGTTCGCTTGCTCGTTTTTCTTTTTCCTCGTCATTTCGCGGCCTTGTCACCTCACTCGATGATGTGCCTCGCTCCACAGTCCTATCGCCTCACTCGTTCATTCGCTTGCTTGTGCAACATGATGACAAGGCAATGGAGCTGCGGAGCCGAGGCACGTCATCAAGTGAGGTGACAAGGCCGTGGAGCGACGAGAAAAAAGAAGAACAAACGAGCAAGACCACGAGGCCACGAAATCGAGGCGCGTCATTGAGCGAACGAACGAGCAAGGCGATGGGGCAGCAGAGCGACGAGAAAAAAATTTAAAAATGATTCATTGAAAACAATTTGAATAATAAAAAAATAAAAGAAAACAACAAAACAAAAATAAAAAATGATTAAAATAAAATAATAAAAAGTGCCGTGCAACTAACAACTTAAAAAAAATTAAAAAAAAATGTCATGTCCGGTGCACAGGGCATTGCGCGCTGACTTCACTGGCACACATTGCGCGCTACTCCACATTGCGCGCGGGTCTCGCCCGCTAGTAACTATAGCGCACGAGACATAAATTTGTAAATAAAATTTTAACAAACTTAATTTGGTAAATATTTTATTTTTTAAATTATTTTGGAAAAAAAAACCCACAGTCTTATCTAGTGGTTATATTCCGGATCAACATTTGGGGAGTCCCTTTCAGTGGTAATTCCTAGAATAACATAGAAAAGAAAAAGTGAAACAAAAAAGCTATTCTTTCCACAGGCATAAAAGGAAGCTTTCTTTAAGATTTTTCCAAGAAATAAAAAAAGTGTCGTCATTTGCTCCGTTTGAGCTTGATATCCACATCTCTTTAAATAATTCTAAGTACACAAAAGAATGGATGTGCAAACTAATTGCAATTATCGATGTTAGTATGATATGGTACTAGAGCTCATCACGACAGATAAGGGCGAAGCATACATAATAATGAGTAACATGGTTTTGGCAACAGCGTAGGAGAGCTTCCTTGAGCTGTCTGTGGAGAGCGAAGAGGGATACGAAAGCGAACGACGGCGATCGAGTTGAGCACAAACGTGAGGAGTCCCGTAATCTCAGCCTTCTCCTTCCATGGGGCGAAGATAAGGAAAATCACCACGTACGTGGACTCGATTTCGATGCTAGTGCCCTTGGTAATAGACAACAAAAGTTGTCCGACTGCCAATCGGTCAAGTGCATCGCATCAGTAAGTAAATACATGGGATTAGTAATTGTCTCAAAACAACCTTTTTATTGTCAACTATCAATCGCACCACCCACACCTAGAGATATCAATACGGGTTTCTGACCCACTTTTAGCCCACCTGTATTCACTTAGGTTGTATATGGGTTCAACGCATTTTAAAAATAGGCCAAATATAGGTCATGGCTTATAAAGCCTATTAAAATATGGATATTAACCTAACCCATTTTCAGAATTGTGGTCTACAACTTCCAAAACACCGCTTATGAATGGCCTCAAGTATATTAAGTTTTTTTTTTAACTTTTAATGTGATAAGTAAAAGAATTAAAAATAAAAATAAAAAGAAATTTTGACCTGCCGCCCACCACCACCACCCAAGAAAAAATAAAATAAAAATAAAAATACTTTTCTTTAAAAAAAATTATTACTAACTTGTTAGTATTAACAATTAATTTTTTTAAAAAAATAATATTTTTTAAAGAATAAATAATATAGCAAATGATTAATTAAGAAGGAAACCAGTCCAAGGAGGAAATATTCAATGATTATCGAGTGACACATCAATTGTTGATGTGGCCCATATTAACCAATAATATGTTGCCATGTCTTATTGAGTTGGAATAAAGAAAAAAAAAAATTGTCAACTTCCTCTTTCACGTTGTTTATGTTCGTCTGTCTTCCATGGCGATGGACGTATCGCCACAAGCTTTGTCCTGACCGGCTCTTTAATGGCCGTCGACACTGAGCCGTCATCGCTCACCGCCATGCGTCAAATGAGCCTTCTTATTGATCGGCTCGGCAGCTCCTTCTCCCATGTTTATTATTTCCCATCATATATGGATTCAACGGTCCTCTTGGCCACTCTTCAAATCTGGCTTCCATGGCCACTAGCGTTAATGACCTTTTGTCGCTCATGGCCATGGTCGTCATCAGCATGACGGTCGAGCCTTGCAACGGCCTCCAGCCCCTTCTGCTTCTGCTGCTTCTAGCCGATGTGCGAGGGCAACACCACCGGCTCAGATGCCATGGCTAATGACGATAGCTTGGTCCTTCATGGCCCATTTGTCTTCCATGGGCACCGCCTCTAAGCTTCGTCATGGACGGCTCTCCAGATCTGGTCGTGCACAGTCGCCAGCACTGTGGTGGCCCTACTCCACGGCTGCTTGCGGTCACTAGTAAGGCCTTGAACAACGACAGCATGTTTGGCGCTGGTAGCCATGGACGCCAGATCTGAAGAGTGGCCAGAAAGATTGTTGAACCAACACTTGGAGAGAAACTTGGTTGAAGGAGCCAGCCAAGACAAAGGCTCATTTTGCGATTTGCTGCAAGCAATAATGGCTCGCTCCGTGCCAGCAGCCATGGACGGACATGAAAGAGCCGGCCAAAACTAAGCTGTGGCGGTGCTAATGGCCATCGGAAGACAGATGACAAGAATCGAAACGGCGTGAAAGAGGAGGAAGAGTGAAAAAAATTATTTTTTCTTTATTCCACCTTAGTGACATGTGGCAATGCATTATTGGTTAATGTGCCCCGCATCAGTAATTAAGAAGGAAACCAGCCTAAGACCATACTCTTTCATTGCAATTCCACCGTTCATCAATATCACTTTGCATCCTCTTAGGATGTGCATGACAACATTTCATAAATAAAATTTATGTTACAAACTTATTTCTGAAATAAGTTTAGAATATAAACTCGTTTGGTAACACAATTCTATTTTTCTATTTTTAAAACAAAATGTTGTTCCAAAAATAGATTTGAAGGAGAAATGAGAAATAACAATTTTCTATTTCTCCGAAAAAAAGAAATAAAAATCTCACTTTTTCTTAAAATACCTGCCGTTGCCAACCACCACCCGCCGCCCCTCTGCCGGTCGCCGCCGTCGCTCCCTCCCTTCCCCCCAACCCCCCCGGCGGTCGGCAGGCTGAAGTAGAGGTTTTTAATTGTTGTTAAAAAAAATTTATTTTATAATTATAAATTTTATGTCGTTATCAAACGTATTTTTTTTGCTCAAAATGTAATCCAAAAATATAAATAAATAAAAAATTATTTCTAGTCTATTTTTGTAACATAATAGTTATCATTCACCCCTTAATTCTCGAAATACCACTTTGCACCCTCCCGGGAAATTTCACGACTGCAAAGATATTGTCCTTTCCTCGATCCAACGCAACATAAATTGTCCTATTTTTGCCTCTCTAAAGAAACAAGATTAGGAAAAGAACAACGGCTGATTATTACCCAATCTATGCAAAGACAAGGCAATTGGATTGAAGTGGCCCCCCGTTTTGTCCCTTTGTTGTCCCCTTATACTTCATAAATGCGCCCTTCTCGTTCATTGAACTCGTTACCCTTGCCAAATTGAGTTTGGACCGTCCAAAGACTCGCATGAGATCTATATGAGACCCGCCACTTTCGTTGGTCCAGATTTAATTTAGTACATTTGCTACACCCGTATAATAACTTCTTCCAACGCGGTCTTCGCAAGTGTGCTCTACAAACATTCCATTAAAACAAAAAACAAAAAAACAATTATGTGCATGGAGCAAGATTTACCGAATTTTAATCTTAAGTTCCAAAACAGATTCCTCTCCAACATCGAATATGACCCACTTATTAAAAGGTGACTTACAATTTATCACATCGTTTTGTTAAAGTTGACTTTTAATAAATTCGATTTTGCTCTAGAGTCTAACCCTTAATGTCACTTTTGACAGTTCGGATTTAAATCCGGATAAAACAGTAGAATATCTTATCCGGCATTTAGCGACGTCCTCTGGACTGAGTATATCCCGATAACGTGTCAGATAAGAAATTCGGGATAAGGAGTGGGATATATCCGAATTTGATTAACAAAATAAAACATAATAATAATGTAATGATTTATTTCCAAAGGATTGGAGCGACGGAAGCAACTACAGAGCAAGGACCACCTCCATGACAGTCGATTATCGTCGCTTCCAGCCATTGTCATTCATTATCGCTAAGTAAACTGTTCGTGTTCCGACGGCCGAGGGTAAAAAAAAAAAAAAATAGAAGTTACGCGTCACCCGGCTAACCCTGTGGAACAACTCAAAATCCCCCTCACGAGTGCATCAGAATCTTCGAGGTCGTCTTTCACATCAAAGGCTAGGCGGCCCTCGTTACTTGCTGCTGGGTGGATTTTCGTCCACTTCCTCGCTGCCCCTAACTACCCATAGAAGATCGTGAGGCTTCGACGTCAAGTGACGCTCGAGTTCCGCCCGCCACGCCCACCGCCCTTCACCTCCGCATCGGCCGCCGCTGGCCTTTCCCAGTCGCTCGGCGACGCCGAGGATCGTCTTCGCCGGAGTCCGAAGAAACCGTTGCGAAGACACTAGAGGGGTTCTTACTTCTCACTTCTTACAGCGTGGGGCGATGGGACCCACCCGATTGCCCCCTCCGCTAATCAAGTCTGTCTCACCCATCCGGCATCCCCCCGACCATTTCACGTGATAGGGGCTGCCGCTGACCTGCTCTGTTTTCGTACACGTTTTATCAGTACTCGTCGCTTTTCCTATCTTTGTTTCTGCCGCCCCACCTTTCCTTTTTCTTCCTCCGGTTAATGTATTCCGGGGGACTCCCTCTGTATTTCTATCAAACAATAATTTTTGTGGATCTAAGAGAATTTAAGCAATTAGAATGTCCAATATAGAAAAAAAAAATTACAAAAGAAGACAGAGTCGGTTGGTCGGTAAAGTTCAAACTCTCCGCACGTCATGCCCAAGTTCAGATCGACAATCCCATTAAGTAAAAACAAATCTGTAAAATTTACCATGGCATGATTGGGGGGTCCGGCTCCAAAACTTTTTTTTTTTAATCCAAGAAAGAAAAAAGAAAAGAAAAGCTAAGCAAAGCAAAAAAGATGGCGCGAAATCAAATTTGCCGGCTTTTCTGAGTTCTGACCAAAACAAAACAAAAAATTACTGGCTCCAACCCACATGGGGCTTACTACCAACAACAGTAGGGCCTCGCTATCGAGCCCCCAATCACGTCGGCCCTACGCAAAACCGGACGTATCTCTCGACTCAAAAACTCCATTATTATTATTATTATCAGAAAGGAGGGAGGGGAGGGGGCCCAAATTGAAGATGGGTACTGGAGAGAGGAGGCAGAAAGAACGTCACACGACACGTCGTTGTCTCTCTCTCGATCGAGGGCCTTCTTCTTCCTGGGTTTTGCAAATCGACACTGGGTGCAAAGACAAGGCCGGAGCAGCAGCGACCACAACGTTACGTGCGGTTTGGATCGTATCGTGCTGTCCGTTCGGCTGGATGGTGTCGTTTCGTTCGTTCAGCGTTTGTTTTTCTCTCGCTGTAATGTTGACCAATTTGACGGTAGAACTAGAAGCCAACGTATAGTAAGGGGGGGGGAGAGGTTGTTGATTGAGACTCTCGTGCTCGTCTTTTGTTGCCTTTCCGAGTAGAAAATAAAAAGACAGGACACCAATTTTTTTTTTTTTTCCTTGCAGAGGACGAGATTCCTTTCCTTCTCCCAAGGACTCCCAAGACTCCAATTTCCCAAATTCGCGTTCACATCAACTCGTGACCAAGTTTCTCGGCTAAATAATAGAGATATGGTATTGAGGTGCGAGGTGCTAGCTTTGTAATTGAATTCTATAATGGACGTAATCCTAAATTAATGATGAATCGAGATAAATATTTTGCGTATTGCTTTTTCTTTCTTGCATTTAATCTCTGTTTCGTTATGATTGTGCGTCAAATTATAACACTATTCAACGAACTTGAGCTCATAAATCAGTGTACTTTGACTGCCGTGTCATGCCCGACTTAGTTTATACTTTAGAAAATATATGTAAATCATCATAATCAAATAAAATAAAAAGAAATAAATAAATCCATAGATAAACAACTGGGAGAAAAAGGGTATTGGTGTCGGGGCTACTGTGCTTTGACCGTCGTTTCACACACGGCTTAGTTTCTACTTTTTGCCTCGATTGCTTCCCTTAAGAAAAAAGAATCAGACGGAAGTATTTTTCTTTTTTTATTGGAGGGAGAAGCACGATCCATGCAAAAGAAAGCTCGTAGGATTTACGAAGCTCGACATGCAACACGAAAAGCGAATTAACCTTAACGATCGAGAGTTGGTTGCGAAAATCTCTCGGAGCCTAACTAAATATGCTAGCCCCGGAGGATCGTGTTACAGGGATTTCGCTGATGTGCCTTTCAAAAACTAATCGAGTAGCGAAACAAAAATAAAATTCTAGTTAATGTGAAGCACGCCTTTCAAAAACCTACGTGCAAATTACAAATTTACAACTGTCTAGAGAGCCATTGGTACGATCGGAATATGATGTCCAAGCTCGAACATAAGATGTTGCCTCAGACAGCTCGGATGGCAAGAGAGTTTTCTCCTCTTGTTGTTTCCAGCTCCGTCGGGAGCACTCCAAACCGGCCCGATGTGGGAGAGTGCGCATTTAAGATCACGTGAGGCATTGGACTAGTCGAGGTCTTTGAGAAATATAACTGCACAACATTCGAGATCAGGAATGTTAGGGTATCCATTTCCCATCACACCTGTCCATATATATATATATATGTTGTACAGCCTAAAAATGTAAACTCTATGCAGAAAAGCAAACGCATGCGCTGTCCTGTCCAATAAATTATGCAACGCTCTGGGCATATGCATGATAAAACAAATGAACACGACGACTGGAGAGGGCTGATCGGTCTTTGAGTTTGACTAACATGACTCGAACGGAATCTCCTCATCTGTTCTGCTGCTCAGAAACAAATTGGAATCTTTGCAAATCTGTTCGAGGATTAAAAGACCATCAAGAATCTGAAAATCTTGTCTAGGCTTTGACTACGGTAGATCTTGGTACACCGATCGATCTGAGCCCTTCACATCGGTGGATCTTATCCGACGGTTCAGATCGGGGCTTTTTGGGTTTGCCTTGCGAGCAACGAGGCTTTCGGGGCCTCGCGTGGGACCCACGATTGATCAGACGATCATGGAAAGGACGGTTTTTTTATGTTCGTTATCTGACGGTCGCGAAGGTGGGAAGCCGTTTCCCCCAAGTATTTTTCTGTAAGCCCGCCTCGGTCCAACGAGAGATCTGGCGGTAAATCTGGGAGAACATACGCTAATAACCAGAACGAAAGCGATCTCTCTCTCTCCCCCCCTCACCCCCCCCCCCCCCCCCCTCTTTCTCTGTCGTAAAACACGAAATTGCCGTGTCAGGGAATCACGGGCGCGGATTAAATTTTCTCTTTTTCAATTTTTTTCCCGGAAAAAGGGTCTGTTTTCCCAGATACAAAGAGGAAAAAAGTGGAGAAATCAGGATGCACCCAGAAGAAAGAAGGGCCTTTTGCTGCGTCTGATGCGTGTGCATGTGCTCGAGATAGAGTCTAGAGAGAGAGTGCGTGTTTTCTTTTTTTAACTTTCTTTTACGGAGACGAGATCTCTGAGGGTGGATCTACAAGTTGTCGCTTTTCTCGAAGACGAGAATGTTTCCGGCTACGAGCCGACACGGCTCGAGACGACAACATCGCCTCTCTGGAGAAAAGCAAAATTCCCAGCATTTCGAATAAGAGAGAGAAAGAGAAAGAGAGGTCATGTGGGCATTAGAGAGAGAGAAGCAGAGCGAGAACAGAACAGAGCAGAACAGGGAAACGGATCCCCTGTCAAGATTCGAGTGTCGCAGAGTGAATACTGGGTACTGTTACGAAAGCGACGAGTAACCGTCAGAGATTGTAAATGACGAGAGGGCGTTTGGTGTTAGGTGGTCCCTCGGCTCCGTGCGACTTCGTTGACAGCGACGTATCTACCGACGTTTCTGCACTCTATCTCTTCCCTGCTCCTCCTGTTTTTACCGCACCACCGCCACCTCCACCGCCAAATGATTGACCTCTATCTTGAGGGGGAAAAGTGAAGCCCCATAATCTGTAAATGGATAAAATCAAAATCTTAAATATTTCAATCAATCTAATAATATTATAAGATTTTTCTTGTTCGACAATGTCACAAATAATCAATTAACTTTGATCAAATAATTCCTGAACTTTTAATTTGATGAATTTTGAAACATGTTTAACTTAGTTCATGATTCACATAAAAATGTTCAATGTAGTCATTTCATTAATAAGTCCAGGAATGATTTTGAACACTTTTTTTTAGTTCATGACTAAATTGAACATGTTTCAAAAAATTCAAGGATCACATGCAAATCGAAATTTCAGAGACTATATTGATTTGATCAAATTGAAATTTTCAGAGATTACCAACACATTCAGTCAAAATTCAAAGATTACATGTGTCAATTTTTTCTTGTTCTTTTACGTGAGGTATTCCTTTCGTTGTGACTTGTCTTTAGGAATATGTGCAAACCGCCCCATCTATGGGTAACAAAATAGATTGCATCGGCATGACCACAAGATAGCTTGGGAATTGCTTTGAGTGGGAGACGTAATTTGATCGTAGGATCTATCGCATTGAAGCAAACTTTCCACTCGACGTACGTCGTTGTAGAAGGAGAGGAAGAGAGTACAAGATATAACATATACACCGCGTAGCATAATCACGAGCATGACATTTTCCTCCGTCTCTGTTATTAGATCTTATTACGGGTTGTAAACACGGACATCATCTATAGATGATCACGACATAACACCGACTACTCCAAGCCAAAGCAAGAATACAATAAAAATTCATGATGAAGTTAGGTCCAGCGAATGCCATGGTTGGTAATTTTATAAATGTAGCATTCTCATTTAAGATCAAGACTGCAACCACTCCTTCGTATCGCGTGTTAAGTAGTACATTTTCAAATCGAAAATATCTTTTATATAAGCATAATTTATTAACGTGCCATTAGTATTTGCTAATAAAAATTTAATACGAAAATCACATTGGGAAAAGTTATTTAAGTAATGATGGTTGGGGCAGGGGAGGGGTGGAGTATAGATTGGATATAGGCATGGTTTTACCGACACTGTCCAGTCCTAGTCCCTAATCTCTAGGAGGGCCATGCGAATCAACCCATCCGTGAGAAAGGGCTTGAAGTTCGCAACAAGTTAAGGACTAACCTTTTTTTTTTTTAGATTCACGCATTGAAATTCGATTTAATAGGAAGGCCCCAAATTAGTAATAAAATTATTTTACGCAATTATCGTAACCCGTCAGTCGAGAAAAAATCATAAAAAGCATTAAATTTATTGCAATCGTGTCACTTCAGTTCATAATATTTTTTTGGGGCCGATTCAGTCGTTAACCTTTTGTGTTAGTGTCAATTTAATACATCCGATCAATTTTGACCGGTCGATATTAACGTGAATAATGACCGGTAAAGCTTCAGTTTTTAGCCGTCCGCTCTCTCCTCGATTCTCAAATTTGGGATAACTAATGTTGTTAGTGTAGAATTTGCTCAACACCGGCGGAGACCACGTAGGCTCTAATTTTCCATCATGATAGGATCTGGATCCCCTAACATAGGGGATTCATGTTGGTGGTGACATAACTCCTCATCGGGCCGCCCGTTTCTCATTGGACGGTTAATAATCAATTGCGTTAATAAAAAAAATTCTCGCCCAAAATTTTCTCGTTCTCAAATTTGAATTGATTGATTATTGACCGCCCAACGGAAAATAGATGGTCTCATAAAGAGTTATGTCATCCCTAATATGAATTGAGTATCCATTTCTTGAACTCGGAGAGGGGAGGACAGTTTGACCCGAAAAAAAAAAATGAGGGGACAGCGAAGGGTGAATTTCAGCTTTAATGAAGGAGCGTGCACATGGCCACTTTGAGAAAGAAACAAAAAAACTTGTTCGTTATTTCCGCTGATCATTTTCACTGCTTGTCCTTGTCTTATTGGATAGAGACAAAACTCGCTCGAACCATATAAATCTCGGATCGGCCGAACAATTCACGGGACCGGAGGCTCAGCCTGGGGGGGGGGGGGGGGGGCGGATGATCCAAAACACCGAAATCGGGCCGCATTTTGCCGACGCTAGGAGTCAGGTCACGCGATCCATGGCCGTTCCACAGGCAGCCGAGACTTTTTAATGAAGTGAAGGGCAAGTAGAGACGAGGGGCTTTTATTGGCTCTCCCGCAACGCAACGCGCGAATCGTATGGGTAAATCCCGTGCGGATTCAGCACGGCAGATTTCGGACGGGCTTCTCGTGGAAGCATTGATGAGAGAGACATGAGGTACAAGGGTGGTCATTCATGCAATATCCATTACTCTTTTTGTCTTCATCTATCTCCTCTCTCAACACATTCAAATCTATAATTTTCTTCTAGCAAATTCAAATTATGCCAATTAGAACACAATTATCCTAAAACCATAAATTTGCTCATAGTGACACAAATACCCTCAAACCCAAATTTATACACGTGCGATATATATACAATATATTAGAGTTCCATCCAGAGTATACTAGTCACGCTAGTATAAGTTCATAAATTTTCACGGCACAAATGAAAAAGGGTTAATACCATGAAAATTTCAAACTGATACAGTTGTAATAAATTTACCATAAATTATTTTTTGATCACAATAACCCTAAACTGGTATATGACAAATTTATCATAAATTTATTTTTCTGATTGCGAAAAACCCTAAATTGATATATATTCGTGATGAATTTACTCTCCTTTAAATTGTATTAATAGTATAATAAATTTTAAATTGATACACATGTGACAAACAGAATGTACAAATCGCAAGCTAATATACCTATCAATTGCTATGTGTCATGAACTTTGCATTTTAATGATTAGATTTAACGAAAACTAACGGAATTTACGTTTATCACAGATGTACCAATTTAAGATAAAATTGTTACAAGTGCACAAGATTTGAATTTTTTTAGTTAAAAAAATAATTTATGGTAAATTCATCACAGATGTACCAATTTGAGGTTTTTTTGTGGTACTAACCTAAAAAAGAATTGGATATTATTATTACAGTGGACTAATTTAAGGTTTTTAGCGACAAAAATCATCGTGCAAGATCCTTCCTTTTATTTTTTTATTTTATTTTTTTTAACTAAGTGATGATAATCTTCGACCAAAAAAAAAAATAAGTAATGATAATCACATGATGAGAAAGTAATAGAAAATCTCACCCTTTATTCTATGAAAACAACTTCCTCTTACAGCCCCAGTGATCGAGACTCCTCACTCAATGCCCATTCTTTAATTGCACGATCGAGTCAGAGGAATTTCGGCCCCGACACCCAATAAAGAAAAAACAGTTACTAGTAAATAGCTCCCTTACTTAATCACACCTTTTCAATTTCGCCTAATTTTTACTCTTTTTTTTTTGTGTGAGGGTCGAACCTAATTTTTACTTTTTTTTTGGTTGAAACCTAATTTTTACTGTTGACGTGTTCTTAATTATGTACGAAATAATGGGCGAAAAAAGAGAGAGAGAGGGAAAATGAAGGGGAAAAAAAAACAAAAAAGAAAATTTATTTCTGTTTCTGCGGCGTGTCCTCAAGCTACTAAAAAAAAAAAAAAAAACTACATGCGAAGCCAGAGGCGTTGATGTTTCCACATCCTAGGATCTACTGACCGACACGACAGCATGCATTAATTAGGGTTTTTCTCAGCTCCAGGACATGCTGACACGTGGACATTGAGGGATACGACACGGTCATTACAAATCCCTTCGTTGCCCTTTTGTTTTTCTATTTTCATGTCGTGACGAACTCGACATCATGCTGTCAAGGTGCTCGTTTAGTATCTATCTACTCGTGCTGGGGAATTGTTAATTTGATGTGAAAATTCACATCGTCGTATTGGTAAATGTCAGCCTAACAACGTCATGATTATGATGATCTTGTGAGCTAAATAACTTGCTCGAAGTGAAAACATTCTTGCATCCAAGTTAAGTGCATTTCGTGCAAATGGATCACATCTAAATTGAACATCCCAATTATTAAGTGCATGCCCCAACTTCAAATGGGGATTTATTAGCTTGTTGAACACGTCTGCCCCGTCGAACATTTCACGACAGCACGCATGACGAGATCGGCTCGCGAATGCCCTTTCTCGAACTCTCCCCCGCGCGCGCGCACTTCGAGAATTTGCGATACGAACGGCGCTACAATAACTGTGGTGAAAGTCGAATCGCAATTTTGACAACCGTCATAGCTAGGCCGCAAATGATTCCTGTTCGTAATTCCTTGTATCATTGAACAGAATACAATTTCAGTCGATCATACTATTACTTCGTTCTCTTCGACTTCCTTTTCATTTTCTGTGGGACTATAATGCTAAAAAAAAAAGGAGAGATTTACAGCTGAGTTTTTTAAAAAGGGCAAAAAAAAAAAATTCAATGAGAATCTCTCAACTTGAGAAGGAGATTCCCAACAGTCATGAGCTCACGGCCGTTAAACGGGGAAGGTAAAAATGAAAAAAATATAAAATATGAAATCACAGAGGCCGTTACGGTTGCTTTTCTGAGAAGTAATCGGCTTCGAATAATATCTCCTTTTTAATTTCTTATTTTTTATAATTTTTTTTACCTGCTCGATAAATTAAAAAAAAAGAAAATAACAAAATTTTCCCACGAAAGAAAAGGACACGTAAGCAAAACTGAAGTGACAGCACTGACAAATAAGCAAAGCAAAAAAGCAAAGGCCATGGTCGAAGCTTCAACCATTTTAGAGATAGAGAGAGAGAGGAATAACCATTAACAAACCAAAACCAGATCTTCGATCTTCCTCTTCCTTTGCCCCTTCCCTCGCCCCTCCCCTGTCGCGTTTTCTCGAGAAAAACCACCTCCTCCTCTTTTGTTCCCTAGAAAATCCATATTCCCCCCGCGGAAAATTGCTTCTCGGGCTCCCTCGCAGAGATTCTGATCGACGATCCCGCGGGTTGGGAATTCGCGCGACGGTGCGTTTTTTCGTTTTGCTTTGTCCATTTTGTACGGAGGCGGCTCCGCCGGTGCATCCGTACCTCCGAGCCTCGCACTGTCGGTGCCTCCCTCTCTCGCTCTCTGTTGTTCTTTTGTTTTGTTTTGTTTTTTGTTTAGGGCGTAACGGAGATGGGGAGATCCGTACGGCCGTGGTTGGTTCGGCATTGTTGAGTTTCAATGCGGTTTCAGCTTTTACGAGCTTTCAATGTCGCGTGAGATGTAAATGCTCGCATCGGCCGTTCCGTACGCTCCGAGCTCCTAACGGTCTTTGTTTCTTCACTGCGATTTATTGTTGCTGTTTGATTAGACGTTGCTTCTTTTATTGCGTGTGCTTGCCCGTGGGGGACGACTTGATGGTTTTGAGCTGCTTTGTGACGGTGCATTCGGGAGGGGATTCGATGTCGAGCCCAGTTGGGTTCTCCCTGGCTTTTCAAGGCAATTTCTGGGCAGTGAACAGTGCTCCGGTGTTCATTGTTTTTTGGTAAATGGCGCCTGAAACTTGATGAATTTAAGTACGAGCTGTTTTCGGCAAATAAGGAAGGAAAATTTGCGTTATTTCTTTCTCTTCCTCTCGCTTTGTATGCTGGAGGAATTTCGCCAGTTTCAGATCTGTTGAACTTGTGGGTGTCTACAGGTCTCTCTGTAATGTCTGGTAATCGAACATTAGTTTACCGGAATGAGTTGTTCTTTCAATTCTGAGCAAATCCCGAGCTCACGGTGAAGGGAAAGAAAGCATAAGGATCCTGCATTAAATGTATTTTTACATACTGGGGCAAGAACTGGAAATTACAAGTGTTGATTTCTTTTGCTCGAGCTGGACTGTTTTGTATGGTCACTTGGTCTTTTCATTGCTCTTCTGCACTCTGAAAAGCAATTACTCTGGAATAATGGAAGGGGATTAGTAGCTGGCTAGAGGGTCTTCTTTTTATCTGTTTGTTTTGCATTTGGGTGTGGGTGCTAATGCCTATTTGCAGATATATTCTAGCTTTTGATTTTTGATGTTGATCTTTCTCAGACAGAGTCCCGCACGTGCGCGCCGCTGAGATTGAGGCTTAAGGTTAAGCTGGTGATTATTATAGTGGATTGAGATGTCAGGTATCTCTCATGTGTCTATATTCCTCCCTAATCTGAGACCACAAGCTGCGCTATCTTGGTGGCCTATAAACTGATTCATGGTAATGTTTTCTGCAGAAGAATTAGAAGGATTGAGGGGTTATGATGACATAAGAGAAAGAAGAACAGATCCCGAGAATGCCGATGACGAAAGACGGAGATCTAAAATTGGGACTCTTAAGAAGAAAGCTATAAATGCTTCGAACAAGTTCACTCATTCCCTTAAAAAGAGAGGAAAAAGGAAAGTTGATTACAGGGTACCGGCAGTTTCCATAGAGGATGTAAGAGATGCAAAAGAGGAATGTGCAGTTCTTCAATTGCGTCAAAAGCTTCTTGACAGAGATTTGTTGCCATCTAGGCTTGATGACTATCATATATTGTTGAGGTTAGTTCAATTGGTCCTTCCGGCTTTTCAGTGTTCTTGAGTGAATTAAATGTGCTGATCTCTTCCTTTTTGTTCTTATATATAGGTTTCTGAAAGCTAGGGATTTTGACTTTGAAAAAACAATCCAAATGTGGGAGGAGATGCTTATTTGGAGGCAAGAATATGGAACTGATACCATCTTGGAGGTAAATGGAGATCCTTTTTCACAAATGCTCTACCATTGGAATAATTGGCGCCTTTTAATCTATATGCTCCATCACGATTATTAAATTTCGCAGATGTTTCAGAATTTTGGAAAAAAGACAAAACTAATGACGCGTGAGAAATGGATTGTTCGCTGTATCACATCATTAATTTGTTTTAAATATTTAGGATTTTGAGTTTAATGAGTTAGAAGAAGTCTTGCAATATTATCCACAAGGGTATCATGGCGTTGATAAGGACGGCAGACCAGTGTACATTGAAAGGCTGGGTAAAGCTCGTCCTAGTAAGCTCATGCGTGTGACTACTATTGATCGATACACAAGATATCATGTCCAAGAATTTGAGAGGGCTCTACAGGAGAAATTCCCAGCATGTTCAATCTCAGCAAAGAGGCAAATATGTTCAACGACAACTATATTGGATGTACAAGGATTGGTATGTTGCTGGGACACTTATACGGCATTGGCAATTTTTTAAGTTTGTTTTGCCCTCATTTTATTTTGGCAGCGCTAATGTCTGCCCAAAGACCTTTCTTGAGGGTGCTTTCCGATGGTTGATTGTTTTTTTTTTGTTGGGTGTAAAGTAAGATGTATATTAACTTATCAAAGTGCAAATATAAAGAAAGAAGTCGAACACAAAAACCTCGTACCTGTGGCGACAATTAGGGGTGTCACGACGGGTGCAAAGGTGCAATGGCTAACTAAGAAGCGGGCCAACAGCCGGTGCGCATATACAGAAAAACATGCCAAAACAGTGGCCAACAGGAAACCAGGACATAGGAACTAAAGAGCAGCACGAAAATCCTCAAAAATAGATGGTGATATGCCCCAATTGACTTGCACTCTTCTATTGCGAGGGGTGTCTTCAACACCGATGTTTGATTGTTAATATATTCTTTTTTAAGAAAAGATTTCTGATGTTATTCTGGCCTCCTAGATGACTCTGCTAGTCCATTTTTTTGTAGAATTTAAGGATGTAGATAAGCAACAACAGATTCATTTTACTCCCAGTTGCTCTTTTTATTATTTCTGTTGATCTTTTTAACTTGTTGATTTGAAATTGTATGAGATGCAGGGCATGAAGAACTTCAGTCGAACCGCCGCAAGTCTTTTGGCTGCTTTGGCAAAAATAGACAACAATTACTATCCTGAGGTATTTGATTATTATGAACACCATTTTGTGCACTTTTTGTAATGTCTCTGACTGGTCTGAATTCTGCAGACTCTACATCACATGTACATTGTTAATGCCGGTCCTGGCTTCAAGAAAATGATCTGGCCTGCAGCTCAGAAATTGCTTGACGCGAAGACAATTGGAAAGATACATGTAAAACGATCCTACCTTGAGTCCTGTAGTATCTGTCTACCTTCTTCGTTCAATGTTCCACTAATCTATTGTTAGCTCCTCACCTTTAGGTTTTGGACCCCAAATCCTTACCTCGTCTCCTTGAAGTTATTGATTCAAGGTTTGTTTCTTTCATATTGATTTATTGTCGTAAATAGCTTCAAACATGCATGGCTTGATTTTTTATTTGGTTTTTCCTTCCAGCCAACTGCCTGACTTCTTGGGCGGTTCTTGCACCTGCTCCAGTGAAGGAGGATGCCTTAGGTCTAACAAGGGTCCGTGGAATGATCCTGACATAATGAAGGTACTGCATATTTATATTTACCATTCTTTCTTTACTCAAATTGTTGAATCAAGAGTGAAGTTGAAGTGATTCTGACATTGTGAAGCTTGTGCGCAACGGGGAAGCAACAATTGTGAAACAAATTACCAGAGTTTCCGAGAATCAAGAGAAAGTTGACTCTTATATTCAGATACTCCCGTTGAAGGCAAGTGTTAACTGTTGACAGGAGTGATCTTGTTGTGTTTCTAATCTAGATTGTCAGCTCTTCTTCTTCTTCTTCTTCTTCTTCTTTTGCTGAGCAATTATGCACTCTACTTACCAGGGTAGAGCTAGTGATATGTCAGTGGCTGAATCGGGGTCAGATGTAGATGATGCTTGTTCTCCAACAGCACAAAGAAGTTCTAGTTTTCCTTGTTTGGACCCAGTGCATGAAGAGGTGATTCTTAGAAATTGGGACATGATGTCTTAGATTACCTTTTGTGTATTAAATGTCGTGTTATAACTGGACAGTGTGTCTATGTATATCACTCAATAAGGATTGTAACTGTTGCAGGCGAGAAAATCAAACTCAGATGCCTATTACAGCTGCCATGATAACTTCATTTCAACGAGGAAAGCCAGTGACAGTGGACAGGGCCTGGAAGCTGCTCAGGATCTGCTGGTTAAAAGAAGTTTGTCTTGCAAGGACCAACAGACCTCAGAAGGTAGTGATTGTTAGCCTGATTGACTAGATAGCAGATCCTATTCTACTCGAGGTTCCTTAGAAATAATTGACAGACAACGCTTCTGAGAACGAGCAGGCATAAATGGTTTTAAACAAATGAAAAAAATGAGCAGGCATAATTGTTGACATCCTTTTATATGATGATGCATTTTCTAATTGTGAATCTTTCTTGGCGAAGGTACGTCTTTGACTATTGATATACTGATACATCTCTCTCTTGGGACTTACATTGTTCATTGGTTAGGCATCATCAGAGAAAAGGTAGATGTCAGGAATGTGAAAAATCAAAACAAAAATAAAAATTGAGCAGGCATAATTGTTGGCAGCCTTTCATATGATGACGCATTTTGTAATTGTCAATCTTTCCTGGCAAAGAATTCTTTGACTATTGATATACTCATACACTCTCTCTAGGGACTTCCGTTGTTCATTGGTTAGACAACATCAAGGAAAAGGTGGATGTCAGGCATGTCCAGTCTGCAGCACGAATACTGGTCTCATTCATGGTCAAGCTTGTTGCATTCTTCCGCCTTTTTGCATCTAAGTTAGGGAGAAAGCGGAATAGTGTTCATCCGTCTAATGTGATTGAGAGCAACACAAACAGCCAACTGCAAGTTGTTGATGATATAAATGAAGAAGATCGTCTCCTCCCATGTATAGAACGTCTTCAAAGACTAGAGAAAACAATTGAGGAACTTAGCCATAAGCCTGCAGAAATTCCATTGGAAAAGGAAAGAATGCTTTTGGAATCTCTGGACAGAATAAAGTCGGTGGAGTTTGACCTTGATAAAACAAAGAGAGTGAGTCATGCTTCCCTTATTTTTTAATCTGAAAGGATCATGATGGCGATATGTGGATAATTTTCTCCTTCCATTGAATTTTTGTAACAGGTACTTCATGCTACAGTGACAAAGCAACTTGAGATCACTGAACGATGGGAGAATTTGCAGGATTCAAAGTGTCGAGTACGTTGACATATTTAGAAATTTCCTTGTTTAATCAAGACAGACCTCATAATTGAATTACATCCCTGGAGATCAATAACACCCACATGAATCTAGTAGTATCTTGTTGCACTTTCCTGAACCAATATACGTGCTTGTCCATGAAATTGTAAAACTAGAATTGTTTGATTAAAGCTCTATATGGTGTGTGAATGGCTAGCATAAGAAGCCAAAAAACAAAAGCAAGTCTCTTGTGTGGTGAACCGTAAGATTTCCATGCATGAAAGTTTGATGCTTTCAGTTTTCTTTGGAATATATGTCTAACTGGATTCTTATTGCAGCAAAGAAGGTTCTTCTGTTAAACGCCTGAAGACTCCATCGCGGATGTCGCAAAAAAGTGCAGATGAGAACACATCCATGATATTGGCTTCGCGGAGCCACTATGGCACCCAATGCTCGCATTTCGAAGTGTTAGCTTATGCTCTAGTCAGAGATGGATGCCCGCCGCCTCATCGATGTCCTGCAGTTTCGACATAGCATGTGGAAGATATACCTGAAGAAATTCTTTTTGTTGCACGGCACTATGTTCGTGGCTACTTCGCTGGAACCAAATGTATATCCGAGCATTGTACAGTGGTGAATGCTTAATGGGGTGGAAGAGACATGTGGGCGACTGAGTAAAGTAATCGCAGTCCCTTTGATATAGAGGATTGCTTTTGAAATTTTGTCCAATCATTAAGGAATGGTCTGATTTAGGGAGTAGCGTATCAGCATATCAGTACGTCATTTGATTATCGGACATCTATGTCCGGCTAATCCGCTCCATCATGCTTCAAAATCATGTCGCAGTTCATTCGTTAGTCGTCCCTTTTCTTTTCATCTTGCTATTCAACACAAACAGATCTAAAAAGAAAAAGAAGAAGATAGGGCTTCTTTCCAAATTAATATTCTTTTAAAAAATATTTACTAAATTAGTATTAAAAAAATATATTTATTATATTGCCGAGCAGCATCCAATTTGCGAGTTGGGCCTCGCTCGGCGGCCCAATTACTGAGCGGGTGGCTCCTCACTCCTCCTCCCAATCGGCAATTAGGTCACCGATTAGGGCCCAAATTGGGTTCGGCTAGGTGGCTCAATTGTCGAGTGGGGCCGAAATTTAATTTAATTTTTTTTTTGTTAATGGATTCGTCTCGAAAAATTACGCCAGAAAAAAAATTATCCCAAATGGGCACCGACGATACTTTTCAGCACATAAGTGAGATTTAAGGGGTCTCACACGCTGTTTGCAAAATGTCAAATTTAGCGGTCTTTGATCTGTTTCCTTGGTGAAACAATAAATGAGTGCTCCCGCAGGCGATTGCCCGTCTCTGGAAGTCATTAGTAAACATCGAAGACTTGGTCATTACTGAAAAAGCAGGTGAACTCGTTCTATCATTAGATAAAAGTCAATTGCGTCCTAAATATATATAGTGGTAGTAGCTAAGCAGAAAAAAGGAGAAGAAATTGATCATCAATTCAATTGTCGATTAAAAGATCCGTGGTTTAACAGCTGGCAACGGCGAAGAACTGCCTGTGCGAGTGCGAGAGAAGAAAGAACGGGACACGTTCGCGAGCTTTGAAGTCATCTCTCTCTCTATCTCTGTTCACCTTCCCTATGTATGACTATGTCTATGTCCACTTCTTTTCGCCCAACTCACTCTCCACCGAATGTTTTTGACTGTCTTCAACCCCACCCTCCACTTTTAGCTACTAATGTTCCAGATGTATTTGCTCCGCACTGCTTGAACCTTTTCTTGCCTTTGTTTTAAGCGGAAAGTGACGAAGAAAGAAGAAATACTGCTTGGTTCTCCGCACAAAAGAAGATCTGATTCCTCTCTAGTCTCTCTCTCTCTCTGCGCGCTAGCTCAAGAACCCAGAAAGCTATGGCGTCATACGGGTTCTCTCTCTGCAAGTTGTGTGCCCTTTTCTTGATTCTTTTGAACTGTTCCTCCAAAACCGCTCCTTTACCCACCCCCATTTCAGGTATCTTCAGTGGAAACTCCTCTATTTCGAAACCCGGCCAAATATTCTCTTTGTACCTACCCGTTAATGTCATCGTAAGATTTCTGTTTTCTTGATATGTGCATACAGGAGATGTATTCGAATCTCAGGCTCTTGCTAGTCGGCATCTCCTCCAGGCTAAGCAAGGTAAGATCTTTTTTTTTTTTTTTTGACCCTTTCTTGGTTACCTGGTGTTATTTCTTCCAAGCTTTTTGATGCATTGGGCTATTTCGGGATGTTGGCGTCTCCTAATTTGTAACCAGATGTGGCGATTTCTGTTAGACATGTGGAGAAATATTGTGGCAACGGATCCCCAGTTGATGTTTCATTGTTGGTTACTCAAGTAGTGATTGTTACTCAAATTATACGAGCGTTGTAGCTCTTAGGTATGTTAGTTTCAGCATATGTCCAGTGTCTTTTATCTTCAATGACAACTTAGTTCGGTGAAGGTCAGATCATAGTGAAAATCAGATTTCTGGATCATCTTACACCCTCTCGGATTTCTGTCCAGCTTATTCTCTACTTCTCACGACGGAGTTGTAGGAAAGATGGGAACTTCGTTGTGCTGTTTTGTCTCTGCAAGAAATTCTTAAGTTAATAAAATTGAATAGCCGCAATCTAGCATGGAAAGGGCAAAAGAACAAACCCTTTAACTGGAAGCTGGGTGAAAACTGCGGTGTTACTACTTAGTTTCTGCTCCTCTTCGTCTGGTTCTTGTAGCATTTATTGGGGACACAGCAAAATGATGACCTCTTTGAGGGAGCTCTTTAGAAACACTATCAGCAAAATACTCTGCTTTTAGCAGATGTGTGTTGTCAATACTGTACTAGCTGTTGCCAGCCACCACTCCTGCTGCATATGTATATTTACGGCAAAGCGACTGGCCAATATTGCCCCAGCCTCATCTTTGCATCGATTCGCTCAACCTGCATGCTGCTTTAACGTTATTATAGTGTCTCATGTCCAAAGAGCATCTTAGAATTTTCAGTTTTCTGCGATGAATTTTGCAGGTTGTTCAGTGAATTTTGAGTTCTTGAACTACACGATCATAACGAGCGAATGTAAAGGACCTACTTACCCTCCCAAGGTCTGCTGTGCAGCGTTCAAGGAGTTTGCGTGCCCTTATGCCGATGTCCTAAACGACCTAACGAATGAATGCGCTTCCACCATGTTTAGCTACATTAATCTCTATGGGAAGTACCCGCCCGGTCTTTTTGCTGCAGAATGCAGGGAAGGAAAGCTGGGGCTCGAGTGCCCAGCATTGCCTCCATCATCCTTAGCCAATGACAGTAGCGGGGCTCAAAACACATGCCACACACCTCTTCTATTACTACTTTCAGTTGGCTTCACCATCGTCGTGTTCCAGGTTGTGTTAGAACCAAAACTATAAACTCTCTCCAATGCAATTATTGTATTCTTTCGTTAATAGCATCGAGAAATATATGATTGCTGGCCTCTTCATCTTTTGTCTATCATGTTTTGGTAAGCCTGTTCTTGAATGCCCTGCCCTTGACCTGTCCTAGGTCTCCACATAACTGTTGTTGGAGGCTTGGAGCTTTATTGAGTCAATTTGTAGACTTACTTATCTGTATACTAATATGCTATAGTTCTTGAATTATCAACGTGCAACTTGTGGAACGGAATCTTCGTCGGATGGTTGTCATCTCAAGGTTCTGGCGGGCAATTTTTGCCTTCCTTCCCGAATGCCTGGCATGACCACCATTGATCTTAGCCATCGACGGTGGGGTGGGGCTCAAATCAAATGCAGGGAACGTCTACTGCTAGTACATTCATTTGGCTTCGTTGTCCTCTGGATATTCCAGGTTCTGTGGAACCAAAACTGTAGACTTTCCACTGTGATTATCATCCCTCTGCAAAGTCGAGGAATACAGCCACCGTGTCCCACCATTGATATGTTCTTCGTTTCCGCGTAATCGTGATTGTAGCCCGAGTGTGTCAGTTTGTGCTTTGGTAGACTGGTAAAAATATAAATTGATGTGCTGTAGTTCTAGAATGATCGTGTCAAGAGTCTGGTATGCAACATTCCTCGTATTCCCCAGTCGAGTTCGTCCCATGAACGGCTCTAGGATAGAGCAATTGTGCCAACCTAGGAATTTTGAAACCCAGTGTTGATCTGAGTGAATGCGCCGATTATTCAAGTACAAGATGGTAATCATATGTTCACGCGTATGCAAGCGCATTGCAGTAGGAAGGGTAAAATACTTGATTGACTCTTTCTTTGCTGTTGCTACGAGTTAAGGACGTTACTCGAGTTCTTCTTTGTTTCCATTTTGCTGGTCTATACTTCTTTTGAAGCTTAGAAATACAAACATGTTTAAGGTCAAGAAAAGAGGGAGCAGAAGATTTATCGCGCCGACCAATTGTCGCGTCTTGTGAAACTGTGAAGTGAGCGACATGCTTGTTTCGAGAATGATTCCGCACCTCTGGCAGTAGAACCGTGCAATTTGTTCAGTGAGACCAAAACGTCTGCGTGCCCCTACGACAATTGGGAAGGTTTCAAGAGAGATCTGAGAGAGAACTTTTGAAGAGAGATCGGGAAGAAAATTCACTTCGTTATTCTGCGTAATTCTTACATTACATTATCGTTAACACTTAAATTTAGTTTGCATCACGCAGGCGTGTCGTACACAAGAGGATCATAGCATAAGCAATCCCCATGATGATTATTTAGCAAGACTTAAGGCACCATGGACAAGTCATGTCGGAAAAAGCTCAATTGAGACGGAAATTAATCCCACGTCCACCAATCTTAGCTTCGAGACTTGAATCTTTGCCGTCTGAGAAGAATAAGATGCTCCCAACGATTTGCAGGTTGCTCGAGCTTATTTTCTCCGTACAGTCAACTTCCTCAAGGGTGCATTCCTTCCCAGATGAACACTGGCCTTACCAGATCTAAGCAGCTGGGCAGTCACCATAAGAGGTTGAATCTAGACTTCTGTCGAAACTGCTTCTTCGTCAAGCACCAGGGCCCAGGGAATGTGCTCAACTGTGTTGTGCCAGAAAAGACAGTAATGACTAGAGAAGTCAGAATCGACCTAAAGCCTGAAGAAGAAGTTTTTCTCCGCCCCAGATTAAATAGGTACAAGCAGCATAAACACACATAGATTGATGGTTTCTTTTAAAATATCGCTCGGAGATACACACAATCAGCATTCAGATCATAGACTATTGACATGCGAATATGCTCCCATTTCAAAGTGAAGAAGTCTTACATTGCTGATTAACTTTGCCCCAAACCAAGCAGTATCTGCGCCATAAGGTGGTGTCACAACCCTGATCCCACTTGCTACGGTAGGGGGAAGAAGTCCATGCAATTCCTTCTCCAACCTCTCTGAATAAGAATTTTCAAATGCATGTCAAAGATAATAAAAAAATAAGGACCTGACCAATGTTCCTCAAGTACTCTCATAGTATCCTTGTCTTTATCGAGTGGTAATAAAAATTCCTCATTGCGTAGCATTTTTTAAGCAGAATGCTGATACGTCTGCAAAGGGCATATACCCGCTAGTCCAGGTAAACATGCTGTTCCTCCTGACAGGACCACAGTCTTGAACCATGTGTCATCAGCATTTAGCTCAGCAGCATGGCAATGGTCCATGCAAAGTGCTATTGCCTGGTGCAAACCCATTGTTCGTCTGTGGGAAACATATGATATCACTTTAACAATAGCAATCATCAGGGAACAAAGTGTTTGAAAGTTAAAAGAGCGTGCAGTTTTGTATTACATAATGCACGGGGAGAGAGGAGGGAGGAGAAGGGAAAACAGAAGGGGGGGGGGGTGGCAACAAATAAGACTGAGAAGAATCTGCTTTTGTCAAGGCAGTCAACATTTATCAGCAAAAAAAAATATATTCTAGACTAAAGAGCACTGAGCTCCTCAAAGCTCAAAAGGTTTATGGCAGAGGGAAGAGGTGATCTTACACTCCTGCAATGCGAGGTTGAAATAGGATTTCCCCTGTTTGAAAGCGTTCTTTTGAAAGTATAAATGACCCTTCCCCTGAAACTTCATAAGATGCTTCTGTGTTCTTGTGTAACTCGGCATTATAATCAGCCGCAACATAACATAGCTTCTGTATTTCCATTTCATCCGACATAAAACCAACAGCAAACTCAGATGGTGATGCTACATAAATGTAAAATATGAGTTTGAAGAAGCCAATTGAATAGGTTAGGCATTGTACAGCTTGAGTTCATGGTAGATTTCTGGTTCAAATTTTAGGTGGACCCACAAGAAGGAAACGAACTTTAGGTATGCCATAATTTTCCACATATAAAGATAATCGAGTTAATTAGCAGAGAGTTGCAAATGCAGAAGAAAAGCATCAGCATTTGGGACATCGAGTCCCTTTTCTAGTGATGTTCTTAAAGGACAGGATCTGGTCAGACTTTATTAGAAATTCCATCGTTCCAGTTACTATTCTTGTGCGGACAAAATCGACAAGGAGAGTCAGCTGATGAATCCTCAACATATTGCAGCATGTTTAAATGATGAAGAGATTTAAAAAGCAGCTAACGCACACTGGAATACACCATCAAGGAATAAGGCAATACCTCCTTCAATGTACGAACTGTATACAACGACTCAAAACTCATATTCTTCTGCTGCATCAGCTCCCGGAGGAATCCTGTCAGTTTTAAAGCTCCAATGCCAGTGACTTCCACACCCACCTTGTGCATCACTTTACCATGCAAAACTTGGGAAAGAAAAAGGAAATGGGTTACATTAGTAAGTTTCAATTCTTACAGAATTAGAAACAGACAAAAGCGAGGAAGCAGCGATTATTTTGTATTTAGATATTCCATCTCATCTATGACCCTAGAAAATGCTAGAAATTTAGTTTTTGGAGAATGGGTAGCATGAGATCAAAACTGTTAAGATATGTCAGCCTAATGATTAACATTCTACGTAACATGTTTAATAGTGTTCTTTATATATTGGAGTAACGTAACATTTGTGTTCTCTTTTACTGAAAATCTACTACAGATTGACGGAATTTCTCTAGCGCTATTGAGTTCATGTTAAACGAATAAGAGAATGTTTTGCGCTATGAGTTCACGTAGAAATTTAGTTTTGGGAGAACGGGCAGCATGAGATCAAAACTATTAGAGATGTCACGCTTATGACAACACATTCTATGTAGCATGTTTTATAGCCGTTGGAATACATAAATATTAAACTACGCATTCTTCTAACAACTTAAACTTTAGAGCAGTTAGCAAGTGGTTCCATCAAACCTTTTATGGTATCAGAGCAAAAGGTCCTGAATTCAAATCTTTCAAGGCCCCTATTTGCCTCCTCAATGAATATGTCTACGCTTAGTACTAGGCAAAAGACCAGACTAAGCGTGAGGGGGAGTGTTGGAATACATAAACATTAAATCATGTCTTCTTCTAACAGCTTAAGCTTTTAAAACAGTTGCCAAGTGGTTCCACAAAATCTTTCAATAGCATTCTTTATATGTTGGAGTAACATCACATTTGTGTTCTTTTTTACTGCAGATTGACGGAATTTCTCTAGCGCTATGAGTTCATGGTAAATGAACAAGAGAATGTTTTGCAAGAAAGAACCAAAATCAATAAGAAAATTAAGCGCAAGTTCATCAACAGTTGATCTAAACTACCATAGTACCATGTTTCAACCATCAAATGAATTTATATGGGTTTGACGAAATAACAAATTTAGGTCAATGCAACAAATCTTGAGAGGAAGTAAAGAAAATCTTGAGGTTCTCGACCACGCACTAAATGAGGCAGGCGGCCTAATTGGTGTCTCACTCCCACCAGAAACTAAGGCTGCATCACTCATAAATTGGAATGGAGAAACGATTACTTGGAACAATGGAGGTTGCCTGGAAACCAATATTGACAGCAATTCCTGAAGTTCGCCTCGCTGCATAGATTGACAAAGTTGCCTGCGGTCAAAGAAGAAGCATGAAGAGTTTCTTTACATAATTATGCTCAAAGCAATAAACTAACCAGCTTGAGCTGAAAAAGAGAAGGAAATTCCTTACAAGAGGTGCAGCAGGTCTTATCAATTTCTCATTAAGTCAAGAGCACAAGCACACATTCACCAAGAGAAAGAAAGCATCCAACTAGAGTGAATATGCATCAAGGAATCTAAATAATGACACAATAAGAATGTGCACTTTGTTTCTTTGTAATCAAGTAATTGATTTACCTTTGATGAATACGCATTTCTACATTCGTTGGCAGACTCAAAAACTGATGCTTCAGAGCAGACCTAGCTTGCTACTTGTTGACCAAGGCACCATGAATACGAATAACATGCAATCCAGGAAAAAAAAAATTCTCTTTCTCACACTAAGAGCATAGGAAAGGAAATTAAAGGAAATATAAACCTGATTAATGGCACAGACATCATGAACATTCATCTCAAATAAAGTAGAGTAGATGGCCTCTTTGAGCTGCCGTCTTGATGCTTTTGCGGATTCAGTATCTAAACAAGAAAAGAAAAGGTCAGGACTCTGAAAGACATTATAAGATTCTCTTTTCTGGGCAAAGGGCAAAACTAATGGAGGACTTAAAATGCATTATACAGGGAAGAGACGAGTAATTATGATACAGTCTCCATCACTGCACAATGCAATTAGCTATATGGCAGGGCTCCGAATAGGAAGCATCAAGATCTGAATCGGGACACTACTTCCACATTACACGGAATGCAAGCAACTCACTTACCGTCATAGTGGCAGATTGGAATGGACACAACGATTGGCTGTGTTGATGGCCTCACCTGCATCCTGCAATTTACCAGGATTCACATCTTTATATGTAGAAGTTCAAGATTAAGTGGAAGCAACAAATCTAAGGTTTTTTTTTATACTTTCTGGAAAAATGACACGTCAAAATTCTCAGTAGAATTTAAATTCCAATTAATCTAATGAACTGCAGACAACATCAATTCCAACAGTTAAATAAGAGAAGTGAGAGGAACCTGCTATAGATCGTGGCAAAAAAATGCCGAAGTCTGGCATGCATTGGAGATTCGATATTGCCAAATTCCTACACATTAGCTGATAGTATTTAAACAGATGCAACATCTGGTACTTGGGCTTCACTCGAATGAAGACATGTTAAATGTTGTTCCCAGACTCCATGCGACTTGCTAAAATTGAGAGAGTGAATTCTTGAATCCTTACCAGGAAAGTTGCTGACCTGCCAGATGGACAATCATATTTGCTCCACCCATATTTGCAATATCCAGAACCACCTAGCTCAAGAAAATAAAAGAGGCAACGAGAACGCGAAGATCAAGATACATTCAATCATAATAAAGCAAGTGAAAATGACCAACAATGACTTATGAGGAAGATGACAATCAGTATCCAATCCATGCATTTCTTCTTTCCGTACTGCTTTTAACTGGTATCGAATCACCTCTGAGAAGCAGAGGCTTACCGTCAATTATGACAGCACCAGGTACTTGCGCTCGCTGGCTGTATATACTCATAAACGATAGCTCAGGCACCCCACTTGAGAACGTCCTGCAATGCTTTCACCTCCATTAAGCAAAAACTCGTTAATCTATTTCCACAAATCATTGACCAAATTGACTTCACAGACCTCTTCGAAGTACAGTGTGAACAACGAACCGACGATGGCGATCACAGAACAAAAATTCTAGTCGTATCCCTCGCAGTTCGTACAGGAAACGGTCAAAAGAAGGGTTTTTTACTCACTGAATCGGACAGCCGAACCGCAAATTGGTCTCGGCGAAGAAAATCGATTCCCAGGGCTGGTTCTGGCTCTGGCTCTGGCTCTGGAGGAACGAAATCCAGAGGCGATCGTCGGACACGAGCGACTTCCACGACTTACACACCAGGCTCGTCTTCATCGCGTCCTTGGGCCCCAGCAGCCTCAGAATCTGCATCAGCACGTCCTCCGGGAGGCTCTCGAAGGCCCCCAGGGACGACTGGGCCGAGCTCGCGCGGTTCCTTGACGAGCCGGGGGCGGAAGACGGCCGATTGGACGCCAATTCGACAATCTTCCTCAGGATCGTCGACATCGCCGAGCCGGATTGGCGGAGGAATGCCGAGTAGAGATGGTTGGAGCGGAGGAGAGCCGAACAGAGTAGAGAGGGCAGGGGAGAAAGTGAGGATTTACGTTTTTATTATTCACGGTATTTGTATTTTTTGTTTTTGGTGGGGGATGCGAAACGGAAATGACGTGGCGACAACACCCACTCAAAACCTCCTCCCCCCGCCCTTTTTCTCTTTTTTGTTTTGTTTTTTTTTTTTTTGGGTATTTGGCCTCGTGATACGCGTGTGAGAGCCCCCGCTTTGAGGATCGAACTTTTCCGATGTTGTTCCAAATCACTGCACCTACTGTGAGGTTAGAATTGAAATCTGAAATCGAAACATATAAAAAACGATCTATTTTCAGATTTCAAGATATACTAACAGTACGTTCCAGATTTCACTATCTATAACTTGAACCTGAATCTTGATTTTTTTTTTTTTGTGTTTATCTTGATATATGTTTTCACACGATTCTACAATGTTCTATGTCGTCCGATGATGAATATATAATCTAGAGTCAAATAAAATTTCGGGTTTCAGATTCCGAAAAATAAAAAACTTATTTCAATAGGAATGTAACCTATGTGAAACCTAAAATTGCTCACATCTACTTCCCTTAGCGGTTGTAGCGTTTACTTTTATTTTACTGGAACTGACTTTTGAACTTGTAACATGGAAGTTTCTAGGTTTCATAGTATGACTAGTAGGTTTCAAATTTCAAAAAATGAGTAACCTATTTCGATGGATAGATTCAAGATTTCAGATTTTAGGTGAAATCTATAAAGAACTTGAAACTACTCATGCCCATTAATTGGTTCTTGTCAATTACGGAAGAACTGGTCCGAAGACAATGATAAGTAACCGAGAAAATCACAGACATGCAAAGAAGATCGAGGAACTTGAGAATTGTTGCAATGGGCGCCCTGTGACGATCCATCGCCGGCGAGCCTGGCCAAATTAAATTCGTCGCCAGCGATGATTGAAATGTCAAAGAGGACTAGACCAGGGATTGTTGACCCAGATGCGAGAATCCAGACCACCGGGAACCATGGCAATAATGGATGGGGCGTCGGACCGGTAACTGGATTTGGATATGGACCCAGCAAGGGAGAAACGAACTTTGATCTCGACAACCGTTGATCCTACTCGCAAATTGTCGAGGAGGAAAACGAAAAAGAAAAAGAAGAAAAAAATAAAATAAAAAATACATAATAGTAGAATAGTAAAACAAAATGAGGAAAGCAATTTCGAAAAATGTTTTCACCTCTTTAGATTTATAAATTCACTTTTCTAATTTTTTGCATGGATTTCTAGTTGACCGAAATGAATTTTGAGTAAATGCAAATATCTTTAACCTAAGCGACTTTGGAAAATGTAAATGGTGTTTGTAAAACGCAAATTTGGGCTAAGTAGTGCTTGGCAAAAAGTTATTTGCAAGCAATTTTTGGCTGCATATTTACTTTTTTCTATTTATTTATTACAAAAAAAATCAAAACCCTACGTTGGCTAACGAAGAGCTCTATCCATCGGCGAACCGAATCTGGCGGCAGCGGCTTTGTCGGCCCTTGCCGATCTATTGCCGGCCCCAACTAAAGGAGAAGATGAACATCAACAAAAAGAAGAAGATGAGCAATTCGAGTTTCATTTTTAAAATATGGGTAAAATGCATTTTAAATAAGGTTTTGATGGCAAAATAGGTAATTGACTAATTTTCATTAATGAGACTTTCAACATTTCGAAAATGCTAAAAACCCACCAGCATTGGGCTTTCGGCCTTCCAAAGACTTTCATTCGGCTCAATGTTCCTTGAAAAATGCTTGCCAAACACCTCAACACTTTTCAAATGGCTTTAGAGACTATCAAGCCCTTTGATAAAGCTGAACCAAAGACAATCTAAGTTATTATTGGCGAACCAAACGAGCGGAAGTCCCAAAAAAAAAAACTTGAAAAGCATTGTGACATTCTAAATTTCCTGCCATTTTGATATTGTTGATTGTGAATGTACCTTTCGATGTATTTCAGTTTTGTCTTGCTCAGATCTGATCAATCTTGAGTAAACTGACCAAAAGGGAAAAGGCTAACGCATAATAAGGTACGTGGGCCTATGAAACTCGAAAAAGTAAATGACGTTTTGACCATAAGGATTATCGAGGGAACATTTAGAGTCAATAAGGCCGATCAGATAACGATTAATGAATACAATGCTAGCGTTATACGATTGGATCGATGGTGAAGTCGCTTAACCAATGTATAATTTACAAATTTTCCTAAATCGAACTTTGACGATCGAAGCCATCAGAACTAGCGATGAACCCTCACAATTGTATGACAACCAAGATTGTCATAACTTGAGTTATCCTCAGTGTGATGAGAATCACAGAGTCGATACGCGTAATGTTTGCAAAAGCCGCCCATTAGTTCGAGACAAATTGGAATTTCGATCGACGGACGAATGATCTTGAAATGGAAGATCAAAATTGGCAATTGAAAATAGAAAATTTCAATTCTGGATAGGAATTTGACAATGTCTCGCCAAATGGTAATTTCGAATTGAAAAAATGAAGTTTGGACTGAAAGTGCAAAATTACCATTTTGCTCCTTGACCATTTGTCTTGCCTTAAGAAACCATGAAGGACAAAATGGTCAATTCCTCTTCCCATCTATGACTGCCGAAAATTGTATTACAAGGGGGTCAAAGATGGGTCAAAGTCTTAAGTGTATTATTGGTCACTTGTCACTTGTCAAGCAATGGGAGCCCCAAACATTAATGACCCTCACCTAACCTTGTCTAGTCAAATTAACCTCAATAATATGTGTAAGACAAGTGTATTGAAGACCTCATATGTTGTGTACATCATCCATCTCACGTTCATTTCAATTTCCTCCTCAAACTCACTTCACTAAAAACTGTCGAGAAAGACAACTTCTGCCCTCTTTGTTCGGTGTAGTCAAGCAAGCCTTCCCGGCGTCGCTGGCCGTCTCCAACCACCAAGAGCTAGGTAAAGGTGCTCTTGACACGTTCCAAGTGGTAGATCGAAGTTTCGTTGGACGGTTTTTCCGAACCATCCCTTAGACCAAAACAGAACGTAATCCGCGCGACCTGAGGTAAAGTCTTCGTTCTACCTCTTAGAGACTCCGATTGATCTCAATTTTTTTTTTGAGAGCTTCATAACATCTGTTACTATGTTTAGATGGTCTGTGGCTGCAAAGAGATGGTGATAAGTTAGATTTTTATGGATGATCATGGGTGGTACAAAACTAGACAGATTCTGACCTTGTGGAGATCGGGCTATTCCGAAATCTTTGGGGCGTCAAACGACTTTAAAACTCGCGGTGAGCCTTATAAACATGTAAATGAAGGTATTAGAATATTACTTGTGCAAAGAGCTAGGCTTAGAATTGAATTATGGCTCGATTGAACGGTTGGAAACCAAAAATTTTTGTTTTGAGGGTGTACACATGCTGGCCGGTTCTGTTTGGGGACTAAATGAGGAGTATTTGGACTTCAATTGACATATAATGTCTTGTATGATATCATGTGAAGTGTCAATGGGAAGTGCGAAAAGTGGATTGGGATTTAAAAGTGATTTAGGGGCTAATTGGTGCATGGAACTTTGAGATATATATTCCGCTCTTTAAATTGTAGCATGAACCGAGTATATGGGGGATTAATGGAGGTGTTGTCGTGTATTCGACCAATTGATAAGGTATCCTGAGTTGCCATTTGTTTGGTGATCGACAGAATGGTTTAACGAAAGTGAAATTCGATTGTGTCTAATCCGAAATTGAATGGATTTTGACTTAAAATTGATGAACTTCCTAGGATGGCACGTGGTCCTCGTTTGGCTGTGATCTTGTGAATCGAAGAGACTCATTTGGTGTGGATTTTTGCTTATTAATCTCTGTAAGTGGTTCCTAAACCCTTACTTGAATCCTAGGACGCTACTGGATAGTTGTCTTGTGTAGCGTAATTGTGCGATAAAAGCATGGTGATTGATAGTGTGATATTGAAATGGCTGCGAGCCATGTTCTTGATATTAAATTGGCTGAGATGCCCTGATAGTGAATTGACCGTGGGCCTGGTGATGACATCGTGGTCTTGGGCCCTGGCAATGATTGGTGATGATATCTCTGACGATGATTTGGCTTGGAGCCCTATGACATTAATATCGCGGCTTGGAGCCTTGGCGATACATCGCGGCCGTGGGCCCTAGCGATGATTAAATGATTTATCACATTGAAGGCAATATGTTTGATTTAGGCTAATGTGTGAAGCTTGAGTTTTATAGCATGTGGTGTGTTCGTTAATGATTTGATATGCCAATTATTCTTGCTAAATGATGCTGACTTGCCATATGCCATCGCTTGTTGAATTCCCTACATTATTTGCATTTGGTTTTGTCTGGTGGAACTAGTGGTTTAGTTTAGGTTAGGTTTCACTTTCTGAGATGTCGATCTCACCCTTTAGTGGGACAAACTTTGCAAACCTTAAACCCCAGACATGCTGCCAATTCGCTTGGGCGATCCAAAGGAGGAGATCGCCGATTTTGATGAGTTTTCCTATCGGAAGTATATCACGTATATCAGGAAGCACATGACAGTCAGGGTAGACGAAGGGAACCTGGAACTGCAACCCCACTGTTTTGAAGCCTGGCTTCGTAAAATGGAAAATAGTAGCTTGATGGGACCCCTACTGCCAAGGGATGTTCTGTGGGAGGTGATTCCAACCCGGTGCCATCCGTATCGACTGGGTATTAAAGTGGACAATCCAGCATCTGTAGGATGTTCAAGAAACATACCTAAAGTGCCAAAATCTCCAATGTACTCTGCAGAGCATATGAACTATATTGAAATTTCTGCTAACGCGATCGAGGCTATTGAAGAAGAAGAAGAAGCAGAAGATGAAGATGAGGAGGAAGATGAGAAAGACATTGAAGAGCTTCCAAAGGACGTTCCATCCGAGACTTTTTCGGACTACAACCCAAATACTGAGGGGGATGATGGATAGGATAATTCAAGCTGATCTGATGAGAAGTCGGAATGAGGGGGGTTAAGTGATCAAGGAACAATTTTGGTGTTAGGCTTTAAGAAGGGTATACTAGTAACCTTTGAACCCTAGGCCTTAGTTCCTTTTCTATCCAAGTGTGTGGCTTTATATTTTTGTCTTTTCCCTTCCGATATTTGTAATGAATGTTTTGCTATGTATAAATGGCGTGCTTTTAAATTCTTCCAAAACTCCCCTGTTCTTTTTATTTCTTGGTGTACGGAGAAATGTCTCGTCTTCCGCATGTGCATTTCATACCATGCTAGATCGTGTGTGGTTCCTGTGTTACGTTTGGCCTATGGCGGATGTAATGAGCTCCAAGGGACGCAGTGTACGGAGAAATGTCTCGTTTTCCGCATGTGCATTTCATACCATGCTAAGTCGTGCATGGTTCCTAGATTACGTTTGGCCTGAGGCAGATGTAATGAGCTTGAAGGGACGCAGGCGGGGCGTTACAAACACTTTAACTCAAATAAACCCAACATTAGACATTAATAAATTCGATAAAAATACATGAGGAATATGTCTTTCAAACGATGAATCCCTCCAACAATCACACACACATATATGAACCTTAATTATAATCGCTAATTGGTAATTACTATGCTAAGTACGTTTGTAACCCTAAACCTCGTGTGATTAGTAGCTTGGAAGATTTCTTAGCGGTCCAATGGAGGCCGTCGAAGAATAGAAGGGAAGGACATGCGACGATATTGCCGGTTCAACTCAATTATATAGAATAAAAACGAACGAATAAATTGGAAAAAAAGAAAAAGAAAAAAAAAGAGATCCGAAAGGGAGGGGGGATTTGAACCCGACGTGAATCGAACACGCAACCTTCTGATCTGGAGTCAGACGCGCTACCATTGCGCCACGGATCCGCCTGGTGCACATTTGTTTATTTTTTAATCTTTAAAGTTTAGATATTCTATGGTGGCGACGTTCAAGGCGACACGTGTTCGACATTCTGTAGGATGATGATAAAGTGAGGGAATAAGATTCGGAAAAAAAAAAAAAATAGAGAGGAGATAAGTGCATTAGCGTTCGTTTCTGAAGAAATGAGTGATTTTAAAAATATTTTTTCAAAAATAAATAACTTACGTAGCTTATAAAGATAAGTTAATGAAAAATGTTTTCATAGTTAGGCATGAATTGTTATCTATGAGGAAAACACTTCCCATTAACTAATTTCTCTAAGTGATAGAGGTAATTATTTTTCGAAAAGTATTTTCAAAATTACTTTTTTTTCGCAAATTGAATGCATCCTATATTTTTCGAATTGCTCATTTTTCGCGAAACAATCACACTCTCGAAGTCCAAAAATTGATCACGAAAGTGTAATTAATTCCTAAAACTTATAAAAGTTTAATAAAATCCTAAAACTTGCCAAATTGATGCAATCGAATTCTTCATTTAACTCCATCCAATTAGGCTAAAGAAAATGCTGGCATGGATTTTCTACTATTTTTATCCCCGCGGCACTCACATGATTAAAACATGCGTTGTTTTGGTCCAAATCAGATTCTAAATTCAAAATTTATTTAATTTACGTAAAAATAATCAAATTTTAAAACTTGATTACATCAATTTAACAAATTTTTAGACTTGATTGCACTTTTTGTAAAATTTAAAACTCAATTACACATTTATGACAAGTTTTAGCACAATTTCATGACGACCACGATTTGATACCTAACTTTAGGTAATATGTTCAAATTTGATTGCCATTTCCGATCTTTAACACAATATCACGATTATTTATCTGTCTCCAACACTTGATAGAAAGTTTACTTCACCCTCGAAAAATTTGTATGATGCACGGCTTCTTCGAAACTAATCGGTCGGATTTTCACTCTATAGCACTTAAACAACTATGTCAATTTGCAATGAATTTACTTACAAAAAAAAAAATTGCAATGAATTTTTTTGATGGATATTTATTCATATAAAAATGTGAGTGACACTTGTCAAAGATGAAGGCTTATAACAGTCAAAAGATACGATTCGCCATCGATTCCTTCCCCTTTTTTCTGACCGAATCAACATGATAATTTCATCATTTTGAATAGCATTAGTGTCTAGTAAGATAACACACGTAACATGCAGTAAATTTTCCAACAAAAAACTGTATCTCCAGCAAAATAATGATATGCCACAAGAAAGTTATAGTCAAATAATGACAAGTCAATCGTATTGAATAAAAGTTCACCTCGTGCGATTTAAATATTTGACGTCGTGAAATCTCTAAACTGGTCAAATCCATGCTTAGTTAGGGCAATATAAGGAAAACGAAAATTTTAAAGAGGCTCAATTACTCTTATTCGTAGCCACATGTTTGGGTTCTCTTATGTGAATTTGATTACGAGGATTTATACATAAATATCCTTGAGATTAAAAATAAATAAATGTGCAAAGCATTTTGGGCGATTTCTAAATCCTGTGACATCATGCATTTTATTTTATTTTTAATATTAAGCACCCGAGATTTTTATACTACGTAATTGATAGATAAGCCATACAATTTTTCTAACAGGTGAATAAACTTATAGGTTTTCACACAAAAAGTAAAAAAAAAGTGATTTCGTAAATCAAAATATACTCTAAAACTTAAAATATAGAAATTCCAAATCAATAAATTGCCAATCTATGTATCGTGAAAATGCGTAACTCTTAAATGGAAAGTTTTAATTAGGAGTAATGTTTTTGAGGCAAAGAAAGAGAGAATATTCTAATTTCGAAGTTCATGATCAACATACTCATTTTTTTTTTTGGTCTATCCTATTTGTAACTTACTATCCTCGTTCTATCTATTTTGCAGAACACGGAGTCGAATCGATTTGATGCTAGGGCCACCTCCAAACCCCTTTACTAGTAAGGCCACATGTTTATTTAAATATTCGTTAATTGATTTCTCTAAAGTTAATGTAAGTTCACAACAAAATCAATTATCCTCGAATTTTCCAATACCAACATCAAAGTTAGGGATCGATGGCGCAGGCGAATTCGATAGACGATGGACCAAGTAAATAGGGAAAGGAAAAAAAAAGTTACCAAGGTGTAATATCGAGTCGCCAATTATAGGAAATGAACAAAAGATTAGTCAATGAAGGGACTCATTTAGGAATATTAGGAAGAATATAAAAAGCTTGCTTAAAACGGTGGTCTGACCAAAAATATCATCACCGTCCAATTCTATCTTACCTTTTAGATTTCGCTAATCTCTATGCTCTTCCCTGTATATAAATCATACCTATCCTCAGCCTCATTCCAAAAAATCATCATCAATCCATCAAACCTGTCCACCTTCTTTTCGTCCACCCATTACCCTAAATCACCCAAACTCCCATATCTGCAACATTGTTCACTCCCTCATTCCTGAAATCAGATCTTATCTTACCGATTTTTGCAGTAAAGTTTGGATTTTTATTTGACTTTGGTGGCACAAAGACGAATCTTTACTTAGGTAAGGCCTGTGACTTTCATTTTTTCCCCCTCACAGCGAAAAGGGCAGGAAAGAAAAAAAAATACCCATCAATCTTTCGTCTGTTTAACCCCCCCAAAACTTTGTCCATGGCTATGGTTATATCCCCCCAAAATCAACCACTCGCCGAGAGCACAAATGGGCACCCTTCTGTGTCTTCAAGCTCCAAGGCTTACCCTCCCGCGACTGCCCAGTATGAGGAACTCGTGCAAAGCTCGGAGCTTTTCTGGGAAAAGTTCAAGGCTTTCCACCAATCTTTTGGCACCAAATTCATGTAAGTTCTTGAACTTCTGGAAGAACAAATTGCTTTGCTGTTCTGGGTCTTGATTCTTGAGTGCAGGTGCCGCGGATTTTTGTGTCTCTGCTCGAAGTTTACCGGTTCTCCTTTCTTTTTCCTGATTATGTTTCTGGATTTTGGTTTATGGCTTGGTTTAGTTTGTGCCCTTTTCCTCATTTTGAAAGTTAGTGTCAGATTTAAGCTCCTAGAGATGGTGCATGCATGCAGATTTACCCTGTTGGCTCAGAGAGGGATTTTGGTTGTGAAAGACCCGAGGGTTGGTCTTAGATTTGATTTGCATGTAGTTTTTGTTGTCGTGGTGTATTCTATCTTCGCCAGTTCACAGAGCGCGGTTTCTGTTTCGAAGTCTAACAAATATCGTCTACAATCTGGACATATGATAAACCTCTCACAATTCCTTGTAAGTTAGTTTTCTTTCCCTTTTTTTTTGGTTGTTTTGGGGGGGGGGGGGGGGTGGGTGGGGCATGTCTGGGTTGAGCAATTGCAGTTTTTTGAGGAGGGTCTTTTCACTGGCGACTTGTTTTGATTGTTTGTTAACTGATGCAACTGTCGAAGTGCTGAATAAGAAGGCTATGATTGCCTTTTGGCGGCATCATTATTTTAATCTGCATTTGGGTAAAGAAAGAGAATTAATGTCATTTGGAGCAGTTAATTGCCAATGGAAGTTCGTTTACGTTTGTGTCGGTGATGTTAATCTGCGTAGATGTTACCTTTTTAAGTAAATCTGGGTTAGTTTTCGGTAATTTCTTGAGAACGTTATCATTGGATTTTCCATGCTCCATTTCAGGCTGATTGTCAACATCTTGCCTCATATCTTGTGTGGGGCTATCTTTGCTTATGATCAGACCATGATTGTAAACCGCGAGGGGTTCCCATTGCAATTTCCTTACGAAAATTTTCCTATTACGAAGCATCCGATCTGTATTAGCATGATATGTTAAGCGCTATAGATTGCGAGTTTGCCCTGGTACTGCTTCAAGAGAGCTCTTTCCTTGGCGGAGAAAATACAAATGATATTATTAGCTCATTGAATGCCTTAGCATTATCAAATAGTGTCTACAATCTGACATATGATAAACCTCTCACAACTCCTTGCAGGAGAGTTGTCTTTTCCTTTTCTTTTTTTTGTGCGTGTGCGTGTGCGTGTGCGTGCATGGGTGTGTCCGGTTTGAGCAATTGCCGTTTTGAGAACGTCTTTTCACTAGCAACTTGTTTTGATTGTTCAACTGATGCCACTGTTGAATTGATGAATAAGAAGGCTGTGATTGCCATATGGCGGTATCATTATTTTATTCTGCATTTGGATAATGAAAGAGGATTAATGTCATTTGGAGCAATTAATTACAAAAGGAATTTCTTTTATGCTTGTGTCGATGATGTTATTGTGCGTAGATGTTACCATTATAAGTGGATCTGGGTTATTTTTCGTTGATTTCTTGATGACATTATCATCTTGATTTGCCATGTAAGAGCCCTCAGATACATACTAAATCGAGCTTTTGCTCCATTTCAAGGCTGATCTGTGTCTCTAAGTACCTTTCCCTAGCTCAACATCTTACCTCATATCTTGTGTGGGGCTATCTTTACTAATGATCAGACCATGAATGTAAACAGCAAGGAGTTTCATTGCAATTTCCTTACAAAAAGATTCCTAATACGAAGCATCCAATATGTATTAGCATGATAATGTTAAGCGCTATAGATTGCAAGTCTGCTCTGGTACTGATGTAAGAGAGCTTTTTCCGTGGTGGAATATACAAATTACATTGTTAGCTCATCGAATCGCTTAGTATTAGCATGATCACCTTCTTGGGATTCTGTTTATCTTTTTATTTGTTTTTCATAGATCTTGTGACACATACATTTCTAAAATCATTATGAAGTACATCTACTAGGAATGAGGAGAAGGGCATATTCAATTTCATAATATAATTCACACAGGGTTCCTACGGTTGGAGGCAAGGCTCTTGATCTGCATCTCCTTTTTGCGGAGGTGACGCGGCGTGGTGGTCTTGAAAAGGTATGGATTCTGCACTTGTTTCCTTCTCCCAAATATTGCATGATTTGAATTTTAATACTTCAACTGGAAACTACTAGGGCACCTGTTCTTGGACCTTATGCAGCTTTCATTTAGTTCTTGAAGGTCTGAGCACATTCAACAATTAATTATGAGTAATTCGTTCTTGTTTTTAATATTTTGTTATGGTTGGATCATGACTCACAAGATGCTAATATTATGGTTGGATCATGACTCACAAGATGCTTCATTAAAGTTGATGACTTTTTTTGATCTTGTTTTGGAGTGTGCCACCAGTGGCTAGATGTAGTAGTGGCCCCCCTAATTTCGTTAGCTTTTGACAGGTGATCAAAGATCGTAAATGGAAGGAAGTGATTGCGGTGTTCAACTTCCCAACGACAATAACCAGTGCATCATTTGTTTTGCGGAAGTACTATGTGTCATTGCTTTATCACTTTGAGCAGGTCTATTACTTCCACAGACAAGCCCTGTCACTTTCGGCTGCAGGTGCTTTCTGCTGTAAATAATGATTTTTCACTCAATTTATAATGTCATTTCTGAAAGGTCGTGAATCATATTCATCCAGATCCTGAAAGCGGGAATGAGGTCGAGGGGTCAGTGGTTCAGAACAATGGAGCGTCCACGAGCTTCATGTCTAGTCAAGGTACGGGCTTCCGTTTTTGAGATGATGGCTTGATTTTGATTATATCATGCTTATCAATTGGTTGATAAGGACTGATTAGTTCAAAGGAAAAGGGCAAGGAGACGGCTTATTTACAGAAGAATCTGCTGCGTAATCCGTGAAGAAATTTTTCTGCCGAGGTTCTGATGGTGGAAAAAAAACTGTTTACTTTCCTTTTCTGGTCAAGAAAGAGTCAGAGACCTATTGGTTTCTCCTTTTGAGCAACCTACATATTATGAGCAATTTTGAACTATCATGATGGCATGGCGGAAATTAGAACGTCTAAATTGATGCATTGAACAGTCTCTTGGAGCTTAAAATCACAGGTGGCATTTATGATTTATGAAGTTTTGCTGCTGACCTGAACATGGATAAAGTTATGGTCATTCTTAGTTGCTTTTTGTGAAGCTCTTATGCAAGTTAATCATGTGTATTGAGAAATATAAGTGTCAGTGTTGCCATGAGCTGAATGTACGCATATTTTTAGGTTATTCCCTTATGTCTGATGCTCTTTTGCCAGATAAGCATGATAGATATCATCAACTTAGAAGTTTGATTAGGTTGGTAATGTTTCCTGTGCAGAGTATCTCTTTCTTCAAGAGCCTACAATGAGATGCTAGCTGTTTGTGCTGCTTGTTGATTCCTCAACTAGGGTTCTGCCAAATTTGGAAAAAAGTATTTTATTAAATGAATGCTGCATGATATATGTTAAGCAACTCAATGCGGAAATATTGCAATTTGCAAGACACTATTTGTCCTTGTGATATGCACAATCAGTGTTTGGAAAATCAAAATATATTAAGCATAGTCAACAAAAGATGTGGAGGCGCTTTTTAAAATTAACTTCTCCCCCTTCTGGTGTTGCAACTTATTTTTGGTCTTCATGGTATTGTGTTACATAATATCACACGAGGCCCACAAACATTTCTGTTTCTGCTCTTGGTAAATTGGTTACAATTTCTAAGCAGCTGTACTTGTGTGCAGGAAATTCGAAACTGCATCCTGGTTGTTCAGTAACTGGGTTCATCGATGGGAAATTCGATAATGGGTACCTTGTTTCGGTGAATTTGGGTAATCATGAACTGAAAGGGGTCCTGTATCATATTCCCCAGGTAATGCACATGTCTCAGAGTGCTCTTCCTTCAGAAGTTCCTGGTCGACGGAAACGGAGAAGATCGCGGATGAAATTACGCGACCCTTTTCGCCCCAAGTCCAACAGGAGCGGTTACAATTTCTTCTTCGCTGAGCATTATGCTAGGCTAAAGCCTCAGTACTATGGTCGCGAGAGAGCCATCAGCAAGAAGATTGGGTATCTGTGGAATAACCTTACAGAGGCTGAAAAGCAGGTACTAATTCTACGCTGCATTTATTACAATACATTGCTTTCCCTCTCCTCCCTGTCGTTTTCTCCTTGTGTGCTCTTGTGTGTTGTGCAATAACTTTCTAAAGAGGAATATTACGTGGATGCATCACATCGTAAAATAGATGCTGATGGTGAAGTTCTAGTTGGACGGCTGAGATAATTTTGGATGCCTCAGATTTTCCTTTTTGGTCTTCCTCTTTTGTCTGATTTTACAATGCCATACCGTTGTCCCTGTCTTTTAATTTCTACTGTCTCTGCTTGTTTGGCAAATGACTTGTCTTATTGAAACAAGAAAATTACATTTACATACCGAAAACTAGTTGCCACAGGTATCCTGTAACATTAACACTTTATTTTTTGTGGTCGAGCACATGGTATTCACCGCTCTCTACAGTTAGCAAATTGGGAATAACTGTGATCCTGGCTGTTTGGCGACTGATTTGCAGCATGACACGTGTTTTTTTTTTTTTTTTTTTTATGAATATTACGTGGATTCGTGTATAGAACAATGTTTGTGCGGTATATACGGATGTCGAGATATATGTATGTTTGTGATGTATTTAGAAAAAAACTTCTACCTGGGATAGTAAGAAGAAAAAGCTTGCCTTCCAGCAGTGGTACCAGATCGATGATGTGCATTTAGCATCTACACTAACCACTTTATCAAATGCATAATTTTTGTTGTACTGATGGCGTTTTGTTTGTGAAAATTTCTTGTCAAACACGTGCATGACGACGTAGTGAACTTGTAAACACGATACGTGTCTTGCACATGCTTTCTCCAGCTGCTAACAAAGCGGATCACTTGCTCTAGTCATTGCCTCTAAAGCTTTTTCATTTTCTATCGCCGCAGGTGTATCAGGAGAAAGGCGTGAGGGACAAGGAGAGGTACAAGTCCGAGATGCAGGAATACCGGTCAGCTCAGGGTTTGAACGTTGGCAAAGTTTAGGCTCCTAGGTTAGTCTAGCTAGGCTAAGGTAATGCATGTTCTAGGGAAGGCCCAAATTTTGCGCTCTGTTCCTTTTCTCAGGCTTGTCCGACATTCATCCTTTCAGTAGCATATGTAGAGTACCTATGTGCGCCTATGCACGTCTGTTTGTCAAGGATTCTCGTGTTTTGTCGATGTGACTGTCGTGCATATGGTGTCGAGCTCGGTTTTCCGCTTTATCGTCTGTTGATAAGAACTGCTGATTGAATCCCTTACTTTGAGCTAAGCTTGTAATATATTTTGGTGAAGTCTTGGTTTGCTTGGAGCTCTGGTGCGTATGGTGACTGTCATCTTCATCGGAACACGAAGCTTTTTTGTTTGGACTTATTTTTTTTTCTATACCTAGTTGAAACCAGAAGTTAGACTAGATAAAGTTTGGAATTGCCTATACCGATTTGATTTTGTTTGTATTACTTACAAAAATTAAAGAAATAAAAAATATTTTTATCGTTCCTAAGGAAATATTAAAGATATAAGTTGCTGTCGATTTTACTAATTAATTATTCTAAACGATGTAAAATATCAAAAGGATCTTTCGATCCATTTGAATTAGATTGAACTAAAGATAAGCGATCTAATTAAAGATAGTTAGGTTAGCTTTCGAGAGTTATATTTTCTTATTCAGTGTGATCAAATTTACCCTCGTTTTGACAATTCGTCAGCCCGTAATTTCTAATTTATGGAATTAGCGTATCGATTTCTTGATCGGCCATTTGAATTTCTTGAGAAGATAAATCTCGTCATGCAAAATTTGATTTTTAAATTATCTATCATGTTGAGATTAGCGACGAAAGCCATCTCTTTTCTTCTTTGAAGTACTATTAATCCCCCTAGGATAGAAAAATTGTCCTATCCCTTTCACATGTTTGATTCGTGGCTCTGCATATCGCAAGTATTCTCTCTTTCTCCTCTTGTTTGGTCGGAAGGACAGTGTTTTCATGTTCTATTGTTTCTTTTTCCTACTATTCTGTTGTTTGCGAAATTATACAAAAAGTAAATTACTTATGCTTACGAAAAAAAAAAAGGGTTTTCCTACTAAAGGATCGATATAAGTGAAAATTGAAGTGGTTAAAATGAAAAAAAATTTCATTACCAATTATTTAAGGTGATATAAGTTATTATTTTTATGAAGATATTTTCAAAATTATTCTTTTTTCGCTGAACAAATGGAGCGATAGGGTAATCTCTAAACCAAATTATCGCATATCTCGACTAATTCACTTTCCCAAATGATCTTAAAAAGTCACATTTCTCCGCATCTGTCGGCTGGTAACCCTCTCAACTGGCCCAAAAAATGTGATTCCTTTTCACTTACCCCAAAATTCCGCCCCCCCCCCCCCCCCCCCCCCCAAAAAAAAAAAAAAAGACATGTAACACCAATCGACTGAGATTATGAGCAAATATGGACTTTTGAACCGGTGTTGTATCCGACCAAAAAAAAAAAAAAACCGGTGTTGTCAAAAGCTCATTCCAGTCAACAGAACGTCTCCAGTCTAGTCAAAATCTAGGAAATTGACATTTAGGAAACCCTAGAATCTCGTTGGCCAGATTTTGTTTTCCAAACATATCTTTTCCCTATAAATTGCACTTAAGAAAACAAATTTTATTTCAAAAGAGATATTGGAAGATTGATAGATATCAAAATCTAAATTCAAACACAAAAAATTAGTATTTTTATGACCAGTTCAAGGGAATTTTTTTTTTTGGGAAATTCCCAGAGAGAACTTTTTTTTTTAATAAAGATGAAGCTACTGAAAAATCAAGAAATAGAGTTGAAAAAAAAATCATTTATTGAAAGATAGGAGTTGAATGTGATAATTAAATTCAGTCAAAGAATCAAGTCTTGATTCTTTGTCCTCTCTTTAGCTCTTCCACTTCTCTTTCTTTCCGGTTTTGATCATACCTCGTCGATGCTTCATCTTCTTTCTTCCTCCTCCTCTTCCTTCTATTAGCTCAGTTGGTAGTCTTTATCAAGGGAAAAAAAAAAATTCTATCTTTGCCATCCTTCTCGTTCACAGAAGAGATCAACCCTCGATCGGGTGAGTTCTGAACTTTTCATCTCGGCTAATTTTACGTGCTCTTGATCTTGTATGCCTCGTTGTCTTGCTGTTTAGAACATCTCGGGTTCAAGGCAATTTTTTTTTTTTTTTTGCTTGTTGTTAGTTTATCATCACAAGTTGTGTGCTCATGATTTCAAACTTTTGTTTTAGTTACAATTTTTTTTTTCACCTGGATTCAGCTTTTTTAATTAGGGTTTTCTATCAATGGATGAAGATCAGGATACTCAGTTGTGTACAGACTATCATGACAAGGACAGCGCTGGAGCGAACAAGCCGGTCGATGTCACGAAAGGGAGATTGTACATAAAGCTGAAGATGCCGATGGCAGGCAATCGGTCTAGCGGTGAAGAAACCAGCATGCACGGTGACGGCGATCAATTAAAGACTCCTCAAATCAGGAAGGATCATGTCTGTGATTTCTGCAATAAAAGGTTCAGTACAGGAAAAGGGTTAGGAGGGCACAAGAGGATTCACACGCAAGCAAGCAAGAGACCTCACCGGTTTCCCGGCAAGAAGATTCATAAACCCAAGCTCAAGAAGTGTAGTGGTGTCGACGATCCTTATCCTTCCAAGGCTGAAAAGGATGACTCCGATGCGACTTGTGCAATATGTGGGAAGACTTTCCCTTCGATGAAGTCCTTGTTTGGGCACATGAGATCGCATCCTGACAGGGAGTGGAGGGGAATTCATCCCCCTGCGAGGTCAAACTGCAGCATGTCGGTCGCAATACTGGAGTCCGCCCGCGCTTGCAGGGTTGGTGATCCGGCTGGGTTCGATCCTGACGATACTAGCCAGATATCATTGCCCACTCCGCGATCCACATCGGAATGGGGGGTCACTGGCAAGAGGAGAAATAAACCGAGAAGCATGTCCTCTGCTGGTGCTGACTTCTCGGGTTCGTATTCAAGTCCGGTTGGGTCTGATTGGGTATCCAGTGAAGTGGAACTAGAAGCTAGTGATAACCTCTTGTTGCTTGCTAAGGGGAATCATGCTTTGAGCAATCCATCGAGCACAGGTGGTCCGGAAAGCAATTCGGCTCGAGGTGATAATTGCAATGCCGAGGAGTTGATTAAGGGCGAGTATGAAGATAAAGGTCGAGCCTCTCCTGAATTGGTCAGGGTGTCCAAGAAGCAAAAGATGGAGTCATTCCCACCTGATAAGAGAGTGAAGAGAGAGTCTTCACTAGCTGATTGGGCCTACGCAGGAACAGTGAGAGAGGGCAAAGGCAAGGAGAAGATGTACTTGTTTCAGGGTTGTGATGATGACCGAGGATACAATCATGAGAGGAGTAATGACGAGAGGAGTAATGAAGCTGAGTCGAATTGTAAAGACAGTGAACACAAAGTGACACAGGATCAGCTTGAGCTCAATACTCATGTTGAGAAGGGAAACATTCAAAAGAAGAAAAGAAAGCGATTGCCTGGAAATTCGAAACCAGGAGCGGATTGCATTCATCGGTGCATTAGCCATAGCCGGAAGATTTCCAAGACATCCGAGAGGTTTAACTGTAATATATGCGATAAATCATTCTCGACCCACCAAGGCCTGGGCGGTCACATGTCCAGCCACAGCAAGGTCACCATCAAGAAGAGCAGAAGTGGAGATGATCATGAAGGACCTGCGTTGGCGGATCAAGAAGCCAGTGAGTTCAGACTGAGCGCTGCAACCACAACCCAAGAACCAGAGAATGATGGCGACGCCGAATGCTGCGGAGACAGCGGCGATGGCCCGCCCTCGGTGCAGGCATCGGGTCGCAAGATGCTCGCCATTGACCTCAACAAGCTTCCGCCTACGGAGGAGGATGAGCAAGAGGGATGATGGTTCTCTCTTGATTTCAAGTATGGCTTCTTCTTCAATTGACTGTATATCCATGTTCTTGCAAGCTTAACAGCTCACAAACAAGTATAAATCTAATGAGAATGGTTTGATATTTCGTAAGGAAGTCTTGATAATTAGGGCTTGGAGGTCAGTGCAAATAAACTGGCTAGTTTCTTACCCTTCTCATATGGTTTCCTGGGTCTCTTCTTGAATGTGGAGTAATCATGGATCAAGTCCTCCATCGTTTCAAGCTTTTCTCCAACAACGTGGGGCAAAGCATGAAAAGAGCGATACGATGGAGGAGGTTTCAAGAGGGTTTCCCTCTTTTTTTTTTTTCCTTCTCTTCCGGTGTATGATTCTTAATAGATATGCTTTACGTGTACTGAGACTTAGAGCAATTAAACAAAGGATAGTTTTCTAATGTCTATTTCATGAGATCAATCAAAGCCAGTATGAGACATTTCCATGCACGTATCGTATGAGACATTTCCTTCGATTTTTTTCGTGCCAAAAATAAGAAAAATAAATTCCTTTCATGTTCATGGTTACGCGCTGAGATGACTTATAATCTCGCTCGATTTAATAATCGAGTTTAATCGGGAAATTGGCACGCGAGCGGTGATAAGGACAAGGTTGATGAAGTATGACTACGTCAATGTATCAATTTGGGTTTCTTCGTGATATTAACTCTAGTTTCAAATTGTCCTAAGTTTAAGCATGCGAATTTATTCATCTTAATATCATTTATTCTTACGGAAAAAATCACTTGCATCAAATCTGCTATCTGTTTCACTTTTTTTTTTCTTTTTGAGTCTTTCGTTCCACTTCAATTTTAGGATTTTCAGATTTCCTATTAAATGTACTTCAGACAAATCTGTTTCCAAATCAGCTCATACATATAATAAGCTTTATTGCACATAATTTATGACTTCTATAACTCTCTTACTTTTTAATCAGGCATATTCTGGTTCAATTTCCCCGTATTTTTAGTCTACTTCATTTTTGCATTGTTAAAAATTAAATGATTTCTTATTACTCATTTCAAGAGTCATCTTCAAAATAAGCTACATATCATTCGTGTAGAAATCTACTTCTAAATGTTTTTCTCTTTATCCATTTTGTAAATGAGTAGATAAACTACATGAATTACCGAAACATTACTTTTAAACTGGCATACGCATTTTTGACCAAAGAAAATACTGGGGTAAACATAAATGAGGGAGCAGGGTTTCGTATCATAGGACACGTAGTGTGGCTTGTAAAATAGAATATGATAGGTGAAAAAACACTCGGAGTGCCAATAATTGTGTACGACGCTTACTTTAATGCTAATATTTTTTTTTTGGATCATGCAGTGCCAAGTCTCAGAAAAAACGATAACTTAAATGCAAATTCAGGCTAAACAGTATACATGACATTTGTTTTAATATTATGTGGATTTTTTTTTAAAAAAAACTCAGTCCACATGGCATTCACGTGGCAATTTTTGTAAATTTAGTCCACGTGGATGCCACACGAACTTTTAAACTAAAAATTAACTTAAATTTTTAAAAAATCAAAATTAAACAAAAAATAATCTAAACAATAAAAAAAATCAAAAAATGCAATTGCAACGGCAAGGGCTGTGAGCCCTTGCCGCTACCACTGACCATCATTGGCAATGGCCGGCGATGATGGGTGGCATACTTTGGCGATCCACATATGCTTTTCGGCGATACTCATCTGAGTTGGCACTGAAATAATCATTTTTAAAAAAATTGACGCTTAAGAGATCCATAAAAAAAATTTGGCACAAAGTGAGTGCCGTATATAAATATTGACACTCCAAGTATCATTTTGCCAAAAAAGATAGTATAGAATTAGACAAAAAAACAGGATTAAGTGTATTTTCTGTTTTTCATGCATTGATATTCTAATGACAAGTTGTGAATAAATACAGTAGTAGTTTGTTCTTTCTACTTTTCATTTAATCGTGTTGAATGGGTCCATTGGACCGTACTTTTGTAAGTTAAATTCAAATAAACCACGTTATTAAACATATGCTATTTGAAAGTCCTGAACCTTTGAGTCTGAAATGCAATTACGATTTAGAATTTTCAATTCATTCAATTAAGCCCTAAGTCTTTTTGAAAAAGTGCAACCAAATTATTTTGATAAACAATATTCAAAGTTACGTGGCACTCAGGTGCTTCCTACGTGGCATCCTTAATTTCCATTTTCATTTAAAGATGGAGTTTAATTGAACCAATTGAAAGATTTAGGTTTTAATTGCACTATTCGGGTACAATTTTGGGCTTGATCGAACCGTTTGAAATGAATAGGAACAATATATGGAGAGGTTATTCAGCGAGCCTGGTAAATGCACTAAACTAAATTTGGACCATTAGAGCTGGTGAGATGCATAGGATCAACGTTGCACCCACTGTATTCAATGATCTGAATTCATGCTAAGTTTAAGGCGGGCGCAGATTACGTAAGTGGTCAGTGAGGAAGGATATAAAGAGACTTTTATGATTATTCTTGAGCTACCTGTAGGAGAACACTTAAGAGGCTGCGGAGCAGAAAGAGAAAACTGGATAATCAATAGAAGGTGCCGGTGCCGACGATTGGAGAAGCATGTCCGGCCACATCACAAATAGAATTAGCTCAACAGTTTTGCGTAGCCAAGGGGTATACCGAGTTCAATGCCTCATGTTTGCAACTTCAAGAAGTTCTTCTCTCGTTTCTGATTCAGCCAAAAGAATTCTAACAGAAGGGGAAAGTACGGCTCAGGATACTGAAAGAGCAGGGAGAAGTTTGAGGGTTGGGAATTACCTCGGATCTATGTAAAATGCACAAAGGGATTGTTGGAATCTGTGATCCAATTCTAGGGTATTCTAGGATAGGCGTTTGATAGTGAAGTCTAGAAACATCTGGCATGGACCAAAAAAATTGTGGAATAGATATTTGTAGAAAAGCCTAGATGTATCTTAGTGTAATTGACTACGGCGGTGGCGTTCTCTATAAATAGGCTTAATGTTCATTCATGTGAGGGTGCGTGGGGATTAGCGCTCCTCCACCATGTGAGGAGCATGAAAACAAACTCCATATAATGTAGCTTCTCCATCAACTCCTCCTCCAATACATGCCCCTATCTACAATCTCGATATCTCTTCGTTGCCTAAACTGCCTTCACGCATGTTCTTCAAGTTGTCCGGTTGTCCGGTTGTTGCAATCTAGGAAATGCCAATTGACTAAATCTTTTTTCCAAATATATCTTGCCCTAAAAATTGCACTTCAGAAAACAAATCTCGATATTTTATTTCAAGATAGATATTGGGAGATTGGTAGATATCAAAATCTAAATTCTAACAAAAAAAAAATTAGTATTTCATCACCAATATGCAATTCAAGAGAAAATCTTAATATTTTTTTTGTGTGAAAATTTCTCCCTCCTTCCCTTCCGTTCCAAAAAGAGAAAAAAAATTGAACTTTACAAGATGAAGCTACCGAAAAGACAAGAAATAGAGTTGAACAAGGATGTAGCTTTGATCAATTTTAGGATATACATTCATAGCAATCTTTAAGAGAATGAAGATCTAGAAATAAGCCATATACATTTCAGTATACTAACAATAACAGTTCTTGGTGCAAATTGGCAATTAGTTTGTTTAGGAGGCGTCACTACCATGGCATGTTGAAATTAAAAGTTGAAATCCAACTTGACTTGTATGAAAGCTTGAATCGCTTGTGCTTTCTCCATGAAAAGGTTGTCGTTTCCAAAGTCACGTTCAAGATCCCCTGCCAATGCTAGTTCCAATTCTTGTGGCTTTGCCAATGCTAGTTCCAATCCTTATGGTTCTACGACAACCGTAAGCACTCCGCCTCCTCTCATTGCACCATGCGCAGCCACTCCTCCTCTTACCGTTGCATTATATGCAGCCAGTCCCATTGCGGCCACTTGATCAAATAGTTGTTGAAATTGCATTCTCTTTGACATTTAGATCCAGGCAAATAATCCGATCTCCCTACCAAATATGATCTAATTCTCAGTTGGTAGTCTTTATAAGCAAAAAAAAAAAAAAAAATCTCGTCTTTACCGTTGCTTCGCATTAACAAAAGAGGTCAACATCATGATTTCAACATTTTGTTTTAGTTACAAGTCTCTTTACAGGTTTTTTTTTCTTTAATCGGGTTCAGTGAGAGAGGGCAAGGCAAGGAGAAGTTGGATGAGTTTCAAGGTTGTGATGATGACAAAAGATACAGTCAGGAGTAATGAAGCTGAGTCGAATTGTAAAAGTTACATCAGATCATCTTGAGGGAAAAATTTGTTGAATAGGGATTTATAGAAAAGTCTGGATGTATGTAGTATAATTGACTATGACAGCGAAGGTGGAGTCCTCTATAAATAAACATTCATGTGGAGTGTGTGGGGGTAGTCCTCCATCATGTGAGGAGCATGAAAATGAGCTCCATATGATGTACCTATCTACAACCTCGATACCTCTTCTACGCCTAAATTGTCTTTGGGCAAGTTCTTCAAGTCATTCGGATGTTTTTTTAGCATCGTAATCTCGTTTCCTATTGAGGTCACTATACATCTTCGCGTTCTCCTTGTCGGGAGCCACTCTATGTTTGAGCAGTTTGACTAGACCGCTTGTAACAAATCTCAGTTGCTTGATGGTGCTAATGATTGCCAAATGTTGAACCTCAGCTTCAATCTTTTTCATGTAAAGTCCCTCGAGCTTAGTCTCTGTTCTTGTTCAATTTCTCCGTCAATTCATTACCGGGCAATCTATTGTTATTTAGTACAACCTCGAATTTGGAAATCTTTGACTACTTAGTCTTGAGATTGGCTATTGCCTCTAGTTGGTTGGCTTCTAGGCGTCTCACCTTTTCTGTTAAACTCAATGGGTGAATTTTCAAAGAACATGGACTACTTAGGCTAATACTGTCCGAATACATATGGTCATGTGAACTGGTCGAAGGCATTTTTGCAAGACAAAAGCTTTACCAAAGTAAAGCGTATAAAATTACATTAGGCAAGCAGCCTAACAAACAGGGTTCCTGAAGGAAATATTTGTTAGAATTATCCTTATATGGTCTACATTAATTGAAATTAAAGTATAGTTTGTTCCATTAAAATAAGATACATATTCTTAATAAATTATGATATGAGCTGGCTTAGTGTAGGTCGAAGAAGCACGACTCGTGATGAGAGGGTCCGCACTGAAACTCTATAAAAAGGCTCAAGTCCCCCTTCTTGCCCTCACTCTCAGAATTTCTAAATGTTCCTTTTCATTTAGAAGGGTGGTTGTCTCATCAGCCATCGTTAACAAGACATAATAGAGGGTACACGCTTGAGTCTCAATTCATCGACCTTCTGCATCAATTTTTCGACGAAATCTCATAAAGGTGCATGCGATCTTCTGCTTTATACATGTAGCATTTTGATTCATGTTAGATGATCATTGGGCATACAATATTCATTGCCTTATATTTGGTATTAGAGCCGCCTAACTGAGAATGGACATGCATTTCGTTCTGGCATATTATTGTTAGTTTCATCATATGAAAATTATGTTTGATTCCATATTCGGATCCGTCTCGTCGACATGAGAAAAATGAGTGGTCGTACACCTCTAGGGGATGTTGGAAACCTTCGCACAGGCCCCCGCTCCACGGCGGAGTCAGCACACGATGATCATTAGCGAACGTTAATGTTTAGGCTTGTTTTGTGCATTTTCGTTCGGCAAAATTTTATTTTGATTATACGAGCATTTTGAGTGGTCGCACGCCTCCGTCGGCCACTAGACGGAGGCGAACGTGCCAACACGCATCGAAGGGACATCGTGCGTGGTCTTTACGTGCCTCAGACGTGAAATCACGCGACGGTTGACTTCCGTCAACCGTCGAGCTGACATCAGCATTTTGCGGTTCGAATTGAACTGGACCTGACTCGGTTTGGTTCGACCGATTTGACCTGCCCGATTTGATTTGACTAGATCGGTCTGACCCATTTACTTTTGTTGACTATTGACCTACGTTGACCGGACCTTTAAACGGGCGTTTGAGGGGGCATTCAGATTCCAATTTGGGAGTTCTTGGTACCAACATACTCGTATGAAGATGCTCTACGTTGTGATATATTGGTATTACATATTTGAAGCTTTATGGATGAAAAATACATATGAAACCCTATGAACGTTTAGATTCAAGGGTATTTTGGACATTTTTCTTGCGTTTTTATTTGGTTTTGGAAAGAATAATGTGAGCTCATATGTTTATAACCACATATGAAATATATAGAGCTAATTCATTGATATGTATCAATGAGTGGAGCAATGTAATTAGTAGCACATGTGATTTTAAGATTACACATATATATATTAGGGGGTTACAGTATCAAAGGTTGTGTATGGAGATCACTTTGATGCCAAAAGTGTCAAACGGATCACTTTAGTGCCAAGTCGGAGAGAAAATGATTACTTCTGTTGCCTCCGGCGAGATTTTTCGACCAAAAAAATACGTGGCTTTTTCAATTAAAATAATTTGTTGACCTGTCAAATATTGGAGTCGCTCAATCCAAGTGGACATCAAGAAATAATGTCGTTTCATCTCACATGGCAAGACAATTGAAACAATGTCGTTTCTTGCGAGGAATTAAAAAAAGAAGAAGAGGAACTTACATGAAACGGCGTCGTTACTTCTATTCCCCTTCTTCTCCATCGCGAACAATGTAACTTCAATTCACATTGTACTCATACTTCACTGAAGAGAAATTCGTGGCTGTCCTTTGACAGATCCATCGGCGACGCTCACTTCATTGGCCATCGGTCGGCATCGCTTGGCGTCGCTCTCTGTGTTAGTTTGTCACACTCCATCGCCGATATGTAACTTTCCCATTGCCAGCTAATTCCATTAGAAATGAAAATTAGGTCTCCGATTGAATTGAAAAATGAGGGCTTTCAGAAGTGGATCAAAGTAGAGTCGGTGGGACCTCGATGTGAAAAAAAGGGCTCGATTGTACCCCCAAGGTGTTGCGCAAAGAAGATGAGTGTCGATAAGGACCTCGACATAGTTTTTGTGGCATTTGTGACAAATTATTATCAGTGTGCTACCTGGTAGGGACCTCAACGTGGAAAAAATTTGTCATGTTTAGCGTTTGGTCTTTGTTTTCAAAAAGAAAAAAAAAAGATCGAGTGGAGCACTTGTTGCGCAGACAAGATAGAGTATGTGTTTGGTTGGTGCAGATCTCAATGTTATAATATGTTGTCTTTGTTTGATTGGTGGGGACCTCCAATTTGAAATTTATTTTCAAAAGTTGCTTGGTAGGGACCTAAATGTTATAATATGTTCTGTTTGCTCTGTTGTCTAAACCTATTGCTCAGAAAAGTTAAGTGTTGGTTCCAATACGCAATAAATTTTTTCTTTTGTTCCTTGGTTGTAGTGTTGACATGGGGAAGAAGCAGAATCTTGTGGCCATTGTTGTACGGTGGGAATTTGTTACTAGCACCGATGAGTTGGAATATGAAGGTGGGCTTGAAGGGACTATCTTTGTTGATGTAAACAAGGAATTTTATATTCAATTCGTGAGGGACATAGTAAATTATTTTAGATGCAAAGTAGAAAAGTTGCATTATTGTGTTCTTGGGAATGCCTTACTTGAGGGGCTACAGTTCTTGGAAGATGATTTGTATGGTGAGGAAGCAACAGTGTATGTCGAGCAAGTCGATAGTGATGAAGATGAAGACGAAGATGATGATAAGGGCACACAAATAACAAAAGAAGGAGGAGAATATGTTTTAGAGCAAGGACAATTTGAGAGGCAAGAGCAGGCGTCAAGTAACACTGGAGAAGTTCAGTAAAAGGGCAGATGCCCGAAAATATCTTGTGAAGACATAGACGATGAATGATTCACTGGGTTAGGCTGGGAATTTGCGGAAGGTAGCGAATCAAAAGATGATGAAGCTTTGGCGGTTGCCGATGGTGCTAGTGATGATGATGATGAAGAGCTTACATGTTCAAGGCGAAAACATAAGGTAACTCCTACATGTTTTTTTGCCTGTTTTGTTATTACATTCTTGCAGATAAGACATTGATAGGGGAGATTGTTATTGTTGCTTACTGCAGTAGTTGCTTCTGCAGTAATGTTGCAGCAAAAGATGCTAATGAAGTAGTAATGCTTGCTGCAGTGGATGTATTTTCTATTGTATTTGTTGTTGTCGTTATTGCTGATAGATTTTACGGTTTTTTTTTCAATTATTGCATGGATTTATTCCGTCAATAGCTGAGTAATTCCATATGCTGAACATAGGATGTGCGCAAGGCACATTTATACAAATTGAGTGAAGATCTATAAAAGAGACAAGTTACAAAAATAATTTTGGCAAATTGCAAAGAGCCCGAACATGGCTGAATTTGGAATGGCCAAGAAGGGATTGTTGGAGCTAACAAAGAAGGAGTTTGAAAGTGGGAGACCACAATGGACAAGAGGGGTTCTTGGAAAAAGGATCACGCAATGCGGTTATGACATCTATGCAGGCAAACGTACTGGAATGACTATATTAAATGTAAGTTTTGTAGAACTCACAGGTTCCAATTATTGTCAATTGTACTTCATATCATTAACCATATTATTATTGTTGTAGCCTGGGCTAAGTACTGAGGTTCCTATCTCTTAACGCAGCCCAAACTCAGGAATCTAGTGTTGTGCAAAGGAATAGTTTTCCAAAGAAGAAAAAAGTTACCGTGACACCAAAACGGCCACCAACTACTAGAGGTCGTGCGAAGAAGTTGCATGGAACAATAACAGAAGTTGAAGTGCTTGCTCTACTTGAAGAACCTGCTCGTTAAGAAGACGAACCACCTGTAAGCTGAAGTGAATAACCTCGACGATGGGTTAGAAAGAGTTCAAGGATCATGAATCAAATCAAAAAGCCATTGAAAGGGAGAAAATCTGGACTGCTGGTGGATGTTGACTAAGTTTGATGTTGTTATGCCTTTTTTTTGTTGGTTGTTGATATGTTTATTGGGAGATTGAACAACGAATGATGGTTAGAAGGACGTGGATGACTGATGGGAAAGTTTTTTTTTTTTTACTGATATGTCATGACTAATGGAGATTTTTATTTTGTAATTATCATTTGAATGATGGAAATGATATTTTTTGGTGTTCTGAGATGATGTAAAAGAAGTTTGTAGCAACTAAAATTTCGTATAAATGATATTTCGTTAGTATTTTGTAGCAGATGCATTTTATTTTTCATGTTGCTGCTGATGGCACTAAAATGGTCATAATCTAACCACTACGATCACTAAAATATCCACTTTTACTTAAACTTAGTACTAAATTGATCATTTTAACAAACTTGACACTTAAGTGATCTCTTCAGAAAATAATTGACACTGAAGTATAAATTTTTTAACCTCTACTGGCACTGAAGTGATAACAGCAAATCATATGATTCTTTCTATTTACCGCCATTGTAGAAAGAAATTGCAGCAAACTCAATAATCAACAACTCCGTTTCATTCACAAACAAGTAAGTTGACAATGCATTAACTACATCAGTTTCTACAAATTACACAAGCATTCATGATAAATTGAGAAGCTTTTTCTCATCGGTCCCACGTTTGCCCATGAAATAGGCTAAATAACAAAACAGTAGCACAATCAACACTCAAGAACAAATTATTTCAATTTTCATGCTTGAAACTTCCTTCTTCAAATGATTGGCTAAAGATGCTAAAGCCTTATTTTCAGCTTGCATTGTCTGAACATCGATATCCTCCAACTTGTCCACTGATGTCGATAAAGATTGACGTTGTCCTTCAAGAAGCTCCAGTATCACCTCAGTCGCTCGACCTGAAAATTTCGCATTGATCCAGTTGAAATATTTGCACTTTAAGCCTTTTCTATACCTGACGCATCCATTGAAATGTCTTCCCGGATTCAACCAAGTCCAAGATGTTCTTACTGGACTTTGTAACTCACAATAACAGTAACACTCATCTTCTTTGCTTTGGGAAGAATTGGGATTAGGGAAAGAGGCGTTGCTGAAATGGTTGCTGCTGCTTGTCTTCTCTAACTTTGATCCGCTGGTAAAGCCAATCTCTGAAATTGGAGATTTTGTTGAATTGAATGATTTAGGGTTTGTGCTCTGCTGAAGCCTCTCGTCAAGTCATCCATTTCCAGGTATAAACGCGTGATTTCTTCTGTGAAATCGAAAGTGGAGGCTGTCGTTCGAAATTGGGGGCTAGGGGTCGAGGGGAATTGTTCATCGAAGCTGAAGAGCGAAGGAAATAAATCGCCTTGTTTCGATGTCGTTTTGTTGTAGCTCTGATTCAACTCTCAAACGTCATCATTCTGTTAATAGGATGTTGATTGGTCTCTTCGGCATGCCACATAGACATCTTTTATTCATAAAATATGGACACATCAACTTTCCGACAATTAAAATTAGAGATTGTTTTCAAAAAACTTGGTATCAAAGTGATCCGATTGAAACTTTTGGCATCAAAGTGATCTCCGTACACAACTTTTGGCACTAAAAGTGTACTTTTACCCGGTCGCTTCCTTCCGCTGCTAGCTCCACAATGTTCACGCCGCCACCACAGGGGGCTCTGTCTACCTACTCCTCAGTCGAGCGCTCTTCTTCATTCTCGCCTAAACGAACTGTAAGTCCCCGAACTAGACTTCCTTTCTTTTTCTTGAAACTGAGAGCTCCCGTGCCTTCTTCACTCTTGCTTAGAATTTCCCTCGAGATCTCTCTCCTTCTCCCTCTTTGTGCCCCCTTCTTCGCTCGTACCCTTTACTTTTACACCATGATACAAACAATTTCAAGTGCAATTCCAGATTTTAAGGAGTGACAATGGAATATAATATTTCAATAAAATTTTGGGACAATTTTTCTTAGAAAAAGGAATTATGCATCAAAGTTCTTGTCCTGATACCCCTCAACAAAATGGGGTGGTAGATAGGAAGAATAAGCACCTTTTAGAAGTAACTACAGCTCTACTCTTCACAACTAAAGTTCCTACATACCTTTGGGGTGAAGCTCTTCTTACATCCACATATCTTATCAATAGAATGCATTCTAGAGTGCTAAAATTTTAAACACCCTTGAGAGTCTTTCAAAAGACCTATCCAGCTACTAGACTTACTGCTGCCTTACCTTTAAAACTATTTGGCTGTACCTACTTTGTCCACATTCATGATAGATCTAGAAGAAAAAGATATGTGTTTGTTGGTTATACACCTAACCAAAAAGGATATAAATGCTTTCACTTGATTTCCAAAAAAATGTTTGTCACCGTGAATGTCACCTTTTTCGAATTAATACCTTTTTTAGAGCTCATCTTCCGAGGAGAAAAAAGTGCAGATTCGCACAACACCATCATATAGTCTTTTCCTCTTGCAAAACCTGAAAATCCTCTTCCCACAACTCTTATACCTGATTTTGAACCATGTTCTTCAAATAATGAAAATTCGGGTCCACCTATTTTGGCATCTCATCCTACTTGTGAGCACAAAAGATGCGAAACTAGCACTAAGAATACTGAGCTCCCATCTTACGCTCAAGTCTGCATGAGAAGAAACAAAACTCAAAGAAATGAGTCTTTTGCTCCCTCGAGGTACCATCAGGGCCTGACCAGAACTTTATGCAATCATCAGGTAATGATGTCCCAATTCAATTTGTTCAATATGATCATAGTAAAAAAAATGTCTACTGATTAACTTGACATGCCTATTGCTATCTAAAAAGGAGTTAGGTCTTGTACCAAACATCTTATGTCTCGTTACGTGTCTTACGAAAATATCTTACTCAATTTCCGTGCCTTTACCTCAACCTTGTCTTGTGTGGAGATTTCAAAAACTGTGCATGACGCTCTACAAATTCCTGAGTGAAGGAAGCAATTCTTGAGTAGATGAAAGCTCTAGAAAAAAATGGAACACGGGATATGGTGGATCTACCTATTGGAAAGTCCACGATTAGATGCAAATAGGTATTTACAACCAAGCATAGAGTTGATGGGTCCCTTGAAAGGTATAAAGCTCGGTTGGTTGCCAAAGAATTTATGCAGGCTTGTGGCATTGATTACTTTGAAATCTTCGCTCCAGTTGCAAAGCTTAACACTATCAAAGTGCTCTATCACTTGCAGCCAATTTTGATTGGCCTATGTAGTAACTAGATGTGAAGAATGCATTTTTCAATGGAGATTTGGAGGAAGAAGTATATACGGATTTCCCCCTGGGCCTTTGACAGAAAGTTTGGATCGAAGGTTTGTAAATTGAAGAAGTCATTATATGGACTAAAACAACTACCAAGGGCCTGGTTTGGTGAAGAAACAAGGGCATGTCCAAGGACAAGTTGATCATACCATGTTTGTAAAGCGTTCTCGTGATGGGAAGGTTGCAATTCTAATAGTGTACGTTGATGACATCATTCTCACCGGGAATGACGAGATGAATAGGTTGAAAAAATGTGTTGCTTTTGAATTTGAGATCAAGGACTTGGGAACTCTAAGGCATTTTCTTGGAATGGAGGTGGCTCGATCAAAGAAGGGAATTGTAGTTCACAAAGGAAATATGCCCTGAATCTTCTAAAGGATATAGGAAGGAGTAGCTGTAGACCGACAGATACTCCAATAGATCCAAATCAGAAATTTGGATATGACAAAGATGAAACATCGAGATACCAGAAGCTCATAGGGAAACCGATCTATTTATCGCATTCTCGGCTAGATATTGCCTTTGTTGTGAGTATGGTAAACCAATTTATGCATTCTCCCTATAAAAACCATCTTAAGGCTGTGTACAGGATCTTGAGATACCTAAAGAGCACATCTGGAAAAGGTCTACCATTCAAAAAGTATATGCAACAGGAAATTGAAGCATGCATAGATGCAGACTGGCCAGGGTCAATTACTGATAGAAGGTCGACTTTAGGATATTGTACATATGTCTGGGGGAACTTAATTACTTGATGAAGTAAGAAGTCGAATGTGGTGGCATGAAGCAGTGTGAAAGCAGAGTATCGAGCAACGGCCATGGAGTCTGTGAGATGTTGTGGCTAACATGACTAGAAGAACTTTGAGTGCCATTGAAAATGCCTATGAAGCTGTACTGTGACAATAAAGCTGTAATTAATATTGCACATAATCCAGTTCAACATGACCTAACTAAGCATGTGGAGATCGACGGACATTTTATCAAGGAGAAGATTGATGCAAGAGCTATTTGTATGCCATGTGTGCCAACAACGCAACAAATAGATGACATTTTTACGAAAGGACTATTGAGACCTAACTTTGAGTCTCTCATCAGTAAGTTGGGCATGATAGATATTTACACACCAACTTGAAGAGGGGTGTCGAAGAATCAAAGAATCTCAAAAAATCAATAGAAAATCTTGGGATACGATTTCTTTTGTTTTCATTTATTTTATTTTTTTATTTTTGAATCCTCAAGATTAGGAAGTAGGAAATCTTTTCCTTTTCTGCCTTTATTTTCTTTCCTTAGTAGAGTTGTCTTAGACTCTATTTGTGTGCAATGTTCTCTATAACATTGTGAATATAAGAAATTGAAGGAACTACTTTTCTTCTTTGAAATCAACAAACATGATTTGGTCTCAGCAATGTTTTCTTCAGTTCATACCTATTTGGGTGAGCAATTTATGGAGCTCCATAGGCATTGATTAGTCATGATTCAAGATTCCACTTCATACCGGTTATTCCATGTTTATCTGATAACTGTTAAATTATTCTGCAGGAGGTCCATGCACCTATTCTCAGTCTTTGGGGAGTTAAATTTCTAGTGGTCTCCTTTTTCGTTGCTTTTTTGCAGTAGCTAGTATAGTGTCCTTCTGGATTTTTACATTTTAATTTGTAATGTAGTCTTACATGTATAGCATCTTGTTTTCTTCCTTCCTCTTCAGGCATTGTGTACCAAGATTTAACCTGGTTTTGAACAGAAGATTGTTCTTCCCCGAGACTCATATCTTCAGGTTTGACCGGACAAAAATCATTTGATGCATGGAACTTGCATAATGTGGTGTCTGTTACCTCAATATTTCTTATGCACCACAGGGATAATTCAATAACATCATGGAGTATTTAAGGATCGGCCCACCTCTATATTTTGTTTTAAAGGACTACAATTACAGGTATCTTTGACTAGCGCTAACGATTTGTGCATGAGTCATTATAAATAATCAAGCTTTGCAATTCTTAGTATGTGGGTCAGTTGATGTGGCATCCTTAAAATAGATGGATATCATGCTTACTGCAAAACTTAGTTCTCAGCATTGCTGGACTAAATTATGGTCATCTACTTTTTGTGTGCACCAATACTTATGATAATGCTATTCTTTATTGCATAATTTGTGTTTCAAGATCCTTAAAAAAAATTTGAATGCTTCTCGTTGGAGATCAATCCTTCTTTCGATTTTGCTGGACTTTTCAGCTCAGAATCGACAAATAAACTAGTTGTCCATTAGCCAATGTGATTCTAACTCTCTTTTAAATGAGGTAAATTTTTTTTGGGCTTATATACGATCGTTTGGTAGTTGCTGAGTATACTTCTTTCTACAGATCAGGTGCCTCTCTTCATCATTAGTCCATGCTGATCTCTTTCCTCATGCACAAAATCGATTCCAATTTATTTTATGGCTGTTAGAGCTTCACACTCTTTCATGGAGTCTTTTGTTATTCTCATTTTGGGTTTTCCCATTCTTCTTGCCAATATCGGAGATCTGGTGCTTTATGAGCTCGTACCGTCTTTGGTGCCGAAGTACTTTCAAGTGTCATTTTGTGTATCATACGACAAATAATTGAACTTTGTCCTTCCAAGTGGGGTTGGCCAGAGGAATGATTTTTATCCCATAACATGTGATTCAAGTTTGTTGTAAGCTCCAAGTGCTCCATATTATTATCATTTTTTTTATCGACTCTTCCTCGACACATCGGCTTTTTCCTGGATAGATTCGTTTCTAATCCCTCCTTTTTTCCAGTGTCTCTGCATACCCTGTGAAACATTATCATCTCCACAACGCACATTTTGTACGTATGGTGGTGTTTATCTTCCCAACATTCTGCGGCAATAAGGACATGCTATTTGCTGTCCTATATAAATTTTCCCTTCAGCTTAAGTACCTTGGATTGTCGTCGCACGAGATGCACTTCTCACTTTATCAGTCCCGTTGCTCTACTCCATGGATGAGATCTCTATTGATAATAATTTCTTCATCCTGTTCCAAAACTGATCCAAGATATTGCAGCGTTCATTTATTAGGAGGTTCGAGTCCTCAATTCTCACTAGGGTGTCATTTGAACTTCTATTCTTCTTGATCTTACGACTTCAGCTCTCTGTAGTTGTTTTACTTTATGAAAACTTTTACGTGCTGTCACTGTATGATACAGTATATCGTATATATATGTTCCCGTTTTTCTTTGCGCTCTTGCATTTGAAAGAAAAAATTTTTATGGGGAATTTCTGTTTTTTGTTTTTATTTCATTTATGGACATGCTATGCTCAAAAGTGCATGGACTTCCGTTTACAAACTTGCACATACTCATAGGTTCCCGGAGGAAATTATGCCCCTGTGATAAATATCTAAATATTAAAGTTTAGACTATTAGGCAAGGAGATCACTGTCAGGTGCAGTTTAGTATTTAAATGTTTTATCACTCCTCCTCATACTTAGTCTTGTCATTTTACCTGGTACTAAGCTTTCATTGGGAGGCAAATAGGACTTGGAAGGATTTGAATTCATGGAGATTTTGTGAGACAATGGCCAACAGCTCGAAAAGCTGCAATTACCACTATTCAAATCCTTCTTCGGTTTGATATCATTATTGCCATCATAATTTTATAAAAAAATTCATGGAAAAGAGTTGTGATTATTGAGATAAGAGACCGTTCGAGGGAAAGACAATATGCTGCATGGAATTCAGATTTTTAGGACACATAAGAGAGATTCTGCAAACTGGTGATTGGCAGTAAAAAATTTTCTTTGCAGCAAGCTCAAATCTTCCATTACCCTTTTAACCACTCTCTAGATTAATGGCATTCACTGCTTCAAAATTTAATTCTCTCTGTGGTTTTTTCCTGTAGATTGCTAGGGCATCCTTAGTACCACAATCAAGCTACATTGCAAAGCCAGCTGCTTCATGGCTTGATGATTTCTTGTTTGGATATCACCAGAGGCTTTTGGTTGCTGTCGGAAGTTTGCAAATGGGAGCTATTGTCCCCCAGATGATCAGGCCTTCGACTATAACAAGCACATCATTTGACTAGTCCGGGAGTGTGATGTATATATTGTGTAGAGTAGAGGGGGTCTTTTGGAGTTGGCTATACAATGTTGTGTTGTGAATTCATGAGTTGGGAAATTTATAGGAAGCCTACATTCTTCTGTTTATGGGACCAAAGTTCACTATTATGATCATCTATGTAACAGTAGTCATTTGGCGATGCGATGTGAATTTTGCTATATCAAGAGTTGAATGATCAGTCTAATCTAAGTTTGATTTAGATTTGGTAGCTGTTCATGGGGATTAAAAAGAGGACAAGTCTTATCGCAATTAGACTATCTGTAATTCTGTAGACTTAATATGCTGTAAATTGCTAGATATAGCCCATTTACACGAAGTATTTTTTTCCAGCCACCTTGCTGTCCCTCTGGTCAAACTTCCTGTGCTGCAGGTGGATTATGCAAAGACTGTACAACGGTAATGTAGGCTAAATCTTGTAATTGGAGATTATTCTTATTTTATATTTGGTTTTGACATTTTTAATAACGCAATAATGAAGGTGATAGGCAATTGGCATATCATACTCTAAATAAATGAACTAGCAAATGCTTGTTTGATACGTGTAACTGATAGCTATCTTTTGATGTCTTCAGTACTTCTGTCCCTCAGATCTTCAGAATGACCGACCATCAACGTCACAATTTAAAGGGAAGCATCCTTGGTTCCTTAGTGCATTACCCTCAGCTGATTGTTCCAAAGGAGGACATGGAGCTTACACTACCAGTGTGGAATTACTAGGTCTGTACTCTGCGCACCTGTACATGGCCCTTGAGATAAACGACCAAGCTTGGCTGTGGAGTGAAGCCATCAATATGTACTTAGTGAAAATAACTGGCTATTAACATGTTTCTTTTAGGATATGAGAATTGAGTTATCCAAGCATCTTCATTTAGCACATACCACACCCCACCTCAATAAACAGGTTTTAATTTGCCAAAGCAGTTTCTAGGGCAAGATCTCTCCAGTTGTCTTGGCACGTCTTTTTGCAGGCCGATTATGTCAATTCGATGAGAGCTGCAATGGAATTGAGTTCAAGAGTTCCTGATTCCTTAAAGGTAACAACATGCACATCATCAAAAAGTTTTCCCCTCTTTTTGTTTTGATGGTAACTTCAGAATTAGCATTCTTGTTCAAATTTCTCTAGCCATATTTTGAGAAAGTAGTTGAATAGTAATCCCTTCAATGTCATGACGGTGGTTTGCATAAAATGCAATATCCTATCCAGCTTTTAAGTTTTCCTTGTAGTGCATATACTGGCATATAGTTGGAAGCCAGCGGAATTTGTGCTATGCACTCGTTTAAGAGAGAAAAATTATTTTGAAACTTTATTTTGGCGTTTTAAATTGTTAAATAAGTAAAACTAAGTAAACAGTGCGCTTGTATGATGTCCCTTAAGACGATTTTATATTTTCCAATTAGAATGCGAGATTAAAAGTAACACATATTGTAGTATGTGTACGTTAATAAACTGCACGATTAGTGTTGAATTAGGATAGTGGTACTCTTAATGGGGTAGTCAAGCCTTTCTATTGTGTTTTTCTCTTTATTAATGTTGTTGGAATACATAAAAATATTAAAACACACATTATTCTAATATTTTAAGCTTTTAGAGTAGTTGCCCACAAAATCTTTTGTGGTATCAGAGTAGGAGGTTGCTAAGTTCAAATTTTTCCAAGCTCCCAATGAATATGTCCACTATTAGGTAAAAGACCAGACTAAGCGTGAGTGAGAGTGTTGAAATATATAAAAATATTAAATATTGCATTGAATATACTTCAACACTCCCACTCAAGCTGAGGCATCCGGCTCGCATCTGATAACTGCAACTTTCATTCAAAGTTTGTGATCTAACACCATGTAAGCCGGACCTTACACTAAACAAGAGATGTGAATACATCTCGGACCAGCTACTGATTATCGCCTTGGTAAGCTATTGCCTCACCAACTAGCTAATTACACTACAAATTAAATGTAATCTACATCATCACCGGATTTGACAAACGTTGAAGAACGCAATAAGAAGGCTAACATATTTTTCTCATACAATCTTGATGAATCCCTGTGGAAACCCAAAACTGGAATTGCAGGCAAACTAAACTGCATTGCCCTATGACACTCATCTTTTGCTGCTCAATAAAGATGTGCTCGACTCCGGTGCTCATAACTACTTGGATATGTGATGACGACTTTGCTTGTCAACGATGCTCGCATTTAAACAAGAGTACCACAGCAATTAGCATGATAATGCTATTGAGTGTTGACAAAATAAAAATTTTATTGAAGATGCGATGACTAAAATAAAACTGCATAAAGGAATAAAAGGCTAGGGAAGCTCTTTCTCTCTTGGTGGCTCTGATATCATGTAAAGTAACCTAGGATCTTCAAGAGAGAGGTAAAGAGAATTGATAAAGACTATATCTTTACTCAATTGAATTGGCATTGAAATAAATGGAGAAAGGTATTTATACTCAAAACAAAATACATATGAAAGGAAATAAGCTAATCTAACATAATCATAGAAAAACACAAAATATTCAATAATATCTCTAACGTCTAGAATTATCTCTAAGAATATTATCTCAGAGAGAGATCTCAATATCCATAAATATACTTCAACAAATGTAAAGAATAGTAAAAGCTCCATCCCTACAACTTTTCTTTTTCTATGGAAATTCGACATTAGAGTAGATAAGATAGCGTGGGTATGGAATACGATCAAGAAGGGATCTGCGACTAGCATTCATTAGTTGCCAGATAACCATCACTCACATCTCTCCCAACTTAGCTTTTTTTCTAATGACGAGTAGCATTCATTAGCTGCCACCCCTTGATGAAGCACTGATGACCTTCTCTTTCCCGTGAAACATGTAGTTACTTTCGGCTGAAGTTCCTTTTTCATGGAAATTGAGGCCTATCCAGTCATTCTCTGGATAGAAAAGGGAGATCTTACCCAGTGTTTATATATATTTATTGGAGGCAGGTCACGGGTAGGACATGAGAATGTCTGGTTATTCTCCAAACACCATCTGTAATATCCTACCTTTGTCCATTCTTACCGGGGCTATGTATGATACACTAAATGCAGCCAGGGTCGGTTATCATGGATAAGAAGACTTGACCAAGAGTTGCATACTAGCAGCTACTCTCATCTGTTATGACATATATTCTTTCTCTGTGCAGATTGAGATTTTCCCATATTCACTCTTCTGTACGTTTTTCGAGCAGTACGTCAACATTTGGAAGACGGCACTGATTAGCCTCGCTGTAGCTGTTGGTCAGTATAATGAATGGACTCTACAATCAAAGCTTCTATATGAGTGCCTTCTTTCATGTAACCCCTGGATGCTCTTAATGACCAAGTCCATTTATCTGTTATCGAAGCATTTTCTCCAACCAGTTTTCACACTTACCCTTACTGGACGCTCATTTAGTTTGGTTTTCATTGTTGGTGCCTCTAGATATGTCTTATTCTTGCAACAATCCAGGATGTTTCAAGATGGTTGTAACCAATAATTCCACATTATGCAAATGTTTTTTCGAAAATGGAATTAGACCAAGTCAAATTCGACACTGTTGAGACGTCCCATTTTGTGCTGTATTACGCATAGTTATATTACCTCTAATTATCTCTGCTTTGAACTTAATACTGATCAAATCTGCTATTCTTTTAACAGGAGTATTCCTAGTGTGTTTAGTTATAACTTCCAGGAAATTATCAGCTCTTCATTAAATAGTGTCCTTCAACCTTAGGTTAAAAGGAGGTTTTCAACCAAACCATAGTTGTAGACTTGTGATTCTTCACGCAAACCACCAATTCTGACTATGTGTGCAGTTTATGGAGTTCAGCGATCATCCTGCTGGTGCTTACTGTTAAATTATGTCTCTAATTTGAGCCCTGAACCCGATCCAAGATGATAATAATTTATGAATGTCCGAATTACTAAGCAAAGCGGTATGGATAAGCATTCTACCAAGAGGAGTTAGTTTCGGAGTTGCGTCAGTAATTGAGTCGGCCTAGATATTTTCATTGTAGACTTTGAACTTTGACCGTGGAAAGTTGAACTCCATGTTTGCTTTTTTTCTAATATGCAGAGAGATATCCTGGGGATCTCTTATTGGAGTCGGCGATGGCAAAGTGCAGAAGAGGAAAGTCCATTGTTGACCGAATCCCCTAGGATTCGGTTTGTTCTTCAAGCGGTTGGGGCCCAGATGAAAGAAAGAGATTTTGGTTTATTCCTTTTGTCTTTTGTGCTTTGAAAAAAAAAAAGAATAAAGAAAAGGAAACAACAGAAGAAGTTTTCTGCGGGGATTCAAAAGAAGATGCCGTATCTGTCATGTAATTCCTTTATCATATGGGACTTTATTTAAGGGCAGTGATTTAGCCGCAAGAGGATAGCCGCAACAGATCCAGCGGGACAATTCTTGAAGCACCGTTGCTTTTACGAGTGCTTGGCGGTGGAGTCTTGAATCACAATCAAGAATTTTTGTGAGTTTTTGTATTGAGATAAGATTGGAAGACAGTTTAGGGACATGAGGACATTTTTAAGGACAAGATTTTGTGTAACAGGGACATTTCCAACCCCTGCAACAGTAGCAAGAGACCTATTTCCCACAACAATCTTCCATTGCTAGGACAATATGTATAGGTCCTGAAATGTGATGAGATGTGAGTCATACGATCAGTAGCCCGTGAATCAATAACTCAAGAATTACCTCAGAGTACTAGCGAACATGCACCAGAGGGTTTATTAAGAAACCCTAACAAACCTCTTATTTCCTCAATTTCTTCATTCCGACCAAAAAGAAGGTTGCCTTCCCTTTTACTTCTTCACACCCAGTTTGCTCAATTAGGTGGACTCGAGGCCCTGGTTATTTTAACCTGTTCACCCACTCTCGACTTGAAGTAGTTGGTTTCCCATTCAATTTTTAGCTCTTTTGTATGTCTCGGCTTCCTCACAGTAGGCACACTAGAAGTTGTTCCACTTGTCTTTTCTTGGCATTTCACCCTTTTCATCAACCTTTCTGATTGTCAAAGTTGACCCTTCTCCTGTTTGTGGTTCAAGCATGATGGATCAACGACTTTCTTGTGCCTGGATCAAGGAAATTGTTTACTCCAATGACGGGATTTCCTCCTTGCCAAGTATTTGAATTTTGACTTGGTCAAATTCATAAGTAAGCCCAGCTAAGAAATCGCAGACTCAATCTTTTTCAATAAAATTCTTCAAAATGGCTGCATATTCTGGACATCGCATGTGGAATACCCAATAATGATCGAGTTCTTGCCATAAGTTCTGCTAAGAGTTAACATACTCAGTAACATTCTTACCTCACCGTTTTGTCCCACTGGTTTTCACCTTAATTTCGTACATTTGGGTTATACATGGGCCTTTCGAGTATGTCTGTCGCATGGAATCCCAGTTCCCCTTTGCTGTTGGTAGAAACGTATAAGTATCGTTTATGGTTGGTTCCATAGAATTCCATATCCATGATATGATCATGGAATCAGCCTCATCCCATGCATCGAAATCAGGATCTCCTTGCTTGGGTTTTGTCTCCAGTAGATGGCTGAGTTTTCCTTTGCCCTTTAGGTATGTCTTGAAGAATTGTGACCACTTGAGATTGTTTTTCTCATTTAGTCTATAGGCTAACCTAATATTCTAACCAGCGACCTCTTATGATTGGGTTGTGGTAGAAGACGGAGAATCTATGACAATGGGTGTAATTTCGAATGTGGTAATTTTTGAAGAGAGAATGTTAGCAAGAATAAAAGAGCAGTAATGCAGCTATGAAGGCTACGTACAAAGGAAAAATTTTCTAGAGAATAATAGACAGCAATGAAGGTTGAAAAACACAACAATGAAGGCTGCAATCTGAAATCCAGAAATCTAGCCTATGGCTCTAATACCATGAAAGAATTTGATGGAGAGAATTTCTTATTCTCATTCATATTTTTTGCTACTTTACAATGTTAGATTTATAGACTAATATGTAGAGAAATCCTAGCAAATAGAAAGGAGAAACAAAACCTAAAAAAGAGAGTAATTACAATCCCACGATTTATGGGAATTGACTAGAATCCTACTCCTAACAATAGCTAATTTTCCTACACATGTACAGCCATAAAATCTGGATATTTATAACTTAACAATCTCTCTTTAGTATAAATTTCTTTATCTGTGGAGAACAATGACAGCCATTAAGCACAGTAGTGGTGTTTATTATGTTTTTGTTATGAGATGGATATTTGCAGGGGGTGATGGCAATTTTGAAAATCTAGTTGAATGCTCTCTGTGTAGCAGGTGAGCAGTGGAGATGAAGACCAACACATGAAGGAGGCTTTAGTTACTATGGGAGCTTTTGCTTTAGGTTCTCTTGCTTTTCTATCCAAATGGATCCATCTACATCTCCGTAAAAGGAAAAAAAATCAAAAAAGAAGGAAAAAGAAGAGAGAGAGAGAGCGAAAAATAAAATATATATATATATATATATATATATTGGTTCTGAATGTTCATTCACTTGCTTGGAGCCCTATACTGGAACATAGATGAATTTAACTATGTGCAGAAGCCTGGAGTGGGTAGAAGTAGAACTATATTCTACCCTGTGACAGTAGAAAACATTATTGACAACTTCCTCCAAGAAGAAGGAAAAAAAAACAAAAAAAAAAAAGATGAGGCATAACGAGGAAGAAATGCTTAAGTTGCAACTTCTTGGATATGTGATACTCTTTAGATTGTTAAATAGATCATCCTTTCTATAACTTGCCTCCCGATTCCATAAGCAACCTATATCTTCTTCTTGAAGATACATGGTCAAGAGTTCATTAATTGACCACTTGTCCATAATGTTGTATATGGCTATGCCTAACCTAGGGGTGAATAGGTATTTGTGATCAAATTTGATAAAATATTGCGAAAATAAAAACTTCAAGTTCAACAGGAGTAAATGTAGTTAGCAGGACCATGCAATGCTTCTATTGAACAACTGATAGAGGCAAGTAGAGAGTTAAAGACAATACACAAAAGATTATAGTGGTTTGGCTTTTGATAAGCTTACGTCCACTCTCCCGATTCCATTAAGTAATTAAATGAGAGATTACATAAAAATGTGATTTCTTGGACACAAGCACTTTTAACATAAACAAGCTTTGCTTCTACCAAAACTATCCCACTCTACATACTTAACTTTGTATAACGTAGAGTCAAACACCTTTAATAAGATCTCACTCTAAGCACAAAACAATGAAGCTATCTTGAGATGTGGATATTAATCTCTTGATCTCTCTTACTTCTCTTCGAAACTTATTACTGTTTATATACTCATCTTCTTCCAACCTTCCCGTTGGACAAAATCACTTCGAGTATCAATCTCCAAAATTAGCCGTTGGTTGATTGTCAAATAAAGATCACGAGTCGTTGAGGTAAGATCAATCAGAGATTTGACAGTATTTGCTCGCCCATACAATCAAATTCTTAACTCCATAAGTCAAGCTTCTAATAAAAGAATTATCTACATGGTGATTGTCAATCAATCAAGAGTACTCATATGGAAAATAATGAGATTATCTTTGTGATTGATAGTCAATCAATTTAACTTAGAAACACAATATTAACTACATAATTGGCCATTAGTAGGGAAATTTAATTTGCTTGAATAAGCAAGAATAAGATTGATTAAACAATGAGTATAAATAAAAAATCAAAATATATCTCGTCAAGATTTTCGTATCAATTTGCCTCTGCCATAAATCTTGTCTGCTTCTATGAAAATAAAAGTATTAAGCACATTAAGTATAAAAGGCAATAGAGATATATTTCTAGTAAATTCTCAAAGTATAAATCAAAGTCTTTTCAACAAAGTATGACAATTTTGTTTTCCTCAAAAGCAAATATAATTTCCTAACAATCTTCTCATATTTTGATGGAAACAAAACCTTTCAAGCAATATATTACTTCGAAAATATCTTGATGAAAAGACAATTACTATAGCATGAGCAAAAAGATATGTCAATGAAATTGCATTGCTTATTGTACTGCGTCCGCTTGATCTCTTTGCGTTCTCTCTCTTTATAAGAACACAAGTATTAAAGGCATAAGAATAAATACGGAAAAAAATTGCTTTCTCCCCCTTTTTATCAACATCATAAAGCATGATCAAGTATTAAAGGATAGATAAATTTCAAAGCATGATCAAGTATTATTTAATCAAGGTAAAAAACACACCAAGAAAGTTTCAAGCATAAAACAAAACGCACCATAAAGCCAGCAAAACAAGCCAAAAAGTTTTTAAAAACAACACAATAAAAATGAAGTTCTTTTTGAGGAATTTTAGAGTGAAAATGCTGAAGTGGATGGTTGTTTTGCGATGTCGCAAGGCATCTTCACCAAAGCATATGAGGATAGGTTTTCCAGACTTCTACCAATACCTCTGCAAATTTCTACATTTCTTTTGTTGTGTACAACCATTTCATCCTTCATTTATGCTTGTTCAGCTTTGATGTCCCACAACATCATTATTAAGACTGACTCACCAAGATTGACAAATAGGTTGTCTGCTTTAGCATCTATTTGCAAACCAACTAACTCCCCCGTGTTCTAACTCTTCCCATTGGAATCAAATTCTCTTTCACATGCTTCTTCCTTGTTCTTCAAGAGAGTTTTGAATTCCAACTTCCCTATTCTTCTCCATTTATAATTTTTTGTTCAGCTTCTATTCTGTCCTTGTCATTTGCTATTACTCTTGCAACGGCAACAGCTTTTGCCTTAGACAACAACGCTTTTGCCTTAGCTAGTGCCTTTGCATCTGCTTTAGCTTTGGCACTAGCTTTTGCCATAACTTTTTTTTACTCCTTGTTCGTGAGATTGCTTACTCCTTCTTTTGAAACTGTTTTCTCTTCTATTATCTTATAGTGACCTTCAATTCTCAGATATCTCCTTCAGGTTTGGATTCCACGGGACAGTGTGAAATGATTTGAAGGAAAAAAATTGAATCTTTGAACGTGAGAGAAATATAAGCAGTTTTTCAAACAAAAGATTTAATTTTGAAGACTAGTTCGAGATTTTGGGCATTTGAACTAAAACCACAATGGACAGTTATATTAAGAAAGAAAGTGAGAGATAAATTTTTTACAACAAATTCAAATATTCAATCAATCATATATGCAATCAACAAGACAATCAGATAATCGAAGATATTCAAAAAAGATTTGGATGCTTGTCCAAATATAATTTCTTGAACAAGAGATACTTACTTGACATGTCATTCAATAGAGTCACCTATTTCTGCTATTAATAGAGCCATCACCAAATTGTAATTAAGCCCTTCAACAAGAGAAGCATCATTGATGATAAGCTTTTCAATCTTTTTCTATGTCTGGTAATGATTTTGCCTTTATTGTTGCCTCCGAAACACACATTTCTATCATTGACTTTGATAAGTTTTGAGAACTTTCTTGGATCTATGTTATGTCTTGAGCAACCACTCTCTAGGTATCATTTGTTCTACTTCTTCGGTACCTACGAGGAATAATCAGATTCAAGATTTCTTTGGTACCGGGTCCTTCCACATTAGTTGACTCTACCATTCTTGAGATAATCCCTTTGGTTCATCTTCAAACTTTGGGACACTCAATTTTTAAATGAGTCTTTTCTCCGCAGTTCGAACATTCAAAAAATTTGTGACCAATCGATTTTACAAATTATTTTTGAAAATGTCTTTTATAAGAATTCCTTGGAGGTATATGTTTTCGTCTTTTCTTGTATTTTGGAAAATAATTTTGTAAAATAATTTTCTTTTCAAAATCAAGGCCACTTTTATTGTAATAAGGGATTTGAATAGAGAGTATATGTTCCAGGTTTTTAATCCTAAAGAAAACTTTTTACGTATGAGCTAAATCTCTTGTGTATAAGAATCATTTTCTTTTGAAAGAGAAATTCCAACTTTCTTGCAAATCATAAAATATTTTTTTAAGAGAATCATATTTTCACGTAAATATGAAATTTCCTTTTTGAGAAGATCATGATTTTGATTTAAAACAAAATATTCTTTTTGAATAAAATCAATCTTTTCATTTTTAGAAAGATCATGTTGTATTAATCTCTAATTCTCCTTTTTTCAAATAAGAGATTTTCATAAGAGCAATCTTATAATCCAAACATAACTCATCAATATAATCTAACACTTCATCAGGGATTTCAGGACAACTTATTTCTATTTCATTTTCGGAATTTGATTTGGCCATTAAGCAAATGTTGGCATGATTTTCCTCATCGTTGTCTTCGCACTTTGTATCGAATCACGTTTCAGCTTGTCTTGATATGTACACGTTTCCTGAACTCAAAATCAATTATTTCCTCACATTCTTCTTTGTTACTAGAAGATTTCTCACGTCGTCGTCGTCTTACTTTGAAGTTTCTTCTTTTTCTGGCCATCCTTCTGAAATTCCTTACCATCGCGGCTAGTTCTTCATCATCTTCATCATCCTCCCAGTTGAATAATATGTTTTTGACTTCAAAGCAATTTCCTTTTCACCGTTGGAGCCATCTTCATCATTTAGTTGTTTGGATTCATGGGATGTTAATGTTCCCACGAGCTCATCAACAGATAGAGGTGATATTCTTGAGGTTTCTCGAATTGTGGCCTTGATGTTATTCTACTCCTTTGTCAATCCCCTCAAGATTTTGTTGACTCTTTCAGTCTATGAGATCTGCTTACTATAGTAGGTTAAGCCATTTACAATATCTTTAAACTTGTTGATCATATCAGAAATCGATTCATCGGGTTTCATTTTGAAAGACTCATATCTTCTAAGGAGAATATTTGTTTTTGTCTCCTTGACTCTGTCAGTCCCTTCGCTTAACAAGAGCAAACATGATTATATTGAGTAGGAGATAAATCACAATAGAAAGAGTAAATTGCTTTCAAATCTGGCACTAGACTTTTGTTCCTCAGTACCATTTTCTTTTGATGAAGATGTTGCAGGATTTGCTCCGTTTTGCACGACATCCCACATCAATGGATTTGTAGATTTGATTTCTAGATGTTGTAGTCTTTCATCGAAGTATGGAGATCGTGTGTTGCTTTGACCTTTCACAAAACTTGCTCCAAGAATACTAGCCATTGAAGATCGTTAGGTTAGAAGTAAACACTTCAAACAACAAGCCGCTAGGCCTAACACCTAGGCCTAGTCGGTCCTACTCTGCTGATGTGGAGCATATTAGCAGTGCGTTTCTAGACCGATTGAATAGGCAGAAGTCCAAAGCGAAAGTCGAAAAGATGCATCTAAAATTTTCAGATTCAGAGTCAACGATGTCAGAATGGGCACAGATTTAGTCGGTTGAAGCGAAACAACCATCTTATCAATAGATGGTCTTTTGAATTATTTTAGTATTTTTAGTATTTTATTTATTTTTTTGATAATTTTTTAATTTTGCTAGTTTTGGTGTCAATAGGGTTAATACTCTATATAAGCTTGTTTTAAGATTTTTGGACGATAGAACATACTTTTATCAATACTGAATTCATGATTTTACTCTCAAAGCAAAATTTGTTTGATTTTCGCTGAACTCTGCGTCATCTACACACTTGACTTTGTACCTCTCACAAGATCTCACTTTCAACACGAGTAGATAATTAAAACAGATGACGCTATTTTGACATGTAAGAGCAATCAAAGATATGAGAGGGTTTGCTTGCCCATACAATCAAATCCTTAACTCCACAAATCAAGCTTCTAATAAAAGAAATCATCTAAAAGGTGATTACCAATCAAGAGTCCTCATACAGAAAGTAATGTAGTGCAAATATTTTTGTGATTGATGGTCAATTGATTTAACTTAGAAACACAATCCTCACCAGATCATTGACCATTAGTGGGGAAATTCAATATGCTAAAATAAGCAAGAATAAGATTGATTAAATAATGAGAATAAATCAAAAATCAAAATATATCTCTTCAAGATTTTTCGGGCTTAAATACACCTCAAGTGTCATAAGTTGTATACGTCACTCACTTTAGTGCCAAAAATTTCAAATCAATCACTTTAGTGCGAAGTTTTTGTAACTTCAACCACTTAAGTGCCAACTTCTTTTAAAAACGATCACTTTAGTGTCAACTTCGATTTAAGCTAACGTGGCTCGCCGAAAATCTGACATGTGTATTTTTTATTATTATTTGAGCTGACGTGGCTCATTAGACTTGGCACTGAAGTGATCGTTTTTAAAAGAAGTTGGCACTTAAGTGATCAAAATTACAAAAACTTAGCACTAAAGTGATCGATTTGAAAGTTTTGACATTGAAATGATCAAAGTTACAAAAACTTAGCACTAAAGTGATCGATTTGAAAGTTTTAACACTGAAGTGAGCGTCGCACACAACTTATGTCACTTGAGATGTACTTAACTCAGATTTTTCGTATCAATCTGCCTCTGGCACGAATCCTGCATGCTTCTATCAAAATAAAAGTATTAAACACATTAAGTATAAAAAGTCATTGGAGATATATTTTTGGTAAATCCTCAAAGTATAAATCAAAGTATTTTCAACAAAGTATGGAAGTTTTATTTCCCTCAAAATCAAATATAATTTCCTAACACATACGAGATCCAAAGAGTATTCAGGCTACAATAAAGGATTAAGATAATATCAACTTTGGCTGAGCCAATATGTCCCTCGTCTTCAATCTTCGTGAGCTCCTCAAAGTGTCATGGCATGCACCTTTTTTTGAAGTCTCTAAGTGGCCACCAATGGCCTTCAACAAAGTCTTATGCTGAGAGAAGAGGGTTGGACTGCTCCCGAGCTCAGGTGGTTTGTCTTAAGGATTAACTCCTTCCAAAGTTTCCACCATACGGATGCTTAGGTCATTGTGGGGAAATTCACTTAATTCATGTCATCAAATAACATCAAAAAGTTTTAAATTTAAATAGATTCATGAAACTATCATATTTGAGGAAATTAAGAAAAATAATATGATGTTTTTCGGCCAAAAAAAAGAAGGAAAAAAAACTTCTAAAAAAAAAAACTCCTCATTGTGAGGTGATCGACCTTTTTCAAAACATTCTTTTTGGTCATTATCTAGCCGCAGGGAAAAAAAAAATTCCACGTTATGTCGAGTCCCAAGAAAAAGGTAGTTTGATTTCTTACAAAGCGATGCACCTGCTACAATAGTAAGCAACCAGTGGGAAGATCCCTCCTGAGATTGGAAACTTTGCGGGACATGCATGTACAGAACCAGTCAAGCCTCACAAAGGTAGAGCATCTCACTCGGACGATTGTTCCCGTTTCAAAACTGAAAAGCTTACTCACTAAAGCTTCCCGGACAGTCCTTAGTGATATTCAACACTCATCTGTCCCGAGCCCTGAGCCATACCAAGTAATCAGTTTGGACATTTGATAAAAATAAAAGCATCACTGTGGGAGAACGTTTTCTACATGGGATGTCCCCGAGTGTAAGCTCAATAACAGCTCAAAAGTGCTGAACCATTACTATTTTCTACTTGCGAGTCTGTCTGCACTCAATTACCAACTGTTACTAGTTTTTCATCTCGTTCTTCTAGTAATAGACATCTTCTGGATGGTCTCGCTGGCCTGTCATAATTGCTGGGCTTGCCCATATGGCTTGCTAGGGAGAACAAGGAATTTGTGATCTCGTTTTAGAAATTTCTAATTAGAGTTGCAGCAGCAAATAGGCAGAAATTATCTTTGTTTCTTTTGCCTGCTATCGTTATCTGGGCTCTATAATGTCTCTCCCAATGTGGCTGCTGTTATGATATTGTTCACCTCCTTAAGAGGAGGAACCCTTTGTAACTTCCCTGAGCAACCTCCACCTCCTAATTTGCAGGGAGTTTTGAGCATATTCGGTCCCGCCTTCCAGATGTGTGCTTGCGGAGAAGCAAGAAGGTCTGGATTCAATCACTGTTCTCACATGAAAAGGAAGAAAAATGTGTATATCCCTCCCGCTGATAGTACTTCAAAGTCAAGGCAAGCTTTCTTCACCTTCTCTGGTAGAGGTAATGCCATCAGTTGTCCTTGGTCTCTTCCAGCGGAAACGAAAAAGCATATGTCCAAGACAGAAAACTATCCGTGGAAACCGCCGGCTCAAAACTTTTTGCCGCAGTAGAATGTTGGAAAGAATTGAAAGGTGGTTTCTTCGGTTCCTTACTGATTATCATGGCTCACAAAGAACGTAACATATAAATAGGGTCTGCAACTGCTAGAAAAATAGCAAGAATATAGAAGTAGAAATAGGAATAGATTTTCTACTAATTAATTCTCCGAATTTAGATTCAAAAGGAAAGTATAAATAAAATAACAAGTTGGTGCCTTTGACGAGAGAATTGAAGTTAGCTCCCAACAATCCTTTTAAGAATGCCAACTATTCATCGTAGTACAGCATTTGCATCAATTTTCTCCAAAGTTGCCTGTCGTGTCGATCTCGGCATGCTTCCTTGTGATGCATTGGATTACATGCAATGACTTATTTATAAAATAAAACAAAAAAAAAGAAGAAAAGAAATCGACTACTCAAAAAGAAAAAATAAAAATTCGTGGGACATTTTAAAGAAAATGGACGTGGGAGCTAAGTAAATTTCAACTAATTATTGCTATTGCTATTTGTAGCTCTTAGTGAAAATTAGGGGTGTTCGAGGGTAGAACCGGAAACGCTGATTCGGGTCTCGATTTTGATGCATCAAGTCCGGCTCCTGGTTCCCTTTTTCAAGAACCTCCGGCTCCGGTTACAATGGAACCATAGTTGTTAATGCGACAAGGCAAGTAGAAGCCTCTAAAATCCCTAAGCAATTAGGCATCCGTCTAGTCGTCCTCAAGGCGATAAAACGACAATGTAACTACATTTTTAAATATATATATATATATATGTATAATTATATATTTTATATTTGTACTTCAAAACTTACATGAAAATTTATTAAAAATAAACAACTATCAAATATATTTAAGACATATAATAATCATAACATGAAGTAAGTAATCGAGATTAAGTAAGTATAAGTTCAATAATTTCAAAATAGTATAATATACTCTACTAAATTAAGTTTCAAATATAAATAAACGTATAAACTCAAATATTGCCGTCAAGGACAGCTTCACCTTCATTGTTCCCTCCACGTGATTTCACCCTTTGTTGCTTTGAAAACAAAAGGTGAAGTACAAAGGTTTGCCAACAGCCTACTGGCAGAAGGAACACGGACAAAAAACCTCTTCTTTATATTATTATTATAGGAGTGGTGGACATGTTTTTTTATGTACACGTTGGCGAGAGGTTCTCGCTTGTGCCGTGATTCGTTCACTGCTCTCAATATCTTTAAATTACCGCACACCTGCAACAGCAACTTCCCGGTTATGTTCCGTCAACTGAGTTTTGTTCAGATGAAGCGAGAGTACCCTCCTCCTTTATGCCCATTAATTTTTTCCCCTAGATAGAAGAAACTATTAGATAAATAAGGTAAATCGATGTATGAGGTAAGGCTCCCATGTCCAGCCGACCCTCCAAAAAAGTCAGGTCGTAAAACGGCTCATAGGGAGTCAGAAGCAAGCAGAGTCAAAGGCGGGTCGAACGGCACTCTCGGCCATAATCTGAATCCATTGGCCTTCTATCCGACGGGTTTCAAGACGAGGTTATTAAGTAATTGACTCGGATTCATCCAATACTTTTGGGCGAAGCAATGAGCACTCGATTCGGTTATCCCCAAGTGTTTGGAATAAGTGAACAAAAGCAGAGAGGGTTCGATCGACCAACATCAAATAGAGATGCCAAGTTGAAGGATTACCCTTTTTCGGGATATTCCAATGACGTAGGTAATCTCCCCATCTTATCTAGCATATCCGGTAATTAGATAAATTCAACTATACTCTGAATTTACTAGGCAAATATTAATGATCATAAATGCTATTACCCAGCCGAGAAGGGATCCGTTCACCATTTTTTTGTGGGTATTATTTCGATAAATCTATTTTTATTGTTATTATAAAAGAGAGCCCGTCCCTTCAAGACCAGAAGCCCACACCAACACGTGCTACCTACCCTCTTCTCTCTCTCTCTCTTGTTCACTTTCTTTTTCCTCTCCAGTCTTCGTCTTCTTCATCGGCGTCTTCTCGCCGATCCGAGCCCCTCCACCTCCGTGCACCTCCAATCCGACGCCAGTCGAGACCCAGACCCCAGAATCCCTTCTATCTACGCCATGTCTCGGCCACCGAGGGCTCCACTGCTGCCCAATTGAGTTTCGCGATCCCGAGCCGCCGCGACAGCCCCCACCGAGGTCCTAGCTCACCCGCGCCGACGTGCTCAGGCCCGAAGACAAACCCAGCCACCACCCGAGCCGCTTTCCCGCGGTCGCGACCCCAGATCTGCGAGCTCGGAGACCCGACGCCACCCCGGAGCTCGGAAACGTGATGAAGATTGATTTTATTTTGGGGGAGACATTTAAAATTCTCAGAAAAACATGGGAAATTCAGAAGTTATCTTCCATGATTCCTTGCAAACCCACGTCTTTATCTGTGGAAAAGGTGTTTCTGCAAGCTTAACATACACCACTGCTATTTAATGTTCAACATTTCTCGTTGATCAGAGGAGGCATATGTAGACATTTCAGGCACTTACATATGAATAAACATACTGACTAATTGTTTGAGAGTATGATAAGTGAGGAGAAAGTTTTGTACTTCTTAATCCTCTACTACGGATCCGTTAATGCAGCGGGTCAAATTGATTCAGCATCTTCTGTTATGTCTAAACTTCCAATACAGCTATACTGTCGCTGTAGAGAGCCAAGTCGCAAATTACAAAATCTACCAGAACATATCTTAAGGCACACGTGTTAACGTCTATCACCATGATGAAGAAGAAAACTTCCTAGGGGACCCTTAAGTAATATAACTCAAAACAATTAGTACAATCTGGTTTGTGAAAGGATATATATATGCTGTGGAAAGGTAATAGTGATTTGTTTTAAGATTTGCACCTCCTTGTCAGTACAATCTGGTTATTGCATCCACAGGATACGAGTACTCTTAATTATACCTAACTAGTTTGGTATAAAGAGAATAAGATTTGATGTTGAAACGGTCACCTATAATTTTAACTGTAATGAAACGTGGGGATATGGGGACGATGGATCTGAACGGACGGTCGGATTTAAAAGCATGTCACCCCTGCCGTAACCCCACTGTGGCAGGGGATCCAGGAACTAAGGAGAAAATAAAAGAGAAGTAGATTTCTGCAAGGGAGGGAAAGCAGGGAGGGAAAATAATTTGACAGTGGATTGACTGGTCGTCTAATGTTTTCCCTTAATTCATACTGGGCACGTGTCTGTCTCGGCCTCAGTAATCAATCTGCGTGGGGCCCACATTTCTATCCCCCTCGTGATCTCTCTCTTAATTCTGCTGCTCTCAAGCAAGCTCTTTGCTTTCTTTTTTCACAAGGAAAAACTAGCAATTGCAAACTCTCTGCTTAGATAATGTAGTGTCTTGAGAAGTTTCTTGCACCATTTATGTGCCAATGATTTTTTGTTTCCCTTTTTTTGGGTGGAAATAAAAGTAAACTGAAGTAGAGATTCTTAATCTCCAGTCAAACTCTAGTGTTGTTTCGCGCCATACCTTTGACATGACTAAGGCTTATCTAACATGATTGATTAACGCAACTTTGTGCATGAGAGTGTGAAGCAATAGAACAAGCTGCACTCATCCTTGCACATCCTTTAAAATCTCTCAACTACAATTTTGAGCGTGTCAAAGGGACTTCGGGTACATGCACAGTAACCTTTTACACCTCGTTAATAAGCCACGCTCTAAAATATCCCGTTAGCATCACGTTGTAGCACACAAAATAAATCTCAAAATCACTTTTTCATATGTGATCTACCACTCTAATGCCATCGTCATGTTTACCGTTGTCAAAGTAGTCATTTATTAAGTTTGTGAAATGATGCATAGAAATCGAAAATCCCGTTTTGTGCATCTCACCCAGCAACTGTTTAGCATTTCTCATTTGTTGCAGCTTGCACACCCCAAAACAAACAATGTTCTAGGCCACATAGTCCTTAAAGATTCCAGATTGTTTGAATTTACTAAAAAGATGCATTGCTTCTTATATTTGTGCACATTACTGTAGCATTGGATAATGGGGCTTAGGATACAGCAATCGGCCTTCATGCCTTTTGAAAGCATGAAATCGTGGATATCCAAGGATGAATTCAATCAACAAATCTTTGACATTTGGGACTGAATTCAATCGGTCATTGCAGTAACATCGAATCAAGATATCATAGGAATACTTACTGTGTCACGCCCCGAACCCGTCGAGCAAACGAACAACCCTGCAAGCAAATAACACATCTCTCGTGGTCCCAAGATCCGCAATCAAGTCGAGAGATAATATATATATGTCTAGCATGCGGAAGCGATACTCACATAAAACCCTGTACAATATATAAGTTAAGTGGGACTTAAATAGCATGATATCTGTCATAAATCGTAACGTGCTTCTCATACAAATACCGACTACTACAACTGCTAGGCAAAAGGGCGACAGGGTAAGCATACAAAAAGAACCATCTACTAAGCCAGCAGAAACCGGATCAGGTCATCATCAAAAGATCGGGCCACCAACTCAGGTCTCCTAGGAAGAACTGCTGGAGCCCCCCGTATCCTCAGCATTCTCCGTCGGCTCGTACTCGGAGAATGTCTCGGACCAAACCCAAATGGAGTCCTCCATGGTCGCTTCGTATGACGGCTCAGCAAGGTCCCCCTCGGACGCCTCCAGGACAATAACCTACTCCTCCTTCGGCTCAATAAACTCCAGGGTCGGGGTCTTCTCTGACCCATTCCTATACTCAATTATAGATTCCTCAGGCAACTCCTGCTCTCCCACGGTTTGGCACCAATCATGTATAACCCCCTGAGATACCTTGTGGGGCTTTAGTGACCCAATCGACTGGTCTTCTATTTTCTTAAACCACGCCTCAAACCTATAAGGCTTCCAATCTGGCTTACCCTCATCCACCCATACAACAGTGCACTTCCTCACATACTTGTTCCCTTGCCTATTTGGAAACTCGTTAAAATATGTCGTCATCTCTTTAGGGTCCCCAAAACATATAGGCCACATCTCTAAGGCCTAAGATCTGTAAAAATAAGGGTCCCCAAAGGAGTGAGATACTCATCTCAGTAAAAGAATCATAACCCTAGGTCAGGTCAATAGTCCGCTCAGGCAGTCGTACCCCTCAATAATTTCCAGACTCATAAGTACACAAGCATATCAGGCATAAATCTATAAAACAATAACATACAGATAACAGGCATGCAATAATGACCTCATGTCACACTCAGATGATCATGCACAATCGTCATGTTACTTCACCACATCCACCAATATCTGTCTGCCTCAATCTCCAGCCCGCGATCTCGTCGCATCAGGCTCGGTCCGCATAAACTGATCAGACCGTTATCGGCAACCCGCGTAAACGCATCAGGTTTCGATGAATCTTCAGGCCAATCTCATCATCTCATCATCCGTCCCGCGAATAATTCGCATCAGGACTATAGCCATCTCAACCCCGCGATCTTGTCGTATCAGGGCGCCACACAACATTAACTCCACCTCGCGATCTCGTCGCATCAAGGTATTCACTTTTCACCCCGCGTCTCATACGTCTCAGGGCCTCACCATGTCATGTTCATGCCATGATTTTAAATTCAATTTTACAAATCAAACATCAGGTGCAACTCATGCACAACTCGAATACTCATGGCATGCAAGACAATCACATGACACACATACATGGCAAATAATTCAAGCATAAATAATAGCATACATGACCCTTCTATCATCATTTAGGACATATCAATAGTTATCCTTTGGAAAATCCTCATAAGTCGACTAATTTCAACCTCGACTCACCCAATTGAGTCAAATCTCCCTATCCTAAGTTTGGAATTTCCTTACCTTAAGCTTGACACACAATTCACTCCTTTTGAGCCTCAAAGTTTCGGCCTTCAATGTCCACAACCGGACTTGTCGCGCAACCTAACAAAATCCAACCAATTTCATCAATTCTCTTGTCCAAATTCTCAATCTAGTAACCCCAATCACCCATGACTTAACCCTCATCATCTTATCACATCTTAAATGTCAATTTGCATCTCCAAATCACCATCCACAGCCCTCAACAGATTTGGTTTGGTCCGGCGCCGAACCGGTCCAACTGGTCCTAAATCCACTCCAATTCCAACATAACATATCTACCTAAGGATTTGGGAGGCTCACCATGAGTTTCGAGTCGATTGGTCGTCGGAAACTCGCCCAAGGTCGCCGGATTGTCCAAGGTCAGTTCGCCGGCAGATTCTGGGCAAAATTCACAAGGCCGGTTCGTGGTCAAAACCTTATCAAATTGAGCCCCAATTTTTACCACAGAATACTACACATGTCTATTGTGCCTCCAAGAAATTTGAGCCCAATATTCCAAGATTTCGACCAGAAAAAGGGCTAAGAACTAGACCTACCTCAGATTGAGCCCTAATCTGTCGGCTCTTTGGAAAATGCTTGCTCGGGACTCATCGATGCTCCAAATGCCGTGATTCTTATTTGAGGATGTTGGCAAGACGTGTATCTATGTTGGTGTAGTCGGCTGGCGGTCGAATGGTGGCCGGAGAGGGCGATCGTGGCCGGCGAATGGTGGGCTCAGTGGCTAACGCCGGCGAGCAGAAACAGAAGAAGGAAGAAGAGGATGATCGGTAGTTCTTGGGGAGGCTTGGCCGAATGGGAGGTGTGGAGAGAGAGAGGAGAGAGAATTTTTGTTATATCCAAATGCTTAGTCAAGAGAGTTGAATGTTAGGTGAGCAAAAGGTTGATATGACTACCCTTGCCCATCTTATGACACTTGGCATTGTCTTTTCCAAAGGAGATCCAATGGTCCACATTCTCCCTTGTATTTTCGGCAGCCTTGGGGGTTTAATGTCCATTATGCCCTTCTTCAATTGCAAGGGCAAAGTTCTAAGCTTGAGGGGCAAAACGATCATTTTATCCCCGACGTTCAGAACGTCATTTTTCTCGTTCCAGAATTCTTCGATAGGGCGACGGTCAATCCAAATAACGTTGGAATTCTTGCTTTTCCATTTCAAACTTTTCAGGGCTCGTTTCTGATAATTTTCTCTATCAAACGTGATTTCAGTCTATCCCGAACTGACGGGCGGCTTTTGCAGACATTACACGTATCGACCCCGTGATTCTCATCACGTTTAGAGCTCGTCAATTCGTGGCGACTTTAGTTGTCATGTAATTGTGAGGGTTTATCACTAGTCCCTATGGTCTCGATCGTCACAGTCCGATTTATGATAATTTTGCAAATCATACGTTGATTAAGCGGCATCACCCGCGCTTCAATCGTACGACACTCGTAAGGTAATTCTTAATCGTTCTTAAATCGGCGTCTTGGTGATTCTAAATATCCCCTCAACAATCCTTATGGTCAAAGCATCATTTCTTATTCGAGTCGCTTAAGCCCACGTACCTCGTCTCGCGCTAGCCTTTCCCCTTTGGTCAGTTTACTCAAATTGATCAGATTTAAGCGGAATACAACTGAAATACATCGCTTGATACATATGAACTTCTCATTACGGAGTCTGAAATTGACTAGAAATCAGAATGTCACATACTGACCACGATGACATGACTTTCCATCAAGAACAATACTTCCCTTGCCTTTTCAAGTTCAGACTACATGCAAAGCCCCTCTAGTATTGTAGCGTAGCAGAATTCATTGAGCTTAATGCTAGACTCTGCCCACTTGAGTAGATACTTACAGGCCAATCTTAAGCGGCAATGGGAGCACAGCCCTTAGAGATAGGCAACATAGGAAAAACTGTTGGGGGTAACTCCAGCTTGGACCATGTCGACAATCAAAACTGTAGACGCTGGCAAAAAAAAAAAAACTTGTTTCCTCCAGAAAGCATTTAGTCTCATTTTACTCAGAAATTTCATCAAATAGATAGCAAGCATGAACTTCCACTCATATTTTTCCAAAGAATCACCATTAGATCATCACTAAAGCATTCATATGCATTTGAAACGTTGATAAAGCTCTAACCAGAGTCGAACTTGACATGAGTCTCAACCACATTTCTTAGACTCGATTAGGTATACTTGAGAATACTCGTACCCTGTAGATGCAATGACCAGATTGTTCTGAGAAGGAGGATGTGTATCTTAAAACAAAGCATTATTACTTTTACATAGCATATATATCCTTTCCCAAGCATAACACAAGTAAAGTATACCTAATTGAGTTTGAGAAAGATGGTGAGGCTCATGTCAAGTTCGTCTCTGGTTAGAGCTTTATCTACGTTTCAAATACATATGACTGCTTTAGTGATGACCTAATGGTGATTTTTTGGCAAAATATGTGAGTGGAAGCTCGTGATTGCCATTTATTTGATGAAATTTCTGAGTGAAATGAGAATGGACGTTTTCTGAAGGAAGAAAGTTTTTTTTTTTTTTTTGCCAGCATCTAGAGTTTTGTTTGCCGATATGGTCCATATTGGGGTTACCCCCAACAATTTGAAATCCGACCGTCCGTTCAGATCCAACAGGCCAAAAATCTCCACCTTTGATTGCAGTTAAAATTATGGTCGCGCGTTTCAACGTCAATATCTTTATCCAAACTTAGTTGTATTCCGCGGTTCATGGACCCAAACATTCATAAACGATGGGGGAATATATATGTAGAGAGAGAGAGAGAGAGGGAGAAACGATGGTCGGGAATGCAATTTTTCATTTTGAAACCTCCATCTCTCTCTCCTCCGACACAACTCTCCTCTGCTCTCTCGCGCTCGCATTCTGGGGTCACATGAAATTGTCAATTGTCGGCCTCTCCTCGATTCTTTGTCGGAGCTGAGACGGCGTCCTTCATCGGCCTCCTCAATCCGTTTCCTCTTCTGCCTGGATTTCCGCTGTTCTCAGGGGCGACGATGGTGCTGGGGGTGGAAAGGAGAAAGGCGGGGGCAGCGGCGGCTGCGACGGCGACGGCGACGGCGACGGCGGTGTTGGGGTGCGGAACAGCGTTGTACAAGCGAGCCCTGGTGCCTCTCAAGCATTACCCCTTCTTCCTCGTGCAGCTCGGGACCGTCGGGTTAGTTGCTCTCTGTCTCCCTCCCTCTCGAAGCTTTGCTCTCTACTGTGATTATCGTGCATGCTCCGATCATTGAACGAGCGTGGAAGCGGCGAATGCGTCACCATTGCCGTGATGGACTTCTTCATACGACTTGTGAAACCCCAAATTATGGTGCTCCTAAGGTACAGTTGACAACTGACTGTGCGTTCGATGTTTCTCGTGCTTTTCTGCTATCTTAATCATTCCACATGCAGATGATCACAGTCCATCGTGAAATAGAAACCATTAGATGCCCTAGAAAAGGGAGAAACTCTATTACTTTTTATGGATTTACCTGTATATCTTGAATATGTATGACAGTTGGGTTGAATAAAGGGATTGCAGGTTTCCGTCATTTTTAATCTGTTCACTGCTAATACAAAAGATTTTGATTGGAATGGTGCACCAGCTGGCTGTAAATGGTTCTTTAGGTTTCTGAGAATCCTTCATGATTTTTCTAGTTTTTCTTGTTTGTATCTATGTTTTCATGAACTTTCTACCCAATAAAGTGTTGCCTTGAATAAACCTTGTCTTTTCCGTTGCATTTTGTCAAGTTTCCTTTTTCATATGGACACGTGTGTTTGATGGTATCCTAGTTCTCTGTCTTCTTCGTCTTGCATACTGGGAGATAATGTGTCTTCACTGCTCTCTTTTCTTGACAGCTCAGAGAGCATTCATGTGCTGTCTTTGATGATATTAAGGTTCGTGCGACATTACTGAGTTACTCAGATATCCAGCATCTTTAGGTTCATTTGTTGTTTTATGCAGTGTTGTAAACATGCAACTTTTGGAGTAAGTGCTGTGCCTTGGCTTTTCCGGTACCCTTGATATTTTTGTCTTTTTTGGTTTGTTGCTACTTTGCCAACCCCAGCTAGTTTGAAATGAATGTGTTGTTGATGTTGATACTTGCAGGAGCAATATGTAGCTGAGCAGTCGGAATCCAAAGACGGGGTCCTTTGGTAATGAATGCGGCTGAGATGATCACATTATCTCAGGGATTAAATCTATCATCACTATTTAACCGGCAGCAGGTTTAATTTTGTTTTCCCAGAGGTTATTATCTATCCTGAAATATTGTCTAAATTGAAGTTGCTAGCCTCTTGCTCCTTATAGAAGCTCTGATGGCATAGTTTTTGTAATTTTCTGTTTGTGGGCGGCTTTGTTCTTTGCCACACCTGTGATTATAAATCATTTGGGTCTGCATAGTCCTTAAATTCCAGGTTAATGTTAGTCTGGAAATCAAAATTTTCTTCACGCTGTACAGATTCTCTCCGTTTGCTTGCTTCATTAATGCAGAATCAGCAATTAGAAGGGAACTAAACAAAACCAATGTGGAACCAGAAATCTAGATTGATCAAAATTGTTTACTGAACGAGAACTTGACTGTTATTGATCAGCGCTAACTCTCTGAATTTTTTTAGGATCGACTAAATCTGTCAGCCAAAACACAAATTGCAGGATAATGATTGGAAGGCAGACAAGATGCTGTTGATTGATTGTCAGAACTTCTCTCTAAGTTTCATCTCATGCATTTGAGTTGCGCAGTGGGTTGCATCTTGAATTTAAGTCCCTATCTCATATACATAGTCCGGATGGTCTGCACACGAAGAACTCTCCCCCCCTCTCTCTCATCACCGTTCATTTGCTTAGGATTACATAACAAGACAAACTTGTTTTTGTTTCCCGGAAACCCACAAAAGTGATCGTCTCATCTATTGAAGCAGTGGCAAAGTCCATGGCTCTTAAGGTCCATACAGGTAATTTTAAGGTATCTGTGTAATTTATTACAATTCATCCAGAATGATTTACTGTCCTTTCGGTGCTTGAAGAATGGATTTAAATTGGACCTCACTTTGGGTTAGGAAGTATTAAATAAAATTTAATGCTGTTGTAGCAAAAGCATTTTGCAGAGCATCCCTTTTCATGCACTATAGGACAACAGTAAACTAAACGGTGAAAAGTAATCTGATGAAAGTAATTTTTTGTTCCATGGTTTGGACAGGCTTGACTTCTCTGTATGAAGGATATGAGTTATTTGTTTAAGAAAATTGACTTAAGTCTTGTCTTGAGTGAAGCGTTTGCTGTGAAAATGCGTGTTCAGCATTATCTAGTCTCATTCAAGTTGGTACGTTTTCTTCACAGACGGGACTTGAAGGATTGTCTGCAAATAAAGCCAGCCAGTTTGCAGCTGTCATTGAGGTAAATTTTGAGATCGATGTACGCATTTCTTCATTTGAAATATATAAGGTCTGGAGGCCTCATCCGTTTGAGATCCTTTATCATTTGTAGGTTTATGAAGTGGCACCATCCCTCTTCATGATAGATGTTAGGAAGGCCGCTGGCGATACTCTTGAATATCAGAAGGTGAACTTCAGAAAATATAAAAACCTATTATCCGAAATCTATCCCAGTTAACCTACCTTGATAGCTTAAGGGACCCTATAAGTTGCTCAAGTTGTTAATCTTGAAAGGCATTTTATTAGGTTCTCTTTAAGCATATCACATGAACTAAATTTTTTCATCTCGATTTACATTTTTGCAAGAGTTTATGTGCAAAACTTGAGCATATCATATGGAAGCCAACAGAGAGTAATGCCAAGCCTGATCTGCTTCGGACGATGAGCTGCAAATCGTAGTTTGTTCATGTAATGCAAATCAATTAAGCATAATGCGTAGAGGTGCAACCAACTTGCAAATCAAGGCAACAGCGTGCCGGAGCAGTCTTATACTGTATATAAAATTAGTCTTTTGTGGATATATATATAGTGGCCAACTCATTTCGCCGCATTGTAATGTTTGTTTCTTGACCCGAGAATTGTCATCTACATTCTTATGGTCGTAGGCCTTGGGATTCAGATTTCAGATGAAGCTATGAGCAATTCGAGACTATCTCCAGTCGTAACATATGTAGAGACTTTTTTTCTACTCAATGGTGTGAGCGTATTCTGTTTTTGTACGAATTCAATTTTCCTGGCATGGCCTAGAATTAGCTCAAGTGACGAATTATTTGCTGGTCTGTCATCATAGCTTCGATTCTAGAATATCTTCACTGAAAAAAACTTGATGTATCCAATAAGTCGCATGCTACTTCGCGGCCAACTTGCTGAAGCTAAAAGGCTAGTCGTGACGAGCTGTCGGCTCTGTTCTAGCCCTTCTCCTCGATACCGCTGAAAGAATCTGTCTCGATAAGATGTGTGTAATAAGTCGGTTCATTAGAAATGATCCACAATGTTGGAGGGACGGATGCTTCCATCCTTTGTATGAGCTTGTGTAAGGGGAACATGGGCAATGCTGATTTGGTTTGATACGCATTTCAAGATAAAGATTAAGCGGTGTTCGGCTCGGTTTTGACGCCGGGACGAGGGATCAGATTGCTGTTCGAGAAACAGGTGTCATGTCTTCGAAACCTTTGGAATTTGAACTAATTTAAGTGCCTTGCAGGCATTAGGGTTCTCTTTGTGGGGCTAGGATTACAATGCAAGACACTAATAGGCTGGCTTTACTGCACCATGTCCAGCACCAGGGTTCTTTTCGTAGTTGCTTAGTATTTACCAATGAAATTTATTAGTTTGAGAGAGATTCGAAAGCCAAACTTAACTTGAACCGCACTAGCAGAAAGATGACTGTCTTTGCTTGTAGATAGTTTCTCCAACTAGAGATGAGGATTACAGCAACGACACAAAGCTCATTCTCAGTCATAGTACAAAGCTAAGAACCATGAAATAAATCCCGTTCTCCTCCGTGAACGACGGAGGAATATTAGCAAGTTAAAGCCAGCAAATCCACTAGGCACTTTACACAGAAGGCAGGGAAGGACAAAGAATGCGAAAATATGAACAGAGATTATGTCGTTTCATCAATCTCAGACTCGGAAAGAAAAATAGACGACGCGTTGAGTACAAGAAATGCTTGACATGGCTAAAACATTGGGTAAGAACAACCAGCAGTACATGAACAGACAGACCTTAGATTGTTAAGCAAGTCTGACATCCGTGGCTTTCTTCCCCTCGAGGCACTTTGTGATGTACCCATCTCCCTCAAGCCCTCTACTTAAATCGCATGAAACCATTTCAGCATCACCAGACGACAAAGTCTTCGTCTCTTTGTCCTCCTTTGCAGACTTATCAACTTCACCTGATATATCAGTTCTGTGCATGCTACTCAAAAGGAAAAGCCAGTGCTTGGAGACACAGGCACAGGAACTCCTTTCTCTACCACTGGAAGCCGTCTGAAGATCTCAAGAGGCATTCATCGGGGAGTTCCTCGATGGACGATAGTTGTTCCCGCTCATACTCATAAGGGCTGACGGCATATGAGCCACATACGCGAGCCCGCTTGAGGGAAGGGCAATACATGTCCATACTGGAACCCATCGAGCACAACTGATCCAAGTCGATAGAACTCGTGCATAAAGATCCACAACCGAAGAATTGATCTTCACCTATAAAACCAATTATAAACAAGTCTGATGAGTTAAATCTGGCCAAGTGTTCAAACATAAACCCGGTAACCCAACCTCCTGATTACACGATCTAACACAGCAACAACAAAAAATCCAGTTTCATCTTAAGACACGAAGCTACTTCTTAATTGTTAGCCTCAGCAGAAGATCAAATCACGAATTGATCTTTGCATCTACCAACAAAAACAGAAAGAGGGTATCGATAAAAACAAATGAGATCTCCTTTAATCAGAAGCAAATACATCTTAAACTATGAGTCATCAAGTACTCAGTCCTCATACTTTATGTGCTGCCAGAAACCAAACACGCCCAAATTCAACACCCAGATCAAGAAACAAAATGAAACTGCGACAACTCCCCAGCATTTCTTCAACCAGAGAACCCAGTAACCAAACAAATACAACCCAGAAAACGTTTCACTCCATCTCAAGAGGCCCCCAAAAAAAAAGCGAGAAGCTTTTACCTCCACAAGCATGGCTGATCCCCAAAAGAAGAAGCTTTATCGAAGGAGACAATGACGAGATTAAACACCTAGAAAAAGACAGCAATATAGACGAAACCCGGTAGGTCTTCAGCACATGGATGCATTTACAAGATCGAGCGAGTTCTCAAAGAACATGAAAGAGCCAAGAACCCCAACAAGCAGGGCAAAAAAAAAAATCAACGCCGTCGATCACAGCGATGATGACGCATTTGCCGCTTCCACGCTCGTTCAATTGATCGGAGCGCGCACGATAATCACAGTACATAGCGATTGCAAAAGCTTCGAGAGGGAGGGAGACAGAGAGCGACTAACCCGACGGTCCCGAGCCGCGAGGAAGAAAGGGTAATGCTTGAGAGGCACCAGGGCTAGCTTGTACAACCTGTTTCACACCCCCAGCACCACCGTCGCCACCGCAGCCGCAGCCGCAGCCGCCTTTCTCCTTTCCACCCCCAGCACCACCGTCGCCCCTGAGAATAGAGAAATCTGAGCAGAGGAGGAAACGGATTTGAGGAGGCCGATGAAGGACGCCGTCGCAGCTCGGCGAAGAATCGAGGAGAGGCTGACAGTCGGCGATTTCAGGCGACCCCAGAGCGCGCGCGCGAGAGAGCAGAGGAGAGTCGAGTCTAAGAAGAGAGAGAAATGCAAGTATCAAAATGAAAATTTGCGTTGTTTTTTTTAAGAAAACGCGCGCTCATAATTTTACCTGCAATCAAACGTGGACATTTATGGCCGTTGGATCGGAACAGACGGCCGGATTTAAAAGCATGTTACTCCTATCATAACCCTACTATGGCAAGGACCCAAACGATATCTGAATTTCCTAGCATCAAGAATTATATATTATGATTGATCTAAATCGTTCAATTCAAAATGAACAGTTCAAATCAATCTACATCATTTATCACTAAAAAAATCATGAATTAATTTAGGTCATCCATTTTAAATTAAACAGTCTAAATTTAATGCCACTCATAACATTATGTTAGAAAATCACTAGAGTGAGAGCCAGATCCCCTACCCTAATGTCAGGAGATCCCGCTCTCAAGACCCTTGATCTTCCTCTTTTATCATCGGGCAGGGGATTTCGATCCGAGTGGGATTTTTTTCAAATTAAGCTTAAAAAAATAAAAATTATCAAAATAGGTCAGAAAAAAAAATTATTTATCGGAATGGGTGTTGTTCGACACCCCTCGATAGTCAAATGCTGAGCAAAGCTTTGCTCGACACTCAAACTGCTGAGTAAAGAGTTGCTTTATTTTTTTAAAAAAATTAAAAATAAAAACAAGAAAAAAATGATTTGGAGGTGGTTTTGACCTATTTTCGTTAAAAAAAAATTTAAATCAAACCGAGAAAAAAAAAAAGTCTTTCCAAAACTCGGTGTATTTTATGTAGATTGAGCAATGCATTTCTATTTTTAAATTTTTTTTTCTTGTTTTCTTTTAATCATTTTTTATTATTCAATTTGTTACACGTGAGCTAATCTTCTCCATTGTCCACTGCTTGGTCGTAATGCCATCGACAGTTGCGCTGGCAAATAAGTCTACGTAGCAAACTTCCTCGGCGTTGGTAGAAAAAACTCAAGTCGTGCACGATGATAATGCATATCGACCACGAGAAAATCTAGCGAATGAGCAAGGCGATGCGATGCAATGCATTAATCGAGCCAGAACGCCTGCCTAGATTGAAATCCATGGTAAACTCGATGAATCCCACCGACGCCAAAGGAACGATGCAATTAGATTCTGGCAAAAAAAAAAATCGTGCGACATTCAACTTAAACGCACCTCGCAACTCGTGCTAGCCCGTCATGTCCAATATCTGTAATCAGGTTGAGTCAATTTTGTTGAATAGCAATGCACTTTTGCCAAAAAGGGTTTTGCCCAATAATCTCATGTCATTTCGGGTTAGAGATTACTGGGCCTTTGTACTCAGGATTCGGTATTCTATCGTCACGTATCTACAGGCCCCCGGTTGTATCTTTGACATTCTCAATTTTAAAATCACGCGCAAATGCTTCGTGAAAACGAATTCTCTCTATCAGGGGTATACTCTTTGGTCTCGCTCTTCCGCACTCCGGCCCAATTTCGCAAAGACTTAATATCACGTGTACAAAAAGAAAATACTCCAAAAATTAATTTAATTTTTTTTAAAAAAAATCCTATGAAAAATACTCGCGATTCGCAAGTAGGAATACAAGCAAAAAAAAAAACGATTTGTTTTTTTAATTGTTTTAGGCGCCCGCAAACCCATACTCAATACATATTTCACAACCAAAAGTGATAAAAAAAAAAATTACCTTGTTTTGCTATAATAATAATAGTAATAATAATGATAAAAGCACGCGTGCAAACGGTGAACTCCACCCAAAAACTGCAGCTTTTGGATTTGATTTACAGCTAAAATGGACCCCAAGCAGCAAGTAAACCTTTCTAAAGACCTGCGGTAAAATTTAGCTCTAAACAGTGAGCGAATTGATCGTAATCGACGTGGAACAGAATCTGAACAGTAGCTAATCAGCACGGCACAGCAATGGCATTGGGATGGCGGCTGCAGAGGCGGATCTCAGGAGGGCGGTGGCTCGTGTTGGCTTCGGCGGAGTGTCTCGCGTGTCCAGCCCGGCGACAGGAGAGAGGCACAGTGAATAGACCAATGGCAACGAGAAAGATGAAGCATTGGTCTATTCACGTTAGAACTCAAACATATGAAAAAAAAAAAAGAAAGGATAATCTTTTGTCCTTTTCCTCTTCCTCTGGCAGAGAAAGTCGACCGATTTGTGCCCGATTCTTCTTTGAAGGCGAGAATTGCAGTAGTGGGAGCCTTCTCCGTGGTTCCTTGATCTCAGTGCCGAGAGTCTCGTTATGATTAAAAAATATTGAGAGCTCATCAAACGTCACGTCATTCAGTAGAAGGCCATTCAATTTTTGATAAGTGACACTGTATGGGCCCAGTCTTTTTTACCCACATTTTCTATTCCCTAAATACCCTCATCTTTCAAACTTGAGACCTTCAAGTCTATCTGCCCCCTCTTTCGTGAACCCTTCATCTCCCTCGCCGCGTGTCCTCGCGTCTCGCGATCGGTGGCTCGGCCCACGTTTCCCTCGCCGCCACCTGCAGACAAACCATTTCAGCAATCTGCAGCATGTTTTCAGGGTGGATACCGGTGGGCCGCTCTCGAAAGCTCCAATGTTCAATCTCTTGACTCAGGGGCAAAGCGGAGAAGACAGCAGTGACAGGATTGTAAACGTAAGGGGATTTGGGAACTGCATTATGGTTCTTGGAGGCGCGGCTCGAGAATTAACAGAGGATGTCAATTTAGAAGCCGTTAAAAAGGAGAGATAGGGGTCACAGGCGCACTGGGCAAGGGTTGCCTCGCCCTCGACGCCGGATAGGACGGCGACCCTTGGCCAGGCCCTCGTCGGCCGCGGCGAGGCGACCCTCGCCCCGTCCCCGCCGGACAACCCGGTCCAAGACAGGCTGTCGGCTCACGAGCTCGCGAAGCTACCTACGGTCATCGGGAAGGAGCTAGCGGCGGAGCATGGGTGTTCACGATTTGCAGAAATTTGGAGAGAGAAAGTGGAATTCGAAAGGCAGAGAGTTACAGAGGAGAGAGAGTGAGATTTGCAGAAATTTTGGAGAGAGAGAACGTGGGAGTTGAGGGCATTTACGGAAGGCTAATAGTGAATGGAAAATAAATTTTAAAAAAATCTGAAATATGGGATCCGCAAGCCACATGGCCATTTTTGAGTGGAATGCTATAGAAATGTGTTGGACTCAGAGAGCACCGAATATTTTCTCGTATGAGAGCTTTCTTCGGGTATTTCTCCAGCACCTCTGCGAACCCCCACTCTATCTTCCCAACGTTTCGCTAGAACGATCGGCAAAATTATGTCGTCTATTCTCAAACCCCTAATGGCCGTGTCTTCTAATGAATGACCTCAAAATCTGCCATGTTTAACAATGATTAAAACCTAAATCCAAAAATTAAATATTCTCATATTTGTCCCGTATGTATGTTGGGTCTAGACTTGTTGATAACTTATAAATAGTATCGATCCTTTTCACAATCGTTGTAGGGCAATCCCAACATTTGACCATACTTAAATATTTTTTTTAATGAAAATGACTTGTATCTAGACATGACCGCGGGCCAGTTTGGATCCGAAATCGACCCGTTGATTGAGCCCTCTGGTTTCGACACAGAATCGGCCCAGCCCCTCACGAGCCAGTTAGGGTTCAACAAAATGTCGAAACCGGCCAAATAGCCATTGGGCCCACCTTTAAAAAAAGTGCTGATTTTTTTTTCATTTTTTCTTAATTAATTAAAATTATGACTGAGTCGTCATTTTATAAGATGATGCTCCTTTTTTCCTCTACTTGTTGACCGATGTTGGATTTTTGTGCTAGTCATGAGCCACAAGAAGATGAGGGAAGAGTTCCACATTGTTTGGTGAGAAAGAGAGATACACAAAAATACCTTTTAAAGAGCCAGGATGAGGGCTGAAGGTCTAAGCAAGGAATCTAGCATCGATTGTTTAGTGGGAATTACGAGTGGAATGCTTCTTGAAGATGCTTAGTGACTGAGATGAAGTTAGTCGCTTCTCTTGACTCAATGGCTCGAATAAAGTTTAGTTTAGTAAAGAAAATTTTTTTAGGGCACTTGCGTGTCCAAGCTAGAGTCAATTCCTCCCAAATGTATAATTTAATTATAATTTAATTATTCATTATTTAAATTTAAAAATCAAACTGAAACTGGCCCTTGAACCGGTGAACCGCCTTGAAACGGCCTGGAACCCTTGGGCTAGTTCCGATTCAGTGTTGGCCACAAATCGGAATCGACGATTTCAAAACCGTGACCATGTCTACTTGTATCCAATATGAGACTAGAACAAATTAACAGGATCAATATCGACCCAACCTATACACTTGCCACATCTAGCTAGACGCACCTTCTGACGTGCACAAGCCACATACATTAGGGAAACCATGGAAATGAAAAGATCCAATTATTGAGTTGCCTTTTGACAAAGCACAATAAGTAGTCAACAAGCATAATGCAACGCTTAACCCATCACACACCCAATAAGACATCATTATCTTTATAAAGTGATTGGCTTACACTTATTAACGCAACCAATAATTTTATAATGTCGAAAAAGTTGTCAATGCAACGGAAATGAGCTGCCTCTACATTGGAAAAATAGGATTTTAATAAATAAATAAACATTATTTCCCTCCATTCTCAACATTTGCTCCAATTTCTCATTAATATAATGTAAGTGCTTGTGTCTTTCAAAGGACAAAGCATATGCTCTAATGATGCTTCACAGAACACCGTTAAATCCCAAATTTTTGCTAATCGAAAGACTGTCGGCAAAACAAAAAGTGATCTTTAAGCTTCAAATCCATGCATTATCCTCCTGCCAAACTCGAGATGCATGAATATGCAAATTATGTGCAAAAGGCCATTCATCTCTCCTCAAGATAACATTCTTTTAATTCAATGTATTGAGCCTCCTGATTCGAGGTTCATTGAATATTCGCGTTGGAGAGAAATTAAATGCAAACAAAATTGTCCGGGGCACGAAAGAGAAATTATCATATTTAATAATTTTTCATAATAATATGAAAAACAGGTGAGAGCGCGACATCTATGTTAGAATTTGAAAGAAAAAGGTTCCGTTGATGAGATTACATGCTTTTATTTTGTATTTGATGAGATAAACTTTATCAACTATTATAAGTGTGTGAGCTACAATGATAATATTTCATGTCATGCCTAAATGAAGATAGAACCTAGGTCGATATATGATTAATTAAATAAAAATGGATAATAAACTCACGGAATTTTCTCCTTTTTTAATTTTTTTTTTTTTAGTGATCACACGTGACAAGGAGGTCTCTATATATTTTTAATCTCTAATTTGCCCCTCCTTTTATTTTCCCCAGAGAGTGTAAAGGCAATTACTTGGGCAAAAGCGAACGTTGGGCGTGCCGTTCGAGAGACAATCTTGTGTTTGCCTGTTTATCGCGATTTGCATAAAAGTGATATGATTCCGTTTCTTATTTATGTCCCTTTTAATCATTTTCTATCATAGAATGGACATTTCTATAAAATGACTTTTGATGAATGAAGAATTCCTTAAAAAGTATTATTTTAATTTTCCTTTTCTCGTGTGATTTGGAACCCAAAAAAAACATGAAAGATCACATCCATTCACTTATTGGTGCGTATCTCGTTTCGCACATTTATACAGCAAGCCTGCACTTATATCGGAAGAAAAACACAACGAATTATTCTCTGGCAATCAAAGGCGAATTGATTTGGTTTTAGAAGTAAGAATATGAATGATTCAAATACATTTTAGGCAGCACTCAATAATGCAAAAAATGAGATACCAGATAGCGGCAGGTTATATAAATAGTGATCAATAACTGTCAAATAATGTAAGATAAAAGTTGGCAGGTTTGGAATGCTAATGCCGAACATTATGTCTCAAAGCCGAAGGCTAAATATGAATAATGATTGATAAAGTTCAAATAATATGAATCATTATTGAAAAGGGAAATGGTAGTTTTGGGAGGTGTCACATGTAAGGTATCTTTCTTTTTTTTTTTTTCGAGGGGCATCAATAATTATTGCAGTTCAGGCCCTCAGTTGGACCGGTCTTGGTCCAATTCCCAGAGCAACTTAGTTTCAAACCCCGTGTCAGATGAGTACACATACATAACTGAGAAAAATCCAGACCTGCCTCAAACCCACAAAAGAAAAAATAAAAAAAGGAGAGATGAAATTGTAATTTTTTTATAAAAAAAAATGCAAAAGAGTTATTCAATTTTGTGCAGGAAAGATGTGGCTTGAATGAACAGTGCACAAGGGGACATGGCTCTATGCAATGGTTTTTGCTGTCTCCAATGCCATTTTCTCTGAGCTCTGTTCTGTTCTGACCAATCTTTGGCTTCTGTGAGGGGTGAGAAACCCAGGATAGATTCATAGTTTGCAGTTAAGAAAAAAGATTAGCATGGACAACACATAAAACAAAAAGAAATTACCACAGCCCAAGAAAAATTATTAAACTAAGCATATAGGATATTGCATTGTGCTTCAGCCAACCTGCACACTCCTTTTGAAGCAATTCTTGTGGGTCTCTCTCTCTCTCTCTCTCTCTCTCTCTCTCTGTTTTTCTTTCTTTTTTTATTGTTCAAAGCCTCTCAGATCCAACCCATACATCCGATTCCCACCCTGTACAGCTTGTTTATTCAAACCAAAACCACAGGGAGAGAGAGACAGAGAGATGATTGGATACTTTCTTGTTTGCCTGAGAAGTGAAACGAGTTTGAGAGGTCAGTTCTAATCATTTCCCAACTGTATCTTGGGCACCCATTTTGTCTTGTTTTATTGATGTGTAATGAACTTACTCATGATCTGTCAACGCAAGCCTTTATCTTTGCTTTGTTTGCAATGATTGTGTAGGATTCAAAGAAAGTAACTTTTGATCCTCCCCCTATCTTTAACTCTCAAAGTGATTTTAAATGCCATCGATTGATTGTGTTCCAGAGCAAAAAGCTTGTTGCTCAACGTTTCCGTTTCTTCGTGTTGTATCCTTCAACTGAAGCCGATAACACTCGGTCAAAAAAAAAAAACCCTGTTTCCAGGTGCAGAGGCAAACTGTTCGGGCTTGTGACTCTGCCGCTAGTCTGAAAGAGACAAGGCCTCCACATTGAGAGGTGGAACATCACATGCAGTTGCAGATGATTTATCCCCTGCTTTGGATGCCACTGTTGCATTACATCTTCTTGCGCCAGAGTCTCTTGCTTTCAGCCACTCAACTTGAAGCATCTGTCAGTATAAGATGTTGGAAAGAATCTTCAGAACATGCCCAGTTTCTCTCTGGAGAAAGGCCCGGTGGATGTGAAAGCTTTCTCAACTTCAGAGCCTGTGAGGGCATTTAAAAATTGCATTTTGCGAAGTGGGTATTGTTTCTTAGAAGAAGATAAATTGCAGATCCTTAAGAGGTAGTGAAGTGAAGATTCATTTGACGTTTGAGGATGGACTTGGATGATAAACCAGCCAAAACTTCCTCCAGTCTCTTCAAGGATGCTCTAGCACATGAGGTTTCAGTTTCAGCCGCATCAGGCCTCACCATCAAGATTGCTAATTCCATCAGGAACTCTGGTAAGGATGTCTTGGCACCGATTGGCTCTAAAGTAGAAGAATCACTGTGTGCAAACATAAAGAGCTCCATTGAATCATACGAGTATAATTCCCCTTCCCTTGTGTCCCCACCTTCATCAGCATTTGTCTCAGCCTTGCAATCCCCATACATATCTCCAAGGGCCTTGACACCAACAGCCACAAATAATTCCGCCCCCGCGGAGGACCCGGCTCCTCCGGCAGATCCATCTCCGCCTGGATCATTCCGCGGAGCCGGGTCGCATTCAGATGACATCCCGAGCAGCTCATACACTCCCCCGTCTGACCAATACGAATTCTCCGATGACCTGTATGATCCTAAGCTCAAATTCGTCACCTGCGTCTCTGAACCGGCGCCACCCCGAGTCTCATTCTCCTTCCCGGTCCCACGGATTTCCTTCGGCAAAGGGGCACTTTCTCCGGCTGCTAACGCCAAGCTGAGGAGCTGTGATGTGTTCATAGGATCCCATGGGCAGAACCCGAATCTGGTGAGGTTTTGCAAGTGGCTCAAGTCAGAGCTTGAGCTCCAGGGAATTGCATGTTTTGTGGCCGATAGAGCAAAGTACTCAGATGGTCAGAGTCATGAGATTGCGGATAGGGTGATTTGCTCAGTGACATTTGGAATAGTGGTTGTTGCCAGTTCCAGCTTTATGAATCCTCTTAGCTTGGAGGAGATAAGATTCTTCGCTCAAAAGAAGAACTTGGTTCCATTGTTCTTTGACACGGGCCCTGCTGAAGTCACGGGCCTACTAAATTCCAAGACGACTGATAAAGAATGCAGAGAAGCCATTGATGGACTAATCAAGTGCCACGAGTTCAAGCTTGAAGCAAATGAAGGCAATTGGAGAAGCTGTATAGCGAGGGCCGCCAGGATTTTGAGAGCAAAACTTGGGCGCACAAGCATGGCCGACAAGGACATTGAAGCATTTGAGGAAATGCCCTTCCCAAGAAACAGATATTTCGTCGGAAGAGAGAGAGAGCTCTCGGAGATTGAGAATGCGTTATTTGGACTTGCAGATAGTTTCGAGCAAGAATACACAATGCCCCCTACTAAAGGAGAAGCGAGTGGGCAATCTGAAGGGCTTGCAGACGAGGAGAGCGAAACGACTACGACAAGAGGAGGAAGATTCATCAGTCTAGACGTGCAAAAGTGCAAAGAACCAAAGTTGGAGGCTTGGGCAGAGCCAACTTTGGGAAGGAACTCTTTGAAGAGATTGAAGCACAAGAAGTCGAAGAGTGGGAGCTACAAAAGTTTGGGCAGCAGTGTGGTCTGCCTCAATGGCGTTCCTGGCATTGGGAAGACAGAGCTTGCTCTGGAATTTGCTTACAGGTACTCTCAAAGATATAAAATGGTGCTATGGGTGGGTGGAGAGGCTCGATATTTTAGGCAGAATATCTTGAATCTGTCGCTCAATATGGGCTTAGATGTAAGCGCTGATGCCGAAAAGGAAAGAGGACGTATCCGAAGCTTCGAGGAGCAAGAATCTGAAGCGTTCAAAAGAGTTAAGAGAGAGTTGTTCCGTGACATGCCTTACTTGCTAATCATTGACAATCTGGAAACTGAGAGTGAATGGTGGGAAGGTAAGGACTTGCACGATTTGATTCCAAGAAACACCGGGGGATCCCATGTGATCATAACGACGCGGCTACCCAAAATCATGAACTTTGATTTGATACAGATTTCACCTCTGCCCTTGTCTGATGCGATGATCCTGATGAGAGGGAGAAGGAAGAGAGACTATCCAGCTCAGGAGCTCGAGGTTCTGCGGAAGTTTGATGAGAAGCTAGGGAGGTTGAGTTATGGAATGTGGATTATCGGATCGATACTATCTGAACTTGCCATTTCCCCATCTGCACTCTACGAAGCAGTGAACAAAGTCCCGCTCGATGGCTCTTCTAGTAACACTTCCTATGTAAGCCTTAGCGATGAACAATTCCGCAAAAACAATCCTTTCCTCGTCAAAGTCCTGTTCTTTTGCTTCAATATCTTAGAGCAAACCAGTGTGAGGAGGAACCTTATGGCATCAAAAATGCTACTTGTTGGTGCTTGGTTTGCCCCGGCACCAATCTCAGTGAGTCTGCTCGCCTCAGCTGCAAAGAGTATGCCAGCCAGTGGGAACCAGTTGCATTGGACCAAGTTGTTCGGTTTCAGCTGCTGTTTGGCACCCAAAACCTGGAAAAGCGAGGAAGATTCGGCTCTCCTTCTAGTCAAACTTGGGCTAGCGCGAACAGCTAATAGGCAACCAGGGTACTGGATCCAGTTCGACGCCATAACTCAACTATTTGCACGAAGAAAAGATGGTTTGCTTGCCGCCAAAGCAACAGTTCAAGGCATGAGGAAATTCAGCAATCCGGTTCTGAACTCTGATCACCTCTGGTCTTGTGCATTCCTAGTCTTTGGATTCAAGTCTGAGCCCCCTCTAGTCCAACTGAAGGCAATTGACATGGTTCTGTTCATAAAAAAGACAGCCTTGCCCCTAGCAATCAGGGCATTCGCGACCTTCTCGAGATGCAACTCGGCATTGGAGCTCCTAAAAGTATGTACGAACGTGCTCGAGGAAGTGGAGAAGTCGTTCGCGTCCCAAATACAGGACTGGTGCCACGGCTCACTCTGTTGGAAGAAATCCTTGAATCCAAGAAGCCAAAGGGTAGACGAGTACGTGTGGCAGGACGTGACGCTTTTGAAAGCGGCGCTCTTGGAGACCAGAGCCAAATTGCTGCTCAGGGGCGGTCTCTTCGACAGTGGTGAAGATCTGTGTAGGACTTGCGTTAGTATTAGGACGGTGATGCTCGGGCATAACCATGCCCTGACCCTTGCCGCTCAAGAGACATTGGCCAAGCTAGTGAGGATGAGAAGCAAGATCTGACGCTCGCTCTTGACGAAAAAACAGAGCCATGTTCGTGGTCGATTGAGCACAGTTTTGTTGTAAAAAGCACTGTAACCACGTTAGTTTAGATGCAAGATCAGAGTACTCACTAACACTTCCACCCTTGTTAGACATTTCTTTCACATTGACGGGAATAGTAGTTTTTCGTTCATTATTCTCCTGCATTCCTTTTCTCAGGAAACAGAGAAAATCGTGAGAAAGCGAGACTAAGAGCACACGAAGCTTTTCGTAGCTATGCACCGCCTCAAGCGTCTCCGACATAGTTATCTCCCACATACCAATGCGTATTTTAGCTGATCGAACTCCATCTTCCCCTCTCTTTTTTACCCTTTTTCGCCGGAAGAGGTGGAAGAAGTCTGAAACTAATATATGCAGACGTTCATGTTCCATTGTTATCTGCAAGTTCCAGTTGCTGATAAATATGATCTGCCGCCATATAGCCGTATAGGCAACAGCCATAACAGCAGAGGGCGAGACTTGAGAGGAACTTGAGCATTACAATACATTTCAGATCAAACAAGTCAAATGTTTTTGTTTTCTCACGAATCAAATCACACGTCAATCTCGATGCAGCAGCCAAAAACCCTCAAGAGTCCTTAAAATTTTTCTAACACAACAATCTCACTCCCATGACCATTTCCCATGACCATTTCCAGAAAAATGAGGATCTCTCTTGTTCCTGGTGTGACATCAAGAATCTAAATGAGAAAACCAGCTGAGAAAATTGCAAACTAAAAGTCAAAGTCAAAACCTTCTTAGAGGGAACAAACAACCCTTCAAATCCACACTTAGTCATGCCTCAAACCAATCTCAAAACTTCTGGTTTGTGCCAACCAACCGCCACATACAAAACCAAGAACAAAAAGCCAACCGCACTCCACCAGTCAAGACCCGCAGGAATCGATCATTCTCAGCAATTTTCACTCAATCAATCGGTCTCCAAGTCCCGTTTTCGCAAGAGATCCACACTGTACCCAAATCCGGGTGAGGACGTGGACCGACCCGCGACCCGATCAGGCCTTGAGAGGCCGCTTCATTCTCATCAAGAAACAACCCGTAGGGGCTCCTCAACACGCCGTGAACCCCACAGAGCAACGACCCGGCTCCGATCCCGATCACCAGATTCTCCACACGACCCACGAGCCAGATCGCCAACAGCGACACCAGGACGAGAGCGCACATTACCAACCGATCGTTCAATTGGTGACCCGAGACCATCAACGGGTCTTCCCTGAAGAAATGGAAGACCAGCCAGAGGGCGAACACGGAGGCGAAGACGATCAGAGAGAAAGGGGCTCCGATCAGAGACACGAGGGCGCACGAAGCGATCACGATGGCGTAGTTGACGCGGAAGTAGACGAAGTTCTTGCGGATCCGGGCCAGCGCGTCGGATAAGGATCCGGGCCGGTCGAATGAGCCGGCGGCGACGAACTCGGGCCAGGGGCGGTGGTGGGAGATGGTGGCGGAGAAGTTGTGGATGGACCGGGAGATGACGTCGGAAATGGAGATGGGTATGGTGGTGTAGGTGGTGGCGCCGCCGGCGGTGGAGCCCGGGTCCTTGGGGTGGGTTGCATTTGGGGTTTGCATTGGGGAAGGGTTGGTGGGGAGATTGCGCTGACCGGTTTGACCTCAACGACCGTTCAAACTGTCAAAGCCTCTTCTCTTGTGACGCGAATGACCGCCTTTTTTTTTTTGGTCAAACATGTAAGAATTTGACCAAAAAAAAGGTCAAGAAAATATTGCCCAAAAAAAAAAATAGTCAAGAAAATGTTAAATAACGGTCTTTAAAATTAATGGGATATGTTCAGAGTAAGTATTAAAACTTATCATAAAAGTGTAATTGAGTCTTAAAATTTACAAAAAGTATAATCGAGTCCTAAAATTTATCAAATTGGTACAATCGAGTTATTTCGTTAACACCATCAAATTAAATAATGAAAAATGATGACGTCGTATTTAAAATTAATTTCTCTCTCCTACATAATATTTTTTTATTATTGTTTTCATTTTAAGATCTTATTTAAATTAATTAAAAATCAAGAAAAAGGCTAAAAATTAAATTTAAAAATAAAAAAAAATAAAAAAAGAATAGGCCACCGCCCAATGTCAAAGGAGCCGATGGAGGTCACCAACCTTGGCCAAGGGTAGTCGGCCGTCGCCAGCCCGAGGCGAGGGCTGACGAGCTTCGCCCGCTCGGCTCGCCCAATTTTGGTTTCCTCAACCCTATCTAGGTTCAAATGCAACGAGAAAGTCCATCAATGAGAAAAGAACATGATGGAAAAGAATATTATCAATGCAATAAGGGATTATGATATAAATGGTTCCTAAACTTTCGCAGAATATGTAATGTGGTCCATGATCTTTTAATTTGTTCTGTGGTCCTTGAACTTTAGTCTAATTTTCAATATGATCCATGAACTTTTAGTTTGTTCAATATGGTCCCTAGGTTTATACTCGATGTTCAATCATGAACAATAGAGAAATGTTCAATATAGTCCTTTTATTAATTTAAGATCATTGATAATAATAAATATTTTCCTATAGTATATGGACTAAATTGAATATGTACTAAAAGTTCATGGACTAAATTGAACAAGACAAAAGTTGAGAAATCAAATCGCACATTGAACTAAAGTTCATGGATTATATTGAACAAATTAAAAATTCAGGGATCATATTACACATTCTACCAAAATTCAAAAACTATTTATGTCATTTTCCCATGCCCTCACGCTTCTTACTCTATCTCTTCGTGCCTCTTCTCTTTGCCTTCTCTTTCACCAGCCTAGGAATCACAGTCAAACGAAACGAAAAGAACTCAAACTTCCGGAGGTGGGTCTGTTAAAAATTTTGCAGGGGGCGAAAGAGATAAATTTTTCCCCTTTTTTTGCTTCTTTACTCACGGTCAGTCTCAGAAAGATACATCTGCGATGAGCCAGGAAGGTGAAAAAAACTCAGCAGGATGGTTGCGTTTTATCTTCCATAAGGCTGCCCAGGAAGCATATGAACCTAGATCTGCGTTGAAACATATGAATGCAGAGATTGAACTTAATCTCTTTTTGCACATCTCTGTCCTTGGTGATGTGATGGACTTTCTCGTTGCATTTGAACCCAGATATGGGTTTGGATTGAGGAAACCCAGATTAGGGCGAGCCAGGCGAGCGAGGCTCGCCGGCCTTCGCCTCGGGCTGGCGGCAGCCGGCCACCCTTGGCCAGGTCTGGCGATGGGTGACGACAACCTAGCCTCACCGGCAAGGCCTACCCAACTGTTCTCTTTCATTTTTTATTTTTTATTTTTGGTTTTGTTTTTTCTTTTTTAAAATAAACTTTTAGCCTTTTCTTGATATTTTACTTAATTTAAATAAGATTTGAAAACAAAAATAATAATATATGCCACATAGGGAGAGAAATTAATTTTTACTTGTCATGCCAGCATTTTCCGTTAGTTACATTAACGATGTTAATGAAATTAACCAATTGCATTGATTTGACGAATTTTAAGAGTCAATTGCATCTTTTGTAAGTTTTAGGACTCAATTGCACTTTTTCGACAAATTTTAATACTTCCACTGAACATATCCCAAAATTAATTGCTTCAAATGAGATCAGTAGTCAAAAAGAGCACCACGATATAAGATGTAGATATGGTCGTTCTTCGTCTATGAAAATAGAAAAAATTTGAGCCTCCATCGCAACATGGTAAACTATACTTTGATCAGTGTTGTGGGGCGGGTCGTACCTAGACTAGTAACCTTTGATCGCGCCGCGCCGCATTCCCCTCTCGAGAGTCTTGAGAAAGGCAACGCAGCGCCGAACACTCCCATTCACTTGTCTTCATGGCTGCGACACTGCCTCATTCCTCCAGCCCTAATGTACATGTGCCATTTTTTCCTGAGATGGTGCAAAACGCGCGCAGAGCTCTCCTATCTCCAGAAAGGCAAGGCGGTAGTAGTTTACAGGACTGAAAATGCAATTATACCAAATCAACCAAGGAAAAACTAAGCAGAACGTTCAAACGGCTCAAAACACCACCATCTACACTGCCGCCCAAGCACCTATGTGCTGTATTGGAAAGCAGTATGGCGATTTCAACTCTGATCATGTAGAGTTGTCCATAGGAGAAAGCAGAAAAATAGAAGTGTAATGGCATTATTTTTAACTTGAATATTGAATTCATTACAGCACACTGGATTATTTGCATAGATCTGGCAGTGCACCAGGATTACATCCCACATTGCCTTTTCCTGACCCTCCAAACACAACCTAAAACCCGACGATAGGCATAATCAGACTAAACATTGAACATTTGCAACCGTTATATACCAAGAAAAGTCCTGATATCCCTGATCATTTGACAACCAAAATGATTTGAAAAGCCTGCTTACCCTTCAGTACAAATGAGAAGAGACTTGACAAGAGTATATATCCTAACAAGCTGAGTAATTGATACTCCGTGCCACCATTACTTTCTTCTCCACCATTAACCGCCGGGAAAGAGAAAAAATACAACAATAATGACGCACAAATGCAGAGAAAACTTGCTTAGCCTTTTGTTCGGCTGTTCTTTTCCTCAATTCCGGACTGAGAGAACCTGTGTCGAAGAATTTCCAAAACTTCTTCCATTTTCACGTCTCTGACAGCCAAAAGAACCATGGAATGATAAAGCACATCTGCCATCTCTGATGCAGTGCGTGCCTTATCTTCGTTCTCTTCAAGCGTTCGACACAACTCATCTGCCTCTTCCCTGGAAATGAAGCTTAGGTCTTAGGAACAACTATTTGACCCATAATGTTAACTGCTGCAATTTCCAGATTAATACACCATTGGACGTTCATTCTATCTTTCACTTCCTTGATCTAACGGAATAATAAGGTCCATATAAATTACAGGTGCAGGACAAGTTACAGATATAAAAAGCAATTTGGTAAAACTGTTGGCTTTCAGAACTTAATCAACCACTTTACCCGTCTTTCTCAAGAAAGAGAGATTTCAAGAAACAGAACTTCAAGATGGCATATATTAGTTTCTCCATAGTACCTGACTTTTGAGCACAGCAACTTGTTATCATGTAATAAGCGTTTTGTCCAGGAGGGTTTCCCATCTTGTGATTTTGCCGATTCAGCTTTTCGTCTTGAGATAGTAGACTCTAATGAGTACAAGGTAGACAAAGCCAGTTCATTTCTCGTGACCTAGCACCATTTAATTTATTCTCATTAGATTTCAGGACCTAGCAACATTAATTAGTATATTCACAGAAGTATAGCATAGTCAACCTGGGAAGGTTCCAGTATATCCTCTATTGACGAGAAATAGCATGTCTCAGACCCAGTGTGGCAAGTAGGTCCATCAGGTTTCCCAAGATATATTATCTGGAAAAATTAAATAACACTTTCTTGAACTAGATCAAACTAGACAAAAGGGCAATTAGAAAGATATGACAACAACTTTGAACTTACAGAATCTCTATCACAGTCAAGAAAGACATCAGATATATTGATGAAGTTCTTAGAGGTTTCTCCTTTTGTCCAGAGACTTGATCTGGACCGGCTGTAAAATGTAGCCTTACGAGAGGAGATAGTTTTAGCCAATGCATCTCTGTTCACAAATCCTTGCATCAAGATGGCTCCAGTGTCTACATTTTGAGCTATTACCACAGCCAAACCTTTATCATCCCATTTTATACTGTCTAACAGTGTGCCCACCTACAAGAATCTATTAAATTTTCATTCACAAATTCCAAATCACTTGATGGGCAAGACTTATAGGATAATTAAAAAGTACATAGATGTTAAATAGATATACCGTCGACTTTGTATCAATGAAAATAGCAATATTCCCAACATAAAACCTATTCAAAGCAGGTTCATAGGTAACTTCCCCCAAAAAGACTGTACATATACATACGTTTTGATCCACAGAAGACAATGTATCCAAACCTACATTTTTCACAAATACTTCGATTGTGTGACAATCATGAACAATATGGAGTCTAGATGTAGCTCGAAGATAACTGAAGCAAATATCATCGGGCAACGATAAACACCTTCAAAAGAGATTAACGAGTCAAGTGAGAAACCCACCCATTAGGTTATCTTCTCCGTCTTTTCTTTTCCAGACAAGTAACGACAACTACCAACTAAGAATGGTAGTCATCTGACTATGTCTGGGTGCCACATTCTGAGCTATCGCCACAGCCAAACCTTTATCATCCCATTTTACACAGTCTAACGGTGTGTCCACCTATAAGAATCTATTTGCAAATTTTCAACTCACTGGATGTACAAGACTTAAGGCAGTCAACATCAACATCAACAACACCTTTATCCCAAACTAGTTGGGATCGGCGGTTGATGAACCCTAAAGATTCATAAAATAAAAGCAAAACACTTAAAGCAGACAAAGCAAAAGAAAATATAAGATAACAGGACACAGACGTTCAATGCAATTCCCAGAAAAAATGTGTCAATTCAATATAGCCCACTTAAAAGTTGACCTACTGGAAGCTGATTCATGTGTAGCTTTCCTTAAGTCGGTATGCAGCATAGATGCACATATACATATGTTTTGATCCACATCAGAAAACATTGTATCCAAACATACATTATCAAACCTATTTCCCTGGGATGAAACAAGAGAACAATATGAAGTCCAGATGTAGCTCGAAGATAACTGAAGCAAACATCATCGGGCAACGATGAACACCTTCAAGAGAGATAACGAGACAGGTAAGAAACGCCACCGTCGCATTATCTTCTCCGTCTTTTCTTTTCCAGACAAGTAACGACATCTACCAACTAAGAATGGTAGCCATCTGACTAAGTCTGGGTGCCACATTGCTCATATACAAAATCACTAAACCCCACAATCATTAAAAACCAAAATATTAAAAAAAAATAAAAAGACCCCATCAGCATGAGCATAATCACCTAAAGAACTGAAATTGCGAATGCTTTCAAACTTACTAACAGTACATGTACAACAATGAAATGAAGAAGCCCCACAACCCAAAAACATGTTAATTACCAGCATTTAAGCCACATGTACCAGCAAAAAAATTACATTCAAGAAGCCAAGAATGCCAAAGTAGAAGCATTTACACAGCGTGAGGCAATGAACTATCCCACGAAAAAGACACAACGATAACCCACCACCGGTGCCGCACATTCCATTCGAAACAGTCGAAGAAACATTGAGGCCGCAAATCGCCAGACATCGAAATTATTACGGAAAGTTCCGACATATAATAAGCCCGAGGTAATGGTACACACTGAAGTACCTTGCTTTCAAGAGAGAGATCCTTGCCCGACATATTTGCCGAAGCGAACGCCACGTGACACTTCTTCCTCCTCCCGCTAGAGCGACCGCCCGAAACTCTCAGAGCGGGAATCCGCGCGGGTTGAAGACGGAGGGAAGACAAAACCAACATTTTCATGAACCGATAGAAGAGGACTAGCCAACAACCCTCCCTCACCACGGAACCAACATTGACCCAGAAAGGAAGGAACGAAGCTACAGACGAAGCATCGATGGAGATTCCAGATGCAGGAACTGCAGTGGCTTTGAGGCGAAGGAGATGGTAAAGCTCTACTTAAAGCCGCCAATTTTAGGGTTTTTATTGAAGAGAGGGCTTTTCGCCATCTATCAGGGCTTTTGAAGGCCCACTGTGGAAAAAATCAGGCTTTTGGCCCAAATACACTGTATGTATAATACAGCTATCAAATCCTTTTTTTTTTTCCTTAGTATGCTACAAATCTATTTTATATCTGATTATATAAATCAAGAGCACCTCCTACTTTTAGGAGATATTAATCATTTCTTCCTCCCTCAAATTATCTCTAATTACTTAAGTTATGCATGCTACGGCCGCGGGCAAATGCCTAGACTAATAAATTTACCCCGTATCTCGCATATTTTTGTTAATGAATATTCAAATCTTCACTATCTTACGATAATCCTCCAGGAAATGTTCAAACCTTCAGATAATTTCCTCTTCGCAATGTGTGATTTTCGTGCTGTATTTCTATCAATTTCTATCAATTTCTTTCATTTCAACTATTAGTCCACTCTTAAAAAATATATAATAAATTGCTCTTATTCTCAATATCGTGGATCTTTAATTTAATTGAAATTATGTATCTTTGAGCATTTACGTAATAGATAAATAGATCTCCTACTTTGCATGGAGCACATTCTCGCATTTGAAATTCAGTTGGGTATTTTGACCCAAAAAAAAAAAATTCATGTGGGTATTTATTCTCCTACTATAAAAAACCTACATCCACCTCCTCCCTAACATGCATGGAGCACATGGAACGTATCGAGTATGCACGTTATTTTTTGAATTCATAGAGGAACGATGCATCCCCTAAAAATAGGAAGCTTTGGATGACAAAATCCTAACCCAAATGGAAATCAATATATATTGACTTGTATCCCGTCATTAATCCACTTTATTGGAGGTATTTAGCATTTGAATTCCGATGTTAAGCGACCTTATGTAAAGATTATTATCGGGATGGGGCGACCTCGTAAAAGAAAGTGCACCTATCTCAAAGCCAAAAGACAAAATCGTAGGACTGGATACAATCTCAAGTGAATTATACCAGAACATCACTTTCGACCAAAAAAATATATATAAATAAAGGACCAGAATGTGGCAAAATATATATTAGGCAACAGTCAACATGTACATCCTTCGGGGAAAAAAAAAAAACAAGTAGATCCACAGGTATATATATATGGGGTCTGGGCTTTACATATTTCAAAACCTACATTTTGTATAAGTCCTACATGCCCCCGCGCGCATCCATCCAAAAAGTAAATTTATTTATTTAGCAAGAAATGAATGATTTGAAAAATATTTATTTTCTAAAAATAATCGCTTATATTGCTTACAAAAATAAAATGAACAAGAGACATTTTCATCGTTCACAAAAATATTTAGACATTTTCATCGTTGATAATCAGATACTTTTCATTGGCTAATTATTTAAAGCCATACAAGCAATCGTTTGTAAGAAAATTTTATGCAAATTATTCATGTTCCGCAAAACGAACGAAACCCAAGTGAAGATTGAATCAATACGTACCTCAGACTAAAAAACATAACGGCCAAATTTAAGAAGTTCCATAAGAAAAACAAAAAGCAAGAGACCAAACACAAGTAAAAAAAAAAATGAGTGTATTCATACTTATAAGTAAATTGGAAAATCAGTTTTAATTAAACGAGTAATCATGTCATCACGGTTTATATGATCGGCGTTTGAATTGGAGCGGAAAGACTTTACTAACCTCCGGAAATCCCCATGTTTGATCGGGCTCCTACCTAATTAAACCCGCGTCAGACATAATATGTCCAAATTGATTTCGGACCGTTATGCCTAGTTATCAGTGGTCATGTCTACTTTATAACCCAGAATTGTGTGATTTTTGCATTTTGCCCCCCAAGCTTTCGTCACTAATTGTGAGCTACCCCCTGAATTTTCAGTTTCTTTGCAATTTCCTTTCTAAAAGTCTCGAAGTCGGTTGTAAATTCGTAATGCAACCGTATAAGACAATTATTCCGAATGACCAAATCGCGTATCGCGCTTCATATCGTTTGGGGTTAACACAAAAAAGCCTAGAGCTTGTTGAAATGATGCCGTTAATGACGCCAACGTGTCTTCTTAACATGATGCCACGTCAATAGGTACATATGGACGACCCTAGATGCTTCCACGTCATCTCTTTCTCCATCCGACGCGCAAGGCGACCACCTCTTGCAACCACCACTACCACCACCTGCTGCCGTCCACGAACCGAGCGCCGGCTCCTGCTGCCGCAACGAGTCGAGCACAAACACCACCGCAGTCGGCTACGACCGCTGCCTACTCAACTGCAACAACCGAAGGTTGACAATCGCGTTCTCAGCCTTCGCCGACGACGGAGCAAAAACACCGACGCAGGCACGAGGCCGAGGGGGAAGGAAATCCGAATCAGACGCCAATGGCAGGTGCGTAATTTCAAGCAAAAGGAAGGGCAAACAGAGGAGGTCGCGTCCTTTTCGGGAGCGCCATCGTTCACTTCGCTTTCGGATAATTTAATCACCTTTGCACACGAATCCATAAGCAAGTGGGAAGCTGGAGGCATATAATAATTAATGATGTAGAAAGATAAAACATATATATATATATATCATTAAAAAAATAAAATAGTACTCGTATTGATAAAAATATATATAATTTTATTTTTTCGGGTAAAATTTCTTGGACAAAATTATAAAGAATAATTGATTGGGAGGGTTGAAAAGAGGAGGCGGAAGACAAAGGGCGTCCCACGCAACAACAAAACAAAATGGATTCAAGAGACGCAATCACGTTTTGTCCAGCTTTCGACATGCAAATTGCAACGTCCACGTCCCATCTCCCCCCGCCCCCACCCCACACAACCATTTTCTTTTGACCCGTAAATTTTATTAAAACAACAACTTGTGCAATGTCTTATCAGGCCAAAAGTAAAAACCATAATAAAATAAAAGTAACAAAAAACCCATAAAAAATTACTAATTTAACATGTCAGATCTAAATTTGAGATAAATGTATCACGGTTAACATGAATTCGAAATTTTTACTTCGAAATAAATGTGTCATTAATGAGCACAGTTTAGATATTTTGTGATTTTTTCTCTATTTTTTTTGTCCTATCCTAACTCCTCGTCTCTTCGACTTTTGCTTGGGAGTCGAGCCCCACGTTTTGCGATACTAGCATCCCTAACCCCTCAATCCATTTATCAAGAGGGCTGCATGAGTCTTGATAAAGGGATATTTACTATTTAAAAATTGAGAGGAAAAAAATAAAATAAAAGAAAGTAGACAGTGCTAAGAGAATTCAGGAGTGCCCTCAGCAAAATAAGGTTTCCTCGAGCAAAAGCAACGGCCATCTGGGTTTGATACGGAATATATCTTCGAAGGCTCTGAACAACACCAAGGTGCCAACCTTAAAAACAGCACCAAAGAAAAAAAAATGATGCAAAGAAGAGAGAGAGAGAGAGAGATATTTGAAACCTCATGAAAGGAGATGGATAAAATCAGGGAAGAGCCAAACGCACAAGCCTTCCGTGTGCATGTGCGTGCGTGCATGCATGCATGTGGGTGTGCAACCACAAGATTCCCCAGGTTTCTGGAGCTACCGGAGACCAGCGGTTCATATTCAGGTCAAGACAACCTCGTCGAGTTTGTCTTTGAAGTGAGAGAGGCCGGCCTACCCAATATTTTCTCGAGAGATTGCGAGAGAGAGAGAGAGAGAGAGAGAGAGTGGCTCCGGGGCTCATGATTGTGGACTGAGAAAGTTCATGAACATTTGGAGAGTTGATGCAGATCTAAGATTTCATGCTCATCACTTCCAGGACTTCCCAAAATGATGGGTGACAGATCCGGGAAACACACCATGCAGAGGGAAAAAGCAGCTAAAAAACCGAATTCTTCGTTCTTCATTTGGTAAAGATCGATGATTACCTAATATTATTGGGCGATGCAGTTGGAAGTTTAAGACAGAAAACTCTTAAAGAGCTTCTAACAAAGTTAAGGTTTGTTCCCAACTGTTATTCAAGGATTGCTTATACATTGTCCCAAGTCTCATTGAAAGCTCTTCGAGTTGTTTCAGCCTAAAGAAAAAAAAAAGTCTCAAAATTTGCTTAAAATCTGACATGGTATCCACTGTGAGAAGATTTTGAGCACAAAACCTTTCGACATCTCAGCAGCTCAGAAGACTCTAGCAGCTTCTATTGTTTGTCTTCCACCGGAACCTGTTTATCTTCTGTTTGGCAAGCAGGTAGAGAAATCCCCCTTGACTTCCCGGTTCCCGTGCGGCCTCCGACCTCGATTGCTATGACAAGCTCCGATAATAAAGAATGCCAGGTCTTAGATGCCCTCTCGAGGATGAAGAAGCTGTAAAGGGAGCTTGCTGCAACATCGAACCTTCCGCGATATGACTTGAGGCAACTGGGTTTGCATTGGATCGAGCAGAGAAGTCCGCAGGATAGCCGCCATAGTACAAATGATCCTGCGACTGGTGGGGAAAATAGGGATTCCCTTGCCTTGGATCACAATCGATGGTTCTTGACAACGGCATATGGTCCCTAAATATTTCAGGGTTTTTCAAGAGATGGGCCTCGTTTTTTTCGGGAGCATCGTCGATTACTATTATCTCTTTGGGGAGATTGGCCGGAGAACCAGCTTTCCTGGGTTGCGTTTCGGGAAAACTCACAATTCTGACCTGGTTGTGCACGGTAAAACCGTTTGGTACGTCCACCGGCTGGCACATTTGAGTCGATGAGCTGTATCCACCATTGTAATCCCGTGCCTCCGTGAAACCATTAACTAGCCTCTGCTGAGTTGCGAACGCACTAGGTGGAGCTTTTGTTATCTTTGAGCTCAAAAAACTTATAGAACTGCCCAGTGCCCCAGTGCCAAAATGTGGTTCACCCGTACCATTCACATCCTCACGCGTGATCTTAGGACCTCGAATAACCAGATGATCCGTCAAACCATACTTTTGACTTTGACCTCCGGCACTGAGAACCCCAGAATATAGCTGGAACTGTGGACTTGGATTGTTCTCCTGGGCACCAGTCTGGGACTCAGACTGCCCCAGAGGAACCGAAGAATCTTCTTCTTTGTTGACCACAACCAGGTCCTTTCCCATCAGCCTCAGAATCGGATTGGAGGCAGACGGGCTAGCAAGGTCACAGTCGCCACGACCAGGACCATTCAATCGATCGTCAGGATAAGTAACTGGATCTCTGGAGGAGGAAATGGTAGGGGAAGCCGACCTCTCACATCTGGGGCGCACGTAACCAGTAGGATTGAACGTTTCAGGCCTCCCATCGAGCTGAGCCGGTCCGGCATAAGGACTCCGACCTAGCTGCTTTCCGATCCCTGGAACTGCCAATGGAGCCATCATTCTCCTACTCGTATGAGGTGATTCTCGGTACTGAGACAGCCTTTCCTTCCTTTGGCAACAACATGGTTGATCATCAATCGTCGAGAAAAGAGGGCCCTTTTTAATGGATCTGTTTCCAACTCTAAGTTTCTCCGCATTTTCAGCATTATTTTCCACAACCTCCGTAGAAGAAGCTTGTGCAGCTGCAGCAGCAGCAGCATCTTTGACCAAAGGGTCATTACAAGTGCCCAAGAAACCCGACCAAGAATTGTTTTGATGTTCATGCGGCGCTGTTTGTTCTGAACAGTCCACATCTACCCTATTTTCTGCAGAGTTTGAAATGGTGGATGTTGCTGAAACAGGAGAATCTGATGAATCCCCATCGACTATATCCTGCTGATCTTGAGAAGAATGAACCTGGCTGGTAGTTAACGACGAGTTCCCTTGAAAGTCTTCCGATCCCATAGCCCCTGGACTAGGAAGAAACGAACCTGGCGGTCCTGGAATGGGAATTGGGTCAATCTCAGGGAAGGAGCTTGCTTGTCCATCCTCGGAATCCTCATCAACTCTATTGTTTCCATTTTGCTCATTTGCACCATTACCGTCATCCTCTGCGGTAGAAAATTCTCCCCCGTCTGTAAAAAGAGAAACCTTAGATGTTCCTAGGAGTCGCTGAGAGTGATTCTTAAAGCGACTATTCATATGGTTATCGTAGTCGGAACTGAAGTACCCGCTCAAGCCCCAACTTGCATCCTCCATGGCCAACCCAGCTGGCACGTCAGCACCATTGGCATCGTCGTTGACTTCATTTGGATTAGATTTTATGTCATCAATTCTCTCTGGTAAACCAGCACAAACTGCAAAAGAAGGCTGTATGCTCTCTCCCTCAATCTCATCGAAGCAATGACTTGCAGATGGCGTACTCCTGAAAGGAGTTGCTTTCTCCCTGGGTAAGGGACTTCCCTCTCCTCTTTCTTGTCCAATCGCACGTTCACTAAAAGAAATATCATCAAAGGAATCTTCCCCAGCAGATTGATGTTCATTAGGATCCTGCCCTACTTCATAACAGCGTTGCAATTTAGGTTGCAAGGCCGCCACCTTCTCGCCTTTTTCTGTAGCCAAAAGCATGTTCGACTTCTCAAAGTTTGAGCGCTTTTCAGTCCTATTGGACTTGGAATTGATCTCAGGTGATTGGCAGAGAGAAAGCACCCTTTTTCTCAATGTGGAGAACCTCAAAGCTTTTCTTGAGAACGCACGAGAGTTCCTCAACGACCTCGCGTTCATATTGCGAGAAATGCCATAATCACTATCTGCGCTTGCATGTATTTCAAGAGTCTTGTTTCTAACAAGCTGCGATGAGCGATGTTCAGAATTGTCTTGTAGATTCAACAAGGGACTACTGTAGCCAAGGGAGTTATCCTTGCGAAACTTTCGCTTTGCTGGGGAAAGAGACCTCACTGAAACTTCACCAGTCCTGCCACCTAACATGCTTCCCAATCTTTTTCTTCCTGGAGATTGCTCCATCTTGTCAATCATTTGAGACCCATCCAACAGCTTCTCCTTCCCCGCACTCATTTGTTGGTTGGATGGACATGACGACTTCTGAAGTCCACTGTCCATAACAAGATTACTTCCGGGACACGATTGATCACTTTCAACCAGTAAATTTTGAGCCAGATGCAGGTTACATCTCAGAGGTGGAAAATCTCTATTTGCCACCTTCTTTGCTAGACCCGTTCTCTTCGACGATGCCCATGTTCTGAGAGATCCAGAATCAGCTGGTTTCATTAGCCCTTGGGATCTTGAAGTCTGTCTTTGAGATCCCACACTACCCTCTTGCAGTGTATTATGCTTCTTATGATTACCAATGACCTGTTGACAAGGATTTGCACCCATAAATGCATTGATTTCAATGCATTGTAACAAACCTGCCTAAAGCAAGCATGATATTGGAGAAAAGTGTTGAACATGGCAAAGCGCTTGGATTTGACAAACATGTTGAATGAAAAAATCGACGCAGTCTTTATCAGTTCCAAGGTCTGGGTTCAACGTTCATACTAAAACCATTTTAAATAAATAAGAAAGAGGAAGGAGTAAGGAGAAGGAACCATAATAATGCAAAACGGAGAACGTTTCGTGAGCTCCACATGAGATTAAATCACTAATAGAAACGATTCTTGCTCTAGGAAATACCAGAAAGTAAGTTCGAAGATTTCCATCCAAGAAAATTCTGCTATTGTTGAAGAGAGTGCATGCATGATCGCGCTGGCACGCGCCAGAGAGGAGGAAGGGAGGAGGGGATAGATACAATAAAAATGCAAGAGCAGCAAACCTGCAATTCGTGTGCCTTGCGAGAATGAATCTTCTTGCCCTTGGAAGAAACTTTCAGATACTTGTGATGTTTTGAGCCATGGAGCCTCCTCTTCTTTGAGAACGCCTTTCTTCCTTTGGTTCCTCTCAAAGATCTCTTGAGTCCTATGTCCTCCCGAACTGGCGAGACTAATGCCGCGTCATTAAACTTGGACAAGATCCTTAGTTTAGTACCATTGGCATCTATATACACTGCCCCAGCATCATTAGCACCATCACCATTAACCACTGATGAAGTTTTCTTTTTCCCTTCAGCAGATGGCTCGGCATCTCTAGGCAAGCATGAAACCCCAGCCCAATTTGAACCATTCCTTCTGTCAAGCTCCTCTAAAGTGCATCTCGGCGCTTTTGTGTATATATCCACCATCAACCTAATCTTTCTTGGCTTAATTCTTGGCCGGATCAATTTATCAGCTGCCTCTTTAGGTGTAGATTCAATTGAGAGGCATTGATCAATGTGGGCATTCAAGGTGGTGTTGGAAGAGGATGAAAAAGTCTTGCAGACAGGGCACACTTTGGATGCCATCGCTTCTGGTATGCTAGCACAATTTGAGGAAATATCTTCGGGTGAGGGACGCTCAGACTTTCCCCCAAATTTTACTATCAACCGGCACTTCTTGCCGGACGGCTGGCTTGTGCTCACGGCTTTGCCAGAAGTAGCTTCCTTATCCTTTTGGGCTGAGCTTTCAACCAAAGCGTCAGTTTCTACAGCCGAGCTAGGTTGCCTACTTGTGGACACGGGCTCAATCTGTGACCCAGAAGCAGCGCTTGTCGTTATCAATGGATAATCATCATCACCTCCAGATTTCAAGGAGCTAACGTCTTTGCAGGATGGTATGATATGACGATTTGAATTGGAATTGACATCCGAGTCGAACGAAGGGAGATCACTGCTAGGTCTTGAACTAGGTTGTTCACTCCTTTCCCAATTGCTTATGCTTCTTTTATTGAGCGATCTAGCTTCAACCTTGCATCTCTTTGACAACTGAGTTCTCAAGGTATCAGGATGCTGAAAGGGCGGCAATAGATCCTTCACACCATGCTTCAAGCAAAGCTGCAAGTTATTGAGGGAGAAAGGCCAGTTGGTCTGGATATTTTTGCTCCTGGCTTTGAAAACATACTCCCTGCAGCAAATTAAAGAAAGGGAGTCCCCGTTAATACAACAGTATCCAAAAATGGGAGTGCCAGAATCTGAAGAATTGAAAATCTTCCTTTGAGCAAATCTAAGAGAGTAAGCATCAGGCCCTAAGCTAGACTATAGTATTGTATGTCAACTCATGGAGAAATCATATGCGGCATATAGAACCCATATGAACAGTGAATCAAGAAACGGCCAAGAAATGCCCATATTACATCAAGATTCGGTATCCAGGTGACTGAAGTGGGGAAAAAGTCCTTTAATCTGCTCCATCGTGAAATTGGTACAAGTACAGTCTGAGAGATGGATGGCTAAAGTGTATCACGCAGAGATGAGCTCATGTAGAATTCCAAATGCACTAAAGTGACGCAGACTCAACCAACCACATCCAAGGCACAAGAGTGAGTGATTATCAACGGACTGAGGATATAAAAATTTCAGAGAGAGAGAGAGACACACACACACACACAAAAATTAAAAACAAACGAAGCAAGCAGCTCCATCTACTGCCATCATGAGAGACGTGGATCAGTAAACAGCCCCAAAAGATCAGTAAAGGCCAAAACTTTATACAAGCGGCAACGAAAAGGCAAAAAATCTGGAACTGGGTCTGACTCAAGAAGCTCCCACATGACCTTGAGATCTAAGAAAACACAAGCAGTTAGGAGCCACCAAAAAGCAGCATCAAAGCAGGATTTGTTTCATGAACAATCTTGTTCTTACAGATGAGAAGGGAAGGGAAAGAGAGCGTTAAATAAGGAAATAGTTTTACCTTATAGAGAAGTTGGGAGGTGGCGGTGGGTTCTTGGACTGCAGATCTACCTCTGAGAAGGCAAGTGTGTGTGAAGTAGAAGCCCTCTCATCAAAAGAGGGATTATTGAGGAGTGGGACTTGGCAAGGACATGGAGGATCTGGTGGAGGATTTTCAATGGATAACATCTGATGAAAAGCTTCTCCTTGCTCTATTGCTGTTTCTCCTCCGACAGTCGCAAGAATCTGCTCTTCTTCTTCCTCTTCTTCTACTGCAACTACTTCTACTATTACTACTATCCTCGGGCCTTATCTTTAACTTTGCCTTCAGCATAACAATCGACCTCCCTTCTTCTATCTTCCCTTGTATTTACCTCTCTCTCTCTCTCTTCACCCTTTTACTCCAAAACCCCACCACAAAAGCAACCCATCTTAAACAAGCAACAACATCCCCAGAAACACGAGATCAATCAGAGAGAACCCCACAGCTACAATAATCCGCATCCATCATCAACCTGCAAGAAAGAAAGAAGAAAGAAATTAACATGAGATGATGGAGATTTGAAGGGGACCAACCAGAAGAGCAAGGTCGACTAGGATGTCCCAGAACACTCCAGAACGTTATTTTATGTGAAGGGTACAAGTGGATTCGACGCAACTACGGTCGATCATTGAAGCTCAAAGCCTGATTAATCGAGCGAAGATCAAGATGGGAAACGACCCAGAAGAGCAAGGTCGTGTTTTGTTAACTAACTGTTCATGAGGGAGCATTATTTCATGGCGGATGAACAAGGCGAAGAGCTCAAAATTGAAACTTTGCCAAACAAGAATCAAACAAGAGCGAGGCCTTGGGATGTTTAAGGGATTGAAAGAAGCAAGCTTTCATTAGGAAGAAGTTCCCCAAAAGAAGAAATCTCACGGGAAAAGCAATCTTTAGGGGGGAGCGAACGTGATTACACGAGAATAGAAACACGAAGCTCCCCACCACATCGTGAAGAACAGCCAAGGAGCGATCTAGACACAGAAGAAGAGACTTTTTTCTGAAAGATTATGAAGAAACCCAAAAGACCAAATTTCAACTGGGATCGCCTAACTTTGAACAGTAAGCACTGACCTGACCATGACTCGAAACCAAAACACGTCGAGTATAAACACAAGACCCAAACTTCCCTTTCCTTTTACCTCTTCTTGGGCGAGAACTCGAGGGACTTGAGGGCTTCCCAATAAATTGGACTAACACGACCAGGACTCGAAGAGCCAATCATGAAATAACGAGTTTCAAAGACCCAGCAAAACCATCTCAAAATAGAGAGCAAAACGAAGAGAAGTAGAATAATCAACAACTAAACACAGCCAGCGACTGAGTGATAGAGAGAGAGAGAGAGAGAGAGAGAGAGAGAGCAGATGAGATGAATCTGGAACAAACCTTTCAGCTTTTTTTTTTTTGGGGGGATTGAGAGAATGGTTCACACAGAGGAGAGAATGGAGAGAAATATGAGGCCTCAGAAATTAAAGGGGGGGGGTCCGAATGAAAACAAAACAGTAGAGAGAGAGAGAGAGAGAGAGAGAGAGAGAGAGAGAGAGAAACAGCACCACCCACTCACACATCAAAAGGGGCATCTGGTTCTTCTTCTTCTCTCTCCACACCAAAAAAAGCAGAGAGATTGTACCCGTACCCCCCAATTTTTCTTTTTTCATTCGACGATTCACCTCCCCATCTTTCTGAATATGCGTTAATGGGGTCTTTTTATATTCAGTGTTCGTAAGAAAAACAAGGCAACAGGAGAGAGAAAGAGTAGAAAATCAGAATCGTGTACTCTCACACTCTCTCTCTCCCCCCTGTATACCTACCCAACTACACCTTCTCCTCATTTTCGTGCCTTTTCTTTAATCTTGATCTCTTTCTTCATATGGTTCACCCAAAGAAAAAAAAAACGAAAAAAAGAAGAGATTTTTTCAGGCTTAATTCCCTAAAAATGACGTCAACGTTCGAAATAGAACCTTTTTTTTTTCGAGATAAAAAAAAAGTTGGGGCAAAATTTGGAAAACTGAATTTAAAGTTTGGAGATGATTTTTCTTTTTCTTTTTTCTTTTTTTTTTGTTTGGGTCAAGATACCGACCGAAGCTAGTGTTTGAGATTTTTTATTATTTTTTTCAGGGAATTCGGCGGATTTTTTTCCGTTAATGATGGGGCTGGAAAAAGTTGAAATACCAGTTCTAGGCCCTTCTTTGCGTTTGAATTGCCGGACATGTCCCTGCCCATGTTCCTTGCTACACGACAAACCTTTCCCTGTCTGACAATTACCCCCACCGTGGGAAAAATGAAAAATTCACCACAGGCCCCTCTTTTTTATTTTTATATTTTTTTATTCCCAAATTTGGAGATATTTTTATTTTTATTTTCTAAAAGGCAGGAACGAGGAAGGATCGTGTGGAGTCAGTAACACGAAAAGGCTAACTGTAGCAGCAGTCAGCAGGTCGTCGGCAAATCCATGTTAGCAGTTGTTTTGAAGATCTTTCCTTTTTCTCTCCACTTCAATCCTTTAAAGAAAAAGAAAAAAAAAAAAGGGAAAATTTTCTTTTATTTTGGTATAAATTCATGACAGATATTAATAGGGAAACAGCCCCCGTAATTAATTCGAAACGCAGCCTATCTCCATACCCAGTGAAATGAAGTAAATAACTTGGAAATTTAATCTTCGACCACAAAAAAAAAAAAAAAAAAATTGGAAAGTTATTCAATCATCTGATCTGAGCCGATGATATAATTTTAGACTCGTCGAGGCTTAAGTGTTTTTGTAAAGAGTTTTTATGTTTTGAACGTACATGAGGTGTCGTGTGTAGGGTAACTCGCCTGATAATCGTGTCGTTAAGTGTGCAAGATTTTGATTATGTCGCGACCATATGAATTGCCAATCCTACTTCTCTATGACATTTTTTTCCTTGAGCTATAAGAGTACAAAATACATCATTTGGAAGTTAAATTACTTCGCTAAACATGTAAGCTGCACGGGACATTTGCGCTTTAGACGCTCTAGAACAATGGTTCAACCGTGTAAAAACGCTCTCTTAGGAAATTAGCAAGAAGTATCAAAGTCCGAACCCATCAATATATTTCGTCAGATCTGCCCTGATTCAAAAATGTAAGCTAATGAATTGTGAATTAACTAAAATATACTAGCTCTCCAAACGATACTCAATTTTCGATACGAGAATTTCTTTCACACGCAAATCCCGATAATACCTCTAATGTTAGGAGTAACACCATTTAGTTTAAGTGCAATTTTGCATTTACTATTTCAACTCGAGTCTCTACCTTGTTGCCTTTGAAGACCGCAACAACGGAAATGTGCATCTTCATTATTGGTCTGTCTCCCCGCAAAACCATGAAGGTTGCACTTGGGACTACTGCTTACACAATAATGCCCAACCCCATGAAAGTTTGCCCCATGAGATTCTTTCATCGGACATTTACTAAACATTGATACTTATTGAAAGTATCCCACCAATCAATTATCGGCGAGGTTGGGCCTTGCAATGCCTAGGCAAGGGTACACGAGGGTGAGCCTCATCCTCGCTGGTCACCAACGCTAGAAGAGGGTGGGCGAGGGTGAGCCTCGACCTTGCCCAGTGACAATGGGGCTCACCCTCATTTATAGCTGCTCGCCGACCAACATCAAAAGGAAAAAGGAATGGAGAAAAAAAAACAAATAAATAAATAAATAAAAATATTAAAATATCACTAAAATTTATCAACGTCGTGCCAGCTGCGCTTAAAGTACGACTAGCATCCAAACTAGCGATTTTTGATCAAAATTAGCCGAATAGGCTAAACTGACACAAATACAGAACATTCGAGACATAATTGGTTCCAAAGTAAAGAGAAATTTTAAAATACAATTGACACGATAGGTTAAATTTTTTTTTAAAAAAATAATGACTGCACCCTCAAGTATCGTAGGAATGCCCTGTACAAATAATACTTTACACGGACATTAGCTATGACAACTCATAAAACGGAAGGGTGGATGTCTAGGTAGAAATCTCGAGTTTCGAACGCCATTAAATTATGACTAGTAACTTATAAGTCTAGATGCAAAAAATTACTCCTCCCAAAATTTACCAAAACTTGTAATTTTCAAGTAAAGTATTTGTCGACATGTCAAAATTTATGTGCTCAAAATTGGTATATGAAGTCCTCATATACGGTTGACCTGTTTTTTTTATACCTAAAATGACAAAAAAAAAAACCGTCAATGTCCACAATTTCTAAACTTTTCAAATTTATGTCCCCCCCTAAAACCTTCGATCAACGGTGAGCAGGACAATGCCTGTGGTACATTGCATACAAGCCCCGTGTACATCAACTAAAGTATAAATTCTTAGAATCGACCTAGAGATGGTTTACTAAAAATACAATAGCCAAGTAACGATTAAAATTTAATTTAAACATCATACAACTCGATTAAGTGCGGGCAAGCAGGCATGCACACACGTGTACCTCGTATCATCAACCAGGCGACGACGGTTCGTCTTCAAATCCTTAAATCCTAACATTTCCTTCATTGACGTCTCCTCCGTTCTCCCTCTCTTCCTTCCTTTAAGTTTTGAGACTCCAACATTCGATCTCACCTCTATTTCGAGCCGGCGAGACCTTCCAACTCCCAACCGGAGAGTTCATCGCGCTCCCGGTTCCGATCACCCTCCCTGCTGGAGTCCCAAAAAGCCCACCACCAAAAATTCATTTATGGGACCGAATTTGTTGGGATTAATTCATAAAACCCAAGAGAAAAAACGAAAAACAGTTAACCTTTCTTAGACGTACTCGGACACAATTCGTACTTCAATTATGATTCGAAACGTCGAATCGATCGTAATAAATACATTAGTGTCGTCTTAGCAATTAAAAATCAAAACGCACATAGGACCCTCGCCTTCGTCTAGCGAGCCGTGCGCACATCTAAGATCATTCCACATCCCACGTTAATCTACTGTACGTTGCTCGACTATTTCAACAGTCTAAGAAGAAGGTTTCCATCGTGATGAGGAGGAACAAATCGAGGACTCAAATGTATACTTCCAAGCTCCTTAAAAATCGATTTTGATGGTTCTTGGACTTTAAGCTTAATTAAACGACCCAACTTAATCACGTTTTGTATTATATAAGAACTGAATGTACTGCGAAGTCCAATTGCGAAGCTGTGAACTCGCAAGTGGCCTTTGCAATGTCCAACTTTCTCGATCAACGAGCCGTCTACAATTAGCATTTTTCACTTTATGCTCATTAAAAAAGTCCATGCTTTATTATATTGAAAAGGATGATTTCTATTATTTAAAAAATAATGGAGTCGATAGTTCTTTTTTGTTGGAATTATTCTCTCTCCTCCGCCCCCCCTTGTAATTTTTTCACTATAAGCATCTTCTATCTAGTGAAGGATAAAAATTAGGCAAAATGACACAAATAATCCTTAAATTTTGACAGAATGTGTAATCTAGTCCCTAAACTTTTAATTTATTCAATTTAGTCCATGAACTTTGGCAGAATGTGCAATTTGATCCCTAAACTTTTGACTTATTCAATTCAGTCTATGAAATTTTAGTAAATATTAAATTAGTCCATGGACTATATGAAAATATTCAACATTATCCATGTTCTTAAATTAACAAAAGGATTATATTAAACACTTTACTATAATTTAGGGACTAAATTGAACATGCACTAAAAATTTATGGATTAAATTAAATAAGTCAAAAAATTTAGGTATCAAATTGTATATTCTGTCAAAGTTGGGAGGTTAAATTGAACAAATTAAAAGTTCAGTGACCCGATTGCACATTTTACCAAATTCAGAGACTATTTATGTAATTATCCCTAAAAAAATGTTAACATTGAGCGGCTTAAATTCATACTAATATCTTTGATAATTTCTAAATAAAAGTTTATACTTTATATTGACGATAAACGAAGAAAATGATAATGATGAATCAAAACCGGCATACCCTCAAGAGTTTATTGAAATAGCTCTTAAGTGATTAATTTAGGGGTTAAGCACACGTGATGAAAATAGTATTTTTATACTGAAAACGTTTTATCCATTCCAATAATTATTGGAATGGATAAAACGTTTTCGGTATTAAAAAAAAAAAGGGCTATTGGGTTGAGTAAAAAAAAAAAAAAACAAAGCCCCGAAAACGATTTCCTCACGTGTACTTAGGGCTGGCAAAATGGGTTCCAAGTCCATCTGGCGACTCATATTTATTGGATCAATTGTCGAGAAGGGTAACTCGTTGTTTGGTAAAATAGGCTCTACAAGGTCAAGGAAAAAAAAATCAATACTACCGAAAATCACAAATTGATATACTTGTGAAAAATTTACACTAAAAATTTCAAATCTATACAACTGCGGTAAATTTATACTCAAATTTTATTAGATGACACACGACAATTGACGGGCGTATTGATTCGGAACTTTTATCTTTCGTTCGTTACATGTGTACAAATTTGAGGTTTTTTTTTGTATTAACCTAATTTAGTGAAAATTAACGAAGGATAAATTTTTCACAAGTGTACTATCTTGGTGTAAATTTACCAAAAGCATATCATTTTTGGAAATTTTTATGATTAAAATATTAATTTGAAATAAATTTATAAAAAATGTATCATTTTGAAATTTTTTCGTGTTATTAATAAAAAAAAAAAGTAAAGTAAAGTAAAGTAAAGGCCAAAAAGGAAGTAATGTCGAACCTCGCGACTCGCGTTACCCAAATTCTTTGTCTTTTTTGGTTTTGTTTTCTGGCAAAGCCCATGCCCGCCACGCACTAACCCAAATAAACTTGCTTCCAGTTACAGGTCTAGGCAATCAAATCCGACCTCGCGCTTCTCTTTGCTCACCCACGTCTTCAGAACTTCCAGTTCGCTTGCTCAACTTCCCTCCTCTCTCCCTCCTCTCCGGCGACGCTTCACGAGCGAGAGAGAGCACTTAAGCAAGCACGGCGACGAGTCCCACCCGGTCGTCCCGCAGGAGGCGAGACGCGAGGAAACTCCAGAGGGCTTTCCCCTTCCCCTCGTTTCGGTTTCGGCCTAAGGCCGCCCTCGAGGACGATCGGAACGTGTCATTTTCGGTACAGAAGGTCAATGCGTTGCTTCTTTCGCTTGCTTCCCCATCGTTGGATCTCTCTGTGAATTCTCGTCTTTCCTTCCCGGGAGTTCGAGATCGTTGCGCCTGGTTTTGTCGCCGTGGAATGCCAGCGGAAGGTTGAAATGGAAGAGCTTTTTAGGAATTTTAATGGGTCTGTTCAGGTTAGCCTTTTCGCTTGATTGTAACGTTCTTCAAGGTTTCGAAAATGGTCGTCTCAGTTTAGGAGGATCATAGAGGAGTCCAAGATTGACCCTGGGAAAATAATTCCGAGAGGGGTTTCAGGAAATTGAATCCCCCATTCCAGTTGTGATTAATTATAATATTTCTGTTATCTTTCCTGTTTGGACTGATTTAATTATATTGATGGTTTTCATATTGTCCGGAAGTTTCCTTCTTTGTGGGACTCGGGCCTGCATGACAACGAGATTCTGATCCGAAAAAATAATTATTATTAGAAATATTTTGTTTTTCTGATATTGTAAGGATAAGTTTTAAAAAATCAATAATATATTTGATAACTACATATCATATCAGTTCTTAAAACAAAAACACGTCTGGTAACTTTTTCTTTTGTTTTTGAAAATAATTTCTCTTTTTAATTTTTGTCATTTAAGTCAAATAATTACGTAGTTACTTTGTGAATTTAATCCTTCATTTTGAATTAATTAAAGATTAATTTATATTGATTCTCTTATATATCATATTGCATATTCCAAGTAACATTTTTTTTCTTGCTATTCCATCTAATTATCATGTCATAACAGGTTATTTCAAGTTTAAAAAGGGATAGACATGTTAGGTTAGTGTGTGATGTCAGATTAGCTCGAGCCCTCCCAAGCTTAGATCAAATTGCAATGAAGGAATATCAAATTTGATCTTAGTGTGATCGATGGCATGAATATGTGTACATGCAAATAGAGTCGCCACACCTCGTCGAGGAAGGTAGATAGGAAATATTATCGAATGGTTGGGAGAAGCCATTCGATTCTATGCAACAAGATAAATCTAGGGTCGGGGGACTTGGTTACATTGGTGTTTCCACTGATGCCCTTTCGGTACCGAACTTGAGTAATTTCTAAACATGTTTCATGCAAATTTTCAATTCATTTTTAAACTTATGAGATAAGCCAATGCTAAGTGTTCACGCATGTTATTTTTATCTTTTTCCAAATTCTTTAAAACTAGATTAAGTCTAAAATTCTTAAATCTAGGCAAATCACAATCAATGAAATCAAGTACGCAATCAAGAAATCATGACATTGATAAATTGCATCATAAAATCCTAATAAAGCCCAAAAGTCTTAGAGAAATGTGGTTCAGATTTAACTTTAAAGATGCTTATGATTTTTCTAAAAAAATAAAATCCATGAAATATCAGGAATATGGGCCCAAATTTATGAAAATGAGATCAAATTAGCTTAATATAAGCTTCTTCTCTTTTTAGGAATTTTCTGAAAATTTTCTGATTTTTTTAAAAATTTACTTTTTAAAATTTTTAAGTTCTACAATAGTTTTCTTTTAAAATAAGGCCTCGTTATGTTTTAGGTCAAGTGAAAAGTGATAAGAAAACTGACAGGAAAAAGTAAGAAATATGAAACTTCATTCTTTTTTTGTGATTCTTTTTTCAAAATCAATTTTTTTGTTCTTATTTTAAATCCAATTTGTTTGTAGGAATAGAAACATAATCAAAATTATTTATGTCACCAAACATGATTCTCATTTTTTTGTTCCGAAAAATATCGTGAGAGAACCAGAATTGTTATCATGCGGGCCCTAATCATCTAATGAGTGTGTTGGTTTTTGAGCCAATGACTCCTCAGAGTTTGCTTTTATGTATTATTGTATGTGTTTATGCAGAGTGCATTTGACTACGTACCTGTTTTCGAGAATAATGTTTCAGCAAATATAATTTTTTCTAATTCTATTAAAGATAATAGTCTTTAATCAGAAGGGTGCGTTTGTTAACTACACAAAATTTCTATTCATGAAATAGAAAAAGAACAAGAATACACGTTTGGTACGACTCTAAAAATTGATGTTCTCAATATTTTATTTAATTAAAAAATGTCAATTGGAGGCGACAACAATCGACGATAGGTGGCAACGAAGTCGTGGTTGTAAAGATAAACATTAAGTTATACTCAGTTTGTTTTTCTAAAATGACATTATTTTTCTTTTTTATTTTTGGGAACAAAGAAGTTACTTTTTTTTTTTTTACTTATTGTTTTTGTTTCTGGGAACGAAAAATCAATTCACATTTCCAAAGGTGTTTCTATTTCTTTTCCGTTCCAGAGAGTAAAACAGCAGAAAAATAAAGAATTGGAAACTTTGCTAAACGCGCCTGTACTAGCCGTATCCTTGGATGTAATTGACCAATCGATAGTTCTAGATGACAAATAAGTGCTGAGCAAAAGCTCGTAGATTTAGGCTCCACATGTACCCCATAAAATGGATGATTTGAAAAATAATTTCTTAAAAATAATCGCTTGTATCGATTAAAAAAATTTATTCAATGGAAGATATCGACCATAATTTATATCTTAATATTTTCGTAAACGCTGAAAACATTTTTTGTTCATTTAATTTTGTAAATAATATAAATGATTATTTTTAAAAAGATATTTTCTAAATCAATCATTTTTCGCGAACAAACACACCATTAGCCATATCATCATTCCTAAGGCTTCGTTTATTTTGCACAAAAAAAAAATTGAATAGTTTGGAAAAAAAATTCCTATAAATGATCATTTATGTAGCTTAAAATAACTAATTGACTAGAGATATTTTCACTTTCGTCAGTTATTGCTGCCTAAATATTTTTGTAGATGATGAAAAATATTTTTTATCCATTCATTTTTGTGTGCGACACAAGCGATCAATTACAGAAAAAAAGTATTTCACTTGATTTATTTTCCGCGATACGGATGAAACCTAAAAGTTTTCTTATTTTTTTTTTTCGGGTTCAAATTGAGATTGCGATTTTCTGTCGGATTGTATTGCTGTTCTAACTCTTCAAGCTTCTTTAGTCAAGAACTTGCCAACTCTTCTCCATATTTCCCCTTCCAATTCAGGTGGTATTGGACTGTTCTAAACCCACCATTTCTAATCATTCGTTTCTTCTTTTCACTTGGATTTTGTTAGCATGATTCTCATGATTACTTATTTTGTTTTTTGTTGGACAAGCACATCAAGTTCTTATTGAATAGCTAATGAGAGAAATATTACACTATTCTTATATATAAATAATTACTTTACGATACCCATCCATGAATAACTTAGTTGGTTGGAGCGCACTTGAAATTGTTTGGTTAGGCATATTAGTTTCACGTTCGATTCCTCGGGGGTCCAGTCTTCCCTAGGAATAATCGAAGTACGCGCAAGCTGCCCGGACACATTGGTTATAAAATAATAATAATAATAATAATTACTTTATGATTTGCGAGGAATAGTCGAAGTGCGTGTAAATTGGTACGGACACTTTAATTATAAATAATAATAATTACCTTACGATTTGCGGCAGTCAATTTTATAGATCTCACTCAAGTAGGCGTAGGCTCCGCCTGTGAGTTCCACGAAATCAATGGCATGATTGCACCCGATCCATGAATTCGACTGTCTCCAAATAATTTTACCGCAAAATTTAGAAAAGAAATCCAAGAAATTCACGAAAGAAAGTCCTTAAACTACAGCAATCAGGGTACTTGCCAAAAGCGCACAAAACCGAGGAAAGAAAGCACACCTTTACAAGAAAAAATTATTAAAAAAATTCTAAACTTATTACAATTGTATTAATTCAATCTTAATTTTTTTTTTGCTTGATGAAATTCAAAATCTTTTGCAATTGTATCAATTAAGCCCGTTTAGTTGACTTGTACCGATGTGGCAAAATTTTAGTGAGATTTTAATATTTTTGTCCTCTTTTTTTTTTTCTATTTAAGGCTTTGGGCTGGCAAGAGAACGCCGGTACTTGGGAAGAAGTACCGACATTTTTCAAGGGTCATGCCGGGCTCGTGTTGGATACTTCAACATGTAATCAACACGTGATTAGCGCTCCAAACACACTAGTGACTCATGCGTCTAGAATTCTGACATGCCATTTTGACACACATAAGATTAATTTTAAGTATTTTCAATAAATTATTGATTTAAATATAACTTTATCAAATAAATATATATTTAAGTCAGATGCCCAACTACTCCAAAATAAATATACTCTGTAGCCAAAAATTTGATTGTAAATCCCTAACATAAGATAAAAAAAAGGAAACCAAACGTGATATTTTTATATATAAATGATAATTTACCATGTATGTATAAAATATAGTTAATATGCAACGTGTGAGTCGAAATCATATATATATATTATAAATGAAATGTCGACATGTCATGTCATGTCCGTCATGTCATGCCGTACATCGGTACTACTTAGGTGAGGGCTCGCACGTCTCTAGTAGCTGGACCACTAGCGAGGGAAGTAGCCCTTGCCTAGCCACGAGTGAGGGATCGCAATCCAGCCCTAAACCCTAAACAAAAAAAATAAAATAAAAAAGATACAAAAATTTTAAAAATTATTTCAAAAATTCAAAAAATAATAAATGTTCATTAAAATTTTGTTACGTTAGCGCCGGCTAATCAAATGGATTAAATTGACACAATTAATAAAGATTTAAGACTTAATTAATAAAAAAATTAAATTAAATTAGTATAATTACAATAAATTTATGATTTTTTTTTGTAATGCTTACCCTCTTGCATGAGAAATATTTTAGTCTTGGTTTGGAAAAATAAAAAAAGGGGGACAGAAAAGAGGCAATAATTAAAAAGACACATGCAACCCACGTGGCACAGCAAAAGAAAATATTCATTTTTTGGTCAGACAGATAATTACGTTTGTTTTCGGTTAAAAAATATGCGTGGAAAAAAAAAGGCCAAAATGAAGTGGATAATATTAATTTCAGACAGGGAGGGAGCAACCCCCCATCATTGCATCACCATACATATCACAAGATCAAATCTAACTCCTCACACGTTCTACACGTGTGAACATTAGCCTCTGTTGATGTTCTATCTTCTCGCTTTTGTCCAAAATCAAAGCACTGACAAACTTCACTTCACCCTCCATTGTCAAAGCCACCGAAAATGACAGAGACCCGATCATCGTCTTCCTGTCCCTCTCCCTCCCCTTCCGCAGGGATCTACCAATACGTGAACAACGTGACCCCCCATGCTATATAATCACAATCTGACTCAAACATTTGATCTCAGTTCATGCACTAGAACTGCAAAATCTCAGGATAAAAGTCGAAAAAAAAATGAGAAAAAGAGTCGAACACGTCGCGTTTCTAATGTTCCCAAATCAGCATCACGAAATAATCAGCATTAAGAACCCCATTCATTTTTTCTCTATGGTTGTTTTGGCTAAAGAATGCAGTTGTTCCTAAAAAGCTTACCAGCATCCCAAATCAGTGACGGCTGCAAAGTCAGGCTCGCCTTTCGGCCTCAGCAGATGGTTTAGAGCCCTGCCGTCACAAGAGAAGCAAATTTGCCGGAGCTTTCTTTCGTTGAATACGATAAGCAAATGAATGTCCTACATAGCAATCCGGTGCGTTTCATACAAATACAAAGTACATTCCACGGCTCTAAGAGTCCTCCCAGGAGGGAGACAGCTTCCTAATTTAAGTGCAAAAACCATAGCGGGTTGAATATGAACAAAGATGTCAATGCCGCAGCCGCCCAAGCGGCGGCGATGACAACGAAGAACTAAGCATTATGCTGCTTTTGTTGATAGACAAGATTCAGAAAGGCTTTCCGTCCTCCTGTGGGGGAGCGTTCTCCCAATTCCGGAGGAAACCTAGGAAAGAGAAAACACAAACAAACTGTTCTTAGGACCACAATTAGATAGTTTTAGTTGTGCATGCTATGATGTAAAAGGAAAAAAAAAGTGGTGATGTTGGGGTAGATGCAACAACAGTGTAGACACAAAGCATATTTGCAACACAAATCGCATCAGAGATAGCAAATTGCACATATGTGTTGTTTTTTTACTGAAGAAGGAGAAAGACTTGCGAAGGTTAATGATGATGAAGTACATCCAAAAGGAAAAAAGATAAAAACGATCGCATATTGGGAAAGGCATTCCCAGGCAAATCCATAGAACAGAAGCAAAGCTCTTCTACTGCTTAAGACAAGTAAACTGGCATTGATATATACAGCTCTGAAGCTTTCATATCTCAAAAAGGTAATATTTTTTACGGATTATTCAACACATTATGGCTTCCATTTTCATTATCTTCTACCATCAATGCCAAAAATTTGTGTTTCCCTCGGGCGCATAATAGACCAATCTTCAGTGGCTATATCGTCCACATTTTCATCAGATCCTTTTCATCAAATGAAAGAAAAGGTGTAATCTTCATTGTACCCTTGGTTTCTCTCACTATATTGCTCATGAGGAAACTATACATACTAAACTCTTTTATTCAAGAAACCATTTAAGCTCTATGTTTTTTTGTTCTTAACACCATACTTATCTGAAAAGGACCCAAAGCATTTGGAAATCAGCCTCGGCTCACAAGAATACATCACTAACCACAATTCATTCGCTAATTCTTCAACAGCATTGGTTCAAATCTCCACTTGGTTTCACCCGATAGAGAGGCAGTCTTATCAGAACAAAATTACTTCTGGTCCACCAACCGAATTGCATGCCACAGCTCTATTTTTCCCCCCTTCTTTTAAGTCGGTGTAGCACATGTTAAAACCCGTTACTTGTAATCTAGAGGGCATCTGCAAATCTAAATTCACATTCTCTACTCATATGAAAACATGCTTTTTAAGAAGTTGTCACTGATTTTCTTTTGTATCTTAACTAAGCCTTGAGTATGCGTGTCCCCTTAAAGACTCGAAAAGAACTGGAAGGTCAGTATTCTAATAATTTGGCAGGTACGTCTCATAACATCCAACAATCTAACACAATGGTAAGATTGACATAAACAAATTTTCCCTTGAAAAGTTCAGCTCTACAAACTTAATGATTCAAGATTGCATTTTGCCTGATTGCAAAGTAGAACTTCATCTATATATTTTCTATGATCCTTTTTGTGTCCTCACTTCCTCCTCATGTATGCAGAATCTAACACGAAAAAGAAAAGAAAGATCTCCTTGTGGGTGGGGTGGTTGTGGGTGCAGGAGGAAGATCACTCTAATCTATCATTCGAGATGAAGTCATTTTCAAGAAGACAAGGCAAGTAACGCATCATCATATCTCAGTATTCATCAATTCATGAAATGCATGAAGAAGTTGCCTGATAACAGACCAATGCCTAACTTAGGTCACCTCTACTAGATATCCTACTAATTTGTACTAAAAGAACGAAATAAAGTGAACCTTTCACATACTTAAGAATGGTATTTCACCCAGAGACATATAAATCGGATCGTCCTCTCCAAGAGGCACCTGAAACAACCATAAAGATTCAGTTAGTCACACAATATATATAATCAAAGTCACACAAAATATTCAGGACATGTACAATGAAAGGGGTAAATTCCATTAGCCGGAGTTTGCAATCAGGTCGACTTAGTTTGATTTCCATCACCTTATGACAAATACTTTAGCTCATCGCGATCAATGCATTTTGACAGTAATTCAGACAATTCTAGAGGAATGCTGGCTTGGTGGCCACAAGGCATTAGCCGCGTCAAAGTAGAAAAGAGGGACACGTGGTAGCCACGTCATCATTTCGTTTGCAAATTCATATAGTCGGATCAAATTAATCCAATTGTAAAATAATGAAAGAGCAGTGCATTGTGTAGTTGATATCAAAATTAGTCGCCTTGATTGCAAAATGCACCAAATTGAGCGTCCCCCAGCAATCCAAATAAAAAGCCATTAAAGTAGGTCCATTCATTTGAACTAAGAGAAGGCCAGCTGACAAAAACATTAGCATGAACAAGGCCGATGTTATAAAGATTCGTCATAGACATGTTAAATTATTAACATATTTCTAGGAAGAAACTGTTATTACCTCTCCATTATGAAGGTCGATGTTATCAAGAGCATTAATCTCACCCTGCACCGACGTGCAGTTTGCAAAATCATTACCAAGCAACTCTGAGATCATGAGTCCATAGCCATCCTGAGCATCAGGAATATCAACTGCATTTGGTGCAGGATTAGGAAATCCCTCTAATCCCATGAATGCAGTCTCTGTCCTGTATGAGAAACAATTAAGATACATTTAGTGCACTAAATTTAAGTAAAGTCAAAATGCAATCTCCCAAAATCTTTCCCGCAAAAGGCTCACTCAGAGAGGCACCTCAGAGTCAAACTAAAACAAACGGCTGCACAAAATAATGCTGCAACTATTACATCTGTAGAGAAAAGGAGGGACATGCTACATATATAACACTTACTTCCTTTCAGGCATGTTGAAGGCCTTGTCTTCTAAAGCAGAATCACTTTCTAAGTCAATTACTTCAATTGCTCTACCATTAGGCACGCGTCTTACATTCTCAGAAGATGTGCCTGCATTACTTATTGACAAGTCGACATCAACTGAACTATTTTCTGCTTTCAAGCCTGAAATAGTAGGATATGTGAAAATGGGAGCCTGATCATGGTTCTCATTCGCATCAGAAGTTTCCATGAGATTGAGGTCGCAAATCTTGAATGAGCTTGGGAAAAGCTGCTTTTCCTGAGAATTGGCACATGTCGTATCTTCAACTCCTAGCAACTGCGAATTATTTGCTGAATTATCTAGGTCAGCAACTGTGACAACTTTTTCAGCACTCACGAGATCACCTCTAACATCTGCTTTACTTTTACTCAACTTGCAAGGGTGAAAGTACTCGTCCCCCTCGTTGTCAATGGGAGAAAGCCAATCCCTTGTTCTTTTACGTCCCTCATTTCCATCATTCTCTTCAACAGCCAGTGTTTCAACCCTTTTCTCAACTACAGGATTCAAAGTCTCACATCCTGGCAAGCCCTTACTCGAATCTCGATCATCCTCAAAAACTAAGGCCCTATCTGGAAAGGACTCAGATTTAGAACCTTTAGCCTCATCAAAAACATGTGCTGGGCTTAATTCTCTCGCATCTGGTAAAGGCTGTGAGCTCACATGTTCAGCCAACTCAGTGCCATGAGCAAGAGCTAATTCTTCCAATGCCTCAGATGGATGAAGAGACGTTGCTTTAGAGATCTCAGAGTCAAGGCATTTTGATTCATTAGAATCATTTGCAGAACCAGTATTAGAGGAGCCAACAATATTATCATCTTCAACTAAGACTCTTGTTCCTCCAGAAGGTCCTGCAGCCTCATTGCTCCCCACAACACTCGAAACAGGCTCAAGTTTGTTGCCTCTAGACGAACGGATTCTGGTGGGCACGTTGGCGAATTTGCAGAGTGCTCGTAAATCAGGAACACTGCTCCCTGATAATTTTATCTCTGCAGCAGCAGTTTCGGCCGGTAACTCCCCTGCGACTATCTTTTTCCCTGCTTCATGATTATTAGATCCATCTTTTATGTCCTCATTTTTGTCTGTCGAGTTTCTTGACTCACGAGACTCCTTGGAAAGCTCTCCACCAGCTTCAATGAAACGATCTTTCGCAGGACTACTAGAATTCGCTTTTGATAGGTGCTCCTTCACTTCAGAGTCTGAATCTCCACCATCCTTACTCTTTGGTACGGCTGAATTGGTGCAAGTTTTCTCAACCACATCAGCATTATCTTTAGCAACAACTTTCTCCTCCTTATGTCCCGCATCAGCAGCATGTTCAACACCCATTTCTGGAGACACTCTACGTCTATCGGGCCATGAGCCATTCCTTCCATAATCTCTGCCCCAATCAGAGCCATATCCCCTGAAAGATCCTCCTCTCCTCCTCCCTTTAACATGGTTTCGCATTCCAACAGCACTGTAATCATCAGAATATCTCCTCCTACCAGACCCTGAATCAAAACCTGAATTACCCAGACGGGCAAGGGCTGACGTTCTCATCTCACCATGGAACTGCAAGTTCTCCCCCTCTGGAGACCTAAACTCCTGAAAGTCGCCAACCTGTTTCTTCAAACTACCATTCTGCCACTTCCCGGAAAGTGAACTCGGTGGCAAAATACCCTGAGAGACCAAATATTCCGCTGCAAGTCTCCCAGCTTCCATGAATATGTCGGATTTGCGCGGTAGAGGCGGCGGTGGGGGTTGAAAGGATTTCGGATGACCATGGCTCTGGTTTCGCCCAAGACCACGGTTGAAGCTCCGATATTCTGAATTATGGAAGCCATGACTCCTAACTGAACTCTCAGGGGAGATACGAGAGGCCACAGCCATATTCATCCCCATCGAACCAGACCTGTACCCATTTCCAGGACTCCGGTGCCTCGGATGCATGTTGCACAAAAAACAATGCCCACAACTATGCTGTTTAAATAAGAAATTCAGAGCCGATACTAGGAAACACTCTTCGGACTCTTGTTACCAACGGCTTAAATTGCCTACACTTTGCTGACGCTCAACTATCAAAATCTTAAGAGGGCCTCGGGACAATCGAATTACGCATTTGCTCACGCAAGTTTGCGGGACTCTTACTTCGTCTCGTCCCTCCAAACAACCAAAAGCGAACAAAAGGAATCACAGGTTACTGCCTGAACCAATTCCCATCCAAGAAGCACCCCAAGTTTCGTTGTTCCCATCCACCCGTACACCGATCTCCCGAAAAACGTAGACCCACCAAAAATCAAAATTCTAAGAACAAGCATCCATCAGATATTTCAAGAATACCTCCCCCACAAACCCCCCAGGATTGTCCCAAGTACAGTAAGACAAGCAAGATCAAGAATTTCACTAACAAAATCCGGAGAATTTCACAATCGGGTTCGCAGATCTAGGCTTAGTTCGAGCCGCCCAGAGGAGCAAAACCTGACCTTTTCCTCCCCCTACTTTTTTCCCAGAGGGGCAAAGCAAAAATGCCCAGCTCAAAAGGGTAGGTTGTTCTTAGGGTTTTCAGATCCAGGAGAGTCCCAAATGTTCTCAATCAGCAGCAAACAAAGCTCACCATCAGAACAATGCCAAGGAAAATTTCTACCCTCGGCGTTAAAAAAGGGTCGGCTTCTGCTTTCGGTCAAATTCTGGACGTCTTCTCAGCTTCATTATATTGCGTGGGCAACAGGCGGAGGAAAGAGAAAAAGAAGATAGAAAATGTTGCCACGAAACGAATATGATCCGAGCCTGAGAGCTTCCCATCCAAGTCAAGGAATGGAAAAAAAAAAAAAAAAAGCATACGGATTCTCACACGTATCTCGTACTGGTTGGAGCTCCTACTCCTTTATCTCCTTTTCCTTTTTCCTTTTTTCTTTGGTCAAGCTTCTTTTTAAATCTTTTTTGTTTTAGTTAATTAAACTTTTTAATCCCTCCCCCCCTCTATTTTTTTTATTTCTTTTATTTCTTTTGCGGGTGGCCAGAGATGGAGTGCAACCTGGCGATGGAGGGCACGCGCCAATGGAAATCAAGGACATTTTCATCTTTTATCTTCTTTTTTTTTTTTTTAATAAGGGGCTGAAGTAATATTATTTTCTCAAATAAAGACTTGAAGTGTCCTGCATTTCAAGCTGATCAAGATCATTTTTGTCTTTTATCTTTTTTCATTTATTGTTTCTTTTTTACGATTTTTCATTTCTCCGATGGTCGTGCTGGGCGAGGGACACCTCACCATCGTCCGCATTAAATTTTAAAAAAAGGAAATGAGAAAAAAGAAAATGATAAAAATAAAAATTTAAAATTGAAATGATCTTTGGACAAAAAATCTCTTGATTGGTTAGAATATTTATTCGGCCGACGCCAGGTCCTTATTTGAAATAAAATCAAGGTTCGCTGAAAACCAAGGGATTGGGGGTCGAACAGGTGTGGGTACGAATCCCGCCATTTACAAATACCGACCCCTTGCTCTAGCCTCTTTAGGTGTTATTACTTCCTTGGTAGCAGCCACACTGGGACTGAGACACGGCCCAGACTCCTACGGGAGGCAGCAGTGGGGAAACTCGTTGGTTTTTTTATAGGATCGAATTCCAAAAAAATGTACAGACCCCTACTGTGAACTACTAACTATAGAACTAATAACCAACCCATCGTTTCACATTATCTGGATACAAAAAAGCAGTCAAGATATGATATATTGGTCATATCGTTGTAGCAACTGAAATCTTTCTTGCATAAAAAAAAATAATCTGATTATGATATAAAAAAAGTATGCAGATAAAGGGAAGGTTGAGAGAAAGAAAGAAAAAGAATATCAATGATATAGGATTCCAATATATGTAAGGTTTATGAGTCATCTCATAAAAGGCAGTGGGATTTTAGTAAATAACCAAATATAACACTTGGGCTAAGGGTCAAATTGGTAATTTTTCTTACATCTCCCCCTCCCGGAGCCCAGGTATCATATACGCCTCCAAAATAAAGAGCCTTTCAAGACTTTATTTGAGAAAATGAGGTATTTTATGCCCTTGTTTAAAATTTTTTCTCTGCACTTTATTTCTTTTATCTGTGCAATGGCGTGGGTTGAAAAGTTGTATATTGAGGAAAGCACTTTCATTTTTTTGGCATTTACATTGAACCAAAACTTTATTTGGTTCAGTATTTGGTCAATAGACTCTAACTAAATGTAAATACCTTTGTATTAAAGGCATTTTTCAAAATGCAATTGGTATTTGGTAAAGTATTATTTTAAAAATATATTGAAAAGCAACTTTGGCGTAAATGTCGTTTGGTGAAAAATATATTTTGCAAAGTATTTTCACTTTTGTTTACAAAAGTGGCAGTGGATGGGCGGCGGTCGGCGGAGGTCATCGACAATCGGCGACGGCGGTCGTCGGCGATCGGCGGCAATGATTGGCAGGTGGCCGCCAGCGGAGGTCGGTGATTGGCGGGCGACGACGGTGACGGTCAACGGTGGCTGTCGGCGGCTTGGTCGGCGATCAATGACGATGATTGGTGAGAGACGACAGGCGTCGGAGGACGGCTGTGTGCCGCGACTGTCGGCGACGGCGGCTGTTGGTAGCGGCATCGGTGATTGTCGAGCAATCGGCAGCGATGGTCGGCACTCGGCGGGCGGTGGTCAGTGGGCAACGGGCCAACGGTGATCTGCGGTGATCGACGATCAATGGGTTGCGACGATGGCGATCGGTGAAGGTCGTCTATGGTGGTCAGCGGCAATCGGCGGGAGATGACGATGGTCGGTGGCGGCGGCGGGCGACAGGGGGGTGGTGGCAGGTGGAGGTGATAAAGCTAAAAGAAAAAATTAATCGCATTGAGGTACTTTGGGCTAAAGGACTTTGAAGAGCATTGAGCCAAAAAAATGAACCAAACATCATTTGCATTTGGTCAATGGATTTCAGAGCTCCAATACTCATCCTCAATGCTGAACCAAACAAGTTCATATACCCTCAACACTAATATGGTGTCGACCCTAATATAAGTGTCGATATGGAAATGACCAAATTGAAGTTCACTCTAAATTTATGAAAAGGGGCACTATTAAATGAAATTAGTGATTGACCAGGTAAAAGTGGACATTATCAACCACCAGGGTGATGCCCTAGTGGGCGATCGTCATGCATGAACGGGAAGGTGGGGAGTTCGATTTCCATCTATGCGAATGATAAGTTTATGGGTTTATTCCAGATATCTGTAGATAGATATTCATTATTATACCCAAAGAAGTGGACATTATCCCATAATTTAAAATGCCTAATAAGACTTAGTCTGTAAAGGTCAACAAAACTCTAGTTTTTTTGTAAACTTGTCATTACATTATAACCTCATTCTATATATAGCTAGCGTACTGGTCCGGTGTTTGCCCTGATGACACATTAATAAATATAATATCATAAAATGTCTAATTATTGATTAGGAAAAAGGGCAATTTATTAATTAATGATTGTTGTAATCAAAGGAAAAAAGAAAAAACTCGTGGGGGGAAGAGGGTTGCAAGGATTCGTCCCAATTCAAATAAAGAGATGCCAAATCTTTGGTAGAACGAAAAGGCACAAAAACATTTTGAAACCCACAATTACTCGGTCTTCCCAAATTGCAAGAAAGTCAACATATGTAATTCTATTTCTATCCAAGAAGATGAAATGACGTTAGGTAGAGTTTCGTAAACGCTATTTGCATAGACTGAAATATTTGCATTGGGTGCACATACTCTAAAAAAAAAAAAAAAGGATAAAGAGAGAATGGATGAGCGAAGGAGACAAAAGACAACACGGGCGAGTCAAATGACGGCCTCGGCAAGGGTTTGCCAGATCATGTGAACCCATGCACGCGCCGTCGAGATCACGCGACCCCAGGCAAGGCGACTTTGGTATCGCACAGCCCCACACCAACTCTCTTTAGCTCCTCCGCCAATCTGGCCGCGAATTTGTCCTAGTTAAGGACGAAAATGACATGAAAATATAACTAGCCCAAGATTGGAAAGGGGAAAAAAAAAAAAAAGAGAGAGAGTCATTTAAATGCTCACATGGCATTTTGAAAATGGGGAAATGCAAACGCTAAGCGAGAGTTGCACTGTGTTTAAAACGTCAAGCGGCTCTAGATTCAGGGGTTACCACTCTACTTGTTGGAAATACTAAACTTTGGCTCAAAGATTTTTAGGATTGCGACACGGAACAACTTAACTTTAGCACTAAGGCGCTTGGAGGCTCAAAGTTAACCAACCGCACCCTAAGAGGGAAATAAGGAAACGTAGGAAAAGCTGCGCAATTAAGAAGAAGAAAAAAATCTGACATGTATATACCAACATTGATTCCTATGTCTTTTCCGTGCCCCTTAAGATTGGTGTGATTGGGATCGAATGAATAAACAAAATTTAGTCTCCATTTGTTTCGCGAAACATGAGGCATTTCTGAAAAATGACGATATTTTCTGGCGTTTGGCTAAAATCTGAAAATGTACTAAAAAATTTAATTTCCGCCGTCTGGTATGGAAAATCTATTCCTCTGTGTATTCATTTTAATAATTTTTTACTTTTATTTTATGTTTTATTTTATAGAAATTGACTTTTTAATGTTTTTCTTCTTTTTTTTCCTACTCCTGTTTTCTGCCATTTGCGAGCCACTACGACCGACCGCCAGCGAGCTTGAGCCTTGCAAAGGCCGGCAAAGTCTCGCCTCACCAAATTTGACGAGGCTTGGCCTCGCTCAAGGCTCGCAACATCTCGTATATGTCGTGGCCGACAATCGGCCGAAGAAGAAGGGAATAGGAAAAAAATTTGAAAAAGATAAAAGTTGAAAATAACTATTTTTCACAAAATGAAAAGAAAGCAAAAAATAATTGAAAGGAAGAAAATGTGAAAGTGGATGGGAGGAAGAAAAGATGATGAAGAAGAGGAAAATATTTTCTTCGGTTTTGAAGAAGTTTTTTTCATGGATAAACGCCGATTTTTTTTATAGTTATTTTACACGAAATAAACAAAACCTTATAAACAAGAATTTATTCTCGTACATCAAACTAAGTAAAAAGCAAAAGTAGGTAGCTAATTGCCTTGCCCCTCTATCATTTAAAAAAGGGTTAATATCATAAAAAATCTTAAATTGGTACATCAATTTACTCTAAAGCATTTTTTTTAACCATGAAAAATCTTAAACTGGTACATACATGATAAATTATCCCAAATTATTATTTTGACCATCTTGCTGTATATTAGTAGGAGATCTAAAAGACAGGTTGAGTGTACTTGCTGGGCTTAAAAGCTCATCTTGTTGTATTTTTTTTTTTCAGATTGACAAGTCTAGCAGTTCCACTGGTGCATCATTTTGGAGTTCCTTTTAACTTTGAAGTGATGTACCATAACTATGTTCATCTAGATGTGTCGAATCTTAATCTGGTTAGGCATGTAGCTGCCTTGTGGGTCAATGAGGGTGCACAAGTTGGTATCCGTCAATGTCACTTTTATGTTATCTTTATGGTGGTGAATAACTTGCTCATTGGACCTTTCCCGAATCGACGTTTGACGTCAATGACGAGCTTATTGTCATAGAGTATTTTGAGGAGGACGAGGAAGAAGTGTCAATGGAGACAAGCCCTTTGGAAGAAGACTAGGCTGAAGGAGGAAGCTATCTCGATTGATGACTTTTGTGTTTTTTAAAGCTCCGGCATTAGTAAATAAGTTTAAGAGTACAAACCGAGCCACCAAATTCCACCAGATAGTCTTTTGTTTAAGGACTACACAAACTGATGTAAATGCTGCTGGGGTGTAGTAATTAAAGTGGAAAAACCATAATGCCAACTTATGTTTTGCGATCCTTTTGGCTTGACCTTGACTTTTGGAATATTGGTGGGGATTTGGCATATGTTTGTGTATAAGAACACTGACGTAGATGGAGTTCTAGATCAAAACTTGAATAACCATCACAAATCTTAGTTAACTTGATGTAGGTGCCATAACTGAACAAAGCTGGTTTATACACCCTCATGGCTCAAACAGATCGTTATGTTCTTGAAATTCAGTAACTAAGTTGCTTCGTACCCGTATGCCAAACTACTATTAAGGTCGTTTAATGGAAAGAGGATGCCGAGATTTTGGTGAACGTGGTGACTTGGGACACCACAGCGAAGACCCGCGAGATGGCCCATGAGGATTGGAAAATTCATCTAACCCATGTCTTTGGCTGAAAATAATAGAATTTTGCGGGATTTAGACTCTTTAAATTTTAAATTAAATTCAATTTTTTTTCAAATTATGAATCCTACTTTGACTAGGATTAGAACTCACTATTGCCTATATAAGGAGCTTCAAGTCTAATTAATACACTTACACTTTATTCAGAAAATTCAGAGCAACCTTGGAAGCATAATCAAGGAGTTCGAGAGCTTCTGCCGAGGGTCGAAGCTCCCCTCCTTCCTCGAGCATCATTATTCTCTCGGCGTGTGATGATTCAAAAATCCTGAATACAAGGTCAGGCTTGTTATGAAGGGCTTTCGTCAGAATAAGGGAATCGACTTTAAAGAGAATTTTTCATCGGTTATGAAAATGTCTTCTATTAGAGTTGTTCTTGGGTTGGCTGTTAGTTTGGATTTGGAAATTGAACAGCTTGATGTAAAAATAGATTTTCTTCATGGAGACTTAGAAAAAGAGATATATATGAAGCAACCGGAAGGTTTTAAAGTTAAAAGTAAGGAGCATCTTGTATGTAGGCTGAGAAAAAGCCTATATGGTCTCAAGTAATTGCCAAGATAGTGGTGCTTGAAGTTTGATTCATTCATGGAAGCTCATGGATATGGTAAGACCACCTGATTCTTGTGTATTTATGAAAAGATTTTAAGATAATGATTTTATTATACTCCCACTCTATGTGGATGACATGTTGAAAGTTGGGCATGATGCTAACAAAATCAAGAGCTTGAAAAATGAGTTGAGTAATGTCTTTGCGGTGAAGGATCTAGGGCCGACTAAACAAATCCTTGACATGAGGATCACTCGTGATAGGAATAATAGAAAACTTTGGTTATCTCATGAGAAGTACATTGAAAATGTGATGGAAAGATTTAACATGAGCACATGTAAGTCGATAAGTACTCCACTTGCTGGTCATTTCCAGTTGAACAGTAATGAGTGTCCTACGAATAAAAAAGAGAATGAAGAGATGATGAAGATTTCTCATGCATTCACCGTGGGTAGCTTGATGTATACCATAATTTGTATAAGATTGGATATTGCTCATGCAATTGGTGTTATGAGTAGGTTTCTGTCAAATCTAGGTAAAGAGCATTAAAGTGCTGTGAAATGGATTTTTCGGTATCTTAGAGGCACTTCCAGATTCTGCTTATGTTATGGAAGATACGAGAGTAGCCAATTCTGAGGAACACTTTGTAAGTTCCCACATGATTTCTTCGTGTAGTCGAGCAACATCAGTTTCTATTCAAGCCAAAGCAGTTTCTAGGCATAATTTGTGTCGGTGGGCTGATGATGCGGGAGCGTCCAAATCATGGAAATATTCCTTGTGTGTCGACCTAATCCTATTGACATATCGGACGCTGTGGAGAGGTACATTCAAGACAAATTGTTGCCAAGGTGGGTTGAAGATGTGGATCCCATCCAGCAAAGGATGAATCGATTGAATGGACAAGCTACCTATCTTCAGAGGTATTTATGGACCTGCCCATGCTAATTGGAAGACTATTGGCTAATTCTTCCTTGTCGAATATGTGCCGTTACGCCAAGAAAGTTGCTGATTTCGAAGGATATTGACAATATAACCATGGGGTGCTATCATTTGATATAAAAGCATTCCTACAAGCCTTACCATAAAATTAAATATCTTCCCTATTACCCAAACCAAAAACCTCAATTCGCCTCGCTTTTCTTTTTATAGTTTGTTATTACCCTCACATCAAATTGCATAAAAAAAAATATTACAATTAATCATTACTCACTCTCGACAAACATTTAACCAATTTTATAAACTTAATTATTTTCTCAAAAAACTATTTTTTTTCTTTTCTTTTCAAGAGTGCGTTTGGTTCAGTTTTTCCAAAATGAGCAGTTGATTTGACAACCATTCACAAGAGCTGCGTGTTGTCTTCAGGATATAAGCCATGATAATATATGTTTTATCATATCCTATATTTGACAGCTGTCTAAGATAGGATAAAAGGTGGATATAGCGAGATATAGCCATAATGAAAAGTCTCAGGGGAGGGGGTGGGAACGATCATAATAAGATTCAAGAGAGTAGATATGAGAATAATTGAGTTTTTCCCACAACCACCTCCTCTCATCCTCATTGGGTTGCCTCTCCGCCGCGCCAGGCTGCCTCTCTAGCAGGAGGCCGCCTCTTCGATGTGGCGACCGTCAATTGTGGCTGCTTCTTCAAAGACACTATGCTAGGGTCTCTGGCCACAAAACTGGATATTTCTACGACCTTGTCCTTTAATCGATTACTTGACGTGATATATGATCACTTTCCTCGTTCTTTAACCACTTGAACATTTTCAATATTCGAAAGAGATCTTCACATGTTATAAAAACACTCAAGGTTGTCATCGACTTTCAAAAGGGGTCTCGACATTCGAAATGGCTCTCTTTGACGACCTAGTGCATCTTCAACTAGCGAAAACATATCGAATAATTAGAGTGTCCAACACTTATTTACTCATTTACTCACTCGACAAGATAACGAGCAATGCCAATGGGTTATTCTCAAAGAATTTGACTCTAAATTAGGACCTTCGATTCCACAGGGTCTACTCCGTCGATGTTGTGCCCAAATTCAAATGGCGTAAATCTCTGCTCAATGATAACCCATTCATCATAACTCATCATTGAATAATTTATAAAGGAGCCTAATGTCTTAGCAAAATAGAGCCGATCTCAATCGCGTTTTGACTCTATTTATTCAATTTCAAATCCGTAGTTCGCTAAATAGTAGATATCATATGAAAAAAATCCTTGGATTTATCCTATCATATCTACTAGAATCCGGACAATCAAACGCTACCAAAGCATTTTGGGATAAAAGTGGTTTTGGGATTAAAGCTAGCCTTGAGATGGTTGAAAGCTAGCATTGGCTTTCAGCATTTTGCCAAATGCTAGGCTAAGATTTTTTCTTCCAAAATTACCCCATTTTTTTCTTGCAAATTTCAATTTTGCCCCTCATCTTCCTTGTTACATTATTTTTTGTTAAAATATAATACAAAAGAAAAATCAAACCCTAGGCTAAGGGCGTCGACGCCAAATCAAAGTTGTTTTTCAAAGCATATTTTATCAATCACTGTTTATATTTTCCTAAAACCCGTTAGGTTAAAGATATTTTCATTTCTTTTAAACTCATTTTCAAAGCCGATCGTGCTCGATCATCAAGCATACGTGTAGAGCGGGCGTCGATATTTATATTATATTCTTGGCAGGAAAAGAAATCACTAAAATAATGGTCGACTTAGTGAGATTCCAACAACGGGAAATACGGCGTCGTATCGCTTCTAACCATCTAATCCGGGCAAATCAGAGATTCTCCCCTTCTTTCTTTAATCCGTCGCGCAAAAAAGAAATAAAATGAAAAAGGCCAAAAAAAAAAAAAAAGGGAAAACAACTGTCGGATGGACGTTGAGTTTGGTCGCGCGATTCACCGAGAAGACGAACCAGAACCGATCCGGTTGCACTCCTCACCTTCAGCGCGAGAGGACGAACGAACGGACGAATCTTCCGACTGAGAAAAACAGGCAGCGGCGGCGGAAACCACCTCGCGGCTTCTCTCCTCCTTCATCGGCGCTCGCTGCTGCTGCTGCTGCTGATCCACCGCACGCGATGCGCTCGCTGAATCCACTTTGAGGTTGCGGAGGGAGTGCGCCCGTGTTTGCGCGCCTCCGTGCAACGGGCGGGGCGATGTCCGGGGCGGAGTACAGCGACCAGGGCCACCTGCTCAGGGCATCCGGGAACGACGGCGGGGAGGAGGAAGAACAGGATTTGGAGGCTCAGGGCGGCGGGGGGACTGGCAGCGGGAGGGGAGGCTTCAGAGATCTGTTCAAGCATCTGGATCGCGGGTTCTCCAGTCGCCGCCATAGCTTCAAGCGGCTCGACAGGGACAGGGATAGGGAGCGAGATAGGGAGAGAGAGCATGCCTCGGCGAGGGACGAGGATCATCATTTCGACTTGGACGGTGATGTTTTGGGCGATAGCGCACCCCCCGAGTGGGCGTTGCTACTAATCGGTTGCCTTCTCGGCCTTGCAACGGGTCTCTTCGTTGCTGCCTTTAACAACGGGGTGAGCAGGATTTCCTTTTCCCCTTTCTAGATTAAACTTTGGATCGATATGGTTCTGTTTTGTGCGTGTTTATTCATTAGCAGCTACAATTTAGTCGGTTGCTCTGTCTGATTGTATCAACACGCTCTGATCCATTCTCGGTTTTGGTTTAGATTATGAAGACGAGTAGGGCAAAATAGGAGTATTTTACTTGGAATGCGTGGAGTTTTTTCATATTGGAGGGATTTTCATTGGAACAACAAAGCGTGCATGCCATTTTTTGGTCGCTCTGTGACTCATAGATACAAATACAACGCATGATGTTCTGTTTATCATTATTCACCCTTGGACCTCTGTCCTCACCGGATTTTGCCAAAGGTTATGGTTAATGCCTACGTAAGAGTTGCAGCCACAGGACTGTTTTACTCTGTCATATATAAGGAGAGAAGGCCACGATGGAATGTGAGTAATATGCTTAACAAAATGGCGGAAAGATAGCCCACGATGGAATGCGAATGATATGCTTAACAAAATGGCTGAATCTTTCCCTAAAGAAAAATGTCAATTATTGAATGTCTTTTGATTACCGAGTTGCAGTATTTGAAGCAAGCAAAAAGGTACCCATCAGTTCTGCCTTCCACAAAAAACTTTTTCGCTTAGAGAATAGAGAACAGACGATACCTGGTGAGACTTTACTGATTTGTCTGTTATGTTCAGTGAAAGCTCAGTCATTAGGCATTGGTCAGTTAATCTCTCTTTGATACTTGACCTACAATCGTCCTATGTGATAACTGATAAGGCACAGCATAATAGAACTCTTTTGAGTAAAAGAGATCTGCTAGGTAGTTTTCATCAAACAAGATTTGGATCTAAAGTTGATCTATCAGTTTGGGTTAGATTGGAGCTGGTGTGTGGCCAGGAAAATATGAGGGCTGGCCACCTTGCCATCAACTCCATGCTCTTGTACAGTTCAGTGGTTGGAACAGGCGTTAGTGAGACTTAGCTTACTTTCTGTTGATTGATTAGGACAAGCTCTTTGCTAATCAAGGGCTTCTCTTCATGCTTATGGAAATCACTCTCTTTTCTGTGCTATATGTCTGATAGAAGCATCTTACTAAGCCAGTTGTCATGGCTTCTAAGCAGTTGCAGATGTAGGTTATATTTCCCATTTTCGTGCATTTTGCTTGACTCTCTTAGTGAACAAATGCCATGTACGTGCTTGTGGTGAAGAAGATGTGTAGTCTTGTTGGGTGCTGTTGGACTTTTTTTTGCCACTTGAAAAATGTTCTCTCAGGTTCCATGTCATTTGTGGCATTGTCTCTTCTGTTATTTTCATTATATGCTTCTGATGACACATTTTACTTTAATTTCATGTCTTGAGATTTGACATCAGAGTGCATATGCAGGTACATCTAATACATGAATGGGCATGGGCTGGTACCCCAAACGAGGGTGCTGCTTGGCTTCGTTTACAGAGATTGGCTGATACTTGGCATCGCATTCTTCTAATTCCTGTAACAGGCGGAGTTATTGTTGGGATGATGCACGGTTTGCTTGAAATATTGGATCAAATAAAGCAGTCCATGTCTTCTCAAAGGCAGGGTTTTGATTTGCTTGCTGGAGTTTTTCCGTCAGTAAAAGCCATCCAGGCTGCTGTGACTTTGGGTACTGGTTGTTCTTTGGGTCCTGAAGGCCCTAGTGTAGATATTGGAAAGTCATGTGCACATGGATTCTCAATAATGATGGAAAATAACAGAGAAAGGAAGATAGCGCTTCTTGCAGCTGGCGCAGCAGCTGGAATTTCTTCAGGTACTGAAGGCTTTTGAAAACCCAAATTGGACACATTCCACATGACTCGCTACATTATTTTAGCTGGTCATAGCTTCTCTTAATCAGATTACCCGCTATTTTTGAGAGCTGAAGGCTTTTGAAAACCCAAATTGGCACATTCTACGTGACTCACTACATTATTTTAGTTGGTCATAGCTTCTCTGAGTCTGATGACCCGCTATTTTGATAGCTGTATGAAAATATCTATTCAGATAGAGGAATTTGTACCGTTTGATTCTTCACTTGGGAAGCTGAACTACCATTTTTGCATTTTTGGAATTTGGCTATGGAGGCATATGATTTTCATAGAAATTTTTTAATGGATGCCATGCAATTATTTCTCACGAACAGAAGATAAAGATATATGGTATTTATGTTGGCAGAAATTATACGATTTTAGTTCTTTGGGCGTAGTAGTGATGTTCTATTTAGATTAACTCTGTTTTTTATAGCCATATTCTCTCAGGTAGCATTGAGTGAATGTGAATGGCATTAGGTGAATTACTTATTGAAAGAACATTCGATTAGATCAGGCAGTGGTCGCATGCCTTGGTCTTTCTGTTTGTGCTGCGAATCAGGCAGTGGAGTTAATGCTGATATGTTGAATCTTTTTCATGGGAAAGCTCAGGATCGGTGTGGATATTTTTTTTTAGCTTTTAGGGAGGTATGCTGGTCACTGACTATAATTACAAATCTATACAGACACATGCTCCCTGCAGTGATTTATCATCTAGATTTTTTCACGAAATGCGTTTCTCTACCTTGCATTATCGTTCATTCATGACAAATTTATGTAACATCATCCTGTTAGACCAACTCGTGTTTAGGAAAGTGAGAACCGGTTCCCGTTTTTACCCTAAGTGATCGGGCGATACATGTCATGGATTTTTGCTCTGAAAATTTGTGTTATATTTAGTTAATTATTCATGGTCAATTTTGCAGGTTTTAATGCTCCACTTGCTGGATCTTTTTTTGCAATTGAAACTGTTTTAAGGCCTCTTCGTGCAGAAAACTCTCCTCCCTTTACAACAGCAATGATAATATTGGCTTCAGTTATCTCCTCTACTGTATCAAATGTTTTACTTGGGACAGAATCAGCTTTTACCGTGCCAGCATATGATCTGAAATCTGCTGCAGGTGATTTGTCCTTCATTCTTCTGCCATCATCAGCAGATCTGATGAACTTCTTGTTAGGTTTGCGGTTTATGATGTGAAAAATCCTTGTGCTCGGTCAGGAGACTCCTCTTAATTGCTCACCTTCTGAGCTGAAGGCCTGAAGACTTGTTTATGAATTATGCATGATGTGATCTTTAGTCTTGGAATACTCTTCTCCTTTGAGCATGCCCTCTGCTTTCGCACTTGCAGTATTCCCTTTATGGATGGGGACACAATCAGTTTTTGAAGTTGAGTTATTTTGGTTCTTTGGCTGGTGGATTGGATGGGGTTAATTTGCACTTCATGTTTGCATATTTGGTCAAAATAAAGGCATAAGGAACAATATTTTAGCTGATTGGCAGTGGGCTTGACAAATAGAGCTCATATCTTTAAGTCAAATTTATTCAGAAAAATATAGTCCTTGCAATCTCTTTTCCTTGGTTTCAGGTAGGTTGCTCATGAGTATGTTATTGCCAATACTACCTACTGCTCCTTGGAGAGTTCCGGTCAAAGTTATTTCTCAGATATTCAGTCCACCGCAATGGTTTTGCATGCACTGGATGTGACATTAACATAATCAATTTAAAACAAAGTAATGTGCGGCAGTGCATCTGTTTCTTGCAAATTTTTGGCTTGAAACTCTTTATCCCTGGATCCCTCGGTAGATACTGAATGATTCCCAGCTTTTGTTAACGCTTATGTAATAATACATGTAATTTTAAATAATAGTCACATGGATTTCATTTGCATGCTGATAATTTGATTGTCTGTCTCTGTGTAAAGAATAGTTATACATATCGGGGCCATCGGGCAATAATACATGTAATGAACCACCAAATTTTCTGCTGATTTACGAATTCTTGATGCCTCTTTTCAAATGATATATTGCAGAGCTCCCTCTGTACTTGATACTGGGAATGCTATGTGGTGTAGTAAGTGTTGCCTTCACCCGCTTGGTTAGTTGGTTTGCTAAATCATTTGAGTTTATAAGGGAAAAATTTGGCCTTCCTACTGTTGTTTGTCCTGCTTTGGGCGGTCTAGGAGCTGGCATCATAGCTCTTAAATATCCTGGAATTCTTTACTGGGGTTTTACAAATGTGGAAGAAATTTTACATACTGGGAAAAGTGCATCTGCACCTGGAATTTGGCTTCTGACACAACTAGTAGCGGCCAAAGTTACGGCTACAGCATTATGCAAGGGTTCTGGTCTGGTAGGCGGCCTGTATGCACCAAGTTTGATGATTGGTGCTGCCGTTGGGGCCGTATTTGGGGGCTCAGCTGCTGAAATTGTCAACTCCGCCATTCCAGGCAATGCTGCTGTTGCTCAGCCACAGGCATATGCACTGGTATGTTTTCTTGCCGCACTGATATGTGTGTGCGCATTTCTATATTTGTGCACGAAAAAAAATATTGCAAACCCCTGCCCTGAGGTTCGAGAGGTCTTATGATTCTATTCTCTAGTCAAAGTTGGTTCTTAAAGCTTCAAAATATTGCTGCAGGTTGGCATGGCTGCTACTCTAGCTTCTGTGTGTTCAGTGCCATTGACGTCAGTTTTACTTTTGTTCGAGCTGACAAAAGATTACAGGATATTGCTTCCACTCATGGTAATTCCTTTCTAATATTGTGCGTTCAGGGGGTGGTCTGCTGCTAGATCCATCATTTGTACCATATTGCAGTGGAACATTGTCCAATTGTCTGCTTGTTGCATTGCACATCTTTGTTTTCAGGACAGGAAGCAACAGGTTTTTCCTTGCTGATGTTGCTAAATCGTGCATGTATGCTACCTTTTTGGGTATGTCAGTGTAAAGATACTTCCTTGCGGAGGAGGATTCTATGTTAGAAAACTGATAGTTTTCCCTCTTAACAAAATACATTTCCACCAGAACCAGTACCCTCCATTTTTGACATGCTACCTTTTTGGGTATGTCTGTGTAAAGGTACTTCCTTGTGGAGGAGGATTCTATGTTAGAAAACTGATAGTTTTCCCTCCTAACAAAATACATTTCCACCAGAACCACTACCCTCCATTTTTGACAGATTATAAAGGTAAAAAACGTCCGTACCATCAGGCCATCATACTCCTGAGAGCTCCTCCAATGCCATGCCCATCCTTCAGATTAAATGGCTGTTTTGTTTTCCCCATATCCCTTGTGGAATCTGAGAATGATTTTCCCTGATTCAACCATCTTTCTAGGGGTACTAGCTGTTGACCTTATTTTGATGTAAAATGCAAATGGCTCACCTTTTTCCTGCTAGTCATGACACTGTCCAGACGTAACATGGCTGAAACAGTGGCCTGTCAGTTACTCTGGCATTAACATCTTTTGTTGTGCATCTTTATTGGCCTCGATTGCAAGTTTACTGTTCACCATGGTACGACCTTTATATGTTTGTCGCACTTGTTACTGCTTCATATTCCCCAGCATTAAGCCCATATTCCCCAGCATTAAGCCCATTTGGTTTCATGGCAATTTGTGATTCATAGTGGAATCCAACTTTACTTAAAGTCCGGTTTATTGATTTTGTTTCTAACAATTTTAGGGAGCTGTTGGATTAGCAATATGGGTGCCCTCCGTGACAAACCAAGCCAAGGAGACTGAGGCATCTGATGCACGAACTCTACGAAGAGGCTATTCTTATCTTTCACATGCTGAAGACAAAAGCAATGCTGAGAGGAGGCATACCGAGGGGCATGGTCTTGAACTCCCTCCCATTGATGCTCAATGTGAAGTGGATAACGAAGATACTCTTTTGGCTGATCTGAAGGTTACCTGATGGTTATTGTTACTAATTGAAGTTCGAATGTTCTCTTCGATTGTTTTTCTGACCTGCTACGTTTATCCTAATAATTATTATTTGGCTTTCTATGTTGCACTTCAGGTATCTCTGGCAATGTCAAAGAAGTATGTGAAGGTTTCTCCTGCAACAACCTTGAAGGATGCCAGTAAATGCATGCTTGATAGCAAGCAAAATTGTGTGATTGTGGTTGACAAGGAAAATCTGCTTGAAGGGATATTAACCTATGGCGACATAAGACGTCATTTATCCAAAACGCCTACTGATGCTTTGATCGGTGATGCTGCATTAGAGGATGTATGTGTTTACATAATGCTTCCCTTTCTTATTGTATATTTATTATTCCTCTCGAATGTCATGGTCATTATGGAGTTGTTGATGAGACAATCTCTGCACCTTAATTCCTTTTTTCTTTGGCCAATTGAAGCCTGAACTTCCTAAACGGAAATTCCCCCCCCCCCCCCCCCCCCAAATAAAAAAAAAAAAAAAACCACAACCACAACCCCAAAGACCTTTGGGCTGTCCGCCGAGGGTCCGTAATTAAATCCCTTGTCTGATTATTGGAATTGTAACTTTTACAGGCAAATACTTCTCTCGTTTCTTCCATATGTACAAGGAAGATAACTTATCGTGGCCAAGAGCGTGGACTTCTAACGTGCTACCCAGACACGGATTTAGAAATGGCAAAAGAGTTGATGGAGGCCAAGGGGATCAAGCAATTGCCTGTGGTAAAGCATGGTGGAGAACCGCCAAAAGGACGAAAGAGAAGGATTGTAGCTATCCTTCACTATGATTCAATACAGACCATTCTCAGGTGTTTTCCCTTTTCACAATTTTAATGTTGGGAATGGTCTTCTGTTGTTGATTGTTTAAGTACTATCAAGGTATTCCCATCTCATTCCATGGGATGTTTTCTTGTTGCTGGGCTCCTGAAACATAGATCTGTTGAAAAGGATGGCTGCTATTAAAGTATAAGGGTAGCTTTAACGCAATCGTAAAAATCCTACGAGTTTCGTCAGGGTTTCTTAAGACCACATCACATCTGAATGAATTGTATGCTGCAGATTTCTTAAGTTAGGAAGGTACTGGTGAAATGATTGGTTGTATCTTGGCAAATGGTTCACACTACTGTGCTTAACAATGTTGGTTTATTTGCCATTGAGACTGTGACGGTGTGTGAATAAAGTGATCACTGGGGACCTGGCATGTCTGTGACCTTTCTTCGAACTGTTACTAATCTCTTAGGAGCGTTCATTCTATTCATAATTACTGATGTGCTCCTAACAAGAATGAAAAAAAAAAAGAAAGTAGTTGAAATCCTGGCCTGTCAACAGTAATTTCTTCGTGAATTTATCATGAGTCGTCTGCACCTTAATGTGGACGGTAATTTCCATGTAATGGAAAGATTTTTGCATCTGACTTTTGCTTCATAACATCAAGGCTGACATTCCCATGTTAATGCAGAGATGAAATAAAGCACCGAAAAGATGTAAACCAACGCAGAAAAGAAGGCAATCTTGAAGACTCGATCTCAAACTCCCATTAAGGAGCTGACTCATCTGAAGAACCTTTTCCCTCTGCGGCCAAACTGCCAGCAATTTTTAGTGTCTGCTGAAAGTTTGCCTTGTCCAGACTGTGATCCGGTCAGCAGAGTCAGTTGACGAAAGAACCTCATCGGCAGGGGCTTTCTGGTTCCGATGATTCTTTGATCCGACAAAAGATGCATCTCTGTAATTTTAACCAGAATTTATCATGTAATATTTTTTTCGTCAGTTTTACATACAGCTCATTCCTTCATGGATGACAATTGTGGCGGGTCAATTATAGAAATAGTCGCACGAAATATATATGTATCCAATAGTGTGGCAAAATTAAATTTCCTGGGTCCTACAAAAGGTGTGTCATTTCGCTCTCAAACCTGATATTCTACGGTGAATCAATTGAAGCCGAGTGAAGTGCTGGATGGTTTATCTTGCCTCGTTCACATTGTTCAGACAAATGAACATGGCAAACATCTGTCCGATTACAGCAATGTAACCTAAGACATCACAAGATATGGGCGCACATCGCCGCCCACATTTTGCATCCCAGACGCAGCTCAATGTTCTTTTCTTTCTCCTACAAAGCTTTTGATGAACTTGGACACATCAACTCAGCATGGTTTTGGTAAAAATCTCTGAGACACCGATGCTTCAAATTAGCAAGTACTATGTTACATGAATTTGAGGTGCGCGGATCATTGAACAAGGTAATGCAGACTATATTGTCAAAACCAGGAAGGAATGTCATCAATGCTCAGAACTTAGTTAAATAAGCCAAAAAAAAAAAAGAGAGAACAGGAATATGTATCGCTATTGAAAAGCTATATGTTATGAGGCGATGTTTCTTCTCTTTAAGCAAAACAAGAAGAAGAAAAAGGAGAAATTACATCTGAGGTCCAAGCGGCAGTCTACTCATAATATGCCGGTAAACCGAGGAGTTGTTAGACAGGTTCGGACCAGGCTCGGATATTGGCTCGGCCTTCGGTTCTCCTTTGGGCAACATGAATCCCATTTCATGTGCTGGGCGCTGCTGAGCCAGAAATGGATGAACAGGCAAGATTGGAAGATTTCCCTGGCCGGGACCCAACCCAGTCATCGCAAGATTCGCCAGTCCAGGTGGATTCATTGCAAAGGAAAATGCGGGAGCCGGGCCTAGTTGCTGCCTTCCAGGTAGGCTAAACGAACCCAACGGCCCGGGCCCTTCGTACCTCCCCATCATGTTATGGACTTGCGAGGGCTCGGGCCTATGGACTTGATTCTGAACTGCAGAGGTGGCAGACTGGGTAGGTATGGCGCTAGATGCGCCAGAGTTGACATGGCTGCTATTCCGAGCAGCAGGAACATCATGATTATGCTTCCCTTCGTACGTAGTAATTACCGACTTGAGGTCATGCGATGCTCTCTCTACGTGCTTCCTAACCGTGCAGCCGGCACTTGTGCACTTGTAGTAACTCCTGCACCAAAATCAAAGGTCTTCAGTTTCAAGTTTTGCAACGTGAGCTTTCGAAAAAAAAATATAAATAAATCTCATGATATATGGTCATTTACTAGGTGCTCCCTTGGTTAGAGGCACAACTTTTCCCACTTCCCTTTGGATGTATTGCAATCTACAACAAGAAAGTTTCAGTTTCAAATGGGGGATGTAAATGCAAGTGACCTTGGATTCGGGTTTCCCTTCACAACTTTCTGCCCATACTTGCGCCAGCGATAACCGTCATCAAGAATATCTACCTCACTGGTCGTCTGGACCACAACTCTAGGCTCACGAATGGCTCTTGAAGCCCCGCTCATATCAGTTGCATAGGCTTCAATTTTCCTGAAGAACCACAGGATGAAGAGATGCTCGGATTCTCTAACGTTAAATGAAAGGAAAAAAAAGACCGAAAACACGTGCAGCGAACAGGGAGGCATTAATACCTTCTCTTTGAATCGGATTCATCTTCTTCTCCATCATAAGCCAAAGATACACTGCCGTGAGTCTGCTGCTCGTCATCACATTCATCATTTGAAAAGGTAGAGGACACATCCACCTGATCTCCCGATTCCAATTGATTACCACCATTATGTGCCTGTAAAGAGGTCGGAGCATTGCTAAATTCGGGGCCATCAGATGGCGATGATGTGACCTCAAGGTTATCCTGCCTCCACTCAGGACCTCCCGTACCAACAGTTTTCTGCATATTAGCCCAAGCTGGATCGATGTCAGCAGCATTCTGTGAGCCCATCTGTTCTGGAACGTCCAACTGCATGTCACCGAGGGAATTGGCTCCCCCAATGACAGATCGGCGGTTAGGTGGAGGTTTCGGGTGATTGTGGGCCCCCTTGTAGATTATTTCCGTAATATGGCCCTCGTGAGATCGTTCCACCTTCTTTTTAACTTGACAGCTGGAATGAGTGCACTTGTAATAACTTCTTGGATATTCACTTCCTTTGACCTGTTTCTGTCCGTATTTTCTCCAGTTATATCCATCTTCGGAAGGGCTGCCACCATTAACACCTACAAAGGAATCTCCGCTAACTCTTTGGTCTGCCTCATCATCGTGTTGCTCGTCCAGCGGTGGAGAATGCTCAGGGTCACCACTGAAAGTACCAAAGTTCCTTTGATCAGATGGCACCCCATCATGACCAGCAACTTTTTCTGTTGATGACCTGGAAAAGTCTCCCTGAAATTGGAATCCGCTTCTATTCTGGGATTGCAATTTGGTTGGTTCCACGTTACGAGATTGGACAGAATTTTCTGACTGAACTGAAACCTCGATTCTATGGAAAGACTGCTGAGGAAATGTGGCTTGATTCATCTGCATGTTGATTGTACAAGACAAGAGACTAAATAAAAGAAATAACTGGGTCTAAATTCTTGCCCATCTTTCAAAAGATCAAGAAACTAAGCTTACAAATTCACACATCTTATAATTAGCTTGAGACATATTACTTGAAAAACATATATTTCCAGTATCTAAGAAAGAAGACAATTACTTTGCTCCCAGCACCAAAAAAGGAGGAACTCGATTCACCAAGAGGCTTGAAAGCAAATGACGAAGAACTGTCGTCCTCGAATGGGTTATCTCTACTTGTGTCTGCATCTAATATCAACCCGGAGCTCTTGCTATTATTGTTAGGAAAGAAAGGGAACTTTCCTGTGGTCGGAGAGGGCTGAGCCTGCCAAAGACAGAAGGCAATGTCTCAAGCTCGAGAAACCAATTTTCGCATAAGTGAGGACATTACAACTTACAAGCACATCAACAACTTCACAGTACTTTAGAACCCACCCACAGAATATATAATTTCACCAATCTCCTTTATCACGTAATCCATAAGTTCATATAAACATCCGCCATCCAATCCGAACCTTAAAAAGCCAGCCCAACAAATGACAGAATCATCAACCTCAAGCTTACCAGTGAATTCGAGAGGAAAACTGGGGAGTCAAGAAGTGTCGTGGGACTTAGACCAGGAGGGATCGTCAAATAAGGAGACCTAACATCAGGATTTGACGAAAGATCGGCAGATCTAATTCCCTCTGTATCTAATCTTGGGGCGTTAAACCCAGCCCGGGCCGCCAACCTTTCCACAAGACATCCACGTGAATACCCTTTCGGCCCAATAGCCGAGCCAGATTCACTGGAATAGTCACCACCACTAGGACCAACTTGTTTTGTGTCCTTGTTTTCAAAGTTCCCCATCGTCATCCTCTCCTGAGATCCTAGAAAAAGCCCCCCTGTCTTATTGTTTCCAGGAGCTTCCAGTCCTGACCTCAAACCAATGTCATCACCAAGCAATGCAGTGAAAAAGGTTCTTGGGCTCGGACTTGGAGGCACCCAATCGCCAATCACAGCAACATTATCATCCATCCCACTCATGATGTAGCTAAACCTCAGCTCAAATTAAGGACAGACCGAAAACTATCGTGGTGCTGTAGAATGTTCTGAAAAACACGAACCATACAAGAAACGTAAGAGATGTAAGCAGCTCCATTGAACTGCAGCTTGAATAAACACATAAAATATATTTCTACTGATATTCGACAGAGAAGGTGGACTACGAGATAAAGGTTCCTTTGAGGCTTGCTCAAATCAAGCAGGAATTATACAAGAGCACAAAATATATCCAATTAACTGCTCGGCATATTTCTGAATCAATTCAATTCCAAGAATCTGAGCAGCAAAGCAGTTCCTCCCAAAAGAAATTCAAGATCAGGAAATGATCTGTAAATAGAATACATTATCACATGGAAAACAGAAAGACAAGAAATTTACAATTTTTTTCTTCCTGCACGATTAACTCTGTATACTTTAAAACAATTCGACCCAGAAAAACCCACAAACTAGCGAAAAGACTTTCAGATTTTCTGACAGGAAATCATGGATCGTATTCCAAATTTGGCCAAGATCCGTCAATGACACAACGAAATTAACAGAGCACGATCTAAAAATAGGGAAACAAAAGCATCCCACAATGTGGCAACGTGTCTGTCAGCTTCCAGTCGACAGAAAAGAAAACCCAAAACAACAAAATTACACATTTCCAACAAAAAATGAATCAAAGCATGGCCCAGAAATGCACATACAGAAAGTGAGGTACAAAAACACAAAAAATTCCCAAGATTTCAGAAGCAAAAGAAGGTGAGATGATAACAGAAAGAACCCAAAAAAAAAAAGGGGAGTAAAAAGCAAGACAAGAGGCGTGAAACTTCATCATTAGAAATGATTACCTGCTTGATTGTGGAGTCAATGCTACGATGATTCCAACCAGGACCTGCGCAGCAACACCCCCACCTCCTGAAATGCAAAAATTGAGCCGACCCTTTTCTCAAAATCCTCTCTTTTTCGAGCTTCTGCTCTGTGTCCCTTCTCTAAAATTCAGTTCAATGGGAAGAACATCCACTTCGTTTCTGGCTTGTCTGGAAAAACGAGGTTAGAAAAAACCAAAGCGCCCCCACTTCTTTAACCTCTCTCTCTCTCTCTCTCTCTCTCTCTCTCTGCGCGTCAAAATGATATGATTGTGTCCTTTGATGGAGAATTCGAAGAGTGGGGAAAAACAATATTGTCTTTTGTATTAAAAGAAGAAAAAGGGAGGATGGGATGTGTAGAAACAAGGACGGTGGTGGACCGAGAGAGGAAATGGAGATGGAATCTTTGAGAGAGAGAGAGAGAGATGGCAAGGAGAAACTAAAAAGAGGGGTCTTGCACAGTTTTACGCACCCACAAACAATATATAATTAAATTTTCCGTTTATTCCAAAGGAAATATCTATTTATTTATTTATTTATTCGTCAAGGAGGAAAATAGTTATTACTGTCTTGTTTTTTGGTCTAGTTATTTATTATTACCCTCTGTTATTTGGAAATTTTCCCTGTGAAAACAAAAATCTTTATTCTTGAGAAGGCCTTTCTGGGTTTCCTTGGGCCCAACTAGGCTGGCAAATCACAGCACCACATCTGCTGCTGGGTTGCTAACACGGGGGCAATATTGCCCTGAAAAAAAGAATGTGATTGGTCCACATTGAGCACTTGAATATTGGAAAAAATGAATTTATTTCTTTTTTTTCACAAAAATGAAATAGCAAAAATTGCATGATTTAAGCTGGGCTGTCACCTTATGAGCCTAACATCTGTAATCTCTCTACCCTTTAGAAAGGCAAATTGTCTTTACTAAGTCACAACCGTCGACAGAGATTTTTGGGTTGATTCCAGATCATTACTAGTTATTTTCCTCTCTGTTCTTTTTTTTTTCCCCCTATTTTTTAAACTCCCTTGTTTTATGTGTAATATCAATTTTTGCACCCTCAATCCAATTCTCTGTGACAACCTAACTGATTTTATAAGGTTCGTTTATTTTGCGAAAAATAAAATGTGTAATTCATGACCAATAACCCTAATTGATTGACTCGGCTGATGACGCCATAAAAATAATAATAATTTTAACCCGCGATGGCACCCACAACCCAATAGAAACTGGTTGATGTACTCGAGATTTCACTCGATACGGCATCAGTTCTGGTTTTATTTCGATTTTTTTTCTCTCTCTCTCTCTTTTGTATCTGAACGAAAAAATAAGGGGGGATCAAATCCCAAATTGCATAAAAATAAGGGGGGGGTGCAAAAAGATAAATAAAGAAAAAAAAAATCAGAGGGCACACGCGTCAGTGACAAGAGGGCACGGTCTGTTCCCGTTGGAGACGGCTGAAAAGGGAATCGGCAGAAGGAGAAAGATGATCGGAGCTTCCAATGGACACGACTGAAGATCGTTTTGCAGGTTGCAGGCCACGCAACCCCATCCCCCTACCGGGCCCCCTCTCTTTTCTTTTCTTTTTTTTCTTTTTTCTTTTTCTCTCTTTTTCTTCTTTCTACTTTCTTATTTTTTCACGAATTTTCGCGTCGCGCCCTCGAAAATGTTTTCGAAATTGAATTTTTTTTTTTTTTGGAGAATCCCGTGTTACAGAGTTTTCGCGTGCTGCGAATAAAAAAGAGAGAGGCTACAAATCGATGTTTTTGTGAGGGGATGGGATTGCTGCGATATGTTCGATATGCATATTGAAAACATCAAAATTCACCTTAGTCCCGTTGCTTCCGAGCTCCCTGCGCTCGATTTTCCGTTGACTTCGCATCTCCGAGTGTCTAGGTTTCGACAAAGTAAATCCCCACGCACCATTCGATTTAGATAGGGTTTTAAAGTATTTTTAATCGGACGATTCAATTGCAGAATGTGTCGATACACAACGAGGAAAAAAAGAGAGAGGGAGAAATTAATCTAGGGTTTTGCCTAACAACTATTGCAACAAAGTTCGATTTAATAAGGGTATTTTTTTTTATTTTTTTATTTTTTTTTTTTGTAAGAGCTAGGGTTTCTATGGAGGGAACGAAGAAATCACGGAGGACCGTCCAACGCACACAAAGTGAAAGACGCTAAGTTGAAAAGGACAGCAAAAGAGGTTCGCATTTTTAAACCCGTTTGTTTGGCACGGTCTGAATTTTTTTTTTTCGGTTTTATTTTTTTATTCTTTTTAATATTCTATCTTTTTATTTATTTATTTATTGTGCAAAAAGGACAGGTTGATTGATAATGATTTGCCCTCTCTAAAATATATTCTTTGACGAGGTTGGGATCGAATTCTAGGCTTGCAGGCTATTCATACCCTCTTTCCAGTCTCTGCCTCTGTTTTTTATTTTTTAATTTTACATTATTTTCTTCTTGCTCATTCCGTCTTCTGGGCAATTGCCTATTACGTTATAATCCTAAAACTTACCGTCAAAGTATAATTAAATCCTAAGACGCTCAAAAATTACAATCAAATCTTAAAATCTGTCAAATCTACACATTTAAGTTTTTCCGTTAACTTAGTCCGATTCGGCTAACGAAAAATTGCCAACGTGCATTTTTTTATTATTATCTTCTCTCTACTATATGGCACTGACGTGGGTGAAACAATAAAGATAAATCTAAAATGACGTAGTTTTAATCTAAATTTATTTTTTATATATAAATATTAGTTAAAATAAACTAAATTGATTAGAAAAATAAAAGGTGGGAAAATGTGTGAATAAAAGAAATGACTTTATTTTCAAGACAGATGGATTAATTTGATGGTGATAAGAAAGAAGATGTCTCTTGGCCTTTCAATATGGTAGGCACCTAAATGCAGGAAGCAAGACATACAAAGATGGGAAATGTCTTGAAACAATGCATGCGACTAAGCCCAAAAAAAAAAAAAATTCAACGGAATTTGCGTAAAAAATATATTATATTTTTGAAAAAATAAAAATCAGGAAAAATTAAATTATTTGAAATTGGGACCAAAGGATAATTGAACTTATTACCACCAAAAATTTCAAATTGGTGCATATGTGATAATTTTACTCTAAATTATTTTTTTGATCACAAAAAATTTCAAACTAGTATACCCGCGATAAATTTACCCCAAACTATTACAACTGTGATAAATTAACCCTCAATTAGTTTTCGTTAATTTTTGCCATCAAATTGTTGAATTAGATGACATATGTCAATTGTTAGGTGTACACGTTACCTTATGTTTGCCACAGACAAATTAATTTGAAAATTTTCATGATATTAACTCAATTTAACGAAAATTAACATATGATAAATTTGTTATATATGAACCAGTTTGAGATTTTTATGGTAAAAAAAAATAAATTTTGGTTAAATTTGTCATGATTGTACCAGTTTAAGATTTTTGGTGATAAAAAAAAATAGTATAGGGTAAATTTATCATAAATGTACTAGTTTAGAGTTTTTTGTGGTCAAAAAAATAATTTGATGTAAATTTATCGTAGGTGTATCAGTTTGAGAGTTTTCATGGTATTGAATCTTTATTATAAGTATGAATTTGTCTGCTACCTAATTTGATGAAACGTTTGATGCACAAGATATGACTGACCCTCTATTTCGATTGGGATTGATAATTAGTAAGGAGTGGTGGTTAAGAAACCAAAGAGATGATGACGGAGGATTCGATTTGGCAAACACCCAATAGTTATCGGCATGATAAAACTACAAACCAATCTCATTATAAAAGCATTTGGTCGGTCCAAATCCACATGCTTCTAGACCTTAAGCAAATAAAATGCCACCTAGGCTTATAGATTCGAAAATGAAAGTTAACATAAGTGTAATTTGTGGAGCAATTACTCGCCAGATGCTTAAGTTTTTTTTTTTTTTTTTTTGGAGTGGGGATAATATGCTTAAGATTTGTCACCCCCTTGTTGTCTTGTTCACCAGAGTTTACCTTTAAGATGAGCAGTGAGGGGACAGGGAGAGAGAGAGAGAGAGAGACCCATAGCTTGTCTCTTCATAGATCATTCATTGAATTTAATCTGTCTACGTTGCTAAAGATCTGATGGGGGTCAATCCAGCTCGTCAAAAGCGATACTTGCTAGCATAAGCTCCACATTCAAAAAGAAAGTGGAAAAATTTTAAGTAATCGTACCGTAAAGAGCATAGTAAAATTTTATTCAATACGTAAATCCAGCGACGTCCTGACAATGCCCAATTAAGTATTCTCATTTGCTGTACAGTCTTCGACGGGCTGCGGAAAGCATGGGCAGTTCCGACCGGACGCCCAATCCTAAATTTGCTAGTAATGCGAAACACTCGTTACGTTAGAGACCCGGATATATATATATATATATATATCTCCATTTTAAGAAGGAGAGGGAGAATTCAGATGGGGGGATGGATCCAAAGAGGGGCACAATCAGAGGATGCAAACATTGTTTGCAAGCGTCATTAAAAAGGGGGAAAAAATGGAATTGAATGGGAAGATGCCAATTGGAACCAACCACCATATCATCCTCAAACCTCCCATTTTTTAAAAAAGAGCCCCAGCTATCAAAGTTAAAAGCTACCAAACATAAGTTCAGTCAATCTTCCTCCATCATCATCATCTTCTCCCCCCATTTTATTATTATTATTATTATTCTAATTCTCTCTCTCTCCAATTGAGAATTTTATCATTAATTTATGTATTATTTATTGATTTTTTTTGTCGGAATTTATTTTATTGAGTTTGGTGGGGCTCTTTACCAAATTTGCCCAAGTCAAAAAAGCTTTCCTCTGACCGAGTCTTTGTCCTTTTTCTCAGTCCCCCCACCCCTACCTTACCCTTCTCTTCTCCCCGTGAGAATTAACGGCGCCAAACATCGGGCCGGTTCAATATCTAATCGGAGAACCGGAGCTGATCGGGCTTACCCCGATCGACTTCAGACGGGTTCACAAGGAGACCGAACAACTTCTCGAGCAAAAACAGAAAAAAACAAAATAAAATAAAAAAGAAACGTTTGAGAAGCTCGATTTCTCATAAGATTAGCATGTCGTTATTATTGTTTTGCCGTCTTAATGGGTTTGGTTAGGGCAAGAGAAAGTGCCTTTTTCTAATTAATTGTTTTGCCAAGGAATAATATGAGAGGCATTGAAAAAACGAACACGAGGAAGTACGACATATGGACTCAATCCCTCGAAATGCGCCATGCATTGCCAATCGAATTTTTATTCTTCTTTTTTTTGTCGAAGGATCGATTTTTTTTTTTTTTTGCAGTTCAAAGGATCGAAATTGAGAAGTGCTGTTATTTTTATCATTTTGCTCTCTTCTTTCTTCACGAGAATGGTTCAAAATTCGTAAATTATTTGATAACCATAACCATAATCGTAGATGATAATGATAATGGAGATTTCTCACGATCGTAGACCTCGAACTTGAGGATCTTTTAGCTATATATGGCTTTTTATGAAAAATATGATGGAGTAATAAACGCCATAATATGACTGCATTTAGGTAATATGACCGCTTTCTCGGTGAAAATGGTGTTCAATAAATATTTAACGTTTGGCCCGACGAAATATCGTTTTAATTAACTGAAAAAAAAAAACGTTCGACTAAACTTAAAGAAAAAAAGCAATTTTCAATGAGATAATTTAGCATCTAATGGGGAAAAAACTCTACTTCTTTTCTCACAAAACTACTCCCGCAAGCATCACTGCAAGGACTTTATCAGTAAACGGATTTTTTTTGTGACTATAAGAATAACAACGTGTCGCGAGTCACAAATTCTTAAAATGGTAGCCCCACAATAGTTTTTAATCATTTACTATTCATATATTATGTGGCCCACGACATGCGGTCAATCTCACAGCAAATATTAAAAAAAAAACCGTCATACAAGCTCTAAGAAGTCATTATACCGGATTATCCGAATTTAGCGACAATATTTTGTTTTCTCGTCAATATAAAGATTTTTCCAAATTTATTAACAAAAAAATTACACAAATACCGATTCTTGCTTTTTTTTTTGACGGCACCAACTCTTGCTTTTCAACCAAACGATTCTCGTACCAATTGGGTTTATTCCGTAATAAAGCTGAAATGTGTCCTTGAATTCTCAGAATTTTCACCATAAGATTTTTTTACTTTTAGTAAAACAAAAAAAAGCAACAAAAAAAAGGTAAAATTCACGGACGACAAGAAAAAAAAGAGGTGGCGTGGTTTCAACTTTCCATTGGGAGCAGAATTTTTTTTAATTAAATTGAATACTATAGTCCTAGCACCTTCTTTTTCTTTTCCTTTTTTTCAGTCTATTTGCAATTATATATATATATAATATTAATATGGCTATGATTTAATTTTAGTGGGGGGGACCCAAAAAAGGACTGGAATTTAAGAAAGAAGGACCTGATTTTTTTGAATCTTGACCACCAAAAAAAAAAATTAAACTAAAATTTAAAAAAAGGGAGACTTGAAGTCAGTACTGTAGTAAACCGGTTTTTTTTTTCTTTGGCCCTTTGTCTGTGGGACCCTTCTGCATAGGACTTTTGAATCCTACGACGGACTGCTCGTACGTTGCGATTTCACAGGTCCAATTTGGATCCCGACACGGTTCGAATTTTGGTCACAACTTAACCTCACAATTATGCCTTAAAAGAGGCTTGATGGCACGTTCGAATTTCCACAAATGCCGGGTGTATCGAGACTACTAGCAATGGCTACTGGGCGGTGTCCCACTTTATTTTTTTTTTAATTTATTGTTATATTTTTTCATTAACGACCAAATCAACTCTCGTTAATTACATGATAGTATCGCTAAACCTGAAAATTATATTGAGTATTTTAAGTATTTTGGGTTTAGGTTTATATTTAGAAATTTTTCATAGCAAAAAAATACTATTCGGCCCGATTTCCCCAGGAATTAGGAACCCGACCGGATTTAATTGGTTCCAATTTTATAGAACTGAAAATCGGACCAACCAGGCTGATTTGAGCAATTTTCGATCAGTTTATGCTCAGTCTTACCCTTCACCAGGCACCACCTTTGCCCCGAGCTGAAAGAGCAACAAATCCTAACCAATGCCACGCATCCGGACATGCTCAAAGTTCAATGTTTGGAAGACGTTTAATTTCATGGGCCACCCCGAACTCTAATCACAAGAACAGTGGCTGGCTTTCGCATTTTTGACGAAATATTTTCCGATCACTCTAGATAACGCGACGATCAACACTCCGGTTGCTAGGAACATGGCCCCACCAAAGGCCAGTTGCTGGTATCCAGCTACTTGGCAAATCGGAGGGTTGCTGAATTTTTCGGGCACTTCTCGGCGGCGTCTGTTGATGAAATGGGGGAGGTCTATCCACGTGCGACCACCCACCGACCGACCAATCCAAGGCATGCCGTGACGTGCATGAGCCGGCACAGTCCGTGCATGCTGAACCTAACATTATAAAGAGATCCGGCAGAGCTCGTCATTGACACCGGCCAAGCCGGGGCCTTCACGGGCATGGCCATTGCTAGAGACTACCGTACACAATGAGACGAGTGGGAACATTGAAGGAAGATCCGCGGCGAAGCAAACGCCGCCTAAAGAAAAGATAGCCATACTGCCGCCACATGGGAATCGGGATTGGGCCAATATTCATCTAAAAGGCTTTGTAATGGGCCAACATACGGCCCATCTGAAATTTTTATTCTTAAGTTGGGCCATCCTGAAATGGAAATGGGCCGTGAGAGAGAGAGAGAGAAAGAGAGAGGAACCATGAAGTCTTTAAAGCAAAATTTTATAGGTCAAGGTCTCGAGTATTAGAACCGCTTGATCATCATTAGAGCTAATTTTTCGGCCCCTAAGTCTAAAGATTACTAGCCGATGCGGACCTCGATTTTTGACTCCGGCGAACGTTTAATCATGGCGGTGGTTAGCTATTGAAAAATCCGTCAGATAAGCGTAAATAATGAGTGATTATGGCACTGATTGAATCCAATACATGGTCTCATCATTACACTTGTTGAACAAATCCAGCTCGAAGTGAAGGAAAATTTCATGAGCAAAGGACTGATAAATCATCTTAATTTCGCATCAGATGTCAAAAATGCTCTTTCATTAATGCCTGCAGATTCCAGCTTCACGGTTTTCAAGCTTCTATAGGTATAAGGAAAGAAAGAAACGATGGCAAATCACTAGCTTGTTTTCCGACCATAAACGAAACAAGATGAACATCCGTTAGCAAAACCATCGCAGACAAGAAAATGGATGCCAAACACAAAAAACCTTTGCGCGCCTTTTACAACTATGATATGATGAGGGAATTGGACGATGTACTCGCTGAATTTCGAGCGGCTTGGAGAACCGAAGCCGACTCCGTTATTGTCGTTCTTTGTCTGCGTTCCATATACACGTCAGAAAATTTGGCGTCTCAGCCGAGTTTTCGCGCATCCACGGAGGGATGAATGCGAATGCTGAACCCCTTTTCCTGGACTCTGGGAGGATGGAAAATAGAATGCTTAGCCAAACCTACATGAAGTTCATCATCATGAGCTAGAGCCTCGGAGTTCTTCCTCTTGTGACTCGATGATAACCGCGTCTTGTGCCGACAGACCGCCGAGGATATCGCTGTCCGATGTACTGGCCTGAAGTTCTTTAAACATTGCCATAACCTGAATCATAGTCGGTCGCCTAGGAGGTCTGTCCTCCAGGCACTCGAATGCTATCCTTAGGTACTGACGAATTTCGTCCTCGTGGGATGTATCCTCAGCCAGATCCGGGTCGAGTATTTCGTTGCTCTTCTTCTCTCTCCAAAGCTGCTTCGCCCAGCTTACCAGGTTGTTATCCTTGCCAAACTCGGAAGAATCTATTGGCCTCTTCCCCGAGAGAAGTTCGAGCAGGATCACTCCGTAACTATACACGTCGCCCTTTGTTGTGCATCTAAAGCTCTGATAGTACTCGGGGGGCACATAACCTGGAGTCCCTGAGAGAGTGCTGACGCTTAGGTGAGTGTCTAGGGCATTCACCAATCTAGCCATGCCGAAATCAGATAAACGAGCTACAAAGTTTTCACCCAGAAGGACATTGCTCGACTTCATATCTCGGTGTATAATGTGAGGAACACAACTATGGTGCAAGAACGCCAGGCCTCGAGCCGAATCTATGGCTATCTTCTTCCTAGTTTCCCAGTGGAGGTTTGAGGCCATTCCTTTGGTCCTATTGAGAAGAACTGACTCAAGACTCCCCCATTTCATGTACTCGTACACGAGGAGCCTCTCCTCCCCGATCTTGCAATAGCCGAGTAGAGGAACGAGGTTTCGATGCTTGATCTTCCCTATTGTTTCCATTTCGGCCACGAATTCCCGTTCGCCCTGGCCTGTGACATGAGCCAGCTTCTTGATGGCAACTACATGCCCGTCCTGGAGCCGAGCCTTGTACACTTCGCCGAACCCTCCAGAGCCTATAAGATTCTCTGAGCTGAATCCATTAGTTGCTTCTAGCAGATGGGCAAACGTGAGCTTTTGCAAAGGCTTCTCGAAAGCGGCAACGTTTATGCTCAAGGGCTCATGAACACTGGAGAGCTTCCAGCTGCTAGTACCTGAAGTAGGAAGGCTTTGTATGTACTTTTCCCTCTGTTTCCCCATATTGTGGTGTATCTCTAGACGGTAGAACACTACCATGAGAATGAGGATGCATATGATAAACAATGCGGCGATACCAGTACCGATGATTGCACCTACTACAGCAGATTGCTTCCTTACCTGGCCACCGGAGCTTGATGGAACTGTTGATCCGGTATCGGAGCCACATGGGGGCAAAGGCACTCCACAAAGACCAGAGTTGTTTTCGAACCGGGACGCCGGGAAAGTGATCATTTGACCTTCGGAAGGGATGGGGCCGGTGAGGTTGTTGTTGGAAATGTCGAGATCGTTGAGAAAAGACAGAGATCCTAATGATCCTGGGAGAAAACCTTGAAGACGGTTATGAGAGAGATCGAGAACTCCGATAGATTTCAAACCTCCGAAGCTTTCGGGGATAGTCCCTGTTAACTCATTGTGGCCCAGCTTCAGTACATGTAGGAAAGTCATAATGCCGTAGCTTTCCGGAATCGTACCCGACAATGAATTGAAGGACAAATCAATATACATCATGCTCCCATTGCTAGCAAAGCCATAGGCTGTCACACCGGTATAAGTCCTAGTCGTTTGGCAGGAGTGCGCCGTATGATAACTCTCCAGTCTCGACGGTCTTATATCCTCAAATTCAAATAGTTCTCCAGCTCCTCTACAATCTGCGCCTCCCTCATATCGAACAAAAGCAAATTGCTTCCCGGAAATGCTCCCCGGTGTGATCAGGCCTGATTGATCGGCTAGCTCGGGAGGGAGAGAACCGGTCAGTCGGTTGCTGTTTAAATCTAGCCAAAGGAGTCCCCGGCACTTGCCAATCTCCGGCGGAATTTGTCCGGTGAACGAGTTATTTGCCAGATGGAGGATAGCTAGTTTCTGAAGATTCCCGACTCCAGCAGGGATCTTTCCAGTGAGCCGATTGCTGGAAAGGGAAACCCAGATCATGTTGGTGCAGTTGGCAATGGACAGCGGAATTGTTCCTGAAATGAGATTATTATTAAGAATCAAGGTCTCGAGATTTCCCCCATTCTCGCAAATCCCTTCGGGAATTTTGCCAGTAAGATTGTTTGCCCACATAACCAAGTCCACAAGCTTCGGCAACTGCCATATCTCTTTAGGAATTTCGCAGCTCAGGCTGTTAAAGCTGAGGTCTATTGATTTCAGGTTCTTGCACTTTCCAAGCTCTGAAACCACAGTTCCTGAGATATAGTTGCTTGCAAGAAGTATTTTCTCCAGCGACGATGAAAACGAAGACGAACAAAAGCCCTGAGGAATACTACCCGTGATGACATTCGAGCTCAAATCGAGTAATCGAAGCTGGCTACAGTTTGCTAAGGACAGCGGAATCGAGCCATTGATGTCATTGAATGGTAAACGCAAATTTCTCAGGCTAGAGAGACTGCTGACGACGGTAACAAGAAAATCTCCAGAGAGATGATTATTCCCCAGATTGAGATTCCACAGGGAAGAGCATGAAACAAATGTTGATGGCAATCCACCGGTGAGGTTATTTACGGACAGATCGAGCTCCTCTAGAGTTCCACAAATTCGCGCCAGTTCGGGCGGAATCTGACCCATGAAGTGATTGTGTGCCAAAGACAATCGCCTCAAATTTCGCAAATTCCCGAGCAAAGCACCAGGAATCATGTACTCGAGCTGATTATGCGAGATGTCTAGCATTTCCAAAACCTGGCAGTTCTTCAGACTTTCCGGAAACTCGCTCCCAGAGAGGCCGATGCTTGATAGGTTCAGATAAGTCAAATTGTCACAGCTACCAAAATCAAGGTCCGAGAATTTGCTCGAAAAGTTATTGTTGGAGAGATCAAGATACTCGAGAGAAGGTGGGGAATCCGCCACGAAATTCGGCAGTATGTCCCCGAACAAACGATTACCAGAAAGATCAAGAACCGATAAGTTCTTGCAAGAGTCGGGGGTGGCACCCAATTTTCCGGCGATCACGTTACCGGAAAAATTGAGGAGTTTCAAGTTTTGGCAGCTAGAGAGGGAATAAGTCAAAAGGGTGGGATCTGAAATGGAATTCCTCGAGAGGTCAAGCTGCAACAGAGAAGGGCCAAACTGGAGATTCCCACCAGGGATTGAGTTCCGTGAGAGATTGACGTGAACCAGACGGTGACAAGACATCAAGAAAGAGTTTCCCGGTAAAGGTTCCGAGAATCTATTGAAGGACAAGTCAACAGTCTCGAGTCGGCATGCAGAAGATGCAGAGGCAGAGAGATCACCAGCTGAGAACAGATTGCCGCGCAGGTTCACGACTCGGAGACAGGGCAACTCGGTGAGCAGAGGGAAGTGCAGCGCACCTCCGAGCCCGGCATTGCTGAGGTCTAGGGCTAGCACACGGCCATCAGGCGTGCACGAAACTCCGCTCCATGAGCATTGTGTCTGAGAGCTGGCTTCCCAGTTGGACAAGAACCCATTTGGGTCAGATTGAACGGACGAGTTCTTGAAAGCCAATAAAATTGACACTTCGTCATTTACTTCTGCTGCTGCTGCCGTGAGTTGGTGGTGAAAGAGGAATGAAACTATACAGAAGAAGCTCATTATGCCTCGCGGGCGTAGAAATTTCCATCCTTTATCCATCTTTCGGCCTCTTTTCAATCTCGGGCTGTTGTTGAGAATGTTGAGAAAGCTTCCGAATTTGGAGTCTCCTCTCACCATTTTCTACTGCGTTTGAAATAGAAGCAGGAATAAGCAGAGAAACACGTGAACATAAAAAAGAAAAAACACAAAATAAATCCTTGAGGGAAGAATTCAAACGTATAGCAACCGGGGAAGCTAAAACAGAGACTTGCTGGCGGAAAGATCAAAGATGAAGAGGTTACTTTAAGGAAGAAGATGCCTCGGAGACAGAGACTAAGACATGCAGGTCCGATGCTCAGAAATGCGGTCGCTGCCTTGGACTCCGAAACAGCATGGAAAAAAGGGTGGGAATTTCAGACGCAACAAGCACCACGACCACGACCCACCACCACCTTCGCGTGGACCACCCAAAAGGAGGAGGTGGAGAAGAAGAAGAAGACCCCGTTCACTATCCCAGCTTCACAAGTCTACATTGCGTGAGGGGCTTAAGAACAGAGAGAGGAAAGAAAGTGACATGAACCGCGAAACTAGCAAGAAAACGATCACACGCCAAAGAAGAAAAAAATGATAGAGCTAGAGAGAGGGGGGGTCAAGTCAACTTCTGTGCTTCTTCTAGTGAGAGAAAGCAATGGTCGTGCCCCATTTTCTCCCTTCTGGTACGGCACATATTTTGGTCGTGCGGTCAAGTCTCAATCTTTGAATCCGCAACGTGCACCCCCCCACCCGCAAGTCTACAAGTCTCGATCTTGCTCTTCCTGAAAATCTGCTCTTCCCTTTTCAAGCTGTGTCAAATTGACAAAAGACAGAGCGAGACAGAGAGAGAGAGAGAATGAAAAGAAGGAAAATTCTTTCTCTGTGAGACGTATTGGATTGAATTACACTGCACGCATGTCATGTCCCCCTTCCCTTTTAGTTTATACTTGCCTCGAAGACTCTTCTCTTCTCATTCTATCCCCATTGATGACGACTTGCTGATGACATATCAGTCAAGCGCTCCACTCTTCTTTTAGTTATTTCGGCATCATTCCGTTAAAAAAAAAAAAGATTGAGTCTCAAATTTGCCCCAAATCTTTTTTTATTTTAAAAAAACTCAAACTTTAGATCTAGTATCAAATCTGCGAGTAACTTTTCTTTTTTTATCTCGAAAAAAATTCCAAACTTCAAGATCAATCTCAAATTTGTCCTGTATTTTGTTTGTCTAAAGAAAATAATTAATTTTCTATATATTCTCAAATCCTCCCTTATGATCCAGTCCCAACTTGACGCGACATTTTCACGTTGTCAACAAATTCAACCCAATTAAAATTATTGAAATTCTCCAAAATAGAACCTTTCTGATATACGAAAGTTGGGCACGACTAACCGCAATTTTTGACAAAGAGCTAATGGGGGAAAATTTGATATTAAAATAAAAATTGATGATTTTTCTTTTGGACAGAAAGGAAGTTTGGATAGAATTAGGACTGGACCAAAATTTTGGGGTTTTTTTTAAGACAAAAAAAAAATTGTTCGGGAAAGATTTAAGACCGAACTTAAAGTTTGGGACTTTTCAGGGAATCAGGCCTGTATTTTCCTTTGAATTCTCCTTCTGAAGATGGTTTTCATGTTCATGTCTATTGGGGTTCTTAAGTCTGGTGGCTGGTGACTAGGCACCGATTGAATTTTTCCAGCCCGTGAACAGCATTCAATTCAATTCCATTGCTTATTGAGATGCATGAAGCAATTAAAAACATATGGCCCACACAAGGAATTGAAAGCTTGCAAGCGATGCCTGAGAGGGCAGGGAAAGTATCCATCACTAGGGCGAGAGTCTCTAGCACGATTGACTGACTGACTCCTTGCAATCAATTGGCTGCCAAATTGTTGGAAATTACCATTTTTTTTTTGTAAGAATCTCAATCATCTATGACCATAATAATAATAATAATAATAATAATACTTTGCATATCACATTAAGAGGTGAAGCCATCTACGTTCTTTCAAATTAGTCCTAAATAGTTGCCTTTGATTTTTACATTTTCACAAACAAACAAACAAAATTGGACAGAAACTTTATGGAAGTAATTAAGTTTCTCCTTAAAAAAATAATAAAAAAATTAATATGGACACTAGTTTTGTCACTAATGTAATTACAAAGTACAAGGACTAAAACTGACGGTCCCAAAAAAAAATTACTACGGGCGCCAAATGTAGTTATCCTAAAGAGTATTATTTTATATTATGTGGACCAACTGATTTTGATTTTGACCAAGCTGGGCAAGACGAGGAAGCGGAATCTAGGACAGGGAAAAGGGCCTGTTTTCAGGACAATCAATTGATTTCCGTACATTCTTTCCATTTCGTGTTCCATTTTAGATCCTTTTCGTGGGAAGATGTTTCCTGCAATAAATATGAAAAAGGAAAACAAAAATAACAATTCAATAGTAGGCATCGACTGCTGACGTGGCCAGCATCTTTTCTTCACATCCGGTCATACGTACCCCAAAAAAAAAGAAAAAAAAAAAGAGGTCATAAGACTGATTGGCATCTTCCATAGCACAATTTTTAGTGCATAGTCAGATTTACTTGATGCGAATTGGAATTTACCAAATTTAATGTTTGACTATCGTATCAAAGCATTCGCAAGCTTGACGTAGCTTCACGACGTGAGCACATTATCGAGACACTCTTTTAATCACAAAATAAATAAATAAGCCTCTTCGAAAAGTTTGAGTTTTGATATATTTTCACCTTTCAATCTTTTGCTCTTCGATTTAACTTATATCGTTAAGCTCGAGCTTGGTTCGATTCCATCCACAGTTGTAATTATAGTCTTGGAAATGGAAACTATACCTGTCCGCGCCCGAAGAGTATGCATATAAGAAAGTGATGTTTTTTTTTTGCGCAATTGTCCACTTTTAGTGGCAAGCTATATTTACCGTGCACATAATAGACGTGGAAGACATGTAAAAGTAAAACATGTAATTCATATAAAATAGTCTAGATGTACTATTGATCTCTTTTTTTTTTATTCCAATTTATGTATCTATTGATTTTCCCTTTCACCAGTAGTAACTTCATTCGGGATTTATAGTACACAACAGATATTTTGGTCCTTATATTTTGACTATAGTATCAAATATTTTGGAACAGAAAAGTTTTTCTACTTCTCTATTTATGAAATAGAAACATTAATAAGAATTATTCTTGTCATTCATTCCTTATCTCTCTTAGTGGAGTAGCTCTCACTCTCGCATCCCTCTCGTTGGCTATCGTCTCATTTTATGCTCCGGCCAGCAATCTTAGAAATTTGATATTATTATCAAATAATTTTTTATTTTAGGATTATAAATTTTGTGTCGTTATCAAGCACATTTCTTTAGTTAGCAAACTCATCTATCATTAGAAATAGAAAAAAAATCTATCTGTATCTAGAAATTGTTGTCAAGAACAGTATGCTTATCATTTTTGACCTAAGTGGGCCATGTTCGACCTTTTTGTTGGGGTCAGAGCCCATGTTCAACCTAGGCCCACTAAAACTAAATTAATAAATGAGTCGCTGACCCATTTTTCTAATTCATGCTAATATGCTTAAATTAGAATACATTAGACAAATTTCTTCTTTCTTTCACTTGTTTTGATAAATATTAATATGTTTTGTCTCTAGAAATGAAATTAAAAGAAAAAAATGCGACCGCTTTTGAAGTTTATGAATTCTAGTTGCAACATTCTCTATCTATGGTATTTGCTTTGAAAGCAACTAAGAGTGGGTTTATTTCACAAAAAATGAATGATTGAAAATTATTTTCTAAAAAATTGATCCCTTGAATCACTAAAAAAATAATGAACAACATATATTTTCATCGTCCCATGAAATTGTTTAGGCATAAATTATTATTGATAATAAAAATTATTTATTGGTCAATTATTTCAAACGATACTTTCAGAAAAATGATTTTAAATTATTGTTATTTTTTCGTGAAAACAGATCATGAAGATCGGTTTTAGATTCTTAATGGCATTGACCCTTAAAATAGAAAATCAAGGGACAAATGCCGCCCCCCCCCCCCCCCCCCCCCCCAAAAAAAAGCAAACAATAGAAGGGGACTGGGCCCAGCCTCAACAAATAACGAGTCAAAGCCCAAAAATTTAGGCCCGTTGACTTTAGAACTGTCTTCCCCCTTCTGCTTCGCGGGCAAAGGTGAGTGGCAAGTAGCTTCGACTCCATGGAGGAGGCGATCCCCTTCAAGAATCTCCATAGCAGAGAGTATCAAGGTCACAAGAAGAAGGCACGTCCTCCTTTCCCTTCCTCTCGCTTCGGCTTTCACGCGTGCGCGGTTCCTTTTTCGAAGTTTTTCCCAGCCTTCTGGACCGCAATCGAATGCGCTGACGAGACGAAAATGGCGAATGGCAGGTGCATTCGGTGGCTTGGAACTGCTCGGGAACGAAGCTCGCGTCCGGCTCCGTCGATCAAACGGCTCGGGTTTGGCACATCGAGCCCCACGGTCACGTGAGTCCCCCGCTCTGCAACTCGCCTATCCGATTTTGTCCGGTTTCTCGTTGGCTCGTGCTTCGTTGATGTCTAAGAGCTGTTTTACAGCTACACATGCCTAGGGCTATATGTGTATACTTTTGAAATGCCCTCCTTGAATTATTTTTTTTTTCAATGGGAAGTGGTGAAGGACTAGGACTGTGAGGTAGAGCGGAGTTAGGGTTGAATTAGGAGGACCGGTGCCAACGCAAATTGGAAAGGCTTAAAGGAGCTTGGATGAATTGTGCTGATACTTTCACCTTCTCTGCAGGCCAGTTTCGATTTTGTGAATATCCTTCTAACTGAAGTACTGAAATGAATGATTTAATCTTTCTTAGGATAGAGAAGAAATGAACGAGTTGTTTGTCAGTTACACCGATCCGATATATCCTCACTATAGGATGCTGAAATTGGAGCCGTAAAAGTCTCCGCTTTGGCAAGACTTGAGCGGCCTTCATTTCATTCGTTGCCAGACTTTGCTCCCACTGTGTCTGAGGAAAATGGTCTTGGCTTGCAGTAGGATTGAAAAGGACTGGGGTTAGGGGCAGGAGTGGATTTTGTATGGGGGCGTTTATTTTCTAGAGTGTTGCCTTACATCATTTAGTTGCTAGAAGCGATTATGAAGAATGTTTCCTTGCCACGTCAAATTGGGCTTCAGGGTAAGGTCAAAGATATTGAATTGAAAGGGCACACTGACAGCGTGGATCAGCTATGTTGGGATCCGAAGCATGCGGATTTAATTGCAACAGCATCAGGCGACAAGACTGTACGGCTGTGGGATGCACGAAGTAAGTGGTTGCGCTATTTTGACAGCCTTCATTTCACTGGTTTTTTCTAGCTTTTTCCAAATTTTACTTCCATTTGGCTGGGGTGGATGAGCACAGCTGACAGTTTTCTATTCTTTGTAATGGATTGGAGGTTTCACCTCCGAAGTTTTTTTGTATCGGGCCAGCGCCTCCTTGGTTCATTTCCTTTACAGAACTTTGTTTATCCTTAAAAAAAAATACTTCACAATGTCATTGATTTATTTCAAATGTACATCTTTCAATTTTTAACCCTGCAGACTAAAATCTGATAAATCGAGCATGGCATGCGGAGGATATTTGATGATTTTGATCATGTATGCTCTGGGCCATACAGGTGGAAAATGCTCACAGCAAGCAGAACTCAGTGGGGAAAACATCAACATAACTTACAAACCTGATGGAACACATGTAGCAGTCGGTAATAGGGTATGCTCTACATTTCTGTAATAGGGAATGAGAAAGTCAATTTGAGGTGGTTCTCTCACCAATCAATTATAATTAGTGTGGAATGATGGCTGTCTAGGGAATGTTCAGCCATTTAGATGTCGTGAAAAATATCACTATCTCGTCTTTTAATGTGCCCAGCAAGCATTAAAATTTCAATCCATTCTTATTCTTTGTAGGATGACGAGCTAACGATTTTGGATGTTCGGAAGTTTAAGCCAATTCACAAGCGCAAGTTCAATTATGAGGTAATCCTGTTTCAGACATTGCAGATTTGGCAAATCTTCTACATTACATGGTTATTTGAGTGAGCTTTAGCTGTGTGGCCATCTCTTAGTGAGGTTTGAGAAATGATTTTGGGAAGTCCATGGCTTATATTTTGGCCATTTATTTGATATGAGATACACTGGAGCTGTGGTGCAGAATTACTTGTTCATATTTGCAAATTGTATGAATTGAAGTTTTATTTCATCCATTGATGCCCTTACAAGAATTAACGTGAGCAGTGACAGTTTCGTTTCAAATTTTGTCTATGTAGCTGACTTGTTATGTCCTTTATTATGGATAATTTGAACTTGCGTGTGGAATAAGGACAGTTTTTCTGTACCACGAGTCCATGGCACTGTTGGCGATGATATACGTCTCTACTTCCCTTCACTTTGTTTGATTGATTACTCAACCTGGCTAACTTTTGCTCTCCCAGGTAAATGAAATAGCATGGAACATGTCAGGAGAGATGTTCTTTTTGACAACTGGAAATGGTGAGATCATTTTTTATTCCTGTCTACTTTTTTTTTTGTCCCAACAGGCAAAAGATCCTGTTCAACTAACAAATGTACCTATTTTACTTATGCTATATACTGCTGCTTAGGGGATGTAGCAATAAGTTGAAGCACGGGAAGTTAGAGAGGCATTAAAAAAGATGAAGACTAGTAAAGCCTTGGGACCCGATGGTATTCCTATTGAAGTGTGGAGATGCTTAGAGGATGTAGCAATAAGTTGGTTGATTAGTCTTTTTAACAAGATCCTCCATACTAATAAGATGCCTGATGAATGGAGGAAGAGTATACTTGTGCCTATATACAAGAATAAGGGGGATATCCAGAATTGTTCTAACTATAGAGGCATTAAGCTTATGAGTCATACAATGAAATTGTGGGAGAGAGTTATTGAGCATCGTTTGAGAATAGAGATCAAGGTTTCTGTTAATCAATTGGATTTATGCAGGAAGATCTACCATGGAGGCTATTTTCTTAATACGACAATTGATGGAGAGATATCGAGAAAGAAATAAGGACTTCCATATGATGTTTATTGATCTCGAAAAGGTGTATGATAGGGTTCCAAGAAAGGTTTTGTGGTGGATTCTTACATGTGTGAAGGCTTGTAATAACACATCAAGTTATTTTCCAATCACAGTAGGATTACACTAAGGTTCTGCTTTGAGCCCTTAACTTTATGCCCAGGTTATGGATGAGCTAACAAAAGATATTCAAGATGAGGTGCCGTGGTGTATTCTATTTGCAGACGATATCGTGCTTATTGATGAGACCAGGGCTGGGATTAACACTAAGTTAGAAGTATGGAGAAGCACGTTAGAGTCTAAAGGATTTACGCTAAGTCGAAGTAAGACGGAATACTTGAAGTGTGAGTTTGACACGGCAGGAAGAGGGGATCGATAAGCCGTAAATATGCTCGGACAAGAGGTACCCAAGAAAGATACATTTAAATATCTGGGATCAATATTGCAAAAGTAGGGAGAGATTGATGAGGATGTAAGCTATAGAATCAGAGCAAGTTGGATAAAATGGCGTAGTGCATCGGGATTTTTGTGTGATTGCAAAATTCCTTTTAGGTTAAAAAGAAAATTTTATAGAACAGCAGTCAGACCTGCCATGTTATACGGAGCTGAATGTTGGCCAGCATAAAGTAAACATGAGCATAAAATGGGAGTAGCGGAAATGAGGATGTTAAGGTGGATGTGTGGTCATACAAAGATGGATAAGATAAGGAATGAAGAGATTCGACGAAAAATTGGAGTAGAACCGGTGGCGGAAAAGATGAGAGAGCATAGATTGAGATGGTTTGGGCATATACTCCGAAGGCCCTTAGATGCACCGGTACGAACAGAAGTTTGTTATCGAGAGCATAACATGAATAAAGTAAGAGGTCGGTCGAAACTTACTTGGGAGAAAGCAGTAAAACAAGATTTAATGGAGTGGGAAATAGATTGGCGTACGGTTTGTCTTAGGATAGAGTGGAGGAAGTTTGTTAGTATTGTGGATGGGTAGTGTATAGATATATATATATATATATATTTACTTATTTATTTTTACACATTTATCTCTTTTCCCTCCCTTGATTCTGCTTTTATTTTTATGATTCTTTGGGGTTCATCGACCGCCGACCCCAACTAGTTTGAGATAAAGGTGTTGTTGATGTTGATGTATATACTGTTGCTTGTTGAACTGCCCCAGGTACTGTGGAAGTATTGGCATACCCATCTCTTCGACCCTTGGACACCCTTATGGCTCATACTGCCGGCTGCTATTGTATCGCAATTGACCCAGTTGGAAGGTGTGAATAAAGCTGCTTTTTTCCGTTCAAATTGTACCACCTCTTCAGTTGTAATCAACGTGCTCTTGACCTGATAAAATTTGCAGACAGTCATGATTCTTGACATCTTTGTGTTGTTTAGTTGAATTTGCATGGATTGAGCAATATCTAGAGGACATTGATGGCATATTAGTATGAATTTCCAGTGTCTTATGCTTGATCAAACGATCGCATTCACCCTCATGCGTATATTCTCTATTGTATGTAACCTAATCACTATGGTCTAGACACCGACAAGAGCTTCATGTACCAAATATTTTCCCTTTTTGAAATGAACGAAAGATGCTCATGTTCTTAGATGACGTGGATACCCTCTACTGTGGGGTTGCTTTGGAACTTAAGCTAAATTCAACCATTTTCTTCTGTTAAGTGGACTCGGTAGATTGTTAACTAAGTCGGCCTGTTTATTTATGTTTGATTCATGGACTGTATCTATTACAGGACTATATCTTTTGAGAGATCTTAATGGTTTTGTAGTATCTGATTCTCTGTGGTTTTTAATTATGTTCTTTGTGGTTATCAATTCTAAGTTATGATTCTTGAATATCTGCAGAGAGTCTGATGGGCATTATTGTCAAACATCCTTTTCATATCTGCAGGTATTTTGCTGTTGGAAGTGCAGATTCCTTGGTGAGCCTGTGGGATATCTCTGAGATGCTCTGTGTGAGGACTTTTACGAAACTTGAGTGAGTAGTCCATACTTCATGTTAACATTTCATGTAGTGCGTGTAATGGTCAGCTGCTATCCTGTGGATAAGATTGACCCTTGATCCTTTGGCAGATGGCCCGTAAGGACGATAAGCTTCAATCATACTGGAGACTACATTGCTTCTGCCAGTGAAGATCTGTTCATTGACATTGTATGTTTAAGTGAAACTGTCTTTTGTGGTGTCATTCTCTGTCTGAGCTGCAAAACTTAGGTTTTTGAAGATGAATTGGTCGATTCTTTAGTACATGTGGTGAGAATGGGGCTTTGCATGTCAACCTAACCTTAAAAATTCAACCACCAAAAACAGAGAAGTGAGTAAATTGTGCATGAAAGTCTCAGTTTTGATAAGCACTGTCCCCACAAATATTTGAAAATGAGTTGGTAATGATTTTAAGCAATTGTAAGTGTCGGTTCTTGTTAAAAATATGACGGAACTCATGCTGCTGGGAACAGTCAAATGTTCAAACTGGACGGACAGTGCACCAAATTCCATGCCGAGCTGCGATGAACAGTGTGGAATGGAATCCAAAATACAATTTACTTGCATATGCTGGGGATGACAAAAACAAGTATCAGGCAGATGAAGGTACATCATTATAATCTCAAGTTAGTGGCATTCTGGTGACATGCTGTGTTCCCGCTCTAATCACTTTCTGCATTTTTTACTGCAGGTGTTTTCCGGATATTTGGATGTGAGAGCGCATGAGATTATCAGAGCACCTTTTCTAGGGTGAAATGATTCCAAGCACAAAAGTTTCCAATATGTACGCCGCAGGAAAGAAGTCTATCATGTGGGGCAGCTTGCAAGGAGTTCTTCAAATGCGTTTGTGAAAAAATAGTTTTTATTTCTTTGTACCAAGAATTTGTTCTAATTTGCCTTGCGTCGAACTCGGAGCCGGTTAGGCCTTCTATGAATTGCCGCAGAAACTCGGATAGAAATGTTATGTAATGTTATTCAACTTGATACGGCCTTCGGCCGTAATAACAAATGTTTTGATACAGCGTTTGTGTAAGCACACAGGTAGTGTTGCTTTGCATCATTCAGATCTCGACCTTCGAAAGCCCTAAGACGTATTATAAGAACATACGAGACAAGGCATGGCTCGACCAGGAGTATGCCGATTTCATGTCATCCCGGTGCAGCATCGGACCCAGTTGCTTCATCCCCTGAGAGGTTAATTAAGAAATGGCAAGCACAAAAGCTTCCCAGAAATTTCAGCAGAAAATTTAATGCTCTCTGCTAGTCTCTCCGGTTCCTACGTCCTCATTCCGAACCCGTTGAAAATCTGCAAGAAAAATGAAAACGGATACTAAATCACCCATCTTCACAAAAGGGGGAGCGCTTTCAATCACCGATCAAAACTGTTACCTTCCCCCTGTATTTTCGTATTCAAATATCTGCGAATCGCCAAATTCGCTCCTGTACAGACTCAACTCCGGCGACGGAGAAACTCAGCAAAGCATGAATTTCGAAGCAGGGGCCACTAAACCTGCAAAACAGAGGAGACACAGGGTGACCGCATTCTGAGAACACCAAGTGAGTGGCCTCCACTTGATCTCGACACTGGAGCTCTTCATTCTCTTCCCGGTAGTCGGCTCCTTGGACAGGTCGAAGCTCGCCCCTTTCATCCTCAGCTCCTGGACGCACCTCCCGAGCGCCCTGTTGTCGCTCCTCTCCCTCTGCAACTGCCGCGAGGCCTTCCAGTACCGGCAGAGCTTCACCTGCACCAAGCCCACAAACACAAGGGAAGTGCACAGTGACAAAATGGTGGGCAACCACCATTTCTTGCAAGCGCCGTGGTGGTGGTGCTCGTCTGTGGAGTTAACAGAGGATGTGTACAAGAGGGTCAAGAAGAACCCGTGAAAGACGAAAAAGGAGAAGCAGAGCTGGAAGATCTCGCGCCTGGCCGAGTCGAGCCTCGCCTCCTTGAGCGCGGCCCGCCGGCCAAAGAGGGCCTCCTCCCTCTGCCAGAGCTTGAGCAGGAGGAGGTGGCCCGGGCTCCGGGAGATCTCCATTAGCGGGTGGTGCTGGATCGCGGCCAGCGTAGCGTTCGTGGCCGAGTGGAGCTTATCTCGGTGATCCACGTCAACTGGGATCTCGACCACGTGGGCATCTTTCGTTTCGGAAGCCATGGAAGTAAACTGTAATCGAATTGAGCGAAAAATCGAACGAGGAAGAGAGAGTTCGCGCGGATCGAAAATAGAAACGCGAGATCGCAGGGAGCGGCAATAAGTTAAAGACTTGAGAAAAAGGAAAGAGCTTGAGATTGAAGAAGTTCTTGAGTGATCGGAAATGGAAGGCGAGTGAAGAATATATAAGAGGAGAATTGAGAGCGAACAAGGGTGAACCTGAACTTTGTTGTGCCAGTCTGCCAACGGGCGCGTTTCTCGCAACGGTCATATTCCCCCCCGCCCCACCTCCCCCCTGATTAATTAATTCGATTTCGTTCGGTCAACGGTCACTCGATTTTAAAGTAGGATTCGTTCGCGGCCCAACGCATCTTCGAGAGCCCAATCAAAGTTCAGCCATATACAGGCCCATCATCGGGAAAATTCTTTAATTTATCTCGTGGATCGATCTTAGGGTAATTAATCATTGAACTCTTTTTTTTTCTCTTTAATCTTTTATTCTTCTTCTTCTTTTGCGTTAATTGAGCGTTGGCTATCGAGCACGGGACTAACAAATCTCGTTTTCATTTTAAAACGAGTCGTCGCCCTCGGGTTGGGATAAGGGGAGTTTGTAAGAATCACTTGTGCTTTTATCTTAATTTGAGTTATAGATGACGAGAACCGGAATTCAAAAGCACCGTAATTTGTATGAATAAACAGTCTAATTTGAGTGAGACGGAGCAATTATGGCTTAAACCGAATATCTTGTGGCGTTCGTGAGATTCTTTACGATGAACGCCTATCCGACCGTAGCTTTTCAAGCTCCACAGAGTTTTCTATTATCGTTGTTAATTCGCACGTGTGCGGTCTATCACGTGATAATACTACTGCCTGGAAATGAAACTCGAGAAAGTCGGCCCTTAAAAAAAAAAAAAAGAGAATCTTTCCAAATTCGACTTGTAACACGAGATTTGTATCACGTGAAATCCTCTCATTGACCGATTATCATAGCCATGCGTAAAATACTTGGAAAAATTGCAATCACAAAGAGCTCTCCTCCGGTCCAAGAAAAACTTTTTAACTTTTTGAAAAGGGAGAGAATGGAAACTTTAATTTTTGGTGTGTTTGTTTGAGTGAAGGTGTTTTTCGAAAATTCGTTTTCCAAAACTTCACCCATTTAGTACGTCAAAAATGACAAGCCAACTGAAAAAAAAAAAAAACTTTCTGATCAACGAAAATATCCATGAATAAAATCAAGAAAGTAAATTCCCAAGTCCGAAGAGATGGGAATACTTTCCGAAATCGCTCATTTCGATTTTATTTTTATTTTTTTAGTTTTTTAATGTTTATAATGTGTTCACGAACACCATTGATTCCATTATACTTGAGGATAATCATTTTAGATGAGAGCAATAGACTTTGCTTTAGAAGTGTCCTCATGTAATATGAGCAAGGTAATACTTAGCATTATTAGAGTCAGGAATGGCTCTTTGAATAGTGATCGTTGTGGAGCCTTTCATAATCATTAGAAATATACAATTGGATTGCTCCCACTTTTTATAAGCAAATTTCTGCTCATTTGAGCTTTCATCCATGAGTTCAACAAGAACGTCAACCTGTAAAGTATAAGGAAGCATTAGCCGTTCTCCACAAAAAGAAATCTTATATAGTGGAAGTGATGAGACCAACCCTAACACTATCTAATCTAAATCTAAATCATTTATCAAGGTTTAAAGGTAATAATTTTAAAATCTGAATTGGATGCAACAAATATGTAATAAATATATGCATGTAATATATTTAACTAATAATAAACATGATATGCCACGTGGATCTTGTCGCATCCAACAAGTTAGGTATCATATTTTAGTGGAAATTCATACTAGAGCTCTTCTTATTTATTTATTTGCAAAATAATAAAAATAAAATATATATTTAATATATAACGTGTTTTAACTTATCAAAATTATTTAGCTTTTTGAAAATTACATGACGGCATGTTTTGTCGTGTCGTGCTTCGTGTAGAATTTGTAACACGCATGCGTGAGTGCTGAGGTCACCGCGAAAAAATTTTGATCAAGCATGGCCACATTCATTACCACGTCACCAACGCGCGCCATGCCTGCCCTTATGGATTCCATTTGCTGTCCCCCAAAAATCCCGCAAGGGTCAAGGGTCACGCCCACGCCCCACGCCACGCAACAACCCCCCCCCCCCCCCCCCCTTTCTTTTCTTTCCACGTAGCATAAAAGTGGTTGGATTTAAAATTAAATTTATTTCGCAAAAATATATTGCGTGGGTATTTATATCCGTCATACCAGAAATACTTTCATTATTTACAAAATTATTTACATATAAATTCTTATCGATAGTAAAAATATATTATATTGATTGATTATTTATAGTGATATGATCGATGACATTTTAAAAAATATTTTCCTTATAGTTTGGCACTCTATCACGATCCATAAATGATCATTGTAGAAGATCGAGATAGTTTGAATTAGTATTTCAAAATTAAGCTTGTTCATCTCTTTAAATAGGATATTCAATTTTTTGTTTTGCCGATTTACCTCGATTTAATTGTATTGTACGCCTTTACGATCTCGTGATGGATTGATTGCGTTACACGAAAAACCGCTCGGACGAGGCAATAACCTGAAAAATACATCCAGCTAGATTTCAATATGATATTGAAAACACTCGTCTTAAGCTCAAAATCGCAACATGAATTCTCCTCCAAGAAATCCCCAGAGTTAAAAACAAACAAACAAAAAAGGACAGAAACATAAGAGGTGGCTGGTGGACCGGACCGGGGGAAGTCAGTGCGAAACGAGAGCCTCCCGTTGGTTCCGGTTGCCGGTCAAGGCCCAAGCCCACGCCGACGCGCCCACCACCTTCGTCCCAAGAAACAACCAAAAAAGAAAGAAAAAAAGCCTAGCTCTATGAAAACTCCCGACTTTATCTTCAATCTCAAATATATCTCGAATTTTTTTTTAATTTAGAAAGAACCCAATTTCAGGATCCAATTCCAAACCTATCTCGAAACTTTTTTTTTTGCCCGAGAAAAAATCCTAAAATTTAGGTTCAATCGTATTCTTTTTGTTCAAGAGAAAAATTATCAATTTTTACTCTAATTTCAAATCTAACCCAATTAGCCGTATGTCAAAAAATCACCGTTAGGCGTTCATAATTTTCATTTCCTAAAACGATTTAGTTTTGGAGAATTTCAATACTTTTCAATGGAGTAGATATGTTATTCACGTAGAAATATCACGCCATTTTGCGTCTACCGTTCCGTTACTTTGCCCATGTAGAAGTTTTATCTAAGGGAAAATGCCATTTTCGGACTGAACCACACGATAGATTTGAGAATAGATTAAAAGTTTGTGCTTTTTTCTTTTAGATTAAAAAATTTGGGACATATTTGAAACTGGACTTAAAGTCTGAGATTTTTTGTTACACAAAAAAAAGGATGGATTTGGAATTGAACCTAAAATTGAAATTTTTTCTAAGATAAAAAAAAATTGGAGCAGATTTGAAAATATGCCTAAAGTTGAGGTTTTTTTTTTTGGAGGAAAAAAGGAATTAAAGGTATACCTAAAGTTGATGGGTTTTAAGGGATTAGACGACCATTACCAAAGACCGAGATAGTTTGAACCCGTGTTCTAAAATCGAGATCATCCAACTCTTTTTTTGCCGAATTTACCTCGATTTAGTATTTATGTGGCTTTATGATCTTGGGATGAATAATATCAACCGATAATCCGAAAAAAGACATCGGCCAGACCTTCGATATGGTATTGAAAACACTGGTCTAATCTCGAGATCGCCAACTGAATTCTCCTTCAAGAAATCCCCAAAGTTGTTTTAAAAGGACACAGAAACGTAAAGAAGATGGTTGGTAGATCGGACCGCTGGAGCTGGAAGTCAGTGTGAAACGAGAGCCGCCCGGTGGTTCCGGTTGCCGGTCAAGCCCCGTCCCCCCCACCAAAAGCGCCCCCCACGCTGACGCGCCCGCCACCTCCGTCCAAGAAACGGAAAAAAAATCGTACTCTCGTTTCTTGTCCAGAAAGAAAAATGAGGAGTAGAAGAGCCAATTGACAGACTCCGTTACAAATACTCACTGAAGGACTCTCAGTCTCAGCACTGCGAAAACCTCAATTCGCTTATCGCTCATCGATTCCGATTGCGCACCGGCTTGAATCGCACCATTGACGGAGGAGGAGGAGGAGGAGGAGGAGATGCATCTGTACAATGCGTGGCTCCCTCCGCCGGTGGCGGAGGAGACGAAGAAGGAGCGGGAGTCATTCGCTTGGGCCGTGCGGTCCGTCCGCGAATCGTACCGCCCCGACGATCCCGACTCCGTCTACTCCACTCTCAAGTGGATTTCCATCCTCGAAACGTGAGCGCGCTCCACCTCTCTCTCATTTCTGTTTGGTTTGACCCCTTTTTTTTTGCGGTTGCTGGACTGCGATCGTTGTTGCTGGTGCTTGTTTGCGGGTTGTTCATGCTTCGAGTCTGCTCGTATTGGGTGAAATCATCGGTTGATAGAAGTAGGGGAAGGAGCCGCAGTTTAGTGATGGCCGAGTCAGCAAGTGTTGTTGATGCCATTATTGTCTTGATCGGTGGTTGTTTGTAGTTGGGGATGGAGATGGAGCTTGCTGAGCTGAAGTGTTGTCAACGGAGTGGATACGTCTGTGTTTTGACTCTGATTGAGAGAATGCGTGGCGAATAGTGAGCTCAACGAGAGGATGCCTACCAGAATGGTTCTCCCGTAGAGGAAGATTGATAGTATTTCATATGATGTCATCATTCTCGAGTGAATATATAGGACGGAAATTTCCCAACTAGTTTCCCGCAGAGTTGCGAAAGTAATGAATCAATCTGTTGATTGTGTTCAGTGGTTCATGAAAATGATTTAATTTGACTTTTTTCATTTTTTATCAGTTTGATTTATTTAGCTTGAAGCTCACTGCCTAGAACTGTGGTGAGATGCCTGCGGTAAATAAGTACTTTTGCCCAGTGCTTCACGCTGACTTACCTTGGTCCTGTCAATCATTTTTTAACTTGTCATGCTTCCCCCCGTCATTACATCTTCAAATGAACCAAGGAGCAGCTGTCCCTGCTACATGTGAAGAGTCGATGGGAGGGAAATGAACTTCGTAGCTTGTCTAATTGAAATGAATCATCTGCTAGTGTTGTGGAAAGGAAAATAACTGTTTTTAGGATTTAGGATTACAATGGCTGCAATTTTCCTTCCAATTCTTTGAAGTACTCTGTACTTTTTGAATCATAGACATTGAATTACTGAGTCTTACTGCTCGAGATTCTGCTTCTAGAAATGTTTTTCTCTTTTGAATTACTTCGAAATTTTTGAAGAGAGGAGTCAATTTTTATTTGTGAATTGCTAAACTATTATTAGAAGTAGCCAATCAGATGTTATTTAGTTTGGTTACACACATCTTGCCTCATGGCTGTTACGTGATCCTTCTGCTTTATCCATTTGTAGTTTCATAAAGGCGAAAAGTGAAGTAGATCTCCCAGATGTGGCTGCTCTTGTGGATATTGGCTTGGAATTGTTCCTTCAATCACAGAATAAGCTTTATGCTCAGGTGGTCCCTTTGCAGTTGCAGCACATGTAGATTTGTCACCATCTTTTTGTAGTTGCTCTTTTGAACGTTTGCTGACTGTCGTCTCTGTGAATCAGGTGAGATGGGGAAACATTATAGTCAGGGTCCTTAATAAGTTTCGGAAGAAGTTGTCTCTGAAAGTCATGTGGCGACCCTTATACGATACTCTTGTCCATACACATTTTACAAGGTAAGTAAGGTTCATAAACATGTTGGATTTGTGGAATGCACAGACCATCATTCACATGTTAGAACTGTGCTTTCTTGATAGAACTTCATTTCTATTGATATGAGAATGATCATTTCTAGTCATGCTGCAAAAACTGTTGAATGTTTTCTTATCTTGTATAATTTTGGAAGTGTATATAATTGTTAATTTGCCTAGAGAGATGCACTTGCAGCATGAATGTTTTCTTATCTTGTATAATTTTGGAAGTGTATATAATTGTTAATTTGCCTAGAGGGATGCACTTTTTTGGTCCAAACTAAATAGTTTATAGGTAATTCGTATGCATGGAGTTTTCCTCGACTTATTTCCATGCCCCACACCTTCTTCTTCTTCTGAATCAATTTTATGTAATTTTGTTTGTTGCTGTTTGTTTATGAAGAAAAGGATGATTATATTATTCAAAGAGAGATTGCAAGGATATATATAATAAGCAAACCCTATAGACATAAAAAGTCCATTTTGCCCTCACTTAAATATTTCCTAACAGTTACTATGAAATTTGCATTGGCAATTGTAGGAGCACTGGTCCCGAAGGTTGGAGATTGAGACAAAGGCATTTTGAGACTGTGACTTCCCTTATTCAATCCTGTCGGAAATTCTTCCCACCTGGTTCTGCCCTTGAGATTTGGTCTGAGTTTAAGTGAGTTTCTGAGGGTTCCAAATTAACTTTCTCATCCTCTTTAAATTCCTTGATGATGTGGAATACTACTGTTAATAGTCCATCGATGATTCCGAGAAGTTGTCATTCTGTCTGTTTGTTTAGCATTTAAAAAAAAAGTATACGAGGGCAATTTATTGTGAATAAATGGATGTCTATTGTATTTGCTGTGTTTCACTTAAAAATTGTAGCTTTTTTGACATACTGGTTGAGCTAATGCTGAAGAGTCTCAGTTCGGATTTAGATTGAACAGATAACAGGTTCTGGTCAAGTTTCTCTTTAGCGGGGTGTTTCTAGATACATCCGTCTGTTGTCTTCTCTATTTCTTTTGATTGTTGAGGGAAATTGAGCACTCTGTCTAGTCTATCCATGTGACATAAAACTTTAAAACTTTGACAAGCCATTGCGTATCTGGGTGAGTGGTATAGTTTTTGCTTGATAAGTCTGCTGTCATACACTATGCTGGAATGATATTGTGACTTTTTCTCTTATCTTTTGCAGATTATGATTATAGCTTTCATCATATTTAGTATACTAATTTCGATGCCTGATTTTGTGATCTCATTTGCTCAGTGCAGACTGTTGTTTATTTGCTGTTTTGCTCAGCCTCTAACTGTTATCGGCTTTTTCTTTCTGTTTTTTTTTTATTAACCAAACTTGCAGATGCTTACTTGAAAACCCTTGGCATAATTCGTCCTTTGAAGGTTCTGGCTTTGTTAGACTCTTTCTTCCTACAAATATGGATAACCAAGAGTTCTTTTCAATGTATGGTAAACTATATTCCCATCTTTTATTCTCTTACGACTTGTGGGTGACGGAAAAGTTATTCTCTTGTTTGCATTGCAGGGAGTGGATAAAAAAGTGTATAGACCTCTGGGATGCTGTACCGAACTCCCAGTTCTGGAACAGTCAATGGGCTGCAATCATAGCTCGTGTTATTAAGAACTACAACTTTATTGATTGGGAGCCTTTCTTTCCTGCTCTCTTTGCGGGATATTTGAATATGTTTGAGGTGCGTGTGTGAGACTTTGAAGCTAATTAAAAATGACATTTGAATCATTATGTTTCACGAATGTAGTGGTTAAGGCTGTTAAAAGGCCGTGGATCTACCTGGATACGTTGGTGACAATTTTTTAATTGACGAGGAACTCCGGCTTAGAGATGGCATTAGAGCTGGTGACCTTGACTTTCTTTGTCATTGGTAACTAATTTGCCATTTGGATAAAATGAATAGTGGTGGAAATGTGATAGTCGGAACCATTTGGCAATATTACCAGTGAGAAAGGAAAAGGGCTGAATCTTCTGCAAGAGAATGTCAAAGCTAGCTTATTTCCTCGGATATTGACAATACACTTTGGAAGATTTTTGACCCATTATTTTGGCTTTTAAATTTTTAGGAGAATTAATATTCTATTTAAATAGTTTCCTTGGAATGATTGTTTGTCTTTCTATATGAAACCGCTTGATATGATATAGAGCTAAAGCTGGAGATTGAGGAATTAAAAAAGATCTTTGACCGAAGCAAGGCAGAGGCTTCCATCTTTGTTCCCCTGAGACTGCTGAACAAACTTCGATTTAGGTTGGAGGATGGATGTTGGAAGTGGGATAACAAAGAAGTATGTTTGCTTTTGCAATATCGCGTGGACACGCTGCGACTATCTTCCCTATTATGTGGGGAATTTCACTGAATGGTGTTCATTGTTGTTGGCTTGTACTGTGTTGCTGGACGTTTGGGAGGGATGCCCCTTCATGAAGTTCTAATTAGGAAATAGCCTGTGTGCTTGAAAAAAATCAATGAAAGAGAATTATTTTGTTGTGATTGAAGGTGAATCCGAGTTTGCTATGTTCATCTTATATCTGAAATGTGGTCCTCTCTCTCTCTCTCTCTCTCTCTCTCTCTCTCTCTAAGTTGTAAGTACTTTGAAGTCTTAAATTCCATGCTCCTTTCTGGCATTTGTAGGTTCCTGTGGCAAATGGAAGTGCATTGTATCCCTTTTCTGTAGATGTTCCTAGATATACAAGGTTTTTGTTCCCAAACAAAACGACTACACCTGCGAAGGCCATTGCAAAAGCAATTGTAAGTTACTAGAATTCGCGGCAAATTATGAATTTCCTTGAGTTCATATATCATGTCCAGTTTTTAATGCATTAACTGTTATTGCCAATGCAGGTTTATTCATTAAAACCGGGAAGTTCTGCCCAAGAGCACTTAGAGAAACTGATCAACATCTTAGAACAGTTTGTTTTCTGGGGCTTATACTCTTCATTGGTCATTTCTGTGTGTGGTTAAATTCTATTTGAAGTTCTTCATTTTAAATTTACAGGTATTACCATCCATCTAATGGGGGTCGCTGGACTTATTCACTGGAACGCTTCTTGTTCTATATGGTTGATACATTCCAGAAGCGCTTGCATTGTGAACAACAGTAAGGTTCCAGATTTCAATGCTTAAGAATTTAATGTGTTTTCCTCTCTCTGCAAGGTCTGTACAGTTCTAAGTGAATCATGGTACAGGAATTTGGACGATAAGGGAGCAACTGAACTGGCCCTAGGGAAGCCAGATAGGAAATCTTTTGTCAGTGCAATGCTGAGATTAATTGATCGTGGCCAATATAGCAAGAGTGAGAACCTATCTGAGACAGTTGCTGCAGCAACTTCCATCTTGTCTTATGTGGAACCTTCTCTGGTTCTTCCATTTTTAGCTTCTCGGTTTCATATGGCATTGGAGACGGTTAGTATTTTTCTTTTGGTGGTCTGATGTTTACATTAGACTCGATGGCATTCTCTGGACACAATATTGGTTGGTGTTGGGGGTCTTACATCTTTGCTTCTTTATACTTTGCTGGTTTCATCCCATTAACTTCGCTTTATCCTGTTTTGTCTAGTTAGATGACTGCAACGCACCAGCTGAAATCTGCTGTGAAATCAGTTGCATATGCTGGACGGGCTCTGTTTCTCACTTCTCTATCATCCTCTGCTGTTAAACTGGATGACAATGGCTGTGAGGAGTCCTTTGTTGATCTTTTGGTGGAGTCATTGTCTAATGCATTACTTGGCATGGATGCAAATGATCCTCCCAAAACTTTGGCAAGCATGCAATTGATTGGTTCCATTTTTTCCAATGTAAGCTTCAAGTTTTAATTACTAGCTTCAAGTTTTATTTACTATAATCTAGGTTAGCTTATATGACCTACAGTCTAACCAGAACTTGACATCTTTCTCTGTTAATAGTTGGCTACTCTGGAAGATAATAATGACGGGTTTTCGTTTACGTCAAGAATTGGCATTTCAGAGTGGCTAGATGAGTTTTTAATTCGCCTTTTTGCGTTACTTCTACACTTGGAGCCAAGTAGTGTTTTGTAAGTGGTGGTTCTATCGTGGTCTCCTTTTTGTGATCTAGCATTATGTTTAATTTGTTAGGCACTTAGTCAGTACTCTTCCGATTTCACATTACTCGTTTGTTATTGGCTTCCCAGAAATGAAGGTCTTCATTCTTCAGCAACATCAGGTACTTTTCTGGTCGAGGATGGTCCTACCTACTATTGCATGCTTGAAGTATTGATGGGGAGACTGTCAAAATCACTGTACAATCAGGTTCAGTCATCAGATTTATTCTTAATTTGTTTACAAATGATTGGAAATTTAGAGAATTACCTTGAACTTGTGCCTCCGTTGTTTGACAGGCTCTTAAAAAGATCTCCAAGTTTGTCAAAACAAATATACTTCCTGGGGCAATTGCAGAGGTTGGAATGCTTTGTTGTGCATGTATCCATGCTAACCCAGAAGAGGCAGCTGCTCATCTTGTGGAACCAATTTTATCGTCTCTCATATCCTCCTTGAAAGGAGCTCCCAACACAGGTTATGGAGGAACTGGAACTTTTCATGCTTCTGGAAACAAGGTTGTTGACCCCTTCCGACTGCTACCCTTGAATTCCTGATCATGCTTTGGCCAAATTTCATCGAGTGCACCTTGTCCTTTTCTCCAGGAAAAGCCTACTCTTTCTCCAGCTCTTGAAGCGGCAATTGATTATCAGCTAAAAGTATTGTCTGTTGCCATAAATTATGGAGGATCTTCACTTCTCTGTTACAAGGATCAATTCAAAGAAGCACTACTTTCTGCATTTGATTCACCATCTTGGAAGGTCCTTTTCCTCAATTATGTGTAGTGTGAAGATATGTCTAGTCATTATAACAGTCAAGTGTTCAAGGCATATGCGAGCTTTTCGTATTGAATTAGTGCTTGTGTATGACTTTAAGTGAAATGATAGGTTAATGGAGCGGGTGATCATGTCCTTCGAATTCTTCTTGGAAGCCTGATTTCATACTATCCAGTTGATCAGTACAAGTATGGTATCTCGATCCTGTGGGATATAGACTTGATTTATTCTTTCTACTACTCCTTTATCTGTCTAGGTAATTTCTGTTAAGTCTGAAGCATATTCTGGTTTCTAGGTGTACTTTGCTCCATCCTGATTCTGCTACGTTAGAGAAATGGATTAGCACAAAGGATTATTCTGGTGATGAAACATTGATGGCTCCAAAGTGGCATATTCCATGTGATGAAGAAGTTCACTTTGCAAATGAACTTTTGAGCATTCATTTTCAATCAGCTTTAGACGATCTTTTGAAAATTTGCCAAACTAAGATGCATTCTGACCCAGGTAATAGTTCTTTTGGTTTTCTGTGCAAATCTTCTCCTTCTATAGGAGTAGGAAATTCCCAGCTTTGAAGAACTTCACTTGATTAGAATGACTTTGAAATTAGAGAATATGACTTCAGGTTAACTCATCCTGATTTTGCCAAATCATTTGTCAATTCGTTGGCTAATGCTAATCGAAAGAGCAAAAGCAATGCTTCATGCAGATTTAACTGGGGTATATACCGCGGCCATTTACTCTCATTGGGTCTAATGCACTTTCATTTTGCTGCCAGGAGACGAGAAAGACCACTTAAAAGTGACTCTGTTGCGTATAGATTCGTCATTGCAAGGTGTTGCGTCATGCTTGCCTGATTTCATCCCATCCTCCAGGAATGGGATGGTCAAAGATCCAGATCATTTGCCATTCTTGATAGCTGGAGCAACTGGTTCGACTGTTGGCAGTAGGGCGCTGCGTGAGAAAGCTGCGGAGGTCATGCATACAGTGTGCAAGTAATGTTCTAATTGCAGTTGGAGATAGGGAGTTTATGGCGATATCAACTATGCATAACTTGCTCATAGTTTAGAAACTCTTCTCATTGTGTAGGTACTTACTTGAGAAAAAATCAGATGACAGCATTCTTCTGGTACTTGTGATACGTATAATGGATGCTTTAGGAAACTATGGTAAGAGAAGCTGAAAATAGGATTCTAAATCGTATTGAGGCGGTGTAGCTGGTCATAGACTCCCTCTGTTTGTTTCTCTTCCCAACACTATAGCTTTTTGAGTATGCTCTATCCAGGGAGCATGGAGTATGAAGAGTGGTCAAATCAACGACAGGCTTGGAAATTGGAAACTGCTGCCGTAATCGAACCTTCCGTGAATTTTATTGTGTCATCTCATTCTAAAGGGAAGAGAAGGTGAAATTTTCTTTATTCCTATCGCAAATTACCGTTACCATTTTTTGAAACAGGGAATTTAGAGGGCAATTTTCCAATTAGCATTTTAAAAAAATATTTACCAAATTAATATTAAAAAAAAAAACCAAATCGGGTGCTGCTCGGCAATTGGGCTGGCCTGCCGAGCGGCACCCAATTTGCGAGGTGGGCCCCACTCGGCTGCCCAATTGCCGAGTGAGTGGCTGCCCCGCCCCCCAATCGGCAATTGGGCTGCCGATTGGGGCCCAAAACATGGATTTGGGCCCTGCTCGGCGGCCCAATTGCTGAGCAGTGCCGAAATTTAATTTTTTTTATTTTTTTTTCAATGGATTTGTCTCGAAAAATTACGCGAAATAAAAAAAAAAAACCCAAACGAGATATGCCCTTTCAAAGTTTTAAAAATCCTAGTTGAATAATACTTTGAAAGGGCATATCTCATCGCTTGGGTATCCGTTTGGGACGATTTTTTTTTTTTTGATTTCGCGTAATTTTTCGAGATGAATCCATTAACAAAAAAAAAAACAAAAAAAATAAATTTCGGCCCCGCTCGGCAATTGGGCTGCCGAGCAAGGCCCAAATCCTTGTTTTGGGCCCCAATTGGTGGCCCAATTGCCGATTGGGGGGGAGGGGAGCCACCTGCTCGGCATTTGGGCCGCCGAGCAGGGCCCAACTCGCAAATTGGGTGCCGCTCGGCGGCCCGATTGCCGAGCGGCACCTAATATGGTAAATATTTTTTTTAAAAATATTAATTTGGAAAAAGCCCGAATTTAGAAGCCTTTTCTATTTTTGGTTTTTTTTGCTTTAGCTTCAAATGCTGATTCTATCAGTTCAATTCAGGCCAAGGTGGGCTCATATTGACAAGGCATATCTGCACAGTACCTGGAGAACATCACAGTCGTCTTACCATCTTTTTCGTACAAGTGGAAGCTTCTCTCCATCAAATCATTTGCTCATAATGAGTGATGATCTTCTGGATCTTTCTCTGCATAGTTATGAAACTGTTCGAGCGTGAGTTGGCATTGCTTTTCTGTTTTGTTATATGATTGAGCTACATCTATTCTGTGGTTATAATTAAGCTATTTCAACTAACGTTTGTGAGACTGATGTACATGCATACTCGTCATTCCTCATTTAGGTTTTATTTGATTCATTTTGATGGAGTGGATCACCATTATTGCCCTTCATTGGCAGACCACTTCCCTTCCCTTTTGCTGAGGTGATTTGTACGAGTGGGCAAAAGGTGGTGTCATGACATAACTCAATAGGCAAATGCATCTTTCCAAAATAGTTCTACTGATGTTGTTTTGAAGGGGCAATGCAACAGATAAGCAAACCTATTCTGTAATCTGGTGGTACCTGTTATGTATCTATCAATATGTCTTCTGCATGAACTCGTCAGATACTTGGATGTAGACACTGATGCCATTTAAACCTGAAAGTCCTGAATTAATCTCTGCTTGCGTCGAGCATAGAGGAATTTTTTTGCCAAATCATACTTTTAACTAGTTGAAAATCCTGAATGATTTATGTACATTTTAGTTTAGAAACCTGGTGTTTGGGGAACCAAGGGACAAGGAGCATGTGAAGTTTAGACGTTGTTACCTTTGCATAGACGCTAGGGAAACCACAGGACAACATGCTCATTTAGTTACATTTACTTACCATCCTTTATTTTCTTCACGTGGACATTATTATTCTTATTTTTTTTTTTTTTTTAATTTTTTAGATCAATGCGATTTCCAATTTGTGTGATTTAACTGTGCTCTTCAACAGACTTGCTGGAAACTCATTATTAAAGATGATAAAGAGATGGCCATCTATGATCTCAAAGTGCGTTCTTTCTCTAGCTGAGAACTTACGGACCCCCAGTGCACCGGAATATACAGTTTTGGGTTCTTGTGCAGTTCTTGCTTCACAAACTGTTCTCAAGCACTTGACCATGGTAAGGAATCCGCAAAAAGAATTTAGATCAAACTATACAAGGTCAAACTAATGGCTCTAACTACCATATTTCAGGACCCCAAGGCATGTTCTGCATTTCTCATTGGAGTTCTTTCTAGGTGAGCATTTCTCTTATTTTATGAGATTATTTAACTTATGTGTTCTTTGATTGAAGATAATATTGTAACATCACTGCTTGATACTTTTCAACTTATGTTCCTGTCTCCTCTTGAAGCTCCCATCATGAATCACTGAAAGCTCAGAAAGCGATCAATGAGGTAAGTTGTTTCCTTTATCTCCACTATATCTACTATTGGAGGAAATCTAAGTTCAGATTTTGACTTCTGCCAGCTTTTTGTCAAATACAATATCCACTTTGGGGGCTTGTCCAGAAACTTCTTCAAAACATCAGATGATCATGCAGATACACTGGACTTCTCGCATTTGGTTTCTCAAATTGGTTCAATGGGTTTTGATTCCATGGGCTTGCATTGGCGGTAAATGACTTCTGCTCTCTGATTTTAGAGTTAGGCTTTCTTAGACTTTGCATTTGCTTCTAGCCGTCAATTATTGGCAACTGTTTTTGCCTGGCCCTTTTACCGTGAAGTTAATGTTGAAGTATAAGCATGGTCGTGTTTATCAAAGTCATTTTCTACTGGAGTTGGAAGTGGGGAATGTGGCAAATACTTTTCATGTACTTTCTGCAGGTACAATTTAATGGCTAATCGAGTTCTCCTGCTCTTGGCTATGGCATCTAGAAATGACCCACATTTCTCCTCCAAGATTCTGAGTGAAACCGCTGGTCAGTTTACATTCTTTTGGTATTATCTTCCTGGCGTTCTTTATTTTCTGTTGCGGTTTTTTCTAGTTTGTTTTGCTTTGACTAAAAAGCAAAAAGCAACCTTTTTACGTTCCTACCAAAATTTGAAATTTTAATCAAATTCTAGAAAACAGATGTGAAGTTACGTGTCAACCTTAATGCATTTTGAAAGATTGTGGTGCTTAAGGTAAAAAAGAAAAAATCGAAGTACATGCTTCGCAAGATTTGAAAAAAGCAAATAGTAAAAAGTAGTAGCTACTCTAGGCACAATTTCGAAATCTGAGTTGCAGATTAGTCAATGTCAGAGCTTTTGCACGTACTGTTTAGTTGGCCAGAGAACTCATGGTTATAACTGTATTGGATCAGTCAGGTTGAACATTATTTGACATAGATACCTTTTCAGGTCACTTTTTGAAGAACTTGAAAAGTCAGCTTCCTCAGACCAGAATTCTGGCAATCTCGGCTCTAAATATACTACTGAAAGAATCGCCTTACAAAATGTCAGCCGATGAAGGTGCAGGAGACAAGGAAATGCAAAGAAAAACTAAATCGTCTCTTGAAGAAGCATTAACTCATATATTCCAGGAAGAGGGTTTTTTCCAAGAAACATTCAGCAGTCTTTCTCATGTTCACATCATAACTGACACAGAAAGTGCATCATCTGGCGGAAAACAGGGAAATTCATCTTTGCAGAGTGTAGCAGACAAATCAATCACCCGTTTTTATTTTGACTTTTCATCATCATGGCCTCGGACCCCTAGTTGGATTTCCTTACTTGGAAGTGATACCTTTTACTCAAACTATGCGAGGATATTTAAACGACTAGTACAAGAATGTGGCTTGCCTGTTTTATTAGCACTGAGGAGTAGCCTGGAGGAATTTGCTAACGCAAAAGAGAGGTCTAAGCAATGTGTTGCTGCTGAAGCATTAGCAGGGGTATTGCACTCTGATGTTGATGGCCTTGTTGAAGCATGGGACAGCTGGATGATGGTTCAGTTGCAGAATGTCATTCTGTCCCAGTCTGTCGAATCTGTACCTGAGTGGGCATCTTGTATACGTTATGCTGTTACAGGAAAAGGAAAATATGGAACAAGACTTCCTGTCCTTAGAGAAAGAATTTTAGATTGTTTAGTTAAACCTTTGCCTCTAAACACGACAACAACAGTAGTTGCTAAGCGCTATGCATTCCTTGCTGCAGCTCTAATAGAGTTGTCCCCTCAGAAAATGCCAGTTTCTGAAGTGCATGTTCACAGTTGTCTGTTGAACGAATTGGTAGATAATATGTGCCATTCCTCCGCACAGGTAAGAGTGCTTCTCAACTTTTTGTCAGTGGCATTTTCTTCTGTTGTCTTCAGTGTACAATGGTAAAAATAATGACACAAAAGCATAAGCATTCAACCTTACGGAGGATCAACATAAAATAGTGGGAAAACTTACAAACCATGATGAGCTAACTTCTGCTTGGCAGTTATTGTGGTTGTTTTATGCTTGTTCCTACCCAATGTGTAGATGCAGCTTCTTTCTCTTCTTGCGGCTGTCAATCTTGGTTAAATCACATCAAAATTATCTGTGGACTACATCAACATATATATCTCGTTTGTCTTGATTCTTGGATGAGATTTTCAAAAACCTGAGTGTTTTAGGCGATCTTGTGCTGTCCCACAGTATGTTCATCCTGCAATAATTTTTGCAATGATTTTCTGGTCTGCTATATTTTTCGTGTGGCAGGTAAGGGAATCTATAGGGGTCACCCTTTCAGTGTTGTGCTCCAACTTTCAGCTGTACAGATCAATTTGTGAAGGTCATTCGCATGAAGGAGAAATCAGTAATGCACATGACCTAATTTGGGTAGAATCACTCACTAGACAAGCATCTGAAATGGTCATACGGATTCAATCTTCCGGCCAGTCTGACATCTTGGGAAGCTCTACCACAAGTCATGAAAATGGTTATGGAAATAACTTGAAAGAGGATGTCAAGTGGATGGAAACGGTACTTATGAAAATGATTATACTATTTTCTGCTCGACTGAAATAAGAAATTTTAATGTAATCTTTTTGGGCATGCAGTTATTCCACTTCATAATATCATCTTTGAAGTCTGGAAGATCTTCTTATTTGCTTGATGTACTGGCGGGGTTTATTCATCCTGTAATTTCCTTGCAGGTAAAGTCTATTCAAGTATGAATTTTGTGTAACAGGCATTCCGCTTTCTTATCTGTTTGTCCTGATTGTGAAGAACCTGCACTTTTCAATATTGAGGTGGTTGGTTAATAGATAGATGATCAGCTTCAGCATCTGGCATTCTCTTTATACCTCATGCTTGTTTGGAGCATCTGCTCATTCGATGCTTAGAGCTGCGTTGTATGACTTCTCTAGGAAACATCACATAAAGATCTGTCGACATTGGCAAAGGCAGCTTTTGAATTGTTGAAATGGAGGATTTTCTGGAAGCCCTATCTGCAGAAGGTGGTGCATGTAATCCTATCTTCAGTCAATGATCCTAACTGGCGGACAAGATCTGCTACTTTAACGTATCTCAGGACATTTATGTACAGGTATTCCCTTTTATGAAAAGCTCTATTGGTGGCAGTCGAAATAAATTATTCTGACGAGTCATCTACCTCTCAGTAAATTCCATCATTGTGCAGATTGTGTTCAACTTTTGTTTGTTTTTGTGTGGACACTAGGCGTTATTGTCTTATTATTCTGATGTCTTATCTTTGTATGATGCCTTAGGAGGATAAGGAATGCAATTGATAAGACATGTAGTAAATTGTTTTCTTCAACCGATGTTTGTACTCATGAATTCTTCTCCTGCTAGGCACACTTTTATTCTCTCTTCTATAGAGAAAAAGCAAATCTGGGAAACAGTGGGGCGACTACTTGTAGACAACCAAGTTGAGGTAAGTTTCTTGATGATTTAACCGGACAACCTGTGTCTAATGCCAAGCAGTATTGTAGCAATTTCTTTTTGGCCACTGTCACTGTGGATTTTTAGCATAATGTTTTTCTTTGTTTTTTCGGGAATCCATGAATCTAATCCGGACTGTTGTTTTAAAATGACGTTACTATCTTGAAAAAACCATGTGGTGCAGGTAAGAGAGCATGCTGCTGCAGTGTTGGCAGGCTTGATAAAGGGTGGGGATGAAGATTTAGCTAGTAACTTTCGCACTCGTGCTCTTGCAGAGGCAAATGATATCTTGAAAAAGAAAAGGAGAAGGTTATTTTTTTCTGAGCCATTTGACTTTAAGTTAGTTGATTTCTATTGTGATGCTGCGATCATTTCTTCTTCCTTGTGCCGGTTACATGTTAACTTTTATAGGACATCTTTTAGCTGTTTTTCTGCCTGTTATATGTTAACTAGATACGACACTCATAAACTTGTACCAGAAAGAACATTTTCTCTTGCTGCTGGTAGCTTTGCTTTTTTTCGTCACCATAAACTGTGTTCAATAAGATAAGGTGGAGGTGTGGGCATACAAGGATGGATAAGATAAGAAATGAAGATATTCGACAGAAAGTTAGAGCAGAACTAGTGATAGAAAAGATGAGAGAACATAAACTGAGATGGTTTGGGCATGTTCTTCGAAAACCCTTGGATGCTCCAATAAGAACAGAAGTTTTTTACCGGGAGCATGACATGATCTTTTTAATCCTTAGTCCCTTTTTCCCTATTTTTATTTATATTTTATTCCTTTTTCTTTAATTGATCTCTGCTTTTTATTTTTGTTTTATTCTATTTCATTCTATTTTTCTTTTTTGGGTTCATGGACTGCCGACCCCAACTAGTTTAGGATAAAGGTGTTGTTGATGTTGATAAACTGTATTCCATAAGTAGATCTTTAGAAGTTTATAATCCTCATTGAAGGTATTGAAGATCTGGATCTCACCATCATTAATATAACCTTTGCTGTCCTAACATATCTATAACATGTTTTGCTCATTATCTATCATCATAAGTGCACTATGCACTTGGCTCCAACTATGTATTTTTTCCTTTCTGTGATCAACACAGTGGGAATAGAATGCTTTTACTATAAGTTATAAAGCCATATTTTCCTTTTTCATCAGTTACTCTAAAGCTCATCATCCATGGTGAGGGATGGATCTAGAAAGTTTCTTGTTGGGGCAGACAATGTTCTAACTTAAATCAATCCCGATGAAATTCCAATCTCTTGTTTCGTTAATATTACTATGTTGAAATGTTCGATAAGCCGAATACTGAAGCACATTCTGTTTGTGTGCTGCAACTGAATGTTCATAATCATGTAACTATCTATTAAGTCCTCTTTGTTGATGTGAACCACAAGGAAATGATGGATATAGGATAATGACTTAGACAACATATTTTCTTTAGATAAAATATGGTTTATTTATTAAAAAAGCTCTGACAAAAATGAAACTTGACAATCAGTTCCTTAAAAATTAGTAGGGGATTGTTCTTGTTGTGGTTTATAGAGTCACAAGGTTCTATTAAACTTTAGATGTTGGACAAATCTATGGCGTCATTCTTGTTGTTCAAGACGTGTTGTATCTGTTTGTTTATTTTTTGCTTTCAATTGCTTAAGAAGAAGATGAGATAAAAATGAAATCCTTTTCAAGTTCCGAATATATTGAGACTCTGTTACATGTTTTGAGCATTTGATATCTGATGTGTTTCTTCTTCTCTTCTCCTAATCAGAAATATAAACTCTGGTCTATCTATCGCTTCGGTGCATGGCGCTGTACTTGCTCTGACTGCTTCTGTGTTATCAGTCCCTTATGATATGCCGAGGTGGGTTTCCCTTAAGATTGAGAACTCTCTTATTCTCTTTGAGTTGTCCAAGTCTGTTTCATACACTGCCAGGACAGTAATGAGATGGTGCAATGAGCAATGAGTTGTGAGTGTATATCTAGGACTTGTTTTTAGCGTGCATAGTGGCTAGATGACACATCCTTCATTGACCCACTTCCACTTTCTTTTCAGGAGATGATTTAGTGTCAAAATAAGGCAATACATATTATTGTTTTCCCTTGAAATCCTACCCTGAATTTCAAACATGTTCAGCTTGTCTAAGAGTACAGAAACAACTCAACGTTTTCCTGTGCTTTCGAATTCTATTTCAGTACTTCAATCTTTATGAACTGCTACAGATCTTTTTGCAAGAATATTCATGGATCTGAGACAGGAACAGTAAATTTTAGCCGGCTTGTCATATGGGGATATTTTCATTTGCTGTTTGGTGACAGCTACATTTCCCAGTGTCATGAGAAATAGAAGAAGAATGGGTTTCCTGACAGAAATTGTGAGAGATGATTGAAGGCTGATTTTGAAAATTTTATTTTCCCATGTCGAGTAAAGCCCTGCGAATCAATGCCATTTCCCTTCTGTATTTGTTACTTACACATTGCTATCTCTTTAAGGGAAGGGACAACATCGAATTAAGCTGGATATCTTGATTACCAAATCTTTCACTGGCATATTTCCTATGCGAAAATTCTCTCTTGACAACTCTTTTGTTTTCTTTGGTTGCTTTGCAGTTGGCTTCCTGAGCATGTTACTTTACTGTCACGATTTGCTGGGGAGCCATCTCCTGTGAAATCCACCGTGACGAAAGCAGTTGCCGAGTTTAGACGGACTCATGCAGACACATGGACTCTTCAGAAAGATTCGTTCACTGAAGAGCAACTCGAGGTGGATATGCTAAAAACTTTAATGTTCATCTTCTTGGACTCTTTTGTAAATGAATTCGTGTGCTCAAATTTCTTGCATTTCACCTTACTTGCAGGTCCTGGCCGACACGTCCTCCTCGCCATCCTATTTTGCTTGATCGACGTTACTTTCCTGTTGGCAAATAGATGGTTACACAAAACAACAGAATGAAGAATAACAGCATAGAGGCTTAGCCTTCCATGTAGGTTTGCTTATAGATGTCCTGTAATATTTTACAACGTGCACTCATTTTTTCTAGTCCTGTTCATTACTGCCTTTGAGTGTAGGTGGCTTTTCACTTTCTTGTCCGTCTTCTTGTTTACGCTCTATGTACTGCTATTGCGTCCATTGGATCATCAAATTCTGACGGTAAAATGCCGTACAGATGCATCTAGACTTAAAAAAGTTGATTGATGTGCATCTTTCTTGGCGCCCCCTCCTGCTCCCCGCATCCTCTGGCTGCTCGTGGCGCTATGTGTGTATGAATGCTTAATTACTACTGCTGCTCGTTAAGCTGAGTTTCGGTAGAAATTACAAGGCAAATGGAGATCGATGTTCGCTTTGTTCTTTTGTGAGCAAAGGAAAAGGGGGTCTTGGTGCTTTTCAGAAGAACAGCTCTCCAAGGGCTGAAAAAAATCTTCTGAACACCGGTGACGAAGCAAAAGAATTTTCTGAGAGATGGAGGGAGAGAGGGAGGGAGAGATTGGAATCATCGCCACAACTCGAAATTATTTTGCCAACTTGTGGAAAAGGTAAGTGAGCGTTCGTCAAAACGAATCCGCCAACCCACAGCAGATGAACAAAATCTGCACCGGACGGAGGTAACCTCCATATCTATTTATGCCCTAACTTTGCAGAAACTAGATTTTGGACAGACCCTATTAATCCGACGACAGACACTAGAAAACAGATGGAGCTGAATATCCCGAAGACGATCCATCTCTGTGTCCAAGGCTCGATGTTCTTCTGCCGGAAGTACATTTCCACCGGAAAGTATATTGCCAGGGGCCAGAAGTTCAACGCCCCCAGGACTCCCAGGACTGAGTTGAAGTAAGGGAAGACTAGCGCGATCCCGACTGTGGATATCACGTATGCCGTGCGGAAACAGAGCCTGAAGAGATTCAACTGAAGAGCCGGCAACAACGGGATCCTTACTCTGTAGAACCTGTTCACAAAGTCACTGTTCAGGAACTTATTCCTGAACCATTTCTCCAAGGTCGCAAAGACTGGCTGGCTGTATAGCTGTAAGAATCGCACCCATCAAAAGAAAAGTGAGTAAACCAAATGAGGTATATAAGAACTTTGACAAGCAAAATACCTGGTAGCCTCCCAAAAGGTGGAGGATAACGCAAGCATTGGCGAAATCGATGAGGGCGTGCGGGTGGAAGGACTCGAAACCCGTCAAGAGACTGCCTGGCGTGAGGTGGCCAAAGGCTGCATATCCGAAACAACCGCAGCACAGGTAGAAGAAGGTGGTGATTACGATGGCTATTGCCGAGGCCTTCTTCATTGTCTTGTTCTCTGCCGGGGGAGACTTCAGTGTGTCCTTCATTCAACAAGGCCAATTTAGGTCATTCACTTAGCCTTGTTTTAGTACGCACAGCTGAGCTCCTCAACTAATAATTCGGTGGTAACAATGGTACAATTGAGAAAATTGCGGCGGTCACCTGTATCTCCAGAAGAATAAGCGAGTATGGGTACGCAAAAGCAATGTCGCCCATCGCCTGAAACACAAGCCACGCCTTCTTGGCAGGATTGGCAGCCGGTACTCCGGCGATGCTTCCCAGGATTTTCCCATTTTCTGAAGCCGCGACGTGAGGAGTTAGAAAAGCAAAACAGCTCATGATCTAGCACTTCCTCCTTTAATCTGCTTATTCTCCGGTTAGAATAAAACCATGAGAGTAGAGATTCAATACTAGCTTCTCTTCTACACTGTCACCTTAAAACACGGATCTTCAAGACAGACTGAATGCCAAGGAAGTAAGGAACCGAAATAGATTGCATTGCCAGTAGAGGTTAAAACTCCGCCGCGTTCGAGGAATTATCAAAGTAAATTTCCTGGACAGTACCTGCTACTTTTGCGATGCCTAGTCCAAATCCTATGAAAGAGTAGCAGAAGGACATTGTCGCAGCGAGAACCGAGAGCCAGACTATATTATGAAAGTCGCGTATCTGCGACATCATGATCTGAGTCACTCCGAATATCACCATATAAACTTCCTGCCCGTACTCGCAGGATCCTTCTTGCCCATCTCTGTGATGGCAGGCTGATTTATGAATCGACCTACAGATTCCAGCCCGGACAGCATAATTTCTCGAGTCAAAATAGGCTGAAAACGCATTTGGTTACATCGAACCGATCTTCTCCGACAGATGTTTACCTCAGGCTGGTAGCCGTAGTTATCACATAAGCGATACCCGTGCCATACATGCTCAGATACTGAAGGAAACCACAAAACCACATCTGTGTTCTACCTGAAATGTGAAAGCCGCATGTGGAGATTTAGAATCCGCGTGCAAGGGAATTTACCTGGATCTTCTCAGGACAAGGAAAGGTTCATTGTAGTACCTAGATTCACTGTAACAGCGTCCCCATAGGAGTAATTTCGTGTGCCGGTTACTGGGTCTGGGGACCTGTAGCAGTCGGACAGCAGGGAAGCGGAAACATAGGTCACGGCCGCTAAACAAAGCAAATAAACCGGCCCCGCTACCCACCCCAGTTGCGCGACGCTCCATGCTAAGGACAAAACTCCCGATCCGATGACCGCGGTGAGGATATGAGCAATGCAACTACTTAACGTACCTGCATTTGAGTATATCGGTATAGGAATCAAAAAGGTTCACTCAGCTCGGCAACAGTCATTATTCCTTGAAATATCTCACCTGTCCTCTTCGGGCGCCCGTCATCGTCGCGCGGGCCCTCAGGAAGTATGGAACTTTCTTTGGCAGCCATTGTGTTCATCCAAATCGACGATAAAATTGATACTTGATCACCTGCATGTGCACGACAAGTTCAACTACGGCGTCACCACATATGGATCATATGCACCTTCACATGCATCTAAATTCTATGCGATCACTTGCCGACATGAAGAGATCTTAAAGCTTTCAGAGAGTTATCTCGGGTCCTTATGCTCGGAATGGTCTTGGAAAGATATGAAATTTTCCTGATCCATCCTTTGTTTCCTTCTAGATTTGTTATGTTTGGATAATCATGATAGAGATATGATAGGATCACTATAATCTGATTCGATTTCCTTACAAATTTAGCATACCCTTTAGCCTTGATATCCGTTGGTTTCGACGATTTGGGGTCATACAGAAAGAATTTGGTTAAAAGAAAAGAGACCTTTTCAAGTAATCTGAGATTTGTTTTCCACTTATGCAAGAAGAATTGTCAATCACTCTCACAGAATCAGTAACCATTGCACCTTGCACACACACTTCAGAATTTCACAGGAGTCACATATCCCTGACCCAACATAAACAAGGAACTCACATCCAAACTGCGGCAATTCTTGTTGCGAAACTGGAGCGCGACAGAGGTACGAGACACGGCACGACACCGTGTAATTCGGAACTGGGAGAACTATTGGCAAAAAAAAAAAAAAACAAATGGCAAGGCTGTAGTACCATTGAAACTTTGGTATTGACGATGCCGATACAAATATGATGACATTGACATCCATCACCAATATGAAGCGCGTTAAAGAAAACATGCACCCTAAGCGACTCGGGAAGGTCTTTGCCCGTGTCGCCGGCGTAAAATGAACCGGGGATCGTACCTTACTGATCTTGCCTATCAAAGAGCCTGAAGAAGGTTGGACTACCGGAAGCATAAATCTGCCATACACTAGGAAAGCACCTGAACGAGGCCTCATAAATCCCCACCGCCCCACAGATTCCAGTGTTTGCCTTCTCAAGAAGAGCTGCAGATCCAAAACTGGACCGAACTTCCAATGCTTTTCCCCGTCCAGGAAAAGTTGCTTTTCACGCAAGTAATCACAGTGCAAGCAAAACCCAAATGTTCAGATCACACGGATCTTCTTCGTCTTCTCGTAAGAAAGAGGCTCTTGACCTTTCGAGATTTTCTTGGATCTTTCCGGTCGTTGCGCTACTAGAAGCGGAAAAAATCAACTCTTCCGGTGAAACTCGACAGGGGAAGAGAGACGTCCGGGGAGGTTTTAGCCAAGCGAACTGTTAGGCCATGGCAACCAGATCAACCCTCAGAAATTTATGGGAAGTTGTTGTTTGCTTAACAGACTTTCAGCTAGATCATATCTACTCTTTACAGACGAGATAGTGATTTCCACCATCTTTTTCCGTGAGCAAGGGATCCTGAATAATCTGTTCCTCAAGGCTTGACCCCCCCCCCCCCCAAAAAAAAAAAAAAGATCAGAAATTTTGATTTGTGGCCTTCCAAGCACAAGATGCGGATCATTCTCCGTCTCGTCACCTTCGGAAAGCTAATGGATTTCTAAGCGTGATGCTCAGCACGGGCTCTGCAAGCCCTACCGACCATAACTTTTAGTACTCAACTTAGTCAGTTTGGCATGCAGCTTGGCCAATTTTAATCTTAAGACATTATAACGTGTACGAGATGATCATGCGGGTTTGCAAATACTAAAGTAACACCCAATAATTAGAGCAGTAAATAAATGGCTCGCGCTATTTCCATACCCCGTATCTTGTTGATTTCGCTATATTATGCCCGTGAGTTCCACTCTGATTTAATATTACTTCTTTTTTTTTTGGTCCTCTTTCTTTGGTTTCAATTTACTAAAAGATTTTTCCAATTTTATTTTATTTTACTAAAAGACGAGACTTCCTACATCCCTTTCAAATAAATTTTTTTTTCACCCTAGCCGCTTCTCCTCCACCCATAACATTTCAATCTTCCCATAAATTATTTACTCTATTTCCATAGACTGATCGTGAATTTTTTTGATTTTAATTTTCAATACAAGTTTACGAGAATTTACTCAAAGATTTAGTTGAGGTAAACGTTATATACAATTTATCCATCTTTCATTATGTTGTGTTTTCTTCTTTTCATAGACAGTTTTATAAAATTCTGATGCATTTAGAATTGACACAAAAATATTTGATTGCAAAAGGTTTGAATAAGTTGTCTTATAATGGGTATAAAGACACATCAAGTGTCAATATTTGTGTACGCCCTCACTTTGATGCCAATATTTTTTTTTTGGATCACTAAGTGTCAAATTGGAGAAAAAACGATCACTTGAGTGCCAAATGAGAGAAATTCCGGCAACCTCGCCGGATTTAGCACTTATATAATCATTTTTTTAAATTGACACTTAAGTGATAAAAAAAACAACCACTTTAGTGCTAAATGAGAGAAAAAATTATAACTTCAGTGCTAATTCTGGCGACCTCGCCGTAGTTGGACTGAAATCACCATTTTTCAAAAAAATTGGCACTTAAGTGATTCAAAAAAAATATTGTCACAAAAATGAGCATCATACATAAATATTGGCAATCTTAATGTTCATTTGCCTCTTATAATGCGAGTACAATTGTAATAATTTCTTATCCGCATCTAATTATACCATATTCAAGGCAAATATAGTATTCTATGTGATAATATTTAGGAACTATTTTCTTATGCATTTGTATGATAATAATGATTGTTTAGAATTTTTATGTGCTTAAATTTTTTGTATTTTTTTTTTTGCAACTATGTTTTAAAACATCATGCAATGACGGCATGAAAAATAAATTGTTGTAGGACTAGTGCATTCACCGAATAAGATGAAAGTTAAGCAGTTAATGTACACGGATAACAACGTAACGACACATATTGTATAAAAACTGATAAATGGTTCTCTTCACTCTTACTTATGCTTAGTTTTTTTTTTTTGTAGTTTCTAAATAGAAAAAAAAAGAGAAATATCAACTCATTAACACAATAATTAGTTAGCTATATATTAAATAAACTATTTCTTTTGGAAGATGAGAACATCAATTTTGTTTCAAATGGAGAAAAAAAGATAAAAATCAAAAAGAAGAAAAAAGGCAAGAAATAATATCAAATCATGCTTGGACCCCACATTTAACCTTAATAAATGTTGTTCGAGAGGAGTTACTTTGGTCCCTAGCAAAATTGAAACAAAAGAAAATGGAAAAAAAGGAAAAAATATTCTTTAGGTTAAGAGTGAGACCCGCAAAGATTAATGTAGTCAAATCAATGCGATACGGGGTGTCAAGAGCCAACAAGGAATGAAAATAGCGCGAGCCTAAATATATTGCAGAACATTTAAAGAAAACTGAAGTAAATCGTATCACTATCCATCACAACGAGGTTTCAAAATGCATGAATGTTATGCATGAATTAATGACGAACTGATATGCAATCTATACTAATTTTTCTTCGGCAATTTCCTCATTTAATCAAAATACATCATTTAAGAAAACATATGAATGAATTGTAAGACTCTATGTGACAGAAATTGGCCTGCATGTGCTAATTAACTTATTAAATGACATGCATGGTAGGCTACAAGACATGCATAATGAGTCCAAAACTGTCTGGAATTAGACATGATTAAGTAAAAATATGTGTTACTTGTTAAAATGCCTAAATGACATGCGACTCATTAAACGACATGCAATGCGCAATTTGAATTAATCCAACTAATTAATGCAATCCACATTGAGACACTCTAATTCATAAGGGTGAGCAGTTCCCAATCCGGTCCGATTTTCCTCAAGAGTCGGGAACTAGACTGGTTCAGTCCGGTTCCCCGGCGATTCAGTAGAACCAGTTAAAACTTCATCTTCTGGGAATACGACTCTCAACTCTCTAGCCATACTTCACTGCACGTCATCTTCCATACCTTACATAGGACTTTGAGTCTCACAGTCGCATATAATTTTAGAACAAAATGGTTGAGACATACTATGCATATGATTTGGCTATATGGATAAACGACTGCAATGCATTAACTCCTCTAAACCAACTAGACAGCCAACCCATTCATGAAAGGAAAAAGGAGAGTCAATGAACATACACGAATGTTTAGACAATAAGAGACTACTGGAACTGGGAACGGACAACATTAGTTTTAGGGTTACTTTAAAAAATAAAAATAAAAATGACCTATTTGGTCCGACCCTATGAACTTGGAACCAAAAAATAGACTGGTCGACTATCGGTTCCAATATTAAGAATCGACAACCAGACCACCGGTTTGGGCAGTTCCCAGTTCGATAGGTCCGATTTGCTCACCCCTACTAATTCAATTTTTTTTTTGTTAAAGACCAAATTAACCATAGGAATCTACATGTTGGATGAACATGGATTCCAAATCCTATGTGCAAGATGATATATACTATCTTAATAACGTTTGTTATGAATGACATAAATATAATCATGAATTAATTCTATGATGCAAATTATATGAAATGATATTTTATTTTTTATTATAAAACAACGGATTTAAACTCTCTAGGACTCTAATTGTGACCTAAAAAACTAGCCAGAATATCATTGATTTTCATTATACAGGATACACGCAATGTGGATAATGCAAGTAATGCAATTTTAACTAAAATTATTGGTATGATATTGAACATTTTAGTTTCATGATATGAAACTAATTAACCCAAAGACTACACACAATCTATATGAAACCTAAATAACATTTTTTTATTCCATTTATTAAAACAATGCATTTCTATAAATGTAGATGTATTTTAAGACGAACATGCACTGCCTGAAACAAGAAGACCCTAGAATATAAATTATGAATGCGCTCTAAATCCTAAACATTACATTTATGCGTGATGATCATTAAATTTGATGTGGCATCACAACGTACATCTTACTCAACACTTGTTGATAACATTCGAAGAGATATTATTTTGATGCCTACAAGGTCCATTAAGATTTATTTTCATAAATCACGCACATAGAAACACACGTATTATACGCCAGGAAGTTTTCTTATCTTCTATTCTTACTTATTTTTATATTATATTTCCATATAGGCTTGTTCTATGTTTGTATTTGTCGGCAATTTTTTATTTATTTAATCCTACTAATGCAAGAGGATGATTTAAATATAATTAGATAACTTAAGGTCTCTTGAAGAAGAGATGTAGCTCATTATTCCAAAAAAAAAAAAAAAAGAAAGGACCCGAGAGGATCAAGTTTGTTGGACCCGGATCATTGAAAAATTGAAATGGATCCTCATCTACGCGACTATACTTCTAAGAGCCCCAATCCCAAGTGTGTGCATATCCCTAGTAACCTCTTGGAGAAAGCCACGCAATCGGCACCAGCGATGTGAATATACAATTATGCTAATGGTATCCTTGTTTAGGGACCGGAGTCCAACCCTAATTTTTATGCGAGAGATAATAATATAAATAGTCTTTGGATTTTATTGTAACATGTAATGTATTCTATGAACTTTTTACTTGTTCAATATAGCCCATAAACTTTAACTTAATGTACAGTGTGATTCCTAAAATTTTAATTTATTCAATGTGATTCATGATATATATTCAACTTTAGTCCCTGGAGTTATGCAAATGTTCAATTCAATGTTATCCTTCTATTTATTCGAGGTTAGGGATAATATTGAACATTTTTATATACTCTAAAGACTGAGTTGAACATGTATGTGAAGTACTTGACTTGCGAGGAGAAATAGCATATCTTGTTTCTATATTCGAATTAATATTCCTTTGGATACGGGATTTTTTCTTTCGGACCATATACAAACAAATGAAGTCATTTTGAAGAAAATCAAAACATTGCTCCCATGTCATGTCCCATTTCATGCTGAGATCTAATGACATGATTATCTTTAGATAGTTCATATGTACTTTAGCAACATTTGTGATAAGAACAACTTCAATTATCTAAATAGAACATGACAAAAGAACTCAGGAGCAGCAAAAAATTTGTCTTCTTCCCACTCCAAAACTTCATCACATGATATCATCCATAAGGATAAAAATAGAGGGGGAAAAAAAGATTTATAAAAGAAATCTCTCACAACTAAAGAAGTATCTCTTTAATTATGTACTGGCAGTGCTTGTCCATCATATGCAACCGCATTTACATTGATTTCTCATCTAAACTTGCGCCAATCAGTTCTGCAAGCGACCCAATGAATCCCACCACCGTGACCAACAAACAAAGAAAGCTAAATGTCCTGTAGCAGATCCATTCCCTTGACCATGCCCTAATCTTCTTTTGCTTCAAGTGCATTTCCACAGGGAAATATACTGCCAGAGGCCAGAAGTTCAATGCCCCCAGCAATCCCAACACCGAATTGAAGTAAGGGAAGGCCATTGCGATTGCTGTTGTGGACACGACGTATGCCATGCGGAACACCGCTCGGAAAGGGTTCAATCGGAACGTGCTGAACAAGGGAATCTTCAATGAGATGCAATTGTGCAAAAATCCACTGTGGGGGAATCTATAAGCGAACCATCTCTCTGCTGTGGCGAAGATGGCCTGACAAAAGACCTGATGAAGAAAAAAGAAGCTCCCATGAAAGGAATGTTACCGTAGGTTGTCGAACTTCTTGTGACCCTTTATTTATGAGAAAAATTCGTGACAAGGTATGGAGGTGAAGCATCAAAAAGCAACTGCAGCTTGAAATGATCCAATTAAGACAACTAGTATTTTGCTGTAGGAAAGTGCGGAAGCTATCATTTACAACATGAATATGGTCATAGAAAAGGCGGTGTGTCAACACAGACATGCACGGAAATGTTTGTGCTCTTAGGCTAGGGAAATTTTTTCCGCAGCAGGATTAATTTAAATCTGATGGCACGGTTCTGGCAAGTGAACAAAAGCATTAGGAGAGTACGTGTACATCCTTCTATAGTACCTGATAAGCTCCCGCCAAATGAAGCACAATGCAAGCATTACCGAGGTCAACGAGCCAGTATGGCTCGTAGAATCCGAATCCAGTGAGTAGATTGCCTGGTGTACTATCACCGAATGCGGCATATCCAAAGCATCCACAGCAGAGGTACACAAAGGTGGTGATGACAATCGCCTTCAAAGAGGCCGCCTTCATCGTCTTGTTTTCTGGGGGAGGGGACTCCAAGGTGTCCTGCATTTGACCGACCGAATTTCAAATGTCTACACTAGTAATGGAGCTGGTAAAACACCATTAGTCAAAAAGCCGATCCTGCATGGTTTCAATAGAGTCTACCTGTATCTCAAGAACAATCAAGGTATAAGGATAGGCAAAAGCAATGTCGGCAAGTGCTTCAAAGGTTAACCATAATTTCTCGAGATTACTTGAAGCTGGGACTCCCGTGATAGATCCCTTAATGGTTCCATCTTCTGCAGCAACGAAAGCGAGTCAATCCAAAATTTTCGCACATTCTAGCAACAAGCTAAAAAGCTTGAAGCCTTTCTAAATTGAAGACACATTTCCTTTTCCTGATAATCAAATTCGGGTTCTCTCCTTATTGTACCTATTACTTTCAGAAAGCCAAGTCCGGACCCGATAAAAGCGTATGAGAAGGACATGGAAGCCGCGATAATTGATAGCCATCCGATACTACGGAAATCAGGAATCTGTGACAATAGTATCTCGACTAAACCGAATAGGAGCATATAAAAACTATCCCCATAGTGGCATGGAGCATTGTGCCCTCCTTGATGATAACAATTCGATCTTAGGATTGCCCTGCATCAGTAAAAGATCCTCGTCAACCTAGAATCAACATGTTTCCAGAATCTTGATAAATAGGTTATAGAAGACATGTTAATGCTCTTTAACTGTTGTCTGGAATTCAGGTATGCATGAAGGCCCATTAAAGACATTCAGAAAATGAAAAGACAGGAAAAGCAATGAAAGGGGTTTGAAGAGTCATGGTATGGGCAGTTCACCTCACACTGGCTGCAGCTGTTATGGTATAAGCGATGCCAGTGCCATATAGGCCTTCTTGTGCGAATACTCCGCAAATGCGTTGCTGCTTTTCTCCTGAAATATTACCGCCTCTGTCATAGTCATCTCTTGGTAAAGCAATGCAATGTTCCTTTTACGATCATAATCAGGCATCAAATTGCGAAACTTTGAGCCGGCTTAACGTTTTTTCCTTCTTAACCATGCTTCTTTTTTCATATGATTATGAGCATCTTGCATGTTTCATAGTGTCAAAACAGAGCCGGAAACTCCATTCCTGGGCTACAATTGTCCTCATGCATAGAGGCAAGAGCCTCAGGCTTTTTGTTGATTCTGCTGTCCGGATTTGTTAGAGAAACATACTCCATGCCTGCATCGTTCTTAAGAGAAGCCCATCATAGACGTATTCTATGTCCTCGAGCTTACATAGCATATATCTAGAATTATCTCCCAATGTATGATGATTTACAGATTCTCCTAACGTTCACAATAGGGAAATGATTCACTGTTGCATCTTGTTATCCTATCAATGATTCACTTGGGGAAATGGCTAGTACCTAAGTAGAACTTGGCAGCTTCCATGAGAGATCGGTTTCTGATGGTTCCGCATTCTGGTTCAGGGTATCGGTAGCAGTCGCAAAGAACAAAGGTAGAGACAACAGCAATTCCTGCGAAGCATATCATGCACACTGGACCGAGAATCCATCCTAGTTGAGCCACACTCCATGCAAGAGATAGCACTCCGGCTCCGACGACTCCTGTCATGATATGTGCCACTGCAATCCATTGTGTCCCTTCATACGGAAATAACTTTTAGGCATTTAAGTAGCGAGTAGCGACATCATAAACATAAACTATTTGCAGGGATTTTCCTGTTTGGTTAAAAACGGTCCGTTTCATTTCGTTGCAAGTTCTCTACAACCGCAAAAATTACTTGAAAACTCAACCATTAAGCACTAAGCAGAATAAATTTGGAGTCAACCCTCAAAAGGCCTGTTGTCCATGAGACCATAGTCTATGCAAGTTCCAACTCTGAAATTTACCAACAGCAAGAGAAGTTGTTCTGGCTCTGAGATAAAAAAAAAAAAATCTCCCTTTAATCAACCACAGAACAAAGATCATTCCAGAAACTTTTGCTTCTTCATTTTACTCTAAATCACAAGAAATCCAGTCTGATGAGGGGGGGAAAAACTGATTCCTCTCCATGCATGCAAGCAAATTCAAAATGGATAAGACATAAAACAGGACATGATCATGGTCCAGGACAATCTCCCAATGCTTCTCAAGACATGTTTCAAGCAACGATGCGTTCAGATTTTCCAAGAAGGTATCAACTACTAATGAGGAGGTGATGATGGGGGTGGTGTTGATTCTTACCAGTTCTTTTGAGAGGCTCTTGTGATGCACCAGCTGAAGAAATGCTCTTGAGCAGTGGGGACTGTTGACCATCTTCTTCTGCCATCTCTCTCTCCAACTAGAAATTCTTTTACAAAATGGTTGAAGAGAAAAACACTGTTTTTGCGTTACAATCTATACGAAAGATATTTAAAATGGAGAAGTAAAGCTCTCTGGTTCTTGCTTGCTTTCTTCTATCATCAGACAAGTGGACCTCCTGACCATTCACCAGCCGGTTCTTCATAATTTAGTCCATGACTGTCCTTCCCCTGCCGCACAGGGACAAAAGTAATGACATAAAATAGACATTTTAATTTTTTTTTATAAAAGAGTTCCTCATCTTTCCCTTCATTCACACTTTGCACTTGTAAAAAATTATCTTGTTAATGCATGATAAAATAAGAATGGTTATACATTTTGACTTTATAGAAGCTGTTGAAAATATGATTGAATGGGATGAACAACAGAATCAGATATTGAGGCCAGCTAACATTCTCTTTATGGATTTATTTGCCATATAATGTTGCTAAAGGTTTTTAGCAAATATCCTCTCGATACAATAAAGTCTTAGCGAGAATAGCGGATATTAATTTTGTAGGATCTCTTTAGGGAAATAATAGCTTTGTATCTTTTGTGAAAACAAAAATAGAAGTTCGAGTTCTGAGAATAAACAAAATCTCTTAATATATAATAGTCAAAGGAAGATAACTTTTATAGTCTCAAAATTGTAACTCGAACATAAATCTTCGTGTCCAAAGAACAGTTTATTCTTGACGCACCTCTTCGTGATGCACGTCTTCATATCCGTAAAACAGTTGATTAGGACGTCCCTCTTCATGTATGAGAACAGTTAATTTCGAACACAATTATTCATCGTCTGAAAACTATCACATCTGGAAAATTACAACTCTTGGACATTAAATAATTAATTAAAATTTGAGAATAAATTTAATAAAGTAACTGTAACTCCTTCGTGAACAGTCACAATGTTGAGCTACGAATTAATAGTTTATTTTTTATTATAATTTTGAAAAATAAAAAATAAAAATAAAAACAATTTTTGAAAAGTGCCAATAATTAATCACCACCATGCAAGCGCGCTCAATGTGATTAATGATCCCGCAATTACATGCAAGTATAGTAGGGTCTAACTTCCTTGCTTTTTTCTCTATTTTGAAAGACTATTGTAGTATTTTGACGAATAAAGTGACTTGCACTTTTCCTTCCATCTTATATGGGATTAGAAAAAGGTGGATAAGTATAGTGTAAGTGTCATAACTTGTGTACGACGTTCACTTGAGTGCCAAAATTTTTTTTTGCCCACTTTATTGCCATTACTTTCCAAATTCAATCAATTAAGTACTATTGCTTACGTGAATGCCGCAAAAGCTAACATGGCACCGACGAAATGATTTTTTTGAATATTTTAATATACGCATGGAAATTTTTCATAATTTTTTATTTTTTGCAAATTTTCCTTTTTTTGGATTCTTTAATTATTTAATATTTTCAAAAAAAGAAGAAGAAGCAAACCCAAGTTTCCCCTTGACCAAGGAGGTCATCGGCAACCCTCGCCGGCCTCCATTAGGCAACCCAGAGACCATGATTGGCTTGCGCTGGGCCGGCGAGGTTACGACGATCCCAGGTGATGGCCTTCGTGGCCTCAAAATCCATTGGCTGGGGGGCCCTCGCGACGGCTGTCGCGGCTTCGCTGGCCCCTCTAGCCAATGGTCGGCGGGGTCGCGAGGGCCTTCGTGCCTTCACCTGTGGCTGAGACAGCTGTCGCCTGGGGCCATCGTGGACTCGTCGGCCCAAGGTGAGCCGACCTTGTCCCCTGGGCTGCTCAATAGTGGCCAGTGAGTGTCCTCGGTGACCTCACCGGCTAAGGAGGAAATCAAGGATTTTTTTTTAAAAATATTTAATATTAAATAATAAAAATAAAAACATCAAAATGAATAAAAATAAAAAATTTCATAAAATATTAAAAATGTAAAGAAAATCCATGAGACACTGGGAATTCATAAAATATTAGTAAAAAGTCCACGTTAGCTTTTTCGACAGAAATAGCACTCAAGTGAATGATTTTGCTCCGATATGACATTCAAGTAAACGGAAAAAAGTTATGGCACTCAAGTGAATGTCTTATACAAGTTATGACACTTACAGTGTACTTATTCCAAAAAAGCATGGGCTGATTCCCTAAAAGAGCACCAACTTTAACACTAATAACGATTCTAGCCTGAACTTTTTTGTCTTATAAAAAAATATCAACTTTAGGTCCAATAACGATTCTAACCCGAACTTTTTTTGTCCCATGAAAAAGCATAAATTTTAACTCGAGTCCGAAATCTTCCTCTCTTTAATTTAGAATGATTATTGTCTAACATGGCAATTTCATATTATTAATAAATCCAAGTGACTTGTTGATGTGGGTTTACGACATCGTCTTCTTAGCATGGATTTGAAGTTGTTCATCTACTTCACCAAACTTGAAAGACGATATTTAATCTATTCATCGTCTTCTTCATTTCACCCGCAAGCATCAACTGTCTAACTGGAATTCGAAATTGTATATTATCACCCATGAAGAGACGCCATGGACGAGTTCAGCCAAGCTGACGACTAAAGCGTTCTTTTTTTAACAAGTCCAGATCTACCCTCTCCCTGAAGAGGATGAACAACTTCATATTCCGTGCCAACAAGATGATTAATAGTATCCTACATCTATGTCAACAAGCCACGTTTATTTATTGATGACATGGAATTGCCATTTTAGATAACTAATGGTTCCAAATTAAGGGGCCGAATTTGGAACTGAGTTAAAATTTGTGCTTTTTCATGGAATGAAAATGGTTTGGCCAGAATCGTTATTAGACCTAAAGTTGGTGCTTTTTTGTGAGACAAAAAAAGTTTGTGGCAGAATCGTCATTAGAAATAAAGTTGGTGCTTTTTTAGGGAATTAGCACAAAAAAGCACTTTGTTTGTTTGCTTTGCGAACAAACTTCAATAATCTGCTACTTTCTTTGTAAAAAAAATTGCAAAAGATTTTTTCTAAAAAATACAATTAAAATATTCATGAGATTAATATACATACGTGAAGATCTCTTTCGAATTAAACTTTCATTTAGTGCAAGTATCTCAAAGCTCTATCAAAGTGACAAAGAGTTGCTGGCTTTAAATTTGCTATTTTATACAATAGAATCGGGCATACCGCACATCGAATCTCTTGTTTCAACGAGAATTCATATTTCAGTATTATTATGATTTTGTGCTTGTACCTATTTCAAGAGCTCTCTAGAATGTAACTATAATTTTCGTAAGAAGCGGCACCACTTCTAAGCCCATATAAGTGAAGTACGTGTTTCTATTACTAATAAACTGGTTACTAATCATATTATACTTCATTAAGAGTATAACTCAGCCTATAAAAAATAACAAACGATTTGACTTCTCATGTCCAAGCTAATGTCATTATCAAATAATCACTTTCAGTAACTTGGTTTTACCTATTAAATCTTATGATTAGTGATCTGTTAATATTATGTCGAGTTACCATTACTAGTAATTTTAAGCAAAGGGTTTCAGCCCAATTTCATTGGAGGTCTCCTTTACTATCTCTCTTGATAGAGCCTTTGTAAAGGGATCAGTCAGATTTTTACTTGACCTCACGTAAACAATTGTTATTGTACCATCTTGAATCAACTGTTTCATGAACTCACGTCTTAGACTGATATGTCTAGACTTTTCATTATAAGTGCTAATGTAAGCTCTTGCTAAAGTAGCCTGACTATGATGATGAACAGAAATGAAAGGCATTGAACTAGGCCATAATTTGATGTCCAACAGCAAATTTCTAATCCACTCAACCTCTTTTCCAGTTGCCACAAAATCAATGAATTTCAACTCCATCATTGAGTGAGTTATGCATGTTTATTTCTTACTTGCCCAAGATACAACACATCTACATTATGTGAAGATCCATCCATAAGTGAAATATTTATCTCCGACACTATAAATTCAATTAGCGTTGGTGTATCCTTTGTCGCGACCCTTCTTCGGGCGGAAGGGCTAATGGGTCGTCCCTTCTGGTTTCGGGATGCAGGCCTCTCCCAAGACCCATTATCCAAATCGCAACGGAGGTATACATAGTCGACCTTCAGTGTGGTCTAGTGACATGTGCTATGTGTGCATGCCAAGGAGTTACCACAAATCGTTTCGTAGAAGGTATGATTGAAAACCTTGTCGAATAGCTGGGAGCTTCTTTTCGATTCTACGAGAACCATAGAAGTGGGATTGGAGACTTAGTTATGCCAATTGTCTTAACTGACGTCTTTTGGTACCTAAGTTGATCAAATTTCCTAATTTAAGATTTAATGCAGATGAGTGAGGTACGAATCCTATATCTAAGGGTTCCTGCAGATGGGAAATAGGTACTCTGGCACTCACAATCAATAAGGGAAGTGCACAATCAAGAAATCAAGACATGCAAATAAAACACATCAATACAACATGGCATTCCTGGTAATGCCCTATTAACCTAGAGAAGTGATAATCACAGCTCACGAGTAATTTAAACAAGATTTGCCCATGAGGGGCAAAATCGTAATTTCGAAGAAATCTGAGATTATTTTCCAAAAAGGGAGAAATTATTATTTCACGAGAAATATGGAGTCAAAAGTGTCAAAAATAGAATTGGCCACCTAACTCACCTATTTCCCATTTTTTTTTTGTTGTTGACAATTTTCAAAATTTTCTGGAATTTTAGAAGGTGATTTATCTTTGTGTGGTAAAATTGTCATTTCTAAACAGAGAATGAGATGTAAAAATCTCAGACATAAGGATTGATCACTCACTTGACCCATCATCTAATTTTAGTAACTCTCAAGACTCATTGGAATATCTAAGGCAATTTACTCTTCAAGGGTAAAATCGTCATTTCAAGAAGCGAATATATTTGAAAACCCAAATAGAATGATCGGCCGTCTAACTTACCTAAACCCTAATTTTGGAATTTTCATAGATCTCAAATACAAGGCAGAGATAATTTACCCATAAAGAGTAAAATCGTCAATTGCAGATAGAACGAATAAGAAATCCCAAAATTAGGATTAACCAGTTATTTGTGACTATTTCTCAATTTTTGAGAATTTCTGGATTAGTTAGGAATTTTCTTCAAATTGTTCCTAATTTTTTTTAAAGGTTTTTCTCTATTTTTTTAAAGAATTTTCTGATTTTAGAAAATATTTTCTTCTTTTTATAATTAAAAGAAAGATTCTAAGGACTAGGCCAACCCACCACAAGGCCCAGGCGCCCGGCCCGGGCATTGAGCTAGGCTCGCTCGCCTAAGAGCCAAAACGACACCGTATATGATATATTTTTTTAAAAAAATCATTTTTATTTCAAAGAATATTAAAAATTATATTGAACGATCGGACGATCCAGATGCCTCCACGTAGCCAACTGAAGACCACTCGAATGTTTCACAGAAATTACAGAATCATAACAGCCCTAATGGCCTAGCTGATGTGGCCTGCCAAGTGTCATGACACATGGCGCCGCGTCAGCACCACGTGAGCGTTGACCACACTCAATGCTCACCAAAGAAGACGATCGGCACCAGTTCCCTTTGCTCGCGCCTCGTCGAAGGCCATCTTTGCCTACAGAGGTCTGATTGACCTAATTCCAACGCCATTCGACTCGTAATTACCTCCTTTACAACATATTGGAAGTTCATCACAGCAGAATTAAAGCTAGCTTAGGTCACCTATTCCGACCGAAACTACCCTTCTGCGACTACTTGTCCTAGCCATTCTAAGCACGATCTAGCTAGCCTGATCCATCAGGAAGCATCACAGAGGGGTTAGAACACTTACATGAGGTCTGCGACGGATCGGTTAGGTCGGAGTCGAGCTCTCGAGCTCGATTTCAGTCATGGATGGTCGGAGGTCGATGCAAGGTTTTATGCGACAAAAATACCGGTTTGACTATGATTAGCAAGCAATAAAGAGTAAATCGCTACTCATAGGACACAAAATGATCAACTGAAACGTGAGTTGCCATGTGAGGCCAAGGCTAAACTCTCGCAAGTCGATTGGTTGGGCCTGTGAACTTCCTTGAAACTCAGGGAGGTCAAGATGTCCAATCATCAGCCTCGACTTCATCGGAGATGGCGTGACGAGCTTGTGATAGGTATGGCGCGATTGAACTCCAATGGCGGTCGTAGAACGTATTTCTATCGCCTCTCTCGCTCGCTCTCTCTCTTTCTGAGATCTCCTCGAGCAGAATAAGCCACCCTCTCCCAAATGAAAACGTGTCCCTTTTGTATTTCCCACTTTCAAGTTTGGGAGTGCGTGCGTGAGTGAGTCGGTGAGCCTCTGCATGTACGAACACACGCGAAATGGCCTCATCGGGGTCGGATGCCGACGAGGAATTACGGGTAACTCATTTGACCTCCGACATGCACCATTTCATGCTAATTTGATGCACATTTGAACTGCATTTGGCTAAATCTTGGCTGTGATGTGTCTTGACCTCGCTGGTGCACCTCCGACGGACCCAAGCCGTCGGATCGGTCTTGATCTATGGGGACACGTCGAGGACCAAAACCCCTCGTTCAATTTCACCATCGAGGTCGATTGAACCATCAATTTTGTGATCAAAATTCACCTGCAAGTTTGTTTGTGATTTTCGCGGGAAAAACTAGTTGAAATGAATCGGGTCTGGACCGAGTTCATAGGTCGGATCCCATTTGGCCCATGAACCCGATCGAGATTAATTTCAAAAATACTTAAAAATCGCGGGGAATTAATGAAATTAACCTCAAAATTGAATGCTCAAAATTGAATTTATGGATATCAATTTCATCTAAAAACATGATTTTACCCAAAATTCTAGCATCCCAAATTGATGTAAAGATCTGGTTAGGAAATTCTTTAAATTGGAACCTTCAATGACCAAATTAGACCAAACTATTTATGTGAATCGATTTAGAAGGGTGAAAAACATAAGGCAATGGTCTCATTTCATGGTGGTAGTCCCTGATTTCGAAGTAATTTCACTTTTACTCAAATTTAAGGACTAAATTGTAATAAAAGTATGCAATTTTGTTCAATTTGTGCAATCATGTAATTTTAGCTAACAATTGGACTAAATTGCAATGCAGGACAATCAAGTTGAATGTCAATACTCTAAAAATGCAAAAATTAAAAATTCAAAGACTCAAATGATTTTTTTAATCTTATGTGAAAACAAATGAACACGTAAAAATGAACCTGGATTTTAACTCATATGAGGTCAAAATGAACAGGGGATTAAAACAAAAATACGGATTATTTTTCTATTTTTTTTTTGCGATCTCAAATGCTATTTTTCTTGATTTTCACGTATTTTTTTATTTTTCAAAAAATGAAAAATGGTTCCTTTGGCTTGGCCAAGGCTACCAAAGTTGATTTTGTAATTATTTTTAACTTTTTATGAATTTTCTATGAATTTTTCCATAAAATAAATTAAAAAAAGACTGATAAAAAATCAGGTGCCAACATCCTTCTAATATAGTTGGATAATTATTATGGAACAATCCCATTTTATTTCTCTTAAGATAATAAAAATTCTGGTAACGACATTTCAATGTTCTATATTTAGATTACTAGTATATCTAGTCAACTTATATACAAAAAGAACAATATCAGGTCTAGGACAATGCATTGCATACATTAAAGACCCTATAACACAACATATTCAAGTTGTGCAACAGCTTTATCAATATTATAACTCATTTTAATATTGAGATCAAACGGAATAATCACTTCTTTGAAACTAAGATGTTTAAAATAAATAATCCCTGAATTTTGGCAGAATGTGTAATTTGATCTCTGAATTTTTAATTTGTTCAATTTAGTCCATGAACTTTGGCAGAATGTGCAATTTAGTCTCTAAACTTTTGACTCGTTCAATTTAGTCCCTAAACTTTTAGTGCATACTCAATCTTGTCCTTGAATTATAGGAAAATGTTCAATGTTGTCCTTTTGTTAATTTAAATCAGGGATAACGTTGGATATTTTTACATAGTCCAGGGACTAAATTAAACATTTACTAAAAGTTCAGAAACTAAATTGGACAAGTCAAAAGTTTAGGGATCAAATTGCACATTCTACGAAAGTTCAGGGACTAAATTGAACAAATTAAAATTTCAGGGACTAGATTGCACATTCTGCCAAAGTTTAAGGATTATTTGTGTCATTTTGCCTTAAATTTATCTTACATTTTTTCAACATAATGACGTTAACTCAAAGAATAACCCTAACTATGCTTTTTAATTTTAAGATATACTCTACCTTAGTATTTCATTTTAAAAATTGAAGTTAGATACTTCTTCATCTTAATTAGTTCTAACGATAAGCATATCATCAACGTATGAGCAAACTGAAACACCATAGTTTTTAGTGAATTTAGAATAAATACACTTATCAGTACTATTATGCTTGAAATCATTGGATAATACAATTCAATCAAATTTCTCACGTCATTATTTTGGTGTTTGTTTAAGCCCATAAAGAACAAAACTGCTTTCTTAAATGTAGATTTTAAATGAGAAAATTTACATGGAGCAATCAAAGAGATTTAACCAACTTATTTCCCTCTCATTTTCAGGAAGAGCAAAATCCTTTGATTCCTCCATCTAAATTTCCTCATTTAAAAATTTCCATTTAAGAAAGGAATTTTGACATTCATTTGATAAACACAAAGATCACAAATGGATGGTAGAGCAAAAATAAACCGAATAGATGTTATATGTCATATATGAGCATAAGTGTCAAAATAATCTATCCGCCATCAAAACTTATCAAGTCCAATTTGTCATACTCTTAAATAGTGAAAATTTAAATACACTAATCTACTATGCCTTAAATGAGAAGAATTAACAACGTAAGCAGAAGACGTCATATTGTTATTAACATGCAATTAATACATGACATCATTGGCATAATCCTTTTCCACGAATAGTCCATTTTTCGACAAAATAACTTTGTCAGACTCAAACAATATCCGAAATCCCCTTTTACAAAGAAAATCAACAGAAATCAGATTTCTTCTGATTTCGGATACAAACAGAACATTAAGAAGGGTAACATTCTTTCTAAAAGTAAAATGTAAAATTATTGTGTCTTTGCAAGTAATCTTTGCCAGTAATATTTGCAAGAGCTTTATTTGCCATATCGACCTCTTGAAGATTCATTTCAACGACCTCTTCAATGTGCTCGAACATTGATGGACCCTCGCATATGTGAACATTTGCATTAGAATCTACCCACCAAATAGATTCGAGAAAACCAGAATTAATATAAGTAATCATGGCCACAGAATCCTTGACTTTTTTGAAAATATTCAAGTTTGAAAACTTGGTCAAAACCATGGCCACATGGTTCTCTTCAACCATATTTGCATCTGCCTTCACTGTTGAAGTGTTCTTGTACTTGATATGCTCTTGCGACGCTTGAGTTTCTTTTCATAGCGACTTTCCTTACCATAAACAAAGCAACAACTTTTTTTCTTCTTTTGCAACTTCTTAAAATTATGTTCTCTCTTGAGTTTCAAGTTTAGAGGCTTTGGATGGACATCCATTTCCCTCCATAACATTCACTTTGGTATCATACAAAATAGGTTTATCACATAAATGTGACTCTTCCTCAATGCGAAGATGTTTCTAAATTTGATCCAAAGTGATGTTCTCAAACTTGTGCATCATCCTTTTTCCGGTCTTTCCAACTTGGAGACAATTTTGTTATAATTGCTCCAACTTGAAAAGATTCTAGAATATCTATCTTGAGGGTACGGATTTTATTGACCAATATTGCAGTTCATGGACTTGCTCCAATAAGGGTTTAGTATTAATAAACTTAAATTCAAAATACTCAACAATCAGATATTTGTTCGTGGATAGACATCGAATCTTCCATAGGCATCGAACTGGGACGAGAGAAAATAGAAAATACAATGAGAATAAACATCATCTTGTCTCTTCAACGAGCAAAATTGTTGCCATCAAACTAGTCTAGTTTCAACATATCATGATTCATGATTTTCATAGATTTTGACTCCTTTGTTGTGCTAATAAATCTTTAAAATTGTTGAAAATATGGACGAATGAGAAAAACAATAGAATCAAAACTATATCTATATACGACGTGCACTTTAATGTCAATATTTTTTTTTGAATTACTTCAGTACCACATCGAAGAAAAAATGATCACCGAAGTGCTAATTACAATCAAAAATAATTATTTTAATGCCATTTCCAGCCAAAACATACATGTTGCAATTTTTATTAATTTTTTTTAATATTATGTGGTAATATTTTTTTTTAAAATCAGTCCACGTGGCATCTTTCAACTTAAAAATTGTTAATTTTTTTAAAAATATTAAAATTAAACAAAAAAAAATTAAAAAAACACAATTGCATATTTGCATTTGCAAAAGTTTGTATTGGCGTGGGCTTTAAACCTCGTCGCCGCCCCTAATCGACGGGTGGTGACTTGTCGGCTGGGGGCCACGACCACCAAGCACTGGCCGGCGGGGCGACCTGGCAAGGGCCAGCAGCCCTCGCAGATCTGGGCAAGGGTCATGACCCTCGTCCAGGTCAAGCAAGGGTCGCCGGCCCTCGCCCAGGCATATCCTTGGGCCTACACTGGCGGTTGGGTCTGGATCGGAGGTGAAGAGGATACAAGGGAGGCGGAGGAACTGGGGTCGCGGATCGAGAAGGACGCCATGGATTGAAGATGAGGGAGAGCGATTCTGCTTGAGAGAGGATCGAAGGTTGGGGGGAGGGTGCGAGCAGATTGGGGAAATGATAAAGGGAGTTTGGACTGAGAAATTAGCGGTCGGCCCACGGCCGGGCCTGGGGTCGCCGATCTCGGCCGAGCAGCTCCCATATGTCGTCGGCGCCGTCGCTTGGCGTGGCCGGCATCAATCAATCTACAGAAACGCACCCAAGAAAGAGGCGGAGAGGTGGAGAACAGATTCCAGCTCCTCGCGCCATTGATCTATGCGAGGAAATCAAGAAACCTGGATCTACGGGAAACCCGAGGCGACGGGATCGAGCGAAGGTGTTCGGATAAGGCTTCGCAGGCGATCGTGAACGAATCAAGCGCCGACTGGAGTTGGTGGTGGCAGTGGACGTCACAGAGATCGATCATCAACGGCCAGAACTATTGATCTCTCGCTCGGTATTATCTTGTAGATGCTTCTTTTGGGGGTAGGGATTGGAAACACGAAGGAGGAACTGGTGATGGGATTACGGGACTGTGGGTTGTGGATTTCTAGGGTTTCCGAGGAGGAGTTAAGCCCGCGGATATAAGGGGCTCACGCCCCGCTGCAGCTCATCTTGAATTTTTTTTTTTTGTTATTTAGTCAAATTTGCAATTACAAATGCTGAAGTTCTTATTTTTTAACTTTTTAGTTTTTTTATTATTTTCATTTTTTTTCAATTTTTATCTCATTAAGTGGCATTTTTTTATTATTAATTTTTGACATTTTTATTGTGAATTAGGATTTTCGGCGTGCCACGTAAGCGCCACGTATGATTTCCAGCAAGCCACGTCACACTTGGCATTGAAATAATCATTTAAAAAAAGACACTTATGTGATTCAAAAAAAAATATTAGCACTAAATTGTGTGTCGTGCACAATATTGACATCCCTGCTGTTATTCCACTTCTTTAAGGATTTATTTCCCCCATAATATTGCTAATGATTTTCGGGAAATATCCTCCATAATATAACTAAAGTCTTAGTGAAAATAGTAGATAACAATTTTGATAATTCTCCGGTATCTCTCTAAGAAAACAATTGGAAACAATGGCTTTGTATCTTTTGAGAAAACATAAATAGAAGTTCAAATTTTGAGAATGAGCAAAATCTCTTAATATATAATAGTCGAAGGAAGATAACTTTTCACATCTCAAAACTATAATTTTAGACAGAACTCTTCGTGTCTTAAGAATGATTTATCCGTGACACACCTATTCATGTTCGTAGAACAGTTGATTAGGGTGCACCTTTTCGTGTATGATGAACAGTTAATTTCGGACACAATTCTTTATTGTTCGGCAGCTATCTCGTCTGAAAAATTGCAACTCTTGATCATAAAATAATTAATTAAAATTCGAGAATGAATTTAATATAATAATTGCAACTCTTACGTGAACCGTCACAATGTTTCATTAGGGATTAATAGTTAATTTTTTATTATAATTTTGAAAAAAATAAAAAAAAAACATGATTGCTCATAAATGTCAATAATTATCCGCGACCGTGCAAGCGTGATAAGTGCATCTAATACTCGCACAATTACACACATACTGACGTGCCGATAAAGAGGGTTCTTGCTCATATCTCTATTTTGAAAGACTATAATAACTTTGTAGCTAATAAAGTGACTTGTACTCTTTCTTTCATCCTATAATCATTAGACAAACAAACTTTAACAGAAGCGTCAAATGTTAGCATCTACTGTCGTGCTATTTAGGACATTGAGCCAGAGGTAGGACGAAAACTTTATGGTTCCTCGCAACAAAATACTACTGTTACTGCTGTTAGTAATTTCTCTTGATCGACAATTTTAACGTTTGACGTGATTCGTGATTTAAAGTCAATCTCAACTGAACGACAGTAGATGCTAAATGTCAAATACATTTTCATCATTTAATTTTTGGTCTTTTCTTTTTGTTCTTTCTTTTTTCTTTTAAGATAGAAAAATTCAAACTTTTGAGAGAGAGAGACCCAGCAGTCTGTGTGTGGTGGCCGCTGCCCAATTACCGGCGGGGTAGCACCGTAGCTGCCACAAGCGGGATACCCTCTAGCTCTTGTGCTTTTCCAATTTTTAATTTTTAATCTAATTTAATTAAAATTTAAGTTTTAGCTGTTTTTAGACGAAAATATTCTTGATCGGCCGGAATATTTAGCCGGCCAGCAAGGTCAAATTCTTATTTAAAATAGTCATGGCTAGTTCATACCCTAATTTGAAATAAAATTCACTTTATACGTTTATTTGAGAAGATAAAATATTCCAAGTCTTTATTTAGAATTTTTCCTTAGGACCTCGTCTCGCAACGTTGAACAATGCACGTATGCTGCTATGCACCGTAAAAGTACTAGTAACATGCCTTTTGGAAATTCATTTTGTTGGACTATTTTTTCCCCACATATAACATGCTTTTTAGTCCGTTAGTTCAAATGTCAAATCTCAAGATATGTGTTTGAAGTCTTCCAAAACGACAATCGAACCAAGAGAAATCTCTTCATGAGTATATCTATATGGTATGAGCAAGTTATAAAAGGTCTCACTACATCTCCAAAAAGAATAAAAAGGGCAACAAAAATAAAATAAAAAGAAAAATAGAAAGAAGCCACTGGAGGATTACAAGGCTGTGGTGTGGTTTCTCAGCTGAGTTATTCAATTACGAGTTCTCCAACTGACCCAATGAATCCCACAACGGTGATCAACAGGCAGATGAAGCCTCCCCTGTACCTCGAAGACGATAATGGAATAAGGGTACGCAAAGGCGCTGTCTCCGGGAGCTTCAAAGGCTAACAATAACTTGTCGGCAATGCTCGAAGCAGAGGCTTCTGTCATCTTTCCCCTTGATTGTTCCATTTTCTGCAGCAGTGGAAGCAAGTTAGCAATTGTGAATCACAATCAAACGGTGATGTGCCGTAATTGAATTTCATAAATTGCAAACCGGGAGCATACATAATGTAGACCATCCATTCCGTCTTTGCTAAAGACTCCGTAGGTTCCCCGTAATAAAAAAACTAGAAACAAAACGGTAGATTCGAAGCTCAAGCGCTTCCCCTTTATGACCCTCCGAAAGCCTGGCCTCGATGAGACTATCTCACTCCTCTCTCTTGCCTTATGAGGAGTCATATGGAATGAATATGGTTAGAGAGGGGCGCCTTAGCCCAATTTAGAGTTTTTGGTAGACCCTCTCATCACGGGCTGAGTCGAACTCTGGCCCACACTAGTAAAACCCATTAAAAATCTTTATATCCTGACTTTATTAGACTAACTTCATAAACGGCAAATTAGGGTGCGTATGAGAACATTTCTGTTTCTGGGCATTGTTTTTGAACATAAACATTTTTTTTTCTGTTTTTGTTTCCGGTTACGGTTTTTGGGAACAAAAGCGCGTTTGGAAAGTTAAAAAAAAAATAATTTTCGCTGCCGCTGGCCGGTGGTGATGGTGGCTGGTGGCCACGTCGGCAGCAGTGGGTGATGGTTGCAAAAATGTTCCAAAAAATTGTTCAAAAACCCAAAAGTAAGTTTTTGTTGTTTCTTCAAAAGTGTTCCCTGGCGCAAAAGTGTTCCACGGAATACTTTCGGAACATTTTTGAACCATACGCGTTTTTGATCCAAAAGTGTTCCGGGAATACCTTTGGAACATAAACTCTCCCTGGAGCATTTCTGAAACGTTACCATACGCACCCTTAATATCTTAATATGGTAATTACAATCTCAATTAATATATCCCATATCAAGAAAACTCTTACATTCTCCTACTTGGGCTATATTGATTGAAAGTGTATTGTAGTGTGCGAATTTATGCTGGTCTAAGGATTATTCTTAATGGCCATCCCTATTCCATAGAGTCTCAAAAACTGAGTCATGACATTAACTGCAAAAACACTATTATGTAAGGCCATCCATGATCATGAATGTTCTTTAACTCTAATGATATGGATTCAATATAGTGATGTGGCAAATGGATAACATCTCATAAAAGATATATTGTACGAATAAAGAGCAAGCTCTCCTCGTTGTAATTTCCACGACTCTAGTTAGTTGCGATGTGTCGGCCTCAGTGCAGTAGCTTCGCCATGCTTTACTCCACGCAAAATCGGCCAATCCTCTTGGGACCGGACTCCCATCTTCTGTCAATTTTGGGTACATCATCTTCTAGATTGTTCTAATGTAGCGCTACATACGGCATAAGGAGGTTTGTGGTATCGTAGGAAACGGACAACCTTGTTAAATGGGGCATGGATCTGATCCCCATCCTCCACAGGGCAAAAATGGGCAGGACCTGTTCGGCAACGCATGTGGTCGCTTACCAGTGTGACGAAGTTAAATGTTTGTCTTTTTGTTTTTTTTTAAATGAGGACGTTAATATCTTTAGCTTCATGCGTAGAGAGATTGCCACGTGGAAAAAGTCTCTACAAGACTTCCTTTTCAGCGGATTCCATTCCAATTTTTGCCGGCCCACTCCAAAAGTACGGAGCATCCAAATCGCAGGCTCATAGCCGCTTCCGGTGTTAAAATAAGGTGAGCACGGGGGTTCCTTTTTACTAAGTAATAATTCTAACCAAAAAAAAAAATCTGGCGAAAAAGTATATAATAAATTTGGTTTTTTTATTAATATTTCACTATGAGGGTGGAGTGACTGTTATTGTCGTGCAATAAAATGAAAACGAATGAATCTTGCTATTTAAGTCTAACGCGAGGATTAAATATTATCACATAAATTACTTACCCAAAAAAATATATTATCACATAAATTAGCATAAAATGGAGAAAAATCGTCAAAGAACCCGAATGAAATTTTCTCATCACATCCTTTTACTCGTGTGCATATCCTAAGAACATACATTTTCTTACTCCAATTTCCAGAGGGTCATCACTCACATGAGCGTAATCAAAGCAACCGAATGCCCTCGGTCAAGTATAATCAGTAGGCTTACCTGACCGTCAAGGTCCGCGATCCTTTGCGAGCATGCCACATCCCACTTATGCTGTTTTCAGGTTCGCAGCTAACCCAGGATCCGAACGGCCACGACGCACGTATGAATATACATGCACATGCCGAAACGTAAACAACTCCATACACAAATAAAATAAGGCAATTTGGGACACAACAACTCCACATATAATAAGGCATCACAAGTTATTTACAAACGACCAGGATTAAGGATAAAATGCAAAATAAGGGTCGAAGAAAACTAGAGGCCACAACAAAAGACAACTCTATGAATCCCACCATCACGCCTCTACTCCAAGAGGTCATCCAAAAAGTCTAGTCCCTCATAAGGCCACTAGTCGTCATCACTACCTTCAGCTTTGTTTTCGTCTTCGGCGGGGTTATACTCCGTGAAGTTTTCAGAACCAAACTTCAAGGGATCCTCCTCTTCGTCGTCCTCAGACGTAGATAGCTCTATGACTTTAATGTCTTCTTCAACAATCGGGGACATTCCTAGACTGACTACAGAGTTATCTCTCGCGATCTCTATATGAGCTGGATGACACCATGGCAGGATCGCATCCCTGGGTCCCTCAAAAGGCTTTAAAGGTCCAGTGGTCGTGTCCCCGGTACGAAGGTACCAAGACACATAATGATGCGGTTTCCAATATGGTTCCGCTTCGTCAACCCAGACAGTAGTTATCTTCCTTATATATACCATATCATCGTTTACAAGAAATTCCTCAATGGATGTGTCCCTATCCATTATGGTACCAAAACATATAGGCAAAATGTTTAGGCTTGGGGTTTGCATAATAAATCTCACAACGGGGTGAGATTACTTCTTAGCAAGCTAATCCCAAACCTAGACTAGGCCGTAGTACCTCAAGACACTTTTAAAAACAGTATGTAATAACTCATCAAGAAAATAGCACATAACACTCAAAGCATGATAACAAATCATCATGACTGGCATAAAACAATTACAATTCAAAGACAATCATAACAATAAGACCAGACTTCTTATACTAGTGCAATATCAAGTTCATATATTAGGAATTAATCTCAATTTCTCATTTCAATGGCTAGGCCCGCGTCAATACTCCTCAGGCTAAAAATAATTGACAACCCGTGTTCTGATGCATAAGGTTTCAATGCCATTTCAATACTTGTGTCGACACATATCAAGTCTATCCCGCGTTCTGACATATCATGATATAAATCGACCTCGCGTTCTGACGCTTCAAGACTCGATATGCCATTAGGCTCTCAAGTCAATCAATTAGGGCCCACTTTCATAAAACATGCTTCTCATAACTCAAGGGCTCATAAGCCATATCTCATCTTTCAAATGACTTCATGATCAAGTATAAGTCAACTTGACGAGCATGGCACAACTTGCACAACGTGACAATCAATCAAACAAATCAATTGCTTGCCAATTCAAGTATAAATTTCACACATTTGTCACTCAAGAGCCAAGTATCACACGGCCAATCAAGGACACATGCCACCCAAAAATCCACAAGCCAATTCCAATCAAGAATTTCACAATATCACCTCATGGAACGCAACTATGGCTCAACTCACACAACCACATTCGGTATCAATCAATCCAAGCACAAATCAACTCACAAAATTTATCAATCGAATCTCAAACTTGTCTCTTAGTACCCTAACGTCCTAATAAGGGTTTGGGGATCACTTACCACGCCAATTGAGCTAGAAAACTCCACCAATGACAGTCACAATGCTCGGTCCTCAATCGGCCAGAACAGGGCAATACACGGCCCTAAGGAAATTCCACAATTCAACCATTATGACCCTTCTAAGTACCATTCTTTCACACTACCACTTTGCTAATACAACATATTACATTATAGGATGCCTTACCAAAAGTTTTGAAGTAAGGCGACACCTCGGCAAGCCCTCAATGGCTTGATTCAACTTTGTCTGGTGCAAGGCAGTGTTCGGTCCCTAGGAGAATCACACCAAACAACCATTATAACACCTCTAAACTTCATTCCATCAAGCATACACCTTGCCAACACATTAATCTATGTCTCTAGATGTCTTACCATGAGTTCCAAAGTAAGGCGACACCTCCACGAACCTCCAAATGGTTCGGTTCCAAGCTGGCAGTAGGGGGTCAGATTCTGTCCTTGCAAGATCGTGTAATTTCACCCATTAAATCTATCTCAATTCCAACAAATCTTCAATCTTAGCTTGCTACATACTTAAGCTAGGTGTTAAGAAGGTCTTACCAAAAATTGAAAGTCAATCGAGCAATTTAAACCGATGCAAGGTCACTCTCTCGCAAATCGAGTCCGACAGAGACCGGTTATGCTCTCAGAGGCCAAACGACACGATCGCGGCAGCGAATGGCTAAATGGGGACCAGGAGGTGGTAGAGGAGAGGCTGGGGAATATTGTGGTGGTCGGCGTTCAAGCTGGAGGTCAACGGAGACGGCTGTCGAGTGGAGCGAAGAGGCGGGTAGTGGCTGGTGGGGCGAAAGGTCCTACGGCCAAGAGAAGAATAAGAAGAAGAAGAAGAAGAAGAAGAAGAAGAAGAGAGAGAGAGAGAGAGAGAGAGAGAGAGAGAGAGAGAGAGAGAGGAGAGAGGTCCGCCGAAATCAAAATGAGAGGGAGAGAGAGGAAGTCTTCCTTAATCCTCTTGGTTAACATGAAGAAAGGTAGATGGGAAGTGACTAGAGTTAATGCTTAGTGGATAACTTTGCTCTCATAATGACACTTGTCATATATCAATTAATATCTTGAACCCACTTGACCAATATGCCTCAAAATTTTTGACCAACTAAGGGAAAGGACAAATAACTAAAATGCCCTTGTTCAATCCTTAAGGCATGAATACCATTCTAGGGGCAAAATGATAATTTAGCACTTTCAGTCTGAAATTTCACATTTTCAATATTAATTACCATCGATGAGGTGACTTCCAATCCCTATCCGATGTTGGAATTCTTCATTGTCCGATATCCAATTTCGAGATCTCATTTCATGGTCATTTTTCTGTCAATCATAACTTCAGCTTTTCTTGAACTAACGGGCGGCTTTTGCAGACATTATGCGTATTGACTTAGTGATTATCATCACACTCAGGATTACTCCAGTTACCGCAACTTTAGTTGTCATGTAATTGCGAGGGCTTATTCCTCGACAGTCTCGATCGTCAGAGTTCGATTTAGAAAATGTTTGCAAGTCATATGTTGGTTAAGTAAAATTACCCGCGCTCCAATTGCATAACGCTAGTAATGGATTCCATAATCGTTCTTTGATCGACTTTTATTGGCTTTAAATAGTCCATCGACAATCCTTATGGTCAAAATACCATTTCTTATTTGAGTTTCCTAGGTCCATGCACTTAGTCATGTGTTAGCCTTTCTCTTTTGGTCAGTTGACTCGAGGTTGATCAGGTTCGAGGGAGATATAACTGAAATACATCGATGAATATCCTTTCATTCAATGGTCTCGAAATGGTTAGAAATTCAAAATGTCACAACTCTTCCCCCTTAAAAATTTCATCCTCAAAATTTACAATAAACCCAGCTATTCAAACAAATGAGGGTGTTGACGTCTCATCGTTTCTTCACTTTTCCAAGTGGTTCTTTTGGTACCATGATGTTCCCAAATTACCTTCACTAGTGGTATTGTCTTGTTCCTCATAACTTGTTATTTTATGTCTACGATCCTAACCGATTTTTCCACATAAGACACTCTTTCATCCACCTCTATGACCTCATGATCCAGTACATGAGTTGGGTCAGGCTCGTACTTCCTCAACATTAATACATGAAAAATATTATGTACTCGTGATAAACTCGACGGCAAAGCAAGCCTGTAGGCCAATGTTTCAATCCGCTCCAGAATTTCAAAAGGGCCTACATACCTCGGACTCAATTTCCCCTTCTTTTCAAATCGAGATAAACCTTGCATCAATGATACCTTAAGAAAAATGTGTTCTCCAACTTGGAACTCTATTCGACCAAAAAAATAAATAAATTTGGAACTCTAAAGGTTTGCGTCGTCTGTCGGCATAATTTTTTTTTGACTATTCTGTGCTGTTTTCAGTTTTTCTCTAATGACTTTCACCGCTTCGACTGGCTGTTCTACCAACTCTAGGCATGTTATGCTCCTTTCTTCGACCTCATCCTCGCACACAGGAGTTCCGCAAGTTCTACCATACAACGCCTTGAACAATGCCATTGCAATACTCTGCTGGTAGCTGTTATTATAGGCGAATTCCACCAGGTGCAGCTGATCCTCCCAACCTCCTTTGAAGTCTACAACACACGCTCACAACATATCCTCGAGCGTCTGAATCGTCCTTTCCAACTGTCCGTTTGTCTGAGAGTGATACATTATACCGAACCGCAACTTAGTTCCCATGGCGTCTTGAAGACTTTTCTAGAAGTTCGCTGTGAACTTAGGATCTCTGTTCGACGTAATCATCACAGGCACTTCATGAAGACGCACTATGTGCCGCATGTACAACTCAGCGTACCCATCCATTGCAAAATTCTTTTGCACAGGTATGAAGTGTGCAGACTTGGTCAGTCTATCTGTAACTACTCAAATTGAGTCATGTCCTTTCTGACTCCTCAATAATCCCATTACAAAGTTCATGGTCACGTGCTCCCATTTCTATTCAGGAATTTCCAACGGCTGTACCAATCTACCATGCTTACAAAGCTGTGCCTTTACCTGTTGACATGTTAGACACTTAGCTACATACTTGGCTACATCCGCCTTCATTCTATTCCACCAGTAATGCTGACGCAGATTCTGGTACATCTTCTTGCTACCAGGATGAATGCTATAATTGCTCATATGAGCTTTCTATAAGATCATTTCCCTTAGTTTTTCATCATTAGGTACACACAAACGTTCACGAAATTTCAAAATTTCATCCTCAGACACTTGAAATTCAGGTTTCCTTTTCGCCGTATTCATCTCGAGGATCCTCTAAATTTCTAGGTCCATAGACTGCAAGGACTTTACTTTTTTCTGGATTCCGGGGTCAATTCTCAATGTTGCTAACAAGCTAGACAAAGAAAAAATTTCTAGTTTGAACTTCGAATCCCTCAATCCTTCCAGTAGAGTTCATCCATTAACCATTAATTGCGCAATGCCTGATTTCTGACTAAGTGCATTCGCAACTCTATTTACCTTTCTAGGATGGTACAAGATGTCACAATTGTAGTCCTCAAGTAACTCCATCCATCAGCGTTGCCTTAAGTTCAATTCCTTTTTGAAAAAATAAAAACTTCAGACTCTTGTGATCGGTATAGATCTGGAACCTTTCTTAACACAGATAATTCCTCCAAATCTTCAATGTAAAGATGATGGCTGCTAATTCTAAATCGTGCGTCGGATAGTCCATCTCATGAGGCCTCAATTATCGTGACGTATAAGCAACAACTCTTCCATGTTGCATTAATACACATCCTAATCCCTTTAACGACGTGTCGCTACAAATCTCATAGCCTCCAAGTCCTGAAAGGATAGTTAACACTGGCGCAGTTGTGAATCAACGCTTAAGCTCTTGGAAACGCCGTTTACACTCATCTGTCCATTCGAACCGCGTATCTTTCTTAGTTAATCTCGTCATGGGAATGGTGATCGAAGAGAACTTCTCCACAAATTTTCTGGAGTAACTTGCCAATCTAAGAAAACTTCGAACTTTCGTCACTGAAGTTGGTCTAGGCCAGTTCGTGGCTGCCTCAATCTTGGCAGGGTCCATTGAGATTCCATTTTCAGAAATCACATGTCCAAGAAATGCAACCTGGCTGAGCCAAAACTCACATTTACTGAACTTAGCATAAAGCGAGTGCTCTCTTAATGTTTGTAGAACCACCCTTAGGTGCTGTTCATGCTCCTCTGGACTCTTCGAGTAAACCAAGATGTAATCAATGAAGATAATAACAAACCAATCCAGATATTCCTTGAATATTCGATGCATTAAATCCATGAAAGCGGCGGGAGCATTAGTTAATCCAAAATGCATGACTGTAAACTCATAATGCCCATACCTCATTCTAAAAGCCATCTTTGGTATGTCCTTTTTCTTAATTCTTAGCTAGTGATAATCTGTTCTCAGGTCTATCTTGGAAAACACTGAGGCTCCTTGCAACAGATAGAATAGATCGTCAATCCTAGGAAACGAGTACTTATTCTTGATAGTCACTTGATTCAACTGTCTGTAGTCAATGTACAAGCACAAAGACCCATATTTCTTCCTTACAAATAACACTGGCACTCCCTATGGCGACGCACTCGATCGAATGAATCCTTTGTCTAACAACTCTTGCATCTGAACCTTTAACTCTTTCAATTCCGGCAATGACATTCTATAGGATGCTTTCGAGATTGGCTCCGTTTTAGGAGCTAACTCAATCATGAACTCAATTTCCCTCTCTGGTGGTAGTCCTGGCAGTTCCTTGGGAAAAACATAAGGGAAATTACGTACCATGGCTATATCTTCCAACTTCGGTTCGTCGACTGTCACATCCACTACTGCAGCTAGATAAGCTTGACACCCTTCATCTAACAACTTTGCCGCCTTAAGCGGCGAGACTAAAGGAATCAAGATTCCTCCTCAACTTCCCACGAACTCAAATCTAGGGTGATCATCCGGATAGAAACGGATTGCCCTGTTACCACAGTCTACTACGACTTTTTGTTTACCTAACCAATCTACCCCAATGATCACATCAAGTCATAAATAGGCAGTATAGCCACATCTATCCATTCCTTATTACCACCAATGACTATCTTACAGTCTGTGCAACCTAGTAAAACTAGCACTTTATCCCTTAACGGAGTGGTAACATGCAATATCACATTTAATATTTTCAATTCAATACCAACCAAGTCAGGAAACTAAGCAGATACAAGGAAATGCGATGCTCCAGGATCAAACAAAGCATAGGCAGCATGATTGCATAAATTAGCTATACCTGTGACCACGCTAGGCGCGTTCTCCGCTGTCGCGACCCGTCTTTTCGAGGAGGGATAATGGGCCGTCCACTTTGATCGGACGCGGGCCTCTACTAAGGCCCGTTATCCAAGTTGCAACGGCGATATACGTGGTCAACCTTCGGTGCGGTCTGGTGACATGTGATACTTGTACATGCCAAGGAGTTGCCATTAATCATTCTATGGAGGGTATGATTGAAAACCCTATTGAATAACTGTGAGCAATCTATTTAATTCTGCGAAAACCAGAGAAATGAGATTGGAGACTTTGTTATGCCAACTGTTAGAGTTGACGCCCTTTTGGCACCTAAGTTGAATGATTTATCTAACCTAAGATTTCATGCAGATGAGTGAGGTGTGGACCCAAATACTAGGAGTTCATGTAAATATGAATGACTACCCTGACACTCACAATCAATAAAATGAATGCGTAAATCAATGATCCAAAACGTGCGGATAAATCACATGAAAGTAACATGACATCCCTAGTAAGACCCGATTAGCCTAGAGAAATATCAATTAAGGCTAAAGAGTATTTTTGGCATGATTTGCCTTTGAGGGGCAAAATCGCAATTTTGAAGATTTTTGAGACAATTTACCCAAGAAGGGAAAATTTATTATTTCAGATGAAATATGGATTCAAAAGATGGTGGAAATAAGGTTGGTCACCAAATCAACCCATTTACTATTTTTTGGAAATTTTTAGATTTTTTCTAAAAATTTTGGAGCAATTTACCCATTGAGGGGTAAAATTGTCATTTCAGAAAATGATGAGAAGTGAGAATCTCAAACATAAGGATTGGTCGACCACTAGACCCAAATCCTAATTTTGAGCAATTTCCACGTCTCAATTGGAATAAGAAAGACGATTTACCATTTGAGGGGTAAAATTGTCATTTTCAAGAAAAGCACGAGATTCAAAGACTCGAGAATAAGAATTGATCGCCTAACCGACCCTAATTCTTATCTTGGCATTATCGACCTATCTCATATACAAGGCAGATATGATTTACCCCTAAAGGGTAATATCGTTAATTTCTAGGAAAACAGATAAGAAATTCCATAAATAGGATTGACCAATTGTCTGTGGTCATTCCTCAATTTTTTGGAATTTATGGAGTGTCTAGAAAATTTTCACAATTTTCTCACAATTTTTTGAAATTTTCTAGGATTTTCTAACATTTTTTTTAGAATTTTCTAGGATTTTTTTATTATTTAAAAATCATTTTTGGAATTTTATTATTAAAAAGAGTGATTCGGACCCGGTCAACTTGACCCATGACCCGGCCCAGGCTCGGATCCGCGAGACCCAACGCTCTAAAATGACACCGTTCCAAACTTTTTAATTTTCAGTTTATTCGGATTTAATCCGACGGTTCTTATTGAACCACGTGGCTAATCCACGGTCACTAGATCGGCTGACTGAAACCTACGGCCCAGATCAAAAGTTGACTATCCCCCAACCGTTGGATTTGATTATTTAAACCTACGGCCACGATTAAAACGCAAGACTTGATCTTATCCGTCCATCGCCACTAACCCAAACAACGCCGCTTAACTACTAACCTAAACAACATCGTTTCGGTTTGTTTTGATTTTTTGATTTTAAAACCATTTTTGAAAATCCCTAATTACCAATTGGATGGTCACTAAAAATTAGGCTCGATTTATCTAAGCCGTCCGATCTGTTTATTCGAATAATAGACCCTAACGACTAGGCTGACTGGGCACACACATGGACCAATGATGAACTGACACCTAAGCCTTTGACTCTTTGACCAGCCACGTCAACTTCATCTTCAACCACTCGACCCCGGTGGAATGGACGATTGAGAACCTCCGACTACGATCCAACAGTGAAACCTCAACGGAATTGTACAAGATTGACACCAATCGACTCGTCTCAACGTTTCGCATCATATATATCAGAATTAACGTATTTCATCCACAGAATTAAATGCAGGCAAGCTTTTGAACCAGTATGGATATAGCTACTCCAATCACGCGATTCATGGCATCTCCAATCAATTCAGCAACATAGAAGCATCACAAGAGGTTCAGAACACTTACCTTGAGCTTCGATTGAGCTCGCAGACCTCGATTTGGCTAGGAGACTTTGAGCAATGATCGGCAATGGAGGTCGAGTTTAAGAGACTCAATTCTAGATATTCAAGCAAAGTTGATGCAAAATGAAGATGCGATGATGGTCAGTGATGCTTGGGGATCAAAACGCCCACATAAAATCAAAGAATGATGGTCGGATACCAAATCCGCCATTGATGCACAATAAGAAAGTTTTAAAGCTGAACTCCCCTTTTTCGGGATTATAGGCGGCCCGACTAGTGGCGATCGACTCCTAGAGCTTTAGGCAAGCTTCAGAGGACTCTTAGAAGCTTCGGTTTGGCCCAGAAGAGCCCAACTAGTGCCCCACAGGTTCGAGCTCGAGCTTTTGACAATGGCGATGGAAGGCGAGCTCTCTCTCTCTCTCTCTCCCCCTTCTCTCTCTCTATTTTGTTCATCCTTAGCAATAGAATGAATCCATCCTCCAACAGAAAGTCCTCCCAAAAGGCTATATACCAATTTCAATTTCCCACTCAATCAGTGGAGGCTTGGCAAAATGGATTCACGTGCTGTTACATTCCAAATGGCATGCCGACGGCGACAAAATTGGTTGGGAAATTGTTCAATCCCCGTTAGGAGCTTCGGAAACTTCTATTTAGCGCGAATTTGACACGGATTTGAGCCGAGTTCGAGAAGTGTTGACTTTCGCAAGTTCGTGTGATTGACTGGCCAATTGGTTTCTATCCCGGCGACGTCGAGTGGTGCCGCAGGTGTTAATCGACATTGAAGGGTACGGGCAACAATTCGTCCACCATTGCGTATCCGATTATTTGCGAATTGGTCTTCAATTTGAGGATCAAAATTGCCCTGAGGACTGTTCATCTGCACGTAAGCTTAGGGAAGAAGACGACATTGTAGCGAACCGGTTTAACCGGTTTGACCAGATGGTCTGACTTGTCAAAATCGGTTCTGACTTGTTTTTTCAAAATTAACCCTAATTTGTGTGGGATTTTTGCAAATTAAACCTCATAATTGAACTTGGGGCATGAATATTATCTAAAAATGTGATTTTGCCGAAAAGTTCATGTCAATTTATACAAAAGCCCCAAATTTATCCTTAATTACAATTCGTGAAATCGTGAAATTGAAGGCTCAAATGATCAAATTGGACCAAATCACCAATGCCAATTGATTTAGGATGATGAAATGCACTGGGTAGGAGCTTCAATTGGCAAAGGTACTCTTAAATCGAAAGTAATTTCAATTATCCTAAATTCAAGGACTAAATTACAATAAAGTATGCAATTTTGCCCAATTCATGTAATTAGGCTTTTTGTGCAAATAATTAGGCTAAATTGCAATGAAGGAAAATTAGATTGAATGGCAAAACCCTAAAAATGCCGAAATTGCAAATTAAAAGACTCAATTGACATTTTTTTACCAAATTCAATCATACATGTAACAAAGGAACACACAAAATTGAACTTGAATTTGAACTTTTTATGAGGTAAAAAATATAAGGAAATTAAAAGAAAAATATTGACTATTTTTCATATTTTTGTGACCTCAAATTATATTTTTCTTGAATTGTCAATTTTTCCTATTTTCTAAAAATATTAAAAAAATGTGAAAAATCTGAAAAATTATTTTTTTGTCAAAAATGGTTCCTTGAACTTGGCCAAGACCACTAAAGTTGATTTTGTAATTTATTTTTGACTTTTCATGGATTTTTTAAATAAGTTTTTCAAAAATAAATTGAGAAAGACTGATCGAAAATCAGGTGTCAACAGCTGCCCCTCTTTGAGAGGAATCTCGTGAGTGGTTTCACTCAAAGACAGGTGACACATGAGTTTAGATTGACTCAATTGGGGAAAAGAAAAACGAATCATGTTATTTAATCTTTCTTGTCCTAATGGTGAACGCTTTGTTCATTCTATCTTGGCTGATGTAAGAGAGAGATGGAGTAGAGATACTCACCTGTTACTTACCCGCCTGATGCTTGTGTGGCATGCGTGGTGTATGATGAATTCAAGTAAATACGTATGGACTCATCTCTTGAGCATCTTGGGCGGTTAAGTTCTAGCCCATATAGTAAGCCAAACTAGAATGAGATTCCTATATGATAGGAATCTATGAATGACGTACTTGTTCTTCAGGGATTGTCAAAATTTTTGATCCGTATAGTGGATCAGACCATGAATAGGACTCCTTTCTATCAAGAATCTATAAAGGACGCACTCGTTCTTTAGGGTTTGTCAAAGACTAGGCTTCCTATCCACTAGGAACCTAAATGTGACTCACCCGTTCTTTGGGGTTTGTCAGAGACTAGGCTTCCTATCCACCAGGAATCGAAAGGTGATGCACCCGATCTTTGTGGTTTGTCAAAGACTAGATTTCTATCCACCAGGAACCTAAATGTGATGCACTCGTTCTTTAGGGTTTGTCAGATACTAGGCTTCCTATCCACCAGGAACCTAAAAATGACGTACCCGTTCTTTAGGGTTTGTCTTAAACTAGTCTTCCTATCCACTAAGAACCTAAATGTGACGCACCCTTTCTTTAGGGATTATTTGAGACTAGGCTGATCCTACACTATGAGGAATCAATGAGGGTCTACACAAATGAGGTATACCCAACTCTTAGATTTTACCAAAGGGGCTATTATTAGGTTTAGGGGTTATCTAGAACTTTATGGAAAGCTGGTTCTAAAAGTTGTCTTCTCGACATGCAAGGCGCCATTCTGGGATTTGGGGACCCCAAGTATCCTGCAGAGAGCTCAAATCGGCAAAAATCTTTGTTAACAAGATTCTTCAGGGATTTAGAGATTACCTGAAATCTCACATAAAGTTGAATCTGAAAATTATCTTTTTGACATGGAAGGTGACATTCTGAGATCTGGGGGCTCCAGATATTCTGCAGAAAGCTCAAACCTGCAATCTCATGTAAAAGACGACTTTGACGGTCTTCCTTGTTGAGCGAGGTATTCTTCTTTGACTCGGGGCTGCCATGAGTCTCATAGAAGTTTCAACCTGAGAGTTCATTCCTCATCAAAGATATCAGTTATCTTGAGGCAATGACAGTTATAATGCAGACAAAGTTTTACTTTAACCTATGCAAATATGCAAAATGATCTATGATGTTGGAGGTTATCCAAGACATCTTGAAGCATGCAGAGGTGATCGGAAATCCTTGTAAGGAAAATTCTGGGTCAAACAATTTGAAATCCAACAAAACTCACTTTTAAGCATTATATTGGAATGTCTTCATCAAAGAGGATTTCTCACCGAAGAGAGCACTCAAACTTCCTAATAAGCTGTATCTGGGTTTTCGGGGCTATTCGCGGCGCATACAATTCGATCAATCAGGAGGTCTTTACAGGATCGTAATATTGGGCTTGGGCACAGTTTTCAAGGTGGACTCACTCTCTAAGTCAAGCCTTTTGAATGAAAGTTTTCTTCATCTGATCCGGGTTTACAAGTCAAAAACCCTGCAAAATGAGAAAGAAATAATCTTGCTCGTACCTCTTCGAACTGAGGTATACATTGACCTAGACATCTTAGTAAGAAAAGACCGACAAGGGTTGTAATGTCGGTAGGATTGTAGATCGAAAAAAGCTTGTTTTTTGGCCCGGATTTGCGAAGGGTTTGACATTGGTGATCATTGTTGATCAATCTTCTGTTTTTGTCTCTGATTGACAACTTTTTGAAGAGCATCTTAAGTTTTCTTGAGAATGGGTCTAATCTTTGAAAGACCTTGTATATCTTTTGGCAGTTGGATATAATTCCATTTGAAGGGTAGCCCATTGCTGCACAATATCTGAGGATTCTTCTTTGCTTTAGAACTCGTTGGGGGTTACGGCGTCCCAAAATCAATCTTATGACTTTCCAGCCTTCTAGTGAGGGTCAGCCCTGCTCTTGTTGGGCTTTTTGCCTCTCCTTCTTTTAAATGCATAGAAATTCAGCTCTTTTTCTTTTTGATCCCGCCTTTTCCTTTTCTTTTTCTAGGAACTAGGATTTTTATGATGCTGTAAGGTATATGACTTGAGTCTCATCTTATCTGAACATTTTGCTTTGATAGTCTCATGCAACTCCTACTTATTGAACTTCTCTATTTGCTAGTATCTTTGCCACCTTCATCTTGGTGTTGTGCATTGATCACCAATGAGGGTACATGAAATGAATATGTAGGCTCAAATTGACTATGCAATGGGTATAAGTGTATAGGATAGAGAAATGAATGTCTCTTTGTCATCCTATGGTGTCTGGATTAATGCATATCAACACACAAAGATTGATGTTTGTCCAAGTAATGAGATTTCTAACCATTTACCTTTCATGCTATCGGATCACTTCTATACTCTCCCGATGTAGGGTGGCTCTTGATAGGGTTAAGAAATGAAGACCACCACTCAAAGGGTTTATCAATGATCACTGTAGTGTTTATGGAGAAGAATGAATGCCTCTGTCATCCCAATCCATGTAATCAATTCGAATAGCCCTTTTATCCTTAGGTTCAGGCTTTTCTATTCTTACATTCCTCTTATCTTTCTAGTGTGTATAGGATGTGTTTGGATTAGGCTTACCTCTTATCCGAAGAAACATTCCCGCTAGATAGCCTAAATAACTCTATTTTGAAAAAAATATTCTGTTTTTCTCCAAACATTTTATCTCACAGGGAATTAATGATGCACAATGCATGCTTCAGCCATGTGTGGATAACCTCTAACCCTAACATGTGTGCAACAAGTGTCAGAAATTCATCTTTTAAAAGCATGGTTCGTTTATAAGTTCGACCAAATGCATGTCCATCTTTGACCTCTTCCCTCTTACAGGAAAGTGAGAAATTTTACAGTGTTTCTCCGTTGTCGTCTTCTGTCTTCATCAGGCATTCTTGTATGAAGAGAATGGAAACTTCAGTGAGTAAAAGATGTTTTAACGCTTGATGGAACATATAGATATCACCTGGTTCTATATGTCAGGGGCCGTTCTGTTCTTGGTTCTATTTGAACGAGTTTGATTCTGAGTCCATTTCTTGAAATCCTCCCGGATGAGCAGTGTTCGGCAAAGTCTTCCTTATCACCAGGTCATCCACCTCGAAACTTCTAGGTTTGACCTTCCGGTTAAATGACTTAGCTACCCTTTCCTGGTAACTCTGACCATGAAAGATCGCTCTAAGACGCTTCTCATCTATCAGATTTAGCTGTTCATATCTGTGTTTGATCCACTTTGCCTTAGAGAGCTTATGTGACATTTTGATTTTTTCTGTCATTTCGAGACTTATTAATGAGAATATATCTAACAATGTATTTTAGTCTTATCTCTCTCGGATTTGATCAATCTCGAGTTAACTGACCAAAAGGGAATGGCTAACGCGAGACAAGGTACGTGGACCTAGGGAACTCAGATAGGAAATGACACTTTGACCATAAGGATTGTCGAAGGAGTATTTAGAGCCATTAAAAGCCGATCTAAGAACGATTAAGGAATGCCTTGCTAGCTTTATACAATTGGAGCGCGGGTGATGCCGCTTAACCAATGTATAATTTACGAAATTTTTCTAAATCGAACGATAACAATCGAGACCATCGAAGCTAGTAATAGACCATCGCAATTACATGACAACCAAAGTCGCCATGAACTGACCAGCTCTAAATCTGATGAGAATCACAGAGTCGATACGCGTAACGTCTGCAAAAGCTGCCCGTCAGTTCGAGATAATCTGAAATTACTTATGACAGAGAAATGGTTCAGAGACGAGTCTCGAAATTGAAAAATGAAGAATCAAGAATTCCAACATTATAATGGGATTGAATGTTGCCTTATCGAAGAAAAATTGAATTAGAAAAACGACGTTCCGGACGTCGAGGGTGAAATTACCATTTTGCCCCTCAAGTCTTGGCCTTGTATTCATAAATAAAGGAGGGCATTTTGGTCATTTATACACCCCAAGGCTTCCAAAAATGGGAGGGATTTATAGGCCATTGGATCATCTAAATGATTACTAGGTGGATAAGAGTTAATAGATGGTAGATTAACATTAATTATTAACCTTTTAACCTACCATTCTACCATGTTTGACTAAGCCATTTGGTGTATATCTCCTCTTGCTCCTCCATTCAGCCGAACACCCCTACTTCCATAGCCATCTTCATTCTTTTCTTCTTCTTCTTCTTCTTCTTCTTCAAGCCGTGAACGCCATCGCCGACCAGACTCGACCGCCTCCTTCGCCACTTTTGAGCGCCACCTTCGGCGACTGCCGCTGCTCGAGCCGACCACCAACGTCAAGTCCTACCTCTTGCCGACAAGCTCAAAGTTGAATCACGGTATTTGGCCACCTGAGGAGCTTCGGCCAACCGTTTCCTCGAAAGCCGACGGATTTCATCGCAGCTGGAGGTAAGTTGTCGTTTAACCTCCATAGGACTTCGATTTGCCTCAAATTTTAGGCCAATATTTGTAGACATCTAGGGCACTTGTACATTGAGCTGTGATGAAAAATTTGGCTAAATTTGATGGAATTTTGATGCTGGAATGATGTTGCGTTTGCAGGGCAGAATCTGACCCGGTGAAGACCAAAGAGAACCGAACCTGTTCCTAGACCATCCGGTGTCTCCTTGCCTTCAAATTTTCGGTGAGGCTCTCTAACATGTAGGATTATATGTTAGCAAGTAGTTTAGTTGATAAATTGAGGTTTAAGGATATTTTAGAGGCTGATTAGTTAGGTACTAAATAGAACCGAAAATGCCATGTTTTGGTTCTATGCAAACCGAATCTTAGGGGCTGTTTAGGAGTGTCGCCAAGCTCTAAATTCATCGTAGAGACATACTAAAATGTCGATTGATGTGTCATTGAGGTTTATACTTCGTGGTTCGAAGATTGGACAAGAAAACTTGATAAAATTAGTCGAATTCTCTTAGGTGTGAGGCTGCCCTGTTTTGAATTGCTTGGGGCCGAACCTTTGAAGTGCTTGGAAGGAGATTTTTGTTGAATTAATAACAAGGTAAGGAGTCCCTAAACCTTGGCTAAGTGGATAGGCCTTAACTGGATGAATTAGATGTGGATTTGGTGAATTTTCGTGAAATTATTGTGTAATTGTCTAATGTTCGTCATTGTGATTTGACGAATGCTCGAATGCTTGGTAAATGCATATGCCATGAGTTGATTCCCACATTTGAGTGATAAATTTGATTGTCTTGCATGTCGTATACATTTAGCTCAATGTATGAGCTTGTACTTGATCATGATATTTTGAATTGAAGTGAATTTTGGCATGTTTGAGAACTTGTGGTACCCTGATGCAATGAGTCGCAGGGTCGTGATGATCGGTACCCTGATACGTTGAGACACGGGGTAGTAAGAATTAATGTCCTGATGCGTTTAGATGCGACATGAGATTGATTATGTGTCGACACAGGCCTGGAATGGCATTTGAAAACTTGACGCATTTACGCGGTTTATCAATCTGATGGTCTAAGGCGTAATGATGCGTACCGAGCCTGAGGCGTTTTAAACGAGGGCGTGAATCATGAGAAAGTTCAGAAGGGTGGAATGTGTGGCTCAACTTTGTATCCCATGTCTGGCTCGATTGATAAGATATGATGCCATGACTGTGTGATTGATAATCACTTGCATCCGTGTGGCATTTTATGTCTGACGAGTGCCTCATATTGTTAAATGCATGTTTTTTTATCATTGTTTGCATTTATCTAGGTGTACTGTCAACTTGACCTAGAGTTAGGACTTGTCTTACTGAGATGTGAATCTCACCTCGTCGTTGGACCATATTTTTCAAACCCTAAGCCTTGAGGATGTTGCCGACTCGATTAGGCGACTCGAAGGAAATGGCAACGTATTTTGATGAGTTCCTGGATGGTCGGGGTACCGTGTATATTAGGAAGTGTACAGTGCTATGGGTCGATGAGGGTGGTAAAGACTGGAAACCGCATAGGTTTGAAGCTTGGTTCTATAGGGTAGGCGAGGTTACTACTGATTCGTTGAAGTCCACGGAGGTACCTGACGGAGCTATCCCTAGTTGGTGTCATCCCACTAGGGATTCTGTAGAGGTAGAGTTGTCCGTTGCTGGTTCAAGGAACATGCCGAGAGGTTCCCAACCTTGGAGGACTCAGTTGAGGTAATAGAGATTGACGCTTCAGAGGACGAGCTGGAAGACGAGACGATGGAGGACACTGTAGGTGTACACTCCGAGACTTTTTCGGACTACGAGCCTGAGGAGGATGCTGAGCAAACAGACGATTGCAGCAGTTCGACCTAGGGGTTTCCTGACTTACCGTGTAGTCTTTTGGTGATGGCCTCGTTGGCCGGTTTTCTTTTAGGGACTTAGTTTGGTTGGTCTTTTGATTAGGTCCTGATGCCCTGATCTATCAACATGACTAGCTCACCTGTACTTTTGTATGAACTCGTGATGTTAATATATATATATATATATATATATATATATATATATATATATGATGTGCTCGTTACCCAGGTTCCCTTTGGTTTATGTACGGAGGTGTTATATATGTTACGTTTTCGCATGCTCGTTTTCATTACGCATCTCTCGGTAAGTGATTCTTGAGACTTGAGAGTATAGTGAAGGGAGTTGCGCGCTTGTGCCTAGGGTGCGGGGCGTGACAGTTTAACTTCTGACAAAAATGGAACCTCAATTTCTATAGGAAGGATAGCTTTCATTCCGTACACTAGAGCATAAGGAGTTGCCCCAATTAGGTCTTGATCGAAGTCCAATACACCATTAAGGCATAAGGTAGTCTCTCATGCCAATCCTTGTAATTTTCGGCAGTCTTGACCAAGATCTTCTTAATGTTCTTGTTTGCCGCTTCTACTGCTCCATTTATTTATGGGCAGTAAGGGGAAGAATTAAGATGTTGAACGCCAAAGTGATCCAGTAGATCATCGAAAATCTTATTGTTCAAGTTGGACCCATTGTCTGTGATGATCGCTTGAGGGGTACCATATTATCCACTTTGTGAAGTAATCAATTGTAACTAGAATGAAACGATGACTATTTAAAGCTGCTGGATTGATATGCCCTATCATGTTTATTCCCCATATAGAGAAAGGCCAAACTTTAGATATTTGATGCAGTTCGTTTAGGGACGCATTAATCTTATCGCCATATACTTGACATTGGTGGCATGACCTGACGTGTTGATTACAGTTTGATTCGATGGTCATCCAATAATAACCAATCCGCATGATCTTCCTAGTGAGGAGATGGCCATTCATGTGTAGCCCACATATGCCTTCATGGATTTCCCTTATGAGAGTATTTGCTTATTTAGCGTCCACGCACCTTAATAGAGTGGAATCAAACGACCTTTTGTACAAAGTTTGTCCACTGAGGAAGAATTTATTAGCCATCTTGGCTATATATCTTCGGTCTCCTACTTGGCATTCTTCATGAAACTCTCTCTTCAAGAGATAATTCTTGATATCGTGGTACCACGGCTCTCCGTCGAATTCTTCTTCGACCAGCATGCAATAAGCCGATTTTCTGGTTATGCCAATCCTTAGTGGCTCTACTTCTAATCCATCAGTTGTCTGCAACATGGAGGCCAGTGTGGCCAGCACGTCTGCGAATTGGTTCTGCGCTCTTGGCATGTATTCAAATAACACTTCTTCGAATTTAAGCGTCAACTCTTCCAAGTACTCTTGATAAGGGATGAGCTTTGTGTCCTTTGTTTCCACTCTCCGTGTTCGAAAGATGATGAGTATGGAATCTCCATAAGCCTGTAGCTTAGGTATTTCCATGGAGATGGCCAACTTTAGGCCTGGAATACATGCTTTGTATTCGGAAATATTGTTGGTGCAAGGGAAAGTCAGTTTTGCTGCAACAGTATAATGTTGACCATCAAGGGATATTAGCACTGCCGCTGTGCCAGCTCCTGACAAATTGACGGCACCGTAAAAATACATGACCCATTTGTCTTCTGTCAGGTTCAAAACTTGATCTTCTACCTTTGTCTGTCCAGAAAATGTGCGATTTTGGGTGCTCTCTGCCAACATATCAACTATAGTTCTTCCCTTCACAGACTTTTGTGGAGAGCTTTTGATTTCAAATTCAGACAACAATAGTTGCCATTTCGTCAACTTCCTTATCAAGGCGGGTTTCTCCAAGAGATATTTGATAGGGTCATTTTCTATCACCAGATGAATGTGGGGGTGTAAGGTATACTGCCTCAATCTATAAAGTACCCATACTGCTGCTACACAAGCCCTCTTGACTGGCGCATAATTTGCTTCAGATGAGGTAAATTTCTTACTCAAGAGTAGATAGCTCTTTCTTTACCATCCACAGAGTTTGTTTGAGCAGGCAAGGCTCCCAAAGACTCTTGATGTATAATCAGATAAAAGGTCAAGGGGTGATCCGAGACCGGTGGCACAAGTACCAATAAAGTGGCTAAGTAAGTTTTGATCTTTTGAAATGTCTGGCTGCATTCTGCATCCCAAGTCACTTTTGCGCCTTTCTTGAGCAGTTTGAAGATTGGTTTAGCTACATCCTATAATTGATTGATGAATTTGGTGATGTAGTTTAATCTCGTTAGAAGACTTTTCACTTCTTTCACTGTTGAGTGAGTTGCTAGGTCATAAATAGCTTGAATTTTTGAAGAGTCAATTTCAATTACTCTTCTACTGACCATGAATTCAAGAAGTTTCCCTGATTTCTCCCCAAACACACATTTGTTAGGATTCAACTTCAACTTATATTTTCGGAGTCGCTCAAATAGCTTCTGTAGCACTTGAATGTGATCTTGTCCTTTCTTGGACTTGGTGATCATGTCATCGATATATACTGTGATCTACTTATGGATCATGCCATGAAATAGGGTGATCATCGCCTTATGATAAGTTGCCCCACCATTCTTTAGTCCAAAGGGCATCACTTTGTAACAGAAATTCCCCCAAGGGGTGGTAAATGAAGTTTTCGGCTTGTTCTCCTGTTTCATAAGGATCTAATTATATTTGGAGAATCCGTCCATGAATGAGAATAATTCGTACTCTGCTGTACTATCTACCAGCACATCATTGTGGAGAAGCGAAAAATCATCTTTTGGGCTCGCTTTATTCAAATCCCGAAAGTCCACATAGATCCGGACTTTACCATCTTTTTTTTTTATGACAGAGACTATATTTGCAATCCAATCTGAATAAGGAATAGCTTCAATAAAGCCCACTCTAAGAAGTTTCATGACTTCTTCTTTAATTCTCTCTTCTAACTTAGCTTTCATCCGTCGGCTGCCTTGTCTCACAGGTTTAACACTGGGATATGTGGGTAACACATGTTCCGTAATTCTTGGATCCAAACCTGACATATCGGCATACGACCATGCAAAGATATCCTGATACTTTTTAAGTAATTCAGTAAATTTGAGCCTTTCAGCTTGGGGCTGATGCCTACCAATTTTGACTTCTTTGACATCTGCAGCATCGCCCAAGTTAATGACTATCGGCTCTTCTGAAGTGGGAGGTGTCGAATTTTTAAAAGCACTCCAATCTCTACGGATGGCTGCATAACCCTCATCCACATCTTCCTCAATATCACAGGAGTAATCATCTTGGTAATCTGGCTCGCATAATGACCTAGTATGCATATCTGAGATAATATGCCTGAAATATCATGGGAATGGTTTAGTCTTTATTTCATACAAAAATGTGATGCATGAGTGTGAAAAGTCTTTTCAAAAGAGATTTCAAAATAAGTGCAGGCATAAATGGAACTAGTCCTCATATCCTTAGACATTCTTGTTTCTCGAAAATCTTTTGGAAATCAGGAATCATATGGCAAATTAGGCCTCAAGCTTCCCATATGGAAGACTAGTATCATCATTGGGCTAATCTGTAGTCCCATATGTCCTTAATAAAACTTGTGTATTTTATTGAATGTAAGAATGGACCGCATTACAAGCTATGTGGTTTGGACGAACGATCGGAGATCCAAAGGCATTTTTCTGGCTCTACTTCAAACAACAAAGATGAGTAGTGCGAAAAAAATGCAGGAATTTAAATGCAGTATTAAAAGCAAGGGAGAGATTTCTTTACTCAGAAGTATCGACTTCCTCATTAAGCCACTCTATAATGACGTTCACAGAGTCATTCCCGAAAAAAGGGTTTGCGAGATCTGTAACTGCTGACGAAGTCATCTCTTCTTCTAACAACCACTTAGAGTCTTTGTTGAAGTGCTCACTCAATGGGCTATTAAACATCTTAGATTTCCTTTCCAGGCTGAAGAAGGAATCCTTTTGGTTTTGTTGATGTCCATGGCGTCCACGGCTCTTGCCTCGACCTCGGCATCCTGTCTTAGAGGTGAAATCACCAATACGAGTGTTATGATATCTCTAGCCTATCTTATGCTTGTTGGATTTCAACTGTAGAGGAGCGCTGATCCCTTGACCATATTTGCCAAGATCTTTTCCTGGGTTGAACCTATATGATGGCAACATCTTAACTGGCAAAATGTTAGCTTTAGAGATGAACGGAAGCTTCAGTTTCGCCCCTATAGGAGTGTGGATTACTGCTACCAGCTCCAAGGAATGATAGCTAGCTTCTTGCTTAATTTCAGGTTCAATATAGGGGATAACGCTATTCCGATACGCAAGGAGGTCTACTTTCCCATGGACGGTCACTACTTTCCCATCAATCACGAATCGCACTTTCTGATGTAGACTTGAGGTTACGGCTCTAGCGATGTGAATCCAGGGTCTTTCTAACAGGAATCCAAATGCGCTTGATAGATCCATCACCTGAAAGTTTATGGAGAATTTGATTGGGCCTATGAGCACATCCAGCTCGATCTCGCCTATCATTGTCTTTCTCATCCCATCAAATGCTCTAACAGTTGCTTTGGAAGTTCGAATCATTTCCTCCTTAATACCCAAATTTCTTAACGTAGCCAACGGACAGATGTTACAAGCTGATTCGTTATCAATTAGCACGTGTGCCGTTCTCTTTCCATTATAGTGTGCAGTGATGTATAAGGCCTTGTTGTGCCCTCTTCCTTCCATGGGGAAATCTTCATCTGAGAAGCTTAATTGATCTTTAAGAAGAATTGCCTCCACAAAATTTTTCAACTGTACGTCATTGATGGTTTTGGGGACATGCACTTCATTTAGCACCTTTAGTAGTGCATCCTTATGTTTTTCTTAATTGATGAGCAAATCCAACGGAGATATCTAGGCTGGCAATTTCCTCAACTGCTCTATCACTTCAAATTTAAGGGTCTTGATGATAGATATGAGTTTTTCTGCATCCTCTTTTGATACCTCTTTCTTCTCAAATTCGCCTTCCATTGGGGCGTAAAATCGTTCCAATCTCACCACGACATCTACTTCACCCGTTTCATAGTCCCAATGAACTACCTTAAAGTCGTAGATCTCAGTTGGCGGGACTTGCATGGTTACCGTTGTTAGGTGGGATATTTCTGGTTCAGATTCGTCATCGGATTCATCTCTTGGTAGGTAAATTACCACAGGTTTCACTAAACAATCCTCTTCTTGACTTAGGCTGTTAAGCTCATTTAGTTTAATCACCACAGTCGTAACAGTTTCAATCATTGCTACTGTGTCGCTCAAGTCTTCAGGGGAGTTTTCGTATCCCGACTGGTGGTAACTGTCAGCATCATTTGACTCAGCTAACATTGCAACCTTCAAGTGTCTTTTTATTCTTTTGAATAGTTTAGTTAGGTTTTGCCACTGGGCTATTAATTTATCCATTCTGACATATTGCTCGGTGTCGAGCTCATCATTTGTCGTTTGGGATGACCGCTCGCTATCAATTGAAATGACACTTTCTCCATCTCTCTCGTGAGATCATTGCTCTTCTATGCGCAGGAAATGTTCTGATATCACTCGGTTGAGTGATGATTTAGGTTCTTTTATAAATGGCTCTATCACCACCTCCTGGACTTTGAGTTAAATAGGATCATCCATACCTCCCCACCCATTTGGTATGATATCCTCCATTCTCTGAAAAAAGCTGGGAGGAGCAGAGTACTTCACTTTGAAGTTATATCCACTTGAATCCTTACCCAGATTATCTACAATTTCGCCATTCTCTAGTGTTTCGGTTACAAATCTGCGATCCGCCAGACTTCTCTTGGCAGCTTTCAGTTCGTTTTCATCAAGCTTTTCTTCGGGTTAGTAATCGGCTGTATGTCGCCTACCAGACTTTCATATGGGATATTCCACGTATTTCCTCGCTCGGTTTCAACCACAAACTGGTCCCATTGTAGGTTTATCGAAGCCTTAATCCCTTCAAACTCTTCATCAACGACACTTGACATTATCCCCAAGCTCATCATTTTAGCAATGCATAGCTTCTTTTTTTTAGCCGATACTTCTCCATTTTTTGGGTATGATGATGCGATTGCCAGAATGTCGGTTAATCTAGGTACATTCACCTTCAACTCTAAATGGTTCCCTTTCTCATCATCAAATATTACACCAACTGCTTGGTGATCAATGAGTGGATTCTCTTGCACATTTGGAGTTACATCATCGAATTTCAAAATTTGATTATCAATGAGAGCCTGAACCTTCATCTTGAGGATGTATCAATTATCCACATTATGTCATCTTTCACCCATATGGTAGGTGCAAGTTTGGCTTTCATCAAAATTAGGATATTTTGTCGAATTTGCTCTGAGAGATTCCTTTGCCACCAAGTGCTGCTCTAATAATATCGGGAGTAACTTAGACAACGATTTGGGAAGTTGAGAGAATTGCTTCGGAGGCTGTCTCTTCTTGAGCTCTTGTCCTTTAGACACTGATCATGACGATCCATCTTTTGCTTGATTGGAATTAACGAACACCTTGGTTTTCTTGAAATCCGGTACAAATGCTATATCAATCCCAGCCCCTCTTTCTTTCCTCGGGGGATATTGCTTTCTTGTTGAAATTTCATGTGGCCTTCTTCCTCTCAAAGCCCACCCCAATCTCTCAGCCACCTTTATAAAGTGTGTAAAGGTTTGACATCCTGAAGTGTTCAGTTTATCAAAGTACTCATAGGGAAATGCCTTTAAGAATAGATCAATCAAGTCATCTTTCGGGATCGGCGGTTTCACTTGAGTTGCCAAGGCACGCCATCTCTGGGCATATGTTCTGATTATTTCGCTTCTTCCTTTCACTGGTCACAACAGATCTTCTCTTGTCGGGGCCGTAGCTGTGTTAAACTTATACTGCCTGAGGAAATCTTCAGCAAGATCCTTCCATCCGTCATAATCATCTAGGTTTAACTCAATAAACTAAGCTAAAGCAGCGCCCGCTAGACTTTCTTGGAACGTATTCATTAGAAGTGGAATATAATCAAGATAGTGTACCATCTTGCGCAGATAGTATTTGAGATGAGCACGTGGATAGCTTGTCCCATTATATTTTCTCACAAAGTCCGGTTCTTTGTAGTACGGATGAGTCTCTACTTTAGCAAATGTTGATATCTTATCGAAACGAGCTAACTCATAGCCCTGACTGCTCAAGCACTCTTCAATCTTGGCTATTTTCTTAGCCTCGGCTTCAGTTTTCCCAACATGCTTTCCTTTCTTCTCCTTTTTGAGGTTAATGACGACTGGAGGCATCTTCGGTTGTGGCTGGACATTTGGCGCACGAATGTCCTCTACGACATGTTGGGCACCTTCGGTCATCCCTTTGTCAGTCGTATTAGGTATCGAGGTTTGACCTGAGTCGTTCAGGTTTGGTACCGCTGTTTGTCTGGCTTGGAAGGCTTCCAACATAACCTTAATTTCAGCCATCATGGTAGTCATCTGGGTCTCCAACACGCCCACTCGTGGAGTTAATTCCTGCTGTTCCATCCTCGTTTGAAGTCGAGTATGGAAATGTTGTCTTGGTAATTTTGTGATTAAAGAATACCTATTTATTAAAATAATAGGTAAATATCTCTTTAGGACAAAGTAGAAAAATACAAGATTCTTTCAATTGCATGTTTTCTATTGATGGATAAGAAAAAAGGACTACCTTGCGAGCCTTACTCTCGCGCGAGTAGTTCTTTCAATCATTTGCCAAGAGAATTCATAAAATTAAAGGAAGCACAATCTTTGGCGATAGTTTTGATGCATCGACAAAACATAGTTATACTCATACACGTGTTAAAAATAACATTTAATACAAATGAGTATCCAAATGTTAAGAAAACATCATAATGTTCACATGTTTGTACTTGACAAAATAGTTTATCTAAGTTTAGGGCACTTAGGGTCTAAGGCACCTTCATCGTCTCAGCAAAAATCAAATTCCTCATTTTGGGAATCTTCTTCTTCCGAATACGACAGTGGTCCCATGTCTTCAGGTATATATGGTTCTACTCTAGGCACGTACGGTACAATGTATTCGGGTAGATAAGGTTCGACAAAGCTGCGTCTGGTCGCCATAAAGCGTCGGATGTATTCTATAGAAGCTATGTGATTATCCATCTCGGGAGTCTTATCATCTGGCCATTCTACGTCTTCCATTCGAGAGTTTTTCAAAGAGCATATGACGGACTCCGCCTTAGCTTCAAATTGCTTTTTCTTTTTTCCTGTGAGGATCTCTCTAGGCAAGTCAAACGAGCAGACATTTGGTGATGGCAATGAAGGAACTTCTTGTAATGCTCCATACCGCCGTATGACCCTCCTTGGATAATATGCGGTGGCGCCTGTGAATCCTACCAAGGAGACTGGATCTTCACCATTGTATGCAAGCCTGACTTTACCTAATGTTGGTAATATAAGCCGCTATCGGAGTTGTTCTGGCTTTAAAGTTCAAAGAAACTCCTTCCATTCTTTAAAGTTGAATTTGAGAATGCGTGTGTGAGTTTTGACGAAAGTTCTAAGCGGATGGGCATCAGAGCTAATCATAGTGAAACCCATACGGCTATGAAATTGTCATGCCCCGCGCCCCGAGCACGAGTACGCGTATATCCCTGCAAGCAAACCAATGACAATCTCTCGGCAATCCTAAGAACCATCACAAATTAAGTCGAGAGATATAATAAACACATCAAGCATGCGGGAGCGATACTCATATAAAACCCCGTACAATATGTATATTAAGTGGGACCAGGATAGCATCGCATATGTCATACATCAAAGTGTACTGGTCATACAGACCACGGCTACTACAATCCGCTAACAAAAAGGTGACAGGGTATGCATAACAAAATGAACCATCTGCCAAGCCAGCCGGAACCAGGTCAGATCATCATCAAAAGGATCGGACCACCAACTGGAGACTTTTAGGATGAGCTGCTGGAGTCATCCGTACCCTCTGCGTCCTTGGTAGGCTCATACTCAGAAAACGTCTCGGATGGGACCTCCACAGAGTCCTCCATAGTCGCCTCCTGCGACGGCTCAGCTAGGTTCCCCTCGGACGCATCCAAAACTATAACCTCCTCCTGCTTCTATTCCTAGGTGAACTCCAAGGTCGGTGTCCACTCTGGTCCATTCCTAGACCCTACGACTGACCCCTCAAGCAACTCCTGCTCCGCTAAAGTCTGGCACCAATCTGGAATGACACCCTGAGGTACCTCGTGGGGCTTCAGTGGCCCTATCTGTGAATCCCCTTCCTTCTTGAACCATGCCTCGAATCTATGAGGCCTCCACTCAGGCTTACCCTTGTCCACTCATACGACAGTACATTTCCCTACATATACGTTCCCCTACCTATTCGGGAACTCATCATAATACACCGTCATCTCTTTTGGGTCCCCGAAGCGAATGGGCCACATAACTACGGCCTAGGATCTGTAAAGGAAGGGTTCCCCAAATGGGTGAGATACACATCTCAGTAAGAAAAACCCAATCCTGGGTCAGGTTGACAGTCCACTTGGGTAATCGCATCCCTCAACAGATCCACACTCATGAACACATAGGCATAACAATCATAATTCAATAAACAACAACATACAGAAGATAGGCATGTATTTATGATCTCGTGTCACACTCAAATGCACATGAACTCTTAGCCTGCCACTTCACCACTTCCATCAAACTTCGCCTGTCTCATTCTCTGGCCCGCGAACTAGTCGCCTCAAGCTCGATCCGCGTAAACGCATCAGAACGTCATCGGTGACCCGCGTAAAGGCATCAGGTCTCGATGAATCTCCAGGCAAAGCTCATTAATTCATACTCCGTCCCGCGAATAATTCGCATCAGGACCGTGACTATCTCAGCCTCGCGACTTCGTCGCATTAGGGCGCCACTTAACCATACTTTACCGTGCGATGTCGTCGCATCAGGGTCTCAACCTGCCTTCCCGCGTCTCACACGCCTCAGGGCCCTGCTACGTCATGCTCACGCCACGTCATATCGTATGCCTTGATTTTCAATTCAATTTCACACTTACTAGCAAGTGCGCATTCAAATACATTTCATAAATTCCGTGACATACAAATCAATTCACATGGTATACAGGCATGGCAAACAGCTCAGGCATAGGCAATGTCACACAATCATTCCTTAACGTCTTAGGACGTATCAAATTATCCCATTTGGCAATCTCCCATAAATCATCCCAATCGACCCTCGACTTACCCAATCAAGTCCTTCCCCCTAGCTCAGGTTTAGGAAATCCCTTACCTTTGACTGAACAATACAATTTCTTCTTCTTGGATCACCTAGGGTTCGGCCAACCAAGGTCCACACCTGGACTTGTCGCGCAACTTAGAATTTCAACCAATTCGTCAAATTTCCGTACCCAATTCCACAATCCATCAATCCTAATCATCCATAACTTAATCCTCAACACCTCACCACAACATAATCATCAATTTGCAACTCAAATCACCCACAATCGACCCTCTACAGATTCGGTTTGGGCCCGGCACCGAACTGGTTCCACTCGATTTTGTGCATGTCGGGTCCAACCGGTCCTAATCTACTTCAAATTTGACTTTTATACACTATCCTACGTCTTAGAATGTCTACCTAAGGATTTGGGAGGCTCACCGGTTGTTTGGAGTCGGTTGGTCGTCGGAAACTCGTTGAAACTTGCTAGACGCCCAAGGTCAGATCACCGGACAGATTCTGTCCAAAATGTACAAGGCCGGTTCGTGATAACAAACTTATCAAATAAATCCTCAATTTTACCACAGAATTCTATATATGTCTATTGAGTCTCCACGAAATTTGAGCTCAAGACTCAAAGATTTCGACCATCAAAAAGGTTGAGAACCAGACTTACCTCAGGTTGGTTCCGATTCTATCGGCTTTTGGGAGATTGCTTGCTTGGGACAGCTCGGTGCTCCAAATGCTGCGATTATTATTGGAGGAGTTTGAAAAGATGTGGAGCTTCGCTGTGGTGATCGGCCGATGGTCGGTAGGTGGCCGGAAGGGCTGGTCGTGGGCGGCAAACAGCAGGTCAGTGGCTGGTCGACGATCGACAGTTTGATGGAGGATGAAGATGATGGTTCTCGGTGATCTTTGGGGAAGCGGCTGGCCGAATGGGTTGTAGAGAGAGATAAGATAGACTATATTCAAATGCTTGGTCAATAGCTTGAATGTTAGGTGAGCTAAATAGTGTGACATAACCATACTCCTTAATCTCTTGACACTTGGCATTGTCATTTCCCATGGAGATCCAATGGCTCTCTTTTAGTCTTTATTTTCGGCAGCCATGGAAGGGTGTAATGCCCATTATGCCCTTCTCCAATTGTAATGGTAAAGTTCTAAGCTTGAGAGGCAAATCGATCATTTTACTTCAAACGTTTAGAACATCGTTTTTCTCATTCCAGAATTGTTCGATAGGGCGATGGCCAATCCAAATAACGTTGGAATTCTTGATTTTTTATTTCAAACTTTTCAGGACTCGTTTCTGATAGTTTTCTCTATCAGACGTGATTCCAACCTATCCCGAATTGACGGGCGGCTTTTGCAGACTTTACGTGTATCAACCCCGTGATTCATATCACGTTTAGGGTTCGTCAATTCATGGCGGCTTTGGTTGTCATGTAATTGTAAGGGTTTATCACTAGCCCCTATGATCTCGATCGTTACTATCCGATTTAGGATAATTTTGCAAATCATACGTTGGTTAAGCGGCATCACCCGCGCTCCAATCGTACTACTCGCATGGTAATCCTTAATCGTTCTTAGATCGGCCTATTGACGGTTCTAAATATCCCCTCGACAATTCTTATGGTTAAAGCGTCATTTCTTATCCGAGTCGCCTAGGTCCACGTACCTCGTCTCGCGTTAGCCTTTTTCCTTTGGTCAGTCTACTCAAATTGATTAAATTTGAGCGGAATACGACTAAAATATATCGCATGACATATACAAACTTCTCATTATAGAGTCTGAAGTTGATTGAAAATCAGAATGTCACAACTCTTCCCCCGAACAAAAATTTCGTCCTCGAAATTTACATTACACTCAATTAGTCAATAAATGGGGGTGCTGTCGCCTTATCGTCTCTTCATTCTCCCATGTGGCTCCTTCCGTTCCGTGGTGCTCCCATACTACTTTGACCAACGGAATCTTCTTATTCCTGAGGATTTGCTCCTTTCGGTCCTCGATCCTTATTGGCTTCTCTACATAAGACACTCTATCATCCACCTCTATGGCTCCGTGGTCCAGTACATGTGTCGGGTCAGGCTCATATTTTCTTAGCATCGACACATGGAATACGTTATGTACTTGGGATAGATTTGACGGTAGAGCAAGCCGGTAGGCCAAAGTCCCACTCCGGTATCTCAAAAGGGCCTACATATCTTGGGCTCAGCTTCCCTTTCCTTCCGAATCGCGAAAGTCCCCTCATTGGCGATACCTTGAGGAAGACATGATCGCCCACTTGAAACTCCAAGGATTTGCGCTGCTTATCTGCATAGCTCTTTAGGCGACTCCGCGCCGTCCTCAGTCTATCTCGGATTACCTTCACAACTTTCACCGATTGCTCTACCAATTCGGGGCCTGTGATACTTCTTTCTCCCACCTCGTCCCAGCAAATCGGTGTTCTGCAGGCTCTGCGATAGAGTACTTCAAACGGTGCCATTTGTATGCTCTGCTGGTAGCTATTATTGTAGTCAAACTCTACCAGGTGTAACTGCTTTTCCCATCCGCCTTTGAAATCTATAATGTATGCTCTCAACATGTCCTCAAGCGTTTGGATCGTCCTTTCTGACTGTCCATTGGTCTGGGGATGATATGCCATACTGAATTGCAATCGGGTCCCCATAGCTTCTTGCAGGCTCCTCCAAAAATTCGCCGTGAATTTCGGATCCCTATCCGAGGTGATCGTCACCGGCACCCCGTGTAATCTTAGTATCTACCTCATGTACAGCTCTACGTACTTATCCATAGCGAAGTCCTTTCGCATAGGAATGAAGTGGGCGGACTTGGTCAATCGATCCACGACTACCCATATTGAGTCGTGGCCTCGCTGGCTCCTCGGCAGTCCCATCACGAAATCCAAGGTTATGCGCTCCCACTTCCATTCCGAAATCTCCAGTGGCTGCAGCAGTTCTCCAGGTTTACAGTGCTGCGCCTTCACTTGCTGGCAAGTCAAACACTTAGCCACGTATCTTGCCACATTTACCTTCATTTCGTTCCACCAATAATGCTGTCGCAAATTCTGGTACATCTTTGTACCTCCAGGGTGGACATTATAGTTGCTCCTATGAGCCTCTGACAAAATTTTTTCTCGGAGTCCTTCATCCTTTGGTACACATAAACGTCCTCGGAACCTCAAAATTCCGTCCTCAGACACTTGGAATCTGGCTTCCTTTTCGTCGCATCCATCTCGACAATTTTCTGAATCTCCGGGTCCATAGACTGTAATGCCTTAATTCTTTCTTGGACCTCAGGTTCCACCCTCAGAGTCGCTATCAAACTGGATAGCTAATCGACCTCTAATTTGAATTCAGAATCTCTCTATAGTCGACCAACATCTCACTAGCAGGCATGCAATACTTGACTTTCGACTTAATGCATCTGCTACTCTGTTTGCTTTCCCAAGATGATATAGTATCTCACAATCATAATCTTTCAACAGCTCTATCCACTTGCGCTGCCTCATGTTCAGTTCTTTCTGGGAAAACAAATATTTCACACTCTGGTGGTTGGTATATATTTGAAACTTCTCGCCACAAAGGTAGTGTCTCCAAATCTTCAGGACAAATATAATCGCCGCTAACTCTAGGTCATGAGTCGGGTAATTCGTCTCGTGTGGCCTCAGTTGCCTGGATGCATAGGCTACTACTCTGCCATGCTACATTAATACACAGCCTAATCCTTTCACCGAAGCATCGCTGTAAATCTCATATCCTCCCGGTCCTTACGGAATGGTCAGCACTGGTGCGGTCGTCAATCTATGCTTAAGCTCTTGAAAACTTTGCTCACATCTATCAGTCCATTCAAACTTCGTCTCCTTCTTTGTTAACCGTGTCAGTGGGACGGCTATGGATGAGAATTTGTCCACAAATCGTCTATAATATCCCGCCAGACCCAATAAGTTTCTGACCTCCATGACCGTAGTCGACCTCGGCCAATTGGTTACAGCCTTTATCTTTGTAGGATCCACTGCAATTCCTTCACCAGACACCACATGACCTAGAAATGCTACCTTGTTCAACTAAAATTCACACTTATTTAACTTCGCATATAGTGAATGCTCTCTCAGGGTCCTCAGTACAATTCTTAAATGCTCTTCATGTTCTACATTGCTCCTCGAGTAAATCAAGATATCGTCAATGAAGACTATGACGAATCTGTCCAGAAGCTCCTTAAATACTCGATGCATCAGATTCATGAAAGCAGCTGGGGCATTAGTCAATTCAAACGGTATCACTGTAAACTTGTAATGACCATACCTCTTCATGAATGCATTCTTGGGTATGTCTTCCTTCTTGATCCTTAGCTGGTGATACTCCGTCCTCAAGTCAATCTTCGAAAATACCGTTGCTCCTTGCAACTGATCGAATAGATTATCAATCCTCGGCAGCAGATACTTGTTCTTCACCGTCACCTGATTCAGCTGCTAGTAGTCAATGCATAGAGACAAAGATCCATCCTTCTTTCTTACAAACAGCACTGGTGCTCCCCACGGTGAAGCACTTGGTCGGATGAATCCCTTATCTAGCAACTCTTGCATCTGCACCTTTAACTCCTTTAATTTTGATAGGGACATCCTGTACGGTGCTTTCGATATCGGCTCTGTCCTAGGGGCTAATTCAATTATAAACTTTATTTCTCGTTCTGGTGGTAATCTTGGCAACTCCTGGGGAAATACATCAAGGAGCTCACGCACTACCGGGATACTCTCTAACTTTGGCTCTTCGGTAGTTGTGTCCATTACCGCCACTAAGTATGCCCAACACCCTTCAGACATCAACTTAGTTACTTCCAGAGTTGAGACCAAGGGAATCGATATTCCTCCTCGACTTCCCACCAATTCAAAGCTAGGGCGGCCTCTCGGATAAAATCGAATTGTTCTGCTACCACAGTCTACTACGACCCCCTATTTACCCAATCAATCCATTCCTATTATTACGTCAAAGTCAAACATGGGCAGTACTGCTAGGTCAATGCTTCCTTTATTTCTCCCAATCACTATCTCATAATCAGCACAGCCTAATGAAACTATTGTATTATCCTTTAAGGGCGTGGTAACATGCAAGATCACGCCCAACGGTTCCAATTTAATGCCTACTAATTCAGCAAACTATGCAGACACGAAAGAATGTGTGGCACTAGGGTCAAACAATGCATAAGCAGTCTGGTTGTATAAGTAGACTGTACCTGTAACCACTCCTGGCGCATCTTTCGCCTCGTTGCGAGCTACAGCGTATACTCTGCCCTATGTCGGTGGTTTGCTCTGTTCAATCTGAGGTGCAGCAGTTGACGGTCCCGCTTGCGGCCTCTGTCCTTGCGGTCGACTTGCTGGTGCTTGGTTTGAACACATCCTCATCTGGTGGCCTAGTTGACCACACTTGAAACAGGCTCCTGTCCTCACTAAGCATGGCCCATTTCCATGCCTTCTACCACACAGTCTACAGCTCTAGTTCGCCGAGTTTGGCGGTTTCACTATTTTCTTTCTTGCGGGCGGCACGAAATGTCTGTTATTCGCCATTGGCCTCTTGCCCATTTGGCGATTGTCTCTGAACGATGGAAACTGCGATCCAGTTGCGGTATTTCTTTCGCTCAAATCCCGTTCAATCATTTGGCCTCGCTCAAATACCTCCTGGTAAGTCCTCAGATTCAGAGCGATCATTTGGCTACGGAGTTCTAGCCTCAGACCATCCCTGAATCTCCTTGCCTTCTCCAAAGGGTCCTCCACAAATCGAGGTGCGTACCTCGAAAACCTCGCGAACTTAGCCTCGTACTGGTTTATCGTCAGCTGGTTTTGACGTAGATGCAGGAATTTCAACTATTTTCTTTCTTTGGCCATTTCTGAAAAATATTTATCGTTAAATGCCCTCTTAAAAGCATTCTAGTTCATGGCCACTCCTTCAGGGAAAACTCCGTCCTTAGTGGCAGCCCACCAGTCATTTGCTGTACCTTCCAGTTGGTACACAGCCAGCAGTACTTTCTCCTCGTCTGAACATCTCAGCACCCCAAAAGCCTTTTCTAGCTTTTCTATCCATCTGGGTACTAGCTTGGGATCTCCAATCCCGTCAAACTGCGTCGGCTTTAGTTTCATAAATTGTTCAACTAGCTGGCCCATCTTCCTGGCCACAATGATTTCCTCTTGAGGGTTTACCGTTTGGTTACTCTGGTTCGATTCGCCCTGACTTCCACTTTCACCAGTGTTGCCAATGTTGGTATTGACGACAGTTAGGGCAGCTCCTACTGCCTGGCTATAGCAGTGTTCCGGTCCTGGGCCTGCCTATCTATCATGTCTCTAAGCCCCTCTATTGCCCTCAGTAGACCGTCCACTCTTGGGTCCTCCGCTACGGGTGGCCTCAAGCTGGAGGCCCCGCCTTTTGGTCTTCCAGCCCTCCTAGGTGGGTTACTCATCCTTGCTTCTTTCTACTGAACCTGATCCACCACAAGTTCAACAATGAGTTAGTAACTTACTCATTCATCCAATCCAGAGTTACTAACTACTCCTTAGCAGAAACAGTTATACAGCAACAGTACTCCATACATCAATTTCAAAAACATTTCAGCCGTGGCCCATGGGCATTCCTCATTTCCATCCACTCCAATGATTCACCAAAACCAATCACTTTCATTCATCAGGCAAGCCAAGGTCCAGAAATGACCTTCAATCCTAAGTAGAGAGCTTACTTCCTTATGCCTTGCCACAATCTTACCAAGGTCAAACACCATCCATAGGTGTCAAGTCACGTGCTAGGCATCCTATATCTTGCCCTGACCATGTCTCTTAAGATCTCGCTTTTCGTCCTTGTCCCAACTTAATCCTCCTTATCACTCCAATCCTCAATCCACTTTGTATCGAGCTGGCCTTGTTCTAATACCAAACAAGCGGGGATGTCACGCCCTGCGCCTCGAGCATAAGCACGCGAACATCCCTGCAAGCAAACCAATAACAATCTCTCGGCGGTCCCAATAACCATCGTAAAATAAGTCGAGAGATATGATAAACACATCAAGCATGCGGGAGCGATATTCATATAAAACCCCGTACAATATATATATTAAGTGGGATCAGGACAACATCACATATGTCATACATCAAAGCGTATTGTTCATACAGACCATGGCTACTACAATCCGCTAACAAAAAGGTGACAAGGTAAGCATAACAAAATGAACCATCTGTCAAGCCAGTCGAAACTAGGTCAGGTCATCATCAAAAGGATCAGACCACTAACTGGAGACTCTTAGGATCAGCTGCTGGAGTCATCCGTATCCTCTACGTTCTCGGTAGGCTCATACTCAGAAAAAGTCTCGGATGAGACCTCCACAGAGTCCTCCATAGTCGCCTCCTGCGACGACTTAGCTAGGTCCCCCTCGGACTCCTCCAAAACTATAACCTCCTCCTACTCTTGTTCCTTAGTGAACTCCAAGGTCGGTGTCCGTTCTAGTCCGTTCCTAGACCCTAGGACTGACCCGTCAAGCAACTCCTCCTCTGCTACAGTCTGGCAACAATCGGGAATGACACCTAGAGGTACCTCGTGGGGCTTCAGTGGCCCTATCTATGAATCCCTTTCCTTCTTGAACCACGCCTCGAATCTATGAGGCCTCCACTCAAGCTTACCCTCGTCCACTCATACGAAAGTACATTTCCTCACATATACGTTCCTCTGCCTATCTGGGAACTCATCATAATACACCATTATCTCTTTTGGGTCCTCGAAGGGAATGGACCACGTAACTACAGTCTAGGATCTGTAAAGGAAGGGTTCCCCAAAGGGGTGAGAAACACATCTCAGTAAGAAAAACCTAACCCTAGGTCAGGTTGACAGTCCACTCGGGTAGTCGCATACTTCAATAGATCCACACTCATGAACACATAGGTATAATAATCATAATTCAATAAACAACAACATACAGAAGACATGTATGCATTTATGATCTCGTGTCACAATCAGATGCACATGTACTCTCAGCCTGCCACTTCATCACTTCCATCAAACTTTATCTGTCTCATTCTCTAGCCCGCGAACTAGTCGCCTCAGGCTCGGTCCGTGTAAACACATCAGACCGTCATCGGTGACCTGCGTAAACACATTAGGTCCCGATGAATCTCCAGGCAAAGCTCATTAACTCATACTTTGTCCCACGAATAATTCGCATCAGGACCGTGACTATCTCAACCCCGCAACTTCGTCACATCAGGGTGCCACTTAACCATACTTCACCTCGCGATCTCGTCGCATCAAGGTCTCAACCTCCTGCCCCGCGTTTCACACGCCTCAGGGCCCTGCTACGCCATGTTCATGCCACAGCATATCGTATGCCTTGATTTTCAATTCAATTTCACACTCACTGGCAAGTGCGCATTCAAATACATTTAATAAATTCCGTGACACGCAAATCAATTCATATGGTATACAGACATGGAAAACAACTCAGGCATAGGCAATATCACACAATCATTCCTTAATGTCTTAGGACGTATCAAAATTATCCCATTTGATAATCTCTCATAAATCATCCCAATCGACCCTAGACTTACCCAATCAAGTCCTTCCCCCTAGCCCAAGTTTAGGAAATCCCTTACCTTTGACTGGACAACACAATTTCTTCTTCTTAGATTACCTAGGGTTCGGCCAACCAAGGTCCACACCCGGACTTGTCGCGCAACCTAGAATTTCAACTAATTCGTCAAATTTTCATATCTAATTCCTCAATCCATCAATTTCAATCATCCATAACTTATTCCTCAACACCTGACCACAACATAATCATCAATTTGTAGCTCAAATCACCCACAATCAACCTTCCACATATTCGGTTTGGGCCCAGTACTGAATCGGTTCCACTTGATTTTGTGCATGCCGGGTCCAACCAGTCCTAATCTAGTCCAAATTCGATTTTTATACACTATCCTATGTCTTAGAATGTCTACCTAAGGGTTTGGGAGGCTCACCGGTTGTTTGGAGTCGGTTGGTCGTCGGAAACTCGTTGAAACTTGCCCGACGCCTAAGGTCAGATCACTGGGCAGATTCTATCCAAAATGTACAAGGCCGGTTCGTGATAACAAATTTATCAAATAAATCCCCAATTTTTACCATAGAATCCTATATATATCTACAGAGTCTCCACAAAATTTGAGCTCAAGATTCAAAGATTTTGGCCATTAAAAGGGTTGAGAACCAGACCTACCTCAGGTTGGTTTCGATTCTGTCGGCTTTTGGGGGATCGCTTGCTCGGGATAGCTCGGTGCTCCAAATGCCGCGGTTCTTGTTGGAGGAGTTCGAAAAGATGTGAAACTTCACTGTGGTGGTCGGCCGATGGTCGGTAGGTAGCCGAAAGGGCCGGTCGTTGGTGGCGAACAGCAGGTCAGTGGCTGTCGGTGATCGACAGTTTGAAGGAGGATGAAGATGATGGTTCTCGGTGATCTTTGGGGGAGCAGCTGGCCGAATGGGTTGTGGAGAGAGAGAAGAGAGATTATATTCAAATGCTTGGTCAATGACTTGAATGTTAGGTGAGCCAAATAGTGTGACATGACCATACTCCTTAATCTCTTGACACTTGACATTGTCATTTCCCATGGAGATCCAATGGCTCTCTTTCAGTCTTCATTTTCGACAGCCATGGGAGGGTGTAATGCCCATTTTACCCTTCTCCAATTGCAAGGGTAAAGTTCTAAGCTTGAGGGGCAAAATGGTCATTTTACCCTCGACGTTCAGAACGTCGTTTTTCTCGTTCTAGAATTTTTCGATAGGACGACGGCCAATCCAAATAAATTTGAAATTCTTGATTTTCTATTTCAAACTTTTCAGGACTCGTTTCTGATATTTTTCTCTATCAGACGTGATTCTAGCCTATCCCGAACTGACGGGCGGCTTCTGCAGACTTTACGTGTATCGACCCCGTGATTCATATCACGTTTAGGGCTCATCAATTCATGGCAGCTTTAGTTGTCATGTAATTGTGAGGGTTTATCACTAGTCCTTATGGTCTCAATTGTCACTAGCCGATTTATGATAACTTTGCAAATCATACGTTGGTTAAGCGGCATCACCCGCACTCCAATCGTACAACACTCGCATGGTAATCCTTAATCGTTCTTATCGGCCTATTAACGATTCTAAATATCCCCTCAATAATTCTTATGGTCAAAGCGTCATTTCTTATCCGAGTCGTTTAGCTCCACGTACCTCGTCTCGCATTAGCCTTTCTTCTTTGGTCAGTCTACTCAAATTGATCAGATTTGAGTGGAATACGACTGAAATACATCGCATGACATATACAAACTTCTCATTATATAGTCCGAAGTCAATAGGAAATCAGAATGTCACAGAAATTATTTTACATGGGATGTGAATCACAGGTACATGAGACCACTAGAGGCTCTAAAAATTCCTTTCTTGCTTTTCTCAAAATGGTTGAGGGAGAGGAAGGTTTCAGCGAGGAGAAGGTTCGAGTAATCCCATCCATGACATACTTCTTTGACCACTACAGCCACGATATGGTCAAAAATTACAGACGAGATCGGAAATAGGACAAAGCTAAATAATGCCGAACAAAAGCTCTACCAGGCTTTGTTCCTTTGCTAGAAGGGAGGTTGAGAAATCTTTCTAGAAGAAAGGATAGTGAAACTCACCCAGAATTACTTTTGGCATCTGCTTTGATTTCGTTGAGGTTTGTATCTAGGAATTCAGTTAGTTGACTCAAAGACTCAAACCCTAGAGGAGGTTGAACTAACAAGTAAGTAAACTCAACTCCAATGGCTGCGCTATATTCCTCAAGGGTAGGGGTAACTTCCAATCCTTCCATGCATAACGTCGCGGTGGTTGGATCCCAATAAAGTAGGTGGACATTCAATCTTCAGTAGGTCCAACATGTATCCTAGCCGCGATTTGGTGTATTTCTAGCTGGTTTCACCTATGCTATCCCACCAGGCTATGAGCTCAGTTCCAGGGACTTTGAACACTTGGATGTCATTCTTTCCCATCAAGTTTAACATATGCAAATGATTTTGAAAAATCAATCGCCAAAGATTACTTTAAATATGTGATTATGCTAACGTCATGAAATATGTATGAACTGGTTTAATTGCATATTACAATTAATGAAATGAAAATTAGAGTCTTTCCCAAGTACGAAAGACTTGACTCAAGGTCTAATTTAAATTTCAAAAAAGTGCAGTATGCAATTAGTCAGAATCATCTTAGTGACTAAAGGAAATAACAACGTTACATTCCATTGCTCAGAACATCAACTGTGAACATAACAGATGAAATTCCTTATTACAAAAAGGATATACTATGAGAGATCGAGAGGGATCTCATGAGGGGATGAGACACCAATCGAGTATATTCTAAAATAAGAAAGCCATAAAAGGCCGCTGGAATGTGAGATCTAAGCTATCCCTCCCCCAAGATCTAATCTTCTTCAGGGTTACAGTCAATCAAGGTTTCCTTCTTGATGGCATCTTCGTCTTACCCCTCTTCAAGATACGGCTCGACAATCAGGACTTCTCTCCTAGTTGATCTCCTCAGAATGTGAAGGATAGTTTTCAATAGGTTGGTTGAGATTTTTTAACTCTTCCGGCCATTCTCTGGTCCATGGTATAATGATTTCAGAGGGCTTCTCGAATTTTGTCTTTTTGAGTATGATGCACGTTGGCTTTATCTTGATTGCAAGGCGCATTTTCTTTCCCCAAAGAGAGATCATCGGTTGGTTCTCCCTAGCTTGACGTTCATCTTTTTAGTGGGCGTATGTTTCTCTAGTTAAGCTGTTGCGATACTGCCTTTTTACCTCTAGATGATGTTTGAACATCTCATCCGTCTGTCTCTTAAACCTAAGGTTATTGACATAATAGCTAGTCTGGCAGTCTTCAACATATCCCAGCTTGCGTCCAGTCAGCTCTCGGCCATGTACAAATTTAGTAAAATGCAACCTTGTGTTCGGTCCGGGATGAGTGACTTTCCTTAAACACTCGAAGGCCACTAATTCCATTGAACTTATAGGGAACAATGACATCTTATCCCCTATCATCGTTATTTTAATTAGTCATTAGAATGATTTCATAATGTATGCAATGCATGTAGATATGAACGATATGCAATACATGAACATACTACAAAGCATGGAGTAAGGAAATACATCAAAAGTAAATGCCTTATCAACCAAAACCTCAGGGAACATGAAATATTCCCTTGTAACAATGGGCGGTTTTAGATATACTAACCTTCCACAGACATACGCATGAGACATGTAGGAATATACTCTAGAAATAAAATCAGATGAATAACTTATGGCTCAGGCTCCCATGATCCAAATAAGAAAGATTCCTTCCCAAGAGTACCCACCCAAAAGAGCTAGATATCACCAATTTGGATCGTGAGCAGAAAAAACATGAAAGTCTCAAGTGCCATCAAACACGAGATCCTTTCGTATCCTTTCCCTATCTAAGCTAACCTAGAGGTGGTTGCAGTCGGAGTTTGACCGCCAATGTGTGAGATGTGTCGTGATCATCACAATGCAAGGTCATGTACAACAGTTTGTATCAAACATTGCTTCAATATATGCGTAAAAATAAACATGCCATCCCAACTCCAACCTGCAGGAAAGATGTCAATAAACACTTCACCTCTTATTTCTCCAATCTGTAAAAACATCTAACACAATGTTAGGATACGTACCTCACCTTCAAGAGCATATGCAAAAAACAGGGTTAAATAAACCAATCAACCTTTTAACCTGCTCAAGTCCTCTAAAATTCCTAACCGGAGATTCTAGTTTGGAATAAATCCCCAACGGAGTCGCTGGTTTGTCGCGACTCGCCTTTTCGCAACGGGCTAATGGGCCATCCACTCCCAAGGTTCGTTACTCAAGTCGCAAATGCGATATACGTGATCGACCTTCGGTGCGGTCTGGTGACATGTGATATGTGTACATGCCAATAAGTCGCCACCAATCATTCTGTGGAAGGTACGATTGGATATCATATTGAATAGCTAGGAGCAATCTATTCAATTCTGCAAAAATAAGAGAAATGAGATCGGGGACTTTGTTAGGCCAATTGTCAGAATTGACGCCCTTTCAGCACCTAAGTTGAATGATTTGTCTAACATAAGATTTCATGCAGATGAGTGAGGTACGGCTAATACTAGAGTTCATGCAAATAGGAATGACTACCCTAGCACTCACAATCAATAAAATGAATGCGCAAATCAATGATCCAAAATGTGCAAATAAATCACATGAAAGCAACATGGCATCCCTAGTAAGGCCTTATTAGCCTAAAGAAATATCAATCAAGGCTCAAGAGTGTTTTTGACATGATTTGTCCTTGAGGGGCAAAATCGTAATTTTGAAGATTTTTGGGATAATTTGCCTAAGAAGGACAAATTTATCATTTCAGATAAAATATTAATTCAAAAGATGGTGGAAATATGATTCGTTACCAAATCAATCCATTTCCTATTTTTTTAGAAATTTTCAGAATTTTTCTGGAATTTTTAGAGCGATTTACCCATTGAGGGGTAAAACCGTCATTTCAGAAAGTGATGAGAAGTGACAATCTCATATAAAAGGATTGGTCGACCGCTAGACCCAAATCCTAATTTTGAGCAATTTCGACGTCTTGATTGGAATAAGAAAGACGATTTACCCTTTAAGGGATAAAATCGTTATTTTCAAGAAAAGGACGAGATTTGAAGACCTGAGCATAAGAATTGATAGCCTAACCGTCCTTAATTTTTATCTTGGCATTATTGACTTATCTCATATACAAGGCAGATGCGATTTACCCCTAAAGGGTAATATCGTCAATTCCAAGAAAATGGATAAGAAATTCTAAAAATAGGATTGACCAGTTGTCTGTGGTCATTCCTGAATTTTTGAGAATTTTTAGAGTGTCTAGGAATTTTTCACAATTTTTCCACATTTGTTAGGAATTTTCTAGGATTTTCTAACATTTTTTTAGAATTTTCTAAGAATTTTTTGATTTTTTATTATTTAAAAATTATTTTTCAAATTTTATTATTTAAAAAGTGTGATTCGAACCGGGTCGACCCGGCCCACTCTGGTCGGATACCCGGCCTAGACTCGGACCCGCGAGACCCAACGCTCCAAAACGTCGTTGTTCCAAACTTTTTAATTTTCGGTTTATTCGGATTTAATCCGACGGTTCCTATTGAACCACGTGGCTAATCCACGGTCACTAGATCGATTAACTGAAACCGACGACCCAGATCAAAAGTCGACTATCCCCCAACCGTTAGATCTGATTATTTAAACATACAACCATGATTAAAACGCAAGACTTGATCTAATCCGTCCATCCCCACTAACCTAAACGACGCCGCTTAACTACTAACCTAAACGACACCGTTTCGGTTTGTTTTGATTTTTCGATTTTAAAACCATTTTCAAAAATCCCTAATTACCAATCGGATGGTCACTAAAAATCAGGGTCGATTTATCTAAGTCGTTTGGTCCGTTTATTCGAATACCAGACCGTAACGGTCAGGCTGACTGGGCACACACGTGAGCCAATGACGAACTGAAACCTAAGTTGTAACGCTCCGCGTCCCTTAGAGCTCATTACACCCACCTTAGGCCCTCAATTACTCAGGAATCTCACACGGCCTAAAATGATATGAAATGTACATGCGAATGGGTGACAACATCACCATACAAAAGAAATAAAAAAGAAATTTGGAACAAGGGGAAAATCACACCTATTTATACATTGTAGAAACATTCAGTACATACGTCGGAAGGGAAATGACAAAAGGAAATACAAAACCGCATACTTGGGTATGTAAAAGGAACTAAGGCCTATGGTTCAAAGGTCACTACTATACCTTTCCCAGAGCCTAACATCAAAATGGTTCTTAATTCACCTAACACCTTTAATCGGACTTCTCAGAAGAATAGCTTGAGTCGTCCTTTCCATCATCTCCCTCATCTTCTAGATTGTACTCCAAAAAAGTCTCAGATAGTATGTTCTCTAAAGGATCTTCAGAGTCTTCCTCAGTTTCCTCTTCTTCTTCAGCTTTTGCTTCGTCTTCTTCGTCAGTGGTCTCGATCGCATCAGCAGAAATCTCTACATAATTCATATACTTCGCAGAAAACAGTGGAGACTTTGGCACTTCAGATATGTTTCTTGAACCTCCCACGGATGTTGGGTTATCCACTTCAATACTTGGTCGGGACGGATGACACTAAGTTGGAATTACTTCCCATGGAACATCCTCAGGCAGCAGAGGTCCCATCAAGCTACTGTTACCCACTTGATGAAATCATGTCTCAAAACGATGGGGTTGTAGTTCCAGCTTTCCTTATCTATCCAAACAGTTGTGCGCTTCCTGACATTCGTGATACCCTTTCGATAAGGAAACTCATCAAAAAGGGAGGTCATCTCTTTTGGATCGCCCAAGCGGATTGGCTACATGGCTAAGGCTTGGGGTTTGAAACGTTTGTCCCACTACGGGGTGAGATCGACATTTCAGAAAGTGAAACCTAACTCTATACCTCAATACTAATCCTACCAGACCACACGCAAATGCCACTCAAATGCAAAAGAATAAATAACGCAATGACACAAGGCATCACACGACGACAATATCAATTAACAGGCATTGATAATCAGTACAAACAATCATGCTCAATTCTTGGGTCCCAATATGCAATTACATGCACCACATACACCACAACCACCGCTTCTCGTCCATCCACATACTCCTCTGGCACTCCTGCCACCTAACATCTCCGGGGTTACAGACCAAACGATGTCCATGTACCACTAGGGTTACAGGCCAATCGGTACTCTCCAGGCTTACAGCCACTCAATGCCACCGGGTCATCGGATCAATCGGCATTCTCATTCTCATTCAAGCTCACCACCCTCGGATACCACCGAGGTCACAGACCAATCGGTATCCTCAACACATTTCTCATTTAGATCACAATGACATCATAACACACACAATTCAATTTATAAAAAGTTTGTCAGTCAATCATTTCATTTAATAACTCACCCAGCAATGTCCTAGCATTCAGATAAAGGTTTATGAGACACTTACCTTGATTAAATATCACAATGTCACACCAAACAACTCTCTTTAAAGTCACAAGTATAGAATCCCCCACGAATTCTTCTTCAACCTAAAAAGATTAACCAATCTTGAGTCACGAACCATGGAATGCTCACTTCCATTAACTCAATCTTTCTCTAGCCACGTCATTAAGAATTCAAGACACATTTTCTAACAATTGAATACATGACAATTTTTACTTCCAGTCCTTAATGTATTCGGTTCACATGGTCATATCCATAATAAGTCATAACTTAGAGGTTTATGCACTAATTTTGCCATAAATCACCTCTAAACCTCAATCCACTTCTCACACTTCTTATTGACACTTCACAATACATCAAATAGAGCATTATAAATCCATTTGAAGATCAAATGCTCCTTAAACTGTCTTCTGAGTAGTTTTCGATTAAGGTATAATTGGAGAGGAAAATGTAATGAAATTGAGGGGGATGGTATACACAGCCGATGAGGGTTTTTGGCATGTTATTTCACATAAATTATTGGTTTGAAATTGATTAGACTTGGTTAGGTGGGTAATAAATGCTTGGGTCTCTCAAAGGTTGACATGTGGCACTTGTTCAATAATACAAACCAAGCTTTGACTCATCCTTTGACTCCTTGCTCACCAATTTTCGGCAGCCAATAATGGAGAGGGAATGATCATTTTGTACTTCTTGATTTCTTAAGGCAAAAAAAATAGTCGAGTGGTAATTTTGCACTTTCAGTCCAAACTTCACATTTTCAATTCGAAATTACCATTTGGCGAGACGTCATCAGATTCCTATCCATAATTGGAATTCCCTATTTTCAATTGCCAATTTTGAGCTTCCATTTCATGATCATTTGTCCGTCGATCGTAACTCCAGTTTGTCTCAAACTAATGGGTAGTTTTTGCAAACGTTACGCGTATCGACTCTACGATTCTCATCACACTTAGGAAAACTCAAGTTATGACAGTCTTGATTGTCATGTAATTGAGAGGGTTCATCGGTAGTTCCAATGGCTTAGATCATCATAGTTCGATTTAGGAAAATTTGCAAATTACACATTGGTTAAGCGGCATCACCCGCGACCCGATCGTATAACACTAGCATTGTATTCCTTAATCATTATCTGATCGGCCTTATTCGCTCTAAATGGTCCATCGACAATCGTCATTTCCTATTTCGAGTTTCCTAGGTCCACGTACCTTGTCACGTGTTAGCCTTTCCCTTTTGATCAGTTTACTTAAGATTGATCAGATCTGAGCAAGACAAGACTGAAATACATCGTAAAGTACATTCACATTCAATAGCCTCAAAATGACAGGAAATTCAGAATGTCACATAAGCCTTTGACTCTTTGACCAGCCTCTTCAGCTTCATCTTTAACCTCCCGACCCCAGCGGAATGGACGGCCGAGAACCTTCGGCTACGATTCAATGGTGTAACCTCAATGGAATTGCACAAGACTGACACCAATCGACTTGTCTCAACATTTCGCATCATATATCTCAGAATTAACACATTTCATCCACAGAATCAAATGCAGGCAAGCTTGAACCAGTATGGGTATAGCTACTCCAATCGTGCGATTCATGGCATCTCTAGTCAATTCATCGACACAGAAGCATCACAAGAGGTTTAGAATACTTACCTCGAACTTTGATTGAGCTCGCATGACCTAGATTTGGCTAGCCGACTTTGAACAGTGATCGTCAATGGAGATCGAGTTTGGGAGACTCAATTCGAGATATTCAAGCAAAGTCGATGCAAAATGAAGATGTGATGATGGTCATTGATGCTTGGGGATCAAAACGCTCACGTAAAATCAAAGAATGATGGTTGGATATCAAATCCGCCATTGATGCACTGTAAGAAAGTTTTAAAGCTGAACTCACCTTTTTCGGGATTATAGATGGCCCGGCTAGTGGCGATCGACTCCTGAAGCTTCAGGCAAGCTTCAGACGACTCTTAGAAGCTTCAATTGGCCTAGAAGAGCCCAACCAGTGCCCCATAGGTTCGAGCTCGAGCCTTCGACAATGGCGAGGGAAGGCGAGCTCTCTCTCTCTCTCTCTCTCTCTCTCTCTCTCTCTCTCTCTCTTTCTCTCTATTCTGTTCACCCTTAGCAACATAATGAATCCATCCTTCAACAGAAAGCCCTCCCAAAAGGCTATATACCAATTTAATTTCTCACTCAATCGATGGAGGCTTGCCAAAATGGATTCACGTGCTGTCACGTGCCAAATGGCATGCCGACAACGACAGAATTGGTTAGGAAATCGTTCAATCCTCGTTAGGAGCTCTGGCAAGTCCTATTTAGCGCGAATTGGACACGGATTTGAGCCAAGTTCGAGAAGTGTTGATTTCGCAAGTCCATGTGATTGACTGGCCAATTGCTTTCTTTCCTGACGACGTCGAGTGGTGTTGCGAGTGTCAATCGACAGGGAAGGATACGGGCAACAATTCGCCCACCATTGCGTGTTCGATTATTCGTGAATTGGTCTTCAATTTGAGGATCAAAATTGCCCTAAGGAATGTTCATTTGCGCGGAAGCTTAGGGAAGAAGATGACACTATAGCGAACAAGTTTGACCGGTATGACAGGGCGGTCTGACCGGTTTAACCGGTTGGAATCGGTTATGACTTGTTTTTTCAAAATTAACCCTAATTTGTGTGGGATTTTTGCAAATTAAACCTCATAATCGAACTTGGAGTATGAATATTATCTAAAAATATGATTTTTCCCAAAAGTTCATATCAATTTATATAAAAGCCTTAAATTTGTCCTTAATTACAATTCGAGAAATTATGAAATTGAAGGCTCAAATGATCAAATTGGACCAAATTACCCATGCCAATCGATTTAAGATGATGAAATACACTGGATAGGAGCTTCAATTGACAAAGGTAGCCCTTGAATTGAAAATAATTTTAATTATGCCCAAATTCAAGGACTAAATTGCAATAAAATATGCAATTTTGCCCAATTCATGCAATTGGGCCATTTGTACAAATAATTGGGTTAAATTGCAATGAAGAAAAATTATATTGAATGTTAAGACCCTAAAAATGCCTAAATTACAAATTAAAAGACTCAATTGACATTTTTTTTACCAAATTTAATCATACGTGTAACAAAGGAACACATAAAATTGAACTTGAATTTGGGCTTTTTATGAGATAAAAAATACAAGAGAATTAAAATAAAAATATTGACTATTTGTTCATATTTTTGTGACCTCAAATGCTATTTTTCTTGAATTTTCAAGTGTTTTTCTATTTTCTAAAAATATTAAAAAATGTGAAAATGATGAAACATTATTTTTTTGTCAAAAATGGTTCTTTGAGATTCGACAAGGCCACCAAAGTTGATTTTGTAATTTTTTGACTTTTTATGGATTTTTTAATAAAATTTTTAAAAATAAACTGAGAAGGACTTATCGAAAATCAGGTGTCAACATTCGCCTCTCCACGTGCCACAACATAAACCCTTTCTTGTGCTGGGGGTCGGTTCAAATCATTCTGTGGAACTACTGCCGGTAGTCCTGCATGCGGTTGCTGTCCTTGTGGTCGGCTTCTTGGATTTAACTTGGACAATTCCTTATTTGATGACCCAACTGACCACACTTAAAGCACACATTCGTTCTACTTGGGCATGGCCCGTTTCTATGTCTTTTTCCACAAAGGTGACAGTTTTAATTCGATTGGTGCAGCGGCTTTCCAATATTCTTCCTGACTGGGGGAACAAAACATCTATCGCTTGACAGCAGCCTCTTGCCAATCTGGCGATTGTCTCTAGACGGGGTAAACCGTGATCCAGATGCGGTAGCTCTTTCTCTCATATCCCTTTCAATCATCTAACTCCGTTCATATATCTCTTTGTAGGTTTTCAGGTTCATGGCCACCATCTGACTATGAAGATTTGGCCTCAATCCATCCGGAATCTTCGCCCCTTCTCCTGTGGATCCTCAATCGATATTGGTGCATACCTCGACAGTCTGGCAAACTCGGCATCATATTGATCGACAGTCAGTTATTCTGACGCAGCTGTTGGAATTCTACCAACATCTTTTCTTGAGCAGTCTCTAAGAAATACTTATCATTGAATGTAGCAGTGAAGGTAGCCCAAATGAGGGCGGTGCCTTCTGGAAAGACCCCATCTTTAGTGACACTCCACCAGTCATGAGCGGTACCCTCTAGTTGGTAAATCGCTAGAAACACTTTTTCCTCATCTGTGCACCTCAAGACCTCGAAAGCTTTTTCTAGCTTCTCAATGCATCTAGGAGCCAACTTTGGGTCTCTAGTGCCATCGAATTGAGTTGGTTTTAACTTTATGAGTTGCTCTACAAGCTGACCCATTTGTCGATTCGCATTTCCATCTCCTTGGGCATTACCGGCCTCATTACCTTGGCCATTATTCCCATCATTTTCATTATTTCCATGGGCTAGGTTGGTAGCAGCAACAACAGCCTCTACAGCTTGGGCGATAGCAGCATTTCGGTCTTGGGTCTGCCTATCCATCAAATCTCCAATGCGCTTTAACGCTCCAATGACCCCATCCATTCTAGGGTTTTCCACTACTTGTGGCCTCGAACTAGAAGCTCCTCTTAAACCTTTATTCATGTTGCTCATTCTTGCTAAAACTCACAATACTTGAATCACTATAATTCCACCAAGGAATTAAAGACTTAAGTCATCTACTCCAGTACAGTAATTCTATGCTACTCAGCAAGGCAACGGTTACAATTAACACAACCAATCACTCAACCACATTCAAGAGTGCACAATCGGAGATTCACGATCATATCTTGAATATAGTCACATCCGGAACTCATTGCAATCAAAACCAGTCATTTGTTCACAACCATGCATTCAACAACAACATTCAGCACTAAGTATAAAGCTTGATGGTCTTATAGTCACCCACAATGATGCCAACCCAAGATGCCAATCACATGCGCCAATTCAAATGAAATGCATTTCGTGCTTAACTCTAGCGAACCTCCTAAGGTCTCGCTGCCCAGTCATCCCAAAGTCATCACCTCTTATCACTCCAACCATTAACCAACTTGGATCAAGCTAACCTTGCCCTGATATTATTTCGACGGGGATTGTCACGCCCCGCGATCCTTTGCGAGCACGCCACATCCCACTTATTTCGTTTTCAAGTTAGAACTGGACGGCCATGACACACGTATGAATATACATGCACATGTGGAAACAAAAATAACTCCATACACAAATAAAATAAGACAATTTAGGACAACAACAACTCCACATAAAATAAGGCATCATAGGTTATTTACAAACGATCGGGATTACGGACAAAATGCAAAATAAGGGTCGAGGGAAACTATGGGCCACAACAAAAGACAACTCCATGAATCCCACCATCACGCCAGTACTCCAAGAGGTCATCCAAAAAGTCTAGTCCCTCCTAAGGCCACTAGTCGTCATCACTACCTTTAGCTTCGTCTTCATCTTCGACGGGGTTATACTTGGTGAAGCTCTTAGAACCAAACTCCATGGGATCCTCCTCTTTGTCGTCCTCGGATGCAGATAGCTCTATGACTTCAATGTCTTCCTCAATGATTGGGTTTTCTCAGGGACATTCTTAGACCCGACTACAGAGTTATCTCTCTCGACCTCTATAGCAGCTGGATGATACAATGGCGAGATTGCATCCCTGAGTATCTTAGAAGGTTTCAAAGATCCAGTGGTTGTGTTCTCAGTACGAAGGTACCAAGACTCATAGCGATGCGGTTTCCAATTTGGTTCCCCTTCATCAACCCAAATAGTAGTTCCTTTCCTTACGCCCTATCCTCGTCAATATTTAATTCATTGACAAATGTGTCCATATCCATTAGGATAACCAAGCGTATAGGGAACATGTTCAGGGCTTAGGGTCTGAAAAATAAATCCTACGACAGGGTGAGATTACATCTCAGCAAGCTAACCCTGAACCTAGACAAAGTAGTCTGCAATAACTCATCAAGAAAATCTCACATGGCACTCAAAGCATCATAACAAATCATCATGATTGGCATAAAACAATTACAATTCAAATACAATCATAACAATAAAACCAAGCTTCTCGTACTAGTGCAATATCAAGTTGATATACTAGAAATTAATCTAAATTTCCCATTTCAATGGCTAGGTCCGCGACAATACGCCTCAGGTTAAAAACAATTGACAACTCGAGTTCTAATGCATCAGGTTTTAACGCCACTTTAATATTCGTGTCGACACATATCAAGTCTATCCCGTGTTCTGACGTATTAGGATATAAATCGACCTCGCGTTCTAACACTTCAAGATTCGATGTGCCATTAGGCTCTCAAGTCAATCAATTAGGGATCACTTTCATAAAACATGCTTCTCATAGCTCAAGGGCTCATAAGCTATATCTCATCTTTCAAACGACTTCATGATCAAGTATAAGTCAACTTGATGAGCATGGCACAACTTGCACAACGTGACAATCAGTCTTACCAATTCAAGTATAAATTTCACACATTTGTCACTCAAGAGCCAAGTACCACACGGCCAATCAAGGACACATGCCACCCAAAAATCCACATGCCAATTCCAATCAAGAATTTCACAATATCACCTCATGGCACGCAACTATGGTTCGGCTCACACAACCACATTCGGTATCAATCAATCCAAGCACAATTCGACTCACAAAATTTACCAATCTAATCTCAAACTTGTCCCTTAGTACCCTAACGTCCTAATAAGGGTGTAGGGTTTGCTTACCACGCCAATTGAGCTAGAAAAATCCACCGATGATAGTCACAATGCTCAGTCCTCAACCGGCCAGAACAGGGCAATACACGACCCTAAGGAAATTCCACAATTCAACCATTATGACCCTTATAATTTCCATTCTTTCACGCTACCACTTTGCTAATACATCGTATTACATTCTAGGATGCCTTACCAAAAGTTTCGAAGTAAGGCGACACCTCAGCAAGCCCTCAATGGCTCGATTCAACTTTGTCTGGTGTAGGGCAGTGTTCGGTTCCTAGGAGAATCACACCAAACAGCCATTATAACACCTCTAAACTTCATTCCATCAAGCATACACCTTGCCAACATATTAATCTTCGTCCCTAGATGTCTTACTGTGAGTTCCAAAGCAAGGTGACACCTCCACGAACCTCCAAATGGTTTGTTTCCAAGCCTGCAGCAGGGGGTCAGATTCTGCCCTTGCAAGATCGTGTAATTTCACCCATTAAACCTATCTCAACTCCAACAAATCTTTAATCTCAGCTTGCTGCATACTTAAGCTAGGTGTTAGAAGGTCTTACCGTAAATTGGAAGTCAATTGAGCTCTTTAAATCGGCACAAGTTCGCTCTCTCGTAAATCGAGTCCGGCAGAGACCGGTTCTACTCTCAGTGGCCAAACGGCACGATCGCGGCGACGAATGGCTGAACGGTGACCAGAAGGTGGTAGAGGAGAAACTAGGGGAGATTGCGGTGGTCGGCATTCCCGTTAGAGGTCGCCGGAGAAGTCCGTCAAGTGGAACGAAGCGGTGGGTAGCGGCTGGTTAGGCGAGAGGCTCCTATTAACACATGACTTTCGATAAATCTTTTTTAGTTTGTTTTTTTTAAAAAAATTCATAAAAAATTAAAAATTTTCAAAATCAACTTTGGTGGCTTTGGCCAAGCCTAAGGAACTATTTTTGAACAAAAAATAATTTTTCATATTTTTCACATTTTTTTAGTATGTCTAGAAAATATGAAAATACTCGAAAATTCAAGAAAAATAGCATTCGAGGTAAAAAAAATATAGAAAAATAGTCAATATTTTTATTTTAATTATCTTGTATTTTAGACCTCATAAAAATTCAAATTCAAGTTCAATTTTATGTGCTCCTTTGTTACACGTATAATTGAATTTGATTTAATTAAAATGTCAATTGAGTCTTTTAATTTACAAAATTTGGTATTTTTAGGATCTTGACATTCAATTTGATTGTCTCTCATTGTAATTTAGCTCAATTGTTCGCACAAATTGCTCAATTGCATAAATTGGGCAAAATTATATATTTAATTGCAACTTAGTCCTTGAATTTGGGCATAATTGAAATTACTTTCAATTCAGGGGCTACCTTCACAAATTGAAACCACTGCCCTATATTTTTCATCATTCTGAATCAATTGGCATATGTGGTTTGGTATAATTTGACCGTTTTAGCCTTAAATTTCACAATTTCCTGAATTGCAATTAAGGACAAATTTGGGGCTTTTGTAGAAATTGACATGAAATTTTGGGCAAAATCACATTTTTAGATAATATTCATGTCCCAAGTTCGATTATGAGGTTTAAATTGCAAAAATTCCCCATTAATTTGGGTTAATTTTGAAAATTTCAAGTCGAAACTGGTTCGGACCCGTCAGATCGATCGAACCGGTCCGCTATAGTATCATCTTTAACCTCAGAATTCCCGCGCAATTGAACAAAACTAGGTCGAATTTTGTCACCAAAATTGGCTGACCAATTGACAACAATTGAAGGAGCGTTGGTAGGCGTACTGTTGCCCTCACCCTTACCTGTCGATCGACGATTTTGCCTCTCAAAGGGTAAATCGCCTTCAAAATTCCAAAAAAATTCTGAAAATTCTCGAAAAATATAAAATGGATTGGTTTAGTGACCAATCTTATTTCCATTATCTTTTGACTCCATATTTCATCTGAGATGATAAATTTGCCCTTCTTGGGCAAATTGTTCCAAAATCCTTCAAAATTACGATTTTGCCCATCAAGGGTAAATCATATCAAGAACACTCCTGAGCTTTGATTGATGTTTCTTTAGGCTAATAGGGTATTACTAGGGATGCCACGCTGTATTCATGTGATTTATTATCATGTTTTGGATCATTGATTTGCTTACTTTCATTACTGATTGTGAGTGCTAGGGTAGTCACTCCTATTTGCATGAACTTCTAGTTTTAGGGTTCACACCCCATTCATCTGCATGAAATCTTAGGGTTAGATAAATCATTCAGCTTAGGTGCCAAAAGGGCGTCAACTCTGATAGTTGGCGTAACAAAGTTCACGATCCCATTTCTCTAGCTATCGCAGAATCGAATAGAATGCTTCTAACTATTTGATAGAGTTTTCGATTGTACCCTTCGCAAAACGATTGGTGGTGACTCCTTGGCATGTACACGTATCACATGTCACCGGATCACACTGAAAGTCGACCACGTATTCCATCGTTATGACTTGGGTAACGGGCCTTGGGAGAGGCCCGCGTCCGACCAGGCGGGACGACCCATTAACCCCCTCGCTCTGATGCCAAGAACCCACGAGAGGGTCACGACAGCTCCCACAGCCAAGGGAAGAAGAAGAAGAAAAAGAAAAAGAAAAAGAGAGAGAGTGAGGGGGAGGTTTGTCGAAATCAAAATGGGAGGGAGAGAGAGGAAGTCTTCCTTAATCCCATTGGTCAACATGAAGAAAGGTAATTGGGAAGTGACTAGAGTTAATGCTTAGTGGATAACTTTGTTCTCGTAATGAGACTTGTCATATATCAATTGATATCTTGAACCCATTTGACCAATATGCCCCTAAATTTTCGACCAACAAAAGGGAAGGGCAAATGACTAAAATGCCCTTGTTCAATCCTTAAGGCATGAATACCCTTCTAGGGGCAAAATGGTAATTTCGCACGTCCAGTCCGAAATTTCACTTTTCCAATATTAATTACTCTCGATGAGGCGACATCCAGTACTTATCCAATGTTGAAATTCTTCATTGTCTGATATCTAATTTCGAAATCTCATTTCATGGTCAGTTTTCCGTTAATCGTAACTTCAGTTTATCTCGAACTAACGAGCGGTTTTTGTAGACATTACGCGTATCGATATAGTGATTCTCATCACAGTCAGGGTTATTCACGGCGACTTTGGTTGTCATGTAATTGCGAGGGCTTATCGCTAGCTCCAACGGTCTCGATCGTCAGAGTTTGATTTAGAAAAGGTTTGCAAGTCATACGTTGGTTAAGTGGAATTACCCGCGTTCCAATCGCATAATGCTAGCAATGAATTCCACAATCGTTCTAAGATTGGCCTTTATTGGCTCTAAATAGTCCATCGGCAATACTTATGGTCAAAGCGTCATTTCTTGTTCGAGTTTCCTAGGTCCACATACTTAGTCCTGCGTTGGACTTTCTCTTTTTTCTTTTGGTCAGTTGCCCGAGGTTGATCAAGTCCGAGCGAGATATAAATGAAATATATCCATAGATATCATTTCATTCAATAGTCTCGAAATGGTAAGAAATTCAAAATGTCACACTGACCATGTTTTCTCAAGAGTTTTTGCATTCGATTGTCGGTGCTAGAACCAACGGTTGGTAGTGACTGCTTCACCTCTGAAATCTTTATTTGACTAAGGATTAAAGAGTAAAAGAACGAACTTCTCCAATATGATTATGTTGTTCACAATGCTGCGGCATCGTTTAGTCTTCGCGTACCGACATCAGCACGATATTTGACCATGCTTTCCTCCGCGTAAAATTAACTAATCTCCCCAAAACAGAATGCCAATCCTTTGTTGATTCTCGCACATAAGATCTTCAATGATAGTTTTAATGCGACATTGCCAAGGGCATAAGGTCCAGAAATTTTAAAGAAAACGCGTGCCGCTAGCGTCAGTCAGCTTATTGTTCTAAAATCTTCTAATTCAATGGGAAAGGATGAGAACTATTATGATACGATAGTTCGTATGTCTCGCATGCATGTAAATGTCACTTTAAGTTCAGTACATCGCCCGTCCACAAGACATGAAACATGATTTGAAATGAATTTTAAAAAAAATTATAAATAAGGATTTAACGCTATCAATTTCTTAAATAAAGGCTCACAATGGATTTTATTTCAAATAATATCCCGAATTACCTTCATTATTTTAAAAAGGAGCCTAGAGGAAAAGCATTTTTGTCCTTTACTTTTTGCCATTTTTTTCCTTTTCTTTACTTTTTATCTTTTTTCCCTCTTCCCTTCTCTAGTCATCGTCGGCCTCAGGCAATAGCCACCCTTGCCCTTTCTTAAGCTGGCGAGGGTCTTCCTCCCAACCCTACCGTCACTCGGTGCCCATGACCCTTGCTTGAGTCTAGCAATGGACGGGAAGGGAAAATGGACAAAAGAAAAAATAAATAAAAGAAAACAAAAAAAGAAAAAACTACGAAAAAAAAAGTAAATGATGAAAATGTTATTCGATGAAGTCATTCTTCAAAACAATGATCACATTTTATATTCTTATTAAAAGTACGATCCACTGTCAAGTTATTATTTTAAAAAAATAATGACATTTCATGTAGTTATTTGAAATTTTCTCTTTAAAATTTTTTGGATTGCCAAGTTCTAAGGCATCTAAAAGGGTGTACGAAACATGGCCATCTAGTAATATCTGGCGTTGATGTTGCCCCTGGCTAGTCCGTCGACGTAAATGTTGTCGTTCGTGATGTTGTTTTTCCTTACAACGAAGTTAATGTCTTCAGCTTCATGTGCGCAGAGATCGTCATTCGAAAGGATTTCTAGAAGACTGGGATGCATGGTAACATATCCTAGAGAAATTCGTTTAGTAAAGTCACTTTCGAAAGAGAAAGACGTTTGATAAAAAAATTGACTTATAGTAGAATTTTCTATTTTTTGTTAAATTTTTCTACTTCTGGTTGAGTTTTTGGCTAACTTTGAAAAGTAAAAAAAAAATTACTTCTCGATTTCAGAATTACTTCTTCGATCACACCTGTCTTCGCCGACCACCATCGCCGGTGACCATAGCCCGCCGGCCACAGAACGCCACCGCCACGGCCGCCCGCCTCCGGCCTACTGCCCATCGTCGGTTGCTGACAATCGCTACCTACCACTGACGCCGAAGATTTTGTTAATAACGTTTCAAAAGTAAAAATTTTCAATCGTTACTAGACGAATTCCTCTAATCAGAAGTCAATCTGAAGCAGAAGTAGAAAAGTCAGCTTCTGCTTTTGAGGAAAAGTAAATGAACAAATTCTAGTCATAAGTTAATTTATGATTGAAAAGTATTACCATGCGCGCCCTTACTATTTTGTGCATATTTGATTTCGCTTCTCAAGATCATCAAAGCAAATCACACGGCACCCTTACTTATTATATACATATAAATGTCAATTCAGTCATCATCCTTTAATTTCGTCAATCCAATCTTAATTTTTTTTTGACAATTTACCAATTAAATCTCCTGGCCCATTTAGCCCCAAAAATGCGTACGTGAATACTCAGTCAACGTTGCATGACGGCTAGAAAAATTCCGCGTTTGGGTGAAAATTTTGGAGTATTTTAGTCATTAGTTAAGCGTACATTTGATTAAAATAATTCTAATGGAAATAAAAAAAATTATAGTGGAAATATGATTCAGAATGTTTACGTTTGGCTGGTTTGGAGTTCCCTTTGAGAAAAATAAAATAATCCAAATACCATTATAACTCTCGTTGAGCTTTTTCACATAAGAACCCCCCACCCCCTCCTATTTTCTCTTTTATGACAAGTTGATGTTTTATCCTGAAAGGAACTACATTGTTGCAATATAGAAGGATCGATCCACTCAAATGAAAATAATAATAATAATAAAAGATTGATTTATGCACCTAGCTTGATGGCAATGGCTAATTTTATTACTTAATAGTGGATTTGTCTCATGAAAATGAATGATTCAAGGTATATTATTCTGAAATGTTTATATCGCTTCAAAAATGAATGAATGACAAATGTTATGGTCATCCAGAAAAATGTCTAGATATAAATTATCATTGACAACGAAAGTATTTTTCATTGACTAATTATTTCAAGCGACACAATAATTTCAATTTTTTTCACAATAAAATTTCTTTTCAAGCTTTTCCTTCTCTTGTATGAGAAAATTCTGTTTTAGAAAAAGATATCAAATAAATGCCCAAAGTTCCATCATTTTCTCGAATAAGGGTGTGAAATGGATTTTATTACAAATAAAGGCCTCAAGTGCCATCAATGTTTCAAATAAGAGCATTAGATATTATTTCAAATAAGAGATTGAAGTGGCCATGTCAATCTAAAAAAAGTCACCTCACTCGTTGATTAGGGGGACTATTGTCATTTACTTTTTTTTAAAAAAAAATTACTCTTTTTTCTATTTTTTTAAAAAATTAAGAAATAGAAATATAGGTAGGAGGCCATTGGGGTCACGGTCCTCCTCCGAACTTGGCGAGGGTTGTAGCACTCGCCTTTGGTCGGCGACCAGCTATCATTGCCACCCAACTGCAGTAACCACAAATGAGAGGGCAGCCCTCTCTTGACTGATTTTTTTTTTTTTACTTTTAATTTTTTATTTTGAATTTAATTTAACAAAAAATTATATTAAATTTTTATTTTGAAGAAAATGCCCTTGATGGGTCATCAATTTCAAGCCCTTGTTTAAAATAATCATGACCATTTGTGACCTTTATTTGAAATATAGAGCACTTCATGCAATTATTTAAAAAGACGAGGACACTTTGATTTGTTATTTGGAATTTTCTTTCTACTTTATGAGTGAATGTGGATAATTTTCATGAACTAGGATAATATTATCCACGGTCAACCACCTTGCATGAATGCTCACACGAGATATTTTAGTGAGGAGAGGAGGGGCCCATCTTTTTGCAGTTTAAAATAATTTATCGGATGCGCTTTTATATGGGTCCATGACTCCATGCAATGGAATAACTTTATTGATATTAAAAATGCAACAGAAAAAATTGCATAATTTGTGTAGATTATGCTGACAATAAGTAGATCATCTAAAAGTCATACGCATATCCACATCAATTCTTTACACGATTCATTCATTCAAGTGGCGGTGAGAGAAATCGAAACAGAAATGTTTAATAGGGTAGAAATAAGGGATAATACAAACGTAGATATCCATAAACAAGGCATAGTTATCATAGATTGGAAAAGAAAGCATAAATTAAGCAGGTGCCATCACAAGGTTCAGAGCTACTTTAAACATCAATCAACAGGATGATGCAGAAATGGCCATCCATTTGCACCAGGCGCCAAACCAAGCAGCAGTTTGACTTTGGGGAGGTGATGATTTAGTGGCAATTGGTGGCATTTGTCTTTATTATATATTCCATTAGGAATTGCAGATTTTTTGGTACATCACGTTCATGCATTCACAATTCATGTAACGGTATTGATACTCTTGAAAGGTGTTCTATTTGCTGGCAGTTCTCGTTGACAGTTGTTAATTCGTCAATCATTGGATTAACAAAAACACAGAGTAAGGGAGGTACAAAAACTCTGCACGACGGATTGCTAATCCGACGATTTCATCCACCGCCATCAGAAGGCATAAAAACTAAGCCTTGATCCTCTTCATCCACCGTTTGTCATTAGGCTTTCTCTTCAACAAGCCCCGAAAATGGAGCCATCGCTCCAGGCATTTGACCTGTGTCAAGCAGGAAGATGGTGGGGACTTTCTTATTCCAAAAATACCGAAAACAGTTTTCGAACGTTGCTCTTGAGATTGAAAACAATATTTTGCTTCTCTTTTAAAGCCAAATGCACACTCTTTAAAGCTTATTATGATAGGCAACAGCATATAAACATACAAGATTTGCCTGCTCCTTTTCAAAGACCTAGTGATTATCAATGATAAGTCTCTTTAATTTCTTCTCTTTCCTGTTAGTTCCTAACTATTTTCAGCTTCTGAGCATTTCTCTATAACCCTATATCCCTATTACTAGGCGAAAACAAGAAGACAAATTAAGCGTCCCACAAGAGCCATAACAAGAGGAATGTGGAGATGCGCATACCTTGTGCAACTTCTGTATTGCGTCCAACAAGTGCCATCACCTCTTGCCGAACTCTTCCTAGAACTAGAAAAATCTCTTCAATTTCTTTGCTCAGCTCTTCCACCTCTGACACTTTCTCCGGTGGAAAACATATTCCTTCTTCGGTTGCCCGCACTACACTCCAATATTCTCCTTTTGTCCTCCACCACTTCGACTTTAGCTTGTTCATCTCCGCCAGGCGTCTGAGGGCGAGTGCTCTCACGTTTCTTCTGCGAGATGTCATCCTGTTGGCAAGCCCACGGATACCCGGTTGACTCTCAGCCCGTGCAACTTCGTTCCAATATCCTTCTTCTACCTCCCTCCACTGCCACTTTAGCTTGCCCATGTCCGTTACGCGACTGCTGATGAGTTCTCGTAGCTTTCTTTTGAGAGATATCAGTCATGTCGGCAAGCCTATTGGTTTCTCCCTCCTCCGCATTAAGTGGCCGTGGCAAGTTGGCCAAAGCAGGAAGAGACTGATTAGGCGAATTCGTCTCAGGCGATGGAAGAAAGGCTGATGAATCCGCACCAGAGCTCAGGTACGGCATTGCAGCGAATGAAGTCTCTCGAGAAGCATCTTCGTTGATCGCAGTGACGGCCTGATGCGAACCCTGTGTAAGGTTGGATGAACCTTCCTCATTGCCTTGTCTGTTGCTCGATTCCACCCCCCCCCCCCCCCCCTTTCACCCTTCAGCGCCTCTAGGGCTTCTGATCTGCCATCCGTCATCGAAGACCTTCCAGACCTTCAACCCCTGATCACACCCTTGACTCCGGTTACAGTAAAACCTTTACTGCCCGGGTTCGACTGCCCGCTCAATTTGATCCCGTTCGCCTGGAAATCTGAAGCGGCGAGATGAAAGAAGGAATAAGAACGATGAGAGAAGAAACCTTAACTATAGAAAACCCTAGAAACCCAGAGTGCCCTCCATCGTGCAGCCTCAATGCTCCATGCTCGTCACATCCGCACCGTCCGTTTTGAAGCAAGCAAAAACCAAAATTAAGGAAGAAACTTACATCTGCAATTTCGAAATCGCAAATCAACGTCCGAAAAATTATTTAGTAGAACATATTCGGAATTACTAAAGATGTTTCAAAGCTACCAGCTAATTTTGGATACATTTTTTTTATTTCTTTTAATTCGTCAAATTACTAATATGTCTGAGAAAAACTTTCTTTCTTGATCTAAAAAGTTACTGCTGATTATTCTTATTCTACACGAAAACTTACTTTTCTGTATGAAAAGTTACTGAAGATGTGTTGAAAAAAAATTATTTCATGATTGCTTGATTTAGATATTAGAGTTTTGATTTTTTTTTATAGCAAAGTACAATTATCACAAATGTTCACCCATATGGCAAGTGATTTTTTTGTTGCGAAATAGCACTTACGCTTGGCCAAAAGCATATTTTTAGTGTCAAAAGTTATGTACGGAGATCAATTTGGTGCCAAAAGTTTTAATCGGATCAATTTAGTGCTAAATCGAAGAAAAAATTATCATTTTGGTGACTTCGGCCAAAATTGCCATGTGGCATTTTTAATTAATTTTTTTACTTTTAATTGGCATTATTTTAAGAAAAAGAAGTACACATTGGTTCCAAGTGACTTCAAAATTCAGAAAAAATAAAAACTAACAATTTTTTTAAAAAAAATAAGAACTTTATCTAAAATAAATTAAAATAAAATTGAAAAAAAGAAAAAAGAAAAAAAAAGGCGAAGTAGCGATATCTTTCTTTCCATTATGAACGACACGCTTTGCCTGCTCCCTCTCGTGTCCACTAGCGCTCCTGTCTAGAGCAAAGTGAAGGCGAAAAAGCGCTACCGAAGCAGCATGAGCGGGCTTCTATTTCTATTGCTACGTAACAATAGAGCATAATATCATTTTGCGCCCACGTCTTTGAATTTGAGGGTAAAAAGCTTGCTTGTTATATGGGATCCGACATATCCAGCAGCGCGAAGCAGTCTTCCATTCTTTTCGGTGGCATCCTTCCGCAGTGGTGGCGAGTGGAGTGCCACAATCTCATTCATTATTTTTTATCTACATAGTTGCCCCACCATGATGGCCGAAGAGGGTGGGGCATAGAGGTCAGCAGGGCGAGGGGCTGCAAACCTTCGCCCAAATCTAGGCAAGGGTCACAACCCTCAGCCAGATCGAGCGAGTGCCGCCAGCCCTCACCCAGGTCTTAGCAGAGGGCCACCGTCGAGCCCCGACGGTGACTCTTTTTTACCATGCCCCCCTTGCTGGCCATCACCTGCGGCGGTGAGGGTTCCAGCAACCCTCATCGCCTACATTTTCTTTTTTCTTTTTTGAAATTTATAACTTTTTTCTAACAATTTTCAGCTTATTTATCAAATTATATGAAATTAAAAAAATTAAATTTTAAAAATAATATCACTGGACTGTCGGTGAGCAACGTCAGTCGAAAATATTAACAAAAAAAAGTGTCATGTTAGAATTCAAGCAGATCAAATCAGACTTGGCACCAAATTGATTATTTTTTAAAAAACTTGGCACTAAATTGATCTGATTGAAACTGTAGGTACTAAAGTGATCTCCGTACACTATTTTTGGCACTAAAAGTGTAGTTTTCTCCTTACGCTTAGCATTAACCAAAATCAAGAAGATCTAAATCTTATTTCAATGAAGTCGGCAAAGATTTAATTTTTTTTGGAAATAAGAGTAAAAGGGGAAAAAATAGAGAAAATTACTTTAAAATTGCAAAAATTATCTACCTCGGCATCGGTATCCATTTCAGTGACTTTCATTTATAATTGGCGGATGAACTTCCTTGAAAATGGGCCCCCTTGGCCTGCCCTGAGCTGAAATAAAAATGGGCCTGTTTGACCAACGTCCTTACATTAGAAAGTGCAGCTCCCCAACTTTGGGCTGGCCAAGATAGGCCCAACATTCCTATATATGTCTCAAATTATGGATGACCTTGGGCTATATATTGAATGGCTCCCAATGCATTCGGAGCTTTTAACAGTTAGGGATGCATTTGTTTTGAGTAAAAGTGTATTTTGAAAATTTGATTTTCTGGACTTCCTCCGACGAGATCTGACTTGAAACTTAATATTGACGCTTCTGTTGGTGGCACCCCCGGCGATGGAGCCATTGCCGGCGTGCTGCGGGACTCCAATGGAACCTTCGCGGACAGCTTTGTGGAAAACATTCGATCATGTTCACCAATTCAAGCGGAAGCGAGGGCGTTGCTGGAAGCATTGAAGTTTCCAGAGCATATGCATTTGAATTTGAGGAGAGGAGGAGAAGAGAAGATAATCATTTGAGTCTGACTGTAGTGCTGTGCTATCTGAAGTCAATGGGGAAACTGTGCTGGGAAGGGAGACCGACAATTTGCTGGTCCTCAACGATAATATCTCGGTAGCCTATGGTAGCCGTAGGACAAATCTATTTGCAGATTGGTTGGATTTGATTGTATTCCAGCTTCTTGGGTCTCTAGACCACCTCAACCACCACTTTGTTTAGACATTTCTTTTTTGGGCTCTTCATGTACGAACTCTTAATATTTGGCCTATAAAGTTATTCTTCTACGAAAAACAAATATCGGTAGAGTTTAGAATATTTGTGAACATGGATTACTCTACGTACAATTTTATGCGGTTACTACCATGATTTGGTGTTTGAGACTCTATTGGATTGAATTGGCCGTAAAGAATAATCCCCAGACCAGCATAAATGTGCGCATTATAGTACACTTTTAATTAATATAGACCAAGTGAGAGAATGTTAGACTTATCATAATGTGAGCTTATATTAATTGAGAATGTAATTGCTAACTTGGTCTAGTAAAGATTAGATATAAGGTTCTCAATGGGCCGAATATAGGACTGACTAGTGTGAACCAAGTTTGGCCCGGCCCGTGATGAAAGGGCCCCCTAGAAACTCTATAAATAGGGCTAAGACGCTCCTCTCTAGCCCCTATCCATACGTCATTTCTTCTCATGAGGATGAGAGAAGAGAATAAGAAAGGCTGCCTCATTGACTCCAGGCTTTCGATTGGTTATTAAAAGGAAGTACGTAAGCATTGGATAGTCAGAATTCTGCATCAAGATTGATGAATCTCAAATGAGATGCGCAAATTCCTTTTAACCATTACGGTGTTTCTAGATTCTAACTATGTTGATCCTGGAAATGCCGTAAAAAGTGTTTATAGCGGGTTACACTTTTGCATTACAATCTACACGAAAGATGTTTAAAATGGAGAAGTAAAGCTCCCTGTTTTTTGGTTGCTTTCTTCTATCATTAGTCAAGTGGACCTGACCGTTCACCAGGCTGTTCTTCACAAATTGTTAGTTCATGAGTGCTTTGTGCCCCTTCCCTCATGCTGTACGGGGACAAAAATAATAACAAAAAAAAGACTTTTTTAAAAAAAGTACCTTATCTTTCCCTTCATTTACACTTTGCACTTGTAAAACAATTATCATTTTAATGCATGATGAAACAAGAATGTTTCGACCAAAAAAAAAAATTATGTTGATAAATTTTGACTTTATAGAAGGATCCCATATCAACAACTTTCGGTACGCTATTTAGTACACCAAGCCTGTGGTAGATGCACTCATAGCAACACTTCTATTTCAGAAATCAACTTCTGACCACAGGTTAATTTTTTTACTTTTGTTTTTGTTGGGAAATTTCGTCAAATGAGATGAATAATGGAATCAGACTTTGAGGCGTGTAATTACTCTCTTTAAGAATTTATTTGCCCCACAACATTGTTAATGATTTCTAGCAAATATCCTCCAGGATACAACAAAGTTTCAACGAGAATAACAGATAACAATTCTGATATTTCTCTAGGATCTTTTTAGAAAACAATTGGAAACAAAGGCTATATTTCTCGTGTTCAAAGAACGAAAATTGAAAAAAGAAGTGAAGATAATTCTGAAAATGAACAGAACACTAGAATATATAATGAGAACGAACACATATTTTCGCGTCCGAAAAGTAGTTAATTCTCATACAACTTTTCGTGTCCAAACAGTTTGTTCAATCATACCTTTTTATGTATGAATAAGTAGTTATTTTCGAAGATACGCAAACATTCGAAAGGTTGTAAAAGTGTCGCTAACAGGCAGACTAAACTTGGCGTGCATGCTCAGTTCTTACATGACTGAACATAAGAAATGTATGTTACACGAAGAAGTATCAAGACAGTGGTGTGCACAAGCTCCAGTTGATCTAATTTTAGCAAATTTGAACTAGTTTGGAGAGTCAACTAATCAGAATCTTACTTTTGTGCTACAGTGAGGTTTCAAGCTAGCACAGCCCTTGTTGATTTTTCATTTGAGAGAATTTACATTGCCAAGTTCATACTGGATCGGTCTTCCTCCGCGATAGCACCGCTTTCGGTATGGCATCCCGCAACATCTCTTTCAACTCTTCTTCAGCAACACATGGCTCACCGTCGAACTCCATCGCAGAGAGAGAGAGGAATGACAAAAGGTTTTCGGCAAAAGAGTAATCGCGTCTGTATAATGTGGAATGAACTGTATAGACCTCTCAAATGAATCATAAGTCAAATACTAAATCAGAAGCCTGGACGAAACGGGATGACTACCAGCAAATATGTACTTTCGAAGTTCATATGCCCCGTTCCATGCTAGGACAAAGTTTTTATGTGCTTTATTTCAATAGTTTCTCTCTTCTGATCTTCAAAAATTTACTGCCTATTTTATGGGGAGATCGCCAAAATGCACTGAAAGAAAAAGAAAGAGAATTCATTTTAATTGAAGAACCATGTGAATCAGAAGCAAATGTACAGTCATAACATGACAGAGGAAGCTTCAAACAAGCAGCACGTAATTTTGAAAATACCTCCTTCCTTTCAGTTTCAAACCAAGCATTTCTTCGCATCCCGACCGACAAACAGGCGACTATCCTCCTTCCTATCGGGGTATAATATCAAGGAGAGCCATGCAACTGGTCTGACCTAGAGGCACCACGAACAGTAATCGCTAAACAATGCAATGCGAAGCACACGGAGAAGAAAGACAGTAAAGATGGCAAGTTTTCAAGGCAAAATCCTGGACGGAATACACAAGAAAGAACCTGCAAAATTCTGGACTTACCAGAAATCTGGCAACCTCCGTAGCATTACGAACCGCTATACTCTTGGCAGGTATATCAGTAGGAAACAAGATAGGCAACCTAAATCATTTACTCCCGAACATGTCAGATATGCTTTGAGGTAAAAACTTCTAAAGGAAGCAACTTAAGCTACGATTGGCACATCTAGTCAAGCAACTGTCCTGATCTAACCCAAAACATGTAATGAAAATTCACCTACCCAATAATCTTCCCACTTTAAATTTCTCAATGGGTGAAGCAAAATTACAGGGAAAGGATTTCAACTTGAAAAACAAGGGACTTACGGTCACTACACCGGTTGCAGCAACTAACGCCAGCTTCGCCAAACATCGCCGTGGCAGCATCATCCGTTACTAACGGAGTTAGCCCCAATGTCGACCACTTTGAGCACATCGATGTAATGAAGCAAGAACAGCTCTAAAATCACCAACCTATTATCGCAAAAAACGTATCGTGATTGAGAATCATGTCATATCAGTTCGAAGCATTTCGAAAGGCACCATTTTCAGGCTCTTTTTCAGGGCCAGTTCACGCACCCGAAACAAACTTAGTCGCCCTCGATTTGCAAACGCAACAAATTTTAATTTGAGAAGAGAACAAATTCCATTATCACGGTATGGTTTGGATAACAAGAGCAGCCGCTTGTATATATATCTACAGAAGCGGAGAGGTATTTCTGCGGGTTCAACCAATATGACGTTTCAACACCAAATTGATAGAGAAGTCTTCTAGTTAGCGTGGGAGAAAGGAGCGACGTTTATGTCAAGTTCTAACGTCAAATGCAAGATTGAGACCGACTCATATGCTCAATTTTCAACTTTCAATTAAGCCATGGGAAAAAAAAAGGGTGGGGGGGGGGGGGGGGGGAATATGTAATGACGGCATATAATATATGGTCTGCACTAGTCAAAATGAAATATTATACTTAGATCTAAGCCATAATAAACTCTATTTTAATTATTTAATAAGTCAAAGAATGTTCCCGGGGGGGGGGGGGGGGGGGGGGGGGGGGGGGGGGCGGCGCTAAAATGGAACCCCTCCCCCACATTTAGGTGGTTCTTGTCCCAGACCATGTGCCTCGCATTTGGTACGGTCACGTTGGTGCTGTACTTATTAATTGAACAGAAAAAGAGAGAGAAATTATAAAATGATTGTCAAGGACAAAAAGAGAAAAAAATGGTGGCAATTATGTGATAAGGGACATTAAGCAAGAGGAAAGACAAGAAAGAAGGTTATAATCTATGGTGTCATTTTTTTTTTTAAAATTAACCTCAGTAAAATACCCAAATTAATTAGTACAAATAACACATTTGCCATTGAGTAAATTTCATCTCACATAAAATATCAATCTGGTGCCTCGTGACATATTATGTCTCAAACTAAGTATTATCTTGTGAAATTTCCAAAATTGGTATCCATGCCTCGATGAACCCTCTTTAAAATGCGTACTTGCTAACACCTAGGAACGTTTTTTTTTTTTTTAAAGTTGGATTTATCCTTCGCCACATCAAATTAATCTTTCAATCGCCTGCCACGTGCATTGACACGTATGCATATAAAAGAATTACCGCACGGAATGCTTCATGGATTGTAGATTTGAGTCAAGGGTATGCATTTGGATTGCGGCGAAAATTAGTTTTTGGGCAAATGTGTTGACTATACCAGCTTGGAATTTTTTTTTGTGAGACAAAATTAGTTTGGAAGTGAACATGCGATGGAGTTGTCAGCTTGATTTTTCTTTTTTTATACCCTACTTGATATGCTTGAGGAGGTGAAGAACATCCGCGTGAAAACGCCTCTCGAATCCCTCGTGATCCCTCCCCGACCGCCTTGCTGCTCCCAAACGCAGCCTAATAGTGGGTGGGACTTCGACAGACGCTTTATAGATAACCTTCATAACTCATTTGCTTGCTCCACCACTTCAAATGATGACGTCGTGTCTAATCATGTCCGGACAAGTTTCGGAAATCCTCCGCCATGGAAATCGTTATCAAGCGTTGAGCTTGAGCGTATTGCGTGGTTAATTACGGAAGGAAATTAATTGGGGAACAAAGGAAAATAACAAATAAGGAAAAAAAAGGGGAGGAAGAAGAAGAAATGCAATGCGTGTGGCAACTGTGTGGACACCGCCGCTAATTACGAAACCGACTTCAATGGTTTTTATTGCTTTTTATTTATTATTATTTCAGTTTTTTTTTGTCCTAACGAGAAGTTGCGAGGGAAATTCCAGGCACGACCCATCCGCTGTCTTCGAATGATTTCTCCGCCGGTTTTTTTTTTTGGAATTCAATATTTGATTTTTGGGGATTATTAAATGTATATTGAAATTTTTTCTTCTTCTTCGTCATCTTGTTCGACTGCTAAGAATAGGATAACCTCCTTTTGGAAAGCATTCTCGGACGCGAACAGCGCAGAGAATCAGGTGCCGCTTCCTTCGTTTGCCTATGTTTTCTTCTGCTCCTGTCTCGTTCTCTCTCTCTGTGTTTTCCCTCCCTCCCTCCAAGGGATTCATTCTCTCTCGGTCTTTGTGTTTTCCCCTTTCTTTCTTCGGTTCAACTGGGTGGTCGCTCATCGTTTCCCATTTTCTCTGGTCGACAGCCGATCCACCGGTCTTCGGCATCGTCCTGATCTTTTGCCCCAGGTTAGGTGCTTTCCTCTGGATCCGAGCCTGATTCTTGCCTGCGTGCGCAATCTGCTGTGGGGCTACGGGGAGAGGGATCGTTAAAGCTGTCTTCTTGAATCAATTGTGGGGTGGATTGGCGCCGGCAGCGCGAGTCTGTGCTATGTTCGTTTAGATCACCGGTTGAGCGGTCGTCGGATTGCTTTCTCATGTGAAATGCATTTTGATGCTTTCGAGGGGACGTGGATTGTTTGAATAGGCGATTTCGATGCCGAATCTAAGCTTGTTCGATATGCTGTCTGTGTAAGAGGTCAAGTCAGTTCTAGGGCAGGTGGTTTATCGTGATTTACACGACGGTCCAGTTACGACAAAGCACGTGACGATTTTTCAACTTTTGGGCAACTAGTCATATAGATTAGATCGAGATGAACGGGATTAGATAATGAGATGGGTACTCGTGAATATGTTGAGGAGGATGTCTGACATGTTTGTCCTCAATTGGGAGCAATCTACTTGCCAGAGTTTTTTGTCTGTCTAATTTGCTTCAGGTTTTCATGTGGCATCAGATTCAGTTGGCCTTTCTGGGACTTCTTTCGACCATGATCGAAGGACGTGGGGCACGGAGATGCACCACCACAGTGTTATGGATAGAAGATTCTTGACGTGCTTTTTGTAAAATGAAAATGGATCACAAGTTGCAAGTTGGCGATCGACCTCAAATCGAAGTATGATATCCAAAAAATTAGACAAGCATATTTCTTTTAGAAGACTTTTGTCATACTCTACACTCTCCTTTCCATGCAATTCCTTTTTTCTTTAAGATTTCTCCACTCTCTATTAGTTATGTCTATGTCATACGTTAGATTCAAATACCAATTCCTATTGCTGATGATTTCTATTAAAGGAATTTTATGTAACAGATGGGATCGCTTCAGGAAAGATCAATCCATGATTTCGACGATAAAAGTGCATCCAGCACGTCGAAAGTTTTTCAGAAGATGAGTTCTTTTCATGCAGCCGAACAAGGGCCATTTTCAGGGAATTCACGAGTTGGAGGTGTTAACATGTTCAGTTGTGCATGTAGAAGTATAAAGATAGTTGTCTTCTCAAATAAACTCAACTTGCTTATGCCATTTGGTCCCGTAGCCATCTTGGTTCATAATATGACTGGCCATCATGTGAGTTATGATCATCTACATTCATATCTATTATAACATAATGCATTCAAGAGTGCAATGTTAATTTCTGTAGCTGGACTGCAGGGGTGGGTTTTCTTTCTCAGTTTACTAGGCATTACACCTTTGGCCGAGCGTTTAGGTTATGCTACAGAGTAAGACCTCTTAATTCTTCTGTTTGATTATCTTTTGGACATGTGGTTTGATTAAGGCTCATGTCTATATCTTGTTTGATGTAGGCAGCTGGCTTTCTTTACTGGTGCTACTGGTGAGATTCACTGAAAATCCAAGTGTAAATTAGATGCGACCATATTCAATGTTCTCTCCCTTCACATTTTTTTCCACTAAAAATTGTGTGGTATCTATAACTTAAAGGGTTGATGGGGGTAATTTTCAAAATTTCACAAGGAATTGTTTTTTGACAGGAGATGATTTCTGGTATTTTATTTTGTTAATACCTTTGGGCCTGTATAGGACCTCATTAGCGTGTAATGCACACAATTGTTCCTTACCCATATGCATGTAATTACGAAATCAGAGTCTCTCTTTCCCCACATTTTCCTCTTCTTGTCCTGTCAAGTGTACGTCATGGAAGTTATTTACTGGAGAACCTCATCTCGTTGTTCGGTCAAATATACGTCATGGAAGTTGTTTACTGGAGATCCTCATCTCGTTGTTGGAGTAAAAATTTTTGTATGAATTATTACAAAAGTATGAATAGACAGTCTTTTACTCTTTTCAAGAAATGCCCAATGTTAAATTTACTTTTTCCGTGAAGCTTGAAATGTAAAATTTTTGATAGGTCAGTGGCACACAGATGGTCATGCATATTTTAACATTACTCTAGGGGATTACAGGTTGACATATTGAATTGGAACTTGCAGTTGGTGGTCTGTTGAATGCAACTTTTGGAAATGCAACCGAATTGATTATATCAATACATGCACTGAGGAACGGAATGATTAGGGTGGTTCAGCAGTCATTACTTGGTTCGATCCTCTCAAATATGCTGCTTGTCCTTGGTTGTGCATTCTTCTCTGGTGGGCTTGTTTATATGAAGAAGGAACAGGTTTTTAACAAGGTAAGCCCATTGTCACTTTCCACTTTTATTATGATTGACATTCACCCTCTGTTTATGTTTCCCTTCCTGACACGTTAAAGTTTGGTGTGCAGTCAACTGCTGTTGTAAACTCAGGGTTGTTACTGATGGCTGTCATGGGTTTACTTTTTCCTGCTGTCCTTCACTACACACACAGTGAGGTGCACTTTGGGAAGTCAGAACTGGCTCTCTCGAGATTCAGCAGCTGCGTCATGCTAGTTGCATATGCTGCCTATCTCTTTTACCAGTTGAGGAGTCAATCAAATCAATATGTCCCTCTCAATGAGGTCGGTTAGGGTCAATATTTTCTTTAACCTGTATTTCATTATTTTTATTATGGCCTACTTCCTCATGCTGTAGAATTTGTTGTTTGTTTACATGGTTCATCCATGGAAAGATCACCTTTTCCTTCCAATGTTTTGATCCAATTGTATTTGACTTGGTTAATGGGAGCTTGTCAGTGCTTCTGTCTTTGACTACCTCTGTCCTTATTCGTTTATTCTGTTCAAGGCTTACTAATTGTGGATCTGAGATTTCTGTAGTAAGCTTGTCATGCTCAGGCCCTTAATGAACAATAGCATTGTGTAGCGCTCTAGAATTCTGAGTCTTAGCAATGGTCTCTTTGAGTCCTTTGAAAGTGTTCTGGATTGTGGTTTCTAAACCACTCTTGGTGGTGATTGCGAACATATTCCCTTTAGCTGTTCGGGGAAGGTTGTTCACAAAATTTTCCTTGAGATGCATTTACTCTTTTGCACTAAATTTGTCTCTGTCTATTTGCACTAGGAAGGGAGTCCAAGTGGAGCGAGTGCAGAGGATGATGATGAGTCCCCTGAAATCACTAAGTGGGAATCTATAATCTGGCTTGGAGTAATGACTGCTTGGATCTCATTTTTATCAGACTACTTGGTTGATGCCATAGAGGTAATAACATTTTTTGCCTTTATTCACTCTTGACAGATTAGATATCGGTCGTATTGGATTCTGTTTGTTATATTCATTTCTCACAGAGCTTATATCTTATATTTTTGCAAAATTAGTGCAAATTGTAAATTACCTAAGCTTGGGTTTAGCAGTTTTATCCACAGTTCCTGTTTGTCTTTGTGGTTTATGATGTCATAGTAATCTTCTGGTCAAAAGCTCTTTTTGGCAGTTGGCTTGGTGTCAGGTCAGATAGTATGGGGGGATTTATACATTTTAGAAAATGCGGTAGTCATAAGTTATATGTCAACTTTTTTAAAGGAGAATTCCATATTCAACTTAAAGCAATTCAAGATGCTTTTCATCTTTATGTCATGCCTATTTGATCTTTCAAGTGCTTATTCTTAATCGGATTGGCTAACTTAAAAGTAGTGCTTCTTGAAGTATGAGCGTCCTTGTTCCTCCTCCTTTTTCTTCTCTTTTTTATGGATAAAGTTCTTTAAAGTTTCCTTATGAGGTACCATTCAGTATACTTTGGCTCCATCATTTAAGAGTTCCCTTGTTGTTTGACATTTCAGGGGGCATCCTCAGCCTGGAAAGTACCTATTGCATTTATTAGTGTGATATTGCTTCCTATCGTAGGTAACGCAGCAGAGCATGCAAGCGCTATAATGTTTGCGATGAAAGACAAACTTGTAAGCATTTACCTCTTTTAGTTTGTGTTTTTCAATTAATATTATCGGCCCTTGCAAAATTTATGATTTCATTGGCAGGACATATCTTTGGGAGTGGCAATAGGATCGTCGACTCAAATATCTATGTTTGGGGTAAGTCATTTGTCGTTGCAAGTTGATTCTATAGTCTATCTATTCGCAGATTCTGAAGTGAACCTACATGTTATCTTTTGATTATCAACTTTAATTTTATTTCCCAGTTAAGATGACAGAACAGTTCTTTGATGTTAGACATCAGATACACAAATTAATTTTGATAATATATGCTTTTCTAGTCTATGTAGATGTTGTAAATGTCTTGTTTGCTGTCCTTTCCATAGGAATAACTTATCCATAGAAATACCTTGGAAATATTCTAGCTTGGTACTCCTCCTTGTATGTTCTTGGCTAAAGGTTTGTCAGTTGTCATTGTCATTCATATCGGGCTTCGGTAACTTCAATTAGCTGTGATTCAAGCATCATTGGACCTTTTTTCTTTTTTCAACCATGCATTTCTCGTCTGGGGCATGCTGGCTTCTTCATTGATGTTCAGATGATTAGAATGATTTGTCATCGTTAACTTCATTGATGCCAATTTGGCTTTGATGGTTCCATTACAACCCTGAAAAGAATGAGGTTATGTTTAGATTGCCTTAGGAAAAGATGTACAATTTTTTTTGGCTCGAACTTATGGGTGTAATGTATCTGTCTCTCCACGTAGAATTTTCCTTTCATGAGTACCAAGTATTGTTTTGCCTGTATTTATTGAGATGTGGACTTAGAATAGGGCTGGCCTCTTGGAACAAGTCGGAAGCTCCAGGATTAGGATTGTGTAGAAGGAAATTGGGGAAAAGAGAGATGGCTGTGATTTCATCAAATTTTTAGTTATCATGCCTGTGCTCCATCTTGCTAATGTGAGCAATCTCTATAAAAAGATAGAAGCTCCAGGATTAAGATTGTGCAGAGGGAAATGGGGGAAAAGAGTGGTGGCAGTGATGGAACTAGAAGGTTCACAATCTCATCAGCTTTGTATATTTCAGTTTCCAACAAAGTTGGAGGACTGTCAATATATGCAGGAATGCTCAAATTTTTGTATATTGTGTATGAGTGAAGTTTATTTCGATTTTCATGGTGTCCCCCCTATATTCTCCATTGATCTTTTTGTCTTCATCAATGCAGATACCCTTTTGTGTGGTTGTTGCATGGATAATGGGGCGGCCCATGGACTTGAATTTTCAACTCTTTGAAACGGCAGTTCTTTTCATTACTGTATTAGTTGTGGCCTTCTTGCTCCAGGTTTGTGAGGCATTAGCTCGCTACTTTTATATTATGGTGGTTTACCTATAGTTCTAGGGGCTTGTCCTCCATGATTGCCTGATAGCGGCAGGACTGAGGACATATCATCGTCTATGCCATGTTTTGTATTGCTCACAATACTTCACCGATTCCATTTCATCAGTAATTTGTTCAACATTCCTTAATTAAATTTTCTCAATCTGCAGGAAGGAACTGCTAATTACTTTAAAGGGTTGATGCTAATACTTTCCTATGTGATCGTCGCTGCCAGTTTCTTTGTTCATGTCGATCCAACCAAAGGTTAGTACCTAACTGTCCATGAAAAAGGTTTGTTTTCCTGCTTGAAACCGCGTACTCTTCTCTCATACTTCACAGCTCTGTGGAAATTACTATTGTCATGAGAGATTCGAATTTCTTCATTTATTATCTTTTTACAGATAATAAACAACTAGAGACGTAAGGAGATTATGTGGTTGGATGTTCAGAAGTGCACGCTTTAGTCTGAGTGTATATACACCACGTTCGACGGTAAACATCTCCAGCTTCTGCCCGGTGCGTGTTCGGTAGTGTCCATTCGATGGAGCGTCTCGGCTGGATTTTTGTTCCACATTTCCTTCATCCTATATTTAAGATCCAGAAGGATTGTATGATAGGGTAGTCAAGAATTTGTTTCTCTGCTTGCCTGATGTCAGTCACATGCGCAATTTGAGAGCCCCCACAAAATTGATGGGATCAGTTCATGAAAGAGGTCTGCTGTTCTTTCTTCCGTCTGTATTTTGTTTCGTGTTTCTGTAATCACGGAATGGCTCCGAGCGAGTTGGTTCTGTACAGGGTACCTGTATTTTCCTTTTTCCTTTTGGTATGGTAACAAAGGGAATTTAAAGATACGAACGGCGGAATAATGGTTTGAGACGTTCACTAGAGATTCTCCGAGTTGCTCTTGCTACATATGAGAGTGACTTCCATGTTTAGAGATTAACAAAAGCCAATCCTGGTGTAATCTACATCGCTTCATTTTGCCTGTATAATGAAGAATTACTAAAAAAGCTTTGAATCTATTGTACACGATTAATTTAATCACGAATCTTTCAATTTTATTAGTTTAGTTTTAAGCCTTTGGGCAATTTGCCAATGCAGAATTTCTGGCTGATTTTGACTCGAAATTACTAACGTAAAATTTTCATGGATTTTTAAAATATTTTTTCTCGAATTTTATTATTGTATCTATTCTTTTTCTTTTTTTGGGCCTTTCTTTTCCTTTTTTTACCCTGTGGTGGCCTGCCACTCACAAGCGAAGACCGTGCTCGCCCATCGGAGGCTATGGTTGCCCAAGCGCATGGCGAGTTCGTGGGATGCCTAAGCCGCCCCTAGGTCCGGCGAGGGTCGCGCTCGTGAAATTTGCGCGTTGGCATAGTGGCCATGGTCGGCCAGTGGCCACACTTTGCCGAGGCTCGCTTGTGACCTAGGGGCGACGGTTAAAGCATTCAATTCGTATGGAGCTCCGGTCTCCCACTTGACCACTCGTTGCCCGACTTTCTAGTTTGATAAATGAACTTATCTTTCTTCGTATAGGGAGCCAGAGGCAGATGGTAATGGGACAAGCGGTTAAGTCTCGTTGGGCACCTGTCTTTGGAGCAAGATTTTGTAGCCGTTGCCTGTGGCCGGCCCCAAAAAAGAGAAGGGACGACAAAACAGAAAAGAAAATAAACAAAATTAAAAGAAATATTTGTGTCAGCGTTGGACTATGTCACGTAACACAATTAAGCTGTGTATGGTAACGTTTATATTCCTGAAAATATTTATAGAACATAAACATTTTTTTGTGTTTCTGTTTCCCGCTACGATTTTGGGAACATAAACGCATTTGGTAACTACATAAAGTTTATATACCTAAAAAATATTTATATTATTTGGTAACTACAAAAAAAAATCGTTCCTATTTTTTCATTTAATTAAGGGGATCATTTATATATATATATTAAAATTAAGATGTCTTTATCTTTCTAACTTACTAAATCCAATTAAATCTCATTTGTTCAATTTATTAAATCAAATTAGACCAATACATGTTTAAGTAATCTATGCACAATTTATCAAATCACTATATGGACGAGATTAATCATATAAAAAAAACAATATGAAAGATAACGTGAATTGTAATTGGACAATGATAACATCAAATATGTTTTCTATAGATAGAAAAATTACAATTATAAGTCACACATGAGTGGTCTTGGATAGTTAAAAATATGATTACCTTGAAGCGGGGACCCATAAAAAAATATTAATTGCAATTTGAGTAAAATTGAAGACTCAAATGAAAAATATTTGTGTATTCAGGTATTTTTAGTCCAATTGTGTAATTTTTTCAAACATTAGAACTGAAATGAAATGCAAGGTATCAAAGTCTTATGTTATAACTCTAAAGGAAAAAAAAATTGCCTAAAATGATTTAACATGAAATGTTTTAGTCCGTTTAGCATTATGTTCAATGAAGAGGCATATGGTCCCAAATTGAATTTTTAGAACTTATGAAAAGGGAATTAAAATAAAAATATAGACTATTTTTAGCATTTTTCTGACCAAGAATACTATTTTTCCTGGTTTTTGGCTTATTTTTATAATTACAATAAATCAAAAAATGTCAAAAATTAAGAAAAACTTTTGTCCAAAATTAGTTCCTAAGGCTTAGCCAAAGCTTTCAAGATTGATTTTGTAATTTTATGAATTATTTTGATATTTTTAATTATTTTTTTAAAATAAAATGATCAAAATTTGGGTGTCAACATCATGCAAGAACAAAAGAGAAGAAAATGTGTTTAAAAATAAATTTTTTTTAATTGTTTCTAAAAAATGTTCCTAATATGTTTCTAAGAAGTGTTTTAGAAATACAAAAGTAATTTTTTTTGTTACTTATTTCTGCTCTAAAAATATTTTTTTTTCAAAAGTGTTCTCAGAACACTTTTGGAACACTTTTTTACTATACGCATTTTTGTTCCGAAAATATTCTGGAAACACTTTCGGAACAGAAACACTTTCCAGGGAATGTTACCATACATGTCCTTAGCATCCAGTTAGCGATTTTCAATCAAAATTGATCGAAATGGATTACATTGACAAGTCTTTCAAAAGGGTTAGGACTAAATTAGCTCAATGAAAAGCTTAGGATTAAATTGCTGCCACATCATAAATTATGACTTTTATGGTTTTTTCTTCCATTTTCTGTTATTATGCAATTTTACTTTTACATGAAAAAAACATACCATGTCTGTTTTAAGAAATTGAGGCAAGTGGTTTTCGATTTTTCGATATTTGAATGATGGAAAATTTATCAATTTACGGAGAATGTTTCCCCATGAAGTGAGTACAATAAACTTAAAATTGAGGAAAGCAACTTCCCTTGTAAGAAATAAATCACTTTCTTGAAACCAATGCAAGGATAAAAACTAGGGATAATACTCCGAAAAACCTAAACTTATACATGCGTGACAATTTTATCATAAATTATTTTTTAATTGTGAAATATTCAAGCTAATACACCTATGACATATTTACCACAAAATATTTTTTTGACCATTAAAAATTTCAAACTGGTACATCTGTGATAAATTTCTTCTAAACTAATTATTTTTACTACAAAAAACCTTAAATTGGTACACATGCGAAAACTTTACCCTCCATTAACTTGGGTATTATATGAAAAATCTCAAGTTGATACACATGTGACAAACATAGGGTAAAAATCTCAAATTGATACATTCGTGAACTGACATGTGTCATTAAACTCAGTAATTTGACGATTGGATTTAACGAAAATTAACGGAGTTAAATTTGTCACAAGTGTAGCAGTTTGGGGTAAATTTTTCATAGGTGTACTAGTTTAAGGTTTTTCATGGTCAAAAAAATAGTTTGGAGTAATTTGTCACAAGTGTACCAGTTTAGATTTTTTGTGATATTAACCCTAAAAACTAACAATTGTTTCTTGAAACATAATTTTATTTATTATAATTTTTTTTTGTGAAATAAAACGCACGTAAATTAATTTGGTTTCGTCTTTCAACGATTGAAAGCTTTTAAATGGGGAATAAATACCTTTTTTTCTTTTCTTGATCATCCTTTTTAATTTTCCCAATTGCTAAACACGGTAATTTGTATGGTTTTTCTTAGTTATATTAAATAAAACTTACATGATTTGTATATGTAGCGTATAACAACATTCAAAAGGGTCGACGCATGTATTTGACTGGTAGCTAGTCAACATCGGAGTGTATCTTACGTATGTATGTACGGAGATATGTACATGAAAGGGAAAAATTATCAAGAAAGTCTTACACCTATTGCAATTGTGCCAATTTAGTCATAGGTCTTTTTCTTTTGCCAAATGAACCATAAATATTTTACATTCAAATCAATTTAATCCATCCGCCCACTTTTGGCCTAAAATTCCTAACTGTGGCGCGACCAAAGTTGACATTGATAAAATTTAATAATATTCTAATGTTTTTTTCGATTTTTTTATTACTTTTTTCCTTTTCTGTTATCTCTCTTTTGTTTCTCTTTTCCTTCCATTCCTTCTTTCTCCAACCGGTCAACAAGGTCCGACGACCGGCAAGAGGTGCCTTGCCAAGGGTTGGCAAGGCTCGCCCTTGTTAAACGCCAATAGGGGTGAGCTGTGCCAAAGGCATACGAGGGTGACCTCGACAACCGATTGGAAGAAGAAAGAATGAAAAAAAAAGAGAATAAAAAACAAATTCGAAAAAAAATTAAAATTTTGTCCATGTCAATGTTGGTTACACCACGTTAGATATTATCTCGCCAATTTTAATTGACATAAATGCAAAAATTTGAGGACTCAATTAACCAAAAAAAAAGGGTTTGAGACTAAATTGACACAATTATAATAGATTTAGGACTTTTTAAGTAATCTTCCATTTTTTAATGCTAGCAAAAATAAAAAAAATGCTTTCAAGTTTAAAAAAAAACTCAAACACCCACATTTTTTTAGTATGCTGGTGGAAATCAGACAATACTTTTAAGTTTTAGAAAAAAACACAAACAAATATATGAAGAATTATCAAAAAAGTCATAATCTTATGGATTAATACCACAAAAAATCCAAAACTGATACACATGTGACAATATTACCCCAAATTATTTTTTTGGCCATGAAAAACCTCAAACTGATATACCTGTGATAATTTTACCCCAAATTATTTTTTTGACCATTAAAAATCTCAAATTGATGTATCTATGACAAATTTACCCAAAAATAGTACATCCGTGATAAATGTATCCTCTGCTAGTTTTCATTAAATTTTACCATCAAATTGCTAAGTTGGATGATACGTGGTTATTGTGGATGTACACGTTACCCTATGTTTGCTATAGGTGTATCAATTTGAAATTTTTCGAGATATAAACTCAATTTAACGAAAATTAACAAAGGGTAAATTTGTCATATGCATAATATTTTAGAATTTTTTATGGTAAAAAAATGTAGTTTTGGGTAAATTTGTCATAGTTATACTATTTTAGGGTTTTTGGTGGTTAAAAAAATAATTTGGGGTAAATTCGTCATAAGTATATCATTTTGGGATTTTTGGTTGTCAAAAAAATAGTTTGAGGTAAATTTGTCACAGATATACCAGTTTGGGGTTTTTCGCGGTATTAACCTTAATCTTATTGCATTTGCATCAATTCTGTCATAAACCATTTAATTTGATCAATTTAATCATAAACGCTTTGCACTTGTGCTAATTTAGTTTTAAACCTTTTAATTGTGTTAATTGAGTTCTAAACTTTTTGCTGATTTGCTAATTTCGTCTTTTAGTTAATTTTGGTAAAAAATCGCTTATGTAGTGTTCTACTCAATATCAATCTTCCTATATGGTAGGGCCTATGTTGACGTGAACGATTTTTGCAGTTTTATTCACATTTTTTATTTCATTAATTTTTTCTTTCCTTTCTTTTTTTCGTATTTCCTACTGTTGGTCAACTGGCTAGCCGTGGCTGGGTGCGAGGGCCAGGGGCTAGGGAAGAAAATAGAAAGGAAAAAAAATAAAAAAAGAAGGAAATGAAAGGAAAAAAAAGTACAAAAATCATTCACGATAGCTACTTCCAGTCAAAATTAATCAAAATGACTAAATAGACAAATCATCAAAAGGATTAGGACTAAATTTGGAAATCGTTATACAATTTTTAAGAGTCAATTAGTACAACTAAAAAGTTTATGACTAGATTGGTATAATTTCAGTAGGTTTATGATATTTTTGGCAATTTTCTCATAAAAAATGTACTGAATACTGGTAATAATCAGAGTGCAGTGATGGCAATAAATCAGCTCAGGAATATCGTATCAAGGATGCAAAACTTGCTTTCTGTCCATACTGGGAATTCATGAATTGCCATAAAAACTGAGCACATTCGATTGCTCGCTCACTTTATATATAATAAACTCGATTCATAGAGACGAGAGTTTCTACGGAGCATCAATCCATGGCTTCTCCGTTTCTCGGACCACCGTGCGTTCCTTACCCATGTCCGCCGCCTCTGCCGCCGGATTCGTATTTCTGGTGCCGCCGCCGCCATCTCCATCTCATCATATGTCCCCGTGGCTGGTGGTCATCCTTATTTTGTTGGGCCTCCTATTTATAGTAGCCTCGGCAGCCATGATCCTCTGTTGCTTGCGAGCCAAGAGACGGCCGGAGGCAGCAGCTAATGAAGAAGCGATGCGGGTAAGTGAAACTTGAGGAGCAAGGGAACAGCCGATGTTCCGGGCAAGCTTATTTACGTGTACCCGGTCAGTGATTGATTTTATCTTTTCTGATGCAGCAACCAGCCGCTGTTCCCGGCGAACTTCGGCAGTCCGAGATAAAATCTGCTCCCCGCCCAGATCCAAGGCAATCCGTCCGCACCGGGACTAAGGGGATCCATAAGGAATCACATACGCGTAGTGTTGGCGCTAAGACTTCAGATACAGTAGTAGAGACCGTATCCAAATCATACTTCTCGGACATGTGGAAGCATTTGGAACTCAATTTTACAATGCTGTAATAGAATTTCTTGTTCTTTCCAAACATTCATCGTGGATGTACGATCAAGATCGTGAAGACTAGGTGAAATCTAGAACAAAGCAATCTCGTGGGCTACTTGTCTATTTGCCTCATGGTGATTATGATTAATTAAGCATCGGTCAGTGGGACTAGGATTCGATGACGTGACACAGTCAATGTGCTGACAACTACGTGAGTAATTGATTAAACTGGGAATAAAAGAGAATCGCAACTACCTTCGAATGTGGGTTTTAAATTTTTTAGACAATGCAAGGAAAAATGTTGAAGCATCTCGTGGTAATGGTAGTTGTATGTTTGGAAGTATCGGCACACTCCGGAGGCCTTCTTATCTTACGGGACACTCTATGACATGTGAATTCATCTGGTTTTCGATTTGGATGACATCCATTCCTTGACTGCACAAAAGAATCCCCAACTCATTATGAATTGTACTTCTCAAAATTCTCAAATGACTTGATGCAAAGTAAATTGACATGTGGTCAGTGCTCTAGACACACCAGCGATAGAAGCGATGTACGAGTCTAACATCTTGTATCAATATCCTGACACGCATGAGTTAATTTTAAGCATTTTCAATAAATTAAGGAACAAAATATAAATTTATCAAAAATATCTAATCTTCCTAGAATTAATATACCTAGCCAACAAAAAAAAAATAATATAATCGTGAATCTCTTATAGAAGAAATAAGAATAATAAGAAGAAGAAACTCACTTTTTAAGAAATGATCTGTCACATATACATATATTCTACGTCAATACCATCCTATATTTACTTTTTCCAATTTATTTATTAATTAGCTAAGATACGGTAGCATTTATTACGCGTCACCAGGGACGTTGCTTTATTTTAAAAATTCCTTACGGAAATTATGGAAATAATATACTCCGCAAATGATTCAAACATCTGCCATGTTATGTATGTATCTCGTGGCTGATCGAATTTGTCTAGATTCATGATGTGGTATATTAGATTGGACTTTCTCTGATTTGACTTGATTTGAAACCTATAAATAGGCAATAATTGTAATATCGAAGTTAAGCAAATTTTTAAGGGAAATTTTGATTAAGGGCTTCAATTGGTCATATTTTTTCAAAAAGTCCCGCAATGAAGTTTATTTCAAAAAATGGCCTAAAGTTCTTAATCTTGTTTTAAAAAAGGGACTCACCTCACCGGCCTGTGAACACGGATTATTTCCGGCGATTCAACAAGGGTATTTTTGTCAAAATAAATTTGAATTAAAAAGAATGAGAAAACTCTAAAATTAAAAGACAAAACCCTACTTTCTCGGTTTTCTTTTTCTTCTCTATCCCACCTGCGTTCGTTGCTGTGTGCGATCGATCAAGCGACGAGGTGCAATCCAGCGACAACGACGAGGCTTGCGACCTAGCGATGGCAGCAACGGTGACTGGAGCAATGTTGGTGACCTTCAAAGGTGACGGATTGTGGGAAAAATTAAAATGTCCCTCCTGTTCAGAAAAACCATCGTCTGCAAAGGAGAAGTAACTGGTTGCTCGCAACTGAGCGATGACAAATGATTCGGCAATGGCGACGAGGGCTTGTGACCAGGCAACGGTGGCGATGGCGACTAGGATGGCGATGGCGACCTTTAAAGGTGAGGGATTTTGAAAGAAATTAGACCCCTCATGTTCACGCAAACCCTCATTCATAAAGGAGAAGGATTTGGTTGTATGTAATTGAGCAATGACATGCAATCAAGTGGTGATGGCGACGGTCATGGGAGCGTTCGACTGGGCTATGGAGACAATGGCGACATGACCTTGTTTCAAGTCTACGATGGCGGTGGCAACAGGGGCAAACGGCGGCAACATTCGAAGGTGAGGGATTTTGAAAGAAATTAAAAGATCCCTCATATTCACACAAACCCTTCGCCCCAGTTCAAGAATGGTTTAGATTAGGTCTTTCGTGTTACCTTTGTGATTCTCTCCCGAGGTCTGGTGGCGCTGGCAATGTGCAACTGGACGGCAACACTGCAATCGAAAAGAAAACTCTGGCTACCAACCCAACCATGACCAATTCGAAGGTAGAGCCAATGTGCGACTTGCTCATTGGAGGATGATCTCTTCTTACGGAGAAGTCAAGCCTTTCAAAATGAAAATCCAAAAGTGGATGGTACTCCATTGATTGGATTTTGGTTTTACTCGTTTAGCCCTCCTTTTTTTTTTTTTGTAACTTCAAGATAGTTAAGGCGAGCCAAAGACTTCAGAAGGAGGTTCTAAATGTTGCGTCCGTGGATATGTACAACAAGAGTATACGTGCGTGTTTTGTTAAACCCTATCAATGGGGTTCATCTACTGCAATGGATCAAGGAATTGAATTTTCTGCAAAGTTTGTTGAATTTATTGGTAGTTACTCCCTTAAAGCATCGCAATAGCAAGTCAATTTTCAGGAATACCGATTACTAGTTGTAGATGAAACATGCAATGCTTTTGTTGGAGGGAGCTCCTCTTGGACTTGCCTTACAGATCTTTAATGTTTTCCAAAGTGTTCAATTGTGATTTCTTTCCACTATCATCATGTTTTCCTCAGTGGCATTGTCGGGTATTTCCCCTAAACCCCATTTCTAGCGAGGCTCGAACTCTTTTGGCTAGTCGCCAATTGTCACCAAGGTCAGACGATCGGCAGACAAAAAAAAGTAAAATTAAACAGAAGAGAAAAATGAATTAGAAATTAAAAATTTGAGATGAACAATTTCGAAATGTGTTGTCACCTTTTTAAATTTGTAAATTCACTTTCTTAATTGTATGCATGAATTTTCTTGAATTTATATCATTCTCACAAAAGCAAATTTATTCATTTCGTGAACTCTGCAGCTTTGAAAGGCTTGGTAGTTTTTTAATTTCTTTGCACGAAGAAATGTTCAGCAACTCCAATGATCCTGTCTCTTCAAGCCCTTCAATTTCCTGAACACCCTGCCCTCACTTTATTTGGCGCAATCTTAATAAACCTCACTTGTCTCCAATTTTTTATCGCATATCTTAATTGATTCTCTACACTCTTTAGCATTACTAAAGCACATCCCTAACTTGAAGTCAAGATTCTCCATATCCACATTAGCATTAAACTCAGCATGAGCATACTCAAATTGACTATCCATTTAAAAAAAAAAAATCTACATTATCAGACGACGTATATGCATACAAGCTAATGTCTCCAACCTCTACATCATTCTGCATTGAGCTACATTCTACATATCGTACATTTCTTCCATATAACTCATCAAGATCAATTATGACAAAACTATCTTCTTCAATACCATCAGCACTCCTACTATCAAACGTGGCATAATTCACTTCTTCACATCGTTCACCTGGTGTAAATGGAAGGAAAAAAAGTACATTGATATGTTTTTGGAGCCTATATAAGTTCAACATAACCACGCCTACTCGAAACTGTAAAGTGATAAATGCAAGTTACATTGATAGCATATTAAAATATTGGGACCATGAATAAATATTTGAGAATCATGGACCACGAATAAGTATTTTTGTTTGTTTATGATAAACATAGTAAACAACAAAATGAAAATAATAAATAATTAAGAAACATGGATCACAAATCACTCGGGACAACAACCGTAGCAAATAGATACATAGAATGCGCAAAAATGTAACTTGTAATAGAAATTGAAACTCACTGCCATCGCTCCTACCATCTTTGTCATATTCTTGCCGTCTTGGACGAAAGAAGTACCTGTTAAATCAACTCGGGAAACTAGCCTCCAGGGAAATGAAAGAAATTAAAGATTAGACGATTTTACCGAAATTTCGCTGAATGAATATGAGAAAAATTAAACAATGAATACCAGCCAGGTGGTCAGAGCACGCTACCCTCTATGCTTTGCAATTCTCATTGCATCTTCACCTTCAAATCAACCATGGTTGGTTTGGTGGTCGAAACGTTCTTCTCGGTTGCAGAGCGGCCGTTAAGTCGCATGTCGCCAGTGTCATCGAACCTCATGAGAATCACAAAGCTAATACGGAAGACACAATCAAAACCAGTCTTGAATTGGGGGCAAAGGTAAACAAAGGGATCTTTCAATTTCATTCAAAATCCCTCACCTTTGAAGGTTGCCAACGCCGCCCCAGTTGCCGTTGCCTGTTCGCAAGCCCTAATCATCGAATAGCACGTCGTCGCTCGTTTGCACACAACAAGCTCCTTCTCCTTTACGAACGAGGGTTTGTGTGAACAGAAGGGATCTTTTAATTTTTTTCCAAAACACCACACCTTTGAAAGTTGTTGTCACTGCTCCAGTCACCGTCATTGCCGTTGCCTGGGTCCCGTCGCCATTGCTGGATCGCGTCTCCTAGACGAACGCAGGTCGGATAGAGATGAAAAAGGGAGAAAGTAGGGTTTTGTTCTTTAATTTTAGAGTTTTGTCATTCTTTTTTAATTTAAATTTATTTTGAAAAAAATGCCCCGTTGAATCACCAGAAATAGTTCTTGTTCACTCGCTAGCAAGTGAGGCACTTCTTTGAAACAAGTTTGGGTACTTCGGGCCCTTCTTTGAAACAATCTTCACTATGAGCCCTTTTTTGAGAAAATAGCAGCAGTTAGGGCCCTTAATCGGAATTTTCCCAATTTTTAATGACCTACTCGTCTTTCAGCTTCTTCGATTCCGAAGAAAAATTCAACTGCGCCAGCTTTCAAATGATGTTATCGTAAAGCTCATTCGGATAGTACTTGATTCTTATTTCCAAACTCGAAGTTAAATTAAAGGTGTGCATGATAACACTGATGGAAGTGAATTTTTGCTCTGAAACATAAATTCATTTGGTAATGTAACTACTGAAGCATAAATCTGTTTGGTAAAAATATTTACTTCTGAAATAAATTTTTACTTCTGAAGTGAATTTTAACTTCTGAACTCCCAATTTGAAAAGTTTTAAAAAATAGCTTCTCCCATTTAAGAATTGCTTCTCCCCTTACCCTATTTTCAATTATGCCCACCTTCGTTGGCCTCTACTGCCGCGGAATCGTTGACCTCCACCAGCCGTCACTTGTTGCCTACGACCACCGCCAATCATCGACCATCCCTGCACACCGCAGAACTTTGTCAGACGTTGCGCGCCAATCGTCCTCCTTAGACAACCACCGCCGACCTTCACTAGATGCGACCTCCAACCATTAGCGCCGCCGACAACTGCCAATCTTCGCAACTGCCGATCTTCACCGGCCGTGACCACCACCATTCATCAACCGCCGCGTCGGCCGCTGCCAAGAGTCGCCGTCTCCGGCTGTCGAAGTAATTTTTTTTAAATATTATTTTAAAAGAAAATTTAAAAGTTCAAAAATGAAGTAAAAAAAATTCAACTGCCGCTAATAATTCTTCATATAATATTTTTTATTAATAATATTTCGAAAGTAAAAATTTTCAATCGTTACCAAACGAAATTTCTATGTTTAGAATTAGTTGTTGGAGTAAAAGTAAAAAAATCAAATTCTAGCGAGAAGTTGATTCTTGAAGCATAATTATTACCATACACGCATTACCCCGCCAACTTCAGAGGCATCCCAAAAACATATCTTTTTACATATTACGGATATATCGCCGAGGCATCGCACATTTTGCAAACATTCAGGTGTTGTGGGTATTGTCTACGCGATTGTACTCATGACTGGATCCGTGATAACTTATGCGAAATCGAATTTTGGCTCGAGATCTATAAATACGCCATTATCATAACGTGGAAGTTAAAAAATTCGTGAAAATAGTTACTAAATGCGAAATTACAATCGTGGGTTTTGACAATTCTTCATGGTGACTAATACGTTCCAAAAAATCGAAAAAAAAAAAAGTTGGACCGAGTCTCCATTTTCTACCTAGTGGAAAATGGTGGGTTCGCCGCCAAGTGTTAACCATGCACGGCAAAAGCTCAGTTGTCAATTAGTCATTTCAGTTTTCTGGCATGGCAGGCACTGAAATTCACATGCCAAAAAGAATCTTTGACACGATTACAACTTACAAGTGCTGATAATAATCTTCTGTCACCCGAAATTTCAAAATGCTGAGTAGGTGTACTTCCGTCTGAAAAACATGAAATTATTTTCTGACTTTTCCATAACCAACTCACGGAAATTGTTATTTGAGAGTTTTTAGTATAATTTTGCGTTTATTTCACGAAAAATAATAAATTATTTAAAAATTATTTTAAAAAAATAGTTATGGCTTGTATTTGAGAAATTGGATGGATAGAAAATATTTTACAAAAAAATATTCTCATTTTGAATGAAAAAGTTCGGATATATATTGTTGTTGATGATGGAAGTTTTCTCTTGTCAGACGAATTATTTCAAGCAATGAAAATAATTATCTTCACGAAAATTATTTTTAAGCAGTTTAATTTTCGTGAGACGATGAAGAAAAAAATTTCGCAACGAAGTCAGTGGGATCTGTCCGACTCTATCGGTTCAAGTTCAATCGTGTCCCCCGGATTCAAAGAAAGACGGGGAGAGCCGGAGAGCAAATTGTTCAAGAAACGAACCCTTTTCAAAACGACGTCGTGTTTGCGTTGTCTCCCTCCTCGTCATATCAATACTTTTCGGCCAACAGCTTTTCGCGAGGTTGACGGTTTGATTAGGAAACATCGTTTGTTCATAGTTAAAAAATAAGAACAAGATCTTCAGAGATTTTGAATTGGGATTGGTGCGTCTGAGATTCAATTATTGGAATCCTACTAGCATCCCACGATGATGCAGCAGCAGCAGCAGCAGTATCTGCCTTAGATTATTCAAATTAATTTTCTATGATTTTCTAAATTTCGCATTAAAAAAAAATTATGCGTTGGTATCAATGAAAATATTGCAGAAAAACTTAAAGTTAGTGCCATTTAAATTGGAAAAATCATATGCACGTGTCGGTATTTACGAGGTTTGGCAGCTTCGGGTATTATCGGGAGTTGCCGTGAAACTCCGATTAAGTGAAAAGAAAGAAAAAAAGAGAGAGAGAGAGAGAGAGAGAATTAGGACAGGTCTTGCGTACCCCCACGTAAATGATTCAGCTTGAACTTTGGTGTCCTGGCGTTTTCCGCACCCAGAAAAACGACGGTGCTTCTTTCGTCGTTTTAGTGCTTTCACCAAACGTTCAACACCTGCTGCCTCGTCAATGTGAAGTTTCTGTTTTCCTCTTTTTTTTGGGCTTAGCGAGAGAGATTCTTCTCCGGTTAACGTAACCATCTGTTTTTCTGGTTGCGTGGGAGGGACGATGAACAGTCGAAAAGTGGGTGTAAATTGCTTGTCCATTTACTTGACGACACAGCAGAGAGAGAGAAAGCTATAAACTCCTCCATTTATGAATCTCTGCTGAACACTCCACATCAAGGGGGAAAAAAAGTTTCGATCTTTTTTGTTTCTTTATTTTTTGGGTGTTGAAAAGAGTGATGGGTGAAGAAGACGATCCACAGTCGCCGTTGCTTGAGGGCATTTCTTCACACGGTGCATCAGAAGCGCCTCTCAAAAGAACTGGTGAGTAGTCCCCCCATTGGCTCCTTTGCTTTCATGTTGCTCTTGTGAAAGATAACCTTTGTCAACTAGAAAAGATGTCTTTAGGAATTCTTCGGAGGATTTCATGTCTTTGTCCTTTGCTTTCTGTTACGATGTAGTGTTTGATCAGAGGACATAATGGAGCAAATGCCTGTGCAAGTTGCATTTTTGTAATCTGGGTCTCTGGTTGAGCAAAGGGGGACTGTTAAGAACTTCAGAGCTCAGAGCGCTTCTTTCCCCCTCCCCCCCCCCTCGTTTGTAAGTTGAAGTTGCAATTGAAATCTGGAATCCCGTGAAGTTGCAATTTTTTGCCAACTTTTGAGTTCGGAAAATATGAGCTTCAGTGGTTATTGTTCGAACGCCCCCAAACCCAACTTAGTCTAGGATATTACTGTTAGTTCTGATATCTCCAAGCTAATCAGTTACCCCCCGGTCAAAGAATAATATTGAGACGCACCCTTTATGAGCTCTATATTGGTTTTCATGCCGTTCTCGAGAAAGCAAACTTCTCCAATGTTTCCGGTCGCTGTAATGCTCTGAGAACAGAATGAAGCAAATTCTTGTACAAGTTCCAATTTCTAATCTTGTTCTGTGGTTGAGCAAAGCGCACCGTTCAGAAATTGAAGTTGCACTGTGAAGTTGCAATTGCCAGCTTAGAGTTTGAAAAATATGAGTTTCAATGGTTATAACTCTTAATTAATCTAGGATTTGCAGAACCTCACTATGTTAGCATATCTTCTTAGTCAGTGGTTATCAAAGATGTTCCCACGAGAGAAATCAGGAAGGAGGACCTCAAGCTAACCAAAAATCCAATTCAAATGTAAATATTGAGGCCATCCTCTGATTTAATTTTGTATAATTGAGTGATCCATAATAAATAGGTTGCGCCTCAACACTTAACAAACCTGTGCAATTCTTTGTTATTGTTCTTTGAAGGGACCCAATGGACTGCAGTGGCGCATATTATAACCGGAGTAATTGGAGCAGGAGTGCTTTCTCTTGCTTGGAGCACGGCTCAACTTGGTTGGGTTCTCGGTCCCTTTTGCATATTATGCTTTGCAACCATCACCGTGATTTCCACATTTCTTCTGTGCGATTGCTATAAGTACCCTGACCCAGAACACGGAACCATCAGAAATCGATCTTACATGGAAGCTGTCAAGCTCTATTTAGGTCAGTATAGATTCCCAATGTTCGATTTGACAGTTGCTTGTAAAAAATGTCATGTGAATCTGTCGACCTTTCAAGTTGATATCTACTGAGCTTCTCAAAATTCATAGTTCCTGGCAAAATATGAGAAGGAAAAATGAGAGAGTGCGAGAATTTTGCCATATTTTAAAAGCACATGACAATAGAGGCGATGATTTTTCAGGAGAGAAGCAGCAGTGGATATGTGGAGTGTTTGCGCAGGAGAGCTTATATGGGTGCGGGATCGCTTATACAATAACAGCTGCTGCCAGTGTAAGGTGCTCATATCATCTTCAAACATTTTTGTTTAAATTTTCCCTATCCTTCTTCATCTAAGAACCAGCTGGGGGTTCTAGGACTTTTCTATGTTTGCCTTGGAATAGGAATATAGAAGGAGAGAAGAAAAGTGCGTTCGCGACGATCCTCACGAAGAGAGTAGGCGGATGGAAACTTTTTCTATTATCAGTTCCTCTCCGCTTAGCGCCAAGTTTACAAATATTAATCAGAGGACTAACCTAGAGTATGTACAGAATCTGTAGTCTATGCGAATTAAGGATGCGTATCTCAACTAGTTTCATGAACTTCTCCTAGGACCAGTTTTGAGCAGCTCGACAATTATCCTGTTCCCTGACAGAAGTCAACTACAGCTTAGGTAACTTGTGGAGACTTGACTTGGTGTACTCCCTGACAATTTTTATATCAAAAATCAGTAAAGCACTTACAGCTTTACAGTCTACTATACACTCTCTTTTGTTTTAAAGCTAAGTTAACAGTCAGTGTTTGTCAGGGACTTCGTGTACCATCATGAGTCAATCTATTTTGTACTAATACTGATATTTCAGGGGATTGGCCAGTGTAGAAAAGAATGTGGTTTTCTGGGGTTAGAAGTGATAATTAGCCCCACAATTTGATCAAGTGTTTGTGATGATTTTGTGTTTTTTTATCCTTTGTGCATTCCCAATTTCCAGAGCTAGGCAGAAGCGTGAAGTCGCATATTACATGTTTATTGTCCTTCATGCTTTTTCAATTTCCAGAACACTGTTAGGGAGAAGCATCAGTTACGTCTTCGTGCTTTTAGATGTCTAGGTTTAAGTACTGTTTATTTTGGTGATTGACTTCAGAGTTCAGATTGATGATAACTGTTTCTTTCATCTTAATGATGCAGGGCAATCTTGAAGTCGAACTGTTATCACCGGGAAGGTCATGATGCTCCGTGCGATTATGGAGATAGTGTCTTCATGCTTCTCTTTGGTGTAGTTCAGATAGTAATGTCACAGATTCCAGATTTCCACAATATGGGTTGGCTTTCAGTGATTGCAGCAGTCATGTCTTTCACCTACTCCTCGATCGGGCTTGGACTCGGCTTGGCAAAAGTAATAGGTAGGTAAGGTGCTTTGCTTAGGAATAATACTTGAAATCCAAGTACAGGAAAAATTACAGCATCGTGTTATACGTATGCTCGGAGTTTGCAATTTATGAAATTCAATCACCGTACATCACCGTTTGATTGTGATTCACAATTGCTAACTTGCTTCCACGGCTGCAGAAAATGGAACAATCAAGGGAACGATCGCAGGAGTCTCAGCTTCGAGCATTGTTGACAAGTTATTATTAGCCTTTGAAGCACTCGGAGACATCGCCTTTGCATACCCTTATTCCATTATCGTCTTCGAGATACAGGTACAACTTTATCTTCACGCCCAGGATTGAGTTTTGTTGTAAGAAGGTAGCTTAATGACTGAAGCGGTATGTGTGATGGTTCGCATTGAAGGACACTTTGAAGTCCCCTCCCCCGGAAAATGAGACGATGAAGAAGGCCTCGATGTTTGCGATCGTTGTGACCACCATCTTCTACCTATGCTGCGGATGCTTTGGATATGCAGCGTTCGGGGACAGCACCCCAGGCAATCTATTAACTGGATTCGGGTTCTATGAGCCGTACTGGCTGGTTGACCTTGCCAATGCTTGCATTGTACTTCATCTGGTGGGAGGATATCAGGTACATTAGAAGGATTGGTTAATTATTGTTCATGTTCATGTCCAATTCACCTATCAGATTCACGTTCTTGCATGTGTATAACAAACCGGTGGTCTCCTCGGCACTTTTCTTGATCAGATCTTCAGCCAGCCTGTCTTCGCGACGGTGGAGAGATGGTTCGCCTACAAATTCCCCGACAGTGGGTTCGTGAACAATCAATACTCGTGCAAGCTCCCCCTGTTGCCGGCGCTCCAGGTGAACCTCTTCAGACTGGTGTTCAGGACGGTGTACGTGGCGTCCACGACATTGATCGCGATGCTCTTCCCTTACTTCAACTCGGTCCTAGGGGTGCTGGGGGCGCTCAACTTTTGGCCCCTGGGAATATACTTCCCAGTGGAGATGTACTTCAAGCAAAAGAAGATCAGGGCATGGTCGAGGGAGTGGATTTTCTACAGGTCGTTTAGCTTTCTCTGTCTATTGATCACCATTGTGGGATTCATTGGGTCAGTTGGAGAACTCGTAATTGAAAAGCTCAGCTGAGAAACCACACTACAGCCTTGTAATCCTCCAGTGGCTTCTTTCTATTTTATCCCTGTTTAAATTCTTTTTGGAGATGTAGAGGGACTTTTTGTGATTTGCTTATACCACATATTGATATAACCAGAAAGATATTTCTCTGACGTCATTACTTCCACCGAGCGCTCGAGTGACAACGCTTGTGGTCGTGGCTTTTCGAGGTGCTCTTGGCTCGATTGTCGTTTGGAAAACCTCCCGACACATATCTTGAAGTTGACATTTGACCAAACAAAGTCAATATCCGTAAATGCATGTTACTCTAGGGTATTTCTACGACACACGTGTATCGTGTAAGTCCGAATCCATCCGATTCCTCAAAAGAACTACTAATCCTTGACTTTATAATGAGTCCTTTATCAGTGATTGTGAATGCCTCAGATTTCTTAACTCAAAATCACTCTTACTAACTAGAATCAATGAATTAGTAGATACATTCTGTCCAAAATGAGAATGGATTAGGGTTATTAATTTATAATCGAGAGTCTGGCGGCGATGAAGTCAATTCTATAATTTTAAGTTCATTCCATACCAGACCGGCTCGGAATAGATATATTCTCATTTTGAGCAATGGTCAATCAAGTGTATTGAAATAGGAAATTTTAAATAAAGTCCCGAAATATTTTCATTTTCTCAAATAAGAGTATGAAGTAAATATTTTTTCAAATAAGAATCTGGAGTGGCCATGACCGTCTTAAATAAGAGTTTGATCTTGCCCACCAGCTAAATATTTCAGCTGATCAAGGGTATTTTTTCCCAAAGACGATTAAAAAACTTAGATTTTAGTTAAATTAGATTAAAAACTAAAAAAATTAAAAGTAAAAAAAAAACGAGAGCAGGAGGGCCTCTCGCATTTGGCCACCGCCCCACCTCCAAGGGGGCAGTAGCGCCACATATAAAGGGATTTGTATTTTTAGCCTTTTTTTAAAATGAAAATATAAAGAACAAAAGAAAAAAAATATAAAAGTACTGGAGAAAAATTTCATTGATCGGCGGATGAGGTTAAGCAACTTTTTGAGATTGACATAACCACTTCAACTCATTATTTGAAAAAAAAAATGATAACACTTTGAGCTCTTATTTGAGATAAGCTTCATTTTATGTCTTTAGTTGGAATTTTTCCTAGTCATAATTAAGTATAGAAGTTCGTGGAAATGTAACTTCTTATTCGAAAGTTTAACCCAACGGAATTTTTTTATCATAATTTCCCGTGGGCTGCATGGTAGCACTTCTGGAAATGAATTTCTGCTCCAGAAATTCTTCTGGAGTAAAAATCCATTTGAATGTAATTTTTGAAGCAGAAATCCATTTAATTACGTAACATTAAATTTCTACTTTTGAAGTTACTTTTGAGCCAATTCTAGAAATTAAAAAAAAAAGTTACTTCTCTTTCATAAATAGAAATCTCTCAACATTAATATATCTCTCACTTTAGCCTCTTTTCATTGTTAGCTCCTCTCTCCCGACAACGCATCCGTTGTCGCTGCCCATCACCGCCCACTATCAACCTCCACTATCCACCGATCGCCCATTGCTGCTGTTGTAACCACCACTGGTTAACACGACCTCCGCCAGTCGTTGCCTTCCTACAGCGCCCCTTAATTGCTGCCGCCGAGTCGCCCTCTCAAGCAGTCAAAGTTAATTTTTTTAAGTAAATAATATTAAAATAATAAAAATATTTGTTAAAGAAAATTTTTAAAAAAAGTAAAAAATTTTCAGCCGCCGATAATAATTTTTTATAGAATATTTTGTATTAATAATGTTTCATAAGTAGAAATTTTCAACCGTTATTAAATGAATTTCTATTCTAGAAGCAAAATTTTTTATCATGTTATCAAATGCTTTTTTCTGATCAAAAATCAACTTCTGCGCAAAAACTGTTGGTAGTTTGTTTGTAAAACAAACTAAGAGGTGTCTTGTCCCATATTGAAAGGATGTGAGTGTTCACGTGGACTAAATTTGACACAAATCAACAATTACCATTATTTCTAGTGAAACAGTGTGACTGTTCAAGAAGGATTCTAACGACCTTTGAAAGGTTGCGTCTATTCAATCAACGATTATTTTCTAATGCACTCTTACAACTTTTCGAATGTTTGTGTCTCTTCGAAATAACTACCGATTTATACATGAAAATGTATGATTGAATAAACTGTTTGGACACAAAGAGTTGTATGAGAATTAATTACTTTTCAGATTCGAAAAGGTGTGTTCGTTCTCATTATATATTCTGGTGTTCTGTTCATTTTCAAAATTATCTCCATTTCTTCTCTCAATTTTCGTTCTTTGAATACAAGAGAAATACAGCTTTTGTTTTCAATTGTTTCCTAGAGAGATCCTAGAGAAATATCAGAATTGATATTTGCTATTCTCACCGAGACTTTGTTGTTAGATCTAAAATTTTTCAACAATTTTAAGGATTTGTTTATGCAATAATGGAGTCGGACTTTGATTATGGAATCTCCATGAATAAGAGATGGCGATGGTTCACTGAGCGTCGCAGGTGATGGCAAATTGGAAGATTTCACAAGAAGAAAGTGGGCATGCTCTGCTTTGATATGAGTGATAATTTTCACAAGGCTAATATATGTGTGCAGTGGCAAATAAAAACGAAATTTCTCGTGGCTACTCCACTGTGGAAGAAAGAGGAGCAATTAGAATCATGGGACCGATGCCGAGTTTTCGTAACGAAGTGGACACAACAATCTGACAAATCCAAAGAAAATCAAAGACAAATCCAGGTTCATTTCGGATGGTAGATTTCGCTTTGATACTTGGTCAATGATGAACTTCCCATTTATTGCTAAGAGAGTGATTAAAATTAAATCATTCATGCTATTGCTGTTATTTAATAACGAACATTTGGAGAAGGGGTTCTTGAAATTTCAAAGTTCGTTTGATAAAAATTGAATTTGATTGCATATTCGGATTCGTCTCGTTGATACGAGAACAATGAGTGGTCGCATGCATTCAAAAGATGCCAAAAACCACCACACGCGGCTACACGTGCCCCGGCGGTGGTGGCTCGCGACGATCACCAGCAAACGCTTCTATTTAGGCCTATTTTGTGTGCTTTTGCTCGGTGAATTTTAGTTTTGAATACATAATCGGATAGGACTCGTTGAGACGAGAATTTTGAATGATTGACGGTCGTCGGAGGCCGCCGAATGGCGGCGCACGCGCTTACATGCCCCGACAACGGGAATGGATATTAAGTATATGCGTAAGATGTAGACTTAGTCAATGGCTATTACACGTAATTATATGTGCTCTTGTACTTGCTAAGCATATTATTAAAATAGCATTTTCTTTATATATTGGAAATGTAGAAAACCAAAATTTTCTTATCTTAAAGTGTGTGCGTATTTGGCATTCTACAGAGTACTCATCCTTTGAAGGATGGAATTTGATTTTGGAGTTATCAAAATTGCATTGTTTGGATATAGTGAAAAATAGTAAAGTTTATGTGTTTATTGATATTCGCTAAAAGACAGCTTTTAGTACTTAATTATAAACATGGATTAGTTCATGGTATCTTTGTACTCTTAATTTGCTATCTAAGATTAAAATAAAAAAGGGGGGGGGGGGGGAGGGGGGGGGGAAGAAATGGTGGAAAGTCTCGGAAACAAAGAGAGATAATTCTCATTCGAAGGTTAGTAAAAGTTTTTTATTGATGGCTTGTTTATCTTTGGAACTGATATTACTTGAATCATTGTGATTAAGAAGTATCTACCTTTCATATTGAATATGAAATATTTTGGTAATATATATACTATATTATGAATTGAAGTTTTAAAAAAACATAGTGGGGGTTATTCTTTAAGTCAAAATGATTACATTGAAAAGATGTTAAATAAATTTATGCATCTTGGCTTCAGAGAAATGAGTACTCCATTTGATTCAAGTATGAAATTAAATTATAATTTTGGTAAAGCAATAACACAACTTAAATATGTGAGTGTTATAAAATCTTGATTGTATGCGATGCATTGTACTAGACCTGAGATTACATTTTTCATGCGTCGATTGAGTAGATATAGTAGTAATCCAAATATAGAACATTGTAATGTCGTCGCAGAATTTTAATTAAGAAAACTAAAAGATTTGTTATTGTTTTATAATAGTTATCCGGATGTATTGGAAGGATACATCGATGTTTTTGGATTTCTATTGTGAGAGAAAAACATTCTAATTCTAAATGAATTTTCACATTGGGTGAATGTGTTGTATCTTGGATGAGTAAGAAATAAACATACATAACTCACTAAACGATAGAATGAGAATTCATCATTTTAGCGGCAATTAAAAAAAAAGACTGAGTGGATTAGAAATTTACTGTTAGACATTAAATTATTGCCTAGTCCTACGCATCCTATTTTTGTTAATTGTGACAATTAGGCTACTTTGACAAGATATCATAGTGGCACTTATAATGAAATGTCTAGACTTATTAGCCTAAGGCATAAGTGCATAGGACAATTTATTCAAGAGGGTACCATAACAATTGTATATTTGAGGTCAAGCAAAAATTTGGTTGATATCTTTACAAAGTCTTTACCAAGAGATGTGGTAAAGGTGACTTTATAAGAAAATGGGTCAAAACCCTTTACTTAAAATCACCAGTAATGGTAACCCGACCTGATACTAGCACATCATTAGTTATAAGGTTTAATGGGTAAAAATAAGTTACTGATAGTGATTATTTGATACTGACACTAGCCCGGACATGAGAAATCAGTATCGTCTATTACGTTTATAAGTTGAGTTATACTCTTAATGAAGCATAATATAATTTAGCAACGTGTTTATTAGTAATAGAAACACGCAATAATACTTCATCTATATAGGCTTAGAAGTGGTGCCACTTCTTATGAAAGTTAGGGTTGCTTTCGAGAGAACTCATGAAATAGGTACAAGCACAAGGCCATAATAGTGCTGAGTAAATGTGAACTTCTTACTGAAACAAGAGGTTAATATATGTGCAATATGTCCGATTCTATTACATAGAGTAACAATTTTAAAGCCAAGCTACTTGTAATTTTGATAGAATTTTGAGATACTTGCACTAAATAAAGGTTTAACTCGAAAGAGACCTTTATGTATGTGTATTAGTCTCATGGAAATGTTGGCTGTAATTTTCTAAGAATTTTTGCTTTGTAACTTTGTTTTTACAAACAAAGTGGGGGATTGTTGGTAGTTTGTTTGTAAAAACAAACTAAGGGGTGTCTTGTCCCACATCGAAAGGATGTGAGTGCGTACGTGCACTAAATTTGGCACAAATCAACAATTACCATTATTTTCTAGTGAAACAGTGCGACTGTTTACGAATGATTCTGACGATCTTTGAAAAGTTGTGTCTATTCAATCAACTGTTATTTTCTAACATAGAGATCTTGGCTGTTCATGGTTTGAGCTCCGTGTGTGTTTTGGTCACACCTACACCTACTTCGGTCTCTTCCATTGACCCCATCCTCGACGTACAAGTTTGAGCGTCTACTTTCACGAGTTCGTACAGGCCTCCCTAAAAAATGTTTTAGAGAGAAGTCAGGAAAAGTTGAAATGACAGGTCCCGGACCCTGCATTTTATTGAGTGATTGATCGCATCTAATGTACCGTTTCGTAATGTTTCTATTCTTTTATTTTTGTTCCGCGAAACAAAAAAAAAAATCAGAAATATATTTAGTAACACAAATGATTTTTATTTTGATTCTACTCTACGAACATTTTTGGACCAAAAATAAGAAACCAAAAAAAATTCATTTATCCAAAAAAAGGAATATGTTTTAGAATCGAAAAGGTAACGATAGCCTTCTTTCAATTTTGTTGGCGTTCGCAAGGCGTGGGTCGAGTCAACCCGAACCGGTCCGGATATTAAAAATTTATGAAATTAATAAAAAAAATTAGAAAATCATTTAAAAATCTAAAAATAATTGGAAATTCATTAAATATATATATAATTGGGAAAAAAATTACAAAAAAAAAATCAAAGATTAGAACTGGCGAATCTTATTTTTGGCAATTTTGCCTTTCGATTTCTCCGTAATGATGATTTTTCCCCTCATGAGAAAATCGTCCCAAAAATCCCAAAAATTCTTAAAAAAAAAAAAGAATTGAGTCCATTCAATTGCCCAATCCTGTTTTCGGTTAATTTTCCTTTTGATTTTTCTTAACGCTTGCCTGATTTGTTATTGGAGTACTATACCGCATCAGTGACCATTTGCATGGCATCAAATGTGATTATGTAATTATTTGATTTAAATGACAAATTAGGAAAAAATTATTTTTCAAGAACAGAAATTTTGTATAGTTACTAAAACGCGTTTCTGTTTCGAGTACATAAATTTTATGCAGCTATCAAACGCGTTCTGATTCTCTAAAACTCATTCAGGAAACAGAATTAAAAAATTTAATTCTAATCAGAATCACTTTTTTTGGAACAGAAACATTACCAAACAGACTTTAAGTCACTTGATTTAGTTATCAAAGACTTGCTATAAAGAAATGCATATAGTTATTTGTAACATTCTGAATTTCCTGCCATTTTGAGGCTATTGAATAAGAATGTATTTCAGTTTTGTCTCGCTCAGATCTGATCAATCTTGAGTAAACTGACCAAAAGGGAAATGCTAACGCATGACAAGATACGTGGACCTAGAGAACTCGAAAAAGGAAATGACGTTTTGACCTTAAAGATTGTCGAGGGAACATTTAGAACCAATAAGGCCGACCAGATAACGATTAAGGAATACATTGCTGGTGTTATACGATTGGAGCTTGGGTGATGCCGCTTAACCAATGTATAATTTGCAAATTTCCTAAATCAAGCTATAACGATCGAAGTCGTCGGAACTAGCGATGAACCCTCGCAATTACATGACAACCAAAGTTGTCGTAACTTAAGTTATCCTAAGTGTGATGAGAATCACATAATCGATATGCGTAACGTCTACAAAAGTCGTCCGTTCATTCGAGACAAACTGAAGTTACGATCGACGGACGATGATCACAAAATGGGAGCTCAGAATCGGCAATTGGAAATAGAGAATTCCAATTTTAGATAAGGATTTGACGTCGTCTCGCTAATGGTAATTTCGAATTGAAAAAGTAAAGTTTTGGACCTAAATTGCAAAATTACCATTTTGCCCCTCGACCATTTGCCTTTGCCTTAAGAATTCAAGAAAGACAAAATGGTCATTCTCCTCTCCACCATGGGGCTGCCGAAATTGATGTGTATAAGGTCAAAGAATAGTCAAAGCTTTGGTTTGTATTAGTGACATATGCCACATGTCACTCAATGAAGGCCCTAAGCATTTATTACCCCTACCTAATTCCATCTTATCGAATTAATCTCAATAATTTGTGTGAAGTCTTTTGGAAGAAGCCATCTTCGGCCGTGTATAGCCCTCCACCATTTCCCTTTCATTTTCCTCTTCATTTACACCTCAACCAAAAACTGCCCAAAAGACCAGTTTCTGCCTCTTTGTTCGGTCAACTCGCCGGCTACTTTCCAGTGCCACCTTGCCGTGCTCCGACCACTAGGAGCAAGATCAACCTGTCTTTAACAAGTTCCAAGTGATAGCTCGACCTTTCGTTGAGTGGTTTTTCCCGACCAGCCCTTAGACCAAAATCGAACAGAATCTGCGCGAGCTAAGATAAAGCTTCCGTTCTCCCTCTTAGAGACTCTGATCGGCCTCAAATTTTTTGTGAGAGCTTCATAACATCTAGTACTTAAGTTGAATGGTCTATGGTAGCAAGTTTAGTGGTGTTAAAATGGGTTTTCATGGCTGATTGTGGATGATTAAAACTGGACAGATTTTGACCGTGTGAGAACCACATGGAAACCGGGCTGTTCAAAGGTCTTTGGAGTGTCGTTCCGCTTCGAATCTTTTGGTGAGCTTCCTAAACACATAGATTGAGGTCCTAAAAAGTTTATTTTGTGAAGAATGGAGGCTTAAGGTTGAGATACGGGTTTATTGTGCTAGTTGAACCAAAACCAGTTCTGTTTCATGGGAGTACATGTTCTGACCGAATCTGATGATGACCAATTAGTGGTATTTTGACTTTAAATTGATTCATAAGACTATATAGGATGTCATATGAAGTGTTAATGGGGAGTATGCGAAGTGGATTGGAAATTGGAAGTGATTTAAAGGCTATTTGGTGCATAAAACTCTAAGTTATAACTTGCCTTGCATGTGGCCTCTTGAACCGAATGAATTGAGTTTCCCACTGCTCCTTGCAAGATTTAATAGAAACTAGCGCAAGCGGCTGCTCACCAGCTTAATTAGATGATTAAATGTTATAGTATGAATAAATAAAAGTTTCGCCATATTGGGGAACATTACATGTTACTCAGCGGCGCCAATCGACTCTGGCCACCATATACCTACCCATAGGCAACATAAATTTGAGTTTCCTTGGGAAAACCCATTGCTCGCAGAATCATAGCAATTTCCCATGGCTCAAGAGGACATCGGCCTTCCTTCCTCTACTGCAGGGCCAGCTGCCATAGATGAGAACCATTCTGCCGGAATTAGAGCAATACCACCAAGGCCATTCCTGTTTTCCGTATTCAGCCATTTTAGCTTTCTTCTCTCCCTTTTCCCCACAAAATCACAAAAAGATAAGCCAACCATCCCCTTCTCAAAATATAGTCAGGTCCATGAGGTATTAGAACCCAATAAATGATTAGCGAATATTAAGTGATGTAGTTGCATACCATACATCTAGGGATTCTAACTACCAGTGCAGTTTCTCATCCTTGATGCCAGTAAATTCGACATTTCTTCAATTTTAGGGAGAAACTTCACCAGCATGGGAATTATGCTGCACCTTAGTATGTTGATCTCCGGGAGAACATTATTATACCTAATCAAGAAAGGATCAATGTCATGCTCCGACTCTCGAGCCCGCGACATCTCTCGCCAAATCGCCATGAGGTCATAGAGATAGCGTTCCAAGCACGCTATCGACCTATCACTTACTTAAGCACGCGGAAACGTGTCAACTCCTTGACAATAAACAAACAAGGATAGAATAGTAGGAGTCAAACACTACAAATAAATCTTGATCCTATCAATATTATTTCCATACGTACACAACCCCATACTTCGGGGTGACTAGACAAGACCTTAGCATGTGTACTCAGCCAAGTAAGACTAAGTTCTCATCTTACTTCAGATGTCTAATTCAAAAGCAATCCTTGGCGCGCACAAGGCTCCATTACTTGGAACCTGAAAATGTTATCCCACGATGGGGTGAGAATAAATCTCAGTGAATCAAGTTTAATCTTGGTTAGGAAACCGATTCGCCTGGGCATCCTAACAGAAGTCTCAAAATAACAAATCAACACATATAACACCCAAATACAGTCACGATATAAAAACAATCCACATGCGTACTTGCCAGCTTCAGCCACACATAATGCAATGCTTGACTCGACTCACAGCCAATTAGTCAATCACCCAAACAAGCATCTCATCCACCAGTACGCACAGGACATCACACAAGTTTATTTATTAACGATGATCGTGCCCACGGCACGTGAGAGGATCTATGCGAAAGAATGCATGATTCGACTCTCACAAATAACGCGGTCCAGCACTTTAGTGCAATCGAGCGTTCTACCGGCAGGACCAGGTTACGTCCCTTTTCTCTAGGCAACGGCTACTACAAGAGGTGTCTTCGAGGTGCTTGGCACGGTACCAATAAGTAGGCATCCCTAAACGGGGCGTCGATCCATCACAAGCTGCGACCAGCATTCAACCAATCCTACATCAATTCTAGTTAGTACCGGACCAGAATTGACGTACTTCTAGCAAGTTATATGGTTCTATACAATTGGTACAGTACGAACTTACCAGAAAAACATCATCGTTCCTTCATATGACCACACAACACACATCTATCAATCAACCTATTTCATTATATTTGATTAAAGCCGGATACTCACACAGGCATATAAAAGTCTCAGTCAAAGGCCATTTTCATGCTAAAAATGTCTTTTGACTTCGCACACGGTCATATGCATATGCAGACTACCTCCGAGTTACCACAATCGCACACAGGGCGATTAACCCGCAATCATCAATCAAAATCTAATAGTCATTCCAGTCAGTCTATAAAGCCAATGAAAGTCATCTAATCAATCACGAGCATTTAATTCCAATTAGACAATATAAGGCTCAATTCGTACGATAATCCTTTATTAATCGATTTAATTAATAACGTCGATTGTTCGCTCGTCTTTAACCTATCGCTCGCGAACGAACGAACATAATCAAATCAATTAATTTCAACTAATCACAATTAGCCACAGACAATATAATCAACCGGCTAACCTAATCGATCGGCCATTTAACTTAATCATAATTTCTATTTAAACTGGCCCCGACCACGTACCTAAATTTCATAATCACCTAAACTGCTAATCCTAGACGCAATTAGCTCCCTAGCCAAGGATTATGGTCAACTCACAAATTAAGTCGGCTTGGGTGGTCTCAATGGCGACGACAACGACGGCGGCAACGAACGGCGATGGCTGATCGCGGGCTAATTTCCTCGAACGATGGCCTAAAACTCTCGGTCAAAATGGCCCACGGACCCGGCACAATGGCCTACAGAATCGGCCACGGACCTGGCCACTCGGCCCAGGCCACAACCGGTGCGACTTGGCCCGAACAGAGCAGGGGCGGCACCGGGGCTGAAACGGCCTAAATAAAGACCAACGAGCGGCGACCGGCTTCGAGAGTCGATGGTAAAGGGTTGAGGGAACGTCGGGGAAGTTGTGGGAGGTGACGACGACGGTCGGAGGCGGCGGATTGACGGCCAAATAGAATCGGCCGAACAGGGTTTGTAGGCACCGAGAACAAGGAAGTGGTTCCAGGTCGATTTCAGGCCGTCACGCGCGGCTGCCGGCGTCCACAAGCTCAGGAAAGGGAGAGGGGAGTTCCAAGAGTTCAATGGTGGTGGCAATAAGCAGCGACGACGGCCGACTTGGCTGGATCTGAAGAAAAATCGGACCCGGGTAAAAAACAAGGCAACCGTCATTTTGGGGCTGATTGCGGCGTCTTCGGCGGTCGTTTGACGGCGGGGTGGTTTCGACTTGGTGCTCAAGACAGGGGGAGTCACAGCGCGGTGGTGGTTGGCGGCGGTGGCGCCAGAAACGGCTTGAGGAAGAGGCAGAGGTGCATGCTCAGGGAAAATAGAAACATGGCATGGCTCCCGCGGCCTTGTCGTGGCTGTCCGACGGCTGTTGACGGCGACGGAAGGGTCAAAAGTGACGGCGAGGAAGGGCTGTAGGTGGTGGTTGTCGGTGAGGGGTGGTGACGACGCAAAAATTCGTCGGAGAAAGGAGGAGGAAAGGAGGAGCAGTCGGTCGGGTGGTGTCCACCGTTTGCAAAGGGAGAGAGAGAGAGAGCAGATAGGGAGATCACGTGAGAGGGGAATGGCTGATGGGAGTTGGGTGGGGTCCACAAGAAGACTTTTGGGGCTAATTTGTCTCACATGCCTAATAATTAAGAGTATTTTGGTAATTTGACAAATCAGAACTGAACGAAAATTTGGTATACTAGACGAAAGGTATTTTGGTAATTTCACAAGCTAGGCTCGATCGGGATTAGGCTCGAGCGCGAGGATTGAAATCCTAATTCGCAACAACTAAGAATTTCGAAACCTAATCTAAGTCGACTGAAATTTCAGAATTTGTCCAATTATTATCTCTTCAGTCCTTGCGATTCAAAATTTTCCATCAATTGAAATTCGATATTAATCCGTTATATTGATTTCAGGTACTTTACTAGAGGTGAATTTTTAGGGCATCACAACTCCTATCTTAGGAAATTTCGTCCTCGAAATTGAAGTGCTTCTACATCTTTTAAACATATAAGGATATCCAGTCCTCACAATTTCTTCAATCTCCTAAACAGTTCTTGTCAGTTCTGTGGGGTCACTAAATTATCTTTACCAAAGGGAAAAATTCTTGTTCCGGAATACTTGCTCTTTCCTACCCATGATCCGACTAGACTTCCCAGATACGATGCTTGCTCATCCAGTTCAATCTTCTCATAACTCAACACAGCACATAAGCAGGGTTTGGCTCGCACTTCCTTAATATCAACACATAAAAGGCGTTGTACACTTGAGCCAGTCTTAGCGGTAATGTAAAATGATACGTCAATGTCTCAATTCTTTTCAAAAATCTCGAAATGTTCAACATACCTTGGCTTAACTTTCTTTTCTTGCCAAAATGTGTTGGCGTCATCTTCTACATACATAATTACCCACCTAAAATTTCAATGGTTTTCGCTCCTTATTGACGTAACTTTTCTGACGACTCTGAACTGTTTTCAGTTTATCTCTGCTAACCTTGATCGCGTCCATCGACTATTCCACTAACTCAGGTTCGCCTTTAAAGGGGCATCTTGCACGCTCTGCCATACATTGCCTCGAAAAGTATCATCTTAGTAATATACTAGAACTGTTATTTAAGCAAACTCCACCAGGTGTAATTGTTCCTCCCAATTATCTTGAAATCCAAAACACATGCCTCCGACATGTTCACCAGACTCTGAATTATTCTTTTAAATTGACTTTCCATCTGTGGGTAATAAGCAGTACTGAACTGCAATTTCGTTTTCCAAACTTCATACTAGGTTTGCTCCAAGTCAATCCTAATCTCCACTTTGTGCATCGAAATCATAAAGCGACTATCAAATCCAAGTCAGATTCTAACTTACGATCCTTGACTACTAATCTGACACAATTCCATATCCACAATTTATTTTAACAGGGTGAATCATCCGCTTCTAGGGATTCAACTCAACTGTGACCATCCGACCTTACTGTCATAATCAATTGTTGGTTATCCTTGTAACCGTAGTAATTATCTATTCCCACGAATAGACTAGTCATTTCTTAACTTTCAACGAGAAGAGTTTAATGCTTCTTTTCCTTCTGTTCCATAAATATTAACCACGATTAACACTAATGGCAATTTGGGCATTCTGTTTACATGGAGAAGGTCTACTAATAATTCGCCTCTTCTTTAACGCCTTGAGATTTAGAATCACTGCTTTTTAACTGTTGAAACATCTGAAGAATCACCGAACTCAGACCAAAATCAAATTGAGGGTCGGACCATGCATTCTATCAAACAGGATCAGCTCACAAGCGACTGGCGAGTTGAGGATCACCTCAAATATTTCGGTTTAGGGTTTGAATCACTCGTTCCTAGACCGGTGGTACAATCGAACACTATCGAGATCACCTCTCATGACCAACTCAAATTGATGCAGGATTAGTTCAACTCGACCCGCAGTCCTCCAACAACACATCACAAAATCCAGGGTAGCTAATCCTTGACTAGTGTGTGGCTGGTATAGGGTTCTAGTACAAGTCATTCCTCACTGGGTCCATGGCCATCCTCAATATCGATCAATGCTAGCTCGCAAATCATGTCACGAATCAATCCCTAGTCGACTTCAAGGTAATCCTATGGTTGACTTACAACTGAGCGAGATCAACCCAATTTGGTCCATGCTTGATTTCAGATCGTCACACGGTCGACCCTTAACAACAGCACAATCAATTGGCAAATCGGGCCATCATCCCTGTGATATTCTGATTTCCAGTCAATTTCAGACTTATTAATGAGAAATGAATCTAGAGATGCATTTCAGTGATATCTCGCTCAAACATGATCAATTCGAGTAGGCTGACCAGAAAAGAAAGGCTAACGTGAGACAAGGTACGGGGACCTACGAAATTCGGATAAGAAATGACGCTTTGACCATAAGGATTCTTGAGGGGATATTCTGAACCACAAAAATGTTGATCCAAGGACGATTAGGGAATACCTTGCGAGTGTCATACGATTGGGGCGCGGGTGATGCCGCTTAACCAACGTATGATTTGCTAAATTTATCCTAAATCGGACAGTAAAGATCGAGACCATAGAAACAAGTGATAGACCCTCACAATTACATGACAATCAAAGCCGCCATGAATTGAGGAGCCCTAAATGTGATGAGAATCACACAGTCGATACGCGTAAAATCTGCAAAAGCCACCCGTCAGTTCGAGATAGGCTGGAACCACGTCTAATAGAGGAAACCATCAGAATCAAGTCTTGAAAAATTTGAAATGGAAAATCAAGAATTTCAACGTTATATTGGATTGACCGTCGCCCTATCGAAGATTATTGGAACGAGAAAAACGACGTTCGAAACGTCGGGGGTAAAATTACCCTTTTGCCTCTCGAGCTTAAAACCTTGCCCATGCATTTGAAGAAAGGAATTTTAGACTTTATACACCGCCTATAGCTGTCGAAAAAGTGGATGAATATGGGCCATTAGATCACCTTTGAATGGCATTAGGGATAAGTGTTACAAGATCAAGCTTGGAGTAGTCATGTCCAACTTTACATACCTACCATTCAAACCCTTTGACTCAAGCCTTGAATATAACAATTTTCTCTCTCTCCTCACCTCATCGGCCATAACTCCCTCAAGCTCACTGAAAACCATCTTCTCCTTCCTCTTCAATCTGCCGCCCGACGACCAGATCTGCCGCCGCCCTTTGCCGGCCACGACGACCACTTCCGGCCACCGCCTGACCACTGGCCGACCATATCAACCTAGTTCTACGTCTTGCCAACCTCTTCAAAGTGGAAGCACGGCATTTGGACCACCGAGGAGCTCCGGTCAAGAGTTTTCCCGAAAGCCGATAGAATCTAACCCAATCTGAGGTAGATTCGGTTTCTAACCCTTTTGGAGGTCGAAATGTTGCATTTTTGAGGTCAAATTTTATGGAGGTCTAGAGGACATCTGTATGAATCTGTGGTAAAAATTTAGGAGTGATTTAAAGAAGTTTTGATCTCGAATCGATCTTGTAAACCTTGCACAGAAAACTGTCGGTGCTGACATTGGAGGAACCGGCGACTTTCGATGGAATTTCGGCAACCATTCAACCTCAAACTTACGGTGAGCCTCATAAACCCTTAGATAGACATGTTAAGAGATAGGATAATGTTTAAATGATGGATTTGGAGTTGATTTAGGGCTGGACAAGTTCGATTTGTACAAAACCGAGAAGAACCGGTTCGATTATGTGCATGGCCGAACCTTTGAGGGCTAATGATGGATGATTTGAGTCTCAAATTGGTGATTAAGTCACATTAAGATGATGAGGGTTATGTTATGGATGATTGTGGTTCATGGATCGAGGAATTGGGCAAAGAAAGTTGACAAATTGATTGGAAATTCTAGGTTGTGTGGTGAGTACGACTTTGAACCCTTAGGACCGAATTGGTGAAGGCTCAAGAGGAGAATTATTGTGGTGTTAAACGCAAGGTAAGGGAATCCTAAATTTAGGATAGCAAGATTGGACTCGGTTAGGCGAGTCAAGCGGTAAATTGAATGGTTTGTGAGAGTTTTCAAGAGGATTGTTCTTGGAATGTCCTAAGATTGTATAGGGGTTTATGTGTGCTGTTGCTTGTGCTTGACTTATCCGCCATATGTGTATGTCACTTGATTGCCTTGCATGCTATGAGTTTTTGAATTGTGCCTGAATTGCACATGTCGTCATGTATGGAAAATAAATTAAAAATCATGGCATGAGCATGACATGACGAGGCCCTGAAGCGTATGAGACGTGGGACGGGAGATGGATACCCTGATGCGATGTAATCGCGGGGTGAAGTTGATGTTCTATGGCACCTTGATGCGATCTAATCGCGGAGTTAAGATGGCCACGGTCCTGATGCGAACTATTCGCAAGACGGAGGTATGTGGTGATGATATTGGCCTGGAGATTCATTGGAACCTGATACGTTTACGCAGGTTGCTAATGATGGTCTGATGGGTTTACGCGGATCGCGCCTGATGCGATCTAATCGCGGGCTGGAGGATGAGGCAGGTAGAAAGAGGTGGTTGTGGTGAGATGGCAGGATGGGGTGTGCATGATCATCTGAGTGTGATATGGTGTCATAGTTGAATGCCCATCATCTGTATGTCACTTTCTTTATTTGTATATGCCTGTATGATTATGAGTTTGGAATTTTGGAATAGATGACTGTCTGAGTGGACAATCAGCCTGACTTAGGGTTAGGACTCTTTTACTGAGATGTGTATCTCACCCCTTTGGGGACCCTTATTTTTACATATCCTAGGCCTTAGGTATGTGGCCTATTCATTTTGGGGATCCCAAGGAGATGACAGCATATTTTGACGAGTTTTCGGATAGGCAGAGAAACATTTATGTGAGAAAGTATACAGTCGTATGGGTCGATGAAGGTAGCCCGGACTAGAAGCGTCATAGGTTCGAGGCATGGTTTAAGAAAATCGGAGATGAGTCGGTTGGGCCGCTGAAGCCCCACGAGGTACCCTAGGGAGTTATCCCTGATTGGTGCCAGACTGATGGAGAGCAGGAGTTGGCAGAGGGGTCTGTAGTCGGTTCTAGAAATGGGCTGGAGAAGACCCCGACCTTGGAGTTCACTGAGAACGAGGTGATTGTCGTAGAGGCTACCGAGGAGGATCTCGCCGAGCCGTCGTGTGAAGAGACCATGGAGGATTCCATCGAGATCCGTTCCGAGACGTTCTTCGAGTATGAGCCAACAGAGGATGCAGAGGATACAGGGGACTCCGGCAGCTCATCTTAGGTGTCCTAGTTTCCCGGCTCGATTTTGTGATGGCGACCCCCGACCATGGCTATTTTGGATGTCGATGATGGTCATACTTTTTTGATGTGCTTACCCCGTCGTCATTGCCTAGCGGGTTGTAGTAGTCGGTATTTGTACAAACAATATGTTATGATGTATGACAGTTATTATGTTATCCAGGTCCCACTTAACTTATATTTAGTACGGAGATTTAATTGAGTATCGCTTCCGCATGCTTAGTTTATATATATTATCTCTCGACTTATTTGTGGATCTTGGAACCGCGAGAGATGTGTTGTTTTGCTTGTAGGGATGTTCGCGTGCTCGATGGGTTCGGGGCGTGACATTCCCATTCGATTTGGTATTAGAGCAAGGTCAACTCGATCCAAAGTTGGTTGAGGACTAGAGTAATAAGGAGGATTAAGTTGGGACAAGGACGGATAGCAAGACCTTATGAGGCTGGTTAAGTAAGATAAGGCATGGAGTGTATAGTGTGTGACCTGGTACTTAGGGCTAGTGTTTGACCTTGGTAGGGTTGTGGAAATGCATGAGGATCAATTTCCCTGTTTAGGATTGAAGGTCATTTCTGGACCTTGGTTTGTTTGAGGAATGAAAGTGATTGGCTTTAGTGAATCACTAGAGTGAATGGAACTGAGAAATGGCCATGGGCCATTGGTTGAAATGTTTCTGGAGTCTGTGGTATGGAGTATTGTTGCAGTGTAATTGTTTCTGTTAAGGATTAGTTAGTAGCTCTGGATTTGAATGATTGAGTAAGTTACTAACTCCTTGCTGAACTTGTGGTGGGCCAGGTTCAATAGAAAGTGATAAAGATGAGCAACCTATCTAGATGGTCTGGAAGAATTAGAGGCGAAGCTTCTAGCTCGAGGTCGCCTGTCGCTGAAGATCCAAGAATGGATGGCTTGTTGAGGGCGCTGGAAAGAATTGGCAACATGATTGATAGGCAGGCTCAAGATTGGGACACTGCCATCGCCCAGGTAGTAGAAGTTGTCATAGCCGCTGTCAACGCCAACAACGACAATAATGGTGGCAACGGAAGCTAGAATGAACAAGGCCAGGGCAATGAAGCTGTGAATGCCCAAGAAGAGATCATCGTGGCCAGATAGATAGGCCAACTAGTAGAACAGTTCATAAAATTGAAGCCAACTCAATTCGATGGGACTGAAGATCCCGAGTTAGCACCTAGGTGGATTGAGAAGCTGGAGAAAACTATTGGAGTGCTGAGGTGCACGGACGAAGAGAAGGTGCTATTAGCAGTGTACCAGTTGGAGGGTACAACGAATAACTAGTGGGCTGCCACCAAGAATGGCGTCTTCCTTGAAGGAACGGTCATGAATTGAGAAGCCTTTAAGACGGCCTTCAATAATAAATATTTCTCTAAGACGGCTAGGGAAATGAAGCATGTAGGATTCCTGCAGTTGCGCCAGAACTAGTTAACGATAGATCAGTACGAGGCCTAGTTCTCGAGGCTGTCGAGGTATGCACCACGATCTGTGGAGGACCCTCAGAAGAAAGCAAAAAGGTTTAGGGATGGATTGAGGCCCAAGCTCCGTAGTCAAATGATCGCTCTAAATTTGAGGACTTACAAGGAGATCTACGAGTGAGGCCAGATGATTGAAAGAGACCTGAAAGAAAGAAACACCACAACTGGATCGCAGTTTACGTCCTTCAGAGATAACCATCAGATGGGCAAAAGACCGATAGCGAACAATAGGGGTTTTATACCACCAGTGCAGAGAAGTATTATGAAGCCGCCAAACCCCACAAACTGGAGCTGCAGACTGTGACAGGAAGCATGGAAATGGATCGTGCCTGATTAGGACCAGGACTTGCTTTAAGTGTGGTCAGCTGGGCCACCAGATGAGATTTGCTCGAATCAAGCTCCAACAAGTCGCCCGCAAGGGCAGAGACCGTAGGTGGGGCCGTCGACTACAACTCCTCAAATCGAGCAGAACCGACTACCGACACAGGAAAGAGTATATGCAGTAGCTCGCAGAGAGGCAGAGCAGACACCAGGTGTGGTCACAGGTACGGTTTACTTGTGCAACCAAGTTGCATACGCATTGTTTGACCTTGGTGCCACTCATTCGTTTGTGTCTGCACAGTTTGCTAATTTGGTGGGTATGAACTTGAAACCGTTGAATATAATCTTGCATGTTGCCACACCGCTAAAGTATAATATATTAGTTTTAATGGGCTGTGCCGATTGTGAGATTGTAATTGGAGGGAGTAAAGAGAATATTGACTTAGCTGTATTACCCATGTATGATTTTGACGTAATCATAGGAATGAATTGGTTGGGTAAGCAAGGGGCAGTAGTGGACTGTGGTAGTAGGATAATCCGGTTTTATCCGAGAGACCACCCTAGCTTTGAATTTATGGGAAGTCGAAGAGGAATCTCGATTCCCTTAGTCTCATCTTTGGAAGTAATTAAGTTGATGTCTGAAGGGTGTCAGGCATACTTAGGGGCAGTAATGGACGCGACCATTGAAGAGCCAAAGTTAGAGAATATCTCGGTAGTGCGTGAATTTCCTGACGTGTTTCCCCAAGAGTTGTCAGGATTACCACCGGAACGGGAAATAGAATTTGTGATTGAATTAGCCCTTGAAACGGAGCCGATTTCGAAAGCACCTTACAGGATGTCCCTGTCAAAACTGAAAGAATTAAAGGTGCAGATGCAAGAATTGTTGGACAAGGGATTCATCCAACCTAGTGCTTCACCGTGGGGAGCACCAGTGTTGTTCGTAAGGAAGAAGGATGGGTCTTTGCGTTTATGCATCGACTATCAGTAGCTGAACCAAGTGACAGTGAAGAACAAGTACCTGCTGCCGAGGATTGATAATCTGTTTGATCAGTTGCAAGGAGCGTCAGTATTTTCTAAGATTGACCTGAGGACAGGGTATCACCAGTTGAGGATTAAGAAGGAAGACATACCTAAGACTGCCTTTAGGACGATGTATGGTCATTATGAGTTTACGGTGATGCCATTTGGATTTACCAACGCTCCAGCTGCATTCATGGACCTGATGCATAGAGTATTTAAGGAATTTCTAGACAGATTCGTCATAGTCTTTATTGACGATATCTTGATTTACTCGAGGAATGGTGCAGAACATGAGGAACACCTAACGATTGTACTGCAGACTCTGAGGGAGCATGCGCTCTACGCGAAGTTGAGTAAGTGTGAGTTCTGGTTGAACAGGGTAGCATTTCTTGGTCATGTGGTATCTGGAGAAGGAATCGTAGTAGATCCTGCGAAGATCGAGGCTGTAACAAATTGGCCTAGACCTACTACGATCACTGAAGTCAGAAGTTTCTTGAGATTGGCAGGATACTACAGACGTTTTGTGGAAAAATTCTCATCCATAGCCATCCCATTGACTCGGTTGACGAAGAAGGAAACGAAGTTTGAATGGACTGACAAATGTGAGAGAAGTTTCCAAGAGCTTAAGCATAGATTGACAACCGCACCAGTGCTGACAATTCCATCAGGACCAGGAGGTTACGAGATTTACAACGATGCTTCGCTGAAAAGATTGGGCTGTGTGTTGATGCAGCACGGAAGAGTAGTAGCCTACGTATCCAGACAGTTGAGGCCACATGAGATGAACTACCCAACTAATGACTTGGAGTTAGCGGCTATTATATTTACTCTGAAGATTTGGAGGCACTACCTATGTGGCGAAAAGTTCCAGATCTATACCGATCACCAAAGTTTAAAGTATCTGTTTTCTCAGAAAGAGCTGAATATGAAGCAGCGTCGATGGATGGAGCTGCTCAAGGATTATGATTATGACATACTATATCACCCTGGGAAAGCAAACCGAGTGGCAGATGCGTTGAGTCGGAAGTCAAGCATCGCATGTCTGCTGGTGAAAGGTTAGTCGATGATTGAGAATTTGAGATACTCCGAGTTCAGATTAGAAGTCGATCAGTTGTCCAGTTTGATAGTTACGTTGAGGGTAGAACCTGAGGTTCAGGAAGGAATAAAGGCCTTACAGTTTACGGACCCAAAGATTCAGAAGATCCATGAGATAGATGCGACAAAGAGAAAATCAGAATTTCAGGTGTCTGAGGACGGAATCCTAAAGTTTCGAGGACGATTGTGTGTGCCCAAGGATAAAGGACTCAAGGAAAGGATTTTATCAGAGGCTTACAGGAGCAATTATAGCATCCACCCTGAAAGTACGAAAATGTATCAGAACTTACGACAACATTATTGGTGGAACGGGATAAAGGTGGACGTAGCAAAGCATGTGGCTAAGTGTTTAACGTGCCAGCAAGTGAAAGCGCAGCACTGTAAGCCTGGAGGACTATTACAGTCACTGGAAATTTCGGAGTGGAAGTGGGAACATGTGACTATGGATTTTGTGATGGGACTCCCAAGGAGCTAGCGAGGTCACGACTCTATATAGGTAGTCGTGGACAGATTGACCAAGTCCGCACATTTCATCCTGGTATGAAAGGACTTCACTATGGATAGGTATGCAAAGCTGTACATGAGGCAGATAGTGAGGTTGCACCGAGTGCTAGTGACGATTACATCCGATCGAGATCCTAAGTTCACGGTAAATTTTTGAAAAAGTCTGCAAGAAGTCATAGGAACTCGATTGCAGTTTAGTACAGCCTATCATCCACAGACGGACGGACAGTCGAAAAGGACGATACAGGCGCTTGAAGATATGCTACGAGCGTGCATCATTGATTTTAAAGGTGGATGGGAAGATCAGCTACATCTAGTAGAGTTTGCTTATAATAATAGATATCAGCAGAGTATCCAGATGGCACCATTCGAAGCACTCTACGGTAGAACTTGCAGAACCTCGATTTGCTGGGATGAGGTTGGAGAAAGGAGTATTACGGGCCCAGAGTTGGTGAAGCAATATGTGGAAGCAGTGAAAATAATTCGGGATAGATTGAGGACGACGCAGAGTCGTCAGAAGAGCTATGCGGATAAACGACGCAAGCCCTTGGAGTTTCAAGTGGGCGATCATGTCTTCTTCAAGGTGTCGCCGATGAGAGGACTATCGCGATTCGGAAAGAAGGGTAAGCTGAGCCCAATGTATGTAGGCCCATTTGAGATACTGAAGCGGATTGGAACCTTAGCCTACAAGCTTGTCCTACCGCCTAATCTATCCCAGGTCCATAATGTGTTCCATGTGTCAATGCTACGGAAGTATGAACCGGACCTGACACATGTGCTGGACTACGAAGCCATAGAAGTAGACGACAGAGTGTCTTACGTGGAGAAACCGATAAGGATCGAGGATCGGAAGAAGCAAATCCTCATAAATAAGAAGATCCCACCGGTCAAGGTAATATGGGAGCACCATGGAACTGAAGGTGCCAAATGGGAAAATGAAGAGACGATGAGGCGACAACACCCCCATTTATTTGAGTAATTAAGTGTAATATAAATTTCGGGGACGAAATTTTTGTAAAGGGGAAGAGTTGTGACATTCTGATTTCTAGTCAATTTCAAACTCATTAATGAGAAATGAATCTAGAGATGTATTTTAGTCATATCTTGCTCGAACCTGATCAATTCGAGTAGGCTAACCAAAAGGAAAAGGCTAACGCTAGACAAGGTACGTGAACCTAGGGAATTCGGATAAGATTGTCGATGGGATATTTAGAACCAAAAAAAGGCTAATCCAAGGATGATTAGAGAATGCCTTGCAAGTGTCATACGATTAGAACGCGGGTGATGCCGCTTAACCAACGTATGATTTGCAAAATTTATCCTAAATCGGCCAGTAAAGATCGAGACCATAGGAACTAGTGATAGACCCTCACAATTACATGACAATCAAAACCGCCACGAATTGACGAGTCCTAAATGTGATGAGAATCACAGGGTCGATACGTGTAAAGTCTACAAAAGCCATCCGTCGTTCGAGATAGGCTGGAATCACGTCTGATAGAGAAAACCATTAGAAACGAGTCTTCAAAAAATTTGAAATGGAAAATCAAGAATTCCAACGTTATATTGGATTGGTTGTCGCCCTATCGAAAATTATTGGAACGAGAAAAACGATATTCGGAACGTCGGGGGTAAAATTACCCTTTTGCCCTTCGAGCTTAAAACCTTGCTCATGCATTTGAAGAAGGGCATTTTGGACTTTATACACCCCCTATAGCTACCGAAAATTGGATGAATATGGGCCATTGGATCACCTTTGAATGACACTAGGGACAAGTGTCACAAGATCAAGCTTGGAGTAGTCATGTCCAATTTTACATACTTACCATTCAAACCTTTTGACTCAAGCCTTGAATATAACAATTTTCTCTCTCTCCTCACCTCATTTGGCCGGCCATAACTCCCTCAAGCTCACCGAAAACCATCTTCTCCTTCCTCTTCAATCTGCCGCCCGACGACCAGATCTGCCGCCGCCCTTCGCCGCCCACGACGACCACTTCCAGCCACCACCTGACCACCGGCCAACCATACCAACCTAGTTCTATGTCTTGCTGACCTCCTCGAAGTAGAAACACGGCATTTGGACCACCGAGGAGCTCCGGCCAAGAGTTTTCCCGGAAGCCGACAGAATTTGACCCAATCTGAGGTGGATTCGGTTTCTAACCCTTTTAGAGGCCGAAATGTTGGAGTTTTGAGGTCAAATTTTATGGAGGTCTAGAGGACATCTGTATGAATCTGTGGTAAAAAATTGGGAGTGATTTGAAGAAGTTTTGACCTCGAATCGATCTTGTAAACCTTGCATAGAAAACTGCCGGTGCTGACTTTGGAGGAACCGGCGACTTTCGACGGAATTCCGGTGACCATTTAACCTCAAACTCACGGTGAGCCTCATAAACCCTTAGATAGACATGTTAAGAGGTAGGATAGTGTTTAAATGATGAATTTGGAGTTGATTTAGGGCTGGACAAGTTCGGTTTACACAGAACCGAGAAGAACTGGTTCGGTTATGTGCATGGCCGAAACTTTGAAGGCTGATGATGGATGATTTGAGTCTCAAATTGGTGATTAAGGCACGTTAAGATGATGAGGGTTATGTTATGGACGATTGTGGTTCATAGATTGAGGAATTGAGCAAAGAAAATTGACGAATTGATTGGAAATTCTAGGTTGCGTGGTGAGTACAACTTTGAACCCTTGGGACCGAATTGGTGAAAGCTCAAGAGGAGAATTATTGTGGTGTTAAACGCAAGGTAAGAGAATCCTAAACTTAGGATAGCAAGATTGGACTCGGTTGGGCGAGTCAAGCGATAAATTGAATGGCTTGTGAGAGTTTTCAAGAGGATTGTTCTTGAAATGTCCTAAGATTGTATAGGGGTTTATGTGTGCTGTTGCTTGTGCTTGACTTATCCGCCATGTGTGTGTCACTTGATTGTCTTGCATGCCATGAGTCTTTGAATTGTGCCTGAATTACACATGTCGTCATGTTTGGAAAACAAATTGAAAATCATGGCATGAGCATGACATGGTGAGGCCCTGAGGCGTATGAGACGCGGGGCGGGAGATGGATACCTTGATGCGATGTAATCGCGGGGTGAAGTTGATGTTGTGTGATGTCCTGATGCGATTTAATCGCAGGGTTGAGATGACCACGGTCCTGATGCGAACTATTCGCTAGACGGAGGTATGTGGTGATGATATTGGCCTGGAGATTCATTGGAACCTGATGCGTTTACTTGGGTTGCCAATGACGATCTGATGCATTTACGCGGACCAAGCCTGATGCGATCTAATCGCAGGCTGGAGGATGAGGTAGGCAAGAAGAGGTGGTTGTGGTGAAATGGCAGGATGAGGTGTGCATGATCATCTGAGTGTGATATGGTGTCATAGTTGCATGCCCATCATCTGTGTGTCACTTTCTTTATTTGTATATGCATGTATGATTATGAGTTTGGAATTTTTGGATAGATGACTACCTGAGTGGACGATCAGCCTGACCTAGGGTTAAGAATCTTTTACTAAGATATGTATCTCATCCCTTTGGGGACCCTTATTTTTATAAATCCCAGGCTTTAGGTATATGGCCTATTCGTTTTGAGGATCCAAAGGAGATGATGGCATTTTTTGATGAGTTTTCGGATAGGCAAGGGAATATTTATGTGAGAAAGTGTACGGTCGTATGGGTCGATGAGGGTAACCCGAACTGGAAGCCTCATAGGTTCGAGGCATGGTTTAAGAAAATCAGAGATGAGTCGATTGGGTCGCTGAAACCCCACGAGGTACCCTAGGGAGTTATCCCTGATTGATGCCAAGCTACTGGGGAGTAAGAGTCGGCGGAGGGGTCTGTAGTCGGTTCTAGGAATGGGCCAGAGAAGACCCCGACCTTGGAGTTCACTGAGAACGAGGTCATTGTCGTGGAGGCTACCAAGGGGGATCTCGCCGAGCCGTCGCGTGAGAAGATCGTAGAGGATTCCATCGAGGTCCGTTCCGAGACGTTCTCCGAGTTTGAACCGACAGAAGATGCAGAGGATATAGGGAACTCCGGAAGCTCATCTTAGGTGTCCTAGTTTCCCGACTCGATTTTGTGATGGCGACCCCCGACCATGGCTATTTTGGATGTCGATGATGGTCATACTTTTTTGATGTACTTATCCCGTCGCCCTTGTCTAGCGGATTGTAGTAGTTGTTATTTGTACGAACAGTATGTCATGATGTATGACAGTTATTATGCTATCCAAGTCCCACTTAACTTATATTTTGTACGGGGATTTAATTGAGTACCGCTTCCGCATGCTTAGTGTATATATATTATCTCTCGACTTGTTTGTGGATCTTGGGACCGCTAGAGATGTGTTGTTTTGCTTGCAGGGATGTTCGTGTGCTCGACGAGTTCGGGGCGTGACAATCCCCGTCGAGGGCGACCTTTAACTCTCAATGGTTTCCTCAACCCTTGGTCGTTATTAGCGAGTAGTGCGAGTCTTAAACTTGAATCGGTCGTATGTCTTGGAGCATCACACTCATACTATGTTGAATTTCTTCACACTGTTATATCTTGAACATGCATCGTCAATCTGCTTACTGTACACCAAACTGAGTCATTTATCCCTTGACTTCTTAGAAGTTTCATCACCAGTTCATTGTGATCTTCTTCTACCTTTACTCAAGAATCCCCAACAACAGCAGTCCACTAGGCTTGTAATACTGCTATTTGACTTATCAATACACCAAAATCTTCGTCATTTGCTCGATCGCGCCTATTGATCTTCTAGTAGCCTTACCTCAAAGCTTGATGTCTTCACGAGCTATCTGGACTAACACTAAAACTACTGTTGTGAATACTGATCAGTTTTCTGCTTTATCAAAAGCAAGGCTATTATGGTCATTATTTCAAGAAATCATGTGGCCTTACCATGCTTCCGCTGCGTCACTCTGTTAACTAATCTTTCTTAATTGTCACTTCTCGCAATCTTAATCTTATTCAAGGGTATCTCCAGTCTCGATATCATGTGCATCCAATTGGCGACCCTACCATGTCGCCTAACCTTAGATTGCCATTACGAACCTTCCTTGTTCGTCTTCACTGTCCTCACTCCATGCACATGTCTAAGGTTTCACTAATTACAATTCCCGGGCAGTGTACACTTCACCATGACCTTATTAGGTTACTAGTCGACAGAGCCATACGACCTCAAGTCATTCCAATACTGCCTTTGGTATACTGCAGGTCCTTCTTTGATCAGAATTTGGAGATAAAATCAACTTTCACCAATCCTGCAAAGTACATAAGTCTTACTTACCCATGACATCTCAGTTCATCCACAATCTTCTGTCCATCACCCTAAATGACACATGGCACTCACAAACGTGTTTTCACTTTTAAGTCCCACTTTAACCACATGTAGAGAAAAATTTTCAGCACACATTATCTGACTTCACATCGATCCTTATCAATTCATGTACTCTGATCCCTAGAAAGTTCATCACATCTTAAAGATCAATCTCATAATTCACGCTTGCTCTTCTGCAAATATTCCTTTAGTCATAAATTAGAATCCAAAGAAAAACAACGGTTAAGGCATTCCAAGCAAAACAACACTTGAAACTTATGCAATCCATAAAATACTAATTGTTTTAATCCAAATCCATATCCATAAGTCTTATCCATAAAAAGTATTTTCAAGTTCGACTAGCTATTGCTAATCTATACTCAAGCATCTTAATTCAAAAGTCACCATACTCCCAGTAGAGTCAATCCTAGGTGTTCCGCTGAACATCTCCTCGAGTTTGTCCTTCTTGTGACAACAATGCTCGGACGGTTTTCTGTCTCAATGAGCAATCCTTCACTTGGTGTCCCGGCTGATAACATTTAAGGCATTCTCCTCCTGTATAAGGGCAGTGACCAAACCCATGCCTTAGGCGACACTTCTCACTTGGGCGGAACACCGACTTCTTGATTGCACTCCTCCGATTAAACGGGATGTGATACTTGTTGGCATACATCGGCCTCTTCTCTATCTAACGGTTAACCTTGGAAGAAGGCATAAGTCGCGATCCAGATATGATTGCTCTATCAGTTATGCTCCTCTCCACAGATTGGGTCATTTTATACAATTCGTTAAAACTCTTGAGGTCTAGTGACATCGGGTTTCAATCCCTCACGAAATCTTTTCATCCTATTCATAGGATCTCCAACCGTCCAGGGTGCAAACTCTGACAGTTTAGTAAATTTCGCCTTATATTGCTATATTGTCATTTGGTCCTATCGAAACTGCAAGAATTCAACCATCTTTTTCTCTCGCCTACAGTCTAGAAAGTACTTACCATAAAAGGCTTCAACGAAGGCATCCCACACCGGGACCATATCTTTAGGAAAGATCTTTTTTCGTGTGGCTTCTCACCACGCATTAGCGTCACCTTGAAGTTGGTAAACGGCCAGTGTCACCTTGTCCTCTTCGGAATATCCTAGCATGGCGAATACCTTCTCGATTTCCTTAATCCACAAAATTGCGGCCTCTGGGTCTCCTAATTATTTGAACTTCGGTGGCCCGAGGTTAAGAAACCTCTCCATCAACTCAAGTATCGGCTACACACCAATCTCGTTTCCAGTCAACAAGTCTTCACTCGAAGTGGTGGTATCATTAACTTGACTATTCACTTGCCATCCAACGACAGCTTCCAAAGTTTTCAATGTCTACAAGATCCCTTCTACCCTGGGATTTTCTTGAGTTATCCTTCCACTGTGCACCCTATCATTATGGTTGCTCATTATACAAGTAACTTACGAAGTCCTATCCACCCCAAGCAACGCGTAATGAGATCACTAACAATCGATCAAAAAGAAACAAAGATAACAAGCACATGCAGAAGCTTACCATCCTACTAACTATCTCAAATACCAACGCTCCTTATCACTTCAGGTCAATAACCAGATGGATCAGGCTGACCTTGCTCTGATACCACCTTGGGTGGGGATGTCACGCCTCGACTCTCGAGCCCGGACATACCTCGCCAAATCGCCACGAGGTCATAGAGATAGCGTCCTAAGCACCCTATCGACCTATCACTTACTTAAGCATGCGAAAACGTGTCAACTCCCTAACAATAAACAAATAGGGATAGAATAGTAAAAGTCAAACACCACAAATAAATCTTGATCCTATCGATACTATTTCCGTACGTACACAGCCCCATACTTCGGGGTGACTAGACAAGACCTTAGCATGTGTACTCAGTCAGGTAAGACAAACTTCTCATCTTACTTCAGATGACTAATTCAAAAGTCAATCATTGGAGCCCATGAGGCTCCATCACTTGAAACCTGAAAATGTTATCCCATAACGGGGTAAGAATAAATCTAAGTGAATCAAGCCTAAGCTTGGTTAGGAAATTGATTTGCCCGAGCATCCTAACAAAAGTCTCACAATAACAAATTACCACATATAACACCCAAATACAGACACAATATAAAAACAATCCACATACATACTTGCCAGTTTCAGCCACACATAATGCAATACTCGACTCAACTCACAACCAATCAGTCAATCACCCAAATAAGCATTTTATCCACAGTACGCACATGACATCACACAAGTCTATTTATTAACGATGATCGTGCCCACGGCACGTAAGAGGATCTACGCGAAAGAAAGCGTGATTCGACTCCCACAAATAACGCGATCTAGTACCTTAGTGCAATCAAGCGTTCTGCCAGCAGGACCGGGCTACGTCCCTTTTCTCTCTGCAACGGCTACTATAAGAGGTGTTTTCGGTGCGCCTAGTACGGCACCAGCAAGTAGGCATCCCTAAAAAGAGCGTCAGTCCATCACAAGCTGCAATCGGCATCTAACAAATCCTGCATCCGTGCTAGTTAGCACTGGACCATAATTGGCGTACTTCTGGCTAGTTGTATGGTTCTATACAATTGGTACAGTACGAACTTGCCAGGAAAAGCATCGTCGTTCATTCATATGACCACACAACACACATCCAGCAATTAACTCATTTCATTATATTTGATTAAGGCCGGATGCTCACACAGGCATGTAAAAGTCTCGGTCGAAGGCCATTTTCATGCTAAAAATGTCTTTTGACTTCGCACACGGTCATATGCATATGCAGACTACCTCCTAGTCACCACAACCGCACACAGGGCGATTAACCCACAATCATCAATCAAAATCCAACAGTCATTCCAATCAGTCTATAAAGCCAATGAAAGTCATCTAATCAATCACGAGCATTTAATTCCAATTAGACAATATACGACTCAATTCGTACGATAATCCTTTATTAATCGATTAAATTAATAACGTCGATCGTTCGCTCGTCTCTAACCTGTCGCTCGCGAACGAACAAATACAATCAAATCAATTAATTTCAACTAATCACAATTAGCCACAAACAATATAATCGACCGGCTAACCTAATCGATCGGCCATTTAACTTAATCACAATTTATATCTAAACCGGTTCCAATCACGTACCTAAATTCCCTAATCGCTTAAACGATTAATCCTAGGCATAATTAGCGCCCTAACAAAAGATTAGGGTCAACTCACAAATTAAGTCGGCTCGGGCGGTCTCAACGGCCACAACAATGGTGGCGACGAATGGCGACGGCGGCGGCGGCAACGAATGGCGACGACGGCGGCGGTGACGAATGGCGACGACGGCGGCGGCGACGAACGGCGACGGCAGATTATGGGCCAATTTCCTCGAACAATGGCCCAAAACTCTCGGCCCAAGGCCAAAACTCTTGGCCAAAATGGCCCACGGACCCGACATAATGGCCTAGAGACTCGGCCACTCGACCCAGGTGCTCGGCCACCTGACCTAGGCCCTCGACCACTCGGCCCAAGCCAAAACGGGCCACGACCTGTACGACCCAGCCCTAACAAAGCAGGGGTGGCGCTGAGGCTGAAACGGCCGAAACAAAGGCCAACAAGCGGCAGCCGGCTTCGAGGGTCGACGGTGAAGGGTTGAGGGAACGTCGGGGAAGCTGTAGGAGGCGACGACGACGGCTAAAGGCGGCCAGAGGCGACGGATTTACAGCCAAATAGAACCATCTGAACAGGGTTTGTGGGCGTCGAGAATAGGGAAGTGGTTCCAAGTCGATATCTAGCTGCCACGCGCGGCGGCCAGCGTCCACAAGCTCAAGGAAGGGGGAGGGGAGTTCCATGAGTTTAATGGGGGTGGCGGTGAGCAGTAGTGGTGGCCGACTTCGCCGAATTTGAAGAAAAATCGGACTCGGGTCAAAAACAGGGCAATCGTCAGCGCCGGGAACGGCCAGAGGAAGAGGCAGAGGTGTACAGTCAGGGAAAACAGAAACAGGGCATGGCTCCCACGGCCTCTTCGTGGCTGTCCGGTGGCTGTTGACGGCGGCGGAAGGGTCAGAAATGAAGGCGAGGAAGGGCTGTCGGTGGTGGCTGTTGGTGAGGGGTGGCGACGACGCAAAAATTCGCCGAAGGAAGGAGGAGGAAGGGAGGAGCAATCAATCGAGAGGGGGGGGTGTCCACCGTTTGCAAAGGGAGAGAGAAAGAGAGCAGATAGGGAGATCACGTGAGAGGGGAATGGCTGATGGGAGTTGGGTGGGGCCCACAAGAAGACTTTTGGGGTTAATTTGTCTCACATGCCTAATAATTGAGGGTATTTTAGTAATTGGACAAATCGGGACTAAACAAAAATTTGATACACTAGACGAAGGGTATTTTGGTAATTTCACAGGCTAGGCTCGGGCGCGAGGATTGAAATTCTAATTCGCAACGACTAAAAATTTCGAAACCTAATTTAAACCGACCGAAACTTCAGAATTTGTCCAATTATTGTCTATTCAGTCCTTGCGATCTAAAATTTTCCATCGATTGAAATTTGATATTAATCCGTTATATTGATTTCAAGTACTTTGCCCGAGGTGAATTTCTAGGACGTCACAATCAATGATAAGAAAGTACATAAACGTACTTTGCTCAGTACCTCAGACCGACAGAAAATCAATCTACAAATATAAATAGCCGACTTACCCAAGAAAATCAACAAAAGTTTTAAGCGCCGTGATCATTTTCTCCTTAATGCAGGGTAGAACGTTGTCAATGTAAAATCTTGCGGGTGCAAATTCTTTAATATTCTTCACTGTCCGTCTATGATATTGAAGCCATTAATGCCAGATGCAACTCTAAGTAAACCGACAACCATATCATCATACTTGCAAGTTGAACACCAGTTGAAAACCACAGCTTTTCTCATTGGTATTGCCAAAAACAGGTCAGAGATATGCTCTATTTGACTGGTTCAGAACAAACAAACAATTCCCATAAGACAGCCTTTTGTAGTTTTGGATTATAAAGTTACCCGTCTTCCAAAGGTTAAATCAATCGGTGTCCAACATGCTTGATATGGCCATCCATATATATATATTATTCTCGCTACCAATGCTTTCCATCTAGTTCTATTCAGTACATTATATATGGTTGCAGAAACCATCAGTCAGAGGAAAGTAAAATTTACCACCATCACATACTTCTCCTCATAAACTGCTTACACAAAGTAATGACATGCTGATGGACCATCACTCTATTCACATCATAAGCCATGCTAATCAAGTACTTAACAACTGTAAAACTAAATAAAAAGAGTCGGCACATGCATTTAGAGTAGTAGAGGAATACTACACAGTCACATTTTATTGACTTGCTTTGTAAACTGAAAATAAACCATAGTTTTCAGAATTCATATGTGCAATGTGCATGTCTGTGTGTGCATATCCTGTACACGTAGACAAAAGAGTCCAACATGCAATTTCACAAACAATTTCTATCCCCTCTATGCAATATGCTTTCTTCACCAAGACAATATCAGGTAGGCCATTTGTTCTTTTGCCCTCTAGAAGTCTACTTGATATTTTAGCAAAGCCTATTTCTTGGCAATACTTCTTTGAATTAGTGACAAACAATTTGTAATTGGCAGTAATGATTTGGAAGCAGCAAAACATAGCCTCATCAGACCTGATGCTTGTAAACATCTCTGATTTATTAGTAACCACCCGCGGATATCGTGCACAATCCGAACATTGTCTTTCAGATAATCAATTAAAGAACCACATCGAAAATATCCTCAAATTTCCTGCATGGACATGAAAAGATCTATTGAAAAGCAAGCAAGAAGTGCCATGATCCCAATTAAAGCAAATAAGGCTGCGTTTGGTAACACTCCAGGGAATGTATTTCTGTTCCAAAAGTGTTCCCAGAACACTTTCGGAATAGAAACGCGTATGATAAAAAAAATGTTCCAAAAGTGTTCCGGGTAACACTTTTGACCCTAAAAAAAGAAACAAAAAAAACTTGCTACTGAGTTTTGAAACACTTTCGTGCAAGTCACCACCAACGTCCTCTGCCACCACGGCCATCACTCGGCGACCAGGCGCCAGACGTCGGCCACCATCAACGGTCGCCGGCTGCGGCCACCGCCGCCACCGCCTGATGTTGGCCATTGTCGACAGTCGCCGTCAACGGTTGCCTGCCGCCTCTATAGGCCGCATGCCACCGGCCGCCGCCGCCGTTCGCCCGCCGCCTCTACCGGTCACATGCCGCCACCGCCGCCACGGCGATCTTTCCTTTTAGTAAGAAAAGTGTTCTTTTTAATATTTACCAAATACATTTCTATTCCCAAAAATCGTAGCCGGGAATAGAAACACAAAAATATGTTTCTGTTCCAAATATGTTCTCAGAAACATAAACGTTACCAAACGCAGACTAAAATTCCATCCATAACTCCATCTTTTCTGCTGTCATCTGAATTTCTTCACAACATGTCATCCTATCTAAGATTATGCAATTGGTTACTACGTAAGGGGTCAACGATGCATGACTATGTAAAAACGTAGATGATTCCATGTTGAGGGAGTCAAACCATGTCCACTGATCACCTACCTGACGTCTATCAGGGAAAACTTTCCTAGTAGAGCCGAAGCCTGGTGCGAAGCCATTGAGATGTCTAACATACAGTAACTTAGACCAACTTGATGACTAGAGCAAAGCTCTTTTGTAAATACAACTTCAAGGGGTGGTAAGAGAAAATGCATACAATGATTCAGTAACTTCCCCTAAATGATGAACTCGCTGTCATGGGCATCAGAAAAGCCTGAAACAAACCTCGTTATGCAGCAAAGGTGTTGCAGTTCAGTTAATTAAGAAGAAAAGGAAAAGGAGAAAGGGGAGAAGATATGAGTGCATAGTCCAGACATCTTACGTTTCATCTTTCCAGATCTGATCCTTCTTCAATACTAGTAAAGCAAATGTGATCTTGTTCCTTTAAAATACTTGTATAAACAATGCAAATCGTCGTGCTAAATGCTATGCTAACAAGCATTGAATGGGAGGTCAAACTCAAAATGAGAATTGTCGCAACAAGAAGCCCAAAACTTTTATTCAACTTTTCCACAAAGTAAAGTGGCTATATTTATTGTTTCTTTCTTCAAAGATAGCGTAATTGCATAACGAATAGCTTTTGTTGTGTGTGTGTGTGTGGGGGGGGGGGGGGGGGGGGGGTGCGCGGGGTCAAAACATAATGAATAGCTTAGAGGACTAAAAATACTTCGAATTGAAATGCCTCATGCTGTACAATAGTCATCTGTGACCAAAGGATCCCCAGTAAAAAGAAAACAAGCAAGCAAGATTTTGAATTTCTTAGTAGTGTTAACATGCAAAGCAACAAATCCGAGTTCGTCTGGACCATAATTAACATAATAGTGCAAACATTAGAAAATCTATGAAAGAACCATCGATCCGAAGCATCTATTAAAAGCATGAGAAAAAGAATAAGGAAAAGTACGAAGTAATTAAAGTATTTTAATAAAAACTTTGCATTTCCTTCTACAAAAAATAGATCAAACCCATGAGTGTGAAATTATGCTAGCATTGCCTGAATCTGTATTCAGTTTTCCTTAAAAATCAGGAAAATTAGAGCTAGTGAGTAGTAAATAACAATCCATCCTCTTATTGTTTCCATGTGCAAGTTCCACTCCCCAAAAAAAGATTCTACTACTTCTTACTTCAGAGAATGAGATGAAGGACATAAAGATGAGATATCTTCTAAGCAGATGGTAAGCATACTAACCTCAGACACCACTAAATTTCACTTAGGAGGTGCGAATATGCAAAAGCCTAAAACCTAGTTTGGGCCTAATGATGAAAAATTCATTGAACATAAAGATTTACTACAATCGCATAGCAGCAAGAGCATGCGCATGCAAAGAGACATTAATTTATCGTCCTGGAGTGAAAAATATTGCCTGAAAACTATGCTTGCTGTAGAGGCATGGATAATTAGAGGTATCCAACCAAATACGCCAATAAGCATAATTTTCTCATTCACATTGATATATTGATAAAGCAGAAATCATACCGCGATTCTTTGTTGATTCAAACCGCCCTCAACATGGATGAATATGTAGCCATTGTGTCATTCTGAGGAGGAATATTTGTACGAAAGAATTCTGCATCACTTTATGATGCTAAAAATTGCAGGAATACTATTAAATCGCACGATATTCCATTCAAACACAGAATTATATTTAACAGCTTTCGAGAAAAATATGACTCTGCAAGGCAGCTTCTGTCCACATTAATTGTATGAGACATTCTTCATCACCTACCGCAAGGTGCATCTGATGATCTAATGACATCGCTATAACTGGATGTTCTTATTCATCTTAGCGAGCTCTTGGGAAGGAAATTAGCATAAGCCAGTGAGATATCTAGAAACTGCAAAGGAAAGAAATATCTTCTGGCACAAACATGACAAAGGAGACATCCATGGTACTAACAGTTGATTCAAGAATAGCGTCCTAAGTTCCCTCGCTAAACCAGCGTCTTTAATTCAAGAATAGCGTCCCAAGCTTTTGATTAGGACTTAAATTGGGAATCTACAGGGGTATACATGAACAAGTTACTTCAACTAAAAATGAAGTCAAAACCCCAAAGCTGTTCAACTCTAAGCGCAGAGCCACAGCTCTTCCATATTCTTCGCAATGTAAGGACATAAGAGCTATCTTCAGCGGCATTTCCCAATTCAACAGCCCAAGACGTAGCGAAGAAGACGGAAACCACTCACCAGGCGATGCACAATGGAGAAGATCGAGGTCAGCCCGACGAGAACGACGAGGAGGAGCAGGAAGATCGAGACCCTGGAGCACTAGGGTAATCGGAGAAGTGACGGGGCGAAGGGATTGAAGGTGCAACCAGATCGGACGGTCGTGATCCCGGGAAGAAATGGCGGCCGCCGCAGAATCAGTCCTTGCTTTCTTCCCATAGCAGGTGGGAGCTCAGGGACCTTGAAAGCTGCTTTTTCAAGTGTCAGTAGCGATCGAAGACAACTCCATTTGAGAAAATCCCTCGTACCAGAAGAAAGCTGTCTTCTCCGGGAAAGCTCAAGAAAGGAAAAGTAAGGGTTTCGCAGGAATCCCAGCAGGCGCAGCGGTCGTCGTCGTCGACGGGGCGGGAGGACGAGGCCCGGCTTCCGACCGAGCTCAAGCGCCGGAGCTCGGCCAGGGCTTGCTCCGGATTGAAGGCCAAAACCACGTCGTTGTGCACAAACGGATGGATTTGATTACACTTTCTCAAAATTTTAAAACTTAATTACATTTTAATAATAAATTTTAAGACTTATAATAAATATATAATCCGATCCCTTATAATCCAGAAATAAAAGAATAATGCTTAACATGCCATAGAAGCACTCGTTTAGAATTTTCTAAAAGTTAAAAAAAAATTGTGAAAATTGGGCACATGTTGAAGCTTATATGGCATTCCACGCATGCATTTGTGTGTGTGTGTTGTTTTTTAAATTTATCAAAGTGCATTAGTGTTGATAAGTTTGCTCATTACTGTAAAATAAACAGAAAGATAAGAGAAATTTTTTTGTTATAATATGATGATGATATATTTTAATTGTCGAGCTTTTTTTTCTAAAATTTCAATGGCATCATCGAATGAAATTTTAAGAATTTTCGTAAAAAAATAAAAAAAAAAAAAAGGTAAAGAAAATTATTATAATTTTTGAGGTAGTGAAATTGACTATGTAAAACAATTGAGTTATGGACATATATGCTTTAAAAGATCCAAATCCATAATCTTTTCACAGGATACGTGACAAATTTAAGTCAACTACACATTACAAGAATTTTTGTGTTGTTTTTAGTTCAAAGGGTAAGAGTACGAAAGAAATTATTTTGTAGTTAAAGACAAAATACAAATCCACGCAACGCGGATAAAAGCTATTTCAAGCAAACATATGAAAGCCATTTCATCTGTTTCGTCTTGGCATAACAAAGCATTCCCCAGTACGCTTTAGCCTGAGCTTGGAGCTTTTCCGTTTCGATTGAGTGAACGTTTTCTTCTCAGCCGTGGCCAAAGTAACATGCCATGTCATGCCGTCTCTCGCGTATTCATCGCCGGATTGATCAGAGAAGGAGCATTTGAAAACGAAATACAAGTTTCTCGTTTCGAAAGCTAAAAAGACTCTTTCGGCGTCAGACCTTTCAGTTTCATTAGCCCGGAAAGTCGATCAGGAGTCACAAATGCTGGACCTGTAGAACCATAATCAAACAAGTTCAGGCGAAATTTGTCACAAGAGATGGATATAGTGGAGCTGTATGTTGCTAAGGAGTGGCTGACAATGTTGCGTTTGATCAGATATGTAGGCAAGCAGATGTACGGAGTCGTGCCAGAAGTATCCAGACCATGGTATACATGGTTCTTTGGCTATTGTTGAAAAATGGATAGTGCACCACCTCAATTGAATTTTATCCTATCAATTGAGCAAACTACGCAAAGAAAGCCTTCACATTAATTTAGGACAAAACTTCTCTAGATATGATTTATCATTGATGTCGATTGACCACTTGAGTCACTTAATTTTCTGCGATAACTGCCCCATATATCCATCATTCGCATCAATTTAGTTTAGGTTTCTGGAAAAATGTGGAAATATATATATATATATATGTATATATGCATTTGTGATCTCGCTATGACAATGAAGACCATCATTCTTTAGGATTCGAGATGCTTACACAGCCTCATTTCCAAACTCCGGTGGTGTTCTTGTAACCATCCTGAGATTAAAGGGGTGTTAGCCAATGCTAGAGTTGAATGTTGCCATCTTCATTCCCAATCAAAATATAGTTGCCACTATGTTCAGGCCCATGATGTTGCAGAGCTTTCGCTATTGTTTAGGGTATTGGATCATCCTCATTACGAAATGCATAAAGATAGGACGGATCTTCCTATTACTTGTCATGTGCAATGGGGGCAAATTGCATTGTTCGTGTGATGAATCTAGAAAAAAGAGAATGTGTGCAATTTAACTGAGAGCCTAGTTCATAATAATAATAATATCGACTCAATTCTTATGGGTACATAAAGAACTTCAAGAGTTAACGATTAAAGTGGTGATACGACTACATTTCTTGCTAGAAGCAAAGCGGCTATTGCTACAATTGGAGTAACGTGAAACTTTTCATAAATTTGAGGAGCCATTTTGGAATGAAGCATTTTCTCGAGGGTGAAATTAGCCTAGAAGTTTTTTTTTTTTTCCATGGGGCAAATAGGAATTTTTTTTTCTTTTTTTTTTTCAATTTTCCTTCAATCCATATATTCTTTTTACTACGCAAAAACTTACTTTACTCAGAGTATAAATACACTCTGCGCTTCTAGGGGAGCATGCAATCGATCGATAAGAGTCTTTTAAGGGTACTTTACCAAAAACTAGTGTGTCCATTATGTGAGAACTGTTAGCTCGATTGTTCATAGTCCAAGATAATAAACGATTGAATCTTTGAGCCCCTTGCATTTTTATTGCGGATGCTAAGGATTTTGACTAATGATAGCGTGCCATATGATCTGAGGATTTCAGCCAAAGAGGAAAGAGTGACAAAGGTTTAGGGCATGACTTGAGACGAGTTATATCAAGTCGGGGCGGGTCTTCGTAATAATTCATCATTGACAAAATTTTCTCTAAATAATGGTCATAAAAATTCAAGCGTCAACCTATAATCCTTCCTTTAAAAAAAAAATCATTTTTTTCTTTAAAAAATTTCCGTTTTCTTCCTTCTTCTTTTTTTGGGTCTTGGTTAAAAAATTTGGCAATCATGATATAAGACAGGATAGGATAAAATTTATCATATACTGTTTTTGGTTCCTACTCAGAATAGTATATAGCATGATATAAGGGGAATATAGCTGGGATATAATTATCCTAGGGGGGAGGTAGGATAAAGTTGGATAAGATTTCTTTTGTTTATGGTATAAAAATTATTTTTTTGAATAACAAAATTCTTATATAATAAAATTAAAATAATAATTATTTTTAAATAAATTTGAATTCTAATGTTAGAAAGAAAATTCAAAATATTTTTTTTTATTTTTTATAAATTACATTTATAATTTGATTTCTTTCTTCTTTATAATGTATAGTTTGTTTGTGTATACACACACGCAATTAGTATCTATATTATTAAATATTTTAAATATAAAAGTACAATTTATTATTTAATATAAAATTTTATTAAGAAACGATGGAATAGAGTCAAAATAATGATAAAAAGAGATTTATAATTAAAAATAAGTAAAAAATAAAGTAGAAGAAAATATATTTTAAGTAAATATATTCAAACTTGAAAATGATTTTTCTAATTCTTTAAGAGAAGGAGTAATGAAATTTTTAAAAAAATTAGCATCTCCATTTCTGTCTTCTCTATCTCTAGTTCATTAGAAGTTTCATAATTACTTTGTAGTTTTATAATTTATTATAAACATTTACAAAAAATAGCGAGATAATTGAAACTTACTCTCCTTCTTAGCTTTTTGGTTCACATCAAAAGTCTAAGAAAAGCGAAAATATAGTCAAATCTCCTTCTCATCTATAATCTTGTGTTTCATATTGAGGTTTAATGAATATCGCAAAAAAGGTAAAATTTTTTAGCAAAAGTTAAATGTTTATATTTTCTTTCTTTTACTAGATTCAACAGTGAATTACAATAGATGCTTATATTTTTCGCTTATGCTTTTTCAAATTTAATTTACATTGATATATCGTATGTACCAAATAATGAATATAATATGATATAAATATATCTGGTTCTAATACTGCGATTCACCAAACATAGGATAGGATACGATAAAATCCTTGGATTTTATATCGTATACTATCTAATCATACGAGCAACCAAACGCAGAGGCTTTAGTGATTACGTGTTTTGCGTTAAAAAATTAAAATGTAAAACTTAAAATTAAAATATAGGAGGGCAAGTGGTAATGAGCGAGGGGATAATTTTGGTGCTTTAATTTAAAAACAGATTTGTGGGATGGTTTTGCTAATTTCCTTATTTAAAAAAGAGATTTTACTGGGATTTCCTAATTTAAAAAAAGAGATTTAATTGTTCGTTTTGTTATTTACTTGATTTTTATAAATTCTGCTCCACCCGAATAGCGAACGGGAAAGAAAGACCTAAACCAACTAACGGATAATTTTTTTAAAAAAAATCGGATTGCATCAGACACAGCTATTTACTTAGAAGGAGAGCAAGAAGAAGCGTACAGCATTCTATTCTCGCCCCCACACCCACAGAAACTGAATCGCAAGACGACGTACCATCTTCTTCTTCTTGCAGTCTCTGTACCTTGTTTCATCTTCTTCTCATCATGTTTTTTCTGACAAGAGAAAGTCATGCCTATTGGAATTTAGAATTGAGAGGCGCCACTCGTACCAGACACAACACTCCATTCTTGGGTGTCCTGAGGGTGATTGTTCGACGGCAGTCAGTGTCCCGCAACGGTAGCCACGAGGTAGCGAGAACCTCCCTTGCGCCTCCGCCAGGTTTTCTTCAATTGCCGACGGCTCCCAGTGTCTTCATTCTAAGGGCTGCTCGCCCGTTTCAGCGTGGATCCACCATACCAGCCCTCCTTCGCAATGCGGATTTTGAGAGCCGCCGATAGCTTGTCTGATCTTTATCCATGTGGTTTTCGTTTGACGGCGATTCTAGACTTGATAATTGCAGAAAGCTCGGAAATGGAGGATTTGGTTAAGCTTGACGCGATGGGACAATTCGATTCAGAATTGAGTGGGGTCGTGAGGGGCGCTTCAGAGTCCGGCCATTCTTGGGCTAAAAGAGAAGGTCTACGCTGTAGAACCGTAACTCCTGCCCACTATGTCGTTGTCAGCTAGGTACTTAGGATAAATGAGCTTCATTGCTTAATTTTACTTCCACTGAATTTTGTAGTACCACAGGCAGACTTTGTTAGATATAGTAGGATTCTGCATGAGTTGTGTACATTCTCAGACAAGAATTTGGCTCTGTGATGATCGTATATGCCCAAGTTCACAGTGTCAATCTTCATGTTCTCAGAGCAATACAAATTGTGAATATAGTGAAAATTTACTTTTCTCTGTTAGTTCATGTTCTCGTTTCTCCTTTTTTTGTCTTTGTTTCTGAACTGGTTACTTCCTGTTAAATTTCGTCCACTTGTCTAACTTAAGACAAGATGATATAAAACAGAAAGATATGAATCATCGTCCTTAGAGCTGTCTTTAAGTCCTGCTGTGGTTATTCCCCAAAAGCAATTCCATAGTGTTGTGCCGACATTGACTAACCATGTTTACTGGCTTATGCCTAGAAAGAGAGGTGACTATGTCACTGAAAAGGGGAAGAACTGAATTAGAATCGGTGGTGGGGCCGAAATTCGGAATTCGATGAGTTTTTTAACTACTTGGCTACCAAAGGGTGACTTTGTTAGATATCATAGTATTCTGGTTGAGTTGTTTTCTGTCAATAGTAATGACAACTCAGTTATGAAGAAAATTATTATATTTCTTGTGTATATTCTCAACCAAGTACTTGACTCTGTGATGAATTCACATTGTCAATCTTCACGTTCTCATAGAATTATAAATTGTGAACATGGTGAACATTGAGTGCACTGCTTTTATCTGTTACTTCATTTTCTCGTTCCTTTGTTTTCTGCACTGGTCGCTTGCTGTGAATTTGATCCACTTGTCCAACTTAAGACAAGATGATGAAAAACAGAAAGACATGAATCATCATCCTTGGAGCTGTCTAAGGTCCTGCTGTGGTTATTCTCCAAAAGCAATTCCAAAGAGGTGCGCCGACATTGGCTAACCGGTAACCATTTTTATTTGCTTATGCCTAGAAAGAGAGGTGACTATGTCAATGAAAAGGGGAAGAACAGATTAGAATCGGTGGTGGGATCAAAATTCAAAAGATCGGCACTTTAACCTAAAAGAGAAAGGGCTAAGGCAAATGAAAAGAGGCAATAACTGGGTGAAGAAAAATGAACAATGCAGAAACAAAATGATAAGTGACAACTGAGGTTTTTTTTTTTTTAAGTGACAACTGAGTTAAGTTGTTATGATACTTGAGAAGAAAACCAAAGACATCCTTGTGATCATAGTCCATGATATACGAAGAATCTTCTCTGTTCGCTTAAGCCATCACAGTCAATAGTTCAATCTCCATCCTTGAGGGCTAGATGTTTATTTGAAATATGTAGGTATAGTGAGTAGCGAAGTCCCATTTCCAGACTAATCTTATAATACATCATACACGAGAAAGAAAAATGAGTAAAATGCTCTGCAGCAACACGATGTCTACTGTTTCATTTGCATCCTCTATTCATTTGTGCTTCCAAGCCTCATGTGGCTATGCGGTCTTCTAAGAAGCTGGATATTGGCAATTGTCTCAAGCTGCACATAAAAAACAAAAACCATGTAAGTTATTGAACAAAGAATCATGCTGCTCACATGGATCCTGAGAAATGAGTAAAGCACTGTCGTTGAGGTTGCAATCGCCGGTTGAGTGGGACAGTGATTGGTAGTAGAGTTTCATGTCGAATGATGGTTCTGAGACCTTGTTTCCTGGAGTATACCAATATCCCCCCATCTTTTGGTGTCACATTTCACAGCATAGCTCAAAGCAGCACTAACATTTTTTTTTTTTTTTTTGCGCTGGAGCTGACAAAAATCAGTTAAAGGCTTTGCAATGCACCAAAGTCCGTCGATGTACTAAGCGCGGTTGACTTGGTCTCTTGTGCACTGAACCACCAGAAAGATTTTGGAAAATTACGTGAAAACTTGCTAATCGCAATTGTGAGTTTTTGGTAACTTTGTAAAGCTAATTTGTCCTTTGACTTGCAAGCAAATATGGAGTTTGATGTCAGCTGCACAAACGTGAACTCTGTCTGTGCTTGTTCTTCTCTTGGTCTCACGTGTACAATCTAGGATGAAAGAAAAGACTCCTGCATTGATGATCTAATCTTTCTTCTTGGAAGTTAAATGCACAAGTGCATTCTGCTCAACTTCATTCATCACTTCATGTGGTTCATTGTGGTTTTCAGGTTGTCAAAGACTGTATTTTTTGAAGCTTGAAATTGCAAAACTGGTCATGGTTGCTAACTACAGAGAGAGGCTCATGTGTTGCAGATGATTGATGAGAACCCTGTGTAGTGACCTTCTTGAGCTACATCTCTCCAATAATATTACTTATTTGTGACCACAATAGAAGTTCAACCATTTGAAGCACTATGACATGTTATCTGCAGATACTGTGGACCACTGGACAATGAGATCATACCTGTAAAGCTCGAATGCCTTTCGGCTTTTCTTCGTTGGCGACAACACCTCCTCCGTTTTTTAAATACACCGCCCAAATATGTATACAGGTCATAGAAATCCTGTCATGTGGAATTAGGATCGTGGCATGTTCCTGGGATCTCGAAAACAATGCTCACCACCCCCTCTAAATCCAACAATGGAACAGTTTGTTACTTACTTCTTGTTCTCTCTCTCTCTCTCTCCCCCCCCCCCCCTCCCCCTCAGACAAGTATATGGGAGCTCAAGCAATATAAGCTGCGGTGCATTAAACAAACAAGTAAACAAAAGTGAGGTCTAAGCAGGCTGCAATCACTTGTACCTTTGACCCTCGTGATCGACATATCTCTGTGATTATCTCCATTCAAAAAATTGTAAACTCTGAAGGCTAACATAACAAAATTCTTGTAAATATTGCACCAATGTTGAAGATGGAGGCAATGAGATTTGCGAACACTTGATCACCGAGGATTGGGAAAAAAGAAATGCTTCAGATTGCATAAAAGGCATATGTGTCGATGAGACATTGACTCAGCTCATGTTTCTGTGTGTTACTGATAGACAAAAAATATATTACTAAATTGGAGTATCTCTCCGATTGAATGTTTTATTATGCAACTGTTACCTCATATCATGAACTTTGAGATCACTTGTTCTGCTTGGATGCAACCCGGCGTCGGACTGTGGAAAAGGATAAATTTCGTAGAAAAGAGAACATTAGCATTATTAAACATATCTTCCCTTAGAGAAACAACTATAAACTGCAATATACAAAAACCAAAATCAAGACAGATTGCAGAGATCAGAGCAAGCAGCAAATGGCAATGATATTAGTTGCAACGTGAGCTTCATTAGTTCTCATCGATGTTCTTTCCATTTATTTTTTTTTGTCAAAATTTCATTTATTTGTCTTACTGGACAAAAAGCTATGTTGCAGAGCCCATGTAACCAAAATAACTTTGTTGAAAAGGCTTGATTTTTGTACATATAAACAATAGTTAGTACATATTATAGGATTCTGGCTGAGTTGTTTACTTCTGTCAATAGTAATGACAACTCAGTTATGAAGAAACTTGTTATATTTCTTGTGTATATTCTCAACCAAGTACTTGACTCTGATGAATTCACATTTTCAATCTTCATGTTCTCATAAAATTATGAGTTGTGAACATGGTGAACATTGAGCGCACTGCGTTTCTCTGTTAGTTCATTTTCTCATTCCTTTGTTTTCTGCACTAGTCATTTCCTGTGAATTTGACCCACTTGCCCAACTTAAGACACGATGATGCAAAACAGAACGATATGAATCATCATCCCTGGAGCTGTCTAAGGTCCTGCTGTGGTTATTCTCCAAAAGTAATTCCAAAGAGGTGCACCAACATTGCCTAACCAGCAACTACTTTTATTTGCTTATGCTTAGAAAGAGACGTGACTATGTCAATGAAAAGGGGAAGAACAGAACTAGAATCGGTGGTGGGGTCGAAAGTCGAAAGATCGGCACCACAGCCTAAAAAGAGAAAGGGTTAAGTTAATGAAAAGAGACAATAGCTGGTTCAAGGAAAACGAACAATGCAGAAACAAATTGACGAGTGACAACTAAGTTTTTTTTTTTTGGTCGGAAGTGACAGCTGAGTTAAGTTGTTATGATGCTTGAGAAGAAAACCAAAGACATCCTTGTGACCATATTCCATGATATATGAAGAATCTTCTCTGTTCGCTTAAGTTGTCGCAGTCAATAGTTCAATCTCTAATCCTCGAGGGCTAAATGTTTATTTGAAATATGTAGGTGTAGTGAGTAGTGAAATCCCATTTCCAGACTACTCTTATGATGGACACAAGAGTAAGAAAAATGAGTAAAATGCTCTGCAGCAACACGATGTCTACTGTTTCATTCTCATCCTCCATTCGTTTGTGCTTCCAAGCCTCATGTGGCTACGCGGTCTTCTAATAAGCTGGATATTGGCAATGGTCCCAAGCTGCACGTAAAAAACAGAAACCATGTAAGTTATTGATCAAGGAATCATGTTGCTCACATGGATCCTGAGAAATGAGTAAAGTACTGTCGTTGAGGTAGCAATCGCCGGTTGAGTGGGACAGTGATTGATAGTAGAGTTTCCTGTCGAATGATGCTTCTGAGACCTTGTGTCCTGGCGTATACCAGTATCCCCCATCTTGCGGCGTCACATTTCACAACATAGCTCGAAGCAGCACAAACATTTTTTTTATCCGGTGGAGCGGATCAAAGGCAGGATAAAAGAGGAGGATTGCGTCAGGCATAGCGGGCCGGTTGTAAAAAAGAGCTATTTTTATGAGACGAACTCTATTGATAATTCAACCCAACTAGTTTGGAATAAAGGTGTTGTTGAAATTGATGTTGATGTTGGAGCTGATGAAAATCAGTTGAAGGCTTCGCAATGCACCAAATTCCGTCGACGTACCAAGCAAGGTTGACTTGGTCTCCTGTGCACTGAACCACCAACAAGATTTTGGAAAATTATGTGAAAACTTGCTAATCGCAATTGTGAGTTTTTGGTAACTTTGTAAAGCTAATTTGTCCTTTGACTTGCAAGCAAATATGGAGTTTGATCTCAGCTGCACAAATATGAGCTCTGTCTGTGCTTATTCTTCTCTTGGTCTCGCATGTACAATCTGGGATGAAAGAAAAGGTTCCTGCATTGATGATCTAATCTTTCTTATTGGAAGTTAAATGCACAAGTGCATTCTGCTTAACTTCATTCATCACTTCATGTAGTTCATTGTGGTTTTCAGGTTGTCAAAGATTGTATTTTGAAGCTTGAAATTGCAAAGCTGGTCATGATTGCTAAATACAGAGAGAGGCTCATGTGTTGCAGATGATTGATGAGAGCCCTGTACAGTGACCTTCTTGAGATATATTTCTCCAATAATAATCCTTATTTGAGACCAAAATAGAAGTTCAACCACTTGAAGCACTATAACATGTTATCTACAGATACCATGGACCACTAGACAATGAGATCATACCTGTAGAGCTCGCATGCCTTTCGGCTTTTCTTCGTTGGCGACAGCAACACCTCATGCACCTAAGAAAACATAGCCACTCCATTGGAAATGACATTACTGCTCAATAGACGAGATGAATGTATACGCAAGTAGTTTCCCGCAAACTTCTATGCAGAGTCTTTGCTAAATCAAAGGAAGATGTAGGGTTGGACACAACTAAGCATCGAAACTTCGAAGTGCATATTCGCACCTGGATTCTTGTCGGATCACGAGATAAAAACCAAAGCAATGAGCATGAAGGCCAAAAATTGATTCGGCATTGCAGTTGATTGTTGAAGTCAATCAAGAACTTTGATGAAGTAGTTGAGAGAGTGGCTGTAAGGACATGTTTCTGTCAATTTCTCTTAAATAGATGAATATTGTACAACCCTGGCCCTGGATATGCCTGATAAAGAAGGGGGACAAACTTCCTAGACAGATGGATCTGACCAATTGAGATGTGTTTTTTTGCTTAATAGCTCATGGGCACTACTCAGAATGTGTTTTTTTAGCATTTCTATTCATCGAAAAGTTTAAGTGATAATCTAACCATGGGTCGAAAACCGACATAATTTTGGCATTTGTGGAAGGGCTCTCAAAGCATAGCTTAGGACCTTAGGTTGTGACATATTTCTGCAAGCTTGATTATAGCTATTAGTGCGCGGTCCCTGCATCAAAGAGCAACTTTATTATATATTATAGGATTCTGGTTGAGTTGTTTACTTCTGTCAATAGTAATGACAACTTAGTTATGACGAAACTTGTTATATTTCTTGTGTATATTCTCAACCAAGTACTTAACTCTCTGATGAATTCACATTGTCAATCTTCATGTTCTCATAGAATTATAAGTTGTGAACATGGTGAACATTGAGTGCACTGCGTTTCTCTGTTACTTTATTTTCTCGTTCCTTTGTTTTCTGCACCGGTCACTTCCTGTGAATTTGATCCACTTGTCCAACTTAAGATAATGTGATGCAAAACAGAACGACATGGATCATCATTCCTAGATCTGTCTAAGGTCTTGCTGTGGTTATTCACCAAAAACAATTCCAAATAGGTGCGCCGACATTGCCTGAACAGCAACCACTTTTATTTGCTTATGCCTAGACAGAGAGGTGACTATGTCAATGAAAAGGGGAAGAACGGAATTAGAATCGGTGGTGGGGTCGAAATTCGAAAGATCAGCACTACAGCCTAAAAAGAGAAAGGGCTAAGTTAATGAAAAGAGGCAATATCTGGTTCAAGGAAAACGAACAATGCAGAAACAAAATGACAAGTGACAACTGAGGTTTTTTTATTTTTTTATTTTTGGTCTTAAAGTGACAACTGAGTTAAGTTGTTATGATGCTTGAGAAGAAAACCAAAGATATCCTTGTGATTATATTCCATGATATATGAAGAATCTTCTCTGTTCGCTTAAGTCGTTGCAGTCAATAGTTCAATCTCTAATCCTCGAGGGCTGGATGTTTATTTGAAATATGTAGGTACAGTGAGTAGTGAAGTCCCATTTCCAGACTACTCTTATGATACACCATACACGAGAAAGAAAAATGAGTAAAATACTCTGCAGCAACACGATGTCTACTGTTTCATTCACATCCTCTATTCATTTGTGCTTCCAAGCCTCACGTGGCTATGCGAACTTCTAATAAGCTGGATATTGGCAATTGTCTCAAGCTGCACGTAAAAAACAGAAACCATGCTGCTCACATGGATCCTGAGAAATGAGTAAAGCATTGTCATTGAGGTTGCAATCGCCGGTTGAGTGGGACAGTGATTGGTAGTAAAGTTTCATGTCGAACGATGGCTCTGAGACCTTGTTTCCTGGAGTATACCAGTATCCGCCCATCCTGTGGTGTCACAGCATAGCTCAAAGAAGCACAAACAATTTTTTTTTTTTGCGCTGGAGCTGATCAAAATCAGTTAAAGGCTTCGCAATGCGCCAAAGTCCGTCGATGTACTAAGCGCGGTTGACTTGGTCTCTTGTGCACTGAACCACCAGAAAGATTTTGGAAAATTACGTGAAAACTTGCTAATCACAATTGTGAGTTTTTGGTAACTTTGTAAAGCTAATTTGTTCTTTGACTTGCAAGCAAATATGGAGTTTGATGTCAGCTGCTCAAACATGAACTCTGTCTGTGCTTATTCTTCTCTTGGTCTCGCATGTACAATCTAGGATGAAAGAAAAGACTCCCGCATTGACGATCTAATCTTTCTTCTTGGAAGTTAAATGCACAAGTGCATTCTGCTCGACTTCATTCATCACTTCATGCAGTTCATTGTGGTTTTCAGGTTGTCAAAGATTGTATTTGAAGCTTGAAATTGCAAAGCTGGTCATGATTGCTAACTACACAGAGAGGCTAATGTGTTGCAGATGATTGATGAGAACCCTGTACAGATGACCTTCTTGGGCTGCATTTCTCCAATAATAATCCTTATTTGAGACCACAATAGAAGTTGAACCACTTGAAGCATTATAACATGCTATCCACAGATACCGTGGACCACTAGACAATGAGATCATACCTGTAAAGCTCGAATCCCTTTCGGCTTTTCTTTGTTGGCGACAGCAACACTTCTATGCAGAGTTTTTGCTTAATCAGAGGAAGATGTTTTGCTGGTCATGGCTAAGTATCGAAACTACAAAGTGCATATTCGCACTTGGATTCTTGTTAGAGCACAAAAGATGAACAAATGCACTGAGTATGAAGGCCAAAGAGATCTTTGGCATTGCAGTTGATTGTTGAAGTCGATCAAGAACTTTTTAAGGTGTTGAGAGAGTTGCTATAAGGACATGTTTCTGGCAATTGCTTCTTAAATAGATGATATTTTTACAACCATGCTCCTTGATATGCCTGATAAAGGAGGGCAGGATATTTACCTCTTCTCCTTTGTCATGTTTGTGCAGGAAGATATTTCTTTCCTTCACGATTTCTAGATCTCTCACTGGCTTATGGTAAGTTCCTTCCCAAGAGCTAGACATGATGAATAAGAACATCCAGTTGTAGCGATGTCATTAGCTCATTAGATGCACCTTGCGGTAGGTGATGAAGAATGTTTCATACAATCACTGTGGACAGAAGCTGGCTTACAGAGTGATGCTTTTCTCGAAAGCTGTTAAATGTAATTCTTTGTTTGAATGGAATATCGTGCCATTTAACAATATTCCTGCAATTTTTAGCATCATAAAGGGATGCAGAATTCTTTCGTACAGATGTTCCTCCTCAGAATGACACAAAGGCCTACATATTCATCCATGTTGAGGGCAGTTTGAATCAACAAAGAATTGCGGTATGATTTCTGCTTTATCAATTTATCAATCTGAATGAGAAAATTATGCTTATTGGCCTATGTGGTTGGATATCCCTAATTATCCATGCCTCTACAGCAGGCATAGGTTTCAGGCAATACTTTTCACTCCATGATGATAAATTAATGGCTCTTTGCATGTGAATACTTTTGCTGATATGCGATTGTAGTAATCTTTATGTTCAATGAATTTTGCATCATTTAGGCCCCAAACCAGGTTTCAGATTTTTGCATATCCACACCTCCAAAGTGAAATTTAGTAGTATCTGAGGTTTAGAATGCTTACCATCTGCTTAGAAGATATCTCAGCTTTATGTCCTTCATCTCACGCTCTGAACTAAGACGAAGTAGAATCTTTTTTTGGGGAGTGGAACTTGCACATGGAAACAATAACAGGATGGATTGTTATTTACTACCTAGCTCTACTTTTCCTGATTGTTAAAGAAAACTGAAACAGATTCAGGCAGTGCCAGCATAATTTCATGCTCATGGGTTTGATCTATTTTATGTAGATTGATTTTCTGTTAGTCTAAGGTACTGAACAAAGTATGTTCATGTCCTTTCTTATCATTGATCCTTTCTTGATTAGGTATAATAATGTTCTCCCAGAGAACCACATACTAAGGTGCAGCGTGAATTACCATGCTGGTGAAGTTTCTCCCCGAAATTGAAGAAATGTCGAATTTACTGGCATCAAGGATGAGAAACTGCACTGGTAGTCAGAGTCCCTACATGTATGCAACTACATCACTTAATATTCGCTAAACATTTATTGGGTTCTAATACCTCATATACCTGACTGTATTTTTTTGAAGGGGATGGTTGGCTTATTTTTTTGTGATTTTTGTTGGAACTTTTTCGCAAAGTCCCACAAGAAGTTGAATGAGAAAATGAAGAGTTGTTTCGGTTCGTAACCCTTCGTCGATGAAAACATACAACATCATAACGCTACGTCGAAACTGTACGACTTCGTGACGTTTCATCGGATCCTTTCGACGAAATCGTGCTTTTTCGTTGACGAACCCTTTCGATAAAACCATGTGTTTTCGTGACTCTTCATTCTTTTGGAAGATGTCTATTCGGTTTCTTGACTCTCCATCTATTTGAAAGAGAACTGTTCAGATTCGTGACTCTTCGTTCTTAATCTCTATTTCGTGACTCTTCGTATCACTGTCTATAAATAAAGCATCGACCATCGCATTAAAAATAGGTAACAGACACGAGCATTAGATATAATTGTTATGTTCATCATCATTCATTCATTATCGTCATCATTTTGTGCGACTATTCCGCGAAATTGAGTTCAAAGATTTCCTTTGAAACAAGTACTGGTTTCAAGGAAATACGATCCGTTCTATTTTAGGAGGCAATTGTCCCAGAACTTTGGGTACCGATTGAAATGACAAATTTGTATTAAGGACACAACATTATTTCGTTAGGCTCGAATCATTTATATGCATTCAGATTACTTGTTTGCAATTGGTTTCAGTTTTGTATATTCACCTATTTTTCATATACGAACTACAAGTTGTGTTTATATGCGACAATAATCTTAATATATGAACCACTACCCTCTCAGTTGACAACAATCTTAAGACAAATTTTTTGCTGTTGACATTCTTCGTGTCTAATTCGTATGATATTTTTGTTAGAAGTATTATGTACCATCGTTCACATATCATGTCTATTCGAATAAGTATTTTCTCAAAAGTCTATAACGTAGTTCGAATAGTCCTTTATCGAATTCCAATTGCCGTCGTCCTTATATTTCTTTTGAAGATTTTGTGACTTCGATTATATAATTGTTTGATATTATATACATTTTGTTTTTTTTCATTTTTTAATAGAAATGACTTTGATATTAATAATGTCTATTGCATCTATCTCAACTCTTGAAGAGAAGCTAGAAAAGTTTAATGGTTTGATTTTTAAGAGATGACAATAGAAGATGTTATTCTATGTCATGACATTGAATTTGGCAAGGTTACTCAATAAGCATGCTCCTAAGTAAGTTTGATGAAAAAAAGACAAACATGGAAAGGATTGTTACAGTAGATGTGTGGAATCATTTTGACTTCCTGTGGTGCAACTAAATCCTAAATGGTCTGGACAATTCCCTCTATAATGTTTATAGCCACTAAAATGGCAAAGTAATTATGAGAAAATCTGGACGAGAAATACAAAGCATAATATGATGGATTAAAAATATTCATCGTTAGCAAGTTCTAGACTTAAAGATGGTTAATTTCATAACCGTCCTAAATCAAGTCTTGAAAACTCCAAGAGATTATGCATAACTTTCATACCAAAGATATGATTTTATGTGAATCATTTCAAATAGCTGCTTTCATTGAAAGTTTACCACTGTCTTGAAAATATTTCAAGAATTATCTCAAAGTGTAGGGGTGAGAAATGTTATGTATATTGATAAGACAACTTCTCTCTAATGAAATTATCACAATTGACTATGTGAAGTCAAAGGATAACATTGTTGATCCATTAACAAAAGGCCTAAATAGATAGATGGTTGTGGAAAAATTAAGGGGAATGAGTTTTAAGGCCATAAATAAGTCATCATAACGGAAACCCTACCTAATTGACTGGATATCCCAAGATCTAAGTTCGAAGGGACAACCAAGTTATGAAGGCGATGTAGAGTATTGTAAATTTTTCTATACATTCTTGTATATAGACAGTACTAATATGTGAAGGTTAAGCATAAGCTTTTAATGATTATGAATCAAGTATGTGATATACTCCACATTCATAAATCACCTATGTGAGTGGGAAGTGAGGACCGCTTCTGTGAGAATTGTAAAGGCCGAATTCTCTAAAGAACTCGTGAGACCAAGCGGTGTTAATAGCCAAAACGAACACAATAATGAGAACAACTTTGTTAGAAAGATAGTTCTATAATTTCTATTGTCTAGGCTTACACCAAAAGTTGCCAGTTCAAAAATATCAAGTCTACTAATTGATCGAGTAAGTCCAATAGATCTCACTAGAGAAAGTTCAAAGTCTCAGACTACTTATCTCTATGCAACGTTCTCTCATGGAATATTCGCACATTACATATCATGAATTCATGGAGAGTTTTGATAATTGAATTTCTCATTCATGTGGGGAATTGTTGAAACTTTTTCGCAAAGTCCCATGAGAAGTTGAATGAGAAAATGAAGAATTGATTCGGTTCGTAACACTTCATCGATGAAACCATACGATATCGTAATGCTTCGTCGAAACTGTACGATTTCGTGACGTTTCATCGAATCCTTTCGACGAAATTGTGCTTTTTCGTTGATGAACCCTTTTGACGAAACCATGTCTTCATGACTCTTCATTCTTTTGGAAAATGTCTATTCGGTTTCGTGATTCTTCATCAGTTTGAAAGAGAACTGTTTAGATTCGCGACTCTTCGTTCTTAACATCTATTTCGTGACTCTTCGTATCACTGTCTATAAATAGAGTATCGATCATCGCATTAAAAACAAGTATCAGACACGAGCATTAGATATAATTGTTATGTTCATCATCATTCATTCATCATCGTCATCATTTTGTGCGACTATTCCACGAATTTGTGTTCGAAGGTTTCCTTTGAAACAAGTACCGATTTCAAGGAAAGTCGATCTGTTCTATCTTGGGAGGCAATTGTTCAAGAACTTTGGGTCCGGTTGAGGGGACAAATTTGACTTAAAGACACAACATTATTTCGTTGGGCTCAGATCATTCATTTGCATTCAGATTACTTATATGTGATTGGTTTCAGTTTTGTCTATTCACCTATTTTTCATATACGAACTACAAATCGTGTTTATATGGGACAATAATCTTAATATATGAACCGCTACCCTTAAGACAAATTTTTTGCTAGTGACATTCCTCGTGCCTAATTCTTATGATATTTTCGTTAGAAGTATTATGTACCATCGTTCACATATCACGTATATTCGAATAAGTATTTTCTCAAAAGTCTATAACGTAGTTCGAATAGTACTTTGTCAAATTCCAATTGTCGTCGTCCTTATAGTTCTTTTGAAAATTCTGTGACTTCGCTTATATAATTGTTTGATATTACATACGCTTTGTTTTTTCCAATTTTTTAAATAGAAATGACTTCAATATTGATAATGTCGATTGCATCTATCCCAACTCTTGAAGAGAAGCTAGAAAAGTTCAATGGTCTGATTTTTAAGAGAAGACAATAGAATATGTTATTCTATGTCATGACATTGAATTTGTCAGGGTTCCTCAATAAGCATGCTCCTAAGTAAGTTTGATGAAGAAAAGATAAATATGGAAAAGATTGTTACTGTAGATGTGTGGAAGCATTTTGACTTCCTGTGGTGCCACTAAATCCTAAATAGCCTGGACAATTCCCTATATAATGTTTATAGTCGCTGAAATGACTAAGGAATTTTGGGAAAATCTGGACGAGAAATGCAAAGCATAATATGATGGATTAAAAAGATTCATCGTTGGCAAATTTCTGGACTTTAAGATGATTAATTTCATAATTGTCCTAAATCAATTCTTGAAAACTCCAAGAGATTATGCATAACATTCATACCAAAGATATGGTTCTAAGTGAATCATTTCAAATACCTCTTTTCATTGAAAGGATACTACTGTCTTGAAAATATTTCAAGCATTATCTCAAAGTGTGGCGGCCAGAAATGTTATATATATTGGTTTAACAACTTCTTTATAGTGAAATTATCACAATTGCCTATGTAAAGTCAAATGATAATATTGTTGATCCATTAATAAAAGGCCTAACTAGATAGATGGTTGTGGAAACATTAAGGGGAATGAGTTTTAAGGCCATAAATAAGTCATCGTAGCAGAAACCCTATCTAGTTGACAGGAGATCCCAAGATTTAGGTTCAAAGGGACAACCAAATTACGAAGGCGGTGTAAAGTATTGTGAACTTTTCTATTCATTTATGTATATAAACAGTACTAATATGTGAAGGTTAAGCATAAGCTTTTAATGATTCTGAATCGAGTATGTGATATACTGCACATTCAGAAATCACCTATGTGAGTGGGAAGTGAGACGGCTTCTGTGAGAATTGAAAAGGCCGAATTCTCTAAAGAACTCATGAGATGATGCGATGTTCATAACCAAAACGAATACAATAGTGAGAACCAACTTTGTTTGAGAAATAGTTCTATGATTTCTATTGTCTAGACTTACACCAAAAGTTGACAGTTCAAAAACATCAAGTCTACCTATTGATCGAGTACGTCCGATAGATCTCACTAGGGAAAGTTCAAAGTCTCAGACTACTTATCTCTATGCAACGTTCTCTCATGGAATATTGGCATATTGCATGTCATGCATTCATGGAGAGTTTTGATAATTGAATTTCTCATTCATGTGGAGGATTGTTGAAAATTTTTAGCAAAGTCCCATGAGAAGTTGCATGAAAAAATGAAGAGTCGATTCGTTTCGTAACCCTTCATCGATGAAACCACATGACATCGTAACGCTTCGTTGAAACTGTAGTACTTTGTGATGTTTCATCGAATCCTTTCGACAAAATCGTGCTTTTTCGTTGACGAACCCTTTCGACGAAACCATATGTCTTCATGACTCTTCATTCTTTTGGAAGATGTATATTCGGTTTCGTGACTCTTCATCTGTTTGAAAGAGAACTGTTCAGATTCGTACTCTTCATTCTTAACCTCTATTTCGTGACACTTCGTATCACTGTCTATAAATAGAGCATCAACTATCGCATTAAAAACAAGTATCTGACACTAGCATTAGATATAATTGTTATGTTCATCATCATTCATTCATCATCGTCATCATTTTGTGCGACTATTCCGCGAATTTGTGTTCAATGTTTCCTTTGAAACAAGTCATGATTTCAAGAAAATGCGATCCGTTCTATCTTGGGAGGCAATTGTACACGAACTTTGGGTACTGGTTAAGGGAATAAATTTGTCTTAAGGACACAACGTTATTTCGTTGGGCTCAGATCATAAATCTGCATTCAGATTACTTGTTTGTGATTGGTTTCAGATTTGTCTATTTAACTATTTTTCATATACGAACTACAAGTCGTGTTTATATGCGACAATAATCTTAATATATGAACCACTACCGTCTTAGTGGACAACAATCTTAAGATAAATTTTTTGCTGTTGACATTCCTCGTGCCTAATTCGTATGATATTTTTGTTAGAAGTATTATATACCATCGTTCACATGTCACGTCTATTCGAATTAGTATTTTCTCAAAAGTCTATAACGTAGTTCCAATAGTCCTTTGTTGAATTCCAATTGATGTCGTCCTTATAGTTTTTTTCAAAATTCTGTGACTTCGCTTATATAATTGTTTGATATTATATACGTTTTGTTTTTTTTATTTTTTTAATAGAAATGACTTTGATATTGATAACGTCTATTGCATCTATCCCAACTCTTGAACAGAAGCTAGAAAAGTTTAATAGTCTGATTTTTAAGAGATGACAATAGAAGATGTTGTTCTATGTCATGACATTGAATTTGGCAAAGTTCCTCAATAAGCATGCTTCTAAGTAAATTTGATGAAGAAAAGACAACTACGGAAAGGATTGTTACTATAGATGTTGAAAGCATTTTGACACCCTGTGGTGCAACTAAACCTGAAATAGTCTGGATAATTCCCTCTATAATGTTTATAGCCGCTAAATGGCTAAGGAATTATGGAAAAATCTGGACGAGAAATAAAAAGCATAATATGATTTATTAAAAAGATTCATCGTTGGCAAGTTTCTGGACTTTAAGATGGTTAATTTCATAACTGTCCTAAATCAAGTCTTGAAAACTCCAAAAGATTATGCATAACATTCATACCAAAGATATGGTTCTAAGTAAATCATTTCAAATATCTCCTTTCATTGAAAAGTTACAACTGTATTAAAAATATTTCAAGAATTATCTCAAAGTGATGAGGCGAAATGTTATATATATATTGGTATGACAACTTCTCTATAGTGAAATTATCACAATTGACTATGTGAAGTCAAAGGATAATATTGTTGATCCATTAACAAAAGGCCTAACTAGCTAGATAGTTATGGAAACATTAAGGGGGATGAGTTTTTAAGCCATAACTATGTCATCATAACGGAAACCTACCTAGTTGACTGGAGATCCCAAAATCTAGGTTCAAGGGGACAACCAAGTTATGAAGGCGGTGTAGAGTACTGTGAATTTTCTATTCATTCTTGTATATAGACAATACTAATATGTGAAGGTTAAGCATAAGGTTTTAATGATTCTGAATCGAGTATGTGATATACTCCACATTCAGAAATCACCTATGTGAGTGGGAAGTGAGGACAGCTTCTGCAAGAATTGAAAAGGCCGAATTCTCTAAAGAACTCATCATTCTAGGCTGTGTTCATAGCCAAAATGAACACAATAGTGAGAACCAACTTTGTTAGAGAGATATATCGATGATTTCTATTGTCTAGGCTTACACCAAAAGTTGACAATTCAAAAATATCTTGTCTACTGACTCTTTTTATCACTGTCTATAAATAGAGCATTGACCATCGCATTAAAAATAAGTATCTGACACGAGCATTAAATATAATTGTTATGTTCATCATCATTCATTCATCATCGTCATCATTTTGTGCGACTATTCCGCGAATTTGTGTTCGAATGTTTTCTTTGAAACAAGTACCGATTTTAAGGAAAAGCGATCCGTTCTATTTTGGGAGGCAATTGTTCTAGAACTTTGGGCACCGATTGAGAAAACAAAGTTGTCTTAAGGACACAACGTTATTTCGTTGGACTCCATCATTCATCTACATTCAGATTACTTATTTGCGATTGATTTCAGTTTTGTCTATTCACCTATTTTTCATATACGAACTACAACTCGTGTTTATATGCGACAATAACCTTAATATATGAACCACTACCGTCTTAGCGGACGACAATCTTAATACAAATGTTTTGCTGTTGACATTCCTCATGGCTAATTCGTATGAAACTTTTGTTAGAAACATTCTGTACCTTCGTTCACATGTCATGTCTATTCAAATCAGTACTTTCTCAAAAGTCTATAACGTAGTTCAAATAGTCCTTTATCGAATTCCAATTGCCGTCGTCCTTATAGTTCTTTCGAAAATTCTGTGACTTTGCTTATATAATTGTTTGATAATATATACGTTTCGTATTTTCCATTTTTTAATAGAAATAACTTCGATATTAATAACGTGTATTGCATCTATTGTAACTCTTGAAGAGAAGCTAGAAAAGTTCAATGGTCTGATTTTTAAGAGATGACAATAGAAGATGTTATATGTCATGACATTGAATTTGGCAAGGTTCCTCAATAAGCATGCTCCTAAGTAAGTTTGATGAAGAAAAGACGAACATGGAAAGGATTGTTAATGTAGATGTGTGGAAGCATTTTGATATCCTGTGGGGCAATTAAATCATAAATGATCTGGACAATTCCCTCTATAATGTTTATAGCCGCTGAAATGGCTAAGGAATTATGAAAAAATCTGGACGATAAATACAAAGCATAATATGAAGGATTAAAAAGATTCATCGTTGGCAAGTTTCTAGACTTTAAGATGGTTAATTTCATAACTGTCCTAAATCAAGTCTTGAAAACTCCAAAAGATTATGCATAAATTTCATACCAAAAATATGGTTCTAAGTGAATCATTTCAAATAGCTCCTTTCATTGAAAGATTGCCACAGTCTTGAAAATATTTCAAGAATTATCTCAAATTGTGGGAGCAAGAAATGTTATATATATTAGTATGACAACTTCTCTATAGTGAAATTATCACAATTGCCTATGTGAAGTCAAAAGATAATATTATCGATCCATTAACAAAAGGCCTAACTAGATAAAAGGTTGTGGAAACATTAAGGGGAGTGAGTTTTAAGGCCATAAATAAGTCATCATAGCGAAAAACCTACCTAGTTGACTAGAGTTCCCAAGATATAGGTTCAAGGGGACAACCAAGTTATGAAGGCGGTGTAGAGTATTGTGAATTTTTCTATTTATTCATGTATATAGACAGTACTAATATGTGATGGTTAAGCATAAGCTTTTAATGATTCTGAATCGAGTATGTGATATACTGCACATTCAAAAATCACCTATGTGAGTGGGAAGTGAGGGCCGCTTCTGTGGGAATTGAAAAGGCCGAATTCTCTAAATAACTCATGAGACCAGGCGATGTTCATAGACAAAACGAACATAATAGTGAGAACCAATTTTATTAGAGAGATAGTTGTGTGATTTCTATTGTCTAGGCTTACAACAAAAGTTAACAGTTCAAAGACATCAAATCTACTGATTGATCGAGTAAGTCCGATAGATCTCACTAGGAAAAGTTCAAAGTCTCAAACTACTTATCTCGATGCAACGTTCTCTCATGGAATATTCGCACATTGCATGTCATGCATTCGTGGAGAGTTTTGATTATTGAACTTCTCATTCATGTGAGGGATTGTTGAAACTTTTTCGCAAAGTCCCATGAGAAAATGAAGAGTTGCTTCGGTTCGTAACCATTCATCGATGAAACCATACGACATCGTAACGCTTCGTTGAAACTATAGGACTTCTTGACATTTCATCGAATACTTTCGACGAAATCGTGCTTTTTCGTTGACGAACCCTTTCGATGAAACCATATGTCTTCGTGACTCTTCATTCTTTTAAAAGATATCTATTCGATTTCGCGACTCTTCATCTGTTTGAAAGAGAACTGTTCAAATTCGTGACTTTTTGTTCTTAACCTCTATTTCGTGACTCTTCGTATCACTGTTTATAAATAGAGTATCGATCATCGCATTAAAAACAAGTATCAGACACTAGCATTAGATATAATTGTTATGTTCATCATCAATCATTCATCATCGTTATCATTTGGTGCAACTATTCCGCGAAATTGTGCTCGAAGGTTTCCTTTAAAACAAGTACCAATTTCAAGGAAAGGCAATCCCTTCTATCCTATGAGGCAATTGTCCAAAAACCTTGGGTACTGGTTGAAGGGACAAATTTGTCTTAAAGACATAACGTTATTTCGTTGGACTCGGATAATTAATCAGTATTCAGATTACTTATTTGCGATTGGTCTCAGGTTTGTCTATTCACCAATTTTTCATATACGAACTACAAGTCGTGTTTATATGCGATAATAATCTTAATATATGAACCACTACCTTCTTAGCGGACAACAATTTGAAGACAAATTTTTTTATGTTGACATTTCTCGTGCCTAATTAGTATGATATTTTCGTAATAAGTATTGTATACCATCATTCACATATCACGTCTATTCGAATCAGTATTTTCTCAAAAGTCTATAACGTAGTTCAAATAGTACTTTGTTGAATTCCAATTGCCGTCGTCCTTGTAGTTTTTTTGAAAATTTTGTGGCTTCGCTTATATAATTGTTTGATATTATATACGTTTTGTTTTTTCCATTTTTTAATAGAAATGACTTCGATATTGATAACGTCTATTGCATCTATCCCAACTCTTGAAGAGAAGTTAGAAAAGTTCAATGGTCTGATTTTTAAAAGATGACAATAGAAGATGTTGTTCTATATCATGACAATGAATTTGGCAGGGTTCCTCAATAAGCATGCTCCTAAGTAAGTTTGATAAAGAAAAGACGAACATGGAAAGGATTGTTATTGTAGATGTGTGGAAGCATTTTGACTTCCTGCGGTGCAACTAAATCCTAAATGGTATTGACAATTCCCTCTATAATGTTTATAGCCACTAAATGGCTAAGGAATTATGAAAAAATCTGAACAAGAAATACAAAGCATAATATGATAGATTAAAAAGATTCATTGTCGGCAAGTTTCTGGACTTTAAGATGGTTAATTTTATAACTATCCTAAATCAAGTCCTGAAAACTCCAAGAGATTATGCATAACATTCATACCAAAAATATGGTTCTAAGTGAATCATTTCAAATAGCTGCTTTCATTGAAAGTTTATTACTGTCTTGAAAATATTTCAAGACTTATCTCAAAGTGTGGGGGTGAGAAATGTTATGTATATTGGTAAGACAACTTCTCTATAGTGAAATTATCACAATTACCTATGTGAAGTCAAAGGATAATATTGTTGATCCATTAACAAAAGGCCTAACTAGATAGATGGTTGTGGAAACATTAAGGGGATTAAGTTTTAAGGCCATAAATAAGTCATCATAGCGAAAACCTACCTAGTTGACTAGAAATCCCAAAATCTAGGTTCAAAGGGACAATCAAGTTAGGAAGGTGGTGTAGAATACTGTAAATTTGTCTATTCATTCATGTAAATAAACAATACTAATATGTGAAGGTTAAGTATAAGCTTTTAATGATTCTAAATCGAATATGTGATATACTGCACATTCAAAAATCATCTATGTGAGTAGGAAGTGAGGGCCGCTTCTGTGAGAATTGAAAATGCCGAATTCTCTAAAGAACTCATGAGACCAGGCGGTATTATGATATTCTGATTTCCAGTCAATTTCAAATTCATTAATGAGAAATGAATCTAGAGATGTATTTCAGTCGTATATCGCTCAAATTTGATCAATTCGAGTAGACTGACCAAAAGGGAAAGGCTAACGCGAGACAAGGTACGTGGACCTAGGGAATTCGGATAAGAAATGACGCTTTGACCATAAGGATTGTCGAGGGGATATTTAGAACCATAAAAATGTCGATCCAAGAACAATTGGGGAATGCCTTGCGAGTGTCATATGATTGGAATGCGGGTGATGCCACTTAACCAACGTACGATTTGCAAAATTTTCCTTTATCGGATAGTGACGATCGTGACCAAAGGGACTAGTGCTAAACCCTCACGATTACATGACAACTAGAGCCACCACGATTTGACGAGCCCTAAATGTGATGAGAATCACAGGGTCGATAAGCGTAAAGTCTGCAAAAGCCACCCGTCGGTTCGAGATAGGCTGTAACCACGTCTGATAGAGAAAACCATCAGAAACGAGTCTTGAAAATTTTGAAATAGAAAATCAAGAATTTCAACGTTATTCACATTGGTCGTCGCCCTATCGAAGAATTTTGGAACGAGAAAAACGACGTTCTGAACGCCGGGGGTAAAATTACCCTTTTGCTCCTCAAGCTTAAAGTCTTGCCCATGCATTTGAAAAAGGAAATTTTGGACTTTAAACACCCCTCAAGGCTGCAGAACACTAGGAGAGATATTGGCCATTGGATCAACCTTGATTGACATGAGGGACAAGTGTCAATAGACGAGGCAAAGACTAGTCAAGTCCAACTTTATGCAACTACCATTCAACCATTGACCCAAGCCTTGTATATAGACTTTTTCACTCTCTCTCCTCACTCACTTGGCCGTCCATACACCCCTCAAGCTCACCGAAACCTCTCCTCTCCATCTCTTCTCTCTGATCACCGACGATCGCCCCTGAGCTTCCTGTTCGTCGCCCACAACAACCTACTCCGGCCACCGCCTGACCGCCGAGCAATCATAACAACCTAGTTCTATGTCTTGCCGACCTCCTCGAAGTGGAAGCATTGCATTTGGACCATCGAGGAGCTCTGGCCAAGCGTTTTCCCAGAAGCCGATAAAATATGACTCAATCCAAGGTAGGTTCGGTTTATAACTCTTTTGGAGGCCGAAATGTTGGAGTTTTGAGGTTAAATTTTATGGAGGTCTAGAGTACATATGTATGAATCTGTGGTAAAAAGTTGGGAGTGATTTGAAGAAGTTTTGACCTCGAATCGGTCTTGTAAACCTTGCACAGAAAACTGCCGGTACTGACCTTGGACGATCCAACAACTTCTGACGAGATTTCGGCGACCATTCGACCTCAAACTAACGATGAGCCTTGTCAACCCTTACATAGACATGTTAAGAGGTAGGATAGTGTTTAAATGATGGATTTGGTAGAGATTTAGGCTTGGATACATTCGGTTTACACAGAACCGAACATAGCCCGGTTCGATTCTGTGCAAACCAAATATGTGGAGAGGCTGATGATAGATGATTTGAGTATGAAATTCAAAAATGGTTAGGATAACAAACTTGAAACGCGGAGCCCGAGCGGCCATAATCGCATCTCTCATGGCCATTGGTGATTGAGACATGTTAAGATGATGAGGGTTATCTTATGGATGATTGTGGTTCATGGATTGAGGAATTGGGTAAATAAAATTGACGAATTGATTGAAATTCCTAGGTTGCGCAGTGAGGTTTGTCTTGGATCCTTAGAGCCGAGATTGTGAGGATTCAAGAAGAGAATTTTGGTGTTATCAAATTCAAAGTAAGGGAATCCTAAACTTAGGATAGGAAGATTGGACTCGATTAGGCGAGTCAAGCGATAAATTAAATGATTTGTGAGAGTTTTCAAGAGGATTGTTCTTGGAATGTCCTAAGATTGTATAGGGGTTTATGTGTTTTATTGCTTGTGCTTGAATTATCCGCCATGTGTGTGTATCACTTGATTGCCTTGCATGCCATGAGTCTTTGAATTGTGCCTGAATTGCACATGTCGTCATGTATGGAAAATAAATTGAAAATCATGGCATGAGCATGACATGGTGAGGCCCTGAGGCGTATGAGACGCGGGGCAGGAGATGGATACCCTGATATGATGTAATCGCGGGGTGGAATTAATGTTGTGTGGCTCCCTGATACGATATAATCGTGGGATTGAGATGGCCACGGTCCTGATGAGAACTATTCGCGGGACGAAGGTATGAGGTGATGATATTAGCCTGGAGATTCATTGGAACCTGATGCGTTTACGCGGGTTGCCAATGATTATTGGATGCGTTTACTCGGATCGAGCCTGATGCAATCTAATTGCGAGCTGGAGGATGAGGCAGACAGGAAAAGGTGGTTGTGGTGAAATAACAAGATGAGGTGTGCATGATCATCTGAGTGTGACATAGTGTCATAGTTGCATGCCCATCATCTGTGTGTTACTATCTGTATTTGTATGTGTCTATATGATTATGAGTTTGGGATTTTGGGATAGATGGCTACTTGAGTGAACGATTAGTCTGGCTCCTTTGGGGACCCCTATTTTTACAGATCCTAGGCCTTAGGTATGTGGCCTATTCGTTTTGGGGATCTCAAGGAGATGACGGCATATTTTGACGAGTTTTCGGATAGTCAGGAGAATATTTATGTGAGAAAGTGTACAGTTGTATCGGTTGACGAGGGTAGCCCGGACTAGAAGCCTCATAGGTTCGAGGCATGGTTTAAGAAGATCGAAGATGAGTCGATTGGGCCGCTGAAGCCCTACGAGGTACCCCAGGGAGTTATCCCTGATTGGTGCCAGACTGTTGGGGAGCAGGAATTGCCAGAGGGGTCTGTAGTTGGGTCTAAGAATGGACCGGAGAAAACCCCAACCTTGGAGTTCACTGAGGACGAGGTGATTGTCGTGGAGGCTATCGAGGAGGATCTCATTGAGCCGTCGCATGAGGAGACCATGGAAGATTCCATCGGGGTCCACTCAGAGACGTTCTCCGAGTATGAGCCGACAGATGATGCATAGGATACAGGGTACTTCGGCAGCTCATCTTAGGTGTCCTAGTTTATTGGCTCGATCTTGTGATGGCGACCCCCGACCATGGCTATTTTGGATGTCGATGATGGTCATATCTTTTTTTTTATGTGCTTACCCCGTCGCACTTACCTAGCGGATTGTAGTAGTCGGTATTTGTACGAACATTATGTTATGATGTATGACAGTTATTATGCTATTTAGGTTCCATTTAACTTATATTTTGTACAGGGATTTAATTGAGTACCACTTCTGAATGATTAATGTGTGTGTGTGTGTGTATATATTATCTCTCGACTTGTTTGTGGATCTTGGGACCACGAGAAATGTGTTGTTTGCTTGTAGAGATGTTCGCGTGCTCGACGAGTTTGGTGCGTGACAGGTATTCATAGCCAAAAAAACACAACAGTGAAAACCAACTTGGTTAAAGCGATAGTTCTAGGATTTTTATTTTCTAGGCTTAAACCAAAAATTGACAATTCAATGACATCAAGTCTACTGATTGACTGAGTAAGTCCAATAGATCTCATTAGGGAAAGTTCAAAGTCTCAGACTACTTATCTCGATGCAACGTTCTCTCATGGAATATTCGCACATTGCATGTCATGCATTCATGAAAAGTTTTGATAATTGAACTTCTCATTCATGTGGGGGATTGTTGGAACCTTTTCGCAAAGTCCTCTGAGAAGTTGAATGAGAAAATGAATAGTTCATTCTGTTCGTAAGCATTTATCGATGAAACCATACAACATCGTAACGCCTTGTCGAAACTATACGACTTCGTGACGTTTCATCGAATCCTTCGAACGAAATCGTGCCTTTTCGTTGACGAACCATTTTGATGAAACCATTTATTTTCGTGACTCGTCATTCTTTTTGGAGATGTCTATTCGGTTTCGTGATTATTCTCTGTTTGAAATAAAACTGTTCAGATTTGTTACTCTTCGTTCTTAAACTCTATTTTGTGACTCTTCGTATTACTGTCTATAAATAGAGCATCGACCATCGCATTAAAAAGAAGTATTAGACACGAGCATTAGATATAATTGTTATGTTCATCATCATTCATTCATGATCGTCATCGTTTTGTGCGATTATTCTGTGAAATTGTGTTCAAAAGTTTCCTCTGAAAAAAGTACCGGTTTCAAGTAAATGCAATTCGTTCTATCTTAGGAGGCAATTGTACAAGAACTTTGGGTACCAGTTGAGGGGACAGATTTGTCTTAAGGACACAACGTTATTTCGTTGGGTTCAGATTATTCATCTGCATTCAGATTACTTGTTTACGATTGGTTTCAGATTTGTATATTCACATATTTTTCATATACGAACTATAAGTCGTGTTTATATACGACAATAATCTTATTATATGAACCACTACTCTCATAGTGGACAATAATCTTAAGACAAATTTTTTGCTGTTGACATTCCTCATGCCTAATTCGTATGATATTTTCGTTAGAAGTATTATGTATCATCGTTCACATATCACGTCTATTCGAATCAGTATTTTCTCAAAAGTCTATAACGTGGTTCAAATAGTACTTTGTCGAATTTCAATTGCCGTTATCCTTATAGTTCTTTTGAAAATTTTGTGACTTCGCTTATATAATTGTTTGATATTATATACATTCTGGTTTTTTCTATTTTTTTAATAGAAATGACTTCGATATTGATAACTATTGCATCTATCTCAACTCTTAAAAATAAGGTAGAAATTTAATGGTTTGATTTTTAAGAGATGACAATAGAAGATATTATTTTATGTCATGACATTGAATTTGGCAAGGTTTCTTAATAAGCATGCTCCTAAGTAAGTTTGATGAAGAAAAGACAAACATAGAGAGTATTGTTACTGTAGATATGTGGAAGTATTTTGACATCCTGTGGTGCAATTAAATCATAAATGGTCTAGACAGTTCCCTCTATAATGTTTATAGCCACTGAAATGGCTAAGGAATTATGGAAAAATCTAGACGAGAAATACAAAGCATAATATGATGGATTAAAAAGATTCATCGTTGACAAGTTTCTGGACTTTAAGATGGTTAATTTCATAACTGTCCTAAATCAATTCTTGAAAACTCCAAGGATTATGCATAACATTCATACAAAAGATATAGTTCTAAGTGAATCATTTCAAATAGCTACTTTCATTGAAAGGTTACCACTCTCTCGAAAATATTTCAAGAATTATCTCAAAGTGTGGGGGCGAGAAATGTTATGTATATTGGCAAGACAACTCCTCTCTAGTGAAATTATCACAATTGCATTTGTGAAGTCAAAGTATAATATTGTTGATACATTAACAAAATGCCTAACTAGATAGATGGTTGTTGAAACATTAAGGTGAATGAGTTTTAAGGCTATAAATAAGTCATCATAGTAGAAACCCTACCTAGTTGACTGGAGATCCCAAAATTTAGGTTCAAAGGAACAACCAATTTATGAAGGCGGTGTAGTGTACTGTGAATTTTTCTATTCATTTCGGTATATAGACAGTACTAATATGTGAAGGTTAAGTATAAGCTTTTAATGATTCTTAATCGAGTATGTGATATACTACACATTCAGAAATCACCTATGTGAGTGGGAAGTGCGGGCCGCTTCTATGAGAATTGAAAAGGCCGAATTCTCTATAGATCTCATGAGATCAGGCTGTAAACAAAACAAACACAATAGTGAGAATCAATTTTATTAGAGATATAGTTATGTGATTTCTATTGTCTATATTTACATCAAAAGTTGACAGTTCAAAGACATCAAATCTACTGATTGACCGAGTAAGTCTGATAAATCTCACTAGGAAAAGTTCAAAGTCTTAAACTACTTATCTCGATGCAATGTGCGAATATTTCTCTCATGGAATATTCGCACATTGCATGTCATGCATTCATGGAGAGTTTTGATAATTGAACTTCTCATTCATATGGGAGATTGTTAGAACTTTTTCGTAAATTTCCATAAAAAGTTGAATGAGAAAATGAAGAATTGATTCGATTCGTAACCCTTAATCGATAAAACTATACGGCATCGTAACGCTTCATCGAAACTGTACGACTTCGTAACGTTTTATCGAACCCTTTCGACGAAACAATATGTCTTCGTGACTCTTCATTCTTTTGGAAGATGTCTATTCGGTTTCGTGACTCTTCATTTATTTGAAAGAGAACTGTTCAGATTCGTGACTCTTCGTTCTTAACCTCTATTTCGTGACTCTTCGTATCACTGTCTATAAATAGAGTATCGACCATCGCATTAAAAACAAGTATCAAACACGAGCATTAGATATAATTGTTATGTTCATCATCATTCATTCATCATCGTCATCATTTTGTGCGATTATTCTGCAAAATTGTGTTCGAATGTTTCTTTTGAAATAAGTATCGCTTTCAAAGAAAGTCGATCCGTTCTATCTTATGAGACAATTGCCTAGAACTTTGGGTGCCGACTGAGATGACTAATTTGTCTTAAGGACACAATGTTATTTCGTTGGACTCCGATTATTCATCTGTATTCAGATTACTTGTTTACAATTGGTTTTAGGTTTGTCTATTCACCTATTTTTCATATAATAACTACAAATCGTGTTAATATGCGACAATAATCTTAATATATGAACCACTACCCTCTTAGTGGACAACAATCTTAAGATAAATTTTTTGCTGTTGATATTCCTCGTGCCTAATTTGTATGATATTTATGTTATAAGTATTCTGTACCATCGTTCACATATCACATCTATTCGAATCAGTATTTTCTCAAAAGTCTATAACGTAGTTCGAATAATACTTTATTGAATTCTAATTGCCGTCATCATTATAGTTCTTTTGAAAATCATGTGACTTCGCTTATATAATTGTTTGATATTATGTACGTTTTTTTCTATTTTTTTAAATAGAAATGACTTCGATATTAATAACTTCTATTGCATCTATCCCAACTCTTAAAGGGAAGCTAGAAAAGTTCAATGGTCTGATTTTTCGAAGATGACAATAGAAGATGTGTTCTATGTCATAACATTGAATTTGGCAAAATTCCTCAATAAGCATGCTCCTATGTAAGTTGGATGAAAAAAAGACAAACATGGAAAGTATTGTTATTGTAGATGTGTGGAAGCATTTTAACTTCCTATGGTGCGACTAAATCCTAAATGGCATGGACAATTCCCTCTATAATGTTTATAGCCGCTAAAATGGCTAAAAAATAATGGAAAAATCTGTACGAGAAATACAAAACATAATATGATGGATTAAAAAGATTCATCATTGGCAAGCTTCTGGACTTTAAGATGGTTAATTTCATAACTGTCCTAAATTAAGTCCTGAAAACTCCAAGAGATTATGCATAACATTCATTCCAAAGATGTGGTTCTAAGTGAATCATTTCAAATGACTGCTTTCATTGAAAGTTTACCACTGTCTTGAAAATATTTCAAGAATTATCTCAAAGTGTGGGGGTAAGAAATGTTATGTATATTGGTAAAACAACTTATATCTAGTGAAATTATCACAATTGACTCTGTGAAGTCAGTGATGCTATTGCGAATCCATTAACAAAAAGGCCTAACTAGATAGATAGTTGTGGAAACATTAAGGAGACAACCAAGTTATGAAGTTTAAGCATAAACTTTTAATGATTCTGAATAGAAGATACATGGGTCATCAGCTTAAATCAATAAAACATGAGAAGGCCTCATGTCTAAATCTTTCGGGGATTCGTACATGGGTTGGGAGACATTTGTTGAGATTGTGGTCGTGATCCACCAGACAACGGCCGGATTGCCCGAGGAGACATTACTTAACTACGATATATGGGAGAATCCTGTGACTCATTGCATGTGTAGAGTTTAAAACGAGGATGTCTAATTAGAATCACTGGATAAGCTGGAGCTGATCATCTATGACGGCCAGCGATCGGCAATCGGCGACGGCAGTAGTCGTCGAAGACATGAATCACTTCTGGCGACGAGAAGTAAAAAAATTTTACTTCTCGAAATTGGCAAATAATCTTGATAGAAGTTGCAAATCCTACCTAAATTTAAAAATATACAGGAATGAATAGAAAAAAACCTCTCCACTTCTGTAGAAATATACAACCTGCTGCTCAGGTTATCCAACCCATTCCACGATAATGAAATTGTTGTTTTCTCAAATTACAATTTGTTGCGTTGCGAATCGAACGCGACTACATGGCAATGGGTCAATGACACCACAAGTTGCTCAGTCGGAGAGCATCCAAGGGTTAGAACAAGAACCGGATCCTCTTTTGTTTGAGTAAAACTTGGGTAATAGTTGAAACAGGAGGAAACACAGAAAATCATAGCCTTCCAAGAGTTGTCGGACTATGGTTATGTGATTGGCTCCACGATCTGAGGGAGAGATTTAAGGAGGGATGGCGACGGCTTACGCACGGTGTGATTTAGCAGAAGCATGAGGGTGAGAAGGGTCAGAGCCCCAGCTTGATGTGCAGTGCCTAGCGAAACAGGCACGTAAGACAGAAGAGTGGATACCCCTAAAGTCACCTGCAGAAAGAAGCAATACTCAGAATCTGCATTCATAGGTTGACAAAGATCGCTCTTTTCCAAGAACTCAAAAACCAGAGGAAGGAAATATTAGTCAGAAACAAGAGAAAGCAGCAAACTAAAGAAGTCACCTGAAGAGCAGCCATGCCAACAGTACTTCCAATCAATGATCGAACTGCTGGATGTATGTCTAGCTTTCTGGTTGACCACCAAAAAATGCCAATTGCGACCAAAGTAGTGGTTGCAAGAATGCGATGGTCAAGCTGTATGTCAAGGACAATGGATACAGCAATTAAACAGCGTGACCTATACGACACTATTCTCGAGAGCAAAAAAATTACAGACAGCAGACCACATTGAGCAATGATTTCTCTCGTCATAGTGCATTGTAAGTAACACTGGAATAATTCCGACACATGGTAGTTGTAGCACAGTACACACTTGCCAGTATCTTAAGACAATAGACACAACCTTATCATGCATTGAACGAACTAAAAAATTACAAACAGCAGACCACATTGAGCAATGATTTCTATCGTCATGGTGCATTGTAAGTAACACTGGAACAATTTCGACACATGGTAGTTGTAGCACAGTAAATACATGCCAGTATCTTAAGACAATAGACACGACCTTATCATGCGTTGAACGAACTAAAAATTTTCAGACAATCGTTAAGTTGCAGACTGTCTTTGTTAACGACTTCATCAATTTTGAGATCAGTTATTCTCGCACGATCTCTATCATGACTTTTACAGTCTTCTTCGAGGAATTGCACAAGAACCATATAAACCAGTGGAAAAACCCAAGTCCGCACCTGCTGTTACTTGGAAGAGAATCCAAAAACATCCTATAAACAATTAAATTCAAGGGAATTCACTGAAAAAAGTGAAGCCGGTGATCAAAAAGATACCTGCACCAATGACGTGTTCTCAAAGAAATTGCGAATTAGTGGCTTCATTTCGAGAATATCATCAGGGATCCATGTATCCCCCATCTTTGGAAAAGTATTAAATGCATGTCCCTGGCAGTAAGCACATGAGGTCATCCTATCTTATGATAGCAGAAAAAAAACCCTATATTATCTATTGGCATGTTTTTGAAGATAAATTTTGAAGTAGAAACTGAAGTTACATACAGCATCATTTCCTGCGACAAAGGCTCCTGAAATGGCTGTAACACCAACCAGCAAGCTTAAAGGAAGGGCGAGTCTCTTAACTTTTGCCGCCCCACCAACCCAAGCTATTGATTCGGCAGGTGGCTCCGGCATAACGACGGAAAGAGCAGTCCAGAAAAGGGCGCAGTAAATGGCAAAGGCTGAAGTTAGGTGAGCTGCAAGACGATATGGACTCACCCTTGGTTGAGCATATTCAGATGATGGCTCCTAATTAAAATGAAGAGAAGGAAAGTCCTTAAAGAAAATGGCATACTGAGATACAAATGAACATATGAAAGTGCTACCTACTTCTAGACCGCTTTTAACCATCCACCAGCCAATTAGACCCTGCCCAGCACCAAGAGCGAAAAGACTGGAGAGTTTCAGCCCAAGGCGTAGAGTGATGTATCCCTTTCGAAGGAAGTACGAAAATGGCAAAGCAAACATAATTCCCAGACCCCTTCCCCACATCCGATGGGCATACTCCATCCAGTAAATAAATTTGAAATCTTCAATATTCATCCCTCTGTTTACTCTGCAGGAGATTAAATGAGCCAAGCAATGTTAGAAAGCATGGATTAAATAAATTCAATTTGAACTGAAGTACCAGCTCAGTTTTATTTATGATAGCAATAAACGATGAAGAGTTCCAATAAACGAAGAAGAAAAGGAATTGAAACTTAATAGGATAGTACATAGGCCATTCTCTCCCTCAATATGTGTAAAACTTGAAAAAGACAGTAGTCTAAACAACTAGTGGTCCTAAGTTATATAGTGTTAATAGGATGAAAACTACAAATTGAGAGAACAAATTACTTTTCAAGTAATTCATCCACGGTGATTTCATTTTTAGCTTCAGAACAATTAGATGCAATTCAATCCCATGCTTGACCATACCGCTTATACTCAGGAGACTGCTTATATTTCTCGAACTCCAGCAACCACTCCTCATCAGACAGAGGAGGAAAGCCGCCAGTAAATTTCCAATCAGTCATGGAAAGACCGGAACGAGTCAAACGTGTAACACCACCTAGTATCACCATACTGAACACCCATGCTGCCGACCCAAAAAGCCAGATTCCAACCCACTTTTGAGCTTGAGGCCCTCCAGTCACAAGCAGCTTCAACCCCTCTTTGCTCTGCAACGAAACGGACGCAGTGGTGGACATGCTCCTCCATAGCGGCAAATGCCTCTTCTGTAACAATAGTCAGGATATCCTCTTTGAACAGACAGAGAGAACGGCTCAATGGGCAGCACAAAGCAAAGAAAATACCAGCGGATTCCATTCAAGCAAGAAATTTACAGAGCAGAATAGCTCTAACGAGAAATGCAACTATCCCTTACAATTCCCCTAAAGCCAGGAAGTATCTAGCTTGGTACATTCTTACAGCTCATATTTCAAGTAAATTAACAAGAAAGCTTATGATAAACAGTGTCAAAAAAGCTAGAATGTAGAATTCAAACACGCATTCCGCCATACATATCACCTCCACGTGACCAAGCGTCCTAAAAGAGAACTAATATTTGTCAGATTAACTATTTCCTCTTCAAAAGAGAAACGATATACAGGGAATCAGTGCAGTTACAAGTTTACAATTTCACGAACTACTCCGATAGGCGAAGTCATTTCATCCCCATAGGCGACGCCTTTCGAATCAACCTTCCGGAGTGATAACCTCCAACACTTCCCGCGTCGGGGACAGAAGGGAGATGCAAAATCGAATTCGAAACGCAGGAGTTGATCAAACCTACCTTGGGGGGTGCGTCGAACACGCGAAATGAGCTCCTCCCGGAGGTCAGGGCGAACAACCTGTACGGGGGGTGCTCGGCCGGAGCCGCGGCGCCTCGGTAGGAGCCATTCGGAGCTCTGTTCCACTTCAGGAGCGACGCGATCCCTCGGCTACTCCTGAACATGGCTCCTCCCCTCTCTCAGACCTCCTCCCCGATCGTGGCTTGGAGGGTTTAGCAAAGGGTTTCCGCATCGGCCGACGATTTAATCACCGACGACGTCGCCTGAGCCCACTGTTTTGGAAAAATGACCCAAATTTCTCTTTTACAAAACGTACGATGCGATTTGAGAAATTTAACTCTACATAAAATATGATTTTTTGTAAAACAAAATTAATTTATTTAATGTGATCTTTGAAAAAAAAATACATGTTCTATTTAGTCGTTAAAATATATAAAAACATTCATTATTGTCTCTAAACTTGAATTAAAAATATATTGAATGTATTAAAAATTAAATTATCACTTTACATATTAAGTTAAAATTCATGAGTTATGTTAAACAAATTAAAAGGATACGGTAAGTTTCCATAATCTGGCTCGAGCAATGACCTAATAAACTGAGTGGATCCATACCTAAAGAATGCCGGACGGACCCATCAGCATGAAGACATTGATCCGACCCGAACATGGGGAAAAAATATTTACTAAGACAAAACTGCTGCTTCTTTTTAATTTCTATAGATTAAAGTCTAGTAGGAAGGCCAAGATTTCTTCCATAAAAACATATTTTCCTCTCTTCTTTAATGGGAATTAACCCCTTAGCCATAAGTAGCAAAAACTGATATATAATGTAATAAGTTTTAAGTATTTTCGTTAAATCATTTTTTGATGAGGTTAGCCAATTTAGATTGTGTCTTCTATCAAGTTTCTCATTTTGGAAAGCAAAACATTTCCCCTTCAATCGAGTTACAAGTGGGCAGACTCTGGTAAAAATTACGTACGCAATTACAATTTTTTTTTTCAGGGCTTTCAATTACTCTACTCGAATAATTAATGCTACCAAGAAGACCTTTCAGTTAACTTTTCCGTTTTTTCATTGGATATATTTTTTTTCTAATCATTTTTCTCAAATCTACAACCGTGACCTTAGGTCATGACCATCGCTAAATTTGTACCGAAGGTCGGCCCTCCTTAACCAATGGCAAGGTCAGTGAGAGCTGGTCAGTCCTAAACATTCTATTTTTAACAATCTAGTCCTAATATTTTGATAGTTTATCAATTTAATCATAAAATTTTTAACAGTTTGTCAATATAGTCATTCGAGCTGGCATTGACTGGATATCAATTGTATAAACAATCTTTGAGATTTTTTTAAAGAACTTTTTTATGCTTTTTACTTTTATTTTATTTATTTCTTTCTTTCTTTCTTTCTTTACACAAGGCAACAGAGTTGACGAAACCTTCATCAATGGTGAGGGTTGCGGCACTTGCTAGATTCGGCCATGGCCAAATCTGGTGAGGTGAGGGTATCGTGGCCCCTCGTTGACTACAGCAAGGGCGTGCGAGAGCCGCAATGGCCTCGGTGTGGATTGCAAGGGTTTCGTGGCCCGAGTTTGTCCGGCAAAACCTCTCTAAGTCCGAGTGACTGCGCCTTTGATTGATTAGAGAGTCCAACTTTCCCTCTCCTTGTTTTACTTTTCGCTAATTTTCTTTGTCTCTCTTTTTTTTTATTATTCTTTTAGTCCACGTCAGCAACTATTTGAGGCAATAACATTTACGTTGTAGTGAAGCTGAAATAAACTGCCACGTGAGCACGAAATGGCCCTGCCTAAACCCAATGGGCCCAAAATTCATAAGTAGCCCTTTGCCTTTTCCATTGTCCCTAGTGTTTCATCGCCATCACATCTGTCATCCGTTGTTCTCGGAGGCTCCTTTTCTTTCTCTTTTTTTTTTTCCCTTAAAAAAAATCTACTTTTCTCGATTATAAAAACTAATGAAAGAAAAGCATTTTTCGCGTTCACAAAAATATCCATACATAAATTTTTGTTGATACTAAAAAAATAATTTCATGAAATCAATTATTTTTAAGTGATGTAAGCTAATTATTTCTAGAAAAAATGCCCAACATTATAAGTGTGTTGCGGGGAATTGAGTAAAATATTGAATGAAATTGACCAAGGGTGTGTTTATTTTTTTATTTTTTTTCTTAAGGGTGTGTTTGTGTCAAGTAAAGTGATTTTTGGGAATTCGTTTTCTGGAAAGTGATTTTCGAGAAAACATTTTGTCGAAAAACGATTTATTTTCCTTTGTTTGGTAATATGTTACCGAAAATATTTTTCGACGTTTGGTTTTAATTTAGAAAATGATTTCAATTTCATTAATGAGACTATTCTTGATACTAAGGAGAGGCAGAAAGTCAAGAGAACTGACATGAACTGACATCAGTCGCCGGTCCCAACCCTGGTCTCAATCCTTGGCCCCGATTTCCAGTCCTGGCCTCAGCCCCGACCCCGGTCACCAGCCCTGACCCTTGCCCCGATCGCCGACCCTGACCCATACCCCAAGTCCTGATCTTAGGTCCTCGACCCCGATCCAGATCCTGGCCTTAGTTGCCGGCTCTAGCCCCAATCCCCAGCCTTGGTTGCTAATCTCGGTCCCAATCCCCAGCCCGACACCGGCCCCAGCCCCCTCCACGATCCTTGAACCCTCGGCCCCGATCCCAATCCCCAGCACCCAATCTTGATCCCCGGCCTAGGTCCTCGGCCCCTGCCCCTATCCCGGTCACCGCCCCAGCTCCAATCGTCGGCCCCGGCCTCAACATTGGTTGCCAGCCCCGACACCGGCCCCTGCCCCAGTCCCGATCCTCGATCCCTCAGCCTCGACACCGGGCCTGGTCCAGATCCCCGGCCTCGGCCCCAATCCCGACCTTGGTCTCGGCCTCGATCTCCATCCCCGGCCTTGGTCGCTGGCCCTGGCCCCAAATCTCGATTCCCTGTCCTCGGCCCTAGTCCAAATCCCAACCCTAGTCGCCGACCCCTGTCTCAACCCCGGTCACCAGCCCTAGTCTCAATCCCCGGCCCCGACATCGGCCCTAGCCCGATCCCAATCCCCGATTCCCCATCGCCCAACCCTTACATCGACCCCGCCCGGTCCCCTACTTCAGCCCAAGCCTCAGTCGCCGGCCTCGGCCTTGGTCCCAATCCCAATCTCTATCCCAGCCTCGGTTGCCGGTCGCCGTCCAAGCCCTGGTTGCCATCCCCAGCCTCAATCGCTGGGGCCGAGGGCCCTCCAGTCCCAATTCCCGGTCCTCGACCTTGGTCTCGATTCCTGGCCTCGACACCAGCCTCGGTCCCAGTCTCGAACCCATTCCTTGACCTCGGTCGTCAATCCTAGCCCCTGTCTAGATCCCCGGCCCTAACCCTCGATCTCCAACCTCGGCCCCGGTCTCCAACCTCGGCCCCCTGTCCTGATCCTCGATCCCCAGCCCTGGTCCCAATCCCTGATCTCTGCCTCGATTCTCAACCCTAATCTCGGCCTCGGTCCTCAACCTCGATTGCCAGCCTCAGTCTCGATCGCCGGCCTCGACTCTCGAATCGGTCCCAGAGATTTTTCACAAAAAATGAGAGACTCAAATTTGAGAAAGTATTTTCACTTTTTTATTTTGGAAAATTTAATTTTCTATTTTAATGAATAAGATCTTTGTTGACTGAAAAGTGATTTTCGTTGACCAAATCATTTTTCGTGAATCAAATAAACGAATGTCTAGAAAACATTTCTCCTGAAAATGCTTTCTCAAAATAAACGCAACCTAAACATTAGATACGAAGTTTGGAAGTGCTAACACCATGACTAACTGTTTGATTTGACTGATTTGTGTGTTTGAGTGGACATCGCACGTTTCTAAATAAAACCATGAGTGATATAGGCAAAACTAACGGATCGTACCCATCAATACATGTCCCTCTCCTTTCCAATTTTCTATGATTTATTTTAATCACGTGTGAGAATCCAATTTCTCGTGACATTCCAACATGGAACAACTCAAAGCAGTTTAGGCTTCTTTTCTTTTCTTTTCTTTCTTTTCTTCGGTTTCTTTTTTTTCCCCCAAAAAGCAGTTTTGGCTTCACTTCATACTAGATTAGCAGCTTGCTTTTTGGCTTCACTTCATACTAGATTAGCAGCTCATTTTGAGTGCGCATATATACATATATATATATATGTGTAATTTTCGGGTTAATTTCTTCCGCACATTTAAGTTTTTTTTTTTAAAGACACGTTTCATTCACTTTTCAAGCGCTTTGCGATTTCGACTCTTAGATCCTAAAATGTAATGAAAATAGCAAGCTATGTATGGATGTAACCACAGTTAACATCACTATAGTCATAGAACCTCATTACATACTCTATGGTCGAGATACACCGAGAGGAGTCACCGACCATTTCCTTTCAAAGGGGTGTCAAGTTAAGCATAGCTTGGATCCGGATGGAATTAACGGCTAAACAATGGTCAAGACTTAAAATTGAGACTCAAGACCACCCTCATCGTAAAAAAAAAAATAAAAAATTGGGACTCCGAGAAAAGTTGCTTTAGATTTTGCTTTTCCAACCTCTCAATTCATTTTGATTCAATTTGGTGGGCTCTCTCTATTAGTTGGGTGGCGAGCAAACAATTTTTTTTTTTTATCATAGACATTGACTCTACCCACCTGAGGACAGTCCAAGACTCCAAGTATATATACGGGGATTGCACTCTACACAAATTATGCAGTTTTATTCCGTTGAATTTTTAATGTCAAGAAAGTTATTCCATTGCGTGGACCCATATATGTGTTGTTGGAATTATAAAATCTTTTGGTTCCTACAATATGCGGATCGGATAAATTATTTTACACTGCAAAAAGATGGGCCTCTCCTCACCAAAATATCTCATGTGAGCATTCATCCAAGGTGGTTGATTGTTGATAATATTATCCTTTTTCTGCTACAATACCTTTATTTCATGAAAATTATCCACATTCACTCATTATTTTAAATAAGGGGCTGATCTCACTAACTGGTCAGGGGCATTTTCATCAAAGTACAATTTTAACATAATTTTTTTTTGTTAAATTCAATTCAAAATAGCAAATCAAAAGTATAGAAACAAAATTCGAGTGAGAGGGATGCTCTCTCGTCTGTGGTTACCGCCATCGACGATGGGAGGGTGATGATGACTGGCGACCATGCCAAGCAAAGGCAAGGGCCAACAGGCCCTCGCTAGAGCCGGGTGAAGGCTGCGACCCTCGCCCAAGTCCGGGAGAGGCCTATGATCCTAACGGCTATTGTCGCCACCCCATCGCCGGTGGGCTGCCTTTCGCCTGTGTTTCAATTTTTTTTTTTAGATATAGAAAAAGGAAAAATAAAGAAAACAAAGAATTTTTTTTTAAAAAATAAACGAAGAACCCCTAATCGACAGGCAAGGGGCCCATTTTTAAGACTAATACAACCACTCCAGGCTTTTATTTAAAATTATATCCAATTGATGCCTTATTTGAAACAATGAAGTCACCTTTATTTGAAACAAAATCCACTTCATGCCATTATTCGAGGAAATAAATGTAGTTCCACTGTATTCTTTTAGATGAACGGTTGTGTACCTCAGCTTCTAATAGGTATCAATATCATACAGACGCCTCGAGTTCAATTCATTAACTTTCATTTTCGCCTCTTGCATCGATTTTCTTCTCAATAATGCGCGATGAGTTTCCATAATTTGTGCACTAATATGCATCGAATTCTCACGTTTCTATGAAAACTAACGTTCTCGTACAAGAGGCTTTTGCTATGCGATATCCTCTAATTGCTTAATTTTTTCTTTAATTCTAACTAAACGTACTCAACTCTCCAAACACATAGGAGCGAGAATTTTCTTATACAAGAGAAAGGAAAGCTTGAAAAGAAATCTTATTGTGAAAAAATAATTTCATTCCTGATGATAATTTATATCTAGACACTTTTGTGGAGGATGATAAAATTTTTCGTTCATTCACACTATTAAGTAATAAAATTAGCTATTGCCATAAATAAAAAAAAAACAATTTTATTTTGTTTTATTTTCTGCTATTACACGGCGAAGGAAAGCACTCAAACGCATCGCTTGCTGAATACCGCCGAAATGGGTGGTGGTGTGATTTTCATGCTTTTGAGAAGCGAAATCGAATGTGCACAAACCGTGAGTCTTCTAGAAAGCCTTCCACGTGGCGATCTCTGCGCACACGAAGCTGGAGACATTAACTTCGTTGCAAGGGAAAAAAATATCGTGAACAACTTCGACTGACTTGCCAGTCGCCACACCAACGCGAGACATCACCTAACGGGGCATGTTTCCGACATCCGTGCTGCCTTCTAGATGCCTTGAAAATTGGATATCCAAAAATTTTAAAGAGAAAATTTCAAATAACGACATATAATGTTATCATTTTATCATATAAAAGTTCGAAATTACACCATATTTTTAATGAGAATATGAAATGTCCTCATTCTTTTGAAGAACGGATTGGTCGAAAGTACACCATTTTTGTGATTTTTCCTTTTTTCTATCTTGTCATTGCAAGATTCAAGCAAGGATCGCCGGCGTCGGGCGAGGGTGGGGTTGGGTGGGCGGCCCTTGCCCAACACCAGCAAGGAAAGCCCTCGCCAGCTCAGGAGAGAGCAACGGTGGCGGTTGCATGAGGCTGCCGATGAATAAGAGAGAAAAAAATTTGCAAATAAGTAAAGGACGAAAATGTTGTTCGGCTAGGAGAGCCGAACTATCATGACGTTACTCTAAAGGGCGTACGAAGAGCCTACTCTTCTGCTTGGCCTCCCAAAAGCTACTTGAGATCCTAATCGATGAGCCACTGATTTTAGTCCGTGGCGAGGACGTTTCAAACATGAATAGTAAAATATGCGAATCGTGAAAGTTACAACTTTAAATCTGTTTGTTTCGGAAAATCACATGTTTTGAAAAAAATTCAACAAAAAAATGATCGTTTGAATATATTATTACCAGAAAATATTTAGCCATGAATTATTACCAAAAAATAAAAGTATTTTTTGCTGGCTAAATTATTTCAAACGAATCAATCATTTAAAAAATATTTTAAGTAGCCAATTTTTCAATGAATAAACGGGACCATATCTCATGAAAATTATTTATTTGTTTATTGGTTACAGGAAATTGATTTCCTTCAAAGCCCAAAGGGGGTTGTTTTCTGCTAATTTAAGTTTCTTGTTTCAGTCCACGAAAAATTATAATTCTTCGTCATTTAAACACCGAAAAATGGAAAAAATGATTTCCTGAAAAGAGTTTTGCTTAAACAATTGAACCTTAAAATAAATATTTCCAAACGCATCATTCTCAACGCGAGTAGCTTGTGAACATAATTAACTCAAGTATGTACCAAGAAAGACCAATTTACAGCACGAAGACAATTAAGGTTAAGGGGAATGCACGTAGCACGTTTTGTTGCAGCTATGGAATAAGACTGTCATGTTATAGCTATTCCTAACGTAATGAAGCTGTAATACCCGACTGTCTGGTTTAGGTGATGTAATATCTATTACATTGCTTGGTTTCCTGGATTACATATGCAATAAGACGGGCACCATATTATCATAATTCTCTAAAAATATCTTGAAGTCAGATTTAAAGAGCTATTATACAAGTATTTATTCGAATTATTGTAATCTTGTTATGATTATCATTAAAGTTAAGGACATAACATCTGATTATAGGAAAACGAATTCTATATTTGGTAATTATTACCTTGATATCCACACATACATACATGTATATCATCAACATATTAAATATTGACATTTCGATTTTGATCTATCATTTGATGATTAATTTTTCTGTGTATAGTTTCGGTTATGGTTTTTAATTGTATAATATCTCATTGTACAAAAGTAAATATCATCGCGGTACAACTATTTCACATTAGATAAATAGATAATTGAGCTTAATTTACACAATATTAATTTGCCTAAACTTAGAGGTCTGTGCCTAATAGTGAGCTAATAATATTTTTTTGACTAATTCAACAGGTCGTTCGGGCGGTCCATTTTTTTTTTCCTGGGCTGCTTCACTAATTATTATTTGATCACATCGATTTTAATTTAGTATTGGAACATGCAAGAGATACAAAAATTCGGTTAAAGATGGAATTTAACAAAGAAAACGATTTGGCGATCTTTTAATTATTTAATACACGACCCACTTATTGTAGTCACAAAAAAATCACCAAAATAAATGTCGGGGAATTGAAACTATATACAGTCTTTGTGTCTTGCGTTGTCATTGTCATATTCATCGTATAAAACAAATATTTTCGATCGTTTCATTAATTGCATGATTGACGAATTGAAACGTGAAAATTCAAATAACACTTCAATTTTTCGTCATGGCATCACTCTCTCGCGTTTCGATTAATTGTTCGACCGCTCAATCGAGCTTGATTGAAAATTTTTATAATTGATGGTTCTCAACTAACAAATATTTTTGTCCCGTTGTTTTGTTTTGACTGATCTCCGAATCCAATTCGTCCCTCAATTCACTTGAGGCGTGAGTATTAAATAGGCCTAATAAGTGCTCGACACAAAGTCACCCCTATGATAGCTTTATTAATAAAACATCTTGAAAAGAACACTAATGAAAAATATATAGTTTCTATGTGTTTTTTTAAAACTTGCATTTAAATTAAAGCGTGATCATTTAAATTAAATAATTAATTTAAAAAATAAACAATCGAGGACAATAGAAGTAGAGTTGCCCATTGAGAGCTTGATAAACATAAAAGAAAGAATGCAACGCCAGAAAAAGTGGACACGTGTCAACCCCATCTTCAACGACTTGCACCGAAAAATCACCGCGCGGTTCACATAATTTTCTCACTAAAAACGCCATCGGGATTAAAAAAAAAAGCCTGTGTTTTTTAAATAATGTGATTGGGTCATAAATATTTTCTAATTGGAGCTGAGTCCTAACCTTAATTGAAAAATGCACTTATATCTCAAAAATCATTCTGTGAAAAAAAGTGGAATTTAGGAATGCCACGCAAGTAAATATTGACTCCTATATGAATTTGATTATCGTGAGAATTTGACCGCTCTTTTTTTTTTTTTGATAAAGTGAAGAAAAAAAAATAGATCGAACTAACCAAAAGGATTATATTGAATTATGTTATGCATACAAAAATTAATTTTCAGTATACCATTGATTATCATGTCATACGATACATGAAATTGTGATTTTAAAAAAACTTATTTGCTTTTTGTTGAAATAGAGAAAAAAAATATTTTGTCGAGAAAATTCCCTCAAAACATTTGTTAAGTGATCGAACGAGAGAATGATTTTACGATGCATCATCGATCATTGTCTTGATAGGCAAGATTTGATTAATGTTATGAAAATCGAACAATAATATCTCATTGAGTATGGTTAAGTCGCTTGTTAACAAAAGATGATCAAAACAAGTCTAGTCATTTAAAAAAATTTAATATATCTTTTGAGCTAGACAGAAATAAAAGACTGAAGACATAAGGTTCCGTTATTTCTCGAAAAATGAAGTCAATGAAATTTGTTCTCATTATCGCCAATAATCAATGGCCAACTATTGTGAAAAAAAAAAGAATATTTTTTTACTCCCACACTTCTTTTTGAAATTTTCACCTTTTCCGTGGCGTTGGCCCTGTTAGAAAAAGTTTAAGGACAGATGTTCTAGAAGCCTAAAAAAATCCGCTCCGCCACGTCATCGGTTCGCCGCCATTTCGGACTCCCCACCCAAACAATGGGCTCACTCCCCACACATGGATTTCTCCTTCCCCACACACCCCCCCCCATGAAATTCCAAAACTACCCCCTAAATCGAAATTCTTCAACGCATATAAAATGGCTCCATCCTCGTTTTCTCTCTCCCATAGCCATACATGCACTGCACACTCGCAACAGTACCAACATACCCATTTTGGCCCCAGACTCTCATTCAATTTTCAGATGTCCCTAACCCTAACCCTAACCCCACTGCCTCCGTCTCTGGCCTCTCCCTCCCGCTATCCCGTCGCCGGAGCATCTTCCTTCGCCGCCAGGCCACCGAGCTCGAGGCCACGCGTCTCCTGCCTCGCCACCTGCCACGCCCCCCCGTCTTCTTCGTCCGCGTCGATCGCCGAGCTCGAGCCGCCGCGGCGGGGGGAGAGGCTGAGCCTGTACGAGATCCTGCGGGTGCGGGAGAACGCGTCGGTCAGGGAGATCAAGGCGGCGTACCGGGCCCTGGCGAAGGCGCACCACCCGGACGCCGCGGCGGGGCCCAATGGCGGAAGCCAGGACTTCATCGAGATCCACAAGGCGTACGAGACGCTCTCCGACCCGGCGGCGAGGGCCGTGTACGATCTGTCCCTGGGGAGCCGGAACCGGAGTCGTAGCCGGAGGAGGCGAGCGACCGGGTTTAGCCCGACCCGGCGGTGGGAGACGGATCAGTGCTGGTAATGTACATTGCGCGCAAGCACGTGCGATTTCATCTTCTTCTTTGCAATTTGTGTGAATCTTTCTCTCGTGTGCAGAGAATCAGAATGTAAAGGGGAACGGCTGTAAATTTAATTCCTCCCGAGTCATAAATTGTTCAATTTCTGCCCCTTTTCGGAAATGAAATCGATTTTGACTTCCGAAGAAATGTTGATTAATTCAAGAAATAATTTAATTCATTTGCAAAATTAACGCTAATGTGCTTGGAATTGGAAACACTCCACCAAGTCACTGAATTTTGAGCCCACGTGGCGATCGCCTGTCCGAGTTGCCGGCCGACGAGGACGGTATTAGCCCGGTCGAATGACGAAAGAAGGGGTCATTGCTAGCAAAGGCCTAGAGAAAGTGTAATGATAATGATTTCGATAAGCTCTAATGGTGTCTCTCGGAATTACGTCACAATTCACTTGGCACCCCCTTTTGTTGGAGGGAATCGAAATAAACGTATTTAATAAGATAAATTTTAGATTTTGAGATATGTTGGTTAGAAGTTTTAAAACCCATCCCGCTCTAAATGTAATTATTAAAATGGGGTAATTTGAGTCATAAAGTTAAACTTCATTTAATTTGACTTAATTTTTTTTAAATTGTTATATATGATGACGTGGTTAAAGTCACATCATTTTGGTTCGATTTGATTTTTAATATATTTTTCATTTGAATGAATTTGAAAATAAGTTAATATTTCTTTTATGTAAAAAAAATAATAAAAGAAAAAGAAGTAAGATTTTCCATGGGATCCCTGTCAAAACCCAAGGGAGAGACATGCTTGTGGTCTTAAAAGGGAATCCGAATCGTCTAAACTTTATTCAGAAGGATAGGCACCTAACTTTGTAATTCGGTCCGTTTATTTTTTAACGGACGGTCCAGATCTTCAATTTTTAGGAAGTAGTTTTTAGAATTTTATATATATATATATATATATATATATATATATATATATATATATTGTTAGTAATAATATGTGACATACATTCATAACACGAACGGCCTAAATTGAAAGATTATGGCCTAAACTTCTAAGGAAAGTTTAGACGATTTATTTCCCTCGGAAGGGACGCAGAACACCGAAAAATTCGTGAACACCATGTGGCACTGATTGAAGCACGTCCGTTTCAGGCAAGCTCTAATGGTCACACAAAATGCCGAGCCCTTAGCAAAATTGAGGTTCATAGTATGCACAGAAACATCATAGACATGAACCTCAAAAATTCAGGCAAGGCTACCGGCAAAGGTCTTCACAAGGGCCGGCGACGACCGGCCATTCTTGGTCAAGGCTAGCAATCTCCGCCGGCTCCTCTAGCGATGGGGGGCAGCGGAGCATAGACATGGCCAAACTGAACCGTGGGTCCGGAACAGGTCTGGAACAGAGCCCATAGTTTCGAACTGGAACCGGAATTCCACAAATTTCGAAACCAACTTGGAACCGGGCTCACGGTTCCGAACTGCCATTTAAAAAAAAAAAAAGAGAGAGAGAGAGAGAATGAGAATCGCGAGAAGAGGATTCGATACAGGCCCTATTCCACTGGGATACCTTCAGTTTGGCTATCTATATTGGCCAAACGAAATAAAAAAGGAGTATCTGTTGAAATTGAACTGGCAGTTCAACTTTTCTTAATTTTTTAATTAATCTTACATGAGATTTAAAATAATAATAATAATAATAATAATAATAATAATAATAATAATAATAATAATAATACCACATATTAAAGAGAAATTAATTTTAAAATGTCACAATAGTATTTTTTTTCATTAGACAAGTTGCTGGTTTTAACTGAAGAATTCGATTGTATCAATTTGACAAGTTTTAAGACTTGATTGTATTTTTTTTTAAAGTTTTCGAACTCAAATTGCACATTCATAATAAATTTTAGGAATTTTAACGCACATGTCCCTTAAATTTCTAATGAATTGATTACGCATGATATGCGTATTAAATGTTTCCGAGCCGTCGGGGGCACTCGTCAATTGGTTCAATTGTCAAATCAAATTAGAAAAACCGATGCTGAATAACCACGACAAAGATGTTTCGTCAACATTGATGGTCGGAAGGAACGGACCGGCTTTTTGCTTAAGAAATACAACTTGGCCAAGTTTGGAGTGCGGGAACAGCCCAAAAATTACACCAAATTGGCATCGAGCTAGACCCACAAAACGACCGTTTGCTGTTATATTTAAGGTAACAAGTCTTCATGTTTTTCCACGGGAGTTGCACGACAGACGTGGCAGATTCTTCTGGCCCATGAATGATGAATGTGCCATATTTGCCTCTTGCCCTCCCACATCAGTACTCTCTGTTAAATAGCAATAACAAAAGATCCGTTTTGTTTGGAGCAAATCTGGATTTCGGAAGATTATTTTCCGACTTTTGAGTGTTCCGTCGATTGGAAAACCAATCGATTTACGGACAAGAAGATCGAAATGCGAGAAATACCACTTTTCCTTCTGGCAAGAAATAAAAAAATCATCTTTCCCAAAGGCTTCATTTATAAGTAAAATTTCCTAAAACTGATTATTTATACGCCTTGAAATAATTAGTCAATAAAAGATATTTTCATTATTAACATCTTAATATTTTCGTGAACAATGAAATTTTTTTTATTAATTATGATTTTTTTGTATATGATACAAGCCATCATTTTTAAGACATTTCAAAATCATTCGTTTCTGCGAAACAAACCCACTGTAAAGCGACCAAACAAATAAAAACTAACCATTTTTCTTTAAAATCATTTCCATGGAAAATATTTTCTACAGTCACGAAGTATTTAGTAAAACAAATGTAACCTAATACAAAGAAGAAACGCAAAAAAACACAGATGATGGAAAGGAAACCCCCCATGCCACAGATCTGTTACCTGCCAAGAGTAAAGAAAAGCTCGTGCGTCTTGCCTAAACGGCCATGAGAGAACAGCGGAGCGTGAAGGTAAGCGAAGAAACAAGCGTCTGCAAACAATCACGGCTTCTTTCTTTACTCTTCTTTTAACGTTGGAGTCGGATCCTATCTTCACAGTGTCGATAGCTACAGTAACTTTACAGCCCTAGAAACCTCCCAACTCAACTCCCTAAAGATCTGTACAGATTCGCTAAAATTACTATGGGCCTCATTTTGACTTAGCCCCACTACAGCACTTCACAGGTATTGTTGTCAACTAGAGGTCATCAGCATGGAGTTCATGACATGCATGAGAAGGCGTATGCTAGAAAGCTCTGAACTGGCATTGACCGGCAGACTACGTTGATGGCTCAGTATTTGGTAAACTTGCTCGAAGATGGGCCGCACATGCACCGCGATTACTGGGTCTGATGGGTTAATGGCACCGGCCACATCGGTCATCCATGACAGCTTCCGGGGCGTGTCTTTGTTGATGTCATACGCCAACTGCAGCAAGAGAGACAGTAGTACTCCTTGGCTTAATGGGAGAGGTGTGATTGTCAAGATCCTATGTAGGTCGACCTGTCAAAAGGACAAAAAAGGTTGAAGTTCAACATCTCTCGCAAAATCCAATCTATCTGACATATGAACCAACTACAACTGCAGATGATGCCTTACAAAGCCATGAACAAACAGAAGCCAAACTTATCGGGATCATTTGGAATTGTTATCGTAGCAAATCAAATCACTAATTATAAACCAGTCCTTATGTCCCAGGTTCGTTCAAGTTAACAGGCAAGACAAGAAAATCCTGAAATAAATGTGATACTTTCTGCACCACAGTCAACAACTGAATACCTGAGAACATAACCAAGCGACAATGGACACATCATTTCTTTGCAGGGCCAAGATGAAAGCTTCCTCATACTTGTGTTCAGATATTACTCTTGACAGATCTTTTGTTGGATCAAATGGCTTGTCAACCTGTTAATAGATGACATCAGTTCTCCACAGAACACAGGAAGAAAGGGGGGGAACCGAAAGTAGTAGTCACATCATATTTTGGCCTTCCAAGCAGGCCCAATAATTCAAATGCTTCCGAGTGTTGAATGAAACTAGGCATCAAAGGAACCGCAACAGTGACATTCCATTATGCATGCAATAGATGATTGACACGAAAATTTTTATTATGAAAAGCCACATGCAAGGCAGATGAGGCAACATATTTTCTTCGAATTGGAGACTCATAGTAAAGAGGTTCATGGACGGATGTACAGAATTTGAGGCACAACCATGTACAGTTATGTTCAACTTATAATGCGGAAAACGTTTATGTAAATGCTCCTCGACAAATGCCAATCTTGAAACTTGTATAGGAAATACGACACATCTCTGTAGTGCCAAGCGGCGGCCAGAATTTCATACAAGAATTCGAACCTTTTCCTGTAGACCACCCAATGGCCCGTTGCTTAATTCTGTAACCAATGGGTTTACTGGTGAGTTAGCTCCACCTACAGCAAGAGCTAAAAGATTTCGTTGAGCATCAGCCAGATCTCCACTCAAGGTCTGCGTCATTGATGACGCTGAATTAATGGCATCCTGCAAAATCACATGAAAATTAGTATTGTTCTAGACGATCTAGGAGAAATTTAAAATTTAATTAAACCGGTATAAACAAGAAAAGCATTAGTATTTCCTCATCTTCTGACAAGTAAGAAGAGAAATTCATTAGTAAGGCACCAGGGTGTATGAACCGACTGAAAAAATTAAAGAACACAATCCCGTCTAGCGTCTCGTATTAAATAATTAAGGGCGTGTCAGGTCTAGTTGGATAGATTCAAATATCTCATAACTGGTGTCTGGTGGCACACTGTAAATTAGATTAAAGTTTCCAGACAATAGGTATGGGATTGTACTTACCATCCTGAGAAGATCTTGATTTAAACGGGAAAAAACTATAAAGGAAGAAGAACAAACAGTTTGCAGCATCAGGATAGTTGCGATCTCCTCTCTCTCTATAGTTATGGCATTGTACTTACCAACCTGAGAAAATCTTGATTTAAACAGGCAAAAAAACTAAAAAGAAAGAAGAACAAACAGTTTGCAGCATCAGGATAGTTGCCTAATCTCCCCTCCCTCCCTCCCACCCACAGCATCAGGATCATTGCTTAATCTGCTCCCTCCCTCCCCACCTCCCTCTCCCCTCTCAGACTGCCAAACAGGACCGAAGTTACACCTGGTTCTTTACAGAGATCCATAACGTGTGTGTGGGATGGTGCAACCACTACAACAGATAAAATTGCAAAGTTATAGACCTTGGGCAGATAATTCCCCAAGATTAGGGCTATTTATTTTATTTTTAAAGTTTTTATCCAATTGTATTCTATCCCCAAACACCCTGAGAAACAGGACATGTCTCTGTTTACCGCTTTATCCAGTAACTCCGTAAACAACGGCAGATATATGAAACACAGGTGATTCCTTATTCAATCCAATTGTATCCCAAATCCGACTGCACATCTAGACAAACAAACACAGCCAACGGAAAACAAGGCAGCATATGATTGTTAAACATTCGTAGGGATCTCGCCTTCTTATACTTTTGAAGCCTCTATTCAGCATTTTCTCAAATAAGAATGTATCCAAGTACAAGCAAGAGCTGACTGTTCAAATCGATTAAATATTAAAATTCAATATAAGAGAAGCATCAAGGAGATGTGGAACCCGGTTAACAATTGCTTTCTTGGAGCACTTGGAAAGATTAATGTGGAACAAAGTCTAGGTGTAATCTTATCGTTAACGCAGTTTATGAGAAATCGATGTCAGATATGTCTGCAAAATCTTTGGAGATGATCTCTCAGGACACTGCTGCACCAAATGTTACATTCCTTTAGTTAGCTTCACACAATCCCAAAGAGACAAAATCTTTCAGGACACTGTATCAGTCCTGAATCTGGTTTCAGCCAGATTCCCAATCACAAACCTTCTGATGATCTTAATCTTAGTATCATTTTATTTAGCTCGGAAAGTTACCGTATCACAGCTAACAAACTGCCAAGACATGGTAACGATCGAAGTAATTAAGGCGGTAATGCCAGACATGGTCAAAGTTGGAAAGCAGATTACACACCCTTAAAGCAAGTGCCAATGGAGAATGAACAGATTCTAAATGCTGCTGAGCTGCAGAAGTGTGTTCAGCGATTCCTTTCTGGAACGTAGTATCTACTTGCTCAAACATAGCTTTACATGACATCTCAAAAGCAGGTATCACCGAAGCTTCCAAAGTAGACTTTAATGCATCCTGCATGACATTCATCATCTCATGCAATCATTTAGGAATCTCAAGACACATAAACGCCTATAAGTAAATTGGGTAACTAACTAATGTGCAAAATGTACAAACCTCACAATAAGTAGAAGCAAATGGAAAAAGAGCAAGGAGGAGGAGAGATATAAGCTAAAGGCCAAAAAAGTTTTTTCTTACAAATAGAATCTACAAAAAGACCTTGCTGATGAAAAAGTAAATGATTTATCCGAAGCAAAGAGAACGAGAATCAAGCACTCATAAAGTGAACAAGCAAAAATATTCATTCGAGAAAAAGAAGTTGCCAAACTCCTGTGCTTTCAATTAATGCACAGACACGTACTAAAGCCTCGCTCACTTTTGCAAATTGGTGCTCAGTAAAGTTTTAATTATCTTCTTTGATGGGTTAGGATCTTGCATACCTTAGTGAATTTCCCTATAAAGACAATTTGGTCAAACTTACACTAACCTGAATAGCTTGCCTGCCAGAAGTTTGGAACTGTGCCAGGATTTGTCGGGCGACTGTGGCTTCAAGTTTTGAATTAACTGATTTCTCTAGTTGACTAACAGCTTTATCACCAACTCCTCTCTGGATTATGAGAAATAGAAGAATCAAAATAAGAAAAGGAGGAATCAAAATGAAGGAGATTTGCTGCAAAGAGAGAATTAGACATTTACCTGGAAGGACTCCGCAAGAGCTGAAGATACTATCTTCTCAACAGCCGGCATGATGGCACGAACTACAGATGCTTGAACAGTAGCCAATTCCCTTTTCACAATTTTTTCCAGAATGACAGGCATATCCCTGTTCATTAAGTTATTAAGCAAATTTGTTATTTGCTGCATACGGTCCCGCACCAGTTTCCCATTTATGAAACTCTCTTCCTGAAACCGAGCCCAAAAGGCATCATTATTAGCCTTGCCAGTTTTTTCCATGGAACGCCCTAGGGAAGCCTCCAGTCTTCTGCCTTCTTTGGTGATCAGCATGTTAACAGTAGCATTCATCTGCTTCTTCATTTCTTTTTGCATGTTCACCAGCTGCAGCAGGGTAATCATATCAAAGATCCAAAACTAGTACAATAATCTTCTCCAGAACATTCTTACTACAGAATTAAATTAAGGAACATACTAAAAACATACCTCACTTTTAACCCAGTGACTGTTTATATAGATCTATTTTTGCAAATAACATTCACACGCCTCTAAGCAAAACCCAACAATGAAAAGACCAAACTGGCTCTCCTTGCAAACTCATTTTAGAATCTTATGCATAGGGTTTGTGCAGTTTGTTTCTAGTTGCTGTTGAGTGTTTTGGGTGTGAGAATTTAAAATTTGGGAGGAGCATTTTTGGAATGAAAATAACGCATTTATATAACTATGGTCACTGGATAATTAATGCCAACATGCAAAGTGGTCTCCAAAGATAAAACTAAGGTATGTATTTGGTATTTCAAAGTTTAGTTATGGAAGTGGTCATAAGGTGAAACGTGAGGTGTGTTTTGGTAGTTTTCCTTAAATTAACCAGTGAAGTATGTCAAGCAACTAGGTGAAAAGAATGTAATCCAAAAGGATCACTTGCTTCTTTCCAAAACAATTCACCACTCAAATCTCATTTTTTCCTCATCAAAACAGACCAGAACTTGCTGAAACTGGGACCTAACACATTTGACAAGCACAAGCTACAAAAAATCTTCCAAAGTGAATAGCTACAGCACCTCATATTGACCAGACTATATTATGAAAACCAAAGAATGATTAGAGATCTTCTGATCATCCCAAAAGCAGCACAAGGTTCAATCGAAAACTAAAATATATAGCAAAAAGACTATGTAAACTCTCAGATGCAGGCCAAGCTCCTAAAGCAGTTGAAATATAAATGTCAAAGAAAGATATATTTGATTCTGATAAGAATAAAACGTTATTTTTTCCTCAGAAGCCTATGAACATTTCCTAATCCAATGTGTTTCGCATTTACCTGATTAAGTTTCTCTTCCATTACCATGATGTGAGGAAAAGCAGCTTCCATTGATGGAAGACTTGAACTTGCGATAGCGTCATTGTAAGAATCTGTTGAATTAGAAGCACTTGGGGAAGATGAAGATGGACCTGAGGCTTGGGAATTTCTCCCCTTCTGCTTTTTACTTTTCACACTTGATATTGGGCCTGGCAGGACTGTTGCAGCCACACCTGGCTCCGAAACCTTTTCAGATACATATTTTGATGAGTCATGGATTTCTTCCACATCAGCAGAAGGGGATCGACCAGGTGGCTCCATCAATCTACCACTGGCAACTGGATTAGCTTCTGCCAAGCCTTCTGATAATTCACGGCATTCCCTGGCTACCTCCATTCCAAGATCTGAAATTTGAGAACTAAAAATTCTCTCTCTGCTATCCGCAACAAAATCCCTAGTCCGTCCCTCAGGAGAAAATTCATCTTCCTGTGTAAATCCCGTATCTGCTAGAACTCTGATCTCCTCTGGTGTATTAGTTGCTTCACTACTAACAACCACATCCGGAGTATTTGCCTCTTCCTCACTCTTGCCTCCGAGAAAACTAGTTTCAGAGGATGAAACAGCCCCTAATATTTGAGAGGGTGTAATTAAGTGAGTAGGATGTTTGAACACAACAGGACGGTTAAGCATGCAAGATACAGTATCTTGCGAAACTCTCTTTTCATCATTCCTCGACTCATCCTTGGTCGAATTTACATCTGACATCTGTGCAGGGACACTTTCCACTTGCCTATCTACAGAAGAATTCATAATTTGTCCGTTCCCAGTGTGATCATTAAAAGGAAGGCCAGAATCAGAACCACCTGATGGACTTCTAAAACCAGAAAGTTTTCGAGACAACCTAGGACTTAAAGGAAGAGGAGGGGCAGATGCGACGACATGAATATCAGATTGACTAGTTGGAGGTGCCACGTTAATGGTTCGAGAATCTTCAGCCAAGGATGTAACTGCTTGTGGAGCGTTCATCTCAACAGAAGCAGAGCTTACGGGGAACCTGATAGTCTCTGTAACCTCAGCGCTGCTTGTTCTCTCCGTTATTTTAGGTGCTGAAGCAGCTGGTGGAAATTCAGTAGGTTTTATTTCGGAAGCATCCGCAGCTGTTGGTCCTTCAACATTCATCACATCACATGACACATCAGGATCAGACTTCTCTAATCCCACCTTCTCCAAAAATGGTGGTAGGCACAAAAATAAGTCCAAGGCATACTGCTGAATAGCCTGCGTCTGGACACAGTAAACCTGAATTACATGTTCCCCATATGGTGATATGTCACTTACCCCGGTAAAACTCAGTATGGGCATTGTTACGGTAAACTCTGCCAAATAGTCCATGCAAGTACTTGTTGGATTGGGACCATATTCTAAGTGCACGGCATAGATAGCATTCTTCTTAGCATTAGCAAGCAAAAGAAGACCAGCTTGAGGTAATACAAGAACTTGATTGAAGAATGCATCTTGAACATGCGGTTCAGATGAACTCTTGAGATTCAACGTCTGTGTGCACTTCCATACTTCATCATCACTAGGCAAAAGCCAACCTTCCTCACTTGCTGAAGCCCAAACCTTGATTTCACGATTTAATGGACCCTAGAAACAGTTGCAACAATTTCAAACAAATAGGCACAAAATGAACCACGATGTCCATGATCATAAGTGGGGGCACTCCTACTTTTGTGTTGGAAAATTTGAAGTTAAAAATCTAACTAATCAACACCCCAAGCAGACATAAACTGATACAAGTTACATATCAATACTAACATCATCCAGAAAACAGATTAGTGTGTGAGCTACAGGTGGAATCCCAATTGCCAGTTGCCATGTACTGGTGCCAGCAAAAATTTGATGGACATTGACAAACAAATCAAGGAAGGAAAGAAGGTCATTGAGCTTATACCGCTGTTATAAGTATTATGTGGTCTGGCCGATGGGGAGAAGTCACAAATGCAGCTGAACTAACAGGATGGCCATCATACGGTCTCAGAACAGTAAGTGGCAGTGTTTTACGATCTTCCCAAATCTTTATCTGCCGCACAACACAGGCTTCCATTCAAAATAAATCCAAAGACTAGGGAAAATAATTGACTATCACCATTAACACACTTCAGCAATAACCAAAGAATATGGAGACACATTACCGCAATAATAGCATGCACAAAATTCATTGTAATGGGGGATGATGCATAAAAAGGGAAGCAGAGCAAAATGTCAAAAGATTCTGCAAAAAGGAAAAATTTAAGGATGATGCATGAAATAGGAGAGCAAGCACAATATAGTAAGAGGACTCATTTAAAAACCACTCCACTTTGGGTAATAAGGCCTAGTTGTTATTGTCGCTATGCATGAAAAAGGAAGCGAGGTAGAAAGTAATTGAACTATGTTGGCCGCAGCACCAAAAATGAAAGAAAAAAACTGCTTTAAAGGAAAGGCTGTCAAGGGGATTGAATGAGTTCAGGATAGGAACTTAGTTCAGTTCACAGGAGCTTAGTCATTTCCTTATTCTTATTAAATGGCTAAAGGAGTCTGAGCATCGGTTCACAGCCCCAATCATGCAATTTCAGGGCATCTTTTCAAGTATTTGTCTAAACAAAATGCTGATGTTGGGTATCTTCTCGCCGTCTGTCTTAATAGTTGTGGATTCTGATTCATGCGGCCGTTTGTGTTGGCGTTTTCACTCCCCACTCTCCACAATAACAAAATGTTTCCACAAGTTGAATGGTCTTCATAACCAGCCACACTCATTGTGAGTGCGACTTTGAGAAGCAACATGAGAATGCACATTTCTTCCTTTTCTATGAAACAAAGCCAGAAATAACTGCCAGGTTGGATGTTATAAAATTTCTACAGAGCTGAAATGCAATATGGTAAACAGTTCTCCAGCCATTAATTACATTAATACTCTGACATATATGTGACACAGGCTGAGGTTTTCGAGTCGCCGCACGGGTCGATCACAAACTCCCGGCCCGTGACATATGCATGAAATGATCGTGAGACTTAATGGGACCCCTGCCAATTGTTTTAAAAGCTTAAGCTGTTAGATGAAGGCGTGGTATAATACTTAATTACTCTATCGCTCACCCTCACATTTAGTCTGATCTTCTTTTTGCCTAGTACTAAAAGTCAAAATATTTAATTGGGGAGGAGCTAGAAAGATTTGAACTCAAGACTTCGTGCTTTGATACCATGCTAGAAAGGTTTTTTTCGTTTCCACAAAAGCTGCAGGACAGTATACCAAGCAAAAAAGGAAAATGCTGGTCTGGGAAATATAGGAGATACAAAAGGCTGTATAAACACTAACGAATTACAGAGAATTATAAGCATAAAGGACCAATCGTAATATCCATCAAAAGTTAACTTCCTGAGCAACCATTAGAAGCAGCAGCCACGCACTTCCCTGCATCTTTTCACAAAATCCAAAAGTTTGCTAGGGTCTATAGTCATACACGATTGCAAACTTCAGATTCCTCCAGAATCCTTTTTATGGCCTGCTTTATGGCCAAATCTCTTCACTTCTAGGAATCAAGGGCTCTCGAAGTCATCCTCTTTACCTCTTCCCTAGTGTAGATAAAGATCTTATGGGCCATGCCAAAAGGGTGAGAAGGAACTGCGGTGAAATAGAGTGAAGGCAAGAAGAGAGAGAGAGAGAGAGAGAGAGAGAAGAACGATTGGGCAGAGAAGAGATTGGGGTTAGGGTTTCAGTTCAGCCCTAACTCTAATACCATGTAGATTTCAAGGGACCATCGCCAACTATCCTAAAAGCTTATGCATTTGGATTGGACTTTCAAACAATGATTATCAGCTTTGAGCAACATAATCTGAAGATTACTGAGAAAGAACTAGAAATATGACTTCAAAGGTTAATTTTAATAAGTTAATCAAAAGCATAACAATGTCCACTATGACATTTTTAAAGAAAATTGTAGAATTTGTTAGTAGCAAAAGCTGTAGGAACTGGAAAATAAAACCAAATAAGCATGATATTCAATGACACTCTGGGAATTCTTCTCAAGGAAGCCAATTACTGACCTAGATTGCCATCTCTGTTATTAATTTCAAATGTGCGACGTAACGAGAGAGTATAAATTTTTCTAGGCTCTTAGGGTGACATAACATACAAACATGACATGCAGCATAGTAATTCCATTGATCTATTCTAATCGAAGAAGACCCATAAAATATTGAAATCTGCAACTTGAGCATATTCACTTAATCTAGCATTACCTTTTCCGCACGCAAAAATCAAACGAGATAATGACAGTGGAAGTCTTACAAATTGTGTATATCCACCACTTTAGTCCTACTTTTTTTTGGGTCCTCAAACTTGTAGCACTTAGTCTAAGTAGTCATTCCATAAACTGCGTCACCTTTTAGTCGACAGAAAAATCCGAGCTGGCCTTCTTCATTATCTCTTTTATCCACATGGCCATTATTTAAACAATGGACCTTTTAAAGTCTAAAATGGTGTTTTTTTATTTAATATTACAAAATGAACAAAGTCGCAGAGGGGGGGTATAAAGGAATAACAAAGAGGGCAGCTGCCAGCGAGGGCCGACGAACCTGGTTGGGTTGATGAGGCAAGGGGCCCCCACTCAGTGCTGGCAAGACAGCCATGGCAACCATGCGAGGGCACATAGCTCGTGGCAAGGAGGGCAACAAAGGGGGCAGTGGTGCCACCTCACTTATTGCCCCCTCAGCCTGATCTCTATCAGAATTTTTGCCCCTTTTATTAATTTTAGTCTATTTGAGAAAAAGTGACAAAGATAACAAAAGGACTAATTCGAAGGACATCAACAAGTTTAGGACTTAAATGACTCGAAAAGAGTTCTAGGACTAAAATGACACTCGACACAAGTTTTCGGACTGCCAATATGGTTATCCCAAATAATACATATCAATAACTCTTTCAGATCCAGCAGTTGAAAGTAGCGAGCCAAGAATTGCCATGTGACAATTAGCTGCAAGCCAAAATGCTTAATCAACAAAAACCTGCACAAGATGACACATGCAAGGGCCATACCGTGCCATCAACAGAAGAGGAAACCAAACGGGAGGTCATCCACTGGCACATTGACAAATCAGTCACTTCTCCATCATGTTTTCCAACAAATTGAACCCCTTCAATGAGACTATCAATAGAACACATGAGAGGTTTCTCTGCTGAATAAAGTTCACCCTTCCCCACTTTAGTTGTATCAATTCTCAAAACATGTTCTCCTATTCCAACCACCAGAATTTCCTGAATAGTTTCAAGAGTATTCACAAAAGTCAAATGATTTGAAACTTGACTCAACAACCAAAAGGTCAGAGAGGGAGAAACTGCACAAGAGAAAGCAGAAGAATAAAACACCTGTTTGTGACAATGCCAACAAACTCGTGGATGGACAGACTCCTCTTGTGTTAGTTGAATGGCAATGACGATGTTTCCAGTAATCTGTTGCTTATTATCTTCCTCTAGGCTTTCAGAGACTTTCCACACATAAATCCTTCCATCTGTGCTTGCACTGTGAAAAAGCATGCCTTATGAGGCAAAGGAATGACACAAACAAGCTTAAAGGAGTGATGTGTAAATTTACCTGGCCAAAAGGTGAACATCCTCAGCAAAGAAAACCATGTCTGTGATCCTCTGAGAAAAGCAAAAATTACTTAGATGAACAGAAAGGTTTAGAAAGACGGCAATCACAAGTGAGATACCTCTCATCGAGTCTATCTCTCTCCGACAAAAATAAATAAAACAACAGATAACAGAATTCCCAAAGCTATCTATCCTATATCACTTCATGTCCACCATGAGAGAGCTGCATGCATACAGTGAAGTATCAAATCAAAGAGAGGAACCTGCATGAGTACATCAAAGCAATGCCTGGAGTATGTCCTATATGAACAGATCGAACAGTCAGCATCTCATACTATGTAGGAAACTCTCCCAGGTAAATCAAAAGTCAAATGTGCTTCTCCCTATACAATAATGGCCCGTTGGTCAATGAAGACATCCATATCCATCTTCAAATTACTAAAGCTAGCAAAGCCAATTTACTGTCTAGTTTTCCAGAGAACGAGCTCGAGTTAGGAAAAATAAACCTCGGAAGAAATGCACAGGTATAGCTGAGGAACACTGATAAAAGGTCTATCTTAGCACATTATCATTTAGTAACGGCGGAGAATTTAACTTACTATCATACCAGAAATATGCTAGCTCGATCATAAATCTCAAGCGCAGAAACAACTATCAAACTTCACATGATATCCTCGCAAAGCTAGTCCACCGTAATCGAGTCTCGAGATATATCTTCAAATTTGATGAACCAACCTGTGTGTGACCCCGGAGCAAAGACCGAGACGCAGTATTAATATTAAGCACCCTTATGTTCCCTTGCTTCAAACCATAGCATATATATGACTGGTTCACTGCAATCTGCCGCCCCAACACGAGCTGGGGGTCCGACCCGTACTTCGTGATCGGCGTGACCTCGAGCTGCGGCTGCACCTCGCCAGCCAACCTAACATCCACGTCGTAGACTACGCAATCCCCCACCAAATGCCGCCCCCTCGGGACCTTACTGCTCGGCATCCGAGCAGGGACCCCCGGGGCCAAGACTGAGCTCGGCACGGGCAGCTCAGATGGGCCCAAGGACGATTGCGGGAACGAACTTAGCAAGGCCATGAGGTGGGCTCCGGCGTTAGGGTTCGGGGGATGGAGAAGTGGGGTAGGGTAAGAAAGAGAGCGCTGAGAGAGGAGATGCTCGTGGTGGTTGAAGGGAGAGGCCTGAGGGGGATAGTAAGGAAAGTGGCCAGGGCCGACGGTGGGCGGAGGATATGAGGAGGAGGAGGAGGACGGCGGCGGAGAAAAAGAAATGTGGGCTTGAGGCTGCGACGGCGAGGTGGGCGGCATGAAGAATTTGGCCATGTCGAAGGGGGGAGGAGGAGGTGATGGCTGGTTAGGGTTTCCCGGGGAAGCCATGAGAGAGGGACGAGGTGCGGTTCCAATTGACGGACTGCGACAGGAATTGGAGAGCGAGGGCCGATCTCTGTCCTCAATGGAGGAAGGTCAACAGGTGCAGAGTCTAGAGAGGGAGAGACAGCGCGCGCGCGCAAGCGTGATGGTTCGTCTCCAGACTTGAAGATCTGCAGAGAGTGCTGAAAATAGTCGCTTCCCGTGACCTCAGAGAGAGAGAGAGAGAGAGGGAGGGAGAGACTTGTGACTGGAGATTGCAGAAAAGAATAAGAAGAACGAAGAAGAAGAAGATGGTTTTGGACAGACTTAACTTGGTGAAGAAGGATGTGCTTTACAGTCCAAAAAAAAACAAAGAAGGATGTGCTTTGCTCTGCTCTGCTCGATCACCGTTCAAATCGCCGGCTCTCTCTCCGGTCTCGGGTTTGGGTCCGCCCGTCGATAACAATTCCGACCCGACCTTACTTTGCACTAGCTTTTTCAAATACTTGAACGTTAAGTCATCATTTCGACAAAGACAAAAACAAAAACAAACGTCAAGTCATTTCGCTTGATATTAATACTTTTTTTTTATTACATTTCTTAAAAAAGAAATACAATAATCATCTTTATTTGGCTTGAATACTGCCTTTTACAGGGCACTAACTCTAGTACGCCCGGCCTTTTTCCCCTTTTACAATGTTGTACCCACGATGATAGGGTGCTGCCTCGCGTCCGGCACTGGTTTATTGATGAGAGTTTATTTGAGAACATCCAGTTCTCAAATGCATCGAGGTTGTTCTCTTTACGTTTCAGGTTTCGCCCTCTTTGCCTATGAGCTCAACCACCTTGATCAATTTTTTTTCTCGATTTTCGAAAATCATTACGAGAATTAGAGATCGCCAGAGAGAATTACAAGACTTCTCTTCGCTGGTAAAGCTCTGAATGATACTCTCGCAGATCTCAAAATGACTCTTCCAAAATTCTTATCGACGGCCGCGAAATCCAATCTCTAAATCGACCGATGATGGAATTCAATCGTTCCTCAGCAATTACAACGTGACTCTCTCTCTCTCTAGCATCTTGATGGATCATCTGCGACCAGGAAATCTGAATTTGCCGGAATTATACTTTGAAAGACCAAGCTCCAGCGATCTCCCGATGTATCTCGTCTCAATTTGATTAGCGTGGTCAATCCTCATCCTGCTATGGAGGCTCAACATCAAAAGGCCGAGCACTACAGGAAAGTGTCTCCCTCTCCGACCTATTTATTCCTCGCTGATAGTTTGAACTTCTCAATGAACCTCAAGGCCTGCTCGAGGACGAGTACATAACGAGGCATTCGGAGAAGATGAGGCAATTCGCAACGAGCAATGCGGTTCCTCTGGTCCTTGTCGGACGTGGCACGCTTGAGTGAGAATCTGAGGGACAAGATCAAGCCATCCATTTCGAGGAAAATTGGAAGATGAAGATGAAGAAGTGTCGGCAATACGATTCAATACAAGCGAGAACAAGAAGAATAAAAGAGGAAGAAAAAAGAAAAGAAAAGAAATAACCTCAAATGGGTCACACATTTAACTCGTGGGATGCAAGATACAACATTGAAAGGAGGAAAATCGAGAGGTAATATGGTCAATTCACTATAAAAGAGAGTAACAGTGAAAGAAGGGTTGCCCTGCTTTTTACTCCATCCCTTGAAAAAGAAAATACAAAAGTCATACGTTTGCGACAAGTAACATGTCGTGAATTCATGCGATCTTCTTGTCAAAGATACTGTCATCCATGTAGCATAAAGTTCGATTATGGGCATTAGATAAATTTGGAAATTATACAAATATATTAATTACCACACAGATATTTCTCCACTTAAGGCATACGAAAAATAAAATTTTCATCAAAACTCATTAAGAAGATTAATCGCTTTCTTTCGATTTATTTCAATATATAACTTTTACAGTAGTCAAAGAGACCAAAGAAATTGAATTGGTGACCATGTATGTCAAGCTGTAAAAATGTAATTTTTGCTTTTATGTACACGTTCACATTTATAAATGTGAAAAAAAAAATTGATTAGTTCTTTTTGGTCGGAGATTTATTTCCAAAATTTGAGTTCAGGCACAAACTGGAATAACTTTGATCCGACTTTTGAGCGATATACAAACAAGTCAAGGAGAAAAAATTATAATCGACTGAAGAAGACGTGAAAGTTATGACCGTGTCCAACTGGATGGTCTGTCCGGATGGCCATCAGAGCAATTGGGAAAGCATATTGTATGTAGGGAAAAGAATCTCAACATCATGCACGCAGGTAGGGATGTCAAAATTCGAGTTAAATCTCATTCTGTTTCCAGTAAATATGTAAAAGATCGAGCATCATGAACCTTTTGAGGTCGGATTCGGTACTAAAACACATGAAAATAGCCTACAGTCTTTCCATTCCAAATCGTGAACCGCACTGCTTTGCTCCCAAACCCATGTCTCCAAGACCTCGATAAAGCTTGATCTAAGCAGAAGCAAACGACACAATTTGCCTCCCTTTTCAAATCCCACTCATGCCCTCAAAATCCGGATTATCTCAAGGCCAAGGCCAAGTCCCCCAAAGGAGGCAGCGGCACTGTTTCGAGAAGGAGTCGATGGAGGCGTTTGGAGGGAGAGTGTGACGGGCCACATCGGAGACTTGATGATGATGGCGGTTTTATCGCTCGCGGCCATACTTGACGAACAAAGGCCAGAAAAGGAGGGAAATCTCTCTCTCGCTCTCCTCGTTTCTCTTGTGATGATCTTCTCCATCCAAAGTAGGAAATTCAAGTTTGTCTCTACTTTTGCTGACAGAGAAAGACCATCAACTTCGAGAATGGCTTAAGTTTTGTTTCCTTCGCTAGATTAATCCTTAGACACTACCATGGTGGAGCTTATAATTGTCCATTGCTACTTCCAAACTGCACAAGTATATGCTCACATGTCATTCGCCTGAATTGTGTCCTGGAGTTCTGGATCACCCAAAGAAACGCAAGAACTTAAACTGAAAACCCAATCCGAACCGAACCAACCCGAGTTTTCATCTCGGGTTGTTTTTGGTTCGTGTCTCTGTTTGAGTCACAGCGCGCACACACACAGCCACTATGTTTCGAAGCGGGCACCATATAAAACCCGACCCGATAACACCCTTAGATGTAGGGAGCATCACCCATTCAAGCAGACTGCATATCCAGCACCATGCAGACATGATAGCAAAATGGCAGTCTTGCTCTTGTCCCTGCAGGACATGTATTCTCTCCTCCATCCTCCTCCTCCTTAATCTGTCGCACGTTACAGATTGACAAAACATCCGCTTGCAAAAATGCTAACTGAGCTTTTAATGTTCATATCATCTTCACGCGTTGCCCCTTCAAAGCCCAAAAACTATCTGGTCCAGCAAAGCATAAAAGTTTCCATCTACTTGACATTAACAACGCATAACAACAAGCACCTGACGAACTGGCATACAAGAGAGAAACCAGGATCAATTCTACCTATGGTTGGCAATTTCAAAGAGAAATGAGAGAAACATGACGATCTTATAACGCTTTCCCTTGGCAATAGATTACAAGCTCTCCACTCTCGAATTATGTAACAAAAATTTGAGCAATTTCATCCAGGAATAGCACCAAAATGAAGCTCAAAAGAATCCCAATTTCAAAATCTCTCAGCAAGTCTTGAACTCACGGCTCTGAGCTTCGAGTACACCTTGCCGGCGGGTGAACCCAGAATCAAGCTACAGAGCGAATCCCTAGCAATCTTGATGTTGGCGAAAGAACCCAATATGTGGATCTTGGAATCCGCGATCACGATCCTGGTTTTCGTCGCGTTCTCGATAGCGAACTTGGTCTTGCCGCCTTTACCCGACAACCTCCCGATGGCGCGCGACAGGTGCTCCCCCCGCAGGGTCTTCACGTCCTTGATCTCGAAGGACTCCACGTAGAGCTCGTCCAGCCGCAGCAGCGCGACGGCGTCCGGGACGTCGAACCCGAGCATGAAGGCGTGCACGAAGTCGGCGCACTTCTGGAGGTTGCTGACGTCGGGGGTGTCCCGCCTCGTCTTGAGCTCAACCTTACGAGCCTTGAGGTTCATTCGGATGTCGATCTTCATGTGCTCGTAGACCGGGGTGTAGATGTCCATCCACGACTTCTTCAGGGGCGAGTACCGGTGCGGCGGGACGGAGACCTTGCGGAACTGAACCCGCCCGTCGGACATCTCGTGGGCCTTCAGCGGCGCGAACAGGGGCTTCGCGGGCAAGTTCGGCTCCGCCGGAGCCCCTTCGACGTCCATGGAGGCAGGAGATTGCAGAGATTCCATGGCGAATCCTCTTAGACGAGCTCCGCTCCGAGAATTCCAATGGAAGATGAAAATCAAGAAGCTTTATGTCGGCGCCAAACAGAACAGGAGGAAGAAAACAGATGAGGTTTTAGGGTTTTCTTGATTTGAGATAAGGAGAGATTTATATAGTCGGGTTCTCGGATCCGGATCCGGAAGTAATTGGGCTTTCGTGATGGGCTGGGTTTAATTCCTGAGCTGAGCTGAGCTGGGGTTTTGCCATTCGTTTGAAAAGTTAGATATGTGATTATGCGCTATTTTGAAGGTTAAGAACCGATAACCAAGTCGCAAGAGACTGCAGCTTTTGGAAAAATGAAAAATAAGGACCATAATTAAAAATTACACTTATTAAAAATGTGGAATGCTTTCATTTTACTGATTACATTTCCATAAATTCCGTTATGTTACACAAAATATTTACTGTCGTCCATTTCAACGTTATATATTGTTATGTACTTCAGAATAGACCGAATAGAAATCAAAAGCACGAACTAAAATAATAATGAGCGACCCAAAACAATACACATTTCTAAGAAATTGAAGCTATACAGTTATAATCATAGATGATAACCAAACAATTCTAGGCCTGGATGGTTATGGAGGTTGCTCGCAACATGTTGTCAAGCTCGCTTATTGCCCCAAAAAAAAAAATTACGACGCCTTTGGTGGCAGTAACAATCATTACATTGTAGATCAACTATAGATTGACTATCAATAGAGCCATAAATATGGGTCAATGACCTATTTTTATCCATATTTTGTACAAATATATTGTATGTGTTCTAAATTTTTAAAGGACTGAACGAAAAATGGGTCCAAAAAATTTAAATTGAATCAAATAGATCAAAAATGGATCATGCACTTAAACCCATTTTCGATCCATGAGATCAACTCCCACAACTTACAAACTTGTGATGTGTTCAAGATAGGTTAAATGAGTTTTTGTCACACACTTATTTTATTTACTAACTTTTTATTATTTAAATGGATTTTTTTTTTAATTTGATATGAAGTTTTTATTTGGTGAGTTTAAGATAGGTTAAATGAGTTACACAGATTTTCTTAAAATATTCGTGTAATTTGGTAATATGGATCAAAACGGATCGGGTCGGGTTGAGAATGAGCCATTGAATATGGGTTAAAACGGGTAAGAGGATGTCAATATGGGTCGAATCATATTCGACCCGACCTACCCATTTCACCCTGATGTTTGATCATAGAAATAATTATCCCAATGCAATCCATATTATAGCCAAAAATCTACAATTTATACAGTTTCTTAATAACGTTAGATTATTAATTATAGTTAAATATTTATGTAAGTTATAGTCACATTTATTAGTAAAATATATAATGATATAACCAACTCTAATAATTTGACCTTGCCGGAGGTCGGTGAAAGCCCAACGATGGTCGATAGAGGGAAAATGGAAAAGTAGAAAAAGAAAATAGGGGAAAAAGAAGCAAATATTCAGAAAATTTAAAACAAATGCGAAAAGTGTCCATGACAGCGCATGATATAAGGAGGCCAACATTGACTAGACAATCATGTTAGTGATTTTTGATTAAAATTGGCTAGAAATGCTAAATTGATAAATCGTCAAAAGGTTTAGGGCTAAATTGACATATCGTCAAAATATTTAAAAACTAAATAGACACAATTGAGATGTTTATGACTAAATTAGCAAATAGTTAAAAGGTTTAGGACAAAATTGATAAATTCAATAAATTTAGGATTGAGTTGCAGTTGCACAATAAAGATAAGAATTCTTGGACAATTTTCCTATAATAGGTTTTTACCTAACTCGAATTAGAGCCATCAATGTGGGTGAATGACTCATTTTTTACTCGTATTTTGTACAAATTGGTTGTATATGGGTACTAAATTTTTAAATGTCCAAATGAAAATGGATCCAAAAGATTTAAGTTGAATCAAATTGGTCAACAATGGTTTATACATTTAAACTTATTTTCGACTCATATTGAACTCATTTTCGACTCATGAGGAATGGACATGGCTTGCACATGGGCATAGGTCCTCGAAGGCTCAACTTGGTTTGAATGAAAGAAATCAAAAAAGTAAAATAAAACTATATAAAAAAATTTGGTGGCCAATCGCCTTCCGCCAATCGCCGCCAACCACCACTATCGTGTCTCCGCCGACTATTGCTGTGCCTTCGCCAATCGTGGTTGACGACCACTGCCAGTCGCCGCCAATTGCCGCTATCCTCCATCGTCTGCCGCCCTTCGTTGTTGGTTACCAACGTCCACTGATCGTCGGAAAAAAATGAAAGAAAGAAAAAATTTAAAAATAAAAAAGGAAAAAAAATTCAATGGATTTTTTGTTGAATAAAAATATTTTAGTAATATCATTATTTTATTTTATTTAATAATTTTTTATGATTTAATTTACTTTTTTTATTTGTTGTGAAGTTTTTTTCTGTTAACATATACATGTGAAGTGCTTAACATAGGTTAAATGTGTTATATAGGTTTTCTTATAATATTAGTGTGATTTGGTAATACGGGTCAAAATGGGTCGAGTTGGGTCGGGGTCGATTGCGAGTAGGGTCAGGTATCAACCATTGTGTTAGGGCTAACAATGCGGGTGAACAAATTGTTTCAAAACTTTTTCAGATTTTGCAGAAAATCAAAGGTGATATGAAAAAGATCGGGTGAACAAATGTTTCACTAAACAATAGTTGAGTGTGTGCAAGTAAAAATATAAGATATAAAAGATTGGCACACCAAATATAGAGTGGTTCAGTTTATATAATAATCCTAAAATTGACACTTGATTTTTAATTAGTTTATTTTTGAAAAATTAACTAAAAATATCAAAAAAATAAAAAAAATAAAAAAAATTTGGAAGTCTTGAGCTAACCTTAGAAACTAGTTTTAAACAAAATTTTTGGTAATTTTTAATATATTTTAGTTTAATTTTATTATAAAAATAGTCAAAAATAAGGAAGATATCATTCATGGTAAAAAAATGAATAAAAATATTTTATATATTTTTTAATTCTCTTTTCACATTGGTTATTTTAAATTTCAAAAATTCGATTTGGGTCAGTACGCTCCTTTAGAAGCATAAATCAGATCAAGCAAAAAAGAATCCCATTTTGAGTAATTTAATTTTTAATTTTTACTTTTTATAAGCTATGACATTGGTATTTGAGGCCTTGAATTGCAATTGAGTCCATTTTCTTAGTAATTTGTTCAATTTTGACCCAAAGGACTTAATTACACATTTTATTTTCAATTTAATCCCCAATTTTGTTCCAAATAAAATTAAACTTTTCCTCGGGATGCCCATGAAAATTCAAACCCCCTTCCCTATATTTTTCACCATGCTGAATCCATTGGTGGTCTTAGTTTGGATTATTTTGATCATTTGGGCTTTCAACAATTCAAAAATCATTTTCGGGTCAAATTTTCAATTTGGGGTTTTCATTGAACTTCAAACCGTTAATTCAGGAAAATACCCATTTTACATGAAAAACATATTGAAAAACCTAATTTTAGCCTCAATTTCAAAAAAAAAAAAAAAAAGGCCATCTGTGGCTCAATTTTGCGAATTGGGCATTATCGGGTCTGTCAGGTTGGGTGGACCCCCCTGCGTCCTCCCGAAAGCCAGCGAGCAGCAGGTACAAATCCGTTGGAGCGGATTTTTTTTTGGTCGGATGTTGGAGCGGATTCTAGAAGCGAGACAAAACGACAAAAAATAGAAAAAATGGACAGTACGAGGAGGAGTGAGATGAGATGTTCTGGGGAGAGGTGAGAGAAAAAACCTAGGAAAGGAAATTTCTTCTCTCTCAGCCGCCATTGGAGCTCTAGAGGCTTCGAGCTTGGTTTCGTGGACACAGAGACCCTATCAAGCCTAGCCGTCGTTCCACGAGCTTCCGGCAACTCCATGGATTGACGTCAGCCCACGTGGTCAACTGAAGCGACACGCGAGTTGGTAAGGAAGGAGGTTGGAGAAAGCGTAAATCTAAAACAATGACTTCAGGAGGAAAGGGGGAAGAGGACGTCTGCGTCTCGCCAAGAGAGAGATGAGGTAGAGCGCAGTGACGGTGAGGAAGGAGGGTGGAAAAACCGCCGATCTGGAGGAGAAAACGGAGTGCAAATTTGCCATAGCGAGCAACGAGTGTCCGAACAGTGAATGGGTTTTATGTACGCCGGAGGACAGAGCATGTTATCTTTATTAGCGCCGCAAGTGTACGTAAGCCAATATTAAAGATCCAGTAAAGCAATAAAAAATTGTAAAGAAAAATAAATTAACCAATGTAGTGAACCAAAATAGAAATTAAAAATTTTAAATATAAATAAGCAACAAATAACGAATTTATATCAAGAATAACCAATCTCGTCATGCAATTAAATTGAATTCGTAGCGCAATGATAGAACTTACTAATGTAAATCAATATTCTTGATATGATATAACAACCCTAATTAGATTCGGCAACCTATACTTGGTTCATGTGAATTTAAGTAAATCAAAACGCGTTAAGATTTATGAACGTTCCCGGATTCAATTAACCACCCTCGATTTATTTACGACCGAAGCCACACAAAACGAATAACATTTCTCTATTTATGATGAATTCATGGCTATATATCATAAAACACTTGCACGGAATCTCTTTTCAGCCTCATACACGCAACAAATATTATTTAAGTGGAGATCAATCACTTGAAAGCATTAATAACATGATATATAACTCAAACATACAAATTTTAGAATTGCATAAATGAGTATGAAAAATTAATCCATCATAGTTAAGTTACATCGTAACTCTAACAAGGAGTAGTCTAGAACATAATGAAAATTAAACTAAAAATAATGATTAAACTAAATATGATGAAGAACTAGAACAAGTTCACCAAGAATAAACCACACTTGACTTTGAATTTGCCTCCTTCTTGTTGAATTTACCTCTTCTTCAAAATCACGTTTTCTCTATTTTCCATCATATGGATCTCTTCTTGATTTTAAATTTGCATATCTGAATATTGTGTTACATAAAAAATCAATTAAAATTTATAAGTAGATATCAAATTCAATTAAAACTAAGTAAATATTAAGTCTGAAATAATAAATAAATCCCATATAAAATAGAGTTATCAAAACACAAGATGGCCGGAGGAGAAACGAAGCAGTCAAAATCGAGCTTTTTTCCAAACCAGGAGTAAAATAAAAAAAATTACCAAAACAAGTGCAAAAAAAATTTATTTATCTAATCAGGCTGCCGAGCGACACCCCACTTGTCACTCAAAGTGCCGAGCCACACCCGCTCGGCACATTGAGTGCAGAGCACCCAGTGCATCATTTTTTTTTAAATTGTTGAAAATTTTTAAATTTTTTTAACATGTAGATTTCTTATTTACATAAATATTTTTTTCAACGCCATCTCGTCGAGTGAATGAGCGAACGACGAGATCCCGGAGTCAAGTTGTGTAATCGTGGTCTACGAGTGAGGCGGCGGCGTTCGCTCATGGGGCCGCGGCCGTGGAGCAATCATATTTATGTAAAAAAAAAAGATATTTACGCGCCTTGGAGTCGAGGAAAGCAAGCGTATGAGCCCCCTCGCTCGTACGATCCCTTTCCTTGACTTCGAAGCGCGTAAACTTTTTTTACGTAAATATGATTGATTCACGGCCTCGCGAGCGAACGCCGTCCCCTCACTCATATGCTCGCTTTTTTCGGAGCCGAGGTGCGTAAATATGATCACTTCGCAGCCCTGCAATCGAATGCAATCGCCTCACTCGTACATCATGATGACATGTCTCGACTCCGCGGTCCCGTCATTCGCTCGCTCGAAGAGTCGGCGTCGAAAAAAATATTTATGTAAATAAAAAATATACAGGATAAACATGATTAAAAAATAATTTTTTTTAAAAAAGGTGATTAAATAAAAAAAATTGCACCTGTTTTGGTAATATTTTTTCTTTTACTCAAAGCCCGTGAAACTCACGATGGTTGTCTGTGCTTCGTTCACTTGGCGAGAGGGAGGTGAGGTGCATGTTCAAAAGAAAAGAGAGAGAGAGAGAGAGAGAGAGGGCAAAGAGCTGAGTGTGGATGCCCTACATTGGAAAAAACCACGGTAGGGATCCGGATCCGGATCCGAGCCAGAGAGCCTGGAGAATATGCAAGATAAGAGATGAGAGAGAGCGTGGGGAAGTGTGTGAGATTTTTTCAAAAAGTAAATAGAGAGAGGAGAGGCGGAAGGAAAGCCGCAAGATGGAGGATGGAGGAAAGAGGGCGACGGACATTCAGAGGTCTAGTCAAAGCCATCAATTCAAGTGATTTTTTTAAAAAATTTATTTATTTTTTCCCAGACTTGCTTACGTTAAATTACAGAATTATTCATGGTAAAAAAATTTCTTTTTTTTAATACAAAGTCAGTTTTTGTAAATTTTTTGTTTTACCAAAAATAAATAAATAAATAATATTTTATTTCATATAAAAATATATATTTAATACAACGCATTTTAACGTGTCGAAAATTTCTATTTTTTAGAAATGATAGTGTCGATATATTATGTCATATCGTGTTGTGTGCCAGTGTCGATATTATTTAGGCTAGAATATATATTTTCTTGCATTGATACCATTTGAAATAATGCGCCCGAGCTTGAATGACCCGAAATCATCAAGCTCATCCTCATATACTCCTAATCTCCAATGGAGGTCAGGTGAGTATTCCCTCGCCTCTTGAATGCTTGTTCAATGATTAGAATCGAATACGAATGTGAATATTCTTTTGCAAAAATTTTCGCCGAAATCGGCACTATGCCGATCGGTTTTGTTGAGTTTGAGGTGCTATTTTTAGTTATATTTGATGTATGTTGATGTCGGAAAGCTGGGTGTTCGTTTGGTATCAAAATCGCGTGATTTTGGCAACGATTTTACTTCGGTTTCCTTTTTCCGGTGAGGCACCAGCGATGTCTTCTCAGGCAGGCGAGTTGATTGGTCAACAAAAAGTTGACCGATCAACACTCACGTGGCAACAGCTCAGAAGCTTGTCTTTTAATAATAGTAAAAAAAAAAAAACAAAATCTAGATCGGACGACTATGGGTTAGCCACGTGTCACGATTTGGAATTTTTCAAAATTAAAAATAATTTTCAAAAATTACAAAAAATTTGGATCTAACTAACATGGTTGTGCCAAGTGGCACTCTGTGGATCGTTGAATTGTTTCTTTTAAATTATAAAATTAAATTGAGATCAAACCCAATAAGGAAAGCCGTGTGGCACATCTTGAAGCATCTAATGGAAAGATTTTCGGGTAATTAGAAAAATGAATAAAAAATAAAAAAATATTTTCGAAAAAGTATAAAATGGTGTTGTTTTAGATCGGCCCGAGACCCTTATAGTCTTGGCTAGGTGCCCGAGCATGGACTAGGTTGACCCGATTCGAAAAATGTTTTTAATAACTAAAAAATAAAAAAAATTTAAAAAATAATTAAAAAAAGTGGAAAAATCATAAAAATTGAAAATATTCTAAAAAATCCCAAAAAATAGAAAATGATCATAATCAACTGGCCAAGACCTATTTTGGGTATTTTGACTCCCCCATCCTTTAAAAAAATAATAATTTTTCCCTTTTGGGAAAGCGTCTTCAAATTTTTCGAAATTGCCCTTAAACCCCTAATCACACATTCTCTAAGAGTTAGAGCTATATTAGGCAAGCCTTGATTTACCTTGATGTGCTTTATTTATATATCTGATTGCGTATTTATTATATTGACTGTGGTTGATAGGATCAGTCTTCCGACCTACATGAAAACCCAATTCGAACTCACCTCAATCGAAAATTGCGCATGTATGAAATCTTAGTTAGGACAATCACTCACGTTAAGTACCAAAAGGGCATTGGTAGCGATACCAATGTAATACCAATGTAACCAAGTCCCCAAACCGAGAATCTCTGGTTTCACAAAATTGAACGATCTCTCGTAATCGCATAGTGAGGTTTTCGGTCTACCTTTCAAGAAAGACCGGTGGCGACTTCAATTACATGCACGTTGCACATGCCACCCGATTACACTAAGGTCAATCCCGACAATTCTTATCGTTGAAAAATCTAAAAAATACTCCCGTCACGATTTGGCATGGGCTTGGGAGGACCCACGCCGAGAAAGCCCATCGCCATGTGAAGCGGGCCCATCGGCAATCCATTAGTGCGGACGATCACGGGGTCGGGTGGCGACATCTACATACACTTTACATAACTAAGAGCCCCAGCACAGGATGATATGCACTAACAAACTACCTCACAAGTTGCAAACACTTAGTGAACTAATCTTTTACACGATAGATCTCACTATCTTGATACAACCTCACTATTCAGAGATGTACACTTGTTTTGCATGATTACAATGTATTAGATGACCACAATATCTTTTGCACTTATGCTTTTCAACTAGAATTGATTTTAGAGCAACACTTAAGCAATCAGATTTTCATGCGTTGGTTGGTTCTCCTTTGGCCTTCACGAACTCTTCCTTTGGTAAGCCTCGGCAAAATAGTCGTCGAGCATCTATGGAGGAGCAAGAGAGGTAATCGAGTTCAATGGGATAGCTTGTCCTTACATAGAACAGCTTTCTCAACAGTCAGATAAGACTTTCCTAAAATAGCGATGACTTGCACTTCCGTGCTGACAAATTTAGCTTTTCTTTGATATAACACTGTACTATTCCGGAGAAGATAAAAATCCTCTCGTTGACCTTTTTCTTCATTTTAGGGTAACTTCCATCTTTCTGAAACATTGGCATATGTGGACTCTATAGTACTGATTTGATCTTTCAAGCTTCGGTATCAAATATGCAGTTTCCAGACCTTTTGAGGTCCTCAGTGTATGTTTTCACAAAGTACTTCAGTCTTCAGGCGATTTTTACCCGATGGCCACAAAGTGTTCCTTAGCCTTGTAAAATAACCATATGCACATCAAAGACAAATAAAATATCAAAGGATTGTTCGGAAATCATTAAAATATTTTAAGAGATAGTTTCTCCAACATATTAAATATGGGTCAAAACGGGTCACGCATGTGGATATAGATCGGATCATATTCGACCCCGCCTACCCATTTAACATCTCTAACTCGAATTGAACCACAGAAGCACCCGTTGCTCCAAGCTGTCAGTGTTTAATTGTTTTTGGGCTTTCGGACCTATTGGACTTGGGCGGCGGGCGGGGCGAGCTGGTCGGGCCATGAAAGGGCTTTAATTTGCTAATGGGGCGCGCCGATTTTGTCAACGGTCTTCAATGAAATGAACGAGCAGGAAACGAAAAGGAAACATGCCCCCCCTTTTAAAAAGAATCGACCAAACGCTAGACATGGAAGCAGAATTGAGAATCCTCAGGCACGATTGACCAGCAGATCCTGAGGTTGAAGGTGACCTCCCTTTTCGGTCATAACTTCTGCAAACTCAGCTCCACATGTTGTCCATCTCGTCTCGACTGATGTTGGTATTCTCTAATAACTTCACTGGCAGATTGAGCCACTGACAATCTTGGATCTGCGCGACTGGTGGTCTCCGATGGACGGGCAACCAGAGAGTTCAGAAAAGGCTGACCAGCTGCCTCGGGCCGTGAATGGTCGAAGACGGGTCTAGTTTCCTTCGCTCCGCTGCGATCCAGGAATCAAAGGAATCAGACTGTAGCGTCCATCACCAATGCCGAACCTAAGGACTGTGGAGAATCTTCTCGATTGTACACGGCCGTTTCGACCCGAGGAGGTTTGTTCATTTTCAAAAGTCGGTCTATATGTGCCTTCTCGGGACGTGATAAGCCATCACGCGATGATTGCTCGCTTGCATTTGTAGAAACAATTTTTCCCGAAACTTCGATCTGCAAGTTGGTTCAATCTATAGCAGGGTGGCAGCAATAGAATTATAGAACAGCAGATTTCGGTGGTCGCTAATCGACTACTGGCACTATTCAGTTTCCACTGGAAGTAGATTTCGCGCCGAGTTATCATCCTCAACGACTCGGCCGTTTTTCCTTTCACCTTCACACCATAAAGGTTAGGGATGTCAAAAAGGCCTGGGCCAAACGGGCCGGCCTGGCCGGAAAATTCAGTTAATTTGCGGACCTTTTTGGATCGGGCCAGCCTGACGCCTGGTTTTTTTAAACACATGTATTTTCCCTTTAATTTAATTTTTTTCTTTTTATATTCTTTTATTTGGTAGATTTGTTAATTAATTTTAATTTAAAAAAAAAATAAAAAGAAAAAAATAATCCAGCTCGAACTCGGTATTGTTCACCGTTAGGCTGGCTCGGGCCAATACCCGGCCCATTGACATCCCTGAAATGTCAGTTCGTCAGATCAGTTAGTCTTGCCATTTCAGCTTGGGCTTATCTGTCAAATATTGGATCAAAGAATGTTGTTCCTGTCCACTCATTCTATGCTTCATTTCCTTAAAGTACCATAATTAAGAGATGTTTTCATCATAGCCATTCAACACGCGGGTGTCTGAATTGGCAAACATTCCGGGAAAGAAAGAAAAGACAAAAGCCACTGCTGGCAAGACTTCTCCTGGTAAGATCAGCAATGGAGGTTTGGAGAACTATGGTCTGTGTTGTTCCGTCTCATTTCCGACGTGCATCATTTAGTTCCTCGTTTGGGACCACGGAGTAAAAGAACGGACTTGGCCGCCGAATGAACCGGCGCCGAGCTTTTTACCGCGGGAGAAATTAGTTGAGCATGTACATCCACAAATAAAAACGGCGAACTGTCATAACTTTTCACACTTGGATAAATTATCAATACATTATGATGAGATCAGTTCTCTTTAACACGTATCAAATCAGCTTGAATCACAACCAATTTATGTACAACTGGACAATCAAAAGAATGACCTTCAATAGCAATGCATTAAGGAACTACAACTGGAAGCCCGCTTTGTAGGACTAGGACAGTAGAATGAGATCGATTGACACGCTATGCTTTTTTTTTTTCCTTCCTCGTTTCGTCTCTTGTCGGTGTAGGATCCTCAGAAACCCTTCCACACATTGAGAATCTCTTGAAAGACCTCCGCCACGAGGTCCCTGTCCGCGGATTGAATGAAGGCGTTTAGATGATCCCTGATGTCGAATATCTTACCAAACTTCACAAGATACAGCATGCAGCCGGTCTTCAGTTTGTGTAACTGATAAAGATGCGCGCTCTCAAGCCTCTCGAGGACATTCTGCGAGTCTATGTCTTCCAGGAGGCTCTCGTGGCATGCCTCCCTCAAGTCGGCCACATCGTACTTATCGGCTGCCCGAAGGAGCGCGAGCCGGTGCTCGAGAAAATCGCCTTGCTGGATATTGCCGTAGATGTAGTGAAGGAAAGCCTCGCAGGCCTCGATCGACATGTCAGAAATGTTTATCGTGGAAAGCTCTTTCTCTTTCAGGTTGTGCGCAAACATGCCGCGGAACACCGGGGATCTAGCGGAGAGCACGGCGAGGTGGGCCCCGATGCTACCGTTGGAAGCGTTGATGATGATGTCCGTGTGGATGCCTTCCTTCAACATTCGGCTGAGGGTCGAAAGAGCCGTCAGATTCGATAGCTTCCGCGTGTATCCTTCAGCCCAAATGGAGAAAGGTTCTGCGCTCTGTACAATGTCGAGGTCAAGCTTGAGTATACCAAACGTTTACTGAATCAATCACGCTCTTTGCTCCTCTCTTTTACTTTCATGACTGGAGGAAAAATTCAGATCAGATGCATAAATATATACCTCAGGAGACTTGATCTTTAGATCGAGGAACTCAACATCGATGATGAACTTTCCGGTTAGCGGGACGTCAATCGCCCAAATGAAATCGTCATTATTCTTGAGCTGCTTATCTGTTATTTCTGCAGTTGGGGACACAACAGAAAGGGAACAGAAACCAAAATCAAGATCAGCATAACATTGGACTTGTCAAGACAGTCACAGCTTACTAGCAAATACCCTTTGTTCCAGGTGGAGTGTTCGTGCAACTTGGTCTGAGCAAAACCTACAGGTTTCCTCAAAACAATCTTAATTGCTGCAATCAATTCAAGGGCCATGGGAAGGACAATGTTGCTAAAAGAATGGAGGATGGTCTCTGAGAGATTCTAGGTGGGCTCATTTCTTATCCCTTTCAGCTTTAGCAACCCCACCAACCCATCCTACCCATGTCCTCATTTGAAAACCTGAGGCAAGGAACTGAAATTTCTTGGTGATCTCCAATTCATGACCTCACATTCCAATGCCCCATCAATGTTTTTTTCCTGGAATTTTTAAGGTGGTAAAAGTTTCCGGTCAACAAAGGGTTACTTGCGACAGGAATGCTGATTTCTTTCTGTACGCATTTTCGAATTCAACCAATCAATACTCAATATCAATGTGATCAGATGTAATACTAGTTGGAGCTGGAAAGAAAAATCTGAAGTAGCAGCGCCGAAGAATTGGCACCGTGAGATAAGATCGAGAAATACCAGGGTGTGTCAAAGTTCTGCGACCTTCAGCTGAACAAACCACGCGAGCGACGAAAGATGCGATCGGGGGATTATCTCTCGTCAAAGCCGAAATCTCCGGATACAATTTAACATACAACATCCGGTTCTTCTCCACAGATAAATGCCTTCGATCCCAAAGAGGAAAAGTTTAGAACTCCATCGTCTTTCCTTTTTTAGGAACAATATGAATTCGTATGAATATCTACCCTAGCAACAGAGACAGAGTAGCAGCAGAGCAGAGCATGCAGGACAAAGCAGAGCTCTTCCACTTTTCCCTGTATTTCACCTCAAAAATCGTGTCTTACAAATGGAAAAATGAAAACTTTCACGCAAGAACTGACCCCAATTGCCTGCATGGGTCAAGGATGATTCATATAATTAATTACCCATGATCTGAGACAATCAGAATCGACTCTGGGCAATACAAGAAACAGAGTGTCCTCTTGATATAGAGAGAGAGAACCTCAAGACGCCTTTTAATAAGAAGAACGGGAACATAAAAAAAGCGAAGCTCAGGGTTTGATCCGACTCACCAATTCCAGAGACCGATCTTGAAAGGATCGGACTTGCGGTAGGTGCAGGAAGCGAGGTTGTCGATCCTCCATTGGGCGAGGCGGGGCGTGGTGTCGACTCGGTAGGCGGAATCGCTCATCCTAGCGTTGGCGAACGCAAGGGCCGTCGTGATCTCATGGATGCAGTCGAAGATTCCTCCTCCGCCCAGAGACTCCCCGTGCTTTCCCAGGTTTGCGGCTCCGCTCGTCTCCGTCGCTCTCGCCTCTCCCTCCTCTCTCCTTCCTCATACACGAATAGGTCTCCGTGGTGGCGCTTTTTTTTTTTTTGGGCTCTCTCCGGCTCTGTCCCAACACTCACTGCGAGTGAACTGTTCCAAGTGCTTTCTTCAAGAAACGATAAAGAAAAGACCCACACAACAATGGAATAAGGCTTTCTTTTCGATGGTTTCGGGCACGCAAGGATTTGGTTCCTGCCTTACGCCATTGATGGCGAGACTGAGACCTTTCTCTCTCAAGTCTCAACTCAGAGAGAGAGAGAGAATGGTTGGTTGGTTGGTTGGTTGGCTTACAGAGCACTTCAGGAGGGGGGAGGAGGAGGAAGAAGGGAGGAGTGTGCGTGGGGGTTATTTATTGGGCGATGGGTTCTTCTTGATTTGTTCTTTGTCCATAACTTCTTATGTTTATTTAAATATGGATGTATGGAATAACGTGTCATGGGTGCTCTCTATGCATATGCTTGGTTCAACGGGTAAAGTGTTTCTTTTTTGCTTTGATTTTTTGTGCTTCCAAGCAAAGCATCCTTTGGGAATATGACCAAGAATTTCCCCAATACAAAAGGGCGAGAGGCAAAGTATCTTCATCAAATTTCATCTAAAATCATGCATCTAGTTGACTAAATTCAATCCATACAGAATCAAACATCTCTTTAAAACCTAAATTTCACAGGACTTGGCGAGTATCTGATATGTTCCCCGAAAATATCCCCTAACCATCGTTTGCTAAATCATAGCTTTCAGCTTGTCGTTATGAGTTGAATCCTTTGCTACGCAGTTGGTTGTCTAGTGTTAGGCCTCGAGGATGATGCGTGGCAAATCTTGGTGCTTGAATCGATTAGCATTAATGACGTATCAAGAATATCCGAATCTCTCTTTATATTGGGTATGCTGAAAATTGTGTTAATGGACGTGACAACTCTTGCATCTGAAGATTGCGAAACAAATAGTCCTTAAATGCGAAAATCGTACATGTATAAGTAGGACACATGGTTAGAGAGGGCAAAAAAAAGGATAGTAGATGGAGTAGGAGAAAGTTATGATTAAAGATTATGACTATTTGATACAAGAGAATGGCTGGTCGATGTCACTGATCGTAAATATAACTTTTAAATTAAATATAACTTCTAAATGTTTTTGCAAAAAAAAAAAATATTGATTGGAAGTTGATTCATAGGCACCATCAACAGAAATTTCCCACTACGTAGGTGTGCTTCCTCAAGGCATTTGTCGATTTAATGCTTATCCTTTCCTGAAGATTGGACCGGTTGGTGGAAGTTATTTTATTTGGGTAGGTTGAACTATCATCGTTTCTTTCATAGTACACGTGAAATTAGGTTTTGGTCTTCGTGGCTTTGTGTATAGACCGACGCATGCGTATGTGATTCACTTCTCAAGCTACATTTTTTGGAAAATGCTACGTGTACTAAAAAAAAAAAGGGTGTAACTTATCGATAACAACTTAAACAATTCTTTATTTAAGTCATTTATCAAAATAGGGCATGCATATACTACGTCAATCATCTATCAAAGATATTAACTAGTTCAGGCCATGAAATCAAAAATTTTAGTTAAAGACTTGGTCTTTCCGACACTGTTAATTTGAGATTTTTTTTTTCTTTTTTCCTTATCCTTTTCTCGTGATAGGAAATGGGTAATGTCAAAATTGATTTGAAAAATCATCGTATCAGCCTGCGCAATAATCACGAATCTCTCACCCAAATAAACCGATATAGTATGATATGATACAAAAGAAAAAGGGGGGGGGGGTGTGGAAGTGCAAGTTGGAGTAGGAGCAATTGATGGGGGGAAGAAATGGAATCTTGGTTGATTCTTTTGCTTCATTGCTGGATTAAATAATGATAATTGAGAATGCACCACGATATAACATAATGTCCATGAGTTGATGATTGTACATAAGTCGACAAGAAAGGTATCTACTGGTGGGGCACTACAAAAAAAAAAAACAAATCCAATTTTCAAATATTGCCCATTTCGCAGGAAAAGAAAACACCCCCCCTTCTTCAATCATCTTTTTCTCTTTGGCACGAGATAGAGAGACGCGGGACAATCCCGGCCATCGACGGCGCGGCGGTTGCCACAGACCGGGGTGGTGTGGTGCTGGGGGTTGTTATACTGTATTACAAAAGCTAGAGCAAGTGGCTGTGTTCGCCTTTTGCTTTGACGAAATCAAGGGAGTGCTGCATCTTCTTCTTCTCTTGGAAAGGAAGGGTCAGTTGGATTTGTCAAGTAGGCAAGCTTGATTTCTATGGTCATCCCGTTCCTCGGCAAGTTGGCATTAGCCGGGCCCCACAAGAGATGACATTAGGGTTCACTCAGAGGGAAGAGATCTTTTTTTGTCCAAACAAAGGATATCACAATAAACGAGGAATTTGCAAAAATAAGAAAGAAAGAGAGATAAATACATTGACCGTTTTAACGAAGATATCTTATTTTGTTTTATTAATTTAATCTTAAATCTTTTAACAATATGTCGATATATTTATTCGTGATCAAAATTCATTGACGTGGATACTGACGGTTCTATAGGCACAGCTTGCACGTATTTTTTTTTTCCTTCCTTGTATTTGTTTATTTTATTTTATTTATTTCTTTCTTTTTCTTCCTCGTCGTGTTCGATCGATTGTGGTGGTGGTGCAACATGAGAGAATCAAGACCCGATGTGATTAATTGAGTGCTATAAAAATCAGGCAAGATTGCCAAATATGCTTTAAACATGTTTCTTACTCTTCCTAATGAGCAGGACAAACGTAACACGGGAGAAACGCATTCCCACCCAAATTCGGACGAAAGTTTTTTTTTTTTTGTAACGATCCCAATTTTTTCACTCGACTGTTATCGCGAACCGCTCAATCAATCTTACCAATGGAAAAAAAAAAGCCGTGGCCCGACAACCCGTTGATCACACGGCACCACATGAAAATGTCGGCTAGTCCACACGCGACGCAATCATCAGTTGGCTAACACCAGCTCGATTGGCCATATTAAACTAATGCAGTCATGAATAATGACCTAAGCGCGATCGATTTGAAGGCGAACCTCTAAATTCGAGGTTTCTGTAGGCGCGTGTTGGCGAGTAAACTAATGCTTTCAATGCTTTCCCTAGTCGCCTAGGATCTTGCCGTGTACAACCAAAAACGTTGTCGTAAAGCTCATAAATTTCTCCCTCAGAGGGAGGGGAAAAAAATGACAAGAAGAACATGTCAGACTCCCATTCTTCTTGAAGGGGGAGAAGAAAAAAGAAAGAATTCAATGGCGGACTGTTCATCTGCCAATAGCGAAATGAGGGCGACATCTCGATTAAAGAAGGAGAGAAGGCGGAGACAAAATACCGTTGGCCCCCCTCCTTCTTCTTCTTCTTCTTCTTCACCTGTATTTTTGGTTGCAGGTCTTTCAAGTTCAAAGTTGTAAGAATGGTGGTTGAAGGTCGGACGTCCCCATGGGGGAGGACACTTGAGACACTTGGCCGCTCCATGTACACACCAATTCCATCGCAATTAATAATCCCTTTTTTGCCAAACTGATTTCTTTCCTGACGTCAGGGTCTTAGGTGGCCCAATCGACCTTCGCTCGGACCGAAATAAGTTCAATCGATCGGTCCGAGTCAAAAGCGGGGAGACAGCGCGGCATGAATTCGTCGGTGGGAAATCAGATCGGCGTGCTTCTCATCCATTTTCAGTCAGAAAGAAATACTTCCCACCGAGTAATCATGTCGAGATATCTTTGTATGCGAAAACGGATTTTCACGTCGAGATTAGGGAAATTCCAAATTGGCTTTTGATTTCTTAGCCCTCAACGCCACACATGTCCCTCGATTTGATGAAGGGGACATAAATCAGCAAGAAAACCTGCCGGAAAAACAGTCAACTGCTCGAGACTTTTAGGACAAAATATTTGTACAACAGTTGCAAGTCGCAGCCATGCACGAAAACAGACAACGAACTTCAGCCATCGATACGCTTTGCTTGAATTGTTGGAACTCCTACTTGATTATGTGTTTATCCGGTGGTTGATAGCTTCCTGTCTTCAAATTAATCATACTTAATAGGATTTGTACATGATCCCCCCACGATAGAAAAGAAGGGGTCTTGTTCTTTATATGCCAACATCCCGATCATTTCCAATGTAATGCCTAGAGGTGTAAAATGGGTGGATCAGATCGAATTTAGATCGGATTGAATATGGTCCGACTCTTATTAAACCATATTCATCCAATGCAAATTCAATAACCAATACCTGACCCGAACCATACCCGACACATATTGTCAAAAAACTTTTAAAATGCCAGAAAAACCAATACCCAACCATTTGACCCAAAGTTTATGTACTATTCGGATAAAATCTTCACGTCAAATTTAAAAAAAAATTAGTAAATAAAATAATAAATGTAAAAGTTGTAACTCAAATTTAATAAACCCAAGTTCTTATGGGTAACTCATTTTGTTTTAATAAGTGAGTTGAGAAAAATAAAGCCCAAAAAAAAAATCACAAATAGGTCAATTTAGTGACCCATATTATAACCCATTTTCCAAAGCCCACGTCCAATCAAGCAAGTCATGGGGATCTAAAGTGCTAAATGTTGTTAAGTCAAAATTTTGGGACATTATGATTAATGAAATATCAAAAGTAATAGCTCACGATTAGACAAATTGTGGACAGAAAGTTCTAAAAATCTAATACACACAATAAAATCCAACCTTAAGTATTTGGAAGATAGTTTGAAACAAAAAAACTACAGATCATTCACTAAATTAAATTTCTTTTGCTTAATTTCTGTATGATCTCTTCTGCTAAAGAATTGACCAGATTTCTATCAGTTGATCCACTTCCCCTACAGAAAAAGTTTAGAGTTTATTCCTCGTATAGATGGAGCTTCTTGGAGGGCATCATTTATCAAAAGAAAAATGGATCGCCTGGCCTTCTCGAAACTAAGATCCCGTTTGTTTCGGGACAAATATATGATTCAAAAAATAAATTTTTCTAAAAATGATCACTTGTATCACTTGAAATGATTAGCTAATAACAATGGAATTTGATTCCTAAGCAAGAATATTTCCCATTCGTATTCTTTGTGGAATTTAGATACTACAGACATTTTGCTCAGGAGTGACACGTTCGCATCCAATGAAAAACATAGACTCGGTTGTGAATTGCATTCGAACCGGCCCGACCTGCGAATTGGGCTTGAATTTAGACGAAAGGGGCCCTAACCGACTTTTCATTTTTAAAGATGCAGCCAACCTGAGCCTGGCCTTTACGTGAAATTCGTCCCTCTCCCATGTTTTTTTTTTATTGCTTGACCGAACAAGTCCACGTGCGATACACGTGTCGCGCTGAATTAGGCAAGAAAGTAACACAAGTGGTTCGACCTCCAATCCTCTCAAATTATTATTATTATTATTATTATTATTATTATTATTTTGTGATTGCGCCCATTCCAAATGGTCGGTTCACAACATTCTAATGCACAATCCATGCATATCACACGTCTGGCGGTGGCCTGCTCGTTCACCCCTTTCCAAGATCAAAAGGTAGTTAGTAATTTTTGTGCACGACGTTACATTCGATTCGTTTGCACGACAAAGAGGTTGTCATGTATTTACCATTTTCAGAGTTCTTTAACAAGGACCTAGGCCCGCAGATCTATTGGAGGCATAGTTAGGGCTCATGCATGGCACCTAATTCTGTGTACTTGGGGATGCGCTAAAGAATTTTGACTGAATGGACTTAAAGCGGGACTCTTGAGAAATGCCTATATTAGTTTCTTAACTTCTTTTCATTAGGTTTGACGTCAATCCATATTCTGATCAAGAGAAAATTGGGTAATTTATGCTTTACTTGTTTGGCCAACCAAAACTAGCTTGGATACATTGCAAAATGTGTGCTTGCTGTTCATGCTTTTCGCCCCCCCCCCCTCTCTTCTTTCTGTTGAGTTACAACTAGACAATCACTCTCGGATCGTGAAAACAATTAAAAAAAAATCATATATCTATTGCAATTGTGCCAATTTCTTAGTTTCTAACATGCCTTTGTCTTAGCTTCTAACATCTACCAAAATACAATAGGCCTTTATCTTAGTCTCTAACTTCCTAGTCCTATATCTTTGCATTTATGTATGTTCAGTCACTCTGGCCAGTTTTGGCCGGCCGGCTGACGGAGTGCCAATTTGCCACCAATCGTAAATTTGCTTACTAAGAACAAGTCAACCAACTATCAAACCCCAATGAGATACATTGGCCATAGGGGTGATCGGTTTTCGATCTGGTCTGGTTCCCATTTTTCGGAACCAAGGGCAGGACCGACCACCTCCTAGAATTGGGAACCAATAGCACGATCGAATTTCTAATTTTATTCCATTTAAGAATGATCGAAATATCAAAACCAAGTCTACCAACAACATGCCATCCAAGCTTTAAAACTTACGGGCAAGTTGACATCTCATGGGTGAAGATGTAGATTGACATCATATAATTTGATCGTTGCTCATTATGTGCAAAGGCAGAAGAGGCGACTCAAGCGAGGGCTGCAAAGTGGAAAAGAAGCGAACCCTAATCAATAAACATTATGTTATTTGAAAAACGAAGAAATTCGACCGATCCGGTCCTGTCCTACGGCCCTAGAACTGGGAACCGGATCGCCCGATCACTGCTTTCAAATTTTGGCAATCGGGAATCGGACCAAAATCTCTAGAACCGAGAATTGGATCACCGATCCGGTCCGGTCCCGATTCGGGCTGTCCGATTTGCTCACTCCTAGCTCGCCATGCCGAATCAATTGCTCTTTAAGTAGTTTTCCTCCAAAAGCATGTATTTTTATTTTTCAGGCCTATTGAATCCTACACCATTTTATTTGCTCAAGAATCATCTGCTTATGATTATCTATTTTACAACATTTTGTTTGCGCTAGAATTATCTGATTCCTCATGCTGCTCTCTCTTTCTTCTCATTTAAGAAATCCCAACTGTCTATAGTAATCCGAAGCAACAAAATTGGGAAACAATCATCCTTGATTGTCTGCAATAAAGTTTCCCATCATCCGATCTGCCTAAATAGACTGGCTGATTTAGAGCCGTCAGATGGCGACCTGCGCAGCATGAAGCACCGACCATCGGATGTTTAAAGTGTGCTTCTCCCACCGCCATTAAAACCCTGTCACCACTGCACTTCTTCATTGTTCTCTTCTCTATCGCAAGTTCAGCATAGAAGAGCTCCACGACGATGGAGCATGAAGCCCTCCAAGAAAGCGCCAGCCGCATCGAACGGAGAATGAAGGAGCTCGGCCGCAGCCTCGGCCGCAGCATTGATGGCGTCAAGATCCGCTGTTGGTAGGGTTTGTTGCTCATTTCTTCTGCATGGGCAGAATGCTGAGCACATCTAGGGAGTCATCCATGACCCGCGACCTCGCATGGATGCTCTTCTCGATGTCCCTCGCCATCTTCCACATCACCAGTTTTTTTTTTTCGATGACAATCTGCAGGTCATGCGTGTAATATATGCGGTATCACAAGCACCGCTGGCCTTGCTCGGTGACATGTGTCATCAAAATAAAAAAAAATAATAAGAGAAAGACTAGCAGCCTCAAATTACAATTCACGGGCGAGAATATAAAAGAGAGAGATAGTGATTCGTTCTCCCAAACAGAAACGCGAGAACACAGAAACGAAGAAACGCAAGAACGCGAGGAAGAGAAGGAGGTAGATAGAAAGAAATCCGTTTTGGTCAAGAATCGAGCCAAATCAATTTTGTTCTTTAGCGTCTAGTAAGAATTCAAGCTACTCGGAATAGTTTTCGAAGTTACGCTACTTTTAGGCTCCGCGCTACGGATAATTTAGATTATGCTATTCGGATTAGCGTTTTGTTAATTTGTAGAAATAGTTTGATTAGTGAATAAGATTATTTTAGTTGATTCGTAGTTACGATAGTGTTTTTACTTGACCATGTATCAATTTTTCACTAAATTGATAGGAGTTGAGTTCGAGAGCCTAAATTAGTTATCGAGATCTGAGTTAGGCTATATTAGGTGAGTGATGCTTATCTATTCTATGAATTTATAAAGTCATATCTTAAAAACAGTACAGATTTGATATACTATGAATGCTAAAGGCATATTTGCTGCATCGAAAATTTGGATTGAGCAATTCCTGCTTTTCGATACTTGCGAATTATTTGAGAAATGTTATGAAATTAATTACAAAATATGTGCTCGATTTGTGAACCTGGTTTATCAGAAATGGTTGTGAAATATATTTTAGTTTGAAAAATGATTTTCTGGATTGGATTTGTGGATTATTTGCAGACGTTGGTTTTGATGCTCAATATCGCTGTGAACCTAGTGACGAGTTTTTGGGTATGCGCATACTAATTAGGATACCCTTTGTGGCCGAACCACCGGCTGATATAGGTGGAGACCTTACAAAGGGGAGAATCTTGATCGTCTTGTCACGAGGCGTTATACATGACCATGGTTAGATATTTGAGCACGAGTTTGATCAATGGAATGTACCATGCCCGGCTAAGGCTTGGCTCTGCGGACCCTGCCTAGCCTCGCCTAGGCTAAGTGACCTGGCGAGGCTATGGCTATCTTCGCCCAAATAGGTTTAAATTGGCACAATTGCAATAAATTTAGGTTTTTTTGTTAATTTTTCTATACTTTGGACGTTATAAAGAAGCGCCTAGGCTAAGTGACCTGGCGAGTTTATGGCTCCCTTTGCCCAAATAGGTTTAAATTGGCACAATTACAATAGATTTAGTGTTTTTTAGTTAATTTTTCCGTACTTTGGACGTTATAAAGAAGCGCCTAGGCTAAGTGACGCCCAAATAGGTTTAAATTGACACAATTGTAATAGGTTTAGGATTTTTTTGTTAATTTTTCCGTACTTTGGACGTTGTAAAGAAGAGAGCTATTGGCAGTTTGAGAGTATTTTCTAATTAATGATTTTTTTTTTGTAAAACACGTGGTGGTGGTAGTGGGTAAATTTAATAAAGGAAATTGAGAAATTTCTGCTTTACTTGTTTGGCCAACCATAACAAGCTGGGATACAATGCAAAATGTGTGCTTGTTCTTCATGTTTTTTGCTTTTTGTTTTTTTTTCCATTGAATTCTGCTCTCAAGCCATGCCGCGCGGGAATGCACATCACAAAAAGGAGGCACAAGGGAGTAGGATCACACGCATTTGGCGACCTTCCGAGTGGTTGCTTCAGTGCTTTTCGCATGTGCAAGTTGTACATCGAGTCCTATAAATCCGACTGTCTCCCTCGTGTTTTCCACGAAGCTCTCGTTCCCACTTGCTAGCCTCCTTTCAGACCTATTCGGCCAATGGATAGGACCATCCATACTGCGGACGCCAATGAAAGTGCACTTGGTGTACACCTTTCACGACCCTGGTGCAATAGGTTCGAGATACAATATCACATCGATATATATTCGGGGTCCAATACATTGATCATCGTGATGCATCATCAATGGAGTCATTAGAAAGTGTGCAATTATCGTTGCTTCAATCATGGTTAATGCAACGATACTCGCTCTAAAAAGTATATGGATGTCAATCATAAAATCCTCGCAACATGGTTTTGCTTTCATCAGCAATATCTTCCTTGCTGCTGCCCCTATGGAGAGGGTATTGCCTTTTTCGTGAGCAAGGAATCGAAGGAATAGGAATTTTCTGACTCTTACTAATCAAAAGGGCATAATCCTATTAAGAGTCAAATTCTTTGCTTAAGAAGAGTCTAATAAGTTAACAAAGTTTCCTTACCACAAAAAAAAAAAAGTTAATAAAGTTGGAATATGGTTTACTTTCTCAAGTAATCATACACATAGAGGTGGTGGTGTAATTCATATTGCCATAAAGGTAGACGTGTCAAGGTGGGTCAACGGCAGCCAATGGGCAAGTGAGGCAGCAATCCATGAGCAGCTAGGTCGACCACTGCTACTATCTGGCCAAGAGTATAGATGCTTCCGTACAGGGGCTACACAATTTTCTCCTTTGAGACATTCAACTGGTCAAAGAGGGAATTTTCTCGAGCATAATTGCCTAAAATCTTTATGATCAAATTCAATTGCCGATATTGATTCCAACTTATTTTTATAAAAAAAAATCTCAACTTTAGTTTCAATGTTAATTTTGCCCATATAAAACACATTTATTTAGTGAGTTTTTGGTGATCAATTATTTCTCAAACAATTTTTTTCAAGATTGAAAATTATTTAAAATTGAGACTAATGAACTGCAAACTTTGGTCGGAGGGACTGGTGGGTGGGTTTTGAAGGCTTCGTCAATTACAGGCTAATTTTTAGTGACTTATTATTGTTTTATCTGGTCTTTCAACTTTGTACCTTGGTCTGCTTCTCTCCCGCCGAGCTTCGGTAATGGCCATCCACGGCTAGAGCCCCGATATCGATCGACTCTGCATTGCATTGCCTCCTCGATCTTCGAAGTTGAGGCCCCTCTTCTTTGATTTTTTGGACCTGACTTGGTTGAAGTTCTTCTGTCGATATTCGACGCTCCCCAGATGAACTTGTCGATCCTAGTGAATGTGCTTCCACATCTTCGTCGACATCTTTCTCAATAGGATTTTCCACAGGGATCAGCCTGTCGAATTCTTTTCGTCTTTCTTTGACCTCTTCGTTGAAATGTTGTGAATTTGGCAATTCGACAGCTTGAGGTGACCACCATGATGACAATTCATCGAATACAACATTTCTTGAAGTATAACACTTCCCTGTTGTAGGATCACAACACTTCCATCCTTTTCGTTGATCATCATATCCCATGAAAATACATCGAACTGCCTTCTTGTCGAATTTGCTGCGAAGATGGTCTGGCACAAATGCTGAAATGACTTACACAGGCTTGCGACTCCACAATTTTTCATATGGTGACATAAATCCAATCCTTGGTTGTGGTAATCTATTGATCATGTGTGCCGTCGTTTTCACACTCTGCCCAAAACTTCGGTGGGACATTCTTGACATGTAGCATGCTCCTGCATGTCTTTGCTAAATGCCGATTCTTCCTTTCGGCGACTCCATTCTGCTGCGGCGTATACGGACAAGTATATTGTCGACGTATCTTGCACTCACACAAATACTTTGTGAACTCATAGGAAGTATATTCTCCTCCATTATCAGTACGAACACAAAGAATCTTCTTGCCTATATCACTTTCAACCGTCTTTTGAAATTCCTTAAACTTGATAAATGTCTCAGATTTATCCTTCATGAAATCAACCCATACATACCTGGAGAAGTCGTCGATGAAAGTGATCATGTACTTGAATCTGCTGACAGACTATTGCTTCACTGGACCAAACACATCTGAATGAATGAGCTCGAGAGGTCTACGAGCTTTAAACGACCATTCCTCATAAAGAAGTTGATGTGCCTTTCCGTACTGGCACTCTGCACAAACCACGTCTTCTTGAACTTCCAACTGGGGCCCCAACATATTCTTCTACACCATAATCTTCAACTTGCGATAACTTACATGCCCAAGCTGTGTATGCCACAAGTCAGGTGTATCATTTTTTCGAGTTTTGTTTGCGTATGCCGTTTGAGCTGACATCGTGTAAACGGACTCTAGTCGATGTCCCTTCATGCTTGGTCGACTAGTGGGCTTCACACTTCGATACACCTTAACATCTCGTTAGCCGAACACTACAAAATTACCTGAGTCTGTGAGCTGAAACATAGACAACAAATTTTTCTTAATTCCCGGCACATGATACACATTTTTCAATTCGACCTGCTCTGATTTAAATCAAGGAGTTATCACCGTTTTGCCAATTTGAGAGATTGGCAACCTCGTGTTGTCTGTAGTAATGACAACATGTTCACCAACATAATCAAGCAAGTTCGACAGCTTGCCTTGATCTCCAGTCATGTGATTCCAACATCTTGAATCAACAATCCAATCAGCATCATAATTAATCAACTTATCACTTACAGTGACTAAAGTCGTCGAATCGCTCATCTCGGCAATAAACGAGACAGCGAGCTCGTCTTGCACCTCCGTTGCAACTGATGCATGGAAATCCCATTCCTTGTTGCCATCGATTTTCTTCGATGATGCTGCAACATTTACTTCAACTCTCTTGGCTCGACAATCTTTGGCAAAATGACCTTCCTTGTTGCAGATGTAGCAATGTCCTTTACGTCTTTTGTCATTGCCATTTTTGTCCTTGGTTGGCGACTCGTCTCTCCTAGACGTCTTTGCCATTCTCCACGAGCTGATTGCTGTTGCCTTTCGACATGACTTTTCTCCGACTTGACTTCTCTATTGTCGACACCGAATCTTCTCTGGCTCTTGAACCCACCCTCTCTTGTCACTGAAGAGGGCATTCTCGTCTCCCTTGATCGTGATTTTAGACATTTGATTATCTAAAGCCTCTTGATTGACCATGATATTCTCCAGATCGGTCAATGTCGGTTGAGTTGCCCATCCATGAGTAGCCGTAACAATACCACTATACTCCGGCTTTAACCCGTGAATAATAATCCTTTTCATTCTCATTTCTGAGATGGCCTTATTTGGATCCAGTTTTGAAATCTCGTCACAAATAGACTTAACTTTGGAGAAATACCGACTCACCGTCATATTTTATTGCGACATCGACAACAGGTCGTTCTCCAACCTTTGTAACTCAGCATCATTCGTCCTCGCGAATAGCGCTGTCAAGTTATCCCACGCCTCCTTGGGAGTTTGCGCACTCTTAATGTGCTGCAACAAGTCATCTTCAACAGCTACATCAAGAGTATAAAGAGGCTTACCCACTTTGATTTTCCATCTCCTCTATTCATCATCGTCTTTGGGTGCCGCGGTGTTGCTACCGCCAACAATATCCTATAAATCTTGACCTAGTAAGTAAAACTGCATACGAGTACTCCAATTGTTATAATTGGGACTGTTGAGCTTCTCAATGCCATTCGTCGAATTTGAAATCTCTACCATCTGACTGGAAATAATGCCCGGGACTACTCGAAAAAAACTTGGTCCTTGACCAATCGATCACAGTCCCTGACTACATTACGACAGAACTTTGACGTACTCCAATCCTTGATCGCTTGCACACGAACAATGGTCCCTGATCACCATCTTCACGAACCACGCTCCGGAAGACTTGATTCACGGTCCCTAACAATCGTGCTCCGATACGGTCCCAAACAACTGGGCTCTGATACCACTTGTTAAACTTCGAAGGCACAAAGCTCTAATAATCGAAGGTGAAAGGCTCACTCAATAACACTTACAGGAGAAGCTTTCATGAGAGGAAATGGATAAGCTCTCTTTTTTTTGCCCTGTTCACCTTCCCAAAATGATTACAAGACTTGACTTTATATAGGCTAGACACATGACTCTTGGCATACCCTAGAAACGTGAAAGTACACGTATAGATATATAGTCATCATTACACATTGGAATACTAAAGAACTTTCGAGACACTCAACTAATGATGACTCTTGAAAACAACAAAGCAATAAAGACAATAAAGACACTTTAACACGCTTGCTGAAAAGACACCATCGGGAACCGAACATTATTTCGACAACCGCCAAAATACGAAGAGTCACACTATTGAATATTCTAGAGTAGGCGGTGATATATTCAATAAAGGGTAAGACTTGCTTTCGAGGTAGGTGCTTCACATGCTTCGGCTCGACTCTTCAATACTAAGTTACAATTTAAATTCGAATTTAGCTCAACTCCCCAGTATTTTCAGATCTTATATATTAAGACGCTTGCTTTTCTTTACGTCTGTAAGTTTAATTCTTTTCAATTAGTACATCTATAAGTTCATAAGCCCATGTCCATATTAAAAAAGAGGAGAAAGTCGAAACGTCTGAACGCTTATGGAAGAAACCCAAGAGAATTGTATAATCATCTACATTTGAATTTATTGCACGATGGATAAAAGAGTTTCCCAGTTTAGGAATTTTGTCCATCAAATCTGGCGTATTTCGATGTTTCCTTAACCACTAAATATTGTTAATAGAGATTTTTATGGATAAAAAAGTTAGTTTCCGATGTAATTTTTACAGGATTTTGATGTTTGAGAGAAAATAATAAAATCAATATTTTTCTGTTTTAAGGGGGAAATAAATTATTCCAGAAATTGAAATTCTAGAAAGAAATTAAATTATTTCCTCCCTAATCAATCTCGGACGCAACTTATCTAATGGACCCTTTTGTGCAGAAAAATTTCATGGAAATTAATACTTCTGGGATCCGTTTTGTTTCGCAAAAATGAGATGTTTCTGAAAAATATTTTCCGAAAAGTCATTTTCCAGAAAAATGATAATATTTTTGGGTGTTTGTCTAAAAATTGAAAATGAATAGGAAAATACTTCTCCGTTTGATATGGAAAATCCATTAGGAGAAAATTACCAAAAATTTCAAATTCCAAATTATATTTTGTTTTTGTTTTCTTTTCTTTCTTGCTATGCCGCTTGCTGGCCAAGGCAACGACCGATGATTAGCCCCCGACGAGCTCCTCCCTCACTTGTGGGAGGCTATCACTATGGTTGGCGACTGGACAAGGAAGAAAGAAAGAAAAATAAAAATAAAAAATAATTGGGAAGAAAGGAAGATGAAGGAGTGCAAGAAAAAGAGAAGAGGAAATGATTATCTTTTTAAAAAGAAGAAATCATTTTCCTCACTTACGAAAGTATTTTCTTTTAATTGACAGGTTTTTTTTTTTTTTTTTGCAGAAAATCCAAAAAACTAACGTATGCATAAAAATGAAGTGCATTCCAAGCTAGATTGCGAAAATAAAGCTTCCTTCTATGCACTGCTGGAGAAGACTGCTTAGAACTACACCACATCATATATACTACCCATTGATCATTTCGCTTCAGCATGCTCAACAAGATCGGCCAAGCTCAAGTTAAGCCGAGCATTAGTGATGTGGATTTCGTTATCATTTTTGCCAAACTTGTAAGTAGAGGCTTCTCCGATTGGGAAAGTACGATGGCATTTCGTGCCCGAGCCTTTCCGATTGACATACCCTCCATAATCCCATGCGGAGAACGGCGCTTCCTCGACCAAGAACAGGCCTTGTTCCTCGGCCAGCTTCTCGATTTCCCACTTGCTGTATGGATGCGCCGTCTTGTGCGTCACATGAATCTCTCCGTCCTCGGTCAGCATCGTCTTTGCATTCTTCAGGAAGCCTCTCACCAGATTTTGGTGAAGCCTGAAAACCAGATTCGCATTCGATACAGCTAAATTTGCAATGTAGGATGGATCATTACAGACGGAAAGAAAGATCGAGGCACGCATTTATGGATGTCAGCTTCAAATGAAACGAAACGCTCGAGAGCCGGAGACTAACTCAATCTGGAATAAGGATGATTCAGAGCCGTGGAAGCCAGCATGAGGAAAGTTGTAGACTATTCGATCGAAGGATTTTCGCTTGAGAATGGGGTGTTTGCTCATGGTACGAACGTCCACTTCATGCAAAACGGTGCCCCCAAAGCGCTCGATCGCTTCCAAGTTGATAATTGCCGATGTTGCATAACTCTTCTTTACCATGTCTAAGGATACAGGATACAAAGGGACATGAAAAATTTACTAAAACAAGAACTGGGATTAAAACTGAGGACTAGCCTGAGAAATGGTAAAGACAGACAAAGCATCTTAGGTTGTCCATTTCGAAATTTTTTAGCGACAGACATCGTGAACATCCTCAGTCTTTCTAGCGAGCTCCAGTGTAAGTTGATGTCCTTTTTCTCTATACGATTGACTAAAAAAAGAAAGAAAAAAAAAGACCATGCATGTGATTTTTGCACGGGTACCTCTCGAATCGAGCGAGGTGGCGACCATGTTGACATCGGCGCCGAATGTCCTGGCCAAGCAAGCCGCAAAGGAAAAATCACCCTCGCCCACAAGCAATATTCTGTGGAGATTGCTGTAGTGCTTGATGCGTTTCTCTCGTCCCACATGGCCATTCTCCTCCAAGCTCGCCTCCGCCATCGATCCAAACCTTATCACTTCGGAGCTAAATCATTGCAGCTTCGTCATCGATCCTGTGTCCTAAAGTGAGCACGCAGGTGGGTATATAAAGAGATATTTTGACTTAGTGTCTTCAATTATTACCAGAAGTCTCTGCGGTGATCGGAAAGTGCAAGTGCTCGGGTCAATGGAAGAAGCAGTTATGTCTCCTAGTTTTCTTCCACAAAGAGTTAGGGTTTGAAAGCTTCATTTACCGAGAAGCTTGATACATCATCCATGCATGAACGACCTTTCATGTCCTCACGCGTGCTTGTCTGATATCCTAGTAAAGGAATTGGACCGTGAAGAGGATGTACGGTCCATAAGTACATGTAGCGTTGCGTTTTGGGTGCGTCGAATTCGAATTGAATCGAAAGAATGGCATGGAATGGAAAAGGAAATCCGTGAAACATGAGAAATAAACGGAATCGATGTTATTGTGTTTGGTTATAAGGACAAGTTTGGTGAAATATGACTTATCTATAAAATAGTATACCATCTCTAAACAAAAATTGATACATCAAATAAGAATACTTAAATGATATCAACAATTATACTCAAGCTCCAAGTATATTTCTCAATATATATTATGACAATGAAAATGGCATCCATCCAAAGAAAAGCACTTGACGTTCATGGGTTATTAGGAGCATCCTGAAAACGTTTTGGTCGAAATATGACTTTCCAATTAAGTACCGAGTAAGTGGGTGCTACCAAAGGAAGCGGGACGAACAGAAGAAGCCAAAAAATCCGTCCAAGAAAGAGAGTTGGGGCTCATTATTGGAGCCTCTCTGCCTCTATCTTCTTTAATAAAAGTGAAGATTTGGTTCTAGTCAAGAATATGACATTGGCCAACCAAAAGGAGAGAGGCTAAGAATACGAAACGCATCAGAAAAGATTGAGAATGGGCCGGATTGCTAGTTCAATTGAATGCATGCACAAGTTGCTTTCCTTAGAGCCAATTTGGGTACCAAATTGTTTTACAATATCTTGGACCACATGGCAATTTGACACTTACCACTAAAAAATGACAATAAAGAATTTCCTTACCCAAAAAATGACAATAAAGAATAAAAGAAAACCTCAGATTAACCCGCTTTTAAATGCCAATCAGTAGATTAACCCGCTTTTAAACGCCAATCAGTACACGGTCTAGAGCTTTGATTAGTGAATAAAAGCAGCAACACCATGCCCATGGTCCCATTGTGATGAGGGCCAGGATTACTACTTGAAGATCCCCTTGATCTGGTGTGGTTCTTTTATCATCTCATATAGTAGGAAGACAAATATATGAACCAGTAAGCAACTTCAACAAGGAAGAATCGAGATCGACACTTGAAATCCTTCTTATCGACAGCAGAGAAAGCCAAACGAAACTGAAATCACAGAGTTTGGGATCAGAGATCAGACCCATTAACTATGGTAAAAAGCAGCAACAGAGGACACTGACGTACATACTCAGTGCTCGTGTGGTTGTACAGATCAACTAGCTGAAATTTGAAGAGAAACACCCCAAGGCATGAGTCTGTCGTTTCAAGAAAGATTCTGACGCACCCACAACTGATTTTGGTCTAGAGTATAAGAATGGATGACTCTGATGTGGCTGACCGAATTGCGATCTTTGCTGTTCCTCCGGAGCCAATCGATAAATTCCCCATTCATGTCATACAGAAGCAGTTCTTCAAGACGTGTGAGAAAGTTTATGCCCAAGGGAAGCATATTCAATTTCTCGCACTTGCAAAATGTCAACTTTTCGAGAGCAGGCATTGCATCGACGTGCACAACCACCATGTTCACCTCACTGAATTGTTCAATCTGAAGTATCTTCAGTTTCCTGAATGTGTTCGCCTTGAATTCCAGTGTTTGCCCCGCAAAAGCATCGACCATATCGAGCTCCATCAGATTAGGCACGTCCTGAAGAGTTTGGAGCGGGTTGATGTTCAATCTCGACCACTTTAGGCCGACTTTTATCAGACTCTGCAGTGAAGAAACCCACATGGGTAACTTTTGCAGCAGCCCTTTTAAGTAGAGGTGTTGAAGAAACTCGAAACCGGGCTTGACCTGAATATGATCCAATTCAAGAGAGTGCCCTGATTCTGCCCTTAGATCAAGTGTTGACAGATGCTCCATTTTTTGAATGGATTTACAGACTTTTCTTCCATCCTTGCTGTTCAAATTTATGAGCCCGAGCTTCCTTAGATGGATCATACCATCCAATTGTTTAATAAGCTCAGTTGTGGCCATTAAAAGTGACAACTTCTGTATGTTAGATAAGGCCCCTCTTCCACTAAGCATTTCTACGCCCTTTGCACCATCAAAAGTCATGTAGTTCTTCACGTCATATCTATAAACAAGCAGATGACGCAAACGGTGCAGCCGAAAAATGCTCCCTGGAAGGCACGTGACTCTTGTTTGCTTGAGGTCCAAGGTTTCGAGGAGGCCAAGCTTCTTTATGGACTTCGGAACTGTCTTGATATTTGTCTCTCTCAAACTCAGGTACTTCAGAAGCACAAGTTTGACAAGAATTATGGGGAAATCCTCCAGCGGAGCGCCTTGCATATCTAAAATCCACAACAACTGGAAAAACTTCGAGTCCGAAAACTTTCCTCTCCCAAACATGAAAGTGGACCGAACATGACCTAATGCTTCACCAAGTTCAACGTTTGTGTGGATATCCGTTTGAGCAAATAGGCGCCGGATTCTTCCCCGTGACGATGAGCTTCTTTCGGATGCAGATCCGACAAAGTTCTCTTCCTCAGCCTTGGCAATGATGAATTCGTGAACAAGATTCAGGACACGGCAACTTCTCACCCGTCCATCGATTTCCCTCACAGTCACGTGAACCAGATTCCTCTGAACGAGCTCATTAAGATAATGCTCTGCAATTTCTTCCAGAGTAGCATTCCTCAGTTCCTTCCTTCACAAATGCTTCAGCTATCCATAGGCCAATCAATCTTTGCCGCTGAATCAAATAGTCCTCAGGAAAAATGCTGAAGCACAAAAAGCAGCTTCTTAGATAACTTGGGAGGTCATTGTAACTTGGCAACAGAATACTCCCTATGACAGGAAGACTGATTCCGAGGCTGTCGGGCAATTTCTTCCATTCAGATGGAATTTGCCATTTTTTTTTATAGAAGGTCGCCAGCTGCTATTACTGCTAAGGGAAGCCCTTCACACTTCTTAATTATTTTCTCAGACCAATCCTCCAACTCCAGGGGGCAAATGCCATTGCAGCTGCGGAAAGCCTTCTTACAGAGCAGGCTTAATGCTTTCTTCCATGGTAAACCATTCAGTTCGTGCACATATATGGGGTGTCCAGCGCAAGAGGCGCCAACATCGCTGTGCGAGAAGTGACCAATACTCTACTTCCACTGGAATCAATCTGTAATTCATTTACGATCAGTTCCCCATCTCGCATTCGCCATACATCATCCAGAACAACAATGAACCGTTTCTGCTGCAAATATTTAATGAAAGATGCTTTACTAAGAACTCCACTGTTGAGAACTGACCCATCTATTCCAGGAAAGAATTGGGTCAATATGCTCGGCAAAAGCTCCTCGAGTTTTAAGGAAGGAGAGACATGCACCCAAGCATGGAAGTCGAAGTGCGCCTGAACCCTCTCGCACTCAAAAACCTGCTTAGCAAGAACAGTTTTACCTGAACCAGCAAGGCCTACTATGGAAATTGTGGAAAGCCTGGGTTCTCTGGATAGCAACTGATCATGAATGCATTCGACATGGCCATCGAAACCCACGATATCATCTTCTTCAATAACTCGATGGGCCAAATGATCTTCAGACAACACATCATAGCTCCTGCCTTCTCCAGACCCAGTATTTCCAGCGCGCAGATATTCAAAATCTTCAAAATTTTGGATTTTACTTCTAATATCTTTGAACCTGGAAGACATCTCATGAAGGGCTAGCCTTTGTGGGACTACATGAGCAACCTCGTGTGCAATTTTTGTGATCTTGTGCGTATGCACATGGTGCAGCACGTGGAACATGAACTCATCGAAAGCATCCTCAATATCATAATTAAAATCTCGAATTTGGTGTACCTTGTCCTGAAAACGCTAGTTGCCTTGAGTTCCATCTTGGTCGATCAGGAAAGCTCGCATTGTTCTCATCGATCCCATGATGCAATCAATATCATCCTTCACATCTTTTTTCTGGTTGATCTCTTCGAGGATTATGGAGGAGACTATCTCCACCAATCTCAGTGTTGCTTCAACAGCTAGGCTGGCCATTTTTGCTCGCGAACGCCACTCAGGAGAAAAGGAAACCTTTCAAGCGTACAAACTGTTGCCCTCCGTAAGAAACTTGTCTTATGCAGGTTTATGACTTTGAGTTGTACATAACAAATACATGTGGGACGAGTTCCAGCAAAACTAAATTTAATTCCTAACTTATTGAAAATTCTACACGACATCAGACACTTCCCCAGAAATTTATTGGCTGGCAGCTTCATTGAGTTGATGAACTAATCAGAGTTCTACAAGTTGTGAAATATTCTTTCCTCAAGTTGCTACAGACAGCTTAGCCTCAGTAAGGCATTTTTTTTTTTTTTTGCAGGAATCTTTCGAAGACCTTGACTTATAAATAACAAATAAGGGTGGGAAGAGTTCAAGCATTTACTCAGACATTGCTATTCAATATTAATTGATGCAGAAAGGAGAGTAGATTAGGACGACCAAGATGCCGATCATTCACGAAGAGCAGATTCCTTTTGACAGTGCCATTTACTTTGTACTCACTATAGGATATGTTAATCTCAGCATTGATAGCACAAAGGCTTAAAACTTTTACACGAGAATGTTGTCCTGGGAACAAAATGGCACAGCTAATCACTGTTGAACAATTGCATTGTTTACCAACTTCACTTTCTTAGCAACCCCAACTTCCTTAGGAATTGTGGAAGGATGTTGATATCGACAAGTACGAGAATCCACAGTCGTAACTTCTTCATTTAGACTAAACTTATAATATGCATCCGCATATGCCTGCTAGGGCTTAATCTTTGCTGCCAAGCCAGAAGGAATTTTCTTCCTTTAGTTCAAGTGATGCGTCTTTAGGTGTATTTAGCCTTCTGTCCAAGTGCTCATGAAACATTCCAGAAGAAATGCCATTTCACAGATTGGTCTTAATGACAAAAAAAACTTTCAGCAATTTATCTACCACAACAGCACAAAAAGTGCTGCAAATACAGCAGATCTTGAAAAGCTAATTCAAACCAAAACTCTTCGCCCGGTTACATATTTCTGGAAAAAGATGGTCCCACTAGGCTCAATCGAAAGCATCTTTTCCCTATGCTTAGCATAACCCCCTCCTTATTTAGAGATTAAAAAGCATTACCAATCTTCAACCCTTCCCCTTAATTTCATTTTCTTCATACCAGTAACACCATTCTAGCAAATGAAAATGTTCAATCTCCCACCTCCACCCCCGGTCTCGACTTCCTCCTCCTCCGCCACCCCCACAAGCATCACCACCAAGGTCACGGGGCCCAACATCCTCCAAAAAAAACAACCTACTCCAATCTCACCGATCCAAGTTGCAAAATCAACACGAGGTATTAGTCCACTTAGTAGAAAGCAACACAGGCTTGATCTTGGCACAAAAGTAGAGATCTGGACAAATACTTACGCAAACCTTGACCTCACAGGACTAATCTGCTCGTGTGGTGCAGTGCCATACTGTCTCCTCTTTAGCCTCATTCTCAACTTCTTCAAAATAGCAACTTCGATAATTTTCGTGGCAATCAAACTAAGGTGTCCACTTTCCACGTATCTTCAGCCAACCTAAACAGCATCTACTTTGATTCACCGGACTATTTCAACAGCGACTCGATCCAATCTAATCAAGTATCTGGATGTAGGACTGCGTTTCTCCGACAGGTTCACAGCCACTCAAGCATTCCAAACTTTCAATCTGAGAAAAAGAGAAAAGGCATTGGAATCAGTTCCGATGATATCAACTTTGGCCTAAGGTACAGAGCAACAAAGTCCGCTACTATGTCAGAGGCACCTTCAAGGTCAGAGCAACTCTGGGTTTGGTTCATTTATTGGCTGCACGGTAGGTGCCTATTAGACATGACCCGTCCACCAACTGGATAATCAGACCTTTTATTGTTGGTTTTGCATATCAAATGACGTTGAAAGTTCTCCAACAAACTCTGAGGCATTTGTCGAACACTTGATGTGCATGATGAAACGCGCGTTTCTTGTTCGCATGCCTCTTGGAACGTGAACGGCGATTCCATTTCCGTGCCCAAGTGTTTGGCGAGCGAGTGAATGCAGAGATCGTCGGTCGCCCGCATTTGCCATCGCCTGATCTTCGTGCTTGAAGAGGTTGCCTCAGCTTCGTGGATTGCCCTTCAATGGACTTCGCATTGCTCGTATTCTATCGTGTGTGTGAGACGACCGGGTGTGCTTGATCCAATAACAAGGCGAAACTCTGGTGCAACTTTTAGCCCTGTGATAGCGGCCGTGGCGGCAACGCCGCATGGCGGAAGGGTGCTTGGCCTCCCCAGCCAGCAAAGAGGGCGGCGTTGTTATAAAAAAGGATAATGACATAAATAGTTTTGAATTTTAAATCAATCTGTGACGTGATCTATGAACTTTTAATTTGTTCAATGAAGTCCCTGAATTTTAGCTTAATATGTAATTTAATACCTAAACTTTTGACTTGTTTAATATAATCTCTAGGCTTCTTCGCACGACACGATTGTCGCAGGCAATCTCGACCGTTGGATGAAAATTAATTGATGTCTGACCACCTGATGACTAAACATCTCTTGTCCTAGAGTTTCAGATCAGAGAGCTCATGACCCATAACTATGGCAAGAACTGAAGCAGCAAACAACACCGACACACATACTTTGTGCTTGTGTGAATGCACAGATCAATTAGACGTTGCTGAAATTTGAAGACACATCACAAGGCATGAGGCTGTAGTTTCCAGTTAAAGATTCTCGGGCAACCATGACTGATCCTTGCCTGCCGTGGCTGACCGTATTGCTATCTTCACTGTTCTACCGGAGCCGATGGATGAACTTTCCATTCTTGTCGTGCAGAAGCAGTATTTTATGCCCAAGGGAAGCATATTCAATTCCCCGCGCTCGCGCAATGTCAACTTTCCGAGAGCACGCGTTGCATGGACCTGCACAGCCACCATGCTCAGCTCCCGGAATTGTTCAATCGGAAGTATCTTCAGCTTCGTGAAAGCGTTAGCCTCGACCATGACGAGCTCCATCAAAATTAGGCAAAACCCTGAAGGGATTGAAGCGGGTTGATGTTTTAATCTCGATCACTTTAGGCCGACTTTGATGCGACTCCGCCGCGAAGGAACCCACCTGGGGAACTTTTGCGGTTGCCCTTTCGACTAACCGGGTGGAAGAAACTCGAAACCGGGCTTGATCTCAATATGATCCAATTCAAGATGGTACCCTGATTTCACCTTTAGACAGAGTGTTGAGAGAGGCTCTATTTTCTGGATGGACTCACAGACTATTCTCCCATCCTTGCTCTTCAAATATATGCGTTCGAGCTTCCTCAGATGGATCATCCCATCCAATCTCTTTATAAGCTCAGTTGTAGCCACTGCCAGAGACAGCTTCTGTTTGTTAGATAAGGCCCCTCTTCCACGAGCATCTCTACGCCCTTTGCACGATAAAAAGTCGCGCAGTTCTTCGCGTCCTATCCATAAACAAGCAGCTCCAGAAAGCCTTTTTCAGAGAACGGGCTTAATGCTTTCTTCCATGGAAAACCATTCGGTTCGTGGACATTTTTGGGTTACCGCTAATCCCGGTCGAACAACGGTATTGCTTACCACCTTCACTTTCTTTGAACCCCGATTTCATTAGAAGCCGTGAAAGTATGTCGATGTTGACGAGTACAATAATTTCCACTGCCAAGACGTCTTTATTTAGTCTAATCTGTAGTAGGAAGTTTCCTCCTTTAATGCAAAATGACATCTCTTCCGCTGTACTTAGCTTTCTGTCCAGGTGCTCATGGAACATCACCGAAGCAATGCCATCTCACAGATTGGTTTTTAATCAAAATATGATAAGCATATTCTGTGCATCAGAACTGCAGGAGAAGCCAAAAGAACTTTTGTTAATTTACCTACTATAATTGCACAAAAAGTGCTGCAAATACAGCAGATCTTGAAAAGCTAATTCAAACCAAAACTCTTGAATTCTCTTTTTTCGCTTTAGAGCCACTTATTCCCCTTTTGCATATTTCAAGAACCATGATGGTCCCACTAGGGTCTTTTGTTTTTTTGGTCGGAAAATTCTTAATCACTAAGCACATTCAAAAGCCTCTTTTCCCTTTGCTTTATCACAGCCCCTTGTTATGTAGAGATCGAAAAGCAGCACCCAATCTTCATCCCTTCCCCTTAAGTTCCTTTTCTTGATATCAGTAACACCATTCTAGCAAATGAAAATGCCCAATCTCCTCCCACCTACACCACCGTCTCCGCTTCCTCCTCCTCCTCCTCCACCACCAACAACACCCCCACCACCACCAACAACACCCCCACCAGCATCACAACCAAGTTCACATGGCCCAACTCCCTCCAAAAAACAACCTACTCCAATCTCACCGATCCAAGTCACAAAATCAAGGCGAGGTTTTAGTCCACTCACTAGAAAGCAGGACAGGGTCAATCTTGGCACGGAAAAGTTGAGATCTGGACTAATACTTCAGCAAACTCGACCTCGCAGGACTAATCTGCTCGTTTGGTGCACTGCCATACTCTGTCTCCTCTTTAGCATCATTCTCATCTTCCTCGGAATTGCAACTTTGATCATTTTCGTTGCAATCAAACCAAGGCATCCACTTTTTGACATATCTGCAGCCAATCTCAACAGCATCTACTTTGATTCGCCGGACTATTTCAATGGCGACTTGATCCTTCTTGCGAATTTCTCCAATCCAAATAAGAAGCTGGATGTGAGATTTGAGTATCTGGATGTAGGACTGTATTTCTCCGACAGGTTCATAGCCACTCAAGCACTTAAACCTTTCACTCTGAGACAAGGAGAAAAGAGGCTGGAATCAGTTCACTTGATATCAAGTTTGGTCTACATGCCGCCAAACCTGGGCGTACAACTTCAGAAGGGAGTCCAGAGCAACAAAGTTAGCTACTATGTGAGAGGCACCTTCAAGGTCAGAGCAACTCTGGGTTTGGTTCATTTCTCTTATTGGCTGCACGGTCGATGCCAGTTGGAAATGACTAGTCCACCAACTGGGGTACTACTAGGCCGCATCTGCAAGGCAAAGAGATGACTATCTGGAGGCAGCTTTTTCCTTGCATATATTTGCTTCATCTTTCTGATCAAACTTGAATTGATTGTAGCCTAATCACGGGATGAAATCAATTTCAATGCCAATGTAGCTCACTTTCATCATACAGAGTAAGTTCATGAGAACTATTTAATTCTCAAAAGCAGTTTAGCTATGACTTTCTATATATGCAACATCCAGCTTTATGCCATCAACGATTTCTATACAATTATCTCCAAATCTAATACTCTAAAACTGAGAAAATTGGGTAAAGTAAGATTGCTACAAGCAACATAAATGTGAATCCTTTGGCAATTGTATTTGCTTTCCGAAACCATTGACCAGGTATAATAGACCTTGCATTATTTAACAGTGGAGCTTTAGGACACATTCCTCATCAATGCTTACACTGCATCTCAGTGACAGAGTTAGTCCAGCTGCCCTGGACATTCGGAAAGGTACCTTCGACAGGAAGTATCCAATTTATGAATAGCTGACAGACAGAGTGCATGAGGAAGAATTGACAAAAATAAGGAGTAAATATGATCATGCACGTATGGAGGGAATTTCCAAGATCTAACTATGATCATACACGTATAGAGGGGATTTCCAAGACCAACTCTTTGATACTGCAAAAGTGTGATTCCAATCACCGGTCTATTTCATTTAGAAGTTACGCTCACCTACTAAGACAAGCAACCAAAGAGTAAATGGAAAAAAAAAAAGAAACGATGCAGGAACTCAAAAGGAACTATTGTGATTTTCTGGAATTCTTCATACAACTATTGCAGTTGATCATTTGAAATTCAAACTAATTGAGTAATGATGGTCCAAGGTCTACATTCGCAATTCAATAGATTACAAACCAACTATACAAGAAATATCTCTTACTCTATCAAGCAAAAGTAAATTATTTGACCTCTTGGGAAAACATGATTCAGGGATGAAATGACAACCTGTCGCCAACATACAACTCCCCTCTTCATCTCGCATCAACTTTCAGCCGGCGTTTTCGCCACAATCGACAGGGCGTGCAGCCCGCTCTGCAGCTCCTCTTGCAACAGATCATAAACAAGCCGGTGCCTCTTCACCAAGCTCTTTCCTTCAAACTCCTTCGACACGACTCTCAGATTGAAATGCGTCTCGCCATCACTCCCTCTCACACCGGCATGCCCAGCGTGCTGATAAGAGACGTCCTCCACTCGCAAATCAATAGGACTCAGCTCCTTCTCCAATTTCTCCCTGATTCTCTGCCCTCTACTCCCCAAACATGGTTCACCATCAGCCTCATCCACCTCAAGATTCAAATTTTCCGCCGAAACTTCCCTGCCACCATCGACATCCGACTCTGAGATTGAACTACTACTAACACCGGTACCAGAATTCACTCCAATCCCCAAATCTTTCGCCTCCCCCGCCGGAACTGCCCCATTTCCATTACTTTCCGCCCCTGAGGCCAACATCAGCGCCTTCTTCTGCATCAACTTCAACATGTTCAAGAACCCGTTGTTCCGCGATGGCGTCAGGCTCTGCTGCAGCCCGAGCAGCGTCACGAAGTCAGGCGAGACCTGGAGGATCTCGTCCGCCGGCCTGCCGGACAATCCCTGGACAAGCAAAGCCGCGAGGCCCTTGGTGAGGACCGAGTCGGAATCGGCCTCGAAGACGACGTTGCGATCTAAATCCAAATAGGCCCTTACCCAGACCTGGGAGACGCAGCCCTCGACCTTGTTCTCACGTGTCTTGAACGCCGGGTCGAGGGGCTTGAGGTTCTTACCGTAGAAGAGGAGCTGCTGGTACTTGGACTTGGGGTCGGGCACGGACTGGAAGAGGGTGACAATGGACTGGAGGTTCGGCGGGAGGTCTTCAATGGGCTGGAGCTGCGCCGAGGAGGAAGGGGATGAGGACGACGGGCACGGCGGCGACTGGGTGGTCGCGATCCGTTGGAAGGATATGGATTTGACGGAGGAGAGAGAGGAAAGAAGGGAAGGAGGCTTCGATAGGCGGAGAGGGATGGGGAGTTTGATGGTGAAGAATCGGAGAGAGAGGGAGGTAGCCGCGGCGGAGGCCATTGCAGAGAATAGAGAGCGGCGCACGCCTGGTTTGTTGGGTGTGGGACGGCCTTCTGCTTCTGGAGAAGTCCAAAGGCGACCGAAGTGATTGGAGTTTTCTTTCCTTTCAATTTTTTTTTTGTTTAATGGGAGTGATGAAGTTTTATTTTTTATTTGGGATATGAACACTAAATTTCTAAAAACTATCACGAAAATACAATTAACTCATAAAATCTGTGAAAAGTGCAATCAAATCCTTAAACTTGTCAAATTGATTCAATCAAGTCCTTACGTTGACACCGTTAATTTCTCTAACGAAAAATACTGACATAATATTTTTAAATTTATTTTCTTATCCCACATCCATATGTCATTTTTAGATTTTTTTTTTCAAAATCTTATTTACATCAAATGAAAAAAAAATGAAAAAAGCTAAAAATTTATATGAAAAGAAAAACTGTCACGCCCCGTGTTATTGCGAGCGCGCAAACATCCCTCCAACGTCCGTAACTTCAAATACTTCTCAAGATCCAACGGCTACTAACTTAAGCGAGAAATAAAATGTACATGCGGAAGCGAGAATAAATCTCTGTACAACATAAATAACACAATCATTCGGGATGAGAAAAGAGACATTTGTTCATTTTTATAAATCCTCCTTATAAAACATAGTTTCAAACCCAAAAGCTACAACAGTCATCCATAATCACAGGAAGATGAGTTTTAATCCTATAGAATTATACAGGAATACATGATCCCATACTTCGGGGCGACTTTCTAAGACCACAAAAAAGAACCATGGCCAGGTAAGGTTAAATGCTCATCTACTTCAAAGAATTCTTTAATAGCATTCATGGAACTTCATCATTCGGGACCTGAAAATGTTATCCCACGATGAGATGAGAATAAATCTCAGCAAGTAGATCCTAAATCTAGACTAGACTAATAGTACCTCCGAACAAATCCTAAATATGCAGTTCTCACATTATAGGTCAATTATCATATCATTTCTTATCATGTAATTCTAATCCTCAAGGCCACTCTTCAGGTCAATTCCTATCAAGCAATTCTACCCATCGAGGTCATCCTTCGGATCAAGTCCTATCATGCATTTCTATCCATAAAATGGGACAATATGCTAAATAAGAAAAAGGCAGTAACACATCGAAAACACAATTCATATGCTCACAATTCAAGTCAAGAATTATCGTCCTAAAGTCAAGTTTCGTACTTCAGGCATTTCAAAAATAACAAGTTCACATGGGGTGTTTCCCATCATGTAACTCAATCTTCATTATTCGGGCCCGAATCATAACGTTTAGGCTGCCATATTATACTAGGCAGAATCTATGTCACAACGCTCAGGTTGAATGATCCCATCTGCCCGGGCCAGCGTCATAATGCTCAGGTCGTACGATCACATTGTACTAGGCCGAACCCGCGTCATAATGCTCAGGTCCAATGATTTCATCTGCCCGAACTCGCCTCATAATGCTCAAGTCGTACTGCACTAGGAAAAGCCCTCGTCATAACGTCCGGGCTATAATATTGTAAGGACCCGCATCATAATGCTCAGGTCGTACTTTAACCCTTATTGGTTAATATGTGATCTTATATAAATATACTCATCAATCAATGGCCAAGTAAAATCAAGATGCACAATCACAAAGAGACAATCATGGTTCGGCCTCTACTTCTCAATTCGACCTATCAATTCACCATGATAATTCAAGGCCAAACACTTACAGGCATAATCGATTTATTCGATCGATCAATTCAATCACAGTTCACGCTCAAGCAGTTTCGGCCCCTCATGGATGTTCAAGCTCATAATCCATCATTCATAGCACTTGGTACATTCCAACATAACTTCGAGCCACGAGATCATTAGATTACATAAATCAAGGTTGTATAGCTTAAGCCTAAAGATCGACACCATTTAATCTCTTAAGGCTGAACATACCAACATCACATAAACCATCAATTTGTCCTTTTTGGCTCAAGTATAACACAACATAATGAGCCCCTAATTTCCAAATTCGGATTAGCATGTTTTAACCCCAAATCAACCTTAAAACTCATCAAATTCACTTCTAAACTTGTCCATTAGTAGCCTAGAATCCTAGATTAAGTTTAAGAGCAATTTACCACTTAATTAAGCCAAGGAAAGCCACGAGACAAGCGGCGCAAGTCCAAGCTCCAATCTGGTTGTCGGTATTTCCAAGTGATCGATGGAGTTTCAAGGAAGTTTACCGCATGATTAGCCATCAAAACAACTCTTAAGAACATCCTCCAGTCTTCCACCAATTCCAAGCTAAGGTTATAGGTCACTTACCAAGGAACAAATTAAGAAAACCACTCAAAAGTCTTAGACAAATCACGGCCAACTTGGCACCTGATGGCTTGAAGTACGGCGGAGGACGGCTCTCGTCCACGGCAGCTCACGGTTATGCTTGGTGGTGTGTGGTTGCATCGGCCTAGGGAGGAGGGGAAATGAGAGCTTCGTCTTTGGTGGAGCAAGAGGAGAGAGAGAGAGAGAGAGAGAGAGAGAGAGAGAGAGAGAGAGAGAGAGTAAGTGATTTGACAGGAGTGGTTGATGGGGTGGTCAATCTTAGCTTGACAAGGAGTTGACATGAGTTGTGACATTCTGATTTTCCTATCATTTCGAGACTTATTAATGAGAATGTATCAAACGATGTCTTTTAGTCATATTTTGCTCGAATCTAATCAATCTCGAGTTAACTGACCAAAAGGGAAAGGCTAACGCGAAACAAGGTTGTGGACCTAGGGAATTCAAATAGGAAATGGTACTTTGACCATAGGAAATGGTACTTTGACCATAAGAATTGCCGAGGGGACATTTAGAGCCATGAAAGGGCGATCTAAGAACGATTAAGGAATGCATTACTAGCGTTATACGATTGGAGCGCGAGTGATGCCGCTTAACCAATGTATAATTTACAAAATTTTCCTAAATCGAACAATGACGATCGAGACCGTTGGAACTAGTAATAGACCATCGCAATTGCATGACAATCAAAGTACCCATGAATTGACGAGCCCTAAGTGTGATATGAATCACAGAGTCGATACACATAATGTCTGCAAAAGCCATTCGTCAGTTCAGGATAGGCTGGAATCACATCTGATAGAGAAATGATTCAGAGACGAGTCTCGAAATTAAAAAATGGAGAATCAAGAATTTCAACATTATAATTGGATTAGTCGTCGCCTCATCGAAGAGAATTGAAATCAGGAAAACGACGTCCCGGACGTTGTTGATAAAATTATCATTTTGCCCCTTAAACCTTAACATTGCCTTAATATTTGGGTGATGGCATTTTGGTCAATCACAATACCCCAAGGCTGCCGAAAATGAGAAAAGAATAATAGCCATTGGATGAGCCTTGATTGACATATGAACAAGTGTCAAAGGATGAAGAGTTGGCATTTAATGAACAACTTTTAACCTACCGTTCCATCTTAGTTGACTCTTCACTTGGTGTATACATCTCTCTCTCTCCCCTCAGCCGAACACCATCTTTATTATGCAATTCTTCATTTTCTTCTTCCTTATTCATTCGACCGAACCAGTTCCACGCTCGACCAACTCTGCCCACCGGTTTCGCTCGCTCCGACTACTACTTCCGACCACCACCTAAGGTCGAGCCGACCACCAGCTCCTCCCTCATCCTGTTATCGACAACCTCCAAGTAGAATCATGGCATTTAACTCACTGAGGAGCTCCGGCCAGCCATTCTCCCAAAAATCGACGGAAACCGTCGCAACTGGAGGTAAGCCACTGTTTAGAATCCGTAGGACCTCGAAACCTTTGAATGTTTCAATCAAATTTTGTGGACATCTAAAGGATATGTAGACTGAGTTGTGATAAAAAGTTTGGATAAATTTGATGGAGTTTTGACCACAAATAAGTCTTATGTTTGAAGGACAAAAATTGACCGATTGAGGACTTGGAGGAACCGGCACCGTTCGAGGACTTTCTGACATCGCCTTGAGCTAAAATTTTCAGTGAGGCTTCCTAGCTCCTAGAACTACATGTTAGCAAGTAGATTAGTGGATAAATTGAGGATTTAAGTTATTTTAAGGGCTGATTAGTAGAGATATGCACATAACAAAAAATGCCCTATTTTTTTCTGTGCATATTGAATCTGTGGGGGGCTGTTAGGAGTTGAATTGAGCTCCAAATTCATCGTTGAGACGTACTAGGATGTCGTTGGGCATGCTATTTAGGTTTATGCTTGGTAGATTGATAATTGGACAACGAAAAATTGATGAAATGGACGGAATTCCATTAGGTATATTGCTGCCATGTTTTGGAACCCTAAGAGCCGAACCATTGAAGTGCTTGGAAGGAGATTTGTGTTGATTTTAGCACAAGGTAAGAAGTTTCTAAACCTTGTCTAGAAGGATTGGAATCGATTGGGTGAATTGGGTGTAAATTAGATTGGTTCTTTAGAGTTTATGGTGTGATTAGCCTTTGTGCGTCCTTGAGAGGTATAGATGGCTTGAATGTTTATTGAATGCTTGTGCCATGAATTGATTGCCTCTTGTGATTGATGAGATTAATTGCCTTGCATGCCGTAGATGCGTTGCTCGTTGCATGAGCTTGTATTCGATCATGAAGTTAAAAATGAAATAATGTTTGGCACGCTTGACACCTGTGATACCCTGAGGCATTGAGACGTGGGGTTGTGTGGATGGATATCCTGAAGCGTTGAGGCGCGGGGTTTGTGTTGAATGGTACCCTAAGACATACGAGACGCGGGGTTGAAATGACCAATGTCCTGATGTGTTGAAATGCGGGACGGAATTTGAGTTGCGTTGATACAAGCCTGGAATGAAATTAAAAACCTGATGCGTTTACGCGGGTTTGTCAATGTGACGGTCTGAGGCGTATTTACGTGGACCGAGCCTGAGCAGTTCTAAACGCGAGCGTAAAAATAAGGAGGACGGGAAAGGTTAAAAGTGTGATTTGGCTTGGTAATATGTGTTTGATTCCAATGATGTAATATGGTGTCATGATTGCATGCTTGACACTTGTTTGTACCCGTATGTTATTTAATGACTGTTGAATGCCTCATGTGATTGCATGTGCATTTTATCCTTGATTGCATTCGCTTGAGTGTACGGTCAGTCTAACCTAAGGTTAGGACCTGTCTTACTGAGATATAAATCTCACCCCGTTGTAAAATCCCATTTCCAGATCCTAGGCCGTGATAATGCTGCCAATCAGATTTGGTGACCCGAAAGAAATGCCTTTATTTTGAGGAGTTCCCGGACGGACAAGGAACCGTATATGTTAGAAAGTGTACTGTGGTCTGGGTTGACAAGGGTGGAAAGAGCCGGAAGCCTCATAGGTTCGAGGCTTGGTTTCGGAGAGTAGGGAAAGTTACTATGGGACCATTGAAGCCTACCGAGGTATCCCAGGGGGTAATTCCTAGTTGAAGTCATCTCGCTCGAGATTCTGTAGAGGTCGATGTGTCAGTAGCTGGCTCGAGGAATATTCCCGAGAGGACCCCAATCCTAGAAGACACCAATAAGGTCATTGAGATCGAGGCTACCGAGGACGACCTAGAGGAGCAGTCAGCTGACGAGACGATGGAGGATGCAGTGGAGGTTTGCTTAGAGACTTTCTCGAAGTACGAGCCTACTGAGGATACTAATGAGATTGACGACTCCAGTAGCTCGACTTAGGGGCTTCCGTTTTTTGGTCTGATGTATTTTGATGATTGTCTCGATGCCCTGTCTCTTTTTGGAGATATTGATGTTCGTCTTTTGTACTGGTGCTATCGCCCTTGCCGACCAACTGGTTTAGTCTGCCAGTGCTTTTGTATGAACAAGTTGGGAGGTTATGTTTATTTATTGATGTTCTCGTTACCCTGGTCCCCTTTATTATTGTACGGAGGAGTTTGTATATTGTAGCTTCCGCATGCTCTTGATATTATGCATCTCTCGATATATGTGAATCTTGGGACGGCCGAGAGATTTTGTGCTTGCAGGGTGTCGCGCGATCGTGCCAGAAGTGCAGGGCATGACAACCCGACTTGCTTGGTATCATAGCAAGGTCAGCTCGATCCAAATTGATTGAGGATTGGAGTAATAAGGAGGATTAAGTTGGGATAGGACGGGTAGCGAGACCTTAGGAAACTTGTTAGAATGAGGCACGAGATGCATATCATATGACTTGGTACATGTGACTGACATTTGGTCCTGACAAGATTATGGTGGTTTACGAGGATTAAGTTCCATGCTTAGCGCTGAAAGTCATTTTTGGATTTTGGTCTGTTGAGTAGATGGGCATGGCTAGTTTTGGTGAACTGTTGAGGTGGAAGGAATGGAGTGACGGCCATAGACTGTTTAGTGAGGTGTCTCTGGAAATTAGTTGTGTGGAAGGTCATTATGTTATGACTGTTTCTGGTAAGGCATAGCTTGGTAGCTTTGGAATTGGTTAGATGAATGAGTTACTAACTCCTTGATGAAATTGTGGTGGTCTAGGCTTAGCGAAAGCATACAAGAATGAGTAATCTGCCTAGAAGACTTGGAAGACCTAGGAGCGGAGCCTCTAGTTCGAGGCCACCTGTGGCGAAAGACTCGAGAATGGACGGAGTACTGAGGGCGCTCGAAAGGATTGGCGACTTCATCGATAGGCAAATCCAAGACGAGAATGTTACCATAGCCCAAGCGGGAGGAGTCGCAATAGCTGCCGTCAATGCCAACAACGACAATAATGGGGGCAATGAAAACAATGACGATCATGACCAGGGCCATGAGACAATGAATGCCCAGCAGGAAGTTATTGTGGCCAGGCAGATGGGTCAACTGGTTGAACAATTTATTAAGCTGAAGCCAACCCAGTTGATGGGACTAAAGACCCCGAACTAGCACCAAGATGGATAGAGAAACTGAAAAAGGCCTTCGGAGAATTGAGATGCACTAACGAAAAAATAGTACTACTGGCGGTGTACTAGCTAGAAGGTACCACAAATGACTAGTGGACTACCACCAAGAATGGAGTCTTTCCAGAAGGAACGGCATTGACTTGGAATGCATTTACTACGGCATTCAATGACAAGTACTTCTCGGAGACCGCTTGATAAAGGAAACAAGTGGAGTTCTTACAGTTGCGTCAGAATCAACTGAAAGTGGACCGGTATGAAGCTGAGTTCTTCAGATTGTCGAGGTATGCACCCCGATCGATAGAGGATCCCCTGGAGAAGGCGCGGAGATTTCGGGATGGACTGAGGTCTGAGCTTCGTAGCCAGATGATCACTTTGAACTTAAAGACCTACAAGGAAATCTATAAACAGGGACAAATGATTGAGAGGGATCTGAAGGAGAGGAATGCCACATCTAGATCACAGTTTAACTCATTCTGAGACAATCTCCAGATTGGTAAGAGACCGGTGACTGGCAAGAAACGCTTTGCCCCCCCAATAAGAAAGAACATTGTGAAGCCGCCAAACCCAATGAACTGGAGTTGCCGACTCCGTGGCAGAAGGTATGGTAATGGACCTTGCCCGACAAGAATTGGAGCGTGCTTCAAGTGTGGTCAGATGGACCACCAGATGAGGACTTGCTCGAACCAAGCCCTTGTAAATAGACCTCAAGGGCAACGATCACAGGCAGGACCGTCAACTGCTACTCCCCAAATTGATCAGAACCGACCCCCAACTCAAGCAAGAGTCTATGCCGTGGTACGCAAGGAAGCAGAAGAAACGTCAGGCATGGTCACAGGTACGATTTATTTGTGTGACCAAGCTGCCTATGCTTTGTTTGACCTTGGCACACCACACTCATTTGTGTCTGCTCAGTTTGCTGATTTGGTTGATATGAAGTTAAAACCGTTGAGTGTGATTTTGCATGTTGCCACCCCGTTGAAAGATAATATGCTGATTTCGTTGGGCTGTGTTGATTGTAAAATCGTAATTGGTGGTAGTGAAAAGAGTATAGACTTTCCTTACCAAAAAAAAAAAGAGTATACACTTGGTCGTGTTGCCCATAGATGGCTTTGATGTGATCATAGGAATGTACTGGTTGGGTAAGCAAATGGTAGTAGTTGATTGTGGTAGTAGGACAATCTGTTTCTATCCGGAAGGTCGCCCTAGCTTTAAATTTGTGAGAAGACGAGAAGGAATCTCGATTCCTTTAGTTTCATCTCTTGAAGCGACAAAACTGATAACTGAATGATGTCAGACGTACTTAGTCGCAATTATGGACACGACTATCGAGGAGTCTAAATTAGAAAATATTCTGGTAGTACGTGAGTTTTCTGACATTTTTCCCCAAAAGCTACCAGGGTTGCCACCGGAGCGAGAAATTGAATTCGTGATTGAGTTATCTCCGGGAACGTAGCATATCTCGAAGGCACCCCATAGAATGTTCTTATCAGAACTGAAGGAGTTAAAGGTACAAATGCAGGAATTACTGGATAAGGGATTTATTCGACCGAGTACTTCGCCGTGGGGAGCGCCGGTGTTGTTTGTGGGAAAACGGATGGGTTCTTGCGTTTATGCATCGACTACAGACAGTTGAATCAAGTGATTATAAAGAATAAGTACCCACTGCTTAGAATTGATGACTTATTTGATCAGTTGCAATGAGCTGCGGTGTTCTCTAAGATTGACCTGAGGACTGGGTATCATCAGTTGAGAATTAAGAAGGAAGACATACCTAAGACCGTTTTTAGGACAAGGTATGGTTATTACGAATTCACTATGATGCTTTTTGGACTGACTAATGCTCCAGCCGCATTTATGGACTTGATGTATCGGGTGTTTAAAGAATTCTTGGATGGATTTGTTATAGTCTTTATCGACGATATCCTAATTTACTCAAGGAGTAATGAAGAACACGAAGAGCATCTGAGGATTATATTGCAGACCTTAAAGGAACACTCGCTTTACGCTAAGTTTAGCAAATGCGAGTTCTGGTTGAATAAAGTGGCATTTCTTGATCATGTGGTATCTGGAGAATGAATTGCGGTGGATCCTGCAAAGATCGAAGCTGTAATGAACTGACCTAGGCCTATTACGATCACGGAAGTCCGAAGTTTCTTGGGATTGAGGATATTACAGACGTTTCGTGAAGATGTTTTCGTTTATAGCCATTCCACTGATGAGATTGACTAAGAAAGAGACGAAGTTCGAATGGACGAATAAGTGTGAAAGGAGTTTCCAATAGCTCAAACATTGATTATCGACCGCACCGATATTGACGATCCCTTCAGGACCTGGAGACTATGAAATATATAACGATGCTTCGCTAAAGGGACTAGGCTGTGTGCTAATGCAACATGGAAGAGTGGTTACTTATGCGTTTCGACAACTGAAACCGCACGAGATGAACTACCTGACTCGTGATTTCGAATTGGCAGCGATCATCTTTGCTCTGAAAATCTGGAGGTATTATTTGTGTGGCGAGAAATTTCAAATTTATACTGACCACCGGAGTCTGAAGTATCTATTTTCTCGGAAGGAATTGAACATGGGCAGCGTCGATGGATGGAACTGCTTTAGGATTATGATTGCGACATATTATATCACTTTGGAAAAGCAAACAGAGTCGCGGATTTGCTCAGTCGGAAATCAAGTATTGCTTGTCTATTGGTGAAGGGTGGTCGTTATTTGAGAACTTGAGGGATTCTGAGTTCAAATTAAAAGTCTGTCAACTATCCAGTTTAGTAGCTACACTGAGGATAGAACCTGAGATCCAAGAAAGGATAAGAGCCTTGCAGCCTACGGACCCAGAAATCTAGAAAATCCTCGAAATGGATGCAACAAAAAGGAAGCCAGAGTTCCAAGTGTTAGAGGATGTAACTTTGAAATTTCGAGGGCGTTTATGCGTACCGAAAGACGAAGAGCTCAGGGAAAGGATTTTATCAGAGGCTCATAGAAGCAATTATAGTATCCACCTAGGTAGCACGAAGATGTATTAGAATTTACGCCAGCACTAATGGTGGAACGGGATGAAGGTGGATGTAGCGAAGTATGTGGCGGCATGCCAATAAGTGAAGGCACAATACTGTAAGCCTGGTGAATTGTTACAGCCGTTAGAGATTTTTGAATGGAAATGGGAACACGTGACTATGTACTTTGCCATGGGACTACCGAGGAGCCAGAGAGGCCACGATTCGATTTGGGTAGTTGTGGACCAATTGACCAAGTCTGCACATTTTATTCATGTGCAAAAAGACTTCGCGATGGATAGATATGTCGAATTGCATATGCGGCAGATAATGAGGCTACATGGAGTACCTGTGACGATCACATCGGACATAGATCCCAAATTGACGGCGAACTTCTGGAAGAGTCTTCAAGATGCCATGGAAACTTGACTACAATTTAGTACGTCATACCATCCACAGACGGATGGACAATCGGAAAGGACGATTCAGACGCTCGAGGATATGTTACGAGCGTGCGTGATAGACTTCAAAGGTGGATGGGTGGATCAGCTATATTTGGTAGAGTTCGCGTATAACAACAGCTATCAACAGAGTATCCGAATGACACCTTTTGAGGCACTCTATGGAAGAGCTTGCAAGATGCTGATTTGCCAGGACGATGTTGGAGAAAGAAGCATTACAAGCCCAGAATTGGTAGAACAATCAGTAGAGGCGGTGAAAATAATTCAGGATAGACTAAAGACGGCCCAGAGTCGTAATAAGAGTTATGAGGATAAACGACGTAAGCCTTTGGAGTTTCAAGTAGGCGATCATGTTTTTCTTAAGGTGTCGCCGATGAGGGGATTATCTCGATTTGGAAAGAAATGAAAACTGAGTCCAAGGTATGTAGGACCTTTTGAGATTTTAGAACGGATTGGGACCTTAGCCTACAGGCTTGCATTACCGCCTAACTTGTCCCAAGTACACAACATCTTCCATGTGTCAATACTATGGAAGTATGAGCTGGAACCGACGCATGTACTAGCTTACGAGGTTATCGAAGTGGATGATAGGGTATTCTACGTAGAAAAGCCAGTCAGGATCGAAGATCGAAAGGTGCAGATTCTGAGGAATAAGACGATTCCATTGGTCAAAGTTGTTTGGGAGCATCATGGAACTGAATGAGATATGTGGGAAAACGAGAAAACGATGAGGCATCAATACCCCCATTTGTTTGAGTAACGAGTTTATTGTAAATTCGAAGATGAAATTTTTGTAAGGGGGAAGAGTTGTGACATTCTGATTTTCCTGTCATTTTGAGACTTATTAATGAGAATGTATCTAACGATGTCTTTCATTCGTATCTCGCTCGGATCTAATCAATCTCAAGTTAACTGACCAAAACGGAAAGGCTAACGCGAGACAAGATATGTGGACTTAGGGAATTCAAATAGGAAATGACACTTTGACCATAAGGATTGTCGAGGGGACATTTAGAGCCATGAAAGGCTGATTTAAGAACGATTAAAGAATGCATTGTTAGCGTTATACGATTGAAGCGCGGGTGATGCCGTTTAACCAATGTATAATTTGCAAAATTTTCCTAAATCGAACGATGACGATCGAGATAGTTGGAATTAGTAATAGAACCTCGCAATTGCATAACAACCAAAGTCGCCACGAATTGACGAGCCCTAAGGGTGATATGAATCACAGAGTCGATATACGTAACGTCTGCAAAAGCCGCCCGTCAATTCGAGATAGGCTGGAATCACATTTGATAGAGAAATGATTCAGAGACAAGTCTCGAAATCAAAAAATTAAGAATCAAGAATTTCAACGTTATAATTGGATTGGCCGTCGCCTCATCGAAGAGAATTGGAATCAGAAAAACGAAATTCCGGACGTCGATGGTAAAATTATTATTTTGCCCCTCAAGCCTTAACCTTGCCTTAATAATTGGATGAAGGCATTTTGGTCAATCACAATACCCTAAGGCTGTCGAAAATGAGAAAAAAATAACAGCCATTGGATGAGCCTTGATTGACATATGGACAAGTGTCAAAGGATGAAGAGTTGGCATTTAATAAACAACTTTTGACCTACCATTCCACGTTGGTTGACTCTCAAGCTGAACACCATCTTCATTCTGCAATTCTTCATCTTCTTCTTCCTTCTCCATCCGGCCGAACCAGCTCCATGCTAAACCAACTTTGCCTGCCGACTTCGCTCGCTCCGACCGCCACTTCCAGCCACCACCTGAGCTCGAGCCGACCACCAGCTCCTTCCTCATCCTCTTGGCGACAACCTTCAAGTGGAATCACGATATTTGACCCACCGAGGAATTTCGGCCAGCCATTCTCCCAAAAGTTGATGGAAATAGTCGCAGCTGGAGTTAAGCCATTGTTTAGACTCCGTAGGACCCCGAAACCTTTGAATCTTTTGGCCAAATTTTGTGGACATCTAGATGACATGTAAACTGAGTTGTGGTAAAAATTTTGGATGAATTTGATTGAGGTTTGACCTCAAATGGGTCTTGTGTTTGAAGGACAAAAACTGACCGGTTGAGGACTTGGAGAAACCGGAACCGTTCGAGGACTTTCCAACGTCGCTTTGAACTAAAATTTTCGGTGAGACTTCCTAACTCCTAGAACTACATGTTAGCAAGTAGATTAGCGGATAAATTGAGGATTTAAGTTAGTTTGATGGCTGATTAGTTGAGATATGCACAGAACCAAAAATGCCCTGTTTCGAAACTGTGTATGCCGAACTTATGGGGGGCTGTTGGGAGTTGAATTGATCTCCAAATTCATCGTTGAGACGTACTAGGATGTCGATGGGTATGTTATTTAGGTTTATGTTTGGTGGATTGATAATTGGACGACGAAGAATTGACGAAATGGATGAAATTCCATTAGGTATACGGCTGCCCTATTTTGGAACCCTTGGAGCCAAACCATTAAAGAGCTTGGAAGGAAATTTGTGTTGATTTTAGCACAAGGTAATAAGTTTCTAAATCTTATTTAGGAGGATTGGACTCGATTGGGTGAATTGGGTGTGAATTTGATTGGTTCTCCGGAGTTTATGGTGTGATTAGCCTTTGTGCGTCCTTGAGAGGTATAGATGGCTTGAATGTTTATTGAATGCTTGTGCCATGAATTGATTGCCTCTTGTGACTGATGAGATTTATTGCATTGCATGCCGTAGATGCGTTGCTCGTTGCATGAGCTTGTATTCGATCATGAAGTTGAAAATGAAATAATGTTTGGCAGGCTTGAAACCTGTTATACCTTGAAGCGTTGAGACGCAGGGTTTTATGGATGGATACCCTGAGGTGCTCAAGCGCGAGATTTGTGTTGAATGGTACCCTGAGGCGTACGAGACGCGGGGTTGAAATGGCTAATGTCTTGATGCATTTAAACGCGGGGCAGAATTCGAGATGTGTTAATATAGGCCTGGAATGAAATTGAAAACCTGATGAGTTTACGCGGATCTGTTAATGTGACGGTCTAAGGCGCATTTACGCGGACCGAGCCTGAGGCGTTCTAAACGCGAGTGTGAAAATAAGGAGGACGAGAAGGGTGAAAAGTGTGATCTAGCTTGGCAATATGTGTTTGATTCTAATGATGTGATATGATGTCATAATTGTATGCTTGACACTTGTCTGTATCCGTATGTTATTTAATGACTGTTGAATGCCTCATGTGATTACATGTGCATTTTGTCCTTGATTGCATTCACCTGAGTGTATGGCCAGCTTAACCTAGGGTTAGGACCTGTCTTACTGAGATGTACATCTCACCCCGTTGTGGGACCTCATTTCCAAATTCTAGGCCGTGAGAATGCTGTCAATCAGATTTGGTGACCCGAAAAAAATATCCCCTTAATTTGAGGAGTTCCTGGACGGACGGGGAACTACATATGTTAGGAAGTGTACCATGGTCTGGGTTGACGAGGGTAGAAAGAGCTGGAAGCCTTATAGGTTCAAGGCTTGATTTTGGAGAGTATGGGAAGTTACTATGGGACTATTGAAGCCTACCGAGGTACCCCATGGAGTAATCCCTAGTTAGTGTCATCCCGCTCGAGATTCGGTAGAGGCCGATAGGTCAATAGCTGGCTCGAGAAATATTCTCGAAAAGACCACAAACCTAGAAGACACCGTCAAGGTCATTGAGATCGAGGCTACCAAGTACGACCTAGAGAAGCCGTCAGCTGACAAGACGATGAAGAATACAGTGGAGGTCTGTTCAGAAACATTCTCGGAGTACGAGCCTACTGAGGATGCTGAGGAGACTAACGACTCCAGTAGCTCGACTTAGGGGCTTCCGTTTTCTGGTCTGATGTATTTTGATGATGGTTTCGATGCCTTGTTTCTTTTTGGAGATATTGATGATTGTCTTTTGTACTAGTCCTGTCGCCCCTACCGACCAACTGGTTTAGTCTGCCAGTGCTTTTGTATGAACAAGTTGGGAGGTTATATTTATTTATTGGTGTTCTCATTACCCTTGTCTCCTTTATTATTGTACGAAGGAGTTTGTATATTGTCGCTTCCTCATGCTATTAATATTATGCATCTCTCGATATATGTGAATTTTGGGAAGGCCGAGAGAGTTTGTGCTTGCAGGGTATCGCGCGCTCGTGCCCGAAGCGCGGGGCATGACATGAGTGGCAAATTGACTAGAGTTGGTGGTGGGGTTTTCATGTGGGCCCCTCAAATAATTCAAGCTTCTTTATTTGTAAAATGCAAGAAGGGTAGTCTAGTAAATTGGCTCAAGCTATTGGACAACTTGCCCTTCAAATTTCGGCCACTAGAGGGATATTTCCTGTTACGCCCTGCGCCCTCAAGCACGAATGCGTAACTTCTTTAATTGTACTCTAGAGGCCTAGGACATACTTGTCGAGAGATGCATAATATAAATAAGCATGCGGAAACGAAAATGAACAACTCCTCCATACATAAATCGATGGGAACCTAGATAACGAGAACATCAATATATACATCATCATAAGTTCATATAAAAGAGCAGGTAAGCTAACCCTGCTGACAGGTCGGGACAATCGGGACTCAGCTAAAAGACAACAAAATTCTAATTCCCCAAAAGATTACGAACCATCGAGGGTCATTATCAAAAGACTACTAAGTAAAGCTAGGAAACCCCTAGGTCAAACCGCTAGATCCATCAACCTTGTCCGCATCATCGTCTGGCTCATAATCCGAGAAGGTCTTGAAACGCACGTCCACTGTGTCATCCATCATGTCATCCTCCAGCTCGTCCTCTGAGGCATAGATTTTTATCACCTCATCAATGTCCTCCAACGTAGGGGTCTTCTTAGGTACATTCCTCACACCAGCTACGGACACCTCTATCTCCATTGAATCCCAAGAAAGATGACACCAACTAGGAATGACTCCTCTAGGCACTTCCGTGGACTTCAACAGACCGGTAGTGACCTCATCTACCCTACGGAACCAGACCTCAAATCTATGTGGTTTTCAGTCCTTACCTCTCTCATCCACCCACACAACTGTACATTTTCTTACATAAACAGTACCCCGACCGCCAGAAAACTTGTCAAAATAGGCGGTCATTTCTTTCGGATCGCCTAAACGTGTCGGTAGCATCTTCAAGGTTTGGGGTCTGAAAAAGTAAAGTCCCACGACAGGGTGAGATTTACATCTCAGTAAGAAGAGCCCTAACTCTAGGTCAGACTAACAGTACATCCAGATGAATGCAGACAATAAATAATAGCACCCTCATCAATATAAGACAATCATCGGTCATAACGTGCCATATAGAAGTAAATGGTTAATAATCATACAGGCATGATAACATAACTTGTAACTCAAATCAAGCATGTGAACACAAGGTCAAGTCGCACATTCCATCATCCAGAATTGTCTCATAATTCTTGCCCGCATCTAAATGCCTCAGGCTTGGTCCGCGTCATTACACCTCAGACCATCACAAACAAGAACCCGCGTTAAACGCATCAGGTTTTCGATGCCATTCCAAGCCTGTGTCAACACATATACAATCTCATCCTGCGTCTCAACGCATCAGGTTTTCAATGCCATTCCAAGCCTGTGTCAACACATATACAATCTCATCCTACGTCTCAACGCATCAAGACATTGGCCATTACAACCCCGCGTCTCGACGCATCAGGGTGCCAAGAGTTCCCAAGCATGCCAAATTCCCTTCCATCTCAAAACTTCTTGATCGAGTACAAGTTCATTCATCAAGCTAAGAGTCTATATCATGCGGGTCAACAAAATTTATCACTCACAAAATGGCATTCAATGCAAGGCACATGCATTAAACAAGCATGCTCGCATTCGCCAAACCACAACGACTGACATTGAACAATCACATGATAAATTCACGAAAATTCATCCAATTCGAAACCAAATCATCTAGTAGAAGCCTATCCTCCTAACCAAGATTTAGAAACTCCTTACCTTAAGCTTAGTTCAGTAAAAATCTCCTTCCAAGCTCACCAAGTATTCGGCCCTAAGTGTTCAAAATAGGGCAACCGTAGAACCTAGGGGAATCCAACCAATTTCATCAATTTTTCTCGTTTAATCGTCGAACTACGAAGCATAAGCCTCAATAACATATCAATTGACATCCTAATAGGTTTCAACGATGAAATTAGGACTTGAAGACACCCCGAACAGCCCCCTAAGGTCTCAGTTTGCCCAAATCGAAACAGGGCAATTTCGGTTCTGCCCTATACTAGACTAATCAGCTCATAATTCATCCTTAAACCTTAATTTATCACTTAATCTACTTGCAAACATATATTTCTATGTATAATAGAGCCTCACCAAAATTTTTAGGGCGATTCGACGTCCGAAAGTCTCAAAACAGTCCCGGTTCTTCGAGTCCTACCGTTGGTCAGTTTTTACCCTTCGAAAACAACACCATTTCATCATCAAAACTCCATCAAATTTCACCAAACTTGTTATCTCAGCTCAGTATACAAGTGTACTATATGTTTACAAACTATCACCGAAAATTTGAAGCTAATCGGAGTCCTAACGAGGCTAAACGAAGACTTACCCTCGGTTTCACCCAAATCTGTCCAAAGTTGGGGAAACAACTGGTTGGAGCTCCTCCGGTGTCCAATGGCCGGGCTTTCACTTGAAGGTTGTCGGCAAGAGACGGGGCTAATGGCTGGTGGTCGGTACGAGGTTAGGTAGTTGTCGGAGGGGGCCGTCGAGAACAGCGAAGCTGGTGGTGAATCCTGGTTGGGCGAAAGCTCTCGGCAAGGAAGAAGAAGAAGAAGAAACGAAGAAGAAGAGGAAGAAGGAGATGGTAGAGGGGGTGTTTCGGCTGAAGAGAAGAAGCTATACATCACTTTTGATAGTCAGCTAATAAGAATGATAGGTTAAAAGTTAAGCAATTAATGTCAAACCACCATCTATTGACGCTTGCCCTCATATCCATCATTTTGCTCATCCAATGTCTACAATTACTCCCATTTTCAGCATCCTTGGGGGATGATTATTGACCAAAATGTCTTCATTCACTTATTAAGACAAAGCTAAACCTTGAGGGGCAAAATGATAATTTTGTTCTCGTTGTTCGAAACGTCGTTTTTTCAATTCAAATTTCCTTCGATGAGGCGATGTCCAATTCGATTAAAATGTTAGGATTACTGATTTTTCATTTTCCAATTTCGAGATTCGTCCTTGGGTCATTTCTCTAACAGATGAAATTTTCAGAATATCTCAAACTAACGGGTAGTTTTTGCAGACGTTACGCGTATCGACTCTGTGATTTTCATCACACTTAGGGTTCGTCGGTTCATGGAGAATTTGATTGTCATGTGATTGGGAGGGTCTATTACTAGTTCTGACGGTCTCAATTCTCATTGTTCAATTTAGGAAAATTTTACAAATTATACGTTGGTTAGGCGGCATCACCCGCGCTCTAATCGTATAACTCTAGCAATGCACTCCTTAATCGTTCTTAGATCAGCCTTCAATGGTTGTAAATATTCCCTCGATAATCCTTATGGTCAAAGTGTCATTTCCTATTCGAGTCCCCTAAGTCCACGTACCTTGTTTTGCGTTAGCCTTTTTCTTTTGATCATTTAACTCAAAATTGATCATATCCGAGCGAAATAAGGCTGAAACACATCGTTAAATTCGAAATGACAGGAAAATCAGAATGTCACATTGCCATAGACCAAAATACCTTTCTAATTAAACTTAGAGAAATGAGCTCATCTCGAGGGTAAATGGGTAATTTTCAATTTCAGTCCAAAGTTTATTTTTCTACTCACTTTCGAACAAACCATAAACTTAATCGACCTTGACGGCACGACGTCCAATTTATAAATGTTGGAATCCTTGAATATCCGTTGCCCAAGTTCGAAGTCCAATTCATGGCCATTCTCGATCGATTGTGACTTCAATGTATCTCAAACTAACGGGTTACTCTTTAAGAGTTACACATAGACATGGCCATTGGAACCGTGGGCTCGGAACCAGCCCGTTGACTGGACCCGCGATTCCTAACCGAAATCGAAACCGGCCTTCGTGGGCCAGTTCCGGCTCCTAATTTTTCGGAATAGGCCCGGAACTGCAAACAAAAAAAAAGAAAAAGGGCAGCCCTCGCCCCTTGAGAAAAGCCATCCCAAGGTCCCCTGGCAAGCAGACGAGCCTCACCTGGCAGGGGAAGAAGAGCCGTTGCCCGCCCGCCTGGCCGGAGGAAGAGCCAAACGGCTCTTCCCCAGGCCCAACGGGCCTTCGGACAACAGTCCGAAGGCCGTTGGAAATTGCAACGGCCATCTTGACAACAAAAAGTCTATAAAAACCTTTCAACCCCTCTTCATTTTTCTCACAATTTCTCTCAATTTTTTTCAATACTCTCATCTCTTAAGTCTTAATCTCTCAAATTCTGTCAAATTCTCTCAATCTGTTATTCTCTCTTTCTTCTGTCTTAATTCTTTGAATCGACTTTCAGATCAATTCTTTCAAAAAATGGCAAGTAGAAGCAGAAATACTGGAAAGGAAAAGTGCCCGATAGGAGAATCTGATTATCATGTTCGTGAATATGATCCTCGTGAATATGCATGTTGGGAAGACGACGATGTTTTCAATCCCAACGTTGAGCACGTCCCAACGCAAAAAAAAATTATTCTCCTACTGGTGTCGAAGAAACGTCGATAGCAAAGGAGTTGGGACGGAAAAGCCGAGAATCCAACTTATGGCTACACTTCAACAAAGTATGGAATGAAAATGAAGTTAAGTTTGATATAAGTTGTCAATATTATCCACAAACATACAAACTTAGTAAAGGAGATGATTACGGAATATTTCGTTGGCATCTGATGAAAAAACATCCAAAGCAAGCGGGGGTCGACACTAGCCAACAACAAATTTCTGGGTTCGCCAATCCTAACCCTCATCCTTTATTTCATTTCACTAATGCACTTTATAAATAAACATTAGCTGAATATATTGCCCTTAAGTATGCTCCGTTCAATACTGGTGAAATTTTTAATTTTAGATATTTGATAAACATCGCGCTAGCTCCGCAAGCGCAATCTATTCCGAAAACTAAACTTAGACGCACACTTAAACAAGTTTATAAATAAACAAAAAAAAATGATTTGACAAGTTTTTTTGGAGAATTCAATGGACTTGTACATATATGTAGAGGTATTTGGAGTGATACTTGAAATATTAATTCTTATATGGGTGTCACATGCCATTTGATAGGTGATGATTGGGTTATTCAAAAAAGACTTCTTGCATTTCGAGTTTTTCCTGAAAGGCATACGGCCTATAATATTTATAGACTAATTATGAAAGTTTTAGAAGAATATGATTTGATTAATAAATTTTTTTCAATTGATTTTGATAATGTCACGCAAATACTGCTTCCATTCCAGAGTTAGAAAAAATTTATAAACCCTCTTTTGGCAGATAACTTTTTCACATTGGATGTGCTTGCCATGTTTGAATTTATATGTATATGATGGTTTACGATTTCTTGTGACTTATCACCATCTAATCAATAGTGCAATTAGATTTTTATGGAGCCGTCCTTATCTTATGAAAAAGTGGGGAAAATTTTGTAAACAAAATGAGAAAACGACAAAAAGGTTTCCAAAAGATATTCTGACTCATTAGAATTCTACCTACGAGATGTTTCTACAAACTTTTAATTACAAAGATTTATGATGTTCCTTTATTTTGAATACCGTTCTCGATATTGCTTTACTCCAGCAACATTGAGACGTTTGCAAAAAAAAAATAGATTTTTAAAAGTTTTTAATGATGCTACTAATACTTTATCTGGTATTTATTATCCAACTACGCATTTATTTTTAATAGAGTATGTTAATATTGCTAGTGTTTTTAATGAATATGAAAAAGATACTGAATTAGTTTCGAGTATTTTAGTAATGCGAGAAAAATGTTTGCATTATTATTTGAACATTCCTCTTGTCTATTTAGTTGGTATTGTTTTCGATTCACATACTAAATTAGATGGTTTATTAGATTATCCGAATGCTTATTATTATAGTTATTTACATTTGAATGAAGCAATAAACATTTCAATTATGCAAACAGAGGTTAAACAAGTTATAGCAGCATTATATAATGAATTTCTAGTAGATATGGTTTAAGTAATAGTGGATATGGACCTGCCCAACATAGTGTCTCACAAAACGATGCGGGTATTTTACTTAATAAATGGTATAAAATGCTCATGAGTAGGTAAAAAAACATAAAGGGACACCAACAGGTAGTATTTCTAAATTAGAAAACTATTTAACAATTGCTTTTGAGTTTAGTGATTCTGAACACATCGCGGATTTCAAGATTCTTGAGTGGTGGAAGAACCATTCAACTCAATTTTCATTCTTTCCCTCATTGCGAAACAAATATTAGCGACTCATTCTTCAACAGTGGCAGTTGAACAAGCATTTAACGCTGAAGGATTAATTTTGAAACCCCGCCATTCAAGATTAAGTTTGGAAAGTGTGGAGATTCAAGCTTGTGTCGATGATTGGATAAAGGTTTAAATTTTGATAACAAGAGCTGGATCGAGAACATGAATTCTTCAATGATGACTGTAGAGATACTACTGCCATCACAACAACGGGTAGTGACGATTGACGATGAGATAAGTTGGGGTTACCGAAGGTAATAGTACTATATGGGCTTTGATTCTTCTATCCTCAAGAAAATATGTAAGCGCTTAATGATAATTCATTAAGTTCAAACCCATTCCTCCTCTTTTTTTTTTCTAAATTTTATTACAATGTACAATTTAATTAATGATTATAATTTATAATTAATAAATTAATAAATTTATTTTTATTATTTTAAAAATAAAAAATTATAATTCTGAATCGGAATCAGAATCGGAACCGGAATCGGGAACCTGCCCGAAACGACCGGTTCCCCCTTTTGGTAACCGGAACCGGCTGTTCCAAGGAACCAGCCACATATAGTTACACGTATCGACCTGTGATTAACGTCACGTTCACATTTACTCGTCCCATGGTGACCATTGATTGTCACGTAATTGCGAGGATAAATCACTAATTCCGAAGGACACAATCATTAGAAATCAGTTTAGGAAAGTTTGTAAATTATACTATGGTCAAACGGAATCACCCGTGATTCAATTGTATAACGCTAACAATTCATTCCATAATCATTCTTGGATCGAGCTATAATGGTCCTAAACTTTTCCTCAACAATCTTTATTGCCAAAGCTTCGATCCATGGATAAGTTCTTAAGTCCACGTAACCGTTTCCTAGTTAGCTATTCCCCTTCTATTAGTCATCTCAAGAGTGATCACCTCTGAGCGAGATTTTACTGAAATACATCAATGAGGCAATTCATTCATTCATAACTTCAAAAAGGATCGGATTTCAGAGCGCCACAAAAACAGAGTTGGAAAATAAGATCTGGATGAAGAATCACTCTACCACCGATGCCAAAACCAAACAAGTCTCTCTCCTCCTCCCATCCGGTCGCCAGCATGTCCCTCGCGAACCTCCCTCCATATTCCTTCTCCAGTTCCTTTGCCTCTTCAATCTCGCCAGATCCGACAACTACAGACCCTCATCGACCTATTTGGCATGCTTCAATCCCCGAGCCCGGGCATCTTCTATTTTTGGAAGCCGACCATGCCCTATTGCAACTTCACATGCGTCACATGTGATGACGACAGCTCTGTCGTTGCCATCAACCTATTTGGCCGGTAGCATACCGTCGTCCTTCTTCTGGATTTCATTTGTATGTTGCCGTCTCTAGGATTCTTCAACCCAGATCTAGGCGAGGCCTCACTTGTGCCTAGTGAGCCTCACCCAAGTCTGGCGACGTTCGGCTTCCCTTCGGATGGGAGCGGCGGTGACAGGACCTCATTGGTGCGACCATCCCCATTTCTTTTAGATAATTTTTTTAGCTTTTTCAGTTTTTAATATAATTTAAATATGATTTCAAAAAATAAAATAACCGAAAATGCCATGTAAGATAAAAAAATTAATTTAAAAATGACACGTTAGCATTTTTCGTTAGAGAAATTAACGGTGTTAATGCAAGGACTCAATTGAATTAATTTGAAAGTTCTAGGACTTGATTGTACTTTTCATAAATTTTAAGACTTAATTGCACTTTTGTCATAAATTTTAGGACTTCTAGTGAACGTATTCCTTTTTATTTTTAAGGCGCAAGTAATAATCATTCTATTTTTATATATTTCTTTTTTTTATTCCGAAAACAAATTTAGAAGAGAAATATGTTTGGTAGAATAATTCTATTGTTTATTTGACAAATTCTTAGCCTATAAATAAGTTTAAAACTGAAATGAGAAGTAGAGCTTTTCTACTTTTCTATCATTTATTTTCTCTCTCATGTGTAGTCTTCCTCTCTTTCGCGTCTCTATCATCGGCCATCGAAAGCTAGTTCATTGGTATTCACTGGTCATCAATCATCAACCGCCGGTTACACGGCTGTCGATCGAGGCCCGGCAACCATAGAAATTTGTTATTGTTATCAAACAGATTCTATTCTAGGAATAGAAATATTGTGTTACTGTCAAACGAATATATCTGCTTAGAAACTCATTAAGGAAACAAAAATAGAAAAATCTATTTCTGATCAAAAATAGCTTCCGAAAATAGAATGGTTATCTTTTGCATCCTGGAGTATAGATAAAAGCAGGAGAAGGGATAAAGGAGAGAGGGCAATAATGCAAATAAAATAGGATAATTGAGGCCATTGTTAACATTAGAGGTGAGCATGATTTCATATTAGAATTGAGAACCAAAAACTTGGATAGGTGTTTCTTCGTCCTGTTCAAAGTTCTAGTAAGACTTGGTTTCATTCCGATTTCTAGCAATTCATGGTGGAACTGGAAATCAAGAACCGGCCCTAATTTCAAACTCATTGGCTATCTACTCTTCTTACCTTGTGTGACATCACGAATGTTCCCACATTAGAAGCAACTAAAAAAATAAAGTGAAACCTTTCGACCTATTTTTTAAGGCACTTCTAGAGGAAGCTATTAAGAAGTTTTCTGGATGATACAAAGAAATAATTCTTCAATTAGAAGTATGAAAGTCAATGCTAAGTCAATTAAGTCAACGACAAGTCAATTTCTAAATGGTAAAGATATTGTCATTTTCAAGCAATTAATGATAGTATAAGAAGAATGTCATTTTTGTAGATAAGATCAATGTTGCTTTAATTAGTAAAGTCAAAGAAAACATAAATGCATTCACATTAGCTATAAATGAGTTCACATTAATAAGATTAATAAGATAATATCAATGTCGCTTTCATTAGCAAAATCAAAGGAAACATAAATGAGTTCGCATTAGCTATAAATGAGATCACATTTTAAAGATTCATAAGATAAGATAAATATTTCTTTTAAATAATTAATAGAAGGACGAGATCAATGTCGCTTTCAAGTAATTAATGTTAAGATAAGATCAACGTCGCTTTCAAGTAACTAACGTCGGGTTAAGATCAATGTCCCTTTCAATAACAAAGTCAATAAACTATAAATGAGTTCATACTTTAGGATTAACAAAATCAACAACCTATAAATAAGTTCACGCTAAATGATTGACAAAATATAAAAAAACTATAAATGAGTTCACACTATAAGATTCACAAAGTTAACAAAACATAAATGAATAAGCACTAATAGGATTGACAAAGTCAAGAAAATATAAATGAGTTCACACTAATATGATTGACAAAGACAAGATATTATAAATACATTCATATTTGTAGAAAAATTTAACGAGCATGGCCATTAATGAAGTAACTTGTGAGAGAAGCTAGAAAACTACTATAAATAGGGGTACGGTTTCCTTGTTTTCGACATCCACCAACTCTCTCTCTCTCTCTCTCTCTCTCTCTCTCTCTCTCTCTCTCTCTCTCTCTCTCTCTCTCCACCCCATGCCAACTTCGCTCCCTCATAGCCGCACATATGCCACCATCGTCATGTTGTACTGCCTCAAGCCATCCGCCTTTCGCGCCGCCTTGCCCGTTACCGTCACGACGCCGCCGCCTCACTGCCACCATCATTGTGCTACTTCTTCCTCTGTCTTAGTGATGCAGGGCATCAGATTATAATACCAATGATCCCCATGTCGTCATGAAGACAATCGACTATGAGTGACGATTATAAAGTTTCGACTCTTTCCTTTTCAATAAGATAATTACTTTACCAAATTGATTTCTACTAATTCCATGGTGATTCACTAGATTGAGTGCTGATAGATTGATTGAAGATTCAAAGGCATATTTAAGATGTGATTGATTGCCAATTTGATGATCAATCAATGAAGATGTGATTGATTGCTGATTTCAAGCTTTATCTTGATTGACTACTAATCTGATGATCAATCAGATGTGATTGATTACTTATTTGATGATCGATCAATGTAGATGTGATTGATTGTTGATTTCATGCCTTATCTTTGATTGATTACTTGCCGATTTGAAGGCCAATCAATTACATATCAATTAGTCGCTAATTGGACTTGTTTCCTTTACATTTAGAAGATCTTTTAGGGGTTGTTAGTGACTGTTCAAGGCTGGTAGATGAGATTATTGTCTTTATTTCCCTTTTGCTTTGTCTTAGTCTCTCTATAAATAGAGAGGTCTTCTCCATTATAATAGAGATCTGATGAATGAATGAGAGTTAATCTTTGTGAGTTAAATTGTTTTATTTAGATTCTTTTAACCTTGGAAGTTGGATTCTTCCTCAGTGGTGAAACCAAAGGCCCTTTAGCCTTGGGTGGTGGTTTTCCTTTAAACCATGGTGGTGAGCTTCTATCACAAATTTCGATTTTGATTCTTGGATGATGGTGTTTCCTTTAGGTCTTAATTTGATTGTATCATTTTTCATCCTCACACATTATGTTCTAATCCCCTTTTCATTAAAAAAATCACTCAAAACACAATTGCCCGCCTCACGTACGCATCACTTAGTTTGGGTTTCATTCGTTAATTGTAGTGAGAAATACGGTAATCCGGTGAAAGAGAAATGGGATTTCTATTTTTAACATGATAATATCATTGCAATAATGTCAAAGGATTCAGTTAAATGTGAGAGGGAGGAGTAAGGGACGCAAAGCGAAGTTAATTGAGGATCAAAAGGGATTTGTAGAGGCCAACTAGGCCGAGAATCAATCTAACCCATAGAACCGGCTCAAGCTAGATAGGCATAAACCTGTCCCGATTCGATTCAGTTCAAACCGACCAGGCCGGGCAGGATGATACCAGGCTCCGCCGGGCTGATTCAACGGACCATAAGTCACTTGAACAGTCTCATGTTTCGTCTCTTTTATGTTGACTGAATCCTGCATATAACGATTATAAGAAAAGACATTAGAAGTTTAGTGTTTTTCATGTTCGCTCTATTAGTTGGACTCTAAATTTTATTGTTGTAGTTTTTCTTTAGTACCCTATTATCTGATTGTTTGTGATGTCTATTGGACTGAATGATTAAATGACTGCATAGTTGTTCGGCTAGATATTATACTTGTTCAGCTATTAGCTCATCCATATTTGGGGAACATCTTTCCATATATTTAGGTAATGCATTGGATCGAGCCCTGAAGACGATTGCGAAGATGAGGCTCGTCGAAGACATCATTGGGATGGAACTAGTTCCCATGTCTTATAGTTTTCCTTTTAAATCTTTGAACTTTTGTAAAGAACCTTCTAAAAGGTATATGCATTTGTATATAAATTGAAGTTTTCTTTCAAGTCTTTGTTTATAGATTGTGTGTTTATCAAGTTTATGAACTCTATGAAAAGCCTTGCCCTTAGAGTGTCGTGCCTGCCTTTCTATTCGTTTTATACATGCATTTGTATTCTTTTTATTTCAGTCTTCTGCATGCGCATCTGTACTACTATGTACTATAATATTAGAACAGAACGCCTAAGGGAATGAGTAAAGGACGGTCCCTCACATGAGTTGGTGTTAGAGCAGTAGGGTCAAGGGCTAGGGCCTTACATTAAGTGTAGGGATGAGTGTATAGAACTGCTAAGAAACGACGGAAATCGAATTATATCGAGGTATAAAGGACGAACCACCAGCCGACAATACAGAATGAAAGGATAGTACGGTCATCGTCAAGCCTTAAAAATAACACAAGCCAAAGATTTAAAAAAATAATAAAAATAAAAAACGAGATTTGATAGAAGCTCAGCACTGCGGTATAAAAACTACGCCACTAACCGAGGATAAAAAGCTTTTGGCTCACCATCCAAAAGTAATACACTTTCCAAAGATAAAATGCCGAAGGGTTTGTAATTCAACTTCTCATTCTTTCGATCAAGTCTACGGTACAATGGACAACTCTCCTCATTATATAGAGGGACCCGGACATAAGAAATAGCAAACTTATAAATGATATGGGGACTTGATGACATAGGGACTCCACGAACAGTAAAAACTCATGGGGACTAAAAAGTAGTTGAAAACCTAGAAAGTAAAAAAAATAAATAAAAATTAAATGACAACTAGAAACTATAAAGCAATAATGACATGGAGACTTACACATATTTTTAGAGATAATCATCCTGCGAAATCTCCAAATAATCAAGGGAATAATCTAAATTAGTCCCTCGTCGATCTATTATTGGTTTGAAACAAAATTAGCAACTATCTTACAGAAATCGAGTTTAGCCGGCTAGGTCGGCATTCATTACTCCATAGTCGGCTACTTGGGTGTAAGCTTTTGTATCGGCTTCTCCAGGATCAATCTATAACAGCGAGTTGTAACCGAAATAGATTTTGACCTGAATGAACAACATAGTTTTTGGACTAGTCAACGGAACTATTTCTGAGCTTAATAATTGCTCTAATGTGTTAGATGCTCCCGCATCACGAAACATAGTCTCTTTTTATTTTCAAATCTCCACCTATTTTGTTTGTTGATTGTTTACCGGCCATCTCCAACCTCATGTGCATATCTTCAAGTTCAAATGAAGATATATTATTGTCTCAACAAAACTCTTAACTTCAATTTCGGCTAAGTTAACCAAAATCATCAAATCCTACTAATTGCTCTCTGAATTTTCAAACTTACCCAAATTGATTGAACAGTTATTTCAATGAACATCTTTGGTAAAAAAAGTTGTATAACAAAAAAAAAATGTTAGACCATGGTACCAATCCTGAAACCTATGACGGTGTAGGCTTCACTTTTGAAAGTATGCAATATGGGTTCCATATTCTAAAAAACGAAGAAGTTGTCCTGATGGGTGGGTTCCGGTTTCCAAGTGGAACATGTAAGGAATCTGGAATCGCCCAAATCTATAACGAAAAAAATATTGTATTTCCAGAAATATATTTCGAAAAGTCAATTTTTAGAAAAATGGCAATATTTCTTTTTGCTGACACCTAAAAATGAATTGAAAAATATTTTTTTGTCGTTTGAGAAGAAAATCTCGTTTTGATTATTTTTAAAATAGACATAAATTACTTGGGCATTAGTGACTTGCTTATCGATAGTCAAGGAACTCAGCACGAGCACCAGGATCTCAAGCTCAAGTCCCGGCTTTTGGGCATGAGTATGAACACTGGTCTTAGGTCAACTGAAATCGAGCCTAAGAATCTAGTGCTCATGCTAGGCTCTGTAGCGCCTTGACCCAGGTCCTCGGCACCCGAGACTGAGTCCCCGACGCCTGGCTTGGGTCCATTGAGGCCAAACCTAAGACTCCGGTGTTGATGCCTAAGCCTGCATGCATCGAGGATAGGCCCAAGTTTCGATGTCGTTGCTTGTGCATGGCTCTATTGAAGTCCTACCCCAGACCCCGATTCTTGGGACTATGACCGAGTCCCTAGGAGTCAAGCTTGAGACTTCGCTACTGATGCCCACACCTGGGTCCATTGAGGTCGAGATCAGGACCTGAGGCCCATGCTCGGGTCCATCGAGGCTAGGCTCCAATCCCTAACACTTATGCCCGAGTGCATTAAGATCGGGCTCGCAACCCTAGTGCCAATGCCCAAGGGCTAGGCCAAGTCTCTGATGCGCAAAACTCCGGTGCCTAAGCCTAGGTTCATTCAGGCTGACCCCAATACCATGGTATCGATGCTCAGATCCCCGCAGCCATGTCCTTCGAGGTTGAACCCAGACTAAGAAGTATTGACACTCCCTAGGGGCAACGGTGTCGTGTCGGACGCATGTCAAACATCAATTCGCGTCTGGCATTTTTAGACACATGATTGACACATGATCAACAATTGTCAAATATCTGACACGTGGTCAATGCTTAGGACACTAGAGTGATACGCGAGTCATTTTAACATCCTGTTCCAACATGCACGAGGTCAATTTTAAATATTTTTAATAAATTAGGGGTCACAATGTTAATTTATCAAAAATATTTATACTTAAGCTATGTAACGAGCAACCCCAAAATTAATATACCTAGCTAGCTCCAAGAAAAACTTAATCATGAATCCCTAACAGTAGAAGAAGAATAATAAACTCATCGCTGATGTTTTTATATATACATAATAGTTCATCACATGTATATAAAAATATAAATTTAATATACAATGTATCCCAACGTATTGAGATTTTCTATTTTTTAGAAATGACATGTCGATGTGTCGTGTCGCTTGTCTATACAACTTAAAATCCAGGTCCCCGGTACCCGAGCCCATGTTCATCAAGATCGAGCTCGGGACCCCATCACTAGGGATAAGGCCCCAGTGCCCAAGACCTCATTGCTAGCATCCCGAGTCCTTGGCGTCCACATCAAGATTCTCAGTGCCTATATCTGAGTCCACCGAGGCTTGGCCAAGGTCCATCAAGGAAAGGCCAGGGTCCCTAGCGCCCAAACACACGTCCTCGACAACAAGGTTGGAGCATGGGCAGTCGGATCTCGAGCCTGGTATACCTAGGCATGAGCGTTGCAAACTCGATACTAGGTAAAGGTTTAGGATTAAGTTGACAAAATTGAAAAGTTTATGACAAAATTTATATTTATACAATAAATTTAGTGTTGCTTGGATAATTTCCCTATTTAAAACTCTATGCGTATAAGTAATAATAGTTTCTTTTGATGTTAGTCAAATTATCTTCTTTATTATAAACACTGAAATATAATCTACAGACGAGGATATTCTTGTCCCAAAATGAGCAATTAGCTATAATTCACCTAAACTAGCTGGTTGAAAAACTTGAGTCACTTAGGGCTTGTATGGATCGTAGTGTCACACTCCGAACCCGACGAGCACGCGAACATACCACCAAGTCGTTGATCTTCAATATTCTCCCAGGGTCCTTCGACCCATAACTAAACAAATCCCTTATTAACCGGAAGCGAGAAACAATTCCATTCGATTAAATAAGAGATGACTCAGGACAAGGGTACTTCTCCTCATGAACTCTTAATACAAAATCAGATATTACGATTCTATCTTCAATACAATAGGAAATTCTTAAAACCACAAAAGAGTAAATCCATTTATAGACAAATTCTTCTTTACATATACTAATCCTTGGCAAACTTGGGGTTTCATCGCCTAGAACTTGAAAAAGTTAATCCCCCACGAGGTGGATATAAATCTCAGCAAGTAAAATATAAATCTAAACTTGACCACAGTCCTTTCTGACCACCAAAACGATACCAAATGCAGAAATTCATCAATGCAATGGCACAAGACATTCGTAAATCAAGCATCTCGATAAAATAGGCATAAACCAAAGTCACAATCATACATACTCAACCTTATAGGTTCAAGCTTCAAGCACATAGCATATGAATAAGCACACATAACTTTAAAAATCATCACAGTCATTCATCGCCTAGGCTATCAGGCCGCAATGTACTTTTCTGGGCACTTTGGCTAATTGATATCACCGGGGCTCAAAGCCAATCAATATCACTAGGGCTCATAGTCAATATGTACTACTAGGGCTTACAGCCAATCTGTACTATTGGGGCTCACAGCCAGTTGATACCATTGGGGCTCACAGCTAATCGGTACTACTAGGGCTCACAGCCAATTAATATCACTAGAGCTCACAGCCAATCAGTATCACAATATAAACATCATCCAATTGCATCAAGCAATTCAAGCCATAGGTTTCACCAAGCACTCAATTCATTCAACCAATCTATCCAGTAGTGTCCTAATGTTCAAGTATGGGTTTAAGGAACACTTACCTCTGATCGAATAGCAATAAATCCAAATCAATTGATACTTCCCAACTCAGCAAGTCTACGGCCAACAAGGATCATGCACCGTCCTAGGGAATTTCACCAAGTTCCGGAATAAAAATCAATCGAATCTTAATTCCCTTATATTAATATCTCAATAGCCAAAGAAATCAACATTCAAGGGTGTCCTAATACCCAATTAAAGACATGGCGACACCTCCACAAACTCAAAAAATGCGCAGTTCAATCAGTCCTTTAACAGGGCAAAATATAACTTAAGTTTCGCGCACAATTCAGCACTTAAATCACCTCTAATCTCCAATCACATACTTCTCAATAATATCTCATATAATATCTTATGATGTCTGTCATGCCCCGAACCCAGCAAACACGCGAGCATCCCACTAAGCCGTTACTTATTTAAGCTCCAACATCCAACGGCCAATAACTTATAACTCTTTTCAAAATATGCACGCGAAAGCGATACCAACTCCAATCATATAAATACAACAACAATCGATGACTTAGGACAGATACATCAAAATTTCGTTAATTCATTTTATCACAGGTTCAATTCATATTGGTTCAATTCATATTCCACCAATCAGAAGGACAATCTCATTATCACAAAAGGCAAATCCATTCTAAACTCAATTGGCCAACTATCACTTCAAATGTCAATCCTTGGCAAGCTGGTGCTTCCTTCGCTTGGAACCTGAAAAATGTAAGCCCCCACTGGAGTGAGATATAAATCTCAGTAAGGTGGGTCCTAACCCTAGGTTAGGCCAACCGTCCACTCAGGTAGTCATCTATTTCAAAATTTCACACTCATAGTCATACAGGCGCCTCAAGCGCAAATCAATAAAATAACAACATGCAGATGACAAACATGCAATGATAACCTCACGTCTCACTTAGAAGATTATGCCTACTCGACCTGCCAATTCACCACATCCACTATTATCCGCCTGCCTCAATCTCTAGCCCGCGATTAAATCACATCAGGCTCGGTCCGTGTAAACGCATCAGACCGTCATCGGCAACCCTTGTAAATGCATCAGGTTCCGATGAATCTTCAGGCCAATATCACCATCTCGTAACTCCATCCCGCGAATAGTTCGCATCAGGACCGTAGCTATCTCAATCCCGCGATCTCGTCGCATCAGGGCGCCACACAATATCAACTCCACCTTGCGATCTCGTCGCATCAGGGTATACATCTCCTGCCCCGCGTCTCATACGCCTCAGGGCCTTTCCATCCCGCGAATAAGTCGCATCAGGACCGTGGCTATCTCAACCCCGCAATCTCGTCGCATCAGGGTGCCACACATCATCAACTTCACCCCGCAATCTCGTCGCATCAGGGCATTCTCACACTTTCGTCCCGCGAATAGTTCGCATCAGGACCGTGGCTATCTCAACCTCGCGATCTCGTCGCATCAAAACACCACGCAATATTAATTCCACTGCGCGATCTTGTTGCATCAAGGTATCCATCTACCGTCCTGCGTCTCATATGCCTCAGGGCCACGCCATGTCATGCTCATGCCACAACCATAACTCATACTATGATTTCTAATTCATTTGCACACACGATACCAAGTGCAAATTCAAGCGCAATTCGAAAACTCCGTGGCATGCCAAGCAAATCAATGATATGCGGACATGATAAACAACTCAGGCATAAATAATATCATACACAATCATCCTATAACATTTTAGGATATAATGGAAGTTACCCCCTTGGACAAATTCTCATAATTCAATCCATTCAACCCTCGACTCACCCAATTGAGTCCAATCTTCCTAGCATAAGGTTAGGAATTCCCTTACCTTTGATTTGCCAACACAATTTACTCCTTTTGAGCCCCAAAGTTTCAGTCCTCAATATCCACAACCGGACTTGTCGCGCAACCTAACAACATTCAACCACTACCATCAATTTTCTCACTCAATTCCTCAATCCACGAACCCCCATCATCCATATCCTAACCCTCATCATCTAATCAAGTATTAAACATCAATTTGAGGTTCAAAATCACCCGCTCTTCAATCCACCAAAATAGATCTTGCACAGAACCTACCCGGTTCAATTCGGTTCTGTACATACCATGCACTATCTGTCCTAAATCAACTTCAATTCCATCATTTAACCCTTATCCTACCTCCTAACATGCCTATCTAAGGGCTCACCGAAGTTTTGAAGTCAATAGATCGCCGAAAACTCGTCGAACGTCACCGGTTCTTCCCGAGTCAAAATCTGGAAATTTCTAGGCAAAATATACAAGGTCGGTTCGTGCTCAAAAAATTATCAAATAAATCCATAACTTTTACCACAGAACCCTACATATGTCTACTGAGTCTCCACAAAATTTGAGCCCAAGATTTCAAGATTTCGACCATCAAAAGAGTCAAAAACTGGACCTACCTCAGGTAGAGTCAGTTTCCGTCGACTCCCAGGAAAACTCTTGGCCGGAGCTCCTCGATACTCCAAACGACTTGATTCCACTTTGAGAAGGTCGACAAGACATGGGGTTAGGTGTGTGTAATTGGCACACCGGCAGGTGGTGGCCGGAAGTGGCCCTCGTAGGCAGCGAACAGCAGCCCCTGAAGCTGTGGCCGGCTAGCAGAAACTGGAGGAAGAAGAAGATGGGGTTTCGGTGGTTGAGGGGGAGTCTTGGCAAGTCAAAGTGAGGTGAGGAGAGAGAAAAATTTGTTATATACAAGGCTTGAGTCAAATGGAAGAATGGTAGGTGTGGAATGGTAGGTTTGACCACTCAATGGTTGATCTTGTGACACTTGGCATTGTCTTTTCCCATAGAGATCCAATGGCTCTCCTTTAGTCTTCATTTTCGGCAGCCATGGGAGGGTGTAATGTCCATTATGCCCTTCTTCAATTGCAGGGGCAAAGTTCTAAGCTTGAGGGGCAAAACGGTCATTTTACCCCCGACGTCCTGAATATTGTTTTTCTCAATCCAGTTATCTCCGATAGGGCGATGGCCAATCCAATTATAATGTTGGAATTCTTGATTTTTCATTTTCAATTTTCAAAGCTCATTTCTGATGATTTTCTCTATCAGACATAGTTCCAGCCTATCCCGAATCAACGAGCAGCTTTTGCAGACATTACGCGTATCAATCCCGTGATTCATATCACATTTAGGGCTCGTCAATTCGTGACGGTTTTGGTTGTCATGTAATTGTGAGGGTCTATAGCTAGTTCCCTCGACAATCCTTATGGCCAAAGCGTCGTTTCCTATCTGAGTTCCCTAGGTCCACGTACCTCGTCTCGCGTTAGCTTTTTTCTTTTGGTCAGTTTACTCGAATTGATCAGATTAGAGCGGAATATGACTGAAATACATCTCTAAATATTCACTTCTCATTAATGAGTCTGAAATTGACTGGAAATCAGAATGTCACAATGTCTCACTAATCATTTCAAAGCCAAAACACCCCTTATTCAACCCTCAACATGCTCGGTTCTATCGGAGTACCAACAGAGCAGAATCGATTTTGGCTTAACCCGCACAAATCAATCCATAACTCAATCCTAAACTCTAATTCCTCACGAAATTAACTTGCTAAAACCTTAATACACATGTTAAGAGAGCTCACCGAAAATTTGGAAACAAAATAATGCCACAAAGGCCTCCAATCGTTCCGATTCTCTTCGATGCACAGGCGGTCAGATTCTGCCTTAAGTAAACCGCCTCAAATCAGCCATGGAAACTCATCAGAACCCAAATGAAATTATAACCACAACTTAGCCAATTTTAATACTATGAGTGTAGAAGATCTCACCAAAAATTTAGAGTCATTTGAAGTCTTGAAGCCTCCAAAAACGGACTCTCTCCAAAACTAGGTTAGAATCTGATCTCGCCTGACCTTTGCCCACTCAAATAGATCTATGAAACAAAAGGTTGGGTTAAATTAAGCTTATAATATTATTCTAGAACCACAAGACAATACTCTTTTAGATGGTAGTGGTTTTACCTCAATCCAATATCGGATGAAAAAGTTATGACCAGAGGAAGAGAGGTGGACGAAACTGGTCGAGTTGAGTCTGTTCGATCGAGAAAGAGAAAGAAGAAGAAGAAGAAATGGAGAGAGAGGATAGAGAGAAGGTCACGGCATGTGAAGAAGAGGGAGAGTGAGCTTCCACACAAATAATTAGTGAATAAAGTGACAGGATTGGTAATTAATGCTTAAGTTCTCCTTGGTTGACACATGTCAAAGCTTTTAGAAGGTCTTTGTCATCCATTGACTCCTTTGACCAATCCTTCGTCAAATTTTCGGCAACTCTTGGGAGGTTCAAATGACCTCCATTAGTTTTTAAGGCAAAGCCAAAGGTCGAGGGGCAAAATGGTTATTTGGCACTTTTCGTCCGAAATTGCACTTTTCAACTTTTAAATTGCTCTTGATGAGTTGACGTCCATTTCAATTCAAATGTTAGAGTTCCTAAATGTCCAATACCCAATTCTCGAGGTCCAATTTCATGTCGAGCCCTCGTCGACTGTAAATTCTAGTTTATCTCAAACTAACAAGTGACTCTTGCAAGTGTTACGCATATCGATCTTAGGGTTTCTTAAACTGTGGCAACTTTGGTTGTCATGTACTTGTGAGGGTTTATCGCTAGCTTCTGCGATCCTGATTGTCGGAGTCTGATTTAGAAAATCATCGTAAATTACACATTGGTTAAGCGGAATCACTCGCGTCCCAAAGTATAACACTAGCAAGGCATTCTATGATCGTTCCTAGATCGATCTCTACTGACCCAAAATATTTCCTCGACAATCTTTATGGTGAAAGTGTTATTTCTCATTCAATTCCCCCGGTCCTCATACCCGACTCCGCATCAGTCTTTTCCTTTTGGTCAGATAACTCGGGAGTGGCTAACTCCGAGCGAGTTATAACCGAAACACATCGATCGATACCTTCATTCCATAGCTTCGAGAGGGTCGAAATTCGGAATGTCACACGTAGCCAGGGAAATTATTTCTATTCCAACAGTGTTCTGGGAACATTTTTGAACAAAAAAGCGTATGGTTCAAAAATGTTCCAAAAGTGTTGAAGAAACAAAAAAAAAAAAACTTGATTTTGAGTTCTGTACTACTTTGAAAGTGGATTGCCAGCGGACTACACTGCTATATCGATGTTGTAAGCATTGGTAGCTTGGAACTGTGTCTCGTTTAGTGTTAATATTGTAATACATCTGCAAGGACTCTTAAATACAAGGTTGATGATTCTTATGGGACTAAAGATTACTTCATAAGGATAGTAGAAACCTTAAGTAAGAAGTTTGAAAATCATACCCCGATCATTCAGACAGTTTGGGTCCATAGATAGATGGTGACCATAACTTCTTTTGTAATAAAAAAAGATCACATAAAGAAGCTGTTAATATAGAGCTTGGTCGCCTAAGTGTAAGCATACATGTAATGATTCTTTGGCTTTGATTCGTGAATCCAATTATCAGAAGCCTCATCCAATTCATGGAGGCTAGATAAAGGTATAATCAATTGTATTGTGTTCACCTTTTGGGGATTCATGTGAAACAACAACAAAGTTGATGTTGACTTCGTGGGAAATGTCTTTTTAATTCCAGTTTCTAGTTTTGACTTGACATTAAGGAATGCGTTTATTGTACTTTCCTTGGATATGTGCATGTTGCGACCTAAAAATTCTTCGTCTTTTCAGGCTAATGGATTACCAAGTTGTGAGACCTAGCTCGGAGTCTCCCAAATCCATACCAATTCACGACTTATGGTTCAATCATTTCATGCAAAATATTTTCATTCGGAGTCGCCACCAATCTATTTACGGCAGGTCGATTAGACACCTAAATAAAGCCTTGAAAGAAATGCCTTATTCATGCGAACCAGAGATTATAAGCCCAAGGACTTGGTTACGCTAGCTTAAGCGCCTTTTCGGTACCTTTCTTTTTCATTTTTTTTAAATTTTCTGAGCAGGTTTTGATTGTCTCTTCTTAACTTAACTCTTAACAAAAGAAATCCATGCGGTTATACAATCAACATTTTTTTTTTGTGAGGATTAACGACACATAAAATAAAAATAAAAAAATTGCAAAAGCAAAAAGCTCAAAAAGAAACAAATCGTAGTTGAGAGAGAGTGAGAGTGCTTTGTCAACTCATTGTGCCTTGGAGTCTCCATGCCTGCGTGGCCACCAATTCTCCGAGAATCGAAATCAATATAATCCACAGCAAGATACAAATCGAGGGTTCAGACACAACATTACGATATTTTAAAATAATTGGTCATCTTGCGATATAATGTTGGAAATTGACGCCCAAATAAGGGCTAAATTAGCGGATTTCCATAATTGCGATAATTGACAATTAATAAGATTTGTTTCCTATTCCAATCGAGAGAGTAAGAAAGAGAAGATAGTCTTCTCTCTTCGGAACATACGTTGGTTCTGACACCACAATAGACAGAAAAACTCTCTCAAAACACTCCATGGATATTCTCTCTCAACGTACGATCGATCGACAGATCGAAATCATTTATCATCTGAAACTGGGGTTCTTAATCTGTGGCTATCGAGGTAAGTTTATTTTACGTGATATACTTCTCCGATCAGTGATTCAAGTTTGATCTCAAGTTTTGATGATCCAGTACAATCAACGTATACGACGGTTTGATTGACATATGATTGCAATCCGCACTTCGTGTTTATGGGTACGTGGATCTATTTAATTCCGCTTCGATTATAGATCTTAATTAGCAATTGTAGGAATGATCCTTCACTAACGAATGTCATAATCGCAACCAAATATTTGACCATGATAAACTCAAATATAATTAGAAAAATGATCTGAATTTCATGCGGTATCTTCTATTCGGATAATGCCTGGAATAATAGTAAACCAAATCAGTCCAAGTGAGGAAGCAAAATATGAAAATTTAAAATTAGACTGAAAAAACACATAGTTTGGATATTGCTTTCCTGGTTGAACTCAACAAGTGACTGACGATCATGTGAAGCAATTGGTTCAGTGACGATGGTTGTAATGGAGGAGTACCCTCATTAGATCGTAATTGATGCTTCAGTCGGTATGGTTTCAACCAAGGATATCGTGAGCAGCATCAACGAGGAGATGAACTTCCCGATCTTTATGAGATAGAGGAAATTGAGCCAATAGCAATATATATATATATATAAGACTCCGTCATTAGCCAATGTCCTTCAAAAAGTAGTCACCAAAAGACTCATGAAAATCCTAGTGTCTCACCATTTGGCCCTCACAACTATACAACCCTGGTTCATCGTGCAAACACAATATTCTCCCCTTTTGACTGTTTTACTTGCTCAGCCTCCTCAGGTAAGTTGGGCTTAAAATCAATGTTTAGCTGAAAAGGAAGCAAACTGCCAACGTCAGAAGAAGGAGCCAGAAAAAAAAAATTTCTAGTGTTATAATTGCTGATCAATGACGTTTCCTCGACGGTGCAAATCTCAACGATGAAGTTTTCAATAGAAGTATCACAATGCGGGCTTAATCTGGCGATGTTCAAGGCTGTCCATCCAAGCTCATCTGCCACCAGTCCAATTAAATGTAGAAATTCAAATTAACCAAATAAAACTAATATGCAAATGATACCAATATTTTTAGTTTTATTATTTTTTGTCTAGGGACTAAGTTTAGTTCCTAATTTTATGCAAGCTTAATGACTGAAAAGGTAGTCAAAATTTAGATGTCAACAATGCATTTGCTCTTTTGAACTGAAAAAACAACGGAATTTTCGTGTTCTCTAAGTCAAATAAGATTGGATGTTGTAATATGTCCACTAGATTGTACAGATTGTGCTTAATTCCCAATAATACTTACGTAACTCATATAGCTAAAGGTTATTTTCAACAGACCTCTATCTAAAGAACAGTCTTACACATTGTGGAATAAAGGATTCGACCACTTATCTAGGGAAAGAGTAAGAGACTAATAAAGCTTAACATCTTATATCCGCATAAATGTGACCTAGAGACTTGTGTAGACTGCTCTAGAGGCAACGTGACCAAGATAAAGGAAAAAACTACAGTCCATAATTCTGACCTATTGGAGGTCATTCAAACTTGTATCAATGGACCCGTGTTGAAAATTTTATTTCAACACATTTATTGACAGCTTTTCCATAAGATTATGTGTACTTGATTAAGGAAAAGTCTGAGTCTCTTGAGAAGTTCAAGGTTTTCAGGCTGAAGTCAAGGAACAATTGGGAAATGTCATAAAGATTGTCGAATTAGACTGAGGTTGTGAGTATTGTGCTAGACATGAAAATATTAGATAGCTTAAAGAGCCATTTGTCATATACTTAAAATGATTCTCAGGTAGTAGTTAAGTTTACTATGTCTGAGAGTCTTAAACAAATGGTGCAGCCTGCACTCTCAAGAATGTAATGAGGAGTATGATTAGTGGAATATGTGTTTACACTAAAGCTGTTAACTATTTTGAGTTATAGATTGGACATAAATCTAGACAAACCATCTAAAGATTTGAGGCTGTCCTCCAAAGGTGAGGTTATATTGTCCAACATTGGGTAAGTCCAGGTCATTTAAAGGGATATTGGGTTGATAATCCCAATAGAGATACAAGAATCGTGGGATAACAAACATTGAAATTTCTAGAACTAATAATGTCGAAAGGCTGCTCATAGACTATTAAGGTTCAATGTGCAGTAAAGATACTGTGTCGTTTTTACCCTACCTATACAAATGATCATGGAGCATACTGCATCACAAATTGAGCCTATTGGGATTTAGGATCGTGTTATTTAAATAGATCCTAATGAAGTTTTTCAAGCTCCACAAGTGCATGATGAGGTTAAAGAAGCTCCACTTGAAAGATCTATCAGGCATGGATGACCAGTTATAATGTCAGACTATATAGTCTATCTAGAAGAGCATGATTGTCTGCTGTATGGTTGGTCCAGAAACTTATACAAAAGCTGTTTCTTATGCTCATTAAGATCTAGAGTTGGATGAGATAAAAGACGAGACACAGTCTATAAAGCATAATGGTGTTTGGGAGAATGTTGAATTGCTTGGGGTCATAAGCTCGTCGGTTGCAAATAGGTTTATAAGACTAATAGGGCTTTAAAAGGAAAGATTGAGAAGTTTAAAGGCAGACTGGTAGCCAAGATTTCACTCTGAAAGAAGATGTAGACTATAAAGTAACTTTTTTCTTTAGTTTCTCATAAAAATTCTTTCAGAGTGATCCTAACATTTGTAACTTATTTATTTTGGAGTTACACCAGATGGATATTGAAACTATCTTCCTTAACAGAGACCTTGATAATGAAGTCTATGGTAAAACCCAAAGGATTTGTAGCTAATGATTTAGGTAAGCTTATATGTAGATTAAGATAGTCTACCTAGGACCTCAAGCAAAGCTCCCAGACAATGACATTTGAAGTTTCATAGTGTTGGCACTTCATTCAGTAATGTCAAAAGTGAAGTGAATCAATGTATATATTGCAACGTCAGTGGGAGAAATCTTATCTTCCTATAGACTATATGTTGCTCGCAAGCAGTGACATTGGATTACTGCATGAAGTGAAACAAATATTGTCATGAAAGACCTTGGTAAAATGTCTTTTGTCCTAGGTATTAAGATCCGTTGGAATCGTTCTCACCGGATATTGGTTTTGTCTGAGAGGACAAAGGACTACGAGCTAATTCACAAGCAAATTAAAGACTTGCAACTAGTAGTGTATTTGGATTTAGACCTTATTAGTCATCTAAATAATAAGAAGTTGACAAAATGGATCATCTTTATGTTAGCATACAATGCAGTATAATGAAATAATAGAAAACGCAAATCTCTCATGGCCTCTATCATTCAAGCGGAGTTTTTAGCATGCTTTTGGGCTGCTACTCAGGTTATTTGCTCCGGAACATTGTTAGAAAGTTGATTGTATTTACTTCTACAGATAGACCCATACAATTATGATATGACAATGGCTCTGCAATGTTATTTGTCAATAACAACAGAGGTCTTGAGGGGTCTAAACATCTTGCTATTTGACCATAAAGGGACCATATGAGAATGGTGACTCTATAATAGAGCATAATTTCACAGATGATATGGTTGCAGTTCCACTGACTTAAAGACTTCACCCTTGTGTATTTGAATTGACATATCATTAAGATGGGCTTAGCGACGTCATTGGATGCGCTTATTCAGTGGGAGTTGTTTTCAATGTTTGCTCTAATAAAGTTACATTTGTGATTGTTACACTATGTAACATCTTGATATGTATCAACTCTATTGCATGCAATAAATTATTTGAGCTGAGTATAGTTGAAAACATCAAAATATGTGTAAACCTTGAGTAATGATTGTGGGCATTCAGTTACTAGCCTTAAGGATATGTCTTGTTACACATAAGGTAAGATTAACCATAAATTGAGACATATCGAGGTTCATTGGAAATATAAAGGTATTCTCTAGTGTACATAAGGTTTCATCGCACATAAGGAGAGAGAATGGTGCTTGACAAAAGAGATGACATATAAAGTGACTCTTTCATGAGGTGTCATTATTTGTCACACTATCATATTAAATCCATATCAGTAGAGTTAAGAACACCCGTCACCATAGATGGCTCTGCTTATTGGTTCATGCAGTTGCTATCATGATTCGATGTTTAAGACTCTAAGGGATCGGATTGGCCGTTAAGAAATCCTTAGACCAATATAAAGGCGCGCACTATAGTACACTTTCAAATAATATAGCCCGAGTGGGAGAATGTAAGAGTTTTACTGATATGGACTACATTAATTGAGATTGTCATTACCGTGTTACAGGATTAGTTCATCATTTTTGGGGTTGGTCTAATAAATGCGGGATATAAAGATTCTTAATGGGATTAATATGGGCTTGGCTAGTGTGGGTCTGAGTTCGGCCCAACCTGTGGTGATAGGGCTCATCTACAAAACTCTATATATATATGGCTAGGCCGCCTTTTCTGACCCTCATAACTTCATATGCCATACTAAAGTGTTGAATCACCAATGCCAGGCTTCTAAATAGTCATAGAAGGGAAGAGCTCGAGCCAGACAACCTGAGGACATCAAGATCACGCAGCAAAAGCGCGATGGATTCGAAATCAGGTACGCCGACCCTTTTCTTCTGTCGTTGAGTTCTCGCATTGAGCTCTCGTTTTCGACTATAGTGATCCTAAGGTGTCGTTGGTGACGACGGACGACCGTATGCACGGCTAACAAGCGATTCATCCATCGATGAATCATTGGTGTTTTTTGGAGAACTCTAGAGCGGTAGTCGCACGAAGGAAATAGTAGGAAGAAGGAAGAAAAGAAAAATAATAAAAATAATAAATAATAAAAAGAAAAAAATAATAAAAAGCAAAATATTTGCACAGGAAAAGAGGCGTAAAAGAGGAAAAAAGGCAACACAAATAATTAACATAATCATTTTAAAATAAAAATTTATTAAAAGGCAAGAGAAAATATTTTCTTTGCCAAACGGCGAAAAATACTTTCCAATTCATTTTCAGGTTTCAGTCAAACACTGAAAAATATGGTCATTTTCTTAGAAAACGGCTTCCCGAAAAATATTTTTCAAAAATGCTTCATTTTTTGCAAAATAAATGGAGCCTTAGATCTAATAGATAAACAATAGAAGGACATTCACTCGCCGGAATTTATCCCGCGACGAAATACCTTTCACTGAGTTAGTTCTTCGGCTTTTAAATGTGTGAGAAGAGTCCTGAGGTGATTCCGGATAGGAGTGATGAAAATCAAGAAACCAACAAGTGAAATTATGTAAATACAAATCGAACTGGAGTTTGACTCGACAAAAAAACATAGAAAATACAATTCTTATAAACGAACCTATGTATGCAAATTTAGACTGAGTTTGACTCAACGATGAAGCCTGAACATGCTTCGATATCATGTCGGGGTTTGGCTCGACGGCAATGTGTCTACGAAAATAGAAAACAAAAAAAAAAGTTGAATTTTGATTCAACAACGAGAATCTAAAAGTTACAGGTAAGAAAATTAAAGTGCAATGCGGCAAGTAAAAATAAAATGTAAATTTGTTTGATTTGTCAAGGGCTTTTTGGCGATGCTGGGTGGTGTTTATAATGGTTGAATAGTTAACCGATCCCTGACGGTTGTAACTTTTCAAATGGTCTTCATCGGCAGCTTCCACGTGTGCCATCTTGCATGAGCTGCCCGACCACGTCTTTGAGTAGAACTTGAATCTCCTCTTTTCGTCCTTTTCGATCGTGCCCACGTCTCTCACTTGATGCGATTCCCTTGACTAGGTGTTGAGACGATTGTCCTGGGGGCTTTTTTGACCGTCCGGTAGATATTCTTCTGCCGAATGTTCAGTCGATGACTAACCTTAATTTCTGGCGCTTATCTGCCCCTGATTATTTCGAATTCCTGGGCGGTATAGCATGTCGTTGGCGCCGAAATTGATAATCGTCTCAATTACCTTCTCATATTTGTCGGCCAGACACGTGGGATCAATGTATGCCATCATCAATTGGCATATCAACATTCTCCAGTAGGCTAGCCACTGCATGTTTTCTCCCCGTGACATGCGGGTGACTTGCTCATGGTCTGGTATTTTGCCTTGATTCCTTCCCTCCTGCTTTAGGCAAGGTTGGGGACTGACGAACTATTTTTGGTGTCCGCGCAAAGATAAATTATCCAGAAAATACACTGGCATATCCGAAGTTAAACTCATCCAAAAGTACAGAGTACTTTAAACAAGTTATAATATATGGGTCGACACTGGATAGGGTGAACAGTGCTTTGGGGAAGAATATGTACTGAATGTAAGCATAGAATGGCGGAAATAAAGAAAGAAAACGATGAAAAGTACTGCAATACACAAGTGATTTGATTGATTAATCTGTGAACCACCCAGCGTAACTCTCTTCTCTCCTCCTAGTACTTGTATCCCTTCACAAACAAGCTCTCAGAGGCCAACCCGCCAGCGCTCCCGCCGCCGTACTTGCCGAGAGTGGCCTCCGAGTTGGCCAAGCACCTCTCCAGGAACGCCTCCTGGGCCTTGCCGATGTTCACCTTCTTCCCTCCCCATGTCTTGAGGGTGCTCGATTGCAGCGCCCGCCCGAACGAGAAGGAGAGCGTCCACGGCCTCAGCACCTCCAGCTTATTCATCGCGTCCAGGTTCAGGGTCGCCTCTTCCTCGCTCTGCCCACCGGACAGGAACACGATCCCGGGGACCGCCGGCGGTACTGTCCGGCGCAGCGCCGCCACCGTGTACTCGGCTACCACCGCGGCCGGTACCTGAGCAAATGGTAACACAAATTGTGCTTCGAGTCTTGGTTTGGAACTGGTGTAACATGTAGTCACGTACTAAGGTGGTGACTAGTTTTGGACTCTGCCTATTCAAGAATCAGATATACCTTGGGGCTGTCAGAGCCTGGAGTGACCATGTTGGGCTTCAGAAGTGTGCCTTCAAGAAGAACATGGTGATCATTCAGCGCCTTGTAAATAGCCGCAAGCACGGTTTCGGTAGCGGCAGCGCATTTCTTGATGTCGTGACTCCCGTCGGTCAGTATCTCCGGCTCCACGATTGGCACCAGCCCATTTTCCTGACAAATGATGGCATAACGTGCCAGACCCTGCGCGTTCTGCTGGATGGACAGTTGCGAAGGCTCGTTAGGCCCAATCTTGAGGACCGCGCGCCACTTGGCGAACCTTGCACCGGCCTTATAGTACTGCTGGCAACGGGCGCCGAGCGAATCGAATCCCTGGGTGGTGGTCTCACCATTCGTCCCGGCCAATTCGACAGTGCCCTTGTCCACCTTGATGCCGGGGATCACATTGTTCTCCTGGAGGACCTCGACGAACGGCTTCCCATCGGACGTCTTCTGGTAGAGGGTCTCCTCGAAGAGGATGACGCCGGAGAGGTAGGGCAGGGCATTGGGGCAGGTGAAGAGGAGCTCGCGAAGGGCTTGGCGGTTCGACTCAATGTTCTCGACGTTGATGCTGGCCAGGCGCTTGCCGATGGTGCCCGTGCTCTCGTCCGCAGCCAGAATACCCTTGCCGGGGGTGGCGATGTACTTGGCGGTCTTGATGAGCTCATCTGAGGAAAGAACATTTCCCTTTCTGGTCAAGAATCAGATCATGTTGCAGATGGATTGAGATTGGTTTAATAGTAGCAGCATGCTTTACAAAGGAGACTACTCAACTGGTCTGCGGCATTAACATCAAAGAGAGAGGATTCGGTATAAGTAGGAAAAAAAGCACAGTTGTAGTTCCGCTAGAACTCGAAAGTTAATTGCGTGGAAATTTGAGTGATAAGTACCTGATGATAAGGTCACTTCTACCACCTTTAGAAGATTAAAGAGAGAGAGAGAGAGAGAGAGTACCTGCATACTTTCCCACGAAGGCAGACATGGTTTGGTAGCTTGGAGGAATAAGTGGGTAGAAAGGTACAGGTCGAAAGAGCTAAAGCAAACTCTCACTGCCCTACAATCTTATATGGAAAGAAGTCGCGAGCTTGGGGGGAGGGAATATACCAGCACAATCCAACGTGTCGCCGCCCTGCCACGTGTCGAGCTATTATCCCTGCGAAGGTTATCATCCGCGGATAAAGCAACGAGTGATCCCTCCCCTCGCCACGTGTCCCTCCCGCTCAATCGAATGAGCTCAAACCAATTTGTGTGGAAAAGCTCCTCTTCATAATCCAGTCTTCCCTCGACCGTCTTAAGGGCTGCCCACTCCACGCCACGGTGCACGCATGGACACCAAACGCCCTTGTTTGGCTTCTCCTCCGAGTAAAAACCAAGTACACTGCTGCTCCTTGCTCTATCTGTCCATGCGCATGTCTTCGACAATGTGGATGACTTGTTGCCCACAAATACATAGGAATTAAAAGAACCTGTGCGTGATGATATTACGACCGCCGTCGAGATGCTTTTGAAAATGGAGGGTTTCTTCCCAAAGGGGAAAAAATGGAACGGGACAAAATATGTAGCGAATGGGGACCCGAAGCATGTTACAAAGTCAACATGTTGTGCCCCAAAGGCATCGTGTCATCTCCCTGAGCTGCCCTCTTGACAGAAAACACAGCGGATTTTGGGCAACTGCCTCACTCCTTGCAAGCCTTTCTACAGCTTACTTGAAATGAAGAAACGGGTGCTTCATGGTGGGGGACCCACAAGACTTTCTATGGGAACAGTGAGAGAGAGAGAGAGAGAGAGAGAGAGAGAGATCTCAAGGATTAAAAAGGAATTTATGAAGTCCATGGAGACAAAATTTTTTCACAAGTGAAAATAAAAATACATCATCTATCAAGAAATTAAGCTTATCTCCCACGCAAATGGGTTAACACGAATATGGGCCGCCACCCAAACTGCACGAGCAGAGCAGATCTGAGCTGAGCTGAGCTGAACTATAGTGCAGGGTCCACCCCCTGCTGGTCATCCTCATCGGTGCCAAAATATCGGTCTCCAAATTCGCCCATACCGGGAATGACACGGAAATCTTCATTCAAACCAATGTCAATCTCAGACGTGACAATCTTGATTCTTGGGAAGGTTTTGCAGACCATATGCACCCCCTGAGGTGCCTGGTAAGAGAAAAAGGAAACGAACAGGATTGAGAAATGCCCTAGGTAAGTAGCAGTAACACAGAGTTGAGGGTTGAATTAGGGAAGGGGGACTGGTGTTATCTAACTCACAGAGATGAGGTTGAGAAATATGATGTTCGACTCTGGGACACCCTTCCATATAAGCAAAGAAATAGCTTGAACGGCGGAATTGCCTGCAAAGTAGAGATAGGAAGCTAACGTCATGGATATTTACCATGGAAGTCGGTTGATAAGACGGCATATTCCAATGCAAGTGACAGGATAAGGGCAAGTATTCTGGAAGGCCGATGGGTTGACTTTTATAGATGTCCGGAGAAAATATCGAAGAGAGGGCGGGATAGGATCCTTGGAACTGCAAGTTTCTACCCCTGCATATATCACGCTTGATTGGGAGTGGACAATGGATGATGCAGACTACACTGAGATTCTAGAACTATCACAAACCCTTTCGGGTATCTTTTGATTGAAAGTAGCAGCGCTTGCCAATACCATAATTTCAGCAAAGTTTACAGTGATTTTTCTGTGTAAACACAAACCTGTTCCGAGAATTGGATCCAACAACAGGACATGCCTCTCCGCAATGTCTTTTGGCAATTTCTCATATATTAGCTGGGAATCACAAAAGCAAAGAAATTAAGATGCAAGACAAAGTACAACACAAAAATCTGAAAACGTGCCTGACTGTGCACAGGGAGGGGGAGAGAGAGAGACCTGCTGGCCATTGTCACCTTCCCTATGGATGAGAATCTTCCCTATTTTGATCCCTTTACAACACGCTCGGAGAGCATTCTCCATACTTTCACCACTGCCATCAATTCAAAAACACAATAAATAATTTATATGGCGCTGCCCTGAGTTTCCCTTTAAAAACAAGATACGATTGACATGTATAATCATACCCAACTCCAAAAGATTTGCAAGATCAGCAGACTACTTAAATCACAAGTACAACTTACAGGTTTTGCGACAAAAATGAAATGCTAGATCTCTAATCCAGGAAATTACATGCTTGATACAAATGAAGAGAGATTCCTACGTTCATAAAAAGCAAAAGCAAAAGCAAAATTTGTCTGCAACAAGCATTGAGTTAGTTTCTGGTCATACTAGTATATAACAAAGACGCACATAACTTCTTTTCTTTTGAAATGATACTAACACTGAACGTACGTAACAATGATTTAATTAGTCCTAGTTATCAACATCTATGAGACCAGTGGGAGCCAATGATGCATGAATAATCACCACAATGTGTAAAGCATTACCTACACTTTGAATAGACTTGTAAAATTTACAAGCAAGCAACTGTAGATTAGATCCAAAAATTTAGAGCCATGTAGCAAAAAAAATTACCTCCTGATAACAGAGACACCACACAATCTCTTACAGAAGTCTACACCAGTATATACTGAACCTGCAATGACACAAACATTGAAATCATTCTAAAAGACATGTTTGCACTTGGGTAAATAAAAAACAAGAAAAACACCATGACATCACGCAAGCAAAGAGCTCCCAAATCTATCAAATATGTTCTTTTCGTCCCACAACCCTATTATCAATATTGGCCAGAAACTTACATAGAATGAATACCTACTGCGCAATTTAACCTCTCTTTTCATATAAAAATGACATAAGAATTCCATATTTATATATGAATATATAAATATGTCATACAGTTCTCAAAACAAAAGAACATTATTCAGTACAACAAAGTGGTCCCAAATAATAGCTAAATATGTAGTAGAGGAAGAAATTACTTCATCACCATTAGATGTCAACTAGCTTATGCAAGAAGCACAAATACTAACACAAAAAAGTGGCTGCAAACATGTTGTCAAAAGCATTCTACTTCATGTTGTAGTGCAGAAGTACCCAGCAACACTTTGATGTATATTGCCGGAAAGGAAATGAAAAGTTTCATAGCTCCAACCAATCAGGAAGTAAATAAAAAAGATCAGGAAGGTATTGGCTCACCAGTCGGAGTGATAATCTGTTTCTCTGTAAATGGTAGATGCCCCAAGCCATGTTCCACCACCTAATTGAGGCACAGAAGACTGAATTGTCAGATTAAAAGAACCAAAAATCGCATTTTAAACACGAAAGTGAATGAAGCATCAAGTCATAGGAGAAACATATGCTCACCAAACGGATCAATCTATCAGCATAAAATACAAAGTCATGCTTTGTCGTTTGAGAATCGCGAATTAGAGTATGCATACCCCGTATCTGCAAAGGACTGGAGGCATGAGTGGACACTGGAATGTTGAAATGAAAGATTGAACACTAACATAGCCCAACTTTGCCATCTCAGAAACAAGACTTAGGACATTAAAGAATATAGAAGGTCGATACCTGAAAAGTTGTTTGGATGACATACATATTTGGGTATATTTTACACAAGTCATGCTGACCAAGCTTTGTCCTTATGTGTTGTACAATCAGATCAATAGCTACATGGTTATCTCCTCCTCTGGGTATAATAATATCGGCATACTTCTTTGTTGGAAGAATGAAATCATCAAAAGCTGGCTTTACAAATTTTGAGTACTGCATCAAATTTGAAGATGTATTAAAAACTAATGTAAGAAATCCCCAATAACAATCCTAAACATGATGTCCGTGCATGTATGAACTTGCAGAAGAATGACTGGTATTTTGGGGATGTCGCTGAGAGATTTAAATATTTGGCCGTACAGAGTCTTCTATTATACTATCAACACAGGAATAGGATGTGTATGGCAAATTATATTTTGAAAATAGCAAAAACTTCACTTGTCAGTGTCCTTTTTTTGGTGGCCAGAGTATGTCTTGTTCCACTTAAAATGATATGTTTTTCCTTTGGCAGCAGGTCTTGCATAAGATCTATCAAGCTCTCCAGAACTTGTTCAGAACTACTGATAGTTCTTATCTACCTGTTCCAGAAGGATGCTAAGCCACAAAAAGCATGTCGAAGAAAATCTTTTTTGTGCACCTAGCCTTGCCAACAAAGAATTCATAATGGCAATTTTTTCCGTTTTCTTTTTTGTTATGAAAGCTAATTGATCTTGCTTTTATTTTATGAATCTTTGGGGTTCATCGACCGCCGACCCCAACTAGTTTTGGGATAAAGGTGTGGTTGATATTGATGTTGATCTTGATGCTAATTGATGAAAAATTTTAGTCAACTCAATATGTACATGTCAAACAAAACTAGCAGTGCACCAAGGTAACAAATTACTTCAGAACCAGATTAACATGATAAATCCAATAAGAAGAAGAAGAACATGAAGAAGGAACAGCATCTGACCTGATCAAGAACTGTACCAATATCTCTTCCCTTCTCAACAGTATCACGTCTTATCCTCCTCGCTAGACGCACATCAGCATCTGCACTGAAATTTGCAATGTGAAATAACAGTTCAACTCAGTAACACGAAAAAGAACTAGAAATTCTACATGCTAAAGGTTACCAAAATCTTATTGGGAAAATCGCAAAGGAAAAGGTATATTGAGGGATGAGAAATAGATAGTTGCTTGGTTGACATTTCCTCTTCTTCACTCAACTATTGTGCAATAGGGGCTGGTTCAGCTTTCACACTAGCTCTATTACTCTTTACCACATGGCAATTCGAAATCCTTTTATTTTCTATCTTTAACATTTATTTATGAATTGGCAGAAAATGACACGGCATGAAGACAAGCATCAAGCATCTAATACTCAGATATTATCTGCGAAAAAAAAAAATAGCAATACCTTTAAATAGTCACATTGAGTTTATAGGGATTTCAAATAATTAAACCTTCAGCATCCAAATACACCAATTTCCACATTTGACTGCATTGGTACTATTAACTAATTTTAATTAAAAAATCCAATTAAGTCAAAAATTCACAGATGAGTTAAGTAAAGAAGGGCTAATCAATTCCTTCAATGAGAGGGATTTAATGAAGCCTAGGATATTGCAAATACAGGTGTTAAAATTTGTAGTAATTTAACACCCCCTCCCGTGCAAATTGAACTTAGAAAGACACACACGGAGTTGATGAATGGGGGAGCCACATGCGAAACAAACTCAGAGGAGAAATCCAATACCATGTTAGAATGCCACCCACAATGAGGGATACTTTTAAAGTCAACACTTCTGTTCTGAGCTTATTTTCTGTTTTCTTAAAGGAGCCCTTAGGACATAACAAAGACATCACTTTCATGGAAATACCGTACTATTCAAATTTAGTTAAAAGTGACCATCTGGTTATAAAGAGGAAGGAACAAACCTGTATCAACAAATATCTTCATATTCATCAACTCCCGAACCCGAGGATCATGAAAAACTAGTATACCTTCCAAAATTATAACATCAGAAGGATTGACCTGCATGTAGAGTGAAAATAATTACGGGAACAAACTATCTTTAATTTGAAAGGATCGTACATTGAAATTACAATTCTTATTAATATGGGCATTATAAGTTTGTAGAGGGTAAAAGTACATGTCCTTTATTTTAAATAGAAAAGACGGACAAAGAAACATGCTAGAGACCACTTGACCTATAAAGTTAACATGCCAAAGGACCTCCCATAACATAGCAGGCACATGAATTCACCAAGAAAATTGGAACTACTCTAGCATGCCAAGACACTTCAGCTTCATCATTTGGTTGTACTTGGACTCGTTTCCATCAAAAAGCAAATTTATGAAGGACAAATGGAAACTCACATAAACATTTCCATTGTCCAGCTCTGAATATTTTTCTACGAAATATACCAGTTATTTCATGAGATAGAATTTTGAACATGGAAAAGTATGCACTTTGATAAGGGAGAAACACGCTAGACATGCTTTTGTGATGCTATAATGCATGTGAATCGAGGCAAAAAATAACCAAGGTAGTCAAACTTTGAATGCGTCGGCCCAAAAGGAGTTGTATTGTATGCTCCATGCGTTTCAATGTCAAAATTAATCACCGACATAAGAAAGTAATATGCTAATGGCATGTCTTTAAAACTCCATGAATGAGAAAACCATACCCTTCTTGCTGGAAACACATTGTTCTTGTAACTCTTGAAGTCATAATTTGGGATATCTACAGCTTGCCCATGCCTCAACTTGTCCATAGAAGATAGCAATTTTTCAGTGTCAAAAGCATCTGAAAATAGATGGGAGATAGCTTTAAATAGAAATATTAACATCATCCTGCTATCAATAACTATCATGGCTGCACCACAGTTCCAAAACTAGCGCCTCTCTCCCATCATTAAGTTTAAAAATCACTAGTTACACACAAATAAGGATCACAATAGCAAAACAGACAAATACAGTTTACAATCACAATTGTTATAAACAAAGGTCCAAATAGCCAGATAATTGTTAATAAGGTGCTGGGATATAGATGATATGATTGATCCTGCATATCTGATGTATATAATACATTAAAGGCATCCTCACCTGGATGGTCAAAGTTGTACTCAAAGACTCGTGTAAGTTCCTCTTCACTTAGGTTATGATAGAAAGAATCCTGCCACGTCATATATTGATGTGTTTACTCAGAAAAATTTCTCGGCCAACAAATAAAAATGTACAAAGCTACGCGAAGCACAGGTGATCAGGTACATTCTTTCAACAGCAAATTGTAAGAGAAATGGTGACAGTAATGTAACCTACACCAAATCAAGCTCACCAGTGTGGTAATGCAAAATCGAGGAGAATGAGATACTGACAACTAAAAAATCCTAAAAGAAATGTTTTGTGTTTTTGATTATGAAGATCCTCAGTACTATATCATTTAATGATTTTAAACACAAGTTTCTCGAGAAAGCTTCAAAGATGGTGTCAGCCTCTGTATTGTATACATATGACCCACGGCAAAAGGACACTAGAAGTGCCAATATTTATGTACGGCGCTCACTTTAGTGCCAATATTTTTTTTCGGATCACTTAAGTGCCAAATTTTTAAAAAAAAAAATAGATATTTCAGTGCCAACTCCAGTGAGATCGCCGAAATAGGCACTAAAGTGAATTTTTTTTTCCGATTTAGCACTAAAGTAATCGTTTTTTTTATCACTTAAATGTCAATTTTATATTAAAAAAACGATTATTTAAGTGCAAACTCCGGCGAGTTACCAGAATTTCTCGCCTTTGGCACTAAAGTAATCGTTTTTTCTCCGATTTAGCACTTAAGTGATCCAAATATATATATATATATATATATATATTGGCACCAAAGTGAGCGACGTACAAAAATATTAGCACTTGTAGTGTCCTTTGCCTAGAACCTACAATTCAAATGGGTATCCCTTTAGTGTAAAAGACAAGTGAGGGCCTCATCACTCATCTTCCATTGACAACAAGTATTGCTATGTTAAAATCTTCTATCAAAAAGAAGACGCCTTGCTTCTTCTTCAATTGTATTAACAAGTTCCCAGAAAATGTAATTACTAGTAAGAGTTTTAGAAACGGAGACAATTTAATTGGTCTTCACTTGAAAACAAACAAGGTCAAATAGTAAGTAATGACTCAGCAGAAAAGAGAAAAAAGGAAAGTGGAAGGAAGCAGAGTTAGCAAGTGGGAATAGCATCTCAAACAGAGAAGAAATATTATTACATTGCTTCATATTCATGCAAAATGAATCAGAATCCCTATCTTCACACTAACACTAGTCATTTCTCCAAATCAAACCCATGGTTGAACTCAACAGGCAATACAAGTTTCACAGTGAAAATCATCATATTTAACCGCAAAAGGAACTACAAAGAAGCACCTGATTAACAAGTACAACGCGTTGATCATGAAGCTGCTGAATGATCATGTCACAAACTGTAGTTTTTCCGGATGCAGCTCCTCCAGCAACTCCTGCAAGTTAAATATTGAAGAGCTACTAAGCTTGTGCCTTCAAATGTCAAAAATCTCACAGAAGATGCATGAACAACAGTGATCCACTATCGTGATTCTTTTAGAAATAGAAACAGTAATACGCAATTTGAAAATTCTAATACTGGGACCTTTCCAATATGGGATTTGATTACATAAATGCCTCCTTTGACTTTTAACTTCACAACATGTTGACACTCACAGATAGCAAGAAGTGCAGAAGCAATGACATCAAGGTCATGGACCAGAAGAGGATGTAATACAGCAAGTGTTAATTGGAAATTTCAACGGGAAATATTCTCTCAGCTTTCATGTCATGGATTACCTATTATTTCAGTGTGGGGAAAACTAAAGATGCCATTGCATTTAACTGATATCAGTCTTTTAGTTGGTTTTTCATAACTACTCCATAACGATACATTAAGAGAATATGCTAGGCTTGACCCAAGTAGATGCGCGCACCAATTACAAATGGCTGCATGTGAATGTCTTCAGACTCAGTCACAGAGGTCGACGGATGCTCCACTGCGCGTCTGGTCTGCAACCCATCCATGTGAAATCCGGAAAAGTGGGCCCCTGATGACGCCTCTATCATGTCCACAACCGATGGGGATTCCATGTAGGGAAAGAACTGGAGAGAAAAATTTGACATTTGAGACTCATACGAGTATGAATATAAAAATAGCTGTGCTAATTTCAGCTCTGCTCAGTCACTACTTATCCCGCTTCTCTCTTCTTCTATACAACAGAATCCAAAACATCAAAGCTTATACCTTCCAACATTAACTTTTTCAGATCGCATCATGCAACTGAAGTTTGCGCTGATGTCTCCGTCGACGCATCAATAAACGAGCATCAATCCCCGAATACTTTTGAAAAAAGTATTTAATTCCATGATAATACGCCTATCGCATTACGACCAACACAGGTCAAACGAAAACAGTACCACAGTCACACCACAGACGCCTCTGCGGAAGTACGCGACGAGGACATAGATACGCGAGGTAGTTTTAACCAAAAAAGAGAGAGTTGGGGGGGGAGGAGAAGCGAAGCAAGTTTCGTATCGGAGACGGAACAAATCAAACAAAAGCGTCACTCTTTTCGCGTCTGCATTCGGTTAACCAAGTTCCTCAGCCCAGTAAAGCTTGCACGCCCACGCCCAATGCCGATCGCGCAACCACCGCGAATCGCCATCGAAGGACTGCAATCCCAGTACCGAATCGCAAATCTACGCGATGAACGAGATCCGGGCTCACCTGGCCGCGAAAAGACAGAGATCGAAGCGAGCGATCGGAACGGCCGCGATGCGCAGGAATGCCGATTCTTTAGTGCGTCCGATCGGCTCCAATCAAGTCCTTCCACGAGCAGACAAGGGTAGATATTTCTCTCGGATTATGGCGATACTTCCCTCGATTTGTCGCCGAGCTGCGTTGAGAGCGAGCGCTCGAGGCAGACGATTGGGATTTTATAGGAGGGGAGACGCTGGGAGGAGCGGACAAGGGGGGTGAGAGGACCCTCGCAACCTCAGTTTCGGAGGCGGGGGTTGTTGCGCAACTGGGTCCGGAGTTCAGGAGAAATTACGAGCGATGCCATCCGCCTTGTTCGATGGATTGAAAGATTCATCGTGATTCGCGTGGGGCGGTCGGTTGACTGTGCCGGGTCATCGCGTCCGTACAATTGCTGTGGTGAAATCCGACGCGGGTCTTTTTTGCTTTTGGCGGATCCGATTCGGATACGACTCAGAGATACTGAAATCCACGTGGCGCCGAATCAGATGTGGGGCCCTCTGGGCTTCGACCACGTCGGACAACAGGCTGCCGCTAAATATCGCGCGCCAATATGTGGTCCCAACTCCAAGTCGTAAGCGCGCTCTTTCCAAGGACCCGCCCGACATCGAGAAGTTATTATCCGGACACCTTCGGGTTTTGCGGATCCAACCGGGAACAAATTATATGATCAACGGCTGTGATTTAGGCTCCGAGACGTCATTTTCTTTTTTTTTATTTGGCCAACTTGAAAATGATTAAAGAATATTCTCTTTGTTTGATATGAAAAAATTCTACTCAACTTTTCTAACAAAAAATACTTTTTTTTTCCTATGTAGATCGCTGGCCGCGGCACCGCCCAAGGACTCGCCACAGCCGAGCTCACCCAAGGCTTCACTGGCCTCAAGCAAACTTGGCGTCATCGACCTCGGGCGAGGTTCAAGTTCTGTCAGCCATGGGCGACCTCAACCTCGTCGGATCTGGCAAGGTGGAGACTCGACTAACATCGACAAGACTTGTCCTAGCAAAGGAAGAAATAAAAGAAAATATAATTTAATTTTTTTACATTTTAAAAATAAAAATAAAATGTTAAAAAATAATTAAAAAGAAAAGAAATGCGAAGGAGTACGAAGAGGAAAGATGGCAGCGATTTCTTCTTTTCGGAAAAAGAAACTTATTCATGAAACAAATAGGGACTTAAATTTGATATGTTTTCTAGGCTTGGTTTTTTTTTTTCCCAAGTTTCTAGGTTTCTTCCAAGGTCGAAAATTCGTGTATAATGGATTGACCTGAAAATTGTGCAAGTGGGCATTGAACTAATGAGCATGCATCTTATGGCCTGCCGAAACATCGACCCTGCCAAACCCGATGGACGAGTTCGGTGATGCTTGATGAATAGATTCCTTTTAGTTTTGGCATACCCAACAGAAAAAAATTTCAAAAAAAAATTGTAAATTTATAGTATTTTTGTCAATTCATTTATAAAATTTTTAATTTCTCAAGCTATTCCTAAACCATTTTTCATTTTATCAATAGAATACATTCGGCCAAAATTTACTAGAAAATCATTGATGTTGACACTTGGCGTCCTACGAGTATCGGTGCTAACATCAACAATGTTTAATAATATTTTTATTTATATTTTTCATTTTCTTTTCTTTTCTTTGACTTTTTCCCTTATTGCGGAGTCGTTGACCACTTTAAGAAGAAGAAAAAAGATAAGAAAATAGAAATTTTAAAAAATTGAATAATATCAAATATTATTTAAAAAAATTATATACGTTAGCGTTGGACCGTTGGTCATACTACGTAGGACAGTCAATGTCCATGTCAGCGGTTTCGATCAAAATCGATATATTGAAGTCAATTGACAAAATGTGAACTGAAAAAATTCAAAACAATTTTGAAAAAAATTGCCCCCCACTGGTTAATGGACAAGGCATAGCTAGTGAATCATTGTCTTAGTTCGATTTCAAAACTATCACATTCTAATTTCTTCTTGGCATTTTTAGTTTTTTACTATTGAATTTCGCTCTAGTCGATTAATCACGGCTTTGTCGTGTAGAAATGCATTGATTCGTGTTGTACAAGCACAGCGATTTATACACAGGCATTACAACTTTTCTATAATTAACGTCGAGGTTAAAATAAAAAATAATCATCATCAAATAACCAAGTCAAAAGTACTAATTAGGTGATTCTAGCTTGGCACGTAGAGTTTCCACTTACCGCGGAAAGACTCGACAACCTAAGACCTTAAATCGCCTCATCCAACTCGAAAGATCAAGATAGCAACTTTAATAGCACGTGTGTATGCCTCCTTGAAAATGGAAGTTGAAAGCGAAGTTGGTGGATGAGGTTAATGAAATGGGGTTGAGGCCTTTTTACAATGTCGTTCTTCTATGATTTGAAGCATTAAATGACTTAATAAATGAATGGGGCAATTGTTTCAATGAACCTGCTTCGTATGGCCTCTCTATTAATAGCTAGAGTTAGAGTTACTAATTATCATAGAGTTTAAATTGCATTACGTGGCCCTATGATAATCATTACAAGGCAAATTGGCTTCAATGGAAAATTAGCAAAGTAGTTAGGTAATAACAAATCGGTGTCCATTCTTCGTGTTGATAAATGCATCAAATATTATCATCCACCGTAAAATTTTTGTATGGCCACACATACATACATGAATATTTCTGTAATATTCCAATTTTGACATGTCGCATGCACCATCGCTACCTTTTTCTTTATATATATATATATATATATATATATATATATATATATATATATATATATATATATATATTTCAAGTGGAGTTTGGCCTTTTCTTTTGTTTTAACACGTACTTTTCAAGAATATATTTTACATTTGAAATTCATTATTTTGGATTTTCGTACTATTTTCCGAACATAAGGGAAGAAGGAATCGCACAACGTTATTCTATTTCTTTCCCCCATTCTATTTCTATTTTGATCTTAGAGCAATATGAGCGTGAGTGATTCTAAAAAGCCTGTGGAAAACCAAAAGCAAACCGAAACCGGGGACTTGTTTACCATGGCGTGAGTTTGAACACGGCGAAATTATCAAGAAAAACAAGATTAAAATTCATTTTCAATCCAACAAACGACGAGGTTGTCAAATCGACAACGAGACCTCAACAACTTTGTTTGTGTACAAACGATTAGGTCTTTTATGGGAAAAAAAAATGTTGTAGAGGTGTTTAGTGTTCGTATTAATGTATATCTTAAGAGGGGCTGAGTCAATAAAAAGAACAAAATAGAATAAGTGGGGCATTTTAGCATTTACGCAAGTCATATGATAACATGATTGCATGGATAAAAGCACGAGCCGAAAGTCGAAATGCAAAGGTAAAACGAACACACATTCTAATTTTAATCGAGGTTACATCTGTTTGAATTCGCCGTGGAAATTTTGAAAAATGCACGTATCTTTCAAGAAAATGCCGAATACTCCGATTATGTAGTTATTTTTTTAGGGTAACAATAAGTCAATAACACTCTGTCGGTGTACATTAATAAGAATAACCTACTTAATACTAAACTTAAAAAAGAAATTAAAGTCTCTCCACCTCACTCCGTTGAGCATTCTCTTTATGGTGGCAGCCAGGCAGGTGAAGGGCACGAATCGTGAAAAAAAACACGATTTATCTTCTGCACAAGTTCGATTTTATTTGAAGGTTAAAGCTTGGGCCACCGACTAACGTCGAATCAGAGTGACGTCTCACCGAGGCTCTAGGAGTCGGTCATTGCAATGTTCCGCACCGATAGTTTGGGCTAGGGTTGGTCCGGTTCTGGATTATGACGATCTATCTCTCTTTTTTTCCAAAGAAAAAGGAGAAAAAAAAACTACATATTCCGATCCGGTCTTGTCATGTCGGTTTGAGCGGTTCAACTTTGCACCTGGAGTCGGTAACCACCCAAATTATCCTCAATCTCGAGAAACATTGATTGGTAGTGTATATATAGATAGTCTCGGACTTATCCAATCTCATCATGTTGGAGGGTTAGGTATCGAAAGTATTTTAAGTATTCAAAGCTGTGGTTAAGCAGTTAACCGCGCCATTTAACCTAAACTTGCCTCTGCGGGTGATTTATAGTTTGCCAATGCGAAACCGACGTGAAAAACAAGATCGTGTAAATCACATAATATAACAGTACACACATTAAATTTTGCGCAAGAATATACTCCAACAACACCTTTCACGTCGGATAAGTTATCAGTACATCCATCGTATGATAATATCGCGCGACAATTTTATGATTCTAATTTTTCCAAGATGGAGTGAGGACAATTGTCTGGATCTAAGTGCAGCCATAGAGAACAAAAAATTAATAAAGTAGGTGGAAAAAATTTCATTTTTTTTGGTCCTCGTAGTCTTGAGGGTATCTACTTTTGGTCTATGTATTTTATTTGATTGCAATTCTAGTCCTTCTACTATTCTTGCGCTGTGTCTTGGAATTTGCCGGAACGGTGAGTTAGCACTTAGCACTAGTTTTTGAAACGTAGCTCCTTCGTGTACATGCATCAACGTGTCCTTGTAACCGGATCGACGCTCCCGATAACCGGCTTCAATCGGATCTAAAAGTCCACGGGCCACGAGTAAAGAATATGTTTAGTTCGAAAAAAAAGAAAAGAAAAGAAAAGAAAAAGAATAGGTTTAAGGATAGATTTAATGGATTGAGGTCGTACTATCCTACACTAGGCCGGATACCTCGAAGGCTCGAAGCTCTCTATAGGGTATCAATCACAATATTTTTCATTAAATCTTTGGATATTAACTATTTATGATTTTTTTCCTTTTTCTTCGTGAAATTTCTTTTTCAAATACGTGAAAAAGCCGTGGTTGATGAGAAATATCTAACACTATCTATAAAAAAAATCTCCAACTCCATATCTCTCTCTCTCAGCTGTGACGAGCTTTGCTATGTTTATGATCATGCATGTGGATTCATGCTCCGAGTAAAGCGGAATATGATTTTTCTTCTATGTAAACTTCGTAGATGTTACTTATGGGTAGAAATCGGTAAAAATCTTTACTTCTTAACCTTCAAAGTTACTATGTTTTGGATGTTACTGTTAAACACGAACCCACGTTTTAACATGTAATCCAATTTGTATTTGGTGTAGAATATTCAACGTGTTCATAACCAAAACGGCGGCAAATCTTTATCTGATATTGTCTTTGCGGAAAGAGAGAGAGGAAAAAAAAAAAAACACAGGGGTATCATAATACTAATGTACTTAAGAGGGTCTTAGCAACCTATAAAGTAAAATTTAGATTTTCAATGACTTGGAACCGGGACATACAGGGTATTTCATAAGGTGGGTAAAGTCGAAAGGTACCGGGGTGGGACGGATACACCGTTAGCAAGCGAAGCGGCGAAGGCGGGAGGTGACAAATCAATGAGATGGTTCCTTCTAACCAAGAAAGACCTCTATGGAGTTCATATAAACCTGGAGCTATTACAGTGTTAGAATGTACGTCATTATCGTACTTGAGAATCGGCAACAACTAATGCACTTTGATATTGGCAGAAGTTTGTGATAATTGGTTTACAATACGACAATCTTGTTATGATCATCAAGATTACTATCGTATCCCTTAATAGCTAGCTAGTGATCTGGTATGGATAGTTTTATTCGAAGATTTTGATTAACCAAGATTATCTATGCGAAGTATTCAATCACGCGAAATATCTTCATGATTGTCTGATTGACGATCGTCCTAAAGGCAAGGTGCTTTCCTTAATAGAAACCAAAATTTGATTGCATGGGCAACCAAGTTTATGGAAAATTATGATTTGATCGACCTCAAGCGGCTATCCAAATATTCTAGACGATTGTCCCACGGCTAATTTGGAGACTGATACTCTTGAAAACTGTCCAAGTTCGGGCGTTGAGGAGTTTATAAGAAGACGAAAGCGCCGAAGAGAGAGAGACAAGAAGGTTAAGAGTTCATAATTCCAAAATTCGAGAGAGTTTCATACACTTTCACTTGTCTTCGGAGAGCTTTCACATTGTCAACCTCGAGAAATGTTGATAGAGACGTAATTTATGCTTAGATGTAATTAAGATAGTGAGATCTATCAGCTTGAGTATAAGTAGCGCCGGTTTCAATTAGCAGCAGTGAATACTGTAATTTCTCATTCATTACTAATGGAATCTATACAGTAATTTGTTATCATGGGAGAGTAGATATAGGCTAATACTCCTTTTCTCTATTATCTTGCTCATATTCATTTATTGTTTGATAGAAACACAACACTGCACTGCTTGATATTATCAGAAACTGATTATATCGGACTCTCTCTTTTTTTTTTCTTTCTTGGTTTTGCTGAAATTTAACTTGACTTTTTCAAATTCCGTAATATTTAGTCAGGTTGTTTGAAAGCACGTATTCATCGTCTCTAGGCGATACTGGTACCCTATATCAATATTCTACTATTTCACATCATTAGGTACAGATCATTAGGTTTATTAAAGTACGTTCATATATAGATAGCCTCAACGGAAATTCGATATATGTATAGTGCTGGAACAAGGCAATACAACGCGGTTAAAACATGATTTTTTTTTTTTTTGAGGGAATCTATTCTTGGGACATGTTTGATACGAGTTTGAAAATATGAGGATTTATTTGATAATCTAAAAAATTGAGAATAAAATTGAGAATAAGAAAAGCTGAATAGAGACATGATAATAAAATTGGCAGTAAGCAGCCTTAAGAGCTTACTTATAAAGCTCGACCAAAGTCGAAAATCTATGCACGTTTTAGTGAATCGTGATTATGCGAATGGGCCTGGACAAACAAGTAGGCCCGATCCAAGGACCCGGCTGCCCCACGGATCACTATCAAAAGCCTTTTGACAAAAGGTAAAGCCAACATAAAATTTATATATGCATAAAATTAAGAAAGTGAATTTCTAATTGCTAAAGAGATTAAAACACTCTCCCAAAATTCCTCATCTCGAAGTCTTTAATATTTTATTTTAGTTGATATTTGATATTTTATTCTTCTTCTTTTCCTTTTTTTCTTTTCTTCCTTCTTGCTCCGTCGGTTGTTGGGCCCAGCGACAGTTAATGACCAGCCACACGAGGCCGAGCCTCATCATATCCAACTAGCTCGGGCTCATCCGAGGTCATCGGTTGTCGTTGAGGCCTAGCAACTAATGAGTCAAGAAGGAAAAATAAAATCAATAAAATTAAAAAATTCAAATTTTCTTTTGACTTGAGATAAAATTGCAAGATTAAAATCATTTTCAAAATGAAATCCAAACACCATAAAATATTTTCCATCAAATGTCGCCAAATAAAAAAAAATTTCCTGAAAATTGATTTCTCGAAAAGTAATTTCTTTTATTATGAAACTTCCCTCCAAAAATAAATGCACTCTAAAAATCCTTTTGTTTCGCAGAGAAATTAATAATTTAAAAATTATTTTCTAAAACGATACCTTGTATCGCTTAGAATAAGTAGTCAATGCAAAATATTTTCATTATCGGTAGCAACTTATGTTTAAAAATTTTCATAAATTATGAAAATATTTTTGTATTCTTTTTTTGTAAGTAATACAAGCTATCGATTTAATATATATATATATATATATATATATATATATATATATATATATATATATTCCATATTGTTGTTTTTTTGCAAAATAAACAGAGCCTAAATTATCAATAATTTGCCAGAGTGAGTTAGTTGAGCTGGTAAGGTTCGAACTCTCCACATACCATACCCATATTTGAATCATAAGCCACTATAAAACCTTCTAGGCTGTGGTAGATCCTAACCTTAGCATAGGGTAACCTCCCTTCCTTCTAAAATTTTTCATAAACAAAAAAAAAACCCATAATTTTCGCATAATTTATACTTTTGTCCATTTACTTTCATCCTTCTTAATAAAGTCGATGCACTTTCAATTTAACTAATAAAATCTTTATACTCTCACGATTTTTGAGCAAGTCCCCAATATCTCATCCGACCGAGGACATCAAACGCTTTCCAACGTGCCCACGTGGCCGTATGGAAAAACTTAGTCGACGTAGAAAATGTCGGAGTATGATTTGGATACAGATTAGCAGGTCAGTAAAATACTAAAATAATGTTATTTTACATCACACTACAACTTCGTTTAAATGCCACGTCAGCTAAACTTGCAGAATATTTGTCTGGAAGTATTTCGTTAGAAAAATTGTGAAAATAAAATGACTTAATCAGACAAATAAAAAATTATGCAAAAATAAAAAATAAAAAAAAAGCGCAGAAGTGCGCATAAATAGTGGAATTTTCATTATTCTTTTACCCCGAAAAATATTTAAACGAGGGCCTGCAGTGGCACTGGCAGGAGTCTGTCAACGGGAGCGAAGCCCCTGTAATCTTCGAACTTCCTCTGCAAATTGGACGAAAATGGCCGTTTTAGCTGGAACTCTCTCGCTCAAGATGACACTTCAGCTTCAGAGCAGAGTCTTCTCCATCCCATGGTGAGTGACTTCTCCTTAGTCTACTCGAATTTCAGAGGATTTTGTTCTGGGGCGGCTTCAATGACAATTACCCTAGCTCTGTGTTTTACGTAAGAGAATTTGATTGGATTATTGTCATTTCGGCGAATCCTGATGTTGGTTATTGAGAGTTCTCTCTCTTTTTTTTTTTTTTTTTTGGGGGGGGGGGGGGGGCATGCTTCTAGGGTTAAGAAGAGTGGTGCAATCCAGTGTTTGGGAAGGAGGGACCTTGGTTCTTCTGTTCCTGTCCGGTACGTTCCAAAAGTACCTTCGAAAAGGAACACGGCTAACAGGCATGAGAAATCTGATGCTCCACCAGCGAAGATTTCAGATGTAAGGGAAGCTCAGAGCATGTCAAATGCTGATGCGATGAGGTCTCGGGTTTATCGTGAAGGTAAAGGAGAAGTGATCGATGGTTCAGTGTGTGCGGAGATTTGGAGCCCTGGGGACAAGCGGATGCCAATCATTGGTGTTGTCGATGTTACGCCTGGTAGGAATGGATCAAATTATATTTTGATGTGATGTTGAGGTTGTGAGATTGCGCTTAATATGCAGTTTTCTCGAGGATAGTGTAATGGGCATGAAGGGTTGTTTCTATCTTGGTATGATTCTCTCCATTTCTTCTGTTGATGAAAATCGAGGATTGAATTTGCAGGGATTAGAAATTGAATTGTACTAGCTGGTCTCTTTTTAGTTTTTACTAATAGTTGGTTTTCTGTATATTGCCTTTTCAGCTGTTCCATCTTTTGCTGCATGTCTGTGCCATGCTTGCATGAACTGTACCTGCAATGCACATCTGTGTGACCTCAGGTGCATCTGTGCTTGTGTGCTTGCTTTCTAAGGTGTGTTGGTCTATGATTTTTCAAGATGAGTAGGTACATAGTTACAATTAGCATCGGCTCTCGAGTTACATCAGTACTCTGTTTTCTTATCAAGTTTTAACGGATGTAATGTCGCGGTTCTTGATTGTAGGGTTGGGGAAAGAAACCATTGAGGATTCCATTGAGATCAATGGCGACTTTATTGAAGGAATAGAAGAAGATGCTGACGAGATTGAAATTCATCAAGGGGATAACAGTAATGATGGCAGTGTGCCAAGAGGTGGCAAATCTAGAAAAGATGCTGAAAATTTGGCCTTTCAATTGCTGGCTACCAGGTTTTGATTAAATCTTATGTTACTTATGAATAGATTTGTACCTTCAGATCATTGTAAATTCCAGTCTTAGTTGTTGCAGTGGTAGTAAGTTGCAAGTTAACTATTAGACTGGCTAGGCTGTAGGCCCATTTGTTAATTTCCAGGCCAATGAACTGAAGAGATGAGATGGGAAATCAGATAAATCCATGTTGGCTACTCAAAGCGTTGTTGCTACTAAATCATTGATTCCCCCCCCCCCCCCCCCCCCATAGATAAGATGATGGAAGAGTGGTTTTAATATATATTACTTTTCCTCCACTCCGATTTGATGTCCGAGGTTCAAATCTAGTATCTCTCCCTGTTTGGAGAAGGCAGATGCCGCTAAGGCAACTGGCTCTTGGCTTTTCTAAAATTGTGAGAATGCTTGAATATGATTAACTTCATTTAGCACATCACTGCCACTGACTTCTGCCACTGACTTTGCCGACTTGTGAAAAAAACAACCAATGGGAAAAAAAAAAGATTTCTTTAGTTAACGTGTAAGCTAGCGGCAATGGCAGAGAAAAAATTTAGAGGTCTTAGTTTTAATTCCAGGCTCTTGCTTCAGGGCATATACAGCAGTGGCACTTACAAAGAAATTGCAAGGGAAGAGATTTCCTCCTACTATTGTTGAAGGTGTGGTGAATGATTTCAAGAGCAGGTTAGTAAATGAAAAGCAAGAAGAGCATCCCCATCAAGGCGCTGACCACATTTTGTTTTCCATAAGTACATTTTTTTTTCGTTCTCTTTTTTGTATTGGGCCGTAGTGGGGTACTTTTTTTTTTTTTTTTTGGGGGGGGGGGGGGGGTGGGGGAGGGCGGGTTGGAGATGGGACACTATATTGTAAGGTAGTTCCGGTATCATATATGAACGAGCGCTGTCAATAGTTTATTTCCATTTTGAGATTATTTAGAATCATGGGGATTATTAAATGCTGAAACAAAATCTAAAAGAACAAAGAAGCGTCTCCGTCAATTTGTTTTCCAAACAAGAAATTTATTGTCCGATTAGGTCTCCTGTCAAGTTGCACTAATTTAGAAATTCTAGAAGTTGATTGATTGCAGGGAGATGCATCTCTGCTTCTCTGCCAGCAAAAAATTGGAGCATTCAGTGTGAGCAACTGCATTTACACTAATGATAATTTTGTGTCGCATTTCCGTTTTTTTGGTAAATCTGTTGTTCCTTCGTGGTAAGTATCATTCGAAAACAAGCATCATAATGTCCTTTTTATCGATAAGCATTCATCATTGATGATATGACATGGATTAATCCTCAGAGTGAAAGCCTGGAATGATTTGTCAGTAAGTAGTTTATGTTGAATAAAATCAGTAATGATATACTTCCTTGGAAGAGAGAGGAGCCAATTTTCAGCGATACGGTCCTTAGATGTATCACAATAGCTGACATAAAGCTATATCACTTTGGCATAAGCAAATAATTTTATATTAGATGAAGAACCATACTTTTGCTTCCCACTATATTCATATACATTTACAGTCAAGTGAGATCCGCATATAACATGGTTTGGCATTTCTTTTGCCTTTCAATCTATTGCAGAGGGTTCATCAATGATGGTCTTTATGCTGAGACGTATTCGCGATCTAGATGGTCTTCGTCCTGCTGGGGTCCTAGAAGAATAAAGCAAGTATGTAGATTGCGGGCATCTTTCAGTTCTTTTCTCTGTGTAGTTTTGAAAGCAGGATTATGAGTCAAAATCTTTATATGATGCTGTTTGTGCCAATCTTGCCTATATTCACTTTCTTTCCTATTTTCCTTTTATTATTTTGCAGCTTTTACCACCCTGATTGTTTTGTTGGTTTGCACTTAAGTTTTTGTTATTGATGCTAGCCTTTTGGAGTACAATAAATTTTAGGTGAAATTGCACTAGCGGTTCCTCTTCTAGGGTTCATCGATCGCCAACCCCAACTAATTTGGGTTAAAGATGTCGTTGATGTTGATGTTGTTGCACTAGCAGTTCCTCTAACCTTTGCCCGAAATTTCAAATAGTCCTACTTTTTTGAGTTTCATAACCGTCCTTTACTTTTTAAAATGTTCCACCCTTAGTCCTCCCATTATACTTCTCCTATAGCCTATCAATTTTTGCTGATGTGGACGATCTTATGGTTGACATGTAATGTGGGAGTACAAATGTCAGGTTATAATATGCTCAATTTTAATATAAAAAGATAAAAACTAAACAAAACCCTAATCTAAAATCATCCACATCCAACCCTCCGCACCTTCTGCCGCTGCTCTTCCCCACACTAGCCATTGCCCCTGCAGCTTGGACCACCTCTCTGATGTCGATGGCGCCGCTCGTTGCTGTTCCGCTCAGATTTGGTAGTCATAATTGTGAGCTTGAGCGGCCACGGATGCTGCTAGCTTGAGCTTGAGCAGCTATTTGAGCTTGATTAGCCATAGATGCCTTGGGCTTGACTGGAGCGCGAGCTCGCGCTCACGGCAATGGACACTGCGAAGTCTAATTGCGGCCATGGACACCGTGTGCTCGAGCAGATCGTGGTCATGGACTCTGCGAGTTCAAGTGGCAAGTGGCCATGGATGCCGTGAGTTCGAGCTGAAGCAGATTGTAGCCCTGGATGCCACAAGCTCGAGCGTGCAACGGCCATGGATGGCGCGAGCTCAAGCTTGTGCGGCCATTGATGCAGCGATATCTAGCTCAAACTCTGAGAGAGAGGGGGAGGGAGGGAGGGAGGGAGGGAGGGAGGTGAGGAGATTGTGGTCATGGACTCTGCGAGTTCGAGTGGCCATGGATGCTGTGAGTTCGAGCTGAAGCAGATTGTAGCCCTGGATGCCACGAGTTCGAGCGAGCAACAGCCATGGATGGCGCTGGCGCAACCTTGTGCGGCCATTGATGCAGCGATATTTAGCTCAAACTCTGTGTGTGTGTGTGTGTAGCTCAAACTCTCTGTGTGTGTGTGAGAGAGAGAGAGAGACACACACACACACACACGCCGCGAAGTCTAATTGCGGCCATGGACACCGTGAGCTCGAGCAGATCGTGATCATGGTCTCTGCAAGTTCAAGTGGCAAGTGGCCATGGATGCCGTGAGTTGGAGCTGAAGCAGATTGTAGCCCTGGAGGCCACGAGCTCGAGTGAGCAACGGCCATGGATGGCGTGAGCTCGAGCTCGAGTGGCCATTGATGCAGAGATATCTAGTTCAAACTCTGAGAGAGAGGGAGAGGGAGGTAGGGAGGGACACTGCGAAGTCTAATTACGGCCATGGACACTATGAGCTCAGGCAGATTGTGGTCATGGACTCTGTGAGTTCAAGTGGCAAGTGGCCATGGGAGGGAGGGAGACTTCCAAAGCATACGGCTTTCTGGATGTAAATGATGACATCTATATAGATGGATCTTATATATATCGTATAATGAAGTACTCCATAATCTTACTGACGGCACGAAGGAGATTATAGACCAACTAATGGACTAATTTGAGAGAGGATTTGTTCTTTCAAAGAAGTCCACATAAGTGAACATTTAATGGCGTCAAGTTCAAATCAGCGAATTCCATTGAAGTCCACATCAGCAAATTTTGTCACTAGATCGACTCCGCCATTGACACCTTTTTTAAAATAGAGTTACATTTTGAATCAAAATAGTAGAAAGATGGTTTCAAGTTTCAGGAGTGGCTACTGGTGTCATTTAACCTATATTTACCATCCAAGAGTTGTTGATTTTTTAGCAAAATTTTGTTTAGAAGATCTGCATATGTATGCAGGAGCTTGAGGAGCTCCATTAGTTTTTCATTCATTATGTATTGAGAAAGCCGGTGAATTATTGATGACTGATGCAGGAACTGTTTAAGAAGGGAATCAGCAAATCTGATGCTGAGAAAGCCATAAAACTGGTTTTTGAGGAGTGTGATTCTAGCCTTGAGCAAGAGTCAAGACTCGGTCTGTCAAAGGTGGCACTGGATCACTTATTTTCTCAGGCCTCAAAGCAGTGGCTCCGAAGTCAGGGTGTGCCTGTTGATACGCAAAAATCAAGGATTGTCAGGTGGCTTCAGTACCGTGGGTTCAACTGGGGTGTTATAAGCGTCATCCTAAGAAAATTAGAATCCCAAGCTTCTTTGGAGAAGAAATGAATTCTACCTTTTGATGCAAGTCTTCCTGGAAGGATCAGCATCTATTTGGGTGGACATTGATTTCACAATAGTCCACCGCTGCCATACAAGTAATGTCATTGGCGTAATCTTAAATTTCGGAGGGCACAATGCAATTCAGAGAGCCAACGGGACTGTGAAAGGAGTGACTCAAGCTGTTAATTCTTTCAATGTTGCATCACAGAGCCAAGGCTTCCTCTTGTTTCAGTAAATAACGTAACCGTGCAACGATGCAAGCCTTGTTACAGACGCAAATGATACAGTCCACTTGGGAAGTTTAATGGGATGTTACTGTGACAAGCAATATCTGAGTGAGTGGGTTTTCTCTCTCCTCATTTTATGTTCTGTATTTAGTTCATCGATGTGCAGTAGTCGTTGAAACCACTATAATTTTGTTTATCTTAGTTAACAATGGCTAGAACCTTCTCCACTGAGCATTGCCTTCTAGTCTCTTTTCTTCTCAGGAAAATTATGCCCTTGTAAATTTGCGACATATCAGATATCTCTGTATAAAACATGATTCGGCAAACTTGTCGTGGGATGGATTATCTACAGAAATACGGAAAATTCAATGTTCTCGGCCAGCCTAATTTTCTCTTCCGATGTTAGTTTACTAGTCTATTTCCTCCGAAAACATATGATTGGAGCGTACAGGTCCTGTAAGTTGGTATTGACAAGTTTTCAGTGCCTTCGGCCATGAAAAATCTGTCTTTTTTGCAGTATGGACATGTGATTTAAGAAACTTGGGACCATATGAGCGAGGCTGGAACGTCTGAGAGTATTTTACATTGATTACTAGTTGCGTGATCCAAGAGCATCAATCATAAACTCAACTACGCTAAGATAAGTCAACCCTAGAGATAGCTCTACTTTATTAGAAAACCTTACAAGTTCCTTTACTGTCACTGATTGATGATCCTTAATATGCTGCCTGGAATGGAAAACTACACAATATGATGATTCTTAAACCTGCAGTAACACGCTGCATTGTCTAACAAAAATCGAATCACGAACACGAAAATACAGCAGCCGTGCATATTCTCCCGGAAGACTCTGCCCGTGATCCGGGGATTAGCAGATAATTGAATCCTGACCGGTTTCTTGTTACACTGAATCATCAGAGAAAGCGAATGAGCAGTTTGAAGATTCTTGGGAGACAACGTGCCTCAAAGGAGGCGAAGAGCCAGCGTCCGATAGACCTCCTTTCGTAGCCTCAAATCCTGGGCGTATGGACTCTGCATGTCGAATTGCCTTAAGCAAAGTAACGACATCCTTCATCAACAGACGATCATCGGTCTTGGTATTTACACACATTAAAGATATAGACAGTGCCTGCAGCATTTCGTGCGAAACCGGGTCTGGCCTTCCTCTAAGCTTCGGATCAAGAACATCCACCGGGTCTCCCTTCCTTGCTACGTGGTCCTGAACCCATTGCACCAAGTGAGCTCCCCCGGTGAAAGAAGGATCCAGTGGGTGCCTTCCAGTTAATACCTCGAGAAGAACTACTCCGAAGCTGTATACATCGCTCTTCTCTGTAATCGGTTGCGGGGACGCATGCTCTATATCACCAAAAAGAATATACATGAGTTCCACTTCGGTGGAAGTGCTACAATTAAGCAACATTGAAACTGAGATCGAGGTATCTACCTGGAGCCATGTATCCGTAGGAGCCAGCGAGGCAAGGTCTATGACCCTGTTTGGCGATATCATCACCATCACTGTCACCCTCACCAATCAAAACTCGAGCAAGTCCGAAATCAGCTAGGTAAGGTTCGTATCCAGGACCCAACAGAATGTTCATGGCTTTCACATCTCCATGAAGGATCGCCGGCACACAACCGTGGTGCAAATACTCAAGTGCGTGTGCTATTCCTAACACTATACCATATCTAGTCTCCCACTCCGCTCCTCCCTTCCCTGCACCGTGGAGGAGGGAACTCAAGCTTCCGTTCGGAAGATAGTCATAAAACAGCAGTTTTATGTTCTGGCTCGATCCCCAACCCAGAAGCCGAACGATGTTCTTGTGTCGGATAGAACCTAGAGTCTGAATCTCCGAACCGAATGCACCTGACTGTTCTTGTGCCCACATTTTCTTCACTGCAAGTGTTTCTCCATTAGGAATCGTCACCCTATATACTACTCCAGAGCTCCCAGTGCCGATGATGGTGGATGTCGTTAGACTCTCCACAATGTCATCAATGGAGAAATCGAGTTTTTGGTAGAGAGTCATCTCCCAAGTTCCATCTCCCGTGGGTCTGTTAGTGTGAGCATGGACAAGCACGTAGATTCCTAGCAGAAGCAGCACAGCAATAGTACTTGCAAGGATTAGCATCACTAACTTTGCAGCAGATCTAGCACTGTTCGCAGATTCGATGTGGCCATCTGTGTTTGCAGGCTCGCTAGTGATGTAGAGACCTTTATTTCCAGCAACATCACTAAAGGGAAGATTTCTGAAAAATGGGGTGCCGGGTAATTCACCGGAGAAATCGTTGTAAGAAATGTTGAGTGAAACCAGGTTTTGGAGGCTCAACAGGGCGTTCAGGTCGCCCTGTAGCTTGTTATGAGAGAGGTCAAGGACTGCTAGCTTAGTAAGACTGGAAAACTGGGACGGAATCTTGCCGGAGAACTGATTGCAGCTAAGATTCAGAGATATTTCCAGTGACGGAATTAAGCCCAGCTCCTTCGGGATGTCATCTGACAAGCTGTTGCTTCCAAGATCAAGCATTTGAAGCTTACTGCAGGACAGAATATCCGCTGGAATTCTGCCAGAGAGTTGATTCTTTCGGAGATTGAGTTTTGTTAATTCGGTCAGCGATCCGATCTCTTGAGTGAGCAGACCACTTAGCTGATTGTCAGAGATGTCCACAAACCTTAGGCTCCTTGGTAGCGTATCAGGCACGGAACCTGTGAGCCCATTTGAATGGAGATCGATGAACTCGAGATTTCCGCATCCCGAAATCGATGGAGGGATTCCTCCTGTAAGTTGGTTGTTACTCAGATCAAGGAAATTCAAGCTCTCCAGTTTTCCAATTTCCGCGGGTATGGGGCCCACAAACCTGTTGCCCTTCAGCCGCAGGCGATACATAGCCGTGCAATTTCCGATATCAGGCGGTATGAAACCGGATAAGTGGTTGGAGATCAGCAGCAGCTTGGTGAGATTCCTTAGTCCGAATATCTGTTTCGGTATCGGACCAGATAGATTATTGTAAGAAAGATCGAGAGCCTGAAGGCCTTGGCAGTCGGAGAGGCTATCTGGAATGATTCCTGCGAGCTTGTTCTGCCACGCATAAAGAAGAGTCAAGCTCCTCAAATTGCCGATAGGCAGGGGAATGCTGCCCGAGATTTCGTTGTTATCGATCTCCAGATGAGTCAGTGCGGTACAGTTCATCATTTCGGATGGTATGGTACCGGATAACTGGTTGATGCTCAGCTGCAATTCTTGAAGTTTTAGAAGGTTTCCGAAACTACTGGGGATGCTTCCAGTTAAAAGATTCTCGGACAAATCCATAACCATGATCTCCATGCAGCTTCCAAGCTCGTAAGGGATTGCACCAGCTAAGCTATTCTGCCACACAAGCAGGCTCTGGAGCTTTCTTAGCTGCCCAATTTGCCGTGGGATTGGACCTGAAAGCAAGTTTTGGTACAGGTACAGGTTCTGCAACTGGCTGCAGTTCCCTATCTCTTCAGGAATGGGGCCAGACAATAAAGCTGTGTATATGGCTAGAGTTTGAAGCCTTCGCAAGGACCCGATTGATTTAGGAACACTTCCGGAAAGGCTGGTTTCGGCGAATCCTAGCATGACCAAGTTGGTGCAGTTCCCAATCTCCAAAGGCAGCTCGCCTCGGAGATTCTTATTCCCTCCTGCCCGAAAGACTTCTAACTTGCTCAGCGATCCTATGCTTCTTGGTATTTCGCTACTAAGTTGATTGTCATAGAGCGTTAGATAGGTGAGACTTGAAAGGTTCCCGATCGCATCGGGGATTTTGCCTTCGAGCAAGTTTGCGTTGAGAGATAGAGTTTGGAGCTTGCTCAGCCAGCATATTTCTTGTGGTATTTCGCCCGAGAGGGAATTGTCGCTAAGGTCAATGAGGCTGAGCTCCTGATATTCCCCAAACTCTTTTGGAATTGTGCCCGTCAGGTTTGTCGACGAGAGGACGAGGCTCTTCAAGGACTTGAGAGATTGGAAATTGAAAGGTAATGAGCCTTGAAGATCCACTGATCTCAAGCTCACTTCGATTACCTCGCCATTCAAATTGCAACGTATTCCCAACCATTTGCACGGTGTCGGGTCTAGGGGATTCCATGATCTTAATACATCTGCAGAGCTGTTCAGGCTTGTCTTCCATGTTAAAAGAGCCTGACCCTGAATGTCGATACATTCGCAGTATGAGAAGAGGTGGCAGTTTATCGATAGAAGTAAGGCAAAAGTGAAGGAGAAGATATTTGGAAAGAGCAGGAGATTCCTTAGAGTTGCAGGCATTGCTGCGGAACAAGAACAGTCGATCTGTGTTGGGATTGTTGAGGGCGAAACCCCATGATTTGTTTATAGAAGAAAGCCAGAGGATCTGGATCGGCAGCGCCTGCTTTTTCCGAATATAATACGAGACGGTGAAATTGTTTATTCTGGAGATGGTGATGAACATGCGTTACTTGCCCTTCTTTAAATCTGTCTCTCCTTTTGTTTTTCTATGAATGAGGGAATCAGAAGAAGGTTAATGGAATTACTGTCCCCTATAATTTCTCACCACTGCTGATCTTTATATGTCGAGCAGCTTTCCCCAAGAGAGCAACTGCGAAACTGCTCACTCATTATGCCCTGCTTCATTGTACAATCATCTGTGATACCTAAACCTGTTGATTCCTAAACATGTTGAGTAGCTTTCAGGCGAGCAACTTCGCTATTGCTTGCTTATTACGCCTTGTTTCCTCGGTTGATCGTTTCATTTCACCGCACTATGTCTACCGATTGTGCTAGTCATTCTTTAAAGTCTCTTTGCCTCCAACGAACTTGATTGGTAAGGCTGTGTTTGAACAAAAACAGTTTGATTATGGAACACTCTCCCAGTACTTTAGCTGTTAACAAACTTTCAAGATGACCCGCCAACAGTTGTATCGTGTTTGCTTGAAACAGACACAGTCCGAAGGCGATCCATAACCCGGTACAACTCTAGATCAACCTCACCAAAGTGTGCTGTTATGGGCAGCTGCTGAAATTGGACTGGAGCACTAAAATCAGACAGAAGAAAGGGAGGGAACTCGATCAAGTTCCGAAATGGCGAACCGGGTCTCACTAAAGGGAATCGTTTTTGAATGTTCACATTATTTTATTGGGAGAAAGATGGGGCTTTACAGATCCGAAGAGTCACTGTTTGAGTGAAGGACTAAAGTTTCACATGTAGTAATAGATTAAGACCAATAATGCAGATCAGCTTCAGTTTGTTCATGTGGGGGACTATGTGTCGTGTGTGCATGTGGAATCAAAGGGAGCGGTGAAGTGCATATGCAAGGAAGGAATATGATGTTTTTATATCTGATCATGCTGTCTAGTAGCTTTTGGCCACAAAAGACTAGAAGAAAGCCAAGAGAATATTAGATTAAGCCCAGCCTTAGAGCTGAAGAGAGACAATGTCCCACCAACTCAGAATTGTTTATACATCTAGCCAAATAATGGTTCTGTCCGGCACAACGATCCGGTGGTATCGCCCCCCGTGGATCAGATTAAGTACAGCTCTTCAGTCCCGTGGGCGGCAAGCAATTCAGTTAGGCAAACCTAATGGCGAACCTGGAAAGAAACCGAAACCGAGAACGGGCAAGATATAACTAGTTGATTAGCGCTTGGCAATCTCCTTCGGGCGTAAATGTTCATCCGAGGAACGCCAAGTTAGAAAACATCTTTCAGCTACTTCCCCTTCTGGTGATGACGAGAGCGTGGGACGTTTTTCTGAGAGTACTCCCTGCGCAAAATTCATGTGCTTGGAGAGTCAGATTGACACCGAGCATGACCCTACGAGCCCTATTTTCGATGATCCCTCTTGTTAATTCGACAATGCTTATTAGATGTCAACCCAACACCCTCAACGTGGCCTTGGATTGTCATCTCTCTCTATCACATGCTCGTGAATTCTTCTCCATTCTCTTCTACAAATCGCGACCAATTTCGTGGCGGATCTCCTAAACCCCATGGGGACGACTAATTTCTAACCGGAACAAAAGAGACAGATTTTGCCCGGCGCGCGAAAATTAATGATGACGTCGCCGGATTGTCCCATTGGAAAGGAATCCAAATTGCAAATGGGAAAAATTGGTCTCATCTCATGGTGCGACACCTTCCTAGCCATTTGTCAAACTTTTTCAATGAGCAAAGACCCCATCTTTGGCTTTTTGCCTTCTGCTTTCCACTTTCCAATTTCTCTTTGTTAAATCCCAACTTGGAGTTTTGTGTGCCCCTTTTCAATTAAACCCTCGACCTCTTTTGGGTCCTTCTAAATAAGTCTTTTCTTGATTAGGCTCACGCTTAATCATCTGTGACACTTTCTTAAACACGTCAAATCAGTGTCCCACGATCTCAATGCAGCTGTCCTTGTCTTTCCCTAATTTCTGCATTTTGGTCTCCCCACAGTTATCCCTTTTCTATTAACCTCTTTGGTGGTCAAATTGAACGTGTAAGACCGGCCGGAAAGGGGAAAAAAGGAGGGGAAAATAAGGACCTTAAGCAAAAGGTGCGAGAAGTCTCATTCACTTAAGCTTTGTCGTCTTTTGATGTTAGCGGCTAACACAGCCCACGTCGAAAGTGACCGGCAAATTGTTCGATCTTCACTTGCCGAATGCTTTGGATGCCACATAGTTTTACTTCACGCCGGCTAGAAATAGTTTCAGTGTTGAATCTCATCCTGGCCGGTTTCAAGCTCGGCCGACGTTTGAGGATTCCGTTCGGTCGTCCTTGGACTATCACGTGTGTCCCCAAGACTTACCTTAGACGGCCTGATCCATGCCATGCAAAGTTTAGAGCACCCGGGACAAGTCTGCAATATTGCACGGACCGAGTGCGGACAAGCACGGTGGATCTCTACTGGTTTGGATCAAGTGGGCCTCACATTGTTCGGCAGCTAAGATTCGCTGGGCTCGCGGAGACTCGGAGCATGTACGAGTTCTTTGTGTAAGTCTACGAAATTGCTGAAATGGACAAGTCCCTTCGCTAATGATTCAACAATAGTCGAAAGTACATTTTTGCTATTCTGTCGAGATGTGACACATTGCATGAATTTTGGAAAATTGTGAAAAAAATAAATAAACATGAGTCTTCGTGCTGATCTTGTAGCTGTTACCTAACCTTTTCTCAGAAGGTTAGGCATCTAATTTTGCAATCCGATCTGTCTATTTTTTTACGGACTGTCCAGATCTTCGATTTTTAGGGGGTAATTTTTTGAATTTTTTTATATATTTTTGTTAGTTATAATCTGGGTATCAATTCATAACACAAACGATCCATATTGTAAGGCTGTGGCCTAAACTTCTAAGTAAATGTTAGACGATTTATTTCCACCGTGAAAGCTACCTTCAAGTGCTTCGAAGTTTAAAAAAATAATAGTAAAAAAATGCCTTGACCGGAAGATTCAAATTTAGAAGAAAAAAGTGGAAAATAAAATTCAATCCAAATCCAAACAGATCATTATGTGTTGGCCAAAATTTAATCCAGTTTGTCCTTGGTCCGGCCCAACAGAAGGTCGCTGCACAACACAAAAGAAATTCGGCCAAAGAACGAGAATAGCGAAATCCGGCCCAATATAAGGCCCAAATGTGGACTCGGCCCATACCAATGGAGCGAACCGGGTTCAACCATCACCGACTCGAGACGCACGAATTTGATGATCCGCACGAGGGTTCTCGGTCCACTTTCCGTTTCCTCTACGACTCCACACCTTCGTCATCATCTTCTTCAACACGCGCGAGCTTCTCTTCGTAGCCGCACTAAATCAAGCAGCTCGCATCGGAAACCAACCGAAGTGTTGAGGAGGAAGCGACAATTCATCAGGCCGATTGATTTGTGGAGAGATTAGCGGGAAGTAGAGAGAGGGAGAGAGCGAAGAATGGGGAAGAGGAGAGAGCGCCGGAAGGCCGCTCAGAGCAACGCCGGTCGCCGAGTGAAGCTCGATCTTCTCTTCGCGGAACCCTCTGGTACAGGCAACTTGTCTCAGCTCCACCTTCGCTTGCGTGTGATAATTACGTAGCTGTCGGCGGGGATGGCTGGGGACATGATAAGGCGTCTGTCGAGGTTGTTTGCGGATATTGTGTATCTCGGAGTTCTTTTGCCGTGTTCTAGAGAAAGTTTTTTTTTTCCCGTGGTTTCGTTATGGTTTTGGCTTGTTTGTGCTCATTGTTTCTGGATTGGAGTTATATGGTTAGCTTGTGCGTGAAGTTCCAGAGGCTCAGTTTCTATGCTTTCGGTCTTTCAGGGCTTGGTTTTCCGATTGATCGTTCTTTGTGTTAGCACATGGCTTTCTGATTGGTTGTTTCCTTATGCCCCCCCCCCCCCCCCCCCGCGGTTGGTTCTCTCTGATGCACACACAATGACGGACCAAAGGGACTCGTGGAAGTTGCTTCTGCCGCTTAGTGCTTGGCCCTAATTTTGTAAAAACTTACTGGCCAATGAAAGTTAAAAGGAAAATATATGCCTTGTTTGCGGAGCTAGGACATTGTTAAAAATAGAATTTTTTTTGTACCCTGCACAGACAAGTCTTTGATCGATATGAATGTTTGAAGCGGAGATATATTTATATCCTATGTGTATTTCACATAATGGTCGGATGAGTTCCCTTACCGGTGTATAAGAAATAAAAGATTCTGGTAGATGCGCTTTCATGGGATTCTGTTTAGTGGTTCTCCCCCCCCCCACCCCCCCCCCCCCCCTTTTTTTTTTGCATGTTCGAATACCTGTTACTGGTGTATATTCTGGGAATGAATTTGTAGACGAGGCAGTAATAGGGTTCATTTGGCATAGCTTTGCCAATGTACTTTGAACACACAAAGATCTTTGACAGAATGTCATGTGTTTGTATTGAGAGCCCATTGTGGATTGCATGCATTTGCAAAGAGGTTTCTCTCGATCCATCTTCAGTCCAGCATTTGGAATGATGTGGTTTCCGTGCTTGAATAAATAGTGATATGGCTTTATGCAATTGAAATCTTTTTTATTTCTCATATACATTTTATGTCTGCGAAGAGATTCCAAGTTGAATCTTCCTTAAGATTTTGCTTTTATGGAAGCAAAAATTTACCCAGAAAATATTATAGCATTTTCAGCCATAAAAGCCGAAGTAGAAATTGTTCAAGAACTCATTCACTGTAAATCTCATGCATTCTTTTACCTTTACTGTGACTTTTCGGCTACTATATAAATTCCATTTACTTAAATAGTAACTCAGGATTGCCTTTTTAATATATTTTTTTCCAGTAAAGTCAGGAAACCAAAATGAGTAAACATTTTATAAGCGTGGGTTTTCTTGTATTCAGGAGATTTGGGTGGCTCATCTGGACAAGATGAAGTTGAAGGGGATGTAGATTCAACACATCATGATGGGTTACCCAATTCAGCATCTTCTTCAGGTGGGTTCCGCAGTTTTCTTCAAAGGAATATGTAGGGGAAACATGACTGATCAACATTATTTGGTGGAAATGAGGACAATACTTTACAAGACTAGAATTTTTATGGCCCTAAGTACGTGCTCTCAGACTTTGAGGTGGCTGTGGTCTTGGAAAATTCACTGTCAGATCAGATCAGGGCCCTGTGACTGAAAAAATTTGCATGACTCAATTTCTCGTGCTCTTTTTCTCAGCGCAATTGGAGACAGTTGGAAAGCTACAGCGGTTCGTATATCTCTGGCTTCACTTGCATCATGACCAACTGACAAGTTTCTTGAACCGTTAACAGGTGGATATGACAAGAGAATTTAATTCTTTCGGCCAGACCTAATGGCTGCATCTCTTGGCGCCTTTTCTCAGTCATATTTTCATGTTGATTTAGTGCTTTTTTTGGGGCATGTAAATTTCCTCTGGCATTCTGTGCTGATCCAATCTAGCACATGAAATCATGCTTTGAGAGTTATTGATATGTAAATTTGTTGACAGCAGGTCAACAGAGAGAGAATTCTCTGCTGTTGCTTGGCCAATATAGTGATGATGAGACTGAAGAGGAACCAATGAGAAGTTCTAATGCCCCTGGGGAGAGTTCTCCGGCTCACAATGACCAGGCAAGTTAGGACTATCATAGTTGTTTAGCTGTTTGTTTTAGCTGCCGAAAGGTGAAAATTAGTCTAGCTTTTTCAAAATACACTTTTGCTCTATATTTAGTGTTTGCTTGTTTAATTGGTTTTCTCTTTTTTGTTTCCATATTTAGTATCATTAGTTTTAAATTGGCCCAATACCCAACATCAACATCAACAACACGTTTATCCCAAACTAGTTGGGGTCGGCGGTAAATTGGCTCAATACCTTAAAAAAAAAAAAACAAACCAATTTTAGTATTTGTGGCAATTATATCCATTTTTTTTTGTCTCATAAAAAACATCTAACTTTTACTTTTGTCTCAATTTTATCCCGACCTTTTACTCTGTCTCAATTTTACCTCAAACTTTTACTTTGTCCCAATTTTACCGGTCTAGTACCAAAAAGACCCTCAACTTTAGCATATGTTTCATATTATATTCAATTTTTTTCATTATAAAAAACTTTCAACTTTTACTTTTGTCCTAATTTTACACCGTTAGCCTTCCGTCTATAATCATCATTAGTTAATTTTACATGGCATTTTTACGTCATTAATGAATTACGCCATAGTAAAGTAGATATGAAAAAATTACGAACTTCTTTTCTGTTATTTGCTTTTCCTATATATTGTCAGGAGATATATAGTAACTCAAGACGACATGTTTCATATTCTTTTCGGCACTTAACAGCCTAAAGAACGGCTAGAATATTCTGACAAACTATTTAAAATCTTGTCGTCCCATAAACCTATTGTTTCTAAATTTCGAAAATTCATTGGTAAAATCGGTGAGAAAATTTGTGCCATGTAGGATTAATTAATGGTGATTATGAACAGAAGGCTGATGGTGGTAGAATTGGGATAAAAGTAAAAGTTGATGGCTTTTTAAGAGATAAAAAAAAATTGGATATAATTGGCACAGACGCTAAAGTTGAGGATTTTTTTTTTTTTTTTTTCAGATATTAGACCGGTAGAATTAGGAAAAGAGTGAAAGTTGGGATTTTTGATGAGACTAAAAAAAGTTTTGGATATGATTGACACAAATGCTAAAGTTGGATTTTTTTTTTTTGGGTATTAGGCCGTTTTAAATAAAAGGATCACCTTTTGAGAGTAAAGATCTGATTTCGGTAGTAATGAACATACCATATGCAATTTCTTGAAAGATCCAATTATGGTTATAATAAAGATACCATATACAATTTCTTGAGTTAAGAAAAGGCGGTCTTAAACGGATGATTTTTTTATGCAAAAGCTTTGTTTATGCAGGTTGAAACATCAACTAGTAAACAAAGTGAAGACACGGGAGCTAACTTGACTGAAGAATTAGATACTGAGAAAGTGAGGGAGGAGGTGGGAAGAGATTCTACATCTCTACATGATTTGCTGAAGTTAGAAAGTGATGTTCAGGAAAGTGAAACAAGTGCCTCACATGATTTGCCAAAAGAAATAGAAGCAGGTGAACGTATCCATGTTGCAGGAACTTTTGATTCTCAAGTGGTTGGGGACGTAAGATCGGGTTGGAAGATAGTAATGCATGAGGAGACCAATCAGTATTATTATTGGAACATTGACACTGGGGAAACATCATGGGAAGTACCTGAAGTTTTGTCTCAAATGACGAACTCTGCTGGAGAGACATACAAAGCTTCCGCAGAGATGGCCCATAATCCTGGTCATGATAGTCATGAGTCAGATCCTAGTTTGACTATGACTGTCGGAAAAGATGTGGATTGTGCTTTCTTCGGAGACAAGGGTGCTGGTTCTGAAGATGCACTTTTAGATTCTCAAAGCCAGAAACTGGATGAATATAGGTCTGGAAAGGATGAGATGACTGAAGAGCAGAATGTTGAGAATTTGGATGATGCATATTACAGGAATGACATCCACAAAGGTAAATCTAGATACATCTCAGCAGTGTGTGATGCTCGTTTGTGCAATCAATTGTTTGTTGGAGTTAGTTCTTATACTTGCACACATGACTCAGCAGGTAGCAAAGAATATCCTTTGGGGACTGATAATTGGACATACCTCATCAAGAAAAGCGAGTGTTTGTTGGAAAAGTTGAAGTCACTTGAAAGGTAATGAGTGGCCACTCTGAATTTTTAAATTTGGTGGATTTCCTTGTTTTTATAGTTTATTTATTGTGAAATTCTTTCTTTGCTATTTTCAGCTCCAATGAACTTCATTTTGTTCGTGAGAGGATATTAAAGTATGTAATAGAAGTTGAAACTAGACTCTCAGATATGAAGTCACTCTCGTCATATGGTGTAGCTTTGCATCCCTTTTGGGTGCACTCTGAAAGGCAGCTTGACAATCTGGAACTTGCCATTGATGAAGTTAAACCATTGGTAAATGATGAAGTTAACGAAACAAGTGACGGCAAGCTGGAGAAAAACATGAAGCTCGAATTCAAAGAAGATCGAAACAAGAATGAAGAAGGTTTCTTGACATCCCAAACTGCTGCTTCTTTTCTGAATGATGCATCCACTGCAGTGGATCCCAGTGCAGTTAATAATGATCATGTTACAAATGATGAGCATTTTGCTTCTCAGTCACGAATCAGACAATTGGGAGGTGGTACAGAAGATGGTGAATTAGTCAATAGCAGTTTTATTTCTGGACCTATTGTTACTGCTTCAGTGGATGCTGGGGAAGACGTTGATATGGATGTTGATATGGAAGTAGAAGACGTGGGTCCTGTGAACACCACTATAACTGGAATGATTGGAGTAGAAAGTAGTGTTGTTCCAGAGAAGTCATCCATACTAGATCCACCTCCTGAGCCCTCGTCTGTTACCTCAGAGGATCAGTATTTTATTCCACCTCCCCCGGATGAAGAATTCATTCCCCCACCACCTCCAGATGCTGAACAGATTCCTCCACCTCCTCCAGACGAGCCTCCCGAACCATCTTATGCTCCACCGGCACCTTATACTGAAGTTGAGCAGCCTAGTTCCTACACTGAGCAATACCCTTTAACTTATCCCAACACTAATTATGAGTATTATGGACAAAACGGAGTCCCGAATAGTAACTTCTATGGACATGCTGAAGGAAGTCAAGTTGTTTTACCGCATGGATCAGTTTCCTATGTAGCTCTTCCAAGCACTACTGCTTCTATCATTGTTACCCCTGTTGAGTCGGTAGCATATTACAGCACCCAGGATGGAGCAGTACCAGCCGTACCTGGTGTTGGTATAGTGACTACCTCCCAATTTGAAAGCCAGTTCAATTCTCTCAATTATTGTTATGGCACCACCACGGATGAGCTTGGATCTGTTTACGCCCTCGCAGAGACGAGTTCTAGCTCAGCACCGCTGTCAGGTGTTGCGTCTTCAGTTGTTGGCAGTCGAAGTGAAAATGAAACTCCTGATGTCCCCTCTACTTCATCTTCCATATACACTTCTGCGATCACGTCAGAGAAAAATAATATTTCTGCTCCATCAATAAACACTGCTGCTGCATCTGCAGCTACTGTTGCCTCATCAGCCATTTCAAAGGTTCAGTCGAAAGGTATTTGCATTGTATGCTAACTTAGTTCAGGATTGAATAGTTAATGCCTCAGTCTTGATTCATGTAATTTCTCAGAAAGATGAAACTTGAATTGCATGAGATACTGAGTGTGAATTAATTCACTGTTTTTACTACCTAGACTCCGTGGCCAGCCCTCATTTTAGTGACGGGGCGTGTTAAGTTTCACGTTTGACGTTTTATTAAGTATCTCGTCAATTCTCTTTACGTCTCATGGTTATATTTCTCTTGTCATTATATGTTCTATGAAAAATGCTCAATTTTCTTATTCTAACTCCGCGAAACTCATTTGAGTGTTAGAGGCTTATGCTATTTTGTTACAACATGATTCTTTGATAGATTTATGACTCAAGTTTTTTCTTTCCCAGTTTTGCGTAGTAAAAAAAGGACTGTTGCTGTTGCTCCATCTTTGAGGTCCAATAAGAAAGTCTCCAGTTTGGTGGATAAGGTAATTTTTTATCATCTATGGTAGTTCTTTTTAGGTATCATAAATTTTGGTAGTTCTTTTAGTTGGTTTGCTTGCTTCTCTGGAAACTTATTACCAATTGTCTCTGTAAATTTTCTCAGTGGAAGGCTGCCAAAGAAGAGCTGCAGGGAGATGATGAAGATGAAGCTAAAACCGCCCTTGCACTTTTGGAGAAGAAGCGTCAAAGGGAAATAGAGGTGTACAGTTGATTCTGTGTAAAGATGTGATGGTGCTTTTGTTCTTTCTGATGGCTTTATCATATTTTAAATTCCAGGAATGGCGTGCCCAGCAAATTGCCAGTGGAGAGGCCAAAGAGAATGCCAATTTTCAGCCACTTGGGGGTGATTGGTATTTGTTTCATAATTTCTTAACCCTCTCTCAACTTCCTCCTTTTTTTTGCTTCCCTCCTTAGAGATGATATTGCATGGAAAATAGCAGCTCCAGGTCATGAAAACAATGATGCTGGCATTTTCTCTCATTGTGGGATTCTGTGTGAATTATGTTGCTCTGTCACAGGCGTGAGAGAGTTAAGCGCAAGAGAGCTCAAGCTGCCAGTGAAGCTGTACAGAATCAAGAGCAATTGAACGTGGGAAACCAACAACCTGATCTTGTAGAACTTTCTCGAAATCTGCCATCTGGATGGCAGGTAAGTTTGTTGCGTCTATCTTTCTGCGGTAGGTTCTAATTGTTTGGCTAGGAAGTAATGATAAGGAGTTGAGCCTGTTGGTGGGGAATTAATAAGCAGCTGTGATTTATCTATATAGTCCAGTGAGAGGCTTTGACCTTTATTCATTCTCTGTCTGGAAGTTGGGTGTTCAAGTTACTAGCGTGGCATTTCATCAATCATTAGGGCTTTGAGTAACGGAATGAATGGATCTTCTCCACTTTTTTTCTGGGAATCTGTAACCTTGTCTGGAGAATCTCCTCCTGCTGTTAATAGAAATGAGTGAGAATGTTTTCCTAGTTTTTCGTCTTTATTTGCTTCTCCCCCCTGCTTTTTGTAATTATCAGTTCTATTTGCTTATTGATCGTCCATACAGGCATACTGGGACGAATCCTCAAAGCAGGTGTACTATGGAAACTTGATCACCTCAGAGACCACATGGACCAGGCCGACAAAATGATGCTAACGGTCAAAGATGGAGCCTACAAAATTGCTTGCGAAGAACAATATGATGCCAAAAAGTCGAAGTATTGAGGTTCATCCTCCGTTTTGAGTTTTTTGCAGTGTTCACCTTTCTTATTTTCGTCCCCTGCCTATATTTATGATTGTACATATATTTTAGAGGCGGAGGAGAAAATAGTTGTAATAGCTTTGCCTTTAGCCAGGTTAATTGAATCCTTACCTCGATCTATGCGTTATATATGATAGGACCTGGCTTAGAACTTTTCTGTGTTCCCTTCAGATGTCTTGGTCGTTTATGCGTAGCAGCTGGCGGATTTGCAAAATCTTTGGAACGTTGCTAGGACTTCTTCGCGGAGTAAAATCCGTTGAAGAATTATACACTATCTTGCTCTCCAGGATGTTACCGTACTAGGTTGAAATGACGTGATAATCTCTTTAGGATCAAACTTTCTGGCCGACGGAACCGCCATTCCACAAGTTCCGTAGGTGTTGATCCTGTGCGAAATACTAGCGCATATGCTATTTGGAAGAAGGATTAGTACCCTACGTGCACTTGAAAGAGAAGAGTGACTCCTCAACCACTGAACAAACAGCGGTGAGACAAATTTCAAGATTATAGTGACGACGATATTTACATTATTGGAAAGATGGAATTGCCAGGAGACCGGTAAATAGTGGCCCCGTTAATGTAATTGACATAGCTTAATTCATGCGGCAGCAACTTGAAGGAATAATGCCTTCACAATTTTGCCGAGTACACACCACGTGCTGGGGATGCACAGCCAAACGAATGTCCTGCTAAAAACTCCGAAAAATTGACGGTTCATCAATGTAACTTGGACCGTCCTGCAGGTCCGTGGAGGCTACTGAGCCTGGAGGGAGTCGCTGATGCCACCTGACTTTGCAGCCAATTCCGATAGGTTCGAGCCGATGGAGTGGCTTCGGGGGATGAAGGTGTTGCGGTGGAACCGGCACCGGAATGAGCCGGCATGAGTCGTTGGAGAGCAGAGGCAGTTCATCCGACCGCTCAATGGCTTGCTCGAGCCATCGCCTGGTGCCCGCGGTGACAACATCAGCGGCGAATGCTTCCGTATCTCCTCTATCGTGATCCTCGGCACCGATAGCTTGCGCTCCGGATGCTTTTCCTCAATCTTGGGTGGTTTAAGGACCTCTCCCCCAGCCATAGGTTTTGCTATCTGTAAATCAAGTACAGAATCTGCCTAACTACTGTTTCATTTGCCAATTCATACAAACCATCATCATCAATATTTTATTGCCAACTCAAATCCTTGAAAAAATTGCTAGGGACAGGGACCTATCTGATCTTACAGAAACATTCGGATCTTATAATGCTTAACTAATTGTGAATTCCTATAGAATAACAAAGCAAGAGAGACGACATCCCAATTTTCTTCATCAACGAAGGAAAAAGGTAAACCAGCATACCTGAAAATCTGATCTCAGATCAGCAGAAATGTTTCTGGCTGCTGCCTATTGAAGGTACCCTCTGGCGTAGCAGCAAAATTGCAAGAATTTGATGGCGATAAATTGCTCTTTCCCCCCTCTTTTTTTTTCCCTTTCTCTTGAAAGAAGATTGGAGAGAGAGTGTGTGTGAGAAAATGTGGAGAAAACTGATGAACAATCGACCCCCTTTGCTATTCTCTGTTTCAGGGGTCTTTTAACTGCCTCTATTCCTTTTTGCCTCCCTGTCGTTGCGCATTTGTGGTACCAGAATAATCGGCAGATGCAACTAAAATCAGAATTTTACTGCATATTTCACGTTCCCTCTTTCTGTTTGGGGGGCCGGGAGGGCCAAAACAGGAATATAAGAAAAGGCCCCGGTTTTTCGATACTAGACCTGTTCATAGCCTGAGAGGCCCAACTGAGGCCGCCGTCCACGAGCGGCGACAGTCGTCATCTCTAAGAGAAATCTGTAAAACATGCGTGCACCGGCATTGCACTTTTCGTAAAGAATGGCCAACCGGGTCATCATTGAGGGTCTCTATATTTTACTTCAAACCAGCAACAGAAACAGGACGAGTGACATGTAGGATTCAATCTATAGTTTCTTGGGTTTGAAACTTTCAAAGGGCCACTAAGATCTCGTGCCTGGTCCTTTAAGTAAAGATGATGCTGAAATAGAACCCTTTGAAAAGGAGGAAGAAGATCCTGTGCCAGAGACTTTGACCCATTGCAGGTATATCAGTATAATTTCATAAGTAACTTGCTTATTGTTGTGCCAAAAACATGTACATCATGTTAATATATCATTTGCTGGGTCTAATAGGACTTTGCCAAATCCAAACCATTTGGAGGCAAAGACCGCCAAGCATCACCCTCCTCACTGTTTTAAGCAAAATAGAGAGAAGATGCAAATTTGAGTATGCTTGTGGTCTGCATGCTTGTGGTCACTGGTGAGCTGGGAAATATACAAGCAAACTAGCTCACTCAAGTAGCCACATCCATAATTATGAATCACGCCAAACAGAAGAAACGAAAATCGAGCATGTTGGAATAGGAATTCCAACCCATCCGTGAACCGCATTCCTATCTCTCGAGCTCTTTTTTACATAAGGGACAGCAAGATGTGATCTTCAGCCATTGATCGACGCACTTTTGGTGGAACATATGTGAACATGGCAGCTGCCGAACGTCTTCTCTCTCCTTGTACTTGGAAAGACATATACAGCATTCCTGCAGCGAGAGAAAGAAATTGCTTCATTTTTCGCGCTCTTTGAATTTAACATTTGTTCAGATAATGAAACATTGAGTGACAACATTCATGGGTAAAATAGTGGACTCGATCTGCATTAGGTGAAATATACAGGACAGACAAGATACATTGTTATGTGGCCAAATTGTGTCTTTCGAAGAACTAGCATGTCCGTGTGATTTAACCAAGAATCGAAAAGATGCAGGAAGAATAAAACCAGTGATTTTGTACACCATCTATAGATAGTCTACTTACTTTGTCTTCGTTTGCAGGGACCGAATTTTGGTTCGAGTCGTCGCCGAGCTCTAAATTGTTGTCCACTTGCTTATATTTCCAGCTAGGTAGCCTGGAAATCTGGTCATCGGATGCTCCTCTCTCAACTGAACCCACGTTCATGTTGTATCCGAGGTAGGTGCTCATGAGTGGCACAAAGCAGCATAGCAGGAGAAATAGCAGGAATGGGAAAGAGTAGCTGATAGCATTCCAAGCAAGCAGAGAGATACAGAGCACATGAAGCTTTGGTGCGCGTTGGAACGACCCGAACCGAGAATCAAATACCCATACATTACCCATCACAAACCATATTGCAAAGAACAGCTCTAACGAAGTCCGACATTTGTTCATCAGATGCAAGCTCCTGCACCAACAAATTGACATTGACAATGAGAATTTTGAATGGAAAACTGACATTGTAAGCCCCTGCGGGACAGTCCATATATTAGAAGAATGCATCTTCCTACAAGTTAGATCTATATGGACCAAACAAAATCTCCAACCTAATTGGGTGGACACCTAGAAAGGGACTTGAGCAAGCAGTCCAATATTAAACCGGTGTGATGAATTGGAAAAGCCGACGAAAATATCCATTGATACAGCTAGAGATTATTTCACTTTGGTTTACCCTTTGATCCCTGATCCAAATTCCAGCGGTAAGATTAAACTAAGACCATTTGTGCACCCTAGGAGTCTCAGAATCAAAATTATCAATCCTCCACGCTGAGCAACATTAGGTTAGACAGTCTATAGAATCTAATCTACACAAACAGAACGGCAAAAAGAAGAAGAGAGTAGGTACCTGGAGTCTTCACTGCCTCTTTGCTGCTCCAAATCTGAGATGCCAAAGCCATCTCCCTGAGCCAGAAAAAGATACCTGTACCGACCATAGAGCAGCAACACGCTGAGCATGCACCCTATGTCATAACCCATGATCCATATCCTCATAGGCCAGACCGGCTTCTCGCCCTTCGAGATGGCTAGGGTGAAAGAAGTTACGCTTATCTGAACCATCAAGGCCACGAGCTCAAGCACCATCCAGGTGCTCGAATTGAACGGATTCGACCCGAGATCCGACCTTGACCCATTCTGGTAGTGGAAAACTCTCCTTAAGAAAGTGAACCATCTCGCTCGAGATATTCTCATAGCCATCCTCACCAAAAATGAAGAAGGCGGAACACGGGGAGCCCGGCTCCGGGTTCCTATCACCGCCCGATCATTTGTGGCCGATGAACTCGAAGAAAACGCAACTCCGGCACCGGAACTGCATAACGACTCTGGTGGGAAAAAGTATCGAGTATTCATGGGGCCTGACTCAAGTGAATTTAGGAAACAAACAAGCTTCAGAAAACCAAGAATAGGCCAATACTCCTCTGCTCACAGACAACTATACGATTGTTTTCTCTTTTTCCATAAACAGAATTGCTTACGAAAACAGACTCCAAGAAGAACAGGCCTGTCTCCACCATGTTTATGGGACTGCAATTATGAAATTCGTTCTCCGAACACTAGTAGACAAAATTGCCGTTTGCTGCAATTCGAATTTGGGGCGTTACACGAGCTTCTAAGAAAAGTTTTAGCGAGCTAAAACATAAATACCATGAAATTGAAGCAGCTGCAACTTCCTGTGCACCAAAATTCAACTAAGAACGCCAAGAGTTACCCCTTTTAGAACACAACCCTTCAATGACAGATGACAATCTCGATTTGGGTGTGTGGCAAATATGAACGTAAACTTGTGTGAGATGAGAAGAGTATATAGACAGCAACAGCAACAGAGAACAGGAGCAGAAGACGGGTGATGTTGGGTGCGAAGAAGATGACAGGAAGGTGAAGTTGGGTGAGTCTCAGATGGTGACCAAGAATCAAACCATAGAATACCCAAAGAGAAAAAAATGAAAACTTTTCTTCGATTCAAAGCGAATCAGAGAAAGCTAACCGTTGGCCTAACTTCCCTCTGGTTTTTAGTTCCCCCTCTCTTTGTTTATCAAGCAAGCAAGAGCTTAGAGAACCTTAAACTAAAACTGGGTCTCTCCCTCCTTCTTCCAACTGTAAAACAAGCCCATCTCTCCATTAAAACAAAAGCAAAGCTGATATTTTGGGGGGGTGACAAACAGTGAACTTATGCCTTTACTTTCTACAGAATCTGAGAAACCATGCTTTAATCTGCCTATTCCTTATGCTATTTTCTCGGGGGTTTAAGGTTAAAAAGATGTTCGAAATGTGGCGGGCACAGTGAGAGTTTTGAGGTTGTCTGTGTGGCTAAATGGTTAGAAGCTGACGACCAAATCCAAACCCTATTTTTTTTTTTCCAATTGTAATAAGAGGCAAAAAGAAAGGAGGGTCCCTCTGCTTTGTGTTATACGTGACGATGCGTGTGTTGCGTTTGTGTTGCTTTGCATGAAGGCCAAAACACTATCACACCATTATTGCTGTTGTGGATGGTGCTTTGGCCCTTGTCAATGAGAGGTAGCTTGTCTAGTTCCATGAACAGTGTAACAAGGCACGAGAGGAAATTTTTGTGGATCTATATCTTGTTTACATCACTTTTTACCGGCGAACTAACCGTGATCCGATCTCGAACGGCTGAAGCCGAGATATCCCTTGCCTTCCAAAATGGGCCCGACGGGTGCTTCAATAAAAAATCTATCTTTTTTTCCGCAAACTTGGACTTGCGGTTGTCACGTGAGGCCCAACTCTCAAGTTCATAAGGCTATGCGCCTCGTGTTGTGAAGCGGTGCGAAATGTGCACGAGCAGGCGTCCTGACGGGTCTTTTTCTAGGATTCACCCGCGAAAACACGTGAAGATGGTAATCTCTTACGGAATTAATTCCATTATTAAAAAATAAAAAGAGAAAAATCATTAGATTTCTTGTGGTTAAATTGCATCCTAAATTGGGCAGCAAGACATGATCCTAATTTGTACCCTCGTTCACGGCAGCTAAGAAAGTGATCTTGGGGTAACCGGTAAGGCGTGATTCTCATGTGAAGAAACTGGTCTATTGCTCTTTCCTTGTGCCTATTTCGCCTTAGGTGGTTGGTTCACAGGTACAACCTTTGTATCCTTGATAATCATTGTTATTTCTCCTTTTTTGTCTTCTCGGCTGGAATCATAAATGGTGAAGGTAACCTTACGAAATTATATCGAGTATGCCCAAATAAAAACATAATGAACGGTTTCAAAAATATTTTTTTGAAAAACGATTGCTTACATCATTTAAAAAAATTAGTCAAAAGAAGAATACTTTCATTATTGATAACAATCTATGCTTAATTATTTTCGTAAGCGGTAAAAAAAAAATCTATTGATTTAGCTTTGTAAGCGATATAAAAAGATTATTTTTCGAAAAAAATAATTTTTCAAATCGCTCTTTTTTGCGAAACGAACGCACCGTTAATAATAATAATAATAATAATAATAATAATAATAATAATAATAATAATAATAAACGACGAAATTAAATATGATTTTGAAGACAAAATTTCTACCGAGGATGGAATCTAGTAAAAAATTCACACACTTAATGAATAATCAAATATGATTTTTCACTGACCCAGAATCCCTAATCGCCAAGGTGCTCGAGGAAATTCCTAATGTCCAAATCGATCCGGTCAACATTCAAACAAAATATTCTATTACTTTTCAAACTTTCTTTAGCTATGAACTCTAGAATAACAAGATAAGTCATCTCGAGATTTCCAAGTCATGTACGACAGATCACCCTATTTTCGACAGGTGCTAAGCTCAATCCCCATCAATCTTTATAACGTGTTTCAACACCGCCCGGGAAGCAAAAAGGACGACCGGGGGAAAGGAGAAAGGACCCAAATTTTGGTCCATTAATCCAAATCAATGCCAACGCAAAACTTCCATGAGATTCCGTGAACATCTTGAACAGCTTAATCAAAGATTGTTATGTTGACATCTATAAATAGTGATCGCCTCAATACACTATACTTTCAAAACAATATTTTTTTAATAAAAAATCGGATGACGCGACAAGAGATTGTTGAGATGAAATCAAAGAATTCGAGGAAAAGTAATAAAAAAAAATCCTAAACTTATTACAGTAGTATCAATTCAGTATTAAACCTTTCAGCTATACTAATTTAGTTGTAAATATTTTTGCATTGGCATTAATTCAATATATCCGATCAATTTTGATCAGAAATTGCTAACGTGGAACGTTGACTGTCAGACGTGGCACAAGTGGCGCTCACATGGGCACTTGTCTTAATGTTTTTGTAATTTTTGTGTATTTTTTCTTTCTTTTCTCCCTTTTCTTTTTGTCGATGGCCGCCGAGGGTGGCCTCACCTACACAAGGGTTGCCATCGCCTGCTGCAAGCGAGGAGGCAAAGCACCGTAACGATAATGAAAGTCCAGATCAATCAACCTCATCGGGCCTTGCCAACTTTAGCGAGGGGGCCTTGCTAGTGCTTGTAGTTGTAGATGCAGCCCAGCAAGGATGGTTGAATCGGGCCATGCCACGTACGACAATCGGTGTCCTTATGAGCGATTTCAACCACAATTGACCCGATGGACTAAATTGGTACCGATGAGTTTAGGACTAAATATGTTGAATTGAAATATTTATGACTGAATTATTACCACTACAATTTATTTAGGACTATTTATGTACTTTTTTCAAGAATTTGTCGTATTTTGAAATCGATTCTGCTTATGTAATTTTAATAAATCAAAATTAACAATGAGAGGGGAGCTTATAACATGAAACTTTTCTAGTCAAATATTCGATTTTTAAGGTTTGGTTATATTGCGGATAATGAATGATTTGATTTTTTTTTAAATAATCGTTTGTATTGCTTACAATAATTGATACTGTTGCACATTAAAATCCCTCAGCAGAGCTTTGACTGAACTTCTGGGCTCGACCCAAAAGGATTGAAGCCCAATAAGCTGACCAATACGGGAATCTTTTATTGAATGTTATGTTATTAGTTCGTTAAGCAAGAAGGACTCCGGGTCAGTTTTGGATAGAGAGTGTCAAATGCATATATATATATATATATATATATATATATATATATATATATATATATATATATATAACTATGTGTCTTTCGTCAGTTTCGTACAGACTTTCGACTAACTTTTCTGATGATTTTTCGATGAAACTTTGTCGAATACTTTGACGTAATCGTAACTGAGACACAACACCGGAATTGAATCGACGATATTGGACTTTACTGTAGGACACGATACCAGAATCTAATCAACGATATCAGATAGATGGAATGTAGAACGCAACATCAGAATTGAATCGACGGTACTGGACAGGATGGATGAACAATACAACACTGACATTGAATTGACGGTACTGAACTAGGCGAGCAGACGCCCAAATCCAATCGACGACATCTAACTCTGGATATGAAATACGCCGGAATTGAATCGACGTCGGGAATCTAAAAGCTACAGCTAGGCTAAAAGCTAAATTGAAAAGATAAGATTTGTTTGTTGTGTTGTGTGGTGTCTTTGTTGTTGGATATTTTTGGGTATTTATATGCGTGCTCTAGTAACCGTCGAACGGTTTCTGCATTGGGCTCTAAGCACGTTCTCTTCGATGACTTTTGTGGATAAGGCCTTTGGCGGTTTCTATGCCTTTTCCTCTCTGTTTTTTCGAGATTGCCGCCAAACTCTGTAACTGCCTCGATCGTGTCTTTTTCTGCGCGCCTTTTCTCTCAAGCTTAGGAAAAATGCCCCCAAAATTACCCCCACAAATGGCATCTTCGTGGTTGATCTTTATCTAGCCTCCGTCCACCGATCTTTAACTAGTCACGCTTCTCACGTGCACACCATGCGACCTCTAGGGTAATTTTTGGTGTTAACATGTACATGAAATATATTCTCATTTCTGAAATAGTTTACGTTTAAATATTTTTGTCCATTTATTTTTGCAAGTAATAGAACCTATTATTCTTAGGGAAAAAATTTAAATATTATATTTTTCACAAAAGAAAATGGTATGAATGATAGCTTGGAAAATAGTTTCCTAAATTAATCATTGGTATCGCTCGAAATAATTAGTTCATGAAAAATATTTTCATTATGGATAATAATTTATATTCAAATATTTTCACGGATGACGAAAATGTTTAAAACTCATTCATTTTCGTAGGGGATGCAAATGATATTTTTTAGAAAAACAAAAACGCCCTAGAAGCGAGCCGAGAGGGCATTGATTTGACACGTGTTCGCACAAATAGAAAAAAGAGAGGTGGGAAAAGATATTGTGACGAAAATGAAAAGATAATTTAAATTTTGTTGTTTCTTATTTGACTAAACTTTGACCGGTCCACGTAGCAAGGTACCACGTGTGCAGAATGTAAGGGAGATTTCTCTCTCTCTCTCTCTATATATATATATATATATATTACGGGGTGATATTTCTATTTCTTGTTATTTTGTTAATTTATGAATGTCAAATGTCACAAGACTTCAAAAAGGGTGACGTGGCGTCGGCGGGTTTTATCTTTATCCACAACCCTTTGGATTCACTCAAAATCCAAGACGTACGCAGCAAACCGGATCGTGAAATCTCAAACCTTTCTTTTGCACTTTGCTTTGTGTTGTTGTTGGTGTGTCCACCGCACGTCATTCACGGCCGCCCCCTCGCCATCTCCGTCGGACTGGCCACCCTCTTTACTGCCGAAAATCCTTTACTCACCAAATTCCTTCTCACCAAACACCCAAAAAAAAAAAAGGAAAAAAAAAAGAAATGAACCCTTTAGTTGTCATATCCCGTAGCGATGTTTCGTGATCTATTCTAAAGAAGCATGCCGGACGGCGAGATGGCTAGGCATCGATCTGAACAATCGGAGAGGTTTGAGCTTCCCTGGACCTCGGATAGACTGCGAGGGTGGGGCGGGTATCGGACTCTGGCCGCCTTTGCGTCACCTCGATGAATCGACGGGCTTCAAAAGATGAAGGAGGAGCATGCGTGTACAAGGATAGTAGTGTGAGGAAGTATATTTGAATTGTCAATAAGTCCACATCTTTTGCAGTGTTGAGTTTGGGAATATTTGAACAACATCCCTCACTTTTCAACACACGACAAAGGCCCATGCCTGTTTGTGTCAAAACTACGAGTTACATGCCTCGCTTCGACAGAACTGTCTACCTATGACCAAATTTTGGCATTTGACTTTCCAAAAACAACTTCCCTTCCCCATGCAAGCCCACACCCCACCGCATCCTAAAACCCTAACCACCTTAGCCTAAGTTCGACCACAACCGCCGATGCCCGAAGCCTCCTAACTCCTCGTCGTCCATTGCCGACCTCGGTGTTGTCGCCTACGCGGCCGTGTGCAATCGTTGGGAGCCACCCCTCTCTCTCTCTCTCTCTCTTGATTAGCCTCGGACAGGATTGTGCCATGGCTGTGCTAACCTCAAATCGAGGCCAATGCTCTCCCTCATGCCATGGCCGACCCATGATTAAGGTTTTAAGCCTCATCGTGGCTAGTACTGGCCATGGACGACCTCGACGAGGTCATGAACCATTATTGGTGGCCATGGATAGACCCCGTCCATGGAGGTTTGTGAGTTGCATAGTGAAAATAGAGAGACGAGATTGATTGCAGTATGGAAAAGAGAGAGGGAGATGGGCAAAGATTATAGAGGGAAGGGCGTTGACGACAGCGACGGTCACAGCGAGGCGGGAGGTCCATGGCAACATTGGATAGCAGTGTTGTGGTAGAGGGAGGTGGAGTTTATGGATGATGCAGGCCAATGTTTGTTGTGTGACATCTCTAAATTAATTTATTCGAGGTGTTGTCCGCTTTGATTCATCTCATTTTTTTTTTCATTGAAGCACAAGTAATTAGTAGTTTCATAGGAGGTCACTCATCTTAATAGTGCTCTCATATGAGAATGTTTAATATTGACAATCTAATGCTAAATCTTGTTGCTACTCAAAATCCATCTCTTGTGAGTTAATTGCAATTTCAGGTTAATAATTGAGGAACACACTTTCTATATTTGGTGAGTAATCCCAGAAGCATGTCGGGAGCTGCTATTTCTCTAGGCCTGTTCCCTTGGCGCCTACTTCCCGCATTTGCTGGACTGGGTCGTTATAAATAGAAAAGTTTGCAAGTTTGCCAAGGGAGGATTTGGACTTTTCAAAATAGGGATTTTGTTTAGAGGTGACTATTTGGCATTCCAGCAACCAGAAGTTGGAAGTGGTCATTGGCTGAAAAGTGAGGAATGTTCCTCGACATATTTATCGATCTGCCAAAAATTTTCGTTGGGTCATTAATTACTAATTTTTTTCAAAAGAAAAAAGATCGCTTAAATGCCAATTTCGATTTGGTTTGTCAAAAATAATACGTGATAATATTTTATTAATTTTTCCGATTGACATGGCCTGTCGGCATGCCCAGTTAGCATGTATACCCTTAAACCACGTCATCTGCACATTTTGTCCCAAATATAAAATACAAATCAGACAATCAAGCATTTTCCCAATTTCAAAACCTAATACAGTTTTCTCCCAAAATTAACAGTTGGATCTTATAATGGAGAGCAGAGCCGAAGTGCGAAAATTTCAAATGGGTTGATGGGTGTTGGGTATTTCGCAGTGGCTCTGACACAACTGTTGGGATATGTCGGTTCATGTTAGTCTATAAACATAGGCAGCTGGTTATTCATTTTCTATGCTCTTCCATGTAAAAAAGATGTGATCCATGATGCAACAAAAAAGCCTTATGATGAGGCTATTCTTGCAAGTCTCTTTAAATATTTATTTTATATCATATATCTTTTTATTTTTCTAGTTTTGCCATTATTTCTCTATACTTTGTACCCAAACATACACTTGCACACACGATTCTTGTAAAATATCAACAATGGGAACGGTTTTCAGAGGTAACGTAGAAGAGGATCAAAACCGGCAATGATGTGCAATGTAGGAATCGGGTTCCTCGGAACAAAGCGAGACAAGGGAGTTTGCAGTAGGAGGGTTTGCGGGAGTGGTGAAGGCAGGCAGGGCTTGCTGGGACACCTCCGTTGCTGAGATGTGCTAGGACGTTGATGGATGGCCGCCGGAGGAAATTGATGCTGCTGCGTTGTGCGATGTCGAAAATTTTGGAGTCTCTGGTGTGAAGTAGGTGCAGGAGCTCGCAGTGTGGCAAGTCTGAAGAGGCGCAACCGCATTGAAAGGGCGACGCCGATGCCGATGAAGATAAGAGTTTAATGCAGCGAGTGGAGTCTATGAGCGTAGGAGAGCCGTGAAAGAACGAACGACTGTCTATTTTGAGAGAAGATTCATGCGACTGGGCGAAAGCCTGAGGAAGCTATGCACAGTGGAGGTAGAAGGCCCACAGGTCTCCGAGAAGAATCAATACAGTATCTGGGGAATAAACATCGGCTAAGTCTATGCCAATAGCCATGGTAATACAATGGATGTAAGCCTTATTCGGAATGACTGGGTGCAAAGCGTTTATAATTGGCTTTTTAAATCCATTGTCAAATGATCGTTTAGGCAAGCTAATCACCTCAGAAGCCCGGGTTTGACTCATTTTTGGTATTGAAAAAAAGACATGTCAGATTAATCATTTTATTATAAAAGTCACATAATATTTTTTGCAACAATTTGTCTCAAGAGGCACTTGAGCGATTTTTTTTCTCTCTAATTCGACGCTTTAGCGAGCCAGCTAAAACTTTTTGCATTAGAGTAAGCATTGTACGAAACTTTTGGCACTTTTTAGTATCTTTATCCCTATTTTTACCTTAAACTTCTGCTTTGGTCTAATAATTGTCAAAGATACTACGTTCAATAACATAAATATGTACTGATTCTCTTAGTCGTATGCCTTTGATAATCATTTAGTGCATTATCCACTGGACAGAGGCGGGGACGCTAGTATCATAGCTGAGGTATTTGGTTCCTGCACTCTACAAAGAGGCAGATCATGAATATTTCCTCGTGTGAGAGAGGAGAGAGTTAAGAGATAGGAGGCGCGCACAGGGGGCAAACACGCGCATATATATATATATATATATATATATATATATATATCATAATGCATCGAAAAATGAAAAATTATTTTTATCATAACAAGGTAATTTACTCAGACTTAAATAGTTTACACAAGGATCTGTTCAACTCTTGGGTAGAAAATATAGGAGCCAGACTTGATTGTTTCGATTCATGGTTCTATCGATCAGTTTTACAAGGGAATTGAAGCAGTTTGTACGAAGAATGAATGAAGAGGCGATATGTAAGGCTACTTTTGTTCGTCTGCATTTCTAGTCAGGATAGGATATGATAGGATCAAAAATAAAATCCATGGATTTGGCCATATCATGTACCGTGTTTAGTGAATTGCAGTAATAAAGTTTGATATATTCATATCATATCATGTTCATTATTTGATATTTATGATATATCAATGTAAAATAAATTTGAAAATGCACAAATGAAAAATATAAGAATGTCTTGTAATTCATTACCAAATCTAGTAAGAGAAAGAAAATATAAACATTCACATTCGCAACTATGAAACGTTTTGCCTCTCTCGCTATATTTGTTAAACCTCAACATGAAACATAAAGTTACGAAGGAGAATGAGGTTTGACTCTCTTCCAGCTTTTTTTAGACTTTTGATGTGAATAAGAAAGTAAGAATAATAATAAGTTTCAACTCTCTAACTATTTTCATAGAATTTTATAGAAAACTAAAAAGTTACAAAACAGTCATGAAACTTCCATATGAACTAGAGATGTAGAGAAGACGGAGATGTAATCATGTAGATGCTTTTTTTTTTTTTACGAAATTTCATTGCCCTTCACTCTTTGAGAATTAGAAAAATCATTTTCAAGATTGAATATATTTACTGAAAATCTAGTTTCTTCCACTTTATTTTTTACTTATTTTTTAATTATAAGTCCCTTTTTATCATTATTTTGACTCATTTCTTAATAGAATTTTTCATTAAATGACAAACTATAATATTATACTTAAAATATGTAATGATATAAATACTAAGTATTTATATATTATTATATTTATACATACAAACTATATATTATAACGAAGAAAGAAATCAAATTAGAAATATGATTTATAAAAAAATAAAATAATTTTTTTTTGTTATTTTGATTTTTATTTCTAATATTAGAATTCAAATTTATTTAAATATAATTAATATTTAAATTTTATTATATAAGAAGTTTGTTATTTAGAAAAATAAGTTTTATACCATAAACAAAATAAATGCAATCCATCTTTATTCCACCTCCCCCTTGGGATAATTATATTGAGGCTATATTCCCATTATATCCTCACTGTATACTATCTTGTTTAGGAACGTTTGACATCATTCTTGCTCTGATGCCTCTCTCATCCCGACCGACATGCATACCAAGCTTAGATTTCCATGATAGAACAAATGATTGATAGTAGTCCATATGTTTAATTAATTGGAGAAAATCAAATTCGGTTTCTATGTGAGATGGAGTGTTAAATTCTTGACAATGAGTCATATATGCTATTTATTTTCATGTGGTCTTTGTCCACATAATTTTTTTTTAAAAAGTTTTGGGGTTGATATTTTAACATAACTGATGAACTTCACCACCACACAAGGGATGGAGTTGGGGTATGTAAGAACCTTTTTTTAATTATGCATGGACCTCCTATAGTTCGCGAATGCTTCATCATTATGCTTGAAGATATTGGAGGTAGGGGTGTCAAAAAAGGCATCTAGCCTAGCTCAGCCCGATCCGGTCCGAGCCCCAAATTACGTATGCTCCAACTCTTAGGGCTGGGTCAAGTTGGATCCTTTTTTTCTTTTCTTTTTTTGTAATCAAAATCACTTGATAAGCCTGTTGAATGAAATTAAGAATATAAAAAGAAAATAATAAAAATAAAATAAATTAAAAAGAAAACGTGGGTGTAAAAAAAAAACGCTGAAGCCAACCTAGCTCAACCCTTATGCCAAAAGTACCAAGGCCAACCCGAAAAGGCCCAAAAATTAGGTAAAGTTTCGGGCTAAGTTAGTGCGGACTTTTTTTACACCCCTAATTGGAGCTGTCGTTGCTAAATTGATTATTTTGAGAATCTCAGCAATGTTAGGGCGTGGTTATACTTCTCCACTGATAGCATGGCGTGGGGCTCCACTCTCTGACGAGTGGGTGGGGGATAGTTTGGGCCTTGATGCGAGAGGATTTTTATAATTTGAGTCTATACTTTATTTGTAGTTTGGGGTTGGGACTCCATAAATAGCTCATTTTATATACAAACATTTTTTCTTGTAATTGAGAGTTGCAATAGAGATGTGGTATGTGATAATTACAGTGGACTATTTTACCATATGCAACCCTAGTTAACTAGTAAATCAAGATAAACATTATGCCTCAAATTTTCTTTCTGGTCCTTATTAAATAATTCGTTGTGTTTGCTCACCTAATCCTAACAGATAATATGCCGATTGAGATAAAGCATTAAGTAAACATGAAAATACACATCCAAAAAGGCAGCGAATGCCCACTGCTCCAAGGAAATATTTGATTGCGGCTGATTTCAGTGTCCCCTCGTCTTCAATGAAACAAATTTGGATTCAGTGTATCTCTTGACCATCCTTCTTTTTGTAGCATAGAGTTTGGCTATTCCCTTCAGTAAAAGCCCTTCACATCTCACCGTTTCATTAGAAATGGGACAAAAGCCTGTGTGTTATATAAATGGTCAGTTTCTGTGCTGCGCTGCTTGATCCTCTCTGATTGTTATTCTTATCCACCGACGTTGCTTTCCGCCAACGAAGAAGTACCCGCCTACTCCGAAACCAAATGACCCTCCGACGCCGATCACCCGATCCTTGCGCATGAAGTGGCATGCATGCGTTTAAGAGGATTATCAAAGCCGAGAGGTGGTTCGTCGGCTCCTTAATTTGCTCTTGTCAACCTCACACCTATTTCGCATCCTCATCGACCCGAGTGCTCAATGGGCCAAACGAAGGTATACCCCGGTTGACAGACCAACTCCAAGAGCTATCTCGATGACACAATCATTTGGTACCTCGATGTCAGCCCATCGTTTCCTGAGAATGAAAGTGGCTCCTAAGGAATTGGCTCGTTAACCTACAGAGGGCTACATGATGAGTTGGGTTTAGCAATACCATCATGTCCTTAGAGGGAGGGACAGAGAGAGAGAACAATCTAATGATCAGAGGAATCGAGTCAGAGCATGTAATTGTCAAGAAAAAATCGTTAGCAAGATCTCGTTTTGGTTTTTCGGTTTGTCTACTGAATGGAATTGTACATCTTTGCAACCTCCCTCATCTGCAAGCCCAGTGGGCCCAGCCCATATCAGAGTCCATCACTTTCCAGGTTTCATCCATACCTGTCGGCTGGATATGCTGGGGTCCATCACTTCTTTGGGTTTTATCTATCCGAGTCGGCTGGGCCCATCTCGGGGTCCATCACCTTTCTGGTTTTATCTATCCGTGTCGGCTGGGTGCTCGGCGCAATGACACGCCCGGCCGAGCTACCGACGCAACTAACCTCGTATCCAAACGCCCTTCCCTTCCGCTCGTCACATTTTCTTTACAAACAAGCCCCTCTCCTCCCCTCCCCCACTCTCTACGTGTGAAGTCAAGGTCGATTTTCAATTCCGGGTTGCCTTCGAAGGTAAAAACCCTAATTCTGCTCCTCTCGTCTTGCGCACAGCTTGGTTGGGATGCGTTCTGGCGCTGGATATACCGTGTTTTCCTTTCCCTCATGATTTCTCTCTAGGGCTTTGATTTCCTGGTTTCATGTGAAGTTTTGTGTAGCTGTCATCTTCTCGGAAGTGCGTTCGATTTAGGATGTGATGGGATCGTTGCATGTGGTTCAATTTAGGTTCTTGATTTCCTGTTGTTGGTGCCTGATCGATTGAATTCCGAAGCAAATCAAATTCGGGCAGCCGGGATTTGTGCAATTTGCACGGTGCGAACTTGTGAACTGTAGCTTCTCGTCAACTTGCCTGTGTTTTTTAATGTTTTGCTGAGGTAACTTTTTGGCCACAACTTGAGATGCTTTTTTTTTTGGGAGCGGGGGGGGGGGGGGGGGGGTGGTGGGGTTTGTGGTACTATTGCGTTCGTTATAGTATGATATGGTTCTCAAGTATTTTCAATTGTCTTCAGAGATTGTCGGATTTAGGACTTAGCTAGGAAGCATGACGACTGCTGCTAGACCGACCTGGGCACCTGCGAAAGGTGGAAATGAGCAAGGTGGTACTCGGATATTTGGTCCTTCACAGAAATACTCATCCAGAGACCTTGCTGCTCACACAAACTTAAAACCCAGGTATGTGTTATTTTCCACTCGTGTCTTTGCGGATGAAATAATCGTTTCTTGGTCTTCAGAAACAGCCGCCTTTGACGAGTTCTGCTTGTCTTTCATGAAAAGAAATCCGTTTGCTTTCTGATTTCATGCGACATTTTACTGAAAACCAGGGAATGATGTGGTGCCTTGGAATTTTATGATTGGTAGGAAGGTGTGGAAAATAGGATAGAATTACATTTTCAGATCCATCTTTTGCTTGAACAGAATGAGGAGTGATGTAAATTTTTTCGTTCTTTTGGTTTCTTGCTGAAAGGCACCTGCTATTTCCTTATCCTTTGAAAACTCTTTTTATCTATTTTTTTTCTTTCCTTTCTCGCTTTATGTTCTCTTTCTAGGCGGTAGATAAGAGTTGTGCTGGAGTGAACAATCATGTAAATTTGCGCATCAATGGAAGGCGTCCTTATGTAAATAAATTAATAAGTGAATGCAGAGGAGGGACTTAGATAGCTGATCCTGTGAACCTAATGTAGACCGTGAGGACCTGGATAGAATAGATGTGCCCTATGGAGAGGTTTAGGACCTTATGAGGAGTATATGCTGCTTGTTTAGCCTGATTGAGCTGAATAAGTGGTGAGTGTGCATTTGCGAAGGCTTTTAGGCCCCCTCTCGGACTTCTCCTGCAAAATGGTGTATTTTGTAGTTTATGCGATGTGCTTAGTGGCGCTTATGGCCTTGGTAACCTTCTGACGTGTTATATGTAGTGGCTTGTCCGGTCTTTCATGCGTCAAAGGTTTTAATGTGTTTTGTGGTATCTATTAGCTAGTGTAAATGACAAGAGCTGTATGCTTCTGGCCTTGCTAAAGAGAAAAACATCAATGGAGACCTGAGTGATCTTGAATGCATTACAAGTTTTTATGTGTTTAGAGGTTGAAGGAGAGCTGTGTGTGTTTTCCTGTGATACTGGAACAAGTTCTCACCTTGTTAAGTTTATCTTACTCATGCAGTCCTAATTGGTATGCATTCATGCATTGTTTTTCGGATTTAGTCTCAAATTGAATGATTCCTTCTGTTCCATTTTGAGGTTCCTTGCAACTTATCAGCATCTCTGTTAAACAGGAGGGATGGACAAGATACCCATGATGAGTTGCAGAAGAGGAACCTAAGAGAGGAGCTTGAAGAGCGTGAACGCAGGCATTTCTCATCAAAGGACAAGTCCTACATCGGTATCTATTCGTTAACCTTGTTTTCATGTGTGTATTTTGTGGGCTGTTGCATTTCTTTCCATTTTTCACTACAACGTTTTGAGATACTTTTGTTTGTTCTCAATTTGTTATGGTAGATGATAGAGATCGCCGGAAAGGAGGGCAGCTTCTCTTGGAAGGTTAGTCTCCCTATTTTCGTGATATAATGGTGCCCTTTATATGATACTCATTTGTGAATTTCTGAACAATAGGATCAAAGAGGGAAGTGGAAGATCGCATTGTTCCCCGTACAGTGGATGCAGATGATTCCGATGTGGATGTCAAAAGCGATGATGGAAGGTGGTTGCTATTTTGAGTTACTTTTTGTCTGCATCATTTGCGGCCTTCTTGGGTCCTTTCAATCGTTTGTAGTTGATTACACATGGCAATTGAAGGAAAAAACTGGCATGATTATATTAGATTCATTTGCAGTAATTCTCTAGTACTTGTGGAACTTGATGTAAAAGGGATGCTGTGCAGTAGTTTCATGGCATGAAAATTGCCTGTTTGTTCGCTGTCTGGTAGATCTCAAATCTATTTTGAGAATTGCCATCTTGTTTTGTTTTGTAATGGACTGCCTACTCAACTTTTACTGAGGACCATTTGTTGCTTTTAGCAGTGATGACGATGACGACGAGGATGACACTGAAGCTCTTTTGGCTGAGCTTGAACAAATAAAGAAAGAAAGAGCGGAGGAGAAGCTTCGGAAGGTTAGTTTGCGTCTTTAGATTCCGTCTTCTGCCTCTATCTGTGTTGGCTAGACGCAAACTCCAGTGCTGGCTCTGCGCACATGTTTACCGGCACTTTTAATTGTTTAAATACTTAAGCGAATAAGAAGAGAGTGCATGAAACATGTGAAAGCTAAGAAATCAAGTTTAGAGAACTTCAGCGGAAACTAAGATGGTCAATTTCGTGAGAGCACTCCTCAAATTTCTCGTTTTATGGGTAGTAGATAACTAATTGCTGCCTGTGCCTCGACACTAGTAGTGATAACAACCGATGTTACCTTACACTCTTTCAGGAAAGACAGCAGAAGGAAGAAGAACTTAAAGTCAAGGAAGCAGAGCTTCTTCGTGGAAATCCTTTGCTAAATAATTCTACTACTACTTTCAATGTGAAAAGGAGGTGTGTGACCTGAACTTTTGGTCATTTTTCTTCCATAACGAAAGTTGAAACTCATTTGAATTGATGATAGCCAAGCAACAAAGGATTGATTGATATATAATGTGTTGTCTAACCCATCTTTCAGTGATGTATCTCTAACGGTTGTTCTTCCCTCCTCGACTGTTTCAGATGGGATGATGATGTGGTCTTCAAGAATCAGGCCCGTGGTGAAACCAAGGCTCCTAAGCGCTTCATCAATGACACCATCAGGAATGACTTCCACCGGAAATTCTTGCAGAGATACATGAAGTAGTTGTTAAAAGCTAGAGAGCTTCCAGCAGAGGAATGTACCTTATGTGTGAGAACTTGCGAATTGTTTGTGTTTGGATTAATCTTGGGCAAGCGGCAATCTGAAAGTCTGAATTCTCGGAGATGATTTTTCCTTTACACCGCACTTCTTAATCCTGGAATGTGTTAATTCTTAGTAAATGCGATATATCTTTATAAGCAAGCTGTGAAATTCTTTATTTTGTTGCATGACCGGAAACTGCCTATTGACCAATTTCAGACCATGAAGAAGAAACATGTTGGCGCTTTGTCGCCACTCGGGTTTTGTGTTTAACGTTAAGTTTCGTGATGACTGCATTCTTGCGACTGGTGTACTAGAGTGCCGCTACAATTTAGTATGGCCACAAAAGATACCCAAAAGATATGATGTCGTATATTATCAAGGCGTACCAATATCGCTTCTGAATGTGCTTCTTGCTGCTTCTTACTGTGAATGTGGTACTTAGGATGATGGTAAAGGCGTCGCTGTCTGAAGGCTTATAACCAAGAGCCCTGAGTTTTTGAAGAGCGCTCTAGCTTTTGATGGTTCTGCAATTGCCAGACCTATCAAAGCCCACTGATTACAAAATGTTTCTGTTGGTTTTATTCTTCACTTCCTCTACCGAGGCTGCTATGCAAGTAGAGTTGCAAGTCAAAATGGCGTTAAGCTTTAGGAAGACGTCGAAGGATACCTTAAGCTATCATCAAGCTCATCGAGGACTCAAAGTGGTGTTTAACAGTTTGCTGCTGTCACATGGAAGTTGACCTCCCATGAGATATGCCCAACTTGGCAAAGTTGATCATCAGAGACTGAGCTCTTCTTTTTGTGTAGTCAACTCTTTACAGGCTGAAGAGCAGAGTCCCTTCATTCAGCCTCTCTTGTCCCACTTTCCCTTTTGGCATTTTGATTCAGAATTGAGATTTTCATGCACTCTGATGTGCTCGAATTTCGCGAGCTTAACCCGCAGCCATCAATTTCGTCACTTGAAGAAAAACCAGATCGCAATGTCGGTTTTGCTATTTGACTCTGCCTGAAGAAGCTGATACTTTTGAAACTCAATTGGCAAATATTGCCTGGCAGGCCATTCAGGGACAGTGATAAATAAATAAATAAATCAATACTCCAACATGAGGGGAATGAATAAATGACCAAGAAGAATGACAAAACCACGGAAAACTGCATAAACCTCCAATTTCCAATATAAGCATGATGGTCTCTTGCTAATGGATACAGGGTAATGTACAATTACGTTACAAGTGACAACAAGCTGTGAACAAAAAATTATTACAGAGAACCATCTAAAAGTACAAAAACAAGCTTCACCTCAAGACGGATCGCCCATCAATTACAACTCATAAACAAATGACAATAAATAAACCATACCAACAGAATTGACTTCTAGACGCAGTATATCCTTTCCTATTAGCTCAATCTCGATAAAGAGGCTCCCTACGTGATTGCAAACAAAAATTCAAGCATCGCAGAGAGTTGGATCAGGTATTCTAGTCATGTTTTTCCTTTGGTTCGCCTAGAACAAATTCGGCGTACAAATCCTTTAGAGCAATCACGACAGTGGTTATGAGAGGGCCCATGATAGCACCCTGTAGAAGTGTGGATTAAATGACATCAGTGTCCGACAAAAAGAAAAATGACATCAGCGACAAATATTAGAATCTATTTATGGAGAGAAAAATAATTTCACTGTGTGCCCATTCATTTGAGCGTTAACAACACACCAATGAGGCAACGGTGGAAAAAGCATCACCGAATGGCCACGCAGAAAGAGTTGCTAACTTGGCAATTTTTTTTTCTACAGACTGTTTTCTTGGAGTATCTGGTGCTCTTAAACGATAGAGGAAGCAAGGTCAATAAGGAAATAGCAGATCTTGAAGTATATAAGAAACTCGGGCGAAAGAAAATTATCTCAAGAATTTAGCAGTTATAAACCCTTCAAATTCCCAAGTATGCTCTGACTAGATATGCATCCTAAAAGTATGACAAGTAAAGACAGCTTCACTAGATTATGTAACAGGACTCCAAAGTGAACCATGCATGCCAATAGAGATGCAAGTACATTCCCCTATAATGAAAGAGGAAGAAAAGGAAGATGGATAATGATTTAACAACTACCTCAAATGCTGAAGGGAACAATGTCATTCCACCAATAATGCTAAGCCCGGTGAGATATGCACTATGACCAGGTATGTCCTCCTGAATCTCAGATGCACCATATTCAATGAGCACAAGATGAATAATGGACATCGTGATCGCCAATATGTATCTTCCTTCAAGGATCAATTGTAATGCAGCAGGGACTGTTGCAAACCAAGATGGGAAGATGGGCAACAGAGCACTAACAAATGCGAGAACAGTGCATCCATACAAGAAATGGATCTTATACAGCCTAAACAAAAGCCAGGTGAGACATCCTTGAAAGAAAGCAATCTCAGCCGTTGCCAGAAGAACACCTGATATAGCTTTATCAAGAACTTCGACACACCTAACCCTCGCCCAATTTGGCATTGGAAGCATACCCATTACTTGCCCCGTAACCCCTCCAGATTCTGCCGTAATGAGGTAATACAAGACCGAGAAGAACACTACTGTTTGGGACACGAAATTGAAGACCTCGGCTGCTCCACAGATGATGGAGTTCCCAACAGAGAACATGAATTTCGTCCCACCTCCGACAACTGAGGCACTACTTGCAAAAACACTTTGCAGAACATCCTTTCCTTGAACAGCTAAGCCCTTTGCCTTCTCAACTAAATCTTCCCTTGTAATTATCAACTCCCTCAGTAGGGCATCTACTTCAGTATATATCTGTCCCCACTCACGTTTACTGAACTGTTGGCGGATACTAAGAAGTTTCTCGGTGTACGGAGATGGGGCCATTAGAGATGTGGACTGCTCCGAAGAGCCAGCTGATGGACTAATCACAAAGTGCTTAATCCCCGTGACAAGCTCAGTCATGTTGTATTGCATCGCCAAGCTATCTATCTGGTCTGACACAGTTGCATAGAACATGGTAGTATATTTATCGACCATCCCAGGCACATCATTCTCATCCATCCACTGCTTCACGCCAATCTTCTCAGCATAATTACTCTCTTCCACATGAGACTTCAATGAAATTACAGCATTCTTCCCTTCCAAACCAATTTTATAAGAGAAGAACATCACTCCGGACAAAAATCCCACGATCATGCCAACAATCAGCCCAATCGCAATGATGGTCTTCAACCTCTTCAATATGCCCCTAGTGAAAAAGGCACTCATTGCGCTGCGACGGAAACTGATACTTCTAAACGACGACACAGCAGACAATGTCGCGTCCACATTCTTCGAGCTAAACAAGAAGCCTAACACAAGAATAGCTACCGACCCGCCAGCGCCGATCCTCTCATACGCAAATATGAAGACCCCAAATGACACTAGCCACCGGAGCAACTTCGAGAACCCACTCCTCTTCCTCCGTAATCGGTCGGATTTGGGCTGCTTAAGGAAAACCCTGTAACAAACTTCCTTAATATCCACAAGGGTGCCTATGAAAACCCTAAAGATGGCGACAGGGACAGCAAGCACAGTCTCAGTGAGGCCTAGTTCGAGAGGCTCGGACCAAAATGCGACAAGGGTCTCTTGTATAGCTCTCAAAGGGATCGAGCACAGAATGGCCCACTGAATTGGCCTCAGATACTCTTGCAACAGCTTGCATGTGCCATAGAGAACGAAGACAGTGAATGCAAGGCCGAAGTGGGCCATGGCTATGTAGAGGGCGAGCTTTACCTGGGGATCGTCGGAGAGCGAGTTCTTGTGACCCGTATCGCCGGAGGAGGAAGCAGGGGGAGGAGGCGGCACGTGGGACTGGGCGGGCGGCGCGTGTGGCTCGGGGGGCGGGGCTGGCTTGCGGATGGCGGCCGATCGGAACATGTCTTGCCAGGGGAGGGAGCCGGTGGAGTTGGATTCGGGTTCTGAATTCGGGTCCTTGTATGGAACAAGCTCCATTTCCGTCCCTTCAGTGTTGGGTAAGTGAAGATGGAGGATTTTCAGGGGAAAAGGTCGGAGCTTTTTCAGGGAGAAGATCCAGTGCTAACTTGACACAGGCGATGCCTGCATAAAAGTTTAAATCTTTATCAAATTTGGGGAGAGAGAGAGAGTCAGAGTCTTGATTGGAAAATTAATGGGAGACGGCAACTAGAAAGAAATTGCCTGTGGTGCCAAAAGCACAAGAAGAAGACCCTCGGAACCGGAACGACTTTTCGACATCATTTGGGCAGGTCACCTTATTAAAATCGACGTGGGGACTTCCTTTTCTTTTCTTTTTTTTTTGTCGGAACGTGGGGACTTTGAAGTTTGAATATTCCAAAAAAATATCTCCCGGTGATGTCGCATTGAATTTATAACAAATTTTCTTTGAATCATTTTTTTGACGACAAATTTTTTTCAAAATGATACGTTTACAAGAAATCTATACTAAATTATTTTTCTAATCATAAAAAATTATCAAATTGATATACTTACGATAAATTTAATATAAATTAATTTTTTAACCATAAAAAGTTTAGTTTCCGTTAAATTAAATTAATATCACAAAAAATATCAAATCGATATACATGTGATAAAACGATGGTAAAAATCTTAAAGTAGTACACCAGTCAACTGCCGCGTATTATCTAACTCTGTAATGTGACGGTAAAATTTAATGAAAACGAACGTATGGTGAATTTATTGCAAATATATCACTTTGAAATTTTTGTAATAAAAAAATTAGTTTGCGATAAATTTTATCGCAGATGTGCCAGTTCGAGATTTTTTATGATCAGTAAAATAGTTTGGGATAAATTTATCACGAATGTACTAGTTTAGGTTTTATAGCAATAAAAAAATAATTTTGAATAAATTTAACATAGGTACAATGAGTTTAGATTTTTCATGATATCGACTTTTTGAATAAATACGAGTTAATTAACGGGTTGCACAAAATGCATTTTGTGAAACACTTGTTTCGGTAGATAGGAAAATTGTTAGGAATCAGCACTCACGGCAGCACAGCATCATATGAATGTCGTCCGACGATCAGTGGGTCGAGAGCACATTCAAAATTTTGTTTTTTTCCCCTCCCTGAATTGATTCTCTTGCACAGCTCATTCAGTCGGTCCCCTCCAAATCAAGTAAGTCCAGAGTCACTCCAAAAAAGGCCAAGACAAGAAAACAGGACACGGAAGAAGCTCCCAGGAATTACAGCATGGAAAAACAACCTTACATGAGATATAATTCCTCCTTTGAGTTACATAACTTTTAGGGTTAATACAGCCAAAAACCTCAAATTAGTAAGCCTATAATAAATTTATCATAAACTATTTTTTAACTACAAAAAACTCCCTAAATGGTATACTTGTGATAATTTTACCTCAAACTGATACATCTGTGATAAATTTATCCCTGTTAATTTTCGTTAAATCTAACCGTTAAAGTGCTAAGTTTATGACACGTAACAATTGACAGATGTAGTAGCTTGAGATTTTTATCCTCTATTTGTCACATGTGTATTAATTTGAAATTTTTTATGGTATTAACACAATTTAACAAATGGTAAATTTGTTACGGTTATACCAGTTTGAGATTTTTCGTGGTAAAAAAAATAATTTATGGTAAATCTGTCAAATATGTACCATATTAGGATTTTATGTGATAAAAAAATAGCTTTGGGTAAATTTGTCACCACTGTACCAATTAGAGATTTTTCGTTGTCAAAAAAATAATTTGAGGTAAATTTGTCTCAAGTATATCAATTTGAAGGTTTTCATGGTATTAACCCTAACTTTCATATTGTATTCACTTGAATGCCATATTTTTTTTTACTAGTTAGAGTGTCATAATTAAAAAAAAAATTGTTTATTTGAGTGTCATAACACTCAATCGACCACCTAAATACCAAAACTTGTTAAAAATGATCACCCAAGTAATAGAAATTCGACGTGACATGGCACTAGTGATGAGCGTATTTAAAAAGTTTTGGCACTCTGTTGATCAATTGAAATGTTATATGGCAATCACGTAATCGAATATATATATATATATATATATATATATATATATATATATATATATATATGAATGACACTCAAATAAGCACGATACAAGAATTATGGCAATTGCGTGGTCCTTTCCCCAGGCTCAAAACTTAACTTTTTTGCTGATTTTTTTTTAGGGTTTTTTCGCGATGGGAAAGCCGAAGAGAGGTTAAAATCGTTAAAAGAACAAAAAAAATTAGACGCGTGGATTAGAGATACGACACAAATTCGATTTGCCCCACATCACCGGCCAACGTAAACAAGTTTGTGTTCAACACAAATTAAGTGATTCACAAAATTAATACACCCATATGAGTTTTTCAGCACACGTCTTGCCTGATTTGTGAAATTTGATAGAGTACTTTTTTTTTTGGGAGGTGTCGAGGATGGGTGAGGATCGTCTGCCATAAAGCTGGGGTTATCGGATCACTCAAGGGGATCCGGGTCCATCGAGGATAGGGTACTTCATAAGGCGCGATTTTTAAATTTGAGCTGTTACGATGAAGGATGGGAGCATCAAATCCCTCTCTTGATCTTTAACTCCAAATAAGAAAATCTGGGGATGGGGCCCCCTACTCTTGAGGCCAGAAAAGATTGGATAGGGATGAGATTTGTGAGTTGTGACTGACATTGGCTGTGTTGCTTTCAGGCTTTGCATGCGTTAATAATGCAGGAGGGACCGACAGCAGCAACTCGTGGAAACACATGCTTGCAATTTTGATTAAATCTAATTAAGTATTATTATGGGAAATCACAGTACTTAAGCGTTTGGATCTTGTTAGCGGGTTGACACCAGGCCCAAAATCCGGGCCCAAAATCACTAGGTAATGGCCCAAACAAAGCCATTAAAGTCAAAGAAGAGTCCCCACCCACCAAGGGATAGCCATAACAAAGGCATTAGAAGCACTTGCAAATAATCTCTACGCATGATAAAAGTCCTCCAGTAATTCATATATATCCAAAATAATTAGAGATAAATCATAAAAGAAGCATAAACAAAAGCAATAGTTTTATTTGGTAGGTAACTTCATCCACTAAATACTGAGGCTATATTTGTTTCGAGAAAAAAAAAAAGTTTTGAAAAATCATTTAAAAAAAAACGATCGCCAATTGCTTGAAAATAATCAATACAAAATATTTACATTAACAATAACATTTTATATCGAGACATTTCTTGAATGCCGAAAATATTTTTTCGTTTACTCATATTTGCAAGCGATAAAAGCGATCGATTTTAAGGAAGCATTTTTCAAATCATTCATTTTTTGCAAACAAACATAGTTTAAGTGTCTGTTTGTTTCGTGGAAAACTCTAGCCTATAGAAAAATGCCTTCTGAATAATCATTTTCCAAGAAAATCATTAATTTTCCTTTGTTTGTTTATATTCGACCGAAAACATATTCTAGTGTTTGGATCTCATTTGAAAACTTATTTCAATCTCATGACTTCATCTCAGGCAAAAAAAAAAAATCAAATTTCTAATTATTTTGTTCTTGTTTTTGTATTTTTCTTCTTTCTTCTACCTCATCGATCTCCAGGCCATGGCGAGGCTCGGCCTTGTTCGATGCTGGCTAGGCTCGAGCTTGCTAGCCAAGGGAAAATAAAATAAACAAAAAGAAAACATAATATAATATAATATGAAAACATTAAGAGAAAAAAATAAAACATTAAAAAATTCGATAGAAGCAATTTCGAAAAGTGATATCACCTCTTCAGTTTTGGGCGTTCATTTCCCGATTTAATGCATGAATATTATTGTTGACCGAAAAGTATTTTCAATTGACTTATTATTTTCGACAAATCAAACGAATGAAAAGTTCAAAAAATGCATTTCCAAAATGTACTTTCACCCAAGCAAACACATCTTCAGATTGGGCTAAAGGGTGCATTCATCTATCACAATGTGGAAAACCTCGGTTACCAAATATACATTTCGGTCAACGTGTCCTAGCGCATCGGTTTTCAAACTTGAAAATCTTCATCCTAAGTTTGAAAACCTATATATAAAAATATATATAATATACAACGTGCCCTAGCGTATCGAAATTCTTCATTTTTTCAGGAATCACGTGTGGACGTGTCGTGTCGTATCTCAGGTTGGGCTAAAGGGTGCCTTCATAGATGAAGGCACGTGGGAAACCTCGGTTACCAAAAACAAATACGAGCAAATAAAATATTGATACCCAAGTGAATGTTGAATGTGTGGACAAATTTTAGCCGATACAAACAACGTGGGAATATAACGGTAATCCACATTAGAAAATTTTATCCACTTACACTACTATGCCATTAGATAGTCGCGTAGGCTAGGTTTGGCCAGATTTAGTGTTCAGAGTGACTTTGTTAAAAAGAATTGTATAATGTAAAGTCTCGCGCTTTTTCCACTCCTATTATGACTTTAACATTCGTTTTTGTATATGTTTTGATCATCGTATATTTTGTATGCATATACAACTTTATATTTTTCTCTTTTATTTATTATTTTGTCAACTCTTTTATTTCCTTTCCTTTTTTTTTTCGCTAACGGTATCATTTTCCTCCTTTTTCTTTCTTCCCCCTTTTCCACGCCACCCACTCCTTCTTCGTCTTCCAAAAACCCCGATGTCCCCCGTGCATGGCAATTGGCAATCCCATCGTCCTCCCGTATCTCTGTCCTCCATTTTGATTGATGACACGTACGTTCGTCCTCGTCCATCCTTTCCATCGTACCCTTTTCATAAGATTTTATTCTCGAAGTCGGAAAGCACGTGGAAAATTTTTTCAACTAACAAAGGCGGCCCGAATCACTGCAAGGGGATCCCCAATTGGAAACGTTAATTTTAATCAAAACTATTAATTGCAATGATAAGAGTTTAGAAGAAGGGACGTTTTCGGTCCTAGGACGAGCTAACATTGACGAACTAGAGCTCAGAGTCGGGAGATGTGGTCGTTGACAACGAGAAGAGTGCAGGCTGCTCGACGGATGGTTAATATCCGGTGCATCCATCAGTTGTCGCAAGAGGTCAGCCTATAAAAGAAGGAAAAATAAGAGTTGTGATTCTCAATAACAGATGGATTTTGCTCGCATATGCTTGGTTTTCTTTTCAAAAGGCATAACTCATATCGAATACAATAAGCATAACTTATAAATATTTTGAAGACATGCCTTGTGTAATTAAGTAGCACTTGGTGAACGAAGTTTTCAAGAGTGGCCAATTTGTCCATCGGAATATCCATTTGATCAAGGTGGTTCCCGAGAATCTGAAGGTCCAAAATCAATGTGGACAGCTTAATCTCCACACCACCCTTCCATCATAGTCAATGGGAAGGAACTTATTGTAAACAAATTGATCGCCTTGTGTGTATACTGCGTATTTCATCCGTATGCAGCGACTCAAGATACACACGTATAGATACACGAATTCCTAATCCATAGAGTCAAAGAATTAACGCACATTGTTTCAGATTCATCGTTCTTGATGTGAAATTGCGAGAATCCAATGCTCAAGAGCTTCTCTTCTACGAACCCCTTTTATCGCTGGTTTCAATGAGACGGCCCCTCATCGCTTCAGACAATTTTATATGTGAGGTTATGTGGACATTAGAGTTTAAAGGAGGGACTTGAGCTCTATTTATAGATAATGAAACTTATCCCCTCATCAAAGATTATATTTATCTCGGCCCAGCCCCATATCCGGCTAGAATAGGAAACTGTATATATCTTATTTTTATTAGACCAATTAATAATTACAGTAACAATTAATAAAGCACACAATTAAATATATAAAAAGGAATATATTCTAACATTTTCCCATTTGGGCTAAATTAATTGTAACTGTACTGTATATGTGCATATTTATATTGATCTAGAGATAATTCTCAATAGTCAATTCGATCCCATAAAGTCTCAAGCACCGAATCGTGCCAATAACTGCATTAGAAGACATGGAGCCATCCATGATCACGGATACTTTTAACTTTACTAATATGAATTTGATATGGTAGTATGACAATTGGATAACATCTCAAATAATAAAGACGTCTTATATGTTATCCTTCTTGTCAGTCACCATTCTCTTACTTTATGTGTCACGAAATTGGATCTGTTACGAGAGAACATCTTTACGGTTCCAACGAACCAACATGTCTTACCTTTATAGTTAACTATACTTTACGTGTAACAAGACATATGCTTTTGGCTAAAAATAAATGCCCTAGTCATCACTCAAGGTTCATATGATTCCTTGAGATTTTCACATGTTATATGTATTCAACATCATCGTAATCATAAATACTTTATTGCATGCAATAGAGTTGATACATACCTAAATGTTACAAAATGTAACAAACACAAATGTAAACTTTATTAGAGCAAATGCCGAAAACAACTCCCACTGCACAACATCATCTCATGATGTTTACTCAACCCATCAATTAACATGTCATATCAGTATCTCACGATCTTTTTATGTTTGCGACATGTCATCTAAATGTGTATAGGCAAAGGTTTTTAGTTAGTGAATCTGCACCCTTATCATCTGTGTAATAAGCTCTACCGTAGTGTCATCCTTAGATTACCTTTATGGTCAAAAACTAAATCGATGGATGTTTAGATCCTGAGACTTCTGCTGCTGTTAATAAATAATACTGCAGAGTTATAGTCACAATACAACTGTATGGTTATCCATAAAATTAAATACGATCAACTCTTTAATGAGATTCCAGAACCAAATAACCTGAGTAGCAGCTAAAAAACATACTACAAACTCTGTTTTTTTTTTTTTATGATTACATAGATTTCTGTTTACGCTTTTCTATAGCACTGCACTTCTCTTTAGACATTTAAATGTCTGAAATTGTCAACTTCATATCATCCTGACAGTTAACAAAGCCTGAATCTGAATACCTTACTAGCTGCAGATTTTGAATATGTTTGTAAATTAGCATGTAGTCTTTTGTACTCTTTAAGTAACTCGAAACTTATTCTTTTAAGTGCACCACGATATGGTACAATCTTTATTTAGGTTTTCTTCATAACTTTATGAAGACATTATGACAAATTCAGTCTATTGTTCTTAATGATAGGAGTAATTCCCGACTTGCAACGCTTTATACTTAATGCAATCAATGTATGTCCTTTAGAATTAACCCAATATGTGGCGAGAACGATCCATATAGATCTCAATGCCTAGGACAAAATACTTCTTATTAAGATCAATCATGTCAAAATGCTTTGACAATATCTGCTTTACCTTACATAGTAATTCAAAAAAATCATTTTCAAGCAAGATATCTTCTATATAAGACACGAGGAAAATAAATTCCTCACATTAATCTTATAGTATATACTAATTTACTTTGTTGTTGACAGAACAGAGTATAACAAAAATACCATGAAACTTCAAGCAACAATTGCTGAAAAACTCACTTAAACCCATAAAACAGACTTTTCAGTCTAGAATACCGATGAATATGTTTAAACTTTATTCCATGGTATTATATGTGATTCATCTTTCTTTACGCACAAGTTTATCCGAATCATCTGTTGCAAACCTTAGGATTACATAAAAAAAAACTTTCAAATTAAGATATCCAATCAAAAAGAAGTTTCAATATCTTTATGGTAAAGCTCTTTATTATAATGAGTTATTAATACCTTAATCACTCTGAAAATCTTTATGAGATACTGAATAAAAATTATTTTAAGTTTACTCATTCTTTACGAGTGAAAAATTTGGCCACCAGTCTATCTTTAAACTTCTTAAATAAAGCACTAATTAAAAAGTAATCATATATAATAACTTAAAAAATTTTATTTGGAGTACTTTTAAGTTTTGTACTTCCAATTGCAGCAGATGGACTTGTGACCTTGAGGCATGCTAATAATATTTTAAACACCGTATGTTTCATAGTCTGTATCTCGTCACTATGCACCCAATCATAGTTCTAATTATGAATAAGAAATAGTAACTGTATAAATTATTAAATCAATTACATAGTCAATTTTGCAAACACCGTATGTGATGGTACAATTGATTATCTCTGCCTAATAGATCTATTAGGAGGAGCTATTTTAACCTTTATTATGCACTTGTGGGATCTGATAAACTTCATCAGGAATTGTCTTACTAACAATAGTCTGAACCCCAACAAAATCAAACCATAACTTAGAATACTCCATGATCATCTCTATAAATAGAAAAGGACACAGTGGTCCCTACCACACCAATACCTTTAATAATATGTAAACAACTACCCTTATTCGGCTATATCAAACTCCGGCAATTTAGCTATCTGTAATTCCACAACTTTTGTTCATCTTTTGGGATGATAAATCAATACCCTTTTTCATGAACTGGGTAAGGTACAAAATAAAACTAAGTGGTTCTGGAATCCGACTTATCCAATATTTGATTATGTAACTTTATTTTGCATAAACACCTCAAACCTTAATATAATTCAAACTAGATTAACGCCCAATCTATGTCTCAAAAGAAGTCAATGAAATAGTTTTGGTAGAAAAATAATGGGTTATTTTCAAAGTTTTACCCCACAAAAGTCATATAAATTGATTTTACAAATCATACTCTTCATCATATCCATATGGTGTGATTTTGACTTTCGGCTACACCTTTCTGTTCAAGAACATCAGGAATAACAAACTAAGTCATTATCCCAGTATCTTTTTAAGTATTCGATAAAATGACTCTTTAAGCTATCCAGCATTATCATGTCAACCATGATACTCATCACCTTGATCAAATTTGACACTTTTATTTTAAGTTTATTGACTATAGTCAGAAAAATATTGAACTTGTCACGAAAATTAAACATTTCTTTAATCAAGTACAAACACATATAAAGAAAAATCATCATTTAAACGTGATAAAAAAATCTACACAATACTACAATGTAGGATCCACTTATACTAATATAAATAATCTTCAATAGGTCATAACTATCGACTATAGTCTCATCCTTTATCTTAGTTATCTTACCTCTGCTTCAATCTATGCATGTGTCTAGGTCATTTTTAAGAGTGAGCAAAATGCTTGCTTTTATCAGTCTTTCCACTTTTTCTTTACTGATGTGACCAAGAAATTTATTCCATAATGCGCATGATTGTTCCTTAGGCAGAGATCTTTTGCAAACAACGTTTCAGCTGTACAAGTGACATATAATTCATTGGGAGATAAACATAATCTGTACAATCCATTGGACATAGAGTAGTACCAAACTTTATTTTAATTAAAAGAAATAGTAATTATTTTATTTGAAATCTCAAAAGAATAACTACACATGTCCAAACTTGATATGGAAAATAAATTTCGTCTTTAAGAAGAGTACATAAAATATGTTTTTTATTGTCACATTAAAACCAAAATCTGGAATGACATTCTCATCAATTCAACATCAGCTTTATAGTTGTTTCTATAGTTAGCTTGATTCATCCTAATTTGGTATCTTTCAGTTTATGAATTCATATATAGTAAACGCAGCATAATATGTTGCACCGCTGTCTAGCCATCACAAATCAGATGAGACTTTAGATAGAATAAATTCACAAATCAATACCAAAAAGCCATTACTTTATGCTTATATTTTGATAACCAAGTTTTTGTATTAACTATAGTCTTTCTTTATGTAACAATTCTTCTTATAAAAGAAGTAGCGGTTACCATACTTCTCAAAGAATGCTTTCAATGGACCCAAACAGTCAGTATGACCGGTAGTTTATTATTTCTTTATGAGTATGATTTCAGAACTGCTCAATATGTAATTCCACCAATTTTAAGCCGTAATCTTTAATCTTAATAGAATCATCACACCTGATGTTGAGGAGTCATTATAGATATGTACCACTCTTAGTAATATATGAGATATAATTTCAACACCTCCAATGCTTCCTTTATTTATTTAATAGTGCAGTTAACTGGCAAAAATACTTTTCAAGTGTTATTTAATCGATCGCTTTATATCAAACAAGCGAATCCACTCACTCTTTACCCAATAAGCACTTAATACTAGTGAAAGTTCTCACTAACTAATGAAACTGAGAACTACGAGGTCTTTTTTGACAAGAGCAATACAAATATTTACTAATCCTTTGTAAACAGAAAATCCTCATTCAATTCTTAAAAAATGAACCCGTATGAATCTCAATTCTCAATGTTAACGGAGTTGTCGTTCACAAAAACAGTGATCGAAAAAATAATCAATGTTTTCAATTTGCAAAATATGGAATTTCACCTTGAGAGATACATACATCATCATATAATCACATTTGGGCAGAAAAGGACATAAAACATGACATGCAGTTGTATACTTCCTACATTACAGCGACCATGAGAACTTATTTTAATCTTTGCTAATCACCACCTTTGGGTGCATGAAAGCACTTGGACTAATCAATTCTCAATCATATGTTGTACATGTAACCCTCTATGCAACAATACACAATTACCTCCTTTGAGAGTATAACTACGCATTAAAACAGGAGACATCCCAATATTTTATAAATCATCCCTTATTAAACTCAACCAAGTGTGCCACTTTGACGGTCACAACCCAATTGAATTTACCCGAGATTGAGATATAACTTTATATTTAAGATTTACTGTATGTATGTAATTTCAGAAATTAAGGGTAATCATCCGTAAAATTACACGCCTAGCTAATTTTCATTGATATCTCAACAATTCATGTCAGACCATGAACATATAATTGATAAATCATACTCCACATATTCGAATGTGGTACTTACATGTGAGCTTGCACCTGTATTTCATAAACCATAGAGAAATACCTGAAACTCACCTATCGGAGTAGTCATGCGCTCTCATGCTCGCGTTTTTCTCTCTATGCTTAGTCCCCACGCACTGACATGTGCATTGCACGTGTTCAGTCTCAGCCAGTATTGAAAATCGGTCCAACTGATTTATTTGGTCCAACCGTTACCCTCTTAGCTGACCAGCGAACTATATCATGCGATTCGGTCAGAACGATCAACGATTGTTTCGATCAGATGGCCTGAGTCAATAGTCAATTGGTTGGGTCGGGTTCACAAATTGAATGGGATCGTCAAGTCGAGTCGAGTCACCCGAGCTTGCGTGACATCATGTGACGTCAGCCTGCACGTGCACACATCCGGGCCCATGTTTAGCGTGCATGGTACTTCTTCTTGCGTGCGGTCACCAAAGGGATTTTCTCAATTTAACCGAGTCAGAAACCAAGCAACCGGATAAGCGTTAATTCATAATATAGGTTACCTTGGAATGAAATAACAATATGATTTTGTTGAGATTTGAACTATTTTAGACAAAGTGCTAATTTAACTTGCTCCGGAACCGTGATCAAGAAATCCCAACATGCTGGTTCTCCATTCAATCGCCACTTTTGATATGAAAAGAAGTCTTCTTTTGTGCAGACTTTGATTCAAAGAAAACGAAATAGCCTGCACCGTCCCTTTACCATGCTCGCTTTATACGGTTTCATGTGCAGAAAAGCCACGAAAAAGTAAAAAACCTTTACTGAATGCTCCTTGGCCCACGCTGTCAAAAAAAATGAGTCAGTTTCTTCAATATTTTCCTTCTAAATGGCCTACTCGATACTTTCCAAAGAAGATTGACTCCCACGTAACAAAATAAAAATCGCTACAGGTAAAGCCTACAATTGAATATATCAAAAAGAATATATTCTAACATTGTGAATTTAAGAGAATATAGAGCGATGACGACGGGACCGACAAAAAGAAGAAAGGAAAACAAAAGGGTTGTCAAAATAATAAATAAAAAGATGAGCATATAAATTTATATCAAAAGTGATGAGCCGTCCAAACGATAGAATGGTTAAAACACGCTCAATGAAACCCAGAATAGTCCAGCTTGTCATTTTTACAGATATTTTCATCCACTTGGCCATTAATAAGACAATGAAACCAGTCCCCTTGTTTTGTTTCGTGCAAAAAAAAAGAAGCTAAAAAAGTAAAGAACAAACCGAAAAATAAATGTATATAAAATGAAGTTTTTTAAAAAAAAAAATTAAAAATAAAGAAAGAACAAGAAGAAATGGGAGGCGAGCAAGAACGTTACCACCCCCTTCGTCGCTGGCCGTCGCTTTGGGGTGCAACGATTTCTGTTGATTTGGCAGCATCTATGACAAACTGATATTCTGTTCATCATATTTGCTTTACGAATATCATCGAACAAGTCTACCGTTGGGGTGGTCTCGTCGATGGAACCCTTTTTTTTTCTTCTTTTTTTTTTAATGCAACCAGCGTCACTCTTTGGTCTTCTTTGCTATCAAATTGGATATAAGTTGAGCATATATGGTACCAACCAAGCAGTGGTGTTGTTCTCTATGCAGCACCGATACGACACGGGACACGATACGACACGACATGTCGATACGGCAGTTCTCAAAAAATAAAAAATTTCGACACGGCGGGACACGGCATATATTATATATATATATATATATATAATCATTTTTATAAACCCCAAATATCATTATGCTTAAATGTCATAACTATTTCATATTTGATATTCCGATATGATTGCTTTGTGGTAACGGTGACCCCAAATAATAGTTTCAAACTTATAAGATCACATCATATTTTTTTTTATAAAAAAAATTATATCAACCGGGCATGTCGGAACGTGTCCCGGACGTGTTCCGGACATGACAAAGTTTCGAACACGGCTGTCCGTTTTGGTTGGCCATCCGGACACGTGGTCTCCTGTGTCTGGCCGTGTTGGGCCTTGTTGTCCGTGTCGCCGTGCCCGACACGCAAAAATCCTCCCGATCGGCGTGTCCGTGCTGCATAGGCTGTTCTACGCCTTTGTTCCGGAAATTTAGTTGGTTCGGTCTGTGGCGCCCATGGCGTAATGTTTTTCATTAGTTTCAAACCTTAATTAGACGTGCTAACTAATCCCGGGTCACGAGGTCAAAGAAAAAATGCGGAAATTTTTTATATAGTTCTTTCATGCAATAACGAAGGTCAGCTTATTATGGAAGAAATGAAATACCAAAAAAGTCTTAAGTCTATTGAAATTGTGCCAACTAAGTATCAATTTTTTTTTGTCAATTCAGTCCATTTAACCAGTTGGCACCGAAATGGCCAAATATTAATGAGTGTACTTTTTTTTTAAGTACTTACATTTATATTTTTTTATCTTTTATTTCTCTTTTTTTTTATTTCTTCCTTTTTCCTCCCGCCCGCCACTCGAGGCCAACGGCTCGCTTAGCCATGGCAAGGACGAGGTCGGCTAGCTGGGGGAAGAAGGAAGAAAAAAAAAAGGAAAAAAGTAAATAAATTCAAAAAATAAATTAAATATAATGAAAAAAATTTCATCGTAGCATCGCTACAAAAAAAGGTATTAAATGCAAAAAAAAAAAATAGGGCTAAATTCGCCCTATTGCAATATATTTAAGATTTTTTTGGTAATTTTCTTGTCTATCATTTGTAGGTTTTATCCGGATAACTATAAAAGATAACATAATCTTAAAAGATATGGAGGATCAATAACACTATCATAATTGTCTCTAATATAGAAAAATAAAATAACATAATTGGAAAAAGAAATCAGTGGATTTTTCTAAACATTTGCAAGCTTTTGTAACTTTTCATCTCCAAGGTCTTTGTAGCCTCTAATGATGATGAACCCAAGAAGAGCCTCTGAGAAACCGAGCGCGTATACATGGTACCCTTGGAAAACAAGGCATGTGGGGGTGGGGGTGGGGGTGGGGGTGGGGGTGGGGGTTTGCTTCGAAAACAAAAGACCCTCGACGATGATGGAGAAAATCAACGAACGAAAGATATTCCCAAACTCCCAAATCTCTCATCTTTAAAACTCGCGGACCGATGGGACAGATCTCCACGTTGACTTGTTCCAGACGATGATGATGTTTTCATTCGAAAACTTCCCTTCCCAATCACGTAACCTCGTTACACCAAACAGTTTGTTGAGCCCTCACCATCTCAAAGCAGCTCTCTCCATAATCTCATCCTCGAATTTTTATTTTTATTTTTTCTCAGGGTTTTCGCCTTCTCCCTCTCGTCGTCGGGCTCTTTCACATCTCTCATGAGAACGCCGGGTTTCCTAGTGCTGCTCTCGTCATTTCTCGTGCGGTGATGGCAACCGGCGGCTTGTGGTAGCGGGGGCGAGGTCGCTTTAGCGCAGTTTCCGACGACGACAACGATCGATGAATGGTAAAGCGGATGCTGCTGCCGGATCCGGCGTGGGGGTGCTCGACCCCTTGTTGGATCGGAGCGCGAGGAAGTTCATCAAGAGGAAGGACAGCGATGCCGGGGACGCAGGTAAACCGTCAAATGGTGCTGCTAATTTGCCTACATTGTCATGGTTTTGATGAGTTTCGTCTGATACGATGCTCACCGGCTTGTCAGGAAAATTTGATGTCTTGAATTGGAATTACATTGAGTTTTGAAAGCGTCCTCTTTTGAGGTCCTTCGCGATGTTTCTTCACTTTCTGGGGCAATTCGGTTTCGGGTTTCTCTTAAATCTCCGGCTCTGTTAATGTTTTTCCGATTCCTCTGTCTTCCCGGAGATTGTTTTGGTCCGCAATTTGGTGCACATGTATTGTAAACTTGGACGAAAGTAGGAATTCCTGAGCCTAAACGTCGGTGGTCGTCACCAGGTCGGGCGCTGGAAGAGTTCAGAAGTTCTCTCCACAACGAGCTCTGTACGTCAGAAGGCGCCAAGCGCCAACAGCAACGGTTCTGTGGGCCGGTCGTGGCAATGACCTTCAACTTCATGGTTGCAGTGGGGATCATCCTCGCAAACAAATCGGTCCGTCCCTCACATTCGGTTTTGACGTGTTCCAGCGGCATGTTTCGGCTTGCTGGTCTGTCCATTTAAGCAAATCATTTGGCTTCTGTTGCTCAATCGGTGAGCTGTGACCGCAGGTGATGGGGAGAATCGGGTTCAACTTTCCAATCTTCCTCACGCTGATCCACTACTGCACCGCCTGGGTTCTGATGGCGATTTTCAAGACACTGTGGCTGTTGCCGGTCTCGCCCCCATCCAAAACCACTCCTTTCTCTTCCATTTTCGCTTTGGGAGCCGTCATGTCCTTCGCCACCGGCCTCGCCAACGCCAGCCTGAAGCACAACAGGTCCTAACTATCTTCATGGCCCCCCTCTCTTATGATCTTTGTCTGGACTTAATCATAGCCATCTTCTTCTCGTTTGCCTCCGAGCTAAGATCATGAGCTAAATTTTGTGCAGTGTTGGATTCTACCAAATGGCTAAGATAGCAGTCACTCCAACCATTGTACTCGCTGAGTTCATGCTTTTCAATAAGAGGATTTCCATGGAAAAGGTCAGGGACAAGCTGAAGTTCCCGCTATTACTTCTTCTTTTCTTACGAGCTTGCTCTTTCTTCTGTTCATGAATGTGCATTCCGTATTCAGGTTCTGGCATTGGCAGTAGTTTCGCTCGGCGTGGCTGTTGCGACCGTGACGGATGTGGAGTTCAATGCGTACGGCTTCTGCATCGCGGTTATTTGGATAATCCCCAGCGCCATAAATAAGATCCTCTGGTCTAACCTGCAACAGCAAAGCAATTGGACCGCCTTAGCGTAAGCAATGGACGGAGTTCTGGATCTTCCGCTCTACGATTAACTGCTCTAACCGCGCGACTTTGATGAGCGCAGGTTGATGTGGAAGACGACCCCGATCACCATCTTTTTACTGTTGCCGCTGATGCCGCTGCTGGACCCTCCAGGAGTGCTGGCTTTCAACTGGGACTTGCGAAACTCGATCGCGATTTTGATTTCGGCCCTCCTAGGCTTCCTCCTACAGTGGTCCGGCGCGCTGGCACTAGGGTAAGGAAACCGAAACACACACCATTCCATTCCTTGTTTTCGCGATGCTTTGTCATTTTTATGGCCTTTCTTTTACATCAATCGGAACTTGCTGCTAACGTAACGTGCGTGTGGCAACTTACTATGCAGCGCCACTTCGGCCACTTCCCATGTCGTCCTAGGACAGTTCAAAACGTGCGTGATCCTCCTCGGAGGCTACATCTTCTTCCACTCCGAGCCGGGGTCGGCGAGCATCTGCGGCGCCGTGACAGCGCTCTGCGGGATGTCGGTCTACACGTCGCTCAATGTGAAGGAGACCGCCGGGACATCGAGGAAGCGCGTTCCGAAGCAGACATTGCCTGTATCAACCACCAAGTCACTCGGCGAAGCCTCGGAGCCCGATGTACATGACCCTGCAAATATTGCCTGAAAATTGACCATTAGACAGCGCATTTTTATTAGGTTCCCTCCCCCCACCCCCCCCCCCCCACCCCTCCCCTCCCCGGGTCAAATTCTGTGGATGTAGAGATTATTATCTTGTTTGAGATTTCGATTTTAAATTGTTTTTTAGGAGTTTAGGATTTGAGAATATTCGAGAATGCCATTAAATATAGGAGAGTTCCCTCTACGCCTTATTATTAATTTATTTATTTTTTTTAAAGAGAATTATCGTGCATCCATCGCCGGTGTAAAAAGAATCATGTGGGAGCGGCTCTATCTATTCCTACCCATTCTCTCAAATCAACGGTGTAAAAATCCGCCTTTGGTTAAAAAAATATACACTATTATTATTATATTTACTAATTTATTCCTCTTTAGTCGGGACAAGATTTCCTTACTTTACTCCTATCCACGAAAGCAATGTTATTAGGTGCATGGGGTAACATGGTTTTACGGGAGAACCAAGAACCGGAAAATCGATTCGATTTTCGATTCCGAAATTTGGGTAACCGATTCTAATGAGTAGGTTTTACGTCCACCTAAAACAAGTTAGAGGTTCCATTTTCGACAGGTTAGATTTCGGGTTTCAAAAAATAGGAAACCGATTTTGATGGATGAGTTTCAAGTGGAACCTATACCCAATCACCTCTAATTAGGTGCCCAATTCCTTTTAAAAGCATTAATGTTAGGTTGGTTCCCAATTATGGCCCAAGTGTTTTTTAGTCTAATAAAAAAAGCACAAACTTTTGGTCACATCCCAATTCCGACCCAAACCTTTTTGCTTCAAAAAAAGAATCAACTGTAGGTCAGATCCTAATTCTAAGCAAATCATGTTATTATCTCATAAAAAATACAAACTTTTAGTGGTACCCAAATTAAGCTCCCATTAATTTTGCATCCAATTATGCCACTAGAGAACTGATGTGTTGTTCCACGTATACTCGACATAAACTTGTCAAAAACTTGACGAGGATCATATTTGGGTATCAGGCCTAATTCACTAAAAAAATTCCATACTTTTTTTTAAGTAAAAGTACACTTTTAGTGTCAAAAGTTATATACGGAGATCACTTTGGTGCCAAAAGTTTCAAACGGATCACTTTGGTGCCAAGTTTTTTGAAAAAGAATCAGTTTGGTGCTAACTCCGATTTCAATCGCCGGAAAGCTGACGTGTCCATATTTTATGAATAAAAGATGTCTATGTGTCACGCCAAAGAGTCCAATCAGCATCCTATTAACAGAACGACGTCGTTGAGAGTTGAATCAACAGCTACAACAAAACGACATCAAAACGAGGTGATTTATTTGCTTCGCTGAAGCTTTGATGAACAATTCCCCTCGAACCCTAGCCCCAATTTCGAACGGCAGCCTCCAATTTCGGTTTCACAGAAGAAATCACGTGTTTACAAATGGAAATGGACGGCTTGACGAGCGGCTTCAGCAGCGGCACAAATCCTAAATCACCCAATTCAAGAAAATCCCCAATTTCAAAGGTTGGCTTCACCAGCGGGTCAAAGTTAGAGAAGACGAGCAGCAACAACCATTTTAGCATCGCCTCTTTCCATTATCCCAGTTCTTCCCAAAGCAAAGAAGATGAGTGTTACTGTTATTGTGGGTTACCGAGTCCAATAAGAATATCTTGGACTCGATTGAATCCGGGAAGACGATTCAATGGATGCGCCAAGTATAAAGAAGGCTTGAAGTGCAAATATTTCAAATGGATCGATGCAAAATTCTCGGGTCGAGCGACTAAGGTAATATTGGAGCTTCTTGAAGGACGACATCAACCTTTACCGACATCAGTGGACAAATCGGAGGATATTGATGTTCAGTCAATGCAAGCTGAAAATAAGGTTTAGCATCTTTAACCAATCATTTGAAGAAGGAAGTTTCAAGCATGAAAATTGAAAGAATTCGTTCTTGAGTGTTGATTGTGCTACTGATTTGTTGTTTAGCCTATTTCATGGGCAAATGTAGGACTAATGAGAAAAGGCTTCTCAGTTTACCATGAATGTTTGTGTAATTCATAGGAACTGATGTATTTTGTGCATTGTCAACTTTCTTGTCTGTGAATGAAATGAAGTTGTTGATTATTGAGCTTGCTGCAATTTCTTTCTACAATGGCGGTGAATAGAATGAATCATATGGTTTGATGTTATCACTTCAGTACCGGTCGAGGTTAAAAAATTTATACTTCAGTGTCAATTATTTTCTGAAGAGTTCACTTAAGCACCAAGTTTTTGTTAAAATGATCACTTTAGTGCTAAGTTTAAGTAAAAATGGACATTTTAGTAACCGTAGTGGTTAGATTATGATCATGTTAGTGCCATCAGCAACAACATGAAAATAAAATACAGCTACTACAAAATACCAACGAAATTTCATTTTCACGAAATTGTAGCTGCTACAAACTGCTTTTACATCATCTCAAAACATCACGAAATATCATTTCCATCATTGAACTGATAATAACAAAATAAAAACCTCCATCAGCCCCATATACACAAAAAAACCTTCCCATCAGTCATCCACATCCTCCTAACCATCATTCGTTATTCAATCTCCCAATAAACATATTAACGACCAACAAAAAAAGACATAACAACATCAAACTTAGTCAACATCCATTGGTAGCCTAGATTTTCGCCCTTTTGATGGCTTTTTGATTGGATTCGTGATCCTTGAACTCTTTCTAACCCATTGTCGAGGTTCTTCACTTCAACTTACAGGTGGTTCGTCTTCTTGACGTGCAGGTTCTTCAAGTGGAGCAGACACTTCAACTTCTGTTATTGTTCCATGCAACTTCTTCGCACGAGCTCTAGTAGTTGGTGGCTGTTTTGGAGTCGCGGTAGCTTTTTTTTTCTTTGGAGCACTCTTCCTTTGTACAACATTGGACTCCTGAGTTAGGCCGCGTTGAGAGATAAGAAACTCAGTACTTAGCCCCGGCTACAACAATAATGACATGATCAATGATATGAAATACAATTGACAATAATTGAAACCTGCGAGTTCTACAAAACTTACATTTTATATAGTCATTCCAGTACGTTCGTCTGTATAGATGCCATAACCGCATTACCTGATCCCTTTTCTAAGAGCCCCTCTTGTCCATTGTGGTCTCTCATTTTCAGGAACCTGAGTAGTTTGTCTTCTTCTCACCTGAGAAAGATTCGTAACAAGTAACAAAGTCACGTGAAGTGCAGAAAAAAATAACATAAATAATTGCATAACTTACTGGGTATTTTTTCTGTCTCGTCTGTTCGACTGTTGACTCAGTGGCTGGACACACAGATTCCTCATTATGCCCAAGTGTTGGCCTAACTATGAGCCCCTCATCAGGTGCAAATGGCCTAAATGTGGATCCCTCATCAAGCCCAAGTGTTGGCCCTGTTACTGGTCTATCACTAGGCCCTTCAGCTATAGCTACCCTTACACTGGCTCCATCACTAGGCTGTTATTGATGTTTCTTCTTCAATTGACAACCTTTCTTATTATGCCATTTGACATGGCAGTAGGAGCACTTCATTTTTGCACCCGTTCTACTCATCTTCTTACTTGAAACCTCTCCTGCATCTATTCTTCGTTTTCGCTTTGGCATTCCCATTAGCTTCTTCAGTGGCAAAGGCAAAGGAGCTTCGCGATATGTCGGCTCCCAAAATTTGCTCGATCTAAAAGGCTGCAATATGAATTTGTAAGAGTCCAGATATTTATTTTTCTTGCAATACTCATGTAGGTATTCTTCTGGATTCTGTTGCTTCGACTAGATTGCATAAATGACATGTAAACATGGAATTCTAGTTAATTGCCAAGATTGACATGAACACTTCCCCCTCTCTAAGTGGACGACATATGTATCACCATTGTTCGCAATCTCAAGACCATTATCTCCATCCTAATATATATGACAGAATCCAGTAGCAGTCAGGTTGTCATCCATTTTTTGGCAATCCTAGGACCACACTGCCTTGTCCACTTTGCAGCCTCATCTCTTTGTGTTTGCAATCTTCTCATAACCAAGATTCGTATGTGTTCGAGCATGCTGATGATCGGTTTGCTCCTAACTTCAAGTATTCTGCCATTAAAGGCTTTGCTGAGGTTGTTATCCACAATATCGCACTTGAATTCTTTGCTGAAGAATGCCATAGACCAATGCTTAGGGTTAGTTCGAAATAAAGCATCAAACCCCGCCTTTGTTAGCTCCAACAATCCCTTCTTAAGCATTCTAAATTCAGCCATGTTCAGGCTTTTTGCCATTTGCCAAACTTGTCTTTGTAACTTGTCTCCTTTATAGATCTTCGCCCAATTTGCATAAATGTGCCTTCCGCACATCCTATGTTCAGCATATGGCATTAACTCAGCGATTGCCGGAATAAGTCCCTGCAATAATTTTAAAAAAAACCATAAAATCTATCAGCAACAACGACAGCAGCAAATACAATTGAAAATATGTCACGTCCCGACTCTCGAGCCCGCGACATCCCTTGCCAAATCGCCACCAGGTCATAATAGATAGCGTCCCAGGCAATTGCTATCGACCTAAGCTTATATTGCGCAAGCGAAACGTACCATCTTCCATTCAATAAAATCACATGGGATAGATAGAAAGTAAAGCCAGATTGCAAAATACAAAAGGCTGATGAGAATAGATGATTCATAACCTTACAGAGCCATCAACTGATAAATACAACCCCATGCTTCGGGGTGGCCCTCTAGGACTCACAAAAAGATACAGGAGTCAGGTAAGGTTAACTCTCATCTATCCCAAAACAGTATCCCCCACAAAAACAACCACAGTTCCCTGACTACAAAAAGGCCCTAACCCACTACTGGGAAGACTCGACATCCGTGTCGTAATAATCAAACGGGGGAGCCGGGTCATTTGGGTCATCACAAGAACTCTGGCTAGAACGCACAGAGGGGGCTACCGATTGCTCAGGCTCGAGATCGAGCTCCATATCAGGCGCGAGGTTCATCACTTCCCCATCAGGTGTATCAATATCCATTGGGTCCCAAGCGAGGATATTAGGGACCTCCTGTAGAGGTGGCCCCTCAAATCCTTGAAGCGGACCGAAGAGATCCATCCCATCACGAAGATACCAGGCTTTAAAGAGGTGTGCCACCAGATGTGGCATCCCTTCATCAACCCATATCGTCGTGATGTGACGCTCCCACATCTGGTCCGTACCTGGTACCGGATGGAGACTGATATCTAGTGATGAGTCAGTGGGGGTGCCGAACCGCACCGGTCTTTCCATTACTTCGGACCTGAAAAATTTGTCCCACGACGGGGTGCGAAACGAATCTCAGTGAATCAAGCCTAATCTCGGTTAGGACAATGATTCGCCCAGAACATCCTAAGTGCCACAAAAAAAAATCACAAGACATCAACAGAGATATATATATATATATATATATATATATATATATATATATATATATCAATCATAACAAATCTGACAAATCTACCACCAACGGAAGTATAACCACTCAGGCATACACAAGTCCATTATTAATCAATGACCCACGCGACTGGCGTAATAAATACATCAATAGTGCGATCCCGCACTCTTCTGGCAAAACCAGGCTACGTCCACTTTACCCTCTCAGCGACGGTTACTACAAGCAGTGTATCCAGTGCACCCGGCACGGCACTGCAAGTAGGCATTCCTTAAAAAGGAGCTTCGGTCCATCACAAGCTGCGACTGGCATCCGATAATCCCTTAAAACCGTACGACTGGCACGGGGCATAGATTATCGTGCTTCTGACAAGTCGCAAATTTCCATACAATTAGTACGGTACAAGTACCCACGGTACAAAGCGAACTTGCCAGGTAGCGTCATTGACCCTTTAAATGACCACACAAATTACACTCGGCAATCAACTCATTGATTATCTTGGATTAAGCCAAAATCCACAAGAAATACAATCAACTCGGCCCCAAGGCCCATAAGATTCCCAATTGAACTTTTCAGCCAGGCAAACAAACCAATCAAGCAATTCACTCACTCTCGAGAAATCAACTTAACCCGGCAATTTCAAGCTCAATTCATATTAGAAATCTTAATTCTCAGTCAAATTATAGCAATCAATCGTTCGCTCGTCTCTAACCTGTCACTCACTCGCGAGCAAATCAATCAAACAATTAATTGCTAAATTACCACAAATAGCCACAGATAAATAATCGATCGACCATGTATCCTAACCATGGTTTCTATCTATACCGGTCCCGATCGAAATATTTTTTTTAAAATAAATAAATAAATAAATAAATACATAAATAAATAAATAATTAAATCAGACTAATCCTAAGCGCAATTAGCGCCCTAACCAAGGTTTAGAGTCAACTCACTATTTGAGTTAGCTCGATCGACGAAGGCGGCGGCGGCGGCGGCGACGATAAAACTAAGGTTTATCGCGCGGCGAATCGAGCTCAAACTTCGGCGACACCCCGTGGGAGTCCGGCGAGGTCGCCGGAACAGGTGGCCGGCGGCGGAGCTCCGGCGAGCGGCGGCCGGCGGCCTACAACAGTAAACAACTCAGAATATTCGATCGGCAACCTCACTGTTTTGGCCGTTTTCCGGCAACACGGGCCGGGACAAGGCCGGCCAAGGGTCGGGGGCTCACCTAGGGGTCGGTGGGAGTCGGCCGGGACAGGTGGACGGCGACGGAAGGCGGCCGGCGACGGCAGACAGCCGCGATCATTGGCTGTCCTGTTTTTGCGCCGAAACAGGGCTCTCGGTCGGCGGCGGTTTCCGGCGGCCACGCGCGGCGACCGGCGGAGCTGAGCTGGGTGGCGGTAGAGGAGACTCAGGGGAGTCGTCTGGAGGTGGCGGTGTGGTACGACGGCAACGGTGGCGGCCGAAACGAAGATCGGAACAACCCGGGTTCGAAAACAGAGCACCGAGACTTTCGAGCCGGATTCCGGCGGTTCCGGCGGCTGACGGTCGGCGACGAGGGGTCGAATCGGTCGAGGGGAGGTCGGGGGTTAGCTGGGTGGTGGTGGTCGGCGTCGGTGGCGGCTGGAGGAGGCCGCGGAGTTCTCGGGTCCTCTGACCCGAAAACAGGGCAGGCCCGGCCGCGAGTTTCCTTCGGCGAAACGGCGGCGGCGGCGGCTCGGCCGGGGTCCAGGCGACGGCGACGAGTGGCTGGGGACGGTGGCTGCCGGTGGGGGTGTGGTGGTCGCGAAAAATGGCCACGAACGGAGGTGATTCACTCGGTTAAAGGGGGTTGTCGGCAAAGAAAAAAATGAAAAAGGAAGAAGAACAGAAGAAGAAGTAGCAGGAAGAAGAAGAGAAGAAGAAGCAGCAGCGGGCGTGCGTTGGGCAGAGGGCAGGTGGGGCCCACCTTGACTTTGGGGCCAAAAATTTAATTTTTTTTGTCTCATGTGAGTGAATTATTGGGAGGGGCAAAATGGTAATTTTGGCGCGCCGGGACTGAAACGAAATTTTTGGTGTACTGATCGATGGGTAATTTCGGCAATTTCACTGGGCAAGCTCGATCAGGGTTAAGCTCGTTTGCAAAAACGGCAATTTAAAAATCGCCGCAGATAAATTTCGAAGCTCAATTCGAAATAATCTAAAGTTCGGAATTCGTCCAAATTTTCGTCTTTTCAGTCCTTATAGTCCAAAATGGGCGTCGACTATGACTATACATTCATATCATTTAATCGACTCCCGGCACTTACAAGAATTGAATTTCTAGGACGTCACAACTCTCCCCCACTTAGGAAATTTCGTCCTCAAAATGACAACACAGTTCTAATTACTCAAAAAGAGAAGGATAACTAAGCTTCATAACTTCTTCGTTCTCCCATGTAGCTCCTTCTGTGCCATGGTGTTGCCAGACCACCTTGACTAACGGAATTGTCTTGGATCGCAGTACCTGCTCTTTTCTGTCCACGATCCTGACTGGTCGCTCCACGTATGACGCCCGTTCATCCAAATCAATTTCTTCGTAACTCAACACATGAGCAGGGTCTGGCTCATACTTCCTTAACATCGATACGTGAAAAACATTATGCACTTGAGCTAGTCTAGGCGGCAATGCGAGTCGATAAGCCAAAATTCCGATCCGTTCTAAGATTTCGAATGGTCCAACGTACCTCGGGCTCAGCTTTCCTTTCCTGCCAAAACGGGATGTTCCTCTCATAGGTGACACTTTCAAAAAGACGTGGTCGCCTACTTGAAATTCCAAAGGTCTGCGCCTTTTATCAGCATAACTCTTCTGGCGACTCTGAGCTGTCTTTAATCTATCTCTAATCATTTTAATTGCTTCCATCGACTGTTCTACTAACTCAGGGCCAGTTATCTTCCTTTCCCCAACCTCATCCCAACAGACTGGTGTCCTGCAAGCCCTACTATACAAGGCCTCAAAAGGTGCCATCTTAATACTCTGTTGGTAGCTGTTATTATAGGCAAATTCCACCAAATGTAAATGTTCCTCCCAATTACCTCTGAAATCCAGAACACATACTCTCAACATGTCTTCCAAGGTCTGAATCGTTCTTTCAGACTGACCATCTGTCTGTGGATGATAAGCTGTACTAAATTGCAGCTTCGTTCCTAAAGCAGTTTGTAGACTCTTCCAAAATGTAGCGGTGAATTTAGGATCTCGATCAGAAGTGATCGTCACTGGCACACCATGCAACCTTACAATATGCCTCACATACAACTCAACGTATCTGTCTAAAGCAAAGTCCTTTCTTACTGGAATAAAATGCGCTGACTTCGTTAGTCTATCCACCACGACCCAAATTGAATCATGCCCTCGCTGACTCCTCGGCAAACCCATCACGAAATCCATCGTGATATGCTCCCATTTCCACTCTGGAATTTCCAAAGGTTGTAGTAGTCCTCCAGGTTTGCAATGCTGCGCCTTGACCTGCTGGCAGGTCAAACATTTAGCCACATGTTTGGCTATATCAATTTTCATACCATTCCACCAGTAGTGCTGTTTCAAATTCTGATACATCTTTGTGCTCCCAGGATGGATACTATAACTACTACGATGTGCTTCTGATAAAATCTCCTCCTTTAAATTTTCATCCTCTGGCACAACCAACCGTCCTCTAAATTTAAGTATCCCATCCTCCGCTATTTGAGAATCGACCCTTCGTTTGGTCGGATCTCCTTGCAGGATCTTCCGGATAAAAGGGTCTGTGGACTGCAAGGCCTTAATTTTTACTTGCACTTCTGGCTCGATTCTCAAGGTAACCACGACACTCGACAGCTGGCTTATCTCCAGTTTAAAGTCTGAGTCTCTTAATTGCTCAAGTAAACGCCACTCCTGCACCTGCAATTGAGCAATCACTGATTTTCTACTCAGGGCATCAGCAACCTTATTCGCCTTACCAGGATGATACAGGATCTCACAGTCATAGTCTTTTAATAACTCCATCCATCGGCGTTGTCTCATGTTCAGCTCCCTTTGAGAGAACAGGTATTTCAGACTCTGATGGTCGGTGTATACCTGAAAACTTTCCCCAATCAAATAGTGTCTCCAGATCTTCAAGGCAAACACAACTGCAGCTAACTCCAGGTCGTGTGTGGGATAATTCAACTCGTGTGGTCTCAACTAACGGGACGCATACGCTACCACCCTGCCATGCTGCATCAAAACACAGCCCAGTCCCCTAAGCGAAGCATCACTATAAATTTCATAACCACCAGGACCAGACGGAATTGTCAGAACAGGAGCCGTAGTCAGCCTATGCTTAAGCTCTTGGAAACTACGCTCGCACTTGTCCGTCCATTGAAACTTCGTATCTTTCTTCAGCAATTTAGTCAAGGGCGAGGCTATAGCTGAGATTCCTTCCACAAATCGCCTGTAATAACATGCCAAACCCAAGAAACTTCTAATTTCTGTAGCAGTTGTCGGTCTCGACCAGTTAATAACTACCTCAATTTTAACCAGATCCACAGCAATACCTTCACTCGAAACTACGTGGCCTAAGAATGCCACGCTAGCTAACCAAAACTCACACTTACTGAATTTAGCGTATAATTGATGCGTTCTCAGAGTTTCCAGAACTATTCTCAGGTGTTGCTCATGATCTTCAGAACTCTTCGAGTACACTAGGATATCATCTATGAAAACAATCACAAAACGATCCAGAAACTCCTTGAACACTCTATTCATCAGATCCATAAAAGCAGCAGGAGCATTCGTCAAACCAAACGGCATCACTGTGAACTCGTAATGCCCATAACGTGTTCTAAATGCCGATTTCGGTATATCCTCTTTTCTGATTCTCAACTGATGGTATCCCGTCCGTAGATCAATTTTTGAAAATATAGATGCTCCCTGCAGCTGATCGAACAAGTCGTCAATCCTTGGCAGTGGGTACTTATTCTTGATCGTCACCTGATTCAACAGCCTATAGTCAATACACAGTCTCAAAGACCCATCCTTTTTCTTGACGAACAAGACAGGCGCTCCCCATGGCGAGGCACAAGGGCGAATGAATCCCTTGTCTAACAACTCCTGCATTTGAACCTTAAGTTCTTTCAATTCTGATAACGTCATTCTATATGGCGCCTTAGAAATCGGCTCTGTCCCCGGAGCTAATTCTATCACAAACTCGATTTCTCTTTCTGGTGGTAAACCAGGTAATTCTTGGGGGAAAACATCTGGAAACTCACATACAATCACAATATCCTCCAATTTCAATTCTTTAGCAGATGTATCTACCACAGAAGCCAAATAACCTTGGCACCCATCTCCCAACAATCGAGTCGCCTCTAACGACGATATCATCACAGTCGAGGTTCCTCCTCAATTACCCAAAAATTCATAACTACTGTCATCCATCGGATTAAACCGTATTATCTTGTTAAAGCAGTCCATTGTGGCTCTTTGCTTTACCAACCAATCCATTCCCACAATCAAGTCAAAATCGTACATTTCTAGCACAATCAAATCTATCTTACTCTCATGGCCATCCACCACTAGTCTGCAATCAGGACAACTCACTGTAGCCACTACTTTATCTTTCAATGGCGTAGATACATTAAGCACAATTTTTAAAGGTACCAAGTTCAATTCAGATAATTTAACAAACTGATCCGCAACAAACGAATGAGTGGCGTCCGGATCAAATAAGGCATATGCTACTTGGTCATGCAAGAGGACCGTACCTGTAACAGTCGGCGAATCCTTCGCCGCTTCCCGAGTGACTGCAAAAACCCTTCCTTGTGCCGGCGGGCGATTCTGGAAGTTTGACGGTACAGATCCTCTAGACTGTCCTCCTTGCTGGGGTTGTGCCTGTCCACCTTGCCTCTGTGGGCAGTCCCTCACCTGATGGCCCAGCTGGCCACAACCAAAACAGGCACCACCTCGATACGGGCACAAACCAGGCCCATGCCTCTGTCGACACAAGCTGCACACCTCATTCTGACTAAATGCCGGCTTACTAATCGCCCCTCGGCGATTTGGTGGAATGTGACCCCGATTGTTAAATATGGGTTTCTTCCCTTGTCTCCTATCGAATCTGTTTGGGGAAACAAATCGTGATCCAGATGCAGTAGCCCTTTCAGACAAATCCCTCTCCACTATCAACGCCCTCGCGTAGATATCATCATAATCTTGAAGGTCAAGCGGTGCCAGGGCACTCTTAATCTCGGGCTTCAATCCGTCCTTGAATCTTCTAGCCCTATCCTCCGGATCCTCAATCATCCTCGGAGCATACTTAGATAGTTCAGAAAACTTTACCTCGTACTGGTCAATAGTCATCTGATTCTGACGGAGGCGGAAAAATTCAGCCATCTTTTGCTCCCTAGCTGTCCTCGAAAAGTATTTATTATTGAAAACTTCTGCAAAAGTATTCCATACTGGAATTGTACCTTCTGGAAAAGTTCTACCCTTGACAGCTCTCCACCACGTACTAGCATTCCCTTCAAGTTGATAAACTGCCAGAGTAACTTTATCCCTATCTGAGCATCTCAGCAAATCGAATGCTTTCTCCATCCCTTCGACCCATCGAGTAGCAGCTTCAGGGTCTCCACTTCCAGTGAATTGTGGTGGTTTCAATTTAAGAAACTGTTCCACCAGCTTTTGAGCCCTACGCTCCTCACTGTCATGTATAGGTAGGGGACTCACCGACGGAACTGCAACCGGTATAGCAGATGAAGTCCCAGCAGCAGCGACAGTAGCTGCGGCTTGATTCCTTACTTGCTGTCCCATCAAATCTCCAATAGTACCTAAGGCTTGCATGACTTCAGCCATTGTCGGTTCCCTTCCAGTAGGTCCTGTAGGTTCTGCAGCAGAGGCTGCAGTAGGGGGTGCAATAGGGGACACCGCAGGCGGTACTCTTTCATCATCAACCAATTCTTCCACCGGCCTTAAAGGCCTCCTTCGAGGGGCTCGAGGTGCTCTTCTACCACGTCCGCTCATTTTGCAGTAAAAGGTGAAGTCCTGCTTACCCCATAGCAAAACGTGGTCAGAAAGAAACCCTTAAATTATACCACATAATTAGCAATCACAGGCATAATAACCAAGAATCTTACTAACTATCCCATTTCTCAACACTCCTTATCACTCCGTGCCAATGACCAGATGGATCAGGCTAACCTTGCTCTGATACCACCTTGGGCGGGGATGTCACGTCCCGACTCTCGAGCCCGCGACATCCCTTGCCAAATCGCCACCAGGTCATAATAGATAGCGTCCCAGGCAATTGCTATCGACCTAAGCTTATATTGCGCAAGCGGAACGTACCATCTTCCATTCAATAAAATCACATGGGATAGATAGAAAGTAAAGCCAGATTGCAAAATACAAAAGGCTGATGAGAATAGATGATTCATAACCTTACAGAGCCATCAACTGATAAATACAACCCCATGCTTCGGGGTGGCCCTCTAGGACTCACAAAAAGATACAGGAGTCAGGTAAGGTTAACTCTCATCTATCCCAAAACAGTATCCCCCACAAAAACAACCACAGTTCCCTGACTACAAAAAGGCCCTAACCCACTACTGGGAAGACTCGACATCCGTATCGTAATAATCAAACGGGGGAGCCGGGTCATTTGGGTCATCACAAGAACTCTGGCTAGAACGCACAGAGGGGGCTACCGATTGCTCAGGCTCGAGATCGAGCTCCATATCAGGCGCGGGGTCCATCACTTCCCCATCAGGTGTATCAATATCCATTGGGTCCCAAGCGGGGATATTAGGGACCCCTTGTAGAGCTCAAATCCTCGAAGCGGACCGAAGAGATCCATCCCATCACGAAAATACCAGGCTTTAAAGAGGTGTGCCACCAGATGTGGCATCCCTTCATCAACCCATATCGTCGTGATGTGACGCTCCCACATCTGGTCCGTACCTGGTACCGGATGGAGACTGATATCTAGTGATGAGTCAGTGGGGGTGCCGAACCGCACCGGTCTTTCCATTACTTCGGACCTGAAAAATTTGTCCCACGACGGGGTGAGAAACGAATCTCAGTGAATCAAGCATAATCTCGGTTAGGGCAATGATTCGCCCAGAACATCCTAAGTGCCACAAAAAAAAATCACAAGACATCAACAGAGATATATATATATATATATATATATATATATATATATCAATCATAACAAATCTGATAAATCTACCACCAACAGAAGTATAACCACTCAGGCATACACAAGTCCATTATTAATCAATGACCCACGCGACTGGCGTGATAAATACATCAATAGTGCGATCCCGCACTCTTCTGGCAAAACCAGGCTACGTCCACTTTACCCTCTCAGCGACGGTTACTACAAGCAGTGTATCCAGTGCACCCGGCACGGCACTGCAAGTAGGCATTCCTTAAAAAGGAGCTTCGGTCCATCACAAGCTGCGACCGGCATCCGATAATCCCTTAAAACCGTACGACTGGCACGGGGCATGGATTATCGTGCTTCTGACAAGTCGCAAATTTTCATACAATCAGTACGGTACAAGTACCCACGGTACAAAGCGAACTTGCCAGGTAGCGTCATTGACCCTTTAAATGACCACACAAATTACACTCGGCAATCAACTCATTGATTATCTTGGATTAAGCCAAAATCCACAAGAAATACAATCAACTCGACCCCAAGGCCCATAAGATTCCCAATTGAACTTTTCAGCCAAGCAAACAAACCAATCAAGCAATTCACTCACTCTCGAGAAATCAACTTAACCCGGCAATTTCAAGCTCAATTCATATTAGAAATCTTAATTCTCAGTCAAATTATAGCAATCAATCGTTCGCTCGTCTCTAACCTGTCACTCACTCGCGAGCAAATCAATCAAACAATTAATTGCTAAATTACCACAAATAGCCACAGATAAATAATCGATCGATCATGTATCCTAACCATGGTTTCTATCTATACCGGTCCCGATCGAAATATTTTTTAAATAAATAAATAAATAAATACATAAATAAATAATTAATTAAATCAGACTAATCCTAAGCGCAATTAGCGCCCTAACCAAGGTTTAGAGTCAACTCACTATTTGAGTTAGCTCGATCGACGACGGCGGCGGCGGCGGCGGCGGTGGCGACGACGATTAAAACTAAGGTTTATCGCGCGGCGAATCGAGCTCAAACTTCGGCGACACCTCGTGGGAGTCCGGCGAGGTCGCCGGAACAGGTGGCCGGCGGCGGAGCTCCGGCGAGCGGCGGCCGGCGGCCTACAACAGTAAACAACTCAGAATATTCGATCGGCAGCCTCATTGTTTTGGCCGTTTTCCGACGACACGGGCCGGGACAAGGCCGGCCAAGGGTCGGGGGCTCACCTAGGGGTCGGTGGGAGTCGGCCAGGACAGGTGGACGGCGATGGAAGGCGGCCGGCGACGGCGGACAGCCGCGATCAGTGGCTGTCCTGTTTTTGCGCCGAAATAGGGCTCTCGGTCGGCGGCGGTTTCCGGCGGCCACGCGCGGCGACCGGCGGAGCTGAGCTGGGTGGCGGTATAGGAGACTCAGGGGAGTCGTCTGGCGGTGGCGGCCGAAACGAAGACCGGAACAACCCGGGTTCGAAAACAGAGCACTGAGACTTTCGGGCCGGATTCCGGCGGTTCCGGCGGCTGACGGTCGGCGACGAGGGGTTGGATCGGTCGAGGGGAGGTCGGGGGTTAGCTGGGTGGTGGTGGTCGGCGTCGGTGGCGGCCGTGGCAGCCGGAGGAGGCCGCGGAGTTCTCGGGTCCTCTGACCCGAAAACAGGGCAGGCCCGGCCGCGAGTTTCCTTCGGCGAAACGGCGGCGGCGGCGGCTCGGTCGGGGTCCAGGCGACGGCGGCGAGTGGCTGGGGACGGTGGATGCCGGTGGGGGTGTGGTGGTCGCGAAAAATGGCCACGAACGGTGGTGATTCACTCGGTTGAAGGGGGTTGTCGGCAAAGAAAAAAAATGAAGAAGGAAGAAGAACAGAAGAAGAAGTAGCAGGAAGAAGAAGAGAAGAAGAAGCAGCAGCGGGCGTGCGTTGGGCAGAGGGCAGGTGGGGCCCACCTTGACTTTGGGGCCAAAAATTTAATTTTTTTTGTCTCATGTGAGTGAATTATTGGGAGGGGCAAAATGGTAATTTTGGCGCGCCGGGACTGAAACGAAATTTTTGGTGTACTGATCGATGGGTAATTTCGGCAATTTCACTGGGCAAGCTCGATCAGGGTTAAGCTCGTTTGCAAAAACGGCAATTTAAAAATCGCCGCAGATAAATTTCGAAGCTCAATTCGAAATAATCTAAAGTTCGGAATTCGTCCAAATTTTCGTCTTTTCAGTCCTTATAGTCCAAAATGGGCGTCGACTATGACTATACATTCATATCATTTAATCGACTCCCGGCACTTACAAGAATTGAATTTCCAGGACGTCACAAAATACATCTACTGCAGCAAGCATTGCTGCTTCATTAGCATCTTTTGCTACAGAAAAACATGTAAGTGTTACCTTCTATTGGTTGCTCATGAATGCCCAACCTCCCCCATGAGTTATGTCAAGGTCAGTAATCAAATTATTTAAGAACCAAGACCAAGTGTCTTTGTTTTCTACCTTGACAACAGCCCAAGTTATGGGATACATTTGGTTATTGGCATCTCTCCCAACAGCGGTCAATCATTCCCTCTTGCATAACCCCTTCAAAAAACATCCATCCAATCCAATAATTCTTCTATAGCCAGCCAAAAATCCTCATTTGCATGCATCAAAACAAACATAAAATCTATCAAACTTGGTCCCAAAGTCGGGCAGTGGCCTCTCAACAACCTCTACATAAATTCTACTGTGTGGGTTTTGAAGCCTACACTCTTAAGCATAATCCCAAACCCGAGCATACTCTTCCTTGTACCGACCCATCAATAACTTCATCAATTTCTGCTTCGCTCTTTTGCATTGATTTTTCGACACATTAACCCCTAGCTGCTCCTTCACTAACAACGTCAACTGAGGACCCTTCATCTCGAGCATCACCTTAATAGTATCGAAAAAAATGCTTCGACATCCATGAACTTGTTACCCTTTTGTTGTTAAATATGATGGAGCAAGTGTGCTCTTCCTGTAATGATCTAATATGGAATAACCTAGTCCTCTTATTTAGCGCGCCATATATTTTTCAAGGACAATTTACCTGTGATCACTTGGCTCTAAGAAACTTCTTAGTATATCTATAAAATTGCACACACCTTTGTTCAGAAATTGAGCTTTTCACAACACCTTCTCTCAACTGTTTTGCATTATCAAACCTCATTCCTACGGACAAAACTGGAGTTGCAATAGTAGGATCATAGTGAGGATACTTTATCTTATGTCTTCTAACCAAGTCTACTTCATGACCTTTAGGTTCACTCCCAGAGCTAACACTATTTTCCTCATCGCCACTTCCATCATATTTAGTTTCGTTACCAGCGGCTATATCTCTTGCGTTTATAACTTGAGGCTCATGCGACTCAACAAATGCTGCAACTTTGTTTCTGACAAAATTTCATTGTTTTCGCCTTGAACATGCAAGCTCTTCATCATCATCATCACTAGCACCATCGGCAACCGCCAAAGCTTCATCATCTTCTGATTCGCTACCTTCTGCAAATTTTCAGCCTAACCCAGTGAATCCTTCATCATCTATGTCTTCACAAGATATTTCCAAACCTCTACCCTTTTGCTGAACTTCTCTAGCATTACTTGCTACTTGCTCTTACCTCTCAAATTGTCCTTACTCTAAAACAGGTTCTCCTCCTCCTTCTGCTGTTTGCGTGCCCTCATCATCGTTTTCATCTTCATCACTATCGACTTGCTCAACATACACCGTCGCTTTCTCACCATATAGATAATGATAAGTAACATCCTTCAAACCATTATCATCCTCCAAGAACCGCAACCCCTCAAGTAAGGCTTTCTCAGGAACACAATAATGTAACTTTTCTACTTTGTCTCTAAAATAATATACTATGTCCCTCACAAATTGAATATATGATGTCTTGCTTACATCAACAAAGATAGTCCCTTCAAGCCACCTTCATATTCCAACTCACTAGTGCTAGTAACAAATTTCCCACCATACCGTACAATGATGGACACAAGATTCTGTTTGTCCCCCATGCCAACACTGCAGCCAAGGAACAAAGAAAAAAGTTATTGCGTGTTGGGACCACAACTTAACTTTTTCTGAGTAATAGGCTTAGACAACCGAGCAAATAGAATATTGAGGTCCCTACCAACTAAATAAATACTACATATTATAATATTGAGGTCTCCACCAAGCAAACACAAACTATCTTGTCTGCGCAACAAGTGTTCCACATAACCTTTTTTTTTTCTCTTTCGAAAACAAAGACCAAATGCAAAACATGACAAATCTTTTTCACGTGGAGGCCCCTACCAAGTAGCACATTGACAATAATTTGTCACAAATGTCACAAAAATTATGTCGAGGTCCCCACCGACACCCAACTTCTCTGCGCAACACCTTGGGGGCACAACCGAGCCCTTTTTTTCACATCGAGGTCCCACCGACCCCTGCTTTTATATCGAAAGCCCTACGGAGCCCTAATTTTGCTCCACTTTCGAAAGCCTTCATTTTCAATTCAATTAGAGCCCAAATTTTTATTTCCAATGGAATTAGCGGGCAATGGGGGAAGCTACATACCGGCGATGGAGTGTGATGGACTGACACGGCGAGCGACGCCAAGCGATGCCGACCGATGGCCAATGAAGTAAGCATCGCTGATGGCTCTGTCAAAGGAGAACCACAAATTTCTCTTCAGTGAAGTGTGAGTTCATTGTGAATTAAAGTTACGTTGTTCGCGATGGAGAAGAAAGGGAATAGAAGCAATGACGTTGTTTCATGTAAGTTCTTTTTTTAAAAAAAATTCTTGCAAGAAACGATGTTGTTTCAATTGTCTTGCCATGTAAGATGAAACGGCATCGTTTCTTGATATCCACGTGGATTGACCGACTCTAACATTTGACAGGTCAGCAAATTATTTTAATTTTACGTATTTTTTTGGCCGGAAAATCTCACCGGAGGTACCAAAAGTGATCCTTTTTCTCTCCGACTTGGCTCCAAAGTGATCCGTTTGAAACTTTTGGCACCAAAGTGATCTCCGCACACAACTTTGCACTAAAAGTGTACTTTTTCCCTTTTTTATATTTATATCAAACCACAAAAGTTTACTTCAAATATACCCCAAACTTTTTTTTTCTTGAGTAAGGTAAGTATGTATTGAACTTTTCAGGGCATTAGGGACAAAGGTAAAATCGGACACAAAAACTATGAACCCAATGTGGCATCGTTATGTGCTAAAAAGGGTTCAACAATGAACCGACTGAAAGATGCAATACCACGTAAAATGCGCTCCCAACCTAAGGCCAACATCAACCAAGAGAGACAACTAGGATTAAGCTAAACAAGCGGCCAAAAGAAAATAAGCAACAAGAGTAAGGCTGGAAATGACATGGTCAAAACAGCGACCAACCATCTAAATCTAACCTAACAACCAAAAAGTGAAAGGAATATTAGCAACATCGCCGAATAGTCGGCCAAAAAGGAAACGAACTCATCAGCCTGAGGTGAACCGAACAGCAGACCAATAGCAACACCGAACAACAGTAGAACAGTAGCTCCATCCGCATTAACATGGGGCATGAAAGAGAAGAAACAACTTGGTCTTAAAACAACAAGGGGGTGTCTGAACCTGCCTCCTGTAGAACGAACTTGTACAAAATCCCAGCAAAGCCGAAAAGGAGTGACCAAATAGCCAGCCAAAATTTGACCATAGTCGACCACCATCCAAGGCAAACAAGCCTAAAGGAACATGTGTAACAAGAGAAAAAAGTGGGGGTCAAAACATAGTCACAACAACAATGAAACCTGGCCAAATATAAGGCTTAAAGGGAAAGTAAAAAATATCCATAAAATTAATGGTCACTACGCGAAAAAGACAACTAAACCGCATTGCCACGATCCTAAAAAATAGTGACTGAGAGTCCCTATTTACTTTGAAGACTTCTATTGCGGGGGCAGTCTTGAATGTGTCCAAATAGGAGAGCTCTGTCTTTGACCTTCTTGGTAAGATGCAAGATGATAGCTCGCACGAAAAGAATCTTACCTCGGAAGAGGATGTTGCTCCTTTCGGTCCAGATAATGTGGCATAATGTGCCAAGAGAAAACCTGGCAATCTGGTGAGCAAAAAATCGACCACCTGATAAAATCATCTCAAAGTCGGTTTTGCCAAGACAAGTTACAGTTGGACGCTCAAGTAGAAGCAAGACTACCAATGATCGAGCAACCAAAAAAATAAGTGGACAATAGAATCTGGTCTCAGCTGACAGAAAGCACAAACACCATCCTTAATTCTACTGTATTGAAGTAATAATATCTGAGTAGGTAGATGGTGATGTAAGGCTAACCACATAAAAAAGGCATCTCTTGGAGCAAAGGCCTTATCCCAAATGAAAGAATGCCAATTGACATGTTATCCTTTGGGTCTTATAGAGTCCTAAGCCGATGCAACCAAAAAGGCCCCAGAGGATTAGCCTATCCAAGTGAGTTTATCTTCCTTATTCTCCATGAAAGAAGGCGACGGCTCCATCCAAGACAAGATGATATCCAACATAGGAGATGATGGCCAATCCAAGTAGCAATCCCAAATCGTAACCTCACGGGGGATCCTAGATCGGTATATATCTTCAACTATGACAAACTTGTATAAGGGATATTTGTCATGCCAATAATCAAACCAAAATGATGTATAGTGCCGATTACCAATAATCCCTCTATAGTGTTGGAAGAAATCTGACCGAAGGTCCAAGATCTTCTTCCATGCCCAAGAACACACAGTTGGTCTTCTTGCTATCCAGAAGTTCATGTTCTTCAAGAAGATCGAGTGAATCCACTTGCACCAAAAGGATTCTTTATCCGTGAAGAGAATCCAAATATGCTTCAAAGTTATCGCTCTGTTACAATCTACAAGTCTATGAATCCCTACGCCATCTTCATCCTTAGGAAAGTAGATATCTGACCAGGAAACCTTAGCCCTCCTACGCCTATATTAGGGTATTTTCAAAGGAATTGTATAAGAATCATCTCAATCCTATTTATAACGGACTTTGGAAGGGGTGAAGACAGTAGCTCAATAAATATGGATAGAATGTAAAATAGATTTTAAGAGCTGCAACCATCCGGCATATAATAGAAATCTCTAAGACGAAGACCGTGCTTTAACAGTAATAGCATTCGCTAGAGCATTACAATCAGACTTGTAAATTCTAGAAGCAATGACAGGAACTCTTAGGTACCAGAAAGGGAGAGTACCTTGTTGTAAGTCCAGGCAATGTCAAATGCTCTCCTGTAGGATAGTTGTACTACTTGAAAAGAAGACTTCACTCTTGTTGGCATACGGCCTAGTCTAACTCATCCTTTAATAGCGGAATGGTATCCAAGTTTCCTTCGGCAAATAATAGCGCATCATCAGCAAAAAAATAGGTGAGAAATCCGGCTATGTTTACATCTCCAAAATAATTTGTAGCTCGGCATACTGGTCTTGGAATGTAAAATGCCTGAGAAGACTTCCATAATCAAAGTTAAGAGGTATAGAGATAGTGGGTCACCCTGTCGAATGCCTCTAGTACTCAAGAAGAAACCATGGAGTTCCTCATTAATGGCCATAGAGAACTTAGCGTGGATACATATTCCATGATCAACTTAACAATGAAATCCGGGAATCGAAAAGCCTTTAACACCATCTCAAGGAAGCCCCAATCCATTGTGTCATAAGTTTTACGGAAATCAACCTTAATAGCACATTTGAAAAGAAATGGCACATGATGGAAATCCGCAAATAGCTCTTGTGCAAGCATTATATTGTTATTAATCCTCCTACCTCTAACAAAAGCAGTTTGAGAATGGGATATAATGAGAGACGATATAGAAGCTACTTGATTGGCAAGTGTCTTAGTAATGCATTTGTAGATCATGTTACAACATGCAATAGATCGGAAGTCGCCCATAGCCATAGCATATGGAGTCTTCGACACTAAGGATAGGATGGTTATGTTTGTTTCTTTTAGTAGGCTATCGATCCTAAAAAAGTCATGAATTGCCAAAATAACTGAAGGACCAACAATATCCCAAGACGATATAAAGAATCCAACACTAAAGCCACTCGGACCAGAGGCCTTACCTTTGGCAAGTGAGAAAAGAGCAGTACGAATTTCCTCCTTCGTGACAATTCGAGATAAGGAATGCACTTGATCGTCACCTAGAGTACGAGAGAGATATCCGCCAATCTCGGGGATACTAGGCCGAATAGTTCTAGAATCACTGTTGATCAAGTCTCCAAAATGGCCGATTATATGGTCCCGAACCTGAGCTGCTTAGATTAAGAGCTCTCCAATCGAATCTGCAACTAAGAGAATGTGATTCTGAAGTCTTCTTTTGTTGACGAAGTGGTGGAAATACCTAGTATTCATATTACCTTCCCTGAGCCATCTGATTCTTGACTTTTGCTTATAGAATGACTCCTCTTGGAGTCTAAGAGCAGGAAAAAGCCTAGAAGTGCTTTAATTTCCAATCCACCAAAGCCTGGTTCGTAGGGTCAAGCTCCAGAGCATCTTGAATCGAATTAAGGGCTAGCCTTGTTTGCTCAATGCAATTTGAGATATCAAAGAGCAAGCTTCTATTTAATTATTTGAGTCGATATTTGAGAAGCTTGGGCTTGCAACAAAGTATGTACCTAGAAGAGCCACCAAAAGCAGTGTCCCATATCTGTGAAACAATATCCTTATATGAAGGATAAGTAATCCAATAATGAAAGAACTTTAACGGCTTCTTGGAAATAGGAGGAGGCATTATTTTGATCACTATGGGAGTATGATCAGAGATCTCAATGACCAAAAAAGTAGCCTCAGAGAAGGAAAATGTATGGCTCCAGTGTTCATTAATAAGAACACGATTAATCTTGCGTTGTTTCTAGGATAAACCAGAAGAAGTGGCCCAAGTGTACCTAGGCTCTACGTATCTGAGATCATTGAGACGAGCTTGGGCTAAACAGTCCCCAAACTCATCAAAAGCATGAATCTAGGTATTCGAGCTACTCATTCTATCCGTATGATCTCGAATAGCATTGAAATCTCCGGCCACCACCCATGGCTCCTCACATACACTAAGCCGAATAAAATCGACCCATAAAGACCTCTGAGCAATAAACATGTGAACACCATAAACAACCAATAAAAGACAAGATTTATTAATGGCGATCAATCTCTACCTGGCTTGAATCATCTGGGTAGATGTGGAAAGAACTAGGAAATCAATCACCTGAGGATCCCATCTAATCCATGTCCTACCCCGAGGAGAGTACTCATAGTTGGTCAACCACCGCCATCTAAGTAATAACCCACTAGAAATACTCCCAAAAGGAGACTCTTTAACCTTAGTCTCCAATACACCAACACAAGAAAGATGACTACAACGGATGAAGGATCGAATTTCAACTTGCCTAAGGGGGTTCGAGACCCCTAATATTCTACATATGAAAAAACATATTTACAAAGAGAGATGGGAAGGATTACCACCATTTTTTCTTTCCCTTTGAACTTGATTATGTTCCCCATTAAGAGCACAAACCATCGCACAAGATTAAGTCATTGGAGGGGAAGGAGAGGAAATATCCTTCTCACTATCACTACTGATATTACTAACCGTCTCAATGACATTCTCTAAATCTGAAGACCCAACCGACTCTGTCCTATCCAAGAGGATGGGTTGGACTTTATCTGCCACTTGAACTTCACTCGGGTCAGCAACAATAAGACTAAGAGGGGGTACCGAGAGGATGCTTAGAAGGGCCAGCCTTCATAGAAGGAGAAGGCAGGTTCTCAACACGAGTATAAATAATCCATGAAGGCTGATTGCCAATTGGGGACTCATGATTTCCCTTGTGCTACTGCTGATGAAGGCCTTATGGAGAAGTCTTCGGCTCCACGTTCGCAGCCTCAACAGGAGGGAGAATGGTAGCAAGTGAAGGGGAAAAATGATTGAAGAAGGATATGGCCAAATCAACTTCAAAATCAAGCAAAAATTGGCCTAGTTTTAGAGGAATCGTAGCCTATTATTAGACCTACTGATGCCTCTACCCTTGTTCAGCCCCGAACAGCAGCTGACTCGGTTCGGGAGAAGCAGAAGCAGTCTTCCAGACCTGCCTTCATCAGCAGTAGCACAAGGGAAATCATGAGTTCCCAATTTGTGTCCATAAATGCTACCTTTATCACAAGCAAGTGGATTCCACTCATATTCGACTCCAATGGGAATCAACTCACCATCCCACCTAATCTTCACTACTTCAAGACGGTACCCTTGAGTTCCACACAAACGCGAACATAAGAAAGCCTCTTCATTTGTTCCGTTTGAGCATCTACATATAACGGATTTTCAATTGCACTTGCAATGCGACTAATACCCATTGGATTCCAAAGAAAAAGTGGGACTTCTCTCAATCTGACCCATACCAAAAGGGCATCATGAACTCCTTTCTTGAGCTTCAATGTTGGGTGTCAAGATTGTAACATCATAGTGCTATTTAAGATGGGGATAGGTCCCATGTCCAAAACCTTCCTCCTAAACTCTTCATCCGAAATATGAATGAAGTAAAAACCATTTTCATGCAAGCGAACATCATTAACATGAGTTCCCCAAGCCTTCTTGATGGCTTCCTCAATCAACTTGAAGTAGATCCTCCTTCCTATAAATCGACCAACAATGCATTCCTTCGAGATTGTATTTTCATTTGCCACAACTTCAAGGGTGATGTCAACAATCGGTTCTCCATCCACCATGGCCGAAGCAACCAAAGCTAGATTGTAGCCTTTAATCGACACCCTAGCCACGTTAACCCAAGTCTGAGGGCATTTTGTGCACACTTTGAATTCGTGGTCTACTTGAGCTGCGGCCATCTTCTTTAATACTTGCAGCAGCTAGTCGAGAGGGACCATCAACATGTTTGCCCTTCAAAGAGCCATACCGAGCTTGAGGAGGCCTAGAGCTCCTAGTACCAGCCTTACCTCTGCTACGGCTACCTCTAGGGTCACGCTTAGCCACCCATGTAGCCCTAACAACCATTCCAACAGCAACACCAGCAGCCACACCATTAGCAGCATCAGCTATACCAATACCATCAGCAGCATCATTACCAGTAACAATTTCAATCATAGTCACCTTACCCTTATTCAAAGGGACAATCATTCCACTAACCAAGCCATCAGCATTCAGTAAAGCATGAGAAGCAATTTCAGGTATGGAGGAGGGGATTATCTCATTAATAGAGGCCATACAAATAGGAGGCTCAAGCCTAGGTGAAGTCGAGTGCAAATCCGAAGTAGGTGAAGCATCAGTCGCCATTAACTCCCAACCACAACTAACATTCAACACCAACAAGATATAACCACCAGTCAAACAGCGAGGGGAAGGGCCAAATAACTCCACTCACGTACAACCAAACTCCCTAGTTTGTAACAACCTCGGAGCCACAACAGTAATGAATGCAAGCAGAGCTGTAGATATACAAGGGAGATTTGCTAAAACCACGAAGATGATGTAACCAGTAAGGGAACAAAACAACCTTAGGAAGTATAGGCAGCAAATACATTCCCACTAGTGGCCTAAACCCCTCTAAAAAGCTTTAGCCTCAGGGAGAATATGATAGAACAATGCGTACCTACAATTCGCCCAAATCGAGCAAAGGAAGAGTAGTATCACGCCCCGATCCCCGAGTCCGTAACAACCCTACCAAATCGCCTCAGGTCATAAAGTACGACGTTCCAAGCACGTCATCGACTCATTATTTTTTTATCTTTCTAATAAACGCATGTGGAACGTGTTGTTCCCGGACAATTATAAAATTTACACGAATAGAAAAATAGGAGAATACAACAGTCACATCAATCAACATCAGAAATTATTGTTAATTTTGGAAAAGTTATAGTATCTAAAAGCCCACTCTTTAGGTTGTTTCTCATGACCACCAAAAGATATCGATTCAGGATCATTAACCCTACTTCAAGCTACTCCAAAATATATCAATGTCCATGTCTTCTCTTCAGATCATGTATATTGTTACTCCATGGTTAGAGACCTGAAAAATGTTCCCACAAAAGGGTGAGGTATAAAATCTCAGTGAAGTCAACACATAAGTCCGAGTAGGATAATAACTCGCCCAAGGGATCCTATGCATGCAAGGTAATATCAATAGCAGATCAATAACAAGCCATTCAAGCCACAATAACTACGACAGGGTAAGATCAACATTTCAACGAATTATCAATCACATGCATACTTACCCACCTTGGCCCACACATAAACAGTTTATATGCATGCAATCAATTACATATAGCCAAAGCATATAACCAGATCACTCATCACATTTAGCATACGCAATGCATCACATGTGTATCAATTATTAACGACCGAACCCGATCTAGTAAAACCATGCTCTTCCAGCAGAACTGGATCTCATCCCTTTCCTTCGGCGATGGCAACCGACAAGCCATGTGATTCCAAGTACCCTTGGAATGGACTAACAGTCGGGCATTCCTGTAAGGAACGTCGGTCTGCAACTTGATGCGACTGGCACCCAATAAGTCATGTGGTTCTAAGTACCCTCGGCATGAACTTACCAGGCTCAACCCTCGTACCCGAGGATCGGTTTTGTCTTCATGTACCCGAGAAAACTGTACCCATTATGTGATCACACAAGCACGACAGTCAAACAGCCAATTTATCTCTTTGCATTTAATCCAATGCAACCACAAGCAATCGTGCTCAAAATCTGGCTCAAGGTCATTTTTATGCTCAAAACTTCAGTTTACATGCGATCACATATGCACATAAATTATCCACCAAAACTTGCATTTACATACAAGACAATCAATCATCAAATGCACATCAATCATGAAATTTCACAGTCATCGGATAATCATCCAATAACAAACAGTGATATCAGGACAATAATGGTCTAATAATTAATTAACAATTAATTATTTATCCATGCCATATTTAATTAATCTGACTCGGTTAATTACTCAAGATTCCAATTCACATAATTAAAATATTTAGCGAGCACAAATAAATAAGCTGATTATAATTAGGATGAATATACCCGACGCCCACTAATTATTCTAGTCACCATCAATTTCAGTTAGACTAAACCTCGAACGCAATTAATGCGCTATTCAGAGTTTAGGGTTTAACACACAAACTCTGGCGGTTGATGTGGGGTTGGGCACGGACTAGGCCATGAACCAAGACATGGCACGAGTGCGGCCCTTTCACACGGGCACAAATTCTCAGCCACTCGGCCCACGGGCTTGGCCATGGCCCAAGCACTCGACATAGATTCTCGGCCATAGTCCAAGTTCACGGGCACACGAGCTAGGCGAACGAGGCATGGCCGAACAATGCTGGGGTTGGTTTCGAGAGCTCGGGACAGCAGCCGGGCAGAAGCTAGAAGGGGTCGGACAACGTCAGGACTACGAACGACTGCGAAGGAAGCTCGAGCAGAGGAGTCAAGTCTCTAAGCCCATAGATCTAGGGAGGCATCGTGAAAGCGGAACATAGGCGGGGCTCGCCAGATTTGGGTCTTGGATGGCAGCACCGAAAAGGGAAAGGTCGTGGGTCGTTTGGCCTTGGATCGAGCTTGAACGGTGATCGAGGAAAATTGGCGACGCGACGCAACGGGTCACGACGATGACGAGCTAGACGGGGGCGAGTTGAACTCGGCGATGCAAGTGAGGAGTTCGAGCTGCACAGGTCTTGGCTGAGCAACAAGTTGAGTCGACGGTACAAAACAGAGGTGTCTAGGCTGGGCACGGTGCGACTAGAAGTGATCGGGGACGGAGCTTGGTGGCGCAAGACGATTTAGGTCCCTACTCGTGAGCTCTTGTAGGTCCGTGGTGTTGGGTGCTCGTAAGCCTCTCTCAACCCAAAAGCTAGCTTAAAAGTTGAGGATTTACCTCACACTTATCCACCAACCACCAGCCCATTCCGAAATCGATGTGGAACAACCCCAACAATCTATTCCTCACACATCGGGCCATGGGTCGAAGGAAGGGACAACCCGTATCTCTACCGAATGACTGTTGGGCCAAGACTTGTTGGTACCCTGGGCTCTGATACTAGTATTAGATGGTCTTGGGCCTCTCTCAACTCAAAAACTAGCTTAAAAATTGAGGTTTTCCCTCACACTTATCTACCGACCACCATCCCCTTCCACAATCGATGGGGGACAACCCCAACATATGGGTGGCACGATAGTAAGTCAAGAAGGTCGAGTAAGGCATGGTGGTGTCGGGATGGAAGCTGGGTGGTGGCTAGGTGGTGAAAGGCGACGGGAATTTAGAGCTGCGAAAGCTCAGGAACAGCTGGGTGGTGGTCGTGTCGAGTCTGGTGCAAGTGTCGGGCTCGGCTCGGATCTGTAGGTCTTGGCCAGCGACGAAGCTCGAGTGATTGGGCTAGCGATGCTGGGTCTTAGATCTGTCGAGGCTCGAGGCAGAGATCGGGATCGGCTCTACTAGGATAACGGCTGGTGCGACTGCGTTGTGGGGTAGCGGCACCGAGGTGGCGAGGTGGCTGCGAACCAGATGGGAGGGCTGCCCGGCCAAAACAAAGAAGAAAAGAGAAGAAAGGAGGAAGAAGATGATGAAGTGAAAGGTGGTGGTGGGGTCTGGTCACGTGGTCTACCGATAGAGAGAGAGAGATAGAGTACGTATATAGGGAAATTTGAGCACGTTTCTTTTCTTCCTTTTTGGTTGATGTCACCATAATGTGACGTAACGAGGAGAGGAAAAAAATCAAATGGGAACAAGGGGAAGTCGGCTGAGACAAATAGAAGGAAGAATGGAATGGTTTAGTTGGGATCAAATTGGAGGTGGGGACCAATGTTCTTTCAACCCCACATAAAGATCACGCTGAAGTTACGGGGTGAAGAAATTTCAGGCCATACAAGGTATAGATGGGGCTTGCGGATTAAAAAAAAAATAAAATAAAAGCTTAACTAATTTGTCTTATCTAAATTAAAACAAGGGCAAAAACGTAATTTAGCAAATAGGTATCGGATGGTCATTTGAGTTTTTCGAGTAACGATAAAACTGAAATTTTCACATTTAGATTTCGATCGAAGTTAAATCTACGCGCGACGAGTTTCGATTTTATGAGTCAAAATTTGATAATTCAAACTTGATTTTTTCTGACAAACGTTGCGAAATAGCAATCGTCGTCTTTTAAATTTTCAAAATCAAATTTTATTTTCCATGTTAGTATTTATAATTTCTTTCGATGATGTCAAAACTCCAAGACGACACAAGTAGGACGTGAGAAATTACTCCACGAATACCAGCAAGATTCAGTGTATAAGCGGAGGTTGGTGATCCGTTCGCATCCCAAAGCTAGAAGTCAAAACGCTTAGAGAGGAATTACCTTCGATGGAAGAATAGTCAAGGAAGGCTCGAACGAATGCACAGAATTCTCCACAGCAAAATCCACCCCCTGAGCGCAGCCACTGTTGAGAGAGGATGTCAAGAGGTACGCGGCGAACTTATATGAAGAGGAAACAGCCGTTGGCACGGTCCAAAATGGCCGAAAACTGCCGCGAGCTCCCCTTCTAGCAGAAACCACCAGTGGCGTCGTTGATCTATTCCTCCGCTCCAAAGATCGAACGACAAGAGAAATCGTTCGGAGGGAAGATGAAAGAGGGTGCTGCGACCTTCGAGTCCGAATCTCAGTTTCCGATTGGCCGGAAACTGGCCTAGACCGAGCGGGCGTCAGTTTGGTCTCCTACCATGGGAGAGAGAGAGGGAGAGAGAACGCTCGGGCGCGTGTACAGCAATAAAAAGGTTATGTGTGCGTGTGTGTATCAAACCTCAAAAAATTTCTTCAAAACCTAAATCGACCATGTGTTTAATTTTCGGTTCCAAATGTTGTCATTTTTGTCTAACTTGCCATCCACATGTCTTCTTCATCATCTTCTTTTTTCAGGTCAGCTCGTGTTCACTCTTTCTTTCTTTGATTTTTCATTCTTTCTCTTCCTTTCACTGAGAAATATATTGGGCGGTCTTGATTTGCCGAGTCATCAATGACACGCTCCATACAGATATCAGCATGTGTCCATTGCGGGTCTCACCTGTTAGCAAATTTTCAAAACCTGGCTCCCATCTCCATCTCCATCTCCATCTCCGTTACTTCTCCCTTCCTCCCTTTCGACACATACGTACATACATACATACATATCCCCCTTCCCGACCTCTACTCTCCACCTTCTTTCTTCAACTCGTGACCAAAGACCAAAACTTCATGTTTTTCATTTTCAATACCTCTTCTCTTCACTTCACTTTCCAAGTCGTCTCCGCTGTCGCCTCTGAGAGTTCGTCGGCTGTCTAAGCACCCCATACTTTCCACGGAGGCACTCAAATCCTATTCGAGGCCACGTCCATTCACATCCTTCTCTGAAACTTCATCCCACAATTTCGCTCGAGTTTTAATCAATTCTTCTTCCTGCTTGTCTCTCTTATTATGTTTCATCTATGATTAGGTAGGATCGGTTTAGATTTTGCTGCTGTGTGCCAAAGGAGGGCTAGGGTTTCGTTATCTCGGTCTTCCTTCCATTTTTTCCTCTTTCGTTAGCATCGATTTTGATCTCTTTTGGTCTCCTTGATTCTATTTTTCGTGTTAAGATCATGGTTGCGTTTGTGTCCACCTCATTGTCCAAACTGTGGTCCAATTCCTATCCCTGATTTTATTGCTTTGATAGGAAAGGAAATTTGAGGAAGAATCTGTTCAGAACATCCTTGAACGTGTTTGTCAGCATTTTTGCTTCCATGTCGGCTACCATTAAGCATGTGAGTCCGGCGAGAACAGTTTTGAATGTGTTTGTTATGTATAAGTTATGGCTGAACCGGTCATTTTCTTAATAAGGTGCTCATGTATGATCAGCTTATAAAGTGTATTGTATTGGGTACTTTAATCTACGTATAACCTGCAGGTAATAAAAGTTTGAGTTTGTTTGAAGGTAATTTATTGCAAAATGCTTTACATTTGTGATCATCAGTCCCTAATTCAATAGGTTTACGATTGTCTTCCTTTACTTGCATTAGGTGTAATGCATTAGCAATGTGATTTGGACAACATGTTTCTCTTTGCTTGATCCATGTCATCTCAATCGTTTAACTTGTCTTGCTACGCTCCATTGCAAATGCAGCTTCCATTTAACTTGTTCATTGTGGAATGTTGATTTTAACGGCTCCTTTGGTCTTCTTGATACATTTGAAGGTTGAAAATGCATTTCTCAACATAATGATTTTGAATTACCAAAGTAATATTCTGATAGATTAATACCACAAAAAATCTCAAATTGATACATCTGTGATAAATTCACTACAAATTATTTTTTTACCACAAAAAAATCCAAACTGATATACTTATTATAAATTCACCCCAAATTATTTTTTTGACCACTAGAAACCCTAAACTGATATTATTATGACAAGTTTACTTCAAAAAAAAATTACCATAAAAAACATAAACCGATATACATGTGAAAATTCACCCTATGTTAGTTTCTGTTAAATTAAGTTAATATCACACAAAAAAAATCCTGAATTGATACATCTGTTACAAACAAAGTGTAACATATACACCGACAGTTGTCAAGTATCATCCAACTCAGTAATTTGACGGTAAAATTTAACGAAAACTAACATAGAATAAATTTATCATAGATGTACCAGTTTAGGGTAAATTTATCATTAGTGTTTCAATTTGAAATTTGTAATGGTCAAAAAAAATAGTTTGGGATTGTCGCAACCTTAAATTCGGCTAACGGATTATCAGGTTAATTAAATTAACTGACCTAATTCGGATTCTCACAAGTCTTACCGAATTGCAACTTAGGTTCAATTCATGCAAGATTTATTAAATTGGAGCCGCCACTAATCGTTTATGGTAGGTCGATTAAAAACTTATATAAAATAGTGAGAATACTATTTTATGCTTATGAACCAGAGAAAATTAGTCTAGAGACTTGGTTACATCAATTTAGAAAAATTAATGCTCTTTCAGTACCAAATTTCATGAAAAATCCCTGTGATTGATTGATGTGATTTTTTTTTTGGTCGGAATTGATATGAATTGAATAATTCAAAAGATGGAATGGACCATATGATACTTGAAAAATGAGATTTTTTTCGTTATGTTCGGATTTATTGACACTTGCTATGAAAACATGCCTTAAAATGCAATAACATCCAATTTAACTTAAGAAAATGATTTCTCAAAGTCTAAACTTAAATTAGATATTATTTATGACACAAAAACGGGGTTTAGACATGTTTAACTATAGAAAAATGGACTTTGTTTACATGAACTGAAATAAAGAAAATATGAACAAAGGTAAAAAAATACCCATAATATACCTTTTAATTCCGATTTTTTTTTATAAATTCACTCATTCCTAGAGATTAGGCAAGAGCAAAAATTTATCCGCTACATTCTCGTGGATTCAAGTCAATATGCGGATAAAAGTATAGAATAGCATCATCGCTAAAACAAAGGGAAGAATACTAAATTATATACAAATTGTAAGTCTCATTCCATAAGATCATGGCTAGGAAAATACAATTTATTTTAGAAGGGTCTAGGCACAAGGGAGTATATATTATAGGCATGTTTGTTTATAAATGTGCAAACTATATAGAATGAAATAATCAAACAAACATGACCAAACATAGCAAAGGTGAGCACTATATTTGAATTTTCGAAAATTAGAGAGGTGACTAAAGTGTGAAAGTGGGATCCATCTCTCCTTACCCAAAGTTTAATTTAATTTGAGAAAATCATCCCTTAAGATTTTAAAAAAAATTAATTTTAGATAATCCTCAAGAAAATTAGATAAATATACAAACCCAACTAGATATATAGGCATGTTGGTTCAGTATTGCAGATGAGCATTTGGGCTCTAAAGTACATTCGTCAAATGCAAATACTGTTTGATTCAATACTTTGAGTTAAGGGACTTTTGCGAAATGCAACTAATTTTTTTTATTTTAACTTTGTCCCGTTCGTCGCCGCCGCCCATCGCCACACCCCGCTAGCTGCCGTCGGTCTAGGGTCACCGCTGGTCTTTGCCGTCAATCGCTGGTCGTCGCCGCCGCCACTAATCGCCGATTGCTGCTAGTCGTTACTGTTGATCGCCGGTCATCGCCGCTACCGATCTACGATTGCCGCTACCGATCTACGATTGCCGCCGCCGGCGATCGTCGATTGTCAATCTATGGTGACCGGCGATGGTCACCGAACCACCACCATTTTTTTTAAGTAAAAATATTTTACAAAGTTCATTTTTCACCAAACAGTATTTACATTAATGTTGTTTTCCAATGTGTTTTTAAAATACACTTTACCAAGCAATACTTGCATTTTGCAAAAGGCTTTTAACCCAAAGATATTTACATTTTCTCAAAGTCTCATAGCCAAATGCTAAACCAAATAGGCCCATTATCTCTAACATCAAAGATCATCACAAAATAACAAGATAAATCTATTCAACCAACTCAATGAGTTTGAGATAATTATCGAGAGTGAAAAGCTTATCCACAAGTTAGATGTTGTCCAATTCAAATGAACTCGAAAAAATCAGATAAAGTCCAGTTAGATCAAATCTAATCCATAATGAGAAAAGATCGATCGACCAACCATGGAGTATAATTCAAAGCAATGATCATCCATCAACATGGGCAATTCGGCCAAGAGGAGATATATACCAAAAATAAAGTCTTGTTTCACAAAAAATTCTTATCCTTTCTGGTTTAATTAATTTGTTCTAAAAATTATGAACAATTTTTCGAGAAAAGATATTTTCCAAATAAACTCATCGATTCTTAGAAAACTCAATCAAACTCATCCACTTTTGTGATCAAATTAATCTTTTTCAGAAAAACTAGCTTTTTAGCTCCATAAGAATCAATTTTTGGTTTTCCTTTGCAAGATCAATAAAAAGTTTAGTTTTTCAATTTCAATTGCAAGACAATATGAGATCGTTGAACACATATACGAGTTACCAATTAACAACAATGATTTGCCATCAAAAGTCAAAAAAAAGTTACCTTTTTTAAGCCAAATTCCAGCATACGCAAGCTGTAAATTTGCCCCCCAAAAAAGCTCATTTTGGCTTAATTTTATAGCAAAAAGGTCGTAGAACACCATATCAATTACCGTTCGGAAAAATTCAAAAAAGGGCCTAAAGTCCTTTTGTTTTCTCAATTAAGGGCCCCAAACGAACCATGTTTCAAATAAAGGCCTGAGGTGACCTCATTTTCTCAAATAAGAACCTGAAGTGAATATTATTTCAAATAAGGGTTTGAAGTGATAAAATTTCAAAAAAGGGCTTGATTTCAAGGTGTTTTCATCTTTTCACTTATTTGATTTTTTTTACAACAATTTTTTATCTATTTTTCTCAAAAGTAAAAAAAGAAAAAGGGAACACACTACATACATAGGCGAGAGGGGTAGCCCTCTCGCCTGTGGCCACCGGCACACTGCCAGAGGTGGTGGGCCAGGGCGGCAAACGCCAGCGGGGGTTACCGACGACCCCAGTGAGAGCTAGTGACCCCACAGGCCAGAGGTGAAGGCCACTTGCCCTCACGAAAATTGGGAAAGGGTCGGGCCCTCTCCCAGATCTAGGCAACGGCCACCAACCATCACCGTCGTCCGGGAGTGGGTGGGAGGATCAGGTGATCCCCGTCCAGTCCTAAGCGACAGCTGGCAGCCCTCGCCTAAATCCGGGAGAGGACCCGACCCTCTCCCGATTTTCGCGAGGGACAGTGGCCCTCGCCTCTAGACAGCAAGGTCGTTGGCCTTCGCTGGGGTTGCCGGCAACCTCGTCAGCATTTGCCGCCCCCGCCTTCCTGCAGTGGGTCGACGGCCACAGGCGAGAGAGTCCTCCTACCTGTGTGCCTCTTCTTTTTTCTTTTTCCCTTTTTTTAAATTTTTAAAAATTAGAAAAAGGAAAAAATAGAGAAAAATGAAGAAAAAAATTAAAATATCAAATGACGAAAATGTCATTCAGGCCAAATCCTTTTTTAAAATATTATGGTCACTTCAGGACCTTAATTGAAACATACTATATCACTTCAAGTCCTTATTTGAAATAGAGTTCACTTTGGGCTCTTATTTGAGAAAACATACTATGACCCTTATTTGAAACAGAGTTCACTTTGGACTTTACGCCCTTTCGTGGATTTTTTTTCTATTGCGCTTGAACCTATAACAACATTCTGCACTAAACGGTAGTGAACTGGACCAAATAGTCACTATTTTCGAAGTGAACAGCATCAAATCAGCGCAGAATAATAGCAAAATAGCTCCAAAATAGTAGTAGACCTCCCCCAAAAACCTGCAGTAAAATTCAGCACCAAAACTACAGCAAAAAAGCATCATGTTGAGAATGTAAAATTGATTTTGAAAAGAAAAAAAAAAAGACAAATTGTAGCTGCTTTTCTGTTCACACCCTTTGGCGGTGGAAAGAATTCAACTTAGACTTGGTCAAGGCATTCTAGTGGATGGGATCAAAGAATGCGGCAGATTTGTTTTGCTTTTCAAGAGGCGGGGCAGCTCCTCCATTTTCACGCTATGTCGCAATATTGTGGTTTTTAGGCGGTGAATTCTTCGTATAAATATAAGTCCTTGATTGTTAGTGGTATTAGCATATCGAGATTTAGACATGATTTTTATGACATTCTGATTTCCCAGTCATTTTTAGACTCATTAATGAGAAGCGTATCTAGCGATGTGTTTCAGTCATATCTCGCTCGAATCTTATCAATTTGAGTAGACTGACCAAAAGGGAAAGACTAACGCGAGACAAGGTACGTGGATCTAGGAAACTAGCATGGGAAATGGCGCTTTGACCATAAGGATTGTCGAGAGTACATTTAAAACCACAAAAGGTCGATCTAAGAACGATTAAGGAATGCATTGCTAGCATTATACGATTGGAGCGCGGTGATGCCGTCTCACCAACGTATAATTTGCAAAATTTTCCTAAATCGAGTGTTGACGATCGAGACCATAGGAACTAGTCATAGACCCTCACAATTACATGACAACCAAAGTCGCCATTAATTGACGAGCCCTAAATGTGATATGAATCACAGGGTCGATACGCGTAACGTCTGCAAAAGCCGCCCTTCGGTCCGAAATAGGCTGAAACCACGTCTGATAGAGAAAACGATTAGAAACGAATCTTGAAAATTGAAAATGGAGAATCAAGAATTCTAACGTCATGATTGGATTGACCATCGTCTTATCGAAAAATATTGGAATGAGAAAAATGACATTCCGGACGTCGGGGGTAAAATTACCATTTTGCCCCTCAAGCCCTAACCTCACTTATATAATTAGACGAGAGCATTTTGATCTTTAATATACCCCCAAGGCTGCCGAAAATGAGAGAAGATCTTGGCCATTGGATTAGCTTGAATGACACCTTGGACAAGTGTACTAGATTAGGCCATGAGTGGACATATCCAATTTTCCAACTACCATTCAACCCTTGTTGACTTGTGAGACTTGCATATAGCTTTCTCTCTCTCTCTCACCTCTTGCTTGGCCGACCATCAACCCACCAAACCGAGAACTTCATCTTCTTCTTCTGCCGCCCGACCGGTTTTGTGCCGCCTGTTCGCTGCCACCGGTGACCCTCTCTAGCGACTTCTAGCTGTTGAGCCAACCATTCACACCTTGCTCGACCTCTTTTCGAAATCTTCGAAGTGGAAGCAATTCGTTTGACCCACCGAAGAGCTCCGGCTAGCCGATCTCCCACGAGTCGACGGAAATCGTCACAATCAGAGGTAACCTACATTTCTGGCCTCTTAGGACCCCGAAACTTTAGAGTTTTTCAACCAAATTTTGTGAAGATCTAGGGGACTAATAGAGTGATCTGTGGTAAAAATTTAAGGTTAATTTATTGGAGTTTTGACCTCAGTTGGGTCTTGTGTTTGAAGGGCCAGAACTGTCGATTTGAGGACTAAGGGAAACTAGTGATATTCAAGGAGTTTCCAGCTACGACTCGGTCTCAAATCTTCGGTGAGCTTCCCAAACCCTTAGATCTATATGTTAGTAAGTAGTTTAGTGAATAAATGGTGGATTTGAGGTAGTTTAAGGGTTGGATAATTGGAGTATACACAGAACGGAAAATAACCCGGTTCGGTTCTGTGCATATCGGTTCTGTGGGGGTTGTTAATGGTTAAAAGTGAGTCTCAAATTCATCATTGAGACATACTAGGATATTGAGGAATGTGTTACTAAGGTTTATGGTCCATGGATTGATGGTTTGGGCAAGAAAAATTGACGGTCGGATGGATTTTCATAGGTTGCATGGTGGGCTTGATCTTGGACGATTTGGGCCGTATTGTGGTGGTGCTTGAGGAGAGAATTTTGTGGTATTAAACTTGAGGTAAGGGAATCCTAAACTTATGATAGGAAGATTGAACTCAATTGAGCGAGTCGGGTGGAAGTTTGATTGATTCTTGAGAGGCTTTAATGTGATTGACCATTGTGTGTCTTAGGAGGGTATAGATGACTCAAATATTTGATTATGCTTGTGCCTTGAGTAATTTGTTGCATTTGAGTGTGAATTTGAATGTCTTGCATGCCATAAATGTATGGTTTGTGCATGAGTTTGCACATGGCATTATGTATATGAATTGAATTGAAATTGTGGCATGTTTGAGACATGGAATACCCTGAGGCGTATGAGATGCGGAGTGATGTGAGGAATACCCTGAGGCGCTAAGGCTCGGGGTTGAAGTTGTATGGCACCCTGATGCGTATGAGACGCGGGGTTGAGAAGGCCATAGTCCTGATGCGTTGAAACGCGGGATGGAATTGTGATGTGCTGACACTGGCCTAGAGTAACATTGAAACCGAATACATTTACGCGTGTTGTCAATGATGATCAGATGCGTTTACGTGGACCGAGCTTAAGGCGTTCTAAACACGGGCATGAGGATGAGGCAGTCTGAAGGGTGGAAGTGGTGATGTGGCATGGCGATTTGTGCATGATAATCTGGATGTGTTATGATGCCATGACTGCATGCCTGACATCTGTGTGTTGTATCGATAATTAAATACCTCGCAGGTTTATTTGTGTGAAATGCTGGTATTTATGACTGCCTGAGTGAACTGTCAGCCTAACCTAGGGTTATGATCCACCTTACTGAGATGTCAATCTCACCCTGTTGCGGGACCCCCTTTTTACAGATCCTAGGTCATGAGGATGTGACCTATTAGATTTGAAGACCCCAAAGAGATGCCTGTCTATTTTGATGAGTTCCCTGATAGGCAGGGAACCATTTATGTCAGAAAGTGTACAATAGTATGGATAGACGATGGTGGAAGTAGCTGGAAGCCTCATAGGTATGAGGCCTGATTTCGAAAGGTTGAGGATGTTTCTACAGGGCCGTTGAAGCCCATTGAGGTGCCTTAGGGAGTCATCTCCAATTGGTGTCATCCCACCTGGGATTTAGAGCATGCTGAGGGGTCAGTTGCCGGTTCGAGGAACGGACCTGAGAGGACCCCGACCTTGGAGGATACTGAGAAGGTCGTAGTGGTCGAGGCTACAGAAGATGACCTAGTGGAGCTGTCCGCTGACGAGACCATGGAGGATACAGTAGAGGTTTGCTCGGAGATTTTCTCGGAGTACGTGCCCACGGAGGAGACAAAGGAGACTGATGACTCCAGCAGTTCGTCTTAGGAGCTTCTGATATTCTAGTCCGACTTTTTACGGCGACCCTGATGCCTGTTTTCTTTGATGTTTGAGGGACCTCTTTTGTACTTACCCCGTCTTCCGCTGACTAGCGAATTTAGTTGCCATGCACTTGTATGAATATTCGGTATTATGTATTATGATATTCTCGCTATCCAGGTCCCACTTTATATTTGTATGGAGGAGTTATTACGTTGTCGTTTCCACGCGTTTATATATAACACGTCTCTCGACTCATGTGCAGATCTTGGGACATCGAGAGATATCTTGGTATGCTTGTAGAGAGTCACGCGCTCGGGGCACGGGGTGTGACATCCTATTTGCTTGGTATCAGAGCAAGGTCAGCTCGATCCAAAGTTGATTGAGGACTAGAGTAATAAGGAGGATTAAATTGGGACAAGGACGGGTAGCGAGACCTTAGGAGACTGGTTTGGATAAGACATGGGATGCATAGCATGTGCATGTGACTTGGCACTTATGGTTGGCATTTCACCTTAGCAGGGTTGTAGAAATGCATAAGGATTAAGTTCCCTGCTCAGCGTTGAATGTCATTTATAGATTTTGGCCTGTTAAGTGAATGAGTATGGCAGGTTGTAGTGAACCGTTGGAGTAAACGGAACTGAGGAATGACCATGGGCTATTTGTTGAAATGTCTCTGGAATTTGTTGTATGGAGGACTATCGTGTTATCGTTGTTTCTGTTGAAGCATAGTTGGTAGCTCTGGACTTGGATAAATGAGTGAGTACTAACTCCTTGATGAACTTGTGGTGGACCAGGCTCAGTAGAAGAATATAAGGATGAGCAATCCATCTAGAAGATCTGAAAAATCCAGAGGCAGAGCCTCTCACTCGAGGCCACCTGTAGCAGAAGACCCGAGAATGGATGGCGTACTGAGGGCGCCAGAGAGGATTGGCGACCTCATTGACAGGCAGACCCAAGATCGGAATGCTAGCATAGCCCATGAGATAGGAGCCTCCATAGCTGCCGTCAACGCCAACAACGGCAACAACGGGGCCAATGGAATTCAGGGTGAACATTGCCAGAGTAATGAGGCAGCGAATGCCAAGGAGGAAATTGTTGTGGCCAGATAGATGGGTCAGCTGGTGGAGCAATTCATAAAACTGAAGCCGACCCAGTTCGACGGGACTAGAAATCCCGAGCTAGCACCTGGGTGGATTAAGAAGTTGGAAAAAGCCTTTGAAGTGCTGAGGTGCACAGACGAAGAGAAAGTACGGTTGGTAGTATACCAGCTAGAACATGTCTGAAGAGAAGTGGAATATTACAGAAAAATGTAAACATAAATCTATGTAATCCTCGATTAAGAAAGCGGAGTTTGAAGTATGCTTTTCAGCTGCTATTCAATTATTTGGTTCCGAAATCTCTTTAAAGAGTTGACCGAATTTAATTTTGTGGATAGACTCATATAATTGTATTGTGACTATAACTCTACAGTATTGTTTATTAATAGCAGCAGAAGTCTCAAGGGGTCTAAACATCTGTCAGTCAAGTTTTTGACCATAAAGATAACAGATGTAAGGGTGACACTACAGTAGAGCTTATTACACATATGATAAGGTTGCAAACTCACTAACTTAAGGTCTCTGCCCATACACATTTAGTTGACATGTCGCAAATATAAAATCATCGTGGGATGCTGGCACGACATATTGATTGATGGGCTAAGTAAGCATCATGAGATGTTGTTGTTCAGTGGAAGCTGCATTTGGTATTTGCTCTAATAAATTTTGCATCTGTGTTTGTTACATTTGGTAACATCTAGATATGTATCAACACCATTGCATGCAATAAAGCTATAATGATTAAAGGGAGTTGAATACATATATCAAGTGAAAATCTCAAGGAATCGTGTGAACCTTGAGTGATGGCTGGGGCATTTATTTTTAGCCAAAAGCATATGTCTTGTACATGTAAAGTATAGTTAACTATAAATGTAAGACATATGTTAGTTCGTTGGAACCGTAAAGATGTTCTCTAGTGGCACATCTGGTTTCGTCACATATAAGGTGAGAAAATTGTGACTAACAAGGAAGATAACATATAAGATGTCTCTGTTATTTGAGATATTATTCAATTGTCATATTGCCATATCAAATCCATATCAGTAAAGTTAAGAGTATTAATGATCATAGATGACTCTGTGTTTTCTGATGCAGTTACTGGCACGGTTCGGTGCTTAAGACTTTATGGGATCGGATTAACTGTTGGGAATTATCTCTAAATCAATATAAAGATGTGCATATACAATATAATTTCAATTAATATAGATCAAGTGTGAGAATATTAGAATATATTATAAAATATATTTATTGTGGGCTTTATTAATTGTTATTGTAAATTAATTAGTCTAATAAAGAAAGATATATACAGTTTTCTAATTCTAGTCAGATATAGGGCTGGATAGTGTGGGCCGAGATAAACCTAATCTTTAATGAGGGGATAGGTTTCATTTTTTATAAATAGAGCTCAAGTCCCTACTCTAAATCATAATGTTCACATAAGTTCACATATAGAATTGTTTGAAGCGATACGTGAGTGGCTGTCTCATTAAAGCCAGTAATAAAAAGGGTTTATAGAGGAGAAGCTATTGAGTATCGAATTCTCGTAATTTCGCATCAAAAACGATGAATCCGAAATAATGTGTGTTAATTCTTTAACTCTATGAATTAGTGATTCGTGTATCTATACATGCGATTCTTGAGTCGCTGCATACCAATTAAAATCGCAACTTACAGTTAGAGCTTTACACGGTCACAAATTGTCTAAGCATTGTACTTCACGTTTAAGAACAATCTACCCAAATATTGCATATAGATTTTCCTATTAAATCCATCAATTTTATAAATTGACATGATGAATGTATTTTTAAGTTCTAAGTTAAATCTAGAAAATATTACTATGAGGCCATGAAAATGTTGGGGGTCCTTCTAGGGCCCTTGTCAGACCTTAGGCAACCCTCCTGCCAAGCACAAGTGTGGCAACCATCGAGAAATCCTAGTCGTTCACTGAAGAAATTTGCAAAGTCAAGAAAATTCCAAGGTCTGGATGAATATATGTTACACAAGTAATAACAGATGGCATTCTGTCAAAAATTGAATGGATGCAATTATCCAAGGAAAAAAAAAAGGAAGAAAAATGAAAAAAAGCAGGACATTTTCAATTACCTAGGATCAATTATTTCTAACAATTTGGTCTATTACTTGTTGAGAACATAAGGAAAAATTTCAAGTGAGTGCATCGGAACATGACACTCACAAACCCTGCATAGTGCTTTAATGGAAGTGAAGGATATCGACAATAGAAATGCATGTATTTTGCATTCTCAACATCAAATTTTCTTGCTTTCATGAATCTAATAAATAAGAAGGATGACTTGAGAACTTCAAAGACAATAACAAGAATAGTATAATTGTGTCTTGATTGGATCGCTTGGTCCAATTTAAATTTTTTTTTGGGGCGCCATTTAATCAACTTAGTCAATTGCTTTGCCATAATTGTGTTTTTGTGGGATGCCATTTAACCAAATCATTGAACATTTATTTTTTTAGCGGATGTTAAAAACTGATATTGTTAAAATACTTTCATGCAATACAAATTTACTGAGAAATTATTATAATAATTTTTATTTTAAAAAATTATTTAACAGTCGGAGGAGATCGGCGGCGGCAGTTGGCGGTCTCCGGTGGCAATGAATGATGATCGGATTGTCTCTTTTTTATTTTAACTTTTGAAGAGAAGTACCTTTATTTTACTTCTAAAAGTTGCTCAAAAATAACTTCTGAAGCAAAAAATTACTTGAGAACAAAAATTAAAGTTGTGTAATTAAACGGATTTCTGCTTCAAAAATTACATTACTAAATGAATTTATACTCTAGAAGCATATTGGAGCAGAAATTTTGCTTCAACCCTATGCACACCCTGGTTGTCCATGGCGGCAAATGAAAGGTAGAAGAAAAATGAAAAAAAAATGAAAATGTCAACCCGAACTAATGTGAAAGAAAAAGGATGATGAAGATGACACGTGGATGACATGTTGGATAAAAATGACAACATTTGGATAGAGAATTAAGCGCCATGCAGATTTGGATTTGGAGTGAAAGTTGGACACAAATTTGGAACTGAACATAAGTTGGGGGTTTTTTTTTTTTTTAGGGAATTAGGCCTTGGATGTTAACTACGAGGTGGTGCTTTTTATTAGACGAAAAAAGATTCGTATCAGAATTGAAACACGAACTATTACGTGGCCAAAAAAAAAAAAAATGGGCCAGAATTCGAATACGAGGTAAAGTGTGTGTGTTTTTATGAGCCAGAGCCGAACATGTACGAGCCCCCTCTAATGGAAAAATCAAATTCAATGAGGAGTAAGAGCCAGAATTTGAGTTAAAATTTGTATTTTTTTAAGGGATTGGGCCGAGACTTTATGGGCTTAATGCATCTATGGATGGATCTTTTGGGCCCACCTGGATTCCACAAGATTTAGGACACGCATAATAACACTTCTCAATCAGAAATCAACTTCTCATCAGAATTTAATTTCTCTACTTCTCATCAGAATTTAATTTATCTACTTCTCATCAAAATCAAAAGTTAATTTTTCTACTATGCTCCAGATTGATTTCTGATTAGAGAAATTCGTTTAATAATGGTGGAAAATTTCTACTTTTGAAACATTATTAACAAAATTTTTGACGTCGGCGCCCGACAGCAGCGAGGGCGGGCGATGGTCAGAAGTGGCCGGTGTGGTCAAAGAAGCGATTCTAGAGTCGAGAATTAAAAAATTTCTACTTCTCAAAGTTGGCCAAAAACTCAACCAGAAGTTGAAAATCCTACCATAAGTTAACTTTTTTTACCAAACGAATTTCTATTTCGAGAAGGTTTTTATCAAATTGATTTCTTTTTCAGATTGGCTTCTGACAGAGAAATTGAGAAAAAGAAATATAATCATGCAGTGAAAACACTTCTTCTTCTTTTTCATTTTCCTTTTAGAAGTTGATCTGACGGGGAAATGCATTTGGTAAAATCCTATCCAAAGAAGAAATACGTTTGGTTAAAAAATTGAATTATAGTAGGATTTTCTAATTCTGACAAGATTTTTTGTCAACTTGTAAAAATAAATTTTTTTTACTTCTCCGATCCATAAGCCACTGTCGTTGTGGCCGACCACCGCCTATTGCCTGCTGGCTGCCCGGTCACCGGCCTCTCGCCCGCCGCCGACCGATCACCTCCATCGAATATTTTTTTAATAATGTTCAAACATTATCTTTTTTAATCGTTATCGAACGCATTTCTCTATCATAAATCAACTTCTGAAGCGGAAGCTGAAAATTCAACTTTTGCTCAAAATCAAAAGCTGAAAAATCAACTTCCTTACCATAAGTCATTTTCCACCTAGAAGTGTTTTCATATGCAGCCTTACCAGTTCATGCGTCCTGAGTTAACCGCGGTTGTACACCCAATAACTTCTTGCATGAAAAGGCATTGGATACGATTGTACAAAGGGAAGCAATCAGTGAAATCATTTGTTTAGATTTTGAACCCTCTATCATCAACACAGCAAAATTTGGCCGGTTATCATGGATAAACAAATGTACAATATGTCCGAGACACATCCGATCACATTCAAGTACTTCTAAATGTATCTCGTTAGTATAAATTGCATGTCAGTCTATTCAATTAAATGTAAATAAGCGGGTGATAAACGAGTTCACACAATTGAACCATTAAATTGAATATTTATCAAAAGTTCATGAATCACACTTAATAAATTAAAATTATTATGATAAAGTTTGAGGAACGCAATGAATAAATACAAATTTAGGCCTAGCAACGTAGAAGCCGAAACTTCGATAACTCACTTTTGACACTATACAAGCCTACTTGGTAGCGATAGTTAGGGGTGTCAAAAAGGCCCAGGCTTGGTACTCGGGCCGGGCCAGCCTGACGTCCAGATTTTTTTAACATCCGTATTTTTCTCTTTAATTTAATTTAATTTAATTAATTCTTTTTGTATTATTTTATTTCATAGATTTGTCGATTTATTTTAATTTCTAAAAAAAGAAAAGAAAAATAATTTGGCCTGGCCCAATGCGGGCCGGCCCGAACCCAGTACTATTCATCTTCGGACTAACTCGAATGGAGCAGTACCCCTGCTCAATCGGCCCGAACCGGGTTTGGCCGAATTCGGGCTGAATTCTTTTTTTCCTTTCTTTTTTTAAAATTTTTTGGAATTAAAATCAATTAATAAATTCATAAAATAAAAAAATATATAAAAATAAAATAAAAAATAAAAATGAGTATTAAATAAAGTTAGGCAACGGGCCGATCCGGCTCGAGTGCCAAACCTAGCCCGAAAAGGTCCTAAAATTCAAAAAAATTTCAGGCTGGACTGGCCTGCCCGGCGTAGATATATTTGACACTCCTATCGCTAGTGGCTATTCAAAAATGACTTGGAGTTTAATTTCTCAATCTTCACTCTCAATCTTCACCCTCAAATTGAGAAAATTATTTTCTCTTTCTTTCGTCTCGGGAGAATACCTTTAAATTTTATGTTTTAAAGCTCAAGAAAGAGTTTAAATCGTTCAACGACGATGATGAAGATTAAGGAAAATCCAAATTTAGGGTCGCCTTACACGCCAAACTTCTGAAAGATAACAAGAACGCGTTTGGCAAATCCGTGATTGTGATCTACCCTAAGTGGCAAATCTGACATTTCGACTGAAGCGTCATCCTCATATATCCTTCTTCTACGCATTTGGACGACTCAGAAGAAAGGAACCCTAGCTCCTGCTTGCTTTCTTTTTCTTCGTCTTCTCCTCTGCTCGCACTCGATTCGCAGGGTTGATCGGATACATTCCTCGTCTCGCGACTTACAAAGAGTGTTCAATCTTGAAGCACTTGCCTGATCAATGGGTTCTAAGATGAAGAACGATCCCCTCTCCGGCGATGGAGCCAGCCCCGGGTTACTCTCTCTCTCTCTCTCTCTAGGCAGGATCTTGTGGATTTGCATGTTCATGATTACTTCGTCGATGTGCATGTTTGTGAGTAATCGAAAGCGAGATGAGCTTGATTGAAGCTCGATGGCTGAAGAAGAGACTTCCTTTCTTGCCATTCGTAGCGTCCGTGTTTTTGGAAGCGAAGCCCTCGATGGAGTGAATTCGCCGGGGACGGGCTTCTTTTGTAGTTTGTGGCTTAGTGTCGTTGGAGAGAGTCGATATTCGCTTGATTGTTGGATTTTAGATAGTTATCTGTCGAAAATTTGTGAATTTTAGCTGTTGCGCAAACGCGCAGTGTCTCTTTTTGCCAATTCCTTAGCCGGTGGACCAGGTTCTTTTTTACTGTGGGGGCTCTTAATTTGTGAATTTTTGCGACGCAGGAAGATCTTCATCGGAGGACTAGCGAAAGATGTTACTTACGGTGAGACCTCTAGTTTTTGCTGTCTGTCTAATTAAGTCATCAACAGTGTATGTTTTATGCCCAATGCTATGGCTAGTTTTATCTTTTCGACCTTGTGTTTTGCTGTGTCACAGAGTTGATTATAATTCACTATTTTGGTATTAGGATAAATTTCTGGGTGTTCATATGTGCTGCCTAGATTATTATACGGATTATAGCTCAACCAAATTTTGTGCCCCTTATTTCTAACTGTCTTGCTTATTGTGGGTATAGCTACATTCAATAAGCACTTCGGGCAATATGGGGAGATAACGGATTCTGTGATAATGAAAGATCGATTTACGGGTCAACCCAGGGGTTTTGGATTTATCACTTATGCTGATCCTTCGGTGGTTGACAAAGTTATAGAGGATGAGCATATCCTCAATGGGAAGCAGGTGAGGCAGCATCTTTGTCCAGCTGGTTCATTTCTCTCTTTTTGTTGCTTTGTTGTTCAGTTCACAGGCCGGAGGTCCCTTCAATTTTCATACTGGTTGTTATGTGTTATAAAAATGTAAACTTTTGTGTGGTAATCTGTGTACAAAGTGCTTTAGCACACAAATACGTGAAAAAGTTTCAATCATTGCTCTTTTTTATTGAAACCCTACCGACTGCCTACATCTGTCTGCTCGGAGATGTAGAGAATTGCACTATTTCACATATCTATTAAGGATGATACTGTAGTGCTTTTACATTGCCTAAGGGTGTTTTCCTTATATGATGACACGCCAAGGCTGTAACTAAGTTTCTTTTCTGTCTTACAATGGCTTATCAACTAATTGATTTATTTCTTTTGTCCTTGTCATGTTCTAAACAATACATATTTGGAAATACTCATGGCCCACGGAAGGAATGTAGATATGATGCATTTTTTGTAGGATTTCTGAATAAATATGAAAACTATACAGCTCTGTCATTTGTTTAGATAACACAGTTTTCTTTGAATAGTTTTTCTTTGAAGTATTGATGTAGTTGCACAGTTTAGAGAGTATATACTACTATGTAACAGTTACTATGGCACTGTGAGATTCCAGCTTTTATTTTGTTCTTCTAAATGTGAGGACATGGATTTGGCCTGTACAATGACTGGAATATGTTAAAAACTAATGAGTTTTCCATGTTCGGTAAATTTCTGGCTTGCCTTTTTTCCCCTCCTGAGCTGTTTGACTTTTTTTTCACATTTTACAGTAAACTTTGCTCTAAAATGGTAAAAGTATGACAAATCATTTGCTAACGGAGCAGGTTGAAATCAAGAGGACTATTCCTAAAGGTTCAGGCCAATCGAAGGATTTTAAGACAAAGAAGATATTTGTTGGCGGTATCCCATCAACTGTCACGGAAGGTGCAATCATTTTTACCCACAATTCATTTTTCACACTGGATTTGCTTTGGCAGATGACGGTTATCAATGGCTATCTTCTTTTGTCCAACTTTGCAGATGAATTGAAGAATTTCTTCTCTAAGTATGGAGAAGTCGTCGAACATCAGATAATCCGAGATCATGAGACTAATCGTTCTCGAGGCTTTGGCTTCATAATTTTTTATAGTGAAGAAGTTGTTGATGATTTGTTGTCTAAGGGAAATATGATAGAAATGGCCGGAACTAAGGTGAGTTTACCTAGATTGGTTATGAGAAATCAACTTGTAAACAGACACTTGTTCTTGCAGTGGTTTGCATCATTTAATGCTATTTCACTATCGATATTGTTATCCTCTTGAGGCCTGTATTAAAAATAAATTTGTTAAGTAGCTTTATCTCTATATATGACAGACTATGGCAGGTGTAGGTTTCCTCAGGAAAGGGCAATGATTATAGTCTTATGCAGCACAAATTAGGTTAACTAAAATGCTTTGTTGTAGGTGGAGATCAAGAAAGCTGAACCAAAGAAAGCCTCAAACCCACCTCCTTCATCTGCATTTGGTAGCAATTCTAGGGGTCGCTCTTTCAATGACGGCTTTGGTGGATTTGGAGGTTCTTATGGGGGCTTTGATGGAGGTTATGGCCCTGGTCCATATAGGACTCCTGGAGGCTTTGGCAGTAGACTTGGCGGGTACGGGTATGGTAGTGGTGGTGGTGAATTTGGCGGTAGTTATGGGGGTTTTGGAGGTGGTAGCTTAGGAGGTTATCGAGGGGAGTCTTCCCTTGGTTATTCTAGTCGCTTTGGACCCTATGGTAGCAGCTATGGTGGAGGCTATGGTGGAGGCGGTTTAGGTGGCTATGGCCGGGGAGGTGAAGGCTACGGTGGTTATGGAGGTTCAGGCTATGGCAGTGGTTATGACTCGGGTCCAGGTGCTAGTTATGGTGGAGCAGGTGGTATGTATGGCAGGGGAGGCTATAGTGGCAGTAGTCGATATCACCCTTATGCGAGATAGAGATGCAGTCAATTTCATGCAGGTGCCTAAGCTTTCCTATAGAAGTTTCCAGGAAGATTCCTTTAGATTTGCTTATTGCGCACTGATAGGCACAGCAAGGACTAGAAGGTCTCCTACTATCCGTTTCACCTGGGAAGGCTGTTCATCATCTGAAGAGTCAAAATAGTTTTCATCTGTATGGATTAGTCCTCATATAGTGCTATCATTAGTACTTGGAGTCTCTCTAACTAGTAGTTGTTGTCTGTTTAGCTTTTCATGTAGACTTCATACAATATGGGTTGTAGTTTGTGATATTTTTCTGACTTGATCTAGATAGACAAACTTTGATAATGCCCCTCTTTAGTCTGTCATGTTCTCTTAGCACGCCCTTTTGTCATTTGTAGTTGAGTTCTATGCCAGATACCTATTCTTGTGGTTTAGGCCTGAAAGGTCTTTTAAGCGACCTTTTAGAAGCGTTTGAGATACAGGTTTGGCAAGTTGTGAAGTATGAGTGGGTTCTATTAGACATTAAATGTTCTGCTCCATATGCCTCAGAAACAGGTGTAGGTTTAGGCTCTGTATATAAGCTTGGGCCTCGACCGGTTGAGTTAATTTGTGCTTTGAATGCCAGTGAAACTTCAATGTGAGATCAGTTGTATCCTATTTCTTGTACTTGTTCTGGAGGTAACTTTCCTCTGGAATTGCATACTTGGCATCTGCGGAGTCATGTATGCGTGTATGCATCTGTCCTTTTTTTATGTGCAATAATGATTGCTTGTTCTTGTGCTTAAGGTAAGGAGCCAGGGACTCTGGCCCAGGTATTTGGTGATCTTAGAATGTCAATTTCGTTTGTGTTGTGACTTTTTGGCATAAGGTCTGGTAATTCTGCTTTACCATGTATGTGTCTTGAGTCCCAACCCAGACCATGCACAAGAAAAAGAGAGAGCCGACCCCCATGGAGTTTTGTGCAACTTTTTAAATTTTTTGGTAGGAGCAGCTTATATACTTGAAAATTCTTTATGTAGAGTTTTATAGTCCGGCAAGATTATTCTCTTGTTATAGTTCTATGTTCATCAAAATTAATACTACTCTCGACGAGCAGTGAATGAAGAAGAGATGGAGAAGATTGCTGACTTTTTTTTTTTTTCAGATCTCTCTCTCTCTCTCTCGCTCTCTCTCTCTCTATACAAATAGGCGGGCTCCCTCGCTCTACATTTTCATTTTGGTGATATCAGATGCGATTGGCTCTGCTTAAAATGGAGTAACTATATGGCCTATAAGCGAAGTATCAGGAGAGGCCTTTTTTACTCAAGGGATTTTAGTTGCATTACCTAAATTCTGGTTTTTTCGAGGCCACTTGACATGTTACATGCATGGAGTCGACTCGGAGACAGGTGAGCCTGGAATCAACTTGCGACAATCCCTGTAGAGGTCGCTCTATACGTTGTAGGTGGAGGAGCGGCAAAATGGGGACATGGCCCCATATTTCATGTTGGGTGAAATATGGTTTGTTTAAAATTTAACATACAGGTCAAAGTGGGTCTACTAATACAAAGCCCAATTCTTTATTGATTTGCACAAAAACCCATCTTCATTTTTACGGTCCTTGGCACTCCCGTCACTTATATTCTTCGTGGGTGGGGGATCGGAGCGGCTATCCTCTGCCTCTTGCTCTGCGATCGATTTCATTACCTGTCGCCATAATCGCGGTAAAAAATAATAATGAAAAAAAAAGGGAGATCGATTCAGCACGAAGTCTGACTCGGCCTGAGATTCTTCTATTAGGCCGATCTGGCAGAGTTGCAGAGTTAGAAACATTGCCTGGACGCATGTTCCTCATGACCGCATCCTCCCGAGGGAGAGAGGGGACAATTCCATTGGGTTTATGATGGCCGGACCAAAGGGTTTAAGTAAAAAACAGAGCCAAATTACAAGTGGCGCTGATTGGATTTTAACTTGTTTAACTCGTTTTTACTTGGTTGCGGATTGCTTTTTAGCCGTTAGGGTTTTACTAACATGAAATGAGTTAGTATCATTTTTACTAGCATTTTTATTTTGTTAATTTACTGTTTTAATATGATATGAAAACTTTTGTGGATTTATACATGAAGAGTTTATGGACATATTTTAGCAATATGTGTTGGGTATAGCATTTGTCATTAGATCGTATTGATGTAAATGGGTTAGTTTGGGTTCGGATCATTTTTTATCCAATCCACCCATTTGACAGCCCTAACAGAGAGAAATCATATATTTTATACATTATAACTAAATAATATGTGCGGGAGGCTTACCTTTTAACCCGGAAAGTTTTGGTTGTGGTGTGCTATATGCAAAGCGGTCTCATGTGTAATGTGTTCTCAATTCCCTTTTTTTCACCTATGGTTATTGGAGGACCTGCATCAACCGTTTTGGGTGTCTCAACACCATGGTTACCCAACAAAGAAACCTCATACTAGGGAAGGGCAGAATTGAAATTAAATCTAATGTTGATGGTTTTCTAGGGAATTAGGTCAAAATTTATCTTTCGCTTCATAAAGAAAGTTGAAGACTTCAGAAATTGATTTGTCGGGCGAGTTCAGATATCCAGTTTAGTCAAGCAAAACAGAATATAAGGTGGTATTTGTATCGTTGGTTGCGTTTGTTTAATGGAAAATAAATTATTTAAAAGATATTTTTTGAAAAATATTTATTTCTATCTTTTACAAAAATAAATATTTTTTTATCATTTTTTTAAAAATTTAGATATAAATCGTTGTAAACAATAAAAATATTTTTAGTTGACTGATTATTTAAGCAACACAAGCAATCATTTTTAAGAAAAAGTTATCCAAATCATCCATTTTGTGAGAAACAAATGATGTCTTAATCTTTTTAATATGAATTGGATCTTGTATCGTACATCTTCATTGGTTTTAATTTCTTTTCTTTTGTTTTGTTTAACAAAGAGTCACCTGATAGCTTTTTCGTCACAAAATATATATTAGCCAAACTTTGGACAATATAAAGAATTTATCTACGATTTTACAATTAAATATTCACATCTGTGTAATTTTGAATGGTTTCGTAGATTTCACATTAAATAAAAACTAAATTGCAAAAAAAAAAGATTTGAAAAAAGTTAAAAAAAAAATAAAGGTAAAGATGCTCAAATCAGATATAGGGCCGTTTTCGATATTTGCAATCGAGAAAAAGTTTTTTAACTGAGCACATACACATCTTAGTTGAATAAATCTTAATTTTATGATTAATTGCATGGTTATCATATTCTTCTAATATAACATGTTCGAGTGCTTACTTCTTATATTGTATTTTTACTCATCCTTGAATATGTACGCATTAATGTCTATACTGTAAAGATTTTTAATGTGAAAAATAAGTTATTCACGACCATGACAAAAGGATTCCAGCCATCACATTATAACGAGGAGTGACCGCTTTCATGATTAATTATTAATTTATGCTTAAGCAAAAGCTTAAAAGAAAGTGTACTCTCTCGCCAAGACTCATAATATTATTCGAGCTTTGCCGCAGGATTTTAGATTAAAGTAAAAGGTGAAAAAAAAAACATAAAATTATGTCTAAAAATGCTCGAACATCAATCTTGAAATCCGGCAAAATGTTTTGAATATATATATATATATATATATATCAAAGGTTTAATACCAACTTGAACCATACCAAAATGGAAATACTTATACTTTTGAGCATGTTTCTTTAAAGATTCTTTACTTAAAAGAGGTATCAAGCAATAAGACGATGACAGAGGAATGTCTCGTTCCTCCGTGGCGATGACATAGTCGTTAGACTTAAAAAGTTTTTTGAATTTTGATTCAGAGTATATCTGATCATATTGTTTTTTGAATTTTAATTCAGAGTATATCTGATCATACTTGACTTTTGAAATCTTCCAATTCTTAAGTGACTTGTTAAAATCTTCAATAGTAATTTCTTCTCTATTTAAGGGGTTTGGGATCTGACCTAACTCAAACACAGAACTACTTGAGAAAGAATTAGTTCTTCTAAAAAGATCCATTAAGTATAAATTTACTTTTGTTCAATTTTTACCCTCTGTTACCACGCCAGCTGGACTTACGCTACCTCGGCCAAGGCTCTATTGCTCCAAACGGGGTACACCTTAGAACAAAGTAGGTTTATACAAAATGATTCTAAAAAGAATTATCAATTCTCCGCCAACTTGACTCTGATACCAAATAGGGGTTAGGATCGTTTAACCGGAGAAATAGAGGGCAGATTACTAAAAGATTACTAACGACGTATTCTCTTAAGTTTGTTTGTCTAATAGTTACGATATGGTTCAGACAATCTCAAATAAACACTTAAAAGATGATATAACGATTCTAATGCAGTATATAGAATTGCGACAGCAATTAGGAGTACAATTAACATTAGAAACGACTAAAATATGTATGAAATAATTGTTCAACAGAAATATCCAGATACCAATCATAGAAATCAATAAATTCAATCACAAGCAATAAACAACTCTGAATATAAACAATAGGTGAAAGTATAAACTTAATACGAAGACATGTAGTGTAAATTAAAAGAAACATCATAAACCACCAGTTAGGAGGCAGAGCCTACACACTCTGGGGTATAAACTTAATACGAAGACAAGTAGTGTAAATTAAAAGAAATATCATAAACCACCAACTAGGAGGTAGAGCTTACACACTCTTGGGTACGATTAAAATGGAATACTTGAAACTTAAATATGCATTGTGAAGTGTGTGCTGCTAGTCCAGAAGAGGAGACCACCTGAAGGATCGACCTTCACTGGGAGCCGTATGCGAATGATATGCAGTACAGAACTTTAAATAACAGAGATTTAAATTGCATAAACTTAAATAACATAATGCATTTGAAACCAATATGAGGCAGAGCCTACCGATTATAGGTCTTGAATAGGCAAAAGATGAAGAAATGTATACTTTTATTGCAAGAACAAGAGAGATTATACAATAAAACCATAAAAGATCATCAGATTTGTGATTACAAGTGCAAAACTTTAAACAATCAGGGAAAAACTTTGAAGGTTCTGGGTAGGAATAGTAGATTTGGATGGTTTTGACTTACGGATCTGGGTCCGGGGAGACAATGAGTTACTTATTACTTTGAAGGATCTAAGACTTTTGGTTCCTCGACAAAGGTTTGTTCTCCGGCCAAGGTTTTCTTTGGACAGGAGGGAGAGCTTTGGAGGAGAAGGTGAGCTTCTAGAGAGAGAGAGAGAACTTGTGAGTCTGAAGTAGAGAGAGCCCCCTTTTACCGTTGAGGACGCTCTGCTTTTAAAGATTGAAAATTTACTGTTGCTATAGTGAATTATTGTTGCTACAGTGAATAGTGCTAACTTAAAGACTGCTACAGTGTACAGTGTATAGTGTACAGTGGTACAGTGTCATACGGTGTATAATATTTGAGAAGACATTCACAATTACAATTGTCACGATATAATGAAAACATTAGTCAGAGTCATGACCAAAAAGATTAGGGCTGTATTCTTATCCTTCTTCTGAGTCATTTTGTTGAGAAGATGATCCCTGTTGCGATTCCGATTCCTCATGCTCCAGAATTGCTTGTTTTATCATATCATAAAATTCCTTTTCATTTTTGACATTGACCAATTTTGCAATAGCCATTGATTTGTTGTGGAGAAAGGACGTCCTAGATGCCGCATCCGATGCCACGGTGGTCACTTTGTTCAAATCTTTGACTTTGCGTTGTTGGATCCAATTATGGATAGTTTCAACTGAGCATTTGTCCCACTATGAAAATCCATCCCACCATTTTGTTTTGAATCTTCGGACCAAAATGAGAATTTTAGGGTCTTGATTATTTTTAACTTATTCAAATTCCCAGGCAGATACCCATGCCATCCAGAAATTTGCACAAAACATTAGGAGAGGAGGGAAATGTATTTCCTCTGAACTTGGAATGAAGGTTTTTTGGAACATTGTGAACGATTCGAGCACTTGTGGCGGGAGAATGTCTGGGACAGGACCAAAATTGTCCCACCATCGAATAAACCAGAAAGGTAATTTTGAAATGTCAAAAGGACTATGAAAGAAGAAAAGCTAGGTATGGCTACGATTGGGGTTTTGACGATAGAATACATTATTCCAGGCTTGCTGGTAATCAAAATAGGTAAAATTATACATACGAGAAAAACTTTCAGTGACTAGCGAATCGAGTTTCACTAGTGTACTTGGTGAGTTATTCCACTCAGCAGGGTGTATGACCCTTATTATTTTTACAGTGGAATAATTTGCAACAGAAGGTTGCACTTTGTCACAAAAATGTTTCAATTTTACGGATTCAGTTTGGACCAAATTTTTTTCATAGAACTCCACCGATTTTGTAATATCATGTGGAGTATAAAAACGATTTTCTCATATTTTTTGCAAAAACATAAGGATCCTCATGGTAGAATTCTTTTTCCACCGTGATAATTTTCTCAAAATTTTTCATAAAAAACTTTGACTTTAATTTTCGAGGGGCTGACAGAGTCCCAAGAACCACCTCTTTAGAAACATTTAAAGGTGAGGGGGATCTTACCTCATTCTGTGCATATAATTCAGAACTTAAGGATTTTTGCAAATCCTTCATCATGTAACTTGGCAATATAGAGGCTAACTTTGTAAGGACAACCGATTGGGTAGGTTGGCTAGGAGGAGCTTCATTGGGTGTACCTTAAGACAACATTGGACTTTGGGTAGCTTCTAGCCAACTACAGATGGGAGTTAACTTTTTGGATTTGGCCAGGATGATGATGGCTTTGTCCTTGTCTCGATCTTTTTTGGGAGGCATTTTTGAGGACGTTTTCCCTGTAAAAATTCTTGTGTGAGAAAATCAGAGAGAGAATTTACTTCTCCATGAATGAATTCTATATCAAAATCAAAAACAGATAATATTGCTTGCCAACGTGTAAAAATTTATTTTGATGCAATGTCCAATACATCCTTTTGCAAAATATCTTTTGCAGATTTACAATCAATTCATAATAAAAACTTTTGATTCAACAAATCACTTTGGAACTTGGATATTGAAAGTACGATAGCTAAAATTTCTTTTTTAACAGTGGAATAATTCTGTTGGGTTTCATTACAGTGTTTAGAAATAAATTGAACGATTTATTCTTTGTTGTCAATCTTTTGTTTCAGAATGCCACCATAACCTAATTCAGAGGCATCTGTTTCAATAATTTTGAATGCATTTGGATTAGCAATATGCAAACAATGGATTTCTTTTACGAGTGATTTTACTTTTCTGATAGTATCAGTATGCAATTGCGACCAAGGTTTTGGGTCCTTTTTCAACCTTTGGTGCAAAGGTTTGCATATGATGTTGATATCAGGAATAAAATCAATTATGTAATTTAAACTTCCAAGAAATCTTTGCAATTGAGTTTTATCTTTCAATTCATCAGGAAACTTATCAGCAAACTGTATAGATCTTTCAATTGATACAATAGTTCCCTGGTGGATTACATGTCCTAAAAATCTAATATTTGTTTGGAACAAGAATACTTTCTTTTCAGAAAGTATGAGACCATTTCGTTTTGCAACATTAAAGAAATTATTCACATGTTTAAAGTGTGAATCGACATTAGGAGAGTAAACCAAAACATCATCGATATATACAATTATGAATTCAGAATATGGATTAAAGATGTCATTCATAATTCTTTGAAATTCTTATGGAGCATTTTTCAAACCAAAAGGCATCACATTCCATTCATATTGGCCAAAAGGAACTGTGAATGCAGTTTTGTATCTATCTTGCTCAGCAATCTGTATTTGCCAGAAGCCAGATTTCATGTCGAACTTTGAAAAGACTTTGGGGGAATGGAGACGATTCAAAAGATCTTATTTGTTAGGAATTGGATATCGAATCCACTTCAAAATTTTGTTTAATGGTTTATAATTAACTACTAAACGAGGGACTCCCCATTCAATTTCTGCATTTTTGTTCACATAAAAAGTAGAACAGCTCCATGGAGATTTACTTTTTCTTATCAATCTTTTCTTAATTAAATCATTAATTTTATTTTCACACAATTTCAGCAGTTCACTATTCATTTGTGAAGAACGAGCCTTCGTTGGAATATTTATTTCTGAAAAATCAGGTTCATAGGGCAATTCAACAATATGTTTGTGATTACTTCTTTCCCAAAAGGCATTATTAGGGATAGAACAAAGTTCTTTCTTGAACCTTTGTTTTAAAACAGAGATTTTCTTTTGAAGGTCACAATTTTTTAATTGTTGTTCTACCTTTTGGAAACTTAATTCTTCTTTTAAAAACAAAAGATGATTTTCTTTGTTTTTGACAAGACAATTAATTTCTCTGATTGCATGTTTATGCAAGACATTTAGGTTTCTTGTGCAATTTTTAGTGACAAAGGTAAATATTAATTTTCTCCCAAAAATATCTGTCTCAATTCCTTCATTGGTTACAAAAAATGGTTGTATTAAATTTATGAAAGGGGTTCCAAGAATTACATTTCTTTTTAAATTTTTTACTAAAAAAATGACGTTTTTAATTCAATGTTATCTTTTACCAAAAATGCTTCAGGAAGTTTATACTTGATTTTCAGATGATCACTAGAAGCAGACTTTAACGATTCAGTCGTTTTATTGAAAAACTTTGTTGGAATTAAACATTCTCTAATACAATTTAAATTTGCACCTGTATCAAAAAGGGCAGTCGTTTCCAAAACAAATTCATCATTTATCTTGATAGTAATATCAATTATCCATTTTCTACTAGTTACTTCCGTGGGTATTTCTAGAAAATTAGAAGAATCTGAATCATTAACAATTTGAGGTATCATTTTACTGGTTTTGTCAGAAACATCCTTTTCTTTTAACATTTGTCTTTTAAAATCCAAAAATTCTTCTTGTTGATCTATTTGATTTTTAACAAGCGGATTTCTTTCTTAATTTCATTAATCTCATTTTGAATATCATTAGAGGTTGTTGGCCTTACTGACTTCTTCCCCCTATTCAAAATTTCAATGAGATTATAAACATGAACTTGATCATTTCTTTTTGAGGATGAATTGGAATTTTGAATTTGTTTGAGCAAAGCATTTGAGTCAGAAACATTATCAATTGAATCAAACAATTCTTGTTCTTGGTTAGTCAGAACATTTATTTCTTGTTCGGAATCAGAATCTGAGTCAGAAGAAAGATTCGAAGACGAATCAATTTCATTAATTTGAATACCTTGCTCCATTGACTCTTTATCTGTTGAAGGGCATTCAGAACTTTCTGAATCACTTTCAATCATTAATTGGTTTAATTGACTCTGTATGTCTTCATCTAAAACGAGTTCATTGACTTTCTTGTTTAATTTACAGAAACGTCTTGTGTGTCCTTTTTTACCACAATTAAAGCATGTGAATTTACTAAAATCCTTTTTATCTTTTGTATCTTTAAGTTTTTTAAAACTTTCTTTTTTAAAGGATTTTTTGCCCGACTTTGAAACTTGATTCTTATAAAACTTTTTCTTTCTTTTGAAAGGTTTTTCTTTAGGGCAAGTACCAGAACATTTAGATGCTGAGAATGAATATGAAGGATCATATTATTTACAGAAATCTCCTAATCCTTTACAAGTAAGACTTTTCTCTTTTTTAAGTTGTTTTTGCAACTTAATATTGTTACACATTTGAGTTCCAACTTTATAAACATAAGAAATCAATTCACCATAAGATAGTGAATCAAAAGGAATATTTTCACCAAATTGTTCATGAATTTTATCTCGAACCTGGTTATCTATTATTATGGGTAAACTAGCAAGAAACTTTTCTTTCCAAAAATGTTGATTACAATCTGGCCGAAATAATATCCTTTTCAGAAATACATCTTTGTATTCTCGGAATTCTCCAAGAGAACGACATTTGAGATTGGAAAGAATATCCTGATTGTGATCATAAATCACAGATGGATCTCCAATGAAATGTTGGAAAATGGAATACAATAAGGTGGAGACTGCATCTTAGACGATTTGACCATAATCATCAAAAACAGTTTGATCATTATCATCTGTTTTGACAGCATTTAGGATTTGGTCTCTTTGATTTTGGTTGAGATAGTTATCCCACCAACCTTTCAAAGTACCGGAGAATCCTGCAACGATCATATAAGCTACTTGCTGATCTGTTGTATCAGGAAGAGTCTTATAAGTAGTTGCACACATTACCATTTGACTTAAAACTTGCAAGAGGTTCTGCTCAGAAATTCCATCTATGTTCCACTCATAAATGGCATTTGCAGAATACTTATTTTGAACTTTATTAAACGATTCTTCAGAAAGAATATCAGATTCAAAGTCTTAGAAGGAGTAGACATGGAATGAACAATTGATGGTTTTCTGATGGCAGATTCAATTCTATCCAATTGGAATCCTATGGAATGGAGATGTTGATTTGAAAAATTATTTTGTTCAATTATTTTCTTAAATTCATTGTTCTCATTTTCAGAAGGAGTTTTAAAAGGAGCGGTCGGAATTTTCTTTTCACGAAATGTTATTTTAATTTTTCTTAAAGGAGGGTGAGACGACTCAATTATTTAGTCATCATATAATTTTCACTTAAAAACTTTTTCTACATTATAAATTTCTCTTTTTTCTAGAAAGTAATTTTCAAACCATTAAAAAAAACATGTGTTCTCTAATTTCATTCAGAAATTCATAAAATTGTTCTTTAATTTATTTAGCATAATTTTTGAAATTGTCAAAAAATCATTTTCTCTTTTCACAATTTTCTTCGGAATTAAATTCTTTATTTAAAAGTTTTTTGTCGGGAATAAATTCTACTTCTAACATGTTAAATTCATCATCTTCCATTTGTGATTGGTTTGGCTCAGGGGAGTCAGATTATTGTTGATGAAAAACAGGTTTTGAAATTACTATATATATATATATATATATATATATATATATATATATATAGAGAGAAGGAGAAAAGAATTCCAGACGGACAAAAAAAAAAGAATATTAAATACCAAAGAGAATAAGATAGCGGCAAGTTGTCTTGCTCGCTGCTTGCTAGTCAGGCTCGACTTCGGCTTCTCCACTGTGCTGGGCCTCCATCATCCACCGTCCTCCTCTCTCTCGCCGGCGACATCGATCAGAGCCATGGGAAGCGGCGAGTTGGGTTACGAGATCGCTCAGAACGCCTACATAAAGCTCGTCCTCCACGCCCTGAAGCACAAGACCGCCGCCGTCAACGGCATCCTCCTCGGCCGCCACTCCGATCGCGGCGAGGCCGTCGAAGTCCTCGACGCCGTCCCCCTCTTCCACTCTCACCTCGGCCTCCTCCCCAATCTCGAGATCTCCCTCCTCCTGGTAAGGCTCTTTCTTTCCGACGCGTTTTTTTTTCTCGTTCGCTTGATCGAATTTGAAGTGGTTGTCATGTCGAGGTTTGATTGCATAAGAAGCGATCAGGTGATGGTGAATTGGTCTTTGAAATTGTTAGATGGAGGGTTGTATTATCCGTTGGCAAGATTATTTTCTCGCCTATCTGTGGGCGTCCGATTCATTCAGACGTAGTGACCCTAAATGGGGATCTGTGGCGCTTGCTTGCTTGTAATTAATCCTTGGGGATTGGAAATTGATGAGCTGAAGTATTTTTATCTATTAATTGAATGCTCTAACGGTGGAAATCGAGAAATTAGTATTTAAATTATTGACCGGCTGTTTGATTTGATTGCTTGAACATATCCAGATAGAGGAGTATTATGGATCAAAAGGGATGAGTATTGTGGGATACTTTCATGCGAACGAGAGGTACGATGATACCGAGCTAGGTGGTGTTGCTAGAAATATTGGAGACCACATTTTTCGTTACTTTCCGCAGGCTGCAGTGCTCTTGGTAGGTACCATTGCTGTGCGAGTGGTTGATGTGATGGTATTTTTAGAGGGTGTTTGTAATGTGTTTGGTTGATTTGTGCAGTTAGATAATAAGAAGCTTGAGGCTTTGTCGAATGGGAAGGATCGGTCTCCTGTCATGCAGGTTAGTGGTATTTCCTCAATACGAGATTCGTGTGGCGAATTGGAGAAACTTCGAGTCTTCATTACGATGTAATATTTGTTTCTCCGTCTCCATCTTTGCTGCCCTTCTTGTTAGTCTTCAAGTTGTCATTGGACTATTCTCGTATGAGAGAAGGTGTCCGGAGTGTTTGTTTGCCTTGAGTTTATTCTCTTCAAGGTATCAGTTGTTGTGATAAAAGAATGTGAATTCTTTTTGTAATCAGCATCTTAAGGGCTTAATTACTGTACAAGTGCCAAAACTTATGTACGGCGCTCACTTTAGTGTCAAAACTTTCAAAATGATCACTTAAGTGATAACTTTTTTGAAAAACGATCACTTAAGTGTCAATTTTTTTGGAAAAAATTCGCTTCAGTGCCAACTCTGGCGAGCTACGTCAGCTCAAATATTAATTAAAAAAATAAGCCACGTCGGATTTTCGGCGAGTCACATCAGCGAAATCGGAGGTTGCACCAAAGTGATAGTTTTTTTTTTTTAAGTTGGCACCGGCTTAAGTACACTACAAGTGCCAAAACTTATGTACGGCGTTCACTCTAGTGCCAAAACTTTCAAAACGATCACTTAAGTGCTAACTTTTTTCAAAACGATCACTTCCATGCCAATTGTTTTTAAAAGCGATCACTCAAGTGTCAAATTTTTTGAAAATCATTTATTTCAGTACCAACTCAGGCAAGCCACGTCAGCTCAAATATTAATAAAAAAAAATAGGTCACGTTAGATTTCCGGCAAGTCACATCAGCTCAAATCGGAATTGACACTGAAATGATCGTTTTTAATAAAAGTTGGCATTTAAGTGATCTTTTTAAAAAAAATTGGCACCTAAATGATTGTTTTGAAAGTTTTGGCACTAAAGTGAGCGCCGTACACAAGTTTTAGCACTTGTAGTGTACTTTAGCCACATGTTAAGATTCAGAGAGAATTATTTTTAGGTTGATTGGGCAATCTTCAAGGTGGTAGTTCTGACTCTCCTGAGATTGGAATTAATTTTTAGTGCATTATATTTGTATGGCAGACTTGATCATATGAGTGGTTGGTTTCTTCACAACTTGTCCCCATGTGGCTTTTGTTTTTGACTGCAGCTCTTTTTACATTTCCTGTTTTACTTTCTTCAAAGCCAAAAGCAAAAGATAACACATTCCTTTCCCGAGTTTCTGGATTCCATTATTTCACTGCCTTTTCCTTCTGTTCCCTGCTACTCTCTTCATGCCTCCGTATAAATTTGCATAGCCCATTGGATGTTTGAAATTGTCAGAGATGGTAATCTTTTTGTTTTGGTGCTGAAGCATCTGTAGCTTTCATCTTGTCAATCTATGTGGAATTTGTTTGCAGCTCTCTATATTAGTTTGTTCCTCAGCATGTCGATGTTGAGGTCGTCCAACAGAAAAGTATGCTTCCAAACTCTCATAGAGAGGAGATAACAGAGTTGTTGGACTGCTGTCCAATGCAAATCTTTTCGGCTATTTACCTTTTTGGTCATTGTCTGTTTGTCCCATTTGTTGCGGAAATAATGAAGCTTTGTGATGCTGAATTTTAATTGGTCAGTATGGGTACCGCCAACACAAAATATTCTGCTTCTTCAAATTAGCATATTCAAATAAACTTTTCTCCTGTCATGTCAGCTTTACACACGGGATTCATCCAAGAACTGGAAGTTAGTCTTCTCAGATGGAAGTAACCGGTTAACTACCAAGGAACCATCTGCAAATGTGGTCCTGTTGGATTACATTTCATCTGGGAAATGGCAAGATGTTGTCGATTTTGATGACCATCTTGATGACATAACCAAGTAAGCCCCATTTTCACATTTTCTCCACCTTCCGATCTTCGACCTCATAGTAGATTTGGGGCCATGAAACTTCCTAGTTTTGATGCTTGATGAAATTTGTGATTGCAACTTTTCTTGATGTAGGAACTGGCTGAATCCAGATCTGTTCAAGTGACACCATTTGGGGTTTCTGGGCTTTCATTTTTGTCCTAGTGGCATTGTCCAGTAGTTGACCCCAGGGTTCACCTCTGCTATCCCTACTTAGGAGCACAAGAGAAGATACAGCTTCACCAAGTGCCCTTTGTTTCTCGAATGAAAATCCTCTTTCTAGATTTAGTGAGAGAATCAATTATTTCCCTTTCCCCTTTCAGGATGTCCAAAAGACGACAAGTATTTGTTTCTTGCATAACTTCAACGGATGGTGCATTGGTAGGGATGAAGTTGTCATTGGAAAAATGGTGTGTGCTGGTTTTTGCTAATTTTTTCCTTGCATAATGTATGGCTTATGGGTATGCCTGAGACTCTGATGATATGGGATGAATATGATATAGTGTGGTGGTGGACGCAAAAGAAAGTTTTTTTTCCCCCTCTTTTGCAGAGTGTCCTTATTTACAATTGTCAAAGGGAGTCATTGACTGCAGAACGAGTTTATAAATCACTGGGATCCTTAGCTCTCTTCGGCAGGGGGCTCCTTTTATCTTGAACTAAGCGTTTGATTTGGGCACATTCTGAATGAAAGACGCAGAAGAGAGATTGCAATAGCCAGTGGCCTATATTGAGCTTTGAGGCAAGCACTAAGCACCACCTTGGATGCCTCTGGTTCCAGATAATATTTTTAATATTTTTCCATTTTTTAGTTTGCATTTTGATTGCCAGCTTTCAAAAAGCACTTCACTTCCAAAAGCAGTTTTATTGCATGTTTTCAATAAGAAAATATTTGTCTATTGCCAAGCCCATGTCGCTCTTTTCTTTCTTTCTTTTTCAGTGAAAATCATTAAAGGCACGAATTGGCTAATTTCCTCTCTTTTTTTCCCCATTCTTATTCAAGTCTGTCAAAAAATGAAAGCGACAGTTTTTACTTGTTTTCAGTCTTAAGTAATTTGGAAACACGAGAGCCTACAACGCCAGTTCCACTTCTCCTTAAACAAAACCTGAAGTGGGACGAGGTTGCTGGGATAACCAGTTGTACCTCTCCTTAAACAAAACGTATGTTTTGCTTCGGGCATTAGTTTGCTGGTCACATTTTCAAGAGCGATGATTTTTGAAATTCTGCAGTCATAACGGATGATCGATAATTGGCCGGGCGGGCCAAGTTTTTTGTGCACGAACATGTGCATGAGCATTCTGCAATAAACTCTAAGCCACCTTACCGGCGATCCTACTTTTCCGAGCCTCGGACAAGCTCAGGAAATCTCGCGTTCTGTCCAATCTTATCTAGCAAGATGGTTTTGCAATATGGACATGTTTGTTGTGTTCGTCGAATGTTGGTCATTTCACAGTGTAGTACGAATTTTTCACCTTCTTTCTTGCATTTGCAGTTACTTCATCGATCTTATGGAGACTAGCTCTTTTGTTCGAGTATTTGCTAGGGAGACGTAATTGCGGACGTAGGTGCATTCGAAATTGACACAAAATAACAAATTTTTCCAATTAAACTAAACCCTAGTTCTTAAATGATTCAATTTCAATATGCGGTCCGGATAGAGGACAAGATAGCAACTTGTTGAAGCAACATGGAGCGTTTCGACCAAAAAAAAAAAAAAAGCAACATGGTGAGGGGGACCGTTGGAGAGGAGACAAATGTCGATGATGGTTTAGGAAAAAATCTTTTCCCCATGCCAAGTGCAATGAGACATTTTTGTAAAATTTTTTTACAAAAACATAACCTAAATTTATTGTAATTATGTCATTTTAGTCTTAAATCTTTTTTTGGGCCAATTGAGTACTAAATATTTTGCAATTATCTTAATTCAGTCAATTTTGTCAGCTAATGCTGACATAAATATTTTCTAATAATATTTTTATTTTTTTCTCTTTCTTATTTTTTTCTTTCCTACCGCTATTGTGGGCGGCGAGTGCTTTGCGCCCACTGCTGGCCTTTCCTAGGCTAGGCGAGGCCATGGCGGCCGTTGGCGAAGGCCCCTTGGCCCACACTAAACCTTGCAAAGCATGACTGTGGGCAAGGCTCAACGAGGCCAATTGAGGGCCAACTATCCTCGCCAGCCACAAACAGAACAAAGAAGGAAGAACAAAAAAAAAGGAAAATAAAAAATTAATTGGGATATTGTTAAAAAAATAAAATAATTTTAATCGAAAATTGGCCATGTTTGCGTATCAACAATGCTATGTCGATGCCAGCCAGACAAATAAACTAAACTGGCATAAATGCAAAAATTTTAGAAATGAATTGACATAATTACGATAGATTTAGAATTATTATGATAATTTGTTTTCATAAAAAAAAACCCTTGTCCATGGCTCAAAACACCGAGGCACGCGGTCATAGTCCAACAAAAATTTCGGGGACATATGCTAAAGTTGAGGTTTTTTTTGTACTAGGCCTGTATAATTGGGACAAAAGTAAAAGTTAAAAGTTTTTAATGAGACAAAAATATTAAATATAATTGTCACAAATATTAAAGTTAAATGTTTTTTGGGGTATTAGGCTTTAAGAAAGTTGCCCCACTTCAATGGGTGTTTTCAAATTTTCCCAATAAAAATTGCCAAATGATGAACTCACTCAATTTCAGACGATTAAACAAAGAAATCAAAGAATAATGCAATATTGATGTTTTTAATCCATGTAAAATCTCATTCCCATTTGACTGTGGTCACTTAGTTTATTTATTGCCGACGTGCATCTCATGTAATTTTCAGAGAGTTTTTTTTCCAAAATAATACTAAAAAAATAAAAATTAACAAAATTATTTTTAAAAAAAAATTTATTCACCATTTTAGATCTCCATATTGCCGAGAGAAATTTGGGGGCCCACAAGCGGGCCTCCCCCCCTCTCACTCTGCGATTGAATGGCCGAGTGAGAGGGAGGGGGGCCCGCTTATGGACCCCTCTCCTGAGCAAAGGGAGTGTTGTGGCTCCCACGTGGGGAGCCGCAACACTCCCCTCCCTCGACAATTAAATTGCCGAGGGAGGTTTTTTTAATTTAAAAATAAAAAATATAATATTAAATTAAAATATAAATTATTTAAAATTTTAGGTCTTGCATTTTTAAATTGCTAAGTAGAGTATTTTAATTTTTTTAATTTACATAAATATTTTTTCGACGCCGTCTCCTTGGTTCGTGGTCCCCTCGTCAAAAAAATATTTACGCGCCTCGACTTTAAGTAAAACGAGCGAGACGACTGCATTTTCCGAGGGGCCTCGGAGCGATCATATTTACGTAAAAAAATATTTACGCGCCTCGCTTTTCTCGAAGCGAGGTATGATCGTTTCGTGGACCCGCGAGGAAAAGCTTATGCCATCGCCTCATTCGTTCACTCACTTTTATGGGAGTCGAGGAGCATAAATATTTTTTTTTACATAAATATGATTGCTACTCAGCCCCCCAAGCGAATGCCATCGCTTCGCTCGTTTGCTAGCTTTTTTCGGAGTCAAAGCACGCAAATATTTTTTTACGTAAATATGGTCGCCTAGCAAACGAGCGAGACGACGACACTTGCTCGGGGGGCCGATGAGCATTCATATTTATGAAAAAAAATATTTACGCACCTCGACTCTGAGAAAAGCGAGTGAACGAGCGAGGCGACGGCATTGACTTTTGCTCCCGGGGACACGGAGGGATCATACCTCGCTTCGAGAAAAGCGAGGCGCGTAAATATTTTTTTTAATGTAAATATGATCGCTCCCCGTGAGAAAACGCCGTCGTCTTGCTCGTTTTTCTTAAATTCGAGGAGCGTGAATATTTTTTTGACGACGGGACCGCAAACCGACGAGACGAAAAAATATTTATGTAAACTAAAAAAATAAAATACTCTACTCGACAGTTTAAAAATGCATGACACAAAATTTTAAATAATTTATTTTTTAATCTAATATTATATTTTTTATATTTTTTTAAAATAATTACCGAGGGAGCGGGAGTGTTACGGCTCCCCATGTGGGAGCCGCAACACTCCCTTTACTCAGGAGAGGGGCCCGCCTGTGGGCCCCTAGGTTTACATCGGCAATTATATTGCCGAGGGAGATCTAAAATGGTGAATAATTTTTATTTTTTTAAATAATTTAGTAAACTTTTATTTTTTAGTATTATTTTGGAAAAAAAAACTCTTTTTCAGACGACTCAGAATGAGAACATCAAATTTCACGTGGTTTTTTTTTCCTGCTTGTTAGTTCTTAATTTGGATCATATTTACTTGCCCGGGTGTTTTGGAATTAAGTGGAGCTTGGGCTCCGTTTGATGGGTCTTATTTACTAATCACATATGGAAATAAAACAACATAATTCACTAATTACCATATAGACAACTTATTATTTAATATAGGGCTAGTACCACAAAAAAATCACAAATTGATACACCCAATGCCACGTTTACCATAAATTAATTTTTGAGAAAAATTTCTCAGCAAGTCATAAACTTATTCTAATTTTGTTAATTCAGTCTTATATCTATTAATTTTATCAATACGGTCATAAACCTTTTACGTTTTGCCAATTGAATCTATTTGATCAATTTTGGCCCTAAAATCGCTAACGTTGATGTGGATCTTTTTACGTAGAACAAACAACACCGATGTTGCCAATTTTCTATAATATTTATTTTTCAAAATTTTTATTTGTTATTATTTTTCTTTTATATGTTTTCTTTCTTTAGTTTTTTCTTTTTCTTTTTCCCTTTGCCAACTACCAGCGGGCCTCATCAATGACTGATAGAGTTCATCAGCCCCTCAGGAGAGGGATGCTTGGGCTTGGGTCGACGAAAGTTGATATTGCATCCATAGGATAGCCAACATAGGGAAAAAGAAAATATATTATTTAAAAACAAGTAAATCAAGAAGACCATAAAAAATAACAATTAAATAAATATTCTAGATATATATAACAAAAATTATCAATGTCAATGCAATTCGTACCATATAGGATGAACAACATCCATGTAAGTGATTTTAGGCTATAAATAATTAAAAAATGAAAAAATGTTTATGATTCAATTGGAGAAATTAAAAGACTTATAATCGAATTGGCAAAAATGCATTATATTTAGGATTTTGTGGACACATTTCTCTTGATTTTTGTGTCATGAAAATTTTTGAACTAATATACCAGTGTCATATTTACCTCAAACTAACTTTTATGTAAAAAATAATCTCAAATTAATACACTCATACCGTAATCTATGGTAAATGCGGCTTTGAGTGCACCAGTTTAAATTAAATATGGCCTGAGCGCACCTGTTTAAGATTTTTCTGACATAGAAATTACTTTTGGGTACATGTGACATAGACTACCAGTTCTTTGAACAGTGAGTAGATTAAAGAAACCCAAAAGGGGCAAATGACATCAATTAAAGTTTTCAACTTATAACAAAGGAAGGCGACCGAGAGTGAGAGGGGGAGGCGAGACTTTGCGAGGAACGGCTGGAGGCACGATCGTGAATCGATTGGCATTGAGAGTAGAGAGGTGGAGAGACTCAAGGAGTTGATTAAGAGAGTTGAGATGACAGAGACGAAGATGAGATGGGACGGCTCACGAGACAGATCGGGGACGTAGGGTTTTCATTTTTCGTAAAATTAAAATATATTACTGGTCCGGTCTAGGTGGGTCGGTGGATGATTCCACATCGAAAGCAGGACCCGTATCCATCAACTTCAGTTATTAAAAGGGTTAATACCGCGAAAAATTTCAAAATGATACATCTATGATAAATTTACCTTAAATTATTTTTTTCACCACGAAAAACCCTAAATTGATACGGCTATGACAAATTTACCCCAAACTGATACAACTGTGATAGATTTAATCTCAGTTAGTTTTCCTTAATTTTTACTATCAAATCGCTGAGTTTAATGACACGTGGCAATTATTGAGTGTACATATTATCATATATTTACTATAGGTGTATCTACTGATGAGAGAGACTAGGGATGTAGGGTTTAATTTTTCACAAAATTAAAATATATTACTGATCCGGGCCAGGTGGGTCAATGGGCGATTCCACACTGAAAGCAGGACCCGTATCCATCGATTTCAGTTTATTAAAAGGGTTAATGCTGCAAAAAAACTTAAACCGGTACATTTGTAATAAATTTACCCTAAATTAATACAACCGTGATAAATTTATTCTCCGTTAGTCTTCGTTAAAGTTTACTGTCAAATCGTTTAGCTTAATGTCACGTGGCAATTGTTAAGTGTACACATTATCCTATATTTGCTATCAATTTCAAATTTTTTTGTGGTATTAACTCAATTTAACGGAAACTAACAAAAAGTAAATTTGTTGTTGCGTACTAGTTTGGATTTTTTTTGGTAAAAAAATTAATTTGAGGTAAATTTATTACATTTGTATCAATTCAGGATTTTTTTGTGATCAAACAACTAGTTTGGGGTAAAGTTGTTACATTTTTATTAATTTGAGATTTTTTGTGATAAAAAAAACAATCTTGAATAAATTTACCACATGCGTACCCGTTTGGGTTTTAAACCTTATTAAAATCATGAATTAGAGCAGTTCCCTTGGTACCTACTGATCCGAGCATTTTGAGAGGTTTACAGTTCTTTTGCACACCTTATTGGACTGAATGAAAATATCTAATGTTGTCCGATAACACTAATTTTTTTTATATAATTCAGAGACTAAATTGAATATATATTAATTTACATATCAAAAAATAAATTAAAAATTAAGAATGATATTTCATAAATTATAGTGAATAAATTTTAAATTGAAGAATTATATTGCATATAGCCCCTAAGTTCATGATTCATTTCTATTACTTGTCATAAAAAAAAAAGGAAAGAAAAAGGCGTGGATGGATGATTTCGAGGGTAGTTTTCTTCACCAATAAACCCTAAACCTCCCCCATCGACGACATCAGGAGCTCCCAAAGGCTCTCATCACTGCATTCCCACTCCTCAGGTTTCCTCCCGCCGTCTCCAGCTTCGCATCTTCTCGGTGAAGCGTGGAGTCGGTCGCGTCCTTTCTTGCGAAATATCTGATCTAGAGAGGTATTCTCACGTCCCCTCCAGCGTCGCATCTTCTCGTTAAAGTGAGGAATCGGCCGCCTCCTTTCTTGCAAATTTGCTGATTAAGAGAGTAGCTGTTCTGTTCGATTATTTTTGCTGGGTAGACGTGACTGCGGACAGACATCGCCTTTCTGTTGTTTCCATCTTACGATGAGCAAACCCATCTCGCCGTTTCGAGTTGTCTTGTTTGATTGTCTCCTTTTGAGCTTCTCTCCACTCTTCGCGGCTTAAGTTGACTTGGAAAGATGCTTTTCTGTTTCGACATTGAGTTCCCCTTCTGTGGTCGGCGAAATCGCTTCGAGTTTGACCTTAAACATCTATCCCATTTGAGATATTCTTCTGATGTTGTCATATGTAAACACTACTGTTGCTGCTTTTTGCAGATCAATGGGTGCCCCAGCTCTTAATAAGAAGAAGAAGGGTGCGAATGCGGCAAAACCCCCGCCTAAAAAGAAGCTGAAGAATGATTTGTTTGCTAAAAAGCGCTCAAAAAAAGATGACGTTCTCGAAGAATCGGACGATCAGAGTGAAGATGTCGAAGAACATGAAGAATCCGAAGTGGAGGAAGATCAAAGTGATGATTCTGGTTCCGAGGTATCCTCTGATGGAGACGATCCTCTCGCAGATGATTTTCTCCAAGGAAGTGGAGATGAAGGTTAATGTACTCTATGATTAAAACGCTTGGTTTTTCCTTGTGTTTTTAGATGGGATGTCTTTTTAAATGGCGGTCCAATTATGTGCTGTTAAAGCATTTTTCTTGTCCAGATAAAGCTTCCAGTTTGGATGAGGACTCAGATTCTGGTTCGGATTTTGACGAGTCGGATATTGAGCAGAAGTCTAGAGCTATCGATGAAGAAAGGGCTAGGATAGAGGAAGAAGCAGGAGCGGAATTGCAGTTGAACATCAAAGAGGAATCTGATGAGTTCAGATTGCCTACTAAGGAGGTACTTCTCTATTCTCTATGCGACTCCTGCAAAAAATTTGTGAGATGCTATTGGCATTGCCGCTATGCTGATCTATGTTTTTGATATCGTGATGACATTTCTTCTGCAGGAATGTTTAAGTCAATTTTCTTATCACTATCTAATTCTTACTCCATGCAATTTTTTGTAATTTAGGAACTTGAGGAAGAGGCTCATAGGCCACCCGATCTTCCAAATATGCAGAGGAGGATAAGAGAAAGTCAGTAATAGGCTCATTATATATTTTACATACTATTTTTTTTAGCATCAGTCGTTTGAAGTCTTGTTCCTGAATATTTTCTGTCAGTTGTTCGAGTGTTGTCAAATCTTAAGGCACTGAAGCAAGAGGGAACAACAAGGAAGGACTATGTTGAGCAACTTAAAAGAGATCTGGCTTCCTATTATGGTTACAATGACTTCCTTGTCGGGGTTTTGATGGAGGTGATCTCATTGCTTTATTAATACAACAATGGATTCATGAATGATATTTCTATGTTAATTTTATTTCCTCTCCTATCTATTTTAGTTTCAGTTTTACATTTCAGTGCTTGTTTTTCTTTGTAAAGAGAAAAAAAGTACTTTGTGCTCGAAGTGTTCTGTGCTTTGATTTCTGTTCCTCTGCAGATGTTCCCACCAGTTGAGCTTATGGAACTCATCGAAGCATTTGAAAAACCTCGGCCTATATGTCTACGTACAAATACTCTAAAGGTAAAAGAAAAGAGCAACGGTGCTTGTTTGATGTCATCAGAATAGTCTTCCTCCTTTTTATGTCTTCTTGCTGGTAGAAAATGGAATTTCTTTTTCATGAGTGTTCTGGCTGTGTGATATTTCTCTTCTTATTATCTGCATTCTAATGAAAAAGTTGTTAGCATTTCTTGTAGACAAGGAGACGGGATCTTGCTGATGTTTTAATTAACAGAGGAGTAAACCTGGATCCATTAAGCAAGTGGTCAAAGGTAAAGCATCACCTAGTCATCAGGATCTTTTTTTTCCCCTGTTGTGTACCTCTCATCACATGTCATTATGAATATTTTGATGATATTTTCTGATGGATTCTCAGGTTGGCTTAGTTGTTTACGATTCACAAGTGCCTATCGGTGCAACTCCTGAATATATGGCAGGATTCTATATGGTAGATCATTTCCCAGTTGTTGCATTTGAGTTCTTCTCTTACGTTATCCTTTGTGATGTAATAAGGACTTAATTTAAATTTTGCAGCTGCAAAGTGCAAGTTCGTTTTTGCCTGTGATGGCACTTGCTCCACAAGAAAAAGAACGAGTTGTTGACATGGCGTAAGATATTCTGAAGTACCTGATATAACTATGAGCTTCTAGGTTTTCGGTTTAGTCTCCATAACGAAGTCGATTTTCATCGCTTTTTGAGAACCTGAGTTTTGAAAGTTTTTTGAAAAAACTCCATATTGGAGGCATAGCAATGTGCACTCCTTTGCTTAATTGGTGGAATTTTGAATTGGGGCCACATGTTGGTCACTTTAGTGTGTCCATGCAGGCAAGATGAGGCAGTAGAATTGTTTAACAGTTTGCAGTACAATAACATCAATTTTTTTTTCTATGGCTAATAACACTCCTTGCCTTGCAAATCATTGAATACAATCTTCACATGATGCAGAGCTGCACCTGGAGGTAAAACAACATATGTTGCAGCTTTAATGAAAAATAGTGGTAAGTTTTGGCTTCTGTTTTAATTCAATCAAGCATGTACTGGGCATGAATGTTTTATGTGCTTCACATTGATCTAACATTCTTTTGGCAACATACTTTTATCTTGTAAAAACTGTCCATAACATGGCGAAGTTCTGGTCTGGTGCTTTCTGGCGAGTGCTATTGTAAGAAACTCCACATGGGTGCTCCCTAATTCCTATCTGTTGGTTGTTTATGGGATATCTATTCATAAAGTCAGCTGAATTACTGATGATTGATACGAAAGCATCAGCCTGTTGCATGATCTGCATGGTGCATACAGTTTATAGTTGTATCAGAAGAATCTATATGATCCTATAGCTTATTACGAATGAATGAGACTTCTTTTTGAGGACCTGTGATGTAGAAAATTTGATTGGATAAGAATTATATCTGGAGACACTTCTTCTGGACTATGAAGAGTACCCACATATAAGTTATGGCTGAAATTGATGTAAGTACGTAGATAACACTGAAAAGATTGGAAAAGAAATCTTTGAAGAATAGGTTCATGTTTAGGCATCACATTGAAAGCTTCCTGAGCTTTTCTTAAAGTTCAGACATGTAGAATTGTACCTCGCTGTTCAATAGTAAGTATTGCTGTTAGACTTAATAAACTAATCAATGAATACAGGAAATACAATATCCTAATTCAAATAAAGCTCGAAGACATTATGTTCACAATGGAATAAGAGAAATACATCTCTCAACTCTTATGGAGGGATTTCTACTTTAATAAGGAAAATAACCTAATTGTTATGTAAGCAGTGGATCTTCATCTAGCATGCTCTTTGTGGCTCCTCAAGAGTTGTTGCCACAATACAACATCCACTTGCTTCCAGTTTCGCCTTTTGTTCTTATCCAATTATTTAGGTTATGTTTTGGTGTCAACTTCAAAAAATTCTTGTCTTATGATGGCCATCCCTGCGATGGAGTCCTTAATGCCTGTTTAGGGTGCGTGACCTGCTTTGAAATATCCACAGATCTCCTTAGAAATAGTTATGATTGAATAGTTGGCTCTCTAGAAACAGAGCTGGTGTATTCTCCATTGGCGTTGGTGATTAGTTGACTTGATCTTCCGTATTTTGATACAGTTGGAGTTTTTATACTTTCACATTCTGTGTTTTGGTGGTAAGAACATATGGCTTTTTTGGTGAGTGGTGATAATGGAAGCCTGAAGTTTTGCCTTTTTCAGTGGTTGGAAAAACTATTGGTCCCATTCTAATTTGATTTCGTATCTATGCGTGCTCTATTTTGTGAATCTGACAGCATTATCGGCACCATTTTACTAGGTGTGGTTTTTGCAAATGAGATGAAGGCACCAAGGCTGAAATCTCTCACTGCTAATTTGCATCGGATGGGTGTGACGAATACAATAGTATCCAATTATGATGGGAAGGAGGTCAGTTCTTCTTACCGGCGGCCTCTTTGTGATATGATCTTATGGATATGGACTTTCAGAGTCTTGAGATTATGAAGCTTTAGAGCCATGTTTTGGACATGGACATGTTTCTTTCTTGTGTAAATGAGAACAGAATCTAGTTACCAATTACTGTGGATGGCTTTCTTCTGCTATTTTTTTTAATTGCATAATCTCTTATTGATCCTCAGACCACTGATTTGATGCTGTAGATGACTTTCTGTTAAAGGAAAAACTAACTGATCTCTATTATTATAAGGGTGGACCAGATCTTCATTTGCATATCCGTTGCAATGTGAGATTGTTGATTTTTCTGGGGGATCCATGATTGAAAGCCCATAGATTCTGCTGAATGCGTTATATAAAATAGATATCTTTAGCATGTATGTTGATTCAGTACGATCTACGATTTGTCAAGTCTCAAATGGTTTCTCATGTCATTTTTGTGCATCTTCTCTTGCAGCTACCTAGAATTTTGGGTGTAAATTCAGTTGATAGAGTATTGTTAGATGCACCTTGCAGTGGAACTGGGGTAAGAAATCTTACTTAGATTGCACCTCTTCTGTAGACTTCATCGGCCATGTTTTAGTTTCATGGCTTTGTGAAGCTAATGGGTTATTAACACTTTGAAGGTTATATCGAAAGACGAATCTGTCAAAACCTCCAAAAGCCTTGAAGATATACAAAAGTGTGCATTTCTGCAGAAGGTGCGACTTCTTCTGGGCACATCTAATTATTGTTGGAGTTGACACACATTTGGATTAGAAGGCCCAAATATTTCACGAGTCAAAGCTGGTTACGAAAAAGCAGCTTTTATTGCGTAGATCTGGTTGTTTGTAGGACTTCATGAAATACCATGAAAAATACCTGAAAACTTGCAACACACACACACACACACAAAAACCCAATCTTTTTAATTGTACGTGGTTTTATGGTTTAGACACACTCACACACACACACACACACAAAAACCCAATCTTTTTAATTGTACGTGGTTTTATGGTTTAGAACTTCTTTCATGTGGTTAATCTACTCTTGTGCAGCAATTGTTACTTGCGGCAATTGACATGGTGGATGCTAATTCAAAGTCTGGAGGTTACATAGTATACTCCACGTGCTCTATCATGATTCCGGAGGTATTATTGTTAGAGATAATTTGCGTAATTTTGCCTCCTTTTGGATGCCATATAACTTCTATTTTGCAGAATGAAGCAGTAATTGACTATGCTATGAGGAGGAGGGATGTTAAACTTGTACCTTGTGGATTGGACTTCGGTCGTCCTGGGTATGCTTCTTTCGTCTTGGTTACAACCGACTGATTAAATAGAATCATTCATTATGCTTGCACTTGCATCAGGTTTATCCGGTTTAGGGAGCATCGGTTTCACCCTTCTCTGGAGAAGACAAGGCGTTTCTACCCTCATGTTCATAATATGGACGGATTTTTTGTGGCAAAGGTAAATGTTTGTACATTCTTGTGGTTATTTTAGCTAAAGTCTCACTTGATTAGCTTTACTCGATTAGGATCTTGAATAGGATCGGTAGATTGTTTGTTGTTCAGAGTATTTGACTGAAAATTGGTCCGCATATAAGATGCTGTCACTTTGTATAACATCATATGTCATTTGCGTGTATGTCTCCTGTAATTGAACAGTACAATGTGGTTTTATATTCTTCGTCTCTCTTCACGACAGCTGAAGAAAATGAGCAATTCAAAGCCAACTTCAGTACCTACTGAACCATCAGAAACAGTGGAACAAGTTTCAGGGCCTGGGGAAGATAGCAGCGTAAAGGATACAGTGGAGGAACCTCAGAATCAGACAGAAGCTGCGGAAAATCATGGTGTCGTGGAAAATGGTCACGTTGACGATAAGAAAAGAAAATTGCCATTCAGCTCTAAGAAGATAAAAGGGAAATGGCCTTCCAGAGATGAAATGTCCCGGTGAGAGCATTCTCTATCCTTTGTATGTTTGTATTTTTTTTATGCGGAGGAGTTGACTTTTACATCTGCCGTCAACTTGTCACTGAACTAATTGACATATAACTAGGTATATCAAAATACTTGTAGTCAATCCTAATCATGAATTGTCTTGCAAGTCATCCGCAGACTCATATTGCTTGTTTTTGGTTTCGTGCAGAGAGAAAAGAACTAAAAGGAAATTCCCATCCAGAGAGGAAATATCTAAAATGAGGTAAAAACAGTCTCGAGCCTTTTGTCTATTGGTATTTATTCACCTTTTTTTTTTTTTGGGTCGAAGTGTTTCTTTCTTGTCTTGGAGAAGTCTATCTATCTGCTTGATTGTGAGACTTCCCCACAGAATATAGACAGTTATGATTGAATATAACAAAATTCCTGTACTCTGTTGATCTGGATTGGTCATTTATATCATCTTGTTCATGCCGAGTCATCTACTGTGTAATTTTTTTGCGTGCTTTGATTTCCTGAAGGGAGGAGAAGAGAGAGAGATGGAGGAAAATGAATGCTGCAAACAGGAAAAGAGGAAAGTAGGAGTATTAGCAGTTGATGGAAGGAAAAGCACTCGTTGAAACCAGCTGATTTGCTACTTGCGGTACAGCTGTCCAACTTAGTTTGGGAGGAGAGGAAGCACAGCTGGTGGCTTTTTGCCATTTGATTGAAGAACATGCTGAATGAAGAAAGGAGTTCTAACGTATACCGCTGATCATTATGATAAAAAGATCAGGGTTTCGACTCCGGCGAAGTGTTAAGAGTTTAAGTGACTGCTTTTGTGGGCTGTTGATATCCCTTAAAAGTTTTGTTTGCTTTGTAGTATTCGTGTAACGTAAGATCGGCTGTCACACGATTCTCTGGATAAAGTTTGGATGGCTAGTGCATGATATTGCTATGGAAATTTTGGGCTCGTTCACATCTAGGACGTCTGCTCGATTTTCTCTTTGAAAATGATAAGAAAAGGTGCATGTGTAGCGGTCTTGTATTGCTTAACTCGTTCTCAAAATAATGGAAAATGTTAACTTGCCGACTAAATATGAGCTCGTAAGTTGCTCTGTTAACACGATCCATGTCTCTGTTGAGACCAATGTCGTTCGATGGAAAAACGGAAGATTGAGGTAGATTGCTCTCCTAATTTCGGCAGCTTTGGAAAAGAAGATGAAGAGGCGCTTTCATGCACCTACAAATTCATCTTTCTTGTGGTTACAGTGTAAGAAGCGGCAGCTTCAGCCTTACTCTCTGACAGCTCACCAGCTTCAGCCTTACCTCAATCTTTTTTTATCTTTGTTTTTTTTTTTTTTTAAAACCTCTGTTGAGATTTGGGTCGGTAAAAGATTTTCTTTCATTTCATTAAGACAGAAATGAAAACTCGACATTTCCTAGATCGGGTCTATCATCTGTCGATCATGTGAATTTCGTATGCGAATATCTTCTGATCAACAATTCTAATAAATAAATACATTAGGTTAATGGAATCGGGCACAGCAATGTTTCTTCTCTCTCACAACAGAAAAGTTAGGGTTCATACTCAAGAACCTAGCCAGTGTTGAGAAAAAAGAAGACTTTTATCATGCAAAATCCGAGTGGCTCATGCTAATTTGTTGGTTTAATATGGCGGTCTATTACAAAACAAGTTGGAGTTTTGAGATACGAAGATCAGAAAAGGGTCCCAAAATTTACAAAGACTGAAGTAGTTTCTTATAGGCAATAAATGTATTAGAAGTCCTGAAAATTATAGCGAAATTATAATTAGGTCCTAAAACTTTCAAAAAGTGCAATTCCGTCTTAAAACTTGTAAAAAATGTGCAATCAAGTCATTCTGTTAATACTTTCAATTTAACTAATGTGAAATGCCGATCTAGCAATTTTTAAATTAAATTCTCTCTCATATGTGGTATTTTTCATTTTTTTTTATTTTGAGTCCTTAATTAGATAAAAAAAATTAAAAACTAAAATTTCACTTAAAAAATTCATAAAAAAAGAAAGAGAGTGATGGGCTCATCGGTGGGCCACCGCCACCTATCATCGGAGGGGCCGGCAGGGGCCTCGCTAGGCCCATGTGATGCCTCGTCGACCCTTGCAAGCCTTGAGATTCGGCTAATGAGTAGTGGCATTTTAGCAATGAAAAATTCAATATCAATTTCATAAAAGCCCAAAGCGAGGGCTTGCGATCCTCATCGTTTGATCTTCACACATTCACAATGAAGTAAAACATAGCAAGAGAGATAAATCGAGACATGATATTTTATTCTTATTCACCCTTAAACTAGCACAAGATTTCACTATAGTTAGCACCGTACACCTATCGTTACATCACTCAATTACAAACAAAAAAAGTATATACAACGGTAACTATTCATGAGCCAAATCCCAAAAACTACTAATAAAAAATTACAGGCTTAATCATAAAATTCTATTGATGTCCAGAGTCCACTGCTTCCTTGAAGCCCCCGTCGGGATAACTCCCCCGGACCTCCGCCGGCTTAACGTGGAGCGGGATCCACGTGTTTTCCTATAATAGGAGAGTACAAACCACATCCCTACACTTGCAAGGCCTGAGCGAGCACCGACATTGCCCAAATTTGGATGTCCTAACCTGGGACCGGCGAGGGTATCGCCTGGGTCCACCGAGGCTTGCCATTGCCTGGCAGGAGCCGGCTACCCTCTTCCACCCACAGGCAAGCCTGCCATTCTCTTTATTTTCCCTTCATTTTTTTTTTTCGATTTGTGATTTCCTACGAGCTCTTGTCCGGTAAAACACCTTTCAAGGGGCCGGGTAACCGGGCTACCATATTCAACTTTGTGGGTCAACCACTGAGATTTGCGGAGTTCCCTATGTTTTAGTTTCTGTCAAAAGCTTCCTCCAATAAATACCAAATTGGGAAAAAAAAAATTGAAATTGGATTTTTTTTTTCTTCAGATTAGTAAGTATTTTCCCTCTTGTTCCATCGGTAAATGTCTCTACTTATAAAAACAGTCCTCGGAAGCTACAACAAACATCGTTTGGATATTCATCGAAAACAAGAAAGCCGCCACATGGGCTGAGATGTCCCATGGTTCTTGTAGATGTCCAAACAACACATGGAAAGATGCGCTTTTGCTCAAACGCACTTACGCAATACTTGATGTGGGATAGCTTCTATATCTATATTTTTTTCGTGGTTAAAAAAAAATTCAAAAAGTATTCGAAAAAACCTAACTCGAAAAGAGGAGACCTAAGAAAAAAGTTCACCCGACAAAAGCAAATTGTATAAAAATAAATAAATTTGTAAGTGTGCTTTATTGAAAAGGTAGAAAGAGATGTTATTATTGTTTATTTTTTGGTCGGATATTGTTATTGTTATTACTACTATTAAGTATTAGCAGTAGTGGTGGTAGTGGTAGTGGTGGTGGTGGTGGTGCTATAAATAAAGTTTGGCATTTTGAGAAATTGCATTGATTAGTTTTTGGGCACGGCAACTTCCTTTGCACCTTCTTCTTCTTCTGTCTTTTACTTCAACTTTCTTTTCCATCCCATGAATCAAAGTGATGATCCCAGTTCTATGTTTTGTTTTCTTTTTTCTTTTTTTAATTAGGAATAATAATATAAATGATTTTTGAACTTTGATCTAATATGCAATGTGGTCCTTGAATTTTTTTGACTAATATAATCCTTAAACTTTATCTCATTGTGGTCTACAAACTTTTAATTTGATCGATATAATTCGTAAACTTTTTGAAACATGTTCAACTTAGTTCCTAACTTATAGGAAAATATGCAATGTAGTTCTTTCATTAATTGAAGTTCATGGATTATACTACATATTGGACATGTTCCAAAAGTTCGAGGATCATATTGAATAAATTGAGAGTTCAGGGATTAAACTACATATTGTACTATAATTCATGGACCACATTAGTCAAATTAAAAGTTTAAAGATCACATTGCACATTAAGCTAAAATTCATAAATTATTTGTATCATTTTCCCTTTTAATTGCTACTCAAGGCTCTATTTCTCTTGTCTTTGTCTCTTGATTGCTTGCTTGTACCTAAGAGTTTATGGCATGAGAAAAAAAAAACCTGAGCTGTAACCACTTTGATTGTTAATTCCCCAAAGTTGTTTGTCGTATCATGAAAATCCTATGTCATATCCAATGAAATAATAGTACCCGACTTTTAACATGAAATCAAAGCCCCCAAAATTGTACTTAGTGATAAGAAAGTTGCAGTTTTTCTATCACATTGATAGAAATTCGTGTTATCGATGACACAGAACCAAAAAAAAAAAAAAAACGTTCGGGTATTGGTGTCGCAGCAGGCAAAGTCTAGTATTTTTTTGGTAGACATTGAGTTGTTGCTGTTATTATCGTTGTTGTTGTTGTTATTATTGTTGTTGTTGTTGTTTTTTATGTTGCGGTAAATAAAGTTTGGCTGTTTTGAGAAACTGCATCGATTAGTTTTTGGACCTGGCAACTTCCTTTGCACCTTCTTGTTCTGTCTTCTACTTCAACTTTCTCTTCCATCCAAGGAATGGGAGTGATGTCCCTAGTTCTATGTTTGTTTTTTAAATTAGGAAAAATGACATAAATGATATCCGAACTTTGGTCCAATTTACAATATGATCCTTGAACTTTTAATTTGACTAATATAAACCTTGAACTTTTAGCCTAATGTATAATGTGGCCCCTGAGCTATTAATTTGATCAATATGATCTCTGAATTTTTGGAACATGCTCAACTTAGTCTTTGACTTTTATGAAGATGTTCAATGTAGTCCTTCTACTAAATCAAGTTTAGAGATAACTTTGAACATTTTCTTATAGTTTATAGATCAAGTTAAGCATGTTTCAAAAGTTCGTAGATCATATTGGACAAATTGAAAGTTCAAGGACCACATTGCACATTGACCTAAAATCCAGGGACCATATTAGTCAAATTAAATTTTTGAGACCGCACTGCACATTGAGCTAAAGTTTATGGACTATTTATGTCATTTTCACTTTTAATTACTACTCAAGTCTCTATGTCCCTTGTCTCTATATCTTGTTTACCTTCTTGTACTTAAGACTTAATGGAAGGAAAAAAAAAACTCTAAGCTATAACCACTTTGATTATTAATTTCCCAAACTTTTTTATCGTGTCATGACAACCTTATATTATATCCATTGCAATAATAGTACCCGACTTTTAACATGTCATAAAAGCCCCCAAAATTTTACTCAGAGATATGAAAATGGAAGTTTTTCTGTCACGTTGATATAAATTCTTGTCATTAATGATATGGAACAAAAAATGAACATTCGGATATTGGTGTCGCCGCGGGCAAAGTCTGGTATTTTGGGGATAGACATGAGTTAGTTTTGTCGCGTCGGTATAAGTTTTAAGATTTTGATGATAAAAAAAAAAAGAATGTTGGTAATGTAATGGAAATACTTTAGGACTTTTTACTAATTCAGTTCTAAATATTTTGCAATTATGTCAATTTAGTACATTTAGTCAATTTTGTTAATTGACTTTATTATTTGACTGCTAAGTAGTAATCGTGTCGTAATATGACAATAAATAAACCCCAATTATCAACTGTAAATAGTGATAAGAAGGAGTCGAACCACGGGAAAAATAAAGACGAATTTGATTTTTTTTTTTACTAATTTAGTATAATGCTAGAATTTAGTTAATTAAAGTAAAGTGTAAACAATCACGGAAAAACTATCGCCTTTGAGTCTCGAATCCTAGCCTTTTTGTTTGTACTATTAAACCTAACAAGCTACAAGCTTGCGAAGATAATTCACAACCTAACATTGTTATAACCTATCTTATTGATCACTATCGTCTTTTGCTTTCCAAACTTAGCTTCATTAGCCTTAATCATAAAATGTAATTAAAACTGTTGCTTGGGTATGAAATTAGAATCATACAAACTAAAATCATAAACTTAATTTAACAATAAAATTCTTAAATAGAATCAATAAAAACGTAGTTACTTCTAAATAATCAAGCGCAATACCAAAAACTAAATAGAAAGTTTAGAATCCAAACAAGAAGTATCGTTTCATCTACACTCAAAACGATAGAATAAATTTAGCTACTCATGGAGATGAATGACAGAAAAGAAATTGAAGAAGAACTCGGAGAATAAGCCATAGTCGAAGTGAATTCTTTGCACGTTGCTTACTTCCTTCCTCCCTCTTTTTTATGTTCCTTTCTTCTTCTTTCTTTTGCGTTCGTCATCCCCCGATTGTCTTCGAAGATCTCTCAGGATTTCTCTTTTGATTTTGGAATATACTCTCTATGAATCAAGAGCTCATGGAAATTCAAACCTGTCAAAGATAAAATTTTACAAAAATTCATTAAAGATCTTGAATTTTAGAAGATATCATGTTTAACCAAATCTCTGCAGTTAGAGAATATTTCAAATTTGGTCTCTCATAAAACTCATCCGATAATCAAAATATTAGACAAATGAACTAATTTAATTAATAATATTATTTTAAAATTCATAAATTAGATACAATTTTTAGGCGTAAATGTGAACTGATCAAGTACTCATCAGTCTTGCTGGTTGGGGGAATTCAAAAGAAAAAAGATACTTTCACCCTCAACGAAAGGACACGAAAATAACAAAATACGACACTTTTTTTAACAAGAGAATTTAAAAAAAGTCCTAAACTTATTGCAATTTTGTATATTTAGTTCTAAATATTTTTTTTATTGACTCAATTCTAAACATTTTATAATTGCGTCGATTCAGTCCATCTAACCAATTTTGGCCAGTTGGTGCTAACGTAGACGCCTTACGAGACATAATATATATATATATTTTCCTCCCTTCTTCTTCCTATATGGACTGAATTGACACGATTCAATCCATATAGTCGAATGGCCTGTTGGGTGAGCCATGACATTGCTAAGCAACGGCGAGCCTTATCGTGGCTAGGCGAGGCTCGACCTCGCTAGATTTGGGCTGGTGGGGGGACACCTCAAACAACCACGGTGAGGCAACGCCTCGTGCAGCCACTACAAGGCAAGCCTGGCCATGGTTAGGCAAGGTCGCCCTTGCCAACCAATCATTGTTTTTGGTCGGCGGCGACCGGCTGAAGGAAGAAGAGGGAAGAAAAAAAGAGATAAAGAAAAAGAAAAGCAAAAAGGGAAAAAATAAAATAAAAATTTTAAATATTATTTCGTCAGATAGCGTCCACGTTAGCATTGGTGGCTGGCCAAAATTAACCAGATGTATTGAATTAATACAATTGAAAAAATTTAGGGCTGAGAAAATTATAATAAGTTTGGGGCTTGCCTGGTAATTCTCTCGTTAAAAGGAGTGTCGTGTTTTATTCTTCTTTTTGTCCCTTTGTTGTGGTCGGAAATTACCTCTTTGTTTTGAATCACACCGACCGGGACGATTCATGAGTACCTACAACTTAGTAGCCAAATAATAAAAGCCAATAAACAAAAAATGGAGATGTTTCGAGGAATCTGTTGAGCCGTGTTGGGGGGAACCGTCCGTCCGGATTGAAATTTACAATGGACTTCTCCTCTTGTTCAACCGACGCGGTCCAAGATTTCATCATCTTCTCTTCAATAATCGGATTTATGGATACGTCCTTTCGATGTTGCGGTGAACAAGTTCATTTCGTAAATTATATATACATAATACTTGATAAATTTGGCGATATTATCGTAATGTCTTTTTTTAGGGGGTTGGTTTCGAAATCGAAACCCGAAACCTACACTATCATATCTTAGTTCCGAAAATTGGAATCGAGAGTCTAACCGATTATATTAGAATCGAAACCGCTCGGGAGTCGTTGAGTAGAACCCCATGGATCGTCATGGAATTTTGTTCGTTTTTTTAACTTTCCTTTTCCTGGAAATTTTATTCGGTCCGTTAATTTTGAAATTTCACGCGGTGTTTTTCGGCGTTCGGATTTGGTCATAATTGAAGGCCCCGACAATCCTACAAAAAAATTCAAACTGGCGAGAACGGTCGGCCTCTTTTGACTGTCCAAAGAGGAACCCCCCCCCAAAAAAAAAAAAAAAACATGGTGAGTTTGGTGCTGACCTTCCATAGGATGGTCAATGTTTCTACTCTCCCAAGAAGAATTATACCCATTTGCATTTTATTTTTCAATTTTACAAAAATTCATATGATTTTTTATTTTTTATTTTCATAATACCAACATTGCGTCTTCTTTTTACAAAGCCCCACACCTTCAAAGTACACGTCAATATTTACATGTGCATGTGTGAACATCAATAATCAATGCATGATGCCTCGCAAGGTGTCAATTTGCCAACTAACCCCCTCACAGGAGCTGTCGCATTTTGACATGAACAACCGACCTTGCATTTATCGTCATTTTTTTTAAATCTTTTTTTATTCGACTCTTGAGAAAATAAAAATATATATTCTCGAAAAATAGGAGGCGATAAAAAAAAGAAAAAAGAAAGAAGAAGAAGCATACTTTCCATGCTTTTTTGGGCCCCCTCCGTGTTGACATTTCGCAGCAGATTCTTTTTTTGTTGGGGGGGGGGGGGGGGGGCACTAAAATTTCTCCTTTGAGAATATGAAGAGATGGGATTTGAATAAGAAGGGAATAAAATTAAGCATCAGTTCATTAAAAATTGTTAAGCGAATTCCCTCGTGATGGATGGATGGTGCGAATGGTGCGATGCCATACATTATAAACGTTAAGCCACATGTCAATCATTTCGCAACAATTAGGTGAAATTTGGAATATACAAGGAAAAGGTGGTAGCAAACAAATAAAGCAAAAAGGGAAAAAAAGAAAAAAAAGAGTTGGGCAAAAGAATAAATTTATCAGATATCGTGGCTGAGGCATCTAGACTTTTGCTTTTGGAGTTGATGGATTCTTTTCCCCCTCTCTCTTTTTTTTTTTTGGTCTTTCTTTCTTTCTTTATACACTATTTCCTTAATTTTTCATTGGGTTTCGACTCATCAAAAAAAAAAAAATACCGCTTTTGCCCGAGAATGCTCTCTTTTTTGTCATTTTCTCAAGCATGTTAAATTAAAGCTCACAAAGCAATTAATGTGCTCATCAACGTTATCGTGTGTGCGAAGAAATTTAGATGTTATTTTCCCGGTGATGTGTTCGAGTGGTTAGATATTTAAAAAAAAATCGGATGTTTGGATCATCGAATCAAGTTTCTAGATGCATCTCATCTCCCCATTAAATAAGGAAATAGATAGATATTCCTTATTTTTCTAATTGATTTCGGAAAGATTTCGAAGAGGGGTGTGATAATATGAATCTACCGCAGAGAAGTTTAAGGGAAATAAAAGAGCTTTGAGTTTCACATGTTGTGGATATGAATTTCTTATTTTATAATTGATTTCCCAGTATTTACTAGTAATAAATAAGAGAAAAAAAGAGGAAAGTGAATGATTAGTTTGAAGTAATTGGCAAGTCCACCTGCAAAACAAGGAAGGTGAGAAGTCGTACACACATAAACGTGAAAGGACTGTGATTGCTTTCCATTTTTAACCGATGATGTAGCCCCAGCCAAAGCTCCAGACTTTCTTCGTTTTTCTCTTCATAGCAAAATACCCATCTCCTCTCTCTCTCTCTCTCTCTCTCTCTCTCGCTCGCTCGTCTCTACTCTCTACATGTCATCTTTTCACTTTCAGAGCCCTGAGACGAACAGGGAGTGAATTTCAAGTGATTCCCGACTCGGATCTAATCGATATTTTCTCCTTTTTTTTGGCTGCTAAGTTGGCGATTATTGTGAAGAAAGAAGAGAACCGGAAATGGGTATCGCTGCTCAAGAAGCGATCAGGCAGTTGCAGTCTTTGATGGAAGAAGGTGAGGATTCTTTTGGCCCAGTTCCACCTCTTTGATCCCAGGGTTTGAGTCTCAAAGATTTTTACTTATTTATTTATTTATTTATTTTTACAGTGGACGAGCCATTGAGGTGTACATATGAGGTTAGTCCCCGTTGATTTCTCCATCTTTATCTGCTTGATCTGGTCTCTGGAACTTATTATTTCTATTTTTCCTACATTGACTTAAGAGTATTGCTATCCTTTCGGATGAGTTGGTAGACAAGTTTTCTTTATGACTTTTTGCTTTAATTTTCCATTCTTCTTTTTTTTTTTTTTGGTTTGGGGGGAGGGGGGAGTTGAAGAAATTCCTCAATTTGTGATGCTAGTTTGATGATTTTCTTTTTCCATATCAGTTGAAGGGATTTTTTTTTTCTGGGTGAAGTCTGATTCACTGTTTTGAAAAAGTTGTCACCTTAAATTAGAAGGATCAGGGATTTAATACCCTAGGCATGTTTGATATGTAAATGGTTGTTCGTTTGAGATCTTTGCAAGCAAAATAGGATCTTTACAAGCCAAATGAGCTTTCAAGTAGTGAGGTGCAGAAAGGTCATGATTCAAGGTGATTTATGTGGCAACACATTCTGTTAATTTCCATGTAAAGTGGGTTGCAAGAATGCCTGTGATGCTAGATTGAGGAGAACTGCATTTCCTTCTATTTAGGTGATGATGGCAGTTTTCTTCCAGTCAACAAGAGGATTGTACGATAAATTGCTCTTAGATGTGAATATAGACAACTACATAACAGCGGTAGACCTTGTAAAAGGGCCAAATGTAATATCGCTTTTTAAGTCATGTTCTTTTTCTCTGAGCACATGGGAAAGTAGTTTTCCCAGAAAATGCATGTTCAGTTGATTTAGTAGCCTTTCCGGTAGTATGTTTAAGTGGACATTTGAAACTTGTTCCCTGACATGCAGAATATCCACCAAGGATATCCTACTGAAACTTTGGTGCGGTTCTTGAAAGCAAGAGAGTGCAATGTTCCAAAAGCCTATGAGATGGTTAGTTTCGATCGAGTTTTTATATCTCCTTAAAATTATTACTTTTCTTAAAAACAGAAAATATCTGTTGCTAATAATGCTAAACCTTTCAGTTGGTAAACTGTCTAAAGTGGAGGATTGAAAATGGGATCGACACTATTTTGGCGGTAAGTTCTAGAAGCATCACAGAAGTTGTAGCTTTATTGTATGCTAGTCTTGTTGCTTGGATCCCTACTTCTGTTGTTTCTTTTTGTTTGATTTTCAGGTTTGAATCCCATTCTTACATTCAGTACTTTTGTATTCTCATGCTTGCCTTGTCTACATATTCACAATTACCAGTCACTAACGTTTCAAGTTGTAACATGCCCCTTATAAGGGAGAAAATAGCGACCGTTGATCTTGCCATAGTGTACGAGAACATCTACTAACCCATATAGCAATTCGTTCTTTATATGCTGGATAAAGGAATGGATGTGGATGGGCATCATTCAGTAACCCTAGTATCTGTCTGCAAAATCTCCACCATGAGATTGGAGATTACTGCTTGATATGGCGTTTCTAACTCTTGGTCATAGATCCGGAAAAGAGAGAGAGAGAGAGAGCTTTTGTTGGACCCATATTGAGAAAGGAGAAAGTTTTTCCGTCTTGTTATCATAATTCATCATTGGACTAAGAAGTAATCAGTTGAGATTTCTGCAATAAATGGGTGCTAGGGGCATGAAAAGGAGCAAAAGACAATAGAGGAAAAAGAAAGAAGTAGTTATATGTTCTAAGCCTGTTTGCCCTTTCTTTTTCTGGTTGCAGAACCCAATTACCCCGGTAGAATTGTACAGAGCAGTGCGAGATTCTCAGCTCATCGGTTTGTCAGGTTATTCTAAAGAGGTAAGTTCACCAGAATCTGCATTGGGTCTACTCTGTTCCTGGATCTGTTAAGGAAAATAGCTGGAGCTAAAATAAGTATTTGGGAGCATCTATTCAAGCAGTTCATATTTGGTTCCTATGATAAAAACAAAAAAAACAAGTCTTCCCGTAGCTAGCCCTACCAAATAGTGTTGCTTGCACTGCTTCTTTTGGTCCTAATCTGGAGAATTGTTAATCACTTCCATATGAAAACCTGTGCAGTAAAAAATTCATTGGATAAAAGCTAATCTGACGTTTTTGCTGAATATGCAGGGTCTTCCAGTTATTGCTATTGGTGTTGGGCTCAGTACATATGACAAAGCAAGTGTAAGGATTCTTGATCGTCTCATCTTTTCAGAAAAATAGAGAGATGGTGGATTGATTAAGTGAAGTGCTGCCGTTTATTTTAGATTTGCATTTTAGGGTAGCATCACTGTTGTGCACTGCTCAGTTTCATTATGAAGGTGCTAGTTTTTAGGTGTTGATTCTTCTGGCCTAAAACTTGGTATCTATGTCAATCTGTCAGAACTTAGTGAGTTGCTTGTGGAGTTCTGCATATAAAAAATAAGTTGTACCTCTGCTTTAATGAACTAAATCTTTGTGGCTCTTGTCACCACATGAATTTGTCCTCATTAATCACCGATGGGATGCCCACCTATCCTCTGCTAAATGACCTAGCCAATTTTATTTGATTGTATTATTGTCCTTAACGGCTGAAACTTTTCCCATCCTTTGCTGTTTTAGGGCAATAAGTATGTGCAGTCCCACATCCAAATGAATGAATATAGAGATCGGGTAGTGCTGGTATGATCTTTGCATCCTTATGATTTTCCTGTCATTTTTTCTGGCCTATGGAGCTTGATTTGCTGTGTATGTTTAGCCCCAGGCCACAAAGAAGCACGGGCGATATATTGGCACATGCATTAAGGTTTTGGATATGACTGGTTTGAGGCTTTCAGCACTGAATCAAATTAAGGTAAGTTTAGCAGTTCTACCAATGTTTCCATTTGTTGTAAAATTCCTTGGTAACGCTCTCATTGTGGCCCTTATAGTCTTATTTTATGGTCTGCAATGTCGTCATGATGTCCTTTTCCCTATCTCCTAGAGCAGACAGAAGCCATCTTAGATGCTCATGGGTTAGCAGATAACACCGAAGTCAATATGAAAAAATTTTGGGCAGCCCATAATGCGGCGTCATACTCGGTCTTCATCATTCAAGAATACTTTGATTGAGCCACAACGAGAAGATAAACTTGTCTCATCTTCCTAATACTGATAGTCTCTGATATGACCTCTAGATGGTCGTTTGCCTTTGGCAGCTAGTTTAAACACAATCTTTTTTACTTTTGTTCAAGCCTTTCTAAGAATGTCCTTGATCATTTTCTCATTTTATTTTGTTAATGGCAGCTTCTGAGCAATATATCCTCGATTGATGACCTGAATTATCCAGAGAAGACAGAAACGTACTATATTGTTAACCCACCTCGAATATTTTCAGCGTGTTGGAAGGTTAGGTTTGGTTTGCATCTTTATGCTTAGTTCTGGAGAATTTTGATCCCCTCTAAGCAAGAAGTTTACTATGCAATGAAATCTTATTTCCACTCTGAAAATGAAATTTATTGGCAGGTCGTGAAGCCCCTTTTGCAAGAAAGAACAAGGAGGAAAGTTCAAGTGCTGCATGGTTGTCCAAGAGATGAGTTATTGAAGGTTATTTTTTTGCAATGATACAGATAACGAGTGTTTTCTGTTCCGTCTATGTTTCAAGTGCCATAATCAACTGGTGTGGTAGTCCCCTGCAGCTTCTTTTCTGGTCCATTTAAGCACGTATCTTCAGTGTGTAGAGCGTAACTAACTACTGGCGCAAGGATCGATAACTAGAACCTGACTCTCCAGGGAAATGGTCTAAAAGCTTAGTCTAGAACTAGCTACCTAATGCCGCCTCTAGAATTTGTTCCTTACTAGACTCTCCCTATAAGTGGTTCCTTGTTTTGCTTTGTGATGTACGAACAGATTACGGCCGATTCCTATCAACATGGTGCGCCTCCTCAGTAGAGGGGCATGAAAAGGCCGTTGAGGCTAATGAATTGCCTTAGGGATTCCTGAGAGAATTAGATATATAGTCTGGATATCTGCCATTGTGGTAATCTCAGTCAAACTGCATTTTGAATAAGTTGCAAATGTCGCTCACTACCGAGTAACAACCACAATTCTGAAAGCTGCATAAGTCACGTTGTTTAGAATCCTGTGTATAGATGATTTCCACCGCTGAAAAGGAGCATCTTTATAATGTGTTGCTTGTTACCGACAAAACCATTATGTTGCCCCCAGCTGGATTAAGTCATGAGAATGACGTTTATGACTAAATATGCTCGTCTGTTCTGCACTGCTTTTATTTGGTATAGACTAATCTTTTCGTTTCCCCCTGTTTCAGATAATGGATTACTCGTCCCTCCCCCACTTTTGTAGAAAAGAAGGCTCTGGTTCATCCCGGCGTTCTGAGAACGGGATAGCCGATAACTGTTTCTCCTTCGATCATGCCTTCCATCAACAGCTCTACAACTTCATGAAGGAGCAAGCCCTACTCATGGAGTCGGTGGCTCCGATAAAGCATGGTTCCTTCCAAGTTGCAATTCCTGACCCGGACCCAGGAGACATGAAGATCGCTCGGACCATAGAATCTACGTTCCACATGTTTGGGAATCAGAGTAGCCTTGTTGGTTCACTAAATGGGCTAAAAGTAAATGGTAACTGAAGGCTCTGACTTCTGCTGACTACACCTCTGGAGGCTTACGTTGCAGAGAAGATGCGACGGTACTAAAAAGAAATTCCCCTTTCTATTACAAGAGGGGCTTGTACGCGGTATTACGACATCTAGTCGTGTTTGCTTGCATCCGCTCGACGTAGGCTTCGTAGGAGAGACCTTGCGCATCACAGCTCGCGATCATTAACTAATAGTATTTGACCACTTTGATCTAATTCTAATGATGTAAAAGCTTGCTTGTGGCATCAGCTGGCATGTGTCTGGAACCATCAAAGCCTTCCCGTTAGCGCTTATCCTCCCAAAAAGTGAAGGAAAAGAGACCTGTGGCTGGCGACTTGGCGAGGCGATATTTGCATTTCCTTGGTCCTGATTGGTTCTATAGGGGGAGAGAACAGAAGGTGAGAGATTCACCTGTAACCGCGGGAACGCACTCCAGAAGCATGAGACGATATAGGCGGCGGAATAATTTCCGATAGCAAATTACCTGGCCGCCCTCCGTTTGCGGTTGACCATTCGGCTTTGTCCGTCTTCAATTTGGTTCGATTAATGATCGCATCTTCAAATCTTTTCTCGTGGGCCGACGCCTTCCCTTTAGTCCAGGCATTGACCTATATGACTGGGGATGCCAATTAAGGCATTAATCTAGATGACGGGGATGCCAATCACTACTAATCCATCAAGCGTAAAACTTCATATTGTAAAGCGTTTCCACTAAATAAAAAAAAATTGGAATTATATATTGACCTATATTTGTATAAAATGGGTCAAATATGGATCATTAACTTATAAATGGTTCATTAAAAATGGGTCACACTTAAATTCATATTGACCCATTTTCGATCCATATTGTACCCATTTTCGACCCGTAAGGGCAACATCCTTCCATCAATTACAAGTGGTCTTGGGACCGGGGCCGGGGCCAGCGATCGAGGCCGAGGTCAGGACCATTGCCGGGGCCAAGGACCAAAGCCGGGGCCAGGGACCGAAGCTGGGGCCAGTGTTGGGACCGGAGCTTGGATGGGGACCAGGACCGAGGCCAGGACCTAAGTCGAGTCCCGAGCCTCAAGGTAGGGGCCGGGGACGTAACCAGGGATGGGGCCGGGTCCCGGGACAGGGACGACAACCAAGGCCCGTGACAGGAACGACAACCGTGGCCTGGGACCGGGATAGCAACCGAGGCCTGGACCGTGACTGTGGATGGGGCTGGGAATAGGGATTGGGCACCAGGACCAAGACTAGGGGCTGGTGCTGGGATCGGGGGCCGGGTCCCGGGGCCAGGTCTAAGGGCTGGGTTCTGGGGTGGGGACCGGGGCCTAGACTGGGTCGGGTCCCGGGACAGAGATCAAGGCGGGTGCCGAGGCCGGTCCCGAGGCGGGGGCTGAGTCTCAAGATCAGAGCTAGGGCTGGGGGCCGTGGCTATAAGCGTGACCGGGGACGGGGCTGGGACTCGGGTCGAGCACCGGAGCAGGGACTCGGGGCGGATGCCGAGGTCGGGACCCGGGGCCGGGGCGGGTGCCGGGGCCGAGACCTAAGACCGAGGACTAAAGACAGGACCGGTGTCGGGGACCAAGGATGGGGCTGGGGTAGGGGCCAGGGACAGGGCTAATGTAGGGACCGGGATCGGGGCCGAGATTGAGAAGTATTTTAGTAATATTATTTTCTTAAAATATTATTGTGTTTTGATAATATGGGTCAAAACGGATCGGGTCGAGTATGGGTCAGTCACGGGTCGAGTCGGGTATGTGTCATTAAATATAAGTCAATATGGGTCGGACCATATTCGACCCAACTCAAAACTATCCGAGTCACTCATTTACCACCTCTAGTTCTATATTCCAGCAAATAATATGATGATGATACGACAGGATAAAGTCCTTTCCTATTCCCCATCCGAAGCTATGGGCAATAAGAAGAAATTTCTTACTTACGTAGCAGGGTGAGTTGAAACCATATGCTTTCAAATCCAGTTGATGGATGATTCTAATAAGATTAAAGGCGAGCGGTCAAATAAGCCGACTTTGGCACCGTTGAGTGTTGACAGGTGAAGGATAAGTTTTGGTCGTTACTGCCAAATCGCTGTATGATAGGACTTAGCAAACGAGATCTGGCTAACTTTTGGGTGATTTGGTCAGATGATAGGTCTTATATCACACGGCTCAAATATGTACGCGAGTTGATGTACGTTATTTGCTGCTACTCTTCAGGCTCTGAAATGCTTCTCCAACCACTTGCATTTACAGCAAGGAATGCACCTTCTACCGTCTGAAAGCTAGGCTTCAGATGAGAGAAGTCAAAGCCATACTAAAAAAAGGACCTGAGCATAAATAAATCCGAGCCCGGGCAAAATATATAACACAGGCAGGAGGAGCCTTTCTCATATTGACCAAGTAATAACACACGATATCAATTATTCAAATTTACAAGGTTATATTTACAAGCCAAAAGCTACCTAGCCAAACAAACAAGATCCTCTGCACACAACGGGTACGGAGAAACCCCTAAAAACACAAGGTAAGATATGTGCATTCGACATTTAGGACAACAGGTTAAAAGGGCCATAGATAAATCAAGGTCATTGGACATGAAGGATGAAGCCCACGCTTTCTGATCCTTACATGCACAAATAGGCGACCCCCCTTAGATATTGGAGGGGAAAATCCGCTGATGCATTTCATCATGAAGCATGGAAGATTAAGTAGATACCGTATCATAATTGTCTATAACAGCTATATGCAACAGCAACCGACACTGCAGCAAAGACAACAGCGAGTGCTGCATATGTATCTTCCCGCTCCCAACTCTCTAACCAAGTTGGCATTGAACAGACCTTACGGGCACCAACGTTTTTACCACTGTTTGTGCGGGACAACAGCTTTTTGCCAGTCTTCCTTCCAGAAGCCAATTTCACAACCTTCTCATCTGTCTCCTCTGATAAAAGAGGTTGCTGACAACAAGATGAGTTCCCATTTCCCTGGCAACAAGCCATAACCTCGACAGGAGTTTCAAAAACATCAGTCTTTTTCCTGTCCATCCACGTCCCTGTCAGCTCTTTGCCCTTATTCAGAGTCATGTCACCATCTAATTGGAACCTTTGCTCATGTAACTTCTTCTGTGCATCTTCTGTCAAATCCATTTGGCCCCTGTAGGTAGAAGTTGATCTTTCGTCAACTGTTTGATGATTCCAACATGTTCAAATAATAAGGATGAATATAAATGCTCAAGAGATGCTGCATCGGAACCCAACAATATAAAAAGGGTCCTACTGCTGCACATAGCACGTGAAGTTCTGGGAGTTGAATAACCTAAGAGAGGAAAGTGCAAGTTCTGTGCCCTGACTTGTGCATGAACTTCCAGTTTGCGAGGATCCACCTTACAAATATTTTTAGAGCATTTCCTTTTATTGTAAACAAATTCCAACTCAGTAAGGAGACTTGACACAATGCTCTTTCTAGAGAAATCAAGGAAGCAGATGCAAAACAGTGGCCTCAAATTCTAGAGGACCTAAAAATTAGTGCAAGGTAGAATGGCAGCCTAACACTAGAAGGAATTAGCAGGCAATACCTCCACAGCCAATCTACAATTTTCCCTTCCTCAATATGTTGCTCCAACAATATGGGCACATCATCCGGAGATACATATCCATACCTACACCACATTTCAGCAAGGAAAGGTGGGATGATATAAATTCAAAATTCCATGGTCAAATAAAAGAGTACTAGCATCAAAGAACCTACCAATGCCCTGATATGGCCCCACTAAAATCTGGCCCAAATATTATAACATTCCCAGCATACTTGTGACCCCCAACATGTGAACAAGGGCTAACAGTAACTTTACCATCGAGACCACGCAACTCTATCTCTTCCCTGAACCTACTAACAAGAGCAGGTCCACAGACTCCACAACGACGATCCCGTGATCCATGGGAACATACAAAAACATAAGAACCATTTAGGGATTCGGGTGCTCCAGGAAGCCATTCACCATCTTTAACGAGAACTTCTTCAACAAATGTATCCACGTCAAAATGGGTTAATCTCCTGCATTCTCAGCAAATGTTGGTTCGGCATGGATATAAATAAAGGTAGCTGAAAGGAAATATGAAGAGCAGCTGAGAATAGCTCAAACCACATAACCTAACTGACCTGTATCTTATCATGTCTGGAAATATCAACACATCCCCATTGGACGTCTCTGTACCATCATGGCCCTCGCAGATGGTTAGGAGGGTCTTTGTTTTGCAGGGAGAACAGAGAAAGAAAAGAGATTGTATCAGCAACAGTACGTGAGGAAGAGTTGGAAATCAAACAGCAAGCAGGTAATAATATTCACCAACCAAAACTCCGTTAATTAGTGAACCCAAACAAATCCGTGGTTTGATAAAATCTAAACCACCAGTTTTTAGCATCATTTACTTATTTTACGTACAACTACACCGCAACCACAATTAGGATCAGCCACAACGTGTAAGAAAAGTCAGCTGACTTTTTGACAACATCTCAAACCTCAATGTACAAATTGTCAAATACTAAAGGAAGAACCAAGCATCTATATACAGGATGTCTTATGAAGCATGCTTTGTGCTAACGCACATGAGATCCCACACAAAAGCCATCTATCTATGGGCCCAAATCTGCACCTTTACATTAGTTAAGCTCTAATATGTTTGTAGAGGGGTGCGAAAAGTTTAAGATTTCCTAAAAAGTTATGAGAGTGAAAAAATTAGCAGGACACGGCCACCACATATAAGAGTTTCTTCCTCTAATCTTCAACCTAATAGATAATGACAAAGCCTCTAATAATAATACATCATCAGAAAAAATCCATGTATTGCCATCCTTGAAAAAGAAATACAAGATAAGCTTAAACCAGATAGATAGTAATCACCCAAAAAACTTACTTCTATATTGGCCACTTCTAGCAGATAATCTCTGTCAAAAGCACCCTAAATTGTCATACCGAATGATCATTGATTAGACTTCCATTACACTTAAATGACAGAATTAATTTTTGAAGATCAAATCTAGACAGCAATAACGTTGCTATCTTTTGCAATACTTAGTTGAATGCAACAGAAAAGCTTAGATTAACAGAACAGCAGACCTATTTTCCCTCGTTATACCTTGACTAAAACCATTCAGAACATTCTGCCAAACGAAAAAAAAAATGAAAAGAAAGAACCTCTTAATCTGCTCAACATATAATAAGTGATAACACAGCACATACAGCTGCTTCCTTCTAGGGTAAAAACCTGCAATAATATCTGCAACCACAAGCTTTTCCCTCATCCTCAGGTTAACTCTAAATCTGACCTTGAGGTAGCATCATAAAAGACTCCACGAGCGAAGCAACTAAATCTCTTTCCTTCAATAAAATGCTAACACCAGCCAATATTACCCATTAGCCAAAACCCACATCTTCATTCCTTAACTAATATATTGCCATCAATTCATATTGCTGGTTAAATTTAGGGAAGTATTTGATTAGCAGGGTGAATAAATAAGCCGATCCTCTTCTAATTAAGAAAGACCATCGCACATGATGATACAGATCAGCAAACTCCTATTTAGGACGCTCTATCTTCTGATAGAATAAACACATGAACCTAGCCACGTCAAAGTAATGACCTGCTAATGAGTGCACAAGCAGATTTAAATCCAATCCGCTTAGTCGACCATGGATAAACCGAAAGCCCCAATTAAATTCAAAGAATTGGAGCTAAGTTCATTTGATCGTACAAGACAATAGAAACTTTCTTCGACTAAAATTACTAAAAAGCAAAGAAGACAACAGCCTCGCACACGTAATTTCCTAGCCAAAATTGCTAATCAACTCCATAACACCAAAACCAAACTTATCACTTGTCCATCCAATCCAAACATCCATCTCAAAACCAAAGAATCGAACACGAAACCAAACAGAACTCAACCGCACACCCCTTTCGTTTCTGTTAGATTTTAACATGCACAAACACTGAAAGACTCGTGTAATGTTATAAACCCTGCCACTACCTCTTTCTTCATATCATTCTTCCTGGCCACAACGGCGGCGGAAAGCAGCCTCGGCAGCCGATCGAACTCGGCCGCCTCGATTCTCGGCGGCCAGACCTTAGGGTTCTTGTAGCAGAGGAAGACGTGGCGCTCGTAGAACTGCACGGTGCCAGCGAGGTGGTCCTGCCGGAACTCGGGGCGAGAGAAGCCGAACTCGGCGTCGCCTCCGCCCTCGCCGGCGCCGGCGACGAGAAGGCCCTCATTTTGGAAGCTCCCCGGGGCGCTTCCGGAAGGCTCAGCGTAGATGGCGAGGTGGTCGGAGACCGTGATCGGAGACGACGATTGCGAATGGTTGTGAGCGGCGAATGAGGAGAGCGCGTCCTCTCTGTCTCTGCTACTTGTGCTGGCCATTAGAGAGAGAGAGAGAGAAGCGAGGCCGTGGAAGTGGGTTTGAGAGTGTGTGTGTGTGTGTGTGTGTGTGTGAGAGAGAGAGAGAGGGGATTTTGGGGTCGATGGATGGGGAGAGAGAGAGAGAGAGACGTTATCGCGCGGCGACGTTTTTAGGACTTCGGTCACCGACGGGTTTTGGGTTAGTTGTTTCTCTAGGGACACGTGTCGAGCAGAAGAGATGCGGACTATTTGACCCGACCTGATCAGTGAAGGAGGGTTAATTCTACGCACGCTCCGTTTCCTGATACAGGCTGCAGGGGTGGGGACCGGGTCCAGAGATCCCGATGCTCTGACCTCGGGGTCGGTCATCAAGGTCGGGTGGGACCAAATCACAAACTCAATTTCGGTGGTGGCTCGAAGCACCCACGCTCTCGGGTCGAACGCAGCGTTCTTTGATCCGGCTTGGGTGCTACGTGCACTACAAAACAACTAAACAAGCCTACACCTATAGTGGTTGGAAGTTGAAAAAATCTTGACGACCAGATTAGTGCATACGGTCTGGTAAGGTCTGGCGTGAATGGATGAGAAAACCGACCAGCGACCACACAAATCAAGAAAAAGCATAGCAGGAAGAAGAGCATGGCAGCGACACGGATTAAGACCCTCATAACATAAGCAAATTTAAAATTAGATTGAAAGTTCGTAATTTTTTTTTACAAGAAAATATTTGAGACTAGAATTAAACTTGATGATTTCTTTAGATCAAAAGAAAACACGGAGCAAAATTGGGATAGGATCTAAAGTTTACTTTTTTTAGGACAATAATAATTCGAGACAAAACTGAGACTTTTTTTGGTCAGAAAATTGATACTAATCTCAAGTTTCGGTTTTGTTTCAAGGACTTTGCTACGAACTTCTCCACATAATAGGTGACAACATCGGGTTCTGGAAAATAACATGTTGAGTTATGCATCGAGTCAACCTCAAGATCCACGGAAAAGAGGGTACGAAAAGAAAGAAAGAAAGAAAAAAAGACGTCAACGTCAAGGTTGAAAGTACAAATACCCGCACCGAATGGAATTTTTCTCTTGACCGGGATTCCAAGAACGGCATCGGGTGAGTAACGGGCCTAATGGCCTTGTGTCTCTTACGCAATCAAGTCAAGAAAGGAGTACAGAAAAGAAATGTGCACTGCCCATATCCTTAGCCAGTGCAACCACGAAAATCACAACGTGACAACTAGCAAAAACTATCGCAAAACGAGACTCATGAAATTCTACCGCAAGCAAATATGTACCTTACGAAAGTAATAGAGAGTCAACACCTGAGACAAGGAAAAATCTAAGAACTTTGTGCACGAAAGCACGGAGAGAACCGAGCTTGGACTTGTCACTAGGGTCATCACAAGGGCTTGCTTGAGACTTGATTGAAAAGTAAACTGCCGGAAGGTTTGAAATGATTGTGCTTTATAGCTTCTCCTTGAAGAGATGGCAGCAACAAACACGTCACCCATCGGCAGTCTGAAACACATGATTTTCACAAACTCCTATCCACACAACATCACAGTTTTTCATGTTTCCTTCGAAGCCAAGCATCTACAAACCAGCAAATCACTTCCATACTCGAAACAGAATTCTGTGTTCACCAGTCTCCAATGTACAAATGAAGAATAGCCAAATATCCAAACGCAAAATCACACGGGCTTCTCCCCAGGCAAATAAGAAGGAGACCCACCCTCGACCTGGTTCTTTTTCCTCTGAAAGATGCCGCTAAGATTAGGCATGAGCACCTTCTTCGAGATGGAAGTCTTCTCCTTCTCTAGTTTTTTAACCTCCATAACTTTCTCAGGAAGATTCTGCTTTGGAATCCTAAAATGTCGAGGAGATTGCTCAAATGAATTCTCTGTCTCGGATAAAATTCGGGAAGCGGCTTCAGTAGCCTTTTTCTGTTCTCTTTCACGCCACCTCCTAAGCTCCCCCTCCACTGCTCGCTTAGCCGCTTCAGCCATCTCCGCCCTCTTTAAAGCTGCCTCAGTTTCACACTTCATATCCTCGATCTCTTTATGAGTTGCTTCCAATCTCTTGAGTGCCTCATATTCACTTGCCTTTACAGCTTCCACCTGGGCCAAGGCAGCATCAACCTTCATTTGTCCTAATGTATCAGATTCCTCAACTTTTCGGCTTAGAGATTCAAGCTCTTCTTTGGAGATTGTGATTTTGGCACCAGATTCGGAAGTAGAGGCACGAGCAGCAGTTGTTCTTTCAGATAAATTCTTGATCTGATAGAGCGCCCTAGTTTCTGCAGCTTTGGCTTCTTCTGCTTCTTCGATGGCACTTCTCAGATTCATCTCTGCTTCCTTAAGCATGTCTTTGGTGACTTCAGCTTCCTTTTTTAATGCCTCGGCTTCATTTTTCATCTCCTCTGCTTCCTTACGTGCATTTTCTGTTTCCATTGATAACTGGTGAAGGGTGGCAATCATTTCATCGGAAGCCCCCCTTGCCTTGGATTCTTCAGCGAGGCATGCTTCCAGTTCAGATTTACTCTTTCGAAGCTTGACATGGAGACTACCAACAAGTGATTCTGTTTCTGCTTCCTTTTGCTTGAGCTCTGCTTGTTCTTTCTTTACATTTTCTATCTCCTGCTTAAGAGACTCCAAAAGACTCCTAAGAGAGGTTTCCTCTTCTGCAACCTTCTTAAGTGATCCTTTAGCATCATCAAGTTCTGATGTGACAGTTTTCACAGACTCTAAATCAGAAGCCTTCGCATTTTCCATTTGCTCTTTCAGAGACCCAATCTGGTTCTCTGTATCGGCCAACTGCTCTTCAAGGTCTTTGGCCAGTTGAGGATCAAATTCCTTTTTCAAAGTAAGCAACTTATTTGCTGACTCTTCCAGGGTAGTTTTGCAAGACTGCCTCTGGATGTCCTTCTCTGCAAAAATCTTGGCTTGCTCTTGCTGCGACTGAAGGGTAGCAAGCTTCACTTGCCCAATTGATTCTTGCACGGCTGAAATTTCCTTGGAAAGCTCACCAACTCTCTCCAAGTTTGCTTTGGCTGCATATTCAGCTTCTTGCACTTGCTTGGAGGCAGTAATTTTCATCTCCACTGCCCCATTGCAATCTTGACGAAGGTTCGTCAGCTCTTGCTTTGTAGCATCAAGCTCTGTAATGAGGGTGCTGTAATGTTCTCTGGCACTTTCTAAGTCCTGCTTCCAAGCCCCATCAGTCACAGAAGGGCCACCGTTATTTAATTCTTCAAATTGCTTTGCTTGATTCTTTGCCATCTCTGTTTGCTTAATTGCTAGTGTCTTGGATTCATTCACAGCATTTAGCCTATGGGTAAGATCATCCAATGTTCTCTTAGCCTTCTCAAGTTCCTCAAGTACCTGGGATTTTGTAGTTTCAGCATTCTTCAATTGTTCCTTCAACTTGTTGAGCTCCTTCTGGGCCAGGTGAAGTTGGGTCTCCTTGGCCAATACTCTCTAGAGTGAAACACAAATAGTAGTTAACATAATACAACCTAAAAGAAAGTGCCAATAAGGACATTGATGACCTACTAGTTTATCAAAATAGCAAGCAACAAATCATATCCCAAAAACTGCGATTGAAGAACAAATGACAAAAAGGCTCCATAAGCCAAATGAAACAACCAATCACCATGAACAACAGTGCCTAAGCACGAACTTCATCTTAATAATGTGTTCATGATCTTCTGCTTTCATCTAAATCTAGAGGAAGTAAAGCCAAAACATTCAGCATGTGACACATTAAAACTCTCTCCCGCTACTAACCAGAAGAATCACTAATGCTACACATTTTTCACATGACATAAGCTGACCATGTATTTAAGATCTTTATCTGCAGTCTCCTAAAAACAAGAATATCCAAGTATTTGAGCCATATCCAGAAATCTAGAGGAAGAACTAAACTCAAGAAGAAGATTATCCTTAATTTTGCCAGTCAAATAACGCAGGAGTAAAGAGCTATTCAAGAAATCAATACCTCTTATTCTCGTTAAGCGAGCTTGAATCGGTGCATAGATAGTTTGCAAAAGGAAGGTGAATTTGAGCACTACTTCTGGAGAACGTCAAGGAACATGCAAAGACCAACAGACACCCACACCTAAGATAAAGATTCTGGAGAAAGTTACCGCCTACTTCCATAGTCTGCAGTCAATCTGGATAGAATCTTCATCATACCAGGGGGGAGACAAAAAAAAATGTACAACAATAAAATGGGTATCCCTTTTGTGCTCAAAAGGGGAAAAGGGGCATCTGTCCCAAGACAAGGATTCAGCTAGTCAACATTAAACCCCTCCTAGAAAAGTCTCCACATGTATCCTAATAATCTCAGAAGTAAAAACGTATAGCTCTTAGATCTTTAAGACTGATTGTTCGTTATATGTGCATTTATAAAATTTTGGAACCTCAGAAAACAATCTAAAGAATATATTTCATTACAAAGGATGTGAAGCAATCATGATAGTGGGAGAATCAGCCATGAATGACCTTCCAATAGCTAGAGCTCATATGTCAACGGAAATATAAGCACACCTCAAATAGATGCATGATAACAGTTTTTTTCCCCAGAGAGAGAAGAAGGAACGTAATAACAAAAAGTAGCTGAATCCCTAAAACATTTCCAAGAGCACAGTCATATCAATTTACCTCTGCAGAGAGGGCTTTAGGCTTCTTAATAGAAGGCTTTTCTCCCGAGAAAGCACCTTCACCGAACATAGTCACCGCATCTTTGACAGATTGAAATGGTGCCCTCGTGTCTATCTCCCCCACCTCCACCTTGGGAGAGCCTGTAGTTTTTTGACGATCTTTTGCCACCATTTCACTTTAATATTGCTTGGTTTGTATCTTTGCAAACCACCTGTTTTGTCCAATCATAAAGATATATTAAAAAACCAATTTAGGGTGGTGGAGGACTTAAATGATGGGGAAGAAGAAACCCATGTGATAACTGGCCATTTATGACCCGGGTCGAAAAATAAAATCAAGCCAAAATATCCCCTTCCCAGGGAGAGGCACACTGATGTTAGTCTACCACTAAATAAAGGTATCCTCATCCTAATATCCAGATCACAGTCAAGCAATAACTCTATCAATTTTATGATGCAAGATCGAAATTAGCACTCTTTGTCAAATTCAAAAAGAAGCAAACCATCTCAGACGCGCTAACTACACTACAGCAAACAAAGTCAAATTGAGTCAAATTGTAATAATGAGGGATCGGGCAAACAATTTTATTTTACATCCAAAAGAATCTCTCACTTGCTCATGACTTTGCCCTGCATGACCACAACGAAACCTTGAACGTATCATCTTTCAAAGAGTAGCAACCAAATGACAGCCCACGGGCCAAATGAAACAACATTTAGAATCAGGAATATAAGCAACGGCGAGCATGACAAACACTACAGCATAGACCATAACAAATCACCAATTTCAGCCAATAAACACATACCATCTTTTGTCACTTCAAAGAGAAACGCCAGTCGTGCCGAGAAAGCTACCACTCGCTTCAACACCCCCCCCCCCCCCCCCAAGAAAAAAACAAGTAAAAAGAAAAAAGAAACATCAAAGGCTGACCTTGAATATCAGTCAACGATGAACAATTGCAGCTAAATTACTCATCATCCCACGCGATATATATACTAACTAGCTCACGATGAGACCACAACCACACTGTACAAAACATAGGAGAAGTAAAGTACATGCTCTAAGCTCTATAAAGAAAATGAAAAAAATGAGTTTGCTATAGCGCCTCCCAAGTACAAACCACAAAGATGGACATCTCTCAGCAAGAACTCCTAATTATCCAGAAAAATATTCACCCGCAAAATCTTTAGGGGAAAGAAAGATTGAACCGTCAAAGTGGGAAAAGCAGACATCAACTATTTAACACAGCGCAAAATCAGTCTCAGGACACCGGTCGGAGCAGGTCGCGAGACAGAGGAGGCATAACAAAAAAGAGAGAAATTTCGTGCTAACAAGGAAGACGTCGCTTGTACACTCAATGAATCCGATACACACCTGTAGACACAGTCAATCATGAACACCGAAAAACCTTCAATCGAGAGTATAGCCCAGTCCCTACTTCCAAAGAAAGCAACTAAATGATAACACAATCAACAATACATATATATATATATATATATGAAGTAGCGAAAAGAGAATGACGTCGGCCAAAAGAAAGCGATGCAGAGCTTCAAAGTTCAAGACCATACCTAATGAACTCCAGCCCCCGCGTCCCGAACAGAACAGAAAACTCACGCCATAAACCCTAGAAACGATTCGAAGCCGAGACGAGAGCGACGCTGACGACGTGCCCCCCCCACCACCACGCGCGTCCGACGCGAGCTTTACAAGAAGCGGAAGCCCGCGATCACTCCCAACACCGCGGCTTCCGGCCCCATCACGGCCAAAGAATTGCCTTCCGACGACCTCGACGGAGGAGTCGGAGCCGGCAAAGTCGTGGAAAAAGAAAGAGAGGAAAGAGAAGCTTCCTTCCTCGCCTTCGCGGGGGGAGAGAGAGAGAGGAGCCGGCCGGAGCTTCGGGAAATCGACACAGGACTCGGGGAGACGAAAGCCTATGCGCAGAACAGTGGCCTTTGATTGATCGAATGATTGAACTTCCCGTCCTCAGATGGAAATTCAGAGAGAGAGAGAGAGTTGGTTTGAAAAATCAAAAGCATAGTCAGTAGAGAGAGAGAGAGAGAGAGAGAGAGAGAGAGAAGGGTTTTAGAGAGTGTGAGCTGTGATCAGGTGCGGTAACTTAGCCTGCGCCTTTCCGGTAATAGTCGACCGTAAAATTTGAGGCATGGCTTCATTTCACTGTGAGGAATCTTCGAATAGATCTTCATTTTTTTCATTTTGTGATTTCCTTTTCTATCGTCCGCGTTCCAATCCTTAAGAATACTCCTCGCCAGTCACCACTGGCGCGATTAGTAATATGGCGGGGACCAACAATTGACAGCGATGGTGTGTGTGACGCAACCGGCGATGGCGTCCAGCGACGATGGCAACGTTAGGCAGTTTTTTTTTTTTTTTTATAACTTTTCGGTGTTGAGAAATCTGAAATTGGACTCGTGGTTGTACCTACTGCATGGTAATCCAATTCCCGACTTTTTGAGCAAATCTTATTCAACGTTAAATGCAAAGCTTCGACTTAATTTCTCTTCGGAAAATCTTGTTCTTTTAAGAATTCAAACCAGACGATACTTAAAATCTTTACTATTTTTTCTTTTGACAAATAATCGAAAAGATTTTCAAGTTACCATTTTTAATAGACGGAATCGCGCCTTCTCGACCCACTTAATCTCTTAGTAAATTCATATAAAGGGTATGCGGCTTGACAAATTAGATTCGTAAGAGAATGTTTAGTTTACAGCGGCAACTTCGCTGTGCCAATTGAATCTTACGATTGATTGGTCTGAAATTGTTACTAGTAATTCACATTTTTAATCAAAATTTTGCTCCCGCCGCCGGTGGAATTAGATTTTTCATAAAATCAGAAACACTTTTTTTTTTTTGGTCGGAAAATCAGAAACACTTGGAGCACCAGCACTTTGATAAAAAAGAAAGGAAAGAAGGAGATGCCACGTCAGAAGGCGGCACCGGCCAGAGACAACTCACACGGGTCGCTATAAAAGAAAAGAAAAGTGGACGTGGGTTATAGAGAGAGAGAGAGAGAGAGAGAGAGACTTCGCAGTGGATGAGATGTCCATCGCTTGCATGCTCACATGTCGCGCGGACATCTCCGCCCACGGCCCATTGAGATTTGGACACGTGTCGATTTTTTTAAAATAAAAATATCCAAACCATATCGGTGTTTTTACCCAAAAAAAGAAAAAAAGAAAAAATTCAACTTCAATTTTCATGATATTTGTTTTCTTTTTGCTTGCTTTTCGAAAGTCGCTATAACTTTGTTCCTCGAGCGTCGAAAATAAAATTCATGTGCGTGTATATTTGATTTGTGATTTGGATTATCAAGCTATTTCATGACGGATGCTGTCTATTATACCTGAGCTTTGACTAGAGAATGTCGAGCCCTTGCCGGTGAACGGGCACCCCGCTCACTTTACCTCTCTTTTTCTCTTGATCCGGTAGGGTCAGCCTCTATCATGAAAAAACATGCGCTCGCTCGTCATCCTATTGGCGACTTTTGGCGGCAATGAGCTTGAGGGCCTATTGATACCAAAGAAGTCATAAGTATTTTAGAACAAAATTAAGCTTGGGAGAAGAGATCATTTTGGTGTTATTGAAGTTTCTCCATGCTCAATTATTGAATTAAGTGAGATGGGGAACCTGCGAATAGATACGGCCACGAACCGGTTTGAGCTTGGAACCAACCCATTGACCGGGCACGTCGGTTCCAAATCGAAATCGGCTTGTGCCATAGGGGCCAGTTATGGGTCCCCATTTCGTTGAACCAACAAACTAGCAAGTGCAAAAAAATTAAAACAAAAAGACAATTGCCTTACAACGGTCATACTCCCCCCTTTTCTCTTTCTTAAATAATTTATAAATTATATCCAAACATTATAAATACAACTTCGGTCTCTCTCTTTTTTTTTTCCTCCCAATTTCTCTCAATTCTCTCAATCCGCTTTTCACCCAATTCTCTCAAAAAATGACAAGTGGAAGCAGAAGTAGTGACAAAAGCAAGAACCCAATGAGGGAATCGGACTACCCTCTTGTTCTCGTGATTATGCAAATTGATAATTCGATATTGATGATATCAATATTATTCCCAATGTGGAGCACGTCCCAACACAAGATAGTCTTCATCCTCATACAGGTACAGAAGAAACGTCAACAACAAATGAGCCGAAATGGGAGGTTACATTCGACATATGGGAAACTTCACGAAGAATGAAAGATTTAGTCGCAAAAAAATCATGAAGTAACTTGTAAACATTGTGGTGGTAATATACAAATATACAGGTGGACAATGCTATGGAACATTCAAACGGCATTTTATGGCTAAACATCCAATCCAAGCGTGAATTGATATTAGACAACAACAAATTTCTTGGTATGTCAATTTTAACACTCATCCTTTATTTCGTTATAATGATAAAATTTATAAAGAATAATTGCTGAATGTATTTCAATTGATCATTTATCGTTTAATTTTGATGAAAGATTTGGTTTTAATCATTTTATACAAATTGCATATGTTCCACAAGCAAAACATGTTCCGAGAAATACACTTAAACAAGCAGTTTTTGATATTCATAACAGAGGAAAAAAAGATTTACGAAACTTTTTTTTTTATGAATTTTAATGGACGTGTGCATATAGGTAGTGATATATGAAGTGATCCTTGACCAATTCTGTGACATATTAATTTTTCCTGTCTTTTCGAGACTTATTAATAAGAATATATCTAACGATGTATTTCAGTCGTATCTCGCTCGTATCTGATCAATCTCGAGTTAACTGACCAAAAAGGGAAGGCTAACGCGATATAACGTACGTGGACCTAGGGAACTCGAATAGGAAATGACACTTTGACCATAAGGATTGTCGAATGGACGTTTAGAGCTATGAAAGGCCAATCTAAGAACGGTTAAGGAATGCATTGCTAGCGTTATACAATTGAAGCGTGGGTGATGCCGCTTAACAAATGTATAATTTGTAAATTTTTCCTAAATCGAACAATGACGATCGAGACCGTCGGAACTAATAATAGAACCTCGTAATTACATGATAACCAAGATCGTCATGAATTGACGAGCCCTAAGTGTGATACGAATCAGAGAGTCGATACGCGTAACGTCTACAAAAGTCACCCGTCAGTTCGAGGTAGGTTGGAATCACATCTGACAAAGAAATGATTCATAGACGAGTCTCGAAATTAGAAAATGGAGAATCAAGAATTCTAACATTATAATTGGATTGACCGTCGCCTCATCGAAGAAAATTGAAATTTGAAAAACGACGTTCAGGACGTCGATGGTAAAATTACCATTTTGCCCTCAAGCCTTGACCTTGCCTTAATAAATGGATAAGGGCATTTTGGTCATTTGCAATATCCCATGGCTATCAAAAATTTGAAAAAATGACAGCCCTTGGATGAGCTATTGATTGACATATGGACAAGTGTCAATGGATGCTCAATTGGCATTAAATGGCAACCTTTTAACCTACCATTCTTCATGGTTGACTCTCAAATTTGTGCATACATACCCTTTCCACCCTCATTCTACCGAGAACCTTCACCACCATAGCCATTCTTCTTCTTCTTCTTCCTCTTCTTCACGTCGAGAACAGCTCCATCCCTACCAGCCGCTACCGCTGCCTTTGCCACTTCCGACCGCCACTTCCGGCGACTTTCAGCCGTCTAGCCAGCCACCAACATCCAGCTCAGCCTCTTGCCGACCAGTTCCAACTTGAATCAAGTCATTTAACTCACTGAGGAGTTCCGGCCAGCCATTTTCTCGAGAGTCGACGGAAACCGTTGCAGCTGGAGGTAAGATGCTGTTTGAATTTCATAGGACCTCGAATCGTTTGAATCTTTCGACCAAATTTTGTGACCATCTAAGGAACATATATGCTGAGTTGTGGTAAAAAGTTTGGATGAATTTGATGGAATTTTGACCCTAAATGGGTGATATGTTTGAAGGGCAGAAACTGACCAGTCGTAGGCGTGTGAGAACTGAACCTATTCATGAGCTCTCCGGCGTCGCCTTGAGCTCAAATTTTCGATGAGGTTTTCCAACTCCTAGAACTACATGTTAACAAGTAGATTAGTGGATAAATTGAGGATTTAGAATAGTTTAAGGGCTGATCAAGGGAGGTATGCACAAAATCGAAAATGCCCTGTTTCGGTTCTGTGCAAACCAAATTGTTGAGAGCTGATGGGAGTTGAAATTGAGCTCAAATTTCATCATTGAGATGTACTAGGATGTCGATAAATATGTCGTTGAGGTTATGCTTCATGGATTGGTGAATTGAGTAAGAAAAATTGATGAATTGGATTGATTTCCAATAGGTGCGAGGCTGCCCTGTTTCGGGATTGTTGGACCGAGTGATTGAAGTACTTGGAAAGGAGATTTTTGTTTATTTAAGCCAAAGGTAAAAAGTTTCTAAACCTTGACTAGGAGGGTTGGACTCGATTGGGTGAATTTGGTGTAAATTAGGTTGGTTCTCGTGGATTAGTGTGATTGTCCATTGTGCATCCTCGTGAGATGTCGATGGCTTGAACGCTTGTTGAATACTTGTGCCATGAATTGATTGCCTTCTGTGAGTGATGAGATTGATTGCCTTGCATGCCATAAATATCTAGCTCGATGCTTGAGCTTGTACTCAATCATGAATTTTAAATTGAAATAATATCATGCATGCTTTGAAACCTATGATACCCTGAGACGTGAGACGCGGGGTTGAAATGGCCAATGTCCTGATGCGTTGAGACGCAGGACGAAATTTGATATGTGCCGACACAGGCCTGGAATGAAATTGAAAACCTGATGCGTTTACGCGGGTTTGTCAATGGGATGGTTTGAGGCGCAATTACGCGGACCGAGGCTGAGGCGTTCTAAACTAAGGCATGAATCAAATGGAGGCTTGGAAGGGTGAAAGGTATGACCCGTTTTGGTTATGCGTGCTTAATTTGAATGATGAGATATGATGCCATGGTTATGTGCTTGACGCTCGTATATGTCCATATGTTATTTAATGACTGCTGAAAGCTTCATGTGGTTGTTTGTGCGTTTTGTTCTTGATTGCATTCACCTGAGTGTAAGGTCAGTCTAACCTAGGGTTAGGACTTGTCTTACTGAGATGTAAATCTCATCCCGTTGCGAGATCATATTTTCATATCCTAGACCGTGAGAATGTTGCCAATCAGACTAGATGACCCGAAGGAGATGTCCGCGTATTTTGAGGAGTTCCCAGACGGGCGGGGAACCGTGTGCATTAGGAAGTGTACTATAATCTGGGTTGATGATGGTGAAAAGAGCTGGAAACCTCATAGATTCGATGCTTGATTTTGAAGGGTAAGGGAGGTTACTACTGGACCACTAAAGTCCTCTGAGGTACCCCGTAGGGTTATCCCTAGTTGGTGTCATCCCACTCGAGATTCTGTGGAGGTCGAGAGTCAATAGCTGGTTCGAGGAACATTCCCGAAAGGACCCCAACCCTAGAAGATACCGACGAGATCATTGAGATCGAAGCCTTCAAGGACGACCTAGTGGAGCAGTCAGCAGACGAGACGATAGAGGATACCATAGAGGTACGCTTGGAGAGTTTCTCGGGGTATGAGCCTACTGAGGATGCCAAAGAGACTGACAACTCCAGCAACTCGACTTAAGGGTTTCCATTTTATAGACTATTATTTTGCTGAAGATCTCGATGGTCCGTTTTCTTTGGAGATGTTAATGGTTGTCTTTTGAGTTGATCCAATTACCCCTACCGATTAGCAGGATTAGTCTACCAGCGCTTTTGTAAGAACTCGTAGAAGTTTATGTATAAATGGAATTATGATGTTCTTGCTATTCATGTCCCCGCTAATGTTTGTACGGAGGAATTTATGTTATTGCTTCCGCATGCGAATGATTTTTTTTTTTGCATCTCTCAATTTATGAATCATAGGACTCGAGAGTATACTCGCAGGAAGTCGCGCGCTGCTGTGCCTAGGGCGCGAGGCGTGACATCCCGCCTTACTTGGTATCAGAGCTAGGTCAACTCGATCCAAATTAATTGAGGATTGAAATGATAAGGAGAATTAAGTTGGGACAGAACGAGTAGCGAGACCTTAAGAAACTTATTAGAATAAGGCACGAGATGCATGGCATATGACTTAGCGCATGTGATTGACATTGGTCCTGACAAGATTGTGGTGATTTATGAGGATTCAGTTCCATGTTTAGCGTTGAAAGTCATTTCTAGATCTTGGTTTACCGAGTAAATGAGAATGGCTAGTTCTGGTGAACCGTTGAAGTGGATAGAATGGGGTAATGATCACGGACTGTTCAGTGAAGTGCCTTTGAAATTAGTTGTGTGGAAGTTTGTTATGTTATGACTGTTTCCGTTAATGCATAGTTTGGTAACTCTGGACTTGGTTGGATTTGTGGTGGTCCAAGCTTAGTGAAAGCATACAAGAATGAGTAATCCACCTAGAAAACCTGGAAGACCTAGGAGCGGAACCTCTAGTTCGAGGCCACTTGTAGCGGAAGACTCGAGAATGGACGGAGTACTGAGGGCATTCGAAAGGATTGGCGACCTTATCGATAGGTAGACCTAGAATAGGGATGCTGCCATAGCTCAAGCGGTGGGAGCCGCAATAGCTGTTGTCAACGCCAATAACGATAATAATGGAGGCAATGAAAACAATGGCGGTCATGGCTAGGGCAATGAGGTAGGGAATGCCCATCAGAAAGTTGTTGTGGCTACGCAGATGGGCCAACTAGTCGAACAATTTATCAAGTTGAAGCTAACCTAGTTCGATGGGATTGGAGACCCCGAACTAGCACCAAGATTGATCGAGAAACTGAAAAAGACCTTTGGAGTACTGAGGTGCACAGATGAGGAAAATGTACTGTTAGCAGTGTACCAATTGGAAGGAACTGCTAATGACTGGTGGGTTGCCACCAAGAATGGAATCTTTTTGGAAGGGGTAGCCTTGACCTGGAATGCCTTTACTACGGCCTTCAATGACAAGTACTTCTCCGAGACGGCTCGAGAAAGGAAGCAAGTAAGGTTCTTGCAACTATGTCAAAATCATCTGACCGTAGACCATTACGAAGCTGAGTTCTCCAAATTGTCAAGGTACACGCCTCGATCGATAGAGGATACCCTAGAGAAGGCGCGGAGATTTCAGGATGGACTGAGGCCTGAGCTTCGCAGCCAGATGATAGCTCTGAACTTGAGGACTTACAAGGAAATATATGAACGAGGACAAATGATTGAGAGAGATGTGAAAGAGAGAAATGCTGCATCTGGATTGCGATTTAGTTCATTCAGAGACAATCGCCAGGTTAGTAAAAGACCGGTGACTGGCAATAGACGCTTCGTCCCTCCGATAAGAAAGAACATTGTGAAGTCGCCGAGCCCAATGAACTGGAGTTGCAGCCTCTGTGACAGAAGGCATGGTAATGGACTTTGCCCGGCAAGGAATGGAGCATACTTCAAGTGTGGTCAAATGGGCCATCAGATGAGAACTTGCCCGAATCAAGCTCCAATGACTAAACCTCAATGGCAACGACCACAGGCAGAACCGTCAACAACCACTCCACGGAATGATCAGAATCGACCCCCAGCTCAGGGAAGATTCTATGTAGTGGCACGCAAGGAAGTGAAACAAGCACCAGACGTGGTCACAGGTACGGTTTATTTGTGTGACCAAGATGTTTATGCTTTGTTTGATCCTGGCGCATCACACTCATTTGTGTTTGCTCGGTTTGCTAATTTGGTTAATATGAAATTGAAACCGTTGAGTGTGATTCTGCATGTTGCCATCCCGTTGAAGGATAATGTGCTGATTTCGTTAGGCTGCGCTGATTGTGAAATCGTAATTAGAAGTAGTAAAAAGAGTATTGACTTGGCTGTGTTGCCCATGTATGACTTTGATGTGATTATAGGAATGGACTAGTTGGGTAAGCAAAGGACGGTAGTTGATTGTGGTAGTAAGATAATCCGTTTCTATCAAGAAGGTTGTCCTAGTTTTGAATTTATGGAAAGTCGAGGAGGAACCTCGATTCCTTTAGTCTCGTCTCTTGAAGCGACAAAACTGATGACTGAAGGATGTCAGGCGTACTTAGTCGCAGTTATGGACATGACTATCGAGGAGCCTAACTAGAAAGTATTTTGGTAGTGCGTAAGTTTCCTGACATTTTTCCCCAAGAGGCCAGGGTTGTCATCAAAACGAGAAATAGAATTTGTGATTGAGTCAGCTCTTGGAATGGAGTCGATCTCGAAGGCACCCTATAGGATGTCCCTATCAGAACTAAATGAGTTAAATGTGCAAATGCAAGAATTACTGGACAAAGGATTTATTCGACCAAGTGATTCACCATGGGGAGCGCCGGTGTTGTTTGTGAAGAAAAAGGATGGGTCCTTGCGTTTATACATCGACTACAGACAGTTGAATTAAGTAACTGTAAAGAATAAGTACCCATTGCCGAGGATTGATGACTTATTTGACCAATTGCAAGGAGCTGCAGTATTCTCAAAAATTGACCTAAGGACCGGGTATCATCAGTTGAGAATTAAGAAAGAAGACATACCTAATACCGCTTTTAGGACAAAGTATGGTCATCACGAATTCACCGTAATGCCTTTTAGACTGACCAATGCTCCAGCCGCATTCATGGACTTGATGCATCGGGTGTTCAAGGAATTCTTGGATATATTTGTCATAGTCTTTATTGACGATATACTGATTTACTCAAAGAGTAACGAAGAACACGAAGAGCATCTGAGGACCGTCTTGCAGACCCTAAGGGAGCACTCGCTTTACGCTAAATTTAGCAAATGCGAGTTCTAGTCGAATAAAGTGGCATTTCTTGGCCATGTGGTATATGGAGAAGGAATTGATGTGGATTCTACGAAGATCAAAGCCGTTATGAATTAGCCTAAGCCTACTACGGTCACGAAAGTCCGAAGTTTTTTAGGATTGGCATGGTATTACAGACGCTTTGTGGAGAAGTTTTCATCCATGGCTATTCCACTAACGAGATTGACTAAGAAAGAAACTAAGTTTGAGTGGACAGACAAGTGTGAAAGGAGTTTTCAGGAGTTGAAGTATCGGTTAACGACCGCACCGATATTGACGATCCCATCGGGACTTGGAGTCTATGAGATATACAGCGATGCTTCGCTAAAAGGACTAGGATGTGTGCCAATGCAACATGGAAGAGTGGTTGCCTATGTGTCCCGACAACTAAGGCCGCATGAGATGAACTATCCAACTCACGATTTGGAATTGGTAGCAATTATTTTTACTCTGAAGATCTGGAGACATTATTTGTGTGGTGAAAAGTTTCAAATTTATACAGATCACCAGAGCCTAAAGTATCTAATTTCTCAGAAGGAACTGAACATGAGACAACATCGATGGATGGAGCTGCTTAAGTATTATGATTGCGACATATTATATCATCCTAGGAAAGCGAATCGAGTTACGGATGCGCTCAGTCGGAAGTCTAGTATTGCCTGTCTACTAGTGAAAGGATGGTCGTTATTTGAAAATTTGAGGGATTCTGAATTCAGATTTGAAGTGTGTCAGTTATCCAGTTTGATGGCCACATTGAGAATAGAACCTGAGATCCAGGAAAGGATAAAGCCTTACAGTTTACGGACCTGAAAATTCAAAAAAATCCTAAAAATGGATGCTACGAATAGAAAACCAGAGTTCCAAGTGTTAGAAGACGAAATTTTGAAGTTTCGGGGGCATCTATGCTTACCAAAGGACGAAGAGCTTATAGAAATGATTTTATCGGAGGCTCACAAAAGCAATTATAGTATCCACCTAGGTAGCATGAAAATGTATCAGAACTTGCATCAACATTATTGGTGGAACGGGATGAAAGTAGATATAGCGAAGCATGTGGCGAAGTACTTGACATGCCAGCAGATGAAGGAACAACACTGTAAGCCTGGTGGATTGTTACAGCCGTTAGAGATTTCTGAATGGAAATGGAAACACGTGACTATGGACTTTGTCATGGGACTACCAAGGAGTCAGAGAGGCCATGATTCTATTCGGATAGTCGTGGACCGATTAACCAAGTCTGCACATTTTATTCTTGTGCGAAAAGATTTCGCGATGGATAAATATGTTGAATTGTATATGCGGCAGATAGTGAGACTACATAGAGTACCCGTGATAATTACATCGAACAAAGATCCAAAGTTCACGGCGAACTTCTGGAAGAGTCTTCAAGATGCCATGGGAACTCAATTACAATTTAGTACGGCATACCATCCACAGACGAACGAACAATCGGAGTGGACAATTCAGACGCTCGAGGATATGTTACGAGCATGTGTTATAGACTTCAAAGGTGGATGGGATGATGATCAGTTACATCTGATAGAGTTCGCATATAACAACAGTTATCAGCAAAGTATTCGAATGGCACCTTTTGAAGCGCTCTACGGAAGAGCTTGCAGGATCCCGATTTACTGGGACGAGGTTGGAGAAAGAAGTATTAAAGGCCTAGAGTTGGTAAACCAATCGGTGGAAAAGGTAAAGATAATCCGGAATAGACTAAAAACAACACAGAGTCGTCAAAAAAGTTATGCGGATAAACGACGTTTGGAGTTTCAAGTAGGCGATCATGTTTTCCTTAAGGTGTCGCCAATGAGAGGATTATCTCGATTTGGAAAGAAAGAAAAACTAAGTCCAAGGTACGTAGGACCTTCTGAGATTTTGGAACGAATTGGGACATTAGCCTATAGGCTTGCCTTACCGCCTAACTTGTTCTAAGTACATAATGTCTTCCATGTATCAATATTACGGAAATACGAGCTGGACCTGACGCATGTACTGGATTACGAGGTTATCGAAGTGGATAAAAGAGTATCCTACGTAGAAAAACCAGTCAGGATCGAAGATTGAAAGGAGCAGATTTTAAGGAATAAGACGATTCCATTAGTCAAAGTTGTTTGGAAGCACCATGGAACCGAAGGAGCTACGTGGGAGAGCGAGGAAACGATGAGGCGTCAATACCCCCATTTGTTTGAGTAACCGGGTTTATTGTAAATTTCGAGAACGAAATTTTTGTAAGGGGGAAGAGTTGTTACATTCTGACTTTTCCTATCATTTCGAGACTTATTAATGAGAATATATCTAACGATGTATTTCAGTCATATCTCGCTCGGATTTAATCAATCTCTAGTTAAATGACCAAAAAGGGGAAGGCCAACGCGAGACAAGGTACGTGAACCTAGGAAACTCGAATAGGAAATGTCATTTTGACCATAAGGATTGTCGAGGGGATATTTAGAGCCATGAAAGGCCGATATAAGAACGATTAAGGAATGCATTGCTAGCGTTATACGATTGGAGCGAGGGTGATGCCGCTTAACCAATATATAATTTGCAAAATTTTTCTAAATCGAACAATGACGATCGAGACTGTCAGAACTAGTAATAGACCCTCGCAATTATATGACAACTAAGGTCGTCATGAATTGACGAGCCCTAAGTGTGATATGAATCACAGAGTCGATATGCATGACGTCTACTAAAGTCGTCCGTCAATTCGGGATAGGTTGGAATCACATCTGATAGAGAAATGATTCAGAGACGAGTCTCAAAATTAAAAAATGGAGAATCAAGAATTCCAACATTATAATTGGATTGGTTGTCGCCTCTTGAATAAAATTGGAATTTGAAAAACGACGTTCCGGACGTCGAGAGTAAAATTACCATTTTGCCATTCAAGCCTTGGCCTTGCCTTAATAAATGGATAAGGGTATTTTGGTCATTTGCAATATACCTTGGCTGCCAAAAATTTGAAAAAATGACAGCCCTTAGATGGGCTATTGATTGACATATGGACAAATGTCAATGGATGCTCAATTGGTATTAAATGGCAACCTTTTAACCTATCATTCTTCTTAGTTGACTATCAAATTTGTGCATGCACACCCTTTCCACCCTCATTTTGCCGAGAACCTTCACTACCATAGCCATTCTTCTTCTTCTTCTTCCTCTTCTTCACGCCGAGAACAGCTCCAGCCCGACCAGCCACTGTCGCCGCCTTCGCCGCTTCTGACTGCCACTTTCGGCGACTTCCAGCCGTCGAGTTGGCCACCAACATCAAGCTCAGCCTCTTTTCGACCAGCTCCAACTAGAATCAAGCCATTTAACCTACTGAGGAGCTCCGGCCAGCCATTTTCCCTAGAGTCAACGGCAACCGTCACAACTGTAGGTAAGCTACTGTTTGAACTTCGTAGGACCTTGAATCGTTTGAATCTTTCGGTTAAATTTTGTGGACATCTAGGGCACATATATACTGAGTTGTGGTAAAAAGTTTGGATGAATTTGATGGAGTTTTGACCCCAAATGAGTGATGTGTTTGAAGGGCAGAAATTGACCGGCGGTAGACGTGTGAGAACCGAACCTGTTCGTAGGCTTTCTGGCATCACCTTGAGCTCAAATTTTCGGTGAGACTTCCTAACTCCTAGAACTACATGTTAGCAAGTAGATTAGTGGATAAATTAAGGATTTAGGATAGTTTAAGGGCTGATCAAGGGAGGTATGTATAGAACCGAAAATGTCTTATTTCGATTCTATGCAAACCAAATTGTTGAGAGCTGATGGGAGTTGAAATTGAGCTCAAATTTCATTGTTGAGACGTATTAGGATGTCGATGAATATGTCGTTGAGGTTTATTGTGACATTCTAATTTTTCTTATCATTTCAAGACTTATTAATGAGAAAGTATCTAACGATGTATTTCAGTCGTATCTTGCTCGGATCTAATCAATCTCGAGTAGACTGACCAAAAGGGAAAAGCTAACGCGACACAAGGTACATAGACTTAGGGAACTCAAATGGAAAATGGCGTTTTGACCTTAAGGATTGTCAAGGGGACATTGAGGGCCCTAAAAGGCTGATCTAAGAAAGATTAAGGAATGCGTTGCTAGCGTTATACGATTGGAGCGCGGGTGATGCCACCTAACCAATGTATAATTTGTAAAATTTTCCTAAATCGGACTGTGACGATCAAAACCATTGGAACTAGTGATATACCCTCACAATTACATGACAATCAAAGTCGCCATGAATTGACGAGCCCTAATTATGATATGAATCACAGGGTCGGTACGCGTAACGTCTGCAAAAGCCGCCTGTCAATTTGAGATAGGTTGGAACCACGTCTGATAGAGAAATGATTCAGAAACGAGTCTCAAAGTTTGAAAATGGATAATCAAGAATTCCAACATTTCAATTGGATTGGCCATCACCTTATCGAAGAAATTTAGAATTAGAAAAACGACGTTTTGGACGTTGAGGGTAAAATTATCATTTTACCCCTCAAGCCTTGGTCTTGCATTTATAATTAGACGAGGGCATTTTGGTCATTAACACACCCCCATAGCTGCCGAAAATTTGAGGGATTGAGAGCCATTGGATGAAACATTGATTGACCCTTGGACAAGTGTCAAAGGATTAAACCTTGATGTTGATTGAATCACATTTTAACTTACCATTCAAACATGGTTAACTCTTGAAATTGGGTATACCTCACTCTCTCTCCCTCAATCAGCCAAAACCCCCATCTTCTTCTGCCATTTTCTTCTTCTTCCTTTCGGCCGAGAGAGCTCCAGCCGAACAGATTCTGTCGCCGTCGTCGCCACTTCTGACCGCCACCTCTAGCCATTGCCTGGACTCGAGCCGACCACTAACCCCTTCCTCATCCTCTTGCCGACATCCTCCAAGTGGAATCAGGTCATTTGACCACTAAGGAGTCTCGGCCGGCCATTCTCTCGGAAGTTGACGAAAACCGTCGCAACTTGAGGTAAGCCACTATTTAGACTCCGTAGGACCCCAAAACCTTTGATTCTTTCGGCCAAATTTTGTGGACATCTAGAGGACACATAGACTAAGCTGTGGTAAAAAGTTTGGGTGAATTTGATGAAGTTTTGACCCTAAATGGGTCTTGTGTTTGAAGGGTAGAAAACTGACCGTCGGAGGACTTGGAGGAAGCGGCACCGTTCATGACTTTTCGGCATCGCCTTGGCTTCAAACTTTCGGTGAGGCTCTCTAGCATCTAGAACTAAGTATTAGCAAATATATTGATGGATAAATTAAGGATTAAGGTTGATTTATGGGCTGATTAGTTGGGAACTAAATAGAACCGAAAAATGCCTTGTTCGATTCTGTTCATGCCGCGATCATAGGAGTTGTTTGGGATTCAAATGAGCTCAAATTTCATCATTGAGATGTAGAAGGATGCCAATTTATATGTCAATGAGGTTCACGCTTCATGGATTGATGAATTGAGCAAGGAAAATTGACGAATTGGATGAATTTTCTTAGGTTGCGCAATTGACTTGTTCTAGGCTGATTGGACCGAACCATTGAAGTGCTTGGAAGGAGAATTTTGTTAAATCAAGCTTGAGGTATGGAGTTTCTAAAGCTTGACTAAGAGGATTGGACTCAATTGGAGAAATCGAGTGTGAATTAGGTTGATTCTTGGGGGTTTGTGGGATGATTGTCTATTGTGCGTCTTGGAGAGATATAAATGGCTTGAATGCTTAACAATGCTTGTGTCATGGAATGATTATCGCATTTGAATGTCGAATTTAATTGCCTCGCATGTCATTGATGTGTTGCTCGTTGCATGAGTTTGAAATTGGGCATGTGTTATGAATTGAAATGAGCATGTGGCATGTCTGAGAAATTGTGACACCCTGAGGCATTGAGACACGAGGTTGTGTGGATAGATACCTTGAGGCGCCGAGGCGTGGGGTTTGAATGGAACGATACCCTGAGGCGTATGAGACGCGGGGTTGAGATGGCCATAGTCCTGATGCGTTGAAACGCGGGACGAAGTTTGAGATGTGTCGATGCAAGCCTGGAGTGAAATTAAAAATCTGATGCGTTTACACGGGTTTGTCAAGATGATGGTCTGAGGCGTATTTAGCGGACCAAACTTGAGGCGTTCTGAACGTAGGTGAGAAAATGAGGAGGATTGGAAGGGTGGAGAGTGTGATTTGGCATGGCAATGTGTGTTTGATTCTAGTGATGTGGTATGGTGCCATAATTGCATGCTTGACACTCATTTTATCCGCATGTTATATAATGACTGTTGAATATTTCATGTGATTACATGTGCGCTTGCCCTTGATTGCATTTGCCTGAGTGTACGGTCAGCCTAACCTAGGTTAGAACCTACCTTACTGAGATGTAATTTCACCCCGTTGTGGGACCCTATTTTTTTCAAATCCTAGGCCGTGAGAATGTTTTCAATCAGGTTTGGCCACCCGAAAGAGATGTCGGTGCATTTTGACGAGTTCCCGGACGGACAAGGGACAATATATGTTAGGAAATGTACCGTAATCTGGGTCGATGAGGGTGGTAGCAGTTGAAAGCCTTATAGGTACGAGGCCTGATTTAGAAAGGTATGAGATGTTTCTACGGGATCATTGAAGCACACTGAGGTACCCCGCGGGGTAATCCCTAGCTGGTATCATCCCGCTCGGGATTCGGTGGAGCCCGAGGGTTCAGTAGCCGGCTCGAGGAATGTTCCTGAGAGGACCCCGACCTTGAAGGACACTGACGAGGCCATCGAGATCGAGGCTACCGAGGACGATCAGGTGGAGCCGTCAGTTGATGAGACACTCGAGGACACCATGGAGGTTTGCTCTAAAACTTCTCGGAATACGAGCCATCTGAGGATGCTGAGGAGATTGACGATTTCAATAGCTCGACTTAGGAGTTTATGTACTTCTGGTCTAATGTTTTGATGATGACCTCAATGCCTGTTTCTTTGGAAGATGTGATGATCCGATTTTGTATTGACCATGTCACCCCTACTGATCAGCTGGTTTAGCTTGCCAGCGCTTTTGTCTAAACAGGATAGGAGGTTATGTATATTACTGGCGTTCTCGTTACCCTAGTCCTTTTTATTATTGTATGGAGGAGTTTGTATATTATCGCTTCTGTTTGCTATCAATATGGTTCATCTCTCGACCTATGTGAATCTTGAGACCTCGAGAGAGAGTTTATGCTTACAGGAAGTCATGCGTTCGTGCCCGGGGCGCGGGGGCGTTCGTGCTCGGGGCGCGGGGGCGTTCGTGCCCGGGGCGCGGGGCGTGACATTTATGCTTCATGGATTGGTGAATTGAGCAAGAAAAATTGATGAATTGAATTGATTTCCAATAGGTGCGAGGCTGCCCTGTTTCAGGATTGTTGGACTGAGTGATTGAAGTACTTGGAAAGGAGATTTTTGTTGATTTAAGCCAAAGGTAAAAAGTTTCTAAACCTTGGCTAGGAGGGTTGGACTCGATTGAATGAATTGGGTGTGAATTAGGTTGGTTCTCGTGGATTATAATATGATTGTCCATTGTGCGTCCTCGTGAGGTGTCGATGGCTTGAACGCTTGTTGAAAACTTGTGCCATGAATTGATTACCTCTTGTGAGTGATGAGATTGATTGCCTTGCATGCCATAGATATCTAGCTCGATGCTTGAGCTTGTACTCAATCATGAAGTTTAAATTGAAATAATGTCTGGCATGCTTTTAAACCTATGATACCCTGAGGCGTGAGACGCGAGGTGGTATTGAATTGTACCTTGATGCGTTGAGACGCAAGGTTGAAATGGCCAATGTCCTGATGCGTTGAGATGTGGGGACGGAATTTGATATGTGTCGACACGGGCCTGAAATGAAATTGAAAACCTGATGTGTTTACGCGGGTTTGTCAATAGAATGGTCTGAGACGTAATTACGCGGACCGAGCCTGAGGCATTCTAAATGCGGGCGTAAATCAAATGGAGGCCTGGAAGGGTGAAAGGTGTGACCCGTTTTGGTTATGCGCGCTTAATTTGAACGATGAGATATGATGCCATGATTGTGTGCTTGACGTTTGTCTATGTCCATATGTTATTTAATGACTACTGAATGCTTCATGTGGTTATTGTGCATTTTGTTCTTGATTACATTCACCTGAGTGTTCGGTCAGCCTAACCTAAGGTTAGGAACTGTCTTACTGAGATATAAATCTCACCCCGTTGCGGGATGACATTTTCATATCCTAAACCGTGAGAATGTTGTCGATCAGACTTGGTGACCCGAAGGAGATGTCCACGTATTTTGAGGAGTTCCCGAACGGACGAGGAACCGTGTACGTTAAGAAGTTTACTGTAGTTTGGGTCGATGAGGGTGGAAAGAGCCGGAAGCCTCATAAGTTCGAGGCTTGATTTCGGAGAGTATAGGAGGTTACTATTGGACCACTGAAGTCATCTGAGGTACCCCGTAGGGTTATCCCTAGTTGGTGTCATCCTACTTAGGATTCTGTGGAGGTCGAGGGATCAGTAGCTGATTCGAGGAATATTCCCAAGAGGACCCCAACCTTGAAAAACGTCGACAAGGTCATTGAGATAAAAGCCTCTGAGGACGACCTGATGGAGCAGTCAGCAGACGAGACGATGGAGGATACCGTAGAGGTACGCTCGGAGACTTTCTCGGAGTACGAGCCTACCGGAGATGCCGAGAAGACTGACAACTCCAGCAGCTCGACCTAGGGGTTTCCGTTTTCTTGACTATTATTTTGCTGAAGACCTCGATGGTCCGTTTTCTTTGGAGATGTTAATGGTTGTCTTTTGAGTTGGTTCAGTTACTCCTACCGATTAGTAGGATTAGTCTACCAGCACTTTTGTAAGAACTCGTAGGAGGTTATGTATAAATGGAATTATGGTGTTCTTGATATCCATGTCCCCGCTAATGTTTGTATGGAAGAATTTATGTTATCGCTTCCGCATGCGAACGATTTTTTTTTTCATCTCTCGATTTATGAATCTTGGAACTCGAGAGTACGCTCACAGGAAGTCGCGCGCGACTGTGCCCGGGGCGCGGGGCGTGACAAATTCACTCTTATATGGATATAACATATCACTGGATAAATGATTATTAAAATATTAAAAAATATATATTTCATTTAGAGTTTTTGATGACAGACATATGGAAAATAATTTTTATAGAATAATTAGGAAAATTCTAGAAGAATATTATTTTCTTAATAAAATTTTTTAGTTGATTTTGATAATGTCATAGTAAATACCGCTTCAATTACTAATTTAAAAAAGATTTGTAAAATTACTTTTTGTGGACAAATTTTTCATTTTAAATTTATGTGTACAATATGGTTTAAAAACTCTTCATGTTTTTCTCAACTCAATAAAAACAACAATTCAATTTTTTATAGAAACATCCCTAAATTATGAAAGAATTGTGTAGATTTTGTAAAGCAAATAGAAAAGATCGAAAAGGTTTTCAAGAGATGTTCCAAATTATTAGAATTCTACTTATGAGTTGCTTAACGAATCTTTTACATATAAATATTTATTATGTACATTTATTTTGGATAGTATTACTCAGATAAATTTATTCCCACGAGACTGAAATATTTCCAATTATTTTTAGATAAAAATTTAATGATTCAACTTATACTTTATCGAGTGTGTATTATCCTACTACGCATTTATTTTTAATAGATTGTATTAATATTGTTGGAGTTTTAGAAGAAAATGAAAATGATGATAAATTATGTGACACTATTATAGCAATGCCAACAAAATGGTTACATTATTATAGCGAAATTCTTATTATTTATTTAGTTGCTTGTGTATTTGATCAATGTACAAAATTAGAAGGTTTAATTGATTATATGGATACGAATTATGAATGTTTACATTTAGATGAAACGGTAAATGTTATAACTATGTAGAAAGTGGTTAAAAAAGCAATAGTAGAATTATATAATGAATTTTGTAGTAAATATAATTTGGGTGATAGTAGATATTCTCAATCTAGTGACATACAAAGCGGAGACCCATGTAAAATTAGTAGAGGGTACAAACTTCTATAGAATATGGAAAAAAAAAACAGGAGCAATAGGAAACATTTTTAAATAGAGAGTTATATAACCATTTATTTTGAGTTTGTTGAATTTGAAAGCGACACAGATTCACAATTCAAGATTGGTGGAAGAGGCATTCAACCTAATTTTTAATTCTTTCTCTCATTGTAAAATAAGTTTTAGTAATCCCTTGTTGAGCAAACATTTAGCATTGGAGGTAATATTTTGGACAAACGACGTTCGAAATTAGCTCCGAGTTTGGTGGAAGCTCACGCTTGTGTCGATGATTGAGTAAAGTCTCAATTTTGACAATAAGAGATAAATTGCAACCATGTAGCCGAATTTTTTTATGATAAAGATACCACCATCAAGAATATCTGTACCAAAACGGGTAGCAACGATTGACGATGAGGTAAGTATGGAGTATCAAAGATAAAAGAACTACACGAGTTTTGATTTTCTTATCCTAAGAAGATATATAAGTGCTTAATGATAATTAAACCCCTTCTCCCTCCCTTTTTTCCAATCAAATTTGATTACAATTTGTATTTAATAATTTATTATTTTATAATTTGATAATATATTGTTTTATTTCATAATTTATTATTTAAAATTAAATTAAAAAACCGTAACTAGAATTGACGATTCCATTTTCGATTTTGAACCATAACCGAGTTCCAAACTGACCCGAAACCGAAACCGCCAGTTCAAAATCGAAACCGAAACCGCCCATTAAGGTTCCGGTTTCGGTTCAACCGGAACAACCGGAACCGGTGAGTGGCCATGTCTACTTGCGATACTCAATACTGGTAAGTCTGGGATGATATTAGTATAGTCTCCTCCATTGAAGTTCACGTGACTAAGAACGTCGGGCCCCACGCAATCACGTGCCGCATTTTTTAAAGACCGGAAACGAAGTAAACCAACCCGGACGGTGAACGTAAAACCTTCGAGATCGAAATCTGCGAGCTCGAAGCACGCACGAGAAGGTGGCTTCCTCGACCTTCATTTTACGTCTTTCCTCGTCGCCTCTCGAGCTCCGTACCGTCGCGGTTGCTGCATCTTCGAGCCCGCTTCGCCCCGATTTGCTTCGAACGAGTTCTAAGGTAGACACCCATTCTCTCTCTCTCTCTCTGCCAACGTGTTTCGATCTGTCCAGTGCTTCCCATTAATCATCCGTTGGTTGCCCATTTTGCTTTTGAGTTTTCTTTTTTTTTTTTTCTTTTTTTTTTCGCTTGAAGCTTTTCGTCCCAAGTCCCCAGCTCAGCGAATTACGAATCTGATATCCGTGGACATGTGCATCTCTTTTCGATGGGTTGGACGCACGCGGTTTCAATTGGGTTATCTTCGTTTTGTTTTGTTCTTTCAACAAGTCGTTGATAAGCTGATGACTTGGGATTTTTTTTGTCCTTTTCAATTTGAGGCTTGAATTGTATGTGTCATCGTGGTTTGATTAGTTGCCTACTATCTAGAGCTTGGTTGGATTGTTTTTTAGCCGTTTATTAATGTTGTGAAGGTAGAATTTGCAAGTAGTCTTGCCTCTGGGTTCGTCTGTTCTCTTGTCTGGTTTCTGGATTATGAAATGAACAAAAGATTTTTTAAGATGTTTCAAGAATTTTCTGGGAATATGTAAGGTCTTTCCAGCTCCATTTGTTTGGGTTTCACTTATGCAAAAAATATGAGACTGTGAATCCATGTTCACCAGCACTACGGTTGTTGAATTTTCGTAATTGCCATCCTCAGCAGCTGAATTGGGTTTCACTGTAAAATATTTTCTTCCTTTAGTTTAGGACTCTCTAGATTCTATTGCCCGATGTGCTGTTTTGAGATGTCCCATATTCAATTAGCAGATGGGTTATCCATTGTTCCGGCATGTCCTTGTTGCAATGCTGGCGCTGTTCTCAAGCCTCCGAGCTGTGTCCGGGATTAGATTTGTCATCGACAGGGAGGAGTGCTTCTCTCACAATGTTGAATATGATGGGGATACAGTGCACGTTTCTTTTGTTGTGATCAAGTCCGACTCATCTTGGCATTATAGCGAAGATGGTGTCGATCTTCTGGTAAGCTTGATATAAGCTTCTCGGTATGGCTAATTTTTTTTGTTATATTAATTACATGATCGTGTTCTGAACTAGATTGGCTGTGATGTCATCTCTCTCTGGTGTGCACAAGTATTGATATGCATGTGCACCTTTGCCTGATGCTTTAGAGTGAAGGGCTAATCTGACTGCTCAAATTCAGGTGGTTGCATATTATAGCAACTGGGATGGCACCGGATAACATTGCAGGATGTAGATGCCCCACCACTCTACGGACATTCATTCTAGATCTGGTCAATAATATATGCACATAAACAGATAAAATTTTTCCTGCATATGATGCTGGAATCGATGGTGGATCTGAAATCTTTTGGGTTCAGACATAATTTGTTGTGTGGGTGAAGTTTGTTTTGTGCTGATGGCTCTGTTTTTTGGATTTTAAGAGGTAGAAATAGAAAAGAGTACATATCTGGTGTTTCTTGGCAAGTTACCTGTCTCATATTTACAAACCCGATGCAAAGCTTGGAGCCAAAACTGAGAAAGGTGTCTTATAGTAGTTCAGTCCTTACACTAGCACCATATGTGTCAAGGCCCCTCCAAATCACTCTCTCAAAGAATTTTGTATTGCTGGATAACTTATTTGTTTGATTTTAACCCTAGGTAGTCTATTGGCACGAAGAATCCGACAACATAAACTGAGAAAAGGGTCTTTTGCAGCATTGAATTTTTGGAAAATCGATTTCCCATGTATGCTACACGTAGACTTTTCAGTAGTTTTTTCTCGTCGTGAAGTGTTTTATTACACAGGATAGGATATAATAGGTTCATGCGAACAAAAACTACAAAAGATGATTGATATTGAAAGTTGACAATTTCTTTATGGGTTTCCCATCTCTTATATTTTCCATGAGTGGCTTCTGTCTGTGTTTCTCATTCATGTGCAAGTGCCATTGCCAATTGGTGATCTTTCACTTTTCTTGAAATTGTTAGGTGAAGGGACCTTCTGGTGATCAGATCCAAGACTTTCACAACAAGATAAGCGAGAAGTTTGAGTTTGTCGCTTATCGTAAAGGAGTCCACCGTTTCTGTTTCACTAACAAGTCTCCTTATCATGAAACCGTCGACTTCGATGTGCATGTTGGGCACTATTCGTTCCATGATGAGCATGCAAAAGATGGTAACTTGTGCCATCAATGATCCATCCTTTTATTCGCGGGGAGAATGGGAAGAGATAACTTTATTTTTATAACATTATTTTTACTGTTTATATGTTCATGTAGAGCATTTCAACCCCTTGTTGGATCAGATAGGAAAATTAGAAGAAGCTCTTTACAACATTCAATTCGAGCAGCACTGGCTAGAGGCTCAGACTGAACGGCAAGCAATAGGTATATGATGAATTCCGTGTAATAGAAATCTAAATCGAGTCTCTCTTCAGTAATGCCCGAGTATGTTGGGGAACTTAGCACGGAATACTCAATGCTTCTGTTTCAACATCTCATGCTGTGGAGCTTTGCAATTTTAGCAGCTGTTTCTGACAGTTGTTTGTCCTTGTTATGCCCTGGTGATGCAGTGAACGATTTGATGAGCCGGAGGGCAATACATAAGGCCTTCTTCGAGTCGGCGGCACTCATTGGAGCAAGTGTCCTTCAAGTTTACCTCCTCCACCGTCTATTTGAAAGGAAGCTTGGGATGTCAAGAGTTTAGTTCTCATTTTATTGCGTAAGCAGTTGAATCATTCACCGGATATTGACGCTTCTCAACACGAGCACGCATCTTCATAAGAGCATGCATGTTCCCCTTCTAGACCAGACATGTACAGAAACTGATCTAGTGGGAGATTGTCGTTTGCCTGCAGAACGAGAGACAGATTGATTGTCCAGATTAATCTATTATTTGTTCAGGAAGCACCACGTGATTTTACGTTCTTGGATGATACAGAGCCAATTCCTTTGCCATTTCTCCCCTGATTTTAAGGCCGTTAAGTCGTTGACTGCACATGGCCTAGCGGGACATCGACCCTGGAATTTCTTGATTCCTGCAACATCACGACACCATAAATAAGGATACACTCTATATCCAATGACAGTAGATTTTGCACCTACCACTCCACACCTCTTTATCAGACAAGTTGGTAGATCGTCCAGTGAAAAACCTTTTCACATCCTATCAATCAAAGTCGGCTATCAACTTAAAGATGACGCTGTTAATATTTAGTTCTCGCACCGAAATGCGTCATGCCCCTATTTTTCAGCTTAAGGACCGAATTGGAGGTATCTTCACAGCTGCAATTCGGCTACAGCACCGGCGAGTAAAACTAATAAGCAAATCCCAGGGAGAGAGGACAGTGGAAAGAACAAGGAAAGGCCAAAAAGAATTTCTTATTTCACAAGCAAAAACCACTTCGACCCGTACAATGAGAAGAAAACAAATGTAAATCCCAAATGCTATAGACCCCAGAACACAGAAGGCTTAGAGAAGAGAGGGCAAAGAAATGATAACTCATCTCCTAATAGTAACCAGCAAAACAGCAGACTGATTACAGCAGAACACATGGATGTCTCCATTTAATCGTAATCAATCCCCGCAGACTTAGGGGGGGGGGGGGGGGGGTGGTTTACCGAACTAACAACAATCCCAGCAAGACACATCAGAGCCCAAAACCTTCCGATCTCCTTGACAAACTGCAGGGCTAGTAAGAGATAGGTTCATGTGTTCCCGAAGCTTTTACGGGAGTAGTTCCTAATCAAGATTCTGCAGGTGAGCTCTGGATGCAGCAAAACCACTTCTTCTGTAAAATGTCCATATGCAGAACAACAGGGAGTTAGGTTTAGGGTAACTATAAGAGAGGCCAGAGAGATAAAGTCTGCACTCAAAAACCTATAATGACGCCAAATTTTATCTGGGTAGGAACCTAATAGTGCAACATAACGCCAAATCAGATCCAATATACGGACTGTATTCCAGGTCTATGGTTAGTGTCACTATAAATATAACAGCAATTAGCTCATTCAGCTTCGATAGGGAATTGCCGATACCTTCCATCAGTAGACCATAAGAGAACTTTCCAGATAATAGCAAAAATCCATTGATCCGTATTATTACCTCAATTTAGGAGAGCCCTCTGTATTAACCCATCCACCACCTCCTAATCTTTCTAAGAGAACTACCATCTTCTAGTGGATGTGGTGCCAACTTTGCCTAGATTTTCCCACTCGTATGCAGTCTTTCTTATGCACACAACAAAAACTCTCTCCCAGATAGTGCATCTGAGATGATTCTTGTTTAATATGACTTAAGATAGTTCGTTCCATGGAGCAATCTGCACAATTTTTCTTTTAATTGTATTTCTATAAAGTAGGCAAGTGATGACGGCAAGCTTCTCATGCGTTACTTTAGAGAAATATCAAGAAACTCTCACAGTTGGTGGCTTGCCGGGATCAACTGTATGCCTAATCTGAGCATCAGCCTTTCCTGGAGATTCAGGCTTGCCACCGGTCTTTTTCTCATCTCTAGCCTTGTTGAAGATGACAGTAAATCCCTCAGCAGAAGCAGGGTCATTGACATCCCATTCACCGAACTTTGGCAGTGGTCGACCCTTTTCCTGTCAAGGACAACAAAGAAATCTCAATCAAAATTATGAGTCTTGTACATGAGGTTTATCATGCACAGAACAAGCTATGAATAAGGACTGTGACACATAGGTGTTGGCTTACCTAGAAAAATTTGGGATAACATTAACTACTCAAAGAAAGCTCAACTGAAAGAGAATAAAACCAATTAAACATGATTTTCACCAAAGAGAATGAGCACCATGAAGAAAATTCTGTGATTAAGGTGATGTAAAAAAATCTAGTGACAGAATGGGAAGTGGGATGAAGTGACATGACTGCACAAATTGTTGACTAACCACCTACACTACGGATAATAATGCTACAAACACCAAGGGTGAGACCGATGATACCAACATTGTTGATTGAGCACGTATAACACAGTTGCACAAACTTGCGATGTTCCAAACAGTCTCCACCTCAGCTGATCGCCAAATTAATTGATCAATTGACCATCGAATAATGCGATGAACTTCTAAATTATCACAAACAGAAGACGTAAGTAGACCACATTGGATGGCTGGTTTCTAAGAATTTCTCCCGTATCTCCAATTCAACTGGACTTGCTATGAAAAGATCTGACTAAGTCCCACCCTATCCTAAACTCTTTACCCACCTAAAGGCCACCACCGGAAATATGCCTTTATCAGGAGAAATCATGAACATGCACATTCAAGAAAAGCTCTCTGCAGAAACCCATTTCTACGTTCACGAATTCCCTCTCTCGCACTCTCTTTTCATAAATTAAAGACTCCCAGCTCGTTAACTCGTGGAGAGCACCGAATTGGAATTCTCTAAGCCAGCGAAAACCAAACCCGAGAATCCAACCAAACCAACTGCAGAGTCGCCAATCGTTTCACAACACAGAAGCCATAAAAGCCGATACTCCCTCAAATTGAACGCAAAAGCAGGAGAACTCGCACCGATCGGTGCAGGTAATCACGCAAGAAGGGCCCATCATGTGGTGGATGGGGGACAAGCGATCGACTCAACAACAGCGAAATTAGGAACAAAGATTACAATCTACATGTCGAAGCAGAGAAGGACGTATCATCATCAACAGAAACTGAAGCAGCAAAAGCTTAAAAGAGGCCGATTTCGACGGAAATCGCGTTATGCTGAGGTAAAAGAAAAGCAAGAATCGCGCCAGCGAAATTGCTTCGGGAAAAGGATGCACGTACCGACATGAATTCCAGGAATTAGCGACCGAAAATTTTCCCGAGAAAGTGAGAACGAATATCGCACAGGTCTGCGAAAATAGAGAGAGGGAGAGGGTGGGGGCCGAAGCATGGACCTCTCACCATGTGAAATATAGGTTTTTTTTTTTTTTGGAGAGCGGGGGGGGGGGGGGGAGGGGCCGTTGGGGGAAAGCGCCTCTCGCCGTCCTCCTAGTTTAACGGCGTCTGCTCGACTTCACGGTAATGGAGGGGGCCGCCCCTTCGCCGTTATTAATGACGTGTTTGGTAATAATTCCGGTTCTTTAATTCTATTATCCGAAATAAAAAGATATGAATATTTGATGACGTAAATGATTTTGATAATCAAATTTTCTAAATTTGTTGTTGAAAATAGGTTTAGGGCACAAATACAAATAAAATATATTTAATTATATTTAATTTTTTATTCCATAATCACTTTTGAGAAATAACATCAATAAAGTGAAAATGATTACGGAATTCTCTCACCTTTTTCCCTCAACCCAAAAAAATGAACAAAATATTAAGTAAAAACGCTTGACTAGCCACCTCCCCTCACTCATCGACCACTCTTGTCACTCGACCAGCCAGCTTCACCATTGTTGTAAGCCGTCAATTGTCGTCGGTCGCCATCTTCGACCATCAGATAAAAAGGAAAACAAATTTTTAAATAATAAAATAAAATTTTAAATTTTAAAAAAAGTCAAAGAAATTTCACTAGAATTATGTTGCGTGAAAGTTTTTTAGTAATATCATTTATCTTAAAAAATTACAAGAAGTAAATATTCCATGATTTGATTAAATATAGAAGTGTTTAAATAGTACAGGCCGGGTATGAGTCGTTAGATTTGTACTGCATGAAAATGGATCAAAACGGTTAAATAGATCAGTTTGAGTTGGATCATATTTGACTCGACCTATACACCTCTACTCACCGCTCAATTCCATAACTTTGTCCTTTCGAATTTTGTAATCTTGCTTTTTCAAATACTTTGCAGCATTTATGCTTATTGTAGCACGTAATTTAAGTGCGAGCTTTGTGGGGCCAGTACCATTAAGCTTTTGTTCAATCTGTCTCCACGATCAGGACCATCATGGTCTATGGGGTTATTCAAACTTATTTCATAATCCAATTTAAGTGTAAATTCGTGACAAAAATTTAAGTGCAAATTATCTATTGAACTTATGTTCTTTTTTGTGGATCTTGCATATGTATTCATGCTCCACGAAATAAATAGATTAATTAGGAATTATGCATTTTATAGTTATCAAACGTATTTATGATTTTCTAAAACTTTTATAGAGAAAAGAATTGATTTTTTGAATCAGAATCCTATCCCAGCACATCCTATATATTCGATTATTGGAAATCTGTTCGACATCCGGGAAGTAACACCAGCCAAAGTCAGTAGCCGTTCCCGCAGACTCGTCGATTCAGATCTGACAGGTACGGTCTCGTGGAAGGCAAAAGCTTCCCTTGCGGCGAATGCAGAAGCCCCTCTGAAGAGGCTTGGGAAGGACTAGGACTAGGACTGGTGGGGAAGGATCATCTGCTGCTGCTGCTGCTGCTGATGGGGAGGAAGGACTAGGACTGCAGTAGCTCCCGAATGAACTCATCACAGATATCAGGATTCCTAATTCTCGGCTCAGGTCGCGAAGCCTCCTAGGAAAACATTATAACGACTCCAGTTATTGAAATGGCAGTTGACATTCGCGATCCATCCACAGTTCTATAAGTTTTCCCTCAGGCAGGTTAACTTAAGTTGGTAAGAGGGAAAGAGGTCCATTCACATTCCAGGCTCCAGCCTCACCACAACAGATTCAAGAAGTATGTGAGTATGGAACTGTTAAAGGAGATAAGATAGGCCTGTGCAAAACTATTCCGACTTATCGTGCCCAGCACAAACTGTCATTTACTCAATCATCATATTTGTGCCAAACCTCACGTAAATTCCCAAGGAACTTTGGTTTCGCAGGATCGCCGCAGAAGGGCATGACCTTTACGCAGATCCACTGCAAGAACAAAGATTGCTTGCTTCACAGCATTACGAATTCAGACTAAATGAAGAAGGGAAAAATTAACAGGAACATGAGTGGAATTCTTTCTCTTCAACTTAGTCCTTCCTGCAGGAATGTACATCTTCAAGGTGTAGTCTAGTTGATATCTACCAAGTCATAACATGGACTGACAGACAACAGAAAGGAAGTCTAGATTAGTATTAGTTTGTGATAAACACCTAATAAAAGTATCAAATACCGGTTACACCGAATCAATCATGAGCGCTCATCTAGTGGAATGAAGACCACTCAGACGTTCCCAAAAGGGTTATTGTAGAAGTATGTTGTGATGCATGCCGCACTTATTCCACTCTGCAAATCCTTGTGTGTTTCAATTGAGAAGAAGCAGAAGAATAATTATTCTCTCTGACTCCATGGAAGCAAAACCGAAATTACTAGAGCTTTTGTCTGACCACGAATTTTCTCCACTGGTTGAACAGTAGTTTGGGCGTGGTGTGAAAGGGGATATTCATTGCTGCAAGGCATACAAAAATTTCAGACAACCAACCTTGAGCACCCAAGTTTTCGAATGCTATTGCACAAGAGTCTACCTTCACCCCAATTTGTTGCCAAATTCGAGAGCAAGAACCCTACACAAAAGGGACAAATATCAGTCAATCAAACATGGTGTGTTTATTCTTAACTAAATGAAACGTTGTTAATTAAGAGACACGGTATCCATTTTTTCAAAAAGATGAGTGAAAATTGTCTGGGACAGTTAATAACGGAATAGCGTGTTGCACAAATAAATACGACTCCAATTTCCATTCCAAGTCAAGACATTAAGTGAAACGATAATATTCAAAAAAGGAATACAGGCATTGAATGCTAAAGCAAAATACAGGCATTGAACGCTAAAGCAAAGGTGCGTAATACAGTTAGCATATTCATTCCAGCCTTTGCAAAATTAATGCTGATTCTTCACAAATGAATTGATAATCTGCCCTTCAGTTCAAGGGAGAGAGTCCAATTAATGGTAAGCCATCAGAAAGAAGCAGATGCCCGTGTTTGGTTAGGAGCTGAAATTTATTTTGTTTCGCAATCAAGGACCTTGCGCGTAGGATAACTGTTTTAACTGTAGGCCGAATGCCAAAAGGAAAGAGTTCAGATTGTACATTTGCCCTTCGACAGCTTTTTAAAGTGTAACTTCAATTCCCGTTTAATTTTTTGCTGGATCCTGTCTGCCACGCCAATAACATTGTCGCGGGCCAATGTCCTTCCCCTCATCCACACAAACACAGTCAGACCGGCGTCAGACCCGATCGCAGCAGCTCTTTCCGGAAAACCATCACACAGACAAATATCGGTTCACTTTCAAATGCCGCCATGCAGAGATGAACCTTAAGGGATCAATATATAGCCTAGCAATTATGCATCATTAGCAGGTCAGCATACCATGCAACCCAAGCTTTCCCTCTGCCGAAAAACTGGGGCGTACGAATATAAAAGAGCATGATCGTGCACTTCGGTAGTTCATTGATTCCATCCGTTCCTATAATATATTCATTGCTTTATCAAAAGGTGGGTCTGTTTATGTACAGAAAAGAGGTGATAAATAAGCTGCACTGGCTCTATCCAAGAGCCGTAAATGGAATTCATAATGCACAAAAAGAAAGGCAGCACCTTGCGCCGGGTCACTTCGGTTCTCGGGCACAGCAAAACATACTATGTACCAGCCTACTTGCTAAGAGGCTATGCAACTATTACTACATTTATATAAATAAACCTAAATAGATCCCGCTTATTTCTCAAGAAGGTCTGTAGGGAAGCTCAGAGAAACGGTCATCTGATCACACACCTTCGGCACTAGGGGTAAAAGCACTGCAGAATTTTGAAGCGACGAGAACACCTCCGCCTGCAAATAAATATGATCAATCAGCCAATGGAATTGTCTTTATGTCAGATGCAAGTTAATATCAAGAGATTCACCAAATACAAATCTAACATAAGGCCCAGTATATGTCCCACAGAACAAAACCCACTCTTCAGGGCTTTCAAGTACAGGCACTGTTATTACAAAGCCTAGGTATTACATACCCAAGTACGGTGACTGAGGCAAATAATAAACAATCTGTATAAACCAATCTATTACCTGGACATGCAGCAGCTGGAAATGATGCAGCCTGTACCTTCAGATACAACATTTTTAAGCATCAGTAATTACGCCAAGCCACAATATCCTTTCATGTTCAGATATATAACATTTGATTCTGCTATGTGAAAATCCAAACGTTCAATTCCAAGGTGAATCCAGTTGAGTATGTTACCACTTCAGAAGAATAATAAAATCCTAATCAGGTCAAATATGAAGAAAATTCCATTAAACAAACTGGAACAAGAAGCTACATTTAATCTGCAGTTTGAGAAGGATCTTCCTCATTACCATACCAATAAAATAAATGTTCTCTCCTTTTTAATAGTTTTTTTTTTTAAAGAAACATTTAATCTGCAGTTTGAGAAGGATCTTCCTTATTACCATACCAATAAAATAAATGTTCTTTCCGTTTTAGTAGTTTTTTTAAAAGGAAAATGGCAATGCTCCACGATACTATGCAAGTGGTGGACCAGATACACCAATCATACTGTACCTGAAGATGCTTGCAATACCAATGACATCTGGCAGAAAAAATTGCTCAACCGAATCCAAACCCTTCACTAGCCTCGTGAATTGCAAGAAGCAGGCGATCCTGAAGCTGTTCTTTGGAAATATATTCTGGCAGGTCCAGTTGATTAAAACTGAAAAAAAGAGACGCTCACATAAATACATCATCACCACCTTTATCCCAAACTAGTTGAGGTCGGCGGTCGATGAACCAAAAAATAAATGAACTAAAAGCAAAATCGATTGAGGGAAAAAAGAAAAAAAATACATGTATAATATAAATAGAGGGAAAAATGACTAAAAAGGACAGCTAGGAACATAAGAATTCTGCCCCTCCACAATGCTAATAGCTTTCCTCCACTCTGTCCTAAGACCAACCATATGCCAATTTATTTTCCACTCCATTAAATCTTATATTACTACCTTCTCCCAAGAAAGTTTCAGTCGACCTCTTCCTCTCTTCATGTCAAGCGCTCACATAAATAATGACAACATTTTCACTACATATGTCATGACAACTCCAATAACCATATTTCGCATTGCAATTAGTTTTTCCACCCACTGACCATGTATGAGCTGAAGGTAAACGGTCAGGAGCTCCATATGCTTTGTGAATCTGGAATCTCTGAGGACCAGATATGCCTTGCAAAGCCTTGAACCCCTCTAACGGAACCTGAAAGACCCACAAGGATCAAGTCAAAATTTTACAAATAGAACACAATTCATTTGCAACTCCAAGAGCATGCACTTACATTAGATAGTGAAATCCTATTTCGGCCTTTTAAAAAGTGAACTAAACTGTCATTGTCAAGTTAATCAATGCACCAAAGAAAATCACCTTAGAGGTTCCAGTGACAAATTGAAGCAATCTTGCCATATCTTCTTTGTTAAAAGATTTAACAACCTCCCAAAACCACTGAACAACACTCGATGCGGCCGAAAAACCAGTATACTCAGTGTTAGCTCTCAAATCATCCACTGCAAGAGTATTTAATCAAAACTGTCATAAGCACTCACAAAAAAAAAAAAAAAAATTGCTAACGGAAGAAGAGCCAACTCACAATCAATTTCTGGAAGTCCACTAATCAGCAGCTCAAGCTCTTTATCATTGAAAATAGATATGAGCTCCCGAGGTATTAACTCATTAAAGCCTTCCAGGAAGTAATTGATCTGAGGCCTGATAGCATTAGTTAAAATATGGTCAGCAACAAGGTCCACGTACTCATGCTTTGTTTCCTCCGTAACCCTTATATTCCTTCCTCCAGGTTTAAGCTCATAGTCAGTGACCTAGTGGGAAAACCACAAGAATCAATACAACTGAAGAAAAATAAGAAATATGGAACAGACCAAGGCAATGAAAATATTTTGAAAAAACAAACCTCATTTTTCTCATAAAGAATGTGTTTCTCCTCATCTGCATCCATACTGAATGTGAGGTCGGGAATGTCATTCACATCATTCTACCAAGGAAATAAAGTTCCGGTCATGAATAAAATATCCACAATATAGTACTCTACAATATTAAAAGCCTTCGCACTATAATAAAGCAGATCATGCATCAGCATATCCCACAAACCTCCAGCATCCACTTCAAATTCTTGTAGTAGTCGGGATCCACAGCTTCTATGTCATGATAAGTTACTTTAATTCCAAGAATATGCTTGTAAAACGACCGAGTAAAATGAACATCCAACAGCTGCCCATCAAACAATGCTTTAGCAACCTGCAACAAACATAAACCAAAGATATTTTCTCCGAAAACAGAAATTAAAGAAGTAAGCCGTTAATGGAAATTGTCCAAAATTCCTTACCACACGTCCAACAAATTTAAAATATGAAAGGTGTTCAGTTTGGTAGACGGAATTAGGATTTGGCTGGAAAGTCGTGTTGTTTCCCACCGTCGTAAATAAGAGTGCACCTCTGTCGAATATAACCCTTGATAGCAACTGATACCACTCTCGAGTTAGGCCACCAGCATCAATGCCTTCTTCCCCTTGAAATTGCACGTTTAGTCGTCCTTTCAGCTCTTGAGTTGGGCGCATCCGCAACTGATTGTAAGAATCCTCCAACACATAAGCCCGTCTAACACTTACGCGCAACGGGCCTGAGAGATGTTGCTCATGTTGTTGCCTAATTCTGGACCTGAAGTATGCTCTTTTGTTGTCAAAATCAACAAGCCTTGGCGCTTTCAGCACCATTGAAAGAGAATTCTCCAATAAGCCTGGATTCTGCCTTATAAAAGCATTCAAAAGCCGGCGATGCTTCTCAGCAAACTTAGCAAACGTGACAGTTCCATCAAGCCTTTTGTGAGATTCCCCATCACCCACTGATGTGGAACTTCCAGGAGATTTTTTAACTTCGTTAGCAGAAATACTAACATGATCCTGTTGCGTGACAGAATTACTTGCTTGCAGCTTCTCACACAAAACAAAGAAAGCCTCTATATATGGAAGAAGACGTTGAGTCCCTGGAGGAAGTGGAGATCCAGGAGTAGTTCCCTGCACAGGCTCCACGATATTCATGTTTGACAGCGAGTTCTGACACAGCTGTGTCTCTGTCATGCTTATGCAGTCACTTAGTTCTTGCCACAACGACTCAAGAGCAAGATTTAGCTTCCACATCATAGCTTGCTCCTCCTGTTCCACACCAGTATCAACACTTGAGTTCCCATCAACACTGGATGAAGTGAGTGCGCTAAGTGCTTGAAGCACACGTAAGATAGCAGCCCCGGCTATCGAACCAGCACTTAAACCCAGCATGTGTGTACTCCTCAGGGTAAATAGTTCACGGACAGCAGAGCCACTCAACTCATGAGCCAAACCAGAAAGCTCCGAGATAAATAATTTCCTGTGGGGAGCAGCAACTAGTGCCAACTTCTTCAGCACCTCACCAGCAAGAGAATAAACTTTATCTGAAAGCCTGCAAAATAGTTGAATCGCTCACTTCTTGTTTTTTTACTAGAGCAGGGAGAAAGAGAAGAGAATAATAAACATATCTTGGGAGAAATCAAACAGTGTCAAACCTAAAACTTCATGTCATTCAGTAGGAGTTAGCTTAAAGGATGGACTTGCAAACACAGGTGATATCCAAAGATCAAATAAGAATCAAGATCAGTACGCCTCATGTCCAAGCAAACAGCACAATCAAACATTGTCAAACCTAAAACTTCATGTCATTCAGTAGGAGTTAGCTTAAAGGATGGACTTGCAAACACAGGTGATATCCAAAGATCAAATAAGAATCAAGATCAGTACCCCTCATGTCCCAGCAAACAGCACAAATTGCATAAATCAGTGTGTGGCAGCTGCAGGAACACATCATGTATACTGATGCTTCTCCTCCCGTTTGAAGAAGATAAGATCAGATTTGAATTGTCATCCTCTTTATGAAGCTCTGGCTCTAATGAAGATTTCTCGTTTTTGCCATGCTCTGATTGCTCTGGTGGCTGGGGCTCAATTATCACTTGTTCAGACCGAGATTTACTTTCTAATTTTGAAGCTGCGTTATAAACTACAACTTGAAGTAGACCTAATACCTGCACCATGGATATTTACGAAAATATCTTAGAGCAAATTCTGAGATAATTAAGTTGAAAAAATAAATAAATAACGCTAATAAATACAAAGCAAAGTAAGGTCCTGTATTTTAGGATAGCTACTGCGCAAGGACATCACCTACCTGCTCAAAATGAGTAGTGCCCCGTGAAAACAGGGATCTATTCAAGAGCTTCAAGAATAGGACCAAAGGAACATCTCCATTTTGAATTTGAAATCCATCTGATAATGCTCCTCCTTCGACAATTTTCTCTTTACCTTTAAGCGACTTTGCATCTGTGTGACTTGGGCTCGAAAGCTCCCGCAGGAGCGAGAAATCAAAGTAAAACAACATACTGGCCACGGCAGGATGATTTCTAGCCAAGTAAGTCAAAATATCAAGAATCCGACGCAACACCAAAGGAGGAAGACCTAACGGAATATTTTAGAGACTAGGTCAGAAAGAAACAAGGGTAACTAAATCCACCCTAAGAGAAGAACATATACCATCCAACAACTGTGAACGGCCATAAACAATGTTTGACTGACAGCCATAAAGCCTCTGGGAGTTGATTTTCGCCAATCCACTTTCTGAACCTTCAGCTTCTGGCTTAATCATATTGAGCAAAAGATCAACTAAACTTGACCTCGTAATGCTGTGTGCACATAAGTTGAGCAAGAGTCTCTGGAGCAGGCCCTTGCCAAGAGGCTATCCACATGAGAGGCAGCAAAGTCTATGTTAGCCAAAACTTGCCTCCAAGAACCAAGAGAAGAAAAACAACAGATATTGAGATGTCAATTTTGAACATTTAGAGAGTCTGAGATTTTTTGCAAAATTAGATATTGCTAAAGACTGACTAATGACAAGTCCTCCTACCATTCTCTGAAATGCACCTCTTTCCTAGCCCAATGCTCAACAACAGAGCCAGTTCACACATACAGAAACCAGTCATCTACGTAAATGCACATCAACCAGCACATGCTAGGGGACACTTTCAACATATTTTACTAACAGGCCATGGAACAGCATTACCTGATATAACCTTAGGAGGCGAATTAATGCTTTTAGTGCATTCGTATCCAAAAGAGGTTCACCCTCATATTCCTTCATCTTCAAGCTATCAGACACGGTAGAAGATGCCCTTCGGCCAATTGTAACTCCAACACCCCTGTCCATTGCTGGCCTTTCAAAACCCAAACCATTCCTCCGGTTACTCAATCTGTGGCTGCTTCCAAACAGGCTACGAGCTTGATAATGACTCATTGCTCGATCCCTCAACATATGGGCTTCAGCCAGTAGTGGGGAAGGCAATGCCGACAACACTGCTTCTGATGAAGTCAAAAGTACCTAGACAAAAGCACAAAGACAGCATTATGAGAAAGCATGGTGAAAACTAGGAGGATGGCTAAAAATTCCAAACCTCTTCACGTAAATCAGCCGGAAAAGTAGCAATTATTGAGGCATTATCCATATCGACTGGCTGGGCCAGCTGTGCACTCCTTTGAGCTCTTTGTTGGGCCAGAACTTCAGCTTGAATATCTGGAGGAAGGGCAGCTAAGAACTCAGGATCAATTTCATCTGCTGATGGTGGCACATAAGTTGGAGGTTGAACGGACTGGGCTTGTTGAGAAGCTAGAACTTCCGCACGCAAGTCTTCAGGTAATGCCTCCAAGAACGTTGGATCAATAACATTTCCCCCAGGTACATCACTATCTAAACCAGTTTGATCGGTGCGATTCCCATTTTGAGCGACTACCGTGGCCCGCATTGCTGAGGACTCATTCCCACCAGGTTCAGGGACAGGCACAGATTGCTCGATTTGATTTTCTCCGGCATCAAAACTATTCATATCAATGTCAGCATTGGGCAGTGAAGAAGAGGCGTCAGCACCACTTGCCATATCTAAATTAGAAAGAGCAACGACTTGATTATTGGCCTCACGACCCGTCATCACAGATCCTCCAGTACTATGAGCAGCTATATCACATCCATCTGCCGGCACGTTTGAGGCCACTTGAGCAAGTGACTCTGTTGATGAGATGACCAATTCATGTGCTGTCTCTCCCTCCTGACCAATGGCCCCGTTTCTATCCCCAATTTCCATGCTATCCTGTTGACTGGGATTGTGGTCCAGTGAAAGTGGTTGAATAGACATGGGTTCTTCAGTAGCCAACTCAGTATTGACTTGCTCTTCAAGAGGAACACACTCAACAGCCTGAATATTCTCTTGATTTTCAGCTTCATTACAACCTTCTTGATGTTGATCTTCAACTGGTTGGCCAACGCTATTGTTGACCTCAACTTCGGGTTGAACACTACTTGAAGGTGGGGCATCCTGCTGTTCCTTCTCCTGTACCTCCGAATTCTCTAACTGCCTTTCAGCTGGACTGCTGGCAGGAATGCTTTGATGAAAATGAGAAAGGAACTGGTCTTCTATTGCCTGAGCTATTGCAGAAGCTTGAGAACCAATCTGCGGCTGACCATCATCAGTCCACCGTCCGTCACCAGGTCCTCTGCGACCCGGTAATTGTAACGAGTCCAAATTTATCGAGTAATCGGACAAAGGTGGAGGTGCTGACCCTCCAAGACGGTTACTAAACAGACTACTTGGCAAATGATCAAATGGAAGCACAGGCGCATCAAACATGTAAAAGTGAGATGCATCAAAGCTTTCAGATGTCAAAGATTCTAGATCCCTGGATGAATTCCCTCCAGACCACATGGAGACCATGTCTCCAGCCTGATTTGGCCTTAATAGAAGGGGATGCTGGAAACCAGATGTTTCTGTGGTGGATCGTTCAAAGGAAGACCTACCTGTCTGCCGACGCCGTTCAAAACCCAGCGATCTACGGAGACCAAAAAGGTCATCCACATTCACCCCTTCAAAAGGTTCAGCTGCAACATCAATAAGACCGCCTGTAGCTCCAGGTTGACCAAGCACCTGCAAATGATCATCTAACCCATCAAGAGCTTCCCGCCACCTTACTTCAATGACGCGGTTTTCATGGAAGGCATCATCTTCTTCATCAATCATCTCATCATTGTAGTCATCCCCTAGGCCAGTGTCGTCATGGTCTTCTACATCAGTATCAGCTAGAGACATCATGCCAGTACCATCTTCAGCTTCATCGTCATCCTCACCGTCGTCGTCGTCGTCGTCGTCCTCACCATCATCACCCATGTCATCTTCATCACCCATATCATCATCTGCTCTGTTCTCAACACCGAATGTCACTTCAAGACGGTTTGTGTTATGCGATGAACCACCTCCTTCCATCTCTTCCCGCATGAACTCCATCTCAAGGTTTGCAGCAGGACTAGAAGCCAATGTCTCTTCTGCTTCACTTACCCTATTTTGGCCCATCAACCGATTGGGATTCACATCACGACTTGCATTAATTTGGGAAGATCCTTGAAGCTGTGGTTCTTGTGTCTCAGCAGCATCAGCAACTTCCTCTTGACTGAACCTGCTCTGACTTTGCTCTGCTGTTTCCACAGATGAAGTTGCGTTTATATGCTCATTCACCCTATCAATTGAACCCACAAATTTTTTCTTATTTGTACCATCTGACTTAATTACCGGCTCATTCATATTGGCAGCTCTTGTGAGGCTCTCCAGAGATTTCACTATAAGGTTTACAGTTTTTGGAGCATCAGGATGGTCCAGATCGATAACTTGAAGAATTCCAGTCAAACACTGTACCATGCCTCCATCAATCATACTTTTTGCTATGTCAGGCGAGCATCCTGAACCAGGCAAGGTGACGGGTGATGAATTTTTTGACAATACAGAATATGCTAACTCAACAAATGAAAAAACCTTTTTATCTGGCAATAAAGCGGTTCTGGCAGAGTTGCTTTCCAGGTTTGAGAAAGACAACAATGTTTTCACTAATTCACAGATTACTCGCCTTCGCCCTTCTCCAGATCGACCACACAAAACAACCAGAAACCATGATGCCTTCTCAGACAACTTGTCTCTCCATTCATCAGGTCCCAAAGATTTATCAGCTGATAATGGAAGGAGATAATGTAAAACATGGTGCAATATTCCAGAGCTATCTGAATTACCAGAAACTTGTAACTGAGACATCTCAAGATCTCGTTTCAGTATAACACCCACAGCATGTGCGTACATCAAGAGAATATCGCTCAATAATTTTAGGACAAAAGTCACTTTAGCCAATCCAGCAGATCTATCAAATTCCAACTCATTTTTTCTGTTATCGCCAACCTTGTTTTTGCCCTTTACCTTGGTTATAGGTTCATCAACCTCCATGGGCGATAAGCAATTCACACACTCATCTTGGCCCTTAGGTGAAGGAAATTTCAGTACAATATCAAGGAGGTGGTCAATAACCTGGGTGAGATTGGCAGGAACTTTTTTGTGGACCTTAGAACATTTAGCTGATCCCTCAAGAACCTTACTTTCAGTAGCCCGACCGGTTTCATTTAAATTTAGACTCTGTTCACTTGATGTTTTTGGCTTCTCCTTTTCCTTTTCCTTTGACAAAACAACAAAGTTCCTACCCCCTGATGACTCCACTTGACAAACAGCAGTTGCAGCTCTCATAAAGATAGAAGGATCTCTGGAGATGACAGATGCCATAGATGTCAAGAATGTTCTCGGGGATAGACGCCCCGCATGCCTGTTTCCACTCACAGTCTGTCGAATCTCCAATTCCATAGCCGATTGCAGTGTCTGAGGATCTTCGAGCAGATGCCGTATTATAGTAGATGCCACAGTATCATATCCTGGGAAGAAACAAGCTTTGGGGAGACTGAAAAGCGCTGGCAATGCTCCATTTTCTAGAAACTGCAAAGCCAGGGTGTGAGATTTCGTCAAACGAGCACATAGTTGCAGAACGGCTTGCATGATCATCGCAGGGACATGATCCTTTATTAACTCACATGCAACTTCCAATAACTTAAGACTCTCTCCAATAGTCAAATGACCAGTAGCGTTGCCAAATATCTTCTCCATGGCAGCACCAGATTCTTTGTCATGGACATCAGGAGATTCTTTATTTTCTATGACTGGGGCTGTCATTGGTAATGAAGCCTGCTCTGCAGATGAGTCAGGTAGAGATCTCATTGCAACCCCAGTACTCTCTGAAGAAACTTTGGGCCTGGACTGCAGCATGTTATCCAATATAAGTAGCAATGCGCTAATGCACTTTTGGTACAGAGTCTCATCCTCCCACTGACTTTTAGACTTGGAGTTCATCAGAATATCTATTACAGCCGACACAATGCCCTCTTGAGCAGCGATTTCTCGTGCATTTCCATCTTCTAAAAGGAGCAGTGCCATCACACGAGATATGATGCAAAGTGCATTTTTGTCCCTCAACATATGCCCAGAAAGCTTTAACTGCTGGATAAGAAATACCACCACCTTTGAACGATCTTCTCCTTTGTTTCTGTTGCAGAGGCTAGAAAACAGATCTGTCAAGGTGAATGCCATAATGTCACCATTTTGAAACAACTTGACTGAAGCAGAAAGAATATCATCAACAGGGGGCGCCTTAGTCTGGTCTCCATCCGTTTCAACATCCATCGACTTGTCAGCAACATCAATTTTACTGGTTTCAGATGAACTCCCCAGTGACAGAGCAAGTGCTCGTGCCAGTTCATCATCCTCCTGCACAGGGTCCTCAGCATGACTGAACAACCACTCCATTGCCATTTCGACACTGTTTGTTTCAACCCGTCTTAAGGCTTCCTCCGCTCTTGCCCTTGTAAAACCCATTTCAACAATGGTTGCAATAGTTGCCTCATCAGGTGGAGGAGGCACGTATCGCTGGTTCGTACTCCCAACAGCACCAGTACGGTTCCTTCTCAAATCACCAGTGCCTGAATACACATGCGTAACAAGGGAAACAATCGAAGCTATAAAACCAGGACTGCAATTGGTAAATAGTTGGTGGTTCCAGATAGGAAGTATGACGTCCAGAACTTGAGATTGCAACATCTTCACTACGACTTCCGGATCCCTCGGCACAGGAAACAGTCCTATAGACAGACCAGTTGTAGCTGGTTGCACGAGTAACTGAGCCTGGGAGGCAGATGGAGATAACAGAAAAGTGGGGTTAACAAAATATTCCAATTCGCGACAGTAGCTTTGAAGCGTGTCGAGAAGCCATGTTCTGCCAGATTGCTTAGTTTCTTCAACTAGCTTGTCATGATCATCCCCTGACGTTCGCATAGAATATGGAAGTGTCCAGAGCAACTGACTCGTAGCTTCAAAAGTGGTAAGAAGCTCTCTGAATGTTCCATGAACATAAAAGCTGTTCACTATTGCTGCATAACATGTCCGGCGTTTATTGTCAAATGTGACAGCCGCCATATCATCCACAACCTTACCAAGGTACCGACATTTCACTGACAGAGACATGTCAAGCCCTTCAGAAGTTGAATGCCCTGAAAAACTAAGAGCCTCGAAAAAAATTTTGGCCAACGCAGATCCAAGGGTCTTTGAAGCCGTTCCCAATGCACCTGAGTCACCTCTACGACGGTTTGATGAGGTGAAACCCTTGACAAGTGCTGTAAAAAAGGAACGTATTGTGGAAGCCAATTTGCCTAAAATTTCTGCGGCGAATGCATCTGGACTTTTCTTTCTCAATTCCAAGGAAGATGTATCTGGCGCATTTGAGTAAGCTTCAGAGTCAATGTTCAGAGCCTCCAAGTGCCTCCCTGTCCTTCCTCCACGTATGCGTGTGAAACCATGCCGACTACGTCGGTGCAAACCTTCACTAGAACGCACAATTGAAAGAAATTCTCTTTCTCCGCCCCACAAAGAATGAGAACTGTTCCTCACTGAAACAGGGTTCATGTATCTCACCACCGGTATATTTGCATCGTCATCACTCTCTCTTCCAACAGCACTGGAAGAACCTGCATCGGAACTCTCAGGTTCTTGCTCAAGATTATTCCTCTTCTCTTCCCCCTTAGAATCACTAAACAAAGATATCTGCCAGATTATTTCCCTATATGCCCTCCCAATACCCTTCAATATATCAGCATCCGCAGCGCCCAGTTCAGAAAATAAAGTTGTCGTCCCTTTCAACAGGAAATTAGAAAGAGACAGAATACCTTCAAGAATAAAAAGATGTCGCAATACAGTTGCTTGCCTTGAAGATTCCATAGCTCCAAATGAAGTCCCTCCAGCAGATATTAAGAGATCAACAGCTTCCTTTAAATGCTCCCTGATAAAGGCACATACTGCACGTGCGAGAGAAGCCGAGTGCTGTAATGAAAAATTTTTGAAAGCAATAGACAAACTATGACCAAGTGAAGCTGACAGTGGCATTAAAGGCAATGTTAGCAACCTCAGGACAGCTTCAATCCCCTTTTTCTCAACAAACAAACGACATGTTTCAGCATTCTGAAGCACCGTTTCGAGAAGACGAGCCGCATTACTAGCAAAATCTGGTAGAAAAACCTCAACATTCAAGCCAGAAGTATCAGGTGATGGCTCTAGGTTGTGCTCCAAAACATCCATCTTGGATGAGTCCCTATCATCTGGTGAAACAAAACTTCCCCCTTCAGCATCGGTTTCCATGGGAATAGCAGAGGATGAGCCGGCAGACTCAATACAGGAGTAGGATGATGGAACCCCTAACCCGATGTTTGAAATTGCATTCAAAATCTCAATAAGCATATCCACACCAGGTCCACGCAATGAAGAAGCATGGCGCAGTAGCTCGTCCAATCCACTAGACAAGGAACCGGGTGTATCGCCTGTAAGCCAGCGCAAATATCCTCTAGAGGTAAATATTTTCACAAAGCACCTCAAGGCATTTCGATCTTTCACAGCCTGGAGACCGTTATTATTGAGGCACAAGGCATCCAGACACTGAGGTATGCAAGATATTGCTTCCGCAGAGCAGATAGCACCATCCAAGATAGCATCCAAGAAAGCAGAAGGAAGATCAGCTGCCTCTAAAATGGGAAAGCATGTAGGATCTTTATGAATCAAATCACTCATGACAGTAGCTGCAAGTGAGAAAACACCACCACCAAAATCCTTCGCCCTTTGGAAAATTACACACAGGCAATGAGGCAACAACCTCTCGGTGGAGCCATTAATACTTGTAGTATTTCCAGGAGCATAAGTTCCAAGGGATATTGCACGCAACAAAGCTTTCATCAGTAGCCGCCGGTGGTGTGAAACCAATGATTCAGAATACAGAGGCTGTATGTTATCAAGGTCACTGGAAGCACCAGCCACTACATCAGCACTGGCACTGCACTCAGCCTTTTCACCTTGTTGCTTAGAACCATTTTCTACATAAGACACTTCTATCCCCAAGCGTTTAATGGTATCATCCAGACCCCCTAGCTCCCTGAACAATGCAGCAGCTGGATTACTATAATCCATGAAAGCTTCAAGAATATGCACGGCTGTGCAGACCAAGTGCAAGTGCTGTGGATCCATATCATTGAGAAGGGGAAGCAAAGTAGCTATGAATCCTGCTTCCCGCATGGCTGAACACCCAGTTGATGATGAAACCAGAGTGGTAACAAGAGATAGTAGAGCCTCAGCAAATACAACAGACCACTTCGAGGATCCACTTGTAACAGACTCAATAGCCTTCTGCACGAGACTGGAAAGGATACCTCGGTATCCACCTGATGTAACTGTAGTCAGGACAGTTGTCTGACGAGATCGATCTTGACAAAGAGCAACCAATGAAAGTAGACACAGTATGCGGATTTTTTCAGGAACTGCGTCTTCATGGCTCAATAATGATAATAATTCATTGATGAACTCAGGTTCTGTATTAAAGAAAGAAACTAAATCATCAGCATCACTGCTTGCTTTAACCAGAACTATGAAGGCATATAGGCGAATGCAGGTGTACTGCTGCCGAGCAGCTAAAGAGCTGAACGCCCTTGCAAACTGCAGTCTTGTTAGCAATGGAAATCTTAAACCACTGGGTACTTTGTACTCCATAACAAGCTTATTTAAAAGCTCTAGATCAGTTTCTGGAGAAGCATTCACATTAGGAAGATGAATGACTCGTAACCCCTGGATTAGCTGCTCATTTCCTGAATCCTTAGACAATTCATCTGCCTCGTAAAATTCAAAATGGAGGGTGCAGCCCAACTCATGGGCAATGGTGTCACACCCACTCTGCACAGCACATTGAACAAGTCCAAGGCCCTCTTCCTTTCCACCCCAACCTTGTGCAAGAGCATAAAGCTTGGATTTCAAAGATGCGTCTCTGATAGAGCCCTTCCCTATAGTCTTTTTAAGGAAGGCAGCCAAACTTTGCAAGCAAGCCTCAACAACATCCACATCAGTTGAAGCAAGCAAAGATGAGAGATGCTGCTGCATTCACACACCAAAAGCAGGAGTTTCAATAATAAAAAATATAACTAAAGGTCATCTTATTCATGTCCCTAGGAAGGTGAAGTTGTTCTCACTACTTAAAGGATAACTTCCCATCTCAACTACAGCACCATGGGCTGAAAATGTGAGACTTGCAACAGAGGAATCATGTGACATGATACCTAGTGTGTATTCCAGAATTCTGTTTCTCTAAATACAAACCACTTTTTTCGGTTTCTATAGATTTTCTAAAACAGTATTCCTTAAACCGAGTATCGGTAAGTATGCTGTGACATGACTAAAGAAAGGGCATGTGATAACCCAATGCCTCCAGTTAAGACAAGCCCGAAAATTACAGGTGTTGCAAGGACAGACTAAAAGTAACAGGAAGAAGAAGGGTGCGCACCTCATATGAACTGTAGAAGTGTTTATTCGTGCAATTTTCCAAGATTATCCGTATGGCTCGAAGAATTTGAAGAACCGCAGCCTTTGGGAAGGGAGGATCAGATTCCAAAAAATTATCCTCAAGCTGTAAATCTTTTCTCGACTTAATGTGCTTCTCAAAAAATGAGTCGAAATGATTGAAAAGATCAACCCAGTGATGAAAATCTCCCTGCATTGCCCAAAGACGACCTTAAAGTGATGAGTAACACTTGTAAAGCAATGTAACATTCAACTTAAAAGCAACAAACTCACCTTATCAAACTCCCAGACAAAACATTTAAGGGGCTCTTCTATGTTCTCGAGTGGAACAGCAGTAACACTGTCAATGAAGGATCTAATCTTTGGAGGCTGCAGCAAAAAAGGGAAAATAAAAAGTCCGACCGACTATCAGATTTGTTTTTCTATGGCCATTTAAATGCATTTTTAACAGAGAGGCGAGATTATCGGAGTAAATAATACAACACAACTTGAAAACAAATGAAAATTTCCGCTCCTGCTCTAACCAGTTCTTTCTTGGTCATTTCTCAACTTATGGTTAAAACTGTCGCGTCTACCAATAAAATTTGTGAAAACTCCAACAAAAAGCCTCCACATGCAAAACTGTGCTCGAATATCCGCAAAAGTGAGATCAGGAAATTCCATCATAAAAAGTACCATTAACAAGGCACAAGCAGAGGGCACTAAACAGCATCATTCTCAACTGTCTTAAAGGATAGTTCATGCAAAAAAGATGCTAATAACTCATTGTCATAATATCCTCCAAGGATAAAAGATATAGTAGTAAATTTCAGATTCAGAGTCATATCATGGTTGATATACGCCATTTGCAAACTCTAACTTTACATCTCAAAGCTCAAAACATAAGCTTTAAAATATTTCTGGGTTATCAAAATAAGACCGAGCCAACAAACAAATCTCCTCATCGGTATTTCAATAATCAAGTTCAACATCAACATCAACATCAACAACACCTTTATCCCAAATCTCCTCATCGGTATTTCAATAATCAAGTTAATCTGAAAAAATCTTACAAACGTCAACATCATTTCCTCTGTTAACTCGAAGTACTGAACCACATCCTGTCTTCTTGTTTCAACTTTGCAAGTGTCTTAATCATTGGTCATTGCTCAATTTGATTGCAAAAGGTTGGACTTTGATATGTAAAATTTAGCCCTTTTTTCCCTTTCTGCAGTAGGCCTTGCCACCAATGTACTGCTTTGAACTGTTCTAGGTTGGTCCGAGTGGATTACCATCACTCCAAGTATAGAGAAAATCTATACAAGAAACCAACTGAAATCTCACCATTCTACTGCAAAATTAATGTCTCTACTTTCATCTCCTAGGTCCTTATCTAAAAGGAAAGGAAACAATTAAAACCATATGTCTGACAATCCAATCAGCCAAATAACCCGAAAGAATTACTGACAGCCATCTCCAACCCCTAACTATTGATCCTTACCTAATCCAGCTCCATAAAGTTAAATACTTAATATGCTTCGTATAAGCAAATTTCCAAAATAACACTCCTGTCAATACCCAGCATCCTGTATTAACCGAAGACTAAGATTAATATGCTGTAAAAAGATTACCTTTGAACCCAAAACCTAGTCGGTAGACCCCATTGAGTGGAATTGGAGGTCGGACGGGAAAAAATCATGACGTTCAATATGATCCTGCGTAGGAAGCTAAGTCTAGCCAGTTTACAATAAGACACTACCTTGTATGATCCTCAGTTTATTACAAGACATTCGGGTGGGACTAGGGGTAAAAGACAAAAAACCATGCAGTGATCGGTGATGATGTAAGTCTTGGTAGCAAGACATTGCTTCGAATGATCCTCATTTCATAGAACCTCGTTGCATAGGGATTAACTAACTAAATAGACCAGAGTCCTGACAGAACAATCAAAGGCAATTCGATTCCTTAAAGCAGAGAACCAATTCACGAAACTACACTGTTCAAGTAATCGAATGTGCAGATGATTGACACTGACCACTTCCACGGCTCTCCTCTTCATCTTCATATTGTAACCGTGCGCATTGCACGAAGCAAGAGCACTTCCAGAAACCGATCAATTCTCGGCGGTGAGAATTGACCGAACAAGGACATAAAACGAGCGACCGATTCGGACGAGCAAGGCGAAGCAGCGGCGGAGCTTTCAATCACTGTTTCTGATGATCGGATGCTCCAAGAGCACCGCGATTGAAAATCCCGAGCTTGCCGGTGCGCACGAAGGCCTGGGATTGGGCTCACTTGCGATTCAGAACTAGGGTTTTACGACGATCAAAGCAAAAGATTTAGAACGAGAGAGAGAGAGATAAGAGGAGAAAAATTCTATTCTTAACTGGGAAGGAGTAGTGGAGTGGCGCTCTGTATTTATACTGAGAGGAGGGAGAAATGGAAATTGGCATGGAAATTTAGAGAATATCATCAAAATTAGCAAAAAATATCACAAGGAAAATTATAAAATGAATGTCGGTTAAGGAAATCTCTCTCTTGCTAAATGATTGTTTTAAAATATATTTCTAGGCTTAGCTAATTTCCATAATGGATCGTATTTTTTCGGCTAATTTGAGAAATTAGGTGGATCCATAATAGATAATTCGAAGAGGCTCAACCGTGCACGCGTCTTTCGAGCAATGCAGCTTGATTTTGATTACATTTCCTAATTATTTAAGTGATGATTGTAATGATAAGCGTTGAGGGTCGTTCTTAACATATATAAGTAATAAATTTTCAATTTTGGGATTTGAACTAACAAACAAAAAGTCAATGTGGTCAAAACATAAAATTGGGTGGATTTCTTAACGTTTAAGTATCGTTACGGCGTTAATAAGTCTAGCTTTAGGGATATTGCTGAATTTGAGATTTCTCCTAATTGTAAACATAAAATTGTCCAATATATTAAGAAGAAGAGAGAACATAAAATGTAATTTTTTTTTCGGTCGAATAACAAAAAAGAGAAAATAAAACTTGCAAGAAATGAAGTTAGAGGTGGTTATGTATATTTATTTATACAGCACGTCAATTTTCAAAATTTCATCTTCCTTTACAAATGCCACTTATTCATTATAGGAAGATAGGAGAGATTGAAAAAAAGACAGAGAGAGAGGATCAGGCCGCCAATTACGAAAGTACATGTAGATGAGTAGCTTTTCATATTTATCGATCAACTTACATACCCTCATTTGGTATCATAAGTAGACTTTTGCACCATAAATCTCTAGGGTTGCTGATGATTAGCAACTATATGTGGGACATGATCCATTACTATTTATGGAAAAAAAAAATCTAATGACATTCCACAAATAATCGCGCTTTGATTAAAAAAATTATTCTCTTCCGACTTGAAATTCAAAAAAAAAAAAACGAAGATATAACATCTTGAAATAAAATCTTATTGACTTGTGAATAATGTGCAATTAAAAATCGAGATGTTATTTCGAAATTTGTTACGTGGGAGTGTCTGCAATTGTCACGTGGCAAGGATGTAAGGCACGTGATGAAATTTTGCTACGTAACTCATGATAATAGAATCTTAGTTTCGGTAATTTTTTTTCGTCTTTCAACTACTATCTCTTTTGACCAAAAAAAAAAAAGTACTATCTCTTATTATTTTTACACTTTAGAAGCAGGATAAAGAAAGAGTGCATCTAGTGTTTATCTTTTACCAATTTAAAATTGAAAACAGTTGATTAATTAGACAAAACATTTATTTGCTCTTACGTGATGTAGCATATTTTAAGTATGGTTTCTTTTGTTAAAGAAAAATCTCTTTAAAAAAGCAAATTTCAGTCAAGCGTCTTCTGTAAAAATTAATAGAATGCTCGACAAAAGCTTTAAACAAAACTGGAACAAACTATATACACACACGCACATATATATATATATATATATATATATATATTTGTAATGGTAAAATATTTTTAATTCAAATTATAGCTTATTATGTTCAAATAATTCGTTTTACGATAAAAAGAATGGTTTAATATTCCAAAACAATGGATTTCTATGCTCTAATTTTGTTACACAATATGCCTTTTTATTGCAACTCACTAAAAACACAGAGCATTTATATGTTTTTTTTTTCTGAATTAAACCTAGCTCCTTTACCATCATTGTATTCTTAAAAAAAAAAATTCACGTTTTTCAATTATTTTTTTACGTGATTTAAGAACCTAACATTATACTGCGTTTCTACCCCGAATTCCAGCCATCCTTCGATTACGATATTCTTTCAGGCTACATAGTATCGTGAAAAATATGCAAAGAGAGACATGCTTACGCAAAGCATGACAATAACAACAAGTATCGGAACTTAGCAAGCCACACTGATATTTTTTTTTTTTTAATCTTGGAATGTATATAACTTATTGAAAAGATGCATCGTTTACCATTCAACTTAATATAAATTAAGAGGACGTGAAAGAGAACCTTTATTCCTTAGATAAACTTCACTGTAGTTTCACTAAATATAAATATTAACGAATAAAAATATGCAACTTGTTTTTAACGTGCATATTTACATTTCAGTTAATTTAATTATGTTTTATTAAAGGCTCTTATCGGAAAATCTCAAACCGGAATATATCTTAGTTTGAATACGAGTCATGCAAATATTTGTTTAGTTTAAAGTTGAAATCATATGAGAAACATAAATCGTTATGTCAATAACACCATTTTGGAAATAACCAATGAAATCGAACATTATACAATTACTAAATAATGCAAATCAATCGTGCGTAAACTACTCCTAACTTGAGACATAGATTATTTCATAATGTAATTTAACTTCGTTTTGTCGCTTCCAATACTTGTATTCTTGAAATGAAATTAAAACAACGAAAATAGCATTTTCAAAATAACCCTAATTTTTCAACAACAAAAAAAGACCTTAGTTTACTCAAGAACACAAATTAATGAGCCATAGCTATATATAAAATATGGCTTATTATACTTCCTATTAGTTTAATATATCACATAACTCTCGGAATAAGTTATTTAACGTTTTATTGTTTTACAGTTACCTTTGAAATCCATTTCTCATAATCAGCGACGCATCATACAAAAATATGTGAACAGAATTTCCCTCTGAAGAACATGCCACCGGAGGGCATTTGTATACACTTTAGTTTGAAACTAATGCGGATAGATATGAAAATCATTATTTTTTTAATTTTTACACCAGATACCCCACTTTAAAATAAAATGTAATTAAAAAAAAACTTTTTTGATATCTTTCTTGCATGCTTAACTTTATGAAAATGTTAGGCGACATTCGGTATTCGCTTTTTCTTCTCGAGGATTTCTTTTTGTTGAAGGCATATAGCTATTTGAAGACTAGTAGCTTTAATTTCTTTAGTTTTTCTTGCAGCTGCCTTTTTCTTTTCCCAAGTTCGAAATTTGAAATTTCTGCCACGTGTCAAACCTTTAAAAAACTTTAAGCCATGGAGGAAATGTAGGAGGTGGATGGCGGGCCAAGTAAATTCTAGATAAAAAGAATCTAGAACCGACCCTACCCTATTAGAGTCATTTTGCTATTTTTGAAATTAGAAATTGATCCGGTTTCCATTAAAGACGCACATGAATCCAACAGGCCGATTTGCAAGGTTGGCTCAGGAAACAAAACCTAGGGTAACAGAAGTTATAGTCAAATAGTTTGGGATACAGTGATCTGGTTAAAGTATTGATAAATTTTTTTAACTTCTCGCATAAGAAAGCCGGTTCCTCAATTTTTATTGGGTTTTTGACTAGGTAGGAAAAAAGAAAAAAGAAAAAGGCTAGGCGGTTGCTCATCCCTACCGAATATCGAGCTATTTAGATTTTTTATAAGCTTATTGATAAATCGCTTTTCTAAAAGTGCGGGAAAAACAAAATATAGAAGGAAAAAAAGGAGACTTTGTCCACGGGCTACGAACAAGAAGGCCCATAAGCCTTCATTCAACGGGCCCAAAAAAAAAACCATCCCAATACGACGACGTCTGGGACTGGACGTCTGGAGACACAACCTTCTACGTCGCCGCCGCTGCCGCCGTGGTCGTCGTCAATCAATCTTCTTCTTTCTGTAAAACCCTACAGAGCGTTCTCTATCATGCGCCGACGATGAACCACCGGTGTCCCGTTAGGGCGCTCTCTCGTGCCCTATCACGAGCCCTAACTACAACGGCGACGTCACAAACGCCGACGCCCTCGACTTTCCCCCTCAAGAACGTGACTAAGTCCAACTTCGAGCCCGCGCTCGAGTCCCTGAGGGAACATGTCAGGGCGGCGGATTACGTCGCGATCGACCTCGAGATGACGGGAGTCACTAGTGCCCCGTGGCGGGAGTCGTTCGAGTTCGACCGCTACGACGTCAAGTACTTGAAGGTCAAGGACTCGGCCGAGAAGTTCGCCGTAGTCCAGTTCGGCGTGTGTCCCTTCCGCTGGGATCCTCAGGAGCTCCGCTTCATCGCTCACCCGTGAGTTTCTCTGTTTTCGCCATCTTGTGCCCCTCTCGACGAGGGGTGGAAATGAAGGACTGCGATTGGTTTTTATTGAGCTGATTCAAGTGATTGGATAGTTGAAATTGTTGTATCCTTTCGGTAAAATCTGGGCAGGCTTCTGGATTCATTCTTTCTCTCACGCGAAATCCGACTTTGGTTCACGATTCCCTTGAGTGACTCAGTGGCAATCTCGCAGGCACAATTTCTATATTTTCCCTCGGCAAGAATTGTCATTTGATGACCCAGCAGCTTATGATTTCCTCTGCCAGACTGCCTCAGTGGACTTCTTGGCTAAATACCAGTTTGATTTCAACATGTGCATTCGGGAAGGTAATGCGTCTATATTTTCGTCACAGAGGTTGCTTTCAATGGTATGAAATTTGTTCGTCATGATATGATCATAAGTTCACGTGATACGGTAGCTCTGAGGAACATGTAGACAGTTTTTGGGTTTTTAGTAACTAGAACCATACTTGCAGTCAAGTGTTGCTGCGCTTTAATCATTAAAAGTTTCTTAGGGGACTGCGAGATTGGGTATCTTCAGGGAGTTGTGATTGATGAACCAGAAGGAATTTGTGAATTTTGATTCTTGCTTAGGTAGCTATAAACAATTCAAGCAAATCAATTATCTTGAGTCTAAACTACAATTTTTTTCGTTGAACTTGATAAATAGTGAATTAGGATGTGATTGTATTCTGGCTAGTCGTTTCATCGATAGATTTAGGGTGCGCATGAAAATCATCTAGAAATAGTTTATGGAACGGAATAGGTTTGGAATAGAAATCCGTTTGGTAACGGATTTCCAAGAAACTATTTCTGGAACAAAAAGTTATTTCAGAAAAAGATTTAAAACAGAAATGAAAAACAAAAAAAAAGTTACTTCTTCGAGAAATAGAAATAGAAATCTCCATCGACCATCACCATCTCCCGCCGCCACAGGCCCCCGCCGCTGCCCCCGTCAAACAAATTTCTATTCTAGAATCAGAAACTTTATGTCGTTATCAAATGTATTTTTTTGCTCAAAAACTCATCCAGAAACAGAAATAGAAAAAACTATTTTTGTTCTAGAAATTCATTCTGGAACAGAAATGTTGTCATGCGCGCCCTTAATTGTGTTCTTGCCCAATCTAAAGCATTTCATTTTATGTAGGCATGTACAGTCTTGAATCTGGAAATTCACAATGTTAAATAATCTCAGGAATATCTTATTTATCCAGAGAACAAGAAAATGAGTTGCTGAGACATCTGGACGAGTCATCACGTTTACGGCATAAACATAAGGAATTCAGAGATGTACCTTTGATCAGCATGGCAGATGTTCTCTTTAGTGAGAGAATAAAGAACCGAATGAAGGAATGGCATGAACAGTTGTTACACAACAGGAATTGTGAACTACAGTTCAATGAGAGCTCAGATGACTCAAAGCAGCACCTTCAAACTATTTTCTATAGAACACGCCCTGCCCTTGCTCTTAATGGGTTCACTGCTCATCAACTTAGGTTGATTCAGCAGGTAATTCCATTCTCTGTTATGTTAATTACCTTTTTCAGTTTCTGGCATTGGAGACTGTATATATATTTATATTTGAAAGAAAGAGGTTGATGTCCTTGCTTTTAAGTTTCTCTGATCAGTGTCATGGCAGTCATTTAGAGGCTTTTTTTTTTTTTTTTTGCTTATGAGCCACCAAGAAGTTAATGTAAATTTTCCCCAAAATGAAAATTATATTTTAACTTTAATTTGGGATAACTTATCATGCTGATATTATGCGTTTTAATAATTTGGGGTGTTAGGAAATCAGATGAAAGTCTAATTTCAAATTGTAAACGTTCAGAATATCTAATGCCTAAAAGCAGAAGCCACATAAAAAACAATTTCCATATTGATATTTGGTACTGTTGTGAAAGTACCCGGCTTTTCTATTGTCCGCTTATATCCTTACCGGCCTGCAAGTAGTGGTTTGGATCACCTTTAGCTCCTTTGTTTCACTGATGTTCCTGGTAGGAGAAAAGAGGCTGGAAAGGATGGGAAGTCCTTTGCAAAATGTGTGCAATGAAGTCATGGTCACTTGGCTTGGCAAACATAGAAAAGTTCGTCCATGGACCTGCATGCCTGCCAATGTAGTTGATAATAATACTGAATTTGCGGCAGAAAGACACCTGGAGTGCCAATATTCGTGTACGGCTCACTTTAGTGCAAATATTTTTTTTTTGGATCACTTAAGTGCCATATCGGAGAAGAAATGATTACCGAAGTGCCAATTTCGGCCAAAAATGATTGTTTAAGCGCCAATTCCGGCCAAACAGTACGTGTGGTATTTTTTTAATTAATTTTTTAATATTACGTGTCAATTTTTTTTAAAAAAAGTCAACACAAGTGGATGCTACATGGACTTTTCAACATTAAAATATTTAATTTTTTTTAAAATTTAAATTAAACAAAAAAAATAGCCTAAAAAATAAAAAATGAAAAAAAAAGGAGTAGTGGGAAATGCAGCAGCCCTCGCCACCGCCGCCCCCACCGTCGCCAGTAATGGTCGGCGATGGATGGTGGCCCTGGGGACCCCCGCCGAGGGCCCTCCAGGGTTGGTGAGGCTCTGCCGCGGCTGACCTGGCAGACCCATGGCGAGGTCGACCTCGCCCAAACATTGGATTTCTATGTAGTTGTCGTACCTATGGTCGCGGACTCTTTGCAAAATTTTTGGGGATGGAGGGATTGGGAGAAGTGTTCGGTGAAAATGGAGTTGTGGAGAGTGAATGCTATCAAATTGGAGGGCTTGCGCAAGTCTGATTTGAGCAAATTGGTTGCGAAAGAGGAGAAGATGATCTTCTTCATCTAGAAGCTTTTAGGGGAAATCAGGGTTCTGGTTTTTCGCTCGCCGGACGTTAATTTGATGCCCGGATCCTTGGAGCGGTTCGAGTTGCTTCACATGGAGCACTAGAGGAACGGACGATGACGCACACAGAGGAATCCAAGGTGCCGACACCACCCACCATTGCTGTAGCAGCTTCTTCGCGCATCACCACTACCTCATCGTCAAGCCTAGCTCCGGTGTTGTTGAGGTTGAGTGACCCAAGGACCAATGGCTATCGCTGCCCTGCCATGGCGAGGTTCGACCTCACCCAAATCTGGCGAGGTTGGCCTTGCCTTAGGCCTGTGAGGCCGGTTGCGGTTGTCGGCGAGGCCTTTGCCGGGGTCGTCGGGGCTCGACCGTCTGTCTGTCCCCACCCCTCCCCGCGTCCCAGGGCCATCCCCCACCCCTTGTCAGCGATGGTGGGGGCGGCGACGGCGAGGGCTTGTGAGCCCTCGCCACTGCAACATAGGGCTTTATCTCTCTTTTTTATATATATTTAGTTTTTGCTTTTTTAACTGTTTTTTATTTTTTCAGTTTTTAGCTTATTAGATGGAATTTATTATTATTTTTTGGCTTTTGTTATTGCTGATTAGGATCTCTGGTAAGTCACGTGTGCGCCACGATTTTTGGTAAGCCACGTTGGACTTGGCACTGAAATAACCATTTTAAAAAAAAATTGGCACTTAAGTGATCTAAAAAAAAAATATTGATACTAAAGTGAGCGCCGTACACAAATATTTGCACTCCGGGTGTTCTTCTGCCCTGAATTTGCTGATAATTTTTTTTTTAATCAAAACAGTTATGGTAACATTGATTGCTGGTCGTTCCTTAGAGGGTCAAACTTTCTTATCACCTAAAGTGTCTTCGCATGCAATAATGTGTGCACAATTTACTCTCTCCATTTTTTTCACTTGAGGTGGACTCGAGTTGTTGCTTGGACTGTCATTTTCATGAATTACACTTGAAATAGTTAATATTGGTGAGCTTAGCACTGATTGCTGATAAAGGTTGAAACTTGCAGGTTACGAGAAATCACTTTGAAGACATTGTATATGTTTGTGTGAATGTTCAAAACGCTTGTGTCCAACCGTTGCTTGTGTATACGGACTGCAACACCGATAAGGCCCTTCTACTGGTAAGACAAATTTGTGAGGAGAGTATTTTTCTTAAAAAGTCACTTCTTTAATGCCTGAGTCGGTCTGTTCAATTTCCTTCATTTTTCCATTAGCCTCAAGCTTTTATCTCCAACAGTTGAGCTGAATTGCTACCTTATCCAATGGCTGGATTGAAATGATCGATGACAATAATAGCCAAACCATGAACTTTGAAGCAACTGCTGCTTCGCATTACGCGCTGGATGTTCTCTAAAGGGCAAAGCAGCATTTCAGATACGAGTTGCTAATTTTGTGCTTAGAGAAGAGATGAATACATACTAACATCCCATGTAATTTACATGTGTTTCGCTTGCCCCAATAACCTACAGATATCTTTTTGTAGAAAGATGTGGAGGATGAGAATCGCAGAGGAGAAGAGTTAAAGATTCATTCGGCAGTAGGATTTCGTCATGTTATTGACCTTTTATCTTCTGAGCAGAAATTGATTGTTGGTCATAATTGCTTTCTTGGTAAGATAATTGCCAAGAGCTTATCTTTCCGTTAATTAGTGAAATTAACTATCATCTGAAACTCATTGTTTTTGTAATGCAGATGTTGCCCATATATATAGGAAGTTCTTCGGTCAGCTTCCCTTATCTGCTGAAGAGTTCGTCTCTTCTGCTAACAAGCACCTGCCATATATAATTGACACCAAAGTTCTTTTGAATTCAAGTGACATACTTAAGTACTGGATGAGGAAGTCTAAAACATCTCTGTCCTCAGCATTTACCAGATTGTGCCCTCAAATTGCTCTAGGTTACATGAGTACGGATTTGGCTTCAAAGGCTTGTGTGAAAGTGGAGGTTCAAGTAGATGATGTGAGGTTGAATTCCCTGATCTCTTCATTCATGACGTATACTTTCTCTTCACTGTTTATTGTTTGTTTAGTTTTAATCATTCCACAACAGAAGTCAGTAACAATCATACTTGATGGGGCATGTAATTAGATGAATGTTTTGCAGATGAATGTTTAGATGAATCTTTGGGGTGATGGTAGAACATTTTAGTCAGACCTTAACGTCGTTATCGATCCAGAAGAGATAATTCAGACACGCTTACAATTCAGCTGCAATCCTTTCTCAAAGATGGAGAAGAAAGACAAGAAAGAGGGGATGGCTGTAGAGAGTGAAAAAGCACAAATTTATATGTATTTATACTACAAGCGTGGCAAACACTGAGTCATGAATGTCCCCTGTTTTTTTTGCTCTTCTTACAAGAGGAAGGCCTGGAGATATTTGGAGGAGTGAGACAAATTTATGAATCTAGCCTTTTCATTTAGCCAATGTAATCTATATGATCATGGGATCGTTTCTCTATTGCATACTTTTTATAGGTTATATGCTGATTCACTAAATTCAGCATAAGTTTTTTTCCCCATCATATCCAATTCTTTATGCTAGGTTATGTGCTGATTCACTAAATTCAACATAAGTTTTTTTCCCCGTCATATCCGATTCTTTATGCTTTTATTTTGCACATGTCCATTAGGTGTCAGGTCAAATCACATAGATGTGAGGATGATACAATGGCAGTTTGATTAGCTTTTTTGTCCAGCTGTGATTAGTTACATCAGGTTGACATCAAAATGGACGTACTGTTGATTTTCTTCTTAGCACAGATACACAATTATGCTTATGACTTTTTGACTGTCAATGTGTGCGTTAATTCACTTTTATCCTGGGTAATTCTTCTTAAATTATTCCTTTGATCCAGCAGATTTGTTTGACATAATTCTTTTATTTATGATCGCAGGGCCTCCAGCTGGAATGCCGGGGCCAAGCATGAGGCAGGGTATGATGCTTTCATGACTGGTTGTGTCTTTGCCCAGACATGCTCTCATCTCGGCATTAAGTTCCATCCTCATGCTTCTTCCGAAATTTTGGCACATAATGAAATGCTTGAGAAATATGTCAATCGTCTGTTTCTCAGTTGGAACAACCTGGACATTATTAACTTAAGCACTGGTAGGCTGACTGTGAATTCTGTTGGGTCAACTTACTGCAAGGACCGATACCCGAAGATTTTGTTTGAGAACATCGTTTTGATCTGGGGATTCCCACACAAACTCAGGGCAAGGGAGATAAAGGAGTGCATCTCCAAAGTTTTTGGCACAACCTCTGTTACTTCTGTCTACTCTTTGGATAAAACTACTGTTTTCGTTCAATTCAAGGAGGCGCAGTTGGTTTCTGATTTTTTGGTTTTGAAAGAAACTTTAGAGAGAAATGATGATCCAATCTCCGTTCTGAGCCCTATATGGAGCCTGTTGGAGGGAGGAAACACTTGTGCGGCTGATTATGAGGCCTACAAAGAAATTTGCAGCTCCCCTGCATCTAAGGCCTATTTTTCAGATCAGGCGAGGGCAGTTGGGATAAAGTGGAAGACCAAATTGCACAAGTCCGAAGTGCCGGGGCAGGAGGGGATCCGAAAACAAGGTGCCTCGAATTTGAGCTTAGAAAATGCAGCGGATTCTGTTTTGGATAAAACCAACATGAAGATCAACAAGAACGCATCAGTCGATATGAACCATCGGCGTTCTCATGTGGGGGAGATCCTTGATTCTCTTTGCGCCCATGAAAAGTCGAGCGGGTTAGGACTTACTAATTCCTGATCAAGCTGAGGGTTGTGAAGACTCGAAGTTTCAATTCATTCCGCTCCAACTCGAAATTTTGCGTTTCCGTACTAATTATCTTGTTGTAATACAGATCCCAGCCTTTCCGTTCGCGGTCAAGGGCATTAGTTCTTCTGTTTTGATCATTGTCATTGCGCGGCGATCATCTGTGAGAATGTAGGGAAAGAAATCGAAGCCCCTATCTTTGAGGGGAGCATCAGGAGCTCCTCACTTCTTAGTCATACCTCTTAAAATCAGAATTTCAGACTCATGTGTGCTGCAATTACATTTTGGAATATCACACGTTCAGCGAACTTCAGCGGAAATTCGACAGAAAGAGTGAGTTCGTGTTATGGCAAGATGTTCCTGGGCAATTTCTAGGTCGTCATGGGTTTTATTTATGGGAAGAAATTACGATGTGTTTGACCAAATACGATGAGATCACGCAATGCTACTCTATTTCTCGATGTTTGAGTTAAAAGATTAAAATCCCAGGAAATTAATTGATTCCTTTCTCTATAATTCGAAGGATGGGATGGGACCCATAGCCCTGCTTATTGAGCAGCCGACTGCTCAGAGTGTGACCTCAGCATTGACCGTTCCAAATCGTCTCCCGATTTTCACTCCATGGAGCCCACGTGTCACAATCGACGGCCACGATCGAGGCAATCCCCCTCTCCTGGTCTTGGTCACGCGTGAGGCGAGGCGGCAACAACGCATCATCAGGTGTACAATTGAGGACCCACTGGCAATAGCCGGTCAGCCTCCCCCCACATCCTCACGAAATGCTCACATCTGGTTCCGCCATTTATGACCTGCATCGCTCAAATGGGTCAGCGTCGCTCGCCCATGCACGTTCCAGTGCAGCGCCTCAAATGGAAAACCCAGTAAATGAGACAGCGAAAGGGGTTGGCCCGTGTTTGGCAGAATCTCCGCTGGTCAGGAAAACTCCAAGGAGAGAGCACGAGGAATAGTCAGGTTTTGGAGAAGGGCCAGTTCTCACTCTCTGCAGCCGGTTGCCGTCCCCCTCCACCGGCCGTAGCCGGTGGGCGAGTGTCTTATTAAAGGCGCGGTCATATTGTGCACTGTTCCATCGGTGCTTAGCGAGTCCCCACCTCCTAGAGTTGAACTGTCCTTTGCATACCATTTCTCTGATCCGCCTTTGTTTCCTTTTCTTTCTTCGAATTGGTTTGTACCCTTTTGAGCAATTTGCCTGGAGATGAAGAAAAGGGTTTGCTTTTTGCTTCTCTCTCTCTCTCTCTCTCCCCCCCCCATCCACCCCCCCTTCAAACGCAGTAGAAATGTCCCCGCGTTCAGCAAGATTTCTGAGTTCAAGAGCTTTGGGAAGTTATCAAAACGCAGGCAAGCGTGACTCGTCCGATCCTTTTCTCTTCTAGAAAAAAAAAATTTGGTTGACCTTCCTTTGACGGATGGGTCTTGCATGATATGTCTGCAACAGTCTGCATGCTTTTGTGCGCATGCATGCGTGCGCGAGGGTCGATCCGGTTCTCTTTTTCTCATTTTTTTAACATGTCTGCTGGCGAAAGGGAGGATCTTTTGGCGCCTGGATGTTTGAATTGCCACATTTTCAACTTTGTAAATGCTTGGCATCATCTTTTTGCATTGCACTCTTCCTCTTTTGGAAAAATGATCTTCTCACCGATCAGATAGGGATGGCTTTTTCAGAGCCTTATAGGGAAGCAAACTTATAGTTTTTATGGTCTTTCTTCCATTGCTTGATCCTGCATGTTTTTGCATTTGCCATGTTCTAATGGGTGTTTACTGCCTTTGAAATGCAGATCCACCAATGTGTTGGACTTAGAAGGTGAAGGGTAGTGTGCAAGTGTTGACAGAAGAGAGAGAGCACAACCCTTCATTGGCTAAAAGGTCTTAGCTCTTGCTGGGAGTGTGCTCTCTCTTCTTCTGTCACCATCACCGTCACGATCTCCATCTCCATATCCATCTCCGTCTCCATCGCAGCTCATCATCATCGTCATGACACATGTAAAATCTGGTGATGTAGGAAACTTCTGAACCTCAGTCTCGAGGACTTAAAGTAAACGACTTTCTCAACCATCTATAGCTACTTTTCAGCCCAAAAAAGGGAATAAAAGATGAAAAAAAGAGAAACCTTTTGATTCCTACTTACTGTGCATTCCTTATTTTTCAGTGGCAATGGCTTAAGTTGGAGGTACAAGGAGGAATAATTTTCAGGAGACGTGCTTTTATCTCCTCAATTTTGTTCATATGCTTGCTTATGATGATTCAATTCCGATCCATAACTCTAGCAATGTGTGCTCAGGGTTATAGTACGTATGATAGCATCTCGATTAATACTTACATGTTCTCTGCGTGTTCATTAGCATTCTTGAGTTGGCAGACGAGTCCAAACAATAGTGTACTTGTGCCCCTAACACAGATACAGTCATGGACAGATAGATCTGGAATCCTGGTTTTGGTAAAAGAAGGCCCCCTTCATTATGTCTTACGTAGGTGGAGGAGGTGCAATGCGATGGCGCAGATAATTCATAAGAACACAGAAAAGAGTGGAAACTCAACAGGTCTAAGTGAACCTTCGCTTCAGTGTTTTTGTTACTGATGCACAGGATGATTCCATAAGATGAAGGAGATAACCCAGACCTCTGGTTTCAGTGATGATAGGGTCAAAGACAATTCATTGCTTCGGTGACCGTCTTAACGATTGCATTCTTCTCATTGCATGGGATTTAAGGACAAGGTGCACCACCACCTGTCAGTCCCTTGCAAATCTTAAGATGTTGAAACGGATAGACTCTTCTTTCTGTGTGTATTTGTGAACTAAGCAGCATCATCTGATAAACACTTCTGGAGATGAGGGTTGCCGGTTTTAGAATTTTGGGATTTTTGGGGGTATCACTTTCAAATTGAGGATAAAATGCGATTTACTTTTTCCTCAAGTTTGGTGAAAGACAAATAATCTGGATGACATAACAAACCGAATATCGAACGACATATGACCGTCACTTCTAATGGGTTGTTAATGACCACGAGTCCTCGACCGTTCTTTTTGAATGACAAAATGAAGATGGGTGTTCGAGCTGAGTCGTAGCCAAAGGTGCTATCTGCTGAGATAGGATTAGTGGGTCATATGAAGCAATTAATATACTCCGATTAAGCGAAGGCTATCTAATTCCATTTGTAGAATCTACTTTGCTGTTCTAAAATCATAGCATCCCGAAAATATAAGTTAATCAAAATTGAGCACGAGCTATAATGATTCATTATCTATGAAATGTTTTGATTACACTATAAGCGCTATCATATTGTGTTATGTAGGTATTCTGAAACCATCAACTAATGAAACATGGTACCTGTCACATTACGATATGCGGTCTGATAACTGAAGTACATATATGTTTTCCAGTGGAGGTTTCATAATTAGGTGGCAGTTGTAAGTAGAAGAGAAAGAATTAAATTCTCTATTGGTGAGTTGGTGGGGTGCTGCAAGCCACTGTATAGTTCAACAGAGCAGTTTCTCAGGAAGTCGAACTAGAAATGTCCCTCGTCACGGGACATCAACAACACTATTATACAGGCAAGAATCTTAAGGAACGAAACAATCAAACTGCTTTTGCATTGGAGAGCATGAGTTCAACACTTGAATCGACTTTGATTTGGCACAATGCGGGGGCAGGACCACTTGATATCATCGGTATCCGAGACAAGGTCCTCGAGGCTTAGCGGTAAGCTGCTGGAGAAGGAGAGGCTCGGTTTCATCCTCGGCACAAGAACCGGTTCCGCCTCACTGATGAGGATCTGAAGGACCCTCCTCATAGAAGGCCTCTCGGCACTATCGGGGTTTGCGCAGCTCAACCCCAGAAGCAGCAGCTTCCTCATTTCTTCCTCCTTGAAGGTCCCACTCAACCTTTTATCAGCTGCTTGAATGATATTCCCCTGAGAGTGCAGTCCCCAGACCCAATCTACCAAATTCACCATTTTCTGATCAGCTGGGTCTCTCTCAATCGGCCTCCTCCCACAAGCCACTTCGAGTATGACCACTCCATAGCTGAAGACATCTGTTTTCTCAGTTGCTTTTCCATACTGAAGATACTCGGGCGCTAAGTAACCCATCGTTCCTGCTGTCAAAGTCGAAACAGGGCTCTCATCGTGATCCATCAGCCTTGCCAGCCCGAAATCGCCGAGCCTGGCGTTGAAATTCCCATCGAGCATTATGTTGCTGGTCTTGATGTCCCTGTGAATCACTTGCTGCTCACATTCCTCATGGAGATAAGTAAGAACAGAAGCCAATCCAACTGCAATGTTGAGCCTATGGGGCCATTTTAACAAGGACCCTTGTTCGACTTCCTTGTATAGCAAATTGTCGAGGCTCCCATTGGGCATGAAATCGTAAACCAGCAGCAATTCACCCTTTTCGACACACCAACCTTGGAGCTGCACCAAATTCTTGTGTCTCAGCCGAGCTATGATCGACAACTCGGCTAAAAATTCAGTCTTTCCCTCGTGGGAATGCTTTGATCTCTTCACAGCAGCAATAGTACCAGATGAAATAAAGAAGGCCTTGTACACGGTTCCGAAAGCTCCGTGGCCTAGGATCCTGCTGGTATGAAACCCTTTTGTAGCCATCTTCAGTTCCTTATAACTGAACTCTCTAGGACCAGCAAAAACTTCTGCTTTGAAATTCTTCTCTATTTTGATGTCCCTCCACTTCTTTACAGTAATGTAGCCAAACAGCGCGAGCACCACACAGAAGAAAGCCGGGCCAGCAATCCCAAGGCCTAACCCGAGCCTCTTGTGAAGCTTACTTTCTGATTCGGGAACAGAAATCGGCGGCTTATTTGTCACAGAGCTATCTGATACATTATGAGGATGTGACTTCGGCCTCGCGGGCAAGAAGCCAAAAGTTTGGAAGCTCCAGCTCTGAATCAAATGGAGCTCGGTACTTCCCTCTGTCGACGCGGAGAAGCCCGCGTATCGCATTTGTTTAAGGTACCCGGAGAGATCGATATCCACCGTCAAAAGAGGATCTTGCGGCTTGAAGCTCTGGTAACTCAAGAAAACCATCAGCTTCTTCTGGTCATTCTTGTAATCAATCCACGCAGTGATCAGTTTCCCACATTTGAGATCGACCCCCTGCACCATCGGGTCCGCGGTCTTGATAGAAACCAAGCTATCGATGTCCAATCCGACGTGGTTCTCGCTCGGGTCGCCAAAGTGGAAATCGACCCTCGTGTCGAACTCGACGGCGACGAACGTGTTCTTGGTCAACTGGGAAGAGTTCACAAGGCCCAAGTACCCTCCGGGGCTGCCCAGGGTCTCGTTCCCGGGCGAGAGGAAGAAGGCCAGGCCATCGCCGAACGAGGCCGGGTTGAGGCTGTCGATCAAGAAGGCGAAGGTTGTGGAGAAAGAGGCTGTGGTGTTGGATTCTTGATCGAAGAACTCGATGGGGCGGTTGTAGATAACGGAGCCGGAGCAGGAGGAAGGGACGTCGGTGTCGCGGGTGAGGCCGAGGACGCCGCTCCGGAGGTAGGAGTCGCCGAGGAGGGTGAGGTTGCGGAGGGCGAGGGAGGGGAAGGAGGTGAAGTTGAAGCTCGTGCTCGCAGGGGACGCAAGATCGGGACAGGAGAGGAAGGTGGAGAGGATGAAGGAGAGGGAGAGCAAGCTGCGGAGGTTTCTTGGAGCCATTCGGTCTGGCGCGAGGGGCTGAGTATGTCACCAAAGAAGATGACGGCGAAGAAGAAGACGACGAACGACGATGAAGACGACGTCGTTTGATTTGTGAAGACTGCTACTGCAATTTGAATTTAGAGAGAGATGGTTTAAACGGTTGGAATGGGAGCGTCGAGGCATAAAATTAAAAGGGAATTAAAGAAAAGAAAAGGGCAAAAAGGAAAAAGAAACGAGAGAAGAATTGTGCGGGCTTGTCTCTCCCTCTCTCTCTCTCTTTTCAACGGTTATCAAAGAAGAATATGACATATACTCTTGCCAGACGACGTCGTACCGCAGGGAAACCTTTTTTTTCATTCAAAGATTTTTTAAAAAATAACTAATATTCCCGTCCATAATACTTCAATTGTCCAACGATCATAAACACAATTTGGACGGACGTGAAATAATAATGAACATTTGCACACCTCGTGTGAGCGGAGCACGTAAAAATCCTCTCATCTCATTTACAATTATAATTAATTCGTAAATATATCGTAGTTGTTAAGTGTGCCCAATAAACATTTGAAAAGAGATATTAAAAACTTAAAAAATATGTATATTTTTTGGTCAAACTTAACATAAAAATATCAAAAAAGCATACTCATTGCGCAAATCCATAAAAGTAGAAAAGCAAAAATTGAAAATCACTTTGAATGCATGAATCCTCACTCCGACTTTTCTTGTTTCACATGGAACCTTAGTGGCAACTTTCCGCAACGTAGCAGGACATGCGCCTCACAATGAATTAGCAGAAAATAACACAAAAAAAATTTCAAACCGCGTTTGAAGAATGCTGAATCGATACTTTCGTGCCACATATGTCCCAAGTTGATTTTCGTGTCACAAAAATCATCAATTAACACATTCAGATCACATTTATCGAAATTCGATTTATCAGATTCGAGTCTATTTATCATGAATGTATCGATTTGAGATTTATGATAATGCACAAATTAATTTGGAAGGTGAATGGGACAGGAGTGATCCGTTTATTTTCGCGATCCGCGGATGTATCTATTGATGGATTTTTTTTTTGTTTACCGGGAATGAGCGACCGAGAACAATGTAGCCTTCATTCCAAGCGAAGTGGTTTTGCTTTTCGCGTGAGGGTCCGACTCCCCACGATGGTAAACTGATTACCATGAATGACAATCATTTCGGTGGAGAATCTAATGAAATGAATCAGCTTGGGATCGGACGGCTGAGAATTTCCGCCACGCATTACGTACCCCCTGGGCCCCCCCACCACCCGGGAATGTGCAGGCTCAAGAGGGATCTCAACGGCATTATAAGAATAGGAAGTGTCGTCATCTGACCACCGGCCACGTCATGAGACCGAATCAACCCATGTGATTGCCGTACCCTTCCATTAGAGAGAGAGAGAGCCGTTGGAAAGCAAAGAGCGATTTACAACGCCAAAAACAAAAAATAGTAACAATGAGAATTCCTGCACAGAAACTTTGACCGACTGCCAGATTACTTTTCTAACCCCCAAAAAATCTCCTGTGGGCCCAAAAAAAATAAAATAAAAAAATAAACAGCAATACTCCAATTATTTCTCGTGCCACCACTGCCGCAAAGTTGTACCAAATACAATGTGAATTACCAAAATCCCTAAACTTCGCACGCGGGGGTTTTAATACCCTACTCTCTCTTTTTTTCCCCCTTAAATTTTGGAAATACCCTTTGCACTTGGGCGAGTGACCCCAAGAAAAAGAAAGACAAAAAAAAGAAAGAAATAAAGAAAGAAAACCTTCCGTCGTGTCTCTGTCCAAGAGGGTGGTTGGCGATCTGAATCCGATTAAAAGACAAGATAGTTCGCATGAATAACAGCAAGCTTTGACAAAATAATAATAATAATAACAATAACAATAACGGCAAGCAAACAAAAATGACGTGAATCTAACGTCAGACATTGAATAGCTTTGAGGCTGAGGGCATTTTTATCCCACTGATACAAATTTCGAAATAGCATTCGTATAACGATAGGCATTTTGTTTTTTTGCACTTTTATCTCATGCTTCTTAGGAGACACGTGAAACATTTGACTTTTTTTTTTTTAACACTCTACGAATCCGCCCCCCCCCCACATAATTTCTCAATCAGAACAGCATAACGTGAAAGCAATTGTATCTTCTCAAGCTGGGGATTAATTTCGTGCCCTTGCCTAATTATTCGCCAGGGCGCTCTCAATAATAATAAAAAAAAGTATGCTCTACATTTTCTAATCTTAGATTCTAGAAGCAGAGAGAGAGAGAGAGAGATTCTCAGACACGCATTTAATGTAAACAGATTTTACTCAAATAAGGTGGCTTTTTAGTTGTACTACACTAGGCCATGGATGACATTGTGTACATGCATACTCGCCATGCCAAGAACGTCTTCAAGAACTCCACCCACTCTGAGAAATCTCGAGTGCTCGAATTGGAATCTTGAGAAAGTATTATAGCTCCAACTTTCTGCTGCACAAAAGGAACAAAAACGGCAATAAGCACAACTCTGCTCTTTGGAATCCGAGGAATTTGTTTTCTCCGCAACATGTCATCACTGTGCTCATGCTGCATGGAGAGAAACATTCCTACTCTGATTCATGTGGCGAGGAAGTATATAAGGGAGAGCTACCCATTAACAAGACAGCTGTCTAATTGGTCGAATTCACTATATAATGATAATGGAGGCGCACAGAATCTCGGGTGCTGAAAGGACCAAAGGTCGGTTGACTCTTGATAAGGAAAGGCAGTCGAGTCATCAAGTTTAGCGACGGTTCATAGAAGAAGACAGTGGAAACTTAAAGATCGACCGCCAAAGAATGTATAACCACTAAATATGACCTGCTAATTGAGAATATGTTACCCTTGGTCTCGCGAGGAAAATATACAAAGTGCGACTAGATCCCATTGCAGAGTCATTTGGCAAGTCGCATGCTTCCTATTGTAGCTGAAACTTCCGAGGCATGACAACTGCATGGTTATTTAAAGTTCGTAATTATATTAGCAATTACCGTTTGATAGATAAGAGTCTGTAGCCCAACTAACCTTCAGATATACTACAAAAGCTATCTGAGGGAAAAATTACATCTGGATCCAGTCTTTGCTGAGAGCGAATTGCCCGCGCAATACGACTTTTACTGCAAAAGAGAAGCATAAGTATAGATATAATTTCCAGCTTGCAGAAAGAAATAAAAGCTATTTAGGCGTACGAGTGGCCTCTACCTATCCCAGGAAATCAACATATGATACATGGCTAGTAAGGTGACAACAGGGATCAAGAAGAAACACTGTAGCAGTTTCAGCACCAAAATACCTTGCCCCCTGCTTTTTGTGCTCTCAAAAGAGTGTTGAATTGGTACGACGTAATGAGTCAACTGACCTTGCCCATGATGGTACAAATTTGTCATTGGTTGCATCGTCTTCGTCTTCGTCTTCGTCTTCATCTTCATCATCCGAACATTTGTAGGGTGAAATCTCGTATGATTGTTCTTGATTGCCATCGGTGACACTGTCCTCAATATCTGTTGCTTTTTGCAAAATGCATGTCACCTGGATGATAAGCAACTCTTAGCATGAAAGAGTCCAGGCAAGCAATTTCCTTCAGCAGGTCTAAGAAACCCTCATCTCTCTAGAAGTTGCTTATACAGCCGAGTACAGGCTGTTTACTTAAAAATGCTTTGGGCACAAGCTATTGAAAATAAGAAGAGAAAACTTTTGACGGCTAGCATTACTGACAATTTCAGTAAAAATGACACAAGGCAAGGACGAAGGCCTTGGTCATGGAGTAACCACTTAGAAAGTTTGTTGGACAAAATCATTGCCAACTCCAGTTCAAGTGTAGCTATTCTAAAACCATGCCAGAAAGCACAATTAAACAGATTAAGAGGACATTAAGAACATCATTCTATAATCACTCAAAGTCATCCTATGCTGTATGAGACAACTACCCACACGGGAATTCAGATGACGTGGGAGTTAAAGCTACTCCTGCAATTTCTGCTGTCATACAATTATAAATTTTCATTCCAGTCTATCAGAGAGGACTGCAAAGCTGCATTGAGGGCGGGATTTTGCTATTACATGCATATTAAATACTGCAAGTGCAAGGAGTAGAGATATTAATTTTTCCTACAGTTGTTCTGATGAAAATATAAGTCACACATGGCAAGAAAAGTCCCACGTATTTCCAAATTAAATCCACCTTCAAGTCCCCCTCTCTTGGCTCTTCGTTTCAACTTATTTTCTCTTTTTAGGCACTTGATCGATGACTAAACTTAGTTTACTTATTCAAAGAAAGCCTGAACAGAAATTATACCTTATTTGATCCATCTACACAAATTCTTTCAGTTGCGCAGGGTTTAGAGCCTAAGCCCTGGTCCAGTTCAGCTTCACTCTCCAGTATCTTCTCTGGAAAAGCACCTCTTTTTTCTGTCTCTAATGGTCCCCTCTCCTGAAACAGTCCGTCCCGAGACGCACGTGAGGTCAATGCTACCACGAGGACTAACAAAAGAAAAAAAAACAGATGGTAAGATAGCAATATATAGGTCATACTGCAGCATGATATTTTGATCCTTGCTGCTCTTTTTTGATAGGCATATCTTGGTTCTCTTGATTCCTCCGAGCACCTTCAACACGTTTTCGTTTTCTTTCCTTCTCCCTCCTCTCTTCTTCTTCCCTATGCCTTTTCTTCATGGCAATGTCAGCCAATTTTTTCTTCTGCTCTTCTTCTTTCCTTCTCCTTTGAAGCTCCAATTGTCTCATGTTTTCCTTCTCTAGCCTTGCCCGTTCAAGTTTCAATGCTTCCTTCTTCATTTTACGTTCAATCTCTTTCTTTTCTGCTTGACGTTTTGTAGCTTCAGCAGCCTCAAGAGATCTCACTTTAATGTCCCTCTTCCCTATTAAAGATAAGAAGTCTTAAACTAAATGATTGGCAACGAAATCCAGTATTAGACTTATCTTATGTACGTATACATCATGTAGCCAAAAGCAACCAAGCGCTTATTCTAATGAAAGCCCACAATCATCTAAAGTTTCTTCATGAAACAAACAGCTATCAGATCAAAGAGATAAGATGACGAATTCCATCTTCATCCACAATCAGTGAAACAGATTTCAAACAATAAATTCAGCCCCTCTAATTTGATAAAGTAACTGGAAAATTTGAGAGAACGAGAAGTAAATCTACTGAACTATTTGAGTCCAGCAACGATATATGAGAAAAATCTGGAACCATAAAAAGTTCTGCATCACAATTTCCAACGAGGAATTCAGGAAAAGCAACGGACCCTCTTGATGTTCAAAAAGCAACATGACTTTTCCCAAAGCAATTTCATGTCTTAATAGGGAACTCGACAACAGAACTTGTAGCAAAAGGTGTGTCGTACCTGTGAAAGGTGCAACTGTTTGTTTTTGTTGAACAACTGGTAAGAATGAAGTCATATTAGACACAATATTGTCACGTTTAGAGTCCATTTCTGAGATGCCAGGGCCACCTTTCCTGAGGCTGGTTTTTGGCTTACTGAACCTGTTGTTAGGCACTTCCGCAGGCCTCCTCGCTCCGTTCAGCCCTTTTGGCATGGTTGTACTGTCCTTCGCCCTATGCCTCTTGCTGCTTTCCCACTTCCCAGGCTTCTGTTTATCCTTTCTCTGAGTCCCAGCAAAGCTAATTTCTGTTCTGATGGAATCTAGACTACATCTTGTCATCTCATTCTCTGTATCAGAAACAGGAGCAGGACAATTAGGATCTTCTGTAATATCATCAAGTGGCTTTCTATTTGCTACACTTGTTGTAACATCCAAATCAATGCCCTCTCGTGATGTATCAGCTGCCTCATCTACATTCTCATTTTCTTCGCTAATGCAGGGGAGCTCAGGATTTAAGCTTCTTTTTTCCTTTGTACTTTCGGACTTAGAGGCAATTATATCCCACAACTTCCCGACGGGAGATGTGTAGGCTTTCTTCTGATATCCGGTGGATTCAGCATATGAAAGAGGAAGGCAATCAGAGTGAGACCTTCCAGAAGGAGCCTGCTCAAATTCCTTGTTCAAGAAGCTGTTCACCCCATTACACTCGTTCATAGAGAATGTGCTCCCGATGTCCATATATTCAAGAAGACCGTTTGGAACTGACTTGTACAAGTTCGGTGCCTTATGCAGCTTGTATGCGGTGGAGAAATGCGACAATGGTGTATGCACAGAAGCAGATTTGGAAAGCAGCTTTTGCACACTAGCATGTTCAGTAATACCATCTTGAACATCCAGCATCTCAAAGCGAAATCCATCATCAGAAAATGGAGTTTCATCATCAGTCGGCATGAAAAATCCCTCAAAAACAGGCATTATTTGATCCTTTCCGACTTGCTCCATGGATTGGCAACCAGGTGAGGGGTAAGGACACTCATATTTCCTTTGGTCATGAGCTTCTTTATTCTGCTCAAGTCTTTCCAAACAAGCTAAATGTTCATCATCTTTCCAATTGAAAGTATCCTCAGTCATGCATTGACCTTCCTTATCCATGGTGGCTTCGATTCTTGCTACAGATGCAACATCAGATAGACAAGAAATTTTTGAGTGAGTCTGTCCATGGTTTTCATGCACCAAATGGGAACCTGTATTTTCATGTTGCCTTTCCAAGATAACACCCTGTGAGAAAAAATGATCAAAACATTTACAGCACTATTTTGCATCATTCAAGCATAAAGCAGCAAATGCAGTAATACAGCTCCATAACTGCACATGCATTTAGTGTGGATCCAAATTGTGAACTAAATTGATGGCGCAAAGACTTCTCTGCAAAGCTGGTTTACGCATTTTATATTTTAAAAAATTGCTGATATGAGGTGAAAGATGCGTTTTTCTTGTGCTGGCATCAATTAACTAACTCTAATTATTCCAATATTTTACGATACTAACCATCTGACATAGATATACAATCCCCAAACATTATCCAATGTTTTTAAGCAAAACCTCTTTGTAACACGTAGACTTTAGTCCTGAGCTTTCTCTGGAGCTATCCTAACTTGACGGTTTCACCCTCAGAAATAGTTTCTTCTTTTCTCTTTTTTTGTGGTATGGAGGTTCTGTCTGCACCAAAAAAATTCTTATGGGCCCAATTACAAGTATAACAGAAGGAACTACTAAATCTAGGACCTTGTCATCAACTGAAACCTACCAATTATCACTAATTGCACACAGGCCAACCATGTTGATCATCATATAGATAGTCAATAGATGATTGTAATCAACCTTCCCCACAACCCTTTAAAAGCAGCTTTTTTTCCAACAAGGTACATGTACTATATATGTTCACCAATCTTCTCCAAATAGTAGCGGACTACAATAAAAAAGTTTCTAACTGGAAATGGAAAATCGAGTACCTCTGGAATTTGCTGCATCTGCAGAGTTTCAAATGCTTCAGTCACATCATGCTTGGCATTATGCTGCATCAGATTATTGAGGCTCCTACCAACTTTAGACCCTTTCTTAGAACTACTGTGATTCTTTTCATCGTCCTCTGCCCCGATTGCCTTTCTTTTTCCACAATTTCCGTAAGTACCATGCAACGGATTGATCTGCAACCTCAATGAAGCAGGTGAAAGCTCAGTTGATTTATCAAACTGAGGCGATGAATTTGCAAAACCATTGCCTTCAGACTGTAACTGTAATGTCTTGACACTTTGATGGTCAAAAGACTTAAAACAAGCTACATTCTCCAAAATTGGAGCAAATGTAGGAGTGCCGGTAGTCGTGGAACTAATTAGTTCTCTTGGCATTGCTTGGTCACCATAAGAATCAGGGTCAAGTTTATGATGACCAAGTTCCACTTCAGTTGATTCTGCTGCATCAAACTCTCTAGTATTCTTCTCATGAGAAGCATTCATTACCCTATTGGATTTCAAACCGGACAATGAAGAATACAGTCCATCATTTAATGTGCATGGAAAACTTTTACAGGTGGCAGACAAATTAATTGAATGATCTATGGAAGACATCCTGGATGTCTTCCCTCGTAGGGGATAATTAGGAATGACATCATTGTCATTTCCACATGTTTCACTCGCTACTGTCTCATCAGCCTGTCCTAGGCATGTGCTTGTCTGAACTATCTTGTCAAGAGTGTTTTGTGATATATGTCCAGTAGATCCAAGTTCTTCAAAGCTCATTTTCTGCTCCAACGAGGTATCCAGCCCTTTACCTTGCGCTGTGTCCTCAACGCTTTCTTCTAACACAGCTCCAGGAGCATCATTCAAGCAGCACCCATTCTCTCCAGCATCATCGAAGTCAAGTTGCTTGGGCTTTAGATGAATGTTAATATCAGAGCAAATGCTTGAGGCTAAAGCTCCTGGCACATTATTCAAATCAGCAGGATCAATGTTAGATGGAATGCCAAAAGGAGATCCTTCAGACAGCTTTTCAAATGCAACTGAAGATTGAGCGGCATCTGTAGCACGTTTTTCTGGATCGACGTTATTGCTCAAGTTGGACAGGGCATTTGGTGTAGTACCGTGTGCTTTTGGCAGGTTACGGATAGAGCCTATGATAAGCTGATCAGAATGAGTAGAACTCAACTGATTGACAGAACAACCGGAAAACAAGAAGTTTTCAGTTTCTAATGCATTGCCATTACCACAATCATCATCTTGAGGAGATTGTGCTGGTTTTCCTGAAGAGCCAGCCATCTTCACATCACCTGGATCAGAAGATATCTCCAATCCTGGAAGTTCCTCACAATTAGGTTGATGGGAAGAACATCTCAATTGTGTGATTTCACCAGAATCAACAGTAGTTTGATGTCCATTGATTTGGCAATATCTGCTTTCCGGTCCATGTATGCTGCCACTTCCGTTCAACTCCTTAGAGTCGTCAACCTGGCTCACTGGTTGCATTGGCTGATCCACACCACTGATCTTTCCAACAGGGAAGGAACTATTGGACTTCAAAGCTTCATTCGTATGACAGTTTTCAGTTGACTTATGAGGTCTTGTTATTCCCCTACACCGAATGCTGCTTTCCTTTTCCTTTCTCGAAGAATCTCCTCTATCCCCTCTGCTCTGCCTTTGAACTTCAAGATCAATACTGCAAGGAGCATCCATTTCCAATAATCCATTTGGACATCTTCCAGATATCAAGGATCTCATGGCTCCACCGCTGCTGGTTTGGCTGCCCTTTTCCTTGCTCTTGAAGTAGACCATCTGTTTTCCTTTTGTTGAATTGATGTGAGAACTGGCATGAGAAGGCTTGACCAGCTCTGCAGAAAGTACATTTTCAGACAGTGGAGGAGCAACCCCAGAAGCAGCAGATCTGCTGGGGTCAACAATAGGATCTTTTTCACGTAAACAACTTCCAGAATCTGCCTTTGCACTGTTCCGGAGCTCAAGAGCCTTTTGCCTCGCCTTGGATCTCTGGACCCTTGCCAGTGACTGATCTAGATCATGATAATCTTCTGAAATTATCACGTCCCTTTGATGTTGAGGGGACGTAATGTCAGCATCTGACTCCGGAGCACCGTTTAGGGCAAAAGTAGTGTCATTTTTAGGATTTTCATCCAACAAAGATAACTTACTGCTTGCTTCACCTGTTCCTTGCAAAGTGCCAACCGCACATAAATCAGCTGGAAACCCTCTCGTGTCAGCTGTAAGCACGGGTTTATCATGAATGGGACAGTGACCAATTGTGTAAGGAACTGAAAATTGTGGTTGTGGTTCCAAAAGTTCTCTGATAAGCTCTTCTCTCCGAAATTCTGCAAAGACATGGCAGTAAATGTAAATTCAAGCTAAGGACTACAGGTCCATTGGCCGCAACCATCAGGGCCAAACACATTGTACAATGAATGACCGAGTGCTTTATCTGAAATGATAGTGCATCATTACATGTAATTACATGACCCGCATTGAACATTTCCCAATTATACAAAGACAACCGGTTACAGGACAAAGCATCATACTAATGCCGCAGCAGCATTAGAGGAGAAAGGACTCATAGAAGTATCAAAATTCAGTGGAACGATTTCTAATCATTCCAGTTCATTAATCAACTCCAGCAATTGTCACTCGAGCTTGGCTCGTCGTTGATGCATTGATCAAAAGCAGAAAATGAGGGAGAAAACTAAATTATTGGAGCAAGTGGCAACTAAAGCATTTCACACGAATCTTCCCCCCCCCCCCCCCCCCCCCCCCCAAAAAAAAAAAAAAAAAACATTTCACTCGAAAAAAAGCACATAGGCATTTGAAATCAAAACCCGAGAAATGCAACTTCCGTGCATATTATTGGCATTTTATATGTCCCAAACAGTAGGATACGAGCAAATCCACTGATGGTTTATCAAACTCTCGATGGAATCGTCGACGACACTAACTGAGGCATATTGAAAACAGTCGCTTCCGAAGTTCTCCGAGTACCTCCGGGAAGCGACGAGGGCTGCGAGCGGACGAGCCAGGGAGGAGGGGCGACTCCGTCGATGAGGAGAGTGGAGGCGAGGTGTTGATCGAAGAGACGAGTCTGGTGCCTGACTTGGTCGACGATCCAGTTCCTCCTCTCGAAAATCTGAGCGAACAGCTTCTCCATCGCCGACATCTTTCACGATTCCACCATGAACCTCTAGAACCGATGCCGTGAGTTTGAAAAGAGGAGATGTGAGAGATGCAGGGTCGTGTTTTTTTGGGGGATTTCTGAGCGAAAGACGCAGATGGATTCTCTCGGGCGGTGTAGATGAGCGCGAGTACAGATATTTGAAATTTTTTGGGGAGGACGGTATCGCTCGGCTTTCACAACCGGGTCGGGTCGGGGCCTAGTATGCTACTGGGCCCACGCGGTCCAGTTTGACCATCAGTTGCTTGGGCTTTGATATTGAAAAGTTTCACCAGGCAGTAGGCACTCTAATTTTCGACCACAGTTTTTCAGGTTTCTTTTAACTTGAAGCACTTGATTTGAACTTCTGGAAAGATTCAGGCATGCACATCATAACCACTCTACTTCTCTATTTCTGTTTCAAATCTATTTTAAATTAGGTTTGGAACAGAAGTTTATTTGGTAATACAATTCTATTTTTCTATTTATGAAACAATTTTTTATTCCATAAATAGATTTAAAAGAAAAATGAGAAGCTAAAAATTATAACTTCTTTATTTCAGAAATAGAAATGAGAAATAACCTACCAAAGTCCTTCATTTTTTCTTAAGTCCTCGTCGCACTCTCTCTATCGCCCTTCTTTTGTCGGTTGTCGCCCTACACCGACTTCCGCTGGCCGCAACTGCCCACCACCAGTCGTCACAGACACTCGCTTGCAAGCTACCGACCCTTGCAACAACCACCGCTAGCCGCTGCTACGACAGTCGCCGTCGCAGTCCACCATTGTAACCACCGCTAGTCACCGCTTGCCATCGCCCGCCTCCGCCAACCACCACCCTTTGCCACGACTACTGTCACTCGCCATTGGCCATCGCTCGTCGCTGCTACCCACTACCTGCTGCGCCAACCTTTATTGGTCGCCAATTGGCAATTGGCCAGCCCCCGTCGACCATCGCCCACCCCACTGCACCGCCAACCATCGACCACCGCCCAACTCCTGCCTTTGCTGTCACCACCACCCTTCTCGGTTGTCGCCACAACCACTACCGCCGCTGGGGTGTATGTCACGCCCCGACCCTCGAGCCCGCGACATTCCTCGCTTTATCACCATGAGGTCAAAGAGATAGTGTCCCAGGCACGCTATCGACCTATCATTACTTACGCATGCGGAAACGTTTCAACTCCTTGACAATAAAAATAAGTAGGAATAGTATAGTAGGAGTCAAACACCACAAATAAATCTTAATCCTATTGATACTACTTCCGTACGTATACAACCCCATGCTTCGGGGTGACTAGACAAGACCTTAGCAGGTATACTCAATCAAGTAAGACTAACTTCTCATCTTACTTCAGATGACTAATCCAAAAGCCAATCCTCGGCGTCCATGAGGCTTCGTCACTTGAGACCTGAAAAAGTTATCTCACGACGGGGTGAGAATAAATCTCAGTGAATCAAGCCTAAGCTTGGTTAGGAAACTGATTCATCCGGGCATCTTAACGGAAGTCTCACAATAGCAATTCACTACAAGTAACACCCAAATACAGTCACTATATAAAAACAATTCATTTGCATACTTGCCAGCCTCAGTCACACATAATGCAATGCTTGACTTGACTCCTAGTCAATCCATCGATCACTCAAACAAGCATCTCATCACAAGTACGCACAGGACATCACACAAGTCTATTTATTAACGATGATCGTACCCACGACACATGAGAGGATCTACGCGAAAGAAGGCGTGATTCGACTCCCACAAATAACGCGATCTAGCACCTTAGTACAATCGAGCGTTCTACCGGTAGGATCGGGCTATGTTCCTTTTCTCTCGGCAACGACTACTACAAGAGGTGTCTCTGGTGCACTTGGCACGGCACCAGCAAGTAGACATCCCTAAATGAGGTATCGGTCTATCAAAAGCTGCGACTGGCATCCAACAATCCTTTAAAACCGTACGTACCATACGGGGCATGAATTATCGTGCTTCTAACAAGTCGTGTGGTTCTATATAATTGGTACAGTACGAACTTGCCAAGAAAAGCACATCGTTCCATCATATGACCACACAGAACACATCCAGCAATCAACCCATTCATTATCTTCGGTTAAAGCCGGATGCTCACTCACGCATGTAAAAAATCGGCTAAAGGCCATTTTCATGCTAAAACATATCTTTTGACTTCCCACACGGCCATATGCATATGCAATCTAATATTAGACACTACAATCATAAACGGGCTATCAAACCCTAAACAGACAGTCAATTACCTAGTGGACAAAAAGTCAATCAAATAGGCAGCTTAGCTCAGGATCAAATCAACAGGGCCACTAAGCAATCGCGAGCAATCAAAATCGATTAGGCCACAAAAAAGCTCGATTCGTGCAATAAAACTTTATTAATCAAATTAATCGATTTAAGATGTCGATGGCTCGCTCGTCTCTAGCCTATCGCTCGCTCCCGATCGAACACAATCAATCACTCAATCAATCAATTGCAACTAATCACAATTAGCCATAGACAGTATAATCAACCGACTAACCTAATCGATCGACCATTTAACTTAATCACAATTTCTATCTAAACCGGCTCTAATCGCGTACCTAAATTCCATAATCACCTAAACGACTAATCCTAGATGCAATTAGCGCCCTAACCAAGGATTAGGGTCAATTCACAAATTAAGTCGGCTCGGGCGGTCCCAACGGCGACGGCCGATCATGAGCCAAATTCCTCAAACAACGGCTCAAAATTCTCAGGCCACGGCCTAAACTTCTCCGTCAAAATGGCCCATGGATCCGAACTTCTTTCGGCCAAAATGGCCCACGGGCCTGGCCACTGACCCGGCCACTCGGCCCTGATTCTCGGCCACCCGGCCTAGGCTAAAATGGGCCACGGCCTGCGCAAACTAGCCTGGACAGGGCAGGGGCGGCGCCGGGGGTTGAAACGGTTGGAACGAAGGCTTGCTGGCGGCGACCGGCTTCAAGGTTGACGGTGGAATGACTAGGGATTTAGGGGAAGTCGATTGGGACTGGTGGCCGCGGCGGAGGGCTGCCGGAGGCGGTGGACTCAAGGCAGAACAGAACCGGTAGGCTGGGTTTTTAGGGCCCCGGGAGCAAGGGTTAAGTTTAGGCTGATTTTCGACCGCCACACGCGGTGGCCACAAGCTCAGGGAAGGTAGAGAGAGGTCTTGGGTTTCATCGGCGGTGGCGGTGAGGGACGGCGGCGGCGGGTCCGGTCGGATGGAAGAGAAATTCGACCGGTCCTCAAAATAGGGCACCGGTGATTTCGTGGCTGATTACGGCTGCTCCGATGGGTAATCGGCGATGAGGTTGGTCGAGGATGTCGAGGGGAGGCAGGGGAATGTCGGAGGGGTAGTGGGTGGCGGCCGAAAATGGCTAGAGGAGGCTGTGAAGCCCACGGTCAGTAGGGGCCGAAATAGGGGGCTGATTCCCGTAACTGTTTCTCGGCTTCCGGCGGTCAGCGATGGTGGCGGAGGGGTCAAGGGTGATGGCAGGAGATGATTGGAGGCGGTGGCCATCAGTGATGGATGGCTGGAGGGAGTTCGGTTCCAAGAAGAAGAAGAAGAAGAAGAAGAGGGGTCAGTCTTCACGCGAGGGAGAAAGAGAGAGAGGGGGGTCACGTGAGAGGGAGAGGGGCAGGAGAGAGAGTGTGGGGTGGGGCCCACATGAAGAAATTTTGGGCAATTTTATCCTATAGTGAAAATTGAGGGGTATTTCGGTAATTTCCCAAATTGAGACTGGATTGAATTTTCGGACATCGAACAAAAGGGTATTTTGGTAATTTCACAGGCTAGGCTCGGTCGGAATTAGGCTCGAGCGCGAGGATTGAAATCCTAATTCGCTATGACTAAGAATTTTGAAACATAATATAAACCGACTGAAACTTTAGAATTTATCCAATTATTGTCTCTTCAGTCCTTGCGATCCAAAATTTTTTATCGACTGAAATTCGATATCAATTCCTTATATTGATTTCAGTTACCTCGCTAGAGGTGAATTTTCAGGACGTCACAGTGTAAAAATAAATTATTTAAAAATAATAAATAATATTTTTCTAATAATAAAACTATTTCAAAGAAATTTTAAAAAATTAAAAATAAAGTAGAAACTTTTGGTACAAGATTTTGTGTTAATAGTATTCTAGAGTAGAAATTTTCAACCATTATCAAACGAACTTTTGTTTCAGGAACAGAAATTTTATGACATCATCAAATGCGTTTTTTGCTCAAAAACTCATTCCGAAACTAAACATAGATAAAGGATTGACAAAAAGCCCTGAGTGGTCACGTGTTAAAAATATGATTTTAAGAGATATGTTCATTAAAATTCCTAAAACTTGTCATGAAAATGTAATCGAGTCCTAAAATTTGCAAAATGTGCAATTGAGTCCTAAAATTTATCAAATTAGTACAATCGAATCCTTGCGTTGACTCCATCCACTTTGGCTAATAGAAAATACCGACTTAATATATATATATATATATATATATATATATATATATATATATATATATATTTTCTCTCTTTTATGTGGTGATAAAGTGTTTTAAATGATGTCGTTTTGGCCCAAATCTGATTTTTAATATATTTATATTAATTAAGAATAAGCTAAATTTGAAAAAAAAGGGGGAGGACCGAAGAAGAATGCATAAGTCGAGCAGCATTGAGGGCTGAAGCCCCTGCCATCGCTGCTACTGCTCCACCTCCGAAGGATAGTGCCGGCATTTATGGGGAAGTGGTCGATGGGGTTGCCAAGCCTCAGTAGGCGAGGGTCGGCTGACCCTCGCCTAGTTCTGTCCAATAACCCCGCTCTATCAGTTGACCTGTATGCCCGGGATGAGGCCTTCAAGTGTAGCAACGACAACATGTTCAAGTGGAAGCACTTCTTGAAGGTGCTAGCGAAGCAATTCGGGATCGAGGAGTACATATTCAACAAGGGCGGCTAATGGCTGAAGCTTATGGAGGCAATGAAGGGGAAGGAAAAGGTGTGGGAGAAGATCGTGAAGGAGAACCAGCTGCAGGAGACCAAGCTGGAGGATGTCAGACTGCGGTGGTTCATGGACATGATGGGGTGGGGGTTATTAGATAGCATAAATAAGAGCAAGGAGCATGGCTTTCTGGGGTTGAGGAACTCTAAGAACTCTTTCTCATGCTGTGGATTAATAAGGTGAAGGGTTACAAGATCGTTCCTTGAAATTTAATTGAAGTGAAAATGCCGCAGTTTTGGCCATTGATGATGATGATACCCCCGCCATTGATGGCTCTCGCCCTTTTCTGGTAGATGTGGGGCAGCGACGGAGCCTTTGCCTCTGTTCTGGTTGTGCATTATTCTTATTCCTATATTTTAGCTTATTTTTTAATTAATTTAAATATTTTAATTTGATTTTTCCCAAAATGACATCGTTTTAACCATATCATCACCAAATAGAGAGAGAAAATAAAAAAATATGCTAGCATTTTTCGTTTGTATCAATTTGATAAGTTTTAATACTCAAACACATTTTTTGCAAATGTTATGACTTTATTACACTTTCGTGATAAGTTTTAAGATTTTTAGTAAATACATCCCTAATTTTAAATATTAAAGTACTATGTCAGACTTTTATTCAGCCTCTTTAGAAAGCACGAAAGTCGAACCCTGCACCTATGATTAAAGTACTATGTGAGACTTTGGCCCAGCCTCTTTAGAGAACGTGAAAGTTGAACCCTACCGTGACATTCATAATTTTCAACCCTATTTCAAAGCGTATGAATGAATGAATGTCTATCAATATATTTAGTTCAATCTCACTCAGAATTGATTTCTCTTGAATTGATTGACCAAAAGGGAATGGCTAATTAGGATTTAAGTACGTGGACTAAAGGACTCGATCATGGTTTGGCATCTTGACCATAAAGATTGCCGAGGGTACGTTTTCGGCTATTAAAGGCCGATCTAAGATTGGTCTTAAAACGATTTGCTAGCGTTATACAATTGGATCACGGGTGACTCCGTTTGACCATAGTATAATTTGTAAATTAACCTAAACTGATTCCTGACAATCGCGTCCTTCGGAACTAGTAATTGACCATCGCAATTACATGACAACTAAGGTCGCCAAAGCTCGAATAACTCTTAAAATGTGACAATAGTCACGGGTTGATACGTGAACTTCTAAGAGCCGCCTGTTATTTTGAGATACATTGAAATTTCAATTGATTGATTTTAGCCATAAATTGGACTTCGAGATTGGATGCAGGATATTAAGGATTTTCAATATTAATAAATTGGATGGCACCTCATCAAGATCAATTAGGTTTGCGATTCGTTTCGAAGAAATTAGAAAATCAAAATTTAGACTAAAAATAAAAATTACTATTTTACCCCCGATGAATGCTCATTCCTCTAGAAATTAGTCAAGGCAAGATGATCTTTTAGTCTATTCGCCCTTGTTGGCCGAAAATAGAGGGACATTATTGTCCAATGGGTTTTTTGAAATTTGAATCAAAGGAGGGAAAGTCTCGTGGGACCCAAAAGCCAACCACCCATCAACTAGTCGTTCCAAGATGTCAATCTATCACACAAATCATTCAAGCTAGTCACTTCCTTTTTCCTCATTTGCATGGCAATCTTCTTGAGAAAGTTTTGGACCAACTCCCACTACTTCATCTTCTTAAATAAACACTTAAGATCTCTCTCTCTCTTCTCTCACCTTCCATTCGGCCGTGAACCACCTCTCCTCTTCCTCTCATTTTTTTTCTCTCAAGCTCTCTCTCGGCTTCACTCCAATTGACGCCGATCACCCGAGCCTCCACCGCCGTCCAAACCTCCCAAGCACGAGAGACCACTGCTTAGACCTGACCTGAACTGCGAATTCAAGGGGCTAATCTTGGGGATTTTCTCTAGTTGCCTAGCCCATTTGAAAGGTGAGCTACCTTTAGAACTTAATCTAACTTATTATGAAGTAAATGGTTGGTCTTAATGATGGATTTTAATTGGGTGTTTTGGGTGAAAATTCAAGGAATCGAACTAGCCCTTGCATTTTTTAGTTCTGGTCGTGAGCTACAAGGAGAGTTTCGTGGACTTTTCTAGCTCAACTCAAGGGTAAGTTGTCCCTAAACCTTATCTAGGACTCCAGGCTACTAATAGACGAGCTTGAGATGGATTTCATTGAGTTTTGCGGCCTGTCGTGACTTGAGGCATGTTAAACCTGTGACATTCCGAGTTCCGACTCCTTTCGAGGCTAATGACATGGAATGGGGTCTCGAAATGGGATATTGGACAATGAAAAATTTCAACATTTGAAATAAATTAGACGTCGTCTCATCGAAGATAATTTATAGTTGGAAAAGTGAAATTTGGAAACGAAAAGTGAGAAATTATCATTTTGCCCCTAGGAGTATAACCTTACCTTAATAAATAAATAAGGATATTTTGGTTTTTTGTCATACCCCCTGATTGGCTGAAAATTATAAGGGCAAAGGAGTAAATTGGCTCAAGATGTTATTGGCAAAAATGACAAGTGTCATCACAAGAGAGAAATCCTCTACTTAGCATTAATTACCAATCTTGTCTCATCTACCATTTTTACCATTTGACCATATTGGACTAAGGGATCACTCACTCTCTCTCTCTCTCTCTCTATTCCCCCTCCTCATTTGGCCGGCCACTTCTCTCTCTCCACTCTCTCTTTTCTTCTTCTTCCTCTTTAGGTGGAGACCCCGATCAGCTCGCTGCCCTGCACCAATACATCCACTATTCCGGCCATAACTTCGTTGTCCGATATCGGATTGAGATAAAACTACTGCCATTTGAAAGATTATTATCTTGTGGTTCTAGGGATATATTATAACTCGATTTGGCCAAGCTGATCTTTTCATAGGTCCGTTTGAATAGGCAAAGGTTAGGAGGAGGCAGATTCTAACTTGGTTTTGGAGAGGGTCCATTTTTGAGGACTTCAAGACTTCAAATTACTCCAAATTTTCGCTGAGGTCTTCTACATTCATAGTACTAGAATTTTCTGAGCTAGTATTGCAAGTTTATTTGAGATTTGATGAGTTGCGATGGTTGATTTGAGGTGGTTTCTATAGGGCAGTTTCTGACCGTTTGAGCGCCGAAGGAAATCGAGCTGTTCGAAGGTCCTTAAGGCGTTATTTTGCTTCAAAATCTTTAGTGAGCTTCCTAGACATATGGATTAGGGTTTTAACAAATTAAATTCATGAAGAATTAGAGCCTAGGGTTGGATTATGGACTGATTAGTGTGGTTTAGCATATAACCGATTCTACCCTTGTTTCGGTTTGTGCAAACCGAACTTTTTGAGGGATTGTAGAGGTGTCGTCTTGTTATAAAATCATCGTTAAGACATCCTAGAACGTTAATTGGTATGTTATTAAAGTATTAGCGCGATGAAATTGAGAAATAATTGAGTTTCAATGTGATTTTTCCTAGGCACGACATAGGTGCCCTATTCGGCCGTGCGCTTGCTGACCTAGAAGGGTCATTTGAGTTGAAATTATTAGCTCGATTGAAGATAAGTGATCCTTAAACCTCTACTAGGACTTTAAGGCGCTACTGGACGACTTTGATTGGTGAATTGATCGATTGGTGGATCGATTGTGCTTTGATTGATGATAGTCGAATGTGTAAGTTGTGCATTGAGCTTAGTGAGCTTGTTTCGATGAGAAATTCACATTTGATTGGTATGTGACTTTGAGTGGCCGTATGATATTTAAGCCTTGAGTGGTGAATGTACCAAATTGATGCATGAGATGGCACGTGAATTAGTGAATTGATGAGTTGTCATGAGTTACCTAAAGAGGAGTTTGGATAATGAGCCATTGAGAAATGATTTGGCTATAGTGCCTATGTGATATGATTTGACTATATTGCCTATGTAATATGATTTGGCTAGTGCCTATGTGATATGAATTGGCTATGAAGCTCTAGGGAGTGCATGGCTATAGTGCCCTAATGCAAATAATATGGTCAGAGTGCCCCTGAAAATATATCGCGGCTTACATGCCTTTGGCGATGAGTTATTATGATATCACTGTGATGAGTGTGGAGTTGTGAGTTTATTCTGTGCTAGTACGTGAAGCTTGGTCATCATAGTATGTGATGTGCTTGACTGTGATATTTTAATAAGCTAAATAATTTGAGATAATTGATATTTAAATGTCACGTGCTAATGCCTTGATGGGCTTCTGAATTTTGCTTCATTGTGTGCTCTGAGAGGACTGATTACCTAGTCTAAGCTTAAGGTGAGTTTGTTGAGATTTATATCTCACCCCGCCGTGGGATTACCATTTTCAAGTCCCAAGTGATGGAATCATGTGAGTGTCATGAAGTAATACTGGGAGACGTCTCTTGAAGGACTTAGATATTAACTTTTATTCGGATGTAACCTTTGTAACCTTGAGTGATTGATAGTTTTGTTTTGTATGCTTTGATTTTGCTGCCAGTCGGCTAGTATTGAGAGAAGTATCATCTTTCACCCTGAAGTTTTCTTATTTTAATTATATAGAGTAGTTTCTTGCTTCCGATTAATGATGGATTTATTGAGTTATGGGCCGAAGGATCCTAAGAGACTATTAAAGATGAATCCCATCGTGGGATATTCACGTGCTCGCTGGGTTCGGGGCGTGACATCTCCGTTTGTTTGGTATCAGAGTAAGGTCAGCTCGATCCAATGTGATTGAGATTTGGAGTGATAAGGAGTGATACCTTGAGGATGACTAGATAGTGAGACCTTTTATGATTAGATATTGATTGCTGAACTTTGAGAAATATAGGCTTGAACTTGTGTTGTATTCTAATGGTTCTAGTATTGATTTTAATTGATGATTTCTACGGTTATTTGTGGTTATAGTTCAAAGATCGACAGTGGATTGGACAATAAGTCGAAATGAAAATGAATGATTGATGGGCTTCAATTGTGAATATGAATTATAAAGAGACGACTGGTATTAGTGGATTCAGCCTTAAATTGCGTTATATTTTGATGGTTTTAGTTATTGATTACTATCGACAACCTTGGATGATATGAGATGAGGTGTATATAAGGAAGCGGACGAGGAATATTTAGATTAAATGCCAGTTGTGATCGAATGCATATGTATTTGACTTGAATAGCGACTAGACTTGAGGCATATGGTTGAACATATGCAATTAATTTATGAGGTGTGACAGTCATTGATGGAATTAGAAATCTCCGATGGATAAGAATTGATTTGAAGGCAATCGTGGTATGATGAGTAGCTAAAACAAAAATGCTGTGCATGTGTTTGTGGCTATGAAACGAAAGTTTATGGTGATGTATGCATGAGCTTATTATTATTGGACTTAATAAACTGTCGCTTGGTATGAGATAAGTTGATGAGATACTTATAAACCATAATGAAACATGTTATGGGATGTGTGGAACGGGACTCTTCGTAGATGTATGGTTTGAGACAATTTGCAACGGCTAGGTCTGATGAAGACAAGGAGTGATCGTTGGGATAGAGAGGTCCGGATAAGGAGCGGCTCCTAGCAGGCTTCTAAGATGGCAAGTAGGCAAGAATGACCCAAGCTGTAAATTGAAAGGAAAAGTCTAGGTATTTGGTTGAATCCAATTGTGGTTAAGAGATGTATGGCACGGGATTGATACCCAATGAATGTTCGAAGTGGCACGACATTTGTAATGACGCCTATGATTGGCATACAGATTGGTGTCAGCATGGGTGACTGTAAGACCATAAAGCTACATACTTAGCACCGCGTGTTGTTGTTGAGTGCCTGATTGTGAATGAATGGCTGGCTTTGATAGTATTGAGTTGCAGTTGTGACTATAATTGAGATAGTCTGTTATGTTCATGCTAGAGTGACGGATGCCTCTAGACTTGAAGTATGAGCGATTAACTCGTTGCATTGCTGCCTTGAGTGCTTGTTTGATAGTTGCCTAGTTAAGGCTAGCCTGGTAGACGGTTGTTAATCCAGAATTGCCTAGTTGAGGCTAGCTCGTTATGTGGTTGCTGCTTAAGGATGATTTGAAATTCTTGGATAATCAACAATTAGTTGAGAATTACTTAAGCACCATTGGATGGTTGATTGATGGTGAAAGTTAATGGGAAGAGCTGCCTAAGATTGCTAGACTTGAGCAGATGACTTAAGTCTTTAATTCCTAGAGAGAATTAAGGTGGTTCAAGTGACATGAGAATCTAATGAGACTAAACGACCAAAGTACGATCGTTGGAGGAGCACTTGACTCGAACATGCAAGTGTGGGAATATTTAAGAACTGAGGTAGATCATGAGAATTGAGTAAAGATGAGCGCCTGGAGTAAGTATTGGAAGAGAATATGTCTCGATTTTGTTAATCGTGCGAGACCCAAGTGTAATAAGGGATCGCGAGAACTTTAAATGAAAATGAGAAAAATTGATGGGTAGGCAAGCTCGAGGAGGTGTTGTCATTGTTGCCTAAGTCACTGAGGTGGCAGATATTAGTGCTGATGAATTAAGTAATGACAGTCATGAGAAAGGTGACTCTGAGGCTACTCATTTCTAAATTGAAATTGTGGTAAGGAACCACGAGAGTTTTGAATAGCTAGTGAAATGGATTACAAGATTGAGGTCGACTAAGGTTCGATGGAGAAAATGAATTTGAAACTATCTTATTATGAATTGAGGGTTTTGTGAGAAACCTTAAAAGTGTTGGGTACACTGAAGAAAGAAAGTAACCCGGACAGTTATTAGCCTTGAGAGGCTGTTGATGATTGGTGAGCTGTCATTAAAGGAAGAGTTTTTCTTGAAGGCATGACATTTGCCTGTGTTGCCTTTGTTGATGGTTCAATGGAAGTACCTTCCTAGGTTTGCTTGAGAGCAAAGGATGTTTGGATCCTAATAGTCTTATAAGGTTTTAAAGAAGATCGACCAATATGAGACAGAGTTCTCAAGGTCGTCTATTGGTATTAAGGGTGGTTAATGACCCTTTAAATGAGACGTGAGGTCCCTGAGTGGATTGTGAGTTTGGGAGCCTTATGGCTAGTTGTTATTCTTGATTCTAAGGAGTTGTAATGGATCTTAAGGAAGGAAGTGGATGATCGAAAGAGGAATAAGCAAGAGGATTTCCGTTCATGGATTATTAATATAGAGATTTCCACTTTTGAAATGTAGAATGCGCCTATAAGGAATGGTTGTTACCTTGGCGTAAGTCTCGTAATGAGACATTGACATATCATTCCTTCTGTCGTGGGAAAAATTGAGGAAAGAGTTATGCTAGTTGTTTGACATTGTTAATTAAAATGAGATTGATTGAGATTAAATTGGAATCACTGGAAGCTACATTACGAGTTGTCACCCCTAATGAATAGGGCGTTGTCTTTAAGGACGATTGGACCATGAGATGATCGTTGACGAGAAGAAAGGTGAATGGATTTGATAGTCCTAGTCACTTGTAATTTTGGTGAATGGTTGAGTAAACAAAAAGGGCTGCTTGCATTATAGCAGCAAGCTTGCTTGATTTTATTAGTTTGAATATCCAAGTTGTGGATTTGTGGAGACCGAGAAAGAACCTCAATCCTTTAAAACTTTGTCACCTAAGGTGACTGAGTCATGGGAAGAAGAATGACAAGTATGATGGCATCTGAATCTTGGAGTGAAAACATCGCTGTTGGCGCAAGCTCCAAGACTGATGTCCTATGAAACAGGCAGGACAAGGTGGATTTAAAGTGAGAGAATGTTACTAAAGTGAATAGCTTCCTTTGTAGGGTAAGAAACCCTAGTGTGTAAGCAAGAAAAAATCCTAATTGTCTTGATATTAAGATTGAGTGTCTGGACTGAGAAAGAAGACACAGAACTTGGATGATTCCTAGAAGTTAAGTTTGAGAAACTATCCTGAAGATAACGTTGAATTTCAGGATAATGTCGACGCTCGGTTGAATGGATGAAACTGAGACAAGATTGCATTAGCTAGTTATGAAACCAAGAGGTCAAGGCACTAATGCTTCCTAAGGAAAGAGTGATAAAAATAAATAAAATATTGTGTGGTCCTAGTGGAGACCTGTGACAACAGAGGGCCAAGATTTGAGCTTTCAAGTGAAAAGTATGAGGAACAGTTTGAAAGATTAGACACATGGTAGAAAGAAGCTGAAAATAGTCAGATTGAGTATCTAAAGAATAATTGAATTGGTTGTTACTGTCTTGAGAGACGATGATTGGGCTCATTTAAGGAGTTACGAGAAACATGAACAATTTTAGGAGCACCCTATGAATTCTAAGGAGATACTTGTTGTATGCTAAATGTGAAGAGCACGTGCTGTGGACCTGATGGGGTAAGATTCCTTAGTCGTGAAATTTCTGGAGAATGAAATCATTATGGAGCCTTTAAGGATTGGCATAAGTGACGAATCGACTAGGGTCGATGTGAATTGCTGAAACTTAAAGTTTTCTGGGATTGATGAATTGCTATAGACGGACCGTGGGAAGATTCCCCACAAGAGCTATTCCATTGATGAAATGGACTAAGGACGAGATGTAATGTGAATGGATGAATGAACCTAAAAAAGAGTTTTCGAGAACTTGTGTCATGCCCAGCGCCCCCAGGCACGAGTACGCGACTCCCTGCAAGCAGACCAAATATCTCTCGTGGTTCTAAGATCCACAAATAAGTCGATAGACATAAAATATATTAAGTACGCGAAAGCAACAATGAAATAACTCCGTACAAATAGTGAAATGGGACCTGGATAGCGAATATACCGTCATACATAAAACCCAATTGATCATACAGACGCATAGCTACTAACTCCGCTAACAAGAGGGGCGACGGGGTAAGTACACAAAAAGGGTTCATCATCAATATCCAAAAGAGACGGGGTCAGAGTCACCACCAAGGGATCAAACTGACAAAATGGGAGCTCCTAAGATAAGCAGCTGGAGTCCTCGGTGTCCTCTGCGTCCTCCGCGGGCTCATACTCTGAGAAGGTATCTGAGCGAACCTCGATAGTATCCTCCATGGTCGCCTCGGCAGATGGCTCCGCGAGATCCTCTTCAGTCGCTTCCAGCACAATGATCTTGTCCTCCGTGTCCTCGATGGTCGAGGTCCTCTCTGGTCTAATTCTAGAACAGGCAACCGACCCCTCAGCTTGGTCTAAGTCTCTGGTAGGGTGGCACCAACTAGGGACGACTTCCTGGGGCACCTCATAGGGTTTCAGCGGCCCGGTAGACACGTCCCCGACCTTCCTATACTAGGCCTCATATCGATGAGGCTTCCAGCTCGTACTACCCTTGTCTACCCCAACAACGGTGCACTTCCTAACATAAATATTTCCCTGCCCGTCAAGGAACTCATCAAAATAAGTAGACATCTCATTCGAATCTCCAAAACGAATAGGCCACATCGTCAAGGCCTACTATCTGTAAAAATAAGGGTCCCCAACGGGGTGAGATACACATCTCAGTAAAAGAGTCCTAACCCTAGGTTAGGCCGACTGTTCACTCAGGCAGTCACATACCCCAATAACTCAAGCTTACAGATGAACATGCAAGTACGATAAAAGATGACAATACACAGATGACAGGCATGCAGCTATGACATCATGCACACTCAGATGATTATGCACATCCGTCCCGCCACTTCACCTCACCCACCATCTCCCGCCTGCCTCATTTCATGCCCACGATTAGATCGCATCAGGCTCGGTCCACATAAATGCATCAGACCGTCATTGACAACCCGTGCAAACGCATCAGGTTTAATGATACTCCAGGCTAGTGTTAGCACCTCATAATCTCCGTCCTTTGTAAATGCATCAGGACCGCGGCCATCTCAACCTCGCGATTAGATCGCATCAGGGTGCCACACAACTTCTACCCCGCGCCTCAACGCCTCAGGGTATCAACACCTCACTCCGCGTCTCATATGCATCAGGGTCTTACCTCATCTCCGCCATGCCACATTCACAGATCATGCACACAAAGCCAAGTGCAGTCCATGCATAAACAATGCATCCATGACATGCAAGACGATTCAATACATATTCACATGTAACCAATTACTCAAGAGACAAACATAAGCAAACATTAGGGTCATTTATACTCTCATAGCAATCATAAGGACCATTCATGCCAAGCCTCCCAAAATACCATCTCAATTCCACCCGACTCGCCCAATTGAGTCCAATTTTCCTATCTTAAGATTAAGAATTCCCTTACCTTGAATTTGATGCCACAAAATTCTATTCTTGAGCCCTCAAAGATTCGGCCTTCAATGGTCCAAGACCAAATCTCACTGCACAACCCAGGAAATTTCAATCAATTGTCAATTTCCATGTCCAATTCACCCATTCATGAACCACAAACCTTCATTAACACATCCTCATCATTCTAGTATGTCTAAATCATCAATTGAGACTCAAAACCCATAGCCATCAGCCTTCACAGTTCGGTCTTGCAAGAACCGAACCGGCTATTTTCGGTTCTGTGCAAACCGAGCATAACTAGTCCTAAATCTTCACTAAATCCATCATTTAATTACTAACCTACTTCTTAACATGTCTATCTAAGGGTTTAAGGGTCTCACCGAGAGTTTGAGGTTGTGTCGTCGCCGGAATCCCTTCGAAAGTCGCCGGATTCTCCAAGTCAATAAAGCGACAGTTTCTGTCCAAGGTTCACAAGACCCATTTAGGGTAAAAAATTCATCAAATCAAGCTCAAATTTTTACCACAGATAGATATACAAGTCCTCTAGATCTCCACAAAACTTAGTCTTCTCAACCGACAACCACTACTAGGCTAGCCTTAACTAGGCAACTACCAATCAAGCGCTCCAGACAGCGATTCACTGAATCAAAGGCTCATACTTTAGGCCTAAAGTCATCCGCCACTCTAGCATAGTCATAACAGACTATCTCATCTCAACATGTCTCGGTTCCACAGGTATAAACCCATACGTCGTCTAACCTCTTAGTTATATCTTGGCCAAACCAATCACATGAGGCTAATGGTCAAACATGCCTAACAGGTCCATCACAACCATCGCTTTTCTTTTCTTTTTTTTTCCAAGGGCATCCACTTTCAAACACGATGCCTTTAACCATGCCACTCATAGGTGCCATTACACAGGTCATGCCACTTTCAATCATCCTTGATGAGAATCAATCTCGTGCTGCACATCCTTTATCCACAATTGGACTTAACTTGATACCTAGGCTTCCCCTTTCAAGTTATGACTTGGATCATTCCTGCCTCTTGCCATCTTAGAAGCCTGCTAGGAGCCGCTTCTTGTCTGGACCTCTCTGTCCCGGCGATCATTCCCCGCCCTCATCAGACCTGGCCGTTGCAAGTTGTCCTAAGTCATACATCTACGGAGAAAGCCCCACTCCACATGTCCCATACCATGTTTCATTACAGTTTATGGGTATCCCATCAACTTGTCCCATACCAAGCGACGGTTTATTAAGTCCAATAGCGATAAGTTCATGCATACACCCTCATCAACTTGCCTTATCAGAACCGCCTTCAGATCAATTCCTGTCCATTCCAGAGTTCTAATTCCACCTATGACCGTCATATCTCACAGATCAATTGCCTATATTCCATTATATATCTCAAGTCCAGTCAACATTCAAATCAAATCCCTATGCATTCGATCACAACTGATTTTTGATTCAAATGCTCCTCGTATTCATCTCAACTCATATCACCCAAGACTGTCAATAACAATTGATAACTAAATCCATCAAGATATCACGTAGTTCAAGCTTGAATCCACCAATACTAGCCGTCTCTTTATAACTCGTACTCCTCGAGTTGGGGTCATTGACAAATCAAGATCACAATCATACACCTCAATTGTCCCTTCATTCATAAGCAATTCCCTATTATCCTCAAGCACAATTACTACCTCAAAATCCATGCTTATGACTCCAATCCCAGCTTGCTTCCACTTAAACTTTAATCACCACATAACTCAAGATCATCCATTAAAGTAAACTCTAGGACCATTAAAGTGTACACAAGTTCAAGCCTACAATCCTCAAGATTCAATGATCCTTGCTTAGTCTTATTGGCCTCAATATCTAATTGTCCCTAAGTCATCACTCCTTATCACTCTAAACCTTAATCACATTGGATCGAGCTGACCTTGCTCTGATACCAAATCAAAGGGAGATGTTACGCCCCGGACCGGGCAAGCGTGCAAACATCCCACCAAGCCGTACTTTTTGAAAACTCCAGGATCCAATGGCCAACGTTCTAAGTGCCGAAAGGGACACGCATGCGGAAGCAATGTCAACTCCATTCCTACCAATAAATCAACACCCGATGACTTGGGACAAATACATCGAAATTTCATTAATTCATTCCCAAAGGTTCAATTCAATAATTTACTAATCAGAAGGACTATCCCTAATATCACAAAATGTAAATCCATAACTTGCAACCCTCTTTAGTGCAGTTGATCAGCCATGCCTTCAAACGCCAATCCTTGGCAAGTTCGTGCTTCCTTCGCTTGAAACCTAAAAAATTTAAGCCCCCACTAGGGTGAGATATAAATCTCAGTAAGGTGGGTCCTAACCCTAGGTTAGGCCGACCTCCACTCAAGCAGTCATCTATCCCGAAATTCCACACTCATAGTCATATAGGCGCCTCAAGCGCAAATCAATAAAACAACAATATGCAGATGACAAGCGTGCAACGATGACCTCATGTCACACTCGAATGATCATGTACACCAGCCCTGCCACTTCGCAACGTACATAATCTCTGCCTGCCTCAATCTCCAGCCCTCGATCTCGGCGCATTAGGCTTGGTCCGCGTAAATGCATCAGACCCTCATCGATAACCCACGTAAACACATCAGGTTCCGATGAATCTCAGGCAAATCTCATTATCTCTTACCTCCGTCTCGCGAATAGTTCGCATCAGGACCGTGGCTATCTCAACCTCGCGATCTCGTCGCATCAGGGTGCCACACATCATCAACTCCATCCCGCGATCTCATCGCATCAGGGTATACATCTCTCGCTCCATGTCTTATACGCCTCAGGGCCTCTCCGTCCCGTGAATAATTCACATCAGGACCGTGGCCATCTCAATCCCGCGATTTCATCGCATCAGGGCACCACATAATATCAATTCCACCTCGCGATATTGTCGCATCAGGGTATCAACTCTCGCCCCGCGTCTCATAAGCATAGGGCCTCGCCATGCCGTGTTTATGCCATATCATCTCAAGTCGATCCACATGCACACAACAGGTGCAACTCATGCACGATTCAAACACTCATGGCATATAAAGCAATTCATATAATGCCCAGACATGGCCAACGACTCAAGCATAGCCAATGTCACATACATACGTCCTATAACATTTTAGGACATAATATAAGCTATCCCTATTGAAATTTCCACGTGAATTAATTCAATTAAACCTTGACTCACCTAATTAAGTCCAATCTTCCTAGCATAAGGTTAGGAATCCTCTTACCTTGGGTTTGATTACACAAATTATTCCTCTTGAGCCCCCAAAGTTTCGGCCCTCAATGTCCAAGACCGGACTTGTTGCGCAACCTAATAAAATTTAATCAATTCATTAATTCTCAAGTCCAATTCAACCATCCATGCATCCTAATCCTTCATAGCACAATCCTCAACATCTTAACATGTTCTAATCACCAATTTAAGACTCAAATCATCCATCATTAGCCCCCTCACAGATTCGGTCTGCACAAAACCGAATCAGGCTATGTTCGATTCTGTGTAAACCAAATGTGTCCATGCCTAATTCTCCTTCAAATTCATCATTTAACCCTCATCCTACCTCTTAATAGGTCTATCTAAGGGTTTCGGGGTCTCACTAAAGATTTGAAGCCGATTGGTCGCCGAAAACTCGTCGAACGTTGCCAGTTCCTCCCAAGTCAGAATCCGGCAGATTCTGTCCAATATTTGCAAAATCGGTTCATGGTCAAAACTTTATCAAATTGAGCCCCAATTTTTACCACAGATTCATCTACATGTCTACTAGGTCTCCACAAAATTTGACCTCAAAACTCCAACATTTCGACCTCCAAAAGGGTAAAAAATGTTACCTACTTCAGGCTGGAGTAGATTCCGTCGGCTCTCGGGAGAATCTCTGCTCGAGACTCCTTGGTGCTCCAATCAACCTAATTTTTGTTTGAGAATGTTGGCAAGATGTAAAGCTTCGTCGGTGTGGTCGGCCGACGGCCGAATGATGGCCGAAAGTGGTTGCCGAAATGGCCGAATAGAAGGTCCAGAAACTGTCCTCGGCGAACAGAAGATGGAGGAAAAAGAAGAGGTGTTCGGTGGTTCTAGGGGGTTATGCCCATCCAAAAAAAATGATTGAGGAGAGAGAGAGAGACGGCTTATATACAAGCTTGGGTCAAAGGGAAAGAATTGTAGTTGGGTAAAGTTGGACATGACTCTTCCATGCTTGATCTTGTGACACTTGTCCTAAGTGTCAATCATCTTGATCCAATGGCCATCATCTCTTCTTATTTTCGGCAGCCTTGAGGGGGATTTAATGTCCATTATGCCATTCTTCAATTGCAAGGGCAAAGTTCTAAGTTTGAGGGACAAAATAGTCATTTTACCCCCGACATTCAGAACGTCGTTTTTTCTCAATCCAATTATCTTCGATAGGGTGACGATCAATCCAAATAACGTTGGAATTCTTGATTTTCCGTTTCAAACTTTTCAGGACTCGTCTCTAATAGTTTTTTCTATTAGACGTGGTTCCAGCCTATCTCGAATCGACGGGTCGCTTTTGCAGACATTACGTGTATCGACCCCGTGATTCATATCACGTGTAGGGCTCGTCAATTCATGGTGGCTTTAGTTGTCATGTAATTGTGAGGGCCTATCGCTAATTCCCTCGACAATCCTTATGGCCAAAGCGCAGTTTCCTATCCGAGTTCCTTGGGTCCATGTACCTCGTCTCGCGTTAACCTTCCCCTTTTGGTCAGTCTACTCGAATTGATCAGATTTGAGCGAAATACGACTGAAATACATCTCTAGATATACACTTCTCATTAATGAGCCTGAAATTGACTAGAAATCAGAATGTCACAGTACATGATTCCTTCAATTGCACGTTTTCTATTGATAGATGAGAAAAAGGACTACCTTGCGAGCCTTAGTCCCGCATTAACAATTCTTTCAATCATTTGTCAAGAGAATTCATGGAATTAAAGGAAGCGTAATCTTCAGCGATAGTTTTGATACCTCGACAAAAGATGCTTATGCTCATACACATGTATTAAAAGTAACATATAATACAGACGAGTATCCAAATGTCAGGAAAATATTGTAATCTTCACACGTTTCACACTTGACAAAATAGTTTATCCAAGTCTAGGGCGCTTAGTGTTTAAGGCACCCTTATCGTCCTAGCAAAGATTAAATCCTTCATTCTGGGAATCCTCATCTCCTGGATATGGCGGTGATCCCATGTCCTCAGGTATATACGGCTCCACTCTAGGCACGTATGACACAATGTATTCGGGTAGGTAAGGCTCGACGAAGTTGCGTCTAGTCACCTCAAAGCGTCTAATATATTCTGTAGAAGCTCTATGAGTATCCATCTCGGGAGTCATATCATCTGGCCATTCTACGTCTTCCATTCGGGAGTCCTTCAAAGAGCATATGATGGACTCCACCTTAGCTTTGAATTGCTTTTTGTTCTCTCTTGTGAGAATCTCTTTCGGCAAGTCAAACGAGTAGACATCTGATCGTGGCGATGAAGGAACCTCTTGCAATGCCTCATACTGCCGTATGACCCTCCTTGGATAATGTGCTGTGGCGCCTGTGAATCCTAATAAGGGAATTAGATCTTCGTCATTGTGTGCTAGCCTGACTTTACCTAATGTTGGTAATCTAAGCAACCATCGGAGTTGTTCTGGCTTTAAAGCTCCAAGAAATTCCTTCCATTCTTTGAAGTTGAATTTAGGAATGCCTGTATGAGTTTTGACAAAAGTTCTAAGAGAATGGACATCAGAGCTAATCTAAGTGAAACCCATACAGATATGAAATTATTTTATATGGGATGTGAACCATAAGTACATAAAACCACTAGAGGCTCTAAAAATTCCTTTCTTATTTTCCCCAAAAGGGTTGAGGGACAGGAAGGTTTCAACAATGATAAGGTTCGAGTAATCCTACCTATGACAGACTTGTTTGACTAATACAGCCATGATAGGATCAAAAGTTACGGACGAGATCGAAAATAAGACAAAACTAAAGAATGTCAAAACAAAAGCTCTAGTAGACTTGGTTCCTTTGCTAGCAGGGAGGTTGGGAAACCTTTCTTGAAAAAAGGATAAGGAAACTCGCCCAGAATTACTTTTGGCGTCCGCTTTGATTTCGTTGAGGTTTGTATATAGGAATTCAGCTAGTTGACTCAAAGGCTCGAATCCTATAGGGGTTGGACTAAGAAGTGAGTGAACTCAACTCCAATGGCGGCGTTATATTCTTCAAGGGTAGAGGTAACTTTCAACCCTTCCATGCAGAATGTCGTGGTGGTTGGATCCCAATAGAGTGCCATGGCTTGAATAAAGACAGATGGACATTCAATTTTTATCAGGTCCAACATATATCCTAGCCGCAATCTGGCATAATTCTGGCTGGCTTCACCCATGCTATCCCACTAGGCTGTGAACTTAGCTCGAGGGACTTTGAACACTTGGATGTCATTCTTTCCCATCAAGTCTAAAATATGCAAATGATTTTGAAAAATCAATCGCCAAAGATTACCTTAAATATGTGATTATGCTAATGTCATGAAATATGCATCGGCAGATTTAATTGCATATTCTAGTTAATGAAATGGAAATTAGAAATCTTTTCAGGCATGAAGAACCTGACTCAAAGTCTAATTTGAATTTCAAAGAAGTGAATTATGCAATTAGTTAGGATCATCTTAGTGACTAAAGAAAATAACAACGTCACATTCCATTGGTCAAAACATCAACCGTGAACATAACAGATGAAATTCCTTATTACAAAAAGGATATGCAATGACGGAGAGATCGAGAGGGGTTCTAAGAGAGGATGAAGCGCCAATCGAATTTTATTCTAAAACAAGAAAGCCATAAAGGCCCCTAAAATGTGAGGTCTAAACTATCCCTCCCCAAGAACTAATCTTCTGGATATGATGACCGATCAAGGTTTCCTTCTTGGTGGCATCTTTGTCTTGCCCTTCTTCAGGATACGGCTCGGCAATCAGGGCTTCTCCCCTAGTTGAGCGTTCCTTAAGATGCGAAAGATAGTCTTTAGTAGGTTGGTTGAGATGCTTTAGCTCTTCCGGCCATTCTCTTGTCCATGATATAATGACTTTAGGAGTCTTGTTGGGTTTTGCCTTTTTGAGTATGATACGCCTTGGTTTTATCTTGGTTGCGGGGCATCTTTTCTTTCCCCAGAGAGAGATCACCGGTTGGTTCTCCCTGGCTTTGCGTTCCTCTTTTCGGCGGGTGTATGCTTCCCTAGCTAAACTGTTGCGATACTACCTTTTCACCTCTAAATGGTGTCTGAACATGTCGTCCACCTGTCGCTTAAACCTAAGGTTATCGACATAGTAACTAGTCTAGCGGTCTTTAGCATATCCCAGTTTACGTCCAGTCAGCTCCTAGCCATGTACAAATCTAGTAAAATGTAACCTTGTGTTCGATCCGGGACGAGTGACTTTCCTTAAACACTCGAAGGTTACCAACTCTGTTGAACTTCTAGAGAATAACGATATCCTATCCCCTATCATTATTATTTCTATCAGTCACTAGAATGATTTCATAATGTATGCAATGCATGAGATGCGAATGATATGCAATACATAAACATACTATAAAACAGGGAGTAAGGAAATACATCGAAAGTAAATGCCTTACCACCCAAAATCTTAGGGAACATGAAGTATTCCCTAGTAACAATGGATGGTTTTAGATAGACCAACCTTCCACAGACATGTGCATGAGACAAGTGGAGAATATACTCTAAAAATAAAATCGGGTGAGGAACCTATAGCTTAGGCTCCCACGATCCACATATGGCATATTTGTCACGCCCTGCGCCCCGGGCACGAGCACACGACTCCCTGTAAGCAAACCACATAATCTCTCGTGATCCCAAGATCCACAAACAAGTCGAGAGATAATATCTATACAAAAAGCATGCGGAAGCGATACTCAAATAAATCTCCGTACAAAATATAAGTTAAGTAGGACCTAGATAGCATAATAACTGTCATACATCATAACATACTGTTCGTACAAATACTGACTACTACAATCCGCTAGGCAAGGGCGACGGGGTAAGCACATAAAAAAAAGGTGTGACTATCATCGACATCCAAGAGAAATAGGGTCGGATCGCCCCCAAAAAGCTCAAGTCAACGAGCTAGAATCCTAAGATGAACTACTGGAATCCTTGGTGTCCTCGGCGTCCTCCGTCGGCTCATACTCGGAGAAGGTCTTTGATGGAACCTCAATGGTGTCCTTCATGGTCTCCTTATGGGACGGCTTCGCAAGATCCTCCTTGGTAACCTCCAAGACAATGACCTCATCCTCCTCCACAGTAAAGTCCAGGGTCTGAGTCTTCTCCGGCCCGTTCCTAGAATAACTACAAACCCCTATGGCAATTCCTGCTCCCCAGCAGTCTGGCACCAATTAAGGATAACTCTCTGGGGCACCTCGTGGGACTTCAGCGGCCCAATCGACTCATCTTCGATCTTCTTAAATCATGCCTCGAACCTATGAGGCTTCCAGTCCGGGCTACCCTCGTCAACCTATACAACCGTACACTTTCTCACATAAATGTTCCCCTGACTATCCGAAAACTCGTCAAAATATGCCGTCATCTCTTTGGGATCCCCAAAACGAATTGTCCACATACCTAAGGCCCAGGATCTGTAAAAATAGGGGTCCCCAAAGGGGTGAGATACACATCTCAGCAAAGGAGTCCTTACCCTAGGTCAGACTGATCGTCCACTCAGGCAATCATCTATCTCAAAATTCCAAACTCATAATCATACAAACACATATAATTAAAAATAGTGACATACAGATGATGGGCATGCAACTATGATACCATGTCGCACTCAGATGATCATGCACACCTCATCTTGCCATTTCACCACAACCACCTCTTCCTGCCTGCCTCATTCTCCAACCCGCAATTAGATCGCATCAGGCTCGGTCTACATAAACGCATCAGATCGTCATTGGCAACCTGCGTAAACGCATCAGGTTCCAATGAATCTTCATGCCAATATCATCACCTCATACCTCCGTTCCGCGAATATATTGCATCAGGACCGTGGCCATTTCAACCCCGTGATTAGATCGCATCAGGGCGCCACACAACATCAACTCCACCCCGCGATTAATTAGCATCAGGGTATCTATCTCCCGCCCCGCGTCTCATACGCCTCAAGGCCTCGCCATGTCATGCTCATGCCATGATTTTCAATTCATTTTCCACACATGACGACATGTGCAATTCAGGCACAATTCAAAGACTCATGGCATGCAAGGCAATCAAGTGACACACACATGGCGGATAATTTAAGCACAAGCAATGGCACACATAACCCCCTATACAATTTTAGGACATCCCAAGAATAATCCTCTTGAAAACTCTCACAAATCATTCAATTTACCGTTTGACTCGCCCAATCGATTACAATTTTCCTATCCTAAGTTTAGGATTCCCTTACCTTGCGTTTGATAACACAAATTTCTTCTTGCAAGTACCTCAAAGTCTCGGCCAATCAACCCAAAGGTTCAATTCACCGCACAACCTCGAATATTCAACCAATTCATCAATTTCCTTGTCCAATTCCTCAATCCATGAACCATAATCATCCAAAACATAACTCTTATCATCTTAATATGCCTTAATCACCAATTTGAGACTCAAATAATCTATCATCAGCCACCTCACAGATTTGGTTTGCACAGAACCGAACTGGGTTATGTTCAGTTCTGTGTAAACCAAATGTATCCATGCCTAAATCTCTACCAAATCCATCATCTACTCACTATCCTACCTCTTAACATGTCTATCTAAGGGTCTAGGCGAAGGTTTGAAGTCGAATCGTCGCCGGAAACCCGTCAAAAATTGCCGGTTCTCCCAAGGTTAGAATCCGATAGTTTCTGTTCCAAGTTCACAAGACCCATTTGAGGTCAAAACTTCGTCAAATCAAGCACAACTTTTTACCACAAATTGATATACATGTCTTATAGATCTCCATAAAATTTGACCTCAAAAATCTAACATTTCGACCTTCAAAAGGGTCAGAAACCGAACCTACCTCAGGTTGAGCTCGATTATGTCGGCTTTTGGGAAAACTCTTGGCCGGAGCTCCTCGGTAGTCCAAATGCCGTGCTTCCACTTTGAGGAGGTCGGCAAGACGTAGAGCTAGGTTGGCAAGGTCAGCCGATGGTCAAGCGGTAGTCGGAGGAGGTCGTCATGGGTGGCGAATAAGAAGCTCAGGGGCAGTCGTCGACGAGCAGAAGAGAGAAGATGGAGAGGAGAGGTTTCGGTGAGCTTGAGGGGTGTATGGCTGGCCAAGTGAGGTTGAGGAGAGAGAGAAAAATGCTATATACCAAGCTTGAGTCAATGGGTTGAATGGTAGGTATGAACCAATGGCCAATATTTGTCCTCTTTTTCGGTAGCTCTTGGGGGTGTATAAAGTCCAAAATTCCCTTCTTCAAATGCATGGGCAAGGCTTTAACCTTGAGGGGCAAAAGGATAATTTTACTCCCGATGTTCAAAACGTCGTTTTTCTCTCTCCAAAATTCTTCGATAGGGCGACGGCCAATCCGAATATAACATTGGAATTTTTGATTCTCCATTTTCAATTTTCAAGACTCGTTTCTGATGGTTTTCTCTATCAGACGTGGTTTCAGCCTATCCCGAACCGATGGGCGGCTTTTGCAGACATTACGCGTATCGACCCATGATTCTCGTCACATTTAGGGCTCGTCAATTCGTGGCCGCTCTGGTTGTCATGTAATTATGAGGGTTTATCACTAGTCCCTTTAGTCTCGATCATCACTATCCGATAAAGGAAAATTTTGCAAGTCATATGTTGGTTAAGCGGTATCACCCGCGCTCCAATCGTATGACACTAGCAAGGCACTTCCTAATCGTTCTTAGATTGGCGTATTTGTGGTTCTAAATATCTCCTCGACAATTATTAAGGTGAAAGTGTCATTTCTTATTCGAATTCTCTAGGTCTACGTACCTTGTCTCGCGTTAGCCTTTTCATTTTGGTCAGTCTACTCGAATTGATCAAATTCGAGTGAGATACGACTGAAATACATCTCTAGATTCATTTCTCATTAATGAGTCTGAAATTGACTGAAAATTAGAAGGTCACAATATTCCTCCCCAAGAGTATCCAACCAAGAGGGCTTGATATCGCCAATTTGGATTGTGAGCGAGAATGAATACGAAAGTCTCAAGTGCCATCAAACACGGGATTCTTTCACATCTTTTCTCTATCTAAGGTAACCTAGAAGGTGTTTGCAGTCGGGGTTTGACCGCCAGTATGTGAGATGTGTCGTGATCATCACAATGCAAGGTTATGCACAATAGTTTATATCAAACACCGCTTCAGTATAGGCGTAAAAATAAACATAAAATCTCAACTCCAACCGGCAGGAAAGATGTTAGCAAACACTCTACCCTTTATTTCTCCAATCTGCAAAAATATCTAACATGACAGTTAGGATACGTACCTTACCTGTCACACCCTGTGCCCCGGGCACGAGCACGCGACTCCCTGCAAGGACCTCAAACTATCTCTCGAGGTCCCAAGATGCTCGAATAGGTCGAGAGATATATCATCAATAAAAAGCATGCGAAAGCGACGATATAGAACTCCTCCGTACAAATATAAAATGGGACTTGGGTAACGAAGGTACCATTAATACATGAACTTCCAAATATCCATACATGGCACGACCACTAAACATGCTGGTCACTGGGGTGGCAAAGCTAACACAAAAGACGATCATATCTGTACTCCAAAAAGGGATAGGCATCGTGGTCACCATCAAACTGCCGGACCAGGAACAGAAACTCCTATGTCGAGCTACTGTAGTTGTCAGTCTCCTCAGTAGGCTCGTACTCCGAGAAGGTCTTTGAGCAAATCTGTGACATTCTGATTTCCAATCAATTTCAAACTCATTAATGAGAAGTAAATCTAAAGATGTATTACAGTCGTATCTCGCTCGAATTTGATCAATCGAGTAGGCTGACCAAAAGGGAAAGGCTAACGCGAGACAAGGTACGTAGACCTAGAAAACTCGGATAAAAAATGGTGCTTTGACCATGAGGATTGTTGAAGAGATATTTAGAACCATAAAAAGGCCGATCTAAGAACGATTAAGGAATGCATTTGCTAGTGTTATGCGATTGGAGCCTGGGTGATGCCGCTTAACCAACGTATGATTTGCAAAATTTACCTTAATTGGAAAGTGACGATTGAGACCATAGGAACGAGTGATAGACCCTCGCAATTACATGATAACCAAAGTCGCCATGAATTGATGAGCCCTAATTGTGATATGAATCACAGGGTCGATATGCGTAAAGTCTGCAAAAGCCACCCGTCGGTTCGGGATAGGCTGGAACCACGTCCGATAGAGAAAACAATTAGAAACGAGTCTTGAAAAATGAAAATGGAGAATCAAGAATTCCAACGTTATATTCGGATTGACTGTCGCCCTGTCGAAGAAAATTGAAACGAGAAAAATGACGTTTTGGACGTCGGAGGTAAAATTATCATTTTGCCCCCAAGCTTAAGCCTTGCCCATGCAAATAAGGAAGGACATTTTGATCTTCATACACTCCCCAAGGTTGCCGAAAACTAGAAGGAATTGTGGCCATTTGATCAAGTTTGATTGACACTAGGGACATGTGTCAAAAGATGGACTAAAGAGTGGTCAAGTCCGCTATTCACCACCTACCATTCTTCCCATTGACTTGAGCCTTGTATATAGTCTTTTTCTCTCTCTCTCCTCTCCCCTTGACTAGCCATACCCTCTCCCAAACTCACGACAACTTCTTCTTCCTTCTTCTTCTCTATCGCTGTCGCCCGATCAGCCCCTACCGCCTTGCTCGTTGCTGTTGATGCCGCCCTCCGGCCACTGCCTGGACTTCAGTCAAACACTTGAGCCTAGCCCCACCTCCTGCCGACCTCCTCGAAGTAGAAGCACGACGATTGGACTACCGAGGAGCTCCGACCAAGCTTTTTCTCGGAAGCCAACGGAATCAGACTCAATCTGAGGTAGGTGAAGTTTCTGACCCCTTAGGAGACCGAAATGTTGGAGTCTCGAGATCAAATTTTATGGAGATCTAGGGGACATGTATATCTATCTGTGATAAAAAGTTGAGCTTGATTTGATGAATTTTTGACCCCAAATGGGTCTTGTAAATGTAGGACAGAATCTCCCGGTTTACTGACCTTGAGGAACCGGCGACTTTCGACGGGATTCTGGCGACGACTCGACCTCAAACTTTCGATGAGACTTGAGCCTTAGATAGATATGTTAAGAGGTAGGGTAGTGATTAAATGATGGATTTGGTGGAGATTTAGGGCTGGTTGTGCTCGGTTTGCATAGAACTGAAAATAGCCAATTCTGTTCGATGCAAGACCGAAGTTGTTGGAGCTGATGGCTATTGATTTTAAGCCACAAATTGGTGATTTAGAAATGCTAGGATGATGAGGATTATGTTATGGAGGTTTGTGGTTCAGGGATTGGTGAATTGGACAAAGGAAATTGACGAATTGATTGAAAATTCTAGGTTGCGTGGTGAGATTGGTCTTGGACCATTGGAGGCCGAATCTTTGAAGACCCAAGAAGAGAAATTTTATGGTATCAAACTCAAGGTAAGGGAATCCTAAACTTAGGATAGGAAGATTGGACTTGATTAGGCGAGTCGGGTGGAATTTGGATTGTTTCTTGAGAAACTTAGTGTGTGTGACCCATGTGTGCCATGAGGGTATAGGTGACCCCCAATGTTTGCTTATGTATGTCTCTTGAGTAATTGGTCACATGTGAATGTGTATCGAATCGTCTTGCATGCCATGGATGCATTGTTTATGCATGAATTGCACTTGGCTTTGTATGCGTGATTTGTGATTGTGGCATGGCGGAGACGAGATGAGACCCTAATGCGTACGAGACGCGACGTGAGGTAGTTGATACCCTGAGACGCGGGGTTGGAGTTGTATGGCGCCCTGATGCGATCTAATCGCGAGGTTGAGATGGCCATGCTCCTGATGTATTTACGCGGGACGAAAATTATGATGTGCTAGCACTGGCCTGGAGTATCATTGAAACCTGATGCATTTACACGGGTTGTCAATGACGGTTTAATATGTTTACGCGGACAGAGTCTGATGCGATCTAATCGCGGGCATGAGAATGAGGTAGGCATGAGATGCTGGATGTGGTGCAAGTGGCAGGACGGGTGTGCGTAATCATCTGAGTGTGCATGATGTCATAGCTGCATGCCTGTCATCTATTTATTGTTATCTTTTATTGTACTCGCCTATTTATCTATGAGTTTGAATGATCGGGGTATATGGTTGCCTGAGTGGATGGTCGGTCTAACCTAGGATTAGGACTCTTTTACTAAGATGTGTATCTCACCCCGTTGGGAAGCCCGTATTTTTACAGATCTTAGGCCTTGACAATGTGGCCTATTCATTTTGGAGACCCGAAGGGGATGTCCACTTATTTTGATGAGTTCTCTGACGGGCAGGGAACGATTTATGTAATGAAGTGTACTGTTGTTTGGGTGGACGAGGGTAGTACGGACTGAAAGTCTCATCGGTATGAGGCCTGGTTTAGGAAAGTCGGGGATGTGTCGACTAGGCCACTGAAGCCCCATGAGGTGCCCCAGAGAGTCGTCTCTAGTTGGTGTCATCCCACTAGAGACTTAGACCAGCATGAGGGGTCCGTTGTTGGTTCAAGGAATGAACCGGAGAGGACCCCGACCTTAGAGAACACGGAAGACGAGGTCATTGTACTGGAGGCGACTGAGGAGGATCTTGCGGAACCATCTGCCGAGGCGACCATGGAGGATACTATCGAGGTTCGCTCAGAGACCTTCTGAGAGTATGAGCCGTCGGAGGATGCCGAAGACACTAGAGACTCTAGCAGTTCTTTTTAGGAGCTCCCAGTTTATCAGTTAGTCTGATGGCAGATCATTTTGTATACTTACCCCGTCGCCCTCTTGTTAGCGGATGTAGTAGTTATATTTCTATATGAACAGTTGGGCTTTATGTATGACAGTATTTACGCTATTCAGATCCCATTTCACTATTTATACGGAGGAGTTATTTTTTTATCGCTTCCGCATTCTTGGTATATGTATATCATGTCTCTCGACTTAGTTGTAGATCTTGGGATCACGAGAGATATTTGGTTTGCTTGCAGGGAGTCGCGTGCTCGTGCCCGAATCGCAGAGCATGACATCCTGATTTTCTTAGTATCAGAGTAAGGTCAACTCGATCCAAAGTTGATTGAGGACTGGAGTGATAAGGAGGATTAAGTTGAGACTTGGATGGATAGCGAGACCTTAGGAGACTGGTTAATATAAGGCATGAGGATTAAGTTCCCTACTTAGTGTTGAAGATCATTTTTGGATTTTGGCCCGACAAGTGAATGAGTATGGCCTGTTTTAGTGAGCCGTTGGAGTAAATGGAACTGAGGAATAGCCATGGGTTATTTGTTGAAATGTTTCTGGAGTTTATTGTATGGGGTACTGCTGTGTTGTGACTATCTCTGTTGAGGATTAGTTAGTAGCTCCGGATGTGGATGAACGAGTGAGTTACTAACTCCTTGCTGAACTTGTGTTGGACCAGGTTTAGTAGAAAGAGATAAGGATGAGCAACCCCTTAAGAAGATTTGAAAGGTCAAGAGGCGGAGCCTCTAGCTCGAGGTCCCTTGTAGCTGAGGACCCAAGAATGGATGGCGTACTGAGGGCGCTAGAGAGGATTGGTGACTTGATCGATAGGCAGATCAAGGATCGGGACACTGCCATCGCCTAGGCAGTAGGAGCTGCCATAGTTGCCGTCAACGCTAACAACGGCAACAACGGTGGCAATGGAAATCAGAATGAACATGACTAGGGCAATGAAGCTGTGAATGCCCAAGAGAAAATCGTCGTGGTCAGATAAATGGGCCAACAAGTGGAGTTGCTCATAAAGTTGAAGCCCACCCAATTTGATGGGACTGGAGATCCCGAGCCAGCACCTAGATGGATTGAGAAGTTAGAGAAAGCTTTTGGTGTGCTAAGGTGTACGAACGAAAAGAAAGTGCTGCTAACAGTGTACCATCTGGAAGGTACTGCAAATGATTAGTGGGCTGCCACCAAGAATGGCATTTTTCTGAATGAACGGCCATGAATTGGGATGCCTTTAAGACGACGTTCAATGACAAGTATTTCTCGCAGACGGCCAGGGAAAGAAAGCAGGTTGAATTTCTACAGTTACGCCAGAATCAGCTGATGATAGATTAGTACGATGCCGAGTTCTCGAGGCTGTCGAGGTACACACCTCGATCTGTAGAGGATCATCCAGAGAAAGCACGAAGATTTAGGGACGGATTGAAGCCTGAGCTCCGTAGTCAGATGATTGCCCTAAATCTGAGGACTTATAAGGAGGTATACGAACAGGGCCAGATGATAGAAAGGGACTTGAAGGAGAGGAACACCGCAACTGGATTGCGGTTTACACCATTCAGAGATAACCGCCAGATGGGCAAGAGACTGATGGCGGGCAATAGGCGTTTTTTGCCTCCGGTAAGGGAAAAAATCATGAAGCCGTCGAATCCCACAAACCGGAGCTGCCGCCTTTGTAGTAGGAGGCATGGAAATGGGCCATGTCCGGTAAGGATAGGAGCTTGCTTTAAGTGTGGTCAACTGGGCCACCAGATGAGGACATGCCCAAACCAAGCTCCGACAAATTAACCTCAAGTGCAGAGACCGCAGGCTAAACCATCGACGACTACTCCCCAAATCGAGCATAATCGACCACCGGCGTAGGGAAGAATATATGCAGTAGCTCGTAGAGAGGCGGAGGAAGCACCAGGCGTGGTCACAGGTACGGTTTACTAGTGCAACCAAGCTGCATACGCATTGTTTGACCCTGGTGCTACGCATTCATTTGTGTCTCCACAGTTTGCTGATTTGGTGGGTATGAAATTGAAACCGTTGAATATAATTTTGCATGTTGCCACTCCGTTAAAGGATAACATATTGGTTTCATTAGGTTGTACAGGTTGTGAAATCGTGATTGGAGGGAGTAAGGAGAATATTGACCTAGCTGTATTGTCCACGTATAATTTTGACGTAATCATAGGAATGGATTGGTTGGGTAAATAGGGGGCAGTAGTGGATTGTGGTAGTAGGATAATCCGATTTTATCTGAGAGGCCGCCCTAGCTTTGAATTGGTGGGAAGTCGAGGAGGAATCTCGATTCCCTTAGTCTCATCTCTGGAAGTGACCAAGCTGATGTCTGAAGGGTGTCAGGTATACTTAGTGGCAGTAATGGACACGACTACCGAAGAGCCAAAGTTAGAGAGTATTCCGATAGTGCGTGAATTTCCTAATCTATTTCCCCAAGAGTTGCCAGGACTACCACCGGAACGAGAAATAGAATTTATAATCGAGTTGGCCCCTGGGACAGAACCGATCTCGAAGGCACCTTACAGGATGTCCTTGTCAAAATTGAAAGAGTTAAAAGTGCAGATGTAGGAACTGTTGGACAAGGGATTTATCCGATCGAGTGCTTCACCGTGGGGAGCATCGGTGCTATTCGTAAGGAAGAATGATGGATCTTTGCGTTTATGCATCGACTATCGGCAGTTGAACCAAGTGATAGTGAAGAATAAGTACCCACTGTTGAGAATTGACGATCTGTTTGATCAGTTGCAAGGAGCGGCCGTATTTTCGAAGATTGACCTGAGAACAGGGTATCACCAGTTGAGGATCAAGAAGGAAGACATACCTAAGACTACCTTTAGGATGAGGTACGATCATTATGAGTTTACGGTGATGCCGTTTGGTTTGACCAACGCTCTAGCTGCTTTTATGGACCTGATACATCGAGTATTTAAGAAATTCTTGGACAGATTCGTCATAATCTTTATCGACGATATCTTGATTTTCTCGAGAAGTGATGCAGAACATAAGGAGCACCTAAGGACTATTCTGCAGACTTTGAGGGAACATTCACTATACGCGAAGTTGAGTAAATATGAGTTCTAGCTGAGCAGGGTAGCATTTCTTAGTCATGTGGTATCTGGTGAAGGAATCGCAGTGGATCCTACGAAGATCGAGGCTATAATGAATTGGCATAGACCTACTATGGTCACCGAAGTCAGAAGTTTTTTAGGACTGGCAGGATACTACAGGCCTTTTGTGGAGAAATTCTCATCTATAGCCATCCCATTGATGCGGTTAACGAAGAAGGAAACAAGGTTTGAATGGACAGACAAGTCTGAGAAGAGTTTCTAGGAACTCAAACATAGATTGACAACCGCACCAGTGTTGACAATTCCATCTGGACCGGGAGGTTATAAGATATACAGCGATGCCTCGCTAAAAGGATTGGGCTGTGTATTGATGCAGCACGGAAGAGTAGTGGCCTACGCATCCTGACAGTTGAGGCCACATGAAATGAACTACCCAACTCATGACCTGGAATTAGCGGCGATTGTATTTGCTCTGAAGATTTGGAGACATTACCTATGTGGCAAAAAATTTCAGATTTACACCGATCACCAGAGCTTAAAGTACCTATTTTTCCAGAAAGAGCTGAATATGAGGCAGCGTAGGTGAATCGAGCTGCTCAACGACTATGATTGTGATATACTATATCACCCTAGGAAAGCAAACATAGTTGTAGATGCACTTAGCCAGAAGTCGAGCATTGCATGTCTGCCAGTGAAAAGTTGGTCGATGATTGAAGATTTAAGATACTTTGTGTTTAGACTAGAAGTCTACCAGTTGTCTAGCTTAATGGCTACATTGAGGGTAGAACTTGAGGTCCAGGAGGAAATAAAGACCTTACGGTCTACGGACCCAAAAATTCAGAAAATTTTGGAGATGGACGTGACGAAAAGAAAACCAGAATTTCAAGTGTCAGAGGATGGAATTTTGAAGTTCCGAGGACGACTGTGTGTACCAAAGGATGAAGGACTCAGGGAAAGGATTTTGTTAGAGGCTCACAGGAGCAATTATAGCATCTACCATGAAAATACGAAAATGTATCAAAACTTGCGACAGCATTATTGGTGGAACGAGATGAAGGTGGACGTAGCAAAGTATATGGCTAAGCGTTTGACATGCCAGCAAGTGAAAGCGCAACACTGTAAACCTGGAAGACTATTACAGCCACTGGAGATACCCGAATGGAAGTAGGAGCATGTGACTATGGATTTTGTGATGGGACTCCCAAGGAGTCAGCGAGGTCACGACTCTATATGGGTAGTCGTGGACAGATTGACCAAGTCTGCACATTTCATCCCGGTGCGAAAGTACTTCGCTATGGATAAATATGCAGGGTTGTACATGAGACAAGTCGTGAGGTTACATGGAGTGCCTGTGACGATTACGTCTGATCGAGATCTCAAATTCACGGCAAACTTTTGGAAGAGTTTACAAGATGCTATGGAAACCCGATTACAGTTTAGCACGACGTACCATCCACAGATGGACGGACAGTCGAAAAGGACGATACAAACGCTTGAGGATATGCTGCGAGCATGCGTCATTGATTTTAAAGGTGGATGGGAAGACCAGCTACATTTGATAGAGTTTGCTTATACTAATAGCTTCCCGCAGAGTATCCAGATGGCACCATTCAAAGCACTCTATGGTAGGGCCTGCAAAATCACGATTTGTTGGGATGAGGTTGGAGAAAGAAGTATCATAGGTCCAAAGCTGGTAGAGCAATCGGTGGAAGCAGTGAAAATAATTCGAGATAGACTGAGGACGGCACAGAGTCGTCAGAAGAGCTACGCAGATAAGCGACGCAAGCCCTTGGAGTTTAAGTGGGCGATCACGTTTTCCTCAATGTGTCACTGATGAGAGGACTATCGCGATTTGGAAAGAAGGGGAAGCAGAGCCCAAGGTATGTAGGCCTATTGAAGATACTGGAGCGGATTGGAACCTTAGTCTATAGGCTTGCCTTGCCGCCTAATCTATCCTAGGTGTATAATGTTTTTCACGTGTCGATGCTGCGAAAGTATGAACTAGATCCGACACATGTGCTAGACTACGAGACTATAGAAGTGGATGACCGGGTGTCTTACGTGGAGAGGCCGATAAGGATCGAGGACGAGAAGGAGTAAATCCTTAGGAATAAGAAGATTTCACAGGTCAAAGTAGTGTGGGCGCACCATGGAACGGAAGGTGCCACGTAGGGAAAACGAAGAGACGATGAGACGACAACATCCCCATTTATTTGAGTAATTAAGTTTGATGTAAATTTCGGGGACGAAATTTTTGTAAGGGGGAAGAGTTGTGACATTCTGATTTCTAGTCAATTTCAGACTCATTAATGAGAACTAAATCTAAAGATGTATTTCAGTTGTATCTCGCTCGAATCTGATCAATTCGAGTAGGCTGAACAAAAGAGAAAGGCTAACGCGAGACAAGGTACGTGGACCTAGAAAACTCGAATAAGAAATGGCGCTTTGACCATAAGGATTGTCGAGGGGATATTTAGAACCATAAAAAGGTCGATCTAAGAACGATTAAGGAATGCATTTGCTAGTGTTATGCGATTGGAGCGCGGGTGATGCCGCTTAACCAACGTATGATTTGCAAAATTTACCTTAATCGAACAATGACGATCGAGACCATAGGAACTAGTGATAGACCCTCGCAATTGCATGACAACCAAAGTCGCCATGAATTGATAAGCCCTAATTGTGATATGAATCATAGGGTAGATACGCGTAAAGTCTACAAAAGCCGTCCGTCGGTTCGGGATAGGTTGGAACCACGTCCGATAGAGAAAACAATCAGAAACGAGTCTTGAAAATTGAAAATGGAGAATCAAGAATTCCAACGTTATATTCGGATTGGCCATCGCCCTATCGAAGAAAATTGGAATGAGAAAAACGACGTTCTGGACGTCGGGGGTAAAATTACCATTTTGCCCCGCCAAGCTTAAGCCTTGCCCATGCAAATAAGAAAGGGCATTTTGGTCTTCATACACTCCCCAAGGCTATCGAAAACTAGTAGGAATTGTGGCCATTGGATCAAGTTTGATTGACACTAGGGACATGTGTCAAAAGATGGACTAAAGAGTGGTCAAGTCCACTATTCACCACCTACCATTCTTCCCATTGACTTGAGCCTTATATATAGTCTTTTTCTCTCTCTCTCTCCTCTCCCCTTGACTGGCCATACCCTCCCCCAAACTCACGACAGCTTCTTCTTCCTTCTTCCTCTCCATCGCTACCGCCCGACTAGCCCCTGCTGCCTTGCTCGTTGCCGTCGACGCCGCCCTCCGGCCATCGCCTGGACTCCAGCCTACCACCTAAGCCTAGCCCCACCTCTTTTCGACCTCCTCGAAGTGGAAGTACGACGATTGGACCACCGAGGAGCTCCGGCCAAGCTTTTTTCCTGAAGCCGACGGAATCAGACTTAATCTGAGGTAGGTGAAGTTTCTGACCCCTTAGGAGATTGAAATGTTGGAGTCTTAAGACCAAATTTTATGGAGATCTAGGGGACATGTATATATATCTGTGATAAAAATTTGAGCTTGATTTGATGAATTTTTGACCCCAAATGGGTCTTGTGAATGTAGGACAGAATTTGCCGATTTACTAACCTTGAGGAACCAGCGACTTTCGACAGGATTCCGACGACGACTCGACCTCAAACTCTTGGTGACACCCTTAGACCCTTAGATAGACATGTTAAGAGGTAGGGTAGTGATTAAATGATGGATTTAGTAGAGTTTTAAGGCTGGTTGTGCTCGGTTTGCACAGAACCGAAAATAGCCGGTTCGGTTTTGTGCAAGACCGAAGCTGTTGGAGCTGATGGCTATTTGCTTTAATCCTCAAATTGGTGATTTAGAAATGCTAGGATGATGAGGATTATGTTATGGAGGTTTGTGGTTCATGGATTGGTGAATTGGACAAAGGAAATTGACGAATTGATTGTAAATTCTAGATTGCGTGGTGAGATTGGTTTTGGACCATTGGAGGCCGAATCTTTGAAGACCCAAGAAGAGAAATTTTGTGGCATCAAACTCAAGGTAAGGAATCCTAAACTTAGGATAGGAAGATTGGACTCGATTGGGCAAGTCGAGTGTAATTTGGATTGTTTCTTGAGAAACTTAGTGTGTGTGACCCATGTGTGCCATAAGGGTATAGGTGACCCCAATGTTTTCTTATGCATGTCTCTTGAGTAATTGGTCACATGTGAATGTGTATTGAATCGTCTTGCATGCCATGGATGCATTGTTTATGCATGAATTACACTTGGCTTTGTATGCACAATTTGTGATTGTGGCATGGCGAAGACGAGACGAGACCCTGATGCGTATGCGGCGCGAGGTGATTTTGATACCCTGAGGCGCTGAGACGCGGGGTTAGAGTTGTGTGGCGCCCTGATGCGATGTAATCGCGAGGTTGAGATGGCCACGATCCTAATGCGTTTACGCTGGATAGAGATTATGAGGTGCTAGCGCTGGCCTGAAGTATCATTGACACCTGATGCGTTTACGCGGGTTGTCAATGACGGTCTGATCCGTTTACACGAACCCTTTTTTTTGTACAAATTCTAGGCCTTGACAATGTGGCCTATTCGTTTTGGAGACCTGAGAAGATGTCCACTTATTTTGATGAGTTCCTTGATGGACAGGGAACGATTTATGTAAGGAAGTGTACCGTTGCCTGGGTGGACGAGGGTAGTACGGACTGAAAGCCTCATCGATATGAGGCCTGGTTTAGGAAAGTCGAGGATGTGTCGACTGGGCCGCTGAAGCCCCATGAGGTGCACCAGGGAGTCGTCCCCAATTGGTGTCACCCTACCAGAGACTTAGACCAGCTTGAGGGGTCTGTTGTCGGTTTGAGGAATGGACCGGAAAGGAAGCTAACCTTAGAGAACACGAAGGACGAGGTCATTGTGCTGGAGGCGACTGAGGAGGATCTCGCGAAGTCATCTGCCGAGGCGACCATGGAGGATACTATCGAGGTTCGCTCAGAGACCTTATCAAAGTATGAGCCGTCGGAGGATGCCGAGGACACCGGAGACTCTAGCAGTTCTTCTTAGGAGCTCCCAGTTTATCAGTTGGTCTGATGGTAGATCATTTTGTGTACTTAACCCGTCACTCTCTTGTTAGCGGATGTAGCAGTTATATTTCTGTATGAACAATTGGGCTTTATGTATAACAATATTTATGCTATCCAGGTCATATTTCACTATTTGTACGGAGGAGTCATTTCTTTATCGCTTCCGCATGCTTGGTATATGTATATCATGTCTCTCGACTTAGTTGTGGATCTTGGGACCACGAGAGATATTTGGTTTGCTTGCAGAGAGTCGCGTGCGCGTGCCCGAATCGCAGGGCGTGACAAAACCTCCATAGTGTCCTCCGACTTCTCATTAGTTGACGGCTCCACCTGGTCACCCTCAATGGCCTCGATCACTATCACCTCATCGGTGTCCTCCAGGGTCGGGGTCCTCTCAGGGCCAATCCTCGAGCCAGCGACAGACCCCTTGCCCTCCACTAAATCCTGAGCGGAATGGCACCATCTGGGTATCACACTACGGGGTACCTCAATGGGCTTCAGTGGCCTTGTGGAAACGTCTCCTATCTTCTTGAACCAGACCTCATATCTATGAGGCTTCCAGCTACTACCACCCTCATCGACCCAGATGACCGTACACTTCCTAATATAAATGGTCCCCTGCCCGTCGGGAAACTCATCAAAATACGCTGACATCTCTTTAGGATCTCCAAAACGGATTGACCACATTCTCAAGGTCTGGGATTTGAAAAGAAAGGGGGTCCTACAACGGGGTGAGATATACATCTCAGTAAGGTAGGTCCTAATCCTAAGTTAGGCTGACCGTCCACTCAAGCAATTACAATCACAAGCAATTTATATGAAATCACATGAGGCATTCAACTATCGTGAAACAACACACGGATGTCAAGTATGCAATCATGGCATCGTACAATCTCGTTAGAATCAAGCACATTATGCCAAGTCAGATTACACCTTCTATCCCTTTCCAGTTTGCCTCACTTTCATGCCTGCGTTTATAACTCCTCAGGTTCGGTTCGCGTGAATGCATCAGACCGTCTTATTGATAAACTCGCGTAAACACATTAGGTTTTCAATGTCATTCCTGGCCTGTGTCGACACATCTGAACTCCGTCCCGCGTTTCAACGCATCAGGACATGGCCTTCTCAACCCCGTGTCTCATATGCCTTAGGATGCCATTCGATTCCAACCCCGCGCCTCAGGACCTTAGGGCATTCATTCATACGACCCCGCGTCTTGTACGCCTCAGGGTGTCACAACTCCTCAGATAAGCCATAAGTTCATTTTAATGCATAACACATACAATCAAGTGCAACTCATGCACGAACAACACACTTATGGCATGCGAGGCAATCAAGTTCAACACTCAAATGCGACAATCAACTCAAGGCACAAGTATGGCCAAGCATTCGAGTCATCTATACCTTTCTAAGATGTACAATGGACAAGCATTTGATAATCTTCCAAGAATCAATCAAACTCACACTCAATTCGCCCAATTGAGTCCAATCCTCCTATCAAAGGTTTAAAATTCCCCTTACCTCAAGCTTAATGCAATGCAATTCCTCTTCCAAGCATCTTAAGGGTTCGGCCCTCCTAGCCCAAGAACAACTCAACCGTGCAACCTAAGGAAATTTCATCCAATCGTTAATTTCCTCGCTCAAATCACCACCCCACTAATCATACACCTCATGGGCCAATCAATTAACATTTTAACACTTCTCAACGATGAATTTGGAGCTTAATTACAACCACCAACAGCCCCCACAGAACCGGTATGCACAGAACCGAACCGGGCATACTCGATTATGTGCATATCCCAACCTAACAGCCCTTAAACTACCTCAAATCCTCAATTTAATCACTAATGCACTTGTTAACATATATTTCTAAGGGTTGGGGAGTCTCGCCGAAAATTTGGAGCCAAGGCAACGCCGAAAAGTCCTTGAACGACGCTGGTCTTCTCAAGTCCTCAATCGGTCAGTTCTGGTCCTTCAAACACAAGACCCATTTGGGGTCAAAACTCCATCAAATTCATTCAAACTTTTTACATAGCTCACTCTATGTGTTCCCTAGATGTCCACAAAATTTTGTTGAAAAGCTCCAATATTTCGGGGTTCTAAGAGGTCTAAAACGTGACTTACCTCTGGTTGCGACGATTTCGGTCGACTTTCGGGAGATTGGCCGGACGGAGTTCCTCGGTGGGTCAAACGACTTGCTTCCAGTTTGAGAATGTCGGCAAGAGGATGAAGAAGGAGTAAGTGGTCGGGTCGGCTATTGGAAGTCGCCAGAAGTGGCGGTCAAAAATGACGAAGCCGGCGGTCAGAACCAGTCGGCGGTAGGCGGTCAGCAAGAAGGAAGAAGAAGAAGAAGAAGAAATGGCAGATGGAGAGGGGTATTTGTCCACAAGAGAGAGAGAGAGAGAGAGAGTTTATACTTCAATTGGCTTGGTCAACATGAGTTGAATGGTAGGTTAAAAGTGAAAACATCAACTCAAGGCTTCATCCATTGACACTTGTCCATGGTGTCAATCAAAGCTCATCCAATGGCCATGGTTTCTTCAAAATTTCGGTAGCTATTGGGTATGGTTTATGACTAAAATGCCCTTGTCCAATCATCAAAGCAAGGCTAAGACTTGAAGGGCAAAATGGTAATTTTACCCATGACGTCCAGAACGTCGTTTTACTAATTCCAAATTTCTTCGATAAGGCGACGACCAATCCAATTGTAATGTTGGAATTCTTGATTCTCTATTTTCAAATTTCAAGACTTGTTTCTAAATCATTTCTCTATCCGATGCAATTCCAACCTATCTCGAACTGACGGATGGCTTTTGCAGATGTTACGCGTATCGACCCCGTGATTCATATCACATTTAAGACTCGACAATTCATGGCAACTTTGGTTGTCATGTAATTGTGAGGATCTATTACTAGTTTCGATGGGCTCAATTGTCACTGTTCAATTCATGGCGAATTTAGTTTTCATATAATTTGTAAAATTTATAAAATTTTACAAATTATATATTGGTTAAGCTGCATCACCCACGCTCCAATCATATAACGCTAGCATTGCATTCCTTAATTGTTCTTAGATCGACCTTTTTATGGCTCTAAATGTCCCCTCGACAATCCTTATGGTCAAAGCACCATTTCCTATTCATATTCCCTGGGTCCACGTATCTTGTCTCGCATTAGCCTTTCCCTTTTGGTCAGTCAACTCGAGATTGATCAGATCCGAGCAAAATGCGACTGAAATACATCGTTAGATAATTCCTCATTAATGAGTCTTGGAATGACAGGAAAAATCAGAATGTCACAACTCTTCCCCCCTTACAAAAATTTCGTCCCCTAAATTTACATCAAACTTATTTACTCAAACAAATGGGAGTATTGATGCCTCATCATTTCCTCGCTTTCCCGCGTAGCGCCTTCAATTTCATGGTGCTCCCAAATAACTTTGACCAATGGAATCATTTTATTCCTAAGAGTTTGCTCCTTTCGATCTTCGATCTTGACTGGCTTCTCCACGTAGGATACCCGGTCATCCACTTCGATAACTTCATAGTCCAGTACATGTGTTGGGTCTGGTTCATACTTCCGCAACATTGACACTTGGAAGACGTTGTGCACTTGGGATAGATTGGGCGGTAAGGCAAGCCTGTAGGCCAAGGTCCCAATCCGCTCTAAAATCTCAAATGGACCTACGTACCTTGGGTTTAGTTTTCCTTTCTTTCCAAATCGAGATAATCCCCTCATCGACGACACCTTAAGGAAAACATGATCGCCTTCTTGAAATTCCAATGGCTTACGCCATTTATCCGCGTAACTCTTCTAACGACTTTGTGCCATCTTCGGTCTATTTCGAATTATCTTTACCGCTTCCACTGCTTGCTCCACCAATTTCGGACCTGTGATACTTCTTTCCCCAACCTCATCCAAGCAAATCGACGTTCGGCAAGCTCTTCCATAAAGTGCCTCAAACGGTGCCATCTGAATGCTCTGCTGGTAGCTGTTATTATATGCGAATTCTACCAAATGCAGCTGATCTTCCCATCCACCTTTGAAGTCTATTACGCATGCTCGCAACATATCCTCAAGCGTCTGAATCGTCCTCTCCGATTGTCCAGCTGTTTGTGGATGGTACGCAGTGCTAAATTGCAGTCGAGTTCCCATGGTGTCTTGAAGACTCTTCTAGAAGTTCGCTGTGAACTTGGGATCTCTGTCTGATGTAATTGTCACGGGTATTCCGTGTAGTTTCACAATCTGTCTCATGTACAATTCGGCATATCTTTCTATTGCGAAATCCTTTTGCACATGGATGAAGTGTGCAGACTTGGTCAACTTGTCCACGACTACTCAAATGGAATCGTGGCCCCTCTGGCTCCTTGGAAGTCTTATTACAAAGTCCATCGTTACGTGCTCCCACTTCCATTCAAGAATCTCCAGTGGCTATAATAATCCTCCAGGCTTACAATATTGGGCCTTCACCTGCTAGCATGTCAAGCACTTCGCCACATCCACTTTCGTCCCGTTTCACCAATAATGTTGACGCAAGTTCTGATACATCTTTGTGCTTCTTGGATGGATACTATAATTGTTCCTATGAGCCTTTGATAAGATCCTTTCTCTAAGCTCTTCGTCTTTTGGTACGCATAGACGTCCACGAAATTTCAAGATTCCATCCACTAGTACTTGGAACTCTGGTTTCCTTTTTGTTGCGTCCATCTCCACGTTTTTCTGAATTTCTGGGTCCGTATGCTATAGGGCTTTTATCCTTTCTTGGACCTCAGGTTATACTCTTAGTGTGGCCATCAAACTAAATAACTGACAGACTTCCAGTCTGAACTCAGAATCCCTCAAACCCTCGATTAACGACCATCCCTTCACCAATAGACAAGCAATGCTCGACTTTCAACTGAGCGCATTTGCGACTCGGTTCGCTTTCCCAGGATGATACAGTATGTCACAATCATAATCCTTAAGCAGCTCCATCCATCGACTCTGCCTCATATTCAGTTCCTTTTGGGAAAATAGATACTTCAGGCTCTGGTAGTCAGTGTAAATCTGAAACTTTTAGCCACACAAATAATGTCTCCCGATTTTCAGAGCAAAGATGATCGCTAGTAACTCTAGATCTTGAGTTGGATAGTTCACTTCGTGCGGTTTCAATTGTCGGGACGCGTAGGCAACTACCCTTCCATGTTGCATTAATACACAACCTAGTCCCTTTAGCGAAGCATCACTATTTATCATAGCCTCCAGGTCCTAATGGAATCGTCAACACCGGTGCAGTTGTCAATCGATGATTGAGCTCTTGGAAACTCCTTTCGCACTTATCCGTCTATTCGAACCTCGTTTCTTTTTTTGTCAATCTTGTCAGTGGCACAGCTATGGATGAAAACTTTTCCACGAAATGCCTGTAATACCCTGCCAATCTTAAGAAACTTCGGACTTTCGTGACCGTAGTAGGCCTATGCCAATTCGTTACGGCTTCGATCTTCGTAGGATCCACCGTAATCCCTTCTCCGGACACAACATGGCCAAGAAATGCTACTTTGCTAAGCCAAAACTCGCATTTGCTAAACTTAGCGTAGAACGAGTGTTCTCTCAGGGCCTGTAGAACAATCCTCAGGTGCTCTTCGTGTTCCTTATTACTCCTTAAGAAAATTAGGATATCGTCGATGAAGACTATGATGAATCTATCCAAAAATTCCTTAAACAACCGATGCATCAAATCCATGAATGCGGCTGGAGCATTGGTCAATCCAAACGGCATCACAATGAATTCGTAATGACCATACCTTGTCCTAAAAGCGGTCTTAGGTATGTCTTCTTTCTTAATCCTCAACTGGTGATACCCGGTTCTCAGGTCAATCTTAGAGAATATTGCAGCTCCTTGTAATTGATCAAATAAATCATCGATTCTCGACAGTGTATATTTATTCTTCACTGTCACCTGGTTCAACTATCTATAGTCAATGCATAGACGTAAGGACCCATCATTTTTCCTTACAAACAACACCAACGCTCCCCACGGTGAAGCACTGGTCGGATAAATCCTTTATCCAGTAGTTATTGCATATTCACATTTAACTCTTTCAGTTCTGATAAAGACATCCTATAGGGTGCCTTCAAGATCGGCTCCATTTTAGGGGCTAACTCAATCACAAACTCTATTTCTCCCTCCGGTGGCAACCCTAGTAACTCTTGAGGGAAACTGTCGGGAAACTCGCATACTATCGGAATACTTTCTAGTTTAGGTTCCTCGGCAGTCGTGTCCATAACTGCAACTAAGTACGCCTAACATCCTTCAGTCATCAGCTTTGTCACTTCAAGAGACGAGACTAAAGGAATCGAGGTTCCTTCTCGACTTCTCGCAAATTCAAAGTTAGGGCGGCCTTCCAAATAGAACCGGATTATCCTACTACCACAATCCACTACCGCCCCCTGTTTACCCAACCAGTCTATTCCTATGATCACATCGAAGTCATACATGGACAATACAGCCAGATCAATACTCTCCTTACTACCTCCAATCATAATTTTACAGTCAGCACAGCCCAACGAAACTAGTATATTATTTTTCAACGGAGTGGCAACATGCAGATTCACACTCAAAGGTTTTAACTTCATATCGACCAAATCAGCAAACCAAGCAGACACAAATGAGTGTGTTGCGCTAGGATCAAACAAAGCATATGCAGCTTGGTCATATAAATAAACCGTACATGCGACTACGCCTGGCATTTCTTCCGCCTCCCTGCGGGCTACTACATAAACTCTTTCCTAAGTTGGGGGTCGATTCTGATCAATCTGAGGAGTGGCAATCGACGGTCCAGTCCGTGGGCGCTGCCCTTGAGGTCGATTTATTGGAGCTTGGTTCGGGCAAGTCCTCATCTGGTGGCCCATTTAACCACACTTGAAGCACGCTCCAGCTCTTGCCTGGCATGGTCCATTACCATGCCTTCTGCCACAGAAGCGATAGTTCTAGTTGATGAGATTCTGCGGCTTCATAATGTTCTTCCTCACGGGAGGGATGAAGCGTCTATTGCCAGCCATTGGCCTCTTACCAATCTGGCAATTGTCCCGAAGTGAATTAGATCGCGATCCAGATGTGGTATTCCTCTCTTTCAAGTCCCTCACAATCATTTGTCCCCGTTCATAAATATCCTTGTAAGTTCTCGGGTTCAAAGCTATCATCTAACTACGAAGTTTAGGCCTCAGTTCGTCCTGAAATCTCCGTGCCTTCTCCAGGGGATCCTCTACTGATTGGGGTGCGTACCTTGACAGTCTGGAGAACTCGGCCTCATATTGGTCCACTGTCAATTGATTTTGACGCAGCTATAAGAATTCCACTTGCTTCCTTTCCCTGGCTGTTTTCGAAAAGTACTTGTTGTTGGATGCCGTAGTGAACGCATTCCGAGTTACAGACGTTCCTTCCGGAAAGACTCCATTCTTGGTGGCAGCCCACCAGTCATTTGCGGTACCTTCTAGTTGATACACCACCAGCAGCACTTTTTCCTCATCTGTGCACCTCAACACTCCAAAAGCCTTTTCCAGCTTCTCGATCCATCTCGGTGCTAGTTCAGGATCTCTAGTCCGGTCAAACTAGGTTGGCTTCAACTTGATGAACTGCTCGACTAGTGGCCCATCTGTTTGGCCACAACGATGTCTTCCTGGGCATTCACCACCTCATTACCCTGGTCGTGGTCGTCGTTGTTCCCGTTGCTCCCATTATTGCCGTTGTTGGCGTTGACGGAAACTATTATGGCTCCTACCGCTTGGGCTATGGCAGCATCCCTATCTTGGGTCTGCCTGTCAATGAGGTCGTCAATTCTTTCGAGTGCCCTCAATACTCCATCCATCCGCAGGTCCTCTGCTACAGGCGGCCTCGAGATAGAGGCTCCGTTCTTGGGCCTTCTAGGTCTCCTAGACGGATTACTCATTCTCGTATGCTTTTACTGAGCCGGGTCCACTACAATTTCATCAAGGAGTTAGTAACTCATTTATTTGACTAAGTCCAGAGCTACTAACCATGCCTTAATAGAAACAGTTATATCACAACGACTTTTCACACAACAATCTCAGAGGCACTTCAATAAGCCGTTCATGGCTATTTCTCAATTTCGTCACTCCAACGGTTCACCAAAACTAGCCATGCTCACCCATTTAACAAATTAAAATCCAGAAATGACTTCCAATGCTAAACACGGAACTTCATTCTCTTATATCACCACAATCCTGCCAAGGCCAAATGTCAATCATATGCGCCAAGTCCTATGCCATGCAACTCGTGTCTTATTGTAACCAGTTTCCTAAGGTCTCACTACCCGTCCTTGTCCCAACTTAATCCTGCTTATTACTCCAATCCTCAATCAATTTTGGATCGAGCTGACCTTGTTGTGATACTAAGCAAAGTGGGGATGTCATGCCCCACGCCTTGGGCACGAGCGCGCGACTCCCTACAAGCACCTCAAACTATCTCTCGAGGTCCTAGGATACACGTATAGGTCGAGAGATATATCATCAATAAAAAGCACGCGGAAACGAAGATATAGAACTCTTCCATACAAATATAAAATGGGACTTAGGTAACGAAGGTACCATTAATACATGAACTTCTGAATATCCATACATGGCACAACCACTAAACATACTGGTCACTAGGGTGGCAAAGCTAACACAAAAGACGATCATATCTGTACTCCAAAAAGGGACAGGCATCGTGGTCACCATCAAACTACCGGGCTAGGAACATAAACTACTATGTCGAGCTACTGGAGTCGTCAGTCTCCTTAGTGGGCTCGTACTCTGAGAAGGTCTCTGAGCAAACCTCCATAGTGTCCTCCAACGTCTCATCAGCTGACGGCTCTACTTGGTCATCCTCGGTGGCCTCGATCACTATCACCTTATCAGTGTCCTCCAGGGTCGGGGTCCTCTCAAGGCCAATCCTCGAGCCAGCAACAGACCCCTCGCCCTCCACTGAATCCCGAGCAGGATGGCACCAACTGGGTATCACCCCACGGGGTATCTCAGTGGGCTTCAGTGGCCTTGTGGAAACGTCTCCTACCTTCCTGAACCAAGCCTCATATCTATGAGGCTTCCAGCTACTACCACCCTCATCTACCCAAACGACCGTACACTTCCTAACATAAACGGTCCCCTGCCCGTCAGGGAACTCATCAAAATATGCTGACATCACTTTAGGATCTCCAAAACGGATTGGCCACATCCTCAAGGTCTGGGATTTGAAAAGAAAGGGGGTCCCACAACGGGATGAGATATACATTTCAGTAAGGTAGGTTCTAACCCTAAGTTAGGCTGACTGTCCACTCAGGCAATTACAATCACAAGCAATTTATATGAAATCACATGAGGCATTCAACTATCGCGAAACAACACACGGATGTCAAGCATGCAATCATGGCATCATAAAATCTCATTAGAATCAAGCACATTATGTCAAGTCAGATTACACCTTCCATCCCTTTCCAATCTGCCTCACTTTCATGCTCGCGTTTATAACACCTCAGGATCGGTTCGCGTAAACGTATCAGACCGTCTCATTGACAAACCCGCGTAAACGCATCGGGTTTTCAATGTCACTTCAGTCCTGTGTCAACACATCTCAACTCCGTCCCGTGTTTCAACGCAACAGAACTATGGCCTTCTCAACCCCGCATCTTGTATGTCTCAGGGTGACATTCGATTCCAACCCCGCACCTCAGCGTCTCAGGGCATTCATTCATACGACCCCGCGTCTCATACACCTCAGGGTTCACAACTCCTCAGATAAGCCATAAGTTCATTTTAATGCATAACACATACAATCAAGTGCAACTTATGCACGAACAACACACTTATGGCATACGAGGCAATCAAGTTCAACACTCAAATGCGACAATCAACTTAAAGCACAAGTATGGCCAAGCATTCAAGTCATCTATACCTTTCTAAGACGTACAATGGACACGCATTTGATAATCTTTCAAGAATCAATCAAACTCACACTCAATTCGCCCAATTGAGTCCAATCCTCCTATCAAAGGTTTAGAATTCCCCTTACCTCAAGCTTAATGCAATGCAATTCCTCTTCCAAGCACCTCAAGGGTTCGACCCTACTAGCCCAAGAACAACTCAACCGCCAACCTAAGGAAATTTCATCCAATCGTTAATTTCCTCACTCAAATCACCACCCCACTAATCATACACCTCATGGGCCAATCAATTAACATTCTAACACTTCTCAACGATGAATTTGGAGGTCAATTACAACCACCAACAGCCCCCACAGAACCAGTATGCACAGAACTGAACCGGGCATACTCGGTAGTGTACATATCCCAACCTAACAACCCTTAAACTATCTCAAATCCTCAATTTAATCACTAATCTACTGCTAGCATGTAGTTCTAAGGGTTGGGGAGTCTCACAAAAAATTTGGAGCCAAGGCGATGCTGGAAAGTCCTTGAACGGCGCCGGTCTTCCCAAGTCCTCAACCGGACAGTTTTGGCCCTTCAAACACAAGACCCATTTGGGATCAAAACTCTATCAAATTCATCCAAAATTTTTACCACAGCTCACTCTATGTGTTCCCTAGATGTCCACAGAATTTGGTTGAAAAAAACCAAGATTTTGGGGTCTTAAGAGGCCTAAAGCGTGACTTACCTCTGGTTGCGATAATTTCCGTCGACTTTCGGGAGATTGGTCGGCTGGAGCTCTTCGATGGGTCAAACGACTTGCTTCCACTTCGAGATCATCGGCAAGAGGATGAAGAATGAGCATGTGGTCATCTCGGTGGCTAAAAGTCACCGGAAGTGGCGGTTGGAAGTGGTAAAGCTGGAGGTCAGAACCGGTCGGCGGCAGGCGGTCGGCAAGAAGGAAGAAGAAGAAGAAGAAGAAGAAGAAGAAGAAGAAATGGCAGATGGAGAGGGGTGTTCGGCCACAAGAGAGAGAGATAGAGAGTTTATACTTCAATTGGCTTGGTCAACATGAGTTGAATGGTAGGTTAAAAGTGAATACATCAACTCAAGGCTTCATTCATTGACACTTGTCCATGGTGTCAATCAAAGATCATCCAATGGCCATGGTTTCTTCAAAATTTCGGTAGCTATTGGGTGTGGTTTATGACCAAAATATCCTTGTTCAATCATCAAAGCAAGGCTAAGGCTTGAGGGGCAAAATGATAATTTTATCCCCGGCGTCCGGAAGTCATTTTTCTGATTCCAAATTTCTTCAATAAGGCGACGACCAATCCAATTGTAATGTTGAAATTCTTGATTCTCCATTTTTAAATTTCAAGACTTGTTTCTGAATCATTTCTCTATCCGATGCAATTCCAGCCTATCCCGAACTGACAGACATCTTTTGCAAACGTTACGCGTATCGACCCCATGATTCATATCACATTTAGGGCTCGTCAATTTATGGCGACTTTGGTTGTCATGTAATTGTGAGGATCTATCACTAGTTTCGATGGGCTCGATCGTCACTGTTTGATTTAGGAAAATTTTGCAAATTATATATTGGTTAAGCGGCATCGCCCGCGCTCTAATCATATAACTCTAGCATTGCATTCCTTAATCGTTCTTAGATCGGCCTTTTTATGGCTCTAAATGTCCCTTCGACAATCCTTATGGTCAAATGTCATTTCCTAATCGAATTCCCTAGGTCCACGTACCTTGTCTCGCGTTAGTCTTTCCATTTTGGTCAGTCAACTCGAGATTAATCAAATCCAAGTAAAATACGACTGAAATACATCGTTAGATAATTCCTCATTAATGAGTCTTGAAATGACAGGAAAAATCAAAATGTCACATCACCTTAGAGAGCATCTGTAGAAAACAGGATTAGATAAACCAATCAAACTTTTAATCGGCTCAAATCCTCTAAAGTTTCTAACCAGAGATTCTAGGTTGAAACAGTTCCCAGTGGAGCTGTGACATTCTGATTTTCAGTCAATTTCAGACTCATTAATGAGAAGTAAATCTAGAGATGTATTTCAGTCGTATCTTGCTCGAATCTGATCAATTCGAGTAGGCTAACCAAAAGGAAAAGGCTAATGTGAGACAAGGTACGTGGACCTAGGAAACTCGGATAAGAAATGACACTTTGATCATAAGGATTGTCGAGGGAATATTTAGAACCATAAAAAGGCCGATCTAAGAACGATTAAGGAATGCATTTGCTAGTGTTATGCGATTGGAGCGCGGGTGATGCTGCTTAACCAACGTATGATTTGCAAAATTTACCTTAATCGGACAGTGACGATTGAGACCATAGGTACTAGTGATAGACCCTCGCAATTACATGACAACCAAAGTCGCTACGAATTGGCGAGCCCTAAATGTGATATGAATCACAGCGTCGACACGCGTAACGTCTGCAAAAGCCGCCCGTCGGTTTGGAATAGGCTGGGACCACGTCCGATAGAGAAAATAATCAGAAATGAGCCTTGAAAATTGAAAATGGAGAATCAAGAATTCCAGCGTTATATTCGGATTGGCTGTCGCCCCATCGAAGAATATTGGAATGAGAAAAATAACGTTCCGAACGTTGGGGGTAAAATTACCATTTTGCCCCTCAAGCTTAAGCCTTGCCCTTGCAAATAAAGAAGGGCATTTTAGTCTTTTAAACCACCCTAAGGCTGCCAAAAAAGGACGATGAATTGTGGCCATTGGATAAATTAGAATGACACTTAGGACAAGTGTCCAAAGATCAAGCTTGGAGTGGTCATGTCCACATTTATCCACCTACCATTCAACCATTGACCTTAAGCCTTAAATATAACTTTTTTTCACTCTCTCTCACCTCACCTTGGCCGGCCATACACCCCCTAGCTCACGCCAACTTCTTCTCTTCCTCTTCTTTCTGCGTCGCCGACCAGCTTCTAGGCTCATGTTCGCTACTGCCGACACCACATTCTGGCAACTACCAGTCGGCAAGCCAACTTCCTAAGCCTAGCCCCACCTCCTGCCGACCTCTTCGAAGTGGAAGCAAGTCGATTGGGCCACCGAGGAGCTCCGGCCAAGCATTTCCCCGGAAGCCAACAAAAACTGACCCAATCTGAGGTAGGCTGAGTTTCTAACCCCTTTAGGACATTGAAATGTTAGAATCTTGCAACCAAATTTTATGGAGATCTATGGGACTTGTATATCTATCTTTGGTAAAAAGTTGATCTTGATTTGATGAAGTTTTGACCCCAAATGGATCTTGTGAACCTTGGACAGAAACTGCCGATTTACTGACTTGGAGGATCCGGCGACTTTCGAAGAGATTCCGACGACGAAGTGACTTCAAACTCTCGGTGAGACTCTTAGACCCTTAGATAGACATGTTAAGAAGTAGGTTAGTGATTAAATAATGGATTTGGTGGAGATTTAGAACTGCTTATGCTCGGTTTGCACAGAATCGAAAATAGCCGGTTCGGTTCTGTGGAGGCTGATGGCTATAAGTTTTGAGTCTCAAATTGGTGATTTAGACATGCTAGAATGATGAGGATGTGTTAATGGATGTTTGTGATTCATGGATGGGTGAATTGGACATGAAAATTGACAATTGGTTGGAATTTCCTAGGTTGTGCGGTGAGATTGATCTTGGACCATTGAGGGCCGAAGCTTTGAGGGCTCAAGAAGAGAATTTTGTGGCATCAAACTCAAGGTAAGGGAATCCTAAGCTTAGGATAGGAAGATTGGACTCAATTGGGTGAGTCGAGCGATAAATTGATTGATTGGTGAGAGATTCCAAGATGAATATTCTTGGTGCATCCTAAGTTGTTATAGGGGATTTATGCGTGCTAATGCTTATGCTTGAATTATTTGCCATGTTTAAGTGTCACTTGATTGCCTTGCATGCCATGAGTATATGAATTGTGCATGAACTACACATGTTGTTATTTATGTGAAATGAATTGAAAATCATGGCATGAGTGTGACATGGCGGGACCCTGATGCGTATGAGACGCGGGGTGATGGAATGAGTACCCTAAGGTGCCGAGGCGAGGGGTTGAAGTTGTGTGGCGCCTTGATGCGATTTAATCGCGTGGTTGAGATGGCCACGGTCCCGATGCGTTTACGCGGGACGAAGATATGAGGTGTCGACACTGGCCTAGAGTATCAGTAAAACCTGATGCATTTACGCTGGTTGTCAATGACGGTCTGATACGTTTACACGGATCGAGCCTGATGCGATCTAATTGTGGGCATGAGAATGAGGCAGGCGGTAGATGGTGGATATGGTGAAGTAGCAAGACGGGTGTGCGTAATCATCTGAGTGTGCGTGATGTCATAGCTGCATGCCTATCATCTGTGTATTGTTATCTTTTATTATACTTGCATGTTCGTCTATGAGCTTGAATTATTGGGGTCTGTGACTGCCTGAGTGGACGGTCGGCCTAACCTAAAGTTAAGACTCTTTTACTGAGAGATGTGTATCTCACCTCATTGGGGACCCTTATTTTTACAGATACTAGGCCTCGACGATGTGGCCTATTCATTTTGGAGACTCGAAGGAGATGTCCACTTATTTTGATGAGTTCCCTGACGGGCAGGGAACTATTTATGTAAGGAAGTGTACTATTGTTTGGGTAGACGAGGGTAATACGAGCTGGAAGCCTCATCGATATGAGGCCTGATTTAGGAAGGTAGGGGACGTGTCGACCGGGCCGCTAAAGCCCCATGAGGTGCCCCAGGGAGTTGTCCCTAGTTGGTGTCACCCCACTTGAAATTTAGACCAGGCTAAGGGGACGGTTGCTGGTTCTAGGATTGGACCGGAGATGACCCCGACCTTGGAGTACACGGAGGACGAGGTCATTGTGTTGGAGGCGACTGAGGAGGATCTCGCGGAGCCATCTGCCGATGCGACCATGGAGGATACTATCGAGGTTCGCTCAGAGACCTTATTAGAGTACTCCAGCTGCTCATCTTAAGAGCTTCCAATTTGTCAGTTTGATCCTTTGGTGATGACCCTGACCCCGTCTCTTTTGGATGTTGATGATGAACCATTTTTGTGTACTTACCCCGTTGCCCCTCGTGTTAGCGAATTTAATAGCTATGTACTTGTATGAACAGTTGGACATTTGTATGAAAGTACTTACGCTATCCACGTCCTACTTATATTTTGTACGGAGGAGTTATTTCATTAGTGCTTCCGCGTGCTTGATATATATTGTGTCTCTCGATTTATTTGAGGATCTTGGGACCACAAGAGATGTTTGTTTTGCTTGCAGGGAGTCGCATGCTCGTGCCCGAGGCGCGAGGCGTGACAGGAGTAGCCAATCTGTCGTGACCCGCCCAAGTGCGTCGTCGAGGCGGGCTAATGGGTTGTTCGCTCTGGTCGGACGCAGGCCTCTCCCAAGGTCTGTTACCCAAGATGCAACGACAGTATACATTATCGACATTCGGTGTGGTCTGGTGACATGCGATACGTGTATATGCCAAGGAGTCGCCACCAATCATTCTGTGGAGGGTACGATTGGAAACCCTATCGAATAGTTAGGAGCATTCTATTCAATTCTGCGAAAATCAGAAAAATGGGATCGGGGATTTTGTTATGCCAACTGTCAAAGTTGACGCCCTTTCGACACCTAAGTTGAATAATTTATCTAACCTGAGATTTCATGCAGATGAGTGAGGTGCGAACCCTAATACTAGGAGTTCATGCAAATAGGAATGGCTACCCCAGCACTCACAATCAATAAAATGAATGCATAAATCAAGGATCCAAAACGTGCGGATAAATAACTTGAAAGCAACATAACATCCCTAGTGATGCCCTATTAGCCTAGAAATATATCAATCAAGGTTTAGGAGTGTTTTTGATATGATTTATTCTTGAGGGGCAAAATCTTAATTTTCAAGATTTTTGGGGCAATTTGCCCGAGAAGGGAAAATTTGACATTTTAGATGAAAAATGGATTCAAAAGATGGTGGAAATAGGATTGGTCACCAGGCCAATCCATTTCCTATTTTTCAGGCATTTTCAGAATTTTTTTGAAATTTTTAAGGCGATTTACCCTTTGAGGGGTAAAACCGTCATTTCAAAAAGTGATGAGAAGTGAAAATCCCAAACAGAAGGATTGGTCGACCTCCAGATCCCAAATCCTAATTTTGAGCAATTTTCACGGCTTGATCAAAATAAGAAAGATAATTTACCCTTAGAAGGGTAAAATTGTCATTTCTAGAAAAAGGCCAAGATTCGAGAACCCAAGCAAGACAATTGGTCGCCTAACCGACCCTAATTCTTATCTTGGCATTATCGACCTATCTCACTTATAAAGTAGAGGCGACTTACCCCTAAATGGTAATATCGTCAATTCTCAGATGAATATATAAGAAATCTAAAAAATAAGATTGACTAGTTGTCCGTGATCAATCCTCAATTTTTGAAAATTTTTGGGATGTCTAGGAATTTTTCATAATTTTCCTACATTTTTTTTTTGAAATTTTCTAGAATTTTTTAGAATTTTCTGAATTTTTTTAATTTTTTAATTTTTTTAAAAAAATCATTTTAATTAATTTTTTTAAAAAAATCATTTTAATTAATTTTTTTATTAAAAAATAATTCGGACTGGGTCAACTTGACCCAAACCCAGACCCTCTCGGCCTCAGACCCAAAACGACACCGTTTTGCATTTTTTTTATTTTTCGATTTATTTGGATTTAATCCGACGGCTCTTATTGAACCACGTGACTATTCCACGACCATTGGATCGGCTGACTGAAACCTACAGCTTAGATCAAAAGTCGACTATCTCTCAGTCGTCTTATCTAATTATTTAAACCTATGGTGGCGATTAAAAACTGAGACTCGATCTGGACCGTCCGTCCTAACTTGTTGAAATGACGCTGCTCGACCACTAACCTAAACGACACCGTTTCGGTTTGTTTTGATTTTTCAATTATAAAATCAAATTCGAATATTCCAAATTACTAATCGAACGGCCACTAAAAATCAGATTCGATTAATCTGTGTCGTTCTATCGAAACTGACTCAACCTAACAGACTAACGGTTGAGCTGACTCGACATCCACGTGGACCAATCACGAGACGACACCTAGGCCTTTGACTCTCTGACCAGACACGTCAGCCTTGTCTTCAACCTCTCAGCGTATCCTAATGAACGGCTATAGATCTCCGACGACGATCCAACGGTGAAATCTCGACAAGATCACTCGAGACTGGTGCCAATTGACTCGTCTCAACGTTTGGCATCACATATCTCAGAATTAACACATTTCATCCACAGAATCAAATGCACGCAAGCTTGAACCAGTACGGGTATAGCTACCACAATCATGCGATTCATGGCATCTCAAGTCAATTCATCAACACAGAAGCATCACAAGAGGTTCAGAACACTTATCTCAAGCTCCAATTGACCTCGCACGACCTAGATTTGGCTAGGCGACTTTTAACAGTGATCAGCAATGGAAGTCAAGTTCGGAGACTCAATTCGAGATATTCAAACAAAGTCGATGCAAAATGAAGATGCAATGATGGTCAGTAATGTTTGGGGAATAAAACGCCCACATGAAATCGAAGAAGGATGGTCGGATGCCAAATACGCTATTGATGCTCAGTACGAAAGCTTCAAGACTAAACTTACCTATTTCGGAATGATAGGCGTTGCGGCCGACGGGGATCACTTCCTTGAAGCTTGGGCGACCTCCTGATGACCTTTACAAGCTTTGGTTTGGCCTAAAAAGGCCTAACCAATGCTCTGCAAATTCAAGCTTAAACCTTCGACAATGGCGATGGAAGGTGAGCTCTCTCTCCTTCTCTCTACTCTCTATTTCTATTCTGTTTACCTCTAGCAACAGAATGAACCGATCCCTTCAACAGAAACCCTCCCAAAGGCTATATACCACTTTTAAAATTTTGGCATCGAACGACAAAGTGTATACCGGCTTCAATTGCACGTGAGGCCACGTGCTTTTAGGTCCAAACAGCGTCGGAGATGATGGGTATTCGTCCAACTCCGTTTGGTTCTCCGGCAGGTTTAATCTCGTGTAAATTTGGTACGAATTTGAGCTGCGTTTGAAAATGTTGACTTTTACAGGTCCCACTAGCTTGACCGGCCAATTGCTCTCTACTTAGGTAAAGTCAAGTGGTGCCGCCGATGTCAATCGACAGGGAAGGGTACGAGCGGCAATACGCCCACCATTGCTTGTTCGATTATTGATGAATTGGCCTTCAATTTGAGGATCAAAATTGCCTCAAGGACTGTTCATCTGCGCAGAAGCTCGAGGAAGAAGACGATATTGTAAAGACCAGTTTGACCTGTCTGACCGGTCTGAACCGATTCCGACTTGAAATTTCCAAAATTAGCCCAAATTGATGGGGAATTTTTGCAATTAAATCTCATAATCGAACTTAAGACATGAATATTGTCTAAAAATGTTATTTTTCCCAAAAGTTCATGTCAATTTCTATAAAAATCCCAAATTAGTCCTTAATTTCAATTCGAAAATTTGCAAAATTAAAGCCTCAAACGGTCAAATTGAATTAAACCACCTATGCCAGTCGACTCAGAATGATGAAATACATTGGGCAGTGGCTTCAATTGGCAAAGGTAGCCCTTAAATTGAAAGTAATTTCAATTATGCCTAAATTCAAGGACTAAATTGCAATAAAGTATGCAATTTTGCCCACTTCATGCAATTGAGCAATTTGTGCAAATAATTGGGCTAAATTACAATGAGGGACAATCAGATTGAATGTCAAGATCCTAAAAATGTCGAAATTGCAAATTAAAAGACCCAATTGACATTTTTTACCAAATTTAATCATATGTGTAACAAAGGAACACATAAAATTGAACTTGAATTTGGACTTTTTATGAGGTCAAAAATACAAGGAAATTAAAAAAAAATTGACTATTTTTTCATATTTTTGTGACCTCAAATGCTATTTTTCTTGAATTTTCATCCATTTTCCTATTTTTCAAAAATATTAAAAAATACAAAAATTAAATAAAATTATTTTTTTTGTTCAAAAATGGTTCCTTAGGCTTGGCCAAGGTTACCAAAGTTGATTTTACAAATTTTCAACTCTTTATGAATTTTTTGTGAATTTTTCAAAAATAAACTAAAAAAGACCGATTGAAAATCAAGTGTCAACATCATTCAATCTCTTTGACCCCAATAATTGGTGGAAGGCTTCTTCTTCTTCCTCTTCATCAAGTTGCACGACCTCTTTTCTCTCATCTCTCTCCATTTCTTCTTCTTCTTCTTCTTCTCTAGGCCGAGACCTCGTCACCCAGCTCGCTACCCTACTCCGACCAATTTACTGTTCGGGCCATAACTTTAATATCCGACATTGGATTAAGGTAAAACTATCGGCATTTGAAATATTATTGTCTTATGGTTCTAGGAACATATAATAAGCTCAATTTGGCCCAGTCGCTTGTCCTATAGGTCTGTTTGAGTGGACAAAGGTCAGATTGAGGCAGAATCTGACCAGTTTTGGGAGAAGACTTGTTTCGTGGGCTTTAAGGCTTCAAATGTCTCTAAATTTTCGGTGAGGTCTTTTTCACTCATAGTATTAAAGTTGGATGAGCTGTGGTTGTAATTGTATTTGGGTTTTGATGAGTTTTCATGATTGATTGGGAGCCGTTTCCTTGAGGCAAAATCTGACCGCCTATGCATCGAAGAGAATCGGATCGATTGGAAGCCTTTGTGGTGTCATTTTGCTTCTAAATTTTTGGTGAGCTCCCTTGAGATATGGATTGAGGTATTAACAAGTTAGTTTCGTGGTAAATTGGAGTAAAGGAATGATTTATAGACTGATTTGTGTGGATTAAAGCAGAACCGATTCTGCCCTGTGTTGTGTCTATTAGAACCGAACACTTTGGGGGTTCGTGGAGATGTCACCATGCCTTTAAATGATTATTAAGACATTGTAGGTTGCCAATTGATGTGTTATTGAGGTATTGGCAAAGTAGGGTTGAAAAAATGGTTGAGTTTTGTTTTGGAAATGTAATTTTTCCTAGGACAACGTGTGACCCCTGCTATGGCCGTGAGTTTGCTGATTTAGGGGGATCGTTTGACTTGAAAATTGCTAGCTTGATCAAGGGTAAGTGTCCCTTAAACCTTTACTCGAACGTTAGGACACTACTGGATGAGATTGATTGATCAATTGGTGTTTATTTTGACCAATTAGATATTGAACGCATGAGATTGTTGTGATCGATCCATATACCTTGGTGTGAGGTTGAATTGATGAATTCCATGATTGGAATGGTGTAGTGTGACCTCGATTTTCACGAGTACTAGTGTGCTTGTGTGGCAACTAAATCTTGGTTGTGGGATATCGGCAATGTAATTGGCTATTGTGCATTATGAGGTATAAATGGCTATAGTGCCTATGTGATATAAATGGCTATGTTGTCTGTGTGAATTAATTGGTTATGATGCTTTATAAATGGCCAGAGTGCCCCAGTGATATCAAATGGCCAGAGTGCCCCGGTGATATCGATTGGCCAGAGTGCCCAAGTGATATCGAATGGCTAGAGTGCCCTAGAGAAATACATCGTGGCCCGAGAGGCCTTGACGATGAATAATGTGAAGCCATTATGTGAACTTTGAAATTGTGAATTCATTCTGTGCTGGTGCATGAAGCTTGGATCTCATAATGTGTGATGTGCTTATCTATGAACCTTACTCATGTCATTTGCATTGAGACATTAGATATTTGAATACCATGTGATGTTGTCTGGTTGAGCTTCTGCTTATCGCTTGTTGTGTAGTCTGGGGGGACTGGCGGTCTAGTTTAGGTTTAGGGTTCACTTGTTGAGATTTATATCTTACCCTGTTGGGGATTAAATTTTTCAGGTCCGAAGAGATGAAACATCAGGTCTGTCAAGGTTGAATTTTCGAAGAAAAAATCTTAGGATGTGGATTCGCACATTGTGATGTTGGGAATTGTATTTTTGTTTGTGGTTGTAGAAATCGAATACCTAGTATTTGGCCATGCGAGAGGCTTCGAGGTGAATTTTATGAATAAGAGAAGTATACCCTTTTGTCCCGAGTCATCTCATTGTGAAATTTGTATGGAGTTGTTTTATTGCTTCCATGACTTTGTTTCATTTTCAAGTTAAGATTGATTGGCCGAGAGGTCCTGGGAGTTATTCTAAAGTCAATGGCTAGATGAGATGTTCATGAGCTCGCAGGATTCGGGACATGGCATCCCCGTTTATTTGGTATTAGAGCAAGGTCAGCTCGATCCAATGTGATTGAGGTTTGGAGTGATAAGGAGTAATGGCTTGAGTACAGTTAGATAGTGAGACCTATAGGATTATGCGTTGATTACTAAACCTTGAGGAATATAGGCTTGAACTTGTGTTATGTTCTAATGGTTCTAGTATCGATTAGGAAATAATCTCTATGGTTATGTGTGGTTATAGTTCAAAGATCAACAGTGGATTGGATAATAAGTCAAAATGAAAATAAATGATTAATAGGCTTCAATTGTGAACATGAATTATAAAGAGACGACTGATATTAGTGGATTCACGCTTGAATTGCGTTATATCTTGATGGTTTTAGTTATCGATTGCTATTGACAACCTTGGATGATATGAGATGAGGTGTATACAAGGAAGCAGGTAAGGAATATTTAGATTAAAGGCCAGTTGTGATCGAATGCATATGGATTTGACTTGAATAGCGACTAAACTTGAGGTATATGATTGAATATTGACAATTAATCTATGACATGTGATGGTGATTGATGAAATTAGAAATCTTCGATGGATAAGAATGGGTTTGGAGACGATTGTGGTATGACGGGTAGCGAGAACAAACATGTTGTGCATGTGTTTGTGGCTATGAAATGAAAGTTCATGAGGGTGTATGTATGAGCTTATCATTATTGGACTTAATAAACTATCATTTGGTATGGGACAAGTTGATGGAATATCTACAAACCGTAATGAAGCATGTTGTGGGACATGTGAAACGGGGCTTTCTCCATAAATATATGACTTGGGACAACCTACAACGACCAGGTCTAATGAAGGCGGAGAGTGATCGCCGATACAAAGACGTACAGACAAGGAGTGGTTCCTGACAGGCTTTTAAAATGGCAAAGAGGTAGGAATAACCCAAGTCATAACTTGAAAAGGAAAGTCTAGGTATCAGGTTGAGTCCAATTGTGGTTAAGAGATGAATGGCACGGGATTGATTCCCAAGTGAATGTTCAAAGTGGCATGGCATTTGTAATGACGCCTATGATCGGCATGGTAAAAAGCTTCATGCTTGACAGTGGATGCTGTTTAAAAAAAATTGATGTTTATGATTGGCCTATTGGGCATGATTTATAGTTCGCATCATGTGATTGTCTTGGTTAAGGTCTAACTGAGAGATTAGATGGCATGTGGGGTTTATACCTATTAAACCGATGCTTGTTGAGGTTAAAATAGTCTGTTGTGATTATGCTAGAGTGGCAGATACCTCTGGATTTATGGCATGAACGATTGAAATAGCACTTTGAGTACTTGCTTGGTGTTGACCTAATTGAGGCTTGCCTAGTAATGGCTGTTAATTGAGAAGTTGTCTAGTTGAGGCTGGCTTGATGTGTGGTTGCTGCTTAAGAATAATATGAAGTCCTTGAATAATGAGCAATTAGTTGAGAGTTGTTTGGGAACCACTGGATGGTTGATGGTGGAAGAGAATGAGATGAGCAGCCTGAGACTGCTAGACTTGAGTAGATAACTTAAGTCTTTGATTCATGGAGGGAATCATAGTGGTTCAAGTGACATGAAAATCTAATGACGTTGAACGACCAAAGTATGATCGTAGAAGAGCATTGGGCTCGAGTATACATGTACGGAAGATCCAAGAAATAAGAAGGATAATAAGAATTGAGTAAAGAGAACAATTGGAATATGAGTACTAGAAGAACGTATGGCTCAATTTTGTTAATCATGTGAGACCCAAGAGATGAATGGGTCGTGAGAACTTCAAATGGAAAAGAGAAAATTTATTATGTAAGCAAGCTCGAGGAGGAGCTATCATGATTGCCTAAGTTACTGTGGTGACAAACGCTAGTACCGATGGGTTAAAGTGATGAAAGTCACAAGAAAGATGACTATGAGATTACTCATTTTCAAAGTGGAAACGTGAAAAAGAACCACGATAGTTTGAATAGCTTGTGAGATGGATCACGAGGTTGAAATCGAGTAAGGTTCGGCGAAGAAAATGAGTTTGAAACTACCTTCTTATAAATTGAGAGTTTTGTGAGAAAACCTTAAAAATTTTGGGTACACTGAAGAAAGAAAGTGACCATAGCAGTTTTTAGCCTTAAGAGGCTGTTGATGATTGGTGAAATGTCACCAAAGAAAGAGTTTTCTTTGAAGGCATGATATCTATTTCGATTCACTCGTTGAGTCGTTTGATGAAAAATATCCTCTTGGGATTGCTCGAGAGCAAAGGTTGTTTGGATCGTAAAAGTCTTGTGAGGATCTTAAAATGATCGACCAATGTGAGGCGGAGTCTTCCAAGTTGTCTAAGTGTACTGAAAGTGGTCAAGGACCCCTTTGAATGAGACGTGAAGTCCCTAAGTGGATTGAAAATTTGAAAGCCTTATGACTGGTTGTTATTCCTGATTTTGAGGAATAGTAATGGGACTCAGTAAAAGAAGAAAATGATCGGAAAACTTATGAATAAGAAAACTCCTGCTCATGGATTACGAGCAAAGAGATGTTCATTATAGAATAAGGAACGTGTGTACCAGAAACGGCTATTACCTTGGCGTAAGGCTCGTAATGGGGAATTGACATTTGTTGCTTCCGTCGTGGGAAAACTAAAGAAAGAGTTATGTCAATTGTCAGACTTTGTGATTGAAATGAGATTGATTGAAGTTGAATTAGAATCCCAAGAAATGACATTGCGAGTTATTACCCCTAACGAGTAGGATGTCATTCTTAAAGGGCGATTTTACCATGAGATGGTCGTTGAAGGAAGGGAAAGTGAATGGACTTGATAATTCTAGCTGTTCGTAATTCTAATGAATGGGTAAGTAAGCAAAAAGGGAGCTTAGAGTGTAATTACAGAGTGATTTGAGGTAATCCAATTGAATATTCGATACGTGAATTGGTGGAGATCAACGACGAATGAATCATGTCACTTGAGGTGACTGGGTCACTAGAATAAGAATGTCAGGCATGGAGACATTTGAATTCTGGAGGAAGGTATCGTTGTTGACATAGACTTCAAGATTGGCATCCCATGGAATAGGAAGAACAAGGTGGATTTGAAGTAAGAGAATGTCACTGAAGGGTATAGTTTTCTTAAAAGGGTAAGAGACCCTAGTGTGGAAGGAAGAGGAAATCTTAATTATCTCAGTATTGAGATTAGGCGTCCGGGCTGAGAAAAAAGATGCAGAACTTGAATGATTCTTGGAAGTGAAGTCCAAGTAACTGTCCTGTAGACAACATTGAATTCCAGGATAGTGTTGACGCTCGGTTGAACAGATGAAATCGAGATAAAGTCGCATTAGCTGTTTTTGGAACCCAGAGGCTAAGGCACTAATGCTTCCTGAGGAAAGGGTGACAAAAATGAACAAAATATTTCATAGTCCAAGTGAAGACCAAGGAGAGTAGAGGGCCAAGATTTGAGCTCTCCAGTGGAAAGTATGAAGAACAATTTGAAAGATTCGACACCTGGTAGAGAGAAGTCGATAATAGTCAGATTGAGTACTCCTAGAATAATTGGATTGGGTGTTACTGTCTTGAGAGACGATGAGACTCATTTAAGGAGTCATGAGAAACACGAATAACCTTCGAGAGTATCCTATGGACTCCAAAGGGATGCTCGTTGTATGCTAATTGTGAAGAGCACGAGCTGTGGGCTTAATGAGGTAAGATTCCTCAGTCGTGAAATTTATGGGAAATGAATCCTTGTGGAGCCTTTGAGAATTGGAATAAGTAATGAATCGACTAAGATCAATACGAGCTACTGAAATTTGAAGTTTTTTGGAATTGATGGATCGTTATAGACGGATCATGGGAAGATTCCCCACGAGAACTGTTCCATTGATGAAATGGACTAAGGGTGAGATGTAACGTGAATGAATAACTAAACGTGAAAAGAGTTTTCGAGGACTTGAGTCAAGATGATAACTACGCTGATAATGACAATCTTGTTTGCAGTTAAAAGGGTCGGTAGAATCATAATGACGTGACGCAGAAAGGAAATTTGAGGATTAGCAAGACAAACTAAAGTGGGCCGTGCGAATGCGCTGTAATGATAAGACCACATGAGATGGGATGCTGAGCACATAATCAGAGTTGGCTTACGAATGTACTTGCGACAAAGTTGGGGAACATTGTTTGGGTGAAAGAATGATTCAAGGCTATACCTACCACAAGAATATAATGTAGCATTTTCCCGAGAGGAATTGAATAAGAGACGACGCTGATGCGTGAAACTGCTTGTGGATATAAGAATGTAGCATGTTTAAAGAAAAACCTTGAAGTTATGTGAACTATAAAAGGTTGAGAGCATGGACTACCTAAAGGGAATTGAAGGCGAGTTACATGGAATGAAGAAATCACCCAAGTGTTGTTACAGCGATATTCATTTCGCTAAAGAAAGGGGAATTAAGTAGCGGATGCATATAATTGAGAATTGAGCATTGTGTAATTGGTGATGGAGGGACAGATTTTCCCTCGAGAAATAAGAGATTCAACTTCTAAATTGGGAGTTTGCCAATGGACTAGTCTGATGACTACCTGAAGCGTCAAGTTTGAAGGTCAGAAAGGAATTGAGATATTGCCATGATCGGACCCTAATATCAAAGGGGTTATGGGAATGAATAGAACATGGAGGAAGTCCAGACTTCTGAGAGCTTGGGAAAGAGACCTCGAAGTTGAGGGTAGAAATCTTGAAGTCCCATGGACGAGTGTACGAGTCCATTATTGAAGAAGAACTTAAAGAAATGACATCATCGAAAATTCGAAGGGAGAATTACGGTGTCCCTTGGGATGCTACATAGGTATACCAAGATTTACATCAATACTATCGATGGAATGAGTTGGGGTTTGGATTAATCTAACCTGTGGCCAAGTACTAGATACACAGACAAGAAAGGAGCATGATATTGAAGACCGATGGATCCCTATGATCATTGAAATTTTTTTAATGAAGTCAAGAATGAATTATTATGGAAATAATCATGAGTTTTCTTAAGGAGTCGAGAAGATATGACTCGACTTGGGTTGATCGCAGGCAAGTTGATAAAGCCCATAAAGCTCCGACAGTACGAAATGACGTTAGAAGGGAATGGTACGCCAAATGGTAAGAACATGAAAGAGTACCTTCTTGTGATGGGTTAGTATTGATGGTGATGTGCATGGAACTTCAGTTTAATATGGTACTTTAGAAAGGCCTTCAGTCAAGAATGCTATGGAAGTGTCAAGTGATGAAAAGAGCTACTACGAACAGTAAGGTAGCAATGAGGCGCCGATGCTCCTAAAAACTGGATGGTTAGAAGGTTGCAAATTTCGAGAACGAAGTTTCTTTAAGGAGGAAGAGTTGTGACATTTCGAATTTCAACCCTCTTCGAGGCTAATGACATAGAATGGGGTCTCGAAATCGGATATAAAACAATGAAGAATTGTAACATTTGAAAGGAATTGGACGTCGCCTTATCGAGGATGATTTATATTTGGAAAGTGAAATTTCGGATGGAAAATGTAAAATGATCATTTTGCCCCTCGACCCTTGCCATTGCCTTAAGAAGTATAGAAGAACAATTTGGTCATTTAGACCCCTCATGGCTGCTGAAAATATTGGTCAAAGGGAGTCAAGGAGAAGCCAAGATTTTATGAGAGCAAGACAAGTGTGATTCAAGGGGTGATTAGCATTTAAATCTCACTCGCAACTACTATTCAACCTTTTTGACCCTAATAATTGGTGGAAGCCTTCTTCTTCTTCCTCTTCATCAAGTTGCACGATCATTTATCTCTCCTTTCTCTCCATTTCTTCTTCTTCTTCCTCTCTATGTTGAGACCCCGTCGCCCAGCTCGCTATCCTACTCCGACCAGTTCACTGTTCCGGCTATAATTTTGTCGTCTGATATCAGATTGAGGTAAAATGCCGCCATTTAAAAACTTATTGTCTTGTAATTCTAGGAATATATTATAAACTCAATTTGGCCTAGCCGTTTGTCCCGTAGGTCTATTTGAGTGGACAAAGGTCAGATTGAGGCAAAATCTGATCAGATTTGGGGAAAGACCTGTTTCGTGGGCTTTAAGGCTTCAAATAGCTCCAAATTTTCGGTGAGGTCTTCTTTACTCATAGTATTAAAGTTGGATGAGCTGTGGTTACAATTCTATTTGATTTTTGATGAGGTTTCATGACTGATTGGGGATAGTTTTCTTGAGATAAAATCTGACCGCTTGTGCATCGCAGAGAATTGGACCGATTGGAAGCCTTTGTGGTGTCATTTTGTTTTCAAATTTTCAGTGAGCTCCCTTGAGATCTGGATTAAGGTATTAGCAAGTTATATTCATGGTAAATTGGAGTTTAGGATTGATTTATGGACTGATTTGTGCGGATTAAAATAGAACCGATTCTGCCCTGTGTTGTGGTTGTTAGAACCGAACACTTTGGGGGTTCATGGATCGCCGTGTCTTTAAATGGTTATTAAGATATCGTAGGTTGTCAATTGATGTGTTATTGCGGTATTGGCAAATTGGGGTTGAGAAAATAGTTGAGTTTTGATTTGGAAATGTAATTTTTCCAAGGACGGTGTATGACCCTTGCTGTGGCTATGAGTTTACTGATTTAGGGGGATCGTTTGGCTTGGAAATTGCTATCTTGATCAAGGGTATGTGTTCCTTAAATCTTTACTCAAACGTTAGGACACTACATGATGAGATTGATTGATTAATTGGTGTTTATTATGACCAATTAGATGTTGAACGCATGAGATTGTTGTGATCAATCCATATACCTTGGTGTGAGGTTGAATTGATGAATTTCATGATTGGAATGATGTAGTGTGACCTCAATTTTCACGAGGACTAGTGTGCTTGTGTGGAAACTAAATCTTGGTTGTAGGATGTCGGCAATGTAATTGACTATTGTGCATTATGAGGTATAAATGGCTATAGTGCCTATGTGATATAAATGGCTATGTTGCCTGTGTGACTTAATTGGTTATGATGCTTTATAAATTGCCGGAGTGCCCCAATGATATCGAATGACCAAAGTGTCCTAGTGATATCGATTGGCCAGAGTGCCCCCAGAGAAATACATCGCGGCCCGAGAGCCCTTGGCGATGAGTAATGCGATACCATTATGTGAACTCTTAAATTGTAAATTCATTCTGTGTTGGAGTGTGAAGCTTGGATATCATAGTGTGTGATGTGTTTGTCAATGAACCTTACTCAAGTCATTTGCATTGAAATATTGGATATTTGAATGCCATGTCATGTGGTCTAGCTGAGCTTATGCTTATTGCTTGTTGTGTAGTTTGGAGGGACTTGCGATCTAGTATAGGTTTAGGGTTCACTTACTAAGATTTAAATCACATCCCGTTGGGGATTAAATTTTTTAGATCCCAGGAGATGAAACATCAAGTCTGTCAAAGTTGGATTTATATCTCACCCCGTTAGTTTGAGATACACTAGAATTTCAATTGATTGATTTTAGCTATGAATTGGACTTCGAGATTGGATGCCAGTCATTTAAGGATTTTCAATATTAATAAATTGGGCGTCGTCTCATCAAGATCAATTAGGTTTGCGGTTCGCTTCAAAGAAATTAGAAAAGCGAAATTTAGATTGGAAATAAAAATTACCATTTTACCCTTGATGAATGCTCATTCCTCTAGAAATTAGTTAGGGCAAGATGGTCTTTTAGTCTATTCCTCCTCGTTGGCCGAAAACAGAGGGACATTATTGTCCAATGGGTTTCTTGAAATTTGAATCAAATGAGGAAAAGTCTTGTAGGACCCAAAAGCCAATCACCCATCAACTTGTCATTCCAAGGTGTCAATCCATCGAACAAGTCACTTCCTTTCCCCTCAACTTGCATGGAAATCTTCTTGATAACGTTTTGGACCAACTCCCACTACTTCATCTTCTTGGATAAACACTTAAGATCTCTCTCTCTCCCTCTTCTCCCACCCCTCATTCAGCCGTGAAACCCCTCTCCTCTTCCTCTTTTTTTTTCTCTTAAGCTCTCTCTCTCTCGTTTCCACTCAAACCGACGCCAAGCACCCGAGCCTCCACCGCCATTCAAACCTTCCAAGCCCGAGAGACCATCGACCAGACCGGACACGAGACGCGAATTCAAGGGGTGATCTTGGGGATTTTCTCAAGTTGCCTAGCCCATTTGAAAGGTGAGGTACCGCTAGAACTTAGTCTAGCTTTTTGTGAAGTAAATGGTTGGTTTTAAGGATGGATTTTAATTGGGCGTTTTAGGTGAAACTTCAAGGAATCGAACCAGCCCTTACATTTAGTCACGCCCCGAACCTGGCGGACATGCGTACATCCCGCCAAGCCGTACTTTTCTTTAAAAGCTCCAAGATCCAACGGCCAACATTCCAAGCACTGAAAGGAATGTGCATGCGGAAGCGATGCTAACTCCATCTTGCAAATAACTCAACACCCCATGACTTAGGACAGATACAATAAAATTTCAGTAATCAATTTATCACGGGTACAATTCATATTCCACCAATCAGAAGTACAAACCCAATATCAAGAAAAGGCAAATCCATTATAAACGCAATTGGTCAACTATCTCTTCAATGTCAATCCTTGGCAAGCTCGCGCTACCTCCGCTTGGAACCTGAAAAATGAAGCCCCCACTGGGGTGAGATATAAATCTTAGTAAGGTAGGTCCTAACCCTAAGTTAGGCCGACCGTCCACTCAGGCAGTCATTTATCCAATAGTTCAAACTCATAAACTCATAAGCATATCCAGTACAAATTAATAAAACAACAACATGCCATCTCACCACAACCATCTCCTCCTGCCTGCCTCAATTTCCAGCCGGCGATAATCGCATCAGGCTCGGTCCGCACAAACGCATCGGACCATCATCAGCAACTCCCGTAAACGCATCAGGTTCCGATGAATGTCCAAGCAACATCATCATCTCATAAATTCCATCCCGCGAATAGTTCGCATCAAGACTGTGGCTATCTCAACCCCGCGATCTTGTCGCATCAGGGCGCCACGCAACATCAACTCCGCCCCGTGATCTCGTCACATTGGGGTATACATCTCCTGCCCCGCGTTTCATACGCCTTAGGGCCTCTCCGTCCCGCGAATAATTCGCATCAGGACCGTGGCTATCTCAACCCCGCGATCTCGTCACATCATGGCGCCACGCAACATCAACTCCACCCCGCAATCTTGTCGCATCAGGGTATTCATTTCTCGCTCCGCGTCTTGTACGCCTCAGGACCTTGCCATGTTATACTTATGCCATGATTTTCAATTCAATTCACAGATAAGGCACTTGTGCAACTCATGCACAATTTGATTATTCATGGCATGCAAAACAATCAATGATACACATTCATGGCGGACAATCCAAATATATACAATATCATACATAACCCTTCTATCATTATTTAGGACATACTAATAGTTATCCTTTGAAAAAATCCCCATAATTCAATCCGATCAAACTTCGACTCACCCAATTGAGTCCAATTTTCCTAGTATAAGGTTAGGAATTCCCTCACCTTGGGTTTGATTACACAAATTACTTCTATTGAGCCTCCAAAGTTTCATCCCCCATTGTCCACCACCGGACTTGTCGCGCAACCTATTAAAATCCAACCAATCCGTTAATTTTCACACTTAATTCCTCAATCCACGAACCCCAATCATCCATATCCTAACCCTCATCATCTAATCATGTCTTAAACATCAACGTGAGGTTCAAAATCACCCACTCTTCAATCCACCGAATTGGTCTTGCACAGAACCTACTCGGTTCAATTCGGTTCTGTGCATACCGTGCATTATCCATCCTAAATCAACTTCAATTCCATCATTTAACCCGTATCCTACCTCTTAACATGTCTATCTAAAGGTTCTTGAGGCTCACCGAAGATTTGAAGTCAATTGATCGCCGGAAACTCATCGAGCGTCGCCGGTTCCTCCAAAGTCAGAATCCAATAGTTTTCTGGGCAAATTTCACAAGATCGATTCGAGATCAAAACTTCATCAAATTAAGCCCAACTTTTTACCATAGATTCATCTACATGTCTACTGAGTCTCTACGAAATTTGAACCCAAAAATCCAAGAATTCGTCCATCAAAAGAGTCAAAAACCAGACCTACCTCAGGTTTGCTCCGATTCTGTCGACTCTCGGGAAATCTCTTGTCTGGGACTCCTCGGTGCTCCAAATATCGTGATTCTTGTTTGAAGATGTCGGCAAGACGTGTATCTACGTTGGTGTGGTCGACCAACGGTCGAATGGTGGTCGGAGAGGGCAATCGTGGACGGCGAACAGCACCGGCAATAGCTGGTTCCCGGCGAGCAGAAGAAAGGGAGAAATTGATGGAGATTTTAGGTGGTGAAGGAGTTGTGGCCTATCAAAATGAAGAGAAGAGAGAGTGAGAAGACTATATATTCAAGGTTTGGTCAAATGGGCTTGAATCGTAGGTGTGGATAAAGGCTGACATGACCATACCTCCCCATCTCTTGACACTTGGCATTGGTCGTTTCCAAGATGATCCAATGGCTCTCTTTTATTCTTCTTTTTCGGCAGCCATGGGAGGGTACAATGTCCATTATGCCCTTCTTCAATTGCAAGGGCAAAGCTCTAAGCTCGAGGGGCAAAACGGTCATTTTATCCCCGACGTTCAGAACGTCGTTTTTCTCAATCCAATTATCTCTGATGGGGCGACGGTCAATCCAAATAATATTGGAATTCTTAATTTTTCATTTCAAACTTTTCAAACTCGTTTCTGATAGTTTTCTCTATCAGACGTGGTTCCAGCCTATCCCAAACCGACGGACAGCTTTTGTAGACATTGTACGTATCGATCCCGTGATTCATATCATGTTTAGGGCTCGTCAATTCATGACAGCTTTGGTTGTCATGTAATTGTGAGGGTCTATCGCTAATTCCCTCGATAATCCTTATGGCCAAAGCGTCGTTTCCTATCCGAGTTCCCTAGGTCCACGTACCTCGTCTTGCGTTAGCCTTTCCCTTTTGATCAGTCTACTTGAATTGATCAAATTCGAGCAGAATACGACTGAAACACATCGCTAGATATACATTTCTCATTAATGAGTCTGAAATTGACTGGAAATCATAATGTCACACATTTCCAGTTCAGGCTGTGAGTTATAAGAGAGTTTTGTGGACTTTTCTAGCTCAACTCAAGGGTAAGTTGTTCCTAAACCTTACATAGGACTCCAGGCTACTAATGGATGAGCTTGAGATGGATTTCGTTGAGTTTTCCGGGCTATCATGACTTGAGGCATGTGAAACCCGAACTTGACTTTTATGGATATATTGTGTTTGATTGCTCCTTGGTCGAGAATGGAGAATTGATGGCTCATTTCTTATGGCTCAAATTTGGTCATGGGCGATTGTTAGGCCCCGAACTTGTGATGAAATGATCTTAGCTTGATTTGAACAAGTTAAATAGTCTAAATGGCTTAATTGGACTATGGATTAGTCATGAGAAATCGAATCCCTTAGCTTTTCCTTTTTAGTTGAAGCACATGTTATTTTTAGTTGATACATTGATTTCGCATATAGATACATTCAGCCATGAGATGAATTGCGGAATGAATGGCTAGATGTTCTACTCATCCTTGTTATACTCAATCATGAAGTATAAAATGAAGGCTACCCCATGAAGTGTTCGACCACAACTTGTGAGTAATAGCTCAACTAATTGACTTGGAGTCGAGGGCCAGATTATGAGAATTTGATGATGGTTGCGTATTTTGGAACTACTTGGCCGTGAATGATAAGTTAATTGTGTAACTTGTGCTAGTATGATCATGATTGGTTTAGACTCATTGAATAACCAATTGGATGAGTTGTACATATGTATATGTGCACATTATACCCTGAGGTGATAAACATGGGTTTAAGTATATCCTGAGGCGTTGGACGTGTAATTGACCTGAGGCGTACTAATGTGGGTCCTGGAATGGCATTATAACCTGAGGCGTACTAACGCGAGTACAATAATTATTAAAGCCTGAGGCGTTCATACGTGGGCTTGGCCATTGAGATTTGGAACCACCATGAGTAATATACCACCTTACAAGCTTATGAGTTATTGAATATTTTAAGTACGAATTTTAGTCTTATTTATGTAATTGAATTCCATGTTTGTGACTTAAATTGTGGAAGTGTGAAGTTCCATTATGCCATGACTCTTTTTAACGTATCGTTTGCCATGTGATTATTTTTTATTAGTACTGCATGTCTTAAAAGTGTCTGGAGATACTATTGGCCTAGTTTAAGTTTAAGGTTAACTTGTTGAGACATAATCTCACCTCGTCGTGGGTTTATCTTTTTTCAGACCCTAAGCCTTGATCATGGTCGGAGTACCGAGGCATTTTGGGGTACCTCTGGACATTGATACCTCAGTCACTAAGTACCCGATAAGCGGGAACAAGGCCTACATTAAGAAAGGTAGTATAGTCTATGTGGATGATAGATAAGACTATTGGAAGCCCCACACCTACGTAGCATGGTTTTATCAGGATGGGGATTTTACTTTTGGACCACTCAGAGGTTTTGAGGCGTCGGATGATGTGATTCCTGTGTGAGACCATATTACTTATCTTCTAATAGAGAGGTGAACTAGTCAGAAGCGCAGGTTGAGAACCTTGCTAAGGACGGAGAGGTTGTGGAACCCTCCGACAATGAGGACGATCCCATGGATACCTCCGAGTCGGAGCTAGAGCCGAAAGAGCCTGAAAAGCCCGAACCAAAGACGCTAGGGTAGTGAGGATGACGACTAGATGTAGTGGTAGTACTTATCTTTTTAGACACCTTCATAGGGTAGAGGAGTGGTACCTTGGCTAGTGGTACTCTTTTGTTTAAGTGTTAGTCTCTCCCTAGACTCGATTGTATTCACAGTTATGCTACTGTATGTAAGGCTGTTTTATGCTATGTTATGTGTTTGTATTTATTCGTCTTAAGTCATCTTATTATGTTTATTGTCTGGAGTTTTATTATCGCTTCCGCATGTGCATTTCATTTCGCACTTAAGTCGTTTGCCGTTTGATCCTAGGAACTTGCGAAGTAAACGGCTGTGGCGGATATTATCGATCCCGAAGGGTTCGGGGCGTGACACCTACATCTAAGATACTAGCTTCCTCACCCCCTCAATCTTTTTATTCATAGGGTTGCATACCTAATGATGCACTAGAAGTCTAAAATGAGCCATCCTATGTACTCTATGCACATGTAGACTAGGGAACGCCGCGTGCTACACAAGTGGCGTGATTATGTGTTGGTTTTAACCTAGTACGGACTCGTCAGGTCAAGCGGAGACGGCCACAATTTCCCCTTTGAATTGTTAGGAAACGCCAAGCTAGATTAGATGGACAAGGACGCTCCATAACATTATGGATGCTACAGAAAAATAAGGCAAATCATCTAAACTGCATAATCGAAAATACTATTGCAATTGAAGAAATTTATGGAAAATTGTTCTGTATTTTTATTCTTCAAAAAGGACTCTACAATTACATGAGGTCTCTGGCCTCTTATAGCTGCTCGTTCAGCTAATTATTTGTGCTAACTACTGAAGTAAAAAACCATATATTCTTGCCATAAATCTGGTTAGTATCTGCTGGTTGAAACAAAAAATAACAACACCCTAAAACTTAAGAAACAAATTCCTAAAAGCTAACAAACAAAATCCCGAAGATTTGGAAACAAAATAACCGAACTTCTGCTGCTAACTAGAAAATTTGGTTTTGATTTTCAGCACTCCCTTTAAGTTGGGTTGAATGTCTATCATACCCAGCTTGCACCTTAGATTCTCAAAGCTATTTATCGATAAAGCTTTGGTCAGTATATCAGCTGTTTGATGGTTAGTTGGAACATACAAGAGCTTCAATATTTCTTCATCGAGTTTTTCTTTGATGAAATGTCGAGGTTCTATCATGATGAACCGGATTCTAAGCAATCTCAATAGCAGCTTTGTTGTCACATAATAATGACATAGGATTGGTACTAGTGAATCCTAGTTCATTTAACTCTTCTCCGCCACATGCCTTCACATATTCCTTGACACATTACTCTAGACTCCCGCTTCAACGCTACTCATAGCAACAACGGGTTGCTTCTTGCTTCTCCAAGTAACCATGTTGCCCCACACGAAGGTACAATACCTTGTTGTCAACTTTCGGTCCGTGAGAGATCTAGACCAATCTGCATCCGTGAAAATCTCCATGTTTCTCTTCTTTATTTTCTTAAAGTAAAGCCCTATTCTAGGACTTCTCTTCAGGTACTATAAGATTCAAAAAACTACCTGTAGGTGCTTCTCTATTGGTTGGTTCATGTATCTACTAACCATGCTTACTGCAAAACCAATAACTGGCTGAGTATGTAAGAGATAGATTAGTTCGCCAACTAATCTTTGATACCACCCTTTGTTCGTTAATGGTATTTCTTTTTCCTTCTTGATTTTATTTGTATAATCAATGGGGTGTCAGCTGGTTTGCATCCAAGCATATCGGTTTCCTTCAAGAGATCAAAAGTATATTTGCGTTGGGAAATTGCAATCCTTTTCCGTGATCGAGCTACCTCCATACCTAGGAAGTATTTAAGTTGACCTAGGTCTTTAACATCAAATTATTGTGCCAAGATATTCCTCAGTTTTCCAATCTCCTCCAGACTGTCACCAGTTAGGATTATATCATTGATGCATACGATCATTATTGCTCTTCGACCTTCAGCGGACTTCTCGACAAACATTGTATGATCTATTTGACATTGAGTGAAATTCACCTTATTAACAACCCATGTTGACCTCTCGAACCAAGTACGAGGTGATTGCTTTAGGCCGTATAAGGATTTCTTGACTTTACACACCTTGTTGAAGCTCTCTTTAGTGTCAACACCCGGTAGGACGTCCATAAAGACTCTTCCTCCAATTCCCCATTTAAGAAGGCATTCTTTATGTCTAATTATTGTAGGGGCCAGTCCAAGTTAGCTGCAAGGGAGAGCAACACTCGAATGGAGTTTAATTTGGCCACCAGAGCGAAAGTTTCTTCTTTGTAGTCTGTACCATATGATTGTGTGAATCCCTTGGCAATCAGTCTTGCCTTGAAACGATCAACACTATCATCGGCATTGTGCTTAACTGTAAAGACACACTTACATCCCAACAATTTCTTCTCAGTTGGCAATTTTGTATATTCTCAAGTCTTATTCTTGTCAAGTGCATGAATAACCTCAAGAACCACTCTTTTCCACTTGGATTGAGCAAGTGCCTCATGGATATTCTTGGAAATTTGAATGTCGCTCAACGTTGAAACAAATGCCTTTTATTTTGAAGATAACTTTTCGTAAGACACAAAATTATTAATGGGATGTTGAGTGCACTATCTCTTCCCCTTCCTAAGAGAAATAGGCTGATTAAAATCATCAAGAACAACAGAATTTTCTGAATTTATAGGAGAATTACCTTCATTGACTGTGGGTCTTGAACTCAGATCTATCTCTTGAGTCGGCCTTGATGTGGTATGGTCCTCCAACTCCTTTTGAGTTTTTCACCTAGAGTAGACGATTACCTCCTTATTTTTGTCTTGTGTAGCATCTTGAATGAGTAGACACGAAAGACTTTCGGATGTTGGATGACTCTCGGATGTTGGAATGGATAGACATGGAAGACAAGCAGAATTTTTTTGTTGCGACTCGAGTGAATGAGAAGTATCCCAAAAATAATATTCCTCATAACTCTCCCCCTGAATGGTATTTTTGGGGTGGGTGAAAGGGCTGGTGCTCAAAGAAGGTAATATCCATAGCGGTATAAAAATGCTTTGTTTGCGAGCAATAACACTTATATCCACTTTGATTTAGAGTGTATCCTAGAAACACACATTTGAGGGACTTAGGATCTAGCTTGTTGCGATGTTACTGATTTATATGAACAAATGTTGTGCAACTGGATACTTTGAGTGGGATATGTGAGGCAAAACGAATATGTGGGTAGGTATGAAGTAGCCTTTGAAATGGTGTTTGGAAATCTAGGACACGGAAAGGCATATGATTGATGAGATATGTGGCTGTTAACAGTATTTCTTCCCAAAAATGTTTAGGAATATGGGTGGCTAACATAAGAGAACGTGCGACTTCCAAAAGATGTCTATTTTTCCTCTCCGCTACTCCATTTTATTGTGGAGTATCTATACAAGAACTAATATGTATGATATCATCGCTATTTAGATATGACCCGAGCTGTGAATGAAAGTGTTCTCTCCCATTATCCATTTTGAAAACTTGAATGTTTATGCTGAATTCGGTTTGGATCATTAGGTCAAAGGTTTGAAAAATTTGGCCAATATCTGATTTTTCTTTTATCAGAAAAAGCCAACTGAGTCTCGTGTGATTATCAATAAAGGTAACAACCACCTAGAACCAGAAATATTATTGACAAGAGAAGGTCCTCAAATATTGCTATGAATCATGTGAAATGGATGAGAAGACTTATAAGGTTGCAAAAGGCATGCACTCCGAGTATGTTTGGATAATTGATACACCTCACATTGAAATTTTATTGAATCTTTATTGAACAAAGAAGGTAACAACCTTTTTAAGTATGAGAAATTTGGATGACCTAATCTATAGTGCCACAATCTTACGTCACTCTTCCTTAGCACGACATACTACACATTACATCTTCTAGTTTTCCCATTTGAGGCATTAACTCACAGAAGGTAGAGGCCCACATCCATTTCAGCACTGCCAATCGTCATCCCCGAGTTTAAAACCTGAAATTCACATGAGTGTGGGAAAATTTTAGTAATGTAGCCTAAATCTTTGGTTAACGCGCTGATGGAGAGAAGATTACAGCTGAGTTTGGGAATAAATAATATTGAATTCATTGTTATATCTTTTGAAATAACCATTTATCCAACACTAGCCACCTTTGAGCAAGAAGCATTAGCAATTCGAACACTAGTGCTGTTTTAACATGGACTGTACTCGTTTAACCCTGTGATATCTTCGGTCATGTGGTCGGATCTCCTGAGTCTACAACCCAAGAGGTGATTTTCTAGCAATAAAGGCATTTAAAGAATTACCTCGTGGAGCTATTGTTGCTGTACTAACCCCTTCTGGACGAGTTGCTTTCTGAACTAATTCATGTATCATCTTTTTCAGCATCTCCAATTGCTCTTTGTTGAAGGGACTCGAATCTACCGAAGCGTTTGTTTCGATTTGGACTATGTTGCTTCTGCTCTCCCATTCTTGAGTAGAACGTGAAGCTGATGACTTCCAATCATCTGGTCGACGATGAAGTTTCCACCATGTGTCTTTTGTGTGACCCGTCCGTTTGCAATGATTACACCACGAACGGCCACCCCATCACTGGTTGTTGTTGTTGTTTGACTGAGTGCCTCGACTGTAGGATGGTTGAGATCCTCGGGCTATTAAGGCAGAATTTTCTGGAATGATTTGGTTGTTTGAAGAACCAAGCATCACCTTTTGCCGAGTCTTTTCTCTCCCGACCTCCGAAAAAAACTTCTCGCACACTAGGTCGGGCTTTATGCTCAGAATTTATCCACGCACCTCATGGAGCTCTTGATTCAAGCCTAACAAAATTTTGTAGATGCGTTCTCGATCTTGAATCAGCTTGTACCGCTTGCTATCTTCAGGACACCTCCACATCATATCTTCCACCATATCAAGTTGCTGCCTACGACGTATGAGTTGACCAAAATAATTAGTGACCGAAGATTCCCCCTGCCTTATATCATGAAGAATGCCCTTGATCTCGAAGATGGCTAAGGTGTTATCTTTGTTTTAAGTTTCATGAACAACATCCCAAATCTCCTTCGTTGTCTTGTAGTATATGAAATTCTCCCCTGTTTCATTCGTCATTGAATTCAGCAGCTAGGATACCATGTTATTTTCCACCTTCCATGTTCAATGGTTTGGGCTTGTCTCCTCAGGTTGTACGGCAGCTTCAGTTAGGTAATCTTCTTTACTTTTTCCGCAAATGAAAATCAATGGGACCATTGATTGAAGTTTTGACCGGTAAGTTTATGACCGGTGATGGGAAGAGTTCCACCTTCGGAAACATTGATAGGCTGGGTAATTAGAGGAGAGTTCTGAGCTTTAGGGTATGAGATTTCACTCTCAACCTCGCTTGCCATGATGGCACTAGGGTATTGTGACATTCTGATTTCCAGTCAATTTCAGATTCATTAATGAGAAGTAAGTCTAGAGATGTCTTTCAGTCGTATCTCACTCGAATCTGATCAATTCGAGTAGGCTGACCAAAAAGGAAAGGCTAACGCGAGACAAGGTACGTGGACCTAGAAAACTCGGATAAGAAATGACGCTTTGACCATAAGGATTGTCAAGGAGATATTTAGAACCATAAAAAGGCCGATCTAAGAATGATTAAGGAATGCATTTGCTAGTGTTATATGATTGGAGCGCGGGTGATGCCGCTTAATCAATGTATAATTTGCAAAATTTACCTTAATCGGATAGTGACGATCGAGACCATAGGAACTAGTGATAGACCCTCACAATTACATGACAACCAAAGTCGCCACGAATTGACGAGTCCTAAATGTGATATGAATTACAGGGTCGATATGTGTAAAGTCTACAAAAACCGCCCGTCGGTTCGGGATAGACTGGAATCACGTCTAATAGAGAAAACCATCAGAAACAAGTCTTGAAAATTGAAAATGGAGAATCAAGAATTCCAACGTTATATTCGGATTGGCCGTCGCCCTATCGAAGAATATTAGAACGAGAAAAACAACGTTCCGGACGTCGGGGGTGAAATTATCATTTTGCCCCTCAAGCTTAAGCCTTGCCCATGCAAATAAGGAAGGGCATTTTGATCTTTATCTCTTCCTCAAGGCTGCCAAAAAAGTGGAAAAATGGTGGCCATTGGATCAAGCATGAATGACATATGGAACAAGTGTCAAGAGATGGATTAAAGAGTGGTCAAGTCTACTATTCCTTACCTAACCTACCATTCCACTCTTTGACTTGAGCCTTGAATATAAGATTTTTTTCTCTCTCTCACCTCACTTTGGCCGGCCATGACCCCCTCCACTTCACCGACAACCTCTTCTTCCTCTCTTCCTTTGCTGCTCGCCGGTGACAGTTTCTAGAGTTGTCGTTTGCCACCTTCGACGCCGCCTTCCGGCTACTACCTGGACTCCGGCCGACCACCTGAGCCTAGCCCCACCTCTTGCCGACCTCATCGAACTGGAAGCAAGCCGTTTGGACCACCGAAGAGCTTCGGCCAAGCATGTTCCCGGGAGTCGACGAAAACTTATCCAATCTGAGGTAGGTGATGTTTCTGACCTCTTAAGAGGCTGAAATTTTGAAATCTTGAGGTCAAATTTTGTGGAGGTCTAGGAGACATGTATATCAATCTGTGGCAAAAGTTGAGAATGATTTGATGAAGTTTGACCTCGAATGGGTCTTGTGAACCTTGGACAGAAAACTGTTGGTTACTGACCTTGAAGATCCGGCAATATCCGACGGGATTCCGGCGACGACTTGACTTCAAACCCATGGTGAGACCATAGATAGACATGTTAAGAGGTAGGTTAGTGAGTAAATGATGAATTTGACGGAGATTTAGGACTGGTTGTGCTTGGTTTGCATAGAATCGAAAAGGACCGGTTCGGGTCTGTGCAAGACCGAATCTGTTAGGGTTAAAGGCTGATGATTTTGAGTCTCAAATTGGTGATTTAGACATGCTAGGATGATGGGTATTATGTTATAGAGATTTGTGGTTCATGGATTGAGGAATTGGACAAAGGAAATTGACGAATTGGTTGAAATTCCTAGGTTGTGCGGTGAGTTCGGCCTTGGACCCTTGAAGTCAAAAATTGGGGGCCTCAAGAAGAGAAAATTGTGATATCAAATTCAAGGTAAGGAAATCCTAAACTTAGGATAGGAAGATTGGACTCAATTGGGTGAGTTGGGCGATAGTTTGATTGATTTGTGAGGGATTTCAAGATGATTGATACTCGTGTATGCTAGAAGAGTTTAGATGATTCAATTGCTTGATTATGCTTGTGCCCTAAGTAAATTGCCAAATTTGATTGTGCATTTGAATCGCCTTGCATGCCATGGATGCATTGTTAATGCATGAATTGCACTTGACCTTGTGTGCATGAGTTGTGATTGTGGCATGGCGGAGGCGAGGTAAGACCCTTATACGTACGAGACGTGGGATGATGTGGTTAATACCCTGAGGCAGTGAGGCGTAGGGTAGAGGTTGTTTGGTGCCCTGATGCGAGTTAATCGCGGGGTTGAGATGGCCACGGTCCTGATGCGATCTAATCGCGGGACGGAGATATGAGGTGTCGATATTGGCCTGGAAAATCATTGAAACTTGATGCGTTTACGCGGATTGTCAATGACGGTCTGATGCGTTTACGCGGACCGAACCTGATGCGATCTAATCACGGGCATGATAATGAGGCAAGCAGGAAGAGATGGTTGTGGTGAAGTGGCAGGACGAGGTGTGCATGATCATCTGAGTGTGATATGATGTCATAACTGCATGCCTGTCATCTGTGTATCGTCATCTTTATTTGTATGTGTCTGTGTGATTATGAGTTTGGAATTTTGTGGTAGATGACTGCCTGAGTGGACGGTCGGCCTGACCTAGGGTTAGGACTCTTTTACTGAGATGAGTATCTCACCCCTTTCGGGACCTTTATTTTTACAGATCCTAGGCATTGAATATGTGGCCTATTCGCTTTGAAAACCTTAAGAAGATGACCGCGTATTTTGATGAGTTCCCTGACGGTCAGGGAACCATATACGTGAGCAAGTGTACAGTGGTGTGGGTTGACGAGAATAGTATTAACTGGAAGCCTCATAGGTACGAGGCGTGGTTTAGGAAGGTCGGGGACGAGTCGACTAGGCCGTTGAAGCCCCATAAAGTGCCCCAGGGAGTGATCACTGATTGATGCCACCCCGATAGGGACCAGGATCAGGCAGAGGGATCGGTAGCCAGTTCTAGGAACGGACCGGAGAGGATCCTGACTCTGGAGTTTACCGAGGATGAGATTATTGTGCTGGAGGCGACCGAGAAGGATTTCGCTGAGCCGTCGCATGAGGTGACCATGGAGGATACCATTGAGCTTCGTTCTGAGACGTTCTTAGAGTATGAGCCGACGGAGAATGCTGAGGATATCGATGACTCCAGCAACTTTTCCTAGGAGATTCTAATTTGTAGCTTGAACTTTTGTGGCGATCCCGACCATGATTATTTTGGATTTTGTTGATGGTCCATTTTGTATGCTCACTCCGTCACCCCCTTGCTTATCGGATTCAGTACTTATGTATTCGTACGAACAGTGGGCTTTAAGTATGAACAGTCGGTTATTATGTACGACAGTTTTATGCTATTCAGATCCCACTTAACTTATATTTTGTACGGAGGAGTTATCTCATTGCCGCTTCGGCGTGCTTTGTGTGTGTGTGTGTGTGTGTGTGTGTGTGTGTGTGTGTGTGTGTGTATGTGTGTATCGTCTTAATTATGAATATTGAGACCACGAGAGATATTTAGTTTGCTTGCAGAAAGTCGGGTGCTCGTGCCCTGAACGCGACAGGTATTTTGTCATGATGGAAACACTTAGAAATATGGTAAAAAAGAATGGTCCAGATCGAGATATATACCATGAAGAAATTTAGGAAAAACCGTTCTGAATTTTTATACTCCAGAAAGGACTTCAATTACATGAGACCTCTAGCGTTTTATAGTTGCTCCTTCAGCTAATTAATTATGCTAACTACCTAAGCAAAAAACCAGATATACCATATATACTAGCCATAAATCTAATTAATATCTGCTGGTTGAAACAAAAAATAAAAGCATCATAAAACTTAGGAAACAAATTCCTAAAAGCTAACAAACAAAATCATAAGGATTTGAAAACAAAATAACCGAACTTCTGCTGCTAACTAGAAAATCCGATTCTGATTTTCAACAACAATGATTTGAAACATTACCTGTTTAATATCGAATCATTTATGACACTAAACCGAACAAACTAGAAGTCCCCCTTCACTAGTTTGTAGAAGAGAGTACTGGTGTGAATCAGTTGTAGGCCAAAAGGTTGATATGGCCATGCCCAAAAGGATCATTTACAGAGCAAGCAAAGGCTGAGTGCAGTATCTAACAAAATTCACTCAGTCACATCACATGGACTTGCCTGGTCAGATTCCAAAGGAAGCCATATTTACAAATCCCAAGAGCCAGTCTCTTATCTCTTGCTAACTAGAAAATCCGATTCTGATTTTCAACAGCAATGATTCGAAACATTACCTGTTTAATATCGAATCATATATGACACTAAACCGGACAAACTAGAAGTCCCCCTTCACTAGTTTGTAGAAGAGAATACTGGTGTAAATCAGTTGTAGGCCAAAAGATTGATCTGGCCATGCCCAAAAGGATCATTTACAGAGCAAGCAAAGGCTGAGTGCAGTATCTAACAAAATTCACTCAGTCACATCACATGGACTTGCCTGGTCAGATTCCAAAGGAAGCCATATTTACAAATCCCAAGAGCCAGTCTCTTATCTCTTGCTAACTAGAAAATCCGGTTCTGATTTTCAACAGCAATGATTCGAAACATTACCTGTTTAATATCGAATCATATATGACACTAAACCGGACAAACTAGAAGTCCCCCTTCACTAGTTTGTAGAAGAGAATACTGGTGTCAATCAGTTGTAGGCCAAAAGGTTGATCTGGCCATGCCCAAAAGGATCATTTACAGAGCAAGCAAAGGCTGAGTGCAGCATCTAACAAAATTCACTCAGTCATATCACATGGACTTGCCTGGTCATATTCCAAAGGAAGCCATATTTACAAATCCCAAGAGCCAGTCTCTTATCTGTTCCCCCCAAAAGAATGGCTAATGTTTAGTTCGATCCCTCATGTCTTGGATCGCTTCCGAGAGGACCTGTTGCTGCTTCTCACGCTTCTTTTCCGCCTCTTGATGTCCCCGTTGCTTATCGCCTCGATTTCAAACGCTTTGGAGGCTTTATTGTGCATGACGATGTTGGTGACGATGGCAAACGTGGTGGTCTCACCATTTGGGGCCAACTTGATTTTCTTTCCAATGATGGCATTCTGACCGCAGCACAGGCCTTGACTCGCTGTATCTCTGAGCTTCTGAAGCATTGCATCCTTATCGGGAGGAGAGCAATCGGTTGAAACCTGCGAGTGATCAGTTGTTAATATGGGCGCCGTTACAAGTGAACGAGGACAGGTATCACATTTTCCATGCGACTGAAACATTATATCATTAAGTTGATGATCCAGATAAGACGGTGACCCTACTAGACAAAGAGCTTGCGAGAAGGGAGCTCACTGTTTCTTTTTCCACTTCGATACGAGCAAGGGAGACTCTTCGTTTTATTTCTTTTTGGCCACCAAGCATGCAAGATTTCATTGGAACCAGAATGTTAAATCAGGCAATTCAAGAGGAATATCTATAGGACAGTGACACGAGGATGTCGGCTTCTACTACATGACAAAATAGAATCACTTTGGAACCTAGTTGACGACCTAAGGAAAAAAAGATGGAAGCCTACTTCAAAGACATTTTAAGCCTTGCCGTAGGGGTTGCATCCCCATAAATATATCGAAACTCATTTTTGGCAGTCAAAACCTTTAAATTGACAATGATGACAGTGATAGCTAATAAAAAGATGCTGGTGAAGCTGCTCAAGACTCTTACATAAGGATCAAAAGGGATATTAATCTGGCTGCACAGACAGCCGCAGCCATCGGAGAAATTAATTTTCAACACCATCTCAAATACCTTCGTCCTCTCTGTTCTCCTGCACATATGTAAAGAATAAAGTCAAGAGAATCGAAGTACAAGAAGCTATGCCAACACATCTTGCAATCCTATGAGAAAGATCCATACTTAGCACCACTCAGTCTCGTCGCCACAGATATAAGTGTGATTTCAGGTAAAAGTATCCTGAGGAACTCATGATTTGTTCGTGCGCTATCACAATGCTCATTAAATGTAGAGAACATCAATCAAAGTGATCAAGCTTTCAGGTTCTATTATAATTCAGGTAATATTTTCTAAAATCAAGAGCAAATCTCTTCAGTTGTTTGAGGAGTTTAGCAATCGCCACTCTGATTTATACATAAGCATTAGAAGAGGACAACTATATGAACTCAGGTAACAGAGTGAACCACGTATCTGGATCATCTATTGGTCAGAAAACGAATAACCCAGGTCCCTCATCCATAAATACTTAACTCACATTGCTGTCGCACTGTTGCCTCTCAAAGAAAAGCAACCTTAAAGCCTTCCTCTGCTTAACTCACATTTTTGCACATAAGAAGGCCAATGTTCATTAAATGTAGGGAACGTCAATCAAAGTGATCAAGCGCTTTTGCGGTTTAGGGGGTAGCTGGCCTTTTTTTTTTCGGAAGATTTTTTTCCCAAATTCTTACCTTTTCAGCAGAAATGGTTGCTCATGAAGAACAGCTGCTTTGTATTTTTCCTCATCCAAAAAAGTAATCTGGAATGTTAAAAGTAAATTCATCAGTCAAGCTGTGATAAGCCTTCAGAAGGGCATGGAAAACCGTCCAATTTCAGAGAGTCCCAACTTGATAGAAACCCCATTCTAGCTATACTCAGATACGAGTCAATAACAAATTAACAGAGTATTTAAAGACATCGATAGTTTAAGAATAAAGCAAACAAAAATTGTTAAGGTTGAAAAATATCATCAATATAGACCCCCAAAAAGAAGCAAGTGGAAGCAGAGTCACCATCCCAAAAGCTAAGCGATTACATGGATAGGCCCTTCTGCAATTCAACTCCACATATGCTTATGTCAACTAAAATAGATCATATCCATAGAAGTTTTTTTCTACATGAAAAAGAATCAACACAAGCAAGTATGAATAAATGGGTAGTCTGCGGACCAATTTTTCAAAGAGCATAATTTTCTCTTACTTCGCCAGAAATCAGGAAGTAATTACAGAGGTACGTAATTTCACCTCAACTGATTTGATGAATGGCAACGGAGATTTCTGCCCATGAACACTAGCCAATCTGAGCATCCAGTTGACGTATTTTTCATCTGTTATGCAACCAACAAATCAACGTGACAGAATAATAGCCCCTTATAATAATGTTCACATAAGAAGACGTCTATGATGTATCAACAATCCATCGAATTCGTTACAAAGCTATGGCATGGTGTACGAAATTTCAGACCTAGCGAAGTTAAGAGTGCAAATGACACGACAAATACATATACAGATAGAGGAAAAGAAGTTCTATCTTGCTGTTGGATGAAAAAATATCCCACGGTTGAATTTAGTAGTACTGCCAACCTAAGAATGAGTAATGACCATAAAGGGACAACGCAGCATATAATGTCACTCATCACTGTCAATAGGTTTCACAAAATGAATAGCTACCTGCACTTAAAGCTTTTGTCAAAATAATCTGGACAAAGTCAATCCTGACAAATGGAGGAATCTGCATATTCAGCAAGTTCACAGCACCTGCAATAACCTGTGCTCTTTCAAATTTAGAGAAAATAATAGTGTGGATAGCAAGTCAAACCACTATGAGGCCTAAAAGATACGACAAAGTTTCAGATGCTCATATCATGTAACCATGAGGCATGCAAAAAACTCATAAGCAGTTTTTCTCCCAATGCAATAGGAAGTACAAGACACATACGCCAGGAAATGTTGCACTGAGTTCCCAATGTTGGGTGAAAATGAACTTGTACACGAATAATAGAATATTGAGACGACAGCTCCAACAAATCATCTAGATTATCGATAATGGCTACACAAGGATAGAAGATGATGACAGAGATCTCTGTGAGCCCAAGAGCGAAGATTTAGTACCTTATCTACAAGTCCGTGGATTACCAAACTCGCATTCTTGTCCTTTGGAGTTTTCTGCCAATGTGTTCAATACAGAAATAAGCTCACTAAAGAATTGATAAGCAAAAAATGCTAGAACTCTTATTAACCGACGGTATGTTTGATTTTGTCCATCTCCTTTCACCAAGTCTGTTTCTGTGTTCTATTTATCTCTAGATGGAATGCTTCTAAAAGTCAGCACGGCCAAAGTTTGATAATGTGGAGCAGCAAGATCTCACCATACACAGAAAAGGCCTTTGTGGTGCCAGTAACACAAACAAATTGACACACAGAATTCAGTGGATTAGTCAAGATACAGTTCCAATCCATAGATCAGTTTCCATGAGAAAGGAGTACAGACAAACATTTCTATCGTTGTTCCTCTCTTCTCACATGGCTTGCGACCTATGAGATTTACCAATATGGCAATGCCAAAGTTCTCCTTCAAAGACTTCAAAATTTGTGGCTATGCTCACTCTAGTCCTGATTCAATAGCTTCTAACAGTTGGGAAGGAAAAAGCACAATCATATGGTAAAAGCATTTGTCATCAAGAAACCGCCTGAACTCCTTGCCTTACAATAATGACCAGACTATTATTGATTTTATTGATTTCCCGACAATTTAATTCCTGCCACATATGGGATGATAAACTAGATATACAAGTAGAAGTCCTGCTTCGTTGGCAATTAAATGAACATGCAGGACCTACTCACCAGATTCTGGCATCTATAAGAATAAAAATCTTTTATAATTTCTGACATTTGCATGTTGCTCTTTATTTTGTCTTTGATTGGAAAGAAGAAGCACCTGAAGATTTACAATCACAATCTTCCCTCCACCACGTAGACATTTCAAAGGCAAGTTACATGCAGGAGTGATCTGCAGACTGCATATGTCATAGAGCAATCATACTTTAGACAAGTTAAGGGGAAAACTAACAATACAATGACACACCAAAGAAGTAGATTTTAATGGAAAAACAAATGTTGCAAAAAAATATACTCTGATTGAAGACGACCCTTGAGTTGATGATAACCAACCAACAACTGATCCTTTCCCCACAGAAGAGAATGAAGACATGGATACTTTTTTTAAAATGTGCTGTCTCCTGATGTCAATTATACTAACTAAGCTGATATCCATCATGGCCATGCTATAGACGAAAGACCAGCGTACAATTATTATTACAAATCTCATCAATCTGCCATGCTTTTAAGAGATGAACCCCTGTTATGTTTAAAAAGTAACCAAGCTAGATAAACAGTTCCCCTGACAAGGCAATCTCAATATTACCTTGTTCCTAAGCACAAAACAACATCAGCCAATCGACAATGCTTCTCTGCATAGCTCATCTCCTTTGAGGGCAAAGCATCCTAAGACAGAAACTGGGTTTCAGCACCAAGAGTTTTGATAATAAGAAAAAATATAGGTCTCTCCTTGTTTCCTTCCGACTACTCTAAACCACATCAAGAGTACTGATACGTAAGATGGACTATTTGTACTGCCTAGTGGCATGAAATGGTTACAATACTTTCCACAGACAACATATTGCTGACGCTACTTATGAAATGAGAAGTCCACTTCAAAGGAGGGTAAAGAAAGAAAGAAGAACCAAGTTAATGCCAATGTGGGATGGCCGTTTGAACTAAGCTAATGTCACTGTCCAAAGATGAGTATTAGCTATCTCACCGGTAATAAGCACGGTAGATGCTCTTCAGTATTACTGTCCTTCAACACAAAAACAAGCTTTCGGGTAGACTCTTAAAGAAATATGACCATGTCCAAATTTGTTAAGAAAACTTGTTTCAACTTCTTTTTCAATGAAACTATCGACTTTAACATGCACTAAGTACGGAGAACACTAAACAGCCAAAAGGGACACAGGTAAGCAGCTATAACTCTGGAAAAAGATTCATCAACTCTGCTGTCCTTGTTATTCGTAATAGCAAACATATGAAGAATAATGTTCAACTAAAAGTTGAAATGAAATAATGCAAGTTAAATAAGTCGTATGGATACCTCCCAATCAAGGACTGTGTCTCTAAGCTTTGCCCCACAATTTGCATCAGAACAATGACGTGAAGTCTCCTTCAGTCCTATTGACTCCACTTCAAAGTCTCGGAAGTACCTTCACATGTTAACTAACGCTTCTTAATTAACAAGTACATGCAAAAAAGAAGAGATGATACAAAGCTTGAGCGCTTGATTTAAAAACTAATGGAGGCTGCAAAAAGCCTACACAGGATGGAGAATTATGTTAAGTGAAAAGTTACTAAATATGCAGTGGCCATTTATAGATTCCTTGTCTTTCTACTAATCTTTGTAGCCTATAATGCTAATTCAACTAATGCAAGCTTCTAGACTTAAAATCAAGTCAGGAAAGTTTAACCCTCCATGCATGGACCAACTCATTGACATGCAGTCTTACAGTTTTCATTCTTTCCATAATTCTCTGATGCCTTTACTGATAAGACTTCATTTTCTTGAGCTTCTGCAGAATTATTCGTATTGCAAATGAACACTCAGCTCCACTAAGATACTATTTACTAGTTTTCACGGCAAAACAGAGCTCCATCGCATATGGGAGTTTCCATGGCTACATTTTTTTAGGGCAATATCCTACTTGATGTGCCAACAACACAGTTCTGCACTCACAAAAGTAGATGCAGCAAGTTTTGACTAAAGGTAATGCGCATAGAAACACAGGCAAAATAGCTTACTGAGAGGACCCAAGGAACTGGAATACAACTACTTGCAACCACAATTGTAATATCACTCACTCAGCTCCACAGGAAGGACAAGTCTCCATGAATGAGTTTCCATGCAATTCAGCAAGCTTCTCCCTTGGGATTCCAGACCGAAGGTGGAGACCATCGACATTCTAGAATTTGTGATTTCCAATATAAGATGGAATTAGAAATTAGAGCTCAGAATATCCACTAACTAACAACAGGTATCAGTAAATGAGTGTATCCATGATTATGTGATGGATCCTGTATGACTAATGAAACTCCAAAAAACTTGGGACTCGAAATGAGCATCTTAAGGTACCAGTTATCTCTAAGAACATTTAAAGTAGCTAAGGTAAAGCAACAATTATGGATATGTAAATACAGGATTTCCAATCCTAGCCAAACAAAACGAACTCTCTTAGCCACAGCTTATCAAAAAGTATAGAGTCGTGAAAATATGAAAAACCTAGCCTCACCTGACTAATGACAAATTTCAAAATGCCAGCCCTCTCAAGTTCAACCAAAGCCATGTGTGTCATGCTTGGTACAGCTCGATGAAATGGAAGTGAAGCTTGAGGCAATGGCTTGCCTTCACGCTGCACTCAACAAATGGAGACTTTTCAACAAAATGACTAGACTGCTGAGTAACTTTCACAATAATCATCTTAATTCTACTGATTCTCAGGTCAGACCATGCGCACAGATATCAAATGCTTGAGATCTGGCACATTGACAGTAGGAATAGATGAGATCCTTTGACCAAAACTGCTATAATTTTGAGCTTGTTCTTTATAAATGTTTTAAAAGTTCGTGGCGACATGCGTGGAAATTCTTTTCCTAGTTTCTGTCTTCTTCCTCATTTTTGCTGAAATTCCTAGTTACTGTCTTGCTAAGAGAATGAACTGCATTTTAGATTTCCACTTGGACAGTAAGTTTTAAAAACATTGTTGAATCTATGTATCTACTATTTCTATTAACCCTAAGTTGGCAGGAACAATTGAAATTTCACCTTTAAATACGAGATTTACATGTTGTAACTACTAATTTTCACCTGCATAGTCCAAATTCCCTTTGGACCTCGAAAATCAGGTATACCACAAGATGTCGATATTCCTGCACCTGTAAACACCACTAGATGCTTACTCTGCAAGAACAAGAGAATTGAAAAGTATTACTCAACTTGCTAACAAATATGATTATCACCATCTTATTGAGTAAAAATTGCAGAATTCAAACCTCTTTTATTGCCATTGCAAGTCTTTCAATCTGCCATAACAAAACCAGCCAAGGATTAGACTAAAGGAGATTCATGAGGATCTAAAGTTGAATTTTGGATGGTCAAAACTCTATATCATCAAATCAGTTAGACCTCTATTTTCTAATGGCAAGAAGTGCAGAAATGGAACGTGCATTTCCAAATGCTAGACTAAGGTGAGCTACTATCACAAGGACTAGACATAATGTCATATCTCTCATAAGAAAAGAAAACACGAGCTAGTGAATGTTTGTCCATTTCATTAATCGTAACCATCTTAAGGATGTAACATCAACAACGCAGAGAGTATTTGCTGTTGTCTACTCAAGTATTTTCACAGCAAAAAAAGCCTTAGAGATTCTATAGCAAAATCATTTCGATAGTGTCAGTAACTCTGACACATAGATGAAGGATATGGTGACAAGTGCTCTGTATGCCTTCGCCCGTTTTACTGAAGCAAAGACTCGAGTAAGGCAATACTTTCGCGATTCGGATTTGCGAAGCACAAAACTACAGATCGCGTTGCAATCATTGCATACAGAATAAAGTTCCAAGAGCACAATGATCATGGCGGTTTAATTGTTTACTTCACCATGTCCATTTTCCATCGAAGACATAAACCACCGTTCAAGGATAACCAATTTCACCCATGCATATTCATTAGGTCCGACAAGTCAGAACAGCACTCAATCCTACCAAAAACCCTCGCCATTGTTGATACATCAAACGCGGCAAAAGGTTAGGAAACAGAACACCTTCCGCATGCGCCCACATGCCATCAACAACGGTCGAGTCAATCAAAAAACTGTATAAAGTAACACATGCGATTGACGGATGATTCACGACATTCATCGTACGCGGAGGATCGTCCCTCTCGTTGGCATAGATCGTTTCACATATGGGGACGAAAAAGAAACACGACCCAGATAAAAGATTCCGGAGATTATTTATCCAGACGAAGAAGAACAGAAACAAGAAAAGGAAAAGGAAAGGCCCAGAAGAGAAAAGGCGAGGATTCAGAGAGAAATTTCATTTATTTTCGACCTTTTCTTGCAAAACGTGAGGTGGGTCGAAGAACTCCCGCATTCCAACTTCGCCGACATCTTCTATGTAGGAGAGCTTCTCGGCGTAGCCCAGAGACATGGTGTACTCTCAGCTATCACCAGCACACAGCTTCAGCTCTCTCTCTCCCCCTCTCTCTCTCTCTCTCTCTATTTATGCTTCGAGCGTCGCTTGTCGGAGGAGAGACAGAGAGAGAGAGTTTTGTTGCCAAGGATGTTGAAAAGACCTCTTTTATACGCAACGGAGTCTCACAAAGCCTCGTTGCAGTGCTCTCATTTGCAGTGTCTAGCTGGAAAAATGTGCAGCGCCGAAGGCATCGACTTCCTCATAATTTTGATGGACCATGTCTGATGATCCGTGCGCAGTCCGTGCCATAATTGTCGGGGTCAGATGGTTCGGACACAATTCGGCTATTAAGGTCGCGTTTTAGTATTCAGTATTTCTAATCGGAACAGCACATGATAAGGAATTCATGAATTTAACTATATCTCATCTCTCGTTTGGTAAATTGCGAATTTGAAGTCGAGTATTATTAAATCTTATCCATTATTTAGTAAAAGATAGATATAAGCATAATGATTTTTTACTTATACCATTCGAAAGTCTTCGGCAGCTCGTCGGATCATGGCCAGGTATGTATCGCCGTAGGTAAGGTAAGCCCTTGGACAGGGTTGTGGCCGTAGGTCCCCGATCAACCGCAAGAAGTTCAAAATAAGCAGTTTATGCCCAGTGAAAAGAAGTAAATGGACCATTAAAGGCCACGAAATGATTATCATGAGCAGACCAAGTATTGGCCCCCCGACGAAAAAGGTGAGTAAATGTCCCGTTGAGTGAGCTACATGGTCCGGGAAAGCGAAAGATGTGTCAAATAATACGGAAGAGATGAAACAATGAGGAATAAGGAGCTGACTTTGTTGCTGAGAGGGAAGAGATCGCCGAGGGAATTGACAGGCTTCTGGCTCAATTTGCGGATAGCTGGGTTTCCTCGTTCTTGAGATAAAAGGTGTAGAAGCAGCTCGTCGTCGTCGTTGTGGGACTTCGTAGATCAGGGCAGTGACGATGTCGGGATAGAGAAAGCAACTTGTTGTCACTCACCGCAGTGGATCAAGGGCTCACTCAAGGAAAGTAGCTCGGTCGGCGGAGGGAGTTTCGTTGTTGTGGGACTTCCACCTTTCTTTCTTGAGCATTCTCAGTGACGCCGGAGTGGCGGCCCAATGCCGATGAGGCTGCTAGGCATGGTGAAGAGGCAGATAGGTGGTGGTGGAGAGGGAGCGACTTGAGCGATGAATAAAAGAAATCCTATCCGGCTCTGTCCCACCCCTTTCCCTAGAATAGTTTCATCTCCTCCTATATGCCTTATGTATCCCCTTTATCATGCCATGGATAACTATCAAATATAAGATATGATAAAACATATCTTATCCGGAGTTTTATTCGGAATATCAAATACAACCTAATAGGTCTTTGGCATTGCGGATCGGACTTGAATAAACCGAATTCCTCTCTAAATCAAAAGAACGCGAAACTATAAATGAAATAAGAATATGCTTGTAAGGACCGGCTTTGCATTATTAAGGTGAATGACCTCCAACAAAATGCGCGGTCATTTGTAAGAAGGTGGATAAACCTTTCCGAGGTTTAGCACGAGATGAGTCAAAGCGGAACAAGAGACTTGTCATCATTTCGTGAATTGGCCATTCGGTCACTTATATCGATCATGACATCGAGCCTATTATTTCATACTCTATCACTTCATTACGTTCCAATGGTTAAAAAGAACGACCTAATAAACAGCGTTGACGGTGTCATAGAAAATCCCAACGGAACAATACCTTTAGGGCATGCTTAGCAACTCGGGTGCGAGATCAAATAGAATAAGAATTATCTTTTTTGCGATTAGTCACATTCTTTTGGATGAGATACCTGGATGAATCTTTGAAAAAGCCTAGACGACTCATATTGGGAAATTGCGCCCATTAAGGATAAATTGTATTCTTGCCTTTAATGCATTAATTGATTGCAATAAGGGAATTTATTTCCTATTCCAAATTAGGGAAGATTGCATATGGCATATTCTCTCATTTGAACATACGTTGTTGAGAAGAGTGAAGGTGAAAGAAACGCTCTTCAAAAACTCTCTCGAAGAACGGTAGTTTTCTTACCTGTGATTTGGGCTCTTAATTTATGGCTATCGAAGTATGTTCATTATACGTGATATATTTCTCCGATCAGCGATTCAAAATGATTCTAGGGCTTGTAATCTAGTGTAATCTGCTACGTATATATACGTATATGTATTGGAATCCGCTTCCTTCATTGGTACCAGAGCATAGTCGTTCTTGTTTCCTGATTATTTGAGTTTTGTAGTTGAATTAATGCGAAAAACATTATTTTTTATCGTACTGTTCATTGGCTTTTGTTTTTGTCCTGTTCATCTAAAACGATTTTGGAACATATCATCGGAATGAGCTCGACGAGATGAGAAATTTGACTGGTCGCCCATCGCGAGGCTATGCCAACAAAGTCCGCACAGCGCCACGTGTCGCAACCGAATCAGTTTCAAAGTAGCAGTGAAATGTCGCCTTTTCATGTAATTTCGCTCAATGAAAATGAAATTAAGTATACCATCATACTCGTATCGACGAGATGAACGTTTTGAGAGGTTGATCGCCGCCAAAGACTGCACGCACTAGAGGAGTTCGGTGTGCATGGGCTTCACGTGCCCACGTGTGCGATACATGAAATGTGCCCCATACTCGATTTCGTCTATCCCAGAATCGATTTAAGGTTATCTAGACCCGATTTTGTCCTGTTCCAACCCAGTTAATCCCTGAATTTTCTGAAAGTTTCAAATTTATCTCATATTTTCTAAAAATTTCAATTTTGCCCCTGAATTTTTCAAAAATTGTAATTTTGGTGCCCGAACTTTCTGAAAATTGTAATTTAATCCTCAAACTTTTGAAAATTACAATCTGATCTTGATCTTTCTGAAATTGCAATTGGATCCCTGAATTTTCTAAAAATTTCAATTTGTTCTCTATTTTTTTTTTAAAATTGCAATTCGGCCCCTAAGGTCAACTATGACCATTGACCACACATTGACTGAACGTGTCGAAATTTTGACCGGCTCGTACGAGCGCGTTTGAGCTCCACTAGGGACATGTAAGGTACCGTTGTGTTCGTTTTTGGATTATCTGCATTATGATATAGAAATTGTACATGATTGATATATTTAAATTTATGAAAATACATATGAAACACGTATTTTGGGTCATTTTTTCGAGTATTTTACCTGTATCTCTCTAGTTTTTAAAAAATACACAATATATCTCAAATGTGGATTGCTAGACAGATATCATGTAGAGCATGTTTTATTGGTAACATGTATAAAGTGAGTGTACTTTCTATTTATACCTTGTATTTCGCGATTTGAGTATAATTCGACGAATGAATTATTTGCATATTAGCTCAAATCATGCCATGCAGTTTTACGATTGCAAGATAAGGGGATTTTCATATTATTTATAATTCTTTATTTAAGTGGGCAGTTCTAAAAAGTTTTAGTAACTTTAGTGAGCTTCATTTTATATAAATAATTATATTAGTGGTAATTTCAAATAAGAATTCTTAAACGATAATTGGGAACATCGAATTTGAGAACTTATGTGAAATTATTCATTAATATAATTAGTTGATGTAAAATAGATGTGTGAATATTAGGCATCAATAGTTCGTGAATACATGTATATAGAACTTCATGTTCAAGTACAATGGCTACAATATTTTACAATATCGTAGCTGAGCTAAACAAAACAGATTGAATGGCGAAAATTATGAAAACTGAAATATGTCTAGTTTGAAAAGTACTAGAAACTCTTAACCAGCTGTGGAAGAACTTGAAGATGAAAATATTGCACAACGTAGAAGGTATAAAGAGGCATTTACTGCATGGAAAATGATGAATTTTATTGCTCGCATTATGTTGCTAAATAGCATAAAAAAATAATTTTATGTGTGAGTTCAGGCATTTATGAAAATGCTAACGTCAAGTGGGAAGCAACAAAGTTAAATTTGATTAGACATCGGTCATCAAGTCAAGACAAGTCACTATGAAGTTTGACACTTATATGATACCTCGTGAGCAGAATTATAAAACAACTTTTGTGGTGTGTGTCAAACATGATAAGTGAACCGTAAGATGCCTATTTTTTACCTCATAGTTGTGTGCATATAAAAATTTAATTAATCCACAACAAACTTTTGAGGATGCTATGCGTTGTCTTGAACTAGAGGTGGATGACCTCCTAGCAACTAAACTTGAAATCGGCATTTGTTATGCTAGTTCTAGCTCAAATGGAGTTTCGTGTTCGAGGCATAAAAGTCAAGGTGGGTTCGAGAAGTGAAAGGGCAAAGGACAAATTCTTTAAAAAAGAAATCGAAGTTTAATCGTCATGAGAAAGGAAAGTGCCCTTTTAAGAAAATATCTCAGAGGTGAAATGTTTTAACTGTGGCAATAAGTGTCACTTTGCTTATGACTGTGGTGAGCCAAAGAAGTTAAGAAGCCCTTTATGCACTCGAGAGTGTTACTTATGTCTCTAGTTCAATTTTTGTAACTAAATCTATTCATTTGTTAATTGTAGACTTATCAGCCATAGACGATGTAACGAACGACAGAAATGCTTTCATGGTATTTTAAACAGTTTCACATGGAGCGAAGTGGATAAATGTGGAAAACTATTCCTCAGTGAAAGTTAAAGGGATTGGCATCAGCCAATTGAATATGTGCGGTGGTTGCACCATGTTTCTACATGATATGTTATATGCTCCAAAAACTCAATGGAATTTAGTTTTTGTATTAGAATTGATTAAACTTTATTTTATTTTAAACTTTCATAATGATGGTAATGATTTATCATTGGGAACAAGTTGTTGTGGTTATGAATATTTTTCTGGATAGTTTCATTATGCTGATTGTTGAGTACAATAATGACAATGTTTGTTATTTCCTATTTACATCTTTTGTAATTGTGTGAATATATGACATGTTAGGCTGGGTCATATTGGCGAATAACGAATATTTAGATAAGTCAAAGAGAGCTTATTGGACAATATTGAAAAAGTCAATTTGCCTATTTGTGAGCATTGCCTAACGAGAAAAATAATGAGGAAATCATTTAAAAAATAAGAGCTGAGTTTATTTCGTAGGTGACTCATTCGGACATACGGGGTTTAATAAATGTGAGAGCAATGCATGGGACTGTTTATTTTATCACATTTATAGATGATTACACTCGATTCATATTTTTTTTTTTGGTAAGGCGATTCATATTTTTTTTTATTTCTCATAAATCTGAGACATAAGTTGTTTTGAGAAAATTTTTTGGGCTTTTAAAAAATATTAATTTTAAAATAAAAAAATCCGATTGAGGTCGAGAAATCTATCTAATCAGATGAGATGTTTATATGGTGAAAAAGAAATAGAAATACGGTTGACTACTCCAGCGATTCCTCGACAGATTGGAGTTACAGAGATAAGAAACAAATCCCAGTGAAAATGGTTAGGTCTATAATGACATAGAGTAATTTGCTTATCACCTTTTACGGTGAAGTTTTATTCATTATTGTCTAGATACTTAATCGTGCACCTTCTAAATCACTTTCTTTCACTCCATATGAGTTGAGAAGTGGTCCCTATACCCACGAGTCTTCCCACTGGTATGGAAAATTGAGCCTTATAAACAAAAAGAGTATCTTCATGAGATATTTGAGAACCCCCGAAAAGGTATGTGCTTATAGGTAGGCAAGAAACTAAAAAGTGTAACTATTTTTGAATCACAAAATGCAACATCTTTATTGAATTAATTTTCGAAAACATGCAAAATAGGTGAAGATTATTCTCTATTTGAAGTCTTAGATAATAACAATGATTTTACTGGGGCATTTCATCCAAGTGGGAGTAACGTGAGAATTAGGAAATCCGTTTCGATCCAATTTTAATTGCAACTACTTGACGTGAAAATGCCGTTATTATCTAATCCGAGTGTGAGTGTAATTGAGAATGATATACTAAGTGTAAAATCTCAAATTCGACGAATAAGTCGTCGAGTGGGAGGGTAATGGAGCATGATGTACTAAATCTACAATCTCCAATTTAGCGAACCAGTCGCAAAAGCGTTCTCCGTTTTTTCGTCGATGCTTAGACATTGAAGGCAAAGCTTTCATGTCCGCTTCACAAGAAAAGGATGAGCCAAAAAATGTAAATGAGGCTCTGACTTTCCTTGATAAGGAAAAGTTGATGCAAGTAATGGAAGAAAAGATGGAGTAAATGAGATCAAACCAAGTTTACAAATCGATTGATCTTCCGAGCGGATGCAAAGCCATTGAGAATAAGTGGGTTCTCAAAACAAAGCATAAAATTGATGACTTGATTGAGAGATATAAAATTCATCTTGTGACAAATGGGTATAATCAACAAGAATAAATTGATTATGAAGAGATTTTTTCCCCTGTTATGAGATTTACCTCAATTCATATTATTCTGGCAATAGTGATTAGTATGGATCTTGGATTACTTCAAATGGATATAAAGATTGTGATTCTCAATGGATAATTAGTAGAAGAAATCTATGTAAAACAATCTGCCGGGTTTGTTACAGAAGGCCAAAAACAAAAAGTATGTCGACTTTTGAGATCGATATATGTTTTAAGCAGTCTTCTAGATAATAGTATATACTTTTTCGTAATGACATAGTGACATATGATTTTGTAATGATTGATGAAGATCATTGCGTATATATTAAAAGATCCAAATATCAATTGTGGTCTTATCATTATATGTCGATGATATACTAAGTTAGGAGTAATATGAAATTTGTTAATACAATAAAAAATTGATTTTGTTTCAATTTTGAAATAAAAGATATGGATGAATCTACATATATTCTTAGAGTTAAGATTTCAACAGATCGTTCAAAGAGATTGTGATATCTTTCATAAGAGACTCATATAAATGAAGTCTTTGAATGATTTTGTATGCAAGATTGTGTAAATTCAAATATACTCCTATTATAAGAGGTGAAGGTCTAAGCCGCAAAATGTCTTGAGACTCCACAAGCAAATAAGGAATTGAAAAATATTCCATATGCTAGTGTTGTTGGAAGCTGAATGTAGGCTATAATGTGTACAAAATATTATATTTGTTATGTTGTTGGAATGGTGAGCAGATACCAATCTAATCCAAGTCAAGCACATTGGATTGTCATCAAGAGAATCCTGAGGTATCTGAAAAGTACTGTCAATTTTTTGTTGAATTATCAAGATAAAGATCTGCATCTTTAACGCTATACTAATGTTGACTGATGAAGAGTTTTAGATGAGAGGAAATCTATCTGAGTTTTCATTCTTACTATGCAGTAGCGCAATATCTTGGAGTAGTAAGAAACAAATGCTTATAGCCTTATCCATGATGAAAATTGATCTCGTGATTTTATCAACAATAATACAAAAGAGTATTTGACTTAAGAGATGTTTGGGTCAATGATGTGTTGCTAAGGATTATCCATGTTCAATTATTGATTAATTGTGACAGCCAAGCAGCAATAACTTATACCAAGGATCCATTGCAAGACCAAATAAATAGACACAAAGTATATTTAAGTGAAAGACATGGTTGTATGAAAAGTCGTAAACGTACATTACATATTTACGCATAGAATGATAACAGATCTTATGATGAGGTTAATTCCTATAGATGTTTTCAATAGTCATATGTTGATAAAAGGATTAGGTCCCTGCATTGAAATCTCTGGAAGTGCATAGAAGTTAGAGTACTGGATATGTATATTTTTCAAAGTTCACAGTTAATGATATTTGTTATTATTATTGATGCCTATGAGTTTGTATGATATTCATATGTCACGCCCCGCATTCCTTTGCGAGCGCGCCACATCCGCCAATACCACTTGTAAACCCAGGATGCAACAACCCCTTAGATGAATGAAAATGCGCATGCGAAAGGGAAAACAAACAAACAACTTTGTCCCGAAAATAAAAGGGTAACTTGGGATAACAAGAAATATACATAAGAAAGCATCAAGTCTACAAATGACGATTAGGGAAGTGGTACTTTCCAAAATACATGTGTCGATCGGAGAAGCTAAGAACCAAAGTCAAAAGACTGCGTTAAAGTCCTAACAAAAAGGGATCTATCACTAAAAGACAACTTTCCAAGAACTTGCGACCACAAGACTACTAGACCAAGCCACTCATTTCATCTTCATCTTCATTGTCAACCTCATCCTCATCGGAGATGCAGTCAGAGAAGGTATCAGAGCGTACTTCCACTATATCCTCATCCATGTCGCCCTTAGAAGCTAATCTCAATCACCACTATGTCATCTTCCACAGTCGGGGTCTTCTCTGGTACATTTCTCGATCCGACCGTCGAAACTTCTACCTCAACCTCATCACGTGACGAATGACACCAGGATGGTACAACGTCTCTAGGGACTTCAGTGGACTTCAAAAGACCGGTGGATACTTCCCCAACTCTACAATACCACGCCTCAAAACGATGCGACTTCCACTTCTCTCCTCCCTCATCGACCCAAATAGTGGTACGCTTCCTAACATAAACTATACCCTGGCCATCAGGAAACTCATCAAAATAGGCAGTCATCTCCTTCGGATCGCCTAGGCGAATCAGCAACATACTTCAAGGCTTTAGGTCTGAAAAATATGTCCTACTACGGGGTAAGATTCACATCTCTGCAAACTAGCTCTAAACCTAGGCCAGGCCGTTAGTACCCCCAGACACAATCCAAAACAATATGCAGAGGTTCATCAAGGAAGGTACACGGTAAACAGACATCAAAGCACATCGTCATAATTGGCATATAAATCACAACTCAAAGGCCTGCATAGAAATATGAGACCAAGCTTAACATACTAGCATTAAAGTTCATTTCATCGTCTCTGTCCGCGTCAATACGCCTCAAATCACAACAATTTATAAACTTGAGTTAATACGCCTCAAGTTTCAAATGTTATAACAAGGCTCATGTCGACACATACCAAACTTATCCTGCATTTTGACGCATCAAAATATAACTCAACATGCAACCCCTCATTCTAACACATTAGGGTATCATAGGCCTTTAGGCTTACGTTTCGTTTTAGTAAAACTTGCCATTATAAAACACTTTTCTCATTCCACTAGGCTTACAAGGCAAACTTGTCATCTCAGACCTGTTTATAGTCATGCAAGACTCGCTAGCCAAACTTATCTTTCAAGTGACTCCATGATCAAGTACAATTCTACCAAACAAGTAATAAATCTTTTCATGAGAGGTGTCATGGCCGAACACCACAATGTAATATCAAATACCCACCAAGACAATCAATTTCACGATTTGTTCCCTTGCCAATTCATTCATAATTTTCAAACAATCACCATCAATGCCAAATATCACACGGCCACGCAAACATTCATGTCAATCGAATGTACACATCAACAATTTAGCCATGAGAATTATAATTTCACATCAAAATAAGCATACATGACTTGACCCATACCAATTCTATTCGGCCTTTACCAAAGTACACTCAATAAGTCCACAAATTCATCAATTCATCACTCCAGCTCATCCAATAGTGTCCTAGTGTCATAGTAAAAGTTTAAGGGTCACTTACCCTTAAATTGGATTAGCAAAATCTATCAAAAACTCCTCCCCAAGCTTGGCTCTTCTCGGTCTAAAACAGGGCAGCAATGCACTCCTAGGAAAATCCATCAATGGATCAATTTATCTCTTCTAATCTCAATTCCATCAAGCACACACTTCACTAACACATCAATATACCATTTCAAGATACCTCACCGAGAATTTTAAGGCACAGCGACACCTCCACGAACTCCCAAAGTGTTCGCTTCACTCAGCTAATACAGGGGACAAAACCAGTCCTGAGAAAATCGTACATAATAGCCCACAAATCACCCTCTAAGCTCTAATTATTTACCAAACCAACTTGTTAAGACATCAATATACATGTCTAGAAGGCTTACCGAGAGTTTTGAAGCAAAATAACACCTCAAGGACTTCCAATCAGCCCGGTTCCATTCGGTCTATCGGCGGTCAGAATTTGCTCCACGAAAACCATTTAATTTCAACTATGGAAACCCATCAAAACTCAACTAAACTTACAACCCTAGCTCAGCCATCTCTAGCACTACGAGTGTAGAAGACCTTACCGAAAATTTGAAAGCAATTGAGCTCTTGAAGTGGCTGAACAAGGTCCCTCTCCTGAACCGAGTCAGAATCTGACCGGTTCCATGTTTGGGGCTGGACAGAGCTTCCCTGGCATCCAATGGCCAAACAACCGCAGAAATTTGTAGAGGAGAGGCTGAGGGTGGTGTTGGTGGTCAGCGTGAGGAGAGGTGGCGGCCGGAAGGGGCGGTCGAGCGTAGCAAAGGTGGCGACAGTGCTGGTCGAGCAGGCGCAGTTCTCGGCCAAGAGAGAAAAGAGAAAGAAGAAAATGGAGAGAGAGAGAGAGAGAGAGAGAGAGAGAGAGAGAGAGAGAGAGGCAGAAGTGGTCCACGAAAATTGGGGAAGAGGAAGAAGAGATTCAAGTTTAATCCCTCTCTTGGTCAACAAGTTGAATGGTAGCTTAAAAGTGATTAATCAATGCCAATTAATCCCATCTTGACACTTGTCTTCGCATTCATAATATCTTGGCAACAATTTAACCCTTCTACCCTCTGAACTTCGACAGCCCTAAGGGATTTGAAATTGACTAAAATGTCCTTCTCTAATTATTAAGACAAGGCCAGTTTTCGAGAGGCAAAATGATAATTTTGCACTTGCCGTCTGAAACTTCGTTTTTCCAATTCAAATTACTTTCGATGAAACGACGTCTGATTCATTTCAAATGTCGAAATTCCTCATTGTCCATTTCTCATTTCGAGATCTTATTTCATGGTCAATTCTCTATCAATCGTAACTTCAGTTTATCTTGAACTAACGGGCAAATTTTGCAGACATTACGTGTATCGACTCTCTAATTTTTATCACACTTAGGAGGACTCAAGTTACAATGACTTTGGTTGTCATGTAATTTCGAGGGCCATTATTAGCTCCGACGGTCTCGATCGTTATGCTTCAATTTAGGAAAAATTTGAAAATCATACGTTGGTTAAGCGGTATCTCCCATGCTCTAATCCTTTAACGCTAGTAATAAATTCTTTAATCGTTCTTAGATCGAAATTTATTGGCTCTAAATATTCCATTGGCAATCCTTATGGTCAAAGTGTCATTTCTTATTCGATGTTCTCAGGTCCACATACCTTATCATGTTAACTTGAGATTGATCAGATTCAAGCGAGATAAAACCAAAATACATCAATAGATATATTCTCATTCATAGGTTTCGAAATGGTAGGAAGTTCAGAATGTCACATCATGTTAGTCCATTATATTGAAAAAGTATGTTGGGCAGATAATAGATTAACTCACACATACGAGTAATCGCCTCTATTTACTGTGGATAAATAGAGTTGAGATGATTTCAACCTTATTATCTAGGTGATAATTGAAAACTCAAGTTTGAAATTTTGATGTCGCCTTAACATGAGTGTTAAGATGAGATAATAATATGTTATTCCCGAAAGTGAAGTAACTACGTATTTCATTTTATCTGTCGTTGATGTCAGATGTAAGTTTCGATGGATTCTTTGAAGAGAGTATATTTGTAACTCAAGTTAAACATTTGGAATGTCTGAACTAGACAGAAGAGAATACCGTAATACATACTTCATATTATGTATACGAGAGACGACCAAGAAGAGTTGGTAAGAGTTCCTCCGCTTAATATGAGTTCCTCCGCTTAATGCCCTCACGACTCTTACTTATTCTCAAGATTTCTATTCAATGTTCGCTATCTTATAGTGTTGTCAATAGTCATGAGATTGATTCGATCTAATGGCATATTTGTAGAAAAGCGAGCCGAACTGAGATTGGGAGGTTTAAGAGAAAAGGAATGTCAATTTATTTGATGTCACATTCTATATTTGTATTCATATGTCGATCAATTATGATTATTTGAGCTTAATCATGATTATGAATATATTGTATTTGAGTACTCGAAGAGATCAAGTGAGATACGATGTAAATATGATTGATTGATCTAGGATACAATATACTAGATCTACCCTAAATTATAATGCCTAATATGAACTGTTATATATTCTTAATAGATCTATGACAATGAGCTCTTAGAGGATGCTGGTCGCACGAATTATCTACAACTTTGCAGTGAGAGGAGAAATAGAGATGCTTAGCCTTTTGTGACGAGTGGGAGATGTTGGAAAATTGCATCCATTAAGGAAAAATTTTATTCTTGCTTTTAAAATATTAATTTATTGCAATAAGGGGATTTATTTTCTATCTCGAAAGAGGGAAGATTACATATGACATATTCTCTCATTTGAACATATGTCATTCAGAAGAGTGAAGATGAAGAAACGCTCTCCAAAAACTCTCGGGAAAATTCTCGAAGAATGATCAATCGACGGATGTAGATTGTTTTCTCACCTGTGATTGAGGCTTTTAATATGTGGCTATCGAGATATGTTCGTTCTACGTGATATATTTCTATGATCGATGATTTAAGATAATTATAGGGCTTGTAATTTAGCGTAATCTACTGCATATATATACGTATATGTATTGGGATCCATTTCCTTCAACTAATAACTTAGATAACTAATATCGCCCTTAGGGTATAAAAGTTTTACCCCACCCATAACAGAGGTTAAGTATACCTCAAGTGCCATAAGTTATGTACAATGCTCACTTTAGTGTCAAAACTTTCAAATCGATCACTTTAATGTTAAGTTTTTGTAACTTCGATAATCACTTTAGTGCCAAAACTTTCAAATTGATCACTTTAGTACTAAGTTTTTGTAACTTCGATTATTTAAGTGTCAACTTCTTTTAAAAATAATCACTTCAGTTGTCAAGTCCGATGAGTCACGTCAGCTCAAATAATAATAAAAGATACACCTATCGGATTGTCAGTGAGTCACATCAGCTTAAACGAGAGTTAGCACTAAAGAGATCGTTTTTAAAAGAAGTTGGCACTTAAGTAATCGAAATTACAAAAACTTAGCACTAAAGTGACTGATTTGAAAGTTTTGGCACTAAAATGAACGCCGTATACAACTTATGGAACTTGGGGTGTACTTAAGTCCATAACAGATAAGGAACTAACAAAAAAATAGAATAATGAAAATCGACTTGATCTGCAGCTAAGCATCGCCTCTATCAATAACCGCCCTATGGTGGCCGCTCTTTGGCGACTACCCTATGGACATCTATTTGTGACCATCAATATAAGAATTTGCAGTCAAATTTGATCTCAAAGAACTGTTGATCTAGCAGATTTAACTTCGTGCAAGCACCATGCGATGTCACCATCTTTGGGCAAACGCCCTAGGGGAGGGAGGGCGTCTCGCCGTGGTTTGACAAGCCTCTCATGCACTTTCTCCTCGTTTTCCCTCTTTGCCGAGACACTTAAGAGAACTTTAGTATCCTATCATATCCGACTTAATAACTTGATGAACAAATACAGCTTTAGTGTACTCGCCCGTTGAGCAAAAGCTATTTGGAAGTAAATATGTATTTGCACTGATCACATCAATTCTAGGACCGCTCACTAAGGTTGCATTTGGTAACACTTAAGGGAAATTGTTTTTGTTCCAAAAGTGTTCCCATAACACTTTTGGAACAGAAACGCGCATGGTAAAAAAATGTTTCAAAATTGTTCCAGAAAACGCTTTTGAAAAAAAAATACTTTTGAACCTAAAAAAAAAACAAAAAAAAAACGTGTTTCTGAGTTTTGGTACACTTCTGAAACACTTTCGTGCAAGCCACTATTGCCTTCCTCCGCCACCACGGCCACCACCCGGGTCGCTGGCAGCTGCGGGTCACCGGCGACGCCGGCCTCCTCCCCGGTCGCACGTCATCGCCGCCACCGTCGTCGATCTTCCCTTTTAGCGAGAAAAGTATTTTTTTTTAACTTACCAAACGCATTTCTGTTCTCAAAAATCGTAGTCGGGAACAGAAACACAAAAAACTATTTTTGTTCTAAATATGTTCTCAAGAACAGAAACGTTACCAAACGCGGCCTAAATGATTACTCATATGGCCTTAGACCTAATGTGAAATAAGCTTGTATAAGCGTCACGAGGGCACTGACAATCAGATTCAATGGTCTAAAGACTAAACATCGTAGATGTGCATGACTTGTCATGCAACCTGCCAGTCACACTGATCTAATGGACTAAATAAATTTGCCCTGATAATGAAAATAGACACCAATCATATGAACATGGGAAAAAAAAAACCAACGCATTAAATTATGTCGTATTCCCATATTTTTAAATTGTATGGGAATTTGAAACTTCTTAAGCTTATGCTTTATATTCCTAAGAATGGAAACAATCCACTTTTCTTTATCATTTATTTTTCTGCAATTTTTTTTTGGGGGCTTGATAAGTGTTGTCACTTCGTAGTTTGCCTTCAATCTCATAAAAGCATTAAGTTTGACCTAGTGTTGATACTGAGTTGACAAAAGGTTTTTTTTTTATAGGAAGAGTTGACCAAAGGTTAACCGAACGAAATAAAAAGGAAAAATATCAAATAAGGATCCGATATATCCTCATTTTCTCAATAAATACTTGAAGCAGATTTTGTTTCAAATAAGGGCTTGAAATACCCTAATTATTTTAAATAAGGGTCAGATCAAAGGTATTTTGGTCATTTATTTTTTTAAAAAAAATTCTTTTTTCTTTCTTTCTCTCTTATTCTTCTTCTTTTAATTTTCCTCTCTCAGTGGCTGGCCAGCCACAGACGAGGGTTTCGCCTTAGTGTGGCTTGAGCTATCGTCGAATCACATAAGTGAGGATCGAACGAGGCTGGTGAGGACAGCCTTAGACGAGCCTAGAAGGTTTGTTAATGAAGACAAAATCTCAAAGCTTGGTGAACTTCGAGACCTAAAACAGGTTGACGCAAAGAAGACGGAAAAAGGAAGAAAATCATGAGTAGTAAACTGAAAGAAAAAGAAAATGACTCAGATCTAGTGAGCGATGGCCTTGCCTATGGCCGGCGAGGGTAGCCCTCAGCAGATCAATAGAGGTCAGCCCTTACATTACATTTCACTTTTATTATTATGAGAATCAATCCTACTACTTCGAGTCCTGAGAGTTTCCACACTACAAAAAAAAAGGGACGTATTGTTCAAATCATCAGTATGGTGCAGCATCGAAAGCATGTACTAGAGTGCATGCGTGACTCATTCAGATCACCATTGGTTAAAAAAAAGGTCAATCAAATTGCAAATTTTAATTATAGGATTTTTTTAATTGATTCTTTTATTTGTGATATTTTCCAGCCTTGAGTGGACCCATTCGAAAACAATTAGAAGATGACAAAGATATTCAAATCGTTCATTTGAAAAAATGGAAACCATTATTATTGAATGATCATGATACTTCCCAAAAATCAAAATTATGGATCAATGGACTAATTTGTTAATAATTAATCGGATTATCTAGCCAATATTTAGATACGGCTCGACCTAGGTTTTTCTATTTCACCTCAATATGTCTACCCTTGGAACATATAACAGCCCCAGGTGGTGAAGAGCTGATATCGATGTGCCAAACCTTCTCGTTGATATGAACTCTTGATGAAGATTAGCCTCTTATCCCTATAGTAATTTTTATCCGTTGAGCGACGGCCCTTTCACTCGGCACTGTCGCATCACTAATGTTTTTGGTCCAAAGATGAAATTCTTAATGACAATTGGTTGTATTCACCTATTTTTACAATAATAGCTTGTGCTATGGTATGATTAACCGCATTTTATATGTTTTGGATCTATTTACTTACTTTTGAAGCTCCAACTCCGTACCAAGGTCACGACCAATATCGTCACTATCCTCAATATCGATATCATCAATAAGAAATGCATACCAAAATGTTGGGGTTAATATCATGAAAAACTTTAAATTGGTATACCGGTGATAAATTTATCCAAATCTATTTTTTTTTTCACCACAAAAAATATAAACTAGTACACCAACGACAAACTTATATCAAACTAATTTTTTTGCCACAAAAAAACTCTCAAACTAGTACAAATGTGACAAATCTACCTAAAATTTATTTTTTACCACAAAAAAAATCAAACTGGTACGCATGTAACAAATTTATACTAAAATATTATCTTGACAAAACAAATAAAAACTGGTAAATCAATGATAAATTTATCCCAAGCTAATTTTTTTGCTATCATAAATCTCAAATTGGTACACATATGATAAATTTATCAAAAATTTATTTTTTATCATAAAAAAGCTTAAATTGGTGCACTTGTGATAAATTTAACGTCCGTAAGTTTTAATTAAATTTTATTAATACCACTAAAAATTTCAAATTAAAATTTCAAACTGATACATTCGTCAATTATTACTACGTCATGTAACTTAACTATTTGATGATAAAATTTAACGGTAACCAATGGATCCGCTTGCAAGAATGTCTTATGAATACATGAGATTCTCACCTACATCAACTTTCTTTCGGAGTTAACCGCGGTTGAGTTGAATACATGACGCGAGAAACGTGGCTCTGACACGCCAAGATCGACCATGCCGTAGCCGTACGGCATTGCCCTTTTTTTTTTCCCTCAGTGTTGGAGTTTTGCCAAAGAAGGAGGTCAATCCCCGCCGGGGCCCAAAAAGAACTCTGAACATGTGCCCAGTCTGCAATTTCCTCTCTTCTAATGATTTGGAGTTCTCTCTTTCTTGGCCAAAGACTATCGAGTCCCCGGAGATTTTATTTTTTTAATCGATTTTTTCCTCATACAATAAACTATTCCTCAGAGTGTTGGAAATATGAAACTCACTGTCACGGATTAAGTTCCCCAAGACACGATGAAGAAGATCAAACTTAAGACCTCATCAGTTTAACTGTCTACAAGTCAAAAATATCACCAACTCAACCAACGACTCATTAACAAGTCTCGAAATATTTCTCGTCCTGTGTGTCCAAAATATGCATAATAACATAAATGAGTATGAGCTTTTTCCTTGCTCATTTATTTTTCTTTTCTTTCTGCTCTCGTCTTTAACCCACTCATTTATTTAATATGAGGTTCAAAAATAGCGTACTCCTGATTCAAGTCAAGTCGTCATATTCCCTCTCAATACGATGGAGTCAACTACAACGTATGGTCAACGCCCCGTATTAATTTGAACCAATACGTTTCCCTTTTATATTTCGAGAAAGTGAATGAAATGTTATATATATATATATATATATAAAACACCCCGTATCGTGTCCTCTGTATGCTGCAGATTATGATTTATGATGTCCTGCAACCTTTGGTTTGCATATAAAGTAATCTTGTATTACAGTGATAGGAATTCATTCGTGTATACTCACACTCAGGTGTCCCCTAGGTTCTACTTGCTTAAGCCTTCCTCATATTCATTCATTGCTTTAACTGTTGAATTTAAATTCAATATTGCCAGTTACTCATTTCATCCGATAAGGGAGATCAAAGATTAGTCCTGGACAAAAACTTGTCATTTACATTTGCGTGTGATTTAGCATACATTTGTTTTGGATCAAGCAACTCTTTTGAGAGCATTGGGTAGACATGGCCATTTGAAACCGTTGACCCGGAACAGGCCCGTTGACCAGACCCGCGATTCTTGATTTTTCGCGATTCCGGGCTAATTCCGAAGCGCAAAAAGGGGGGGGGGGGGGGCCCCCCCCCCCCCCCCCCCCCCCGGAAAGAGCCAAACGGCTCTTCCCTAGGCCCAACGAGCCTTCGGACAACGGTCCAAAGGCCGTTGCAATTTCCTTAAAAAAATATAAAAAATCTATAAAAACTTCTTAATCTCTCTTTATTTTTCTCACAATTTCTCTCAATTCTCTCCAATACTCTCAAGTCTCAATCTCTTAAATTCCGTCAAATTCTCTCAATCCGTTATTCTCTCTCAATTCCGTTTTAATTCTTTGAATCAACTTTCAGATCAATTCTCTAAAAAAATGGCAACTGGAAGCAGAAATATTGGAAAGGGAAAGAGCCCGATGAGAGAATCCGATTATCATGTTCGTGAATATAATCCTCGTGAATATGCATGTTGGGAAGACGACGATGTTTCTAATCCCAACGTCGAGCACGTCTCAATGCAAGAATGTCTTTGTCATCCTACTAGTGTCGAAGAAACATCAATAACAAAGAAGCCGAGTTGAAAGAGCCGAGAATCTAACTTATGGCTACACTTCAACAAAGAATAGAATAAAAATGAAGGCAAATTTGATATAAGCTGTAAATATTGTCCGCAATATACAAACTTGGTAAAGTAGATGGTTACGGAACATTTTGTCGATATTTGACGAAAAAACATTCAACGCAAGCAGGGATCGACACTAGCCAACAATAAATTTTCCGGTTCATCAATCCTAACCCTCATCCTTTATTTCGTTTCACTAATACACTTTATAAACAAACATTAGCTGAATATGTTGCCCTTAAGCATGTTCCGTTTAATACTAGTGAAAATTTTAATCTTAAATATTTGGTAAACACTGGACTGGCTCCGCAAGCACCGTTTGTTCCAAAAACTATTCTTAGACGCGAACTTAAACAAGCTTATAAAAAACGAAAAAATGATTTGATAAGTTTTTTTGGAGAATTCAATGGATGTGTATATATGAATAGTGATATTTGGAGTGATGCTTGGAATATTAATTCTTATATGGGTGTCGCATACCATTAGATAGGTGATGATTGAGTTATTCAAAAAAAACTTCTTGTATTTTGAGTTTTTTCTGAAAGTCATACGGCCATAATATTTATAGACTAATTAGGAAAGTTTTAGAAGAATATGATTTGATTAATAATTTTTTTCAATTGATTTTGATAATGCCGCCGCAAATACTGCTTACATTCCCAAATTAGAAAAAATTTATAAACCCTCTTTTGGCGGATAATTTTTCTCATTAGATGTGCTTGCCATGTTTTGAATATATGCGTACAAAATGGTTTACGATCTCTTGTGACTTATCTACATCCAATCAATAGTGCAATTAGATTTTTATGGAGACGTCTTCATCTTATGAAAGAGTGGGAAAAATTTTGTAAACAAAATGGGAGAACGGCAAAAAGGTTTCCAAGAGATATTCCGACTCATTAGAATTCTACCTACGAGATGCTTCTACAAACATTTGATTACAAAGATTTATTATGTTCTTTTATTTCGAATATTGTTCTCGATATTGTTTTACTCCCGCAATATTGGGACGTTTGCAAAAAAAAATTAGATTTTTTGAAAGTTTTAATTATGATACTAAAACTTTATCTGGCATTTATTATCCCACTACGTATTTATTTTTAATAGAGTGTGTTTATATTGCTAGTGTTTTTAATGAATATGAAAAAAATATTGAATTAGCTTCGAGTATTTTAGTAATGCGAGAAAAATGATTGCATTATTATTTGAACATTCTTCTTATCTATTTAGTTTGTATTGTTTTCGATCCACGTACTAAATTAGATGATTTATTAGATTATCTGAATGCTTATTATAATGATTATTTACATTTGAATGAAATAATAAATATTTTAATTATATAAGCAAAGGTTAAACAAATTACAGTAGCATTATATAATGAATTTTCTAATAGACATGGTTTAAGTAACAGTGGATGTGGATCTGCCCAACATAATATCTCACAAAGCGATGCGGCGGGTATTTCACTTAGTAGAGGGTATATAATGCTCATGAGTAGGCAAATATATATATATATATATATATATATAAAGGGACATCAATAGGTAGTATTTCCGAATTATAAAACTATTTAACAATTGCTTTTAAGTTTAATGATTCCGAACACAGCGCAAATTTCAAGATTCTTGAGTGATGGAAGAATCATTCAACTTAATTTTCAGTTCTCTCCCTCATTGCGAAACAAATATTAGCGAACATTTTTTCAACAGTGGCAGTTGAACAAGCATTTAGTGCTGGAGGATTAATTTTGGACCTCTGCCGTTCAAGATTAAGTCTGGAAAGTATGGAAATTCAAGCTTGTGTCTATGATTGGACAAAGGCCAAATTTCAACAACTAGAGTTGGATCGAGAACACGAATTCTTTAGTGATGACTATGGAGATATTACCGTCACCACAACAACGGATAGCAACGATTGACGACGATGAGATAAGTTGGGGTTACCGAAAGTAATAAAATTACATGGGTTTTGATTATTCTATCCCTAAAAAGATATGTAAGCTCTTAATGATAATTCATTAAGTTCAAACCCATTTCTTCTCTTTTTTTTCAAATTTTATTATAATGTACAATTTGATTAATGATTATAATTTATATCTAGCGTCACTCCAAGTAAATTGGACTATTGGAGTATGTCCTTTGTCCAGATTCCAAGAACGAATGCGTGGTTAAGTTAACAGCTATTTCAAATACATTTAATTCTGTACTCCTTTTGAATGGATTTGTTTCTTGTTGCCAAGGAAACCTAGCTTGTTCTCTAGAAGAAACCTTTCTTTTTCTCTTATCGATCAAGGTTGTGCGAGACTTTTTTGTCTCTCGTACCTCGTTATCTATATATGCTTTGCTTCCTTGGTTTCTAATTCCCCTAAAGAGATTATTTCAGGTGTATCCACAAGCGATGCAGTTTGAAGTAAAAAGGGCAAGGACTGCATAAATAGTTGATACACAAATGTTGTCGGGCCCGATGAGAAGTTCGGATGTACTCCCAACATGAAGAAAGAAACACGTTGGCTTCCACAAGGTCCTTCTCTCTACCTTCTTTTTCTATTTATCCTTTTCGTTTTGGCTTGAACTATCTTGAACAGTCAAGAGGTATCAAAGGATGTTTTCAAATGCTTCCATGAATGAAGAGGTTGGCATATATATTCTTAGGACCAGAACTTCTATTCCCATGTAAACCTTATGGTAGTAATTAGGAGAGAGTTCAAATTCTTAACCAGAAGCAGTTAGACACGCAGGCTTCGATAGTGTTAAGACCTTCGTTCTTCCTAAGGCCTCATTCACGATCATGATCACCATCTTATCGAGTACATGAAGCAAGAACACAACTCACGTCCTTAGTCCTTAGTATTTAAGACAGTGTGACATTGCTTTGAGAACAGATTTGAGAGGAGAATCATCGTAACAATCGATGATCTTAAGTATGAACGTACGAGTGCTCTTCAATCTTCTCTAGAAGAAACCTAACTTTTTTTTTTTTATTAACAGAAACAAGCGAGCAATGTAGATTTTTCTTTTTTCCAAATTGACTTTATAATTCTGTGGCCTCATCACTTCCTCTTTACTCCCGTGTTGACTTGTGAACTTATTTGAATTCTCTTCTGCATAGCCATACAACTCTTGTCAGATTCTGCTGCTGCCAAGGTATTAATTAAGGTAATGTAGACCTTTTGTCTTTTTAACACTTTGTTACCTATCCTTGCTTCATTCATTTCTAATTCCCCTACATACAATAGTATGATGTGTGCAAAATCCCATGCATTTTGTTATATTAAAATCTCGTGATGTAATTGAATTAAAATGTTAAAGACCGCTAATTTGTTATAACAATAAGGCAAATTCACTTTTATGGCTTAAATTTTTTGTTCGCTTCTTTATTTTTTAAATTATTTTTGGCTTTTTTTAAATTAGAATTGAGATTAGAATGAGGCGGCCATCTAGCTCAAGTGATCTAAGGTGGTATTGCGACCCACCTCGATCCTTTAGGTATCTAGCGGTGAGCTAATGGATTGCTAAGCCTCGAAAACGGGCTTTGGCTTGGGCTCTCCCAACCCCATACTAAATCGCGGTGAGAAAAAATGAATTTGATCTTAGTATGATCAGGTGGCATATGTATGTGTATATGCAAATGGAGTCTCCACCGATCTTTGAGGAAGGTAAACTGGAAACCTTATGGAGTAATTGGGAGGAACCGCTCGATTATGCATGACCAGAGATTTTGGGTCCTGAAACTTGGTTACCCTAGCATTTCCACTGGAGTCCCTTTGGTTAACGTGAGGTTTGTTTTGTTACCGAATATGATCATGCGAGGTTCAATTGATTTTGACTCCTAAAAATGTTCTTTCGGCCGAGCTAAGTATTCATGCAAAATGTTATTATTGGTGGTTCATTTCATGGCATTTTCTAAGTTTGCGATCCCATTCTAAAAGAAAAGGAAAAGCAACCAAAATATTCAAAGGGATAAAGAGGAAAAAATAAACGACACATGTTCGTTTAGACATTTCATTGAAGATCTGACCTACGGAAACGCCAAAAACAAGACCTGGGAATCGTTTTTCAAGGCCTTGAATCTCGAATCTCGAGACAATAAGGACCAAAACCGCACATAGGTGTGTAGTATTACTTGCAGAAAACAACATCAACTAAAAAGGAACGGATCCGGCACCCCTGCCTAGCCGATATCTTGTAATAGGAGGTGAGGGATTTTAAGCTTTTTTTTTTAGAGGAAATGCATCTGGACCGTCGGTAAGTCACTCCTACCTTTAAGGCAGGGAATTCTTTCACAAAAGGAACAACCAAAACGAGGCAAAACATGATGAGAAAGCGCCTCCGCTGGCTTGGCTTTCTGGAGATTTGGGTGCAAACCCAGCCATGCAAACAGGTTGCAAGCCCGAGTTCAAGCCTCAAGATATATTTCTTGTGCATCATTCGAGAGAAAATGATCAACCCGAGTTAAAGTATGTGACAAAAGGTTTCAAATGCATCAAACGGCCCAAAAAAGTTGAGTGCATGTGACACAGGACGAGGTTCGTGCAGATGGCCGAGAGACACCTCAAGATTTGCTGTGTCTTGGACCCACTAGGGTTTGTCTAGGGTTTTTCACTTAATTCTACCATGTTCCACAATGTTCCTAAGGGCGAGCAAGTCGGTACAGTGGTTGAGAAGGTATGAGATGTAATCCTAATCATCCGATCTAAACTAGATCTCCAATTGTAATTCGAGGCCCCCTCCTATATAAAGGGGAGTCATCTTTCTCATTTTAGCATCCACAAATCAAATCACTAAAGAGTTCCTCCAAGAGCCTCTCCCTCTCGAGCCCTCCTCTCTTTACGCGATCTTTAGAAGAAAGAAGACAAAAGGCTTAGCTTGGGCATCCCAACGATACAAAATAGCCCGAGTCACTGCACGGGTCAATCACGATCTCCTGGCCCGTTACAAGTGATATCAGAGCAAACATCATAGAGACAAGCTGTTCGTGAGGTTGATGAGCACCAAACCGGTCGAGGCAATGGCTACACCAAATGTGGATCAAATCGTTGCCGTGGATGGAGAAGTTCCTCACAAGAAACCAACGCAAAAGAAAGCCCCGGGCAAATCTTCAAGAAGAAGAGAAACATCGTTAGATTTTGTGTCCGCGCTTGCCGACAAGTTAGACTCGATTAAAAGAACGATGCAAGAGCTGCTCAATGGTCTTGAAGACACCAAGGAGCATATCAACAAAATGGATCTCAAGATTCGTGAAGACTTCATAATTGTCCTAAACGGAGCTATATGTCCACTACGAATGAAGGAAGAAGCTCTCGAAACGTCGATCGAAGCTTTGAATCTTGATGTCCAAGAGAAAAACAACTCCCACCAAGCCGAGATTGAGTCATTAAAGGTGGAGATCCAAGAGCTCAAGACCAAGTTGGTCTTGTGCAAAATAAGCATAGCCAATGGTGTATCCTCGAATGGTGCACTAGCCATCTAAATGGTGCCGAAGATAAAGGTGCCCGAACTAAAGGAGTTCAAAGGCAAACGATCCGCCATAGAGTTGGAATACTTCATCTGGAGGATAGAGCAGTACTTTGACGCCGTGGGAATTCAAGAAGACACAGCTAAGGTATGAACTGCTGTTTCATATTTGGCTGATCAAGCTATGTTGTGGTGTCGATTCATGATCAATGAAGCCAAGAAAGGTAAACAAGACTACGTGGAAACGTGGGACGAGGTTACCGAACAACTCCGAAACAACTTTTGCCATGTGTTCGTAGCTCAAGAAGCTCGCAGCAAGCTTCATCACCTAGAGCAAAAGGGCTCAATCCGAGAGTACATCAAGGAGTTCACGGAGCTCGAACTCCAAATTTCCAACTTGGGTGAGAAGGAGGCTCTCGAAGCGTTCATGGACGGGCTGAAACAGTGGGCACAACTCGAGTTGAAGAGACGTGATGTCCAAAGCATCACCAAAGCAATCTCTATAGCTGAGTCACCGATCGACTTCAGCAAGCTTGATTCAAAGTCCTAGGGAAACGAATCGAAGGATTGAGACAAAGGCCGCAAGGATGATGACGATTTTGGGCATGGTTGAAAAGAATACAGAGAAAGGGATGGGGAAGGATCATCCAGACACCAACAATGGAGCAACCGTCCCCAGAACAACTACATCAACCCAGAGGATAGGTTCAAATATCCTCCCTCACAGCTGTGCGCGACATGCGAAGGCAGCCATTGGACTCAAAAATGTCCAAAGAAAAACAATGACAAAACGCTAGACTCTATCGTCGTCAAGAATAAGGACGGCAATGAGAAAAGAAGAAGAGCCAAAGATTGCTCGACCTGGAGGTATAGGAAGACTCAACTCGGTGCGCACTACTCAATCACCGCTGAAGAAGCCTACGATATCATCAAGCTTAACTTTGTGGAAGTCAAGGTACGTGGCAACACTCTTCTTGCCTTGGTCAACACAGATGCAACAAATCTATTCATCTCAACTGAAGCGGCGCGGTGGTTGGAATTTGACGTGGAACCCAACGAATATTTCTTCAAGACGCTGAACTCTAAAGATCACCAAGCTAATGGCATAGCCAGAGACATTGAGATTCAAGTCGACGGATGGAAAGGAAAGCTCAGCTTCGAGGTAATTCCGCTCGACGATTATGACTTGATGTTGGGTATATACTTCTTTGACAAGGCTCAAGCAATGGTCGACCTGAGGACCAAGTTGCTCATAATCACTGATTCAAATTACCAATCGGTTGTAACGATGATCAATGGGGTAAGAAACGCAAAAGGCATCAACATGATTTGACTTATGGAGAAGAAAACTAGAGTTGAGGTGCCGTCCGAGCTATCCGAAAAAAGAAACCAGACCCGACCTTTGGAGAAGCCAAAGGAAAACTGGGAGCTACCCACGCAAACTCAAAACGCTTTGCCCATCATTTTGTTGTTCCCGGAGCTGAAAGACATTGATGTGGTCAAGACAAAGACCGAGTCACTGATGACTTGAGAAGCGGTGCACAGACCGATCAAACATCAAGTCTCGAAACCGAGGAGGAAGCACTCTCGTGGACGCAAAAATAAAAACATGAAGAAGCCGACGATCCACGGAAAGGATGCGGGCGACCAAAAGAAAAATGTCGTTGCAGAGAAGAATCCTGAGCCAAGAGCACTGAGGATGGCGCTCAAACAGGTGGGAGAGAATTACAGGGCGCCAAGGTTTTCGTGCCCCAGTCGATCATATAGATGGCCGAGAGACACCCTAAGACTTGATGTGTATTGGATCCCCTAGGGTTTGTCTAGGGTTTTCTACTTAATTCTACTATGTTTCAAAATGTTCTTAGAGGCAGCAAGTCATTAATGGTCCCATCTTTCTAGAGAGTTCCTACTGAATGCCGGTGATTGGGAAGGTAAGAGATGTAATCCTAACCATCAAATCTAAACTAAATCTATAGTTGTAATTCGAGGCCTCTCCTATATAAAGGAAAGTACTCCTTCTCATTTGAGCATCTACAAATCACATCACTACAAAGTACCTCCCAAAACCTCTCCTCTTAAGCTCTCCTCTCTGTACGCGATCCTTAGAAAAAATAAGATAAAAAGCTTAGCTCAGGCATCCCAACAATACAAAATAGCCTGAGTCGCTGCACGGGTAGATCATGATTTCTCGCCTCGTGACACATGCATCGCAAACGTCTCACAAACAAGCCTTTGTGCAAGACGCACACGAGCCAAAACGATGAAAAAGCAGACTTGGCTGCTCGCGAAGGTTCATAAGCCCACCTATTCGGAGCTCACAGGGAAGAACGATGGCTAGGCGAAGATGGATAATGGTAGGAGAAGTCTCTCTCGAGGTAGCTCAAGCTGTCTTTCTCTCTCAAGCTTCCTCAACTCACCACACACAAGCCTCCATTTTCCTTCGCCATAAGCTTTTTTTGGGTATTTTCACTGTTTTTTTTTTTTTTTAGCTTTTCAAACACCAGCCCTTTTGCCTCTCTCTCTCTAGGGTTTGTTCTTGAACCAAGATGGGATCTTTGACAGTTGTGTCCTTGTTGGGAGCGTGAGGCTATCTAGGCCTTTGGTGACACTTTAGGATTTCCATTGTGGCCCCAGGATTGATCCAATAGCTTAGATTCCCTCTTGCAAACCGTGAAGGGTCTTGATTGACCCGTGACTTATGATGTGTCATTTTGGATGGCAATGATTTTATGTCCCAATGGATAGCTAAGATTAGATCCAAAAGTGTCCTAATATTAATACAAATTTTGATTATGTCCATATTAGATCCAGAAATGTCCTAAAATTAGTTCAAATTTTGATTATGCCCAAAATGAGAAATTGATTTGACCAGAGTGAAATTTATGGTATAAGGATCAAATGTCAAACTAATTTCTGATGAGAAAAAGACTAAAGAGGACTCAAATGGATTTTCTTTATTCAATTTGGGGTATGTGAATGAATATTTCGAGGACCCAAATTGGATTTTCGAAATTTAAAGTTGTCAGAGTGAAAAGGAAATTAAAGTAAAAATATTGGCTACCTTTCCATTTTTTTTGTGGCCACATTTGGTGTTTTTTATCAATTTTTTACTATTTGTAAATGAAATAAAATTCCAAAAATTTAGAAAAGATGCGAAACATATTTTTTTTTCTCAAAATATGTTCTTTATGTTTGGAAAATGGTTCCAAAGTTGAACTTTTAATTTTAATGAATTTTTAATTAATTTTATAAGAAAGACCGATTAAAAATCATGTGTCGACATGTGGTCAAGAGGAAATTCTAGTTTCTCCAAAATTTGACTTATAGTGTTCAATTCTTGGGTTATTATATTTCTTAATGGCAAATATTGAATATTTTTAGTTTGTTTATTTTATTTCTTTAAGTCTTAAAGGTTTGAGAATAGAGATCAAGGTTTCTGTCAATCAATTTGGATTTATGCCAGGAATATCTACCATAGAGGCTATTTTCTTAATACGATAATTGATGAAAAGATATCGAGAAAGAAAGAAGTACTTTCATATGATGTTTATTGATCTCGAGAAGGCGTATGATAGGGTTCCAAGAAAGATTTTGTGCTGGATTCTTGAGAAGAAAAAAGTATTGTCGAGGCAATCAAGGACATGTATGACGGTGTTACTACATGTGTGAAGTCTTGTAATTGCACATTAAATTATTTTTCAGTCACAGTAGGCTTACACCAAGGTTCTACTTTGAGCCCTTACCTTTTTACCTTGGTTATGGATGAGCTAACAAAATATATTCAAGATGAGATACCGTGATGTATGCTATTTGCAGACGATATCGTGCTTATTGATGAGATCAAGGCTGAGGTTAACGCTAAGTTAGAAGTATGGAGAAGCACGTTAGAGTCTAAAGTATTTACGCTAAGTCGAAGAAAGATGGAATACTTGAAGTGTGAGTTTGACACGGCAGGAAAAGAGGATCAAGAAGACGTAATTATGCTCGGACATGAGATACCCAAGAAATATACATTTAGATATCTGGGATCAATATTGCAAAAGGAAAGAGAAATTGATGAGGATATAAACCATAAAATCAGAGCAGATTGGATGAAATGGCGTAGTGCATTGGGATTTTTTTGTGATCGCAAAATTCCTCTTAGGTTAAAAGGAAAATTTTATAAAACAGCAGTCATACCTGCCATGTTGTACGGAGTTGAATATTGGCCAGCACAAAGGAAACATGAGCATAAAATGGGAGTGGCGAAAATGAAGATGTTAAGGTGGATGTGTGGTGATGGATAAGATAAGGAATGAAGAGATTCGACGAAAATTTAGAATAGAACCGATGGCGGAAAAGATGAGAGAATATAGATTGAGATGGTTTGGGCAGCCCTTAGGCGCACCGGTACGAACAGATGTTTGCTATCGAGAGCATAATACGAAAAAATTAAGAGGTCGGCCGAAACTTACTTGGAAAAAAATAATAAAATAAGATTTAATGGAGTGGAAAATAGATTGACGTACTGTTTGTCTTAGGACGGAATGGAGTAAGGCAATTAGTGGTGTGGAGGGATAGTGTATAGATAAATATATATATATACTTATTTATTTTTACATATTTATCTCTTTTTCCTCTCTTGATTCTGCTTTTATTTTTATGATTTTTTGGGATTCATTGATCGCCGACCCCAACTAGCTTAGGATAAATTTGTTGTTAATGTTGATGTTGAAGTATTAAAAGGAAAATTTAAATAAATAAATAAATAAATCTCGAAGTGAGGCCATTATTTCAAAAAAAAATGCTTAAAATGAACTGTGTTTTAGATGAGGCCCTAAACGGCCGAATCGATTTTAATTAAGGGCTTGAACTCGCCGGCCGGTAATTGCTGGCCGGCAGGCATTCTCAGGTGACCAAAATAGGTGTAATTTCGTCCGTAATTTCAAATTGAATTAAAAGCAACTTCTTCCTTCCATTTTATGCTGTTTTTTCTTCCTCCCCCACTGCTTCTCAGGCAAATCGCTCTGGCCTGACCCTCAGCCGCTCGGCGCCAGATCTCGCCCCTCCTCGCCCGCTCCTCGCAAGCTTCAGTCAGCCGTCCAGCGTCGTCTATTCTTTCCTAGGTAGGGTGTTCAAACTTAACTTCAAGCCAGATTTGTTCTTGACGAACGCCTTGGTTCACTCGTATTCGGCTTTCAAGAAGACCTGGAGTGCCCGCTTGGTCTTTGACGCCTGGTTTGTTCCGGATTTCGTTTGCTGGAATGCTACCGTAGATGGTTACGTGATGAATGGGGGAAGTTGATTTCGCGCCTCAACTGTTAGACGAAATGACTGAGAGGGACGCACTTGGACCTCCATGATAGGTGGCCAAGAGGGGAGATGGCAGAGGCGAGATGGTTGGTAGATAGAATGCCATTCAAAGACACCCCTTCGTGGGATTGTATGATTAATGGTGTTTTCGGGTAGCTCTTGACGTGCAACAGGACCAACAACAACGCCACCAACAAGACCAACAAGCAAATATTTCATCCATATGCAAATGTTGCTCTCTATTTTTTATTTTTTATTTTTTTGGTTGCTTTTAATAGGAGTGATGTAAATTAACGTTTTAAATAATGATATGCATTAATCTATGTCAAATACATGTTTCGTTGATTGATTGCACTTATCTATATTTTCTTAGCATTTAGTTAGTTGCTTCGGCAGTTCAAGTTATTTTCATTTGCATTCAATCAGCCGTCATCACTGGTAGTGATTCTGCTGGGCATGGCTTACCTCCATGTGGTTACTGGATGCTTCTATGTTGCAACTGAGCCATTGAACCCAGTGCAATCACTGAGATCCAAAATTTGATTCAGTGAAATCAAGAACTCAAGTTAATTTTTTTAAGTGGCAAAGGCTAGATGTTGTCATAAGTTTTCAACATATGCATATGATTTCGCGGAGCTTGGTCACTTGCCTTAACAATCATTGCAGATCAACATGGAGAAGAAACATGGATCTTAAATGAGAGGAATGACGTGATATCCTGGGGCGAAGCTCGGTCATCTTCAGAAGACATATTCAATGACAGCAGGAGAGAAGTTTCCCACTTTGGAATTCCACTGAAATATGTATTTGGGTGGTTCTTGATGTGCAACATCTGCTGCAGCATCAGTTTGTGGACAGCTCTTGATGTCCGGCATTAGCTGCAACAGTAATGTGGAAATGTTGATTTCTATTTCGTTGTTGCTTTTTATAGGAGTGATGTAAACAGATATTACCAAATAATGATATAGATCAATGTATGTAAATTTTAGTGCTGTGATGTTGCGATGTTTGATGTATAAATGTGATTTTTCCTTAAATTTATCTCCTATTTATTCAAATTAATATGAGAAAATTTTTTGACTGAGAGTTCTGGCTAGAATGTCAACGAGTTTTTCTTTTTGACAGATGAAAAAACTGCGTATTTTAATCACAGTTAAATGAAATGTCCAAGCTCTTCATTGCAGTAGAGCGTTTGCAGTACCAAAATACCTTTGTTCAAAGTACATTCACTCTTGATACAAAGCAGGATGCTCAACATTTTTGCATTATGTAGTTGGCAGTAAATCCACCATCATCATCGCCATCAAATCCAGCACAACAAGCATCATCAACCAACCATCATCAAGGATCACAATCAACCCCATCATCAAGCACTTGAATTCGAACTTTGATATTTGCAATACAAAAGGGGCCATCAACAGAGGATATACAACTTTAATACGTGCGAACAACACGCACGACACTACACAAAAGCGAATACAACAAATGAGTTTACAAGACAATTAAACCTCCCACAGATCACACGCAGTGATCACATCCCATTCTGTATACAACTTCAATATGTGCGAACAACGCGCACAACACTACACAAAAGAGAATACAACAAATGAGTTTACAAGACAATTAAACCTCCCACAGATCACATGCAGTGAGTGATCACATCCCATCTTACTACAACCAACCTAAGCTCCGAATTTCAGCCCTCACATCTTCCTAAATGTAGTACATTATTACCATGGAATTACCAAGACACCCAATACAATCATCTCTTTTAGTCAGCTTCAATCGATCTTATTCTTCACAAGAGCCTAGAGATGATTCAGCAGGAGTTCTCATCCCCAATGGGGAATCAATCCAGTTGAAGAAGTCACAATTTCCTTGCCACAATGTTAGAGAGAGACATTAGATTAAAATGAGTGGAGAGATAGGGGAAACTAACAAAGATAAGGATCAACATATCTGGCATACCAAAAACAGCACGAATGTTGTATATAGTAGAAGACTAAGAAGTCAACCACAAATGAAGAGAAAATGTTAATTGGCTCTAGAACTGTTTTTACTTCAATTATTTATTAAGCACACGATTCCGGTGCAATAGATGTTATAACTATAGATGTACTGAGTTTCTTAAAAGCTAAATTATACCAAGGTTCTAGAGTTAATAGCCACATACTTGCCGGTAATTATACAAAGTTCCTCAAAGATGGAAAGCAGCCTTCATTTGGTGTCAGTTCCCTCAAAGTTCCAACTGACAGGTAAAAATAGCACAACATGAAGTGCCCTTGTGCAAACAATCCACTGTCACCTTGCAGTATATAATGCGACCATTCTAAAAATAGGGACAGAGGAGAAATATATTGCACAGTGCCTCAAAAACATCCAAACAAAGGGTGTTCCCAGTGTGAACAATCGTATGGTGGTCATAAGTCCCTAAAACCTCAACAGATTGTTCGACGATGCTAATTGGATGATGTTCTCCTACATTGAGTCAAACAACATGACAATATTAGCGGCAGCAGTGAAACAAAGCAACAACCAGAAATCATTCATCCATAAGCCAACCATCTTACAGTATTTTGAGAAGTCTCAAGTGTCCAATTTGAGGAGGAATAGGCCCTGTCAATTTGTTACTGTGAATGGATACAGTGAATGGATACAGACATACGAATCGATAATATAGTAGTAAATGACCTTATTATTCTATGCAATTAAGACACAAAACTTAACACTCAGAAGTTCCAAAAAAACTTCAGACAACTGTGGAACAACAAATTTATGGACTTGCCCAATATCAACAGGAACTGAGTGATCACTACATTTTTGTATCTTAAAAAAAAAAAAAAAAAAAAAAAAAAAAAAAAAAAAAAAAACATGAACTGAGGGATCACTACATTTTTGTATCTTAAATCTTTACAGGAAGGCGTTGAATTAAAGAAATCCATTCATCGAATGCAACCACTTTCATCGAGGTCCAATGTAACCCCCTCGTCACCAAGGTCTAAGTACGTCAGGAACTGAGTGATCACTACATTTTTGTATCTTAAATCTTTACAGGAAGGCGTTGAATTAAAGAAATCCATTCATCGAATGTAACCACTTTCATCGAGGTCCAATGTAACCCCCTCGTCACCAAGGTCTAAGTGCGTCCCTCTCAGTGATTTCATCATGCTCAAAATCAACTTCTACATTCATCACATAACCATGTAACCATCTATCGTAGGATACCAACAAAACGACCCGGCGTCAAACCCCAAGGAAGCACTTCTGGTCTTCTGGAAAGCCGAATACAGGTCAATGAGGCATTCGTCATGAACAAATCTGGCTCAAACCCATGTTTGAACACCTTACCTGGGAAAGAAGCGATGACGGGACGACTAACTGAAGCTCGCAAGGATTGGGCAAGGAGAAACGAGGATTGGCGAGGACTAGGCGCAGGGCATGTGAGGATAGGGAGAAAACGATTTGCTTGAGCAGCAGCAGCAGAAGAAGGCATGAAAAAATCGAATGAACTCCTTGATTCAATTTGAAAATTAGACAAAATTACCCCCGTTTTAATCGCCGAAAAATGTCTGCTGCCCAAACATTTGGTCGACCAGCGAGATTAGGCCCTTATTCGAGACTTATTTGGCCACTTCAAGCCATTATTATACATCTAATGTAAAGACAACAATATCGTTGTAATGATTGAGAAAATTAGAAAGAACACAACATAAGTGGAAAGAATATAAGTCATTAGTTCACAATTCAATAATATTCCAAATAATTTGACAATATTCCAAAATGAACCATTTACCATCTTCTATTTGTTTTCCTCGAACATAGTAAGACAATATTGCAGATTACATTACTTATCCTACAAGCATGAAGCGCCTTCTCAATAAACAACCTGAATAATAAAAACTTACAGAAATCCACTTTCTTTGTATCTAATCTAGCAGATGGGAACGTTATAATTGCAAACAAAACTCTTGACAGCCTTACTATTCTCATAAAAGGCTCTTTCGTCTGCATTCCCAAGCTCTAATCCTATAATGTATGGTCCACTAGGTTATATCCCATTTCACGTGCTTGCGCTTTCAACTTGAGAAAGAGATTCAACTTGTTTTGGCACCCCTACACAATGTAAGCCCTCAACTACAATTTTGAGCATGTAAAAGGGAATTTTCACATTACGATTGTGCGATCCTTTCTATCTCTTTGATAAGTAAGGCTCTAAAATATTCTGTTAGCATCACATGATAACACAATATCAATCTCAAAATCATTATTTCAAGTATAATCTGTCATCCTAATGTCATTGTCATATTCGCCGTTGTGGAAATAGCCATTTATTAGGTTTGTCAAATGATGGAAAGTAATAGGAAACCCTTTTCTCTCCATCTCACCCGATAACTATTCAGCCTTTCTCATTTCATTTGTTGTTCCTTGCATGCAAAAAAAAGAAAGAAATGATGTAGACCACACTGTCCATAGAGACGCCAGAATTCGTGTTCATTAAAAATGTGCATTGCTTTAGAATATTTGCTCACATCACAGTAGCATTGGATAATGGAGTTTAGGACTAAGCACTCAATTTTTATGCCTTTTGAAATCATGAAACCTGAATATCTAAAGTTGAACTCAATCGGCAAATCAAATCTGTGACATCCGGGCTTGAATTCGATGGATTGTGGCAATAATATCGAATCAAAGTAGAATAGGAGCAGAGGTGAACATGGTTCTATAGTAGAATTTGGAACCATTAGAACCAGATCGGTAGGAACCGATTGGTTCCAGGTTCCTAGGAATAGAGGGTAGGTTTCAGGTTCCAAAAATTAGGGAACCTACTTTGACAAGTGGATTCCAGGTTCTAGGTAGGTGGAACCTGGAACCGAAAATCTGAAGCAAGCTTTTATATTTTTTCTTACTATATATTCTGAAGTATTTCATAAAGACGATGATGAGTATGCAATTCGGTACTTTATCATTGACTCTTTTCTTTGTTATTGTTTCATACTTTTCGTGTGTTTAAATATGAGTTATAATTAGTAGATTTTTGTAAGTAGATGATAGTCATTAGATGTAATTAATCACAGTGTTCGTTCAACTAAGAATATATGTGGAACCTAGGTAGAACCTGAAACCGACCCTACAACCTAAGACAGTGTAGGTTCTAAGTTCCAAGGTATGCAGGTTATGTTCTAGGTTCTCAAAAATGAGGAATCTATGTAAATGGGTAGGTTCTAGGTTTCAGGTGGAACCTGTACGGAACCTAAAACCGCTCACCCCTAAATAAGAGAACTTACTGGCTTCTGAGCTTGAAAAGGCAAACAAAGTCCTACTCTTGATGGAAAGTCATGCCATCATAGCTAGTAAGTTCTCCTGTGTTACCTTGATTCGATATTACTACTGTAATCGATCGAATCCAAGATGACTTTCCATCAAGGTAAGTTCTCCTATGCTACCTTGATTCGTTATTACTACTGTAATCAATCGAATCCAAGATAACTTTTCATCAAGGTAAGTTATCTTATGCTACCTTGATTCGATATTACTACTGTAATCGATCAAATCCAAGGTATGAGTTTCCATCAAGATAGGTTCTAGGTTCCAAGGTACGCGGGGTATGTTCCAAGTCATACCATCGTGGCTAGTAAGTTCTCCTATGCTACCTTGATTTAATATTACTGCTGTAATTGATCGAATCCAAGGTATGACTTCCCATCAAGGTAGATTCTTCAAAATATGCAGGGTATATTCTAGGTTCTCAAAAATGAGGAACCTATATAGACGGGTAGGTTCTAGATTCTAGATGGAATCTGTACAAAAACTGAAACCGCTCACCCCTAAATAGGACTTACTAACTTCTGACCTTAAAAAGGCAAACAAAGTCCTATTCTTGATGTAAAGTCATGCCATCGTGGCCATTAAGTTCTCCTATACTACCTTAATTCGATATTACTGCTATAATCGATTGAATCTAACCTCAAATGTCAAAGATTTGATTTTTCGATTGAATTCAGCCTTGGACATCCAAGGTTTCATGATTTCAAAAGGCATAAAGACCGACTGCTTAGTCCTAAGCCCCATTATCCAGTGCTACTGTGATGTGGGCAAATATTCTAAAACAATGTGCCTTTCTAATGAGCACAAAAAATCTGGATCTCAGTGTGGCCTACAACATTGCTTGCTTTTTTGCATGCAAGGAACAAATGATAAAGACTGAATAGTTACCGAGTGAGATAGAAAAGGATTTCTTATTACTTTGCATCATTTGACAAACTTAATAAATGGCTATTTTCACAATGGTGAACATGACAATGACATTAGGGTGGCAGATCACATCTGAAACAATGATTTTGGGATTAATATTGTGATATAATATGATGCTAACAGGATATTCTAGAGCCGATCTTATCAAAGAAATAGAAAAGATTGCACAATTGCAATGTGAAAGTCCTCTTCGCTTACATTGTGCAGGAATGCCAAAGTAAGTTGAATATCTCTCGAGTTGAAGGCGCAAGCACGTGAAGTAGGATATAGCTTAGTGGACCATATATTAGAGTTTGAGAATGCGGGCAAAAGAGCCTTTTTCTGAGGATACTAAGGTTGTCAAGAGTTTTGTTTGCAATGTTAGCGTTCCCCTATGCTAGATTAGATATAGAGAAAGTGGATTTCTGTAACTTACTTATTTGGGCTGACTATTGAGGGCTCTTCGTGCCTATAGGAGAAGTAATGTAATCTGCTAAGAGTAAAATTTACTAGGTTCGAGGAAAATTAAACTATGAGAAGATGGTAAATGATTCATTTTGGAATATTATTGAATTATTTGGAATATTATCGAATTATGAACTCACGAGTTATATTATCTAGCGTAAAGACAACGATATTGTTGTCTTTACGCTAGATGTATATTAAGCTGCCTTTTTTTAGGCCAAAATTGAAATATTACTTAAACAATTTCCCTCAAATTTCAGAAACGAAAATTCCCACTTGAAGCTCATTCTAATCTCCATGTGACTTAAAAAAGAATAAATCATGCTAAAAAAAATTGAGACATAAAGAAATACAATAAAAATATTCAAATATTTGTCATTAAGAAAATATAATGACCCAAAAATTGAACACTATAAATCAAATTTTAGAGAAACTACAATTCCATCTTCACCACCTTAGATCACTTGATCTAGATGAGCGGCTCATTCTAATCCCCTGCCTTCTAATTAAAAGAAAAAATTAAGCTATAAAAGTCATGAATACACCTTATTGTTAAAAAAAATAGCAATCTATAACAAAATGTATGAGATTTTGCACACATCATATTCCAGTATGGAGGGGAATTAGAAGCGAAGAAAGCAAGGATAGTTTTTTTTTTTTTTTTTTTTTCAGTCGGAAGAAGCAACGATAGTTAACAAGTTGTTAAAGAGACAAAAGCTCTACATTACCTCAATCACTACCTTGGCACTAGGAGAATCTGATAAGAGTTGTATACCTATATGATAAGAGTTGTATACCTGTGCAGAAGCAAATTCAAATAAGTTCACAAGTAAACACGAGAGTAAAGAGGAAGTGATGAGGCCACAGGATTACGAAGTCAATTTGGAAAAAAATCTACATTTCTTGCTTGTTTCTGTTTAAAAGGAAAAAAAGGTTTCTTCTGGAGAAGATTGAAAAGCATCCTTATGTTCATACTTAAGATCATCGATTGTTACGATGATTCTCCTCTCAAATCTGTTCTCAAAGCAATATCGTGTCGTCTCAAATACTAAGGACTAAGGCCGTGACTTATGTTATTGCTTCATAGATGAGATGGTGATCATGAGTCAGTCCTAAGAACAAGGATGGAGCTTGCTTATCTAACTGCTTCTTGTTAAGAATTTTAACTCTTCTAATTACTATCATGAAGGTTTACAAAAAAAAAAAAAAAAAAGAGATAAAAGATTTGCAGGGAAGGATTTCCCGTATAAAAGTTCAAAGAGCTTTTTCTTACTTCAATCTGGTTAAAAAATGGCGGAAACAATGAAAAACAAAATATCCTTGCAAATTCATTCATGGAAGCATCTGAAAATATCCTTTGATACCTTTTGACACTTCAAGATAGTTCAAGCCAAACGGAAAAGGATAAACAGAAAAACAAGGCAGAGAAGGACCTTTCCCCTACTTCCGTAGGGATGAACATACTGAAGTTTTGTTTTGATGCCAGACCACCACGAATTTAGAAATGAGCAAACATCTTGAGTAGACATTTTATCAAGCACATTCATCAATCTTAAAATTAACCTAAAATGCAACATGTTAAAAGTTTGAGCAATTTGATTTGACCATTAAAAATAACAATGGGTCGTGCATAATTTTTAGATAGTGTCATTCAAATGTAAACGGCAAAAGAGGGATTCATTAAAAGATACATGCTTTATGCCGAGGACTTTTCACTCCAAGAAGAATAATAGTGTCAGGCAAATCGCATATTTTGTCTTCCCCTCGGCATCTCATCTTGTCCTACTGGAGCTCTGCAATCACCAAAACCCAAGAAGATGATGAATAAGAAGTAGCATATGTAGAAAACCCAAGAAGATGATGAATAAGATGTAGCATATGTAGGTAGCTATCTTTCAACTTTCAAGAAACAAAAAAAAAATATTGAGAGCGAAACCATATCTTTTGACTTTCAAAGTCCCCTCTCCAGAAGCGAGAAGCAGTGCTGAATGCCTTCTGTTGACAAACCTATAATACAAAGATTAAGCATCTACAAGCCACTAAGACGTCGTGGTACTCAGCAATTGTTTTTCATTGTTTACACTTGAATATTGTCGGTATAGATCTAGGTTCCAAAGAAGAGTCCCCCTTTGAAGTTTCCACAGCAACCTCCTAGGAACATCTATAGGACTTATACTGGTCGCATGGTCAGCAAATACGTGCATGCATTAGATTATATCAGAGATTCAACAGGAGAGCAAAGAGTGGATCCAGAGGGGAATGTTAGCTAGCAACTTGACACCACTTAAAAGGTCGAACCTTTAAGGTTAATATCCACGGGGTGTCACACCTGGTGCGACGGAGGGACCAGTTTGGTTTGCCGTGATTATGCCAGTCAATTGTTGAGCGACGGAGCGAAATCAGTGGCTGCGTCGTCAGCCCTATTGGTCGAAGCTCTCAATTGGTCTCTCACCTCGGAATGGAGACCTAAATTGCTCTCTCTCTCCTGAGCAGCCTTAATTTCCCTGAGCAGCTTCCGATGATGCAATCTTTTAGCAAGCAGAACTGGACAGAGAGGGATGTTATCTAGCAACTGGAAACTACTTAAAGGTCGAACCTTTACGGTTAATATCGGCAGGGCTTTCATACCTGGTGCGACGGAGGGATCTGTTTGCCGAGATTACTCCGGTCGATTGTTGAACGGCAGAGCTAAATCAGTGAGCCGCGTCGTCGGCCCTCATGTCGAAGCTCTCAATTGCTCTCTCTCATCTCGGAGCAAAGAAGATGAAGACATTGCTAGAAGCCGCACTGGTACATTCAGCCTCGCAGGCCTCTTTCGCTTCGGCTTCAAAATCGTTGGCGACGTTCCCGAGCCCGAAATCGGGACCCACTCTTCAGAGCTCCTCTTTTCACCCACTTTTTTCCCCAAAACACCCCCTCACCTCCCTCAAATTCAATGACCACCACCACTCGCTAGACTCCTCCTCTGCTCACCGTCACAGGCCTTCCTCCTCGACCCCTCGCAGCCCCACCAGCCCTTCATGCCACCAAAGAACTGCTTCTTCTCCCTCCTCAACGTCGCCTGGAACAATTCCTTCGACAATGGCTTCGATTTCGGCTGCGACGCCGCCGAGTTTTTCGGCTTGGTGCAGGGGAATCAGACCTCGAGCCCGCCGCTTCTGATGGGCGGCTCTGAGCTGGGCTACGGGGAATCTCTACAAGAGGAAAATCTCACCATCGCCAGCCTGCCCGTTCTGTAAGCAAGAAATAAAGACAATGGAACACCTATTCTTACTCTGCACTTGGACAGAAGCTGTTTGGAAGAATCCTAAAATTAACGTACAGATCTCGCGTCAGAATATAGCACGATTCGAGGTTTGGTTGCAAGATATGGTGCTGCAGAATGAGAACTCACCCACCTATTTTTTTTTATCGTACTTCTCACGGAGGGTAAATTTTTGGTGTCGCAAAAAAGAAATTTGGGGTAAATGTGTATTTGAGATTTTTTGTATCCTTTTCCCTTAAAATAATCAATTAGTTTGACAAGCTATAACTCGTGTCATGTTTCTTTTCGTTTATTTGTTTCTCATAATTGGATGGTCCAATCCGTACAAACTTTACATCCAATTTTTCTTTTCACTATTTTTTGTTTGTTTTTCTAGCACCATTAATTGCTGGGCCTCGACGATGCCCAGCAATCGGCCACATGAGGTCAAGCCTCCATCGGTTGCTTGGCGTGCTTGAGATTAAGGAATTTTCATATTAAGGCTTCAAGTTTGACATGGATATTAGGTGATTGTTATTGAAAATATATTTTGATCATTGTTATCACGACATGGGGATCCGACCATCGTGATGCTTCTCCAGATATAACATGTCTATGATACATAGTGATATGCATTTTCTCGCCGTTATAATGAAATTCAAGCGAATCTTACATGATCGAGAAGCGATCCCCATTATTACTAGTCTTTTTATTGAGATTAAAAGGTTAGCACCTTTCGACAAAAAAAAAAAAAAGGGATTGGCACCTTAACTAATTATCTCTTCACTTAAATTTTCTTTCACATGCCACATATTGATGCTAAGTCCACAATAGTAACTCTTTTGCTACATTAAAATTATCTCGATCCCAAGATTTGATATGTCTACAAGCTAAATCACACCAAGTTACCAACTAAACTTCGAAAGCGTTTAGTGTGCTCAATCGGGTTGTTGTGACTTAATTCAATCCCATAAGAGAAAAATTATAATCTTTCCAATGAACTATCGTAAGAGTGTATAAACCGAGGTAAGATGCCGCGATCCTCTTTGTCGATGCGGGTTCAAATTCGAATTCGACATTCCCGCGCAAGTCAAAGGCAGGTTCCAATACCAAACTTTTATAGGACAAGTAACGTGAAGGACCATCAAATAACAAACACGGGACTGTCCTTATTCGGAATTGACCCGCTAACATTTCTCAAAGTTTAACATTACAAAATGCTAAAAACCTCTTTTTGGAAAGGATAATAACTATATCACGGACTGTTCAATACACCGTGGTTGTTCAATTTGAACTTATATGAAAATTATATATATAAAAAAAAGTTGAAATTGCGAAGCGGTGCAAACTCCTTCATTGGCACCAAAAGTATGGCTCTCCTTGTTTTCTTTCTAAATCTTTGCATCTTTCTAAAAGCATGAATCTCCTTGCTTTTTGTTTTTGTTTTTATTATAAACGAGGTGTTCGGGTCAATTTACGCGCACCTCGACTATTATTTGACTTTCCTTGTTTTCTACAGCGGAATTTGAAAGCAGCGTGATTCCGTATGATTCACTAAATAAAGTTTAGAAAATTTGAAGAAAAAATCATTGATTTATTGCCTGTCCCTAACTAATTTTTTTTATTATTGAAACATGTAAATGGTTTTGTTGCACTATCTTAATCTTAAAAAACTTAAAATGGTAAATTTTACTTTCAAAGTATTATTGCCCATTTTTTCGTTTGAAATGATTATAAAAATAAGCAATGTTGGTCCACCACAAATCCCTAAAGCATGATAGTCCTATAGCGACAGGTCATGTTGTTTGTCGTGCGGTCACCTATATAGCATTGATACGACTTGATACGACACGTTAACACATAATTTCTCAAAAATATAGAATTTTGACAAACAAGTTGTATATTGATAATGTATGCATGACGAATGATCATTTTTAAGATTTTATAAATAAAAGAAAAGTTTTAAAAAGAATCTAAATTGAATTTAGGCTAAAAATAAGCATCCCTCATTTTGCGGTTTTCTCTGCTGGCCAGAAAAAAAAGTTTTGTTTTTAACGACAAGGTCGATTTGACAAAAACTAAAAAAATATTGGATCAAAAGTCAATTATTCACACTTGGACACGCGATGCACCCCTTTCCTTTCCGTCAACAATTTCTCAACGCCGTTAGCCCTGGCTGGCGGTTCGCCGCATGGGGAGCCGCGCCTTTGGATGCGACGACGTCAGTCGACTCCGTCCGGTTTTTTACCCCTTCGTGTTCTCTAGGGGAAAATGGATCCCCTAATTACTAAGAATTTATATTAGGAGTAACATAATTTCATCGGACCGTCCATTTTTCATCGGATAATAAATAATCAGTCAAGTCAATTTTCGCGAGGGAAAAAATTTTGAGCGGGAATATTTTTTGGATTGACGCGATGTATTGTTGACTGTCCGATGAGAAATGGACGGCCCCATGGGAGTTATGTCACTCCTAACATGAATTTCAATGTCAGGGGATTCGAATTTAGCCAGGAGATTGTGAAGTTACGTGGTCAATATTTTATCTGAATGCATATGATGCACATGGTAAATTTTGTTTCGAAAAATTGATTCTGATTAAAATGATTTTTTCTGATTTTGTTCATTGATGGGTTTTAGAGAATCAGAATGCGTTTAATAATTGCCCAAAAATTTTATTTTAGGAATAGATCGCGTTTGATAACTTAATAAAATTCCTATTTCAAAAAACTGTTTCTCTTCATAATTTTTTTCATTTAAATCAAATAATTATATAGTTACTTTGTAAAATTTCTTTCTAAATTAAAGACTAATTTTCAATGTGCAATAAAATAATTTAAAATACATTATTTTTTTAGCATGTCATAAATGAAACATAAATTTTAATATAGAGATATGTTTAGTAGAAGTCCTAAAATTTATCGTGAAAGTGCAATCGAGTCTTAAAATTTATAAAAATTACAATCGAATCCTAAAACTTCTCAAATTGATGTAATCAAGTCATTTTTTAACATCGTCAAATTGATTAACGGAAAATGATGACATGGCATTCTAAAATCAAGTTATCTATCTCATGTGGCATTATTATTATTTTCAAATTTTATTTAATTTAATTAAAAATCAAGAAAAGACAAAATTTAATTTTAAAAAGCAATACATGTATATTTATATATAAGGAAGAACAACAGCTGGGCAGGACACGCTAGGGAGGCTAGATCGCCGCCGCCCATCGTCGGAGGAGCCTGTGGAGGTCGCCGGCTCTGGCCGAGAGTGGCCGGCCGACGCCAGCCTCGGGCGAGACCTCTTCAGCCCGATGGAGAAATGGGTTCGGTGCAATCAGAGGAAGAGCTCTTGCACGAGCTCATGTCGAAAGCCAACGAGCACCTTCTCAGCGAGCAGGGGGCCAAATCATCCGATACTCCCAGCTCATCGATCTTTGCCACACCATCTCATGAACATCGACCAAGCCTCGGACGCGGACAAAAATTCTCCAAGCTCCGGAAATCCCTCTGCTTGGCCCTTGCTAACCGAGCTGACACGAGATCGAAGCTGAGATCCCTTGAAGCGCTGAGAGACTGCGACGAGGCGCTCGCAATCGAGAGCTCCCATTTTAGAGCCTTGGTCTGCAAAGGTAAGATCTTGTTGATCCTTAGCAAGTACTCGGGCGCCCTCGAGTGCTTCAAGTTTGCCGCTTCGCTGGATCCTCAGGTGAGCGGGAACAGCGAGACTCTAAATGCGTGGTTGGAGAAATGCAAGATGCTCGAGTACCAATCTCGGACAGGCAATTGCGATCTCTCCAACTGGGTCGCGAGCGGGTTCCGCAAAGAAATTCCCGAGCTTGCAGAGTATATCCGGCTAGTGCAAATCAAGAAATCGGAGATAAGCGGGTGAGCGCTGTTCGCCACGAAGAACATCGACGCATTTGAACCCAGATTTGGGTTGAGGAAACCCAGATCTGGGCGAGCCGGGCAGGAGACGGTCGGCCACCCTTGGCCATGGTCAGCGACCTTCGCCGGCTCCTTCAGCGATGGCGGCGGCGGCCTAGTCTCTCCGGCGAGGCTTGTCCAGCTGTTGTTCTTCCCTTTTTTTCGTTTTGTTTTTGTTTTTTTTAACCTTTTCTTGATTTTTTTAATTAATATAAATAACATTTCAAAGCACAAATAATAATAATAATAATGCTACTTAGCAGATAGAAATTAATTTTTAAAAAATTACATTATTATTTTTCATTAGTCAACTTGTCGGTGTTAACTAAAATAATCAATTACATCAATTTGATAAATTTTAAGACTCGATTGCAATTTTTATAAATTTTAGGACTCAATTATAATTTTAAGATAATTTTTGCAACTTATATTGAATATATATATATTTTTAATATATGATGTTTGAAGTTAAATTAAAACATGAGATAATTTCTACAGTAATAATTTATTTTTTGTTTAAGACTCCGTTTTTCACGGACTTAATTTCCGGTACTTGGAGAGTGGAAAATCGATAGTCAATGAAAAATATTTTGCGGTCAACAGAAAAAGACTTCTAAAATTGAGGAAAATGATTTCCTTTACTGAGAAATGGAAATCACCCCCTCCATCTCGGCTTCTCTCTACCACCTAGGTTTCGATTCATCTATCTCTCCTCAATCCACGTTCTCTCATCAGCCCTTTCTATCTCGTCGTTCTCTCGCCTCCATCCCCATTCTCTATCCTCGTTGTCTCTCCTCCATCCCCAATGAATCCTGGTATCATCGTCTCCATGGCGAGGCCGAGGCTCGCCTCGCCGTTCTCGAGCTCGACCGACTCTAGCAACCTCGCCCACCGCCATGAGCGTGTGCCAGTGGAGCCATTCCTCGACGCCGCCTAATCCAGTGCCAAGGTTGCCTCTGCTTCAATTTCCTTGCTCGCCAGCCGTGGCCACTCGCGAACGGCCGAGCCTGGTCGATTCTCGAGCTCGCCGGCCTGCGTCACGAGTGTCAACAGTTCAGTTTAGTTCAGTTTTTCAAATAACTGAATTAAAATCATTAGCATTTGTGTCTGAACCGAACCATTCCTCGCATGAACTGTTGATAACCGAAAAATCCAATTCGATTCAGTTATGTTTGGTTCAGTTATTTTTTCAATGAAGCTCGAGAATTTCAGGCCGCCGCCTCCTCCTCCTCCTCCGCCTCCCTCAACTTCAACAATTTCAGCTTCTCCTCCAATTCCTCCTCCCTCTCTGCCCGCCGCCACCCCTCCTTCTCCAAGATCAAGCATTTCTTGCCCGACAGCCCCCTCATCTACACCCTCCCCAACCTCCGCCTCACCACCAACAACTTCCTCTCCGGCCGCCTCTCCTCCTCCTCCTGGCGCTGCACCCTCCGCGGCCGGGACGTCGCCGTTTTCCAACGCCGCCTCAGGCGACCCCTCGACCTCCCCCAGCTCAGCCGCGGCCTCTCCGCCATCACCAAGAGTCGCCACAACAGCTTGATCAAGCTTTTGGGCGCATCAGTTTTCGAGAACTTTGTCTACTTGGTCTACAAGTTCGTCCCGGGCGCGAATCTGTCCGATTGCTTGAGGCACAGGGTGAATCGGGCGTTCACTGTCCTCTCGTCCTGGGTATCCCGGATGCAGATCGCCGCCGACCTCGCCCACGGCCTTGACTACATCCACCACTGCGCGGGCTCCTCCAACGGTGGCGGCAGCGGCTCTGGGTTCATCCACAACCGCATCAAGAGCTTGAGCATCATCATGATGGAGCCGTCGCTGAACGTGAGGATCTGCCATTTTGGGACCGCCGAACTGTGCGGCGAGGCAGCCGAAGAGGAGGAGGAGGAGAGCGTCTCCGAGCTGAACCAGGTCAGTGCCGTGATCTCCAAGCTGTACTTGGAGTCCAAGGCGTGGGCTGAGAAGTTTGGCTTGGCTGTGGATTTCTCCATCTCCATGGCACATCGGTGAGACGTAAAGGTCGAAATCTCTCACAGATTTGTCGGTCTTTCGGCTTTTTGGCTTTTGGGCTTTTGGGCTGCTATCAGTTTGTAGCTGAACTAAACTGTATTTGAACCAAAAAGATCTGAATTGAATTTTTTTAAAGGTTTTTTTATTAACTGAATCGAAAATTGAACTGAACTAAAAATGTACGAAATTTCAATTCAGTTCAGTCCAGATTTCGATTCAGTTTATAGTGCAGTTTTGACACCCCTAATGGCCGATGGTATGGAGGAAAGAGCGACAGAGGAAAGAGGAAGGAGTGGCGTAGGAAGGAAGGAGGAGGAAGAAAGAGAAAACAAAAAAAAGAAAAAATTAAAAATTTATTTAAAAAATTAACAAAAAGAATTCGAAAAAATGAAAAAAAAGTAAAAAATAATTTAAATTATATTTAAAAAATAAAAAATTCATGTATGATAGAAATTGATTTCGTTACCAAACGACGAAAAATATTTTTCAATGTGTTTTCAGAACTCAGTCAAACATCGAAAAATATGGTTATTTTCTTAGAAAATGACTTCCTGAAAATCATTTTCCAGAAATGCTTCATTTTTTGCGAAACAAACGGAACCTAAATGTTGCTCTGTTCAAAATACATACAAATATGGCAGCCGAATAACTAAATTATCCATTAAAAAATAAATAAATTATCCTCTTTAATACGAAGTACAAGTACTTCATTATCATTTTGTAACTTATGTCTAAATCCAAGCGGGTATATGATTCCAGCTCCATATGTAGATAATCACATTTTATGACGCACGGTTATGAGTATATATATTATCATCGCATGCTAAATGCTCTCATCTTCTGCGACGTTTTTTGCAAAAGAGTTTAAACTGTGAAATCTAGGAAATTAGGGCCAAATTTATGAAAATCAAGTCAAACTAGCCTAATTTAACCTTATTCTTCTTTTAGATATTTTTCATTTTTTGTGATTTTTTTTTTAAAATTTCATTTTTTTTTTCTATTTTTATTTTTATTAGGTTGAGGGAAAAATAACGAGAAAACTGAAAATGAAAATTGAGAGATGTTGGATTTAATTTTGATTTGTAATTCTCAAAAATGATTCGTTTTTTTAGAACCAACTTTTTTTTTTTGATTTTGCTCTAAAATTGATTTTGATTCTCTAAAACATATTTACGTTACCAAACATGATTCTCATCTTCTTTTTTTTGTTCACAGAATCATAATATGAGAATGGTTACTATGCAAGTCGTAATCACATGGAGAACAGAAAACTTTATTTATTATTTTTGAGGTGGCCTAAAAGATTGGCATTTTCCCAAATTACCCCAGGCTTGTGAGTCTCTTTTGTCGACTGCATGTCAAAAGCTCGGACACGCGTAGACTGTGTGTCGGTAGCGAGTTTAAGACCATGGGATAAACATAGAGTACACTTAAATAGAAACTCGTTTCGGTCAATTGTTTCAATACAACTAACAGACTACAAAAGATTGAAGTTTAAAGCCCGTAGAGCAATACTTGCTAAAATAAGCAAATTGAGCAGCTGATCAAACACTAGAACACCCGCATCCAGGGTCTGACTCTCGTACAACGATCAGTAGCATATCAAGATTTAGTTAACTTAAAGGCCACGACTTGAGCATGGTATCATTTGAACTTGAGTATTGTGGAGCATCTGACCATGCCATTAATCCACGTAGGCAACCAAAGCACCAGATTCAAGAAGCCTGGACTACGGTACCACCAACTTTCATGCTGAAGTTGTTATGACACCTCGTTTGACAAGTGGACTATTTGCTTTTTATATTTATTAAATTTATGTCTCGAATTTGAGCTCAGTATATCAAACTCGGTCTGAATTGATTTGCGGTTTCGAAAATAGCTCAACCGTTGGAATCCACTATCTATTCACGTGGAGTCAGGCCAAGTTTTGAAAAGAAAGCCCACGTTTTGATATATAAACTTGGTGGACACTTCTTTTTGCCAGCTAAACAAGTAAAAAAAATCGTTGGTGGCTGGACGTCTATATCAGGAAAAGAAATTTCTCCAGCTGGATTTGGATTGCTTTGACTCTTGGTGAAAAATGATACAGTGGAATTCAATAATAATATCGGTGAACGGAGTTTTTAATGACCGAATCACATATATTTATGTTCGATTTACTTTATTCATTCTGTCTATTTATGTGATCGATTATTTGGTTCCGCGCAACAATATTCATACGATCTCCCTCCATTTATCAGTTTAAACTTTTAAGTTGAAATTTCTGAAATTTTCGGAAGGATAATGAAGTACACGCGTAACTAGCAATTGCCGAGCCGTCCAAACAAACTCTTTATTTTTAGCCAAAATCGTCTGAATTCTCAATCTCTCTCCCTTTCAAAGGACAACGGACAAGCCCTCTAAATTTGTCGCTCATAAATAATGGCATATACATATATATATATATATATATATATATATATATATATATATATATATATATTTGCGCGAAATCTATTGGTGGTCGATTTCACTTAGGAAATCGTAACGTCGTCGGTGGTGGCTAAGCTCGACGGCGGCTGAAAGTTGAAAAAGATGCTACCCTGTCGACAGCGAGAGATATCACTGGGCCTGAACAGGTCCAGTCTCTTTCAAGCCCGTCCAACAAGGACGCTGATCGTTTGGGCAATGTTATAATTACACTGCGGTGGCTCTTTTTTTCTTTCTTTATTGATTTTCATACAAGGATAAATCTTTATACTTTTTTTACAATTATTAAATAATACACGTCGCGCGGTGTCAAAGTTAGGCCATCTGTAGCAAAGTTGTTCCTTCTTCTTGCTTCAGGGTTCGATCATGGGGAACATCAGAAGCAAGCCAAAGTTGATAAAGCGGAGGAGAGAAGGCCGCAGAATTAGGACAAGGGCAAGTTTTCCAACACAAAGCCAGAGACTGGCTTAGGAAAAAGTGTCTTGTATTTTTTTTTTTTGGGGTAACTACTGTGAAAAAACCTACGGCAAATTTACCCTTTCTGCTAAATTGAATTAATATCACGAAAAACCTCAAAATGATACATATGTAATAAACAGAGGGCAAAAACCTCAAACTGATATACGCGTCAACTGTCACACGTCATTTAAAAAAAAAAAACGTCACGTATCATCCAACTCATTAATTTGACGATAAAAATTTAATGAATACCGACGAAGTATAAATTTGTCACAAGTATACCAATTTAAGAGAAATTTATAACAATTGTACCTGTTTAGGGTTTTTGATGATAAAAAAAATAGTTTGGAGCAAATTTATCACATGTGTACCAATTTGAGGTTTTTCAGTGATATAAACCCTAGAATGTTGTGATGCCTATTTACAATAATAAAATCTCTTGTGCCTCATCATGCTGCTCGTTTGAATGGTCGAAAATCGTGTGTTCTTAGGACGTTGTAATGTCAAAAGCTCAAAGCATATGTCGTTGTATTGCTCGCCTGAATAGCCTAAAATACACATTCTAAGGCCACCAATAATGCCGAAATAAGACCTCGAGTGATAGGATATGTTGTTGTGTTGACGAAATGTCACTAGATAATTATGCACTTTAGTGGGCAGTCATAATGAATAGGTTCGGATGACTGAGATAGGGTAGGGTTATATTTAGTAGGCAGTCATATTGATTTGGGTAATACTGTGAAAATCAACTTGCTATTGGCTCTGTTTTGATATTTTGTGGAGAATCAACCCAGAAGAGCTATGGATTTCTGCTGGCGAAGGATCACATGTGCAGCAGGTTGTGAAAGAAAAACCAGATAATTCACAAAGGGAGGGGAATCTTACTGCTCTTGCTGACTTCAACATATTTCCTGGCGATACACTTTGGTTGAGGGATTCAAAGATCCATTAGGGTCGACATATTTTGCATTAGGCATTTACTGATTTGTTGTCGTCTTCATTTCCTTTTGGCAGGTGTGACTTTAGGTTGTCCTCACTGACATTCGAAGCTTGTTTCTAGGAGTATGTGATTCTTCATGTGTACTGTTGAGTGTAAGTTTTATCAGATGTCCAAGATTTTTGTAACACCATCAATTCTTCTGGCTGAATTCATTTTCTGAGGCAAAAGAGTATCTTTCTTAAAGGTAATTCTCTCACATATAGAAAACATGATGTTTCTATGCCAGACTATATGCCTGAATATAAGTTCTAGCTATGATATGGAAAAGATCGTCCGAGTCCCAGTTTGATATGATTTACATCTCCAGGAACAGAAGTTCATTGTTGCTGCTTCATTTGATTTATTTCCTCCATATAACAAGCTTGACAGATGTGAATTCTGACCACTTGAAATTCTTATCCCCCTTTTTGAAAGAGGAGAGATGGTTTGAAAGAGAATCTACCAAATGTTCATTTTGAGATGTAATTGTGGTTGATGGTCGATTTCATGAAAATGATATTGAGGCATATTTTCTTTGAAAGTTTGTTTTCTCGTCATGCAAGATTTATATGATAGTACTCTGAAAAGGTCACTGTTATTTGTGCTCAGTCAGGGATAAGGCTGCTGGAACTTGATTGATATCCAACATCTCGTGCAAGGGAAGAGATCCATTTTCAGTATCCACTTACTAGAGTGAGGGGTCCAGGGCATTGGGAGAAGAATGGCATCCTCTCAGTTAGATCTGCCTATCATCTCCACAGGAAATCAGCTTCCTTGAAGTCTTTGCAGTTTCCAGCTCTATGCATTCTAGGATTGCAACTGGCTGCCTCAACATCCTGACTTGGATCACGTGTTCCAAATAATGATACACCTGTTCTATCTTTGTTTTCCACTGAGGATCAGTTGAATCAATCTTTTATGTTATAAGAGTTCTATCTCTGTATTCTGCCTTCTGTTTTGATTCCTTGTCCTGTGGTTGGCATCCTAACGTACCTCACTAATATGTCTCACATGTCAACGTTTGCAGCACCTCTTTGGAGCTGGAAACAATGATGAGACGAGCGTGTAAATAGGAACCATCCATTCATAGTAACAAAGTGAAACAATGACGAGAACTCCTAAAGTTGGACGTTTCAATTCTTATAATGACAGATTTTCTTCAGGATTCGGCAAGAGTTCAATGTTACACAGTATAACGCTACTTGTCCTTCCTTTATGTATTGGATTATCTTCTAGGGCATTCTCCAAGGTTTCTACTGTCGATTCCGAATGCACTTTACCAATAAGATAATGACATTCAGCTTCATCAATTCAAATTCTAGCTCAAACAACAGTAGCACGGTACCTCCTTCGATGAAAGCGAGATAGTCCTAACTTCACAATTACATACTGCATTGCTCATGTAAAAGAGCAGTTCCTTTTATTTTCTTTCTCACCTACATTGGGAGGAGACCCACCCACCCCCCCCCCCCCCCCCCCCCCCCCCCCCAAAAAAAAAAAAGCCACCCAACTGACCCCCGACCCGACCCTCTTTTTGTCCAGTTGATATTCGGTTTGGGTCAGGGTCGGGACGGGTAATGCAAGCAGCGCTTAAGGGTCTGGTCGGTTTGGTAGTATATAAACCCTACCCTACCCATTGACACCCCTAATTCTCTGTAGTACACTATCATCCTGCAAGCACTGTCAATAGTGAAAGTTAAGAAGAAGCATTCCAGACAACTCTGTCAACTTATTACTCTCTTGGAAGGATATCGCCATGTAGAGCAGTTTGAATTTGGACCCAATAATCAGATCTTGCAGCAAGCCAATCCCACTACTTCAGCATTAGTAGGGACACCAAAATGAAATTCTTTTGAAAAAATCAACCGACTGAAGCCCCAAATGGATACCAGGGATCCAGCCACAAGAAGGTACGTTGTCTGTTCCCAATGATATAGTTGATTATAGGCTTGAACTCATTCCTCAAGAAACTTCCTCCATATATACGATGAAGAAGTAGAAGAATGGATCCGCCACAAACTCTGCTGTTGTCAGAGGTATTCTTCTGTCCAAGCAATCCAGAAAGAACACGAGTCGATAAGGATTAGCCAAAAGTAGTGTCATAAACAGCAGCCTCGTTCCCCTTATTAGCCAGTTCTAAACCCGGTCCACCCTGTTTTCTTCTGAAGCAAACTTCAGTCCACTTTACGCTAGCCCTAGTACCTTTCTTCTCAGAAGCAGTTCATAAGAAAGAACGACACAACATCTTTCAATCTATCTGATAACCTTCTTCGATAAGATGACATACACTAACAGTAAGAGACAACATTATAGAGGAGCAGCCTAATTAATTGAAGTCTTCTAGCAAAAGAGAGCCTTCTAGCGCTCCAACTATTTATAAATGCTTGGTATTCTCTTGCAAAAGGTCTTACTCTAAAGGTAGATCTCATTCTGAAAGACCTATGACTAGATAATTCGTCAGGCGTATTACTGTGGGTCGGTAAATGTTGTCTCTCGATACCCCTCCTGTCAGGGTAAGTGAGTCCGCTTGATCTTGGAGCACAATGAATGGTGTTTCAGTCAGCCCTGCTAAGCTGCTTCAGACATTCTTGATAGTACTTGAATGATTAATCGAGAAATGTAGGGAGAGAAAGGATGCCCCTCTCTGAAGCCTTTTACCCCCGCAAAATATCTTTCATTCCTCCGTTTGTAGGAATAGAGAAAGAAGGAGATGTCATGCGAATACCAACTCGTTCAGTGAATCTGCTGGGGACCCCGACGCCGCCATGATATTGAAATTGAAAGGCTTAAAGCATAGAAACAAAGGCCTTAATGAGATCAACTTTTATGGCACATCGAGGGGACTTTTCCCTCTGATAATGATTTACAACCTCGTGTGCAAGTAGCATGTTACCATTAGTTTTACATAAGTCACATTGATTCAATCTCGCAGAAGAAGGCAAGACAGTTTTCGATCCATCGTCAAAGATTTTATTAGCACACTGGTAGATCATATTGCAGCAAGAAGATGGGCCTACATTCTATCATTTTTGGAGTGCTGGATATCTTTGGAACCGGAGGAATCTCTTTCGAGTTCGATACATTGAGCAGCTGAGGATCCTTATAGAAAATTTAGAACAGTACTTGTGAAGTCGTCACCAACGATGTGCCGAGATTCCTTAAACAAGTGGGAAGGGCAGGACCAGGACTCTTACCTCCGTTGATGGACCATAGGGCTGCTTTAACTTCCTCAGCAACTGCCGGAGAACCAAGCATAATCTTCTTCCAGATATATGAGAATCCAACGTCTGAGACAATTATGAGATAGAACCAACTGCGACCAGTATGATCTGTTCGTGCTTTCGCAGAACTGTACCATCTTGCGATGTTAAGGATCGAATGGCATGCCTAGAATATCTTACCGTCACTACACTAAGTCTTGACACTCATGGTGTGCAGTAAGTCTTGATACTTTATGATGTGTAGTACCATTAGTCATACATTGTAAAGGTTCTATTTTTAGCTTTTCACCTCCTCAAACATCCAAGCAAATTAAAGCATAAGCTTGAGCGGAAATCGGCGGCGGGATAGCAAATTTTGCAGTAGAAGTCGGAAATACATGAGACCACTCGTCAGGAATCAATACCCTGTCATGTTTTCCACCTATTATAGGGAAAACACCGCCAATAATCATAAACTATGCTCTCTGTGACGCTTCTATCCTACATTTTTTCTTATGACACCAAAGATCTCAAACTTATACTCATGTGACATATTTACTCCAAACATTTTTTCATGATATAAGAAATCCTAATTTTATACATTTACTCAAAATTATCTTTTTGTGACACAAAAAACCCCAAACTTATAGGCAGGTCACACATTTACCCTAAATATTGAGGTAAATGTGTTAAATGGATACAAGTTTAGTGTTTAATGTCGCAAAAAAAAGTTTGAAGTACATGTGTCACACTGATATGAGTTTGGGATAAATATCTCACATGGATAAAAAGTTTGGGATTTTTTGTGTCACAAATTTTTTTTTTTAGGGTAAACGTTTCACAGCGAGAAAAGTTTAGAGTTTTTTTGTGGCTTTTTTCCCGCTATTAAATCTCCGAGTCCTCTTGAAACCTTGTTGACCATATGATTGTATTCCAAGTGAAATAGTTCTCTTACTAATTTGCCTTACCTTCTCAATGTTCTCATCCATTCTATTTTCTTTTATCTCTGTACACCAGCTCAGAGTTTGTCTCGAGTTTTACCTGATGTATGAAGTTAATGACGTATCTGGAATTTATCTAAACAAAATGAACTTCTCTTGTTAAAAACAATAAAGGAAAATCATTCAAGTCCATAATTCTTTTATAAGGGAGAATTGGGTGATATCCCCTCTCATTTAGCTTAATTACAATTCAATTATTTGGGAAGCCATGCCAAAATTTATCCCCATGGTGGCTTAAGTGGTAAGTTGAGCATGCCTGTCCTTCTCGCTTCAAGGCCGGGTTTGAATTACCATACTGACGACCTCTAGAGCACAGACCTACGTGCCCTCGGTCATTTTTTTTTTTTTAACGATTGTAGAACAAAAAAAGGACATAATTGCCGCATCCAATGGAGATTAATCGGGTGCTCAAAGAGTTTCGAAACCCGGACGTCCTTCTAGAGAAAAGAGACGGACTAAATTTTAGTTTTGTGAAGCACATTAATAACAACTTAGTCTGAAAGATAAGGTGCTTGTCAAACCCCGAATATTGCGAGCCCTACATGGGATTAGTCGATATTTGATAGTACTGGAAATTGAACCCAATATTATGGGACCCAAATTGGACGGATCGATGAAGCAGAGTGGACTCGACCCCAAAGGCAGGCCAAAAATAAGCTTTTGGGGCTCGCTAGTTTACGCTGACTTACAATAGGGAAATTATACAAAACTTGTCCGAACTTCAAAGGTAGTACGTGAGATGATTGCCCCCTAAAGTCTCAATTTGTTATGCAATATCCTCATGGACCTCCATTATTTCCTGGCAATTAACTCGCCGTCCCATTAGGATGTGCGACGCATATGAATTTTAGGGGGTAAATGTGTATTTTCGTCTCATTTTTCGGATCGAAATCTCTCTTTTGTAATTGATTCCTATAAGAGAAAAAAAAAAGAAGGAAGAAAATTTGTTAAACTATCTTGTTTAGTTCGGTCGGAGAGATTACATTTGTCAAATTTGTTCAATTGTATCTTAGTTGATATTTAATTTTTCCTACTATTAGAATCTAGTTATACCCCGAAATGTAGAACAAATCGACAATCCTACGTCCAATCCATTCCAATAGCTGAGGAGTTGGACTTGGGCTTTTTCTTTTCTTTTTCTTTCGGTGTTGTTCTGAAGTTTCCACCTTGGCCCCTCTCTTTCTTTCATTCACACGCCATGAATATTCTTTTGTGCTCTCTCCGCAAGCTTCACTCGTGATGGTGAATACTATACGATGATTTGTGTGAAAAGCACCTAAGCAAGTTTGATTTAAAAAAAAAATGAAATTGTGCGTGTACTTACAGACATGAACTCTTTTCCATAGTCATTTAGAGATCGATACGAGCACGGTAAACTATTTTGTGGGGATTAGTCAATTATTCGAAAGTTTGTTAATGACAACTTCGATTTGAGAAATAAGAACCTCCAGCCCGATAGTATAAATTTTTTTTAAGATAAGAGCGAGTTGCTTTGCTAGTCTTATCCATGTTTTACTTATGTTAACATGAGACTTTCTTTTTTTTTTTTTTGGTTAAAGTTTTATCGAGTTTGGTTTGGTTTTTATCGGCTCTTGATGCGATAACCCGGCACCCAATCGACAAACTGATAGCAAAAGGATCCTCTCACCTAAACTAAGTACGTAACGAAAATATTCTTTTTACTTGCTTAATCAATAATACGCCATACTTCCAACAAATCCATATACCAAAGACTAATGTTGCTAAACTCCATTAACTGTTAAAAAAAGTAAAAAAGTTGTTCTTTGTAGAATCGACCCTCGTTCGTTTAATTTTGAAATTGAAGTCTTTGATGAACAATTGCAACACGGTTATAAAAAAAAAAAAAAATCATTTTCGGCGAAAGACAGTACCAAAACTAGACCAGTCAATCCTAGCTAGTCAATATATTCATATGAATTGCTCAAGATTTTTTCCTTTGAACCTACAAAAATACTTTCCGTTGACGTGTTGGTTTCTCACCAATCATCCTCTGGACCCGTCCCCCAACCACCATGAACTCCTCCTTGGCGATGATGACATTCTCGGTGGTTGCTGAGAAATTTAAGACAGCACTTGACTTTTGACCATATAGGAAATTCAACAAAACCCCAATCCCTAGTCAAAGTTGTCGTGAACGAAACATGGAAGACGCAAGACGCCGCACTCCTTCCGCCCCCCGCGAAAGGGTCGATGAAGTATCGAAATCGAAGCTGAAAACCCTGGAACACTCGCCCTTCAAACTATCTGGATTGACGTGTGATTCAGCATTGCAACTTTAGGGCAACCCAAGAATCAAACCAACGTACCAGAAGCTGTGTTCCGAGCTTAAATGACTCCCGAGTTCAAGCTCAACGGTGACAGGGATCATACCGTCCATCTGTTCTTCGTCACGCCTCATTCGACGAATGATTCGATAAATGAACCCTTTTTCCCTCCCCGAGATTCGAAGTAACGAAAGGGGTTGACTCCAAAACTCATTCCTAGTTCCCCCCATAAAGTATCTGCTTCCAAGATGGTGTTATCGCTGTGATAATCTAAGTCCTCGGGTCACCTTTTAATCCCATCGTCTTGCGCTCACATGTTCGCGGTACGTAAACCAAACTACCGGCGTACTCTCTTGGAGAATCACGCGACGATGCTCATGTAATGTCCATGACGGGCGAAAGAAAAGTTATCCGCGCGCAAATACGTTTTCGAGCCTTAATTAGAGGTTTTTTTTTCCCATTTATCAAAGTTGAACCTTCTCTTATTTATGTTTTCAGTCAAACTCAGTCTTAAGTCAGGTGTTCATACACCCCCCCCCCCCCCCCCCCCCCCCAAAAAAAAAAATAATAAAAAAGACACTTTATAAAACTTTGTGGGTGGATTGATATCCTCTTTTGTTTTTGAAAGAGATCTCTCTATCCTGAAAAGCCTAAGCACGATCTACATCCTTGTGCTTTAATGTAGGGATCCCATAAGACTTTAGTCAACAACAAAAAATACACTTATTGCTTCAGAGAATGTTCACACGATTTATGCATTATTTGATCTTGTCTAAAGCAGTTCGAGCAAATAAGGTTGTGTGAATGCTCTTTTGCTTCAAATCCGTACCTTCAATAGGCAATTATTGACCAGGGGACCATTAGTGTCACTCCCCATCGTGATTTCTTTTACTTTATGTACTTTATCCTCTTAATTTTTTTTTTTGTTTTAGGAGAATCTTCTGCAATGTAATTCCAGAATAGGGTCAATTATTGCGGTAAAAAAAATCAAGAAATCCTCTTCTCAAAGTAGGTTTCTTTTACAGCAAAGGGGCCCGAACAATCACAACCCACTTAGAGAATTAGAATGGGTTGACCCCATAAAATTGTTTATTGAAGTGATTTTGTATCCGATACACTTGCACCCCAATTAACTTTTGTTTAGTGAAGCTAGGACCTTTAATGATGGAGATGTCGCCAGTCACGTGTACATATAATAAGAGATAGCATCACAACGGATTCCCGACTTTTCTTCTTGAAACACAAATGCGCCGATCTTCTTTTTCGTCTCGCATATTATCGCATCGGATTTTTCGACGGCCATTATAGACGACGATGTGCCGAAAAATACTTTTGAGTTGCTTTCGGAAATTAGGATTTTGGGGTATTGGCATGACCTAAAGAATTTAATGTATTGACGTATTACAAGAAAGAGCTTAGAGTACTTTGTGGGATTTGTCAATATGAAAATTTGTGGTATAATGGGGTTGGCTATATGCATATAATAATGCTTCATCGTGGCGATATATTCAAAACTCGATGAATTTGTTAAGATATGTATTAGGGATGATTGGTCCCAGGATGGATGATTTACACCTTAGAATCGAAAACCATTCGCTAAAGATCGGTTTTGCAAAACGCAAACCGTGAACTAACCGCTTCTTCTGTGAATCGTGAACCAACCGAACTATCGATCTGGTCCTGTCCGGTTTTCGGATGTATTCCGGTTACGTTTCTACATAGTTAAAAAAAGAAAAAAAAAAAAAACGTGAAGGGCTACAGTTCCAACCAGGCGCAAGCAGCCACAGTAATCATCCAGACCATTTCCATTTCTCCACTTCACGAAAATAGGTGAGGAAACAAAGCTTCTAAAGGAAATTAAAATAGCACTTGTTCCACCACACAACACGCTAGGACCCAAACAACCTTGAGAATGAACATCGTTTTGGCCTTCTTGAATGACAGCAGGCATTATCCAACAGCTCTGACAAGATTTTGGTCATTTTAGATAGGGCCAATACTACTCCTTCCCTTTGTCCGAAGGAAAACACAAATTGGCAGACAAAAGAAACAAGGAATAAAATAGAAGTGAGTACAAAAAAACAAACAAGATCAACATTCGAGTTTGACAGAAACAGGTTAAAGATCATTACTCCCTGATGATTATGCTCCAAGGAAGCACAAGGACAAAATAAAAGGACTCGGTGCTTTTGAACAGAGGATGTGAATATTCATGGGAAAACTGAATACAGAGAAGGAATACGGAGGATTAAATAACATAAGGCCGGTTTGGTTGGACTGGTTGGATGGTTTCATCCAAAATCGAGAAACCAACCGTACCTGCCGGTTCCAAAAAATTGAAACTAGGAACCGAACCGCACTCGCTGATTTTCATCTAAAATCAGCCGGTTGGATACGGTCCGATCCGGTTCGGACGGTTCATGATTTTTTTGTTCACCCCTAGAAAGTATTACATGATCTTGCTATGGGAAAGTATCAAAAAAGTATTAAACAAATTGTATTAGTACTAATTCAATCATAAAATCCTAAATCTTTTTATATTAGGTCCATTGGACCAATTTAGATAAAAAATTACTAAATTGGACAACGGCTGCCCAGGTAGCATAACTGGTGCTGACATGGATAATTTTTAATAATATCTTATTTTTTATTTTCATTTTTCTATCTTTTTGCGCACGCTCTCTCTTTCTCATGGCCTTTACCTATCAGCACAAGCCTGTATCGACCCATGGCCGGCGAGGGTGAGCACTAGAGAGGCTGAACCTCGCTAGGCATTCACTCTCTCACTCTCTCTCTCTCTCTCTCTCTCTCTCTCTCTCTCATGGTCTTTGCTGATCAGCACAAGCCTGTGCCGACCCATGGCTGGTGAGGGCAAGCATTGGAGAGGCTGAACCTCGCTTAGGCTATCTTAGGTGAGGTAGCTCTAGCCCAAGTGAGGGTCGGCCTCACCCTCATCGGCCATGACTCGACACTAGCCTGTGCTAGTCGGCAAAGGCCATAGAAGAGAGAGAGAAAAAATAAATAAATAATTAAGATATTATTAAAAATTATTCACGTCAATGTCAGTCGTGCCACGTACAATGGCTAGTGTCCAAGTAAGTAGTTTTTGACATTAATTGGCCAAATGGACTGAATTGATATCAATGTGAAAAGTTTAGGACTAAATTGATCAATTAAAAGATTTAAAATTGAATTGACACGAATACAATATGTTTAAAATCTTTTCGGTACTTTTCCCTCCTACCATATATAGAAGTCACATTTTATGAACAAAAAGACGGAGCCACTTAGGGCCTACATGATAACTATTCTAGTTTTCTGATTCTATTCCCTAGAACAAAAAAAGATGAGAACCTTGTTTGGTAATATAAATGATTTTGATTTTGATTTTGTTCCCAAAATCAATTTTAGAGAATCGGAATCGGTTTGGAGCAAAAATGAGAACAAAAAAAAATTATTCTAGAAAAAAATCACTTTTGAAAATCACAAAATAGAATGAAGTCATTTTTTCCTTGACCTAAAAAAGAACATCGAGGTCTTATTAAAAAAAAAAAGATAATAAAAAAATTGAAAAAGATTGGAAATTTTCTAAAAAATCACAAAAAAAGTTGAGAAAATCTCTAAAAATAGAAAAATCTTAGATTACGCTAATTTGACCTCATTTTCATAAGTTTGGGCATAAATTTCTTAGATTTCATAGAATTTATTCTTTTTTAGAAAAATCATAAGCACCTTTGTAATTAAACACGAACCGCATTTTTCTAAGTTCTTAGGGCTTCGTTAGGGTCTTATGATATGATTCATCAATATCATGATTCCTTGATTGTATACTTGATTTCATTGATTATGATTTGGGTAGGTTTATGTACTTTAAACTTAGTCCAATTTTAGAATTCTAGTTTTAAAAAATTCTGAAAAAAGACAAAATAACTATTGTGAACACTTAGCAAATTCTCGTTCTTAAGTTTTGGATAAATTAAGGCTAAGATTTGATTTTCTTGAACAAAAAATGCACACCGATGCAGGATAGTGCAGTGCATTTTCTTTGCAGAAATAAGGGTATCGCTCGTGTTGGTTATCTGCTTGCTAAAAAAATGGATAAAACCTCAAAATAAATGGCAAGAATAACTTGTGATAATTCTTGATATTTATTTTTACATTTCAATATGCAATATATTATATAATAGAATCAATATGAATCAATCCTCTATTAATTGGAAATATAATATGAAATTTCACAAAGTAACTGCTTAATTATTTGACTTAAATGATAAAAATTAGGAAGAATAATTGTTCCCGAAAATAAAAATTATGTGCATTTACTGAATACATTTATGTTTCAGAAATAAAAATTTTATGGAGTTATCAAACGCGTTATAACTCTTTAAAATTCATTCAGGGAATAGAATAAAAAAAAGTCATTTTAATCATAATCATTTTTCCAGATCGGAAGGGTTGCCCATGTGATAACTATTCTGGTTTTCTGATTCTTTTTCCTAGAATAATGCGAATGCTGTTTGGTAACGTAAATGACTCTGGTTTTGATTATGTTCCCGAGAACAGCTTTGGACAAAAAACAAGAACAAAAAAAAGTTAGTTTAAAAAAAAGGGTCACTTTTGAGAATCAAAAAACAAAATAAAGTCTCACATTTCTCACTTTTTCCTCGATTTAAAACAAAATGAGGCCTCATTTCCTTAGAAGAATATACAATATAATAAAATTAAAACAAAAACAAAAAGTCCCTAAAAATTGGGAAAATTCTAAAAAATTAAAAATTAAAAAAATCTCTAAAAATAGAAGAAGCTTTAGACCAGACTAGATTGACCTTATTTTCACAAATTTGAGCCTAGATTTTCTAGATTTTGTTCTTTTTAAGGAAAATTATAAATACCTTTGAAATTAAATCCGAACCACATTTCTCTAAGTCTTTTGGCCTTCGTTAGGATTTTATAATAGAATTTATCAATGTAATGATTCCTTGATTCTGCACTTCATTGTATTGATTGTGATTTGCCTAGATTTATGTACTTTAGTCTTTAGACATAGTCTAGTTTAAAAAAAAATGAAAAAGGACAAAATAACTAGCGTGAACACTTAGCAATCTCTCGTTCTTAAGTTTTGGATGAATTAAGACTGAGATTTGATTTCCTTGAAACAAAAACGAACACCAATGTAGAGCAGTACAATCCATTTTCCTTGCAAAAACGAGGATGTTGCTCGTATCGATTGTTCGTTTGCTCAAAAAGTTGAATGAAATGCCACAACAAATGGTGAAAATGACTTGTGATAATTTTTATATTTATTTTAATATTTCAATATGCAATGCGTTATATAAGAAAATCAATATGAATTCATTTTCGATTAATTTGAAATATGTTGTTTGATTTAAATGCCAAAAATTGGAAAAATCAATCGTTCTTGTGAATAGAAATTATTTGCAGTTATCAAACGCGTTCTTGTTCTAGGAACAGAAATTATGCGTAATTACCTAATGCGTTCATGTTCCAAGAATACAAATTTTATATAGTTACTAAATGAAAACTCATCCAGAAAACGGAATCAGAAAAAAAAAACGTTTTAATAAGAATTGCTTTTTGGCATCAGAATGGTTCGGGCGCTTATTTCCCAAATGTTAATGTACACTTTCTAGGATTCAACAATCTTCAACAAGCTTGTTTTAGAATGTGATTATTACAAGACAAAGTGCGGATTCCCTTCCATATCATCTTCAAGTCCGAATATAAAAGATCACGCAATCACCAGTCAAGGACGGCATCATGAACTTGGATTTCCCCTTCGGGTCAAGTCAGGATTCCCCATCAAAGCCTTGGGTCAAACAAAACTTTGACCGGAGAAATTAGGTGGGGAAAGTGCACAAGAATTCGCAATATCGAACGTCCCGCTGTGCAAATTCGTGTGAATTGCACGTCTCTTGCCTAGCCCGCCCAGCGAAGACGTGAAAGGAACGACCGCGTACGAAAGTAGTCGATGATACCCGCGAAAGAAACAAGAACTTGGCCGTGGGGTTCCATCCCCGCGTTCCCTGAGTCCAGTACGATCCACACGGCCAAGTTCATTTGACACGATTCAACAGTGGTGATCCTCCTTTGGCCACAGACGACCTGGGTCTTGAGCTCATGCTTTTGAGATTGAATCTCGATTCCCACTCTTATTGATTAGACTTGACCTACTGAAGTTTTTTTTTTTTTTTTGCCCGTATCGGGCGATTAGCCGTTGCTCTGATCTGGAGTGAGGGGCGGGATACACATGAAATGCACAGGGAATTTCATGAACTATCGTATATGCTTACCAGGAAAGAGTTATTTTCTAAGCTGCTGTTGTGAGATTAATAAGTTGGGATCCTATAGGCGAGCCTACACGAGGAGTGGCCAGTAAGGGAGACAGTCGCCTAGGCAAGGATGGCCCTTGTTTGTGGCCAGCCATAAGGAAAAATGACTCTCTCTCTCTATATATATATATATATATAATATATATATATTAGCATATGCTGCACGACGCTGTCGGCGATTTTCTGTTTAAAATTGGCCGGAATGATTATATTATCACACATCGCTAAAAGGTTTGAGTACTAAATGGCACAAAAGTTTTTGAGACAAGCACTTAAAAAAAAAAGGAACAATAGTTGGCGAGGGCGCAATGAGACGCCACTGAATGGTTGGAAGGGTGGTGGGAAAAGGGAGATGAACATGGAAGTGTTCCGTTGCATCAATAATATAAGCTCCAACAAAGCACAAAGCGTCTCGTTCGGTCCCCACTTCCCCCCCGTGGAGCTCCAAAAAGAGAGGGGCGGCTTTCTCACTTAAGAGGGCCATGTTGATGTCGTCACGGACATTTGTCGCGAGCTTGCATTGCTCAACAACATACTTAACGATGATTCCAAATGACGACGAGGAGGAAGAGGAGAGCATCATGTTCGTAAAATTCCAACCTGATCTGATCTACAAAATTAATTCTAAAGTTACGTGACAAACCGCCAGTTATTCACATTGATGTGTGGCTTTTAAGTACTCATCATCCTCAGGCAATAAGTTGCATCGATCGCTAATTATTCACATCGAGTACTCAATCCTCAAAAGTATGATGCAATGCGCAAGTGAAAAGAAATAGTGCATACCCTCTTTTAGGTAAGTAGATATGTTTTAGGATATGTGTGATTCGATATCTTACTCAAAATTGGTTATCCAACCCCCAAGAAACCCTCTAGACTTTGTTATGCTTTGATTCCACATATTATCTCCGAACAATTTCGTTTAGTTGATGAGAAGCATTTTCTAACAAAATAAAAAATAAAATATGTTTTATACGTGTGATTCAATACCAATACCCTCTTTTTACCAAGTGGATCTCGAATTCATGAAATGTTTCGCAAGCTTCTTTCATTGAATATCACAGGCTTAGCTCGGGTGAGAAGTGGTATCTACAATTATCACAATCTAATGATTTCTTAAAAATGATGTTGATGCCGCTTCTCATGCAAAGTCGGGGAAATACACAGGTCGATGTTCAACGACGGTCCGTGAACCGGTTTGGTGTCGGAGAATCACTTTTCAGATCAACCTTCGCCGTTGTCAAAATCGAGGGGGTGGGAAGACGTCACCAACGCACCTGGAGGCACGCGTGGGATTTTTCCCACATTCACAGACTCCCACCTATAAATAGTCTACCCCACTCGCACATTCTCCGCACGGATATTTCTCTCTCTTTCTCTATCTTGCGCTTTCCAGTTCAGAGACCCCCTCACATTATTTGCTTCTCGGCAATCTCTCCTTTCAAACTAGTCTAGACTCTCATGTTCCTTCTCTTCTCCTTGCAAAAGATCAGGTTTTTTCATGGTTTTCTGTTGCTTCTCTTTTAGACAGGCCTTTTGAGCCGACCCGTCTCGCACTCTGTTTGTCTGTTAAAGTTCTAACCTTTTTCGTTTTTGTTAGAAATGGATAAGCCCCATTTCTTCCCTTCCAGCAAACTGGGTTCGAATGGCTGGGTTCTTGGCTCTTTAAAATGAATCCTTTAGCCACTTCGAAGCAGTCGAATGTTTTCGTGAATTACCTTTCGCAGATGCTCTGCTCACCATGATCTCTTATTCATGTTTTTGCAGTTGGTAACTCCATGGATGTGAAAGTGTTCGAGAATGGGTTCGCTCTTGACTTGCTCCCTTCAACAGACGACCACCATGAAGGTGTCATCGTGGAGAATCTGGAGATCACTGCCCCTATGGCGCCTGAGGTCTTCGGTGCTAGGCTCAGAGCCTCAATCTCCGAATGGAAGAGAAAGGTACACAGTGAACTCTTCGTTGGATACCTCTTGTGTTTCCTGATTTATCTTGCTTCGCGGGATGCCAATTTGATTGCTGCAATTGGACTTGGAGTTTGCTTGGATTGGCATCCGGGTTCGTCATTGCCCCGGCGAGCAGTTGAAGCTTATTTAGGAATTGCACGATCAATTTAGCGATGCGGAATCCTCAGTCGTTCTTCCGTGAAACCCTGAAAGCTAGGCCTGCCTCAGTTTGATTAATTGCCTTAATTCATGCTTGCGACAAGTGATCATTCTTTCGTCAACGCTTACTAATACAGGCCACCGTTATTAGTTAGACTCGCACAGTCCAGGCTCTGTCGTTTTAGCTGCGATATTCTGTTTGCTAACTCTGGCTTCAGCAATCTAAATCTCTGATGAAGCGCATTGATTTCTTCTTCTTGCAGGGAAAGAAGGGTGTGTGGATTAAATTTCCCCTTGAACTTGTGAATCTTGTCGATAGTGCCATAAAGGTTACAAATTTCTAGTCCTTCTGACATATTGGTTTCCACAGAGTCTGTTGACAGTTAACAATAACATGGTCTTAATATAGGCCTGCTGAAAATATGATAAGTTTGTAGCTGGCAATGTAGTGGGAAAAGCTGCTGATCAATCTGTTTCAAAAGAATTCGTGATTACAGCTATTTCGATAGTGGATTTTGGTTCTGGTGTCCTGTTTTCACCGGTTAGCAGTTCGGCGCGTTTAAATTAACGAACCAGTTGAGGACGTTGTAGCATTGATTTTGGACTTCATTATGCCTTATTCTTAAAGAGGTTCTGGTGTTTTGTTGTATTGCTTTAATCTACTATACTGCTTCACCTATGAGCCTATGAGTGTATTATGTATTTCCTTTACATATGTCGTATTAGGAGGGCTTTCGGTACCATCATGCTGAGCCGAGTTACCTCATGATGACATATTGGATTCCTGAAAGTCCTTGCACGCTGCCTGCAAATGCTTCGCACCGAGTACGTGTTGGGGCAATCGTCTTGAACGACAAAAGAGAGGTATAGGAGCATTGGGGTTGATATCTTGTATTTAAACATTCTCAATTCTGCAGAGGATAAGACCTAAAAACTTTGGGGAAATAGAGAATCCCTCATTGATGCTTCATCTCTTTAGCTTAGGCAACCTTGACATGTCGATGGACTTCTTTTTTTGGCTGTACATATCAAGCGACTTTAATAATTGTGCTCTAAATGAATAAATATTTGCATATTTGAGACCAAGCTGCAACTTGATATCACTGCAAACTTATAGGACCCTCGGTGATGTCTCGTTATGGTTAAACATCTGCTGTATATATCATAAGTTGGAAATGTCTGTTCTCTTGTTTTGATGTGAAAGTCTCTGACATACAATTTTGTTGTTAGTCATTTAACGTGAACCTTATGCCTGTTCTCACATAAGAATCGAGTTAATAAACAGTGTTTCCTTTCATTCGATTATTTCACGTTACAGATATTTCGGCTTTGTGTTTGATGTCATGGATTGTTGGTCGGCAGGTACTCGTAGTCCAGGAAAAAAGCGGCATTCTACGGGGGATGGGTCTGTGGAAAATCCCCACTGGAGTGGTTGATGAGGTGAATCCTAATACTACAGCACAAAAAGTCGTCCTAAAGATTTGTCCACTGATATTAAATGACAATCATCGTGACAGGACGAAGATATAGAGGCAGCAGCCACGAGAGAAGTGAAAGAAGAGACTGGAGTAAGTGATAAGTACATGCCGTTACGTCCGTAGTTCTCTAGTTCTCATGATTTTTGGTCATCAATGCGCCTTTCAATTTACCTGATTTTCGTCTGTCCAGATTGATACGGAATTCAAAGACATCCTATTGTTCAGGTAAGTTATTTCTGTATTCAGTTCATTCAAGTTACCTCTACACTTGATTATGTGAGCTTCAACTATATTAAAGTCACTTTGAACCTCATTATACATCCATCCTTGGCTTCATGCCACAGTTCTGATATGCCCGAGTCTTGCTCATGTCTTGCTCAGGCAATCGCACAAAGCATTCTTTGACAAGTCGGAGTTGTTTTTCTTATGCATTTTGCGACCGCTGTCCTTTGACATTCAGAAGCAAGACCTGGAGATTGAGGCGGCTCAGGTAACTTTCGCGTCAGAGTCGTTAGAGAACGGTTCTGTTCCATAACACATGTATGTTTAATGTTGTCATGAATGGCCCGATTCTGCCGACACGTGCAATTCCAGTCCCTGTTCTAATTCCATTTTCTTTTTTCCCCCTTCGCAGTGGTTGTCATTGGAAGAATTTGCTGCTCAACCTTTCGCCCAACAAAACGATCTCTGCGAGTGCATTACTGATCTATGCTTAGCGAGAGCAAACCACGACTATTCCCGATTCGTCCCCGTGGTTATGCCTGCAAGGTCAATCTCCGACAAGGGATTACAGTACGTCTATCTGAATGCCAAGACCTTACTGAGGGGAGAGAGCTTTTAGATATTGTCCAAGTACCTGTTTACTCTGATTAATAGGTAATTTAGCTGCTGAAGTTTCTTCTTCCCCTGGCACGGCCGGACCGGCATAGTGGTACCGCGTTGTAATTGCAGCAAATGCTAGAACAGTTCATACCCCAGAGAATAATCCATCAGGAATCATTAGCTTGAGCAACCAATGTGGGCTGAAGCAAAGTGGCCTCGTTTCTTGCTAGTACTAAGTTAAATTTGAGATAAACCCCACAAAATCACATGGCTGAGATAATATTATTCCTCTGTTGGAAAAACAAGGAGCCACAACATATTTTCCATCAATAACAGAACAATTCAAACCAAGCTTATACCAAAAAAAAAAAAAAATCATGGCTCACAGATACGCCTCAAAAACCACTCAGTAAAAGGATAATTGAAAAGTAGAGAAAGGGGGCTACAATGCCAAAGCCACAAGCAACAAAGTAGATGCCATGAACCCAAATCTCCCACAGCAACTCCTGACACTTGCATTATCCTTCCGGTCGGCCACAGTATTCTCTGGTGAATCAGCCGGTGCATCTGATGCCCCTGACGTTGGTGGGGCAGGTGGGGACTCGGCTGTCATATCTGGCGTCGGAGCCGGTGCTGGTGCAGGTGATAGCGCCGCCTGGAACAGCTCCTGGGGGAGCAGGACCTTGTCAAGTGTATAGATTGCCAGTGGCTGCTCATCAAGCAATGTCCCTGTTACCGTCACTGTGTTGACTTTGGTCTTCAGGGTCACATCTTGACCGTCGTTCTGCACCGTGAAGTCGAACTTCCTTGACCCATCGGTCGCCAGCGTGCTCATCAGCCTGTTGTTCGACCTGAGCATGGACATCGACATGTATATAGGCACCGCGAAGAACTCCAGGAACGAGGCCCTGTTGGCCGGGGAGAGGTTGTTGAATTTCGGTCGGAATGCTTTGAAGCGATCATCAAGTGGGCAAAATACCGTTAACCCTCCGACGACACTGTCCTGGAAGTCGTGATCAGCAATGGAAAATGCAACCATGAATAGTACTTTAGCGTTTGATCTTTACTCAATCAAGGAGTTGAGGATTTGAATTTCGCTCTTAATTAGACGACATCTCAGAAGTCATTGGTGCTTAGAACATAAGACATTGCTGTTTCTGTGATCAATGGCAATATATGTGAATAAGATGAAGCAATAATAAGAAACGGAACTGGATTTTTCTGGGCCTGTCGGCTGACATTCAAGTCCAAACTTGCTTTGTTCCTGGATCTGCTCATTTGAAAAATCCATTTTTTTTCAAGTGTTTTACTCTCTTTTTTTTTCCCCTAATATTTTACATAAGTTGGTAATATGGTATGGCAAAAGACAAAAACAAGCATATGAAAGGACTGGAAGATCAATTTATTCCATTTATTTAGTTGGATTTAAAAGGAGAACCAAAGACATCATATTAGAAAAGAGAAAAAAATATCCACTATTTTTTAAAAATGACCCAAGAAAGTCACTAAAACTATTATAAAAATCAAATCTTCAAACAAGAAGATAAATCACTGCCCTTTAGTCCACTAGCAAAATAAGTATTTCTGAAAAATAATAACTGCATTTGCGCATTCCATTAACACGACTTTGCTACCATACTATCAGAATTAGCAGTATGTTGCAAGTCACAAATTCTTAAAAGAGTAGACCCAATAATAGTTATTTATTATTTATTTTTTGTTGCCCAAAAAACGCTATTAACATAATAGTCCCCAAAACAGTTGTATAATCAATTTTCAAAGAATTAATACTCAATACACGCAAAAACACACGCATTTTTTTGATTAAAAAAAATTCGACCAAAAAAAAAAAGACTCGTCCCCGAAAAAAAAAACTACACTTGTACGGAGCGGTAAAATGCATGACACCATTACCTCGTAAGTCTTCATGGCATCAGAACTAATTGACAGCGCGTCGGCGAACTCCTTGCAGCCATGCGCCGCCATCACGTCCGTCACATTCACCTGGGTCGGCTCCGGAACCGGTGCCGCCGCGACGGCCGACGGCAGCACCTTGCTGATTTGTATAACCGATATGTTGTACGGCACCTCCTCCAGGGACTTCACGTAGTAGGCCCCGACGTCGCTGCTGCCGCCCTCCTGTGGGGCGAAACTCACCTTCCCACCCTTGAGGTCGGTAATGTTGACGAAGCCGGAGGAGCCCGGGGCGGAGCCGGTGGACTGGAAAAGGGTGGCGGCCAGGACGAAGCCGTCGGTGAGCTGGTGGAGCTTCTCGGAGCCGAAGTAGTCGAGGAGGACATGGAGGGATAGGATGTTCCTGAGGGTGGCGGTGGAGGGGTGCCCCGCAAGGAGGTCGTTCATGGCAGCGTCGGAGACGGCGAGGACGGTGATGGTGTTGCGGCTGTTGATCTCAGCCGCGAGGTGGGTGATACTGAGATAGCGGTTGAAGGTGGAGAAGTCCGGTTGGCCAGCGAGGATGCGCGTGATGTCGTGCGCACGGGCTGGGGAGGTGGCGGCGGCGGCCAGGAGCAGGAGGAGTGCCGCTAGGAGGTGCGGCGGTGCGCAGCGGACCTGCATTGTAGTGAGAGAGAGAGAGAGAGTGAAAGGAGACGGTGGAAAACCCAAGGAGTGGTGCACTGAACTGGTTAGTGAGCTGAGTGAGATGCGATGGGACTCGACGGCCTTTGAGAGATTTAGAAGTGGGAAGAGAGAGTTCTCGAGGTGGTCAAAGATTTAATATTGAATTGCGTTTTAAAATAAACAAACCCCTTTTTCAAAACTCCATGACCATAGTTTCGTCTCGAAAAAATTAGAAGAGCGAAATTAAAAGAAGAATTTGGAAAATAGGAAATTGCATTTATGATGATTTCTTACATGTACACAACGACATATAGAGGAAACAATATTTTCATGTTTTACAGCCAATCTTATGGATTGATTGATTCAATCAATCTACCAATCAAAGATTTACATAATCATGGCTTGAACGATTCAATCAATCCTTCAATCTAAGATTCACAACAATCGGGATAAGAGCAGTAATTCCATAATTGTCCTAAAGCGTTCACTTAAATACCACAAATTTGAAAAATCGATAATTTAATTGACAATGCTGATTTGCCTCTCTAGAAAATATGTGATGGACAATTTTAGTATTTAAAAAAATCCACGTTAGAATAAAATATTGAAAAATAATAATAAAAATCCTCGGAATGAAAAATTAAATAAAAAATCTATGTAGGACGATTTGCCAAAAATGGCACAAAATGATCAATTTTGCTTCAACGTGGCACTTACAAGAGGAAAAAAAGGGGGGGTTATGACGCTCGTTCTGTTCTCGTCCCTGAAACAATCTTTTACTTCCAATAGTTGAGTAAATTTCTGTAGCGTAGAGCAAAAGTTAAACACGTGCATATATAATACAGATATTCGATAAGCTAGAGGATATCCATCAATAGACCAATACCAAATGCGCAATACAATAGCTCGACGATAGAGACATTCACAATTATTAATCTATATCTTTAAAAACAAAGGAACATTATGTCAACAATATGATCGAATGCTAGAAATAAGGGGATTTTTCCGATTTAATAATTAAAAAAATATTTACAAAATTAGATACTATTTAAAAATATTTACAACTTTAGGTCTCGCGTGCTGGTCTCTCCAACGCGCGAGTCCCCCCGCTGGTTCGTAGAGCGCGCGACCAGCTAGGACAGTGCGCAATCGGTTGCGTGCTGTCACTGTCAGCGTGCGACTGTCGGCCATGTTGGCCCGTGGTGTCGCGCGACTGCGTAGAGAGTCTGAGAAGGCTCTCTACGGGCATAGAGCCTTTTTAGGCTCACGGGTGCAAATTGCGCTTGGCAGAGCCTGAAAAGGCTATGCTGTGCATATAGGGAACATTTTGCTCCATGCTCCCTCATTCATTCTCCTTTTTCTTCTCCTCCTTCTTCTCCTCTTCTGTTCTCACTCTCGTTTGCCTCCTCTTATGTTCTCGCTCTCGTTCGTCTCCTCTTCTATTGTCTCGAGAGAATTTGTTTTTCCTCGCTCTCATTCTCTCTCCAGGTATTATTTCGACGCTCGTGTTGTATGTTTTGTCTATTCGTTAATATTTTTATAATGTTTAAATTAATTTATGAATTTTGGACTTTGCATTTCTTTATGCTGCTACTTAAAGTTTCATCTGTTACTTTGCATTTCCTATTGCTACTACTTAAATTTTGATATGTATTGTATGTTTTGTCTGCTTGTTGCTCTCGTTAGTATGTTTTTTTATGTTAATATTTTTGGTAATGTTTCAAATAATTTGTGAATTTTTTTACTTTGTAGAATTTGAGATAGAATAAAAAATCAATCCAGTTAGCGCGTGCGCTCTGTCAGCAGTTTGAGGTAAATTCCTATGTATTACCTTTTTTTTTCAATTTATTAGATATATATATTTATTATTTATAGATGAATAATTTATTGACATTTTTGATAGTGTTATTGTTATTATTATTTATGAATTTATAAACTTATTTAAATAATGTAAGAATTTAGGAATGATAAAGGACTATTTAAATCCTAAAAAATTGTCATTTATTCCATTTTTTATATGAAAATATCAATATGAGATTTAAAAGACAATACATATGCTACTAAAGATGCGTCAAACACATTAATTATTTCGCTGCTCTCGTTAGTATATTTTTTTAAAAATATTTTTGGTATTGTTTCAAATAATTTTTGAATTTTTTACTTTGTAGAATTTGAGATAAAAGAAAAAATCAATCTAGTCAGTGCGTGAGCTCCGTCAACAGTTTGAGGTAAATTCCTATGTAGTACCTTTTTTTTTCCAATTTATTAGGTATATATATTATTTATTATTTATAGATGAATAATTTATTTACATTTCTGATAGTGTTATTGCTATTATTATTTACATAGTTATAAAATTATTTAAATAATGTAAGAATTTAGGAATGAGAAAGGACTATTTAAATCCTAAAAAATGTCATTTATTCCATTTGTTATATGAAAATATCATTAATTATTTCGTTGCTCTCGTCACTCAGCGTGTGATCCACGTAATTCTATATGAAAAACAATTTATAATTTATTTATTTAGCAGAATGTCTTCTACATCTTTTGTAATTGTGCGTTGGGGAGGTACAATAGTATGAAATCAATATGAAGTTGATTACGATGGCGGACAATATGCTATGTTCAAGTTTGAAAATATATCCTCATTTGATGACTTACGTGCTACGATTGAGCGCACGTTGAATAAAACAACAAATTAGTACATTCGGAGCCTGATGTATATATACCCGAGTGCAATGAATTCGAATTATGTTGTGTATGATATTATGGAAGTGTATAATGATGATGCAGTTACGATGATCCACCAATTTGCACTTTTGGGTGATTCGACGAGTTTTTTACAGTTCTATATAACTGTAGATGAACACCAGCATATTCATGAAGATGACGTTGGGGAAGGCACTAATTTTGTTGGGGAAGGCTCAAGTGTTGGCGAAGATGATAACGATGAAGAAGATTCTGTTGAAGAAGATAAATATTGGATGGACACTGATGACAACGGTGAAGAAGATGTCGAAGGCGACAATATGGATGTTTACTACAACGCTCATTGCAGCAATCCCATTATGCCGTTGGTAGATCTACCGCCATATTCCGAAATCGATTTTGATATAATGCAAGTCGATGCAAGAGCCAAGCCAGACCATTCGTTATTTGATCCATCAAATGAATTTGATATTGGCACGGTATTTCCATCCCGAGACGTGCTGCATTTAGCTGCGAAAGAGTACTCTCTGAGAAGAAATCATCATTTTCGCAGTCATGTAACGAATATTTCCCAATATATGATAAAGTATGGTAATTGAGATGATCTATGTGGTTGGAGGCTTTGCGCGGCTATGAAAATGGGTACACCACTATGGAAAATAACTAAGTTCAATGGGCCACATACATGCAGGAGTACGACGTCATCACGTGATTATCGTCAACTTGACCAGAAGTACTTGTGTAGCCAAGTAAAAGCAATTGTCACCACCTAACCGGATATCAAAATCGTCACACTATTGGCGGAGATTGAAGACAAAGTGGAGTTCGAACCTACCTACTGCAAAACCTGGGTAGCTAAACAAATGGCAATTGCTAAAGCTTTTGGAGGATGGGATGAGTAGTACGGTTGGTTGAGGATGCTCATAAACGAATTGGTGGTAAAGAATCCAGGTTCTCATTTTGTGATTGGAGATAGCATGAGCATGGATCAAAGCAGCACGATTTTCAATCGGATGTTTTGAACTTTTGCACAAACGATTCATGGCTTCGCAAGTTGTCGGCTTGTAATATTTGTTGATGGTACTTTTATGTACGCAAAATACCAAAGAATGCTCCTTGTTGCATCCTCACTTGATGGGAACAATCATATATAGCCGTTGGCATTTGCTGTGGTCGATCGAGAAGATGTAAAGAATTGGACTCGGTTTATGACTATGTTGCGGACATATGTCATTAGAAGAGAGAATATTTGTGTAATACCAGACAAACATCCTGGGATTATAAGCGCAATGAAGACAGCGTGGTGGCATCCTCCATATGGTCATAATAGATTTTGCATTCGGTATCTTGTCAGCAATTATAATAAAAAATTCAAAAACGAGAACGGCGAAAGACTTATTGAGACGGCATGTAAATTTTAAAATTTTTACATTTGAGGAAAGTACACGTTCATAAATTTGAATGTAATAGTACTAATTATTATTATAATATCACCTTACGCTAATCAAAGGCGGAAGTTCGATTACTTCATGAGCGAAATTAGGGGTATGGATGCACGCACAATTATATGGTGTGACCAGATTTCAAGAGAACAATGGACGAAAGCTTATGATGGAGGGAGGAGATATGGAGCGATGACAACAAATTTAGTTGAATCTGTCAACGGGATGCTGAAGGGTTATCGTGGTCTACCAATAACAGCTATAGTAGATAAGATATTCTCATAATTGTGCAAATATTTCGACATGAGAAGAATGACGTACAGGACGCATACTGCACAAGGACGTATACAAATGCAATTTGCGAATGCGACGCTCGATGAAAATAGTGCCAAAGCAAATAGGCATGAAGTGACATGCTTCGACTCCGATACAGAACTTTTGGAAATTAAAACTGGACGCGATAGAAACAGAGGATTAGGGGGTCAGAAACAAATAGTGTGCCTAGCCGAGTGAAGCTGTGAAAAATTTAAAGAGATTAAAATCCCATGTTCCCACGTAATTGCAGCATGCCAAGCACATGGAGTTGATTACCATGAGTACGTAAATGAATGCTACTCGTTGGATAAAACCCATCAGTGCTATCAATACATGTTTTATCCGTTGGGTCATCCTGACTATTGGTCTGAACCTGGTGACCTGCCATTAATACCAAACCTGAGGCGTATTAGAATGAAATGAAAGCCCCGTACATCACGAATACGTAATGAGATGGATTGGAAGACGGCCAACGGTAATAATGCGTGTAACCATCGCAACAACTGTGGAAAATCAAGGCATAATAGAAAAACCTGTGCAGTAAGATCTGGCTGATAATAAATTACAGTTGTGTGAATTGTGTACAATAGATATTTTGATTTATTGTAATATTATAATATGACATATTGTGCGATATTGATTCGGTTCCTCTTTGAATTATGTGTAACATTGATTACCGTTTTTTTTTTTGTAATGATAGAATATGACAATTGCGCGATACTTATTGACTCCGTTCGTCCGTGCTATGTGCACATGATACATGTGAATTTCTTGTACTGTTATAATTGGTGAATATCTGATATTTATTTGTGGTCCTCTGTAATATATTTGTAGATATGGATCAGAGTACATATATTCAGCCGGGACCTGTGGATGATTTGCTACTTACACGTCAGGATAGACATAGATCGCAGGCCATATGGGACGTTAAGGTAATTGACTAATTTAGCAGTTGATCTGTCACTTGTAACAACATTATCAAAATTCCTACTAACACTTTTCCATGTCACATTTCATAGGGTCATCATGATCAAGTGCTAATGTGTCGAAAATCGACGATATACGTACCTGACGTTGATCCACGCATAGTCCCATATCTACAAGCTTCCGACTATTATCAGGTTTATATGATAGGTTTTTTCTAGTTGGATTGGCATTTGATTACTGCACTAGTCAAGTGGTGGAGGCCGAAGACCCCACACCTTTCATATGTCAGATGGTGAATGCACGATCACATTGCAGGATACTTCAGTGCTGACAGGTCTTTCCATTAATGGACATGCAGTTATCGGCCCTACTAATAGGAATTAGGGCGCTCTCTGTGACGAGCTACTGGGTGCTCGTCCAGACAATCTACGTGGCACGCAGTTGAGGATGGCTTGGTTGAGAGAACACTTTACTCAGATTTCAAACGATGCCAATGAAGTCACTGTGCAGCAGCATGCTAAAGCATTCATTCTTTGATTGCTTGGAGGATCTATTTTTACTGACAAATCATCCTCCAGAATTAGTTTGCTATTTCTTCAATTACTAGAGAACCTTAACGATCCTACCTAGTGCAGTTGGGGTTTAGCAGCGTTTGTGTGCCTCTATCGAGAACTGTGCGGTGCAATTGATCTAGACACAAAGCAGATCGATAGTGCCCTACATATTTTGCAGATTTGGGCATGAGAGCATTTTAAATGTATCTCCCCATCACTAAGTGTTGACACCTGATTTTTGATTATTCTTTTTTCAGTTTATTTTTAAAAATCATAAAAAAATCCATACAAAGTAAAAAAATTACAAAATTAACTTTGGTGGCCTTGACCAAGCTCAAGGAACTATTTTTGACCAATTTTTTTTTCATATTTTTTTTTATTTTTAGAATATAGGAAAATACTTGAAAATTCAGGAAAAATAACATTTGAGGTCACAAAATATAGAAAAATATTCAATATTTTTATTTTAATTCTATTGTATTTTTGACCTCATGAAAAGTCCAAATTCACGTTCAATTTTATGTGTTTCTTTGTTACAAATATGATTGAATATTTTAATTTACAATTTCAGTATTTTTAGGGTCTTGACGTTCAATATAATTGTTCTTCATTGCAATTTAGCCCAATTATTTGCACAAATTGCTCAATTGTATGAATTGGGCAAAATTGCATACTTTATTGCAATTTAGTCCTTAAATTTGGGTATAATTGAAATTACTTTCAATTCAAGGGCTACATTTACCAATTGAAGCTATTGGCCAATGTATTTTATCATTCTGAATCGATTGGCATAGGCGGTTTAATCCAATTTGACTATTTGAACCATCAATTTCGCAATTTCTCGAATTGCAATTAAAGACAAATTTGAGGTTTTTATAGAAACTGAGATGAACTTTTGGGCAAAATCATATTTTTGGATAATAATCACGTCCCAAGTTCAATTTTGAGGTTTAATTTGCAAAAATCCCCTGCAAATTGCGATTAATTTTGAAAATCAATTAAGGTTCGGTTCTGACCGGTTAGACCACCCGGTCCGACCGGTCGAACCGGTCTGCTACAATGTCGTCTTCTTCCCCAGATTCCTGTGCAGATGAACAGTGCAAGGCCGAACTTAGATGGCAAAATTGATCGATCAATTGACCACAATTGAAGACGCTTTGGTGGGGGTTTAATGTTTTAGGCCATTCCCTGTTGATTGATGCTAGAGTCGTGACCAATGATCGCTGGAACATGGAGTAATTGACCAGTCAAGGTCGCGGTACCTGCAAAAGTCAACAAAAGCAAACTCAAATCAAATTCACGCCAAATTCGTACAGATTGAAGCTCGACGGAGGACCAAACGGAGCTGGACGGAATATCCAGCATCCCAGTTACCATCGACATACCATTTGACAAGTGATGGCACATGAATTCAGGTGGACGGGGGTCGACCAATCGGTGGTAAATTTTTCGAAAACGGTATATAACCTCTGGAGGCTTTCTGGAATAGGGAGGTCGTTCATTCTACTGAGAAGGAAGAACAGAATTGAGAGAGAGAACTCGCTCTCTAGCGCATGCCATCAAGCTGCCATTCCACATCAAGAGGGTTGCTTGAGCTCTGTGGGGTTGATCGTACCAGTTCACGCGGCCTATAATCTCGAAAAACGGTAAGTCGATCCTCCAAGCTTGACTTTTGCCATTCAATGGCGAAGTCCTTTTGCTGCCTCAATTCTTACGATTGATGTGTGCATTTCATATCTGTGACATCACTGAGCACTGCTATATGTTTTGATTTCGTTGAAATCGAGTCGAACCTTGCTTTTGAACCACGTTGCCATTGCCGACCCTGTCGGAGCTTCCCTAGCTCAAGCTAGCTTAAACCAGGTCAATTAGACCTGTAGGTAAGTGTTCTGAACTCATATAGATACGATTTTGTGAAGGAATTGGCTCGACATGCTTTGTGTTGCTTGATTGAACTTCCATGACTGTACTCGACATTTTGCATACTGCACGTGATTCAATGGATGAAATGCTGCGATTCTCAGATATGTTAAACTAGAGGCTAGTATGAGTCGAATGGCACTGATTTCGTGTTAATTGGAATAGGTTTGGTTGTTCATCGGTGCCGGAGAAGTCTCGGCCGTTCGTTTAGTTACAGTCGGGAGGTTGAAGACAAAGTTGACGTGGCAGAGTCAACGAGTCAAAGATGTAGGTGGCAGAGTGTGATTGGCCCACGTGGATGTCGAGTCAGCTCGACCGTAGTCTGTTAGGCTGAGTCAGTTTTGATCGGACGGTCTAGATTAATTGAATTCTATTTTTAATGGCCGTCCGATTTGAAATTAGGAATATCCGAAAATATTTTAAAATCGAAAATTCAAAACAAATCGAAGCAGTGTCATTTAGGTTAAGAGTCAAGCGGCGTTGTTTAGGTTAGTAAGGACGAATGGACCAGATTGAATTTTGGCGTTTAATCGTGGCCGTAGGTTTAAGTAATTATATTTGACGGCTGAGGCGTAGTCAGCTTTTGATCTGAGCTGTGGGTTTTAGTCAGCTAATCCGGTGGTCGTGGAGTAGCCACATGGTTCAATAGGGACTGTTGGATTAAATACAAACAAACTGAAAAATGAAAAATGCGGAACGACGTCGTTTTGGTGCAGTGGGTCGAGCAGGTCTGGGTTTGGACCGATTTTTGACCTGAGTGGGTCTGGTCGATCCGGTTCGAATTTTTTTAATAAAAAATTCAGAAAATAATTTTTAAAAAATAAAAAAATCAAAAAAATCTAGAAAATCCTAAAAAATGTTAGAAAATACTAGAAAATCCCAAAAAAATGTAGAAAATTGTGAAAAATTCCTAAGAATTCCAGAAATTCCCAAAAATTGAGAATTGACCACAGATAACTGGTTAATCCTATTTTTGGGATTTCTTATCTATTCATATGAAAATTGACGATATTACCTTCTAGGAGTAAATCGCCTTTGCTTTGTCTATAAGATAGGTCGATAATGCCAAGATGAGAGTTAGGGTCAGTTAGACAATCAATTCGTATGCTTGGGTTTTCGAATCTTGTCCTTTTTCTAAGAATGACGATTTTGTTCCCTCAAAGGGTAAATCGTCTTTCTTATTCCGATCGAGCTGTAAAATTGCTCAAAATTATGATTTGGGTCTGATGGTCAAATAATCCTTCTGTTTGGAATTTTCACTTCTCATTACTTTATGTAATGATGATTTTACCCTCCAAAGGGTATATCGCTTCCAAAATTTCAGAAAAATTCTGAAAATTTCCAAAAAATAGGATATGGATAGTTGTGGTCACTAATTCTATTTTCATCATCTTTTGACTCCATATTTTATTTGAAATGATGAATTTTTCCTTTCAGAGCAAATTATCCCAAAACTCTCCAAAATTACGATTTTGCCCCTCAAGGGCAAATCATATTAAAAACACTCCTGGGCTTTGATTGGTATTTCTCTAGGTTAATAGGGCCTTAATAGGGATGCCATGTTGCTCTCATGTGATTTTCCACACGTTTTGGATCCTTGATTTGCACATTCATTTTACTGACTATGTTTGCTAGGATAGTCATTTCTATTTATATGAACATCTAGTGTTAGGGTTCGCACCTCACTCATCCGCATGAAATCTTAGGTTAGATAAATATTTCAACTTGGGTGCCGAAAGGGCGTCAACTCTGACAGTCGGCGTAAAAAAGTCCCCAATCCCATTTATCTGATTTTCGCAGAATTGAATAGAATGCTTCCAACTATTCGATAGGGTTTTCAATCATACCCTTCACATAATGATTGGTGGCGACTCCTTGGCATGTACACGTATCACATATCACCCGACCACACCGAAGGTCGATCACGTATACCGCCGTTACGACTTGGGTAACGGGTCTTGGGAGAGGCTTGAGTCCGATCAGATGCCGTACGCCGCATCAACCCGACGAGGAGGCTGACCATCCCTTCACCTCGAAGGGTCGCGATACTGAGGAACCATAATCCTTTTTCAAATAGACCTCTCGGTAGCCGGTATATGTCCGACCCTTTACGAGCGTATGACTTGAGGGCTAATAGGCCGTCTGCTCTTATTCGGATGCAGGCATCTCCCAATGCCCGTTACCCAAGTCACAACGGCGGGAATACGTGATCGACCTTTAGTGTGGTCTGGTGACATGTGATAGTGTGCATGCCAAGGAGTTGCCACCAATTGTTTTGTGGAGGGTACGATTGGAGACCCTATCGAATAGTTGGGAGTGTTCTATTCAATTCTGCGAAAATCAGATAAACGGGATTGGGGACTTTGTCACGCCAACTGTCAAAGTTGACGCCCTTTCGGCACCTAAGTTGAATGATTTATCTAACCTGAAATTTCATGCAGATGAGTGAGGTATGAACCATAACACTAGGAGTCCATGCAGATAAGAGTGACTATCATAGCACTCACAATCAATAATAAAATTGTGCAAATCAAGGATCCAGAACGTGCAGATAAATCACATGAAAGTAACGTAGCATTCCTAATAAGGCCTTATTAGCCTAGAGAAACATCAATTAAGGCTCAGGAGTATTTTTGACGTGATTTGCCCTTGAGGGGCAAAACCATAATTTTGAAGATTTTCGGGACAATTTGCTCGAGAAGGGAAAATTTATCATTTCAGATGAAATAAGGAGTCAACAGATGGTGGAAATAGGATTGGTCACCAAACCAATCCATTTTCTATTTTTCGAGAACTTTTCGATTTTTTTTTTGGAATTTTTGATGCGATTTACCCTTTGAGGGGTAAAACCGTCATTTTAGACAGTGATGAGAAGTGAAAATCCCAAATTCTAATTTTGAGCAAATTTCATGGCTCGATTGGAATAAGAAAGGCGATTTAGCATTTGAGGGGCAAAATCGTCTTTTCAAAAAAAGGTACGAGATTCAAAAATTCAAGCATAAGATTGATCACTTAACCAACCTGAATTCTTGTCTTGGCATTTTTGACCTATCTCGCTTACAAGGCGGAGGCGATTTACCCCTAAAGGGCAATATCGTCAATTCTTAGATGAATGGATAATAAATCTCAAAAATAGGATCAACTAGTTGTATGTGATCAATTCTTAATTTTTGGGAATTTCTAGAGTGTCTAGAAATTTTCCACAATTTTTCTACATTTTTTGAAATGTTCTAGCATTTTTAGAAATTTTCTCGGATTTTCTAGCATTTTAAAGAAATTTCTAGGATTTTTCTAATTTTTTTATTATTTAAAAATGATTTTTGAATTTTTTTATTATTAAAATAGTGATTCGGACCGGGCCGACCCAACCCATTCGGTTTAGAACTCGGCCCAAACCCGAACCTGCGCACACCAAATGCCCGAAACGACATCGTATCGTCCTTTTTATTTTCGGTTTAATTAGATTTAATCCGATGGTTCCTATTGAACCACGTGGCCAACTCATAGTCTTTCGATTGACTTACTAAAACCCGCGGCTCAGATCAAAAGGCGACTACTCCTCAGCCGTTAGATCTAATTTCTAAATCCTACGGTCACGATTAGAAGCCGAGACTCAATTTGGACCGTCCACCCTTATTAACCTAAATGACATCACCTACTCGCTTAGCCAAATAACACCGTTTCTGTTTGTTTTGATTTTCTGATTTTAAAACATTTTCGGATATTCCTAATTACAAATCGGACGGCCTCTAAAATTTAGACTCGATTTATCTGAGCCGTCTGATCCGTTTATTCGAATAACAAACTTCAACGGCCATGCTGACTAGGCGAACACGTGGACCAATGACAAACGGACACTTAGGACTTTGACTCTTTGACCAGACACGTAAGCTTCGTCTTCAACCTCACGACGACGACCAAATGAATGGTTGAAACCTTCCGGCGATGATCTAACGGTGAAACCTCAACGGAATTATACAAAACCAACGCCAATTAACTCGTCTACTCATCTAGTTTCACATACACCAGAATTGAAACATTTTGTTTGTAGAATCAAACATAGGCAAACTCGAACCAGGTCGGATATGATGACTTTATACATGCGATTTATGGCATATCAAACAAATTCATTCACAGAGAAGGTTATACTAGAGTTCAGAACACTTACCTCGAGCTCTGATTGAGCTCGCTTGGCCTAGGTTGGGTTAGGCAAGAATGAACAATGATCGGCAATGGAGGTCGAGTTTCGGGACTCAATTCGAGATATTCAAGCAAAGTCGATGCAAAATGAAGATGCGACGATGGTCAATGATGCTTGGGAAGCAAAACGCACACACTAAACGTAAGGATCATGGCTAGAGACGAGATCCGCCTTTGATGCTCAGTAAGAAATTCAAAGTTCAGACTTACCTATTCTTATGGTTTCAGGCGGTGCGACCGACAGCGATCGACTCCTAGAAATTTGGACGACCTCCTGACGACCACGTCGAGCTTTGGTTTAGCTTTAAAAGGCCTAACTGGTGCTTTGCAAATTCGAGCTCCAACCTTCAACAATGGCATGGAAGGTGAGCTCTCTCTCCTTCTCTCTCTCTCTCTCTCTCTCTCTCTCTCTCTCTCTCTCTCTCTCTCTCTCTCTCTATTCTGTTAATCTCAGGGAACAGAATTAACCAATCCTCAATAACAGAAAGCCTCTACAGGCTTCTACAGCTTTTCGAATTTTGGCATCGAATAGGGAAACTCCAATTGACTCCAAATGACACATGACTGTGCGTGCCATTTTGTCCAAACGGCACCGGAGACGATGGGCAACTCCGTCAAATCAAAATGGTTCTCCAGCGTGCGTGAATGGATGTCCAATTTGGCCATTCCGTGAAGGTTGACTCCTACGACCACTGAGACATTGATCGGTCGATTTCACTTCCTTCGGCGATGATTGGTCACGATTCCGGTGTCAATCAACAGGTAATGGCATAGGGGATTAAACCCCTACCATATATCTGCCGATTATGGTCGATTGAACCTTTAATTTGACCTTCAAAGCTCGGCCTCTAACTGTTCACTTGCTCGTGTTCTTGAGGAAGACGATGACACTGTAGTGACCGGTTCGACCGATTCTGACTTGTTTTTTTTTTCCTGAAATTAGCCCTAATTCGAGTGGAATTTTTGCAAATTAAACATCAGAATTGAACTTAGGGCATGGAAATTATCTAGAAATGTGATTTTGCCCAAAATTTCACATCAATTTCTATGAAACCCCCAAATTTTCATTTAATTATAAATCGGGAATTGAGGCCTCAAACGGTCAAATTGGATCAAACAACCTATGCCAATCGATTCCAAATGGTGAAATACATTGGATAATGGCTTAAATTGACAAAGGTAGCCCTTGAATTGAAACTAATTTCAATTATGTCCAAATTCAAGGACTAATATTGTAATTAAGTATGTAATTTTGCCCAATTCATGCAATTAAATAATTTGTGCAGATAATTGGACTAAATTGCAATGAAGGACAATTAGATTTAATGTCAAGACCTTGAAAATACCTAAATTACAAATTAAAATACTCAATTGATAATTTATTTACCAAATTCAATCATACGTGTAAAAAAGGAACACATAAAATTAAACTTGAATTTGGACTTTTTATGAGGTCAAAAATGCGAGGGAATTAAAATAAAAATATTTACTATTTTTTTTATATTTTTGTGACCTCAAATGCTATTTTTCTTGAATTTTCATCTATTTTCCTATTTTTTGAAAATATTAAAAAATGTGAAAAATAAAGAAAATTATTTTTTGTTCAAAAATGGTTCTTTAGGCTTGGCCAAGGCTACCAAAGTTGAATTTTTAATTTTTCAACTTTTTATGAATTTATTTTATGAATTTTTCAAAAATAAACTGAAAAAGACTGATCGAAAATCAAGTGTCAATAGCTGCCCCTCTTTGAGAGGAATTTCATGAGAAATTTCACTCAAAGACAGGTGAAATCTGCGTTCCGATTGACTCGACTAAGGAAAAGAAAAATGAATTCTGACTTTTAATCTTTCTCGTCCTACTGGTGAATGTTTTGCTCATCCTATCTTTGCTAATGTAAGAGAGAGAGATGAAGTAGAGATACTTACCTGTTACTCACTTGCTTGACGTTCATGTGGCATGCGTGATGTATGGCGGATTCACATGGATACCTAGGGACTCGTCTCTTGAGTATCCTAGAGTAGTTAAGTTCTAGCCCATATGGTAGGCCAAATCAGAATGGATTCCTATCTGACAGGGATCTAAGGGTAATGCACCGGTTCTTTAGGGATTTTTGAATGTTTTGATCCGTATGGTGGATCAGACCCTTCATAGGACTCATTTCTATCAGGAACCTATAGACGACGCGCCCGTTCTTTAGGGATTGTCGAAGATTTTGATCCATATGGTAGATCAGACCTTTAATAGGACTCATTTCTATTAGGAATCTATGGATGATGCATCCGTTTATTAGGGATTGTCGAAGGTTTTGATTCGTATGGTGGATCAGACCCTTCATAGGACTCTACCCGTTCTTTAGAGATTGTCGAAGGTTTTGATCCGTATGGTGGATCAGACCCTTCATAGGACTCATTTCTATCAGAAACCTATGGACGACACACTCGTTTATTAGGGATTATCGAAGGTTTTGATCCGTATGGTGGATCAGACCCTTTATAGGACTCTATCCGTTCTTTAGAGATTATCGAAGGTTTCGATCCGTATGGGGGATCAAACCCTTCATAAGACTCCTTTTTATCAGGAACCTATGGACGATGCACCCGTTCTTTAGGGATTGTCAAAGGTTTTGATTCGTATGGTAGATTAGACCCTTTATAGGACTCCTTTTTATTAGGAACCTATGGACGACGCACCCGTTCTTTAGGGATTGTCGAAGGTTTTGATCCGTATGGTGGATCAGACCCTTCATAGGACTCCTTTCTATTAGGAACCTATGGACGACACACTCGTTCTTTAGGGATTGTCGAAGGTTTTGATCTATATGGTAGATCAGAACCTTCATAGGACTCCTTTCTATTATGAACCTATGGATGACGCACCCGTTCTTTAGGGATTGTCGAAGGGTTTTAACCGTATGGTGGATCAGACCCTTCATAGGACTCCTTTCTATCAGGAACCTATGGATTACGCACCCGTTCTTTAGGGATTGTCGAAGGTTTTGATCCGTTTGGTGGATCAGACCTTCATAGGACTCCTTTCTATCAGAAACTTATGGACGACGCACCCGTTCTTTAGGGATTACTGAAGGCTTACCTTTCATAAGGCTTACCTGGGAAAATGGTTCGTCTTACCTTTGAAGACTCACCATGAATTCGATCCATCAGTGGATCAATCAGGGAAAAAGGTTCACCTACTGGAAGGCTTATCTAAGAGAATGGTTCGTCTTGCCTGATGAAGACTTACCGTGAATTCGATCCATCATTAGATCAATCCGGGAAAAAGGTTCACCTATTGAAAGGTTTACCTAATGAAATGGTTCGTCTTGCCTGATGAAGACTTACCGTGAATTTGATCCGTCAGTGGATCAGTCCAGGAAAATGGTTTACCTACTAAAAGGCTTATCTAATGGAATGGTTTGTCTTGCCTGATGAAGACTTACCATGAATTCGATCCATTAGTGGTTCAATCTGGGAAAAATGTTCACCTACTGAAGGGCTTACCTAAGGGAATGATTCATCTTGTCTGATGAAGACTTGCCACGAATTTCTAGGGAAGGTATATCTAATTCTCAGGTTACCAAAGAAACTATTCTGGGGTTTAGGGATTTCCTAGAGCCTTACAGAAAGCTTGGTTCTAAAGATTGTTTTCTCGACGTGTAAGGCGCCATTATGAGATTTAGGTCTCCAAGTATCCTGCAGAGAGCTCAAACCTACAAAACTTTTGTTAATAAGATTTTTCTAGAATTTAGGGGTCACCTGAAATCTCTTAGAAAGATGATTTTGAAGCTTTTCTTTGTTGAGCGAGATATTCTTCTTTGACCCGGGGCTGCCATGAGTCTTATAGAAGTTTAAATTTGAGAATTCATTCCTCATCAAATATGTCAGTTATCTCGAGGAAATGGTAATTATAATGCAGGCAAAGCTCCACTTTGACCTATGCAATTATGCAAAATGACTTATGATGTTGGAGGTTATCCAAGACATCTTGAAGTATGCAAAGATGATTAGAAACCCCAGTAAGGAAAATCCTGGATCAAACACTTTGAGGTTTCCAGCAAAGCTCACTTTTAAGCATTCTATTGGAATGTCTTCATCAAGGAGGGTTTCTCTCTGACTCTTTGACTTTGACTTTTTACGAAGAAAGCACTCGAATCTCCTAATAATTTGCACGTGGGCTTTCGGGGCTATTCGCAGCGCATACACTCCGATCAATCGGGACGTCTTTACAGGACCGTTACGTTGGGCTTGGACACAATTTCCAAGGGGGACTCATTCTCCGAGTCAGGCTTTTTGAAAGAAAACTTTCTTCATTTGCTTCGGGTTTACAAGTCAAGAACCCTGTAAAATGAGAAAGAAATAATCTTACTTGTACCTTTCGAGCTAAGGTACACATTGACGTAGGCGTCTTAGTCAGAAAAGACCGCGAAAGGTTGTAATGTCGGTAAGATTTATGATCGAAAAAGACTTGTTTTTGGTCTAGAATCGCGAAAGTTTTAACATTGGTGATCATTGCTGATCAATCTTTTGTTTTGTCTCTGGTCGACGACTCTTTGAAGAACGTCTCTAATCTTCTTGAGAACGGGTCTTATCTTTGAAAGACCTTTTATATCTTTTAGCGACTGGCTATGATTCCACTCAAGGGGTAGTCTTTTTGCTTGCACAGCTTCTGAGGCTTCTTCTCTACTTCAGAAGTTGTTGGTCGTCGAAGCATCTAGTAATCCCTTGGTGTCTCAAAATCGGTCTTATGACTTTCATCATTTCGGTGAGGGTTAGCCCTGTTCTTTGTCGGGCTTTTTGTCTATCTTTTAGCGCATAGAGACTCGGTTTTTTCTCTTTTTGATCCAGCCTTTTCCTTTTCTTTTCCTAGGAAATAGGATTTTTATGATCATGTAAGGTATGTGACTTGACTCTCATCCTTGTTTGAACATTTTGCTTTGACAGTCTTATGTAGCTCATATCTCTTGGATTTCTTTGTACGTGAGTGTCTTTGCCACCTTTGTCTTGGTGCTGTGCAATAATCACCAATGAGGGTACATGAAACGAATATGTAGGCTCAAATTAGCTATGCAATGGATATAAGTGTATATGATAGAGAAATGAACGTCTCTTTGTCATCCTATGGCGCCTATATCAATGCGTATTAACACACGAAGATTGATGTTATATCGAGCAAAAAGATTTCCAGCCATTTACCTTTCTAAGCTGTTGGACTGCTCCAATATGACCCTAATGTAGGGCGGCTTTTGACAGGGTTAAGAAATGAAAACAACCGCTCAAAGGGTTTCTCAATGATCACCTGTAGTGTATATGGAGAAAAATGAATGTCTTCGTCATCCTAATCCATATAATTTATGCGAATAGCCCTTACATCCCTAGATTCAAGCTTTTATATCCTTACACTCCTTTTATCTCTCTGGTGCGTATAGGACGTGTTTGGATCAGGCTTGCCTATTTTCTAAAGAAACATTCTTACAAGATAGCCTAAACAACTTTGTTTTGGAAAATCATTTTGATTTTCTACAAACATTTCACCTCACAGGGAATTAATGACGCATCATGCGTGCTGCAGCTATGTTTGGATAACCTCTAACCTTAACATGTGTATAACAAGTGTTAGAAATTTTTCTTTGAAAGCATGGTATATTCCTAAGTTTGACCACATGCATGTTTATCTTCGACTTTCCATTTCTTATAAGAAAGTGAGAAATTTTACAGTATTTCTCCATTGCTACCTTTTGTCTTCATCGAAGATCCCTGTATGAAGAGAAAAGAAATTTCAATGAATGGAAGATATTTTAATGCTCGATAAAATATATACATGTCATGTGGCTCTATGTGTCAGGGGGCTATTCTATTCTTGGTTTCGCTTGAACAAGCTTGATTCTGAGAAATCTTACAGTATTTCTCCATTGCTGCCTTTCATCTTCATCGGACATTCCTATATGAGGAGAAAAGAAATCCCAATGAGTAGGAGATATTTTAATGCTCGATGGAACAGATACATGTCACCTGGTTCTATGCGTCATGGGGCTATTCTGTTCTTGGTCTCGCTTGAACAAGCTTGATCCTGAGCCCATATCATGGAATCCTGCAAAACATAACACATGCCATGTATGCATGGATGCATGATGTGCCTATGTAATGACAGCTAAGGTGACTTGAATCATTTCGGAGAAATTCAAGTGACCACCATCTGATTTCATTTCAAGGATAATACTTCTTTACGGCATTTGAGTTTACAGGATATCCCAATTTTTCTCCTTCAGAATTTACAAGAATTAATGCCCCTCCTACAAGGATTTTATTGACAACATAAGGGCTTTCATAATTCAGGGTAAACTTGCCTCTCGGATGAGTAACGTTTGACAAAGTATTTCTTATCACCAGGTCATTTTTCTCGAAACTTCTAGGTTTGACCTTCCGGTTAAACGACTTGGCCACCCTCTTCTAATAGCTCTGGCCATGACAGATCGCTCTAAGACGCTTCTCGTTTATTAAATTTAATTGCTCGTATCTGTATTTGATCCACTTTGCCTCAGAGAGTTTAACTTCTGACAATATTCTGAGAGATAGAACTTCAATCTCTACAGGCAGGACAACGTACATCCCATATACCAATGCATAAGGAGTTGCCCTAATTGAGGTCCTAATCGAAGTCCGATACGCCATTAAGGCGAATGGTAACCTTTCATGCCAATCCTTGTAGTTCTCGGCAGTCTTAGCCAAGATCTTCTTGATGTTTTTGTTTGTTGCTTCTACTACTCCATTCATTTGTGGGTGGTAAGGGGATGAATTAAGATGTCGGATGCTAAAGTGACCTAGTAGATCATCGACAATCTTGTTGTTCAAGTTGGACCCGTTGTCTGTGATGATCGCCCAAGGGGTACCATATCGAGAGATTATATCCTTCTTGATAAATCTTGCCACACTCCTCACCGTGCCATTTGTGTAAGAACTGGCCTCTATCCACTTCATGAAGTAATCAATTGCAACTAAAATGAAGCGATGACCATTTGAAGCTGCTGGATTGATAGACCCTATCATATCTATTCCCTATATAGAGAAAGGCCAAACTTCAGACATTTGATGCAGTTCGTTTGGGGAACGTTAATCTTATCGCCATATACTTGACATTGGTGGTACGACCTGGCGCGTTGATTACAGTCTGATTCGATGGTCATTTAATAATAGACAAGCCTCACGATCTTCTTCGCGAGGAGATGGCCATTCATGTGTGGCCCGCATATACTTTCATGGATTTTCTTCATGAGAGTATTTGCTTCTTTAGTGTCTACACACCTTAACAAAGTGGAATCAAATGACCTTTTATACAAAGTTTATCCACTGTGGAAGAACTTATTAGCCATCTTAGCGATATATTTTCGATCTCCTGCTTGACATTCATCAGGAAATTCTCTCTTCGAGAGGTAATTCTTAATATCACGGTACCACAACTCTCCGTCAAATTCTTCTTCGACCAACATACAATAAGCTGGTTTCCTGGTTATGCCAATCATCAGTGGCTCTATTTCCAATCCATCATTATCTGCAGCATGGAAGCGAGTGTGCCAACGTGTATGCGAACTGGTTCTGCATTCTTGGCAAGTATTCAAACGACACTTCTTCGAATTTAAGTGTCAACTCTTCTAGTACTCATGATAAGGGATGAGTTTTGCATCATTTGTTTTCCACTCCCCATGTATTTGAAGGATGATGAGCATAAAATCTCCAAAAATATGTAACTTAAGTACTTCCATGGAGATGACCAATTATAGGCTTAGAATATATACTTCGTATTCTGAAATATTGTAGGTGCAAGGAAAAGTTAATTTTGCTGCAACAGGATAATGTTGACCATCAAGGGATATCAATACTGCCCCCATGCCCGCTCCAGACATACTAACTGCACCATTGAAGTACATGACCCATGTGTCTTCTGTGAGGTTCAGAACTTGATCTTCTACCTTCGTCTGTTCATAATATGTGCAATTTTGGGCGTTCTTTGCCAACATATCAACTATAGCTCTTCCCTTTACAAACTTTTGTGGAGAGCTTTTGATATCAAATTCAGACAACATTACCTGCCATTTCGCCAATTTCCCTATCAAAGCGGGTTTCTCCATGAGATATTTGATAGGGTCATTTTCTGTCGCCAGATGAATGTGGTGGTGCAGAGTATACTACCTCAATCTTTGAATTACCCACACTGTTGCTACACAAGCCCTCTCAACAGGCACATAATTTGTTTCAGATGAAGTGAATTTCTTACTTAGATAGTAGATAACTCTTTTTTTACCATCCACATGGCTTGTTTGAGCAAGTAAGGCTCTCAAAGACTCTTGGTATATAGTTAAATACAAGGTTAGGGGGTAACCTAGGATTGGTGGCATAAGTACTGGTGGTGTGGCTAAATAAGTTTTTATCTTCTGGAATGCCTGATTACATTCGGCATCCCAGGTCACTTTTGCACCATTCTTGAGCAGTCTGCAAAATTGGTTTGGCCACATCCGACAATTGACTAATAAATCTGGTGATGTAGTTTAATCTCCCAAGAAGGCTCGTTACTTCTTTCACTGTTGAAGGAGTTGCCAAATCACAAATAGCTTGGATTTTCAAAGGGTCAATTTCATTGCCCCTACTACTGACCTTGAATCCAAGAAGTTTCCCTGATTTCACTCCAAACACATTTGTTAGGGTTCAATCTCAACTTGTACTTTCGCAATCGCTCAATCAGCTTTTTTAGCACTTGAATGTGATCTTGTCCCTTCTTGGACTTGGCAATCATGTTATCGACATATACTAAAATCTCTTTATGGATCATGTCGCGAAATAACGTGACCATCGCCTTCTGATAAGTTGCCCCTGCATTCTTTAGTCCAACGTGCATCACTTTATAACAGAAAATTTCCCCAAGGGTGGTAAACACAGTTTTCGATTTGTCTTCTTGCTTCATGATGATTTGATTATATTTGGAGAATCTGTCCATGAATGAGAATAATTCATACGCTGCTGTACTATCCACCAGCACATCAATGTGAGGAAGTGAAAAATCATCCTTTGGGCTTGCTCTATTCAAGTCTCGGTAATCCACACAGATCCAGACTTTGCCATCTTTTTTCATGATGGAGATTGTGTTTGCAATCCAATCTGAGTAAGGGATAGCTTCGATAAAGCCCACTCTAAGAAGTTTCATCACATCCTCTTTAATTCTGTCTTCTAACTCAGCTTTTATCCGTCAGTTGCCCTGTCTCACGGGTTTAACACTGGGATCTATGGGTATCGCATGCTCCATAATTCTTAGATCCAGACCTGACATATCAGCGGACGACCATGCAAAAATGTCATGGTATTCTTTGAGCAATTTAGTAAATTTGAGCCTTTTAGCTTGGGATAGATGTCCACCAATCTTGACTTTTTTGACATCCGCCACATTACCCAAGTTAATGACTATTGGCTCTTCTGAAGTGGGAGGTGTTGAATTCTGAAAGGTACTCCAATCTCTACGAATAGCTGCATAACCCTCGTCCACATCTTCCTCAATATCGCAGGAATAATCATTTCGGTGATCCGGTTCACACAATAACCTAGCATGTATGTTCGAGATGATATGCCTGAAATGCCATGAGAATGTTTAGTCTCCATTTCTTATGGAAGTGTGATGCATGAGTGTGAAAAATCTTTTCAAGAGAGATTTCCAAATAAGTGCAAGCATAAATGGAACTAGTCTTCATATCCTCAGACATTCTTGTTCCTTGAAAATCTTTTGAAAATCAGGAACCATATGGCAAATCAGGCCTCAAACTTCCCATGTGGAAGGCTAGTATCATTATTGGGCTCATTTGTAGTCTCATATGTTCTTAATAAAACTTATGTGTTTTATTAAATGTAAAAATGAACCGCATTACAAGCTATGTTGTTTGGACCAACGGTCGGAGATCCAAAAGCGTTTTCCTATCTCTACTTCAAACAATAAAGATGAAAAGTGCAAAAAAATATAGGGATTTAAATGCAGTATTAAAAGCAAGGGAGAAGTCTCTTTACTCAGAAGAGGTGGCTTCATCATCGAGCCATTCTATAATGACATTCACAGAGTCATCTCCCAGAAAAGGGTTCGTGAGATCTAGTTCTGTCGACGGAGTTATCCCTTCTTCTGACAGCCTCTTAGAGTCTTGCTGAAGTATTTGTTCAGAGGATTGCTGAACATCTTAGATTTGCCTTTCCAGGCTGAAGAACCAATGAAAGAAAAAGGAATCCTTTTAATTTCTTTGGCGTCCACGGCTCTTGCCTCGACCTCAGCCCGCTGTCTTGGAGGTGAGATCATCAATACGAATGTTATTATATCCCAAGCCCACCTTGTGCTCGTTGGATTTCAACTGTAGAGGAGTGTTGATTCCTTGACCATACTTGTCAAGACCTTTTTCTGGATTGAACCCATATGCTAGCAACATCTTAACTGATAAAAGGTTAGCTTCATAGATAAAATGAACGTTCAGTTTCGCCTCTATAGGAGTGTGGATTACTGCCACCAACTCCAAGGAATGATAGCTAGTTTCTTCCTTAACTTTAAGTTCAATGTACGGGATAACGCTATTCTGATATGCGATGAGGTCAATTTCCCCATGGACGGTGACTACATTCCCGTCATCACAAATCACACTTTCTGATGTAGACTTAAGGGTACGACTCTAGCAATGTGAATCCAGGGTCTCCCTAATAGGAATCAAATGCGCTTGGCAAATCCATCATTTGAAAGTTTATTAAGAATTTGATTGGGTCTATGAGCACCTTCAGCTCGATCTCGTCTACCACTATTTTCCTCATCCCATTAAAGGCTCTAACAGCTGCTTTGGAAGTTCGAATCATCTTCTCTTTAATGCCCAAATTCCTTAACGTGGCCAATGGGCAAATGTTAAAAGCTGATCCATTGTCGATTAGTACGTGTGCCACTCTTTTTCCATTATAGTTGGCAGTGATATATAAGGCCTTGTTTTATCCTCTTCCCTCCATGGAAAAATCTTCTTTTGAGAAGCTTAGTTGGTCTTTTAGAAGAATTGCTCCCACAAAGTCCCCTAATTGCATGTCATTAATAGTTTCAAGGACATACACCTCATTTAGTTTCTTCAATAGCGCATCTTTATGCTTCTCTGAGTTGATAAATAAATCTAACAGGGATATCTGGACCGGCATTTTTCTTAACTGCTTTATCACCTCAAATTCGGTAGTCTTGACGATAGATAGGAGTTTTTCGGCATCCTCCTTTGATACCTCTTTCTTATTCAATTCGCCTTCCATTGGGGCATAAAAACGTCTAGATCTCATCGTGGCATCTACTTCACTTGTTCCATAGTTCCAGTGAATTACCTTAGAGTCATGAATCTCAACTGGCGGGACTTGTATAGTTACTGTCGTTAGATGGGATGTTTCAAGTTTGGGTTTATCGTCAGATTCATCTCTTGGTAGGTGAATTACCACTAGTTTCACCAAACAATCTTTTTCTTGGCTTAGGTTGTCAAGCTCATTCAGTTTAATCACTACAGTCCTAGCAGTCTCAATCATCGTCACGGTATCACTCCAGTCTTCAGGGAAGTGCTCACATTATGTTTGGTGGTAATTGTTAGTATCACTTGACTCAGCCGACATTGTAACCTTCAAGTGTCTTGTTATTCTTTCAAATAACTTAGTCAGACATTGCCATTGGGTCATTAATTTCTTCATCTTGACGTTTTGCTTCGTGTTAAGCTTGTAATCTATCATCTAAGGGTGACCGCATATTGTCAATTGAAATGATACATCTTTCATCTCTCTTAAGAGATCATTCACTAGTTCTTCTATGAGCGGGAGATGTTCAGATATCACTCGATTGAATGAAGATTCAGGTTCTTCTATTAAAGGCTCTATCATCGCTTTCGAGATTTCGGGTTGAACAGGATCATTCATACCTTCCCATCCATCGGTTATGATATCCTCCATTCTCTGAAAAAATTTGGAAGGAGCAGAGTACTTTACTTTGAAGTTATATCCGCCAGAGTCCTCGCCCAGATTGTCTATAACTTCGCCTTTCTCTAACGTTTCAGCTGCAAATCTACGATCAGTCTGGTTTCGCTTAACGGCTTGTAGCTCGCCTTCGTCAAGCTCTTCTTTTGGTCCAGTGACTAGCTCTACATCGCATACCAGACTTTCGTGTGGAACGTTCCAAATATTCCCTCGCTCGGTTTCAACCATGAACTAGTTCCATTCTAGGTTGACTAAGGCCTTAATTCCTTCGAACTCTTCATCAGCCACATTCGACATTATTCTTAGGCTCATCGTCTTGGCAATGTATAGCTTCTTTCTTTCAGCCAATACTTCCCCTTCTTTTGGATATGAAGAGGCGATTGCCAAAATGCTAGTTAGCTTAGACACGTTTACCTTCAGCTCAAGGCGGTTTTCTTCTTCGTTAGCAAATATTGCCCCAACTGCTTGGTGGTCAGGTAGTGGATTCTCTTGTACATTTGGAGCGACATCATCAAATTTCAGAATTTGATTATCAATGAGAGCTCGAACCTTCAGCTTAAGGATGTAGCAATTATTCACATTGTGCCCCCTTTCACCCATATGATAGGTGCAGGTGTGGCTTTCATCAAAACCATGATATTTCACCGGATTTGTTCTGGAAGGTTCTTTTGCCACCAAATGTTGTTCTAGTAACATTGAGAACAATTTGGATAAGGACCTAGAAAGTTGAGAGAATTGCTTCAGAGGCTGTCTCTTTCTAGGCTCTTATCCTCTAGACGCTGACCATGACGATCCCCCTCTTATTTGATTGGAATTAGCGAACGCCTTAGGTTTATTGGAATCCGGCACAAAGGCTATATCAACTCCAGCCTCCCTTTCTTTCCTCAGGGAATATTGCTTTCTTGTTGAAGTTTCATGTGGCTTTCTTTCTCTCAAAGCCCACTCCAATCTCTCAGCCACCTTTATTAAGTGTGTAAAGGTTTGACATCCTGAAGTGTTCAGTCTGTCAAAGTACTCATATGGAAGTGCCTTTAGAAACAGGTCAATCAGGTCTTCTTTTGGAATCGGGGTTTTGAATTGAGTTGCTAAGGCACGCCATTTCTGGGCATATGTTCTGATTGTTTCGCTTCTCCCTTTTACCGTCTGCAACAGATCTTTCCTTGTTGGAGTTGTAGCCGTATTAAACTTATATTGTCTGAGGAAATTCTTAGCCAGATCCTCCCATCCATCGTAATCATCTAGGTCTAGTTCGATAAACCAAGCTAAAGCGCGCGTCAGCCAGGCTTTCTTGGAACGTATTCATCAAAAGTGGAATATAATTAGAATAGTGTGCCATCTTGCACAAACAGTATTTAAGATGAGTACGTGGATAGTCTGTCCCGTCGTATTTTCTCACAAAATCTGGCTCTTTGTAATTTGGAGGAGTCTCTACTTTAGCGAACAATGATATTTTGTTGAAACGAGCTAACTCATAGCCCTGACTGCTTAAGCACTCTTCAATTTTGACTGTTCTCTTAGCCTTAGCTTCAGTTTTTCCAGCCTGCTTTCCTTTCTCCTCCATCTCAAGGTTGAAAACAATAGGAGACATCTTTGATTGTAGTGGGACGTTTGACACATGAACGTCCTCTATGACATGTTGGGCACCTTCAGTGATCCCTTTATCAGTTGTATCAAGTATTGAAAATTGACCTGAGTCGTTCATGTTAGGCATTGCCGTTTGCTTGGCTTGAGAGGCCTCCAACATATCCTTAATTTCAGCCATCAGGGTAGTCATGGTGGTCATCTGGGTTTTTAACATGCCTACTCACGAAGTCAATTCCTGCTGTTCCATTCTCGTCTTAAGTCGAGTACGGAAATGATGTCTTGGTAATTCCGTGATTAAAGAATATCTGTTTATTTGAAAATAACAAGTAAGAATCTTTTAGAACAAATAGGGAAGGTACAAAATTCATTCACTTACATGTTTTCTATTGATGAATGAGAAAAATGACTACCTTGTGAGCCTTAGTCTCACATGAGCAGCTTTTTAAATCATTTACCAAGAGAATTCATGAAATTAAAGGAAGTACAATCTTCAGTGATAGTTTTGATGTAACGATAAAACATGCTTATACTCATACATATGTGTTAAAAGTCACATTTAATACGAATGAGTATCCCAATGTCAAGAAAACGTCACAATGTTTACATGTTTTATACTTGACAAAATAGTCTATCCAAGTTTAGGGCCTTAAAGTTTAAGGCACCCTTATCGTCCCAGCAAAGATCAAATTTCTCGTTTTGGGAATCTTCATCTTTTGAGTATGATGGAGATCCCATGTCCTCTAGTATATATGGCTGCGCTCCAGGCACACATGGCACAATGTACTCGGGTACATAAGGTTCGACGAAGTTGCGTCTGATCGCTTCAAAGCGCCGGATGTATTCTTTAGAAGCTCTGTGAGTATTCATCTCGGAGGTCATATCATCTAGCCTTTCCACGTCTTCTGTTTGAGAGTCTTCCAAAGTGCGTATGATGGACTCCACCTTAGCTTCGAATTTCTTTTTCTTTTCTCTTACGAGGATCTCTTTTGGCACATCAAATGAGTAAACATCGGGTTGCGGCGATGAAGAAACTTCTTGCAATGCCCCATATTGCCATATGACCCTCCTTGGATAGTGTACTATGGCGCCTGTAAATCCTAACAAAGGGACTGGATCTTCACCATTGCGCGTGAGCCTGACTTTACCTAAAGTTGGTAATCTAAGCCGTTATTGGAGTTGTTATGGCTTTAAAGCTGTAAGGAATTCCTTCCATTCTTTGAAATTTAATTTAGGAATGCGGGTATGGGTTTTGACGAAAGTTCTAAGAGGATGTGTATCAGAGCTAATCTTAGTAAAAACCATACAGATATGAAATTATTTTACATGGGATGTGAACCACATGTACATGAGATCACTAGAGGCTCTAAATTTTTTTTTCTTGTTTTTCCCAAAACGGTTGAGGGAAAGGAAGGTTTCAGCTAGGATAAAGTTCGAGTAATCCCACCCATGACAGACTTGTTTGACTACTATGGCCATGATAAGATCAAAAGTTACAAATGAAATTAGAAATATAACAAAGCTGAAGAAAGCCAAGACAAAGGCTCTACCAGACTTAGTTCCTTTGCTAGCAGGGAGGTTAGGAAACATTTTTAGAAGGAAGGATAAGGAAATTAGCCCAGAATTACTTTTGGCGTTTGCTTTGATTTCTTCGAGATTTGTATCCAAGAATTCAGCTAGTAGACTTAGAGGCTCAAACCCTATATGAGGTTGGACTAGCAAGTGAGTAAACTCCACTCCAATAACGGCGCTATATTCCTCAAGGGTAGGGGTAACTTCTAATCCTTCCATGCAGAACATTGCGGTGATTGAGTCCCAATAGAATTTCATGTCTTGGATAAAGGAGGGTGGACATTCAATCTTCAGCAGGTCCAATAGATATCCTAGTCGCAATCTAGCATACTTCTGGCTTGCTTCACCCATTCTATCTCACCAGGCTGTGAGTTCAGCTCGAGGGATTTTGAACACTTGGATGTATTCTTTCCCATCAAGTTTAAAATATGCAAATGATTTTTAAAGATCAATCGCCAATGATTACTTTAAACATGATTATGCAAATGTCATGAAATATGCATGGACTGATTAAATTGCATATTCCAGTTAAGGAAATGGAAATTAGAATCTCTTTTAGGTATGAAAAACCCGACTCAAGGTCTAATTTAAACTTCAAAGAAGTGAATTATGCAATTAGTCAGAATCATCTTAGTGACTAAAGAAAATAACAATGTCACATTCCATTGGTCAAAACATCAACTATGAACATGGATGCCTTATTACAAAAAGGACATACTATGAGAGGTAGAGAGGGATTTCATGAGGGGATGAAACACCAATCGAGTTTATTCTAAAACAAGAAAGCCATAAAAGGCCCTTGGAATGTGGGATCTAAACCATCCCTCCCTAAAGATCTAGTTTTCTTCAGGGTTATAGTCGATCAAGATTTTCTTTTTGATTACATCTTTGTCTGGTCCCTGGTATGATGACTTTAGGGGTCTTGTTGGGTTTTATCCTTTTGAGCATGATACGCCTTGGCTTTGTCTTGGTTACAAGACGTTTTTTCTTCCTCCAAAGAGAAATCACAAGTTGATTCTCCTGACTTGACGCTCAGTTTTTCGGTAGGCATAAGCTTCTCTAGCTAAGCTATTGCAATACCGCCTTTTCACTTCTGAATAGTGCTTGAACATCTCGTCCGTCTGTCGTTTAAATCTAAGGTTATCGACATAGTAACTAGTCTGACAGTCTTCAGCATATCCCAGCTTACGTCCAGTCAGCTCCCTGTCGTGTACAAACCTAGTAAAATGCAACCTCGTTTCGGTCCAAGACGAGTGACTTTCCTTAAACACTCAAAGGCCACTAGTTCCGTCGAACTTTTAGGAAATAGCGACATCTTATCCCCTATCATCGTTATTTCAATCAGTCATAAGAATGATCTCAAAATGTATGCAATGCATGTAGATGCGAATGATATGTAATATACGAACATACTATGAAGCAATGAGTAAGGAAATACATCAAAAGTAAATGCCTTCCCAACCAAAACTTCAGGGAATACGAAATATTCCATTGTATCAATGTGTGGTTTTAGGCATACCAACCTTCCACAGACATGCGCATTAGACAAGTAGGAATATACTCTAGAAATAAAATCAGGTGAGGAACCTACAGCTTAGGCTCCCACGATCCAAATATGCCAGATTTCTCCCCAAGAGTATCCACTCAAAAGGGCTAGATATCACCAATTAGGATCATGAACGGGAACGAACGCGAAAGTTTCAAATGCCATCAAACACGAGATCCTTTCGTATCCTTTTCCCTATCTAAGGTAAATCTAGATGTGGTTGCAGTTAGGATTTGACCGCCAGTGTGCGAGATGTGTTGTGATCATCACAATGCAAGGTCACGCACAACATTCCGTATCAAACACCGCTTCAACACATGCATAAAAATAAATATACAATCCCAACTCCAACCTGCAGGAAAGATGTCAACAAAACACTCCACCCCTTATTTCTCCAAACTGCAAAAATATCTAACACAATGGTTAGGACATGTACCTCACTTTCGAAAGCATCGGCAGAAAATAGGGTTAGATAATCCAATCAAATTTTTAATTGGCTCAAATCCTCTAAAATTCATAATCAGAGATTCTGGTATGGAATAAGTCCCCAACAGAGTCGCCAGTCTGTCGCGACCCACTACGAGCACATATCTCGAGGGCTAATGGGCCGTCCGCTCTTATTCGGATGCGGGCCTTTCCTAAGGACTGTTACCCAAGTCGCAACGGCGGGAATACGTGATCGACCTTCTATGACATTCTGATTTCCAGTCGATTTCAGGCTCACTAATGAGAAGTGTGTATCTAGAGATGTATTTCAGTTGTATTCCGCTCGAACTTGATCAATTCAAGTGGACTGACTAAAGGGGAAAGGCTAATGCGAGACGAGGTACGTAGATCTGGGGAATTCGGATAGGAAATGACGCTTTGACCATAAGGATTGTTGAGGGAACTGGCGATAGACCATCACAATTACATGACAACCAAAGCCGCCATGAATTGATGAACCCTAAAAAAGATATTAATCACGGGGTCGATACGTGTAATGTCTGCAAAAGCCGCCCGTCGGTTCGAGATAGGCCGGAACCACGTCTGATAGAGAAAACCATAAGAAACGAACCTTGAAAGATTGAAAATGGAAAATCAAGAATTCCAACGTTATTCGGATTGGCCGTCACCCTATCGAAGATTTCCGGAACGAGAAAAATAACGTTCTGAACGTCGAGGGTAAAATGACTGTTTTGCCCCTCAAGCTTAGAACTTTGCCCTTGCAATTGAAGAAGGGAATTTTGGACAATAAACTCCCTCAAGGCTGTCGAAAATCAAGAGTGAATGGTGGCCATTGGATCTCCTTGAGAAGACAAGTGGACAAGTGTTAAGAGATGGGGCAAGGGGTAGTCATGTCTACTTTTGCAAACCTACCATTCAAAGCCCATTGACCAAGATTGAATAAACAACTCTCTCTCTCTCTCTCTGCATTTTGTTGGCCGAACACCCCCTTAGAGAACCGAACACTCTTCTTCTCCTTCCTCCTTCATTCTGTCACTGACGACCAGGTTCTGGGGGTCCTGTTCACCGGCCACGATGGCCACCTCCGGCCACTTTTTGACTGACGGCGAGCCATACCAACAAATATCTATGTCTTGTCGATCTCCTCGAAGTGGAATCGGATCATTTGAAGTACCGAGGAGTCCGAAGCAAGGATTCTCCCGAAAGTCAACGGAATTTGCTCCAAGCTGAGGTAGGTCCGGTTTCTGACTTGTTTAGTGGCCGAAATCTTGGATTTTTGAGCTCAAATTTAGTGGAGACTTAGGAGACTTGTAGATGAATCTGTGGTAAAAATTTGAAATGGATTTGATTAAGTTTTGATCATGAGCCGGCCTTGTGAATGTTGCCTAGAAAACTGCCGGATTCTGTGTTTGGAGGAACCGGTGATGTTCGTTGAGTTTCCGGTGACCAATTGACTCCAAATCTTCAATAAGCCTCTCAAATCCTTAAATAGACATGTTAAGAGATAGATTGATGATTAAATGAAGGATATAGGAGTAGATTGAGGGCTGAAAGTGTGCGGTTTGCATAGAACCGAAATGAATCGGTTCGGTTCTGTACAAGACCGGTTCTGTTGAAGGCTGAGATTGGCAATTTTGAGCTACAAATTGATGATTATGATGTGATGAGATGTTGAGGGTTGTGTTATGAGTGATTGGGATTGATGAATTGAGAAATTGCGTACGGAAATTAATGGAATTGGTTGAAATTCTAGGTTGCGCGACAAGTCTGGTTGTGGACATTGGTTGGCCGAGACCTAAGGGCTTCAAGAAAGAGAAGTTTGTATTGTCAAGTCAAGGGAAGGGAATTCCTAACCTTATGCTAGGAAGATTGGACTCCATTGGGTGAGTCATAGATTGAATTGGTTGAATTAAGGTGATTTGTCTAAGGAGATAGCCTTGTTATGTCCTAAGACGTTATAGGACGATCTTGTGTGATATTGGATGTGCCTGAGATGTTTGCCATGTTCGGATTGCATTTGATCTGTTTAGCATGCCATGAATCTTGAGTTGCGGTTGAATTGCACATGTCGTCATGTACAAAGAGCTATTTAGAAATTATCACACAAGTGTGGCATGGCGAGGCCCTGAGGCGTATGAGACGCGGGGCAGTAGATGTATACCCTGATGCGATATGATCGCGGGGTGAAACTGCTGTGATGTGGTGCCTTGATGCGATGTGATCGCGGGGTTGAGATAGTCACGGCCCTGATGTGATTTAATCGCGGGACGAAGAGACCCTGAGGCGTAAGAGACGCGGGGCAGGAGAAGTAAACCCTGATGCGACGAGTTTGTGGGGTGGAATTTGATGTGATGTGGCATCCTGATGAGATGTGATCGCGGGGTTAAGTTAGCCACGGTCCTGATGTGATATAATCGTGGGACGAAAAGGCCCTGAGGCGTATGAGATGCAAGGCAGGAGACGTAGACCATGATGCGACGAGTTTGCGGGGTGAAGTTGATGAGATGTGGCGCCCTGATGCGATGTGATCGCGTGGTTGAGATAACCACGGTCCTGATGCGATCTAATCGCGAGACGAAGAAGCCCTGAAGCGTGTGAGACGCAGGGTAGGAGACGTATACCCTGATGCGACGAGTTCGCGGGGTGAAGTTGAGATGATGTGGCGCCCTGATGCGATGTGATCGCGGGGTTGAGATAGCCATGGTCCTAATGCGATTTATTCGCGGGACGAAGAGGCCTTGAAACGTATGAGACGTGGGGCAAGAAATGTAAATCCTGATGCGACAAGATCGCGGGGTAAAGTTATGGTTGAATGGCGCCCTGATGCGACGAGGTCGCGGGGTCGAGATAGCCATGGTCTTGATGCGATATAATCACGGGACGGAGTACGAGTTAATGAGCTTTGCTTGGAGATTTATCGAAACCTGATGCGTTTATGCAGGTTGCCGATGATGGTCTGATGCGTTTACGCGGACCGAGCCTGATGCGATCTAATCGCGGGCTGGAAATTGAGGCAGACGAGGATTAGTGGATGTGATGAAGTGGCAGGCCGAGTAGATATGATCATCTGAGTGGGACGTGAGGTCATTAATGCATGCATGTCGTTTGCATTTTGTGGTTTTATGGATTGTGTTTGATGCACCCGTATGATCATAAGTTTAGAGTTTCGGATAGATGACTACCTTAGTGGACGGTCGGCACCCACCTTACCGAAATTTATATCTCACCCCAGTGGGGGCTTAATTTTTCAAGTTCCAGGCGGAGGAGGCGCGAGCTTGCTGAGGATTGGCATATGAAGGGATAGTTGGCCAGCTATACTTAAGAGAGTTACAGGATAAGGAGTTATTTGTTTTTATTATTCATGGATTGTGAATTAATAGATGAGATTGTGATGTATCTGTCTTAAGTCATCGATTGTTGTATTTATTTCGAGATTGGAGTTGGCATCGCTTTCGCAGGTACGATTCTTTCCGCGTGTAAGGAAATTGGCCGTTGGATCCTGGAGTTGTCATTCATATATGAATGACATGGACAGGAATGTTCGCGTGCTCACCGAGTTCGGGACGTGACATCCCCATTCGATTTGGTATCAGAGCAAGGTCAGCTCCATCCAATGTGATTGAGATTTGGAGTGATAAGGAGTGATGACTTGAGGACATTTAGATATTGAGACCTATAAGACTGGGCCTAGGTTGTTAAGTCTCGAGGATGGTAGGCTTGAACTTGTATACACTTGAATGGTCCTAGAGTTGACTTTAATGGTTGGCTTTGAGCTATGAGGTGATTATGGTTTAAGTGGAAGCAGGCTGGGATTAAATAGTCATAAGCATGGATTTTGATGTAGTAATTGTGCTTAAGGATAATAGGAAATTGCCTATGAATGAAGGGTCAATTGAGGTGTATGATTGTGATCTTGATTTGTCAATGACCCCAACTCGAGGAGTACTAATTATAAAGAGGCGATTGATATTAGTGGATTCAGACTTGAATTGCGTGATACCTTGGTGATCTAGCTATCGAGTGTTATTGTTAGCCTTGGATGATATGAGATGAGATGAATACAAGGAATATTTGAATTGAAGATCAATGGTGATCGAATGCATAGTGATTTGATTTGAATGTTGACTGGACTTGAGATATATAATGAAATATAGGCGATTGACCTGAGGGTAGCTTCGACAGGACAAGTGACAAGGACGGTCATGTTGTGCTTATGTTTATGGCTTGAAATGAAAGTTGATGAGGGTGCTTGCAGTAACTTATCGCTGACGGACTTAATAAACCGTCACTTGGTATGGGACAAGTTGATGGGATATCTATAAACTGTAATGAAACATGGTATGAGACATGTGGAACGGGGCTTTCTCCGTAGATGTATGGCTTAGGACAACCTGCATCGGCCAAGTCTGATGAGGGCGGGGAGTGATCGTCGAGACAGAGAGGTCTGGATAAGGAACGGCTCCTAGCAAGCTTCTAAGATGGCAGAGGCAGGAATGACCCAAGTCATAACTTAAAAGGGGAAGCCTAGGTATCAGGTTGAGTCCAATCGTGGATAAGGGATGTTCAGCACAGGATCAATTCTCATCAGGAAAGATTGAAAGTGGCATGACTTGTGTAATGGTGCCTATGAGAGGCATGCTTAAAAAGTTTCGTGCTTGACAGTGGATGCCCTTGGAAAAAGAAAAAGTGATGGTTGTGATGGACCTGTTAGACATGTTTGATGATTAACTTCATGTGATTGGCTTGGCCAAGATATAACTGAGAAGTTAGATGACGTATGGGTTATACCCTTGGAACCGAGGCCTGTTGAGATGAGATAGTCTGTTGTGACTATGCTAGAGTGGCGGATACCTTTAGGCCTAGAGTATGAGCTATTGACTCAATGAGTTGCTGCTTTGAGTGCTTATTTGACAGTTACCTAGTGAGGCTAGCCTAGTGATGGCTGTCAGTTGAAAAGTTGCCTCGTTGAGATTGGCTTGAGGAAGGATTATAGATCAAGGATGATTTGAGATCCTTGAATATTTGGCAATTAGTGGAGAATTTCCTATGTGTCATCAGAGAGTTGTTTTGGAGCCACTGATGGTTGATAGTGATGAATGATGACATGAGTAGCTTGAGATTGTCGGATTGCGTAAATGACTTAAGTCTTGAATTCCTAAGGGGAAATCATAGTGGTTCAAGTGACATGAGAATCTGATAAGATTAAAGAACCAAGGTGCGGTCGCTAGAGTAGCACTTGGCTTGCGTATGTGAGATACGAAAAGATCCAAGGACTAAGATGGGTCATGAGAATTGAGTAAAGATGGACAATTAGAGTACGAGTACTAAAAGAGAATATGGCTCGATCGGTTAATCGTACGAGACCCAAGAGCTGGAGGGGTCGCGAGAACTTTAAATGGAAATGGGAAATTGTTGATTAAGCAAGCTCGGAGAGGAACTTCCATGATTCTCTAAGTCATTGTGGTGGTGACTGCTTGTGCTGACGAGTTAAGTGATAAAAATCACGAGAAAGGTGACTCTGAGTAGCCTTTTCGAAAGTGAATGTGTCGGTAGGACCACGAGAGCTTGAAAAAGCTTGTGAGATTATGTATAAGGCTGGGATTGATTGAGCCAGGCAGAGAGATGAGGTTCGAAATTGTCTCTCTCTAGATTGAGGGTTTTGTGAGAAAACCTTAGAGATTTGGGTGCACTAAAGAAGGAAAGTGACCCTGGCAGTATTAGCCCTAAGAGGCGATTGAAGATTGGTGAAAGGTCACCAGAGGAAGGATTTCCTTGGAGGTATGAGATCTGCCTAGCCAACTTCTGTTGAGTGGTTTGATGGAAAGTATCATCTCGGGATTGCTTGAGAGCAAGGATTGTTTGGATCCTGATACTATTGCGAGGATCATAGGATGATCGGCCAGTATGAGGCAGAGTTCTCAAGGTCGCTTAGACAGATGGCAAGGGTGGTCAAGGATCCTTGAATAAGATAAGTAGATCCCTGAATGAATTAGAATGTGAAAGCCTTGTGATTAGTAGTTATTCCTTACTCTGAGGACTGTTAATGAGATCCAGTAAGAGAAGTGAATGAATTAGTGAACGAAAGGAACGCTTGAGAAACACTTGTAAAGTGATCTGAGGTAGTCGAATCGACCATTAGACAAGTGATCGGGTGAAGACCCAAGGACGAACATACATCGTCATTGGAGGTGACTGAGTTATGGGAAAGAGAATGTGAAAGCATGGTGGCATTTGAATCTTGGAGTAAAGGTGTCACCGTTGGCGCAGACTCCAAGATTGTCGTCCTATGGAATGGGAAGGACAAGGTGAATTTGAAGTGAGAAAATGCCATGGAGTTGTGTAGTTCTTCCTTAGGGTAAGAGACCCTATTGTAAAAGGAAGAAAAGCTCTCAATTGTCTTAGTATGATGAAAGAGCGTCTGTACCGAGAGAGAAGACGCGGAACTTGAATGACTCATGGAAGTGAAATCAAAGATACAATCTTGAAGACAATGTTGAATTCCAGGATGATGTCAACGTTCAGTGGGACAAACGGAATTGAATAAGGTCGCCTTAGCGAGTATGAAACTCAAAGGCTAACACTAATGCTTCTCGAGGAAAAGAGTAACAAGGATAAACGAAATGTCGTGCGGTCCTAGAGGGGATATGTGAAGATAGAAAGCCAAGTTCTGAGCTCAAGAGAAAAGTGCGAGGGATAGTTGGGAAGATTCGACACTTGGTAGAAAGAAGTTGATGATAGTCGAACTAAGCGCCCAAGGAATGGTTGAATTAGTCGTTACCGTCTTAAGAGGCGATGGTTGAACTCACGTAAGGAGCCATGAGAAACATGAACAATTCTTGAGAGTGTCGTATGGACTCTAAGGAAATGTCTATTGTATGCTATATGTGAAGAGCGCAAGTTGTGGGCTTGACGAAGTAAGATTCCTCTGTTGTGAGATTTATGGGAAATCAAATTCATGTGGAGCCTGTGAGGATGGGGACGAATGATGGATCAACTAGGGTCGATGTGAGTTGCGAAAAGTGCAAGCTTCTTGGGATTGATGAATGGCAATAGACGGACCGTTGAAAGATTCTCTACAAGAGCTGTTCCATCAGTGAAATGAACTAAGGACGAGTTGTGACACGAATGGGTGAATGAACGTGAAAAGAGTTTTCGAAGACTCCAGTTAAGCTGATGACTACGCCATTTATGACGATTCCGATTGGAAAATTGAAACGTTTATGAAGGTCGTAATGACACGACGCAGAATGAAACTTGAGGCATAACAAGGTGATGTGAAATGGATATGGTTTGTACGACGTAATGATAATGCCATAAGAGTTGGCATGCTCAGAGCATGATTGGAATTGGTTTGTGAATGTCCTCGTGATAAAGTTGGGAGATGTTGTCTGAGTGGAAGAATGTTGCAAGGCTACACTTGCTATGAGAGTATAAGGTAGTAGGTTCTCGAGGGGAGTTAAATAAGAGACAACACAGATGTATAGAATTGCCTGTGGATATAGGAGCGTTGCTTATGCAAGGAAGGAACTTAAAGTTATGTGAACTAAAAGAGATTGAGAGCATGGACTGTCTAAAGGGAATTGAAGGCGAGGCATGTGGAACAAAGAGATCACCCAATTGTTGTTATAGTGATATTCGTATCGCTAAGGAAGGGGTGGATCGTTTGATAGATGCTTAACGTTGAGAATTAAACATTATTTAATTGGCAATGGAGGGACAGATCTTCCCTCAAGAAATAAGAGATTCAACTCCTAAATTAGAAGTTTGCTAATGGACTAGCGGTATGGCTACTAGAAACACCAAGCCTGAAGGCCAGAAGTAAATTGAGGTGTGCCACGATTAAGCACCGATACTAGGGGGATGATAGAAATGGATGGAACCCTTGAGGCCTATGGGCGAAAGTACGATCCAAAGGAGGAATTATAGTGACCTTGGGGAGGCACAAAGATGTGCCAAGATGCACATACATATATATTGGTGATAAGGTTGAAAGTTGAAATTTGTCTATCTTGCAATCGAGCACTAGACGTGTTGATGAGAGTTGAAGGATCACTTTGAACTAAGGGAATTGACGGATGGAGTCGAGAATGGGTTGCTATGGAAGTAACCATGTGACTATTTAAGGAGTCGAGAGGGCCATAACTCGATTTGATTGATGAAGGGCAAATTGATAAAACCCTGAAATCTCTGTTGGCGTGAAAGGAAGTTCGAAAGGAGTAATACGCTGAATGACATGGATATTTACGAGCGTATTCTAGCGAGGGCGTGGTAATAAGAGTTATCGATCAATGAAAGAGATAAAGTGAACGCTCGAGGAAGAGCTGCTGGCCAATGATATGAGTACCAAAAGAGAATGAAGAGAAGCCCATGGGGTCGGGGACTAAAGGAGACAAGTCCTAGAGAAGGATAGTTTTGAGTTGGAAAGGATTATCCGGAAGAGTGAGGATGCGACGAGGCGCCAACACCCCCAAAGGATTAGATGGATTAGAAGGTTGTGACTTTCGAGGAAGAAATTTCTTTAAGGGGGAATAGTTGTGACATTCTAATTTCCAGTCGATTTTAGGCCCAGTAATGAGAAGTATGTATCTAGAGATGTATTTCATTTGTATTCCGCTCGAACCTGATCAATTCGAGTGGACTGACCAAAGGGGAAAGGCTAACGCGAGACGAGATACGTGGACCTGGCGAACTCGGATAGGAAATGACGCTTTGGTTATAAGGATTGTCGAGGGAACTAGCGAAAGACCCTCACAATTACATGACAACCAAAGTTGCCACGAATTAACGAGCCCTAAACGTGATATTAATCACGGGGTCGATACGCGTAATGTCTGCAAAAGTCGCCCGTCGGTTCGGGATAGGTTAGGACCGCGTTTTATAGAGAAAATTATCAGAAATGAGCCTTGAAAGATAGAAAATGGAAAATCAAGAATTTCAACGTTATTCAGATTGGCCGTCGCCCTATCGAAGATTTTCAGAACAAGAAAAACGATGTTCTAAACGTCGGGGGTAAAATGACCATTTTGCCCCTCAGGCTTAGAACTTTGCCCTTGCAATTAAAGAAGGGAATTTTGGACAATAAACCCCCTCAAGGCTGCCGAAAATCAAGAGTGAATGGTGGCCATTGGATCTCCTTGAGAAGACAAGTGGACAAGTGTCAAGAGATGGGGCTAGGGGTAGTCATGTCTACTTTTGTAAACCTACCATTCAAAGCCCAGTGACCAAGATTGAATAAACAACTCTCCCTCTCTCTCTCTGCATTTTATTGGCCGAACACCCCCTTAGAGAACCGAACACTATTCTTCTCCTTCCTCCTTCATTCTATCACCGACGACCAGGTTCTGGGGTCCTTGTTCGCCGGCCACGACGGCCACCTCCGGCCACTTTTTGACTGCCAGCCGGCCACACCAACAAAGATCTATGTCTTGCCGACCTCCTCGAAGTGGAATCTGGTCATTTGGAGCATCGAGGAGTCCGAAGTAAGGATTCTCCCGAGAGTCAACGGAATTTGCTCCAATCTGAGGTAGGTCCGATTTCTGACCTGTTTAGTGACCGAAATCTTGGATTTTTGAGTTCAAATTTCGTGGAGACTTAGTAGACTTGTAGATGAATTTGTGGTAAAAAGTTGAGATGGATTTGATTAAGTTTTGACCACGAACCAACCTTGTGAATGTTGCCTAGAAAACTGCCGGATTCTGTGTTAGGAGGAACCGGCGGCGTTCGTTGAGTTTCCGGCGACCAATTGACTCCAAATATTCAGTAAGCCTCCCAAATTCTTAAATAGACATGTTAAGAGATAGATTGATGATTAAATGAAGGATTTAGGGGTAGATTGAGGGTTGGAAGTGTGCGGTTTGCACAGAACCGAAATGAACCGGTTCTGTTCTGTGCAAGAACGATTCTGTTGAAGGTTGATATTGGCTATTTTGAGCTACAAATTGATGATTATGATGTGATGAGATGTTGAGGGTTGTGTTATGGGTGATTGGGATTGATGGATTGAGAAATTGAGTACGGAAATTGACGGAATTGATTGAAATTCTAGGTTGTACGACAAGTTTGGGTGTGAACATTGGTTGGCCGAGACATAAGGGCTTCAAGAAAGAGAAGTTTGTGTTGTCAAGCCAAGGGAAGGCAATTCCTAACATTATGCTAGGAAGATTGGACTCCATTGGATGAGTCATGGATTGAATTGGTTGAATTAAGGTGATTTGTCTAAGGAGATAGTCTTGTTATGTCCTAAGACGTTATAGGATGATCTTGTGTTATATTGGATGTGCCTGAGTTGTTTGCCATGTCCGGATTGCATTTGATCTGTTTAGCATGCCATGAATCTTGAGTTGTACTTGAATTGCACATGTCGTTATGTATGAAGAGCTATTTAGAAATCATGGCACAAGTGTGGCATGGCGAGGCCCTGAGGCTTATGAGACGCGGGGCAGTAGATGTATACCTTGATGCGATGTGATCGCGGGGTGAAACTGCTGTGATGTGGCGCCCTGATGAAATGTGATCGCGGGGTTGAGATAGTCACGGTCCTGATGTGATTTAATCGCGGGACGGAGAGACCTTGAGGCGTAAGAGACGCGGGGCAGGAGAAGTAAACCCTGATGCGACGAGTTTGTAGGGTGGAATTTGATGTGATGTGGCACCCTGATGCCATGTGATCGCCGGGTTAAGTTAGCCACGGTCCTGATGCGGTTTATTCGCGGGACGAAGAGGCCCTGAAGTGTATGAGACCCGGGCCAGGAAATGTAAATCCTGATGCGACAAGATCACGAGGTGAAATTATGGTTGAATGGTGCCCTGATGCGACGAGGCCGCGGGGTCGAGATAGCCATGGTCCTGATGCGATCTAATCGCAGGACGGAGTGAGAGTTAATGAGCTTTGCCTGGAGATTTATCGGAACCTGATGCGTTTATGCGGGTTGCCAATGACGGTCTGATGCGTTTACGCGGACCAAGCTTGATGCGATCTAATCGCGGGCTGGAGATTGAGGCAGACGAGGATTAGTGAATGTGATTAAGTGGCAGGCCGAGTAGATATAATCATCTGAGTGGTTCGTGAGGTCATTAATGCATGTTTGTCGTTTGCATTTTGTGGTTTTATGGATTGTGCTTGATGCGCCCATATGATCATAAGTTTGGAGTTTCGGATAGGTGACTGCCTGAGTGGATGGTCGTGGTCGGCCTAACCTAGGGTTAGGACCCACCTTACTGAGATTTATATCTCACCCTAGTGGGGGCTTAATTTTTCAGGTTCCAAGCGGAGAAGGCACGAGCTTGCCGAGGATTGGCATATAAAGGGATAGTTGGCTAGCTATACTTAAGAGAGTTACAGGGTAAAGAGTTATTTGTTTTTATTATTCATGGATTGTGAATTAATAGATGAGATTTTGATGTATCTGTCCTAAGTCATCGGTTGTTGTATTTATTTCGGGATTGGAGTTGGCATTGGTTTCGCAGGTATGATTCTTTCCGCATGTAAGGTAATTGGCTGTTGGATCCTAGAGCCGTCATTCAGACATGAGCGACATGGACATGGATGTTCGCGTGCTCGTTGAGTTCGTGGCGTGACACCTTGAGTGTGGTCTGGTGACATGTGATACGTGTGCATGCCAAGGAGTTGCCACCAATCGTTCTGTGGAGGGTACGATTGGAGACCCTATCGAATAGTTGGGAGTGTTCTATTCAATTTTGCGAAAACCAGAGAAACGAGATCAGAGACTTTATTACGCCAACTATCAAAGTTGACGCCCTTTCGGTAATTAAGTTGAATAATTTATCTAACTTGAGATTTCATGCAGATGAGTGAGGTATGAACCCTAACACTAAGAGTCCGTACAGATAAGATTGGCTATCCTAGCACTCACAATCAATAATAAAATTACGCAAATCAAGGATCCAAAATGTGTGAATAAATCACATGAAAGCAACGTGACATTCCTAATAAGGCCCTATTAGCCTAGAAAAACACCAACAAGGCTCAGGAGTGTTTTTGACATGTTTTGCCCTTGAGGGGCAAAACCGTAATTTGAAAATTTTCGGGACAATTTGCTTGAGAAGGGAAAATTTGTCATTTTAGATGAAATAAGGAGTCAACAGATGGTGGAAATATGATTGGTCACCAAACCAATCCATTTCCTATTTTTCGAGAACTTTTCGATTTTTTTTGGAATTTTTGGACAGATTTACCCTTTGAGGGGTAAAACCGTCATTTTAGACAGTGATGAGAAGTGAAAATCCCAAACAGAAGGATTAGTCGACCTTTTGACCTAAATCTTAATTTTGAGCAAATTTCATGACTCAATTGAAATAAGAAAGGCGATTTACCATTTGAGGGGTAAAATCGTCTTTCCAAAAAAAGATATGAGATTCAAAAATCCAAGCATAATAATTGGTCGGCTAACAGACCAGAATTCTTATCTTGGCATTTTCGACCTATCTCGCTTACAAGGTAGAGGCGATTTATCTCTAAAGGGTAATATCGTCAATTCTTAGATGAATGTATAAGAAATCTCAAAAATAGAATCGACCAGTTATGTGTAGTCAATCCTCAATTTTTGAGAATTTCTAGAGTGTCTAGGAATTTCCCTCAATTTTTCTACATTTTTTGGGTTTTCTAGAATTTTCTAGCATTTTTTGGAATTTTCTAGGATTTTTTGATTTTTTTATTATTTAAAAAATGATTTTCTGAATTTTTTATTAAAATAATGATTTGGACCGGGTCGACCCAACCCATTTGGGTTGGAACTTGGCCCAAACCCAGATCTGCGCACACCAAATGCCCAAAACGATGTCGTATCGTCTTTTTTAATTTTCGGTTTAATCAGATTTAATCCAACGGTTCCTATTGAACCACGTAGCTAACTCATAATCTTAGAATTGGCTTGCTAAGATCTACGACTCAGATCAAAAGGCGACTACTCCTCAGCCGTTAGATCTGATTACTAAATCCTACGGTCACGATTAGTAGCCGAGACTCAATCTAAACCGTCCACCCTTATTAACCTAAAGGACATCGCCTACTCGCTTAGCCAAACGATACCATTTCTGTTTGTTTTGATTTTCTGATTTTAAAACATTTTCGGATATTCCTAATTACAAATCGAACGGCCTCTAAAATTTAGACTCGATTTATCTGAGCCATCCGATTCGTTTATTCGAATAACAAACTTCAACGGCCATGCTGAGTAGGCGAGCACGTGGACCAATGACGAATGGACACCTAGGACTTTGAATCTTTGACCAGACACGTAAGCTTCGTCTTCAACCTCGTGACGACGACTAAACGAACGGCCGAAACCTTCTGGCGATGATCTAACGGTGAAACCTCAACGGAATTACACAAAACCAACACTAATTAACTCGCCTACTCATCTAGTTTCACATATACCAGAATTGAAGCATTTCATTTGTAGAATCAAACACAGGAAAACTTGAACCAGGTCGGATATGGCGACTTCATACGTGCGATTTATGGCATATCAAGCAAATTCATTCACATATAAGGTTATACTAGAGTTCAGAACACTTACCTCGAGCTCTGATTGAGCTCGCTCGGCCTAGGTTGGGCTAAGCAAGAATGAACAGTGATCGGCAATGGAGGTCGAGTTTCGAAACTCAATTCGAGATATTCAAACAAAGTCGATGCAAAATGAAGATGTGACGATGGTTAGTGATGCTTGGGGAGCAAAACGCACACACTAAATGCAAGGATCATGGCCAGAGACGAGATCCGCCATTGATCCTCAATAAGAAATTCAAAGTTCTGACCGGTTGATTTCACCTTCCTCCGGCGACGATTGGTCATGATTCCGGTGTCAGTCAACAGGGAATGGCATAGAGGATTAAACCCCTGCCATATATCTGCCGATTATGGTCGATTGAACCTTCCATTTGACCTTCAAAGCTCGGCCTCTAACAGTTCACCTGCGCGAGTTCTTGAGGAAGAAGATGACACTGTAGCGAATCGGTTCAACTAGGCGGTTTGACTAGTCAGAACCTGTTCTGACTTGTTTTTTTTCAAAATTAACCCTAATTCGTGTGGAATATTTACAAATTAAACACCAGAATCGAACCTAGGACATGAAAATTGTCTAGAAATGTGATTTTGCCAAAAAGTTCACATCAATTTTTATGAAACCCTCAAAATTTTATTTAATTGCAAATTGAGAAATTGCGCAATTGAAGGCTTAAACGGTCAAATTGGACCGAACGACTTATGCCAATCGATTCTAAATGGTGAAATACATTGGATAGTGGCTTCAATTGGCAAAGGTAGCCCTTGAATTGAAAGTAATTTCAATTATGTCCAAATTCAAATACTAATATTGTAATTATGTATGCAATTTTGTCAAATTCATGCAATTGAATAATTTATGTAGATAATTGGACTAAATTGCAATGAAGGACAATTAGATTGAATGTCAAGACCTTGAAAATGCCTAAATTGCAAATTAAAAGACTCAATTGACTTTTTTACCAAATTCAATCATACGTGTAACAAAGGAACACATAAAATTGAACTTGAATTTGAAATTTTTATGAGGTAAAAGATGTGAGGGAATTAAAAAAAATATTTACTATTTTCCCACATTTTTGTGACCTCAAATGCTATTTTTCTTGAATTTTCTTCTATTTTTCTATTTTTTAAAAATATTTAAAAATGTGAAAAATAAAGAAAATTATTTTTTGTTCAAAAATGATTCCTTGGGCTTGGCCAAGGCTACCAAAGTTGATTTTACAATTTTTCAGCTTTTTATGAATGTTTTTGTGAATTTTTCAATAATAAACTAAAAAGACTAATCGAAGATCATGTGTCAACAGTATGTAAGCTAATGCTTTTTCAGTTCATGAGTCATTAATTCTTTATAGTACAGATAATATATTAAGATCTCATTTTTCCTGCAGATGGAGTCGAGCACGACAAACAACGGAGGTGCCCACACATACTTTGTTATATTTACGCTACTTACTTGATAGAATGTCATCTGAAGATGTAAGTAATGATATCAACAAATGAGTTTATTATAATGTTAACTTTTACATTAATTTTTCGTTTAATTTGATATGTTTTATTGCGATAACAAATTACTTGGCTACCATACACCAATGATATTATGCAACAATTACCAAATTTCAGTCGACAAGGACAACATATTTGGACGACTCGTGTCCCACTCATATATTACTAGATAGTTGACTGGCATTATCCAAATCGAGTACTACAATAGTTTTCTATGCATCAGCCAATACAGATAGCTCCTAGAGATCATACGACCTTGGATGATATTGAGCTAAGGCCAGTTGAGAGGGATTAGATAGCTATGCACAGAAATCTCATCAACATATGGGATGATCGTGACAGATATTGTAACGCTTCGCGTCCGTTGGAGCTCATTACATCCACCTCAGAAAAATAATTACCTAGCAATCTCACATGGCCTATGATGGTATGAAATGCATACGCGGAAGACGAGATAACATCGTCGTACAATAAAGATAAAAAGGGGAAATAAAACAAGTTCAAAGCACACCATATATATACAACCCGCAAACGTTTAGTACACATAATGGAAGGGAAAAGACAAAAGAAAATATAAAGCCGCACACCTGGGTAGGAAAAAGGAACTAAGGCCTATGATTCAAAGGTTACTACTATACATTTTCCAGAAACTAACACCAAAATGGTTCATAATGCACCTAACACCCTTAACCGGATTTCTTAGAAGAATAGCTTGAGTCGTCCTTTCCATCATCCTCCTCATCAACTGAATTGTAATTAGAAAAAGTCTAGGATGGTACATCCTCGGAAGATTCTTCAATGTATTCCACAGTTTCTTCTTCTTCTTCAGCTTCTACTTCGTCGTCATTGTTGGTTGCCTCAATCGCATCGACATAAATCTCTATGTAATTCATGTACTTCGCAAAAGACAATGGAGACTTCGGCTTTTCAGGTATGTCCCTTGATCCTCTTGCCAATGCTAGGTTATCCACTTCGATATCCGGTCAGGACGGATGACACTAGGTTGGAATCGCTTCCCATGGAACATCCTTAAGCAGCAGGGGTCCCATCAAGCTACTGTCACCCACTTGACGAAACCATACTTCAAAACGGTGGGGTTGTTCCAGCTTTCCTTCATCTACCCAGATAGTTGTGCGCTTCCTAACATATACGATATCCTTCCTAGCAGGGAACTCATAAAAAAGGGCGGTCATCTCCTTTGGATCGCCTAGGCGGATTAGCAGCATGGCTAAGGTTTGGGGTCTGAAAATAGTGTCCTACTAAGTGGTGAGATCGACATCTCAGAAGTGAAACCTAAATTGATATCTCAACACCAGTCCTTCTAGACCACACATATAAATGTCATCAAAATGTAGACAATCAATCATGCTGTGGCGCAAGGCATCGATGAATCACATATATCAATCACTCAAGCATGAATATAATGCATTCAATCACATATAACCCCAAGGTTCAAGCTCGATGCATGTACAACATTGCAATCAATACACGTACAACATTGCAATCAATACACAATCGTCACACACATTATAACTCCCATTGCCTCGTCTCTTAGCCACAATATGTTTCTTTGGCACCTCTACCAACTGATATCACCGGGGCCACAGGCCAATCGATGTCCACGTACCATTGGGGCCACAGGCCAATCGATACTCTCAAGGCTTTTGGCTATGCAATGCCATCTGGGGCCACGGGCCAATCGGCATTCTTATTCTCGTTCAAGTTCACCATCCTCCGATACCACCGGGGCCATAGGCCAATCGGTATCCTCCATATTTGCCTCATTAAATTCACAATACTATCACCATACACACAATTTAATTCATAAAATTCACCAGTCATTCAAATCATTCAATAACTCATCTAACAGTATCTTAATATTCAGATAAGGTTTAGGAACCACTTACCTTGATTAATTAGCACAATGTCACACAATGCGACTATCCTCAATGCCACAAGTATATAATCCCCACGAATTCTTCATCAACCTAAAAAGATTCACCAATCTTGAATAAAAATCATGGAATGCTCACTTCCATTAACCAAATCTTTCCCTAGCCATGCCATTGGCAATTCAAAACACCTTTTCTAACAATTAAGCACATGGTAATGCTCACTTTAAACCCTTAATGTACTCGATTCACATGGTCATATCCATATCAAGTCACAACCTAGAGGTTTAAGCATCCATTTTGACCATAATTCTCGTCTAAACCTCAATCCACTTCTCACACTTCTCATTGACACCTCACCTTATACCATACAAGACATTATAAGTCAATTTAAGTCCAAATATTCCTTAATCAGCCACCCAACAGAACTGGCCAGCATGTATTCATCCTCAAAACAGAACTGGTTTTGGGTTCTAACCGCTTAATCGAGCCATACTTCAATCTTAAGCCTAACTCTTTACACAATAAACATACTAAGACCTTTATTTACATGTTTAGAAGGCTCACCAAGAGATTTGAAGTGAAACCATACTCCAAGGACCTCGGAACAGCTCGGCTTCCTTAGGGTCAGAATCTGTCCAAATTTGTATCACCCATAATCAGCCATGAAAATCTAATTTACACCATCAAACTTACAGCCACAGACCATCCAACCTTAGTAATAGATGTTATGAAGGTCTCCTAAAACATTTGAGGCTAAACGGGGTTTCAAAGAGGTAGAATGAAGACCTTACCTCGGCTCGTGTGATTTCTGTTCGGTTTTGGTTTAAAGGCTGGTCGGGAAAAATCGTTCAATGAAACCTCGATCTACCACTTGAAACTTGTTAAGGACACGTCAAGCTTGCTCCTGGTGGTCGAAGCACGGCCAAGCGTTGTTGAAAAATGGGGCTCGAGCAGATCGAATTGTAGGGCAGAAACTGGTCTTTCTAGGCAGTTTTCGGCAAGAGCAAAAGGAGAGGAAAATCAAAGGAAAATGGTGGGATGGCTATACACAGATGATGAGGGCGTCTAATGGATGTCTCATACACATAATTGAGGTTAATTTGACGTGACTTGGTTTGGTGGAGGTAATTAATGCTTGGGGGCTTCATAGATTGACATGTGGCATATAACTAATAATACAACTCAAGCTTTGACTCTTCTTTGACCTCTTGTTCCTCAATTTTTGGTAGCCATAAGGGGAAAGAGAGATTGGCAATTTTGTCCTTCTTGCATTCTTAAGACAAAGCAAATAGTCAAGGGGCAAAATGGTAATTTTGTACTTTCAGTACAAAGTTCACTTTTCCAATTCGAAATTACAATTTAACAAGACATCGTCAAATTCTTGTTTGGAATTGGAATTCTCTATTTTCAATTGCCACTTTTGAGCTTCCATTTCATGATCATTCGTCCGTCGATCGTAACTCCAGTTTGTCTTGTACTAACGAGCAGCTTTTGCAGACGTTACGCGTATCGACTCTGTGATTCTCATCACACTGAAGAAAAGTCAAATTATGACAGCTTTGGTTGTCATGTAATTGCGAGGGTTCATCTCTAGTTCCGATGGCTTCGATCATCATAACTTGATTTAAGGAAAATTTGCAAATTATACATTGGTTAAGCGGCATCACCCGTGACCCAATCGCATAACGCTAGCATGATATTCCTTAATAGTTATTTGATCATCCTTATTTGCTTTAAATGTTCCCTCGACAATCCTTATGGTCAAAGCGTCATTTCCTTTTTTGAGTTTCCTAGGTCTACGCGCATTGTCATGCGTTAGCCTTTTCCTTTTTGGTCAGTTTACTCAAGATTGATTAGATCTGAGCGAGATAAAACTGAAATACATCGAAAATACATTCTCATTCAACGGCCTCAAAATGACAGAAAATTCAGAATGTCACAGATATATAGTCCAAGAAACTCATGAAGAGGAGCCACTTCACTTTCATTCAGTATATATGGAATGGTTCCGTAGACATACACAAAGGTGAATTTCCATTCCGGGAGCCGAAATGGGTTCATCGGTTAGTGCAAACTCTTTCAATTTAAATTGTTACTTTTTTTTATTAACATAAGTTATTGACATTTAAAAAATTTCGTTATTTTTTATATCATTCCTAGAGTGATGGCGTCGAACGTGCCTTACATATTTTGGACACCGCCAATCCATCTCGTTAGGCCTGGAGAGAAGTACAACAGATACTTAGGGCAACGTTATATGCTCAATATGAGGAGAGATAGATAACAATGATGCCACCCACCCAACTAGCAACTATAATAGCACCGGTTGGGCCACAAGATAATGACCCACCTGAGACTGTTCAGCCGACCCGGAGGACCACTCGAGCATATCCAGGTGGTAATGTTGTTCTATATACCATGAAATATCATACATTAGATTTCTGTCCAAGGTTCACCATAGGATTTGCCTAGACAAATTTCGATACATGATTCGCCCAATTTGCTGGCCTATCTCACTAGGGTTCTACTTTTCAATATGGTGATAATCAAGAGCCACATACGCCCGTTACTTTTCCGGCTTCATGGGGATCCGATTTCCCTCCTCAATTTCAAGCCCATCCTACAGTAGGCTATGTACAATCTGGGCGTGGAATATTTTTGGACTTTGATGATACGGTTTCATTACAGATTCATGAGCCATCACAACTTATGTCTTTGTCATCTATACGTCCTGCTCCTCCGGATACTCGTTCTCATCGTTACGACACTAGACCCGCTGATCGACGGAGAGCACCTAATTGCAGAACAGGAGGCTATGTAGGAGGACGACATCATTAGTGCATGTTAGTGCAACTCAGGTTGCGAATTGTTCTTTTTGGGATTAGTTAAATTGATATTGAGAATCATTATCTATCATTGTAAACTTTCATAACTATATGTTTTTTTCACTTTTAGGGTCAAGTAAGTTTCAAGATGCGTTTTTTAAACTTCCATAGCTAGATGCATATTTTTATTTAATAATTTACATACTTTAAATTAATTAAATAAATTAATGGGGTCGGTCGGCGGTGCATGACTGTGTCGCGCGCTGGCCAGCGCGCGGAGGCTGCCCGTTGACCTACATAACTGGCGGATCTCACACGCTGCCCTCCCCAGCGCGCGAGACCCAAAATTGTAAATATTTTTAAATAGTATCTAATTTTGTAAATATATTTTTTAAATTATTAAATTGGGAAAACCCATAAATAGGCTTATTCTTATACTTTGTTATACGTAATATTGTTGACAACAAATTTTGCTTCCATTTTCGAAATACTATGAAATTAGGATAGCTGACTAAAATTTGACCGATGATGTACGAGGAACAATACATGCTATTAATATAGATAATGGTTCTGCTCATTAAAACTATTCTTTTAATACCTACATTATCACCCAAATCGAGTCTTGTACCTTGTTACATGTACATCGTTGAAAGAATCCAGATCTGATGGCATGTCATGGGTGACAGACTTGTCATCTGAGTCATTGACTTTATGTCGATGGATTAGATGATGCCACGTCATCTGCGGATGTGAATTTAAAATTTTTTGAATTTAAAAAACAAAAGGGTTAATAACACGAAAAATTCAAAACTGGTACGTCTGTGACAAATCTACCCCAATTTAATTTTTTGACCATGAAAAATCTCAAACTGGTACATTTGCGACAAATCTACTCTCCGTCTACTTCCGTCAAATTCCACTATTAATTTTGCTGACGTGGATGGCGTGTCTGCCATGTATGTTGACATGGATTAGGTCCACAAGGAAATAACTTGATTTTAATAAATAAATTAGTATTCTTTTATAGAAAATCGTAACTTAATTTGACAATCTACTTTAACTCATTTTCTTTGCACACGAAAACCCTAGCCCTTCTTTTCTTTTCATCTTCTTCGACATTCCCTTGGACAAACAGCCTTTCAACAACCGAGAGTCCTCCCACGTCGCCACGGGCTCAGTCCATCACTTCCTGTCACCACCTCTGCCTTGCTTGGTCGCAACATTGGTCGCGACGTTAGGTGTATGCCATAGCTTTCATTTTTTCAAGGTAGGAAAATGAGATTCCTCCATTTGACGTCGCATTCGAGATTCTATGCGTCTGAGAATCCTTCCAAACGGATATGCATTTGCTTTACTTGTTATTGATTCATGCCAAACTTTCCCCTATGTGATTTACTGTTTGTCTTGAAATCTCTGTGTGCTTAGGTATTGCTCTTGCTGCGTTGGCGTTCGTGTTAGTTCTTGTCTCATTGTTATTGCTCTTGCTACGTTGGCGTTCATGTTAGTTCTTGTCTCGTTACATATCAAAATTATAGCACGAAATTTGCATGAGAATGGTATGATTGACTCGTGCACCACATGCTCGATGAAATGCCCGAACCGGGTTCACTTCTATTTGTCATTGATTTCAGGTTTATTTCAAGTGTGATTCTACGTGACTTATATAAGAGTTCACTTCTTTTTTTTTTGGTAAGGTATAAGAGTTCACTTTTTTGCTTGTATATAGAACTAAAAAAAATATGAGTAGCTTATTTCCTGAACTCATTGTTCTCCTCTCCTTTGTCAAACTTGATCATCCCATCTTTGCTAATTATGTGTAAGAGATATTCACAAAATAATTAATTTTTTGTTGTTCTCTTGCAAATGTATAATGAATTTTCAATTGCACTTAACCTGAGTGGAATTATGGAGTTTGGAGCCATCGCGAAAGTGAATGTTGATATGGTTCGTCTTCTTATAGGTCCTACAAGGATACCGATTGTATATATTTAAAGCCACAAAAAATTCATATCTAAGGGTGAACATTTATTTTTCTTAAGGAAATTTTAATCTACAGTGACTAGCATAACAACATAATATTTTTCCTTTAATTTCAGATGCCTGGTAGTAACATAGTACATGAAATTAGTCGAGGTGGTGCAAATCATATGGTGGATATTTTAAGCCAAATTTCTAGAACGTCTCAGACTCAACAATCTCAAAGTGAAGCAAGGAACTGAATTTGGTGGGAGAGTTTGATGTATGGTGTAAAGCTTGTTCAAGTCAAGTATATATTGGACTTTTTTTGGGTGGTTGTGATATAGAACATGTGGACTAGGCTATTTTTTGGGTTGTTAGTTGGTTCAATGTCTGGTGTAAAGGTTATTTTGTAAAGCATGTTCAAGTCAGATGTATTTTGTAAAGCTTGTTCAAGTACATGGAACATGCTTCCGAACCTTGATTGTGTAAGGCTATTTTATAAAGCTTATTCAAGTATATAGAATATGCTTTTGGACCTCTAGTGGAGGCTAATGCCTTTTATTTAGTTGTCTGAACAGTAGGATTGTTTTCATTTTGAGAATAAGTTCATTTATTCTCATTTTGAGAGTAAGTTCATGCTGTGACATTTTTTCCTAAAAGCTTCGTGGCTTTAAACCTTAAACGAAGATAAATTTTATTGATGATAATCACACTGTGGTGCACTTTATGCCCAAAATAACATCCATGATGTATATGCCAAAGAAATTAAAAAAAATCGCAAAGAACAAAAAAGTGCAAGGGTAATTTTGTCGCATGTGTATCAGTTTGGGGTATATTTATCACTGATGTACCAATTAAGGGTATATTTGTCACTAATGTACCAGTTTGGGGCATATTTGCCACTAATGTATTAGTTCAGGGTTTTTCGTGCTATCTGTTCTATGATATTTTCACGTAGACAGTCCACTTCAGCGTACCAAAAAGTAAACGTGTCATCCATGTCAGCAAAATTAACAGTGGAATTTGTTGGAAGTAGACGGAGGGTAGATTTATCACATGTGTACCAGTTTGAGATTTTTTGTGGTATTAACCCAAAACAAAAAAGGGGGAGAACCTATTTCTCTATTTTCTCTCTCCTCCAAACAAAAAATTTTGGGGTCTTCTTCTTCACTTGCTCTACCTCTACTCCAGCGCTCGCACGCTCACTCTCGCTCTCGCTTGGTCTATCAACGTCTGTGTCTCTTACTCCTTTGACGCTCGCTCTTGGCTCTGTTGCTTTCTCCTTCGACACTCACTCTCGACTTCGGCTCTCGTTTCGTCACTGCTCTGGCGCTCGCTCTTGGCTCCGAATATATGTTCAATTCACAATAGTAACCTGCGAATCATTTGTGTAGTTTTTGTTTCGTAATATTCAAATCTGAAAACACAAGAATGCTTGTTTCTTAGTTTGTTTTTATTTTGTGCATTGCTTCGGTGTGGATAGACTGCGATCAATAGTGAGGAAACGACTCGCTTGGTTCCCTGGTGTGGTGATTCTTTGAGGTGTTAGCACCGATTTGTCTCTCTAACCCATGCATTGACTGTCTCCATGGTTATTTGATCGCAAATGATGGAGGTATTCAATGAATGTTGTTTGATGGACATGTTCAATGAATGATGAGCAACGGAAGCTGTTGTTTGATAAAAGTTTTCTGGAGATTGGTGATGACAGCAGATGAATTACCGCCATTCTTTATTTTTGAGATTTGGAAGCAAACATTATAGCCGAAACTTCAATTGGTTTGTGCTCGTCTATATCCGAAGTCCTCTGATGCAAATGAAGAGTTAGAATTCTGGAACAGGAGATGAATGAAAGAAGACAACATCGGCTCATTTCCTCGCCTTCTTCACTGGCATCTTCACGCTACTCGGCTTCTTCATCGACGTCTTCTTCAGCTTCGCAGGGTCGACCTTCTTCACAGCTTTCTTCCCCATAGTCGAGAGCGAGTGCCGGAACAGTGACGGAACAAGAGCCAAAGTCGAGAGTAAGCGTCGGAGTAGAAAGCAACAGAGCCAAGAGCGAGCGTCAAAAGGGAGAGAGACATAGACGTTGATGGAGCACCAAGCGAGAGCGAGAGCGAGTGTGCGAGCCCTAGAGCAGAGGAAGAGCGAGTGAAGAAGAAGACCCCAAAATTTCAAAATCGAGAGAGGGAGAGAGGAAAGTCACGGATTCGTTTTCTAGGAGAAACAAAAATAGGAGAGAGAAAGAGCAGGCTATGGAAATGCTGCTCAAAATTTTGAGCTCCTTCCTTGTTGATGATGTGGCGTCATCTGAGCCGTCAACATAAAATCGATGGCTCAGATGACAAGTCTATCACCTAAGTATGTCATGGGATCCGGATTCGGATCCGGATCCTCGTTGACATCACAACCTTTGCCTCTCTCACTATTTTTTTTGTGGGAGCACGTGCTTATTGTCGACATCACAAATTTTGCACCCGTTTCGAAATTTTTTGAAATTAACCAAGAGTTGAGCAAAAACCAAATAAGATTCGATTGAAGAGATACAAGGCACAAACGAAAAAATGTTTTCAATACAGAAAACGATTTCTTCCCAATCAAGGAGCATAACATTTATCACAGCTAAGATTCGATTCTTCCAAATTGATCGAAATTTTCTAGACATTTTAGATATGGTGAATGAATAAATTTAGGAGTGCAAAGTCAAGAAGCCGATGCATAATCAGTGCCTCTCTAATTATCAAAGTGAGATCACGGAAGTTGACCTAGAAACACGAACATGCAAAAATAAGATTGGCTCATTGTCATGAAATGACAGACGTTTTTTAGCAAACGAATGCAGATAATAATAACAGCAGGGTAGCATAATATTTAGCGCCCACTTGAGCGTCATATTTTTTTTTTTTCACTCACTTAATCGCCACAAACTTGAAAAATCGATCATTTAAGTATCATTGGTGATTTGCTTCATGTACGCCGAAAAATCTGGTGTGGATAATTTTGGTATTTTAAAAAAATTCCACATTGGAATAAAGAAATTTAAAATAAATAAAAGAAAATCCACATCGGGATTGAAAATTGTTGCACGAAAATCTCACTTGGTGAGGCCCAATCGATTCTTTGGGGTTCGGCCCAAAAGGTCGGAGCCCAAAAGGGTTACAATCGTGGAAAATTCCTTTTATCGAACGTTAACAGTTCGTTAAGAAAGAATGGTTCCAGACAAGCTATGGATAGAGAGCATCGAATGCAAAGTATCTTATTGATAGGAGCGTGTCTTTCGACAGCTTTGTACAAGACTTCGATGATCCTGCTGGAGAGAACTTCGATGAACCTCGTTGAATTGCTTCGAAAAAAAAAGAGAACTGAGGCACAACACTGGAATTGAATCGACGATGCTTAACCACATTGTAGGACACGATGTTCGAATTTAATCTACGACACCGGATGGGTGAAAATATAGGACACAATACCGGAATTGAATCAACGGTACTGATGGGTGGAAAATAAACCAATACAGCGCTGGAATTTAATCGACACTGAACTGGGCTAGTAGAAGTCATAATTTAATCAATAACACCTAACTCTGGATATGAAACACGTCGGAATTGAATCAACGGCGAGAATATGAAAGCTACAGCTAAGATTAAGCTAGGTTAAATGATAAACACTTGTTGTGTTGTGTTTTTTCTTGGGTTTTGGTGTAAGATACATTCAGGTATTTATAGGCGTGTTCTGGTAATCGTTGAAGGGTCTTTATTTTGTGTTCCAAGTACATCTCCCTCTAGGAATGATGTTTGCTTCGATAACAGCTGGACAGCTGTCGCCTTCCAACTTTTTTGCATGTTTCCCTTCAACGATCCTTGCGAATGAAGTCTTCAACGGTGTCCGTGCTTCTTTTGTTCCTTTTGATAGAATTCTCGTGAAATCTTTTGACTGCCTCTGATCGTGTCTTTTTTCGCGCGCCCTTTTTATTTTGAGCTTTGGGACAAATTCCGCCAAAACCATCCCCTTCATGGCGTCTCTGTAGCTAATTCTAGCCTGTGCTGCGTATATATTTCCGTAGCTGATTATTCCTTTTTTCATGCGCATCATGTGACTCATAAGATAACTTTGAGTGTCAACAAATGGCCCCTTTTAAAAGATATAAATCAAGGATTTATGTCTTTGAAAGAACATTTTGATTTGACGGCTGCGTTATCATCATGACTTCTTTTCCCGAAAGTGTGATCATTTTACCTTTTCCTTGACGCATCGACTTTGAGCCCGTAGTCCTTTTTAGACGGAAAGTCTTCAATCGTCGTCTTCTTTGTTGTTTTAAACCCTAAACCCTTTCTAGTTCTCTGCTTTCGTCTCTTTCCATGGCGTCTTCATCTTCTTCTTCCGACCTAAAACAAATGATTGGCCGCTTCGACAAGCTAAAGGGCGAAAATAAAGATGACTGCTTTTTCGAGCTTCTAAATACTTCCAAAGAGTATTTTGATTTTAGCCTGGGACCTAGTCTTCGTTCTCATTTATCTGTCCTGGCATCCCTTCAAACTTGTTTTCCGCTGCGTCGGAGTGAAAAACTTCCTATTCAGGCCTATCCTATGCGGGACATTTGGTCGCTTCCATCTCAGTGATTCCGCAGCTTCCCGTTGCATGACGACATGTTCCTGCCCTGATTTTGCCGGCTCAAATCAGACTCATTGATTACAACTGCTTGGACGACAGCCCATATCAGGAGGTGAGTTTGCTATCCCATGATCTGAACGGGAGTTTGCTGGGCTCTGTCATAAGCTTCTGGTCTTCATCAACCAACTATTTCTTTTTCCCATGGGGTCCCATGTCAATCACCCTTCTAGATGTTGTCACTATTGCTGGCCTGGCTTCTCATGGTGCGTAGCCATGAATCTAGAAACGTTAGAAATTGTTCCACTCCACAGACCTTTATTGCTTATGGAAAATTCCTCAATCTCCACTGTAGGACTTCTGGCAGTGTCTTCCTTACCGAGCGGACGGCCTTCCTTTTGTATTGATTGTCGAAATACTTTTTCTTCAACCCAGTCGTAAAGGTGTCTCATGACTATCTTGTCCTTGCGTCCAATCTTGTTAGGGGGAGAGACGTCGCTCTAGGTCCTTTGGCTTTAGCCGTTCTTTATAGGAGCATAGCTCATGCCTCTCGATCAATGATGGCATACACAAAGGATGCTGTGTTATCCGGTCCTCTCTGGATTCTCCAGGCCTAGATGACATTGTATTTTCCTTTTTTATTTGCGAATATTCCCCTTCCTCGACGAGAAGGTGGACATTCGAACATTAGTATCATGTTGCTTTCTACTACTCCATTGGAGGTTACTTATAACGTCACGTCTTTCACCTTTTACCTTCAACAAATTTTATCAAGTAGTTTTGACAAGGTTGACATGTTTCCATACCGTTCAACTGAGCTTAACTTTCTTCTTGATCCAAAAACTCATGAGCCTTTTAGTTTTTGTGATTTCCTAATTTCTGTCCTTTCCCCCAAAGATCTCCCTTTTCGGTTGTCCCTCAAAGGAAGGTTCTATCCAAGGTTTGAACCTTATTCTCCTCAATATTGAGCTCGGCAATTCGATTTTTGGCAGGCTGTCTCCATGCCCACTCTTTATCTTATGGATTTTCCGCTGATGGATAAGAAAGCCTACAGGTTTGATGATGATAATTCATTCGCCTATTGCGCCCAAGTGATTGCTTTAATGCACCAACGTTTCTCGAAGAACACCACTGGGCCCCTTCGATTTGATCTTGGGGCTACCTCAGAGTATACAACCTAGTGGTTGTCTTTTAGTCTGGAAAGCCCCTATGAAGCGGCTACATCTTCGATTCTTAACAAAGATCGGATCAAGTCATTTGGCTTGAATCCAAGTAAGGCAAATCCTAAAGGAAAGAGGAAGGCCTCCCAAGACGTCCCCGAGCATCCAATATTTTCTACAGGTTGGAAAGATTTTCTTTGTCTTAATTGATAGTTAGGACTTTCAAGTACTTACTTGTTTATGCTTGTCAGATGATGAACCGAAAGACGACAAACCCATTATTTCTCTCCATCGGAAGAAACTCTTGTGCTTTCGATCATCCTCTCCGATATTGGCAAACCCTCAAACATTCCCTCCCAAGGTCCTTCGCCGAATGTTGCTCAGGATGATGAAAAGTTTAACGATAGTTCTTTTGTCAGCCAGCCGTTCGCCTCTGCTGAATCATCCAATCCGCCATCTCTGGAAGTTCACGACAGGCCCTTTCTAGCGTTTACTTCTTGTCAAGTAGACTCTCTCAGCAATCTTCCAATGATCGAAGAGCCATACGATGAATTCTTATCTACAATTCCCCAGTCATTTGTAGCTGTGGATCTTGCATTAACTGAGGTTTTTCCAGATCTATCTGCAACTCAAGCATCACTGGCGGATATTCAAGCTTACTTTGCGGAACCCTCTTCTTCTTCGACTCCTCATGACATGCATCAACAAGGTACTTCCCCATCGAAGACAGCTTTAAATCGGCTAAAACTCAACCTGTCGGGCTCCCTAGATCGCCTTTTTGTTAGGATTTCCTCTTTTATGGACAATCCATCAGCGATTGAATGTATTAGGTTTTTGACAACAGAACTGACCAAAGAAGAGTTTATGGTGTTGCTCTATCCGAGTATGGCTCACCGCTTGAAGAATTTTTCTGATCACTTTTTCACCGGCTTTTCTCACTATAAGGAATGTCAAGAGCGAATAGTTGTCGTAACTAGCGTTATTGATTACCCTTCTGATGTTGAAGCCCAGGTTGCAGAACAACTAGAATGTCGAGAGAGGGATTTTCTTCAGGATGTCGCTAAGGAGATTGCTAAGTTGCATGAGAGCAAGCGGAAACTTGAGTAGTAGAAATTAGCAAAAGAGAAGGAATTAGAGGAAACACTCCTTCAATGGTCCGTCGTGTTGTCTTGTCGTTCGCTGGTTGAAGATTCTCTAAAAACATCCGTCATTTTTCTTGAGGTGAAGAGACAAGAAGGTCTTACTAAGATGGCCCAAGAAGCGGCCCACCAAAGCCAAATCAGGAGTGAAGCGATAATGAGCAACAAGAGGTTTGAGTCTTTGGTGTATAAACTCTTCCTAGACGTCAAAAACTCCTTGTATCCTTAAAAATCTTAATAATACCACCTTTGGTATCTTCTTTTGGCTCCAAAATATCCACTATCTTCCTATGTTCACGCAATAATCTGATCCAGTTACCTTGCTGATCTCCTATATAAAAGCGAGTATGGCATAACGTCTTGGACTCAAGTTACCATTGCGAACCAAACCTTCATTGGAAGGATGGCTCCTCGCTTGTCATGTCTTGATGATCTTCTAAACCATGAAGATAAAGGGGACGTTTCTCTCTCCTTCATGGATCATCAACCTAGAATGATCACGTTGTTCTGAGTCCTTAGCTTAGATGTCACGGCCCGAACTTGTCAAGCACTCAAAATCCCACCAGGGCCGTCTTGTTTTAGTGGTACCCAGGATCCGTCGGTCAACAATTTAACTTCTAAAAGATACAAACATGTGGAAGCGATGAAACTTCTCCATTCAATTCAAACTTAAAATGACTCAGGACATAGGGTACGTCTTCTCATAAACACTGACTACAGGTTCAGAGGATACAACTCTAATTTCAAGGTAACATGAAATTTCTAAATTCACCAAAGTATAAATCCATTTCATATAATTACTTCTTCAAACACCGATCATTGGTAAGCTCAGATTTCCATCGCCTGGGACCTGAAAAGTTAATCCCACGACGGGATGAGATATACATCTCAGTAAGGAGTGTCCTAACCCTAGGTTAGGCTGACCGTCCACTCAGGCAATTACAATCACAAACAATTCATACAAAATCCCAAGAGGCATTCAGCTATCACGAAATAACACATGAATAACAAGCATGCACTCCAGGCTTCTTATCACGTCATTTAGTCCAAGCATGCATAAACAAGCCATGTTACGTCTTCCACCCTTTCCTGCCTCTTCACTTTCATGCCTGGGTTTAGAACGCCTCAGGCTCGGTCCATGTGAACACATCAGACCGTCTCATTGACAAACCCGCGTAAACGCATCAGGTTTTCAATGTTACTCCAGGCCTGTATCGACACATCACAACTCCGTCCCGTGTTTCAACGCATCAGGACTATGGCCTTCTCAACTCCACGTCTCATACGCCTCAAGGTGTCATTCAATTCAAACCCCGCGTCTCAGCGCCTCAAGGCATTCAGCCACACAACCCCGCGTCTCATACACCTCAGGGTATCACAACATCTTAGACATGCTATAAGTTAATTTCATTTCATGGCATACGTTCGAATGCACTCATGCGACGAACGACACATTCATGGCATGCGAGATAATTAAATTGACATAAATGCAACAACCAATTCATGACACAAACACTATCATTCAATCATGTCTTCAATAGCTTTCTAGGACATACATTGGACGTCCACATTATATTCTCCAAAAATCGATCAATTCTCACACGAATCACCCAATCGAGTCCAATCCTCTTACCAAAGGTTTAGAATCCCCTTACCTCAAGCTTAATACAATACAATTCTTCTCCTAAGCACCTCAAGAGTTCGGTCCAAATAGTCCAAGGACAACTCAACCGTGCAACCTAATGAAATTCATCCAATCGTCAATTTTTCTTGCTCAATTAGCTAATCCATGGGACATAAACCTTATTGACATGTTCATCAACATCCTAGCATGCCTCAATGATGAATTTGAGACTCAATTCCAACACTAATAATCCCCAATAGAACCGGTATGCACAGAACTGAACTGGGCATTTTCGGTTATGTGTATACCCTAAATAATCAGCCCTTAAACTACCTCAAATCCTCAATTTATTCACTAATCTACTTGCTAACATGTAGTTCTAAGGGTTGGGGAGAAAATTTGGAGTCAAGGCGACGCTAGGAAGTCCTTGAATGGTGCTGGTTCCTTCGGGTCCTCCAACGGTAAGTTTTTATCCTTCAAACACAAGACCCATTTGGGATCAAAACTCCATCAAATTCCTTCAAACTTTTTACCACAACTCATCCAACTTTAATACTATAAGTGTAGAAGACCTCATCAAAGATTTGAAACAATTTGAAGTCCGAAAGACCCCGGAACAGGTCTTTCCCCAAAACGGATCAGAATCTGACCTCGCCTGACCTTTATCCACTCAAATCGAGCTTCTAGAAGATATACAGAGTCAAATTAAGCTTATAATATGACTATGGAAAGATAAGATAATAAGATTTCATTTGGCAATGGTTTTACCTTGATCCGGTATCGGACGAAGAAGATATGGCTGGAATAGTGGGACGGTCGGGACCGGTCGGCTGGGAGCTCTCGGATTCAAAGCTGACCAGCCAGACCTTTGCTCCTTCAAACGGCTTTACGGGGCAAACGGCTAAGTGGATTTGGACCCATAATACCTTGTTGGAACTGCAAGACGATAAGATTTCCAATGGTAGGTGGTATGCCTTAATCCGATAACGGATGAAGAAGTTATGGCCGGAAAAGTGAAGCAGTCGGGACAGGATGACGGGCTAGTCAGCAAGAGAGAGAAGAGGAAGAAGAAGAAAATGGAGAAAGTGAAGAAAGAGAGGGATGGCCGGCCAAATGAGAAGGAGAGAGAGTTTTCCACCAATAATTCACTCGGTCAAAGGCTTGAATGGTAGGTTTAAAGTGTTTACATCAATTCATAGCCTAATCCTTTGATACTTGTCCTCATGTCAATCAAGGCTCATCCAATGGCCCTCATTTTTCTTGATTTTCGGCAGCCTATATGGTATTGTGATTGACCAAAATGCCCTTATCCAATGATAAAGGCAATGTTAAGGCTTGAGGGGCAAAATGGTAATTTTACCCTCGACGTCCGGAACGTCGTTACAATTTGAATTACCTTTGATGAGGCGACATCTAATTCGATTAGAACGTTGGAATCCTTATTTTTCGTTTTCCAATTTTGAGATTTCATTTCATATCTCAAGCCTCGAGGGGGCGAAAAATTCGGAATGTTACAACTCTTCCCCCCTTAAAGGAATTTCGTCCTCGAAATTTACAACCTTCTATCCATCCAGTCCTTTGGGGTATTGGCGTCTCATCACATCTTTGTTCTCCTGAATAATTCCTTTCATGACTTGACGATCTTGCTTGTCCTTTCTGACCAAAGCCTTCTTTCCCTATGACTTGTCTTTTTCAGTCCTCAATCTGTATTTGCTTCTCTCCATTCTCTTTCGATATTCATAACATCTGTCAGCAGTTCATCCTCGAGCATTCACATCATCTCTTCCATTTGTCCATCACCATTATTACTAAACCCCCGTCAAAATGCACTCTTTAATGTCCATACCATTCTGCGTATCAATCCTTTCAAGGGCATGTCTTTTTTCTTGTCGGCATGTTTTATACTTGACCTCATGTTCGACTAACCAAATTTTTAGTCCATTCCATCGATAATATCGATGCAAGTCTGGCACACCTTTGTGTCATCCCAAGGGACACCATAAGTCTCCCTTTGAATTTTTGATGAGGTCATTCCTTTAGTTCCTTTTCAATATTGGACTCGTACTCTCGTCCATGGAACTTTATGGTTTCTACCCTCAACTTTGAGGTTTCTTTCCCAAGTATCCGAAAATCTGGATTTCCTCCCTGTTCTATCCATTTTCATAACCCCTTAAATGTCAGAGTCTATTCATCGCAGTATCTCAATTCCTTTCTGACTTCAAGCTTGATGCTTTCGGTAGTTATCAAACTAGTCAATTGGCAATCTTCCAATTTAGGAGTTGAGTCTCTTATTTCCTTAAGCAAAGCCTATCCTTTATCCACCAAATGCACGATGCTCAATTTTCACTTATATGCATCCGCTACTTAAATCACCCTTTTCTAGGCGATATAGGATATTTTATCCTTAGTCCTTAAGCAATCTCCTTCACACACGTTGTTCCTCATTCAATTTTTCTAGGCAACCACATACCTCAAATTCTTATGGTTCGTGTAAACTTGAAACCTCTCCATGCGAGTTGTGTTTTCCAACTTCATCGCAAGAACATTTGCAAGCCAACTCCAACCATGCATTAGAGGTTCCAACTCATACGGCTTTACTATCACGACGTATCGCATAGCCCACTTCAGTTTGCCTTGCTACGCCTCAAATTTCCTTTCTACGTCACGTCATTATGATTCACTCGATCCCTTTTTAATTTCAAATAGGAACACTGTTGTCGGCGTAGTCATCATCTTGACTTAAGTTCTCAAAAACTCTTTTCGTATTCATTTATCCATGGAATTACTTTTGTGGGAAATCTTCCCCCGATCTATCCATAACAATTCACCAATTCCAGGAAATTTTCAATTTCCGCAACTCACATCAATCTTAGTCGATTCATTACTTATTCTATTCCTCAAGGGCTCCACAAGGATTTCATTTCTCAGAAATCTTACTACTGAGGAATCTTACATCATCAGACCCGCAACTCGTGCTCTTCACGACTAGCAGCACACAACGAGCATCTCCTTAGAGTCCATAGAATACTCTTGAAAGTTATTGATGTTTCTCATGGCTCCTTAAATGAGTCTATTCATCGTCTCTAAAGACGGTAACAATCAATCCCATTATTTCTTGGATACTCAGTCTGACTTTTATCCATTTCTTTCTACCAGACGTTGAATCTTCGAACTGTTATTCACACTTTTCACTTGAGAACTTAAACCTTGGCACTCTACTCTCATGAATCCCCGCTTGAACTACATAACATTTTATTCATTTTTTTCACTCTTTTCTCAGGAAACATTAGTGCCTTAGCCTCTTGGTTTCACAACCAGCTAATGCCACCTCAATTCTGCCTGTCCCACTAAACGTCGACATTATCATGGAATTCAACATTGTCCACAAGACAGTCTCTCGAACTTAACTTCCCTTACAACATTCATTCAAGTTCCGTGTTGTCTTTCTCAGTCTAGACGCTCTATCTTAATATCAAGAGAGTTATGATTTTCTCTTTCTTCTACACTAGGGTCTCTTACCATGTGAAGGAAGCTATACACTTCAATGGCATTCTCTTATTTCAAATCCACCATGTCCTTCCTATTCCATAGGACGTTGATCTTGGAGTCTGCGCCAACGGCGGTGTTTTACTTCAGAACGTAGATGCCACCATACTCGGCATTCTTCTTCCCATAATTCAGTCACTTCAAGTGACAATATCTGTTCGTCCTTGGTTTCCACCAATTCACGTATCGAATACTCGATTAGATTACCTCAACTTACTATGCAATTACTCTCTAAGCGCTTTTTTCGCTTCCTCAATCATTCACTAGAATTACGAACAGCCAAGACTATCCAGTCCATTCACTTTTCTTTTCATCAACGACCATCTCTCGCAAGTATGTTTCATGTTCCAAAATGAACATCTCTTTGCTCGTAATCCATGAGCAGGAGTTCTCTTCTTTTATTGAGTCCCATTACCATTCCTCAAAATTAGGAAGAACAACTAACCATAAGGCTTTCAAACTCCAATCCACTCAGAGATTTACTTATCTTATTCAAGGGTCCTTGACCACCTTTACTATATGCTTAAATGACCTTGAGAACTCTGTCTCACACTGGTCGATCGTCCTCTGATCTTTGCAAAAGTATTAGGATCCAAACAACCTTTGTTCTCAAGCAATCTAGGGAAAACACTTCCATTAAACAATTCAATAACGGTAGTCTAGGCAGATATCATGCCTTTGAGGAAACCCTTCCTCTGGTGACCTTTCACCAATTATCAACAGCCTTTTAAGGCTACAATCTGCCAGGGTCACTTTCTTTCCTTAGCGTACCCAAAACCTCTAAGGTTTCCTTACCAAGATCCCCAATCTAGAAGGAGACAACTTCAAATCTCATCCCTCCTTCAAACTTGGTCAATCTCAACCTTATACATGGCTTCACAAGCTTTTCAAAACTCTCGTGGTTCTTCCCACGCATTCAATTTAGAAAGGATTAACTCGGAGTTACCTCTCTTGTGACTTCTATCATTTAACTCATCAACACTAGCGTCAATTGTCTCAACGACTTGGGTATAATGACAGCTCATTCTCGAGTCTGTCTACTCATCCACTTTCTCATTCCATTCAAAGTTCTCATGACTCCTTCAACTCTTAGGTCTTGTACAGTCCACAAGCTCGAGCCAAATACTTTTCTAGCACTCATATTCTGGTTACTCATCTTTACTCAATTCTCACAACTCCCTTTAGTTCTAGAATCATTTCATATCTCGCATACTCGAGCCAATGCTCCTCTAGTGACCATTCTCTTGTCGTTCAACCTCATTAGGTTCTTATGGCACTCAAACCACTACAATTCCCTCTAGAAATCAAATACTTAAGCCATCTACTCAAGTCCAGCAGTCTCAGACGGCTCATCTCATTATCTTTCACCATCAACCATCAGTGGTTTTCAACAATTCTCAACTAGTTGCTCTTTATACAAGGATTCCAAATCTTTCATAAACAGCAACCATTCATCAAGCCAGCCTCAACTAGGCTAAAACTCAATTAGGTCAACACCCAACAAATACTCAAGGCATCACTTCTATAAGACAATCGCTCATACCATAAGCATAAGGCATTTGCCACTCTGTCATATATGCGACAGGCTATCTCATTCTCAATAGACATCAGTTTAATGGGTATAAACTCCATAGGTCGTCTTACCTCTCAGTTATACCTTGGCCAAACCAATCACATGATGCCAATTAGAAAACATGCTTAACATGCCCATCACAAACATCACTTTTCTTTTTCAAAGGGCTTCCACTGCCATGCACGAAGCTTTTAACCATGCCACTCATAGGCGTCATTACACATGTCATGCCACTTTCAATCATTTTTTTCGAGAATCAATCCCGTGCCGTACATCTCTTAACCACAATTGGACTTAACCTGATACCTAGACTTCCCCTTTCAAGTTTTGACTTGGGTCATTCCTGCTTCTTGCCATCTTAGAAGCCTGCCAAGAGCCGCTCCTTGTTCGGACCTCTCTGTCCCGACGATCACTCCCCGCCCTTATCAAACCTGGCCGTTGTAGGTTGTCCCAAACCATACATCTACGAAGAAAGCCCCGTTCTACACGTCCCATACCATGCTTCATGATGGTTTATAGGTATCCCATCAACTTGTCCCATACCAAGCGACAGTTTATTAAGTCCAATAGCAATAAGTTCATGCATGTACCCTCATCAACTTTCATTTCGTAACCACAAACACATGTACAACATGACTGTCCTCGCCACTTGTCATATCATAATCGCCTTCAGATCAATTCCTATCCATTGAGGAGTTCTAATTCCACCGATCAATTGCCTATATTCAACCATATACCTTAAGTGAAGTCGCTAACTAAATCAAATCCATATGCATTAATAAAAAAAATATTCCTTGCCTACTTCCTTGTATACACCTCATATCATATCATCCAAGGTTGTCTATAGTAATTAATAGCTAAACCATCAAGATATCACGCAATTCAAGCCTGAATCCACCAATACCAGTCGTCTTTTTATAACTCATACTCCAAAAGTTGGGTCATTGATAAACTACAATCATAATCATATAACCCAATCGACCCTTCATTCATAAGCTATTCTCTAGCGACCTCAAATCCAAGCTCATGACTCCTCAATTTCTATTCACTTCTCTGTGAGCCTTATTCATAAAATCACTCAAGATTATCCATTAAATCGATACTAGGACCATTATAATACTACACAAGTTCAAGCCTATAGTCCTCAAGAGTCAGCAATCCATGCTTATCCCTCAAGATCTCACTACCTAATTATCCTCAAGTCATCGTTCCTTATCACTCCAAGTCTTAATCACATTGGATCGAGCTGACCTTACTTTGATACCAACCAAACGGGGATGTCACACCCCGAACCTGTCAAGCATGTAAAATCTCACCAGGGCCGTCTTGTTTCGGTGGTACCTAGGATCCGTTGGCCAACAATTTAACTTCTAAATAATACAAACATGCGGAAGTGATGAAACTTCTCCATTCAATTCAAACTTAAGATGACTCAGGGCATAGGGTACGTTTTCTTATAAACACTGACTACAGGTTCAGAGGATACAACTCTAACTTCAAGGTAACATGAAATCTCTAAATTCACCAAAGTATAAATCCATTTCACATAATTACTTCTTCAAACACTGATCATTAGCAAGCTTAGATTTTCATCGCCTGAGACCTGAAAAAGTTAATCCCATAACAGGGTGAGATATACATCTCAGTAAACTAGGTTAGGCTGATCGTCCACTCAGGCGATTACAATCACAAACAATTCATACAAAATCCCAAGAGGCATTCAACTATCACGAAATAACACATGAACAATAAGCATGCACTCTAGGCATCTTATCACGTCATTTAGTCCTAGCATGCATAAACAAGCCATGTTGCGCCTTTCACCCTTTCCTGCCTCTTTACTTTTATGCCCACGTTTAGAACGCCCCAGGTTCGGTCCGCGTAAACGCATCAGACCGTCTCATTGACAAACCCGCGTAAATACATCAGGTTTTCAATGTCACTCCAGGCCTGTGTCGACACATCACAACTCCGTCTCGCGTTTCAACGCATCAGGACTATGGCCTTCTCAACCTCGAGTTTCATACTCCTCAAGGTGCCATTCAATTCAAACCCCGCGCCTCAGCGCCTTAGGACATTTAGCCACACAACCCCGCATCTCATACGCCTCGGGGTATCACGACTTCTTAGACATGCCATAAGTTCATTTCATTTCATAGCACACGTTCGAATGCACTCATGCGACGAACGACACATCCATGGCATGCGAGACAATTAAATTGACAAAAATGCAACAATCAATTCATGACACAAGTACTATCATTCAATCATGTCCTCAATAGCTTTCCAGGACATACATTGGACAACCACATTATAGTCTCCAAAAACCGATCAATTCTCACACGAATCACCCAATCTAGTCCAATCCTCCTATCAAAAGTTTAGAATCCCCTTACCTCAAGCTTAATGCAATACAATTCTTCTCCCAAGCACCTCAAGGGTTCGGTCCAAATAGTCCAAGGACAACTCAACCGCGCAACCTAATGAAATTCATCCAATCGTCAATTTTTCTTACTCAATTAGCCAATCCATGGGACATAAACCTTATTAACATGTTCATCAACATCCTAGCATGTGTCAATGATGAATTTGAGACTCAATTCCAACAACAATGGTCCCCAACAGAACCTGTATGCATAGAACCGAACCGGGCATTTTTGGTTCTGTGTATACCCTAACTAATCAGCCCTTAAACTACCTCAAATTCTCAATTTATTCACTAATCTACTTGCTAACATGTATTTCTAAGGGTTGGGGAGCCTCACCAAAAATTTGGAGCCAAGGCGACGCCGAAAAGTCCTTCAATGGCGCCGGTTCCTTCGGGTCCTCCAATGGTCAATTTTTGCCCTTCAAACACAAGACTCATTTGGGGTCAAAACTCCATCAAATTCCTCCAAAATTTTTACCACAGCTCATCCAACTTTAACACTATAAGTGTAGAAGGCCCTATCGAAGATTTTAAGTAATTTGAAGTCCGAAAGACCCCGGAACAGGTCTTTCCCCAAAACCAGTCAGAATCTGACCTCGCCTGACCTTTGTCCATTCAAATCGAGCTACGGGAAGATCTAAAGAATCAAATTGAGCTTATAATATGTCTATGAAAAGATAAATTAATAAGATTTCATTTGGAGGTGGTTTTACCTCGATCGAGTATTGGACGAAGAAGATATGGCCGGAATAGTGGGACAATCGGGACTGGTCGGCTGGGAGCTCTCGGATTCAAAACTTATCAGCCTGACCTTTGCTCTTTCAAACGGCCCTATGGGACAAACGGCTGGGTGGATTTGGACCCATAATACCCTGTTGGAACGACAAGACGATAAGCTTTCCAATGGTAGGTGGTACGCCTTAATCCGATGACGGACGAAGAAGTTATGGCCGGAACAGTAAAGAAGTCGGGAGAGGGTGACGGGCTGGTTGGCAAGAGAGAGAAGAGGAATAAGAAGAAAATTGAGAAAGTGAAGAGAGAAAGGGATGGCCGGCCAAATGAGAAGGAGAGAGAGTCTTCCACCAATAATTCACTTGGTCAAAGGCTTGAATGGTAGGTTCAAAGTGTTTACATCAACTCATAGCCTAATCTTTTGACACTTGTCCTCATGTCAATCAAGGCTCATCCAATGGCCCTCATTTTTCTTGATTTTTGGCAGCCTATAGGGTATTGTGATTGATCAAAATGCCCTTATCCAATTATAAAGGCAAGGTTAAGGCTTGAGGGGTAAAATGGTAATTTTACCCTCAACATCCGGAACGTCGTTTTTCTGATTCGAATTACCTTTGATGAGGTGACGTCTAATTCAATTAAAACATTGGAATCTTTATTTTTCATTTTTCAATTTTGAGATTTCATTTCATATCTCAAGCCTAGAGGGGGCGAAAAATTCGAAATGTCACATTAGACGACTGCCTCCTCCTCCGATACTAGCAGAATGCTTTCCATGTCATTGCAGGAAAACCTTACCCATTGAGCAATCATTTATCTGTGCCTCTAATTGGCTGACTCATAACCATCGTTCTGCCTTTTATCCGTCTTTCGACAAATTATTTTTCTGTTGGTACCAACGGTTGAAAGGATCTTTTTCCTCTGTATGGAAGAAGGCATTGGCTTTCTACCGTATGTCCATCGATCCTTCAGAATACGATCTGATTGGAAGCATGTGTTACTTGTGGTCACCCTCATCTCACTACTTCTTCTGTCCTACCTGTCCTGTTTCCATCACTCGACTTAACATCTGGTTCTTGACCGATCTATCACCTTTTATCGAATGCGATGTGCCATGTGTGGTGGACTAATATCACATCGACGAGCTCCATTACGTTAATTCTCCTTATGATGTATTCATGAGCTACCATAGTAATTTCATGGGAACACCATCGACGAAGGAACATATTGCCTTTCTCTTGTTTTGTCTTTGTCGTTATGTCTTCTGTCTTCCGTCTCTTCGAGTATCTTAGGAATTCCTTGATATCGCTTACACCCTAGTATGTGGTGTTAATGTAGGGTTAGGTCGAATGTTTCTTGCATCATTATACCGTGACTTGACAGATGCATAAAGCTCCTTAATGGGTGGTCATTCGACTCCTTTTTTTGGTCCGTTGTGATTTTTGCATTGTTGGCTTCGAATTTACTTTCCACAATTATTTCATGAAAAGGACCCTTCATCTGCGGGGCCATCTATGAACAACTCTGGTCCTGAAGTTTGAGATCGTTCGGTTCGATAATCATCAAGCACCCTCCTTCTTTCGATAACTTTCTTGTCGAATTACTGTCGCTTACCGAGTTCGATTTCTTGAGACTTTCTGTTGAAGATATTGTTTATAGCTCCCTTGGTGAAATCTTAGATGTGCGCTTGTTCTGGAAGAGTATTCTGACTTCATCTGACATTGCTCTAAACTTGTTGAACGGGGTGAGTTTTCTTCCGGCCTTGAGATTTACAACCCTCATTATTGTGCTCGTCAGTTCGGGCTAACTCAAGGTATCCAAATGCCGATGATAACTTCGATGAATTACTCTCTCCCTTAGTCGATCAGAGATTTTCGATTAGGCTTGTCATACGAAGATTACCCAGATTATTTGTGACCGATTTTCCTTCATTAACTTCCCTATTCATCTGTGTGGCCTGGTAACTTTCGACAGGTGGTGGGTCAGCTATTAGTCTTCTCTTTTCCCACTCGGTATAAATGACATAGCCTTAAGGATTTACCGTCTACCATGGGGTCTGGTGCTTCCTTTTAGGATGACTATCCCATTGATTGAATTGAATGTTGTTGTCGAGACACCACTTGATGAAGTTATCTTCTATGTTTTGCAACTCCGTTAGATCATATCTTTATTACCTTCTTTCGTAATGCAGATGATTTGCCAGCATCAGGTGGTCAAACCGAAAGGATTTGCAATGACCCACTAGTGGTCTCCACCATCCTTGTTCGTACCTCGAATAGCATGTTAAGCTTAGCTCACGATCACTATCTCCTCGTGTATTCCAAATTATTGCAGCTCCATGACTTGTTGAAAGAAGGATATGCTGCTATCTATAACGACACTGGTGCTGAGGATGAAGTCAAAGCTCTCCTTGCTTTCTTGGCGCATCTACCTTGTTTGATTCGATACCATATACTCGAACCTGCTATTAAGGATCTCTTCCTTACATTCAGCTCGATTTTGAGGTATTTCAGGGCAAGACGGGATGACCTGAAGGTGACTGCCAGACTCAAGGAAGATACTCTCATTGCTGAAGAGAAACTCCTCCGCCAGCGCCAAATCTTGGACGTGCTAAACAATTATGTGCATACCCCCTTACAAACTTTGTCCATCCAATTAAAAGTTGTCAAAGAATGGGAGGCTGCCTATGAACACTTGCATCTTGAGCAATTGAAGGCTAATTATAAAAAAGAAGCCTTCAATGATGCCAATTGTAAAAGTGAGATGCAGCTTCAAAGTCTCGTTCTGAGCATTCGGCAATATGTGCTGTGACTTCCCTATGTAGATGCCATTTTTATTTTTCTAAATGAACATTAATCTTTGCCGTCGTATGTTCATGATGATGGTTCCTCTTTTTGTTTCTAGCATTTAATGCTAGACACCGTTTCAAACTACCCCTAGAATCCGTACAGCCATGACGCTTCAGAAAAGACAAGTAATCAAAGTATTACCGTCTATGTCGCTGCACCTTCCCACTTACCCATGATGCATTTGATTATCTCGTAACTCACTATTCATTCACTATCTCTACTTTGGTTATTTAAAGGTCGTTGGCGAATACTTCGTATTGTGGGTGAGTCCGTTCTTAGGATTTTGTCTATAAATAGCACTGCTCTTGTTAGATGGGTCACCATCTAAAAAACCTTTTCTCTTAGCATCATGAAGCCTGTTTCTTCTTCTGCATCTTCATCCTCAGTCCACGAGCTCTCTTCTCTCTAGAAGGAGATCATGTCATTCTTGGGTTATACATACACCTTGCTGGTAACACGTCCTAAAGCCCTCGAAAAACTCAACTGTCTTCTGGGTCGTGCTGCCCATGACCATCTCCCTACTAGCCACCCTTTCCAGGATGATTTCAACGAGTTCTCCACCATCTTCTCTTATGGCGTGGACAAGTTCGGGCAAAACCTAGCAGCCATCACTCGTCACGATTTTGTTGATCATGAGATGTGGTGTAAGACAAAGAAAATTTAAAATAACAAGGCGTCGTACAAAGAGCTCTACAACATTTGGGAGGCTATTTTCTCTTCTTTCATGAGCATCCTTCAACTTCAGCGCCTCATCTCTGATCGGCTGGCAGCGACTCGTCAGCATTTGTCGAAGCCACTAAGGGATACCGAAAGACAAGAGCACGAGTTGGGTGAGGCCTGTGAGGTTCGCTCCTTGGCATATATCGAGGGTCACGTCAAGGCCCTTAGGGTGATTCTGAACACCCTTGATGACCAGGTACAGGCCCACATAGAACACCTTAAAAAGCTGGAAGAGGAGCGAGAATTCTTAGAAGCTTTATTGGATGAGTTCGCCAAAGCTAAATACTCTGCGAAGGAGGAGAACATGAAGCTAGAGTATCGTCTTTGCCACTTTATCGTGCGCTTCAGGGAGCACCTCAGGCAGAAGTGACAGTAAATCGAGCAGAGTCGAGAAGCGAAGAAAAGAGAAGGGAAGGAAGAAAGAAAGGGAGATAGAGAGAGAAAGAGAAGGAGAGGAAAAGAGAGAGAAGAGAATAATGTACTCGTCCCTTTCATATAATGAATTTCTATTTTCCTTGCTCCTTGTCCTCACGCCTTTCTACGTTTTCTTGTATCTCTCACATTGATAGATAAAATCTCTTCAAGTATTTTCCATTGATTGATCGCGGCAGTTCTCTACCATCAATCTCCATCATTCGGTATGCGTTTCCCAGGAGTGCATTGGTTATCAATTAAGGTCTTTCCCATTTCGACGACCATTTGCCCAACTTCTCGTTGTTGAGACTTGAGGAGAGAATAGTCTTCCAAACCAAATCTCCCATATTGAAGTGCTTGATCCTCACGTGTTTATTGCAAGTTTTGGCAACCCTTCATTTCTATGCTATCAACTTTTCCAGTGCCAATGCCCGACTCTCTCCCAACTCGTCGACGTTTGCGTACATCGCCTCATCGTGTTGTTCCTTCGATATGTTTCCTTGGAGTTTCACCTTAGTGATTGCACCGTGATTTCGAGTGGAAAGATGGCCTCTTGCCCATATGCTAACATGTACGGACTGATACTGATATTTGATCTTTTTGAGGTTCGGTAAGCCCATAAGACTGTTGACAACAACGAATCTCATTCCCTTAAGTTATCTTCCAAATGCTCCTTTATCAAGCCAATGATAATCTTATTTGAGGCTTCAGCTTGACCATTGGCCTGGGCATTGTACGATATTGAATGGATCATCTTGATTCCTCTCGACTTAGTAAAATTCAATATTTCTCGCCCTGTGAAGACTGTTCCTTGATCTGCAGTTATAGTCTCTGGAATTCCAAACATGTGGATGATTCTTTCTTCGATGAATTCTTTGATCACCTTCTGCGTCACATTTTTGTAAGAAGCTGCTTCAACCCACTTGCTGAAATAATCTGTGGTTACCAAAATAAAACTATGCTTCTTCGACGAGGGTGGATAAATCTTTCCTATCACATCCATTGTCCATCTTCGGAAAGGCCATGGCTTAGTGATGGGGTTCATTAATACCGCGGGGCGTGTTGGACCGGTCCATGTCATTGGCATGGTTGACATCTTTTAGCATATTCAATGCAATCTTTCGTGATCGTCGGCCAGAAGTATCCATGTCGCTTTAGCAACCATCTTGTCTTTAATCCTGCTTGATGTGCTCCACAAATGCCTTCATGAACCTCTGTCATTGCGAGCTTGCTTCTTTCTGTCCTGAGAATTTCAACAGTAATCTGTCGACAGTCCTTCGACATAACTCATCATCAATCAAAAGGTACTTTAAGGCTCACCTTTTAAAATCTCTACTGCAAGGTCCACAGCTCTTTAGGTAACTTACAAAATGACTTCTCCAATCTCGTCGATTTGAGACTTGATCCAAACTATTAGCAAGTTTTTGTTAAACCATCATTACCCGAGCTTCTAATGAAGGTAGAACATCCTTTTGAGTGATAATATGGCTAGCTAATTTTCTTGATATCCTGTACCTAGATGGCTAACTCATTGGCTTTCAAATTTTCTGTCCTTCTCACATAGACCATGGCAAAGTTCGACAATAGTTTCTTTACTAGTTCATAGTGCGATACGATGTTCTCACTTAGACATTGGAACTCACTTTTGAGCTGTTTTATCACCAATCGGGAATCACCTTTGATTGTGATCGATTGCACTTTCATGCCAGTTAGGACGTTCAATCCTACTATCAAGGCTTCATACTCGGCTTGATTATTTGAACAGTTGAAATCAAGCCTGAACATAAGCTTCGTTTTTTGTTGGTGGGGAGATACGATCATGATTCCAGCCTCTGATGATTCTGATGTTACCGACCCATCGAAATAGAGTATCCAGGGTGCGATGCGAAGATAATTTTCATCATCCTTTGTTTTTAAATCCCATTGGATATTCAGTGATGAAGTCAGATACGGTCTGCCCTTTTACTGCTTTAAGCGGCGCATACATCAATTTGATTTCCATCAAAGTGAATGCCCATTTTGCGATCCGACCTCTTATGATTAGCCTGGACAACATGTACTTTATTACATCTGCTTTTGAAATTTTATGTATCGTAGTCGGTAGCATATAATGACGTAATTTTGTACAAGCATGATACAAAGAGAGAGATATAGCTTCTTAATGGGAGTGTATCTTGTCTCTGCGTCATTGAGCATTCTGCTCAGGAAGTACACAGCCTGTTCTTTTCCTTTATCATTCTCCTGGGCCAGCACACTCCAGACCATGGTATCGGTTGCAGATAAGTACAACTTCAATAGTCTACCTGCTTTTGGTGGCATTAAGATTAGTGGCTTGGCCAAATAATTCTTTAAATGCTCAAAAGTTACTTGGTGTTTTTCTTCCCAGATAAATTCTTACTAGTCTTTCAACTTGAGTAAGGGGAAAACACTGAAATTTTTCCTGACAAATTAGCTATGAAATGACGCAGGAAATTCAATTTTCCAATCAACATCTGGAGTTGTTTTTTATTAGTGGGGGGGCAGCAATTCTAGGACAGTTTTGGCCTTGTTTTTATCCACCTCAATTCCTCTTTGATGGATAAGAAAGCCTAGGAAATTACCAACCTTTATCCCAAAAGCGCATTTTAATGGATTCATTTTTAGTTTGAACTTGTGCATCCTAACAAAAGCTTGCTCAAGATGGTCTAGATGATTTACTTGGTTGGCTTTGATTATTATGTCATCAATATAGACTTCCATGAATTCTCCAATCATGTCATGGAAGATGAAGTTCATCGCCCTTTGATAGGTGGCTCCGGCATTCTTCAATCCAAATGGCATGATAGTCCATTCAAATGTTCCAATAGCTCTAGGACACCTGAAAGCCGTTTTGTGGACATCCTCTACAGCTATGTAGATATGATTGTACCTGGAATGTCTATCCATCAGAGACATGATTTCATTGCTAGCAGCTGAGTTAATCAGCATATCTGCCATAGGCATTTGATACTCATCTTTAGGCGTGGCAACATTCAGGTCGCGAAAGCCAATGCAAACACTTAACTTGCGATTCTTTTTCTTAATTGGGACGATGTTTGATAGCCATTCGACGTATCTAGCCGTCCTTATAAATCCAGCAGAGAGGAGACATTCGATCTCTTCTTTTACCTTGAGGATCACCTCAAGTGCAAATCTCCTTGATGATTGCTGATGCGGTTGAAATCATCTTTTAATCGGTAGTCGATGCTTGACTATATTCCTTGCTAGACCAAACATCTCATGGCAAATCCACGCAAAGCAATCTTTATATTTTTTTAGCAAGTCTATCATTTGTGCTTTATATGACTGATCGAGTAATTTACTTACACAGGATGGTTACATGGAAGCTTCATCTCCATGGTTTACTTCTTCCAATGGATCTTGAGCATGAATCATCTTGCCATCTTTCTTGATTGGAGATTGCTCAAAGTTCACAATCCCATCAGCTACTTCGTCCGTTAGCTCAGCTTGCTCGACCTTATAGGCCTCATACCTCTCAATGAGGTTTTGTGATAATTGATGATCCTCCATTAGTACATTCTTCAAGCTGAACCGTCGGTTCCTTTCTAGGGATCCATTCAGTTTTTTCCTTGTTAAAACGGTAGAAAGCAATATCCCTTGAATCGATTTCAGGAGGCTTTGAAATACACAAGCAATCATCTAGCATGACCTGATCTCGCCTTGATATCTAGGTCCACGTAACGCAAGTCTGAGGATTGGTTCTTACATATTCCATCTTATCCTCATTCTAGAATGCTAGCATCTAATGCAACGTAGAAGGGACACACTGATTCCCATGTATCCAATCTCTCCCTGGTAGAAGATTATATGAGCTGTCAGCATCCACTACACAAAGCGATGTTCTTGATGTCTTGGATCGTACGGCAAGATTGGCGACGTATATCTCATTGACTTTTGTGATTTCCCCGGTGAAATCTGATAGCTGGATGTTCGACAGGATGATCTCATCGTCAGTTCCCTTAATCTTTCTAAAAAAACCTGTTTGCATAAGTCTTGAATCGAGATTCCGGTCTTGATAGCTTTAAGGGTTCAAGCTGTCTGTGAGTCCGTCTCTAAGTTGGTTGCAACTCTTCTTGCTTACGTCTCCAAACCAGGTTTCTGGCTCTTGGAAACTTTGGGCTTTCTTTCATTGGCCTTGGTTCGGACAAAGTAGCTTGACGTTGCAACATACGGGCCCTTCTTTTCTTTTGTGCCCTTCTTTTCTTGTACGAGTCATGATTTCTTCTTTCTTTTGGACCTTTGCAACCTCGTACCATGATCCTTTTATTGGACTGACTGAAATCTTCGAGGTTCGTTGGCGGCATGGCCGAGTCAGAATGTGGTGATTTCAATGTATCTTTCTGTCGAACTCGTTTTTTCTAATGTGGGAAACTGTTTCTTGAGTGCAAGCTATCGGAGGACCATAACTTACATAATAATCAAATTTCCCGCTGGGTTCCCTAAGCGTATCAACAGAATGGTCCCCTTCTTCGTATCTCTGCTTAAATGATTTGTAAATCACCTTCTTGGGGACCTCTATTTTGACTTTTGGTGTGTTCCGGCGTCTTTGGTTGACACGGTCATCTCGCTGGCTACGACCTGCGCTTTCTAATTTCTTTTTGCAGTGTGAGCAAAAATTTGGCAACTCTTGCCCTTTGTCTGACCGTTTCAAGGATATCATCCCAATCATCACAGGAAATGGGGTCAGTATCAATATCCATGGGGGACTTACCCTTATCATCGACAACCGAATTGTTTCTTATCGGATGGCTTCCTGGATATTCTTTTTTAGAGCAAAACAATCCTACGTATTGTGACTCCATGAATGGTACCAATTGCAGTATTTTTTTACTGAACATTTCCTCTTTGGACGGTATCTGCCGCCCTTCTGTCAGTTTAATCTACCCATCGGCTAATAATATGTCAAAAATTTCTTCGGTCCAATTCACATCAAACGAATAATACACTGCTTTATTGGCTTTGGCCATAACGGTTAACTTCTCCTTCATTTTTGCTGGCCTCAATGCCTAACGGGTGTATGGCTTGTCTATGATGAGTGGAGCTATGGCAACTTTAACGGGATCTGTCTATTCTTCGTTGAGATCATGAGCGGCGACAAAATTTGCTTCCCCTTTTCGAGTATGCCTTTTGTCTTTTTTCCTGAGTAAACTCTCATGCTTGACAACCATGGTAGATAGTTCGAATAGATTCGTGCACAGATGACCTACCATCCTATCTCATATTTCGAACTTCAGCCCGTCAAAGGCGAATTATGCAAATATTTTCTCTGGTAAGGAAACCGGACGCTTGTTCCTGGCTTGCTTGAATCTGGTAATGAACCGGTCCACTATCTCGTTATACATTTGCCTCATTGTTGATAAGTCAGTTACGGACAAGTTCGGCACAGCTCGTTGAACCGTCTATGAAAAAGACGCTCCATTTGTTCCCATGAAAGGACCGAATTTGGTGGCAAAGTAGTGTACCAAGTGAAAGCTGTTCTGGATAAAGATAATGGGAACAATCTAAGGTTCCAGTGATCAAGATGAGTAGTATCTCCGCATAGTGCCAAGAAACAATTAACATGTTCATAGGTGGATTGGTCGTCTTCACTAGTGAATAGCGTAAACTCTAGTATCTTGAATCCTCTTGGGTATGGGATTGTATCCATCCAATTCGGATATGGATTTCGATAAACATTGACCTTGTATCCTATTGCGGGATCATTATACCCAACCCTTAACAAACGGTTGATTTTGGTATGGCATTTGATACCCGAGATGCGGCAAAACTTGATATGCTAGTTGCATGATGGGTTAAAAAACTCGTGGCACCGGCTGATTTTCCTGTGGCTGTAATACTTGATTCACCTGTTGGTACCCTGGGTGCAAGATCTGCTAAGGAACCGCTGGTTGATCCTGCTCCGTGACCTGGGGGAATTAATCCTGCCCCTTTAAGGAAGGCTGGTAATGCTCCATGATTCTCGACGACTATGGGTGCAGGTTGTTCATTCATGGGTATAAGATTTACCTGTGCAATAGTCCCATATTGGGTAGCAGGTATTTCTTGTTGAAGATAATGGCTTGGGAATATACTTGGGTCATTTGCCTAAGGATTGAGCTCAATTATCAATAGAGTTTCTCCTCATGGCAAAATTCTAATAGGTACAACTGGTGGTGTGTTTTGACCAATAAATCCCGCGCTTGTTGTTGGTAAAGGTGCACTCGTCATAGCTGTGACAAGATTTCCTATCTGAGGCTGTGGAAAACTCGATGATACTCCATGTTGTCCTGACGCGCATTCTGGTATGTGTTGATGATCAATGGCCTGACGGCCTCAGTCATATGCTGGACCACGTGGTTAGCAAATTCATTCTGGCTTCCTCAATCGTACGCCTTATTGAGGATAGCATGACTGACGTCACTTCGGGGTTTCGCTTTGGTTCTTCGACATGTCGTCGTTGAACCTCGCCATCGTCAATTTGGGGTGGATCCTAGACTTCTAGAATTGTTGAAGATTCTGCTCGCGGTACTTCCTCCATGAGTTCTTTTCCATCTAGATTGCTGCAACCTCTCATACGTGGCATAGCACTCTCTCAAACTTGACACCTTGGTCCCACCAAGCGTGCCAAAAAAGGATTGTTGCGACCTCTCGTACATGGCATAGCACTCTCTCAAACTTGACACCTTGGTCCCACCGAGCGTGCCAAAAAAGAATTGTTGCTCGAAAATCTCCATCGGTGAGGCCCAATCGATTCTCCCGGGGTTCGGCCCAAAATGTAGGAGCCCAAAAGGGTTACATTCGCTGAAAATTCCTTTTATTGAACGTTAGCAATTTGGTGGACAAAGAACATCACATGCAAAGTATCTTATTAATAGGAGCGTATCTTTCGATAGCTTTGTACAAGACTTCGATGACCCTACTGGAGACGAACTTTGATGAACCTTATCGAATTGCTTCGACGAAAAAGAGAATTAAGGCATAACATCGAAATTGAATCGACGATGCTTGACCACACTGTAGGACACGATGTCCAAATTTAATCTACGACACCGGACGGGTGAAAATGTAGGACACAACACCGGAATTGAATCAACGGTACTAGATGGGTAGAAAATGAACCAATACAGCATCATAATTTAATCAACGGCACTAGACTAGGCGAGTAAAAGTTGGAATTTAATCAACGACACCTAACTCTGGATATGAAACACGTCGAAATTGAATCAACGACGAGAATCTGAAAGCTAAAGCTAAGATTAAGCTAGGTTAAAAGATAAAGACTTGTTGTGTTGTGTGTTTTCTTGGGTTTTGGTGTAAGATACCTTTAGGTATTTAAAGGCGTGTTCTGGTAACCATCGAAGGGTCTTTGTTCTGTGCTTCAAGTACATCTCCCTTTGGAGATGAGGTTTGCTTCGATAACCGCTGGACAGCTATTGCCTTCCAACTTTTTTGCACATTTCCCTTCAACAATCCTTGCGGATGAAGTCTTCAATGGTTTCCATGCTTCTTTTGTTCCTTTTGATAGGATTGTCGCCAAATCTTTCGACTACCTCTGATCGTGTCTTCTTTCGCGCGCCCTTTTTATTTTGCGCTTTGGGACAAATTCCGCCAAAATCATCCCCTTCGTGGCGTCTCTGTAGCTGATTCTAGCATGTGATGCGTACATCTTTTCGTAGCTTATTATTCCCTTTTTCGTGCGCATCACGTGACTCATAAAATAGCTTTGGGTGTCAACAAAAATTAAAGGAAAATCCACGCATGACCATTTGCCGAAAAATACACTCAAAATGATCAATTTTACTTTAATACGCCACTTAAATAAGCAAAAAAGAAAAAAAAAAGTAATAGTATTCAATTAAGCGTCAAATGAAAGTTATGGCACTCATGTTGTTATGATCCCAAACCCTATCTCCAACACTTCCCATCAAGCTGGCAAATTGTATATGTGGAACATGCCTATCTTCCTTAGCAAATATGGTTGTTGTCTTTGATAGGGTGGTTTGGTGAAGATATCCATAGATTGATCAGTGGTTCCAATTCATCTCGTTGAAACTATTCCTTCTTGAATTTTATCTCAAGTAAAATGACGGACGATTTTTATACATGTTTTGTTCTTTCATGGAAAACTAGATTCGCCGCAAGTTTGACCACAACATCATTGTCGCAGAACAATGTGGTTGACCCATCGACTCTTACGCCCAGGATCTGAAAGTAAATCTCATATTCAGACTATTTCACAAGCAGTCTTATTAATAGCTCGATATTCGGATGTGGGCCGAAACAAAGTGGCATTGTTTCTTGCTAGTACTTGGTTAAATTTGAGACAAACCCAACAGAAAAAAAAAAGCTTAAAAAATTATTCCTCTGCTGGAAAAACCAGTAACCACGATATTATTTTCCCATTAAAAAGAGAACAATCTAAACCAAGCTTATACCCGTAAAAACACTTCATGGCTCACAGAAACACCTCAAACACCACTCAGTAAAAATAATAATAATAATACTACTAATAATAATAATTGAAAGAGTAAACCCAAAAGAAAAAGTTAGTTTCCCTAGTTAACACCAAAAAGCCACACTCTTACCTGAAAATGAAAAGAAAAGTAGATAGAAGGGGTTACAATGCCAAAACCACAAGCAACAAACAAAATGCCATGAAGCCAAATCTCCCACAGCAACTCCTAACGCTTGCATTAGCCGTCTGGTCGGCCGCAGTACTGTCCGGTGAATCGGCCGGTGATTCCGATGCCCCCGATGTTGGTGGGGCTGGTGGGGAGTTGTGCTTCGCCGCGGCCTTTGGCGACTTGGCTGCCTTCTCTGGCGTCGGAGCCGGTGCTGGTGCAGGCGATAGCGCCGCCTTGAACAGCTCCTGGGGGAGCAGCACCTTGTCCAGTGTATAGATTGCCAGTGGCTGCTCATCAAGCAATGTCCCTGTGATCTTCACTGTGTTGACTTTGGTCATCAGGGTCACATCTTGACCGTCGTTCTGCACCGTGAAGTCGAACTTCCTTGACCCATCGGTCGCCAGCGTGTTCATCAGCCCGTTGTTTGACCTGAGCATGGACATCGACATGTATATAGGAAACGCGAAGAACTCCAGGAACGAGGTCCTGTTGGCCATGGAGAGGTTGTTGAATTTCGGTCGGAATGCTTTGAAGGGGTCGTCAAGCGGGCAAAACACCGTTAATCCTCCGACGACATTGTCCTGGAAGTCGGCATCAGCAATTAAAAATGCAGCCACGAGTTCTTTATCGTTTGATCTTTACTCAATCAAGAAGTTAACGATTTGATTTTTGCTCTTAATTAGATGACAGAACAGATATCACTAGTGCTTAGAACATAACAAGATCTCATTTCTAACACTTCAATGACCCAAAAAAAAAAAAAAACTAAGTACTCTCTTACGGAGGGGTAAAATGGATGATGCCATTACCTCATAGGTCTTCATGGCATCAGAACTTTTTGACAGTGCGTCCGCGAACTCCTTGCAGCCATGCGCCTCCATCACGTCCGTCACGTTCACCTGGGTCGGCTCCGGAGCCGGCGCTGCTGCCACGGCCGACGGCAGCACCTTGCTGATCTGTATCACCGATATGTTGTACGGCACCTCCTCCAGGGACTTCACGTAGTAGGCGCCGACGTCGCTGCTGCCGCCCTCCTCCGGGGCGAAACCCACCTTCCCGCCCTTGAGGTCGGTGATGTTGACGAAGCCGGAGGAGCCCGGGGCTGAGCCGGTGGATTGGAAGAGGGTGGCGGCAAGGGCGAAGCCGTCGGTGAGCTGGTGGAGCTTCTTGGAGCCGAAATAGTCGAGGAGGACGTGGAGGGAGAGGATGTTCTTGAGGGTGGCGGTGGAGGGGTGCTCCGCGAGGAGGTCGTTCATGGCGGCGTTGGAGACGGCGAGGACGGTGATGGTGGTGCGGCTGTTGATCTCGGCCGCGAGGTGGGTGACGCTGAGATAGTGGTTGAAGGTGGAGAAGTCTGGTTGGTCAGCGAGGAGAAGCGTGATGTTGTGAGCGTGGACTGGGGAGACAGCGGCGGCCAGGAGCAGGAGGAGTGCGGCTAGGAGGTGCGGCGGTGCGAAGTGGACCTGCATTGTAGAGAGAGAGAGAGAGGAGAAGAGACAGTGGAAGCTCCAGGAGCGGTGAACCGAACTGGTTAGCCAGCGAGGTAAGTGAGATGTGATGGACGGTCTTGAGAGATTTAGAAGTCCGAAGAGAGAGCTCTCCTGGTGGTTAAAAAATTAATATTTCCGACAAAAAAAAGATTTAATATTGAATTGCGTTTTTAAGTAAATAAATAAATAATTCCGACTTTCAAGACAATTGACTTCGAAATATTTTCTTTACAATTTTTATTTTTACTAAGATCGTGAGGGTCGCTTGATAAATTGGATCAAGAAGATGAAAATCGTAAATTTTGACTAGATTTTCGCACGCTTGTTAGCAAGGCTCCCGAATTGACATGTCGCCAATCAAGTCCTCTCGTCATAAGTTACTTAAGTCCTGTCGATGAATATCATTATCTTCTTTTGCAAGGCTTATCGGTTAATTCTCTCAATGCATGAAGTCCCCAATATCCCAACCCTTTGTGGAAAAAGAGGAATTTTAGACCCAAAAAAATCACAAAAAATGTTGAAAATTAAGGAAGTTTGTCTCTGGTCAGATTGTGCACAGACAGCTTCCGGACGGGGCGGCTGAAAAAACTGAAATTAAAGAAAGGGTTAGTTGGAGGAAGGCTTGTGTGGATTGTACTAAACTTTAAGGACAATCCAAAAAAAATATTATTAAACGAATTAAAGATTGAATAAAACGAGACTTCCTTGGGAACACCTCACGTGATTTTAGCATCACTTCCACAGAAATCCATGTGCTAAAGTACCAACTTTAATTTTTCTTTTTTCTTTTTACTTTAGAAATGAAGCGAGGATGGGGAACTTAAAAAAAACAAAAAAAATTGGACCGAAAACCACTGCGCAAGTATAGGATTTTTTTTTTTTTTTGGTCGGCAAGCATAGGATTTAATCAGGAATCTTTTACACTCTTTTTGAGATTGCGTGATCCCTAATCATGTTATGCCACGACCGAAAAGTTCCTTACTCCAGACCCGCCGAGGGGGCCCAAAGGGTGGGACCCACTTCAGGCAGCAAATTTTTGTTTTGCCCTTTTCCACTATTGCCCCCAAAAAAGGGGAAAATAAAAAGAAAAGGGATAGAATTGTGGGTTTCCATCGGGAAAAAAAAATTGCGATAATGACTAATGACAGAAACATCCCTTAGCACAATTAGTCCCTCAATTTTAGCCCAGCCCAAACCCAATATGTAGAGTGATTTCGAAGTTTTCGCACAATATGCAATGTAATTTTTGAATTTTTTATTTGTCCAATGTGATCAGTGAAATTTTGGTACATGTTCAATTTAGTAACTGAATGAAAATATTCAAAATTATTATTCCATTAATTCAAGTTCAGTGGCAACATTAATATTTTCATATAGTTTATGGACTAAATCGACAATGCACCAAAAGTCTAGAGATCACATTGAACAAATTAAAAATTCAAAAACGACATTGCATATTAAACTAAAATTCGGGGACCACATTGAAAAATTTTAATGTTCATAGATCACATTACATATTGAACCGAAATTCATAAATACTTTGTGTCATTTACCCCCTCCCCTCAAAACTAAATAAATAAATAAATAAAAATAACGTTGGTCCACTAAGTTGCCACAAACTCTAATTTGTTTTCTTGGGCAGTTAAATTGTATCCGCATAAAACCCTAGATTGACATGGACACCATTTGACCTCAAAATGAAGACCCATTCAGTGTCTCTCAATGCTTTGACAATGCGTAATATATACCGCATTTTCTCCTTCACGGCGGTCCACAACCTTAGATCAAGGTTGGGAGCCTCCTCTCGACCATGGACGACCTCAACCTCCACGGTGGGTCTTGACCTCAAATTCAAGGTTGCGAGCAACGATAGGTGCTCCATGGCAGCTCGTGGCCACGAATCAATGGACTGAGCTATCGCCGTCGCATGTATGAATCGTGAAGCTCACATGGAGATCTTTGCAAGAAGCGTTGCTTAGAGCAGAGGGAGATTGAAGAGGGAGGAGACGGAGTGAGCAAAGAGAAGGCAGAGAGACAAAGAGATGCGGGTGGGTAAAGATGGAGGGAGCGGTGGCGGGCAGTGGCGGACGGTGGCGGGCGGTGGTGGCCCAAGTGGGCAGTGGTGGAGAGATTATGGTTTTTTGGGGGAGCAAAGCTAGAGGATGTGGATGAATTTGTGGGCTAGTGAAGATGCATCATTGTTGGAGGCAATTGTTAACAAATAAATCATGAAAATTTCATTTTTTTTTTATCATATCATGTGTATCTAATATTTACTAGTTTGAAAATTGAAATATTTCATGTTTTGTTATCGCACCATTTAAAGTATGCTAATAGAGTACAATACGAGCACATACTAACAATATCATTTTTTAAGTATAAAATAAGAGATTTATTCGTGTTAATAAGGTTGCGCAAAACAATATTTTTAGAGCAAAATTTCTACTCCAAAAGTACTTTTGGAAGAAAAATTGATTTAGCAACATAAATTTTGAAGTAAAAATCTATTTGGTTACGTAATTTTATTTTATTTTACTTTTAGCTGGAGTTTTTTTTTTTTTAACTCCACAAGTAGTTGACGGTTAATTTTCTTTCTTTTTTGTGAAGACAGTTAATTTTTCTGAAGAGGGCAGAAATGAATGAATTAAACCGGGGGGCCCCTTGAGTTCGGTGAATAGCAAAAGAAAAGACAAAAATGTGCCAGTCAAGAATCAACGGCGCTGACGCCGAGGAAATCTCAAGGCTAAACGTGTACAATCAGCGAAGCCGAAGTTTCCGGTCATGGAGATATTGCCACGCGGGTGGTAAACGGCGTCGGAAATTGAAACAACCGACAGCAGGGGCCAAGCCGCCTGCAACTGCAAAGCAGGGGACGATTCACGCATGGGCTGTCGACATTAATTACTTTTTCTTTAAAATAGCTCCAGTCGTTGTTTAGTTTAGTTAATCAATCATCGCAAATATATGACTGGGAAAAATTCCTTTTCTGGTCTCACATTTTGAGAAATTCCACAAACCCGAACCCATTTCGATCGTGCACCGTCGTGTCTGAACATTTTTTGGTCCGACAAGACCCTTGAATTAGGCACTGGTTATTTCAAATTGGTCCTTCCGCAAATTGCGGGGAACGAGGCGGGGATTGAGCGAAATGGGATTCATTTTGTTTCTTGTAAATATTTTATGTACTTACGATTGAAAATTAATGGGACGTGAATTATTGAAAAATGATCGTTTCAATCTATTAATCGATGAAAAGTGGCATATTATTAACCAAATTAATTGATGAATAAATATCTTTGCAAGTATTGAAAATATTTTTCATTTATTCATCTTTATAGGCGATCCATGAGATCATTTTCAAGAAATTACCTTCTGAATCCTTCATTTTTTTTATTTTTTTTGCAAAACAAACACACCTTGGATCTGGGTTAGAAGTGCTTAGCCTTGCTTCCATCTCAACCGTGGCAGGCGTTGTTTTTGCCAACGGTCATTCTAGTCTTTTCACGCTTCGATCTGGTTATTAAAGTATATTGACATGACCCGATTCTACTCATTTGTTCGCGTTCCATTAGTCCGTCCAAACATTAACACAACACACTCCTCGTTATACGGCTTGTTTACATTCTATTCATATCAATATGGCTTTTAGTCAATTTCTACGCCCTAGTAACTTGTTTACCCTTAATAGTGGCAGAGGATATCATCTCGCTATGACGTCATCCGCATATTGACTTGTGCATGTATCGTATGATTTTACACCATTAATGCACACATTAGAAATGTTTATTTATTTATTTTACATTGAAAACAGAATGTGGCACCGCCTACACTGCAAGTAGACTTTACGCAGAGCACACCTAGACGTACATCGCAACGATATAGTCACACTTCTTTACAGAAGCAATGTACGTAACCTTGACCTTGCAGGTTAATTTATAAATTGGCAAAATGAATTAAGACTTCGCGTAAAGAAAAAAAAAAATTATCCGTATGAACCCAAAAAAATAGCTTCCTATAGACAAATAATTTTGCCTCTATCCAATAAGGTCTTAAATGTTGGTGCTACACTTCTCTCTCTTCTGATTTTTCTGACTTCAAAGGAGGGAAGGCTGGATTTATTTTGATGCCACGAAAGTCAAATTCTCAAAATTACCTTATCACTTATCCAGTGATAAAAAAGAATAAGAATGTACTAATATCGCGAAAAATTTCAAAATAATACACATTTGATAAATTTACGCAAAACTAATTTCTAATTACCAAAAATCCCAAATCGGCATATGATAAATTTACCATCCGTTCAAATTTTACCATCAAATTGCGAAGTTAGATGACATGTTGATGTAGGACAACTGATTTCATCAGTTTGCATTAGGCATTTTTCGATTTTAGGAAACTTACGATATAGATTAGATTAAATATTTATAATATTTTATTTAAATTCTAATTAGATTTGATTTCAATATTTCTTTTTAGATTATTTTAGGTTATCCTTAAGAAGTCTTGAGTCATATCTATACCTTTGTAATATTCACGTTATCTTTCAATCAAATTTCTGAATTCTTTTGGAATTATTTCGAGCTATCTCTTCTCTTTGCGTCATTTGGTATTAACGCAGGTTTCTCCTAGCTGAGGGCCGTGAAAACAAGACTGTGCTGAGTTCGACCAATTCATGGGTCAAACCGATCAGAGGTTTCAAGAAGCCCTTGACGCCATCCAGCGTTTGTCCACAAACCCCACACCAGGTGCACTTTCGGATGAGCGAATTCCTATCGTTCGAGATCTCAAAGTAGCTTTGGATCGTCGGGCAAATCATGGACATCATCGACAAAGGCGACAAGCCTATGTCAATGATTTTGAAGAATAAAATTTTCTAGACATGCCTGTTCGTGGAGGCCACCGACATAGGGGATGACGAGATCCCAAGCAATATAAATTGGAAGTTGATACTTCCACGTCAATTTGGATATCGAAAACTTTTTGTTGGCTCTGAGATGTTGAGAAGTTCTTCGATGAGAACTGCCAAGTAAAACTCGTGGCGAACAAGTGGAGGGGCGGCGCCTTAGCCTAGTCGGAGCAGACATAACTAACCCGACCCGACAAAGAAAAGCTCCCACAAAGAAAAGCTCCCATCCAAACGTAGAATCGGATGAAACGAATGTTGAAGTTACGGTTCCTTCCACCCGATCATGAACAAGTGTCCACAAAGGGCGGTGAGGTCGCCCTTGGCGACGTTTCCCAGGTGGCGGCGCGGATGGACTGGGATTTGGTCACATTGGAGGAGAAGCTGATGGCAACTAATGTTTTTTTCTTCAGGATTTCTAAGGAATCTCATCCACCATGCAGACTACATTCACCTTTAGAAGCAACTGAAATAACAGAGAAATCGGGTGCTTTGGTTACTTGTAAGCATGTCGAGGTTGTTAAATCATGTATTCTGGTGGATGCAGATAATGGAAGTAAGACGCCGAAGGAATCAAAAATTGTAAGACAAAGTAATGGTGGAGTCCAGTATGTAAATATTTTTACTACCACATCTGATCAAGATAAAATTAACGATTGTGATTCCACCACGTTGGATGACGAGGTGCCGATTTTCGACCCAGATGCAGATGGCCCGGTGATGCGCCATTTCGCAGCTCAATGGGAAAAAGGTTTAGGCTGTGACGTCAGCGATGTAAGCGCAGAGCAGTCCGATCAGATCAAGTTCATCGCCGACTCTATCGCTTCGCAGGACTCGGGTCCCTCCAGCAATGCCACTCCGGTGGCGGAGGACTTCGAGAAGCTCGGCGTCACGACCTGCGGGAGTTCGTCAAGGGGTTCACGCCCACGACGTTCCAGAACTTTCTGATTCGAGATGAGGAGGAGGAGGAGGACGAGTGTGACGTTTTCACAACCGGTTCGAACGTAAGGTAGTATCTTATGGAGTGGCAAGCGAAGCATGCGACTCTCGTTCTCACTACCGTGAAGGAAATCTCACAGCTGTGATATCAATTGTGCCCTTGGGTCATGAAAGAGAGGGGATTTTGGAGGATCTATTTTACTCTTATGAACAATCACGTGGCCCCGTATGAGAAAAGGTACTTGGAGGAGGCCAAGCTCAAGGCTGTAGAACAAGCTAAAGTTAAGAAGATGAAGCAGGCCTCAGTTGCAGAGAGCCAAAACCCTAAAACGGTGGATAAGAATGCGAAAAGCAATTCGTCAAGTTTGTCTGCTCAGCAAGACTTGGATACGTTTCTTCTAGGGAAACTTGAGGACAGTGATGGAGGCCAAGATGATGAGACGTTAGATGCCTTGGCAAAGATCGACAATCCATTGGATTTGAAGTTCCAGAAAATAGGCTGGATGAGGAAAAATATGAGGAAGAGACACTAAAGCACAGGAGGAAGCGGATCCGGATAAGACGAAGTCGAGGACGAGTTCTTCTAAAGAGGAGTAGAATGATGTAGCACGACTTTGCATTAGGCTTTTTTAATTTAAGGAAATTTACGATATAGATTAGATTAGATATTTACAAAATTTTATTTTAGTTCTGATTATATTTAATTTCAATATTTCGTTTTAGGCTATATTTAATTTATCTTTCAATTAAATTTCTGAATTCCATTGAACTTGTTTCGAGCTATCGCTTCACTCTATGTCATAGTGGTAATTGACGGATGTATCAATTTGAGATTTTTATCCTTTGTTTGTTACAGATATATTGATTTGAGATTTTTGTGTTATTAATCAAATTTAACGAGGGTAAATTTGTCACAGATATACGATTTGGATTTTTTTGTGATCAAAATATTAGTTTGGGGTAAATTTATCGTAAATATTCGAGGTGCGCATAAGCTGGACCGGACACTTCAGTCATAAAAAAAAGATTAGTTTGAAGTAAATTTGTTATAAATGTACTAGATTATGATTTTTCGTGATATTAATAATAATAAAAAAAATAAGAGGAGAAAGCATGCACGTGACCTCTAAACGACTGCGCTTCGCACGGCGAGTAAATGTGGGAGGAGGAGGCCTGGTTAAAATATTTGACGTACCTTCTAAGAGGTTCCGCCCAACTTTGGGGATTTCCACTGAACTAATTTTATTTGAACGAGACCCTTACACTCCCATAAAATAACGTCTGTGAGCTGCGAAGATGCTCAATTGCATCCCCAGGTGGGCCCCACATCGACCCCGATGTCATTGAATATATCTGTTTTAATAGAATTTGAGACTGAGATGAGATCATTGGTTTGTAAATTACGTACATGAACCGTGGCCATTGGCTAGTCACCCAAGCCGAGGAGAAGGAAATGATCATGTTTACCCGTTCTTCTCTCTCTCTCTCTCTCTCTCTTCCTGAGTACAATGTGCATTGATATGTATATTATTATTATTATTATTTTAAAATCATGAAGCTGGTTTTAAAAAATAAATAATAAAAAATAAAAATTCTTGGCACGTTAAAATAGGATGGGCTCCGAGATTCACTCCACTCATAAGTCCAACCGAGGTGCAGCCTGGCTCGCGCAATTCCTACTTTAATGACCTAACTCTTTCTTATTTGTGATATATTTTGTGATCTGAGTTAATGAAATATCCCGTAATTAACATACATTTATCTTATCACTCACTATATGTATATATACACACACATACGTATATACATATTCATATTTGCTCGACAGGAAGAAATCACAATTACCAGCAAACATTCAAATTAAGGGGGAAAAAGTAGATTTACAAATACTAATTATTTTTCAAGTGATTCTGGAACATAAATTTTTTTAGTTACGCGACTCTTCATTTTTCTGCTTCTAAAGCATTTTCTTGCTCTAGAAATAGTTTTGGAGCCACCTGAAAAAGCAAGAAAAAAAATTTTGACCAAAAATTGATTTTCTCCGGAAATAGTTTCGGAGCCACATGAAGAAGTAAAAAAAAAAAGAGTAGATTTACAAATACCAATTATTTTTCAAGTTCTTCTGGAATAGAAATCTTTTTAGTTATGCAACTCTTCATTTTTCTGCTCTTGAAACATTTTCTTACTCCAAAAATAGTTTTGAAACCACCTGAAGAAGTAAAAAAAAAAAAGATTACAAATACTGATTATTTTTTAAGTGATTCTAGAGCAGAAATCCGTTTGGTTGTGCAACTTTTCATTTTTCTGCTTCTGAAGCATTTTCTTGCTCCAGAAATAATTTTGGAGCCATCTAAAAAAGTAATTAAAAAAAAAAAAAGCAAACTTTGATCAAAAATTGATTTTCTAGAGCTAAAGGGTTGCCATGCCCGCCCTTAGCAGATGTTGTATCCTAATAAGACAGGAGCATCCTATAACCGGCCACGAAGAAAACGTTGAGTACTGAAAGATAAAATCACATATGAGAATAAAATTTCTAATATGTTGGTGGAGATTTTATAACACATCATAAGTTGATTGTCTATGAAATCTCCGGTGGTTATTATAGTTATGTAGTCTTGCTCTCCAACTATTAATTTATTCAAATCTTTACGGAATTACAAACCTGTACATTCCTCAAACGGTCGAACAAGTTCAATCCCTTATATGGCAAATTACAAACAATCTCATCGTTTATCCTATCATGTCTTTAGTTCCTACTTGTAACAGAATAAAGTAAGATGTAAGAAGAATACAATCTGAATAAAATTATCTCATGGAGAAAGTGAAATAAAGATAGTCATGGTCATAGGCTGAGGATCGCCAGTTCCATTTTCAATTTAGTGGGAACCGAAACTGAGCCCTAATAGAAAATTGAACCTCCAATTTCGATTACGATTTTTGAGTTTAAAAATTCAATTATGATGAATTTTGTTTTAAAATTGTAATCAAATTATCATATAATGAATTATGAAATAAAAGAAAATAATGAATTATGAAATTATGAAATAATGAATTATCAAATACAATTGTAATCAAATTTGGGGGGAAAAAGAAGGAGAGGAAAGGAGTTTGAATTTAATGAATTATCAGTAAACGCTTGCATATCTTCTTGAGATTAGAAAAATCAAAACTCATGTAAATCTTTTACCTTTAATAAACTCATACTTACCTCATCATCAATCATCACTATACATTCTGGTACCGGTGCCGATGGTATCTCTGTCATTAAAGAATTTGGCTTTATTATTGCGATATATCTCTTGTTGTCTATATTGAGCTTTGGTCCAATCATCAACACAAATTTGAGTCTCCACCAAATCAGGAGCTAATCTTGAATGTTGTCACGCTCCACGCCTCAGTCGCGAGCGCGCGACTCCCTGCAAGCACAAACTCTCTCTCGAGGTCCCAGAATGCACATGGGTCGAGAGGTAAACCATATCGATAGCAAGCGGAAGAGATAATAAACAACTCCTCCGTATAATGATAAAAAGGGGACCTAGGTAACGAGAATACCAATAAAATATATAAGTTCTTAACTATTCATACAAGAGCATGGCAAACTAGACTTGTTGGTCAGTAGGGGTGACAAGGTAAGTACAAAAGAGGGCCATCATCATTGCCAAAAGAAGCGGCATCGGGGTCACCATCAAAACATCGAACCAGAAACAGGAACTCCTAAGTCGAGCTGCTGGAATCGTCAGTATCCTTGGTATCCTTAGATGGTTCATACTCCGAGAGTGTCTCAAAGCAAACCTCCACGGTGTCCTCGAGTGTCTCGTCAGCTGACGACTCCACCTGGTCGTCTTCGGTGGCCTCAGCCACGATGACCTCGTCAGTGTCCTCCAAGGTCAGGGTCCTCTCAGGTACGTTCCTCGAGCTGGCTACTGACTCATCAGCCTCTACTGAATCCCGAGCGGGATGACACCAGTTGGAGATTACCCAGTACGGTACCTCAGTAGGTTTCAGTGGCTACGTGAAACATCAACTACCTTCCTAAATCAGGTTTCATATCTATGAGGCTTCCAGCTGTTGCCACCCTCATCAACCCAATCCACCGTGCATTTCCTAACGTACACAGTTCCATACCCGTCCGGGAACTCATCAAAATATACTGACATCTCTTTCGGGTCTCCAAACCTGATTGGCCACATGATCACAATCTAGGATCTGAAAATAGGGTCCCACAACGGGGTGAGATTTACATCTCAATAAGGTAGGTCCTAACCCTAGGCTAGGCTAACCCTACACTCAGACAATTGTAATCAAGAATATAATGCACAATAGTCACATGAGGTATTCATTAGTCATTAAAAAACATGCGAATAAAACGAGTGTCAAGCATGCAATTCTGGCACCATACACATCATCAGAATTAAACACACATAGCCAAGCTAGATTACACCTTCCACCCTTCCATGCCTCCTTATTATCACGCTCGCGTTTAGAACGCCTTAGGCTCAGTCCGCGTAAATACGCCTCAAACCATCTCATTGATAAACCCGCATAAACGCATCAGGTTTTCAATTTTATTCCAAGCTTGTGTCGACATATCTCAACTTCGTCCCGCATTTCAACGCATCAGGACTTTGGCCATCTCAACCCCGCATCTCATACGGCTCGGGCTGTCATTCAATTCAAACCCCACGCTTCAGCGTCTCAGGGCATTCTTCCACACAACTCCGCGTCTCATACGTCTCAAGGTGTTACAATTCTTCAGACATGCCACATGCTCATTTCAATTCATATCACATGCTCAATTTGAAACTCATGCACGAGCAACACATCAATGGCATGCGAGGCAATTAAATTCGATATTCAAATGCAACAATCGTTTTATGACACAAGCATTGTCAAGCATTCGAGTCACCTATATCTTTCTAGGACGTACATTGGACAATTACGTCATGACCTTCCAAGAACCAATCAAATTCGCACTCAATTTAACCAATCGAGTTCAACCTTCTTATCCAAGGTTTAGAAACTCCTTACCTCAATCTTAACTCAACAAAAATCTCTTCCCAAGCACTCTAAGGGTTCAATCCAAATAGCCCAACAACAATTCAACCGCGCAACCTAAGAAAATTCATCCAATCGTCAATTTTTCTTGCTCAATTCGCCAATCCATGGAACATAAACCTTATTGACATGTTCATCAACATCCTAGCATGTCTCAATGATGAATTTGAGACTCAATTTCAACATCAATAGTCCCCAACAAAATCGGTATGCACAGAACCGAACATGGCATTTTCGGTTCTGTGCATATCTCAACCATTCAGCCCTTAAACTAACCTTAATCCTTGATTTATTCACTAATATACTTTCTAACATGTAGTTCTAGGGTTTGGGGAGTCTCACCAAAAATTTAAAGCCAAGGTGACGCCGAAAAGTCCTTGAATGGCGCCGGTTCCTCCGGTCTTCAACCGATCAGTTCTGGTCCTTCAAACATAAGCCCATTTAGGGTCAAAACTCCATCAAATTCCTCCAAAATTTTTACCACAGCTCATTCTACAAGTCCCCTAGGTATCCACAAAATTTGATCGAAAAATTCAAAGGTTTCGGGGTTCTATGAAGCATAAACCGTAGCTTACCTCTAGCTACGACGGTTTTCGTCGACTTTCGGGAGATTGGCCGGCCGGAGGTCCTCAGGTGGTCAAATGGCTTGCTTCCACTTGGAAAATGTCGGCAAGAGGATGAGGAAGGGGCTGGTGTTTGGCTCGGGTTCAGGCGGTGGCCGGAGGTGGCAGTTGGAGCGAGCGAACGGGTGGTCTGCGGTTGGTCGGCTGTGCAGCTCTCGACAGCAAGAGAAGAAGAAGAAGAAGAAGAAGGTGATCGGTAGAATGAGGGGGTATTAGGCCAAGGAGAGAGAGAGAGAGGTTTATACTTCAATGGCTTGATCAACTTGGTTGAATGATTGGTTAAAAGTGGGTCTATCAACATCAAGGCTAAATCCTTTGAAACTTGTCCATGTGTCAATCAATGTTCATCCAATGGCTCTCAATTTCTTCAATTTTCGGTATCCTATAAAGGGGCTTCAATGACCAAAATGCCTTTTTCCAATTACAAATGCAAGGTCAAGGCTTGAGGGGCAAAATGGTAATTTTACCCCTGACGTTCGGAACGTCATTTTTATGATTCCAAATTTCTTCGATAAGGTGGGCCAATCCGATTATAATGTTGGAATTCTTGATTCTTCATTTTCTAATTTCGAGACTCGTTTCTGAATTATTTATCTATCAAACATGGTTCCAGCCTATCTCAAACTGACGGGCGACTTTTGCAGACGTTACGCGTATCGATCCTGTGATTCATATCATAATTAGGGCTCGTCAATTCTTGGCGACTTTGGTTGTCATGTAATCGTGAGGGTCTATCACTAGTTCCGATGGTCTCGATCGTCACTGTTTGATTTAGGAAAATTTTGCAAATTATACATTAGTTTAGTGGCATCACCCGCGCTCCAATCGTATAACGCTAGCAATGCATTCCTTAATAGTTCTTAGATCGCCCTTTTATGGCTCTAAATGTCCCCTCGACAATCCTTATGGTCAAAGTGCCATTTCCTATTCGAATTCCCTAAATCCACGTACCTTGTATCGCGTTAGCTTTTCTCTTTTGGCTAGTCAACTCGAGATTGATCAGATCCGAGTGAGATACGACTAAAATACATCGTTAAATGCTTTCTTATTAATGAGTCTTGAAATGACAGGAAAAATTAAAATGTCACAACTCTTCCCCCTTACAATTTTTTTTTGTGGTAAAGTCCTTACAAATTTTTTTTTTTTTGGGTAAGGGAGTCCTTACAAAAATTTCATCCTTGAAATTTACATTAAACCCGTTATTCAAACAAATGGGGGTATTGATGCCTCATCGTTTCCTCGCTTTCCCACGTAGCGCCTTTGGTTCCATGGTGCTCCCAAACAACTTTGACCAATGGAATCGTTTTATTCCTTAGAATTTGCTCCTTTCGGTCTTCGATCTGGCTTCTCCACGTAGGATACTCTGTCATCCACTTCTATAACCTCGTGGTCCAGCACATGCGTTGGGTTCGGTTCGTACTTCCGTAGTATGGACACATGGAAGACATTGTGCACTTGGGATAGATTAAGTGGTAAGGCCAGTCTGTAGGCTAAGGTCTCAATCCGCTCTAGAATCTCAAACGGACTTACGTACCTTGGGCTCAGTTTTCCTTGCTTTCCAAATCTAGATAATCCTTTTATCGGTGACACCTTAAGGAAAACATGATCGCCTACTTGAAACTCTAAAGGCTTACGTCGTTTATCCGCATAAATCTTCTGACGACTCTGTGCCGTCTTCAGTCTATCCCGAATTATCTTCATTGCTTCCACCGATTGCTCTACCAACTCTAGGCTTGTGATACTTCTTTCTCCAACCTCATCCCAGCAAATCGGTGTTCTGCAAGCCCTTCCATAGAGTGCTTCAAATGATGCCTTTTGAATGTTCTACTGATAGCTGTTGTTATATGCAAATTCTACCAAATGCAGCTGATCCTCCCATCCACCTTTGAAGTCTATTATGCACGCTCGCAACATATCCTTGAACGTCTGAATCGTCCTCTCCAATTGTCCATCCGTTTGTGGATGGAATGTCGTACTAAATTGCAGTCGAGTCCCCAAGGCATCTTGAAGGCTTTTTCAGAAGTTCGCTGTGAACTTGGGGTCTCTGTTTAATGTAATTGTCACGGGTACTCCATGTAGTCTCACTATTTGCCTCATGTACAATTCAACATATTTGTCCATCGCGAAATCTTTTCACATAGGGATGAAGTGTGCAGAGTTGGTCAATCGATCCACAACTACCCAAATAGAATCATGGCCTCTCTGGCTCCTTGGGAGTCCTATCACAAAATCCATCGTTACGTACTCCCATTTCCATTCAGGAATTTCTAGTGACTGTAATAATCCTCCAGGCTTACAGTGTTGGGCCTTTACCTGCTGGCATATCAAGCACTTTGTCACATACTTCGCCACATCCACTTTTATCTCGTTCCACCAATAATGTTGACGTAAGTTCTGATACATTTTCGTGCTTCTTGGGTGAATACTATAATTGCTCCTATGAGCCTTTGATAAAATCTTTTCCCGGAGTTCTTCGTCCTTTGGCAAGCATAGACGTCCTCGAAATTTCAAGATTCCATCCTTTAACACTTGGAATTCTGGTTTCCTTTTTGTCGTGTCCATCTCTAGGATTTTCTAAATTTCTGGGTCCGTATGCTGCAAGGCTTTTGTCCTTTCCTGGACCTCAGGTTTATTCTCAGTGTGGCCGTCAAATTGGATAATTGACAGACCTCCAATCTGAACTCAGAATCTCTCAAGTTCTCGAATAACGACCACCCTTTCACCAGTAGACAAACGATGCTCGATTTCCGGCTAAGCACATCCGCAACTCGATTTGTTTTCCTAGGATGATACAGTATGTTGCAATCATGATCCTTAAGCAACTCCATCCATTGACGTTGCCTCATATTCAGTTTCTTCCGGGAAAACAGATACTTCAGGCTTTGGTGGTTAGTGTAAATTTGGAATCTTTCGCCACACAGATTGTGTCTCCAGATTTTCATAACAAAGATGATCGCTGCTAACTCCAAATCGTGAGTTAGATAGTTCATCTCATGCGGTCTCAATTGTAAAGACGCATAGGCCACTACTTTTCCATGTTGCATTAGCACACAGCCTAGCCCCTTTAGCGAAGCCTCGCTATATATCTCATAGCCTCCAGGTCCTAATGGAATCGTCAATATTGGTGCGGTTGTCAACCGATGCTTGAGCTCTTGGAAACTCCTTTCGCACTTATCCGTCCATTCGAACCTCGTTTCTTTCTTAATCAATCTTGTTAGTGGAATGGCTATAGACGAAAACTTCTCCACGAAACGTCTGTAATATCCTGTCAATCCTAAGAAACTTCAGACTTCCGTGACCGTAATAGGTCTAAGCCAATTCGTTACAGCTTTGATCTTCGCAGAATCCACAGCAATCCCTTATCCAGATACCACATGGCCAAGAAATGCCACTTTATTCAATCAGAACTCGCATTTGCTAAACTTAGCGCAAAGAGAGTGCTCCTTTAGGGTTTGCAAAACAATCCTCAAGTGCTCTTCATGTTCCTCATTACTTCTTGAGTAAATCAGGATATCGTCGATAAAGACTATGACGAATCTATCCAAGAATTCCTTGAACATCCGATGCATCAAGTCCATAAATGCGGCTGGAGCATTGGTCAATCCAAAAGGCATCACAGTGAATTCGTAATAGCCATACCTTGTCCTAAAAGCGGTCTTAAGTATGTCTTCTTTCTTAATTCTCAACTGGTGATATCCAGTCCTCAGGTCAATCTTAGAGAACACCGCAGCTCCTTGCAACTGATCAAATAGGTCATCAATTCTCAGTAGCGGCTACTTATTCTTCACTGTCATTCGGTTCAACTGTCTATAATCGATGCATAGATGTAAGGACCCATCCTTTTTCCTTACAAATAACATCGGCGCTCCCACGATGAAGCACTTGGTCGAATAAATCATTTATCCAGCAATTCCTGCATCTGCATCTTTAGCTCCTTCAGTTCTGATAGGGACATCCTATAGGGTGCTTTTGAAATCGGCTCCGTTCCAGGAGCTAACTCGATCACGAATTCTATCTCTCGCTCTGGTGGCAACCATGACAACTCTTTGAGAAATATGTCAGGAAACTCATGCACTACCGGGATGCTTTCTAGTTTGGGCTCCTCGGCAGTCGTGTCTATAACTGCGACTAAGTACGCCTGACATCTTTCAGTCATCAACTTCGTCACTTCAAGGGACGAGACTAAAGGAATTGAGGTGCATCCTCGACCTCCCACGAATTCGAAACTAGGGCGACCTTCTGGATAGAAACGAATTATCCTACGACCACAATCCACTACTGCCATCTGTTTACCTAACCAGTCTATTTCTATGATCACATCGAAATCATACATAGGCAACACAGCTAAATCAATACTCTCTTGACTACCACCAATTACAATTTTACAATCCGCACAACCCAACGAAACCAGCACATTATCTTTCAACGGGGTGGCAACATATAGAATCACACTTAACGGTTCTAACTTCATATCAACCAAATCAGCAAACTAGGTAGATACAAAAGAGTATGTTGCGCCAGGATCAAACAAAGCATATGCAGCTTGGTTAAACAAATAAGCCGTACCTGTGACCACACTTGGTGTTTCTTCTGCCTCCCTGCGAGCTATTGCATAAATTCTTCCCTGAGCTGGAGGTTGATTCTGATCAATTTGGGGAGTGGTAGTCGACGGTCTAGCCTATGGTCGTTGCCCTTGAGGTCTATTCGCTGGAGCTTGGTTCAGGCACATCCTCATCTGGTGGCTTATCTGACCACACTTGAAGCATGCGCCCGTTCTTGCTAGGCAAGGTTCATTACCATGCCTTCTGCCGCAGAGGCGACAGCTTTAGTTCATGGGGTTCGACAGCTTTACAATGTTCTTCCTCACGGGAGGGACGAAGCGCCTATTACCAGCCACTAGTCTCTTACCAATCTGGCGATTGTTTCTGAATGAATTAAACCGTGATCTAGATGCGGCATTCGTCTCCTTCATATCCCTCTCAATCATTTGTCCCCGTTCATAGATTTTCTTGTAGGTTCTTAGATTCAGGGCTATAATCTGGCTGCGAAGCTCAAGTCTCAGTCCGTCCCGAAATCTCCGCGCCTTCTCCAAGGGATCCTCTACCGATCGGGGTGTGTATCTTGATAATCTGGAGAACTCATCTTCATACTGGTCCACAGTCAGCTGATTCTGACGCAGCTGTAAGAACTCAACTTGCTTCCTTTCCCGAGCTGTCTCCGAGAAATACTTGTCATTGAATGTCGTAGTAAAGGCATTCTAGGTCAAGGCCGTTCCTTCTTGAAAGACTCCATTCTTGATGGCAGCCTACAATCATTTGCGGTACCTTTCAGCTGGTACACCGCCAATAGTACCTTCACCTCGTCCGTACATCTCAAGACTCCGAAGGCCTTTTCCAATTTCTCGATCCATCTCGGTGCTAGTTCGGGATCTCCAGTCCCATCAAACTAGGTCGACTTCAGCTTGATGAACTGCTCGACCAGTTGGCCCATCTGTCTGGCCACAATAATTTCTTCCTGGGCATTCACTTATTCATTGCCCTGGTCGTGATCGCCATTATTCCCATTGCCTCCATTGTTGCCGTTGTTGGCGTTGACGGCAACTATTGCGACTCCTACCGCTTGGGCTATAGCAGCATCCTTATCTTGGGGTCTGCCTGTCGATGAGGTCACCAATTCTTTCGAGTGCCTTCAGTACTCCATCCATTCTCTGGTCTTCCGCTACCGGTGGCCTCGAATTAGAGGCTCCGCTCCTAGGCCTTCCAGGTCTCCTGGATGGATTACTCATTTTTATGTGTTTCTACTGAGCCTGGTCCACCACAATTTCATCAAGGAGTTAGTAATTCAGTCATCCAACCAAATCCAGAGCTACCAAACTATGCCTTAATAGAAACAGTCACAATACAACCACCTTCCACACAACAAATTCCACAGACACTTCTATAAGCCGTTCATGGCTATTCCTCAATTTCGTCCATTCCAACGGTTTACCGAGACTAACCATGCTCATTCACTTAACAAACCAAAATCCGAAAATGGCTTTCAGCGCTAAACATGGAACTTCGTCCTCGTATATCACCACAATCCTGCCAAGACAAAATGCCAATCATATGCGCCAAGTCATATGCCATGCATCTCGTGTCTTACTCTAGTAAGTCTCCTAAGGTCTCGCTACCCGTCCTTATCCCAACTTAATTCTCCATATCACTCCAATCCTCAATCAATTTTGGATCGAGCTGACCTTGCTCTAATACCAAGCAAACGGGAAAATCACGCCCTGCGCCCCAGTCACGAGCACGCGACTCCTTACAAGCACAAACTCTCTCTCAAGGTTCCAGGATGCGCATGGGTCGAGAGGTAAACCATATCGATAGCAAGCGGAAGCGATAATAAACAACTCCTCCGTAAAATGATAAAAAAGGGACCTGGGTAACGAGAATACCAATAAAATACATAAGTTCCCAACTATTCATACAATAACATGGCAAACTAGACTTGCTGGTCAGTGGGGGGTGACAGGGTAAGTACAAAAGAGGGCCATCATCATCGCCAAAAGAAGCGGCATCAGGGTCACCATTAAAACATTGGACCAGAAATAGAAACTCCTAAGTCGAGCTACTGAGTCGTCAGTATCATTGGTATCCTCAGATGGCTCGTACTCCGAGAGTGTCTTAGAGCAAGCCTCCATGGTGTCCTCGAGTGTCTCGTCAGCTGACGGCTCCATGTCATGCCCCGCGCCTCATCGTAAGCACGCAATCATCCCTGCAAGCAAAACAACAATAATCTCTCGGCGGTCCTAAGGATCCACTTATATATAAAGGAAGATCGAGAGATGAAATAATTTACATTAAGCACCTGGAAGCGTTTCCAAGCAACTCCTCGTACAATATATATATATATATATATATATATATATACATATATATATCCCAAGACTAAGCAGGACTGGATAGCCTCATAAAGTCGTACATCAACATCAACTGGCCACATCTACTACAGACCGCTATATAGCAAGGCGACGAGTAAACATGTCAAAAGATGTCCACAAAATCCACTAGGGAAGGAGGATCAGGTCGCCAGTTAAAAAGTCAGGTCATCATCCGGAGTCGCCTAGGAAAAACTGCTGGAATCTTCAGTGTCCTCGCTCTCCTCTGACGGCTCGTACTCGGAGAAAGTCTCTGACGGAACCTCCACAGAGTCTTACATGGTCGTTTCCTGCGTTTGCTCAGCCTGATCTCCCTCCACGGTAGCCTCCTGGTCCGGCTCGGATAGATCTTTCTCGGACGGCTCCACCACGATGACCTCATCCTCTGGCGGTGGTACGGGAAACTTAGCTGTCAGCGTCCGCTCCGGGCCATTCCTCGAATCAACCACTGAGCCCTCGGGAAACTCCTGGTCCACTATCGTCTGACACCAAGGAGGTATGACACCCTCTGGAACCTCATGAGACTTCAGCGGCCCGACCTTCCTATCCCCGTCCTGTCTAAACCAAGCCTCAAACTGATGAGGCTTCTAGTCAGGTTTGCCCTCATCTACCCAAACTACTGTACATTTCCTTATATATATATATTACCCTGCCTATCGGCGAACTCATCGTAATACGCCGTAATCTCCTGTGGGTCCCTAAACCTGATAGACCACATAGCTACTGCCTAGGATCTGTAAAGTAGAATTTCCCCAAAAGGGGTGAGATACACATCTCAGTAAGAAAACCTAACCCTAGGTCAGGTTGACCGTCCATTCAGGCAGCCAAGTCACTCAACCTATCCAACTCATGAACTCACGCGGACATGACAGCCATAATTTAATAAACAATAATGTATAGAGGACAGGCATGCATTTATATTCTCATGTCACACACAGTTGCACATATATGCTCGGCCTGTCACTTCACCACATCAATCAACCTCTGTATGCCTCATTCTCTAGCCTGTGATTAGATCGCATTAGGCTCAGCCCGCGTAAACGCATCAGGCCCCGGTTCAATTTTCAGGCAGAGTCTATGAGCTCGTATTCTGTCCCGCGATTATATCGCATCAGGACTGTGACTATCTCAACCCCTGCGACTCCGTCGCATCAGGGCGCCACCTTTTCATAATCCACCCCGCGACCTCGTCGCATCAGGGTCTCAACCTCCGCCTCGCGTCTCATATGCCTCCGGGCCATGCCATGCAATGCCACAATCATATCTCATGCTACATCATATCAATTAACCCAATTTTAAAAAAAATCAAATTTCATAACCAATGGCCAATGCGCATGATAACATGTTTAATAAATTTCGTGGCATGCAATTCAATTCAAATAGTACTCAGCACTCAGACAATTCACACATAGGCTAGGTCAAACAATCATTCTATAACGTCCAAGGGTGCATCAAGCTATTACATGCAAGGGTTTTCTCATAAATCGTTCCGTTCGGCCCTCGACTTACCCAATCGAGTCCAATCCCCCTAGCCTCGATTTAGGAAATTCCTTACCTCCGCTTAACAACGCAAATTTTCCCTCTTTGAGTCTCCTATGGTTCAGCCAATCTAAGTCCCAAAGCCGACTTGTCGCGCAACCTAGTTTAACCAATCGATTTGTCGAAATTCCAAGTCTAATTCCTCAATTCATCCATCCAAATCACTCATAACATACTCCTCATCATCTTAACACATTATACACACCAAATTACAACATAATCCCAGCCTATTCAGCCCTCCACAGAACCGGTTTGGCCCGACATTGAACCGGTTCTATTCGGTTCTGTTCATGCCGGGTCCAACCGGCCTTAATCTATCTCAAATCCATCAAATATACACCATTCTACCTCTTATAATGTCTACCTAAGAGTTTGGAAGTCTCACTGTGAGTTTCAAGTCGCGTGGTTGCCGGAAAGTCGTCGGAAGTCGCCGGAGCACTCACACACAGAATACCGGCAGATTCTGGGCATAATGTACAAGGGTGGTTCATGGTCAAAAAATTATCAAATAAATCCCAAATTTTTACCACAAAACCATCTATATGTATACTTGATCTCCACAAAATTTGAGCCAAAGATTCCAATTTTTCGGCTGTCTAAAGGGTTCAGAACTGAACCTACCTCAAACTGGAACAGATTCCGTCGACCTGTGGGAGAATGCTTGCCTCGAGTTCCTCAGAGCTTCAAATGACCTGATTCAAGTTGGAGGACGTCGGCAAGATGTGGGGCTACGTCTGGAAGGTTGACTAGAAGCAGGGGACGGCCGGAGGTAGCGTTCGTACGGACCGAACGGCGGCGTCCAGCGGGGTCGGGTGAAGCAGAAACTGGAGAAGAAGAAGAAGGAGAAGAAGAAGCTTGGTCTGGTCTTTGGGGGAAAAAATGGCCGAATGGGGGGTTTGAGGAGAGAGAGAGAGCTGGTTATTATCCAAAAAAATTAAAATTAATTGAGGTGATTGGTAGGTGGGCATTAATTGGTGAAATGATCTACTTCCCTTGGATGCTTGACACTTGTCCATTGTTCTTCTCAAGGGCATCCAATGGCCATCAATTGCTCTTAAATTTTCAGCAGCTTGGGGGAGGAGAAATGTCCATATAGTCCTTCCTTCAATTATAAAGACAAAGTCCTAAGCTTGAGGGGCATTATGGTCTTTTTACCTCTGACGTTCGGAACGTCATTTTTCTCGTTTCTGACTTCTTCGATAGGGCGATGGCCAATCCAATTGACGTTGGAATTCTTGTTTTTCCTTTTTCAAACTTTTCAGGACTCAATTCTGATCGTTCCTTCTACCATACATGATTCCAACCTATTCCGAATCGACGAGAGGCTTCTGTAGACTATACGCGTATCGACCCCGTGATTCTCATCACGTTTAGAGCTCGTCAATTCATGGCGGCCTTGGTTGTCATGTAATTACAAGGGCTTATCGCTAGTCCCTGTGGTCTCGATCGTCACAGTCTGATTTAGGATAATTTTGCAAATCGTACGTTGGTTAAGCAGCATCACCCGCGCTCCAATCGTACGACGCTTACATAGTAATCCTTAATCGTTCTTAGATCGGCCTTTTTGCGGTCCTAAATATCTCCTCGGCAATCCTTATGGTCAAAGCGTCATTTCCTATTCGAGTCGCCTAGGTCCACGTATCTTCTCTTGTGTTAGCCTTTCCCCTTTGGTCAAGCTACTCAAATTGATCAGATTTGAGCGGAATACAATTGAAATACATCGCTTGCTATAAATAAACTTCTCATTACAGAGTCTGAAGTTGATTGAAAATTAGAATGTCACAACCTAGTCGTCTTCGGTAGCCTTAATCACGATGACCTTGTCGGTCCTCTCAGGTGACCCGTCAACCTCCATTGAATCCCGAGTGGGATGACACCAGTTGGGTATTATCCCGCGGGGTACCTCAATGGGCTTTAGTGGCCCCGTAAAAACATCCCATATCTTCCTAAATCAGGCCTAATATCTATGAGGCTCCCAGCTGCTGCCACCCTCATCGATCAAAATCATCGTGCATTTCCTAATGTACACAGTTCCTTGTCCGTCCGGGAACTCATCAAAATATATTGACATCTCTTTCGGGTCCCCAAACCTGATTGGCCACATGATCACGGTCTAGGATCTGAAAATGGGGTCCCACAACGGGGTGAGATTTACATCTCAGTAAAATAGGTCTTAACCCTAGGTTAGGCTGACCATACACTTAGGCAATTGCAATCAAGGATATAATGCACAATAGTCACATGAGGCATTCAGCAGTCATTAAATAACATGCGAATAAACGAGTGTCAGGCATGCAATTCTGGCACCACACACATCATTAGAATTAAACACACATAGCCAAGCCATATTACAACTTCCACCCTTTCATGCCTCCTCATTATCACACCCACGTTTAGAACGCCTCAGGCTCGGTCTGCGTAAATACGCCTCAGACCATCTCATTGACAAATCCACATAACGCATCAGGTTTTCAATTTCACTCTAGGCCTATGTCGACACATCTTAACTTCATCCCGCGTTTCAACGCATCAGGACTTTGGCCATCTCAACCCCGTGTCTCATACGCCTCAGGGTGCCATTCAATTCAAACCCCGTGTCTCATACCCCGCGTCTCATACGCCTCAGGGTGTTACAATTCTGCAGACATGCCACATGCTCATTTCAATTCATATCACATGTTCAATTTGAAATTCTTGCACGAGCAACACATCAATGGCATGGGAGGCAATTAAATTCGACATTCAAATGCAAGAGAAGGAGGGCCATGGCTAGAGCTCCGACGTTAAAAAAAAACAGAGCAAAGCCGAGGGTTCGAGAGGGAGAGTAGGAGAGAAAACTGAACCAGTCCAACGTCCAACTCAGCTCTAGACGCCTCTACCCCGACTCTTGTAACGTTCCAAATCCTCCACAGTTGGCGATGCACTCGATATAGGTCGGTTTTCACCCATGTCACTTCCGCTGTTTTGGTACATACTGTGTGTTCAGCTCGGCTTGGTTCTTGACCAAACCTGTGACATTTTGATTTTCAGTCGATTTCGAGCTCAGTAATGAGAAGCGAGTATCTAGAGATGGATTTCGGTCATATTCCACTCGAACCTAATCAATTCGAGTAGACAGACCAAAAGGGAAAGGCTAATGCGAGACGAGGTACGTGGACATGGAGAACTTAGATACGAAACGGCGCTTTGGCCAAAAGGATTGTTGAGGGAACTAGCGATAGACCCTCACAATTACATGACAACCAAAACCGCCATGAATTGACGAGCCCTAAACGTGATATGAATCATGGGGTTGATACGCGTAATGTCTGCAAAAGCCTCCCGTCGATTCGGGATTGGCTGGAACCACGTCTAATAGAGAAAAACTATCAGAAACGAGCCTTGATAGTTTGAAATGAAAAATCAAGAATTCCAACATTAATTGGGTTGGCCTTCGCCCTATTGAAGGTTTACGGAACAAGAAAAACGACATTCTGAACATCGGGGGTAAAATGACCATTTTACCCCTCAAGTTTAAGGCTTTGCCCATGAAATGAAGAAAGGGCATTTTGGACATTTGACACTCCCATAGCTGCCGAAATTCATGGAGCAAGGATGGCCATTGGATCTTCTTAAAAAAAGGCAAAGACAAGCGTCACAAGATCAATCATGGAGAGGTCTTGTCCATCTTTTGGTCACCTACCATTCAAGCTTTGACCAAGGGACTTTTTAGCTCTCTCTCTCTCTCTCTCCCCTCTGCATTTTCGGCCACCACCAAGAGAAACCACCGAGAACTCTCTCCTTCTTCCTCCTCCATTCTATCACCGACGACCAGATTCTGGCTCCCTGTTTGCTGGCCACGTCGGCCACCTCCGGCCATTTTCTAACCACCGGCCAGCCACACCAACAAAGCCCTATGTTTTGCCAACCTCCTCGAAGTGGGAATCGAGGCATTTGGAGCACCGAGGAGTCGGGAGTAAGGATTCTCCCGAGAGTCGACGGAAACTGACTCAATCTGAGGTAGGTCCAGTTTCTGACCTGTTTAGTGACTGAAATATTGGATTTTTGAGCTCAAATTTCATTGAGACTTAGTAGACTTGTAGATGAATCTGTGATAAAAAATTGAGATGGATTTGATTAAGTTTTGACCACGAGCCGGCTTCTTGAATCTTGCCCAGAAAATTACCAGATTCTGTGTTGGAGGAACTGGCGACGCTCGGTGAGTTTCCGACGACCAACCGACCTAAAACTCACGATGAGCCTCTTGAACCCTTAGATAAACATGTTAAGAGACTGGATGATGATTGAATGTTGGATTTAGAGTTGAATTTAGGGCTGGTTGTACTCGGATTGCACAGAACCGAGAAGAACCGGCTCGACTCTGTGCAAAACCAAATCTGTGGGGCTGATAATGGTTGGATTATAAGTCTCAAATTGATGATTAAGGCATGTTATGATGATGAAGAATATGCTATGGAGACTTGGGGTTCATGGATGGTTGAATTGGATTGGAAATTGACGTAATTGGTTGGATTTTGTTAGGTTGGGCATTGAGTTCGGTATTGGACATTGAAGGCCAAAATTTTGAAGGCTCAAGAGGAGTAAATTGTGATGTTGAAATCAAGGTAAGGGGATTCCTAACCCTATGTTAAGATGATTGGACTCGATTGGGTGAGTCGAGGGACCAAATGAATGAATTGGGAGAGATGTCAATAAAAATGTGTTTGGAGTGCCCTAAAATCGTATGGGGGTTTATTTATGCCGTTGCTTATGCTTGAATTATCTACCATGTTTGAGAATTATTTGGTTATTTGGTATGCCATGAAGTTTCAAATTGTGCATGAGATGCACTAGTTATTTATTTGAAAAATGGATTGAAAATCATAGCATGATTATATTATGGCAAGGCCTTGAGGCATATGAGACACCGGGCGAAAAAATGAATACCCTGATGCGATGAGATTGCGAGGTGAAATTGGTAATGAGTGGCGCCCTGATGCGACAAGATCGCGGGATTGAGTTAGCCACGGTCCTGATGCAAATTATTCGCGGGACAAAGATGTGAAAATACCCTGATGCGACAAGATCGCAAGGTGAAGTTGAAATAGAGTGGCGTCCTAATGTGATGAAATCGCGGGGTTGATATAGCCACGGTCCTGATGCGATCTAATCGTGGGATGAAGAGTCCCTGAGGCGTGTGAGACGTAGGGCAAAAGTTGATACCCTGATGCGACAAGTTCGCAAGGTGAAACTGATATTGTGTGGCGTCCTGATGCGATTTGATCGCGGAGTTGATATAGCCATGGTCCTGATGTGATCTAATCGCGGGATGGAGTGTGAGTTAATGAACTTTGCCTGGAGATTTATCGGAACCTGATGCGTTTATGCGGGTTGTCGATTACAGTCTGATGCGTTTACGCGGACCGAGCCTGATGCGATCTAATCGCAGGCTAGAGATTGAGATAGGTGGAGATTAGTGGATGTGGTGAAGTGACGGGCAAAGTAGGCTTGAATATCTGAGTGGGACGCGAAGTCGTCACGGTATGCCTGTCGTCTGCATGTTGTTGTTTTATGGTTTGTGCTTGATGCACCAGTATGCTTATGGGATTGGATTTTGGGATAAATGACTGCCTGAGTGGACGGTCGGCCTAACTTAGGATTAGGACCCACCTTACTAAAATTTATATCTCATCCCAGTGGGAGCTTACATTTTTCAGGTTCCAGGCGAAGAAAGCACAAGTTTGCAAAGGGTTGGCGTTTGAAGAGACAGTTGACCAATAGTATTTAGAGTGGATTTGCCTTTGGTGATATTGGGATTGTACTTCGGATTATTGAATTAGGAATTGATTTTTGACTAATTAGTTAATGAGATTTTGATGTATCTGTCTTAAGTCATCGGTTGTTGATTTATTTGTGAATGGAGACGGCATCGCTTTCGCATGCGTAATTTGTAAAGAGTTGTGAGTTATTGGCCGAAGGATCCTGGAGATTGAATAAAGAAACGGCTTGGTGGGATGTACGCGTTGCTTGACGGGTTCGAGGCGTGACAAAATTGAGCCGAACCAAATGCATACCAACGTCTCTTCCCTTCGCTTTAGTCACGTATGGATGCTGATTTACTTCGATATCGCCTGTTGATCCTCGTATTTGAGCCGAAACGTTGATTTTTCGAATGCCCCCAACCTATTCGATGAAATGTATCTTGAACCGTTTACAATTTTTCGCCCTCAGTCGTGTGTTACTTGAGTGATTCTTGCCTATTTGTTGCTTTAAATTAGTCCTATAGCCGACTCTAAGCTCTGTTTAGCCTTTATTTTTCATTAACCTGCGCTGGAAACGTAGACCTGGCCAATACCGCTTTCGGCCCGGACCGAGAGCTCGACGGAGGAGTCCGCGCAATCGTTGAGCTCCTAGCGAGTTTAGGTAAGCCTCTCCACCTCCTACGGATGATGTCTGAGCGAATGAACTCCAAGTTTAAACAAAAAAAAAATCTGCAACTTTGCTCGTCGGAACCGGTTCTGTAGAGGTTCGGTTCGTCGATTTTTGGCATATTCTTGGCCGTGAATCTGACATATGTGAATATGAGATGTCTGGGGAATCAAATGGTGTAAAAATGAGCGAAAAAGATGGTGATCTAGGCTCGGTTCGTATTTTCTGGCAAGAATTCTGGTGACTTTGTCGGAATAATGACTGTTCCGGCGAGGCGTCAGTCGTCTTCTCCAGCGAGGGGGTTCGGTCAACGAGCCAAAGGGGCTGACGTGGCTTGCCACGTAGGCGGCTACACCAGCTCGGTGGGCCCAGCTCGGCTTTTTAAACAAAACCTGAATCGAACGGCCGTGGGCATGCCATGTGTTATGATCCGGTGATTGTCAAAAATTAAATAAATAATTTTATATTAAAAAATGGATTTTCAGAAAATAATAAAACAAAATTGATCTGACGGCCGTAGATTGGCCATGTGTCGAGATCTCGGCTTTTCAAAATTAATAAAAAAAAATTTAGGATAAGAGAAAATCATTTTCGAATTTTTTTTTTAAAAAAATAATACAATCAGAGGGTCTAGATCATGCCAAGTGGCACTCAGCCTGTTACGCCCCAAACCCGACGAGCACGTAAACGTCACACTTGGCCGTTGATCTGCAATAATCTCCCAGGATCCCTCGGCCAATTAATTACAGCTCCAAAATAATACTAAGTCGCGGAAGCAATTAAAAAGCTCCATACAAATTCACAATTAGATGACTCAAGGCAATAGGGTATACACTTAACCTCAATATCACAGTCGGTTACAAATCTAACTCCAAACAATACACAGTTCCTTCTGTCTCATTCAGATTCTTTATGACTTCTGCCAACAACTTCCTGAAATGCCAACCCATGGCAAGATCGGGTGTCCTTTGTCTGGGACCTGAAAAAGTTAAGCCTCCACTGGGGTGAGATATATATATATATCTCAATAAGTAAAACCTAAACCTAGACTTGAACATCAGTCTCTCCAGATCATACACAATGCCACCAAGATGCAAGCAATCAATAATATAATGGCGCATGGCACCACCAAAATAGGGTCATCAATAACCAAGCATGAATAAGAAAAACAATCAACTACACTCAATCTCAGGGTCTCAAGCTCAATGCACAAGTAACATGTAATTCGATACACAATTGTCATCACTTTCTCGTTTCCCCACGTACTCCTCTGGCACTCTTGCCAATTGACATCACTGGAGCTACAGGCTAATCGATGTCTTAGCACCATTGGGGTTACAGGCCAATCGATACTTTCAAGGCTCACAGTGATTCGATGCCACTGGAGCCACAGGCCAATCGGCATTCTCATTTTATTCAAGTTCACCACCATTTGATACCACTGGGGCAATAGGCCAATCGGTATCCTCAATATCTTTCAAGCTCACCACCATTCAATATCACTGGAGCCACAGGCCAATCAGTACTTTCGAGGCTCACAACCATTTGTCATCTCAGTAACTCACATCCAACGCGATCTCTAGGGCCACAGGCCAACGATTGCTGGGACAATATAGCTCATTCATATAGCATTGGCACTATAGCCATATATATCACGTAGGCATCATAGCCAATTAAACAACCAAGGGCTCAATAGCCAAATATGTCATTAAGGTATATCACAGTTCAAACGTCATGCTATGACATTCAAGTCATGGAATCCACCACCTAATCATGAAAATCAAGCTATAGGCTTCACCAAGCAATCAAATCATCCAACCAATCTATCCAGTAGTGTCCTAATATTCAAGCAAGGGTTTAGGAAACACTTACTTTGATCGATTAGCAAAACTTTACACCAAGGGATCCTTTTCAATTCCACAAGTATGCAATCCACCAAGAATCCCTCGTTAACCTAGAAAGGTTCATCAATTTTGAGTCAAAAAGCCGTTGAATTTTCATTTCCATTAAATCAATTCCTCCAAAACCATTCACATGGCAACTCAAGATGCCTTATTGCTCAATTGATTACATGACAACACTCATACGGATCCTCAATTCATTCGGTTCACATAGCCATATACAAGGTGGGATACAACTTGGAGTTTCATGTCCTAAATGGCCCTTAAATCACTTTTAAATCTTAATCAACTTCACATACTTTTTATTAATACCTCACATAAAGTCTTATGGGATATTATGAGTCAAATTTAAGCCAAAATACCACTTAATTGACCCTCAACAGAGCCATCCAAAATAGGTACTCCCACAAACCAGAACCAATTTTGATTCACTTAGCATAATCAAGCCGTATCTCAACCTTAAGCCTCAATCCTTCACAAAAAAAACTCGCCATAACCTTAATCTACATGTTAAGGGAGCTCACCGAAGATTTGGAAGTAAAATGACACTTCAAAGATCTTTGAACAGCCCTATTCCTTCACAATCCTCACGCGGTCAGAATTTATCCGACTTTAATCATCTATGTTTAGCCATGAAAACACCCTAACCCCTCAAGAAAAGAATCATACTTTCTCAAGCAACTGAAGTACTAGATGTTATGAAGATTTCACCGAAAATTTGATGTCATTTGGAGTCCGGAAGCTCCAAAAAACACAACCTCTCCAAAATCGGGTCAGATTTTGACATTTGCCCACTCAAACAGGCCTACGGGACAAACGAATGAGCCAAAGTAAGCTCATAGTACCTTTTATAATGGAAAGACGATAAGCTTTAAGATGGAGGTGGTTTTACCCCAATCCGATGTCGGACGACAAAGTTATGGCCGAAATAGTGAGCCGATTTCTATCTGTCCGCGAGGAATCCGTTTAGCTGAGAGAGAGGAAGAGGAAGAAGATGGTGGGAATGAAGGTGGCTAGCCAAAATGAGAAGAGAGAGAAGGTATTACATCCTAATAATGCACTTTGGTCAATTTGATAACATGGGTAATTAATGGGCATATAATGCTTGGCCTTCTCTTTGATTGACAATTGGCAACATTCCATTAGTTGCTTCATTGACTTTGACTCCCTTTGACTCATTCTCATCCAATTTTCGACAGAATATAAAGGAGGGGTGTGACATTCTAATTTTCCAATCAACTTCAGAGTCTGTAATGAGAAATTTATATATATCAAGCGATATATTTCAGTTGTATTCCGCTCAAATCTGATCAATTTGAGTAGACTGACCAAAGGAAAACGGCTAAAGCGAGACGAGGTACGTGGACCTAGGCGACTCAGATAGAAAAATGGCGCTTTGACCATAAGGATTGTCGAGGGGATATTTAGAACCACCAAAAGGTTGATCTAAGAACGATCAAGGATTACCATGTGAGCATCGTACGATTGGAAGGCGGGTGATGCCGCTTAACCAACGTACGATTTGCAAAATTATCCTAAATGAGACTGTGACGATCGAGACCACATGGACTAGCGATAAGCCCTCCCAATTACATGACAACCAAGGCCGCCATGAATTGACGAGCTCTAAACGTGATGAGAATCACAGGGTTGATATGCGTATAGTCTGCAAAAGCCGCTCGTCGGTTCGGAATAGGCTGAAATCACGTCTGGTAGAAGGAATGATCAGAATTGAGTCCTAAAAAGTTTGAAAAAGGAAATCAAGAATTCCAACGTCAATAGGATTGGCCATCGCCCTGTCGAAGAAGTCAGAATCGAGAAAAACGGCGTTCCGAACGTTGGAGGTAAGAAGACCATAATGCCCCTCAAGTTTAGGACCTTGTCTTTATAATTGAAGGAAGGGAAAAATGGACATTTCTCCCCCCCAAGCTGCTGAAAATTGAAGAGCAATTGATGGCCATTGGATGCCCTTGAGAAGAACAATTGCCAAGTGTCACAAATCCAAGGGTGGAAGATCAACTCTTCATTAAATGCCTACCTACCAATCACTTCAATTAATTAAAATTTTTGAAAAAATAACCAGCTCTCTCTCTCTCCTCAAACCCCCCCCCATTTGGCCAAAAATCACAGAGCACCACCATTTCCCTTTCTTTTTCTTCTCCAGTTTCTGCTTCACCCGACCCCGCCGGATGCCGCCGTTCGATCCGTACGATCGCCTCCTCTGGCCGTCTCCTACTACCGGCCGACCACCTAGATGTAGCTCCACGTCTTGCCGACGTCCTCCAACTTGAATTAGGTCATTTGGAGTTCTGAGGAATTCGAGGCAAGCATTCTCCCATAGGTCGACGGATTCTGTTCCAGTTTGAGGTAGGTTTGGTTCTGAACCCTTTTGACAGCCGAAAACTTGGAATATTTGGCTCAAATTTTGTGGAGACTCAGTAGACATGTGTAGGAATCTGTGGTAAAAATTGGAGATTTATTTGATAAGTTTTTGACCATGAACCACCCTTGCCAATTTCGCCCAGAATCTGCCGATAATCAGGGCCTTGGACAACTGGCGAACTTCTGACGACTTTCCGGCATCCACGCGACTTGAACCCCATAGTGAGCACTCCAAACTCTTAGGTAGACATTCTAAGAGATAGAAATGTGTATAATTGATGGCTTTGAGGTGGATTAGAACCGGTTAGACCCGGCACAAGTAGAACCAAATGGAATCGTTGCAATGCCTGGCCCAAACCGAATCTGTGAAGGGCTAATTAGGCTGGAATTGAGTTGTAATTTGGTGTGTATGATGTGTTAAGATGATGAGGAGTATGTATTGGGTGATTTAGATGGATGGATTGAGGAATTGGATGTTGAATTTTGACAAATCGATCGATTATCCTAGGTTGCGCGACGTATTGACCATGGACTTGAGTTGGCCGAACCTTAGGAGATGCAAGGAGGAGTAATTTACGTTATTAAGCGGAGGTAAGGAATTTTCTAAATCAATACTAGGGAAATTGGACTCGATTGGGTAAGTCGAGTGAGAAATTGATCAATTAATGGGCATATTTCTAAAGTAAAGAGCCTTAGTATGTCTTAGGATTAATTAAAGAGTTTATGTGTGCCTTGACTTGTAATGGAATCGTGTGTCATGTTTGGATAATAATTGAATTGCTTTGCATGCCATGGGATTATGAATGCTACTTGAAATGTAATTGACATTGAGTGTGTGAATGTTAGAAGATCATGACATAAATCCTGATTGTAGCATGACATGGCATGGCCCTAAGGCATGTGAGACGCGGGGTGGGAGATTAAGACCCTGAGGCAACGAGGTCGCGGGGTGGATGATGATTAGGTGGCGCCCTGATGTGACGAAATTGTAGGGTGAGATAGCCACAGTCCTGATGCGATATAATCGCAGGACAGAATATGAGCTCATAGACTCTGCCTGGAAATTGAACCAGGGCCTAATGCGTTTACGCGGGCCAAGCCTAATGCGATCTAATCGCGGGCTAGAGAATGAGGCATGTAGAGGTTGATTGATGTGGTGAAGTGACAGGTCGAGCATATACGTGCAACTGTGTGTGACATAAGAATATAAATGCATGTTTCTCCTCTATGCATTATTGTTTATTTAATTATGAATGTCATACCTGCATGAGCACATGAGTTGGATAGGTTGAGTGACTTGACTGCCTGAGTGGACGGTCAACCTGACCTAGGGTTAGGTTTTTTCTTACTGAGATGTGTATCTCATCCCTTTTGGGAAAATTTTACCTCACAGATCCTAGGCAGTAGCTATGTGGCCTGTCATGTTTGGGGACCCGCAAGAGATGACGACGTATTACGATGAGTTCCCCAATAGGTAGGGAAATATATACTTAAGGAAATGTACAGTAGTTTAGGTAGATGAGGGCAAACTAGATTGGAAGCCTCATCGGTTTGAGACTTGGTTTAGACAGGATGGGGATAGGAAGGTCGGGCTATTAAAGCCTCACGAGGTTCCGGAGGGTATTAACCTCCATGGTGTCAGACGACTTCGGATTAGGAGTTTCCAGAGGGTTCAGTGGTTGGGTCAAGGAACGGTCCGGAGCGGACGCCGACAGCTGAGTTTTCAGTGCCACCGCTAGAGAATGAGGTCATCGTGGTGAAGCCGTCCGAGAGAGATCCATTCGAGATGGACTAGGAGGCGACCGTGGAGGGAGACCAGGCTAAGCAGTCGCGAGAAGTGACCATGGAGGACTCTGTGGAGGTTCTATTAGAGACTTTCTCCGAGTACGAGCCGTCCGAGAAGAGCGAGGACACCAGAGATTCTAGCAGTTCCTCCTAGGCGACTCCGGATGTCGACCTGACTTTTAGACTAGCAACCTGACCCCTTCCCTGGTGGATTTTATGGACACCTTTTGACATTTTTACCCGTCGCCTTGCTGTATAGCGGTCTGCAATAGATGTGACCAGTTGATGTTGATGTATGACCTTATGATGCTATCCAGTCCTGCTTAGTCTTGGGGTATATATATATATATATATATATATATATTGTACGGGGAGTTGTTGGGAAACGCTTCTGTGTGCTTAATGTAAATTATTTTATCTCTCGATCTTCCTTTATATATAGGTGGATCCTTGGGACCGCCGAGAGATTATTGTTGTTTGCTTGCAGGGATGATTGTGTGCTCGCGATGAGGCGCGGGGCGTGACATCCTCGCGTGTTTTGGTATTAGAGTAAGGTCAGTTCGATACGAAGCTGGCTAAGGATTGGAGTAATAAGGAGGACTAAGTGGGACAAGGACGGATAGCTAGACCTTAGGAAACTAGTCAGGGTAAGGCAGTGGATGCCTAGTTGTGACTTGACACCTATGGATGGTGTTTGATCTTGGTAAGGTTATGACAAGGCATAGAGGATTGAGTTCTCTGCTTAGGATTGAAGGTCGTTTCTGGACCTTGACCGGCTTGTTGCTTAAAAGTGATTAGTTTTAGTGAATCACTAGAACAAATGGAATTAAGTAATGGCCATGAGCCATTGGTTGGGACATTTCTGGAATTGATGTTGACGTATGAAGTATTGTTGTTGTGTAATTATTTTGTTAAGGAGTAGTTAGTAACCCTGGATTGGATGATTGAGTAAGTTGCTAACCTGTTACTGAACTTGTGGTGGACCAGATTCGTTAGTAAGTGACAAAGATGAGTAACCCATCCAGAAGACCTGGAAGATCAAGAGGCGGAGCCTCTAGCTCGAGGCCGCCCGCAGCTGAAGATCTAAGAGTGGACGGTCTACTGAGGGCAATGGAGGGACTCAGGGACATCATAGAGAGGCAGGCCTAGGATCGGGACTCTGCCATAGCCCAGGCAGTGGGAGCTGCCCTAGCAGCCGCAAATACCAACACTAGCAACGCGGGTGGAAGTGGAAGTCAGGGCGAGCCGAACCAGAGCAATGAAATGGTGAACCCTCGAGAGGAAATCATAGTGACCAGGCAGATGGGCCAACTGGTGGAACAATTTATGAAGTTGAAGCCGACGTAGTTTGACAGGATTGGAGATTCCGAGCTAGCACCCAGATGGATAGAGAAGCTGGAAAAGGCTTTTGGGGTACTAAGATGCACTGATGAGGAGAAGGTGTTACTAACCGTATATCAGCTACAGGATACGACAAACGACTGGTGGGCTGCCACCAAGGATGGAGTCTTCCCTGAAGTTGCGGCCCTGAATTGGAACAATTTTAAGAGGGCGTTCAACGACAAGTACTTTTCAGAAACGGCTAGGGAAAGGAAACAGATCGAGTTCCTGCAGCTGCGACAGAACCAGCTATCGATAGATTAGTATGAAGCTGAGTTCTCGAGGCTTTCGAGATATGCGCCTCGATCGGTGGAGGATCCTTTGGAGAAGGCACGGAGATTCAAGGATGGTTTGAGGCCCGAACTCCACAGCCAGATGATAGCCCTAAACTTGAGGACCTACAGGGAGATATACAAGCGAGGCTAGATGATTGAGCGAGACTTGAGGGAAAGAAAAACCGCAACTGGATCGCGGTTCCCTTCATTTAGAGACCATCGTCAAATGGGCAAGAGATCGATGGCAGGTAACAGACGTTTCGTGCTGCCTGCAAGGGGGAATATCGTGAAACCGCCAAACTCGGCAAACTGGAGTTGCAAGTTATGTGGCAGAAGGCATGGGAATGGACCATGCCCTATGAGGACTAGAGCCTATTTCAAGTGTGGTCAGCTGGGCCACCAGATGAGGACATGTCCAAACCAAGCACCAGACAGTCGACCACAAGGATCGAGGCCGCAAGCAGGACCGTCGACTGCAGCACCCAGAATATAACCGAACAGACCACCAGCTCAGGGCAGAGTGTACATTGTAGCGCGCAGCGAGGCAGAAGATGCGCTTGGAGTGGTCACAAGTACGGTTTACTTGTGCAACCAGACCGCTTATGTATTATTTGACTCAGGTGCCACGCATTCTTTTGTATCTGCACAGTTTGCTGAGTTAGTAGGCATGAGATTGGAATCATTAAGCATGGCATTGCATGTAGCCACCCCATTGAAGGACAATGTCTTGGTTTCATTAGGGTGTGCGGGATGTGAGATTATGGTTGGAGGAAGTAAGGAGAGTATCGACCTAGCTGTATTGCCTATGTTTGATTTTGACGTGATTATAGGAATGGATTGGCTGAGTAGGCAAGGAACGGTAGTAGACTGTGGCAATAAAACGATTCGATTTTACTTGAAAAATCGCCCTAGTTATGAATTAGTAGGAAGCCGAGGAGGAGTCTCAATTCCCTTGGTTTCATCTTTGGAAGTAACTAAGTTGATATCTGAAGGATGTCGGGCATACTTAGTAGCCGTGATGGAAACAATTGTCGAGGAACCTAAATTAGAGAACATTCCTGTGGTACGGGAGTTTCCCGATGTGTTTTCCCAGGAATTATCGGGATTGCCACTGGAGCGGGAAATAGAGTTTGTGATTGAATTAGCTCCTGGAACGGAGCCGATTTCGAAAGCACTGTACCGGATGTCCCTGTCAGAATTAAAGGAGTTAAAGGTGCAAATGCAAGAGTTGTTGGACAAAGGATTCATCCAACCAAGTGCTTCGCCGTGTTCGTAAAGAAGAAAGACGGATCCTTGCAACTATGCATTGATTACCGGCAACTGAATCAAGTGACGGTGAAGAACAAGTATCCGCTGCCGAGGATTGACAATTTTTTTTTATCAATTATAAGGAGCAGCAGTGTTCTCGAAGATTAACTTGAGGACGGGGTATCACCAGCTGAGGATCAAGAAGGAAGACATACCGAAGACTGCATTCAGGACGAGGTATGGACATTACGAGTTTACAGTAATGCCGTTCGAATTGACTAACGCCCCAGCTGCATTTATGGATCTAATGCATCGAGTATTCAAAGAGAATCTGGACAGGTTCATCATAGTTTTCATTAATGACATCTTAATCTACTCGAGGAGCGACGTAGAGCACAAAGAACATTTGAGAATCGTATTGAGGACCCTGAGGGAACATTCGTTGTATCGAAGCTAAGTAAATGTGAATTTTGGCTGGACAGGGTAGCATTTCTGGGTCATATTGTATCTGGTGAAGGGATTGCAGTGGACCCTACAAAGATAGAGGCTGTAACCAATTGACCGAGGCCTACTACGATCACGGAGATCAGAAGCTTCTTGGGACTAGTAGGATATTATAGGCGATTCGTGGAAAAGTTCTCATCCATAGCTGTCCCTCTGACACGGTTGACGAAGAAGGATACGAAGTTTGAATGGATTGATAGATGTGAGCAAAGTTTCCAAGAACTTAAGCATAGGTTGATGATCGCGCCAGTACTGACCATTACATCGAGACTAGAAGGATATGAAATCTGCAGCGACGCTTCGCTGAAAGGATTGGGTTGTGTATTGATGCAGCACGGCCAGGTAGTAGCTTATGCATCCAGGCAGTTGAGGCCGCACGAAATGAATTACCTGACCCACGACTTGGAGTTAGCGACGATTGTGTTTGCCTTGAAGATTTGGAGGCATTACCTTTGTGGCGAGAAGTTTCAGATATATACAGACCACCAGAGTTTGAAGTATTTGTTTTCCCAGAAAGAGTTGAACCTAAGGCAGCGCAGGTGGATGGAGCTGTTGAAAGATTATGATTGTGAGATATTATATCATCCTGGGAAAGCAAACAGAGTGGCAGATGCATTAAGTCAAACCTGCTGGTGAGAAGTTGGTCGACGATAGAGGATCTAAGAGATTCTGAATTAAGATTGGAGGTTGATCAGCTATCCAGTTTGATAGCGACTTTGAGGGTGGAACCTGAGGTCCAAGAAGGGATTAAGGCATTACAGTCTACGGATCCAGAGATTCAGAAAGTTATTGAAATGGATGCGACGAAGAGGAAGCCAGAGTTCCAAGTGTCTGAGGATGGACTTTTGAGATTTCGAGGGCGATTATGTGTACCAAAGGATGAAGGGCTCCGAGAAAGAATTTTATCGGAAGCCCATAAGAGCAATTACAGTGTCCACCCTGGAAGTACGAAGATGTACCAAAACTTGAGACAACATTATTGGCGGAACGGGATAAAGGTAGACGTGGCAAGGCATGTTGCTAAATGTTTGACTTACCAGCAAGTGAAAGCGCAGCATTGTAAGCCTGGAGGATTGCTGCAACTGCTAGAGATTCCGGAATGGAAGTGGGAACATATAACTATGGATTTTGTGATGGGACTTCCGAGGAGCCAAAGAGGTCACGACTCAATCTGGGTAGTCGTGGATTGATTGACCAAGTCCGCCCACTTCATTCCTATACGAAAGGACTTCGTCATGGATAAGTATGCAGAACTGTACATGAGGCACATAGTCAGATTACACAGAGTGCCAGTGACGATCACCTCAGATAGGGATCCGAAGTTCATGGCAAATTTTTGGAAGAGTTTGCAAGAAGCAATGGGGACGCGACTACAGTTCAATACGGCGTACCACCCACAGACTGATGGACAGTCAGAAAGGACTATCCAGACGCTCAAGGACATGTTGAGAACGTGTGTCATAGATTTCAAAGGCGGATGGGAAGAGCAATTACACCTGATAGAGTTTGCGTACAACAATAGTTACCAGCAAAGTATACAAATGGCACCGTTTGAGGCACTCTATGGCAGAGCATGCAGGACACCAATATGTTGGGATGAAGTAGAAGAAAGGAGTATCACAGGCCATGAGTTAGTAGAGCAATCGGTGGAAGCAGTGAAAATCATCCAGGACAGGCTAAGGACGGGGCAAAGTCGCCAAAAGAGCTATGCAGACAAGCGGCGCAAGCCTCTGGAGTTTCATGTGGGCGATCATGTCTTCCACAAGGTGTTGTCGATGAGAGGACTCTCGCGATTCGGAAGGAAAGGGAAGCTGAGCCCAAGATACTTAGGCCCTTTCGAGATATTGGAAAGAATTGGAACCCTGGCCTACCGGCTTGCGTTACCTCCAAGTCTATCCCAGGTACATAATGTATTCCATGTGTCGATGCTAAGAAAGTATGAGCCTAACCCGACACATGTGCTGGACTATGAAGCCATAGAAGTGGACAACAGAGTATCCTATATAGAGGAGTCGATAAGGATCGAGGACCGGAAGGAGCAGATTCACAGGAATAAGAAATCCCACTGGTCAAAGTAATATGGGAGCACCACGAAACGGAAGGAGCCACGTGGGAGAATGAAGAGACGATGAGGCAACAACACCCCCATTTATTTGAGTAGTCGAGTGTAATGTAAATTTCGAGGACGAAATTTTTGTAAGGGAGGAAGAGTTGTGACATTCTGATTTCCCAATCAACTTCAGACTCTGTAATGAGAAGTTTATATATATCAAGCGATGTATTTCAGTTGTATTCCGCTCAATCTGATCAATTTGAGTAGACTGACCAAAGGGGAAAGGCTAAAGCGAGACGAGGTATGTGGACCTAGGCGACTCAAATAGGAAACAACACTTTGACCATAAGGATTGTCGAGGGGATATTTAGAACCACCAAAAGACTGATCTAAGAACGATCAAGGATTACCATGCAAGCGCCGTACGATTGGAGCGCGGGTGATGCCGCTTAACCAACGTACGATTTGCAAAATTATCCTAAATCGGACTGTGACGATCGAGACCACAGGGACTAGCGATAAGCCCTCGCAATTACATGACAACCAAGGCCGCCATGAATTGACGAGCTCTAAACGTAATGAGAATCACGGGGTCGATACGCGTATAGACTGCAAAAGCCGCGCGTCGGTTTAAAATAGGCTGGAATCACGTCTGGTAGAAGGAACGATCAGAATTGAGTCCTGAAAAGTTTGAAAAAGGAAAATCAAGAATTCCATCGTCAATAGGATTGGTCGTCGCCCTATCGAAGAAGTCAGAATCGAGAAAAACGACGTTCCGAACGTCGGAGGTAAAAAGACCATAATGCCCCTCAAGCTTAGGACTTTGTCTTTATAATTGAAGGTAGGAAAAATGGACATTTCTCCCCCTCCCCCAAGCTGCTGAAAATTGAAGAGCAATTGATGGCCATTGGACGCCCTTGAGAAGAACAATTGCCAAGTGTCACAAATCCAAGGGTGGAAGATCAAATCTCCATTTAATGCCCACCTACCAATCACTTCAATTAACCAAAATTTTTGAAAAAATAACCAGCTCTCTCTCCCTCTCCTCAAACCCCCCCATTCGGCCAAAAATCACAGAGCACCACCATTTCCCTTTCTTCTTCTTCTTCTTCTTCTCCAGTTTTTGCTTCACCCGACCCCGCCGGACGCTGCCGTTCGGTTCGTACGATCGTTGCCTCTGGCCGTCCCCTGCTTCCGGCTGACTACCCAGACGTAGCCCCACATCTTCCCGACATCCTTCAACTTGAATCAGGTCATTTAGAGCTCTGAGGAATTCGGGGCAAGCATTCTCCCACAAGTCGACGGATTTTGTTCTAGTTTGAGGTAGGTTTGGTTCTGAACCCTTTTGACAGCCGAAAACTTGGAATCTTTGGCTCAAATTTGGTGGAGACTCAGTAGACATGTGTAGAAATCTGTGGTAAATATTGGAGATTTATTTGATAAGTTTTTTACCATGAACCACCCTTGCCAATTTCGCCCAGAATTTTCCGGTAATAAGGGCCTTGGACAACCGGCGAACTTCCGACGACTTTCCGGCATCCACGCGACTTGAACCCCATAGTGAGCACTCCAAACTCTTAGGTAGGCATTATAAGAGATAGAAATATGTATAATTGATGGCTTTGAGGTGGATTAGAACCGGTTAGACCCGGCACAAGTAGAACCAAATGGAACCGTTGCAATGCCTGGCCCAAACCGAATCTGTGAAGGGCTAATTAGGCTGGAATTGAGTTGTAATTTGGTGTGTATGATGTGTTAAGATGATGAGGAGTATGTATTGGGTGATTTAGATGGATGAATTGAGGAATTGGATGTTGAATTTTGACAAATCAATCGATTATCCTAGGTTGCGCGACGTATTAACCGTGGACTTGAGTTGGCCGAACCTTAGGAGATGCAAGGAGGAGTAATTTGCGTTATTAAGCGGAGTTAAGGAATTTCCTAAACCAAGGCTAGGGGGATTGGACTCGATTGGGTAAGTTGAGTGGGAAATTGATCGATTAATGGGTATATTTCTAAAGTAAAGAGCCTTAGTATGTCTTAGAATTAATTAAAGAGTTTATGTGTGCCTTGACTTGTATTGAAATCGTGTGTCATGTTTGGATAATAATTGAATTGCTTTGCATGCCATGGGATTATGAATGCTACTTGAAATGTAATTGACATTGAGTGTGTGAATGTTAGAAGATCATGACATGAATCCTGATTGTAGCATGACATGGCAAAGCCCTAAGGCGTGTGAGACGCGGGGCGGGAGATTAAGACCCTGAGGCAACGAGGTCGCGGGGTGGATGATGATTAGGTGGCGCCCTGATGCGACGAAATCGCGGGGTGAGATAGCTACAGTCTTGATGCGATATAATCGCAGGACAAAATATGAGCTCATAGACTCTGCCTGGAAATTGAACCGGGGCCTGATGCGTTTACGCAGGCTGAGCTTGATGCGATCTAATCGCGGGCTAGAGAATGAGGCAGGTAAAGGTTGATTAATGTGTTAAAGTGATAGGCTGAGTATATACGTGCAACTGTGTGTGACAAGAAAATATAAATGCATGCATGTCCTCTATGCATTATTGTTTATTGAATTATGAATGTCATACCTGCATGTGCACATGAGTTGGATAGGTTGAGTAACTTGACTGCCTGAGTGGACGGTCAACCTGACCTAAGGTTAGGTTTTTCTTACTGAGTTGTATATCTCACCCCTTTTGGGGAAATTTTACCTTATAAATCCTAGGCAGCAGCTCTGTGGCCTATCAGGTTCGGGGACCCGCAGGAGATGAGACGTATTACGATGAGTTCCCCGATAGGCAGGGAAATATATACTTAAGGAAATGTACAGTAGTTTGGGTAGATGATGGCAAACCAGACTGGAAACCTCATCGATTTGAGGCTTGATTTAGACAGGATGGGGATAGGAAGGTCGGGCTGTTGAAGCCTCACGAGGTTCCGGAGGGTGTTATACCTGCATGGTGTCAGACGACTTCGGATCAGGAGTTTCCGGGGGATTCAGTGGTTGGGTAGAGGAACAGCTCGAAGCGGACGCCGACAACTGAGTTTTGCGTGCCACCGCCAGAGGATGAGGTCATCGTGGTGGAGTCGCCCGAGAGAAGTCTATCCGATCCGGACCAGGAGGCAACCGTGGAGGGAGACCAGGCTGAGCAGTCGCAGGAAGCTACTATGGAGGACTCTGTGGAGGTTCCGTCGGAGACTTTCTCCGAGTACGAGCCGTCTGAGGAGAGCAAGGACACTAGAGATTCTAGCAATTCCTCCTAGGCAACTCCGGATGTCGACCTGACTTTTGGACTGGCGACCTGACCCCTTCTCTGGTGGATTTTGTGGACACCTTTTGACATGTTTACCGGTCGCCTTGCTGTATAGCGATCTGTAGTAGATGTGACCAGTCGATGTTGACGTATGACTTTATGATGCTATCCAGTCCTGCTTAGGGTTTAGTGGTTGGGTCGAGAAACTGCTCGGAGCGGACGCCGACAACTGAGTTTTCCGTGCCACCGCTAGAGAATGAGGTCATCGTGGTGGAGCCGCCCAAGAGAGATCCATCCGAGCCGGACCAGGAGGCGACCGTGGAGGGAGACCAGACTGAGCAGTCGCAGGAAGCGACCATGGAGGACTCTGTAGAGGTTCCATCGGAGACTTTCTCTGAGTACGAGCCATCCAAGGAGAGCGAGAACACCAGATATTCTAGCAGTTCCTCCTAGGCGACTCCGGATGTCGACCTGACTTTTGGACTGGCGACCTGACCCCTTCCCTAGTAGATTTTGTGGACACCTTTTGACATGTTTACCGGTCGCCTTGCTGTATAGCGGTCTATAGTAGATGTGACCAGTTGATGTTGACGTATGACTTTATGATGTTATCCAGTCCTGCTTAATCTTGGGGTGTGTGTGTGTGTGTGTGTGTGTGTATATATATATATATATATATTGTATGGGAAGTTGTTGGGAAACGCTTCCGTGTGCTTAATGTAAATTATTTTATCTCTCGATCTTCCTTTATATATAGGTAGATCCTTGGGATCGCCGAAAGATTATTGTTGTTTGCTTACAGAGATGATTGCGTGCTCGCGATGAGGCGCGGGGCGTGATAAGGGGAAATGACCAAAATGACCTTCTAAACTTCTTAAGGAAAGGTTGAAGGGTAAAATGGTCAATTGTCATTTTTCGTCCGAAATTCCATTTTTTTAGTATAAACCACCCTCGATGACGCGACGTCCATTTCAATTCAAATATTGGAATTCCTCAATGTCCAATACCCAAATCTCGAGGTCCAATTTCATGTCGATCTCCCATCGATTGTAATTCCAATTTATCTCAAACTGACGGGCGACTCTTGCCGGCGCTACGCGTATTGACCTTAGAGTTTTTCTTAAGTCGTGGCGACTTTAATTGTCATGTAATTGCGATGGTTTATCATTTGTTCTTTCCATCCTGATCATCGGAATCCGATTTAGAAAATTCTCGCAAATTACACACTAATTAAGCGGAATCACCCGCGTCCCAACATATAACGCTAGCTAGACACTCCATGATCGTTCCTAGATCAATCTCTGCTGGCCCGGAATATTCCCTCGACAATTCTTGTGGTCAAAGCGCCATTTCTCATTCAAATTCCCTAGATCCACGTACCCGACTCCACATCAGTCTTTCCCTTTTGATCAGTTTACTCGGGAGTGGCCAACTCCGAGCGAGTTACAACGGCAATTCACCCGATCGATATCCTTCCATTTAATAGCGTCGAGAGGGTCAGAATTTGAAATGTCACAATTCTTCACCCTTAAAGAAATTTCATCCTCGAAATTTGTCACTTTACAATTATCTAATTTCACAGGGTACAGACGCCTCATCGCATTCTCATTTTTCAAAATAACCATATTCCTTATCAAACCATCGTAATAATACGCTTTTTGGCACTCATATCATCTAACATATCACCTCCTTCAACATAGCCTTCTCGACTCCTTAATCAAGCTCATGATTACTCCTATAGTAGCTAACTTTCGACTCCATTCGAAGATCTCCAACGATCGTAGTAATCCATCAACCTTCAAAGTTATGTCTGTCTCTCTTGTCAGCATGTCTAATGCTCGACCACATGATAGATTAATTCAAACTGCAATTCATATCGTCGATAATATTAAGGCAATCTCGGCACACTTTTGTGCGAACCTAAGGCACACCTTAATTCTCCATGTTCTACTCATTCCCATAACCCTTTAGATATTAAGGTCCGATCATGGCAATATCTCAATTCCTTTCTGACCTTCAGGCTTGATATTTCAGGTAGCCATCAAACTAGCGACACGGCGAACTTTTAATTTAGAAGTTGAATCTCTTACTTCTCGAGGGGAGATCTGTCCCTCCATCACCGATTAAACAATGCTCAAATTTCAATTATAAGCATCCGCTAAATAATTCACCCTTCCTTAGCGATATGGATATTGCAATAACAACACTTGGGTGATCTCTTCTTTCCACATGACTCACCCTCAATTCTCTTTAAGCAGCCATGTTCTCAAACTCTTATAGTTCACATAATTTCGAGGTCTTTCTTTATCCAAGCAACACTCTTACATCCACAAGCTGTTTCATGAATCAACGTTGCGTCTTGTTCAATTTCCTCTTTGAAAACTACTACCTTCATTTCTAGTGATAGACATAGACTCAAAACCTCCTTCCACCCAAGCAAGATTTTCCAAACTCTATCGCGAGGACATTCGCAACCAACTCCAATCATGCTCTAAGCATTCCAATTCATATGGCATTATTGTCACGACGTACAAACAATATCCATTTCAAATCACCTTGTTACGCCTCAAATTTCCTTTCCACATCACATCACCAAGATTCTCTCGACTCTTTTAATTTCAAACAGGAACCCCATTACCAACGTAGTCATCAACTTGACTCAAGTCCTTGAAAACTCTTTTCACGCTCATTCACCCATTCGTGTTACATCTCGTCCTTAGTCCATTTCACCAATGAAACAACTCTTGTGGGGAATCCTCCCACGATCCGTTTGTAACAATTTACCAATCTCAGAAAATTTCAACTTCTAGCAACTCACGTCAACTCTGTCGATTCGTCACTTATTCCAATCCTCCAAGGCTCGATAGAGATTTCATTTCTCAGAGATTTCACGACTGAGGAATCTTATCTCACTAGATCCATAGCCCGTGCTCTTCACATTCAGCATACATCGAGCATCTCCTTAGAGTCCATAGGATACTCTCAAACGTGTTCATATTTCTCATGGCTCCTTAAATAAGTTCAATCATCGTTTCTCAAGACAGTAACCATCAATCCAATTATCCCTTGGATACTCAGTCAAACTATCATCAGTTTCTTTCTACCATGTGTGGAATCTTTCACACTATTCCTTACACTTTTCACTTGAGAGCTCAGACCTTAGCTCTCTATTGTCATGGGTCTCCACTTGGACTACACAACGTTTTGTTCATTTTAGTCACTCTTTTCTCGGGAAGCATTAGTGCCTTAGCCTCGAAGTTCCACAACTCGCTAATGCGACCTTATCCCAATTTCACCCATTCAACTGAACATCAACATCATCCTAGAATTCAACATTGTCTACAAGACATTATCTCAAATTTCACTTCCAGGAATCATTCAAATTGTGTGTCTTCTTTCTCAATCCAAACACTAAACCTCAATACCAAGACAATTAGTTTCCTCTTCTTTTCACACTAAGGTCCTCACCCTATGAAGGAAACTATACACTTCAGTGGCATCTCTCACTTGGAATTCCTCAATGTCCAATACCCAAATCTTGAGGTTCAATTTCATGTCGATCTCTCTTCGACTGTAATTTCAGTTTATCTCAAACTGAAGGGCGACTCTTGCAGGCGCTACGTGTATCGACCTTGGGGTTTTTCTTAAACCGTGACAACTTTGATTGTCATGTAATTGAGAGGGTTTATCATTCGTTCCTTCGATCCTAATCATCGGAATCCGATTTAGGAAATTCTCGCAAATTACATATTGTTAAGCAGAATCACCCACATCTCAATGTATAACGCTAGCAAGACACTCCATGATCGTTCCTAAATTGATCTATGCTGGCCCGGAATATTCCCTCGACAATCCTTATGGTCAAAGTGCCATTTTTCATTCAAATTCCCTAGGTTCACGTACCTGACTTCGCGTCAGTCTTTCCCTTTTGGTCAGTTAACTCGGGAATGGCCAACTCCAAGCGAGTTACAACGGAAATACACCAATCTACATCCTTCTATTCAATAGCCTCAGAGGGTCGAAATTCGGAATGTCACACAGTCAGCCGTCCGATCGAGCATTTTCCCAAAAAATTTATTAAAATATGGATCGGACGCACCAAAGGGCGCCACATGGTGGGGACGGGTTCGACCTGGTCTAAAAATTATTTTTAATAATTAAAAAGTTAGAAAAAAATAGGGAAATTCGAAAATTCAATAAAAATGGAAAAATCATTTAAAAAATGGAAAAATTGGAAAGATGCCAAAAAATCTTAAAAAATTCCTAAGAATAGGAAATGACCAAAATCAACTACCATGACCTATTTCGGGTGTTTGGTCCTCAAACCTTTCCCAAAATGATGATTTTGCCCTCTCGACAAATTATCTCCTAAAAATTCCTAAAAATTCCTAAAAATAGGAAATTGCCAAAATCAACTAGTCACGACCTATTTCGGGTATTTAGTCACCGAACCTTTCCCAAAATAACGATTTTGCCCTTTCAGCAAATCGTCTCCTAAAAATTCTAAAAAATTTCTAAAAATAGGAAATGACCACAATCAACTGGACGTGACCTATTTCGGATGTTTAGCCCCTGAAACTTTCTCAAAATGACGATTTTTCCCTTTCGGCAAATCGTCTTCCAAAAATTCCAAAAAAAAATTAAAATAGGAAATGGCTAAAATCAACTGGCCATGACCTATTTCGGGTGTTCAGTCCCCTAATCATTTCCAAAATGATAATTTCGCCCTTTTGGCAAATCGTCTCCCAAAAATCCCAAAAAATTCCTAAAAATGGAAAATTGCCACGATCAACTGGCCATGGACCGTTTTAGGCAGTTAGACTTCCAAACCCTTTGAAAAGAGATGACCTCGCCTTTTGAGCAAATCGTCCCCAAATCTTTCTATTTTATCCTTGACCTTAAATCACACTTTCCCTAAGCCCTTCAGGCTATATTAGGAGGCCCTTTATTTGAATTGATCTATATTGACGTGATTAATTTATACACTTAATTGAGCTTGCATTATATTTATTGTGGTTGATAAGACTAGTCTTCCAATATGCATAAAACCCTAAATTAGACTTACCTCATCCAAAATTCTGCCTGCATGAAATCTTAGTTAGGAAAATCACTCACATTAGGTACCCAAAGGGCGTTGGTAATGACATCAACGTAACCAAGTCCCCGAATCCAGAATCTCTGGTTCCGAAGAACTAATCGATCTCTCCCAATCGATTAGTGAGGTTTCTAGTTCACCTTCTAAGAAGGACCGGTGGCGACTCCAAATGCATGCACACATAGAACATGCCACCATGACCACACCAAGGTCGAATTCGATCGACTCTTATTGTCGAAAAATCTTTAAATTTACTCCCGTCGCGATTTGGTATGGGCCTGGGAGGGCCCGCGCCAATCCAGCCTGCAATCCACATTTCATAGTGGTGGGGGGGGCCTGATCAGTAATCCATTAGCCCGAAAAAATAAAACTGGTCGTGACTGACTTGGCGACTCCGCTGGGGATTGAACCCAGAATCTTTGATTTCTGGTATCCAAGTGGACTTAGGTCATATTTAAAAAGTTGAGTGATTTTCTAGCATGTTTTCTACAGGTGCTTTTGAAGGTGAGGTAAGTTTGTTTACTATAGGTGTTAAATATTTTTGTAGATTGGAGTAATAAGGGGAGTAGTTTGTGTTTAACGTTGTCTTGTGCAGGTTGGGTGTAGGAATGTATGTTATGTGGATGATTTGAAGCGCTGATTGATATAAATTCACCTACATATTTGAGAATCACGACACTCCGACAAAGCGCCCAAACCCAGGCCGCGAAACCACCTTTTTAGGTAACTATAGATAGGGAATCGATATGTGAGGCTCTATCATGGATTTACGCTTGGGCTGACCATATTTAATCCCGCTCACTATTCAAGTCGATTCTTTTATCCATTTGTTGTGGATTGCGCTTATGGACGAATTTATCGACTCAATTAGTAGGAAGTCGTTAGGTCCCGTACCTGAGCAGTTTTGATTTCTAGAGTCAAACCTCACTTGTCTCATGCGCATGTTTATGGATGGTTGGTATACCTAAAATCAAAATTCATTAGGTATCGCTTATGGTAAGCTCCTTCAGTTTTTATTTAATTTACTTGTAATCTTTCATTCTGCACGACATACTGCATTCATCAAGTCCGATGGTTGAGTCCAATTCCATTTTATAGTATGGATAGAGTAAAGATGGTTACTCCTAGTTGGTCCAAGATCCTAGAGATATTCGAGTACGAACGACGTGTCATTCGCCATCGAGCAATTGGTACATTCAACGAATTCCATCATAGACATTTCATCAGACGAAGAAGATTTTCTTGAGGGCCAGCCGTCCTCTTCAACCCCCATAGACATTTCATCTGATGAAGAGGACGATTCGAACTAGCCAGAGTAAAGACGACAGGCGCCGTCTCCTAAAGACCCGACATGGAGCATCTCCTTAGGTTCTTTAGGGCCGCATTTCAATCTTCCTTCTTTAGAGTCATCGAATCTGTAAGGAGCATCCGTATGTGGATCTCCCCTACCTTCTGCACTTTAATTTCTAAATTGTGTCTAGGCGTCATGACATTGGAACGCGACACTGGAATTTCTCTCAACCATTTGATTTTCCGATTCAATTGCATGTCGCATCCAGATGAAATATTCATTAGAACTTACACTTGGCGTGTTCAAACACAAGTATGAGAATCTAATCCTCATTTCATGCTGCGTGAGACATGGAATTGAATCAGCCCGCGTCATGCACAAGCATATCATCTGCATTGTATAGTTATTTCCGTTCAATTCATTATACACTTCAGTGGAACTTGGGTCGGAACCCTCATTCGATATTCCCCTTAATCAAATGAGGGAACCTAACTCTCGTCACATCAAGAAGTCAATAATGAGTTGAACGAATCTAATGACCAAGTAATCCATGGTAATTAATTTAGGGCAATATTTTCATATTCTAGACTCGATGGGAAAGGACGACATCCAGATCATTCCGATCCCGCATAGAGAGTTGCTGATTTGGTGGGGGCGCCTCAACGAGACCAATCAGTCTTACGTCAAGCAGAGACTAGGGCAGCTCATGGACCTTCCCAAGGTCAAATATCAACCTGCACTTATACAAGCAATGGCGCGATTCTGGGATCCAACTACGCTGACTTTTAGCTTTGAGGGCCTGGAGATTACACCCACATTGGAGGAGTACACGACCGTCATCGGAGTTAAGTTCAAGGGCCAGTTAATTCAACCTCTTTTGGGCCTCAACTCATCAAAACTCTCCAATCCTTCGCCTCAAGATTTTTGAAATTAAAAAAAAATTTAAAACCCACTCTGGTAGGTTTTCATTCTCATTCCTATTTGACAACTACTCCAACCTATCTGTCAACACTGGTTATAGGGCCGGGAAGGTTTTTACCCTAGCTTTCTTTGGATTCATTCTATTTCCCACCTCCAGGACCACATTCAATCCCCTCATCATCCACATAGTTCAACAGGCATGTGACCAGATAGATTACTCCTATATGATCCTCGCTGAGACTTTTCTGTCCCTAAACCGCTACAAAACCGCTCTCGACCACTCTAAATCCGTATGTACCAGGAGTCAAACCATACATACCTGAAGATATAGGACCATCTACCTACCTCAAGGACGAAGAGATCCATGATTGAAGACTGCACCTTCTCGATAATGCTGGAAGATGACAGAGGATGGACATCCGGACATAGAGAACAAGACTTCCCATCGAGTTTAAAATATCGTAGCATTTTCATATCGTAATTTCAAACTCTTTCGAGAGCCTTTTGTTGTAATAAACACTGTTAATTTATGCAGTATCAAGCAATCTTTTTAAAATCCTCATTGCAATCATCATGGATTACTACCTTTCTAATAATATGTCTGTTAGTGTGGATGACGTGAAAACCCTCATGTGAGGAAATACATCCTCAAATAAGCTATTGTCCACACCATGACGTATTAATAAGAAGGCCCCATAACATATGATCTTTTCTCCTCGTCGACTTTACTGATGTGGTGTCTTTTTGATATAGGTGATTCTCAACCACGAGAACTCGAGCCCAAGCTCTCTTGAAAGACCGGATGGACGGAGAGCAGGTTGACGCTTGCTTTGGAACTTTGGAAATACGACTGGACTAAATGGCTGAGATGATGGTCGAAATGAAGGCCATGTTTAACGCAGCTAATGCTAGGCATGCTTCGCCGATTGACCTTAATCAGACCGCAAACCCGCATGCACTTGCCGCTTCTGATGCGAGTGGGTCTGCCGGGGCAAATCCTGCCGCTACTCCCGATCAGATTCCCACTATTGAGATCTCACCTAAGGCCTTACCCATCGTGATCGACCTAGAGGGAAAACAGAAAGAGAAGTATGTTCCAAAGCTTGATGAAGGAGTAAGGAGAATCGCCAAGATCGAGGAATGCCTTACCAGTCAAGGGTTTGAGCTATCTAAAAATGATAAGATCACGCCTTTCACTAAGATTGAGGTCCCTTTTGACTACAAGGAGCCTGAGTTTACAAGAAGGTACAATGGAATAGGTTGCCCCAAGACGCATCTGAAATACTACTTGTATAAGATGGCGAAGCACTCCGACTACGTCCCCCTACTCATCAACACATTCCAAGAAAGCCTAACGGACACGGCTTTGACTTGGTACGTCGAGCTGGATATCCAGAAGTACAAAGATTGGGAGAAATTTGCGATGGAGTTTCAGCGCCAGTACAAGTTCAATACAATCACCACCCCTACTAGAGAGGACTTGCTCTGGACCGTAAAAGGCAGAAATGAAAGCGTTCGCTTATACGCTAAAAAATGGAGGGCCTTGGCCACCCAAGTCAAACCCCCGATCCCTGAAGAGGAATTGGTTGACATCTTTTTAAAGGCATAGCCTTACGACTACTTTGAAAGGCTAAACACCTCTAGATGACAAACTTTCGCGCATTTGATTAAGGTGGCGGAAAGACACAAGTGGGCATGAGGGAAAGGTGAGCGCCTAAAGCAACCCCGAGGCGCCAATTCCCAGTGAAGAAGGATCGAGAACCAAGTTCTAAAGTACCCTTCGTCTCCAACCCTCCAATGCCGAGGAAGTTCGACGACTCGGTCCCGACCCAAGGGAGTGTTTCCTGGATAAATCAGAAGAATCTGGAACCTAGAAAGAGGGGACCTCCGTCATTCACCCCCCTTCGATCCTAATGTCAAAGCTGCTCCCCAAACTCCTCGAGGCAAGATTATTGGCTAAAAAGCCACCGAGAACTACGCCTCCCAGATTCCCGAGGTTCCATGAGAGCCAAACATGTGTGTATCACATGGGTGAAAAAGGACACAATGTAGATAACTGCCGAGCTTTGCAATATGACATACAAGCCCTCATCGATAATAATCTCCTGGAATTTGACGGGACAGATCCAAAAGTCCAGCACAATCCCCTACCGGAACACACTGTCAACGTTGTATTTGACATTGATCTAGGAGGTGATTTGGAGTTTCTGGTTGATGTACCTAAGATGGAAGCAGTATTAGCCATGGCCTCGCAGTATCCGGGACAGGACCAAGTCACGAGAGAACAGAAAATGACATGTTTATCTAAGTTGACCGATATGGGTGTTATCGCCAAGACCAACAGTCATCGCTTCGCGGGATACTATGCAAGGATTAACCTCGATTCAATCCAATTCGTCTTGAAGGCCACAAGAGGGAAGACTTGGGACGTTCCTACAAGATATCTATTGAATGTCAAGGGCACTAAAGAAACAGAAGAGTCAGATGCGTACGAGAAGAGCCTGGAGAAGGCTCGCCAAGGTGACCGAAAATTCATTAAAGAAGCTCTCCAAAGAGGAGAAATTATCGATAATTTGGGCAGGACAGCGGAGGTTATGATTTCAAAGTGTCATACTCCATCCCTCCAAACTTTTTCACTGATCCCAAGGAAGTGATTCCTGATGGCTGAGGAGGCATGGATGACTCTCAAGAACCAGAAGTAGTCCTCATGCAAACCCGAGGAATAGAGAATGACTCAGGAATGCTCCCGCGACTAACCAAGTTCAAAGCATGAGTGACCGATCTCATAAACATGCTGACCGATTCAGTTTGACGAATGGAGATGAATAGGCCTAGAAATGATATCTTTATGATGATAGAACAACGGAGAGAATTGGAAAGACAGGGCCGCAAACTTACCAATTTGGAGGAACAGTACTGAGAGTTAACCAATGACCCGCCAAGTTGAAAACCCCAATGAACTCTCTTTCCCCCCATCCCGAGGCTTCCTCATCAAAGCATGTTGGTGAGGTTACATTCCATTGGGCGTACAATGGGGAAGGATGTACAAGAGCACACGTCTCGTTTTACTTAAGGACGATCTTTGGGCTCGGCAAAGACGAGGAGGCGTTTGTCTAAAATTTCGGTTCAAGTTTGGAAGGACCAGCCCTCACCTGGTTCCTTACTTCCAAGCACTCTCGTCCTAGCACATGGGAAGATTTCATAGCTCATTTTGTTGAGCGCTTTGACACAAAGCAATCATTTCACTTCAGTCGTGAGGACATAATTTTCATGGAAAAGGAAAACAATGAAAGCTTTCGATCTTACACATTTCGATGGAGAAAAATTGCTGCGAATGTATACCTACCTTTGTATGAGGAGGAGTTGATAAAATACTTCATAAATGCCATATTACGCGAAGCCGCGACATCCGTAGGCGCCTACTGATATCACTCTTTCGCCCATCTGTTAGGCGAATTGGAAAAAGTCAAGTGGGCTTGGCAACAGGATAAAACAAGAGGATCAAGGATTATGAAAGCACACGACGCAATCCAATTTGTGGAAAAAAGGGACGGAGGATTCCGACCCACCAAATCTAGATCCCTATCCATTGAAGCATGCCCTCTTAGTCCGAGAAGTGGGTATAACTAGGAAGAACTTTACCTGGATGGGTCCTTCATGTGTTGGAAGGGGTAAACCCGCTCGTGATTAACCTTGCTGAATTTGACACGGTAGCTAAGGGTGACGATAAGACAATAGAGAAGATCAACGAATCTCCCGAAATTGAAATCACCAAAGGCAATCCTCTGGTAATCGCTCTCCCCACAATAAGGCCCTACGACCCTAAGGCGGCTTACTAGGATTATGGTACTGGCGACATAGACGTTATCACCCGCTCCAGAAGGTGTCTAGTCCACAAAGAAGATGTCGCGAAAAAGATGGGGGTGACCGAGAACGACACCAGGCAAGTCTTGTCCCTTATCCGAACCAGTGAATTTGAGGTGGTCGAGCAGTTGAGAAAGATATCCGCCTAGATCTCGCTCTTGGAACTTTTCAAGACATCTGAAAAACATCGAGATGCTCTTCTAAAGGTACTCAATGAGACACATGTACCCGAGCCTATCAACTAGGCGTAATTAGAGGATTTTGTGGGCGCTATTCTCCTAAAGGATCAAGTTTCCTTCTCAGACGAAGATTTTACGGCAGAAGGCCGAGACCATAACAAAGCACTATACATATCAGCAATATGCCGTGGCAAACAAGTGTCAAGCTTACTAATAGACAATGGGTCAGCATTCAATTTATGCCCCATGAATACACTTCGAGGATTAGGAGTGAAGGAAGACTCGATTAAGGCATCAAAATCGATCATCTGAGCCTTCGATGGAGCAAAGAGTGAGGTGATTGGTGAAGTTGAGTTAGCTGTCAACGTGGGCCTGACAGAATTCTTAGTTAGCTTTCAAGTCATGGATATCCTGGCATCGTTTGAAATGTTACTAGGAAGGCCATGGATCCACACGGCTAGGGCTGTACCATCCAGTATGGATCAAAAGGTTAGAATGGCGGTTAACGATAAGTTGGTCACTATGCATTCAGAGACCGATTCCTTGACAGGCCAGATAGATGTCATCCCGCGAATAGAGCCTAACGCTGGAGGGGAATCAATTTTCCATGCCTTAGAAAGGATGTACATCATGCATGTGTCAGCCGGTACAATCGTCAGGCCGCCAAGTTGCTCTAAGCCATCAATTATGGAAGGAATGATACTGAGAAAACATGGATTCACCCTTGGTTTAGGTTTGGCCAAACACCACCAAGGGATTCGCAAATCGATCAGCTTGGATATAGCCAGAAGCCGGAACGAATTGGGCTTTAACGGAGAATCGAGCGACAAACTACAGAGTCACAGGCGCAGGTGGGACCGGAGCGGTCGTTTTTTGGGGTCGAGCGCTTGGAAAGTCAAGGGAAAGATGTTTGAAACACCTTGAGTCGTTTCTTCGCTGAAACATCCAAATGGCTGAAAGACGAGAATGTTAACGTCGCTGCAGAAGAGCCAAGCCTGGCCGACCTTTTCCAAGAAGACTACGTCAACGTCATCATCGAATGGATCGACGACGACGTGTTCACCCTTGAGTAAAGAAATTCCTATCCTCTTGTGATGCATATAAATTCACTATATGTTAGATACCTCGTGCGATTATCTGCACTTTGTAAAAAAATAAAAATAAAAACAAAAATTAGGGACGTGTAGGAGCTACAAATCGATCGATGATGACCCAAAAAAAACAAAAAAAAAAATTGAGACCCAATTTCCCACACATCTCCTAGTTTTCGAAATTTTTGGGTAGCGAGGATGTCCAATGATAGGAGGACTAGCTCCCATCTCTCCCTCCCAAATTAAAACCTTTTCAAAATTGTCTTCTAGAAAGATCCATTGTGCATGAACTTTCTCTATTATATGAAAACTAACCACCTGTGTGACATTTCAGGCATACCATTCCCAGCATACATGGCAGGTTACTAGGTGATTCAAGTTCTCAGGAGGGATCCACTCCCCTAATGGAAGGAGGAGACAAAGATCGAAATCACATTGAAATTAAGTGTAATTGGGATCGTCACGAAGAATCCAAAACACTTACAGTCGAAAATACTGTCACAGTGAACTTAGGGACCTCGGAGAACATTAGGGAAGTCAGAATCGACAAAAGTCTATCGTCGACGAAAGCGTTCAGGATAGTTGAACTCCTCAGAGAGTTCTAAGATGTCTTCGCCTGGTCTTACGCTGACATGTCGGGGTTAGACCCTAGAATTGTAGAACATACGTTGCCAAATGATCCCACCATTATGCCCAAGAAGCAAATGCTTAGGCGGACAAAACCCGAACTATTAAAGAAGATAGAAGAGGAAGTGATGAAGCTCCTCAAAATGAGGTTCATTAAGGTGATCGCGTATCCAAAATGGATCGCTAATGTCGTTCCTGTCATGAAGAAGGGAAGAGTCCGGATCTATGTAGATTACCAAGATCTATCACGCCCCGCGCCCCGGGCACGTGCATGCGACTCCCTACAAACAAACCACATAATCTCTCGTGGTCCCAAGATCCACAGTCTAAGCCGAGAGATATTACAAATGTATCAAGTATGCGAAAGCGGTAATAAAACAACTCCCCCGTACAAAATATAAGTTAAGTGGGACTTGGATATCATCAGTACTGTCATACATAATAACCATCTATTCATACAGATAAGGAGCTACAAAAATTCGCTAACAAACTGAGCAACGGGATAGTACAAAAAAGGGTCCCTCAGGATATCCAAAAGAAACAAGGTCGGGTCACCTCCAAAAGCTCAAGTCAACGAAGTAGAATCCTAAGATGAGCTGCTGGAATCCTCGGTGTCCTCGGCATCCTCCGTCGGCTCATACTCGAAGAAGGTCTCTGATGGAACCTCAATGGTATCCTCCTTGGTCTCCTCATGAGACGGCTCCGCGAGATCCTACTCGGTCGCCTCCAGGACAATGACCTTATCCTCCTCCACAGTAAAGTCCAGCGTCGGGGTCTTCTCCGACCCGTTCCTAGATCCGACTACCAATTCCTCTGCCTGATCCTGGTCCCTACCGGGGTGGCACCAATCAAGGATCACTCCCTAAGGCATCTCATGGGGCTTCAGCAGCCCAGTAGTCTTGTCCCCAACTTTTCTAAACCACGCCTCATACCTATGAGGCTTCCAGTCTGTACTACCCTCATCAACCCACACCACTGTACACTTTCTCACGTATATAGTCCCCTGACCGTCAAGGAACTCATCAAAATACGCGGTCATCTCCTTAGGGTCTCCAAAACGAATAGGCCACATGGTCAAGGTCTAGAATCTGTAAAAGAAGGGTCCCCAAAAGGGATGAGATACACATCTCAGTAAAAGAGTCCTAACCCTAGGTCAGGCTAACCTTCTCCTCAGACAGTTATCTATCCCAAAAATTCCAAACTCATAATCATACAAGCACATGCAAATAAAGATAACGACACGCAGATGACAGGTATGCAGCTATAACATCATGTCACACTCAGATGATCATGCACACTTCGTCCTGCCACTTCACTACAACCATATCTTCCTGCCTGCCTAATTCTCATACCCGCAATTAAATCGCATCAGGCTTGGTCCGCGTAAACGCATCAAATCGTCATTGACAACCCGCGTAAACGCATCAGGTTTCAATGATTCACTAGGTCAATATCATCATCTCATATCTCCGTCCCGCGATTAGATCGCATTAGGACCATGGCCATCTCAACCCCGCAATTAAATCGCATCAGGGCGCCACACAATCTCAATTCAACTATTAGATCGCATCAGGGTATCCACCTCCGCCCCGCGTCTCATACACCTCAGGGCTTCGCCATGTCACACTCATGCCATGTTTTTCAATTCATTTGCACAAACAATGCCTTGTACAACCCAAGTACGATTCGTATATTCCATGGCATGCCAAGCAATCAAGGGACATTCAGACATGGCAAAAAATTCAAGCACAAGCAATGGCACACATAAACCCCCTATACAATCTTAGGGCATTCCAAGAACAATCCTCTTGAAAACTCTCACAAATCATTCAATTTATCGCTTGACTCGCCCAATCGAATCCAATCTTCTTATCCTAAGTTTAGGATTCCCTTACCTTGAATTTGATAACACCAAAATTCTCTTCTTGGATCCTCACAATCTCGGTTCCAAGGGTCCAAGACAAACCTCACCGCGCAACCTTGGAATTTCAATCAATTAGTCAATTTCCTTGTCCAATTCAACCACCCATGAATCGCAAACCTCCATAACCTAACCCTCATCAACTTGGCATGTCTTAATCATCAATTTGAGTCTCATAATCCATAGTCATCAGCTCCAATAGCCTCGGCCTTGCACAGAACCGAACCGATTCTTCTTGGTTCTGTGAAAACCGAGCACAACCAGCCCTAAATCAACTCTAAATCCATCATTTAATCATCATCCTACCTCTTAACATGTTTACCTAAGGGTCTAAGGGTCTTACCGAGGGTTTGAAGTTGAATCGTCGCCGGAATCTCTTCGGAAGTTGTTGGATTCTTCAAGTCAGTACACCGGCAATATCTATCCATAGTTCACAAGACCCATTTGAGGTCAAAACTTCATCAAATCAAGCCCAAATTTTTACCACAGATAGATATACATGTCTCCTAATCTCCATGAAATTTCACCTCAAGATTCCAACATTTCTGCCTCCAAAATGGTCAGAAACCTCACCTACCTCAGATTGAGTCTGATTCTATCGGCTTCCGGGAAAGCTCTTGGTCGAAGCTCATCGGTGGTCCAAACGCCGTGCTTCCACTTCGAGGAGGTTGGCAAGACGTAGGGCTAGGTCAGTATTGTCGGCACGCCAGTAGCTGGTCACCGAAGGAGGTCATCGATGGCAGCGAACAGGGACTCCAGAAACTGCCGCTGAGCAGCAGAATGAAGGAAGAAGAAGAAGAAGGTTTTCAGTGCTTTGGAGGGGAAAATGGCCGGTCATGAGTGAGGAGAGAGAGTGAGATTTGCTAAATACAACTCTCATGGTCAATGGGTTGAATGGTTGGTGTATAAAGTTGGACAAGACTACTCTTTAATTGATCTTGTGCCACTTGTCCTCAATGTCAATCAACTTGATCCAATGGCCCATAATTCTCCTTGTGTTCGGCAGCCTTGGGAGAATTTAATGACCAAATTACCCTTCTTCAAATGCATGGACAAGGTTTTAAGCTCGAGGGGTAAAAGGGTAATTTTACCTCCAACGTTCAGAACGTCGTTTTTTTTTCGTTCCAATAATTTTTGATAGGGCGACGGCCAATCCGAATATGACATTGGAATCATTGATTCTCCATTTTCAATTTTCAAGACTCATTTCTGATGGTTTTCTCTATCAGACGTGGTTCCAGCCTATCCCGAACCGACGGGCGGCTTTTGCAGACATTACGCGTATCGACCCCATGATTCATATCACGTTTAGGGCTCTTCAATTCATGACAGCTCTGATTATCATGTAATTGTGAGGGTCTATCACGAGTCCCTGTAGTCTCGATCGTCACTGTCCCATAAAGGAAAATTTTGCAAATCATACGTTGGTTAAGCAGCATCACCCGCGCTCCAATCGTATGACACTCGCAAGGCATTCCTTAATCGTTCTTAGATCGGCCTTTTTGTGGTTCTAAATATTCCCTCGACAATCCTTATGGTCAAAGTGTCATTTCTCATCCCAATTCCCTAGGTCCACGTACCTTGTCTCGCGTTAGCCTTTCCCTTTTGGTCAGTCTACTCGAATTGATCAGATTCGAGCGAGATATAACTAAAATACATCTCTAGATTTACTTCTCATTAATGAGTCTGAAATTGACTGGAAATCAGAATGTCACAACTCTTCCCCCCTTACAAAAATTTCATCCCCGAAATTTTCATTACACTTAATTACTCAAATAAATGGGGGTGTTGTCGCCTCATCATCTCTTCGTTCTCCCATGTAGCACCTTCAATTCCATGGTGCTCCCATACTACCTTGACCAGTGGAATCTTCTTATTCCAGAGGATTTGCTCCTTTCGATCCTCGATCATTATCGACTTCTCCACATAGGATACTCGGTTGTCCACTTCTATGGTCTCATAATCCAACACATGTGTTGGGTCTGATTCAACTTTCGCAGCATCGACACATGGAATACATTATGCACCTGGGATAGATTAGGCGGTAGAGCAAGCCTGTAGACTAAGGTTCCAATCCGCTCTAGTATCTCAAATGGGCCTACATACCTTGGGCTCAGCTTCCTTTTCTTTCCGAATCACGATAGTCCTCTCATCGACGATACCTTGAGGAAGACGTGATCGTCCACTTGAAACTCCAAGAGCTTACGCCGCTTATCTACGTAGCTCTTCTGACGACTCTGTGCCGTACTCAGTCTATCCCGAATTATCTTCACTGCTTCCACCGATTGCTCTACCAATTCTGGGCCCGTGATACTTCTTTCTCCAACTTCATCCCAGCAAATCGGGATTCTGCAGGCTCTTCCATAGAGTGCTTCGAATGGTGCCATCTGGATACTCTGCTGGTAACTATTATTATGAGTAAACTCTACCAAATGTAGCTAATCTTCCCACCCACCTTTAAAATCAATGACGCATGCACGCAACATGTCATCAAGCATCTATATCGTCCTTTCCGACTGTCTGTCTATCTGTGGATGGTACGCCGTACTAAACTGCAGTCGGGTTCCTATAGTATCTTGCAAACTCTTCCAAAAATTTATCGTGAATTTGGGATCTCTATTCGAGGTGATCGTCACAGGCACTCCATGCAACCTCATTATCTGTCTCATATACAGCTCTGCATACCTATCCATAGAAAAGTCCTTTCGCACCGGGATGAAATGTGCGGACTTGGTCAGTCCGTCCACGACTACCCATATAGAGTCGTGACCTCTCTGGCTCCTTGGGGGTCTCATCACAAAATTCATAGTCACATGCTCTTACTTCCATTCGAGTATCTCCAGCGGCTGTAATAGTCCTTCAGGCTTACAATGCTGCACTTTCACCTGTTGGCACATCAAACACTTAGTCACATACCTTGCTACATCCACTTTCATCCCTTCCACCAATAGTGTTGTCGCAAGTTCTGATACATTTTCGTACTTCCAGAGTGAATGCTATAATTGCTCCTCTAAGCCTCTGATAAAATCTTTTTCCTGAGCCCTTCATCCTTGGGCGAGCACAGTCGTCCTAGGAACTTCAGGATTCCGTCCTCTGACACCTGAAATTCCAATTTTCTCTTCGTCGCATCCATCTCAAGGATTTTCTGAATCTCCGAGTCCGTAGACTGTAAGGCCTTTATTCCTTCCTGGACCTTAGGTTCTACCCTCAATGTAGCTATCAAGCTAGACAACTGAAAGACTTCCAGTCTGAACTCGGAGTCTCTCAAATCTTCTATCATCAACCAACTCCTCACTAGCAAACAGGCGATACTTGACTTTCGACTCAGCGCATCAGCCACTCTATTTGCTTTCCCAGGGTGACATAGGATATCACAATCGTAATCTTTAAGCAGCTCCATCCACTTATACTGCCTCATATTCAGCTCTTTCTAGGAAAATAGGTACTTTAAGCTTTAATGGTCGGTATAGATCTGAAACTTCTTGCCACAGAGGTAATGTCTCCAAATCTTCAGAGCAAATATAATCGCCGCTAACTTCAGATCATGAGTTGGGTAGTTCATCTCATATGGCCTTAATTGTCTGGATACGTAGGCCGCTACTCTTCCGTGTTGCATCAATACACAGCCTAAACCGTTCAGCGAAGCATCGCTGTATATCTCATAACCTCCTGGTCCTGATGGAATTGTCAGCACTGGCGCGGTTGTCGATCTACCTTTGAGTTCTTGGAAACTCCTATTACATTTGTCTGTCCATTCAAACCTTGTTTCCTTTTTCGTCAACCGCGTCAATGGGACGGTTTTGGACGAGAATCTCTCCACAAAACGCCTGTAGTATCCTGTCAGTCTCAAGAAACTTCTGACTTCGGTGACCGTAGTAGGTCTAGGCCAATTGATTGCAGCCTCGATCTTTGTAGGATCCACTACAATTCCTTCACCCAATACCACATGACCAAGAAATGCTACCCTATTCAGCCAGAACTCACACTTACTCAGCTTCGCGTAGAGCGAATGCTCCCTCAGGGTCTGCAGTACAATTCTCGAGTGCTCCTCATGTTCTGCTTCGCTCCTCGAGTAAATCAAGATATCGTCAATAAAGACTATGACGAATCTGTCCAAAAACTTCTTAAATACTCGATGCATCAGGTCCATGAATGCGGCTGGAGTGTTGGTCAATCCAAATGGCATCACCGTGAATTCATAGTGACCATACCTCCCAAAGGCAGTCTTAGGTATGTCTTCCTTCTTGATCTTCAGTTGGTGATACCTGGTTCTTAGGTCAATCTTTGAAAATAACGCCGCTCCTTGTAACTGATTAAACAGATCATCATTCCTCGACAGTGGGTATTTGTTCTTCATTGTTACTTGGTTCAGCTGCCGATAGTCAATGCATAAACGTAAGGACCCATCCTTCTTCCTTACGAATAGTACCGGTACTCCCCACGGTGAAGCACTAGGTCAGATGAATCCCTTGTCCAACAGTTCATGTATCTGTACCTTTAACTCTTTCAGTTCTGACTGGGACATCCTATAAGGTGCTTTCGAGATCGGTTCCGTCCCAGGGGTTAACTCGATTACAAATTCTATTTCCCGTTCCGGTGGTAATCCTAGCAACTCTTGGGGAAACACATCAGGAAATTCACGCACTACCGAGATACTCTCCATCGTTGGTTCTTCGGTAGTCATGTCCATCACTGCCACTAGGTATGCCTGACACCCTTCAGACATCAACTTAGTCAACTCCAGAGATGAGATAAAGGGAATCGAGATTCCTCCTCGACTTCCCATCATTTAAAGTTAGGGCGGCCTCTCAGATAAAATCAAATTATCTTACTACCACAATCCACTACTGCCCCCTGCTTACCCAACCAATCCATTCCTATGATTAGATCAAAATCGTACATGGGTAGTACAGCTAGGTCAATACTCTCTTTTCTCCCCCCAATCACAATCTCACAACCAGCACAGCCCAATGAAACCAATATATTATCCTTTAACGGTGTGGCAACATGCAGAATTATGTTCAACGGTTTCAATTTCATTCCCACTAATTCAGCAAACTGTGCAGACACGAATGAATGCGTGGCACTAGGGTCAAACAATGCGTATGCAGCTTGGTTGCACAATTAAACCGTACCTGTGACCACGCCTGACGCTTCCTCCACCTCTCTACAAGCTACTGCATACACTCTTCCCTATGCCGGTGGTAGATTCTGCTCGATTTGGGAAGTTGCAGTCAACGGCCCAGCCTGCGGTCTCTGCTCTTGAGGTCGAGTTGTCGGAGCTTGACTCGGGCACGTCCTCATCTGGTGGCTCAGTTGACCATACTTAAAGCAAGCACCTGTCCTTACCGGGCATGGCCCATTTCCATGCCTTCTGCCACAAAGGCGGCAGCTCCAGTTTGTGGGATTCAGCGGCTTCACGATATTTTTCCTTACGAGAGGTACGTAACCCCTATTGCCCGCCATCGGTCTCTTGCCCATCTGGCGGTTGTCTCTAAATGATGTGAACCGCGATCCAGTTGCGGTGTTTCTCTCTTTAAAGTCTCATTTTATCATCTAGCCCCACTCGTATATCTCATTATAAGTCCTCAGATTCAGAGCAATCATCTGATTACGGAGCTCGGGTCTCAGACCGTCCCTAAACCTTCTTGCTTTCTCCTAAGGGTCTTCTACAGATCGAGGTGCATACCTTGATTGTCTCAAGGTATGCACCTCGTACTGATCTATCGTTAACTGGTTCTGACGCAATTGCAGGAATTCCACATGCTTCCTTTCCCTAGCCGTCTCAGAGAAGTACTTGTCATTGAACGCTGTCTTAAATGCATCCCAATTCAAGACTGTCCCTTCAGGGAAGACTCCATCCTTAATGGCAGCCCACCAATCATTCGCCGTACCTTTCAGCTGGTACACTGCTAGCAACACCTTTTCTTCGTCGGTGCACCTCAGCTCCCCAAAAGCTTTCCCTAACTTATCGATCCATCTGGGCGCTAGCTCAGGATCTCCAGTTCCATCGAATTGAGTCGGTTTCAACTTTATAAACTGCTCCACTAGCTGGCCCATCTGCCTGGCCACGACGATTTCTTCTTGGGCATTCATAGCTTCATTGCCCTGGCCATGTTCATTCAGGCTTCCATTGCCACCATTGTTGCCGTTGTTAGCATTGACGGCGGCTATGGCAACTCCTACTGCCGGGCTATGGCAACATCTCGATCTTAGGTTTGTCTATCGATCAAGTCATCGATTCTTTCCAATGCTCTCAACACACCATCCATCCTTGGATCCTCTGCTACGGGCAGCCTCGAGCTAGAGGCTCCGCCTCTTAGCCTTCCAGACCTCTTAGACAGGTTGCTCATCTTTGTCTCTTTCTACTGAACCTGGTCCATCACAAGTTTAGCAAGGAGTTAGTAACTCACTCATTCATCCATACCCATAACTACTAACTAACACTTAACAGAAGCAGTGATAATCCAACAGTACTCCATACCACAAACTCCAGAAACATTTCAACAAATAGCCCATGGCCATTTCTCAGTTCCATTCATTCCAGTGATTCACTAAAACTAATCACTTTCATTTATCAAATAGGCCAAGATCCAGAAATGATCTTCAATCCTAAGCAGGGAACTCAGTCCTCTTGCATCACTACAACCTTACCAAGATCAAACACCAACTATAAGTACCAGGTCACACACCAAGCACCCCATATCTTATCTTAACTAGCATCCTAAGGTCTCGCTATCCGTCCAAGTCCTAACTTAATCTTCCTTATTACTCCAATCCTGAACCAACTTTGGATCGAGCTGACCTTGCTCTGATACCAAGCGAGACGGGAAATGTCATGCCCCGCACCCCGGGCACGTGCACGCGACTCCCTTCAAACAAACCACTTAATCTCCAGTGGTCCTAAGATCCACAGTCTAAGCCGAGAGATATTACAAATGTATCAAGTATGCGGAAGCAGTAATAAAACAACTCCCTCGTACAAAATATAAGTTAAGTGGGACTTGGATATCATCAGTATTGTCATATATAATAACCATCTATTCATACAAATAAGGAGCTACTAAAATCAGCTAACAAACTGAGCAACGGGATAGTACACAAAAGAGTCCCTCAGGACATCCAAAAGAAACAGGGTTGGGTCGCTCCAAAAGCTCAAGTCAACGAACTAGAATCCTAAGATGAGCTGTTGAAATCTTCAATGTCCTCGGCATCCTCCGTCGACTCATACTCGGAGAAGGTCTCCAATGGAACCTCAATGGTCTCCTCCATGGTCTCTTCATGAGACGGCTCCGTGAGATCCTCCTCGGTCGCCTCCAGGACAATGACCTCATCTTCCCCCACAGTAAAGTCCAGCGTCGAGGTCTTCTCCAGCCCGTTCCTAGATCCGACTACCGATCCCTCTACCTGATCTTGATCCCTACCAGGGTGGCACCAATCAAGGATCACTCCCTGAGGCACCTCATGGGGTTTCAGCGGCCCAGTAGTCTTGTCCCCAACTTTCCTAAACCACGCCTCATACCTATGAGGCTTTCAGTCTGTACTACCGTCGTCAACCCACACCATTGTACACTTTCTCACGTATATAGTCCCCTGACAGTCAGGAACTCATCAAAATACATGGTCATCTCCTTAGGGTCTCCAAAGCGAATAGGCCACATGGTCAAGGTCTAGAATCTGTAAAAGAAGGGTCCCTAAAAGGGGTGAGATACATATCTCAGTAAAAGAGTCAAAACCCTAGGTCAGGCTGACTGTCCACTCAGGCGGTCATATATCCCAAAAATTTCAAACTCATAATCATACAGGCACATGCAAATAAATATAACGACATGCAGATGACAGGCATGCAGCTATAACATCATGTCACACTCAGATGATCATGCACATTCCGTCCTCCCACTTCACCACAACCATCTCTTCCTGCCTGCCTCATTCTCATGCCCGCGATTTGATCGCATCACGCTCTATCCGCGTCAACGCATTAGACCATCATTGACAACCCGCGTAAACGCATCAGGTTTCAATGATTCACCAGGCCAATATCATCACCTCATATCTTCGTCCTGCGATTAGATCGCATCAAGACCATGGCCATCTCGACCCCGCGATTAAATCGCATCGGGGCGCCACACAATCTCAATTCGACCACGCGATTAGATCGCATCAGGGTATCCACCTCCGTCCCGCATCTCATACGCCTCAGGGCTTCGCCATGTAACACTCATGCCATGTTTTTCAATTCATTTGCACACACAATGCCTAATACAACCCAAGTATGACTCGTATATTCCATGGCATGCCAAGCAATCAAGTGACATTCAGACATGGCAAGCAATTCAAGCACAAGCAATGACACACATAAACCCCCTATACAATCTTAGGACATTCCAAGAAAAATCCTCTTGAAAACTCTCATAAATCATTCAATTTATCGCTTGACTCGCCCAATCGAGTCCAATCTTCCTATCCTAAGTTTAGGATTCCCTTACCTTGAATTTGATAACACCAAAACTCTCTTCTTGGATCCTCACAATCTCGGTTCCAAGGGTCCAAGACAAACCTCACCGCGCAACCTTGGAATTTCAATCAATTAGTCAATTTCCTTGTCCAATTCAACCACCCATGAATCGCAAACCTCCATAACCTAACCTCATCAACTTAGCATGTCTTAATCATCAATTTGAGTCTCGTAATCCATAGTCATCAGCTCCAACAGCCTCGGCCTTGCACAGAACCGAACCGATTCTTCTTGGTTCTGTGAAAACCGAGCACAACCAGCCCTAAATCAACTCCAAATCCATCATTTAATCATCATCCTACCTCTTAACATGTTTACCTAAGGGTCTAAGGGTCTTACCGAGGGTTTGAAGTTGAATCGTCGTCGGAATCTCTTCGGAAGTTGTTGGATTCTTCAAGTCAGTACACCGGCAGTTTCTGTCCATAGTTCACAAGACCCATTTGAGGTCAAAACTTCATCAAATCAAGCCCAAATTTTTACCACAGATAGATATACATGTCTCCTAATCTCCACAAAATTTCACCTCAAGATTCCAACATTTCTGCCTCCAAAATGGTCAGAAACCTCACCTACCTCAGATTGAGTCTGATTCTGTCGGCTTCCGGGAAAGCTCTTGGTCAAAGCTCCTCAGTGGTCAAAATGCCGTGCTTCCACTTCGAGGAGGTTGGCAAGACGTAGGGCTAGGTCAATATTATCGGCGTGCCAGTAGCTGGTCACCGAAGGAGGTCATCGATGGCAACGAACAGGGACTCCAGAAACTGTCGCTAAGTAGCAGAATGAAGGAAGAAGAAGAAGAAGGTTTTCGATGCTTTGGAGGGGAAAATGGCCGGTCATGAGTAAGGAGAGAGAGTGAGATTTGCTATATACAACTCTCATGGTCAATGGGTTGAATGGTTGGTGTATAAAGTTGGACAAGACTACTCTTTAATTGATCTTGTGACACTTGTCCTCAATGTCAATAAACTTGATCCAATGGCCCATAATTCTCCTTGTGTTCGGCAGCCTTGGGAGGATTTAATGACCAAATTGCCCTTCTTCAAATGCATGGACAAGGCTTTAAGCTTGATGGGCAAAAGGGTAATTTTACCTCCATCATTCAGAACGTCGTTTTTTTTTCGTTTCAATAATTTTCGATGGGGCGACGGCCAATCCGAATATAACATTGGAATCCTTGATTCTCCATTTTCAATTTTCAAGACTCGTTTCTGATGTTTTTCTCTATCAGACGTGGTTCCAACCTATCCCAAACCGACGAGCGGCTTTTGCAGACATTATGCTTATCGACCTCGTGATTCATATCACATTTAGGGCTCGTCAATTCCCAGCGGCTCTGGTTGTCATGTAATTGTTAGGGTCTATCACTAGTCTCTTTGGTCTCGGTTGTCACTGTCTGATAAAGGAAAATTTTGCAAATCATACGTTGATTAAGCGACATCACCCGCGCTCCAATCATATGACACTCGCAAGGCATTCCTTAATCATTTTTAGATTGGCCTTTTCGTGGTTCTAAATATTCCCTCGACAATCCTTAGATCAAAGCGTCATTTCTCATCTAAATTCCCTAGGTCCATGTACCTTGTCTCAAGTTAGCATTTCCCTTTTGGTCAGTCTACTCGAATTGATCAGATTCGAGCGAGATACGACTGAAATACATCTCTAGATTTATTTCTCATTAATGAGTCTGAAATTGACTGGAAATTAGAATGTCACAAGATCTGAACAAGGCCAACCCCAAAGACGACTTCCCACTGCCTCATATTGATGTCTTAGTGGATAGCACGGCCGGGTTCGAAAGATTTTCTTTTATGGATGGATTCTCTGGTTACAACCAAATTCGCATGAGAGAGAAAGACAAAGCTAAGACATCATTCATTACACCATAGGAGACCTTCTGCTATAATGTCATGCCATTCGACCTGAAGAATGCAAGGGCAACCAATCAAAGGGCAATGGTCACCCTATTCGACGATATGATGCACAAGGAGATAGAGGTATACATGGACGACATGATAACAAAGTCTAGATATGGGGAAGATCACGCCGCAGTGTTGAGAAAATTGTTCGAACGCCTCAAGAGGTATAAATTGAGACTAAACCCCGCCAAATGCGTATTTGGGGAAAAGTTAGGGAAGTTATTGGGATTTATGGTCAGTAACTGTGGTATCGAAATTGACCTCGCTAAAGTCCAAGCCATCCTTAAACTCAAACCTACTTCAACAACCAATGAGGCAAGAAGTTTACTAGGCCGGTTGAATTACATCGCCCGATTCATATCCCAGCTTTCGAAAACTGCCAAGCCTTTTTTCAAGCTCCTGAAGAAGAATGCTAAGGTTAAGTAGGACCTCGAATGTCAGCAAACCTTCGATGAAATCAAGGCATAACTAATTAGTCCTCCGATTTTGGTGCCTCCTACCTCGGCATCCAGTTAACTCTATGCCTCACAATTCATGAAGAATCTTTAGGCTCTTTACTTGCCCAGACAAACCCGGATGATGGAAAGGAGCGAGCCATCTATTACCTAAGCAAGAAGTTCACCACATCAGAGGCGAGATACCAAGGGGTTGAGAGAACCTGTGTTGCGTTGATTTGGGTGCTCCACAGGTTGAGGGAATATACCCTCCATCATACCATTCTGCTAGTCACGAAAAATGACCCAATCAAATATCTAATGGAGAAGCTGTCATTGGTGGGAAAATTGGCCAAATGGCAAGTGCTCCTCTCAGAATTCGATGTAAAGAGTTCAAATCAAAAATCTGTAAAGGGACGAGCCATCGCCGATATGTGTGCTAAGAACTCGCAAAGTCATGCTACCCTTGAGGAAGAGGAAGCCGAAGATTGCGTCCTGACACTTTCAGACAACAAGTGGACTATGTACTTCGATGGCGCAGTCAATTTAGCTGGGGCAGGTACCGGGACAGTCTTAATTTTCCCAAAAGGCTGGCATTACCCCCATAGCCGCCAAGTTGACTTTCCCATGCACCAATAATATGGCAGAATATGAGGCTTGTATCCTCGATTTACAAATAGCCCTCAATATGAGGATATAGAAGTTGCAGGTCTATGGAGATTCTATGTTAATCATCTTATAGACCCAGGGCGAGTGGAAAACGGGGGACTTTAAGCTCATCCCTTACCATAAATTCCTCGACAAAGTGATCAAAGAATTCGAAGTGGTTGATTTTAAATATCTGCCAAGAACGCAGAATCACTTCGCAGATGCCCTGGCCACCTTGTCCTCTATGCTTCAAGTAACAAAAGGCATAGACATCGAGCCATTGAGGATTGGCATTATCCAAGAACTCGCACACTGCATGGTAATTGAAGGAGGACACGACGATCAACCCTGGTATCATGACATCAGAAATTACTTGGCAGAAGGATAATTCCCTCCAAGGAGCCAAATAGGAGACAGAAAGTACATAACAAAAATAGCCAGCAATTTTTTCCTCAGCGGCCAAACCCTTTATAAGAAGAAGCGATTTTCTCATTGAAGAAATCCATGAGGGAGAATGCGGCTCGCACATGAATGGTCACCTTTTCGCCAAGAAACTCATGCGACTAGGTTATTACTGGATGACCTTGGAGTCAAATTACAATCAACACGTGAGGTCGTGCCATAAATACCATGTATATGGGGATAGGATCAATGCCCCTCCGACCGAGCTACACCAGATGTCTGAAGCTTGGCAATTCTCCATGTGGGGGAATATGATAGGGCCAATCAACCCCAAGACCTCGAATGGGCATCGCTTCATACTAGTGGCGATCGACTATTTTACCAAATGGATTGAGGCCACATCCTATACAAATGTCGTCGCAAAGAACGTAGCAAAATTCGTCAGGCTAGACATCATCTCGAGGTATGGGACCCCTCAGGCAGTTATGACTGACAATGGTTCAAATTTTAACAATGATACCATGGATAGCCTTCTGAATAGCTTCAACATCCAACATCTCAATTCATCACCCTACCGGCCTCAAATGAATGGAGCGGTGGAGGCGACAAACAAGAACATCAAGAAGATCTTGGCCAAGATCGCCGAAAATTATCGGGACTTGCATGAGAGGCTGCCATACGCATTAATGGCTTATCAAACCTCGATTCGAACTTCTACTAGGGCAACGCCATATTCCCTGGTATACGGTATGGAAGCAGTCTTACCAATTGAGACAGAAATCCCGTCACTTAGGATTGTATCCCAAGTCGAGCTTACAGAGGCAAAGTGGGTCCAACAACGATACGAACAATTGAACTTGATAGACGAGAAACGTCTAAAGGCAATTTTCCATGGTCAAGCGTACCAGAAGCGAGTCGCTAAATCATTTAACCGGAAGGTTCGGCCGAGAACGTTCGAGATCGACGATCTTGTTGTCAGGAAGACACTCCCGAATATGCCCCATCTTGGGGGCAAATTCACCCCAAACTATAAAGGGTCGTACATGGTTAAAAAGATCCTACCGAGAGGAGCTCTAATTCTTATGAATGCGGAAGGAGTAGAATTAGGATACCCAATAAACATTTATGTCCTTAAGAAGTATTACCCATGAGTACATCAAGACCCTCAAATCAGTCGATGACAATAAAAAAAAAAAGAAAGAAAAAATTCTGAGATCAGATTTTCCACATGTCTCCTAGTTTTCAAAATCCTTTTAGAGGGGCAAGGGTATCCAATGATAGGAGGATTAGCCTTGCTTCCTACCTTCTGATCAAAACTTGCGAAAAGTTTTCCAAGAAATTTTCTTGCTACTCGTAGGCTAATCGTTTTCATGGCATTTTAGGTTTTCCTCCCAAACATGTATAGCGAGTCTCTTAGAAATTTTCGCATACACCTCATGCATACTTGCATACATACATATGCATTTCCTCACTTTTGTAGGGAATCTCCAAGTAGAACAGCCCGTCAGAAGAAGCATGTTCTGATCACCACCTTCCCAGACAAGGAACGAGCCTCAAGAAGTGGTGTTTCAAGAAGATTGAAAGCAGTTGACAGCCCTGGTCACCCCAAAAATACATGATCGAAGATCCACTTGGAACAAACTCCCCACCGAGAGAGAATGTTGAGGCAAAGCCGTCAGGACCATTATGACAAGCCGCCAGGCACGGCTCATTGGGGCAGGATACCTTGAGAGAGATAATATCCTCAAGCATTGCAAAAGGATGAGAAACAGGAAACCACAAACAAGAGACATCCCCAGATTGGAAAGGGAATTGCAAAAAAAAAATGTGAAATAGATTAAAGCAGCTAACTGGGGCAAACTCCACTTGACCGGGGCAAGCGCCATTCAACCGGGTCAAGAGCAAGGCGGTATCTTTCCAATTTATTTCTAATCCAGAACGTACACTGACTCTTCATTTCTTATCTTGACAAGAACTCACCGCCATGATGGATAGGTAAGTATCCCTTTTCTTCCCTTTAATATTCCAAAGGATCTTCAAACCATTGGCAATCCCCCCTTCATTGGGTGGATGACATATCATCAACTCTATGTGACCACATCCGAATTGGAACACATAATCAAAAGGGAAGTTGTATCGTTCTAGTTTTCTCTAAATTCGAGAACGTATACTGACACGTTTCTTTTACACCTCTAGGGACACCCCACCACGACGGGCAAGTAAGTATCCATTTTCTATATCTCTTTGGATTTAAAATCTTCGGAAACATCTCGCTTATGTTCCGACCTTGAAAATTTTTGAAGCCATTGAGATTTCAAAGTGTTTTGAAATACTCAACAAGCTCAGGAGAATTTATGAAATTCTCGAAATCTTTTCATCTCCATTCATATTCAGAAGTTTCGGAAGTCATCCAACACATGCATTGGAACATGCATCTTGCATCAAGGATCCCAACAAAGGGACATTTTGAATGAAAGAAATGGATTTTCAAAAGGGAATATTTAAAATCGTCAAAAAGAGCACCTCAGACAATGAGAGGCAACCCATGCTCAAACACGTCCCTACACACACTTGAGAGATGAGTGAAGCAAGAATTGGAATATGAGTCGTGTTTCAGGATGTAAGGATCATTCGCAGTGGCAACTTGGATTGAAAAAATGAAGGGCATTCTTTCCTCTACCCCAAACACCACAGGTTATCCATTGTTAACCCCTTTGAATGAAGATTTCATTTCTATAACCCTGTCAAGAACCACCCCACAACGGGGCCAATCAGAAGGAATTCCAACGGCGGTATGAGGTGAATAGTTAGAAACTTTCTTGCTCGAACTAACACCAATCTTCGAGTTTTTCTTTGCATTTAAACTCATGCTGCTATTCAAGTGCTTTAGGATGACGGAAAGCGGTCGTTTCTCTATCCTACACATCCTTTGCGCAGCCCAATTAAGCCTGTGTATTTGTTTCATAAATCCTATTGGTGATCATTGCCCGTTGCGAGACAAAGACGGTGTCACCTCAAAGCAGGAGAATCTAAAAGAATCGAATTCACAAAGAATTCCTAGACCAATTCTTCAAGTGTCCGTAGGATTCCGTTTGCATGTTTGTCTAGCATAATCGTTGAAAACTCTTTTTCCAAAAAAGAAGAAGAGAAAAGGCGAGATAAAAAAAAAAGGAAGAAAAAAGGAGAGAAGAAACGAAAAAGGAAGAGTAAAAGTCAATCTTGGCATCAAAAAGCAAAGCGCCTGGTAAAAGCAAGGCCAATGCCCACTAAAATTTTTATATACTTTTGGGCCATGAAATATCTCAAAAATTTCCCAATATCCAAAATGTCAAATCCCTAGTGAAATCTACTTGTGAAAGAAAATCCCCACGGGAATCAAAATCATAAATCGTCCCCAATCTAAGCGCATTCAAATGGCGACGACACCACCCTTGAACAACAAGGGTGCTTTTTGAAGATTACTTCAAGAGGCAAAATCGGTGGTAAATTTGCAATGACCACCAACATCAAACCCCTCTCATATATTCTAAGCCAAAAACAAGCCTTTTTTAGTCTTCAATCCTCACCTACGTTACAACCCTTGAAAGTCTTTTCCGACTAAGACACTTGAATTAACGTAGAGTTTAAATTATTCTAAGCATCACTCGAGGAGGTACGAGCATGACTATTTCTCTCTTATTTTTGCAGAGTTTTTAACTTGTAAACCCGAAACAAATGATGAAGGTGTTCAATTCATTGACCTCGACTCAACCATGAGTCCCCTTTGAAAACCACGGACCAAGCTTAATATTACGGTCCCTTAAAAGTCCATTTCCGATCAATCAAAGGGTGCACACTAGGAATAGTTCCAAAACCTTGAACATAGATTCGAGAGAAAATTCGAGTGTTTCAAGATGAAAAGAAACCCCTCGAAAAATGGCGATGAGCCCTTTTTGATGAACTTACTCCAATTGGCGTTTTAACCAAACTTTTTTTATGATCTCAAATCATTCAAGATTCTCCCTAAAAGGAGCTTTGATCAGCATATCATGTTGCAAGATATTTTGGATGACTTCCTACATCATTAGCACACCCAAATGAAGTTTTGTCTAAATGAAATTTTTGACAACATTAAAACAAGATTCCCATTGTCATGGAAACTCTTTTCAAAATCAAAGAAGAAAAATCTCCTCTGCTGGTCATGGGAACCCCTTTTCAAATCAAAAAAATTCCCCGCTAACTTTGTGAAAGTCATCGTCATGGGAATCCTTTTCAAAATCAAATAAAAAAATGCCCTCTACTTGTCATAGAAACCCTTTTAAAAATCAAAGAAAAAAATCCCTTCTACTTGTCATAGAAAACCCTTTTAAAAATCATAGAAAATCCCCTCTGACGTTGAGAACTCTCGTCATGGAAACCCCTTCAAAACAAGAGAAAATCCCCTCTGACGTGGAAAACCCTCGTTATGGGAGCCTTTTCCAAACAAGAAAAATCCCCTCTGCTAGTCATGGGAACCCCTTCAAAACAAGAGAAAATCCCCTCTGACGTGGAGAACCCTCATCATGAGAACCCTTTCCAAACAAGAAAAATCCCCTATGACCCTGCTAGTCAGCGTCATGGGACTCCCTTAAGCCGACCCAAGATCGAAGCCCAAAAGGCTCGCTTGCCGTTTCGAAAACACAATGACCTTGATAAATCTTTTGTAAGTGGTACAGTTAGTAGCGGCGGAGCTGTCATCCCCCGGACCGGATCGCTAACCCTCAGCTACAAGAGATTTCTTTCCCCCAAATCCCACCAGACGGGGATCCACGACAAAGGTGTCTCAAAGTACATATCAAGTCCATAGCCCATAGCACCCGCGACTTGCTGCCTAGAGATACAATGACCACCCTCTCCGTTAGTGCACACGGTTAGCCATGCCTCGAAGCTCTCACCCTTCGGAACGGATTGCAACCGATAGCCTTGGAAAAGAAAATAAAAGCTTGGTATAGTGGATGGGAAGCTACAAAGGAAAAACATAAAACCTGGCATAGCGAATAGGAAGCTACAAAAGGAAAAATAAAAGTTAGGAATAGCGAATGAGAAGCTACGAAGAAACGAGTCTGGTATAGCTGATGGGAGACTACAAAAAAAAAAGGGTCGAGCCCATGATTTCGACCCCCCATGAGCATAACGACGAACCCCCAGACACCACAAGCAGGGCATTCAACAGATGAGCTTCAGGTATATCTCTCTCTCCCTCCGGCCCATCTTCAAATTGCCAAGGTAAACCGGGGATTAACTTGGAATTTGAGCTTTTATCAAAAGGGTCCTAAAATTCTAGTGTCATAGCATTCCTTTTCCCCAGTCAAGTCGATTAAGACTCAAGTGTCATTTTTTCTTTGAAAGCAACCTCTAAAAAGCTCACTCTCGAAGAGGGGCAGTCGTTGACACCTGATTTTTAATCACCTTTTCATTTCAATTATATTCTTAAAATTAATTAAAAATAGTAAAAAATCATAAAAATTTCAAAATCAACTTTGAAAACCTCGGCCTGGCCTTAGGAACCAACCTTGAACAAAAAAAATTGGTAATTTTTAATATTTTTTGAATTTATTTAATTATAAAAATACCCAAAATATATATATTTATAACACCTTTCATGGTCATAAAAATACACAAAAATAGTCAATCATTTTATTTTAATTCCCTTTTCAGAATGGTCACTTTAAACCTCAGAAATTCGACTTGGGTAACTATGTTCCTTCACGAGCATAAACCCGAATCTAGCATAAAAATTTCATTTTGAGTCTTTCAATTTTCAATTTTCACTTCTAATAAGCCATGACACTTGAATCTAGAGCCTTGAAGTGCAATTGAGTCAATTCAGCCTCAAATTTGATCAATTTTGACAAAAGGACTTAATTGCATAAATTTCTTTTCAATTTAGTCCCCGGTTTCGCTAATCTTCAAATTAAATCCTCTCGAGCCACAACCATGAAAATCAAACACCCCTACCCTATGATTTTCATCGTTCTGAATTCGATGGCCACCTTAATTTCGACTGATTCAATTGTTTAGACCTCCAATTAACAGAAAATTAATTTCAAATCTTTCATGAAATTTGAGGCTTTCATTCAATTTCAAGCCATTCATTCATGAAAACACCCATTTTACATGTAAAATGTGCTGGGAAACTCAATTGCGATATCAATTTTGCAAAAAATGGGCGAATTGGACCCCAATTGGATTGAAAACGCAAGACCGGATCCGCCGGGTCAAATCCAACCAGACCCGGCAAATTCGGGTCTGCAACACAGACCTCAACTCAGGTCTTCTCTCGCACGTTTTGTCATTCCTCTCGCGTAACAATGCCGATATCTCCCTATTTATCGTCTACTACACGAGATGGTAAGCTGGCGCCTGGGAATTGCGAGGAAAGGATGACTGTTGCTGAGGTCGAGTACCGTGGAGAGCTTGGGTACAAAAAGGAGAGAGAGGAGAGGAACGAATGAGGAAGGGTCCATTTATTTTCAAAGAGGAAGGAGGCCATTTGAGAAAAAAGGAGGAGAAGAAGGAAAAACACAGACACACAGGGACACAAAGAGGAAAAGCGTCACGCCCCGCGCCCCGGGCACGAGCACGCGACTCCCTGCAAGCAAATCAAATATCTCTCGTGGTCTCAAGATCCACACATAAGTCGAGAGACGTATAATATACAAAGCACGCTGAAGCAATAATGAAATAACTCCTCCGTACAAGATATGAAGTGGGACTTGGATAGCGTAAATACTGTCATACATGATATCCAACTGTTCATACAGATACAAAACTGCTAAATCCGCTAACATGGGGGACGGGGTAAGTACACAAAAGGGATCCATCATCAACAACCAACTCTTAAACAGGGTCAGGGTCGCCATTCAAAAAACCGACTGACAAGCTGGGAACTCCTAAAACGAGCTGTTAGAGTCCCCGGTCTCCTCTGCGTCATCCGTGGGCTCGTACTTCGAAAAGGTCTCAAAGTGAACCTCTATGGTATCCTCCATGGTCTCCTCAGCAGATGGCTCCACGAGAAACTCCTCAGTCGCCTCGACCACGATAACCTCCTCCTCCGTGTCCTCTAAGGTCGAGGTCCTCTCTGGTCCATTCCTTGAACCGGCAACTGACCCTTCAGCCTGGTCTAAGTCTCGAGTGGGGTGGCACCAACTAGGGACAACTCCCTGGGGCACCTCATTGGGCTTTAGCGGCCCGGTAGACACATCCCCGACCTTTCTAAACCGGGCCTCATACTTGTGAGGCTTCCAACTAGTACTACCCTCATTTACCCAAACTACGGTACACTTCCTGATATAAATGGCTCCCCACCCATCAGGGAACTCATCAAAATAGGTGGACATCTCCTTAGGGTCACCAAAACGGATAGGCCACATCTTTAAGGCCTAGCATTGGTCAAAAAAAAAAAAAGGGTCCCCAACGGGGTCAGATTCACATCTCAGTAAGGTGGGTCCTAATCCTAGGTTAAGTCGACCATCCACTCAGACAGTCATAAAAATCAACATTTCACACAAACAGACATAAGAGGCAATTCAAGTATCAATACAACACACAATGCCAGACATGCATTCGTAGCATCATAACACATTCAGATGATCATGCACGAATCACCATGCCACATCATCACTTCCACCCTTCACACCTGCCTCAATCTCATGCCCGCGTTTAGAACGCATCAGGCTCGATCCATCGTAAACGCATCAAACCGTCATTGACAACTCCCGTAAATGCATCAGGTTTCAATGATACTCCAGGCCAGTGTTGACACATCACATCTCCATCCCGCGTAAACGCATCATGACCGTGGCCATCTCAACCCCGCGTCTTATACGCATCAAGGTGCCACACAACTCCAACCCCGCACCTCGGCGCCTCAGGTTAACCATCACACCACCCCGCGTCTCATACGCATCAGGGTCTTGCCTCATCTCCGTCATGTCACAATCACAAATCGTGCACACAATGCCAAGTGCAACTCATGCATAAAAAATGCATCCATGGCATGCAAGACGATTCAATCAACGTGCAAACAAGGTAGCCAATTCAAATCACGAATATTAGCACACATGCAATGCTTTATATCGTCCTAAGACGCACAAGGAACAATCTCATAAAAACCTTTCAAGAATCACCCAAAATTTACTCGACTCGCCCAATCGAGTCCAATCTTCCAATCTTAGGTTTAGAGTTCCCTTACCTTAAGCTTGATTCCACAAAAATCCTCTCCTCAAGCTCTCGACAATTCGGTCTCAATGGTCCAAGAACAAACCCACCGTGCAACCTAGAAAAATCCAACCAATTGTCAATTTCTCTTGTCCAATTCACCCATCCATGAACCACCAACATTAATAACACATTCCTCAACATCTTAACATGTCTCATTGATGAATTTGAGACTCAAAACCAACAGCCAACAGCCTCCACAAAATCAGTTTACACAGAACCGAACCGGGCTATGTTCGGTTCTGTGTAAACCGAGCATATCCATCCCTTAACCTACTCTAATTCCACCATTTAATCACTAACCTACTTGCTAACATGTCTATCTAAGGGTCTAAGAGGCTCACCAAAGATTTAAAGCTGAGTCGTCGCCGGAATTCTTTCAAAAGTCGCCGGTTCCTTCAAGACTGCAGACCGACAGTTTCTGTCCAACAATCACAAGACCCATTTGGGGTCAAAACTTCATCAAATTGACCTCAACTTTTTACCACAAATCACTCTATAAGTCCCCTAAAACTCCACAAAATTTGATCGCAAGACTCCAATGTTTCGAGGTTCTAAGAGGTCAGAATCGCTGCCTACCTCAGATTGTGTCGGTTTCCGTCAGCTTCCGGGAGAATGGCTGGCCGGAGCTCTTCGATGGGTCAATCGACGTGCTTTTACTTCAAGGACGTCGGCAAGAGGCTGAGCTAGGTGTGGATGGTCGGTCGGAATCCAGGCGGTGGCCGAAGAGGGTCGTCGGGACGGGCGAACGACGGCACAGAAACCTGTTGGCGAGTGGCAAAAAGGAGAGGAAGAAGAAGAAGAAGTCTTGGTGCTTTGGGGTGGTGATTGGCCAGCCAAGAGGAAAGAGAAGAGGGCTATATTCAATCCTCGAAGTCAAAGATTAAATGGTGGTTGACAAAAAGTGGACATGACCACTTTTTAGCTAATCTAGTGACACTTGTCATAAGTGTCAATCAAGGTAATTCAATGGCCATAATCTTTTCAAATTTCGATGGCTCTTGGGGTGGTTGAAAGACCAAAATGCCCTCCTTCAATTGCATAAGCAAGGCTAAAGCTCTGAGGGGCAAAATGGTAATTTTACCCCCGACGTCCAGAACGTCGTTTTTCTCGTTCCAATATTCTTCGATAAGGCGACGGCCAATCCAAACATGACGTTGGAATTCTTGATTCTCCATTTTCAATTTTCAAGAGTCATTTCTGATTATTTTCTCTATCAGACGTGGTTTCAGCTTATCCCTAACCGATGGGCGACTTTTGCAGACTTTACACGTATCGACCATGTGATTCAAATCACATTTAGGGCTTGTCAATTCGCAGCGACTTTAGTTGTCATGTAATTGTGAGGGTCTATCACTAGTTCCTATGATTTCAATCGTCACTATCTGATTTAGGAAATATTTTGCAAATTATACATTGGTTAAGCGGTATCACCCGCGCTCCAATCGTATAACACTAGCAAGGCATTCCTTAATCATTCTTAGATCGACCTTTTATGGTTATAAATGTCCCCTCGACAATCCTTATGGTCTAAGCGTCATTTCTTATTCGAATTCCCTAGGTCCACGTACCTCGTCTCGCGTTAGCCTTTCCCTTTTGGTCAATCTACTCGAATTGATCAGATTCGAGCGAGATATTACTAAAACACATTGCTAGATATACTTCTCATTAATGAGTCTGGAAATGACTGGGAAATCAGAATGTCACAACTCTTCCCCCTTACAAAAATTTTGTCCCCGAAATTTACATCTAACTTAATTACTCAAATAAATGGGGGTGTTGTCACCTCATCGTCTCTTCGTTTTTCCATGTGGCGCCTTCAGTTCCATGGTGCCCCCATACGACTTTGACCAATGGAATCGTCTTATTCCTTAGAGTTTGCTCCTTCCGGTCTTTGATCCTAATCGGCTTCTCCACATAGGATACCCGATCGTCCACTTCTATGACCTCATAATCCAGCACATGTGTCGAATTTGGTTCTTATTTCCGTAGCTTTGACACATGGAAGACATTATGCACCTGGGATAGATTAGGCGGCAAGGCAAGCCTGTATGCCAAGGTTCCAATCCTCTCCAGTATCTCGAACGGGCCTACATACCTTGGGCTCAGTTTTCCTTTCTTTTCAAATAGCGATAATCCCCTCATCGGCGACACCTTGAGGAAGACATGATCACCTACTTGAAATTCCAAAGGCTTACGCCGCTTATCAGCATAACTCTTCTGACGACTCTATGCCGTCTTCAGTCTATCCCGAATTAATTTCACTGCTTCCACCGATTGCTCTACCAACTCTAGGCCTGTGATACTTCTTTCTCCAACCTCATCCCAGCAAAATGGGGTTCTGCAAGCCCTTCTATAGAGCGCTTCAAATGGTGCCATCTGGACACTCTGCTGGTAGCTATTATTGTACGGGAATTCCACCAAATGTAGCTGATCCTCCCATCCACCTTTAAAATCTAGGGCGCATGCTCGGAGCATATCCTCAAGCGACTGAATCGTCCTTTCCGACTATCCGTCTGTCTGTGGATGGTATGCCATGCTAAACTGCAGTCGGGTTCCCATGGCTTCTTGAAGACTCTTCCAAAAGTTTGTCATGAACTTAGGATCTCTATCCGAGGTAATCATCACAGGCACTCCATGTAGTCTCACAATCTGCCTCATGTATAACTCGGCATATCTATCCATTGCGAAATCCTTTCGCACAGGAATGAAGTGGGTAGACTTGGTCAATTTGCCCACGACAACCCATATAGAGTCGTGACATCTCTAGCTCCTCGGGAATCCCATCACAAAATCCATAGTTATATGCTCCCACTTCCATTCTGGAATCTCCAGCAGTTATAATAGTCCTCCAGGCTTACGGTGCTGCGCTTTCACTTGCTGGCATGTCAAACACTTAGCCACATATTTCGCCACATCCACCTTCATTCCGTTCCACCAATAGTGCTGTCGCAAGTTCTGATACATTTTCGTACTTCCAGGGTGGATACTATAATTGCTCCTATGAGCCTCTGACAAAATCATTTCCCGGAGCCCTTCATCTTTTGGCACCCACAGTCGTCTTTAGAACTTCAAAATTCCATCCTCTGACACCTGAAATTCTGGTTTTCTCTTCGTCACGTCCATCTCCAGGATTTTTTGAATTTCTGGGTCCGTAGACTGTAAGGTATTTATCCTATCCTAGACCTCAGGTTCTACTCTCAATGTAGTGTAGCTATCAGACTGGACAACTGGCAGATTTCCAACCTGAACTCAGGATCTCTCAAATCCTCAATCATCGACCATCACTTTACTAGCAGACAGGCGATGCTTGATTTTCGGCTAAGCGCATCTGCAACTTTATTTGCTTTCCCAAGGTGATACAGTATATCACAATCATAGTCTTTGAGCAGCTCCATCCATCGACGCTGCCTCATATTCAGCTCTTTCTGGGAAAATAGATACTTTAAGCTCTGATGATCGGTATAAATCTGAAACTTCTCGTCACACAGATAGTGTCTCCAGATCTTCAGAGCAAATATGATCACTGCTAATTCTAGATCATGCGTTAGGTAGTTCATTTCATATGGCCTCAACTATCGGGATACATAGGCCACTACTCTTCCATGCTGCATCAATACACAGCCCAGTCCTTTCAGCAAAGCATCGCTATAAATCTCATAGCCTCCCGGTCTTGATGGAATTGTCAACACCGGTGCGGTCGTCAACCAATGCTTAAGTTCTCGAAAACTGCTTTCACACTTGTCTGTCCATTCAAACCTTGTTTCCTTCTTTGTCAACCTCGTCAATGGGATGGCTATGGATGAGAATTTCTCCACAAAACGTCTGTAATACCCGGCCAATCCCAAGAAACTTCTAACTTCAGTGATCGTAGTAGGCCTAGGCCAATTGGTTACCGCTTCGATCTTTGCAAAATACACTGCGATTCCTTCTCCAGATACCACATAACCAAGAATGCTACCCTATTCAGCCAAAACTCACATTTGCTTAACTTCGCGTATAGCGAGTGCTCCCTCAGGGTCTGTAGGACAATCCTTAGGTGCTCTTCATGTTTCGCGTCACTCCTCGAGTAAATCAAAATATCGTCAATAAAGACTATGACAAATCTGTCCAGGAATTCCTTAAATACTCAGTGCATCAAATCCATGAATGCGGCTGGAGCATTGGTTAATTCAAAAGGCATCACTGTAAACTCATAGTAACCATACATCGCCCTAAAAGCAGTCTTAGATATGTTTTCCTTCTTGATCCTCAACTGGTGATACCCGGTCCTCAGATCACTCTTTGAGAACATCGCCGCTCCTTGCAGCTGATCAAACAGATCATCAATCCTCGGTAGTTGATACTTGTTCTTCACTGTTACCTGGTTTAGCTGCCGATAGTCAATGCATAGACGCAAAAAACCCATCCTTCTTCCTTACTAATAGCACCGGCACTCCCAACGGCGAAGCATTAGGTCGGATAAATCCTTTATCCAGCAATTCCTGCATCTGCACATTTAACTCTTTCAATTCTGACAGGGACATTCTATAAGGTGCTTTCGAGATCGGCTCCATTCCAGGAGCTAACTCGATCACGAATTCTATCTCTCGCTCAGGTGGCAATCCTGACAACTCTTGGGGAAATACGTCAGGAAATTCACGCACTACCGAGATACTCTCTAATTTTGGCTCTTTGGTAGTCGTGTCCATTACTGTCACTAAGTATGCCTGACACCTTTCAGACATCAACTTTGTCACTTCAAGAGATGAGGCTAAAGGAATCAAGATTCCTCCTCGACTTCCTACTAATTCAAAGCTAGGGCGGCCTTCAGGGTAAAAGCGAAATGTCCTACTACCACAATCTACCACTGTCCCCTGCTTACCCAGCCAATCCATTCCTATGATCACATCAAAATCATACATGGGTAATACAGCTAGGTCAATACTCCCCTTACTCCCTCCAATCATGATTTCACAATCAGCACAGCCTAATGAAACCAATATGTTATCCTTTAATGAAGTGGCAACATGCAGAGTTATATTCAACGATTTTAACTTCATACCCACCAATTCAGCAAACTGAGCAGACACAAATGAATGCGTGGCACCAGGATCAAACAATGCATATGCAGCTTGGTCACACAAGTAAATCGTATCTGTGACCACACTTGGCGCTTCCTCCGCCTCTCTACGGGCTACTGCATATACTCTTCCCTGAGCCGGCGGTCGATTCTCTCGATCTGGGGAGTGGCAATCGACGGTCCAGCTTGCGGTCTCTGTCCTTGAAGTAGACTCGCCGAAGCTTGGTTTGGGCACGTCCTCATTTGGTGGCCCATTTGGCCACACTTAAAGCAAGCTCCAGTCCTTATCGAGCATGGCCCATTTCCATGCCTTCTGCCACAAAGGCGGCAGCTCCTGTTCGTGGGATTCTGCTGCTTCACGATATTTTTCCTTACTGGAGACACAAAACGCCTATTGCCTGCCATCGGTCTCTTGCCCATCTGGCGGTTGTCTCTAAACGGGGTAAACCGCGATCCAGTTACGGTATTCTTCTCTTTCGAGTCCCTTTCAATCATCTGGCCCCGCTCATAGATCTCCTTATAAGTCCTCAGATTTAGGGCGATCATCAAACTGCGAAGCTCGGGCCTCAAACCGTCCCTAAATCTCCGTGCTTTCTCTTGGGGATCCTCTACAGATCGAGGTGCGTACCTTGATAATCTAAAGAACTCAGCCTCATACCGGTATACTGTTAGCTGGTTCTGACGCAACTGTAAGAAATCTACCTGCTTCCTTTCCCTGGCCGTCTCCGAGAAATACTTATCGTTGAACGCCGTCTAAAAGGCTTCCCAGGTCATGGCTGTTCCTTCAGGGAAAACACCATTCTTGGTGGCGGCCCACCAGTCATTTGCAGTACCCTCCAGCTGGTGCAGCACCTTCTCTTCGTCTGTGCATCTCAGCACTCCAAAGGCTTTCTCCAACTTCTCAATCTGCTTGGGTGCTAGCTCGGGATCTCCAGTCCCATCAAACTGGGTCGACTTCAGCTTTATGAATTGTTCCACTTGTTGACCCATCTGTCTGGCCATGACGATTTCTTCCTGGGCATTCACTGTCTCATTGCCATGGTTAAGTTAACCCTAGCTTCCATTGCCACCGTTGTTGTCGTTGACGGCAGCTATGGTGGCTCCTACCGTCTGGGCTATGGCAGCATCCCGATCCTGGGTCTGTCTGTCAATAAGGTCACCAATTCTCTCCAGTGCCCTCAGCACGCCATCCATCCTTGGATCCTCCGCTACAGGCGGCCTCGAGCTAGAGGCTCCACCTCTAGGTCTTCCAGATCTCCTAGATGGATTGCTCATCTTTATCCCCTTTTACTGAACCTGGTCCACCACAAGTTCAGCAAGGAGTTAGTAACTCACTCAATCATCCAAGTCCAGGGCTACCCTCTATACCTTAACAGAAACAGTTACAACACAACAGTCCTTTCACACAATAACTTCTACAAACATTTCAACAAATAGCTCGTGGTCATTCCTTAGTTCCGTTTACTTCAACGGTTCACTAAAACCAACCATACTCATTCATTCAACAGGTCAAAGTCCAAAAATGACTTCTAGCACCAAGCAGGGAACTTAATCCTTATGCCTTACCACAACCCTGCCAAGGCCAAATGCCAATCATAAATGTCAAGTCACATGCTATGCACCCCATGACTTATCCTCACTAGTCTCTTAAGGTCTCCCTAACCGTCCAAGCCCCAACTTAATACTTCTTATTACTCCAATCCTCAACCAACTTTGGATCGAGCTAACCTTGCTCTGATACCAAATCAAACGGGGATGTCACGCCCCGCACCCTGGACTCGAGCACGCGACCCCCTACAAGCAAACCAAATATCTCTCGTGGTCTCAAGATCCACACATAAGTCAAGAGACGTATAATATACAAAGCATGAGGAAGCAATAATGAAATAACTCCTCCGTACAAGATATGAAGTAGGACCTAGATAGCGCAAATACTATCATACATGATATTCGACTGTTCATATAGATACAGAACTACTAAATCTGCTAACATGGGGGACGGGGTAAGTACACAAAAGGGATCCATCATCAACAACCAACTCTTAAACAGGGTCAGGGTCGCCATTCAAAAGACCGAATGACAAGCTGGGAACTCCTAAGACGAGCTGTTGGAGTCCCCGGCCTCCTCTGCGTCTCCGTAGACTCGTACTCCTAAAAGGTCTCAAAGCAAACCTCTATGGTATCCTCCATAGTCTCCTCAGCAGATGGCTCCATGAGATCCTCCTTAGTCGCATCGACCACGATAACCTCCTCCTCCGTGTCCTCCAAGGTCGGGGTCCTCTCCGGTCCATTCCTCGAACCGGCAACTAACCCCTCAGCCTGGTCTAAGTCTCGGGTGGGGTGGCACCAACGAGGGACAACTTCCTGGGGCACCTCATTAGGCTTCAGCGGCCTAGTAGACACATCCCCGATCTTTCTGAACCAAGCCTCATACCTGTGAGGCTTCCAACTAGTAATACCATCGTCTACCCAAACTACGGTACACTTCCTGACGTAAATGGTTCCCTGCCCGTCAGGAAACTCATCAAAATAGGTAGACATCTCATTGGAGTCACCAAAACGAATAGGCCACATCTTCAAGGCCTAAGATCTGTAAAAAAAAAAAGTCCTTAACGGGGTGAGATTCACATTTCAGTAAGGTGGGTCCTAAACCTAGGTTAGGCCAATCGTCCACTCAGGCAGTCATAAAGATCAACATTTCACACAGCCAGACATAAGAGGCAATTCAAGTATCAATACAACACACAATGTCGGGCACGCATTCATAGCATCATAACACATCCAGATGATCATGCACGAATCACATGCCACATCATCACTTCCACCCTTAACACCTGCCTCAATCTCATGCCCGCATTTAGAACGCATCAGGCTTGGTCCGCGTAAACGCATCAGACTGTCATTGACAACCCACGTAAACGCATCAAGTTTTAATGATACTCCAGGCCAGTGTCGACACGTCACATCTCCGTCCCGCGTAAACGCATCAGGACCGTGGTCATCTCAACCTCGCTTCTCATACGCATCAGGGTGCCACACAACTCCAACCCCACGCCTCAATGCCTCAGGTTAACCATCACACCACCCCGCGTCTCATACGCATCAGGGTCTCACCTCATCTCCGTCATGCCACAATCACAAATCGTGCACACAATGCCAAGTGCAACTCATGCATAAACAATGCATCTATGGCATGCAAGACGATTCAATCAACGTGCAAACAAGGTAGCCAATTCAAAGCACGAATATTAGCACACATGCAATCCTCTATACCGTCCTAAGACGCACAAGGAACAATCTCATAAAAACATTTCAAGAATCACCCAAAATTTACTCGACTCACTCAATCGAGTCCAATCTTCCTACTTAGGTTTAGGGTTCCCTTGCCTTAAACTTGATGCAGCAAAAATTCTCTCCTCAAGCCCTCAACAATTCGGTCTCAATGGTCCAAGAACAAACCCACCGTGCAACCTAGGAAAATCTAACCAATTGTCAATTTCTCTTGTCTAATTCACCCATCCATGAACCAACCTTAATAACACATTACTCAACATCCTAACATGTCTCATTGATGAATTTGGGACTCAAAACCAACAGCCAATAGCCTCTACAGAACCGGTTTACACAGAACCAAATCGGGCTATGTTCGGTTCTGTGTAAACCGAGCATATCCAACCCTTAACCTACTCCAATTCTATCATTTAATCACTAACCTACTTGCTAACATGTCTATCTAAGGGTTTGAGAGGCTCACTGAAGATTTGAAGCTGAGTCGTCGCCGGAATTCCTTCGAAAGTCGCCGATTCCTTCAAGACTGTAAACCGGCAGTTTCTGTCCAACAATCACAAGACTCATTTGGGGTCAAAACTTCATCAAATTAACCTTAAATTTTTATCACAAATCACTCTATAAGTCCCCTAGAACTCCACAAAATTTGATCGCAAGACTCCAACATTTCGAGGTTCTAAGAGGTCAGAATCGCTGCCTACCTCAGATTGTGTCGGTTTCCGTCGGCTTCCGGGAGAATGGCTGGCCGGAGCTCTTCGATGGGTCAATCAACGCGCTTCCACTTCGAGGACGTCGGCAAGAGTCTGAGCTAGGAGTGGATGGTCGGCCGAAGTCTAGAAGTAGCCGGAGGGGGTCGTCGGGACAGGCGAACGGCAGCACAGAAACCTGTCGACGAGTGGCAGAAAGGAGAGGAAGAAGAAGAAGAAGTCTTGGTGCTTTGGGGTGGTGATTGGCCGGCCAAGAGGAAAGAGAAGAGGGCTATATTCAATCCTCAAAGTCAAAGGTTGAATGGTGGTTGGCAAAAAGTGGACATGACCACTCTTTAGCTAATCTAGTGACACTTGTCCTAAATGTCAATCAAGGTGATCCATTGGCCATAATCTCTTCAAATTTTCGGTGGCTCTTGGGTGGTTGAAAGGCCAAAATGCCCTCCTTCTATTGCATAAGCAAGGCTAAAAGCTCTAAGGGGCAAAATGGTAATTTTACCCTCGACGTCCAAAACGTCATTTTTCTCGTTCTAATATTCTTCGATAAGGTGACGGTCAATCCAAACATGACGTTGGAATTCTTAATTCTCTATTTTCAATTTTCAAGACTCGTTTCTAATTATTTTCTTTATCAGACATGGTTCCAGCCTATCCCGAACCGACGGGCGATTTTTGCAGACTTTACGCGTCTCGATCCTGTGATTCATATCACATTTAGGGCTCGTCAATTCGTGGCGACTTTGGTTGTCATGTAATTATGAGGGTCTATCACTAGTTCCTATGGTCTCGATCGTCACTGTCCGATTTAGGGAAAATTTGCAAATTATACGTTGGTTAAGCGGCATCACCAGTGTTCCAATCGTATAACCCTAGCAAGGCATTCCTTAATCGTTCTTAGATCGGTCTTTTATGGTTATAAATGTTCCCTCGACAATCCTTATGGTCTAAGCACCATTTCCTATTAGAATTCCCCAGGTCCACGTACCTCGTCTCGCGTTAACCTTTCCCTTTTGGTCAGTCCACTCGAGTTGATCAGATTCAAAAGAGATATTACTGAAATACATCGCTAGACATACTTCTCATTAATGAGTCTGAAAATGAATGGGAAATCAGAATGCCACAAAAAGAGAGAGCAGAAAAAGAGAAAGAGACAGAGAGCAAGAGAAGGAGGGCCATCGCCGAAGCTCCGACGTTCAAAAAAACATAGCAAAGCCGAAGGTTCAAGAGTGAGAGTGGGAGAGAAAACCGAACCAGTTCAATGTCCTACTCAATTCCAACGCCTCTACCCCGACTCTTGTGACGTTCCAAAACCTCCACAGTCGGTGACACACTCGATATAGGTCGGTTTTCACCCATGCCACTTCCCCTGTTTTGGTACATACTGTGCATTCGGCTCGACTTGGTTCTTGACCAAACCGAGCCGAACCAAATGCATACCGACGTCTCTTCCCTTCCCTTTAATCACGTATGAATGTTGATTTACTTCGATATCGCCCGTTGATCCTCGTGTTTGAGCCGAAACATTGATTTTTCGAACGCCCCCAACATATTCGATGAAATGTCTCCTAACCATTTACAAGTTTTCGCTCCCGGTCATGTGTTACTTGAGTGATTCTTGCCTATTTGTTGCTTTAAATTAGTCCTAGAGCCGACTTTAAGCTCTGTTTGGCCTTTATTTTGCATTAACCTGCGCTGGAAATGTGGACATGACCATTACCGCTCTCGGCCTGGACCGAGAGCTCAACGGAGGAGTCTGCGCAATTGCTGAGCTCCCAGCGAGCTCAGGTAAGCCTCTCCACCTCCTATGGATGCTGTCTGAATGAATGAACCCCAGGTTTGAACAAAAAAAAATATCTTCAATTTTGCTCGCCGGAACCGGTTTCGTGGAGGTTCGGTTCGCCGGTTTTCAGCATGTTATTGGCCGTGAATCTAACATATGTGAATGTGGGATGTCTAGGGAATCGAATGGTTTAAAAATGAGCAAAAACGATGGTGATTTAGGCTCGCTTCGTATTTTCCGGCAAGAATTCCGGCGACCTCGCCAGGATAATAATTGTTTAGGCGAGGCGCCGGTCGTCTTCTCTAGCGAGGGGGTCCGATCAACGGGTCGAAGGGGCTGACATGGCTTGCCACTTGGGCGGCCACGCCAGCTCGGTGGGCCCGGCTGAGCTTTTTAAACAAAACCCAGATCGGACTGCCGTGGGCGTGTCACGTGTTGCGAATTGGTGATTTTTGAAAATTAAATAAATGATTTTATATTAATAAATGGATTTTCAAACAAAAAAAATTGATCTAACGGCCGTAGATTGGCCACGTGTTGCGCTCTCGGCTTTTCAAAATTAATAAAAGATTTTTCATGATAAGAGAAAATCATTTCCGAAATTTTTTTAAAAAATAATTTAAAAAAAATCGAACGGTCCAAATCATGCCAAGTGGCACTCAGCCAGCCGTCCGATCGAGCATTTTCCCAAAAAAATATTAAAATATTGATCGGACGCACCAGAGGGCGCCACGTGGTGAGGTTGAGACCGTCCAATGGTTTTTATTTTCAGAATATTTGGATGAATTAGAAAATTGATTAAAAAATAGAAAATTTTTGAAAAATCCAAAACGGTGTCATTTTTAGACCGGGTTTCGACCCGTATGGTCGGGCCAGGTTCGACCCGGCTCGAAAATATTTTTTAATAATTAAAAATTTTAGAAAATAAAAAAAAATCGAAAATTCATAAAAAAAAATGGAAAAATCATTAAAAATTCAGAAAAATTGGAAAGATCCCCAAAAATCCTAAAAAAATTCCTAAAAATAGGAAATGGCCAAAATCAACTGATCACGACCTATTTCAAGTGTTTAGTCCCCGAGCCTTTCCCAAAATGACGATTTTGCCCTTTCGGCAAATCGTCTCCCAAAAATTCCAAAAAATTATTAAAAATAGGAAATGGCTAAAATCAACTAGCCATGAACTATTTCGAGTGTTCAGTCCCTGAACTATTTTCAAAATAACGATTTCTCCCTTTTGGTAAATAGTCTCCCAAAAATCCCAAAAAAAATCTTAAAAATAGGAAATTGCCATGATCAACGGGCCATGGACTGTTTTAGACAGTTAGACTTCTAAACCCTTTGAAAAGAGATGACCTCGCCTTTCGAGCAAATCATCCCCAAATCTTCCCATTTTATCCTTGGCCTTAAATCACACTTTCCCTAAGTCTTCAGGCTATATTAGGAGGCCTTTGATTTGAATTGATATACATTAACGTGATTAATTTATGCACTTGATTGCGCTTCCATTATATTGATTGTGATTGATAGGACTAGTCTTTCAATCTACATGAAACCCTGAATTAGACTTACCTCACTCAAAATTTCGCCTACATGGAATCTTAATTAGGAAAATCACTCACGTTAGGTACCGAAAGGAGTTGGTAATGACATCAACGTAACCAAGTCCCCAAACCCAGAATCTGTGGTTTCGAAGAACTAATCGATCTCTCACAAGCGATTAGTGAGGTTTCCGGTCCACCTTCCAAAAAGGACCGGTGGCAACTCCAAATGCATGCACACATAGCACATGCCACCATGACCATACCAAGGTCGAATCCAATCGACTATTATCGTCAAAAAATCTTTAAATTTACTCCGTCGCGATTTGGTATGGACTTGGGAGGGCCCACACCGATCAAGCCTGCAATCCACATTTCATAGTGGTGGGGGGCCCGATCGGTAATCCGTTAGCTCGAAAAAAAAAACGGGTCGCAACACCTTGGCAATGGCTATTTCTCTTCTTTTTTCTAATCGCCATTTTCCACGGTTCGGAACTAGTCCAGAATCTCTGGTTCCGATTTAAAACCGTCGGCTTGGTCAACGAGCCGGTTCCGAGTTTAACCCAAGCCGGTTCCAAGTCGATTCTGGGCTCAACCCGGCCAGTGGCCATGACTAGATAAAGGTACATAGGATTGCTTATGTTCATGGTAGAAAACTGTTTTTTTTTCCTCAAATAACAAGTTTTTGAGATAATAATAAAATAACAATTAACTATGAATTATATTTCTAATTTCATTTTTTTTACTTTATGTATTATATAAATATATATACACACACACTTCATATCTAGATCATTACATATTTTAGTTACGGTATTATAGTATATTATTTAATAAAAATTATATTAAGAAATGTTGGAATTGAATAAAAATAAAAAAAGAGATATAAAAAATAAGTAAATAAAAGAATCCATATTTTAATTAAACAAATTCGAACTTGAAAATGACTTTTTGAAAGTGGTGAGAGAAGCAAAAATTTTTATAATTGCAAATGTGAGTTATCATATTTTCTCCCTCTTCTAGAGTTATAGTGAATTATGAGAGATTCTTATGATCACCAATCAATGAACATTAATGATATGAATATATATAGCTTTATTATTGTGATTCACTAAACAATGAATAGGTTATAACAAAATCCCTATATTTCATATCATATCCTATTCAATCATATCTTGCCTATAAATTAAGACAATCAAACGCAGAATTAAAGCTTCTCTAAGCTTAACGAAACTCAATAAATACTTTTGTCCCACTTCTGTTATCTTCACCAATCATTTACTAGTGACGTGTCAAATTGCTATTGGTTGTTTATGCTAAGAGTGCACAATAGAAACCCGATACATTTGGGGAGATGGCAAAAGAAGAGCTCAAGTGCAAACCCATCAACATATCATACCGAACCCACTTTCACCAAAAAACTTAAATCAATGAGTTACGAGTCAGCTGGAATTAGACCTTTCAAAATGTGTCATAAACCTATATATAACGGGTTGAGTTGATATATTGATTAATTATATTCAATAAATATGTCATAAGTTAGTTTAAACGTAATATGAGTATTAAATGAGGCATAAAATGATCATACATGGATTTACAATTTCCCACCAATCCACCTCTATGAATCTTTTTTAATTTTCTCCTGCCCTCATTCGATCTGACACTTACTCACTCCGCACTTTTACCTGAGTTTGGGTATGAATTTTCCTTGATTGGGTTAAATATGAAAGTATTTCGCGAATATGGGTTGGGTCAGTTCGGATATTAATTGTGTATGTATCCCTAGACTTTGTATAGCATGAAAACGGATTAAATGAGTCTATTTGGATTGGATCATTTCTCGACCCGAGCCACCCGTTTGATGAGTGCAACTGAGATATATTAACTTACCCTTTTAACACAACTCACTCATGTCCCAAAGAGTTGAACACTATCCACTTGCTGAGGGGCCACTTACATCGCTTAGTAAACTAGTTTAGCAGATCAGCCTCACTGAATCTGGGATTGCTTGCGTGCAAACAGATGGTGAAAAGGTCAAGGCACTGGTCTGGCTGGGCTCATTTTGGGTATTAGTTGGGCTTCATTTTCGAATCCATTTTCTCCCCGCGATCCCTACCCTTTTAATTGTCCTACTCAAATAAGAGCCCCCAAGGGCTTTTGCTAAGGTAAAATTTAGGGGCGTGCAGTTTTAGATCTGGTCTAGTACTTCCCATGAACCGAACCGGTTCGATTCTTGGGCGATAGATTATTAGTAAGGGCGAGCACCACAGACTTTAATTTTAATATATTAATTACAATTTGGTTAGCATTTACAGAATACTTAAAAAAAATAACCGGTGGATTACTAATTTTATATTGCAAAAGTAATAAAAATAATTGATCTAGTCCAAATGATCCAATTCGATCTGGTCCGAACGATTCCGATTTTGGTCAACGCCTCTTGCTCGCCTCTTGCTCACCCCTAGTAAAAGTTGCCTTTAATTCTTCCATTATTATAGAAGTTAGTACTGAGAGACTCTTGGCACTGGCACTATTGCCGTGACTCTGAACTCCATCTTCACTCCTCGTGTTCATTTAAGAGTGTGATGGTGGCTGCTATAATGCTCAGCTCTTTCATTGCATCATTCTGTTCCTCTGCTTCTACATCATCTACTGGTCAACAAAGGTTCTGAGCATTCAACTGGAACAAACATATCCACAACATTGTCAGTTTAATAGTCTTTAACTTGTGCATAAGGGCTCTGACGTACGTGTTCTTCTCCTCCATCAACATCCTCACAGCCTGCGCCACTAATGCTGACCAAATGAGTATCAAGCCGACCGACACTTCGAACGCTTTCCGCCAGAATCGTTATTCTCGGGCACGAAGGAATAGACCGAGGCATCACATGCTACGGGAGGAGAGCGGTTCAGACGCGATTGTTCTAAGTGATAACGCTAGCTCCCACATGCGATGCCATGCCAGACTCGTGTCTTCAAAGAAAAGCATCATCCTGATCTCCATGGGAGAGTCAGATGCAGTGATGGGTCAGTGAAGTGTGCCTGATGTTTCGCTTTCGAGCTTCATTCGCTTGCTTCAGGACGATTGGGGGAGGCATCAGATGAAACAGGTGCATCAGAGGGACTTTTCCGAAGGGGGCCATTCGTCTTTCGCCGGAAAGACAGAAACTGCAATATTAAATGATGCAGTGAAATGGACCATGTGTGCGTCATTCCTGCTCGCGCATCGAACTACATTATGCCCATACGATACACCCGTACGAACCCACCACCCATAAATTTCTCATTTAAAGTCCTAACACCACCTTAGCTAACTTTTCGGTCTCGGGTTCTCTCCCATGTCCTTCATGCCCGATAATACCGCGAATCATGTCGCAGTGGCCCCTTCTCCGGAAAACAACCAAAAAAAAAAATGACAAAAAGTGAAACTTTTCAAGAAGATATCTGGTTTTTTTCCCGTGTCGGACAGCATGAACAAGTAGATGCTGTTCTGTCCGTGAACTTGCAAGTCCTCGTTCTTGTCTTTCTGGGTTCTGTCAAGATGGTACTCAATAACTTCCTCCTCGACAGCTGTTTTTCGTTTTGAGCTGAGCGGAGTTGGATTGGAGATCTCATTTGAACTCTCTTGATTATTCATCAACGCCTGCGTCTCCACTAGCACGTCAGCTTCATTTACATGCATTTTCAGATCAAGAAAGAGTTGCAAACTGAACCCCTTTGAGCGCCCACCACCTTTTTTCCCTTTCGCTTGAGTCACATGACTTTTCAATCGATCACTAAGTTACCCGGTGTCATTTTGTCCGACCTTTTACATGGTTTTTCGAAGATTCAGAACGGCCATTCAATGCCACAGTGACCACCTCTGCATAAAGAACACTTCAAAGGACAATCATAGGGCCTTCTTTAGGCCCTTCCTTCCCCCTCTTGTCTCGTTCTCTCTCTCTCTCTCTGTCATCAATAAATCCAATTAATCTTTCTAAAAATCTTTCATAAATATGTTGTAATCCACCATCTCTGATGCACCCAAAAACAAACTCCAAAACCCAGGAACATCTGAAATGTCATCCCTCTATGTCTTTGGCTTGGTGATGCTTCATGTTGCGATTCAGACATCCTCTGCTCGTTCGACGACGATGCCAACATCAACGGAAATGGCCGAATGGTAAGTGCCTCCCAACTTGTCATCACTTGGAAACAAACTCTTAGCTGTTTTGTTTACATCACATTCCTAAGTTTTGCTGCTAAAACTTGAATACATGACCAGGAATACAACTCGTAGGCAGCTCGGCGTGGGCTCGTGCCGAACGGGGAATCCTACTGACGATTGCTGGAGGTGTGACCCTGACTGGGAATCAAACCGAAAGATCCTGGCTGACTGTGCAATCGGGTTCGGCCGCAATGCTGTTGGCGGCCGAGACGGGAAAATCTACGTCGTGACCAAATCCTCCGACGATCCTGTGAACCCGCCGCCGGGCACCCTGAGGTACGGCGTGGTTCAGGAAGAGCCCCTGTGGATCGTCTTCGATCACGACATGGTCATCAACCTCGAGCAAGAGCTCGTGATGAACTCGTACAAGACCATAGACGGGAGGGGCCATAACGTCCAAATATCGGACGGCCCGTGCATAACCATCCAAAACGTGAGCAACATCATCATACACAACATCTACATTCACCATTGCGTGCCTGCAGGGAATGCTCTGGTGAGGAACTCCCCGCAGGTCGTCGGGATGAGAGGCACATCAGACGGCGACGGCATATCCATTTTTGCATCCCGTGACATATGGATCGACCATTGTACCTTGGCTAGCTGTCGCGATGGGCTGATAGATGCGGTTATCGGCTCGACGGCCATGACCATCTCGAACAATTACATGCTGCATCACAATGAAGTGATGCTAATGGGTCATAGTGATGACTATGTTGATGACAAAAAGATGCAAGTCACCATTGCCTTCAATTTTTTCGGTGAAGGCCTCGTTCAAAGAATGCCAAGGTAAAAAAAAAATAGTTAGTGCAAAGTTTTGTGATGCAGAGAAAGTTCTCGAGGGTAAACAACAGAGCATCATTCTTTGTTGGTCGTGTGTATTTTCAGGTGTAGGCATGGATACTTTCACATTGTGAACAATGTGTACAGTGGTTGGGAGATGTATGCGATCGGAGGAAGCGCTAATCCGACTATCAACAGCCAAGGAAATGTCTTCATCGCATCCAATAGCGACCGCACCAAAGAGGTGAGTTGGAATCAACATGTTGTAGGTTTTCGGGCCAGGAATCTTTTTCCCGGCCATTGCCGATATGAGGTATTCCTAGATTCGAATCGACTTAGATTAATGACAGGCCAAACCGAGCTCAGAATGCACTCACGTATAACTGTTCACCCAACGACGACATAAGTAAAACCTGAAAAAGGCACCTTTGAAAATTTAGTCCCGGCAGGCTAGATCTAGGAGGGGAGCCAACTGCAGAAGCTGAATCTTGTTAATTAAACCCTGATACTGCTTAATGGCGGAAAACTATGGCCTGGCGGCATTGTTTGGCCTCCCAGAGCCGCCTAGGTTATGATTAACTCTGTATCACGAGCATACTTATATGGGGCTCCGACCTTACTTGAATCTTCTTTTGGTTAGGTGACCAAGCGAGAAAGTACATCTGGAAATTCAGATTGGAAGAACTGGAACTGGAGATCAGACAGAGATCTGATGTTGAACGGTGCCTTCTTTACACCTTCTGGGGAAGATTCTGCTTCGAGTTACTTGAAGGCATCAAGTATGGTGGCACGGCCGGCTTCCCTGCTGACTGCTAATGATCCGAGTGCTGGTGCTCTAAATTGTCAGATTGGTGAGCAGTGCTGAAAGTTTCCTTGAAGCAAAATATATAGCTTCAGTTTTAAACCTTGTTTCATAAAAATTATGTGATGTCTGTGCACTTGAACGGGAATTTGGACTTCCAAACACTCTGATCTGCAATCAAGAATCAAGTTACACCAGAAAAACTTGCTAAAGCATCGACAAGATACTCAGGTTTTAAAATTACAATAGCGAATTTGAACCCAGGCCATTTCCAAATCCGGGATAACTTTTGCCGACAAATGTAGCAAAACCCTCCATTTCTCAATCTATTTTTCTATCCATCCAATGACAGCTAACCATGTTTATCTTCGGTCGGTATTGATCTCGACTTAAATGCGTCTGGTACCTTCATCAATCTTTTTAGAGTTTCCAACACTGTCATGAACTGATAGGATCCATCAGGTACTCTCAGTAGATTGTACATTTTCTTTTTCGGGGTGGATGTCAAAAACACAAAGTCGTTGGCAAAGCAATGTCAAGTCAAGTAAAAGGGTAGGCAAACGGCACGATCCGGTTCGGCACAATGGAGTGACGTAAGCCATCTCGCCCGTTTTTTTTTCCATTTCTGTGCATGGGGCCAGACCGCGAACGTGGAACAGCAGGGCTTCAATAATCAAGTGTTCCTTCCACATCTGGCCTTCAGTGAAGCAACAATCAAACATTTGACCCTCCTTCGAAGTGGAATCCAACCCCCGGCGACATTTGACCTTCCTTACGAAGAAGGATCCCAAACGCTCGCCGGCATTGATTCGTGATCGAAACAGTTGGTTTTAACAGGACAACTCAAAAGGTAAGTGATCCAGGAAGCGTTAAGAGAAGAAACTCCACAGGCAAAACTCTCGGTTTCCTTGCACAAGTACAGAAATACATAGACTAGTCTTCACAACACCTTGAGTTCTACATTTACACTACCCATGATCTGCCATTACAGAAACTACTTGAGCTTCCAAACCCAAATTTCAAAACCCGAATCACTCCTTTTACTTATCATCCTCCATCCAAAGACCGCACCTACCCAATCGACACTTAGACCTCCTCGTGCCAAAAAAAGAACCGCCGTCCTCGTCGTCTTCATGGTGGTGAAATTACTGCCCGAATCCATTCTTGTCGATCAGATGTCAAGAACGGGGAGATTCAAGCCGACATCGCGCAATTCAACGTAATTATTTTGACTCTACCCGTCAAGCAATTCGAGAAGAAGATTAAGTTTTCATCATCACCACCTTCCGAAGAACTCTTTCAATGGCCACAACAATGAGAATGTGGGAGCTCCAGCCGAAAGCACTACAAAGAAGGTTATCCTAGTAATTGAACTTAATTGATTAGTAATTAACTAGCTAAGGTCTATTTAAGCTCGCTCCAGGACCAACTCCCCCTCCTCTCACCCCAATTTGATGAAACCGACCATAGCCGTACACCTGTCCCTGGTGTTGAGCCTGGCTCACGGGCATCATCCCATACACTCCGCCGCCGCCGCCGCTACTCTCGCTGTCGTTGGCTCCGCCGTCCTTCTCCCGCGCCACCGTCGCCGTCTTGTCGCCTTCCAACTCCCTGAACCTCTGCAGATACACCTTGAGCGGCTCGACGTACTCCTCGAACCCCAGCGTCGTCATCGCCCACAGCAGGTCGTCGCCGTTGATCGTCTTCCTTTTCTCCCTCTGGCACTTGTCCGACGCCTCCCCCGTCACGAAGCTTATGAACTCCGACACGCACTCCTGCACCGTCTCCTTCGCGTCCTTGGATATCTTCGCGTTCGCCGGCAGCGCCTTCTTCATGATCCTGCTCACGTTCGCGATGGGGAGGAACCTGTCCTGCTCGCGCAGCGACGACAGGTCGCCACCTGCCCCCGATCCATGGCCTCCCCCCGGCGGCGACTCGTTGTCCGAGTCCACCATGACGCCAATTCCGATTACCGCGCGAGCTCTACAGGATTCTGCTGTTCACCAACCGCCGAAAAGCCACGGAGAGAAGCGACACGACTCGCGGAGATAACGCTGGCGCGAGCAATTAAGCCTGCGATGGCGTAATTCGGACTGCGGGATTGGGATTGGGATTACCCCTTGAACTCCTACAGGAACAGCGTTCTTCTTCGTCGACCGTCAGACAGTAAATGCCTTCACAGGACTTGAAGTGGATTCAATCATGAGAACAAATTGAATCACGGCGAGCACAAGGCGAACAGCTTGGAGTCGATGACTCCGTTGGAGGTGACCACCGGAGAGATTATCCGTCTCCGGCGAAAGGGAGAGAGAGAGAGGAGCTTCTGGAGGGAGAGCGAGTTGGGTCCGTTAGATCGTGGCGTGTAATAACGACTGCCATTATGACACGTGGGAAAAGTGGGCCGTTTTTTTTTTTTTTGTCGGAGGACAAGTGGGCCGTTGCTTGGAGATAAGTGTTTGTTTTTTCGGGAGAGGACGGAATCCGATTGGTTGGGAGGTGGGATGATCTAGACCGTCGGGGTGGGATGATCTAGACCGTCGAGATGGCATCGGTCACGTGGGTGGTCCGATAGGCAGGGGTCCTCGGTTTGGTCAATTTCTCCATCAGTGATGAGACGGAAAGCATCCGATGCAATTTGCAATGGCAAGAGCAATAGATTAATATCGTCCTTTACCTAACTGGCTATGATTATGGTTTTGATTACTTACCCCTAATGACAAAGTTTCGAATTCTACTATCTGACAAATTATTTCTTAGTCACGACCCATGCATCTTATGTAAGGTGGGAAAGTACTGAAAAAGCCATAACCCATTTAATTGTACTAATTTTTTCCTATTTTTATTTTATTTTATTTTTTTATATTTGTGCTAATTCAGTTATTTCTTTTATCAAAAATGTAAAATATTTATGACTAAATTGTTCTAATTGAAAGGTTTGGTACTAAATTGATATCAATAAAATAAACTTATAACTGTTCTAACCCTTTTTCCCATACATCAGTACAAATTTCTTATATTGAGCATAGTCATGCGCCACATACATCCCCAAATCTTCAAGGCAATTAACAAATATGAAATTTAATTAATCGAGTATTCTTCTTTTCGAAAACAAATTGTAGTTTTAAATTTTGGCTGCTGATGCTAGTATATTGGGAAGAAATAAGTGTGAGTATCCTTAGAATTTGTTGTTATTTACTGTCGCGACTTGCCTTAAACCTCATCCGAGGGTCTGGCTAGTTTAGAGGTATTGCCATCGATCAATGGCGCGGACTCTCCCAAATCCTACCTCGCATAGCATTTGTTTATTTTACTGATTAGCAAACTAAAATTCTATTAAGAATCGCCACTAGCCTATTGAGATCGGTTAGAAACAAATCGAGATACAAAAATTTTATCTCAAATCCTACGCGACCAAAGCTTTTAGGTTCGCAGACTTATTTACGTTAACTAAATAATTAGCACCATTTTGGTACCTAACCAATCAATATTCCATAAGGTGACCACATATTCTGCATATCATTTTAAGTATACCAGGCATCTAACCAGTACTAAATGATCAAGCATAATGTTTTCGGTCGTTTCGTGGAATTACTTATTTATCATTAATCTAGCTATATAGGAAAGGTGATTAACAGACAAATGTTCAAAAGATAGTGTTATAATAAACACTCGATCAAGTAAATATGACAAATATAAGATTCGAATGAACACATGCAAATCGAATCTATAATGGCAATATTTAAAGAAAACAACTCCTATACGAAGACTGGGTGCATAAAAATGGATCGAATTGGACGTGAATCTTCAAACTTGCCGAAACCCTAATGGGCCGCCAGCTCCATAGGGATTGCTGTCAACCGCCATGAGAATGTCAAACTCATGTATTCAAGCATGTGTACATACACTTACTCAAAGTAGATAATTAGTGAAGTTCACTCAATTAAAGGATAAAATGAGCATCCCAAGTTAAACTCTAATTATTGCATTAATTTACAACCGAAATGCACATAGAAGCCTAATTAGATAATATAGGAAAATAAAAGACACTTCCCACCTATTTCCTATATTTTGATATTTTGCAGAATTTTATTATTTTTAATTATTTTTAATTATTTTTGTAACGCCCATCGTCCCTTGGAGCTCATTACATCCACCTCAGGCCCTCAATTACCTAGGAACCTCACACGGCCTAGCATGGTATGAAATGCGCATACGAAAGGATAACATCATCACCATACAAAAGAAATAAAAAGGAAATTTGGAACAAGGAGAAAAGCACACCTATTTATACATTGCAGAAACATTCAGTACATACATCGGAAGAGAAAATACAAAAGGCAATACAAATCCGCACGCCTGGGTAGGAAAAATGAACTGAGGCCTATGGTTCAAAGGTTACTACTATACATTTCCCAAAACTTAACACTAAAATGGTTCCTTAATCACCTAACACCTTTAACCTGACTTCTCTGAAGAACAGTTTGAGTCGTCCCTTCCATCGTCCCCCTCATCATCTGGATTGTAACCCGAAAAAGTCTCAGATGATACTTTCTCTGAAGATTCTTCAGTATCTTCCTCGGTTTCCTCTTCTTCTTCAGCTTGTGCTTCGTCTTCTTCGTCAGTGGCCTCGATCGCATCAGCAGAAATTTCTACATAATTCATATACTCCGCAGAAGACAACGGAGACTTCAGCACTTCAAGTATGTTCCTTGAACCTCCCACGGATGTTGGGTTATCCATTTCAATATCCGGTCAGGACGGATGACACCAGGTTGGAATCACTTCCCATGGAACATCCTCAGGCAGCAGAGGTCCCATCAAGATATTGTCTCCCACTTAACGAAACCATGCCTCAAAATAATGGGGTTGTAGTTCTAACTTTCCTTCATTTACCTAGACAGTTGTGCGCTTCCTGACATATGTGATACCCATCCAATAAGAAAACTCATCAAAATGAGGGGTCATCTCCTTTAGATCGCCCAGGTGAATTGGCAGCATGGCTAAGGTTTGGAGTATAAAAAGTTTGTCCCACTACGGGATGAGATCGACATCTCTGAAAGTGAAACCTAATCCTATATCTCAATATCAGTCCTACCAGACCACACGCAAAAGTCATTCAAAATGCAAAATAACAAACCATACAATGGCACAAGGCATCACCCGTGTCACGCCCTGAACCCGACGAGCGCGCGAACATCCCACCAAGCCGTTCCTTAATCAAAAACTCCAGGATCCAACGGTCAATATTCTACGCACTGAAAGAAACACGCATGCGGAAGCGATGCCAACTCCAACCATATTAATACAACAACACCCGATGACTTAGGACACAATGGTACATCAAATTACCTTAACCAATTACTAAAAAAAAAATCAATTCCTAATTCACCAATCAGAAGTACAATCCCAACATCACAAAGGCAAATCCATTCCAAATACAATTGATCAACTATCTCTTCAAATGACAATTCTTGGCAAGCTCGCGATTTTTTCGCCTGGAACCTGAAAAATTAAGCCCCCATTGGGGTGAGATATAAATCTCAGTAATGTGGGTCCTAACCCTAGATTAGGCCAACCGTCCACTCAGGCAGTCATCTATCCCGATATTTCAAACTCATAATTATACTGGCATATCAAGCGCAAACCGATAAAACAACAACATGCAGATGACAGGCATGCAATGATGACTTCATGTCACACTCAGATGATCATGCACATTCGGCATGCCACTTCACCACATCCACCAATCTTCATCTCCCCCAATTTCTAGCCCGCGATTAAATCGCATCAGGCTCGGTCCGCGTAAATGCATCAGACCGTCATCGGCAACCCGCGTAAACGCATCAGGTTCCAATGAATCTCCAGGCCAATATCACCATCTCATAACTCCGTCCCGCGAATAGTTCGCATCAGGACCGTGGCCAACTCAACCCCGCGATGTTTTTGCATCAGGGCACCACACGACATCAACTCCACCCCGCGATCTCGTCGCATCAGGATATACATCTTCTGCCCCCCGTCTTATACGCCTCAAGGCCTTTCCGTCCCGTGAGTAATTCGCATCAAGACAGTGGCTATCTCAACCCCGCGATTTCATCGCATCAGGACGCTACACAATATCAACTCCACCCCACGATCTCGTCACATTAGGTATTCATCTCCCGCCCCGCGTCGCATACGCCTCAGGGCATTACCATGTCATGCTCATGTCATGCTTCACAATTCAATTCACAAATAAAACAACAAATGCATCTCACGCACAATTTGAAAATTCATGGCATGCAAGACAATCAACGACATTCGACATGGCACACGATTTAAGCACAAGCAACATCACGCATGACTTTCTATAACCACTTAGGCCATTTTAAAAGCTTCCCCTTTAGAATATTCTCCTAAATCGATCAAATTAAACCTTGACTCATCCAATTGAGTCCAATCTTCCCAGCATAAGGTTAGGAATCCCCTTACCTTTGAGCTTGACAACACAAATCACTCCTTGTGATTGCCTAAAGGTCTCGGCCAAATCAATCCAAGGCCAATTCACCGCGCAACCTAGAATTTCAATCAATTTCGTCAATTTCCGTACCCAACTCCTCAATCCCAATCACCCATAACTCAACCCTCATCATATCATCACATCTCAAACATCAATTTGCAGCCCAAAATAACCATCCACAACCCTCAGCATATTCGATTTGGCCCGGCACCGAACCGGTCCTATTCGATTATGTGCAAGCCGGTGTCAACCGGTCCTAATTCTACTCCAATTCCAAAATTTAAATGCTATCCTACTCCTTGACATGTCTATCGAAGGATTTGGGATGCTCACCGTGGGTTTCGAGTCGGTTGGTCGCCGGAAACTCGTCCGAAGTCTTCGAATTGCCCAAGGTCAGTTCGCCGGCAGATTCTAGGCAAAATTCACAAGGTCGGTTCGTGGTCAAAACCTTATCAAATTAAGCCTCAATTTTTACCACAAAATCCTACACATCTCTACTAGATCTTCACAAAATTTGAGCCCAAGATTCCAAGATTTCGACTAGCAAAAGGGTTAAGAATCAGACCTACCTCAGGTTGAGTCCTAATCTGTCGGCTCTCGGGAGAATCTCTGCTCAGGACTCCTCGGTGCTCCAAATGTCGTGATTCTTATTCGAGGATGTCGGCAAGACGTGGGGCTTCATTGGTGTGGTCGGCCAGCAATCGAATGGTGGCTAAAGGTGGTCGGCGACGGAGCCGAACAGAGAGGTCAGTGGCGGTTAGCGACAGAGAAGAAGAAAAAGGGAGAAGATGATGGAGCTGTGGTCATGGGTTTGGAGGGAAGCTATAGCCGGTCATGAGTGAAGAGAGAGAGAGAGAGAGAGGAAAAAGTCTATATGCCAAGCTTGGGTCAAAAGGTTGAATGTTAGGTATGGATTAGTGGATAATACCCCTCTTTAAGCCATCTCTTGACACTTGTCCTCTTGCCTTCCCAATGTGATCTAATGGCCATCCTTACTCCTCTTTTTCAGCAGCAATGGGGAGAATTAAAAGACCAAAATACCCTTCTTCAAATGCTTAGGCAAGGTTCTAAGCTTGAAGGGCAAAATGGTCATTTTACCCCCAACGTTCAAAACGTCGTTTTGCTCATTCCAGAATTCTTCGATAGGGCAACGGCCAATCCAAATAACGTTGGAATTTTTGATTTTCCATTTTTAATTTTCAAGACTCGTTTCTGATAGTTTTCTCTATCATACGTAGTTCCAACCTATCCCGAACCAACGGGCAGCTTTTGCAGACATTACGCGTATCGACCCCGTGATTCATATCAAGTTTAGGGTTCGTCAATTCGTGGCGGCTTTGATTGTCATGTAATTGTAAGGGTCTATCGCTAGTTCCCTTGACAATCCTTATGGTCAAAGTGTCGTTTCCTATTCGAGTTCCCTAGGTCCACGTACCTCGTCTCGCGTTAGCCTTTCCCTTTTGGTCAGTCTACTCGAATTGATCAAATTCGAGCGGAATACGACTGAAATACATCTCTAGATATACACTTCTCATTAATGAGCCTAAAATTGACTGGAAATCAGAATGTCACAACTCTTCTCCCCTTAAAGAAATTTCGTACTCGAAATTCGCAACCTTCTACCCATCCAATCCTTTGGGGTACTGGCGCCTCGTCGCATCCCCACTCTTCCGGATAATTCTTTCCATGGCTTGACGATCTTGCTCGTCATTTTCAACCCAATTATCTTTCTTCTAGGACTTATCTCCTTCAGTCCTCAATCCAATGGGTTTCTCTCCATTCTCTTTTGGTATTCATATCATTTGCCAGCAGCTCTTCCTCGAGCGTTTACCTTATCTCTTTCATTTGTCTATAACCATTATTATCAAGCCCTCGCTAGGATGCACTCTTAATGTCCATACCCTTCAGCGTATTACTCTTTTCAAGCTTTCTTTCTCGCTAACAGAGATTCAAGGGCTTTATCAATTTGCCATCCATTAATCAAATCGAGTTATGGCCCCATTAACTCTTTAAACATTTACATGGTTACTTCCGTAGCAATCCATTCTCGACTCCATCCGAAAATTCCCTTGGATCGAAGTGGTCCTTCAACTTTCATCGTCATGTCCTCCCTTCCATCGACACGTCTAGTGCTTGACTACAAGATAGACAAATTTCAACTTTCAACCTTTTTACCGATATATATATATATATATATATATATATATATATATATATATATATATATGCATCTTGACACATCTTTGTGCCATCCTCAGGAAACACCATATTTCTACCTTTGAATTTTAATGAGGTCATCTCCTTAAGCTTCTCTTCAATGCTGGACTCGTTCTTCCGTCCACGGACCTCAAGGGTTCCTTTCATTCCTATAATCCTTCCAGTATCGATGTTTAATCATGGCACACCTCAATTTCCTTCTGGCCTTCAGCTAGGTGTTTCCAGTGGCCATCACGCTAGTCGATTAGCGAACTTTCAATTTAAGAGTTAAATCTCTTACTTCTTGAGAGAAGATCTGTCCCTCCATTGCCAATTAAACCATGTTTAATTCTCAACGGTAAGCATCCATCACAATCCACCCTTCCTTAGCGATACGAATATCGCTATAACAACACTTGGATGATCTCTTCGTTCTGCATGCCTCGCCTTCAATTCCCTTTAGGCAGTCCATGCTCTTAATCTCTTATAGTTCACATAACTTTAAGGTCTTTTCTTTATCCATGCAATGCTCTCATATCCACAAGCAATTTCATCCTTCGGCGTTGCCTCTCGTTCAATTCCTCTGAGAAAACTACTACTCGATATCTTTGGAGTAGATATAAACTTGAAATCTTCTTCCACCCAAGTAAGATTTTTCCAAACCTTGTTGCGAGAATATTCGTAAACCAATTCCGATCATGCTCTAAGCATGCCAATTCATATGGCATTATTTTCACGACGTACAAGCAGCATCCAATTCAAATCGTCTTGTTATGCCTCAAGTTTCATTCTACGTCGTGTCATTACGACCTTCATAAGCGTTTCAATCTTCCAACCGGAATCGTCATAAATGACGTAGTCATCAGCTTAACTCGAGTCTTCAAAAACTCTTTTCACGTTCATTCACCCATTCGTGTCACGACTCGTCCTTAGTCCATTTTACCAATGGAGCAGCTCTTGTAGGGAATCTTTCCACGGTCCGTCTATTGCAGTTCATCAATCTTAGTAAATCTCAACTTCTCGCAACTCACATCGACTACAGTCGATTCATCACTTATTCCAATCCTCAAAGGATTTATCACTTATTCCAATGCGTAAATCTTACTTCATCAGGTCCACAACTTGCGCTCTTCACACTTAGCATACAATAGACATTTCCTTAGAGCCCATATGACACTCTCAAAGACTGTTCATGTTTCTCACGGCTCCTTACATGAGTTCAACAATCGTCTCTCGAGATGGTAACGACCAACTCAATCATTCCCTGGGCACATAGTTCGGCAATTATCAACTTCCTTCCACCAGGTGTCGTATCTTCCCAACTATCCCTCGCACCTTTCACTTGAGAGCCCAGATCTTGATTCTCTGTCGTCACGGGTCTCCTCTAGGACCGCACGATATTTTACTTATCCTTGTCACTCTTCTCTCGAGAAGCATTAGTACTTTAGCCTCTGAGTTCCATAACTCATTAAGGCGACTTTATCCCAGTTCTGTTCATTCCACTGAACGTCAACATCATCCTGAAATTCAACATTGTCTACAAGATTGTCTCTCGGATTCCACTTCCAGGAGTCACTCAAGTTCTGCGTCCTCTTTCTCGGTACAGACGCTCAATCATGATACTATGACAATTTAGAGTTTTTCTTTCCTTTTACAATAGGGTCTCTTACCCTAAGGAAGTAACTACACAACTCCGTGGCATTTTCTCACTTCAAATTCACCTTGTCCTTCCCATTCCATAGGACGGCAACCTTGGAGTCTGCGCCGACGGCGATACCTTTACTCCAGGATTCAAATGCCACCATTCTTTCACATTCTCTTTCCCACAACTCAGTCACCTCAAGTGACAATATCTGTTCGTCCTTGGGTCTCCACCAGTTCACTTGTCGAATGGTCACTTCGATTACCTCAAATCACTTTGCAAGTATTCTCTAAGTGTTCTTTTCATTTACTACACCATTTATTAGAATCATAACCAGTCAGGACTACCAAGTCCGTTCACTTTCCTTTCATCAATGACCAATTCATGGTCCAATCACCCTTTAAGAACAATGCCCTGTTCTTTAGGGAATAGCAACTCATGATTTCATTCCTCAGGGTTCCAATTCAATCAACCGATCCCAGGAAATCATTAACTTCAGGCAATCCAACATGCCGATTCTTCTTCGACCTCATTCATAACAGAAAAGACGGACTACCCATTTCCACCATGTGTCTTATGCCCAGGTAATCAGCTATTTCGCATAGGCACGTTTCATATTCCCATTGAACATCTCTTTGCTTATAATCCATGAGCAGGAGTTCTCTTATTCATAAATCCTTCGATCGTTCTCTTCTTTTGCCGGGTCCCGTCATCATTCCTCAAAATCAAGAGTGACAATCAGCCACATGGTTCTCAAGTTCCAATCCACTCAGGGACTTACTCATCTTATTCAAAGGTCTTTGACCACCTTTACCATATGCCTAAGCGACCTTGAGAACTCTGTCTCATACTGATCAATCATCCTATGATCCTTACAACAGTATCAGGATCCAAACAATCATTGCTCTCAAGCAACCCCAAGATGATACTTTCCATCGAACAACTCAACAAAGGTAGTCTAGGCAAATCTCATGCCTTCGAGGAAACCTTCCTCTAGTGACCTTTCACCAATCCTCAATAGCTTCTTAGGGCTAGTACTACCAGGGTCACTTTCTTTTTTCAGTGTGCCCAAAACCTCTAAGGTTTTCTCATTAAGGTCCTCAATTCAGAGGGAGACAATTTCAACCTTCATTCTTCCATCAAACTCAATCAATCTTATTCTTATTCACAGCTTCACAAGTTTTTCTAAGCTCTCGTAGTCCTTCCCACACATTCAATTTCGAAAAAGTTAACTCAGAGTCACCTTCTTCGTGACTTCTATCACTTAACTCGTCAGCACAAGCATTTATCACCACAGTGACTTAGAGAATCATGGCAACTCCTCCTCGAGCTTGCTTAATCGACAAATTTCCTCATTTCCATTTGAAGTTCCTACGACCCATTCAGCTCTTGGGTCTCATACGATTAACAAATCGAGCCACATTCTCTTTTGGTACTCAAACTCCAATCGCCCATCTTTACTCAATTCTCATGATCCATATCAGTTCTTGGATCTTTCATACCATGTATACTCGAGCCCAATGCTCTTCTATGACCATACTGTCGTCGTTCAACGTACTTTGGTTCTCATGTCTTCTGAACCACTATAATTCTCTCTAGGAATCAAAAACTTAAGTCATTTACTCAATCCAGCAGTCTCAAGCTGCTCCTCTCATTATATTTCACCATCAACCCTCCAGTGGTTCCCAAATCATCCTTGATCAGTAATCATTCCTTGAGTCAGCCTCAACGAGGCAACTTCTCAACTAACAGCCATTACTAGGCTAGCATCAACTAAGCAACTGTCAAATAAGCACTCAAGGCAGCAACTCATTGAGTCAATAGCTCACACTCTAAGCCTAAAGGCATCCGCCACTCTAGCATAGTCACAACAGACTATCTCATCTCAACATGCCTCGGTTCCACGGGTGTAACCCATACGTCGTCTAACCTCTCAGTTATACCTTGGCCAGAACAATCACATGACGCTAATTTTAAAACCTGCCAACTAGGCCAATCACAAACATCAGTTTTCTTTTTCAAACGGCATCCCCTGCCAAATACAAGGCTCTCAACCATATCAACCACAGGCGCCTTCACAAACGTCATGCCATCTTGAACAGTCGCCTTAAGAATCACTCTCGTGCCATATATCTCTTATCCACGATTGGACTCAACCTGATATCTAGACTTTCACTTTCAAGTTATAACTTGGGTCATTTCTGCCTCTCGCCATCTAAGAAGCCTGCTAGGAGCCTCTCCTTGTCCGGACCTCTCTGTCCCGGCGATCACTCCCCGCCCTCATCAGACATGGCCGTTGCAGGTTGTCATAAGTCATACATCTACGGAGAAAGCCCATTTCTACATGTCTCATATCATGTTTCATTACAGTTTATAGGTATCCCATCAACTCGTCCCATACCAAGCGACAGTTTATTAAGTCCAACAGCGATAAGTTCATGCATGCACCCTCATCAACTTACATTTCATAACCACAAATACGTGCACAGCATGACGGTCCTCACCACTTGTCATGTTAAAATCACCTTCAGATCAATTCCTATCCATTTAAGAGTTCTAATTCCACCAATGCCCATCACATCTCGTAAATCAATTGCCTATATTTAACCATGCACTTCAAGTGAAGCCATTAACTAAATTAAATTCATAAGCATTCGATCACGATAGGCCTTTAATCATATATTCCTTACATGTTTCCTTATATGCATCTCATCTCATATCATCCAAGACTGTCAATAGTAATCGATAACTAAACCATCGAGATATCGCGCAATTCAAGTCTAAATCCACTAATATCAATCGCCTCTTTATAACTCATACCCCTCAAGTTGGGTCATTGATAAACCAAGATCACAATCATACACTTCAATTGACCCATCATTCATAATTTATTTTCTAGCAACCTCAAATTCAGGCTCATGACTCCCCAATCCCAGCTTGCTTCCACTTAAACTTTAATCACCACATAACTCGAGATCATCCATTAAAGTCAACTCTAGGACCATTAAAGTGTACACAAGTTCAAGCCTATAATCCTCAAGATTCAATGATCCTTGCTTAGTCCTATAGGCCTCAATATCTAATTGTCCCCAAGTCATCACTCCTTATCACTCCAAACCTCAATCACATTGGATCGAGCTGACATTGCTCTGATACCAAATCGAACGGTGATGTCATGCCCCGAACCCGACGAGCACGCGAACATCCCACCAAGCTGTTCCTTAGTTAAAAACTCCAGGATCCAACGGCCAATATTCTAAGCACTGAAAGAAACACGCAAGCGGAAGCGATGCCAACTCCAATCATATTAATACAACAACACCGATGACTTAGGACATAAGGGTACAACAAATTACCTTAACCAATTACTAAAAAAAAATCAATTCCTAATTCACCAATCAGAAGTGCAATCCCAACATCACAAAGGCAAATCCATTCCAAAACCAATTGATCAACTATCTCTTCAAATGTCAATTCTTGGCAAACTCGCGCTTCTTTCGCCTAGAACATGAAAAATTAAGCCCCTACTGGGGTGAGATATAAATCTCAGTAAGGTGGATCCTAACCCTAGGTTAAGCCGACCGTCCACTCAGGCATCATCTATCCCGATATTTCAAACTCATAATCATACAAGCATATCAAGCACAGACCGATAAAACAACAACATGCAGATGACAGGCATGCAATGATGACCTCATGTCACACTCAGATGATCATGCACATTCGGTCTGCCACTTCACCACATCCATCAATATCCGTCTGCCCCAATTTCTAGCTCTTGATTAAATCGCATCAGCTTCGGTCTGTATAAACGCATCAAACCGTCATCGGTAACCCGCGTAAACGCATCAGGTTCTAATGAATCTCCAGGCCAATATCACCATCTCATAACTCCGTCCCGCGAATAGTTCGCATCAGGACCGTGGCCAACTCAACCCTGCGATCTCTTCGCATTAGGGCCCCACACGACATCAACTTCACCCCGCGATCTCGTCGCATCAGGATATACATTTCATGCCCCGCATCTCATACACCTCAGGGCCTTTTCGTCTCGCGAGTAATTCGCATCAGGACCGTTGTTATCTCAACCCCGCGATTTCATCGCATCAAGGCACCACACAATATCAACTCCACCCCGCAATCTCGTCGCATCAGGGTATCCATCTCCCGCCCCGCGTCTCATTCGCCTCAGGGCCTTGCCATGTCATGCTCATGCCATACTTCACAATTTAATTCACAAATAAAACAACAAGTGCATCTCACGCACAATTTGAAAATTCATGGCATGCAAGTCAATCAACGACATTCGACATGGCACACGATTTAAGCGCAAGCAATATCACGCATGACTTTCTATAACCACTTAGACCATTTTAAAAGCTTCCCCTTTAGAATATTCTCCCAAATCGATCAAATTAAACCTTGACTCATCCAATCGAGTCCAATCTTCCTAGCATAAGGTTAGGAATCCCCTTACCTTTGAGCTTGACAACACAAATTACTCCTTGTGATTGCCTCAAGGTCTTGGCCAAATCAATCCAAGGCCAATTCACCGCGCAACCTAGAATTTCAATCAATTCCATCAATTTCCGTACCCAATTCCTCAATCATCAATCCCAATCACCCATAACCCAACCCTCATCATCTCATCACATCTCAAACATCAATTTGCAACCCAAAATAACCATCCACAACCCTCACCAGATTCGGTTTGGCCCGGCACTAAATCGGTCCTATTCGATTATGTGCAAGCCGGTGTCAACCGGTCCTAAATCTACTCCAATTCTAATATTTAAATGCTATCCTACTCCTTAACATGTCTACCTAAGGATTTGGGATGCTCACCGTGGGTTTCAAGTCGGTTGGTCGCCGAAAACTCGTCCGAAGTCTTCGAATTGCCCAAGGTTAGTTCGCCGGCAGATTCTAGGCAAAATTCACAAGGTGGTTCGTGGTCAAAACCTTATCAAATTAAGCCTCAATTTTTACCACAAAATCCTACACATCTCTACTAGATCTCCACAAAATTTGAGCCCAAGATTCCAAGATTTCAACAAGCAAAAGGGCTAAGAATCAGACCTACGTCAGGTTGAGTCCTAATCTATCGGCTCTCGGGAGAATCTCTGCCCGGGACTCCTCAGTGCTCCAAATGTCGTGATTCTTATTCGAGGATGTCGGCAAGACGTGAGGCTTCGTTGGTGTGGTTGGCCATCGATCGAATGGTGGCCAGAGGTGGTCAGCGACGGCGCCGAACAGAGAGGTCAGCGACGGTCAGCGACAAAGAAGAAGAAGAAGGGAGAAGATGATGGAGCTGTGGTCGTGGGTTTGAGGGGAAGCTATGGCTGGTCATGAGTGAAGAGAGAGAGAGGAAAAAGTCTATATACCAAGCTTGGGTCAAAGGGTTGAATGTTAGGTATGGATTAGTGGATATGACCCATCTTTAAGCCATCTCTTGTCACTTGTCCTCTTACCTTCCGAATGTGATCCAATGGCCATCCTTACTCCTCTTTTTCGGCAGCTATAGGGAGAATTAAAAGACCAAAATGCCCTTCTTCAAATGCTTGGGCAAGGTTCTAAGCTTGAGGGGTAAAATGGTCATTTTACCCCGACGTTCAGAACGTCGTTTTTCTCGTTCCAGAATTCTTCGATAAGGCGACGACCAATCCAAATAATGTTGTCATTTTTAATTTTTCAAGACTCGTTTCTGATAGTTTTCTCTATCAAACGTGGTTCTAGCCTATCCAGAACCGACGGGCAGCTTTTGCAGACATTACGCGTATCGACCCCGTGATTCATATCACATTTAGGGCTCGTCAATTCGTGGCGACTTTGGTGATCATGTAATTGTGAGGGTCTATCGCTAGTTCTCTCGACAATCCTTATGGTCAAAGTGTCGTTTTCTATCCGAGTTCCTTGAGTCCACGTACCTCGTCTCGCGTTAGCCTTTCCCTTTTGGTCAGTCTACTCGAATTGATTTGATTCGAGCAGAATACGACTGAAATACATCTCTAGATATACACTTCTCATTAATGAACTTGAAATTGACTGAAAATCAGAATGTCACAACATAACAGCAATATCAATTATCGGGCATGGATAATCAGTACAAACAATCATGCTCAATTACAGGGTCCCAATATACAAGCACATGCACTCGATACACCACAGCCGCCACTTTCTCATCCACCCACACACTCCATTGGCACTCCTACCATCTAACATCACCGAGATCACAGACCAAATAATGTCCACGTATCACTAGGGCAACAGGCCAATCGGTACTCTCTAGGCTACAACCTCTCAATGCCACCGGAGTCACAAACTAATCGGCATTTTCATTCTCATTCAATTTCACCACCCCCCGATTCCACCGGAGTCATAGAACAATCAGTATCCTCCACACTTCCTTCATTGGATCCACAATACCGTCACAACACGCACAATTCAATTCATAAAATACACCAATCATTCAAATCATTCAATGACTCATCCAGCAATGTCCTAGAATTCAGTTAAAAGTTTAGAAGACACTTACCTTGATTAAATATCACAATGTCACACCAAGCAACTCTCCTTAAAGCCACAAGTATAGAATCCCCACGAATTATTCGCCAACCTAAAAAGATTAACCAATCTTGAGTCACGAACCATGGAATGCTCACTTCCATTAACTCAATCTTTCCCTAACCATGCCATTGACAATTCAAGATACATTTTCTAATAATTGAACACATAACAATGCTTTCCCCCGAACTCTTAATGTGTTCAGTTTACTCAGCCATATACATGGCAAGACACAATTTAGAGTTTCGTACACCAATTTTGTCATAAATCACTTCCAAATCTCAATCCACTTCTCATTGACACCTCACATGATATCATATAAGACATTATAAGTCCATTGAAGTGCAAATGCTCCTCATTTAGCCCTTAAAAGGAACCAGCCAGCATGTAGTCATCCTCAAAACATAACCGATTTTTGGGTTCCAACCGTTTAATCGTGCCACATTTCAATTCTAATCCTCAATCCTTCAATAACTAACTTGCTAAGACCTTTATTTTTGGATTTAGAAAGCTCATCGCGAGATTTGAAGTGGATTGACACCCCCAAAGACTTCGGAACAGCCCAGTCTCCACTTGATCAGAATCTGTCCAAATTTTAACATCAATGTTCAGCCATGAAAACCTATTTTAACACTATCCAACTTGCAGCCACCGACCATCCAACCTTATTACTAGATGTTATGAAGGTCTCCTAAAAAATTTGAGGCCAATCGGAGTCTCTAAGAGGTAGAACAAAGACCTTACCTCAGCTCGCGCGATTTCCGTCCAGTTTTGGTTTAAGGGCTGGTCGGGAAAAACCATTCAACAAAACCTCGAACTACCACTTGAAACGTGTTAAGGACACGTCAAGCTTGCTCCTGGTGGTTGAAGCTAGACCATGCGACGTCGAAAAGGGGGGCTCGAGTAGGCCAAACAACAGGGCAGAAAACTGTCTTCTAGGCAGTTTTCGGTGATGGTGTAAATGGAGAGGAAAATGCAAGGGAATTGAGGAGGATGGTATACACAGCTTATGAGGGTCTTTGGCACGTTATTTCACATAAATTATTGGCTTGAAATTTATCAGACTTGGTTAGTTGGGTAATTAATGCTTGAGGTCTTCAATGGTTGATATGTGGCATACTCCAATAATACAACTTAAGGCTTTGACTCTTCTTTGACTCCTTATTCATCAATTTTCGGCAGCCAATAATGGAGGGGGAATGATCATTTTGTACATCTTGCATTCTTAAGGCAAAGCAAATGGTCAAGGGGCAAAATGGTAATTTTGTACTTTCAGTCCAAACTTCACTTTTCCAATTCGAAATTACCATTTGGCGAAACGTCGTCAAATTCCTATCCATAATTGGAATTCCCTATTTCCAATTGTCAATTTTGAGCTTACATTTCATGATTATTCGTCCATCGATCATAACTCAAGTTTGTATCGAACTAACGGGCGGCTTTTGCAAACATTACGCGTATCGACTCTGTGATTCCCATCACACTGAGGATAATTCAAGTTATGATAGCTTTTGTTGTCATGTAATTGCGAGGGATCATCGCTAGTTCCAACGACTTCGATCGTCATGATTCGATTTAGGAAAATTTACAAATTATACATTGGTTAAACGGCATCACCCGCGATCCAATCATATAACGCTAACATTGTATTCCTTAATCGTTATCTGATCGGCCTTATGGGCTCTAAATGTTCTCTCGATAATCCTTATGATCAAAGCGTCATTTTTTCAAGTTTCCTAGGTCCACGTACCTTGGTATACGTTAGTCTTTCCCTTTTAGTCAATTTATTCAAGATTGATCAGATCTAAGCGAGACAAGACTGAAATACATCGAAGATACATTCTCATTCAACAGCCTCAAAATGACAGAAAATTCAGAATGTCACAATTTTGGTCATTTTTGTTGCATAATAGAAAGAACCGGGTCAGGTTGGTGGACCCGACCTAGCTGGACTAGACCGAGGCCTCCACGACATGAGTTTCACGTGGACTGGGCTCAAAGCAAGAGCCCAGTCTGAACTCCACTCAAAAGAGGAGACCAGGCCTAACCGCGACGGGCCCAACCCTCTCCAACATGTCCCCCCAAAACCCGCCAACCTTCTAATAAGCCAGGCCGGTTGGGCCATCCTTTCCCCCGGCCCGAACAAGCAAGGAGATCAGGCCCGGCTGAGCACCCAAAGCCCGGCTCTGCTCCTGTTCACCATCTTCTTCATCCCGACGCAGCTCCTGCAGTGTGCTGCTGGACAGAGCCTCCAACAGACGAACTCTGGGGGACAGCTCGACCCAATCGACTTCCTCCACTCCGTTGGCCACCGTCGATGCCGATGGCCGTCCTCCGACCTTAACACTGGCTCAACTCTGGTGTCGCCGAAACTCCCTCAACCAGGAAGCGTCCACCGGTGTTCTTCGTCCCTAACGCATCTGCCACACTCAGCGGCCCTAACGCGGTCAACCCGCCTTCGAACACCACAGCCAGGTTCGCCATGGTGCTTCCGGTCCGGCTTTCCCTGCCACGCCTCTAGGATCTGATCGCCAAAGCGCTCCACGGTTCCGGCACGTCGACAAAGCCCTCCACTGGTCCGGCTCGCCCCTCCGGGATCTACTCGCTGCGCCGTCGTCGCGCAGTCGAGTTCTGCTGGCGTTACAACAGCACCAAGATTTGCTTGTCGCGTCACCTTAGGCCACGTCGATGGCGATCTCATGCTTCCAAGCTGCTGTCCAGACGCCACGAATCCACACGTGGCCGCCGAACGGGGCGTTGGCCTTGCTTGGACGTCTCCTCCGTGGTCACTGGAACCGGCTCGCCATGCCGCCGTCGGGTCTGCTCGCGCGCCGCTCCTAGTTCGAATCCACTCACCGTTGTTCTGCGTGCCGTCAAGATAAGGCCCCTGTCCTCGACGGCCTTTTCTCGAAGCTGGACACCGTCAAAACAAAGACCCGACAACATCTCGAGCCATCGCAGCTACTCGTTCCGATCAGCTGACCTCCTTTGATCACACGCCTCCCTTCTCTGTCTTTGGCCATCACTAGGTGATGTTGTGGGCCACCATGTGTGTGGTCGAAGGAGACGTTCGCTGTTTGGTACAGCATTGACTCTAAAATTCCCTTGGACAAATATAAATATTGTTTGGTTATTTTTTTATTTTTATTTTTGCTCGCTTTGGGGTGATGCAATTACATCTCAAATGATCTTTAAAGACGTTTAGCCCAAAATACCTCCGAAGGTGCTTTGGCAAGTTGCATCTCAAACACAACTAATTTTTTTTCTTTTAGCTTTGTTATCTCCAAGTGCCGTCACCCGCCCGCCATCGACCGCCACCACCCTCCCGCCGCCGCCGGCACCACCACCGACCATTGCCGCCTTCCGCTGTTCGTTGTTGTCACCGACCACCACCATCGCCGCCTGCCAATCGCCGACCACCGCCGCTGTGTGCCCACCACCAACCACCGCCACCACTTGTCGATTGCCGACTGCCGCTGCCACTCACCGCCTACCTCGGTGGATTGACACTTTAAAAAAATAAAGTGAAAAGATTTTACAAAGTATATTTTTCACCAAACGGCATATTAAGTGGAAGTTTTTTTTCAATGTATTTAAAAAAAACACTTTATAAACATTGATTACATTTTGAAAAATACCTTTAGCCCAAAAATAATTGCATTTACTCAAAGTACCTTGACTAAATGCTGAACCAAATAATACCGTCATCCGGTAGCGTCGGACAACTGCGGTGGACGACTGACTGAGTAGGGCAGAGAGTAGAGACGCCCGCTTAGCTTCCCCCTCTCTCTCTCTCTCTCTCTCTCTTGGTGAACTCTTTCTAGTCTATGTGGACTGCCCTCTTGAGGACCCGAAAAGGGCTTCCTCCAAAAGAGATGAGAGGTCAGCTCATGAGATAAATGGGCCTAATTGGGCGTACGGGTGGGCTGGTCCAATGGATCGAAACTATATATATACTCAGCTCACGAGATAAAAGGGCCTAATTAGCGTGCGGGTGGGCTGGTCTAATGGATCAAAACTATATATATACTCAGCTGATGAGATAAGAGGGCCTAATTGGCGTGCGGGTGGGCTGGCCCAAAGGATTGAAACTATATATATATATATATAATTTTTATATTTTGCAATAAAATAAGAAAAGATGTATATTCAACAATTTGACGTATTCTATTTTACAACAAAAAAAATAGAAATAAAATCCGGGATGGCCAAAAATTAGGCGTCTAACATTTTATCTCATGGTAAATGAGCCCATTTTGTCTTTCCTCTTTAGATGACGACTCTGAGGGTGGAGTGATGGCTTGTCGTTGTGATCTTGAGGAGAAATTCGAGAAGCGCAAGCGGACAGAGGAAGCTTTGGTCAATTTGCAAAGCCAGTGGCAAAGGATCAAGCATGAGCTATGCTCCATGGGACTGACACGGCATGCATATATGTCCAGACATGGCATGTGAACAGTAATACATGGTTTCTCTTGAAGAGTTGTCTCAACGAGTTTTTCGGATATGCAATGCGACCAGTTCCCTTGGAATGTTTGGAAACAAGATCGGACTGATCGATCTGGTTCGTTCCCAACCATTCATAAAGTATTTCTTTATAATATAGAGTTACTTTCGCAACCTCACTTCGGGATGAGACCAGATTGGACCGTGAAACTAATCACCCCCATTTTTGGTTACATATTTGCTTTTTTTATTTCTTTTTTTTTAAAGGCCAAAACCCTCACCGACCAATGAAGGAGCCAGATCTGGTGTCACCAACTGCCTATAAGGTCACTTGGGGTCAGGCGATTGCAACCTCGGTCACTCCAGGGGATGAGGCTTGATGTTATGTGATTCAAGCGGCAATCATAGGGGGCCGGGCGACCCCAGGTAGCTCTCTCCTGCCCCTCGCCTGCCAGATCTCCCCTTCATCGATCCGATCACCCTAAAGAATAAGGTGAAATGCAACAATCTAGGGTTTCAAAAAATAAATTTTTAGTAAAATTCTGAGGGCAAAACAAATAACTTATTAATTTTCATAATGAACCTTCAGCATTCCTAAAATGCTCATAGCACAGCACTAGTAGGAACCAGCATTGGACTTTTAACCTTTCCAAGGTTGGCATTTGATGAAATGCCCCTTGAAAATGGTTGTCAAACACACCAGCATTTTCCCAAGAGGCATTAGAGGGCCAAAATCCCTTGGAAAAATTGAACCAAACATACCCTCAATCATCCTCGAGAGTAATTGTGCCTCCCAAAATTTTCATCGCTGGATCTTAAAATGAAAAATCGCAAACGTCCGGATTAAGACTTGTTTTTTTTTTTTTTTTTTGGGGGGGGGGGGGGCCGAAGATTAACACTTGTTAAACGGTTGGGATTTGCATTTTATTGTGACGACGAAAGACTAGAAAGGCACGGGTAATTTTTGAGAACCTAGAAAGCATCATGATGTGTCGTGTCGTGTCTGACACTCCGATATTCTCTGACATGCGACAAACATACGGTCAGGCTCAAGCACTCTAACGACACGTGAGACTAACATCTTGTCATACCATTTCAACATACACGGGGTTAATTTTAAGCATTTTCAGTAAATTAGAGTCAAATATAAATATATTAAATATATATTTGAGTCATATATCAAATCACTCTAAAATTTATATACCCAGCCATAAAAAAAATTAATCATGGATACTAAAAAAAAAAAGCTCACCGCTGATTTTTTTTATACATGATAATTTGTCATGTATATATAAAAAAATACTTATTTAATATACAATGTATCCCAACATATTGAGATTCTCTATTTTTTAAAAAAAAATAACGTATCAATGTGTTCTGTCATGTCGTGTCACATGTCACCCATTTAGCTAAGAAATACATAACCACCCCTATCTACGTATCCAAAGACAATACTATATTGTCTCGCTTTTAAATTTTTCGTTTTGCCCTTATCTACATATTATTCAAATATTGTGATGCGATTTATTATAAAGAGGAAAAACGTAAAATGGGCCAAGGATTATTAAACGGAAAAAGCGTAAAATCGGTTTAAGAAAAAGGACAAAATGATAAAAGTAAAAAGTCAACTAACCACTTCCGCGAAAAAAGTTCCATCCATGAAATTGATTAAGGGCGTGAATAATAACTATTATACTCCCGAAAATAATTTTTGGTCAAAAATAGGATTTTTTTTATTTTTATTTTCTAGATGAGTTTTTTAGCAGAAAAACGTGTTTGATAATAACAGAAAATTTTTATTTTTGAAACAGAAATTCATATGATAACATCATAAAATTTATAATTTCTGGAATAGAAATTCATTTTATGACAAATCATCTATCGATAAAATGGAGATAATCATCATACCATGCAAATAATTGCAATCAATACCTAATTACATTTCATTGCTTGACTGTACCATCCGACAACACTGCAAAAGATCAGCACTAGAAGACATTCAATCCTTAAAAAATGATCCTTTAATGGCACAAGTGATGATATTTTGAAACTGATAGTAAATCCTCAAATATAATACACACCGGTATGCCGATGGCGCAAATGATAACCATTATATTCTTGAGAAAAATTTTCGGCCAGAAATATATTTTTCTAATTGTATTCCCCATATGAGTTTTTGAGCAAAGAAACTCATTTGATAATTACACAAAATTTATGTTCCCAAAACAGGAATTCATTTGATAACAACATAAAATTTCAAGGATTGCGGTGGAATTGAGGTTGCAATGAGAGCCGAAGCTACGATTGCAGCGACAAACATTCAATAGTGGTGGTGAGTAGAATTGTCAAACGGGTGGGCCGGATCAAAAACAGTATAACCCACAATATTACACTTAACCTATTTTGATTTATTTTCATGCAATACAAATATAACACTATACCCGGCCCTACTCATATTATTAAAATGCTTCTTTATTGAATCCAATTTAAGAACAAATAATATTTTATAAAAAAAATTATGGTCGTCAGATTTCTTTCTTCCTCTGCCGACCGCCGGCAGAGGAGAGAAAGGGAGAGTGATGATAACAATTCTAATTTTTGCTTCTATTTCTCAAATAAAGAAATAAAATATTTTTGTTCCAAACATATTTCTTTGCTAAAAATTCATCCCGAAATTGCATTACTAAGTAAATTTATGTTCCAAAAATATTCCCACAAATAGAAAAATAGAAAAACAAATCATCATGCGCACTTTAGTTGTTGTTGCCCCCAGGAAACCAACCTCATTTTCCTTTTCTACATTTTATAGAAAAAAGATTGATGGAAAATAGCAAATGCTCAACATTGTTAAATATTATGTTCTATTCGACCCAAAAAAAAGTTAATTATATTCCATCTTTAAATTTTAAATTCTTAATTTATATGAACAAAAATAATTAAAAGGCGGGTACAGGAAAACTAATTCATTAATTCAAGGACAGCTACGTACGCCAAATGCCAAAAAGAAACGCTCTACGTGGCACACGCCGAATTATAATTCCCAATGGCCACTGCCACATTTCGACCAGTTACAGTTTTTTTGCCGTAACATACCTCACTTTTGTCCTTCATCGAATCGCCTTTCCCGTGCCAACTTCGACAACGGCCTTCAAGAAAAGGGATGCAACTTACAGACCAATCTGTAAAATTATAGTTTCATTGGAAGTTGGCTCGCTCTCACATGTAACAAGGGATGCAATTCGGCTAAAAGGGCGCTTCCCCTAAGTTTACAAACCAACTGGCAAAACGCAACTGTAGGTGCGAAGCAATATACCAAACCACATCAAGGAGTATGGATGATAAATCCAGCACAATCAAGAACACTCCCCAAGGAAACCAGGGCTTCAGGGGCTCGCATCCAACCCGAACACCGCCTGGGGATAATCCAGCAACCAGAAAGACGCTACGCGACGCTCAAAGGAGTTTTCTCGAATTTGAACATAAACTAGTTTGCAGCACTGCCAAGCAGCTGAGTTATAGGTACATCCTCTTCTTAATTTATAAGTTAGATAGCCAGCATGTACAAATCACTTTGCATGAAAGCTGGCTCTTTCACAACTACTAAACAGTCAGTACAAGGTGCACAATGCGGAAAACTAGGCACAAACACTACCACTACCTACACTGTATTTTGCGGGTCAAGCTTTCACTTCAGGGGCATCTGCCAGTGGTTCGTCTTTCTCAGCATCGCCTTCTCCATCTTCGTCGTCGGCCTCATCGGCAAGTTTAGTAAGCTCTTCCTGGATCATCAGCTTTATAGATGACTTTTTTGGGGTGAGATCCGTGTCGAATTGCTCGGCTGAAAAGTTGCCAACAAATTCGTTAGGCTGCCATGAAGACACTAACAGATGAATCTTTAGCCACTAGTAATGTACCAACATGTCAAGGTATTTACTACATTATTTTATTACCAAAGGTTTTCCTGAGGTTCCCATGAAGAACCACCTCAATTGTTAGATTAGAAACTTTCCTTTACCGTCAATGACTCGTTTACATAAAATTTATGGGGAATCAGAAACCAATATACATCATTAATGATGAGATTCTACCCGACTCTCCTCCTTTACCATGGAAGTGCAGAAGTGCCCTTCTATAACACCAAAGCTTCAAATAACAAGAAGCAATCAATCATCCATCGATTTTAGATTCAAAGATAAATTCTGACAGCACTTGGACCAGTCAATGTAGAATCTGAAGCGTGACTAGGAGTCTAGGATGATAGCAATGCTCACTTAACAAAGTTCCAGTGCAAACTTCAGTGTTTCAGCCACTAAAGACACTTTGAAATAAAGATTCCTTATCCATACTATCACTTGTCGTGTTTGGGATGTGGACATGTAATATAACTGACAATGCACCTATACTTCATTATTCATTCGAGAAGACACAATACAAGTTGACTGCACAATCATACCCCAATTATTGATTATAACAACGTAAATGCCAAGCCTCCTCCAAAGTATCACAAGACAGCAAAATCATCGGACAAGTGTGACAGGTTTTAAAAATTCCTTTGTGAAAAGGACCCATATCATTCAGCAGAGTCCAGAGGATATGCAGCAGAGAAAGGTTAAAACTTACAGATTTAGTCACCATGATTAACAAAGGATATATGGGGAACGCAGCAGATCAATAATTTGCAAATGACTTGCAAAATCAGCCAGCAAAATGATTAATTTGAACATTGACATGCTTGATATTGCATCAATGTTGAGAAAACATACCTAACTGTTTCAGAATATCAGTGAAAGTGGCCTGCAGAATTGAAAACCCATCCTACGTTAGATGTTACAAGCTAATTCAACATATCAGTGTACCCAAAAATATAAAAGAATAAAGGCGTAGGCGGAGCAGTTAGCTTCTTCAATAGGCTGTAATAAAATGCGAAAGAACATTTACTGTGTACATTGAACTTTCCAACCAGCAACCAAAAACAGAAAAAAGCTTAGAACGGCAGATCTTTTTTGCCACTTAGACATCAACAGTCAGTACAAACATCTTGCAAGCAAACAGAAGCTTTTTAAGCAAGTTGCAGTCTTGCACCAAGCAAAGGAAGAAATGCAAAGTCACCAACCAATGTATCCAAAGACTAGAATCGCACCGTATTGAAGTCAACTTCCTTAAGAATTTCACAAATTGCATTTCGAAGCTCAACATCGCTGGGCTTGAGAGTCCCTTCCCTTGACTTGTCCTTTCCTTTGGAAGCTTTTCTCCCTTCCACAATACAACAAACTTCAGTCAACTTCAAAGTAATTGCCGAAAGTTTTTGAACCTTATACCATACATATGTGAAAAATCATGTAATTAAGGGGATTCTTATATATACAGATGGTACTTAAAACTAGGAACAAACATGAAGGATTAACGACATTTCCTTAAATTTTGACTTGTTCAGCTAGACTGATCACTCCAAGACCTTTGGTCTCAGCCTGGACCCAATGACAAAAATGGGATCACTTCATGCACAAAAAAGTTCAGTCAAGCTTCAGATTAGCCACTAATTAACAAGCAGTGAAAGTCCGTCACCTCAATAACTATGGAAAAGGAGAGTAGACTGCATTGCATAACCAAAAGCACCAAGAATAACAAATGGAATGAAATGGAGTAATCAACTAACCAGTTTTCTCCTTGGAAGCAGACTTTGCAGGAGTGGAAGACTTCTTGGTTACTTGTTCATTCTTCTTCCTAGAGAACACCGTAGGACCACTGTCACTGTTGTCGACTTTTGTGCGTTTTGATGATTTCTTTTTTGTTGCTTTGGGTGGTGGACTCAATTTGTTTGACACCGAACTTTTCCGGCTTTTGGCTTTTCCAACAGATTCCTTTTTACTAGACGATTTTGCACGGCTATTTTCCTTCTTCCCCATGTCTTCTTCAGACTCATCCTCAGAAACATCTTTTTCCTCGCTTTCTGACTGGTCTGGCATCTCGTCATCAGACTTTTCTGGAACACCATTTTCAGTTTCTTCCTCTTCTTGTTCTAGTTCTAGTTCATCTTCTCGCTCTTCCTCTCTGTCTTCTTCAGAATCATCTTCTGTATCAGAAGCAGGCTTCTTTCTTTCCTTTTTCGAATTATCCTCACTCTTTCTTCGACTCTAGAATCAATCCAACCCAAAAATAATGAAATAACAAAGCAGTGCCAAATGATCAAAAGGCGAAGCCCAAAAAGAATAATTTTTCGGAAGTAGCAAGCACTTCAGATTGTTGATTATTCATGATTGGTTCAGTCATTCAACCGATGATAAAAAACCATTATCATCAATATCACGGTGCTTCTTGCAAGAAATGAATGATACCTTGACTGTCCGCTTCGAGGGACTCTTAGATGCAGATGAAGTACCTTTTACCGACCTCTTGCGCTTTTGGCCCTTACCAGACTGCCACAAGTAGAGAAGATCAAAACATGAAAAGATGCAATTGCAAAGAACCAATCACGATATCAATGACTTCCCATAAACAACGACAGATGGACAACCTCTTTTTCAGCAAGTAACAAGGTTGTTGTGGCATGGGGAGCCACCAAGAAGTCAATCAGCTTCATAACAATCTCTTCCTGAAAGTGCGGACCAACTAATCAGTACAAACTACCGTTGGCATTGTAAACAAAGAATGCGCTATCTCCAAATCACACAAGCAGGTCTTACTCGTTGGCCCTACTACACGGCCAACAAATATCATATTAAATGATCACTTTCAAGACTGCACCTTCACTATGACAAACAGGCAATTTAAGGGACCAAAAGGAAAAGAACCAAGCATTCCCGAAGAAAACAGTGTCAAAAGACATATAATAGACTACTAAAACTGATATTGCACCAACCTTTCTAGTGGATGTCTTTGAGACTGGTATGTCAAGCACATCACACAATTCGAGCAATTTCTCTTTAGTACACTTGTCAAGTTTGTCCTTCACCTTATTCTTCTGCTTTTCCTGTAGTTGCAACATAGTTAAAAGTGAAGCTCATAGACAAGCCTTTGAGAAACCCACAACTCAGCAATTTCCAGACATTAGTTTGCTACATTAAAATCTCCTCCACTTCCAAACACCCCAACCCATCCCTCCTCGCAAAAAAACCAAACAAAAAGGAAAGAAAAACAATGCTATAGGCATATATTTACCTCATTACCATGCCATACAAAACCAGAAAACCTCGATATATTACCCTTGATCTGGAATGCCTGCAAAAGTACATAAGAGGAAGGTTTATCAAACAATGAGCAGAATGCTTGAAAATTTCAAAACCGACACTCTCCTAGGACATCCTCTTAACTCGTCTAACATACAAGGAGGGGGGGGAATCAGGCTGGCACATTGAGAGATAAGAATTAATGTTACCTTCCCTCTCCTTCCAAAGAGGATGTTATGCAGCAGTTTAAAGGTATCATCTGTCTTCCTTCTCGACAATTTGAAAGCCACTGACAAAATGCAGAGACAGTTGTTTAATGCACCTTATCATTCTGCATGGATGGATCCCATAACACGCAGAACCAGGAAAACATGTCAATCAAAGTTACGCGCATTTCCAGGTTTCAGACATTCCAAATCTCAACTACATTCTATACTAGACTCTAAGTGATTGTACGCTGAGCATTTTTTGCGTACACCAACAAAAAAAGAGATGGTTGCTTTCCAGGAACCATGGAAAACAGTTTCAACAACACATGAGCTAGAATAAAAATGAGAATACCATTGGGTATGTCCTTCAATGGTGTTCCACGGCCCTGCAATTCCAAGATAATATGATCAAATGAAATTCCTACACATGAATCCAACAAAATGCAGGGTGTGAATTAGCTTTATAAACCTTTTCTATTTGGAAATCCTTAGTGGCATCTCTCTCAATAGATGCCACCAACCGCTCTACAGACTTCCTCTCTCGTACAGGACGGTCTACCGTAGGAGTCCTAGGGGTCCTGTCATTTTGCTTTTTATTCCCTTCAACCTTCCCCCCAGCATTCCTCTGCCTCCTACGCTTTTTTAACCCTTTCTCATCTGTACTTTGTTCAGCCTTCTCTGTCTCAGTCTGCTCCTCCATACTCTCGATCTTCTCCTGTTCCTTTGCCTCACTCTTCTCAACCTTCTTTTCCTCTTCAGCCGCTTCTCCAATCTTCTCCTCTTTAATTTCTTCATCCTCTCCTTCCCCATGTTTTACCCCACCAATAATCCCCTTATCTCCCTCCTCATCATTCTCTTGACCTTCCTTCATCTCCTCAGGTACCTCCTCCTTTTTTTCAGCAGTAGCTTCTTCTTCCATCTCTTCAGTTTTAGGTTCTTCCTCTTCTTTTTGTTCTTTCTTATCATGCTCTTCCCTTAAATCCCGGCCTATACCCATTTTATCAATCTCCACTTTCTCTTCATCGTTATCATCTTCCTCTTCTTTCACTCCATTAGTTTCCTCGGTTTTTCTTTCAGTCACTATATTGCCGTCATAAGGTGCAGTTCCATTTTCTGCAGGTGCTACTACTGCTTCTGATTCAGAAGCTGCATTTGCCAAACCTTCCTCACCCATAATTCACTTGATAGGAGTTGAATTATTCAATCAAGAATTAACTTCTTCACAACCTAATAAGAATACGATGAATCGGTACATAAAAAATAATATAACTAAACCAGACTTACAAGAAATGAAAACATTTCAACAATTCCGTGCATATCATCATGGACTTTCCTGAGAGCGAAATGTGAATTCAACATGTGGAAAGACATTGCTCAGTGATCAAACGAAAAGGTCTGTGCACATAAACAAATCCTTCAGCTATCTGACCTCAAAAGTCAGCTTTAAAGGTGACCTCTCTGAATATTCATCTTAAGTGGTTTCAAAGCCATACATATACACCAAAGCGAACTCCAAGAATAGTCTACCTATGAGGCATGAGCCGAAGTAAAATTATCAGTAGACTTCCAAGAAGCACCTATTGACTTGAGTCAAATCACAAGTACAGCTTGGAAATGATCCCGATGATAAACCAGTGCGCATTAAAGAGAAAACACCTTAGGAAAGGCTACCTGTGGTTCAGAAGCAACGCTCCAATGTGAGGTCAGTGTTGCTAGAGTAAAGCTAACTTAAAGATCTGTTGTAGATGCTGAACAAAAATATGGAACTAATTACAAAGGATAACCCTATACATTAGTAAATGTTTGTGCTATCGCCAAGACAATGGCGATGCTTAAGTTCCTATTCAAACCAAAATAACCCTAAAAATGCCTTGGATAATAAGTAAGTCCAAGTACTGACCAATCTTTTATCCCAACAACCGCCATTTTCTATACAAATTGTGGTTAACACTCGTAAAAATTAACAGGAAAAACCTTTCTACGCTCCTGAGAAGGAAATGAAAAGCATCTAAACACTTCAAAACAAAAAAGAAAAAAGAGGGAATGAAGGCGTAATTTCATGTGAGGAAACCCTAGTCCCGAAGCGGAGAACCAGAGTGAGCAGAAAGCTCCTTTCTGTTTTCTATCATTTGCCTCCTCGACCCGCACAAGCTACAATTACACGCTCCTCAGCTAGCAAACAACGAGAGAAGGAGGTACAACAACAAAATTCCAACAGAAGAAGTCCAGTTTCGGGAGATTCCCAAAACCCTAGACACGCGAGATGTCCGGGCTCGAGGTACCAAAACACCAACTGATCCGTGACCGAGCCCGACATGAGGAGGAGGAACAGCAGAACAAAAAGCGACTACTTACAGAAAAGCTCGATGAATTTTAGCTTGGCCGAAGAGCTCCAACGGAGAGACGAGAAGCAGAGGAGGAGGAAGACGAAGACGAGCTCTTTAGTTCGAGCGTCATGCTCTCTCCACTTTCTCTCTCCTGACCGGTGGGCGAGTGCGGAGGGGGGAGGATAGTAAAATGAACCGGATTTTAGACGCGGAATTTAAATGCAGTTAAATGTGGCGATCTCGACGGACGGAGGAGATCTGCCGCGGTGAGGATCGTTGAAATTCCGACGGCCCGGATGTGATGTTCGTTTCGAAGTGCCCCCCCGTACTTGAGGGAGCTTGGGGGGGAGGGGGGGGGTGTGCGCGGGGCGGGGGGAGGAGAACAAGCATCATAGGAAAAATTAAACGAAACGAAGGAATGGAACCACACAAAAAAAAAATTGCTATAAAAAGATAAAAATGACCTTTTTGTTTTTAATTGCCCGTGGAAAAAAAAAATAAGAAATTTGATCATGATAACTCCAGGTACGTGTGCATGGTGCGGGGAGAGAGAAAATCAGCGTGCATGCTAAATCTAAGTATGTCGGTGGGTATTTCACAAATAAGAGGTCCTGAGTTCGAATATGTTTATAATAATAAATTATACGTTATGTATATAACCGTTGGCCCGATTCCTTACGAGCAAAGCTTTTACGAAAAAAGGCAAATTTTTTAAGGTATTAAAGCAAATTTCAAAGGTTTCAAACTCGATAGATTTCTCATTTTTCCCTATTTATTGTTCTGGGATGTTTTCCCATTATAAGTCATCTTGTTCATCCGGTTGCGTCTACATCCTGTCTCGTGTGTCCTTAGATGCAAGGAGAAGTGTCAGATTACCATATATATATATATATATATATATATATGACTTATTTTCTAACGGTTTAAATGTATGAAGAAACTAATTTTTGACGGCGTAACATAGTTACGAATATCAAGAATCTTGATTTACCTATTGTATGGAGGATCGCATCGCTCACCATGGTGATGAGTTCTCACTATCGAATGATGGCCTTTTTTATTGTAATTTTAAATTCTTATATTTTTGTCATGGATGTAGTAATGTCACGATAAACCTTAATCATGTTGATATATACTTTCTTGTTTTTCAAGCGGGAGAATAATGTGTTTTAAAAAGAAAGAAAAAGTGAGAATAATGCAATGAGCAGGAGAAGTTTGGGAAAAAAAATTAACTGTCTATATTTTGAGAAAATTTTAGTACCTCGTGTTTTTTTATGTAAATAAAACATAAAAAAAGAGCTACTTTTATGAGATGAATCCTATTGATATTTCGTTGGAGCGTGTCCTTATTAGCGACGCGCTGTATCGGCGTCCGGATATAGCGAAAAATGAGCAAGGGTCTTTGCACCAAGATAGATGGGTGCAAGGGATAATAAAGTTAGCTTTGGGCCATCATTCCCAGAGTGATGCGCCATATCGGTGTCCGGATGTAGTGATAAATGAGCAAGAGTCCTCACACTTTCGTGGGTGAGTGTGGGGGGCAAGAAAAGCCTAGGGGTAGGGATTAAATTGGGGGGTTATAATGTATGAACCTTAATGGGTAAATTGAGGGAATTGACAGATACTTTTGCTAGAAGAAAAGTGAATATTGCTCGACTGCAAGAGACTAAGTGGAAAGAAGAAAAGGTTAAGGAAGTGGATGGTACCGAATTCAAGCTATGATATATAGGCACAACAAAGAGTATAAATGGAGTTGGGATTCTGATCGATAAAAATTTCAAGGATAGAGTTATTGATGTTAAAAGAATAGAAGATGTGATTATTTTAGTTAAGTTAGTAGTGGGGGATTTGATTCTGAATATCCTTAGTGTGTATGCTCCTCAAGTTGGACTGCAAGCGTCAGAGAAAAGTAAATTTTGAGAAGATCTGAAAGAGATTTTAAGGCGGATACCACACGAGGAGAAGGTATTAATAGGAGGAGATCTAAATGGACATGTCGATTAGAGTAGTGGAGGTTTTAAATAGAGTCCATAGAGGTTTTGGATGTGGAACTAGAAATGATGGTGGCGAACACATCTTGAGTGTGGCATTAGCTTATGATTTGATGTTAACAAACATTTTTTTTAGGAAAAGAGAGTCACATCTGATCACTTTTCGCAGCGGTCAAAATTGTAGCCAGATTGATTTCTTTCTTGCCAAAAGAAATGATAGAGCTTCGTATGTAGATTGTAAGGTATACTCTGGTGAATGTGTAGTTACACAACATAAGTTTGTGGTCTTAGAAGTTCGGTATAACAAAGTACATAAGATAAAGAGAAGTGCGCAGCACCTTAGAGTACGATGGTGGAAGTTACATGAGGAGAAACAAACAGAATTCAAGAAAAGAATGATACAGAAAAGACCGTGGCGACTGGAGAGCAAAGTAAATATGATGTGGAAGGAGATGTCTAACTGCATCCAGACAGTGACAAAAGGGATGTTAAGGGAAAGTAGAGGGAATAAACATCAAATAAAGGAAACATGGTGGTGGAATGAAGAGATGCATGGGGTAATTAAGCAGAAGAAAGAGTGTTTCAAATGCCTACATAAATGTCCTAATGAAGAGAATTTGTAAAAGTTTAGATTGACGAGAAAAAGTACCAAGAAAGCTGTACGAGAGGCCAGAGACAAGGTTTTCACCGATATGTACAACAAACTTGAGAGCAAAGAATGAGAAAAAGGCATCTATAGACTTGCAAAGTCAAAGGACAAGAAAAGTAAAGACTTGACACAGGTTAGATGTATCAAGAATGAAAATCAAACACTATTGATAAGATATGAAGATGTCAAGGGCAGGTAGATGAGTTACTTTAACAAAAATTTTAATGGGCAGAGCGATAGAAATGAGGTGAATTTAGAAGATGCTTCTGATTATTCAAATAGAATGTTTGTGCGTAGAGTTAAAGCACGAGAAGTTAGGGAGGCATTAAAAAAATGAAGACTAATATAGCCTTGGGATCCGATGGTATTCCTATTGAAGTGTGGAGATGCTTAGGGTATGTAGCAATAAGTTGGTTGACTAGCCTTTTTAACGAGATCCTCCATACTAATAAGATGCTTGATGAATGGAGGAAGAGTATACTTGTGCCTATATACAAGAACAAAGGGGATATCCAGAATTGTTCTAACTATAGATACATCAAGCTTATGAGCATACAATGAAGCTATGGGAGAGATTTATTGAACATCGTTTGAGAATAGAAATCAAGATTTTTGTCAATCAATTTGGATTTATGCTAAAAAGATCTACCGTAGAGGCTATTTTCTTAATACAACAATTGATGAAGAGATATCGAGAAAGAAAGAAGTACATTCATATGGTGTTTATTGATCTCGAGAAGGCGTATGATAGAGTTTCAAGAAAGGTTTTGTGGTGGATTCTTGAGAAAAAAAAAAGTACCTTCAAAGTATGTCGAGGTAATCAAAGGCATGTATGACGGTGCTACTACTTGTGTGGAGGCTTGTAATGGCACGTCCAGTTATTTTCCAATCACAGTAGGCTTACACCAAGGTTCTGCTTTAAGCCCTTACCTTTTTGTCCTAGTTATGGATGAGTTAACAAAAGATATTCAAGATGAGGTGCCGTGGTGTATTTTATTTGCAAACGATATCGTGTTTATTGATGAGACTAGGGCTGGGGTTTAACGCTAAGTTAGAAGTATGGAGAAGCACGTTAGAGTTTAAAGGATTTACGCTAAATCGAAGTAATACAGAATACTTGAAGTGTGAGTTTCACACGGCAGGAAGAGGAGATCAAAAAGCCGTAAATATGCTCGGACATGAGGTACCCAAGATAGATACATTTAGATATCTATGATCAATATTGCAAAAGGAGGGAGAGATTGATGATGATGTAAGCCATAGAATCAAAGTAGGTTGGATGAAATGGCGTAGTGCATCGAGATTTTTGTGTAATCGCAAAATTTCTCTTAGGTTAAAAGGAAAATTTTATAGAACAACAGTCAGACCTGACATGTTATACAGAGCTGAATGTTGGTCAGCACAAAGGAAACATGAGAATAAAATATGAGTAGCGGAAATGAGGATGTTAAGGTGGATGTGTGGTCATACAAGGATGTATAAGATAAGGAATGAAGAGATTCGACGAAAAGTTGAAATAGAACCGGTGGTAAAAAAGACGAGAGAGCATAGATTGAGATAGTTTGTGCATATCCTCCAAAGGTTTTTAGATGCACCGGTACGAATAGAAGTTTGTTATCGTGAGCATAACATGAAGAAAGCAAGAGGTTGGCCAAAACGTACTTGGGGGAAAGTAGTAAAACAAGATTTAATGGAGTTGGCGTACGGTTTGTCTTAGGACGGAGTGGAGGAAGGCTATTAGTGTTGTGAAGAGGTAATGTATAGATAGATAAATAGATATATATTTACTTATTTATTTTTACAAATTTATCTCTTTTCTCTCCCTTGAATCTACTTTTATTTTTATTTTTATGATTTTTTGGATTCATCAACCGTCGACCCCAACTAATTTGGGATAAAGGTGTTGTTGATGTTGTTGATGTAAATGAAACATAGCAAAAAAAACCTGTTCATCTTACCTTTAACATAACCAATTTGATCATAGCTTGCCCATAAGACCATCATAAGTCAGCTTGGCAATAAAGCAAAGGATACCATCAAATTGACAGAATTAGTGTATCGAAAGTTTCAAAACTTGTCATGAAGTTGCAATTTAGTCCCAAAACTTAAAAAAAAAACATGCAATGAAGTTCTAAAATTTATCAAATTTATCCAATTAAGTCATTCCATTAATTGCATTTTCGAAACTTTTCAGGATTCGATTACACTTCTTGAAAGTTTTAATGCTTAGCTGTATTTTGGTGATAAATGTTAGGACTTCTAGTACATATATCCCTAAATTAAATAAGAAATTGCTCTCGAATTCTCATTTTGCTTTTATTGTTTAAAATAATTACTAGAGGTGATCAGTTCCCGGCCCGACCCTATCCAGAAATTGGGAACTAGTCCTTCCAATCCTATTCCTTGGCAATCCAATGGAATCGGCGGATTATTAATATGGTGAACAATACAACCTTAATTTTAATAAATAAACTAAATTTAAATTTACATTTAAGAAATAAAAAATAACCGATGGATTATTAGGTTTATATTTAACAAATATAAAATAATATATGCGTAAATTGGCTCAGACACCTTGATTATCGATATATATATATATATATATATATATATTTGGTCCAGGCAAACCAAGCAATCTGTTTTCCTCGAAATCAGGGTCTAAATCGATCTATTCAAATTTTATGAAATTGGGAATTGGACCAATGCTCCGAGGAATCAAATCGAACTAGCTGCTTTGATTAGTCTGTCTTGCTTACCTCGTGGATAAGGACATGTTATATATTCACAAACCGTGAAGTTGTTTCTGATGGACCTAAGCCAAAAGTATAAGGGAATGTTTGGATTGATTTTTAATTATCACCTTTTACGTTATTAATATATTGACACGCACACTTTGATTTATTTTAATTCAGAGCACTTGATTTTTTTTTCAAATACAAAGATTGACAAGTAGATTTACATAGACATTTTCTCATGATTAGTATAATTCAAAAAATATCTCGAAATTTGACCAAAAAAAAGTATATATCTTTTCTTTCGTTTAAAGTTGTTAAATATGTCTTGAATTTTATGCACTCAGTTTGGTTTATCACCCTGCTCGACTTGTTTTTTGTGTGGCCCAAAAGTGGAGAAAAAATTGAGGTCGGCCCAACTCTCCGCATCACGAACAACTCTCTATAGGGGTGCGAAAAAGTCTCCATGGGGGTTCGAGAGCAACGCCCCCGAGAAAAATTTTTTGGGCCCTATTTTATGTTGCAGTTATGGTTTATTTTGTTGTACGGAAGATTTTTGTCATATGAGAGTTTAGTGAGCCGTGTGCTTTTGTTGAGTTGCGAAAATCGACTTCTGTAATCTGTACTCTCTTTGATTATTGTGGAATCTTATTTTTTGTCTCGCCCGTATACGTAAATCACCTTGATCGAATCACGTAAATCTTTGTGCTCTGTATTTGTTTTTTCTCATTTGTTTCCACAAAAGTCAAATGAAATCCAAGCAATATAAAAAGTCAAACGAATAGCCTTAAAATGTGGGAGCCTGGGCAATCTATTTGGTCTATGCCCAACGATTGTGAGCTTCCGATCACATTTCATTGACTCATTTTATGGTAAAATGACATAATAGTCTATAAACCTTGACCAAATGGTCAATGTCATCTTTAAATATTTAATGGGTTCAATATAGTCTTGAAATTATACCTAAACATGGTCCCTAAATTTTCAATTTTTTTCAATCTTGTCCCTTAGTACTGCATGATAACACTTCAAAATGGGAATTTCCCTGTCATAAGTCAATCTGGCACGAAAATTCATTTGGCAAAATCAGTTTCGAAGTAGGAATACGTTTGGTAAAAAAAATTGACTTCTGATAGATTTTTTTACTTCTAGTTTGATTTTTGGCTAACTTTGAAAAGTTAAAAATTTTTACTTTTCGACTCTAGAATCACTTCTTCGACCATACGAACCTCGGCCCACCACCGTTGCCACCTGTGGCCGGTTGCCGCCGCCGCCACCGTTGCCAAAGATTTTATTAATAATGTTTCAAAAATAAAAATTTTCAACCGTTATCAAACGAATTTCTGTGATCAGAAGTCAACTTGGAGCATAAGTAAAAAAATCAACTTATACTTTTGATGACAAGTAGAAAAATCAATTTCTGATCAGAATTTGAGAAATTGATGAAAAACGTTACCATGCGCTACTAAGTTTTCACAAATAAGTCAAATAAGTGTTTGATATTCACAAGTTTTCGTAATTATATGCCTATTCTAGATCCATCCATCAAAGCCCACTACCCAGATTTTAAAGATATCTTTTCATTTCAATCCATTTCTTCAATCAACCAAAAATATGCTATATTTTTCTATTATTTTTTTGACCTTTTGGTCTTTATAAATACTACTATAGGTTAATTTGAGTAAATTTTGATTTATGATCCTTCTTGTGGTAAAAATATAACCTCGTTTGGAGTTGTATTGGATTTATATTCCATTTATTGGAAGACATTTAATACAGTATAATTTATTAATAGATTTTTCGTACTTACGTTAATCTAATTTTTGAATAGATAAAATTTTCAAGTATTTACGCATATTTCATAAATAAATTTAATTATATATATATTTGAAAGTTAAATTAGCAGGAGTGTCAACCCAATACAACTCCAAATCGGTTCCACTTTTTACTATTAGAGAGAAGATTATACATTAAAACATATTAAATGGGCTATCATTTTATGTATAAACACCAAAAGGTTTAAAAAAGTAATAGATAGATAGCCATATTTGTTAACTTCAAAATGGATCGACATGAAAAGATATTAAAAAAATTGGGCATCGGTGTAATTATGATTTGTTTTACTTTTTATAAAAATTAAGGGATCAAATTAAATAAATCAAAGGTATAGAGATTAGATTGAGCATTTAGGAATAGTTTAAAGACCACATTTAATGAATTTAAATTTTAAGGTTGGCATTGCATATTGGACTAACATTTAAGGAATATTTATCCCATTTTCTCTTTTTTAAGTGAAAAAACACGAGCAACTCCAAGTAAGAATTTGAGTCAACTCTCCCACTCAATTATTATGTTGACGGGATTTAATTACTACATACTTTTAATATTTTCAATGTAATCATTGAACTTCTAATTTGTCCAATCAAATACTTAAACATGTAAAAAAAAATCATGACATTTAATTCAATACAATCCTTCAACTTCTAATATGTTCAATCAAATTAATCTGCCCACGTGGCCAAAAATCGCCATGAGTTTGTGCAAAATGATTGACATAAAAATGCTAGAAGTCCATTATTCGAACATGCATTTTCATCAGCTAAGGACCAATAGCAACCTTTTTTTTATGACCGAGGTGTCCGGGCCAGTTTGATTGTACCTCGATTATTTCTTGGGGGACTAGCACGACAACCATCAACCGCGACCATCACTTAAGTCACGGAGCGCGAGTTGAGAGATTTGAACACCAATAGCAACCTTTGATGTTGACAATATTGAAGAAATTAGTGGCATCTTTTGGATGCTTGGACAGATTTGGGATTAGAGTGAAAAATAGAGATTTTTTAATAGACAAAAAGAGGTCGGAGTAAAATTGAGGCTGAACATAAAATTGATGATTCCTTAGGAAATTAGAACCATTTCTATTCCACACCTCACACCATACGAGTTTATATGCCCATTTCCAGCTCGGCATTTGGATTAGGTCGTCCAATGTCTTCGATTTCTTCTGAAAGCAAATGATTCTTCATATCCTTGTCTCGTTCTATATTCATCCTAAGCTTTTAACTTTAGCTTAAGAAATTTATTGAAATTTAGTATTATGCTAAATTTTCAAATCGTCAAAAAAATATAACAAAAATAATTGCCAAAATAGTAGTTTAATAAGGGAGCGCCGCAAAATCCATGTCGCTTAAAACTTGTCTATGTAGCAAATTGGACAGAGATGATGAGCTGCGGCCCAATCAGGTCAAATTTTCCCCCAAATGAATGTTCCACATTATTCCATTCCTGATAAAAAGGGGAAAATAAAAAAATAAATGTGGCACGTGCGTAATGACTAGAATACCCTTAAACGTCTTCCCAAATCTCCAGAAAACCAGCCCCTTTCGGACACAGACGCGTAAGACAAAAGACAAAAATCAATGGAGAGATTCGATTTGAACCGAGGAGCGTTGTAGCTAAGACTAGGGTTCTTAAAAATTCAATTTTAATTACTTCCCCCATTTCAATCAATGTCCCCCCCATCCTTTTTCGCTATAAAGTAGATTCTCGGCGTGTCGTTCTCGTTCCCGATTGATCGAGAGGGAGCGAAGGTTATTTTTTTTGCGTTTTCCATATTTTCTATCGAATTTTCTCGGCTTCGAATTCAAATTGCTGCGATTTTCTCTCTGGGCTACTTCGCCCTGTGGCCGCCCAAATCCATGATCGTGCGACCTCTATGGACCACCCTCAAACCGACACAACTCCGACTGAACAAGAACATGACGAGTGGGGTAATTCCATTCTCTTTCCTTCGGGTTCTCTGATTTCCCCGGTACCCAATGTTTCTCCGTCCCTTTTGGGTGTTGCTGTTTCTCGTTTCTGTTGACCTGCGTTGCGATGTTCACGGGGAATATGGATTTATGTGGTGATCGTTTCGTTTAGATTCGGCATTGGTGTGACTGTCGCTCCAAGCTTCAGTTTTTGTATGCTGCTCTTGATTTTCGACATTGGAGAGGACAAGTGCGTGGTGCTTATGATGGAAAGCTGGGATTTTTTTGTTCCTCTTTGACACGATGTTTTTGTTCCTCTTTGATCTGATCATGATGAAAGCGCCCGCTCATTTTATGCTGCCTTCCATCAAGTCCACGATTTTCACCACGGAGGAGTTGGGGAGTAGGTGCTGAAGGATGCTGCATACACTGAGACATATGCTGCAAAATTGATTGGAAAGATTCTCCGGGAGGGAAAAATGGAGATGTCTCCTACGTTACTTGTCATATATGGAAGTATCAACCGAATTTCCATAGGCATCGCGATAAATAAAAAGAATAAGAAAGGACGTTTTTAAGTGCGAGGTTCGAAAACACGTCTTTGGGGTACTATTTGCAATTATAAGAGCTTGGATCGAATAGGTATATCAATGTCGATTTGATCTGAGCTCTCTTGTTGGATTGTTCATTCAATGGGTATTCTAAATATTACGCGTTGAAGCAACTAATGGTTCGGTACAAAGAAATGGAAGAACAGAACTTCTATGGATTCATAAAGGTCCCGTTGATGGGAATTGATAGGTGGGTAGAAGAGAAAAGGGGTGCGATGAGGCAGAGGATAGGAAAGTAGGGAAAGGGTAGGTAAACATTAGTTTCTAGCTGATCATATCACATTTGGTTCTTTGATATTTGACCATGGCATCTCAGCTTAGGTCCGGGAGAATCCTTTTGTTCTTCTTTGGTTCTCTGATTTGAGAGATCTCTTTTTTGATTTGAGGTATGGCCTGGTTTACTCCTTCCCCATTCGCGGGTTCTCTCTTCAACTGTAAATCTCACATTTGTCATGGGCACAGCAATGTGTTGGCTCAGAAATTTTGAATCTTTTAGCTAATAAGGGAAATTTGGGGGCAAGCCTGTTCTTTTTGTTATTTTTTTGAAGTGACATTATTTTCTCGAGCCATGTTTCTGCCCTCCTACTTGGGTCTGGTTCAAGGGTTTCCTTTGTCATAGCTTAGACTAGACAAATTGATCTTTGAGGACGAGCGTTTTGACTGTATTCTTCACTAACTTCAACATATGTTCTGAAATGTGTCAATTCTTGAGTTGGTCATGGTCAGTGCTGTGCGTTGCGCAAAACTCATTCAATAGTCTGTATTTCAATGTATTGGATGCCCTCGTCTTCATTAAGGATATTGGCTGCTGACTATACCTTGATCCAGTCTGAATCTCTGGTGTTCTTCACAGACAATGATGACTTTGTAATTCCAAGCTTGGGTATAGGGGAACTAGATTTAGCTGGAGGTAATGCTCCAGAGGATACTCCATCACCTTCTTCTCCAAAGGTTAGTTAATGGAGCTAATATGCCGTTAAGGTCTCTTGTACTAATCATAAGCTGCTCAGAATTGTGGTGTTGCAGTATCCTGTGGACACATAATGTTTCATGTACATGAATGCGATATTCCTGCAGGCAAAAAAGGAAGAGACAATCTACCTGGGACCCCATGGCGCCCCTCCATCGCACTCAAAGATACAGACACTGAACTCCTCTGGCCGCAAGCAGCGTCTCAAGCAAAAATTGAAGGAAGCAGATAGAAGAGTCATTGGCTTTGGGAGGGAGAATAAATTAGAGAACATAAGGGAGCTTGTTGGTGGTGGAAAAGACGGTCAAAATATGTCAAAGGGTTCCTCTAGGGATTGGCTGGATTCACACTGTCAGGAGTCCCAATTTGAGAAACGGTGTCCTCAATGAGAGTAAATGTTCCGACAGGTGAAGACATTTTGCTGAAGTATTGAATTGTGGCGCCCTCTGTTATAAGGCTTGATGGCTGTGGGGACTTTATATACTTCAAAACAATGTACCATGGCACTAGTCTACGAGCTCGACTTTTTTGTACTGTTATTGTAAGAGCATCTGCAATAATTAGCTTACATGTTCACTTCTCAAGCAAAAATAAGAGCTTATGTTTTTCAAGTCATTGCTTGGCCATGGAGTGATGAGTTTTTCAGTCCTTAAAGGTTGAGATCGTGCCACTCATGACAGTCTATATTCTGGATTGGCAAGGAGTTTCTGTTCATAAGCTAAATGGAAGGATATGATGCACAGGTCACTATAAATTTCACCAGTGCAGGTCACTGGTAAGTACTGCAAAGTGCAGGTAAGATCTCAACCAGTTTATACTTCCTAACCTGAGATGTAGTGCTAAACAATTCAAAGGCCTTTTTTGGGTAATCTGCGTGTGCTTGGGATGATTGAACTGCTGTTAAATACTGCAATTCCAATGTGTGATTTTGTGATTGCCCTTTGGGCGCACCCAAATATTGCCTTCAAACCCAAAAGAATCACTTAACCAAATTTGCCATTGTGAAGACACGCATCATATCCACATCTGTACTTTCGTTTTCCAAATTAAGTTAGCTTGAGGATTCTATTTGACACTTCAGTATACGTACAAAGTACGTCTTGCATTAGCGGTTGTGTAACCCCGAGCAAATCGGTAGATCCGTTGCTGTAGAAGTGGCATATTAGAATGCTCGAATCTGTTTAAGCATGATGAAGTATAATTCCTTTCAGGATGCTTGGGAACCAAGGTTTTCGTTCGCCACCAAAAACTTCCTTTCAGGATGCTTAGAAACCAATGTTCTCGTTCGCCACCAAAAACAAAAGAACGAACAAAACCGATAGCGCAAGCAACAGTATACTAATTAATTCCCTCCTGCACTTGTTATATCAGCATATGAACATAATGAGATCCTCAACTTTGACCGTGGCAATAATGAATGACAAGTCAGCATATGCGCTTCAAGCTCGCGTTTTAAATGAATGACAGATTAAGAAAAGGCAAAATGCGCCCCATAATGGCGTCATCACCGTCACATTATGGTCCCCGAGTTCCAATCAGTTTCCATCTGAATGAGCGTGATTTCATGTTACTGTTACCTAGATAGCCATCAGGAATAAAACTTGTCGATAGTTCTACCGTTGATACCTAGGAACTCTAGGCCTACTGCTCTGGGTCTAAGAGCATACTGATCTAAATATTCATCGTCGTAGAACTTGCTTAGATGCCTCATCCCGTTGTCACAGAGGATAGTCACTATAGCGTGACCTGGGCCTATTGACTGGGCAACTCTGACTGCTCCTACGCAATTCATGGCCGAAGAACTCCCCAGAAATAGCCCGTCACTTTTCAAGAGGAATCTGACAAAAGATCAGCAGATCAAGCAATCAATCTCCAGTTGAGGTCCAGAGATGAGAAATGCATATATTCATTATTCTTTTTGACGGAACTAAAATCTCTTGGTTTGACGAGCATTAATGTAGCTGAGAGATGCATCCTTAAATGAAAGGGCACATGATTAAGCACAAATAAGTACATGTACATGTACATGCATGTGTTTTCTGCGGATCCACATTAAGTATATGTAAGGACATGGGAGATGGGCAAAGAAAACACACCAACCTTGACATCTCAACGGCCTCCAAATCTGTCCCTCGAAAAGCTCCATCAAGATTTGCCATCTTAAAATTCTCTGTCAGTCTGTTAATTCCAATTCCTTCAGTTACGGTGTCAAACGGATTCTTCAGCCTTCGCCCTTCAGCCTCCTCCTTTGTGTACATCACTCCCCTCGTCACTTTATTGAACAGACCAGAACCCGGGGGATCTACAAGGAAGCATTTGACCTTCCGATTTTTCTCCTGCAGCAAGGAACTTACTTGGATAGCAATCACTCAAACAAAATAGGCTTCTTTATTACTACCATATTTGAGGATTCATCAGAGGAAGAAATTATATTGACCTGGAGAAATCTCGAAACACCAGCCAAAGTGCCACCAGTGCCTGCTGCCGCTACAAATGCATCAATATTGCCACCTGTCTGTTCCCATATCTCAGGCCCGGTACCTTCATAGTGGGCCCTAAAATTTGCAAGGTTTTCGAACTGGTCAGCAAAAAATCCTCCTTTGTAATTATGTATTGGACTTGAACTAAGCATCTCTCCACGACAGTGGTAACCGTTGACATGCTCTAATTGTATACCGTCTGTTTGCTCATCTATCCCGGATTTCAATGCTAACTCATTTGCTTCTAGTGCTCGTCTCCTTGCGATGTTGACATAATGATCTTTATGCGTAATCGACACTGGCCTCACCCCCTCCACAGTAGCTCCAAGAGCTTCAAGTATTTGAGACTTAGATAAACAGACAAGAGAGAGTCAATAGACAATGCTAAATGAAGGGAGAGAATGAAACGATTCTCCCTGAGGCTTCGACATAATTCAACAGACAAGTCAACTGTTGTTACGTTTTCTCACAATTGTCAATTATTCTTATACATGAAACACTTCAATGAAGCCATGGCCCATAGGTCAGAACCCACAACTTGTTCATGGTGGTGTCCAAGTTGCAATAGGTTTGCCGTAATCATGCATTCTGACTATCTTACCTAATAAACAGCCATTCAGACATTATAGATTACGACCAAAATAGCTGTTATGGAAGTTAACCGTCATTTCATGGGGAAACACCAATGTAGGCTGAAAGAGGTTCTTGCCCGGCTTGAAGAAATAAGGATTACATGAGTTAAAATTGCCTAATCGAATTATTGGGCCAATTATGATCCTCTAAAATTCATCAATCAAATGAAAAGGGAAGTTTAAATTGAAAAACAAGAAACCAAGAGTTTGTTTATAACTTCTAGATGAGAAAACAACATGTAACGTCCAACTCTGCAACCGATTTGGCACGGATGAAAGAGTTAAGCTCTTGCCATCTATTGAAATTCTAAAATACCTCAAGAGAAAATTACTTTTCTTCTGAAAACCTGTTTATATAAGAACGCCAGTGGCATAAGCTATCAACAAGACAGAACATGCATTCTCCATTATGTGACACGTGCTGCCTGTGCTGGATATTCTCATGCCAAAGCAACCACCGTAAGTACGAACGCAGTTTGCCTATCAACTAACATTAAGAAAATCATGGTAGAACGTTCCTTCAAGCCCAAACTCATACCAAATCCATCCACTTGTTTCCAACAAGAGGTTTAACTCTTAAAGAGTGAAAACAAGATTTAAATGGTTGAACCTGGCACCTGCGACACATGACAGAATAGAACAGCAGCTTATGTCAGGCAATACAAACCTTTTCAATAGCAACATCATCCGGGATAACCACGTGGCATTTGCATCCATACGCTGGAGCCACCATGGCGAGGCTAATAGCCGTGCTACCTGCGCTGCCCTCAGTGACCACCCCTCCTCTTACTAACTTGCCGGATTCCAAGGCCTGTCGAATATGAATGTCAGACAACGAACTTAACAACACATGACCAACGAAGGAAACCGAGCCCGAGCGGACATTACGAGAGTGCTTACCTCCTCGATAATTTTCACAGCAACTCTGTCTTTCACACTTCCCCCGGGATTTAAGAATTCGCACTTTCCAAGTATCTGAAGGATTCGACCAAAAGAAAAAGTATCCGAAGGATTGCAGGTAGTTTAATCACTTTCGAACAGGCAGAAAACTTATCCCCACATCGGACAAGGGAACAGGTTACAATCCAATGACTTACGAGTACAAGAAAACTGATTGAGCATCAGCAGAGTTAACAACGAGTTAGAATACGACCAGAAAACGAGAAATCGCATCGCAGCTGGAGCAAGTTCACAAATCGATCTTGATTGTCATGCCAATCAAGAAGTATTTCGACACAGAAACGACTTAGGCTCGCCACAGAATCACACACATGTTTATCATTCTCAAATTATCAAGGGAAAGCTCGAAACTTCGAATGTTCCTCGATGAAAGGAGAGAGCCAAACAGGACATCGAGTACAGCAAACGACGAGCTGAATACGAGACTTTACCTCGCAGCCGGTGGCGTCGGAGAGGCTGTTGATTCGGATGAGCGGAGTGTTGCCGATGGCGCCGACCAGCCCGTTCTTGCCTCGTCCGTCCCGCTTCTTCTTCGGTGGCGTCCTCCTTTGAGAGCGGTGGCTGCACAGCAGGTACGAGAGGACGGCCAAGGAGACGGCGGCGACGACGGCGCCCGTAGCCTTCACAGGCGCCATCGCAGCGGTTCCGAAATGAGCCGAGCTAAAACTAAAAAAAGAACCGCAGCAACAATAAGGATTGAACCGGTCAGCGGAGAATATATGAATCTGACGTTCAAGGCGGTTCAGGGCAGAACTCAAGACCGAAACGGTATAACGGACGTAACGGCGTAACGGTAATGGGCCTGGGCCTTCGGAAACGGGTCGATGTGGACAATTTACGTTTATTCTATGCCAATTTCTTTTGTTTTTTCCGCTATTTTAGGTTCAAATTCCAGCCCCCTTTAATTTCTAAAGCTTTAAACTTAATCGCTCTTCAAAAGATCGACCCCCCGTGAACCAATTCCTCGAAAGCAATATTCAAATAGCGACCCGACGAGCAAACCGGTCGCGTGATCGGTGTGGGGAGACCATGGGCCGGCTGTGGGACAAATATTTTCGAAAACGGAAAAAATAAAATCAGATTGTGTTAACACTCTTTTTAAACAATTATTTGACCAGAAAAAATTATTAATGATTATCAATAAAAATCCTCGAAGATAAAAAAAAAGAGCATGAGAATATTATATAGCAATTATGATATTATTCTAAAATTTCTCAAGAAAAATAATCGAAAACAATAATTGTATTTCTTTGTAGAAAAATAAAAATGAAAGTTGAAGTTGTTGACTATTGACTAGAATTGATGAATATATAATAGCGAGAATAACACAAATTTTCGTGTCTAATAAATAGGACATAACTTTTCAACTATGAAAAAATCGTAATTCAAACATAACTTTTCATGTTCAAAAATGATATACTAACACACCACTTCAGTAGTTGTAAGAGGCCATAACAACTATTAGACAAAAAAAAAATTCCAAATTAATTGTTAAAAAACATAAAAATAACTGCAACTCCATTATGAATCGTCATACTGTTTTGCTAGGACACAACAATTAATATACTATTGTAATTTAACAAAAAAATAATATTTTAATGCCAATTTTGATTCGCGATCGCGCTAGCGGGCTAAGTGGGACTAATTATTTGCGCACCCGCAAGCATGTATGTAGTGTGTCCAGTCCAATGAACCCGTTACGATCATTTGAAAGGTTAGAAAAGCCTTCAGCTTATGAAATGCTTGACATTCTTCTATTTCTCCCTACATGAAATAAAGAAAAATGCATCATGTTATTTGTTTCACAAATAGATGACCATTGTTTCATAAACATAGAGTTAATATCATGAAAAATCTTAAATTGGTACTCCTGTGATAAATTTATCACAAATTATTTTTTTATCATAAAAAATTCTAAACTAGTACGCCTTTGACAAATTTACCCAAAACGGTACACATGTGATAAATTTTCCATTTATTAGTTTTCGTTAAATTTTATTTTGCTGAGTTGGATGACATACGGCAATTTTAGAATGTACACTTTGGAGTTTTTATCTTATATTTGTCAAAAGTGTATCAATTTGAGATTTTTTGTGATATTAATCCAATTTAACGAAAATTAATGGAGAGTAAGTTTATCATGTGTATACCAATTTGAACTTTTTGGTGGTCATAGATATGTCAAATGAGTGGGTCCGATCGAGTTTGGATCGGGTTGAATATGGTCCGACCCATATTGACCCATTTAACCTGTTTTGATACATCTTCACATAGTGCAAATTTCATGATCCATACCTGACCCAACCCAAACCCCACCCGCATAATTTAAATACTTAATATTTAATCAAATAATGTAATATTTGTTTCATAAAATTAAAAATTGTTTGGCTGACCGTGGGTTGCCCACCGCCACTGCCGCTCCTCCTCCCCCGGCCGCTGCAACCGTGGCTTGCCCACTGCCATTGCTCATCCATCCCCTCGGGCAGCAGTCGCCGTCGCCTTGTTCTTGCGCACCTGTCGCAGCCGTCCACTTCGCGGGGTCGTACACTTGTACTCGTTGTGGTGGGCCTTGAACCCCTGCTCGGTAATGGAGGCCTCCCTGGACACGCTATGGAGGTGGTGAGAGTAGTCCCCGAGCCGGCATACGTACTTCTCGAAGTAGTCCGTGAACTTCTCATTGAGCAAGATGAAGAAGAAGAAAAAAAAGAGAGATAGAAAGCGAAAGAGATTCTTGAAGCAGATTTAAAGGGGAAAGAGCGTGGTGGTTTTGAATGAAGAGAGAGAGAGAGAGAGAGAGAGAGAGAGAGATGGACAAATGGAGAAGAGAGACGGAATAATATATGGAGGGCGGACGGGGATGCATGAGGAGAGAGGAAGTGGGGAGTTTGGGAAGTGAGTCGCTTTTGTGTATGGCCTACGTGCAGTGTTGGGGATGGCGCTGTTGGCCAGGCGAGCGGCGACTGTGGAGTGCGAGTGGGCGACGAGGGGGCAGGCAACGGGCGAGCGAGCGGCGATGGCAGCGTGAGGGCGGGCGACGGTGGGCAGGAGAGCAACAGTGGCAAGTGGGCGGCTGAGGCGGGTGACAACAGCTCACGAGTAGTGGATGGCGGTTTACAAGATAATAAAAGTTGACTTGTAAAGTTATAAGTCACAGGTAGAAAATGTATCGAGTTAGAACCCATATTTGAATAAGCTTTATAGGACTAAATTCATATTTGACATATTTTTTAAGTTTGTTGAACCCATATTTAGCCAAATAAATAAAAGTGAGTTAAAAAGTGGATGAAAGATCCATGGTCAAAATAATTGGTTTGGGATAAATTTATTATATTTATACCATTTTGAGATTTTTTTTGTGGTCAAAATATAATTCGTGGTGAATTTATCATACATATATCGATTTTAGTTTTTTCGTCATTTTAATCATCCTTTAATTTTTGCCTTTTTTATCCGGTAAAATCTAGATCGGGCCTAGGGTAATATAATAAAGGTGTAGAGTCGAAACCGTTGAACCTTTGCTGAGTCTCGCCGTCTCTCTCCCTCAGTCCCACCCTTAAAAAAAACAAAACAAAACAAAAAAGCGCACAGAAACAAACGACAAAAAAGCAAGCTCTCAGAGAATATCTGCACAGCCCCAAAGGACGCTCCAGTCCCCACTCTGCGATTTCTCTTCTCACTCTTCAATCATCCCCATCCCCATCCCCATCTGAGCTTCTCTCATCAATCCCCTCCATGGAGATCCCGGAGAGGCTGCTCCGGTACAGATTCCACCTCCTCGCCGCCCTCCTCCTCGCCCTCGCCTCCTCCGCCCTCGTCTACGCCGCCCCAAGATTCGTCACCGTCCTCGCCTACTTCTGGCCCCTCCTCCTCTCCACCGCCCTCTTCCTCGTCGCCGTCGTCGTCTTCGGCAAGACCTCCCCTCCCGCCGCCTCCGTCGCCTCCGCCTCCGGGGAGGAGATCCTCGACTACGTCGCCGGCCAGCCGGTGCCCGACGCCCCCCTGGAAACCCCCCACGACGGGTAGATTCAAGAGAGAGAACCAGCACCCCCCCCCCCCCCCCCCCCCCACCCACATCATCTTTTTCCTGTAGAATCAATCTTTTGGTAATTTCTGACTTTTCTTCTTCCCCCCTTTTTTTTTCTCCGCCGAGTTTTCTTCTTTTTAGTTCTCTCTACTGGATCCGTGGTTTTACTTTGACTGTAGTCTGTAATAAATAGCTCATTAATGAATTTCTTTTTTTCTCCTCTTTACTACATCCTCAAATCACGAATTAAATATGTCTCTTCACTAATTTCGTCACTAAATAAAATAAAATAAAATAAAATAGATACTTCCGCTTCCGCCATGAAATTGTTTTTACATTCGACGGTGTGAATGATCTCGTACTGGATTGGGAATCTGTTGGCCACGGTCAGGGGCGGGCAAATTAGGGCTGTGATTGGTCGGTGAAGGGGCAATTTTGCTAAACGTGCGCACGGTGCCAAATAAAAGAATCTGAGTGTGTTACATTATTTTTGCCGAGGAGGCTTTCCAAGTAAATTTTCAATGCAGGAATTGCGCCTCCTTGTCGGAAATATTCATCTCACGATTAATGGATAGTTGGATAAGATTTTTGATACCTCGTCCTTGTGAATCGGCTGTTGTAAAGTTTCCGTCGCAATTTTCGCATCCCGAGCTGGAATTCTATCTCCGCCCGTCGGCTCGTTTAGGATTTGATCTAATGGGAGCGAAGGATCGATCGAATGTTGGGAAATACAACGTTATTTCTAGGGTTCTGGCCTTGCTCTTCTTCTACCTGAGCAATTATTACTTCGCCGGAAGAATTTTCATACAAGGAGTGGGATTGGGGGAGTTTTGAAAAGTACGGAAAATGGAAAAAAAAAACGAAAATTGAGATGTGGGCCCCGCTCAATTGGGCGGAGGGAGCCCACCATGGTGACTTTGACCATGCAATGCAAGCCTCTACTTGGAGGTGAGAAGAAGTCGCTAGTTCCCGCGGGTCGTCATGCTCACGTCACCTTTAGCTGGTTGCCCCTCCACGATGAATTACTTCAATCATTGTTGCCTCCCTGTCGCGATTTTTTTTTTTTTAAAACCCATCGTTGCTTCGGCTCGTGTGATTGAAGTTATTCAAAATTCAAATCTTTATATTGGTTTGTTTAGTAGAAAAATGATAATACTGTTTTCTTGGCGAAAGGCGAACGATAGTACTTGATTGTGCAATGATGCATATAATTAAAGTGCGCAATGAGCACTCTTTTGAATGTTTCATATATAAGACAAATTGGTTTAACACTAAATAGGACTGAACGACTCATTGGGGTCTCGCGAATCTTTTGCGAGACATTAGAGACAAAACCTTTCGTGAGATATGTTAATATTTCAATTCATGAGAAATCGAACTGAACTAAACCATTAGGATGTAAACTTGAATCGAATCGAATCGAATCGAATCTTACCTTGTATTGAATATGAATTGAACCAAAAATTTGTTTCGATTTAGTTTTTTTTATATTTATATATATTTTTTCTTTTTTTTTTGTTCAAAGCCAATGGAGCCGTTGGCCACTAGCTAAGGGCTAGCAACCCTTGATTGACGGCTAACAACCCTTGATAGAGGGTCGGTAACCCCACCGATCCATGGGTGAGGGGTTGCGAGTCCATGTGGGTCATGGCGAGGGCGTCGCGACCCTCGCTTGCTCTTGATGTGGCCGGCGAAGGCCGCCACTCGCTTGCCTCTCTTTGTTCCTCTCGCTTGTGGTCGACGATGTTTCACACCATAAAAGGAAAAAAAATAAAAGAAATGAAAGAAAAAAATAAAAATAAAAATAGAGAATGTTTTTTTGGGAGGTTTTTAGTGCGATTTCCTTAACGGATTGAAATAATCGAACTTTAACAAAAAAAGAATAGTTATTTTCAATTACCCAGACCAAAAATAGAGCTGAAATGCGCGAAATTTTATGTTCGGTTTGATTCAGTTAGCGATTCGATATTTTCCAGTTCGATTTTGGCCCCTCTACCCTAAAGAGCTATTGGCTTATCTATCTCTATTAAGATGATAATTTCTCCCTGAAAAGTGTTTCTGTTCCAAAAGTGTTCCCAGAACACTTTCGGAACAAAAACGCGTATGGTAAAAACATGTTCCAAAAGAAAAAAGAAACATTTTTGAAACCAAAAAAAGGAAAAAAACTTGTTTCTGGATTTTAAAACACTTTTTAGAAACAACTCGAGGGCGAGCTCGTGCAAGACACCACCAGGGCGTTGCTACCGCCGTCACCGCCGCCGTTCGTCGGTGGCCGCTGATCCTTCCTTTTGGCAAAAAAAGTATTTTTTTTAACTTACCAAACGCGTTTATGTTTCCAGAAATTATGACCGGGAACATAAACACAAAAAAAACATTTTTATTTCAAATATGTCCCAGGAACAGAATTTTATCAAACGCAACCTAAATTACCAGGTTTGGGTTGAGGCTAATTGCATTGGGTAATATTTCGCGTCAACCTGCGAGGCGGTATCCGTGTTTACTTCGCCGGACACGAAATTGAACTAATAGCACATTCAAATTAATTATATGCGATCAGTTGAGAGATGGTCTTGCACATATCATTCGCTATTAAGATTTCAAATAGAAACTATTTCATTGATAATGGACAATTTTTTGGGGGGAAAAACTAGATTTTACGATGTTTTCTCGATAGTTTATTGTGATTTAGAACAGATTTATTTTGCTTTGGGGGGTTTATTTTGGGCCTAATACTAAAAAAAACTTCAAATTTACCATTTGTGACAATTATGCCAAAAACTTTTTTTTGTCTCATTAAAAATCATCGACTTTTATTTTTGCCCTAATTCTACCGATGTAATACGCAAAAAAAAACCTTAACTTTAATATTTCTTTTTATAACTGAGGTGTTCGGGCTAGCTAGCGCGCACCTCGATTATTCCTCGGGGGGACTAGCATGACAACCACCAGCCGCAACCCCCACTTAAGTCACGGAGCGCGAGTTGGGAGATTTGAATCAGAGACCTCAACTTTAACATTTATCCCAATTATATCCATTTTTTTATCTCATAAAAAATCCTCAACTTTTATTTTTATCTCAAATTTATTGGTTTAATATTCAAAAAAAGCTAAACTTTTACTTTTGTCCCAATTCTAGCACTGTCAGCCTTCCGTCCATAATCATAATTAGTTAATCTTACATGACTTGAGTTTTCTCGCCGAACTTACCAACGAATCTTTGAAATTTAGAAACAATAGGTTTTAAAGACGAACATATTTTATATCGTTAGTCCAAATATCTTCACGTCTAGCTATTTTTGGGGCTATTGAGTGCTGAAGAGAATATAAAATGCGTCATTTTTAATGGTTTTACATCTCCCGGTAATATGTAAATGAAGCAAACAACAAAAGAGAAGTTCAAGGATTTTTTCATGTCAGTTATGCCGAGGTGTAATTCATTAACAACGTAAAAATGCTACATAGAATAAACTAATGATGATAGAATTGGGCCAAAAGTGACAATTTGAGATTTTTTATTAGACAATATATTTTTTTGGATATAATTAGGACATACGTTAAAATTGAGGGGCTTTTTGATACTAGGTTGGTAGAAATGTGATAAAAGTAAAAGTTTGGGGTAGAATTGGGACAAATGTAAAAATTGGAGGTTTTTTACAAGATAATTTTTTTTTTGAATATAAATGTCACAAATGATAAAGTTGAAGGTTTTTTTGGGCATTAGGCTGTTTATTTTCTTGTATTAGCGGATTTTCGAATCGTATTAACACATCGATCCGTTACTTTATTGCGTGGCATGGGTTTTGGAGAAGATTATCTAAAAGTTATTGTACGAATACCAATTTATTCTTAAAATTTTTAATTTTATCAGATTTTGTGTTAAACATTTGCATGGAATTCAATTGTAACCCTTCCAGTTTTTTTGTTTTGTTGCAAAGTGCTAACGGAGCAGTGTGTTACAAAATACAATTGACAATAATTAGACTTTCAAATCAACAGTCCCTTGTGAAATTTGATCCGACTACATTAGGATTTTACATAGAATTTCAAGATTGAATTGACATCCGTACAATAAATTTAAAATCAATTGATGATTTATTTTATGTCTTAGCTTATAGTGTATTCATATCAACCTATCAATCTGTCACCTTATTGTGTTGCATCGGTTGTGTTGGAAAAATTATTTTGTCAATTTCTTCTTAGACCTTTGTGCGTAATTCTAATGCGGTCCTTTGGGCTGATTTCATCTGAAATTACTAACGTGGTTGCGTGCCAAGCAACAACAATTCGCGATGACTAGACCGCCACGTAGGACAGCTGGTGTAAGACAGCAGGTGATGACTAGACTGCCATGTCAACGATTACGGACGTAAAACCACGAGAATTATATTGAAATTTTTCTGCAGAAGTCGAAGAATGAATTTATAAAAATTGAAAAATTTGAGATTAAATCGACGTCCGTATGAAAAGTTTACGACCACTTGGATAATCTTGATTCACTAATTTTCGAGATGTCCTCCTATTTTGCAAGTGGACATGATTAAACGATCGTATTGAGTTGGGACTAATATGTTCTAACGGTTGTACACTTGCGTCTACACGACACAATCACGATCCGCGAATACAAATCGTCACCCTAATCTGTGTAACTTCCTAATGTGATAAAGGCAGGGACTGCCATATTTCCTGATATTATTCGGTCCCAAAATTCTTTAAGGAACAAAAAGAAAAAGAAAAAGAGAGAGCATATTACAAAGAACACAACAAAAGAGTCCTCCTGCTGGGCCTCCTGGCACATGAATTGATGCTGTCCACCTACGAACTGAAATCTTGCCACACGTTTTGCTGCAACACGTGTTTTTGTCCCGTGCACTGACTTGGCCTGACGATTCCTGGAAATCGTAAATAACCGTGAATCGTGCGTTGGAAATGATCTCGAAGCTCGATAATAGGACGTGCGGAATCTCGGGCTTGTGTCTAATCATGAAATAGGATAACGTGAACCGCGTTCGGACATCATTCTGATTGTAACGAGAATTTCGGGATTCACTGATGTGTTCATCTTTGTTTTTGGTTACGTTTATTTGGGGTTCACCTCATTTTCTTTTTCGCAACGATTGGAAGAGTAGTGCTGTTTATGGTAATGTTTCTGTTCTTGAGATCATTTTTTAATGTTTTTATTCTCGACTATAATTTTTATTACAAAAATATGTTTAGTAAGTTAAAAAAATATTTTTTTTCGGCGATGAGGAACGGTGATTGGCGGGGGTCGGCTGCTGCGGCAGGTAACTGGCGGCGGCGGCGGGAGGTGGGGATCGGTGGTGGCGGCGAACAGCGGTTGGCGTAGGCCGACGATGGGGGATCGGCAGCCGGCGTTAGTGGCTGCGGCGGCTAGGGAAGGCGGCAACTGGCGGTGGCGACTATTGGCTGTGACGGCGGCGACCGAGGGCCGGCGGGGGTAGCGAGGGGCGGCCGACAACTGCTGCAGCAGCTGCTGGCGGCGTCCAGCGATTGGCGATCGGGTGCAGTGGCTGTGTCGGCGGCAATCGATAAATGGTGGTTCCAAAAGTATTCCAAAAAGTGTTCCGGGAACACTTTTGGAACAGAAATATTTTCCCTGGCTACGATTCATACGCATCCTAGGATTCTATTTTCAATACTCACAATGGGATAAGGTAATGAAATCTCAGTTGACATGATTAACATCGTACCTGTCCGAAGGCTCCGAGTCTTCACCGTCACGTCTCCTTCCGCTAGCAAGGGACTCGAGCCGGTGAAATTGTTTTTGCTAATCACCCCATTAGTTGAGTAATTGAGATCTCGCACTTTGTAGAGACATCTTCCAACTGTCTATAAACTTTGTCAGGTCAAGAGCATGTTAATCACAAGTGAAAAGTTGGTACGCTGTGAATAGGAATGAAAAAAGAAGAAGAAGCAGCTTTATGACAACTTCCAACTGGGTCAATTGCCATACGGTAGCAGCCGAAGTGTGAGCCATAACGGTGTCAATAGGTAAGAAGAGTGTTTCGGGTGTCGTTTTCACTTCCGTCGATAAAAAGGCACAGGATCTTACTCCCTGGTGAGATAATGAGTATCCGAAGGGGACCACCTCGGTGGGATTGCGGGGATCAGCGCCTCCGGACAACGAGAGGAATTTGTATTTATTGGTAATTTGAGCGTGGATTCATGAATAACTATTAAGTGATGTAGGATTTTCTTGACCCTTAAGGTTTTATTGTGTTATCTATATATAATTTATTTCTTTTGTTATTGAGAGTTGTGATAAAAAGGTGGTGGGTGCTAATCTTAGTGAAATCTTCTACTTGAATGTAACCTCGAATCAAAATAAACTATGTGTTTTGAATTCTTACTTTCTATTTTGGTTGTGTCCGTGTGTCAAATCCTAAGGCATTGCTCATACTTTCACAGTTCCTAGGACAGCTCAAGCAGCAGCAGCACATAGCATACTCATAATGCATGGAGTAGTCAATATAAATTTATTAGATGAACAGGCTCTTTTGCCTGTTGAAAAAGGGCCGAAAAAAAAGTAGATGGGAGAAAAAACGATCGCACCATTTCCTGTCGGAGGAGCAATTATTGTGCCTGGTCGACTAATCAACCAAACAAAATGAAGGGCATCTCAAATCAAACATGAAGCTCATTCGAAGTAACTATATATCGTGGAAGACCCGCCAAAGTTTGCTATGTCTGTTGAACAGAATCACCTCGCAATTGAACTTCCGCGTGTCAATTGGCTTGCACTTCCGAACATCCGAAGCTGTTAGCTCATCATCCTTCACAGAACAAGAATGGATTCACACTTTCTTATTTGCTGGGTGCAATTGAAAGACGAGACAATGATGTAGTCTTTGGGAACATCTCGGCGGCTGAAAGATTCCTAGAAAGCTATCGTTCCAGGATAATTGTGATGGATTCCTAAGAGAATGTTGTGTGTGTTACGTCAGGTATGTAGGTTATGTTGGTGTTTTCTCCACTTAATTCAGCTTGCTGTGAGCATTTCTCCACTTGCATGACCCAGAGTATCTGTGACATTCTGGGTTCCAACCCTCTTCGAGGCTAGTGTCACGAAATGGGATATTGAATAATGGAGAATTTCAACGTTTAAATGAATTAGATGTTGCCTCGTTGAGGGTAATTTAAATTAGAAAAATGAGATTTCGGACGGTAAGTATAAAATTACCATTTTGCCCATTGATGATTAACCTTGCCTTAAGAAAGGATTAAGGGCATTTTAGTCTTTTGTCAATTCCCTATGGTGACCGAAAATTATGAAGGCAATTTGGTCTTTGGAAGCCAAGATTTTTATTAATAATGGACAAGTGTCATTATGGAAAGCTTAGCATTAATTGAAGGCTTTTTACCTACCATTCAACCCTTATTGACCAAGAAGGATTAAGCTAACTCTTCTTTTCTCTCTCCCCCCTTAATTTGGTCGACCACTTTTTCTCTCCCCCCCTCTCTCTCTTTCTTCTTCTTCTTCCTCCACTTCGGCGCCCGACCAGACTGCCCGGCTCCGACCACCCCCATTGTTTTGGCCATAACTTTTTTGTCCGACATTGGATTGAGGTAATTCTACCGTTATTAGAAAACTTATTGCCTTGTGATTTTAAGGACATATTATAAGCTTAATTTGGCCCTGTCGTTTTTCCCGTAAGTCTGTTTGAAGGGACGAAGGCCAGGCGGGTCAGTTTTGATATCCGGTTTGAGAGAGAGCTCGAGTTCGCCGGCCTTAAGAGCTCTTTAAACTCCAAACTTTTGGTGAAACACTCTTAACTCATAGTATAAGAGTTTAGAAAGTGGAGATTGAAAATTGGTTGAAGTTTAGATGGGTTTTTATGGTTAAACTTTGATGATTCTCTTGGGACAGAATCTATCCTCATCGACCGACAAAGGAATCGAGGGCTTTGGAAGGTTGTCGAAGCACCATGTGACTTGGAAATTATTGTTAAGGCTTTAAAGACATTGAATTATGTGTTAACTCGAGGTGTGTTGATTGGAATGAGGTGTGGGTGAAGTTTAATGGTCGAATTGCTTGAAATTCTCTAGGACCGAACTGCCCTGCACCCGACCAAATTGAACCGTGATTTGTGGCTGCCAATTTTGGGATTTCACTTGCTTCATTTTGTGGTAAGAAGATTTCTAACCCTTCGTTAGGATGTTGAGTTACTAAAGGGTGGATTTTTGGTGGAGTTGAAAATGTTTAAAGGATTGTTTTTGGGGCGAAATGCGTGAGAGGCCGAGAGCCAACCATTCTATTTCAAGCGCACACCATTTTTAAAATGAGTCATTCTAAGTCGTTCGGTATTCAAATTGAGCCCGATTTTCACCCACATGTCCATAAGACTTTGAGAGACAATATTTTGAAATTTTATTTCTCGAAAAGTCAGTAAAAAAAATGCTAGTTTACTTGTGATTGAATCTGTTTGTGGAGGGCTAAAAATGGGCAGTTTTGATGAATTGAGATTATCAATGATTGTCTTGATTGAACTTTCCTTTGACATGCCGAGGAAGTGTTGAATTGATGCTATGATTTTTTGGTGATGACATGCCATGAGTAAAAATGGACATGTGTTGGTTAATTGGGCCCAAATAAGGGCTTTAATGCTCGGTTTTGCGATTAATGTCGAATAATGCTTAGAGTGGTGAAGTGCATGTGCATGATGGCAGAATGTCATACTTGAATTTATGAGTCGGATGTGCTTGAATTGGTATGTCTGAGATTGGCAAGAGAATGCCTAGTTGATTGATTGCCTTGATTCATGAATTGGCTATAGAGCCCTTAAGATATGATTGACCTTGTGAGCCCTTGACTTAAGATAAGTAGGGATATGATGGCAATGCTTGATTGGTGAATTTGAGATCCCAATGGCAAATAGAACTTTGATGCGTCCGAACGCTAGGTTTATTTATATCTTGATGCGCCAGAATGCGTAATATACTAAAAGTGTGACCTGGGAGCCGTGTTTATGGGGAGCTGTGTTTACGGGGGGTCAGGCCAATTAAATATGTGACCTAGGAGCCGTGTTTACGGGGGGTCAGGCCTAGTGCGATGCGATAGCTTGATGCGTTGTGACGCAGGTTTGGCATTTGAAATTGTAAGTATGACGGGATTGAGTCCTTGAGAAGTGTGTTGGCTAATGAGCCCACGAGGAATGACTGATGAACTAAGCATTGCGCTAGTGTGCCTGGGTGCATGGAATTTCTGATATGCCATGTTTTGCCAATTGTCATGTTTGAAAGGATTTTTGTACAAAATTTTAATGTCTTTTAAATGTTCCTAGAGGTACTAATAGCCTAGTTTAGGGTTAGATCGACTTACTAAGATTATTATCTCTCCCCGTCGTGAGATCAATATTTTCCAGTCTCAGACAAGGAAAACCCAAGCTTGCCATGGATCGACGTTGGAAGACAACTTTGGAAGAGAATAAATATTATTCCTTTTTGTAACCTTGGGGATTGCTAAATGAATTTGAGGATTTAAAATTGTAACCTTTGAAGTGTACCCTATTTCTGTCCTAAGGCATCTTGTTGTTTTTATATGTGGGGTTGTTTTGTCGCTCCCGCATGTGCATATCATTTGAATGAAAGTTAAGAGTTATAGGCCGAAGGAATCTTGGGAGACTATCGAAATGAAGAATGGCCTGGTGGGATGTTTGCGTGCCCGTCAGGTTCAGGGCGTGACAGCATCCACGACCAAAATCATCAAATTATTGGAAATTAAACCAAATTCATGAATGTGAGACTATCGATCGACTTCCAACGTGTCGATGTCGATTCAGTGAATGAGGTATCGATTTGCATGCGTGTATCCGCTCGACTCCCAAGACACATGCACGAGCTACTGCACGAATCAAGACTTGTCTTTATTGTTGTGCATTTTTCAAGAGTAATTATTAAGTGAGTATATCAAAGAGTCGGCTCATATTCCGATATGTAGTAAATGCTATGTATGTACATGCATCGGTTCATGTATCTAAAGTAGTTCAAGAGTCGTGTTTCAAACCTTTAAATATGTGTTATTATAACCATTTTAATATAGGTAAATCAATTGTGAATACAGAATATTGAAAAGTCATCTTCGGTCTCCTCTTCCTTCGAGAGCAAAGTTGAGTGTGAGTGTTTGTTGAAAGCCTCACTTTCGATTTATCCCATCAAATTGGTACCAGAGCTTGCGGTTCATGATCATGGCCTCAACAAGCAATCAGCTTTCTTTTCAATATCCAATCCTTACCAAAGAAAACTATAGTAGCTCGATTTCTAGAATGAGAGCCATGCTCGGTGCCCATGGTATATGGGATCTTGTCAATTCTGGCTATGATGAGCTAGATGAAGAGGCCGACGCCCGACAAAGCAGCGGTTTACAACACAATGACCCGGGACATCGACCAAAGAGCTCCAATGCGCATATTCGGAGCTAGGCGGATGTCGTAGTCGCAAAAGCCGGATCAACATCAAAACAACGACATTTTGGAAACTATAGGAATACTTTGGAGAAGACTTGAACGAAAGATTAACTCGCGTTGTCAATCATCTATCAAGCCTTAGATGATTCTATGTTCGAGAAAGTCTTTATTGCTGCTACGTCTAAGGAGGCATAGGAGATCCTTCAAACCACGCACCAAGATGTAGAGAAAGTGAAGAAGATTCGCCTTCAAATTTTGAGAGGCGAGTTCGAGGTAATCCATATGAAAGAATCTGATTCGATTTCTAATTATTTCAGAAGAACTTTAGCGATTGTGAATCAGATGAAAAGGAACGGCGAAGACGTTCCCCATGTTCGTGTTTTTGAAAAAAAACTATGCGGTCTTTGGATAAGAAATTTGACCATATCGTTGTCGCTATCGAGGAATCTAAAGATCTCGATACTATGATGATCGATGAACTTATGAGATCTTGCAAGCTCATGAAGAAAGACTCAAAAGAAACAAATCTGAGCCAGTGAAGGAATTACTCCAAACTCGGTTGACTATCAAAGATGACAATGGCCAAGGAAGAGACACTGTTCAAACTCAATGGGTCAATCAAGATCGTGATTGAGGTCGAGGTCGCGGTCGCGGTCGAGACCGTTTCCAAGGAAGAGGCCATGGACGAAGCGGAGGAGATGCCACCCAAAGCAATAGATGTTACCATAATTAAAGAAGTGTTCATAGAAGAGGAAGGAACACAAATAGCCGGTATGATAAATAAAAAATTCGATGTTGTAGTTGCAATAAAGCTGGCCATTTGTACGCGACCCTCCAGACATTGAGACCTCCATCTCGATGGATAATTAGGCTAATGGATTGTTGATCGGGCCCCCACTCTGAAATGTGATCGTGGGCCTTCTCGGCGCTGGCCCTCCCAAACCCATACCAAATCGCGAGCAGGAGTAACTTTTTTTTGGGCTTTTCGATAGTAAGACTTGATCGGGTTCGACCTTGATGTGGTTGTGGTGGCATGGGCAATATGTGTATGCATTTGGAGTCGCCATCGGTCCTTCTTGGAAGGTGAACCGAAAACCTCACTAATTGATTGAAAGGGATCGATCAGTTCTACGGGATCAGAGATCTATGTTCAGGGACTTGGTTACGTCGCCGTCATTACTAACGTTCTTTCAATACCTAACGTGAGTGATTTTCCTAACTAAAGTTTCATGCAGACGTGTTTTTGGGTGAGGTAAGTTTGAATCGGGTTTTCATACAGATTGAAAGACTAATTCTATCAATCACAATCAATGTAAGAAAAGCGTAATCAAGTGCATAAATGAACTACGTCAATGCACATCAATTCAAATCAAGAATTTCCTAATATAGCCCTAAGGGCTTAGAGAATGTATGATTAACGACCAGGGATGATTTGGAAAAATCTGTCAGAAGGGAAAAATTATCATTTTTTTAAGGTTCGGATGTCGAATTACCTAAAATAGTCCATGGCCAGGTGATCGTGGACATTTTCCATTATTGGGAATTTTTCTGAATTTTTTGGAAGAATATTTGCCAAAAGGGCAAAATAATCATTTTTGATGACCAGTTGATTGTGGCTATTTCCTATTTTTGGGGATTTTTTTTAGATTTTTTCAAAAAATTTCCATTTTTCTGAATTTTTTTATTAAGTTTTTGAATATTTGAATTTTTATTAATCTAGAATTTTTTTTAAATAAAAACTCTTTTCGGACTGGATCAACCTAGTCTGCGCCTCACGGGTGCCCGGCCTGACCATAAGGGTTGGAAATCAATCTAAAATGACACCGTTTTGATTTTTTTAATTTTTCTAATTTTTCCTAATTATTCGAAATTTCCCCTTTGGACGCTCAAGGATGTGCCACGTGGCTTCCCCTGGTGCGTCCGATCTTGATTTAATTATTCTAAAAGTAAAGCCTGAAAATAAGGACATATATGACGGGCTACGGAGCACCACATGGCACCACTGTAGTCATTAGATAAGTAATTTTTATAATTAACAAAAATCATTTATAATTCTCTAAAGTATTTTTAATTTTCGAAAATTGCCGGATCGCGGCTAATCCACAGCCGTTTGATCCAGCACTTTTTACTTATTATTATTTTTTATAAACGCGAGGCCCCTCGGTGCTCAGTAATGACCAATCAACAAAAGTTGACTAGTTAGTGGCCCGTTGGAGAATATGATTGGCGCCGTCAATTATTGCCTAATCACATTTCTCTAAAATCTTACGGCTTCATGAGAATTTTATGATGCAATTTATCAATGTCATGATTCCTTGATTGCGTATTTGATTTCATTAATTGTGATTGCCTAGGTTTAAGTACTTTAGACTTAGTTTAGTTTTAGAAAATTTGAAAAAAAAATACAAAAACAACATGCATGGACACTTAGCATTGGATTAAATGACATAATAATTTGACTTAAATGACAAAAATTGAGATGATAAATTATTTTTAGGAAAAAAAAATTTGTGCAGTTACCAAACGCGTTTCTATTCTTGTAAGGGAAATTTCGTGGAATTACCAAACAAGTTCTGATTATCTAAAATTTATCTAGATAACAGAATCAAAAAAACAATTCTAGTCAAAATTACTTTTTTGAATTAGAATCGTTGTCATGCTGGCCCTACATTATTGATTTGCTTTTCAAAATTACTTGTTCTTCGAGGATTGGGGTATATTTTTAGAAGGTTAAGATATATATTTCTTGGAGATTTTGCAAGATGCCTGATGAACCGTACTCTCATATATTTCCCTAGCGATTGTGCAGTTGTTCCCTAGTAAACTTTAGGATTTTTTTAAAATATAAAATAGAAAAAATCAATCAATTCGATCCGATTTTATGCTTCTGGAATTGAAAATCGGACTACCCGGCTACCAGTTTTAATTTTAAGAATCGCGAATCGGAGCGCCGTCCTCTGCATCGGTCATGATCGAGCAATCCCGGTCCGGTCGGTCTGATTTGCTCACTCCTAATGATAATAAGAGCATAGCATATGGAGCAGATTTCAATCATATGAAGAATAAATATTCTGAGGACTTCATTTCTAAATATGACAAAAAAATGACTCCAGGTTAATCACATTTAAGTTTACATATAGTCGGATGGAAATTCATTTCTACGTCTCCATAAGATAGGATATTCTTGAGACGATTTAATTTGTATCGGTCTGATGGCTCATATGGCAGCACTGAAAATAGGCAGCCCGACTGAACTTTAGATCATCATTCTATTTAAAAATCAAGGCCCAATAAAGCTTTGGGTCAGGGCAGAGCGGTACGAGACAAGATTTCGGCTCATGGGGCGGTACCATCATTGATGTCGCCTAGGGCAAAACGAGTTTTGAATCCCCCTTGATTTTCAAATTTCTTTAATAATCTCAATCCTAGGTCATTGATAAGGTATTTAGGATTTTATCAAGAATCATCAGGGCTTATTCTAATTCGAAGTTGTCTTCAAAAGTTAGATATGATAATTTTTATTCTATAGCCTACGTTTGGTAACCAGGATAAAAATCGAGATAGGATAACAATCCTGTATTTAGTTCTTCTCCGAGACATGATAAGGATGGATATAAACGAGATACAATCCATGTAAAGCTAATCTCATGGGGATAGGATTAATTATATCCATGCTAGAAAAACTATTTTCCTCGAATAACCAATTTCTAAAATTTACTATATATAAAAATTATTCAATTTCTAGAGTAGAGAGGAATGTTAAAAAAATCTTAAAGTAACAAAATCTTTTGTTTTTATTTATTCTAATATTAATTAATGATTCGAATTTATTTCTAATTTATAATTTATATAATGTATTTTTTGTTATATATTTTAGGTGTATTAGTATAGTTTATTATTTGATGAATTTATCATTAAGGATTGATGGAAGGGAAGAAAATAAATTAAATAATTAAAGATGATTAAAAAAAAATAAGTACATGATATTGAACAAATCAAATTTGAAAAGGATTTCAAAGAAGGAGGGGAATGATTTTTTTTTAAACCTATCCTCCCCATATCCTTCTTTGTCGTATCTCTGGTTTATACGGAAGCTTCATAACTTTTTCATAATTCTTTGGTCCACATCAAAGTTTAACGAAAACGACGAGTGAGTCGAATCACCTTCCCCTTCATAACTCTGGTTATTGTAATATACACACACACTAAAACAGCAAGAGGAAGCCCCTTCTCCTCCATAGTTATGTGATTTACGTTGAACTTTCATGAAAGTGGCCAAATCGAAGTGTTTTTTGCGATGTCCTTTTTTTCTTGCTTACAGCATTTGGCATCCGTTGGCTGATCTACCTTGTCAATGTTGCTGTAGCCTGTTCACAATTATTGTTAAAGTGGAACTTGTAGCTCTGGAATGCCGCAGTGAATTGATTTGCTGTTGAAGGTTTATATCGTACAACAGTCATGAATTGATTAGTAAAGCTTATCTTTGTGGATTTGTGATTTTTTAGTAATGAATTGTGCGAGATTCTTAATATTTTCATTGGCACATTACTAGATTTAATTACACCAATACATCATTTATATATAATGATATTCAGCTTATTACCAATTCACCAAACAATTGATAGAATATTAAAAAAAAATCCTTAAATTTCATATTCTGTCGTAATTTGTACCATCCCATTTGAAAATCAAAAGGTAGACCAAACATATCCGAAGAGGGGAATATATAATGATGGCCCAAGGGAAATTTCTAAAGTAATGATTCTTAAGTTCTTTTCCTCTCGAAGCAAAAGCAAATGCACCCACCAAACACAATTTGCTATCCACACAAAGCTCCTCTCAAATCTCAATTTCGGTTGAGAGGGGATGGATGCTTGAGCGATTAACTTTCTCTGCAAAGATGCGCTCATAGCCAAAAGCATAGTTGCGCTCACTAACCACGACCCAATAACACTGGGGGGACAACGAAATCTCGGACATTATCCACTAAAACGAAGTACTATTGAACGTTTCTGCTCACTTTGGCTCTATTTATTTATCGAAAAATGAATAATTTTATGTTTTCATAATAACGGTTATTAATATTGCTTGCAAAACAAAAAAAAAAAAGAAATATTTTCTATTAAAAACGGCAAACATATGAATGCCCCGAATAATCTCTTTTCAAAGAAAATGGATCATTCTTCTCCCTCTCCTACGATGGGACGGGCTCTATCATCATAAATGGTACGAAAAGAATTATGATGAAAAAAAAAAGCCCACTTATTTTGCATCTAGAGTCCAATCTAGCAAAACGAACAAATGAAATATTTTTCTTGTCCACGAAAGTATTTTTCATTCACTAATATCTCAAGTAATACAATCGATCATTATTAGGAAAATATTTTAGATAATATGTTTGTTTTTTTTTTGGCAAAACAAACGCCTCCTTTGTGAAATATTTGAAATAAGACAAAGTAAAAAATCAAGATTGTCTGGACTTCAACACCGAATTCAGAGACACCCCGATGAGCCACTGACAAAGCCCAATTGATGGGCCAACACATTGTGCACCGGAAATCTAGGCCCAATATTTGTACGAAGTCGAGAGCTCAAGTACTCCAACTTCAGTAGTCAGAGGAACAATCGATATCGAGCTTTTCATTTGTTCGTCGTCGAGGCTTTGCTAACATAATAAGTTTTGGGCGATCGTGAGAGCAACCACATATTGTGAGTCATAGATCCTTAAATAGTCACAATAATTATTTATCATTTATGCTTTTGTGATTCAGAATAAGCTGTTAAAATCACAATCAATTAAAGATATTAACATAATCTTTTCTCAATTTTGAAATGCAATCTTGCTAGGAACCCACATTCTATATATTTTAGTAGAGGCTTCTAGGAGTCTGTGACTCGTGGTACGCAATCCTCGTTCCACCAAGCTCTCCTTCTAGCACGACTACCCCTGATCATGTCATTCGTTCGATCAATTAATGAATTCACGAGGCTTGCGTGTTGCAAGTTCGTTCCCGAACATGTGACCTTGATCAAGAGTTGCGCAGGGCCATGCAATGGTAGATCGACGAGAGGTGCTGAACATTTTGTAGTGACATCATTAGTTTCATCGAGCCTATGTTAGTTTGGTTCTTAATCACTCGATGTTGATTTGTCCCAGAAAACTAGTGATTTGGGGGGATCGATATGATCACTATCAACGTGACCGAGAAGGCGAAGTTTCGTTCTTGTCATGTTAGTCATGGAAGCTACCCGTGCTTCTTCGTCAAGTGAGGATTGAGAAAGACTTAATGAATTCGATGAATGGGAGGCCGTGCACGGTGAATAAACTGAGCGAACCTAACTTTGATGTCATGTTAGTGTTGGAAAGTATTTGATTTGAATCAATATCAACATCAATAACATCTTTATCCCAAACTAATTGGGGTCGGCGGTCGATAAACTCCAAAGAATCATGAAAATAAAAGTATCGATCTGAATCCAATAAAATAAAATCAGACTTTGGGGCTTGATAACACTTTCTTTAATGAATTATTTTCCTCATAACGTTGCTAATGATTTTCGACAAATATACTCCAGGATATAACAAAGTCCTAATGAGAATATCAGATAACAGTTCTGTGATATTTCTCTAGTATCTCTGAAGGAAAACAATCGGAGAAGATGGTTGTGTTAATTTGAGAAAAAACGAAATTAAAAGTTCTGAATAAATTGATGTCCTGAAAATGAACAGAATCGCTCAATATATAATAGTTGGACGAAGAGAAATTTTCATGTCTCAAAAATTGTAATTTGGACACAACTCTTCGTGTTTCAAAGAACGGTTATTTAGAACATATCTTTTTGTGTCTGTAGAGCAATTAATTCGGACATACCTCTTTGTGTACAATGAACAATTTATTCGGACATACCTCTTCGTTGTCCAAAAGAATTGATTGAAACTAACTAAAATTCAAAAATAAATTTAATAGAAAATAACTGCAACTTCTACGTGATTAGTCGCACAGCTTTGTAAGGACTCAACAGTTTATTTTTAGTGTAATTTTGAAAATAAAATAATTGTTGATTAGTTTTGATAATTATCGGTGATCTCACAAGCATGCAAAGAGATAAGTGCGCGTAATAATTGCGCCAAACTCTTTATTTGAAAGATTATAGTAGCATTTTAACTAATGAAGTAACTTCCATTCTTTTTTCCATCCTATTTGGGATTGGAAAAATTGCATTTTTATTTATTTTACAAACAAATTTGAACGGTTAGAAAGTCCAAGCAATAGATGATACCTAAAGCTGTCAATATGGTTCAATGACCCATTTTTGACCTATATTTTCATATAAACTGGTCAGATATGGATTCTAAATTTTTATAGAAATGAATAAAAACGAGTCTAAAATATTTAAGTTGAATTAGATGGGTAAAAAATGGGTCATATACTTAAACCCATTTTCGACCCAGGCGGCCCCATAAATTGCAAATGGGCCAGGGGCCATAAAGGCTTGGTTATTATCTTTTCTTTTTTTTTAATGGTCCGATCACCTTCACCTCTATTTGAAGTTAGCAAATTCTGGAAGGGACACTAGGTAATAGAGGTGAGCGGTTTTCGGTTCGATCTGGTTTCTCTCAAGAATTAGGAATGGAAACGGTGATCCTGATTTCCAATTTTTGAAATCGAAAATAGGACCGTTGATTTCGGGCGGTCCAATGAAATCGGTAATAAACTATAGTTTTATTTTATCCCTACGATCCCAAACTCAGTAAGTTGGATGGTCATCCGAAGTACTCCTGGGAACCACGAACCGAACTGCCCAATCACCGGTATACATTGTTGGCAGATAAATTGCGAAGTCCCGTTGAAGTTTAAAAAAATCGCATGCCAGGATCGTGAAAAAGTTCTTATTGATTCAACTCCGGATAAGTCCCATAAACCACTCATTTCTGGAAACAACAGAATTTTCCATACATAACTAAAATAATATCACTACTCGTCATCCATCATTCTAAATTTTCATCTTTCTATCCACTCCTATTGCATGCATTCTCCGTTTTTTAGAGAAAAAAAAAAAGACTCAAACACCATGTCTAATTCATCAAACTCCAACAAAAAAAAAAGAAAGGGAAACATTAGATAAGATCTAGGGTATGTTTAACAATTTTAAAGAAATAATAATTAAAATTGATCGGTCTGGTCCTGTATTCCTGGAATCGGGAACCGGACCGCCTGACTACCGGTTCTATTTTTAAGAATTGGGAACCGGATCACCAATTCGATCCTGTTCAGGCGGTTCCCGATCCGATTGGTCCGATTTGCTCAACCCTTACTAGACAATTGGTAAGGGCATTGCACTGCTGGATTTCCAATTCTTCCAGGTTTGTCAAGTAACATAACCCACCAATTTTTCCGGCTCACTTTGGATTTATTTATTTCGTTAAAAATGAATAATTTTTATGTTTACATGACAACTATTACTACTGTCACTTATAAAACGAATGAAATGAAATATTTTTCATTGAAAATGGCGAATATACGGATGCCCCAAGTTCAATATGGGTCATTCTTCTCCCTTCCCTGCGATGGGATAGGTTCTATCATCATAAATAGTTTGAAAAGAAATGTGATAAAAAAAAGCCTAGTTATTTTGCATCTAGAGTCCAGTCTGGCAAAACGAACGAATGTAATATTTTCCTTGTCCATGGAAGTATACACACGCAAATTATTGTCGATAATGTAAAATATTTTTCATTGATTAATATTTCAAGTGACACAAGCGATTATTATTAGGAAAACAAACACCCTTTGTCAAATACAAGAAACAAGAAAAAGGAGAAAGTTCAGAGAGGCTGGACTTCAAATCCGAAGTCAGAATCAACAGCTGGCGAAGTCAACAACCCACGAGCCAATGACAAAGCCCAATAGATGGGCCAACATATTGGGCACCGAAAATGTAGGCCCAATCTTTGTACGAAGTCCAGAGTTCAACTCCTCCAACTTCAGTCGTCAGGTACAATTGATTTCCGGCTTTTCATGTGTTCGTTGCAGGAGATTTGCTAGTGTAATAATTTTTGAGCGATTGTAAGAACAACGACATCTTGTGACTAATAAATTCGTAAAATAGTGACATAATTTATAATTTTATGTTTTTGTGATTCAGAATAAGTTATCAATATCACAATCGATTAAAGACATTCACATAACCATTTCTCGACTCAGTTCTGAAATCCAATCTTGTCCATAGCTTTTAGTAGAGATTTCCAGGAATCGTGACTCGTGGCACACAATCCTTGTCCACAAAGCTCTCCTTCTGGCACGACGACCCCTGATCGTGTCAAGCACTGGATCAATTAATGAATTCGCGAGGATTGCGTGATGCAAAGTCGTACCCCAACATGTGTCCTTGCTCAAGAGTTGCGCAGGGCCATACAACGGTAGATAGATAAGAGGTGCCGCACACTTTGCAGTGACATCATTAGTTTCATCGAGCTTATGTTAGTTTGGTTCTTAATTACTCGATGTTGATTTGTCCTAGAAAACTTGGGATTTTAGGGGTCGATGTGATCACTATTAACGTGACCGAGAGGGCGAGTTTCATCCTTGTTATGTTAGTCATGAAAGCCACCTGTGCTTCTTCGTCAAGAGGGGACACTGTTTCACTTAATGCTGTCCTTTGGGCTTGGGATTGACGCCTCTTTCAGTTGGGAAACGTTCGAACAGTTTCACCCTAGTAGCAAAAATATCCCCATATTCCAACCTAACATGCGAGGATTGAGAAATACCTGTTGACGCAGGGAAAGCGAACTTAAAAAATAATTTTAAAAAAATATTTAAATTTGATTGAATGATAGCATAAATATTATAAAGTTGGACGTCCTATAAATAGAGATAGAACTTTTTTAGGGAACAGAATGACTAAAGATAACATTATCAAAATCATTTCTACGCTAATCTAAGAGAATTCAAATCAAATATTATAAATAATTGAAATATTCAAAATTACCTAAATTAAAAAACTGCACCAAAAGTAGTCTAAACGACTCCGAAAGCTAAAATTCATTATATCTCACAGCAAAACAGTGACTTTGAATTAGACGGCTGTTTCGCTTCAACTGGCCGAATTTGAGCGCGATCCTAGATTAATTACCCCGAATTAGTGAAATTTCCCTGATTTTCGATAATCATGATTTTTAAGATAATTAAGCGCAAACTGTTCTACATTATCTATTGAATTCGATGAATGGGAGGCCGTGCACGATGAATAAACTGAGCCAGAATCTAACCTTTGATATCATGTTAGTGTTGAAAAACATCGATTTGAATGGGATGAAATAAAATCAGACTTTTGGGCGTGATAACACTTTCTTTAATGATTTATGTGCCCCACAACGTCATGGTTTTCGATAAATGTCCTCTAGGATATAATAAGTCTAAATTAGAATAGCAGATAGCAATTCTGATATTTTTTCAGGATCTCTTAAGGGAAACAATTGAAGAAGATGGCTTTGCTTGTTTGAGAAAAAACGAAATTGAAAGTTATTAAAAAATTAATGTCTCGAAAATGAATAGAATCGCTCAATATATAATAGTCGAAGGAAGACAACTTTTTATGTCTCAAAAACTATAATTCGGACACAACTCTTCGTGTCGGAAGAGCGGTTAACTAGAACATACATTTTCGTGTCTGTAGAACAGTTAATTCAGACACGTTTCTTCATGTCCGAAGAACAGTTAATTCGGATATACCTCTTCGTTATCCAAAAGAACTGTTACGTTTGAAAAGTTGTAACCATTGAACATAATTAACTAATCAAAATTCTAAAATAAATTTAAAACAAAAAATAACTACAACTCCTACGTAAAGACTCGCATAGTTTCGTAAAGACTCAACAGTTTATTTTTAGTGTAATTTCAAAAATAAAAAAATAAAATGAATGTTGATTAGTTCCGATAAGGGAGGCATGTATGTAAACCTTAACATGAAACGGAAATCGTACGCAAATCGAAACCCTAATATTTGCATAAATGTTATACCCAAGATTTTAGAACGAGATGATTTTCACAATATCGTAATCGACGAGAGACATACCTCGATCCATGATAGTTCCTTGTGATGAGATTGATTATAGATGAGAAATCGATTGTAGAAATAGGTTTATCTCTCTTGACACCTTTTAGCTTTCTAACGTTCTTGATAGAGAAAATTGTCGTCGTTTCTAGGGTTGAGAGATGACCAAATCTAAAAGAGTCTTTTATAGTCACGCCATCCATCACGGTGTACAATAAATATAATACATCTCTCTATTGACCAATAGGAATTTAACACTTAAAATTAAACCCAAATCACATATGGGCCTTTAATCACGTGGGCCGCAATAAATCCAAAATTCTCCCACTTGGCCCATGTGAAATTATTTAACTTCATGGTTTAATAATAAAACATAATGCGCAAAGTATAAGCTAAATTCTTCCTCAAATTGGCCGAATCTCAATTTATTATTAAGTAGGAACTTATAAGGATCATGATGGTTGTATGTCATTAGGTCGACATAGTCCCTTCTATGTATTATAGTATCGTTCTCATACTTAACATGATCAATTATGAGAGAAAACATAATGGTGCAACTATGAGATTCTGATTTTCGATCAATTTCAGGCTCATTAATGAGAAGTGTATATCTAGAGATGCATTTCAGTCGTATTTCGCTCGAATCTGATCAATTCGAGTAGACTGACCAAAAGGGAAAGGCTAACTTGAGACGAGGTACGTGGACCTAGGGAACCCGGATAGGAAATGACGCTTTGGCCATAAGGATTGTCGAGGGAACTAGTGATAGACCCTCACAATTACATGACAACCAAAGTCACCACAAATTGATGAGCCCTAAATGTGATATGAATCACGGGGTCGATACGCGTAATGTTTGCAATAGCCGCCCGTCGGTTCGGGATAGGCTGGAAACACGTTTAGCAGAGAAAATCATCAAAAATGAGCCTTGAAAATTAAAAATGAAGAATAAAAAATTTCAACATTACAATTGAAATGGCCGTCGCCCTATCAGAGATTATTGGATTGAGAAAAACGACGTTCCGGACGTCGGGGGTAAAATTACCTTTTTGCACCTCAAACTTAGAACTTTGCCCATGCATTTGAAGAAGGGAAATTTGGTCATTGAACCCACCCAAGAGCTGCCGAAAAAGAGAGCCAAAGATGGCCATTGGATCACCTTGGAAATGCAAGAAGACAAGTGGCAAGAGATGGTGTAAAGAGTGGTCAAATCAACTATGCCCAACCTACCATTCAAAGCATTGACTCAAGCCTTGAATATAAGTCTTCTACTCTCTCTCCTCAATTATTTTGGCCGGCCACCACCCCAAGAATCATGCCATTTCCTCTTCTTCTTCCTCCATCTTCTGCTCGCCGAAGACAGTTTCTGGACCTCCTGTTTGGCGCCGTCGGCGACCACTTCCGGCCACCACCTGGATGCTGGCTGGCCATAAAAACCTATATTTATGTCTTTCCGACCTCCTCGAAGTGGAAGCACGCCATTTGAAGCATCGAGGAGCTCCGGTCAAGAGTTTTCCCGGAAGTCGACGGAAATTGACTCAACCTGAGGTATGTCCGGTTTTTGACCCTTTTGAAGGCCGAATTGTTGGAGTTTTGAGGTCAAATTTTGTGGAGATCTAGTAGACATGTAGATGAATTTGTGGTAAAAATTTGGGCTTGATTTGATGAAGTTTTGACCTTGAACCAGCCTTGTAAATATTGCACAGAAACTGCCGAATTCTGACTTGGGAAGAACAGGCGACGTTCGATGAGTTTTCGGCGACCAATCGACTCCAAACTCACGGTGAGCCTCCCAAACCCTTAGGTAGACATGTTAAGAGGTAGAATAAGGGTTAGATGTTGGATTTTGAGTAGTATTAGAACCGGTTGGACCCTGCATGCACAGAACCGAGTGGGACCGGTTCGGTTCCTGGCCGAACCGATTCTGTTGAGGGCTGAGGTTGGCTATTTTGAGTTGAAAATTGATGTTTAAGATGTGATGAGGTATTGAGGTTATGTTATGGATGATTGGGGTTGATGTATTGAGGAATCGAATATGGAAATTGACGGAATTCGTTGAAATTCTAGGTTACGTGCCGCGTTCGACCTCGAACCCTAAGGGGCCGAGACTTTGAGGCCATTGCAAGGGGAGGTTTGTGTTGCCAAATCAAAGGTAAGAGGATTCCTAACCTTATGCTAGGAAGATCGTACTCGATTGGGCGAGTCGAGGTTCAATTGGATTGAATTATGAGAAAATTTCAATGGGAGAGTTCTTAGCAAGTCTTGAGTGATTATAGGAAGCCCTTGTATGATATTGATTGCATTTAAATCCCATGCCATGTCGTATGTCAATGATTGTCTTGCATGTTATGAAGTTTCAAATTCTGCATGAGATGCACTTGTTGTTTTATTTGTGAAATGAATTGTAAATCATGGCATGAGTATGACATGGCGAGGCCCTGAGGCATATGAGACGCGGGGCGGGAGATGGATACCCTGATGCGACAAGATCGTGGGGTAGAGTTGACATTGAGTGGCGCCCTAATGCGATGAAATCGCGGGGTTGAGATGGCCACTGTCCTGATGTGAATCATTCGCGGGACGGAGAGGCCCTGAGGCATTTGAGACGTGGGGCAGGAGATATATTTCCTGATGCGACGAGATCGCGGGGTGGAGTTGATGCTGTGTGGCGCACTGATGCGATGAGATCGCGAGGTTGAAATAGCCACAGTCTTGATCCGAACTATTCGCGAGATGGAGTTATGAGATGGTGATATTGGCCTGGAGATTCATCGAAACTTGATGCGTTTACGCAGACCGAGCTTGATGCGATTTGTCGCGGGCTAGAGATTGAGGCAGGCGGAGATTGGTGGATGTGGTAAAGTGACAGGCCGAGTGTGCATGGTCATCTGAGTGTGACGTAAAGTCATCATTGCATGCCTGTCATCTACATGTTGATGTTTTATAGAATTGTGCTTGATGCGCCTATGTGTTTATGAGTTGGAAAGTATTGAGGGGTATGATTGCCAGAGTGAACGGTCGGCCTAACCTAGGGTTAGGTTCCACCTTACTGAGATTTATATCTCACCCTTGTGGGGGCTTAATTTTTCAGGTTCCAAGCGAAGGAAGCGCGAGCCTGCCAAGGATTGGCATTTGAAGAGATAGTGATCAATTGTATTAGAATAGATTTGCCTTTTGTGATGTTGGGATTGTACTTCTGATTGGCGAATCTTAGGAATTGATCTTTTAGTAATTGGATAAGGTAATTTGATATACCCTTGTGTCTTAAGTCTTCGGGTGATGTTGTATTTATATGATTGGAGTTGGTATTGCTTCCGCATGCGTGTCCCTTTCAGCGCTTAGAACATTGGCAGTTGGATCCTGGAGATTTTCAGCTAGTACGGCTTGATGGGATATATGCGCACTCGCCGGGTTCGGGGCGTGACATGCCCGTTCGATTTGGTATCAAAGTAATGTCAGCTCGATCCAATGCGATTGAGGTTTAGAGTGATAAGGAGTGATGACTTGGGGACAATTAGATATTGAGGCCTATAGGACTAAGCAAGGATCAATGAGTCTTGAGGATTGTAGGCTTGAACTTGTGTACACTTTAATGGTCTTAGAGTTGACTTTAATGGATGATCTCGAGTTATGTGGTGATTAAAGTTTAAGTGGAAGCAAGTTGGGATTGGAGAGTCATAAGCTTGGACTTTGAGGTAGTAATTGTGCTTAAGGATAATAGGGAATTGCTTATGAATGAAGGGTCAATTGAGGTGTATAATTGTGATCTTGATTTGTCAATGACCCCAACTTGAGAAGTACGAGTTATAAAGAGACAGCTAGTATTGGTGGATTTAGGCTTGAACTACGTGATATCTTGATGGTTTTAGTTGTCGATTGTTATTGACAACGTTGGATGATATGAGTTGTGATAAATACAAGGAGTATCTGAATTGAAGATCAATTGTGATCGGATGCATAGGGGTTTGATTTGAATGTTGACTGGACTTGAGATATATAATAGAATATAAGCAATTGATTTGTGAGATATGACGGTCATTGGTGGAATTAGAATTCTAGAATGGATAGGAATTGATCTGAAGGCGGTTTTGACAGGACAAGTGATGAGGACGGTCATGTTGTGCTTATGTTTATGGCTTGAAACGAAAGTTGATGAGGGTGCATGCAGTGACTTATCGCTGTTGGACCTAATAAACCGTCGTTTGGTATGGGACAAGTTGCTGGAATACCTATAAACTGTAATGAAACATGGTGTGAGACATGTGGAGCGGGGCTTTCTTTGTAGATGTATGACTTGGGACAACCTGCAACGGTCAGGTCTGATGAGGGAGGGGAGTGATTGCCGGGAAAGAAAGGTCTGGACAAGGAGCGGCTCTTGGTAGGCTTCTAAGATGGCAAGAGGCAGGAATGACCCAAGTCATAACTTGAAAGGGGAAGCCTAGGTATCAAGTTGAGTTCAATTGTGGATAAGGAATGTGCGGCACGGGATTGATTCTCATCAAGGATGATTGAAAGTGGCATGACCTGTGTAAAGGCGCCTATAAGTGGCATGGTTAAAGGCGTCGTACTTGAAAGTGGATGCCCTTAGAAAAAGGAAAAGCGATGGTTGTGATGGGCCTGTTAGGCATGTTATGATTAGCCTCATGTGATTGACTTGGCCAAGTTATGACTGAGAGGTTAGACGACGTATGGGTTTATACCTGTGGAACCGAGGCAAGTTGAGATGAGATAGTTTGTTGTAACTATGCTAGAGTGGCGGATGCCTTTAAGCCTAGAGTATGAGCTATTGACTCAATGAGTTGTTGCCTTGAGCGCTTATTTGATAGTTGCCCAGTTGAGGCTAGCCTAGTAGTGGCCGTTAGTTGAGAAGTTTCCTCATTAAAGTTGGCTTACGGAATGATTACTGACCAAGGATGATTTGGGATCCTCGAATAATTGGCGATTAATTGAGAATTGCCCAAGAACCATTAGAGGACTGGTTGATGGTGAAAGATATTGAGATGAGCAGCTTGAGATTGATAGACTTGAGTAGATGACTTAAGTTTTGATTCTTGGAGGGAATCATAGTGATTTGAGTAGCCTGAGAACTTACTGAGGTTGAACGATCAAGATGTGGTCGTAGAAGAGCATTGGGCTCGAGTATACATGGTATGAAAAATCCGAGAACTGATATGGATCATGAGAATTAAGTAAGGATGGACAATTGGAGTATGAATACCAAAGGAAAATATGGCTTGATCTGTTAATCGTACGAGACCTAAGAGCTGAATGGGTCGTAGGAACTTTGAACGGAAATGAAGAAATGGTTGGTTAAGCAAGCTCGGGGAGGAGTTGTCAAGATTCTCTAAGTCACGGTGGTGATAAATGCTAGTGCTGATGCGTCAAGGCGATAGAAGTCACGAAAAAAGTGACTCTGAGTTATTTCATTCACGAGAAAAGTGAATGTATGAGAAGAACCATGAGAGTTCTGAAAAGCTTGTGAAGCTGTGAATAAGAATGAGAATGATCGAGTTTGATGGAAGAATGAAAGTTGAAATTGTTTCCCTCTGAATTGAGGACCTTAAAGAGAAAACCTTAAAGGTTTTGGGCACACTGAAGAAAGAAAGTGACCCTAGCAGTACTAGCCCTAAGAGGCTATTGAGGATTGGTAAAAAGTCACTAGAGGAAGGATTTCCTCGGAGGCATGAGATATGCCTAGCCAACTTCTGTTGAGTTGTTCGATGGGAAGTATCATCCTGGGGTTGCTTGAGAGCAAGGATTGTTTGGATCCTGATACTGTTGCAAGGATCATAGAATGATCGGCTAGTATGAGACAGAGTTCTCAAGGTCGCTTAGGCATATGGTAAAGGTGGTCAAAGACCCTTGAATAAGATGAGTAAGTCCCCGAGTAGATTGGAACTTGAGAACCATGTGGCTGATTGTTACTCCTGATTTTGAGGAATGATGATGGGACTCAGCAAAATAGGATGACGATCGAAAGATTTATGAATAAGAGAACTCCTGCTCATGGATTACGAGCAAAGAGATGTTCATTATGAATATGGAGCGTGTCTGCGGGAAATGGTTGATTACCCTGGTGTAAGACACATGGTGGGAAGTAAGTAGTAAGTCTTTTCTGTTATGAGTGAGGTCGAAGAAGAATCGGCATGCTGGATTGCCTGAAGTTAATGATTTCTTGGGATTGGTTGATTAAATTGGAACCATGAGAAAGGAAATCATGAATTGCTGTTCCCTAAAGAATAGGGCATTGCTTTTAAAGGGCGATTGGACCATGAATTGGTCATTGACGAAAGAAAAAGTGAACAAACTTGATAGTCCTGACTGGTTATGATTCTAGTGAATGGTGTGATAAATGAAAAGAGCACTTAGAGAATACTTGCAAGGCAATTTGAGGTAATCGAATTGACCACTCGATAAGTGAGCTAGTGGAGACTAAGGACGAATAGATATTGTTGTTTGAGGTGACTGAGTTATGGGAACGAGAATGTGAAAGCAGGTGACATTTGAACCTTGGAGTAAAGGTATCGCCGTTGGCGCAGACTCCAAGGTTGCCGTTCTATGGGATGAGAAGGACAAGGTGAAGTTGAAATGAGAAAATATCATGGAGTTATGTAGTTTCTTCCTTAGGGTAAGAGACCCTATTGTAAAAGGAAGAAAAACTCTAAGTTGTCTTAGTATCATGATTGAGCGTCTGTACCGAGAAAGAGGACGCAGAACTTGAATGACTCCTAGAAGTGAAATCTGAGTGACAGCCTGGTAGACAATGTTGAATTCCAGGATGATGTTGACGTTCAACGGAATGAACGGAATTGGGATAAGGTCGCCTTAGTGAGTATGGAACTCAGAGGCTAAAGCATTAATGCTCCTTAAGGAAAGAGTGACAAAAAGGAACAAAACTTTGTGTAGTCTAAGTGGAGACCCATGATAACAGAGAGCCAAGGTTTGAGCTCTCAAGTAAAAAGTGTGAAGAACAGTGTGAAAGATTCGACACCTGGTAGAAAGAAATTAATGATAGTTTGACTGAGTATCAAAGGGATAATTGGATCGGCGGTTACCGTCTAAAGAGACGATGATGGGACTCATTTAAGGAGTCATAAGAAATATGAACGGTTTTTGGGAGAGTGTCATATGGGCTCTAAGAAAATATCTATTGCATGTTAAATGTGAAGAGCGCCAGTTGTGGAGCCTGCGAGGATGAGGACGAATGATGGATCGACTAGGGTCTATGTGAACTGCGGGAAGTTGAGAATTTCTGAGATTAGTGAGTTGTTACGGACGAATCGTGGGAAGATTCCCTATAAGAGCGGTTCTAGTGGTGAAATGGACTAAGGTCGAGTCATGACACGAATGGGTGAATGAGCGTGAAAGAGTTTTCGAGGACTTGAGTTAAGCTGATGACTACGCTATTTATGACGATCTCGGTTGGAAATTGAAATGCATATGAGGGTCGCAATGACGCGAGACAAAATGAAACTTGAGGCATAACAAGACAATCGAAAGTGGGTATTGCATATACATCGTAATGATAAGGTTATAAGAGTTGGAATGCCCAGAGCATAATTGGAATTGGTTTGTGAATGTCCTCATGATAAAGTTGGGAAATGTTGTTTGAGTGAAAGAACGTTGCAAGGCTACACCTACCACAAGAGTATAAGGTAGCAGGTTTCCGAGGGGAGCTAAATAAGAGGCAATGCAGATGTATAGAATTGCCTATGGATATAGGAGCGTTGCTTGTGCAAGGAGGATCTTGAAGTTATGTGAACTATAAGAGATTAAGGGCATGGACTGCCTAAAGGGAATTGAAGGCGAGGCATGTGGAACGAAGAGATCACCCAAGTGTTGTTATAGCGATATTCGTATCGCTAAGGAAGGGTGAATTGCTTGATGGATGCTTACCGTTGAGAATTCAACATGGTTTAATTGGCAATGGAGGGATAGATCTTCCCTCAAGAAGTAAGAGATTCAACTTCTAAATTGGAAGTTCGTGAATGGACTAGTATGATGGCTACTGGAAACACCGAGCCTGAAGGCTCGAAGGGAATTGAGGTATGCCACGATTAAACACCGATACTGGAGGGATTATAGGAATGGATGGAACTCTCGAGGCCCATGGACGGAAGTACGAATCCAGCATTGAAGAGAAACTTAAGGAGATGACCTCATTGAAATTTAAAGGGAGAATTATGATGTTTCCTAGGGGTGGCACAAAGATGTGCCAAGATGCATATATATATGTCGGTGATAAGGTTGAAAGTTAAAATTTATCTATCTTGTAGTCGAGCACTAGACGTGTCGATGGAAGGTAAGGACATGACGATGAAAGTTGAAGGACCACTTTGATCTAAGGGAATTTTCGGATGGAGTCGAGAATGGATTGCTACGGAAGTAACAATGGAAATGTTTGAGGAGTTGAGTGAGACATAACTCAATTTGATTAATAGAGAGCAAATTGATAAAGCCCTTGAATCTCTGTTGACGTGAAAGGAAGTTTGAAGGGGGTGATACGCCAAATGGTATGGACAGTAAGAGTGTATTTGAGCAAGGGCCTGGTAGTAATGGTTATAGACAAATGAAAGAGATAAAGTGAATGCTCGAGGAGGAGCTGCTGGCAAATGATATGAATACCGAAAGAGAATAGAGAGAAGCAAATCAAATTGAGGGCTAAAGGGGACAAGTCCTAGGGAAGGATGGCTTTGGGTTGGAAAGGACGAGCAAGATCGTCAAGCCATGAAAAGGATTATTCGAAAGAGTAAGGATGCGACGAGGCGCCAATACCCCAAAGGATTGGATGAGTAGAAGGTCGCGAATTTCGAGGACGAAATTTCCTTAAGGGGAGAAGAGTTGTGACATTCTGATTTCCGATTAATTTTAGGCTCATTAATGAGAAGTGTGTATCTAGAGATGTATTTCAGTTGTATTTTGCTCACATCTGATCAATTTGAGTAGTATGACCAAAAGGGAAAGGCTAACACGAGACAAGGTACGTGGACCTAGGGAACTCGAGTAGGAAATGACGCTTTGGCCATAATGATTGTCGAGGGAACTAGTGATAGACTCTCACAATTACATGACAACCAAAGCCGCCACAAATTGAAGAGCCCTAAACGTGATATGAATCACGGGGTCGATACGCGTAATATCTGCAAAAGTCGCCCGTCGGTTCGGGATAGGCTGGAACCACGTTTGGCAGAGAAAATCATCAGAAATGAGCCTTGAAAATTAAAAATGGAGAATCAAGAATTCCAACATTACAATTGAAATAGCCGTCGCCCTATCGGAGATTATTGGATTGAGAAAAACGACGTTCCGGACGTCGGGGGTAAAATTACCTTTTTGCCCCTCAAGCTTAGAACTTTGCCCATGCATTTGAAGAAGGGCAATTTGGTCATTGAACCCACCCAAGAGCTGCCGAAAAAGAGAGCCAAAGATGGCCATTGGATCACCTTGGAAATGCAAGAAGACAAGTGGCAAGAGATGGTGTAAAGAGTGGTCAAATCTACTATGCCCAACCTACCATTCAAAGCATTGACTCAAGCCTTGAATATAAGTCTTCTAACTCTCTCTCCTCAATTATTTTGGTCGGCCACCACCCCAAGACTCATGTCATTTCCTCTTCTTCTTCCTCCATCTTCTGCTCGCCGAAGACAGTTTCTGGACCTCCTGTTTGGCGACGTCGGCGACCACTTCCGGCCACCACCTGGATGTCGGCTGGCCATACCAACCTAGATTTATGTCTTGCTGACCTCCTCGAAGTAGAAGTACGCCATTTGGAGCATCGAGGAGCTCCGGCTAAGAGTTTTCCCGGAAGTCGACGGAAACTGACTCAACCTGAGATAGGTCCTGTTTCTGACCCTTTTGAAGGCCGAATTGTTGGATTTTTGAGGTCAAATTTTGTGAAGATCTAGTAGACATGTAGATGAATCTATGGTAAAAATTTAGGCTTGATTTGATGAAGTTTTGATCTCGAACTGGCCTTGTAAATCTTGCATAGAAGCTGCCGGATTCTGACTTGGGACGAACCGACGATGTTCGACGAGTTTTCGGCGACCAATCGACTCCAAACTCACGGTGAGCCTCCCAAACCCTTAGGTAGACATGTTAAGAGGTAGAATAAGGGTTAGATGTTGGATTTGGAGTAATATTAGAACCGGTTGGACCCGGCATGCATAGAACTGAGTGGGACCGATTCGGTGCCAGGCCGAACCGATTCTGTTGAGGGCTAAGGTTGGCGATTTTGAGTTGAAAATTGATGTTTAAGATGTGATGAGGTGTTGAGGGTTATGTTATGGATGATTGGGGTTGATGGATTGAGGAATCGGATATGGAAATTGACGGAATTCGTTGAAATTCTAGGTTGCGCACCGCGTTCGACCTCGAACCCTAAGGGGTCGAGACTTTGAGGCCATTGCAAGGGGATGTTTGTGTTGCTAAATCAAAGGTAAGGGAATTCCTAACCTTATACTAGGAAGATCGGACTCGATTGGACGAGTCGAGGTTCAGTTGGATTGAATTATAGGAAAATTCCAATGAAAGAGTTCTTAGCAAGTCTTGAGTGATTATAGGAAGCCCTTGTGTGATATTGATTACATTTAAATCCCATGCCATGTCTTATGTCAATGATTGTCTTGCATGCCATGAAGTTTCAAATTGTGCATGAGATGCACTTGTTGTTTTATCTGTGAAATGAATTGTAAATCATGGCATGAGCATGACATGGTGAGGCCCTGAGGCGTATGAGACGCGAAGCGGGAGATGGACACCCTAATGCGACAAGAACGTGGGGTGGAGTTGACATTGAGTGACGCCCTGATGCGATGAAATCGCGGGGTTGAGATGGCCACGGTCTTGATGCGAATCATTCGCGGGACGGAGAGGCCCTAAGGCCTATGAGACGTGGGGCAGAAGATGTATACCCTGATGCGACGAGATCGCGGGTGAGTTGATGTTGTGTGGCGCCTTGATGCGACGAGATCACGGGGTTGAAATAGCCACAGTCCTAATGCGAACTATTCGCGGGACGGAGTTATGAGATGGTGACATTGGCCTAGAGATTCATCGGAACCTGATGCGGTTACGTGGGTTGCCGATGACGGTCTGATGTGTTTACGCGGGTCGAGCCTGATGCGATTTGTCGCGGGCTAGAGATTGAGGCAGGAGGAGATTGGTGGATGTGCTGAAGTGGCAGGCCGAGTGTGCATGATCATTTGAGTGTGACGTGAAGTCATCATTGCATGCCTGTCATCTGCATGTTGATGTTTTACAAAATTGTGCTTGACGCGCCTATGTGTTTGAGGGTTGAAAAGTATTGAGGGGTATGACTGCCCGAGTGGACGGTCGGCCTAATATAGGGCTAGAACCCACCTTACTGAGATTTATATCTCATCCCGGTAGGGGCTTAATTTTTCAGGTTCCAGGCGAAGGAAGCGCGAGCCTGCCAAGGATTGGCATTTGAAGAGATAGTGATCAATTGTATTAGAATAGATTTGCCTTTTGCGATGTTGGGATTGTACTTCTGATTTGCGAATCTTAGGAATTGATCTTTTAGTAATTGGATAAGTTAATTTGATATACCCTTGTATCCTAAGTCTTCGGGTGATGTTGTATTTATATGATTGGAGTTGGTATCGTTTCCGCATGCGTGTCTCTTTTACCGCTTAGAACATTGGCCGTTGGATCCTGGAGCTTTTCAGAAAGTACGGCTTGATGGGATGTATGCGCACTCGCCGGGTTCGGGGCGTGACACCAGCAATAATATTTCTTTTTCAGAAACAAATTTTGTCAATATTCACCTAATTCTTTCATGTATATACCAACATAAGTAGACATAATGCGCAAGTGTAACTGAAATAATACATAAATGATATCAAAATGTCAAGTACATAAAGAGCATAAAACTTTAACATAATGTCAATAATGATTTACAATAATGTCCATTCTTGCGACATGTTCACTAAATATCTTTGGCGACAACCCTTTAGTTAATGGATCCGCAACCATAAAATTGGTGCTAATGTGCTCAATTGACACTCTTTGTTTTTGAACTTCTTCTTTAACGTCAAAGTATTTCAATTCCATGTGTTTAGCACCCTTCGAATATTCGTCATTCTTAGAGAAGAAGACTGCTGCGGTATTATCGCAATAAATTTTTAGAGGCTTGGCAATACTGTCGACGATTCCAAGATCTGAAATAAAGTTCCGCAGCCATAATCCTTGAACAGTGGCCTTAAAGCATGCCACAAACTCATCTTACATAGCGGATGCAGCAATGACAGACTGCTTTGCACTTTTTCATGAAATTGCTCCTCTAGCTAAAAGGAACAATTATCTATATGTGGATTTTCTTGTATCCACACACATAGCAAAATCTGAATTTGAATATCCTATCACCTCAAGATGATCATACTTCCTAAAAGTGAGCATATGACCTTTTGTCCCCCTATAGGTATCTTAACACTTTCTTTGCAGCTTTCCATTGATCTAATCCTGGATTACTTTGATATCTGCCCAGCATTCCGACAGCAAAACCGATGTCTAGCCTGGTGCAAGTCTGAGCATACATCAAGCTCCCAACAATGGATGCATAAGGAATTTGATCCATTTGTTTGCGTTCCAATTCATTCTTTGGGCATTGCATAAGACCCAATTTATCTCCTTCTGAATTGGAACAATATTTGTAGAGCATTTTTCCATCTTAAACCTCTCTAGAACTTTATTAATATATGCTTTCTGAGACAACCCTAACAATCCTTGTGATCTATCACGGAATATTTCAATTCCAATCACATAAGATGCCTCACCCATATCTTTCATTTCAAAGTTCGTAGAGAGAAATTTCTTGATTTTATGTAATAAACTAAGATCATTAGTAGCAAGTAAGATATCATCAACATATAAAATCAGAAAAATAAACTTGCTCCTACTGACCTTCAGATATATACATCGGTCAACAATGTTTTTCTTAAATCCAAAGGAAGTGATAGTATCATTAAATTTAAGATACCATTGTCCGGAAGCTTGTTTAAGTCCGTATATTGACTTCTTAAGTTTACATATCATGTGTTCCTTTCCTTCAACTGAAAACCCTTCTCGCTAGTCCATATAAAACTCTTCATCTAAATTCCCATTTAGAAAGGCAGTTTTCACATTCATTTGATATAACTCTAAGTCGTAATGAGCCACCATAACCATAATAATTCTCAGCGAGTACTTCTTAGATATAGGAGAACAGGTCTCTTTATAATCAACACCATCTTTTTGAGTAAAACCTTCGGCAACAAGTCTAACCTTGTATCTTTCGATTTTACCATTAGAGCCACGCTTGGTCTTAAAGACCTACTTACAGCCAACTCTTTTACAACCTTCAAGCAAATCAACAAGGTCCCAGACTTTATTGTGATCCATTGATTTTAACTCTTCTTTCATGGTGTCAAACTATCTACGAGAATTAACACTTTCCATGGCTTGTGAAAACGAAATTGGATCTTCATCAATTTCTAAGTCAAATTCAGACTCTTGTAAATAAATCACATAATCATAAAAAATGGCTGATTTTCTTTCCCTTTGAGATCTTCTTAATGCCACTTCATGTGGTTCGTCTACTGTAGATTCATTAGTACCAACTTCATCATGAAGTGTTTGGTCATTTATTTGTTGTTCTTGTATGTTGTCAAGCCGTTCCACAACTGTGGGAACAACAATCTGATAATGAGGTATAGTTAAAGATACTTGTACCCTCACCTCTTGAATTTCCATCTTTTGTGGTTCTACACTCCCACTGGTTTCACCATTTTCGATAAACCTAGCATTTTCAGTTTCAACAATTCTTGTACTATGGTTAGGACAGTAAAATCTATACTCCTTGGATTTTTCTGGATAACCAACGAAGAAACCACTGAATGTTCTTGAGTCCGGTTTCTTTTCATGAGGATTATAAATCCTTACTTCTGCCAGGCAGCCCTAAACATACAGCTACCTCAAACTAGGCTTCTTTCCTGTCCACAGTTCAAAAGGAGTCTTTGGAACTGCCTTACTAGGAACTTTGTTTAACAAATACATGACGGTTTTCAAAGAATGCATTCACAGTGATAAGGGTACAGAAGAATTACTTAACATACTCCTAACCATATCCATTAATGTACGATTATGCCTTTCTGCAATGCCATTTTGTTGTGGTGTGCCTGGCATTATGTATTGAGGACAAATGCCACGTCTTTCAAGAAACTTAGTAAACGGACCAGGACATTGTCCTCTTTCCTCATACCTTCTATAGTACTCACAATCTACATCAGATCTGACAATTTTCACTTTCCTGTCTAGCTGTCTTTCAATCTCGTTGATGAACACCTCTAATGTGCCTACCGATCCACAAATAGATATAACTATAATGTGAAAAATCATCAATAAAGGTGATAAAATACTTTTCTCTACCAAAAGACGGAACATCAAAAGGTCCACAAATATCAGTATGTATTACTTCAAGGAGCTATGTGCTTCTTGTGGCTGCTTTTTAATTGTGTGTTTTCCTTTAATACAATCCACACAAATGCCAAGATCAATAAAGTTCAAATCATGAAGGATTTCATTCTTTACTAATATATGTATTCTTTCTTTGGATATATGACCCAAACGTTTATGCCATAGATAAGTTGAACTTTCATCTACTAAGCCGCGTTTCGAACCAACATTATGATGCAATGTCAATAGAGTCTCAGCAAATAAATTATCAAGTTTTAATTTGTATAAACCATCACAAAGCACGTCGGAACCAGTAAAATGATTATGTTTGGCAAAAGTATACTTTTAGTGCCAAAAGTTGTGTACGGAGTTCACTTTAGTGCCAAAAGTTTTAAACGAACAACTTTAGTGCCAAATTTTTTTTTTAAAATGATCACTTTTAGTGCCAACTTCTTTTAAAAACGATCACTTTTAGTGCTAGAGCTGACGTAACTCGCCGAAAATCTGACACACGTTATTATTTTTTTTTAGGTTGACGTGGCACATTAGAGTTGGCACTAAAAGTGATCATTTTTAAAAGAAGTTGACACTAAAGGTGATCATTTTTAAAAAAAGTTGGCATTAAAGTTGTCTGTTTGAAACTTTTGACATTAAAGTGATCTTCGTACACAACTTTTGGCTCAAAAGTTGGTCCGTTTAAAACTTTTGGCACTGAAGTGATCTCCATAGATAACGTTTGGCACTAAAAGTGTACTTATGGCATTATGTTTAAATAAACTGAAGCATTCATTTCCAAACTTAAAAGAATATCCAGCTGTATCAAGTTTCGATAATGAAACTAAATTTTGAGAAACAGAAGGAACATAAAAAGTTTGAAAAAGATCTAAATGATGTTTGGTGTCCAAAATCAAATGATACATCCCAACAGCTTCAACTGAAGCTTTGACTCTATTTCCCATGAAAATAAACTTTTCATTTGGATTTATGGTTTGGGTCGTAAGGAATCCCTACATCGTATTCGAAACATGAGTGGCACAATCAGAATTAATCCATCAAGTATTATAAGGAACTTCTGCCAAGTATGATTCGAAACATACAAAAGCACTGAGCTTATCTTTCTTTTCAAGCCATGCCTTACGTTTCTGGCAATCTTTCTGATAGTGTCCAAGTTTTTTGAAGAAATGACACTTATCATTTTTTTGTTCCTTCTTATGGATATGGGTAGATGACTTATTAATCTTTAGTGGTCCTTTATTGCCCTTTCCATTCTTCCTCCCTGGTTTTCTTTTAGTTCCTGGATGGCCCATGAGATTGACAGAGTGGATTTCTTGCTTCTTAAGACTTGCTTCCTCTTAAATGAGCATACTTTGCAGTTCAGTCACATTCCACTTATCCTTTATAGTGTTTTAATTTATTTGGAATGGACCATACTCAGGAGGCAAGGAATTTATGATAAACTGCACAAGGAAACTTTCATCCACTTTCATTCCCATGAAATTTAATCGTGCTACTATGTTTGCCATTTCAGTAACATGCTCATGCATGGTACGAGAACCATTGAACTTCATGGTGGTTAACATCAATGTCCCAGCAACTGACTTATCAGTAGAATAAGATTGAGAACGAGTGTCACGCCCCGCGCCTCGGGTACGAGCACGCAAACATCCCTGCAAGCAAACTGACAATAATCTCTCGGCGGTCCCAAGATCCACAATAGGAGTCGAGAGATATAATAAGTACATCACACCTGCGGAAGCGATACTCTAACAAATCCCCGTACAATATATATAGATTAAGTGGGACCTGGATAGCATATATCATTCATACATCAAAGCGTACTGCTCATATAGACCACGGCTACTACAATCCGCTAACAAAAAGGTGACAGGGTAATCATAACAAAATGAACCATCTGCCAAGCCAGTCGGAACCAGGTCAGGTGATCATCAAAAGGATCGGATCACTAACTAGAGACTCCTAGGATGAGTTGCTGGAGTCATCCGTATCCCCTGCGTCCTCGGTCGGCTCATACTCAGAAAACGTCTCGGACGGGACCTCCACAGAATCCTCTATAGTCGCCTCCTACGACGGCTCAGCTAGGTCCCCCTCGGACGCCTCCAAAACTATGACCTCCTCCTGCTCGTGTTCCTCGGTAAACTCCAAGGTCGGTGTTCACTCTAGTCCGTTCCTAGACCTACGACTAACCCCTCAAGCAACTCCTGCTCCGCTACGGTCTGGCACCAATCGGGAATGACACCCTGAGGTACCTCGTGGGGCTTCAGTGGCCCTATTTGTGAATCCCCTTCCTTTTTGAACCACGCCTCGAACCTATGAGGCTTCCACTCAGGCTTACACTCGTCCACCCATACGACAGTACATTTCCTCATATATACGTTCCCCTGCCTATCCGGGAAGTCATCATAATACACCATCATCTCTTTCGGGTTTCCAAAACGTATTAGCCACATAGCTATGACCTAGGATCTGTAAAGTAAAGGTTTCCCCAAAAGGGGTGAGATACACATCTCAGTAAGAAAAACCTAAACCCAAGTCAGGTTGACAGTCCACTCAGGTAGCCGTACCCCTCAATAATTTCAATCTCAGAACAGACAGGCATATACGGTACGAATCAATAAACAACAGCATACAGAAGACAGACATGCAAATATAACGACATGCCACACTCAAATGCACATGCACTCTCAGCCTGCCACTTCACCACTTCCATCAAACTTCGCCTGTCTCATTCTCTAGCCCGCGAACTAGTCGCCTCAGACTCGGTCCGCGTAAACGCATCAGACCGTCATCAGTGACCCGCGTAAACGCATCACGTCCCGATGAATCTCCAGGCAAAGCTCATTAACTCAGACTCCGTCCAGCGAATAATTCGCATCAGGATCGTGGCTATCTTAACTCCGCGACTTCGTCGCATCAGGGTGCCACCTAACCATACTTCACCCCGTGATCTCGTCGCATCAGGGTCTCAACCTCCCGCCCTGCGTCTCACACGCCTTAGGGCCCCGCTATGCCATGCTCATGCCATATCATATTGTATGCCTTGATTTTCAATTCAATTTCACACTCACTGGCAAGTGCGCATTCAAATGCATTTCATAAATTTCGTGGCATGCAAATCAATTCAAATGGTATACAGACATGGCAAACAACTCAGGCATAGGCAATGTCACACAATCATTCCTTAACGTCTTAGGGCATATCAAAACTATCCCATTTGGCAATCTCTCATAAATCATTCCAATTGACCCTCGACATACCCAATCAAGTCCAATCACCCTAGCCTCGGTTTAGGAAATCCCTTACCTTAGCTCGGCAACACAAATTTCTCCTTATTGGATCACCTAAGTTTCGGCCAACCAAGGTCCACACCCGGACTTGTCGCGCAACCTAAAATTCCAACAAATTGCGTCAATTTCCGTACTCAATTCCTCAATCCATCAGTCCCAATCATTCATAGCATACCCCTCATCATCTCTTCACATCATAAACACCAATTTGCAGCACAAATCATCCACACTCAGCCCCCCACAGAATCGGTTCGGCTCGGCGCCGAACCAGTTCCACTCGATTTTGAGCATGTCGGGTCCAACAGGTCCTAATCTACTCTAAATTCGACTTTTATACACTATCCCACGTCTTAGAATGTCTACCTAAGGGTTTGGGAGGCTCACCGGTTGTTTGGAGTCGGTTGATCGCCGAAAACTCGTTGAAACTTGCCAGACGCCCAAGGTTAGATCACCGGGCAGATTCTGTCCAAAATGTACAAGGCCGGTTCGTAGTCAAAAACTCATCAAATAAATCTCCAATTTTAACCACAGAATCCTATATATGTCTACTGAGTCTCCACAAAATTTGAGCTCAAGAATCCAAGATTTCGACCATCTAAAGGGCTGAGAACCGGACCTAGCTCAGGTTTGTTCGGATTCCGTCGGCTCTCGGGAAATCTATTGCCCAGAACTCCTCGGTGCTCCAAACGCCTTGATTCTTATTGAAGAAGTTCAGCAAGATGTGGATATTCATCTAGGTGGTCGGCCAGCAGCAGATGATGGCCGGAAAGGCCGGTCATGGGCTGCGGCGGCGTCGGGTCTGGTCAGGCGGTCAGCAGTTTGAAGGAGGATGGAGATGATGGTTCTCGGTGATCTTTGGGGGAGCAGCTGGTCGAATGGGTTGTGGAGAGTGAGAAGAGAGAGAGTTTAATTATATCTAAATGCTTAGTCAATGGCTTGAATGTTAGGTGAGCCAAATAGTTGATATGACTACCACCCTTGATCTTGTGACACTTGGCATGTGGTCTTCCCAAGAGGATCCAATGGCTCATAATCTCCCTTGATTTTCGGCAGCCATGGGAGGGCATAATGTCCAATTTTTCCTTCTTCAATTATAAAGGCAAAGTCTTAAGCTTGAGGGGCAAAATGATCATTTTACCCCGACGTTCCGAACGTCGTTTTTCTTGTTCCAGAATTCTTCGATAGGGCGACGGCCAATCCAAATGACGTTGGAATTCTTGATTTTTCATTTCAAACTTTTCAAGACTCATTTTTGATAGTTTTCTCTATCAGACGTGATTCCAGCCTATCCCGAACTGACGGGCGACTTTTGCAGACATTACGCGTATCGACCCTGTGATTCTCATCACGTTTAGGGCTCGTCAATTCATGGCGGCTTTGGTTGTCATGTAATTGTGAGGGTTTATCACTTGTCCCTATGGTCTCGATCGTCACTATCCCATTTAGGATAATTTTGTAAATCATACGCTAGTTAAGCGGTATCACCCGCGCTCCAATCGCACGACATTCGCTTGGTAATCTTTGATCGTTCTTAGATCGGTCTTTTGGTGGTTCTAAAAAATCCCTTGACAATCCTTATGGTCAAAGCATCATTTCTTATCCGAGTCGCCTAGGTCTACGTACCTCGTCTCGCGTTAGCCTTTCCCCTTTGGTCAGTCTACTCAAATTGATCAGATTTGAGCGAAATACGACTGAAATACATCGCATGACATATACAAACTTCTCATTACAAAGTCTGAAGCTGATTGGAAATCAGAATGTCACAATTCTTCCCCCCTTACAAAAATTTCATCCTCGAAATTTACTTTACACTCAATTACTCAAATAAATGGGGGTGCTGTCGCCTCATCGTCTCTTCATTCTCTCATGTGGCTCCTTCTGTTCCGTGGTGCTCCCATACTACTTTGATCAGTGGGATCTTCTTATTCCTGAGGATCTGCTCTTTCCGATCCTCGATCCTTATTGGCTTCTCTACGTAAGACACTCTATCGTCCACCTCTATGGTTTCGTGGTCCAGCATATGTGTCGGGTCAAGCTCATACTTTGTTAGCATCGACACATGAAATACGTTATGTACCTGGGATAGATTTGGCGGCAGAGTAAGCCGGTACGCCAAAGTTTCAATTCTCTCCAGTATCTCAAAAGGGCCTACATATCTTGGGCTCAACTTCCCTTTCCTTCCGAATTGCGAAAGTCCCCTCATTGGCGACACCTTGAGGAAGACGTGATCGCCCACTTGAAATTCCAGAGGCTTGCGCCGCTTGTCTACATAGCTCTTTTGGCGACTCTGCGCCGTCCTCAATCTATCCCGGATGATCTTCACTGCTTCCACCGATTGCTCTACCAATTCGGGGCCTGCGATACTTCTTTCTCCTACCTCGTCCCAGCAAATCGGTGTTCTGCAAGCTCTGCCATAGAGGGCTTCGAATGGTGCCATCTGTATACTTTGTTGGTAGCTATTGTTGTACGCAAACTCTACCAGGTGTAACTGCTCTTCCCATCCGCTTTGAAATCAATGACACATGCTCTCAGCATATCCTCCAGTGTTTGTATCGTCCTTTCCGATCGCCCATCTGTCTGGGAATGGTATGCCGTATTGAACTGCAGTCGGGTCCCCATGGCCTCTTGCAGACTCTTCCAGAAGTTTGCCGTGAATTTCAGATCCCTATCCGAGGTGATCGTCACTGGCATTCCATGTAATGTTACTATTTGCCTCATGTACAGCTCTGCATACTTATCCATAGCAAAGTCCTTCCGCACGAGAATGAAGTGGGCGGACTTGGTTAACCGGTCCACGACTACCCATATCGAGTCGTGGCCTCTTTGACTCATCGAAAGTCCCATTACGAAATCCATGGTTATGTGCTCCCACTTCCATTCCGAAATCTCCACTGGCTGCAGCAATCCTCCAGGTTTGCAATGCCGCGCTTTCACTTGCTGGCATGTCAGACATTTAGCCACGAATCTTGCTACGTCCACTTTCATTCTGTTCCACTAATAATGCTGTCGCAAATTCTAGTACATCTTTGTACTCCCAGGGTGGACACTATAGTTGCTCCTATGAGCCTCTAACAAAATTCTTTCTCGGAGTCCTTCGTCTTTTGGTACACATAAACGTCCTCGGAACCTTAAAATTCCATCCTCAGACACCTGAAATTCCGGCTTTCTCCTTGTTGTATCCATCTCGACAATTTCCTGAATCTCCGGGTTCGTAGACTGTAATGCCTTAATTCCTTCTTGGACCTCAGGTTCCACTCTTAGAGTCGCTATCAAACTGGATAACTGATCGACCTCTAATCTGAATTCAGAATCTCTCAAGTCCTCCATCGTCGACCAACTTCTCACTAGCAGGCATGCAATACTTGACTTTCGACGTAATGCATCTGCTACTCTGTTTGCTTTCCTAGGATGATATAGTATCTCGCAGTCATAATCTTTCAACAGCTCCATCCACCTACGCTGTCTCATGTTCAGCTCTTTTTGGGAAAACATATATCTTAAACTCTGGTGGTCTGTATATATTTGAAACTTCTCGCCATAAAGGTAGTGCCTCCAAATCTTCAAGGAAAATACGATTGTCACTAACTCCAGGTCATGAGTTGGGTAATTCACCTCGTGTGGCCTCAACTGCCTGGATGCATAGGCTACTACCCTGTCGTGCTGCATCAATACACAGCCTAATCCTTTCAGTGAAGCGTCGCTATAAATCTCGTAACCTCCCGGTCCTGACGGAATGGTTAGCACTGGTGCGGTCGTCAACCTATGCTTAAGCTCTTGGAAACTTTGCTCACATCTATCAGTCCATTCAAACTTCGTTTCCTTATTCATCAACCATGTCAGTGGGACGGCTATGGATGAGAATTTCTCCACAAATCGTCTATAATATCCTGCCAGTCTCAAGAAGCTTCTGACCTCCGTGACCGTAGTAGGCCTCGGCCAATTGGTTACAGCCTCTATCTTTGTAGGGTCCACTGCAATCCCTTCACCAGACACAACATGACCTAGAAATGCTTCCCTGTTCAGCCAAAACTCACATTTACTCAAATTCGCGTATAGGGAATGCTCCCTTAGGGTCCTCAGTATAATCCTTAGGTGCTCTTCATGTTTCGTATCGCCCCTCGAGTAAATCAAGATGTTGTCAATAAAGACTATGACGAATTTGTCTAGAAACTCCTTAAATATTCGATGCATCAAGTCCATGAATGCAGCTGGAGCATTAGTCAATCCAAACGGCATCACCGTAAACTCATAATGACCATACCTCGTCCTGAAAGCAGTCTTATGTATGTCTTCCTTCTTGATCCTCAGCTGGTGATACCCAGTCCTCAAGTCAATCTTTGAAAACACTGCTGCTCCCTGCAACTGATCAAAAAGATCATTAATTCTCGACAGTGGATACTTGTTCTTCACTGTCACTTGGTTCAGCTGCCGATAGTCTATGCATAATCGCAAGGACCCATCCTTCTTCCTTATGAATAACACCGGTGCTCCCCACGGTGAAGCACTTGGTCGAATGAATCCTTTGTCTAGGAGCTCTTGGATCTGCACCTTTAACTCCTTTAACTCTGACAGGGACATCCTATAAGGTGTTTTCGAGATCGGCTCCGTTCCTGGGGCTTACTCAATTTCAAACTCTATTTCCCTTTCTGGTGGTAACCTTGGCAATTCATGGGGAAACACATCCGAAAACTCACGCATTACTGGGATATTCTCTAACTTTGGCTCCTCGGCAGTCGTATCCATCACCGCCACTAAGTATGCCTGACACCCTTCAGACATCAACTTAGTCACTTCCAAGGATGAAACTAAGGGAATCGAGATTCCTCCTCGACTTCCCACCAATTCAAAGCTAGGGCGGCCTCTCGGATAAAATCGAATTGTTCTGCTACCACAGTCTACTACGGCCCCCTGCTTACCCAACCAATCCACCCTTATTATTACGTCAAAGTCAAACATGGGCAGTACTGCTAGGTCAATATTCTCTTTATTTCTCCCAATCACTATCTCACAACCAGCATAACCCATTAAAACCATTATGCTATCCTTTAACGGCGTGGCAACATGCAGAATTATGCTTAGCGGTTCTAATTTCATGCCCACTAATTCAGCAAATTGTGTAGATACGAAGGAGTGTGTGTGGCACCAGGGTCAAACAATGCATAAGCAGTCTGGTTGCACAAGTAGACCGTATCTGTGACCACTCCTGGCGCATCTTTCGCCCCGTTGCGAGCTACAACGTATACTTTGCCCTGTGCCGGTGGCCTGCTCTGTTTGATCTGAGGTGCGGCAGTCGACGGTCCCGTTTGCGACCTCTATCCTTGCAGTCGATTTGCTGGTGCTTGGTTTGGACACATCCTCATTTGGTGGCCCAGTTGACCACACTTGAAACATGCTCTTGTCCTCACTAGGCATGGCCCATTTCTATGCCTTCTGCCACATAGTTTGCAGTTTCAGTTTGCCGGGTTTGGCGGTTTTATTATTTTCTTCCTTGCGGGCAGCACGAAACGTCTGTTATTCGCCATCGGCCTCTTCCCATCTGGCGATTATCTCTGAAAGACGTAAACCGCGATCCAGTTGTGATATTTCTTTCCCTTAAGTCCCGTTCAATCATTTGACCTCGCTTATATATCTCCTGGTAAGTCCTCAAATTTAGAGCGATCATCTGGCTACGGAGTTCTGGCCTCAGACCATCCCTGAACCTCCTGGGCTTCCCCAAAGGGTCCTCCACAAATCGAGGTGCATACCTCGAAAGCCTCACGAACTCAGCCTCGTACTGGTCTATCGTCAGTTGGTTCTGACGCAGTTGCAGGAACTCCACCTGCTTCCTTTCTCTGGCCGTTTCTGAGAAATATTTATCGTTAAATGCCCCTTTAAAAGCATTCCAGTTCATGGCCACTCCTTCAGGAAAAACTCCGTCCTTGGTGGCAACCCACTAGTCATTTGCTGTACCCTCTAGTTGGTATACAGCCAGCAACACTTTCTCCTCATCTGTGCATCTTAGCACCCCAAAAGTCTTCTCCAACTTCTCAATCCATCTGGGCGCTAGCTCGAGATCTCTAATCTTGTCAAACTGTATTGGCTTCAGTTTCATGAACTGTTCAACTAGCTGGCCCATCTGCTTGGCCGCAACGATTTCCTCTTGAGAGTTTACCGTTTCGTTACTCTGGTTCGGCTCGCCCTGACTTCCACTCCCACCAGCGTTGCCAATGTTGGTATTGACGGCAGCTAGGACAGCTCCTACTGCCTGGGCAATGGCAGAGTCTCGATCCTGGGCCTGTCTTTCTATAATGCCTCTGAGTCCATCCATTGCCCTCAGCAGACTGTCCACTCTTGGATCTTCAGCTACGGGCGGCCTCGAGCTAGAGGCTCCGCCTCTTGGTCTCCCAACCCTCCTAGGTGGGTTACTCATCCTTGCTTTTTTCTACTGAACTTGATCCACCAAAAGTTCAACAATGAGTTAGTAACTTACTCATTCATCCACTGCAGAGTTACTAACTACTCCTTAACAGAAACAGTTATATAACAACAGTACTCCATACATCAATTTCAGAAACATTTCAACCAATGGCCCATGGCCATTCCTCATTTCCATCCACTCCAATGATTCACTAAAACCAATCACTTTCATTCATCAGGCAAGCCAAGGTCCAGAAATGACCTTCTATCCTAAGAAGAGAACTTAATTCCTTATGCCTTGCCACAATCTTACCAAAGTCAAACACAACCGATAGGTGTCAAGTCACCTGTTAGGCATCCCATGTCTTGCCCTAACTAGTCTCCTAAGGTCTCGCTATCCGTCCTTGTCCCCACTTAATCCTCTTTATTACTCCAGTCCTTAACCAACTTTGCATCGAGCTGTTTGTGCTCTGATACCAAACAAGTGGGGATGTCACGCCCCGCGCCCCGGGCAAGAGCACGCGAACATCCCTGCAAGCAAACTGACAATAATCTCTTGGCGGTCCCAAGATCCACCAATAGGAGTCGAGAGATATAATAAATACATCACACCTGCGGAAGCGATACTCTAATAAATCCCCGTGCAATATATATAGATTAAGTGGAACCTGGATAGCATATATCATTAATACATTAAAGCTTACTATTCATACAGACCACGGTTACTACAATCCGCTAACAAAAAGGTGACAGGGTAAGCATAACAAAATGAACCATCTGCCAAGCTAGTCGGAACCAGGTCGGGTCATCATCAAAAGGATCGGATCACCAACTGGAGACTCCTAGGATGAGCTGCTGGAGTCATCCGTATCCCCTGCGTCCTCGGTCGGCTCATACTTAGAAAACGTCTCGGACGGGACCTCCACAAAATCCTCCATAGTCGCCTCCTGCGACGGCTCAGCTAGGTCCCCCTCGGACGCCTCCAAAACTATGACCTCCTCTTGCTCCTATTCCTCGGTGAACTCCAAGGTCGGTGTTCACTCTGGTTCGTTCCTAGACCCTACGACTGACCCCTCAGGCAACTCTTGCTCCGCTACAATCTGGCACCAATCGGGAATGACTCTTAGGGTTTCGGTGGCCCTATCTGTGAATCCCCTTCCTTTTTGAACCACGCCTCGAACCTATGAGGCTTCCACTCAGGCTTACCCTTGTTCACCCATACGACAATACATTTCCTCACATATACGTTCCCCTGCCTATCCGGGAACTCATTATAATACACCGTCATCTCTTTCGGATCCCCAAAACGTATTGGCCACATAGCTATGACCTAGGATCTGTAAAGTAAAGGTTTTCCCAAAAGGGGTGAGATACACATCTCAGTAAGAAAAACCTAACCCTAGGTCAGGTTGACAGTCTACTCAGATAGCCGTACCCCTCAATAATTTCAATCTCAGAAACAGACAGGCATATAAGGCACGAATCAATAAACAACAGCATACAGAAGACAGACATGCAAATATAACGACATGCCACACTCAAATGCACATGCACTCTCAGCCTGCCACTTCACCACTTCCATCAAACTTCGCCTGCCTCATTCTCTAGCCCGTGAACTAGTCGTCTCAGTCTTGGTCCGCGTAAACGCAGCAGACCGTCATCGATGACCCGCGTAAACGCATCAGGTCCCGATGAATCTCCAAGCAAAGCTCATTAACTCATACTTCGTCCCGTGAATAATTCACATCAGGACCGTGGCTATCTTAACTCCGCGACTTCGTCGCATCAGGGCGCCACCTAACCATACTTCACCCCGCGATCTCGTCCCATCAAGGTCTCAATCTCCCACCCCGTGTCTCACAAGCCTGAAGGCCCCGCTGCGCCATGCTCATGCCACATCATATCGTATGTCTTGATTTTCAATTCAATTTTACACTCACTGGCAAGTGCGCATTCAAATGCATTTCATAAATTCCGTGGCATGCAAATCAATTTAAATGGTACGCAGACATGGCAAACAACTCAGGCATAGGCAATGTCACACAATCATTCCTTAACGTCTTAGGACATATCAAAACTATCTCATTTGGCAATCTCTCATAAATCATTCCAATCGACCTTCAACATACCCAATCGAGTCCAATCCCCCTAGCCTCGATTTAGGAAATCCCTTACCTTAGCTCGGCAACACAAATTTCTCCTTCTTGGATCACCTAAGTTTCGGCCAACTAAGATCCACATCCAGACTTGTCGCGCAACCTAAAATTCCAACCAATCCCGTCAATTTCCGTACTCAATTCCTCAATCCATCAATCCCAATCATTCATAGCATACCCCTCATCATCTCTTCACATCATAAACACCAATTTGTAGCACAAACCATCCACACTCAACCCCCCACAGAATCGGTTCGGCCCAGCGCCGAACCGGTTCCACTTGGTTTTGAGCATGCTGGGTCCAACCGGTCCTAATCTACTCCAAATCTGACTTTTATATACTACCCTACGTCTTAGAATGTCTACCTAAGGATTTGGGAGGCTCACCGGTTGTTTGGAGTCGGTTGGTTGACGGAAACTCGTTGAAACTTGCCGGACGCCCAAGGTCAGATCACCGGGCAGATTCTGTCCAAAATGTACAAGGCCGGTTCGTAGTCAAAAACTCATTAAATAAATCCCCAATTTTTACCACAGAATCCTATATATGTCTATTGAGTCTCCACAAAATTTGAACTAAAGACTCTAAGATTTCGACCATCTAAAGGGCTGAAAACCGGACCTAGCTCAGGTTTGTTCCGATTCCGTCGACTCTCAGGAAATCTCTTGCCCAGAACTCCTCGGTGCTCCAAACGCCTTGATTATTGTTGAAGGAGTTCCACAAGATGTGGATCTTCGTCTAGGTGGTCGGCCGGCAGCAGATGATGGCCGAAAAGGCTGATCGTGGGCGGTGAACGGCAGCGTCTGGTCTGGTCGGGCGATCAGCAGTTTGAAGGAGGATGAAGATGATGGTTCTCAGTGATCTTTGGGGGAGCAGCTGGCCGAATGGGTTGTGGAGAGTGAGAAGAGAGAGAGTTTAATTATATCCAAATGCTTGGTCAATGGCTTGAATGTTAGGTAAGCCAAATAGTTGATATGACTACCACCCTTGATCTTGTGATACTTGTCATGTGGTCTTCCCAAGAGGATCCAATGGCTCATAATCCCCCTTGATTTTCGGCAGCCATGGAAGGACATAATGTCTAATTTTCCTTTCTTCAATTATAAAGGCAAAGTCCTAAGCTTGAGGGGCAAAATGATCATTTTACCCCGACGTTCCGAACGTCGTTTTTCTTATTCCAGAATTCTTCGATAGGGCGACGGCCAATCCAAATGACGTTGGAATTTTTGATTTTTCATTTCAAACTTTTCAAGACTCGTTTTTGATAGTTTTCTCTATTAGACGTGATTCTAGCCTATCCGGAACTGACGGGCGGCTTTTGCAGACATTACGCGTATCGACCCCGTGATTCTCATTACGCTTAGGGCTCGTCAATTCATGGCGGCTTTGGTTGTCATGTAATTGCGAGGGTTTATCACTACTCCCTGTGGTCTCGATCGTCACTGTCCGATTTAGGATAATTTTGCAAATCATACGCTGGTTAAGCGGCATCACCCGCTCTCCAATCGTACGATACTCGCATGGTGATCCTTCGTCGTTCTTAGATCGGCCTTTTGGTGGTTCTAAATATCCCCTCGACAATCCTTACGGTCAAAGCGTCATTTCTTATCCGAGTCGCCTAGGTCCACGTATCTCGTCTCGCGTTAGCCTTTTCCCTTTGGTCAGTCTACTCAAATTGATCAGATTTGAGCGGAATACGACTGAAATACATCGCATGACATATACAAACTTCTCATTACATAGTCTGAAGCTGATTGGAAATTAGAATGTCACAACGAGTTTCCACTAACTTCATAAATTTCTTAGCAGTATCAATTTGAAGAATGGTTGACTTAATGTTGTTTACTACTATCATTCGCATGAACATTAAACTTAGTCTATTTGATCTTTCCCCGGCTATATGGAAAGATTTTTCTTCAGTGCCGCTAGTAGCAATAAGAGCAGCAGGCTTATCGTGCAAGAGTGCTAAATTAAGATCAAGAACACCTAAGTGAAACTTGACTTGTTCACTCCATTCAGAAAAGCTAAGCCCATTGAACTTCATAATAGACGAAGCTTGGGAATGAAGAGAAACTGAAATAGATGCTGCGAAATATATACAATGCTTGTGCATTAATGCTTTGAGTCGTAACTTAAATACATAATACAGATTCAAACAACAATTATATAACATTAAATGTACATTGGAGTTCTCCTTTGGGTGATACAACAATGTACCACCATAAAACATAATTGATGCTTAAATTTTATTTTCAATTATTGGTAATTTTATATACTCCGACTAGACATGCTCGCTATCTTTGGATATGCTAAACATATCTAATCAAGTATACTAATTAACCATGATTATCACGATTATGTTCATGATTATAAAACTAACTGATCAATCTTTGGGTGATCCTTAAATATTTTATAATCAATGAACTTCAAATTACTCATGACAAACAAATATATAACATAATGTCATCTCATTAGTAGCATCACATAAACATGAGTAATTGAATTTTATTTAATTTGACATCTATGAGAAACTTTCTAATTCGGTCACTGTGGTGACTAACGAAATATACATAATATGGACATCAAATTAAATAATCATGACAGTAATTATTTCAATTGAATGAAATACAATTAATTGTACATATTGCTGCGTTTTTCCATATTTTTCCCTACGGTAATGGCTAGTTTTCGTCACCGAGCACATAACAATTGTCTTGTTTCCAAAGAAAATTATCTTTCTCCAATCACATGCTGTTTTAGGTGCCTCTTTTTTATTTTTTTAATCTCTTCATCCTACACGGCTTGTGATCGTGCCCTATTAAAAAAAAAAAAAAACGTGTCCATTATCCATCCGACCCTTATCATCAAGCATGTCTTCTTCACGACACCACACAATAAAGGCAGCATTCAATTAAGCAATCTCAAGTCCACGCACAATAAAAAACCGCAGTCAATAAGCATCCGCACCTCCTGGTGTCTGCTCAACTTGATTGGGGCGATCAGACATCAGTGCCCAATAAACGAACAACACTCAATAAACCTCGCCAAATTGGACGATAAAATTGTACCCATCGGAAACACAAGACAAACTCGGAGGTGACGACGGAACGAAAAGAGAGACGCACAAGCCGCGCGACCCCAACTTGATGGCCGCGAACACATTTAATCAATGAAAAATCACAACTTCTAAAATCGTGGCTCTGATACCACTTGTAAACCTTAACATAAAACGAAAATCGTAAGCAAATCGAAACCTAATATTTGCACATACTCAAGATCTTAGAACGAGATGATTTTCGCAATATCATAATTGACGAGAGACATACCTCGATCCATGATAGTTCCTTGCGATGAGATCGATTATAGATGAGAAATCGATTGTAAAAATAGGTTTATCTCTCTTGACCCTTTTTGGCTTTTTGACTTTCTTGATGGAGAGAAAACTGTCGTAATTTCTAGGGTTGAGAGAGGACCAAATCAAAAGAGCCTTTTATAGTCACACTATCCATCACGATATACAGTAAATAAACATATCTCATTGACCAATAGGAATTTAGCACTTAATAATCATTAAACCCAAATTGAGTCGTTAATCACGTCGGTCACAATAAATTCAACAAGGCAGAGAAAGATGCGTTTTTATTGTTCATTTTTTTTTTCTGGGTCAAAACAGAAAGAATGTGTTGGATTTTCAAGTTTTAATGTAAATCTGTCCGAATCCAAACAACATTATGTGATTACTTGTTGATCTCTAATCAAGATCAGAACGGATGTTCTTTCGATATGATACGACAGGAGGGAGTAAGAGTAACTACTCAAATTTATTTTCTGGAAATAGCATAGTGAACTATTCTTGATATGAATTGCGTTGCACATGCAAAAGAAAACTTTTATCTTTTGTCAGTAATTCAAATGGTGTAGACTCAAGGTTCCTGAAAATAATAACAATCAGTATCTTTGACTTGGAAATTAACCTCGGATGACGATATTGACGTTGGGAGTGCATGAGTCGTTCGCACGCTATATTTAGGTTCGTTTCGCAAAAAATAATTATTTTAAAATTTATTTTTTAAGAATGATCGCTTACAAAAATAAATATAACAAAAATATTTTTACCGTCTACAAAAATTTTTAGACATTTGTTAGTAACACGGGATATATTGTTTATTGATTAATTATTTCAAGCGATACAATCGACCATTTTTGACAAAATATCTTACAAATCATTCATTTTTCGCTAAATAAACAGAGCTTTAATCCCAAATTGAACATTAATGGATTTGACTGCGCCAATGAGGGCAAATCAGTTCTTGCCATAATCACGTTGATTGATTGGATTGATTGAGAATTAAGGGAGCCGGTTTCCTATTCTAGAAAGGGAAGATTGCATATGACATATCTTTAGAGAAAAGAACGTACGTCGTTCTTCCATGGCAATCATCAGGAAACTCTCTCCAACAAAAATCTCCAAAAAGTTCTCTCTTGATGGACGATCGATCGGCGGATCGGAATCGTTTCTCATCTGTAATAAGGGCTCTTAATCTGTGGCTATCGAGGTATGTTCGTCTTACGTGATATACCTTTACGATCAGTGATTCAAGTTTGATATCAGGGCTTAATGTTCCAGTACAATCAACATACGACGGTTTGATTGAGGTATGGTTGCAATCCGCACTTCGTGTTTATGGGTATGTAGATCTATTTAATTCCGCTTCGATTATAGATATTAATTAGCAATTGTATGAAATATCCATCAGTGGTATCAGAGCGATGTGTTCCTGTTTCCTGATCATGTTTTATTTTATCGTTGATGCGAACGCGAAAAATCGTTTTTTCAATGTTACTGTTCATGGCATGTTTGTGATTTTTTTGCGCAATAAAAATTCATTTTGAATACATGGTTGGAATAGGCTCGATGAGACGAGAATTTTGAGTGGTCGCCCGTCGTGACACGACGCCGAAGTGGCGCCACGCGCGGCACGGTATTAGTTTCCGACACAACGGCGAAACATGCATTTTCGTGAAATTTCGTTCAACAAAAATGAGATTTGAAGATACCATCATGATTGTATCGACGAGATGAGCATTTTGAGGGGTCGACCACCGCCAACGGCCGCCGGAGCAGGTCGCACGCGCCGCCAGGGCGTGGTGCTCGTGGGGCTCACGCGTCTACGTGCTGTGCGCGTGCCCCGAACCCGTCACGCGTGTTTCGGGCAGAACCGAATTTTGACCTGACTCAGACCGCAATCTGACCTGAATGTAGACCCGAACTCGATCCGACCGGCGACTCGTGAATTAGCCCAACCCGATTTCCGACTTGGTACGACTCGGACCCGTTGACCTGGTCAACTGTTGTCACGCCCCGAACCTGTTAGTGGTCTGCTCTAAGAACCAATTAAGGTTGATACTCTAACATTAGTTGCTGATAAGATTGTGTCAAAAAATCAACCTTTACTATGCTTAGGTAGTCATAATGTCTTGCTAGAGACCGCTTATGACTTGTGGGCCAAAAGAGTTTTGAGCACACTGCTAATGTCTAGTGAACCTACAGGATGGGACACAATAACGAACTGATTTAATATTTTCTTTGCGCCTTAATCTACTTAAGAAGTAAATCTCAATTTATTCTCCTATTACGAATATCTATATGATTGTGCGCGTTATGAGATAACGATTAAATACAAGGTCGAGTGGACGATTTATAGGACGTCATGGGCCCAAGCTGTTAAGTCGTGGGGCCCAAACCGCCAAACTTGGCTTACAAGAAATAATCCTAGAGATGCCTCATATATATATATATATATATATAGAATATTAATCCCGAATAGATATATAGAGAATAGTTCTCTGTTTAGACGATTGTGAGAGATACTCCAAGATCTGAAAGCTAGCACTTGGATCGTTGAAGAACTCAGTCCGTGTGTGTGGATACCGGTAGGGGCGCAACACTTTGGGCGCTAATCCAGATACAACCGACCGTTAATTTATCGCCGACCGCAAAAGGTACGTCTCGAGCCTATTTTGATTTCGATATACACATGAATCTTGTTTAGGGTTTCGTTCCGCTATGTTTTATAAATCCAGGAAACCCTACAGAACCAGTTTAGTACGTGAAAATCCCACTAGGCCGTTCTTGGTTTCGATAGTCTCCCAGGATTCCTTTGGCCCTCAACCATAGAGACCTCCAAAGTCTATAAACATGCGGAAGTGACAAACATCTCCATTTCAAAATACAAACGAGATGACTTAGGACGGAGAAGGTACATCTTTTTATTCAACCAAAGTCGAGTACGAATCCAACACTAACAGCAGATACAACATCTAAGGTCAAATCAAAAGGGTAAAATCTATTCCTCCAATGTCGTCTTCCAATGCCAGTTCATGGCACGCTCGTGTTACTATCGCCTGAGATCTGAAAATGTTAATCTCACGACGGGGTGAGATATAAATCTCAGCAAGCTCACTCTAAACCTAAACCAGACCGTTAGTCCCCTTAGACAACATTTCAAACACAATAGGCAGGAATTCTTTAGGTAATACAACACATGACAATCAAACATCAAGGCACCTCGATATAACTGGCATAAAGCAATCACGATTCAAGGGCAATCATATCATTACAAGCAAGCTTCGTACTAGCACAACATTAAGTTTATAAGCGAAGGTGTATTCTCAATTTTATCACAACTTCCAATTCCAATGACCAAGCCCGCATCAACACGCATCGGGCTAATCACAGATTCAATCCCAACGGCCAAGCCGGCCTCAATACGCATCATGCAAATCAAGGTCTCGATTGGCAACCTGCATTCTGACTCATCAGGTTCTAAAGGCCATTTCGATACTTGTGTCGATATGTATCAAGACTACCCCGTGTTCTGATGCATCAAGATATCAATTCTCATTTCAATAGCTATGCCCGCATCAATACGCCTCAGGCTCGGCCCGCGTCAATACACCTCAGATCATAAAATTGACAAACTCGCGTTAAAACGCCTAAGGTTTTAAATGCCATAACAAGGTTCGTGTCGACACATACTAAACTTATTTCGTGTTATGATGCATCAGGATATGAGCTAACCTCGCGTTTTGACGTATCAGGGTATAACTCCACTTGCAACCCCGCGTTCTTACGCATCAGGGTGCCATAGGCCCTTAGGCTCATGTCTCATTTTCATCAAGCTTGTCCTCTCATAACATGACTCTCATCACATAAGGCTTAAATGCCACATGGTTACTCGAGGTTACATGTCAACCGAATGCACACATCAATAATACAGTCATGAGAATCACAATTTCACATCAAAGCAAGCACACTTGGCTTGGTCCACACTAAACTCATTCGGCCATAGCAAATCAAGCACAATAGATCCACCAATTGATCAATTTACCAATCGAAGTCATCTAGTAGTATTCTAGAGTCCTAATAAAGGTTTAAGGATCACTCACCTTCAATCGAGCTAGCAATTTCAAATGACCCTCATAGATTAGCAAACCCACGATCGAACGACGTTCGTAGAGAAATTCCATCAAAGCCATGTCATAACCTGTTCATTCTTCGATTTCACCACACCAATGCCTCAATAACCAATCAAAGAACAACTCAAGATATCTCAACGACCATTTAAAGGCACGGTGAGACACCAATGGACCCTTACAATATTCGATCCAACCATTTCTTTGACAAAACAGAACCGGTTTCACTTTAGTCCGCGCAAATCGGTCCATAAATCGACCTTAGGCTTTAATTCCTCATGAAATTAACTTGCCAAGACCTTATTTTACAAGTCTAGGAACCTTACAGAATGTTTTGGAGCGAAACCACGCCACAAATCTATCGAATAACTCGATTTCCCCCACAGTCCTCTAACGGGCAGAATCTGTCCATACAAGATCAAGTAGTTTCATCTATTAAAACCTATCTCAACTCCCATAAATCCTCAATATCATCTTGCTAAACTCTTATACTATGAGTTTAAAGTGACTCACCGAACATTTGGAGCCATTTGAAGTCCGGAAGCCCTAAAAAATAGATTCTCTCCAAAACCAAGTTAGATTCTGAACTTTTCCCACTCAAACAGACCTTCGAGATAAACGGCTAGGCCAAATGGAGTTCATAATACCTTGTTGGAATGGACGACGATAAGCTTTAAGATGACAGTGGTTTTACCTCAATCCGATGTCAAAAAATAAAGTTATGGCCGGAAAAGTGAAGCAGTTTTTGTTTGTCTGAGAGAAAACTGCTCGGCCGAGAGAGGAAAAACGAAGAAGAAGAAGAAGAAGAAGAGAGAGAAAGTGGCCGGCCAAGTGAAGAGAAAGAGAGGATTTTCCACTAATAATTGAGCTTGATCAAAGATAAGGTTATGTGAGATTAATAAATGCTTAACCTATCAAATGATGACACTTGTCTTCCTCAAAGAGTGACACTTGTCTTGCTTCTAGAAGACCTTGTCCACCATTGAATTCCTTTGACCAATCCTTCATCAATTTTCGGCGGCCATATAGAGGGAATTAAATTACCAAAATGACCTCCATTGATTCTTAGAGCGAGGTCAAAGGTTGAGGGGCAAAATAGTCATTTAGCACATTTAGTCCTAAATTTCATTTTTTCAATATGAACCACCCTCGATGAGGCAATGTCCATTTCAATTCAAATATTGAAATTCCTCAATGTCCAATACTCAAATCACGAGGTCCAATTTTATGTCGAACTCTCGTCGACTGTAATTCCAGTTTATCTTAAACTGACGAACGACTCTTGTAAGCGCTACGCGTATTGACCTTGAAATTTTTCTCAAGACGTGGCGACTTTGATTGTCATGTAATTGCGAGGGTTTATAGCTAGCTCTTGCGATCCTAATCATCGAAATCCGATTTAGGAAATTCTCGCAAATTACTCAGTAGTTAAGCATAATCACTTGTGTCCCAACGTATAACACTAGCAAGACATTCTATGATCGTTCATAGATCGTTCTCTGCTGGCTCAAAATATTCCATCGACAATCTCTATGGTCAAAGTGCCATTTCTTGTTCAAATTCCTCAAGTCCACGTACATAACTCCGTGTTAGTTTTTTCCTTTTGATCAGATAACTTAAGGGTGGCCAACTCTGAGTGGATTATAACTGGAATACACCGATGGATATCCTTCCATTCAATAGCCTCGAGAAGGTCGAAATTTGGAATGTCACAATTGTTGACCGTTGACCATTGACCGATCAAATCGAAAGTTTCAAAAATTACTTTTTAGTCCCTTAATTTTTGAAATATTACAATTTGATCGCCAAACTTTCTGAAAATTACAATTTGGTCCTCGAACTTTTAGAAAATTGTAATTTGGTCATCGACCTTTTTTTTTAAATTGCAGTTTGGTCCTTGATTTTTTTGGAAATTTCAATTTAGTCCCTATATTTTCGTAAAATTGTGATTCGGTCCTCAAAATTTTTGAGAAATTGCATTTTGATCCTATTGACCGAACTTTGACTTGTCAAAGTAGAAACTTTGGGCGGTTCGTGTGGATGCATATGAGCTCCGATTGGGGCGTGTGAGGTACCGTTACGTTCGTATCGAAATTATCTTCGATTTGATATATTATTGAGATATGTTTGATAATTTTCAAATTATGAAAATGCGTTTGAATGTCCATGATATAAGTATTTTGGGGGCATTTTTTCAAGAATTTATTGATGGCATGTATCCTACAATCTCAATATGATTTGATGTGTAAAGTATGTATGGATAACTCAAATCATGTTATGCCATTTTATGATTACAAAAAATGGAGATCATTATCTAATTTATGATCTTTATTCGAGTGGGGAGTTCTATAAAGTTTTAGTAATTTTGGTGAACTCAACTTTACATAAGTAATTATGTTAATGGTAATTTCAAGCGAGGATTATTGGACGATGATTGTGAACATAGTGAACTTTCGAATATGATGCCTTATATGAAGTTATTCATTAATATAATTAGTTAGTATAAAATAGATACATAAATGTTATGCATCAATAATTCGTGAATATATGTCAATAGAACTTCGTGTTCAGATACAATAGTTACATACTTAGCGAAACAAAGGAGAAATTGGATGGTGAAAATTATGAAAACTGGAATATGAGAATTAGTTTGTGCTATGAAGAGTAAGATGCATTTGAAACTCTTAACCTAGTTATGAAAGTACCTGAAGATGAAAATACTGCACATCCGACATTTGCTGCATGAAAAAGGATGAAATCAATTGCTCGCATATGTTGCTAAGTAGCATGAAAAATGATTTTATGTACAAGTTCAAGCATTTATGAAAATGCTAAAGTCAAGTGGAGAGCATTAAAGTAAATTTGGTTAGACATTAGTCACCAAATTGAAATAGATCACTAATAATGCCTTGTGGACAGGACATGAAACGATTTTTGTGACGTGTCAAACATGATAAGTGAACTAAATGATGTGGGCCACCTTTTGACTGATGAGTAGCAAGGGCAAGCAGTAATCCGTTCTTTACTTCATATATGTGTGCTTATGAAAATCCACTTGATCCACAATAAAAAGTAAAGATTTTTAAGAATGCTATGCGCTGTCTTGAACTAGAGTACTGGTTCTAGCTCAAATGGAGCTTCATGTTCCAGGCCTAAGTATCAAAGTGGGTTCAAAAAGAGAAAAGAAAGAATAAAAGAACAGATTTTTCAGGATGGAAATCGAAGTTTAACCGATATTAGAAAGGAAAATATCCTTTCAAGAAAAAAACATCTCAAAGGTGAAATGTTTTAAATGTGGCAATAAGTATCACTTTGCTCATAACTGTGGTGAACCAAAGAAGTAATAAAAAAAAGGAGTCTTTTATGCACTTGAGAATGTTACTTAAATATCTAGTTTCAGTTTTTTGTAACTGAATCTTGTCCTTTGTTGATTATAGATTTACCGGCCACATACCATGTAACGAAATATACAAATGCCTTGGTGGAATTTCAACGAGATCGACATGGAGTAAAGTGGATAAATGTGAAAAATAATTCCTGTGTGAAAATTAAAGGGATTGGCACCTGCCAATTGAAAATGCGCAGTGGTCGCACCCTATTTCTACATATTGTGTTATATGCTCCAAAAACTCGACAGAATTTAGTTTCTGTGTTAGTTTTGGTTAAACTTGATTTCAGTTTGAACTTTCATAACGGTGGTGATGACTTGTCGTTGGGAATAAATTACTGTGATTCTGGATTATTTCATTATATCAATTGCTGGGTATAATAATATAAATATTAGTTATTCACTATTTTTCATCTTTTGTGATGATATGAATATGTGGCATGCTAGGCTGGGTCATATTGGCCCAATGACAACTATTTAGATAAGCTAAAGAAGGCTTATTAGGCAATATTGAAAAAGTCAATCTGCCTGTTTGTGAATATTACCTAGTGGGACATACAATGAGCAAACCATTTGGAAAATGAACAAGAACTGAGTTTTCTTTGCAGTTGATCCATTGAGACATGTGATTCAACATATGTGAGAAGAAGGCATGGGGCTGTTTATTTCATCACATTTATAGATGACTATACTTGATTCGGATATGTTTTTGATTTCTTATAAATCCGAGGCATAAGTTGCTTTGAGAAAAAATTTAATATTTTAAAAATCCAAAAAAAAGGAATTCAATCGAGATCGAAAAAATCTATCTAATTAGTTTAGATATTTATGTGATAAAAAATGAATAGAAAGACAGTGACTGTTCCAGCGATTTCTCAACAGAATGGAGTCGCAGATAGAAGAAACAGGTCCTAGTGAGAATGGTTAAGTTTATGATGGTACATACTAATTTGCCTATCACCTTTTGGGGTGAAGTTTAGTTGATTGTTGTCTAGATATTTAATTGTGTGCCTTCTAAATCAGTTACTTCCACTCCATATAAGTTGTGGATAGGTCGAAAATGAGATTTGAGTTTTCTAAGAGCTTGATGTGCTTCCTATACACACGATTTCTCCCATTTGTAAGGGAAATTAAGCCCTAGAGGCATAAAAGAATATCTTGATGAGATACTAAGAGTACTCGGAAGGGAATGTGTTATAGGTAAGCAAGAAAGTAGAAAATATAACTGAATATGAATAACGAGATGTCACATTCTTAGTATATGGATTTCTGAAAAGGGCGAGATAGGTGGAGACTGTCCTTTATTTGAAATGTTGGATAGTGATGATGACTCTACTGAGGCATCTAATCCAAGTGGGAGCAATGTGAGAAGTGGGGAATTTATTTCAAACTAGTCTCAATTGCAGTCACTTGATATGAAAGAGATGTCGTCATTGTCTGACCGAGTGGGAACGTAATAGAGAATGGTGTACTAAGTGTACGATCTTCAATGCGGCGAACAAGTCGCCAAGTGGGAGCGTAGTGGAGTTTGATGTACTAAGTGTACAATCCAATTATCGACATTGAAGATAAAGCTTTCATGGTCATTCCACAAAAAGAGGATGTAAATGAGGCTCTGAATTGCCCTGATAAAGAAAAATGAATATAAGCCATAGAAAAAGAGATGGAGTCAATGAGATCAAACCAAGTTTGGAAACTAGTTGATCTTTCAAATAGACGCAAAGCCATTGGGAACAAGTGTGTTCTCAAAGTAAAGCGTAAAGTTAATGGCTCAATTGAGAGATAAAAGGCTTGCCTTATGGTGAAAGGGTATAATCAATAAAAAGGAATTGATTGGAAAGAGGTTTGTTCTCCTACGGTGAGATTTACCTCAATTCACCTTATTCTGGCAATAGTGATTAGTATGGATCTTGAATTACATCAGATGGATGTAAGGACTACTTTTCTCAATGGAAAATAAAAAAAAATACAAATGGCCAAGAACAAAAAGTATGTTGACTTTGAGATCGATATATAGCCTTAAGTAGTCTTTGAGATATTGATATATACTTTTTCGTAATGCCTTAGTGGCATATGATTTTGTAATGATTGATGAAAATCATTGCGTACATATCAAAAGATCCTAAGATTAATATGTGATATTATCATTATATGTTGATGATATACTAATTGCCTGAAACAATATGGAGTTTATTAATATAGTCAAGAATTGGTTATGTCCTAATTTTGAAATAAAAAGATGTGGGTGAAGCTACATATATTCTTGGAATTAAGATTTCAAGAGATCGTTCAAAGAGATCGTGGTCTCTTTCACAAGAGACTTATATGGATAAAGTACTTCAATGATTTTGTATGTACGACTATAAACCCAAAGATATTCTTATTGCATGAGGTGAAGGTCTGAGCCATAAAATGTGTCTTGAGACTCCTCAAGCAAATGCAGAATGGAAAGTGTTCCACATGTTAGTGTTTGAATGCTTGAAGTACACTATGATGTGTACAAAACCTAATATTTGTTATGTAATTGGAATGGTAAGTGTACCAATTCAATCTAAGTCAAGTATATTGGATTGCCGTCAAGAGAATTCTCAAGTATTTGAAAAGTATTGTCGATTTTTTGCTGAGTTATCAATGTAGAGATCTACGCCTTGAAAGCTATACTGATATTGATTGAGGAAGAGGTTTAGATGAGAGAAAATCTACTTCTAGGTTTGAATTGTTACTATGTGGTGGCACGATATTTTTGGAGTAACGAGAAGCAAACGTGTATAGCCTTGTCCACGATGAAAATTGATCTTGTGGTGTTATCAATAGCAGTAAAAGAGAATGTGTGGCTCAAGAGATGTTTGGTTCAGGAAGGTCTTGCTAAGGATGCTGCAGGTTCAATTATTAGTTAATTGTGATATCCAAGTAGTAATAGTTTACACCAAGGAACAAGACCAAACATATAGTCACAGAATATAATTTTGTGAAAGACTTGATTGTACGAAAAGATGTGAACATACAATACATATCTACGCACAAAATGATAGCAAATTCATGGAGTCACTTCCTAAAGATAGCTTTCTTGATCATGTATTGACAATGAGATTAGTTCCCTATATTGAAATCTCTGGAAGAGCGTAGAAGTGTGAGTACTGGATATTTATATTTTCCAAAGTTTACAGTTAATGATATTTATTATCATTATTAATGTCTATGAGTTTGTATGACATTTATGCATTTTAATGCTTAGTGCATTATGTTGAGAAAGTATGTCGGACAGATTAGATATTAGCCCACTTACACAGGTAATCGTCTATATTTGTTGGGTGACGAATAGAGATGAGACGTTTTCAAGCTTACTATCTAGGTGATAATTGAGAGCTCAAGCTTGAAATTTTGATGTCGCCTTAATAAAAGTGTTAAGATTAGCCCATAATAAGTTATGTCCGAAAATGAAATAATTCACATGTTTCATTTTATCTGTCTTTATTGCCAGATGTGAGTTCTTAAGGATTCTTTGAAGAGAGTAGATTTGTGATCTCAAACTAGACATTGAGTATGTTTAAGCTATCATCTGTACGGTATTGAGTGAAAAGACATACGCTCCATATGAAAGAAGAGAATACTATAATACACACTTCATATTACGTATGCATGAGACGACCAAAAGGAGTTGGCAAGAGTATTGATCTTAATTCTATAGCCCTGTGAGACTCTTGAGGATATAAGTTCCTCAATTAAATGCCCTCATGACTCTAACATATTCTTGAAATTTCTATTCAGTATTTACTATCTTGGAGTGCTGCCAATGGTCATGAGATTGATTCGATCTAATGAGACATCTCTAGAAAAACGAGCTGGACTGAGATTGAGAGGTTTAAGGGAAGAAGAAAATCAATTTTGTTTTGGATGTTACATTCAATCTTTGTATTTACAAGTTGACCAATTATGATTATTTGAGTTTAATCATGATTGTGAATACAATGTATTGTATTTGAGACTCAAAGAGATCAAAAGAGATATGATGAAAATGTGACCGATTGATCTAGGGTACTACATACTGGATCTACTCTGAAGTTATGTGCCTATTTTGAGTTGCTATATACTCCTAACAGATATATAGCAACGAGCTTTCATAGTATGCTGGCCGCACAAAATATTGGCCCATATGAACTTTGCAGTGAGAAGAGAAAAAGAGATATTTAGTCCTTTATCAGCAAGTGAGAGATAATGGATTTGATTGCGCCAATAAGGGCAAATCAGTCCTTGCCATAATCACGTTGTTTGATTGGATTGATTGGGAAATAAGGGAGTCGGTTTCCTATTCTAGAAAGGAAAGATTGCATATGGCATATTTTCAAAGAAAAGAACGTACGTCGTTCTTCCATGGCAATCATTAGAAAACTCTCTTTAACAAAAAGCTCCAAAAAGTTCTCTCTCGACGAACGATCGATCGGCGGATCGAAATCGTTTATCATCTGCAACGGGGGCTCTTAATATGTGGCTATCGAGGTATATTCGTCTTACATGATATACATTTACGATCAGTAATTCAAGTTTGATATCAGGACTTGATGATCCAGTATAATCAACGTATGACGGTTTGATTGACGTATGATTGCAATCCGCACTTCGTGTTTATGGGTATGTGGATCTATTTAATTCAGCTTCGATTATAGATCTTAATTAGCAATTGTATGAAATATCCATCAAACGTCTATTTATCTATATTTTTTTTCATGTAGTTCCTTTTTTTTTTTACAATGACCACCAATTGTTTTTGACAAAATTACAAAAAAAAAATCATAAACCTATTATAATTATGTCAATTCACTCTTAAAGTTTTTAAATTTGTGCCAATTCAGTCATCTGGCCAATTTTTGGAGGCTGATGCTGACGTGGACTTTTTTGATAATATTTTGATACTTTAATTACTTGGCGACCGAGTGGAGAAAGAAGGAAAGGGAAAAAAAATCGAAACATAAAAAAGAATAAAAGGAAAAACAAAGAAAAAATGAATAAAAAATGTAAAAAATATAATTAAAAATCCCAAGTCAGTACCGATGGAACACCGGATAGATTGAATTGTTACAAATGCAAAAAATATTTAGGATTCAATTAGAAAATAAAAATTTAAAACTGAATTAATAAAATCGCAATAGATTTAATACTTTTTTGATAATCATTTCCTATTTTTTTTCTCTACCAACTAAATTTGAGGGCACGATGTCTTCCTTCCACCTGAAGAAATCTAATTTTTGGAATCGCACTCGACGATGCCACACTCTCTCTCTTTCCATCATATCAGACTTTGAATCTATTGTTGTCTAGATAAGATTGCCTTCACTATGAAGAAGATATAGGGGCCCCATGCATGCTGGGGAAGACCGCTTCATGACCTCGATACGTTACAGACAATGAGACAAGTGATGGAAAGTGAAACCTACTTAGTCATCAGCCACAGAAGTGTAAAAGGAAACTCAGATTCTTCTTGCGGACTTTGCCAACTGCTCCTGTTTTCAATACAAAAGTCTCTTTCAACAATAGAAACAAAATATTTCACCCCTCCCACTCTTTGATGTAACTTCTGACCTTCCTTTTGCTGGTTCAATCCAACTGACTCCCAGCATTTTTTGTGTGTGTGGTCGAACTCCTCCTACTAACTTACTAATCATTAAATTGGGTGGATAGCACCTCTTCGAATAAAAAAAAAGGTTTTGGATACTATCATGGCAATTACCGGTTAGAATTAGAGAGTCGAATTAGAAAATTTAAACTTTTACGTGGAGGGAGATCAAAGCGATTTGAAATAGTACTTCAACATTGCTCGAAGATGGGGGAGCCACATACCCACGAAATAGAATTCGAGCACCGAGAATTTAATACCATGCCAGAAATTTCAACTCAAAAATAAATTTTCAAGTGATTTGGGAGAAAACCGACGATACAATTATCCATTTGGGTCCTACTATCCTTTTCACGTGTATCGATGGTTATTTATTTTCACTCAATCAAAAGTAAAAGGTACATTTTTGCTTTCCCACCAAAGTTTTTTTTAAATGCTATTCAAATCTCAGAATATAATGGAAAAAATATGTGAGCATGTGTCAATATTTGAATGTCGTCAAAGTTTTAGGAGTTTCGACTTCAAAAGGAAATCAAATTGCGCGAGTCGTATGATTTGTATGATGCAAAACGCAAAAAATAAAAAATCATTTTGGAGAGACCCTGAATGATTGCGATGGACGCTGAAGTGAAAAAAAAAAAAAAACCACGAAGGACTTCCAATATACTCGCTATGTTTCCTCATTGGCGAGGGTAAACATCTTATTATTTGAATCATGAATATGAATTTTGACTCATATCATATCCGATTCAAATATTTTCTGGCCTCCTAATTTATTATATACCTTAAACGAGCTCTTTCCCTAAAAATGCTTGCATGCTGGCCATGGGTAGTTGGTAGATATGTCTCTTTTCATGGTCACACCCGGGGAGTGGAGGGGAGATGGAGAAAGAGGAAAAGCCAAAAACAAAAAGAAAGGAGAAGAGTACCAAAAGTCCCGGTGGCTTAGGCAGCGGGAGAGCTATAGATTTGAAAACCCCCAATGCAATTCAATCAAATGAATAGAACTGGAGATTCTGTGCGCTGATAAAAGGAAGGACGAGTGTCTAGTTGATGCTTGAAACATGGCTGTGAAGTTGGGTACTACCCGCCTTTATTTGATCAATGTCATCTTTATTCTCATTGAAGGAAAGTGCATCTGCTTTTTGGGATTTGTAGCCATAAATGTCACATCTACATTTATTCTTTTGTCCCCTTCCACGTATGGATGGAATTGACATCCCACCAAATGCTTGAGGATGAATGGGAAATGTGGACATTTTTCTTCGCACTCCTTTTGAGGGCGGTGATGCGTTTTTTTTTTTTTTAAATACTTTTAATGGATTATATGTAGTAAGATTACCAAATTCATGACCATGCCGATAATGGTAAGGCTTTATTTATTTCTTCTGAATAATTTCAAAAAAAAAATATTTTTAATATAATAGCTTATATCACCTACAAAATAAATAAATAAAAATCGTCCCCAAAAATATTTTTATATAACTTATTGCTGTTAATGAAAGAATTCTTTTATTAATTGATCGTTTCAAGTCAATAAAAGTGATATTTTATAAAAAAATTTCAAATCGTTCATTTTTCGTGAAATATAAGGAGCCTAAATCACTATTGAGCCAAAAACCCTAATTAACATATCATGTGTTATTTTTTTTTTTTTTTGTAATCGAGCTCGAGAGAGAATAACACAACAATCCACCATCATGTCTCTCTTTTTTTTTTGTAAACGAGCTTGAGGTATTCTAGCATAGCAACCCATAGTCATGGCCCCCCCACTTAAATCATATGTGCTTAGTTGGGGAATCAAACTTGAGATTAGTGCGTTAACCACATAATCTCAAGTGCTCCTTAACCAACTGAACTACCCATGGATAAGTTATTATTAATCAAGCTCAAAGAAGACTAGAACAACAATCCACCGCCATGACTCCCACTTAAATTATAGTTGCTCAGCTGAAAAATTGAACTTGAGACTAGTGCGCTAAGCATACAATCCCAAGTGCGCTCTAATTAACTGAGCTATTAATTGATGAGTTGTTATTAGTCATCGATTTTTTTTGTAAGCGAGGTGTCTCACGTGCAATGAATTATTTCTCGGAATGATGGGAGTATGAGCGCCAATGCCACAGATTAAGTCCCTCACGTCGCGATCGAAAAAATTCGAACCTAGGACCTCATCGATTTAATGGTCTATTATCAAGAGATCTTACCAATTTAACCAACACAAAACCTCGTTGGCGTTATTAGTAATCATTTGATAACTGCATTAACCAAAAAATTGCCAACTTTGACGATCGTGATAAGGGTAAGGCTTTATTTATTTCTGTGACTTGACTACAACCTAATCCTAGAAAGCCACGAACGGCAGCATTTAATGTTGGTTGTGATTCACAAATTCGTGCAATCCACACGATGACAATAACCCACGACAATCACTTTCACACGTGTCTGATGAACTTAAGGCGTTGTCTTAAATTGAATGATTTGCCTTGACTGTATGATAATTTATAATTTAAGTGGAATTAAAAGGCCAAGATAAAGAAGGGACACGAGAAAAAATTACTCAGAAATAGGTACCTAATGCCATTATACAAACCTACAATCCACTCGAGAAGCGTAATATTTGTCACGTATGCTACTAGAACTGGTACTTTATTAAGCATGTAATTACACGTTAGACCATGAGAAGCTGCTGCTGCTGCTGTTGCTGAGCTTCGATCATGATTCCTTCCTTCATCCTACGAATGAACTCGTCGAACTTCTTGTCCAACTCCTCCGCAGTCATCGCATTATTCCCATCGCCGTAATCTTCACAAATTACATCCTCTCTCGCTCCTCCGCATTCATCTAATTCCTCGTAACCGTCGGAATTGGATATTGCTACTGCGTTTCCCGCTTCCAAAGTCGAAAAACGGATACTATCTGCTTGTTCTACTTCGTCGACATCGTCGTCGCCTCGTGCACATTTTTCTGCATGAAAACACACGTCTTCTGCTTCTACGTCGACCACGCAGTCCTCATGATTGTTGTTCTTATCATTCAACGTTTTCCCTTCTTCTTGAAGGGCGAAATCGTCGCACGTGGCGACGGGGAAAACTCCGTTGTCCTTGTCCGTGGCGAGCAACTTGTTCTCCATCATGTACAGGGTCTCCTTGGCTGGCTCTTTATTGCCAGTACCACGCCGGGACGTGGTCTTGGCGCCGATGAAGCCCGAGTTCTTCGCGAGGAAGACGAGGATGCCGTTGCAGAGGAGGAAGATGCAGTTCTTGTCGACGGCGTGGGTGACAAGGCGGAGCGGGAAGGTGGAGAGGTGGAAGTGCCAAGGTTGGAGGAAAGAGAGGAGATTGGAGCTCGAGAACAAGAGCGAGAACACAGAGATGGAGAGCAACAGCTTGGTGAACTTCTTTAGGAATTGAGACTTAGAGAAACGACTCAGCTTTTGTTGGTTAGTTTGGTCCATCTTTCTCTTGTTTGGTGCTCAAAGGCGAGGGGAGAGGGAGAGAGGTATTATGTGAATAGGGTTTCAGAGAAGATAATAATAAGAGCACATCATATAGAGCAGAATTGAATAATATGAAGGGTTGCTTGGTGTGGGAGTCCATATTTATAGGCAAGGAAAAGGTTGGAGGCAGTTCGATTTTTATGCTACACGCCTCCAGAAGAAACGGGATAAGACATCGTTATCATCTCCTCTATAACTATGAAAGAATACACGGAGGAACTTTACTTTAAATGTGAGACGAAATGAGTCCAGGTTAATTGTCTTTTCGATACATCTATTATAAAGGATAATATTAAAGCGGTTTAAATTTATACGAGGTTTAATGACTCTTTATGTTGAAAACTAGGCAAAAAGTTGGACAGCTCTAGGCCCACCCAATTTTAGATCAGCCATCTGTTGAAAATGTATCGCCTGACATCATATGTTACGTGATGATTTACATGAATAATAAGCCAAATAAAACTTCTCCACTCTCTCCCCGATCCCCTCTCCCCCCACTCCTAGCTAGAACGAGCTAGTCATGGCGGCGGCAGCGGCTGCGGCAGCAAAGGGGGGAAGCGGGAGAATGGATTAAAGGTACAGTTGTCTTATATTAATTTTTCTATGAAAGGGCATGTGTAAAGTTGGGTATGCCTAACCCCGTCGAGTTAAGAAAATTTTAGACACATTGTAAATAATTAAAACAGCATTTCCCTTGGTTGGATGAATGATCTCACAACCAATATCAACCGGAAGAAGGAACTCGAAGTGGGGTTATTAACGTATTCCTCCATGGGTTTTCGAATTGAAGGTGGCCAAGGATGTTGAGAGGTTTCCTCTTTGTTTGGCCAATGAGATCTTTCCGCCATTCACGTGACGCTCGAAATTCGCTTGGATGTTAGGCACGTGTCATTATTTGGGCACACCAATTCTTTTTTCTTTATTTATTTTAGTTTGGGGTCGGCTATAACTGTCGGGATCTCCATCATTGAATCCCAGGAAGTTGGGACCATTGAATGATGAGAGGGAAATCTTATGTTATAAGCATTCCCATGTAATTAAGTCATTAAAGAAACTTTTTCGATCAATGAGTAAGTCTCGGATTATTAGTGAAACTTGTGAGGATTAAATCATTATTGCAGCAGTTGAATTTTGCATGTTGAGTCAGCTTTTGGCCTTGTGCTCTAAGAGTGTATGATTGTTCCTTACCATTTTTAACCAGCGGCATAAAAAAGTTTTGTTTGGAAAAATTTCAAATAATACCACGAAGCGTATAATTTTTTTTTCAAATAAAAACCCAAAATAAGTCTTGTTTCAAATAAGACCCTGAGGTGTTCACATTTGCTCAACATAAGAGCTTGAACCTCATTTCAAATAAAAGCCTAAAATAACCATGTCAATCTCAAAAATGAGATTTGACCTCAACAGTGATCATTGGCATTTTTTCATTTATATCTTCTTCTTTTTTTGTTACTTTTTTTTTCTTTTTCTATTTTTTTCTTTCTTTTTCGCCATGGTCGATCTTCGGCAATTCCCATAAAGTGCTAGGCGATGCCACCCTAAAAAACCACACGCCAATGCTAGCCTTGATTAGGCGGTCCTCGCCGGCTCCAGGCAAGGTTGGCCCTAAATCTGGGCGAGGGTTGCCTCGCCCGTGTTCAGCGAGGACTTGTGCGAGTGGACACTTGGCAGGACCGGCGAGGTCTTGCAAGTTAACTAAAGCTCTAAAACAACGTCATTTTTATTTGAATCCTAGTTTTTACACAAAATCATAATTAAATTAGGTTAAAAAATCCAAAAAAATCATCAAAAAGACAAACTCAAAAAAGAAAAAAAAAAGTAGAAACTTAAAAAAAAAACACACAGAAAGGTAAAAACCCAAGCCTCCGCCTGTGGCTGCCAACTCTCGGTTGGCTCTTGTCTTTGGTCAACGAGGGTCGCCTGCAACCCCATTAGTCATCATTGCCATTTCACTAGCGATGGAGCGGTGGCCATAGGGAAGAGGGACGCTTCTTGTATATGTGTATATGTGTGTACATACACACACACACACACACACACACACATATATATATACACATACACAAACATATATGTATATTATTCTCTTTTTTAATAACTTTTAGTTTATAATCTCGTTAACTATGAATTCAAGTTAATTTTTTTTGGACGAAAATGCCCTTCATTGGCTGATCAAGTTTAGGCTTTTATTTGAAATAACGTACTCTTCAGGTCCTTATTTGAGGAAATAAGGACACTTCAAGCTCTTATTTGAAACTTTTCCATTTTTGTTTGTGAAATCAATAAGTTTGTTTTGGCATAATTCATTAGTTAGATTGTATCATATTTCACATAGATCTTCTTCTGTTGATAAAAAAAAAATATCATCTCTTGATTTTTATTATATATTAATGAAAATATAGATACTCGATATTTTTTCTAAAAATTCCTAATTGTCTCATGTATGGCATATGAAAAATTTTATAGGTAATTATAAATATAATGGTAATATTAATAGGAAATGATGAAAAACCTTACCAAGTAAATGCTTAATATGATAAGCTACAAAGAAAAACGAGATTTTTCAATAATTGCTAATTTACCACATTAAACTCATTAAATATAATATTTTTTGTTGAACAATAATAACGAGTCAGAGCATGAAACCTAGTTGGAAGCAATTAGTGAAGAGTGGAATAGAAGTGCTCCTCACAACAAGAAGGATAAAATGCTTACAAATCAGATCCTATGTGTTACTCTTAGGTACAATTCTTAAAGGAAGAACTTGTTAAAATATACTGAATAATTGGCAACCCATTTATTGCACGAGCTTAATACCTTTCCTAATTGTTTTGAGACTTTTAATAGAAAGATGTTAACCATAATTATCATTTTCTATAGAATTTCTCTTTCCAGAAACAGTATAATTGCAAGAAACTTTAGAAGAATTTTTTAGTTTCAGCATATTTTCATATTTTATTTGTGCCGGATTTGACAAACACCTATTACTCATAAAATATGAAAAAAAAATATCAAAAAATTCATAAACCTATTGTATTGATATAAATTTAGTCCTAAACCTTTTTGTATTGGTATCAATTCAGTCTATCCAGTAAATTTTGGCTGAAAATTGTTAACATGGATATGAGTGGTGCCATTTAGGAGGATTTAGGCTGACATTGATATTTTAATGATATTTATTTAATTAAATTTTCCTTTTTTTCCCCTAAATTTTTGCCCCTTTCTTTCTCTCTCTCACTCTGCAACTCTTTCTCTCTCTATTTGCGGTCGTTGGGAGCACCGCTGTTCAGCTACAACCTCCGGCGACCTGCAGAGCACCAGTCCGTACGAGCCCAGATCACTTCAGTCCACGGCGAGGCCTCCGCAATGCTTGGTCCAGCGTTGACGATTTCTAGTGACGCTCAAGCTCCTATTCTTGCCTTTCCCGTCAGTGAAGCCGCCGATGCACCTCTTCAGGCTTCACCGACACACCACAAGTCCTTTCCTTACGGTCTCACATCTTCATCGTGGCTGAATTCTTTCACAGACGTTATAAGTTTATAACTCAGATATGGCTTCTTTCACAGGTGATTTTTTTTTTTTTTTTTTTGCAGGTTTTATTTGGTGTTTCCGAGGAGTACGAGTCCACAACAGTCTTTGCAGTGATGCTGTGATACCATGGCTGAGTGTTAGCCTCAACTTCGGCGATTTTCAAAGATTATAAAAGCTCGAATTCGGGATCAAGAGATGAGAAAAAAAATCCAAGTGAGTCTGGGGGCTCTCGGCAAAACAAAAGAGGAAAGACGAAATACAGAGCACTTGGAGAAAGACTCTGATCGAGTCAAAAGTCGATAAAATCTGGTCAAGCCTTGTGTTGCCCCCTCTATGCGCCGGGAAGAAAAAACTTCTCTTCAAAGAAGAGAAACAGAGACGGAGGTCGAAAGATTGAGAGAGAGAGAGAGAGAGAGGCGCGCAAAATTTTAGGGAGGGACAAGGGGAATTTTTTTTTTAAATATTATTTATTAAAAATGTACACGTCAGCGCCAGCCATACAACGTGGCTGTGGTAAAAGGATCACGCGGCCAAAAACACACTTTCACCCTTCATTAATACCCCAACCTCACAAAAAAAAAATCACTACACTGGATCAATTGATTAGGTACATAATTTTTGTTTATGTGACATTTAGGCTCCGTTTGTTTCACAAAAAAATAAATAATTTGAAAGACATTTTTGCAAAAAAGGTCGCTTGTATTCCTTAAAATACGTAGTCCAGAGAACAGTTTTCATTATTGATGACAAGTTATGTCTAAATATTTTTTTGTATAGTAAAATTATTTTCTGTTCACTCATTTTTTTGTGTGATACAATCGATTGTTTTTAAAGAAATATTTTTTCTAACACGAAATGAAATCCTAGGCGAGGGCTGTTTTTGTAGAGAAAATCAGAACATTTTATTACAACGAGGAGAGGCCGACTTTAGCAATTTACTTTCTTAGGTGGTAAGTTTAGATACAACACTGAATAAACTCTATAATGATATATTCATACACATATTAATTGCCCATAATTGTATCAAGGACCACTGTAGGTTTGCAAAGAAAATAATGAAGGCATCGACATCTTCTCTCAGTTAGAAGCTTTGGCCGCGTTAAAAACAATGAGTAGTCTACTAATGAAATATCCGCTTTTTTGCCTCTTTTTTTTAAATTAAAAAAATAATAATAAAAAAGATATGTCGCTGGATGGTAAAAAGAAAACACCAATAAAAATACTATAAAGAGCTTCCTTAATCTTTCGTATCAAATGATGAGTTTGGTACCAATAAACCGAAATTAAACTTTTTTTTTTTGGTAAGGGAGTCGAAATTAAACTTTTTTCTCTTCAATAAGCAGACCAATTGTCGAAAAATTCGATTCAGTTGTTCGAAATCGAAAAGATGAACATGAGGAATCTTCCTACTTTTTGCTTGTTTTACACGACATACATACTCCCTTCGACAAATGTTCTAGTATATGGAAACAGCCTTTATTCTTTGACAACAATGTGCGGATTAATTTGGTTAAGTGCGGCATTATCTCCTTTCAACCGCGAAACACGGCAAAAGGTAATTAAGAAAATCCGTGGATCGACCCCGTTGCCTCCACCCCTGTTCGAACTACGAAATCACCCCTAAGGGCCTTCGGCATCCAAGGGTCACGGACCGACCAAATAATCATGTTCAATAAAAGGAACGCATTAGCTATATGCTCTTAAGTTGAGCAGTAAGAGTCGGAAAAGGGCAATTACTCATCTTCACAGTTATATGATATACACTAACTGTTTTTTTCTTCATGACATACTAATTGTACTAAATCGAAAGGAAAAAAAAAAAGACATTTTGGCAAAAAAATTAAAGAAAAGTTGTCTTTTTGGGGGAAATTCGTGGCTGTGGACATAGCTTGTCAAGTTTGATATGAAATGGACTTTTGAGGGAATTTTTTGGCTTCTTTCATATGAAACACTTTATTCGGATTCCATCGAGATCTAAACTGTCCCAAAGTTTTTTTGTCCATTTCATGGATCAAAGTAACTTTACCAAAAGTTATGCGCATTCACATTCTTGCCTAACTTGTCAAAGAAGACAACGTGCCATCATTATGGAATGTTCCAATATGAGCAGGAAAAAGTTCAAACTATTTTCAATCTCTATGCTTCCACAACTTTTTCTAATAAAGTGTCTGCGCTTTTAATTTCTCTAATCGAGTCATCCTATGGGAAAATTAGTAAAAAAAAATTCTAAACTTCTTACAATTGTGCTAATTTTCTTTTGTCAATTCAATTCTAGACTTTTTTTTTTCGTTTGCGCTAATTCAGTCCATTTGATTAGTTTGATGTGACAAAATTTTAATAATATTTTATTATTTTTCGAATTTTTTTGATGTATTTGATTTTTTGTTCTCTTTCCTTTTTTTCTTCCTTCTTCCTCTAGCTGGCTGCTGACATAAAAAATCGGCCATAGGCGAAGTGAGCCCGACCTCGCTCTTACCAGTGGCCGGCAAGGTGGCCGGCTTGAGAAAGAAGAAAGGAAAACATAAAATAAAAAAGGAAAATAGAATAGAAAAAAAAATAAAAAAAAATGCAAAAAAATAAAATATGATTAACAACGACAATGCCATGTCGGCGCCAGCAGCGCCACGTCAATGCCGGCCGGCCAAATTTGTACAAATACAAAATATTTAGGACGGAACTGGAAAAAAAGAAGGTTTAGAATTAAATTGACACAATTATAATAGATTTATATTTTTTTCTTTTATTTTTCCCATCATTCGGTTACCGCGCAAGATGTCTAATTAAGTACATAGAATCACACTAAATCCAACCGACGTGACCGTCACTCACAATGTGTAGTGAATGTGTTAGGGAAATGTTCAATGTGGTCCCTAGACTTTTACTATAAGTTCAATATAGTCCCTGAACTATAGAGAAATGTTCAATGTAATCCTTGTATTAATTTAAGATTAGGGATAATAATAAACATTTTCGTATGATATAGGGACTAAATTAAACATACGCTAAAAGTTCATGGACTAAATTGAACAAGTTAAAGTTTAGGGATCAAATCGCACATTGAGCTAAAGTTCAGAGATTATATTGAATAAATTAAAAATTTATGAACCACATTGCACATTCTATCAAAGTTCAAGGACTATTCGTGACGTTTTCCCAACAATAAACTAACAAAGAAGTTAAATGCATTCACTATCCACGCCTCACGTCGAGTGTTATTTAATTCATGTCACACTTTGGCATCCTTGGCGGAGTGACTTGATTAGATTTCTTGTATAAATAGATAGCCTTGATAAAAATTGAAAATACAGGACTTGATTAGTTTTTTTGTTTTTTGTTTTTTGTTTTTTTGGGGGGGGGGGGGGGGGGCGTGATATCTGGCTGTGCGGAGGTCAACAGGACTTGATTAAGTTCGTCCTTTTTGTCTTATGCGGATGGGCTTTGATTCGGAGCGATTTGTACACAATTGGTGGAATTGAATGATTAACCTCACATTCCCAAAACTGAAAATCCCTAATGCACCATTCGCGCAATCCCGTTCAATGAATTTCTTAAGAAATGTGAAGAGTGAAATTTTTTATTTGGAAAGTAAAATGAATCACAGGCTTCAATTTTTTTTTTTTGCCAGAAATGAATGATTTAAAAATATCTTCCTAAAAACGATCTCTTGCATTGCTTACTAAAATAAATACATGAAAAATATTTTTATCGTCCACAAAAAGTGTGGACATAAATAGTTGTTGGTTATGAAACATTTCTCATAGAGTAATTGTTTTAAAATTGTTTTAAGCCACACAAACAATCAATTTTAGGGAATTTTTAAAATAATTTATTTTCAGAGAAACAAAACGAGCCATAATATTAAACTATGGGCTGCATGAAATTTCCCGTGGATACGCTGGTGGGCCTCAGCGTATATATATTTTTTTTCCCTTGAGCCCAAAAAGATTTTAACCTCAGTGGGCTCAATACTGAATGGGCTCCTTGGCTTGAAGATGCACCTTTCTTTCTGGTCTTTCATCTGCTCCAGCAACGGGCTTCTTGGCATTTGGGACTTCGCTAATACCCTACCTATCCTCCTTTTCCATCCAAATCGGGTAATTAATTTAGGTTTCATTTATTTCTCGAAAAATAAATAATTTAAAAAATATTTTTCTAAAAAATATCACTTAAAATAATTAGCCGAAAGAGAAATATTTTCAATATCGACAACAGTTTGTATCTTCACATTTTTGTGAATGATGAAAATATTTTTTGTTTATTTATTTTTGCAAGCCATATAAGTCATCGTTTTGAGAAAATATTTTCTGAATCATTCATTTTTTTGGGAAACAAACGGAACTTTTAAACTTGGTCAACTCAACTTATGTTGTGCGTATTTCCAATAGGTCTGACCGCGAATGCGTGCGGGTGGACAAAACAGTCCAATGACTATGGGATTGCGAGTATTTTTAAGTGCACTTGTCATATAAAAGAGCTGACGGATAATAAAGCCATATCGTGAAGAGTTCCTTTTAATGGAATTGGAAGTGCAGGTTGAATTAAACCACCTTATGAGTTGATTTTGGTTTCTTCTAATTATGTTAGATAATAATAAAAAAATATTTACTCCCTTTGGGAACAAAAACATAAAAATGCAACCTTGGCCCTCTGAAGCAAAAATAGAATTTTGGTAAAAAGTTTCTTTTGGGCCATTTTGATTCCACAATTGCCTTACTAAAGCCCAAAGTCCTAAGCAAAATGTTTATTTGCTTCCAGTGTAGCGCATTCTCGTAGAAAGCTCCCCGTGATGATTAACAGATTTAATTTTTTTAAGCGCATGCATGACAACCATACTGAGTTCGAAAAATTGATTCTAATTAACATTGACTTTTTCTGATTCTGTTCCTTGGACGACTCTTAGAGAATCAAACTGCGTTTGGTAACTATCCAAAGTTTCTGTTCCTAGAATAGAAACACGTTTGATAACTGCACAAATTTTTTTTATCGGGAACAATTACTTTTCCCAATTTTTCATTTAAGTAATTACGTAGTTACTTTATAAAATTTCATCCTCCATTTCGAATTAATCGAAGATTAATTCCCACTGATTTTTTATATAACATATTACATATTGAAATGTAAAAATAAATATCAAGAATTATCACAATCATTTTTGCCATTTATTGTGGGGTTTCATCAAACTCTTTTGAGTTAGTGGATAACCGACACGAGCGATACCCTCGTTTCTGTAAGGAAAATACGTTGCACTACCCTATATTGGTGTGTGTTTTTGGTTCTAGGAAATCAAATCCCAGTCTTAATTCATTAAAAACTTAAGAACGAGCGTCTTTTTCCAAATTTTTCTAAAACTAGACTATAAAGTACATAAAACTTAGGAAAATCACAATTAATGAAATCAAGTATACAATCAATGTGACATTCTGAATTTCCTACCATTTCGAGACTTGTGAATAAAAGGATATCTATCGATGTATTTCAGTTGTATCTCACTCGGACCTAATCAATCTCGAGTTAACTGACCAAAAAGGAAAGGTTAATGCAAGACTAAGTACATGGACCTAGGAACTCCAACAAGAAATGGTTATTTGACCATAAGGATTGTCGAGGAAATATTTAGAGTCAATGAAGGCCGATTTAGGAACGATTATGGAATCCATTGCTAGCGTTATACGATTGAAGCGCGGGTGATTTCGTTTAAGCCAACGTATGATTTGCAAACCTTTTCTAAATCGAACTCTGACAATCGAGACAGTCGAAGCTAGCGATAAGCCCTCGCAATTACATGACAATCAAAGTCGTCGTGACTTGAGTACTCCTAAGTGTGATACGAATCACTAAGTTGATACGCATAACGTCTGCAAAAGCCGTCCGTTAGTTTGAGATAAACTGAAATTTCGATTGACAGAAAACTGACCAGAAAATGGGATCTTGAAATTGGATATCGGATAATAAAGAATTTCAACATTGGATAGGGATTGGACATCGTCTCATTGAGGGTAATTAATATTGAAAAAGTGAATTTTGAGATTGTAAATGCGAAATTATCATTTTGCCCCTAGAAGTATATTCACGCCTTAAGGATTGAACAAAGGGTATTTTAATCATTTGGCATTCCCTTTAGTTGGCTAAAAATTTAGGGGCAAATTGGTCAATGGAGCTTCGAGATTTTATGAAGAAAATGACAAGTGTCATTTCTTGAGTTGAAGACTACACTTAGCATTTAATCCTTGTTTAACCCAACTACCATTCTTCTCACTTTGACCAAAGGGGATTAGAAGACTCTCTCTCTCTCTTTCCTCTTCTCATTTTCCTTCTTTGACCAAAGGGGATTTGAAGACTCTCTCTCACTTTGACCAAAGGGGAGTTATTTTGACGAATGAGAATGCAATGAGGCGTCGGTACCCCATGAGATTGGATAATTGAGAAATGACAAATTTCGAGAATGAAATTTCTTTAAGGGGGAAGAATTGTGACATTCCGAATTCTGATCCTCTCGAGGCTATTGAATGGAAGGATATTGATCAATGTGTTTTAGTTGTAATTCGCTCAGAGTTAGTCACTCTTGAGTTAACTAACCAAAAGGGAAACACTGACAATGAGTCGGGTACGTGGACCTATGGAATTTGAATGAGAAATGACACTTTGATCATAAGGATTGCCGAGGAAATATCTTGGACCGGCAGAGATTGATCTAAGAATGATCAAGGGATGTCTTACTAGCGTTATACGTTAGGATGCGGGTGATTCTCTTAACCAATATATAATTTGCGAGAATTTCCTAAATCGGATTCCGATGATCAGGATCGAAGGAACGAACGATAAACCCTCGCAATTACATGACAATCAAAGTCGCCACAGCTTGAGAAAATCCTAAGGTCGATACGCGTAGCGCCTGCAAGAGTTGCCCGTCAATTTGAGACAAATTGGAATTACAGTCGTCGAGAGTTCGACATGAAATTGGACCTCGAGATTTAGGTATTGGATATTGATGAATTTAAATATTGGAATTGAGATGGACGTCGCCTCATCAAGGGTTGTTTATATTGGAAAAACGAAGTTTCGGACAGAGAGTGCAAAATGACCATTTTACCCCTCAACCCTTGCCCTTGTGTTAAGAAATATAAAAGGACATTTTGGTCATTTTAGACCCCCTTGGCTGCTGAATTTCATGGTCAAAGAAGGTCAATGGTGAGCTAAGATCTTCTAGAAGCAAGACAAGTGTCATCTAATGAGTGATTAAGCATTAATTGCCATCTTGTCACCTTTGGCACCAATTATTCAACATGCTTTGACTTATGAGATTAAGCTAGTCTTCTTCTTTTTCCTCATCTTCATTTGGACGAGCAGCTCCCCTCCTTCCTCTCCACCTTCATTTTTCTGTCTCTCGGCCGAACCAGACCCGCCTGACCAGCACCGATCACCTCACTTCCTCCGGTCATAACTTTTTCATTCGACATCGGATTGAGGTAAAACCACCTCCATCTTAAATATTATTGTATTGTGGTTCTAGGGACATATTATAAGCTTGATTTGGCCCAGGCGTTTGTCCCGTAGGTCTATTTTAATGGGAAAAGATCAGGATAGAGGCTAATTTCGACCAGTTTTGGGGAAAGATCTGTTTCAGGGGCTTTCGGACTTCAAATGGCTTTAAATTTTCGTTGAGATCTTCATAACATCTAGTACGAAGGTTGGATGATTTGTGGTTGCAATTTTGATGGTGTTAAAATAGGGTTTCATGGTTGATTGTGGATAATTAAAAATAGACAGAATCTGCCCGTTTGAGGACAGTGGAGAAAATCGGTTGGTTCTAAGGTTTTATGTTATTATTTCGCTTCAAAACTCTCGATGATCTCCCTTAACATGTAAATTGAGGTCCTAGCAAGTTTTTTTTTGTGAGGAATTAAGGTTTAGGATTGAAGTATGGCTTGATTGTGCTAGTCGAACCGAAAACCGGTTCTATTTTGTGGGTGGAGCCTTGCTAGTCGGTTCTGTTGGGGGGCTGATTGAAGAGTACTTGAACTTCAAATTGACTTATAATGTCCTATATGATGTGATATGAGGTGTTAAAGGGGACTATGTGAAGTGGATTGGGATTTAGAGGTGATTTATGGCAAAATTGGTGCATAAACCACTAGATTGTGTCTTGCCATGTCTATAACCATGTGAACCGAACCCATTGAAGGTTTGTGAAAGTGTGATTGTACATTCATTTGAGTAATAAGGTGGCATGAATTGCCAAGGGTATGGTTAAGGAAGGCTTGAGTTAATGACAATGAGTAAGCCATGGTTTATTGATTTAAGATTGGTAAATCTTCTAGGTTGACAAGGAATTCGTGGAGAGTTCATACTTGTGGCATTGAGGATATTCACTTTGTGTGACATTTTACTAATCGATCAAGGTAAGTGTTTCCTAATCCTTTCTCTGAATACTTGGACAATGCTGGATGAGTGATTGTATAAAATGATTGATTGGCGAATTTTTCTGAAATGAATCGCATGTGTGTCTTGATGGCATTGTGATATTAATGAGAAATGTGTTGAGGATATCAATTGGTCTGATAACCCCGGTGGTATCGGAGGGTGGTGAAATTGAATGAAAATGTGAATGCCATTTGATCTGATGACCCCTGCGGCATGGAGTGGCTGTAAGCTTGGAGTGTACCATTAGTCTGATGATCCTCGTGTATGTGGACATCGTTTGGTCTGATGACCCCGGTGATGTCAGGTGGCAGGAGTGCTAGTGGAGTATGTGGTTGGATGAGTAAGTGATGGTTGTGGTATATGTGATGCATGTGACTGCATATTGGGACCCTAGAATTGAGCATGACTATTTGTATTGATTGTCCATGCTTGCTAATTGATACTGCCGTTGTGTGATGCCTTGTGCCATTGCGTTATATGTTATTTTGCATATGAGAGGCATATGTAGGTGGTCTGGTAAGACTGATATTGAGATATAGGGTTAAGTTTCACTTGCTGAGATATACATATCTCACCCTAGTGGGGGATTAACTTTTTCAGGTCTTTGAAGGCGGAAGTACAGGTATGACGAGGATGAGCTCTCAATGAAGTAATGGAATGAATGGTTTTGTGTAATTGTGGCTTTAGGGATTGTATCTGAATTTTGAGGATTTAGGAAGTGAATTATATGTACTTGACTGCGATAACTTCTGAGGAGAATTTTATTTATGAGATGTGTATATTCTTTTGTCCTGAGTCATCTCATTATGATTTTGTACAGAGCAGTTTAATTGCTTCGGTGACCTTGTATTATTTTGAAACTATGATTAATTGGTCGATGGATTCTGTGAGATTATTGAAGATCAACGGCCAAGTGGAATGTTCGCGTGCTCGCCAAGTTCGGGGCGTGACAGTCTTTGTGGAAGAAGACATGGAAACGGGCCAAGTAGAACAGGTGCATGCTTCAAGTGTCCAGTTGGGTCATCAAATAAGGAATTGTCCAAATCATGCCCCAAGAACCCGACCTCAAGGGCAGCGACCGTAGGCAGGACTGTCGTGGCACATGATTTCCCTGATGTTTTTCCCAAGGAACTGCCAAGTCTACCACCAGAGAGGGAAATTGAGTTCGTGATTGAGTTAGCTCTTGGAACGGTGCCAATCTCAAAAGTACCCTGTAGAATGTCCTTGTCGAAATTGAAAGAGTTAAAGGTTCAGATGCAAGAGTTATTAGATAATGGATTCATTCGACCAAGCGCGTCGCCGTGGGGAGTGTTAGTGTTGTTTGTAAGGAATAAGGATGGGTCTTTGCGCTTGTACATTGACTACAGACAGTTGAATCAAGTGATCGTCAAGAATAAGTACTTGTTGCCGAGGATTGATGATCCGTTCGATCAACTGCAGGGAGTCTCAGTTTTCTCTAAGATAGACCTAAGAACATGTTATGATCAACTGAGGATTAAGAAGGAAAATATACTGAAAACGGCTTTTAGAACAAGGTATGGGCATTATGAGTTTACAATCATGCCTTTTGGATTGACTAACGCCCCAGCCGCTTTCATGGATTTAATGCATCGAGTATTCAAGGAATATCTAGACCGGTTTGTTATTGTCTTCATTGATGACATCTTAGTTTACTCTAAGAGTCTAGAGAAGCATGAACATCACCTAAGGGTGGTTCTATAGACATTAAGAGAGCACTCGCTCTATACTAAGTTTAGTAAATGCGAGTTTTGGCTCAGTCAGGTTGCATTCTTTGGACATGTGATTTTTGGAAATGGAACTCAGTGGACCCTACCAAGATTGAGATACCTAGACTGACGTCAATGACGGAAGTGCGAAGTTTTCTTGGATTGGTAGGTTAATACAGAAGGTTCGTGGAGAAGTTCTCTTCGATCGCCATTCCTCTGACTAGATTGATTAAGCAAGATACGCGGTCTGAATGGACAGATGAGTGCGAATGGAATTTTCAAGAGCTTAAGCGTCGATTGATGACCGCACCGATATTAACGATTCCTTCTGGACCGGGAGGCTATGAGATTTATAGCGATGCTTCACTAAAGGGATTAGAACGTGTACTAATGTAGTATGGAAGGGTCGTTGCTTATGCATCACAACAATTGAGACATCATAAAATGAACTATCCGACTCATGATTTGGAATTAGCAGCAATCATCTTCGCATTGAAAATTTGGAGGCAGTATCTGTGTGGAGAAAGGTTCCACATCTATACTGATTACAAGAGTCTGAAGTATTTGTTTTCCCAAAAGGAATTGAACATGAGTCAACGCTGATGGATGGAGTTACTTAAGGACTACGATTGTGACATCTTGTACCATCCTGAGAAGACAAATAGAGTTGCGGATGTACTTAGTCGGAAATCAGGCATTGCGCAATTAATGGTTAAAGGATGGACTCTATTGGAAGGATTGAGGGATTCAGAGCTCAAATTGGAGATTTGTTCTTTGTCTAGCTTGTTAGCGACATTGAGAATTAAACCCGAAATCTAGGAAAAAGTAAAGGCCTTGCAGTTTACGGACCCAGAAATTCAGAAGATCCTCGAGATGGATACGACGAAAAGGAAACCTGAATTCGAAGTGTCTGAGGATGAAATTTTTAAATTTCGTGAGCGTTTATGTGTACCTAACGATGAAGCTAAGGGAAACGATCTTATCGGAAGCTCATATGAGCAATTATAGCATTCATCCTGGTATCACGAAGATGTACCAAAATCTGCATCAGCATTACTGGTGGCACAGAATGAAAGTGGACATAGCCAAGTATGTGGCTAAGTATCTGACGTGTCAACAAATAAAAGCTCAGCATTGTAAGCCTGATGGATTGTTACAACCGTTGGAAATTCCCGAATGGAAATGTGAACATGTGACCACGGACTTTGTAATGGGATTACTAGGGAGTCAGAGAGAACATGACTCGATTTGGATAGTTGTGGATAGACTGACCAAGTCCGCACACTTTATACATGTGCAAAAGGATTTTGCAATGAATAAGTACGCTGAGTTGTACATGCGGCACATAGTGCGTCTTCATGGAGTGCGTATTCATGGAGTGCTTGTAACGATCACGTCGGATAGAGATCCTAAATTTACAGTGAATTTCTGGAAAAGTCTTCAAGACGGCATGTGAACTAAGTTACAATTCAGTACAACATATCACCCTCAGACGGATGGACAATCTGAAAGGACGATTCAGATGCTTGAGGATATGTTGCGAGCGTGTGCTATACACTTTAAAGGAAGTTGGGAGGATTAGCTGCACTTAGAGAAGTTCGCTTATAATAACAGTTATCAGTAGAGTATTAAAATGGTACCGAGAGGCGTTGTATGGTAGAGCTTGCAGAACTCCTATATGCTGGGATGAGGTTGAAGAAAGGAGTATAATAGGCCCAGAGTTGGTGGAATAGTCAGTCGAGGCTGTAAAAGTCATTAGAGAAAGATTGAAATAACTAACCCAAATGAGATGTCAAGAGAAGAGGAATGAGAGGCAAATGAAGGACACGAAGGAAGTTCAGCATTGACAAGCGGAGACCAAGTCGGCAGAGGACACCTCATAAAATAAGACAAAGAAGGAAGAAGAAAAGCAAGGAAAAACACCTCCAAGTTATAATCTGATACCCCCACAGAAGGGTTCATTAATACCGCGTGAAAATAGCATCCAAAAGAAGGGTGATTGACGTATCAACAAGAAGAAGACGATACGAAAACGTGAATAAGACACGAAAGAGCAAAGGCAAGAAGTCCACGGAACAAGAGAAGACAATTCGAGGGTGGACAACTAGACAGTTAGTCATGGATCCCCAAAAGAACACCGACTACTTCCCTTGAAAACATAAACGGCACCTGAAGAAATGACTACACAAAAAGGGCATAAAGTGGCGATTTGTCCTTCTCTCAGAGGGACTGAAGAATGAATAAGTAAATTACTACAAGACAAGCTACCCCAGCCAGTATAAATAGGAGGAGTAAATCACAATATTTACAACAACTCTTTACAAGCTCGCGCGGGTGAGAAGCGATCACTACTACTTCACCAGGAAAATTCGGCTGACTGAATAGGCGAGTAGTATTTCTCTCTCACGCTCTCTTGCATCATTATAAGGGTCCTTCATCTTGCTTAGAAAGAGAATAAGGTTACCGAGGAAGGCTGAAGTCATGATTTATAAATACGCATGAGTCTTCTAGGGCTAAGTGCCATTAAAGGTGTCGCGTTACTGTCCAATAAGATATACTAGCCTGTCCTTGTACTAATGAGGTAAGGCAAGGCAATAGAAAACATCAAATTGAGACACTTCATGTCTATTTGAAGGCACGGCTGAACGTCAGTAAAATATGCTATTTAATTAAGAAGAAAAGCCACCAGGTGGATGATACAATATTAAGCCTCGCTAGTCTCTAATTCGGATGTTTATTTTTCTGACTGTGTTCGTGATAGCGAAGTGTTTATTGATCCTTTGCATGTTATTATTCAATTTCGTTATGAAATGAATTACTTACTGAAGAGTGCGAAGTAGTGTGCAAGAACATCATATAATATGTGATCATGTTAGTTTGCATGCATATCATTCTTCTTCTCAACCGTAACCATGGCGAGGAGACGGCCACGATTGAGCTCAATTACCCCGAGGGAAGCAGGATGCGTTGGCAGGTGGCACCAAGAGGACCGTGCAAGGAAGCCACGATGACCTCGGAGTGAGGATTCCATAATAGGGAGTTAGCATGAGGATCGGCCAAGGACTGGTCGAAGAAGTTGCTCGAGATGCCTATACGGCGCCAATTTTCCGGGAGGACTTCACCCTTGCATCGAACATAATACCATGCATGGCATAATCGAATGAAACATGCATATTGAGATGTTGCTTATGGTAAATTAGACCGATGCTTTGCTGGTGAACTCGATCGTATGATGATTCGAGCGAGCATAAGAGCGACGGACTATCCGCCGCAGATGCTAACACTTGTGGTCATGTTGTTTTTCTTAGATTGACAGGTACGCATGGGGTCTATTCCTATCCTGCCTGATGCTAAATACGGAGTACCTATCTCGCTGGAATCTGAATCACACGAGTTTCCATCTCCTTCCGAACTGGATGTGGTCATGACACGTGTACTATCGACCTTAACCTTGGATGTTGGGGCAGGTTTGGCTCCCCAGGAAGACCATTATGTTGCTGTCTTCCTGAACACATGAGGGGAACGACATGGGCCATTTCGCCGACTCAGCCTGGAAGTAACGCACTCGGAGCGGTGGCATAGGCTAGGCACGCATGGAGCGTCATCGTCGGGAAGGAAGAACGTCTCCAAGAAGAGCTAGAGTCAAGTGGTTATCCTAAGAACGAATAAATAATGTCCTAGTGTTTGTGTAAGAATGGAGTCAGTAATCCTAGTTGAGTGACACTCGTAAAAAAAAAAAAAAAAAAAAGGAGTGAAAAAGAGGCCTCGCTAACTATATTAGTAAGGGCTGAGCTAGTACTAAATAAAAAGAGGAGGTTTACTTGAAGTTAACATTTACTCTGGTGTGTACATCTTGGGTGTAAACACACACACACACAAGGTAAAATAATAAAGAAAGTAAAGGAGAATGGAAGCTATGCATACGTGTAACAAAAGTAATTATATATATCAATCGGAACTAACAGGGTACGACCATCTTATTGTCCAAACACCAAGAGTAAAAGAGGCGATAGAAATGGTATTGAAATCTGATGCGTCAGAACGCGGGTTATCAATTATTTTTAGCCTAAGGCGTATTGGCGCGGGCCTAGCTATTGAAATGGGAAATTAAGATTAATTCATGGTATATAAACTTGATATTATGCAAGTACGAGAAACTTGGTCTTATTGTAATGATTTCCTTTGAATTGTAATTGTTTTATGCCAGTCGTGATGATTTGTTACGATGCCTTGAGTGCAATGTGCTATTTTCTTGATGAGTTATTGCATACTGCTTTTAAAAGATGTCTGGAGGTATACTAATGGCTTAGTCTAGGTTTATGGGTAGCTTGCTGAGATGTAATTTCACCTAGTCGTGGGATTTGTTTTCAGACCCCAAGCTCTGAACATGTTGCCTATACGTTTTGGTACTTCGATGGATATGGACATATCCGTCAAGGAATTTTCTGTAGACGAGGATAGGGTGTATATAAGGAAGGGAACTATTGTTTGAGTTGACAAAGGGGAACCATATTGGAAGCCGCATCGCTATGAGTCTTGACACATTCGTACTGGGGATGCGACCACCGGACCTTTGAAGCCTTCTGAGGTACCTAGAGATGCGATCCCTCCATGGTGTCATCCAGCTCCTGCGGAGGTCGAGAGAGATAACTCTGTAAGTGGGTCTAGGAATGTCCCTGAGAAGATCCCGACCGTTGAGGAAGACATTGAAGTCATGGAGCTATTTGTGTCCGAGGACGAAGAAGAGAAGGATCCCATGGAGTTTGATTCTAAGAGTTTCACCGAGTATGACCCCTCCGAAGATGAAGACGAAGCTGAAGAAAGTGATGACGACTAGTGGCCTTAGGAGTGACTAGACTTTTTGGATGATCTCTTTGATTAGAGGCATGATGATGGGATTCATGGAGTTGTCTTTCGACGTGATCCTTAGTTTACTTCGACCCCTTTTTTTGTTTTTTGTCTCTAATCCTGGTCGTTTGTAAATAACTTGTGATGCCTTATTATGTGTGGAGTTGTTGTTGTCCCAAGTTGTCTTATTTTATTTGTGTACGGAATTGTTTACGTTTCCGCATGTGCATGTATATTCATGAGCGCGTCGTGGCCGTTCAGATCCTAGGTTATCTTCGAACATGAAAACGGCATTCGTGGGATGTGGCGTGCTCGCAAAGGATCGCGGGGCGTGACAATCAAGCAATCATTTTATTGATAAATCGTATCATAAAACTCCAATGAAGGCCTAATGGCTTAGAGAAATGTGATTCCAGTTTAATTGCAGAGCTGTTTATGATTTTACTAATAAAGTACAAAATCTATGAAATCTAGAGAATCTAAGCCCAAATTTATGAAAATAATGTCAAACTAACATAATCTAAGTTTCTTTTATTTTTAGAGATTTTCTAAAAATTTTCTGAATTTTTAGAATTTTTCCAAGTGTTTTTTTTTTATTTTGATTTTATTATCTTATATGTTTTTCTTTGAATTTCGTTTTAGGTCGAGAAAAATTGACGAGAGAACTGAATAATAAAAGTGAGACGCGGGATTTTATTATGTTTTGTGATTCTTAAAAGTGATTTTTTTTTCAAAATCAAATTTTTTGTTCTTGTTTTTGCTCTAAAACTATTTCTGAGAACAGAATCAAAATCAGAATCATGTAACTTATCAAACATGATTCTCATTTTTTTTTTCAAATAACAGAATTAAAGATTGCCATCAATACCAATTTCATCTCACCCCCACTAACTTTTCGCACTTACAATTCCGCCCTCAATGTCCGCCGGAAAAATGGAGTTCTCAACTCAAGTCATAGCTTGAGATCTCGAGATAGAAATGAAAAGGTGATGGTGGCGCTGTGCACGACTTTCCCGATAGGTGGTGCGAGATCCTGGAGGTAGTGCCATGGTCATGACCATAAGTCAAGCGCTCGCAAGTATTGCACGATTCCTGGCGAGATCTGTTTTTGGTAGGATTATGACTTGAGCAAGATCTATCTCTCTTGTGATCGCGCTGCCCCAGTGTTGATCGTACCGACATTTTAGGGTCCTAAAGTTGTGGCGCCTGAGCGGTACGGACTCGATAAATTAAGATATCTCTATCAATTTGTATCGAATCGATGCTTCTACATCATGAAAAATTAACTATTACTTTCTCAATTTTGTATTCATAAGATCACGAGAGAATCCCTATATGATGGCTTGATTTTGTGTTAGCTTATTTAGCGAGTAAAACAAGTTTTCCAATGACAATTATGTGGCAAATAAGGAACTATTTGAAGTTAAATGAAGTGTGATTTTAAGTTTTAATATTATGTCACACAAGATTCTGAATTGTAAATGACATTACGAAGTTATGTTTTTAATCTCGTTGAGTTTGTCCCGAAAATTAAGCGGATTGGGACGCGAATTGAACCCATGATCGAACCCACTTAAAAGCCTATATATAAATATCCCCCCTTTTCGCTTCCCCTCACTAAAGGTGTCCATGCCAAACAAGATTCCCGACCTGACCCGAAATTTATATACCCTACTTGTTCGGGTAACAGTAAATTTGATCGGGTATTGTTATGAAGTTGTTTGTGCTCGGGTATTACCCGAACACAAACATGGAAGCCCAAACACAGAAATAAACCCAGCAACCTAAGAATCGGAAACAGCTAAACGTATCTAAACCTAAAAAAGCTAACACAAGCACAGTCTCACTCGCTGACCTTCCTTCGTCGATCGGAGCACATTAGGGCAAAGTTCGGCTCACGATGTCGCTCCACGACTCACCTTCATCCTTTCGCTCTGCCTCTCTATTCCTCTCCTCAATGCTTTGCTCTTGCCAAGATCCGGACCCAACCGATTCAACATCCTGACCCGCCCAAGACATCCGGCTCTGGCTACTTACCCCTGAAGGAACCGTCGCTCCGACTGGAGCAAAGCACCCTGCCAAAGAGATGATCATCCTCGACGGTGCGACTACGAGCATCGGTTCATCTCATAGATTTCCCCACTGACCCCAAGCCCACCGAGGAAAAATGATCGATGCTTGTGTCAAACCCTAAGCCTTTGTCGTCGCAAGGTACAGAGCAGAAAAATGCTATCTTTTTTTTTCTCCTTTTTAATTCCTAGTCCTAATTTAAGCTGAGTGTGTTCAAGATTTCGGCGAGTATGAGGCGAAGAAGAAGGTGTACTCTGTTTGCACAGGATTCGGGTGAAATTATCGATGTGGTTGAAATCCATGAAGTTTATTTAGGTTGGGTCTGTTCTTGAGGCAAATAACCACCTTTGATGTTTGCACTATTTACTACATTTGGATTCTCGCTAAAGCTGGAAGATTGCAAAGAAGTTCCTTTTGAAATGAGAAATTGCATTGCGTAGATTGTATTCATGCTTCATAGTGTTCTGTTTAGAGACTACTTGGTAGAAGTAGCTCTTTATTTGGTTTTATTTCCTCTTTTCTCTTTTCATTTCATTGCCGATATCTCAACTGTTCAGATATTTCAAGTTATTTCAGTTTCTTGCTGCAATTTTTTTACTGTGGATACAAGATTGCCTTTCGAATTTATCTGTTCCGCTTCCCCTGTTGCTTGATTTTTATAGTAGCGTTCTCTCCATTTTGTTCCATATGAAATGGCTAAATCCTATCTCTGTCTTTAAGCTTCAGCAAGATTGAGCACCCAATTTTCAAACATGGAAGGACTGATGCGCCACTATACTATTGCTCTTCCTTTTTCCTCTAATAGAGGGTCCTTGCCTTATGGCACAAAAAGATGTATGTTTGAAATGCTAAACTTGGCATTATATCTGCCTTTACTTTGACCATATATGATAGAGAAGCTTCTTATCAATCAGTATTTACCCACCAAATAAGGTTTAGTAAATTAATCCTTCTAAAATTGCTCTATTGCTTTGATCTCTTTGTTACTGCTTTCATGATTTGATTTCACGTCTTGTTAGTTTGGATGCTTTGAATCTAATGTCTACTCTATGATCAAACATAAGATAGTTCCCGTTCTATCATCACCAATCAACTGTGTTTATATGCGTTAAGTTCAATTGTGAGATGTGAATGCATAGATGCTTGGAGTCAAAAGGAGCAATAAGATGCACCCAGTTTAAGCTTTTGACTCTCTTGGATCTCCCTATTATCCAAAGTGTTGGGACTTTGCTTGCCCTCGGAGGGGCACTCTGACCATAAAAACTTGTGGTTTACACTTCAGTTTACAGTTATAGGACCAGAGCAAACATTGTTCTGAGCAAGTGATGTTGACTTCTGTTTTTCGGTATTTAATAAGTTAAATTGAGTGTTGCATAAGACGCTGGAAGAAAGTCTTTCGATTAACAGGTCGGATGTCCTTAGGACTCCTAGCAATGTAACTTGCTAAGCTTTCTCACTTATATGAGTACAACCTTGTATATATTATCCAAACTTTCATGTTTGCTGGTTTCTTCTTGTTATTTCAAGCTCATGAATATCAAATTGGCCACTGATAAAAGTTATATTTATGTACTTGTTGCAAGTATACAAACAGATGAGATAAAAAGACTCTTTTATAAACTTTGGGTACCGTTAGGGCCAAATGAGTTGGTTGGGTCAAATATTGAAAAGCTAGAATGGGGAAAAACTTAATTTTCTGTCTTTCGTTGCTTGTTCCCGTTGAATACTTAGATGGGCATCAACATCATGTTCAACAAAGTGTGCTTTAGCTTATTGATGTACTTGCCTTTGCAAATCATTAAGAGTACATGCTATAGCAATTCTCGTCTTTAATTTGCAGCTTAATGAAAAGAGTATTAATAAAAGTGATCGAGTTGAGAAAAAGAGTGCAACAGATGAACCATGCGTTAATAGAATTTCGAAATTCGGTCAATAGGATGTTGCATGATTCTGTTGTGATATTTTGATTTTCATTTGCAGCTTAATGAAAAGAGAAGCACGTCATATTAATCCAAAACCCGAAACCCAACCCGACCCTATTGTTCGGACCATGTTCAGTTCGATCTTGTTTCGGTTTGAGTGAAGCATGTATACATGTTGTTTCGGGTCGGGTATCATAAAGGCCCGACCCGACCCGTTGCATCCCCTCACTATCTCTCTCTCTTCCCTCGTGCAAAACCCCTACATCCTCGTTTTCGCAGAAGACCCGAGAACTCCCACACGCCCATGGCGTCGTTCCTCGCCGCTTGAGCTTGCCACCGATGGCGACGGTGGCGGCTCTCGTGACCTCAACTCACCCGACGACTTTTGCTTGCCCCCTTAAGTCTGGACGTTGTTCGTTCTCTCTCCCTCAAGCTCTTGACTGCGTGAACCAAGGGAAAGATCAAGCTCCGTTCGGCTGCGAATCAGCTTTGTCTTTGCTCGGTATCGATCCTGAAGCAAGTGAAGCTTCTAACTCTTCTTTTTACTTGCTGATTTGGCATTCAATTGGTTGCGATATGGTATTTTGGAAATGGGTATCTGAAACTGAAGATTGTCTAGCACGAGCTAGGAAACGAGATTGCTTTGATGATCCACTGCTTGAATTGTTGATTGTAGTCATGGGTATATTGATTGTACAGTATGATTGTGTGAATTTTTATCAGATGAGCTTGGATTAGTGTCACCTAACCCATGGGGGTTTCGCCGTGCGTGTGGTTTGAAGGTGAGAGTGCGTGGTTATGGGTTTATGGCCTGGTTTTGGGTTGAGCTTGGAGTGTACATTGTCAAATTGTCCTGTGACAGTGTTTTTTTTCGTTTGTTTTTTGTTTTTATAACCGAGGTGTCCGGGCCAGCTTGTGCTCACCTCGACTATTCTTCGGGGGAGACTAGCACAGCAACCCACCGCCATGGCCCCTAACTTAAATCACAAGTGTTTAGTTGGGGAATCAAACTGGGGATCAGTGCGCCTAACCATACAATCCCAAGTACGCCCTAATTAATTGAGCTACCCATAGATGGGTTCCTGTGACAGTGTTGAGTTGCATTGCATCTAAGAATCATAGCGTAGGTTATGTCATGAATTGTGAAAGTGTGCGGTGAAGTCTGTGTGAGAGTATGGTCTGGCTTGATAAGTTTGGAGTGGATTGGATTGCATTTGAAATTGACTAAATGATCCGAGGATCCCGTTGGCTTGTGTCTCGATGAGGACGTTTTATATCCGTATGTGTCTAGATAATTACCCCGTGGGAGCCTGAGTAAAAATTGAGAAGTCCACGCCCTGTGTCCCATTGGAATGGAGCCGTAGAGTAAGGCAAATCGAGGCTTGTGTCGCTTGTGAGAAAATGAAGCTTGTGTCCCTCATGATTTCCACGGCTGGTGTTCCATGGGCGAAAAGTTGAGGTAAAAATCAGAATCGAGGCCTGTGTCCCTAGGAAAACAAATGAGGCATGTGTCCCTCATGCATTTGAAAATGAAGTAATAACTAAATAATAATTCAAGGGTCATTTGTGTGTGATGTTTTGTTGCTTAAGATGTGTGGTGTTGTCATGAGTTTCATGCCTACATGTTCGGAATATCGAGTCTTGCTTGATTGAGTGATTGAATTGCTTATTCGTAGTTGAGTTAATCCTTTCACTACTAAGTTATAGGCTCACTCTCGGGGTTAAACGAATTTTTTCAAATATGTAGGTATGACGATTCCTCCCGCCACCCCCACTCTTCGTTATGATGCACCTGTTAATTTGTACATATGTGGGAAGAGTACCACGATCCCAAGTACCTTGCAGAATAATTTCGTATTTTGGTCTCAGTGTTATGGATAGATGTGAGTTTATCTAAAGTGTTGATTTCACTCCATTTGGAATCTCTGTTCTTGTTTGATTCGTCTGGTCCTCTACGATTCATGCCATTGGATGATGACAACGACGACAATCATGGAGTGGAGTAGTGGCTGTATTGGCAGCTACATGGCAGCTAGTTGTATGTGCAAGTTCCGGACGGCGGCGTTCGGTGGACACGTTTTGACTTGGGCGCAGAGTAGTAAAGACTTGGATGAGGGTTATGGTGGTGGAGATGGTTTGTTGACGATGATTGTCTGTTGTTATGTCTCAGGCGTTTGTGTATGTATCTACTTAACTGGTTGTATGTTGTGTGAATTAGTGATTGTATGAAAGGTGTGCATGATAAACGTTATTAAGACTGACCCTCGCCGTGTGCGTGCCTGTCCTCGATTCCTGTGGTGCCCCTCCTTAAGACTTCCACAGCGTTTTTCGCATGCACTCCTGATATATATTTTATGACAAATTAAGTGAGAGTTCGTTAGCAATGCAACGGTCTGGGACGTCGTGGGGCTTTCTCAATGGGTTTGAGGGTGGACCGTCAGACCCTTAGTAATGACTTTTATTGTATGAAAACTATAGCTGCCGAGCTAAGTAGGTCGAGCTGAATCAAGTGAGAGAAAATAAACCATTATTAACCGGTGAGTAAATATGTAGGTGAATAATTTACTGCAATCTCTCACGTGTTTTAAATTAAATTTTGGATTTTTTCTAACCAACAATAATTTTCCAAAGAAAGTTCAAATCTTAAAATATCTTATCTTTCCACATATTAATATAAATCTTTCTTTTTGAAGTTGTGTACTTTTTATCGATAATTGCTTTCCATCATTCAATATTCCACGTGTTTAGTAGCAAAATGATTTTTAATGCGACGTGTATGCACATTTACTGGATATTTATAGATATTTTATAAATGGATAAATATGTTACTTACATTTCTATTTTTATCTCTTTACTTACTTCAATTTTAAAATTTGTATCCTAGTTTATCATATAAACATCTTACCTGAAGAAGTTCAAGTCTAATATTTGTCTCTTTACTCATCTATACTATTCTATAAAATCTTGAACAAGTCATCTCATTCCACTTAAATAAATGCATATATGTATCTGCAATTCTTTTATATATTGCGCTAATGCTTCTTTTTATTAATTAATAATTCAAAACATCATATCAAATGAGTTTACAAAATATTTAAAATGTTGATTTTTGTACGAACATGTAAAGCGGGTGCATTTTTGCCAGTGTATGTCCGCAACACCTTCATATTATTGTCAAAATATTTCGTTGAAAAGAGATTTTGTAAATTGTCTGGAGTATCAATGTTTGTATACACGCAACACTTGCACTTTTCCTAATATAAATCATAGATGACTCCCGTAAGAATAACAACCCCATTTTTTTCCCCACGAGATATCTACAATCAATAATGCTGTAAATATTCTTTAAATGGGTCATTAGTAGTAAACATTCGTATTGTATCTCCCACATATTGAAGTTATTAAATCCGAATTTTTGTTTAATCTCACAAACAAACTTACCAAGAAAGTATAACTCTAGAAATGATGTGTCTTTTAACTTATATGTGTGAAGCATCTTCACGTCGTGTCAATAAGTTTTTCTCCTTAATTAATGTCGAATATCTTTGTAAATGTGATTTGTTTTTCTTTTTTTGTGGTCAGATTGCAAATGTGATTTCACAAAGTCTTTTAAATGTTATTATTATTTTTTAAAATATACTAGTTCTCTAGACTTCCAATTGACAAATCACCTTTTGTCCTTAACGTAAAACTTCTAGTTTTACTAATTAGGTTTTATGATACTAGATAAAAATAATTGTTGTGTTAATATCTCAATTGATAATTCGAAATATTCAAGCGACTTTGTAGTTGCCCAACGAAAATAATGTCAAAGTTATTGTGCAATATGGTTTTTAAATATTATTCACCAAACATTTTTATTAGTTCTTTTTTTTATTATTCAATGTAACCTTCTCAAGGCAAAGCATTTTCAGACTCATCAAGTATCGAGCCTAGTTCCGACAAAAAAGAAAAGAAAAGAAGTATTGAGTTCACATCGTGCTATGTCTGGAACCACGTAAAGAAAATGCTCACCAACGTTAAATATTCGGAAAAAATATACAATTCCACACAATAATATTTACACATCCAGCATATCTCAGTTTTATCTTTGCATTCCATTTTCCCAGATTCACGATAACGCCACTTTATTCCCCCCAACAACCACACCCCCCCTCTCCCCCCCCCCCCCCCCCCCCCCCCCCCCCCCCCCCCAAAAAAAAAAAAAAAGAAGCACATTTCCAAATTGCAAATTCGTAAACTCACAAAAAATGAATTTGCAAGGAGGGACAATTTGATAATTTCAATGTGGGTTTTGTTTATAGGCATGATACTATTATTAAAAAAATTACCAAAAAAAGTCTTAAACATATTACAATTGTACCAATTCAGTCATTTTTATCTTTGCTGATTTAGTCTTAAATCTTTTATAATTGTGTTAATTCAATCCATTCGGTGAACTTTCGCTGTCTGGAGCTAATTTGGATGTAGGCCGGCGACATAATAATTTCATATATTTATTTTTAATTTTCTTCCCTTTCACTCTTCTTCCTCCATTCGATCGTCGGCAAAGGGAGAAATTTAAAAAAATTATGAGACCGATCAGTAGGCATCCACATCAGCCTCAGTTAGCCAAAATTTGTAGGACGGATTGAATTAACAGAATTACAAAAAATTTTCAGACTGAGTTGGCAAAAAAATAATAATAACCAAATTGGCACAATTGAAATATGTTTAAGACTTTTTTTTTACTATTGTTCGTAAAAGAGGAGGTATGCAAGTAATCACTTGGTGAAAAGCCACATGTGTTTGTGTGTGTGTTTTGTTTTGCATTTTTTCTTATCTTTCTAATCTCGAACTTTTAGATTTGTCAAGAATTTCTATGCTTATTTTCCTTATATCCATTTTCCCCAATTTCTCAACCACAAAAGAGAGGGAGAGAGAAAAGAAAAGAGCCAAAATGGGGGAGAAAAATATCCGTGAAGAGAAGAATTGCATACGTCGGTGAATTGAACAAAAAATCAACCGTCTACTCTAGCCCGTCCTAGAAACCGCCTAAGAGCAAGCTTAGGCCCGTTGCCAACCAAACCCCAAAATGGAAGAAATCCCAACAACGAATTAGACAATCACGATTCCCAAACACCCCCATTCTTCTCTCTCCTCCTCCCCCCCTCTCTCCGTCACTCTGTGCAAAACCCTACTTCAACCCTTGATCGCTCCATCTCCCATTCGGAGAACCCGAGAAAGGGAATCTAAATGTCGTCTATCTTCATTCGATCTCGAGTTGCCTCATTGCTCTCGAAGCGCAGTCGGCGTTTCCTCAGCTCCGATGCCTCGTCAATTCATCCCCACAAGGAGTCCATTGTCGCCTCCCAGACCCTCATTTCCGATCAACCGCCGCCTCCGCAGGAGCCGGCGCCGCCTTCCGCTGAGAAAAAGCCGTGGGGCTTTCTCAAGTACAGCCTCATCGTGGCCCTCACCGGCGTCACCGCAGCTGCCGGCTACGCCACTTACGGTTCGTTGGTAGTGTCATTTTGAAGTGTTAATTGCCACTGGTTTGCTGGAGTTATGTTCCGATGTTCCCCTAGTTGTCATCTGGAGCTGAGCAGTTGTGTTGTCTCTAGCATCAGTGATCGTACGTCTCATGCGTGAAAATTTTGAGGCTACCGATAGTTATACTGGTTGCCAATTAACCGTGTCTGGTGCATTGAGTGTGCTTGGTATAGGTATTATAGACTAAAGGATAAGCTTTTTAGCTTTGGATAATTGGAAGAGTGCGTAGGGTTAACGTGCTTTGATTTTCTTCTTTTTTCCAATTGCAGCATACTCTTTGGAGGAAATAGACGAGAAAACAAAGGCATTTCGAAGTTCGATCAATTATGATATGAAGGACTCTGATTCTGCAGTTGATGTAAGTGCGGCTCTCTCTCCTTGAATGCCTGGTGGCGAGAATAACATTTTTTGCTAACTTCACGATGAGTAAAATTGTGAAATAAGTGTCGCCTTTTTCCCTCCATTTCTCAGAAACTTATGGTGACTTCCATGCGAACAAGCATAACTGCACTTTTTTCCAATATTTGATGATGGGTGGCATTTTGTTTTGGCTCTCTTCCAATCATCTGTGGACATTGGTATTGAAATTGTCTACTGTGTATGGATCCCAGGAAAATAGTTTAGTAAATTGTGAGCTCGAGTGTTCAACAAAAGGATTGGGATTTGGGGACTTCTTTTCTCAGAATTATTGGAGTGATTGGTGTGGTATATTTTCTTTGATTCAAGGATTTGTATCCGTGATACTACATCGGTCATTGGCCCAATTCATTTTATTAGAAAATGTATGCAAATTGGGTCACGATGCTTCTTTCGCTATACTGCTCGCATGTGAATTGTTCACAACTTCACGTTTCACTGTTTTGTTTCTGCGCTGCTAGCTGCTAGCCTGAAAATACAGATAAAATGTTCTGACAATAACAACTGTTTTTTCCTTGCTAATTTTCTTTTGCAGAAGCTCCAAGGGTTACTTTACTCTGCTGCTCTGACAGGTTAGTTCTTTCATTTTGTCGTTGTTTTCCACTGCTATGATCCTACTTGGCCAATGGCAAGTTAGTGGTGTATTCTCCACACACACTGCAGTTGAGATGACTGGTTTATGTGCACTTCCAAATTTCTTCTGCACTCAAATGTAATTTTATTCTTTTGGAAATCCTTTGGTGGGGTCCATTGCATAAATAGGGGATCGTTTTCCTTTAATATGTCGCAAACATGTTACATATTTATGGGTCTTTCACTGCCTGTAGCCTACAATGACATTGTTGTTTTACCATTTTCCTTTTTGAGTTTTTAGGGCGCATTGTTTAGACTTTTAGAAGCATAAAGGTGTTTTTTCTTAAAATTTCCCATCAAAATCGAAGTATTATTGATATATCAGAATATTATGAGGAATATTATGTAAAAATTTACTTGTCAGTCGTTTGTATACTGTGAAAGGCTTTAGTGTTTCGTGACAAAAAAAGTGTACATGAGTCCCAAGATATTAAGAAAAAAAAGCAAGAGGAAAATGTGCATTCTAAACACACCCTTAGATTGCCATGGTGGCATATGTGATTCGTCGTTGGGAACCCTGAAACATTGGTCAGCTGATGCTTTCTGTGTACATTAACTATTATATAGTATCAATGGCTTGTTTAGTATTAAGTAAAAAGAACTTGTTTGGTTTTGCTGTCAAAATTTAAAATATCATACAAATTCAAAAAATTATGACAAAATATTGTGCGAATCTATGTATCAACATTTGTATACTGTGAAAGTTTCAGTTGTCAAGGGTCAAAAAAGAAGATCAAAGTGCGTCTGTTGCAAGATTTAGATTAAGCGAAAACAAAAAGTACAAGTCTATTTAGACATGCCCTGAATAAGCTTTAGCTTAAGCGAAAACAAAAGTAAAAGTCTATGTGGTCAAATTACCCTCTTTACTTAATTAAAAAAGTTTGCTGATGAGAATTGTGTGACAATTTTTCCTTGGGAGTCTAAATTTATATTTATTATTATTATTATTATTATTATTATTATTATTATTTTTGTATGTGATAGATCTTAGACAGAGAAGAACCCTCATTAGCAATGATCCTCCAAGTTTTAAATGTTATGTGGTAGGCATTTGTGCAGAGACTAAGATTGGATTTTGTTGGCAGAAGTTGGCTCAAGCCAACATCAAATTTAGTATAAATCTTTGTCATATTAATAGAGCTGGCAGTCAGGAGTGTCATTTAGCAACACTATTGAAGTTATTTTTGCCATTTATCTCCTATCCATTGCATTCATATGGATTTTGAATATATTGTCATCTTGGTGATTTGCAGTACCTGCCAAATCTATCGAGCTTTATTTGGATCTGAGAAAAGTAATTGAAGACCAAATTCAAGTAAGCCTAATGTATACTCGATGCATCTTATCATCCAAGGTCATTTGTTGTGTGCTTGATTATGTTGTTATTAATTGGTCACAGGGTTACACGGAACCAACATCAGATAAGCTTCTTCCGGATTTGCATCCGATGGAGCAGCACGTTTTCACACTTGTTCTAGATTTAAATGAGACACTGGTTTACTCTGATTGGAAGGTAAGCTGCGTTGGGGTGATCTGTCCTTGCACTGTTCACTTGAGGACCAGCTATGTATGTATATTTCCCTTAGTATCTGCATTGATTTTTCTTGCGATGGCATCATTAAGGATCAGAAGCTTCCGTACTACCTATCTGCTGATAAATTTTCATGATTGTTTTATTAGGGATAAGCAATTGTTTCAATCATGTTGTGATTTTAGAACTATTTTTTCACTTGAAAGCGTGACAGAGGCTGGAGAACATTCAAAAGACCTGGTGTAGATGCCTTCTTGGAACATCTGGGGAAATTCTATGAAATTGTCATCTACTCAGACCAGCTACAGATGGTATTTGGATTTTCTATCCTTAAATTGGTTGACCACCCTCAAATGTGCTCTTGTGATTTAATGCCCATTCTATCATGCATTTTACTTGGCCCATGGCTTTTGCAGTATGTCGATCCTGTTGTTGAAAGGCTGGATGGGAAACAGTGCATACGCTATAGGCTGTCCAGAGGAGCAACTAAGTATCAGGATGGAAAGCACTATAGAGTATGTTAAATTCGTTATTCTATACGATCCCCAATCAATGATCTCCTCGAATAATCTTCATTTGCTTGATAATGTTATCTTAGATCGCTAGTCATTATTCTCATTACGACAAGGATTTTCTTTTTTTAAGCACTTTTCATTCTTATTTAACCTTTTCTGACTCTTTCCTAATTTTCATGATCTATGTCTGTTCCTTTTGGATGAGCTACTGTTTTTTCTTCATCATTAATACTTCTTTTTCCAAAATATCTGGGTTTGGAACTGGAATTAGCTTGAACTTTCCACTATTGGTGTTTCATTGAGGTTTTGACTTGATCCTATCTGAATGAGATATTTACATAAATGGTCCCTGAACTTTGGCAGAATGTGCAATTTGGTTTCTAAACTTTTGACTTGTTTAATTCAGTCCCTAAACTTTTAGTGTATGTTCAATCTAGTCCCTGATTTATAGGAAAATGTTTAATATAGTCCTTTTGTTAATTTAAGATCAGGGATAATGTTGAACATTTTATATAGTCTAGGGATTAAATTGAACATACACTAAAATTTCAGGGACTGAATTGAACAAGTTAAAAGTTTAGGGATCAAATTGCACATTCTGCCAAAGTTCAGGGACTAAATTGAACAAATTAAAAGTTCAGAGATCAGATTGCATATTTTGCCCAAGTTTAGGGACTATTTGTGTCATTTTGCCTATATGAATTATGGAGAGTGATTGCTTTCTCTATTAGTGCATTCATCTTAAAAACTAGTCATCAGCAGCATGAAGTAGTGAGCTTTGACGCACTGGCAGAACTGGGGTTGAGATAATCCCCCCACTTCTTTTCCCGCCCAAAACTCCCAATGTTATAAGTGAAGATATGTCGAAAAAATATACATACGAGATATTCGTTAAAAATCTGTCTCGCCCTTCACTTTGAATTCTCAGTCTACCAGTGCTTTGCATGATTGAGGATCACTCATCTAACACTTGCTTGTGTCAGAACTCTATACGAGCTAAACGATCTGTCCTTAGAAACTTTTTGTTTCCTTGAAGAAATAACTACTAACGGTGTCCCTCATCCTTGTAATTTTTTGTTCCCCTCACCTTCAAGGGCTTTTTGGGCCATTCTCCTTTTAAATAACTTATTCGACGATATATTTCTTTTTGCATCAGCCATAGTCTATTGTTGTAAATCCAATAGCTTAAGAATTTCGATGATCCACTGCTGTATTATTTTTTTTCCTTGATGGAGTGTCTTTCTTTCTGAATCTTCATTTTTACCTTGTGTAAGATTTATAAAAACTCTGTATTAGGCTCAGCTTTTCATATACCTTCCATGGCAGGATCTTTCAAAGCTTAATAGAAATCCTGGAAAAGTCATTTATGTCAGTGGCCATGCACGAGAATCATGTCTTCAGCCTGAAAATTGTGTTGAAATTAAACCTTGGAAGCTCGAAACAGATGACACAACACTTTTGGATCTTATTCCATTTCTTGAATGTAAGATTTCTGTAATTGCGGAGTATTTTTATGATAAAATATATTCGATCAACAATACGCTTATTTTGCTCGTTAAAATTGAATAGCATCTCCGGTATGTTTCATGTAGTTGTCGCCAGTAGACAACCGACAGATATTAGACCAGTGCTAGCATCTTATGAAGGGACTGATATTCCCCAGGAGTTCATCAAGCGTTCTCATGAGCATCAAAGGTAAAAAACTCTGTATTGAAACGGAGCTTGGTCATCATGAGGTCGTCTCTATCAACATCAACATCAACAACACCTTTATCTCAAATTAGTTGGGGTCGGCGGTCGATGAACCCCAAAGAATCATAAAAATAAAAGCAGAATCAAGGGAGGGAAAAGAGATAAATGTGTAAAAATAAATAAGCAAGTATATATATATCTATAAGGTCTTGTCTCTATTTGTTACATTTTTATTAATGCTGTGTATACGTAGTTTTTTGTTGGCAGGATCGACCCATCTCCAGATATTCCAAATACTGCAGTTCTTTTGCTGCTGTATTTGTTGATCACTTGATGTATGATTGATAGCATTTGCCATCAATCCTATTTTTTTTAATTGCGATCATGCCAAGCATTTTCCCATTTTCAATCTTCAATCTTCTTTTTTCTCTTGAGCATGCCTAGATCTGTCTTATTGAAGACACTCTTAGTAGTGTCATCACCTTGGCCTTTTGTAAATGTTGTCAAGAGTGAAGTAGTGTTCTTTTAAGAAGGTGAAAAATTGATTTATTCTCATGCATGCCAATGGCTAAGTCCATGCTTGCTCCTGTGTATTATATAAATTGTGCAATCGAGATAAAACTATTCAAATAACTTTTCTAGTCTTTGGTCGTCATCAATGCAGACGAATGCAGGAACAGAGACAAACCAGAAGCTTGTGGCGGCGTTGAGGGGGTCCCAAACGACGTCAGAAAGATGACAGTTTTCCGGACTAAAGTACCCGCCATTATAAAACTAGATCAGTGTGAAAGGCGTCGTTGTAGAGGTCGACATACCGATTTTTCCTTTGCAACTTGCAACTCGACAGGGATTTCATCTGGAAGATTTTGATTTCTGAAACCGAGCATGATTTAGAAAACTGACTAGGCAATTTGTAATCTGCCTTGTATCGATATTTCTGCAGTCAGTTAGGCGTTTTGCTTTGCTCTTGTTCACCCAATTTTGCTTACTGATGTTGCCTTTGCGCCATGGATAGTCCGTATGCATTTTGCAGTGATTAGGATCAGATCCAGAGGATTATCTTTGTCCTACCTATATATTCATGAATAATTTTGGCTGAGTCAGCTCAGTTTTATGGAAGTCGCTTGTTATTGTGCTCATACTTATTACCCATTTCTCTGTCTAATGTTAAGAAAGAGTCTCCTGACTTAATTGTTTGGCGTGTTCTTGGCGGCCCATTCAGGCATCTTCCAATTGGGGGTTGGGATAAGGGCGGTTCATAGTTGTTTCTGGGGTGGGACCCCTACCAAATATGAATGGTTGTGAATTTGGTCTCCTTAGTATCGGGAAGAAGTGGGTATTGCATCGCTGTCCATGCTTTCCAAGTGAGGGGAAAATCCGGACCCCCCGAGAGGAGCTCAGCGTGACGCCCACGCTAAGAGGACATGAGCGGGGACCTCCCGTCAACGCCCTTCTCAAGTCAATCGTCTACCCGTCTCAGATAGTTTCCATAGCGAGGACTTAATCTTTTCCTCAGATTAATTTCGGATCGACTTGTCGACCGCTATTGGATTGGATGTCTGTACGGAGTCGACCCGTGCTCGATCAGGCACGCAGTGTTGGTTTTGACAAACCAAAACTTGGATGATCGTGTTCTCTCAGGATCCTAATAATATTGTTTTTATTCAACGTGGACTCTTGCGCATAATGATCGTTAGAAATTGAACGTTTTTCTTTTTTTTTACCTTCTCATTTTTGTGAAATATTTTCCTCTTCAAGCAAAAACCAAACAAAGATAAATTCGCAATAAGCCTGCCCTCTTTTGATGAGGCGTGTACTACGACATCTATAAGACGTCCAAGATATGATCGCCAAATTGATATTTAATTCCAAACTATGATACGAAATTGAAATGGGTTGATTGTTCGTGCTTGTGTACGTGCACATGGTAATTGATAAATTATTACTCGTTTTGGTGGTAATTCTCGTGCAATAAAACGACACCCCAGAATTAATTTCCTCGGAGAACAGCGCATCTTTACCTGTCGCGGTTCGTACTCAACTTCCAATTTCCATTGCTTGGTTTTTGTACTTCTCTCTATCTCTCCGCCTAAAAATTTCTACTGTATATTGTACTGCATTTTTTTTTTTCTTCCTATTCCCCATAAATGTGATCCTTCGATGCCAGCCCTTCTCAGCTCCCAAACAATGTCTCGCTCTCTCCTCCTCTCCCTCTCCCTCTCCCTCCACCTCTCTCTCCTCATCGCCGCTGCCGCCCACGGCGGCGGCCACGACGAGCAGGACGCCGACCACAACGACCAGCCCGTTGACCTGCGCTCCAAGTCCCTGATCCTCGCCAAGATCTGGTGCCTCATCCTGGTCTTCGTCGGCACGTTCGTCGGCGGCGTGTCCCCCTACTTCCTGAAGTGGAACGAGGCGTTCCTGGTTCTGGGGACGCAGTTCGCCGGAGGGGTGTTCCTGGGGACGGCGCTGATGCACTTCCTCAGCGACGCTAACGCGAAGTTTGGCGACCTGACGGAGAAGGAGTACCCCTTCGCGTTCATGCTCGCGTGCGCCGGCTACTTGCTCACCATGCTCGCCGATTGCGCTATCTCCCACGTCTACGGCAAGGAGGAGGGACAGAGCAATCGCTCCAATGGCGATTTGGAGGTCCAAGGTAAATGGAAAACAAAACCTGCTTTGTGTCCTTGCTTATCTTTCCTTGTTTTTTTTTGGAGTCCCAGTATGATAGCGCGTGGAGGGGTCAATTGCGTGAATTTAATCGTCGCCTGCAACCTTTTTTTTGCTCTGTTCTGTGAAGCAGAAACAGAGTACAGTCATTGCTTGAGTTTGAATCTGCCAAAACGGACCAAAGACCATCAACATGGGTATTGGTTCGTCCTAGTGAGTGGCAGTAGAAGAGTTTCGATGAATTTAGCGAGAATTTTTCAGAAGCAGAGTCTAATCGCTCCATTTTATTCGTGCTCTGTTTTTGGTAGGTGAGAATTCTAGGGGAAGGCAATGATTTTTGTTTTTCCTTTGTTTTGAGTTGTCGCCCTCTAGACCAGTGGGCCCATCGATCCTTCCTTGTTACTTCCGAAATTGAAGCTTTTTAGAAGTTTCCGTTCGTCCCCGTGCTTTCATTTGTCTCCATTCCGCCGAGCCGATTGGCCCATTCGATAACAGAAACAGGGCGCTCTTGCGCCGATAGTTTAAAATAGGCATTGAATCCTTTTAAGTTATTTCATTTTTCCTCTGCTCATCTATGTGCTAGAAAAATGATGTGTAAAAAAAAATCATAGATGATCCCATCCGATGAAAATCTTTTGAACTTTTCCATTTTTATATCAGGGAGCACTGTGCAGGGAAAGGGCAGCAGCGCAAACGGAACGACCCATCATCACCCCGCCAGTGTCCCCGTAGGATCGCTCAGCGACAGCATACTCTTGATCGTGGCCCTCTGTTTCCACTCCTTATTCGAAGGCATCGCCATTGGAGTCGCAGAAACGAAGGCAGATGCGTGGAAAGCCCTGTGGACCATCTCCCTCCACAAGATATTTGCAGCAATCGCCATGGGCATCGCCCTCCTGAGGATGATGCCCAACAGGCCTCTCCTGTCGTGTGTTTCATACGCCTTTGCTTTCGCGATATCGACCCCCATTGGCGTGGCCGTAGGGATCATAATAGATGCTACCTCGCAGGGTGCCGTCGCGGATTGGATCTATGCCATCTCGATGGGTTTGGCTTGCGGGGTGTTCGTCTATGTTTCCATAAACCACTTGCTTTCCAAAGGGTACCTGCCGCAGAGGGCGGTCACCGTGGACACGCCCATTCATAAGTTCTTGGCCGTGACGCTTGGGGTTGGGGTGATCGCCGTCGTGATGATCTGGGATACCTAAGGACACTCTGCCCCTCCGCCCCGTGTTCTTAATAGGGAGAGAAAGACGAGCAAGTACCACGGCTAAGACGAGCAAGTACCACGGCTAAGACGAGCAAGTACCACGGCTAAGGGCTCCAGATACTCGTGTAGTGTAGTGTAGACAGGAGGGAGATGATCTGAAATAGCTTCTGAATTGGGGGAATCTAAAGCTGTTGAGGTTTGTCGGGGCGTGACAGAAATTTTAATTACAGAGCATACTTTAACGATTGATGATCAGAAATTCCCGAAGCATGCTCCGTATCTTTTTCACTAAGAACACTTACAAAATTCAAAAGCAATGCCCCGGGATGATTATTCCAGGGGTGAAAATCTGATTACACGGTAAGCAAGAGCAAGTTGCTGCACAATTCCGCAGAAATTTTGAATAAGTTGCTGCAGAATAAGCATGGTTCATATAACGACATACACAATGTAGGGTCGCGATCCCGGGGAAAGATGTGATTGAATTCAGGTCTAAACGGACGACCCGCACTAGTAGATGCAAATTTGATCAATGACCAGAAGAACAGCAGCCTACAAGCCGATTGGACCACACCAGAATTTGGACACGGCACTGCAGTGCAGATGTCTGCATCCCTTTTTGGACATTTGAACAGGTGGTCAACTTGGAGAGAATGAGGGAGAGGGAACACGACCTAACAAGTGCTTACCAATCCACAACCCCGAGTGAAGAGCGCAAAATAGTGGCACCGATCCCAGTTCTGATGTAAGCGAAATTCATGGATGCACTACGCCTCTCAGTAGCTAGATAGACCTTCCTCCCGAGAATCATAACTCGTTCTACTGGATCAACTCCGTCATCCTCTTCCTTGGACTTGAATATAAAGGACAAGCATTGGTAAGTTTGGCAATTCCTACTTGAGACGAGCCATGTTCTTGCAGTTCCTATTAACAACAGCCCTGTCGAGGTATAAAGGCAGATGCGTTCAAAACGATGTGGACCGCTTACCCCCAAACAAGATATTTGCAATGGGCATCGCCCCTCCTGAGGATGATGCCCAACAGGCATCTCCTGTCGTGTGTTTGTTTTCGCGATCTCAAGCCCCATCACGCGGCCATAGGGATCAGTGTAGACCTGACCATGCAGCGTGTGGTTGCGGTCTTGCTTTCCAAATGGTACGTGGTGCAGAGTGCGGTCTCTGTCGACACCGCATATTGCTTGGGATCGGGGTGATTGCAGTCTGGACGATCCAGGATGCCTTCAGACACTATGCCTCTGTGTGCTTATTCGGGAGAAAAGAGAAACAAACGCCACGGTTATGGCTCCAGATACTGGATTAGCGTGGAAAGAAGGCAAATGGTTGGAAATAGCTGCTGAATTGGCGAAACATATAAGCTATGGAGGCTCGGCAGTGTTTTGATAAAATTTAAAGTACGAGCATACTTAAAACATTTAATAATCGAAAATTCCCAAAGCACATAGCAATGCATAATTTGTTCCGTATCTTTTTCACCATCAACACTAACAAAAGTCAAAAGTAATGCCCTGAGATCACTATTCCAGGGGTAAAATCTGGTTATAGGATGGACGAGCAAATTGGAGTACAATTGCACCAAACTTTGATTAAGTTGCTGCAGAATTATTCCAATACAGTATAGTTGATATAATGGTGGACACAACTTAGGGTCGTGATTCCGGAGCAAAATGTGATTGAGTTCACGTCTAAATGATGGAACCACACGGTAGGCGTCAAATTTGATAAATGATTTCAACTGCAGCATCTGGCCTCAACAGCCACTTCCAACGAACATCATCAGCTGAATGCTTCAAGTCAAGCTAGCCCCTGAGTTAACAGTAGCTCCATGCAAGAGAACTGGAAGCCAATACTCTATAGAGCCAACTGGAGATAATTCTCAAAGCAAAATGACACGATAATTGGGCCAGCTAAGTCGCCAACAACACAGCCTACAAACCAATTACACACATTAGAATTTGGATATAGCAATGTAGATGTATGCATCCCCTTCGGACAGTTAACAGAGGATCATTTTTTTTATTTTTATTTGGGGGGGGGGGGGGGAGGGTGGATGTATGCATCCCCTTTGGACAGTTATCAGATGATCAAATTGGAGAGAGTACATAAACAAAAGAGTGCTTACCAATCCACTGCCCAAGTGAAGGGCGCATAATAGCGGCGCCAATCCCTGCTCCGACCGAAGCAAAAACCAGGGATGCACTACACTTCACAGTAGCTATATAAACCTTCTTCCCGAGAATTATAACTTGTTCTACTGGATCAACTTCATCTTCTTCCTTGGACTTGAATATACTAGACAAGCATCGGTAAGTTTCAATTACTACTTGAACAAGCCATGTTGCCGCAGTTCCTAGTAACTGCCCTGTTAAGATACATGATATGCAGAAATGATAAGATAGATGGTCAAGCAACTCATCAAAGCACCGAAGAAAGTTGTAAATACGAAGGAATTAACCTCTAAAAGTTGTCCTGCTAACACTCGATAGATAAACTAGAGTTGGCATCCCTCTTTGTGCCTTGCGTGTAGTAGATTTGGGAACATCTGAACATAGTCTCGAAAATATTAGTTGGGTGATGGATTAATTCACTATATGCTGAGTTGGGAGAAAAGTACCTTTGAGAAGTTTCCATGCCATTCTTTGTGAAACATATTGGACAGCAAGCCTTTCCAAAACCCGTCTAGTAGTTACAACTGTAGTCTGGAGAAGAAAACAAATAGTTTAGTTTACTAGAGAGAAATTTTGGGATTTTCTTGTTCTTCCTCTCAAACTTTTTCCTTCAAAAGAGAAGTGACAGTGAGTCATCCATAAATGGAAAGTCCTATAAGAAATTGCACTTTGACATTACTATCATTGCTATTGCTGTGTACCCCAACCAAAAGAGACCATAAATGTGATGCGGTAAAGCCTTCAGGTGTATTCCATAATCCATATCTGCCCCAGACGAAACTATTAAAGTGTGATGAAGAATCCTAATAGCACAGAACTGTCCAATGGCTATAAGATCTATCTACTATAAAGCAGAACGGAGTGTTTTTCTGACTCAAAACTGTTGCCAAAAATATCCATAATACTTCATGTCTGTTATTGAAAATACCAAACAAAACTCCATTCCCATAATTCTTCCACAGTTTCATGATTAGAACATACTTTTATTTCTCAATCAGTTTATTTCTGTCTTCACACATTCCCCATAGTTTTGCACGGAATGTGTGCTCCTCTGCCAGTAAAAGAGAATCATACTTAGGAATAGGATGGAAAGCTATCACAGTGTTCTTAATTGCATTCAGAACTTTGGGAGATATACGCACTCACCTCCCGAATGACCTGTTTGACAGAATTTTTAAAGGGAAGGACCATATCTACATGGCGCTCCTCCCTATCATCCTGCAAGAAGTTCTCATCCTCATCCTCTTGGAGACTGGACTGTAAAAGGGGCAAATAGGACTGTAGAAAAGACCTTAACGAAGTCAAGGCAAAGTTCCTAAACTCAAAAGCTGAAAAGAGAGGCTTCATCTCTATGTTGTATATCTTGGCGCAGTGTTTCAGAGATTCGTCATGCAGTATATTCTCAAAATTACTTTGTGTACTAGAAACATGATCTTCAGACCATGTTGTTCCAGCATCGCAGTATGCGACAGGTAACCTAAAACTTCTGCAGGAGAATGATAATTCAGATATCACGAAGAATAAGGGAGACAAGGAAGAAAATTTCAGCTAAAAGGCTAGTAGAGACTAACAAAATTGTAGCCGAGCAGAGTTAAACTTTTAATCACTCAAATCTCAAAGAAATAAGGTAGCATGCATTTGAGGTCAACAGCTGCTCATCCATCATAATCATACCAAAGGAAGAGACAAAGCATATGCCAGTGAAAGACACATTACTGATCACCACCTCAAGCAAACGTGAGAACGACAAGAAGATAGTTTACCTAAGATAAAACTCCATCAGAATACAACTTGTGTTTACATTGGCATTAATGTCACTAGCGTCAGCTTGCAATAGGCATACGACAGACAAAGCAAAAGCTACTGATTATTAAGAAATGAACAGTCCTAACTTTCTGCACTTCGCCACCAAGAAGTCGGGGATTTTCATCTCGACACTTGGTCAAGCCAAGAACCAATTCATACCATCTGAATACATATAGGGTCGAAGAATTTTGCATCGATGCCAAATAACCTAGCAACTAAAAGTGACTTTAACTTTGGTACATATCAAATAACACCAAGTCAACCACATCGAAGAAAAATAACAAATCACACTATATTCATGATAAAGTGAATGCAGGACATTACATTCCCTAATCACTCTCATTCAGACCGTAACAACACACCGCACACACAACAATTGCGACGCAAAAGACAATTGCTCCCAGTTACTAGCTTTCATTGCTACGAGATTACCAAAGTCAAAAAACCTTCACAGCCCAAAATACCAAATGTCACTCCTATCGCCCCGCGAAAACCAAAAGCCCTGATTTCCAAAGCTCCCTAAATAGAATGCAGGAACCGTATTATGTTGCCACATCGTAGGCTCGTCCCAACTGTGGGCAATACAAATCTCATCTGACAAAGTACAAAGGTTTCTGCAAGTAACCGTTTACAAGGAGCCCTGAGATCGCGGGTAGAATGAGAGCGTACCCGAAGAGGAATCTCGCCGCAAAAGGAGCGGCGGCGGAGAAGGAGGCGGCCGAGAACTGTCCATAGGAGTGCAGAGATTGGGCGGAATGGAAGCTCGGGTTTTTCCTCGCGAGCTCAAGGACTAAGGCTATTCCACTCATCGTCCTCGAAGTCAATATCGGTCAGCGCGAGTAGCAGCGTAGATCTCGATCCCTCCCTCTCTCTGTTTCTCTCTATATCTGTTGCTTTGGCTTTGCCCTAGGATTATCCCACAGAGAGCTAAAAGGGGAAGGAGAAAGTTCCGAGAAAATTTGTTTCCCCTTCAGCTTTTTTTCCCGAGAAAATGTTTCTTTCCCATCAAAGCAAGTTGAGGGACTTTTTATTCTTTTAACAATTATTTTTTTTAGTAGAGCTTTTAACAATTATTCAAAGGGTTTAATTTGATAATACACAAATAAATATAGATAAACATTACTAATAAAATTCAAGTCATTTTCGTCATTTTGATAATCACGATAGTTTCTCATCGCATTTTTACCAAAAACATTAACCATTCGTAATCTCAACATTGTACGTCTGTAAAAGATGAATAATCAAATAGGTCTATACAATTATGAAGAAAAATATTTTTTTGTATAATCATCAATTCTTTTTAGATCAAGAATCTCATTTTTGTAACTTTAAGCATATATATATATATATATATATAATCGTAAATAAAATTGCGTTGGCTGTCCAAAAAAAATTGAATCTACAAAAGATTCTTTCAACATTTAGACATAATTTTTTTGGATTATCCAATTTCAATGAATTTTGGATGGTGGCCCGAACGATGGACAGACGGTGGCCCAATCAAAGGTATTCGTGATGTCAGTTGCCGGCACTATCCTCGCTTCCAAACATCCCCCAACCCCCCACCCCCCACCCCCAAACTCGAAAACGAAACCAATCCTCGCGGTCGCGCCAATCGCTTCCGACGTTTGAAAGAGATAGTCGGAAGAAGTTTGCGCTTTTCTCCTGAGCTCCACGAGAAGAAGATGAACCAGGGCGATCTCCACAAGGTATGGGAAGTCAAGGCCCTGAAGACGAAGCCTGCAGAAGACGAAGCCCGGAAGATCCTCGAGCGGATCGCCCGTCAGGTTGAACCCATTATGCGCAAGCGTCAGTGGAGGGTCAAGCTTCTCTCCGAATCTTGGTAAGAATTTCGCTGCCCCTCGTTTCGATTTCAATCTCGCACGCCCCGGTAGTGTTCTGATGCTTTAAAATGCCCAACCAGCATGACCTACCCTCGATTTCCTTTTTGTTGGACGAATGCCTTTTGATTGGCGCATGAACTCAATCATATCTGTTTGTGCACTGATTGCCGATGGACAGGTGGTTCCGGTTGTCCCGGATTGGGTTGGTAATCCGTGCATCTGCTCGTGGAATTCTTAAATTCGCTTATTATTATTATTATTATTAATTTTTTTTTTGGGAATCCGTGGGAGAATGATTGATTATGATGAATTAATGGTGATAATTGCAGTCCAACGAATGCGCGTCTTCTGGGTTTGAATGTGGGTCGTGGCGTGCATGTGAAGCTGAGGCTTCGCAGGCTGAATAGAGACGATCAAATCCTCATTTCTAGGATCCTTATGATCAAGTCCTCGACACGATGCTTCACGAGCTCTGCCACGACGCGCGCGGCCCTTACGATGCCAAGTTCTACAAGCTATGGGATGAACTTAGAAGGTCGGCCCTTAGAAAAGTCTCAGTCTCCTTTCCAGTCATCTCTATTCAGGTCTTTAGGATAGATGCACTATTTTTCGAAACGTCCATGGGGGTCTGGGTCTGGTCATTGCCCTGTCACAATGCCCTTACTTATGTTCTAGCCGACTTACACACACACGAGCGCGCGCGCGCACACACACACACACAAGCACACATTGCCCTGTCACAATGCCCTTACTTATGTTCTAGCCAACTTATATATATATATATATATATATATATATATATCGTGATGTCCATGACAGGAGTGTGAGGAATTGATGGCCAAGGGAATAACAGGCACCAGCCAGGGTTTTGATCTTCCCAGGAGGCGTCTTGACAGTTTCTCTAAAAAGCCACCCATTTCATCACTGCAGCAAACTGCTCTGGCTGCTGCAGAGAGGAGAGCAGTTTTGGGTACTCTCCTACCGGCTGGACCAAGGCGTCTTGGTGACGATAGTAGCATCATGGTACTTAGTCCAGCACAAGCTGCTGCGATGGCAGAAAGGAGATTGCAGGATGACATCTTGTGTGGTTCTCAATTCGAAGATGGTGACAGGGATAAAGAAAGTAACCCTGATATTCTTCGAAATATCGAGAATGAGATCAAAACCCCTTCAAAATCGAGGCATGGTAACGCAGGAAGCCAAGCTTCGCATTCGATCTCTCGGAAAAGAATTCATGAAACGAATGGAGCTTCAGCTTCACAATCATCCAGCAGTAACGTGGATCAGAATTGTGGATTTAAAAGGGAAAAACGGGACATGTGGCGCAGCAGATGATCTCAGCTGTGCATATCAGAGAAGAAAATTTGAATCATATAATCTATTCGATTCTAATTTCAATTGTCATTTGAGGAATGCGTCATTTGGCATGCAACCCAATTTGACCTCTCGGCCCGGGCTTAAGGCCACTGCTAAACATCCTTAAGTGAGCTCCTTATGTGGGCATGTGGAATCTGCACCTTATTAAATGCTGTGAGTATTATGATTTGTAAAGGAATGCCAATGATTGATTGATTAGATAAATGGTTCCAGGTTGTTTTGATACTTCCACTGTTTTCGTTTCTGCATGTTCTCTCATGCTAAGTTCTCTGTTTTTTTTTTGGTTAGATTGATCGATCTCAGTGTATATTTTCTTCCTTCCTGTTTAAGGTTGCATTTCTCTTTTCCTTATCCATCTTTTGGTATGAGTACTGGAGTTGCTAGATGTGTTAGAATGTTGCTTTGCAAGCTTGTTTCCTTGTTGCTTCTCTTGAAGATTTGCTTAAAGTGAAAATGTGAATTGGGTGTGAATCTGAAAAGTAAATCGAAGCTTTATAACTTGCTGTGACATGAATTTTTTATAACTTTTGTACACTATGTTATGCAGTCAATAAAGTTTTTTTTAGGTGTGACTAGTTTGCTTCATTTTGATCTCATCAATCAGATTCACAGGCAAACTCTCTCTTTTGCTGCATTCCTTCTTGACTCCTGAATAACATGTGCATTTGGCTTTATGTGTTTTGGTGTCATGCAGCCACTTGCTCCAATCTGTAAGATTTGTGGTTCAGAAAGGCTCAAGGACGAGGGCTTCAAATTCAAGTCCTGGTCTTGTAAATTCTGCACGCTGGATAACAGTGTCGAGTTAGAGAGGTGTTCAGCTTGTGAGCAGTGGAGATATTCACATGGGCCTCTAGTGTCAGCAAAAGCACCATGTCGGGATGATTGAGAGTTTGTCATGTTGGTGGTATTCCATTCCTACTTTCTACTACTGCCATATAATTTTTGTACACCCTTCTGTTTGTTTTCCCCAGAATTTGGGTATATTTAGATTCTAGGAGTGTAATTTCCTGCCTAATCTTGCTGAGTTAAAAAGGAAGCGATATTAATGATTTGAACTCTAACGAGAGATGCAACAACCAAGTCAATACAGTTTTATCTACAGCCTGAGAAATCAGCTTGCCGTTAATGATTTGAACTCTAATGAGAGATGTAACAACCAAGTCAATACAGTTTTATCTACAGCGTGAGAAATCTGACCTGACTTGTTTCCTATTGGAAAACTGTAATAGGCAGAGAGCGTTATTGAATATGAAACTAGTGATGGGTAAAAGTATTTTGAGAAATAAATAGAGCTAATATTAAATGAGAATAATGGCTCTTGATATTTACATAGTATATACCTACATTTGGAATGTGGTGTGTTTCTTCCAAGGGGTAATTCCATAGAAAATACTAAACTGCTATCCTCATGACTCATTTACTTTAAACTAATCTTCATTTCTCAAAAGATCCCAAACTAATGCCCCTTTACACATTAAATCCAAACTCATTTTCATTTTCCATAAAACCCAAACAGGTACCCCATGACACATGTACGCCAAATCTAACCTCCCAGTTTTTATTTTTGGTCAAAGTACTCTCGCAGTTTGGGATATAACGTGGTTGGTAGATTTGGATTAGAGGTATTGATTTGGGGTTTTTTGTAAGATGAAAATTAGTTTGGGATAATGTCTCACGAGGGTACAAGTTTGGAGTTTTTGTTGTGAGACAAGAACTGTTTTGAGGTAAATGTGTAACGGGATACAGGTTTGGGTATTTTAATAGTATTATCCCTTCTTCCAACTTATTAAAGCTTTATCTTTTTATCTATTTATCCAAGAATTTTACATTGTCACTTGTTAGTAAGTTAGTAAGTTGACAAGTTTGGCATCCTTTCTGCTTATGCATAAGAATAACAGCTACCACTTCATTATAGATTTAGTCTCAATAGCAGAGTGGTTTAGTATTCCATTGTCCATGTAGTTGCAAGGTAAGATTCACAAGATTAAAAAATATCCACATTTTGATCATGGCTTCTGCATAAGATTATTGTGACAATCTTGAGGTGCTCCATTGTTGTTTTTTTTTGGGTCAAAGAGGTGCCCCATTGTCAAAGGTCAGCAATTTTTCCGTGCTGGTGTGCAGATTCTAAGCACCAGTTCCTTTGAAAGAGGGGAAAAGATAGTAACATGAGTCTGATACCTCCAAATTTATTTCTTGCACAGAAATTCTGGTAGATAAGACAAGTCAAGTTTGAGTGTATTGAAATAGATACTATGTTTATTCAGCAGCTTTGGTCTTTGTTCTTTAAATGGACTTATGCTGCTTCAGCACCTTGAAGAAGCATGTCTTGCTTGCTGATTGAGTCAGGCCACAATAGAAGACATTAACCATTATTGTGACTTATAATACTGGAAGTATGGACTTACAAGAATAATTTGAGATAGGTCTGGCTTATTAAAGCTTATTAAAGAGAGGCTGCATGTGAAATGTGTGTAAAAGCTAGTTTTCACAGACAGATGACGAGTTGGCCATTAATTAGAGCACCTCTCACTGTGTTAGGAACTAATGAAACATCACTGTGCCAGTCAACGTTCTTCATAAGGTACTTTTCTAAACTGGAGCAATCCCATTGCTTTTTGGACTAACTAGTTGTAGCTTTGTATCTCATAATTTGATGACGGTCTTGGTGACCACCATAATTTACTCAAAGGATGGTCAATCCAGATAATGCACGTCGAAAGCATCACTGCGGATAATGGGTCCTATTGTTCAGGCCCCTGCAGAGTTGCCAATCAAGACAGGGTTATTGGCTTGAAGGAGCCAGCAATCGACGAGCAAAGAGTGACTTCAGAGTTTAGATCTCTCAGTAAAATAGAAGCCCACAATTAGAGAAAAATGTATCAGTTTTGAAAGGTCATCATGTCTTGAAGATGCATAAAAGCATTTGCCGAATCGTGACATGGCCGGTTGATAGTTCATCTTCAGTTTAACATATCAACTGCTTGTATGCTCGGCTTTTTGTTCAATTGAAAAAATGATGTTGAGGTCAAAAACAGATTTGAGTAGCATTATAGTTGAAGGTGCAGACGACGACGAGTGGCCAGCAATGGTCCAAAAGGAGATTGCTCTTTGTTTTGCACTTTTAATTGAACCGATCATGGGTCATCGGGCGTATCATGAGCTTTCCCTCCCTTCCACCATTAATTTTGGGGCTCAATACCCAAAAAAATCTCCAATTTTAACATTTGTCATAATTATAATCATTTTTTTTTGTCTCGTAAAAAATCTTAAACTTTTTCTTTTATCTAATGTACAGGCCTAGTAAAAAAAAAAAACCCCTCAACTTGAGCATATCTCATATTATATATAAATATATATATATTTTGTCTCATAAAAAATTTTTAATTTTTACTTTTATCTTAATTTGGCCACCATTATCTTTCTCTCTATAATCAATATTAGTTAATTTTATGTGGCATTTTTACGTTATTAATGCACTACACCTCAGTCAAGTTGACATAAAAAAATCTCAAACTTCTCTTCTGTTGTTTGTTTCTTCTACATATTACCGAGAGATATATAGTCACTTAAGATGACGAGTTTCATATTCTCTCAAAGAACGGCTAGACGTAGAGATATTGTGACGAACTATTTAAAATCTCATTGTTACAAAAACCTATTGTTTTTTAATTTCGAAAATTCATTGATCAATTTAGTGAGAAAATTTGAACCACGTAAGATTAACTAACAGTAAATATGAACCGAAGGTTGATGGTAGTAGAATTGGGATAAAAGTAAAAAGTTAGTGATTTTTTAGGAGATAATTTTTTTTTAGATATAATTAGGACAAATACTAAAGTTGAAGGTTTTTTTCGGATATTAGATCGGTAGAATTGAGGAAAAAGTAAAAGTTGAGAGTTTTTTATGGAATTTTTTTTTGGATATAATTGACACAAATGCTAAAGTCGAAGGTTTTTTTTTTTTGGTATTTGGCTTAATTTTGGGCCTCTCCACTTGATCTCTCCCTTCTTATGGAGAATATTTTTTGGTTCACCATTATTTTTTTATGGTTTTCTTTTTAAAAATTCACGTCATTAATCATTGTTAATGATCTGTTCCAATCAAAGATGCCTCTTAATATAGACAAATAGTTTTCCTGATAGGAATATTTTGGGATAATGGCACAAATAACCCCTAAACTTTGGCTTAATGTGCAATGTGATCCTTGAAATTTTAATTTGTTTAATATAATTTTTAATTTTTTTTTCAATGTTCAATGTGTCCGTGAACTTTTAATTTGTTTAATGTGGTCCTTAAACTTTTGATTTATATTCTGAATTGTTTAAAATTGGTTAATGTTTGTCTATTAATACAAGGACAACATTGAATATATTTCGTACAACTTAGGGATTAAATTAAACATGTACCGAAATTTTAGGAATCGCATTGAACAAATTTAAAATTCAGGGAAGACATTGCACATGGGGTTAAAGTTTGTTGACCATATTAAACAAATTAAAAGTTCAAGAATCACATTATGCATTAGGTTAAAGTTATAAGTATCATTTATGTCATTTTTCCAAACATGTGAACTAGGTTCTTTCTTTTTCTTTTTAAATGTAATTTATAAGCGAGATTTCCACAGCTTTGTCGTCCTCTTTTTCACATATTATGGATTTTCTTATAGCATTGTTTGGGGATCTCTATCATCCATCGAGGATTGGATCTCTAGTGTGACCAGCTTTGCCATTGTCGGGCTTGGTTGAAGAGTTGAATGCGTGAAGTTGAAACGGACAGATGCGATTGGACTATTGATGATCCAACAGTTGGAGGGCATTGGGAAGTAAGTTATTCATGTCCTTATGTTGACATCAAAAGTTACCCCAAAGAGTCATGTGGTAGGCACGAGCAGAGATCATGATCACCTACGGGTACTTGTACTAGGAGCCAGATGGAAGCCAGCCTTGAAAACGCCACGTGTCAAGGTAAGTTTTGGTGGCATTTTCCCCAAAATATAAGAGAAAAGGGCACGCAGAAGAGGCCACGATCGAAACAGTAACGGAGATTGACGGCAATCCCCAAAAGTAAAGAAAGAAAAGGCGTGAAGAACTGAGAAATCGCCAAGAGCATTATCCACAGGGGCCATTGAAGGAAATGTGCGTGGAGTAGAGCCCACGGCAGTAACCGTTTGACGGTTACCAGAGCATGCCCATAAGTACCTAAAGTCGTCCAACGTAGAAGCCTCCCCACAATACAACAAACAAGTCTCATCTTTTCATTTAGCTCCTATTTTAACTGCAGTTTTTAGATTCCCGTCGTCGATTCAATTTCGACAAGTTTCATATCTAGAGTTAGGTGTCGTCGATTAGAATTTGGCGTCTGCTCACCTAGTTCAGTGCCTTCGATTCAATTCTGGTATTGTACTGTTCATCCATCCTGTCCAGTGCCGTCAATTCAATTTCGATGTTGTATTATGCATTTCTACCTGTTCGGTGTCGTCGATTAAATTCCGGCATCGTGTCTTACTGTGTGGTCCAGCATCATCGATTTAATTTCGATGTTATGCCCTAGTTACGAGTACGTCGAAGTCTTCGACAAGTTTTATCAGAGGCTATCAAGAAGATCGGTCTAGAGTTTGAACGAAGTTATCGAAAGTAACACGACTATTAGTATACATCCTGCATTTGACACTATTTGTCCAAAACTGACTAAGAACCTTCTTATTTAACAAACCGTTAAAGTTCAATAAAATATTCCTGTCTTAGCCACCTTATTTGGCTTCAACCCTTTTAGGCCGAGCTCGAAAGTTCAATCAAGCTTGATCGAGGGATTTTAATGGGCAACAATCTTTTTTGGCACGCCTGGTGGGACCCTTTGAAGTCAAATTCAAGAGAGTGCTATGCCACGTATAAGAAGTCGTAACAACTTGGACGGCGACGAACTCATGGAAGAAGTACCACGAGCGGAGTCCTCGATGGCTCGAGGAATCCAAGATCAGGTTCAGATTGAAAATGGCGAGGTTCCTCGACAACATGTTGAAGAAACGAGAAGAAATCTTGAAGTGACGCCAGTCACGCTGTCCTCAATAAGACACACAATTGAGAAGCTCGACATGAGTTTGCTGATCATATGGTCCAACGTATAGCTGACGTTGTTAAGCTATAAATCATCAACACTTACGACGAGTGTGCGTCAGGATAGCATGGAGCATCGCCGAACTTGCCATAGTCTCAAATTGGGAATATCTTCATGCCAACGACAAGTGCTTCATTACTAATGCCTCCATTAATGAACATAGGTTTTGCTGGCCAGAATATGCCACTGATTGCATCTGTCAGGATTTTGCAATGGGGAGAAGCATTACTGACCAATGAGTTCAATCCTCAAGCAAATGATCTAGGTATGTTCCCAGGCCATCAAGTTTAACAAGAAGTATCTGTTGCCCAACTTGGGACTGTTGCTCAGCCAAATCCCATACTTGTGAATGAGTAACCTGTACCTGTGGTTGTTGAAAATCAAGGGGCAACGCCAGTTCTTCCTAGGGGCAATGGTAGGCCAGGGGACAGGTTCGATTTCCTTAAATCAGAGGGTATCAATAGGTGAATCAAGCCTTGCAACCACAGGGACATCAGCCCATGCTACAGGCTTTTCAGCCTGTCATGCAACTGGTATATCAAGCGCAACAGTTAACGAATCAAGCCTTACAGCAACCAGGATACCATCCGCTGTACCAGCCCGTGTATCAGAATCAGCCAGTTGTTGAACAAATGACTGGGTATAGCGATCTCATGTTAGGATACAAGATTAATATTTATCGAAAGTTAGATTCCGATTGGTTGGATACAATCCCGTATCCAAGAGGATTTAAAATTCCAGAGTTCATGTTGTTTACTAGTGAAGATGATCAGTTTACCTATGAACACGTCAGTCGCTTCCTATCACTATGTGGAGATGCTACTCACACTGATCATTGGAAGCTAAGGCTATTTCCTCTCTTTGTCAAGAACGGCCTTTACTTGGTATACTGCGTTACCACCTAATTCAGTGCTAACTTGGGAACGAATGGAACGACTTTTTCATGGACAGTTCTAGCTAGCTGTGCTGAATATGTCAGTGGCTGACTTGTCGACAATGAAGCAAATGACAAATGAAACTATCGATGAATTCATCATAAGGTTTAAGCAAGCAAGGAACAAGTGTCTGGCTCCTTTGCCCGAGAAGACATTTGCGGAGTTTGCCTTCAACGGACTGAAGTTCGAGATATGAGATAGAATGGTAGGCCATCTGTTTGCAGATTTGTTCGAATTATCTACCATGGCTATCAAACATGAAAGCCTATTTAGGGAAAAGGAAAAAAAGCACACTCAAAGAGGAGGTATGAATTTTGATGAAGAACAGGAGGATTCTGCCGAAGTTGCTGTTGCTCAGCTGATCATAGACAAGCCATACACCTGTCAAGTGCTAAGGCCAGCGAAGATGAAAGAGAAGTCGATCATTATGGCCAAAGCCAAGGAAGTAGTATATTACTTGTTCGATGCGAATCGGACCGAGAAAATCTTCGACATGCTACTAACTGGCGGTTAAATCAGATTAACAGAGGGTCAAAAAATATATTCTAAAGAAGAGTTGGTCAGAAAGAAGTATTGTAAATGACATCATTCCTGGAGCCATAATACTTCAGAATACTTCATCCTCAAGAAGAACATTCAAGAAACAATTCGGCAAGGGAAGATCAAGTTTGCCGACGACAAGGGTAAATCTCCAATGGACATCGATATTGATCCTTTCCCTATGATGATTGGAATGGTATCTTTGAAGCAGTCAAGAATGGGATATAAGTTGTCGAATCTATGCGTATGTTGGAAACAAAGACTGGAAAGTACAGATCGACACGAAGAAGAATATTAGTGGAACAACCGCACTAACCAGAAGAATTGGAAATTACCCCATGTTAGGGAGGTGGCCCTTGAGAAGCCTTTTACCCAACGAAAGGCTTATAAATCATTTAGGCAAAGGTACGAGGAAGGGGATCTTAGTATTGGCACGTTAGGGGAGCCTAGCGAGAAATTTGATTATTATGTGAGCTACGGCCCTCCACCAGTCCGTACTTCGAAAAGAATTTCTTATGCGAGGAGGGAGGAGTATAATGATAACACACGTCAAAACTACCATGCCCCAGTCAGACCGCGCCGTCAACGAACCCTTAAGATCCCAAGTAATCTTGTAGAAGGATCATGGTATGAGGCAATAGAGGCCTAAAGGAAAGAAAAGGTCATGACTTGTACCAAGAAAAGAAGGGTACGAAGGAAAAGAAGGGTTCGTATGTTACAACAACAAATTACACTACTTGACCCTGAGCCGACGACGTTGTATCTGAGGCGCCCTAGATTTCGAAGGGCTAAAAACTTGATCTGGAGGCATAAACCAGAGGAGACACAACCTGCCCAGGAGGAGAATCGTGGGCAGTCCGAACTTCAAGAATCATCAAAGCAAAAGTCTCGAATCAGAGTCTATATAAGCAGGTCAGTATTGCCCTTAAGCTCTTGTATGGTCTAAGTGAAGCTACCCAATGAGTTTCGTTTAGACTCATCTTCGGTCGATTACAATGACGAAGCTATAATACAAGAAAGAGAGGGTGCTGAATTTTTGTGACATTCTGATTTTTAGTCAATTTCAGATTCATTAATGAGAAGTGAATCTAGAGATGTATTTTAGTCGTATTCCACTCGAATCTGATCAATTCGAGTAGGCTGACCAAAAGGGAAAGGCTAACACGAGACGAGGTACGCGAACCTAGGAAACTTGGATAGGAAATGGCGCTTTGACCATAAGGATTGTCGAGGGGATATTTAGAACCACAAAGAGGCCGATCTAAGAACGATTAAGGAAAGCCTTGAGAGTGTCATACGATTGGAGCGCAGGTAATGTCGCTTAACCAACGTGTGATTTGCAAAATTTTCCTAAATCGGACAGTGACGATCGAGACCTTAGGGACTAGTGATAGACCCTCACAATTACATGACAACTAAAGTTGCCATGAATTGACGAGCCCTAAACGTGATATGAATCACGGGGTCAATACGCGTAATGTCTGCAAAAGCAGCCCGTCGGTTCGGGATAGGTTGGAACCACGTCTGATAGAGAAAATCATTAGAAACGAGTCTTGAAAATTGAAAATAGAGAATCAAGAATTCCAACGTTATATTCGGATTGGCCGTCGCCCTATCGAAGATAATTGGAACGAGAAAAACGACGTTCCGAACGTCGGAGGTGAAATTACCATTTTGCCCCTCAAGTTTAAGCCTTGCTCATGCAAATAAAGAAGGGCATTTTGGACTTTATCCCTGCCCCTATAGATGCCGAAAACTAAGATGAATGGTGGCCATTGGATCAAGCATGATTGACATTGAGGACAAGTGTCAATGGATGGGCAAAAGAGTGGTCAAATCCACTATTCCATACCTACCAATCAACCTCTTTGACTCAAGCTTGGTATATAGCTTTTTCACTCTATCTCCTCACTCACTTGACCGGCCATAGAACCCCCAAGAACCACCGACAGCTTTTTTTCTTCTTCCTTGTTTTCTGCTCGCCGGCGACCAGTCTTGCTCGTGCCGTTCAGCCATTCCGACGCCATCTTTCGGCCACCATCTAGACTCTGGACGACCATACCATCATAGCTCCATGTCTTTCCGACCTCCTCGAACAGGAAGCAAGCCATTTGGACCACCGAGGAGCTCTAGCCAAGCGTTTTCCCGGAAGCCGACAGAATCTGATCCAATATGAGGTGGGTTCTTTTTCTAACCCCTTTAGGAGGCCGAAATGTTGGAATCTTGAGGTCAAATTTTATGGAGGTCTATGAGACATATATAGTAATCTGTGGTAAAAAGTTGAGAATGATTTGATGAAGTTTTGACCTCGAATCGATCTTGTAAACCTTGGACAGAAAACTGCCGATACTGACCTTGGAAGATCCGGCGACTTTCGACGAGATTCCGGCGACGACGCGACTTCAAACTCATGGTGAGACCCTTAGACCCTTAGATAGACATGTTAAGAGGTAGGATAGTGCTTAAATGATGGATTGGGAGTTGAATTAAGGCTGGACAAGCTCGGTTTGCACAGAATCGAAGAGAACCGATTCGGTTCCGTGCAAGGCCGAACCTATGGGGCTGATGATGGTTGGTTTTGAGCCTCAAATTGGTAATTAAGGCATGCTAAGATGATGAGGATTATGTTATGGAGGTTATGGTCCATGAATTGAGGAATTGGACAAATGAAGTTGACGAATTGATTGGAAATATTAGGTTGCGTGGAGAGTTCGATCTTGGACCATTGGGGGTCGAAACTTTGAGGGCTCAAGAAGAGAAATTGTGTTATCAAATTCAAGGTAAGGGAATCCTAAACTTAGGATATGAAGATTGGACTCGATTGGGTGAGTCGAGCGATGCCTTGATTGATTGGTGAGAGATTCAATGGTGAATGTTCTTGGTGTACCCAAAGTTGTTATAGGGGATTAAGGTGTGTAAATACTTGTGCTTGAATTATCTGCCATGTGTGTGTGTCCCTTGATCGCCTTGTATGCCATGAGTCTTTGAATTGTGCCTAAATTGCACACGTCGTCATGTATGGGAAACGAATTTAAAATCATGGCATGAGTGTGACATGGCGAGACCCTGATGCGTATGAGACGCGGGGTGAGGTGGATGATACCCTGAGGCGCTGAGGCGCGGGGTTGGAATGGTGTGGCACCCTGATGCGATCTAATCGCGGGGTTGTGAAAAGGCCACGGTCTTGATGCGTTTACGCGGGACGGAGATATAAGGTGCTGATAATGGCCTGGAGTATCATTGAAACCTGATGCGTTTACGCGGGTTGTCAATGTTGGTCTGATGCGTTTACACGGACCGAGCTTGATGCGATCTAATCGCGAGCATGAGAATAAGGCCGGCGGGAAATGGTGGATGTGGTGATGTGGCAGAGTGAGTGTGCATATCATCTGAGTGTGTTATGATGCCATATTTGCGTGTATGCCACCTATGTGTTGTTGTCTGTACTTGCATTTGCTTGATATGTCTGTGAGCTTGAATGATTGGGGTTGCAACTGCTTGAGTGGACGGTCGGCCTAACCTAGGGTTAGGACTCTTTTACTGAGATGTATATCTCACCCCCTTTAGGGACCCTTCTTTTATAGATTCTAGGCCTTGACTATGTGGCCTATTCGCTTTGGGAGACCCTAAGGAGATGACGGTGTATTTTGATGAGTTCTCTGATGGTCAGGGGACTATATGCATGAGAAAGTGTACAGTAGTGTGGGTTGACAAGGGTAGTACAGACTGGAAGCCTCATAGGTATGAGGCGTGATTTAAGAAAGTTGGGGACAAGTCTACTGGGTCGCTGAAGCCCCATGAGGTGCCCCAGGGAGTGATCCTTGATTGGTGCCACCCCGGTAGGGATCGAGATCAGGCAAAGGGATCGGTAGTCGGTTCTAGGAACGGGCCGGAGAGGACCCCGACGTTGGATTTTACTGTGGAGGAGGATGAGGTCATTGTCCTGGAGACGACCGAGGAGGATCTCGCGGAGCCGTCCCACGAGGAGACCATGGAGGATACCATTGAGGTTCTATCAGAGACCTTCTCCGAGTATGAGCCGACGGAGAATGCCGAGGACATCGAGGATTCCAGTAGCTCATCTTAGGATTCCAGTTCGTTGGCTTGAGCTTTTGGAGGCGACCCGACCATGTTTCTTTTGGATGTTGTGAGGGACTCTTTTGTGTACTACCCCGTTGCCCAGTTTGTTAGCGGATTTTAGTAGCTCCTTATCTGTATTAATAGATGGTTATTATGTATGACAGTATTGATGCTATCCAGGTCCCACTTAACTTATATTTTGTACGAAGGAGTTGTTTACTTATTACTTCCGCGTGCTTGCACATTATACCTCTCTCATCTTATTTGTGGATCTTGGGACCACGAGAGATACTTGGTTTGCTTGCAGGGAGTCGCGTGCTCGTGCTCGGGGCCCGGGGCGTGACATCACCGTCCGATTTGGTATCAGAGCAAGGTCAGCTCAATCCAAAGTTGATTGAGGACTGGAGTAATAAGGAGGATTAAGTTGGGACTTGGATGGATAGCGAGACCTTAAGAGACTTATTAAGATAAGGCATGGGGTGCATAACAGGTGACCTGGTACTTATGACTGGTGTTTGATCTTGGCAGGGTTGTGGTAAGACACGAGAGAGTTGAGTTCCCTGCTTAGGATTGAAGATCATTTCTAGATCTGGGCCTATTTGATGAATGAACGTGATTGGTTTTAGTGAATCACTGGAGTGAATGAAACTGAGATATGGCCATAGGCTATTTGTTGAAATGTTTCTAGAGTTTGTGGTGTGGAGTATTGTTGGATTATAACTGCTTATGTTAAGGGTTAGTTAGTGGCTCTGGGTTTGGATGAATGAGTGAGTTACTAACTCCTCGTTGAACTTGTGGTGGACCGAGTTCAGTAGAAAGAAGCAAGTATGAGCAACCTGTCTAGAAGGTTTGGAGGGCCAAGAGGCGGAGCCTCTAGCTCAAGGCCGCCCGTAGCAGAAGATCCAAGGATGGATGGTGTGCTGAGGGCATTGGAAAGAATTGGTGACTTGATCGATAGGCAGACCTAGGACCGGGATGCTGCAATCGCCCAAGCTGTAGGAGCTGCCATAGCTGCCGTCAATGCCAACAACGGTAACAATAGTGACAATGGAAGCTAGAATGAACATGGTCAGGGCAATGAAGCTGTGAATGCCCAAGAGGAAATCATTGTGGCCAGGTAGATGGGCCAGCTAGTGGAGCATTTCATAAAGTTGAAGCCGACTCAATTCGATGGAACTGGAGATCCTAAGCTAGCATCCAAGTGGATCGAGAAGTTAGAAAAAGCTTTTGGTGTGCTGAGGTGCACCGACGAGGAGAAGGTGTTGCTAGCAGTGTACCAGCTGGAAGGTACGACGAATGATTGGTGGGCTGCCACTAAGGACGGAGTCTTCCCTGAAGGGACAGTCTTGAATTGGGATGCCTTTAAGACGACGTTCAACGATAAATACTTCTCTGAGACGGCCAGGGAAAGGAAGTAGGTGGAATTCCTGTAGTTGCGTCAGAACCAACTGACGATAGATCAGCACGAGGCCGAGTTCTCGAGGCTATCAAGGTATGCACCTCGATCTGTAGAAGACCCTCAAGAGAAAGCAAGAAGATTTAGGGATGGTCTGAGGCCCGAGCTCCGTAGCCAGAGGATTGCCCTAAATCTGAGAACTTATAAGGAGATATACGAACGAGGCCAGATGATAGAATGGGACTTAAAAGAGAGGAATACCGCAACTGGATCGCGGTTTACACCATTCAGAGACAACCGCTAGATGGGCAAGATTCTGATGGCGGGCAACAGACGTTTCGTGCCTCCCGTGAGGAAAAGTATCGTGAAGCCGCTGAATCCCGCTAACTAGAGCTGCCGCATTTGTGGTAGGAGGCATGGAAATGGGCCATGCCCGGTAAGGACCGGGGTTTGTTTTAAGTGTGGTCAGCTGGGCCACCAGATAAGGACGTGCCCGAGCCAAGCTTCGACAAATCGATCTCAAGGGCAAAGATCGCAGGCTGGGCTGTCGACTGCTACTCCCCAGATCGAACATAATCGACCATTGACACAGGAAAGGGTATATACAGTAGCCCGCAGAGAGGCAGAGGAAGCACCAGGTGTGGTCACAGGTATGGTTTACTTGTATAACCAAGCTGCATACGCATTGTTTGACCCTGGTGCCACGCATTCATTCGTGTCTGCGCAGTTTGCTGAATTAGTGAGAATGAAATCGAAACCGTTGAACATAAATCTGCATGTTTCCACTCCATTAAAGGATAATATATTGGTTTCAATGGGTTGTGTTGGTTGTGAGATTGTGATTGGAGAGAGTAAAGAGAGTATTGACCTAGCTGTACTACCCATGTACGACTTTGACGTAATCATAGGAATGGATTGGTTGGGTACGCAGGGGGCAATAGTGGACTATGGTAGTAAGATAATTCGATTTTATCCGAGAGGCCGCCCTAGCTTTGAAATGATGGGAAGTTGAGGAGGAATCTCGATTCCCTGAGTCTCATCTCTGAAAGTGACCAAGTTGATGTCTGAAGGGTGTCAGGCATACTTAGTAGCAGTAATAAACACGACTACCAAAGAGCCAAAGTTAGAGAATATCCCGGTAGTATGTGAGTTTCCTGATGTATTTTCCCAAGAGTTGCCAGGGTTACCACCGGAACGGGAAATAGAATTTGTAATCGAGTTAACCCCTAGGACGGAACCGATCTCGAAGGCACCTTACAGGATGTCCCTATCGGAACTGAAAGAGTTAAAGGTGCAGATGTAAGAGCTGCTAGATAAAGGATTTATCCGACCGAGTGCTTCGCCGTGGGGAGCATAGGTGTTATTCATAAGGAAGAAGGATGGATCTTTGCGTTTATGCATCGACTATCGGCAACTGAACCAGGTAACGGTGAAGAACAAATATCCACTGCCGAACTTTGACGATCTGTTTGATCAGTTGCAACGAGCGGCGGTATTTTCGAAGATTGACTTGAGTACTGAGTATCACCAGTTGAGGATCAAGAAGGAAGACATACCCAAGACTGCCTTTAGGACGAGGTATGGTCATTATGAGTTTATGGTGATGCCGTTTGGTTTGACCAACGCTCCAGCTGCTTTTATGGACCTGATGCATGGAGTATTTAAGGAGTTTCTAGACAGATTTGTCATAGTCTTTATTGACGATATCTTGATTTACTCGAGGAGTAGTGCAGAACATGAAGAGCACCTAAGGATTGTACTAAAGACTCTGAGGGAGCATTCGCTCTATGCAAAGTTGAGTAAATGTGAGTTTTGGCTGAACAGGGTAGCATTTCTTGGTCATGTGGTGTCTAGACAAGGGATTGCAGTGGATCCTGCAAAGATCGAAGCGGTAACCAATTGGCCTAGGCCTACTACGGTCATTGAAGTTAGAAGTTTCTTGGGATTGGCAGGGTATTACAGACGTTTTGTGGAGAAGTTCTCATCCATAGCCATCCCATTGACGCGGTTGATGAAGAAGGAAACGAGATTTGAATGGACTAACAAGTGTGAGAGGAGTTTCCAAGAGCTCAAGCATAGATTGAAAACCGCGCCAGTGCTGACGATTCTATCAGGACCAGGAGGTTATAAGATATACAGCGACGCTTCGCTGAAAGTACTGGGCTGTGTGCTGATGCAGCATGGAAGAGTAGTAGCCTACGCGTCCAGGCAGTTAAAGTCACATGAGTTGAACTACCAAACTCGTGATCTGGAGTTAGCGGCAATTATATTTTCTTTGAAGATTTGGCGAAAGGTTTCAGATCTATACCGACCACCAGAACTTAAAGTACCTGTTTTCCCAGAAAAAGCTGAATATGAGGCAGCGTAGGTGGATGGAGCTGCTCAAGGACTATGATTGTGATATACTATATCACCCTGGGAAAGCAAACAGAGTAGCAGATGCACTGAATCGGAAGTCAAGCATCGCATGTCTGCTGGTGAAAGGTTGGTCGATGATTGAGGATTTGAGAGACTCTGAGTTCAGGTTAGAAGTCGATCAGTTGTCCAGTTTAATAGCTACGTTAAGGGTGGAACATGAGATGCAGGAAGGAATAAAGGCTTTACAGTCTATGGACCCAGAGATTCAGAAGATCCTTGAAATGGATGCGACAAAGAGAAAACCCGAGTTTCAAGTGTCTGAGGACGGAATTCTGAAGTTCCGAGGACGATTGTGCGTACCAAAGGATGAAGGACTCAGGGAAATGATTTTATCAGAGGCTCATAGGAGCAATTACAGCATCCACCCTAGAAGTACAAAAATGTATCAGAACTTGCGACAACACTTTTGGTGGAACGGGATGAAGGTGGACGTAGCAAGGTATGTGGCTAAGTATTTGACATGCTAGCAAGTGAAAGCGCAGCACTGTAAGCCTGGAGGACTATTACAACTACTGAAGATTCCGAAATGGAAGTGGGAGCATGTGACTATGGATTTTGTGATGGGACTCCCAAGGAGCCAGCGAGGTGAAGACTCTATATGGGTAGTCGTGGACAGATTGACCAAGTCCGCACATTTCATCCCGGTGCGAAAGGACTTCGCTGTGGATAAGTATGCAGAGTTGTACATGAGGCAGATAGTGAGGCTGCACGGAGTGCCTGTGACGATCACCTCGGATAGAGATCCCAAATTTACGTTAAACTTTTGGAAGAGCTTGCAAGATGCTATGGGAACCCGACTGCAGTTTAGCATAGCTTACCATCCACAGACGGACGGGCAGTCGGAAAGTACGATACAGATGCTTGAGGATATGCTGCGAGCATGCGTCATTGATTTTAAAGGTGGAAGGGAAGACTTGCTGCATTTGGTAGAGTTTGCTTATAATAATAGCTACCAGCAGAACATCCAGATGGCACCATTTGAAGCATTCTATGGAAGAGCCTGTAGAATCCCGATTTGCTGGGATGAGGTTGGAGAAAGAAGTATTACAGGCCAAGAATTGGTAGAGCAATCGGTGGAGGCAGTGAAAATAATTCGGGATAGACTGAGGACGGCATAGAGTCGTCAGAAAAGCTATGTAGATAAGCGGCGCAAGCCCTTGGAGTTTCAAGTGGGCGATCACGTCTTCCTCAAGGTATTGCCGATGAGAGGACTATCGCGATTCGGAAAGAAGGGGAAGTTGAGCCCAAGGTATGTAGGCCCATTTGAGATATTGGAGCGGATTGGAACCTTGGCCTACAGGCTTGCCTTGCCGCCTAATCTATCTCAGGTGCATAACATTTTCCACTGTCGATGTTGCGAAAGTATGAACTAGATCCGACACATGTGTCGGACTACGAAACCATAGAAGTGGACGACCGAGTGTCTTACGTGGAGAGGCCGATAAGGATCGAGGACTGAAAGGAGCAAATCCTCAGGAACAAGAAGATCCCACTGGTTAAGGTAATATGGGAGCACCATGGAACTGAAGGTGCCACGTGGGAGAATAAAGAGACGATGAGGCGACAACACCCCTATTTATTTGAGTAATTAAGTGTAATATAAATTTCGGGGACGAAATTTTTGTAAGGGAGGAAGAGTTGTGACATTCTGATTTCCAGTCAATTTCAGACTCATTAATGAGAAGTGAATCTAGAGATGTATTTTAGTCGTATTCCGCTCGAATTTGATCAATTCGAGTAGGCTGACCAAAAGGGAAAGGCTAACGCGAGACGAGGTACGTGGACCTAGGAAACTCGAATAGGAAATGACGCTTTGACCATAAGGATTGTCGAGGAGATTTTTAGAACCACAAAGAGGCCGATCTAAGAACGATTAAGGAATGCCTTGCGAGTGTCATACGATTGGAGTGCGGGTGACGCCGCTTAACCAATGTGTGATTTGCAAAATTTTCCTAAATTGGACAGTGACGATCGAGACCTTAGGGACTAGTGATAGACCCTCACAATTACATGACAACTAAAGTCTCCACGAATTGACGAGCCCTAAACGTGATATGAATCACGGGGTCAATACGCGTAATGTCTGCAAAAGCCGCTCATCGGTTCGGGATAGGCTGGAACCACGTTTGATAGAGAAAACCATCAGAAACGAGTCTTGAAAATTGAAAATGGAGAATCAAGAATTCCAACGTTATATTTGGATTGACCGTCGCCCTATCGAAGATAATTGGAACGAGAAAAACGACGTTCCGAACGTCGGGAGTGAAATTACCATTTTGCCCTCAAGCTTAAGCCTTGCCCATGCAAATAAGGAAGGGCATTTTGGACTTTATCCCTTCCCCCATATCTGCCAAAAACTAAGATGAATGGTGGCCATTGGATCAAGCATGATTGACATTAAGGACATGTATCAATGGATGGGCAAAAGAGTGGTCAAATCCACTATTCCATACCTACCAATCAACCTCTTTGACTCAAGCTTTGTATATAGCTTTTTCACTCTCTCTCCTTACTCACTTGATCGGCCATAGAACCCCCAAGAATCACCGACAGCTTCTTCTTCTTCTTCCTTGTTTTTTGCTCGCCGACGACCAGTCATTCCCTTGCTGTTCGGCCGTTCCGACACCACCTTCTGGCCACCACCTGGACTTCGGACGACCACACTAACCTAGCTGCACATCTTGCCGACCTCCTCGAATTGGAAGCGAGCCATTTGGACCACCGAGGAGCTCCGGCCAAGCGTTTTCTCGAAAGCCGACGGAATCTGACCCAATCTGAGGTGGGTTCTGTTTCTGACCCTTTAGGAGGCCGAAATGTTGGAATCTTGAGGTTAAATTTTATGGAGGTCTAGGAGACATGTATAAAAATCTGTGGTAAAAAGTTGAGAATGATTTGATGAAGTTTTGACCTCGAATCGATCTTGTAAACCTTGGACAGAAAACTGCCGGTACTGACCTTGGAAGATTCTGCAACTTTCGACGAGATTCCGGCAACGACGCGACTTCAAACTCATGGTGAAACCCTTAGACCCTTAGATAGACATGTTAAGAGGTAGGATAGTGCTTAAATAATGGATTGGGAGTTGAATTAGGGTTGGACAAGCTAGGTTTGCACAGAACCGAGGAGAACCGGTTCGGTTCTATGCAAGGCCGAACCTATGGGGCTGATGATGGTTGGTTTTGAGCCTCAAATTGGTAATTAAGGCATGCAAAGATGATGAGGATTATGTTATGGAGGTTATGGTCCATGAATTGAGGAATTGGACAAAGGAAGTTGATGAATTGATTGGAAATTTTAGGTTGCGCGGAGAGTTCGATTTTGGACCATTGGTGTCACGCCCCGCGCCCCGGGCACAAACACGCAATCATCCCTGCAAGCAAACAACAATGATCTCTCAGCGGTCCCAAGGATCCACCTATATATATAAAGAAAGGTCGAGAGATAAAATAATTTACATTAAGCTTACCGAAGCGATTCCCAACAAATCCCCGTACAATATGTATATACAGACAAAGTAGGACATGGATAGCATCATAAAAGTCATACATCAACACATGCAACCAACGACTACTAACTCCTTTAATTCATCAGGGCGACGGATAAGCATGCCAAAAAGATATCCACAAAATCCACCAGGGATGGGGTTAGGTCGCTAGTCAAAAAGTCAGATCGCCATCTGGAGTCGCCTAGGAAGAATTGTTGGAATCTCCGGTGTTCTCAGCCTCCTTTGACGACTCGTACTCAGAGAAAGTCTCCGACGGGACCTTTACAGAGTCCTCTATAGTCGCCTCCTGCAACGGCTCGGCTCGACCTCCATTCGTGGTCGCCTCCTGATCCGGCTCGGCTAGGTCTCCATCAGACAACTCCACCACGATGACCTCGTCCTCCGGCGGTGGTACAGAATACTCCGCTGTCGGCGTCCGCTCCGGGCCGTTCCTTGACCCAACCACCGATCCCTCGGGAAACTCTTGATCCGAGATCGTCTGACACTAGGGAGGTATGATGCCCTCAAGAACCTCATGGGGCTTCAGAGGCCCGACCTTCCTGTCCCCGTCCCTCCTAAACCATGCCTCAAACCTGTGAGGCTTCTAGTTTGGTTTGCCCTCGTCTACCCATACTATTGTACATTTTCTTACATAGATATTCCTCTGCTGCCTAGGATCTGTAAAGTAAGGTTTCCCCAAAAGGGGTGAGATACACATCTCAGTAAGAAAAACCTAACCCTAGGTCAGGTTGACCGTCCACTCAGGCAGTCGCGTCACTCAACAGGTCTCAACTCATGATCACACGCAGGTATAACAATCATAATTCGATAAACAACAATACACATAAGACAGGCATGCACTTATATTCTCATGTCACACACGAATGCACGTGAATACTCGGCCTGTCACTTCACCACATCTATCAACCTCTGCCTACCTCATTCTCTAGCCTGCGATTAGATCGCATCAGGCTCGGCCCTCGTAAACGCATCAGACCGTCATCGGTGACCCGCGTAAACGCATCAGGTCCCGTCTCATCTCCAGGCAGGGTTTGTGAGCTCATATTTTGTCTCGCGATTAAATCGCATCAGGACTGTGGCTATCTCAACCCCGCGACTTCGTCGCATCAGGGCGCCACCTAATCACAATTCAACCCACGACCTCGTCGCATCAGGGTCTCAACCTTCCGCCCCGCGTCTCACACGTCTCAGGGCCTCGCCATGTCATGCCACACTCATAATTCATGCCATGATCTCTATCCTTTACACACACAATGTCAATTGCATTTCAAGTATAATTCACAATCTCATGGCATGCAAAGTAAATAAATTGTTATCCAAACATGACATGCAATTCCAATGCAAGTCAAGGCACACATGAACTCCTTAATTAATCCTAAGACATGCTAAGACTCATTACTTCTGAAATATGCCCATTAATCGATCAATTTCACACTCGACTTACCCAATCGAGTCCAATCCCCCTAGCCTTGATTTAGGAAATTCCTTACCTTTGCTTAGCAACACAAATTACTCCTCTTTGAGCCTCCTAGGATTCGGCCAACCCAAGTCCAAAGCCGATTTGTCGCGCAACCTAGGATAATCAATCAATTTGTCAAATTTCAAGTCCAATTCCTCAATTCATCCATCCAAATCACCCATAACATACTCCTCATCATCTCTTCACATCATACACACCAAATTACAACACAAATCCAGCATATCCAGCCACCCACGGAATCGGTTTGGCCTGGCATTGAACCGGTTCCATTCGGTTCTATTCATGCTGGGTCCAACCGGTCCTAATCTACCTCAAATTCATCAATTCTACACCATTCTATCCCTTATATTGTCTACCTAAGGGTTTGGAGTGCTCATCAAGAGGTTCAAGCCGCGTGGTTGCCGAAAAGTCGTCGGAACTCGCCGGATCGTCCAAGCATAGAATACCGGCAGTTTCTGGGCAAAATGTTCAAGGCCGGTTCGTGGTTAAAAACTTATCAAATAAATTCCTAATTTTTACCACAGAACCATCTATATGTCTACTTAATCTCCACCAAATTTGAGCCTTAAAATCCAAGATTTCGGATGTCAAAAGGGGAGGGAACCGAGCCTACCTCAAACTAGAGCAGAATCTATCGGCTTGTGAGAGAATGCTTGCCCTGAACTCCACAGTACTCCAAATGGCCTGATTCCAATTGAAGGACGTCGGCAAGACGTGGGGCTTTGCTGTGGTGGTCAGTCGACGATCGGTACACGGCCGGAAGGGGCGGTCAAACCGGCTGAACGGGCAGGTGGCTGCTGGTCGGGCGAGACAGAACTGAAGGAGGAAGAAGATGGAGGAGTTGCTCGGTTCTTTGGGGGGTTGAAATGGCCAAATGGTAGAGTGAGAGAGAGAGGAGAGAGATAGCTTTTGTTATCCCAAAAATTTTGGTCAATTGAGTTGATGGGTAGGTGGCATTTAATGTGAGATGATCTACCACCTTTGGATGCTTGACACTTGGCAATTGTTCTTACCAAGGAGATCCAATGGCTCCTTTTGGTCCTTGTGTTTTCGGCAGCTTGGGGGGGGAGAATGTCCATTTTGTCCTTCCTTCAATTATAGAAATAAAATTCTAGGCTTGAGGGGCAAAACGGTCATTTTACCCCCGACGTTCCGAACGTCGTTTTTCTCGATTCTGATTTCTTCTATAGGGTGACGATCAATCCAAATGACGTTGGAATTCTTGATTTTCCATTTCAAACTTTTCAGGACTCGTTTCTGATCGTTTCTCCTATCAGACGTGATTCCAGCCTATCTCGAACCGATAGGCGGCTTTTGTAGACCATACGCGTATCGACCCCATGATTCTCATCACGTTTAGGGCTTGTTAATCTATGGCGGCTTTGGTTGTCATGTAATCATGAGGGTTTATCACTAGTCCCTATGGTCTCGATCATCACAGTCCGATTTAGGATAATTTTGCAAATCGTACGTTGGTTAAACGGCACCACCACGCTCCAATCATATGATGCTCGCATGGTAACCCTTAATCGTTCTTAGATCGGCCTTTTGGTGGTTCTAAATATCCCCTCAATAATCCTTATGGTCAAAGAGTCATTTCTTATCCGAGTCGCCTAGGTCCACGTACCTCGTTTCGCGTTAGCCTTTCCCTTTTGGTCAGTCTACTCAAATTGATCAGATTTGAGCGGAATACAATTGGAATACATTGCTTGATATACATAAACTTCTCATTACAAAGTCTGAAGTTAATTGAAAATCAGAATGTCACAATTGGGGGCCGAAACTTTGAGGGCTCAAGAAGAGAAATTGTGTTATCAAATTCAAGGTAAGGGAATCCTAAACTTAGGATAGGAAGATTGGACTCGATTGGGTGAGTCGAGCGATGGATTGATTGATTGGTGAGAGATTCACTGGTGAATGTTCTTGGTGTACCCTAAGTTGTTATAGGGGATTAAGGTGTGTAAATGCTTGTGCTTGAATTATCTGCCATGTGTGTGTGTCACTTGATCGTCTTGCATGCCATGAGTCTTTGAATTGTGCCTGAATTGCACACGTCGTCATGTATGGGAAACGAATTTAAAATCATGGCATGAGTGTGACATGGCGAGACCCTGATACGTATGAGATGCGGGATGAGGTGGATGATACCCTGAGGTGCGGGGTTGGAATGGTGTGGTGCCCTGATGCGATCTAATCGAGGGGTTGTGAAAAGGCCACGGTCCTGATGCGTTTACGCGGGACGGAGATATAAGGTGCTGATAATGGCCTTGAGTATCATTGAAACCTGACACGTTTACGCGGGTTGTCAATGACGGTCTGATGCGTTTACGCGGACCGAACCTGATGCGATCTAATCGCGGACATGAGAATGAGGCCAGCGAGAAATGGTGGATGTGGTGATGTGGCAAAGCGAGTGTGCATATCATCTGAGTATGTTATGATGCCATATTTGCGTGTATGCCACCTATGTGTTGTTGTCTGTACTTGCATTTACTTGATATGTCTGTGAGCTTGAATGACTGGGTTTACGACTACCTGAGTGGACAATCGGTCTAACTTAGGGTTAGGACTCTTTTACTGAGATGTGTATCTCACCCCTTTTGGGGACCCTTCCTTTACAGATTCTAGGCCTTGACTATGTGGCCTATTCGTTTTGGGAGACCCTAAGGAGATGACCGTGTATTTTGATGAGTTGCCTGACGATCAGGGGACTATATATGTGAGAAAGTGTATAGTGGTGTGGGTTGACGAGGGTAGTACAGACTGGAAGCCTCATAGGTATGAGGCGTGGTTTAAGAAAGTTGGGGACAAGTCTACTGGGTCGCTGAAGCCTCATGAGATGCCCCAGGGAGTGATTCCTGATTGATGCCACCCCGGTAGGGACCAGGATCAGGCAGAGGGATCGGTAGTCGGTTCTAAGAACGGGCCGGAGAGGACCCCGACGCTGGATTTTACTATGGAGGAGGATGAGGTCATTGTCCTGAAGGCGGCTGAGGAGGATCTCGCAGAGCTGTCTCACGAGGAGACCATGGAGGATACCATTGAGGTTCCATTAGAGACCTTCTCCGAGTATGAGCCGATGGAGAATGCTGAGGACACCGAGGATTCCAGTAGCTCATCTTAGGATTCCAGTTCGTTGGCTTGAGCTTTTGGAGGCGACTCGACCCTGTTTCTTTTGGATGTTGTGAGGGACTCTTTTGTGTACTTCCCTGTTGCCTAGTTTGTTAGCGGATTTTAGTAGCTCCATATCTGTATTAATAGATGGTTATTATGTATGACAGTGCTGATGCTATCCAGGTCCCACTTAACTTATATTTTGTACGGAGTAGTTGTTTACTTATTGCTTTCGCGTGCTTGTATATTATACCTCTCTCGTCTTATTTATGGATCTTGGGACCACGAGAGATACTTGGTTTGCTTGCAGGGAATCGCGTGCTCGTGCCCGGGGCGCGGGGCGTGACAGTTTTGTTTTGATAATGAGGAAATATGGAGTTTAAGAAACTGTTGAAAGAGATTTCGAATCACCTATGGTCGTTCAACATCAATGCCATGATAAATGGGTGACCATCATGAAAGTCTTAGTCGATGGTGGTTCGACACTAAATCTCATCTCGTACAGATTCTTCAAGAAGATAGGAAGGACTGATGATGAGATTATCCCGTCGAACATTTAATTATCGGATTTCACCGGGGAAATCACCAAAGTCAAATGGATATATATTGCAAATCTGTCTGTGGGATCAAAAACGTGGAGGGCATCTTCCTGTGTTGTAGATGTTGATGGCTCGTACAATTTACTTCTGAGAAGATATTGGATCCATGGTAACTAGTGTGTCCCTTCGACGTTACATCATATGCTAGCATCTTGGAACGAGGATAAGGTAGAGTATGTGAAGGCTAATCCTCAAACCTGTGTTACGTAGACTTGGATATCCGATTGAGACAAGGTCATGCCAGACGATTGCTTACGCATCTTCAAGTCCTCTGAGGTTGATTCAAGGTATATTGCATTCTACTGTTTCGACAAGGGAAACATCGAGTGGGTGCCTAGGAACGAGTCGACGGTACAACTCAATGAGTTTATTGATGGAGGATCTGCAATTGTCACAATATCTCATTGAGAGGTATGCGGTCTGTAAGGCCGAACAAGCCGAGCAAGCAAATGAGATAGTTGATGGTATTCTGGACTTCGAAGAGTCTCGATCAAGGAAAACGACAAGGTGATTCAAGCCCAAGACCCATTAGAAGAAGTGGACCTTGGCGACGAAGCTTGTCCACGACCAACGTATATAAGCAAATTGCTGGATCAACATTACAAGATCTAATTGGTAAATTTGCCGAAGAAGTACAAAGATTACTTTGCTTGGAATTATCATGAGATGCTGGTCTAGCAAGGAATGTGGTGAACATTGGTTACCAATCAAAAAAGGGTTTCAACCACATCAACAGGCTCCAAGAAGGTTTGTCTCAAAGGTAATCCAGAAAATTAAAGATGAAATCAAGTGTTTGCTATATGCTAGGTTCATAAGAACTGTCACGCCCCGACACCAGTGGGCATGCCAACATCCCACACAGCCGACAAGACAAATAAGATAACCCAGGATCCAACGGCTAACCTCGTAGAGCGTGATATGGTAAGCACATGCAGAACGGAAAACAAAACCACAAACACAAAAACAAACATAAGGTGACATAGGACTTAGAACAAACACACATCGTCTTACAAATAAAAGGGTATAGTACAACAAAAGATAAAAGGGCTCAGAGGAAGGCACTATAGGACCACAAAAGAAACTCCCAAAAATAAATTCATAAACTAGACAGACTCGTCTTCATCTTCCTCCTCTTCCTCTTCTTCTTCTTCGGGGCACCTTCAGGGTTTTGGGTTTGAAAATGTTGGTCCCACGACGGGGTGAGATAACAATCTCAGTAAGTTAACCTTAACCCTAAGATAGACTATTGGTACTTCCAGGCTTGTTTGAAAAATATGCAAGTTTTGGAAAACACTTTTCACACGTGACATTCAAGCAATTGATATAACAAGGCAATTCAGGCATATCAGGCAATCGGGCTCATGTCTTTCACACTTTCACTTTTCAATACGTATTTTTCAAGCCATACAGGCATCATAGACATTCCATGCACTCCAGGCATTCCAGGCACTCTAGCCAATTCCTAGCATTTCAATCACATAGACTCGGAAACACATCACGATAATGTTTCAGTCTTTTATCTTCTTTACGCCCACCAAGGGCCGCCCTCCTTGGGCCGCGAGATGATTCAGTCAATCACATGACCCTCGACGTCTTATCAAGATGATTCGGTCATCATGACTCTCGCTGCGAGATGATTCGATCTCTATAGCGACTCTCGACACTTCGCATCATCGAGATGATTTGGTCGACTATAGGACTCTCACGTCCGGACGTAGAGATGATTCGGTCACTACTTGACTCTCGATTCTTACAGCCTTCGAGATGATTCGGTCAAGGTAAGACTCTCTAGCCGCACGAACTTGTCAGGTCAATCGGGATCAAACACCCGTGGCGCAATGCATTGGCCATAAAACATACTTGTGAACCTTCTCATTAATCTTATTTTCACATTCTCAAGCAAACTCATTCCATCGCTATTCAAGGCACACCATTCAAGCACGTTAGGTTCATCAACTCAAGCATGCCATTCGGCCACTAACATCACATGTCATCCCTCATCAAGCAATTGAACCATCAAATGCACTAACAAGTATCAAAGCACTCGATTAAACCAAATAAATCGATGCACATCAGAATTCACTCATGGCACCTCATCAACCAGCATGCATAGATTTAATTCAATATTTTTAGACATGCTAAAGAGTCATTCAATCAAGACAAATCATCCAAAACCTCAATTCATTAAAACTGCCCAATTCAAGACCCTACAACCAGGTTCAGTCTCTCGAAACCTGACATTTTTCTACTGACTTTGTGACATTCTGATTTCCAGTCGATTTCAGACTCATTAATGAGAAGTAAATCTGGAGACGTATTTCAGTCGTATCTTGCTCGAATCTGATCAATTCGAGTAGGTTGACCAAAAGGGAAAGGCTAACGCGAGATGAAGTACATGGACCTAAGGAACTCGAATAAGAAATGATGCTTTGACCATAAGAATTGTCGAAGGGATATTTAGAACCACAAAAAAAGGCCGATCTAAGAACGATAAAGAAAAGGAATGCCTTGTGAGTGTCATAGGACTGGAGCGCGGGTGATGTCGCTTAACCAACGTATGATTTGCAAAATTTTCCTAAATCGAACAGTGACGATTGAGACCATAAGGACTAGTGATAGACCCTCACAATTACATAGCAACCAAAGTTGCCACGAATTGATGAGCCCTAAACGTGACATGAATCACGGGGTCGATACGTGTCATGTCTGCAAAAGCTGCCCGTCGATTCGGGATAGGCTGGAACCACGTCTGATAGAGAAAACCATCAGAAACGAGTCTTGAAAATTAAAAATGGAGAATCAAGAATTCCAACATTATATTCGGATTGGCCGTCACCCTATCGAAGATTATTGGAACGAGAAAAACGGCGTTCCGAACGTCGGGGGGGTGAAATTACCATTTTGCCCCTCAAGCTGAAGCTTTGCCCATGCAAATAAGGAAGGGCATTTTGGTCTTTATCCCTCCCTCAAGACTGTCGAAAAAGTGGGGAAATGGTGGCCATTGGATCAAGCATGGATGACATGTGGGACAAGTGTCAAGAGATGGATTAAAGAGTGATCAAGTCCACTATTTCCTACCTATCATTCCACTCTTTGACTTTGAGCCTTGTGTATACACCTCTCACTCTCTCTCTCTCCTCTCATTTGGCCGGTCACCACCTCATCTTCACTGAAAACTCTTCTTCTTCCTTCTTTCTTCACTGCTCGCCGGTGACAGTTTCTGGAGCTGCCGTTTGCCGCCGTTGACGCCACCCTCCGGCGACCACCTACCAGCGCGACGACCACATCTTCTTAGCTCAACATCTTGCCGACCTCCTTGAACTAGAAGCAAGCCGTTTGGACCACTGAGGAGCTCCGGCCAAGCGTTTTTCCGGGAGTCGACGAAAACTGATCCAATCTGAGGTAGGTGATGTTTCTAACCCCTTAGGAGGCCGAAATATTGGAATCTTGAGGTCAAATTTTTTGTAAATCTAGGCGACATGTATATCAATTTGTGGTAAAAAGTTGAGAATGATTTGATGAAATTTTGACCTCGAATGGGTCTTACGAACCTTGGATAGAAAATTGCCGGTTACTGACCTTGAAGATCCGGTAACTTCCGACGATATTCTGGCGACGACTCGATTCAAACCCACGGTGAGACCCATAGACCCTTAGATAGACATGTTAAGAGGTAGGTTAGTGAGTAAATGATGAATTTGGCGAAGATTTAGGACCGATTGTGCTTGGTTTGCACAGAACCGAAAAGGATCGATTTGGTTCTATGCAAGACCGAATCTGTTGGGGTTGAGGGCTGATGATTTTGAGTCTCAAATTGGTGATTTAGACATGCAAGGATGATGGGGACTATGTTATGGAGGTTTGTGGTTCATGGATTGAGGAATTGGACAAAGGAAATTGACGAATTGGTTGAAATTCCTAGGTTGCGCGGTGAGTTCGGCCTTGGACCCTTGAAGCCGAAAATTTTGGGGGCTCAAGAAGAGAAAATTGTGATATCAAATTCAAGGTAAGGGAATCCTAAACTTAGGATAGGAAGATTGGACTCATTTAGGTGAGTCGGACGATAGTTTGATTGATTTGTGAGGGATTTCAAGATGATTGATACTCGTGTATGCTAGAAGAGTTTAGATGATTCAATTGTTTGATTATGCTTGTGCCCTGAGTAAATTGCCACATTTGATTATGCATTTGAATTGCCTTGCATGCCATGGATGCATTGTTAATGCATGAGTTGCACTTGACCTTGTGTGCATGAGTTGTGATGGTGGCATGGCGGAGGCGAGGTGAGACCCTGATGCGTACGAGACGTGAGGTGATGTGGTTGATACCCTGAGGCGCTGAGGCGCGGGGTAGAGGTTGTTTGGCACCCTGATGCGATCTAATCGCGGGGTTCAGATGGCCACGGTCCTGATGCGATCTAATCGCGGGACGGAGATATGAGGTGCCGATATTGGCTTGGAGAATCATTGAAACCTGATGCGTTTACGCGGGTTGTCAATGACGGTTTGATGCGTTTACGCAGACCGAGCCTGATGCGATCTAATCGTGGGCATGAGAATGAGGCAGGCAAGAAGAGATGGTTATGGTGAAGTGGTAGGACGAGGTGTGCATGATCGTCTGAGTGTGATATGATGTCATAGCTGCATGCCTGTCATCTGTGTGTCGTCACCTTTATTTGTATGTGCCTGTGTGATTATGAGTTTAGAATTTTGGGGTAGATGACAGTCTGAATGGATGGTCGACCTAACCTAGGGTTAGGACTCTTTTATTGAGATGTGTATCTCACCCCTTTGGGGACCTTCATTTTTACAGATCCTAGGCCTTGACTATGTGGCCTATTCGCTTTGGAGACCCCAAGGAGATGACCGTGTATTTTGATGAGTTCCCTGACGGTCAGGGAATCATATATGTAAGGAAGTGTACTGTTGTCTGGGTGGACGAGGGTAGTACGGACTGGAAGCCTCATCGGTATGAGGCTTGGTTTAGGAAGGTCGGGGATGGGTCGACTGGGCCATTAAAGCCCCATGAGATGCCCTAGGGAGTGTTCCCTGATTGGTGCCACCTCGGTAGGGACCAGGATCAGGTAGAGGGATCAGTAGTCGGTTTTAGAAACGGACCGGAGAGGACCCCGACTCTGGAGTTTATCGAGGATGAGGTATTGCGCTGGAGGCGACCAAAGAGGATCTCACGGAGTCGTCGTATGAGGAGACCATGGAGGATGCCATTGAGGTTCGCTCCGAGACGTCCTCAGAGTATGAGCCAACGGAGGATGCTGAGGACACCGAGGACTCTAGCAGCTCTTCCTAGGAGATTCTAGTTTGTGGCTTGATGTTTTGTGGCGACCTTGACCATGGTTATTTTGGATTTTGTTGATGATCCATTTTGTATGCTCACCCCGTCACCCCCTTGCTTATCAGATTTAGTGGTTATGTACTGGTATGAACAAATGGATGTTATGTACGACAGTTTTATGCTATCTAGGTCCCACTTAACTTATATTTTATACGGAGGAGTTATCTCATTGCCGCTTCCGCATGCTTTGCACATATAAATTTATTACGTCTCTCGTCTTAATTGTGGATCTTGGGACGACGAGATATATTGGGTTTGCTTGTAGGGAGTCGCGTGCTCGTGCTTGGAGCGCGGGGCGTGACATCCCTCGTTTGATTTGGTATCAGAGCAAGGTCAGCTCGATCCAAAGATGATTGAAGACTGGAGTGATAAGGAGGATTAAGTTGGGATAAGGATGGATAGCGAGACTTTAGGAGACTGGTTAAGATAAGGCCTGGGGTGTATGGTGTGTGACCTGGTACTTATGGTTGGTGTTTGATCTTGGCAAGGTTGTGGTGATGCATGAGGATTAAGTTTCTTGCTTAGAGTTGAAGGTCATTTTGGACCTTGGCCTGCTTAATGAATGAGTATGCTTGGTTTTAGTAAACCGTTGGAGTGAACGGAACCGAGGAATGACCATGGGCTATTTGCTGAAATGTTTCTGGAGTTTGTTGAATGGAGTATTGCTTTGTTGTAACTATTTCGGTTAAGGAATAGTTAGTGGCTCTAGGTTTGGATGAATGAGTGAGTTACTAACTTCTTGCTGAACTTGTGATGGACCAGGTTCAGTAGAAAAAGCAAGGATGAGCAACCTGTCTAGAAGGTCTAGAAGGTCAAGTGGCGGAGCCTCTAGCTCGAGGCCACCTGTTGCAGAAGATCCAAGAATGGATGGCGTACTGAGGGCACTGGAGAGAATTGGTAACCTTATTGACAGGCAGACCCAAGATCGGGATGCTGCCATAACCCAGGCAGTAGGAGCTGCCATAGCCACCGTCAACGCCAACAATGACAACAATGGTGCCAATGAAAATCAGAATGAACATGACCAAGGTAATGAAGCTGTGAATGCCCAAGAGGAAATCGTCGTGGCTAGATAGATGGGCCAACTAGTGGAGCAGTTCATAAAGCTGAAGTCGACACAGTTCGATGGGACTGGAGATCCCGAGCTAACACCTTGATGGATTGAGAAGTTAGAGAAAGCGTTTGGTTTGCTGAGATGCACAGACGAAGAGAAGGTTCTGCTAGCAGTGTACTAGTTGGAGGGTACAACAAATGATTGGTGGGCTGCCACCAAGAATGAAGTCTTCCCTGAAGGGACAGCCTTGAACTGGGATGCCTTTAAGACGACGTTCAATGACAAGTACTTCTCTAGGACGGCTAGGGAAAGGAAGCAGGTGGAATTCCTGCAGTTGCGCCAGAATTAGCTGACGATAAATCCGTACGAGGCCGAGTTCTCGAGGTTTTCGAGGTATGCACCTCGATCTGTAGAGGATCCTCAAGAGAAAACAAGGAAGTTTAGGGATGGTCTGAAGCTCGAGCTTCGTAGTCAGATGATTGCTCTAAATCTGAGGACCTATAAGGAGATCTACGAACGGGGCCAGATGATAGAACGGGACGAGATGATAGAACGGGACGTGAAAGAGAGAAACACTGCAACTGGATCGTGGTTCACATCATTTAAAGATAACCGTCGGATGGACAAGAGGCCGATGACGGGCAATAGGCATTTTGTGCCTCCCGTAAGGAAAAATATCGTGAAGCCGCCAAATCCCACAAACTGGAGCTGCCGCCTTTGTGGTAGGAGGCATGGGAATGGGCCATGCTCGGTAAGGACCGGGGCTTGTTTTAAGTGTGGTCAGCTGGGCCACTAGATGAGGACGTGCCCGAGTCAAGCTCCGACAAATCGACCTCAAGGGCAGAGATCGCAGGCTGGGCCGTCGACTGCAACTCCCTAGATCGAGCAGAATTGACCATCGGCACAGGGAAGGATATATGCAGAAGCCCGCAGAGTGGCAGAGGAAGCACTAGGTGTGGTCACAGGTATGGTTTACTTGTGCAACCAAGCTGCATACGCATTGTTTGACCCTGGTGCCACACATTCATTTGTGTCCGTACAGTTTGCTAATTTGGTGGGTATGAAATTAAAACCGTTGAATATAATCCTGCGTGTTGCCACTCCGTTAAAGGATAATATATTGGTTTCGTTGGGCTGTGCTGGTTGTGAGATTGTGATTGGAAGGAGTAAAGAGAGTATTGACCTAGCTGTATTACCCATGTATGATTTTGACGTAATCATAAGAATGGACTGGTTGGGTAAGCAGGGGGCAATAGTGGACTGTAGTAGTAAGATAATTCGGTTTTATCCGAGAGGCCGCCCTAGCTTTGAATTGATGGGAAGTCGAGGAGGAATCTCGATTCCCTTAATCTCATCTCTGGAGGTGACTAAGTTGACGTCTAAAGGGTGTCAGGCATCCTTAGTGGCAGTAATGGACACGACTACCGAATAGCCGAAGTTAGAGAGTATCCCAGTAGTGCGTGAATTTCCTGATGTGTTTTCCCAAGAGTTGCTAGGGTTACCACCGGAACGGGAAATAGAATTTGTAATCGAGTTAGCCCCTGGGACAGAACCAATCTCGAAAGCACCTTACAGGATGTCCCTGTCAGAACTGAAGGAGTTAAAGGTGCAGATGCAATAGCTGCCAGATAAGGGATTTATTCGACCAAGTGCTTCGCCGTGGAGAGCGTCAGTGCTATTCGTAAGGAAGAAGGATGGGTCTTTGCGTTTATGCATTGACTATCAGCAGCTGAACCAGGTAACGGTGAAGAACAATACCCACTGCCGAGGATTGATGATCTGTTTGATCAGTTGCAAGGAGCGGCAGTATTTTCAAAGATTGACTTGAGAACTGGGTATCACCAACTGAGGATCAAGAAGGAAGACATAGCTAAGACTGCTTTCAGGACGAGGTATGGTCATTATGAGTTTACGGTGATGCCGTTTGGATTGACCAACGCTGCAACTGCTTTTATGGACCTGATGCAAAGAGTATTTAAGGAATTTCTGGACAGATTCGTCATAGTCTTCATTGACGATATCTTGATTTACTCGAGGAGTGGTACAGAACATGAGGAGCACTTGAGAATTGCACTGCAGATCCTGAGGGAGCATGCGCTCTATGCAAAGTTGAGTAAATGTGAGTTCTGGCTGAATAGGGTAGCATTTCTTGGTCATGTGGTATCGGGCGAAGGAATCGCAGTGGATCCTGCGAAGATCAAGGCTATAACCAATTGGCCTAGGCCTACTACGGTCACTGAAGTCGGAAGTTTCTTGGGACTGGCAGGATACTACGGGCGTTTTGTGGAGAAATTCTCATTCATAGCCATCCCATTGACGTGGTTGACGAAGAAGGAAACAAGGTTTGAATGGATAGACAAATGTGAGAGGAGTTTCCAAGAACTCAAACATAGATTGACAACCGCGCCAGTACTGACAATTCCATCAGGACCAGGAGGTTATGAGATATACAGCGATGCCTCGTTGAAAGGATTGGGCTGTGTATTGATGCAACACGAAAGAGTAGTGGCCTACGCATCCAGACAGTTGAGGCCACACGAAATGAACTACCCAACTCATGACTTGGAGTTAGCGGCGATTGTATTTGCTCTGAAGATTTGGAGACATTACCTATGTGGCGAAAGATTTCAAATTTATACCGACCACCAGAGCTTAAAGTATCTGTTTTCCCAGAAGAAACTAAGCATGAGGCAGCGTAGGTAGATGGAGCTGCTCAAGGATTATGATTGTGATATACTATATCACCCTGGGAAGGCAAACAGAGTAGCAGATGCGCTGAGTCGGAAGTCAAGCATCGCATGTCTGCTGGTGAAAGGTTGGTCGATGATTGAGGATTTGAGATACTCCGAGTTCAGATTAGAAGTCGATCAGTTGTTCAGTTTGATAGCTACGTTGAGGGTGGAACCTGAGGTCCAGGAAGGAATAAAGGCCCTACAGTCTATAGACCCAGATATTCAGAAGATCCTTGAGATGGATGTGACAAAGAGAAAACCCGAGTTTCAGGTGTCTGAGGACGGAATTTTGAAGTTTCGAGGACGATTGTGCGTGCTAAAGGATGAAGGACTTAGGGAAAGGATTTTATCATAGGCTCATAGGAGCAATTATAGCATCCATCTTGGAAGTACGAAAATGTATCAGAACTTGCGACGGCACTATTGGTGGAACGGGATGAAGGTGGACGTAACAAGGTATGTGGCTAAGTGTTTGATGTACCGGCAAGTGAAAGCGTAGCATGGTAAGCCTGGAGGACTATTACAACTACTGGAGATTCCGGAATGGAATTGGGATCATATAACTATGGATTTTGTAATGGGACTTCCAAGGAGCCAGCGAGGTCATGACTCTATATGGGTAGTTGTGGACAGATTAACCAAGTCCGCACATTTCATCCCAGCATGAAAGGACTGTGCTATGGATAGGTATGCAGAGCTATACATGAGATAGATGATGAGGCTCCATGGAGTGCCTATGACGATCACCTCGGATAGAGATCCCAAATTCACGGCTAAATTTTTGGAAGAGTCTGCAAGGTGCTATGGGAACCCGACTGCAGTTTAGTACGGCGTACCATCCATAGACAGACGGATAGTCGGAAAGGACGATACAGACACTTGAGGACATGTTGCGAGCATGCGTCATAGATTTTAAAGGTGGATGGGAAGACCAGCTGCATTTGGTAGAGTTTGCTTATAATAATAGCTACCAGCAGAGTATCCAGATGGCACCATTCGAGGCACTTTATGGAGGAGTCTGCAGAACCTCGATTTGCTGGGATGAGGTTGGAGAAAGAAGAATCACAGGCCTAGAATTGGTGGAGCAATCGGTGGAAACAGTGAAGATAATTTGGGATAGACTGAGGACGGCACAGAGTTGTTAGAAGAGCTACGCGGATAAGCGGCTCAAACCCTTGGAGTTTCAAGTGGGCGATCATGTCTTCCTCAACGTGTCATCGATGAGAGGGTTATCGCGTTTTGGAAGAAAGGGGAAGCTGAGTCTAAGGTATGTAGGCCCATTTGAGATACTGGAGCGGATTGGAACCTTGGCCTACACGCTTGTCTTGCCACCTAATCTATCCCAGGTGCATAATGTATTCCACGTGTTGATGCTGCGAAAGTATGAACCAGATCCGACACATGTGTTGGACTACGAAGCCATAGAAGTGGACGACCGAGTGTCTTACGTGGAGAGGCCGATAAGGATTGAGGACCGGAAGAAGCACATCCTTAGGAACAAGAAGATCCTACTGGTCAAGGTAATATGGGAGCACCATGGAACCGAAGGTGCAATGTGGGAGAATGAAGAGACGATGAGGCGACAATTCCCCCATTTATTTGAGTAATTAAGTGTAATGTAAATTTCGGGGACGAAATTTTTGTAAGGGGGAAGAGTTGTGACATTTTGATTTTCAGTCGATTTCAGACTCATTAATGAGAAGTAAATATGGAGACGTATTTCAGTCGTATCTCGCTCGAATCTGATCAATTCGAGTAGGCTGACCAAAAGGGAAAGGCCAACGCGAGACGAGGTATGTGAACCTAGGGAACTCGAATAAGAAATGACGTTTTGACCATAAGGATTTTCGAGGGGATATTTAGAACCACAAAAAAGGCCGATCTAAGAACAATTAAGGAATGCCTTGCGCGTGTCATACAATTGGAGCGCGGGTGATGCCGCTTAACCAACATATGATTTGCAAAATTTTCTTAAATTGGACAGTGACGATCGAGAACATAGGGACCAGTGATAGACCCTCACAATTACATGATAACCAAAGTCACCATGAGTTGACGAGCCCTAAACGTGACATGAATCACGAGGTCGATACGCGTCATGTCTGCAAAAGCCGCCCGTCGGTTCGGGATAGGTTGGAACCACGTCTGATAGAGAAAATCATCAGAAACGAGTCTTGAAAATTGAAAATGGAGAATCAAGAATTCCAACATTATATTTGGATTGGCCGTCGCCCTATCGAAGATTATTGGAACGAGAAAAATGACGTTCCGGACGTCGGGGGGTGAAATTACTATTTTGCCCCTCAAGCTAAAGTCTTACCCATGCAAATAAGGATGGGCATTTTGGTCTTTTTTCCTCCCCCAAGACTGTTGAAAAAGTGGAGAAATGATGGCCATTGGATCAAGCATGAATGACATGTGGGACAAGTGTCAAGAGATGGATTAAAGAGTGGTCAAGTCCACTATTCCCTACCTACCATTCCACTCTTTGACTTTGAGCCTTGTATATACACCTCTCCCTCTCTCTCTCACCTCTCATTTGGCCGGTTACCACTTCATCTTCACCAAAACCACTTCTTCTTCCTTCTTTCTTCACTGTTCGCCGGCGACAGTTTCTGGAGCTGCCATTCGCCGCCGCTGATGCCATCCTTTGGCGACCACCTGCCAGCGCGCCGACCACACCCCTCTTATCTCAACATCCTACTGACCTCCTCGAATTGGAAGCAAGCCGTTTGGACCATCGAGGAGCTCCGGTCAAGCGTTTTCCCGGGAGTCAACGAAAACTGATCCAATCTAAGGTAGGTGATGTTTCTGACCCCTTAGGAGGCCAAAATGTTGGAATCTTGCGGTCAAATTTTGTGGAGGTCTAGGAGACATGTATATCAATCTGTGGTAAAAATTTGAGAATTATTTGATGAAGTTTTGATCTTGAATGGGTCTTGTGAACCTTGGACAGAAAATTGCCAGTTACTGACCTTGAAGATCCGGCAACTTTCGACGGGATTCCGGCGACGACTCGACTTCAAACCCATGGTGAGACCCTTAGACCCTTAGACCCTTAGATAGACATGTTAAGAGGTAGGTTAGTGAGTAAATGATGGATTTGGCAAAGATTTAGGACCGGTTGTGCTCAGTTTGCCCAGAATCGAAAAGGACCGGTTTGGTTCTGTGCAAGACCGAATCTGTTGGGGTTAAGGGCTGATGATTTTGAGTCTCAAATTGGTGATTTAGACATGCTAGGATGATGGGGACTATGTTATGGAGGTTTGTAGTTCACGGATTGAGGAATTAGACAAAGGAAATTGACGAATTGGTTGAAATTTCTAGGTTGCGCGGTGAGTTTGGCCTTGGACCCTTGAAGCCGAAAATTTTGGGGGCTCAAGAAGAGAAAATTGTGATATCAAATTCAAGGTAAGAGAATCCTAAACTTAGGATAGGAAGATTGGACTCAATTGGGTGAGTCGGATGATAGTTTGATTGATTTGTGAGGGATTTCAAGATGATTGATACTCGTGTATGCTAGAAGAGTTTAGATGATTCAATTGTTTGATTATGCATGTGCCCTGAGTAAATTGTCACATTTGATTGTGCATTTGAATCGCCTTGCATGCCATGGATGCATTGTTAATGCATGAGTGTCACTTGACCTTGTGTGCATGAGTTGTGATGGTGGCATGGCGGAGGCGAGGTGAGACCTTAATGCGTACGAGATGCGGGGTGATGTGGTTGATACCCTGAGGCGCTGAGGCGCGGGGTAGAGGTTGTTTGGCGCCCTGATGCGATCTAATCGCGGGGTTGGGATGGCCGCGGTCCTGATACGATCTAATTGCGAGATGGAGATATAAGGTGCCGATATTGGCTTGGAGAATCATTGAAACTTGATGCGTTTACGCGGGTTGTCATTGACGGTTTGATGCGTTTACGCGGACCGAGCCTGATGCGATCTAATCATGCGCATGAGAATGAGGCAGGCAGGAAGAGATGGTTGTGGTGAAGTGGCAGGACGAGGTGTGCATGATCATCTGAGTATGATATGATGTCATAGCTGCATTCGTGTCATCTATGTGTCGTCACCTTTATTTGTATGTGCCTGTGTGATTATGAGTTTGAAATTTTAGGGTAAATGACTGCGTGAGTAGACGGTCGGCCTGACCTAGGGTTAGGACTCTTTTACTGAGATGTGTATCTCACCCCTTTGGGGACCTTCATTTTTACAAATCCTAGGCCTTGACTATGTGGCCTATTCACTTTGGAGACCCCAAGGAGATGACCGTGTTTTTTGATGAGTTCCCTGATGGTCAGGGGACCATATATGTAAGGAAGTGTACTGTTGTCTGGGTGGACGAGGATAGTATGGACTGGAAGCCTTATCGGTATGAGGCCTGGTTAGGAAGGTCAGGGACGAGTCGACTAGGCCGTTGAAGCCCCATGAGGTGCCCTAGGGATTGATCCCTGATTGGTGCCATCCTGGTATGGACTAGGATTAGACAGAGGGATCGGTAGCCGGTTCTAGGAACGGACCGAAGAGGACCCCGACTCTGGAGTTTACCGAGGATGAGGTTATCGTGCTGGAGGCGACCGAGGAGGATCTCGCTGAGCCGTCGCATGAGGAGACCATGGAGTATACCATTGAGGTTCGCTCCGAGACGTTCTCAGAGTATGTGCCAACGGAGGATGCTGAGGACACCGAGGATTCCAGCAGCTCTTCCTAGGAGATTCTAGTTTGTGGCTTGATCTTTTGTGGCGACCCCGACCATGGTTATTTTGGATTTTGTTGATGGTCCATTTTGTATGCTTACCCTGTCACCCCCATGCTTATCGGATTTAGTGGTTATGTACTAGTATGAACAAATGGATGTTATGTACGACAGTTTTATGCTATATAGGTCCCACTTAACTTATATTTTGTATGGAGGAGTTATCTCATTGCTGCTTCCGCATGCTTTGCACATATAAATATATTACATCTCTTGTCTTATTTATGGATCTTGGGACCACTAGAGATATTGGGTTTGCTTGTAGGGAGTCGCGTGCTCGTACCTAGAGAGTGGAGCGTGATAGGCTTTTTCAGAACACAAGTTTCAGGATCTTGAACATCAAGATCTTACGGGCATGTGGGCGAAAACGGGGCACAATTTGGATATCGGATGGCTTAGAACGGGTCGTTTTAAAATCGGTGTGCGCAGAAAAAGGGGATTTGGCAACACTCGGGTCTCTCACGGTTCCACCCTCAAACAACCCTTTAGAACCTTTAATTTTCACCAAATATCAACCCTTTAGTGACTCAACATCCTAACAAAAGGTTAGAAGTCTTCTTACCGAGATAATTTAGCCAACAAACTCCTCCAAGAACCGCAACAATCCTCAGTTCCTAATCTGTCCGGTGCAAGACAGATTCTGTTCCTAGGAAATACCATGCAAACCGGCCATCAAAACTTTAATCTAACTCACCGATCCTTTACTAACATGTAATATCACGTCTTAGGGTAGCTTACCAATAAATTTTGGGGCAAGGTGACACTTCTACGGCCTTCAAAGGCTCTCGGTTTCCAGACCCGTCGAAAAGGACAGATTCTGTCCCTTAGAAAAATCATTCAAATGCAACCATTAAAACCCATCTATCATCAACCAAACTTCACACCAAGCTTATCCAACCTTAATACTATGTCTTAAGGAGGTCTCACCTTAATTTGGAAGTAAGATAAGCCTTCTAAATCGGTCTAAAGGAGCTCACGGCCTAGTTCGCTCCAATTATGACCTAGGCGGGTTCTGACGGCTCCATGGGTCAAACGAAGTAACGAATGGATGATCTGTCACTTGGAGGTTGTAGGAAATACATCAAGGAGTGTTGTGGTTGTCGGAGTTGGGTTGAATGGTGGCCGGAAGCTGGCGTCATGGCGGACGAACGATGAGGATGCAAGCTGGTCGGGCCGAGAGAGAGCAAGAGAGAGAGAGTGAGCGTGAGAATTAGAGAGGGGGAGAGTTTGGCTAAGCAAAAAGAGACTTCTTGCTTTTTTCTTTGTCCCCAAGTCAAGGTGAGAGAGAGAGAGAATGGTAGGTGGGATTTGATTAGAAATTAATGCAATCCTAGAGTTCTAATCTATCCTACTTACACACATCACCTCTAATTAATAGTCTTGACTTTTCTTCATAAAAAACTAGGCCACAAATTGACTATAATACCCTCAAATTTTCGGCCACTATAGAGAGAGGGAAAATGACTATAATGCCCTTGCTTGTTCTAATGGAAAGAATGTCCTTTGAGGGGCAAAACGGTAATTTTACACTTTCAATCTAAATTTCACTTTTTCAAATCTTAATTACCCTCGATGAGGTGACGTCCAATTCCTTTTGAATAGTTGGAATTCTTCCTTGTCCGATATCCAATTTTGAGATCCAATTCATGGTCTGTTTTTCGTCAATTGTAATTCTAGCTTATCTCAAACTAACGAGCGGCTTTGGCAGACGTTCACGCGTATCGACTCAGTGATTTTCATCACACTTAGGATGACTCAAGTCACAACGACTTTGGTTGTCATGTAATTTCGAGGGTTTATCGCTAGCTCCGACGGTCACGATTGTAAGAATTCGATTTAGGAAAGGTTTGCAAATCATACGTCGGTTAAGCGGAATCACCCGCGCTCCAATCGTATAACGCTAGCAATGAATCCCTTAATCGTTCCTAGATCGCTCCTTATTGACTCTAAATATTTCCTCGACAATCCTTATGGTCAAAGTGCCATTCCTTATTCAAGTTCCTAGGTCCACGTACTTGTCATGCGTTAGCCTTTCCCTTTCTGGTCAGTTAACTCGAATTGATTAGGTTCGAGCGAGATAAAACTGAAATACATCAATTGATATCTTCTCATTCATACATCTCGAAATGGTTGGAAATTCAGAGTGTCACAACTCTTCTCTCCTTACAAAAATTTCGTCCTCTAAATTTGTAATAACCCAAATCTACTCAAACAAATGGGGGTACTAACGCCTTATCGCATCTTTACTTTCCCAAGTAGCGCCTTCCGTGCCATGATGTTCCCAAATCACCTTGACGAGTGGAATTGTCTTGTTCCTCAGAACTTGCTCCTTCGGATCTTCGATTTGCACTGGCTTTTCTACGTACGATATCTTGTTGTCCACTTCAATGACTTCATAGTCCAGTACATGTGTCGGGTCCGGTTCATATTTTCTCAGCATCAACACATGGAACACATTATGAACTTGCGACAAGCTTGGTGGCAAGGCAAGACGATAAGCTAAAGTTTCAATCCTTTCCAACATCTCAAATGGACCTACGTACGTTGGACTTAACTTCCCTTTCTTTCCAAATCAGGATAATCCTCGCATAGATGACACTTTGAGAAAGACGTGATCACCTACTTGGAACTCCAAAGGTCTTCGTCGTTTATTTGCATAGCTTTTCTGGCGACTCTAGGCCGTTTAAGTCTTTCTCGCATAACCTTAATTGCCTCAACTGATTTCTCCACCAATTCTGGGCCTGTTATGCTCCTCTCGCCAACCTCATCCTAGCAGATCGGAGTCCTGCATGCTCTGCCATATAGCGCTTCAAATGGTGCCATTCTGATACTTTGCTGGTAGCTATTATTGTTCGCAAACTCCACTAAATGTAATTTTTCTTCCCATTCGCTTTTAAAATCAATGACATATGCTCGCAGCATATCCTCTGACGTCTGAATCGTCCTCTCAGACTGTCCATCAGTCTATGGATGGTACGCCCTACTAAACTGTAATTTCGTTCCCATGGCGTCTTGAACATTCTTCCAAAAATTTGCAGTAAATTTGAGATCTCTATTTGACGTTATTGTCACAGGCACTCCATCGCATATACAAATCAGCATATCTATACATTGCAAAATCCTTTCGCACAGGAAGGAAATGAGTGGACTTGGTCAATCTGTCTACTATCACCCAAATCGAATCGTGACCTCTTTGATTCCTTGGCAAGCCCATGACAAAATCCATGGTTATATGTTTCCACTTCCATTCGGGAATCTCCAAAGGTTGCAGCATACGACCAGGCTTACAATACTGTGCTTTCACTTGTTGGCACGTCAAACACTTAGCCACGTGCTTAACCACGTCCACTTTCATCCCATTCCACCAATAATGCTGGCGTAAGTTCTGATACATTTTTGTACTACCAGGATGAATACTATAATTATTTCTATGAGCTTCAGAGAGAATCTTTTCCTTAAGCTCCTCATCATTGGGAACGCACAACCGTCCTCGAAACTTCAAAATTCCATCTTCAGATACTTGGAAGTCGGATTTTCTCTTTTCAGGTTCTGTGAATTGCAATGCCTTAATCCTCTCCTGTATTTTCGGTTCGACTCTCAAAGTTGCCATCAGACTTGACAATTAGCAAACTTCCAACTTAAACTCCGAGTCTCTTAGTTTCTCAAGTAAAGACCATCCCCTGACCAACAGGTGCGCAACACTCGACTTTCGACTAAGGGCATCTGCTACCTTGTTAGCTTTTCCAGGGTGATATGGAATATCACAGTCATAATCTTTAAGCAATTCCATCCTCCTACGTTGCCTCATATTTAATTCCTTATGAGAAACAAATACTTTAGGCTCTGGTGATCCGTATAGATTTGGAACTTCTGACCACACAGATAATGTCTCCAAATCTTTAATGCAAAAATAATGGCAGCTAATTCCAAATCGTGCGTCAGATAATTCATCTCGTGCGTCGGATAATTCATCTCGTGAGGTCTTAACTGATGCGACGCATGTGCCACTACTTTCCCATGTTGCATTAGGATGCATCCTAGTCCTTTCAACGACGCATCACTAAAAATCTCATATCCCCCAGAACCAGACAGAATCGTCAAAATTGGTGCAGTCATCAACCTTCGCTTAAGTTCCTAAAAACTCATTTCGCATTAATCCGTCCATTCAAACTGTGTATCTTTCTTAGTCAACCTCGTCAACGGAGTGGCTATGGAAGAGAACTTTTCCACAAATCGCCTATAGTAACCCGCCAATCCCAGGAAACTTCGAACTTTAGTAACCGTTTTGGGTCTAGGCCAATTCATAACTATCTCGATCTTCAAAGGATCCACGGAGATTCCTTCTCAAGATACTACATGACCAAGAAATGCAACTTTGTTCAACCAGAATTCGCATTTACTAAACTTGGCATAGAGCGAGTGTTCCCTTAAGGTCTGTAAGACGATCCGCAAATGTCATTCATGATCATCACTGCACCTCGAGTAAATTAAAATATCATCGATAAAGACGATCACAAACTGATCCAGATATTCTTTGAATACTCTATGCATTTAGTCCATGAATGTGGCTAGGGCATTAGTCAATCCAATCGGCATGACGGTAAACTCATAATGTCCATACCTCATCCTAAAAGCCGTTTTCGGGATATCTTCTGTCACGCCCCGAACCCGGCGAGCGCGTGAACATCCCACCAAACCGTTCCTTAATCAATAACTCCAAGATACAACGACCAATATTCTAAGTACTGAAGAAACACGCATGCGGAAGCGATGCCATCTCCAATCATATTAATACAACAACACCCGATGACTTAGGACACAATGGTACATCAAGTTACATTAACCAATTACTAAAAGATCAATTCCTGATTCACCAATCGAAAGGACAATCCCAACATCACAAAAGGCAAATCCATTCTAAATACAATTGGTCAATTATATCTTCAAATGCCAATCTTTGGCAAGCTCGTGCTTCCTTCGCTTGGAACCTGAAAAATTAAGCTCCCACTGGGGTGAGATATAAAATCTCAGTAAGGTGGGTCTTAACCCTAGATTAGGTCGACCGTCCACTCAGGCAGTCATCTATCCCGAAATTTAAGTTCATAAACAGACAGGCGCATACAAATAAAGGTAGTGACACACAGATGATGGACATGCAACTATGACACCATATCACCCTCAATTGATTGTGCACACCTCATTTCGCCACTTCACCACAACCACTAATCTCCGCCTGCCTCAATCTCTAGCTCGCGATTAAATCGCATCAGGCTCGGTCCGCGTAAACGCATCAGACCGTCATCGGCAACCCGCGTAAACGCATCAGGTTCCGATGAATCTCCAAGCCAATATCACCATCTCATAACTCCGTCTCGCGAATAGTTCGCATCAGGACCGTGGCTATCTCAACCCCGCGATCTTGTCACATCAGGGCGCCACACAACATCAACCCCACCCTGCGATCTCGTCGCATTAGGGTATACATATCCTGCCCCGAGTCTCATACGCCTCAGGGCCTCTCCGTCCCGCGAGTAATTCACATTAGGACCATGGCCATCTCAACCTCGCGATTTCATCGCATCAGGGCGCCACATAATATCAATTCCATCCCGCGATCTCGTCGCATCAGGGTATCCATCTCCTGCTTCGCGTCTCATACGCCTCAGGGCCTCTCTGTCCCGCGAGTAATTCGCATTAGGACCGTGGTCATCTCAACCCGCGATTTCATCGCATCAGGGCGCCACATATTATCAATTCCACCCCGCGATCTCGTCGCATCAGGGTATCCATCTCCCGCATCGCGTCTCATACACCTCAGGGCCTCGCCATGTCATGCTCATGCCATGAGTTTTAATTCAATTTCAAGAATCAAACATCAGGTGCAACTCATACACAGTTTGAATACTCGTGGTATGCAAGGCAATCAAGTGACACACATACACATGGCGGATAATTTAAGCATAAACAATAACCTACGTAACCCTTTTATCATAACTTAGGACATACCAATAGTTATCCTTTGGAAAATCCTCATAAACCGATCCAATCAACCCTCGACTCACCCAATTGAGTCCAATCTTCCTAGCATAAGGTTAGGAGTTCCCTTACCTGGCGTTTGACAACGCAAAAATTCTTTTCTTGGATCCTCAGGTCTCGGCCCCCAATGGTCCAAGACTAATTTCACCGTGCAACCTAATAAAATCCAACCAATCCGTCAATTTTCATACTAAATTCCTCAATCCATGAACCCCAATCATCCATATCCTAACCCTCATCATCTAAACATGTCTTAAACATTGATTTGAGGTTCAAAATCACTCGCTCTTCAATCCACCAGAACCGGTTTTGCACAGAACCGAACTGATTCATTTCCGTTCAGTGCAAACCATGCACAATCCATCCTAAATCAACTTCAAATCCATCATCTACTCATTATCCTACCTCTTAACATGTCTATCTAAGGTTTCTTGAGGCTCACCATGAGTTTTAGGTCGGTTGGTCATCGGAAACTCATCGAATGTCACCGGTTCCTCCAAAGTCAGAACCCGGCAGTTTTCTGTTCCAAGTTCACAAGACCGATTCGAGGTCAAAACTTCTTCAAATCACTCTCAACTTTTTACCACCGATTAATCCACATGTCTACTAGGTCTCCACAAAATTTGACCTTAAAACTCTAACAATTCAGAAACCGGACCTACCTCAGGTTGAGTCAGTTTCCGTCGACTCTCGGGAAAACGCTTGGCCGGAGCCCCTCGGTGCTCCAAATGGCGTGTTTCCACTTCGAGAAGGTCAGCAAGACATAGATCTAGGTTGGTATGGCTGGCTAGCATCTAGGTGGTGGCCGGAACGGCCGAATAGAGAGACCAGAAACTGGTCGGCGACAGGCAGTGAAGAAGGAAGAAGAAGAGGGAGTGGCATGAGAAGAAGAAGAGGGAGTGGCATGAGTCTTGGGGTGGTGGCCGGCCAAAATAATTGAGGAGAGAGAGAGAAGGCTTATATACAAGCCTGGGTCAAAGGGAAAGAATGGTAGGTGGCATAAAGTTGGACATGACCACTCAATGGTTGATCTTGTGACACTTGTCCACTTGTCATTCCAACTCAATCTAATGGCCAATAATCCTCCAAATTTTCAGTGGTCTTGGGGTGGGTTTAATGACCAAAATGCCCTTCCTTATTTGCATGGGCAAGGCTTTAAACTTGAGGGGCAAAAGGGTAATTTTATCCTCGACGTCCGGAACGTCGTTTTTCTCAATCCAATAATCTCCGATAGGGCGACGACCAATCCAATTGTAATGTTGAAATTCTTGATTCTCCATTTTCAATTTTCAAGGCTCATTTCTGATGGTCTTCTCTGCCAGACGTGGTTTCAGCCTATCCTGAACCGACGGGCGGCTTTTGTAGACATTACGCGTATCGACCCCATGATTCATATCACATTTAGGGCTCGTCAATTCGTGGTGGCTTTGATTGTCATGTAATTGTGAGGGTCTATTGCTAGTTCCCTCGACAATCCTTATGGCAAAGCGCTATTTCCTATCTAATTTCCCTAAGTCCGTGTACCTCGTCTCTCGTTAGCCTTTCCCTTTTGGTCAGTCTACTCGAATTGATCAGATTCGAGTGGAATACGACTGAAATACATATCTAGATATACAATTCTCATTAATGAACCTGAAATTGACTGGAAATCAAAATGTCACAACTCTTCCCCCTCAAGGAAATTTCGTCCTTGAAATTCGCAGCCTTCTACCCATCCAATCCTTTGGGGTATTGGCGCCTCGTCGCATCCCCACTCTTTCGGATAATCCTTTCCATGATTTGACGATCTTGCTTGTCCTTTTCAACCCAAACTATCTTTCCTCTGGGACTTGTCTCCTTCAATCCTCAATCCAACGGGCTTCTCTCCGTTCTCTTTTGGTATTCATATCATTTGCCAACAGCTCTTCCTCGAGCGATCACCTTATCTCTTTCATTTGTCCATGACCATTATTATCAAGCCCTCACCAGAATGCACTCTTAATGTCCATACCCTTCGACGTATTACTCCTTTCAAGCTTCCTTTCTCGCTAACAGAGATTCAAGGGCTTTATCAATTTGCCCTCCATTAATCAAATCGAGTTATGGCCCTCTTACTCCATAAACATTCACATGGTTACTTCCGTAGCAATCCATTCTCGACTCCATCCGAAAATTCCCTTGGATCAAAGTGGTCCTTTAGCTTTCGTCGTTATGTCCTTCCCTTCTATCGACACGTTTAATGCTCGACTACAAGACAGGCAAACTTCAACTTTCAACTTTATCACCGATATATATATATATGCTTCTTGGCACATCTTTGTGCCATCCCCAGGAAACACCATAATTCTCCCTTCGATACCAAACTCGTACTTCCATCCATAAGCCTCAAGGGTTCCATCTATTCCTATAATTCCTCCAATAGCGGTGTTTAATCATGGCACACCTCAATTTCCTTCTGGCCTTCAGGCTAGGTGTTTCCAATAGCCATCACGCTAGTCCATTAGCGAACTTCCAATTTAGGAGTTGAACCTTTTATTTCTTGAGGGAAGATCTGTCCCTCCATTGCCCATTTCTCAATGCTCAACTCTTAACTGTAAGCATTTGCTAAACAATTCACCCTTCCTTAGCGATACGAATGTCGCTATAACAACACTTGGGATCTCTTTGTTTCACATGCCCTGCCTTCAATTCCCTTTAGATAGTCCATGCTCTCAATCTCTTATAGTTCTCATAACTTCAAGATCCTTCCTTGCACAAGCAACGCTCCTATATCCACAAGCAATTTCATCCTTCGGCGTTGCCTCTCGTCCAATTCCTCTCAAAAAACTACTGCTTGATATCTTTTGGAGTAGATATAAACTTGAAATCTTCTTCCACCCAATTAAGATTTTTCCAAACCTTGTTGCGAGAATATTCGCAAACCAATTCCAATCATGCTCTAAGCATGCCAACTCATATGACATTATTGTCACGACGTACAAGCAGCATTCAATTCAAATCGTCTTGTTATGCCTCAAGTTCCATTCTGCGTCGTGTCATTACGACCTTCATAAGCGTTCCAATTTTCCAACCAGAATCGTCATAAATGGCGTAGTGATAAGCTTAACTCAAGTCTTCGAAAACTCTTTTCACGTTCATTCACCCATTCGTGTCACGACTCGTCCTTAGTCCATTTCACCAATGGAATAGCTCTTGTAGGGAATCTTTCAACGGTCCGTCTATTACCACTCATCAATCCCTAGAAGCTTGCGCTTTTCGCAACTCACATCGACCCTAGTCGATTCATCACTTATTCCAATCCTCAAAGGATTTATCACTTATTCCAATGCGTGAATCTTACTTCATCAGGTCCACAACTCGCGCTCTTTACATTTAGTATGCGGTAGACATTTCCTTAGAGCCCATATGACACTCTCCAAAAACCGTTCATGTTTCTCATGGCTCCTTACATGAGTTCAACCATTGACTCTTAAGATGGTAACGACCAACTCAACTATTTTTTGGGCACTTAGTTCGGCGATTTTCAACTTCCTTCCACCATGTGTCGAATCTTCTCAACTATTCCTCGCACTTTTCTCTTGAGAAGCATTAGTGCTTTAACCTTCGAGTTCCATAACTCACTAAGGTGACCTTATCCCAATTCTGTTCGTTCCACTGAACGTCAACATCATCCTGGAATTCAACATTGTCTACAAGACTGTCTCTCGGATCTCACTTCCAGGAGTCATTCAGGTTCTGCGTCCTCTTTCTTGGTACATACGCTCAATCATAATACTAAGACAATTTAGGATTTTTCTTCCTTTTATAATAGGGTCTTTTACCCTAAGGAAGTAACTACACAACTCCGTGGTATTTTCTCACTTCAAACTCACATTGTCCTTTCTATTTCATAGGACGTCAACCTTGGAGTTTGCGCCAACGGCGATACCTTTACTCCAGGACTCAAATGCCACCATGCTTTCACATTCTCTTTCCCATGACTCAGTCACCTCAAGCGACAATATCTGTTCGTCCTTAGTCTCCACTAGCTCACTTATCAAGTGGTCAATTCGATTACCTCAAATCACCTTGCAAGTATTCTCTAAGCGCTCTTTTCATTTACTACATCATCCATTGGAATCACAACCAATCAGGACTACCAAGTCCGTTCATTTTTCTTTTCGTCAATGACCAATTCATGGTCCAATCACCCTTTAAGAACAATGCCCTATTCTTTAGGGAATAGTAACTCATGATTTCATTCTTCATAGTTCCAATTTAATCAACCAATCCCAGGAAATCATTAACTTCTGGCAATCCAGCATGCCAATTCTTTTTCGACCTCATTCATAACAGAAAAGACTTACTACTCACTTTCCACTATGTGTCTTATGCCCAAGTAATCAGCCATTTCCCGTAGGCATGTTCTATACTCATAATGAACATCTCTTTGCTCGTAACCCACGAGCAGGAGTTCTCTTATTCATAAATCTCTCGATCATTCTTTTCTTTTGCTGAGTCCCATCACCATTCCTCAAAATTAGGAATAACATCCAGCCATAAGGTTTTCAAGTTCCAATCCACTCAGGGACTTACTCATCTTATTCAAGGGTCTTTGACCACCTTTACCATATGCCTAAGCGACCTTGAGAACTCTGTCTCATACTGACCGATCATCCTATGATCCTTTGCAACAGTATCAGGATCCAAACAATCCTTGCTCTCAAGCAACCTCAGGACGATACTTTCCATCGAACAACTCAACAGAGGTAGTCTAGGCAGATCCCTTGCCTTCGAGGATATCCTTCCTTTAGTGACCTTTCACCAATCCTCAATAGCCTCTTAGGGCTAGTATTGCCAGGGTCACTTTCTTTCTTCAGTGTACCCAAAACTTCTAAGATTTTCTCATTAAGGTCCTCAATCCAAAGGGAGACAATTTCAACTTTCATTCTTCCATCAAACTCAGTCATTCTCATTCTTATTCACAGCTTCACAAGCTTTTCAGAACTCTCATGGTTCTTCCCATACATTCACTTTTCTCGTGAATGAAATAACTTAGAGTCACCTTTCTCGTGACTTCTATCGCCTTGACTCATCAGCACTAGCATTTATCACCACCGTGACTTAGATAATCTTAGCAGTGCCTCCTCGAGCTCGCTTAATCAATAAGTTTTCTCATTTCCGTTTAAAGTTCTCACAACCCATTCAGCTCTTGGGTCTCGTACGATTAACCGATTAAGCCATATTTTCTTTAAGTACTCATACTCCAATTGCTCATCTTTACTCAATTCTCATGATCCTTCTTAGTTCTTGAATTTTCCCATATCTTACATACTCGAGCCTAATGCTCTTCTACGACCACACCTTGGTCGTTCAACCTCAGTAAGTTCTCATGTTACTTGAGTCCCTATGATTCCCTCCAGGAATCCAAGACTCAAGTCATCTACTCAAGTTCATCAATCTCAGGCTGCTCATCTCAATATCTTTCACCATCAACCAGTCCTCTAATGGTTCTTGGGCAATTCTCAATTAATTGCCAATTACTCGAGGATCCCAAATCATCCTTGGTCAGTAATCATTCCTTAAGCCAGCCTTAACGAGGCAACTTCTCAACTAACGACCACTACTAGGCTTTCTTCAACTAGGCCAACTATCAAATAAACACTCAAGGCAGCAACTCATTGAGTCAATAGCTCATATTCTAGGCCTAAAGGCATCCGCCACCCTAGCATAGTCACAACAGACTATCTCATCTCAACATGCCTCGGTTCAACGGGTATAAACCCTTTACGTCATCTAACCTCCCAGTCATACCTTGGCCAAGCCAATCACATGAGGCTAATCATCAAACATGCATAACAGGCTCATCACAACCATCGCCTTTCTTTTTCCAAGGGCATATACTTTCAAGCACGACGCCTTTAACCATGCCACTCATAGGCGCCATTACACAGGTCATGCCACTTTCAATCATCCTTGATGAGAATCAATCCCGTGCCGCATATCCCTTATTCACAATCGGACTCAACTTGATGCCTAAGCTTCCCCTTTCAAGTTATGACTTGGGTCATTCCTGCCTCTTGCCATCTTAGAAGCCTGCCAGGAGCTGCTCCTTGTCCGGACCTCTCTGTCCCGGCGATTACTCCCTGCCCTCATCAGACCTGGCCATTGCAGATTTTCCCAAGTCATACATCTACGGAGAAAGCCCCGTTCCACATGTCCTATACCATGTTTCATTATAGTTTATAGGTATCCCACCAACTCGTCCCATATCAAGCGACGGTTTATTAAGTCCAATAGCGATAAGTTCATGTATGCACCCTCATCAACTTGCATTTCATAACCACAAACTCAAGCACAGCATGACCGTCCTCATCACTTGTCCTGTCAAAACTGCCTTCAAGTCAATTGCCTATATTTCATTATACATCTCACGTCCAGTCAACATTCAAGTCAAATCCCTATGCATCCAATCACAACTGATCTTCAATTCAGATACTCTTTGTATTTATCTCAACTCATATCATCCAATGTTGTCAATAACAATCGATAACTAAAACCATCAAGATATCACGTAGTTCAAGCCTGAATCCATCAATACTAGCCGTCTCTTTATAACTCGTACTCCTCAAGTTGGGGTCATTGCCAAATCAAGATCATAATCATTCACCTCAATTGACCCTTCATTCATAAGCAATCCCCTAGCAATCTCAAATCTAGGCTCATGACTCCTCAATCATAAGCAATTTTCTACTATCCTAAGCACAATTACTACCTCAAAATCCATATTATGACTCTCTAATCCCAGCTTACTTCCACTTAAACCTTAATTACCACATAACTCAAAGTCATCCATTAAAGTCAACACTAGGACCATTAAAATACCTCATGATTTCAAGCCTATAATACTCAAGGTTCAGCAACCCATGCTTATCCCTAAAGGTCTCACTACCTAATTGTCCTCAAATCATCGCTCCTTATCACTCTAAGTCTCAATCACTTTGGATCGAGCTGACCTTGCTCTAATACCAAACAAGCGGGGATGTCACGCCCCGAACCCGACGAGTGTGCGAACATCCCACCAAGCCGTTCCTTAATCAATAACTCCAGGATGCAACGACCAATATTCTAAGTACTAAAAGAAACACACATGCGGAAGCGATGCCATCTCCAATCATATTAATACAACAGCACCCGATGACTTAGGACACAAGGGTATATCAAGTTACATTAACCAATTACTAAAAGATCAATTCCTGATTCACCAATCGAAAGGACAATCCCAACATCACAAAAGGCAAATCCATTCTAAATACAATTGGTCAACTATCTCTTCAAATGCCAATCCTTGGCAAGCTCGCGCTTCCTTCGCCTGGAACTTGAAAAATTAAGCCCCCACTAGGGTGAGATATAAAATCAGTAAGGTGCGTCCTAACCTTAGGTTAGGCTTTAAGCTTGAGGGGCAAAAAGGATAATTTTACCCCCGACGTCCGGAACGTCGTTTTTCTCAATCCAATAATCTCCGATAGGATGACAACCAATCCAATTGTAATGTTGGAATTCTTGATTATCCATTTTTAATTTTCAAGGCTCATTTCTGATGGTCTTCTCTGCTAGACGTGGTTCCAGCCTATCTTGAACCGACGAGCGGCTTTTGTAGACATTACGCGTATCGACCCCGTGATTCATATCACGTTTAGGGCTCGTCAATTCGTGGCGGCTTTGGTTGTCATGTAATTGTGAGGGTTTATCGCTAGTTTCCTCGACAATCCTTATGGCCAAAGTGCCATTTCCTATCCGATTTCCCTAGGTCTACGTACCTCGTCTAGCGTTAGCCTTTCCCTTTTGGTCAGTCTACTCGAATTGATCAGAATCGAGCAGAATACGACTGAAATATATCTCTAGATATGCACTTCTCATTAATGAGCCTGAAATTGATTGGAAATCAGAATGTCACATCTTCCTTCTTGATTCTCAACTGATGATAACCTGTTCTTAAGTCAATCTTAGAGAATATGGACGCCTCTTGCAACTGATTGAACAAGTCATCTATCATTGGCAAGGGATACTTGTTCTTAATAGTAACTTCATTCAATTGTCGATAGTTAATGCATAAAAGCAGCGACCCATCCTTTTTCTTTACAAACAACATAGGTGCTCCCCATGACGATGCACTTGGACGAATAAATCCTTTGTCCAGTAACTCTTGCATCTGCACCTTTAGTTCTTTCAACTCTGACAAAAACATCCTATGAGGTGCTTTTGAAATCGGTTCCGTCCCAGGGGCTAATTCAATCGAAAACTCCACTTCCCTTTCAGATGGTAAATCAGGCAACTCTTGAGGAAATATATCAAGGAATTCACATACTATAGCTATTTCCTCCAACTTAGGCTCTTCAATCGTCGTATCCACCACAATGGCTAAATAAGCCTCACATCCTTCATTCAATAGCTAAGTCACCTCTAGTGACAAAACCAAAGGAATCGAGGTTCCTCCTCGGCTTCCCACAAACTCAAAACTAGGGCGATCGACAGGATGAAATCGAATTGCCCTACTACCACAATCCATTACGGCCCCTTGTTTACTCAACCAATCCATTCCAACAATGACATCCAAATCAAACATGGGCAACATAGCCAAGTCTATTCGTCCTTCGCTACCTCGAATAACTATCTTACAATTCGGGCATCCTAACGAAACAAGCACTTTATCCAGCAAAGGCGTTGTCACATGCAACATAATATCCAATGGTTCCAATTTCATATCAGTCAAATCAGTAAACTGGGCAGACACAAACGAATGCGACGCTCCGGGGTCAAACAAGGCATAAGAAGCATGATCACATAGAGAGATCTAACCCGTGACCACACCAGACGTCTCCTCCACCTCTTTGCGAGCTACAACGTACACTCTTCCTTGAGCCGGCGGCCTATTTTTGTTGACCTGCGGGTAGCTTCAGCTTGTGGTCCTTGTTAAGCTTGTGGCGGTTGATACTATGGATCGACATCTTGTAGTCCACATTCCCTTGCCCTGTGGCCCATTTTGCCACTCTTAAAGCATCCACCTGTCTGCTTTGGACAGGGTCCATTTCCATTCCTTCGCCCATAGAGGTGACAATTCCAGTTGTTTTGATGAGCAGGCTTTGTAATATTCCTCTTAATTGGGGGAACAAATCGCCTATTGTTCACCATAGGTCCTTTGCCAAATTTTCAATTGTTTCTAACAGGATTAAACCGTTGTCCAGAGGAAATGCATTTATTCTTCATATCTCTTTCAATCATCTGACTCCTGCTATAGATCTCATTGTAATCCCTCAAGTTTATCGAGATCAACTGACTGTAAATATCGGGCCTCAACCCATCTCGAAACCTTCTCGCCCGATCTAATGGATTTTCCACCATTCTAGGTGCGTACTTAGATAGGCTTGCAAGTTTAGCCTCATACTGATTAATGGTCATATGATTCTGTCGAAGGTTCTGGAATTCAGCCAACTTTTGCTCCTGTGCAGCTTCAGAGAAATACTTCATATTAAAAGTATCAACAAAAAGTGCCCACGTCGATTCAGTCCCTTCAAGGAAAACCATTCCCTTGGTGGCCTTCCACCAATCATCCATAGTCCCTTGGAGTCGGTAAGTTGCTAGGGTCACCTTTTCAGCTTCAGTGCACCATAAGACTGTAAATGCTTTCTCTAGCTCCTCAATTCATCTGGGGGCTAACTCAGGGTCTCCTCTGCCATCAAACTTTGATGGCTTTAGTTTCAGAAATTGTTCCATCAACTAACCCATTTGCCTATTCTTAAGGCCTTGTACATTACCTCCGCCAATTCCTTGGCCATTATTCCCATTCGCTAAGTTCACAACAGCTACTGCAGCTTCAGCAGCTTGGGCGATGACCACAGCTCTTTCCTTTGCCTGCCGGATAGCTGCGATAGCTCTTTCCTGGGCTTCCCTTCCCAACAATTCTCTAATTTGCTCCAACGCCCTTAAGACTCCATCAACTCTTGGATTTTCAGCCACTGATGCTCTCGAGCTAGACGCTCCTCTAGTATTTCTACCTCGATTGCTCATCTCGCTAGCTTCCACAACACCTGGACCATAATAATTCCATTCAGGAATTAGAGACCTAAGTCACTCACTTAAGTCTAACAATTCCAGGCTACTTATCACATCAACAATTACAGCTAGCCATTTATCACAACTCAAACAATCAGAGGCATCACTACAGGGAGATTTCACTCATACCTCAGGTCCAGACGCATCTACGCATTAGTAAAATCGCAACCAGCCTTCATGCATATCAAATAGATAGGAACCAACCATGCCTAATTTTGAAATCACTAGCCAATACCAATCACAAGCACCAATTCATATGTCATGCAATCCGTGCCTAATGCTAGTGAGTCTTTCTAGCATCTCACTACACAACCATCCTATAGTCACCACTCCTTATTACTCCAGACATAAAAAAGATTGGATTGAGCTAACCTAGCACTGATACCAAACAAGCGCGGATGTCACGCCCCGACCCCGGCGGGCACGTCAACATCCCACACAGCCGTCAAGACACATAAGATAACCCAGGATCCAATGACTAACCTCGTAGAGCATGATATGGTAAGCACATGCGTAAGCGAAAACAAAACCCCAGACATAAAAACAAATATAAGGTGACATAGGATTTAGAACAAACACACATCGTCTTACAAATAAAAGGGTATAATACAACAAAAGACAAAAGGGTTCAGAGGAAGGCACTATAGGACCACAAAAGAAACTCCCAAAAAGAAATCCATAAACTAGACAGACTCATCTTCATCTTCCTCCTCTTCCTCTTCTTCTTCTTCGGGGCACCTTCAGGGCTTTGGGTCTGAAAATGTTGGCCCACGACAGGGTGAGATAACAATCTCAGTAAGTTAACCCTAACCTTAAGCTAGACTATTGGTACCTCCAGGCTCGTTTGAAAAATATGCAAGTTTTGAAAAATAATTTTCACACACGACATTCAAGCAATTGGTATAACAAGGCAATTCAGCCATATCAGGCTCATGCCTTTCACACTTTCACTTTTCAATATGCATTTCTCAAGCCATATAGGCATCATAGACATTCCATGCACTCCAGGCATTCCAGGCACTACAGCCAATTCCTAGCATTTCGATCACACAGACTTAGAAACACATCACGATCATGTTTCAGTCTTTTATCTTCTTTACGCCCACCAAGGGCTGCGAGATGATTCAGTCAATTACGTGACTCTCGACGTCTTATCGAGATGATTCGATCATCATGACTCGCTGCGAGATGATTCGATCTCTATAGCGACTCTCGACACTTCGCGCCATCGAGATGATTCGGTCGACCGTACGACTCTTGCGTCCGGACCTAGAGATGATTTGGTCACTACCTGACTTTCGATTCTTACAGCCTTCGAGATGATTCGGTCATGGTAGGACTTTCTAGCCCGCACGACCTCGTCAGGTCAATCGGGATCAAGCACCCGCGCTGTAATGCATTGACCATAAAACATACTTGTGAACCATCTCAGTAATCTTATTTTCACATTCTCAAGCAAATTCATTCCATCGCCATTCAAGGCCACCCTTCAAGCACATTAGGTTCATCAACTCAAGCATGCCATTCGGCCACTAACAGCACTTGTCATCCCTCATCATGCAATTGAACCATCGAATGCACCAACAAGTATCAAAGCACTCGATTGAACCAAATAAGTGATGCATATCAAAATTCTCTCATGGAACCTCATCAACCAACAAGCATAGCTTTAATTCAATGTTTTTAGGCATGCTAAAGAGTCATTCAATCAAGGCAAATCATTCAAAACCTCAATTTATCAAAAATGCCCAATTTAAGACCCCACAACCAGGTTCTGTCTCTCGAAACCTGACATTTTTCTACTAGCTTTTTCAGGAAACAAGTTCTAGGGTCTTAAACTTCAAGATCTTACGGACATGTGAGCGAAAAAGGGGCTCAATTTGGATATCGAATGAATTAGAACGGGCCGTTTTAAAATCGGTGTGCGCAAAAAAATAAGATTTGGCAGCTCTCGGGTCTCTCACGGTTCCACCCTCAAACAACTATTTAGAATCTTTAATTTCCACCAAAAATCTACCCTTTAGTGACTCAACATCCTAACAAAAGGTTAGAAGTCTTCTTACTGAGATAATTTAGCCAACAAACTCCTCCAAGAACCGCAACAATCCTCGGTTCCTAATCTGTCCGGCGCAAGACAGATTCTGTTCCTAGAAAATACCATGCAAACTGGCCATCAAAACTTCAATCTAACTCTCCAATCCTTTACTAACTTATAATATCATGTCTTAGGGTAGCTTACCAATAAATTTTGGGGCAAGGTAACACTTCTACGGCCTTCAAAGGCTCTCGGTTCCCAAACCTGTTGAAGAGGACAAATTTCGTCCCTTAGAAAAATCATTCAAATTCAACCATTAAAACCCATCTATTATCAACCAAACTTCAAACCAAACTTACTAAACCTTAATACTATGTCTTAAGGAGGTTTCACCTTAATTTAGAAGCAAGATAAGCCTTCTAAACTGGTTGAAAGGAGCTCATGGCCTGGTTCTCTCTGATTCTGACCTAGGCGGGTTCCGGTGGCTCCATGGGTCAAACGGAGTAACGAATGGATGATCCGTCAGTTGGAGGTTGTAGGCAAGACATCGACAAGTGTTGTGGTGGTTGGAGTTGGGTCGAATGGTGGCTGGAAGCCGGTGTCGTGGCAGACGAATGGTGATGATGCAAGCTGGTTGGGCCGAGAGAGAGCAAGAGGGAGAGAGTGAGCGTGAGAATGAGAGAGGGGGAGAGTTTGGCTGAGCAAAAAGAGTCTTCTTGCCTTTTTCTTTGTCCCCAAGTCAAGGTGAGAGAGAGAATGGTAGGTGAAATTTGACTAGAAATTAATGCCATCCTAGAGCTCTAATCTAGCCTACTTACACACATCTCCTCTCATTAATACTATTGACTTTTCTTCATAAAAATCTAGAGCACAAATTGACTATAACACCCTCAAATTTTCGGCCACTATAGGGAGATGGAAAATGAGTATAATGCCGTTGCTTGTTCTAAAGGAAATAATGTCCTTTGAGGGGCAAAACAGTAATTTTACACATTTAGTCCAAATTTTACTTTTTCAAATCTTAATTACCCTCGATGAAGCGGCGTCCAATTCCTTTTGAATTGTTAGAATTCTTCCTTGTCCGATGTCCAATTCCGAGATCCAATTCTTGGTCTGTTTTCCATCAATTGTAATTCCAGCTTATCTCAAACAGATGGACGACTTCGGCAGACGTTCTCGCGTATCAACTCTGTGATTCTCATCACACTTAGGATGACTCAAGTCATAGCGACTTTGGTTGTCATGTAATTGCGAGGGTTTATCGCTGGCTCCAACGATCATGATCGTAAGAATTCAATTTAGGAAAGGTTTGCAAATCATACGTCGGTTAAGCGGAATCACTCGCGCTCCAATCGTATAACGCTAGCAATGAATCCCTTAATCGCTCATAGATCGCTCCTTATTGGCTCTAAATATTCCCTCGACAATCCTTATGGTCAAAGTGTCATTCTTTATTCGAGTTTCTAGGTCCACGTACTTGTCATGCGTTAGCCTTTCTCTTTTTGGTCAGTTAACTCAAATTGATCAGGTCCGAGCGAGATAAAACTGAAATACATCGATATATATCTTCTCAATCATACATCTCGAAATGGTCGAAAATTCAGAATGTCACAACTCTTCTCCACTTACAAAAATTTCGCCCTCGAAATTTGCAATAACCCAAATCGACTCAAAAAAATGGGGGCACAATCGCCTCATCGCTTCTTCACTTTCCCAAGTAGCGCCTTCCGTGCCATTATGCTCCCAGATCACCTTGACGAGTGGAATTGTCTTGTTCCTCAAAACTTACTCCTTCAGATCTTCGATTCGCACTGGCTTTTCTACGCATGATATCTTGTCTCCACTTCAATGACTTCATAGTCTAGTACATGCGTTGGGTCTAGTCATATTTCCTCAGCATTGACACATGAAACACATTATGAACTTGTGACAAGCTTGGTGGCAAGGCAAGAAGATAAGCTAAAGTTCCAATCCATTCCAATATCTCAAATGGACCTACGTGCCTTGGACTTATCTTTCCTTTCTTTCCAAATCGGGATAATCCTCACATAGGAGACACTTTAAGAAAGACGTGATCACCTACTTGGAACTCCAAAGGCCTTCGTCGTTTATCCGCATAGCTTTTTTGGCGACTCTGGGCCGTCTTAAATCTTTCTCGTATAACCTTAACTGCCTCAACTGATTGCTCCAACCATTCTGGGCCTGTTATGCTCCTCTCGCCAACCTCATCCTTGTAGATCGGAGTCCTGCACGCTCTGCCATATAGCGCTTCAAATGGTGCAATTCCGATATTTTGTCAGTAGCTATTATTGTACGCAAACTCCACTAAACATAACTTTTCTTCCCATTCGCTTTAAAAATCAATGACACATGCTCGTATCATATCCTCTGACGTTTGAATCGTCCTCTCAGACTGTCCATCATTCTGTGGATGGTACACCGTACTAAAATGTAATTTCGTTCCCATGACGTCTTGAAGACTCTTCCAGAAATTTACAGTAAACTTGGGATCTCTATCTGACGTTATTGTCACAGGCACTCCATGCAGTCGTACTACATGTCACATATACAAATCAGCATATCTATCCATTGTGAAATCCTTTTGAACGGGAAGGAAATGAGCGGACTTGGTCAATCTGTCTACTATCACCCAAACGAATCGTGACCTCTTTGACTCCTTGGCAAGCCCATGACAAAATCCATGGTTATATGTTCCCACTTCCATTCGGGAATCTCCAAAGGTTGCAGCATACCACCAGGCTTACAATGCTGCGCTTTCACTTGCTGGCACGTCAGACACTTAGCCATGTCCACTTTCATTTCATTCCACCAATAATGCTAGCGTAAGTTCTGATACATTTTTGTACTACCCGGATGAATACTATAATTACTTTTATGAGCTTCAGACAAAATCTTTTCCTTAAACTCCTCATCATTGGGTACGTACAACCGTCCTCGAAACTTCAAAATTCCATCTTCAGATACTTGGAAGTTGAATTTTCTTTTATCAGCATCCATTTCCAAAATCTTCTGTATTTCAGGGTCCGTGAATTGCAATGCCTTAATCCTCTCCTGTATTTCTGGTTTGACTCTCAAAGTTGCCATCAGACTTGACAATTGACAAACTTCCAACTTAAACTCCGAGTCTCTTAGTTCCTCAAGTAAAGACCATCCTCTGACCAATAGGTGCGCAACACTGGACTTTCGACTAAGGGCATCTGCTACCTTGTTAGCCTTTCCAGGGTGATATAGAATATCACAGTCATAGTCTTTAAGCAATTCCATCCACCTACGTTGCCTCATATTTAATTCATTCTGAGAAAATAAATACTTTAGGCTTTGGTGATCCGTATAGATTTGGAACTCCTGACCACACAGATAATGTCTCCAAATCTTTAATGCAAAAATAATGGCAGCTAATTCCAAATCGTGCGTCGGATAATTCATCTCGTGAGGTCTTAACTGACGCGACGCATACGCCACTACTTTCCCATGTTGCATTAGGACGCATCCTAGTCCTTTCAACGATGCATCACTAAAAATCTCATATCTTCCATAACCAGACGAAATTGTCAAAATTGGTGCAGTCGTCAACCTTTGCTTAAGTTCCTGATAACTCCTTTCGCATTTATCCGTCCATTCAAACCGTGTATCTTTCTTAGTCAACCTCGTTAACGGAGTGGCTATGGAAGAGAACTTTTCCACAAATCGCCTATAGCAACCCGCCAATCCTAAGAAACTTCGAACTTCAGTAACCGTTGTGGGTCTAGGCTAATTCGTAATTGCCTCAATCTTTGAAGGATCCACAGAGATTCCTTCTCCAGATACTACATGACTAAGAAATGCATCTTTGTACAATCAGAACTCGCATTTACTAAACTTGGCATAGAGCGAGTGTTCCCTTAAGGTCTGTAAGACAATCCGCAAATGTCGTTCATGATCATCACTGTACCTCGAGTAAATCAAAATATCATCGATAAAGACGATCACAAACTGATCCAGATATTCTTTGAATACTCTATGCATTAAGTCCATGAATGCGGCTGGGGCATTAGTCAATCCAAACGGCATGACGATAAACTCATAATATCCATACCTCGTCCTAAAAGCCGTTTTCGAGATATCTTCCTTCTTGATTCTCAACTCATGATAACCTGTCCTTAAGTCAATCTTAGAGAATATGGACGCCCCTTGCAATTGATCGAACAAGTCATCTATCATTGGCAACGGATACTGGTTCTTAATAGTAACTTGATTAAGTTGTTTATAGTCAATGCATAAACGCATTGACCAATCCTTTTTCTTCACAAAGAACATAGGTGCTTCCCATGGCGATGTACTTGAACGAATAAATCCTTTGTCCAGTAGCTCTTGCATTTGCACCTTTAGTTATTTTAACTCTGACAAAGACATCCTATAAAGTGCTTTTGAAATCGGTTCCGTTCTAGGGGCTAATTCAATCGAAAACTCCACTTCCCTTTCAAGTGGTAAACCAGGCAACTCTTGAGGAAATACATAAGGGAATTCACATACTATAGCTATTTCCTCCAACTTAGGCTTTTCAATCGTCGTATCCACCACAATGGCTAAATAAGCCTCACATCCTTCATTCAATAGCTTAGTCACCTCTAGTGACGAAATCAAAGGAATCGAGGTTCCTCCTCGGCTTTTACAAACTCAAAACTAGGGTGATCGACAGGATAAAATCGAATTACCCTACTACCACAACCCATTACGGCCCCTTGTTTACTCAACCTGTCCATTCTAACAATGACATCAAAATCAAACATGGGCAACACAGCCAAGTCTATTCGTCCTTTGCTACCTCGAATAACTATCGTACAATTCGGGCACACTAACGAAACAAGCACTTTATCCAGCAAAGGCGTTGTCACATGCAACATAATATCCAATGGTTCCAATTTCATATCAGTTAAATCAGCAAACTGGGAAAACACAAACGAATGCGACGCTCTAGGGTCAAACAAGGCACAAGAAGCATGATCACATAGAGAGATCTTACCCATGACCACACCAGGCGTCTCCTCCACCTCCCTACGAGCTACAGCGTACACTCTTCCTTAAGCCGGTGGCCTATTTTGGTTGACCTGCGAGGCAGCTCTAGCTTGTGGTCCTTGTTGAGCTCGTGGCAGCTAATACTGTGGACCGGCATCTTGTAGTCCACATTCCCTTGCCCTGTGGTCCATCTTGCCACACTTAAAGCATCCACCTGTCTGCTTTGGATAGGGTCCATTTCCATGCTTTTGCCTACAAAGGTGACAATTCCAGTTGTTTTGATGAGTAAGCTTCGCAATATTCCTCTTAACTGGGGGAACAAATCCCCTATTGTTCACTATAGGTCCTTTGCCAAATTTTCGATTGTCTCTAATGGGATTAAACCGTTGTCCAGAGGAAATGCCTCTATTCTTCATCTCTTTCAATCATCTAACTCCTGCTATAGATCTCATTGTAATCCCTCAGGTTCATCGAGATCATTTGACTGCTCAGGCCTCAACCTATCTCGAAACCTTCTCGCCCGATCTAATGGATTTTCCACCATTCTAGGTGCGTGCTTAGATAGCCTTGCAAATTCAACCTCATACTGATCAATGGTCATGTGATTCTGGCGAAGGTTCTGGAATTCAACCAGCTTCTGCTCCTGGGCAGCTTCATAGAAATACTTCGTATAAAAAGTCTCAGCAAAAAGTGCCCACGTCGATTCAGTCCCTTCAGGGAAAACCATTCCCTTGGTGGCCTTCCACCAATCATCTGCAGTCCTTTGGAGCTAGTAAGTTGCTAGGGTCACCTTTTCAGCTTCAGTGCATCCTAAGACTATAAATGCTTTCTCTAGCTCCACAATCCATTTGGGGGCTAACTCAGGATCTCCTCTGTCCTAAAACTTTGACGGCTTCAGTTTCAGAAATTGTTCCATCAACTAACCCATTTGCCTATTCTCAGGGCCTTGTACATTACCTCCGCCAATTCCTTGGCCATTAGTCCCATTCGCTAAGTTCATAGCAGCTATTGCAGCTTCAGCAGCTTGGGCGATGACATCATCTCTTTCCTCAGCCTGCCGGATAGCTGCGACAGCTCTTTCCTGAGCTTCCTTTCCCAACAATTCTCTAATTTGCTCCAGCGCACTTAAGACTCCATCAACTCTTGGATCTTCAGCCACTGGTGTTCTTGAGCTATAAGCTCCTCTAGTGTTTCTACCTCGATTGTGCATCTCGCTAGCTTCCACAACACCTGGACCACTATAACTCCATTCAGGAATTAGAGACCTAAGTCACTCACTTAAGTCTAGCAATTCCAGGCTACTTATCACATCAACAATTACAGCTAGCCATTTATCACAACTCAAACAAGCAGAGACATCACAACAGGGAGAATTCACTCATACCTCAAGTCCAGACATATCTGTGCATTTGTAAAAGTGTAACCAGCCTTCAAGCATATCAAATAGATAACAACCAACCATGCTTGATTTTGAAATCACTAGCCAATGCCAATCACAAGCACCAATTCTTATGTCAGGCAATCCGTGCCTAACTCTAGTGAATCATCCTAGAGTCTCACTATACAACCATCCTATAGTCACCACTCCTTATCACTCCAGACATCGAAAAGATTGAATCGAGTTAACCTTGCTCTGATACCAAATAAGCGAAGATGTCACGCCCCGACCCCGGCGGGCATGCTAACATCCCACACAACCGTCAAGACAAATAAGATAACCCAGGATCCAATGGCTAACCTCGTAGAGCGTGATATGGTAAGCATATTCGGAAGCAAAAACAAAACCCTAGACATAAAAACAAACATAAGGTGGCATAGGATTTAGAGCAAACACACATCGTCTTACAAATAAAAGGGTATAGTATAACAAAAGACAAAAGGGTTCAGAGGAAGGCACTATAGGACCACAAAAGAAACTCCCAAAAAGAAATCCATAAACTAGACAGGCTCGTCTTCATCTTCCTCCTCTTCCTCTTCTTCTTCTTCGGGGCACCTTCAGGGCTTTGCGTTTGAAAATGTTGGTCCCACGACGGGATGAGATAACAATCTCAGTAAGTTAACCCTAACCCTAAGCTAGACTATGGGTACCTCCAGGCTCGTTTGAAAAATATGCAAGTTTCGAAAAACACTTTTCACACACGACATTCAAGTAATTGGTATAGCAAGGCAATTCAGGCAATTAGGCTCATGTTTTTCACACTTTCACTTTTCAATACGCATTTCTCAAGTCATACATGCATCATAGACATTCCATGCACTCCGGGCATTCCAGTCACTCCAGCCAATTCCTAGCATTTCAATCACACAGACTCGGAAACACATCACGATCATGTTTCAGTATTTTTTCTTCTTTTCGCCCACCAAGGGACACGAGATGATTTAGTTAATCACATTACTCTCAACGTCTTATCGAGATGATTCGGTCATCATGACTCTCGCTGCGAGATGATTCGGTCTCTATAGCAACTCTCGACACTCCGCGCCATCGAGATGATTCCGTCGACTATAGGACTCTTGTACCCAGACCTAGAGATGATTCGGTCACTACTTGACTCTCGATTTTTATAGCCTTCGAGATGATTCGGTCAAAGTAGAACTCTCTAACCGCACGACCTCGTCAGATCAATTGGGATCAAACACCCGCGGCGCAATGCATTGGCCATAAAATATACTTGTGAACCATCTCATTAATCTCATTTTCATATTCTCAAGCAAACTCATTCCATCGCCATTCAAGGCACACCATTCAAGCACATTAGGTTCATCAACTCAAGCGTGCCATTCGGCTACTAACAGCACATGCCATCCCTCATCAAGCAATTGAACCATCGAATGCACCAACAAGTATCAAAGGACTCGATTGAACCAAATAAGTCGATGCACTTCAAAATTCACTCATGGCACCTCATTAACCAGCATGCATAGCTTTAATTCAATATTTTTAGGTATGCTAAAGAGTCATTCAATCACGGCAAATCATCCAAAACCTCAATTCATCAAAACTGCCCAATTCAAGACCTTACAACCAGGTTCAGTCTCTCGAAACCTGACATTTGTTTACTGACTTTTTCAGGAAACAAGTTTCAAGGTCTTTAACTTCAAGATCTTACAGACATGTGGGCGAAAAAGGGGCTCAATTTGGATATCGAATGGCTTAGAACGGGCTATTTTAAAATCGGTGTGTGCAGAAAAATGGGATTTGGGAGCTCTCGGGTCTACGGTTCCACCCTCAAACAACCCTTTAGAACCTTTAATTTTCACAAAAAATCCACCCTTTAGTGACTCAACATCCTAACAAAATGTTAGAAGTCTTCTTACCGAGATAATTTAGCCAACAAACTCCTCCAAGAACCGCAACAATCCTCGGTTCTTAATCTATTCGGCGCAAGACAGATTCTATTCCTAAGAAATACCATGCAAACCGGCCATCAAAACTTCAATCTAACTCACCAATCCTTTACTAACATGTAATATCATGTCTTAGGGTAGCTTACCAATAAATTTTGGGGTAAAGAAACACTTCTACGGCCTTTAAAGGCACTCGGTTCCCAGATTTGTCGAAGAGGACATATTTTGTCCCTTAGAAAAATCATTCAAATTCAACCATTAAAACCCATCTATCATTAACCAAACTTCAAACCAAACTTACTCAGCCTTAATACTATGTCTTAAGGAGGTCTCACCTTAATTTGGAAGCAAGATAAGCCTTCTAAATCGGTCTAAAGGAGCTCACGACCTGGTTGGCTCTGATTCTGACCTAGGCGGGTTCTGGCGGCTCCACGAGTCAAATGGAGTAACGAATGGATGATCCGTCAGTTAAAGGTTGTAGGCAAGACATCAAGGAGTGTTGTGGTGGTCGGAGTTAGGTCGAATGGTGGCCGAAAATCGGCGTCGTGGCGGACGAACGGTGAGGATGCAAGCTGGTCGGGCCGAGAGCGAGCAAGAGGGAGAGAGTGAGAGTGAGAATGAGAGAGGGGGAGAGTTTGGCTGAGTAAAAAGAGTCTTCTTGCCTTTTCCTTTGTCCCCAAGTCAAGGTGAGAGAGAATGGTAGGTGAGATTTGACTAGAAATTAATGTCATCCTAGAGCTCTAATCTAGCCTACTTACACACATCACCTCTCATTAATACTCTTGACTTTTCTTCATAAAAATCTTGAGCACAAATTGACTATAATACCCTCAAATTTTTGGCTACTATAGGGAGAGGGCAATTGACTATAGTGTCCTTACTTGTTCTAAAGGAAAGAATGTCCTTTGAGGGGCAAAACGATAATTTTACACCTTCTATCCAAATTTCACTTTTTCAAATCTTAATTACCCTCGATGAGGCAACGTCCAATTCCTTTTGAATTGTTGGAATTCTTCCTTGTCTGATATCCAATTCCGACATCCAATTCATGGTCCGTTTTCCGTCAATTGTAATTCCAGCTTATCTCAAACTGACGGACGGCTTTGGCAGATGTTCACGCGTATCGACTCAGTGATTCTCATCATACTTAGGATGATTTAAGTCACAGCGACTTTGGTTGTCATATAATTACGAGGGTTTATCGCTAGCTCCGACGGTCACGATCGTAAGAATTCGATTTAGGAAAGGTTTGCAAATCATGCGTTGATTAAGTGAAATCACCCACGCTCCAATCGTATAATGCTAGCAATGAATCCCTTAATTGTTCTTAGATCACTCCTTATTGGCTCTAAATATTCCCTCAATAATCCTTATGGTCAAAGTGCCATTCCTTATTCGAATTCCTAGGTCTACGTACTTGTCATGCGTCAGCCTTTCTCTTTCTGATCAGTTAACTCGAATTGATCAGGTCCGAGCGAGATAAAATTGAAATACATCGATAGATATCTTCTCATTTATGCATTTCGAAATGGTCGAAAATTCATAATGTCGCAAGAACGGTGAAATATGTCGAATGGTTGTTGAATATTGTCCTAGTTAAAAATAAGGCCAAGGCTGTTTTAGAATTAACATCCCCCACAAGCAAAAAGTAACTCCAGTTGTTCATTGAAAAATTGAATTTCTTGCAATGTTCTATAGGCAACTTGTCAGGGAAAATTGAAGTTGTATCTCCCTTGCTTAAATTGAATGATGAGCAAGAATTCATATAGGAAGAAAAATATCATTTGACTTTTGATCAATTGAAAAAATATCCGATCAAGCTACTGGTTTTGATGCCATCAAAAATAGGTAGGCCATTAAATTGGTACTTGTCCGCGACTGACACTACGATTGGAAGTATGCTGGCTCAAGAAAATGATGAAGGAAAAGAACAAGCCGTATATTACTTAAGCAAGGTGCTGAATGACACGGATACAAGATACACTCTCATTGAAAAGTTATGTCTATCATTATATCATGCCTGTACGAAATTGTGACATTATATGCTACCGACTATGGTGCATGTAACCTCCAAAACATATGTAATAAAATACATGTTATTTAGGCCAATTATAAGAGCCCCAATTATAAAATGGGCATTTACTTTGATAGAGATCAATTTGATTTACGTGGTGCTCAAAGTAATAAAAAAGCAGGTAGTGTCTGACTTCTTCACCGGATACCCAACGAGTTTGAAAATAGAAGATGATGCAAATCATCTTTATGTTGCATCCTGGGTACTCTATTTTGATGGATAAGTGACATTAAGATCTCAGGTGCCGGAATTATGATCATATCTCTCTACCAACAAAAAACGAAGCTCATGTTCAGGCTTGATTTTGATTATTCAAATAATTAGGCCGAATATGAAGCCTCGATTGTAGGATTGAACATTTTAATCGACATGAAGGTTCGATCAGTCAAAATTAAAAGCGATTCTGAATTGGTGATAATACAACTCAAAGATGAGTATCAATGTCTTAGTGAGAACATCATATAACACCATGATTTGACAAAAAAAAAAAAACTGCTATCGAACTTTGTCGAATATGACTCGATCCATATCAAGAGAAACGAAAATTTGAAAGCCAACAAATTAGCTCAGATGGCATTCAGGTACAAGATATCAAAAGAATTAGCTAGCTACATTATTACCCAAACAAAACTCTTGCCTTTGATAGAGGCTTGAATAATGATGGTTCAACATGAAATAGTCGAGACTCAAATCAAGCTTTGTCACGCCCCGAATCGGCGAGCACACGAACATCTTATCGGGCCGCTTTGATAAGATGATACCCAGGATCCATTGGCCAACCACTTTGACTCCAAAATAAGAAATGCATGGGCAAGCGATAAATAACTCCATTCTTATTTCAAAAAATGACTTTAGCATTACACCACAAAACATTTGATCAAGATACAACATAAGGCTTGAGTTTACAAAATACAATCAATCAAGGTCACATGTCTTTCTACGCCAAATGCTTCTTCAGTTGACCAACTTCTACGTACGTGGGACTCCATCATTGGGGACATGAAAATGTGGTCCCACGACGGGGTGAGATAAATAATCTCAGTAAGTTAAACGTAACCCTAAACTAGACTGCCAGTACCTCCAGACACTTTTGAAAACGGGCATTTTGGGATCAAAAGCTTTGGCATGATAAAGATAGGGTAGTTGCCAAAACATTGCATTTCAGTACTTTCAAATCGACTCGACTCATTCACAAAAGATTTCAAGAGTAAAACTGAGTTTCGTACTATGACAAAGTTTTCAGTCAAAAGCAAGTACTCTACACCCTTTCACGCATGAATATAATTTCAAATTTTCTCAAAATCCATTTCATGAAACCCCCAATTCCATTTTGTGAATTCCCAGAAAAGATAACATTTTCTTCTACGCCCTTCGTGGGCCATTTTCAACACATGAGGCAATTTAAAACTCGTGAGGCAAAATTTCATTTTTTTTTTCTCAAAATCCATTCTTTGTCGTTTCGAAAAACAAATCCTTTCATTTTCGACCACTTGGGCCTCTTTCCTTTTTCGCCCATCCTGGGTGTGACATTCTCACTTTCCAATCATTTCGAGACTTATTAATGAGAATATATCTAACGGTGTGTTTCAGTCATATCTCGCACGGATTTGATCAATCTCAAATTAATTGACCAAAAGGGAAAGGCTAATGTGAGACAAGGTATGTGGACCTAGAGAACTCAAATAGGAAATGACACTTTGACCATAAAGATTGTCGAGGGGACATTTAGAGCCATAAAAGGCTGATCTAAGAATGATTAAGGAATGCATTGCTAGCGTTATATGATTGAAGCGCGGGTGATGCCATTTAACCAATGTATAATTTACAAAATTTTCCTAAATCGAACGATGACGATCGAGATCGTCAGAACTAGTAATAAACTCTCGTAATTACATGACAACCAAAGTCGCCATGAACTGACGAGCCCTAAGTATGATATGAATCACAGAGTCGATACCCGTAACGTTTGCAAAAGCCACCCGTCAGTTCGGGATAGGCTGGAATCACATCTGACAAAGAAATGATTCAGAGACGAGTCTCGAAATTAGAAAATAGAGAATCAAGGATTCCAACATTATAATTTGATTGGACATTGCCTCATCGAAGAATATTTGACTTTGAAAATTGATGTTTCGAATGTCGAGGGTGAAATTACCATTTTGCCCCTCAAGTTTTGACCTTGTCTTAATAAATGGATAAGGGCATTTTAGTCAATTGCAATACCCCCATGGCTGCCAAAAATTAGAGAAAATGACAGCCCTTGGATGAGCCCTTGATTGACTAGTGGACAAGTGTCATTGGATTAAGCTTTGACATTTATTAACTCACTTTTAACCTACCATTCTACATGTTTGACCAAGCAATTAGTGTATACCTCTTCTTCTCCATTGTGCTCAGCTGAACATCCCACCAGCCACCATCTTCTTCATCTTCTTCCTCTTCTCTTCTTCGGCCGAAGACTCCGCGCCCGACTAGCCCGCAGCTACACCTTCCCTACTTCCAACCTCTACTTTCGGCGACTTTCAGCCATCGAACCGACTACCCTCACCTTCCTCAGCCTCTTGCCGACCACCTCGAAGTGGTAGCTCGGAGTTTGACCCACCGAGGAGCACCAACCAGCCGTTTTCCCACGAGTCGACGGAATTCGTCTCAGCTGGAGTTAAGTCGACTTTTGAGCTCCATAGGACTTCGAATTGTCCTAATCTTTCGGCCAAATTTTGTGGACATCTAGAACAATCATATACTGAGTTGAGGTAAAAATTTGGGCTAAATTTTATGGAGTTTTGTCCCCAAATGGGTGTTGTGTTTGAAGGGCAGAAACTAACCCGGTGAAGACTCGGAGGAATCGAACCCGTTCGTAGATCATTTGACGTCGCCTTGAGTTCAAACGTTCGATGAGGCTTCCCAACATGTAGAACTATGTGTTAGCAAGTAGATTAGCGGATAAATTGAGGATTTAGAATAATTTAGGGGCTGAATAGTTGGGAACTAAACAGAACCGAAAAATGCCCTAATCGGTTCTGTTCTTGCCGAGATCATGTGGGGCTGTTTGGGATTCAATTGAGCTCAAATTTCATCGTTGAGACGTACTAGAATGTCGATGGATGTGTTATTAAGATTTATACTTGATGGTTCGATGATTGGACGAAGGAATATTGACGAAACGGATGGAATTCCATTAGGTACAGAGCTGCCCTGTTTTGGATTGCTTGGGCCGAATCTTGGAAGTGCTTGGAAGAGGAATATTGTTGATTTTAGCACAAGGTAAGAAGTTCCTAAACCTTGGATAGGAAGATTGGACTCGACTAGATGAGTTAGTGGTGAATTTGGTGGATTTTCGTGAGATTATTGTACGTTTGTCCAAGGTTCATTTTCGTGGATTGGTGATTGCTTGAATGCTTGCCAGACGCATATGCCATGAGTTGATTACCACACTTGAATGATGAATTTGACTGTCTCGCATGCCATAGATATTTTGCTCGTTGCATGAGCTTGTACTTGATCATGAAATCTTGAATTGCAATGGATGATTGGCATGTTTTTGAATCTTGTGGTACCCTAAGGCATTGAGATGTGGGGTTGTGTTGAATTGTACCCTTATGCGTTGAGACGCGTGGTTGAAATGGCCAATGTCCTGTTGTGTTGAGACGCGGGACGAGAATGAATATGTGTCGACATAGGCTTGGAATGGCATTTGGAAACCTGATGCGTTTATGCGGGTTTACCAATCTGATGGTCTGAGGTGTATTGACACGGACCAAGCATGAGGCGTTTTAAACGCGAGCGTGATTCTTGAGAGAGTTCGGAATGATGGAACGTGTGGCTTGAATTAGTACTATATGCCTGACTCGATTGACAAGTTATGATTCCCCATTGTGTGATTGATGATCGCTTGCATCATTGTGACATATTTGACTGATGAGTGCCGTATGTGTTGCCTGTGTACTCTTGTTCATGATTACATTCATCTGGGTGTACAGTCGGCCTGACTTAGGATTAGGACCTATCTTAATGAAATGTGAATCTCACCCCGTTGTGGGATCCCATTTTCTGATCCTAGACCGTGAGGATGCTGTTGACCAAACTAGGTGACCCGAAGGAGATGACCGCATATTTTGACGAGTTCCCGGACGGACGGGGAATTGTATACGTTAGAAAGTGTACAGTAGTTTGTGTCGATGGGGGTGAAAAGGACCGGAAGCCTCATAGTTTGTAGGTGAGGTTACTACTGGACCACTGAAGTCCACTGAGGTACCCCGTAGGGTTATTCCTAGTTGGTGTCATCCCACTCGAAATTCTGTGGAAGTCGAGGGATCTGTAGCTGGTTCAAGGAACATTCTTTAGAGGACCCTAACCTTGGAAGACACCATTGAAGTGATTGAGACCCAAGCCTCAGAGGGTAATTTGATGGAGCAGCTAGACGACGAGACGATGGAGGATACCGTAGAGGTACGCTCTGAGACTTTCTCGGAGTTCGAGCCTATCGAGGATGCCGAGGAGACTGACGACTCCAACAGTTTGATTTAGTGGTCTCTAACTTTCTGTAGTTTTCTTTTGATGAAGTTCCCGTAGGCCGGTTTCTCTTGAAGACTTATTATGGATGTCTTTTGACACAGTACCGTTACCCCAACCCATTTGTAGGACTAGTTCTTCTACGCTTTTATACAAACTCTTGGAATGTTATGTATACATATTATGTTCTTGCTATCCAGGTTCCCATGGATGCTTGTACGTAGGAGTATATGATATCGCTTCCGCATGCTTCTTTTATTGTGCATCTCTCGATAACTGAATCCTGAGACTCGAGAGTTCGCTTATAGGGAGACGCGCTCGTCCCTGGGTGCGGGGCATGACAACCCGCCTTGCTTAGTATCAAAGCAATGTCAGCTTGATCCAAAGTTGATTGAGAATTGGAATAATAAGGAGGAGTAAGTTGGGACAGGATGGGTAGCGAGATCTTAGGAGACTCGTTAGAGTTGGCACTAAATGCATGGCATATGACTTGGCGCATGTGATTGATATTTGGTCTTGACAAGATTGTGGTGATTTATGAGGATTAAGTTCCATGTTTAGTGTTGAAAGTTATTTATGGATTTTAGTCTGTTGAGTAAATGAGCAAGGCTAGTTTTGGTGAACCGTTGAAATGAACGAAATTGAGGAATAGCCATGAACTGTTTATTGAAGTGCCTCTAGAAATAGTTGTGTGGGAGGTTGCTATGTTATGACTGCTTCTTTCAGACCTAGTTTAGTATCACTGAACTTGATTAGATGAATAAGTCACTAATTTCGTGGTGGAATTATGGTGGTCCAGGTGTAGCAAAAGTATACCAGAATGAGTAATCCACTTAGAAGACTTGGAAGACCCAAGAGTGGAGCCTCTAGTTCGAGGTCACCTGTGGCGAAAGACTCGAGAATGGACGGACGGCTAAGGGCACTCGAAAGGATCGGTGATCTCATCGACAGGCAGACCCAAGATAGGGATGCTGCCATAGCTCAAGCGCTGGGAGCCGCAATAGCCGCTGTTAACGCCAATAACGGCAATAATGGTGGCAACGGAAACAATGACGATCACGACCAAGGCAATGAGGTACGAAATGCCCAAGAGGAAGTTGTTATAGCCAGACAAATGGACCAACTGATCGAACAATTTATCAAACTGAAGTCAACCCAGTTCGATGGGACTGGAGACCCTGAATTGGCGCCAAGGTTGATAGAGAAAGTGGAGAAAGCTTTTGGAGTACTGAGATGTATAGATGAAGAAAAAGCACTATTGGCGATGTACCATCTGAAAGGTACCGCTAATGACTGGTGGACTGCCATGATGAATGGAGTCTTTCAAGAAGGAACAACTTTGACTTGGAATGCCTTTACTACGGCATTCAATGACAAGTACTTCTTTGAGGCCGCTCGAGAAAGGAAACAAGTAGAGTTCTTATAATTACGTCAGAATCATCTGACGGTGGACCAGTATGAAGCTGAGTTCTCCAGATTGTCAAGGTATGCGCCCCGATCGGTAGAGGATTCCCTGGAGAAGGCGCGAAGATTTCGAGATGGACTGAGGCCTAAACTTCGCAGCCAGACAATAGCTCTAAACCTGAGGACCTATAAAGAAATCTATGAACGGGGACAGATGATCGAGATGGACTTGAAGGAGAGAAATGCCGCATCTGGATCGCTGTTCAGTTTATTCGTAGATAACCGCCAAGCCGGCAAAAGACTTATGGCTGGCAATAGACGCTTCGTCCCTCCAATAAGAAAGAACATAGTGAAGCCGCCGAACCCAATGAACTGGAGTTGCCGCCTCTGTGGCAGAAGGCATGGTGACGGACCTTGTCCAACAAAGATTGGAGCATGCTTCAAATGTGGTTAGATGGGCCATTAGATGAGGACTTGCCCGAACCAAACCCCAGCGAATAAACCTAAAGGGCAACGACCACAGGCTAGACCGTCAACTGCCACTCCCCAGATTGACCAGAACCAACCCCCAGCTCAGGGACGGGTCTATGTTGTGGCACGCGTGGAAGCAGAAGAAGCGCCTAGGGTGGTCACATGTACGGTTTATTTGTGTGACCAAGATGCTTATGCTTTGTTTGATCCTGGCGTATTACACTCGTTTGTGTTTGCTCGTTTTGCTAATTTGGTTGATATGGAGTTGAAACCGTTGAGTGTGATTCTGCATGTTGCTACTCCATTGAAGGATAATGTGCTGGTTTCGTTGGGCTTTACTGATTGTAAAATCGTAATTGGCAGTAATAAAGAGAGTATAGACTTGGCCGTGTTGCCCATGCATGACTTTGATGTGATCATAGGAATGGACTGGTTGGGTAAGCAGAGGGTAGTAGTTGATTGTGGTAGTAGGATAATCCGTTTTTATCCGGAAGGCCGCCCAAATTTTGAATTTGTGGGAAGTCGAGAAGGAACCTCTATTCCTTTAGTCTCATCACTTGAAGCGACAAAGCTGATAACTGAAGGATGTCAGACGTACTTAGTTGCAGTTATGGACACGACTGTCGAGGAGCCTAAATTAGGAAATATTCTAATAGTGCGTAAGTTTCCTGACATTTTTCCCCGAGAATTACCAGGGTTGCCACCAAAACGAGAAATAGAATTCGTGATTGAGTTAGCTCCCGGAACGGAGCCGATCTCGAAGGCACCCTATAGAATGTCCTTATCGGAATTAAAAGAGTTAAAGGTGCAAATGCAAGAATTACCGTATAAAGGATTTATTTGACCGAGTGCTTCACCGTGGGGAGTGCCAGTGTTGTTTGTGAGGAAAAATGATGGGTCCTTGCGTTTATGCATTGACTATAGACAGTTGAATCAAGTGACTGTAAAGAATAAGTACTCACTGTCGAGGATTGATGACTTATTTGATCAATTGCAAGGAGCTGCGGTATTCTCAAAATTGACCTGAGGACCGGGTATTATCAGTTGAGAATTAAGAAGGAAGACATACCTAAAATCGCTTTTAGTACAAGGCATGGTCATTACGAATTCACTGTGATGCCTTTTGGACTGACCAGTACTCCAGCTACATTTGTGGACTTGATGCATTGGGTGTTCAAGGAATTCTTGGATATATTTGTTATAGTCTTTATTGATGATATCCTGATTTACTCAAAGAGCAACGAAGAACACAAAGAGCATCTGAAGATTGTCTTGTATACCCTGAGGGAGCACTCGCTTTACACTAAGTTTAGCAAGTGCGATTTCTAGCTGAGTAAAGTAGCATTTCTTGTCCATGTGGTATCTGGAGAAGGAGTTTCGGTGGATCCTGTGAAGATCGAAGTCGTTATGAATTGGCCTAGGTCTACTATGGTCACAGAAGTCCGAAGTTTCTTAGGATTGGCGAGGTATTACAGACGTTTCGTGGAGAAGTTTTCATCTATAGCCATTCTACTAACGAGATTGGCTAAGAAAGAAACAAAATTCGAATGGACGGATAAGTGTGAAAGGAGTTTCCAAGAGCTCAAGCATCGGTTAACGACCGCATCGGTATTGAAGATTCCATCAAATCCGGGAGGCTATGAAATATATAGCGATGCTTCACTAAAGGGACTAGGCTGTGTGCTAATGCAACATGGAAGAGTGGTTGCCTACGCGTCCCGACAACTGAGACCGCACGAGATGAATTATCCGACTCATGATTTGGAATTGGTAGCAATCATCTTTGCTCTGAAGATCTGGAGGCATTATTTGTGTGGCGAGAAGTTTTAGATTTATACGGACCACCAAAGCCTGAAGTATCTATTTTCCCAGAAGGAACTAAACATGAGGCAACGTTGATGGATAGAGCTGTTTAAGGATTATGATTGCGACATATTATATCACCTTGGGAAAGAGAACAAAGTCGCAGATGCGCTTAGTTGGAAATCGAGTATTGCCTGTCTACTGGTAAAAGGGTGGTTGTTATTTGAAAATTTGAGGGATTCAAAATCCAGATTGGAAGTCTGTCAGCTATCCAGTTTGGTAGCCACACTAAGAATAGAACTCGAGATCCAAGAAAGGGTAAAAGTCTTGCAGCATACGGACCCGGAAATTCAGAAAATCCTAGAGATGGACGCGACAAAAAGGAAACCAGAGTTCCAAGTGTTAGAGGATGGAATTTTGAAATTTCGATGGCGTTTATGCTTACCAAAGGACAAAGAGCTCAGAGAAAAGATTTTATCGGAGGCTCACAAAAGCAATTAATGTATCCACTTAGGTAGCACGAAAATGTACCAGAACTTACGTCAGCATTATTGGTGGAAAGGGATGAAGGTGGATGTAGCGAAATATGTGGCGAAGTGCTTGACATGCCAGCAGGTGAAGGCACAACACTGTAAGCCTGGTGGATTGCTACAGTCGTTGGAGATTCCTGAATGGAAATGGGAGCACGTGACTATGGACTTAGTCATGGGATTACCAAGGAGCCAAAGAGGCCTCGATTCTATTTGGGTAGTCGTGGATAGATTGACCAAGTCTGCACACTTCATTCCTGTGCGAAAGGCCTTCGCAATGGATAGATATGCCGAATTGTCTATGCGGCAGATAGTGAGACTACATGGAGTACCCGTGACGATTACATCGGACAGAGATCCCAAGTTCACAGCGAACTTCTGGAAGAGTCTTCAAGATGCCATGGGAACTCGACAACAATTTAGTATGGCATACCATCCGCAGACGGACGGACAATCAGAGACGACAATTCAGATGCTCGAGGATATGTTACGAGCGTATGTGATAGACTTCAAAGGTGGATGGGAGGATCAACTGCATTTGGTGGAGTTTGCATATAATAATAGCTATTAGTAGAGTATTCGAACGGCACCTTTTGAAGCACTTTATGGAAGAGCTTGTGGGACGCCTATTTGCTGGGACGAAGTTGGAGAAAGAAGCATTACAGGCCTAGAGTTGGTAGAGCAATCAGTAGAGGCTGTGAAAATAATTCGAGATAGATTGAAGACCGCACAGAGTCGTCAGAAAAGCTATGCGGATAAGCGACGTAAACCTCTGGAATTTCAAGTAGGTGATCATGTTTTCCTTAATATGTCGCCGATGAGAAGATTATCTCGATTTGGAAAGAAATGATAACTGAGTCCAAGATACGTAGGTCCATTTGAAATTTTAGAACGGATTGGGACCTTAGCCTACATGCTTGCCTTACTGCCTAACTTGTCCCAAGTACACAATGTCTTCCATGTATCAATGCTACGGAAGTACGAGTCGAACCCGACGCATGTATTGGATTACGAGGTTATCGAAGTGGATAACAGAGTATCCTACGTGGAAAAGCCAGTCAGGATTGAAGATCGAAAGGAGCAAATTCTAAGGAATAAGACGATTCCATTGGTCAAAGTCGTTTGGGAGCACCATGGAACCGAAGGCGCTACGTAGGAAAGCGAGGAAACGATGAGGCGTAAATACCCCCATTCGTTTGAGTAGCTGGGTTTATTGTAAATTTCGAGGACGAAATTTTTGTAAGAGGGGAAGAGTTGTGACATTCTGATTTTCCTGTCATTTTGAGACTTATTAATGAGAATATATCTAAGGATGTGTTTCAGTCGTATCTCGCTCGGATCTGATCAATCTCTAATTAATTGACCAAAAGGGAAAGACTAATGTGAGATAAGGTACGTGGATCTAGGGAACTCAAATAGAAAATGACACTTTGACCATAAAGATTGTCGAGGGGACATTTAGAGCCATAAAAGGTCGATCTAAGAACGATTAAGGAATGCATTGCTAGCGTTATACGATTGGAGCGCGGGTGATGCCGCTTAACTAATGTATAATTTGTAAAATTTTTCTAAATTGAACGATGACGATCGAGACTATCGAAACTAGTAGTAGACCCTCGCAATTACATGACAACCAAAGTCGCCATGAACTGACGAGCCCTAAGTGTGATATGAATCACAGAGTTGATACGCGTAACGTCTGCAAAAGCCGCCCGTCAGTTCGGGATAGGCTGGAATCACATCTAACAGAGAAATGATTCAGAGACGAGTCCCGAAATTAGAAAATGGAGAATCAAGGATTCCAACATTATAATTGGATTGGACGTCGCCTCATCGAAGAAGATTTGAATCAGAAAATCGACGTTCCGAACGTCGAGGGTGAAATTACCATTTTCCCTCTCAAGTTTTGACCTTGCCTTAATAAATGGATAAGGGCATTTTGGTCAATTGTAATATCCCCATGGCTGCCGAAAATTAGAGAAAATGATAGCCCTTCGATGAGCCCTTGATTGGCTAGTGGACAAGTGTCATTGGATTAGGCTTTGGCATTTATTAACTCACTTTTAACCTACCATTCAACATGTTTGACCAAGCAAATAGTGTATACCTCTTCTTCTCCATTGTGCTCAGCCGAACACCCCACCAGCCACCATCTTCTTCATCTTCTTCCTCTTCTCTTCTTCCACCGAAGACTCTGCGTCCGATCAGCCTGCAGCCGTTCCTTCCCCACTTTCGACCGCCACTTCCGACGACTTCCAGCTGTTGAGCCAACACCATCACCTTCTTCAGCCTCTTGTCGACCACCTCCAAGTGGTAGCTCGGCATTTGACCCATCGAGGAGCACTGGCCAGTCGTTTTCCCGCGAGTCGACGGAATCCGTCGTAGCTGGAGGTAAGTCGACTTTTGAGCTCTATAGGACTTCGAATTGTCCCAATCTTTCGGTCAAATTTTGTGGACATCTAGAACACTCATATACTGAGTTGTGGTAAAAATTTGGGCTGAATTTGATGGAGTTTTGACCCCAAATGAGTGTTGTGTTTGAAGAACAGAAACTGACCCGGTGAGGACTTGAAGGAACCAAACCCGTTCATAGATCATTTGACGTCGCCTTGAGTTCAAACTTTCGGTGAGACTTCCCAACATGTAGAACTATGTGTTAGCAAGTAGATTAGTGGATAAATTGAGGATTTAGAATAGTTTATGGGCTGATTAGTTGGGAACTAAACAAAACCAAAAAATGCCCTGTTCAGTTCTGTTCTTGCCGAGATCATGGGGGGCTGTTTGGGATTCAATTGAGCTCAAATTTCATCGTTGAGACGTTCTAAAATGTCGATGGATGTGTTATTAAGGTTGATACTTGAAGGTTCGATGATTGGATGAAGGAATATTAACGAAACAGATGGAATTCCATTAGGTACAAAGCTGCCCTTTTTGGATTGCTTGGGCCGAATCTTGGAAGTGCTTGGAAGAGGAATACTGTTGATTTTAGCACAAGGTAAGAAGTTCCTAAACCTTAGCTAGGAAGATTAGACTCGACTAGATGAGTTAGTGGTGAATTTGGTGGATTTCCGTGAGATTATTGTACGTTTGTCCAATGTTCATTTTCGTGGATTGGTGATTGCTTGAATGCTTGCCAGATGCTTATGCCATGAGTTGATTACCACATTTGAATGATGAATTTGACCGTCTCGCATGCCATAGATATTTTTCTCGTTGCATGAGCTTGTACTTGATAATGAAGTCTTGATTTGTAATGGATGATTGGCATGTTTGAGAATCTTGTGGTACCCTGAGGCGTTAAGACGCAGGATTGTGTTGAATTGTACCCTGATGCATTGAGAAGCGGGGTTGAAATGGCCAATGTCCTGATGCGTTGAGACGCAGGATGAGAATGAATATGTGTCGACACAGGCCTGGAATGACATTTGGAAACTTGATGCGTTTACGCGGGTTTACCAATCTGATGGTCTGAGGCGTATTGACGCGGATCGAGCCTGAGACGTTTTAAACGCGGGCCTGATTCTTGAGAAAGTTCGGAATGATAGAACGTCTGGCTTGGATTTGTACTATATGCCTGACTCGATTTGACAAGTTATGATGCCCCGTTGTGTGATTGATGATCGCTTACATCATTTTGACATATTTGAATGATGAGTGCCGTATGATGTTGCCTGTGTACTCTTGTTCATGATTGCATTCCTCTGGGAGTACAGTCGGCCTGACTTAGGGTTAGGACCTATCTTACTAAGATGTGAATCTCACCCCGTTGCGGAACCCCATTTTCAGATCCTAGACCGTGAGGATGCTGCCGACCAGACTAGGTGACCCGAAGGAGTTGACTGCGTATTTTGACGAGTTCCCGAACAGATGGGGAACTGTGTACGTTAGAAAGTGAACAGTAGTTTGGGTCGATGAGGGTGAAAAGGACTAGAAGCCTCATAGGTTTGAGGCTTGGTTTCGAATGGTAGGTGAGGTTACTATTGGACCACTGAAGTCCACTGAGGTACCCCGTAGGGTTATTCCTAGTTGGTGTCTTCCTACTCGGGATTCTGTGGAGGTCGGGGGATTTGTAGCTGGTTCAAGGAACATTCCCGAGAAGACCCCAACCCTGGAAGACACCGTTGAAGTGATTGAGGTCGAAGCCTCAAAGGGTAATCTGGTGGAGCAGCCAGAGGATGAGACGATGGAGGATACCGTAGAGGCACGCTTGGAGACTTTCTCGGAGTACGAGCCTACCGAGGATGCCGATGATACTGACGACTCCAATAGTTTGACTTAGTGGTCTCTAACTTCTTGTAGTTTTCTTTTGATGAAGGTCTCGTAGGTCGGTTTCTCTTGAAGACTTGTTATGGATGTCTTTTGACGCAGTATCGTTACTCCGACCCATCTATAGTACTAGTTCTCCTACGCTTTTGTACGAACTCTTGGAATGTTATGTATACACGTTATGTTCTCGCTATCCAGGTTCCCATGGATGTTTGTACGGAGGAGTATATGATATCGCTTCCGCATGCTTCTTTTATTGTGCATATCTCGATAACTGAATCCCAGGACTCGAGAGTTCACTTGTAAGGAGTCGCGCTCATGTCTGGGGTGCTGGGCGTGACACTGTGCTGCCCATTTTGGGCTGCGAGAAGATTCGATCTCCATATGACCCGTCGGTCCACATGAAACTCTCGCGATCGGACCTAGAGATGATTCGGTCACCATACGACTCTTGACGCCCATTTTCAATATAAATGAATCGTGTTAGTAACAGACTCTTTCACTACACGACCTCGTCAGATCAAATGTGAGTAACTCCTTCCCTATACGTTGGCCAAATTATAAATTCTTGGCGATCTCACACCCATTGTCGATTCTACATGCCAGTGCACTTATAATATTTTCGGTGACTATCGCAACCCGAATCTCACGATCCTCGAGATTTGGCAGGTTAATGGGCCGTCCCCTCTAGTTGAACGCGAGCCTCTCTCAAGGCCAGTTACCCAAGTCACAACAAAGGTATACGTGATCGACCTTGGGTGTAGTCTGGTGACATGTGATACGTGTACAAGCCAAGGAGTCGCCACCAATCATTTCGTGGAGGGTACGATTGGAAACCCTATCGAATAGTTGGGAGCATTCTATTAAATTATGTGGAAGCCAAAGAAATGGGATCTGGAACTTTGTTACGCCAATCATCAGATTTGACGCCCTTTCGGTACCTAAGTTGAATGATTTGTCTAACCTAAGATTTCATGCAAATGAGTGAGGTGTGAACCCTAAAACTAGGAGTTTATGCAAATATGAGTGACTATCCTGACAAAAGCAGTCAATAAATTGAGTGCACAAATCAAGGATCCAATACGTGCGGATAAATCACATGAACACAATGTGGCATTCATAGTAAGGCCCTATTAGCCTAGAGAAATGTCAATCAAGGCTTAGGATTATTTTTCACATGATTTACCCTTGAGGGGTAAAATCGTAATTTTGAAGAATTTTGGAATAATTTGCCCTAAAAGGGAAAATTGTTCATTTAAGATGAAATATGGAGTCAAGAGATTGTGGAAATATGATTGGTCACCAAACCAGTCTATTTCCCATTTTTCAAGTATTTTCAGAATTTTTCTGGAATTTTAGAAGCGATTTACCCTTTGAGGGTAAAATTGTCATTATAGAAGGTAATGAGATCTGAAAATCACAAACAGAAGGATTAGTCAACCACCAGACCCAAATCCTAATTTTGGGCAATTTTTGCAATTCAATCGGAGTAAGAAAGACGATTTACCCTTTGAGGGGTAGAATCGTCATTTTTAGAAAAAAGGACAAGATTCGAAAACCCAAGCATAAGAATTGGTCGCCTAGCCGACCCTAATCCTTACCTTGGCATTCTCGACCTATTTCATACAGCAAGTAGATGTGATTTATCCCTAAAAGATATCGTCAATTTCCAGAAGAACGATAAGTAATCCCAAAAATAGGATTGGCCAGTTGTCTGTGATCATTCCTTAATTTTTAGAAATTTTTTGAGTGTTTAGGAATTTTTCACAATTTTTCTATATTTTTTTGGGGATTTTCTAATATTTTCTAAGATTTTTTTTAGAATTTTCTAGGATTTTTCGATTTTTTTATTATTTAAAAATTATTTTAGAATTTTTTTATTATAAAATGATTCGGACCGGATCAACCTGACCCACTCGAGTCGGAACCCGGTCTAGACCGAACCCGCAAAACCAACACTCCAAAATGACGCCGTTCTGTATTTTTTATTTTACGATTTATTCAGATTTAATCCGACGGTTCCTATTGAATCACGTGGCTTCTCCACGGCCTTAGGATTAGCTTACTAAAACTTGCGGCTCAAATCAAAAGCCGACTATCCCTAAGCCGTCAGATCTGATTACTTAGATCTACGGTCAAGATCGAATGACTCGGCTAATCCTCGATCGTTCGATCAAACTATTTATTTTCTTTATTTTTGAAAATTCGATTTTTATTAACAGAATTTATACAACCGATCGAACGGTTATCAAGCCAACACGTGGCGCAACCTAGACCGTTAGATCGACTAACAGATTCAAACTGAACTCTAATGGCTAAGCTGACGTGGCATGCCACGTCAACGCAATGTCAACACATTTGACCAATTGACCGCCACATCATCATCTTCTTCCTCGAGCATTCTTCATCTGCAACGGACGGTCGAGAAACTCCGGCGACGATTTGACGGTGAAATCTCGACGGAATCGAGCAAGACCAGCGCCGATTGACCCGTCTCAATATTTCGCACCACATATCTCAGAATCATACACTATCATTCTTAGGGAATAAGCTAATCGAGCTTTCCGCAGTTCGGTCATGACTACTCTAATCAAGTAACAGAGAACATATTGAGCCAATTCCTTTACACAATCGCATCTATATGAGTCTAGAACACTTACCTACAGGTCCGATTGACCTGGTTTAGGCTAGCTTGAGCTGGGGAAGCTTCGACAGGGTAGGCGATGGCGACGGGGTTTAAAGGCAAGGTTCAACTCGATTTCAATGCAATCAAAGCATATAGTAGTGCTTAGTGATGTCTTAGAGATGTTTTACACACATCAATCGCAAGAATTGAATAAAAAAGAAGATCCGCCATTAAAGGTCAGAAATGGAGCTTGAAAGTTGACTTACCATTTTACGAGAACACAGGTGATGCGAGCTGGTGCGATTGACTCCGCAAAGCTCTAGTAAGCTTCTCGAAGTGGAATCATGGCTCGGTTTGGCTTGAATCACCGCCACCGATCACTCACAGGCCGAACTCAAACTCTCGACGACAGGGATAGGAGAGCGAGTTCTCTCTCTCTCTCTCTCTCTCTATTGTGTTCTTCTCCTGCCACCGAATGAATTAGCCCTCCCTCTCTAGAAAGCCTCCCAAGACTGTATACGACTTTTAAATTTTTTGCCGCGAACGGAGGGAGGCTAATTGACTTGAAATGGCACGTGATCGTGCGTGCCATTTGGTCCAACTGGCGCCGGAGACGGTGGGCAACTCTGTTAAGTCGAAATCATTTTCCGGCGTGCATGAACGGACGTCCAATTTAGCCATTCTGTCAAAGTTGACTTTCACGGCGACCACGATGTTGACCAGCCAATTGTGCCTCTCTGACGATTATTGACGATGTCGCTGATCCAATCGATGCGTAACACCCTAACCATGAAAAGCCCTACCAAATATCTGCCGATTATGGTTGATTGAGCCTTTAGTTTGACCATCGAAGATCGGCCTGCCATTGTTCATCTGTGCTAGCCTTTGGGGAAGAAGACGACACCGTTCAGACCGGCTCGACCGGTCAGAACCGGACTGACTTGATTTTTCCAAATTAATCACAAATTGATGGGGAATTTTTACAATTAAACCACATAATCGAATTTAGGACTTTAATATTATCTAAAAATGTGTTTTTGCCCAAAAGTTCATGTCAATTTCTGCAAAAGCCCCAAATTTATCCTCAATTGCAATTCGAGAAATTATGAAACTGAAGGCTCAAATGATCAAATTGGACTAAATCACCAATGCCAATCGACTCAGAATAGTGAAAAATATTGGGCAGTGGCTTCAATTTGTGAATGTAGCCCTTGAATTGAAAGTAATTTCAATTATGCCCAAATTCAAGGACTAAATTGCAATTAAGTGTGCAATTTTTCCCAATTCATGCAATTGAGCAATTTGTGCAAATAATTGGGCTAAATTGAAATGAGAGACAATCAGATTGAATGTCAAGACACTAAAAATGTCAAAATTGTAAATTAAAAGACTCAATTGATATTTTTTTACCAAATTCAATCATACGTGTAACAAATGAACACATAAAATTGAAGTTGAATTTGGACTTTTTATGAGGTTAAGAAGACAAAGGAATTAAAATAAAAATATTAAATATTTTTTCATATTTTTGTGACCTCAAATGCTATTTTTCTTGAATTTTTGAGTATTTTTCTATTTTCTAAAAATATCAAAAAATGTGAAACATACAAAAAATTATTTTTTGGTAAAAAATGGTTCCTTGGGCTTGGCCAAGGCTACCAAAGTTGATTTTGCAATTTTTCAACTTTTTATGGATTTTTTTATGAATTGTTTAAAAATAAATTGAAAAAAACTAATAAAAAATAAGGTGTCAACAGCTGCCCCTCTTTGAGAGGAATCTCGCGAGCGGTTTCACTTAAAGACAGGTAACACCTGAGTCTAGATTGACTCTACTGGGAAAAAGAAAAACAAATCCTGATATTCAATCTTTCTTGTTTTGCTGGTGAACGCTCTGCTCATTATGTCCTTGCTGATGTGAGAAAGAGAGAGAGAGTAGAGTTATTTACCTATTACTCTCCTGCTTGATACTCGTGTGGCATGCGCGGCATATAACGGATTCAAGTGAACACCTAAGGAACTCGTCTCTTGAGCATCCTAGGGCAATTAAGTTCTAGCCCGTATGATAGGCCAAACCAGAATGAGATTCCTATCTGATAGAATCTATGGATGACGCACCCGTTCTTTAGGGATTGTCAAAGGTTTCGATCCGTATGGTAGATCAGACCATGAATAGGATTCCTTTTTATCAGGAACCTATGGATGACGCATCCGTTCTTTAACGTTTGTCAGAAACTAGGCTTCCTATTCATCAGGAACCTAAAGGTGACGCACCCGTTCTTTAGGGTTTGTCGAAAAGTAGGCTTCCAATCCACCAAGAACCTAAAGGTGACGTATCCGTTCTTTAGAGTTTGTCGGAAAGCAGGCTTCCCATCCACTAGAAACCTAAAGGTGACGCACCCATTCTTTAGGGTTTGTTGGAGAGTAGGCTTCCTATCCACTAGGAACCTAAAGGTGACGCACCCATTCTTTAGGGTTTGTTGGATACTAGGCTTTCCATCCATTAGGAACCTAAAGGTGACGCACCCGTTCTTTAGGGTTTGTCGTAGATTAGGCTGATCTTACACCTTGAGGAATCAACGAAAGTTTGTACAAATGAGGTATACCTAACTCTTAGGTTTTACCAAATAGGCTTTCCTGGGGTCTAGGTGTCATGCCCCGAACCCATCGAGCACGCGAACATCCCTGCAAGCAACCAACGCATCTCTCGTGGTCCCAAGATCCATAATCATATCAAGAGATATAATATATTAAGCATGCGGAAGTGGCACTCAAATAAATCCCCGTACAAAATATAAGTTAAGTGAGACCTGGATAGCATAATAACTGTCATACATCATAATATATGGTTCGTACAAATACCAGCTACTATAATCCGCTAGGCAAGGGGCGACGGGGTAAGCACATCAAAAATATGACCATCCTCAACATCCAAAATAGCCATGGTTGGGGTCGCCATCACAAGATCGAGCCAACGAGCCAGGACACCTAAGATGAGCTACTGGAGTCCCTTCTATCCTCTGCATCCTCTATCGGCTCATACTCCGAGAAGGTCTCTGACTGGACCTCGATGGAATCCTCCATGGTCGACTCATGCGATGGCTTCGCCAGATCCTCCTCGGTAGCCTCCACGATAATCACCTCGTCCTCAGTGAACTCCAAGGTCGGGGTCTTCTCTAGTCCATTCCTAAACCCAACTACAGAACCCTCTGGCAGCTCCTGCTCCCTAGCGGTCTGGCAACAATCAGGGATAATACCTTGGGGCACCTCACGGGGCTTCAGCGGCCCGATCTGCTCGTCCCCAACTTTCTTAAACCATGCCTCCAACCTCTGAGGCTTCCAATCCAGGCTACCCTCATCAATCCATACAACCGTACATTTTCTCACATAAATGTTCCCCTGTCTATCCGGGAACTCGTCAAAATACGCCGTCATCTCCTTGGGATCCCCAAAACGAATAGGCCACATAGCTAATACCTAAGATCTGTAAAAATAGGGGTCCCCAAAGGGGTGAGATACACATCTTAGTAAAAGAGTCCTAACCCTAGGTTAGGCAGATCGTCCGCTCAGGGAGTCATCTATCCCACTAATTCCACTCACAGGCATATCAAGCATAAATCAATAAAATGACAACGTACAGATGACAGGCATGCAACTATGACAACATGTCACACTCAGATGATAATGCATAATCCATCCTGCCATCTCACTACATCTACCTCTTCTTGCCTGCCTCAATCTCCAGCCCGCGATTAGATCGCATCAAACTCGGTTCGCGTAAAAGCATCAAATCGTCATTGGCAACCCGCGTAAACGTATCAGGTTCCGATGAATCTCCAGGCCAATATCATCATCTCATATCTCCGTCCCGCGAATAATTCGCATCAGGACCGTGGCCATCTCAACCCCGCGATTTCATCGCGTCAGGGCACCACACAACATCAACTCCACCCCGCGATCTCGTCGCATCAGAGTATCCACCTCCCGCCCCGCGTCTCATACGCCTTAGGGCCTCGCCATGTCACGCTCATGTCATGATTTTTAAGTCGTTTTTCATACATGACAACATGTGCAATTCGGGCACAATTCAAAGAACTCATGGCATGCAGGGCAATCAAGTGACACACACACATGACGTATAATTCAAGCATAAATAATAACATACGTAACCCTCCTATAGTCACTTAGGACATTCCAAGAGCTATTCATTGGAAAATTCTCATAACTCAATCCAATTAAACCTCGACTCACTCAATTGAGTCCAATCTTCCTATCCTAAGTTTAGGATTCCCTTACCTTGCATTTGATAATGCCAAAATTCACTCCTTGGATCATCAAAGTTTCGGCCTCCTAGGGTTCAAGGTCGAACTCGCCGCGCAACCTAGGAATTTCAACCAATTCCATCAATTTCCAAGTCCAATTCAACCATCCATGAATCATAAGTCTCCAAAACACAATTCTCATCGCCTTAACATGCCTTAAACATCAATTTGGGACTCAAAATCACCCGTTCTTCACTCCAACAGAATCGGTTCATTTCGATTCTGTGCATACCGTGTACAATCCATCCCAAATCAACTTCAAATCCATCATCTACACACTATCCTACCTCTTAACATGTCTATCTAAGGGTTTAGGGGTCTCACTGAAGGTTTGAAGTCGAATCGTTGCAGGAAACTCGTCGAAAGTCGTCGGATCGTCCAAGGTCAGAATCCGGCAGTTTCTGTCCATAGTTCACAAGACCGTTTCATGGTCAAACTTCTTCAAATTACTCTCAACTTTTTATCACAGATTCATATACATGTCTACTAGACTTCCATAAAATTTGACCTCAAAAATCCAACATTTCGGCCTCCAAAAGGGTTAGAAACCGGACCTACCTAAAGTTGAGTCTATTTCTGTCGGCTTTCGGGAGAATCCTTGGCCGGAGCTCCTCGGTGGTTCAAATGGCTCGCTTCTTGTTCGAGGAGGTCGGCAAGACGTAGATCGAAGTTGGTGTGGTCGGTCGGCAGTCAGGCGGTGGCCGGAGGAGGTCGTCGTGGGCGACGAATGGCGACTCCAGAATCTATCTTCGGCGGCAGAAAGAAGAGAGAAGAAGATGAAGAGTGTTCGGTGGCTTGTGGTGGAAATGGCCAGTCAAGTGAGTGAGGAGAGAGAAGAAAATGCTATATACAAGGTTTGGTCAAAGAGGTTGAATGGAGGTTGCCAATAGTGGATATGACCCCTCTTTGAGCCATCACTTGACACTTGTCCATTCGTCATTCCAAGGTGATCCAATGGCCCATATCCACTCACCTTTTTCAGCAGCTCTTGAGAGGGTTTAATGACCAAATTGCCCTTCTTCAAATGCATGGGCAAAGTTCTAAGCTTGAGGGTCAAAAGGGTAATTTTACCCACGACGTTCAGAACGTCGTTTTTCTCGTTCTAGAATTCTTCGATAGGGCGACGGCCAATTTGAATAACGTTGGAATTCTTGATTTTCCATTTCAAATTTTTCGAGACTCGTATCTGATGATTTCTTCTATCGAACGTGGTTCCAGCCTGTCTCGAACCGACGGGTGTCTTTTGCGGACTTTACGCGTATCGACCTTGTGATTCTCATCACATTTAGGGCTCGTCAATTTGTGGCGGCTTTGTTGTCATGTAATTGTGAAGGTTTATCACTAATCCCTTTGGTCACGATCTTCACTATCCGATTCAGGAAAAGTTTGCAAATCATACGTTAGTTAAGCGGTATCACCCGTGCTGCAATCGTATGACACTTGCAAGGCAATCCTTAATCGTTCTTAGATCGGTCTTTTTGTGGTTCTAAATATCCCCTCGAAAATCCTTATAGTCAAAACGCCATTTCTTATCCGAATTCCCTAGGTTCACGTACCATGTCTTGCGTTAGCCTTTCCCTTGTGGTCAGCCTACTCGAATTGATCAGGTTCGAGCGAGATATGACTGAACTACATCTCTAGATTCATTTGTCATTAATGAGTCTGAAATTGACTGGAAATTAGAATGTCACAAATCTTCCCCCCTTACAAAAATTTCGTCCTTGAAATTTACATTACACTTAATTACTCAAATAAATAGGGGTGTTGTTGCCTCATCGTCTCTTCGTTCTCCCATGTGGCACCTTCAGTTCCATGGTGCTCCCATACTACCTTGACTAGTGGAATCTTCTTATTCCTGAGGATTTGCTCTTTTCGGTCTTCGATCCTTATCGGCTTCTCCACGTAAGACACTCTATCGTCCACTTCTATGGCTTCGTAGTCCAGCACATGTGTCGGATTTGGTTCATACTTTCGTAGCATCGACACATGGAACACATTATGCACCTGGGATAGATTAGGCGGCAGGGCAAGCCTGTAGGCTAAAGTTCCATTCCATTCCAGTATCTCAAATGGGCCTACATACCTGGGGCTCAGCTTCCCCTTCTTTTCGAATCGCGTTAACCGTCTCATCGGCGATACCTTGAGGAAGACGTGATCGCCCACTTGAAACTCCAAGGGCTTGCGCCGCTTATCTGCATAGCTCTTTTGACGACTCTGTGCCGTCCTCAGTCTATCTCGGATTATTTGCACTGCTTCCACCGATTGCTCTACCAATTCTGGACTTGTGATACTTCTTTCTCCAACTTCATCCTAGCAAATCGGGGTTCCGCAAGCTCGTCCATAAAGCGCTTCAAATGGTGCCATCTGAATGTTCTGTTGGTAGCTGTTATTATAAGCAAACTCTACTGGATGTAGCTGATCTTCCCATCCACCTTTAAAATCAATGACGCATGCTCGTAACATATCCTCAAGCGTTTGTATTGTCCTTTCCGACTGTCTGTCCGTCTATGGATGGTAGGCTGTACTAAACTTTAATCAGGTCCCCATAGCTTCTTGCAGACTTTTCCAAAAATTCGCCGTGAACTTAGGATCTCTATTCGAAGTGATCGTCACTGGCACTCCGTGCAACCTCACTATCTGCCTCATGTACAGCTCTGCATATCGATCCATAGCGAAATCCTTTCGCACCGGGATGAAATGTACGGACTTGGTTAATCTGTCCACGACTACCCATATAGAGTCGTGACCTCACTGGCTTCTTGGAAGTCCCATCACAAAATCCATAGTCACATGCTCCCACTTCCACTCGGGTATCTCCAGTGGCTGTAATAGTCCTCCAGGCTTACAGTGCTGCGCTTTCACTTGTTGGCACGTCAAACACTTAGCCACATGCTTTGCTACGTCCACTTTCATCCCGTTCCACTAGTAGTGTTGTCGCAGGTTCTGATACATTTTCGTACTTCCAGGATGGATGCTATAATTGCTCCTGTGAGTCTTTGATAAAATACTTTCCCTGAGTCCTTCATCTTTTGGCACGTATAATCATCCTCGGAACCTTAGGATTCCATCCTCAGACACCTGAAACTCGGGTTTTCTCTTGGTCGCATCCATCTCAAGGATCTTCTGAATCTCTGGGTCCGTAGACTGTAAGGTCTTTATTCCTTCTTGGACCTCAGGTTCTACACTCAACGTAGCCATTAAACTGGACAACTGGCTAACCTCTAGTCTGAACTCAGAATCTCTTAAATTCTCAATCATTGACTAACCTTTCACCAACAGACACGCGATGCTTGACTTCCGACTCAGCGCATCTACAACTCGTTTTGCTTTCCCAGGGTGATATAAGATATCACAATCATAATCCTTCGGTAGCTCCATCCACCTACGCTGCCTCATATTCAGCTCTTTCTGGAAAAATAGATACTTTAAACTTTGGTGGTCGGTACAGATCTGAAACTTCTCGCTACAGAGATAGTGTCTCCAGATTTTCAAAGCGAATATAATCGCCGCTAACTCCAGGTCATGAGTTGGGTAGTTCATCTCATGTGGTCTCAACTGTCTGGATGCATAGGCTACTACTCTTCCGTGCCATCAACACATAGCCCAATCCTTTCAGCGAAGCATCGTTGTAAATCTCGTAACCTCCTGGTCCCGATGGAATTGTCAGCACTGACGCAGTCGTCAGTCTATGCTTGAGCTCTTGGAAACTCTTCTCGCATTGGTCAGTCCATTCAAACTTCGTTTCCTTCTTCGTCAACCGCGTCAATGGGATGGCTATGGATGAGAATTTATCCACAAAGCGCCTATAGTACCCTGCCAATCCCAAGAAACTTCTGACTTCAGTGATCGTAGTGGTTCTGGGCCAATTTGTCACAGCTTCAATCTTCGCTGGATCCACTGCGATTCCTTCACCCGATACCACATGACCAAGGAATGCTACCCTGTTTAGCCAAAACTCGCATTTACTCAACTTCGCGTATAGCGAATGCTCCCTCAGGGTCTACAATACAATTCTCAAATGCTCTTTATGTTCTGCATCGCTCCTCAAGTAAATCAAGATGTCGTCAATGAAGACTATGACGAATCTGTCCAGAAATTCCTTAAACACTCGATGCATCAGGTCCATGAATGCAGCTAGAGCGTTGGTCAATCTAAACGGCATCACCGTAAATTCATAATGACCATACCTCGTCCTGAAAGCAGTCTTAGGTATGTCTTCATTCTTGATCCTTAGCTAGTGATACTCAGTTCTCAAGTCAATCTTTGAAAATACTGCCGCTCCTTGCAACTGGTCAAACAAATCATCAATCCTCGGCAGTGGGTACTTGTTCTTCACTGTCACTTGGTTCAGCTGTCGATAGTCGATGCATAACCGCAAAGACCCATCCTTCTTCCTTACAAACAACACTGGTGCTCCCCACGGTGAAGCACTTGGTCGGATAAATCTTTTGTCCAACAGTTCCTGCATCTGCACCTTGAACTCTTTCAGCTCCGTCAGGGACATCCTGTAAAGTGCTTTCGAGATCGACTCTATCCCAGGGGCTAACTTGATTACAAATTCTACCTCCCGTTCCAGTGGTAACCCTAGTAACTCCTGGGAAAACACATCAGAAAATTCACGCACTATCGAGATATTCTCTAACTTTGACTCTTCGGTAGTCGTGTCCATTATTGCCACTAAGTATGCTTGACATCCTTCAGACACCAACTTAGTCACTTCAAGGGACGAAACTAAGGGGATCGAGATTCCTCCTCGACTTTCTACCAATTCAAAGCTAGGGCGTCCTTTCGGATAAAACCGGATCATTTTACTACCACAGTCTACTACTGCCCCCTGCTTACCCAACCAATCCATTCCTATTATTACATCAAAATCAAACATGGGTAATACAGCTAGGTCGATACTCTCTTTACTTCCCCCAATCACAATCTCACAATCAGCACAATCCATTGAAACCATTATATTATCCTTTAACGGTGTGACAACATGCAGACTTATGCTCAACGGTTTCCATTCCATCCCCACTAATTCATCGAACTGAGCAGACACAAATGAATGCGTGGCACCAGGGTCAAATAATGTGTAAGCAGCTTGATTGCACAAGTAAACCATACCTGTGACCACACCTAGTGCTTCCTCTGCTGCCCTGTGGGCTACTGTATACACTTTGCCCTGGGCCAGTGGTCGGTTCTGCTCAATCTGAGACGTGGCAGTCGACGGTCCAGCTTGCGGCCTTTGTCCTTGTGGTCGACTTGTCGGAGCTTGATTTGGACACACCCTCATCTAGTGGCCCAGCTGACCACACTTAAAACAAGCTCCTGTCCTTACCGGGCATGGCCCACTCCCATGCCTCTTGCCACAAAGGCAGCAGTTTCAGTTCGTAGGATTCGGCGGCTTCACGATATTCTTCCGCACTTGAGGGACAAAGCGCCTATTACCCGCCATCGGCCTCTTGCCCATCTGGCGGTTATCTCTTAAGGACTTAAACCGCGATCCAGTTGCGGTGTTTTTCTCCTTCAAGTCTCTTTCAATCATCTGGCCTCGCTCGTAGATTTCCTTGTAGGTCCTCAAATTTAGAGCAATCATCTGGCTACGTAGCTCGGGCCTCAAACCATCCCTGAATCTCCTCGCTTTCTCTTAAGGGTCTTCCACTGATCGTGGTGTATACCTTGACAGCCTCGAGAATTCGGCCTCGTACTAGTCTATTGTCAGCTGGTTTCGACGTAGCTGCAGGAATTCTACCTGCTTCCTTTCCCTGGCCATTTCTGAGAAATATTTATCATTGAAGGCCGTCTTAAAAACTTCCCAGTTCATGGCCGTTCCTTCAGGGAAGACGCCATTCTTGGTGGCAGCCCACCAGTCATTCGTTGTACCCCCCAGTTGGTATACCGCTAGCAACACCTTCTCTTCATCGTGCACCTCAGCACTCCAAAAGCCTTCTCTAACTTCTCTATCCATCTGGGTGCTAGCTCGGGATCTCCAATCTCGCCAAACTGTGTCGGCTTCATCTTTATGAACTGCTCCACCAGTTGGCCCATTTGTCTGGCCACGATGATCTCTTCTTGGGCATTCATAGCTTCATTGCCCTGGCCTTGTTCATTCTGGCTTCCGTTGCCACCATTATTGCCATTGTTGGCGTTGACAGCTGCTATGGCAACTCCTACTGCTTGGGCGATGGCAACGTCTCGATCCTGAGCCTGCCGATCAATTATGTTGCCAATCCTTTCCAGTGCCCTCAGCACACCATCCATCCTTGGATCTTCAGCGACAGGCGGCCTCGAGCTAGAAGCTTCGCCCCTTGGCCTTCCAGCCCTTCTAGATGGGTTGCTCATCTTTATCACTTTCTATTGAACCTGGTCCACCCCAAGTTCAGCAAGAAGTTAGTAACTTACTCAATCATCCAAATCCAGAGCTACTAATTAACCCTTAATAGAAATAGTTACAATCTAACTGTACTCTATACCATAGACTCCAAAAACATTCAACCAATAGCCCATGGCCATTTCTCAGTTCCATTCACTCTAGTGATTTACTAAAGCCAATCACTTTCATCCCTTAAACAAACCAAAGTCCAAAAATAACCTTCAGTCCTAAGCAGGGAACTTGATCCTCATGCATTCCCACAACCCTGCCAAGATCAAACACCAATCCTAAGTACCAGGTCACACACTATACACCCCATGCCTTATCTTAACTAGCCTCTTAAGGTCTTGCTATCACTCCTTGTCCCAACTTAATCCTCCTTATTACTCTAATCATCAATCAATTTTGGATCGAGCTGACCTTACTCTAATACCAAATCGGACAGGGATGTCACGCCCCGAGCCCATCGAGCACGCGAACATCCCTGCAAGCAACCAACACATCTCTCGTGGTCTCAAGATCCACAATCATATCGAGAGATATAATATATTAAGCATGCGAAAGCAACACAAAAAAATCCTTATACAAAATATAAGTTAAGTGGGACTTGGATAACATAATAATTGTCATACATCATAATATACGGTTTGTACAAATATCAGCCACTACAATCCGCTAGGAAAGGGACGACGGGGTAAGCACATAAAAAATATGACCATCCACAATATCCAAAATAGCCATGGTCGGGGTCGCCATCACAAGATCGAGCCAATGAGCTAGTACACCTAAGATGAGCTGCTAGAGTCCCCTGTATCCTCTGCATCCTCTGTCGGCTCATACTCTGAGAAGGTCTCTAACTAAACCTCGATGGAATCCTCCATGGTCGCCTCATGTGATGGCTCCGCTAGATCCTCCTCGGTAGCCTCCACGACAATCACCTCGTCCTCAGTGAACTCTAAGGTCGGGGTCTTCTCTGGTCCATTCCTAGACCCAACTACAGAACCCTCTGGCAGCTCCTGCTGCCCGACGGTCTGGCACCAATCAGGGATAACACCCTGGGGTACCTCATGGGGCTTCAGTGGCCCAATCTGCTCGTCCCCAACTTTCTTAAACAATGCTTCCAACCTATGAGGCTTCCAATCCGGGCTACCCTCGTCAATCCATACAACCGTACATTTTCTCACATAAATATTCCCCTGTCTATCCGGGAACTCGTCAAAACACGCCGTCATCTCCTTGGGATCCCCAAAACGAATAGGCCACATAGCTAAGACCTAGGATCTGTAAAAATAGGGGTCCCCAAAGGAGTGAGATACACATCTCAATAAAAGAGTCCTAACCCTAGGTCAGGCGGATCGTCCGCTCAGGCAGTCGTCTATCCCACTAATTCCACTCACAGGCATATCAAGCATGAATCAATAAAACGACAACATACCGATGAAAGGCATGCAACTATGACAACATGTCACACTCAGATGATAATGCATAATCCATCCTGCCATCTCACCACATCCACCTCTTCCTGCCTGCCTCAATCTCCAGTCCGAGATTAGATCGCATCAAACTCGGTCCGCGTATACGCATCAGACCGTCATCGGCAACCCGCGTAAACGCATCAGGTTTCGATGAATCTCCAGGCCAATATCATCATCTCATATCTTCGTCCCACGAATAATTCGCATCAGGACCGTGGCCATCTCAACCCCGCGATTTCATCGCATGAAGGCGCTACATAACATCAACTCCACCCCGCGATCTCGTCACATCAGGGTATCCATCTCCCGCCCCACGTCTCATACGCCTCAGGGCCTCGTCATATCATGCTCATGCCATGATTTTTAAGTCGTTTTTCGTACATGACAACATGTGCAATTCAGGCACAATTCAAAGAACTCATGGCATGCAGGGCAATCAAGTTACACGCATACATGGCGTATAATTTAAGCATGAATAATAACATACGTAACCCTCTTATAGTCACTTAGGACATACCAAGAGCTATTCTTTGGAAAATTCTCATAACTCAATCCAATTAATCCTCGACTCACCCAATTGAGTCCAATCTTCCTATCCTAAGTTTAGGATTCCCTTACCTTGCGTTTGATAACACCAAAATTCACTCCTTGGATCCTCAAAGTTTCAGCCTCCTAGGGTTCAAGGTCGAACTCGCCCCGCAACCTAGGAATTTCAATCAATTCCATCAATTTCTAAGTCCAATTCAACCATCCATGAATCACAAGTCTCCATAACACAATCCTCATCGTCTTAACATGCCTTAAACATCAATTTGGGACTCAAAATCACCCGTTCTTCACTCCAACAAAACCGGCCTTGCACAAAATCGAACCGATTCATTTCGGTTCTATGCATACCGTGTACAATCCATCTCAAATCAACTTCAAATCCATCATCTACACACTATCCTACCTCTTAACATGTCTATCTAAGGGTTTAGGGGTCTCACCGAAGGTTTGAAGTTGAATCGTTGTCAAAAACTCGTCGAAAGTCGCCGGATCGTCCAAGGTCAGAATCCGGCAGTTTCTGTCCATGGTTCACAAGACCGTTGCGAGGTCAAAACTTCTTCAAATCACTCTCAAATTTTTATCACAGATTTATATACATGTCTACTAGACCTCCATAAAATTTGACCTCAAAAATCCAACATTTCGACCTCCAAAAGGGTTAGAAACAGAACCTACCTCAGGTTGAGTTTGTTTCTGTCGGCTTTCGGGAGAATCCTTGGCCGGAGCTCTTCGGTGGTCCAAATGGATCGCTTCTTTTTCGAGGAGGTCGGCAAGACGTAGATCTAAGTTGGTGTGGTTGGCCAACAGTTAGGAGGTGGCCGGAGGAGGTCGTTGTGGGTAGTGAACGACGGCTTCAGAATCTGTCTTCGGCGGCAGAAAGAAGTGAGAAGAAGATGTAGAGTGTTCGGTGGCTTAGGGTGGAAATGGCCAGTCAAGTGAGTGAGGAGAGAGAAGAAAATACTATATACAGGGCTTGGTCAAAGAGTTTGAATGTTAGGTTGCCAATAGTGGATATGACCCCTCTTTAAGCCATCACTTGACACTTGTCCATTTGTCATTCCAAGGTGATCCAATGGCCCATATCCACTCACCTTTTTCGGTAGCTCTTGAGAGGGTTTAATGACCAAATTTCCCTTCTTCAAATCATGGGCAAAGTTCTAAGCCTGAGGGGCAAAAGGGTAATTTTACTCCTGACGTTCAGAACGTCGTTTTTCTAGATCCAGAATTCTTCGATAGGGCGACGGCCAATCCGAATAACGTTGGAATTCTTGATTTTTCATTTCAATTTTTTCGAGACTCGTTTCTGATGATTTTCTCTATTGGACATGGTTTCAGTATGTCTCGAACCGACGGATGGCTTTTGCGAATTTTACGCATATCGACCTGTGATTTTCATCACATTTAGGGCTCGTCAATTCGTGGCGGCTTGGTTGTCATGTAATTGTGAGGGTTTATCACTAGTCCCTTTGGTCACGATCTTCATTGTCTGATTCAGGAAAATTTTGCAAATCATACGTTGGTTAAGCGACGTCACCCGCGCTCCAATCGTATGACACTCGCAAGGCAATCCTTAATCATTCTTAGATCGGCCTTTTTGTGGTTCTAAATATCCCCTCGACAATCCTTATGGTCAAAGCGCCATTTCTTATCCGAATTTCCTAGGTCCACATACCATGTCTCGCGTTAGCCTTTCCCTTTTGGTCAGCCTACTCGAATTGATCAGGTTCGAGCGAGATATGACTGAACTACATCTCTAGATTCATTTTTCATTAATGAGTCTGAAATTGACTGAAAATCAGAATGTCACACTAGGGGTTACCTAGAACCTTACAGAAAGCTGGTTCTAAAGATTGTCTTTTTGACGTGCAATGTGCCATTCTAAGTTTTTGGGGACTCCAAGTATTCTGCAGAAAGCTCAAACCTGCAAGACTTTTGTCAAGGAGATTCTTCTAGGATTTAGGAAAATCTTGCAGAAAGCTGAATCTGAAAGTTGTCCTTTTGACACGTGAGGTGCTATTCTGGAATTTGGAGGCTCCAAGTATCCTGCAGAAAGCTTAAACCTAAAATCTCTCATAAAAGCAATTCGGAAACTCTTCATTTGTTGAGCAAGGTATCCTTCTTTGACCTGGAGCTGCCATGAGTCTTATAAAAGTTTAAACCTAAGGGTTCATTCCTCATCGAAAAGATATAAGTTATCCTGAGGCAATGACATTCTAATGCATGCAAAGCTTTACTTTGACCTATACGGTTATGCAAAATGGCTTAGGATGCTGGAAGTTATCCAAGACATCTTAAAGAATGCAAAGATGATCAGAAATCTCTGTAAGGAAAATCCTGGATCAAACAATTTGAAGTTTCCAACAAAACTTACTTTTAAGCATTCTATTGGAATGTTTTTGTCAAAGAAAGCTTCTCACCGATTCTTTGACTTTTGATCTCTTATAAAGAAAGCGCTCAAATTTCATAATAACCCGCAACTAGGTTTTTGGAGCCATTCGCAGTGCATACATTTCGATCAATCGCGAGGTCTTTATGGACCATAATGTTGAGCTTAGGCATAGTTTCGAAGGGCCACTCATTCTCTAAGTCAGGTCTTTTGAATGAAAATTTTCTTCATCTGCTCCGGGTTTACAAGTCAAGAACCCTGCAAAATGAGAAAGAAATAATCTTGCTCGTATCTCTTCGAGCTAAAGTACACATTGATCTAGGCGTTCTAGTCGGAAAAGACTGTGAAGGGTTGTAATGTTGGTAGGATTGGGGACCAAAAAAGACTTATTTTTGGCCTGGAATAGCGAAGGGGTTTGACATTGGTGATCATTGCCGATCAGTCTTTTGTTTCATCTCTGGTTAATGACTCTTTGAAGAACATTTTCAGTCTTTTTGAGAACGGGTCTAATCTTCGAAATACCTTAAGTATCTTTTGGTAGTTGGCTATGATTTCATTCGAAGGGTAGCCTTTTGCTGCACAATTCATGAGGATTCTTCTGTACTTCAGAACCTGTTGGGGGTAGAGGCATCCTGTAATCCCATGGTGTCCCAAAATCAGTCTTACGACTTTCCAGCATTTCCATGAGCGTCGGCTCTATTCTTGTTGGACTTTTTGTCTCTTTTTAATGCATAGGGATTCAATTTTTTCTCTTTTTCGATCCCGCCTTTTCCTTTTCTTTTTCTAGGAACTAGGATTTTTATGATCATCTAAGGTATGTGACTTGAGTCTCATCCTGTCTAAACGTTTTTCTTTGAAAGTCTCATGTAGCTCCTACTTCTTGAACTTCTCTGTCTTTGCCACTTTCACCTTAGTGCTGTGTAATGATAACCAATGGGGGTATATGAAATGAATATGTAGGCTTAAATTGGCTATGCAATGGGTATAAGTGTATAGGATAGAGATATGACCGTCTCTTCGTCATCCTATGGCGCCTGGATCAATAAATATCAACACACGAAGATTGATGTTAGTCCAAACAAAAATATTTCTAACCATTTACATTTCCAAGCTACTAGACGCTTCCACACACCCCAATATGGGGTGGCTCTTGACAGGGTTAAGAAATGAAGACCACCGCTCAAAGGGTTTATCAATGATCATCTTAGTGTTTATGGAGAAGAATGAATGCCTCCGTCATCCCAATCCATGTGCTCGATGTAAATAGCCCTTACATCCCCTGGTCTAGGCTTTTCTATCCTTATACTCATCTCGTCTCTCTGGTGTGTATAGGATGTGTTTGGATTGGGTTGACCTCTTATTTGAAGAAACATTACTGCTAGATAGCCTAAACAACTCTGTTTTAGAAAAATCATTTTGTTTTTTCCAGACATTTCACCGCACAGGGAATTTAACAATATACCTTGCATGTTTCAACCATGCTTGGATAACCTTTAATCCTAACATATATGCAAGAAGTGTTAGAAATTCATCTTTTAAAAGCACGGTTCATCCCTAAGTTTGAACATATGAATGTTCATCTTTGATTCCTTCTCTCTTATAGGAAAGTGAGAAATTTTATAGTATTTCTCCGTTGCAATCTTTTGTCTTCATCGGGCATTCCTGTATGAAGAGAATAGAAACTCCAGTGAGTGAAAGATATTTTAACACTTGATGGAACAGATACATATCACCTGGTTCTATGCGTCAAGGACTGTTTCGTTCTTGGTTCCATTTGAACGAGTTTGACTCTAAGTTCATTTCTTGGAATCCTGCAAAACATAACACATGCCACGTATGCATGGATGCATGATATGCTTATATAATGACTGCTATGTCAACTCGAATCATTTCGGAGAAAGTCAAGTGATCATCACCTGATTCATTTCAAGGATAATACTTCTTCACAGCATCTAAGTTAACAGGATATCCCAATTCTTCTCATTCAAAATTTATAAGAATTAATGCCCCTCCCACGAGGACTTTCTTGAGAACATAATGGCCTTCATAATTCGGGTTAAACTTGCCTCCCGGATGAGCAGCATTCGGTAGAGTCTTCTTCACTATTAGGTCATCTACCTCGAAACTTCTGGATTTAACTTTCCGGTTAAATGACTTGGCCACCCTTTTCTGGTAACTCTGGCCATGACAGATTACTCTAAGACACTTCTCGTCTATCAGATGTAGCTGTTCATATCCGTGTTTGATCCATTCTGCCTCAGAGAGTTTAATTTCTGACATTATTCTCAAAAATGGAACCTCAATCTCTACAGGTACGACAGCTTCCATCCCTATACCAGAGCATAAGGCGTTGCTCCTGTAGAAGTTCTAATTGAAGTCCGATACGCCATTAAGGCAAATGGTAACCTTTCATGCCAATCCCTGTAATTCTCGGCAGTCTTAGCCAAAATCTTTTTTATATTCTTGTTTGCTGCTTCCACTGCTCCATTCATTTGTGGGCAGTAAGGGGAAGAATTAAGATGTCGAACACCAAAGTGATCCAGCAGATAATCGACAATCTTGTTTTTTAAGTTGGACCCATTGTTTGTGATGATTACTCGTGGGGTATCGTATCGAGAAATTATATCTCTCTTGATAAATCGCGCCACACTCTTTGCGGTGACATTCATGTAAGAACTAGCCTCTATCCACTTCGTGAAGTAATCAATTGCAACTAAAATGAAGCGATGACCATTTGAAACTGCTGGATTGATAGGCCGTATTATATCTATTCCTCACATACAAAAAGGCCAAGTTTCAGACATCTGATAAAGCTCGTTCGGGGGTGCATTAATCTTGTCGCCATATACTTGGCATTGGTGGCATGACTTGATATGTTGACTACAGTCTGATTTAATGGTCATCCAATAATAGCCAAGCCGCATGATCTTTCTAGCGAGGAGATGGCCATTCATGTGTGGTCCGTATATACCTTCATGGATCTCTCTCATGAGAGAATTTGCTTTTTTAGCATCTACGCACCTCAACAAAGTGGAGTCAAATGACCTTTTGTACAAAGTTTGTCCACTGAGGAAGAATTTACCAGCCATCTCGGCTATATATCTTCGGTCTGCTGCTCGACATCCTTTAAACTCTCTCTTTAAGAGATAATTCTTAATATCATGGTACCACGGCTCTCCGTCAAATTCTTCTTCGACCATCGTACAATAAGCCAATTTTTTGATTGTGTCGATCTTTAGTGGCTCTACTTCTAATCCATCAATTATTTGCAGCATGGAGGCCAGCGTGGCCAACGCGTCTGCGAACTGATCTGCGCTCTTGGCATGTATTCAAATGACACCTCTTCGAATTTAAGTGTCAACTCTTCCAGGTACTCATGATAAGAGATGAGTTTTGCGTCCTTTATTTTCCACTCTCCCTATGTCTAAAAAATAATGAGCATAGAATCTCCATAAACCTGCAACTTAGGTACCTCCATGGAGATGGCCAGTTGTAGGCCTATAATGCATGCCTCGTATTTTGAAATATTGTTAGTGTAAGGAAAAGTCAGTTTTGCTGTAACAAGATAATGTTGACCATCAAGGGATATTAGCACTGCTCATGTGCTAGCTCCTGACAGATTGACGGCACCATCGAAATACATGACCCACTTATCTTCTATCAGATTCAGAACTTGATCTTCCACTTTTGTCTGTCTAGAAGATGCACGATTTTGAGAATTTTCTACCTACATATCGGCTATGGCTCTCCCCTTCACAGACTTTTGTGGGGAGCTATTGATGTTAAATTCAGACAACATCATTTGCCATTTTGTTAATTTCCCAATCAAAGTAGTTTTTTTCAAGAGATATTTGATTAGGTCATTTTTTGTCACCAGATGAATATGATGGTGTATGGTATACTGCCTTAATCTGTGAAGTACCCATACTGTTGCTACACAAGCCCTCTCGACAGGCACATAATTCGCTTCCGATGAGGTGAATTTCTTACTCAAGTAGTAGATGACTCTTTCCTTACCATCCACATGGCTTGTTTGAGCAAGTAAGACTCCCAAAGATTCTTGATGTATAGTCAAATACAAGGTTAAGGGGTGACTTGGGACGGGTGGCACGAGTACTGGTGGACTGGCTATGTAAGTTTTGATCTTTTAGAAGGTCTGGCTGCATTCTGCATCCCAAGCCACTTTCGCGCCCTTCTTTAGCAATTTGAAAATCGATTTAGCCACGTCTGATAATTGGTTGATGAATCTAGTGATGTAGTTTAATCTTCCTAGAAGACTTCTTACTTCTTTCACCGTCGAGGGAGTCGCTAGATTACGAATAGCTTGAATTTTCGAAGAGTCAATTTCAATGCCCCTACTACTGACCATGAATCCGAGAAGTTTCCCAGATTTTTCCCTGAACACACATTTGTTAGGGTTCAGCCTTAATTTGTATTTTCGGAGTCGCTCAAACAGCTTCCTTAACACTTGGATGCGATCTTGTCTTTTCTCAGACTTAGTGATCATGACATTGACATATACCTCGATCTCCTTATAGATCATGTCATGAAATAGGGTGACCACCGTCTTCTGATAAGTTGCCCCAGCATTCTTTAGTCAAAGTGCATTGCTTTATAACAGAAATTTCTTCAAGGGGTAGTAAATGCAGTTTTCGACTTGTCCTCCTATTTCATGAGGATCTGGTTATATCCAGAGAATCCATCCATGAATAAGAATAATTCGTACCCTATTGTGATATCCACCAGTACATCGATGTGGGGAAGTGAAAAATCATTCTTTGGGCTTACTCTATTCAAATCCCGATAATCCATACAGATCCGAACTTTACCATCTTCTTTCATGATGAGGGCTATATTTGCAATCCAAAATGAGTAAGGGATAGCTTCAATAAAGCCCACTCTAAGAAGTTTCATCACTTTTTTTTTAAGTCTGTCTTCTAACTCAGCTTTCATCCGTCTGCTGTCTTATCTCACTGGTTTAACACTGGGATCTGTGGGTAACACATGCTCCACAATTCTTGGATCTAAACCCGGCATATCGACGTATGACCATGCAAAGATATCCTGATACTCTTTAAGTAATTCTGTAAATTCAAGCCTTTCAGCTCGGGATAGATGTCCACCAATCTTGACTTCTTTGACATCTGCAGCATTACCCAAGTTAATGACTATTGGCTCTTCTGAAGTGGGAGGTGTCGAATTTTCAAAGGCACTTTAATCTCTACGAATAGCTGCGTAACCCTCATCTGCATCTTCCTTAATATTGCTAGAGTAATCATCTTGGTGGTCCGGTTCGCACAATAACCTAGTATGCATATTTGAGATGATATGCCTGAAATGTCATGAGAATGGTTAGTCTCTATTTCATATGAAAATGCGATGCATGAGTGTGAAAAATCTTTTCAAAAGAGATTTCAAAATAAGTGCAGGCATAAATGGAACTAGTCTTCATATCCTCGGACATCATTGTTCCTCGAAAAGCTCTTGAAAATTTGGAACCATATGGCGAATCAGGCCGCAAGCTTCCCATATGGAAGACTAGTATCATCATTGGGTTGATTTGTGGTTCCATATGTCCTTAATAAAAATTGTGCACTTTATTGAATGCAAAAATGGACCGCATTACAAGTTATGCTATTTGGACCAACGGTTGGAGATCCAAAGGCATTTTTCTACATTTACTTCAAACACAAAAATGAAAAGTGGAAAGAAATGCAGGAACTCAAGTGCAGTATTAAAAGCAAGGGAGAGGTTTCTTTATCTAGAAATAGCGGCTTCATCATCAAGCTACTCTATGATGACGTTCATAGAGTCATCACCCAAAAAAGGGTTTGCAAGATCTGGTTCCACTGACAGAATTATCCCTTCTTTTGATAGCCACTTAGAGTCTTTGCTGAAATACTCATTCAAAGGGCTGCTGAATATCTTAGACTTGCTTTTCCAGGCTGAAGAACCAATGAAGGAATCCTTTTGATTTCTTTGGCGTTCATGGTGTCCACGGCTCTTGCCTCAGCCTCGGCCTGCTGTCTTAGGGGTAAAGTCACCAGTGCGAGTGTTTTGATATCCCAAGCCCATCTTATACTCGTTGGACTTTAACTATAAAGGAGCGCTGATTCCTTGACCATGCTTGCTAAGACCTTTTCCTAGGTTGAACCCATATGCTAGCAGCATTTTAGCTTGTAAAAGGTTAGCTTCAGAGATAAAAGGGGTCTTCAGTTTCGCCCCCACATGAGTGTGGATCACTACCACCAGTTCCAGGGTAGCTAGCTTCTTGCTTAACTTCTGGCTCAATGTAGGGGATAACGCTATTCTGATACGCAAGGAGATCAACTTCTCCATGGACGGTAACTACTTTTCCGTCAATCACGAATCGTACTTTCTGATGTAGATTTGAAACTATGGCTCCAGCGATGTGGATCCAGGGTCTCCCTAACAGGAATCCAAATGCGCTTGGCAAATCCAGTACTTGAAAGTTTATGGAGAATTTGGTTGGGCCAATGAGTACATCTAGCTCGATTTCGACTACCACTGTTTTCCTCATCCCATCAAAGGCCCTAATAGTTACCTTGAAAATTCGAATCATTTCTTCTTTGATGCCCAAGCTTCTTAATGTAGCCAATGGGCAGATGTTAAAAGAAGATCCGTTATCGATTAGCATGTGTGCTACTCTCTTTCCATTACAGTGTGCAGTGATGTATAATGCCTTGTTGTGTCATCTTCCTTCCATGGGGAAATCTTCATCTAAGAAGCTCAATTGATCCTTAAGAAGGATTGCCCCCACAAAGTCTCCCAACTGTACGTCATTGATGGTTTTGGGGACATGTACTTCATTTAGTACCTTTAGCACGCATCCTTATGTTTTTCTGAGTTGATGAACAAATCTAACAGAGATATTTGGGCTAGCATTTTCCTTAACTGCTTTATCACCTCGAATTCGCTGGTTTTAATGATGGATATGAGTTTTTCTGCATCTTCCTTCGAAACCTCCTTCTTTTCAGATTCGCCTTCCCTTGGGGCGTAAAATCGTCCGGACCTCATCACGGCATCTGCTTCTCGCGTTCCATAGTTCCAATGGACTGTCATAGTTTTCTACTGGTGGGACTTGTATGGTTACTGTCGGCAGGCGAGATACTTTTGGTTCAGATTCATTATTAGTTTCATTTCTTGATAAGCGAATCACAACGGGTTTAACCAGACAGTCATCTTCTTGGCTTAGGCTGTCAAGCTATCCAGTTTGATTACTACAGTCGTAGCAGTTTCAATCATTGCTATAGTATTGCCAAAGCCTTCTGGGAAGATTTCGTATTCCGAATGGCAGTATTTATAAGCATCACTTAACTCAGCTGACATTGCAAACTTCAAGTGTCTTCTTACTTTCTCGAATAGTTCAGTCAAGCTTTGCCACTAGGCTATTAATTTCTCCATCCTGACATATTGCTCTATGTCAAGTTTGTTATCTATCGTCTGAGGATGACCGCACGTTGTCAATCGAAATGACACATCCTCCATCTCCCTCGAGAGATCATTCATTTGCTCTTTTATGCGCAAGAAATGTTCCGACATCACTTGGTAGAGTGATGGTTCAGGTTCTTCCGCAAAAGGCTCTATGACATCTTCTAAGACTTCTGGTTGAACGGGATCATCCATACCTCCCTACTCATCATGTATAATATCCTTTATTCTCTGGAAGAAACTGGGAGAAGCAGAGTATTTTACTTTGAAGTTATATCCACTAGAATTCTCACCAAGATTATCTATAACCTCGCATTTTTCTAGTGTTTCAGTTACAAATCTGCGATCGGCCAGGCTTCGCTTGGTAGCTTTTAGTTCTTCCTCGTCAAGCTCTTCTTCTGGTCCGATAATCAACTCCATGTCGCCTACTAGACTTTCGTGTGGGACATTCCACATATTTCCTCACTCGGTTTCAACCACAAACTGGTTCCATTCTAAGTTCACCGAGACCTTAATTCCTTCAAACTCTTCATCAACAACGCTCGACATTATCCCTAGGCTCATCATCTTGGCAATACATGTAATGCCCCATGTCCCTTGGAGCTCATTACACCCACCTCAGGTCCTCAATTACCCAGGAACCTCACACGGCCTAGCATGTTATGAAATGCACATACGAAAGGGTGACAACATCACTTTACAAAAGAAATAAAAAGGAAATTTGAAACAAGGGAAAAAACACATCTATTTATACATTGTGGAAACATTCAGTACATACATCGGAAGGGAAAAGACAAAAGAAAATACAAAGCCGCATACCTGGGTGGGAAAAAGGAACTAAAGCCTATGGTTAAAAGGTTACTACTATACCTTTCCCAGAGCCTAACACCAAAATGGTTCCTTAATCACCTAACCCCTTTAACCGGACTTCTCAGAAGAACAGCTTGAGTCGTCCTTTCCATCATCTCCCTTATCATCTGGATTGTAATCTGAAAAAGTCTCGGATGGTACATTCTCTGAAGGTTCTTCAGTGTCTTCCTCGGTTTCCTCTTCTTCTTCAGCTTCTGCTTCGTCTTCTTCGTCAGTGGCCTCGATCGCATCAGCAGAAATCTCTATATAATTCATGTACTCCGTAGAAGACAGTGGAGACTTCGGCACTTCAGGTATGTTCCTTGAACCTCCCATGGATGCTGGGTTATCCACTTCAATGGCCAGTCGGGACGGATGACACCAGGTTGGAATCACTTCCCATGGAACATACTTAGGCAGCAGAGGTCTCATCAAGTTATTGTCACCCATTTGACGATACCATGCCTCAAAACGGTGGGGTTGTAGTTCCAACTTTCCTTCGTCTACCTAAACAGTTATGTGCTTCCTGACATATGCGATACCCTTCCGATAAGGGAACTCATAAAAAAGGGCGGTCATCTCCTTTGGATTGCCCAGGTAGATTGGCAACATGACTAAGGCTTGGGGTCTGAAAAGTTTGTCCCACTATGGGGTGAGATCGACATCTCAGAAAGTGAAACCTAACCCTATACCTCAATATCAGTCCTACCAAACCACACACATATGCCACTCAAATGCAAAATAACAAATAACGCAATGGCACAAGGCATCACACAATGACAATATCAATTATCAGGCATGGATAATCAGTGCAAACAATCATGCTCAACTTCAAGGTCCCAATACACAAGCACATGCACTACATACACCATAGCCACCACTTTCTCATCCACCCATATACTCCACTGGCACTCCTGCCATCTGACATCACCGGAACCACATGTCAATCGATGTCCACGTACCACTGGGGCCAAAGGCTAATCGGTACTCTCCAGGCTTACAGTCACTCAATGCCACTGGGGTCACAGACCAATCGGCATTTTCATCCTCATTCAATTTCACCACCCTCCGATACTACTGGGGTCACAGACCAATCGGTATCATCCACACTTCCTTCATTGGATCCACAATGCCATCACAACACACACCATTCAATTCATAAAATTCACCAATCATTCAACTCATTCAATAACTCATCCAGCAATGTCCTAGCATTCAGATAAAGGTTTAGGAGACACTTACCTTGATTAAATATCACAATGTCACACCAAGCAACTCTCCTTAAAGCCACAAGTATAGAATCCCCATGAATTCTTCGTCAACCTAAAAAGATTAACCAATCCTGAGTCATGAACCATAGAATGCTCACTTCCATTAACTCAATATTTCCTTAGCCACGCCATTGGCAATTTAAGACACCTTTTCTAACAATTGAACACATGACAGTGCTTCCCCCCGAACCCTTAATGTGTTCGGTTTACTCAGCCATACACATGGCAAGACACAATTTAGAATTTCGTGCACCAGTTTTCCCATAAATCACTTCCAAACCTCAATCTACTTCTCACACTTTCCATTGACACCTCACATGATATCATATAAGACATTATAATTCCACTTGAAGTTCAAATGATCCTCATTCAACCTCTAAACAGAACTGGCCAGCATTGTTCATCCCCTAAACAGAATCGGTTTCGATTTTCCAACCGCTCAATCGAGCCATACTTTAATCCCAAGCCTAACTCTTTAAACAAATAACGTACCAAGGCCTTCATTTACAAGTTTAGAAGGCTCACGAAGAGATTTGAAGCAAAATCACATTCCAAGGATCTCGAAACAGCTCGGCTTCCTCAAGGTTAAAATCTGTCCATAATTCACCATCAATGTTCACCCATAAAACCCTATTTTAACATCAACCAACTTGCAGCCACAGACCATCAAACCTTAGTACTAGATGTTATGAAGGTCTCCTAAAACTTTTGAGGCCAATCAGAGTCTCTAACAGGTAGAACGAAGACCTTATCTCAGCTCGCGCTATTTCTGTCCGATTTTGGTCTAAGGACTATTCGGGAAAAACCGTTCAACGAAACCTCGAACTACCACTTGGAACGTATCAAGGACACACTTATCTAGCTTTTGGGGGTCGGAGCTCTACCAGGCGGCACCGGAAGAGGGCGCTCAAGCAGACCGAACGGCGGGATAGAAACTATCTTCTGGGGCATTTTTCGGTGGAAGATAAAATGGAGAGAAAAATACAAGGGTAATGAGGGGAATGGTATACATGACTGATGAGGCTATTTGGCATGTTATTTCACACAAATTATTGGCTTGAAATTGATTAGACTTGATTAGGTGGGTAATAAATGCTTGGGGCTTCCATTGCTTGGCATGTGGCATACTCTAATAATACAACTTAAGGCTTTGACTCTTCTTTGACCCCTTGGAAATCAATTTTTGGCAGCCATGGATGGAGAGGGATTGACCATTTTGTCCTTCTTGCATTCTTAAGGCAAAGCAAATGGTCGATGGGCAAAATGGTAATTTTGCACTTTCATTCGCTTTTCCAATTCGAAATTACCATTTAGCGAAACATCGTTAAATTTTTATTTAGAATTGGAATTCTCGATTTCCAATTGCCACTTTCAAGCTTCCATTTCATGATCATTTGTCCGTCGATTGTAACTCCAGTTTGTCTCGAACTAACGGGCGACTTTTGTTGACGTTACGCGTATCGGCTCTGTGATTCTCATCACACTAAGGAAAACTCAAGTTATGACAGCTTTGGTTGTCATGTCATTGCGTGGGGTCATCGCTAGTTCCAACGATTTTGATCGTCATAGCTTGATTTAGGAAAATTTGCAAATTATACATTGGTTAAGCGACATCACCCGTGACCCAATCGTATAACGCTAGCACTGCATTCCTTAATCGTTATTTGATCGGCCTTACTAGCTTTAAATGTTCCCTCGACAATCTTTATGGTCAAAGTGTCATTTCCTTTTTCGAGTTTCCTAGGTACATGTACCTTATCATACGTTAGCATTTTCCTTTTGGTCAGTTTACTCAAAATTGATCAGATCTGAGCGAGACAAAACTGAAATACATCGAAAGATACATTCTCAATCAATAGCCTCCAATGGCAGGAAATTTAGAATGTCACAATACATAACTTCTTTCTTTCAGTCGACACTTCTCCCTCTTTTGGATATGACGAGACGATCGCCAGAATGTTGGTTAGCTTGGGTACATTCACCTTCAGCTCAAGATGGTTTTCTCCTTCGTCGACAAATATTGCACCAATTGCTTGGTGATCAGGGAGTGGATTCTCTTGCACGTTTGGAACCACATCATTGAATTTCAAAATTTGATTGTCAATAAGAGCTTAAACCTTCAACTTGAGGATGTAGCAATTATCTATATTGTGTCCTCTTTCACCCATATGATAGGTGCAAGTTTGGCTGTCATTAAAATCAGGATATTTTGTCGGATTCACTCTAGGAGCTTCCTTTGCCACAAAGTGTTGCTCTAATAACATCGGGAGCAACTTGGATAACGATATGGGAAGTTGAGAAAATTGCTTCTGAGGCTGCCTCTTCCTAGGCTCTTGCCCTTTAGACATTGACCACGATGATCCTCCTTTAGCCTGATTGGAATTAGCGAACACCTTGAGTTTATGGAAATCCGATACAAAGGCTATGTCAACTCCATCTTTTCTTTCTTTTCTCGGGGGATATTGCTTCCTCGTCGAAGTTTCATGTGGCCTTCTTTCTCTCAAGGCCCACTCCAATCTTTCAGCCACCTTTATCAAGTGTGTAAAGGTTTGGCATCCTGAGGTGTTTAATCTATCGAAGTACTCATATGGAAGTGCTTTCAAGAACAGGTCAATCAAGTCATCTTCTGGGATTGGTGGTTTCACTTGAGTTGCCAAAGCATGCCTTTCTAGGCATATGTTCTGATTTTTTTGCCTCTTCCTTTCACAGTACGTAACAAATCTTCTCTTGTCGGGGTCGTAGTTGTGTTAAACTTATACTGCCTGAGGAAATCTTCAGCAAGATGCTCCCATCCATCGTAATCATCAAGGTTTAACTCAATAAACCAAGCCAGAGTGGCGCCCGCCGACTCTCTTGGAATGTATTCATCAGCAGAGGAATGTAGTCAGAATAGTGCGCTATTTTACACAGATAATATTTGAGGTGAGCACGTGGACAACCTGTGCCATTGTACTTTCTCATAAAGTCTATCTCTTTGTAGTCTGGAGGAGTCTCTACTTTGGTGAAAGGAGATATCTTGTCAAAACGGGCTAACTCATAGCCCTGACTACTTAAACACTCCTCAATTTTGGCTATTCTCTTAGCCTCTCCTTCAGTTTTCACAATTTGTTTCCCTCTTTCCTCCTTTTCGAGGTTAATGACAACAGAGGGTGTGACATTCTGAATTTTCGACTATTTCGAGATGTATGAATGAGAAGATATCTATCGATATATTTCAGTTTTATCTCGCTCGGACCTAATTAATTCGAGTTAACTGACTAGAAAGGGAAAGGCTAACGTATGACAAGTACGTAGACCTAGGAACTCGAATAAGGAACGACACTTTGACCATAAGGATTGTTGAGGGAATATTTAGAACTAATAAGGGCCGATCTAGGAACGATTAAGGAATTTATGGCTAGCGTTATACGATTGGAGCGCGGGTGGTTCCTCTTAGCCAACGAATGATTTGCAAACCTTTCCTAAATCGAATTCTTGCGATCATGACCGCAGGAGATAGCGATAAATCCTCACAATTACATGACAACCAAAGTCGTCGTGACTTGAGTGGTCGTAAGTGAGATGAGAATCACTGAGTCGATATGCGTGAACGTCTGCTAAAAGCCGCCCGTCAGTTTGAGATAGGCTGGAATTACGGTTGATGGAAAACGGACCATGAATTGGGTTTCGAAATTTGGTATCAGACAAAAAAAAAATTCCAATAATTCAAAAGGAATTGGATTGAAAAAGTGAAATTTGGACTGAAAGTGCAAAATTACCGTTTTGACCCTCAAGGACATTCTTTCTCTTAAGAATAAGCAAGGGCAAAGTAGTCATTTACCCATTAACCCATCTTGGCTGAATTCTTAGGGACAAGAGTGTCATTTAGCCCTTGTGAATATTGATGAGGAAAAGACAAAAAGGAACCCCAAAGTCAAAACTCCAAAAAGTGTCCATCTTGTCCATCACCTTACCATCCCATCTTCTAGTCATTCTTTGTCCCCCAAGTTGCATGTGGCTTCTTGAGGAAGCTTGTGATATTCAAGACCACTCTACTCTTCCTCTCCTCCCTCACCATTCGGCCACCATCATCCCATCTCTCTCACTCTCACGCTTTCTCTCTTTCTCTCTTCCTTTCTCGCCCGACCAGCTTGCACTCTTGCCATTCGCTCTCTTCGTCGTCGGCTTTCGATCACTATTCCCGACCACCGTGACGACCCTAAGTGTCTTGCCTACAACCTCCAACTGACCATTCGCCCATTCATTGGTCCGTTTGACCTGTGGAGCCGCCGGAACCCGCCTAGGTCAGAATCGGGGCGAACTAGACCATGAACTCCTTTAGAACGGTTTAGACGGCTTATCTTGCTTCCAAATCAAGGTGAGACCTCCTTAAGACATAGTATTAAGGTTGAATAAGTTTGGTTTGAAGTTTGGTTGATGATGGATGGGTTTTAATGGTTGAATTTGGATGATTTTCTAAGGGACAAAATCTATCCTCTTCGACAGGTTTAGGAACCGAGGACCTTTGAAGGCCGAGGAAGTGTCGGCTTGCCCCAAAATTTGTTAGTAAGACATCCTAAGACATGATATTACATGTTAGTAAAGGATTGGTGAGTTAGATTGGAGTTTTGATGGCCGGTTTGCATGGATTATCTTAGGGACAGAATCTGCCTTGTACCAAACATATTAGGAATCGAGGATTGTCCCAGTTCTTGAAGGAGTTTGTTGCTTAAAATAGCTTGGTAAGAAGACTTCTAACCCTTAGTTAGAATGTTGGATTACTAAAGGGTAGATTTTTGGTGGAATTAAAAGGGTTTAAAGGGGCTGCTATGGTGAGAAATTCGTGAGAGACCCGAACCCGCCCAAATCCCATTTTCAGCGCGTACCGATTTTAAAACGGCCTGTTCTAAGTCATCCGATATCCAAATTTAGCCTCATTTTTGTCCACATGTCCGTAAGATCTTGAAGTTTAAGACCCTGAAATTTATTTTCTCAAAAAATGTGTATAAAAATTACAGTTTTCGTGAGACTGAACCTGGTCGTGGGGTTTCGAAATGGGAAGATTTGATGAATTGAAGTTTTGGTTGATTTTCCTTGATTGAATGACTCTTTAGTATGCCTAAAAATGTTGAATTAAAGTTGTGCATGCTTGCTGATGAGGTGCAATGAGTGAATTTTGATGTGCATCGACTTTTTTGGTTCAATTGAGTGCTTTGATGCTTGTTGGTGCATTCGTTGGTTCAACTTCTTGATGTTGAATGGCATGTGTTGCTAGTGGTCGAATGACATGTTTGAATTGATGAACCTAATGTGCTTGAATGGTGTGCCTAGAATGGCGATGGTATGAATCTGCTTGAGAATGTGAAAATAAGATTAATGAGAAGGTTCACAAGTATGTTTTATGGCCAATGCATTGCACTGTGGGTGTTTGATCCTGATTGACCTGACGAGGTCGTGCGGCTAGAGAGTCCTACCTTGATCGAATCATCTTGAAGGCTGTAAGAATCGAGAGTTAGGTAGTGACCGAATCATCTCTAGGTTCGGACGCGAGAGTCCTATAGCCGACCGAATCATCTCGATGGGGCAGGGTGGCGAGAGTCGCTATAGAGACCGTATCATCTCGCAGCGAGAGTCATGATGACCCAATCATCTCAATAAGACGTCGAGAGTCATGTGATTGATCGAATCATCTCGCGACCCAAGGAGGGTGGCCCTTGATGGGCGTAATGAAGATCAAAGACTGAAACATGATCGCGATGTGTTTTCGAGTTTGTATGATTCAAAAGCTTGAGTTGGCTGGAATGCCTGAAGTGCATGGAACGTTTGTAATGCCTTTATGGCTTGAGAAATTCGGATTGAAAAGTGAAAGTGTGAAAGACATGCATCTAATTGCCTGATATGCCTGAGTTGCCTTGTTATGGCAATTGCTTGAATGTCATGTTTGAAAAGCGTTTTTCCAAAACTTGCATATTTTCAAACGAGCCTGGAGGTACATCGGCCTAGCTTATCGTTAGGGTTAACTTACTGAGATTATTATCTCAGCCTATCGTAGGACCAACATTTTCAGGTCTCAGACAATGGAAACCCGGGCTTGCCTTGATGGGCATTCGATGAAGGCACTTGAGGAATTGCACACTAACCCTTTGAGACCTTAGGGACGGCTTATGTATTTTGAGGATTTAGAATTGTAACCTTTGAAGTATGATTGACTCAAGTGAGAGAAGTATACCCTTTTGTCCTAGGTCATCTTGTATTTTCTGTGTATGGGATGTTTTCTCACTTCCGCATGCGTTCATCATATAGAAGTTTTATGTTATTGGCCGTTGGATCCTGGGAGATATTCTAAATTCAATGGCCAGATGGGATGTTCACGAGCTCCCAGTGTTCGGGACGTGACAGGGGGTGTCTTCGGCTGTGACTAGACATTCGGCGTACGAACGTCTTCCATGACCGATTGGGCACCTTCAGCTGTCCTTTTGTCAGTTGTATTAGGTATTAAGGAATAACCTGAGTTGTTCAGGTTAGGTACTACCGTCTGTCTGGCGTAGGAGGCTTCCAACATGGCCCTAATTTCAGCCATCATGGTAGTCATAGTAGTCATTTGGGTCTCCAACATGCCCACTCGTGGAGTTAATTCCTATTGTTCCATTCTCATTTTAAGTCAAGTACAGAAATGATGTCTTGGTAATTCTGTGATTAGAGAATACATGTTTATTTAAAAATAACAAGTAAGCATCTCTTTATGACAAATAAGGAAAGTACTGGTTCCTTCAATTGCATGCTTTCTATTGATGAATGAGAAAAGGACTACCTTGTGAGCCTTAGTCTCACATGAGCAGTTCTTTCAATCATTTGTCAAGAGAATTCATGAAATTAAAGAAGGCTCAATCTTTGACGATAGTTTTGATGCGTCGACAAAACATGCTTATGGTTATACACATGTGCCAAAAGTAACATTTTAATACAAATAAGTATCCGAATACTAAGAAAATATCATAATGTTCACACGTTTTACATTTGATAGATTAGTCTATCCAAGTCTAGGGAGCTTAAGGTCTAAGGCACCCTCATCGTCCTAGCAAAGATCGAATTCTTCAGTCTGAGATTCCTCATCTCCTGAATATGACGGTGATCCCATGTCTTTAGGTATATACAGCTCCACTCCAGGCACATACGACACGATGTATTCAGATACATAAAGCTCGACAAAGCTGCGTCTAGTCGCCTCAAAGCGTCGGACGTATTCTGCAGAGGCCCTATGAACATTCATCTTGCGAGTCATATCATTTGGCCATTCTACGCCTTCAGTCTGGGAGCCTTTCAAAGAATGTATAATGAATTCCACCTTAGCTTCTTCTTCTCCCCCGTGAGGATCTCTCTTGGTAGGTCAAATGAGAAAACACCTGTCGTGGCGACGAAGGGATCTCTTGCAATACTCCAAACTGTCGGATAACCCTTCTTGGATAATATGTGATGGCGCCTGTGAATCCCAACAAAGGGATTGGGTCTTCGCCATTACATGTGAGTCTGACTTTACCCAGTATTGGTAACCTAAGCCGCCATCATAGTTGTTCTGATTTTAAAGTTTTAAGAAATTCCTTCCATTCTTTAAAGTTGAACTTAGGAATACGTGTATGAGTTTTGATGAAAATTCTAACATGATGGGCATCAGAGCTAATTTCAGTGAAATCCATACGGATATGAAATTGCTTTATATGGGATGTGAACCATAGGTACAGGAGACCACTAGAGGCTCTAAAAATTCCTTCTTTCTTTTTCCCAAAAAGGTAGAGGGAGAGGAAAGTTTCAACGATGATAAGGTTCGAGTAATAATACCCGTAACAGACTTGTTTAACCACTACAGCCATAATAGGGTCAAAAGTTACAGACGAGATCGAAAACAGGACAAAACTAAAGAATGCCAAGACAAAAGCTCTACCAGATTTAGTTCCTTTGCTAGTAGGGAGGTTGGGAAAACTATCTAGAAGAAAAGATAGGAAAACTCGTCCAGAATTACTTTTGATGTCTGTTTTGATTTCGTTGAGGTTTGTATCTAGGAATTCAGCTAGTTCACTCAAAAGTTCAAACCCTATAGGAGGTTAGACTAACAAGTGAGTAAACTCAACCCTAATGGCAGTGTTATATTCTTCAAACCTCCAATCCTTTCATGCAGAATGTCGCGGTGGTAGGATCCCAATAGAGAGTCATGGCTTGGATAAAGGCTGGTGGACATTCAATCTTCAGTAGCTCTGATAAATACCCTAGTCGTGATCTGGCGTACTTCTGGCTGGCTTCATCCATGCTGTCCCACCTGGCTAGGAGCTCAGCTTGAGAAACCTTGAATACTTGGATGTCGTTCTTTCCTATCAAGTCTAAAATATGCTATTGATTTTGAAAAATCAATCACCAAAGATTACTTTAAACATGTGATTATGCTAATGTCATGAAATATGCATGAACTGGTTTAATTGCATATTCCAGTCAACGAAATAGAGATTAGAATCCCTTTCAGGTACGAAAGACCCGACTCAAGGTCTAATTTGAATTTCAAACAAGTGAATTATGCAATTAGTCAGAATCGTCTTAGTGACTAAAGGAAATAACAATGTCACATTCTATTGGTCAAAACATCAACTGCGGGCATAGCAGAAGAAATTCCTTATTAAAAAGGATATGCTATGATAGAGAGATTGAGAGGGGCCTCGAGAGGGGAGAGACACCAATCAAATTTATTTTAAGATAAGAAAGTCATAAAATGCCAATGAAATGTGAGATCTAAGCTATCTCTCTCCAAGATCTAATTTTCTTCGGGGTGATGGTTCTTCAAGGTTTCCTCTTTAACTGCATCTTTGTCTTGCCCCTCTTTAGGATACGGCCTGGTGATTAGGACTTCTTCCTTAGTTGAGCATCCTTCGGATCGTGAAGAATAATCTTTCGCAGGTCGGTTAAGATGCTTTAATTCCTTTAGCCATTCTCTGGTCCATGATGCAATGACTTCGGGGGTCTTCTTGGGTTTTGTCTTTTTGAGTATGATGCGTCTTGGCTTCGTTTTGATTGCAAGACGTCTTTTCCTTCCCTAAAGAGCTATCATCGGTCGATTCTCCCTATCTTGACGTTCAGCTTTTCGGCGAGCATATGCTTCTCTAGCTAAACCATTGCAGTACTGCCTCTTCATCTCTAGATAGTGCTTGAGCATCTCGTCTGCCTGCCACTTAAACATAAGGTTATCGACATAGTAACTAGTCTGGTAATCTTCGGCGTATCCCAGCTTACACCCATTCAGCTCTCGGCTAGGTACAAATCTAGTAAAGTGCAACCTTGTGTTCGGCCTAGGACAAGTGACTTTCTTTAAATATTCGAAGATTACTAACTTCGTCGAACTTCTAGGAAACATCGACATCCTATCTCCTATCATTGTTATTTCAATCAGTCACTTGAATGATTTCAAAATGTATGCAATGCATGTAGATGTGAATAATATGCAATACATGAACATACTATGAAACAGAGAGTAAGGAAATACATTAAAAGTAAATGCCTTACCAATCAAAACCTTAGGAAACATGAAATATCCCCTTGTAACAATGTGTGGTTTTAGGTATATCAACCTTCCACAGACATGCGTATGAGACAAGTGAGAATATACTATAAAGATAAAATCAGGTGAGGAACCTATGGCTCAAGCTCCCACGATCCAAATATGGTAGATTTCTCTCCAAGAGTATCCACCCAAGAGGCTAAAGATCACCAATTTGGATTATGAGTGGGAACGAATACGAAAGTCTCAAGTGCCATCAACACGAGATCCTTTCGCACCCTTTCCCTATCTAAGGTAACCTATAGGTGGTTGCAGTCGGGGTTTGACCGCCAGTGTGTGAGATGTGTCGTGATCTTCACAATGCAATGTCATGCACAACAATTTGTATCAAACACCGCTTCAATAAGTACATAAAATAAACATACATTCCCAACTCCAACCTGCAGGAAAGATGTCAGCAAACACTCCACCCCTTATTTCCCCAATCTGCAAAATTTTTTAACACAATGATTAGGACATGTACTTTACCTTCGAGAGCATCTGCAGAAAATGGGGTTAGATAAACCAATCAACATTTTAATAGGCTCAAGTCCTCTAAAATTCCTAACTAGAGATTCTGGATTGGAATAGGTTCCCAGCGGAGTCGCCAGTCTGTCGCTACCTGGATCTCGCTATCCTCAAGATTTGGCGGGTTAATAGGCCGTCCCCTCTGGTCGGACGCGGGCCTCTCCCAAGGCCCGTTACCCAATCGCAATGGAGGTATACGTGGTCGATCTTCGATGTGGTCTGGTGACATGTGATACGTGTACATGCCAAAGAGTCGTCACCAATCGTTTCGTGGAGGGTACGATAGGAAACCCTATCGAATAGTTGGGAGCATTCCATTTAATTTTGCAAAACCAGAGAAATGAGATCGGAGACTTTGTTACGCCAACTGTCAGAGTTGATGCCCTTTCGGCACATAAGTTGAATGATTTGTCTAACCTAAGATTTCATGCAGATAAGTGATGTGCGAACCCTAAAACTAGGAGTTCATGCAAATAGGAGTAACTATCCTAACAAATGCAGTCAATAAAATGAGTGCACAAATCAAGGATCCAATACGTGTGGATAAATCACATGAACACAACGTGACATCTATCATGCCCCAGACTCGGCAAGCACGCGAACAACCTACTAGGCCGTAATCAAGCTGTGCCATCCAGGATCCTTCGGCCTTCATGTTCTCATCTCGTATACATGCGGAAGCAAGAAATTACTCCGTACACAAATAAAAAATCAAGATGACTTAGGACAAAAATAAATAGTACACTTTTCAATCTATAAAGTACACCTCAATTCGTTCCAATGATCAAAACTAATCCACCAAATAATATACAATCTCTAAGGTCACCCAACGTCTTAAATACAATTGATCAACTACTTCCTCGAATGCCAATCCTTGGCAAGTTCGGGCTTCCTTCGCCTGGGACCTGAAAAAGATAATCCCTCACTGGGGTGAAATATAAATCTCAGCAAGTGAAACCTAAACCTAGACCTGAACACCAGTCCCCCAGACTATGAAACTAACACTGGATGCAGAACATGATCCAAGCAATGGCACAAGACATCCACAATCAACTATCTTAGCAAGATAGGCATAATCTAAGGTCACAGTCATAAGCACTTAACCTCATAGGTTCAAGCTTCTAACACATACCAAAATAAGCATATAACTTCATAAAATCATCACAATAACGTCTCATTTCCTCATCACCTAGGTTCTCAACCACGATGCATTTCTCAGGCTCTCTTGCCAATTGATATCACTAGGGCCACAGGCCAATTGATATCGTAATGACTTTTAGTCAACTAGTACCACTGGGGCCACAAGCTAATCGGTATCTCTAGGGTTCATGGCCAATTACCATTTCAGGGTTCATAGTCTCTCAATACCACTGGAGCCACAGGCCAATCGGTATCATCAAGACTTTTAGTCAATTGGTACCACTGGAGCCATAGGCCAATCGGTATTTCTGGGGCTTACAGCCAATTGTCATCTCAGGGACTCATAGCCAACGCGATCTTCGGGGCCACAGGTCAACAATCGCTAGGACAATATAGTCCATTCATATAGCATCGGCACTATAGCTATTTATGTAGCATAGGCGTTAAAGCCAATTCACTAATAGGCTTCATATCCAATAGATATCACAGGCACTATAGCCATATAAATCACATAGGCATAATAGCCAATTAAATCATCAAGAGCTCAATAGCCAAATATGTCATTAAGGCATATCACAGTTCAATTGTCATACTATGACATTCAAGTCATGGAATCCACCATCCAATCAAGCAATTCAAGCTATAAGCTTCACCAAGAAATCAAATCATTCAACCAATCTATCCAGTAGTGTCCTAATGCTCAAGCAAGGGTTTAGGAAACACTTACCTTGATCGATTAGCAAAATTCCACACCAAGTGACTCTCCTCAATGCCACAAGTAAGCAATCCACCAGGAATCCCTCATCAACCTAAAAAGGTTAATCAATTTTGGATCAAAAGCCACTGAATTCTCACTTCCATTAACCCAATCCCTCAATAGCCATTCAATCGGCAACTTAGGATGACTTATCAATCAATTGAACACATGAAAATGCTCCCACGAATCCTCAATTCATTCGGTTCATGAGGCCACATGCAAGGCAAGCTATAACTTAGAGTTTCATGCTCTAATTAGCCTTTAAATACTTCTAATTCCCAATCCACTTCACATACTCCCCATTAATACCTCACACCACGTCTTAAGGGATATTATGAGTCAATTTGAAGTCAAAATACCCCTCAATTAGTTCCCAACAGAACCGGCCAGAATAGGTACTCTCACAAAACAAAATCGATTTTGATTCAATTGGAATAATCAAGCCGTATCTCAACCTTAAGCCTCAATCCTTCACAAAATAAACTTGCTAAGACCTCAATCCACATGTTACGGGAGCTCATCGAGAGTTTTGGAGCGAAACAATAACATAAAGCCTTTGAATAGCCCGGTTTCCTTCACTATCCTCAAACGGGCATAATATGCTCGGTAAAAACCTCCATAATTCAGCCATGTACACCCATCAAAACTCAATTAAAATTACAACCAAAGCTCAGCCAATTCAAGTACTAGATGTTATGAAGATCTCACCAAAAATTTGGAGTCATTTGAAGTCCGGAAGCCCCAAAAACCGTTCATCTCCAAAATCGGGTCAGATTTTGACATTTGCACACTCAAACAGACCTATGGGACAAACGGTTGGGCCAACTTAAGCTCATAATATCTTCTTAGAATGAAAAGACGATAATATTTAAGACGACGATAGTTTTGCCTCAATCCAATATCGGATGACAAAGTTATGGCTGGAACAGTGGAGCCGTTTTTCCCTATCCGGGAGAAACCCTTCTCGGCCAAGAGCAAAAAATGAAGAAGAGAAAGATGGTGGGAGATGGTGGCCGGCCAAAATGGAAGAGAGAGAGAGGGTTTTCGCTCCAATAATGTATTTTTAGTCAATTTGATAAGATGGTTTTAGGTGAGGTAATTAATGCCTAAGGCCTTCAATGAGTGACACATGGCATAGCTTCTAGAAGACCTTGACTTCCTTTGACCATTTCTTCCTCACATTTTCAGCAGCATATAGAGGGGTTAAATGACCAAAATGACCTTCTAAACTTCTTAAGGCAAGGCCAAAGATCGAGGGGCAAATAGGTCATTTAGCACTATTCGTCCAAAAATCCATTTTTCCAATATAAACCACCCTCGATGAGGTGACGTCCAATTCAATTCGAATGTTTGAATTCCTCAACGTCCAATACCCAAATCTCGAGGTTCAATTTCATTTCGAACTCTCGTCAATTGTAATTCCAGTTTATCTCAAACTGACGGGCAACTCTTGCAGGCGCTACGCGTATCAATCTTGGGATTTTCTCAAGCCGTGGTGACTTTGATTGTCATGTAATTATGAGGATTTAAAGTTTGTCTCTTCGATCCTGATCATCAGAATCCGATTTAGGAGATTCTCGCAAATTATACATTGGTTAAGCGGAATCACCCGCATCCCAACGTATAACACTAGCAAGACATTCTATGATCGTCCTTAGATCGATCTCTGTTGGCCCAAGATATTCTCTTGACAATCCTTATGGTCAAAGTGCCATTTCTCATTCAAATTCCCCAGGTCACGTATCCGACTCTACGTCAGTCTTTCCGTTTTGGTCAGATAACTCAAGAGTAGCCAACTCTGAGCGAGTTACAATTGAAACACATCGATCAATGTCCTTCTATTCAATAGCCTCGAGAGGGTCGGAATGCGGAATGTCACAATTCTTCCTCCCTTAAAAAAATTTCGTTCTCGAAGTTTGCTACTTTCTAATTATCCAACCTCACGGGGTACGGACGTCTCTTTGCATTCTCATTCTTCAGAATAACTTTGTTCCTTATTAAACCATCACGATCACATGCTTTTTGGCACTCATGCCATTTGACGTATCACTTCCTTCAAATGTTTTCTCATGACATTAGAGATTCAAGGGCTTTATCAACTTGCCCCTTATTATCCAAATCGAGGTATAGCCTTCTCGATTCCACTCGAAAATCTCTAATATTCATAGTGATTCATCAACTTTCGTGGCCACGTCTTTTTCTCTTGTCAGCATGTCTAATGCTCGACCACAAGTTAGACTACTTTAACCTTCAATCCATATCATCGATAATGTTAAGGCAATCTTGGCACACCTTTGTGCCATCCCAAGGAACACCTTAATTCTTCATATTCTATTCATTTCCATACCCCTTAGATATTAGGGTTCGATCATGGCAATATCTCGATTCTTTTCTGACCACCAGATTTGACGCTTCAGGTACTCCTCAGACTAGTCCATTGGCAAACTCTCAATTTAGAAGTTGAATCTCTTATTTCTCGAGGCAAGATCTGTCCCTCCATTGCCAATTAAACAATGCTCATTTCTTAATTATAAGCATTCGCCAGTTAATGCACCCTTCCTTAGCGATATGGATATCGCTGTATCAACATTTAGGTGATCTCTTAGTTCCACGTGCCTTTCTACCAATTTCCTTTAGGCAGTTCATGCTCTCAACCTCTTATAGCTCACATAACTTCAAGGTCTTTCTTTATCCAAGCAACGCTCTTATAGCCACAAGCAATTTCACGCATCAACGTTGCCTCTTGTTCAATTCCTCTCGAGAAACTACTACCTTATTCTCTCGTGGTAGATATTGACTTGAAATCTTTTTCTACCCATAATGTTTCCCGAAATTTGTTACAAGGACAATTGCAAGTCAACTTCAATCATGCGTTAAACATTCCAACTCATATGGCCTTACTACCACGGCATACATACAATATCCATTCCAAATCGTCTTGTTACACCTCAAATTTCCTTTCCACATCACATCAGTAAGATTCTCTCGACTCTTTTGATTTCAAATAGGAACGCCATTACTAACGTAATCATCAACTTAACTCAAGTCCTTGAAAACTCTTTTCATGTTCGTTCATTCATTCACGTTACATCTCGTCATTAGTTCATTTCACCAATGGAATAGCTCTTGTGGGGAATCTTCCTACGGTTTGTCTATTGCAATTCATCAATCTCAGGAAATTTCAACTTCTAGCAACCCACATCGACTCTAGTCGATTCATCACTCATTCCAATCCTAAAAGGATTTGTCACTTATTCCAATGCGCGAATCTTATTTCATCAGGTTCATAACTCGTGCTCTTCACATTTAGCATGCAACAGACGTTTCTTTAGAGTTCATAGAATACTCTCAAAAGCTATTCATGTTTCTCGTGACTCCTTAAATGAGTCCAATCATCGTCTCTCAAGACGGTAACAACCAACTCAATCATTCCTTGGGCACTTAATTTGAGTATTATCAACTTCTTTCTACCAAGTGTTGAATCTTCCAAACTATTCCTCACACTTTTCACTTGAGAGCCCAAACCTTGGCCTCTGTTGTCACGGTCTCTACTAGGATCACACAACATTTTGTTTATTATTATTACTTTTTCCTCAAGAAGCATTAGTGTTTTAGCCTTTGAGTACCACAACTCGCTAATGCGACCTTATCCCAATTCTATCCATTCAACTGAACATCAACATCATCCTGGAATTCAACATTGTCTATAGGATAGTCTCTCGGATTTCACTTCCAGGAATCATTCAAGTTCTGCGCTTTTTTTCTCAGTCCAGACGCTCAACCACAATACCAAGACAATTCAGACTTTTTCTTCCTTTTACACTAGGATCTCTTACCCTAAGAAAGAAACTATACACTTCCGTGGCATTCTTTTATTTCGAATCCACCTTGTCCTTTCCATTCCATAAGACGTCAATCTTGGAGTTTGCGCTAATGGCAATGCCTTCACTCCAGGATTCAGATGTCACCATGCTTTAACATTCTCCTTCCCATAACTCAATCATATCAAGTGACAAGGTTCGTTCTTCCTTGGTCTCTACCAATTCACGTATCGAATATTTAATTCGACTACCTCAAGTCACTTTGTAATTACACTCTAAGCTCTCTTTTCGCTTACTCAACCATTCATTAGAATTACGAACAACCAGGACCATCAAGTCCATTCACTTTCTCTTCCCTCAACGACCATCTTATGGTCCAATCGCCCTTTAAGAACGATGCCCTGATCTTTAGGGTGATAACACACAATACTACTTCTAGTGGTCTAGATTCATCCTCAATCAATCTCATAGAATCCTCAATGTCAGATAGCTGACTTAACTCTTTCCTCAACTTTTCCCATGAGAAAGAAACGACATGTCAGTCTCTCATTACGAGACTTACGCCAAGGTAACAACCATCTCTCGCAAGTACGTTTCATGTTCCAAAATAAGCATTTCTTTGCTCGTAATCCATGAGTAGGAATTCTCTTATTCATAAGTCTTCCGATCATTTCTCTTCTTTTTACTGAGTTCCATTACCATTCCTCAACATTAGAAATAACAACCAGCCATAAGGCTTTCAAATTTCAATCCACTCAGGGATATACTTATCTTATTCAAGGTCCTTGACCACCTTTACCATATGTTTAAACGACCTTGAGAACTTTGTCTCACACTGGTCGATCGTCCTCGGATCCTTTCAAGATTATTAGGATCCAAACAACCTTTTATCTCGAGCAATCCCAAGAGGATATTTTTCATCGAATAACTCAATAGGGGTAGTCCAGGCAGATATCATGCCTTTGAGGAAACCCTTCCTCTGGTGACCTTTTACCAATTATCAACAGTCTCTTAAGGCTAAAAACTGTCAGGGTCACTTTCTTTCCTCAGTGTACCCAAAACCTCTAAGGTTTTCCTGCCAAGATCTCTAATCCAAAGGGAAACAATTTCAAATCTCATCCCTCTATCAACCTCAGTCAATCTCAACCTTATTAATAACTTCACAAGCCTTTCAAAACTCTCGTGGTTCTTTTCCACGTTTCTACTTTGAAAATGAGTAATCTCAGAGTCACATTTCTTGTGACTTCCATCATTTTAACTCATTGGTACTAGCATCGTCACCATAGTGACTTGGGTACAATGGCAGCTCCTTCTCGAGTCTGTCTACCCATCTACTTTTTTCATTTTCGTTTAAAATTCCCATGATCCCTTATCACAATTGGGCCTCGCACGATTAAAAAATCGAGCCATATGCTCTTTTGGTACTCATACTTCAGTCGTTCACCTTTACTCAATTCTCTTGATCCTTCTCAGTTCTCGGATCTTTCATACCATGTATACTCGAGCCCAATGCTTTTCTACGACCATACTGTAGTCGTTCAACATCATTAGGTTCTCATGTTACTTTGAACCACTATGATTCCCCCTAGGAATCAAAGACTTAAGTCATCTACTCCAGTCTAGCAGTCTCAGGCTGCTCATCTCATCATTTTTTTTACCATCAACCATCCAGTGGTTCTCATACAACTTTCAACTAGTTGCTCATTACCCAAGGATTCCAGATCCTCATCAATCAATGACTATTCAACAGGCCAGCCTCAATAAGGCAACTTCTTAATCATCAGCCAATTACTAGGCAAGCCTCAACTAGACCAAAATTCAACTAGGTCAACACCCAATAAATACTTAAAGTGCTATTTCAATCATTCATGCCATAAATCCAGGGGCATCTGTCACTCTAGCATAATCACAACAATCTATCTCAATATCAACAAGCATCAGTTCAATGGGTATAAACCCCACATGCCGTCTAATCTCTCAGTTAGACTTGGCCAAGCCAATCACATGATGCCAATTACAAAACATGCCAATAGGCCAATCATAAACATCAATTTTCCTTTCAAACGACGTCCACAGTTGAGAACAAAACTTTTAATCATGCCAATCACAAGCGTTATTTCACATGCCATGCCACTTTTAAATATTCATTTCGAGAATCAATCCTGTGTCATACATCTCTTAACCACAATTGGACTTAACTTGATACTTAGACTTTCCCTTTCAAGTTATGACTTGGGTCATTCTTACCTCTTGCCATCTTAAAAGCCTGCCAGGAGCTGCTCCTTGTCCGGACCTCTCTGTCTCGGCGATCACTCCCCGCCCTCATTAGACCTGGTCGTTGCAGGTTGTCCCAAGTCATACATCTACGGAGAAAGTCCCGTTCCACACGTCCCATACCGTGCTTTATTATAGTTTATAGGTATCCCATCCACTTGTCCCATATCGGGCGACAGTTTATCAAGTCCAACAGCGATAAGTTTATGCATGCACCCTCATCAGCTTTCGTTTCAAAGTCACAAAAACATGTACATCTGTTCGTTCTCACCACTTGTCATACCATAATCGTTTCCACATCAAGCCTCAATTATAGAAAACCTCTGGTTCCACCAACAACCGTCGCATCTCACAGATCAATTGCCTATATTCAACTATATACCTCAAGTCTAGTCGCTATTCAAGTCAAATCCATATGAATTCGATCACAACTGGTCTTTAATCCAAATATTCCTTGCCTACTTCCATGTATACACTTCACCTCATATCATCCAAGATGTCAATAGCAATCGATAACTAAACCATCAAGATACAATGCAATTCAAGCCTGAATACACTAGTACCAGTCGTCTCTTTATAACTCATATTCCCCAAGTTGGGTCATCGACAAGCCACGATCATAATCATATACTCCAATTGACCCTTCATTCATAAGCTATTCTCTAGCAACCTCAAATTGAGGCTTATGACTCTTCAATCTCTACTCACTTCCTTGTGAGCCTTATCCATAAAATCACTCAAGTTCATCCATTAAATAGACATAAAGACCATTAGAATACCTCACAAGTTCAAGCCTATAATCCTCAAGATTCAGTCATGAAAAACATGAACACGTTTGAGAGTATCCTATGGACTATAAGGAGATGTTCGCTGTATGATGAATGTGAAGAACATGGGCTATGGATCTGATGAGGTAAGATTCTTCAGTCGTGAAATCTCTGTTGAGCCTTTGAGGATTGGAATAAGTGACAAATCGAAAGAGTCGATGTGAGTTGCTGGAACTTGAAATTTCCTGAGATTGATGAATTGCAATAGACGGACCGTGAGAAGATTCCCCACAAGTGCTGTTCCATTGATGAAATGGACGAAGGACGAGATATAACACGAATGGATGAATGAACGTGAAAAGAGTTTTCGAGGACTTAAGTCAAATTGATGACTACGCTTTTAATGGCGTTTCTGGTTGGAAATTAAAAAGCTTATGAAGGTCGTAATGACACGATGCAGAATGAAACTTGAGGTATAACGAGGCAACCGGAAGTGGGCATTATATGTACGTCGTGGTAGTAAGGCCATATGAGTTGGAATGTTTAACGCATGATTGAAGTTGACTTGCATTTGTCCTTACGACAAACTTCGGGAAACATAGTGGATAGAAGAAGATTTCAAGGCAATATCTACCATGAGAGAATTAGGTAAGAGTTTCTAGAGAGGAATTGAACAAGAGGCAACGCTAATGTGTGAAATTGATTGTAGATATGAGAGTACTGCTTGGATAAAGAAAGACCTCGAAGTTATGTAAATTATAAGAGATTGAGAGTATTGAATGTTAAAAGGGGAATTGAAGGAAAACACAACCGTTGCAAGTTGATGGATTAAATTGGTCGTTGGGGATCTCGAATGTAATTGAAGGAAAAGCCATTAAGGACTCAATCATGAGTTTGCCTGAGAAATCGAGAAGGCTATGGTTCGATTTGAACAATCAAGGGTAAGATAATGGAATTTGTACGTCCCCGACGATACGAAAGGACATTTGAATTGGATGATTATGCCAAATGATAGAGGTACCAAGGATATGTCTTCATGATGATATGGTAATGATAGTGAGAGGAAAAGAACATGAATTTAAGGCGACGTTTTGGAAATGCCTTCCGACTGGGAATTTCAAAAGCAAGGTTGTGGTGTGATACGCGTAGCATCCTCGGACCAATAGGTAAATTGAAAGGAAGATTTGAATGCTCGTGGGTGTATCACTGATAGATATCATGAATATCGGAAGAGAATAGAGAAAAGCAAGCACAGGTTGAGAACTGAGGGAAATAAGTCCTGGAAGTAGGAAAACTTTTATCAGAAAAGACAAGTGGGAGCGTCAAGTAATGGAAGGAACCACTTTAGAGAATGAACATCCGATGAGGCATAGGTACACCATGAGATTGGATAATTGGAAATTGGCAAATTTCAAGGATGAAATTTCTTTGAGGGGGAAGAATTGTGACATTTCGAATTCCGACCCTCTCGAGGCTATTGAATGGAAGGATATCGATCGATGTATTTCAGTTGTAACTCGCTCGGAGTTGGCCACTCCCGAGTTAACTGACCAAAAGGGAAAGACTGACGCGAAGTCGGGTACGTGGACCTAGGGACTTTGAATGAGAAATGGCACTTTGATCATAAGGATTATCGAGAGAATATCTTAGGCCGGCAGAGATCGATCTAAGAACGATCATGGAATGTCTTGCTAGCGTTATACGTTGGGACGCGAGTGATTCCGCTTAACCAATGTGTAATTTACAAGAATTTCCTAAATCGGATTCCGATGATCAGGATCGAAGGAACGAATGATAAACCCTCGCAATTACATGACAATCAAAGTCGCCACGGCTTGAGAAAAATCCCAAGGTCGATACGCATAGCACCTGCAAGAGTCGCCCATCAGTTTGAGATAAATTGAAATTACAGTTGATGAGAGTTCGACATGAAATTTGACCTCGCGATTTGGGTATTGGACATTGAAAAATTCTAATATTTGAATTGAAATGGACGTCGCCTCATCGATGGTGGTTTATACTGAAAACATGGAATTTCGGACGAAAAGTGCCAAATGACCATTTTGCTCCTCAACCTTTGGCCTTTCCTCAAGAAGTTTAGAAGGTCATTTTGATCATTTTTTCTCCTCTATATGCTTTCGAAAAGTTGGATGAGGATGAGTCAAAGAGAGTGAAAGTCAATGAAGCAACCAATGGAAAATTGCCAAGTGTCAAGCACTAAGAAGGCCAAGAATGAAATGCCCATTAATTACACATCTTATCAAATTGATCAAAAGGGATTATTGGTGTGTAACAGACTGTCTCTCTCTCTCTCTCTCTCTCTCTCTCTCTCTCTCTCTCTCCATTTTGGCTGGCCACCTTCATCCCTACCATCTTCTTCCTCTTCCTCTCTCTCGGCCGAATGGATTTCTCGCGGACAGGAAAAAATCAGCTCACAGTTTTGGCCATAACTTTGTCATCTGACATCGGAATGAGGTAAAACCATGGCCATCTTAAATTTCATCGTCTTGCCATTATAGGAAGGTATTATAAGATTAATTGGGCCCATCCATTTGTCCCGTAGGTCTGTTTGAGTGGGCAAAGGTCAAATTTTGATCCGGTTTTGGAGAGGTTGTGTTTTTTGGAGCTTCCGTACTCCAAATGGTTTTAAATTTTTGGTGAGCTCTTCTAAACTCATAGTATAAGAGTTTAGCAAGTTGAAATTAAGGTTTTATATGATTTTTGATGGGTGTACATGGCTGGTTTGTGGAGATTTATACTGAGCAAATTCTGCCTATTTAAGGACTGTGGACAAATCGGGTTATTCAAAGGTCTTTGAGGTGTTATTTTGCTTCCAAATCTTCGGTGAGCTCCCTTAACATGTAGATTAAAGTTATGGTGAGTTGGTTTTGTAATGGATTGAAGTTTGGAATTGATTTATGGCTTGATTGAGTAGATTGAACCCAAAATCGGTTATGTGTTAAGAGTACCCTGCTGTGACTGATTCTATTGGGGACCAATCTAGGAGTATTTTGACTTCAATTTGACCCATAATGTCCCCTAAGACGTGATGTGAGGTATTAATGGAAACTATGTGAAGTGAATTAGGATTTAGAAGTAATTTAAGGGCCATTTGGGACATGAAACTCCAAGTTGTATCCCACCTTGTATATGGCTATGTGAACCGAAGGAATTGAGGATCTGTGGGAGTGTTGTCATGTAGTCAACTAAGCAATAAGGCATCCTGAGTTGCCATTTGAATGGTTTTGAGGGAATTGGTTTAATGGAAGTGAGAATTCAACGGCTTTTTGACTCAAAGTTGGTGAACCTTTCTAGATTGACGAGAAATTCTTGGACATTGCTTACTCGTGGCATTGAGGGGAGTAACTTGGTGTGAAGTTTTGCTAATCAAGCGAGGTACGTATTACTTGAACATTAGGACATTACTGGATAGAGTGGTCGAGTGATTTGATTGCTTAATGAAGCCTATGGATTGAATTACTTGATTGAGCATTGGATTCCATGACTTGAATGGCATAGCATGGCCATTGAACTGTGACATGCCTTAATGATATATTTAGCTATTGAGCCTTGATTGTTTAATTGACTGAGATGCCTATGTTATGAATTGGTTATAATGTTATGGTGCCGATGCTTTATGAAAGGGCAATAGTGCCCTAGCGATCGTTGGCTTGTGACCTCGAAGATCGCATTGGCTTGATGCCCTAATAATGTCGATTAGCCTATGGCCCCAGTGGTATCGAGTGTGATTGTACTGTGAACGATGATGAGGATACCGATTGGCCTGTGGCCCTAGTAGTATTGAATGGTGGTGAGCTTGAAAGATATTGAGGATACCCATTGGCATGTGGCCCTAGTGATATCGGAGGGTGGTGAACTCGAATGAGAATGAGAATACCGATTGGCCTATAGCTCCGGTGGCATTGAATGGCTGTAAGCCTTGAAAGTACTTATTGGCCTGTGGCCCCAGTGGTACAAGGACATCGATTGGCCTGTGGCCCCGGGTGATGTCAGATGGCAAAAGTGCCAGAAAAGTATTTGGGTGGATGAGAAAGTGGTGGCAGTGGTGTATCAAAGTGCATGTGCTTGTACATTGAGCTTGGGACCCTGAAGTTGAGGGTGTTTGTTTGTACTGTTTATCCATTCTTGATTATTGATATTGCTATCGTTTGATGCCAAACTTAAATCGTTGATGCCTTATGCTATTGCGTTGTTTGTTATTTTGCATTTGAGTGGCATTTGTGTATAGGCTGGGGTGACTGGTGTTCAGCTCTAGGTTTAGGTTTCACTTATTGAGATTTATATCTCACCCCAGTGGGGACTTAACTTTTTTAGGTTCCAAGTGATGGAAGCCCGAATTTGCCAAGGATTTGTATTTGAGGAAGTAGTTGATCAAATGTTTTTAATACGTTGGGTGATCTTAGAGTCTGTGTGTTGTTTGGTGGATTAGTTTTGATTATTGGAACGAATTGAGGTGTATTTTATAGATTGAGAAGTGTACCATTTTTTTTTGTCCTAAGTCATCTTGATTTTATTTGTGTATGGAGTAGTTTCTTGCTTCCGCATGTATATGATTTGAGAACGTGAGGGCCGAGGGATCCTGGATGGTACAGCTAGCTTACGACCTGGTGGGATGTTCGCATGCTGGCCGGGTTCGGGGTGTGACATCCCTGTTTAAGTGGTATCAGAGCAAGATCAGCTCGATCCATTGTGATTGAGGTTTGGAGTGATAAGGAGCGATGACTTGAGAACAACTTGCTAGTGAGACCTTTAGGATTAAGCATGGATTGCTGAATTTCGAGGACTATAGGCTTGAACTTGTGAGGTACATTAATGGTTCTAGAGTTAATTTCGATCAATGATCTTGAGTGATTTTATGAATAAGGCTCACAAGGAAGTGAGTAGAGATTGAAGAGTCATAAGGCTGGATTTGAGGTTGCTAGAGAATAGTTTATGAATGAAGGGTCAATTGGAGTATATGATTGTGATCGTGGCTTGTCGATGACCCAACTCGGGGAATATGAATTATAAAGAGACGACTGGTATTAGGGTATTCAGGCTTGAATTGCATTGTATCTTGATGGTTTAGTTATCGATTACTATTGACAACCCTGGATGATATGAGATGAGATGCATATGAGGGAGTGGATAAGGAATATTTGGATTAGAGACCAGTTATGGTCGAATGCATAAGGATTTGATTTGACTAGTGACTTAACTTGAGGTATACGGTTGAACATAGGCAAGTGATATGTGAGATGTGACGGTCATTGGTAGAACCAGAGGTCTTCTATGGATAAGGCTTGATGTGGAAACGATTGTGGTATGACAAGTGGTGAGAACAAACATGTTGTGCATGTGTTTGTGGCTTTGAAATAAAAGTTGATGAGGGTGCATGCATAAACTTATCGCTATTGACTTAATAAACTGTCGCTTGGTATGGGACAAATGGATGAGATACTTATAAACTATAATGAAGCATGGTATGAGACGTGTGGAATGGGGCTTTCTCTGTAGATATATGACTTGGGACAACCTGTAACAGCCAGGTCTGATGAGGGCGGAGAGTGATCGCCGGGACAGAGAGGTCCGGATAAGGAGCAACTCCTAGCAGGCTTTTAAGATGGGAAGAGACAGGAATGACCCAAGTCATAACTGGCAAGGGAAAGTCTAGGTATCAAGTTGAGTCCAATTGTGAATAAGAAGTGTATGGCACGAGATTGAGTCCCAAGTGAACGTTGAAAGTGGCATGGCATGTGTAATGACGCCTATGAGTGGCATGGTTAAAAGTTTTGTGCACGACAGTGGATGCCGTTTGAAAAAGAAAATTGACATTTGCGATTGGCCTGTTAGACATGTTTTATGGTTGGCATCATGTGAATGTTATGGCCATAGTCTAATTGAGAAATTAGACGGCATGTGGGGTTTATATCCATTGAACTGATGCCTGTTGAGAATGAGAGAGCCTATTGTGATTGTGTTAGAGTAGTAAGTGTCTCTGGATCTATGGCATGAACGATTGAAATGACACGTTGAGTGCTTGCGTAATAGTTGCCTAGTTGAGGCTTGCCTAGTAATGGCTATTAAGTGAGAAATTGCCTTGTTGAGGCTGGCTTGTTGAATAGGAATTGACTGATGAAGATTTGGAATCCTTGGGTAATGGACATCAAGTTGAGAGTTGTTTGGGAACCATTGGAAGATTGATAATGAGGAATGATGAGATGAACGGCCTGAGACTACTAGACTTGAGTAGATGACTTAAGTCTTTGATTCTTGGAGGGAATCATAGTGGTTCAAGTGACATGAGAACCTAATGGCGTTGACCAACCACAGTATGGTCGTAGAAGAGCATTAGGCTCGAGTATGTAAGATATGGGAAGATCCAAGAACTTAGATGGATCATAAGAATTGAGCAAAGATGAGCAACTGGAGAATGAGTACTGGAAGAGCGTATGGCTCGATTTTGTTAATCGTGTGAGACCCAAGTGTGATAATGGGTCGTGAGAGCTTTAAATAGAAATGAGAAAAATTTGTTGGGTAGGCAGGCTCGTGAGGAGTTGCCGTGATTGCTTAAGTCACTGTGGTGACAGATGCTAGTGCTGATGAATTAAGTGATGGAAGTCATGAGAAAGGTGACTCTGAGTTACTTCATTCTAATGTGAGTGTGTGGGAAGGACCACGAAAGTTTTGAAAAACTTGTAAAGCTATGTATAAGGTTGAGATTGACTGAGTTTGAAAGAGGGATGAGATTTGAAATTGTCTCCCTCTGGATTGGGGATCTTGGTAAGGAAACCTTAGAGGTTTTGGGGTACACTGAGGAAAGAAAGTGACCTTGGCAGTTTTAGCCTTAAGAGGCTGTTGATGATTGGTGAAATGTCACCAAAGGAAAAGTTTTCCTTGAAGGCATGATATCTACCTAGACTACCTCTATTTTTGTTACGACGGAAAGTATCCTCCTAGGATTGCTTAAGAGCAAAGGTCATTTAGATCTTGATACTTTTGTAAGGATTAGAGGATGATCGACTAGTGTGAGACAGAGTTCTCAAGGTCGTTTAAGCATATGGTAAAGGTGGTCACGGACCCTTGAATAAGATAAGTAAATCCCCGAGTGGATTGGAGTTTGAAAGCCTTATGGCTAGTTGTTATTCCCGATTTTGAGAAATGGTAACGGGACTCAGTCAAAGAAGAGAATGATCGGAAGACTTATGAATAATATAACTCCTGCTCATGGATTACGAGCAAAGAGATGTTCATTATGGAATGTGAAACGTACCTACGAGAAATGGTTGATTACCTAGGCGTAAGACCTATGGTGGAAAATGGGTAACCCGTCTCTTCTGTTAGGGAAGGAGTTAAGGAAAAATCGACATGCTAGTTTACCTAGAATTAATGATTCCCTAGGATTGGTTGATTGAACTGGAACCATTAGAAATGGAATCATAAGTTGTTGTCCCCTAAAAAACAGGGCGTTGTTCTTAAAGGGCAATTGGACCTTGAGGTGGTCGTTGATGAAAAGAAAAATGAACGGACTTGATAGTCATGACTGTTTGTAATTCTAGTGAATGATTGAGTAAGCGAAAAGAACGCTTAGAGTGCAATTGCAGAGTAAATTGAGGTAATCGAATTGAGTATTCGATACGTGAATTAGGGGAGACCAAGGACAAACGAATTTAGTCACTTGAGGTGACTGAGTCATTGGAAGAAAAATAACAAGTATGGTGGCATCTGAATCTTGGATTAAAAATACTTATGTTAACATAGACTCCAAGATTGACGTCCTATGAAATGGGTAGTACAAGGTGGATTCGAAGTGAGAGAATGCCACTGAAGTGTATAGAAAGACCCTAGTGCTGAAGGAAGAGGAAATTCTAATTGTCTTGATATTAAGAAGGAGCATCTAGACTGAGAAAGGAGACGCAGAACTTGATAGGGTCGGCGATGGCCACGGGGTTCAAAGGCAAGGTTCGACTCGATTTCAATGCAATCAAAGCATACAGCGGCACTTAGTGATGTCTTAGACATGTTTCGCACACATCAATCGCAAGAATTGAATTCAAAATGAAGATCTGCCATTAAAGGTCAGAAATGGAGCTCGAAGGTTGACTTATTGTGACATTCTGATTTCTAGTCGATTTCAGGCTCAGTAATGAGAAGCGAATATCTAGAGATGGATTTCAGTCGGATCCCGCTCGAACCTGATCAATTCTAGTAGACTGACTAAAAAGGAAAGGCTAACGCGAGACGAGGTACGTGGACTTGGGGAACTCGGATAGGAAACGGCGCTTTGGCCATAAGAATTGTCGAGGGAACTAGTAACAGGCCCTCACAATTACATGACAACCAAAGCCGCCATGAATTGACGAGCCCTAAACATGATATAAATCACAGGGTTGATATGCGTAATGTCTGCAAAAGCCGCCCGTCGGTTCGGGGTAGGTAGGAGCCACATTTGATAGAAAAAACTATCATAAAATAGCCTTGAAAGATTAAAAATGGAAAATCAAGCATTTCATCGTTATTTGGATTGGTTGTCGCCCGATCGAAGAATTTCGGAATGAGAAAAATGACGTTCTGAACATCGGGGGTAAAATGACCGTTTTGCCCCTCAAGCTTAGGACTTGGCCCATGCAATTGAAGAAGGGCTTAATGGACTCTTAACCCTCCCCATAGCTGCCGAAAATTTGGGCAAATGAGGGCCATTGGATCAAAGATTGAATGACAAGTGGACATGTGTCAAGAGATGGAGAAATGTGGTCATTCCACCTACCATTCAAACCTTACATTCTCCCATTGACCCAAGGCCTTGTAAATAAGCCTACCTTCTCTCATTTTGGCCTGCCACACCAAGACACCCACCGAAAACCCTCTCCTCCCTTCCTCTTCACACTGCCGCTCACCGACCAACTTCTGGTCTCCCGTTCACCGGCCACCACGGCCACTTTCGACCACCCTTGGACGTCGGCCAGCCACACCAACAAAGATCTATGTCTTGCCGATATTCTCCAATAAGAATTGGAGCATTTGGAGCACCGAGGAGTCCGGAGCAAGGATTCTATAGAGAGTCGACGAAAACTGCTCCAAACTGAGATAGGTTCAGTTCTCAGTCCCTTTGGTGGTCGAAATGTTGGAATCTCTGGCTCAAATTTTATGGAGATCAAGCTAAAACGTGTAGGAATCGGTGGTAAAAAGTTGAGCTTGATTTGAGAAGTTTTTGACCACCATCTGCTGCCGGCTGACCACCACAACAAAGCTCCACCTCTTGCCGAACTTCTCCAACAAGAATTGCGGCGTTTGGAGCACCGAGGCTTTCTGGGTAGAAGTTTTCCCAAAAGCCGACGGAATCGGAACCCGCCTGAGGTAGGTCCAGTTCTTACCCCTTCAACCGGTCGAAATCTCGAAATTTTGAGCTCAAATTTTGTGGAGACTCAGTAGAGATGTAGATGAATCTGTGGTAAAAATTGGGGCTTGAATTGATAAAGTTTTGACCTCAAACCGGTCTTGTGTAATTGGAGCAGAAAACTACCGGTACTGACCAAGGAAGAATTTGGCGACTTCAAAGGGTTTCCGGCAACCAATCAAGCTCAAATCTTCGGTGAGCCTCTTGGACCCTTAGCTAATCATGTGAAGAGGTGGTATAGCATTTAAATGATGGATTTAGAGTTGAATTGTGGCTGGTAGCTCACGACATGCACAGAACCGTGAAGAACCGATTTGGTTCTTGGCATGGCCGAACCTTAGAGGGCTGTGTTTGTTGAATTGAGCTCCAAATTGATGATTAAAGCATGTTATAATGATGAGGATAATGCTATGGAGGCTTGGGGTTCATGGATGATTGAATTGGATTGAAAATTGATGTAATTGGTTGGATTTGATTAGGTTGCACATTGAGTTTAATGGCTGACTTCGAGTTATATGGTGATTAAGGCTTAAGTGGAAGCAAGCTGGGATTGGAGAGTCATGAGCATGGACTTTGAGGTAGTAATTATGCTTGAGGATAATAGGAAATTGCTTATGAATGAAGGGTCAATTGATGTGTATGGTTGCAATCTTGATTTGTCGATGACCCAACTTGAGGAGTACGAATTATAAGAAGATGACTGATATTAGTGGATTCAAACTTGAATTGCATGATATTTTGATGGTTTGGCTATCAATTGTTATTGCCAGCCTTGAATGATATGAGATGAATATAAGGAGTATTTGAATTAAAGATCAGTTGTGATCAAATGTATAGGGATTTGATTTGAATGTTGACTGGACTTGAGGTATAGGGTTGAAATAAGCAGTTGATCTGTGAGGTGTGACGATCATTGGTGGAATTAGAACTCCTGAATGGATAGGAATTTATCTGAATGCGCTTTTGTTATGACCAGTGGTGAGGACGGTCATGCTGTGCTTATGTTGGTGGCTTTGAAATGAAAGTCGATGAGGGTGCATGCAGCGACTTATCGCTGTTGGACTTAATAAACCGTTGCTTGGTATGAGACAAGTTGATGGGATACCTACAAACTGTGATGAAACATGGTATGAGACATATGGAACGGGGCTTTTTCCGTAGATGTATGGCTTGAGATAACCTGCATCGGCCAGGTCTGATGAAGGCGGGGAGTGATCGCCGGGATAGAGAGGTCCGAACAAGGAGCGGCTCTTGGCAGGCTTCTAAGATGGCAGAGGCAGGAATGACCCAAGTTATAACTTGAAAAGGGAAGCCTAGGTATCAGGTTGAGTCCAATTGTGGATAAGGGATGTATGGCACGAGATTGATTCTCATCGAGGATGATTGAAAGTGGTATGACCGATGTAATGGTACCTATGAGAGGCATGGTTGAAAGGCTTCGTGCTTGGCGGTGGATGCCCTTGGAAAAGAAAAGTGATAGTTGCGATGGGCCTGTTAGGCATGTTTGATGATTAGCCTCATGTAATTGGCTTGGCCAAGATATGACTGAGAAGTTAAACGACGTATGGGTGTATACCCTTGGAACTGAGGCTTGTTGAGATGAGATAATCTGTTGTGACTATGCTAGAATGACAGATGCCTTTAGGCCTAGAGTATGAGCTATTGACTCAATGCGTTGCTGCCCTAAGTGATTGATTGATAGTTACCTAATTGAGGCTAGCCTAGTAATGGCTGTTAGTTGGGAAATTGAAAGAATGATTACAGGTCAAGGATGATTTGAGATCTTTGGATATTTGGCAATTAGTTGAGAGTTTCTCGTGTGCCATTATAGAGTTGTTTGGGAACCGCTGATGGATGATAGTGATGAATGATGAGGTGAACAGCCTGAGATTGATGGACTGGAGTAGATGACTTGAGTCTTGGATTCCTGAAGGGAATCATAGTGGTCAGGTGACATGAGAACCTGATAAGACTGAGGGACCAAGTTATGGTTGCTAGTGTAGCACCTGACCTACGTATGTGAGATACGAAAAGATCCAAGGACTAAGGTGGATCATGAGAACTTAATGAAGTTGAACGACCGAGGTGTGGTCGTAGGAGAGCATTGGGCTCGAGGATATGTGGTATGGAAGATCCGAAAATTGATGTGGGTCATGAGAATTGAGTAAAGATTGGCAACTGGAGCTATAGTACTAAAAGAGCTAAATGAGTCGTGAGAACTTTAAAGGGAAATGAGAAAATTGTGGATTAAGCAAGCTCGGAGAGGAGCTGTCATGATTCTGTAGATCATTGTGGTGGTGAATGCTTGTGCGGAGGGGTTAAGTGACGGAAGTCACGAGAAAAGGACTCTGAGTAAGTCTTTTCGAGATTGAATGTGTAGGTAGGATCACCAGAGCTTGGAAAAGCCTATAAGATTATGCATAAGGCTGAAATTGATTGAGGCAGGTAGAGGGATGAGATTTGAAATTGTCTCCCTCTGGATTGGGGGTTTTGTAAGAAAACCTTAGAGATTTTGGGCACACTAAAGAAGGAAAGTGACCCTGGCAGTACTAGCCCTAAGAGGTTATTGAGGATTGGTGGAAGGTCACTAGAGGAAGGATTTCCTCGGAGGCATGAGATTCTGCCTAGACAACTTCTGTTGAGTTGATTGATGGAAAGTATCATCCTGGGGTTGCTTGAAAGTAAAGATTGTTTGGATCCTAATACTATTGCAAGGATCATAGGATGATTGGCCAGTGTGAGACAGAGTTCTCAAGGTCGCTTAGACATATGGTATGGGTAGTCAAGGACCCTTGAATAAGATGAGTAAGTCCCTAAGCAGATTGGAACTTGAGAACCTTATGACTGGATGTTATTGCTGATTTTGAGGAACGGTGATGGGACTTAGCAAGAGAGGAGGATGATCAAAAGACTTATGAATAAGGGAACTCCTGCTTATGGGTTACGAGCAATGAGATATTCATTATGAATATAGAGCGTGCCTATGGAAAATGGTTGATTTTCTGGGCGTAAGATACATGGTAGAAAGTGAGCAGAAAGTTTTTTCTATTATGAATGAGATCGAAGAAGAATCGGCATGCTAGATTGCTTGAAGTTAATGATTTCCTGGGATCGGTTGATTGGATTGAAATCATGAGAAATGAAATCATGAGTTGCTATTCCCTAAAGAATAGGGCATTGTTCTTAAAGGGCGATTGGACCATGAATTGGTCATTGACGAAAAAAAAAGTGAACGGACTTGATAGTCCCGATTGGGTATGATTCCTGTGAAGGATTTAGTAAGAGAAAGGAATGCTTGAAGATCACTTGCAAAGTGTCCAAGGAATGATTGAGTTGGTCATTGCCATCTCGAGAGGCGATGGTTGAACTCAAGTAAGGAGCCATGAGAAATATGAACAGTTATGAGGATGTCATATGGGCTTTGAGGAAATGTCTATTGCATGCTAAGTGTGAAGGGTGCAAGTTGTGGACCCGATGAGGTAAGATTCCTCTGTTGGGAGATTTATGGGAAATGAAATTCATGTGGAGCCTGTGAGGATGAGGATGAATGATGGATCGACTAGGGTCGATGTGAATTACGGGAAGTTGAGAATTTCTGAGATTGGTGAGTTGTTATGGACGGACCGTTGAAAGATTCCCTACAAGAGCTATTCCATCGGTGAAATGGACTAGGGACAAGCTGTGACACGAATGGGTGAATGAACATGAAAAGAGTTTTTGAGGACTCAAGTTAAGCTAATGACTATGCAATGTATGACGATTCCGGTTGGAAATCGAGAAGCTTATGAAGATCGTAATGACGCGACGCAGAACGGAACTTGAGGAGTAACAAGACGAATTGAAATGGGTATTGCATGTACGCCATGATAGTAAAGCTACATGAATTGGCATGCTTAGAGCATGATTGGAGTAGTCTGCGAGTGTCCTCGTGGTAAAGTTAGGAAATGTTGATGAGTGAAAAGACATTGCAAGGCTACACCTACTAAGAGAGTATAAGATAGCAGTTTCTCGAGGGGAATTGGTTAAGAGGCAACGCAAACGTACAGAGTTGTTTGTAGATGTGAGAGCATTGCTTAGATGAAGAAGAGACCTTGAAATTATGGGAATTGTAAGATGTAGAGAGCATAGACTATTTGAAGGGAATTGGTGAAAAGGCATGTGGAACGAAAAGATCACCCAAGTGTTGTTAAAGCGATGTTCATATCGCTAAGGAATGGTGAATTGTTTAACGGACGATTACAGTTGAGAGTTGAGCATTGAGAATTATGAAGCTTTGGGATAGCACAAAGGTGTGCTAGACTCGCATCAATGCTATCGATGAATGGACTAAAAGTGGGATTGGTCTAACATGAGGTCAAGCATTAGGTATGCTGACAAGAAATGGGCATGATATTTAAAGTTGAAGTTTGTCTATCTTGTAGTCGAGCACTAGACGTGTAGATGAGAGTTGAAGGATCACTTTTATCCAAGGGAATTGTCGGATGAAGTCGAGAATGGATTGCTATGGAAGTAGCCATGTAAATGTTTGAGGAGTCGAGAGGACCATAATTCGATTTGATTAATGGAGGGCAAAGTAATAAAGCCCTAAAATCTCTGTTGGCGTGAAAGGAAGCTCGAAAGGAGTAATACGCCAAATGGTATGGACAGTAAGAGCGCATTCTGGCGAGGGCTTGGTGATAATGGTTATGGAAAAATGAAAGAGATAAGGTGAACGCTCGAGGATGAGCTGTTAACCAATGAGGGGAATACCAAAAGAGAATAGAGAAAAGCAAATCAAATTGAGGACTAAATGAGACAAGTCCTAGAGAAGGATAGTTTTGAGTTGGAAAGGACGAACAAGATCGTCAAGCCATGGAAAGGAGTACCCGAAAAAATGAGGATGCGACGAGATGCCTATACCCCCGAAGGATTGGATGAATTGGAAAGATTGCAAATTTCGAGGACGAAATTCTTTAAGGGGGGAAGAGTTGTGACATTCTGATTTTCAGTCTATTTCAGGCTCAGTAATGAGAAGCGAGTATCTAGAGATGGATTTCAGTCGTATCCCGCTCGAACATGATCAATTCGAGTAGACTCACCAAAAGGGAAAGGCTAACGCAAGACGAGGTACGTGGACTTGGGAAACTCAGATAGGAAACGACGCTTTGGCCATAAGGATTGTCGAGGGAACTAGTAATAGACCCTCACAATTACATGACAACCAAAGCCGCCATGAATTGACGAGCCCTAAACGTGATATGAATCACGGGATCGATACGCGTAATGTCTACAAAAGCCGCCCGTCGGTTCGAGATAGGCTGGAAGAACGTCTAATAGAGAAAACTATCAGAAAAGAGCCTTGAAAGATTAAAAATGGAAAATCAAGAATTCCAACGTTATTTGGATTGGCCGTCGCCCTATCGAAGAATTCCGGAAAGAGAAAAACGACGTTCTAAACGCCGGGGGTAAAATGACCGTTTTGCCCCTCAAGATTAGGACTTGACCCTTGCAATTGAAGAAGGGCACAATGGACTCTTAACCCTCCCCATAGCTGCCAAAAATTTGGGCAAATGAGGGCCATTGGATCAAAGATTGATTGACAAGTGGACATGTGTCAAGAGATGGAGAAGTGTGGTCATTCCACCTACCATTCAAACCTACCATTCTCCCATTGACTCAAGGCCTTGTATATAAGCCTACCTTCTCTCTCTTCAATCATTTTGGCCGGCCACACCAAGAGACCCACCGAAAACCCTCTCTTCCCTTCCTCTTCAAACTGCCGCTCGCCGACCAGCTTCTGGTCTCCGGTTCGCCGGCCACCACGGCCACTTCTGACCACCCCTGGATGCCAGCCAGCCACACTAACAAAGATCTATGTCTTGCCGACATTTTCCTACAAGAATCGGAGCATTTGGAGCACCGAGGAGTCTGGAGCAAGGATTCTCCCGAGAGTCGACGGAAACTGCTCCAAACTGAGGTAGGTTCGGTTCTCAGTCCCTTTGGTGGTCGAAATGTTAGAATCTTTGGGTCAAATTTTGTGGAGATTAAGCTAAGACGTGTAGGAATCTTTGGTAAAAAGTTGGGCTTGATTTGAGAATTTTTTGATCATGAATCGACCTTGTATATTCTGCCCAGAAGCTGCCGGAAAACTGACTTGGGGGAACCGGCGACCGGTTCTGGAGCCTCTGTTCGGTGCCCACGAGGGCCACTACCGGGAGCCATCTGCTGCCGGCCGACCACCACAACAAATCTCCAGCTCTTGCCAAACTCCTCCAATAATAATTGCGGCGTTTGGAGCACCGAGGCGTTCTGGGCAGAAGTTTTCCCAGAAGCCGACGGAATCGGAACCCACCTGAGGTAGGTCCGGTTCTTACCCCTTTAACTGGTCGAAATATTAGAATTTTGGGGTCAAATTTTGTGTAGACTGAGTAGAGATGCAGATGAATCTGTGGTAAAAATTGGGGCTTGAATTGATAAATTTTTGACCTCGAACCGGTCTTGTGCATTTGGAGCAGAAAACTGCCTGTACTGACCAAGGAAGAATCCGGCGACTTCAAAGGGTTTCCGGCAACCAATCAAGCTCAAATCTTCGGTGAGCCTCTTGGACCCTTAGATAATCATGTTAAGAGGTGGTATAGCATTTAAATGATGTATTTAGAGTTGAATTGAGGCTGGTAGCTCACGGCATGCACAAAACCGTAAGGAACCGGTTTGGTTCTATGCATGGCCGAACCTTAGAGGGCTGTGGTTGTTGAATTGAGCTCCAAATTGATGATTAAAGCATGTTATAATGATGAGGATAATGCTATGGAGACTTGGGGTTCATGGATGGTTGAATTGGATTGGAAATTGATGTAATTGGTTGGATTTGATTAGGTTGCACATTGAGTTCGGTCTTGGACCATTGGGGGCCGAAACTTTGGATCCTCAAAAGGAGTAAATTGGGTTGCCAAATTCAAGGTAAGGAAATTCCTAAACCGAGGCTAGGGGGATTGGACTCGATTGGGTAAGTCGAGGGTTGATTAGAACGATTTATGAGAATTTATTCAAGTGGGTAGCTTTGTGATATACTAAGATGACATAGGATTGATTATGAGTAATATTGTGTGCATGAGTTATTTGCCATGCCTGTATATCATTTGAATTGAATTGCATGCCACCAAAATTATGAAATGCATTTGAATGCGCGCCTGCTAGTGAGTGTGAGAGTGGATGGAAAATCAAAGCATATGATGTGTTGTGGCATGAGCATGGCATAGCATGGCCCTGAGGCGTGTGAGACGCGGGGCGGAAGGTTGAGACCCTAATGCGACGAGGTCGCGGGATGAAGTATGATTAGATGGCTCCCTGATGCGATGAAGTCGCGAGGTTGAGATAGCCACAGTCCTGATGCGATCTAATCGCGGGACAGAGTATGAGCTCATAAACCTTGCCTGGAGATGAACCGGGACCTAATGCGTTTACGCGGGCCGAGCCTGAGGCGACTAGTTCGCGGGCTAGAGAATGAGGCAAGCAGAGGTTGATGGATGCGGCGAAGAGGCAAGCCGAGTATACATGTGCACATGAGTGTGGCACGAGGTCATAAATGCATGCCTGTCTTCTATGTGTTGTCGTTTATTGAACTGTGATTGTTATGCCTATGTGTTCATAAATTTGGATTTGTCGAGTGACGCGACTGTCTGAGTGAACTGTCAACCTAACCTAGGGTTAGGACCCACCTGACTGAGATTTATGTCTCACCCCAGTAGGGGCTTACCTTTTTCAAGTTCCAAGCGAAGGAAGCGCGAACTTGCCAAGGATTGGCATTTGAAGAGAAAGTGGACCAATTGTACCTTGGATGAAGTTGTTTTCTTTATGTGGTATTAGAATTATACTCCTGATTGGTGGATTATAGAATTGAATCCTCGAGAATGAATTAATGAGATTTTGTTGTTTATGTCCTAAGTCATCTATATGTTGTTGTATTTATATGACGGGGGATGGTATCGCTTCTGCATGCATTGTTTAAAGGAGTTCTAAGGAATTGGCCGTTGGATCCTGGAGTATTCTTAAATTAACGACATGGACAGGGATGTTCGCGTGCTCGCTGAGTTCGGGGCGTGACACTTATTGTTTTTCGAGATCACATGTGATGTCAACTGGTGCGATCGACTCCGCAGAGCTCTAGCAAGCTTCTCGTAGTGGAATCGTGGCTCGGTTTGGCTTGAATCGCCGCCACCATCACTGACAGGCTGAACTTAAACTCTCAACAATAAGTGTCGGAGAGCGAGTTCTCTCTCTCTCTCTCTCTCTCTCTCTCTCTATTCTGTTCTTCTCCTGCCACCGAATTAATCAGCCTTCCCTCTCTACAAAGCCTCCCAAGGCTGTATACAACTTTTTAATTTTTTGCCGTGAACTAAGAGAGGCTAACTGACTTCAAATGGCACGTGATCGTGCGTGCCATTTGGTTCAAACAATGCCGGAGACTGTAGGCAACTCTATTAAGTCGAAATCATTTTCTAGCGTGCGCGAACGACGTCCAATTTGGACATTCTGTGAAAGTTGACTTTCACGGTCACCACTATGTTGACCAGCCAATTCTACCTCGCTCCGGCGATCATTGACAATGTCGCCGATCCCAATCAATGCGTCTCATCCTGACGATGAAAAGCCCTACTAAATATTTGCCGATTATGGTCGATTGAGCCTTCAATTTTACCATCGAAGATTGGCCTACCATTGTTCATCTGTGCAAACCTTTGGGGAAGAAGACGACACCATTCAGATCGGTTCGACCGGTCAGAACCGATCTGACTTGATTTTTTCAAATTAATCACAAATTGATGGGGAATTTTTGCAATTAAACCTCATAATCGAACTTAGGACATGAATATTATCTAAAAATGTGTTTTTGCCCAAAAGTTCATGTCAATTTCTGCAAAATCCCCAAATTTATCCTTAATTGTAATTCGAGAAATTGTGAAACTGAAGGCTCAAATGATCAAATTGGATCAAATCACCAATGCCAATCGACTCAGAATGGTGAAAAACATTGGGTAGTGGCTTCAATTTGTAAATGTAGCCCTTGAATTGAAAGTAATTTCAATTATGCCCAAATTCAAAGACTAAATTATAATTAAGTATGCAATTTTGCCCAATTCATGCAATTAAGCAATTTGTGCAAATAATTGGGCTAAATTGAAATGAGGGACAATCAGATTGAATATCAAGACCCTAAAAATGCCAAAATTACAAATTAAAAGACTCGATTGATATTTTTTTACCAAATTCAATCATACACATAAAATTGAACTTGAATTTGGACTTTTTATGAGGTTAAGAAGACAAAGGAATTAAAATAAAAATATTGACTTTTTTTTTCATATTTTTGTGACCTCAAATACTATTTTTCCTGAATTTTTGGATATTTTCATATTTTCTAAAAATACCAAAAAATGTGAAAAATACAAAAAATTATTTTTTTGGTCAAAATGGTTTCTTGGGCTTGGCCAAGGCCACCAAAGTTGATTTTGCAATTTTTCAACTTTTTATGGATTTTTTTATTAATTTTTCAAAAATAAATTAAAAAAGACTAATAAAAAATAAAGTGGCAACAGCGACCCCACATGCCAGTGCACATATAATTTCATCGGCGGTCCCACACGCAATTATTCATAAAAATTTCATTTGTAGAAAGCCTCAGTTTTCATTCGAAAACACATTCACGCCTCAATTTTCGTTTGTAAGCAAATTCATGCAATTCATTGCCAAATAATGCCTTTGTTTCAAACGTCTGTCAACTGGACAAAACATGTTTCACATTGCAAGTTCTCAGTCAAACACATGCCTCCCTCGACCATTCCATAAATTCAAGCTCTTTGCCTCACATGCCATTTTAAAAATCAATTTAACGATACACGCCATGTATTGCACTCAAATCAATCAGACACTTCCACAATGCATGCCAAAAGTTCGGCCATCTCTTGTACTCAAGTTAGGACTTCGTAAATCAGCTTTGATTTCATAAATTCAATCCAGGAACCGCTCAAGCACAACTCAATCAAAAAGAGGGCAGGTTTGGGTTCTAGAGCTCCTCGACGTAAACCGGTTCATAATTCATCAATTTCCTTTAGCAGAGACTTCCTTTAGTAACCTAACTTCCTAATAAAGATTTAGGCATAACTTACCAGCAATCTAAGCTAGAGATGTCCACGAAATAAGCGAGCATGCCTCTTCTTCAATTCTGTCCAAAACCGGTTGCTAAGAGTTTCACCAATTTTCAACCATCAAACTCCCTTAATCTACTTCCAAAATCCACCACAAGTTACCCTAACATGTCAAGCAAGGTTTTAAGGAGTCTTACCAAGAATTTGAGCCAAAGACGTCGCGATAATTAGACTTTATGAGTTGGAGCACCCAATGCATGATTAAAATTAGCATGCAACCGTATTTGTGATGAAGTTTGGGGAACGTGACTTACGTGGAGAAAGGTTTCGAGTTTATACAAACCATAAGAACTCGAAGTATTTGTTTGCCCAATAGAATTGAATGAGGAGCAACGTGGATGGAAAAAGTTGCCTAAGGACTAAGAATAAGATAACCAACCTCGCTTTAGGAAGGCGAATAAGAATAGTAGACGTATGTGATCAAAATTGAGCATCACGTAGTTGGCAGATAAAAGATGGACTTCACTGAAGGAAATAAGAGATTCAACTTCTAAATTGGAAGTATGCTGACTGGTTAGTTAGGTGAATGTCTTAAGCATTGAATCTGAAGGTCAAGAAGCGACTATGGCATTGCAATGAACGGGCCCTGATATCCAAAGGATGATAGGAGTGATTACAATAGGGAGAGAATCCAGACTTAAGAGTACCTGGAGAAGGAACATTGAAATTGAGGGTGGAAACCTTAAAGTTCAAGGACGAGGAAACGTGCCCATGAATGGGAGGGAAATTTGAGGAGAGGATCTTATGAGAAGCTCATAGAGAGAACCATGACACCTAGTGGAATGGCACGAAGGAGTGTGAAGACTTACATTGATACTAGGAACGGATGAAATGGAAGAGAAGGAAATCAAGCATGTTTCGTCAGCACTAGCTTTAGTCACCTCTGTGACTTAGGCAACAACGGCAGCTCCTTCTTAAGTATGCTTACACCTTTTAGATTCCTATTTCCATTCAAAGTTCTCGTGACCCCATTAACCCTTGGGTTTCATACAATTCACAAACTCGAGCCAAATGCTCCTTTGATGCCCTTACTCTGTTGGCCCAATCTTACTAGGTTCTCGTGACATTCAAGTCACTACAATTCCTTCCAGGAATTAAAGACCTAAGTCATTCATCCAGGTCTAACAGTCTTAGGCTGCTCATCTTATCATTTGTCACAAGTAGTCAACCATCCAGTGGTTCTAAGCAAATCCTTAATCATTCGCCAATTATTCAGGGATTTCAAATCATCCTTCATCAGTAACCACTCATCAAGCCAGCCTGAACTAGGCATTTCCTCAACTAGTCGCCATCTACTAGGCAAAATCTCGAGTCATAATTCATTGGGTCAAGTGTTCATCCCTTAAGTCTAGACGTATCTGCGACTTAGCAATAACTCACCGGGCTATCTCAATTTCAAATGAAACCAATCAAATGGGACTCAATGCCAAGACTCGCCAAATAGGCCAAACACGCGTCAATTCTTTTTCAAAACATAATCACTGCCAAGTATGAAGCTCCTAATCATGCCAATCACACACGCCATCACAAATGCCATGCAAATTTTGAAAATTCACTTGAGGATCAACTTTAATGCAATATATCGCTTAACAAAAGAATCAAACTTAGCTCGATACCTAGACCCGTCCCCTTCAATGTATGGTTTAGATCATTCTTGCCCCCATTGCCATCCTAGAAGCTTGCCAGGAGCCGCTCCTTATCCAAACCTTTTATGTCCCGGCATACACTCCCCGCCCTCATCAGACCTAGTCATTGTAGGCTGTCCTAAGTCATACATATACGAAAAGAGTCTTATTCCACACGTCCCATAACATGCTTCATTACAGCTTGTAGGCATCCCATCAGCTTGTCCCATATCAAGTGACGGTTTATCAAGTCCGATGAAAATATGCCCATGCATGCACATTCCTCAACTTTCATTTTGACGCCATAAACACACACACTTCATGATCGTCCTCACTACTCATCATATCACATTCACTTTCAGATCAATTCTTATCAACAGAAGATTTTTAGTTCCACAAATGACCATCTCACAGATTTTTAGTTCCTAGGATCAACCATATACCTCAAAGTCACAATCACAATCATAAAATCCAATCGATCCTTTACCCATAAACAATCCTCTATTAACCTCAAACACACTTACAACCTCAAAATTCATGCCTATAATTCCTCAATTTTCACTTGCTTCCTCATGAACCTCAATCATATAAACAACCAAGATCATCAATCGAAATCGACATTATAACCATTAAAATACAACACGGGTTCAGGTCAATAATCCTCAACATTCAGCAATCAGTGCCTAATCCTAAGGATCTCACTATCTAATCATCTCAAGTCATCACTCCTTATCACTCTAAGTCTCAACCAAATTGGATCGAACTGACCTTGGTCTGATACCAAACAAGCGGGGATATCACGCCCCGAACTCGGCGAGCACGCGAACATCCCACCAGGGCGCTTTGATAAGATGATACTCAAGATCCATCGGCCAACCACTTTGACTCCAAAATAAGAAATGCATGCGGAGACGAGAAATAACCCCATTCTTATTTCAAAAGATAACTTCACACCACAAAACATTTCATCAAGATACAACATAAGGCTTAGGTTTACAAAATACAATCAATCAAGGTCACATGTATTTCTACGCCAAATGCTTCTTCAGTTGACCAACTTTTGCGTCAGTGGGACTCCATCATTAGGGACTTGAAAATGTGATCTCACGACGGGGTGAGATATATAATCTCAGCAAGTTAAACCTAGCCCTAAACTAGGCTGCTAGTACCTCTAGACACTTTTGGAAACGGCCATTTTGGGATCTAAAGCTTTGGAATGATAAAGATAGGTACTGGCCAAAACATGGCATTTCAGTACTTTCAAATCGACTCAACTCAGTCACAAAAGATTTCATGAGTAAGAGCTTCGTGGTATGGCAGGGTTTTCAGTCAAAAGCAAGTACTCGATGCCCGTTCACGCATGAGGATAATTTCAAATTTTCCCAAAATCCATTTCATGAAACCCCTAATTCCATTTTGTGAATTCCCATAAAAAAAAACCTTTTCTTCCACACCATTCCTTGGCCATTTTCAACTCATGAGGCAATTTAAAACTCGTGAGGTAAAATTTCATTTTTTTCTCAAAATCCGTTCTTTGTCGTTCCAGAAAAACAAGTCTTTTCATTTCTGGCCATCCCGTGCCACTTTCCATTTTCGCCCATCCTAGGCCGTCCATTTTGGGCTGCGACAAGATTCGGTCTCCATATAACCCGTCGGTCCATATGCGACTCTTGCGACTGGACCTAGAGATTATTCGATCACCATACGAGTCTTGACGCCCATTTTCAGTACAGATGAATCATGTTAGTATGAGACTTTCTAGCCGCACGACCTCATCAGGTCTAATAGGAGCAACTTCCTCCCAATACGTTGGCCAAATTATGAATTCTCGGCAATCCCACACGCCATTGGCGATCCCACATGCCAGTGCACTTATAATTTTTTCGGCGACCCCACACGCCAGTGCACATATAATTTCATCGGCGATCCCATGCGCTATTATTCATAAAAATTTCATTTATAGAAAGCCTCAATTTTCATTCGAAAACACATTAACACCTCAATTTTCGTTCGTAAATAAATTCATGCAAATCATTGCCAAATAATGCCTTTGTTTCAAACATCTGTCAACTGGACAAAACACGTTTCACATTGCAAGTTCTCAGTCAAACACAAGCCTCCCTCGGCCATTTCACAAACTCAAGCTCTTTGCCTCACATGCCATTTTAAAAATCAATTTAACGATACACGCCACGTATTGCACTCAAATCAATCAGACACTTCCAGAATGCATGCCAAAAGTTTGGCCATCTCTTATACTCAAGTTAGGACTTCATAAATCGGCTTTGATTTCATAAATTCAATCCAAGAGCCGCTCAAACACAACTCAATCTCAAGAGGGCAGGTTCGGGTTCAAGAGCTCCTCGGCGTAAACCGGTTCATAATTCATCAATTTCCTTTAGCAGAGACTTCCTTTAGTAATCTAACTTCCTAATAAAGGTTTAGGAATAACTTACCGACAATCTAAGCTAGAGATGTCCACGAAATAAGCGAGCAGGCCCCTTCTTCAATTCTGTCCAGAATCGGTTTCACCAATTTTCAACCATCAAACTCCCTTAATCTACTTCCAAAATCCACCACAAGCTACCCTAACATGTCAAGCAAGGTCTTAAAGAGTCTTACCAAGAATTTGAGCCAAAGAAACCAACCAAAGGACCGCACAATGCATTCGGTTCCAAGTGTAAACAACACAGGGTAGATACCGTTCCTCAAAGAATCATACGAAATCGACTATTAAAAATCCATCCAGTCCCCGTTCTAATTCTCAAATCCCTTGCTAACATATACTACTACATCTTAGAAAGGCTTACCATCAGTTTCCAAGCAAGGCGATGCCTCAAAGGTCCTCAAATGTGTCACAGTTTCAAATAGATCGACGGGGGCAGATTCTGTCTAGTGTTTGTCTAAGGAAAACAACACGTAATCAACCCTTAAATCCAGTCCATCCTCAAATCTACAAACACAATTATACATGTCTTAACAAGGCTTGAGAGATGGGCTTATCAAGAATAAAGCCAAAGCAAGCCCGAAATTCCAAAATGAAGCTCCTCAGGTCGGTATAGGGTCGGGCAGTAACCTTTGCTCACTCGAACGGACTAAAGGGATAAACGGCTGGGTGGATTTTGGTTCATAATACCTTGTTGGAACGTCAAGAGAAAGAGTTTTTTACTGGTGGGTGCCATGTCTCCATCAGATGATGGACTACGAAGTTATGACTGGAATAGTAAGTATGGTTGGAACTGGGTGAAAGAGAAATCCGAAAGAGAGAGAGAGTTCTGAGAGAAAATGGAAAGAGGGAGAGGGGTCTTCGGCCAAATGAGAGGAAGGAGAGAGAGAAAGCTTCCTCAACAAGCCAAAAGAGAGAGAAGAATGGTAGGTAAGGATTGGACATGCATTTAATGCCTAACCTGGGGCCAAATCTACACTTAAGACATTTGTCCTCATCTTCATAAAAAAATCTTGATCTCAAATGACCATTGTACCTCCACGTTTTTGGCCACTATAAAGAGAAGACAAATGACTAAATTGCCCTTGATTGATCTTAAAGAATAGGATATCTAATTAGGGGCAAAAGGGTGATTTTTCACTTACGGTCCAAAGTTTCACTTTTTTCTAATCTTAATTACCCTGGATGATGTGACGTCCAAGTGTTTCAAATATTGAAATTCCTCAATAGCCGATACCCAATTCTGAGGCCAAATTCATGTCGAGTTCTTATCGACTGTAATCCCAGTTTATCTCAAATTGACGAGCGACTCTTGTAGGAGCTACGCGTATCGATTTTAGGATTTCTCGAGTCGTGGCGACTTTAGTTGTCATGTGATCGTGAGAGTTTATCGCTAGTTCCTACGGGCCTGATCATCGAAATCCGATTTAGCGAATTTTTACAAATTATATATTAGTTAAGTGAAATCACCTGCGTCCCAACCGTATAACGCTAGCAAAGCATCCCATGACCATTCTTAGATCGATCTCTGCTGGCCTAAAATGTTCCCTTGATAATCCTTATGGCCAAAGCGTTATTTCTTATTCGAATTTCCCAAGTCTACGTTTCCGACTTCGCGTTAGTCTTTCCTTTTCGGTCAGTTAACTCGATAGTGGCCTGTTCCGAGTGAGATACAACTGAAATACCTCGATCGATATCTTTCCATTCAATAACCTCGAGAGGGGTCGAAATTCAGAATGTCACAACTCTTCCCCTCTTAAGGAAATTTCGTCCTCGAAATTTAAAACCTTCTAAATCATCTAATCTTATGAGATATTGACACCTCATCGTTTCTTCACTTTCCCAAGTAGCTCTTTTCGTATCGTTAGGGACACACAAGTCCCGTTAGCTTAATCTCGATTGTCCAAATCGAACCATAGCCTTCTCGATTTATAATGCAAATTCATGATTGAGTCCTTAGTAGTTCGTCCTCGATCCATTCGAGATTCTCCAATGACCATTTATTCCACCAACTTACAATGGTTACGCTTTTCCTCATTGACATGTTTCAACTTCCAGCCATGTACTTGATTTCCTTCGCTTCCATTCCATCCGTTCCTAGTACCAATGTAAGTCTTCGCACTCCTTCGAGCCATTCCACGGTGCCATGGTTCTCCCTATGAACTTCTCATAAGATTCTCTCTTCAAATTTCCCTCCCATTCATGGGCACGTTTCCTCGTCTTTGAACTTTAAGGTTTCCACCCTCAATTTCAATGTTCCTTCTCCAGGCACTTTTAAGTCTGGTTTCTCTCCCTGTTGTAATCACTTCTATCATCCTTTATATATCAAGACCCGTTCATTGCAACGTCATACTCACTTCTTGACCTTCAAATTCAATGCTTAAGGCATTCGCCCAACTAACCAGTTAGCATACTTCCAATTTAGAAGTTGAATATCTTATTTCCTTGAGCGAAGTCCATCTTTTATCTGCCAACTAAGCGATGCTCAATTTCGATCACATACGTCTACTATTCTTATTCGCCTTCCTAAAGCGATGTCGGTTATCTTATTTTTAGTCCTTAGGCAACTTCTTCCATTCACGTTGCTCCTCATTCAATTCTATTGGGTAAATAAATACTTCGAGTTCTTATGGTCAGTATAAACTTGAAACTTTTCTCCACGCAAGTCATGTTTCTCAAATTTCGTCGCAAGGACGATTGCATGCTAATTTTAATCATGCATTGGGTGCTCCAACTCATAAAGTCTTATTGTCGCAACGCCTATGTAATGCCCACTTTAGATTGTCTTGCACAACTCTAATTTCTCTTTTGCGACACATAGTTATGCTTCTCATGATCTTCTTGATTCCAAGCGGAAATACCAACATCGATGCAATCACCAACTTGGTTCAAGTCCTTGAAAACTCCTTTTCATGTTCATTCGTCCATTCGCACTACATCTCGTCCTTAGTCCATTTCACTAATGGGATAGTTCTTATGGAGAATCTTCCCACGACGTCTATAGAAATTCATCAATTCCAGGATGTGACATTCCGAATTTCGACCCTCTTCAAGGCTAATGACATGGATTGGGGTCTCAAAATCGGATAGAGAATAATGAAAAATTGTAACAATTGAATTGGATTTGGTGTCATCGAAAGGTAATTCAAATTGGAAAAGGAAGTTTTGGATGGAAAGAGCAAAATTACCGTTTTGGCCCTTGACTCTTGCCCTTGCCTTGAGGCTTAATAAAGGATAATTTGATCATTAGAGCCCCCTCAGTGCTGCCGAAAATTGATGGATGTGGTGGTCAAAGGAAGTCAATGGTGAACCAAGGTATTCTAGAAGCAATGACAAGTGTCAATCTTGGGTGGTAAGCATTTAATGACCCATTTTAACCTACCATTCAAAGGGGAGTTGACCAAGATTTGATGAAGCCAGTTTTTTTCTTCCCCTCCTTCATTTTCCACGACCAGGTCCTCCTCCTTCCTCTCCATTGCTCCATTTTCTTCTTCTTTCTTCTTGGCCGAACTGCTTCAGCTCGACCAGCACTGACCACCTCGGTCGTTCGACATCGGATTGAGGTAAAACTATCGTCATTTGAAAGATTATTATCTTGTGGTTCTAGAGACATATTATAAGCTCAATTTGGCCCATCTGTGTGTCCCATAGGTCTGTTTGAGTGGGTAAAGATCATGATGGAGGTAGAATCTGACCAGTTTGGGGATCAACTCATTTTCAGCTACTTCAAGAGCTCATTAGCTTCAAATGTTCGGTGAGAGATTCTGCACTCATAGTACTAGAGTTGGCTGAGTTAGGGTTGCAAGTTTATTTGAGATTTGAGGAGTTTTCATAATTGATTTGAGGAGGTTTCTATAAGATAGTTTCTAACTGTTTGAGCACCGAAGGAAACCGAGCTGTTCGAAGAACTTCGGAGTGTCGCCTTACTGTGGAATGCTTGGTAAGACTTCTATTGATATTGTATGATTTGTTAGCAAGTTGGTTGTGTGATGAATTGGAGTTTATAAGTGATTGAGGGCTATTTTAGGTGTGAATAATGCTAGAGGCCGAGACGCCGACCAATCTGTCCTTAGCGCGTGCCGATTTTGAATTGAGTCATTCTAAGTTGTCTGATATCCAAATTGAGCTTCGTTTTTGCCCATGTATTCGTAAGACATTGAAGCATAAGATTATGAAAATTGCTTCCTCAAAAGGCCAGTAGAATGATGTCAGTTTATTTAGGATTGAATCTGGTCGTGGAGCCTAGAAAAGGTGCAGATTTGGTGGAATGAGATTTATGATGGCTTACCTTGATAGGACAACACTTTTTATGTTTAGGGGCATTGAATTAACACTATGATGACTTGAGAATAAGGTGTTGTATGTGTAACTGAAATATTGGCACAATGAAATTAAGAAATGATTGAATTTTGATGTGGTTTTTCTTAGGCGCGTCGTGGGTGCCCTGTTCGGCCGTGGACTTGCTGACCTTGGAGGGTCGTTGAGTTGAAATTTCTAACTTGGCTGGAGAGGTAAATGTTCCTTAAACCTCTACTAGGACTTTGGGACACTACTGGACGACTTTGATTGGTGAATTGATCGATTGGTAGATCGATTGTGCTTTGATTGGTGAATTGATGAGTTACATAAAGAGGAGTTTAGCTAATGAGCCCTTGAGAAATGAAATGGCTATAATGCCTATGTGATATGATTTGGCTATAGTGCCTATGTAATATGATTTAGCTACAGTGCCTGTGTGATATGAATTGGCTATGATGCCCCATCGATCGAATTGGCTATAATGCCCCAGAGATCGAATTGACTATGATGCCCCAACGATTGAATTGGCTATGATGTCCTAGAGATCGAATTGGTTATGATGCCCCAGAAATTACATGGCTATAGTGCCCTAATGCAAATAATATAGCCAGAGTGCCCTTGGCGATGAGTTATTATGAAATAATTGTGATGAGTTTGAAGTTGTGAGTTTATTCTATGTGAAGCTTGGTTCTCATAGTGTGTGATGTCCTTGACTGTGATCCTTGCTTATGCCATTCACACTGAGATATTTGATATTCGAATGCCATGAGCTAATGCCTTGATGATCTTCTGTATTTTGCTTCATTGCATGATCTGGGAGGACTGATGGACTAGTCTAGGTTTAGGGTGAGCTTGCTGAGATTCATATCTCACCTCGTTAGGATTAACATTTTTCAGGTCCTAGGCGATGGAACGCCAAGTTTGTCAAGGATTGGTGTTCGTGAAAGTAGTTGGTCCAATGAATATAAAACATTTTGTGGCCTTAGGGATTGTATTTGGTTTTGTGGATTAGGATTGAACTATTGGTATTTGACAGCTGTAACAATTGAGGTGTATCGTATAGATATGTGAAGTGTATAATTTTTGTCCAAAGTCATTTCATTTTAAAATTGATGAGTGGAGATGTTTGTCGCTTCCATATGTGTATGGATTTTATGAGTTGTGGGCTAAAAGATTCTGGGAGACTATCGTGATGTAAACGGCCTGGTAGGATGTTCGCGTGCTCACCAGGTTCGAGGAGTGACACGGGAACTTCAAATTTCAATAATTCACATCGACCTTAGTCAATCCATCTCTTATTCCAATCCTTAAGGATTCCATAGGGATTTCGTTTCTCATAAACTTTATGACCAAGGAATTCCACTCTTAAACCCAAATCTCGCACTCTTACATTTAGTGTACAATGAGCATTAATGTCCCACATGACTCCTTGAATGAATCCAATTATCATCTCTCAAAATGGTAACAACCAATCCAATTACTCCTTGAATACTCAATTCTTTCGTTATCAACTTCTTGCTACCATATGTCGAATCGTTCAAACTGTCCTTTGTACCATGCATTCGAGAGCTCATACCTTGGCTCTCTACCCTAATGAGTCCCCACTTTGATCAAGTAGCATTTTGTTCATTTTTGTCATTCTTTCCTTAGGAAACATGGGTGTCTCAACTGCTAGGTTCCACAACCAGCCAATGCGACCTTATCCCAATTTCATCCATTCAACTGAATGTCGACCTTATTCTAGGATTCGATATCGTTTACAAGGCAGTTTCCTGAACTTACTTGCTAGAAATTACTCAGGTTATGCGTTTTCCTCCTTAGTCCAGACGCCCAACCTTAACACCAAGATAATTAGAACTTCATTTTCCTTCCACATTAGGGTTTCTCACTCAATAAAGGAAACTATACTCTTTAGTGGCCTTTTCTTACTTCAAATCCACTTTGCCTTTCTTGTTCCACATGACGTCAGTCGTGGAGTCTATGCCACAGCAACACCTTTACTCTAGGATTCAAATGCCACCATAACTTGACATTTTCCTTCCTATAACTCAGCAACCTCACATGGCAGGGTTCTAAAGAGTAGAGGTTCTTCCTCGATTTCCAAAATCCACACCTTGGATATTCGAATCGAATAAGTGAACACCTTGCGGTTATAATCCAAGCAATCTTTTTGTTTGCTCATCCATCAATTAAAATTACAAACGGCTTGGACTACCAAGTCCAATCGCTTTCCTTTCCATTAACGACCATCTCATGGTCTAATCGTCCTTAAGAACAACGCCCCATCTCTTAGGGGACCATAATTTATAACTCCATTTTGATGGTTCGGTTCAGTTCAATCTCATTCAATTTCATGGCAGGAGAAACGAAGCATCAATCCCTCATTACTAGCCCTACGCCAAGGCAATAGCAATTCCTCACAAGCACAACCCATGATCCATAAACAACAATATTCTCACTTGAATCTCTTTCGATCATTCACTTCTTTCATTTAGATCCATTACAGTTCCTCAGATTCAGGAATTGCAACTGACCACAAGGCTTCCAAATTTCAATCCACTCCGGGACTTACTTGTCTTATCCAAAGGGTCATTGACTACCTTTACTATGCTTAGGCGACCTTGAGAACTCTGCCTCACATGGGTCGACCGTCCTCAACTTCTTACAAAGCTATTGGAATTCAAGCAAATCCTTGCTCTCAAGTATCCTCGAAAAGGTATTTCTCATCAATCAATTCGATAAGGGCAATTCAAATAGGCATAACACCTTCAAGGAAGAACTCTTCCTTTGGTGACCTTTCACCAATCATTAACAACGTCTTAAGGCTAAGAACGATTGGGGCCACTTTCCTTTACTAGTGCATCGGAAACTTCCACGGTCTTCGTCCACATCCTTAATCCAGAGGAAGGCAATTTCGGGATCATCTTCTCCATCGAACCTTAGTCGGTCTCAGCTTTATGATTCATTTCACAAGCTATTCAAAACTCTCGTGATTCTTTTCCACACTTTCCATTTAGGAATGAGTAATCTCAAAGTTATCTTTCTTGTGATTTCCATCACTTAATTCATCAGTACTAGCTTCAACCACCTCAGTGACTTAGGGGCAGCTCCTTCTTGAGTCTGTTTACACCTTTTAGATTCCTATTTCCATTCAAAGTTCTCATGACCCCATTAGCCCTTGTGTCTCATACAATTCACAAACTCGAGCCAAATGCTCCTTAGATGCCCTCACTTCGTTGGCACAACCTTACTAAGTTCTCATGACATTCGAGTCGCTAGAATTCCCTCAAGGAATTCAAGACCTAAATCATTCATCTAGGTCTAGCAGTCTTAGGATGCTCATTTTATCATCTATCACAAGTAGTCAACCCTCCAGTGGTTCTAAGCAAATCCTTAATCATTCGCCAACTATTCAGGGATTTCAAATCATCCTTCATCAGTAACCACTCATCATGCCAGCCTCAACTAGGCATTTCCTCAACTAGTTGCCATCTACTAGGCAAAATCTCGAGTCATAATTCATTTGATCAAGTGTCCACACCTTAAGTCTAGACGTATTTTGCGACTTAGCAATAATTCACCAGGCTATCTCAATTTCAAATGACACCAATCAAATGGCACTCAATGCCAAGACTCGCCAAACAGGCCAAACCCATGCGTCAATTCTTTTTCAAAAGACACCCACTGCCAAGTATGAAGCTCCTATTCATGCCAATCACACAAGCCATGCAAATTTTGAAAATTCACTTGAGGATCAACTTTAATGCAATATATCACTTAACAAAAGAATCAGACTTAGCCCGATACTTAGACCCATCCCCTTCAATGTATGGTTTAGGTCATTCCTGGCCCATGGCCATTCTAGAAGCCTACCAGGAGACGCTCCTTATCCGAACTTCTTTGTCTTGACGTACACTTCCCGCCCTCATCAGACCTGGTCATGGCGGGCCGTCGCAAGTCATACATCTACGAAGAGAGTCCCGTTCCACAGGTCCCATAACGTGCTTCATTACGGTTTGTAGGTATCCCGTCAACTTGTCGCATATCAAGCGACGGTTTATCAAGTCCGATGATGATATGCCCATGCATGCACATTCCCCAACTTTCATTTTGACGCCATAAACACATGCACTGCATGATCATCCTCACTACTCGTCATATCACATTCACTTCCAGAGCAACAGAAGATTTATGTTACACAAATGACCATCTCACAGATCAATTGCCTAGGATAAACCATATACCTCAAAGTCACAATCACGATCATAAAATCCAATCGATCTTTTACCCATAAGCAATCCTCCATTAACCTCAAACACATTTACAACCTCAAAATTCATGCCTATTATTCCTCAATTTTCACTTCCTCGTGAACCTCAATCATATCACCAACCAAGATCATCAATCGAAATCGACATTATAACCATTAAAATACAACGCATGTTCAAGCCTATAATCCTCAACATTCAACAATCAGTGCCTAATCCTAAGGGTGTCACTATCTAATCATTCTCAAGTCGTCACTCCTTATCACTCCAAGTCTCAATCAAGTTGGTTTGAGCCAACCTTTCTCTGATACCAAACAAACGGGGATGTCACGCCCCGAACTTGGAGAGAATGCGAACGTCTCACCAGGCCGCTTCAATAAGATGATACCCGGGATCCATCGGCCAACCACTTTGACTCCAAAATAAGAAATGCATGCGAAGGCGAGAAATGACCCCATTCTTATTTCAAAAGCTGACTTCAGGACTAAACCACAAAACATTTGATCAAGATACAACATAAGGCTTGGGTTTACAAAATACAATCAATCAAGTTCACATGTCTTTATACGCCAAATGCTTCTTCAATTGGCCAACTTCTACGTCCACGGGACTCCATCATTAGGGACTTGAAAATATGGTCCCACGACGGGATGAGATATATAATCTCTGTAAGTTAAACCTAACTCTAAACTAGGTTGCCAATTCCTCCAAACACTTTTGAAAATGGGCGTTTTGGGATCAAAAGATTTGGAATGATAAAGACAGGGTACTTGCCAAAACATGACATTTCAGTACTTTCAAATCGACTCGACTCGGTCACAAAAAATTTCTTGAGTAAAACTAAGCTTCGTACTATGGTAGGGTTTTTAGTCAAAAGCAAGTACTCAACGCCCTTTCATGCATGAGGATAATTTCAAATTTTCTCAAAATCCATTTCATGAAACCCCCAATCCATTTGGTGAATTCCCAGAAAAGATAACCTTTTCTTCCAAGCCCTTTCTAGGCCATTTTCAGCTTATGAGGCAATTTAAAACTAGTGAGGAAAAATTTCATTTTTTCTCAAAATCCATTCTTTGTCGTTCCGAAAAAACAAGTCTTTTCATTTCCGCCCATCTTGGGCCTCTTTCCATTTCCGCCTATCCTAGGCCGCCCATTTTGGGCTGCGAGATGATTCGATCTCCATATGACCCGTCGGTCCATATGAGACTCTCGCGATCGGACCTAGAGATGATTCAGTCGCCATACGACTCTCAATGCCTATTTTCAATTGAGATGAATCGTGTCAGTATGGAACATTCTAGCTGCACGACCTCTTCAGGTCAAATGGGAGTAACTCCCTCCTAATACGTTGGCCAAATTATAAATTCTCGGCGATCCCACACGCTAGTGCACTTATAATTTTTTCCGGCGACCCCACATGCCTGTGCACATATAATTTCATCGGCAATCCCACACGCTATTATTCACAAACATTTCATTTATAAAAACCTCAATTTTCATTCAAAAACACATTCACGCCTCAATTTTCGTTTGTAAACAAATTCATGCAATTCATTGCCAAATAGTGCCTTTGTTTCAAACGTCCGCCAATTGGCGAAAACACTTTTCACATTGCAAGTTCTCAATCAAACACAAGCCTCCCTTGGCCATTTCACAAATTCAAGCTCTTGGCCTCACATGTTATTTGAAAAATTAGTTTAACGATACGCGCCATGTATGGCACTCAAATCAATCAGACACTTCCACAATACATGCCAAAAGTTCGGCCATCTCTTATACTCAAGTTAGGGCTTCATAAATCGGCTTTGATTTCATAAATTCAATCCAAGAACTGCCCAAGCCTAACTCAATCGAAAGAGGGCAAGTTCAGGTTCTAGAGCTCCTCGATGTAAACCGATTCATAATTCATCAATTTCATTTAGCAGAGACTTCCTTTAATAACCTAACTTTCTAATCAAGGTTTAGGCATAACTTATCGGTAATCTAAGCTAGGGATGTCAACGAAATAAGCGACGCAAGCTCCTTCTTCAATTTTGTCCAGAATCGATTCCTAAGAGTTCCACCAATTTTCAACCATCAAACTCCCTTAATCTACTTTCCAAATCCTTCACAAGCTGCCCTAATATATCAAGCAAGGTCTTAAGGAGTCTTACCAAGAATTTAAGCCAAAGCAACTAACCAAAGGACCGCGCAATGCATTTGGTTCCGAGTGTAAACAACACAAGGCAGATTCTGTTCCTCAAGGAATCATACGAAATCGACTATTAAAAATCCATCCAATCTCCGTTCTAATTCTCAAATCCCTTGCTAACATATACTACTACATCTTAGAAAGGCTTACCATCAATTTCCACGCAAGACAATGCCTCAAAGGTCCTCAAACGTGTCACAGTTTTAAATAGGTCGGCGGGAGCAGATTCTGTCTAGTGTTTGTTCTAGGAAAAGCACACATAATCAACCCTTAAATCTCACTATAATCCATCGTCAAATCCACAACATAATTATACATGTCTTAACAAGGTTTGAGAGGTGGTCTTACTAAGAAGGAAGCCAAAACAAGCTTGGAATTCCAAGATGAAGCTCCTCGGGTCTGTACACGGTCGGGCAAAACCTTTGCTCACTCAAACGGACCTACTGGACAAACGGCTAAGTGGATTTGAGCTCATAATACCTTGTTGAAATGGAAAGAGAAAGGGTTTTCTAATGGTGGGTATCTTGTCTCCATCGGATGACGAACGACGAAGTTATGACCGAAAAAGGGAGTATGGTCGGAACTGGGCGAGAGAGAAATCTGAGAGAGAGAGAGAGAGAGAGAGAGTTTTGAGAGAAAATAGCAAAGATAGAGAGGGGTCTTCAGCCAAATGAGAGGGAGGAAAGAGAGAAAGCTTCCTTAGCAAGCCAAAAGAGAGAGAAGAATGGTAGGTAAGGATTAGACATGCATTTAATGCCTAACCTAGGGCCTAATCTACACTTAGGTCTCTTGTCCTCATCTTCATAAAAAACTCTTAAGCTCAAATGACCATTGTACCCCCACTTTTTCGACCACTATAAGGAGAAGACAAATGACTAAATTGTCCTTGATTGATCTTAAAGAAAATGATATCCAATTCGAGGCAAAAGGGTAATTTCTCACTCATAGTCCAAAGCTTCACTTTTTTTCCAATCTTAATTACCCTGGATGATGCGACGTCCAAGTATTTCTAATGTTGGAATTCCTTAATATCCGATACCCAATTCTGAGGCCAAATTCATGTTGAGTTTTCATCGATTGTAATCCCAATTTATCTCAAACTGTCGGGATACTCTTGCAGGCGCTACGCGTATCGACTTTAAGATTTCTCAAGTCATGGCGATTTTGGTTGTCATGTGATTGCAAGGGTTTGTCAGTAGTTCCTACGGTCTTGATCGTCGCAATCTGATTTAGGAAATTTTTGCAAATTATACATTGGTTAAGCGGAAGCACCCGCGTTCCAACCGTATAACGCTAGCAGAGCATGCCACGATCGTTCCTAGATCAATCTATGCTAGCTCAAAATATCCCCTCGACAATACTTATGGTCAAATCGCCATTTCTTATTCGAATTTTCCAGGTTCCGTACCCGACTCCGCTTTAGTCTTTCCATTTTGGTCAGTTAACTCGAGAGTGGCCTGCTTCGAGATCGATATCTTTCCATTCAATGGCCTTGAGAAGGACCAAAATTCAGAATGTCATAGGCTCCTAATCAATAGGATTAGAGAATTCCTTTGATAAGCTATCAAACCCAGGCCTTTACGGTAAAGATTTCAGGAGGCAGGCCCTCAAGTATCGCCTGATTGATGATGAGTCGTGTCGAAAGACGGTCGATGGGCTACTCTTAAGGTGTTTAGGATGGGAAAAAGCCATGCTCGCAATAATAGAGGTACATGAAGGAATTCGTGGGGCACATCTGGCTGCTTGAAGATGAAGTGGTTACTAAGGCGATATGGTTATTTTTGGCCAGTTTTCACCAAGGATTGCATCAATTATGCTAAGAGATGTCAACCCTGCCAAAGACATGGACCCGTCCAGCATGTCCCCGCTGCATTAATGAATCCAATCATCAAACCATGGCCTTTTCGAGGATGGACGTAGATGTGATGGAAAACATTTATCCACCTTTGTCGAAGAAAACATAGTTTCGTATCAGTGGCCACGGACTACTTCACCAAATGGGTTGAAGTAGCTTCTTACAAGAATGTAACACAAAAGGTTGTCAAGGAGTCCATCAAAGAGTGGATCATTTATCAATTTAGTATCCCAAAGACTATAACTACTGATTAAGGAACAGTCTTCACGGGGCGAGAAACATTGAATTCTACTAAGTTAAAAGGAATCAAGATGTTCCATTTGACATCCTATTATGCTAAGGCAAATGGTCAAGTTGAAGCTTCAAATAAGATTTTCATTAGCTTGATAAAAAAAGCACTTGGAAGACAACCCAAGAGAGTGTAATTCATTATTAGCAACAGTCTTATGGGCTTATCAAACATCGAAGAGATCAAGTACTGGGGTTAGTCCGTACATGCTGACATATAGACAAAAGGCTTTACTTTCACCCGAAATTACTATGCAGTCGTTAAGGGTGAAGCTCCAAGGTAGCATGACGAAAGAACAGTATGACGAGACGATGTATACAAATATCGATGAATTAGGAGAAAGTCAAGCCCTAACACTTGAAAAGTTAATGGCTCAGAAACGAAGGGTAGCCAAAGCTTACAATAGGCATGTCACGCCCCGTACCCTTCAAGTCTGGTAACATCCCACCACAACTGTTTACTTTCGTAGTTCCCAAGATTAATGGCGAACGACTTAAGCATGATATGAAATGCACATGCGGAAGCGACGAACAATCTCCTTTTACAAAAATATTTCTTCTAAACATAATGACTTAGGATGAAGAAGAGAGATTTAAAACTTACTCCATACATTCCTTAAAAGCGTCAAAATGCACATCGAAAAGTTACAACTGACCATTTCTAAAATACAACTTCCTTCAATAAAATGAAAGGTAGATGAAGTTTAACCCTACATAGCTAAATAGGCATATATAACCCCAAAGATGAAAGTAGCTCCCTAAGACTATAAAAAGGAATACAGTCAGGTAAGGTTATCGGTTCATCTACTTCAAAAGGGCATCTTCAAAAGTCGGCCCAGTGTTCATGGGACTTCGTTATTGGGACATGAAAATGTTATCCCACTACGGGGCGAGAATAAATCTCAGTAAGCTAACCCTAAACCTAAACTAGGCCAATAGTACCTCCAGACAGATTTAAAAATATGCAATGTTTGATCAAAAGAAACATGTGACATTCTGATTTCCAGTCAATTTCAGACTCATTAATGAAAAGTAAATCTAGAGATGTATTCCAATCGTATCTTGCTTGAATCTAATCAATTCGAGTAGGCTGACCAAACGGGAAAGGCTAACGCGAGACAAGGTACGTGGACCTAGGAAACTCGAATAGGAAATGGCGCTTTGACCATAAGGATTGTCGAGGGGACATCTAGAACCACAAAAGACCGATCTAAGAATGATTAAGGAATGCCTTGCTAGTGTTATACGATTGGAGCGTGGGTGATGCCGCTTAACCAATGCATAATTTGCAAAATTTTCCTAAATCGGACAGTGACGATCGAGACCATAGGAACTAGTGACAGACCCTCATAATTACATGACAACCAAAGCCACCACGAATTGACGAGCCCTAAATGTGATATGAATCACATGGTCGATACGCGTAACGTCTGCAAAAGCCGTCCGTCGGTTCGGGATAGGCTGGGACTACGTCCGATAAAGAAAAATAATCAGAAACGAGTCTTGAAAATTGAAAATGGAGAATCAAGAATTCCAACGTGATATTTGGATTGGCTGTCGCCCTATCGAAGAATATTGAAACGAGAAAAACGACGTTCCGGACGTCGGGGGTAAAATTACCATTTTGCCCCTCAAAGCTTAAGCATTGCCCATGTAAATAAGGAAGGGAATTTTGGTCTTCATACACTTCCCAAGCCTGCCTAAAAAGTGAAGGAATTGTGGCCATTGGATCAAGTTGGAATGACACTTAGGACATATGTCAAAGGATGGACTAAAGAGTGGTCATGTCCACTATTCACCACCTACCATTCAACCCCTTGACTTGAGATTGTATATAGTCTTTTTCTCTGTCTCTCCTCTCCCCTTGACCGGCCATACACCCCCTAGCTCACGCCAACTTCTTCTTCTCTTCCTCTTCTCTTTCTGCCGTTGCCGACCACCCCTGACCTCTCCATTCGCTGCCACCGACGCCCTCCTCCGGTGACTACCAGTCGGCGAGCTGACCATACACACTTAGCCCCACCTCTTACCGACCTCCTCGAAGTGGAAGCATGTCGATTGGACCACCGAAGAGCTCCGGCCAAGCATTTCCCCAGAAGTCGACGACAATTGACCCAATCTGAGGTAGGTCGAGTTTCTGACCCCTTAGGACATCAAAATATTAGAATCTTGCTACCAATTTTATGGAGATTTAGGGGACTTATATATAAATTTGTGGTAAAAAGTTGAGCTTGATTTGATGAAGTTTTGACCCTAAATGGATCTTGTGAACCTTAGACAGAAACTGCTGGTTTACTGACTTGGAGGATCCGGCGACTTTAGAAGAGATTCCGGCGATGATGCGACTTCAAACTCTCGATGAGACTCTTAAACCCTTAGATAGACATGTTAAGAAGTAGGTTAGTGATTAAATGATGGATTTGGTGGAGATTTAGAATTGGTTATGCTCGGTTTGCACAGAACCGAAAATAACCGATTCGGTTCTGTGTAAGACCGAATCTGTGGAGGCTGATGGCTATGGGTTTTGAGTCCCAAATTGGTGATTTAGACATGCTAGAATGATGAGGATGTGTTAATGAAGGTTTGTGATTCATGGATGGTCGAATCGGACAAGGGAAATTAACAATTGGTTGAAATTTCCTAGGTTGTGCGGTAAGATTAGTCTTGGACCATTGAGGGCCGAATCTTTGAGGGCTCAAGAAGAGAATTTTGTGGCATCAAACTCAAGGTAAGGGTATTCCTAACCTTACGATAGGAAGATCGTACTCGATTGGGCGAGTCGGGTGGAATTGGGATTGTTTCTTGAGAAGTTTAGCGTGATTGACCCATGTGTGTGCTAAGAAAGTATAGGTTACCCTAATGTCTGCTTATGTTTGTCTCTTGAGTAATTGGTCACGCTTGATTATGCATTGAAACGTCTCGCATGCCATGGATGCATTGTTTATGCATGAGTTGCACTTGGCCTTGTGTGCATGATTTGTGATTGTGGCATGGCGGAGGTGAGGCGAGACCCTGAGGCGTATGAGACGCGGGGTGATGTGGTGGATACCCTGAGGCGCTGAGGCACGGGGTAGAGGTTGTGTGGCGCCTTGATGCGATCTAATCTCGGGGTTGAGATGGCCACGGTCCTAATGCGTTTACGCGGGACGGAATATGAGGTGTCGACACTGGCCTGGAGTATCATTGAAACCTGATGCGTTTACGCGGGTTGTCAATGACGGTTTGATGCGTTAACACGGACGGAGCCTGATGCGATCTAATCGCGGGCATGAGAATGAGGCAGGCGGGAAATAGTGGATGTGGTGATGTGGCAGGACGAGTGTGCATATCATCTGAGTGTGTAATGATACTATAACTATGTGCCTGCCATCCGTGTGTTGTTATCTATGCTTGCATTTGCCTCGTATATCTATAAGTTTGAATGATTAGGGTATGTGACTGCCTGAGTAGACGGTCGGCTTAACCTAAGGTTATGACTTACCTTACTGAGACGTGTATCTCACCCCGTTGGGGACCCTTATTTTACAGATCCTAGGCCTTGACGATGTGACCCATTCGTTTTGGAGACCTGAAAGCGATGTCCACTTATTTTGATGAGTTCCCTGACGGGCAGGGAACTATTTATGTAAGAAAGTGTACCGTTGTTTGGGTAGACGAGGGTAGTATGAGCTGGAAGCCTCATCGGTATGAGGCCTGGTTTAGGAAAGTTGGGGATGTGTCTACCGGGCCGCTGAAGCCCCATGAGGTGCCGTAGGGAGTTGTCCCTAGTTAGTGCCACCCCACTCGGGACTTAGACCAGGCTGAGGGATCTGTTGTCGGGTCAAGGAATGGACTGGAGAGGACCCCGACCATAGAGAACATGGAGGAGGAGGTCATTGTGGTCAAGGCAACCGAGGAGGATCTCATGGAGCCATCTGCTGAGGAGACCGCTGAGGATACTATAGAGGTTCACTCTGAGATCTTTTCGAAGTACGAGCCCACGAAGGACGCAGAGGACACTGAGGACTCCAGCATTGTCTTAGGAGCTCCCAGCACATCAGTCAATCTTTTGGTGGCGATCCTGACCCCGTCTCTTGATGTATGATGTCGAGGACTCTTTTTGTATACTTACCCCGTCGCCCCATGTATTAACGGTTCTAGTAGTTATGCGTCTGTATGAACAATCGAGTTTTATGTATGACAGTATTGGCGATATCTAGGTCCAACTTATATTTTGTACGGAGGAGTATTTCGTTATCGTTTCCGCGTGCTTGGTATATATCATGTCTCTCGACTTATGTGTGGATCTTGGGACCACGAAAGATTTTTGGTTTGTTTGCAGGGAGTCACGTGCTCGTGCCCGGGGCGCGGGGCGTGACAAAACACATGGCATTCGATACATTAAACCAAGTCATGGAATATGGCACTACATAGTTCCACCATTCAATGGTACAATTACCCAATCAAGACCAAGCTTCGTACTACAGGCACTTAATCAACCAATTGCCCTCACGAGATAATTCAATCAATTATAACGTCTCTTGATGCCATTTGCTCGCTCGAGATGATTTAGTCCGTTATAATGACCTTCGTTATCCAAAAACACATTTGAGATAATGCGGTCGATTATGTCGACTCTCGATATCCGATTACACATTCGAGATAATACCATCGATTATGTTAACTCTCGATATCTGATCGTGCAATCGAGATGATTCAGTCGGTTAAGTCGACTCTCGCTATTCAATTGCACAATCAAGATAATCTAGCCGATTAAGTTAACTCTCGACACCAATAGATCTTTCAATGAAATCATGACAAGTCATGATATTACTAGCACAAGTTTCGCAATTCAACTCATGCATCATGGCCGTACAAGTACGAATAAGCCACATCATCCGACTAGTCCTCACATTTATTTCTTGACTTCATGATCGAGTATAAGGAAAACATGCAAGGCAATTAGTCATCTCATTCTAACTTATACTCATGGTCAAACTTTCAATGAGCATGATTAACCAATTTAATCATTCAATTCATAATTTTACAAATCATGACCGAACACAATAATTTGGGCTAATCATTCCACTCCAAGATCGTTCAAGCACCGTTCAAAAGCAACGTTTAGACTTCATAAGCAATGTTCAAAAGGAACGTTTAGAAGGAAACGTCCGGAAGCAAACATTCAGAAGCAATGTTCAGAAGGAATGTTCGAAAGGAACGTTTAGAAGGAAACATTTAGAAACAAATCCCTCTTAAAAACATGTTTAAGGACATCCACTAGTCCCCAACAAGTCTAAACAAAGTCCAAGAGATCACTTACCTTCTAATAAGCAAGGCAAGCCAAACAAACACCCAATTTTAGCCTCTAGAGTTCACGGATCAAAGTAGGAGCCGACAATTCTTGAACCTCAACGGCGACGGACGACGAGATGAGGTGAAGGGGTGATCGATGATGGTAGTGGTGTGGCGTTGGCTTGAGAGGATGAGTGAGCGAGAGAGAGACACCGAGAGAGAGAGGAGAGAAAATGAGAGGAAGATAGGGGAGGGTGCTTCGGCCGAATAGGAGGAATGGACGGGGAGTGTTAATCCAAGTCTTCATCTAAAATGCAAGAGTGAGATGGTAGGGTGGTTGATGAAGTACAAGACAAGATTGACTAGAGGTGACATATTGTAAGAGAGTTGGTAGTGGTTAGAGGGGTTTGATTTTCCAATGCTCATGTCTTATATGCATAATAATGCAAGACCATTTTGGACAATACTACCCTTGGATTTTCAGCTATTAGGGGATCTCTCTCTAAAGACCAAAATGCCCTTAACAAAATTTGTCGATTGAGAAATTAACCAGGGAGTAAAAAATGTGATTTTTTACTTCATAGTCGGAAACTTCACTCTTCTGATTTCTTCGAAACGATTCTAAAACTTAATTAACTCCGATGAGGCGACATCTAATTTATCACCGTTGGAATCCTCGAATATCCGATATCCAATCTCGAAGTCCAATTCGTGGTCAAAATCAATTGATTGCAATTTCAGTGTATCTCAAACTAACGGGCGGCTCTTAGGAGTTACGCGTATCGACCCGTGATTACTACCACATTTAAGAGTTATTCGAGCAACGATGACCTTGGTTGTCATGTAACTGCGAGGGTCAGTCACTAGTTCCGAAGGACGCGATCGTCATGAATCGATTTAGGCTAATTTACAAATCATTCTATGGTCATACGGGATCACCCGTGAACCATTTGCATAACGCTAGCAAATCATCCTAAGACCATTCTTAGATCGGCCTTTTAATGGCCCAAAATATTTCCTCAACAATCTTTATAGTCAAAGTACTAGTCCATGGTCGAGTTCTTTAGTACACGCACTTAAATCCTAATTTGTCATTCCCCTTTGGTTAATCGACTCAAGAGAGATCAATTATGAGTGAGATTTAACTGAAATACATCGATAGGCATTCATTTATTCATAAGTTTCGAGATATGGTCGAAATTCAGAATGTCACAACTCTTCCCCCCGTGCAAAAATTTCGTCCTTGAAATTTACAATAATTCTAACTATTCAAACAAATGGGGGTGTTGACATCTCATCGCTTCCTCGCTTTCTCAGGTAGCTATTTCAATTCCATGGTGTTCCCAGATCACTTTCACTAGCGAGACTGTCTTGTTCCTTAAGACTTATTCTTTCCTATCCTCAATTCTAACTAGTCTTTCCACATACGATACTTGATCGTCCACCTCTATGACTTCATGGTCCAGTACATGAGTCGAGTCTAGTTCGTACTTCCTTAACATCGATACATGGAAGACATTGTGAACTTGTGTCAAGCTTGGTGATAAGGCGAGACGGTAGACCAAAGTTCCAATTCGTTCCGAAATTTTGGAAGGAGCCAAATACCTCAAACTCATCTTTCCTTTCTTTCCGAACCGAGATAAACCTCGCATGGGTGATATCTTAAGAAAGACATGATCTTCCACTTGAAATTCCAAGGGTCTACGTCGCCTGTCCGCATAACTTTTCTAGTGACTCTAACCTGTCTTTAATCTTTCCCTAATGACTTTCACGGCCTCAACCGATTATTCTACCAATTCCGGACCTTTTATACCTCTTTCACCGACCTTATCCCAGCATACCGGAGTTCTGTTAACCCTGCCATACAATGCCTCAAACGGTGCTATTTTGATACTCTGCTGGTAACTGTTATTGTAGGCGAACTCTACCAAATGCAACTGCTTCTCCCAACCCTTTTTAAAATTTATCACACAAGTTCGCAGCATATCCTCAAGCATTTGAATCGCTCTTTCAGATTGTCTATCCGTGTGAGGATGATAAGTCGCACTATATTGCAGCTTCGTTCCCATAGCCTCTTGCAGGCTTTTCCAAAATGAAGCGGTGAATTTAGGGTCCTTATCTGACGTAATCGTCATTGGAACTCCATGAAGACGAACTATAAAGCGCATGTACAATTCAGCATACCTATCCATGGTGAAGTGCTTTCTCACAGCCAGAAAATATGCGAACTTGGTCAATCTATCCACGATTACCTAAATTGAATCACAGTCTCTCTGGCTTCTAAGTAGACCCATCACGAAATTCATGGTAATGTGTTCCCATTTCCACTCGGGAATCTCCAAAGGTTGTAACATACCTCCAGGTTTACAATGCTGCGCTTTCACTTTCTGGCACGTCAAGTACTTGGCCACAAGCTTAGCCACATCCACTTTCATTCCGTTCCACCAGTAGTGTTAGCGCAAGTTCTGATACATCTTTGTGCTACCCGGATGAATATTGTAGTTGCTCCTATGAGCCCCTGACAAGATCTTTTCTCTTAGCACTTCATCGTTGGGTACACAGAGTCGCCCACAAAATTTCAAGATCTCATCCATGAATACTTGAAAGGCAGGTTTTCTTTTCGCTGAATCCATCTCTAGGATCTTTTGGATGTCATGGTCCGTAGTTTGCAAAGCTTTAACTCTTTTCTGAATCTGAGGTTCGATTCTCAACGTAGCCAGTAGGTTAGACAATTGGCAAACTTCGAACTTGAACTCTAAATCCCTTATTCCTTCCAATAGAGTCAATTCTTCAACCATCAAATGTGCGATGCTTGATTTCCGACTAAGTGCATCCGCAACCTTATTTGCTTTCCTAGGTGGTAGAGGATATCACAGTCATAATTCTTGAGTAACTCCATCCGTCGTCATTGCCTTATGTTCAATTCTTTTTAGGAAAATAAATACTTTAAACTCTGATGGCTATATAAATTTGAAAATTCTCTCCACATAAATAGTGCCTCCAATCTTCAACGAAAAGATGATCCCGACAAGTTCCAAATCATGTATTGGGTAGTTCATCTCATTGGGCTTTAACTGTCGCAATGCATAAGCAACGACTCTTCCTTGTTGCATTAAACGCATCCTAATCCCTTTAGCGATGCGTCACTATAAATCTCATAACCTCCAAGACAAGAAGGAATCGTCAATACTGGTCTAGTCGTTAATCGATGCTTAAGTTCTTGAAAGCTCCTTTCGCATTTATTCGCCATTCAAACCGCATATCCTTCTTCGTCAACTACGTCAAAGGAGTAGCTATCGAGGAGAACTTTTCCACGAAACGTCTGTAGTAACCTGCCAATCCAAGAAAACTTCGAACATCGGTTGTTGACGTCGGTCTTGGCCAATTCGTAACTGCTTCAATCTTTGCAGAATCCACTGAAATTCCATTTCCAGAAATCACATGTCTAAGGAATGCGACCTTATTAATCCAAAACTTGCACTTACTAAATTTAGCGTAAAGCGAGTGTCCTCTTAATGTCCATAGAACTACAATTAGATGTTGCTCGTGTTCCACAGAACTCCTCGAGTAAATCAAGATGTCGTCAATGAAAACATAACAAACTGGTCTAAGTACTCCTTGAACACCAGATGCATCAAACTGATCCAAGTACTCCTTGAACAACAGATGCATCAAATCCATAAAAGCGGCTGTGAACTTGTAATGCCCATATCTTGTCCGAAAAGCCATTTTCGGTATGTCCTCCTTCTTAATCCTCAATTGATGATAACCCATCCTCAGGTCCATCTTGAAGAACACGGACTCTCCTCGCAGTTGATCGAATAAGTCGTCTATTCTTGGCAACGGGTACTTGTTCTTGATGGTCACTTGGTTCAATTGCCTATAGTCAATGTACAAATGCGAAGACCCATCCTTTTTCCTTACGCTGGCGCTCTCCACGGCGACGCGCTCAGACGAATAAATCCCTTGTCCAATAAATCTTACATCTGAACTTTCAATTCCTTAAGGACATCCTATAGGATGCCTATGAGATCGGCTCCGTTCCAGTAACAAATTCAATCACGAATTCTATTTCCCTTTCTTGTAGCAATCCCGACAATTCTTGATGAAAGACATCGGGAAAATCGCGCACCACGGCTAGATCCTCCAACCTTGATTCCTCAATTATTGAATCGGCCACGGCAACTAGGTAAGCTTAGCATCTCTCATACAATAGCTTAGTCACCTCAAGTGACGAGATCAAAGGGATCGAGGTTCCTCCTTGACTTCCCACAAACTCAAATCTAGGGTGATCATTCGGATGGAAATGGATCACCTTACTACCACAATCAACGATAGCCCTTTGCTTACCCAACCAATCCATCCCAATAATGACATTAAAGTCAGATGAAGCGACGTCTAAGTACTTCAAATGTTGGAATCCCTTTGTCACGCCCCGCGCCCCGCGCACGAGCACGCGAACATCCCTGCAAGCAAATAACACATCTCTCGTGGTCCCAAAATCCACAAACAAGTCGAGAGATAATATATATACACTAAGCATGCAGAAGCGGTACTCAAATAAATCCCTGTACAAAATATAAGTTAAGTGGGACCTGGATAGCATAATAACTGTCATACATCATAATATACTGTTCGTACAAATACCGGCTACTACAATCCACTAGGCAAGGATGGGATAAGCACATAAAAAAAAGTATGACCATCATCGACATCCAAAATAGCCATGGTAGGGGAGTTGCCGTCACAAGATCAAGCCAATAAATTAGGACACCTAAGATGAGCTGCTAGAGTCCCCTGCATCCTCTGCATCCTCTGTCGGCTCATACTCGGAGAACGTCTCGGAGCGGACCTCGATGGAATCCTCTATGGTCTCCTCGTGCGACGGCTCGGCGAGATCCTCCTCGGTAGCCCTCCACGACAATCACCTCATCCTCAGTGAACTCCAAGGTCGAGGTCTTCTCTGGTCCATTCCTAGACCCAACTACAGACCCCTCTGGCAACTCCTGCTCCCCAGCAGTCTGGCACTAATCAGGGATGACTCCGTGGGGTACCTCGTGGGGCTTCAGCGACCCAATCGACTCGTCTCCGACCTTCTTAAATCATGCCTCGAACCTATAAGGCTTCCAGTCTAGGCTACTCTCATCAACCCATACAACCGTGCACTTTCTCACATAAATGTTCCCCTGCCTATCCGGGAACTCGTCAAAATATGTCGTCATCTCCTTGGGATCCCCAAAACGAATATGCCACATAGTTAAGGCCTAGGATCTGTAAAAATAGGGGTCCCCAAAGGGGTGAGATACACATCTCAATAAAAGAGTCCTAACCCTAGATCAGGCTGACCGTCCACTCAAGTAGTCATTTATCCCAAAATTCCACACTCATAATCATACATGCATAAACAAATAAAGATAGCGACATACAGATGATGGTTATGCAACCATGATACCATGTCACACTTAGATGATCATGTACACCTCATCATGCCATTCCACCACAACCACCTTTTCCTGCCTGCCTCTTTCTCCAGCCCGCAATTAGATCGTATCAGGCTCGGTCCGCGTAAACGCATCAGACCGTCATTGGCAACCCGCGTAAACGCATCAGGTTCCAATGAATTTTCAGGCCAATATCATCACCACATACCTCCGTCCCACGAATAATTCGCATCAGGACCGTGGCTATTTCAGCCCCGCGATTAGATCGCATTAGGGCACCACACAACATCAACTTCACCCCGCGATTACATCTCATTAGGGTACCGTCTCCCGCCCCGCGTCTCATACGCCTCAAGGCCTCGCCATGTCATGCTCATGCCATGATTTTCAATTCATTTTCCATACATAACGACATGTGCAATTCAGGCACAATTCAAAGACTCATGGCATGCAAGGCAATCAAGTGACACACACACATGGCGGATAGTTCAAGCACAAGCAAATGCACACATAATCCCCTATACAATCTTAGAACATTCCGAGAATAACCCTCTTGAAACTCTCACAAATCTTTTAATTTACAGCTTGACTCGCCCAATCGAGTCCAATCTTCCTATCCTAAGTTTAGGATTCCCTTACCTTGCATTTGATAACACCAAAATTCACTTCTTGGATCCTCACAATCTTGGTTCCAAGGGTCCAAGACAAACCTCACCGCGCAACCTAGGAATTTCAATCAATTAGCCAATTTCCTTGTCCAAATCCTCAATCCATGAACCATAAACCTCCATAGCATAATCCTTATCATCTTAACATGTATTAATCACCAATTTGAGACTCAAAACACAACGCCAACAGCCCCCACAGATTCGGTTTTCCTGAAACCAAACCGGTCCTTCTCGGTTCCGTGCAAACCGGACACAACCGGACCTCAATCTCCTCCAAATTTACCATTTAAGCACCATCATACCTCTTAACATGTCTATCTAAGGGTCTAAGGGCCTTACCGAGGGTTTGAAGTCGCATCATCGCCGGAAACCCATTGGAAGTTGCCGGATCGTCCAAGGTCAGCCCCGACAGTTTTCTGTGCAAGGTTTACAAGATCGATTAGAGGTCAAAAATTTCATCAAATCACTCCCAACTTTTTACCACAGATTCATACAGATGTCCTCTAGACCTCCATAAAATTTGACCTCAAAAATCCAACATTTCGGCCTCCAAAAGGGTTAGAAACCGAACCTACCTCAGGTTGAGCTCGATTCTGTCGGCTTCCAGGAAAACTCTTGGCCGGAGCTCCTCGGTGGTCCAAATGCCGTGTTTCCACTTCGAGGAGGTCGGCAAGACATAGAACTAGGTCGGTATGATCGGCCGGTGGTCAGGCGGTGGCCGGAGGATGGTGTCGTGGGCGGCGAACGGCACCCCAGAATCTGGTCGCCGGCGAACAGATTGAAGAAGGAATATGAAGATGGTTTTCGGGACCTTGAGGGAGTTATGGCCGATCAAATGAGGTGAGGAGAGAGAGAAAAAGCCTTATATTCAAGGCTTGAGTCAAAGGGGTTGAATGGTTGGTGTATAAAGTTGGACAAGACTACTCATTCATTGATCTTGTGACACTTGTCCTCAATGTCAATCAACTTGATGGCGCATAATTCTCCTTGTGTTCGATAGCCTTGAGGGGTTTAAAGTCCAAAACGCCCTTCTTCAAATGCATAGGCAAGGCTTTAAGCTTGAGGGGCAAAAGGATAATTTTACCCCCGACGTTCAGAACGTCATTTTTCTGGCTCCAAAACTCTTCGATAAGGCGACGGCCATTTTGAATAACGTTGGAATTCTCGATTCTCTATTTCAAATTTTTCAAAACTCGTTTCTGATGGTTTCCTCTATTAGACATGGTTCCAGTCTATCTCGAACCGACAGGCTTTTACAGACTTTACGCGTATCGACCCCGTGATTCTCATCACGTTTAGGGCTCGTCAATTCGTGACTGCTTTGGTTGTCATGTAATTGTGAGGGTTTATCACTAGTCCCTTTGGTCACGATCTTCCCTGTCCGATTTAGGAAAAATTTTATAAATCATACGTTGGTTAAGCGGCATCACCCGCGCTCTAATCGTATGACACTCGCAAGGCATTCCCTAATTATTCTTGGATCGGCCTTTTTGTGGTTCTAAATATCCCCTCGACGATCCTTATGGTCAAAGCGTCATTTCTTATCCGAATTCCCTAGGTCCACGTACCTTGTCTCGCGTTAGCCTTTCCCTTTTGGTCAGCCTACTCGAATTGATCAGGTTCGAGCGAGATATGACTGAAATACATCTCTAGATTCATTTCTCATTAATGAGTCTGAAATTGACTGGAAATCAGAATGTCACACCCTTAATGTCCAATACCCAATTCCGAGGTCACAATATTCATGTCGAGTCTTCGACGACTGTAATTCCAGTTTATCTTAAACTAACGAGTGGCTCTTGCAGGTGCCATACATACTAACCTTAGGATTTCTCAAGTCGTAACAACTTTGGGTGTCATGTGATTGCGAGGGTTTATCGCTAGTTCTTGCGGTCCTGATCATCGAAATCCGATTTAGGAAATTTTCACAAATTATACATTGGTTAAGCAAAATCACCTGCGTCCTAATCGTGTAACGCTAGAAAGTATCCCATAATCATTCCTAGATCGATCTCTGCTAGCCTAGAATATCCCCTTGACGATCCTTATGGTCAAAGTGTCATTTCTTATTCGAGTTTTCCCAAGTCTACGTTTTCATCTCTGCGTTAGTCTTTCCCTTTCGGCTAGTTAGCTCGAGAGTGGCCAGCTCGGAGCGAGATTCAACTGAAATATACTGATCGATACCTTTCCAATCAATAGCCTCGAAAAGGGTTGAAGTTCGAAATGTCACAACTCTTCCTCCTTAAAGAAATTTCGTCCTCGAAATTTACAACTTTCCAATTGTCCAACCTTATGGGGTAAAAACGCCTCATCGCTTCCTCACTTTCCACAGTAGCTTCTTTTGTATGTGGTGTTTCCACACTGTCCCTTACTAGCAAATGTTCCCCTCCTTCAAAGTTTGTTTCCTTCTGTCCCCAATCCATACTTACCTTTCTACCAACGATACCTCATTACCTATCTTGGTAACTTCACTTTTCAAGATTTGAGCTGGCTCGGCTTGTACTTCTTTAGTGTGGTCATTCTAAATTCAACTCTCCTTTCCTTCAAACCGAAATGGGTCCTTTCTTTGCGACACTTTGGACTACACATGATTTTCCTCCTTTGAGATCGATAGCGCCTGTTCATAAGACACCCTTAGTCCGTTCTCTTCAAACTATCCATTGGTCCAAAGGCAATAAGCATACCATCTGGCTACTTCACTTCGCTAAAACATGGTATCAAACTTAAGATCTTCATCCGTCGCCGTCATTTTCAACTCACCATGGGGCCACATTCTTTAGTGCATATATCCCTTGTGGGCTATTCACTTTAAATGTCCTTTTCACACTATTAAGCACATGCAGTTTCTAGTCAACTTATAATTCTTTCAGCTGAGTCATAGCCTTATTGGCTCTTAGGCAAATTCATGATTAAACCCTTAGTAGTTCATTCTCGATTCCATTCTAGATTCTCCAATGGCCAACTAATCCACCACTTACAGCGATTTTATCTTTCTTTGTTTGCAAGTTTCAACTTCCAGCTACGTGTTTAATTTCCTTCGCTTTCATTCCTCTTATTAGTAGTACCAATGTAGGTCTTCGCACATCCTCGTGCTATCCTGACTTGGTGCCACGATCCTTTCTATGAGCTTCTCATAAGGTCTTCTCTTTAGGTTCCCCTTCATTAGTGTTATGTGCCCTCATCCATGAAACTTTGAGGCTTCCATCCTCGATTTCACTATTTTTTACCACGTACTTAGAAGTCTGGATCTTCTTCCTGTTGCTCTTATCCATTCTATCCTTTGGGCATTAGGGTCCATCCATCATAGTGTCTTAATCCCTTCCTGACCTTTGGGTCCGATGCTTGAGGCATTCGTTTAATTAGTCCTTCGATAAACCTTCCATTTCGATACTAAGTCTCTTATTCCTCGGACAGGATTTTATCCTTTCATCACCAATTGTGAAATGTTAAATTTTTAATTATAGACATCTGTTTCTTTATTCGCCTTTTCAAGGAGACACCAAGCGCCACAGTCATGATCTTTGAGTAATGTCCTTAATCAGCGTGACCTTCCCTTCAACTCTCCTTTGAGCGATTAGCACTTCCCACTTTTACAGCTCACCTATCTGTGAGGTCCTTCTTTACACAACCACGTCCACATATCCTCAAGCAATTTCATCTATATACGTTGCTCTTCATCTAATTCTTTTCGGGGAACAACTAATACCTCAAGTTCTGGTGGTCTAAACGACTTCGAAATCCTCTTTATCTCAAAATGATGTTCCTCATTTCCCATGTGAAGGCGGCAGTCGACGATTTCAAGTCATACCTTAGGTTAATTGTCCTTTTAGGTCTTACCATTACTGCATGCAGACAACAAGCCTTCCACATTGCCCGGTTGCACATTCCAATTCCCATCGCAACATGTTGCTGAAATTCACGCGAACTTTCAGTTCCAGGCGGAATCGCTTATATTGATGCAGTTGTTCTTCCATACTTAACTATTAAAGTTCCTTTCGTACTCGTCCATTCATTCACGTGACTTTTATGCTCAGCCGACCCTATCGTCGGGAATATTTTCATGGGGAATTGTGACATTGATTTTCAATCAACTTCAAACTCTGTAATGAGAAGTTTATTTATATCAAGCGATGTATTTCAGTTGTATTCCACTCAAATCTGATCAATTTGAGTAGACTGACCAAAGGGGTAAGGCTAACGCAAGACGAGATACGTGGACCTAGGCGACTCGAATAGGAAATGGCGCTTTGACCATAAGGATTATCGAGGGGATATTTAGGACCGCAAAAAGGCCGATCTAAGAACGATTAAGGATTACCATGCGAGCGTCGTGTGGTTGGAGCGCGGGTGATGCCGCTTAACCAACGTACGATTTGCAAAATTATCCTAAATCGGACTGTGACGATCGAGACCACAAGGACTAGCGATAAGCCCTCGCGATTACATGACAACCAAGGACGCCATGAATTGATGAGCTCTAAACGTGATGAGAATCACAGGGTCGATACGCGTATAATCTGCAGAAGCCGCCCGTCGGTTCGGAATAGGCTGGAATCACGTCTGGTAGAAGGAACGATCAGAATTGAGTCCTGAAAAGTTTGAAAAAGGAAATGAAGAATTCCAACGTCAATTGGATTGGCCATCGCCCTATCGAAGAAGTCAGAAACGAGAAAAACGACGTTCCGAACATCAGAGGTAAAAAGACCATAATGCCCCTCAAGCTTAGGACTTTGTCTTTATAATTAAAGGAAGGGCAAAATGGACATTTCTTCTCCCCCAAGCTGCTGCAAATTGAAGAGCAATTGATGGCCATTGGATGCCCTTGAGAAGAATAATGGACAAGTGTCAAGCATCCAAGGGTAGTAGATCATTTCACCAATTAATGCCCACCTACCAATCACCTCAATTAATTTAAATTTTTTTGGGATAATAAGCAGCTCTCTCTCTCTCCCCAAACCCCCCATTCGGCTATTTTTGTTCCCCCAAAGACCAGACCAAGCTTCTTCTTCTTCTTCTTCTTCTTCTCCAGTTTCTGCTTCACCCGACCCCGTCGGACGCCGCCGTTCGGTCCGTACGACCGGCATCTCCGGCCGTCCCCTGCTGCCAGCCGACTACCCAGACGTAACCTCATGTCTTGCCGACGTCTTCCAACTAGAATCAGGTCATTTGGAGCTCTGAGGAATTCGGGGCAAGCATTCTTCCATAGGTCGACAGAATCTGTTCCAGTTTGAGGTAGGTTTGGTTCTGAACCCTTTAGACAGCCGAAAACTTGGACTCTTTGGCTCAAATTTTGTGGAGATAAAGTAGACATATTGATGGTTCTGTGGTAAAAATTTAGGATTTATTTGATAAGTTTTTGACCATGAACCACCCTTGTACATTATGCCTAGAATCTACCGGTATTCTGTGTGTGAGTGCTCTGGCGACTTCCGACGACTTTCCGGCAACCACGCGACTTGAAACTCACGGTGAGACTTCCAAACTCACGGTGATTCAGGGATGGATTGAGGCTCGAACTCTGCAGCCAGATGATAGCCTTGAATTTGAGGACCTACAGGGAGATATACGAGCGAGGTCAGATGATTGAGCAAGACTTGAGGGAAAGAAACATCGCAACTGGATCGCGGTTCCTATCATTTAGAGACCATCGTCAAATGGGCAAGAGACCAATGGCAGGTAACAGACGTTTCGTGCCACCTGCAAGGAGGAATATCGTGAAACCGCCAAACCCGACGAACTGGAGCTGCAGGCTATGTGGCAGAAGGCATGGGAATGGACCATGCCCTTTGAGGACTGGAGCCTGTTTTAAGTGTGGTCAGCTGGGCCACCAAATGAGGACATTTCTAAACCAAGCACCGGCCAATCGACCACAAGGACCGAGGCCGCAAGTAGGATCGTCGACTGCAGCACCTCGGATAGAACCAAACAGACCACCAGCTCAGGGTAGAGTGTACGCTGTAGCGCGCAACGAGGCAGAAGATGCACCTGGAGTGGTCACAGGTACGGTTTACTTATGTAACCAGACCTCTTATGCATTATTTGACCCGGGTGCCACGCATTCTTTTGTATCTGCACAGTTCGCTGAGTTAGTAGGCATGAGATTGGAACCATTAAGCATGGCATTGCATGTAGCCACCCCATTGAAGGATAATGTCTTGGTTTCACTAGGGTGTGCGGAATGTGAGATTATGGTTAGAGGAAGTAGAGAGAGTATCGACCTAGCTGTATTGCCTATGTTTGATTTTGACGTGATTATAGGAATGGATTGGCTGAGTAGGCAAGGAGCGGTAGTAGACTGTGGCAATAAAATGATTCGATTTTACCCGAAAGATTGCCCTAGTTATGAATTGGTAGGAAGCCAAGGAGGAGTCTCAATTCCCTTGGTTTCATCTTTGGAAGTAACTAAGTTGATATCTGAAGGATGTCGGGCATACTTAGTAGCCATGATGGATACGACTGTCGAGGAACCTAAGTTAGAGAACATTCCTGTGGTACGGGAGTTTCCGGATGTGTTTCCCCAGGAATTGCCGGGATTGCCACCGGAGCGGGAAATAGAGTTTGTGATTGAATTAGCTCCTGGAACGGAGCCAATTTCGAAAGCACCGTATAGAATGTCCCTGTCAGAATTAAAGGAGTTAAAGGTGCAAATGCAAGAGTTGCTGGACAAAGGATTCATCCGACCAAGTGCTTCGCCGTGGGGAGCACTGGTGCTGTTCGTAAAGAAGAAAGATGGATCCTTGCGACTATGCATTGATTACCGGCAACTGAATCAGGTGACAGTGAAGAACAAGTATCCGCTGCCAAGGATTGATGATCTTTTTGATCAATTACAAGGAGCAGTAGTGTTCTCGAAGATTGACTTGAGGACGGGGTATCACCAGCTAAGGATCAAGAAGGAAGACATACCGAAGACTGCATTCAGGACGAGGTATGGACATTACGAGTTTACGGTAATGCCGTTCGGATTGACTAACACCCCAGCCGCATTTATGGATCTAATGCATCGAGTATTCAAAGAGTTTTGGACAGGTTCGTCATAGTTTTCATTGACGACATCTTAATCTACTCGAGGAGCGACGTAGAGCACGAAGAACATTTGAGAATCGTATTGAGGACCCTAAGGGAACATTCGCTGTATGCGAAGCTAAGTAAATGTGAATTTTGGCTAGACAGGGTAGCATTTCTGGGTCATATTGTGTCTGGTGAAGGGATTGCAGTGGACCCTGCAAAGATAGAGGCTGTAACCAATTGGCCGAGGCCTACTACGGTCACGGAGGTCAGAAGCTTCTTGCGACGAGTAGGATATTATAGACGATTCGTGGAAAAGTTCTCATCCATAGCCGTCCCACTGACGCGGTTGACGAAGAAGGAAACGAAGTTCGAATGGACTGATAGGTGTGAACAGAGTTTCCAAGAGCTTAAACATAGATTGACGACCGCGCCAGTACTGACCATTCCGTCGGGACCGAGAGGATATGAGATCTACAGCGACGCTTCGCTGAAAGGATTAGGTTGTGTATTGATGCAACACGGCCGGGTAGTAGCTTACGCATCCAGGCAGTTGAGGCCGCACGAAATGAATTACCCGACCCACGACTTGGAGTTAGCGGCGATTGTGTTTGCCTTGAAGATTTGGAGGCATTACCTTTGTGGCGAGAAGTTTCAAATATATACAGACCACCAGAGTTTGAAGTATTTGTTTTCCCAGAAAGAGTTGAACCTAAGGCAGCGCAGGTGGATGGAGCTGTTGAAAGATTACGATTGTGAGATATTATATCATCCTGGGAAAGCAAACAGAGTGGCAGATGCATTAAGTCGAAAGTCGAGTATTACATGCCTGCTGGTGAGAAGTTGGTCGACGATAGAGGATCTGAGAGATTCTGAATTTAGATTGGAGGTTAATCAGCTATCCAGTTTGATAGCGACTTTGAGGGTGGAACCTGAGGTCTAAGAAGGGATTAAGGCATTACAGTCTACGGACCCAGAGATTTACAAAGTTATCGAAATGGAAGCGACGAAGAGGAAGCCAGAGTTCCAGGGGTCTGAGGATGGACTTTTGAGATTTCGAGGGCGATTATGTGTACCAAAGGATGAAGGGCTCCGAGAAAAAAAATCTTGTCAGAGGCTCATAGGAGCAATTACAGTGTCCACCCTGGAAGTACAAAGATGTACCAGAACTTAAGACAACATTATTGGTGGAACGGAATGAAGGTAGACGTGGCAAGGTATGTGGCTAAGTGTTTGACTTGCCAGCAAATGAAAGCGCAGCATTGTAAGCCTGGAGGATTATTGCAGCCGCTGGAGATTCCGGAATGGAAGTAGAAACACATAATTATGGATTTTGTGATGGGACTTCCGAGGAGTCAAAGAGGTCACGACCCAATCTGGGTAGTCGTGGATCGATTAACCAAGTCCGCCCATTTCATCCTTATACGAAAGGACTTCGCCATGGATAAGTACGCAGAACTGTACATGAGGCACATAGTCAGATTACACGGAGTGCCAGTGACGATCACCTCAGATAGAGATCCGAAGTTCACGGCAAATTTTTGGAAGAGTTTGCAAGGAGCAATGGGGACGCGACTACAATTCAGTACGGCGTACCACCCACAGACTGATGGACAGTCAGAAAGGACCATCCAGACGCTCGAGGACATGTTGAGAGCGTGTGTCATAGATTTCAAAGGCGGATGGGAAGAGCAGTTACACCTGGTAGAGTTTGCGTACAATAACAGCTACCAGCAGAGTATACAGATGGTACCGTTTGAGGCACTTTATGACAGAGCATGTAGGACACCAATATGCTGGGATGAAGTAGGAGAAAGGAGTATCACAGGCCCCGAGTTAGTAGAGCAATCGATGGAAGCAGTGAAAATCATTCGGGACAGGCTGAGGACGACGTAGAGTCGCCAAAAGAGCTATGTAGACAAGCGGCGCAAGCCTTTGGAGTTTCAAGTGGGCGATCATGTCTTCCTCAAGGTGTCACCAACGAGAGGACTCTCGCGATTCGGAAGGAAAGGGAAGCTGAGCCCAAGATACGTAGGCCCTTTCGAGATATTGGAGAGAATTGGAACCCTGGCCTACCGGCTTGCGTTACCGCTAAGTCTATCCCAGGTACATAATGTATTCCATGTGTCGATGCTAAGAAAGTATGAGCCTGACCCGACACATGTGCTGGACTATGAAACCATAGAGGTGGACGACAGAGTATCCTATATAGAGAAGCCGATAAGGATCGAGGACCGGAAGGAGCAGATCCTCAGGAATAAGAAGATCCCGCTGGTCAAAGTAATATGGGAGCACCACGAAACGGAAGGAGCCACGTGGGAGAATGAAGAGACGATGAGGCGACAGCACCCCCATTTATTTGAATAGTCGAGTGTAATGCAAATTTCAAGGACGAAATTTTTGTAAGGGGGGAAGAGTTGTGACATACTGATTTTCAATCAACTTCAGACTCTGTAATGAGAAGTTTATTTATATCAAGCGATGTATTTCAGTTGTATTCCACTCAAATCTGATCAATTTGAGTAGATTGACCAAAGGGAAAAGGCTAACGCAAGACGAGATACGTGGACCTAGGCGACTCGAATAGAAAATGACTCTTTGACCATAAGGATTGTCGAGGGGATATTTAGGACCGCAAAAAGGCCGATCTAAGAACGATTAAGGATTACCATGCGAGCGTCGTGCGGTTGGAGCGCGGGTGATGCCGCTTAACCAACGTATGATTTGCAAAATTATCCTAAATCGGACTGTGACGATCAAGACCACAGGGACTAGTGATAAGCCCTCGTGATTACATGACAACCAAGGCCTCCATGAATTAACGAGCTCTAAACGTGATGAGAATCACGTGGTCGATACGCGTATAGTCTGTAGAAGCCGCCCGTCGGTTCGGAATAGGCTGGAATCACGTCTGGTAGAAGGAACGATCAGAATTGAGTCCTGAAAAGTTTGAAAAAGAAAAATCAAGAATTCCAACGTCAATTGGATTGGCCGTCGCCCTATCGAAGAAGTCAGAAACGAGAAAAACGACGTTCCGAACATCGGAGGTAAAAAGACCATAATGCCCCTCAAGCTTAGGACTTTGTCTTTATAATTGAAGGAAGGGCAAAATGGACCTTTCTCCTCCCCCAAGCTGCTGCAAATTGAAGAGCAATTGATGGCCATTGGATGCCCTTGAGAAGAACAATGGACAAGTGTCAAGCATCCAAGGGTAGTAGATCATTTCACCAATTAATGCCCACCTACCAATCACCTCAATTAATTTAAATTTTTTTGGGATAATAAACAGCTCTCTCTCTCTCTTCAAACCCCCCATTCGGCCATTTTTGTTCCCCCAAAGACCAGACCAAGCTTCTTCTTCTTCTTCTTCTTCTTCTCCAGTTTCTGCTTCACCCGACCCCGCCGGACGCTGCTTTTCGGTCCGTACGACCGGCACCTCCGGCCGTCCCCTGCTACTGGCCAACTACCCAGACGTAGCCCCACGTCTTGTCGATGTCCTCCAACTGGAATCAGATCATTTGGAGCTCTGAGGAATTCGGGGCAAGCATTCTTCCACAGGTCGACAGAATCTGTTCCAGTTTGGGGTAGGTTCGGTTCTGAACCCTTTAGACAGCCGAAAACTTGGAATATTTGGCTAAAATTTTGTGGAGATCAAGTAGACATATTGATGGTTCTATGGTAAAAATTTAGGATTTATTTGATAAGTTTTTGACCATGAACCACCCTTGTACATTATGCCCAGAATCTGTCGGTATTCTGTGTGTGAGTGCTCCGGCGACTTCCGACGACTTTCCGGCAACCACGCGACTTGAAACTCACGGTGAGACTTCCAAACTATTAGGTAGACATTATAAGAGGTAGAATGGTGTATATTTGATGGATTTGAGATAGATTAAGGCCGGTTGGACCCGGCATGAACAGAACCGAATGGAACCGGTTCAATGCTGGGCCAAACCAGTTCTGTGGAGGGCTGAATAGGCTGGGATTGTGTTGTAATTTGGTGTGTATGATGTGTTGTGATGATGAGGAGTATCTAATGGATGATTTGGATGGATGAATGGAGGGATTGAACTTGAAATTTGACAAAATCGATTGATTATCCTAGGTTGCGCGACGGATTGACCTTGGACTTGAGTTGGCCGAACCTTAGGAGATGCAAGGAGGAGTAATTTGCGTTATTAAGCGAAGGTAAGCAATTTCCTAAACCGAGGCTAGGGGATTGGACTCGATTGGTAAGTCAAGGGCCGAACGGAACGATTTATGAGAAAATCCTCGCATGTAATAGCTTGATGCGCCCTTGGACATTATAGAATGATTGTTTGACCTAGCCTATGCTTGAATTGTCTGAGTGCCTCAGCACCATTTGAATTGTATTGCTTGCCACGAAATTTATTAAACATATTATCATGCGCACTGGCCTTTCATTATGAAATTTGATTTTTTTTTTAAAAAAAATCAAGTTAATTGATATGATGTGGCATGAGACATGATTGTGGCATTGCATGGCATGGCCCTGAGGCGTATGAGACGCGGGGCGAGGGTTGATACCCTGATGCGATGAGGTCGCGGGATGGATTTTGAAAAGGTGGCGGCCTGATGCGACGGAGTCGCGGGGTTGAGATAGCCACAGCCCTGATGCGATATAATCGCGGGACAGAATACGAGCTCATAGACTTTGCCTGAAAATTGAACCGGGGCCTGATGCGTTTACGCGGGCCGAGCCTAATGCGATCTAATCGCGGGCTAGAGAATGAGACAGACAGAGGTTGATTGATGTGGTGAAGTGACAGGCCGAGCATATACGTGCAACTGTGTGTGACATGAGAATATAAATGCATGCCTATCCTTTATGCATTATTGTTTATTGAATTATGACTGTCATGTCCGCGTGAGTTCATGAGTTGGATAGGTTGAGTGACTTGACTGCCTGAGTGGACGGTCAACCTGACCTAGGGTTAGGTTTTTCTTACTGAGATGTGTATCTCACCCCTTTTGGGGAAATTCTACTTTACAGATCCTAGGCAATAGCAATGTGGCCTATCAGATTCGGGGACCCACAGGAGATGACGGCGTATTACGATGAGTTCCCCGATAGGCAGGGTAATATATACATAAGGAAATGTACAGTAGTTTGGGTAGATGAGGGCAAACCAGACTGGAAGCCTCATCGGTTTGAGGCTTAGTTTAGACAGGACGGGGATAGGAAGGTCGGGCCGCTGAAGCCCCATGAGGTTCCAGAGGGTGTTATACCTCCTTGGTGTCAGACGATAGCAGACCAGGAGTTTCCCGAGGGCTCAATGGTTGGTTCGAGGAACGGCCCGAAGCGGACGCCGACAGCTGAGTTTCCCGTGCCACCGCCAGAGGATGAGGTCATCGTGGTGGAGCCGTCCGAGAGAGATCCATCCGAGCTGGACCAGGAGGCGACCGTGGAGGGAGACCGGGCTGAGCAATCGTAGGAAGCAACCATGGAAGACTCTGTGGAGGTTCCATCAAAGACTTTCTCCGAGTACGAGCCGTCAGAGGAGAGCGAGGACACCAGAGATTCCAGCAGTTCTTCCTAGGCGACTTCGGATGATGACCTGACTTTTTGACTAGCGACCTGATCCCCTTTCCCTAGTGGATTTTGTGGACATCTTTTGACATGTTTACCCGTCGCCTTGGTGTATAGCGGTCTGTAGTAGATGTGACCAGTTGATGTTGATGTACGACCTTTTGATGCTATCCAGTCCTGCTTAGTGTTGGGATATATATATTTATGTGGTACGAAGAGTTGTTGGGAAACGCTTTCGTGTGCTTAATGTAAATTATTTCATCTCTCGATCTTCCTTTATATATAAGTGGATCCTTGGGACCGCCAAGAGATTGTTGTTGTTTTGCTTGCAGGGATGATTGCGAGCTCGCGATGGGGCGCGGGGTGTGACAGGAATCCTTCCCATAAGTCTACCTCGGCAATTTCCATCCAGGAAATCTTAAACTTCAGTAACTCATATCAACTTTAGCAACTCACTGCTCGCTCTAATCCTCAAGGGTTTCTCGGGGGTTATATTTTCCAAAACCTTATGATCAAGGAATTTCACCCTATTAAATGCAGGACTCGCGCCCTTTAGGCTTCGCATGCAGTAAGCGCTTTCTGAAGGTCCATGGGTCGTTCCTCAAAAGCCATTCATGTTCACAGTGACTAAATCCAGCCATCGTCTCCAAGGATGGTAGCAATTTATCCAATAGCTTCTTGAACACTCAATTTGATTATCATCAGTTTCCTTAGATGTCCTATTAGACCATAACACATCTTATTCATTTTTGTCGTTCATTCCCAAGGAAGCACTAACATCCAACCATAGGATCTACGATCAACCACCGCGATTTTCTCTCATTCCCATCCGTTCAGTTGAACGTTCACTTCATTTTGGAATTCGACGTGGCTCCAAAGCAGGTCTCTCAAAGTTATTTCCTGGAGATCTTCTAAACTCTGCGTCTATCTTTTCAGGCCAAATGCAAAATCTTAATTCCAAGACAATTAGAATTTCCTCTTCCTTCCGCACTAGGGTCTTTTACCCTATGAAGGGAACCATACACTTTAGCGATAATCTCTTGCTTCGAACCCACCTTGGCTTTCACGTTTCATGATGTTAGACTTGGAATTTGTGCCTATGGCGACACTTTTTTTTCCAAAACTAAAATATCACTATATTTGATATCCTCCTATTAACAACCCAATCTCCTCAAGTAACGAGGCTCCAAGGATCTAAGTTCTCCCCTAGGTCTCCCACTAGTTCACACTTAGGATGTCCATATAGCTTATTATGGTCCAAAGTCCTCTGCTTAACTTGTCTTTCCACTTGGACTATACATCAAGACTACGCATAGCTACAACTATAAAGTCTATCCATTTCTCTTTTTACTAACGATCATCTCACGATCCAATCGTCTCAAAGAGACAAACGCCCTATCTTTAGGGAATAAAGCTCAATAATCCATTTCTAGTGGTCTTAGTTACATCTCAATCAATCCTTTAGACCAGACCAGGTCCGAAAAGCTAGCATGTCTGTCTCCTTAATATCCTATAATTCTCGACAACATCTTGAAGCCAGTAACTGCCAGGCAATTCCTTCTTCAGGATACCCAAAGCCGCAAAGGTTTCTCATTTGACCTCCAATATAAAGACGAACAAATTTCAGGACGCCTTTTTCCATAGGACTTTACCGACTTCAACCTTATAATCCTTCCGCAGGTCATCCATTTGACGATTTCCATGATCACCTTCCGCCACCTTTTCATGGCTTCCAATACTTACTTTGGGTAGCACAACATCAATCGCCTCAATGACTCAGGTGGTGATAACTATTCCCTCTCGAGTCTGCTTACCATCGACTCTCATTCCTTTTTGGATTCTCATCATCCCTTTAGTCCTTGGGTCTCTCACGACTCGCAAACTCGGGTCCGGCGCTCTTTCCACGCCCTTACTCTGGTAGCCCCCTTTTGTTAGGCTCTCGTGATTTTCGAATCACCACAACCGCTCCAACGATTAAAGACCTACGCCATTCCTCATGTCTAATTATCTGTCAAATTTCAATTCCTTTCAAGGTTCTCTCTACCCTTTCTATTCTTGGGTTTCTCACATCCTGCAACCTCGAGCCAAATGCTCCTCGGGTAACTATGCTCTGGCTGCTCACCTTCAATCCATTCTCATGATTCTTGAACCATGACAATTACCTTTAAAAATTAAAGGTATAAGTCACCTACTCAGGTCTAGCAGTTCTAGACTGTTCAGCTTAGTAGAAATCTCAATTAAGCAAACTTTCATCTAAGGGTCTCATACCGTTCTCAACCAATCGTCACTACTACGCAAGCTTCAACTAGGCAACATCAATAAGACATACTGAGGTATCATTTTCATGGAATACGAGCTCATACCCTAAGTTCAGACACGTTTGTAATTTAGCCATAACTCAATGGACTGACTCAATTCCAGAGGACACTAGTCAAAACAACATTCAGTGCCAAGCACACATTCTTGCCAAACAGGCCAAACATATGCATCAATTCTCTTATTTTTCAAAAGACATCATTGCCAAGTACGAAGCTCTTAATCATGCCAATCACATGCACCATTACAAATGCCATGCAACTCGTGCCTTACGACCACCTAAAGTCTCACTATCTGATCGTTCTAAAGTCCTTACTTCGCATCACTCCAGGTCTCGATCAGATTGGATCAAGTTGATCTCGCTCTGATACCAACCAAATGGGGATGTCACGCCCAGAGCTCGGCGGGCACGTAGACATCCATCGACGGCCGTTAACTTCGATTGTCATCCAGGATGTGACGGCCAAATCTCAAAGGACCTAAATGAAGCATGTAAGCAAAAGCGAGAAAAACAACCTTACAAGTACAAAAGAGGGCTTCAGAATGATATAACAGAAACATTTAATCAAAATGCAATGCGAGGTCTTGGTTTACAAAATGTAAGATCAAACAAGGTTACAAGTCTAAAAGCACATCAAATGTTCCTTCTGCTATTACTCATCGGCATCCACGGGACTTCGTTTTTAGGGAACTGAAAAAATGTGATCCCACGACAGGGTGAGATAAAAATCTTAATAAACTAGACTTAACCCTAAACTAGGTCGCTAGTCTTCTATACACTTTTGAAAACATGTATGTTTGGAGTAAAAAGGCTTTGGCATGGTAAAAGTATGAAAATCTTAACAAAACATGATGGTTCACGAAAATAAGGCATAATTTTGACCAAAAGTGGCATTTCAATCTTTTTCAAATGACTTGACTGTCAAAAACAAGATAGAAGCTCAACTTCGTACTTAGGTAGGATTTCAATAAAACATACTTAGAGGAAAACAATTCTTTGTTCCAAAACCATAGTTCGGTTCCATTGTTTCATTAAAAAAAAAACTTGACACTCTGTCAATAGTAACAAGAGATACTCGCCCATGCTAAAGCACTCTGAGCCTTAGTAGGAATGATTCCCTTATTCCAATCATTTCTTACCAAGAAACCAGACAATTACAAAAAAATGTTTCATCATTTCACTTTCAATCATGGTTTCCACTTTATTACGACGAGATGATTCGATCGTCATAGTGACTCTCGCTCCCCAGCACCGTCGAGATGATTTGGTCAACTATGAGACTCTCGTCATGGCTAATCCTGCGAGATGATTCGATCAAATATGTGACACCTGATACCTTAACTCCCTCAAGGCAATCGACATGAAGACTCTCGTATCTGGACCTAGAGATGATTCGATCAATACAGTAACTCTCGTTACTCCAAAACCACGAGATGATTCGATCGACTGTAAGACTCTCTAGTCGCAGTGACCTCATCAGGTCAAATGGGATCAAGTTCCTGTGCTCAATTCTTGGGATCAAACACCCAACGTCGGGATCAAAAACCATCATGCCAAGACCACAAAAGCAAACGACATAAGCCTTAATTCACATGCCAAGACCACTATCACTCTCATGATCATACAAACCACAATAACAAGTTATGCAAGCGGTAATCCTTAGTAACAATCATGACCCGCGTTATCACAATATCATCGACTTAGCACACAAAAATCAATTTATCACTCTTTCAATTAGAGGCAGGTCATTATTAACTCAACTTCAAGCTCTCAGTGTCTCAAGTGACTAAAGGTTCGGTTATGCCACTCAAGGTACTCAATTTAATCCACAATCGACACAAGGCACACTCGAGGTCTAATCCATCATTCATAGCCAAGTTAGAACAATACTAATAGACCTTGATTCTAAAAATTTTAGCCGTGAAACATCCAAATTCATTTCAACCAATAAAAGGGCAGGTTCGAGTTTGGCATTTCCTAGCCTAACCCGATTCATAAAACATCAATTTCTTAAACAAGGTCGTCCTTTATTGTCATAACTCCCTAGTAAAGGTTTAGGAGTAGCTTACCGAGCCATCCAAGTAAGCAAACTTCGACAAATGGCCGCACGAAGCCCTTCTAACTTCATCAATTTGAACAGGACAAATTTCTGTCCTGGAGTGTGACATTCCCAATTCCAACCCCTCTGGAGGCTATGAAATGAAAATATATCGATTGACATATTTCAGTTATATCTCGCTCAAAAATGGTCACTTTCAAGTTAACTAACCGTAAGGGAAAGACTAACGTGTAGTCAGGTAGGTGGACCTAGGAGATTCGAATAAGAATTGGCGCTTTGACCATAAGGATTGTCGAGAGGATATTTTGGGCCAACAGAGAATGATCTAGAAACGATCATAGAATGCATTGCTAGCGTTATACATTGGGACGCGGGTGATTCTGCCTAACCAATGTATAATTTGCGAGAATTTCCTAAATTGGATTCCGATGATCAGGACCGTAGGAACTAACGATAAACCCCGCAATCACATGACACCCAAATTTGCCACGACTTAAGAAATACTAAGGTTGATATGCATAACGCCTACAAGAGTCACCCGTTAGTTTGAGATAAACTGGGATTACAGTCGACGAAAACTCGACATGAATTGGACTTCGGAAGTGGGTATCAGACATTGAGGAATTCCAACATTTGAAAAGAATTGGACGCCGCCTCATCGGGGGTAATTAAGATCATGACTCGCCTCATGAGATTTGAAAAGTGAGATTTTGGACGATAAGTGAAAAATGACCCTTTTGCCCTTAAAGATTTCTCATGCTTTAAAAAATGGACAAGGGCATTTTGGTCATTTCTCCCTCCTCCTCTAAGTGGCCGAAAAGTTAAGGGCAATATGATCGTTTGGCACCTAGATATTATGGAGATAAAGTCAAGGCAATTAATGCTCTAGTCTAATCTCACTTACCTTGCCTAAGCCCTAGCCTAAACCAATTACCTCAAGTTTAATCCTCTCTCTATCCTCTTTGGCTTGCCAAGGAAGCCATCTCCTTGTTCTTTCTTCATTTTGGCCAAGCCTCACAAGGGATTACACTCTCCCTCTCAAAACTCTCTTTCTCGCTCGGCCTCATCCACCCAGTTTCGATCATGCTCACTATTCCGGCTATAACTTCGTCGTCCATCATCCGATGATGACGATCCACCCATCATTAGAAATATGTTTCTCTTGCCGTTCTAACAAGGTATTATGAACTTCATTTGGCCTAGCCGTTTGTCTCATAGAGCTAATTTAGTGAGCAAAGGTCGCTGGCCAGACTAATTCGGACCGATGAGCTTCAAATAGGATTTCTAGGCTTGTTTTGGCTTCATTCTTGGTATGATTACCTCTCAAGCCTTATAATATATGTAGAATTATGTTTACGGGTTGGAGGATGGATTATAATTAGATTTAAGGGCTGATACCTTGCTGTTCTTGACCGAACAAAATCGGGCTAGGTCTGGATGTGTTGAACCGAGGAGCTTGCTGACTTCTTTGGCCAGTTTCCCTTGTTGAAACTCTTGGTGATTTGATTCTCGACCATAGTTCAAGGTGTTAAGGGGTTGATGATTATTCTAGGGTTGGTTTTTTGTGTCTTATATGTCTAAATATGGGCGAAACTTGATAGGACTCTTGCTGCCTTTGTGTGCCACCGAAAAACTAATTTGACCAAGGACTTTAGCCGATATTTTCGTGGGCATCTTGGCTTATCATCCTTGGTAAGCTGGCTCTTAACCTTAGCCTAGTATGTTATGAGATGGATAGTCGAGGATTTATGAGAATTCAATAAAGTTTGATGGATGTTTGTGACATAATTGTTTGAACCGAACAGATTGAGGTAAGCAGATTGAACAGTAGACTTTGGGAGTACTTTAAGGACCAATTTTTCTTGGAACGAAAGGTAGGATGATCCTAAATCTTAGCTTGACATGTTAATGAGTTATTGGTTAGACTTTAGGGTGAAATTGATGGAGTTTAATGGTTGTTTCTTGCTTAGATTTTAGAGAGGACAAATCTGTCCATTGAAAATCAATTTTGGCCGTGAGCTCCAAGGAGACTTTTGTGGACTTTGGCTAGCTTATTTATGTGGTAAGAATATTTCTAACCCTTCGTTAGGATGTTAGGTTACTAATGGGTGGATTTTTTATGAAATTGAAAGTGTTTGAAAAGTCATTTTGAGGCAAAAAATGTTGGAGACCTGAGAGGCCGACTATTCTGTTTTCAGCGTGCACCAATTTTAAAAGGGCTCGTTTTAAGTCGTCTGATGTCCAAATGGAGCCCTGTTTTTGCTCACACATCTGTAAGATCTTGAAGGACAAGATAATATGATTTGATTTCTCAAAAAGCCAGTAAAAAATATCAGTTTTCTTGTAAGTGAACCTGGTCGTGGGTGAGCAGTTATGTAAATTGGGGTCATTGATGGCTTTTCTTGATTGAATGTCCCTTTAACATACCTAGGGAGTGTCGAGTTGATGCTATGATTGTTTGGTGATGAAATGCCATGTGTGAAAATGGGCATGTGTTGATTAATCGGGTTTAATCGAGGGCTTTAACGCTCGGTTTTGCAATTGGTGTCGCATGATGCTTAGTGTGATGAAGTGCATGTGCATGATGACCGAATGACATGCTTGAATTTATGAACTGGATGTGCTTGAATGAAGTGCTTGGATTGGCGATGGAGTAATTTGGCAGGAAGAATTATATGTGATTGTGAAAATGAGATTAATGAGAATGATCACAATTATGTTCTATGCCCAATGCATTGAGCCGAGGAGGGAGTTACTCCCCTTGACCTGACGAGGTCTTGCGGCTAGAGAGTCCCATCTTGATCGAATCATCTCGAGGGCTGTAAGAATCGAGAGTCAATGGCGACCGAATCATCTCTAGATCCAAACGCGAGAGTCCTATAGTCGATTGAATATCTCGATGGCGTGGAGTGTCGAGATTCGCTAAAGTGACTAAATCATCTCGTGGCTAGTGTCATGATGACTGAATCATCTCGATAAGATGTCGAGAGTCATGTGATTGACCGAATCATCTCGCGGCCTAATGAGTGTGGCCTTTGGGGTTGTAAAGAAGATGAAAGACTGAAACGTGACCTTGATATATTTCTGAGTCTGTATGCTTGAAAGGCTTGAATTGGCTGGAATGCCTCGAATGCCTAGAGTGCATGGAATGTCTGATATGCCTATATGACTTGTGAAGTTCAAATTGGAAAGTGATTGTGAGAATGACTTGAGTCCATGAATGCTTGGAATGCCTAACATGTCATTCCTTGACAATTGCTTATTTTTCATGTTTGGAAAAGAGCAATTTTCAAAACCTACATGTTTTTCAAATGTGCCTGGAGGTACTAATAGCCTAGCTTAAGGTTAGGGTTGACTTACCGAGATTGTTATCTCACCCTGTCGTGGGACCAACATTTTCATATACGAAGCCTTAAAGGAAGATGAAGATGAAGAGGTCGAGGAGGAGTTCGACTAGTTGGGATGTTTGTCTTCTCTTTTGATGTCTGTGAGGATTTCTTAATGTTTGGATTTGGCATTCTAAATCGAATCCATGCATTATCTTGGGAGTAAATGTCCTTGTGTTGAAACGTCCAAAAGTCATCTTCTGTAATGAAGAGAAAGCAGTAGTTGTCTCGTTTCCGCTTGTGCATTTTCTTGTGTGGATTTGGTAAGTTAAGGACGAAGGATCCTAGGAGTCAATCTCAAGAAGAATAGCCTGGTGGGTTGTTCGCGTGCTCGTTAGGTTTGGGGTGCGATATCTACGCTTGGTCGGTATCAGAGTAAGGTCAGCTCGATCCAATTTGATTGAGACTTAGAGTGATAATGAGTGATGACTTGAGGATGATTAGATAGTGAGACCCTTAGGATTAAACATGGATCACAGAATCTTGAGAATTATAGGCTTGAACTTGTATCGTATCTTGATGGCTATAGTATCGACTTTTAATGGATGATCTTAGGTGATGTTATGATTGAGGTTCACAAAGAAGCAAAAAGAAATTGAGAAACTATAGGCATGGATTTGGGAGTTGTAAATGTGCTTAGGGTTAATGGAGAATTGCTTATGAGCAGAGGGTCAATTGGATTATATGATTGTGATTGTAGCTTGTCGATGACCCAACTTGAGATATATGATTGAATAAAGACAATTGATCAATGAGATGTGACGGTCATTGGTGGAACTATAAGTTTTCTATGGATAAGGCTTGATGTGGAAACGAATGAGGTGTGCTGAGTAGTGAGGACAATCGTGTGGTGTACGTGTTTGTGGTATCAGAGTAAAAGTCAATGACGGTACATGCATGAGCTTATCACTATCGGGCTTAATAAACTGTTACTTGGTATGGGACAAGTTGACGGGATACCAACAACCCGTAATGAAGCATGGTATGGGACATGTGGAATGTGACTCTCTTCGTAGATGTATGATTTGGGACAACCTGCAACAAGCAGGTCTGATGAAGGAGGGGAGTCATCGCCGAGACAGAGAGGTCCGGACAAGGAGCGGCTCCTGGCAGGCTTCTAAGATAGCAAGGAGGCATGAATGACCTAAATAATAACTTGAAAAGGAGAGTCTGGGTATCGGGTTGAGTCTGATTTTGGTTAAGAGATGTATTGCACTATAGTGATTCCCAAGGTGAAAATTTTTAAAGTTACATAGCCTATGTAATGGCGCAAGTGATTGGCATGGTTAAAGAACTTCGTGCTTGGCAGTGGATACCGTTTGAAAAGAAAATTGACGTTTGTGTTTGGCCTGTAGGCGAGTTTTGGCAGTAAATGTCATTTGACTGGTGTCATATGAAATTGAGATGGCCTGATGAGTTATGACATTCTGAATTTCGACCCTCTAGAGGCTATTGAATGGAAGGATATCGATCGGTGTGTTTCAGTTGTAACTCGCTCAGAGTTAGTCACTCCCAAGTTAACTGACCAAAAAGGAAAGACTGACTCGGAGTCGGGTATGTGGACCTGGGAAATTTGAATGAGAAATGGCACTTAGACCATAAGGATTGTCGAGGGAATATCTCGGGTTGGCAAAGATCGATCTAAGGACGATCATGGAATGTCTTGCTAGTGTTATACGTTGGGACGCGGGTGATTCCGCTTAACCAATGTGTAATTTGTGAGAATTTCCTAAATTGGATTCCGATGATCAGGATTAAAGGAACGAACGATAAACCCTTGCAATTACATGACAATCAAAGTCGCCACGGCTTGAGACAATCTCAAGGTCGATACGCGTAGCGCCTACATGAGTCGCCTATCAATTTGAGATAAACTAGAATTACAGTCGACGAGAGTTCGACATGAAAGTGGACCTCGAGATTTGGGTATTGGACATTGAGGAATTTCAATATTGGAATTGAGATAGACGTCGCCTAATCGAGGGTGGTTTATACTAGAAAAATGGAATTTCAGACGAAGAGTGCCAAATGATCATTTTGCCCGTCGACCTTTAACCTTGCCTTAAGAAGTTTAGAAGGTCATTTTGGTCATTTTCTTCCTCTATATGGTTGCTGAAAATTGGATGAGGATGAGTCAAAGGAAGTCAAAGTCAATGGAGCAACTAATGGGAGCTTGCCAAGTGTCAATCAAGGAGAAGGCCAAGCATTAAATGCCCATTAATTACCCATCTAATCTATTTGACCAAAGTGCATAATTGAGATGCAATATCCTCTTGCTCTCTTCATTTTGGCCGGCCACCCTTTCCCTTTCTTCTTCCTATTCCATTTTCCTCTAGGCCGATCAGAATTTCTCGCGGATAGGGAAAAATAGGCTCACTGTCTTTGCCATAACTTGGTCTTTCGACTTTGGATTAAGGTAAAACCATTGCCATCTTAAAGATTATCGTCTTTCCTTTCCATTAAGGTATTATGTGCTTAATTTAACTTAGCAGTTTGTCCCGTAGGTCTGTTTGAGTGGACAAAGGTCAAAATCTGACCCCGTTTTGGAGATGCTGCGCTTTTGGGAGCTTCTAGATTTCAAATGACCTCAAATTTTCGATGAGATCTTCATAACATCTGGTACTTGAGTTGGCTGAGAAAGTATGATTATTTTCTTGAGGATTTAGGATGTTTTCATGGCTGAACATAGGTGATTATACTTGGATAAATTATGCCCGTTTTAGTACCGTGTGGAAACCGGGCTGTTCAAAGGTCTTTGAGGTGTTATTTTAGATCCAAATCTTCAGTGAGCTCCCTTAACATGTAGATTAAGGTTGTGGTGAATTGGTTTTGTGATAGATTGAAGTTTGAAATTGATATATGGCTTGATTGAGCGGTTTGAACCGGAAACCGGTTCTATTTTGTGGGTGAATCTTTGCTGGCCGATTCTATTGGGGGGCTGATTTAGGGGTATTTTGACAAAAAAATTAATCCTTAAGACTATATAGGATGTTGTGTGAGGTGTTAATGGGAAGTATGTGAAGTGGATTGGGATTTAGAGGTGATTTAAAGGCTATTTGGTACATGAAACTCTAAGTTATACCTTGCCTTGCAAGTGGCCTCATGAACCGAATGAATTAAGGATTTGTGGGAGTGTTATCATGTGCTCAATTGGGAAATAAGGCATCATGAGTTGCCATTTGAATGGTTTTGGGGGAATTGGTTTAATGGAAGTGAGAATGCAACAGCTTTTTGACTCAAAATTAATTAACCTTTCTAGGTTGATGAGGAATTTTTGGTGGAATGCATACTCGTGGCATTGAAGTTAGTCACCTGGTGTGGATTTTTGCTACTTGATCAAGGTAAGTGTTTCCTAAACCCTTACCCAAATGTTAGGACACTACTGGATAGGTTGGTTGGATAAATTGATTAATTGATGAAGCCCGCGGCTTAGATTGCTTGATGCATTCGTGTGGTGATTATATTATGGTTGTTAATTAGGATTTAAAATGGCTAGAGAGCCCTAGTGATAAGAAATGGCTGTAGTGCCATATGTGAAATGAGATGGCTATAGAGCCATGTGTCGAGAAAAGGCTACAGAGCCCTGGTATGGAATTGGCAGTGGTGCTTGTGCTGTTGAATTGGTTATAGTGTATATGCTATATAGATGGCTATAATGCCTATGCTATATAAACGACTACAATGCTGATGCTATATGAATGGGCGGTAGTACCTCGCGATCGTTGGTCTGTGGCTCCGGAGATCGCATTGGCTTGATGCCCTATGATACCGATTGGTCTGTGACCCCAGTGGTATCGAGTGTGATTTTACTGTGAATGTTGATGAGGATACTGATTGGCCTGTGGCCCCAGTGGTATCAAATGGTTGTGAGCCCTGGTAGTGACTTGGCCGTGGGCGCTGGTGACGACATTGCGGCTGTGGGCCCTAGCGATGAATTAGCTTGGAGCTTTGGTGATGACATCGCGGCTGTGGGCCCCGGCGATGATTTGGCTTGGAATGCTATGAAATTATATCGCGGCTTGGAACCTTAGTGATACATCGCGGCTGTGGACCCCGGCAATGCTTGTTTTGGTATATGTTAGAAGCTTGAACCTATTAGGTTAAGTGCGTATAACTGTGACATGTGTTTATGTCTATCTTACTGAGATAGTTGATTGATGAGTGCCTGCTTCTGGTGTTGTTGAATTGGTCTTGGGGGAGTGGTATTTAGGTCTAGGTTTAGGTTTCACTTATTGAGATTTATATCTCACCCTAGTAGGGGTTTAACTTTTTCAGGTCCCAGGCGAATGAAATCCGGACTTGCCACAGGATGGCATTTGAAGAAATCGTTAGAGTTAGATTTGTAACTAACTTTTTTTTTATGAAAAGTGTATACCCATTTGTCTTAAGTCATCTTATTATGGAATTATAATGAGCAGTTTTATGGCTTCCGCAATCTTGTTCCTTTGTCAAGTTGTTATTTGATTGGCCGAAGGATCCTGGATGGCACAGCTTGATTACGGCCTGGTGAGATGTCCGCATGGTCGCGGGTTCAGGGCGTGACTATCCCGTTTAAGTGGTATTAGAGCAAGGTCAGCTCGATTCATTGTGATTGAGGTTTGGAGTGATAAGGGGTAATGACTTGGGAATAATTAGGTAGTGAGACCTTTAGAGTTAAGCATGGATTGTTGAATTTTGAGGATTATAGGCTTGAACTTGTGTGCACCCTAATGGTTCTAGAGTTGATTTCGATTAATGATCTTGAGTGATTTTTTGAATAAGGCTCACAAGGAAATGAGTAGAGATTGAAGAGCCATAAGCTTGGATTTGAGGTTGCTAGAGAATAGCTTATGAATGAAGGGTAAATTGGACTATACGATTGTGATCGTGTCTTGTTGATGACCCAGCTTAGAGAATATGAATTATAAAGAGATGACTAGTATTAGTAGATTCAGGCTTGAATTGTGTTGTATCTTGATGGTTTAGTTATCGATTGCTATTGACCGTCTTGGGTGATGTGAGACAAGGTGTATACAAGGAAGCGGATAAGGAATATTTGGCTTAAAGACCAGTTGTGATCGATTGCATGTCGATTTGACTTGAATAGCGACTATACTTGAGGTATATAGTTGAATATAGGCAATTGATCTGTGAGATGCGATGGTCCTTGTGGAGTTAGAGGTTTTTTATGGATAAGGCTTGATGTGGAAACGTTTGTGGTATGACAAGTGGTGAGGACGAACATGTTGTGCATGTGTTTGTGGTTACGAAATGAAAGTTAATGAGGGTGCATGCATGAGCTTATCGCTGTTAGACTTAATAAATTGTCGCTTGGTGTGGGACGAGTTGATGGGATACCTATAAACTGTAATGAAGCATGTTATGGGGCGTGTGGAACGGGGCTTCCTCCGTAGACGTATGACTTGGGACAACTTGTAACAACCAGGCCTGATGAGGGCAGGGAGTGATCGTCGGGACAAAGAGGTCCACATAATGAGCAGCTCCTGACAGGCTTCTAAGATAGCGAGGAGGCAGGGATGATCCAAGTCATAAATTGAAAGGGAAAGCCTAGGTATCAGAGTTGAGTCTTATTGTGGTTAAGAGATGTATGACACGAGATTGATTCTCGAAGAGAATGATTGAAAGTGGCATGCAATGTGAAATGATGCCTATGGGTGGCATGGTTAAAAGCTTTGTGCTTGGCAGTGGATGCCGTTTGAAAAAGAAAAGTGATGTTGTGATTAGCCTGTGAGGCGTGTTCTATGATTGACATCATGTGATTGTTATAGCCAAGGTCTAACTGAGAGATTAGATGGCGTGTGGGGTTTATACCCATTGAACTAATGTCTGTTGATATTGAGATAGTCTGCTGTGATTGTGCTAGAATGGTAGATGGCTCTGGATCTATGACATGAACGATTGAAATGACACTTTGAGTGCTTGTTTGATAGTTGCCTGGTTAAGGCTTGCATAGTAATGGTTGTTAATTGAGAAATTGCCTTGTTGAGGCTGGCCTGTTTAATAGTCATTGACTGATGAGGATCTGAAATCCTTGGGTAATGGACAACTAGTTGAGAGTTGTTTAGGAACCATTAGATGATTGATAATAATGAATAATGAGATTAGCAGTCTAAGACTGCTAGACTTAGATAACTTAAGTTTTTGATTTCTAGATGGAATCATAGTGGTTCAAGAGACATGAGAACCTAATGATGTTGAACGATCACAGTATGGTCGTAGAAGAGCACTGGGCTTGAGTGTGCATGGTATAGAAGATCCAAGAACTAAGGTGAATCATGAGAATTGAGTAAAGATAAGCAATTGGCGAATGAGAACCAAAATAGAATATGTCTCGATTTGTTAATCGTACGAGACCCAAGCGTTGAAGGGGTCATGAGAACTTAAGTGGAAATGAGAAAATAGACGGGGAAGCAGACTCGAGAAGGAGCTGCCATTGTTACCCAAGTCGCTGAGACGACTAGTGCTAATGAGTCAAAAGATGGAAGTCATGAGAAAAGTGACTTTGAGTTACTTCATTCTAAAGTGAATGTGTGGGAAAAACCACGAGAATTTTGAAAAGCTTGTGAAGCTATGTATAAGGTTGAGATTGATTGAGTTTAGTGAAAGTGGATTTGAAACTGCCTCCCTTCGAATTGAGGATTTCGTGAGAAAACCTTAAAGGTTTTGGGTAAATTGAGGAAAGAAAATGACCCTAGCAATTATTAGCCTTAAGAGGCTGTTGATGATTGGTGAAGTGTCACCAAGGGAAGAGTTTTCCTAGAAGGTATGGTATTTGTCTGAATCGTCTTCATTGAATTGTTTAATGGAAGTACCTTCTTAGGATGGCTTGAGAGCAATAGTTGTGTGGATCCTAATAATCTTGCAAGGATCTAAGAACGATTGACCAGTGTGAAACAGGGTTCTCAAGGTTGTCTAAGGGAGCCAAGGGTGGTCAAGGACCCTTTGAGTGAGACATGAGGTCTCCGAGTGGAATGGAATTTGAAAGCCTTATGGCTAGTGATTATTCTTAACTTTGAGGAATGGTAATGGGACTTAGTAAGAGAAGTGAATGATCTAAAGACATGTGAATAAGAGAACTCCTGCTCATGGTTTACGAGTAAAGAGATGTTCATTATGGAATATGGAACGTGCCTACGAGAAATGGTTGATTACCTGGGTGTAAAATCCATAGTGGAAAATGGGTAGTTCGTCTCTTTTGTTATGAAAGGAGTTGAGGAAAATCGACATGCTAGTTTGCCTGGAATTAATGATTTCATGGGATTTGTTAATTGAACTAAAACCATGAGAAATGAAATCATGATTTGTTCCCTAAAGAATAGGGCGTTGTTCTTAAAGGGCGATTGGACCATAAAATGGTCGTTGATGAAAAGAAAAGTGAACGGATTTGATAATCCTGGCTAGTTGTAATTCGAGTGAATGATTGAGGAAATGAAAAGAGCGCTTAGAGATTAATTGCAGAGTAAATTGAGGTAATCTAATCGAGTATTCGATACGTGAATTGGTGGAAACCAAGGACGAACAGATGTTGTCACTTGAGGTGACTGAATTATGGGAAGAAGAATGTCGAGTATGGTGGCATCTACGTTCTGGAGTAAAACACCACCGTTGGTGCAGACTCCAAGATTGACGTCCTATGGAATAGGAAGGACATGGTGGATTCGAAATAAGAGAATGTTACTGAAGTGTGTAGTTTCTTTATTAGGGTAAGAGACCCTAGTGTAAAAGGAAGAAAAAGTCCAAATTGTCTTGGTATTGAGGTTGAGCGTCTAGACTGAGAAAGGAGACGTGGAACTTGAATGATTCCTGGAAGTAAAGTACGAGAAACTGTCCTGTGAACAGCGTTGAATTCCAGGATAGTGTCGACGTTCAATGGAACAGACAGAATTGGGATAAAGTCGTGTTGATTGGTTATGGAAACCAGCGGTTAAGATAAGAGTGCTTCCTCAGGGAAGAGTGACAAAAACGAACAAAATATTGTGTGGTCTTAGAGGAGACCCGTGACAACAGAGAGCTGAGGTCTGAGCTCTCAAATGAAAAGTATGAGGAACAGTTTGGAAGATTCAACACCTGCTAGAAAGAAGTTGATAATAGTCGGATTGAACATCCAACGAATAATTGAATGGGTTGTTACTGTCTTGAGAGACGATGAATAGACTCATTTAAGGAGTCATGAGAAACATGAATAGCTTTTGAGAGTATTCTATAAATTCTAAGGAAACGTCTGTTGCATGCTAAATGTGAAGAGCACGGGCTATGGATCTGATGAGGTAAGATTCCTCAGTCGTGAAATCTCCAAGAAATGAAATTCTTGTGGAGCCTTTGAGGATGAGAATAAGTGATGAATCGACTAGAGTTGATGTGAGTTGCGGGAAGTTGAAATTTCCTTAGTTTGGTGAATTGTTACAGACGGCTCGTGGGAAGCTTCCCCATAAGAGGTGTTCCATTGACGAAATGGACTAAGGACGAGACATAACACGAATGGATGAATGAACATAAATAGAATTTCGAGAACTTAAGTCAAGTTGATGGCTACACTGCTAATAGCGTTTCCGGTTGGAAGTTGAAAAGCTTATGAAGGTCGTAATGACGCGACGTAGAATGAAACTTGAGGCATAACGAGGCAACCGGAAGTGGACATGGCCTATACCTTGTGATGATAAGGCCATATGAGTGAGAACGCATAGTAAATTATTGGAGTTGGATTGTAAATATCCTTGCGACAAAATTTGGGAAACATTATTTGGGTGGAAGAAGATTTCAAGTTTATATCTACTCCAAAAGATATTGAGTAGTAGTTTCCTGAGAGGAATTGATGAAAAGCAATGCCGACGGATGAAATTATTTACGAATACGGGAGCGTTGCTCATGTAAGGAAAGACCTCGCAATTGTGTGAACTGCGAGAGTTGAGAATGTTGACTGCTCTAAAGGGATCGAAGGGAAAGCATAACCGTTGTAAGTTAGTGGATTAATTGGCTATTTGGGGACCTTGAATGTGATCAGGGAAGAACTATTAAGGACTCAATCATGAGTTTGCCAGAAAGTCGAGACAGCTATGGTTTGATTTGGACAATCGAGGTAAGTTAATGGAACTTGTGCGTCCCCGACGGTACAACATGACGTTTGAAAAGGATGATTACGCCAATTGATAAAGGTACTCAAGGAGTGCGATTTCATGACGGTCGGGTAATGATCGTGATAGAAAACGATCTTGAATCTATTGCGGCGTTCTGGAAAGAGCCTTCTGACTAGGAATTTCAAAACCAAGGTTGCATTGTGATGCACGTAGTATCCTCTGAACAATAGGCAAATTAAATGGAAGATTCGAGTGCTCGAAGGTGTATCACCGACGGATATTATGAATGTTGGAAGAGAATAGAGAAAAGAAAGTACAGATTGGGGACTGAGGGAAATAAGTCCTGGAGGAATATGACTTTTGTTAGAAAAGACAAGTGTGAACGTCAAGTAGTGAGAGGAACTACTTTAGAGAATGAGGATGCGATGAGGCGTCGGTACCCCATGAACTACGTGCATTATGATGCACGTAGTATCCTATGAACAATAGGCAAATTAAATGGAAGATTCGAGTGCTCGAAGGTGTATCACCGACGGTTATTATGAATGTTGGAAGAGAATAGAGAAAAGAAAGTACAGATTGGGGACTGAGGGAAATAAGTCCTGGAGGAATATGACTTTTGTCAGAAAAGACAAGTGAGAACGTCAAGTAGTGAGAGGAACTACTTTAGAGAATGAGGATGCGATGAGGCGTCGGTACCCCATGAGGTTGGATGATTGGAAAGTGACAAATTTCGAGGACCAAATTTCTTTAAGAGGGAATAATTGTGACATTCCGAATTCCGACCCTCTCGAGGCTATTGAATGGAAGGATATCGATCGGTGTGTTTCAGTTGTAACTCGCTCAGAGTTGGCCACTCCCGAGTTAACTGACCAAAAGGGAAAGACTGACGCAAAGTCGAATACGTAGACCTGGGAAATTTGAATGAGAACTGACACTTTGACCATAAGGATTATCGAGGGAATATCTTGGGCCGACAGAAATCGATTTAAGGACGATCATGGAATGTCTTGCCAACGATATACGTTGGGACGCGGATGATTCTGCTTAACCAATGTGTAATTTGCGAGAATTTCCTAAATCGGATTTCGATGATCAGGATCGAAGGAATGAACGATAAACCCTCGCAATTATATGACAATTAAAGTCGCCACGGCTTGAGACAATCCCAAGGTCGATACGCGTAGCGCCTGCAAGAGTAGCCCGTCAGTTTGAGATAAACTAGAATTACAGTCGATGAGAGTTCGACATGAAATTGGACATCGAGATTTGGGTATTAGACATTGAGGAATTCAAATATTGGAATTGAGATGGACGTCGTATCATCGAGGGTGGTTTATACTGGAAAAATGGAATTGTGGACGAAGAGTGCCAAATGATCATTTTGCCCCTCGACCTTTGGCCTTGCCTTAAGAAGTTTAGAAGGTCATTTTGGTCATTTTTCTCCTGTATATGGCCACTGAAAATTGGATGAGGATGAGTTAAAGGAAGTTAAAGTCAATGGAGCAACAAATGGGAGTTTGCCAAGTGTCAATCAAAGAGAAGGCCAAGCATTAAATGCCTGTTAATTACTCATATAATCTATTTGACCAAAGTGTATAATTGAGATGGCATATCCTCTCTCTCTCTCTTCATTTTGGCCAGCCACCCTCTCCCTTTCTTCTTCCTCTTCCATTTTCCTTTCAGCAGAACAGAATTTCTCTCGGACAGGGAAAAATGGGATTACTATTTTAGCCATAACTTGGTCTTCCGACTTCGGATTGAGGTAAAACCATCGCCATCTTAAATCTTATCATCTTGCCGTTCTATTAAGGTATTATGCGCTTAATTTAATCCAGCCGTTTGTCCCGTAGGTCTGTTTGAGTGGACAAAGGTCAAAATCTGACCCAGTTTTGGAGAGGCTGCGTTTTTAGGAGCTTCCGGACTCAAAATGACCTCAAATTTTCGGTGAGATCTTCATAACATCTAGTACTTGAGTTTGCTAAGAAAGTATAATTATTTTCTTGAGGATTTAGGGTGTTTTCATGGCTAAATATAGGTGACTATACTTGGACAGATTCTGCCCGTTTGAGTATCGTGTGGAAACCGGGCTGTTCAAAGGTCTTTGATGTGTTATTTTGCTTCCAAATATTCGGTGAGCTCCCTTAACATGTAGATTAAGGTTGTGGCGAATTGGTTTTGTATGGATTGAAGTTTGAAATTGATATATGGCTTGATTGAGCGGTTTGAACTGGAAATCGGTTCTGTTTTGTGGGCGAATCCTTGCTGGCCGGTTCTGTTGGGGCTGAATTAGGGGTATTTTGACATCAAATTGATCCATAAGACTATATAGGATGTTGTGTGAGGTGTTAATGGGAAGTATGTGAAGTGGATTGGGATTTAGAGGTGATTTAAAGGCTATTTGGCGCATGAAACTTTAAGTTATACCTTGCCTTGCGAGTGGCCCTATGAACCGAATGAATTGAGGATTTGTGGGAGTGCTATCATGTGTTCAATTGGGCAATAAGGCATCCTGATTTGCCATTTGAATGGTTTTTGGGGAATTGGTTTAATGGAAGTGAGAATGAAACGGCTTTTTGACTCAAAATTAATGAACCTTTCTAGGTTGACGAGAAATTCTTGGTGGAATGCATACTTGTGGCATTGAAAAGAGTTACCTGGAGTGGATTTTTGCTACTTGATCAAGGTAAGTGTTTCTTAAACCCTTACCCGAATGCTAGGGAACTACTGGATAGGTTGGTTGGATAAATTGACTGATTGGTGAAGCCTGCGGCTTAGATTGCTTGATGCATTCGTGTGGTGATTATATTATGGTTGTTAATTGGGATTTAAAATGATTAGAGAGCCCCAGTGATAAGAAATGGCTATAGTGTCATATGTGAAATGAGATGGCTATAGAGGCCTGTGTCGAGAAAATGCTATAGAGCCCTGGTATTGAATTGGCAGTGGTGTTTGTGCTATTGAATTGGTTATAGTGTTTATGCTATATAGATGGCTATAATGCATATGCTATATAAACGGCTATAGTACTGATGCTATATGAATGGGCGGTAGTACCTGTTGGCTTGTGGCCCTAGAGATCACATTGACTTGATGCCCAGATGATACTGATTGGTCTGTGACCCCAGTGGTATCGAGTGTGATTTTACTATGAACGATGATGAGGATACCGATTGGCTTGTGGCCCAGTGGTATCGAATGGCTGTGAGCCCTGTTCTTGATATTGAATTGGCTGTGAGCCCTGTTACTGTTAAGGAATTGGCTGAGATGCCCCGGTAGTGACTTGGCCGGGGGCCCTGGTGATGACATCGCGGTCGTGGGCCCTGGCGATGATTTGGCTTGGAACCCTATGAAATTATATCGCGGCATGGAGCCTTGGCGATACATCGAGGCCGTGGGCCCCGGCGATGATATGCTTGTTTTGGTATATGTTAGAAGCTTGAACCCATGAGGTTAAGTGCGTATAACTGTGACCTGTGTTTATGCCGATCTTACTGAGATAGTTGATTGATGAGTGTATGTTTCTAATGTTGTTGAGTTGGTATGGGGTCACTGGTGTTCAGGTCTAGGTTTGGATTTCACTTATTGAGATTTATATCTCACCCCAATGGGGATTTAACTTTTTCAGGTCCCAGGCGAATAAAATCCGGACTTGCCACGGGATGGCATCTGAAGAAGTCATTGGAGTTAGAATTGTAACTAACCTTTTTATTTATGAAAAGTGTATACCCATTTGTCGTGAGTTATCTTATTATGGAATTGTAATGAGCAGTTTTATGGCTTCCTTGTTCCTTTATCAAGTTGTTATTTGATTGGCCAAAGGATCCTGGATGGCACAGCTTGATTACGGCCTAGTGGGATGTTCGCGTGCTCGCGGGTTCGGGGCGTGACATGAGTTATTGCTAAGTCATAGATTCGTTTGGACTTAAGGTGCGAGCACTTGACCCAATGAATTGTGACTCAAGAGTTTGCCTAGTAGATGGCTATTAACTGAGAAATTGCCTAGATGAGGCTGGCTTGATAAGTGATTGCTGATGAAGGATGATTTGAAATCCCTGAATAATTGACAACTGATTGAGGATTTTTCTAAAACCACTGGGTGGTTGACTGCTTGTGATAGATGATAAGATAAGCAGCCTGAGACTGCTAGACTCGAGAAGATGACTTAAGCCTTTAATTCTTGGAAGGAATTGTGATGACTCGAATGTCACGAGAACCTAGTAAGGTTGGGCCAATAGAGTAAGGATATTTAAGAGGCATTTGGCTCAAGTTTGTGAATTTTATGAGACCTAAGGGATAATGGGGTCATGAAAACTTTGAAAGGAAATAGGAATCTAAAAGGTGTAAGTAGACTCAAGAAGGGGTTGCCATTGTTGCCCAAGTCATGGGGTGACTAATGCTAGTATTGATGAATTAAATAATGAAAGTCATGAGAAAGGTGACTTTGAGACTACTCATTCCTAAATGAAAAATGTAGAGAAGAACCACAAGAGTTTTGAATAGCTTGTGAAAATGGATCATAAGGGTGAGATCGACTAAGGTTCGATGGAGAAGATGATCTCGAAACTGCCTTTCTCTGGAATGAGAATTTGGAAATGAACCTTAGAAGTATTCAGTCCACTGAAGAAGGGAAGCGACTCTGGTATTTAGTAACTTTAAGAGGCTGTCGATGGTTGGCGAAAGACTACCTAAGGAAAGGTTGTCCTTGAAGGCATGTTATTTAATTGGATTGCCTTCGTCAAATTGTGCAATGGAGGGTACATTTCTTGTCACGTCTCGACTCTCGAGCCCGCGACATCCCTTGCCAAATCGCCATCAGGTCATAATAGATAGCGTCCCAGGCAATTGCTATCGACCTAAGCTTATATTGCGCAAGCGGAACGTACCATCTTCCATTCAATAAAAACACATGGGATAGATAGAAAGTAAAGCCAGATTGCAAAATACAAAAGGCTGATGAGAATAGATGATTCATAACCTTACAGAGCCATCAACTGATAAATACAACCCCATGCTTCGGGGTGGCCCTCTAGGACTCACAAAAAGATACAGGAGTCAGGTAAGGTTAACTCTCATCTATCCCAAAACAGTATCCCCTACAAAAATAACCACAGTTCCCTGACTACAAAAAGGCCCTAACCCACTACTGGGAAGACTCGACATCCGTGTCGTAATAATCAAACGGGGGAGCCGGGTCATTTGGGTCATCACAAGAACTCTGGCTAGAACGCACAGAGGGGGCTACCGATTGCTCAGGCTCGAGATCGAGCTCCATATCAGGCGCGGGGTCCATCACTTCCCCATCAGGTGTATCAATATCCATCGGGTCCCAAGCGGGGATATTAGGGACCCCCTGTAGAGGTGGCCCCTCAAATCCTCGAAGCGGACCGAAGAGATCCATCCCATCACGAAGATACCAGGCTTTAAAGAGATGTGCCACCAGATGTTGCATCCCTTCATCAACCCATATCGTCGTGATGTGACGCTCCCACATCTGGTCCGTACCTGGTACCAGATGGAGACTGATATCAAGTGATGAGTCAGTGGGGGTGCCGAACCGCACCGGTCTTTCCATTACTTCGGACCTGAAAAACAATTGTCCCGCGACGGGGTGAGAAATGAATCTCAGTGAATCAAGCCTAATCTCGGTTAGGACAATGATTCGCCCAGAACATCCTAAGTGCCACAAGAAGATCACAAGATAACAACAGATATATATATAAATATATCAATCATAACAAGTCTGACAAATCTACCACCAACAGAAGTACAACCACTCAGGCATACACAAGTTCATTATTAATCAATGACCCACGCGACTGGCGTGATAAATACATCAATAGTGCGATCCCGCACTCTTCTGGCAAAACCAGGCTACGTTCACTTTACCCTCTCAGCGACGGCTACTACAAGCAGTGTATCCAGTGCACCCGGCACGGCACTGCGAGTAGGCATTCCTTAAAAAGGAGCTTCGGTCCTTCACAAGCTGCGACCGGCATCCGATAATCCCTTAAAACCGTACGACTGGCACGGGGCATGGATTATCGTGCTTCTGACAAGTCGCAAATTTCCATACAATCAGTACGGTACAAGTACCCACGGTACAAAGCGAACTTGCCAGGTAGCGTCATTGACCCTTTTAATGACCACACAAATTGCACTCGGCAATCAATTCATTGATTATCTTGGATTAACGCCAAAATCCACAAGAAATACAATCAACTCGGCCCCAAGGCCCACAAGATTCCCAATTGAACTTTTCAGCCAGGCAAACAAACCAATCAAGCAATTCACTCACTCTTGAGTAATCATCTTAACCCGGCAATTTCAAGCTCAATTCATATTAGAAATCTTAATTCTCAGTCAAATTATAGCAATCAATCGTTCGCTCGTCTCTAACCTGTCACTCACTCGCGAGCAACTCAATCAATCAATTAATTGCTAAATTACCACAAATAGCCACAGACAATTAATCGATCGACCATGTATCCTAACCATGGTTTCTATCTAAACCGGTCCCGATCGAAATATTTTTTTTTTATAAAAAAAATAAATAAATAATAAATAATTAATTAATTAACTAAAAAAATAAAACAGACTAATCCTAAGCGTAATTAGCGCCCTAACCAAGGTTTAGAGTCAACTCACTATTTGAGTTAGCTCGATCGGCGGCGGCGGCGGCGGCGGCGGCGGCGGCGGCGGCGGCGGCGGCGGCGGCGATAAAACTAAGGTTTATCGCGCGGCGAATCGAGCTCAAACTTCAGCGACACCCCGTAGGAGTCCGGCGAGATCGCCGGAACAGGTGGCCGGCGGCGGAGCTCCGGCGAGCGGCGGCCGGCGGCCTACAACAGTAAACAACTCAGAATATTCAATCGGCAACCTCACTGTTTTGGCCGTTTTCCGGCGACACGGGCCGGGACAAGGCCGGCCAAGGGTCGGGGGCTCACCTAGGGGTCGGTGGGAGTCGGCCGGGACAGGTGGACGGCGGCGGAAGGCGGCCGGCGACGGTGGACAGTCGCGATCAGTGGCTGTCCTGTTTTCGAGCTGAAACAGGGCTCTCGGTCGGCGGCGGTTTCCGGCGGCCACGCGCGGCGACCGGCGGAGCTGAGCTGGGTGGCGGTAGAGGAGACTCAGGGAAGTCGTCTGGCGGCGGCGGTGTGGTACGGCGGCGACGGTGGCGGCCGAAACGAAGACCGAAACGACCCGGGTTCAAAAACAGAGCACCGAGACTTTCGGGCCGGATTCCGGCGGTTCCGGCGGCTGACGGTCGGCGACGAGGGGTGGCCTCGGTCGAGGGGAGGTCGGGGGTTAGCTGGGTGGTGGTGGTCGGCGTCGGTGGCGGCCGTGGCGGCCGGAGAAGACCGCGAAGTCCTCGGGTCGCCTGACCCGAAAACAGGGGACGTTCGGCCGTGGGTTTTCTTCGGCGAAACGGCGGCGACGGCGGCTCGGCCGGGGTCCAGGCGACGACGGCGAGTGGCTGGGGACGGTGGCTGCCGGTGGGGGTGTGGTGGTCGCGAAAAATGGCCACAAACGGAGGTGATTCGCTCGGTTGAATGGGTTGTCGGCAAAGAAGAAAATGAAGAAGAAGGAAGAAGAACAGAAGAAGAAGAAGCAGAAAGAAGAAGAAGCAGCGGCGGAATGGACGTGCATTGGGCAGAGAAATGGAGAATGGCCCACCTTGACTTTGAAGACCAAATTTTAATTTTTTTTTGTCTTATATGAATGAATTATTGGGAGGGGCAAAATGGTAATTTTGGCGCGCCGGGACTGAAACGAAATTTTTGGTGTACTGATCGATGGGTAATTTCGGCAATTTCACTGGTCAAGCTCGATCAGGGTTAAGCTCGTTTGCAAAAACGGCAATTTAAAAATCGCCACGGATTAATTTCGAAACTCAATTCGAAATAATCTAAAGTTCGGAATTCGTCCAAATTTTCGTCTTTTCAGTCCTTATAGTCCAAAATGGCGTCGACTATGAATATACATTCATAGTCGACTCCCGGCACTTACAAGGGTTGAATTTCTAGGACGTCACAACTCTCCCCCACTTAGGAAATTTCGTCCTCGAAATTACAGCACAGTTCTAATCACTCAAAAAGAGAAGGATAACTAAGCTTCATAACTTCTTCATTCTCCCATGTAGCTCCTTCTGTGCCATGGTGTTGCCAGACCACCTTGACTAACGGAATTGTCTTGGATCGCAGTACCTGCTCTTTTCTGTCCACGATCCTGACTGGTCGTTCCACATATGACGCCCGTTCATCCAAATCAATTTCTTCGTAACTCAACACATGAGCAGGGTCTGGCTCATACTTCCTCGACATCGATACGTGAAAAACATTATGTACTTGAGCCAGTCTAGGCGGCAATGCGAGTCGATAAGCCAAAATTCCGATCCGTTCTAAGATTTCAAATGGTCCAACGTACCTCGGGCTCAGCTTTCCTTTCCTGCCAAAACGGGATGTTCCTCTCATAGGTGACACTTTCAAAAACACATGGTCGCCTAATTGAAATTCCAAAGGTCTGCGCCTTTTATCAGCATAACTCTTCTGGCGACTCTGAGCTGTCTTTAATCTATCTCTAATCAGTTTAATTGCTTCCATCGACTGTTCTACTAACTCAGGGCCAGTTATCTTCCTTTCCCCAACCTCATCCCAACATACTGGTGTCCTGCAAGCCCTACCATACAAGGCCTCAAAAGGTGCCATCTTAATACTTTGTTGGTAGCTGTTATTATAGGCAAATTCAACCAAATGTAAATGTTCCTCCCAATTACCTCTGAAATCCAGAACACATGCTCTCAACATGTCCTCCAAGGTCTGAATCGTTCTTTCAGACTGACCATCTGTCTGTGGATGATAAGCTGTACTAAATTGCAGCTTCGTTCCTAAAGCAGTTTGTAGACTTTTCCAAAATGTAGCGGTGAATTTAGGATCTCGATCAGAAGTGATCGTCACTGGCACACCATGCAACCTTATAATATGCCTCACATACAACTCAGCGTATTTGTCTAAGGCAAAGTCCTTTCTTACTGGAATAAAATGCGCTGACTTCGTTAGTCTATCCACCACGACCCAAATTGAATCATGCCCTCGCTGACTCCTCGGCAAACCCATCACGAAATCCATCGTGATATGCTCCCATTTCCACTCTGGAATTTCCAAAGGTTGTAGTAGTCCTCCAGGTTTGCAATGCTGTGCCTTGACCTGCTGGCAGATCAAACATTTAGCCACATGTTTGGCTATATCGGTTTTCATACCATTCCACCAGTAATGCTGTTTCAAATTCTGATACATCTTTGTACTCCCAGGATGAATACTATAACTACTGCGATGTGCTTCTGATAAAATCTCCTCCCTTAAATTTTCATCCTCCGGCACAACCAACCGTCCTCTAAATTTAAGTATCCCATCCTCCGCTATTTGAAAATCGACCCTTCGTTTGGTCGGATCTCCTTGCAGGATCTTCCGGATAAAAGGGTCTGTGGACTGCAAGGCCTTAATTTTTACTTGCACTTCTGGCTCGATTCTCAAGGTAGCCACGAGACTCGACAGCTGGCTTATCTCCAATTTAAAGTCTGAGTCTCTTAATTGCTCAAGTAAACGCCACTCCTGCACCTGCAATTGAGCAATCACTGATTTTCTACTCAGGGCATCAGCAACCTTATTCGCCTTACCAGGATGATACAGGATCTCACAGTCATAGTCTTTTAATAACTCCATCCATCGGCGTTGTCTCATGTTCAGCTCCCTTTGAGAGAACAGGTATTTCAGACTCTGATGGTCGGTGTATACCTGAAAACTTTCCCCAATCAAATAGTGTCTCCAGATCTTCAAGGCAAACACAACCGCAGCTAACTCCAGGTCGTGTGTAGGATAATTCAACTCGTGTGGTCTCAACTGGCGGGACGCATACGCTACCACCCTGCCATGCTGCATCAAAACACAGCCCAGTCCCCTAAGCGAAGCATCGCTATAAATTTCATAACCACCAGGACCAGACGGAATTGTCAGAACAGGAGCCGTAGTTAGCCTATGCTTAAGCTCTTGGAAACTACGCTCGCACTTGTCCGTCCATTGAAACTTCGTATCTTTCTTCAGCAATTTAGTCAAAGGCGAGGCTATAGCTGAGAATCCTTCCACAAATCGCCTGTAATAACCTGCCAAGCCCAAGAAACTTCTAATTTCTGTAGCAGTTGTCGGTCTCGACCAGTTAATAACTGCCTCAATTTTAACTGGATCCACAGCAATGCCTTCACTCGAAACTACGTGGCCTAGGAACGCCACGCTAGCTAGCCAAAACTCACACTTACTGAATTTAGCGTATAATTGATGCGTTCTCAGAGTTTCCAGAACTATTCTCAGGTGTTGCTCATGATCTTCAGAACTCTTCGAGTACACTAGGATATCATCTATGAAAACAATCACAAAACGATCCAGAAACTCCTTGAACACTCTATTCATCAGATCCATAAAAGCAGCAGGAGCATTCGTCAAACCAAACGGCATCACTGTGAACTCGTAATGCCCATAACGTGTTCTAAATGCCGATTTCGGTATATCCTCTTTTCTGATTCTCAACTGATGGTATCCCGTCCGTAGATCAATTTTTGAAAATATAGATGCTCCCTGCAGCTGATCGAACAAGTCGTCAATCCTTGGCAGTGGGTACTTATTCTTGATCGTCACCTGATTCAACTGCCTATAGTCAATACACAGTCTCAAAGACCCATCCTTTTTCTTGACGAACAAGACAGGCGCTCCCCATGGCGAGGCACTAGGGCGAATGAATCCCTTGTCTAACAACTCCTGCATTTGAACCTTAAGTTCTTTCAATTCTGATAACGCCATTCTATATGGCGCCTTAGAAATCGGCTCTGTCCCCGGAGCTAATTATATCACAAACTCGATTTCTCTTTCTGGTGGTAAACCAGGTAATTCTTGGGGGAAAACATCTGGAAACTCACATACAATCACAATATCCTCCAATTTCAATTCTTTAGCAGATGTATCTACCACAGAAGCCAAATAACCTTGGCACCCATCTCCCAACAATCGAGTCGCCTCTAACGACGATATCATCACAGTCGAGGTTCCTCCTCGATTACCCAAAAATTCATAACTACTGTCATCCATCGGATTAAACCGTATTATCTTATTAAAGCAATCCATTGTGGCTCTTTGCTTTACCAACCAATCCATTCCCACAATCAAGTCAAAATCGTACATTTCTAGCATAATCAAATCTATCTTACTCTCATGGCCATCCACCACTAGTCTGCAATCAGGACAGCTCACTGTAGCCACTACTTTATCTTTCAATGGCGTAGATACATTAAGCACAATTTCTAAAGGTACCAAGTTCAATTCAGATAATTTAACAAACTGATCCGCAACAAACGAATGAGTGGCGCCCGGATCAAATAAGGCATATGCTACTTGGTCATGCAAGAGGACCGTACCTGTAACAGTCGGCGAATCCTTCGCCGCTTCCCGAGTGACTGCAAAAACCCTTCCTTGTGCCGGCGGGCGATTCTGAAAGTTTGACGGCACAGATCCTCTAGACTGTCCCCCCTGCTGGGGTTGTGCCTGTCCACCTTGCCTCTGTGCGCAGTCCCTCACCTGATGGCCCAGCTGGCCACAACAAAAACAGGCACCACCTCGATACGGGCACAAACCAGGCCCATGCCTCTGTCGACACAAGCTGCACACCTCATTCTGACGAAATGCCGGCTTACTAATCGCCCCTCGGCGATTTGGTGGAATGTGACCCCGATTGTTAAACATGGGTTTCTTCCCTTGTCTCCTATCGAATCTGTTTGGGGAAACAAATCGTGATCCAGATGCAGTAGCCCTTTCAGACAAATCCCTCTCCACTATCAACGCCCTCGCGTAGATATCATCATAATCTTGAAGGTCAAGCGGTGCCAGGGCACTCTTAATCTCGGGCTTCAATCCGTCCTTGAATCTTCTAGCCCTATCCTCCGGATCCTCAATCATCCTCGGAGCATACTTAGATAGTTCAGAAAACTTTGCCTCGTACTGGTCAATAGTCATCTGATTCTGACGGAGGCGGAAAAATTCAGCCATCTTTTGCTCCCTAGCTGTCCTCGAAAGGTATTTATTATTGAAAACTTCTACAAAAGTATTCCATACTGGAATTGTACCTTCTGAAAAAGTTCTACCCTTGACAGCTCTCCACCACGTACTAGCATTCCCTTCAAGTTGATAAACTGCCAGAGTAACTTTATCCCTATCTGAGCATCTCAGCAAATCGAATGCTTTCTCCATCCCTTCGACCCATCGAGTAGCAGCTTCAGGGTCTCCACTTCCAGTGAATTGTGGTGGTTTCAATTTAAGAAACTGTTCCACCAGCTTTTGAGCCCTGCGCTCCTCACTGTCATGTATAGGTAGGGGACTCACCGACGGAACTGCAACCGGTATAGCAGATGAAGTCCCAGCAGCAGCGACAGTAGCTGCGGCTTGATTCCTTACTTGCTGTCCCATCAAATCTCCAATAGTACCTAAGGCTTGCATGACTTCAGCCATTGTCGGTTCCCTTCCAGTAGGTCCTGTAGGTTCTGCAGCAGAGGCTGCAGTAGGGGGTGCAATAGGGGACACCGCAGGCGGTACTCTTTCATCATCAACCAATTCTTCCACCGGCCTTAAAGGCCTCCTTCGAGGGGCTCGAGGTGCTCTTCTACCACGTCCGCTCATTTTACAGTAAAAGGTGAAGTCCTGCTTACCCCATAGCAACACGTGGTCAGAAAGAAATCCTTAAATTCTACCACATAATTAGCAATCACAGGCATAATAACCAAGAATCTTACTAACTATCCCATTTCTCAACACTCCTTATCACTCCGTGCCAATGACCAGATGGATCAGGCTGACCTTGCTCTGATACCACCTTGGGCGGGGATGTCACGTCCCCACTCTCGAGCCCGCGACATCCCTTGCCAAATCGCCACCAGGTCATAATAGATAGCGTCCCAGGCAATTGCTATCGACCTAAGCTTATATTGCGCAAGCGGAACGTACCATCTTCCATTCAATAAAAACACATGGGATAGATAGAAAGTAAAGCCAGATTGCAAAATACAAAAGGCTGATGAGAATAGATGATTCATAACCTTACAGAGCCATCAACTGATAAATACAACCCCATGCTTCGGGGTGGCCCTCTAGGACTCACAAAAAGATACAGGAGTCAGGTAAGGTTAACTCTCATCTATCCCAAAACAGTATCCCCTACAAAAATAACCACAGTTCCCTGACTACAAAAAGGCCCTAACCCACTACTGGGAAGACTCGACATCCGTGTCGTAATAATCAAACGGGGGAGCCGGGTCATTTGGGTCATCACAAGAACTCTGGCTAGAACGCACAGAGGGGGCTACCGATTGCTCAGGCTCGAGATCGAGCTCCATATCAGGCGCGGGGTCCATCACTTCCCCATCAGGTGTATCAATATCCATCGGGTCCCAAGCGGGGATATTAGGGACCCCCTGTAGAGGTGGCCTCTCAAATCCTCGAAGCGGACCGAAGAGATCCATCCCATCACGAAGATACCAGGCTTTAAAGAGATGTGCCACCAGATGTGGCATCCCTTCATCAACCCATATCGTCGTGATGTGACGCTCCCACATCTGGTCCGTACCTGGTACCGGATGGAGACTGATATCAAGTGATGAGTCAGTGGGGGTGCCGAACCGCACCGGTCTTTCCATTACTTCGGACCTGAAAAACAATTGTCCCGTGACGGGGTGAGAAATGAATCTCAGTGAATCAAGCCTAATCTCGGTTAGGACAATGATTCGCCCAGAACATCCTAAGTGCCACAAAAAGATCACAAGATAACAATAGATATATATATAAATATATCAATCATAACAAGTCTGACAAATCTACCACCAACATAAGTACAACCACTCAGGCATACACAAGTTCATTATTAATCAATGACCCACGCGACTGGCGTGATAAATACATCAATAGTGCGATCCCGCACTCTTCTGGCAAAACCAGGCTACGTCCACTTTACCCTCTCAGCGACGGCTACTACAAGCAGTGTATCCAGTGCACCCGGCACGGCACTGCGAGTAGGCATTCCTTAAAAAGGAGCTTCGGTCCTTCACAAGCTGCGACCGGCATCCGATAATCCCTTAAAACCGTACGACTGGCACGGGGCATGGATTATCGTGCTTCTGACAAGTCGCAAATTTCCATACAATCAGTACGGTACAAGTACCCACGGTACAAAGCGAACTTGCCAGGTAGCGTCATTGACCCTTTTAATGACCACACAAATTGCACTCGGCAATCAATTCATTGATTATCTTGGATTAACGCCAAAATCCACAAGAAATACAATCAACTCGGCCCCAAGGCCCACAAGATTCCCAATTGAACTTTTCAGCCAGGCAAACAAACCAATCAAGCAATTCACTCACTCTTGAGTAATCATCTTAACCCGGCAATTTCAAGCTCAATTCATATTAGAAATCTTAATTCTCAGTCAAATTATAGCAATCAATCGTTCGCTCGTCTCTAACCTGTCACTCACTCGCGAGCAACTCAATCAATCAATTAATTGCTAAATTACCACAAATAGCCACAGACAATTAATCGATCGACCATGTATCCTAACCATGGTTTCTATCTAAATCGGTCCCGATCGAAATATTTTTTTTATAAAAAAAATAAATAAATAATAAATAATTAATTAATTAACTAAAAAAATAAATCAGACTAATCCTAAGCGCAATTAGCGCCCTAACCAAGGTTTAGAGTCAACTCACTATTTGAGTTAGCTCGATCGGCGATGGCGGCGGCGGCGGCGGCGGCGGCGGCGGCGGCGGCGGCGGCGATAAAACTAAGGTTTATCGCGCGGCGAATCGAGCTCAAACTTCGGCGACACCCCGTAGGAGTCCGGCGAGATCGCCGGAACAGGTGGCCGGCGGCGGAGCTCCGGCGAGCGGCGACCGGCGGCCTACAACAGTAAACAACTCAGAATATTCAATCGGCAACCTCACTGTTTTGGCCGTTTTCCGGCGACACGGGCCGGGACAAGGCCGGCCAAGGGTCGGGGGCTCACCTAGGGGTCGGTGGGAGTCGGCCGGGACAGGTGGACGGCGGCGGAAGGCGGCCGGCGACGGCGGACAGTCGCGATCAGTGGCTGTCCTGTTTTCGAGCCAAAACAGGGCTCTCGGTCGGCGGCGGTTTCCGGCGGCCACGCGCGGCGACCGGCGGAGCTGAGCTGGGTGGCGGTAGAGGAGACGCAGGGGAGTCGTCTGGCGGCGGCGGTGTGGTACGGCGGCGACGGTGGCGGCCGAAACGAAGACCGGAACGACCCGGGTTCAAAAACAGAGCACCGAGACTTTCGGGCCGGATTCCGGCGGTTCCGGCGGCTGACGATCGGCGACGAGGGGTGGGATCGGTCGAGGGGAGGTCGGGGGTTAGCTGGGTGGTGGTGGTCGGCGTCGGTGGCGGCCGTGGCGGCCGGAGAAGACCGCGAAGTCCTCGGGTCGCCTGACCCGAAAACAGGGGACGTTCGGCCGTGGGTTTTCTTCGGCAAAACGGCGGCGACGGCGGCTCGGCCGGGGTCCAGGCGACGACGGCGAGTGGCTGGGGACGGTGGCTGCCGGTGGGGGTGTGGTGGTCGCGAAAAATGGCCACAAACGGAGGTGATTCGCTCGGTTGAATGGGTTGTCGGCAAAGAAGAAAATGAAGAAGAAGGAAGAAGAACAGAAGAAGAAGAAGCAGAAAGAAGAAGAAGCAGCGGCGGAATGGACGTGCATTGGGCAGAGAAATGGAGAATGGCCCACCTTGACTTTGAAGACCAAATTTTAATTTTTTTTTGTCTTATATGAATGAATTATTGGGAGGGGCAAAATGGTAATTTTGGCGCGCCGGGACTGAAACGAAATTTTTGGTGTACTGATCGATGGGTAATTTCGGCAATTTCACTGGTCAAGCTCGATCAGGGTTAAGCTCGTTTGCAAAAACGGCAATTTAAAAATCGCCACGGATTAATTTCGAAACTCAATTCGAAATAATCTAAAGTTCGGAATTCGTCCAAATTTTCATCTTTTCAGTCCTTATAGTCCAAAATGGCGTCGACTATGAATATACATTCATATCATTAAATCGACTCCCAGCACTTACAAGGGTTGAATTTCTAGGACGTCACATTTCTAAGGTTACTCGAGAGCAAAGGTTGCTTGAAATCTAGTAGCTTTGCAAGGATATGAGGACAATCGACTACTGTGAGATAGAGTTCTTAAGGTCGCCTAACTGTACTAAAGATGGTCAAGGACCCCTTTGAATAAGACAAGTAAATACCTGAGTGGATTGAAAATTTGGAAACCTTATGGTCAATTGCTATTCCTGAATTTGAGGAACTGTAACGGATCTAAATGAAAGAAGTGAATGATCAAAAGAGATTCAAGTGAGAAGGTTGCTATTTGTGGATTATGAACTGTGCCTGTGAGGAATGGCTAATTACCTGAGCGTAGGGCCCATGGTGAAAGACCGGTAGTCTGTTGCTTTTGTCGTGGAAAGTGCTAAAGAAAACTGACACACTAGTCTACCTGAGTTTAATGATTCTATGAGATTGAACTGAAACCATTGGAAAATGGGGTTGTAAGTTGTTGTCTCCTAAAGAATAGGGTGTTGTCCTTAAGGACAATTGGACCATGAGATGGTCGTTGATGGAAGAAAGGTGAATGGACTCGATAGTCCTAGTGACTTGCGATTTTGATAAATGGATGAGTAAGCAAAAGGGCTACTTAGATTGTAATCACCAGGCGACTTAAGGTAGTTGAATTGAATATTCAAAATACAGATATTTGGAGACCAAGGAAGAACCCCGACCCCTTGGAACCTTGCCACTTGAGGTGGCTGAGTTATTGAAAGAAGCATGTCAGGTATGATGGCAACTGAATCCTAGAGTAAAGGAACCGTTGTTGGCGAGACTCCAAGGTTGACGTCCTGCGGAACAAGAAAGACAAGGTGGATTCGAAGTAAGAGAATGCCACTGGAGTGTATAGTTTTCTTCATAGGGTAAGAGACCCTAGTGTAAAAGGAAGAGAAAGTTCTAATCATCTTGGTGTTAAGGTTGAACGTCTAGACTATGGATAAAGACGCGAAACTTGAAGGATTTTCGAAAGTTAAGTCCGAGAAGGTGTTTTGTAGACAACGTCAAATTCTAGGATAATGTCAACATTCAGTTGAATGGATGAAATGGAGATGAAATCGCATTGGCTAATCATGGAATTCAACGGTTCAGACACGAATGCTTTCTGAGGAAAGAGTGATAAAAAGGAACAAAATACTACATGGTCTAATTGGAGATCCATGAAAGCAAAGAACCAAGGTATAAGTTCTCAAGTGGGTGGTGCAAAGGACAATTTGAACGATTCAACGCCTGGTAGTGAAGAAGCTGATAACAGTCAAATTGAGTATTCAAAGAGTAATTGGATTAATTGTTAGTGCCTTGAGAGACAATGATCGGATTGATTCAAGGAGTCATGAGAAACATGAACACCCTTTGGAAAGTATACTACGGATCCTAAGAGAAAGCTCGTTGTATGCTGAATATAAGAGCACGAGATTTGGGTTTAATAAGTAGAATCTCTTGGTCATAAAGTTTCTGGGAAATGGAATCCCCGTGGGACCCTTGAGGATTGGAAAAATCGATGAATTGACTAAGGTTGACATGAATGATTGAAATTTGAAGTTCTTGGACTTGATGGATGGCAACAGACAAATCGTGGGATTATTCCCCACAAGAGCTATCTCATTAATGAGACGAACTAAGTAACGGGTGCGCATAATGGGAAATCGAGCATCGCGCAGTTGGCAGATAAAGGATGGACTTCGCTGAAGAAAATAAGAGATTCAACTTCTAAATAGGAAGTATGCCGACTAGTTAGTTGGGCGAATGCCTTAAGCATTGAACTTGAAGGTCAAGAAGTGACTAAGATGTTGCAATTGACAGGCCCTGATATCCAAAGGATTATAGAAGTAATTATAATAGTGAGAAAATCCAGACTTTCGGGTACCAGGAGAAGGAACATTGAAATTGATGGTGGAAACCTTAAAGTTCAAGGACGAGGGAACATGCCCACGAATAGAAGGGAAATTTGAGGAGAGGATCTTATGAAAAGTTCATAGGAAGAACCATGGCACCTAGTGGAATGGCATGAAGGTGTGCCAAGACTTACACTGGTACTAGGAATGGATAGAATGAAAGCGAAGGAAATCAAGCATAGGGCTGGAAGTTGAAACATGCCAACGAGGAAAAGCGTAACCGTTGTAAGTTTGTTGAATAAATGTTCATTGGAGAATCTCGAATGCAATTGAGGACGAACTATTAAGGACTCAGTCATGAAATTGCCTCACAAGTCGAGAAAGCTATGGTTCGATTTGGACAATCGAGGTCGAGCTAATGGGACTTGTGCATCCCCAACGATATGAAAGGGCTACTTTGGAAAGTGAAGAAGCCATGATGCGTTAATACCCCATAAGATTGGATGATTTCCAAAGGTTGTAAATTTCGATGACGAAATTTCTTTAAGGAGGGGAGAGTTGTGATATTTCAAATTTCAACCCCTCTCGAGGCTATGGAATGGAAAGATATCGATCAGCGTGTTTCAGTTATATCTCGCTCAGAGCTGGCCACTCTCGAGTTAACTGACCGTAAGGGAAAGACTAACGCGGAGTCGGGTACGTGGACCTAGGAGATTCGAATAAGAATTGACGCTTTGACCACTAGGATTGTCGAGAGGATATTTTGAGCTAACAGAGATTGATCTAGAAACGATCATGGAATGCATTGCTAGCATTATACGTTGGGACTTGGGTGATTCCGCCTAACCAATGTGTAATTTGCGAGAATTTCCTAAATAGAATTCCGATGATCAGGACTACAGGAACTAGTGATAAACCCCTGCAATCACATGACAACCAAAGTCGCAACGACTTGAAAAATCCTAAGGTTTATACGCGTAGCGCCTGCAAGAGTCGCCTGCTAGTTTAAGATAAATTGGGATTACAGTTGACGAGAACTCGACATGAATTGAACCTCGAAAATGGGTATCAGATATTGAGGAATTCCAACATTTGAAAAGAATTGAAAGCCACCTCATCGAGGGTAATCAAGATCATGACTCGCCTCATAAGATTTGAAAAGTGAGATTTTGGACGGTAAGTAGAAAATGACCCTTTTGCCCTCGGAGATTTCTCATGCTTTTAAAAATGGACAAGGACATTTTGGTCATTTCTCCCTCCTTCTCTAAGTGGCCGAAACTTTAACGGCAATATAGTCATTTAACACCTAGATATTATGAAGATAATGACAAGGACATTAATGCTCTAGTCTAATCTCACTTACCTAGCCTAAGCCCTGGCCTAAATCAATCACCCCAAATCTAATCCTCTCTTCTCTTCTTTGCTTTCATGGATCCCCAACTTGACCATGTAGCATTTCTTCATTTTTGTCACATCTTCTTCAGGAAGTACTAGCGTCATAACCACTGGATTCCATCATCAACCAATATGACTTCTACGTCTTCTCTCTCAGCCCAGACGCTCAATCTTAGCACAAGACAATTAGGATTTTCTCTTCATTTCACATTAAGGTCTCTTACCCTATGAAGAAAACTATACACTTTAGTGGTATTCTTACTTCGAATCCACTTTATCCTTCCTATTCCATAGATCATCAATCTTGGAGTTTGCACCAACAATGGTACCTTTAGTTCAGGATTTAGGTGCTACCATACTTGACATTCGTTTTCCAATGACTCAGTCACCTCAAGTGACAAGGTTCCAAGGAGTCGAGGTTTTTTCTCGATCTCCACAGGTCCGCGCCTTAGGTATTCAAACCAATCAAATCAAGCCGGCTTGCTGCTATAATCCAAACAGCCCTTTTTGGTTACCCGTCTATCAATCAGGATTACAAATAGCTAAGACTATCAAGTCTATTCACTTTCTCTTTTCCAGTAACGACCTTCTCATGATCCAGTCGTTCTTGAGAACAACACCCTATTCTTTAGGGGTGATAAATCCCAGTGCCACCTCTAATGGTTCCGATTCATCCCCAATCAATTCCATTTTAATCAACAAGGCCAGATAACTGGCATAACTCTTTCCTTAATTTTCCCCCAAGATGAAAAAAACAAAACTTCAATCTCTCATTACGAGTCCTACGCCAAGGTAACGGCCACTCCTCATAGGCACGTTCCATGTTCCATAATAAACATTTTTTTTTACCATAATCCATGAGCAGGAGTTCTCTTCCGATCATTCACTCTTTTAATTAAGATTCATTATAGTTCCTCAAATTCAGGGATAGCAACTAACCATAATACTTTCAAATTCCAATCCACTTAGGGATTTCATATCTCATTCAAAGGGTCTTCGGCCACTTTTAATACACTTAGGAGATCTTAAGAACTCTGTCTCAAATCGATGGACCTTCCTCAGGTCCTCGCAAGGTCATCAATGTTCAAGCAACCTTTGTTCTCAAGTAGCCTCAGAAAGGTACCTCTCGTCGATCAATTCGACAAAGCAATTCAATTAAATACCATGCCTCCAAGGAAAACTCTTCCCTTGGTAACCTTTCATCAACCCTCGACAGCTTTTTAAGGCTAGTAACTGCCAAGATCAATTTCTTTCTTTAGTGTACCCAAAACCTCTAAGATTTCCTCCAAATTCTAAATCCAAAGAAAGGCAGTTTCGGGATTATTTTCCCCATTGAACCTTAGTCGATCTCAGCCTCATGATCCATTTCACAAGCTATTCAAGACTCTCATGGTTTTTTCCACATTTTCAATTTAGAAATGAGTAGTCTCAGAGTCACCTTTCTTATGACTTCCATAACTTAATTCATCAGCACTAGTATCAGTCGCCTTAGCGACTTAGGTCTCGAGTTTACCTACCCATCTACTTTTTCCCATTTCCATTCAAAGTTCTCATGACCCCTTCAACTCTTGGATCTCACATAATTCACAAACTCAAGCCAATCATTCTTCTAGTGCTCATATTCTGGTTACTCATCTTTACTCAGTTCTCACGACTCCCTTCAATTCTAAAGTCCTCTCATATCTTGCATACTTGAGCCAATGCTCCTCTAGTGACCATTCTCCGGTCGGTCAACCTCATCAGGTTCTCATGGCACTTGAACCGCTACAATTCCCTCCAAAAATTAAAGACTTAAGTCATCTACTCGAGTCTAGCAGTCTCAGGCTGCTCATCTTATCATCTTTCACCATCAAACAACCATCCAGTGGTTCCTAGGTAACTCTAAACTAATTACAATTATCTAAGAATTCCAAATCATCCTTAAGCAATAGCTACATATCAAGCCCGCCTCAACTAGGCAATTTCTCAATTAATAGTCAACTACCAAGCAAGCCTTAGCTCGGCAACTATTAGACAAGTACTCAAGGCATTAATTCGCTAAGTCAATCGCTCTTACTTTAAGTCTAGAGGCATCATCCGCTCTAGTACAAACACAACAAGCTATCTCAATTTCAAAAGAAATCGACCAAGCCACATTCAATACAATACTTGCTCAAATAGGCCAAACACACACGTCAAAAGTTTCTCTTTTTTAAATAACACCCACTGCCAAGTAAGAAGCTCTTAACCATGCCAATCACGGGCGCCATTACAAATGCCAAGCAACTTTTGAAAAATTCACTTTGAGAATTAATTTAGCACAATATGCCTTTTAACCAAAATTAGACTTAACCCGATAACTAGACTCTCCATTTCAAGTTATGATTTGGGTCATTCCTGCCTCCTTATTGTCTTGGAAGCCTACCAAGAGCCACTCCTTGTCCGGACCTCTTTGTCCGGCGACCACTCCCCGCCCTCATCAGACCTGATCATTACATGTTGTCCCAAATCATACATCTACGGGGAGAGCCCTATTCCACACGTCCCATACCATGCTTCATTACTATTTATTGGTATCCCGTCAGCTTGTTCCATACCAAGCGACGGTTTATTAAGTCCGATAGTTATAAGCTCATGCATGCACATTCCTCGACTTTCATTTTAATGCCAGTAAAACATGTACTGCATGATTGTCTCACTACTCATCACACCTCATTCGTCTTCAGATCAATTCTTATCAACAACAGATTTCTAATTCCACCAATGGTTGTCATATCTCATAGATCAATTGCCTATATTCAACAATATTCCTCAAATTGGGTCATTAACAAGCCACAATCACAGTCATATAATCTAACTGACTCTATGTTCATAAGCAAATCTCTATTATCCTCAAACACATTTGTAACCTCAAAAACCATACTTATAACTCCTCAATTTCTGCTTGCTTCCTTGTGAACCTCAATCATAACATCACCCAAGATCACCCATTAAAATCGACACTATGACCATTAGAACATAACACAAGTTCAAGCCTATACTTCTTAAGATTCATAAATCAATACCTAATCCCGAGGGTCTCACTATCTAGTTGTCCTCAAGTCATCACTCCTTATCACTCCAAGTCTCAATCACGTTGGATCAAACTGACCCTACTCTGATACAAAATAAATGGATATGTTATGCCCCAAACCCGATAGAGCGAACATCCCACCAGGCCAATCAAATTTTGTTAGTCTCCCAGGATCCTTCGGCCCACAACTTGTAAATCGATACAAATAACATGAGCAAACAGAAGCGAGAAAATAACTCTCTTTCAATAACACAAAAGATGACTTCAGGACTACACCATGAAAACGTTTAATCAAGATACTACACAAGGCTTGGGTTTACAAAAGAAATTGAAACTAGGTCAGGTTTAACATCACTTCTTCAATGGGGTATCTTCAACTGCCAGTTCATGATAATCTCGAGAATTCCATCGCCAGGGACCTGAAAAATGTTATCCCACGACGGGACGAGATATAAATCTCAGTAAGTTAAACCTAACCCTAAACTAGGCTGCCAGTACCTCCAAACACCTTTTGAAAAACAAGCATTTTGGAGTCAAAATGTTGACATGGCGAAAACATGGTATTTCAATCAACTCGATTCAATCACAAAAGTTCATGAATAAAACTGAGTTTTTGTACTATGGTAGGGTTTTCAATCAAAACAACCACTCTCTGGGCTTTTTTTTTTTTTTCTAATCATGAGGCATTCTCATCACATATCACAATTCCAAATGGTAAGGCCTGCGTAATAACGCTTCAGGCTGCGATAACATGCTTGGAAAGACCCGCGTCGTAACGTCTCAGGTCAATACATACTTATTGTCAGGACCCACGTAATAACGCATCAGGTCGTGTTTCTCAATCGTCCGCATAATAACGCATCAGGCTAGGATACTATCCACATAATAACGCCTCAGGTTAGTCATCCTTACTTGGCCAAATGTAATATCACGCATAATAACGTAGCAGGATAATCCAAACCCCGCGTCATAACGCAACATTGTACAATTTGCCTTTCATAGACTCGCATCAATACGCCTCAGGTCGAATCCCGCGTGACAACGCCTCAGGATTTACTCAAGCCCCGCGTCAATACGCATCAAGGTATCTCATGCATATGTACTCATAACTCAATCAATAGAGGCTAGCTATCATAAACCATGTTTCTCATTATTCAATTATCATAAGAAGCTCTCAAGCCTCATCCTTTCACATTCAGATTACAAGGCATATCTCATTTTTAAAATAACTTCATGATCGAATATAACTCGATTAGATAAGCAACTAGCCTTCTTATAAGAGAACAATCATGGCCAAATTCACATAATGCATGGCACAATTTGCATAACAAGGGCAATCAATCGAACAAGTTATTCTTGGTCTCAATACATCACTTCCCAACAATCGAATTCCACCATTGCCAAATCAAGCATAGAGGTCACACATTTAACACTCAAAGGACCAAATGGCGCACGACCAATCAAGAGCACATGTCAATCGAGCATCCACATAGCATTTTCAATCAAGAGTTGCACAATCTCACCCCAAAGCAAGCAAGTAAGTCTTGGTCAATACCATCACAATTGGCACTAGTAATTTCAAGCACATTTGACACACAAAAACCATCAATTCAAGCCTCAAACTTGTCCCTTGGTAACCTAGCATCCTATTAGAGGTTAGGATCAACTTACCTCGAGCCTAGGACAAGTAAATTTCACAAAACGTGCGACGCAAGGCCGCGGTACTTTGTTGTCCCAAAATGGCATATTTGACCCCTCGGATATCTATGCAATAATCAAGCACCAAATTCCATCAAATTCACTTCATGCCTCAACCAATGACTCACTAACACCTCAAGCTAGGATTTAGAGACATCCTACCTCTTGTTCCAAGAAAAATCAACCCTTAAATTACCCTCAAGTGTCTCGATTTAGTGAGGGAGCGCAATATGTCCGGTTCAACAAGACTAAGCAAAACTGATCATTAAACTCCATCAAATCCTCGCCAATCTCTAACCATTAACCTTATAACACATTAAGCTAAGAGTTAGGGATATCTTACCACTCAATCCAAGCAAAATCGATCCATGAATAGCCCTCAAAGGTCACGGTTCAGCTAGGGACTACAAAGGACATAATTTGTCCTTAAAGAATTCACAAGCAATCGGCCATTAAAAGTCCTTCTAAACTCTAATCTAGCCCACATACATGTTGATAATACATAACACCATGTCGTAAGGTGACTCACCGAAGATTTTCAAGCCAAGCAAAGCCTCGACGGTCCACAAAGTGTCTCGGTTCAACATTGTCTAGTGGCGACCAGATTTGCTCCTCGGAATCATGGAGATTCAACCATCAAAACTCATCAATAATCCATCCCCAACCCACAATCACAATTATATATGTCTTAACAAGACTTGAGAGGTGGTCTTACCAAGATTGAAGTCAAAACAATTCCGAAATTCCAACTTGAAGCTACTCGGGTCCGAACCTGACTGGTCAGCGACCTTTTCTCACTCAAACTAGTCTACAGGACAAACGACTAGGCCAAATGAGGCTTATAATACTTTGTTGGAACGACAAGATGATAAGCTTTCTAATGATGGGTGGCACGCATCAATCCAATGTCGGACGAAGGGGTTTTGACTGGAATAGTGAAGGTTAGGGAGAGAGAAAGGAGTTTAGCTGAGGTATGAGGGAGAGAGGGAAAGTGTTTTTGTTAATCCCAAAAGCAAATGCAAGATGAGACTTGATTATGTGAGATTTGACAAGCAATTAATGTCAAGTAGGCCTCTAATCCATAGCTTCTAGGTTGTTTTTTTCCTCATAAAAATCAAAGGTTCAAAATGACCATTAAGTCCCTCCATTTTCGATCACTAGGGGGAGAATGGCAATTGACTAATTTGCCCTTGACTTGTCTTAAAAAAAATGTCCTTAGAGAGACAAAAGGGTAATTCTCCACTGATAGTTCAAAATTTCACTTTTTTCAATCTTAGTTACCCTCGATGAGGTGATGTCCAACTTTCTCAATGTTGGAAATTCCTCAATGTCCGATAGTCAATTTCAAGGTCCAATTCATGTCGAGTTCTCGTCAACTGTAATTCCAGTTTATCTCAAACTGACGGGTGACTGCTGCAGGCGCTACGCGTATCGACCTTAGAATTTCTCAAATCGTGGCGACTTTGGTTGTCATGTGATTGCGAGGGTTTATCACTAGATCCTGCGATCTTGATCATCGAAACCCAATTTAGAAAATTCTCGCAAATTACACATTGGTTAAGCGAAATCACCTGCGTTCCAACGTATAACGCTAGTAAGGCATTCCGTGATCGTTCCTAGATTGATCTCTGCTGGCTCAAAATATCCCCTCGACAATCCTTATAGTCAAAGCGCCATTTCTTATTCGAATTTCTTAGGTCCACGTACCCGTCTCCGTATTAGTCTTTCCCTTCGATCTGACAACTCGAGAGCAGCTAGCTCCGAGTGAGATACCACTGAAATACAACGATCGATACCTTCACATTCCATAGCGTCGAAGAGGGTCTGAATTCGGAATGTCACATTTATGTGTTCCTGAAGATGAGAAATTGAGGAAAAAAATTCTGAGTAAAGCTCATTGAAGTAATTGTAGTATTCATCCTAGAAGTACAAAAATGTGTCGAAACCTTCAACCACATTATTGATGGCATTATTGATGGCATGGAATGAATAAAGATATTGCTGAATACGTTGCAAAGTGCTTGACTTATCAACAAGTTAAGGCAAAACATCTGAAACCTGCAGGAATGTTAAGACATTTGGAAATTCCTGAGTGGAAGTGTGAACACATAACTATGGACTTCATCCAAGGATTGTCGAGGACTTCAAAAGGTCATGACTCAGTTTGGGTAATTGTTGACCATTTAACCAAGTCGGGTCATTTCTTGGCTGTTAGAACAACTTACTCGCTAGAAAGGTTAGCTGAGTTGTACGTGCATGTATAGTGAGATTACATGGAGTACTAGTGAGTATTACTTCGGATCGAGATCCAAGATTTACAGCAAAATTTTGGAAAAGATTACAAGAGGCCATGAGAACTAAATTACAATTTAGCACAGCCTTTCATCCTCAAACGGATGGTCAGACTGAGAGGGTGATGCAGCTCTTGGAAGACATGCTTCGCGCGTGTACTTTGCACTTCAAGGGAAACTAGGACGAGAAAATTGCATATAACTGAATTTTCCTATAATAATAGTTACCAAAAGAGCATTGATATGGCATTAGTTGAAGCATTATTGACCGTCATGTGATTCTAGCAAAGGTTCTGAAATTCAGCCAGCTTCCATTTTTGGGCATCCTCAAAGAAGTACTTCGCATTAAACGTCTTGGCGAAGATTGCCCAAGTTGGTTCAGTTCCTTCCGGGAAGATTATTCCCTTGGTGGCCTTCCACCAGTCGTTCGTAGTTCATTGGAGTTGATAAGTTGCCAGGGTCACCTTCTCAACTTCGGTGCACCCTAGAACTCCAAATGCCTTCTCCAATTCCTCAATCCATCTAGGGGCAATCTCTGTGTCTCCTCTACCATCAAATTTTGACGGCTTCAGTTTCATGAATTGCTCTACCAACTGCCCCATCAATCGATTCTCATAGCCTTCCGCATTACCACCTCCATGTCCTTGGCCATTATTACCATTATTGTTCAATTTGATATATTCACTACAGTGACTGCAGCTTAGGCAATGGTAACGGGGCTTTCTGCAGCCTGCTGGATAGCAATGGCAACCCTTTCTTGAGCATGCCTGCCCAATAACTCTCCAATTTATTCCAGTGCTCTAATAATTCCATCGACTCTTGAATCCTCGGCTACTAGCGCCCTCGAGCTAGACGCCCCTCTAGTACTTCTACCCTAATTGCTCATCTTGCTAGCTCTCACAACACCTAAACAACTATAATTCCATCCAGGAATCAAAGACTAAGTCACTTACTTAAGTCTAGCAACTCTAGGTTACTTGTCACATCGACATTCACAGCTAGCAATCATCACAATTTAACCAATTAGCGGCATCACATCAAGGAATTGCATTCATACCTCAGGTCCAGACGCATATGCAAATTAGCGTAATCGCAACCAGCCATCAAGCATATTAGACAAATAACAAGTAACCATGCCTGAATACGAAGCCCTTAATCAATGCCAATCACAAGCGCCAATTCATTTGTCATGCAATTCATCCCTAACTCTAGCAAATCCCTAAGGTCTTACTATCCAACCATCCTATAGTCATTGCTCCTTATTACTCAGGGTCTCAAACAGATTTGATCAAGCTAAACTTGCTCTGATACCAAGCAAGCGAGGATGTCACGTCCCAACTCTAACGGGCACGCTGACATCCCACACGGCCGTCATGTGTATAAATTACCCAGGATCCGACAGCCTATTCGTTGAGCGCGGTATGATAAGCACATGCGGAAGCAAAACAAAACCTCATACATAAAATAAAAGTTGACATTGGATTAAAGATGGCGTGCATAACACATAGTCTAGTACGAAAAAAAAAAGTCGATTACAGACTAGGGACATAAGGGCTCGATGGTCGGTGCTACAGGACAAACAATAGAAAACAGCCACTGACTCCAACTAGTCCTCGATACCACTTGGACACCAAAAAGGGGCAAGTGACAACTATTCTAGCTAGTTAGACTCATTATCCTCTTCTTGTTCCTCTTCTTTGGAGTCATACTCGAAATAAGAATCGAGATCTTCGGCATCATGAATGTCTTCCTCTTCATCTTCAGACACAAAGAGATCTATAACCTCAATATCTTCCTCTAGGATTGGGGACTTTGATGGGACATTCTTAGACTCAATGACAGACTCATAGGCTTTGCCTTCAAGGGGAGTGGGATGGCACCACTTCGGTATCGCATCTCTAGGGATATCAGACGTCTTCAGGGGTCCAGTCATCACGTCACCCTCGCGTAAGTACCAGGCTTCATAGTAGTGGGGCTTCTAGTAGCTACCTCCCTCATCGACCCATACACCACTACTCTTGCTAATATGTGTTTTGTCCGGACCTACAAGAAACTCCTCAACGGACGTGTCGATGTACATTGGGACACCAAGACACTTCGGAGGCATGGTAAGGGTTTGGGATCTGAAAAAAAAAATATGTCCCATGATGGGGTGAGATAATAATCTCAGTAAGTCGACCCTAACCCTAAGTTAGGCTATTAGTACCTCCAGACACAATGAAATATGCAAATTTTTAGAAACAAGATCTTTAGTATGGCAATAAGACAATTGGCAAGACATGACATTTCAGGTATTTCAAACATTCATTTAGTTCGAATATATCACAAGATCACATTCTAGTCTAGGCTATATAATTCAACCAGGCATCCCAGTCAAGCAGACTCATAAGGCAACATCCCAGTTTCTCTATTTATTCCTTGGTGTTCAATTTCTTTTATGCCTCCTTGGAGCCGCGAGATGATTCAGCCAATCGTATGACTCTCGACATCCAATTTAATCGAGATGATTTGGTCATCATGACTTTCGCATGCGAGATGATTCGATCTCCATAGGAGTCTCGATATTCCGCGCCATCGAGATAATTCGATAGACTACATGACTATCACGTTCGGACCTAGAGAGGATTTGGTCGCCACCCGACTCTCGATTCTTATAACCTTCGAGATGATTCGATCGATGTGAGACTCTCTAACCGCACGACCTCGTCAGGTCGAATAGGAGTAACTCCCTCCCCGGCTCAATGCATTGACCATATAATATATAATAATAATCCGTCACATTTAGTCATTATCGCAATCACAAGCAACTCAGCTGGTCAAACAATTCATCGCCATCCAAGGCACACAATTCAAGCATTTATTTGGCCATTAAAGCACATACTTGCCACAAGTTGAACAACTTAATCACCAAATGCTCACTTAAGCACTAAAGCTCACAAATGAATCGACACATGCCAATTCTCATGTACGATACTTCAATACCAAATAATCACAGCTCCTAGCCAACATGTTTTAGGCATGCCAACAAGATAGTCAATCAAAACGAGCCCACATTCATCATTATCAAAGCTGGTCAGTCTCGGTTCTTAGCATCCCTAGCCAAATCAGTCCAAAAAACTCCATAAATCATGCTCTATCTTGGTCCCTTAGTAACCTAACATCCTAGAGAAAGTTTAGAATCGTCTTACCGAGCTAATCGAGCAAGCAAACTCTGCCAAGAGAAGCAACCAAGTCATGGTTTCTAGTTTGGTTGGTATAGGGTAGAGTCTGTCCTCGGTGAGTTCACATGAAATCGGCCATTAAAATCCTTCTAAACTCCATTCTAGCTCACACATATCTTGCTAACACATAGAACTAGGTCTTATACCATTTGAAAATGTTTGTGTCCGCGATCCATCCAAGTGCAATACATCATTGCCAAGAATGATACCTTGAGGAGTTGCTAGCAAATCTTTGTCCCTAGCATCACTGATCATCCATTGAAGTTTTCATCCTTTCACAGAATGCTAAAACGCCCTATTGTGCCAAGATATTATACCATATATTTCCAGTCTTGTTGCACTGGAAAATTAAAAGTATTATGCCTTCTAAACGGGTCATAAAAAAATTACGCAAGATACCGACTGAAGGCATCCATCATGATACAATATCTATTGTCGGAAATATGTCTCAGCAAAGAAGTCAGTCGATAAAATTATGTTTGTTGATGCCTGTAGCACAAATTAAGTTGTGCCACTCCAAAATCGGTGCCACTTGTCTGAGTTCAACATAAATCTCTTTATAACGGTGCCTAGAGCTAGATATTTTAGAAATTAGAGTAGGTCTCAACTTAAGAAGACCTCACCAACTCAAGGCCATTTCGTCCTTGATTCACGCTGCATAACTGGAGCACCTCTACAGTTAGTATTGCAAACCTAATTACTACATAGAGAAGATGGATAATTGTTGAGGTTCTAAAGTATGCAGCCTAGCATTTCTTAGTTCCATAATTTAAATTCGAGCTGCCCTTCTAGGTAAAGCAAGCTACTTGCCAAGCGACTTTGTGGGATCTATGTAGTTCCGTATTTTTTTTTTTTTGAGTTAGTTAGCTAGTGAAATGTATAAATCTTTTTTGTGGACTTTATAATTTTCATCCTCCTAACCACCTTGCCAACATACATACATATGTACGACGTACATACATGATATTGCTACAAGACCTTGGCCAAAGGAATGGTCTTATTCCTTCGGACTTGTTCTCTATGATCCAGAATTTGTACCGACTTTTCGACGTAAATTATTCTCTTGTCTACTTCGATTGTCTTAAAGTCTGTACGTTTGTAGGATCTGGTTCGTACTTCCTTGACATGGACATATGAAAAATATCGTGAATGTTGGAAAGTCTTAGCGGCAATGCCAATCGATATGCCAAATGTCCAATCATCTCAAGAATTTCTAATGGCCCTATAAATCTCGGCCTCAACTTGCCCTTCTTCCCGAATCGAGATACGCCCTTCATCGGTGACACTTTGAGGAATACATGATTATCGATGTTAAACTCTAATGGCCTTCGACGTTTATCCACATAGCTCTTATTTCGACTTTGTGTAGTTCAAAGTCGATCTCGAATCACTTTCACAGCATCCGGAGTAATTTGGACTAACTCTAGTCCTGTAAGTCTTCTTTATCCCAATTCGTTCCAGTAAATGAGAGTTCTGCAAGCTCTTTCATGTCATGCTTCAAAATTCAAAGTATTTGTTCTTCCATCTTCTCTTCTTTTAGGACGGGGGAGACATCGACTCAGCGTGAAATGGTACACTCAACCTTACACAGTAACGTCATCTCCATTCCACCTGTTTATTAAACTTATCTCCTGTAAAGCATCATGTGATAGTACACCCACGACGATTGCTATATCATATAATATTTCATTCATCAGAGGCGTGCATCACATTGGCGATGGATCCGTGAAATCAAATCCTCCCATCCGCGCGAAGATACAAAACTCTAATCGACAATTTCAATTTTTATAGGCTAGTTTTATCAGACGCAGCTTTTGGCCTTTCAAAAGAGCATAAATTGAGCTAATTGTTGGAAATATGAGGTAATTTGATGGGTGAATGAATGAGAAATTGCTTCTCAAAGAACACCATAGAGTTGAAAGTGGGAAGTGAAAGTATGCTAGTCCCACATTGGAAAGGAGGAAGACCTTGAAGTGCTTTATATGTAGTTACAATATTTTTGAGTGGTAACTATTATAACACAAGTACTATGCTTCACACGCATGCACAGGGGGTGCGAATCCCGGACCCCGACAAAGGCCCGACAAAGTTGAAACTTGGGTGCATGCATACGACCTACGTAAAGTGGGCCTCGCAACAAGCTCATTTTTACCTTTACTGGCATGTTAATGGTATTAACTAAGTAACGACTATTATAATTCTGTGGTTACAGAATTAAATACATAACGGCTCTAAATGGCAGAGTTATTTAGTCATTATTCTTTATTTTCGCAACGCCCCACTAAGCCTATAAATAGTCGGCTTCCCATTCTATTTGTGAGATCAGAAAAACCTACAGCCTCAAAGAAAAACTCATCTCCCTTTTTTCAATTGTCTGCATCTGCATTGTTTTCGATAGTGTTCATGTTGAGGTCAAGCTCGCCGAAAGCTTTAGAGTGCTGTGCTTACCTCTATTGCCGCTTAATCGTTGCATCCTGGGAGACAGACGTTCACGAAACCTCAAAGCACAAAGGAAACTATGTCGAACACAAGCCTCGATTCACTCCTTTTGACGGATTCAAATCAAGTGCTTCTGACAGGTTCAGATTCAGTGCTTCTGAAGGTATTTCTGACAGGTTCAGATTCAATCCTTTTGACGAGTTCAGATTCATTGTTTCTGACGGGTTCAGATTCAGTGCTTCGACGGGTTCAGATTCACTACTTCTGACGAGTTCAAATTCAGTGCTTCTAACGAGTTTAGATTCAATGCTTTTGAAGGTGCTTGTGATGGGTTCAGATTCAGTGCTTCTAAAGGTGCTTCTGACTGGTTCAGATTCAATCCTTCTGACGGGTTCAATTCAGTCCTTTTGATGAGTTTAAATTCACTGCTTCTGAAGGGTTTAGATTTTGTGCTTCTGACCTGCTTCTGAAGGCTCAGATTTTGCACTTCTACCAACTTAGCGTTTTTATGTTTGAGGTAGTTTGCTCATATTTACTATTGTCATTCGAATTTTAAGTATCCTCCAATTTTATAAAACATAATTGTTATTTTTAACATTGTTTGTCCAACACTATTCACTAGCAAAGTATCTCCAGAAAGTCAGCTTTGTCATATTCCTACACTTTCCCCAAATGGAATTCCAAGTTTCTGTCTTTTCAATCATAGTCTCCTTCTGCATCTTCATCTTCATCTTCATCTTCATCTTCATTTTGCTAAAATTCGATCGCAAGTTCGATCCGATAGGGCTTTCATCAAACCTGCAGTGGTCTGCCTTTAATGATGTTAAATGCGCCATTACGAGCTAATGTCAGCCGAGTAACACCCATCGCTCGTCTATCCAGCAATTCCCAGTTAGCTTTGCTTCATCGTATCTGGCTTCTCCGCAGACTAGGGTACATGCAGTTTCATCAGATACAAATAATCTTCAATCTGTATCTTCCAGAAACTAAAATCCTTCCCATCAAATATGTCAATTTTCACTTTAGCTTCTTCTATCGTCATTGATTCATTTCAAGTCAAGCAATCCTAGCTCTCATATTAATTGTTGTGCAGAACCAAGCTATCGATCAAATAAATAGACAGAATGAGCAAAGTAAATCGGACAGCAGATGTACATGGTGAGGTCGTAGAGACTTACATCCACGGGGAGAGCAGCAACGAATTATACTATAGATCAAGGGATACACGGAGATTACAAACCACACTCAAGTCACTCAAATACTTTCAGTGTTTCCCAAGCTCCAATTACCTTCAAGAATGCACACAGTGTTTAGCCCGAAATTCTTAGCGAAATAATCTCTCAATTTCGCAAAGGAATTACAACACAAATATAACCTTAAAATTTAATCGACTTCAACAGTAGAATTCTTGATGTAATTCCGCAAAAAAATAAAAATAAAAAAAATCCACGAGCAAGCACTCTTCCAAACGGTGCTGCAAGACCTCTGCATCAACTTTGGCACAAAGAAAACGTATATATATATATATACATACCTGCAGAAGAGGACTCCAACGTGGACATGCAAATCCCATTCAAAATTCGGAGGAAAGAGAATTTGTGGGATTTGGTTTTTTAGTCCTACGTGGATTCCTTTCTTTTTCTTGACCACAGTTTCAATGGCACCAGGAAAGTGAATTATAGTCCTTATCTCATGCAGAATCGTATATATCCTTTTATGGGATTCTATTGATTTCGTACATTCGCAGAAATTTGGAGTTTATTTATTTATTTTCAAAATTCATATTTTCGTATCAGGCTCAAAATCGAGACATATTTTAATAGTATCGATGATGTACAATTATCTTTTGTTGAGTCTAGTTTGGCTGATCACGAGACATATAACTTGGTTAATTGAGTTTTTTTTTGGCGTAAATATAAAATTATTTATTAGATGAAGTACAAAGCTAACATTATTAGATAAAATTAGAGGCATCCCTAGCATTACAAATAGAACTAATGATGCAAGAAGATGAAAATATGAAGTCTCCGCATAGTAGCCAATGCAATATTAGCCTAAGAAGATCTAACATTTTTGTTGAGTGAAAATCTACGTACAAATATGTTACCCAATTTAGCTAAAATGATGCGGATACCATTTGAAAATGTTTGTGATCGCGCTCCATCCATGTGAAATATATCATTGCTAAGAATGATACCTGAGAAGTTTTTGCTATCAAGTCTTTGCCCCTTGCAGCACCGATCATCCAATGAACTTTTTGTCCTTTCATAGAGCACTACCCTATTGGCCAAGGTACTATGCCATATATTTCTAGCTCAGTTGCATTGGGAAATTAAAAGTATTGTCTTCTAAAGGGGACGTACAAAAATTACATAGGATATCTATTGAAGGCATCCATCGTGGTACGATTTCTATTGCTAGAAATATGTCTCAGCAAATAATCCAGCTGATAAAATTATGATTGTTGATACTGCTGGTCTAAATTAGGCCATGTCACTCCAAAATCGGTGCCACTTGTCTGAGTTCATGATAAATCTCTTTACGACAGTACCTAGAGTTAGATATGACCAAAGTTTGAATAGGTCTCAACTTAAGAAGACCTCACCAACTCCAAGCCACTCTGCCCTTGATGTCACGCTACATAATTGGAGCGCCTCTATATTTAGTATTGCAAACCCAATTACTCCATAGAGATGATAAAGGATAATTGGTGAGCGTTTCAAAGTATGCGGCCTAGCAATACTTTGTTTCATAATTTCAATTTGAGCTGCTCTAGTCCTCCATCCCTTTTGGGTAAAGCAAGCTACTTGCCAAGCGACTTTGTGGGATCTATGAAGTTCTGTATTTTTTCGAGATAGGTAGATAGTGAAATGTACCATCTAACCAGCTTGCCAATTTTTCTAATAAGTGCATTTGTGTGTATATACACATATCGTGATATTGCGCCAAGACCTCGACCAAAGGAATGGTCTTCCTAAGGACTTGTTCTCTCTGATCCAGAGTTTGTACTGACTTTTTGATGTAAGTTATTCTCTTGCCCACTTCAATTGTCTCCAAGTCCAGTACGTTTGTAGGATTTGGTTTGTAATTCCTCAACATGGACACATGGAAGACATCGTGAATGTTGGAAAGTCTTGGTGGCAATGCCAATCGATAAGCTGAATGTCAAATGTTCTCAAGAATTTCAAATGGCCCTATAAATCTTGGCCTCGACTTTCCCTTCTTCAAAAATCGAGATACACTCTTCATCCGTGATACTTTGAGGAACAGGTGATCACCAACTATAAACTCTAATGGTCTGGCCTTCGACATTTATCCACATAGCTCTTTTTCGACTTTGTGTAGTTCTACGTCGAACCCAAATTACTTTTACATTATTCAAAGTAATTTGGACTAACTTTGGTCTGTAAGTCTTTTTTAACCCCCCTAGGTTGAGCAACTAGGATTCCTGCAAGCTATTTCATGTAATGCTTCAAAATTCAAAGTAGTTGCTCTTCCATCTTCTCTTCTTTTTGGACGGGGGAGACATCTACTCAGCGTAAAATGGTCCACTCAACCTTACAGAGTCCACCTCTTTATTAAATTTATCTCCAATGAAGCATCATGTGATTGTTCACCGACCGAAGATTCCGATGTCATATAATATTTCATTCATCAGAGGCGTGCGTGATTGCATCACATTGGCGACGGATCCGTGAGAATCAAATCCCACCATCCGCGCAAAGAAGCCAAACTCGCTAAGCGACAATTTCAACTTTTATAGGCTTGTTTTCTCAGAGGCAGCTTTTGCCCTTCCAAAAGAGTTTATAAATTAAGCTATTCACCAGCAAAGTATCTCCAGAAAGTTAGCTTTGTCATTTTTCAATACTTTCCCCTTGATGGATTTCCAAGTTTCTGCCCTTTCAATCATAGTCTCCTTCTTCTGCATCTTCATCTTCATTTTGCTCAAATTTTGTCGCAAATCCGATGCGAAAGGCCTTTCCAAGCTTCCTCCCGGTCCCAGGAGGCTCCCTCTCATAGGAAATTTGCACCAGCTTCTCGGGTCACCGCCTCAGCGTGCACTGCGGGACTTGGCCAAGAAATATGGGCCATTGATGCATCTGCAGCTCGGGGAAGTTCCTCATGTGGTCGTTTCCTCGGCCGAAATAGCCAGGGAGGTGATGAAGACTCACGACCTTACTTTCGCAACCAGGCCTAAGCTTCTTGCTACTGAAATAATATCGTACGGATCCACGGACATTGCATTCGCGCCTTATGGTGAATACTGGAGGCAACTCAGGAAAATTTGCACTTTGGAGCTCTTGAGTGCCAGGAGGGTCCAGTCTTTTAGGCATGTAAGGGAAGAAGCGATTTTGAATCTTGTAAAATGGGTTGCTTCTAATGCGGGGTCTACGATCAATCTTACTCGGAGACTGTACTCCTCTAATTACGGAGCTACTTCGATTGTGGCCTTCGGGAAGAAATGCAAAGAGCAGGAGGAGTTCATATCAGTAATCACCGAATCAATTAAATTGTCTGCTGGCTTCGAGGTTGGGGACGTGTTTCCTTCGTCAAAGTGGCTTCATGTGATTAGTGGGATGAGGCCGCGATTGGAAAAGTTGCATCGGCAAGCAGACCGGATTATGAACAACATCATCAGAGAAAAAAGAGAAGAGAGGGCCAAGAGAAGAGACGATGAGGCGAGACATGATGATTTGATCGACGTCCTCTTGAGGTTTGCTGATTCTGGTGATCCTGAATTTTCTCTGACCACTGACAACATCAAGGCAGTATTACTGGTGAGGAAGTTTTTCTGTATTCATCATGCTAAGTTTTCCTCAGAATAATGAACTGCAGCTTTGGCTTTTCAAATTAGTTGGATTTTGACTTGAAGAAAGTGGAAGTTCAAAGTTGGTTGACTTTCACTTGTCCATATGACATTGATGTGAGAAGAAGTCTATCCTTAAAAGCACGGTCCAAATCAAATTAGCATGAACCCCGAGACTGATACGATATATATTAACTTTTATGGGTTAACATGCTATTGAATAATTTGAACCAAGCTTCTCTCTGTCAACGCTGAGGATTAGAATTCGAATTATTCTGACAAAAGATGGAACATAAAATTTGCATGCAGGACGTTTTTGTCGCCGGGAGCGAGACTTCTGCAACGCAGGTGGATTGGGCATTGGCCGAGATGATGAAGAACCCTAGAATCCTCAATAAGGCACAGGCCGAGGTGAGAGAGGTCTTCGACAGGAGAGGCAAAGCTGACGAGACAGGGTTGCCCGAACTAGAGTATTTGAAGTTGATAATAAAAGAGTGCCTGAGGATGCACCCTTCTGTTCCCTTGCTGCTTCCGAGGGAATGCGGAGAGATGTGCGAGATAAATGGGTACGAGATCCCGGTCAAGACTAAAGTGCTCGTGAATGCATGGGCGATCGGCAGAGACCCGAAGTACTGGGACAACCCCGAGTTCTTTTACCCGGAGAGGTTCAAGAACAGCACAGTCGATTACAAAGGGACTAGCTTTGAGTACATACCATTTGGTGCAGGAAGGAGGATGTGTCCAGGGATGATCTTTGGGATTGCGAATGTGGAGCTTCCCCTTGCAATGCTGCTGTACCACTTTGACTGGGAGCTCCCCGCGGGAATAAAGAGCGAAGAGCTAGACATGAGCGAGTCGGTGGGTGCAACTCAGCGGAGGAAGCATGATCTGTACCTGGTTCCCAAGCCCTATCAACCTACATTCACCAGTTGAGACCATAAGTAGTTATTTACAAGGGTTGTTAAGTTTACACGTGTTTGTCAGCCATAATGTCGGGAAGTACGAAAGAATGCATTGTAAGAGAATGAATGTCATGTCCCAAATCTCGGGTACGTGGCACCCAAGTCAAATCGTCCCTTGGGTCATAAGAATAGCTCCCAAGTTCGCTATTGACCCATGATAGTATATTACGCCTCCCAAACAATAAAATAGAAAGAGATAAAAAAGCAGGAACATGTCAGATCAAAACATCAATTCATTTATAGACACATCTTTGCTCAAACGGGATAACAAACTAATCGGCCTCATTCTTCGAGGCGGGGTAAGATCACGTCAATCTACTTCAAAAGAACCAACGGCTCCAAGCCTACGAACTTCATCACTTCGAACCTGAAAAATGTTCCCATGAAGAGGTGAGATATAATTTCAGTGAGTCAACGCATAAGCCTTCGCTAGGGCGTTGATTCGTCCTTAACATCTTAGTATATAGTCACACAGCATAATACAGATATAGCAATCACAGGCAACTTGCCCATCGCATTGCCACACATGGTACAAGGTGAATGCAATGCATATTCATGTCACACGAGTCAACCATCGAGGTATTTTAGCAGTCATAATGCATTCAAACATTCATTGAACATTAGGATAAAGCACAAGTCCATTTTGTTAATCGATGATCCATGACATTTTATAAAATATACACTGTCCCAAGCCTATGGTACTCTAGGTAATGTCTTCCGTAAAACAGGCTTTATCCCATATCATATCAACGACAACATCTACCAATTGTGACCTCAGGCCCATGGCACTCCAGGCACAACAAATAGGCTTTCCAAAAGGGGTCCGATCCGTAACAAGCTGTGATCGGCTTTCGGCAGTCTATCTGTCACACCCCGCGCCCCGGGCACGAGCACGCGACTCCTTGCGAGCACAAACTATCTCTCGAGGTCTCAGGATTCCAACATAGTTCGAGAGATATATCATATAGAAAGCACACAAAAGCGACGATATAATATCTCTTCCGTACAAATATAAAATGGGACTTGGGTAACGAGAATACCAATAATACATAAGATTCAAATGTTCATACAAGAGCATAGTAAACCAGATCTGCTAGTAAGTAGGGGTGACAGGGTGAGTGTAAAAGAGGTCCATCATCATCTCAAAAAGGAACGGGCATTAGGGTCACCATCAAAATATCAGACCAGGAAAGCAGAAACTCCTAGGTCGAGCTATTGGAGTCGTTGGTCTCCTCCTCAGCCTCCTCAGTGGGCTCGTACTTGGAGAAGGTCTTCGAGCAAAAGCAAACCTCCACGGTGTCCTCCATCGTCTCGTCAGCTGATGGCCCCACCAAATCGTCCTCGGTAGCCTCGGTCACGATAACCTCATCGGTATCCTCCAAGATCGAGGTCCTCTCAAGACCAATCCTTGAGCCAGCGACTAACCCCTCGGCCTCCACTGAATCCCGAGCGGGATGGCACCAACTGGGTATCACCCCACGGGTTACCTCAGTGGGCTTTAGTGGCCCTGTGGAAATGTCTCCTACCTTCTTGAACCAGGCCTCATATCTATGAGGCTTTCAGTTACTACCACCCTCATCTACCCAGACGACTGTACACTTCCTAACATAAATAGTCCCATGTCCGTCAAGGAACTCCTCAAAATAAACAGACATCTCCTTCGGGTCAACGAACCTGACTGGCCACATCCTCAAGGCTTAGGATCTGAAAAGAAAATGGGGTCCCACAACGGGGTGAGACATACATCTCAGTATGGTGGGTCCTAACCCTAGGTTAGGCTGACTGTCCACTCAGGCAATTACAATCACAAACAATTCATATAAAATCACAAGAGGCATTCAACTATCACGAAATAACACATAAACATCAAGCATGCACTCCAGGCATCTTATCACGTCATTTAGTCCAAGCATGCATAAACATGCCACGTTACGCCTTCCACCCTTTCCTGCCTCCTCACTTTCATGCTCGCGTTTATAACGCCTCAGGCTCGGTCCGCGTAAACGCATCAGGTTTTCAATGTCACCCCAGGCCTGTGTCAACACATCACAACTCCGTCTCGCATTTCAACGCATCAGGACTATGGCCTTCACAACCCCGCGTCTCATACGCCTTAGGGTGCCATTCATTTCAAACCCCGCGCCTCAGCGCCTCAGGGCATTCATTCATATGACCCCGCATCTCATACGCCTCAGGGTGTCACAACTTCTCAGATAAGCCATAAGTTCATTTTTATGCATAACACATACAATCAAGTGCAACTCATGCACGAACAACACACTTATGGCATGTGAGGCAATCAAGTCCAACACTCAAATGCGACAATCAACTCAAGGCACAAGTATGGCCAAGCATTTGAGTCATCTATATCCTTCTAGGACGTACAATGAGCAACGCTTTATAATCTTCCAAGAATCAATCAAACTCGCTCTCAACTCGCCCAATTGAGTCCAATCCTCCTATCAAAGGTTTAGAATCCCCTTACCTTGTGCTATAGCCAACAAAATTCCTTCCCAAGCACTCCAATGGTTCAGCCCTAAGGTCAAAGGATGATTCAACCGCGCAACCTAAGGAAATTTCATCCAATCATTAGTTTCCTCGCTCAAATCATCACCCCACTAAACATGCACCTCATGGACCTATCAATTAACATCCTCACACTTCTCAACGATGAATTTGGAGCTCAATTACAACCACCAACAGCTCCCACAGAACTGGTATGCACAGAATCGAAACAAGACAAATTTCGATTCTGTGTATACCCCAACTAAATAGCCCTTAAACTATCTTAAATCCTCAATTTAATCACTAATCTACTTGCTAACATGTAGTTCTAAGGCTTGGGAAGCCTCACTAAAAATTTGGAGCCAAGGCAACGCCGGAAAGTCCTTGAACGGCGCCGGTTCCTCGGGGTCTGCTACTGGTCAGTTCTGACCCTTCAAATACAAGACCCATTTGGGGTCAAAACTCCATCAAATTCACCCAAAATTTTTGCCACAGCTCAAGCTATGTGTCTCCTAGATGTCCACAAAATTTGGTTGAAAAAATTCAAGATTTTAGGGTCCTATGAGGCCTAAACCGTGGCTTACATCTGGTTGCGACGATTTCCGTCGACTTTCAGGAGACTGGTCGGCCGGAGCTCCTCGGGTGGTCAAACGACTTGATTCCACTTCGAGAATGTCGGCAAGAGGATGAAGAAGCAGTAGGTGGTCGGCTCGGCGGCTGGAAGTTGCCGGAAGTGGCAGTCGGAGCGAGCGAACGGGCGACTTGCGGCTGGTCGGGCGGTGGCTTCATGGTAGCAAGGAAGAAGAAGAAGAAGAAGAAATCGGCAAGGGGGAGGGTGTTCGGTCAAGTGAGTGAGAGAATGAGGGTTTATATTTCAGTTTCAAGAGTCAACTTGAGTTGAATGATAGGTTAAAAGTAAATATATCAACTTAAGGCTTAATCTCTTGACACTTGTCTATTGTGTCAATCAAAGTGCATCCAATGGCTCTCAATTCTTCAATTTTTGATAGCTATGATGGGGCTTCAATGACCAAAATGCCCTTGTCCAATTATTGAGGCAAAGCAAAGGCTTGAGGGGTAAAATGGTAATTTTACCCTCGACGTCCGGAACGTCATTTTTTTCTAATTCCAATTTTCTTCGATAAGGTGATGGCCAATCCAATTTGTAATGTTGGAACTCTTGATTCTCCATTTTCGAATTTCAAGAATTGTTTCTGAATCATTTCTCTATCCAATGCGATTCCAGCTTATCCCGAACTGACGGGCGATTTTTGGAGACGTTACGCCTATCAACCCTGTGATTCATATCACAATTAGGGCTCGTCAATTCATGGTGACTTTGGTTGTCATGTAATTGTGAGGGTCTATCACTAGTTCCGATGGTCTCGATCGTCACTATTCGATTTAGGAAAATTTTACAAATTATACATCGGTTAAGCGGCATCACCCACGCTCCAATCATATAACGCTAGCAATGCATCCCTTAATCGTTCTTAGATTGGCCTTATATGGATCTAAATGTCCCCTCAACAATCCTTATGGTCAAAGCATCATTTCCTATTCGAGTTTCCTAGGTCCACGTACCTTGTCTCCCGTTAGCCTTTCCATTTTGGTTAGTCAACTCGAGATTGATTAGATCCAAGCGAGATACGACTGAAATACATCGTTAGATACATTTCTCATTAATGAATCCGAAATTGACAGGAATAATCAGAATGTCACAACTCTTTCCCCCTTACAAAAATTTTGTCCCCGAAATTTACATCAAACTGGTCGTGAATGCATGGGCGATTGGCAGAGACCCCAAGTACTGGGACAATCCTGAAGCCTTTTACCCGGAGAGGTTCAAGGACAGCACAATCGATTACAAAGGGACTAGCTTTGAGTACATACCATTTGGTGTAGGAAGGAGGATTATGTCCAGGGATCAACTTTGGGCTAGCGAACAAGGAGCTTTCACTTGCAATGTTGTTGTACCACTTTGACTGGGAGCTCCCTAAGGGAATGAAGAGTGAAGAAATGGAAATGAGTGAGGCATTTGGTGTGGCTCAGAGAAGGAAGCGTGATCTGTACCTGGTTCCCAAGCCCAATCAGCCTAACTCCACCTGTTAAGACATTCTTAGGATTTCTCCAAAAAATAGCCGCGGCCCAACAGGCAACAACAAACTCCTTGAAAGTCTCTCTCGGATCTGAATTTCCTACCATTAAAGATTTTCTACCACGTTCGATATGAGAGTCCAGATCAGTCCACATCATTTCCCATTAAAATACTGTGGATTGATCTGGACTGTCCATTTTGAATAAGACGGCCCAAATTTAATCCTTTTCCATCTCTCTCTCCCTCCCTTCTCCCTCCCCATCTCGTTTCCTCTTTGTTCCTCTATTTCTCTATTTTTTGGACTTTTTCGGTATTTTAGTAGACCACGTGACCGATTTCCTCCTTGGAAGTGAACTTTGAAGATTGAAGCACCAGTGCGTTAGAACAATCTACTCTTTCCAGATCTACCCGCTTGCTCAGGCTCTGTTAACACCAAAATTTTAAATTTTAGAAATTCATTTATTCATAAATGAGAGTTAACCATAATTCTCACAATTTTTTTTTTCATGGATTGCATATTTGTTTTTCTGTCATGCATTAACATTCAGGCGAAGGCGAGTCGATTAACCTTAATTTAACAGGTGGTGAGACCAAGATCAATTTGGGAATTTTCGATCATGAAGAGGGGGAATTGCCAAATTTTGCATGGTTATATGAGGCTCAATTCAAATCCAATTTGGCCCATTTAAATGAAAGGCTTTTAATTAATTATCCGTTTAATTAATTAAAGCTCAATTAGGCCTTAAATTCGCTCAAATAAGCCCAATAATAGTGAAATTTTTCATCAAGCCCTTGTCTTCTCCATGGTGGCCAAATTTTGGAGATATCCCGGCCCAATGGGATTCCTCAAAAATCAGAAATTGCAATCCTACTGTGACATTCCGAATTCCAACCTCTCGGGGTTATTGATTTGAGATGGGGTCTCGAAATTGGAAATTAGACGATGAGGAATTCAACATTGTAAATGAATTAGATATCGCCTCATTGAAGGTAATTTAAATTGAAAAAGTAAAAATTCAGACGGTAAGTGCAAAATTACCATTTTGCCCTTTGACCCTTGCCCTTGCCTTAAGGATTAATGAAGGACATTTTGGTCATTTGGACCTTCCCCCATGGCTGCCAAAAATTGAAGAGAAAATTGGTCAAAGGAAGTCAAAGAATGGCAAGATATTATTTGAGCAATGACAAGTGTCAATCATTGGGTGATTAGCAATTAATTCCACTTTTTACTTATCATTCTCACCTTTAACTAAACCAATAATTGATGGAAGCTTTCTTCTTCCTCCTCTTCATCTTGTACGACCACTTCTCTCTCTTCTCTTTCCAATTTTTCTTTTTCTTCTTCTTTTCTCTCGGTCGAGACAGCTCCAACCTGACCAGCACCGATCACCTCCACTCCTCCGGTCATAACTTCTTCATCCGGTATTGGATTAAGGTGATTCTATCACCATTAGAGAACTTATAGTCTTACCTTTCTAATGACATATTGTGAGCTTAATTTGGCCCAACTATTTGTCCAATAGGTCTGTTTAATTAGGCAAAGGTTAGGATGAGGTAGAATCTGACCAATTTGGGTGAGGGTCTGTTTTCGTGGGCTTCAAGACTTCAAATGACTCCAAAATTTCGACGAGGTCTTCTACACTCATAGTACTAGAGTTGACTAAGCTTGGATTGTAGGTTTAGTTGAGTTAAGATAGGTTTTCATGGTTGATTTGAGGTGATTTCTTGGAGGCAAATTATGATCGCCTGTACGGCGAAGGGAACCGAGCCGATTGAAGGTCCTTAAAGTGTTATTTCGCTTCAAAACTCTCGATGAGCTTCCTAGACATGTGGATTAAGATTATTGCAACTCAGTTTTATGAGTAATTTGAGTTTAGAGGTGATTAAATGATTTTTTGGGTGTGTTCAACTCAGAACTAATTCTGCCCCTACTTTGGACTGTGGAAACCGAGCCGTTTGAGGAACTTTGGGCCATCGCCGTTTCTTGAAACTTTCGATAAGACCTCTATTGATGTTGTATAATATGTTGACAAGGAGATTTTGCAAAGAATTGGAGAGGGCTGTTAGAGGTGAAAAATCTTAGACGCCGACCAATCTGTCCTCAACGCGCACCTTTTTTTAAAATGAGCCGTTCTAAGTCATCCGGTATTCAAATTGAGCTCTGTTTTTGCCAATGCGTTCATAATACCTTGAAGGACAAGATTCTAAAAATTGTTTCCTCAAAAAGTCAATAGAGAGATGTCAGCTTATTTGTGATTGAACCTGGTCGTGGAGGACCAGAGTAGACATCTTTTGTGGAGTGAGTTTTGGATGACCTAACCTTGATTGAGTGCCATATTTTCATGCTTAGGAAGCATTGAATTAACAGTGTGATGACTTGAAAATAAGGGGCTATGCGTGCAATGAAGTTGGAAGAATTTTAATGGACGATTTGTGAAATTTCTTAGGGCCATGCGCTTGCCCTATTCTGGCTGATTCAGGACTGAGCTTGGTGGAGAATTTTGAGTGGAAGTTCTAGCTCAATCAAATATGTAAGTGACCCTTAAACCTCTACTAGGACTTTAGGACACTACTGTTGATTGATGAATTGCTTGATTGAGTGGAGAATTCCATGACTTGATAGCATAGCATGACAATTGAATTGTGATGTGCCCTATTGTGATTGCATGGCCATTGTGCCCTTATGCAAATGAAATGGCTATGGTGCCCTATTGTGATTGCATGGCTATTGTACACTTATACAAATGAATTGGCCAGAGAGCCTCGAGAAATACATCGTGGCTAGTGTGCCCTTAGCGATTATGAGATTGTGATGCCATGTGATAAATCCGAAGTTATGCGCTTATTTTGTGCTAGTGCGTGAAGCTTGGGTTTCATAGTGTATGATGTGGTTTACTGTGCTTCTTATTTATGCCAATCACATTGAGATATTTGATATTTGAATGCTATGTGCTATTGCCTTGAGGGGCTTCTGCATTTTGCTTCATCGTATGCTCTAGGAGGACTGATGGCCTAGTCTAGATTTAGGGTGACTTGTTGAGATTTATATCTCACCCCGTTGGGGATTAACTTTTTTCAGGTCCTTGAGCTTGGAAACACAAGTTTGATGAGGATGAGCTCTCGAGGAAGTAATTTTTAATGAATGGATTCACGCTTTTTATGGCCTTAGGAATTGTATCTTGATTTTGAGGATTTAGCAATTGAACTAGGTACTTGTGTAACCTCTGAAGTGCATTTGGTAATAAGAAGTGTATCTTTTCCGTCCTAAGTCATTTTGTTTTTATTTGTGATTGGAGATGTTTCTCGCTTCCCATTGTACATGGATCACATGAGTTGTGGGGCGAAGGATCTTGGGAAATTTTAATAAGAAGAATGGCCTGATAGGATGTTCGCGTGCTTTGCGGGTTCGGGGCATGACACCTATTGTTGATATCTCGTTTGAAATCTTCAGAGTCAACGGCTTGGATTGAATCTTGAAGCATAACCCTAATCTTTTCTATAAATACATGTCATGCACTTAGGGTAAGAGTGGGGAGCCACACAAAAAAAAAATCTGATATACACTCACTCTCTCACTCTCCCTCGGGCAACAAAAAAAAAAACGACACAATTTTCTGGACTCTCTCTCCATTCTCTCTCTCATGTTTCTTACTTCCGTGTCGCCTCCACGCTATCGCTTCCACGCCACCACCTCCCGTATCCACGAAGCTGCTGTCACTTTCGCTGCTGTCGTGCACCATGGCTCCTGTCTGCCGCTACTGCCTTGCTCAAAGACCGCTGCCATTGTTGTCGCTCCTCCTGCTGCCGCTATTTTGACATCACCTCTGCTCGATGTCGTTGCCCTACCGTTTCCACGATGTCGCCCTTCCTCGTTGCCATCGCTGTCGCCTTGCTGTCCAGTAGAGTTTTCTCATCAAATTCCCCAGTTTTCGTCTTTCCGGATTAAGGTAACATATTTGCACTTTGAGAACCCAATCGATAGTTTCTGCTGAGTGATTCGTTGCTCTTTTGCTCGTTGTTTCTGCCATATATGCATGCTGTTTTTAGTTGAAAATATTTCACTTTTGCATGTTTTATGACATTAACTGTTGCGAAAATTTTTTGGGGATTAAGAGATGAATTTTTGAATGGTCTAGCTACTGTTTTGGCGTTATGATTGAAGTAAAAGATCGAACTTTTTGGGAATTCAAGAACGACATCAAAACCTAATTTTCGACAAAAAATCTCAAATTTAGTCCATCTGACCTATCACCATTTCGGTCCGACGTGCTATCTTCGAAAGGCTTTTTTTTAAATTTAGAATAAAGAAAATTTCAAAAAAAAAAAATTGGAAAGCTGACGCGGCTGTGATCTTTTCTTGAATAATTGTTGATTGACATGTTGTCTTGATCTGATTTGCCATATTTCGAAATTTTCTGAAGATTTAGGGAGATAAGGTTTCGTAATCTCATCAAATTCTAAGCAAATAAATCAAGATAACAAAATCTTCAAAATATCTATCATTATGGCCGAAATTTATAAAAAAGGAAAGGGCAAAAATCATAGTCATACATATCTCATCATATCTCACTTACATTAGGATAGTATTTCTTTGCATATATCATGGCCGATTTTTTTTTTAAATAAGACGAGAATCTGCTCATGCATCTTATAGTATGTCATTTATGCATCCCATTAAAATTTGAAAATACCAAAAAATAATAATAAAATATCATTCGCATTTGTATATCACATAGATGCTATGTCACCTTGCCATGTCGTCCATGCATTTTGCCATGTCATATTTTCCATGTCATTCATCTATGCCATGTCATATTTGCCACGTCATTATGCCATATCATTCATCTATGCTACGTTATTTATGCCACGTCATCTTTTATGTCATTGCATGTCGCATGTCATATAGTTGAGTCACATTAGCATTGCATTTAATAAAAAGAAAATAAAAAAAAATCAAGTCACATAATTCTATCAAAAGACCTTTGCGTGAATTTGGTATAGAAAGGGCATTAGTTTATATCAGACTAGTGTAATCAAGTCCCAGAATCCATAATCTCAGGTTCGTAGCAGTAAAATGGTTCTCCCGCTGTTTTACTTAGGTTCTTAATCAACCTACCTGTCACGCTCCAAGCCTGTCAGGCACGCAAAATCCCACCAGGGCCAACTTGTCTCGGTGGTACCCAGGATTCGTCGGCCAATAATTTACAACTTTTAAAAGATACAAACATACGGAAGCGATAAAACTTCTCCACACAATTCAGACTTAAGATGACTCAGGACATAGGGTACGTCTTGTTATAAATACCGACTACAAGTTCAGAGGGTACAACTCTAACTTCAAAATAATATGAAATCCTTAAAGTCACAAAAATATAAATTCATTTCCTATAATTACTTCTTCAAATACCGATCATTGGAAAGCTCAGATTTCCATCGGTTGGGACTTGAAAAAGTTAATCCCACGATGGGATGAGATATAAATCTCATCAAGTTCATCCTAAACCTAGACCAGGCCATTAGTCCTCCCAGATTATGCAATAAAACAACGGACCAAGATTCAAAAACAACACATGACAATGAAACATCAAGGCATCTCGATACGTCTCGCATGACGCAATCACGACTCCAGGACGATCATATCATCAAAACTTTCAATTCCAATGGCCAAGCCCGCGTCAATACGCATCAGGCTAATCAACGTCTCGATTGGCAACCCGCGTTCTGACGCATCAGGATATCAATTCTCTTTTCAATAATTATGCCCGCGTCAATACGCCTCAGGCTCGGTCCGCGTCATTATGCTTCAGACCATCAAATTGTCAAACCCGCATTAAACACATCAGGTTTTCAACTCTCTTTTCAATAGCTATGCCCGCGTCAATACGCCTCAGGCTCGGTCCGTGTCATTATGCCTCAGACCATCAAGTTGACAAACCCGCGTTAAACGCATCAAGTTTTCAATGCCATTCTCGGCCTGTGTCGACACATAATCAATCTCGTCCTGCGTCTCAACGCATCAGGACATTAGCCACCACAATCCCGCGTCTCAACGCATCAGGGTACTAGCCATCACAACCCCGCCTCTCAATGCATCAGGGTACCACAAACTCTTAGGCTCACAAATCAAACTCCCCTCTTAAGGAACTTCATAAACGAGTCCAATTTTTACCAGCCAAGTAATGATTCATTGACATACGAGACGTCAAGGCCAAACGCCCACAAGGTGATATCAAGTACACAGCAAGACAGTCAATCTAATGGTTTGTTCTCTTGTCAACCCATTCATATTTCTCAACAGTCGCCATTCAAGGCCAAATATCACATAGCCATACCAGAACCCATGTCAATCGAATGCACACAACGACAATTTAGCCATGAGAGTTATAATTTCTCATCATCAGGAGTACACATGACTCACACCTCCATTATCTCAGTCGTTCATGAACAATCAATGCAATAGACTCCCAAATTCATCAATATATCATCCAAACACATCTAGTAGTGTCCTAACTTCCTAGCAAAGGTTTAAGAGTCACTTACCTTTCAATTTAATCTGTAAAATTCCCTTCAAGACTCCTCCAAAGATTCGGTTCCCTTGATCCCAAAACAGGACAGCCGTGCGACCTAATCCAAAGTTCGTCAAACGATCAATTTTTCTACTCCAATCACCAATTCACGGAGCACACACCTTATTAACATCTCAATTAACGTTCTAGTATGTCTTAACGATGAATTTAAGGCATGGGGACACCTCCCACAGCCTTCAAAGGGCTCGGTTCATCCAAACCAAAATAGGGCAGAATTCGATTTTGCCCTCTACCACCTTAATCAGTCCATAATTCAACTCTAAACCTTGATTTACCACAAAATCAACTTACTAACATGTTGTTCTAGGAGTTACGAAGTCTCAACGAAGATTTACCACAAAATCAACTTACAGGATGTCCTTGTCTGAATTGAAGGAGTTAAAGTTACAAATGCAAGAGTTGTTGGATAAAGGATTCATTTGACCAAGTGCTTCGCCGTGGGGAGTACCGGTGCTGTTCGTAAAGAAGAAGGACAGATCCTTACGACTATGCATTGACTACCGGTAGCTGAATCAGGTAAAGGTGAAGAACAAGTACCCACTGCCAAGGATTGACGATCTTTTTGATCAATTGCAAGGAGCAACAGTATTCTCGAAGATTGACCTTAGGACAGGGTATCACCAATTGAGGATCAAGAAGGAAGACATACCCAAGACTGCATTCAGGACGAGGTATGGACATTATGAGTTCACGGTGATGCCGTTTGGATTGACGAACGCTCCAGCTGCATTTATGGATCTGATGCATCGAGTATTCAAAGAATTTCTAGACAAGTTAATCATAGTTTTCATTGACGACATCTTAATCTATTCATGGAGCGACGTAGAGCACGAAGAACATTTGAGAATCGTATTGAGGACCCTGAGGGAACATTCGCTGTATGCGAAGCTAAGCAAATGTGAATTTTGGCTGAACATGGTAGCATTTCTAGGTCATGTTGTATCTGGTGAAGGGATTGTAGTGGACCCTGCAAAGATAGAGGCTGTAACCAATTGGCCGAGGCCTACTACGGTCACGAAGGTCAGGAGTTTCTTAGAACTAGCAGGATATTATAGGTGATTCATGGAAAAGTTCTCATCCATAGCCATCCTACTGACACGATTGACGAAGAAGGAAACGAAGTTTGAATGGACTGATAGATGTGAGCAAAGTTTCCAAGAGTTTAAGCATAGACTGACGACCGCGCCAGTACTGACCATTCCATCATGACCGGGAAGATATGAGATTTACAGCGACGCTTCGCTGAAAGGATCGGATTGTGTTTTGATGCAGCACGGCCGGGTAGTGGCTTATGCATCCAGGCAATTGAGGCCGCTCGAAATGAATTACCCGACCCACGACTTGGAGTTAGCAGCAATTGTGTTTGCCTTGAAGATATGGAGACATTATCTTTGTGGCGAGAAGTTTCAAATATATACGGACCACCAAAGTTTGAAGTATTTGTTTTCCTAGAAAGAGCTAAACTTGAGGCAACGCAGGTGGATGGAGCTGTTGAAAGATTATGATTGTGAGATATTATATCATCCTGGGAAAGCAAACAGAGTGGCAGATGCATTAAGTCGAAAGTTGAGTATTGCATGCCTGCTGGTTTGAAGTTGGTCGACGATAGAGGATCTGAGAGATTCTGAATTCAGATTGGAGGTTGATTAGCTATCCAGTTTGATAGCGACTTTGAGGGTGGAACTTGAGGTCCAAGAAGGGATTAAGGCATTACAGTCTACGGACCCAAAGATTTAGAAAGTTATCGAAATGGACGCAACGAAAAGGAAGCCATAATTCCAGGTGTCAGAGGATGGACTTTGGAGGTTCCGAGGATGGTTGTGTGTGCCGAAAGATGAGGGACTTCGAGAAAGAATTATGTCAAAGGCTCATGGAGCAACTACAGTGTCCACCCTGGAAGTACAAAGATGTACTAGAACTTAAGACAACATTATTGGTGGAACGGTATGAAGGTAGACGTGGCAAGATATGTGGCTAAGTGTTTGACTTGCCAGCAAGTAAAGGCGTAGCACTGTAAGCTTGAAGGACTGCTGCAACCGCTGGAGATTCCGGAATGAAAGTGGGAGCACATAACTATGGATTTTGTGATGGGATTTCCGAGGAGACAAAGAGGTCACGACTTGATCTGGGTAGTTATTGATCGATTGACCAAGTCCGCCCACTTCATTCCCTTGCGAAAGGACTTTGCCATGGATAGGTACACAGAACTATACATGAGGCACATAGTCAGATTACACGGAGTGCCAATGACGATCACCTCAGATAGGGATCTGAAGTTCACGGCAAATTTTTGGAAGAGTTTGCAAGAAGCCATGGGGACACGACTTTAATTCAGTACGGCGTATCACCCACAGACTGATGGGCAGTCAGAAAGGACCATCCAGATGCTCGAAGACATGTTGAGAGCGTGCGTTATAGATTTCAAAGGCGGATGGGAAGATCAGTTACACCTGGTAGAGTTCGCGTACAACAATAGCTACCAGCAAAGTATACAGATGCCACCGTTTGAAGCACTCTATGGCAAAGCCTGCAGAACACCGATATGCTGGGACGAAATAGGAGAAAGGAGCATCACGGTCCCCGAATTGGTAGAGCAATCAGTGGAAGCAGTGAAAATCATCCGAGATAGACTGAGGACGGTGCAGAGTCGCTAGAAGAGCTATGCAGACAAGTGGCGCAAGCCTTTAGAGTTTCAAGTGGGCGATCATGTCTTTCTCAAAGTATCGCCAATGAGAGGACTTTCGCGATTCGGAAGGAAAGGAAAGCTGAGCCCAAGATATATAAGCCCTTTTGAGATATTGGAAAGAATTGGAACTTTGGCCTACCGGCTTGCGTTACCGCCAAATCTATCCCAAGTACATAACGTATTCCATGTGTCGATGCTAAGAAAGTACGAACCTGATCCGACACATGTACTGGATTACAAAGCCATAGAGGTGGACGACAGAGTATCCTATAAAGAGAAGCCGATAAGGATCGAGGACCGGAAGGAGCAAATCCTCAGGAATAAGAAGATTCCACTGGTCAAAGTAATGTGGGAGCACCACGGAACAGAAGGAGCCACGTGGGAGAATGAAGAGACGATGAGGCGACAGCACCCCCATTTATTTGAGTAGTCGTGTAATGTAAATTTCGAGGACGAAATTTTTGTAAGGGGGAAGAGTTGTGACATTCTAATTTCCAATCAACTTCAGACTCTGTAATGAGAGGTTTGTACATATCAAGCGATGTATTTCAATTGTATTCCGCTCAAATCTGATCAATTTGAGTAAACTGACCAAAGGGGAAAGGTTAAAGCGAGATGAGATACGTGGGCCTAGGCGACTCAGATAGGAAATGACGCTTTGACCATAAGGATTGTCGAGGGGATATTTAGAACCACCAAAGGCCGATCTAAGAACGATCAAGGATTACTATGCGAGTGTCGTACGATTGGAGCGCGAGTGATGCCGCTTAACCAACGTACGATTTGTAAAATTATCCTAAATCGGACTGTGACGATCGAGATCTTAGGGACTAGCGATAAACCCTCACAATTACATGACAACCAAAGCCGCCATGAATTGACGAGCCCTAAATGTGGTGAAGATCACAGGGTCGATACGCATATAGTCTGCAAAAGCCGCCCGTCAGTTCGGGATAGGCTGGAATCACGTTTGAAGAAGAAACGATCAGAATTGAGTCCTGAAAATCTTTGAAATCGAAAATCAAGAATTCCAACGTCAATTGGATTGGCCATCGCCCTATCGAAGAAGGCAGAAACGAGAAAAACGACGTTCCGAACGTCGGAGGTAAACTGACCATAATGCCCCTCAAGCTTAGGACTTTGTCTTTATAATTCAAGGAAGGGCAAAATGGACATTCTCCCCCCCTAAGCTGCTGAAAATTGAAGGACAATTGATGGCCATCGGATGCCCTTGAGAAGAACAGTTGCCAAGTGTCACAAATCCAGGGGTGTGAGATCAAGTCATCAATTAATGCCACCTACCAATCACTTCAATTTAATCAAAATTTTTGGGGGGATAACCAGCTCTCTCTCTCTCTCCCTCACAAACTTCATTCGGCAGAATTTTCCCAAGAAGAACCGAGAGCAACCTTCTCTTCTTCTTCTCCAGTTTCTGTTCTCGCCGACCAGACCGGAGCTCCCCGTTCGGTCCGTACGACCGCCGTCTCCGACCATCCCTTGCTGTCGGTTGACTACTCAAAGGTAGCCCCACGTCTTTCCGACATCCTCCAACTTAAATCAGGTCATTTGGAGCTCTGTGAAATTCGGGGCAAGCATTCTCCCACGGGTCGACGGATTCTGCTCTAGATTGAGGTAGGTTCGGTTCTGAACTCTTTTGACAGTCGAAAACTTGGAATATTTTGCTCAAATTTGGTTGAGATCAAGTAGACATATAGATGGTTCTGTGGTAAAAATTGAGGATTTTTTTGATAAGATTTTGACCATGAACCACCCTTGTACATTATACCTAGAATCTACCGGTATTCTTTGTTTGGGTGATCCGATGACTTCCGACGACTTTCTGGCAATAACGCGACTTGAAACTCACGGTGAGACTTCCAAACTCTTAGGTCGATATTATAAGAGGTAGAATGGTGTATATTTGATGGATTTGAGATAGATTAAGGCCGGTTGGACCCGGCACGAACAGAACCAAATGGAACCGGTTCAATGCCGGGCCAAACCGGTTCTGTGGAGGGCTGATTAGGCTGGATTTGTATTGTAATTTGGTGTGTATGATGTGTTAAGGTGATGAGGAGTATGTTATAGGTGATTTGGATTGATGAATTGAGGAATTAGACTTGGGATTTTGACAAATCGATTGGTTAACCTAGGTTGCGCGACAAGCCGGCTTTGGGACTTGGATTGGCTGAACCATAGGAGACTCGAGGAGGAGTAATTTGCGTTGTTAAGCGAAGGTAAGAAATTCCATAAACCAAGGCTAGGGGGATTGGACTCGATTGGGTATGTCGAGGACCAATCGGAATGGTTTATGAGAAAATTATCATTGGTAATAGCTTGATGTGTTCTTGGATGCTATTGAATGAGTTCATGATATAGCCTATGCTCCAGTGGTTTGCGTGTTTAGGTGCCATTCGAATTGATTCGCATGCCACGGATTTATGAATCGTATTAGAATGCGTATTAACTATTGAAAAGTGAAATTTGAATTGAAGAATCAAATTGTTTGTTATAACGCGACATGAATTATGATTGTGGCATTACATAGCATGGCCCCGAGGCGTGTGAGACGCGGGGCGAAAGATTGGGACCCTAAGGCGATGTGGTCGCGGGGTGGATGATGACTAGGTAGCGCTCTGATGCGACGAAGTCACGGGGTTGAGATAACCACAGTCCTGATGCGATATAATCGCGGGACAGAATATGAGATCATAAACCTCCCTAGAAATTGAATCGGGGCCTAGTGTTTTTACGCGGACCGAGCCTGATGCGATTTAATCGCGGGCTAGAGAATGAGGCAGGCAGAGGTTGATTGATGTGGTGAAGTGACAAGCTGAGCATATACGTGCATTTGTGTGTGACATGAGAATATAAAATGCATGTCTGTCCTCTATGCATTATTGTTTATTGAATTAAGACTGTCATATCCGCGTGAATTCATGAGTTAGATCGGTTGAGTGACTTGACTGCCTGAGTAGACGGTCAACCTGACCTAGGTTAGGTTTTTCTTACTGAGATGTGTATCTCACCCTTTTTAGGGAAACCTTACTTTATAGATCCTAGGCAGCAGCGATGTGGCCTATCAGATTTGTGGACCCGAAGGAAATGACGACCTATTTTGATGAGTTCCCGGACAGGCAGGGGAACGTCTATGTTAAGAAGTGTACTGTCGTATGGGTCGACGAGGGTAAACCTGAATGGAAGTCTCACAGGTTTGAGGCGTGGTTCTAGAGGGAAGAGGACACATAGACCAGGCCGCTGAAGCCCAACGAGGTACCACCGGGCGTCATACCCGACTGGTGCCAGACCATAGCGGAGCAGGAGATGCCCGAGGGTTCGGTAGTAGGGTCTAGGAATGGACCGGACCGGACACCGACCCTAGAGGATACCGAGGAGCTGGAGCAGGAGGAGGTTATAGTATTGGAGGTGTCCAAGGGTGATTTCGCTGAGCCGTCGCAGGAGGTGACTATGGAGGATTCAGTTGAGGTCCTGTCGGAGACTTTCTCTTAGTACGAGCCGTGAGAGGAGAGCGAGGACACCGGAGATTCCAGCAGCTCTTTCTAGGCGACTCCGGACGTCGATCTAACTTTTGACTGACGACCTGACCTCATCCTTGATGGATTTTGTGGATACCTTTTTGGCATGCTTACCCGTCGCCCCTGATGTTTAGCGGATTTAGTAGTTATTAGTCTGTAGATGATGATGTACGGCTTTCTTGATGCTGTCCATGTCCTACTTAGTTTGTATATTCATATCGTACGGGAATTTGTTGGGAATCGTTTTCGTATGCTTAATGTAAATTATTTTATCTCTCGACCTATCTTTATATATAGGTGGATCCTTGGGACCGTTGAGAGATTGTTGTTGCTTTACTTACAGGGATGATTACGTGCTTGCGATGAGTCGCGGGGCGTGACCATATAATATGTCTATGGAAAGATAAGACAATAAGCTTTCATTTGGCGGTGGTTTTACCTCGATCCGGTATCGGACGAAGAAGATATGACCGAAATAGTGGTACGGTCGAGACTGGTCAGCTGAGAGCTCTCGGATTCAAAACTGACTAGCCTGACCTTTGCTCCTTCGAACGGCTCTACGGGACAAATGGGCTTTAAGAGAAAGATAGTCGCATGAAATTTCGACGAGGAAGCAATATCCCCAAGGAAATAAATAGAGGCTGGAGTCGACATAGCCTTTGTACCAGATTCCCATAAACCCAAGGTGTTCGCTAATCCCTATCAGGCTAAAGGAGGACCATCGTGGTCAATGTCTAAAGGATAAGAGCCTAGGAAGAGGCAGCCTCAGAAGCAGTTTTCTCAACTTCCCAAATTGTTATCCAAGTTACTCCCGATGTTATTAGAGCAACACTAGGTGGCAAAGGAACCTTCCAGAGTGAATCCGGTGAAATATATTGGTTTTGATTAAAACCAAACGTATACCTATCATATGGGTGAAAGAGGACACAATGTATATATTTGCTATATCCTTAAGCTGAAGGTTCAAGCTCTCATTGACTATCAAATTTTGAAATTCGATGATGTGGCTCCAAACGCGCAAGAGAATCCACTCCCTAATCATTAAGCAATTGGCGCAATATTCGTCGACGGAAAAGAAAACCACTTTAAGCTGAAGGTGAATGTACCTAAACTAATCAATATTCTAGCTATCGCTTCGTCGTATCCAAAAAAAGGAGAAGTGTTGGCTGAAAGAAAGAAGGTATGTATTGCCAAGATGATGAGCCTAGGGATAATATCGAGCGTTGCTGGTAGAGAGTTTGAAGGAATTAAGGCCTCAGTGAACTTAGAATGGAACCAGTTTGTGGTTGAAACATAGCGAGAAAATATGTAGAATGTCCCGCACGAAAATCTGGTAGGCAACGTAGAGTTGATTACCGAACCGGAAGAAGAGCTTGACGAAGACGAACTGAAAGCTACCAAGCAGAGTCTGGCCGATCGTAGATTTGTAACTAAAGTGCTAGAGAAGGGCGAGGTTGTAGATAATTTGGGCGAGGATTCTGGAGGATACAACTTAAAAGTAAAGTATTCTGCTCCTTCTAGTTTTTTCCAGAGAATGGAGGCTATTATTCCTGATGGGTGGGGAGGTATGGATGATCCTGTTCAACCAGAGGTCCAAGAGGATGTGATAAAGCCTTTTGTAGAAGAACTTGAATCATCACTCAACCAAGTGATATCGGAACATTTCCTACGCATAGAAGAGCAAGTCAATGATCTCTCGTGGGAAATGGAAGATGTGTCATTTAGATTGGCAACATGTGGTCATCCTCAGACTACAGATAACAAGCTTGATACAGGGCAATGCGTTAGGATGGATAAGTTAATAGCCCAGTGGCAAAGCTTAACTGAACTATTCAAGAGAGTAAGAAGACACTTGAAGTTTGCAATGTCAACTGAGTTAAGAGATGCTGATAAATACCACCATTCGGAATATAAAAACTTCTCAGAAGGCTTTGGCAATACTGTGGCAATGATTGAAATTGCTTCGACTATAGTAATCAAACTGGATGAGCTTGACAGCCTAAGCTAAGAAGATTATTATCCGGTTAAATCTATTGTGATTAGCTTACCAAGAGATGAAACTGATGATGAATCTGAACCGAAAGCATCTCGCCTGGCAACAGTAACCATACAAATCCCACCAGTATAAAGTTATGACTTTAGGACGGTTCATTGGGACTATGAAACGGGAGAAGTAGATATCGTGATAAGGTCCGGACGATTTTACGCCCTAAGGGAAGGTGAATCTGAAAAGAAGGAAGTTTCGAAGGAAGATACGGAAAAGCTCCTATCCATCGTTAAAACCAGCGAATTCGAGGTAATAGAGCAGTTAAGGAAAATGCCAGCCCAAATATCTCTGTTAGATTTGTTCATCAACTGGGAGAAGCATAAGGATGTGCTGCTAAATGTACTAAATGAAGTACGTGTCCCCGAAACCATCAATGACATACAGTTGGGAGACTTTGTAGGGGCAATCCTTCTTAAGGATCGATTGAGTTTCTCAGATGAAGATTTCCCTATGGAAGGAAGGGGGCACAACAATGCCTTATACATCACAATACACTGTAATGGGAAGAGAGTAGCACACGTGCTAATCGACAACGGATCTGCTTTTAACATCTCTCCACTAGCTACATTAAGGAGTTTGGGCATCAAAGAGGAAATGATTCGAACTTCCAAGGCGGCTGTTAGAGCCTTTGATGGGATGAGAAAAATAGTGGTAGGCGAAATCGAGTTGGATGTGTTCATTGGCCCAACCAAATTCTCCATAAACTTTCACGAAATGGATTTGTCAAGCGCATTTGGATTCATGTTAGGGAGGCCCTAGATCACATTGCTGGAGCCGTGCCTTCAAGTCTACATCAGAAAGTGCGATTCGTAATTGATGAGAAAGTGGTTACCGTCCACAGAGAAGTTGATCTCTTTGTGTATCAAAATAGCGCTATTACCTACATTGAGCCAGAAGTTAAGCAAGAAGCGAGCTACCTTTCCCTAGAGCTGGTAGCAGTGATCCACACTCTTGTGGGGGCAAAACTGAAAACCCCTTTTATCTTTGAAGCTAATCTTTTACCGGCTAAGATGCTGCTAGCGTATGGATTCAACCCAGGGAAAGGTCAGGGCAAACATGGTCAAGGAATCAGTACTCCTCTGTAGTTAAAATCCAACAAGCACAAGATAGGCTTGGGATATCAGGACACTCGTATTGATGGTTCTACCTCTAAGACAATAGGCCGAGGCCGAGAAAGGAGCCGTGGACTCCATGGACGCCCAAGAAACATAAGGATTCCTTCATTGGTTCTTTAGCTTGGAAAGGAAAATCTAAGATGTTCAACAGCCTTTTGAACGAGTATTTCAGCAAAGATTCTAAGTGGTTGTCAGAAGAAGGGATAATTCCGCCAGCGAAACCAGATGTAGCAAACCATTTTTTGGCTGATGATTCTGTGAACGTCATCATAGAGTGGCTTGATGATAAAGCCACTACTTCTGAGTAACGAAACATCTCCCTCGCTTTTAATATTGCATTTAAATTCCTATATTTCTTGTCACTTTTCATTTTTGTGTTTGAAGTAAATGTAGGAAAATGTCTTTGGATCTCCGACCGTTGGTCCAAATAGCATAACTTGTAACGCGCTCTATTTTTGCATTCAATAAAACACACGAGTTTTATTAAGGATATATGAGACTACAAATCAGCCCAATGATGATACTAGCCTTCCATTGGAGAAGCTTGAGGCCTGATTTACCATATGATTCCTGATTTTCAGAAGATTTTCGAGGAACAAGGATGTCTAAGGATATGAGGACTAGTTCCATTTATGCCTGCACTTATTTTGAAATCTCTTTTGAAAAGATCTTTCACACTCATGCATCACATTTTTATATGAAATAGCGACTAACAATTCTCATGGCATTTCAGGCATATCATCTCAAACATGCATATTAGGTTATTGTGCGAACCGGATTATCAAGATGATTACTCCTACGATATTGAGGAAGACGCAAATGAAGGTTATGCAACTATCCGTAGAGATTGGAGTGCCTTCGAAAATTCGACACCTCCTACTTCAAAAGAGCCAATAGTCATTAATTTGGGTGATGTTGTAGATATCAAAGAAGTCAAAATTGGTGGACATCTATCCCAAGCTGAAAGGCTCATATTTATGGAATTACTTAAATAGTATCAAGATATCTTTGCGTGGTCAAACGATGATATGTCGAGTTTGGATCCTAGAATCGTGGAACATGCATTACCCATAGATCCTAGTGTCAAGCCGGTAAGGTAAGGCAGCAGACGGATGAGAGCTAAGTTAAAAAATAGAATTAAAGAAGAAGTGATGAAACTTCTTAAAGTGGGCTTTATTGAAGCTATCCCTTACTCGGATTGGATTGCGAACATAGTCGCCGTCATGAAAAAGGATGGCAAAGTCCGGATCTATGTGATTATCGAGACTTGAATAGAGCAAGCCCAAAAGATGATTTTCCACTTTCCTATATCGATGTACTGGTAGATAGCACGGCAGGGTACAAATTATTCTCATTCATGGATAGATTCTCCGAATATAATCGGATCCTCACGAAACAGGAGGACAAGTCGAAAACTGCATTTACCACCCCTTGGAGAAATTTTTGTTATAAGATTATGCCTTCTGGACTAAAGAATGTTGGGGCAACTTATCAGAAGGCGATGGTCACCCTATTTCATGACATGATCCACAAGGAGATCGAGGTATATGTAGATGATATGATCGCCAAGTCCAAGAAAGGACATGATCACATTCAAGTGTTAAGGAAGCTGTTTGAGCGACTCCAAAAATACAAATTGAGGCTGAACCCTAACAAATGTATGTTCGGGGCAAAATCTAGGAAACTCATCGGATTCATGGTCAGTAGTAGAGGTATTGAAATTGACCGTTCGAAAATTCGAGCTATTCATGACTTAGCAACTCCTCGACTGTGAGAGAAGTAAGAAGTCTTCTAGGGAGATTAAACTACATCACCTGATTCATCAATCAATTATCGAATATGGCTAAACCGATTTTCAAACTGCTCAAGAAGGGCGCGAAAGTGACTTGGGATGCAGAATGTAGTCAGGCATTCCAAAAGATCAAAACCTATCTAGTCACTCCGCCAGTACTTGTGCCACCCATCCCAGGTCACCCCTTGACCTTGTATTTGACTATACATCAAGAATCTTTAGGAGCCTTACTTGCTCAAACAAGCCCTGTGGATGGTAAGGAAAGAGCCATTTACTATTTGAGTAAGAAATTTACCTCATCCGAAGTAAATTATGTGCCTGTTGAGAAGGCCTGTGTAGCAACAATGTGGGTGCTTCGCAGATTGAGGCAGTATACCTTACACCACCATATTCATCTGGTGACAGAAAATGATCCTATCAAATATCTATTGGAGAAACCCGTTTTGATTGGAAAATTAGCAAAATGACAAGTGATGTTGTATAAATTTGACATCAGGAGCTCTCCACAAAAGTCTGTGAAAGGGAGAGCCATAGCTGATATGTTGACAAAAAACACTCAAAATTGCATATCTTCCGAACAGACAAAAGCGAAAGATCAAGTTTTGAATTTGACAGAAGAAAAATGGATCATGTATTTCGATGGTGTCGTTAATCTATCGAGAGTTGGCACAGGTGCAGTGCTAATATCCCCCGATGGTTAACATTATCATGTTGCAGCAAAATTGACTTTCCTTTGAACCAATAATATTTCATAATACGAGGCATGCATTCTAGACTTACAGTTGGCCATCTCCATGGAGGTACCTAAGCTGCAGGTTTATGGAGATTCTATGCTCATTATTTTTCAGTCATAGAGAGAGTGGAAAACAAATGACGCAAAACTCATCCCTTATTATGAGTACCTGGAAGAGTTGACACTTAATTTCGAAGATGTGTCATTTGAATACATGCCAAGAGCGCAGAACCAGTTCGCAGACGCGTTGGCCATGTTGGCCTCAATGCTCTAATGGATTAGAAAAACGAGTATTTTGGAAAATAAAAATATTGATATGGCAAAGCATGATATTTGACCAAACATGGCATTCTAGTATTTCCAAATCGACTCAACTTAGTCATAAATCATGATAAAAGCTAAGCTTCACACAATGGTAGTGTTTTCAATCAATTAAACACTTGAGGTAAGTTAAAACTCATGAGGCAATTTCATTCTTGAGGCTCCATTAATAAAATCATTTCATTTCCGCCCATCATGGGCCACGAGATGATGACTCTCGACGCACAATTCAATCGAGATGATTCGGTCAATGTGATGACTTTCGCATGCGAGATGATTCGGTCACTATAATGACTCTTCGCCATTGAGATGATTTGGTCGACTATAGGACTCTTGCATCCGGACCTAGAGATGATTTGGTCACCATACGACTCTCAATTCTTACAGCCTTCAAGATGATTCGATCATTATGGGACTCTCTAACCGCATGACCTCGTCAGGTCAAATGGGAGTGACTTCCTCCCAGGCTCAATCGATTGGACATCAATATAAAGTATCCAATCATAAATTAGCCTCAATTTTTATTTAAAAATAAACTCATGCAATTCAAGCAAAGCCGTGGACGCTTATACAATCCAAACAAAGCCTCTGACAATTCAATGAACACGACCATTTCATAAACTCGAACTTGGTATTCCTTTCGATAAAAATTTCGGACTCATCAAATTAAATTGATCAATTGGCCATTAAAGCACTCACCTGTGATCAAATAAGTCTCTTCAAGCATTCGATTTTAGTCAAAAACAAGTCAAGGACCACAATATCTCAAATCTTGACAGATTTGGACTCCCTTGCACCTCTCACGAAATCAGTCTATAAAACCATTCAAATCAAGTTCAAACTTCGTCTACTAGTAACCTAACATCCTAGGGAAGGTTTAGGATAAACTTACCTTGAGCTTAGACCAAGCAATTTCACGAAACGGGCGACACAAGGTTGCAGTACCAAGCTATCCAAAAAGGCAAATTCGTCCTCTCAGAAGTCTATGCAAGAACTAACCACTAAACTTCATCAAAATTACTCCAAACCTCAACCAAAGATCATGCCAAGATATGATTGAGGGACCACTTACCACTTGTTCCAAGTAAACTCAATCCCTAAATCACCCTCAAGAGTTACGGTTCTGACAGGGAATCGCAATATGTTCGGTTCAAGCGGAAATGCCACAAACAACCATCACTAAACTTCAACCATCCATTTCTTAACACACGAAGTTGTGGTTGAGAGTCGACTTACCAAGGATTAAGCAAGCAAAAATGGTCCAAGGAGGGCAGCAAGTCTACAGTTTGGTCTGGACAGACCAAGGATCAGCCCATATAATCAAGGATCAACCCATATAATCCACTAAAACTCAATCTTAAGCTCATGTTTAAATTGCTAAACATCATAACTAAGCTTAGAAAGTGTCTTGCCAAGAAACCAAGTCAAAATGAGCTCCCAAATGAGCTCAAGGCGTCCTCGAGTTCAGATCGGGTCAGGCAGTGACCTTTGTTGCTTCCGATGGCTCTACGGGACAAACGGCTTGGCGGATGGAGGCGCATGATAGCTCTTTCGAATGGTAAGAGGATAAGCTTTCCAATGGTGGGTAGCTCATTGGCAGCCGATGTGACATTCTGAATTTTTCGCCATTTTGAGATTGTTGAATATGAATGTACCTTTCGATGTATTTCAATTTTGTCTAGCTCAGATCTGATCAATCTTGAGTAAACTAACTAAAAGGGAAAGGCTGACGCATAACAAGGTACGTGGATCTAGAAAACTCGAAAAAAGAAATGACGCTTTGATCATAAAGATTGTCAAGGGAACATTTAGAGCCAATGAGACCGATCAGATAACGATTAAGGAATACAATGCTAGCGTAATATGATTGGATCGCGGGTGAAGTCGCTTAACCAATGTATAATTTGTAAATTTTCCTAAATCGAGCTATGACAATTGAAGTCGTCGGAACTAGCGATGAACCCTCGCAATTACATGACAACCAAAGTTGTCATAACTTGAGTTATCCTCAGTGTGATGAGAATCACATAGTCAATACACGTAATGTTTGCAAAAGCCGTCCGTTAGTTCGAAACAAACTGGAATTACAATCGACGGACAAATGATCATGAAATGGAAGCTCAAAATTGGAAATTGGAAATAGAGAATTCCAATTCTAGATAGGAATTTGACAATGTCTCGCCAAATGGTAATTTCGAATTGGAAAAGCGAAGTTTGGACTGAAAGTGCAAAATAACTATTTAGCCCCTCGACCATTGACCCTTGCCTTAAGAAATTATGAAGGATAAAACGGTCATTCCCTCACACCTATATGGCTGCCGAAATTGCTATATACAAGGGTCAAAGAATTGAGTCAAAGTTGGAGATGTATTATTGGACCTTGCCACATGTCAAGCAAGGAGACCCTCAAGCATTAATGACCTCACCTAACCATGTCTTATAAATTTTAGGCCAATTATATGTGTGAGACAAGTAGAATGAAGGCCTCATCAGCTCTGCATACCATATCTCTCACGTTCATCACCTCTTCCTCCCCATTTTGCCAAAATCAAAATTGCCCCAGAAAAACTAATTCTGTCCCTTCTGTTCGGTGAGCTCAAACAAGCCTTCTCGGTGGCCGTTTGAGGTACTTCGACTTCCAGAGGTAAGATCTATATTTTCTTGACAAGCTCCAATTGGAATTTCTTCATTTGGATAAGTAGTTTTATCAGTATGAGTCCGAGACTAAAGTTGGATAAAATATGCGCGAGCTGGGAGAAGGTCACCATCTACCCTCTTAGAAATTCCAAATGACCAAAAACTTTTTAGGAGAGCTTCATAACATCTAGCATTATGTTCAGACGGTTTATGGCTACAAGTAGATGATGTTAACTTTGGTTTTCATGGCTGAACATTAACGGTAAAATCTGGATAGATTCTGACCAAGAGGAGCTTGGGCTATTTTAGCGTCTTTGGGGTGTCAACCGACTCCAAATCTCTTGGTGAGCCTTCCAAACTTGTAAATGAAGGTCTTGGAATGTTGTTTGTGCAAAGAGTGAGGCTTGAGATTGAAGTATGGCTCGATTGAGTGGTTAGAACCCAAAATCGGTTCTGTTTAGATGATATATACATGATGGCCGGTTCTGTTTAAGGACTAATTGAGGGATATTTGGACTTTAATTGACATATAATTTATTGTATGATGTCATGTGAAGTGTCAATGGGAAATGTGAGAAGTGAATTGAGGTTTAAAGGTGATTTAAGGGCTAATTGGTACATGGAACTTTGAGATGTATATTCTGCCCTTTAAATTGTAGCATGAACCGAGTAAATAGAGGATTAATGGAGGTGTTGTCATGTATTCGACCAATTTATAAGGCATCCTGAGTTGCCATTTGTTTGGTGGTTGAGAGAATGGTTTATCGAAAGTGAAAGTCGATTGTTTCTAATCCGAAATTAGGTGGATTTTGACTAAAAATTGATAAACTTCCTAGGACGGCACGTGGTTCTCGTTTGGTTGTGATCTTGTGGATCGAGGAGGCTCGTTTGGTGTGGATTTTGCTGATTAATCACTGTAAGTGGTTCCTAAACACTTACTTGAACCCTAGGACACTACTGGAAAGTTGTTTTGTCTAGCGCGATTGTGTGATAAAAGCATGGTAATTGATAGCATTTTATTAAATCGGTCGTGGGCCCTGGCGATGATTAGTGATAACATCACGGCCGTGGGCCTTAGCGATGAGTAGTGATGACATCGCGGCCGTGGGCCCTAGCGATACTTTGGCTTTGAGCCCTATGAAACTATATCACGGCTTTGAGCCCTGGTGATACATCGTGGCCGTGGGCCTTAGCAATACGACATGGCCTTGGGCCCTGGCGATACATCGCGGCCGTGGGCCCTGGCGATGACTAAATGTGATTTTAGGCTAATGTGTGAAGCTTGGATCCTATGGCGTATGGTGTGTTTGATAATGATTTGATATGCCAGTTGTTCTATGACGAATGATGTTGAATCGCCATATGCCATTGCTTGTTGATTTCCCTACATTATCTACATTTTGTTTTATCTGGTGAGACTAGTGGTTTAGTTTAGGTTGGGTTTCACTTGCTGAGACGTCGATTTCACCCCTTAGTGGGATAAACTTTTCAGACCCTAAACCCTAGCCATACTGCCAATTCGCCTAGGCGATCGAAAGGAGAGGATCGTCGATTTTGATTAGTTTCCCTACGGAAAGGTATTGCCTATATCAGGAAGCGCACGATAGTCTGGGTAGACGAAGGGAAGCCGGAATTGCAACCCAATCGCTTTGAAGCCTGGTTTCGTCAGGTGGAAGACAGCAGCTTGATGGGACCCCTGCTGCTAGAGGATGTTCTGTGGGAGGTGATTCCAACTTGGTGCCATTCGTCCCTACCCGGCATAGAAGTGGACAACCCAGCATTTGTGGAAGGTTCCAGAAATATACCTGAAGTGCCGAAGTCTCCTTTGTCCTTTGCTAAGTACATGAACTATGTAGAGATTTTTGCTGACGCTATCGAGGCCACTGACGAAGAAGAGGAAGTAGAAGAAGAAGAAGAAGAAGAAGAAGAAGAAGAAGAAGCTAAGAAAGACACCGAAGAGCCTTCAGAGAATGTGCAATCCGAGACTTTTTTAGAGTAGACCTAGATGCTGAGGGGGACGATGGAAGAGATGATTCAAGTTGTTCTCATGACAAGTCTAAATGAAGGGGGATAGGCGATCGGGGAACAATTTTGGTATTGGGCTTTAGGAAAGGTTTAGTAGTAGCCTTTGAACCTTGAGCCTTAGTTCCGTTTCTACCCAGGGTGTGCGGCTTTATAATTTTTGTCTTTTCCCTTCCACTGTTTGTAATGAATGTTTCTACTATGTATAAATGGTGTGCTTTTGAATTTTTCCAAAACTCCCTTTTCTTTTCTTTTTTTTATTTTCTATGTACGGAGATGCTCGCTTTCGTTTGTGCATTTCATATCATACTAGGCCGTTTGAGGTTCCTGGGTATATGATTGGCCTGAGGCAGATGTAATGGACTCCAAGGGGACGCGGGGCGTTGCATTCACGTTTGAGTGGTACCAGAGCAAGTTAACAGCAGGTTACCAAGAATACAGTCGATTGAGGATTGGAGTAATACAACATAAAGGAATTTGGAAGAGTTGGGCTAGTAAGACCATAGGGGGAGTAGTTAGAGTCAAGCATGAATGCATGGCATATGAATGGCGCATGTGATTGTCACCTTGACATGGCATGGTTGTTGTAGACCTATGAGGGGTCGAGTTTTGCACTTATTAAGTTGTTGTGGATGTGGATTGAATGAGTAAGTTATACCTCTTATTGTACCAAGTTGCAGATGAGTCTAGACTTGAGGTATGGTTGATGTGCTTGTGAGAATGCCTGAGTGATTGGCTGCTGTTATATGATTGCTATTTTGTTGAGTAGCGTAGAAGTAATGAGACATGAGTAAGTGAATTGGATCTCTAATTTTGTGGTGGAATTATGGTGACTCAAGTGAGTCAAGTTGAACAAGTATGAGTAATCGACCTGGAAGGCTGAGAAGTGGAGCTTCGAGCTCCAGAGGTCCAGTGGCCGAGGATCCAATAATGAAAGGAGTCCTGAGGGCCTTGGAACAGATTGTCGAGCTTATGGGAAATGAAGCTCAGGATAGAGCGGCCGTTGCTCTTAGGCAAGCGGAAGATAGAGCTAAGATCATAGCTCAGACTGCTGAAGCCGCGGTGGCCGCTGTGAATATGACAAAAGGAAATAATGCTCAGGGAGCTGAAGCTGGGAATGCTCAAGGGAATGTCAATGCTGACAGACCAATGGGTTAGTTGGTCGAGTAGTTTATTAAACTGAAACCGATCCAGTTTGATGGTACTGGAGATCCTGAGTTGGCTCCAAGGTGGATTGAGAAGCTCGAAAAGGCTTTTGAAGTGTTGAGATGTACAGATGAAGGTGTTTCTAGCTGTGTATCAGCTAGAGGAAACTGCGCATGATTGGTAGAGTGCCTCGAAGGGATGAGTATTTCCTGTAGGTACAGCTTTGACTTGGGCTGCCTTCACTACTGCTTTTAATGATTAGTATTTTTCTAAGACGGCACGTGAAATGAAACGACTGGAATTTCAGCAGGTGCGACAGAATCAACTGACGGTGGATCAGTATGGAGCTGAGTTTGCGAGATTGTCTAGGTATGAACCAAGGTCAATTAAGGATCCACTTGAGAAAGCGCAAACGTTTCGAGATGGTCTGAGACCGGAGATTCGCAGTAGGATCATAACTATGAATTTGAGAACGTATGGAGAGATTTATGAGAGAAGCCAAATGATTGAAAGAGATATCAAGGAAAGGGGTGTTGCTTCTGGATCACGATTTACTTCTCTGAGAGATAATCGGCTGTTGGGCAAGAGGCCGATGATGAGTAATAGACGTTTTGTTCCTCCTGTTCGAAATAATATTGTGAAACCTCTATTTCAGTTGAGTTGGAATTGTCATATCTGTGGGCGAAGGCATGGAAGTGGACCTTGCCCAAGGCAGTCATGAGCATGTTATAGGTGTGGTCAACTGGGCCACCAGGCGAAAAATTGTCCAGGCCATCGAGTTCAAGGACAGAAACCACAAACTGGACAACTAACTGTAGCTTCGTAGAACGACCAGAACCGACCACCTGCTCAGGGAAGATTGTACGCTGTGGCACCTAGAGAGGCGGAAGAAGCGCTTGGCGTGGTCACAGGTACGATCTATTTATGTGATCAGGCTGCTTATGCATTATTTGATCTTGGAGTGTCACATTCCTTTATATCTGCTCGGTTTACTGATCTAGTGGGAGTAGAGTTGAAATCGTTGAATGTGCTACTGCATGTTGCTACACCATTAAAAGACATTGTGCTAGTTTCGCTAGGCTGTGTGGATTATAAAATAGTGATTGGTGGTAGTGAAGAAAGGATAGATTTGGTTGTGTTACCAATGTATGATTTTGATGTGATTATTGACACGGATTGGCTGATAAAGCAAAAGGCTGTAGTGGATTATGGTAAGAGGGTAATTTAGTTTTATTCGAAAGGTCGGTCTAGCTTTGAATTTGCAGGAAGTCAAGGAGGAACCTCGATTCCTTTGATTTCGTCACTTGAAGCGATGAAATTGTTGAATGAAGGATGTCAAGCTTATTTGGCTGTTGCGGTAGAAACAACGGCGGAGGAGTCAAAGCTGAATAGTATAGCCGTGGTACGTGAGTTTCCTAATGTCTTTCCTAAGGAATTGCCAGGATTATCACTTGAGAGAGAAATTGAGTTTGTGATAGAGTTGGCACCTGGAATGGAGCCAATCTCAAAGGCACTATATAGGATGTCCTTGTCTGAGTTGAAAGAATTAAAAGTACAGATATAGGAACTACTGGATAAGGGATTCATTAGACCGAGCGCATCGCCATGGGGAGCGCCGATGCTGTTTGTGAGAAAGAAAGATGGATCCTTGCGTTTGTGTATAGATTACAGACAGTTGAATCAAGTGACCATCAAGAACAAGTATCCCTTGTCAATGATAGATGATTTGTTTGATCAGCTATAGGGAGCGTCTGTATTTTCTAAAATAGACTTGAGGACTGGTTATCACCAGCTGAGGATTAAGAAGGAGGATATACCAAAGACTGCTTTCAGAACGAGATGTGGGCATTACGAGTTTACAATTATGCCTTTTGGTTTGACTAACGCTCCTGCTGCATTCATGGATTTGATGTATCGAGTATTTAAGGAGTACTTGGATCGGTTTGCCATTGTTTTTATAGATGACATCTTGATTTATTCGAAGAGTAATGAAGAACATGAGGAACTTCTTAGGGTAGTTCTGCAGACCCTGAGAGAGCATTCGCTTTATGCCAAATTTAGTAAATGCGAATTTTGGTTGAGTAAAGTAGCTTTCCTCGGTCATGTGATTTCTGGAGAAGGAATTTCGGTAGATCCTTCAAAGATTGAGGCAGTGATGAAATGGCCTAGACTTACGACAGTTACTGAGATTAGAAGTTTTCTGGGATTAGCAGGTTATTATAGACGATTTATGGAGAAGTTTTCGTCTATAGCTACTCTATTAACGAGGCTAACCATAAAGGACGTGAAGTTCGAGTGGACTGATAAGTGTGAAAGCAGTTTCGAAGAATTTAAGCACTGATTAACAACCGCACCAGTATTAACCATTCATTCTGGACTTGGAGGTTATGAGATATATAGGGATGCTTCGCTAAAAGGATTAGGGTGCATGTTGATGCAACATGGAAAAGTGGTTGCTTATGCCTCACGACAACTAAGACCTCATAAGACGAATTATCCGACGCATGATTTGGAGCTAGCTGCCATCATCTTCGCTCTAAAGATATGGAGACACTATTTATGTGGAGAGAGATTTCAGATTTATACAGATCATCAAAGCTTGAAGTATCTAATTTCGCAGAAAGAATTGAATATGAGACAGCATCGATGGATTGAATTACTCAAGGATTATGATTGTGAGATTCTGTATCATCCTAAAAAGACGAATAGAGTTGTGGATGCACTTAGTCGGAAATCAAGCATTGCGCTCTTATTGGTTAAAGGATCGTCTTTGTTAGAGGAGTTGACAGATTCTGAGTTGTGGAAGTTTGCCTACTGTTAAGTTTAATGGCAACCTTGAGGATTGAGCCTGAAATCTAAGAAAGAGTAAAAAGCCTTGCAATTTACGGATCTAGAGATTCAAAAGATTCTTGAGATTGACGCAACAAAAAGGAAAGCTGAGTTTCAAGTGTCTAAAGATGGAATTTTGAAATTTCGAGGACATCTATGTGTACCCAGTGATGAGGAACTTAAAGAAAGGATTTTGTCAGAAGTTCATAGGAGCATTTACAGTATTCATCCAGGTAGCACTAAGATATATCAGAATCTACAGCAACACTACTGGTGGAACGGAATGAAGGTAGATGTAGCTAAGCATGTGGCGAAATGTTTAACATGTCAACAGGTAAAAGCTCAGCATTACAAGCCTGGAGGATTGCTACAACCTCTAGAAATTCTTGAGTGGAAATGAGAACATGTGACAATAGATTTTGTGATGGGCTTGCCAAGGAGTTAGAAAGGCCATGACTCAATATGGGTAATTGTAGATAGATTGACAAAGTCGGCACATTTTATACCTGTACGAAAGGATTTTGCAATGGATAAGTACGCAGAGTTATATATGCATCAGATTGTACGATTGCATGGGTCCCAGTTACGATCACGTCGGATCAAGATCCTAAGTTTACAACAAATTTTTGGAAGAGTCTGCTGGAAGTTTTGAGAATGAGATTGCAATTCACTATGGCGTATCATCCACAGACTGATGGATAGTCAGAAAGAACAATTCAAACACTCGAGGACATGTTGCGAGCCTGTGTCATAGACTTCAAAGGTGGATGGGAGGACCAACTGCATTTGGTGGAGTTTGCGTATAATAACAGTTACCAGCAAAGCATTGGTATGGCACCGTTCGAAGCACTTTATGGTCGAGCTTGCAGAATGCCTGTATGTTGGGATGAAGTTGGAGAAAGGAGTATAACAAGCCTAGAATTAGTGGAACAGTCTAATGAGGCGATTAAAGTCATTAGAGAAAGGCTGAGAACGGCACAAAGTCGACAGAAGAGTTATGCTGATAAAAGACGCAAACCATTGGAATTTTAAGTTGGTGACCATGTTTTCCTGAAGGTATCACCGATGCGTGGCTTATCTCGATTTAGGAAAAAAGGGAAAATTGAGTCCGAGGTACGTAGGTCCTTTTGAAATATTGGAGCGAATTGAAACTTTGGCCCACAGACTCGCTTTGTCGCCAAACTTATCACAAGTACACAATGTATTTCATGCGTCAATGCTGAGGAAGTACGAACCAGACTCGACTCATGTTTTGGATTTTGAAACCATCGAGGTTGATGACAAGGTGTCATATGTGGAAAAGCCCATGAGAATCGAGGATCGAAAGGAACAAGTCTTAAGGAATAAGATGATTCCATTAGTCAAAGTGATTTGGCAGCATCACGGGACTGGAGGAGCAACATGGGAAAGCGAAGAAGCTATGAGAGGTCAATACCCCCATTTGTTTACTTAAGTTGAGTTTATTGTAAATTTCAAGGATGAAATTTCTGTAAGGGGGAAGAATTGTGACATTCTGAATTTCCTGCCATTTTGAGGCTGTTGAATGTGAATGTACCTTTCGATGTATTTCAGTTTTGTCTCGCTCAAATCTGATCAATCTTGAGTAAACTGACCAAAAGTATGCATAACAAGGTACGGACCTAGAAAACTCGAAAAAGGAAATGACACTTTGACCATAAGGATTGTCGAGGGAATATTTAGAGCCAATGAGGCCGATCAGATAACGATTAAGGAATACAATGCTAGCGTTAAAGATTGGATCGCGGGTGAAGAAGCTTAACCAATGTATAATTTGCAAATTTTCATAAATCGAGCTATGACGACTGAAGCCGTCGGAACTAGCGATGAACCTCGCAATTAACCAAAGCTGTCATAACTTGAGTTATCCTCAGTATGATGAGAATCACAGAGTCGATACGCGTAATGTTTGCAAAAGCAGCTCGTTAGTTCGAAACAAACTGGAATTACGATCGACAGACGAATGATCATGAAATGGAAGCTCAAAATTGGAAATTGAAAATAGAGAATTCCAATTCTAGATAGGAATTTGATAATGTCTCGCCAAATGGTAATTTCGAATTAGAAAAGCGAAGTTTGGACTGAAAGTACAAAATTGCCATTTTGCCCCTCGACCATTTGCCCTTACCTTAAGAAATCATAAAGGACAAAATGGTCATTCCCTTACACCCATATGGCTGTCGAAATTGCTATATACAAGGGTCAAAGGATTGAGTCAAAGTTGGAGATCTATGATTGCAGCTTGCCACATGTCAAGCAAGGAGACCCTCAAGCATTAATGACCTCACCTAACCATGTCTTATCAATTTTAGTCCAATTATATGTGTGAGACAAGTAGAATGAAGACCTCATCAGCTGTGTATACTATTTCTCTCACGTTCATTGCCTCTTCCTCCCCATTTTGCCAAAACCGAAATTGTCCCAAAAAAACTAATTCTGTCCCTTTTGTTTGGTGAGCTCGAGTAGGCCTTTCCGGTGGCCGTTTGAGTGTTTCAACTTCCAAAGGTAAGATCTATGTGTCCTTGACAATCTTCAATTGGAATTTCTTCATTTGGATAAGTAGTTTTATCGGTATGAGTCCGAGACTAAAACTGGACGAAATCTGCGCGAGCTGGGAGAAGGTCACCGTATGCCCTCTTAGAAATTCCAAATGACCTCAAACATTTTAGGAGAGATTTATAACATATAGTACTATGTTCAGATGGTTTATGGCTGCAATTAAATGATGTTAACTTCGGTTTTCATGGCTGAACATTACGATAAAATCTGGATAGATTCTGACCAAGAGGAGTTCGGGCTGTTTCGGTGTCTTTAGGGTGTCAACCAACTCCAAATCTCTTGATGAGCCTTCTAAACTTGTAAATGAAGGTCTTGGAATGTTGTTTGTGCAAAGAGTGAGGCTTGAGATTGAAGTATGGCTCGATTGAGCGGTTAGAACCCAAAATCGGTTCTATTTAGATATGTATACATGTTGGACGGTTTTGTTTAAGGACTAATTGAGGGATATTTGGACTTCAATTGACATATAATTTATTGTATGATGTCATGTGAAGTGTCAATGGTTAGTGTGAGAAGTGGATTGAGGTTTAAAGGTGATTTAAGGGCTAATTGGTGCATGGAACTTTGAGATGTATATTCTGCCCTTTAAATTGTAGCATGAACCGAGTAAATGGAGGATTAATGAAGGTGTTGTCGTGTATTCGACCAATTGATAAGGCATTCTAAGTTGTCATTTGTTTGGTGGTCAAGAGAATGTCTTATCGAAGTGAAAGTCTATTGTTTTTAATCCGAAATTGAGTGGATTTTGACTAAAAATTGATGAACTTCCTAGGACGGCACGTGGTACTTGTTTGGTTGTGATCTTGTGGATCGAGGAGGCTCATTTGGTGTGGATTTTGTTGATTAATCACTGTAAGAGGTTCCTAAAGCCTTACTTGAACCCTAGGACTCTACTGGAAAGTTATTTTGTCTAGCGTGATTGTGTGATAAAAGCATGGTAATTGATAGCATGTTATTGAATCAGTCGTGGGCCTTGGTGATGATTGGTGATAACATCGCGGTTGTGGGCCTTGGCGATGAGTAGTTGTCACGCCCAAAACCCGTTGAGCACGCACACTCCCTGCCAGCAAACAACACATCTCTCGTGGTCCCAAGATCCACAACAAATTGAGAGATAATATATAAATATTAAGCATGCAGAAGCGATACTTAAATAATCCTCGTACAAAACATAAGTTAAGTGGGACCTGGATAGCATGATAACTGTCATATATTATAACGTACTGTTCATACAAACTCTGACTACTACAATCTACTGGGCAAGGGCGGCAGGGTAAGCACATCAAAAGGTATGACCATCATAAACATCCGACATAGCAATGGTCGGGGTTGCCATCAAAACTCAGGCCAACGAACTAAGACTCCTAAGACGAACTGCTGGAATCCTCGATGTCCTCGACATCCTCCGTCGGCTCATACTCGGAGAAGGTCTCTGATGGAACCTCGATAGAATCCTCCATGGTCGCCTCGTGCGATGGCTCTGCGAGATCCTCTTCGGTAGCCTCCACGACAATCACCTCGTCCTCCTCCACAGTGAAGTCCAGCGTCGGGGTCTTCTCCGGCCCGTTCCTAGAACCAACTACAGACCCTTCTGGCAGCTCCTGCTCCCTAGTAGTCTGGAACCAATCAGGGATAACTCCTTGGGGTACCTCGTGGGGCTTCAGCGACCCAATCTGTTCATCCCCAACTCTTTTAAACCATGCCTCGAACCTATGACGCTTCCAATCTGGGCTACTCTTGTCAACCCATACAACCGTACATTTCCTCACATAGATGTTCCCCTGCCTATCCGGAAGCTCGTCAAAATACGCCGCCATATCCTTGGGATCCCCAAAACATATAGGCCACATATCTAAGGTCTAGGATCTGTAAAAATAAGGGTCCCCAACAGGGTGAGATACTCATCTCAGTAAAAGAGTATTAACCCTAGGTTAGGTCGACCGTCCACTCAGGTAGTCGTACACCCCAATAATTCCACTCACGGGCATATCAAGCATAAATCAATAAAACAACAACATACAGATGACAGGCATGCAACTAGGACATGTCACACTCAGATGATAATATACACCTTTTCCGCCATCTCACCACAACCACCTCTTTCTGCCTGCCTCAATCTCTAGCCTGTGATCTCGTCGCATCAGGCTCGGTCTGCTTAAACGCATCAGACCGTCATCGGCAACCCGCGTAAATGCATCAGGTTCCGATGAATCTCTAGGCCAATATCATCATCTCATATCTCCGTCTCGCGAATAATTCGCATCAGGACCGTGGTTGTCTCAACCGACGATTTCATCGCATCAGGGTGCCACACAACATCAACTCCACCCTGCGATCTCGTCGCATCAGGGTATCTACCTCCCGCCCCGCGTCTCATACGCCTCAGGGCCTCGCCATGTCATGTTCATGCCACAATCATAACTCATGCCATGATTTTCAATTCATTTGTAGACACACAATGCCAAGTGCAGATTCAAGTGCAAATCGTAAATCCCATGGCATGCAAAGCAAATCAAATGATATCCGGGCATGGCAAACAACTCAGGCATAAACAATATCACACAATCATCCTATAACATGTTAGGATATAATAAGAGCTAGTCTTTGGTAAATCATCATAAACCGATCAATTCAACCTCCGACTCACCCAATTGAGTCCAATCTCCCTATCCTAAGTTTAGGATTCCCTTACATTGCGTTTGATTACACAAATTCCTCCTTGCAAATGCCTCAAGTCTCGGCCAAACCAATCCAAGGGTCAATTCACCGCGCAACCTAGCATATTCAACCAATCCGTCAATTTTCTTTACCAAATTCCTCAATCCATGAACCATAATGCTCCATAACACAACTCTCATCATCTAAATATACCTAAATCATCAACTTGAACCTCAAACCATCCATCACTAGCCCCCAACAGCCCCGGCTTGCACAGAACCGAACCGGTTCCTCTCGGTTCTGTGCAAACCAGGCACAACCAGCCCTATATCTACTCCAAATCCAACATTTAATCCTCATCCTACCTCTTAACATGTCTATCTAAGGGTTCTTGAGGCTCACCGTGAGTTTGAGGTCGATTGGTTGCCGGAAACCCGTTGAACGTCGCCGGATCTCCCTAAGTCAGTACTAGTAATTTTCTGTTCCAAGTTCACAAGACCGGTTCATAGCCAAAACTTCATCAAATTGAACCCCAATTTTTATCACAAATTCATACACATGATCTCCACCAAATTTGGCCTCAAAACTCCAATATTTCGACCTTCAAAAGGATTAGAAACCGGACCTACCTCGGGTTGAGCTCGATTATATCGGCTCTCGAGAATATCCTTGGTCGGGACTCCTCGGTGCTCCAAATGGCTCGATTCTTGTTCGAGGAGGTCAGCAAGATGTAGATCTACGTTGGTGTGGTCGATCGATAGTCAGATGATGGTCGAAAAGTGGTGTCGTGGGCGGCGAACAGGAGGCTCAGTGGCGGTTGGCGGCGAGTAGATTGAAGGAGGAAGAAGAGGATGTGTTCGGTGGTTCTTGGGGTGGAAATGGCTGGCCAAATGAGTGAGGAGAGAGAGTGAGAAGACCATATATCCAAGCTTGGGTCAAATGGTTGAATGGTAGGTTTGTAATAGTTGACTTAACCATCCAATGCTTGATCTTGTGACACTTGTCCCCTTGTCAATCAAGCTTGATCCAATGGCTCTCATTCACTCACTTTTTCGGCAGCTATGGGGAGGGTTTAATGACCAAATTGCCCTTCTTCAAATGCTTGGGTAAGGTTCTAAGCTTGAGGGGCAAAAGGGTAATTTTACCCCCCGATGTTCAGAACGTCGTTTTTCTTGTTCCATAATCCTTTGATAGGGCGACGACCAATCCGAATAATGTTGGAATTCTTGATCTTTTTCCATTTCAAATCTTTCAAGACACGTTTTTTATGATTTTCTCTATCAGACGTGGTTCCAGCCTATCTCGAATCGACGGGCGGCTTTTGCGGACTTTACGCGTATCGACCCTGTAATTCTCATCACATTTAGGGCTCGTCAATTCGTGGCGGTTTTGATTGTCATGTAATCATGAGGGATTATCACTAGTCCCTTTGGTCACGATCTTCACTGTCCGATTAAAGGAAATTTTGCAAATCATACGTTGGTTAAGCAGCATCAGCCGCGCTCCAACCGTATGACACTCGTAAGACATTCCTTAATCGTTCTTGGATCGGCCTTTTTGTGATTCTAAATATCCCCTCGACAATCCTTATGGTCAAAGCACCATTTCTTATCCGAATTTCCTAGGTCCACGTACCATGTCTCACGTTAGCCTTTCCCTTTTGGTCAGTCTACTTGAATTGATCAGATTCGAGCGAGATATTACTGAAATACATCTATAGATTCATTTCTCATTAATGAGTTTGAAATTGACTGGAAATTAGAATGTCACAGTAGTGATGATATCGCGGCCGTGGGCCCTGGCGATGCTTTGGCTTTAAGCCCTATGAAACTATATCGTGGCTTGGAGCCTTGGCGATACATCGTGGTCGTGGGCCCTGACGATGACTAAATGTAATTTTATGCTAATGTGTGAAGCTTAGATCCTATGGTGTGTGGTGTGTTTGATAATGATTTGATATGTCAATTGTTCTATGACAAATGATGTTGAATCGCCATATGCCATTGCTTGTTGATTTCCCTGTAGTAACTGCATTTTGTTTTATCTGGTGGGACTAGTGGTTTAGTTTAGGTTGGGTTTCACTTGCTGAGACGTCGATCTTACCCCTTAGTGGGACAAACTTTTCAGACGTTAAACCCTAGCCATATTGCCAATTCGCCTAGACGATCCAAAGGAAAGGATCGTCGATTTTGATGAGTTTCCCTACCGAAAGGGTATTACCTATATCAGGAAGCGCACGACAGTCTGGGTAGACGAAGGGAAGCCGGAACTGCAACCTCATTGCTTTGAAGCCTGGTTTCGTTAGGTGGGAGACAACAGCTTGATGGGACCCCTGCTGCCAAAGGATGTTTCGTGGGAGATGATTCCAACTTGGTGCCATTCGTCCCGACCGGGCATAGAAATGGACAACCTAGCATCTGTGGGGGGTTCCAGAAATATACCTGAAGTGCCGAAGTCTCCTTTGTCCTCTACTGAGTACAAGAACTATGTAGAGATTTCTGCTGATGCTATCGAGGCCACTGACGAAGAAGAGGAAGCAGAAGAAGAAGAAGAAGAGGAAGCCAATAAAGACACTGAAGAGCCTTCAGAGAATGTGCCATCCGAGACTTTTTCGAATTACGACCCAGATGCTGAGGGGGACGATGAAAGAGATGATTCAAGCTGTTCTGACGACAAGTTTGAGTGAAGGGGGTTAGGCGATCAGGGAACAATTTTGGTGTTGGGTTTTAAGAAAGGTTTAGTAGTAGCCTTTGAACACTAAGCCTTAGTTCCATTTCTACCCAGAGTGTGCGATTTTATAATTTTTGTCTTTTCCCTTCCTCTGTTTGTAATGAATGTTTCTGCTATGTATAAATGGTGTGCTTTTGAATTTTTTCAAAACTCCCATTTTCTTTTTTTTATTTTCTTTGTACGGAGATGCTCGCTTTCGTTTGTGCATTTCATATCATACTAGGCCATTTGAGATTCCTGGGTATATGATTGGCCTGAAGCAGATGTAACGGACTCCAAGGGGACGCGGGGCTTTACAGCTGATCACCGAAGACAGAAAAATCGCCCGAAAAATAGACGGCGACGGACGAAAGTCTGAGTGGGTGAGCGAGAAAGAGAGCCGAGAGAGAATTTGAGAGAGAGGGAGAGGTGCTCGGTGGAATGAGAGGGAAAATGAGGGGAAATGGCTTATCCTTCAAGCCAAGAGAAAGAGAGATGATGAGGTGATGGCATAGCCTTTTTAGGCCATTAGCTTAGGCTTTATGGGAGTAATTCATGGGATTAGACATGTATTAGACTAATAGGGAAGAGGGGGCCCCTGCTTGATCTTCAGATCTCTTGGTCTTTTTTCCATAAATGCAACACCACTCTTTGACAAAATTGCCCCTCCTTTTTCGTCCTTCTTGGGGTAGAAAGGTCATTAAGCTAATCTTGACTTAATCCCTAAGACTAGGCGCTAATCAAGGATAATTAGGGGTAACGACTATCTTGGGTTTCTAATTCCTAATTAACTAACTACCGATGAGCGTTCTAATAATTAAATCGACTCCAATGAGGCGATGTCCAAGTTTTCAATGTTGGATTTCCTCAATATCCGATACCTAATTCTAAGATCCAATTCATGTCAAATCTGTCGACTGTAATTTTAGTTTATATCAAACTAACAAACGGCTCTTGCAGGTGCTACGCGTATCGACCTTAGGATTACTCAAGTCACGGTGAATGTGATTGTCATGTAATTACGAGGGTTTATCACTAGTTCCTGTGGTCCTAATCATCAAAATTCGATTTAAGAAATTTTTGCAAATTATACATTGTTTAGGCGGAATCACTCGTGTCCCAATCGTATAACGCTAGCAAAGCATTCCATGTCATTCTTAGATCGATCTCTGTTGGTCCAAAATATTCCTTCGACAATCCTTTTGGTCAAAGTGTCATTTCTTATTCGAGTCCCTAGGTTGTGGCATCTCCCGTTTGCTAGATTCCTAATGAGCAAGGATATCCAAAAGAGATTAGAGTTGACTTTAAGAGCAAGGATTTGGAACCTTGTATTGGATTAAGCAAGGAGGTCAAGTTATGTCAAGGCGACGTACGTGAAAGTGAGTTAGGAAATTTCCAAGGAATTAATTGATTTAGAATTGTCATGGCTCGAATGATAGCACAAGAAATGGCCGTGTACATTGAATCATATCAAGAACATAACTTTTAAGATTAGGAACCAATTACCACCGTACGGAAGTGATGTGATGTTAGAAATCAATTGAAGAATTTTGAATTCACGAGCTATGGTACATTGGTCGGCGATTGATGTCTTAAGATTGAAATAATATGAGTCAAGTTGATTGAGAATTTGAGAATTACCTTGGACTATCAAATGGTCAAAAATTTGAAGAACATTGGCACCATTGGATCAAGCTTGGGGAAAACAAGGAAATTTGTCAATGGCCGATTGAGTATGAGCTCATGGGGGATACAATGTACATGTTTATATGGATTAATTTCCCTAACCTTGGAGAGCAAGGAAATTCGGATCAATGAGGGTAAGGACCCTTGGCAAGATCATTCCATGTACATGAAATTCTAGTGGTCGACCAACCTAGGGAATTAGAAAGAGAATGAAGCCAATCATTGACTTTTGGTGCCATCAAGATCTTCCAAGGGATAATGGACCAATGTGGCAATGCAAGGCGGCGAAATATCTTGAAGGAAATCCTCATTTCAAGGAACCTTCGACAAATGGCAATGATCAGGATTTTGGGAGGATATTTGGAGTTTATTGGCGATATTTTGACGGATGGCTAAATCTCACATTTAAGAGAAATTAGAGATGGTCAAATGTTATTACAACCCTATATTACATGTGATATGTTAAAGGAACTTCGTTGGCCTTCAACAGAAGTGAATTGGCATAAAAAGCGTCATTTGATCCGAGAGCTTGGATTCTCGATTTTCAGCGCGCGTCGAAAGTAAAACCACTCGTTCGAAGTCGTCCAGAAGCTAATTTGAGCTCCTTCTCCCACGCGACCGTAAGATGATGAGGAATTTGAATCGAAGGTTTAGTTGCTCAAAAGGTAAGTAGGATTTTGTCAGTTTTTCTAAGACTATAGCTGACGTGGAAATCTAACATGGTTAATGGACACCCAAGGAATTTTTGTATTCGGCCATGCAGGATTCTCTCTCTACTACCTTTGTATACATGAATGTGACCATGGATGACTTGATCGCCATTGAATTAAATTGGAAGACATAGAGCTATGAATGGATGGCTAGATGCAAAGGGCCTACATGCATTAATATATAAATGACCACAATGATTATTTTCCCCTTCTTTCTTGGGCAACAAGGACTAAATGACCAATGGGGAAGAAGGGATGGTACAAGTGGCAAACATGCAGAAACCTTAAGGATAAATGGCGCAAATTGGGAGCTAAGCACATGTCGCGACCCTCAAGAGGAATGGCCTCTCTCAAACGGGTTAATGGGTCGTCCCGTCTGATCGAACGCGGGCCTCTCCCAAGGCCCGTTACCCAAGTCGCAACGGCGGTATATGTGGTCGACCTTCGGTGTGGTCTGATGACATGTGATACATATACATGCTAAAGAGTCGCCATCAATCACTTTGTGGAGGATACAATTGGAAACCCTATTGAATAGTTGGGAGCATTATATTCAATTATGCAAAAACTAGAGAAATGAGATCGGGGACTTTGTTACGCCAACTATCAGAGTTGACGCCCTTTCGGTACCTAAGTTAAATGATTTGTCTAACCTAAGATTTCATGCAGATGAGTGAGGCACGAATCCTAAAACTAGGAGTTCATGCAAATAGGAACGACTACCTTAGCATTCACAACTAGTAAAAATAGATGCGTAAAGTAAGGATCCAAAACATGCGGATAAATCACATGAACACAACGCGGCATGCCTAGTGAGGTCCTATTAGCCTAGAGAAATGTCAATCAAGGCTCAGGAGTGTTTTCGAGACGATTTGCCCTTGAAGGGCAAAATTGTAATTTTAAAGAATTTTGGGATAATTTACCCTAAAAGGGAAAATTTATCAACTCAGAAGAAATACGAAGTCAAAAGATGGGGAAAATAGGATTGATCATCAAACCAATCCATTTCCTATTTTTCGTAAATTTTCCAAAAAATTCTGGAATTTTGGAAGTGATTTACCCTTTGAAGGGTAAAATTATCATTATAGAAAGTGATGAGAAGTGAAAATCCCAAATAGAAGGATTGGTAGACCACCAAACTCAAATCCTAATTTTGAGCAATTTTCACGGCTCGCTCAGAATAAGAAGGACGATTTACCCTTTGAGGGGCAAAATCGCCATTCATAGAAAAAGGACGAGATTTGAAAACCCATGCATAAAAATTGATCGCCTAACCGACCCTAATTGTTATCTTGGCATTATCGACCTATCTCACATACAAGGCGGAGGCGATTTACCCCCATAGGGTAATATCGTCAATATTCAGATGAACATATAAGAAATCTCAAAAATAGGATTGACTAGTTGTCTGTGGTCATTCCTCAATTTTTGGGAATTTCTACAATGCCTAGGAATTTTTCGTAATTTTCCTACATTTTTTTGGGCTTTTCTAGGATTTTCTAACATTTGATTTTACGATTTTCTAAAAAATTATGATTTTTTATTATTATTTAAAAATCATTTTCTAAAATTTTTTATTAAAAAATGATTCGGACAGGGTCGACCCGACCCACTGGGGTCGAATACCCAGCCCAGACCCAGACCTGCGCGACCCACTGTACCAAAACAACGTTGTTCCGCTTTTTTATTTTTCGGTTTATTCGGATTTAATCTGACGGTTCCTATTGAACCACATGGCTACTCTACGGCCGTAGGATTGGTTGATCGGGTCCTACAGCTCAGATAAAAAATCGACTACGCCTCAGCCGTCAGATCTAATTACTTAAACCTACGGCCATGATTAAAAGATAAGACTTGATCAGCACCGTCCGTATTTATTAACCTAAACGACGTCGCTCGACCATTAACTCAAACGGCACCGTTTCAACCCATTCTGATTTTCCAATTTTTAAAATCGTTTTCAAATATTCCTAATTTCTAATCGAACGGTCACTAAAAACAGGACTCGATTAATCTTGGCCGTCCGATCAAAATTGACTCAGCTTAACAAAGTAACGATTGAGCTGGCTCGACATCCATGTGGACCAATCTCACTCTGTCACCCAGATCTTTGAATCGTTGATTCTGCTACGTCAACTTCATCTTCAACCTCCCAACTGTGACTAAACGAACGACCGAGACTTCTCCGGTACCGATGAACGACCAAACCTATACCGATTAACACGAGACCGGTGCCATTCGACTCGTATTATCCTCTAGTTTAACATATCTGTGAATCGCAGCATTTCATCCATTAAATCACGTGCAGCATGCAAAATGCCGAGAATGGCCATGGAAGTTCAATCAAGCAACAGAGAACATGTCGAGACAATTCCTTCACACAATCGCATCTATATGAGTTCAAAACACTTTCCTATAGGTCCGATTGACCTGGTTTAGGCTAGCTTGAGCTAGGGAAGCTCTGGCAAGGTTGGCAATGGCGACGTGGTTCAAAAGTAAGGTTCGACTCTATTTCAATGCAATAAAAGCATACAGCAGTGCTCAGTGATGTCACAGATACGACATGCACACATCAATCGTAAGAATTAATGAAGGAAAATGACTTCTCCATTGAAGGGAAGAAGTCAAGCTTGGAGGATGGACTTACTGTTTTTCGAGATTATAGGCGTGTGAACTGGTGCGATCAACCCCACGGAGCTCAGGCATTCCTCTTGATATAGAATGGCGGCTCGTTTCTGCCTGAATCGTCGTCGGAAAAAACTTGCAGGTCGAACTCAAGCTCTCGACGGCAGAGGCCGAAGAGCGAATTCTCTCTCTCAATTCTGTTCTCTCTCCTCTACGGAATCAACCACCTCCTCATTCTCGAAAGCCCTTCTAAGGCTATAAACCAATTTCAAATTTGGCGCCGAATGGGGAACGTCCATTTGTTCCTCTCACGTGCCTCCCGTGCGTCATTTGGTCACCGGACGGTGACGGAATCTGTTAGGTTACCGTGCAGTCTCGTTAGGTCCTCCGTTGAGCTTTATTTGATGCGAATTTGAGGTGCATTTGGTCTGAGTTGACTTTTGCAGGTACCGCGAATTTGACCGGCCGATTACTCTTTGTTCCGGCGACGTCAGGTGGTGTCGCCGGTGTTGATCGACTGGGGACGATGCGAAGAACAAAACGCCTACCATTTCCCTTCCAATTATTTACGAATTGCTCTTCAATTTGACGATTGAAATCAACCCAGGAACTGTTCATTCCGTGGAAGCTCAAGGAAGAAGATAACACTGTAGCAGACTGGTTCGACCGATCTGACCGGGCGGTCTGACTGGTCAGCACCGGTTCTGTCTTATTTTTTCAAAATTAACCATAATTTGCGTGGGATTTTTGCAAATTAAACCTCAGAATCAAACTTAGGGCATGAAAATTATCTAAAAATATGATTTTACCCAAAAGTTCATGTCAATTTCTATAAAAGCCCCAAATTTGTCCTTAATCGCAATTCGAAAAATTATGAAATTGAATATTCGAACAGTCAAATTGGACCAAACCCCCTATGCCAATCGACTCAGAATCATGAAAAACATTGAGTAGTGGCTTCAATTAGCAAATGTAGCCCTTGAATTGAAAGTAATTTTAATTATGCCCAAATTCAAGGTCTAAATTGCAATAAAGTATGCAATTTTGCCCAATTCATGCAATTGAGAAATTTGTGCAAATAATTGGGCTAAATTACAATTAAGGACAATTAGATTGAATGTCAACACCCTAAAAATGTCGAAGTTGCAAATTAAAAGACTCAGTTGACATGTTTTTATCAAGATCAATCATGCGTGTAACAAAGAAACACATAAAATCGAACTTGAATTTGGACTTTTTATGAGTTCAAAAATACAAGAGAATTAAAATAAAAATATTGACTATTTTATTTTATTTTTTTGATCTCAAATGCTATTTTTCTTTGAATTTTCGAGTATTTTCCTATTTTCTAAAAATACTAAAAAATGTGAAAAATATGAAAAATTATTTTTTGGTAAAAAATGGTTACTTGAGCTTGGCTAAGGCCACCAAAGTTAATTTTGTGATTTTTCAACTTTTTATGAATTTATTTATGAATTTTTCAAAAATAAACTGAAAACGATTGATAAAAAAATCAAGTGTCGACAGCTGCCCCTCTTTAAGAGGAATCTCGTGAGAGGTTAGACTCGAAGATAGGTGACACCTGAGTCTGAACTGACTCGACTGGGAAAAGAAAGAAAAACGAATCCTAACATTCAATCTTTCTTGTCCTACTTGTGAACGCTTTGCTCATCCTGTCTTTGCTGATGTAAGAGAGAGAGAGATGGAGTAGAGATACTCACCTGTTACTCACCTACCTAATACTCGTGTGGCATGTGTGGTGTATGGCGGATTCAAGTAAATACCTAGGGACTCGTCTTTTGAGCCTCCTAGGGCGGTTAAGTTCTAGCCCGTATGGTAGGCCCAACCATAATGGGATTTCTATTTGACAGAAGCCTAAGGATGACACACCCGTTCTTTAGGGATTGTCAAAGGCTTTGATCCATATGGTGGATCAAATTATGAATAGAACTCCTTTCTATTAGGAACCTATGGATGACATACCCGTTCTTTAGGGTTTGTAGGATATTAGGCTTCCCATCTACCAGGAACCTAAAGGTGACGCATCCGTTCTTTAGAGTTTGTTAGATACTAGGTTTACCATTCACCAGGAATCTAAAGGCGCCGCACCCGTTCTTTAGGGTTTGTCGGACACTAGGCTTCCCATCCACTAGGAACCTAAAGGCGACGCACTCGTTCTTTAGGGTTTGTCTGAGAGCAGGCTTCCTATTTACCAGGAATCTAAATATGACGCATCCGTTCTTTAGGATTTGTCGGAGAGTAGGCTTCCTATCCACCAAGAACCTAAAGGTGACGCACTCGTTCCTTAGGATTTGTCGAATACTAAGCTTCCCATCCACTAGGAACCTAAAGGTGATGCACCCGTTCTTTAGAGTTTGTCAAAGACTAGGCTTCCTATCTACCAGGAACCTAAAGGGAACGCACTAGTTCTTTAGGGTTTGTCTAAGACTAGGCTGATCCTATACCTTGAGGAATCAATGAAGGTTTATACACATGGGGTACACCTAACTCTTAGGTTTTACCAAAAGGGCTATTCTAGGGTTTAGGGGTTAGCTAGAACCTTACAGAAAACTGGTTCTAAAGATTATCTTCTCGACATGCAAGGTGTCATTTTGAGATTTGGGGACTCCAAGTATCCTGCAGAAAGCTCAAATCTACAAATAATTTTGTTAACGTGACTATTTTGGGATTTAGGGGTTACCTGAAATCTCTCAGAAAGATAGTTTCGAAAATTATCCTTTGGACAAGTGAGGTATTATTATGGGATTTGGGGGTTCCAAGGATCCTGCAGAAAGCTCAAATCTGAAATCTCATATAAAAGATGACTATGATGCTCTTCCTTATTGAGTAAGGTATTCTTCTTTGACCCGAGGCTGCCGTGAGTCTCGTAGAAGTTTAACTTGAGAGTTCATTTTTCATAAAAGATATCAGTTATTTTGAGGCAATGATAGTTATAACGCAAGCAAAGTTTCACTTTAACCTATGCGATTATGCAAAATGACCTATGATGTTGGAGGTTACCTAAGACATCTTGAAACATGCAAAGATGATCAGAAATCCTTGTAAGGAAAATCCTGGATCAAACAATTTGAAGTTTCTAACAAAGCTCGCTTTTAAGCATTCTATTGGAATGTCTTCGTCAAAGAGGGTTTCTCAATGATTCTTTGACTTTGGTCTTTTACGAAGAAAGCACTCGAATTCCCTAATAACCTGCACTTGGATTTTAGGGGCTATTCGCAGCGCATATACTCTGATTAATCGGGAGGTCTTTACGGGACCATAATGTTGGGCTTACACACAGTTTCCAATGGGGACTCACTCTCTGAGTCAGGCCTTTTGAATGAAAGTTTTCTTCATCTGCTTCGGGTTTACAAGTCAAGAACCTTGCAAAATGAGAAAGAAATAATTTTGCTCGTACCTCTTTGAGCTAAGGTATACATTAACCTAGGCATCTTAGTCAGAAAAGACTGCAAATGGTTGTAATGTCGATAGGATTGGGGACTGAAAAATACTTGTTTTTTGCCCGGAATCGCGAGGAATTTGACATTGGTGATCATTGCCGATCAATCTTCAGTTTTGTCTCTGGTCGATAAGTGTTTGAAGAATATCTCTAGTCTTATTAAGAACGGGTCTAATCTTTGAAAGACCTTGTGTATCTTTTGGCAGTTGGCTATGATTCCATTCGAGGGGTAACCTTTTGCTGCATAGTTTCTGAGGATTCTTCTTTACTTCAGAAGTTATTGGGGGTTGGGGTATCTAGTAATCCCTCGATGGTCCCCAAAATCAGTCCTACGACTTTCCAGCATTTCAATGATCGTCAGCCCTGTTCTTGTCGGGCTTTTTGTTTCTTTTCAATGCATAGAGATTCGATTTTTTCTCTTTTTTTTTATCCTGCCTTTTTCTTTTCTTTTTCTAGGAACTAGGATTGTTGATGATCATGCAAGGTATGTTAGTTGAGTATCACCTTGTCTGAACATTTTGCTTTGAAAGTCTCATGTAGCTCCTACTTCTTGAATTTCTCTGTCTGCGAGTGTCTCTGCCACCTTCGCCTTGGTGTTATGCAATGATCACCAATGAGGGTACATGAAATGAATTCGTAGGGTCAAATTAGCTATACAACGGGTATAAGTATTTATGATAGAGAAATGAATGTCTCTTCGTCATCCTATGGCGCCTGAATCAATGCATATCAACACACGAAGATTGATGTTAGTCCGAGCAAAAAGAATTCTAACCATTTACCTTTCAAATTGTTGGACTGCTTCTACACGACCCCGATGTGAGGCGGCTGTTGATAGGGTTAAGAAATGAATACCACCGTTCAAAGGGTTTATTAATGATCACCTGTAGTGTTTAAGGAGAAGAATGAATACCTCCATCATCCCAATCCAAGTAATTGAAGCAAATAGCCCTTACATCCCTGGGTTTAGACTTTTCTATCCTTACACTCCTCTCATTTTTCTGGTGTGTATAAGACGTGTTTGGATTAGGTTTGCCTCTTATCTAAGGAAACATTCTTGCAAGATAGCCTAAACAACTTTGCTTTGGAAAAATCATTCAGTTTTTCGCTAGATATTTTACCTCACAGGGAATTAATGACACACCATGCATGTTTCGGCCATGTTTGGATAACCTCTAACCCTAACATGTGCGCAAAAAGTGCTAGAAATTTTTCTTTTGAAAGCATGGTTCATTCCTAAGTTTGACCACATGCGTGTTCATCTTCGACTTTGTGACATTCTGATTCTCCTGTCATTTCCAAACTCATTAATGAGAATAGTATCTAGCGATGTATTTCAGTCGTATCTCGCTCGGATCTGATCAATCTCGAGTTGACTGTCCAAAAGGGAAAGGCTAACGCGAGATAAGGTAGGTGGACCTAGGGAACTCGAATAGGAAATGGCGCTTTGCCCATAAGGATTGTCGAGGGGACATTTAGAGCCAAAAAAAGGCCGATATAAGAACGATTAAGGAATGCATTGCTAGCGTTATACGATGGGAGCACGGGTGATGCCGCTTAACCAATATATAATTTGCAAAAATTTTCGTAAATCGAACAATGACGATCGAGACCGTCGGAACTAGTGTTAGACCCTCACAATTACATGACAATCAAAGTCACCATGAATTGACGAGCCCTAATTGTGATAAGAATCACAGGGTCGATACGCGTAACGTCTGCAAAAGCCACCCGTTAGTTCGAGATAGGCTGGAACCACGTCTGATAGAGAATTGATTTAAAAATGAGTCTTGGAATTTGAAAATGGAGAATCAAGAATTTCAACATTATAATTGGATTGGCCGTCACCTTATCGAAGAAAATTGGAATGAGAAAAACGACGTTCCGAACGTCGGGAGTAAAATTACCATTTTGCCTCTCAAGCCTTAGCTTTGCCTTAATAATTGGACAAGGGCATTTTGGTCATTGAAGCCCTTTATAGCTGCCGAAAATTTGAAGAAATGAGAGCCGTTGGATGAGCAAATGATTGACACATGACAAGTGTCAAAGGATTAAGCCATGAGGTGATGGAAACACTTTTTACCTACCATTTTTCATGTTGACCATTTGGTATGTAGAAGAAGATCACTTTCTCTCTCTCCTCTCTCATTTTGGCCGGCCATCTCTTTCTCTCTTGCCATTTTCTCTCAAAACTCTCTCTCTCTCTCGCTCGCTTACTTAGCTTACCCACTTAGTTCCGATTAAGGCTACTGTTTTGGCCATAACTTCTTCGTCCGTCATCAGATTAAGGCGTACCACATACCATTGGAAAGCTTATCATCTTACCGTTCCAACAAGGTATTATGGGTCCAAATCCAGCCATCATTTTGTCTCGTAGAGCCATTTTAAGGAGAAAAGGTCAGGCTAGTCAGTTTTGAATTCGAGAGCTCCTAGTTGACCAGTCCTGACCGTCCCACTATTCTGGCCATATCTTCTCCGTCCGATACTGGATCGAAGTAAAACCACTGCCAAATGAAAGATTATTATCTTATCTTTCCATAGACATATTATAAACTGAATTTGACCCTGTAGATCTTTCCGTAGCTTGATTTGAGTGGGCAAAGGTCATGCAAGGTCAGATTCTGACCGGTTTTGGGGAAAGACCTATTCCGGGGTCTTTCGGACTTCAAATTGCTCCAAATTTTCGATGAGGTCTTATACAATTATAGTATTAAGGTTGGATGAGCTATGATAAAAATTTTGGAGGAATTTGATGGAGTTTTGACCCCAAATGGATCTTGTGTTTGAAAGGCAAAAACTGACCGTTGGAGGACCTGAAGAAACTGGCGCCATTCAAGGACTTCCCGGCATTGCCTTGGCTCCAAATTTTTGGTGAGGCTCCCCAACCCTTAGAACTACATGTTAGCAAGTATATTAGCGAATAAATTGAGGATTTGAGGTAGTTTAAGAGCTGATTAGTTGGGGTATACACAGAACCGAAAATGCCCGGTTCGGTTCTGTGCATACCGGTCCTGTTGGGGACCATTGGTGTTGGAATTGAGTCTCAAATTCATCATTGAGACATGCTAAGATGTTGATGAACATGTCAATAAGGTTTATGTCCCATGGATTGGCTAATTAAGCAAGAAAAATTGACGATTGGATGAATTTCATTAGGTTGCGCGGTTGAGTTGTCCTTGGACTATTTGGACCGAACCCTTGAGGTGCTTGGGAGAAGAATTGTATTGTATTAAGCTTGAGGTAAGGGAATTCCAAACTTTTGATAGAAGGATTGGACTTGATTGGGTGTTTCGTGTGAGAATTGATCGGTTCCCGGAGACTATAATGTGGTTGTCCAATGTATGTCCTAGAAATCTATTGAGGATATGACTGAATGGTAATGCTTGTGTCATGAATTGGTTGTGGCATTTGTGTCAATTTAATTATCTTGCACGCCATGGATGTATCGTTCATCGCATGAGTGCATTCGAACGTGTGCTATGAAATGAAATGAACTTATGGCATGTCTGAGATGTCGTGATACCCTGATGCGTATGAGACGCGGGGTTGTGTGGCTGAATGCCCTGAGGCGCTGAGGCGCGGGGTTTGAATTGAATGGCACCCTAAGGCGTATGAGACGCGGGGTTGAGAAGGCCATAGTCCTGATGCATTGAAACGCGGGACAGAGTTGTGATGTGTCGACACAGGCCTGGAGTGACATTGAAAACCTGATGCGTTTATGCGGGTTTGTCAATGAGACGATCTGATGCGTTTACGTAGATCGAGCCTGAGGCGTTCTAAACGCGGGCATGAAAGTGAAGAGGCAGGAAAGGGTGGAAGGCGTAGCATGGCTTGTTTATGCATACTTGGACTAAATGACGTGATAAGATGCCTGGAGTGCATGCTTGTTGTTCATGTGTTATTTCGTGATAGTTGAATGCCTTTTGGGATTTTATATAAATTATTTGTGATTTTAATTGCCTGAGTGGACGGTCAGCCTAACCTAGGGTTAGGACCCACCTTCTGAGATGTATATCTCACCCCGTTGTGAGATTAACTCTTTTAGGTCCCAGGCAATGGAAATCTGAGCTTGCCAATGATCGGTGTTTGAAGAAGTAATTATATGAAATGGATTTATACTTTGGTGAATTTAGAGATTTCATGTTACCTTGAAGTTAGAATTGTATCCTCTGAACCTGTAGTCGGTGTTTATAAGAAGACGTACCTTAAGTCCGGAGTCATCTTAAGGTTGAATTGAATGGAGAAGTTTCATCGCTTCCGCATGTTTGTATCATTTAGAAGTTATTAATTGTTGGCCGACGGATCCTGGTTACCACCGAGTGGACAAGACGACCCTGGTGGGATTTTACGTGCCTGACAGGTTCGTGGCGTGACATCCCCGTTTGAGTGGTATCAGAGCGAGGTCAGCTCTATCCAATCTGATTGAGACTTGGAGTGATAAGGAGCGATGACTTGAGGATAATTAGGTAGTGAGACCTTGAGGGATATGCATAGATTGTTGAATCTTGAGGACTATAGGCTTGAACTTGTGTAGTATTCTATTGGTCCTAGTGCTGATTTAAAGGATGATCTTGAGTGATATTATGAATAAGGCTCACAAGGAAGTGAATAGAAATTGAGGAGTCATAAGCTTTGATTTGGGATTGCTAGAGAATAACTTATGAATGAAGGGTCAATTGAAGTGTATGATTGTGATCTTGGTTTGTCAATGACCCAACTTGAAGAGTACGAGTTATAAAGAGGCGACTGATATTAGTGAATTCAGGCTTGAATTGCGTGATATCTTCATGGTTTAGTTATCGATTGCTATTGACAGTCTTGGATGATATGAGATGAGATGCATATAAGGGAGCAGATAAGGAATATATGGATTAAAGGCCAGACGTGCTCGAATGCTTATGGATTTGATTTAGTTAGCGACTCTACTTGAGGTACATGGTTGAATATAGGCAATTGATCTGTGAGATGTGACGGTCATTGGTGGAATTAGAACTCTTCAGTGGATAGGAATTGATCTGAAGGGGATTTTGATATGACAAGTGGTGAGGACAGTCATGCTGTGCTTGTGTTTGTGGCTTTGAAACGAAAGTTGATGAGGGTGTATGCATGAACTTATCATTATTGGACTTAATAAACTGTCGCTTGGTATGAGACAAGTTGATAGGATACCTATAAACCGTCATGAAGCACGGTATGGGACGTATGGAATGGGGCTTCTCCGTAGATGTATGACTTGGGACAACCTGCAACGGTCAAGTTTGATGAGGGCGGGGAGTGATCGCCGAGACAGAGAGGTCCGGACAAGGAGCGGCTCCTGGTAGGCTTCTAAGATGGCAAGAGGCAGGAATGACCCAAGTTATAACTTGAAAGGGGAAGTCTAGGTATCAGATTGAGTCCAATTATAGTTAAGAGATGTAAGACACAAGATTGATCCTCGAAAAAGATGTTCAAAAGTGACATGACATGTGAAATGATGCATGTGATTGGCATAATTAAAAGCTGAATGGATGGATGCCGTTTGAAAGGAAAATTGATGTCTATGATTGGCCTGTTGGGCATGTTTTGTAATTGGCATTGTGTGATTGGCTTGGCCAAGGTCCAATTGAGAGAGTAGACGATATATGGGGTTTATACCCATTGAACTGATGTCTGTTGAGAATGAGATAGCCTGTCGCGTTTATGACAGAGTGGCAAATGCTATATGCTTATGGTATGAGCGATTGATTTATAGAAGTGATGCTTTGAATATTTGCTGGATATTGGCCTAATTGTGTTTTAGCCTAGTTGAGGCTTGCCTAGTGATGACTGTTAATTGAGAAATTGCCTCATGGAGGCTGGTTTGATATGTGGCTGCTGCATAAGGATGATTTGGAATCCTTAAATAATTGGCAATTAGTTGAGAGTTGCATAGGGACCATAGGATGGTTGCTTGATGGTGATGAATGATGAGATGAGTAGCCTGAGACTGCTAGACTTGAATATATGACTTGAGTTTTTGATTCCTAGAGGGAATCATAGTGGTTCAAGTGACATGAGAACCTAATAAGGTTGAACGACCAAGTTATGGTCGTAGAAGAACATTGGGCTCGAGTATACATGGCATGGAAGATCCAAGAACTGATATGGATCATGAGAATTGAGTAAAGATGGGCGATTGGAGTATGAGTACCAAAGAGAATATGGATCGATCTGACAATCGTACAAGACCCAAGAGCTGAATGGGTCGTGAGAACTTTAAATAGAAATGAGAAAATTTGTTGATTAAGCAAGCTTGAGGAGGAGCTGCCATGATTATCTAAGTAACTATGGTGACAGATGCTAGTACTGATGAGTTAAAATGATGAAAGTCACGAGAAAGGTGACTCTGAGTTAATCTTTTCTAAATTGAATGCGTGGGAAAGACCTCGAGAGTTTGGAAGAGCTTGTAAAACTATGTATGAGGTTGAGATTGACCAAGTTTGAAGGAGGGATGAGATTTGAAGTTGTCTCCCTCTAGATTGGGGATCTTGGTAAGGAAACCTTAGAGGTTTTGGGTACACTAAGGAAAGAAAGTGACCCTGACAGATTGTAGCCTTAAGAGGCTGTTGATAATTGGTGAAAGGTCACCAGAAGAAGGGTTTCCTTGAAGGCATGATATTTTCCTGGACTGCCTTTATCGAATTGTTTAATGGAAGTGTTTTCCCTGGATTGCTTGAGAACAAAGGTTGTTTGGATCTTGATACTTTTGCAAGGATCAGAGGACGATCGACCAGTGTAAGACAGAGTTCTCAAGGTCGTTTAAGCATAGTAAAGGTGGTCGAGGACCCTTGAATAAGATAAGTAAATCTCTGAGTGGATTGGAGTTTGAAAGCCCCATGGCTAGTTGTTCTTCCTAATTTTGAGGAATGGTAATGGGACTCAATAAAAGAAGAGAACTCCTGCTCATGGATTACGAGCAAAGAGATGTTCATTTTGGAACATGAAACGTACTTGTGAGAGATGGTTGTTACCTTATCGCCAGTCTCGTAATGAGAGACTGACATGTCGTTCCTTCCGTCGTTGGAAAAGTTGAGGAAAGAAATCTGTCAGTTGTCTGACATTGATGATTTTATGAGATTGATTGAGCATAAATCTAGACCACTAGAAGTGGTATTGTGTGTTATCGCCCCTAAAGGGGTAGGGCGTCACTATTAAAGGACGATTAGAAAAGAAAAGTGAATGGACTGGATAGTCCTGACTGTTCGTAATTCTAGTGAATGATTGAGGAAGTGAAAAGAGTGCTTAGAGAGTAATTGCAGAGTAAATTGAGGTAATCTAATCGAGTATTCGATACGTGAATTGGTGGAAACTAAGGACGAATAGATATTGTCACTTGAGGTGACTGAATTATAGGAAGAAGAATGCCGAGTATAGTGGCATCTACGTTCTGGAGTAAAACACCGTCGTTGGCGCAAACTCCAAGATCGACGTCCTATGGAATAGGAAGGACATGGTGGATTTGAAATACGAGAATGCCACGAAGTGTATAGTTTCCTTCATATGGTAAGAGACCCTAGTATGGAAGGAAACGGAAATCCTAATCATCTTGATATTAAGATTGAGCGTCTAGACTAAGAAAGACGACGCAGAACTGGAATGATTGTTGTAAGGGAAGTTAAGTTCAAGAGACTGTCTTGTAGATGATGTTGAATTCCAGGATAATGTTGACGTTCAGTGGGACAGACAGAATTGAGATAAGGTCGCATTAGCTGGTTGTGAAACCAAGAGGTCAAGACACTAATGTTTCTTGAGGAAAGAGTGACAAAAATGGACAAGATTTTGTGTGGTCCTAGTGGAGACTCGTGACAAAGAGCCCAAGGTCTGAGCTCTCAAATGAAAAGTGTGAGGAAAGTTTGAAAGATTTGACACATGGTAGAAAGGAGTTGGCAATAGCCATACTGAGCATCCAAGGAATAATTGGATGGGTTGTTACCGTCTTGAGAGACGATGATCAGATTTGTTTAAGGAGTCGCGAGGGATATGATAAAAACCTCTGAGAGCACCCTATGAACCCTAAAAGAGTGCTCGTTGTATGCTAAGTATGAAAATCACGAGCTGTGGACCTGATAAGGTAAAATTCCTTGGCCAGGTAGTTCTGAGGAGTGGAATCACTATGGATCCCCGAAAATAGGAGCTGGCGATAGGCTGACTGAGGTCGACGTGAGCTATTGAGGCTTGAGACTTCCTAAGTCTGATGGATCATAATAGTCTAGTATAGACGTTGTGGGAAGATTTCCCAGAGGAGCTATTTTGCTATGGGAATGGACTAAGGATGAGGTGTGGCACGACGAACGAATATGAAAAGGAGTCCCAAGAACTAAAGCCCAGTCAATGACCGCGCTGATACTGGTGTTTCTGTTGGAAAGTGAAAAGATCATAAGGATCATGACGAAGTGTTGCGGAAAGAAAATTTGAGACATAACAAGTCAATTTGATATGGCAGTGCATGTACATCGCGATAGTAAGGTCTTATGAGTTGGAACACCCAATGCATGGTTGGAGTTGGCTTGCAAATGCTCTTGCGATGAAGTTGGAAAACACGACTCACCCGGAGAGGTTTCAAGCGTCTGAATCGTCCTCTCTGACTGTCCATCCGTCTGTAGATGGTACGCCGTGCTAAACTGTAGTCGGCTTCCCATGGCTTCTTGGAGACTCTACCAAAAGTTCGTCGTGAACTTGGGATCTCTATCAGAGGTAATTGTCACAGGTACTCCATGCAGCCTCACTATCTGTCTCATGTATAACTCAACATATATATCCATTGCGAAATCCTTTCACACAGGAATGAAGTAGGCGGACTTGGTCAATCTATCCAGGACTGCCCATATAGAGTCGTGACCTCTCTAGCTTCTCGGGAGTCCCATCACAAAATTCATAGTTATATGCTCCCACTTCTATTTCGGGATCTCCAGTGGCTATAATAATCCTCCAGGCTTACAGTGTTGTGCTTTCACTTGCTGGCACGTCAAGCACTTTGCCACATACTTTGCTATATCTACTTTCATCCCGTTCCACTAGTAGTGTTGACGCAGGTTCTGGTACATCTTTGTACTTCCTAGGTGGATACTATAATTGCTCATATGAGCTTCTGACAAAATCATTTCCCTGAGTTCTTCGTCCTTTGGCACGCATAGGCCTCCTCGGAACTTCAAAATTCCGTCCTTGGACACCTGAAACTCTAGTTTTCTTTTCGCCGTGTCCATCTCTAGGATTTTCTGAATTTCTGAGTCCGTAGACTGCAAGGCCTTTAGTCTTTCCTGGACCTCAAGTTCTACCCTCAATGTCACTATCAGACTGGACAACTGGCAGACTTCTAGTCTGAACTCAAAATCTCTTAAGTCCTCGATCATCGACCAACTTCTTACCAGCAGACCGGCGATGCTTGACTTCCGACTAAGCGCATCTGCTACTCTATTTGCCTTCCCAGGGTGATACAGTATATCACAGTCATAATCCTTGAGCAGCTCCATCCACCGATGCTGTCTCATATTCAGCCTTTTTTGGGAAAACAAATACTTTAAGCTCTGGTGGTCGGTATAAATCTGAAACTTTTCGCCACACAGATAATGTCTCCAGATTTTCAGAGCGAAAATGATCGCTGCTAACTCCAGATCATGAGTTGGGTAGTTCATTTCATGTGGTCTCAGTTGTCGGGATGCGTAGGCCACTACTCTCCCATGCTGCATTAACACACAGCCCAGTCCTTTCAGCGAAGCATCGCTATAAATCTCATAGCCCCCTGGTCTTGATGGAATCGTCAGCACCGGTGCAGTCGTCAACCAATGTTTGAGCTCTTAGAAACTCCTTTCGCACTTATCCATCCATTGAAACCTTGTCTCTTTCTTTGTCAACCTCGTCAATGGGATGGCTATAGATGAGAACTTCTCCACAAAACGTCGGTGATACCCGGCCAATCCCAAGAAACTTCTGACTTTAGTGACTGTAGTAGGCCTAGGCCAATTGGTTACCACTTCGATTTTTGCAGGATCCACTGCAATCCTTTCTCTAGATACCACATGACCAATAAATGCTACCTTACTCAGCCAGAACTCGCATTTGCTCAACTTAGCGTATTGCGAGTGTTCCCTCAATGTCTGCAAGACAATCCTTAGGTGCTCCTCGTGTTCTACGTCACTCCTTGAGTAAATCAGGATATCGTCAATGAAAACTATGACGAATCTATTCAGGAATTCCTTAAATACTTGATGCAACAAGTCCATAAATGCGGCTGGAGCATTGGTCAATCCAAAAGGCATCACTGTGAACTCATAATGACCATACCTCGCCCTAAAAGCTGTCTTAGGTATGTCTTCCTTTTTGATCCTCAACTAGTGATACCCGATCCTTAGGTCAATCTTTGAGAATACCGCCGCTCCTTGCAACTGATCGAATAGGTCATCGATTCTCGGCAGTGGGTATTTATTCTTCACTGTTACCTGGTTTAAGTACCTATAGTTGATGCATAGACGCAAGGACCCATACTTCTTCCTTGCGAACAATACCGGCGCTCCCCACGGTGAAGCACTCGGTCGGATAAATCCTTTATCCACTAGTTCTTGCATCTACACCTTTAGCTCTTTCAGTTCTAACAGAGACATCCTATAAGGTGCCTTGGAGATCAGCTTCGTTCCAAGAGCTAACTTGATCACAAATTCTATCTCTCACTCCGGTAACAATCTTGGCAACTCTTGGAAAAAAATGTCAGGAAACTCACGCACTACCGAAATATTCTCTAGTTTTGGCTCCACGGCAGTCGTGTCCATCACCGCAACTAAGTACACCTGACACCCTTCAGACACCATCTTTGTCACTTCAAGAGATGAGACTAAGGGAATCGAGATTCCTCCTCGACTTCCCACGAATTCAAAACTAGGGCGGCCTTCTGGGTAGAAACGAATTATCCTACTACCACATTCTACCATTGCCCCCTGCTTACCCAACCAATCCATCCCTATGATCAAATCAAAATCATACATGGTTAATATCGCTAGATCAATCCTCTCCTTACTCCCTCCAACCACAATTTCACAGTCCGCACAGCCCAATGAAACCAATATATTATCCTTTAACGGAGTGGCAACCTGAAGAATTATACTCAACGGTTTCAACTTCATACCCACCAAATCAGCAAACTGTGTAGACACAAATGAATGCGTGGCACCCGGATCAAACAATGCATATGCAGCTTGGTCACACAAGTAAACCGTACCTGTGACCACGCCTGGCGCTTCCTCCGCCTCTTTGCGGGCTACTGCATATACCCTTCCCTGAGTCGGTGGTCGATTCTGCTCGATCTGAGGAGTGGCAGTCGACCTTCCAGCCTATGGTCTCTATCCTTAAGGTCAACTCGTCGGAGCTTGGTTCGGGCACGTCCTTATCTGGTGGCCCATCTGACCACACTTAAAGCAAGCCCTAGTCCTTACCGGGCACGGCCCATTTCCATGCCTCCTGCCACAGAGACGGCAGCTTCAGTTCGTGGGATTTGGCGGCTTCACAATATTTTTCCTTACTGGAGGCATAAAACACCTATTGCCCGCCATCGGTCTCTTGCCCATTTGGCGGTGGTCTCGGAATGGGGTAAATCGCGATCCAGATGCATCATTCCTCTCCTTTAAGTCCCTTTCAATCATCCGGCCTCGCTCATAGATCTCCTTATAAGTCCTCAGATTTAGGGCAATCATTTGATTGCGGAGCTCAGGCCTCAATCCGTCCCAAAATCTCTATGCTTTCTCCCGGAGATCCTCTACAGATCGAGGTGCGTACCTCGATAGTCTGGAGAACTCGGCCTCATATTGGTCCACCGTCAACTGGTTCTGACGCAGTTGTAAGAATTCCACCTACTTCCTTTCCCTGGCCGTTTTCGAGAAGTACTTGTCGTTGAACGCTGTCTCAAAGGCATCTCAGGTCATGGCCGTTCCTTTGGGGATAACTCCACTCTTGGTGGCAGCCCACCAATCGTTTGCAGTCCTTTCTAACTGGTACACCGCCAACAGTACCTTCTCTTCGTCTGTGTACCTCAGCACTCCAAAGGCTTTTTCCAACTTATCAATCCACCTGGGTGCTAGCTCGGGATCTCCAGTCCTGTCGAACTGGGTCGGCTTCAGTTTTATGAATTGTTCCACTAGCTGACCCATCTATCTAGAAACGATGATTTTCTCCTAGGCATTCACTGCCTCATTGCCCTGGCCTTGTTCATCCTGGTTTCCATTGCCCCCGTTGTTGTCGTTGTTGGTGTTGATGGTAGCTATGGCGGCTCCTACCGCCTCGGCTATGGTAGCATCCCGATCCTGGGTCTGCCTGTCAATGAGATCATCAATTCTCTCTAGCACCCTCAGCACGCCATCCATCCTTAGATCTTCTGCTACGGGCGGCCTCGAACTAGAGGCTCTGCCTCTGGGCCTTCCAAATCTCCTAGATGGGTTGCTCATCCTTATATTCTTTTACTGAGCCTGATCCACCACAAGTTCATCAAGGAGTTAGACTCACACATTCATCCAAATTCAGGGCTACTAACTATTCCTTAACAGAAACAGTCATAATACAATAGCCTCCACACAACAATTTCCACAGACATTTCAACAAGCAGCACATGGCCATTCTTAGTTCCGTTCACCCCAACCGTTCACTGAAATAAGCCCTACTCATTCACTTATCAGGCCAAGGTCCGGAAATAACTTTCAACTCTAAGCAGGGAGCTTAATCTTCATGCATTACCACAACCCTGCCAAGGCCAAATGCCACCATAAGTGCCAAGTCACATGCTATGCACCCCAAACCTTATCCTAGCCAGTCTCCTAAGGTCTCGCTACCCGTCCTTATCCCAACTTAATCCTCCTTATTACTCTAATCCTCAATCAACTTTGGATCGAGCTGACCTTGCTCTGATACCAAATCAAATAGGGATGTCACGCCCCGCGCCTCGGGCACGAGCACGCGACTCCTTGTAAGCAAATCAAAATATCTCATGTGGTCCCAAGATCCCCACATGAGTCGAGAGACATAAAATATACGTAGCATGCGGAAGTGACTATGTAATAACTCCTCCATATAAATAGTAAAATGGGACTGGGATAGCGAGAAGACTACAATACGTAATATCCAAGAGTTCATACAGACGCATGGCAACTAAATCCGTTAACAAAGGGGGGTGACGGGTTAAGTACACAAAAGGGTCCATCATCATCATCCAATGAGAAGTAGGGTCAGGATCGCCGCCAAAAGATCAAACTGGCAAGCTGGGAGCTCCTAAGACGAGCTGCTGGAGTCCTCGGTCTCCTCTGCCTCCTCCATAGGCTCGTACTCCGAGAAGGTCTCCGGGTGAACCTCTATAGTGTCCTCCATGGTCTCTTCAGCAGATGGCTCCGCAAGATCCTCCTCAATCGCCTCGACCACTATGACCTCCTCCTTCACGTCCTCTAACGTCGGGGTCTTCTCCGGTCCATTCCTAGAATCGACAATAGACCCCTCAGCCTACTTTAAGTCCCGAGTGGGGTGGCACCATCTAGGGATCACTCCCTATGGCACCTCACTGGGCTTCAGCGGCCCTGTAGATACATCCCCAACCTTCCGGGATCAGGCCTCATACCTATGAGGCTTCCAGCTAGTGCTACCCTCGTCTACCCGCACCACTGTACATTTTCTAACATAGGTAGTCCCCTGTCCGTCAGGGAACTCATCAAAATAAACAGACATCTCCTTGGGATCACCAAAACAGATAGGCCACATCTTCAAGACCTAGGATCCGTAAGGAAAGGGGGTCTCCAACGGGGTGAGAAACACATCTTAGTAAGGTGGGTCATAACCCTAGGATAGGCCGACCGTCCACTTAGGCAGTCATAAAAACCAGCAATTCATACAAATAAACATGAGAGGCAATCAATTATCGAGACAACATACACATGTCAGGCATGCAGTCATGGCATCACAACACATCACTAAGATCATGCACATACTGCCATGTCTCACCACCACTTCCACCCTTCACACTTGCCTCATTCTCATGCCCGCGTCTAGAACGCATCAAGCTTAGCCGGCGTAAACGCATCAGACCGTCATTGACAACCCGCGTAAACACATCAGGTTTCAATGTTACTCCAGACCAATGTCGACACATCACTTCTCCGTCCTATGTTTCAACGCATCAGAATAGTGACCTTCTCAATCTCGCGTCTCATACGCATCAGGGTGCCACACAACTCCAACCCCGCGCCTCAGGGTATCCATCACACCACCTCGCGTCTCATACGCATCAAAGTCTCACCATGTCACACTCATGCCATGATTCTCATTCAAATCACACACATAATATCATGTACAACTCAAGCACAATTCATAGACTCATGGCTTGCAAGACAATCAAAGTGACACTCGGACATGGCAAGCAATCTAAGCACAAGCATGGGCACACATTCGAGCCTTCTATATCATTCTAAGATGCACACAAGAATAATCTCATTGAGGTCTCTCTCAATCAATCATAATATCACTCGACTCGCCCAATTGAGTCCAGTCTTCCTATCATAGGTTTAGGGTTCCCTTACCTCAAGCTTAATGTCACAATTTCTCTCCTTAAGCACTTCCTCAAATTCGGTCCAAGTGGTCCGAGACCAAACCCGCCGCGCAACCTATGAAATTCCAATTAATCGTCAATTTCTCTTGCTCAATTCACCCATTCATGAACCACCAACCTTAATAACATGATCCTCGACATTCTAGCACGTCTCATTGATGAATTTGAGGCCCAAAACCAACCCATAACAGCCTCCACAGAACCGGTTTACACAGAACCGAACCAGGCTATTTTTGGTTCTAAGTATACCAAGATTTTTCAGCCTTTAAACCACCTCAAATCCATCATTTATTCACTAACCTACTTGCTAACATGTATATCTAAGGGTTTAGGTGGCTCATCGAAGATTTGGGGTCTAGTCGTTGCCGGAAACACCTTGAATCGCGTCGGTTTCCCTTAGTCCTCCAACCGGCCGTTTCTGTCCTTCAAACACAAGACCCATTTGGGGTCAAAACTCCATCAAATTAACCTTAACTTTTTACCACAGATCACTATATGAGTCCCCTAGACCTCCACAAAATTTGGTCGTGAAACTCCAAAGTTTCGGGGTCCTAAGAGGTCAGAACGTTGCCTACCTCAGGTTGTGACAATTTCCGTCGGCTTCCGAGAGAATGTCTAGCCGGAGCTCTTCGGTGGGTCAAACGACTCGTTTCCACTTCAAGGATGTCGGCAAGTGTATAAACAAGTATATAACTTCGTAAGATAGTCAAAGAGACATCTCCTTTACCCATTGCCTAGGCTCTAAGGCCTAGGATATTGCTGGGGCACTCTGGCCATTGATATCACTTGGGCGCATAGCCAATGGATATCACCAGGGCTCATAGCTAATCGATATCACCGGGGCTCACTAGCCAATCGATATCACTAGGGCTCATAGTCAATCGTTATCATTGGGGCTCATAGCCAATTCATCTTTCAAGGCCCACTAGTCAATACGTTTCTCAAGGGCTCAATAGGCAATCTCACCAACAAATAGTAAATTTTTAACATGAGAAGCATAATGACCGAATAACCACAAGGTGATACCAAATACGCCACAAGATAATCAATCTCATGATTAGTTTTCTTGCCATCTCAATCGAATTTTTCACACAATCGCCACTCAAGGTCAAATACCACGCGGCCATGCGAGCAGCCGTGTCAATCAAGTACGCAAGTCATCAATTCAATCGTGAAAAATCATAATTTCACTCTAGGCAAGCATGTATGGTTCGGTCCACATACATTTCATGCGACCATTAACAATTCAAACACCATTGGTGCACAATTTCACTAATTCATCACCCAAGCTCATTCAATAGTGTCTTAACATCCTAATAAAAGTTTAGAGGTTGCTTACCATCAAGCGAGCAAGCAATTTCAACTCAAACGACCCTCCTAGGTCTGCAAACTCACGGTCACATAATGGTCACGCACGATCCTAGCAAACATTTATGACTCCATCAATAAAACTCTTCCATTCACAAATCCATTGAGTAAATACTTCGCTAACACATCAATTAACATCCAAATTTACCTTAACGATAATTTTATTGCAACACCCCCAAGAACCTCCAAAAGGTTCGGTTCCAACAACCCCAAAGCAGGGCAGAATCTATTCTGTCTTAAACAGCACAAATCAGTCCATAAATCAATTCCAAACTTCAATTCATCACAAAACCAACTTGCTATAACCTTAATCTACATGTTTAGAGAGCTCATAAAAAATTTAGAAGGAAAATGACACCACAAAGGCTTCCCATCGGTCCAATTCTCTTCGATGTGTAGGCGGTCAGATTCTGCCTCAGGGAAATCGCCCCTAACCAGCCATGAAAACTTCTCAAAACGAAAATAAAATTACAAACACAGCTCGATCAACTTTAATACTATGAGTGTAGAAGACCTTACCGAAAATTTGGAGCCATTTGAAGCCTTAAAGTCCATGAAACAGGTCTTTACCTCGAACCGGTCGGAATCTAACCTCGCCTGACCTTTACCCACTCAAACAGACCTACGAGATAAACGGTTGGACCACATTGAGCTTATAATAACTTTTTTGAATAGCAAGACGATCAGCTTTTAGATGGCAGTGGTTTTATTTCGATCCGATGTCGGACAACGGAGTTATGGCCGAAAAGTGAAGCAGTCGGACAGGGTAACGGGCTGGTCGGGGAGACAGAGAAGAGGAAGAAGAAGAAAATGGAGAGAGTGAAAAGAGAGAGAGGGATGGTCGGCCAAGAAGGAAGGAGAGAGAGTATTCCACACCAATAATTCACTTGGTCAAATATAAGATTGGTAGATGAGAGTAATTGATGCTTAACCTCTCAAAATATGACACTTGGCATGGCTAACCACATGACACTCCTCTCTTGATTTTTGGCAGCCTATTGAAGTCCAAATAACGAAAATATCCTTATATATTTCTTAAGGCAAGGGCAAGGGTCGAGGGGCGAAATGGTCATTTGGCACTTTTCGTCCGAAATTTTATTTTTCAAATTCTAAATTGCTTTTGATGAGGTGACGTCCAATTCAATTCAAATGTTGAAATTCCTAAATGTCCAATACCCAAATCTCGAGATCCAATTTCATGTCGAGCCATCGTCGACTGTAAATTCCAGTTTATCTCAAACTGACGGACGACGTTTGCAGGCACTACACGTATCGACCTTAGGGTTTCTTAAGGTGTGGGGACTTTGGTTGTCATGTAATTGCGAGTGTTTATCGCTAGCACTTGCGATCCTGATTGTCAAAATCCGATTTAGGAAATTCTTGCAGATTACATATTGGTTAAGCGGAATCACCCATTCCACGATCATTCCTAGATTGATCTCTGCTGGCCTAAAATATTTCCTCGACAATCCTTATGGTCAAAGTGTCATTTCTCATTTAAATTCCCCAGTCCACGTACCCGACTCCGCGACAGTCTTTCCAAAGTAGCACCGATACTAATACCGACACGTGAACACACGACACGACACGATACGTCGATACGCTATTTCTCAAAAATAGAAAAATCCAATACGTCGGGGACACGTTGTATTAAATATATATTTTTAAATATAAAAAAATAAATAAAGCCAAAAAATATATTAATGCACCTAATGACTGTTTTGCCCATTATCGGTAGAAGACAAATTCAGATTTAAGTGACCTGTGGGCCCCACTAAAGTCCCATCAGTCGCTACAACCCACCCCCCTCCCTCCTTCCCTTCTCTCTTTCTACGCTTGCCCCGATGCGACCCCACCTCTTTCGCTCTGCCATCTTCTTCTATTGGTCTTTCCTTTCTCTATCTCTTCTTCTTCTTCTTCTTCTTCTTCTGCTGCTAGTTTTGGCCTACTCCAGCCTTGCTCTGCTCACTCCGACGCCACCACCGCCCTCACACCGTTCGGCCATCGTTCCATCCACTGCCACACCACTAGCCCAACGTCCAGCTTCGCAAAGTCTGAGCCCCCTTCATCCTCGTTGTTCAGCCGTGCCTCGCGACCCACTCCTCCGCTTCATCAGTCCGAGATGGACGTGATATCTCCTCCGCTTCATCAGTCCAAGATGGACGCCGTGTCACCGCTCCCTCTCTGAGAAGACCCTGGATGCGATCGAAGTCGAAGAGGTGAAGAAGATAGTCGACGGCCGCACCATCTCCGAGTCTCTGATGCCGTGCGGAAGGCTCACCGCTGCGTCTGTGGAGTGCACTGTCAAGGTCGTCCTCTCCTTTTGAGCAGATCTGCGCTTTCCTCTCCTGACTTGCTTGTCTGCAGCATGTCGTTGCCGTTGACCGCGTGTCGGGTCTCCGACAGGCGTTGACTGCGTGTCGGATGGGTATCCGTATCCGATACGTATTTGACACCGACCGTGTTACTCTTTAGAGTATCGGTGCTATAGAGGTATTTCCCTTTTGATTAGTTAACTCGGGAGTGGCCAACTCCGAGCGAGTTACAACTAAAACACATCGATCGATACCTTTCATTTCATAAACTCGAGAGGGTTGGAATTCGGAATATCACACAATCTCAACTTCTCAACCTATGAACTTGTTAAGACAACTTCACCTGTGTGTAACAGATATGATGTACCTCTCCTATTTGTACTCACAGTGTAGATCCTTGGTACATATTCACAATGCAGATATATCATATTTTATATTTATAGTTCAGTGTTATATTCACAATACACAATATATCATTCTTAACATTCTCAGCATAGAGTATAAATCTTCTCCCCCTTTTTGTCATCAGCATAAAAGAGTCAAGGCTAATGACATTCACCATATGTAAGTAGCTATGATCAGATTAATATTTGAAAGCACATAATGTATCAAGATAGTGTGATCTATCGTGTCAAAGACCAGCTTACGTATTGTTTGTAATTTGCGAGGTAGTTTACTAGTACATTCAAACTCGTGTTGTGGCTATTAGTTATGTAGAGTGGACGTAGACTTAGCATATAAGCCGAATCACTATATCTTGTGTGCTAATCTTTTTTGGCTTATTTCCCCGCTTTCATACACCTGCATACCGTTCGGTGAAACATTTGCTCACTTGATCTTTTTCATATCATCTTGGTTTTCCGGAAAATCTAAAGAATTTTCGAAACAACCTATTCATCCCCTTTAAGTTGTATTGTCAGTCCTAACATAAGGATGTTCTATCAATTTTACTAAAATAGGATATTATATCTATCTATATTGCTATGAAATGAGTGTCGTGAGCCGTTCCATCTCTCCCAAATTGATCATTTTGACTTCCCTAAATTCTCCTATACTTTTATGCACATTTCTCCTCCGAATGGTGAGAGCCGTCAATCATGCGCGAGTATATTTATTTTAGCAAAAAATATAGCCACACACAAAAGGAAAAACGCCGAATTGTCTCACTTTTTTTAATATAGTCGTTTAATTTCCTAACAGTAAATCTAAGAGGAGAAAAAAGCGGAAATTGACCAATAAAGACGACAAAAAGGTGAAAAATAAGGGAGAAGTGCATTGAAAATTCTAAAACTTGTCACGATTAAGTCCTAAAAAGTATAGCTATGTCCCAAATCTTGTTAAAAATGTAATTGAATCCTAGAACTTTCAAAAAACACGATCAAGTCATAAAATTTTTCAAATTAGTGAAATCAAGCCATTCTATTGATTGCACTTTTCAAAAATTTTAAGATTTGTTTGTACTTTAATAATAAGTTTTAGGATTTGATTGAACTTTTTTAAAGTTTTAGGGCTCGGATGTACTTTCATGAAATATTTAGGACTTGATTGCATTTTTTGAAAATTGTAGATACAATTGTATTTTCGTGATAAGTTTTAGGACTTCTATTACACTTATCTTAAAAAAACAAAAAAGAAATAAACTACCCACTTTCTTCCGATAAAAAAAAAACTACCCACTTTCTACCAACAAAAAAAGGTGCAAGTGGTGAAATTACTTAATTATTTTTGTTGGGCAATCCATGTCATCTTGCACTTTATGTGAGGATTTTCTCTGCTTGTCATGGAAACCCCTTTCAAAAGCAGAGAAAATCCCCGCTGACGTCAAGAGTCATCGTCATAGGAAAACCCTATTAAAATCAAACAAAAACCCCATCTGATGTCGAAAATCACCGTCATGGGAGAGCCCTTTTTAAATCAAAGAAAAAAAAATCCCCTTTGCTTGTCATGGAAAATCCCCGCTGATGTCAAGAGTCATCGTCATGGGAAAACCCTTTTAAAATCAAACGAAAACCCCATCTGACGTCGAAAATCACTGTCATGGGAGAGCCCTTTTTAAAGCAAAGAAAAATTCCCTCTGCTTGTCATGGAAATCCCCTCTGCTTATCATGAAAACCCCTATCCAAACAAGAAAAATCCCCGCTGACGTCGAGAGTCATCATCATGGGAAAATCCTTTCAAAACCAGAGAAAATTCCCGCTAACGTTAAGAGTCATCGTCATGGGAAAACCCCCTTCAAAACAAGAGAAAATCCCCTCTGACGTAGAGAACCCTCGTCATGGGAACCCTTTCCATTAAAGAAAGATTCCCTCTTCTTGTCATGGAAAACCCTTTTAAAAATCTAAGAAAATCTCATCTGCTTGTCATGAAAACCCATATCCAAACAAGAAAAATCCCCACTGACGTCAAGAGTCATCGTCATGGGAAAATTCTTTTAAAATCAGAGAAAATCCCTGCTGATGTCAAGAGTCATCGTCATGGGAAAACCCTCTTCAAACAAGAGAAAATCCCCTTTGACGTGGAGAACCCTCGTCATGGAAACCTTTTCCAAACAAGAAAAATCCCCTCTGCTTGTCATGGAATCCCTTCGAAACAAGAGAAAAATCCCCTTTGACCCCGCTAGTCAGCGTCATGGGACTCCCTTAAACCAATAGGTGTCTAGAAGCTAACCCAAGATCGAAGCCCAAAAGGCTCGCTTGCCGTTTCGAAAGTACGATGACTTTGATAAATATTTTTGTAAGTGGTACAGGTTAGTAGCCGCGGAACAGTCATCCCCAGACCGGATCGCTAACCCTCAGCTGTAGGAGATTTCTCTCCCCCAAATCCCCACCAGACAGGGATCCATGACAAAGGTGTCTCAAAAGCACAGATCAAGTTCGTAACCCATGATGTTTGCGACTTGCCGCTTAGAGCCAGTAGCCTCGGAAAAGAAAATGAAAGCCTGGTATAGTGGATGAGAAGATCCAAAGGAAAAACATAAAAGCCTGGTATAGCGGACGAGAAGCTACAAATGAAAAACATAAAAGCCTGGTATAGCGGATGGGAAGCTACGAAGGAAAAACATAAAAGCTTGGTATAGTTGATGGGAAGCTACGACAATAAATAATAATAATAAAAAAAGAGGAGCCGTGTCCAAGATTTCGACCCCCCGGAGCACAACGACGAACCCTCAGACATCATAAGCAGGGCAATCAATAGGTGAACTTCAGGTATACCTCTCTCTCTCCCTCTGGCCCATCTTCAAATTGTCAAAGTAAACTGGGGATTAACTTGGAATTTGAGCTTTCATCAAAAGAGTTCTTAGATTCCAGTGTCATACCATTCCTTTTTTTTCCCAGTCGAGTCGGTTAAGACTCAGGTGTCATTTTGTCTTTGAAAGCAACCTCTAACGAGCTCACTCTCAAAGAGGGGCATCCATTGACACTTGATTTTTAATCACCTTTTCATTTTAATTTTATTTCCAAAAGTAATTTAAAATAGCAAAACATTTCACAAAATTTCAAAATCAACTTTCGAAACCTTGGCCTAGCCTTAGGAACCAATTTTGAGCAAAAAAAATTTTTTCGTAATTTTTAGTATTTTTTTTGAATTTATTTAATTATAAAAATACCAAAATATTAGGAAAATACCATTCATGGTAAAAAAAAAAACACAAAAATAGTCAATAATTTTCATTTAATTCCCTTTTTAGGATGGTTACTTTAAATCTCGAAAATTCGACTTGGGTAACTATGTTCCTTCACAAACATAAACCCGAATTGAGCATAAAAATTTCCTTTTGAGTATTTTAATTTTCAATTTTCACTTCTAATAAGCTATGACATTTGAATCTAGAACCTTGAAGTGCAATTGAGTCAATTCGGCCTCCAATTTGATTGATTTTCACAAAAGGACTTAATTGCACAAAATTTCTTTTCAATTTAGTCTCCGATTTTGCTAATCTTCAAATTAAATCCTCTCGAGCCACAATCTTGAAAATGAAACACCTCTTCCCTATGAGTTTCATCATTTCGGATACGATCGAGGCCTCAATTTCGACTGATTCAATCATTTAGGCCTTCAATTAACATAAAATCATTTTCGGATCCTATCGGTAATTTGGGATTTTCGTTAAATTTTAAATCAATTAGTCGCGAAAACACCTATATTCCATGGAAAACATGATGGGGAGTCCGATTTTGACCTTAATTTTGCAAAAAATCATCGAATAGAGACCCAATTTTGCCGAATTCGCAGAATCGGATCTACCGGGTCGGATCCGACCCGACCCAGCGAATTCCGGTCTGCAACTCACTCATGCCCAAAGCAGAATGCACAATTTCTCTCCCGCTTTGCTTCTGATACCACGAGAATCTCTGCTTTGTCCATTGTACACCTCAACCATTGTGCACCTCAATGATTGTACAATGTGGGCTGGCAACTGGGGATCCGAAAAAAGGACGGTACAATGTCGGGCGTGAAGAGAGAGAGATGAGGGCCGAGAGAGCTCGGGGGCGAAGGGGAGAGCCGTCCATGATATTTAGGGAGGTAGCCATTAGGTTTTTGGAGGAGACACACAAACACATAGAGATAGGGGAGAGAGGAACACGGACAGGGAGCAAAAGGGGGAGCTAGAGAAAAGAGAGAGAGGAGGATAGAGCCGACGGCCGGACCTCCGTTGCTCTGAGAAACAGAGCAACTTGGGCTGAGGAGGAGTGAGCACCGAGGACGAGTTCGGAGGAGACACGAATCTCGAGCGGTTATCCTCGACTTTCTAGACAATCGACCCCATCGTCACCAAACCCACCATCGCCATCGACGAGCCCGAAAAAGATCGGTTTTCACTCATACCACTTCCCCTGTTTTGGTACATACTGTGAGTTTGGCTCGGTTTGGTTCTCGACCAAACCGAGCCAAACCAAATGCACACTGACACCTCTTCCCTTCCCTATAGTCATGTACGAGTGTTTGTTTACTTTGACATCGCCAATTGATCCTTGTGTTTGAGCCAAACCGTTGATTTTTGCATGCCTACCAAGTGTTCGATAAAATGTCGCCTGAATTATTTACAAGATTTCGTCCCTAGCCGTGTGTTGTTTGAGTGATTATTGCCCGTTTATTACCTTAAATTAGTACTAGAACCGACTCTAAACCCTGTGTGACCTTTGTTTTGTATCAAACCCGTCGAAAATGATGAATGGAGCTTCATGGTTCTCGGAGTGCGCCGAGAGCTCGAGCCGGCTCCTCCGGTCGATGGCGAGCTCGAACCGAGCTCAGGTAAGCCTTCTATATACCATATGGATGTTGTGTGAACGTTTGAAGTTGACGTTTGATTGAAATTTTTTTTGCAAAAATGCTCGCCGGACCCGGGACTGTGGAGGTTCGGTTCGCCAGTTTCCGGCGTGTTCTTGGCCGTGAATCTGACATATGTTGATGTGGGCTACTTGAGGAATCGAATGGTGCAAAAACGAGCGAAAAATATAAAGATTTAGGCTCAGTTCGAGTTTTTCGGCAAGAATTCTAGCGACCTCGGGGGAATAATGACTGTTCCGGCGAGGCGCAAGACATCTTCCCCGGCGATGTGGCTCGGTCAGCAAGTCAAAGGGCTGACGTGGCATGCCACGTAGGTAGCCATGTCGGCTCGGTGGGCCCGGCTCGGTTTAAAAATAAAACCTGGATCAGACCGCCGTGGAGAGGCCACGTGTCGCGATCCGGTGATTTTCGAAAATTAAATAATTGATTTTATATTATTAAATGGATTTTCAAAAAATAATAAAAAAATTGATCCAACGATCTCGGTTTGGCCATGTGTTGCAATCTCGACTTTTCAAGATTAATAAAGAGTTTTTCGAAAATTAAAAAATACGATCAGATGGTCGAAAATGTGCCAAGTGTCACTCTGTGATCTGATCGATTGAGCTTTTCTTTGAAATTTATTAAAACGTAGATCGGACGCACCAGAATGCGCCACACGGCGTGTTTTAGACCGTCCGATGGGTTTTATTTTTCAGAAATTCGGATAAATCAGAAAATTGATTAAAAAATTAAAAAAATCTTGAAAAATCTAAAATGGTGTCGTTTTTAGACCGGTTTTCGACCCTTACGGTAGGGCCGGGTGCCCGAGAGGCGCGGGCCGGGTTCGACCCAGTCCGAAAAATATTTTTAATAATTAAAAAAATTAATAATAAAAAATAGGAAAATTCAGATATTTAATAAAAAAAATGGAAAAATGTGTAAAAATTCAGAAAAATTGTAAAAAAAAAAATTAGAAAATTCCCAAAAAAATTCCTAGAAATAAGAAATGGTCACAATCAATTGGCCACGACCTATCTTCGGGAGTTTGGTCCCTGAATCTTTTCGAAATTACGATTTTGCCCTTTTGGCAAATCGTATCCCAAAAAAATCCAAAAAAAATCCTAAAAATAGGCAATGGTCACGATCAACTAGCCATGGCCTATTTCGGGTGTTAGTCCTCGAACCTTTCCCAAAATGACGATTTTTTCATTTCGGCAAATCGTCTCCCAAAAATTCCAAAAAAAATCTTAAAAAATAGGAATTGGCCATAATCAACTAGCCATTACCTACTTCGGATGTCTGGTCCCCGAACCTTTTCCAAAATGATGATTTTGCCCTTTTGGCAAATTGTCTCCCAAAAAATCCAAAAAATTCCTAAAAATAGAAAATAGCCACAATCAACTGACCATGACTTATTTCGGGTGTTTAGTCCCCGAATCTTTTCGAAATGACGATTTTTTCCTTTTGGCAAATCGTCTCCAAAAATTTCAAAAGAATTCCTAAAAATTGGAAATGGGGACAATCACCTATTTCGGTTGTTTAGTCCCTGAAGTCCTTCCAAAATGACGATTTTACCCTTCTGGCAAATTGTCTCCAAATCTTTTCATTTTACCCCTGACCCTTAATCACATATTCTCTAAGCCTCTCGGGCTATATTAGGAGGCCTCTGATTTGAATTGATGTCCATTAATGTAATTTATTTATGCATTTGATTGCGCTTTCATTACATTGATTGTGGTTGATAAGACTAGTCTTCCAATCTACATGAAATCTTGACTCAGAATTACCTCATCCAAAATTGCGCCTGCATGAAATCTTAGTTAGGAAAATCACTCGCGTTAGATACCGAAAGGGCGTTGGTAATGACACCAACGTAACCAAGTCTCCAAACCCCAAATCTCTTGTTCCGTAGAACTAATCGATCTCTCCCAATCTATTAGTGAGGTTTTCGGTCCACCTTCCAAGAAGGACCGGTGACGACTCGAAATGTATGCACATATAGCACATGCCACCACGACCACGCCAAAGGTCGGAATACGATCGACTCTTATCGTCGAAAAGGACCCTTTAAAATTTACTCCCGCAGCGACTTGGTATGGGCCTGGGAGGGCCCGCGCCAATCAAGGCCCGCGATCCATGTTTCAGTGTGGTAAAGGGCCCGATTGGCAATCCATTAGCCCGAAAAAATTTCGGGTCGCAACAATGTGTTGCATAAGGGGGTAGGCTTTGTCTTGATGCAACATGGGAAGATAGTTGTGTATGCTTCGAGACAATTGAGGCCTTATGAATTGAATTACCCAACGCACGATCTGAAATTGGCAGTGGTTGTTTTCACGCTGAAAATATGGAGGCATTACTTGTGTGGAGAAAAAATTCAAATTTATACGAATCATAAGAGTTTGAAATACCTGTTTTCCCAAAAGGAATTAAACATGAGACAACGACGTTGGATGAAGTTATTAAAGGATTATGATTGCGAGATCTTATATCATCCTGGCAAAGCAAATAGAGTGGCAGATGCTCTTAGTAGAAAATCTACCTTACAAGTGGTCAATATGATGAGTAAGGAATGAGAATTATTAGATGAGATCTCAAACTTTAAGTGGAAATAGATGAACTCGCTGGCATTCTTGCTACGCTTAGAATAGAACCTGAGATTGTGCAAAGGATCAAAGTATTACAACAATTGGATCCTGAATTTTCTAAGATCTGAAATGAAGTATTAGAGGGCAAGAAGATGGATTTTCAGTTATCGAAGGACGGAATTGTTAAGTTTCGAGGACGACTCTACATATCAGAAATTAGGATTTAAAGAAGGAGATTTTGACAGAAGCTCATCAAAATGGTTATAGCATTCATCCTGGAAGTACCAAGATGTATCGGAATCTTCGATCACGTTATTGGTGGAATGGAATGAAGGAAGACATTGCTAGATATGTGTCAAAATGCGTAACCTGCCAACAAGTAAAGGCAGAACACCTTAAGTCAGCAGGACTGTTAAAACCATTAGAAATTTCCGAGTGGAAATGGGAGCACCTGACGATGGATTTCGTTCAAGAATTGCCTAGAGCTTCAAGTGTGCATGACTCCATCTAGATTATAGTGGATCGTCTAACCAAGTCGGCTCATTTCTTGGCTGTGCGAATGCATTACTCCTTGGAGAAGTTAGCTAAGTTGTATGTTCGATATGTAATAAAGTTGCATGGAGTTTCTGTAAGCATCACATCGGATAGAGATCCTCGATTTACAACAAAATTTTAGAAAAATCTCCAAGATGCTTTAGGAACCAAGCTCCAGTTTAGTACGGCTTTTCATCCTCAAACGAATGGATAGACAGAAAGGGTGATCCAAATTTTGGAAAATATGTTAAGAACCTACATCCTGGACTTCAAAGGCAATTGGGATGAGAAGTTACCCTTGGCAGAATTCACCTATAACAATAGTCATCAACGAAATATCGACATGGTTCCATTTGAGGCCATGTATGGACGAAGATGTAGAACTCTTGTTTGTTGGAACGAAGTGGGAGAAAGGAAAATAACAAGGCCAGAATTGGTACAAGTCACGAATGAGGCCATACAAGTGGTAAAGGACAAACTCAAGGTTGCCTAAAGTCGTCAGAGAAGCTACGCGGATGCACGTCACAGACCACTTGAATTCGTTGTGGGCGATTACATATTCTTGAAAGTCTCGCCGATGAAAGGCATATCTAATTGGAAAGAAATGAAAATTAGTCCTAGATATGTTGGACCCCTTGAGATATTGTGTTTCACGTATCCATTCTAAGGAAGTACCAACCCGACATTGATCACGTAATTGACTATAAGACCATAAAAGTGGATGAGAATGTCGAATACGTAGAAGAGCCTATCCAAATCTTGAACCGGAAGGAGCAAGTGCTTAGAAACAGAGCCATTCCATTTGTAAAAGTGTTGTGGCAACACCATAACAATGAGGAAGCTAGGTGGGAGCTGGAAGAGACGATGAAGCAACAATACCCTCACCTGTTCGAGTCATAGGTTAGATCTCTGACTCTCGACTAGACGTGCTGCATTTTCACTGCAATGCTTACCTTATTTGTAGTAGAAATTGCATAGCAATGTACTAGTTATCTCTGTAGTTAACGTAATTCAACCCTGGGACTGTATTCAAATTTCGAGGACAAAATTTTACAAGGCGGGGAGAAACTGTAGTATCCCATTTTCAGTAAACTATAATTGGTTTAGGAAACAGATTCGAGGCTAAGGAGTTTGTATGGCTACTGATTAAGAAAATTGACGATACGTAATTCAAGAACCGTTACAATATGTTATAATGTGTAATTGGCTATTAGGTTTTCATTTGCTCCTTGATAAGAGGCAATTTGGGTGAGAATTACCCCTTGACCCAAGAGCTCGTCAATTCGGGTTTCAGCGCGCACTGAAATTGAAATGGCTCGTTTGAAGCCATCCATAAGCCGAATGGAGCTCGATTTTCTTTTCACGCGTCCATAAGATCGTGAATTATAGGAATATGAGCCCTTTACCCAAGAAAGTTGATGGATAAATGTCAGTTTAGTTGACAATGGACCTAGACGGAATTGAGGACAAGTTCGAGGTTGTGCATGCCTTCCAAGTGTCTAAAGGAGTGAGCCACGTGGCATCACCATGCTCCAAGTGGCGTGAGAAGAGGAATGAAATGTCAATCAGAGGAGAGTTAGGGGCGCATGCCCTACAAATGGCAAACATGCAAGTGATAGAATTGCCAAATGTCAAGTTAATTATTGCATGCTCGCCAAATGTCGAAGAGAAAGAGCCAAATGTCGCTCTCTCTCTACCACCACTCTCACGCCAACTAGGGAAGAAAGATTGGAGCTCATTCTGGTATAGAGCTCATGCCAAAACAGAAGAGAAAGAGGAAGGAGTGGACAGCTCACGTTCAGACCAAAATCGAGAGGAAACAAAGAGCAATCGTTGCAATCTCGACCTCTACTCGCAAGGCTTAGGCAAGGCACCTCTTCTAATCTCATCTTTCAACTTTTGAATAATAATTTGGATAGATTAGAATGAATCAACTGTGGCCTGGGTGGTCCGAGTGTCGATGGTTTTCCGTGAGCCACTAAAGGAAGCCGAACATGAGTCGATCTTGCTCGGGTTATAATCTGTGATGAAGAAGGATGATGTTCTCGTCGGGGACTTGTGGTAATCTGTGGATGAGAGAGAAAGGATTGAAGATTTAAAGGTTAAGTGGTCAGCTTAGCTTAAGGGAGATTTAGTTTGTTCTAGTTTTTGCCGTGTGGTATATGAACCGTGAATTGAAAATTCTGTGTGAGGCACGGACTGAACGAAGCTGTGAGATTGTGGATTGTATCATGTCTAGGTTAGTTCGATCATTGAAATAAGAGTTGGCGAGAGTCAAAAGAGAGAGGGCTTGATGGAGGTTCATTTGGGAAATCGAAGAATGGAGACTTCGGCCATGCTTTAGGGACTCGTTGGAGTTCGGTACACCTAAAAACAGAATAGGTTGGGAGCTTATTCGTGGTCTAAAGAGAAGGACTCGACGAGATTGATCGATCTATGGATGTTCTCGAGGCTTGAGAGCCTTGGCCGAATGCTACTAGGGCTATTAGACTTGAGTTACTTCCTTATAGTGGTTATTATTGTCTTGAAATAATTGTAATGTTAGGTTGTGTATTGAATCAGAATGAAAGAGGAGCACGAACGTCGTTATATTAATTTGTGACTGATCTGAGTGACATGGTAAGTAATTGAAGTATTTTCTGAATTCATAAAACGCAGCGGAATAAAACTCTAAACAGGATCCATATATATATCGAAATCAAAATAGGTTCAAGACGTACCTTTTACAGTGGGCGACAGATTGACGATCAGTTGTGTCTGGATTAACGTCTCAAGTGTTGCGCCTCTACCTGTATCCACACACACGAACTGAGTTCTCCAACGATCCAAATGCTAACTTTCAGATCTTAGAGTGTCTCTCACAATCGCCTTGAACAGAGAACTGTTCTCTGTTTTTTTTTTTTTCATCGGAATAATAATGACACCGGATTTTGAAGTGTCTCTAGGGTTATTACTCGTAACCCTACATTTCACGGTTTGGGCCCCACAACATAACGACCTGGGCCCACGACGTCCTCTAAATCGTCCACTCAATCGTGCATTTAATCGTTATCTCATAACACGCACAATTGCGTAGATATTCGTAATAAGAGAATAAATAAAGCTCTACTTCTTAAATGGATCAAGGTGTAGAGAAAAATATTAAATCATTTCGCTATTGTGTGCGACCCTGTAGGTTCACTAGACATTAGCAGTGTGCCCAAAACTTTTTTGGTCCACAAGTCATAAGCAGTCTCTAGCAAGACATTATGACTACCTAAGTATAGTGAATGATTTTCCGACACAACCTAATCCATAACTAATGTTAGAGTAACAATCTTATTTGGTTCTTAGGGCACAGTAATATATTTCATTGACCTAACACCATTAATGTTGAGATACTTGAGACCTTAAGCTATGTGCAGGTAACATCCTGAGCCATTTGCGAGGAGCGTGAGTATGACCTTGAGCTATGGGCGGAGGAAATACAATCCTGAGCCATGTGCGAGGGAGCGCTAAGTATAGATGTCCCTAAGCTCTGTGCGAGAGATGATCCTGAGATAAGTGCAGGAAACGTACCTAAGCCTTGGGCGGGAATTGTCCTTGAGCCTTATGCAGGAGACGGTAGATATCAGGGCCCTGTGATAATTTATTATTGGCATTGCATCTTTATAATCTTAAATATGTTGTGAAGCATCAGTCATTGTGAGGTGAACTTGTGTAGGCATTAGTAAAGAGCATAAGATTGGGTCGTGTGATTGAGTTATTCCTTTTTGCGTATATGTCACGTGTTGATGGTGTGTAATCTGATTCCCTATTCTGGCGTAAGTCTAATCGGCAAGTTAATGACTCATTAAAATCTGGCTAGGTGAGTTGGTTAGGATGTTCCTTGCGGGGCTAGTGAGCTCACCGTTGTATTATTTACATATTTTCAATTTAGCGAAGATGGCCATACCTCCTAATACTCGTTTTGGTGTGCCTTTTGACTTTGATGAGAAGTACTATGATCTAGTGCATGTTGAGGAGCCTATCCTGCAGTTAGTCTTTTATGAGTATACTCTATACGTGTATGAAGGTTTTGTTGCTGGAATAGTACTGCATAAGTTCTACGCTGTTTTTATGTCTGTTGGGGAAGTGGTGTTTGGACCTTTCCTTTACGACCTTTTGGACACTTTTCGCGAGCCCATGGAAATGGAAAGCGTGCGTTTGGAAGACGACGATCCTGAGGAGGAGGAGGCGCCCGAACCGTAGCTGATTCCATGCGAAGACAGACGGAGACGACACTTTTTGGGACCGTCTGGCGTTAGTAAATAATACGCGGAGTAGTTACCTTCCAGATAGCTGGACACATTTTGAAACTGTAATTATGAGATATATGATACCTATAAAGACAAACTTCTTAAAGAAATAACGTGCCATGGGTGACTATCATATGAATAAATCTTTTGAGTATTTTGATGCCTTGCTCTTTGTTTAGAATGATGTTTTGCTCTATCGATACCCGTGGAACCTTGTGTTCGCATGTTTTGCTTCCGCTGTAAAATAAGTAAGGACTAAATTGCGCGTCTGTTAAATGTGGTGGCCTGGGATGCCATGGCTCTGACATCTGACACATCTCAAGCGATATCATTCACCACATATATTTCATAATTCTTCTTATTCCGAAATCTGCAATCCTCAGATCTATGACTCATCTTGCCTCAATTGAAGCATTTTCCTTGAAACTTGTTCTTGGAAACTCCTCCTTTTTGGTCCCAACTTTGGCTTGGCAATCTTCTTGTTATGTTTTAAGATTGTTGGCAAAACAGTTTTAAATATCGACCCTGTTTTAAGATCATTCAAGGAATTCAAAATGGCATTAGTATAAACACTATGAATTAACCACAACAGTATTGAAAGGAAATAAACTTACCATAATAAAACCACAATTATAGCAGATTCGCAATTAGAACAGAACCATAATTATATAGAACCGATACAAATAACACCGAGGCTTGTGTTTAACATAGTTTCGTTAAAACAGGTTCGTCCCATCCCATATGTTCTTTGAGGCTTCATGAACGTCTGTCTCCCAGGATACAATCGTTAGCAGCTAAAGAACCAAGAACATAATTCTATAGCTTTCGGCGAATTTGAACAAACTTGAACATTATTGAAAAAATAATACAAATGCAGATAATTAAAAGAGAGAGAGAGAGAGAGAGAGCAATGTTTTCTTGGAGCTTTCTCTCTTGTAGCTTATAATTAAAAAATAATACACTATGAATTTTCCTTCCTGCTGAAAATAGAATGGGAGGTCACCTATTTATAGGGTAAGTGAGAGCATTGTGGAAATGCAAATAGGAACGGCCGATTAAACCTGCCGTTATAGCATGAATTTTGTAGCAAGCAAAATAGTAGTGGCTCTGTCATTACATTATTAATGGCTCTGCCGTTATAGTTTTAATACTGTAATAGCCGATTTTAATGTTATTAACCTGCTGTTACTCAATTAATCTAGTGGTTGTTACAAAGAATAATTTGTAACAGTTTGAGAGTGTTCTTTGAGCAACAATTTCTTATTCACCCACCTATCAAAATATCCATATTTTTCCAACAATAACAACGTAAATTGATACCGAATCCGTCTTCAATAATGAGCACACATCTAATTCTTTGTCTATTGCAATGACTTGTACCTTTCGATGGTGCGCGCGTAAGTTCAGTCTCCAATACCATCGCCATGCATAATAAAAAGGGTGAACAATCACAGATCGGTCAATACTCTTGAACTCCTCGGACTAATCATATTTAAGGCCAGAGAGAATTGATTAGACAGCATGTGAGAAAAAGTATCGTATTACAATAAAATGGACAAGGTTATGTATAAAAGGTGAGCTTGCTGAACGTATTTAACAGAACGAAAGTGTTTGAATTTTTTGCGATTAAAAAAAAAAAAGAACTTTGGAATAGAGAGCTCACCACCAACGCATAAAAGATTACTCCACCAGCCATTTGAAAGTTCACGTTCTCTTCTTATCTATAGAGGAACTAGGACACTCAACTAGGAAAACTCAAATAGTAAATCTTAAACTTGAAAACGGTCAACTAGGAAATATTAAACTAGGAAACTTACTCAAAATAGGGAACCTTTGATTCCGGAGATTGAATCTTTATTCTTCAACGTTCATGGAGCAGAGAAGACTGAAGAAGGCATCCAAGATTCTAAACTAGATGGTAAAACAGAATGCGATAACCTCATAAGTAAATGCGACGAAGCAAAACTCTCATGCTGCTGTGGATAAGTTTAAGCACAACCCAAGCCTAGCCCCTATGGACCAGTGCATATTTCCCTATTGTTTTTCTTGTTGTTTAAGTTCCTGGATATTTAGCCTAGCATGATGAATGTCTTGCTCGATAAGGCATGAGCATCCATAATATTGAGTTTCGTTACTTGTCCAAGCTTGCCTTTGTTTCACCAGGAAATGAAAAATCGCATGTAAAGAGCTCCAAAGCGTTGCACATGGCTTGCTTGGACTTGAGGCAAAAATATACAAAGAAACCACTTTTCCAACATCCCAAATTTTTGAAAAAAAAAAAAACATCCCAAATTGCAGTGTTGAAATTTTCATTTTGCCAACTAGGTTTGGGTCCAAAGGACTTGTGCTCCGTACAATTGAATGCAATTTGGGCGGAATTTTCTTTTAGGGGTCATGCGTTCAGCGAAACGGAGGGATGATAAATTTTGGCTGTTTTGCAATAAAATACCTGAATTTTTTATTTCTTACTCAATCAATTACGTGGATTTTCAAATATTGTCGAATCAAGGACGTGACTTTTTTGGTATTTGTGCGCAAAGTATGAGTTAAAGGTCAAGAAAAAAGGTTTTGTTGGTTTTTTTTTTTTTTTAATAAAGACGAGCCTTAAAGGAAATGCTTCCACTCGTTTCTTTCTCTATTCGTTTCTGTGTACTACTCTCTCAATTCAAACACCTAAACAAGAAACTGATCTCTAGGTAAATAACCGAGGCGTTCAATTTGATTGTATTGCAATGTCCAATCTAACGAGATTTCCTTATTGGGCAAGGTCATTCTTGATAAAACGGATAATTTATGATGAAAAGAAAGATCTTTAAGAAAATGATTCCGAATTGTTGTAGAGTGGAACCACATAGTGCTACGCACGAGAAAAATCTTCTAAAGAACCAAGGACTTACTCTCACTTTACTCTCATTTCCCTCCATCAGAACATTCTCAATGTAGAGATACCATATGCGCTGCATATGCAATATAACAACGTGAACCAAATGCGTTTAGTTTTTACTTTAAATTGCATCAGATTTAGTAATAAAAGATATGCAGTTATTGGCGATGGCGTGGCCGAGTGAACTACTCCAACTCCTCTCATCTTTAGAAGCAGTAGTTCCTGATCAACTTGAAGTAGGTGGTTCTTCAATTGCTGAAACCAGACTTGGACCTCATCGTGTACTCTGCTACAAGTTGCGCGAACAGTGAAGATTCGTTGTCTAGCAATCTTCTCGGAGTATCATATTCAGCAACAAGGCCTGGATACAACCAGAGTGAGAGAGAGAGAGAGAGAGAGAGAGAGAGAGAGAGAGAGAGGTGAGACAAAAATGATGAAGCATAAGCTAAATGTGAAAGGCTGAGATGAGATCGTGTTAAAAACTACTGACCGTGCTCTAGAAGAAGAACCATGTCGCTATCAAGAACTGAGGTGATCCGATGTGCAATTGTTATAACGGTACAGTCCAAGAAGTGATGCCTCAGCGTTTGCTGAATCAGATTATCCGTCGCTGTGTCCACAGACGCAGTAGCTTCATCAAGTACCAAGATTTTGCTTTTCTTGAGCAGCACGCGACCGAGACACACCAGCTGCCTCTGTCCCATGCTCCAGTTCTCACCATTCTCAGTAACTGCAGCTCAAGATAGTAGAGCTAAGATATGAGACAAATTCGAAACCAGAATGTATTAAGCACTTCTCGGATAGTAAAAAAAGGGTCCAAAAGATAACCTGCAGAATCCAGTTTCCCTTCTTTCTTCCTGACTTCATCCCCGAGTTGGCACTTATCCAATGCCTACAATTGCAAGATTGATTAGTTGACTGTAGTTCCATATTGTATTAAGCTGGAAGAGAAATTCTAATTGTGAAAAAATCGGCAATCGTTGTGAAAGTAAATGAATGCACCTCCCAAATCTGCTCATCAGAGTGCTCCTCAAGAGGGTCTAGATTGCTTCGCACAGTACCCTCAAACATGGTTGGATCTTGAGGGATGATACTTAATCTAGACCTCAGATCGTGCAGCCCAATTGAGGAGATATTAACGCCATCTATTAGGATTTGACCTGTACAGGGTTCTACTACGCGGAAAAGTGTTTGTATGAGAGTCGATTTGCCACTGCCCGTTCTCCCCACGATGCCTGTTTTCATCCCTCCAGGAAAAGTGCAATTGATGCCTCGCAGAACAAGTGGCAAGTGTGGAGCATATTGGACCTGACATTCCGCCCAAATTGTCAGAAAGGTGAATTATGTCCAAATGACTGTACAAAACACGCTGACGAATTGTTTTGGCATAGCAGAAAACAAAATTTTCGTAGCACCTGCAGATCGGAAATGGCGATCTCTCCGCATGTTGGCCACGTAGGACAGGGGCAATTATCCGCTATTGTCAGAGGGGGCTCGCTTGAGATGCCAGTGTATTGAAGTACCCTTTCAACCGATATAATTTTGTTCTCCATATTACACAAATTCCAAATGACCATTGTCTGTATCATGTTCAAATTAAGTGCGTACGTCACAGCTAAGCCCGCGATTGCTTCAGAGAGAAGAACAGAAGTAGGTTAGGATCACTAATGTATTCATCGGTCTAGATAGCCATTTAGAAGATCTCAGGCAAGGACATTGTTACCTGGGTCTATGAATCCCTCTGGAATAGCGATTAACAAAATCAAAGAGATTCCAAATGTGACCGTGGATAGCATATCCAAGCGAAAACAAAGCCATTCCATTGCCCCAGCAACATGGAACTTGGGCCGAGAATATGCATCAGACAGCTCCATATTTGTGTTCCTGAATCTTGATTCTTGATCAAAGCCATGAATAGTGGTCGATCCTGATATTGTTTCAGCAAAGTGCTGGATCACTGGAGCTTTACTCACACCAACCAACCGTGCCAGTTCTCGAGCAGATGGGATGTAATATTGCTGATACCAGACACAGGTTGCGGTCACAGGGATAAAAACTATAAGAACTTGCCATGCAACCTGAGATATCAAAATGATAACTCCCACGAGCCGGATCATTCCGAAGGCAAATCCTGAAACCATATATGGAAAGCTCAAATCCAGAGCACTCTGGTCTGTTGAGACCTGAAAGGAAACATTGCATCACAATCCAATCCATCACTCATTCAAGAAAACTGAAATAAACAAGACATGAATCAACAAAAGCATAATCTGTCTTCCTTATAGACTCAGACATAAATCTTTGTGAACTATTCGAGTTATTTTCCATATTAGGACTCACCCTACTTAGAATTCGTCCGCTTGGAGTGGCATCAAAGAACGACATGGGGGCTCGAAATATTGCAAGATGCAATTTATTAAAGAGTATTGTAGCTGTTTTGTAGCCAGCAGTTGCCAAAAGTGTAGACCTGAAAAGAATACAAAAGGAGCTTCCAACAGCCAAAGCTACGTAAACAAGTATCAGTGTCGTTCCCGAAACAACAGGTTCCATGTCCTCCGACACTGGGGTTGCCCATGCCATCCAATAATTGCTTCCTATCTGAAGAAGCATGAATAGAAACTGGGCCAGTAAAATGAAAGGCACGAGAGCTCCTCCATATGCCGTCGTAATATATTTCCAGTACACCAGAAAACCAACTCTACCTTTCTCTCTCTCTTCTTCTTGAACAAGCTGCCCTTTTGCCCTTACTTCACCATTTTGAACATTTCTTTTTTCTTCCTTCTCCACAGTATTTTCGTTTTGACTATTTCCATTGTTGACATCAGATGCTTCAGAATCTGGCCCAGCTTGGCGGGAACCAAAAACGGCTAAAGCTTTCTCATGTGCACCTACTAATTCCATAAAATCTGCTCCGCAGTGAAGAATCTCGCTGTACTTTCCAGCTTCTGTAATCTTCCCATCTCTCATGACCTATCAAATATACATACTACCATTTAATAAGTGACTCTAAGCAAAACCAATTCGTAAGTCAGTAATCACTCACCAGTATTATATCAGCTGTCTGTAGGAATTCTACTTGATGAGTAACATAGATCACTGTTTTCGAACTTAAAAGTCCTAGCAAACATTCCTATCATATAGAAGACTCAATTAGTAATCTTCATGAGGGGTAGCAGAAAATTGAGGAAATAACTCAAATCCAAGACTTGCAAAGAAAAATCATGGCATCTAGGATTTTTTACTTCAAACTTGTTTTTCCATGAAGAAAGCTACACTTCATAATGGTTAATGTAAAGCAATGATAAGCGGTGTGTGCATAATCAGAAAAGCAGGAAAAAGCGATTAACCTTAAACAGATGAGATCCAGTATGCGTATCCACGGCACTGAAAGGGTCATCGAGTAGATAAATGTCTGCATCTTGATAAATTGCACGGGCAATCTGTACTCTTTGCTTCTGTCCGCCACTCAGATTTATCCCCCTCTCGCCTATAATTGTTTGATCGCCAAATGGGAGTATTTCCAAATCCTTCTTCAGACAGCAGGCTTCGAGGGTACTTTCATATCTCTCACGGTTCATCTCCTTGCCGAATAAAATGTTGTCCACAATCTTGCCACTTTGTATCCATGGAGACTGAGCAACATAAGCCTTACTGCCACATAACTTGAGGGTTCCCGATATCTTAGGCAATTCTCCCAGGAGGCAAGAAAGTAAACTCGATTTTCCCGAACCCACAGTACCACAGACTGCAACTTTCATGCCATCGAATACCTTCAGGTTTATGTCCTTTATTGTGGGTTCGGAGGAAGACAAGTCCCACGTAAAATTCCCCTCATTGATCTCGACCGCCATATCTGTTGTTCCCTTAGGAAGCTTTTCAACGACGTTGTTCTGGAGATCCTCAAGGCGCAGGAATGATGATATTCTGTCAAGTGAGACCTTTGTCTGAGCTATCATGGATAATACAACTGGTAATGCATAGATGGGATCTTGGAGGACCCTGAACGTTGCAATCGCAGATAAGATCTTCCCTGACGATAGTGGGATCCCCAATAATATGCATGTACCAAATGTAGTCACCGAAACAAATGTTGGGGCACCCCAGAAGACAAAAGAGGCCATTGCTTGAGTGTAAACAAATTTTTTCAACCATCCTGTCTCGATATTCCTCAATTCAGTAATCTTGGACAAAAAATTCATCTCCCATGCCTGAAGCTTCAAAATCTTCATGTTTCGCAAGATCTCGGAAGTCACTTTCATCCTTTTGTCTTTTGATTCCATCAACTTTTCCTGAAATTTCTCCTGGAACTTGCCCATGGGAATATTAGCTAACATAACAAGCAGGGAGGCCGCAAGAGCTGCAATAGATGCAAGCCCAAGATTTTTATACAGAATTGCCAAGGCTAACCCAACTTGTACAAGTACTAGCCAAGGTTCGTGCATGCACCAGCAAGAATCACCAATTCTCTCTGCATCTACAGACATGAAATTAATTATTTCCCCACTAGTATGCCCCTGTTTTGACTGGCATGAAAGGTTTAATCCCTTGTCGTAGATGACTGCAACCAGCAATGAGCGAGTCCTGATCCCGACAAGATGTAGCCTAAACATCATCTGCCTAAAGGAGAGGCACTCGACAAGCTTTGCAACCAAAAACGCCAAAACAAGAAGGTAGCCTTCACTTTCAAATTCGCGCTGCCCATTAAGGAATTGGACAAAACTATCAATAAGGTACGGACCAACGTAAGAAGCTAGGGTCAAAAGAAGCTCAAATACACCAGTGGAGATTATTTCTTTCCATTCGGACATGATCAAAGCCTTCAACAGCCTAAACGTAGTCACCCCATTGCTTGAACCAGCATCTGACTCGAGGTTTTTCTTGAAACCTGGTAATGCCCCCACTATACTATCCCGAGGAGCAAGTTGAGGAACATCTTCTAGGTCCAGAGTTTTCTTATTCCCCACAGCAATTAAAGGACTCAACCAGGAGAAACTAATTATACTCAAAAAACCCGCTTTTGAGTACGGGGTCACAGTTTTACTTCCGGTGCGCTTCCTTAATTCGGTGTTGCTTGCAACCAAGTTACCATTCAAAAGGGGTTCTTCAAGCACATCATCATCAATCTCAATCTTACCATAGAAACCCACATAACAGCAGAATAAACCCGTCACAACAGAGACAAAATCAGAAACAGAGTACCATGTTCTCACCGGAACATGCTTTCCATACAGAACAATGTCTATGATGAGACAATAACTTGAAATGGACAAGTAGAAACCCCACCAGACTCTCAACAAAAGAGGGAACTTTGACCCTCTAAAATCGGCGCTTTGGCCGTGCAACCAAACACCCAGAGCTCCCCAAGCGAGAGACTTCAGTGCTAAATCCAAAAGAGAAACGAGCTTCTCTTCCGACCAATCATTTGCATGCCAATAAAAGTAGTTCGCCACACACAATACGAGATTAAACACAGATAAGCCTAAACAACAACTCAAAGTTGGCTTATTGTACCAAATTCTGCTTCTTCTGCGGCTCTCTTTGGAGCCTTCACCATTTCGCCGTTCCCATAATTTCTTGCACGCCCATGAAACTAAGAGTCCAAGTAACAAAATCAAGTGCAGAGAACCGGAGAAACCACGTAAAAACGTGGTGTTGAGCAGAAAATCGCCACGTGAATACATTAGAGCGGAGGAGTGCTGGAGGAAGGTTTGAAGCACCTGCTTTGATGAATCGAAAAGCTCCATTTTCTTCGGGTGTGTCACTGGCTTTCTTTGCGTGCTTATACGCCTTTCAAGAAGAGTCGAGGAAGACTTTTTTGGGTTGACTATAGGCTGGTGTGCTATAGCCTATACCCATTTCTTACTCCATATTTAATGGATTGGTCATTACATGAATTGGTCGTATTCAGCAAATGAGTTTACTATAATAAAACCTACGAATGTTAAATCAGTTAATAATGTTTTTGGACAAAATCCACCTCTATACTACTCTCTCTCACTCTCGCTAAATCTCTCGCTTGCTCGCTCCGTACCCTCACCTCAATTTTAAGTATACATTTTCTTAAATTAGGTTAGATATAAAAAATATTTTAGCAATATAGATCGTTTCGGATATTAATTGATGAAATTAAGTTAAATCGGCCAATTTGGATCAGATTATTTCAATCTGATTCTATCTATTAGCTTGACGGGTCTCACGATATGGAGAACCAGAGTAACGAAGAAGTACCGCTAAAAATGCCCATGAACAAGTTGTAACGGTCTAGTATATAGCATTTGTCATGACCCGATATTCATCTTTCCCCTTCACATAAGGTCTAAGTCTTTGGCTCGAAAACTTTACCTTGTCCCTCATTGCTCTCGCATTTGAAGGCCCAATTTAAAGTTAAATGGTGGGGACTAATCAAACTTGTCACACATATCTATAATAATGTTATTCGAAAAAAAGTTTATTTATGTCCCCTTTTTCTTCTTCTTCCCGTCAATGTTCCCAATTTATCCTCGTGCATACAGTTGCCCAACTGCGACTACTTTCTTCCTCCGACTTCTTTAGCCACTTCCGCATCTGTACCCCGATTTCCCTGGTAACTGTAGCATGAATGTTCAAACCAAGCTTCTTCAGCCATGACGGTTGAATTAGTAACACTACATTTCTCTCACTTAATAGATGGTTATGGTATGATACAGTACAACACAACACGAGACGATAGAATGGCAATGGGATGGATGGTAAAGGACTGCCTACGCCCAAAAGCTATGATTCAATTGAAAGAAATAAGGAGAAATTATAGGTGAATTAATGTGTCAACATCTGTGCTTTATCAACAAGCTCCTTTTTTTTTTGGTCGGACAACAAGCTCCTTTAGTTAGTGCATTATATACATCTCTTTCATACTCACTTTTTTAAACGTCAAATAGTCCATTTATCAAATATATTTACCATGTTAATGCGATCAATCATTTTTGAAGATCTTGAGTTTGTACACATATTGATTGGGGGTAATAATCCATTTAATAAAACAACTGTAGGCAATATTTGCTAAATAAATAACAACAACATATTCAGTGAAGTTTAGGGCAAAAAAAAATCAGAAAGATGAGCAATGGCCATTTTTTAAAAGGTTGCAGCCCCCTGCTTCTTCCTTGATTCTGTGACTGTTTGTTTTTTCTTTTGCCAATTTCTATGAATGCTTGTTAAGTAGCCAATTAACAAAAATAACACTTTCTATGACTTAACTCTTTTGGCGATTATTTGTCGGAATTGCTCCTCGACAAAATATCTTTCACAGGAATTTGGTCTTTAGCTTTTAAATGTGATGAGGGCTCTGTGACAATTTTGGACAGGAGAATTTCAAATAATTAGAAGAATCAACGCGCGAAGTTAGAATAAAATCCAATAGAATTATAAAAATACCATCTTGAAGAAAGTTTAACTCAATGGTGAGAGTCTGCAAGTACAAATCTAAAGGAAATAATACAAATGAAATCAAAAGAAACTACACAAAAGTAAACCAAACCAGAGTTTGACTCGATGGTATGATTTGGCAAACGCAATTCCCTTCAATGATAATGAACCAACACGCCCAAGATGGGCCAGAGTTTAACTCGATCACAATGCCTTGAATATGCATCGATAATGCACTAGAGTTTGACTCGATGTCACAATATTTAGGATAAAGATAAACGCCCAAGTTTGACTTAACGACAAAAATCTGAAAGCTAAGGCCAAGGAAAATAAATGCAATACGATAAGTAAAGATAAGATAAATTTGTTGATTTGTTCGGGAGTTACTCTATAGATGCTTAATGGTACTTATCATTGTTGGAGTGGTAACTACTCATCAGCGGTTGTAATCCTAGCGTGCCATTAGTTGCCGCTTCCCTTGGCCTTTTGGAATCCTTTTTTGACGCGGTCTTTGAGTTACTTGACTCCAGATAGATAGCTGCTGATCTTGGCATCTTTCTCAATTTTCCTTGGTGTCAGCTATGCCAGTTTCTCTGCATCTCGGGGCTTTGAAGTTCGTATTCTAGTAACCATCGATAGGGCACTTACCATTTTTCTGTAAATCATGGGGGGTATGCTCACATCCTTCGCATTTCGTAGTCTGTTCTTAGAGGCTATTCGAACCTTAACCGCCTCGAATTTATCCCCTCGCCATGAAATCAAGGAGATAATTTCATCATCTTTGGCGCTCTTTGAAAACTTTGAATCCTGCGGGATTGCTTCTCGTTGGCGCTTAATTTTACTAACTGGTGTGATGACTTCTTCAAATGACACCTATTGAGCCTTCTTTATTCTCTATCGAAATGTCTTCTCTTCACGTGTTTATCACGTGTGTCGACCATTTATGCGTCCTGCTCAAGTGTCGATTCCTCGTGTACTTTGCACATGCATTGATTCCTCAAGTGACCTTCACATATATCGATTTCTCACGTATGCAGCACGTGTCTAGGCTGATGATTTTATTTGGTGCCAACAGGTGATAAATTCAGCCGTTGAAAAAACTTTTTAAAAAAATTCTGTTAAATTAATGTCCCAGACAATTGTTAACTAGAATTTTTCATTTCATCAAGAGACAGACTCTATCATAGAGAACTACAAGCACAATAGATAGCGCGACTAATAAGTTTCACTTCTTTCCCTTTTGCCATGTTTTGAAGAGAAAGGATGGTGCTTTGGACATTCTTCCCAACAATAATATTAGAAGGAGCAATGCTAACCATATTAAGATTGGGACACCCCCGACCCAACTCCAACGCTTCCAGAGATATAGTGTTCTTCGTGTGCATTTGCCTCGACGTCATTTGGAGTAGGGACCGGTTATAGCCGCGAGGCCTGTGTGACGTCCCCGAGCCGACCTTCGTACCCACAATAGGAGGCGTAAGCTCCTTTAGGGTTTTCAGTCTCTTGAATTCCTCCTTTAGGTATAAGCTTTATACCGTTTATAAACCGAGACCCTATGAGGATCTCAAAGTCGCGTCATCACGGGGGAAGACATATGGTGTCTCAGGTAAACTGTTCTCATAATTGACCCTTAATCTTTTTCCACCCTTTATCATATATGTTAACGATCGCACACAGAAGCGATTACTTCTTTTATACTATTCATTATGGAAACTAGAAAGACATTTCCATATCATGCTATACTTCATTTCCTTGTATAACATTTACATGAACTTTAGAAACCTCTCTATCTCGTTTACTTCATAGGCATAGGGAATTACTTCGATACTTGAGTTGCCCTAAAAAAGATGGTAGTTGGGCTTCCAAAAACTACTCCAAGCTAGTTAGTCACCTAGGTTTGTACACCATCCATCTTCATGCTACTGTTTTCTTATCAAAAAATCCTCCTCCACTACATCAATACAAGCAATTTTGTTTACACCAAAATAGTGCAAAATCACGGGAACTTAGGCATCGAAAATTTATCGATAGTTGGGACGTCAACAACAAAACTGCTTATGGGTAAAGGTGGTTATTTGAATGTGAAGCATGCCTAGAAAATAGGAAGATAATAACCACATTTTGGAAGTTACTTTTTATTTAAATTCTGAAGTTGTAATCGCTTGTAAGGGATTATAAATATCCTAAGTGTTCTCTTTGTAAAGCCCCCAATGAACAACATAACTCTATGTTTTTTATCAGTTTGTCTTTTCTTTATCTTTACTTTCACTGCCTTTATGTTTCCTTATACATAGTTGCAATTTCTTTATCTTTATCTGCACTGCACTGCACTTTATATTTCCTTAGAAGTGTTCTAGTTCTAATTCTCATATTCACGTCGCCAAATCATACTTCGATATGAATCTTTATCTTCAGTGCTTCGTCGTCGAGTCAAATCTTGACGTAGTGCTGCCGCATTTTCAAGCTTTGTTGTCAAGTCAAACTCCATCGAAGTTTGTTTCCTTTGTACTTCCCAAACTTTTCTATCTAGTCAAGCGTCGGTTCGGTTTATGTTTGTACAACTCCACATTGATTTTTATGATCGTTTGGATATTTCCTGTCAAATCACCACAGAACCCGATCTCTTTCAATTAAAAGCCGAAGATCCATTTTCAGTGTTTGTTTCCCTACGGGTTAAATTCTGATGAAACAAACTTGCACGCCCGTTGGGACCAATGTGCCTGATCTGAGGAAATACGATGATACGTATTGGAAATCAGCGGTGGGAATGAAAATGAGAAGGAGGATGCAAAATTGACCCAACAAACAAATGAAGCTCCACAAAATGCAGCAGCATATGATGTTTGAATCAAGTTCTACACATGTTGCATCCGTGACTGATGCTAGAGGATGGGGCAGGATCATCAATAACTTGTATGCCCTTCAAGCGGCCAAATATGGTCATCAATAAGTTCTTTGGAGGACAACTTGCTCAGGTAATACCTGGTCAAGATCCCAAGCGAGTCCAAATGATCAATTAACGCCAAATAAAGAGTCGCTCCGATTTAGAAAGCCTCCTTGTTGACAAAGAAGTAGAGGCGAGCACAGCACGCGATGACACTTCAGAGTCTCGTCCCGTATGCCCATCACAAAAATAAAAGAAGCGATCAAGTCATCGACTCCATCGTCACTAGCAGGAGTTGCACTTTGCCTTCACCAAGCAAGATCTATCCGATCCTTATTGTGTGCTCGTATAGTGCTTTGTCATTAATCATTACAAGGTGAGGAGGCATTATGTCACGCTCCAATGGCCACCACAGCTTTACACCTATGAACGGCCATCTACATCTCTATGGCCCCTTTGTTCGCTTCTAAAGGAATAAGAGACCGTCGGGAACTCAAACTCCTGCCGGTTCCTCCAAATTTGACAGACTTGGGAATCACGTTGTGGTATGGCCTCCTTTGATGTACCCAACGGTCACCATGTGCGCCTAAAGAGGACCAAACTCTCAATATACAATTTGTCAAAGACCGAGGATTGCAGATGAAGCCGCAACAATGGTGTCTATAGTATTATGCAGAAAAGTTGCCGATGCAAGGCAAAAAGTTACTGATGCAAGGAAGAAAAGACGCCGATGCTAGAAGGCAGATTTTGGCTTCTATCAAAGTAGCATGAAAGTTACCGATGCTAGGGGGCAGATTTGGCTTCTATGAAAGGTAGTAGAAGAATTACCGATACATGGGGGCACCTAAAAATCATTGGTTAAAAGAGTTGAATGATTGCTAAATCATTCCATTCTTTTAAAGGGCATATGGTTACACCAAAAAGTGCAAAATCATGGGAATTGGCATCGGGAACTTAGGCATCGGAAAAGTGCAAAACCACAGGAACTTAGGCATCAGAAACTTATCAGTAGTTGGGGCGTCACCAACAAAATTGGTTATGAATAAGGGTGTTTATCTGAATGTGGAGAGTGCCTGGAAAGTAGAAAGACAATAATCACTGTTTGAAAGTTACTTTTTATTTAATTCTGAAGTTGTGACCGCTTGTAAGAGATTATAAATACCCAAGTGTTCTCTTTGTAAAGCCCCCAGTCAACAACAGAACTCTACGTTCTTTATCAGTTTGTCTTTCATTTTCTTTACTTTCACTGCCTTTACGTTTCCTTATACGTAGTTGCAATTTCTTTATCTTTATCTGCACTGCACTTTACATTTCCTTAGGAGTAGTTCTAGTTCTAATTCTCAGATCCACGTCACCGAGTCATCCTCCGATATGAATCTTCATCCTTGGTGCTTCATTGTCGATTTCAATCCCGACGTAGTACTGCCACATTTTCAAGCTTCGTCGTTGAGTCAAACTCCGTCGAAGTTTGTTTCCTTTGTACGTCCTAAACTTTTCCGTCGAGTCAAGTGTCAGTTCAGTTTATGTTTGTACAACTCCACATTGATTTTTATGATCGATTGGATATTTCTTGTCAAAGCACCACAGAACCCAGTCTCTTTCAATTAAAAGCCGAATATCCATTTTCGGTGTTTGTTTCCCTGCGGATTAAACAAATTTCTATGGACATAAGTATACCAAAATGAGAAGATGGTAGATTTGCCATTACCTACAAGTATGGAAATTAAAGGGGTGAGATACAACTATCTCAATAAGCGAATATCTAAACCAAAAATAAGAAGCAAGCTAAAGGTACAAGTCATAATACAAGCAATCATATCATATACGAATCGTTTCTGATTCCTTTTCATATAAGCATGACGTCTCCACTTTCCATGTCATATAGATCCCTTTTTAAAGCTCTCTCACCCTTACGAATGATGCGTGTGTACATATCGTATCATATCATATTGTGTCGTATTATGTGGATCCACCATTTTCATACATACGCAAGGCCTTCTCATCCTAGTGAATGAGGCATATAGCATATCATACGGTATAATCTCACCATCAAAGGTAGCAAAACCAAGAAGAGCATGCATCACAATAGTCCAAGGTTATAGATGTGGCCCCCACGAGACTCGCGTTGTCGTGTGCCATTGAGTCCTTGACCAACATATCATATACTTTTCAAGCAAACATTAGAGTAACTAAAACTTTATACCCTAGATTAGGGTTATATATCACTTACCTCAAGTAGATGAATATAGAAAACAAAAGGGAATGGTTGGTCTTTTTGTGCGTTTGCGGTCTTGAAGGCGGCTCGGTGATGACGGTTTTGTGACGGTGATGGCAACAACTCAAAGTGATCGAGAGGAATGAGAGAGTGAGAGATGGTGGCAAAATAGAGAGGAAGAGGGAGTAATGGCCGAAATTGAGGGGGTTGTGTCCTTTATATAATGCTAATTTTCTTAATTAATTAATTTGCTACTTATTCCCCATGACAAGCTTAGGCGTCACTTGTTTGTCATTTTCCCCCAATTATTGGCCTCTCGCATAATCTCAAGGGCTAATCACATTATGCCATCTTGACATTCTAGATTTCTCTATTAGAACACTTGTCTTGTTCCCCAAGTTTTTATAATTTGTCACATGTTTCTAAACCTTGACTTGTCTTTTAGGTTTTGCTATGCTAATATGCCTCTCAAGTCCATTTAGGCTCTAGAAGTCCCTTCCTATCTCACGCCTATTATAGGGTATGTTATATTATTTTTATTTTTATTATTTAAATCTATTAACTACATTAATTTCTTTTGTTTTTCTGAATAAATTATTGTATAGAATATTCTAGATATATATTTTTAATATTGCCACATGACAAATCTAGAGTATTATAATAGCTTAGGTTTTTTTTTCTAATATTATTTTGTCTTTCTAGAGTATGGAATAAGAGGTCGATTATTCGTTTAAATATCCCTATAGTTTGATAAGTAGCATTCTAGAGTATGGAATAAGATGTCAATTATTAGACGACCTTATGGAATAAGATGTCGATTATTGGACGACCTTACCCAGAGTATGGACTAAGATGTCAATTATTAGACGACCTTATAGAATAAGATGTCGATTATTAGACGACCTTACCCAATACTTATCAAACTATCGGGATATTTAAACGATTTCTCTATTTTAGGTGCCTATTTAAACTAAAGGTCAGACCATCTCTTTGTTGTGTAGCCATTCGACTCATGGCCGAGCACATCAAGAAGCGTAGTCATGTTTGGCATGCTCAAGATCGTGTCTCTTTATCTATCGGATCAAGAGCCACTTCATTTGTCTCTTAGTTCAAGATTGGAACCACCCGTTCCTAAACCGAGAGCATAGACAAACACTATTGGGTTTACCTCTCATGTCCAATTCAAATTGATGCAAGATTGGTTTGTCTTGATTCGTAGTCCTCCAGCAGAACATCATGCAATTCAGGATAGCTAATCCTTGACTAGTGTGTAGCTAGTTTGAGATTATAATACAAATCAACCTTTGCCGAATTCACGGCTAGTTTGGTTGTCGACCTTTATTAGCTTGCGAATCGTTCTAGGTTCAGTCCTTGGTCGACTCCAGCATGATCCTACGGTCGCTCCGCAGCTTGACGAGGTCAATTATAATCGATTCATGCTCGATTTAAGATCGTCACATAGTCAACCCTCAATCGATCACATATCAAATTGATATACTAAGCCATGACTCATATCGAAGGTGGTCTTTCTTCTTTGATGGCTCGTTTCGACCCTTTGGCTATTATCTATAATAGTCTAAACTTTAAGCTTAATCTAACCTTAAATTTTGGGACATTACAATTCTCCCCCTTTTAAAATTTTATCCTCAAAATTCAAAATTTCTCCCTCGAAATTTAAAGACATACTTGGTGGTTGGGAATAAGTGAGGGTATTGACTTCTAATTGATTCGTCACTTTCCCATGTTTTCTTCTTCTATCCCGTGGTATTGCTATAAGACCTTGACAAGGGGAATCGTCTTGTTTCATAAGACTTGCTATTTTTTGTCTATGATCCGCATAGGCTTTTCAACATATACTGTTCTGTCATCAATCTCTATTATCTCGTAATTGAGAACATGTGATGAATTTGGTTCATATTTTCTTAACATCGAGATATGGAATACGTCATGGATATTAGCAAGTCATGGCGATAAAGACAACCTATATGCCAATTCCTTGATCCTCCCTAAGATCTCAAAAGGTCCAACGTACTTTTGACTTAACTTTCCTTTCTTCCCGAAATAGGATACGCCTTTCACAGGCTATACTTTTAGAAACACAAGATCGTCAACTTGAAACTCTAATAGTTTCCTTCATCTATCGGCATAACCTTTATGTCTATTTTGTGTTGTACGCAGGCGATTTCTTATGGCCTATAGGTTTTCTGCAATCATCTGTATTATCACTGGACATGTGAGCTTTCTTTTTCTTATTTCATCCAACAAACTAGAGTTCTTCACTTTACCACATGTCGCGCCCCGCGCTCCGGGCACGAGCGCGCGACTCCCTGCAAGCATGAACTATCTCTCGAGGTCATAGGATGCACGTATAGGTCGAGAGATATATCATCAATAATAAAAAAAAAAACATGCGGAAGCAATGCTATAAAACTCCTCCGTACAGATATAAAATGGGACTTGGGTAACGAGAATACCATTAATACATAAGATTCAAATGTTCATACAAGAGCGTGGTAAACCATATCTGCTAGTTAGTAGGGGTGACAGAGTGAGTGCAAAGGAGGTCTATCATCATCTCAAAAGGAACGGGTATCAGGGTCACCATCAAAATATCAGACGAGGAAAACAGGACACCTAGGTCGTGTTACTGGAGTCATCAGTCTCCTTCGCCTCCTTAATAAGCTCATACTCCGAGAAAGTCTCAGAGCAAATCTCCATCGTATCCTCGAGCGTCTCGTCCGCTGACGGCTCTACCAGGTCGTCTTCGATAGCCTCGATCACTATAACCTCCTCAGTGTCTTCCATGGTTGAAGTCCTCTCGGGACCAATCCTCGAACCAGCGACAGACCCCTCGCCCTCCACTAAATCCCGAGCGGGATGGCACCAACTGGGTATCACCCCACGGGGTACCTCAGTAGGCTTCAGTGGCCCTGTGGAAACATCTCCTACCTTTTTGAACCAGGCCTCATATCTATGAGGCTTCCAGCTACTACCACCCTCATCTACCTAGACGACTGTACACTTCCTAACATAAATGGCCCCCTGTCCGTCGGGGAACTCATCAAAATACGCTGACATCTCTTTAGGATCTCTAAAACGGATTGGCCACATCCTCAAGGTCTAGGATCTGAAAAGAAAGGGGGTCCCACAACGGGGTGAGATATATATCTCAATAAGGTAGGTCATAACCCTATGTTAGGCTGACCGTCTACTCAGGCAATTACTTATCACAGACAATTCTTATAAAAACACAAGAGGCATTAAACTTGCACGAATTAACACACGGATGACAAGCATGCAATCATGGCATCATACAAAGTCATTAGAATCAAACAATTTATGCCAATTCCGATTACACCTTCCACCCCTTTCCAATCTGCCTCACTTTCATGCCCGCGTTTATAAAGCCTCAGGCTCGTTCTGCGTAAACGCATCAGACCGTCTCATTGACAAATCCTCGTAAACGTATTAGGTTTTCAGTATCACTCCAGGTCTGTGTCGACACATCTCAACTCCGTCCCGCGTTTCAACGCATCAGGACGATGGCCTTCTCAACCCCGCGTCTCGTACGCCTCAAGGTGCCATTCAATTCAGACCCCGTGTTTAGTGTCTCAGGGCATTCATCCGCACAACCCCGCGTCTCATACTCCTCAGGATGTCACAACCTCTTAAATAAGCCATAAGTTCATTTTAAAGCATAACACATACAATCAAGTGCAACTCGTGCACGAACAACATACTTATGGCATGCGAGGTAATCAAGTTCAACACTCAAATGTAATAATCAACTTAAGGCACAAGCATGGCCAAGCATTCGAGTCATCTATATCTTTTTAGGATGTACAATGGACAAGCATTTGATAATCTTCCAAGAGTCAATCAAACCCACACTCAATTCGCCCAATTGAGTCTAATCCTCCTAATCAAAGGTTTAGAATCCCCTTACCTCAAGCTTAATGCAACGCAATTCAATTCCTCTTCCAAGCACCTCAAGGGTTTGGCCTTACTAGTCCAAGAACAACTCAATCGCCCAACCTAAGGAAATTTCATTCAATCGTTAATTTCCTTGCTCAAATCACCACCCCACTAATCATACACCTCATGGGCCAATCGATTAACATTTTAACACTTCTCAACGATGAATTTGAAGCTCAATTACAACCACCAATAGCTTCCACAGAACCGGTATGCACAGGACCGAACCGGGCATACTCGGTTTTGTGCATATCCCAACCTAACAGCCCTTAAACTATCTTAAATCCTCTATTTAATCACTAATCTACTTGCTAACATGTAGTTCTAAGGGTTGGAGAGCCTCACCGAAAATTTGGAGCCAAGGTGACGCCGGAAAGTCCTTGAACGGCGCCAGTCTTCTCAAGTCCTTAACCGATCAGTTCTGGCCCTTCAAGCACAAGACCCTTTTGGGGTCAAAACTTCATCAAATTCATCTAAAATTTTTACCATAGCTCACTCTATGTGTCCCCTAGATTTTCACAAAATTTGGTTGAAAAACTCCAAAATTTCGGGATCTTAAAAGTCCTAAACCGTGGCTTACCTCTGGCTACGATGATTTCCGTCGACTTTCAAGAGATTGGTCGGCTGGAGCTCCTCGGTGGGTCAAACGACTTGCTTCTACTTCGAGAACGTCGGCAAGAGGATGAGGAAGGAGTAAGTGGTTGGCTCGGCGGCTAGGGATCACCAGAAGTGATGGTCGACGGTGGCGAACGGGCGAGTAGAAATCGATCGGCGGTAGACTGTTCGGCAAAGAGGAAAGGAAGAAGAAGAAGAAGAAATCGACAAATGGGGGGTGTGTTCGGCCATGAGGAGAGAGAGAGAGGGTTTATACTTCAATTGGCTTGATCAACACGAGTTGAATGGTAGGTTAAAAGTGAATACATCAATCAAGGTTTCATCCATTGACACTTGTCCATGGTGTCAATCAAAGCTCATCCAATGGCCATGGTTTCTCTCAATTTTCGGAAGCCTTGAATTTGGTTTATGACCAAAATGCCCTCATCCAATCATATAGGCAAGGTTAGGGCTTGAGGGGCAAAATGATAATTTTACCCCCGACGTCCGGAACGTCGTTTTCTTGATTCCAAATTTTTTCGTTAAGGCGACGACCAATCCAATTGAAATGTTGGAGTTCTTGATTCTTCATTTTCGAATTTCAAGACTTGTTTCTGAATCATTTCTCTACCAATGAGATTCCAGTCTATTCCGAACTAACGGATGTCTTTTGCAGACGTTACGCATATCGACCCTATGATTCATATCACAATTAGAGCTCGTCAATTCATGGTGACTTTGGTTATCATGTAATTGTGAAGATCTATCATTAATTCCGATGGGCTCGATCGTCATTGTTCGATTTAGAAAAATTTTGCAAATTGTATATTGGTCAAACGACATCCCCGCGCTCCAATTATATAACACTAGCATTGCATTCCTTAATCGTTCTTAGATCGGCTTTTTTTTTATGGCTCTAAATGTCCAATCGACAATCCTTATGGTCAAAACGTCATTTTCTATTCGAATTCCCTAGGTCGACGTACCTTGTCTCGCGTTAGCCTTTCCCTTTTGGTCAGTCAACTAGAGATTGATCAGATCTAAGTGAAATACGACTGAAATACATCGTTAGATAATTCATCATTAATGAGTCTGGAAATGACAGGAAAAATCAGAATGTCACAACTCTTCCCCCTTACAAAAATTTCGTCCTCGAAATTTATATTACACCCGTTACTCAAACAAATGGAGGTACTAACGCCCCATCGTTTCTTCGCTTTCCCACGTAGTGCCTTTGGTCCCTTGGTGCTCCCACACAATTTTGACCAAATGAATCGTCTTATTCCTCAGAATTTGTTCCTTTCGATCCTCGATCCTAATTGGCTTCTCCACGTAGGATACCTGGTCATCCATTTCGATAACTTCCTAGTCCAGTACATGTGTTGGGCCTGATTCGTACTTCCACAGCATTGACACGTGGAAGACGTTGTGCACTTGGGATAGATTGGGCAGTAAGGTAAGCCTGTAGGCCAAGGTCCCAATCCGCTCCAGAATTTCAAATGGACCTACGTACCTTGGGCTCAGTTTTCCTTTCTTTCCAAATCGCGATAACCCCTTCATCGACGACACTTTGAGAAAAACATGGTCGCCCACTTGAAATTCCAAAGGCTTACGCCGTTTGTCCGCATAACTTTTCTAACGACTCTGTGCCGTCTTCAGTCTATCCCAAATTACCTTCACTGCTTCCACCGATTATTCTACCAACTCTGGGCCTGTGATACTCCTTTCTCCAACCTCATCCCAGCAAATCGGGGTTCTACAAGCTCTTCCATAAAGCGCTTCAAATGATGCCATCTGAATGCTCTGCTGGTAGCCGTTATTATAAGCGAATTCTACCAAATGCAGCTGATCTTTCCATCCACCTTTGAAGTCTATTAAGTACGCTCGCAACATATCCTCGAGCGTCTGAATCGTCCTCTCCGATTGTCAATCCGTTTGTGGATGGTATGCCGTGTTAAATTGCAGTCGAGTCCCCATGGCATCTTGAAGACTTTTCTAGAAGTTTGTTGTGAACTTGGGATCTCTGTCTGATGTAATCGTCACGGGTGCTCCATGCAGCTTCACTATCTGTCTCATATATAACTCGGCATATCTATCCATTGCGAAATCCTTTCGCACAGGGATGAAGTGTGCCGACTTAGTCAACCTGTCCACAACTACCCAAATAGAATCATGGCCCCTCTGGCTCCTTGGGAGTCCCATCACAAAATCCATTGTTACGTGTTTCCATTTCCATTTAGGAATTTCTAGTGGCTGTAATAATCCACCAGGCTTACAGTGTTGAGCCTTCACCTGCTGGCATGTCAAACACTTTGCCACATACTTCACCACATCAACTTTTATCCTGTTCCGCCGATAATGTTGACGCAAGTTCTGATACATCTTTGTACTTCCTGGGTGGATACTATAGCTGCTCCAATGAGCCTCTGATAAGATCCCTTCTCTAAGCTCTTCGTCCTTTGGTACGTATAGACGCCCTCGAAATTTCAAGGTTCCATCCTCTAGTACTTGGAACTCTGGTCTCCTTTTTGTTGCGTCCATCTCCAGGATTTTTTGAATTTCCGGATCCGTATGCTGTAGGGCTTTTATCCTTTCTTGGACCTCAGGTTCTACTCTCAATGTGGCCATCAAACTGGATAACTGACAGACTTCTAATCTGAACTTAGAATCCCTCAAATCCTTGATTAATGACCATCCCTTCACCAATAGACAGGCAATGCTCGACTTTCGGCTGAGCGCATCTGCGACTCGATTCGCTTTCCCAAGATGATACAGTATGTCGCAATCATAATCCTTAAGCAGCTCCATCCATCGACGCTGCCTCATATTCAGTTTCTTTTGGAAAAATAGATACTTCGGGCTCTAGTGGTCAGTGTAAATTTTAAACTTTTCGCCACATAGATAATGCCTTCAAATCTTCAGAGCAAAGATGATCGCTGCTAATTCCAATCGTGAGTCGGATAGTTCATCTCGTGTGGTCTCAATTGTCGGGACGCCTAGGCAACTACTCTTTCATGTTGCATTAGCACATAGCCTAGTCCCTTGAGCGAGGCATTGCTATATATCTCATAGCCTTAAGGTCCTGATGGAATTGTTAACACTGGTGTGGTTGTCAACCAATGCTTAAGTTCTTGAAAACTCTTTTTGCACTTATCCGTCCATTCGAACCTCGTTTCTTTCTTTGTTAATCTCTTCAGTGGGATGGCTATGGATAAAAACTTCTCCACAAAACTTCTGTAATATCATGCCAATCCTAGAAAACTTCGAACTTCCGTGACCGTAGTAGGTCTAGGCCAATTTGTTACGCTTCAATCTTTGCAGGATCCATCGCAATCCCTTCTCCAGACACCACATGACCAAGAAATGCCACTTTGTTCAGCTAGAACTCGCATTTACTAAGCTTAGCGTAAAGCGAGTGTTCCCTTAGGGTCTGCAAAACAATCCTCAGGTGCTCTTCGTGTTCCTCGTTACTCCTTGAGTAAATTAGGATATCGTCGATGCAGACTATAACGTATCTATCCAAAAATTCCTTAAACACCCGACGCATCAAATCCATAAATGCGGCTAGAACATTGGTCAATCCAAAAGGCATCACAGTGAATTCGTAATGACCATACCTTGTCCTAAAAGCAATCTTAGGCATGTCTTCCTTTTTGATTCTCAACTGGTGATACCCGGTTCTCAGGTCAATCTTAGAGAATACCGCAACTCCTTGCAATTGGTCAAATAAATCATCAATCCTCGGCAGATGATACTTATTCTTCATTGTCACTTGGTTCAGTTGTTTATAGTCGATGTATAGACGCAAGGACCCATCCTTTTTCCTTACAAACAACACCGGCGCTCCCCACGGTGAAGCACTCGATTAGATAAATCCCTTATCCAATAATTCTTGCATCTGCAGCTTTAACTCTTTCAGTTTTCATAGGGACATTCTATAGAATGCCTTTGAGATCGGCTCCATTCCAGGAGCTAACTCAATCATGAATTCTATCTCTCGGTCCGGTGGCAACCCTAGTAACTCTTGAGGGAAAATATCAGGAAACTCACGTACTAACGAAATACTTTCTAGTTTAGGTTCCTCGATAATCGTGTCCATAACTGCGACTAAGTACGCCTGATATCCTTTAGTCATCAACTTCGTCACTTCAAGAGATGAGACTAAAGGAGTCGAGGTTCCTCCTCGACTTCCCATAAATTCAAAACTCGGACGGCCATCCGGATAGAACCGAATTATCCTACTACCACCATCCAATATCGCCCTTCGCTTACCTAACCAATCCATTCCTATGATCACGTCGAAATCATACATGGGCAACACAGCTAAATCAATACTCTCCTTACTACCACCAATTACGATCCTACAGTCAACATAGCCCAACAAAACTAGCACATTATCTTTCAACGGGGTGGCAACATGCAGAATCTCACTCAACGGTTTTAACTTCATCTCAACCAAATCAGCAAACCGAGCAGACACAAATGAATGTGTTGCGCCAGGATCAAACAAAGCATATGCAGCTTGGTTACACAAATAAACCATACCTATGACCACGCCTGGCGTTTCTTCTGCCTCCCTACGGGCTACTGCATAGACTCTCCCCTGAGTTGGGGGTCGATTCTGATCAATCTGAGGAGTGGCAGCCGATGGTCCAGCCTGTGGTCGCTGCCCTTAAGGTCGATTCGCTAGAGCTTGGTTCGGGCAAGTCCTCATCTGGTGGCCCATCTAACTACACTTAAAACATGCTCTAGTTCTTGCTGGACGTGGTTTATTACCATGCCTTCTACCATAGAGGCGACAACTCCAGTTCATGGGATTCTGCGGCTTCACAATATTTTCCTCACAGGAGGGACAGAGCGTCTATTGCCAGCCATTGGCCTCTTACCAATCTGGGGATTGTCTCGAAATGAATTAAACCGCTATTTAGATGTGACATTCCTCTCTTTCAAGTCCCTCTCGATCATTTGTCCCCGTTCATAAATTTCTTTGTTAGTCCTCAAGTTCAAAGCTATCATCTGATTGTGAAGTTCAGGTTTCAGTCCGTCCCGAAATCTCTGCGCCTTCTCCAGGGGATCCTCTACTGATCGGGGTGCGTACCTTGATAGTCTGGAAAACTCAGCCTCATATTGGTCCACTGTCAGCTGATTCTGACACAGTTATAAGAACTCCACCTGCTTCCTTTCTCGGGCTGTTTCCGAAAAGTACTTGTCGTTGAATGCCGTAGTAAAGGCATTCCAGGTCACGGTCATTCCTTCCGGAAAGACTCCATTCTTGGTGGCAGCCTACCAATCGTTTGTGGTACCTTCTAGTTGATATACCACCAGCAGTACCTTTTCCTCGTCTGTGCACCTCAAAACTCCAAAGGCCTTCTCTAGTTTCTCGATCCATCTTGGTGCTAGTTCGGGGTCTCCAGTCCCATCAAATTAGGTCGGCTTCAACTTAATAAATTGTTCGATCAGCTAGCCCATCTGCCTAGCCATAACAATTTCTTCCTAGGCATTCACTGCCTCATTGCCCTGGTCGTGGTTGCCATTGTTTCTATTGCCCCCATTGTTGCCGTTGTTGGTGTTGACGGCAGCTATTGCGGCTCTTACTGCTTGGGTTATGGGAGCATCCCTATCTTAGGTCTGCCTGTCAATGAGGTCGCCAATTCTTTCAAGCGCCCTCAGTACTCCATCCATCCTCGGGTCCTCTATTACAGGGGGCCTCGAGCTAGAGGCTCCGTTCCTAAGCCTTCCAGGTCTCCTAGACGGATTACTCATTCTCGTATGCTTTTACTGAGCCTGGTCCACCACAATTTCATCAAGGAGTTAATAACTCGTTTATTCAACCAAGTCCAGAGCTACTAACCATGCCTTAATAGAAACAGTTATATCACAACGACTTTTCACACAACAATCTCAAAGGCACTTCAATAAGCAGTTCATGGCTATTTTTCAATTTCGTTCACTCCAACGGTTCACCAAAACTAGCCATGCTCACCCACTTAACAAGTCAAAATCTAGAAATGACTTCCAATGCTAAATATGGAACTTTGTCCTCATAAACCACCTCAATCCTCCCAAGGCCAAATGCCAAACATATGCACCAAGTCATATGCCATGCAACCCGAGTCTTATCCTAACCAATTTCTAAGGTCTCACTACCTGTCCTTGTCCCAACTTAATTCTTCTTATCACTCCAATCCTCAATTAATTTTGGATCGAGCTAACCTTGCTTTGATACCAAGCAAAGCAGGGTTGTCATGCTCCGCGCCCCAGGCACGAGCTCGCGACTCCCTACAAGCATGAACTATCTCTCGAGGTCCTAGAATGCACGTATAGGTCGAGAGATATATCATCAATAATAAAAAAAGACATGCGGAAGCGATGATATAAAACTCCTCCGTATAGATATAAAATGGGACTTGGGTAACGAGAATACCATTAATACATAAGATCCAAATGTTCATACAAGAGCGTAGTAAACCAGATCTGCTAGTCAGTAGGGGTGACAGGATGAGTGCAAAGGAGGTCTATCATCATCTCAAAAGGAACGGGTATCAGGGTCACCATCAAAATATCAGACGAGGAAAACAGGACACCTAGGTCGTGTTACTGGAGTCATCAGTCTCCTCTGCCTCCTCAGTAGGCTCATACTTTTAGAGCAAATCTCCACCGTATTCTCAAGCGTCTCGTCCGTTGACGGCTCCACCAGGTCATCCTCGGTAGCCTCGATCACTATAACATCTTCGGTGTCTTTTAAGGTCGGAGTCCTCTCAGGACCAATCCTCGAACCAGCGACAGACCCCTCGCACTCCACTGAATCCCGAGCGGGATGACACCAACTGGGTATCACCCCACGGGGTACCTCAGTGGGCTTCAATGGCCCTGTGGAAACATTTCCTACTTTCCTAAACCAGACCTCATATCTATGAGGCTTCCAACTAGTACCACCCTCATCTACCCAGACGACTGTACACTTCTTAACATAAACGGTCCCCTATTTGTCAGGGAACTCATCAAAATATGCTGACATCTCTTTAGGATCTCCAAAATGGATTGGCCACATCTTCAAGGTCTAGGATCTGAAAAGAAAGGGGGCCCCACAACGAGGTGAGATATACATCTAAGTAAGGTAGGTCCTAACCCTAAATTAGGCTGACCATCCACTCAGTTAATTACTTATCACAGATAATTTGTATAAAAACACAAGAGGCATTAAACTTGCACGAATTTACACACGGATGACAAGCATGCAATCATGGCATCATACAATGTCATTAGAATCAAACAATTTATGCCAATTCAGATTACACCTTCCACCTCTTTCCAATCTGCCTCACTTTCAAGCCCGCGTTTATAACGCCTCAGGCTCGGTTTGCGTAAACGCATCAGACCGTCTCATTGACAAACTCGCGTAAACGCATCGGGTTTTCAGTATTCCTCTAGGCTTGTGTCGACACATCTCAACTCCGTCCCGCGTTTCAATGCATAAGGACTATGGCTTTCTCAACCCCGCATCTCGTATGCCTCAAGGTGCCATTCAATTCGGACCCCGCACTTTAGTGCCTCAGGACATTCATCCGCACAACCCCGCGTCTCATACGCCTCAGGGTGTCACAACCTCTTAAATAAGCCATAAGTTCATTTTAATGCATAACACATACAATCAAGTGCAACTCATGCACGAACAACACACTTATGGCATGCGAAGTAATCAAGTTCAACACTCAAATGTGATAATCAACTTAAGGCACAAGCCTGGCCAAGCATTCGAGTCATCTATATCTTTCTAGGACGTACAATAGACAAGCATTTGATAATCTTCCAAGAATCAATCAAACCCACACTCAATTCCCCCAATTGAGTCCAATGCTCCTATCAAAGGTTTAGAATCCCCTTACCTCAAGCTTAATGCAATGCAATTCCTCTTCCAAGCACCTCAAGGGTTCGGCCCTACTAGTCCAAGAACAACTCAACCGCGTAACCTAAGGAAATTTCATCCAATTGTTAATTTCCTCGCTCAAATCACCACCCCCCTAATTATACACCTCATGGGCCAATCAATTGACATTCTAACACTTCTCAATGATGAATTTGAAGCTCAATTTCAACCACCAACAGCTCCCACAGAACCGGTATGCATAGGATCGAACCGGGCATACTCGGTTCTGTGCATATCTCAAGCTAACAGCCCTTAAATTATCTTAAATCCTCTATTTAATCACTAATATACTTGCTAACAAGTAGTTCTAAGGATTGGGGAGCCTCACCAAAAATTTGGAGCCAAGGCGACGCCGGAAAGTCCTTGAACGGCGGCGGTCTTCCCAAGTCCTTAATCGATCAGTTTTGGCCCTTCAAACACAAGACCCATTTGGGGTCAAAACTTCATCAAATTCATCCAAAATTTTTACCACAGCTTACTCTCTGTGTCCCCTAGATGTCCATAAAATTTGGTTGAAAACTCCAAGATTTCGAGGTCCTAAGAGGCCTAAATCATGGCTTACCTCTAGTTGCGACGATTTCCGTCGACTTTCGGGAGATTGGCCGGTTGGAGCCCCTCGGTGGGTCAAACAACTTACTTCCACTTCGAGAACATCGAAAGAGGATGAGGAAGGAGTAGGTGGCCGGCTCAGCGGCTGGGGATCGTTGAAAGTGGCAATCGACGGTGGCGAATGGGCGAGCAAAAATCGGTCGGCGGCAGACTGTTCGACAAAGAGGAAGGGAAGAAGAAGAAGAAGAAATCGACAAATGGGGGGTGTGTTCGGCCATGAGGAGAGAGAGAGGGTTTATACTTCAATTGGCTTGGTCAACATGAGTTGAATGGTAGGTTAAAAGTGAATACATCAACTCAAGGCTTCATCCATTGACACTTGTCTGTGGTATCAATCAAAGCTCATCCAATAGCCATGGTTTCTCTCCATTTTCAGCAGCCTTGGATGTGGTTTATGACCAAAATGCCGTCATCCAATCATATAGGCAAGGTTAGGGATTGAGGGCCAAAATGGTAATTTTACCCCCGACGTCCGGAACGTCGTTTTCCTGATTCCAAATTTTTTCGTTAAGGCGACGGCCAATTCAATTGAAATGTTGAAATTCTTGATTCTCCATTTTTGAATTTCAAGACTTATTTTTGAATCATTTCTCTATCCAATGAGATTCCAGTCTATCTCGAACAGACAGGAAGCTTTTGCAGACGTTACGCGTATTGACCCCGTGATTCATATCACAATTAGAGCTCGTCAATTCATGGCGACTTTGGTTGTCATATAATTGTTAGGATCTATCACTAGTTCCGATGGGCTCGATCGTCATTGTTCGATTTAGAAAAATTTTGCAAATTATATATTGGTTAAGCGGCATCACCCGCGTTCCAATCATATAACGCTAGCATTGTATTCCTTAATTGTTCTTAGATTGACCTTTTTTTATGGCTCTAAATGTCCCCTCGACAATCCTTATGGTCAAAGCGCCATTTCCTATTCGAATTCCCTAAGTCCATGTACTTTGTCTCGCGTTAGCCTTTCCCTTTTGGTCAGTCAACTAGAGATTGATCAGATCCGAACGAAATACGACTGAAATACATCGTTAGATAATTCCTCATTAATGAATCTTGAAATGACAGGAAAAATCAGAATGTTACACCACATAATGCCTCAAATGGAGCCATCCCAATACTTTGTTGGTAACTATTATTATATGCAAAATCTGCCAGATGCAGATTCTTATCCCTCCTCCCTTTGAAGTCAATAACACAAGCTCGTAAAATATCCTCTAACATCTATATCGTTCTTTCAGTTTGATCATTGCTTTGAGGATGGTAACCTGTGTTCAACTAGGGCTTAGTTCCCAGAGCTATTTGGAGACCTACCAAAATTTAGTGGTAAATCTGGGATCATGATCGAATGTGTTCGTAACAGGTACTCCATGTAAACCTCCATATTTGGAGACCTATTATTTTCTTGATGTATAGATCGGCTAACTTTTCCACTCCAGTATTCTCAATGGATTTAATAAACCTCCATGCTTACAATGTTGAGCCTTTACTTGTTAGCAAGTCAAGCATTTGGCCACGTATTTTTTTATATCAGCTTTCGTACCACTCCACCAATAATGTTTACGGAGGTTTTGGTACATTTTCGTACTGTCAGGGCGGATACTTTAATGATTACAATGATCTTCGGATAATATCTTATCCCTGAGTACTCAAGTGCACATATTCTTTCTCAGAACATTAACATACAATCATCAATTATCTGAAAATCAGGTTCCTTTCCTTCGTCGACTTTACTTCGTGCTTTTAATAATTTTTTGTCCATCTTTTGCAACGATTGGATTCTTTGTCGTATCTCCAATTCGATTCACAAAGTAGCAAATGGTTCACATAACTCTCCTACTTCAAACTTAAATTTAGAGTCTCTAGCTTCATCCATCATAGCCTATTCTTTAATCATCAATGCGGCTACATCAGACTTACGACTTAAAGGATTAGCGACTTTATTCGCCTTTCCAGGACGATAAATAATGTCGCGGTTGTAGTCCTTAGCAACGTCATCCATCTTTGTTGTCTTGTATTTAATTACTTTTTAAAAAATAAGTATTTGAGACTCTAATGATCCGTATAAATTTCAAACTTCTCCTTATAAAGATAATTTCTTCATATCTTTAAGGCAAAAACAATTGCCACAAGTTCCAAATCATGCACGGGATAGTCAAGCTCATAAGGTTTCAGTTGTCTTGATGCATATATTATTACTTTTCCACGTTCCATTAGGACATAACCCAATCCCTTATGCGTGTCACTATAGACAAAAAAATTCGCCCGATCCAAGTGTTATTGTCAAAATAGGAGCAGTTGTCAATTTTTGCTTAAGCTCGTAAAAAATTCGCTCACACTTTTCCGTCCATTCGAACTTATCGTTCTTCCTTGTGAGCCTTGTCAAAGGAGCGGCGATACTCGAGAACTTTTTGACAAACCTCCTATAATACCTTGTCAATCCAAGGAAACTACAAATCTCCGTAACCGTTGTAGGCCTCGGCCAATTTACCACTACTTCTATCTTAATTGGGTCTACTGATATACCTTCGCCAGATACTATATGACCCAAGAATACTACTTAATCTAGCTAAAATTCACACATGCTGAATTTGGTGAAGAGCTTATTTTCTCGAAGAGTTTGCAACGTCCTTCTAAAACATTGCGCGAGCTCCTTTTTACTCTTGGCGTATATCAATATATCATCAATAAAAATGATGACGAACTAATCCAGAAATGGCTTAAACACCCAATTCATCATGTCCATAAATGCTGCGGGTGTGTACATTAATCCAAAGGGCATCACTATAAATTCGTGTTGCTCATATCGAGTCCTAAAATCTATCTTTGAAATGTCATCTTTCCTAATTCTTAGTTGATGATATTCCGACCTTAAATTTATCTTGCAAAACGCTGATGCATCTTGGAGTTGATCGAGATCAAACAAATCATCGATCCACGTCAATGGATGATTTTTCTTAATGATGACGTTATTCAATTGTTGATAGTCTCTACATAGCCATAAAGATCCATCCTTTTTATTTACGAACAAGACTAGTACTCACTAAGGCAAGGTACTTGGTCGGATAAACCCTTTGTCAAGCAGTTCTTATAATTGCACCTTTAGCTCCTTTAATTCCGATTAAGTCATTTGATAGGGAGTTTTAGAAATCAGTTCCATACCCAAGACTAACTCAATCGTAACTTTGATTTTCCTTTCCAAAGGTAATCTTGGTAAATCCTTCGGAAAGACATCGAGAAATTCCTTAACTATGCGTATCTTCTACCTTAGGTTCTTCTTGTGACTTATCTTCTATAGTAGCCAAATACCTTTGCCATCCATCATTAAGAAGTTCGGCCGCCTCTATAGACAAAATCATCAAATACAAATATATTCCACCATTTCCAACAAACTCATTTTCAAATGACCCCAATGGTTTGAGATAAATTGTCCTTTGATAACAATCCATATTGGCTCAATGTTGGCGAAGCCAATCCATTCTTATTATGAAATCAAAGTCATGCATATCGAGGACTACTAAATTTATCATTCCCTCATATCCTCTTACGTCAATTTTACATGCCTCACATGACAACGAGGGTATCCTTTCCTTCTTAAGAGGTGCGGACACACTTAAGGGCACCTCTATCGGCTTAAATTCTATTCTAAATAGATTCACAAAATGCCTAGCTATAAAAGAGTACGTAACTCCACTATCAAATAATACATATGCTAGGAAACCATTAACAAGAACTGTACTTGTAACGACGGTCATAGAATTTTTCGCTTCCTCTTGTCTCAGCGCGTAAATTCGAGTGATTTAGACATGATTTTTCCTTGAGGGGCAAAATTATAATTTTAAAGAGATATGGGGACAATTTTCCTAAAAAGGGAAAAATTATCATTTCAGAAGAAATCTGGAGTCAAAAGGGGTCGAAAATGGGATTGATCATCGAATTGATCCATTTCCTATTTTTCAACAATTTTCAGAGTTTTCTAGAATTTTAGTAGGCGATTTAACTTTTGAGGGATAAAATCATTATTTTTCTAAAAAAAGAAAAGTGTGGAAATCCCAGACAGAAGGTTTGGCCACCTACTTGGCCCATCGCCTAATTCAAAGCAATTTTCACAAGCCATTGGAATGAGAAAGACGATCTACACTTTGAGGGTAAAATCATCATTTAAAAAGAAGAGACTTGAAAGCCCTAAGAGAATGATTTGTCACCAAACAGGCCCAATCCTAATTAGGCATTTTCAAGTGATCTCGAATATAAGTAGGGACAATTAACCCCTAAAGGGTATAATCATCAAATCAGGATAAAACGGATAAGAAATTTCAAAAATAAGAATGACCAATTGTCTATGGTCATCCCTCGATTTGTGAACATGTCTGGAGTAACTAGGAATTTTCTACAATTTTTTCTACATTTTTTGGGATTTTCTATGATTTTCTAACATTTTTTAGAATTTTCTAGAATTTTTTTTATTTTGAAAATGTTTTTTTTAATAAATTGTTCGGACCGGATTGACCCGGTCCACGTGGATCGAACATCCAGCTCAAACCTGAACCCCCGTGACCCAAAGGCAAAAAACGACGTCGTTCTCCGATTTTCCATTTTCCATTCGCTTTTTTTTTTCTTAGTCTAATCTAACGATCCCTGTTGAACTACGTGGCTACTCCGTGGCTAAAGCATCTATTGACTAATCCTATTATCCAGATCAAAAACCGACTAAACCTCGACCGCTAGATCTGATTACCTAGACCTACTGCTACGATCGAATGACTCGGCTAATCCTCGGCCGTCTGATCTACCAATTTATTTCTTTATTTAGAAAAATTAATTTTTGTTAATTAGAAAGTTAAAAATTGATTCAACGGCCACCAGGCCAACACGTGGCCGAACCTAGCCATCCGATCATCCGACAAACTAACCCTAGCTGATGTGGCTGTCACGTGGCATGTCATGTTAGCACCACGTCTGCGCCACGTCAGCATGTTGACTCGTTGACCATTACGTTATCGTCGTCTTCATGGAGCAAGCCTCCCCTACAATGGACGACCAGGTAAAGATCCAACGGTAAAATCTCAATGGGACTGAGTGCGGCTAGCGCCATTCAACTCGTCTCCTCATCATGATTGACATATCTAAACTATGAACCTAATTATCCACAAGATTGCAAGCTATAAGCAAAATGCTGAGTACGACCATGGCATCTCAATCATGTAAACCAAGCTATATCGGGCTAATTCCTCCACAAACAAGCTTCGAATAGAGTTCAGAATATTTACCTTCAGATTCGATTGACCTTATTTAGGCTAGCTTGAGTTAGGGGAGCTTTGACAGGATCTGTAATGGCAAAGGGATTTTTGAAGTTCAAATGCGAGGTATTATGCAAAATCGACAAAAAATGAATTGTGATCGAGCTTAGAGTAATTCAAGGAATAAATTGCCTATTATAATTACAAGAAACAAGGTCAGAGATGAGATCCGTCAAGGATGCACAGTATGAAGGTCGAAGAAGTGAAATATCTTTTTCGGTGATATCAGATCGATTGAACTGGTGTGATCGCCTTTCCAGAGCTTCAATAAGCTTCTCCAAATGGAATCGAGGCTCAGTTTGACCTGGATCGATCTCACGAACCACTGACCGTCCGAGCTCAAGCTCTTGACAATAGTGGTTGGAGATCTCTCTCTCTCTCTCTCTCTCTATCTCTCTATTCCGTTACCCTCTTTGAACAGAATGAGCGATCTCTCGTTCTAGAAAGCCTTCGAAGGCTATATTCAATTTTTGGTTTTTGGTGCCGATCGGGGAATGCAGACTTAGCTTAAATGTGCCCCCTTACTCGTGTCAAATTGGTCTGGACGGCATCGGAGAAGGTGGGAAATTCTGTCAAGTCCCAATAGCTCTCTGGCGCACACGAATGGACATCTAATTCGTTCTTTCTGTGAAAGTTGACTTTTTTGGGCAGCCAAAGCCTTGACTGGCCGATTCCGCCATGCTCCGGCGACGTCAAGTGGTGCCATCAGTCTTGATCATCAAGGAAGGATGAGTGAAACAAGACCCCTACCCAATCTCGCCCAATTATCATTGAATTGGTCTCTAATTTCTCAATGAAAATTCACTCTTCAAGCCTGCAAAAATGGCACGAATTTGGGGGAGAAGATGCTATTGTCCATCCGAGTTGCTGGGTCGGACTCGGTTCGATTTGGTAGATTCGATTGAACTAATTTCTTCAATCGACCTGCAATTCTTTGCAATTTGTCAAATTAAATCACCAAATTGAAATTAGGGTATGAATTCTATATAGAAATGCTATTTTCCCCAAAATATGATCATGAATTGGTCAAAAATGCCAATTTTGATTTATGATCCGATTATCCAAATAATCAAATTGAAAGCCCTAATGGCCAAATCAGACCAAATTATCCCCACCAATCGATTCAAAATTGTCAAAAACATAAGGGAGTGGTCTTACCTTCATATGAAAGTCCCTTGATTAAAATTAGTTTCATTTTTTCCAAATTTGAGGACTAAATTGCAATCAAAGTATGCAATTTTGCCCAATTCGTACAATCGTGCAATTACAATGAACAATTGGTCCCAATTACAATTCAGGACGGTTGGATTGAATGTCAGAACTCATAAAATGCCAAAATTACAAATTAAAAAGACTTAAAACATATTTTTTGACAAATTCAACCGCTTGTGTTATAAAGAAACACACAAAATTAAATTTGAATTTTGACTTTTGATGAGGTCGAAATGTCAAGGGAATTAAAAGAAAAATATAGAATACTTTTTCATATTTGTTCATATTTTTGTGACCTCAATTTCTATTTTTTTAATATTTAATCTATTTTTCTATTTTTGAAAATATTAAAAATATGAAAATTATAGAAAATTATTTTTTTCTTCAAAAATGGTTCTTTAAGCTTGGCCAAGGATACCAAAGTTAATTTTGTAATGTTTTAATTTTTTTTGAATTTAAAAAGAAAGCTGAAAAAGGCTGATTCGAAATCAAGTGTCAACAGCTGCCCCTCTTTGAGAGTAACCTTGTGAGATGTTTCTCTCAAAAACAAGTGACACCAGAGTATAGTTCGACTTAACTAGGGAAAAGAAAAATGAATTCTTGATATTCAATCTTTCTTGCCCAACTAGTGTACGCTCTGCTCAGTTTGTTCTAGATACAATGAGAGAGAAAGAGTGGAAATAATTACCTGTTACTCACCTGCCTGATACTCGTGTGGCATTTGCAGTGTCCGGTGGGTTCAAATAGGTACCTAGTGACTCGTTTCTTGATTATCATAGGGAAGTTAAACTTCAGCCTATATGGTAGGTCAAACCAGAATGAGATTCCTATCTGATAGGAACTTAAGGATGATGCACCTGGTCTTTAAAGTTTGCCTGAGGTTTTGATCTGTATAGTAGATCATACCGTAAATGGGGATTCCTATCTGACAGGATCCTAGATAAGGCGCATCCCACCTGTGGGGATTTACCTGGTGTTTTTATCTATATGGTGGATTAGACCATAAATGGCTCGCCTTTTGTAAGGCTCACTAGAGGGGATGACTCGTTCTACCTGTGAGAACTTGTCAGAGATTCAATCCGTCAGTGGATCAGTCTGGAAAAAAAGTTCGCCTACTGAAAGGTCTACCTAAGGGAATGGTTCGTCTTACGTTTTGAAGACTTACCATGGGTTCGATCCGTCAGTAGATCAGTCTGGGAAAAAAGGTTTGCCTATTGAAAGATTTACCTAAGGGAATGATTCGTCTTACATCTTGAGGAACCAGCAGAGGTCTATAGATGGGGTATACCTAACTCTTAATTTTACCAAAGGGACTATTCTAGGATTTAGGGGTTGTAACATTCTGATTTCCAGTCGATTTCAGGCTCAGTGATGAGAAGTGTGTATCTAGAGATGGATTTCAGTCGTATTCCACTTGAACCTGATCAATTCGAGTAGACTGACCAAAATGAAAAGGCTAATGCGAGACGAGGTACGTGGACTTGGGGAACTCGGATAGGAAACAACACTTTGGCTATAAGGATTGTCGAGGGAACTAGTAATAGATCCTCACAATTACATGACAACCAAAGCTGCCACGAATTGACGAGCCCTTAAACGTGATATGAATCACGGGGTCGATACGCGTAATGTCTGCAAAAGCCGCCCGTCAGTTCGGGATAGCCTGGAACCACGTCCGATAGAGAAAACTATCAGAAACGAGCCTTGAAAGATTGAAAATAAAAAATCAAGAATTCCAACGTTATTTGGATTGGCCGTCGCCCTATCGAAGATTTTCGGAACGAGAAAAACGACGTTCTGAACGTAGGGGGTAAAATGACCGTTTTACCCCTCAACCTTGAAGCTTTGCCTATATAACTCAAGAATGGCATTTTGGACATTTGACACACCCTTGGCTGCCGAAAAAGGTGGAGGAGTTAAAGCCCTTGGATCACTTTGGGAAGACCAATTGCTAAGTGTCAAGAGATGGAGAGGCATGGTCATGTCACACTTTATGCACCTAACATTCAACTCTCCTTTGACCAAGCTTTGAGGATAACAAGACTTTCTCTTTTCTCTCTCTCTCCATTCTGAATTTTCGGCCAGACCATCAAGAGAGAGAGAGAGAACACTACATCTTCTTCCTCCAACCTGCTGCCCGGCGACCGGTTTCTGGCCTTCTGTTCGGTCATTCCGGTGGCCACCTCCGGCCATTTTCTGACCACCGGCCAGCCACATTAACAAAGCCCTATGTCTTGCCGACCTTCTCAAAGTGGAATCGAGGCATTTGGAGCACCGAGGAGTCCGGAGCAAGGATTCTCCCGATAGTCGACGGAAACTGACTCAATCTGAGGTAGGTCTGGTTTCTGACCTGTTTAGTGGCCGAAATATTGGAGTTTTGAGGTAAAATTTCGTGGAAACTTAGTAGACTTATAAATGAATCTGTGGTAAAAATTTTAGATGGATTTGATTAAGTTTTGACCGCGAACCGGCCTTGTGAATGTTGCCCAGAAACTGCCAGATTCTGTGTTTGGAGGAACCAGCGACGTTCGTTGAGTTTCCGCCGACCAATCGACTTCAAATCTTCGGTGAGCCCCTTAGATCCTTAGATAAACATGTTAAGGGGTAGGATGGTGATTGAATGATGAATTTAGAGTTGGATTGAGGCTGGTAGCTCACGGCATGCACAGAACCGTGAGGAACCAGTTTGGTTCTGTGCATGGGCGAACCTTAGAGGGCTGTGATTGTTGGATTATAAGTCTCAAATTGATATTTAAAGCATGTTAAGATGTTGAGGATTATGCCATGGAGAATTAGGATTCATGAATGAGGGAATTGAGTATGGAAATTGATGAAATTGGTTGAACGTGTTAGGTTGCGCATTGAGTTCGGTATTGGACATTGGTTGGCCGAAACCTAAGGGCTTCAAGAAAGAGAAATTTGAGTTGTCAAGCCAAGGTAAGGGAATTCCTAACCTTATGCTAGGAAGATTGGACTCAATTGGGTGAGTCATGGATTGAATTGACTGAATTAAGAGGATTTATCTAAGGGGATAGCATTGTTATATCCTAAGATGTTATAGGAGGAATGTGTGTGACATTGGATATGCCTAAGTTGTTTGCCATGTCCGGATTTCAATTGATTTTCTTTGCATGCCATGAATCTTGAGTTGTGCTTGAATTGCACCTGTCGTCATGTATGGAGAATTATTTGAAAATCATGGGACAAGTGTGGCATGGTGAGGCCCTGAGGCGTGTGAGACACGGGGCAGTGACTTGGCGAGGTCTTGAGGCGTATGAGACGTGGGGCAATAGATGTATACCCTGATGCAACGAGTTCGCGGGGTGAAGTTATTGTTGAGTGGTGCCCTGATGCGATGGAGTCACGGGGTTGAGACAGCCACTGCCCTGATGCGATTTAATCGCGGGACGAAGAGGCCCTAAGGCGTAAGAGACGTGGGGCAGGAGATATATACCCTGATGCGATGAGTTCGCGGGGTGAGGTTGATGTGGCGCCCTGATGCGACGAGTTCGCGGGGTTGAGTTAGCCACGGTCCTGATGAGACTTGTTCGCGGGACGGAGAGACCCTGAGGCGTATGAGACGCGGGCAGGAGATGTATACCCTGATGCGACTAGTTCGAGGGGTGAAGTTGATGTGATATGGCGCCCTGATGCGACGCGATTGCTGGGTCGAGATAGCCGTGGACCTGATGTAATCTAATCGCAAGACGGAGTATGAGTTAATAAGCTTCTCCTAAAGATTTATCAGAGCCTGATGCGTTTATGCGAGTTGCCGATGACGGTCGGATGCGTTTATGCGGACTGAGCCTGATGCGATCTAATCGTGGGCTAGAGATTGAGACAGACAAAGATTAGTAGACGTGGTGAAGTGGCAGGCTGAGTGGACATGATTACCTGAGTGGAACTTTAGGTCACTATTGTATGCCTGCCACTTGCATGTTGATATTTTATGGATTTGTGCGTGATGCACCAGTGTGGTTATGAGATTGATGTTTTGGGATAGATGACTGCCTGAATGGACGGTCGGCCTAACCTAGGGTTAGGACCCACCTTACTGAGATCTATATCTCACCCCAGTGAGGGCTTAAATTTTTGCAGGTTCCAAGCGAAGGAAGCACGAGCTTGCCAAGGATTAGCCTTGAAGAGATAGTTGACCAATTGTGCTTTGGATGGATTCGCTTTGGTGATATCAGGGATTGTAATTCTGTTTGGTGAATTAGGAATTGATCTTTTAGTAATTGGTTAATGAGATTTTGTTGTATATGTCCTAAGTCATCTGTATGTTGTTGTATTTATATAAATTTGAGATGGCATAGCTTATGCATGCTTTTGTTTAAAGGAGTTGTAAGTTATTGATCGTTGGATCCTAGAACTTTCATTAATGAATGACATGGACAGGGATGTTCGTGTGCTCGCCGGGTCCGGGGCGTGATAGGGGTTACCTAGAATCTCATAGAAAGTTAAATCTAAAAGTTGTATCTTCCACACGTGAGGTACCATTCTAGGATCTAGGGACTCCAAGCTTTTGTTAAATGGCATTTTTTTGGGATTTAGGGGTTACCTGAAATCTTACAGAAAGATAGATTTGGAAACTATCTTTTCGACATTTGAGGTGTCATTCTGGAATCTAGGGACTCCAGCTATCTTGTAGAAAGCTTAAACTTGCAAAAACTTAGTTAAATGACATTTATTTTGGGATTTAGGGATTATTTGAAATCTCACAGAAAGCGAAATCTGAAAATTATATTTTCGACATGTGAGGTGCCATTCTAGGACATGGGGACTCCAGGAATCTTGCAAAAAGCTCAAACCTACAAAACCTTTAGTTAAATGGCATTTTTTGTGATTTAGTGGTTACCCAAAATCTCACGGAAAGCTGGATCTGGAAATTATATTTTTGACATGTAAGGTGCCATTCTAGGATCTAAGGACTCCAGTTATTCTACAAAAAGCTCAAACTTGAAAAAACTTTAGTTAAATGACGTTTTTTGGGATTTAGGGTTATTTGAAATCTCACAAAAAAATGAGCTTGAAGGCTCTTGTAGAAGTTGTCATGCCCCGAACCCGTCGAGCATGCGAACATCTCACCAGGCCTTTCTTCTTATTACAATTACCCAGGATCCTTTGGCCAAACACTTCAATTGCTCCAAATGATATAAGCATGAGGGAGCGAGAAAGTAACCCCATACATAAAATACAAGTCGACTTAGGACGACTCAATTTAAAATCGGTGCGCGTTAAGGACAGATTGGTCGGCACCTCATGCATCCAACATGTTCTTCTCCAAATAGCCCTTAAAACTCTTTAAGTCTTTATTTCACCAAGTATACACTCTACCAACATATCAATTGACATTCTAAGGTGTCTTATCGATAAATTTATGGCGCGGCGACAACTCCATGAACACTCAAAGTACTCGGTTCACTCACAAGGTGCAAAGGCAGAATCGATCCTAGGAGAGTTTCACATAACAACCCATAAATCACTTCTAAACTCTAATTCTTTGCAAAATCCTCATGCCATCATGCCAGCACATCATATGACATCAATAGAAGTTTTACCAAGCATTCCACAGCAAGGAGACACTCCGAAGTTCTTCGAACGGCTCATTTTCCTTCGGCGCTCAAACTCTCAGAAACTGCCCTATAGAAACCTCCTTAAATCAACCATGGAAACCACTCAAATCTCAAATAACTTGCAGCCACAGCTCAGCCAACTCTATTACTATGAGTGTAGAAGATCTCACTAAAAGTTTGGAGTCATTTGAAGTCTTGAAATCCACGAAACAGATCCTTCTCCCAAATCGATTCAATTTTGCCTTCATTCTAACATTTATCCACTCAAATAGACCTACGAGACACACAGTTGGGCCAAATTGAGCTTATAACATGTCTCTAGAACCACACGATAACATGCTTTCTAAAGTCGAAGGAATCACCTCAATCCAACACCGGACGAAGAAGTTATGGCCGGAGGAAGGGAGGTGGTCGGTTCTAGTCGGGCTGATCGAGAAGAAAGAATAAGAAAATGGAGAGGAAATGAAGTGAGAGAGGTGGTCGGCCGAGCACAATGGGAAGAGAGAGAGATGTGGTTTTTTCCACAATAATTCACTTTGATAAAAAAAGGTTGAATGGTGGTTGAGAGTGGTGGTAATTAATGCTAATCACTCATTGGTTGACACTTGTCATGGCTCACATAATATCTTGTCATGCATTGACTTCCTTTGACAACTCCCACAATCAATTTTTGGCAACACTAGAGAGGTCTAAATGACCAAATTGTCCTTCACTAATTCTTAAGGCAAGGGTAAGGGTCGAGAGGCAAAATGGTAATTTTGTACTTTCCGTCCGAAATTTTACTTTTCAAATTTTAAATTACCTTCGATGAAGCGATGTCTAATTCATTTCCAATGTTGGAATTCCTCATCGCCCAATTTCCAATTTCGAGACCCCAATCCATGTCATTAGCCCCGAGAGGGTCGGAATTCGGAAATGTCAGAACTCTTCCCCTTTAAAGATATTTCATCCTTGAAATTCGCAACATTCTAACCACCTAGTCTTTTAGGGTATAGTGCCTCATCGCTACCTTACTTTTCAAAGCAGCTCATTTTATCACTTGACACTTCCATAGCATTTTGGACTGAAGGTCTTTCCAGAGCATCATATTAAACTCAAGCTCCATGCCTATCACCATCATTACTACACCATCATAAAAATATACTCTTTGGTGTCCATACCATTTAGCATATCATTTCCTTCGAATTTCCTTTTGTACTATCAAGGGTTCACGGCTTTATCAACTTGCCCTCTATTATCCAAATCGAGTCATAGCCTTCTTGATTCCACTCGAACATCTCTAACGATCATAGTAGTCCACCGACCTTCAACATCATGCCCCTTTCTTGTCGGCATTTCTAATACTTGGTAACAGGTTAAACTAATCCAACCTTCAATTCATTCCACCAATAGTATTGAGATAAGTCTTGGCACACCTTTATGCCGCTCTAATGGGCACCATAGCTCTCATTTAAATTTCCGATGTGGTGATGTCTTTAAATTCCTCTTCAATACTAGACTCATACTCTCGTCCATGGGACCTCAATGGTTCTATTCTCAACTTCAAAGTTTCTTTCCCAAGCATTCAGAAGTTTGGATTTTCTCCGTGCTCTAATTATTTCTTAATCCCTTAGATATTATGGTCTGCTCATCGTAACATCTCAATTTCCTTTCTGACCTTCAAGGTTGATGCTTCAGGTAGCCATCAAACTAATCAATTGGCAAACTTCCAATTTAGAAGTTAAATTTCTTATTTCTCAAGAGAAGACTTGTCCCTCCAACACCAATTACACAATGCTCAATTCTCAATTATAAGCATCCGTCAATTAATCCACCATTTCTTAGCGATATGGGGGTATCACAGTAGCAATACTTGGGTAATTACTTCGTTCCACGTGACTTGTCTTCAATTCCCTTTAGCCAGTCAATGCTCTCAACCTCTTTAGTTCACATAACTTTGAGGTCTTTCTTTATACAAGCTACACTCTCATATCCATAAGCAATTTCATACATCAGCGTTGCCTCTTGTTCAATTTCTCTCGAAAAACTACTACTTTATATTTTTGTGGTAGATTTAGATTTAAAATTTTCTTCCACCCAAACAATGTTTCCCAAACTTTGCCGCGAGGATATTCGCAAGTCAACTCCAATCATACACTAGGCGTTCCCACTTATGTGGCCTTATTGTCACGGCGCATTCGCATAGTCTGCTTTTGTTGGCTTTGCTATGCCTCAAATTTCTTTTTTGCATCACGTCATTATGGTTCTCTCGACCCTTTTGATTCCAAACAGGAACGACATTATCAACATAGTCATCAACTTGCCTCGTGTCCTCGAAAATCCGTTTCACGTTCATTCATCCTTTCGTGTTACATCTCGTCCTTAGTCCATTTCATCAATGGAACAACTCTTGTGGGGAATCTTCTCACGATCTGTCTATAACAATCCATCAATTCTAGAAAACTTCAAATTTCAGTAGCTCGTGTCGACCTTAGTCGATTCATTACTTATTCTAATTCTTAAAGGCTCCATAGGAATTTTATTTCTCAGAAATTCCACGACTGAAGAATCTTACTTCATTAGGTCAATAGCTCGTGCTCTTCCCACTTAGCATGCGACAAGTGTCTCCTTAGAATCCATAGGATACTCTCAAAATTGTTCACGTTTCTCGTGACTCCTCAAACGAGTCCGATCATCGTCTCTAAAGACGGTAATAATCCAATTATTCCTTAAATACTCAATCAGACTATTATCAGCTTCCTTCTATTAGGTATCGAATCTTTCATATTGTTCTTCATACTTTTCACATGAGAGCTCAAACCTTGGTCCTCTGTTCTCATGGGTCCCCACTTGGACCATACAATATTTTGTTTATTTTTGTCACTCTTTCTTCAGGAAGCATTAGTACCTTAGCCTCTTGATCCCACAACCATTTAATGCGACCTTAACCCAATTTCATCAATTCAACTGAACATCGGCATTATCCTGGAATTCAACGTTGTCTACAGGACAATTCTTCGTCCTTAACTTCCAGATATTATCCAACTTCTGTGATTTCTTTGTCAGTCCAGACACTCAATCTTAATATCACGACAATTAGGATTTCCTCTTCCTTCTACACTAGGTCTCTTATCCTTTGAAGTAAACTATACACTTCAATGGCATTCTCTTACTTCGAATCTACCTTGTCCTTTTTATTCCATATGACGTCAATCTTGGAGTCTATGTTAACAGCGGTGTTTGTACTCCAGGATTCAGATGCCATCATACTTGACATTCTCCTTTCAACTTCTCAATCACCTCAAATAACAAGGTTCCAAAGGGTAGAGATTCTTCCTCGATTTTCACAAATTTACGTATCAATCATTTAATTCGACTACCTCAAATCATTTTGTAATTACAATCTAAGCGCCCTTTTCGCTTACTCAACCATTCACCAAAATTACAAGTGACTAGGACTATCAAGTCCATTCACCTTTTTTCTCGCCAACGACCATCTCATGGTCCAATCGTCCTTAAGGATAACGCCCTATTAATTAGGGGTGATAACTTGTAATGCTGCTTCTAGTGGTCCCGATTCATTGCCAATCAACCTCATTTTATTCAACAAGGCCAAACAATAACTTTTTCCTCACTGACGGAAGAAACAAAACATCAATCTCTCATTACAAGCCTTACGCCAAGGTAATAGCCATTTCTCGTAGGTACATTTCATGTTTCACAATGAACATCTTTTTGCTCGTAATCCATGAACATGAATTCTCTTACTCGTATTTTCTCCAATCATTCACTCATCTTATTAAAATCCATTACAGTTCCTCAAAATCAGGAATAGCAATTAGCCATAAGGCTTTCAAATTCCAATCCACTCAGGGACTCCACGTTTCATTCAAAGGGTCCTTAACCACCCTTAGTACACTTAGACAACCTTGAGGACTTTGTCTCATATTAATCGATCGTCCTCAGATCCTTGCAAGATTATTAGGATCCAATCAATATTTGCTCTTGAGCTATCCTAGGAGGATACTTTCCATCGAACAACTCAACAGAGGCAGTCCAGACAGATATCATGCCTTCGAGGAAAACCCTTTCTCTGGTGACCTTTCATCGATCATTAATAGCCTCTTAAGGCTAATAACTGCTAGGATCACTTTCTTTGTTCAGTGTACCCAAAACCTCTAAGGTTTCCTTACCAAGATCCTGAATCTAGAGATAGACAGCTTCAAATCCCATCCCTCCATCGAGCTCAATCAATCTCAACCTTATACATTGATTCACAAGCTTTCAAAACTCTCGTGATTCCTTCCCACATTTTCACTTTAGAAAGGAGTAGTCTTCGAGTTACCCTTCTCACGACTTTCATCACTTAATGCATCAGCATTAGTCATCCCGGCGACTTGTGTACAATGGCAGCTCCTTCTCGAGTCTGTCTACCCATCTAATTTTCTCATTTCCATTTAAGTTCTCACGACCCCTTATTATACTTGGGTATCGCATGATTAACAAAATCGAGCCTTATTCTTCCAGTACTCATACTCTAGTTGCTCATTTTTACTCAATTTTCATGATCCATCTCAATTCTTGGATCTCTCCATATCTTGCATATTCAAGCCAAGTGCTCCTCTAGCGACCGTACTTTGATCGTTAAACCTTATTAGGTTCTCATGTCACTGGAACTACTACGATTCCTTTCAGGAATCAAAGACTTAAGTCATCTACTCAAGTCCAACAGTCTCAGGCTGCTCATCGTTTTCTTTCACCATCAACTCTCAATTAATTGCCCATTATCTAGGGATTCCAAATCCTTCTAAAGAAGTAACCACTTATCAAGCCAGCCTCAACGAGGCAACTTCTTAATCATCAGCCAATTACTAGGCAAGCTTCAACTAGGCCAAAACTCAACTAGGTCAACACCAAGCAAGTACTCAAGGCATCACTTTAGTAAGTCAATTACTCGTGCTTTAAATCTAAAGGCATCTGTCACTCTAGCATAATCATAATAGGCTATCTCAATCTCAATAGGCATTAGTTTAATGTGGTATAAACTCCCCACACGTCGTCTAATCTCTCAGTTAGACCTTAGTTATAACAATCACATGATGCTAATCATAAAACATGCCTAACAGGCCAATCACAAACATAAATTTTCTTTTCAAATGGCATTTACTATCAAGCACGAAGTTTTTAACCATGCCAATCATAAGCGTCATTACAAATGCCACGCCACTTTCGAACATTCACTTTGAGAATCACTGTCGTGCCATAATCTCTTAACCACAATCGGACTCAACCCGACATTTAGACTTTCCCTTTCAAGTTATGACTTGGGTCATTCCTGCCTCTTTGCAATCTTAGAAGCTTGCCACGAGCCACTCCTTGTCTGTACCTCTATATACCGGTGATCACTCATCGTCCTTGTCAAACCTGGTCGTTGAAGGTTGTTCCAAGTCATACATTTACGGAGAAAGCCCCGTTCCACACGTTCCACAACATGTTGCACTATAGTTTGTAGGTATCCCATCAACTTGTCCCATACCAAGCGACAGTTTATTAAGTCCCATAATGATAAGCTCATGCATACAGCCTTATCAACTTTCATTTCATAGCTACAAACACATCGCAACATGTTTGTTCTCACACCCATCATACCACAATCGTCTTCAAATCGATTCTTATCCATCGAAGATTTCGAATTCCATCAATGATAGTCACATCTCATCTCATATCATCCAAGGTTAACAATAGCAATCGATAGCTAAAAATCGTCAAGATATAACGCAATTCAAGCCTGAATATACTAATATCAGTCATTTCTTTATAACTCATTTTCCTCAAGTTAGGTCATTGACAAACTGTAATCACAATCATATACTCCAATTGACCCTTCATTCATAAGCAATTCTCTAGCAACCCCAAGCACATTTACAACCTCAAAATCAATACTTATGACTCTTCAATTTCTTGTTTGCTTCCTTGTGAGCCTCAATCATAGCATCACCCAATATCATCAATCAAAATCAATGCTAGAATCATTAGTATACAACACAAGTTCAAGCCTATAATTCTTAAGATTCAGCGATCAATGCTTAATCCTAAAGGTCTAACTATCTAATTGTCTCCAAGTCATCACACCTTATCACTCTAAACCTCAATCACATTGGATCAAGCTAACCTTGCTCTGATACTAAACAAACAGGGATGTCACGCTCCGAACTCGTCGAGCATGCGAACATCTCATCAGGCTTTTCTTCTTATTACAATTACCAAGGATCCTTTGGCCAAACACGTCAATTGCTCCAAATGATATAAGCATGAGGAAACGAGAAAGTAACTCCATACATAAAATACAGGATGACTTAGGATGACTCAATTTAAAATCGGTGCGCGTTAAGGACAAATTGGTTGGTACCTCATGCATCCAACGTGTTCTACTCCAAACAGCTCTTAAAACTCTTTAAATATCTATTCCACCAAGTGTACGCTCTACCAACATATCAATTGACATTCTAAGGTGCCTTATCGATAAATTTATGGCGCAGCGACAACCTCATGAGCACTCAAAGTACTCGGTTCACTCACAAGGTGCAGGGGCAGAACCGGTCTTAGGAGAGTTTCACATAACATTCCATAAATCACTTCTAAACTCTAATTCTTTGTAAACTCCGCATGCCAACACATCATACAACATCAATAGAAGTCTTATCAAGCATTCCACAGCAAGGCGACATTGCAAAGTTCTTCGAACGGCTCGATTTCCTTCGGCGCTCAAATGCTTAGAAACTGCCCTATAGAAACCTCTTCAAATCTGCGATGGAAACTCCTCAAATCTCAAATAACTTGCAACCACAGCTCAGCCATGTCACATTCTGATTTTCAATCAACTTCAGACTCTGTAATGAGAAGTTTATATATATCAAGCGATTTATTTCAGTCGTATTCCGCTCAAATCTGATCAATTTGAGTAGACTGACCAAAGAGAAAAGGCTAATGCAAGATGAGGTACGTGGACCTATGCTACTCGGATAAAAAATGACGCTTTAACCATAAAGATTGTCAAGGGGATATTTAGAACCACCAAAAAGTCGATCTAAAAATGATTAAGGATTACCATGTGAGTGTCGTACGATTGGAGCACGAGTGATGTTGCTTAACTAACGTACGATTTGCAAAATTATCCTAAATCAGACTGTGACGATCGAGACCATAGGGACTAGAGATAAAACCTCACAATTACATGATAACCAAAGCCGCCATGAATTGATGAGCCCTAAACGTGACATGAATCACAGGTCGATACGCATAATGTCTACAAAAGCCGCTTGTCAGTTCGAGATAGGTTGAAATCACGTCTGATAGAGAAAACTATTAGAAACGAGTCCTGAAAAGTTTGAAATGGAAAATCAAGAATTCCAACGCCGTTTGGATTGACCGTTGCCCTATCGAATAATCCTGGAATGGGAAAAACGACGTTCGGAACGTCGGGGGTAAATGACCGTTTTGCCCCTCAATCTTGAAACTTTACTTACACAAATCAATAAGGGAAAATTGGACATTATGCCCCCCTTGGCTGCCGAAAATGAAGGACAAAAAATGGCCATTGGATCTTCATTGGTAAAGCAAATGCCAAGTGTCAAAGATCAAGCCATGAAAGGTCATTTCACCTTTTCCACACCTAACATTCGACCTCATTGACCAAAAATTGAATGTAGCACTTTCTCTTCTCTATTTTCACCTCATTTCATTCGGCCACCACCCAAGAGAGAGAGAGAGAGAGAGAGCATCGAACATTATCTTCATCTCCTTCCTCCATTCCGCCCGACGATGACCAGCTTCAGCCGCTTCCTTTGCCAGTTCCGACGGCCTCCACCAGCCATCACCTGCTGCCAGCCGACCATCCCGACATAGCTCTACGTCTTGTCGATGTCCTTCAATAAGAATCAAGGTGTTTGGAGCATTGAGGAGTTTTGTGAAGAAGTTTTCCCGAGAGCTGACGGAAACGGAACAAACCTGAGGTAGGTTCGGTTCTCACCCTCTTTGACAGTCGAAATCTTGGAATCTAGAGCTCAAATTTGGTGGAGATCAAGTAGACATATAGATGGTTCTGTGGTAAAAATTAGGGATTTATTTGGTAAGTTTTTGACCACGAACCGGCCTTGACCATTTTGCCCAGAAACTGCCGGTATTCTATGCTTGGACGTTCCGGCGACATCGGACGACTTTCTGGCGACCAACCGACTCCAAACAACCGGTGAGTCTCCCAAACCCATAGGTAGATGTTATAAGAGGTAGGGTAGTGTATAATTGATGGATTTGAAGTAGATTAGAACCGGTTAGACTCGGCATGAGCAGAATCGAATGGAACCGGTTCAATGCCGGGCCAAACCGATTCAATGGGGGGGCTGAGTATGGATGGTTTGTGCTGCAAATTGGTGTTTATGATGCGAAGAGATGATGAGAGACATGTTATGGATGATTTGGATTGATGAATAGAGGAATTGGACTTAGAAATTGATGGATCGATTGATTATTCTAGGTTGCGTGACAAAATTCCTTTGGACTTGAGTTGGCCGAAACTTAGGAGGTTCAAGAAGAAGTGATTTGTGTTGCCAAGCAAAGGTAAGGAAATTCCTAAACCGAGACTGGGGGGATTGGACTCAATTGGTTAAGTCGAGGGCCGATTGGATTAATTTATGAGAAATTGACAAATGGGGTAGCCTTGATATGTCCTAAAACGTTAAAGTATGATTGTGTGACATTATATATATGCCTGAGTTGTTTGTCATGTTTGTATGTCATTTGAATTGACTTGCAAGCCACGAAATTTATGGAATGTATTGAATGGGCGTTTGCCAGCGAGTGTAAAAATTGAATTGAAAATCAATGCATGTGATGTGGGGTGGCATGAGCATGGTGTAGCGAGGCCCTGAGGTGTGTGAGACGCGGGGCGGGAAGTTGAGACCCTGATGCGACGAGGTCGCGGTGTGAAGTATGAATAGGTGGCGCCCTGATGCGACAAAGTCGCAGGGTTGAGATTGCCATAGTCTTGATGCGTATTATTCGCGGGATGGAGTATGAGCTCATAAACCCTACCTGGAGATGAATCGGGACTTGATGCGTTTACGCGGGTCGCCGATGGCGATCTGATGCGTTTATGCGTACCGAGCCTGATGCGACTAGTTCGCGGGCTGGAGAATGAGGCAGGCAGAGGTTGATGGATGTGGTGAAGCGACATGCTAAGTATCCATGTGCATACCAGTGTGACGTGAGAGCATGAACGCATGCCTGTCTTCTATGTGTTGTTGTTTATTAAGTTGTGATTATTATGCCTATGTATTCATGAGTTAGGATCTGTTGAGTGATGCGACTACCTGAGTAGACTGTTAACCTGACCTAGTGCTAGGTTTTTTTTACTGAGATGTGTATCTCACCCCTTTGGGGAAACCTTCCTTTATAGATCCTAGGTCATAGCTATGTGGCCAATACATTTTGTGGACCCAAAGGAGATGACGGCGTACTATGATGAGTTCTTGAATAGGCAGGGGAACGTATATGTGAGGAAGTGTACCGTTGTATGAGTCGACGAGGGTAAGCCTGAGTGGAAGCCTCATAGGTTTGAGGCGTGGTTCAAGAAGGAGGGTGACTCACAGATAGGGCCGTTGAAGCCCCATGAAGTGCCACAGGGTGTTATTCTCGATTGGTGTCAGACTGTAGCTGAGCAGGAGTTACTTGAGGGGTCAGTGGTAGGGTCTAGGAATGGACCAGAGCGGACACCGACCATGGAGTTCACCGAGGAGTAGGAGCAGGAGGAGGATATAGTCTTAGAGGCATCCAAGGGGGTCCTTGCGAGCGGTCACTGGGGTGACTATGGTGGATTCCGTCGAGGTTCCGTCCGAGACGTTTTTTGAGTATGAGCCTATTGAGGACGTAGAGGAGACAGACGACTCCAGCAGCTCATCCTAGGATACTTCAGTTGGTGGATCGATCTTGACTAGCGACCTGACCCTATTCCCGAGAGATTTTGTGAATGTTTCTTTTTGATATGCTTATCCTGTCGCCTTTTTGTTTAGCGGGCTTAGTATTCTAGTTATATGAACAATACGCATTGATGTGATGTACAACGTTCCTTATGCTATCCAAGTCCTGCTTAATCTTTATATATTTATATTGTTCGGGGATTTGTTTGAAAACCGCTCTCGTATGCATAGTGCATTTATTATATCTCTCAACTCCTATTGGTGGATCTTGGGACTACCGAGAGATTATTGTTGGTTTGCTTGCAGGGATATTCGCATGCTCGTGCCCGGGACGCGAGGCGTGACATCCCCGTTTGTTTGGTATCAGAGCAAGGTCAGCTCGATACAAAATTGGTTGAGGAGTGGAGTAATAAGGAGGATTAAGTTGGGACAAGGACGGATAGCAAGACCATAGGAAATTGGTCAGGGTAAGGCAAGGGATGCCTGGCATGTAACTTGACACCTAAGGGTGGTGTTTGACCTTGGTAAGATTGTGACAAGGCATAAGGAACTTAGTTCTCTGCTTGGGATTGAAGGTCATTTCTGGACCTTGGCCTGCTCGATGAACGAAAGCGATTGGCTTTAGTGAATCATTGGGGTGGATGGAAATGAGGAATGACCATGGGCCATTGGTTGAAATGCTTCTGAAATTGATGTATATAGTACTATTGTTGTATAACTGTTTCGATTAAGGAGTAGTTAGTAACTCTGGATTGGGTGAATGAGTAATTTACTAACTCACTATTGAACTTGTGGTGGATCAGGTTCAATAGAAAGAAACAAGGACGAGTAACCCATCCACAAGGTCTGGAAGACCAAGAGGCGGAGCCTTTAGCTCGAAGCTGCCCGTGGCTGAAGATCCAAGAGTGGACGGTCTACTGAGGGCAATGGAAGGACTCAGAGACATCATAGAGAGGTAGGCCTAGGATTGGGACTCTGCCATAGCCCAAGCAGTAAGAGCTGCCCTAGCAGCTGTGAATACCAACACTAGCAACGTTAGTGGAAGTGGAAGTCAAGGTGAACCGAATTAGAGCAACGAAACGGTAAACCCTCAAGAGGAAATCGTGGCGGCCAGGAAGATGGGCCAACTGGTCGAGCGGTTCATGAAACTGAAGTCGATGCAATTTGACGGGATTGGAGACCCCGAGCTAGCGCCCAAATGGATAGAAAAGCTAGAGAAGGCTTTTGGGGTGCTAAGATGTACAGATGAGGAGAAGGTATTGCTGGCTGTGTACCAACTGGATGGTACAACAAATGACTGGTGGGCTGCCACCAAGGACGGAGTATTTCCTGAAGGTATGACCATGAACTGAAACACTTTTAAGAGGGTATTTAACGATAAGTATTTTTCAGAAATGGCCAGAGAAAGGAAACAGATTAAGTTCCTGCAACTGCGTCGAACTAGCTAACGATAGACTAGTACGAAGCTAAATTCGCGAGGCTCTCGAGATATGCACCTCAATCTGTGGAGGACCCTTTGGAGAAGGCACGAAGATTCAAGGATGGTCTGAGGCCCGAACTCCTCAGCCAGATGATAACTTTGAACTTGAGGACCTACCGGGAGATATACGAGCGAGGCCAAATGATTGAACGAGATTTGAGGGAAAGAAATACCGCAACTGGATCACGATTCCCATTGTTCAGAGACCATCACCAGATAGGCAAAAGACCGACGGCAGGTAACAGACGTTTCGTGCCGCCTACAAGGAGGAACTTAGCGAAACCACCAAACCCGGCGAACTGGAGCTGCAGATTGTGTGGCAAAGAGCATGGAAATGGGCCATGCCCAGTGAGGATAGGAGCCTGTTTTAAGTGTGGTCAACTAGGCCACCAGATGAGAACGTGTCCAAACCAAGCACTGGCAAGTCGACCGCAAGGACAGAAGCCTCAAGCGATATCATCAACTGCCACACCACGGGAGGGCAAACCACAGGCACAGGGTAGAATATACGTTGTAGCTCGCAGTGAGGCGGAAGATGCGCCAAGAATAGTCACAGGTACGGTCTACTTGTGTAAGCAGACTGCTTATGCATTGTTTGACTTGGGTGCAATGCATTCTTTTGTATCTGCACAGTTTGCTGAATTAGTAGGCATGAAATTGGAATCATTGAACATGACATTGCATATTGCCACCCCATTGAAGGATAATGTCTTGGTTTCGTTAGGGTGTGCTGGGTGTGAGATGGTGATTGGGGGAAGTAAGAATAGTATCGACTTAGCCGTATTGCCTAGTTTCATTTTGACGTGATTATAGAAATGGATTGGTTGGGTAGACAGGGAGCGGTATTAGACTGTGGTAGTAGAACGATTCGATTTTATTCGAGAGGCCGCCCTAGTTTTGAATTGGTGGAAAGTGGAGGAGGAATCTCGATTCCCTTAGTCTCATCTTTGGAAGTAACTAAGTTGATGTCTAAAGGATGTTGGACATACTTAGTAGCAGTAATGAATACGACTGTCGAGGAACCCAAGTTAGAGAATATTTTGGTAGTGCGTGAGTTTCCGGATGTGTTCCCCCAGGAATTGCAAGGATTGCCACCGGAACGAGAAATAAAGTTTGTGATTGAATTAGCTCCTAGGACGGAGCCGATATCGAAAGCACCTTACAGAATATCCCTATCAGAATTAAAAGAGTTAAAGGTGCAGATGCAACAGCTGCTTGACAAAGGATTCATTCAACCAAGTGCTTCACCGTAGGGAGCACCGGTACTATTTGTGAGAAAGAAGGACGGGTCGTTGCGGCTATGCATTGACTACCGACAGCTGAATCAGGTGACGGTAAAGAACAAGTATCCGCTGCCGAGGATTGATGACCTGTTCGATCAGTTGCAAGAAGTAGCAATGCTTTCGAAGATTGACTTGAGGACTGGGTATCACCAGCTGAGGATCAAGAAGAAGACACACCCAAGATTGTATTTAGGACGAGGTATGGTCATTACGAGTTTACGGTAATGCCATTTAGATTGACTAACGCCACAGCTGCTTTTATGGATCTAATGCATCGAGTATTCAAAGAGTTTCTAGATAGATTTGTCATAGTTTTCATTGACGATATCTTGACTTACTTGAGGAGCGATGCAGAACATGAAGAATATTTAAGAATTGTACTGAGGATCCTGAGGGAACATCCACTGTATGCGAAGCTAAGGAAATATGAGTTTTGGCTGAATAGGGTAGCATTTCTGGATCATATTGTGTCTGGTGAAAGGATTGCAGTAGACCCTGAAAAGATAGAGGCTGCAATCAATTGGCCGAGACCTACTACGGTCACGGAGGTCAGAAGCTTCTTGGGATTGGCAGGATACTATAGGCGATTTGTGGAGAAATTCTCATCCATAGCTGTCCCACTGACGCGGTTGACAAAGAAGGAAACGAAGTTTGAATGGACTGATAGATGTGAGCAAAGTTTCCAAGAGCTTAAGCACCGATTGACGACCGCGTCAGTACTAACCATTCTATCGTGACCGGGAGGATATGAGATTTACAGCGATGCTTCGCTGAAAGGATTAAGATGTGTATTGACGCAGCACGGTAGGGTAGTAGCCTATGCATCCAAGCAGTTGAGGCCACACGAGATGAATTACCCGACTCATGACCTGGAGTTAGCGACAATTGTATTTGCCTTGAAGATTTGGAGGCACTACCTTTGTGGCGAGAAGTTTCAGATATATACAGACCACTAGAGTTTGAAATATTTGTTTTCCCAGAAGGAGCTGAATTTTAGACAGCGTACGTAGATGGAGCTACTCAAAGATTATGACTGTGAGATATTGTACCACCTTGGGAAAGCGAATCGAGTAGCAGACGCCTTAAGTCGTAAGTCAAGTGTTGCATTCCTGCTAGTGAGAAGTTGGTCGACAATAGAGGACTCGAGAGATTCTGAATTCAGATTAGAGGTCGATCAGTTATCCAGTTTGATAGCGACTCTGAGGGTGGAACCTGAGGTCCAAGAAGAGGTTAAGGCATTACAGTCTACGGACCCGGAGATTCAGAGAATTGTCGAGATGGATGCGACGGAAAGGAAGCCAGAATTCTAGGTGTCCGAGGAAGGAATTTTAAGGTTCCGAGGACGTTTGTATACCAAAGGATGAAGGACTTCGATAAAGAATTCTGTCAGAGGCTCATAGGAGCAACTATAGTGTCCACCCTGGAAGTACGAAAATGTACCAGAATTTGCGATAGCACTATTGGTGGAACGGAATGAAGGTAGACGTGGCAAGATATGTTGCTAAGTGTTTGACTTGCCAGCAAGTGAAAGAGCAGCATTGTAAGCCTGGAGGATTGCTGCAGCCACTGGAAATTCCGGAATGGAAGTGGGAGCATATAACCATGGATTTCGTAATGGGACTTCCGAGGAGTCAGAGAGGTCATGACTCGATATGGGTAGTCGTGGACCGATTGACCAAGTCCGCCCACTTCATTCCTGTACGAAATGACTTCACCATGGATAAGTACCCAGAGCTGTACATGAGGTAGATAGTAAGACTGCACGGAGTGCCAGTGACAATCACCTCGGATAGGGATCCAAAATTGACGGCGAATTTTTGGGAGAGCTTGCAAGAGGCCATGGGAACTCGACTGCAGTTCAGTATGGCATATCATCCCCAGATAGATGGAAAATCAGAAAGGATGATCCAGACGCTCGAGGACATTTTGAGAGCGTGCGTCATAGATTTCAAAGGCGGATGGAAAGATCAGTTGCACATGGTAGAGTTTGCGTACAATAATAGCTATCAACAGAGTATACAGATAGCACTGTTTGAGGCACTCTATAGCAGAGCCTGCAGAACACCAATATGCTAAGACGAGATGGGAAAAAGAAGCATCACAGGCCCTGAATTGGTAGAGCAATAGGTGGAAGCAGTGAGGTGATCCAGGATAGACTGATGACGGCGCAGAGTCGCCAGAAGAGCTATGCAGACAAGCGACGCAAGCCTCTGGAGTTTCAAGTGGGCGATCACGTCTTGCTCAAGGTGTCGCCAATGAGAGGACGCTCATGATTCGGAAGGAAAAGGAAGCTGAGCCCAAGATGTGTAGGCCCTTTTGAGATATTGGAAAGAATTGGAACCTTGGCCTACCGGCTTGCCTTGCCGCCAAATCTATCTCGGTACATAATGTATTCCATGTGTCGATGCTAAGAAAGTACGAACCTGACTTGACACATGTACTGGACCATGAAACCATGGAGGTAGAAGACACAGTGTCCTACGTGGAGAGGCCAATGAGGATCGAGGACCGGAAAGAGCAGATCCTCAGGAATAAGGAGATTTCACAGGTCAAAGTTGTATGGGAGCACCACAGAATGGAAGGAGCCACATGGGAGAATGAAGAGACAATGAGGCGACAGCACCCCCATTTATTTGAGTAATTGAGTGTAATACAAATTTCGAGGACGAAATTTTCGTAATGGGGGAAGAGTTGTGACATTCTGATTTCCAATCAACTTCAGACTCTGTAATGAGAAGTTTATATATATCAAACGATGTATTTCAATCGTATTCCGCTCAAATCTGATCAATTTGAGTAGACTGACCAAAGGGGAAAGGCTAACGCGAGACGAGGTACGTGGACCTAGGCGACTCGGATAAGAAATGGCACTTTGACCATAAGGATTGTCGAGGGGATATTTAGAACCACCAAAAGGCCGATCTAAGAATGATTAAGGATTACCATGCGAGTGTCGTACGATTGGAGCGCGGGTAATGCCGCTTAACCAATGTACGATTTGCAAAATTATCCTAAATCGGACTATGACGATCGAGACCATAGAGACTAGTGATAAACCCTCACAATTACATGACAACCAAAGCCGCCATGAATTGACGAGCCTTAAATGTGACATGAATCATGGGGTCGATACGCGCAATGTCTACAAAAGTCGCCCGTCAAATCGGGATAGGTTGGAATCACGTCTGATAGAGAAAACTATCAGAAATGAGTCTTGAAAAGTTTGAAATGGAAAATCAAGAATTCCAACGTCGTTTGGACTGGCCGTCACCCTATCGAATAATCCTGAACGGGAAAAATGACGTTCGGAACGTCGGGATAAAATGACCGTTTTGCCCCTCAATCGTGAAAATTTACTTACACAAATCAAGAAGGGAAAATTGGACATTATGCCCCACTTGGCTGCAGAAAATGAAGGACAAAAAATGGCCATTGGATCTTCATTAGTAAAGCAAATGTCAAGTGTCAAAGATCAAGCCATGAAGGGTAATTTCACCTTTTCCACACCTAACATTCAACCTCATTGACCAAAAATTGAATATAACACTTTCTCTTCTCTCTCTTCACCTCATTTCATTCGGCCACCACCCAAGAGAGAGAGAGAGCACCGAACATCATCTTCATCTCCTCACTCCATTCCGCCCGACGCCGACCAGCTTCAGCCGCTTCCTTCGCCAGTTTCGACGGCCTCCTCCGGCCATCACCTGCTGCCGACCGACCATCATGACGTAGCTCTACATCTTGGCGATGTCCTCCAACAAGAATCAAGGCGTTTGGAGCACTAAGGAGTTCTGGGAAGAAGTTTTCCCGAGGGCCGATGGAAACGGAACAAACCTGAGGTAGGTTCGGTTCTCACCCTCTTTGACAACCGAAATCTTAGAATCTAGAGCTCAAATTTGGTGGAGATCAATTAGACATATAGATGGTTATGTGGTAAAAATTATAATTTATTTGATAAGTTTTTGACCACGAACCGGCCTTAAACATTTTGCCCAGAAACTGCCGGTATTTTGTGCTTGGACGTTTCGACGACTTCGGACCACTTTTCGGGGACCAATCGACTCCAAAAAATCGGTGAGCCTCCTAAACCCTTAGGTGGATGTTATAAGAGGTAGGGTAGTGTATAATTGATGGATTTGGAGTAGATTAGAATTAGTTGGACCCGGTATAAGTAGAACCGAATAGAACCGGTTCAATGCTGGGCCAAACCGATTCTGTGGGGGGGGGGGAGTGTGGATGGTTTGTGCTGAAAATTGGCGTTTATGATGTGAAGAGATGATTAAAGACATGTTATGGATGATTTGGATTGATGAATAGAGGAATTGGACTTAGAAATTGATGGATCGATTGATTATTCTAGGTTGCGCGACAAATTCGCCTTGGACTTGATTTGGCCGAAACTTAGGTGGCTCAAGAAGAAGTGATTTGTGTTGCCAAGCAAAGGTAAGGAAATTCCTAAATCGAGGCTAGGGGGATTGGACTCGATTGGATAAGTCGAGGGCCGATTGGATGAATTTATGAGAAATTGACAAATGGGGTAACCTTGATATGTCCTAAAACGTTAAAGTAAGATTGTGTGACATTATATATATGCCTGAGTTATTTGCCATGTTTGTATGCCATTTGAATTGACTTGCATGCCACGGAATTTATGGAATGCATTGAATGCGCGTTTGCCAGCGAGTGTAAAAATTGAATTGAAAATCAATGCATGTGATGTGGGGTGGCATGAGCATGGCGTAGCGAGGCCCAGAGGCGTGTGAGATGCGGGACCGAAGGTTGAGACCCTGATGCGACGAGGTCGCGGGGTGAAGTATGAATTACAAAGTCGCGGGGTTGAGATAGCTACAATCCTGATGCGTATTATTCACGGGATGAAATATGAGCTCATAAACCCTGCTTGGAGATGAATCGGGACCTGATGCATTGCGTGGGTTGCCGATGACGGTCTGATGCGTTTACGCGGGCCGAGCCTGATGTGACTAGTTCGCGGGCTAGAGAATGAGGCAGGGAGAGGTTGATGGATGTGGTGAAGCGGCAGGCTGAGTATCCATGTGCATACGAGTGTGACGTGAGATCATGAACGCATGCCTGTCTTCTGTGTGTTGTTTTTATTAAGTTGTGATTATTATGCCTACGTATTCATGAGTTAGGATCTGTTGAGTGACGCGACTACCTAAGTGGACTGTCAACCTGACCTAGGGTTAGATTTTTCTTATTGAGTTGTGTATCTCACCCCTTTGGGGAAACCTTCCTTTACAGACCCTAGGTCATAGCTATGTGGCCAATACGTTTTGGGGACCCAAAGGAGATGACAACGTACTATGATGGGTTTCCGGATAGGCAGGGAAACGTATATGTGAGGAAGTGTACCGTTGTATGAGTCGACGAGGGCAAGCCTGAGTGGAAGTCTCATAGGTTTGAGGCGTGGTTCAAGAAGGAGGGTGACTCACATATAGGGCCGCTAAAGCCCCATGAGGTACCACAGGGTGTCATTCCCGATTGGTGTCAGACCGTAGCAGAGTAGGAGTTACATGAGGGGTCAGTGGTAGGGTCTAGGAACAGACCAAAGTGGACACCGACCATGGAGTTCACTGAGGAGCAGGAGCAGGAGGAGGTTATAGTCCTAGAGGCATCCAAGGGGGACTTTGCTGAGCCGTCACTGGAGGTGACTATGGAGGATTCCGTCAAGTTTCCGTCCGAGACGTTTTTTGAGTATGAGCCTACTGAGGACGCAGAGGACACGGACGACTCCAGTAGCTCATCTTAGGATACTTCAGTTTGTGGATCGATCTTGACTAGCGACCTGATCCTGTTCCTAAGAGATTTTGTGGATGTTTCCTTTTGATATGCTTACCCTGTCGCCTTTTTGTTTAGTGGGCTTAGCATTCTAATTATATGAACAGTACGCCTTGATGTGATGTACAATGTTCCTTATGCTATACAGGTCCTGCTTAATCTTTATATATTTATATTGTCCGGGGATTTGTTTGAAAACCGCTTCCGTATGCATAGTGTATTTATTATATCTCTCGACTCCTATTGGTGGATCTTGAGATCGCAAAGAGATTATTGTTGGTTTGCTTGCAGAGATGTTCGCGTGCTCGTGCCCAGGGCGCGGGGCGTGACAAGCCAACTCTAGTGCTATAAGTTTAGAATATATCACCGAAATTTTGGAGCCATTTGAAGTCGTAAAGCCCATGAAACAGATCTTTCTCCTAAGTCGGTTAGATTTTGCGTCCATATTGACCTTTTTCCACTCAAACAAACCTACAAGACAAACGGATGAGCCAAATTGAGCTTATAATATGTCCCTCGAACCACAAGATAATAATCTTTCTAATAGCGAAGGAATCACCCCAATTCAATACCGAACGAAGAAGTTATGATCGGAGAAAGAGATGTGGTCGGTGCTGGTCGGGCTGGAGCAGTTTGACCGAGAAGAAAGAAGAAGAAAATGGAGGGGAAATTGATAAAAAGAGGTGGCCGACCAAGCGAAATAGGAAGAGGGAGAGAGAGATGAGGTTTTATCCACAATAATGCACTTTGGTAAAAAAGGTTGAATGGTGGTTGAGAGTGGTAATTAATGCTAATTACTCCTTGGTTGACACTTGTCATGGCTCACATAATATCTTGTCTTACATTGACTTCCTTTGACCACTCCCTCCATCAATTTTCGGTAACACTAGGGAGGTCTAAATGACCAAATTATCCTTCACTAATTCTTAAGGCAAGGGTGAGGGTCGAGGGACAAATTCGTAATTTTATATTTTCCGTCGAAAATTTTATTTTTTAAATTTTAAATTACCTTTGATGAGGCGACGTCTAATTCATTTCCAATGTTGAAATTCCTCATCGTCCAATTTCCAATTTCGAGACCTCAATCCATGTTATTAGGCTCAAGGGGGTCAAAATTTGGAATGTCATAGAAGTTCAGACTTGAAAATTCCTTTCTTCACCAAGAAAATATTGGCAATCTTTAAGATGATAATAGTCATCAGACTGACAAAGCTTTATAGCATTGAGATGTAATTCTGAAAATTACATTATGACATTGGAGGTTATCCAAAAATCTTGTAATATTTAAAGGTGATAAAAAATTCCTTATAAGGAAAATTTGGATCAAACAATTTGAAAATTCCCAAAAGAGTTTGTTTAAAACCTCTTGTTTGAGTATTTTTATCAAAGAGGGCTTCTCATCAATTCTTTGTCATTGGTTTTTTTTTTATTTAAGAAAGCACTCGAATTTCCTACTAATTTGTACTTAGGCTTCAGGCTCATTTGCAGCGCATATATTTCAATTGATTAGGAGGTCTTCCACGGGACCGTAATGTTGGGCTTGGACATGGCTTCCAACGGGGACTCACTTTTGAGTAAAGGCTTTTGAATGAGAGCTTTCATCACCTGCTCTGTTTTTACAAGTCAAGAACTTTGTAAAATAAGAAAGAAATAATCTTGCTCATACTTCTTTGAGCTAAGATATATTAACCTAAGTGTCTTAGTCGGAAAATATTGTCAATGGTTGTAACATTGATAGAATTGGAGACCGAAAAGGGCTTGTTTTTGGCCCAAAATCGCGAATGATTTGACGTTGGTGATCATCGCTGATTCGTCACCTGTCCTATCCCTAATTGGTGATTTTTCGAAGAACATCTTTAGTCTTTTAAGAACATTATACATTTTAGAAGTGTATCCTCAGTTCTAGGAAAATAGATCCGATTTTTGAAGAACATTGTTTGTCTTCTTTCCTTTGCTAGCTAATCATGGCTCAGCTAAAGAGTAGCCTTTTGCGAAATAACTCTTGGAAATTCTTTGCCGCTCTAGACTTTGTCGGGGACCAAGATACCTAGTAATCTCTTGATATTTGCAAAATCAATTAGTGATTTTCAAAAATTTAAATGGGCATCAGTTTTTCCCTTATCAGGCGTCTTGCCTTTCCTTTTCTTAATGTACAGGGATTTGACTTTTTCTTCCCTTCTTAATCCCGCCTTTTTCTTTCTCCTTTGGAACTAGGATCTTTGATGATCATGTAAGATATACAACTTGAATCTTATCATGTCTGAACATTTGACTAGGAATGCTCTTGTGATTCATATTTCTTGAACTCTTATGTCCATGGGTGTCTTGTTGCTTCTTCCTTGGGGTATGCAATGATTACCAATGGGGTTCATGAAATGAATATGCAGGCTCAACTTGGCTATGCAAAGGGTAATAATGTATAGGATAAAGAAACGAATCTCTCTTCGTTGTCCCATGGCACTTGAATCAATATCCATTAACACATGAAGATTGATGTTAGGCCGAGCAATAAAACTTCTAACCATTTTCCTCCTGATATTGTTGGATTTGCCTCTATACGACCCCGATGTGGGATTGTTATTGATAGGGTTAAAGAATGAAAACCCACCGCTCAAAGGGGTTGTCAATGATCACCTGTAATGTATGGGGTAGAGAACAAATGCCTTTGTCGTCTCAATCCATGTAATCAATGTGAAAGACCCTTACATCCATAGGTCCAAGTTTTTCTATCCTTACACTCCTCTCATCTCTCAAGTATGTATCGGACATGTTTGGATTAGGCTCGCTTCTTATCTAAAGAAATATTCTTTTTAGATAGTTTAAACAACTCTTGTTTGAAAAAGTCATCTTGTTTTTCTCTAAGAATTTTACCCTATTGGGGATTTAAGACGCATCATGCATATTTCATTCATTTTTGAATAACCTCTGATTCGAACATGTATGCAATGACTACTATCAATGAGGAGTTTAACCTTTGATATCTGGTTCCCCTTTAGGTTTACCCTTATTCATGTTCATCTCTGACTTCAAAAGATGATGGGAAATTCTCCAATAACCTTCCATTGTTTTTTGTCTTCACCTGTCGTTTCTAGAAAAAGACATTAAAAACTCTAATGAGTGAAGAGTATTCTATCGAGTGATGGAATAGATACATATCATATGACATTCTAAATTTCATGTCATTTTGAGGCTATTGAATGATAATGTATCTATCGATGTATTTCAATTTTGTCTCATTCAGATCTGATCAATCTCGAGTAAACAGACCAAAAAGGAAAGGCTATCGCATGACAAGATACGTGGACCTAGGAAACTCGAAAAATGAAATGAATCTTTGACCATAAGGATTGTTGAGAGAACATTTAGAACCAATAAAGGCCGATCAAATAACGATTAAGCAATCTATTGCTAGTATTATACAATTGAAGCGTGGGTGATGCCGCATAATCAATGTATAATTTACAAATTTTCTTAAATCGAGCTACGATGATTGAGGTCGTCGAAACTAGCAATGAACCATCGTAATTACATAACAATGAAATATGTCATAACTTGAGTCATCCTAAGTGTAATGAGAATCACAGATTCGATACGCGTAACGTCTGCAAAAGCCACCCGTTAGTTTGAGATAAACTGAAGATACGATTGACGGACGATTGATCACAAAATAGAAGCTCAAAATTAGAAATTAAAAATAGAGAATTCCAATATTAGATAAGGATTTGACGTCACCTCGCCAATGGTAATTTCGAATTGGAAAAGTGAAGTTTCTGATTGAAAGTGCAAAATTACCATTTTACCCCTCGACCATTTGCCTTTGTCTTAAGATTTCAAGAATGGCTAAATGGTCAAATCCCACTCCCCTATATGGATGCCGAAAATAATGTGCATGGAGTCAAAAGAAGTCAAGCCATTATTGGTTTATGCCATGTGTCATCTATTGAAGGCCTCAAGCAATTAATACCCCATCAAATCAATATTGTCATTCTAATCTCAATAATTTGTGTGAAAAACCTCTTCATACAACCCCTCAGCCATGTATCCCTTTCCCCCTCCATTTCCTTTTCATTTTTCTCTCTTTTCCTACTCACCCGAAACTACCGAGTTCGATCGATTTGTTGCCGCCGGTTCGCTGCCGTCAATTGCCCCTTCCGACCGCCGTCTTGCTGTGCTCCGACCACCACAAGATAACTCAACCTGTTCTTAACAAGTTTCAATTGGTAACTCAAATTTTCAGGGAGTGGTGTTTCCCAACCAGCCCCAAAACCAAAATCGGACGGATTTTGAGTGAGTTGGGGTAAGGCTTCCATTCTCCCTCTTAGAGACTTCAAATGAGTCCGTTCTTTTTGTGGGATCTCTACAACACATAGTACTCACGTTAGATGATCTGGGGTTGCAAGTTTGGTGGTGTTAAAGTAGGTTTTCATGGCTGATTGTGGGTGATTATAATCGAACAGATTTTGACCGTGCGAGGACCATGAAGGAATCGGGCTGTTCCAAGGTCTTGTGGTGCTATTTCGCAACAAAACTCTTGGTGAGCTTCCTAAACACATAGATGGAGGTCATAGCAAGTTTATTTCGTGAGAAATTGAGACCTAAGGTTGAATTATGGCTTGATTGTACGGCTTGAACCAAAACTGATTTTGTTCGGTGGATATCCTGTTTTGGCCAAACCTGATGGAGGCCATTCAAATGGTATTTTGACTTCGAATTGACTCGTAAGGCTTCATAAGACGTTATGTGAAGTGTTAATGGGGAGTATGTGAAGTAAATTGGGAGTTAGCAGTGATTTAAGGGATAATTGGTGCGTAAAACTCGGAGTCACATTCTGCCCTGCATGTTTTTACATTAACAGAATGTACTAAGTGTTCGTGGAGGTATTGTTATGTATTCAATTGATCGATAAGGCATGTTGAGTTGCCAATTGATTGGTTATTGAGGGATTGGTATAATGGAAGTGTGATTTGACTACTTTTTGATCCAAAATTGATGAACTCTTCTAGGTTGACGAGTGATCCTTGGTTGGTCGCATGCTTGTGGAATTGAAAAGGATCACTTGGTGTAGAGTTTTGCTAATCGATCGATGTAAGTGTTTCCTAAACCCTTACCTGAATGCTAGGACACTGCTGAACGATTTATCGAATGAATTGAATGAGTGGTGAAGCCTGTGACCTGAATTGGGTACTGTGATGATGTTGTCAATTTATTGTGATTGATAATGACGATACCGAATGGCTTGTGGCTCCGATGGTATCAAGTGATTGTGAGCCCTGAGATGACAATTGGCTGGAGGCCTAGAGGTGTCGATTAGCCTGTGTCCTTAGTGGTACCAATTGACTAAAAGTCATGATGATATCGATTGACCTATGGCCCCGGTAATATCAATTGGCCAAAGAGCCAGGGAAGTGCATCGCGGTTGAGAGCCCAGGCGATGAGTGGTTGTGAGAGCTATGACAATTGTGTATTGAATTACATGCTGCATGTACATTGAGCTTGAAACCCTGAGGTTAAGTATGATTGAATGTGTTTCTTATCCATGCTGGATTATTGATATGCATGTTTTGGTAATGTCTTGCGCCATTGCATCGATAAATACTTGCATCGAGTAGCATTTGTGTGTGGTTTGGGGGGACTGGTGTTGAGGTATAGGTTTAGGTTTCACTTCTTTAGATGTAAATCTCACCCCGTAATAGGACACATTTTCAGACCCCAAGCCTTAAACATGCTACTGATCCTACTAGGCGATACGAAGGAGATGACCGCCCTTTTTGATGAGTTCCCTACAATGAAAGGTATTGTGTATGTTAGGAAGCGTACGACTATTTTGGTAGATGAGGGAAAGCTGAAGTTACAACCCCACCGCTTTGAAGCGTGGTTCTGTCACTTAGAAAACAACAACTTGATGGGACCTCTATTTCTTGAAGACGTTCCCTCGGAAGTGGTTCTTAATTGGTGTCATCCATCCCGATCAGAGATTGAAGTGGAGAATTCAGCGTCAGTGGGAGGTTTGAGGAATATCCCTGAAGAGTCGAAGTCTCCTCCTACTAAGGAATACATGAGCTACATCGAGCTTTCTGCCGATGTGATAGAAGATGCCAAGGAGGAAGCCGAAGAAGACATCGAAGAGGAGACCAAAGAAGATTCTAAAGAGACTTTTGAGGAGGTGCCATCTGAAACCTTTTCCAACTATAACCCAAAAGATGACGAGAATGAATGAAGTGACATATCTAGTGGTTCTTCAGAGTAGCTGAACAAAGGGGTTTAAGGAAGAAGTGGTTTAGGAACAATTTTGATGTTCGATAATGGGGAAGGCTAAGTAGTAACCTTTTAGACTTAGGCCTTAGTTCCTTGTCACCTCGGTGTGCGGCTTTCCTTTTAGTCTTTCCTTTCCGTTAATTGTAACTGGATGTTTATGTTATGTATGATTGGTTGTGCTTTTAATCATTCCAAATTTCCTTTTGTTTCTTTTATTCCTATGGGGATGTTGTCTCTTCTTTCGTGTGCGCATCTCATTTCATACTAGGCCTTAGGTTGTTCTTGGGTATAAATTGGCCGTTGGCAGATGTGACGAGCTCCAAGGGACGCGGGGCGTTACATCCTCGTTGAAGTGGTATCGGTGGAAGGTTTGGTCGGTTACAATAAATTAAGGATGGGAGTAATATGGAGTAAAGAAATTTGGATGATGAGGTAGTGAGACCCTAGGGGGGTTCATTAGAGTCCAGCATGAATGTATGGCATATGATTGGCGTATGTGACTGGCATCTTGAAATGGCATGGTTGTGGTGAACCTATGGGGGCACTTAGCATATTGAATTGTTGTGGATGCTGGTTTGATGAGTGAGTTGTTACCTCTGATTATACTATGTTGCAGATGGGTCTGAACTTGAGGTATGGATTTGTATCCCTAATCGATGTGCTCTTGAGGATGCTTGAGTGATTGACTATTGTTTTCTGATTGTTGCTTTGTGGAGTATCATAGAATCATTAAAACTAGAGTAAGTGACTTAGGTCTCTGATTTCGTGGTGGAATTATAGTTCGGGTAAGGTAAGTTGACAAGTATGAGTAATAGACTAGGAAGGCCGAGAAGTAGAGCTTCAACTCGAGAGTACCAGCAGCCAAGGATCCAAGAGTGGATGGAGTCCTGAGGGCCTTGGAACAACTTGTAGAGCTGATGGGGAAGTAAGCTCAAGATAGAGCTGCAGTTGCTCTTAGACAAGCTGAAGATAGAGCTAAGATTATAGCTCAGGCTGCTAAAGCTGCTATGGCAGCTGTGAACATGGAAAACGGAAATAATACCCAGGGTACTGAAGTTGGGAATGCTCAAGGTGATGTAGACCGATGGGTTGGTCAGTTGGTTGAGTAGTTTATAAAACTGAAACTGACCTAGTTTGATGGCACTGGAGATCCGAAACTAGTGCCGAGATGGATTGAGAAACTTGAAAAGGCTTTTGGAGTGCTAAGATGCACCGATGAAGAGAAAGTGTTGCTAGCTATGTATCAGCTAAAGGGGACTACGAATGATTGGTGAAGTGCCTTGAGGGAAGGACTGTTTCCTCAAGGTACAGTTTTGACTTGGGCTGTCTTCACTGTTGCTTTCAATGATAAATACTTTTTTGAGACGGTACATGAGAGGAAATGAGTAAAATTTCAGTAGTTGCGATAGAATCAGCTAACTGTGGACCAGTACGCAGCTGAGTTCACAAGATTGTCGAGGTATGCACCAAGGTTAGTGGAGGATCAGCTCGAGAAAGCGCAAAGGTTCCAAGATGGTTTGAGACTAGAGATTCGCAGCAGGATAATAACAGTGAATTTGAGAACATACCGAGAGATTTATGAGAGGAGTCAAATGATCGATAGGGACATCAAAGAAGGAGCGCTGCTTCTGGATCGCGGTTTGTTCCTTTAAGAGATAATCGGCAACGATTGTGAACAACCAACAACTTGTTCCTCCTGTACGAAGAAATATAGAAAAACCGTCGAACCAGTCAAGCTAGTATTGTCGTATTTATGGCAAGAGGCATGGAAGTGGTCCTTACCCTGCTAGGACAGAAGCATGTTATAAGTGCGGTCAGCTGGACCACCAGATGAAGAATTGTCCAAATCAAGCTCCAGAGAACCGAGTTTAGGGACAAAAATCGCAGGCTGGACAGTTAGCCATAGCCCCACAGAACGAACATAATCGACCACCAGCCCAATGAAGAGTGTATATTGTGGTACGTAGAGAGGCGGAGGAAGCGCTGGCATGGTCACAAGTACGATCTATTTGTGTGATCAAACTGCTTATGCTTTATTTGATCCTAGGGCTTCACACTCTTTTATATCTACCCAGTTTGCTGATCTAGTGGGTGTAGAGTTGAAGCCACTGGATGTGCTGTTGTATGTTGCTACACTATTAAAGGATAATGTGCTAGTCTCGCTAGGCTGCGCGGACTGTAAGGTAGTGATTAGTGGTAGTGAAGAAATGATAGATTTGATTGTGCTACCTATGTATGTTTTTGATGTGATTATTGGCATGGATTGGTTGGGGAAACAAAGAGCTGTAGTTGATTGTGGCAATAGCGTAATTCGTTTTTGCCTGGAAGATCGCCCTAGTTTTGAATTTACAGGAAGTCGGGGAGGAATCTCGATTCCTTTAGTTTTGTCGCTTGAGGCGGCTAAGCTGTTGAATGAAGGGTGTCAAGCTTACTTGGCTGTTGCAATTGACACAACGGTTGAAGAATCGAAGTTGGACAGTATAGCGGTGGTACATGAGTTTCCTGATGTATTTCGTAAAGAATTGCTCGGATTACCACCTAAGAAGGAAATTGAGTTCGTGATTGAGTTAGCTCCTCAAACGAAGCCAATCTCGAAGGCACTGTATAGAATGTCCTTGTCTGAATTGAAAGAACTAAAAGTACAGATGCAGGAGTTACCATATAAGGGATTCATTCGACCTAGAGCGTCGCCATGGGAAGCGCCGGTGCTGTTTGTAAGAAAGAAGGATGGATCCTTACGTTTCTGTATAGATTACAAACAGTTGAACCAAGTAACTATCAAGAACAAGTATCCATCACCGAGGATAGATGGTTTGTTTGATCAGTTGTAAGGAGCATTTGTGTTTTCTAAAATAAACTTGAGGACTGGTTATCACCAGCTGAGGATTAAGAAGGAGGACATACCAAAAACAGCCTTTAGAACGAGGTATGGGCACTATGAGTTTACTGTTATGCCTTTTGGATTGACTAATGCCCCTACTGCATTCATGGATTTGATGCATCAAGTATTCAAGGAGTATTTGGATCGATTCGTCATTATTTTCATAGATGACATCTTGATTTACTCGAAGAGTAATAAGGAACATGAGGAACTGTTGAGAGTGGTTCCGCAGACGTTGAGAGAGCATTCGCTTTACGCCAAGTTTAATAAATGCGAAATTTGGTTGAGTAAACTAGCTTTCCTTAATCATGTGATTTTTGGAGATGGAATTTCCGTGGATCCTTCAAAGATTGAGGCAGTGATGAGATGGCCTAGGCCTACAACAGTTATTGAGGTTAGAAGTTTCCTGGGATTGGAAGGCTACTATAGGCGATTCGTGGAAAAGTTTTCATCTATAGCCATTTCGTTGACGAGGCTAACAAAGAAAGAGGTGAAGTTCGAATGGACTGATACGTGCGAGAGAAGTTTCCAAGAACTTAAACACCAATTGACGACCACACCAGTGTTAACCATTCCTTCTATACTAGGAGGTTATGAGATATATAGCGATGCTTCGTTAAAAGGATTAGGGTGCGTGTTGATGCATCATGGGAAAGTGGTCGGTTATGCTTCACGACAATTGAGACGTCATGAGATGAATTACCCGATGCACGACTTGGAATTGGCTATCATCATCTTCGCCCTAAAGATTTGGAGACACTACTTGTGTGGCAAAAGATTTCAAATTTATACAGATCATCAAAGTTTAAAGTACCTATTTTTGCATAAGGAATTGAACATGAGACAGCGTCGATGGATGAAGTTACTTAAGGACTATGACTGCGAAATTTTGTACCATCCTGGAAAGGCGAATAGAGTCGCGGATGCGCTTAACAGGAAATCAAGCATTGCGTTCTAGTTGGTTGAGGGATGGTCCTTACTAGAGGAATTGAGAGATTCTGAGTTTAAATTATAAGTTTGCCAACCGTCTAGTTTAGTGGCAACCTTGAGAATTGAGCCTGAAATTCAAGAAAGAGTAAAGGCTTTGTAGTCTACGGATCCGGAGATACAAAAGATTTTTGAGATGGATGCGGCAAAAAGGAAACCTAAGTTTCAAGTGTCAGAAGATGGGATTCTGAGGTTTCGTGGACGTTTATGAGTACCTGATGATGGAGAACTTAAGGAAAGGATCTTGTCGGATGCTCATAGGAGCAACTATAGTATTCATCCAGGTAGCACTAAGATATATTAGAATCTGCGTCAACACTACTAGTGGAATGGAATTAAAGTAGATGTAGCTAAGCATGTGGCGAAATGTTTGACCTGTCAACAAGTGAAAGCTCAACATTGCAAGCTTGGAGAATTGTTGCAACCTCCAGAAATTCCTAAGTCGAAATAGGAACATGTGACGGTGGATTTTGTGATGGGATTGCCAAGGAGTCAAAAAGGCCATGACTCAATTTGGGTAATCGTGGATAGATTGATCAAATCGGCACATTTCATACCCGTGCAAAAGGATTTTGCTATGATAAGTACATAGAATTGTATATGCGTCAGATTGTGCAATTGCATGGAGTTCCAATCATGATTACATCGGACCGAGATCCCAAATTTATAGTAAATTTTTGAAAGAGTCTTTAGGAGGTTTTGGGAACTAGATTACAGTTCAGTACGACGTATCATCCACAGATTGATGAACAATCAAAAAGGATAATTCAGATAGTCGAGGATATGTTACGAGCATGCGTCATAGATTTTAAAGGTGGATGGGATGATCAATTACATTTAGTGGGGTTTGCGTACAAAAATAGCTACTAGCAAAGCATCGGTATGGCACCGTTTGAAGCACTTTATGGTAGAGCCTGCAGAACGCCTGTATGTTGGGATGAAGTTAGAGAAAGGGGCATAACATGTCCTGAGTTAGTGAAACAATCAGTCGAGGCGATTAAAGTTTGTCACGCCCCGGACCCGTCGAGCTCGCGTACATCCTACCAGGCCGTTGATCTTCAATAATCTCCCAGGATCCCCCGGCCAATCATAAAACAACTTGAAATAGAAACAAGATCATGGAAGTCATAAAACTGCTCCAAACAATTCCATAATGAGATGACTTGGGACAAAAGGGTATACTATTCTAAAAAATAACAAGGTCAGTTACAAATCTAACTCCAACGACTTCCTCAAATGCCATCCCATGGCAAGTTTGGGTTTCCTTCGCCTGGTATCTGAAAAATGGTAATCCCACGGTAGGGAGAGATATAAATCTCAGTAAGTGAAACCTAAACCTAACCTGACCACCAGTCCCCCTAGATTCTACACAAATGATACCAGATGCAAGCATTTACCAATGCAATTGCACAAGGCACTAATAACTCAGGCATTTCAGTAAGCCAGACATGAACAAGAGTCACAATCAATCATGCTTAACCTCATGGGTTCAAGCTTTAAACACAAGGCATATAAACTATTGCACATTATTTTCACCATCAATAATCGCTTGTGCTCTCAGCCGCGATGTACTTCTCTGGCATACTGGCCAATTGATATCACTGGGGCCACAGACCAATCAATATCATCAAGGCTCCTAGCCAATTGATACCACAGGGGCCATAGGCCAATCGGTACCTCTAGGGCTTACAGCTAATTAATATTACTAGAGCTCATAGCCAATCGATATCACCAGGGCCACAAGCCAATTAATATCACCGGGGCATCAAGCCAATTAATATCACCGGGGCCACAAGTCAATCGATATCATCAGGGCTTTAAGCCAATGCGATCTCCGAGGCTACGAGCCAACGATTGCTAGGGCACTATAGCTCATTCATATAGCATAGACATTATAGCCATCTATATAGCATAAACATTATAACAAATTTAATAATATATGCACTATAGCCAATTCAATAACATGGGCTTCATAGCCAATTAATAAAAATCAAGGGCTTTATAGCAGAACTATGTCACCAAGTTCAATAGCCACTTACATTACAAGACTCTATGGCCGCAATGTACACCTCAAGGGCTCGATAGCCTTTTCTTTTCACAAAGCGCTATAACCATTTTATTTCACAAAGGGAACTACAACTACTTCTTATCACTGGCTATTTTAAATCTCAATTATCAACCATCACACAATTGCATCAATCAATTTAAGTCATAGGCTTCACCAAACCAGCAATTCACTTAGCCAATCTATCCAGTAGTGTCCTAATGCTCAAGTAAGGGTTTAGGAAACACTTACCTTTCGATCAAGCTAGCAAATTTTCAATCAAACGATCCTTCTAGATCAGCAAACTCACGGCCAAAGGATGATACTAGAGGAATTCCATCTAATTCATGTCATAATTCAACTATCCCGAAGCCCACGAAACATGTATTTCCCTAAAACGGGTCAAAATCTGACCTCGCCTAACCTTTGCCCACTCCAACAGACCTACGAGACAAACGGCTGTGCCCAATTGAGTTTATAATATGTCTATAGAATCACAAGATAATAAGTTTTCATATGGAAGTTGTTTTACCTCAATCTGATGTCAAACGATAAAGTTATGACCGAAACAGTGGACTGGTCGGAGAAGAGAAACGGGCTGGGCAGCGGGTTTTCTCTCGGCCAAGAAGAAGAAGAAGAAGAGAGAGAGAGGAGAGAGTCTTGGGCTGTCGAAAATAATGGATGAGAGAGAGAGAGAGTCTTCCATTAATCTTCCATTTGGTCAAGATTGAATAGTAATTGGATGAGACCACATTTAATGCCGATGGATAAGCTCTCTCTTGCAATGACACGTGGCTTGTTCTCATAATGACACATGGCATTAGTCAATCAATATTTTGAAGGCAATTTGACTCATATACCCCCCATATTTTCGGCCAAGTTGGGAAATCATCAAAGGACCAAAGTGCCCTTCGTTCATTCTTAAGGCAAGGGAAAGGCTCGAGGGGCAAAATGGTACTTTGGAACTTACCGTCCGGAATTCCATTTTTTCAATTCGAATTGCCCTTGATGAGGCGACGTCCATTTCAATTCAAATGTTAAAATTCCTAAATGACCAATACCCAAATCTCGAGGTCCAATTTCATGTCGAGCTTTCGTCAACTGTAATTTCAGTTTATCTCAAACTGACAGGCGACTCTTGCAGGCACTATGCGTATCGACCTTGAGATTTTTCTCAAACCATAGCAACTTTAGTTGTCATGTAATTGCGAGGGTTTATCGCTAGCTCTTGCAGTCCTGATCATCGAAATCCGATTTAGGAAATTCTCGCAAATTACACATTGATTAAGCAAAATCACCCTCGTCTCAACGTATAATGCTAGCAAGGCATTCCACGATCGTTCCTAGATCGATCTCTGTTGGCCCAAAATATGCTCTTGACAATCCTTATGGTCAAAGTGTCATTTCTCATTCAAATTCTCCAGGTTCACGTACCCGACTCAGCGTCAGTCTTTCTCTTTTTGTCAGATAACTCAAGAGTGGCCAACTCCAAATGGGTTATAATTGGAATACACCAATCGATATACTTCCATCCAATGGCCTCGAGAGGGTTGGAATTTGAAATGTCACAACTCTTCCCCCTTAAAGAAATTTTGTCCGCGAAATTTGTCATTTCCCGATTATCCACTTCCATGGGGCACTGACGCCTCACCGCATCCTCACTTTCCAAAATGGTTCCTCTCATTACTTAACACTCTCATTTGTCCTTTCTGACTAAAAGTCATCCTACTCCAGGACTTATTTCCCTCAGTCCTCAACTTGTACTTGCTTTTCTCTATTCTCTTCCGACATTCATATTATCTGTCGGTGATACACCCGCGAGCATTCCAATTTTCCTTTCAATTTGCCAATTGGTCCGAGGATAATACGTGCATCACACTGCAACCTTGCCTTAGAAATTCCTAGTCGGAAGGCTTTTCCAAAACGTCGCCTTACATTCGTGTTCTTTTCCTCACACGACCATTACCAAATCATCATGAAAACGTACTCATTGGTACCTCTATCATTTGGCATAATCATCCAATTCAAACGTCCTTTCGTATCGTCGAGGATGTACAAAATATATTAGCTTACCCTCGATTGTCCAAATCAAACCATAGTCTTCTCAACTTCTCAGGCAAACTCATGATTAAGTCCTTAGTAGTTTTTCCTCGATTATATTCGAGATTCTCCAATGACCAATTAATCCACCAGCTTGCAACGATTATGTTTTCCCTTCAATCCCTTTGGAGCAGTCAACATTCCCCACTCTCGCAATTTACATAGTTGCGAGGCCTTTCCTTACACGAGCAACGCTCTTATATCAGTAAGTAATTTCATCCATCGGCATTGCTTCTCATCAATTCCTCTCGGGAAGTCCATACTTCGAGTTCTTACAGTTTATATAAACTTTAAACCTTCCTTCTCGCGAGTCATGTTTTCCCAACTCTTTTGCAAGGGCAGTCGTATTCCAATTCCAATCATGCATCGGGTATTCCCACTCATGAGGTCCTATGGTCGTGACGTGCAAGCAACAACCTTTCACTTTGCACTAATTTACAATCAAATTTTCTTTTCGCATCACGCCATCGTAACTCTCGCCATCCTTCACTTTCTAATGAAGTCACCATCATCGGCACGGTCGCCAACTAGGCTTAAGTCCTTAGGACTCCTTGTTATATTTGTTCGTTCACTCGCGTCACACTGTATCCTTAGTCCCTTCCATTAATAGAATAGCTTCACTGGGAAATCGTCCCACGACATCTATAGTAGACCATTATAATCCATCAAACTTAGGAAGCCTCTAGCTTCTACAGCTCACGTCGATCTTAGTTAATCCATCACCGTCTCCTAACTTTGATTATTCATAGGGATTCCACTCTCCAGAACTACCTAGTCAAGGAATTTCACCTTAACAGGCCTATGACTCGTGCTATTCAACTTAGCATACAGCGAGCGTTCTCTTAGGGTTCATGAGACAATTCTCAAGGCATTTATACCCTTACGACTCCTAAAATGAGTTTGATCATCATCTCTCAAAACGTTAACAACCCATCCAATTATTCCTTGGATGCTCAATCTGGCTATTGTCAACTCCTTTCTACCAGGTGTCAAATCTTTTAAACTATCTCATATTTTTCATTTGAGAGCTCAGACCTTACCTTTCTTTGTCACGGGTCTCCACTAGGACCACGCAACATTTCGTTCATTTTTGTCACTCTTCCCTAAGGAAGCAATCTTATCTTAACCCCTGATTTCCATAACCAGTCAATGTGACTTTATCCCAATTCGGTCCGTTCCACTGGACATCATTCTGGAATTCAACGTTGTCCACATGACTGTTTCTCGAACTTCACTTCCGGGAATCATTCAAGTTCTGCATCTTCTTTCTTAGTCTAGACATTCCATCTTAATATCAAGACAATTATGATTTTCTCTTCCTTCCACACTAGGGTCTCTTACCTTATGAAGGAAACTATACACTTCAGTGGCATTTTCTCACTTTGAATCCACCTTGTCCTTCCCATTTCATAAGACGTCAATCTTGGAGTCTGGGCCAACGGCGATACCTTCACTCCAGGATTCAAATGTCTCCACGCCTAACATTCTTCTTCCTGTGACTTAGTCACCTGAAGTGACAAGATTCGTTCTTCCTTGGTCTCTACCAATTCACGTATCGAATACTCATCACTCTACAATTACTCTCTAAGTACTCTTTTCGCTTACTACGAATAGCCGGGACTATTAAGTCCATTCACTTTTCTTTTCATCAACAACCATCTCATGGTCCAATCGCCCTTTAAGAATGACACCGTACTCTTTAGGGGTAATAGCTCGTAACGCCACTTCTAGTGGTTCCGTTTCAATCTCAATCATTCTCATTTTAATCAACAATGTCAGACAACTGACATAACTTTTTCCTTAATTTTACCACAATGGAAGAAAATAATTGTCAACCCCTTATTGCAAGCGTTACGCCAAGGTAATAGCCATTTCTCGCAGGTGTGTTTCATGTTCCACAATGAACATCTCTTTGTTCGTAATCCATGAGCAGGAGTTCTCTTATTCATAAGTCTTCCGATCATTCTCTTTTTTTACTGAGTCTCATTACCATTCCTCAAAATCAGGAATAACAACCAGCCATAAGGCTTTCAAATTCCAATCTACTCAGGGATTTTCTTATCTTATTCAAGGGTTCTCGACCACTCTTAATGTACTTAGACGACCTTGAGAACTCGGTTTCACATTGGTCGATCCTCCTCTGATCCTTGCAAAATTATCATGATCCGAACAACCTTTGCTCTCGAATAATCCCAAGAAGATACTTTCCGTCAAACAACTCAACAGAGGTAGTCCTGGCAGATATCATGCCTTCGAAGAAACCCTTCCTCCGGTGACCTTTCACCAATTATCAATAGCCCTTTATGGCTAAAAATTGCTAGGGTTACTTTCTTTCTTCAGTGTAAGCAAAACCTCTAAGGTTTTCTCACAAAATTCTCAATTAATAAGAAGGCAGTTTCAAACTCATTTTCTTCGTCGAACCTCACTCGACCTCAACTTTGTGATCCATCTCACAAGCTATTCGAACTCTCGTGGTTCTTCCCACACATTCACTTTAGAATGAAGTAACTCAGAGTCATCTTTCTCGTGACTTTCATTATTTAATTCGTCAGCACTAGAATCTGTCACCATAGTGACTTAGGCAATCATGGCAACTCCTCCACGAGCTTGCCTACCCAACAAATTTTCTTATTTCCATTTAAAGTTCTCACGACCCATTCAGGTCCCGAGTCTCATGTGATTAACAAAATCGAGCCATCCGCTCTTCTAGTGCTCATATTCCAATTATTTTCTTTACTCAATCCTCATGATCCTTTTAGTTTTCGGATCTTTCATACCAGGTATACTCGAGGCCAGTGCTCTTCTATGACCATACTCTGGTCATTCAACGTCATTAGATTCTTATGCCACTTGAACCACTATGATTCCATCCAGGAATCAAAGACTTAAGTCATTTGCTCAAGTCTAGCGGCCTTAGGCTGCTCATCTCATCATCTATCACTAGCCAACAACCCTCTAAGGTTCTTAAGCAATTCTCAACTAATTATCAATTATCCAAAGATCTCTAATCATCCTTGACCAGCAACCATTCATCAAGCTAGCCTCAACGAGGCAATTTCTCAATCTTCAGCCAATTACTTGGCAAGCCTCAACTAGGCTAAAACTCAACTAGGTCAACATTAAGCAAGTACTCAAGGCATTACTTCACTAAGTTAATTACTCATGCTTTAAGTACAAGGACATCTGCCACTCTATCACAAACACGACAGGCTTTCTCATTCTCAACAGGCATCAGGTCGACGGGGTATAAACTTCCCACACACTCTCTAATCTCTCAGTTAGACCTTGGCTATAACAATCACACGATGCTAACCATAAACACGCCTAGCAAGCCCATCACAAACATCACTTTTCATTTTCAAACGGCATCCACTGCCAAACACAAAGCTTTTGACCATGCTATTCACATGCGTCATTTCACATGCCATGCCACTTTCAAATATTCACTTGGGAATCAATCTCATGTCATACATCTCTTAACCACAATTGGACTCAACTTGATACCTAGACATTTCATTTCGAGTTATGACTTGGGTCATTCCTGCCTCATTGTTATCTCAGAAGCCTGCTAGGAGCTGTTCCTTGTCCGGACCTCTCTATCGTGGCGATCACTTCCCGCCCTAATCAGATTTGATCGTTGTAGGTTGTCCCAAGTCATACATCTATGGAGAAAGCTATGTTCCACTCGTCCCATAACATAATTCATTATGATTTATAGGTATCACATCAACTTGTCCCATACCAAGCGACAGTTTATTAAGTCCAATAGTGAAAAGCCCATGCATGCACCCTCATCAAGTTTCATTTCATAGCCACAGCCACATGCACACCATGTTCGTTCTCACCACTTGTCATACCACAATCGTTTACACATCATACCTCAATTATAGAAAACCTTTGGTTCCACCAATGACCGTCACATCTCATAGATTTATTGACTATGTTCAATCGTATACTTCAAGTCTAGTCGATATTCAAGTCAAATCCACATGCATTCAATCACAACTGGCCTTTAATCTAAATATTCCTTATCCGCTCCCTTGTATGCATCTCATCTCATATCATATCATCTAGGGTTGTCTATAGTAATCAATAGCTAAAAGTCATCAAGATATCACGCAATTCAAGCTTGAATTCATTAATACCAGTTGTCTCTTTATAACTCATACTCCTCAAGTTGGGTCATTGATAGACCATCATCACAATCATATAATCCAATCGACTCCTCATTCATAAGCAATTTATCTACTAACCTCAAATCCAGGCTTATGACTCCTCAATCTCTACTCACTTCCTTGTGAGACTTAATCATAAAATCACTCATGATCATTAATCAAAATCAATGCTAGAACCATTAGTATACAACACAATTTCAAGCTTATAATCCTCAAGATTCAGCAATCCATGTTTAATCCTAAAGGTCTAACAACCTAATTGTCCTCAAGTCATCACTTCTTATCACTCCAAACCTCAATCACAATGGATCGAGCTGACCTTGCTCTGATACCACTTAAATAGGGATGTCATGCCCCGAACCCATCGAGCTCGCGTACATCCCACCAGGCTGTTGATCTTCAATAATCTCCCAAGATCTCTCAGCCAATCATAAAACAACTTGAAAAAGAAACAAGATCACGAAAGCCATAAAACTGCTCCATACAATTCCATAATGAGATGACTCAGGACAAAAGAGTATACTATTCTCATAAACAACATGGTCAGTTACAAATCTAACTCCAACGACTTCCTCCAATGCCCTCCCATGGCAAGTTCGGGTTTTCTTCGCCTGGGACTTGACAAATGGTAACCCCACGACGGGGTGAGATATAAATCTTAGTAAGTGAAACCTAAATCTAAACTTGGCCACTAGTCCCCCCAAATCCCACACAAATGATACCAAATTGAGGCATTCACCAATGCAATTGCACAAGGCCCTAATAACTCAAGCATTTCAGCAAGCCAAGCATGAACAAGAGTCACAATCAATCATGCTTAACCTCACCGGTTCAAGCTCTAAACACAAGGCATATAAACAATTGCACATTATTTTCACCATCAATCATCGCGTGTGCTCTCAGCTGTGATGTACTTCTCTGGCACACTGGCCAATTGATATCATCGAGGCCACAGGCCAATCGATATCATCAGCACTCATAGCCAATTGGTACCATCGGTCACGGGCCAATCGGTACCTCTAGGGCTCACAGTCAATTAATATTACTAGGGCTCATAGCCAATCGATACCACCAGAATCACATGCCAATTGGTATCACTGGGGAATCAAGCCAATTGATATCACTAGGGCCACAAGCCAATCAATATCATCAGGGCTTCAAGCCAATGTGATGTCTGAGGCTACAAGCCAACGATTGCTGGGGTACTATAGTCCATTCATATAGCATAAACATTATAGTCATCTATATAACATAAACAATATAACAAATTCAATAATATAGGCACTATAGCTAATTCAATAACAGGGGTTTCATAGCCAATTAATATAAATCAAGGGCTTAGTAGCCGAACTATGTCACCAAGTTCAATAGCCGCTTATATTATAAAACTCTTTGGCCATAATGTACACCTCAAGGGCTCAATATAGCCTTTTCTTTTCACAGAGCATTATAACCATTTCATTTCTCATAGGTACTATAACCACTTCTTATCACTGGCCATTTTAAATCTCATTTATCAACCATCACACGATTGGATCAATCAATTTAAGCCATAGGCTTCACCAAACCAACAATTCACGTAGCCAATCTATCTAATAGTATCCTAATGCTCAAGTAAGGGTTTAGGAAACACTTACCTTTCGATCAAGCTAGCAAATTTCCAATCAAACGATCCTTCTAGCTTAGCAAACTCATGGCCAAGGGATGATCCTAGAGGAATTCCATCAAATTCATGTCATAATTCAGTCATCCCTCAATTCCACTATACAAATACCTCAATAACACTTCAATTAACCTTCTATCATGTCCTAACGATGAATTAGTAACGCGGCGACACCTCCCACAGCCCTTAAGGAGCTTGATTTACTCAAACCAAAATAGGGCAGAGTCGGTTTTGCCTCTACCTTCTTAATCGGTCCATAACTCATCTCTAAACTTTAATTTATCACAAAATTAATTTGCTAACATGTCATTCTACATCTATAAGAGGCTTACAAAGAGTTTTGGAACTAGTCCGTGTCTTGAAGGGCCACGAACGACCTCGGTTCCACTCAGTCCACCAACGGTCAGAATCTATCTCGAAAAACCACCACAAATCAGCCATGACAATCCCTCTAAACTCAATCAAACTTACAATCCTAGCTCATCCAACTCAAGTACCGCGGGTTAAGAAGACCTAACTGAAAATTTGGAGCCATTTGAAGTCCTGAAGCTCGCGAAACATGTATTTCCCTCAAACTGGTCAGAATCTAAGCTTGCCTGACCTTTTCCCACTCCAACAGACATATGGGACAAATGACTAAGCCAAACTGAGCTTATAAAATGTCTGTAGAACTACAAGATAATAAACTTTCAGATAGCAGTAGTTTTACCTCATTCCGATATCGGATGCCGAAGTTATAGCCAAAACAGTGGACTAGTTGGAGCAGGAAAACAGGCTGGGTGACGGGTTTTCTCTCGGCCAAGAAGAAGAATAAGAAGAAGAAGAGAGAGAGGAGAGAGTTTTAGGCAGTCCAAAATAATGAGAGAGAGAGAGAGAGAGACTTCCATTAATCTCTCATTTGGTCAAGGTTTAATAGTAATTGGATGAGACTACATTTAATGCCAGTTGGATAAGCTCTCTCTTGCAGTGACACATGGCTTGTTCTCACAATGACACATGGCATTAGTTAATCAATACTTTGAAGCCAATTTGACTCATATACCCCCCCATATTTTCAGCCATGTTGGGGAATCATCAAAAGGCCAAAGTGCCCTTCGTTTATTCTTAAGGCAAGGGTAAGACTCGAGGGACAAAATGGTACTTTGGCACGTACCGTCCAGAATTCCATTTTTCCAATTAGAATTGCCCTTGATGAGGGAACGTCCATTTCAATTCAAATGTTGGAATTCCTAAATGTCCAATACCCAAATCTTGAGGTTCAATTTCATGTCGAACTCTCCTCGATTGTAATTCCAATTTATCTCAAACTGACGGGCGACTCTCGCAGGCGCTACGCGTGTCGACCTTGGAATTTTTCTCAAGCCATGGTGAATTTGGTTGTCATGTAATTACGAGGGTTTATCGCTAGCTATTGCAGTCCTGATAATCGAAATCTGATTTAGGAACTTTTCTCAAATTACACATTGGTTAAACAGAATCACCCGCGTCCCAACGTATAACGCTAGCAATGCATTCCACGATCGTTCCTAGATCGATCTTTGTTGACCCAAAATATTCCCTCGACAATCCTTATGGTCAAAGTGTCATTTCTCATTTAAATTCCCCTGGTCCATGAACCGACTCTGCTTTAGTCTTTTCCTTTTTGGTTAGATAACTCAATAGTGGCCAACTCCGAGTGGGTTATAACTAGAATACACCGATCGATATCTTTCCATTCAATGGCCTTGAGAGGGTCAGCATTCGAAATGTCACAAAGTTATTAGGGAAAGGCTGAGAACGGCATAGAGTCGACAGAAGAGCTATGTTGATAGAAGACGCAAACCATTAGAATTTCAAGTTGGTGACCATGTTTTCCTGGAGGTATCACCAATGCACGGAGTGTCCCGATTCGAAAAAAAGGGAAAACTAAGTCCGAGGTATGTAGGTCCTTTTGAAATTCTGGAGCGAATTAGAACTTTGGCCTACAGACTCGCCCTATTGCCGAACTTGTCGCAAGTGCACAATGTATTTCATTTGTCAATGTTAAGGAAATATGAGCCAGACCTAACGCATGTTCTAGATTTTGGGACAATTGAAATAGACGGCAAGGCATCGTATGTGGAAAAGCCCATCAGAATTGAGGATCGGAAGGAGCAAGTCTTGAGGAATCAGACGATTCCGTTAGTCAAAGTGATCTGGAAGCATCACGGGACTGAAGGAGCTACGTAGGAAAGTGAAGAGCCTATGAGACGTCAATACCCCCATTTGTTTGGATAGTTGGTTTATTGCAAATTTCGAGGATGAAATTTCTTTAAAAGGAAAGATATATGACATTTTGAATTTCCTTCCATTTTTGCCTATTGAATGAGAATGTATCTATCAATGTATTTCAATTTTGTCTCGTTCAGATCTGATCAATCTCGGGTAAACTGACCAAAAAGGAAAGGCTAACGCGTGATAAGATACATGGATCTAGAAACTCGAAAAAGAAAATGACGCTTTGACCATAAGGATTGTTGAGGGAACATTTAGAACCAATAAAGGCTGATCAAATAACGATTAAGGAATCCATTGCTAGTGTTATACGATTGGAGTGCGGGTGATGTCGCTTAACCAATGTATAATTTGTAAATTTTCCTAAATCGAGCTATGACGATTGAGGCCGTCGGAACTAGCAATGAACCCTCGCAATTACATGACAATCAAGGCTGTCGTAACTTGAGTAGTCCTAAGTGTGATAAGAATCACAAAGTCGATACGCGTAACGTCCGTAAAAGCCGTTTATTAGTTCGAGATAAACTGAAGATATGATTGACGGACGATTGATCATGAAATGGAAGCTCAAAATTGACAATTGAAAAAAGAGAATTTCAATATTAGATAAGGATTTGACGTCGTCTCGCCAATGGTAATTTCAAATCGAAAAAGTGAAACTTCGAACTAAAAGTGCAAAATTACCATTTTGCCCCCCGACCATTTGCCTTTGTCTTAAGATTTCAAGAAGGACAAAATGGTCAATTCTCGCTCCCCTATATGGCTATCGAAAATAATGTGCATGGAGTCAAAGGAAGTCAAAGTCATTATTGGTTTATGCCATATGTCATCTATTGATGGCCTCAAGCAATTAATACCCCACCAAATCAATCTTGTCATTCTAATATCAATAATTTATGTGAAACACCTCCTCATACAACCCATCAATCGTATATCCCTTTCCCCCTCCATTTCCTTTTCATTTTTCTCTCTTTTCCTTCTCTCCCGAAACTACCCAGTTCAATCGATTCTGTGCCGCCGGTTTGCTGCCGTTGACCTCCCCTTCCAACTGCCATCTCTCCGTGCTTCGATACCACAAGCTAGCCCAACCTGTTCTTAAAAGGTTCTAAGTAGTAGCTCGAAATTTCGTGGAGTGGTTTTTCCCGACCAGCCCCAAAACCAAAACCGGACGGATTTTCAGCGAGTTAGGGTAAGGCATCCGTTCTCCGTCTTAGAGACTTCAAATGTCTCTAGGGTTTTTGTGGGATCTCTATAATACATAGTACTCAAGTTGGATGATCTATGATCGCAAATTTGGTGGTGTTGAACTAGGCTTTCATGGCTAATTGTGGGTGATTATAATCAAACAAATTCTGACCGTGCAAGGACCTTGCAGGAATCGGGCTGTTTGAAGGTCTTATGAAGTTTTTTTCACAACAAAACTCTTGATGAGCTTCCTAAACACATAGATAGAGGTCCTAACAAGTTTATTTCGTGAGAAATTGAGACCCAAGGTTGAATTACGGCTTGATTGTGCAGTTCAGTGGATATCCTATTTTGGCCGAACCTGATGGAGGCCATTCAAATGGTATTTTGACTTCGAATTGACTCGTAAGACTTCATAAGACGTTATGTGAAGTGTTAATGGGGAGTATGTGAATTGAATTGGGAGTTAAAAGAGATTTAAGGGCTAATTGGTGAGTAAAACTCGGAGTTACATTCTGCCCTGCATGTTGTTACATGAACCGAATATATTAAGAGTTTGTGGAGGTATTGTCATGTATTCAATTGATCGATAGGGCATCTTGACTTGCCAATTGAATTGTTATTGAGGGATTGGTATAATGGAAGTGAGATTTGACTGCTTTTTGATCCGAAATTGACGAACTCTTCTAGGTTGATGAGTGATCCTTGGTTGGTCGCATACTTATGGAAATGAAAATGATCAATTGGTGTGAAGTTTTGCTAATCGATCAATGTAATTATTTCCTAAACCCTTACTTAAATGCTAGGACACTGTTGGACGATTTATCGAATGAATTGAATGACTGGTGAAGCCTGTGACCTGAATTGGGTAAAATGATGATGTTGAGAATTTATTGTGATTGATAATGACGATACCGATTGGCCTGTGGCTCCGGTGGTATCAAGTGGCTGTGGGCTCTAAGCTGACAATTGGCTATGAGCCCTAGAGGTATCGATTGACCTATGGCCTCGGTGATACCAATTGACTAAAAGTCATGATGATATCGATTGGCTTGTCGCCCCGGTGATTTCAATTTGCCAGAGAGCCAAGGAAGTACATCGCGGCTGAGAGTGGTTGTGAAAGCTATGGCAATTGTGTATTGAATTACATGCTGCATGTGCATTGGCTTGAAACCCTGAGGTTAAGTATGATTGACTGTGTTTCTTATCCATGTTGGATTATTGATATGCCTATTTTGGTGATGCCTTACGCCATTGCATTGATAAATGCTTGATCGGGTAGCATTTGTGCGTGGTCTGGGGGGACTGGTGTTGAGGTATAGGTTTATATTTTACTTACTGAGATGTAAATCTCACCTGTAGTGGGACACATTTTCAGACCCCAAGCCTTAAACATGCTATCGATTCGACTGGGCGATACGAAAGAGATGACCACCCTTTTTGATGAATTCCCTGCAAGGAAAGGTAATGTGTATGTTAGGAAGCATACGACCATTTAGGTAGACGAGGGAAAGCTGGAGTTACAATCCCACTGCTTTGAAGAGTGATTCCGTCACCTGGGAAACAGCAGCTTGATAGGACCTCTATTGCCTAAAGACGTTCCCTCGGAAGTTGTTCCTAATTGGTTTCATCCGTCCCGACCGGAGATTGAAGTGGAGAATCCAGCGTTAGTGGGAGGTTCGAGTAATATCCCTAAAGAGTCGAAGTCTCCTTCTACTGAGGAATACATGAGCTACATCGAGCTTTTCGCCGATGTGATAGATGATGCCGAGGAGGAAGCTGAAGAAGACATTGAAGAGGAGACCGAAGAATATTCTGGAGAGACTTCTGAGGAGGTGCCATCTGAAACCTTTTCTAACTATAACCCAAAGGACGACGAGAATGAAGGAAGTGACGAGTCTAGTGGTTGTTCAGAGTAGCTAAACAAAGGGGTTTAAAAAAGAAGGGGTTCAGGAACAATTTTGATGTTAGATTTTGGGGAATGCTAAGTAGTAACATTTTAGACTTAGGCCTTAGTTCCTTGTCACCTGAGTGTGCGGCTTTCCTTTTAGTCCTTTCCTTTCCGTTGATTGTAACTGGATGTTTATGTTATGTATGATTGGGTGTGCTTTTAATCATTCCAAATTTCCTTTTGTTTCTTTTATTCATATGGGGATGTTGTCTCTCTTTCCGTGTGCGAATCTCATTTCATACTAGGTCTTAGGTTGTTCCTGGGTATAAATTAGCCATTGGCGGATGTGACGAGTTTCAAAGGATGCGGGGCATTACATATCACTTGATTCCATGTGTTGGGGACCATTTTGTCCTCAGTTCCATTTGAACAAGTTTGGTTCTAGACATGTCTCGTCGAACCCTGCAAGACATAATACATGCTATACATGCTATGTATGTATAGATGCATGACATGCAATGTAATGATTTCTATGGCAATTCAGATCATTTCGGAGAAAATCAAATCAACATGTAATTTCATTTTAGGGATAATACTTCACTGCGTCAAAATTTACAGGATATCCCAGTTCCTCTCCTTCGAAGTTTACAAGAATTAATGCCCCTCCCATAAGGGCTTTCTTGATAATATAAGGGCCCTCATAATTCGGAGTGAATTTGCCTCCTAGATGATAGGCATTCAGTAGAGTCTTCCTTACAACTAGATCACCCACTTTAAAATTTCTTGGTTTAACCTTCCGATTAAATGACTTGGCTACCATTTTTTTATAATTTTGACCATGACATATAGCCACAAGACACTTTTTCGTCAATCAGGTTCAATCGTTCATACCTATGTTTGATGAATTCAGTTTTAGAAAGCTTGGTTTTTGACAATAATACTCTTAATAATGGAATCTCCATTTCCACGGGTGGAACGGTTTTCATGCCATATACTAGGGAATAAGGAGTTGCCCCAGTTGAAGTCTGAATCGATGTTCGGTACGCCATTAAAGTAAAGGATAGCATTTTATGTTACTCCCTGTAATTTTCAGCTGTCTTCGCCAAGTTCTTCTTGATGTTTTTATTTGCCGCTTCGACTACCCCATTCATCTGTGGGCGATAAGAGGATGAATTAAGATGTGGAATATCAAAATAATTCAATAGATTGTCGACACCTTGTTATGTAGATTGCACCCATTATCTGTAACAATCACTTGGGGAGTACCATATCAATAAATTATATCCTTCTTGATGAATTTGACCACATTCCTTGTAGTGACATTTACGTAATGTGACATTCCGAATTTCGACCTTCTCGAGACTATTGAATGGAAGGATATCGATCGATGTGTTTCAGTTGTAACTCGCTCGGAGTTGGCCACTCTCGAGTTAACTGACCAAAAGCGAAGGACTAACGCGAAATCGGGTACATGGACCTGAGGATTTTGAATGAGAAATGACATTTTGACCATAAGGATTGTTGAGGAAATATCTTGGGCCGGCAAAGATCGATCTAAGAACGATCATGGAATGTCTTGCTAGCATTGTACATTAGGACGCGGGTGATTTCGCTTAACCAATGTGTAATTTGCGAGAACTTCCTAAATCGGATTCCGATGATCAGGATCGAAGGAACGAACGATAAATTCTCACAATTACATGACAATCAAAGTCGCTACGACTTGAGAAAAATCTCAAGGTCGATACGCATAGCGCCTGCAAGTGTCGCCTGTCAGTTTGAGAGAAACTGAAATTGCAGTCGTCGAGAGTTCGATATGAAATCGAAACTCGAGATTTGGGTATTGGACATTGAGGAATTTTAATATTTGAATTGAAATTGGCGTCGCCTCAACGAGGGTGGTTTATATTGGAAAAAATGGAAGTTCGGAGGAAAAGTGCACAATGACCATTTTGCCTCTCAACCTTTGGCTTTGCCTTAAGAAATTTAAAGGGTCATTTTGGTCATTTAACTCTCTTTATGGCTGCTGAAAATTGATGAAGATTGGTCAAGGGAAGTCAATGGTGGACAAGGCCTTCTAGAAGCAAGATAAGTGTCACTCTTTGAGGAAGACAAGTGTCACTATTTGAGAGGGTAAGCATTAATTAAACTTACCTAACCATCTTATCCTTGACCAAGCTCAATTATTGTGGAAGACTATCTCTCTCTTCCATTTGGTCGGCCAAAACCCCTCTCTCTTCTTCTTCTTCCTCTTTTCCATGTTGGCCGAGCAGTTTTTCGCGGACAAGGAAAAACATCTCCACTGTTCTGGTCATAACTTTGTCGTCCGATTTTGGATTGAGGTAAACCACTACCATCTTAAAGCTTATCGTATTACCACTCTAGGAATGTATTATGCACTTAATTTGGCCCAGCCGTTTGTCCCATAGGTCTGTTTTAGTGGGCAAAGGTCAGGATGGAGGCTAATTCCGACCAGTTTTGGGGAAAGATCTGTTTCGGGGGCTTACGGACTTCAAATGGCATCAAATTTTGGTGAGATCTTCATAATATTTAGTACTAAGGTTGGATGGTCTGTGGTTGCAGGTTTGATGGTGTTAAAATAGGGTTTCATGGCTAATTATGGATGATTAATACTAGACAAAATCTGCCCGTTTGAGGACCGTGGAGAAAACTGATTGGTTCGAAGGCTTTATATTATTATTTCGCTCCAAAACTCTTGGTGTGCTCCCTTAACATGTAAATTGAGGTCCTAGCATATTTATTTTGTGAGGAATTAAGGTTTGGGATTGAAGTATAGCTTGATTGAACGGATTGAACAAGAAACCAGTTCTGTTTCTGGAGTACCCTGCCATGACAGATTAGGGGTTAATTAAGGAGTATTTTAACTTCAAATTGACTCATAAGACCCCATAAGACATGATGTGAAGTGTTAATGGGGGGTTGGTGAAGTGGATTGGGAATTAGAAGTGATTTAAGGGCAAAGTTGGTGCATAAAACTTCGAGTTATATTCACCCTTGCATGTGACTTGTGACATTCTGATTTCCAATCTATTTCAGGCTCATTAATGAGAAGTGTATATCTAGCGATATATTTCAGTCGTATCCCGCTTGAATCTGATCAATTCGAGTAGACTAACCAAAAGGGAAAGGCTAACGCGAGACGAGGTACGTGGACCTAGGAAACTCGAATAGGAAACGGCGCTTTGGCCATAATGATTGTCGAGGGAACTAGCGATAGACCCTCACAATTACATGACAACCAAAGCCACCATGAATTGACGAGCCCTAAACGTGATATGAATCACGAGGTCGATACGCGTAATGTCTGCAAAATTCACCCGTCGGTTCGGGATAGGCTAGAACCACGTCTGGTAGACAAAACCATCAGAAATGAGTTTTGAAAATTGAAAATGGAGAATCAAGATTTTCAACATTACAATAGGATTGGTCGTCGCCCTATCGAAGAATTCTGGGACGAGAAAAACGACGTTCTTAACGTCGGGGGTAAAATGACCGTTTTGCCCCTCAAGCTTAGAACTTTGCCCTTGCAATTGAAGAAGGGCATTTTGGACAATAAACCCTCCCCATAAGTTGCCGAAAATCAAGAAGAAAGGATGGCCATTGGATCTCATTGGAATGACTAATGGACGTGTGTCAATGGATGGAGTAAAGACAAGTCATGTCCACCTTTTGGCCACCTACCATTCAATCTTTGACCATGGACTCGAGTATAAATATTTCTCTCTCTCTTTCCTCACCTCATTCGGTCACTAGCTCCCCCAAGAACTACCGAGCAAAATCTTCTTCTTTCTCCCTTGTTTCTGCCGAAGCCGACTAGCCTCCGCTGCCTTGTTTGGTAGTTCCGACAGCCACCTCCGGCCACCATTTGATCACCGGCCGACAACACCAACGAACCCTACGTCTTGCCCACATCATCGAACAAGAATCAAGTTGTTTGGAGCACCGAGGAACCCCGGCCAAGAGATTTCCCGAGAGCCGATAGAATCGGAGCAAACCTGAGGTAGGTCCGATTCCTAGTCCTTTTGATGGTCTAAATCTTGGAATTTTGGAGCCAAATTTTGTGGAGATCTTGTAAAGACGTGTAGGAATCTGTGGTAAAAATTGAGGCTCAATTTGATAAAGTTTTGACCATGAACCGGTCTTGCAAATATTGGACAGAATCTGCTCGCAAAGCTGACTTGGGCGATCCGGCAACCTTAGGCGAGTTTTCGGCGACCAACCGACTCGAAACTCATGGTGAGCCTCCCAAACCATTAGGTAGACATATTAAGAGGTAGGATAGTGTTGAAATGTTGGATTTAGAGTTGAATTATGGTTGGTAGCTCACGGCATGCACAGAACCGTGAGGAACCGATTTGGTTCTGTGCATGGCCGAACCATGGAGGGCTATTGGCGTTAGATTTTGGGTCTCAAATTGATAATTAGAACATATTAAGATGTTGAGGATTATGCTATGGAGAATTAGGATTTATGGATGGTTGAATTAGACTTGGGAATTTATGGAATTGGTTGGATTTTATTAGGTTGCGCGACGAGTCCGGTTGTAGACGTTGGGAGCCGAAACCTTGGAGGCTCAAGAGGAGTAAATTGTGTAATCAAACCCAAGGTAAGGGAATTTCTAACCTTATGCTACGAAGATTGAACTCGATTGGGTGAGTCAAGGTTTAATTTGATCGATTTAGGAGGATATTCCAAAGGGGTAGCTTTTAAAATGTCCTAAGTGGTTATAGAAAGTCTTGTGTGATATTGTTGTGTTTAAATTGTGTGCCATGTCGAATGTCATTGATTATCTTTCATGCCATGAATTTTCAAATTGTGCTTGAGATGCACTTGTTGTTTTGTTTGTGCATTGAATTGTTAATCATGGCATGAGCACGACATGGCGAGGTCCTGAGGCGTATGAGACGCGGGGCGGGAGATGGATACCCTGATGTGACGAGATCGCGGGGCAGAGTTAATATTATATGGCGCCTTGATGCAATGAAATCGCGGGGTTGAGATAGCCACGGTCCAGATGCGAATTACTCGCGGGATGGAGAGGCCGTAAGGCATATGAGACGTGGGGCAGGAGAAGTATACCCCGATGCGACGAGATCGCGGGGTGAAGTTGATGTCGTGTGGCACTCTGATGCGACGAGATCGCAGGGTTGAGTTGACCACGGTCCTGATGCGAACTATTCGCGGGATGGAGTTATGAGATGGTGATATTGGCCTGGGAATTCATTGGAACCTGATGCATTTACGCGGGTTGCCGACGATGGTCTGATGCGTTTACGCGAACCGAGCCTGATGCGATTTAATCGCGGGCTAGAAATTGAGTCAGGCGAAGATTGGTGGATATGGAGAATATGGTTGGTCAAGTGTGTATGATCATCTGAATGTGACGTGAAGTCATCATTGCATGCCTGTCATCAGCATGTTGATGTTTTATAAATTTGTGCTTGAAGTGCCTAAATGATTATGAGTGTGGAATTTCGGGATAGAAGACTATCTGAGTGGACGGTCGGCCTAACCTAGGGTTAGGACCCACCTTACTGAAATTTATATCTCACCCCAGTGGGAGATTAATTTTTCAGGTCCCAGGCGAAGGAAGCGCGAGCTTGCCAAGCATGGTGGCATTTGAAGAGATAGTTGACCCATTTGTATTTAGAATGGTTTTGCCTTTTGTGATATTAGGGATTGAATTTCTGATTGGATAATTAGGAATTGAACCTTTGAAATTGGTTAATGAAATTTTGGATGTACCTGTCTAGAGTCATCGGGTGTTGATGTATTTGTACAATTGGAGTTGGCATCGATTTCACATGCATATTTGTTCAGAGTTGTAAGTTACTAGCCGTTGGATCCTAGAGTTTTCAGAAGAGCACGGCTTGGTGGGATGTTCGCGCGCTCGCCAGGTTCGGGGCGTGACATCCCCTCTTGTTTGGTATCAGAGCAAGGTCAGCTCGATCCAATTTGATTAAGGCTTGGAGTGATAAGGAGCGATGACTTGGGAACAATTAGATATTGAGGCCTAAAGGAGTAGGCATGGATTATTGAGTCTCGAGGACGGTAGGCTTAAACTTGTGTATACCTTAATGGTCCTAGAGTTCACTTTAATGGCTGACTTTGAGTTATGTGGTGATTAAGGTTTAAGTGGAAGCAAGCTAGGATTAAAGAGTCATAAGCATGAATTTTGAGGTAGTAATTGTGCTTGAGGATAGTAGAAAATTGCTTATGAAGGAAGGGTCAATTGAAGTGTATGATTGTGATCTTGGTTTGTCAATGGCCCAACTCGAGGAGTATGAGTTATAAAGAGACAGTTAGTATTGGAGGATTCAGGCTTGAACTACGTGATATCTTGATGGTTTTAGTTATCGATTATTATTGACAATATTGGATGATATGAGTTGAGATGAATACTAGGAGTATCTGAATCGAAGATCAGTTGTGATTGAATGTGTTGGGATTTGATTTCAATGTTGACTGGATTTGAGGTATATGGTTAAATATAGGCAATTGATCTGCGAGATGTGATGGTCATTGGCAGAATTAGAACTCTTAAATGGATAGGAATTGATCTGAAGGCGATTTTGACATGACAAATGGTGAGGACAGTCATGCTGTGCTTGAGTTTGTGGCTTTGAAATGAAAGTTGATGAGGGTGCATGCATGAACTTATAGCAGTTGGACTTAATAAATTGTCGCTTGGTATGGGATAAGTTGATGGGATACCTATAAACTGTGATGAAACATGGTAATGAGACATGTGGAACGGGGCTTTCTCCGTAAATGTATGGGTTGGGACAACCTGCAACGATTAGGTCTAATGAGGGCGGGGAGTGATCGCCGGGATAGAAAGGTCCGGACAAGGAGCGGCTCCTGCCAGGCTTTTAAGATGGCAAGAGGTAGGAATGACCCAAGTCATAACTTGAAAGGGGAAGTCTAGGTATCAGGTTGAGTCCAATTATGGATAAGGGATGTGCGACACGAGATCGATTCTCATCAAGAATGATTGAAAATGGCATGACATGTGTAATGGCACCTATGATTAACATGATTAGAAGCTTCGTGCTTGGCATTGTACGCCTTTAAAAAAGAAAAGTGATGGTTGTGATGGGCCTGTTAGGCATGTTATGATTCGCCTCATGTGATTGGCTTGGCTAAGGTATAATTGAGAGGTTAGACGACGTAAGGGGTTTATACCCGTGGAACTGAGGCATGTTGGGAATGAGATAGTCTGTTGTGACTATGCTAGAGTGGTGGATGCCTTTAGGCCTAGAGTATGAGCTTTTGACCCGGTGAATCGTTGTCTTGAGTGCTTGATTGATAGTTGCCTAGTTGAGGCTAGCCTAGTAGTGGCTGTCAGTTGAGAAGTTGCCTCGTTGAGGCTGGCTTGAGGAAGGACTGCTGACCAAGGATGATTTGGGGTCCTTGAATAATTGGCAATTAATTGAGAATTGTCTAAGAACTATTGGAGGGTTAGTTGATGGTGAAAGATATTGAGACGAGCAGCCGGAAACTGATAGACTTGAGTAGATAAACTAAGTTTTTGATTCCTGGAGGGAATCATAGTGGTTCGAGTAGCCTGAGAACTTAATGAGGTTGGGCAACCAAGGGGTGGTCGTAGAAGTACTTTGGGCTTCAGTGTATATGATATGGGAGATTCGAGAATTGATATGGATCATTAGAATTGAATAAAGATGGTCGATTGGAGTATGAGTACCAAAATAGAATATGGCTCGATCTGTTAATCGTACAAGTCCCAAGAGCTGAATGGGTCGTAGGTGCTTTAAATGGAAATGAGGAAATTTATTGGTTAAGCAAACTCGAGGAGGACCTGCCATGATTCTCTAAGTCACGGTGGTGATAAATGCTTGTGCTGACGAGTTAAGTGATGGAAGTCACGAGAAAGGTGACTCTGAGTTATTTCATTCATGAGAAAAGTGAATGTGTGGGAAGGACCATGAAAGCTTTGAAAAAACTTGTGAAGCTGTGAATAAGGATAAGATTGACTGACTTTGATGAAAGGATGAAAGTTGAAATTGCCTCCTCTAGATTGAGGATCTTGATAAAAAAACCTTGGAGGTTTTGGGTACACTAAAGAAAGAAAGTGACCTTGGCAGTACTTGCCCTAAGAGGCTATTGAGAATTGGTGAAAGGTCACTAGGGGAATGGTTTCCTCGAAGGCTTGAGATCTGCCTAGACTACCTCTGTTGAGTTGTTCAATGGAAAGTATCATCCTGGGATTGCTTGAGAGTAAGGGTTGCTTGGACTCTAATACTTTTGCAAGGATCATAGGATGATCGACCGGTATGAGACAGAGTTCTCAAGGTCGTTTAAGCATATTGTAAGGGTGGTCAAGAACCCTTGAATAAGATAAGTAAATCCCTGAGTGGATTGGAACTTGAAAACCTTATGGCCGAATATTATTCCTGATTTTAAGGAATGGTGATGAGACTCAACAAAAGAGGAGAATGATCGAGAGATTAATGAATAAGAGAACTCCTGCTTACGGATTACGAGCAAAGAGATGTTCATTATGAATATGGAACGTGCCTACGAAAAATGGCTGATTGCCTAGGCGTAAGACACATAGTGAAAAGTGAGTAGTAAGTCTTTTCTGTTATGAATGAGGTCAAAGAAGAATCGGCATGCTAGATTGCTTGAAGTTAATGATTTTCTGGGATCGGTTGATTGAATTGGAACCATGAAGAATGAAATCATGAGTTGCTATTCCCTAAAGAATAGGGCATTGTTCTTAAAGGGTGATTGGACCATGAATGGGTCATTGACGAAAAGAAAAGTGAATGGACTTGGTAGTCCTGACTGGTTATGATTCTAATGAATAGTGTAGTAAATGAAAAGAGCGCTTAGAGAATACTTGCAAAGTGATTTAAGGTAATCGAAGTGACCATTCGACAAGTGAACTGGTGGAGACCCAAGGATGAAGCGATATTGTCACTTGAGGTGATTGAGTGATGGGAAAGAGAATGTGAAAACATAGTGGAATCTGAATCCTGGAGTAAAGGTATCGCCGTCGGCACAGGCTCCAAGGTTGTCGTCCTATGAAATGGAAAGGACTAGGTGAATTTGAAGTGAGAAAATGCCACGGAGTTGTGTAGTTACTTCCTTAAGAGAAGAGATCCTATTATAAAAGGAAGAAAAATTCTAAATTATCTCAGTATTATGATTGAGCGTATGTACCGAGAAAGAGGACGTAAAACCTGAATGACTCTTGGAAGTGAGTTCCGAGAGACAGTCTTGTAGACAATGTTGAATTCCAGGATGATATTGACGTTCAGTGGAACGAACAGAATTGGGATAAGGTCGCCTTAGTGAGTATGGAACTTAGAGGCTAAAGCACTAATGCTTCTCGAGAGAAGAGTGACAAGAATAAATAAAATGCCGTACGGTTCTAGAGGAGACCCGTGATGATAGAGAGCCGAGGTCTGAGCTCTCAAGTGAGAAGTGCGAGAAATAATTTGGAAGATTCGATACTTAGCGGAAGGAAGTTGATAATCGCCGAACTAAGTGCCCAAGGAATGATTGAGTGGGTCGTTATCATCTCGAGAGACGATGGTTGAACTCATGTAAGGAGCCATGAGAAACATGAGCAGTCTTTGAGAGGGTCATAAGGGCTCTAAGGAAATGTCTATTGCATGCTAAGTGTGAAGAGCGCAAGTTGTGGACCTGATGAAGTAGGATTCACGTATTGGAATAAGTGATAAATCTTTTGAGGACTGGAACGAGTGATGAATCGACTATAGTCAATGTGGGTTGCGAGAAGTTGAGATTTACTAAGATTGATGAATTGCAATAGATGGGCCGTGAAAAGATTCCCACAAGAGTTGTTTTATTAGTGAAATGGACTAAGGACGAGACATAACGCGAATGGGTGAATGGACGTGAAAAGAGTTTTCGAGGACTCGAGTTAAGCTAATGACTGCGTTGGCTATGACAAATTTCAATTGGAAATTGAAAAGCTTATGAAGGTTGTAATGATACGACGCAGAATGGAACTTGAGGCATAACAAGGCGATTTGAAATGGATACTGCTTGTACGTCGTGACAATAATGCCATATGAATTGGCATGCTTAGAGCATGATTGGAGTTGGTTTGCGAATATTCTCGCAACAAGGTTTGGAAAAATCTTACTTGGGTGGAAGAAGATTTCAAGTTTATATCTACTCCAAAAGATATCAAGCAGTAGTTTTCTAAGAGGAATTGAACGAGAGGCAACGCCGAAGGATGAAATTGCTTGTGGATATAGGAGCGTTGTTTGCGCAAGGAAAGACCTCGAAGTTATGCGAACTACAAGAGGCTGAAGGCATTGACTGCCTAATGAGGATTGATGGAAGGTTACGTGGAACGAAGGGATTACCCAAGTGTTATTACTACAATACCCTATCGCTGAGGAAGGGAGAATCAATTAGCGGATGCTTATCATTGAGAGTCAAGCGGTGCGTAATTGGCAATGGAGGGACGGATCTTCCCTCAAGAAATAAGAGATTCAACTCCTAAAATTGGAAGTTCGCTAATGGACTAGCATGACGGCAACTAGAAACACCTAGCCTGAAGACCAAAAGGAAATTGAGGTGTGCCATGATTAAATACCGATACTAGAGGGATTTTAGGAATGGATGGAACCCTTGAGGCCTATGGGCGAAAGTACGATCCAAAGGAGGAATTATGGTGACCTCTGGGGTGGCACAAAGATGTGCCAAGATGCACATATATCGATGATAAGATTGAAAGTCGAAGTTTGTCTATCTTATAGTCGAGCACTAGACATGTCGATAGTAGGGAAAGACATGATGACAAAAGTTGAAGAATCACTTTGATTCAAGGAAATTTTCCGATGGAGTCGAGAATGAATTGCTAAGGAAGTAACCATGTAAACGTTTAAGGAGTTAAGGGGGCCATAACTCGATTTGATTAATGGGGAGCAAATTGATAAAGCCCTTGAATCTCTGTTAGCGAGAAAGGAAGCTTGAAAGGAGTAATAAACCGAAGGGTATGGACATTAAGAGTGCATTCTGGCGAGGGCTTGATAATAATGGTTATGGAAAAATGAAACAGATAAGGTGAACGCTCGAGGAAAAGCTGCTGGCAAATGATATGAATACGAAAAGAGAATGGAGAGAAGCCCACTGGATTGAGGATTGAAGGAGACAAGTCCCAGAGGAAAGATTGTTGGGTTGGAAGGGATGAGCAAGATCGTCAAGCCATGGAAAGGATTATCTGAAAGAATGAGGATGCGACGATGCGCCAATACCCCAAAGGATTGGATGGGTAGAAGGTTGCGAATTTCGAGGATGAAATTTCGTTAAGAGGGAAAGAGTTGTGATATTTTGATTTTCAGTCAATTTCAGGCTCATTAATGAGAAGTGTATATCTAGAGATGTATTTCAGTTGTATCCCTCTCGAATCTGATCAATTCGAGTAGATTGACCAAAAGGGAAAGCTAACGCGAGACGAGGTACGTGGACCTAAGGAACTCCGATAGGAAACGGCGCTTTGACCATAAGGATTGTCGAGAGAACTAGCGATAGACCCTCACAATTACATGACAACCAAAGCTGCCACGAATTGACGAGCCCTAAACGTGATATGAATCACGGGGTCGATATGCGTAATGTCTGCAAAAGCCACCCGTCGATTCGTGATAGGCTGGAACCACATCTGGCAGAGAAAACCACCAGAAATGAGTCTTGAAAATTGAAAATGGAGAATCAAGAATTCCAACATTACAATAGGATTGGTCATCGCCCTATCGAAGAATTCTGGGACGAGAAAACCGACGTTCTGAACGTTAGGGGTAAAATGATCATTTTGCCCCTCAAGCTTAGAACTTTTCCCTTGCAATTAAAAAAGGGCATTTTGAACAATAAAGTCTCCCCATAAGTTGCCGAAAATCAAGAAGAAAGGATGTCCATTGGATCTCATTGGAATGACTAATGCACATGTGTCAATGGATGGAGTAAAGACAAGTCATGTCCACCTTTTGGCCACCTACCATTCAAGCTTTGACCATGGACTTGAGTATATATCTTTCTCTCTCTCTCTCCTCACCTCATTGGGCCACTAGCTCCCCCAAAAACTACCGAGCAACATCTTCTTCTTCCTCCCTTGTTTCTGCCGAATCCAACCAGCCCTTGCCGCCTTGTTTGGTAGTTCTGACAGCCACCTCCGGCCACCATTTGACCACTAGCTGATAACACCAACGAAGCCCTACGTCTTGCCGACATCCTTGAACAAGAATCAAGTCGTTTGGAGCACCGAGGAGCCCCGGCCAAGAGATTTCCCGAGAGCCGACAGAATCGGAGCAAACCTGAGTAGGTCCGGTTCCTAGTCATTTTGATGGTCGAAATCTTGGAATTTTGGAGCCAAATTTTGTAGAGATCTTGTAGAGACGTGTAACAATTTGTGGTAAAAATTGGGGCTCAATTTGATAAATTTTTGACCATGAACCGGTCTTACAAATATTGGACAGAATCTGCCCGAAAAGCTGACATGGGCGATCCGGCGACCTTGAGCAAGTTTCCGGCGACCAACGGACTCAAAACTCACGGTGAGCCTCCCAACCTTAGATAGACATATTAAGAGGTAGGATAGTGTTTAAATGTTGGATTTGGAGTTGAATTAGGGCTGGTAGCTCACAGTATACACAGAACCGTGAGGAACCGGTTTGGTTTTGTGCATGGCCGAACCATGGAGGGCTATTGCCATTGGATTTTGGGTCCCAAATTGGTAATTAGAACATGTTAATATGTTGAGGATTATGCTATGGAGAATTAGGATGCATGGATGGTTGAATTAGACTTGGGAATTTATGGAATTGGTTGCATTTTATTAGGTTGCGCGACGAGTCCGATTGTGGACATTGGGGGCCGAAACCTTGGAGGCTAAAGAGGAGTAAATTGTGTAATCAAACCCAAGGTAAGGAAATTCCTAACCTTATGCTAGAAATATTAGACTCGATTGGGTGAGTCAAGGTTTAATTTGATCGATTTAGGAGGATATTCTAAAGGGGTAGCTTTTAAAATGCCCTAAGTGGTTATAGAAAGTCATGTGTGATATTGTTGTGTTTAAATTGTGTGCCATGTCGAATGTCATTGATCGTCTTACATGCCATGGATTTTCAAATTGTGCATGAGATGCACTTGTTGTTTTGTTTCTACATTGAATAGTGAATCATGGCATGAGCACGACATGGCGAGGCCCTGAGGTGTATGAGACGTGGGGCGGGAGATGGATACCCTGATGTGACTAGATCGCAGGGTGGAGTTGATATTGTGTGGCGCCTTGATGCGATGAAATTGCGGGGTTGAGATAGCCACGGTCCTGATGTGAATTACTCGCGGGACGGGGAGGCTCTGAAGCGTATGAGATGCGGGGCAGGAGATGTACACCCTGATCCGACGAGATCGCGAGGTAGAGTTGATGTCGTGTGGCGCCCTGATGCAACGAGATCGCGGGGTTGAGTTGACCACGGTCCTGATGCGAACTATTCACGGGACGGAGTTATGAGATGGTGATATTGGCCTGGGAATTCATTGGAACTTGATGCGTTTACGTAGGTTGCCGATGACGTTCTGATGCGTTTACGTGGACCGAGCCTGATACAATTTAATCGCGGGCAAGAAATTAAGGCAGGCGGAGATTGGTGGATGTGGAGAATATGGCAAGCCGAGTGTGCATGATCATCTGAGTGTAACGTGAAGTCATCCTTGCATGCCTGTCATCTACATGTTGATGTTTTATAGATTTGTGCTTGATGCACCTGAATGATTATGGGTGTGGAATTTCGAGATAGATGACTGCCTTAGTAGATGGTCGGCCTAACCTAGGGTTAAGACCCACCTTACTGAGATTTATATCTCACCCTAGTGGGGGCTTAATTTTTCAGGTCCCAAGTGAAGGAAGTGCGAGCTTGCCAAGCATGGTGGCATTTGAAGAGATAGTTGTGTATTTAGAATGGATTTGCCTTTGTGATATTAGGGATTGAACTTCTGATTAGAGAATTAGGAATTGAACCTTCGGAATTGGTTAATGAAGTTTTGGATGTATCTATCCTGAGTCATCGGGTGTTGATGTATTTGTACAATTGGAGTTGGCATCGCTTTCGCATGCATATTTGTTTAGAGTTGTAAGTTACTGGCTGTTGGATCCTAGAGTTTTCAAAAGAGCACGGCTTGGTGGGATGTTCGCGCGCTCGCCGGGTTCGGGACGTGACATGACTACTTGAACTGAATGAATTGAGGGTTCGTTGAAGTATTGTGATATGTTTGATTGATCGATAAGGTATCTTGAGTTGCCAATTGAATGGTTATTGAGAGATTGGGTTAGAGGAAGTTGAATGCGATGGCCTTATGATTCGAATTAATGAACTTTTCAAGGTTGACGAGGGATCCTTGGTTGATTGCATACCAGTGATATTGAAAAGGATCGTTTGGTGTGGAATTTTGCTAATCGATCGAGGTAAGTGGTTCCTAAACCCTTACTTGAACACTAGGATGCTACTGGATAGTTATCTTGTGTAGAGTGATTGTGCGATAAAAGCATGGTGATTGATAGTGTGTTATTGAATTGGCTGTGAGCCCTATTACTGTTAAGGAATTGGTCGTGAGCCCTGGTGATGACATCGTGACCGTGGGCCTTGGTGATGATTTGGCTTGGAGCCCTATGAAATTATATCGCGGCTTAGAGCCCTGGCGATACATCGCGATCGTGGGCCATGGCGATGATTTGGCTTAGAGCCCTGTAAAATTATATCGCGGCTTGGACCCTCGGCGATACATCGCGGTCGTGGGCCCTGGCAATAATTAAATGGTTTGTTATTGATTGATTGGTGAAGTTGTGGCTTAAATTGCCTGATGCAATTATGTGGTGAGTATATTATGATTGGTAATTGCGATTTAGAATGGCTAAAGAGCCCTAGTGATTTCAATTGACTATGAGTTCTAGTGATACCGATTGGCCTGTGGCCTCCGTGGTATTAAATGGCTACGAGCCTCAAAAGTACCGATTGGTCTGTGGCCCTAGTGGTACAAAGAAATCGATTGACCTATGGCCCCAGTACTATCAGTTGGCAAGAGTGCTAGAGAGGTACATGGCAGCCTGAGAGCCAGGCGATGATTGATTGGGGTGACTCTGAAAGTCATAAGTGCTAGTTTATGTACCATGTACTCGAAGCATGTACACTTGAGGTTGATTATGTTTAACTGTGACTCCTAATTATGCCTATCTAGCTAAGATAGTTGATTGATGAATGCCTGCTTTAAGTGTTGTTGGGTTGGTCTGGGGGGACTAGTGTTCAGGTATAGGTTTAAGTTTCACTTATTGAGATTTATATCTCACCCCAGTAGGGGTTGAACTTTTTTAGGTCCTAGGCGAATGAAATCGGGACTTGCCACGGGATGACATTTGAAGAAGTAGTTGGAGTTAGATTTGTAACTGACATTTTTATTTATGAAAAGTATATACCCATTTGTCCTGAATCATCTTATTATGGAATTGTACGAAGCAATTTTATGGCTTCCGCGATCTTGTTCCTTTGTCAAGTTGTTATTTGATTGGCCGAAGGATCGTGGATGGCACAGGTTGATTACGTCCTGGTGGGATGTTCGCGTACTCGTGTGTTCAAGGCGTGGCATCCCCTTTTAAGTGGTATCAGAGCAAGGTCTACTCGATCCATTGTGATTGAGGTTTGGAGTGATAAGGAGTAATGACTTGAGGACAATTAGATAATGAGACCTTTACGGTTAATCATGGATTGTTGAATCTTGAGGATCATTGGCTTGAACTTGTGTGCACCCTAATGGTCCTACGGTCGATTTAATGGATGATCTTGAGTAATTTTATGAATAAGGTTCACAAGGAAGTGAGTAGAGATTGAAGAGTCATAAGCTTGGATTTTGAGGTTGTAATTGTGCTTGTGGTTAATAGAGAATTGTTTATAAAAAAGGGGTCGATTAGAGTATATGATTGTGATTGTGGTTTATCGACGACCCAACTTAGAGAATATGAGTTATAAAGAGACGACTGACATTAGCGGATTCAGGCTTGAACGTCGTATCGTAATGGTTTATTTATTGATTGATATTGACAACCTTGGAAGGTATGAGATGAGGTGTATACAAGGAAGTGGACAAGGAATATTTTGATTAAAGGCCAGTTGTGATGAGATGCATATGGATTTGACTTGAATAGTGACTAGACTTGAGGTATATGGTTGAATATAAGCAATTGATCTATGAGAGGTGATGGTCCTTATGGAGCTAAAAGTTTTATATGGATAAAGCTTGAGGTGGAAACGTTTATGGTATGACAAGTGGTGAGAACGAACATGCTGTGTATATATTTGTGGCATTGAAATGAAAGTTGATGAGGGTGCATGCATGAACTTATAGTTGTTGGGCTTAATAAACTGTCGCTTGGTATGGGACAAGTGGATGGGATACCTATAAACTGTAATGAAGCATGGTATGAGACGTGTGGAACGGGGCTTTCTCCGTATATGTATAACTTGAGACCACCTGCAATGACCAGGTCTGATGAAGGCGGGGAGTGATCGCCGGGATAGAGAGGTCCAGACAAGGAGCGGCTCCTAGCAGGCTTCTAAGATGGCAAGAGGCAGGAATGACCCAAGTCATAACTTGAAAGGAAAAGTCTAGGTATCAGATTGAGTCCAATTGTGGTTAAGCCATGTATGGCAGGGATGGATTCCCCAATGAATGTTCAAAAGTGGCATGGCATATGAAATGGTGCATGTGAGTGACGTGGTTAAAAGTTTTGTGCTTAGTAGTGGATGCCGTTTGAAAACGAAAAGTGATGCTTGTGATGAGCCTGTTAGGCGTGTTTTATGATTGGCATGATGTGAATGTTATGGCCAAGGTCTAATTGAGAGATTAGATGGCATATGGGGTTTATACCCGTTGAACTGATGTCTTCTGGAATTGAGATAGCCTGTCGAGTTTGTGACAGAGTGGCAGATGCCTTATGCTTTGAGTTTGGGTGATGGACTTATAGAAGTAACGCCTTGAGTATTTGTTGGGTATTGACCTAGTTGAGGCTTGCCTAGTAATGGCTGTTAATTGAGAAGTTACCTCGTGGAGGCTGGCTTGTTATGTAGTTGCTGCTTAAGGATGATTTGAGATCATTGAATAATGAGCAACTAGCTAAGAATTACTTGGAAACCACTGATGGTTGATGGTGAAAGATAATGAGATCAGTAGTCTAAGATTGTCAGACTTGAGTAGATTACTTAAGTCTTTGATTCCTGGAGGGAATCATAGTGGTTCAAGTGACATGAGAACCTAATGACGTTGAACGACCAAAGTATGGTTGTAGAAGAGCATTGGGCTCCAGTATACATGATATGGGAAGATCCATGAACTGAGATGGATCATGAGAATTGAATAAGGATGAGTGATTGAAATATGCGTACTAGCAGAGCGGATGCCTCAATTTTGTTAATCGTGTGAGACCCAAGAGTTGAATGGGTCGTGAGAACTTTAAACGGAAATGAGAAAAGTGGATGGGCAGGCAAGCTCGAGAAGGAGCTGTCATTGTACCTAAGTCGCTGAGACGACTGATGCTAGTACCGATAAGTTAAAGTGGTGGAAGTCACAAGAAAGGTGACTCTGATATTACTCATTTTCAAAGTGAAAACGTGGAAAAGAATCAAGAGAGTTTTGAAAGGCTTGTGAAGCTATTAATAAGGTTGAGATTGATTGAGTTTGATGGAGGGATGAGATTTGAAATTGCCTCCCTCTGAATTGGGGATCTTGGTAAGGAAAGCTTAGAGGTTTTGGGTACACTGAGGAAAGAAAGTGACCCTGACAATTTTAACCTTAAAAGGCTATTGATAGTTGGTGAAAGGTCACCAAAGGAAGGGTTTCCTCGAAGGCATGATATCAGCCTAAACTACCCCTGTTGAGTGGTTCGATGAAAAATATCCTTTTGGGATTGCTTAAGAGCAAAGGTTGTTTGGATCCTGATAATTTGTCAAGAATCAGAGGATGATCGACCACTGTGAGACAGAGTTCTCATGGTCATTTAAGCATATGTTAAAAGTGGTCAAGAACCCATTGAATAAGATAAGTAAATCCCTAAGTGGATTGGTGTTTAGGATGGAGCGTTATAAGGCTTATGATTGTCTTGGTGTTTAGGATGGAGCGTCTAGACTGAGAAAGAAGATGCAGAACTTGAATGATCCTGGAAGTTAAGTTCGAGAGATTGTCTTATGGACAACGTTGAATTCAAGAATAATGTCGACGTTCAGTGGAACAGACGGAATTGAGATAAATTCGCATTGACTGGTTATGGAAACCAGCGGTTAAGATAAGAGTGCTTCCTCATGGAAGAGTGACAAAAATGAATAAAATATTACGTGGTCCTAGTAGAAACCCGTGGCAATAGAGAGCCAAGGTCCGAGCTCTCAATTGAAAAGTATGAGGAACAGTTTGGAAGATTCGACACCTGGTGGAAAGAATTTGATAATAGTCGAATTGAATGTCCAAGGAATGATTGAGTTCATTGTTATCATCTTGAGAGACGATGATTAGACTCAATTAAGGAGTCATGAGAAATATGTGATAGTATCCTATGAACTTTAAGGAGATTCTCGTTATATGCTGAATGTGAAGAGCGCGGGTTGCGGACTTGATGCAAGAAGATTCCTTAGTCGTGAAATCTCGAGGAAATGAAATTCTTGTCGAGCCTTTGAGAATTGGAATAAGTGATGAATCGACTAGAGTCGATGTGAGTTGCGGGAAGTCGAAATTTCCTGAGATTGATGAATTGCAATAAACGAACTGTGGAAAGATTCCCCACAAGAGCTGTTCCATTGGTGAAATAGACTAAGGACGAGGTGTAACACAAATGGGTAAATGAACGTGAAAAGAGTTTTCAAGGACTTGAGTTAAGTTGATGACTATGTTATTTATGAAGATTCCGGTTGGAAATTGAAACGCTTATGAGGGTCGCAATGATGCAACACAGAATGAAACTTGAGGTATAACAAGGTAGCCGGAAGTGGGCATTGCATATACATCGTGATGATAATTCCAATGTTTAGAGCATAATTGGAGTTGGTATGCGAGTATCATTGTGACAAAGTTTGGGAAACATTGTTTGGGTGGAAGAAAATTTCAAGTTTATATCTACTCCAAAAGATATCGAGTAGAAGTTTCCTAAGAGGAATTGAACAAGAGGCAACGAAGATGTATAAAATTGCTTATGGATAAGAGAGCATTGTTTAGATAAAGAAAGACCTTGAAATTATGTGAACTAAAAGAAGTTGAGAGCATGGACTGCCTAAAGGGAATTAGTGAAAAGGCACGTGGAACGAAGAGATCACCCAAGTGTTATAGTGATATTCATATCGCTAAGAAAGAGTGAATTGTTTAGCAGATGTTTACAGTTGAGAATTGAGCATTGCATAATTGGCGATGGAGGTCCCTCAAGAAATAAGAGATTCAACTTCGCTGTGTGGCTAGTTTGATGGCTACCTGAAATATTAGGTCTGAAGGTCAGAAAGGAATTGAGATATTACCATGATCAGATCCTGATGTCTAAGGGGTATGGAAATGAATAGAATATGGAGAATTAAGGTGTTCCTTGGAATGGCACAAAGGTGTGTCGAAATTGCCTTAATATTATTAGTGATATGGATTGAAGATCGAATTAGTCTAACGTGTGGTCGACCATTAGACATGCAGATAAGAGAGAGAGACATGACCTTTCAGGTTGATGGGTTACTATGATCGTTGGAAATCTTCAAATGAAGTCGAAAGTGAATTAATACGGAAGTAACCGTGAGCTTGATTAAGGAGTCAAGAAAGTTATGACTCGATTTGGTTGAGAAAAGGCAAGTTGACAAAACCTTGAATCTCTTATGGTACAAGAGAACATTTGAAGGGAGTGATACATCCAATGGCACGAGTGTCAAAAAGTATATGATTGCGATGGTTTAATAAGGAACGGAGTTATTTTGAAGAATGAGAATGCGATGAGGCGTCAGTACCTCGTGTGATTGGATAACTGGAAAATGACAACTTTCGAAGACGAAATTTTTTTAAGGCGGAAGAATTGTGACATTTCGAATTTTGACCCTCTCGAGGCTATTGAATGGAAGGATATCGATCGATGTGTTTTGGTTGTAACACGCTCGGAGTTGGCCACTCTCGAGTTAACTGACTAAAAGGGAAAGATTGACGCGGAGTCGGGTACGTGGACCTGGGGAATTTGAATGAAAAATAGCATTTTGATCATAAGGAATATCGAGGAAATATCTTGGGCCAGTAGAAATCGATCTAAGGACGATCATGGAATGTCTTGCTAGTGTTATATATTAGGACACGGGTGATTCCGCTTAATTAATGTGTAATTTGAGAGAATTTCCTAAATCGGATTCCGATGATCAGGATCGAAGGAACAAATGACAAACCCTCACAATTACATGACAATCAAAGTCGCCACGACTTGAGAAAAATCCCAAGGTCGATATGCGTAGCGCCTGCAAGAGTCGTCCGTCAATTTGAGATAAACTAGAATTACAGTTGACGAGAGTTCGACATGAAATTAGACCTGGAGATTTGGGTATTGGACATTGAGGAATTCCAATATTTGAATTGAAATGGACGTCGCCTCATCGAGGGTGGTTTATATTAGAAAAAATATAAGTTCGAACGAAAAATGCAAAATGACCATTTTGCCCCTCGACCTTTAGCTTTCCCTTAAGAAATTTAGAGGGTCATTTTGGTCATTTAACCCTCTATATGGCTGTTGAAAATTGAGGAAGATTGGTCAAGTAAGTCAATGGTGGACAAGGCCTACTAGAGACAAGACAAGTGTCACTCTTTGAGGAAGACAAGTGTCACTCTTTGAGAGGGTAAGCATTAATTAAACTCACCTAACCATCTTATCCTCGACCAAGCTTAATTATTGTGGAAGACTTTCTCTCTCTCTTCTATTTGGTCGACCAAAACCCTCTCTCTCTTCTTCTTCTTCCCCTTTTCAATCTCGGCCGAGCAGTTTCTCGCGGACAGGGAAAAATGTCTCCACTATTCTGGCCATACCTTTGTCGTCTGACTACGGATTTAGGTAAAACTACCGCCATCTTAAAGCTTATTATCTTGCCGTTCTAGAAAGATATAATGAGCTTAATTTGGCCCAGCCGTTTGTCCCTTAGGTCTGTTTTAGTGGGCAAAGGTTAGGATGGAGGCTGATTCCGATCAGTTTTGGCAAAAGATCTATTTCGGGAGCTTCCGGACTTCAAATGGCATCAAATGTTCTGTGAGATCTTCATAACATCTAGTACTAAGGTTGGATGGTTTGTGGCTGCAATTTTGATGGTGTTAAAATAGGGTTTCATGGCTGATTATGGATGATTAAAACTGGACAGAATCTGCCCGTTTAAGGACCGTGGAGAGAACCAGTTGGTTCAAAGGCTTTATGTTATTGTTTCACTCCAAAACTCTCGATGAGCTCCCTTAACATGTAAATTGAGGTTCTAGCAAGTTTATTTTGTGAGGAATTAAGGTTTGGGATTGAAGTATAGCTTGATTGAATGGATTGAACTAGAAACCAGTTCTATTTCGGGAGTACCCTGCCATGACCAATTCTGTTAGGTTAATTAAGGAGTATTTTGACTTCAAATTGACTCATAAGACCCCATAAGACATGATGTGAAGTGTTAATGGGGGTTGGTGAAGTGGATTGGGAATTAGAAGTGATTTAAGGACTCAATTGGTACATAAAACTTCGAGTTATATTTGGCCTTGCATGTGACTACTTAAACCGAATGAATTGAGGGTTCGTTGAAGTATTGTCATATGTTCGATTGATCGATAAGGTATCTTGAGTTGCCAATTGAATAGTTATTGAGAGGTTGGGTTAGAGGAAGTTGAATGCGATGGCTTTATGATACGAAATTGATGAACTTTTCTAGGTTGACGAGGGATCCTTGGTTGATTGCATACCAGTGGTATTGAAAAGGATCGTTTGGTGTGGAATTTTGTTAATCGATCGAGGTAAGTGGTTCCTAAACCCTTACTTGAACCTTAGGACGCTACTGGATAGTTGTCTTGTGTAGCGTGATTGTGCAATAAAAGCATGGTGATTGATATTGTGTTATTAAATTGGCTGTGAGCCCTGTTCTTGTGTAGCGTGATTGTGCGATAAAAGCATGGTGATTGGTAGTGTGTTATTGAATTGGCTGTGAGCCCTGTTCTTGTTATTGAATTGGCCGTAAGCCCTGTTACTGTTAAGGAATTTGCCGTAGGCCCTGGTGATGACATCGCGGCCGTGGGCCCTGGCGATGATTTGGCTTGGAGCCCTATGAAATTATATCGCAGCCGTGGGCCCTGGCGATGATTTGGCTTGGAGCCCTATGAAATTATATCGTGGCTTGGAGCCTTGACGATACATCACGGCCGTGGGCTTTGGCGATGATTAAATGGTTTGTCATTGACTGATTAGAGATGTCTGTGGCTTAAATTGCCTGATGCAATTATGTGGTGAGTATATTATGATTGGTAATTAGGATTTAGAATGGCTAGAGAGCCCCAACGATATCAATTGACTATGAGTTTTAGTGATACCGATTGATCTGTAGCCCCAGTAGTATTAAATGGCTACGATCCTCAAAAGTACCGATTGGCCTGTGGCCCTAATGGTACAAAGATATCGATTGACCTGTAACCCTAGTGCTATCAGTTAGCAAGAGTGCCAGAGAGATACATGGCGGCCTGAGAGCCGGGCGATGATTGATTGTGGTGACTCTGAAAGTCATGAGTGCTAGTTTATGTACCATGTACTCGAAGTATGAACATTTGAGGTTGATTATGTTTGACCGTGACTCCTAATTATGCCTATCGTGCTAAGATAGTTGATTGATGAATGCCCGCTTCTGGTGTTGTTGAGTTGGTACGGGGGAACTGGTGTTCAAGTCTAGGTTTAAGTTTCACTTATTGAGATTTATATCTCTCCCCAGTGGGGGTTTAACTTTTTCAGGTCCCAAGCGAATGAAATCCGGACTTGCCACGGGATGGCATTTGAAGAAGTCATTGGAGTTAGATAGTAACTGACCTTTTTATTTATGAAAAGTGTATACTCATTTATCCTGAGTCATCTCATTAAGGAATTGTACGGAGCAATTTTATGGCTTCCGCGATCTTGTTCATTTGTCAAGTTGTTATTTGATTGGCCGAAGGATCCTAGATGGCACAGCTTGATTACGACCTGGTGGGATGTTCGCGTGCTCGCGTGTTCAAGGCGTGACACGTAAGAATTGGTCTCTATCCATTTTGTAAAATAATCATTTATTACCAGAATGAAGTGATGACCATTTGATGCAGCTAAGTTAATTAGTATAATTATGTCTATTCCCCACATAGAAAAGGGCTAAGTTTCGGACATCTGATGAAGCTCATTTGGAGATGCGTTGATCTTGTCATCATACATCTGACATTGATGACGTGATCTCACATGTTGGCTACAATCTGATTCGATGGTCATCCAATAATAACCAAGTCGCATGTTTTTTTTTTTGCGAGGAGATGGTCGTTCATGTGTGGCCCACATACACCTTCATGGATCTCTTTCATGAGTGTGTTTGCCTCTTTAGCATCTACACATCTCAACAGAACTAAGTTGAATGACCTCTTGTATAGGGTTTGACCGCTGAGGAAAAACTTTGTAGCCATCTTGGCTATGTATTTTCTATCCCCAGCTTGGCATCCTTTAGGAAACTTTCATTTTAAGAGGTATTTTTTGATGTCATGATATCATGGTTCTCCATTGAATTCTTCTTCGATTATCATGCAGTAAGCTGGTTTCTTGATCATGTCAATTCTTGATGGCTCCATTTCTAGTACTCTTGCTACTTGTAACATTGAGGCTAACGTAGCCAATGCATTTACAAATTGATTTTGCATTCTTGGTAAATATTTAAATGACACCCCTTTAAATTCAAGGGTCAACTCTTCTAAATACTCATGGTAAGGAATGAGTTTTGCATCATTTGTCTTCCATTCTCTTCACGTCTAAAGGATTATAAGTGTGGAATCTCCATAGACTTGCATCTTTCACACCTTCATGGAGATGGCCAACTGCAGGCCTAGAATGCACACTTCATATTCTAAAATGTTGTTGGTGTAGGGGAATGCCAATTTCGTGATAACTGGATAATGTTGGCCTTTTGGAGATATCAATACTGCCTCAGTGCTAGCTCCTGACAAATTCACTACTCCGTCAAAGTACGTGATGCGCTTGTCTTCTGATAAAGTTATGATCCGATCTTCTATTTCCATCTTATCTGAAGATGTTCTGTTTGGGAACTCTCTATTAGCATCTCAACTATCGTTGGCCCTTTGCAAATTTTTTAGAAGAACTCCTTATGTCGAACTCAAACAACATCACCTACCAACTTTCCAATCAAAACAGGTTTCTCCAGGAGGCACTTGGTTGGATTATTTTCAGTTACAAACTGAATATAATGATACAGGGTATACTGCCTCAACCTTCGTAGCACTAACACTACTGCTACGCAAGCTCTTTCAACTAGGGCATAATTTGTCTCAGATGTGGTAAACTTCTTGATCAGATAGTATGTAGCTCGTTTTTTGCCATCTTCATGACTTGTTTGAGCAAGCAAGGCCCCTAAAAACTCTTGATGAATAGTCAAATATAGAGTCAAAGGCTAACTTGAGATTGGTGGCACGAGCACCGGTAGAGTGATCAAACACTCCTTAATTTTTTGGAAAGCCTGATTATATTTTGTATCACAGACTACTTTAGCACCTTTCTTCAATAGTTTGAAAATCGGTTTAGCCATGTCGTATAGCTGGCTAATAAATTTGGTGGTGTAATTTAATCTCCCTAGGAGACTCCTTACTTCTTTTACTCTCGAAGGAGTTGCTATGTCATGAATATCTTGAATCTTAAAAGGGTCAATTTCAGTGCCCCTGCTGTTGACCATAAATCTAAGAAGCTTCCCAGATTTTTCCCCAAATATACATTTGTTAGGGTTCAGTCTCAACTTATATTTCCGCAATCGTTCAAATCGCTTTCTCAGTACTTGAACATGATCTTGTCCTCTTTTGGACTTGGCAATCATATCATTGGCATATACGTCGATCTCCTTGTGGATAATGTCATGGAATAAGATCACCATAGCCTTCTGATATGTAGCCCCCACATTCTTTTATCCAAACGGCATAACCTTGTAACAAAAATTCCTCTATGGAGCAGTGAATGAGGTTTTAGCCTTATCTTCTCTCTCCATTAGTAGAGAATCCATCCATGAATGAAAACAGTTCATATCTCGATGTACTATCTACCGGTATGTCAATGTAGGGAAGTGAAAAATCATTTTTTGAAATTACCTTGTTTAAGTCCCGATAATCCACATAGACTCGGACTCTTCCATCCTTCTTCATGACTAGGACTATGTTTGCAATCCAATCAGAATATGTGATAGCTTTGATAAAGCGCACCTTAAGAAGTTTCATCACTTCTTTTTTGATCTTGTTTGAAACTCAACTTTCATTCGTCTGCTGCCTTGTTTTATTGGCTTAAAACTGGGATCGGTAGGTAATGCATGCTCCACAATATTAGGATCTAAAATTGGCATATCTGCATATGACCATGCAAGGATATCTTGATACTCCTTGAGTAATTCATCCTAGATGTTTCTATTCGGGATAAGTGTCATCGAATTTTCACTTTCCTAATGTTTTCAGAATCTCCTAAATTAATGACCGTTGGTTCTTCCATAGTGGGAGGTACTGATTCCTTGAAGGCATTCTAATCTCTTTGGATGATAACATAGCCTTCATTATCATCTTCTTCGATATCATAGGAATAATCACTTTGGTGATCCAAGTCACAAAGCAATAACTTGGTATGCATGTTTAAGATGATATGCCTGAAATGTCATGAGAATGGTCAGTTTATATCTCATATAGAAATGCAATGCATGGACATGAAAAATCTTTTCAAAAGAAGTTTCGAAGTGAGCAAACTCACAGGCGAAATTAGCCCTCATATCCTTAGACATCTTTATTCCTCAAAATTCATTTAAAAATTAGGAAGCATATGGCAAATCAGCCCTCAAGCTTCACATATGGAAGACAAGTATCACCATCGAGTTGATTTGTGGTTCCATACGTCCGTAATAAAACTCAGGGTGTTTTATTGAATGCAAAATGGATTGCATTACTAGATATGCTGTTTGGACCAATGGTCGGAGATCCAAAGGTGTTTTCCAACATTTACTTCAAAATAACAAAAATAAAATACAGAAATCAATAATGCGAGAATCTAAATGCGATATTGAAGACAAGGGAAAGGTTTCTTTACACAAAAGTAGTGGCATCATCAGCAAGCCACTCTATGATGACGTTGATAGAATCATCTTCGAGAAAGGGATTGGACAGATCTGGATTTGCTGTTGGAATTGCGCCATCTTTTGCTAATCATTTAGAATTTCTACAGAAATACTCATTTAACGAACTTTCGAACATCTTCGACCAGCCTTTCAAATACAAGAACCAATGGAGAAGTCTTCTGGTTTCTATGGCGTCCTTTGCGTCCATGGCTCTTGCCTCGACCTCGGCCTTGCTTTCTTGAAGTAGAGTCATTAACATGATCAGCAAGATACCCTAAGTCCATCTTGTGCTCATTAGACTCCAATTGTAATGGAATACAGATCCGTTGGCCATATTTGCCTAAGCTTTCTCTAGGGATAAATCTATATGTCAGCAGCATCTTGGCTAGCAAAAGATTGAATTCAGATATGAACGAGACTCTCAATTTAGTCCCAGCGGGTGGGTGGACTACAACCACTAACTCTAAGGAATGGCAACTTACTTCCTACTTGACCTTTGGTTCAACATAAGAGATGGCACTATATTGATAGGCTAGGAGATCAGCTTCTCCTTGAATGATAATCACTTTTCCATCCACCACAAATCGCACTTTTTTATGCAAGCTTGAGGATACTTCCTAATAGAAATACGAAGACACTTGGTAAATTCGACACTTGGAAATCTAGAAAACTTGATTGGGCCAATGAAGATGTCGAACTCAATCTCGCCAACCATAGCTTTTCTATGACATTTCGAATTATGACCCCTCTTGGGCTATGGAATGGAAAAATATTGATCGGTGTATTTTAGTCATAACTCGCTTGGAGTTGGCCGCTCTCGAATTGACTAACCGAAAGGGAAAGACTAACGCGGAGGCGGGTAGGTGGACCTAAGAAATTCGAATAAAAAATGGTACTTTGACTATAAGGATTGTCGAGGGAATATTCTGGGTCAGTAGAGATCGATCTAGGGACGATCGTGGAATGCTTTGCTAGCATTTTACGTTAGTGTCACGCCCCGAACCCGCCGAGCGCGCGAGCGTCCCACTAAGCCGTGCCTTAATGAACACTCCAGGATCCAACGGCCAATAATCTGAGCACCGACAGAAACACAAATGCGGAAGCGATATCATCTCCATTCTCGTAGATACAACCACACACGACGACTTATGACAGATACATCAAATTTCTTAACCAATATACAAAGGTTCAAATCTTAGCCTGCCAATCAGATGTACAACTCCTAATATCACGAAAGACAAATATATATTAAATACAACTGTCAACTATCCATTCTATATACCACTCCTAGGCAAGTTCGCGCTCCCTCTGCTTGGAACCTGAAAAATGAAGCCCCCACTGAGGTGAGATAGAAATCTCAGTAAGGTGGGTCCTAACCCTAGGTTGGGCCGACCATCCACTCAGGGAGTTATCCATTCCTGGATATTTCCAAATTCATAAACTCACGGGCAGATAGGGCACAATTCAATGAAACAACGACGTATAGACGACAGGCATGTAAAGATGACCTCATGTCACATTCAGATAATAATGCACCTACACTCTCAACCTGTCACATCTCATATCCACTGATCCTAGCCTGCCTTAATCTCTAGCCCGCGATCATATCGCCTCAGGCTCGATCCGCGTAAACGCCTCAGACCGTCGTCGGCAACTCGCATAAATGCATCAGGTTCCGACAAATCCCTCGGCCAATAACAATATCTCATACTCACTCCCGCGAATAATACGCATCAGGACCATGGCCATCTCAACCACGTGATCTCGTCGCATTAGGGTGCCACCTAATATCAATTCCACCCCGCGATCTTGTCGCATTAGGGTACTCTCACACCTCCGTCCCGCGAATAGTTCGCATCAGGACGTGGCTATCATAACCCCGCGATCTTGTCGCATCAAGGTACACATTTCCTACCTCGTGTCTCACACGCCTCAAGGTCTTTTCGTCTCGCGAATAATTCGCATCAGGACCATGGCTATCATAACCCCGCGATCTCGTCGCATTAGGGTGCCACACATTATCAATTCCACCCCGCGATCTCGTCACATCAGGGTACACATTTCTTGCCCCGCATCTCACACGCCTCAGGGTCTTTCCATATTATACTCTTACCATGATTCCCACTTCAATTCACAGATAAAGTACATGTGCAACTCATGCACAGTTTGAGTATTCATGGCATGTGAAACAATCGATGATACATACACGTGGCGGACAATTCAAATATATACAATATCGTACATGAACCTCCTTTAACCACTCAGAACATATTAATAGTTATCCCTTTGAAATGCTCTCATAAATCGATCAAATTATTTCCCAACTCACCCAATCGAGTCTAGACTTCCTAGCGTAACGTTAGGAATTACCTTTGATTTTCATACCACAATTTATTCCTCTTGAGCCCCCAAAGTTTTGACCCAGTCACTCCAAGGTCAGTTCACCGCGCAACCTAGCATTTTCAATCAATTAGTTAATTCTCAAGCTCAATTTCCTTAATCCATGAACCCCAATCATCCATATCCTAACCCTCATCATCTAATCATGCTTAAATCATCAAATTGGAACTCATTTTATCCATCCTCAGCCCCCTCACAGATTCGGTTTGCACAAAACCGAACCGGTCCTCCTTGGTTCGGTGCAAACCGAGCACAACCGGTCCTTAATCAACTCCTAATCCATCATTTAATCATTATTCTACCTCTTATCATGTCTATATAAGGGCTGAGGGGTCTCACCGAAGATTTGACGTCGATTGGTTGCCGGAAACTCGCCGAACGTCGCCGGTTCCTCCAAGTCAGTTTTCCGGCAGATTCTGGGCAAAATTCACAAGGCCGGTTCGTGGTCAAAACTTAATCAAATAAATCCCCAATTGTTACCATAGAACCCTACATATGTCTACAGAGTCTCTATGAAATTTGAGCCTTAAACTTCAAGAATTCGAGCTTCAAATGAACTAAAACCGGAACCTACCTCTGGTTGGATCAGTTTTCGTCGGCTTCCGGGAAAACGCTTGCTCGAAACTCCTCGGTTCTCCAAATGCCGTGATTCCACTTCAAGGAGGTCGGCAAGACATGTATCTACGTTGGTATGGTTAGCCGGTGGTCAAAAAGTGGCCAGGAATGGCCGTCGAAACGGCTGAACGGTGAGGTCAGAGACTATCCGGCGAACAGGAAAACAAGAAGAAGAAGAAGATGGTGTTCGGTGCTCTCTTGGGTGGAAATGGCCGACCAAAATAATTGAGGAGGGAGAAGAAAAGCTTATATACAAGCCTTCATCAAATGGTTGAATGGTGGATTTGAAAAAGGTTGGACATGACCACAACTCTTGATCTTGTAACACTTGTCCCTCAAGTCAATCATGCAAGATCCAATGACCATTCTTTATTCTTGATTTTTGGCAGCTTATGGGGAGGGTATATTGACCAAATTACCCTTCTTGAATGGTATAGGTAATGTTCTAGGCGTGAGGGGCAAAAGGGTCATTTTACCCCCGACGTTCAGAACGTCGTTTTTCTTGTTTCAGAATCCTTCGATAGGGTGACGTTAAATCCAACAACGTTGGAATTCTTGATTTTTCATTTCAAACTTTTCAAGACTTGTTTCTGATAGTTTTCTCTATCAGACGTGATTTCAGCCTATCCCGAACCGATAGACGGCTTTTGCAGACATTACGTGTATCGACCCCGTGATTCATATCACGTTTAAGGCTCGTCAATTCACGGCGGCTTTGGTTGTCATGTAATTGTGAGGGTCTATCGCTAGTTCCCTCGATAATCCTTATGACCAAAGCATCGTTTCCTATCCGAGTTCCCTAGGTCTACATACCTCGTCTTGCGTTAGCCTTTCCCTTTTGGTCAATCTACTCGAATTGATCAGGTTCGAGCGGAATACGACTAAAGCACATCTCTAGATATACTCTTCTCATCAATGAGCCTGAAATTGACTGGAAATCAGAATGTCACAACTCTTCCCCCTTAAGGAAATTTCGTTCTAGAAATTCGCAACCTTCTACTCATCCAATCCTTTTGGGTATTGGCGCCTCGTCGCACCCTCACTCTTCCGGATAATCCTTTCCATGGCTTGACGATCTTGCTCGTCCTTTCCAACCCTAAAACTATCTTTCCTCTGGAACTTGGCTCCTTCAGTTCTCAATCCAATGGGCTTCTCTCCATTCTCTTTTGGTATTCATTTCATTTGCCAGCAGCTCATCTTCGAGCGCTCACCTTATCTATTTCATCGATCTATAACCATTATTACCAAGCCCTCGCTAGTATGCACTCTTACTGTCCATACCACTCGACGTATCACTCCCTTCAAACTTCTTTTCACACCAACAGAGATTCATGGGCTTTATCAATTTGCTCTCCATTAATCAATCGAGTTATGGCCCTCTTAACTCTTCAAACATTTACATGGTTACTTCCGTATCAATCCATTCTCGACTCCATCCAAAAATTTCCTTGGATCAAAGTGGTCCTTCAACTTTCATCATCATGTCCTTCCCTTCCATCGACACATCTAGTGCTCGACTACAAGATAGACAAATTTCAACTCTGAACCTTGTCACCGATGTATATATATATGCATCGTGGCGCATTTTTGTGCCATCCCTAGGAAACACCATAATTTCTCCTTTGAATCGTACTTCCGTCCATATGCCTCAAGGGTTCCATCCATTCCTATAATCCTTTTAGTATCAGTGTTTAATCATAGCACACCTCAATTTCCTTCTGGTCTTCAGGCTAAATGTTCCCAATAGCCATCACGTTAGTCCATTAGCGAACTTCTAATTTTAGGAGTTGAATCTCTTATTTCTTGAGGGAAGATCCATCCCTCCATCGCCAATTATACCATGCTCAACTCTCTTTTGTAAGCATCTGTTAAACAACTCACCCTTCCTTAGCGATACGAATTTCGCTATAACAACACTTGGGTGATCTCCTCATTCTACATGCCTCGCCTTCAATTCCTTTTAAGCGGTTCATGCTCTTAATCTCTTATAGTTCACATAACTTTGAGATCCTTTCTTCATCTAAGCAACACTCTCGTATCTACAAGCAATTCTATACATCTGCGTTGCCTCTTATTTAATTCCCCTCAGGAAACTGCTACCTTATACTCTTGTGGTAGGTGTAGTCTTGCAACGTTCTTTCATTCAAACAACATTTCCCAACTTTATCACTAGAACACTCGTAAACCACTTCGATCATGCTCTAAGCATGCCAATTCACCTAGCATTATTGTCACGACGTATAAGTAATGTCCATTTCAAATTGCTTGTTATGCTTCAAAGTCCATTCTGCGTCGTGTCACTACGACCTTCACAAGCTTTTCAATTTCCAACTAGAATTGTCATAGACAGCACAGTCATTAGCTTAACTTGAGTCCCCGAAAACTCCTTTCATGTCCCTTCACTCATTCGCGTTACATCTCGTCCTTAATCCATTTTACCATTGGAACAGCTCTTGTGGGGAATCTTTCAACGGTTCGTCTATTGGAATTCATCAATCCCAAGAAGCTTGCACTTTCCACAACTCACATCGACTATAGTCGATTCGTTACTTATTCCATTCCTCAAAGGCTCCCCAAGGATTCCCTTTTTCAAAAGTTTCACGACTGAGGAATCTCATCTCATTAGGTCCACGACTCACGCTCTTCACATTCGTCATATATCGAGCATCTCCTTAAACTCCATAGGGTACCTTCGAAGGTCATTCATGTTTCTCATGACTCCTTAAATGAGTCCAATCATCGTCGCTCAAGACGGTAACAATCCACCCGATCATACCTTGGACACTCGATTCAACTGATATCAACTTCTTTCTACTATTCCTCACACATTTTACTTGAGAGCTCAGACCTGTCTCTTCTAGGACTGCACGATATTTTGTTTACTCTTGTCACTCTTTTCACGATAAGCATTAGTGCTTCGGCCTCTGAGTTCCATACTCACTAAGGCAACCTTATCCCAATTCCATTCGTTCTACTGAACGTCAATGTCGTCCTGAAATTCAACATTGTCCAAAAGACTGTCTCTAGGATTTCACTTCCAGGAGTCATTCAAGTTCTGTGTCCTCTTTCTCGGTACAGATGCTCAATCATCGTACTAAGACAATTTAGAACCTTTCTTCCTTTTTCAATAGGGCTTCTTACCTTAAGGAAGAAACTTCACAACTCCGTGGTATTTTCTCACTTCAAATTCACCTTGTCCTTCCCATTTCATAGGACGTCAATCTTGGAGTCTACCGACGGCGAAACTTTTACTCTAGGGTTCACATGCCACCTTGCTTTCACATTCTCTTTCCCATAACTCTATCACCTCAAGTGACAATATTTATTCGTCCTTGGGTCTTCACCAGTTCACTTGTCGAATGGCCAATTCGATTACCCCAAATCACCTTGTAAGTTTTCTCTAAGCACTCTTTTCATTCACTAAATCATTTACTAGAATCACAACCCGTCAAGACAATCAAACCCGTTCATTTTTCTTTTCGTCAACGACCATTTCATGGTCCAATCGCCCTTTAAGAACAATGCCCTATTCTTTAGGGAACAGCAGCTTATGATTTCCTTTCTTATGGTTCCAAACTAATCAATCGATCCCAGATAATTATTAATTCCAAGCAACTAGCATGTCGATTCTTCCTCGACCTCATACATAACAAAAAAGACTTACGCCCAGGTAATCAGTCATTTCTCGTAGGCACGTTCTATACTCATAATGAACATTTCTTTGCTCGTATTCCATGAGCAGGAGTTCTCTTTATTCATAAGTCTCTCGATCATTCTTCTCTTTTGTTGAGTCCTGTGACCATTTCTCGAAGTCAGGAATAATAACCAGTCATATGGTTCTCAAGTTCCAATCCACTTAGGGACTTACTCCTCTTGTTCAAGGGTCTTTGACCACTTTTACCATATCCTTACGTGACCTTGAGAACTCTGTCTCACACCAGTCGATCATCTTATGATCCTTGCAAAAGTATTAGGATCCAAACAACCTTGCCCTCAAGCAACCCAGGATGATACTTTCCATTGAACAACTCAGCAGGGGTAGTCTAGGCAGATCTCATGCTTTCGAGGAAACCCTTCCTCTAGTGACCTTTCACCAATCCACTATAGCCTCTTAGGGCTAGTACTGCCAGGGTCACTTTCCTTCTTTAGTGCACCCAAAATCTCCAAGGTTTTCTCACAAAACTCTCCATTTAAGAGAAGGCAGTTTCAAGCTTCATCTTTCCATCATGCTCAATCAATCTCAGTCTTATACCTAGCTTCACAAACTTTTCCAAGCTCTCTTGGTCCTTCCCACACATTCAATCTGGAAAGATTAACTCAAAGTCATCTTCTTCGTGAGTCCCATCACTTAACTTATCAGCATAAGTGTGACATTCTGATTTCCAGTTGATTTCAGGCTTAGTAATGACAAGTGTCTATCTGGAGACGTATTTCAGTCGTATTCCGCTTGAACCTAATCAATTCGAGTAGATCGACCAGAGGGGAAAGGCTAACGCGAGACGAGATATATGGACCTGGGGAACTCGGATAGGAAATGGCACTTTGACAATAAGGATTGTTGAGGGGATATTTAGAGCCACAAAAAGGCATATCCAAGAACGATTAAGGGATGCCTTGCGAGTATCATACGAATGGAGTGCGGGTGATGCCGCTTAACCAACGTATGATTTGCAAAATTTTTCTAAATCGGACAGTAAAGATCGAGACCTTAGGAGCTAGTGATAGGTCCTCACAATTACATGACAATCAAAACCGCCACGAATTGAGGAGCCCTAAACGTAATATGAATCATGGGGTCGATACGCATAATGTCTGCAAAAGTATCAGAAAAGAGCCTTGAAAGATTTGAAATGGAAAATCAAGAATTCCAACGTTATTTGGATTGGCCGTCATCCTATTGAAGATTTTCGGAATGAGAAAAATTGACGTTCTGAACGTCGGGGGTGAAATGACTGTTTTGCCCCTCAAGCTTAGAACTTTGTTATTATAATTAGAGAAGAAAAAAATGGGCATTACAACCCACCCATGACTGTCAAAAACAAGGACAAGGAGAGAGCCATTGGACCTCCTTGGATAGAGCAAATGACAAGTGTTGAGAATCCAAGGGCTATGGTCATATCACACTTTTTCCCACCTACCAATCAAAGGTCTTTGACCAACCCTTGAATAAAGTTTCTTCTCTCTCCTTAGCTCTGCAATTTTCGGCCAAACCCCAAGAGAGAACACTAGATACCTTCATCTTCTTAATCCTCCATTCTGCTATCGCCGGATAGATTCTGGGACTCCACTTCGCCTGCTACCATGGCCACTTCCGGCCACCGCTGGACTTCCGTCAGCCACCCAAACAAAGATCTATGTCTTTCCGACATTCTCCAATAAGAATCGGAGCATTTGGAGCACCGAGCAGCCCGGAGCAAGGATTCTCCTGAGAGTCGACGAAATCTGCTCCAATCTGAGGTAGATCCGGTTTTCAGCCCTGTTGGTGGATGAAATATTTGAGTTTTGAGCTGGAATTTCGTGGAGACCTAGTAGAAATATAGATGGTTCTGTGGTAAAAAGTTGAGATGGATTTGATTAAATTTTGACCACGAACCGGCCCTGTTAATCTTGCCCAGAAAACTGCCAGATTCTGTGCTTGGAGGAACCGGCAACTTTAGATGGTTTTCCGGCGACCAACAGGCCTAAAACTCACGGTGAGCCTCTTGGACCCTTAGATAATCATGTTAATAGATAGACTGATGATTAAATGATAGATTTAGAGTTGATTTATGGCTGGATCCATTCGGTTCACACAGAATCAAACATAGCTCGGTTCGGTTCTGTGCAAATCGAATCTGTGGGGCTGTTGATGGTTGAACTATGAGTCTCAAATTGGTGATTGAGGCATGTTATGATGATGAGAAATATGTCATGGAGGGTTGTGGGTCATGGATGGTTGAATAGGACATGAAAATTGATGAATTGGTTGGATTTTATTAGGTTGCGCATTGAGTTCGGTCTTGGACCATTGGGGGCCAAAACTTTGAGGCTCAAGAGGAGGAATTTGCGTAATCAAATGCGAGGTAAGGAAATTCCTAACCTTATGCAATGAAGATTGGACTCAATTGGGTGAGTCGAAGATTTATTGGATTGAGTTATGAGAAAATCCCTAAACGTGATAGCTTGACATGTCCTTAGGCGTTAAAGAATGATTGTGTGACATTACCAATGCCTGAGTTGTTTGCCATGCTTGTAAACCCTTTGAATTGAATTGCATGCCACGAAATTTATGAAACGCATTTGGAATGCGCGCTTGCCAGTAAGTGTGAAATTAATTTGATGATCAAGCATATAATATGATGTGGCATGAGCATGGCATGGCATGGCCTTGAGGCGTGTGAGACATGGAGCGGAAGGTTGAGACCCTGATGCGATGAGGTCGCGGGGTGAAGAATGATTAAATGGCGCCCTGATGCGACGAAGTCACGGGGCTGAGATAGCCACAGTCCTGATGCGATCGAATCGCGGGACAGAGTATGAGCTCATAAACCTTGCCTGGAAATGAACCAGGACCTGATGCGTTTACGCGGGTCACCGATGACGGTCTGATGCATTTACGCGGGCCGAGCCCGATGTCTAATCGCGGGCTAGAGAATGAGGCAGGCAGAGGTTGATGGATGTGGTGAAGTGGCAGGCTGAGTATACCAGTGCATTATCATTTGATTGTGACATGAGTTCATTTTTGCATGCCTGTCGTTCATATGTCATTGCTTCATTGAATGGTGCACCATCTGCTTGTAAGTTGTGAGTTTGAAAAGATAGAGGTTTGGAGGACTGTTTGAGTGGATGGTCGGTCTAACCTAGGGTTAGGACCACCTTACTGAGATTTATATTTCACCCCAATAGGGGCTTACATTTTACAGGTTCTAGGTGGAGGTAGTACGAGCTTGCCAAGGATTGGCGCCTGAAGAGATAGTTGATCAATTGCATTAGATTGGATTTGTCTTATGATGATATTGGGTTTGTACTTCCGATTGAAGAATTGAGAATTGATCTTTTAGTAATTGCTTAAATGAGAAAATTTTCAAGTGTGATAGCTGTATATGTCCTAAGTCATCGGTATATGACTGTATTTATATAAATGGAGGTGGCATCGCTTCTGTGCGCATTTGTTTAAAGGAGTTGTATGTTATTGGCCGTTGGATCCGGGAGCATTAATGAATGAACGGCATAGACAGGGATGTTCGCGTGCTCGTCGAGTTCGAGGCATGACATCCTCGTTCGATTTGGTATCAGAGCAAGGTCAGCTCGATCCAATGTGGTTGAGATTTGGAGTGATAAGGAGCGATGACTTGAGGACAGTTTGATATTGAGGCCTATAGGACTAGGCATGGATTGTTGAGTCTCGAGGATGGTAGGCTTGAACTTGTGTAAACTTTAATGGTCCTGGAGTTGACTTGGATGGATGATCTTGAGTTAGATGGTGATTGAAGTTCAAGTGGAAGCGAGCTGTGATTGGAGAGTCATAAGCATGGATTTGAGGTAATAATTATGCTTAAGGATAATCGGGAATTGCTTATGAATGAAGGGTCAATTGAGGTATATGGTTGCGATCTTGATTTGTCGATGACCCAACTGGAGGAGTACGAATTATAAAGAGATGACTGACATTAGTGGATTCAGGCTTGAATTGTATGACATTTTGATGGTTTAGCTATCGATTGCTATTGGCAGCCTTGGATGATATGAGTTGAGATGAATACGAGAACTACCTGAATCGAAAATCAATTGTGAATGGATGCATGAGGAGTTGATTTGAATGTTGATTGGACTTGAGATAGAAAATGGAATATAGGCAATTGATCTGCGAGGTGTGATGGTCATTGGTGGAATTAGAACACTTGAATGGATAGGAATTGATCTGAAGGCGCTTTTGTTATGACAAGTGGTGAAGACAGTCATGCTGTGCTTGAGTTTGTGACTTTGAAATGAAAGTCGATGAGGGTGCATGCAATGACTTATCGCTATTGGATTTGATAAACCGTCGCTTAATATGGGACGAGTTGATGGGATACCTATAAACTGTGATGAAACATGATATGGAACATGTGAAACGGGGTTTTCTCTGTAGATGTATGGCTTGGGACAACCTGCATCGGCCAAGTCTAATGAGGGCGGGGAGTGATCGCCGGGACAGAGAGGTCCGGACAAGGAACGGCTCCTGGTAGACTTCTAAGATGGCAGAGGCAGGAATGACCCAAGTCATAACTTGAAAGGGGAAGCCTATGTATCAAGTTGAGTCCAATTGTCGATAAGGAATGTGCGGCATGGATTGATTCTCATCGAGGATGATTGAAAGTGGCATGACCTGTGTGATGACGCTTGTTAGAGGCATGGTTAAAGGCTTTGTGCATGGCGGTGGATGCCATTGAAAAAAGAAAAAGTGATGGTTGTGATGAGCCTTTAGGCATGTTTGATGATTAGCCTTGTGTGATTGGCTTGGCCAAGTTATAACTGAGGAGTTAGATGACGTATGGGTTTATATCCTTGGAACCGAGGCGTGTTGAGATGAGATAGTCTATTATGACTATGCTAGAGAGGCAGATGCCTTTAGGCCTAAAGTATGAGCTATTGACTCAATGAGCTGCTGTGTTGAGTGCTTGATTGATAGTTGCCTAGTTGAGGCTAGCCTAGTAAAGGTCGTCAGTTGAGGAGTTGCCTCGTTGAGGTTGGCTCGAGAAAAGATTGTAGACCAAGGATGATTTGAGATCCTTGAATAATCGGCAATTTATTTGAGAATTGCTTAAGAACCACTAGATGGTTGGTTGATGGTGAAAGATATTGAGATGAACAGCCTGAGATTGATGGACTTGAGTAAATGACTTGAGTCTTGGATTCCTGGAGGGCATCATAGTGGTTCAAGTGGCATGAGAACCTGATAAAACTGAAGGACCAAGGTATGGTCGCCAGGGTCGCACTTGACTTGCGTATGTGAGATACGAAAAGATTCAAGGACTAAGATGGATCATGAGAACCTAATGATGTTGAACGACCAAGGTGTGGTCGTAGAAGAGCGTTGGGCTCAAGGATATGTGGTATGGAAGATCTGAGAATTGATATGGGTCATGAGAATTGAGTAAATATGGACGATTTGAGTATGAGTACTAAAAGAGAAGATGGCTCGATCGGTTGATCGTTCGAGACCCAAGAGTTGAATGGGTCATGAGGACTTTAAATGGAAATGAGAAAAATTATGAATTAAGCAAGCTCGGAGAGGAGATGCCGTGATTCTCTAAGGCACTATGGTGATAAATACTTGTGCGGAGGAGTTAAGTGATGGAAGTCACGAGAAAAGGACTCTGAGTAAGTCTTTTCGAGATTGAATGTGTGGGTAGGATCACGAGAGCTTGGAAAAGCCTATAAGATTATGTATAAAGCTGAAATTGATTGAGGCAGGTAGAGGGATGAGATTCAAAATTGTCTCCCTTTGGATTGGGGGTTTTGTGAGAAAACCTTAGAGATTTTGGGCACACTAAAGAAGGAAAGTGACCCTACCAGTACTGGCTCTAAGAGGCTATTGAGGATTGGTGGAAGGTCACTAGAGGAAGGATTTCCTTGGAGGCATGAGATTCTGCCTAGACAACTTCTGTTGAGTTGATCGATAGAAAGTATCATCCTGGGGTTGCTTGAGAGTGAGGATTGATTGGATCCTAATATTGTTGCAAGGATCATAGGATAATTGGCCAGTGTGAGACAGAGTTCTCAAGGTCGCTTAGACATATGGTAAGGGTGGTCGAGGACCCTTGAATAAGATGAGTAAATCCCTGAGTGGATTGGAGCTTGAGAACCTTATGACTGGATGTTATTCCTGATTTTGAGATAAGGTGATGGGACTTAGCAAGAGAGGAGGATGAACAAAAGATGTATGAATAAGGGAACTCCTGCTAATGGATTACGAGCAAAGAAATATTCATTATGAATATGGAGCGTGCCTATGGGAAATGGTTGATTACTGGGCGAAGGCACATAGTGGAAGGTGAGTAGTAAGTCTTTTCTGTTGTGAATAAGGTCGAAGAAGAATCGGCATTGATCTTAAAGGGCGATTGGATCATGAATTGGTCATTGACGAAAGGAAAAGTGAACGGATTTGATAGTCCTGACTGGTTATGATTCCAGTGAATGATTTAGTAAGCGAAAGGAACGCTTGAAGAAGACTTGCAAAGTGAATTGAGGTAATCGAACTGACCACTCGACAAGTGAACGGTGAAGGCCCAAGGACGAATAGATATTGTCACTGGAGGTGACTAGGTTATGGGAAAGAGAATTCGAAAGCATGGTGGCATTTAAGTCCTGGAATAAAGGTGTTGCCATCGGCACAGACTCAAAGGTCGACGTCCTAAGAAATAGAAAGGACAAGGTGAAATTGAAATGAGAGAATGTCACTGAAGTGTATAGTTTCCCTCACATTGTGAGAGACCCTATTGAAAAAGGAAGACATACTTTAAATGGTCTAAGTATGATGAATTAGCGTCTTTACCAAGGAAGAGGACGCAGAATCGGAATGACTATTGGAAGTGAAGTCAGAGAGACAGTCATTTGGACAATGTTGAATTCCAGGATGACATTGACGTTTAGTGGAACGAAGGGAATTGGGATAAGGTCGCCTTAGCAAGCATGAAACTCAAAGGCTGACACTAAAGCTTCTCGAGAAGAAGAATGACAAGGATAAATGAGATGTCGTGCGGTCCTGGAGGAGACCAGTGATGACAGAGAGCCAAGATCTGAGCTCTCAAATGGAAAGTGCGAAGAATAGTTGGGAGATTCGACACTTGGTAGAAGGAAGTTGATAAAAGTCGAATCAAGTGCCCAAGAAGTGATTGAGTTGGTTGTTACCACCTCGAGAGACGAGGATTGGACTCATTTAAGGAGTCATGAGAAACATGAACAGTTATGAGGATGTCATATGGACTCTAGGAAAATGCCTATTGCATGCTGAATGAGAAGAGCGCGAGTTGTAGACAAGATGAAGTGAGATTCACACATTGAAATAAATGGTAAATCCTTTGAGGATAAGGATGAGTGATGAATCGACAAGGGTCGATGTGAGTTGTGGAAAGTGCAAGCTTTTGGGATTGATGAGCGGCAATAGACGAACCGTTGAAAGATTCCTTACAAGAACTATTCCATTGGTGAAATGGACTAAGGACGAGCCATGACACGAGTGGGCGAATGAACGCGAAAAGAGTTTTCGAGGACTCAAGTTAAGCTGATAAAAGGGGTTAAATACAAGACGTAATTGGAAGGGAGGAACAGACGTGAATGGCACTTTCGAGGACTGGAGTCGAATGGATGCCTACGCTGGTAGTGGCGTTCCGGTCCAGATTCAAAAGAGTTGATAGAGTCTTAATGATGTGATGTGGAAAGGAATTTGAGGCGTCACAAGATGATTTGAAATGGATATTGCTTGTACATCATGACAATAATGCCATATGAACTGGAATACCTAGAGCATCATTGGAATTGGTTGTGAATGTCCTCATGATAGAGTTATGAAATGTTGTTTGAGTAAAAGAACGTTGCAAGGCAACACCTACCACAAGAGTATGAGATAGCAGTATCTCGAGGGGAATTGATTATGAGGCAACGCGGATGTATAGAAATTGCTTGTGGATATAGGGGCGTCGCTTGTGCAAGAAAGATCTTGAAGTTATGTGAACTAAAGGAGGTTGAGAGTATGGACTGTATAAAGGGAGTTGAAGGTGAGGCATGTGGTACAAAGTAACCGCCCAAAGTGTTATTATAGCGGTGTTCATATCGCTAAGAAAGGGTGAACTGTTTAACGGATGTTTACAAGTAAGAGTTGAGCATTGAGTAGAGGGCAATGGAGGCACTGATCTTCCCTCAAGTTGGAAGTTCGTTAGTGGACTAATGCGATGGCTACTGGGAACACCTAGCCTGAAGGCCAGAAGGAAATTGAGATGTTACCACGATTGACCATCGATATTGAACGGATTACAAAAATGGATGGAACTCTTAAGGTCTACGGACAAAAGTACGATTCAAAGGAGGAATTATAGTGACCTTTGGGATGGCACAAAGATGTGTCAAGATGCACATATATATATATATATATATATTGGTGATAGCATTGAAAGTCGAAGTTCGTCTATCTTGTAGTCGAGTACTAAACGTGTCGATGAAAGTTGAAGGATCACTTTGATCCAAGGGAATTGCTGGATGGAGTCGAGAATGGATTGCTATGGAAGTAATCATGTGAATGTTTGAGGAGTTAAGAGGGTCATAACTTGATTTAACTGATAGAGAGCAGATTGATAAAGCCCTAGTGCCTCTGTTGGCGTGAGAGGAAGTTCGCAAGGAATAGTACGCTGGAGAGTGTGAACATTGAGAGTTTATTCTGGCAAAGGCCTAGCAATAATGGTTATGGACAATGAAAGAGATAAGATGAATGCTCGAGGATGAGCTGTCGGCAAATGATATGAATGCCGAAAGAGAATGGAGGAAAGCCAATCAGATTAAGGGCTAAAGGAGATAAGTCCTAGAGAAGGATAGTTGCGAGTTGGAAAAGATGAACAAGATCGTCAAGCCATGGAAAGGATTATCTGGAAAGGTGAGAATGCGACGAGGCCCTTATACCCCCAAAGGATTGGATGGATTAGAAGGTTGTGAATTTCAAGGACTAAATTTCTTTAAGGGGGAAGAGTTGTGACATTCTGATTTCCAGTCGATTTCAGGCTCAGCAATGAGAAATGTGTATCTGGAGATGTATTTCAGTCGTATTCCGTTCGAACCTGATCAATTCGAGTAGACCGACCAGAGGGGAAAGGCTGACGCGAGACGAGGTACGTGGACCTAGAACTCGGATAGGAAATGGCGCTTTGACCATAAGGATTGTCGAGAGGATATTTAAAGCCCCAAAAAGGCCGATCCAAGAACGATTAAGGGATGCCTTGCGAGTGTCATACGATTGGAGTGCGGGTGATGTCGCTTAACCAACATATGATTTGCAAAATTTTCCTAAATCGGACAGTAAAGATCGAGACCTTAGGAGCTAGTGATAGGCCCTCACAATTACATGACAACCAAAGCTACCACGAATTGAGGAGCTCTAAACGTGATATGAATCACGAGGTCGATACGCGTAATGCCTACAAAAGCCGCCCGTCGGTTCGGGATAGGCTGGAACTACGTCTAGTAGAGAAAACTATCAGAAAAGAGCCTTGAAAGATTTGAAATGGAAAATCAAGAATTTGAACGTTATTTGGATTGGCCGTCGCCCTATCGAAGATTTTCGGAACTAGAAAAACGAAGTTCTGAACGTCACGGGTAAAATGACTGTTTTGCCCCACAAGTTTAAAACTTTGTTATTATAATTGGAGAATGGAAAAATGAGCATTACAGCCCACCCATGGCTGCCGAAAACAAGGATAAGGAGAGAGCCATTGGATCTCCTTGGATAGAGCAAATGACAAGTGTCAAGAATCCAAGGGCTATGGTCATATCACACTTTTTCCCACCTATCAATCAAAGGTCTTTGACCAACCATTGAATAAAGCTTCTTCTCTCTCTTCACCTCTGCAATTTTTGGCAAAACCCCAAGAGAGAACATCAGATACCTTCATCTTCTTCCTCCTCCATTCTGCTGTTGCTGGACATACTCTGGGGCTCCACTTCGCCGGCCACCATGGCCACTTCTGGCCACCCCTGGATGTCGACCAGCTACCCAAATAAAGATCTATGTCTTGTCGACATTCTTCAACAAGAATTGGAGCATTTGGAGCATCGAGCAGTCCGAAGCAAGGATTCTCCCGAGAGTCGACGGAATTTGCTCCAATCTGAGGTAGGTCCGATTTTCAGCCCTGTTGGTGGATGAAATCTTTGAGTTTTGAGCTGGAATTTCGTGGAGACCTAGTAGACATATAGATGGCTCTGTGGAAAAAAGTTGAGATGGATTTGATTAATTTTTTACCACGAACCTGCCTTGTTAATCTTGCCCAGAAAACTGCCAGATTCTGTGCTTGGAGGAACCGACGACTTTGGATGATTTTCTAGTGACCAACCGGTCTAAAACTCACGGTGAGCCTCTTGGACCCTTAGATAATCATGTTAAGAGATGGATTAATGATTAAATGGTGGATTTAGAGTTGATTTATGGCTGGAGCCATTCGGTTCACACAGAACCGAACATAGCTCGGTTCGGTTCTGTGCAAACCGAATCTGTGGGGCTGTTGATGGTTGAACTATGAGTCTCAAATTACTAATTGAGGCATGTTATGATGATGAGGAATATGTCATGGAAGGTTGTGGGTCATGGATGATTGAATTGGACATGAAAATTGATGAATTGCTTGGATTTTAGTAGGTTGCGCTTTGAGTTTGGTCTTGGACCATTGGGGGCCGAAACTTTGAGGCTCAAGATGAGGAATTTGCGTAATCAAATGCGAGGTAAGGGAATTCCTAACCTTATGCTAGGAAGATTGGACTCAATTGGGTGAGTCGAAGATTTATTAGATTGAGTTATGAGAAAATCCCCAAACGTAATAGCTTGACATGTCCTTAGGTGTTAAGGAATGATTGTGTGACATTACCAATGCCTGAGTTGTTTGCCATGCTTGTAAACCCTTTGAATTGAATTGCGTGCCACGAAATTTATGAAACGCATTTGGAATGCGCACTTGCCAGTGAGTGTGAAATTGATTTGATGATCAAACATATAAAATGATGTGGCATGAGTATGGCATGGCATGGCCCTGAGGCGAGTGAGACGCGGAGCGGAAGGTTGAGACCTTAATGTGACGAGGTTGCGTGGTGAAGAATGATTACATGGCGCCCTGATACGATGAAGTTGCGGGGCTGAGATAGCCACAGTCCTGATGCGATCTAATCGCGGGATAGAGTATGAGCTCATAAACCTTGCTTGGAGATGAATCGGGACCTGATGCGTTTACGCGGGTCACCGATGACGATCTGATGCGTTTACGTGGGCCGAGCCTGATACGATCTAATCGCGGGCTAGAGAATGAGGCAGGCAGAGGTTGATGGATGTGGTGAAGTGGCAGGCTGAGTATACCAATGCATTATCATCTGATTGTGACATGAGTTCATTTTTGCATGCCTGTCATTTATATGTCATTACTTCATTGAATGGTGCCCTATCTCCCTGTAAGTTGTGAGTTTGAAAAGGTAGAGGATTGGAGGACTGCCTGAGTGGATGGTCAGCCTAACCTAGGGTTAGGACCCACCTTACTGAGATTTATATCTCACCCAAGTGGGGGCTTACATTTTACAGGTTCCAGGTGGAGGTAGTACGAGCTTGCCAAGGATTGGCGTCTGAAGAGATAGTTGATCAATTGCATTAGATTGGATTTGTCTTATAATAATATTGGGTTTGTACTTCCGATTAAATAATTGAGAATTGATCTTTTAGTAATTGCTTAAATGAGAAAATTTTCAAGTGTGATAGCTGTATATGTCCTAAGTCATCGGTATGTGGCTGTATTTATATAAAGGGAGGTGGCATCGCTTCTGCGCACATTTATTTAAAGGAGTTGTATGTTATTGACCGTTGGATCTTGGAGCGTTAATGAATGAACGACATGGATAGGGATGTTCGCATGCTCGTCGAGTTCGGGGCATGACAATAAGCATTTATCACCATAGTGAGTTAGAGAATTCTGGCAACTCCTCTTCGAGCTTGCTTAACCAAAAGGTTTTCTCATTTCCATTTAAAGTTCTCACGACCCATTCAACTCTTGGGTCTCATGTGGTTCACAAACTCGAGTTAATAGCTCTGTTGATTTTCGCGTTCTGGTTACTCATCTTTACTCAGTTTTCATGATCCATCCTAGTCTTTGGATCCTTTCGTATCTCACATACACCAGCCAAGTGCTACTCTAGCGACCATACCTTGATCCTTCAATCTTATCAGATTCTTATGTCACTTGAACCACTATTATTTCTTTTTAGGAATTCAAGACTTAAGTCATTTACTCAATCCGACAGTCTCAATCTGCTCATGCCATCATTCATCACTATCAACTATTAGTGGTTCCAAAAAAACTCTGTGATGACACATAGGAAATTCTCCACTAATTGCCAAATATTCAAGGAACTCAAAACATCCTTGGTCAGCAATCATTCCTCAAGCCAGTCTCAACGAGACAGCTTCTCCACTAACAGCCATTACTAGGCTAGCCTCAACTAGGCAATTATCGCACAGGCATTCAAGGCAGCAATTCACTGGGTCAAAAGCTCATACTCTAGGCCTAAAGGCATCTGTCACTCTGGCATAGTCACAACAGACTATCTTATCTGAACATGCCTCGGTTCAACGGGTATAAACCCCTTACGTCATCTAATCTCTCAGTTATATCTTGGCCAACCCAATCACATGAGGCTAATCATCAAACATGCCTAATAGGCCCATCACAACCATCACTTTTCTTTTTCAAAGGCGTTCAATGCCAAGCCCAGAGCTTCTAATCATGCCAATTATAGGCGCCAGTACACACGTCATTCTACTTTCAATCATTCTTGATGAGAATCGATCCCATGCCATACATTGCTTATCTACAATCGAACTCAACCTGATACCTGAGCTTTCCTTTTCAAGTTATGACTTGGGTCATTCCCGCCTCTTGCCATCTTAGAAGCCTGCCAAGAGCCGTTCCTTATTCGGACCTCTCTGTCTCGGCGATCACTCCCCGCCCTCATCAGACCTAGCCGTTGCAAGTTGTCCCAAGTCATACATCTATGGAGAAAGCCCCGTTCCACATGTCCCATACCATGTTTCATTACAGTTTGTAGGTATTCCATCAACTTGTCCCATACCAAGCGACGGTTTATTAAGTCCAACAGCGATAAGTCGCTACACGCCCCTCATCAACCTTCGTTTCTAAAGCCATAAACATAGGCACAGCATGACCGTCCTCATCACTTGTCCTGTCTCATAGATCAATTGCCTATATGCCATCATATATCTCAAGTCCAGTCAATGTTCAAATCAAATCCCTATGCATCCGATCACAACTGATCATCAACTCAGGTACTTCTCGTATTCATCTCAACTCATATCATCCTAGCCTGACAATAACAATCGATAACTAAAACCATAAAGATATCACGCAATTCAAGCCTGACTCCACTAATGTCTACCGCCTCTTTACAATTCGTACTCCTTAAGTTGGGTCATTGACAAATCAAGATATAATCATACACCTCAATTGGCCCTTCATTCATAAGCAGTTTTCCACTATCCTCGAGCAAAATTACTACCTCAAAATCCATGCTTATGACTCTTTAAATCCATGCTTATTTCCGCTTAAACCTTAATCACTTCGTAGCTCAAAGGCAACTCTAGGACCATTAGAATGCCTCACAAGTTCAAGCCTATAATCTTCAAGATCCAGCAATCCATGTGTAGTCCCATAGGACTCAATATCTAAATGTCCTCAAGTCATCGCTCCTTATCACTCCAAATCTCAATCACATTGGATCGAGCTGACCTTGCTCTGATACCAAACAAACGACGATGTCATGCCCCGAACTCGCCGAGCGCGCGAGCATTTCGCTAAGCCGTGCCTTAATGAACGCTCCATGATCCAACGGCCAATAATTTGAGCACTGACAGAAACACACATGCGGAAGCGATGCCATCTCCATTCTCGTAGATACAACCACACACGACGACTTAGGACAGATACATCAAATTTCTTAACCAATATACAAAGGTTCAAATCTTAGCTTGCCAATCATATGTACAACTCCTAATATCACGAAAGACAAATATATATCAAATATAACTGTCAACTATCCCTTCTATATACCACTCCTTGGCAAACTCGTGCTCCCTCCGTCTGGAACCTGAAAAATGAAGCCCCCATTGGGGTGAGATATAAATCTCAGTAAGGTGGGTCCTAACCCTAAGTTAGGTCGACCGTCCACTCAGGCAGTTATTCATTCCTCGATATTTCCAAATTCATAAACTCACAGGCATATAGGGCACCATTCAATGAAACAACGACGTATAGACGACAGGCATGCAAAGATGACCTCATGTCACATTCAGATAATAATGCACCTGCACTCTCAGCCTGTCACATCTCATATCCACTTATCCCAACTCGTCTCAATCTCTAGCCTGCGATCATGTCGCCTCAGGCTCGGTCAGCATAAACGCCTCAGACCGTCGTCGGCAACCCGCGTAAATGCATCAGGTTCCGATAAATCCCCCGGCCAATAACAATATCTCATACTCCGTCCCACGAATAATACGCATCAGGACCATGGCCATCTCAACCCCGCGATCTCGTGGCATCAAGGCGCCACCCAATATCAATTCCACCCCGCGATCTTGTCGCATCAGGGTACTCTCACACCTCCGTCCAACGAATAGTTCGCATCAGAACCGTGGCTATCATAACCCCGTGATCTTGTCGCATCAGGGTGCCACACATCATCAACTCCACCCCGCGATCTCGTTGCATCAGGGTACACATTTCTTGCCCCGCGTCTCACATGCCTCAGGGTCTCTTCATCCCACGAATAATTCGCAAGGACCGTGGCTATCATAACCCCACGATCTCGTCGCATCAGGGTGCCACACATTATCAACTCCACCCCTCGATCTCGTCGCATCAGGGTACATATTTCCTACCCCGCGTCTCACACACCTCAGGGCCTTTCCATATTATACTCTTACCATGATTCCCACTTCAATTCACAGATAAAGTACATGTGCAACTCATGCACAGTTTGAGTATTCATGACATTCAAAACAATCGATGATATATATACATGGCAGACAATTCAAATATATACAATATCGTACATGAACCTTCTTTAACCACTTAGAACATATTAATAGTTATCCCTTTGAAATGCTCTCATAAATCGATCAAATTATTTCTCAACTCGCCCAATCAAGTCTAGACTTCCTAGCGTAAAGTTAGGAATTCCCTTACCTTTGGTTTTCATAACACAATTTCTTCCTCTTGAGCCCCCAAAGTTTCGACCCAGTCACTCCAAGGCCAGGTCACCGCGCAACCTAGCATTTCCGGTCAATTAGTCAATTCTCAAGCCCAATTTCCTTAATCCATGAACCCTAATCATTCATATCCTAACCCTCATCATCTAATCTTACTTAAATCATCAAATTGGAAATCATTTTATCCATACTCGGCCCCCTCACAGATTCAGTTTGCACAAAATCGAATCGGTCCTCCTTGGTTGGTGCAAACCAAGCACAACCGGTCCTTAATCAAATCATAATCCACCATTTAATCATTATTCTACCTCTTATCATGTCTATCTAAGGGCTAAGGGGTCTCACCAAAGATTTGAAGTTGATTGGTTGCCGGAAACTCACCCAACGTCGCCGGTTCCTCCAAGTCAGTTTTCTGGCAAATTCTGGGCAAAATTCACAAGGCCGGTTCGTGGTCAAAACTTAATCAAATAAATCCTCAATTTTTACCACAGAACCCTACATATGTCTACTGAGTCTCCACGGAATTTGAGCCTTAAACTCCAAGAATTGGACCTTCAAATGAGCTAAAAACCGAACCTACCTCTGGTTGGATCAGTTTTCGTCGGCTTTCGGAAAAACGCTTGCACGGAACACCTCGGTGCTCCAAATGCTGTGATTCTACTTCGAGGAGGTCGGCAAGATGTGTATCTACGTTGGTATGGCCAGCCGGTGGTCAGAAAGTGGCTAGAAATGGCCGTCGGAACGGCCGAGCGGCAAGGTCAGAGACTGTCCAGCGAATAGGAAAACAAGAGGAAGAAGAAGATGGTGTTCGGTGCTCTCTTGGGTGGAAATGGCCGGCCAAAATAATTGAGGAGAGAGAAGAAAAGCTTATATACAAGCCTTGGTCAAATGGTCGAGTGGTGGGTTTTAAAAGGGTTGGACATGACCACAACTCTTGATCTTGTGACACCTGTCCCTCAAGTCAATCATGCAAGATCCAATAGCCATCCTTTCTTCTTGATTTTTGGCAGCTTATGGGGAGGGTTTATTGACCAAATTACCCTTTTTGAATTGTATAGATAATGTTCTAAGCTTGAGGGGCAAAAAGGTCATTTTACCCTTGACGCTCAGAACGTCATTTTTCTCGTTTCAGAATTCTTCGATAGGGCGACGATCAATCCAATAATGTTGGAATTCTTAATTTTTCATTTCAAACTTTTTAGGACTTGTTTCTGATAGTTTTCTCTATCAAACGTGATTCCAGCCTATCCCGAACCAACGGGCGGCTTTTGCAGACATTACGCGTATCGACCCCGTGATTCATATGACGTTTAGGGCTCGTCAATTCACGACATCTTTGATTGTCATGTAATTGTGAGGGTCTATCGCTAGTTCCGTCGACAATCCTTATGGCTAAAGCGCATTTTCCTATCTGACTTCCCTAGGTCAACGTACCTCATCTCGCGTTAGCCTTTCCCTTTTGGTCAGTCTACTCGAATTGATCAAGTTCGAGTGGAATACGACTGAAGCACATCTCTAGATATACTCTTCTCATCAATGAGCATGAAATTGATTGGAAATCAGAATGTCATAGTTGAGATGTGGGTGATTTTGCCTATCTAATGTGTAATTTGCAAGAATTTCCTAAATCAGATTTCGATGATCAGAACCGCAGGAACTAACTATAAACCTTTACAATCATATGACAATCAAAGTCGTCACAGCTTGAGAAATCTTAAGGTCGATATACATCGCCCCTACAAGAGCTGCCCATCAGTTTGAGATACATTGAAATTTGACGAGAACTTGACATGGACTTGGCCTCAAAATTGGGTATCGTACATTGAGGAATTCCAACATTTGGAAAAGAATTGGACGTCGCCTCATCGAGAGTAATTAAAATTTGAAAAATGAAATTAGATTGGAGGTGAAAAATTACCCTTTTTGCCCCTCAAAGATATTCTTTCCTTTAAGATTAAGCAAGGGCATTTTAGTCTTTTGTTTTCCCTATAGTGGTCGAATAGTTGAGGATACAATGGTCATTTGAACCTTGAGATTTTTATGAGGAAAAGACAAAAGCATTAATTGCATTAGTCAAGTCTCACTTGCCTAATCTAAGCCTAGTCTATGACAACCATCACATCTCTCTCTCTTCCTTTGGCTTGAAGGATAAGCTACTTTCTCTTCTTCCTCTTCACCCATTTGGCCGAGCAACCCCTTCTTCTTCAAACTGTCTCTCAAAACTCTCTCTCTCTTGGATTTCAATCTCGCCTAGTTCCGACCACCTCACTATTTAGGCCATAACTTCTTCATCAGGCATTGGATTGAGGTGATTACACCGCCATTAGAAAGCCTATCCTCTTACCGTTCCAACAGGGCATTATATGCCTCATTTGGTCCAGCTGTTTTTCTCGTAGAGCAGCTTGAATGGGCAAAGGTCATGACAGGTCATATTCAAATCTGGTTTGAGGAGGAGCAGCTTTTTACCGGCTTTAAGAACTCTTTTGGCTTTAAATCTTCGGTGAGACTCTCTTAACATCTAGTACAAAGGTTTAGAAAGTAGAGATTGAGAATTGGTTGAAGTTTGAATGGATTTTTATAGTTAAACTTTGATAATCTACTTAGGATAGAATCTTCCTTCTTCAACTGGTGAAGAAATCGAAAGCTTTTGAAGACTCTTAAGGCATCACCTTGATTCGTAACTTTCGGTAAGCCACTATAAGACATAGCAATATGTGATGGCTTGAGGTATATGAAATTAGAATGGAGTTTTGATGGCGGGTTTTGTGAAATCCCTAGGATAGAATACCGCCCCACATCGGTCAGTGTTTGGAACCAAGAATGGTGGCTGCAAATTGTGGGATTTCACTTGCTTGATTTGCGGTAAGTAGACTTCTAACCCTTCGTTAGGGTGTTAAGTTATTAATAGATGAATTGTGATTGAATTGGAAGTGTTTGAGGGGCTGATTTTGAGGTGAAACATGTTAGAGGCCGAGAGACATGTAATTGTGAGGGTTTATCCCTAACTCCTACGGTCCTGGTCATCGGAATTTGATTTAGGAAATTCTCACAAATTACACATTGGATAGGCAGAATCACCCGCGTCCCAGCGTATAACGCTAGCAAGGCATTCTATGATCATTTCCTAGATCGATCTTTGCTATCCCAAAATATTCCCTCGACAACCGTTATGGTCGAAGTGTCATTTCTCTTTCAAGTCCGTCGGTCCACATACTCGACTATGCGTTAGCCTTTCCTTTTTGGTTAGTTAACTCAAGAGTAGCCAATTCCGAGCGAGATATGACTGAAATGTACCGATCGATATCCTTTCCATTCAATAGTCTTGAGAAGGGTCGGAATTCAGAATGTCACAGGTTGATCTATAATCGACGTGCATCTAAACAAGATTGATCCATGTTAGGCTTGAATTAATGCTGAGCTTGATCGAGAGCTACCACATAAATGGCGCCTCAACCGGGTGCACCGTCAGACTATACAAAGCATGGTCGCTTGTAGACAGCCCATGCCTTAATGCTATAATTGACCATGACTCGCTTATAGACAAATTTTCGTGAATTGTGAACTATCTCTATCCCCGGCTGTCCGTGGTTCCAAATCGCCACTCATCCGTTGACATACTAGAATGGACCCTTGAATTTGGGGTACCACAAAGATGATCTATTTTATTGAGTGATGTAGCAATAAAAAATCATATTTAATACTCAATAGCAATTTTAGTTTTGCAAGCTAGAAGATTACTTTATGAGAAAAGAAGAATATTCAGCAGGTGTGTGGTTCAGACCACGCGAAAGGTGGTGCGATGCAAATAAATCTCGCGATCTCTGTAATATTGTGAAGATTGCACAATATTGTGCAATTTTATATTTTTAGGCAATATTATTTTTAAGGGTATTTTCATAATTTTGTGTTTCCTAGGTTAGTTCGGTCTAGCATCTTATATAAAGATGTTTAGGATTCGTGAAAGATGAGTTTATGATAGATTTTGATATTTTCGTTAATTTTGATAAAATCACATTTGAGTGAACGGTGGTTCCACGTTATCGATTTTCGATTCTTCTGTTTAGCCTTACTTTCTATCACGCTTCGACATCATTTGGTATCAGAACACGGGTTACTTGAAATCAATGGTTGAACGGAATCGAGGTGGTTGAAGACAGCATGCTCGTGGAGGCCGGGAGCGTAGAGTCGTTCCTGATGTAGATGAACAGCCGTGTCTGAGAGACCTGCAAGACATAGAAAAAGAAGAGCTGAGAAGACAACTTTAGGATTTGAAGAAAATACTTGCGCAGGTGCAGAAAAGACGAATGTATATGGAGCGACGACTTGCGTTGGCGGGGTTATACTTTACATCCAAAAAAGATTCGATCGTAGATGAAAATTCGATCATCGATGAATATCGGATCGTCGATGAAAAGCCGATCATCGATGAAAATACGATCGTCGATGAATATCCAATCCTCAATGAAAATCCAATTGTTAATGAAAATCCAATCGTTGATCAAGAACCAATCTTTGATCAAGATCTGATTTTTGATAAATATCTGATTTGTTATGAAAATCCAAATTTTGATACAGATCCGGTCTATAAAGATCTAGCTATGATGAAGGTAGACTTCCAGTCTACGATGAATCTGATGGAGAACAAGAGGATGCGGATCCCGGTCAGGAAAAGATTGTTTATGCTGATTTTGATTCCGCAAAGATGGCCGGTCGATCGTCGTCACATGAAGTTCGAAGCCTAGAACAAAGATCATGCATTGACGCCATTATTCTACCCCCTCATGGTTCGCTGCCCCCAGAATCACAGGTTTTGGAGCCCCACGCTAGGCGGGTCGATGAGGGATTTAATGAAGCATGTGTCCTTGTAGAGGTCACTTTGATGCCTGATAAGATCCAGATTGCCTTGATGCGATGCCTCGTAGTCATGGAAACACGTGTGATTGATCGAAATTACAAGCAGGGACAACCACAGAATCGAGTCTTGGTTGTAGTTACTTCAGGATGGTCTGTCATGTGCTTTGATCGCATTTTAAAGAAACCATGGGAAGAAAATTTGCAAGAAGATTTTTCTCATAATGCCCATCACCGGGAGATAGCAATCTCAATCAGCAATTTACTCTCAAGCAAGGGGATTCGTGTTTAGTATTTGTTGGTGGGACGATGGAAGCGCAGCCTCGTTATCTCACGGATCCTTTGGAAGAGATTAGGAAGTCAGAGAATGCTAACCTGCATCGAAGAAGTGCAACTGAAAAAGAGGCCTCTGAACATGCTGGAACGGTTGATATGTGCTACTTTGCATTTTATACTTTTGCTGGAAATTCTGGTCAACTTTGATGGAGCAAAAATAGAAAGGCCAGATGTCAAAGGCGCTGGAAGTACCGGAGGAGATTCATAGCACTGAAGACAAAGCAGATTTCGTAATCTTGGAGACGGAAGATTACGAAATTGAATTTGAAGAGATTGAGATCAATGAAGACAAACTAGATTCGAGGACGAATTTTTTTCCTAGCAGGGGAGAATGATGCAAATAAATATCACGATCTCCATGACATTGCATAATTTTATATTTTTAGGCAATATTATGTTTTAAGGGTATTTTTGTAATTTTGTGTTTCCTAGGTTAATTAGGCCTACCATATTATATAAAGATGTTTAGGGTTTGTGGAAGAGGAGTTTATGGTAGATTTTGATATTTTCGTTGATTTTGATAAAATCACATTTGAGTGAACGATGGTTCCTCATTATCGATTTTCGATTCTTCTGTTTAGCCTTGCTTTTTATCACACTTCGGCATCATGGTGGACCTGTAACACCCCCGGTCCGACGAGGATGGGGCTAGCAGGCTTCTAGGACATGAAGGAAGTGTGACAAGACTAGACCGAACCACGCATCGAAATGGGAGAGAATGTGATGATCCAAGGAAGGGTCCAAAAAGTCTCATATTAAATATGAGAGGGACCTCAGGATGCCTTATAAGGCTTAAGCACCCCTACATTGTAAAACGCATTTTCTTGGGGAGATTTAGGCGGCTTTCGGATAAGCAAAGCCGTGTGGACGTCGACCCAAAACGGACAATATCACACAATGGTAGCACCTAGGTAGTTAAAGAGAAGAATACTTTCTGAGAAAAGAAGAAGAAGAATATTCAGCATTTCTCTTGGATTACTTGATCTCGAAGAAATGTACACACCGACCATATACGTATAATAGCTTTGTCTAGTTTGGTTTAAGAAATATATTAATTTTTCCTTGGTCAAAGAAAAAATATATATTAATTGAGAAATCCTAAAATGGCAATCGCTATCCACTCAAATGAATCATAGAATAACGAATATTTGAATGGGTATGTTTTTCATCAAAAGAAAAAATATTCAAAATAGCATCTAATGTCTCACAAATTTCATTTGAATTTGATGATGTAGTACTTTAGAAACCCGTAATGATTTCAAAATTCCGTTTTCAACGACACATGTTTGAGAAAGTCGTCTCTTCCTTGACATTCCTGTGGTGGGTGACTCGTTTTCCACACGACATGCTGACGTTTTCCCCTTTAATAGTTGTCTAGTCAATCAATTGTAAAATCGAAGAGCCCGTGACATTTTCTTAGGGAGGAAAATGAAAGGAGGCGTACTTCTACAAATTACAACCCTCCCTCTATTGTTTTTTCCTTGTCTTGGATGAGACCAGCCTAAAGTCGCACTAGAGTACTTTTGTTTTGTGGGTTATGTTTCGATTTGTCTATTTCTAGTTTTCTCACTTAGCCCTATGCTCTTCTTAAGAATTTATTGTAGTAAGTGTTGTTATTTGACTCGGATAAACGTACTTGCATTAAATTTAACCAAATGTATTCATAAATGAGACAACATTTTATTGATAGTTTGTTTGTAACACAAACAAAATAATGTCTTGTCACATCAAAACAATATGAGTGTGTGGACTAGAATTGACAGTTATTAACTATTATTTTTTTCTTTTGAAAATCCAAATTTTTTTAAAAAATTAAAAATAAATAACAGAATTTATGATTTTTTAGAAGGCGAAAAACTGTGTTATTTAATACAGTATGTATGTTCACAAGTGTTTCACATATTTTCAATTCAATATTACTTGAAAACTTCCATTTTTTTCTTCCGTTCTTAAAATTCAACATTTATTATTCAATTGTTTTCTTTTGAGAGGTTTTTATAATAAAAAAATCAGAATTGGGTCGCGACTGATGGTTGTCATGCTAGTCCCCTCGAGAAATAGTCGAGGTGCGTGCAAGCTGACCCGAACACCTCGATCATAAAAAAAAATCAAAATTGCTAGTTGTTATTCTCATTTGAGACTTTTCAATATCTTGGAGCATTTTTTTTAGAATAACCATACCTTGTAGTGTGAACAATTCCTTAAAGATGATATATTTACACTTGAAAATTTGATTTCATTCTTCGCAATCATTATTTTTCTAATAATTTTAAGGAATTGATGTGCCAACAATGGAGTCAGAGTCAATCAAAGTCATGAAACGAGACTTGTTGAAGTAGATCATGTTGTTCGTCGGAGAGACAATATGATGTATTTTTTTCTCACTGCATTGAATATTTCGTAAATTCTTGATATTAATCTGATGCATATAAGCCTACCATGAAGGAGGTGTTGGTACTTTGTTTTTAGAAATGTTTTGTCCCACATCGAAAGGATGTGAGTGCGCACGTGGGCTAAATGTGGCACAAATCAATAATTACCATTGTTGACACCTAAATTTTAGTTTTTAGGAAATTCATTTATTTCACGAAATGGGAGTTAATCATAATTCTCGCAAAAAGAAATTCTCATACATTGCATAAAAAAGGCCTTGGATATTTAGAAAATTCCAATCCTACGGTAGATATCCCGCATCAAATCTCGATAGTCAAGATTAAATCCTAGAATATTACCCTCATCCTCTCTATATATACATCATTATGCTTAGGGTTATTGTGGGGACGACATAATTTTCTGACACTGCGAACACTCTCTCTCTCTCCCACGACTTTTCTCTCTTTTACTCTCACCATCGACCGCCCATTATAACCGTGCGCCATCGCTATTCCGTCACGGCCACCACTCCAAAGCCGACGTCGTGCCGCTCCCGTCCGACGCCTTGCCTCCGCTACCGCTACTGTTCTTCACTGCCATCGTCGTTCTGTTGCCAATCAACCATTGTTGTCGCTACTGCTTCTGCTTGCCGCTGCCACTCGATCTTTGCTGCTATCCAAGGCCGGTTTTCGTTGTTGTAAAAGGTGGCTTTCTTTGTTGGTTTCGTACGAATTCCCTTGTAGGTTGAAAGGCGTTTTTTTCGACGAGTTTCATCTCAAAAGGATGCTATTCTAGGCAAACACTCGGGTGCGAAATTTTCAGTCTGGAAAAGGTAAAATTCTTTGACTTTTTTATTGGAAATCTGTGTTAACTTGTTATTGGAATTTGAATAAATTGGATCTTTTCCATCAAGTTCGTGCTAAAACCAAAAATCAAATCAATGGCATGTAAAAATATTCTAGTCTCGGTTAGATTCATTGTTGGGAACGAATTTTTCTTAACGGCATGAGTTTCTTGTCACATTTGCATACAAAGGATGACTTGCATGTTAGATAGTGTTTTCACATTAGGAGATTAAAAGATGAATCTTTGAATGTTCTGGCATTGTTCTACATAATGCCGACATTAAGCGAAGTGCAAATCTTTTTTTAGAAATTCAAGATAACGGCTTTTTTCACCAAAATTGTCGAAAACTAATTTTTTGTAAGGAAAATCTCGGATTTAGTCAACCTACCTATCACCTTTTATGTCTGATTTGTTATCTATGAAAAGCCAATTTTTAACTCGAGATGTGAAAATTTTTGGAAATTTCGAAAGGAAGATGACAGTCGCGATTTTGCTATGTATATTGATTGACGGATTACTATCTTGATTGATTTTTGCCATATTCTGAAGATTCCTAGAAAAAATTAGTAAGAAATGATTTCCTACAAACCATGTGTAATTGATCTTTTTTAGGAAGATAAGGTTTCTTATCAAGTTTTAAGCAAATAAAGTCAAGATAATGTATATCTTCCAAAAAAAAAATCCCTCAATGGTCGAAATTTTTTTTAAAAAAAGGAAGAGCAAAGATCACATTTATGACCTTATCCAAAAAAAAAAAAAGATCACATTTATGACCCACTCACGCATGGCCGAGTTGGTTAAGAGATGGACTATCCCTTCTTAGATCCCTGGTTCAAATCTCTCAACTCACTCTCCGTGACTTAAGTGTGGGTCGCGGCTGGTGGTTGTCGTGATAGTCTCCCCGAGGAATAGTTGAGGTGCGCGCAAGCTGGCCCGGACACCTCAGTCATAAAAAAAAAACAAAGATCACATTTATGCATATTTCATGCATATCTTTAGCATATCCAACCATATCCCATGTTTAAGTGCATATCCATATCATATTTTCGAATATCACTCATTGCATTCCATATTTTCAAGATATCCTTGCATATCTTTAGACCATATTTTGTTTTATGCACATATCATTTGCCAAAAAATGATAAAAAAGACAAAAAAATATATATCATCCATTGCCATGTCATTCATTAAATTTCAAAATTGCATATACTCATGCATCATCATATTTTTTGAATTTCATATTATATCAGAGCATTTTGCACGTCTCATAATTTGCATGTTTATGTTGCATTATATCTTGCCATATCATTTTACATGTTATTAGTATCATGTTTAGGGCATCCATGCTAAGTTAGTCTAATTGCTTAGTTGATTTGCTTGAATTAAAAAATTACATTCTACTTAGTCTAACCATAATTTTTTGCATGTCATAGCTAGTCCTTGCATGATTAGTTTAGTTAATTGCATATTTGCATTTTGTTACATTGAATTGCCTTGCATTGCCTTCTCTATCCATACAATTGCTTTTGTCTATGCCCATTCATGCATCGCAATCACTCATGCATATTCATCTAAAAAGCGAAAACACAAAGAAACACTTCATTCAAATTTAAAGACCAATTCGATCTGAGCTATCAATTAGGATATCTCATTGGAATTGAGGTACCGAAAGGGCATTAATTTTAATTAACTAGTGTTTGCGATTTGGTATGAGCTTGGGAGAGTTCGTATTAGGTTAGTTAATTCATCTAATTAACCTAATAATCCATTAACTTGAATTTTAGATCGCAACAGCTTGACGACTCCACTGGGGAAATGCTTTAATTTTTCGAATAAATTGAAGACTTAACTAGTTCACCTGAATCTTTTGGGAAATTAAAAGCTTTAGTGGGCTTAGGCTTGAAGAAAATTCCATGAATGTCTCGCTTTTTGGCAATCTTGGTTAAATCTCATTTATAAGGTGTTAAATATTCTTGTAGGCTTGGAGTGATAAGGGATGGAGTGTTTTGCTAATTTTTTCTTGCAGCTTGAGTAGGGATGTATGTTTCAGAGGTTATATTGAAGCGCTGTTGGATATAAACTCTTATGCATGCCTTCATTATTTTTGCATTTGCACATAGCACACACAACCTGCCATTGGACCTAAATGGCTAGGTTTAGGATGGTATTTGATTAGGGACACCCTGGCCATCACCATCTGGCCTGAGTCTCCCTCTTCAAGTCCCGAACTCTTTCAAATCGGTGCCGTGATTCATCACCCCTATCATTCGTCACGTGATACGGGTTGATACTTGACTAAACCGGATGTCTACGGGGGATCCTCATTCAATCACAAACTAGGGTGGTTTAATTTGGATATCCTTGGGGTTCCACTTTCGTTAAGCCTTGATAGATAGAAATCGAACCCCACGTCGCATTTCATTTGCATGTCTATGTGATTTGGTCATTTCAGATGTCCCAAAAGGTGGTACTCTCTTCAATCCTTATCATCCTGCTTACTTATATTTCGGGTTGGTCAATGACTATTTTTAAGTGAACCATTTGCATGCTACGGTTTTTAGATGTCTTCTGGTCATTTCTGAACTCTAATGTCTAAAATGGAAAATGTTTGGAACATCTTGGGCTATCATTTATAAAATTTTGAGAATGATCCATACTGTTTTCCATTTACTGGCGAATTTTCATGAAGAAAAGTGTAAGCTGGAATTCTGCAGTTTTCTGGCGTTCATTTGATTTCGCAGATTACCACCTTTAAATGACTTCCTTTTCTAAATCTCAAAACTTTAAAGTTGTAGGTTTAATTTGTAATTTAAGGGGGTACTTCGTTTCTTTAACAAAAATCGGACAGAACAGTTTTGTGGGCACAATTGTTTCAAAAGAAATATTAAACTGTACTGATCGGTCCACTTTTAGCCTTAAATATAAACATCAAAGTTGTTCATCATTAAGTCTTATATCAGCTCGTAAAATTTGGGGATTGTTCGATCAACGTGTGATTTATGATGAATTTTATCGTAAAGGTCGACGAAACTAAAAAATCAATTGATTTAGTTCTCTACTTATATATGCCTTGTTCATCATGGACCGGCTCACTATCCTCATTCATTTTACTGATCTTCGTGCGATCTTTCTTTGAAGTTAATTTATCATGGGTCATCCACACATCACTAGGTCAGTCGCTAAAAAAATGACTGACAAAATCGAAATGAATGCCGTGATCCAAGAGGCCCTCCAAGACCATATAGACGCCATGAACAATAGAATGGACAACATGGTCTCTCAAATGGCAGACAAGGTGCTGGCAAGTCTCATGGCTAAGATGCAGTTGCCTAGCCAGGTATCTCAAACTCCGGAGCTCCTCCACCTCCGGCAGCTGATGGCCCAAGCAAGAACCAAAAGCAGTTCTTGTCACTGGAGGATATGTTCATCCCAGGCTCTAGTATGAATGCTCCGCCAGTGGCTCCATTTCACCAAGCCAGCCATGTGGTACTAGAGCAGACCTACGATGCAACAAAGCTAATGGCTCAAATGGAGCAAAAGATGGAAGAAAGACTCAGGATATTCACGGAACACATAGCATCCTTCATGTCGACTTTTCTTCCTTCACAAAAGTTGATGTGCCAGAGAAGTTCAAAGTGCCCGATTTTGAGAAATACGACGACACGTCCAATCCTGTGCAGCATGTTCAAATGTATCAGGCAAGAATGAGCAAATACGCTGGTAATGGCCATCTACTAATTCAGACTTTTCACGCCAGTCTGAAAGATGCAACCATGCGATGGTTTATTGACTATGAAGTATATAGTATGGGGAATTGGAAGCAGACGGCAACTGCCTTTATCAAGCACTTCAGTTTCAACATAGACGTCCTCGTCTCAAGAGAGGACCTAGAAAAAGCCGAAATAAAGAAGGGCGAGACTGTCAAGTAGTACGCTACCAGGAGGAGGAACATTGCGTTCCAACTCAAGCTTGTTCCCCCTAAAAGGGAACTCATGAACCTGTTTGTCTCTACTCTTCCTCAGATTATGCGGACACGGGTCCTTGGCACCTTTGCAATATCATTTGCTCACCTCATAGTAATGGTCGAGGAAGTGGAAGGTGGCATGAAGAATGGATGGTACGGAGATGCTAGCATACCTGTTAAACGTTTCATGGCAAAGAATGACAAAGAGGTCACCCCTCAGGTAAACATGATTAGTTCCTCACCGGATGTGCAAGTCCCTATCAAACAACGAAGGGACTTTAAAGAGCAAGGGCAGAAGCGAAATCCACGTCCACCTCGACAATATGCGACTCTGCCCGGAACACTTTCTCAGGTCTTGACTATCCTACGCAAGAAAGATCTGTTGTCGACTGAACCCCTAAGGTCGAATTACACGACGTATGTCGACTATGATCCATCCAAGAAATACGATTACCATCACAGTGAGGTCGATCATGTTATAGACAGTTGCTTCATGCTCAAGAACCGCGTTCAGGGCTTACTCGAATCAGGGGCATTCATGTTTCAAAATAATGATCAACTGAATGTGCAGAGTAACCCACTCCCGAATCGAACAACGCTTGAAGAACTATCGGTGGGATGGGTACAGACTTTCAGGAGTGACCTTTTACTTTTATTCAATCCCTTGCATGGGATATTTCATGTTTTCTAGCTGTTTAGGCTGCATTTTAAATTTTTAGGATTTCTTTTTCAGGGTCAAGTTTCTCCTTGCGGAGAATGTTTGCATTTTCAAATTCAATAAGATGTAATTCATTGATTTTCATGATCAATAAAATTACAGAAGTCTTTCATTAAATTTTGAAATCTTGATGAGGCATCCCAAACTGACTCGATGGCGATAACCAACGATCGAACAATCTGTCATCCATGGTAAGCACTGAGGGTTGGGCTTCCCGAGACTTCTCGTCCCGCGGTCTTAAAAAAATCCAGATTTTCGAAAATGACACATTAGATTTCGAGAATTGCAAGACATGCATGGTTAAATCCTGTTTGTTTCTTTAATTACGTCACTCTATGTTTCAGAGGCAACCAGAGCATCTCAAGTCTTCATTCGACTCGTTCGTGCATGTTTTCTTGCTCTGGGGCAAATATAGGAATGAGCCGATTCTCAACCCAGCGACTAGACTTCCTGACTTTATTGATCTACTCACATATACTGGGAATTTCCTTATTCCTTAAGATTTCTTTCACATCTGAGTGTACTTGTGGGGTAAATGCATGTCTATACTTGATATGCACTCACTCCTTTTTATGTTCTGGATTATCAAGGCAAATTGAACTTCATAAATTTCATCTCATCATACTTTTGTCTACATTATTAATTTTCATTGTGAAATGATTACAATCAGGAAGTCTTTTTGACCCCAAATTGAATTGGTCGTTTTGAGTGAGGAAGGTCAGGACGACGAAAGGCAAGCCATTTCCACATACGTCCTATGGCACAATTTCCAATGAGTAATATGAGAATTTCCATGCTTACAAGGTAAAGGGTTATCTCGTGAAAAGTATGACGACTGAAATGATATGAGGCATTCATTACATCTATCCCAAACACTAGAGGTTGTCCATTGCTTAACCCCTTTTGAACGGTGGTTTCATGTCATAACTCTGTCAGGAGCAACCCGACATTGAAGGCAATCTCAGAAATTCAAAGAATGAGTGGGATTTTCTTGCTCTCACTCGCATCAATCTTCAAGTATGTTTGTTGCACACAAATTCTATGTTAGCTCAAGTGCCTTAGGCATGATGAAGAGCATTTCATTTCTATACCCATATACACTCATCGTTTGCAAAACCCAATTTGAACGGCGAATTCATTTCTTGAAACCCGATTGGTGATCATCTTGAAAGGAAATTATTTCAGACAATCATCTGATGAACAAAATGCCTTGCGACAAGCTGAAACTTGAAAAGTTTGCCAGCACAATATGCAGGCAATTCAGATAAGACTCTTCCTTAAAAAAAAGAGAAAAAAGAAAAAAGAAAAGAAAAAGAGCGTGAATTGGGCCGTGAAAAAGAAAAGGCGAGAATGCCCACTCTCATCAAAAATGAAAAAGAAAAAGAAATAAACTCTCTCAAAGAATATACGGAAGGAAGGGAGGTCTCGATTGAATTCATTTAAAGTATGTTCCACAAAGAAAAATTATTTCGGGAGAACAAAGGGATAGAGGTGGATGATTTCCAATCTTATACACCTTTTGTTGAAAATAAGCCTTTCATTTCTAAGCCTACCCTGAGCCTACATTACAACCCTTACCAAAAGTCTCTTAAGATTAGGGCACTTGGGTTAATATAGGGTTTCAAATGCTTATGAATGTCGCTCGAAGAAGTGCGAGCAAGATTATTTTATCTCATTTCGCAGAGTTCCTGACTTGTAAGCTCAATGCAGCTGATGAAGATTTCATTTCACGGCTTAAATGACTCGCATGAATCCCCTTTGAATAGCCTTTGACCAAGCCTAAATTACAGTCCCTATAAAAGACCTCATGGATTGGTCTGGTCATACTAATTGCGAGAATACCCGAATCTTTGCCAGGCATGATGATGACAGCTTTGAGCGATCCTCTTACCCGCATCAACGGTCGAGTCTCAAAAGCCTTTTTCATGAGAAAGAGTGAAAAGTACCTTCTGACTGAAGTTCCTCATTCAAATTGATCAAAATAGTCAGAAAAGTCAAATAGGCTTCCTTATTGACAAATTCCCCAATGGAGCTTTATAATGCAAGCAAAAGCTCACAAATTTTTCTAGCATATGATGTTGCATTTACATTGACCTTATGCATGTCATCATTTTTCAAGAGAATGGACAAGTATGATACAATCAGTCTATCCATCATTCATTCATCACTCAGAAAATCCAGGTAAGTTTTCTGAACCCTTTTAAAGTTGACTTTTGTCACGCCCGGCGCCCCGGGCACGAGCGCGCGACTCCCTGCAAGCATAAACTCTCTCGAGATCCCAGGATTCACATAGGTCAAGAGATGTACCATATCGATAGCACGCGGAAGCGATAACATACAAACTCCTCCATACAATAATAAAAAGGGACCGGGATAACGAGAGTACCAATAGATACATAAACTCTATCCATGCTCGTACAAGAGCACGGGCAAGCTAAACATGCTGGTCGGTAGGGGTGGCACGGCTAGTACAAAAGAGGTCACCATCATCTCCAAAGGAAACAGGCATCGAGGTCACCATCAAAATATCAGACCAAAAAAAAAAAATAGAGACTCCTAAGTCGAGCTACTAGAGTTGTCACGCCCCGCGCCTTGGGGCCAAGCACGCGACTCCCTACAAGCAAACCAAGATATCTCTCGATATCTCAGGATCGCACATAAGTCGAGAGACGTGTTATATATAAACACGCAGAAGCGACAATGTAATAACTCTTCCGTACAAATATAAAGTGGGTCCTAGATAGTGAGAATACCATAATAAATAATATTTGAAAGTTCATACAAGAGTATAGCAACTAGATCCACTAGGGAGACGGGGTAACACAAAGAGGTCCATCACCCATCAAAGGAAACAGGCATCAGGGTCGGCGTCAAAAGTTGGACTAGAATACCAGGAGCTCCTAAGACGAACTGCTAGAGTCATCAGTCTCCTATGCCTCCTTCGTGGGCACATACTCCGAGAAGGTCTCCAAGCAAACCTCTACGGTGTCCTCCATGGTCTCGTCAACGGACGGCTCCACCAGGTCATCCTCTGTAGCATTGACCACTATGACCTCCTCAGTATCCTCCAAGGTCGAGGTCCTCTCAAGTTCGTTCTTCGAACCGGCAACTGACCCCTCAGCCTGCTCTAAATTCCGAATGGGACGACACCAACTATGGACGACACCAACTAGGGACGACTTCCTGGGGCACCTCAGTGGGCTTCAGCGGCCTTGTAGACATCTCCAACCTTCCGGAACCAGGCCTCATACCTATGAGGCTTCGAACTACTCCCACCCTCGTTTATCCAAACTACTGTACACTTTCTAACATAAATGGTTCCCTGCCCATCAGGAAACTCATCAAAATAGACAGACATCTCTTTGGGGTCTCCAAATCTAATAAGCCATATCCTCAGAACCTAGGATCTGTAAAAAAGGGATCCCACAATGGGGTGAGGTTTACATCTCAGTAAGGTGGATCTTAACCCTAGGTTAGGCCGACAGTCCACTGAGGCAGTCTTAAATACTAGCATTTCACACAAATAAATATGCGAGGCATTCAATTATCGATACAACACACAGATGTCAGGCATGTAGTCATGGCATCATAACACATCTAGATGATCATGCACAAATCGCCATGCCACATCACCACTTCCACCCTTCAGATTGCCTCATTCTCATGCCCGCGTTTAGAACGTCTTAGGCTCGGTCCGCGTAAACGCATCAGACCGTCATTGACAACCCGAGTAAACGCATCAGGTTTCAATGTTACTCTAGGCCAATGTCGACATATCACAACTCCATCCCACGTTGCAACCCATCAGGACTATGGCCTTATCAACCCCGCATCTCATACGCATCAGGGTGTCATACTACCCTAACCCCGCACCTCAGCGCCTCAGGTATTCCTCACACCAACTTGCGTCTCTTATGCCTCAGGGTGTTCCTCACACCACCCTACGTCTCATACACCTCAGGGTACTACCATGTCTCAGCCATACCAAAGTTTCAATTCAATTCACACACATAATGCAACATGCAACTCAAGCACAAATCATACACTTATGGCATGCAAGACGATCAATTGACATTCACACATGGTAGTCATTTCAAAACACAAATATTGACACACATTCAAATCCTCTATACCATCCTAAGACGCACAAAGAACAATCACATTAAAAACCCTTCAAGGATCACCCAAAAATTCACCCGACTCGCCCAATTGAGTCCAATCTTCCTGTCATAGGTTAAGGGTTCCCTTACCTCAAACTTAATGTCACAAAATCCTTCTCCCAAGCACCTCAAGAACTCAGTCCAAGCAGCCCAAGAACAATTTAGTCGTGTAACCTATTGAAATTTCATTCAACCGTCAATTTCTCTTGCCTAATCACCAATCCATGGACCACAAACCTTAATGACATGTCTCCCAACATCCTAGCATGTCTCATTGATGAATTTGATACTCAAATCCAACCATCAATAGTCCCCACAAAATCGGTATGCACAGAACCAAATCGGGCTATTTTCGGTTCTGTGTATATCGCAATTATCCAGCCCTTAAACTACCTCAAATCCACCATTTATTCACTAACCTACTTGCTAAATCTAAGGGTTTGGGAAGCTCACCGAATATTTGAGGCCGAGTCGTCATCGAAAACTCCTTGAATATCACCTATTTTCCTTAGTCCTCAAACCGGCAGTTCTGGCCCTTCGAACACAAGACCCATTTGGCCCTTCAAATTAATCCCAACTTTTTACCACAGATCACTCTATGAGTCCCCTATATCTCTAGAAATTTTAGTTGAAAAACTCTAAAGTTTCGGGGTCCTAAGAGTCCAGAAATGTAGCTTACCTCTGTTTGCGACGATTTTCGTCAACTCGCGGGAGATCGGTTGGCCGGAGCTCTTCGGTGGGTCAAACGACTTGCTTCCACTTCGAGGATATCGGCAAGAGGTCAAGCAAGGTGTGGATTGTTGGCTCGACAGCTAGAAGTCGCCGGAAAGGGTCGTCGGTGGCAGCGAGCAGAAGGGACAGAATCGATCGGGTAAACAGCAGTTCACGGTAGGATGAAGAAGAAGAAGGAGAAGGAATTTTTGGCCAAACGGGGGGGTGATGACTGGCCATGTAAGACAGAGAGAGAACTATATTCAACTTTCAAAAGTCAACAAGTTGAATGGTAGTTGAGAAAAGTACGTATGTCCACTCAAAACTTGATCTATTGACACATGTCCAATGTGTCAATCAAGCTAATCCAATGGCCAAGATCTTCTCTCATTTTTGACAGCCTTGGGGGTGCATTAAAGACCAAAATTCCCTCGTCCAATTATGTAAGTAAAGCTAGGGCTTGAGGGGCAAAATGGTAATTTTACCCCCGACGTCCGGAAGGTCGTTTAATTCTTCGATAAGGCGATGGCCAATCCAATTATGACGTTGGAATTCTTGATTCTCCATTTTCAATTTTCAAGACTCATTTCTAATCATTTTCTCTATCAAACGTGGTTCCAGCCTATACCGAATCGACGGGCGACTTTTGCAGACGTTACGCGTATCGACCTTGTGATTTATATCTTATTTAGGGCTCATCAATTTATGGCGACTTTGGTTGTCATGTAATTGTGAGGGTCTATCACTAGTTCTTGTGGTATCGATCGCCAACGTTCGATTTAGGAAAATTTTGCAAATTATACGTTGGTTAGGCGGCATCGCCCGCGCTCCAATCATAGAACACTAGCAATGCATTCCTTAATCGTTCTTAGATCGTCCTTTTATAGTTCTAAATGTCCCCTCGACAATCCTTATGGTCAAAGCGCCATCTCCCATTCGAGTTCTCTAGGTCCACGTACCTTGTCTCGCGTTAGCCTTTCCCTTTTGGTCAGTCTACTCAAATTGATCAGATTCGAGCAAGATATGACCGAAACACATCTCTAGATACACTTCTCATTAATGAGTCTGAAAATGACTAGGAATCAAAATGTCACAACTCTTCTTCCCTTACAAAAATTTCATCCCCGAAATTTACATCAACCTTAATTATTCAAACAAATGGGGGAGTTGTCGCCTCATCATCTCTTCATTTTCCTACGTGACGCCTTCGATTCCATGGTGCTCCCACACAACTTTGACCAGTGGAATCGTCTTATTCATAAGAATTTGCTCCTTCCGATCTTCGATCCTGATCGGCTTCTCCACGTTGGATACCCGGTCGTCCATTTCTATGACCTCGTAGTTCAGCACATGTGTCCGATCTTGTTCATATTTCCGCAGCAGTAACACGTGGAAGACATTATGCACTTGGGATAGATTACGCGGTAAGGCAAGCCTGTAGGCCAATCTACATACCTTGGGCTTAGTTTTCCCTTCTTTCGAAATCGTGATAATCCCCTCATCGGTGACACCTTCAGGAAAACATGGTCACCTACTTGAAACTCTAAAGGCTTACATCACTTGTCCGCATAACTCTTTTGACGACTCTGTGCCGTCTTCAGTCTATCTCGAATTATCCTTACCGCTTCCATAGATCGCTCTACCAACTCTAGGCCTGTGATACTTCTTTCTCCAACCTCATCCCAACAAATTGGGGTTCTGCAAGCCCTTCAATAAAGTGCTTCAAATGGTGCAATTTGGATGCTCTGCTGGTAGCTATTATTATACGCAAACTCCATCAAATGCAGCCGATCTTCCTATCCACCTTTAAATTCTATGACGCATGCTCGTAACATGTCCTCAAGCGTCTGAATCGTCCTCTCCGTCTGTCCGTCCATCCGTAGATGGCACGCCGTGCTAAACTGCAGCAGGGTTCCCAAGGCTTCTTGAAGGCTTTTCCAAAAGTTCGCTGTGAGCTTGGGGTTTCTATCTGAGGTAATTGTCACAGGTACTCCATGCAGCCTCACTATCTGCCTCATGTACAACTCGGCGTATCTATCCATTACGAAGTCCTTTCGCACCGGGATGAAGTGTGCGGACTTAGTCAATTTGTCCATGACTACCCATATAGAGTCATGACCTCTCTGGCTCCTCGGGAGTCCCATCACAAAGCCCATCGTTATATGCTCCCATTTCCATTCTGGTATTTTCAACGACTGTAATAATCCTCCAGACTTACAGTGCTGCGCTTTCACTTGCTAGCATGTCAAGTACTTTGCCACATACTTCGCTACATCCTCCTTCATCCCGTTCCACCAGTAGTGCTGGCGTAGATTCTGATACATCTTCGTACTTCCCGAGTGGATGCTATAATTGCTCCTGCGAGCCTTCGATAAAATCCTTTCCCCGAGTACTTCGTCCTTTGGCTCGCATAGACATCCTCGGAACCTCAAGATTCCGTCCTCCGATAGCTGGAACTCTGGTTTTCTCTTTGTCATGTCCATCTCCAGAATTTTCTGAATTTTTGGATCCGTAAACTATAAGGTCTTTATCCCTTTCTGGACCTCAGGTTCTACCCTCAATGTAGCCATCAAACTGGACAACTGGCAAACTTCCAATCTGAACTCAGAATCTCTTAAATCCTCGATCATCGACCAACCTTTTACTAACAGACAAGCGATGCTCGACTTCCGACTCAGCGCATCTACGACTCTGTTTGCCTTCCTAGTGTGATACAATATATCACAATCATAATCCTTGAGCAGCTCCATCCACCGATGCTACCTCATATTTAGTTCCTTCTAGGAAAACAGATACTTCAAGCTCTGGTGGTCGGTGTAAATCTGGAACTTCTCGCCACGCAGATAATGTCTCCAGATCTTCGGAGCAAAAATGATCGCTGCTAACTCTAGATCGTGAGTCGGGTCATTTAATGTAGTCTCATTTGTCGGGACGCGTAGGCCATTACTCTTCTATGCTACATTAACACATAGCCCAGTCCTTTCAGCAAGGTATCGCTGTATATTTCATAGCCTCTTGGTCTTGATGGAATCGTCAACACCGGTGTAGTCGTCAACTGATGTTTGAGTTCTTGGAAACTCTTTTCGCACTTATCTGTCCATTCAAACATTGTTTCCTTCTTTGTCAACCTCGTCAATGGGATGGCTATGGATGAAAACTTCTTCACAAAACGTCTGTAATACCCTGCCAATCCCAAGAAACTTCTGACTTCCGTGACCGTAGTGGTCCTATGCCAATTTGTTACAGCTTCAATCTTTGCAGGATCCACTGCGATTCCTTCTCCCGACACAACATGACCAAGAAACGCTACCTTATTCATCCAGAACTCGCATTCGCTCAAATTAGCGTATAGCGACAATTCTCTTAGGTCTGCAAGACAATCCTCAGGTGCTCCTCGTGTTCTGCATCACTCCCCGAGTAAATCGGGATGTCGTCAATAAAGACCATGACGAATCTATCCAGGAATTCCTTAAACACTGATGCATCAAATCCATAAATGCGGCTGGAGCATTGGTCAATCCAAAAGGCATCACTGTGAACTCATAATGACCATACCTCGTCCTAAAAGCAGTCTTAGGTATGTCTTCCTTCTTAATCCTCAACTGGTGATATCCGATCCTCAGGTCAATCTTTGAGAATACCGCCGCTCCTTGCAACTGATCAAACAGGTCGTCAATTCTTGGCAATGGGTACTTGTTCTTTACTATTACCTGGTTTAAATGCCTATAGTCAATGCATAAACGCAAAGACCCATCCTTCTTCCTTACGAGCAATACTGGCGCTCCCCACGACGAAGCACTCGGTCGGATAAATCCTTTATCCAATAGTTGTTGCATCTACACCTTTAACTCTTTCAGTTCTGATAGGGACATCCTATATGGTGCCTTCGAGATCGGCTCCGTTCCAGGAGTTAACTCGATCGCAAATTCTATCTCTTGCTTCGGTGGCAATCCTGGCAACTCTTGGGGAAAAATATCAAGGAACTCACGCACTACCGGAATACTCTCTAGTTTTGGTTCCTCAACAGTCGTGTCTACCACTGCAACTAAATACGCCTAACACCCTTCAGACATCAACTTTGTCACTTCAAGAGATGAGACTAAGGGAATCGAGATCCCTCATCGACTTCCCACGAATTCTAAACTAGGGTGACCTTCCGGGTAGAAACGAATTATTCTACTACCACAATCTACCACTGCCCCTTGTTTACCCAATCGGTCCATCCCTATGATCACATCAAAATCATACATGGGTAATACAACTAGATCAACACTCTCCTTACTCCCCCCAATCATAATTTCACAATCAGCACGGCCTAATGAAATCAATATATTATCCTTTAACGGAGTGGCAACATACAGAATTATACTCAACGGTCTTAACTTCATACCCACCAAATCAGCAAACTGAGCAGACACAAATGAATGCGTGGCACCAGGGTCAAACAATGCATATGTAGCTTGGTCACACAAGTAAACTGTACCTATGACCACCCCTAGCGCTTCCTCCGTCTCTCTGCGAGCTACTGCATATACCCTACCCTGAGCTGGGGGTCGATTTTGCTCGATCTGGGGAGTGGTAGCCGATGGTCCAGCCTACGATCTCTGTCCTTGAGGTCGACTCATCGGAGCTTGGTTCGGGGACGTCCTTATCTGGTGGCCCATCTGACCACACTTAAAACAAGCTCCAGTCCTTACCGGGGATGGCTCATTTCCACACCTTCAGCCATACAGACGGCAGCTCCAATTCGTGGGGTTCGGCGGCTTCACTATGTTTTTCCTTACTAGAGGTACAAAACGCCTATTGCCCGCCATCGGTCTCTTGCCCATCTGGTGGATGTCTCGAAATGAAGTAAACCGCGATCCTGATGCGGCATTCTTCTCCTTTAAATCCCTCTTGATCATCTGCCCCGCTCATAAATTTCCTTATAAGTCCTCAAGTTCAGGGCTATCATCTAACTGCGGAGTTCAGGCCTCAATTCGCCCCGAAATCTCTGTGCCTTCTCCTAGGGATCCTCTACAGATCGAGGTGCGTACCTTGATAGTCTGGAGAACTCGACCTCATACTGATCTACCATCAGCTAATTCTGACATAGCTGTAGAAATTCTACTTGCTTCATTTCCCTGGCCGTCTCTGAAAAGTATTTGTCATTGAACGTCGTCTTAAAGGCATCCCAGACCATGGCCGTTCCTTTAGGGAAAACTCCATTCTTGGTGGCAGCCCACCAATCGTTCGCTGTCCCTTCTAGTTGGTACACCGCCAATAATACTTTCTCTTTATCTGTGCACTTCAGCACTTCAAAGGCTTTTTCCAACTTCTCAATCCACCTGGGTGCTAGCTCCGGGTCTCTAGTCCCGTCGAACTGGGTTGGCTTCAGTTTTATGAATTGCTCCACCAGCTGACCCATCTGTTTGGCCACGACAATCTCCTCCTAGGCATTCACTGCCTCATTACTCTGGCCATGTTCACCCTGGTTCCATTGCCCCCGTTGTTGCCGTTGTTGACGTTGACGGCAGCTGTGGCGGCTCCTACTGCCTGGGCTATGGCAGCATCCCGATCCTGGGTATACCTATCAATGAGGTCGCCAATCCTCTCTAGCGCCCTCAGTACGCCATCCATCCTCGGGTCTTCTGCTACAGGCGGCCTCGAGCAAGAGGCTCCGCCTTTGGGTCTTCCAGATCTCCTAGATGGATTGCTCATCCTTATATTCTTCTACTGAGCCTAGTCCACCACAAATTCATCAAGGAGTTAGTATTCGTTCATTCATCCAAGTCCATGGCTACCAACTATGCCTTAACAAAAATAGTTATAATATAACAGCCCTCCATTCAACAAATTCCAGAGGCATTTCAACAAGTAGTCCAGGGTCATTCCTCAGTTCCGTTCACCCCAACGATTCACTACAACAAGCTATACTCATTCACTTAACAAGCCAAAATCCAGAAATGACTTTCAATACTGGGCAAAGAACTTAATCCTTATGCATTTCCACAACCCTGCCAAGGCTAAATGCCAACCATAAGTGCCAAGTCACATGTTATGCATCCCATGTCTTATCCTAACCAGTCTCCTAAGGCCTCGCTACCCGTCCTTGTCCCAACTTAATCCTCCTTATTACTCCAGTCCTCAATCAACTTTGAATCGATCTAACCTTGCTCTGATACCAAGCAAAAGGGGATGTCACGCCCTGAGCCTTTGGCCCGAGCACGCGACTCCCTGCAAGCAAACCAAGATATCTCTCGATGTCCCAAGATCCGTACATAAGTCGAGAGACGTGATATATATAAACACGCGGAAGCGACAACGTAATAACTTCTCCGTACAAATATAAAATGGGACCTGGATAGCGAGAATACCATAATACAAAATATTCGAAAGTTCATACAAGAGCATAGCAACTAGATCTACTAGGGAGACGGGGTAAAACAAAGAGGTCCATCACCTATCAAAAGAAACATGCATCAGGGTCGACAACAAAAGTCAGACTAGAATACCAGGAGCTCCTAAGATGAACTGCTGGAGTCATCAGTCTCCTCTGCCTCCTCCATGGGCACGTACTCCGAGAAGGTCTCCGAGCAAACCTCTACGGTGTCCTCCATGGTCTCGTCAGCGGACGGCTCCATCAGGTCATCTTCTGTAGCCTAGACCACTATGACCTCCTCAGTATCCTCCAAGGTCGAGGTCCTCTCAAGTCCGTTCCTCGAACCGACAATTGACCTCTCAGCCTGCTCTAAATCCCGGGTGGGATGACACCAACTAGGGACGACTTCCTGGGGCACCTCAGTGGGCTTCAGCGGCCTTGTAAAAATATCCCCAACCTTCCGAAACCAAGCCTCATACCTATGAGGTTTCCAGCTACTCCCACCCTCGTCTGCCCATACTACTGTACACTTTTTGACATAAATGGTTCCCTGCCCATCAGGGAACTCATCAAAATAGACAGACATCTCTTTGGGGTCTTCAAATCTGATTGGCCACATCCTCGGGACCTAGGATCTGTAAAAGGGGGTCCCACAACGCGGTGAGATTTACATCTCACTAAGGTGATCCTAATCCTAGGTTAAACCGACAGTCAACTAAGGTAGTCATAACTACTAGCATTTCACACAAATAAACATGCGAGGCATTCAATTATCGATACAACATACAAATGTCAGGCATGCAGTCATGGCATCATAACACATCCAGATGATCATGCACAAATCGCTATGCCACATCACCACTTGCACCCTTGAGACTACCTCATGCTCAAGCTTGCGTTTAGAATGTCTCAGGCTCGGTCCGCGTAAACGCATCAGACCGTCATTGACAACCCGCGTAAACACATCAGGTTTCAATGTTACTCCAGGCCAGTGTTGACATATTACAACTCTGTCCCGCGTTTCAATGCATTTGAACTATGACCTTTTCAACCCCGCGTCTCACACGCATCAGGGTGCCATACGACTCCAACCCCGCGCGTCAGCGCCTCAAGGTTTTCCACACATCACCCTGCGTCTCACACGCCTCAGAGTACCATCATGTCTCAGCCATGCCAAAGTTTCAATTCAATTCACACACATAATGCAATGTGCAACTCAAGCACAAATCATACACTTATGGCATTCAAGACGATCAATTGACATTCTCACATGGTAGTCATTTCAAAACACAAATATTGGCACACATTCAAATCCTCTATATCGTCCTAAGACGTACAAAGAACAATCACATTAAAAATCCTTCAAGGATCACCCAAAAATTCACTCGACTCGCCCAATTGAGTCCAATCTTCCAGTCATAGGTTTAGAGTTCCCTTACCTCAAGCTTAATGTCACAAAATCCTTCTCCCAAGCACCTCAAAAACTCGGTCCAAGCAACCCAAGAACAATTCAGCCGTGCAACCTATTGAAATTTCATTCAACTGTTAATTTCTCTTGCCCAATCACCAATACATGGACCATAAACCTTAATGACAAGTCTCCCAACATCCTAGCATGTCTCATTGATGAATTTGAGACTCAAATCCAACCATCAACACCACCCAAAAAATTGGTATGCACATAACCGAACCGACCTATTTTCGGTTATGTGTATATTGTAATTATCCAACCCTTAAACTACCTCAAATCCACCATTTATTCACTAACCTACTTGCTAACATGTAGATCTAAGGGTTTGGGAAGCTCACCGAAGATTTGAGGCCCAGTCGTCGCCGAAAACTCCTTGAATATCACCGGTTTCCCTTTGTCTTCAAACCGGCAATTCGACCTTTCAAACACAAGACCCATTTGGGGTCAAAACTCTATCAAATTAACCCCAAATTTTTACCACATATCACTCTATGATTCCCCTATATCTCCACAAAATTTGGCTGAAAAACTCCAAATTTTCGGGATCCTAAGAGGCCAGAAATGTAGCTTACCTCTGGTTACGACGATTTTCGTCGACCCGCGGGAGATCGACTGGCCGGAGCTCTTCGGTAGGTCAAACGACTTGCTTCCAATTCAAGGATGTCTGCAAGAGGTTGAGTAAGGTGTGGATGGTTGGCTCGGCGGCTAGAAGTCATCGAAGAGGGTCGGCGGTGGCAGCGAGCAGAAGGGACAGAATCGGTCGGGCAAACAGCAGTTCACGGTAGGATGAAGAAGAAGAAGAAGAAGGAATTTTCGGCTAAATGGGGGGGTGATGACCGGCCATGTAAGAGAGAGAGAGAGCTATATTCAACATTCAAAAGTCAACAAGTTGAATGGTAGTTGGGGAAAGTAGGTATGTCCACTCAAAACTTGATCTATTGACACATATCCAATGTGTCAATCAAGCTAATCCAATGGTCAAGATCTTCTCTCATTTTTGGCAGCCTTGGGGGTGAATTAAAGACCAAAATGCCCACGTCCAATTATGTACATAAGGCTAGGGCTTGAGGGGCAAAATGGTAATTTTACCCCTTTTCAATTTTCAAGACTCGTTTCTGATCGTTTTCTCTATCAGACGTGGCTCCAGCCTATCCCGAACCAACGGGCCACTTTTGCAGATGTTACGCGTATCGACCCTATGATTTGTATCACATTTAGGGCTCGTTAATTCTTGACAACTTTGGTTGTCATGTAATTGAGAGGGTCTATCACTAGTTCCTATGGTCACGATCATCAACGCTCGATTTAGGAAAATTTTACAAATTATACGTTGGTTAGGCGGCATCACCCGTGTTCCAATCGTAAAATGCTAGCAATGCATTCCTTAATCATTCTTAGATCGGCCTTTTGTGGTTCTAAATGTCCCATCGACATTCCTTATGGTCAAAGCGCCATCTCCCATTCGAGTTCCTTAGGTCCACGTACTTTGTCTCACGTTAGCCTTTCCCTTTTGGTCAGTCTACTTAAATTGATCATATTCGAGCGAGATATGACTGAAACACATCGCTAGATACACTTCTCATTAATGAGTCTGAAAATGACTGGGAAATTAGAATGTCACAATAGTCGTCAGTCTCCTCAGTATCCTCAGACGGCTCGTACTCCGAGAGTGTCTCAGAGCAAACCTCTACAGTGTCCTCGAGCATCTCATCAGCTAACGGCTTCACCTGGTCGTCCTCGGTAGCCTCGATCTCGATGACCTCGTTTGTGTCCTCCAAGGTCGGGGTCCTCTCAAGAACGTTCCTTGAGCCAGCTACTGACCCCTCGGCCTCCATCGAATCCCAAGCGGGATGACACCAACTAGGAACTACCCCACGGGGTATCTCAGTGGGCTTTAGTGGCCCCGTAGAAACCTCTCCTACCTTTCGAAACTAGGCCTCGTATCTATGAGGCTTCCAATTGCTGCCACCATCGTCGACCCAAACTATAGAACATTTCCTAACATACACGGTTCCCTGTCCATCCGGGAACTCCTCAAAATACACCGACATCTCTTTCAAGTCACCAAATCTGATTGGCCATATTCTCACGGCCTAGAATCTGAAAAAAATGGGGTCCCACAATAGGGTGAGATTTACATCTCAGTGAGGTAGATCCTAGCTCTAGGTTAGGTTGACCGTATACTCAAGCGAATGCAATCAAGGACATAACACACATGCAATCAAACAAGGCATTCAACAGTCATTAGATAACATACGGGTACAAACAAGTGTCAGGCATGCAATTATGGCACCATATCACATCATTGGAATCAAACACACATTACCATGCCAAATCACACTCTCCACCCTTCCAATCTTCCTCATTTTCACGTCCGCGTTTAGAATGCCTCAGGCTTGGTCCGCGTAAATATGGCTTAGACATCATATTGACAAACCCGCGTAAACGCATCAGGTTTTCAATTTCAATCCAGGCCTATGTCGACACATCTCAGACTCCATCTCGCGTTTCAACACATCAGGACCATGACCATCTCCACCCCGCGTCTCGTATGCCTCAGGGTATCGTTCAACTCAAATCCTGCGCCTCCGCGCCTTAGGGTATCCATCCATACAACCTCGCGTCTCAACGCCTCAGGGTGTCATAATTTCTCAGACATGCTAAATGCTCATTTCAATTCGTAACACATGATCAATTGCAAATTCATTAAACAAGCAACACATCAATGGCAAGCGAGCCAATTAAATTAGACATTCAAATGCGACAATCATTTCATGACACAAGTATCGTCAAGCACTTAAGCCCTATATGTCTCTCAAGGAGGCACAATTGATAATCACTCATAAATTTCCAAGAAACAATCTAATACACACTCAATTTTTCCAATTGAGTCCAATCCTCCTAGCCAAGATTTAGAAACTCCTTACCTCAAGCTTAAATCAACACAAATATCCTTCCAAGCACTTCAATGGTTCGGTCTAATTAGCCCGAGGACGAGTAAATCACGCAACCTAAGGAAATTCATCCAATTCGTCAATTTTCTCGTCCAATTCGTCAATTCACTAAGCATACACCTCATTGGCGCATCAATTGACATCCTCATACATCTCAATAATGAATTTGGAACTCAATTCCATCACCAACAGCCCCCCACAGATTCGGTATACACAGAACCGAAACATGGCATTTTCGGTTCTGTGTATATCTCAACCAACCAGCCCTTAAACTAACTTAAATCCTCAATTTATCCACTAATCTACTTGCTAATACGTAGTTCTAGGGTTTAGAGAGCCTTACCAAAAATTTGCAGCCAAGGCGACGCCGGAAAGTTCTCGAACGTCGCCGGTTCTTCCGAGTCCTCAATCGGCCAGTTTTTATCCTTCAAATACAAGACCCATTTGAGGTCAAAACTCCATCAAACTCATCCAAAATTTTTACCGCAGCTCATTCTACATGTCCTCTAAATGTCCACAAAATTTGACTGAAATATTAAAAGGTTTCAGGGTCCTACGGAGTTTAAACAGTGGCTTACCTCCAGATGCGACGGTTTCGTCGACTTCCGGGAGAATGGCCGGCCGGAACTCCTCAGTGCGTCCAATGACTTGATTCCACCTTGAGGTTGTCAGCAAGAGGATGAGGAAGGTGCTGGTGGTTGGCTCGGCTATTGGGAGTTGCCGGAAGTGGCGGTCGACGGCGGCGAACAGGCGAATTGTGGCTGGTCGGCTGGAGCTTCTCGGCATGAAGGGAAGAAGAAGAAGAAGAAGAAGAAGAAGATGATGATGATGATCGGCAGATTAGAGGGGGGTTCAGCTGAAGAGAGAGAGAGAAGGTGAGATATATACACAAATGGCTTTGTAAACTTGGTTGAATGGTTGGTTAAAAGTGCCCCCATCCACATCAATGCCTAATCCTTTGACACTTGTCCATGTGTCAATCATTGTTCATCCAATGGCTCTCAATTTCTCCAATTTTCGGCAGCTATGGAGGGGTATCAATGACCAAAATGCCATTGCCCAATTATAAATGCAAGGCTAAGGGTTGAGGGGCAAAATGATAATTTTACCCTCGACGTTCGGAACGTTGTTTTTCTGATCCCAAATTTCTTCGATAAGGCGACGGCCAATCCAATTGTAATGTTGGAATAATTGATTCTCCATTTTTAAATTTCGAAACTCGTTTCTAAATCATTTCTCTATCAGACGTGATTTCAGCCTATCTCAAATTGACTGGGTGCTTTTGCAGACGTTATGCGTATCGACCTGTGATTCATATCACATTTAGGGCTCGTCAATTCGTGGCGACTTTGGTTGTCATGTAATTGTGAGGGTCTATTACTAGTTTCGATGGTCTCGATCGTCACTGTTCGATTTTGAAAAATTTTGTAAATTATACATTGATTAAGCAGCATCACACGCGCTCCAATCGTATAACGCTAGCAATGCATTCCTTAATCATTCTTAGATCAGCCTTTTTATGGCTCTAAATATTCCCTCGACAATCCTTATGGTCAAAGTGCCATTTTCTTTTCGAGTTCCCTAGGTCCACGTACTTTCCCTCGCTTTAGCCTTTCCCTTTTGGTCAGTCAACTCAAGATTGATAAGATCCGAGCGAGATACGACTGAAATACATCGTTAGATACATTCTCATCAATGAGTCTCGAAGTGACAGGAAAAATTAGAATGTCACAACTCTTCCCCCCTTACAAAATTTTCTTCCTCGAAATTTACAATAAACCCGTTACTCAAATAAATTGGGGTATTGACGCCTCATCATTTCCTTGCTTTCCCACGTAGCACCTTCGATTCCATGGTGCTCCCAAACAACTTTGACCAATGAAATCGTCTTATTCCTTAGAGTTTGCTCCTTTCGATCTTCGATCCTGACTGGCTTTTCTACTTAGGATACTCTATCATCCACTTCTATGGCTTCGTAATCCAATACGTGCGTCGGGTCTGGTTCATACTTCCGCAGCATTGATACATGAAAGACGTTGTGCACTTGGGATAAATTAGGCGGTAAGGCAAGCCTGTAGGCTAAGGTCCCAATTCGTTCCAGAATTTCAAATGGACCTACGTATCTTGGACTTAGTTTTCCTTTCTTCCCAAATCGAGATAATCCTCTCATCGGCAACGCCTTAAGGAAAACATGATCGCCTACTTGAAACTCCTAAGGCTTACGTCGTTTGTTTGCATAACTTTTCCAACGACTCTGTGTCGTCTTTAGCCTATCCCGAATTATCTTCACCGCTTCCACCAATTGCTCTATCAGCTCTGGGCCTGTGATACTTCTTTCTCCAACCTCATCCTAGCAAATCGAGGTTCTGCAAGCTCTTCTGTAAAGCACTTCAAATGGCGCCATTCGAATGCTCTGCTGATAGCTGTTATTATATGCAAATTCTACCAAATGCAGCTGATCCTCCCATCCACCTTTGAAGTCTATCACACACGCTCGTAACATATCCTCGAGCGTCTGAATCGTCCTCTCCGATTGTCCATCTGTTTGTGGGTGGTATGCCGTACTAAATTGCACTCGAGTTCCCATCGCATCTTAAAGACTTTTCTAGAAATTCACTGTGAACTTGGGATCTCTGTCCGATGCAATTGTCACAGGTACTCCATGTAGTCTCACTATCTACCTCATGTACAATTCGGCATGTCTGTCCATTGCGAAATCCTTTCGTATAGGGATGAAGTGTGCAGACTTGGTCAACCTGTCCACGACTACCCAAATAGAATCGTGGCCTCTCTGGCTCCTTGGGAGTCCCATCACAAAATTCATTATTACGTTCTCCCATTTCCATTTAGGAATCTCTAACGGTTGTAATAGTCCACCAGGCTTATAGTGTTGTGCCTTCACCTGCTGGCATGTCAAGCACTTTGCCACGTGTTTGGCTACGTCCACTTTCATCCCGTTCCACCAGTAGTGTTGACGTATGTGACATTCTGATTTTCCCGTCATTTTCAGATTCATTAATGAGAAGTGTATCTAGCGATGTGTTTCAGTCATATCTCGCTCGAATCTGATCAATTTGAGTTGACTGACCAAAGGGGAAGGGCTAACACGAGACAAGATACATGGACCTAGGGAACTCGAATAAGAAATGACGCTTTGACCATAAGGATTGCCGAGGGGACATTTAGAACCATAAAAGGCCGATCTAAGAACGATTAAGGGATGCATTGCTAGCGTTCTACGATTGGAGCGCGGGTGATGTCGCTTAACCAACGTATAATTTGTAAAAATTTTCTAAATCGAACGGTGACGATCGAGAACATCGAAACTAGTGATAGACCCTCACAATTACATGACAACCAAAGTCGTCATGAATTGATGAGCCCTAAATGTGATATGAATCACAGGGTCGATACGTGTGACGTCTGCAAAAGCCGTCCATCGGTTCGGGATAGGCTGAGACCACGTTTGATAGAGAAAACGATTAGAAACAAGTCTTGAAATTTGAAAATGGAGAATCAATAATTCCAACATCAGGATTGGAATGGCCATTGCCTTACCGAAGAATATTGGGATGAGAAAGAGACGTTTCGGACATCGGGGGTAAAATTATCATTTTGCCCCTCAAGATCTAGCCTTACTTATATAATTGGATGAGGGCATTTTGGTCTTTAACCCACCCCTATAGCCACCGAAAATTTGAGAGAATGAGGACCATTGGATGACCTTGAATGACACATTGGACATGTGTCAATGGATGAGGCCTTGAGTGGACATATCCACTTTTCAACTACCATTCAACTCTTGTTGACTTTTGAAAATTTGCATATAGCTCTCTCTCTCTCTCTCTCTCACCCCTCACTTGGCCGAAGCCCTCATTTTCCCTCTGCAAATTTATTTTTCTTCTTTTTCTTTTCCTTGCTGTCGTGGAGCTCTATCCGACCGGTTTCTGTCCGCCGGTTCGCAGCCGCTAATGGCCACCTCTGACGACTCCCAGCCGCCGAGCCGACCACCCACTCCTTGCTTGACCTCTTACCGACGTCCTCGAAGTGGAATCAAGTCGTTTGACCCATCGAGGAGCTCCGACCAGCTGATCTCCCGAAGGTCAATGGAAATCGTCGCAACCAGAGGTAAGCCATGTTTTTAGCCTCTTAGGACCTCGAAACCTTAGAGTTTTTCAACTAAATTTTGTGGACATCTAGGGGACTCATAGGTTGAGCTGTGGTAAAAATTTGAGGTTAATTTGATGGATTTTTGACCTCAAACGGGTCTTGTGTTTAAAGGGCCAGAACTGCCAGTTTGAGGACTTGGGGAAAATAGTGACATTCAAGGAGTTTTCGGCGACGACTTGGCCCCAAATCTTCGGTGAGCTTTCTAAACCCTTAGATATACATGTTATCAAGTAGATTAGTAAATAAATTGAGGATTTGAGGTAGTTTAAGGGCTGGTTAAATGAGGTATACACAAAATCAAAAATTCCCCGGTTCGGTTCTGTGCATACCGGTTCTGTGGGGGCTGTTGATGGTTGGAATTGAGTCTCAAATTCATCATTGAGACATGCTAGGATGTTGAAGAACATGTCAATGAGGTTTTTATTCCATGGATTGGGCAATTGAGCAATAAAAATTAACGATTGGATGGATTTCAATAGATTGCGCGAGTGAGTTATCCTAGGGTTGCTTGGGCCGAATTCTTGAGGCTCTTGGGAGAAGGATTTTGTGGCATTAACCTTGAGGTAAGGGAATCCTAGAACTATGATAGGAAGATTAGACTCAATTGGGCGAGTCGGGTGAAATTTTGATTGATTCTTGAGAGACTTTAATGTGATTGCTCATTGTGCGTCCTAGAATGGTATAGAGGACTTGAATATGTGCCAATGCTTGTATCTTGTATTGACTACCATGTTTGAATGTCAATTGAGTCGTCTTGTATGCCATAAGTGTATTATTTGTGCATGGGTTTGCACTTGGCCTTGTGTGCATGAATTGAATTGAGATTATGGCATGTCTGAGACGTGATAAGACCCTGAGGCGTATGAGACGCGGGGTAGTGTGATGAATGCCCTGAGGCACTGAGGCGCGGGGTTGGAATTGAATGGCACCCTGAGGCATATGAGATGCGAGGTTGAGAAGGCCATAGTCCTGATGCGTTGAAACGCAGGACGAAGTTGTGGTGTGTTGACACGGGCCTGGAGTGACATTGAAAACTTGATGCGTTTACACGAGTTTGTCAATGAGACGATCTGATGCGTTTACGTGGATCGAGCCTGAGGCATTCTAAACGTAGGCATGAGATTGAGGTAGGCTGGAAGGGTGGAACTGGTGATGTGACCTGGCGAGGTGTGCATGACCATATTAATGTGTTATGATGCCATGACTGCATGCCTGATATCTGTGTGTTGTTATTGATAATTGAATGCCTCATATATTTATTTGCATGAAATGCTGGTGTTTATGACTGCCTAAGTGGACTGTCAGCCTAACCTAGGGTTAGGACCCACCTTACTGAGATATATATCTCACCCTATTGTGGAACCCCCTTTTTACAGATCCTAGGTCCTGAAGATGTGGCCTATCAGATTTGGCGACCCCAAGGAGATGTCTGTCTATTTTGATGAGTTCCCTGATGAGCAGGGGACTATTTATGTTAGGAAATGTACAGTAGTATGGGTAGATGAGGGTGGTAGTAGTTGGAAGCCTCATAGGTGTGAGGCCTGGTTCCGAAAGGTGGGGGATGCATCTACAGGACCGTTGAAGCCCACTGAGGTGCCTCAGGAAGTGATCCCTAGTTGGTACCACCCTACCCGGGGTTTAGAGGAGGCTGAGGGGTCAGTCACCAGTTCGAGGAACAGACCTGAGAGGACCCCGACCATGGAGGACACTGAGGAGGTCATAGTAGTCGAGGCTTCTAAGGAGGACCTGGTGGAGTCGTTTATTAAGGAGACCATGGAGGATACTGTAGAGGTTTGCTTGGAGACTTTCTCGGAGTACGAGCTCACGGAAGAGGCAGAGAAGACAGATGACTCCAGCAGCTCGTCTTAGGAGCTCCTAGCATACTAGTCTGGCTTTTTTGCGGCAATGCTGATGCCTGTTTCTTTTTATGATGATGGACCTCTTTTGTACTTACCCCGTCTCCCCAGTGACTAGCGGATTTAGTTGCCATGCACTTGTATGAACATTTGGGTATTATGTATTGTTATGATTTTCGCTATCCAGCTCCCACTTTACGTTTGTACAGAGGAGTTCTAATGTCATCGCTTCCGCGTGCTTATTATGTGGTATGTCTCTCGAACCATGTTTGGATCCTAGGACCACTAGAGATATCTTGGTTTGCTTGTAGGGAGTTGTGTGCTCGTGCTTGGGGCGCGGGGTGTGACAACGTAAGTTCTAGTACATCTTCGTGCTTCTTGGGTGGATACTATAATTGCTTCTATGAGCCTTTGATAAAATCCTTTCCCTGAGCTCTTCGTCCTTTGGTACGCATAAACGCCCTCGAAATTTCAGAATTCCATCCTCTAATACTTGGAACTCTAGTTTCCTTTTTGTCGCGTCCATTTCCAGGATTTTCTGAATTTTCGGGTCCGTAGACCGCAAGGCTTTTATCCTTCCCTAGATATCAGGTTCTATTCTCAATGTGGCTATCAAACTGGATAGTTGACAGACTTCCAATCTGAATTTAGAATCCTTCAAATTTTCAAATAACGACCATCCTTTCACCAGTAACTAGGCAATACTCGACTTCCGACTGAGCACATCCGCGACTCTATTCGCTTTCCCAGGATGGTATAATATGTCGCAATCATAGTCCTTAAGTAGCTCCATTCATCGACGCTGTCTCATATTCAGTTCCTTCTGGGAAAATAAATACTTCAGGCTCTGGTGATCCGTATAAATATGAAACTTCTCACCACACAAATAATGTCTCCAGATCTTCAGAGCAAAGATGATTGCTGCCGATTCCAAATCGTGAGTCGGATAGTTCATCTCATGTGGTCTCAGTTGTCGGGACGCATAGGCAACCACTCTTCCATACAGCATTAGCACATAGCCTAGTCCCTTTAGCGAAGCATTGCTATATATCTCATAACCTCCAGGTCCAGACGGAATCGTCAATACCGGTGCGGCGTCAACTGATGTTTGAGCTCTTGGAAACTCTTTTCACACTTATCCGTTTATTCGAACTTCGTCTCTTTTTTAGTCAATCTCGTTAGTGGAATGGCTATGGATGAAAACTTCTTTACGAAACGTCTGTAATATCCTGCCAATCCCAAGAAACTTTGGACTTCCGTGACCGTAGTAGGCCTAGGCCAATTCATCACGGCTTCGATCTTCGTAGGATCCACCGCAATTCCTTCTCCAGATACCACATGGCCAAGAAATGCCACTTTGTTCAGCCAGAACTCGCATTTGCTAAAATTAGCGTAAAGCGAGTGCTCCCTTAAGGTCTTCAAAATAATCCTCAGATGCTCTTCGCGTTCCTCGTTACTCCTCGAGTAAATCAGGACATCATCGATAAGGACTATGACAAATCTATCAAAGAATTCCTTGAACAACTGATGCATCAAATCCATAAATACGGCTAGAGCATCGGTCAGTCCAAAAGCATCACAGTGAATTCGCAGTGACCATACCTTGTCCTAAAAGCGGTCTGAAGTATGTCTTCTTTCTTAATTCTCAGCTGGTGATACCCAGTCCTTAAGTCAATTTTAGAGAATACCGTAGCTCTTTGCAATTGATCAAATAAGTAATCAATTCTTGGTAGTGGGTACTTATTCTTCACTGTCACTTGATTCAATTGTCTATAGTCGTTGTATAGACGCAAGGACCCATCCTTTTTCCTTACAAACAACACCGGCGCTCCCCACGGTGAAGCAATCGGTTGAATAAATCCTTTATCCAGCAGTTCCTACATTTTCACCTTTAACTCCTTCAGTTCGGATAAGGACATCCTGTAGGGTGCCTTCGAGATCGCCTCCATTCCGGGAGCTAACTCCATCATGAATTCTATTTCTCGCTCTGGTGGCAACCTTATTAACTCTTGGAGAAAAATGTCAGGAAACTCATGCACTACCGGGATACTTTCTAGTTTAAGCTCCTCGGCAGTCGTGTCCATAACTGTGACTAAGTACGCCTGACATCCTTCAATCATCAACTTCATCACTTCAAAGGAACGAGACTAAAGGAATTGAGGTTCCTCCTCGACTTCCCACGAATTCGAAAGTAGGGCGACCTTCTGGATAGAAACAAATTATTCTACTACCACAATCCACTACCGCCCTCTGTTTACCTAACCAGTCCATTCTTATGATCACGTCAAAGTCATACATGGGCAACACGGCCAAGTCTATACTCTTCTTACTATCGCCAATTACGATTTTACAATCCACACAGCCAACAAAACCAGCACATTATCTTTCAACGAGGTGGCAACATGCAGAATCACACTCAACGGCTTTAAGTTCATATCAACCAAATCAGCAAACCGAGCAGACACAAACGAGTGTGATGCGCCAGGATCAAACAAAGCATACGCAGCTTGGTCACACAAATAAACCATACCTGTGACCGCGCTTGGCATTTCTTCTGCTTCCCTACGGGCTACGACATAAACTTTTCCCTAAGCTAGGGGTCGATTCTGATCAATTTGGGGAGTGGCAGTTGACGATCTAGCCTGTGGTCATTGCCCTTGGGGTCGATTCACTAGGGCTTGGTTCGGGCAATTCCTCATTTGATGGCCCATCTGACCACACTTAAAGCACGCTCCAGTTCTTGCCAGGCATGGTCCATTACCATGCTTTCTGCCACAGAGGCGACAACTCCAGTTCATAAGGTTTGGCGGCTTCACAATATTCTTTCTTATTGGAGGGACAAAGCGCCTATTGCCAATCACTAGTATTTTACCAATCTGGCGATTGTCTCTAAATGAATTAAACCGCGATCCAGATGAGGCATTCCTCTTCTTTAGGTCCTTCTCGATCATCTGTTCTCATTCATAGATATCCTTGTAGGTTCTCAAGTTCAAGGCTATCATCCAGCTGCGAAGCTCAGGCCTCAATCCATCCTGAATTCTCCATGCCTTCTCTAGGGGATCCTCTACCGATCGAGGTGCATACCTCGACAATCTGAAGAACTTAGCTTCGTACTGGTCCACGGTCAGCTGATTCTGACACAACAGTAAGAACTCCACTTGCTTCCTTTCCTGAGCTGTCTCCGATAAATACTTGTCATTGAATGCCGTAGTAAAGGTATTCCAGGTCAAGGCCGTTCTTTCTAGAAAGACTCCATTCTTGGTGGCAGCCCATCAATCATTTGCGGTCCTTTCCAATTGATACATCCCAGCAGTACCTTTTCCTCATCTGTACACCTCAGCACCCCAAAAGCCTTTTCCAATTTCTCGATCCATCTCAGTGCTAGTTCGGGATCTCCAGTCCCATCGAACTGGGTTGGCTTCAGCTTGATGAAATACTCGACCAGTTGGCCCATCTGCTTGGTCACAACAATTTCTTCCTAGGCATTCATTGCCTCATTGCCCTGGTCGTGATCACCATTATTCCCATTACCTCCATTATTGCCATTGTTGGCATTGACGGCAGCTATTGCAGCTTCTACGCTTGGGTTATGGCAACATCCCTATCTTGGGTCTGCCTGTCGATGAGGTCGCCAATCTTTTCGAGCGCCCTCAGTACTCCGTCCATTCTCGGGTCTTCTACTACAGGTGGCCTCGAACTAGAGGCTCCACTCATGGGCCTTCCAGGTCTCCTAGACGGGTTACTCATTCTCGTATGCTTTTACTGAGCCTGGACCACCACAATTTTATCAAGAAGTTAGTAACTCATTCATCCAACTAAGTCCAGAGCTACTAAACTATGCCTTAATAGGAACAGTCATAACACAACGACCTTCCACACAACCAATTCCAAAGGCACTTCAATAAGTTGTTCATGGCTATTCTCAATCCGGTTCACCCCAACGGTTCATCAAAACTAGCCATGCCCATTCACTTAGCAGGCCAAAATCCAGAAATGACTTCCAACGCTAAACATAGAACTTAATCTTCAATAATCACCATAATCCTGTCAAGACCAAATGCCAATCACATGCGCCAAGCCATATGCCATGCATCTCGTGCCTTATTCTAGTAAGTTTCCTAAGGTCTCGCTACCCATCCTTGTCTCATCTTAATCCTCCTTATTACTCCAATTCTCAATCAACTTTGGATCGAGCTGACCTTACTCTGATACCAAGTAAAGCGGAGATGTCACGCCCCGCGCCCCGGGCACGAGCGCGCGACTCCCTGCAACCATAAACTCTCTCGAGATCCCGAGATTCACATAGGTCGAGAGATGTACCATATCAATAGCACGTGAAAGCAATAATATACAAACTCCTCCGTACAATAATAAAAAGGGACCTGGGTAACGAGAGTACCAATAGATACAAAAACTTCTTCCATGTTCGTACAAGAGCACGGGCAAGCCAAACATGCTGGTCGGTAGGGGTGACCCGGCTAGTACAAAAGAGGGTCACATCATCTCCAAAAGAAATGGGTATCGAGGTCACCATTAAATATCAGACAAAAAAAAAATAGAGACTCCTAAGTCGAGCTACTAGAGTCGTCAGTCTCCTCAGTATCCTCAGACGGCTCGTACTCCAAGAGTGTCTCAGAGTAAACCTCTACAGTGTCCACCTGGTCGTCCTCAATAGCCTCGATCTCGATGACCTCGTCAGTGTCCTCCAGGGTTGGGGTCTTCTCAAGAACGTTTCTTGAGCCAGCTACTAATCCCTCGGCCTCCAACGAATCCTGAGCGGGATGACACCAACTAGGGACTACCCCACGGGGTATCTCAGTAGCTTCAGTGGCCCCGTAGAAACCTCTCATACCTTTCGAAATCAGGCCTCGTATCTATAAGGCTTCCAACTGCTGCCACCCTCGTCGACCCAAACTACGATACATTTTCTAACATACACGGTTCCCTGTCCGTCCAGGAACTCCTCAAAATACACCGACATCTCTTTCGGGTCACCAAATCTGATTGGCCACATTCTCACGGCCTAGGATATGAAAAAAATGGGGTCTCACAACGGGGTGAGATTTACATCTTAGTAAGGTGGGTCCTAACTCTAGGTTAGGTTGACCTTACACTCAGGCAAATGCAATTAAGGACATAACAAACATGCAATCAAACGAGGCATTCAACGGTTATTAGATAACATACGGGTACAAACGAGTGTCAAGCATGCAATTATGGCACCATATCACATCATTGGAATCAAACACACATGGCCATGCCAAATCACACTCTCCACCACCCTTCCAATCTTCCTCATTTTCATGCCCGCATTTAGAACGCCTCAGACCATCATATTGACAAACCCACGTAAACGCATAAGGTTTTCAATTTCACTCTAGGCCTGTGTCGATACATCTCAAACTCCATCCCGCGTTTCAACGCATCAGGACCATGGCCATCTCTACCCCGCGTCTCGTACGTCTCAGGGTATCGTTCAACTCAAACCCCGCGCCTCCGCGCCTTAGGGTATCCATCAATACAACCTCGCGTCTCAATGCCTCAGGGTGTCACAATTTCTCAGACATGCCAAATGCTCATTTCAATTCATAACACATGATCAATTACAAACTCATGCAACGAGCAACATATCAATGGCATGCGAGAAAATTATTTTCGACATTCAAATGTGACAATCATTTCATGACACAAGCATTGTCAAGCACTCAAGCCCTATATGTCTCTCAAGAATGCACAATGGATAATCACCCAAAAATTTCCAAAAAATAATCTAATTCACACTCAATTCCACCAATTGAGTCCAATCCTCCTAGCCAAGGTTTAGAAACTCCTTACCTAAAGCTTAAATCAACACAAATCTCCTTCCAAGCACTTTAATGGTTCAGTCCAATTAGCTCGAGGACAAGTCAATCTCGCAACCCAAGGAAATTCATCCAATTCGTCAATTTTCTCGTCCAATTCGTCAATTCACTAAACATACACCTCATTGACACATAAATTGACATCCTTATACAACTCAACAATGAATTTGGGACTCAATTCCATCACCAACAGCCCCCCACAGATTCGGTATGCACAGAATCGAAACAGGGCATTTTTGATTCTGTGTATATCTCAACCAATCAGCCTTTAAACTAACTTAAATCTTCAATTTATCCACTAATCTACTTGCTAATATGTAGTTCTAGGGTTTGGGGAGCCTCACTAAAAATTTGAAGCTAAGGTGACATCGGAAAATCCTCGAACGGCGCCGGTTCTTCCGAGTCTTCAACTGGTTAGCTTTTGTCCTTCAAACACAAGACCTATTTGTGGTCAAAACTTCATCAAATTCATCCAAACTTTTTACCACATCTCACTCTACATGTCCTCTAAATGTTCACAAATTCATCCAAACTTTTTACCACAGCTCACTCTACATGTCCTCTAAATGTTCACAAAATTTGGCCGAAAGATTCAAAGGTTTTGGGGTCCTACGGAGTCTAAACAATGGCTTACCTCCAGCTGCGATGGTTTTCGTTGACTTCCGGAAGAATGGCCGGTGGAACTCCTTAGTGGGTTAAATGACTTGATTCCACTTGGAGATTGTCGACAAGAGGATGAGGAATGTGCTGGTGGTCGGCTCAGCGGTTGGGAGTCGCCGAAAGTGGCGGTAAATGGCGGCGAACAGGGGGGCAGTAGCTGGTAAACTGGAGCTTCTCGACGTGAAGAGAAGAAGAAGAAGAAGATGACGATCGGCAGATTGGAGGGGGGTTCGGCTGAAGAGAGAGAGAGGGTGAGGTATATACACAAATAGCTTGGTCAACTTGATTGAATGGTAGGTTAAAAGTGCCCCCATCCACATCAATGCCTAGTCCTTTGACATTTGTCCATGTGTCAATCATTGTTTCATCCAATGGCTCTCAATTTCTCCAATTTTTGACAGTTGTGGAGGGGTATCAATGATCAAAATGCCCTTACCCAATTATAAATGCAAGGCTAAGGGTTGAGGGGCAAAATGGTAATTTTACCCTCGAAGTTCGGAACGTCATTTTTCTAATCCCAAATTTCTTCGATAAGGCAACGGCCAATCCAATTGTAATGTTGGAATCCTTGATTCTCCATTTTCAAATTTTGAGACTCGTTTCTGAATCATTTCTCTATCAGACCTGATTCCAGCCTATCTCAAACTGACGGGCGGCTTTTGCAGACGTTACGCGTATCGACCCTGTAATTCATATCACAATTAGGGCTCATCAATTCATGGCAACTTTGGTTATCATGTAATTGTGAGGGTCTATCACTAGTTCCGACGGTCTCTATCGCCACTGTTAGATTTTAGAAAATTTTGCAAATTATACATTGGTTAAGCGGCATCACCCGCGCTCCAATCGTATAACGTTAGCAATGCATTCCTTAATCGTTCTTAGATCGATCTTTTTATGGCTCTAAATATCCCCTCAACATTCCTGATGGTCAAAGTATCATTTCCTATTCGAGTTTCCTAGGTCCACGTATCTTGCCTTGCGTTAGCTTTTCCCTTTTGCTCAGTCAACTCAAAATTGATCAGATCCGAGCGAGATACGACTGAAATACATCGTTAGATACATTCTCATTAATGAGTCTCGAAGTGACAGGAAAAATCAGAATGTCACAACTTTAGTCGTACCTCCTTGTGGTCACATTGACAATTGTTCAAGCATCACACCATTTTGTATTCATACTGATCCAATTCAGATAATACATTATCTCGTATCTTGATACGATGACACTTGCTTGAGAATGTCACCAGAGATTATTTCTACCGCATCATGGTGAGCCGTTAAGGAGGTCCCAAGAGACAACTCTCGTCTTGATATGGTGAGACCTGCTTAAGAAGGTTGCGAGAGATTATTTTACCAACTTATGTTGACCCGTTAAGGAGGTCGCAAGAGACACCTCACAGACTCATGCTGACCCGCTGAGAAGGTCGCAAGAGACATTTTACCGCCTCATGGTAATCCGTTGAGGAGGTCCCAAGAGGCAACTCTCGTCTTTATATGGTGAGCCCTTCTAGAGAAGGTCATGAGAGATTCTTTTTACCGACTCATGGTGACCCATTGAGGAGGTCCCCAATAGACAAATGGCTAGCTTGAACCATAACTCGAGCACATTTTCAACCCTACACATATATTGCGCTGTTCCGCATCAAAGAGAAACATTCGGTAATGGATAAGGCCCCTAAAACCTAAGATCCACATGTGATCTTGGTTTCTTTTTCGATTTCACAATGTATGCGCCCTTGTGATTTCGAAAAAAATAAATGGCTAGCTCGAACCATAACTCGAGTACATTTTCAGACTCTACACAGATCTTGCGCAGTTTCGTGTCCGAAAGAAACTTCTAGCAATAGATGGGCTAGTACCTTAGTATCCTGACATCTTTGTTGAAAGCTTGGAAATTAAGGGAATCATCATCATATGAGGTATTTGGTAAAATAATTATTTTCATATGCGATCCATGTTCATGTTTCTCTAAAACATTGAAAAGAGAAATTTTAGCACATGTTATTTATGGTCTTGCATTTCATGCATCATTTCTCTTGTGTATTAGAAAATCGAATTTAAACTCCCACCAAGAAATCTCAACATCATTTGCATTTGCAAGATTTAGGTTTCAATTTTAGTCTTTGAGCGAAAACTCTGCGAGCTTCCACTCAAAGAGGGGCAGCTGTTGATGCCTAAATTTATGTTTTTAGGAAATTCATTTATTTCACGAAATGAGAGTTAATCATAATCCTTGCAAAAAAAAATTCTCATACATTGCATAAAAAAAGCCTTGGATATTCAGAAAATTTCAATCCTACGGTGGAGATCCCGCATCAAATCTCGATGGTCAAGATAGAATCCTAGAATATTACCATAATGCTCTCTATATATACAGCATTATGCTTAGGATTATTGTGGGGACGACATAATTTTTTGACACTGCAATCACTCTCTCTCCCACGACTTTTCTCTCTCTTTACTCTCACCGTTGACCACTCGTTATAGCCATGCACCGCCGCTATTCTGTCACTGCCACCACTCCAAAGCCAATGTCGTGCCACTCCCGTCCGACGCCTTGCCTCCTCTACCACTGCTGTTCTTCACTGCCGCCGTTGTTCTACTGCTGATCGATCGTTGTTGCGGCCGTTGCTTTTGCTTGCTGCTGCCACTCGATCTCTGCTACTGTCCAAGGCTAGTTTTCGCTACTGTAAAAGGCGGCCTTTGTTGCTGGTTTCGTACGGATTCCCTTGTAGGTTGAAAGGCATTTTTTTCGACAAGTTTTGTGTCAAAAGGAGGCTGTTCTAGGCAAACACTTCGGTGCGAAATTTTGAGTCTTGAAAATAAAATTCTTTGACTTTTTGATTGGAAATACATGTTAACTTGCTATTGGAATTTGAATAAATTGAATCTTTTCCATCAAGTTCATGCTAAAATCGAAAATCAAATCAATGGCATGTAAAAATATTCTAGTCTCGGTTAGATCCATTGTTGGGAACGAATTTTCACTTTAGGAGATTAAAAGATGACTTGCATGAGTTTCTTGTCACGTTTGCATACAAAGGATGACTTGCATGTTAGATAGTTTTTTCACTTTAGGAGATTAAAAGATGAATCTTTGAATATTCTAACATTGTTCTACATGATGCTGACATTAAACGAAGTGCAAATCTTTTTTTAGAAACTCAAGATAACGGCTTTTTTGGCCTAAATTGTTGAAACCTAATTTTTTGTAAGGAAAATCTCGGATTTAGTCAACCTGACCTATCACTTTTAGGTTTGATTGCTATCTCTGAAAAGCCAAATTTTAACTCGAGATGCGGAAATTTTTGGAAATTTCAAAAGGAAGATGGCAGTTGCGATTTTGCTATAAATATTGATTGACGGATTGCTATCTTGATTGATTTTTGCTATATTCTGAAGATCCCTAGAAACAATTTGTAAGATATGGTTTCCTACAAACCATGTCTAATTGATCTTTTTTAGTAAGATAAGGTTTCTTAGAAACCTTTTCTCATCAAGCTTTAAGCAAATAAAGTCAAGATAACGTAAATCTTCCAAAAAAATCCCTTAATGGTTGAAATTATAAAAAAAGGAAAGAGCAAAGATCACATTTATGCATATTTCATGCATATCTTTAGCATATCCAACCATATACCATGTTTTAGTGCATATCCATATCATATTTTCGAACATCACTCATTGCATTCCATATTTTCAAAATATCCTTGCATATCTTTAGACCATATTTTGTTTTATGCACATTTCATTTGCCAAAAAATGATAAAAGACAAAAAAATATATTCATCCATTGCCATGTCATTCATTAAATTTTGAAATTGCATATACACATGCATCATCATATTTTTCGAAAATCATATTATATCAGAGCATTTTGCATGTCTCATGATTTGCATGTTTATGTTGCATTATATCTTGCCACATCATTTTACATGTTATTAGCATGATGTTTAGGGCATCCATGCCAGGTTAGTCTAATTGCTTAGTTGATTTGCTTGAATTAAAAAATTGCATGCTACTTAGTCTAACTATAAGTTTTTGCATGCTATAACTAGTCCTTGCATGATTAGTTTAGTTAATTGCATATTTGCATTTTGTTACATTGAATTGCCTTGCATTGCCTCCTCTATCCATACCATTGCTTTTGTCTATGCCCATTCATGCATCACAATCACTCATGCATATTCATCTAAAAAGCGAAAACACAAAGAAACACTTCATTCAAATTTAAAGACCAATTCGATCTGAGCTGCCAATTAGGATATCTCATTGGAATTAAGGTACCGAAAGGGCATTAGTTTTAATTAACTAGTGTAACCACGTCCCCGAATTCACAATCTCTGGTTCATGGAAGTAAAATGGCTCACCCGCTGTTTTACTTAGATTTCTAATCAACCTACAAAAAATGATTAGTGGTGACTCCAAATCTAAATCATTTTCAATTAATTTAAGTTGCGATTTGGAATGGGCTTGGGAGAGTCCATATTAGGTTAGTTAATTCATCTAATTAACCTAATAATCCATTAACTTGAATTTTAGGTCCCGACAATCATTATTTTCTAGTGAAACAATGCGACTATTCACGAAGGATTCTGACGACCTTTGAAAGGTTGCATCTATTGAATCAACGGTTGTTTTCTAAGGCACTATTACAACCTTTCGAATGTTTATGTCTCTTCGAAAATAACTATCGATTCATACATGAAAAGGTATGATTGAATAAACTGTTGGACACGAAGAATTGCACGAGAATTAACTACTTTTCGGATGCGAAAAAGTGTGTTCGTTCTCATTATATATTTAAGCATTCAGTTAATTTTCAGAATCATTCTTCGACTTCATTCTTGCAATTTTTGTTTTTTCAAAACGAGAGAAATACAGTCACTATTCCAATTGTTTCCTAGAGAGACCCTAGAGAAATATCAGAATTGCTATCCGCTATTCTCATCGAGACCTTGTTGTATCCTGCAGGAAATTTGCCGGAAACCATTAGTAACGTTGTAGGGCGAATTAATCCTTAAAGAGAGTGATTAAACTCCTCAAAGTCTGATTCTATTGGTCATCCCTTTTTCAAAATTTATCAACAATTTGAAGGATTTAATTTTACAACAATGGAGTCAGAGGCGTTTGGGCAAAGTTCATGCATCTCCAAGGATGAGTTCGGCAACAACCATGTTTGCTGGAGGCATATAGGGATATATTGTTCAAGGCGTGAAATGCTGTGAACGCATATTAAAAGGTTGAGAGCACCACAAGAAGACTTGTGATAAATGAAAGTTCCTTCTGGGGATTCGGACGAAACGATGCGATTATTGAGACGCTTGTCTTCTTCGATGATGGTCATGTGGGCGTCGACCAAGATGACTAGTGTTGGCACGTGGTCGCAATGTTGTTACGGAGTTTCGGATGACGAGTCAAATTTCATAAGGCGGAAGGTCATGCCGGCTATTATTGCGCGGCGGCGCAAACATTGTCGCAGAAAGAAGATCCAAAGAAGGCAAGGCGAAAATCATACGAACGAAGGGAGCAAGTCGAAGCCTCTTCAAAATCGGTTAGTTTGTCCAGGGAAGCACAAATGATTGTTAGTTCTTTCTATACGTACTAGACTGATCATTAAACAAAAATCCATATTTGTGGTCTTCGATTATTCCATGATGATGTTGCGTGTTGGTCAGTCTTCCATTTGAATGATACAAAACACATGGAAAGAATTTGTGCTGTTGAGATGGTTCTTCTATTTAAAAAAAATATGACAGACCCAGCAACTCTAATGGCATGGGTTTCATGCCATCATTCCTAATCTTGCTAACGAGTGGGACCAAACAATTGGATAGGGGTAAGTTTCATTTGTTCTCGTTTGTATTGGGACAGGGAGGCTAGAAGAAATTATATCGTGCTCCATTCTCTATTATGGTTCTGATATTCGTTGACGATGACGAGGGATATGCTCGTTATAAAAAAAAAAATTGCGGATCATTTTCACCAGTTTCTCCGCCCTCATTGTCATTGCTCTTTCAGAAATCTATATGCCACATCAATTGATGACATCAGTATTTTCAACGTATCATTGGAATATATATCTTGGTTCTTTTGTGCATTAGTGCATGATATGTAGGTTAAAACCTTTGGTGTATGAGATTGCTGTTTTGGCATTGGAAATAAAATCATTGTCAAGCGAATGAGAGAGATTCTATACTGGCCTCTCCTTTTACGTGATTTCTCCTTCTTTGATGGGGAAACAATGGGTGATTTGACTAGAAAGCTTGGTGCGGATTGTCACTAAGTGTCAAACGTGTAATTGGCAATGAAATTAACCTGTTATTGCGCACTGCCCTTCAGGGTGCAGGTTCATTGATCTACTTTGGTACCAAGAGATTGCAGTACCCGATGTGCACGTTATTAGTCTTTGGTTCTAATAAGCATGCATTTCTTGTCAGTTGAGTAATTAATTGTAGCTTTTTGAAGCCAGATCTCTCCAAGTGGATGAAAGCACTTATTGATTATGCGAGAATTATTGTCAGTTGAGTAATTAATTGTAGCTTTTTGAAGCCAGATCTCTCCAAGTGGATGAAAGCACTTATTGATTATGCGAGAATTATTGAGCCTGGATGGAAGGTTAGTGGTTTTCTGGTTGATGATATGCTTATCTTTGGCATTAATATAACTAGAATCATTGAGACTAAGAATTATTTAACTTCCATATTCAAAATGAAATATTTCGGTAAAGTAGATACTATCTTGGGACCTAAAGTTGAAAAATAGTGAGGGTCACTCTTTGAACAAAAGTCATTAAGATTGAAAAGATGTTAAATGGAATTAAACATCTTGGTTTCAAAGAAATAATACTCCGTTTCATACCAATATGAAATTAAAGTATATTACCGGTAGAATAGTAGCACAAGTTGAATATGTGAATGTTATATGGTCTTTAATATATGTGATGCATTGTACTAGACCTCATATTATTTTTTTTCTGTATGAGTTGAGTAGATATATTAGAAATCCAAGAATAGAACATTTGAATGTGGCCACCAAATTTTCATAAGAGAACTAAAAGAAAAAAAAAATTACGGGATTGTTCTATAATAATTGCCCGGGTGTATTAAAAGGATACACCTATGCTAGTTGGATTACAAGAAATTTTCATAAGAGAACATTTGATGTGTTGTATCTTGGGCGAGCAAGAAACAAACATGCGTAACCCACTCAATGAAAGAATCATAATTCATTGCTTTAGCGGGAATTGAAAAAGAGGTTGGGTGGATTAGAAATTTACTGTTAGATATTAAATTATTGCCTAGTCATATGCCTCCTTTTTGTTCATTGTGATAATCAAGCGATTTTGATAAGAGCTCGTAGTAGCACTTATAATGAAATGTCTAGACTTATTAGCCTAAAGCATAAGTGCGTGAGACAATTAATTCAAGATGGTACCACAACAATTGTCTACTTAAGGTCACAAAAAAATATGAATGATCTCTTTACAAAGGCTTTATCAAGAGATGAGATAAATGTGATTTTAAAAGAAATTGGGTTGAAACCCTTATTTAAAATCACCAGTAATTGTAACCCGACCTAATACTAGCACATCACTAGTCATAAGGTTTAATGGGTAAAAACAAGTAACCGATAGTAATTGTTTAATGCTGATACTAGCCCGGACATGAGAAGTCAATATCGTCTAATACATTTAGAGGTTGAGTTATACTCTTAATGAAGTATAATACGTTTTAGTAACGTGTTCATTAGTAACAGAAATGCGTGAAAATACTTCACCTATATGGGCTTAGAAGTGGTGTCGCTTCTTACGAAAGTTAAAGTTGCTTTCTATAGAGCTCATGAAACAGGTACAAGCACAGAGCCATAATAGTGCTGAGTAAATATTAACTTCTCGCTGAAACAAGAATTTAGTATATGTGCAGTATGTCCGATTCTAGTACATAGAGTAACAAGTTTAAAGCCAAGCTACTTGTAACTTTGATGGAATTTTGAGATACTTGAACTAAATAAAGTTTTAACTCGAAAGAGACCTTTATGTATGTATATTAGTCTCATGGAAATGTTGGCTGTAATTTTCTAAGAATTTTTCTTTGTCATTTTTTTTTTACAAACAAAGTGGGGGATTGTTGGTAGTTTGTTTGTAAAAACAAACTAAGACGTGCCTTGTCCCACATCGAAATGATGGGAGTGTGCACGTGGACTAAATTTGGCACAAATCAACAATTACCATTAGTTTCTAGAGAAATAATGCGATTGTTCACGAAGGATTCTGACGACCTTTGAAAGGTTGCGTCTATTCAATCAACGGTTGTTTTCTAAGGCGCTATTACAATCTTTCGAATGTTTATGTCTCTTCGAAAATAACTTCTGATTCATACATGAAAGGGTATGATTGAATAAACTATTCGGACACAAAAAGTTGCATGAGAATTAACTTCTTTTCGGATGCGAAAAGGTGTGTTTATTCTCATTATATATTTAAGTGTTCTGTTCATTTTCAGAATCATTCTTCGACATCATTCTTTGACTTCATTCTTGCAATTTTCATTCTTTCAAAACAAGAGAAATACATCCAGTCTTCCAATTGTTTCCTAGAGAAACCCTGGAGAAATTTCAGAATTGCAATCTGCTATTCTCACCAAGACTTTGTTGTATCCTAGAGGAAATTTGCCGGAAACCGTTAGAAACGTTGTGGGGCGAATAAATCCTTAAAGAGAGTGATTACACGCCTCAAAGTTCGATTCTATTGTTCATCCCATTTTCAAAATTTTCCAACAGGAGGATAGCCAAGTACAAAAGCCATTGAAAGAGCTGAGAATGAGAAGAAAAAATGTGAAGAGGATGAATTGCTTTGTCATGGCATCTTTTCAACACACTACTTGATCGTCTATATGATTTATTCACTAAGATGAAATCTGCTGGAGAATTGAATTCAAATACGAGGCAGAGGAGCAAGGTATTAATTAATATTTGATTGCAAAATATGTTGATTTTAATTTTGATTGACTACAAACCCTTGTTGGAGCAAGTGTAGAAATTGCAAGTGTTTGTCAACAAAATTTGTTCCAATAAGATTACCATTTCAAAAATTTCAAGTTGGATCACTTATTGCAAAATTGCCTCTAAGTTGGAAAGATTGGGAAATATGTGTTGGAAATTTATGCCCATTAAGAGCCAAATTGATTAATTGCCATAATTATGATAATTAATTGGTGGACTAAATTGTTGATTGTATGGCAACATAATTCTTAGATCTGATCCTAGAATTATGCGTGTATATGTGTGTGCAATGCATAATCAAAGGATTAGATCCTTGGATTAAGGGTGTGCATTTGTGAGTAGGAAAATTTCAGATCTCTCTCTCTCTCTCTCATTTTTGCTTACTCCCACGGTGACCAAAAATTAAAGAACAAGAGAAAACTTCACTACGATATTGCTAGCACAATTAAGTGGTGATTACCACAACTTCGTTCTTCCGTTCGTCGTCGTGATTGGTAGTGTGTCTGAACTAGAGGTTCGATATTTATGGGGTTCAGGTAGAAGAACATCTGAACTAATTTGTTTTCAAGCACGTTACGAGAGGTAATCTTTTAACTCTATTCGTTTATTATGATCTTTGATTGAAACGCACGAACTACACTTCCGGAGATACATGCGTGAGCATTTATTATTTCCGCTGCATTTATATATTTTTATTTTGTCCATACGTGTTACGTGAATCCCAACAGTGGTATCAGAGCCAATCCTTAGGCGTTTTCATGCGTTTAATTGATTTTAGTTCGTAATGATTTTTTGTGATGCTAAGACCAATTTATTTTTAAAGAATTGTTCTTTTTACGTGCCCGATAGAAGTTGACAATTTTATGTGATAAAATTAATCAACGTAGCAAAATTTTGGACTAAATCAATTTTGAATCGAAAATTGGTAATGAGTTTTATATTACGTATGAATTCTGCAAAATGATTCGTGGCTGCGAATATAAGATCGAGAATCCTATTACCGTTTAAATTACATACGTGAAATTTGTTTTGCCGACGTTAATTTTTTGATACGACTTGCATTGCTCGATTATGAATTTGATTCAATGTAGAAATTTTTTGTGTGCCTTCCGAAGCCTTAAATTATGATTTTATTGCTCACGTGGAAGGGTGGTGATCATGAAAAAAACCCCTAATCAATGTGATTGATGAATGTATGAATGTATGGTGTTTATTGGTATTTTTTTTTGTAATTTTAAAATGGAGGCTGCGTGCTTCTTTTATTTTTCATGTAATTTTTATTTTTAGTGTAGTTAAGCATAGTCAATTGTTGATGTAAATGCTACGAATATTACGTAGAGGAACCATAAAGCTGGAGAGCTCTTTGAGCCCAGTTTTCGAAGAGTTTGAGGAACCAAGACTAAGCGAAGAGCGGATCTCCAATATTAAAATATTAAAATGGTTAAATGTGGTCTCATTGGCTCGAGACCCATTAAACCATAATTCCATGATCACCACGTAGGACAGTTGTTTATGCGATTGATGTGACATTTTGAATTTCGACCCTCTTGAGGCTATTGAATGGAAGGATATCGATTGATGCATTTCAGTTATAACTCGCTCGGAGTTGGCCACTCCCGAGTTAACTGACCAAAAGGGAAAGACTAACGCGGAGTCGGGTACGTGGACCTAGGGAATTTGAATGAGAAATCACATTTTGACCATAAGGATTGTCGAGGGAATATCTTGGGCCGGCAGAGATCGATCTAAGGACGATCATGAAATGTCTTACTAGAGTTATACGTTGGGATGCGGGTAATTCCACTTAACCAATGTGTAATTTGCGATAATTTCCTAAATCGAATTTCGATGATCAGGATCGAAGGAACGAACGATAAACCCTCACAATTACATGACAACCAAAGTTGTCACAGCTTAAGAATAATCCCAAGGTTGATACACGTAGCGTTTGCAAGAGTCACCCGTCAGTTTGAGATAAACTGGAATTGCAGTCGACGAGAGTTCGACATGAAATTGAACCTCGAGATTTGGGTATTGGACATTGAGGAATTCAAACATTTGAATTGAATTGGACGTCGCCTCATCGAAGGTGGTTTATAATGGAAAAATGAAAGTTCGAACGAAAAGTACAAAATGACCATTTTGCCCCTCAAGCTTTGGCATTGCCTTAAGAAATTTAGGTCATTTCCCCTCCTCTTTATGCTGCTGAAAATTGGATGAGGATGAGTCAAAGGAAGTCTAAGTCAATGAAGCAACCAATGGGAGGTTGCCAAGTGTCAACCAAAACATGCCTCATGCATTAAATGCCCATCAAATCAATCTTATCATTTTTGTAGCTCAATTATTTGGGTGAGAGCTTCATACCAACCCTCTTTGGCCATTCACCCCCTTCCCCTCACTTTCCTCTTCATTTTTCTTCTTCCTCTCCCTTTGGTGAATTGGCCGAACGGATTCCTCGCGGATAGGGAAACACTGGCTTACTGTTTTGGCCATAACTTTGTCATTCGAAATCGGATTGAGGTAACACTATCGTCATCTTAAATCTTATCATCTTACCGTTCCAAGAAGGTATTATGAGCTTAATTTGACCCAACCGTTTATCCCGTAGGTCTGTTTGAGTGGACAAAGGTCAAGATCTGACCCAATTTTGGAGAGGCTGCGTTTTTGGGGGCTTCTGGGCTCCACATTGCCTCACATTTTCGGTGAGTCTTCTAAACTCATAGTATAAGAGTTTATCAAGTTGAGATTGAGGATTTGTGGGAGTTAAAATGGATTTAATGGTTGAAATTGCATGTTGTTATACGGGGCAGAATCTGTCCCCTTGCAAACCGATTGGAACCGAGGCCCTTTGAGGCTTATTGAAGAGTTATCTTGCTGCAAAATTCATGGTGAGACATCTAAGAACATATATTGATGTGTTGACAAGGTGTGTGCATGATGAAATGGAGTATAGAGGTGAATTAAGGGTTGTTTGGTGTGATTGATATAGGACCGATTCTGTCCTGCTTGAGGACCGAGTGAACCGAGTCCTTTAGTGGTTCGTGGAAGCTTGGCCTTGCCATAAAATCCTTGGTAAGGCATCCTAGAACGTAATGCAATGTGTTGCCGAGGTGGTTACTTGATGGAATTAGGTTTGGGAGAGTTTTAGTGGTGGAATTGTGGATTTTCCTTAGGGCCGTACACTTGCTTCGCTTTGGCCGGTTGTGGACTGAGCTCGGAGGCTCTTTTTGAGTGGAAACTCTAACTCAATTGAAGAGGTAAGTGTTTTCTAAACCTTTATCCGAATGATAGGACACTACCGGATAGAGTGGTCGAGTGATTTGATTGCTTTATGAAAACTGTGCCTTGAATTGCCTGATTGAGTAGTGGATTCCATGGCTTGAATGGCATAGCATGATCATTGAACTGTAACATGTCTTGATGACATATTTGGCTATTGAGCCTTGATTGTTTAGTTGGATGAGATGCCTATGTTATGAATTGATTATAATGCTATTGTGACATTCTGATTTCCCAATCATTTTCAAACTCATTAATGAGAAGTATATCTAGCGATGTGTTTCAGCCATATCTCACTCGAATCTGATCAATTTGAGTAGATTGACCAAAAGGAAAAGGCTAACGCGAGACAAGGTACGTGGACCTAGGGAACTCGACTAGGAAATGGCGCTTTGACCATAAGGATTGTCGAGGGGACATATAGAATCATAAAAGGCTGATCTGAAAACGATTAAGGAATGCATTGCTAGCATTATACGATTGGAGCGCGGGTGATGCCGCTTAACCAATGTATAATTTGTAAAATTTTCCTAAATCGGACAGTGACGATCGAGACCATAACAACTAGTGATAGACCCTCACAATTACATGACAACCAAAGTCGCCACGAATTGACGAGCCCTAAATGTGATAAGAATTACAGGGTCGATACGCGAAACGTCTGCAAAAGTCGCCAATCGGTTCGGGATAGGCTGGAACCATGTCTAATAGAGAAAACGATCAGAAACGAGTCTTGAAAATTGAAAATAGAGAATCAAGAATTCCAACGTCATGTTTGGATTGGCCGTCGCCTTATCGAAGAATATTAGAATGAGAAAAACGACGTTCCAGACGTCGGGGGTAAAATTACCATTTTGCCTCTCAAGCTTTAACCTTGCTTATGCAATTAAAGGAGGGCATTTTGGTCTTTTGATCACCCTCAAGGCTGCCGAAAAAGAGAAAGGATTATAGCCATTGGATCACCTTGAATGACTCTTGAGACATGTGTCACTAGATTAGCTAAAGAGTAGTCATGTCCACTTTTACCCAACTACCATTCAACCCTTTGACTTTGAGGATTGAATATAGCTCTCTTCTCTCTCCTTGGCCGGCCATTCACTCTCCACCCTCACGGAAAGTTTCTTCTTCCTCTGTACTGCCGCTGGCCCAACAGCTTCTGCTCCTGTCGTTCGCTCGCTCCGACGACCCCTTCCGATGACCTTTAGCCGGCGAGCCGACCACCCACACCTTGCTCAACCTCTTGCCGACATCCTCGAAGTGAAAGAAAGTCGATTGACCCACCGAGGAGCTCCGGCCAGCCATTGTCCAGGAAGTCGACGGAAATTGTCGCAGCTGGAGGTAAGCTGCCGTTAGGACTCCGTAGGGCCTCTTAAAGTTTGAATTTTTTGGCCAAATTTTGTGGAGATCTAGGAAACTCGTTTAGTAATCTGTGGTAAAACTTTGAGGTTAATTTGATGGATTTTTTACCCCAAATGGGTCTTGTGATTGTTGGAAAGAAACTGTCGGTTTAAGGACTTGAGGAAACCGGCGACTTCCAAAGGGTTTCCGCTGACGACTTGGCCCCAAATCTTCGGTGAGCCTCTTAGACCCTTAGATATACATGTTAGCAAGTAGGTTAGTGAATAAATGGTGGATTTGGAGTAGTTTAAGGGCTAGATAATCTCGGTTTACACATAACTAAAAATAGCCCGGTTCGGTTCTATGTAAACCGATTCTGTGGAGGCTGTTATTGGTTGGTTTTGAGTCTCAAATTCATTAGTGGGACATGCTAGGATGTTGAGGATCATGTTAATAAGGTTAGTGGTTCATGGATGGGTGAATTGGACAAGAGAAATTGACAATTGATTGGAATTTCTTAGGTTGCACGGTGGGTTTATTCTTGGACCATTGAGACCGAATTGTTGAGGGCTTGAGGAGAGGATTTTTGTGGCATCAAGCTTGAGGTAAGGGAATCCTAAACCTAAGATAGGAAGATTGGACTTGATTGGATGAGTCGGGTAAATTTTTGGGTGATTCTTGAAGGGTTTCAATGTGATTGTCCATTGTACATCCTAGGAGGGTGTAGATGACCCAAATGTCTGATCATGCTTGTGCATTTGAGCGAATCATCGCATTTGAGTGTTGAATTTGAATGTTTTGCATGCCATAAGTGTATGATTAGTGCATGAGATTGCACATGGTCTTGTGTGTGTGAATTGATTCGAATTATGGCATGTTTGAGGCAAGATAAGACCTTGAGGCGTATGAGACACAGGATAGTGGGATGAATGGCCTGAGGCGCTGAGGCGCGGGGATGGAGTTGTGTGGCATCCTGATACGTATGAGACGCGGGGTTGAAAAGGCCACAATCCTGATGTGTTGAAACGCAAGACGGAGATGTGATGTGTCGACACTGGTCTGGAGTGACATTGAAACCTGATACGTTTACGCGGGTTGTCAATGACGGTCTAATGCGTTTACGCGGACCGAGCCTGATGCGTTTTAAATGTGAGCATGAGAATGAGGCGAGTGTGAAAGGTGGAAGTAGCGGTGAGACATGGCAATATGTGCATGATCTTAGTGATATGTTGTGATGCCAGGATTGCATGCCTGACATCTGTGTGTTGTCTCGACAATTGATTGTCTCTCATGTTTATTTGTATGAATTGCTGGTTTTTATGACTGCTTGAGTGGACGGTCGGCCTAACTTAGGGCTAGGACACCTTTACTGAGATGTAAATCTCACCCCGTTGGGGATCCCTTTTTACAGATCCTAGGCCTTGAAGATGTGTCCTATCTGTTTTGGTTACCCCAAGGAAATGACGGTCTATTTTGAGGAGTTCCCTGACGGGCAGGGAACTATTTATGCCGGGAAATGTATTGTGGTTTGGGTAGACGAGGGTAGTATTAGTTGGAAGCCTCACAAGTATGAAGCCCGGTTCAGGAAGGTCGGAGATGTGTATACTAGGCCGCTGAAGCCCAATGCGGTGCCCCAGGGAGTGATCCCTAGTTGGTGCCACCCCGCTCGGGACCTAGAGCAGGCTGAGGGGGTCAGTCGTCGGTTCGAGGAACGGACCTGAGAGGACTCCGACCCTAGAGAGCACGGAGGAGGAGGTCAAAGTGGTCGAGGCGACTGAGGAGGATCTAGAGGAGCCGTCTGCTGAGGAGACCATGGAGAACACCATCGAGGTTCGCTCGGAGACCTCCTCGAAGTACGAGCTCACGGAGGACGCAGAGGAGACCAAGGACTCTAGCAGCTCATCTTAGGGGCTCCCAACTTGCTAGTTGATCTTTTGACGACGATCCTGACCTTGTTTCTTATTAGATGTCGGTGATGGACCCTTTTGTGTACTTACCCCATCACCCCCTTGTTTTAGTGGATTTAGTGACCATGTGTCTGTACGAACTTATGGATTTTATGTATGATAGTATTCGTGCTATCCAAATCCCATTCTATTTTGTACGGAGGAGTTTTATTGTTGTTGCTTCCGTGTGCTATGTATATTATATGTCTCTCGACTTATGTATGGATCTTGGGACCACGAGAGATATTTGGTTTGCTTGCAGAGAGCCGCGTACTCGTGCTCGGGGCGCGAGGCGTGACATCCCCATCTGATTTGGTATCAGAGCAAGGTCAGCTCGACCCAAAGTTGATTGAGGACTGGAGTAATAAGGAGGATTAAGTTGGGACAAAGATGAGTAGCGAGACCTTAGAAGACTGGTTAGGATAAGACATAGGATGCATAGCATGTGACTCTGCACGGGTGATTGGACTTTGGCCGGTTAAATGAATAAGTATGGTTGGTTTTAGTGAACCATTGGAGTAAACGAAACTGAAGAATGGCCATGGGCTACTTGTTGAAATGTTTCAAGAGTTTGTTGTGTGGAAGACTGTTGTGTTATAACTGTTTCTGTTAAGGAATAGTTAGTAGCTCTGAATTTGGATGAATGAGTGAGTACTAACTCCTTGATGAACTTGTGGTGGACCAGGCTTTGTAGAAGAATATAAGGATGAGCAATCCATCTATAATATCTGGAAGGCCAAGAGGTGGAGCCTCTAGCACGAGGCCGCATGTAGCAGAAGATCCAAGGATGGATGGCTTAATGAGGACGCTAGAGAGGATTGGCGACCTCATTGACAGGTAGACCCAGGACAGGGATGCTGCCATAGCCCAGGCAGTAGGAGTTGCCATAGTTGCCGTTTACGTCAACAACGGCAACAACGGTGGCAATGGAAACCAGGATGAACAAGGCCAGGGTAATGAGGCAGTGAATGCCCAGGAGGAAATGGTCGTGGCCAGACAGCTAATGAAACAATTCATAAAGCTGAAGCCGACCCAGTTTGACGGGATTGGAGATTTCGAGCTAGCATCTAGGTGGATTGAGAAGTTGGAGAAAGATTTTGGAGTCCTGAGTGTACGGACGAAGAGAAGGTGCTGCTAACAGTGTACCAGCTGGAGGGTACGACAAACGATTGGTGGGCTGCCACCAAGCAAGGATTTTTCCCTGGAAGAATGGCCATGACCTGGGATGCCTTTAAGACAGCGTTCAATGACAAATACTTCTCGAAGATGGCTAGGGAAAGGAAACAGGTGGAATTCTTACAGCTACGTCAGAACCAGCTGATGGTGGACCAGTATGAGGCTGAGTTCTCCAGACTTTCGAGGTATGCACCTCGATCTGTAGAGGATCCTCAAGAGAAAGCACGGAGATTTCGAGACGGATTGAGGCCTAAGCTCCGCAGTCAAATGATAGCCCTAAACCTGAGGACTTATAAGGAAATATATGAGCGGGACCAGATGATAGAAAGAGACTTAAAGGAGAGGAATGCCGCTTCTAGATCGCGGTTTACCCCATTTCGAGATAACCGCCAGATGGGCAAGAGACCGATGGCGAGCAATAGGCATTTTGTACCTCTAGTAAGGAAAAACATCGTGAAGCCACCGAATCCCACGAACTGGAGCTGTCGTCTCTGTGGCAGGAGGCATGGAAATGGGCCATGCCCAATGAGGACTGGAGCTTGCTTTAAGTGTGGTCAGATGGGCCACCATATGAGGACGTGCCCGAATCAAGCTCCGATGAGTCGACTTCAAGGACAGATACCACAAGCTGGACTGTCCACTGCCACTCCTTAGATCGAGTAGAATCGACCACCGGCTTAGGGAAGGGTATATGCAGTAGCCCACGGAGAGGCGGAGGAAGCGCCAGGCGTGGTCACAGGTACGGTTTACTTGTGTGACCAAGTCGCATATGCATTGTTTGATCCTAATGCCACGCACTCATTTGTGTCTGCCTAATTTGCTGATTTGGTGGGTATGAAGTTAGAACCGTTGAGTATAATTCTGCATGCTGCCACGCCGTTAAAGAATAATATATTGGTTTCATTGGCTGTGCTGACTGTGAAATTGTGATTGGGGGGAGTAATGAGAGTATTGATCTAGCGGTATTGCCCATGTAAGATTTTGATGTGATCATAAGGATGGACTCGTTGGGTAAGCAGGGGGCAGTAGTGGATTGTGGTAGTAGAATAATCCGATTTTATCTGGACGGCCGCCCTAGCTTTGAATTTGAAGGATGTCGAGGAGGGATCTCGACTCCCTTAGTCTCATCTCTAGAAGTGATAAAGTTGATGTCTGAAGGGTGTCAGGCGTACTTAGTTGCGGTAATGGACACGACTGCCGTGGAGCCAAAACTAGAGAGTATCCCAGTAGTGCGTGAGTTCCCTAACGTTTTTCCCCAAGAGTTGCCAAGATTGCCACTGGAGCGAGAGATAGAATTCGTGATCGAGTTTGCTCTTGGAACGGAGCCGATTTCAAAGGCACTGTGACATTCTGATTTCCCAGTCATTTTCAGACTCATTAATGAGAAGTATATCTAGCGATGTGTTTCAGTCATATCTCGCTTAAATCTGTTCAATTTGAGTAGATTAACCAAAAGGGAAAGGCCAACGTGAGACCAGGTATGTGGACCTAGGGAATTCGAATAGGAAAATGGCGCTTTGATCATAAGGATTGTCGAGGGGACATTTAGAACCATAAAAGGCCGATCTAAGAACGATTAAGGAATATCTTGCTAGCGTTATACGATTAGAGCGCGGGTGATGCCGCTTAACCAACGTATAATTTGCAAAATTTTCCTAAATCGAACAGTGACGATTGAGATCATAGGAGCTAGTGATAGACCCTCACAATTACATGACAATCAAAGTCGCCACGAATTGACGAGCCCTAAATGTGATATGAATCACAGGGTCGATACGCGTAAAGTTTGCAAAAGCCGCCCGTCGATTCGGGATAGGCTGGAACCACGTCTGATAGAGAAAACAATCAGAAACGAGTCTTGAAAATTAAAAATGGAGAATCAAGAATTCCAACGTCATGTTTGGATTGGCCGTCGTCTTATCGAAGAATATTGGAACGAGAAAAACGACGTTCCGGATGTCGGGGGTAAAATTATCATTTTGTCAGTTAGAGCTTTAGCCTTGTTTATGTAATTGAAGGAGGGCATTTTGGTTTTTCAACCACCCCAAGAGCCACCGAAAATTGGGAGAGATTGTGGCCATTGGATCACCTTGATTGACACTTAGGACATGTGTCAATGGATTAGCTAAAGAGTGGTCATGTTCACTTTTTGCCAACTACCATTCAACCTTTGACTCTTGAGATTGAATATAGCTCTCTTCTCCCTCCTTGGCTGGCCAATCACCACCCCAAAGCACCGAGACTTCTTCTTCTTCTTCCTCTCCTTTCTGCCACTCGCCGACCGGTTTCTGTGCCGCCGTTCGCCCGTTCCGACGACCCCCTCCAGCTACCGCTAGACTCCGGCCAACCACAACCTCCTAGCTCAGCCTCTTGCCGATGTCCTCGAAGTAGAAGCGTGTCGATTGACGCATCGAAGAAATTCGGCCAGCCATTCTCCCGGAAGCCGACGGAAACCGACACAATCTGAGGTAGGCGATGTTTTTGACCTCTTAGTACCTCGAAACGTTGGAGTCTTGCGATCAAATTTTGTGGAGGTCCAAGGGACTTGTAGAGTGATCTGTGATAAAAAGTTGAGGTCAATTTGATGAAGTTTTTACCCCAAATGGGTCTTGTGATTGTTGAACAGAAATTGTCGATTTGCAGTCTTGAAGGAACCGGTGACTTTCGAAGGAATTTCGGCGACGACACGGCCTCAAATCTTCAATGAGCCCCTTAGACCCTTAGATAGACATGTTAGCATCTTAGGACGGTATAGAGGATGACATGTATGCTAATATTTGTGCTTGAATTGGCTACCTTGTTTTCACGTTGATTGAATCGTCTTGTATGCTACGGATGCATTGTTTATGCAAGAGTTGCATTTGGCCTTGTGTGCATGATTTATGATTGTGCCATGATGGAGACGAGGTGAGACCCTGATGCGTATGAGACGCGGGGTGATGTGATCGTTACCAAGAGGCGCTGAGGCATGGGGTTGGAGTTGTGTGGCGCCCTGATGCGTGTGAGATGCGGGGTTAAGATGGCCACGGTCCTTATGATATTCTGATTTCCAGTCAATTTCAGACTCTGTAATGGGAAGTTTATATGTATCAAGCAATGTGTTTCAGTTGTATTCCGCTCAAATCTGATCAATTTGAGTAGACTGATCAAAGGGGAAAGGCTAACGCGAGATGAGATACGTGGACCTAGACGACTTGGATAGGAAATGGCGCTTTGACCGTAAGGATTGTCGAGGGGATATTTAGAACCACCAAGAGGCCGATCTAAGAATGATTAAGGATTTCCTTGCGACTGTCGTACGATTGGAGCGCGGGTGATGCCGCTTAACCAACGTATGATTTGCGAAATTATCCTTAATCGGACGGTGACGATCGAGACCATAGGGACTAGTGATAAACCCTCACAATTACATGACAACCAAAGCTCCCATGAATTGACGAGCCTTAAACGTGATGTGAAGCACGGGGTCGATACGCGTAATGTCTGCAAAAGCCGCCTGTCAGTTCGGGATAGACTAGAATCACGTTTGATAGAGAAAACTATCAGAAATGAGTCCTGAAAAGTTTGAAATGGAAAATCAAGAATTCCAACATTATTTGGATTGGCCATCGCCCTATCGAAAAGTTCTGGAACGAGAAAAACGACGTTCTGAACGTCGGGGGTAAAATGACCGTTTTGCCCCTCAAGCCTAGAACTTTGCCTTTTCAATTGAAGAAAGGCAAATTGGTCTTTTAATTTTCCCCCTAGCTACCGAAAAAGAAGAGTAAAAGAGGGCCATTGGATCTCATTGGAAAAGACCAATGCCAAGTGTCACTAGATCAAACATCAAGTGGTCATATCCGACTTTTGCTCACCTAACATTCAACCCATTTGACCAAGCTTGGAGTATAACAATCTCTCTCTCTCTCTCTCTTCACCTCCCATTCGGCCGAACCACCCTCTCAACCACCGAGCGTCATCTTCTTCCTTCTCTTTCATTCTGCTCGTCGCCCGACCAGACTGGAGCCTCCTGTTCGCCGCCCATGACCGCCCATTCTGGCCACCAACCGACTACCGGCCGATCGCATCGACGAAGCTCTATGTCTTGCCGATGTCCTCGAATAAGAATCAAGTCGATTAGACCACCGAGGAGTCCCGAGCAGAGATTTTCCCGAGAGCCGACAGATTAGGACTCAATCTGAGGTAGGTCTGGTTCTTAGCCCTTTTGCTGGTCGAAATCTTAGAATCTGGGGCTTAAATTTTGTGGAGATCTAGTAGAGATGTGTAGGATTTTGTGGTGAAAATTGGACCTTGATTTGATAAGGTTTTGACCATGAACCAGCCTTGTACATTTTGCCCAGAATCTGCCGGTAATCTGACCTTGGGCGTTCCGGCGAGTTTCAACATGAATCCAGCGGCCATTTGACTCGAAACTCACAGTGAGCCTCCCAAATCCTTAGGTAGACATTCTAAGAGGTAGGATAGTGTATAAATGTTGGTTTTGGAGTAGATTAGGACCAGTTGGACCCGGCTAGCACAGAACTGAGTGGGACCAGTTCGGTGCCGGGCCAAACCGATTATGTTGAGGGCTGTGGATGATGATTTTGAGCTGCAATTTGATGTTTAAGATGTGATGAGGTGTTGAGGGTTAAGTTATGGATGATTGAGATTGATGGATTGAGGAATTGGGTACGAAAATTTGACGAATTGGTTGAAATTCTAGGTTGCGCGACAAGTCCGGGTGTGGACATTGGTTGGCCGAAACCTAGGTGGTCCAAGAAGAAGGAGATTTGCGTTGTCCAGTTAAAGGTAAGGGATTTCCTAAACTTAGGCTAGGGGGATTGGACTATATCGGGTGAGTCGAGAATTGAATGGATCGATTTATGAGCAATTTCAAACAAAGGATGGTTTTGCATATGTCCTAAGACATTATGGGATGATTGGGAGTGACATTGTCTATGCTTGAGTCGTTTACCATCTCTGGGTATCATGTGATTGTTTTGCATACCATAAGTGTTCACATTGTGTATGAGTGACACCTATCGTTGTATGGGAATTGAATTGAGATAATATGACATGAGCATGACATGGCAGGGCCTTGATGCGTATGAGACATGGGGCGGGAGTTGATATCCTGATGCGACAAGATCGCAGGGTTGAGATTGCCACTGTCCTGATGCGAACTATTCGCAAGACAGAGTATGAGTTAATGAGCTTTCCTTGGAGACTCATTGAGACCTTATGCGTTTACGCGGGTCACCGATGACGGTCTGATGCGTTTACGCGGATCGAGCCTGAGGCGACTAGTTCGCGGACTAGAGATTGAGGGAGGTGGAGATTGATGGATGTGGCGAAGGGACAGGCTGAGAGTGCATGTGCATCTGAGTGTGGCATGTCGTCATATTTGCATGTTTGTCTTCTGTATGCTGTGGTTTATTGATTCGTGCCTTGTATGCCTGTCTGTTTTCTGAGTTTGAAATTATTGAGGGGTACGGCTACCTGAGCGGACTATCAACCTGACCTGGGGTTAGGTTTTTCTTACTGAGATGTGTATCTCATCCCTTTTGGGGAACCCTTCTTTTACAGATCCTAGGCCCTAGGCATGTGGCCCATATGTTTTGGGGACCCCAAAGAGATGACAGCGTATTTTGACGAGTTTCCGGATAGGTAGGGGAACATATATGTAAGGAAGTGCATTGTTGTATGGGTGGATGAGAGTAAGCCAGATTGGAAGCCTCATAGGTTTGTGGCGTGGTTTAAGAAGGAAGGGGATGCACAGATTGGGCCGCTAAAGCTCCATGAGGTACCTCAAGGTGTCATACCCGATTGGTGCCAAACTACAGCAGAGCAGGAGTTACTAGAGGAGTCAGTAGTAGGGTCGATGAACGGACCTGAGAGGACACTGACCATGGAGTTCACCGAGTAGGAGGAGGAGGAGGAGGTCATAGTCCTGGAGGCGTCCGAGGGGGACCTTGCTGAGCCGTCACTGGAGGTGACCATGGAGGATTCTGTCGAGGTCCCGTCCGAGACGTTTTCTGAGTATGAGCCAACCGAGGACGCAGAGGATATGGGGGACTACAGCAGCTCATCCTAGGAGTCTCTAGTTGGTGGCCTGATCTTTTGATGATGACCCGACCCGGTTCCTGCTAGCTTAGTAAATAGTCTTTTCGTATGCTTACCCTATCGCCCTTTTGCCTAGCAGTTGAAGCAGTTAGTATCTGTATGATCAGTATGCTATGATCTATGAATGTTATTAAGCTATCCAGGTCCCACTTAATCTTTATATATTGTACGGGGATTTATGTTAGTAACGCTTCCGCATGCGTGATGTATTTATTATGTCTCTCGTGAACTTGTGATGGTTCTTGGGACCGCCGAGAGATTGTTGTTAGTTTGTTTGCAGAGATGTTCGCGTGTCTCGACGGGGTCGGGGCGTGACATCCCCGCTTGTTTTGGTATCAGAGTAAGGTCAGCTCGACACAAAGTTGGTTGAGGATTGGAGTAATAAGGAGGATTAAGTGGGGACAAGGACGGATAGCGAGACCATAGGAAACTGGTCAGGGTAAGGCATGGGGTGCCTAGCATGTGACTTGACACCTATGGATGGTGTTTGACCTTGGGAAGATTGTGGCAAGGCATGAGGAATTAAGTTCTCGGCTTAGGATTGAAGGTCATTTCTGGACCTTGGCTTGCTTGATGAATGAAAGTGATTGGTTTTAGTGAATCACTGGAGTGGATGGAAATGAGGAATGGCCATGGGCCATTGGTTAAAATGTTTCTGAAATTGATGTATGGAGTACTGTTGTTGTATAACTGTTTCTGTTAAGGAGTAGTTAGTAACTCTGGATTGGATGAATGAGTAAGTTACTAACTCATTGCTGAACTTGTGGTGGATCAGGTTCAGTAGAAAGAGACGAAGATGAGTAACCCATCTAGAAGATTTGGAAGACCGAGAGGCGGAGCCTCTAGCTCGAGGCCACCCGTAGCGGAGGACCCAAGAGTGGACGGTCTGCTGAGGGCAATGGAGGGGCTCAGAGACATGATAGATAGGTAGGCCCAGGACCGAGATGCTGCCATAGCCCAGGCAGTAGGAGCTGCCCTAGTTGCCGTCAATACCAACATTGGCAACGCTGGTGGAAGTGGAAGTCAGGGCGAGCCGAACCAGAGTAATGAAACGGTAAACCCTCAAGAGGAAATCGTTGTGGCCAGACAGATGGGCCAACTGGTGGAGCAGTTCATGAAACTAAAACCAATACAGTTTGATTGGATTGGAGATCCCGAGCTAGCGCCCAGATGGATAGAGAAGCTGGAGAAGGCTTTTGGGGTGCTGAGATGCACAGACGAGGAGAAGGTATTGCTGGCTGTGTACCAACTGGAGGGTACAGCCAATGATTGGTGGGCTGCCACCAAAGATGGAGTCTTCCCTAAAGGAGTAGCTCTGAATTGGAACGCTTTTAAGATGGCCTTTAATGATAAATATTTCTTAGAAACAGCTAGAAAAAGGAAGCAAGTGGAGTTCCTACAACTACGCCAAAACCAACTGACAATAGACCAGTACGAGGTTGAGTTTGCGAGGCTCTCGAGGTATGTACCTCGATCTGTGGAGGACCTTTTGGAGAAGGCAAGGAGATTCAGGGATGTTCTGAGACTCGAACTCCGTAGCCAGATGATCGCTCTAAATTTGAGGACTTACCAGGAGATATATGTGCGAGGCCAGATGATATAACGGGATTTGAGAGAAAGAAACACCCCAACTGGATCGCGGTTCCCACCATTCAGAGGCAATCGTCAGATGGGCAAGAGGCCGATGGCAGGCAACAGACGTTTTGTGTCGCCGGCAAGGAAGAATATAGTGAAACCGCCAAACCCAGCGAACTGGAGATGTAGACTTTGTGGGAGAAGGCACGGGAATGGATCGTGCCCAGTAAGAATAGGAGCCTGTTTCAAGTGTGGCCAACTGGGCCATCAGATAAGGATGTGTCCAAACCAAGCTCCGACGAGTCGACCGCAAGGACAGAGGCCACAAGCTAGGCCGTCGACTGCAACACCTCAGACTGAGCAGAACAGACTGCCGACACAAGGCAGAGTATATGCTGTAGCCCGTAGAGAGGCGGAGGAAGCACCGGGAGTGGTCATAGGTATGGTTCACTTGTGCAACTAGACTGCTTATGCATTGTTTGATCCTGGTGCCACGCACTCATTCGTGTCTGCACAGTTCGCTGAATTAGTAGGCATGAAATTAGAACCGTTGAGCATGATCTTGCATGTTACCTTACCCTTAAAGGATAACACAATAGTTTCGTGGGCTGTGCTGGTTGTGAGATAGTGATTGGGGAAAATAAAGAAAGCATTGACCTAGCCGTATTGCCCATGTTTGATTTTGACGTAATAATAGGAATGGATTGGTTGGGTAAGCAGGGGGCAGTAGTAGACTGTGATAATAGAACAATTCGGTTTTATCCGAGAGGCCGCCCTAGCTTTGAATTGGTGGGAAGTCGAGGGGGAATCTTGATTCCCTTAGTCTCATCTTTGGAAGTAACTAAGTTGATGTCTGAAGGATGTCAAGCATTCCTAGTGGTGGTAATAGACACCACTACCGAAGAACCGAAGTTGGAAAATATCCCGGTAGTGCGTGAGTTTCCCGATGTGTTTCCCCAAGAGTTACCAGGGTTACCACCGGAACGGGAAATAGAATTTGTAATTGAGTTAGCCCTTGGGACAGAACCGATTTTGAAAGCGCCTTACGGGATGTCCCTGTCAGAATTGAAAGAGTTGAAGGTGCAAATGCAAGAACTCCTAGACAAAGGATTCATTCGACCAAGTGTTTCACCATGGGGAGCACTAGTGCTATTTGTAAGGAAAAAGGATGGGTCTATGCGATTATGCATTGACTATCGGCAGCTGAACCAAGTGACTGTGAAGAACAAGTATCCGCTGCCGAGGATTGATGATCTTTTCGATCAGCTGCAGGGAGCGGCAGTATTTTCGAAGATTGACTTGAGGACTGGGTATCACCAGCTGAGGATCAAGAAGGAAGACATACCGAAGACTGCATTCAGGACTAGGTATGGTCATTATGAATTCACGGTGATGTCATTTAGATTGACTAACGCTCCAGCTGCATTCATGGACCTGATGCATCGAGTATTTAAGGAATTTCTGGACAGATTCGTCATAGTCTTCATTGACGACATCTTGATTTACTCGAGGAGCGATGCAGAACATGAAGAACACCTAAGGATTGTACTGAGGACCTTGAGGGAGCATTCACTGTACGCGAAGTTGAGTAAGTGTGAGTTTTGGCTAAATAAAGTAGCTTTTTTGGGTCATGTGGTGTCTGGTGAAGGGATTGCAGTGGACCCTGCAAAGATAGAGGCTGTAACCAATTGGCCGAGGCCTACTACGGTCACGAAAGTCAGAAGTTTCTTGGGATTGGCGGGATATTATAGACGATTTGTGGAAAGATTCTCATCTATAGCCATCCCACTGACGCGGTTGACGAAGAAGAAAATAAGGTTTGAATGGATCGATAAATGTGAGAAGAGTTTCCAAGTGCTTAAGCACAGATTGACTACCACGCCAGTATTGACCATTCCATCATGATCGGGAGGTTATGAAATTTACAGCGATACTTCACTGAAGGGATTAGGCTGTGTGTTGATGCAGCACGGGAGAGTAGTAGCCTATGCATCCAGGCAGTTGAGGCCACATGAGATGAATTACTCGACTCATGACCTGGAGTTAGCGGCGATTGTATTTGCCTTGAAGATTTAGAGACACTACCTTTGTGGCGAGAAGTTTCAGATATATACCGACCACCAGAGCTTGAAATACTTGTTTTCCCATGAGGAACTGAACATGAGGTAGCGTAGGTGGATGGAGCTGCTCAAAGATTACGACTGTGAGATATTGTATCATCCTAGGAAAGCAAACAGAGTGGCAGACGCGCTGAGTCGAAAGTCGAGTATTGCATGGCTGCTAGTGAGGAGTTGGTCGACGATAGAGGATTTGAGAGACTCCGAATTCAGATTAGAAGTCGATCAATTGTCTAGCTTGATAGCTATGCTGAGGGTGGAACCTGAGGTCTAAGAAGGAATAAAGGCATTACAGTCTACGGACCTGGAGAATCAGAAAATTGTAAAGATGGATGCGACAAAGAGAAAGCCGAAATTTCAGGTGACTGAGGACGGAATTTTAAGGTTCCGAGGACGACTGTGTGTACCAAAGGATGACGAACTCAGGGAAAGAATTTTGTTAGAGACTCATAGGAGCAACTATAGCATCCACCCTGGAAGTACAAAGATGTACCAGAATTTGCGACAACAATATTGGTGGAATGGAATGAAGATAGACGTGGCAAGATAAGTCGCTAAGTGATTAACATGCCAACAAGTGAAAGCACAACACTGTAAGCCTGGAGTACTGTTGCAACCATTGGAGATCCCGGAATGAAAGTGGGAGCATATAACTATGGATTTTGTAATGGGACTTCCGAGGGGCCAAAGAGGTCACGACTCGATATGGGTAGTCGTGGACAGATTGACCAAGTCCGTCCACTTCATTCCTGTACGAAAGGACTTCGTCATGGATAAGTACGCAGAGCTATATATGAGATAAATAGTAAGATTACACGGAGTACCAGTGACGATCACCTCAGATGGGGATCCGAAATTCACGGCGAATTTTTGAAAGAGCCTACAAGAAGCTATGGGGACTCGACTGCAGTATAGTACAACGTACCATCCACAAACAGAGGGGCAGTCGAAAATGATGATCCAGACGCTCGAGGACATGTTTAGAGTGTGCATCATTGATTTTAAAGGTGGATGGGAAGAACAACTACACCTGGTAGAATTTGCTTACAATAATAGCTACCAGCAAAGTATACAGATGGCACCGTTCGAAGCACTCTATGGTAGAGCCTACAAAACACCGATATGCTGGGATGAGGTCAGAGAAAGAAGTATCATGGGCCCTGAATTGGTACAGCAATCGGTGGAAGCAGTGAAAGTAATCCAGGATAAACTGAGGACGGTGTAGAGTCGCTAGAAGAGCTATGCAGACAAGCGGCGCAAGCCCCTGGAGTTTCAAGTGGGCGATCATGTCTTCCTCAAGGTGCCGCTAAGGAGGGGACTATCGCGATTCGAAAGGAATGGGAAGCTGAGCCCGAGGTACGTAGGCCCTTTTGAGATACTGGAACGGATTGGAACTTTGGCCTACTGGCTTGCTCTACCGCCAAATCTATCTCACGTGCATAATGTATTCCATGTGTCAATGCTGCGGAAGTATGAACCAGACCCGACACATGTGCTGGATTACGAAGCCATAGAAGTGGACGACAGAGTTTCGTACGTGGAGAAGCCAATAAGGATCGAGGACCGGAAGGAGTAAATCCTGAGAAATAAGAAGATCCCACTGGTCAAAGTAGTATGGGAGCACCACGGAACTGAAGGAGCCACGTGGGAGAATGAAGAGACGATGAGGCGACAGCACCCCCATTTATTTGAGTAATTGAGTGTAATGTAAATTTCGAGGACGAAATTTTTGTAAGGGGGGAAGAGTTGTGACATTTTGATTTCCTGTCAATTTCAGACTCTATAATGGGAAGTTTATATGTATCAAGCGATGTGTTTCAGTTGTATTCCGTTCAAATCTGATCAATTTGAGCAGACTGACCAAAGGGGAAAGGCTAACGCGAGACGAGGTACGTGGACCTAGGCGACTCGGATCGAAAATTGCGCTTTGACCATAAGGATTGTCTAAGGGATATTTAGAACCACCAAGAGGCCGATCTAAGAATGATTAAGGATTTCCTTACGAGTGTCGTACGATTGGAGCGCGGGTGATGAGAGCGGGTGATGCCGCTTAACCAACGTATGATTTGCGAAATTATCCTTAATCGGACGGTGACGATCGAGACCATAGGGACTAGTGATAAACACTCACAATTACATGACAACCAAAGCCGTCATGAATTGATGAGCCCCAAACGTGATGTGAATCACGGGGTCGATACGCGTAATGTCTGCAAAAGCCGCCCATTAGTTCGGGATAGACTGGAATTACGTCTGATAGAGAAAACTATCAGAAACGAGTCCAGAAAAGTTTGAAAAGGAAAATCAAGAATTTTCACGTTATCTGGATTGTTCGTCGCCCTATCAAAAAGTTCTGGAACGAGAAAAATGACGTTCTGAACATCGGGGGTAAAATGACCGTTTTGCCCCTCAAGCCTAGAACTTTACCTTTGCAATTGAAGAAGGGCAAATTGGTCTTTTAATTTTCCCCCCTAGCTGCCAAAATAGGAGACTAAAAGAGAGCCATTGGATCTCATTGGAAAAGACCAATGCCAAGTATCACTAGATCAAACATCAAGTGGTCATATCCAACTTTTGCTCACCTAACTTTCAACCCATTTGACCAAGCTTGGAGTAGAACAATCTCTCTCTCTCTCTTCACCTCCCATTCGGCCGAACCACCTTCTCAACCATCGAGCGTCATCTTCTTCCTTCTCTTTCATTCTGCTTGCCGCCCGACCAGACCGGAGCCTCCCGTTCGCTGCCCACAACCACCCATTCCGACCACCAACCGACCACCGGCCGACCACACTGATGAAGCTCTATGTCTTGCTGATGTGCTCGAACAAAAATTAGGTCGATTGGAGCACCGAGGAGTCCCGAGCAGAGATTTTCCCGAGAGCCAACAGATTAGGACTCAATCTGAGATAGGTCTGGTTCTTAGCCTTTTGCTGGTCGAAATCTTAGAATCTGGGGCTCAAATTTTGTAGAGATCTAGTAGAGATGTGTATGATTTTGTGGTGAAAATTGGAGCTTGATATGATAAGGTTTTGACCATGAACCGGCCTTGTACATTTTGCCTAGAATCTACCGGTAATCTGACCTTGGGTGTTCCGGCGAGTTTCAACGGGAATCCAGCGGCCATTTGACTCAAAACTCACGGTGAGCCTCCCAAACCCTTAGGTAGACATTCTAAGAGGTCGGATAGTGTATAAATATTAGATTTGGAGTAGATTACGACCGGTTGGACCAGGCTAGCACAGAATCGAGTGGGATCGGTTTGTTGCCGGGCCAAACCGATTCTGTTGAGGGCTGTGGATGATGATTTTGAGCTGCAATTTGATGTTTAACATGTGATGAGGTGTTGAGGGTTAAGTTATGGATGATTGGGATTGATGGATTGAGGAATTGGGTACGAAAATTTGACGAATTGGTTGAAATTCAAGGTTGCGCGACAAGTCTGGGTGTGGACATTGATTGGCCGAAACCTAGGTGGTCCAAGAAGAAGGAGATTTGTGTTGTCCAGTTAAAGGTAAGGGATTTCCTAAACTTAGGCTAGGGGGATTAGACTCTATCGGGTGAGTCGAGAATTGAATGGATCGATTTATGAGCAATTTCTAACAAAGGATGGTTTTGGATATGTCCTAAGATATTATAGGATGATTGGGTGTGACATTGTCGATGCTTGAGTCGTTTGCCATGTCTGGGTATCATGTGATTATTTTGCATGCCATGAGTGTTCACATTGTATATAAGTGACACCTATCATTGTATGTGATTGAACTGAGATAAAATGGCATGCGTATGACGTGGCAGGGCCTTGAGGTGTATGAGACGCGGGGCGGGAGTTAATACCCTGATGCGACAAGATCACGGGGTGAAGTTATGGTTGTATGGCGCCCTGATGCGACGAGATCGCGGGGTTGAGATAGCCACTGTCCTGATGCGAACTATTCACAGGACAGAGTATGAGTTAATGAGCTTTGCCTGGAGATTCATCGGGACCTGATGCATTTACGTGGGTCACCTATGAGGGTCCGATGCGTTTACGCGGATCGAGCCTAAGGCGACTAGTTCGCGGGCTGGAGATTGAGGCAAGTGGAGATTGATGGATGTGGCGAAGGGACAGGCTGAGAGTGCATGTGCATCTGAGTATGGCATGTCGTCATATTTGCATGTCTATCTTTTGTATGCTGTGGTTTATTGATTCGTGCCTTGTATGCCTATCTGTTTTCTGAGTTTGAAATTATTGAGAGCTACGGCTACCTGAGCGGACTGTCAACCTAACCTGGGGTTAAGTTTTTCTTACAGAGATGTGTATCTCACCCCTTTTGGGAAACCCTTCTTTTACAAATCCTAGGCCCTAGGTATGTGGCCCATACGTTTTGGGGACTCCAAAGAGATGACAACGTATTTTGACGAGTTCTCGGATAGGTAGGGGAATATATATGTGAGGAAGTGCATTGTTGTATGGTGGATGAGGGTAAGCCAGATTGGAAGCCTCATAGATTTGAGGCGTGGTTTAAGAAGGAAGAAGATGCATAGATTGGGCCGCTAAAGCCCCATGAGATACCTCAGGGTGTCACACTCGATTGGTGCCAGACTATAGCAGCGCAGGAGTTACTAGAGGGGTCAGTAGTAGGGTCTAAGAACGGACCAAAGAGGACACCGACCTTGGAGTTCACCGAGCAGGAGGAGGAGGAGGAGGTCATAGTCCTGGAGGCGTCCGAGGGCGACCTTGCTGATTCGTCGCTAGAGGTGACCATGAAGGATTTCGTCGAGGTCCCGTCCGAGACGTTTTTTGAGTATGAGCCGACCAAGGACGCAGAGGATATGGGGGACTCCAGCAGCTCATCCTAGGAGTCTCCAGTTGGTGGCCTGATCTTTTGATGATGACCCGACCCGGTTCCTGCTGGCTTAGTAGATAGTCTTTTCGTATGCTTACCCTGTCGCCCTTTTGCCTAGCGGTTGTAGTAGTCAGTGTCTGTATGATCAGTATGCTGTGATGTATGAATGTTATTAAGCTATCCAGGTCCCATTTAATCTTTATATATTGTACGGGAATTTATGTTAGTAACGCTTCCGCATGCGTGATATATTTATTATGTCTCTCGTGAACTTGTGTGGTTCTCGGGACCGCCGAGAGATTGTTGTTAGTTTGCTTGCAGGGATGTTTGCGTGTCTTGACGGGGTCGGGGCGTGACAGTCCTGATGCGTTTACGCGGGACGGAGATGTGACGTGTCGACACTGGCCTGGAGTACATTGAAACCTGATGCATTTACGCGGATTGTCAGTGATGGTCTGATGCGTTTACGCAGACCAAGCCTGATGCCTTCTAAACGCGAGCATGAGAATGAGGCAGGCATGAAGGGTGGAAGAGGTGATGTGGCATGGTGAGGTGTGCATGATTATCTGAATGTGTTATGATGCCATGACTGCATGCCTGACATCTGTGTGTTGTCGTGATAACTGATTGCCTCGTAGGTTATTTGTATGAAATGTTATTTTTTTATGGCTGCCTAAGTGGACGGTCGGCCTAACCTAGGGTTAGGACTCACCTTACTAAGATGTGAATCTCACCCCGTTGGGGACCCTTATTTTTATAGATCCTAGGTCTTGACGATGTGGCCTATACGTTTTGGAGACCCCAAGGAGATGACCATTTATTTTGATGAGTTCCCTGATGGCCAAGGAACTATTTATATAAGGAAGTGTACTGTGGTTTGGGTAGGCGAGGGTAGTACTAGTTAGAAGTCTCACAGGTATAAGGCCTGGTTCCGAAAGGTCGGGGATGAGTCTACTGGGCCGCTAAAGCCCAATGAGGTGCCCTAGGGAGTAATCCCTGATTGAATCAAACCCCGCTCGGGACTTAGACCAGGCGGAGGGGTCAGTTGCCAGTTCGAGGAATGGACCGGAGAGGACCCCGACCTTAGAGGACACGGAGGAGGAGGTTATCGTGGTCGAGGCGACTGAGGAGGATCTCGTGGAGCCATCTGCTGAGGAGACTATGGAGGATACCATAGAGGTTCGCTCTGAGACCTTTTCGGAGTACGAGCCCACGAAGGACGCAGAGGAGACTGGGGACTCCAGCAGCTCGTCTTAGGAGTTCCCAGCTTGTCATTCGATCTTTTGAGGGCGACCCTGACCCTGTTTAAGAGTTGGCTATTGATGATGGATCCCTTTTATGTACTTACCCTGTCCCCCATGTTAGCAGATTTAATAGCTCTGTATCTGTATGAACAATTGGATATCATGTATGACAGTATTTGCGCTATCTAGGTCCCACTTCATATTTTGTATGGAGGAGTTATTTCATTATTGCTTCCGCGTGCTTTGTATATTATACGTCTCTCGACTTATGTGTAGATCTTGGGACCACGAGAAATATAGGGTTTGCTTACAAGGAGTCGCTTGTTCGTGCCCGGGACGCGGGGCGTGACATCCCCGTCTACTTGGTATCAGAGCAAGGTCAGCTCGATCCAAAGTTGGTTGAGAGTTGGAGTAATAAGGAGGATTAAATTAGGACTTGGACGGTTAGCAAGACCATAAGAGACCGGTTAGGATAAGACATGGGGTGCATAGCATGTGACTTGACACTTATGGATGGCATTTAGCCTTGACAGGGTTGTGGTAAGACGCGAGGATTGAGTTCCCTACTTGGTGTTGAAAGTCATTTCTGGACTTTGGCCTGTCAAATGAATGAGTATGGTTGGTTTTAGTGAACCGTTGGAGTGAACGGAACCGAGGAATAACCAAGTGCTGCTTGTTGAAGTGTCTTTGGAAATTGTTGTGTGGAGACTGTTATATTATGACCGTTTCTGTTAAGGTATGGTTAGTAGCTCCGGACTTGGATGAATGAGTAAGTACTAACTCATTGCTGGATTTGTGGTGGATTAGGCTCAGTAAAGGAATATAAAGATGAGCAACCCATCCAGGAGATCTGGAAGGTCTAGAGGCGGAGCCTCTAGCTCGAGGCCGCCTGTGGCAGAAGACCAGAGGATGGATGACGTACTGAGGGCACTGGAGAGAATCGGTGAACTTATTGACAGGCAGACCCAAGATCGGAATGCTACCATAGCCCAGGCAATAGGAGCCGCCATAGCTGCCGTCAACGCCAACAACGGCAACAACAATGGCAATGGAAACCAGGACGAATAAAACCAGGGCAATGAGGTAGTGAATGCCCAAGAGGAAATTGTCGTGGCTAGACAAATGGGTCAGCTAGTGGAACAATTCATAAAGCTAAATTCGACTCAGTTCGACGGGACTAGAGACCCCGAGCCAGCACCTAGGTAGATTGAGAAGCTAGAGAAAGCTTTTGGGGTGCTGAGGTGCACAGATGAGGAGAAAGTGTTGTTGGCAGTATACCAACTGGAGGGTACTGCAAACAACTGATGGGCTGCCACCAAGAATGGTGTTTTTCTTGAAGGAGTAGCCATGACCTGGGAAGCCTTTAAGACGGTATTCAACGACAAGTACTTCTCGGAGACTGCCGGGGAAAGGAAGCAGGTAGAATTTCTACAGCAACGTCAGAACCAACTAACAGTAGACCAGTCGATGCCGAGTTCTCCAAACTGTCGAGGTGCGCACCTCGATCCGTAGAGGACCCCCAGGAGAAAGCACGGAGATTTCGGGACGGACTGAGACTTGAGCTCCGCAGTCAGATGATTGCCCTAAATCTGAGGACTTATAAGAAGATCTATGAGCGAGGTCAGATGATTGAAAGGGACTTGAAAGAGAGGAACACCGCAGCTGGATCGCGGTTTACCCCGTTCAGAGACAGCCATAAGATGGGTAAGAGACCAATGCCTGGCAATAGGCGCTTCGTGCCTCCAGTAAGGAAAAATATTGTGAAGCCGCCAAATCCCACAAACTGGAGGTACCGCCTTTGTGACAGAAGACATGGAAATGGGCCATACCTAGTAAGGACTAGAGCCTGTTTTAAGTGTGGTCAAATAGGTCACTAGATGAGGATGTGCCCAAATCAAGCTCCGGCGAGTCGACCTCAAGGACAGAGACCGCAAGCTGGATTGTCGACTGCCACTCATCAGATCAAGCCGAATCGACCATCGGCCCAGGGAAGGGTATATGCAGTAGCCCGTAGAGAGGCGAAGGAAGCACCAGGCGTGGTTACAGGTACGGTTTACTTGTGTGATCAAGTTGCATATGCATTGTTTGATCCTAATGCCACGCATTCATTTGTGTCTGCTCAGTTTGCTGATTTGGTGGGTATGAAGTTAAAACCGCTGAGTATAATTCTGCGTGTTGCTACTCCGTTAAAGGATAATATATTGGTTTCCTGGGCTGTGCTGATTGTGAAATCATAATTGGGGGGGAGTAAAGAGAGTATTGATCTAGCTGTACTGCCCATGTACGATTTTGATGTGATCATAAGGATGGATTAGTTGGGTAAGCAGGGGGCGGTAGTAGATTGTGGTAGTAGGATAATTCGCTTTTACCCGGAAGGCCGCCCTAGCTTTGAATTGGTAGGAAGTCGAGGAGGAATCTCGATTCCCTTAGTCTCATCTCTTGAAGTGACAAAGTTGATGTTTGAAGGGTGTCAGGCATACTTAGTGGCAGTAATGGACACGACTATCGAAGATTCAAAACTAGAGAGTATTCCGGTAGTGCGTGAATTTCCTGATGTATTTGCCCAAGAGTTGCCAGGATTGCCACCAGAGTGAGAGATAGAATTCGTGATCGAATTAGCTCTCGAGACGGAGCCGATCTCAAAGGCACCTTATAGGATGTCCCTGTCGAAACTGTAGGAGTTAAAAGTGTAGATGTAAGACTGCTGGATAAAGGATTTATCCGACCGAGTGCTTCACCGTGGGGAGCGCCGGTGTTGTTCGTAAGGAAGAAGGATGGGTCTTTGTGCCTATGAATCGACTATAGGCAGTTGAACCAGGTAACAGTGAAGAACAAGTACCCACTGCCAACAATCGATGATCTGTTTGATCAGTTGCAAGAAGCAGCGGTATTCTCAAAGATTGACTTGAGGACCGGGTATCACCAATTGAGGATCAAGAAGGAAGACATACCTAAGATTGCTTTTAGGACTAGGTATGGTCATTATGAGTTCACAGTGATGCCTTTTGGATTAACCAATGCTCCAGCCGCATTCATGGATTTAATGCATCGAGTATTTAAGGAATTCCTGGACAGATTCGTCATAGTATTTGTTGACGATATCTTGATTTACTCGAGGAGTGACACAGAACATGAGGAGCACCTAAGGATTGTCCTACAGACCCTGAGGGAGCACTCGCTATACGCTAAGTTTAGCAAATGCGAGCTCTGGCTGAACAAAGTAGCGTTTCTTGGTCATGTGGTATCTAGAGAAGGGATTGTAGTGGATCCTGCAAAGATCGAAGCGGTAACCAATTGGCCTAGGCCTACTACGATCACTAAAGTCAAAAGTTTCTTGGGATTGGCCGGATATTACAGAAGATTTGTGGAGAAATTCTCATCCATAGCCATCCCATTGACGAGGCTGACAAAGAAGGAAGCAAGGTTTGAATGGACAGATAAGTGTGAAAGGAGTTTCCAATAACTCAAGCATCGGTTGACGATCGCACCGGTGTTGACAATTCCATCAGGACCGGGAAGCTATGAGATTTACAGCGATGCCTCGCTGAAAGAACTAGGCTGTGTGTTAATGCAGCATGGAAGAGTAGTGGCCTACGCATCCCGATAGTTGAGACCACATGAGAAGAACTACCCAACTCATGATCTGGAGTTAGCAGCGATCATATTTGCCCTGAAGATCTGGAGACATTACCTCTGTGGCTAGAAGTTTTAGATTTATACCGACCACCAAAGCTTAAAGTATCTGTTTTCCTAGAAAGAGCTGAATATGAGGCAGCGTCGGTGGATGGAGCTGCTCAAGGATTATGATTGTGATATATTGTATCACCTTGGGAAGACAAATAGAGTCGCAGATGTGCTGAGTTAGAAGTCGAGCATCGCCTGTCTGCTAGTAAAGAGATGGTTGATGATCGAGAATTTGAGAGATTCTGAATTCAGACTAGAAGTCTGCCAGTTATCTAGTTTGATGGCTACATTGAGGGTAGAGCCTGAGGTCCAGGAAGGAATAAAGACCATACAGTTAATGGACCCAGAGATTTAGAAAATTCTGGGGATGGAAGCGACAAAGAGGAAACCAGAATTGCAGGTGTCAGAGGACGGAGTTTTGAAGTTTCGAGGACGACTGTGCGTGCCAAAAGATGAAGGGCTCCGGGAAAGGATTTTGTCAGAGCCTCATAGGAACAATTATAGTATCCACCCTGGAAGTACGAAAATGTATCAGAACTTGCGACAGCACTATTGGTGGAACGGAATGAAAGTGGATGTGACGAAATATGTGGCTAAGTGTTTAACATGCCAGTAAGTAAAAGTGCAGCACTGTAAGCTTGGAGGACTATTACAGCCGCTGGAGATTTTGGAATGGAAGTGGGAGCATATAACTATGGATTTTGTGATGAGACTTCCGAGGAGCCAGAGAGGTCACGACTCTATATGGGTAGTCGTGGACAGATTGACCAAGTCCGCCCACTTCATTCTTGTGCGAAAGGATTTCGCAATGGATAGATATGCCGAGTTATACATGAGATAGATAGTGAGGTTACATGGAGTGCCTGTAACAATTATGTCTGATAGAGATCCCAAATTTACGACAAACTTTTGGAAAAGCCTGCAAGATGTTATGGGAACCCGACTGCAGTTTAGCACTGCGTACCACCCACAGACCGACGGACAGTCAGAAAGGACGATTCAGACGCTTGAGGATATGCTGCGAGCATGCGTCAAAGATTTTAAAGGTGGATAGGAGGATTAGCTACATTTGGTGGAATTCGCATACAATAATAGCTACCAGCAGAGTATCTAGATGGCACCATTTGAAGCGCTCTATGGAAGGACCTACAGAACCCCGATTTGCTGGGATGAGGTTGGAGAAAAAAGCATGAAAGGCCTAAAGTTGGTAGAGCAATCGGTGGAAGCAGTGAAAATAATTCGGGATAGGCTAAGGACGGAACAGAGTCGTTAGAAGAGCTATGCTGATAAGCAGCATAAGCCTTTGGAGTTTCAAGTGGGTGATCATGTCTTCTTCAAAGTGTCACCGATGAGAGAATTATCGCGATTTGGGAAGAAGGGAAAACTGAGCCCAAGATACATAGGTTCATTTGAGATACTAGAGCGAATTGGAACCATGGCCTACAGGCTTGCCTTGCCGCCTAACCTATCCTAGGTGCATAATGTTTTTCATGTGTCAATGCTACGGAAATATGAACCAGATCCGACACATGTGTTAGATTACGAAGCCATCGAGGTGGACGATAGGTATCCTACGTGGAGAAGCCGATCAGGATTAAAGACCGAAAGGAGCCAACTCTCAAGAATAAGACGATTCCATTGGTCAAGGTAGTGTGGGAGCACCATGGAACCGAAGGTGCCAAGTGGGAAAACGAAGAGACGATGAGACGACAACACCCCCATTTATTTGAGTAATTGAGTTTGATGTAAATTTCAGGGATAAAATTTTTGTAAGGGGGAAGAGTTGTGACATTCTGATTTCCCAGTCATTTTCAGACTCATTAATGGGAAGTATATCTAGCGATGTGTTTTAGTCATATCTCGCTCAAATCTGATCAATTTGAGTAGACTGACTAAAAGGGAAAGGCTAACGCAAGACCAGGTACGTGGACCTAGGGAACTCGAACAGGAAAATGTCACTTTGACCAAAAGGATTGTCGAGGGGACATTTAGAACCATAAAAGACCGATCTAAGAATGATTAAGGAATGCCTTGCTAGCGTTATACGATTAGAGCGTGGGTAATGCCGCTTAACCAACATATAATTTGCAAAATTTTCCTAAATCGGACAGTGACGATCGAGACCATAAGAACTAGTGATAGACCCTCACAATTACATGACAACCAAAGTCGCCAAGAATTGACGAGCCTTCGATGTGATATGATTCACAGGGTCGATACGCGTAAAGTCTGCAAAAGCCGCCCGTCGATTCGGGATAGGCTGGAACCACGTTTGATAGAGAAAACAATCATAAACGAGCCTTGAAAAATGAAAATGGAGAATCAAGAATTCCAACGTCATGTTTGGATTGGCCGTCGCTTTATCGAAGAATATTGGAAAGGGAAAAATGACGTTCCGAACGTCAGGGGTAAAATTACCATTTTGCCCCTCAGAGCTTTAGCCTTGTTTATGCAATTGAAGGAGGGCATTTTGGTCTTTCAACCACCCCAAGAGCCACCAAAAATTGGGAGAGATTGTGGCCATTGGATCACCTTGATTGACACTTACGACATGTGTCAATGGATTAGCTAAAGAGTGGTCATGTCCACTTTTGCCAACTACCATTCAACCTTTGACTCTTGAGATTGAATATAGCTCTCTTCTCCCTCCTTGGCCAGCCAATCACTACCCCAAAGCACCGAGACTTCTTCTTCTTCTTCTTCTTCTTCTTCTTCTTCTTCCTCTCCTTTCTGCCACTCGTCGATCGATTTTTGTGCAGCCGTTTGCCCGTTCCGACGACCCTCTCCTGCCACCGCCTGGACTCCGACCGACCACACCCTCCAAGCTCAGCCTGTTGCTGACTTCCTCGAAGGGTAAGCGTGTCGATTGACCCACCGAAGAGCTTCGACCATCCATTCTCCCGGAAGTCGATGGAAATCGACACAATCAGAGGTAGGCGACGTTTCTGACCTCTTAGGACCTAGAAATGTTGGAGTCTTGCAGCCAAATTTTGTGGAGGTCTAGGGGACTTGTAGAGTGATCTGTAGTAAAAAGTTGAGGTCAATTTGATAAAGTTTTGACCCCAAATAGGTCTTGTGATTATTGAACAGAAACTGTTGGTTTGCAGTCTTGAAGGAACTGGCGACTTTCGAAGGAATTTCGGCGACGGCACGGCCTCAAATCTTCGATGAGCCTCTTAGACCCTTAGATAGACATGTTAGCAAGTAGGTTAGTGATTAAATGGCGGAATTGGAGTAGGTTAAGGGCTGCATATGCTCGGTTTACAAAGAACCAAACATAGCCCGGTTCGGTTCTGTGTAAATCTGTTCTGTGGAGGCTAGTGGTTGTTGGTTTTGAGTCTCAAATTCATCAATGAGACATGTTAGGATGTTAAGGAATGTGTTATTAAGGTTGGTGGTTCATGGATAGGTGAATTGGACAAGAGAAATTGACAATTGGTTGGATTTTTCTAGGTTGCACGGTGGGTTCGTCCTTGGACCATTGAGACCGAATTGTTGAGGGCTTGAGGAGAGGATTTTTGTGGCATCAAGCTTAAGGTAAGGGAACCCTAAACCTAAGTTAGGAAGATTGGACTCAATTGGGCGAGTCGAGTAAATTTTGGGTGATTCATGAAAGATTTTTATGTGATTATTCCTTGTGCGTCTTAGGACGGTATAGAGGATGACATGTGTGCTAATATTCGTGCTTGAATCGGTTACCTTGTTTGCACGTTGATTGAATCGTCTTGCATGCTATGGATGCATTATTTATGCATGAGTTGCACTTGGCCTTGTGTGCATGATTTGTGATTGTGGCATGACGGAGACGAGGCGAGACCCTAATGCGTATGAGACGCGGGGTGGTGTGATGGTTACCCTGTGGCGCTGAGGCATGGGATTGGAGTTGTGTGGCGCCCTGATGCGTATGAGACGCGGGGTTGAGATGGCCATGGTCCTGATGCGTTTACGCGGGACTGAGAAGTGACATGTCAACATTGGCCTGGAGTACATTGAAACCTGATGCGTTTACGCGGGTTGTCAATGACGATCTGATGCATTTACGCGGATCGAGCTTGATGCGTTCTAAACGCGGACATGAGACTGAGGCAGGCGTGAAGGGTGGAAGTGATGATGTGGCATGGCGAGGTGTGCATGATTATCTAAATGTGTTATGATGCCATGACTGCATGCCTGACATCTGTGTGTTCTCTCGATAACTGATTGCCTCGTAGGTTATTTGTATGAAATGCTGTTTTTTTATGACTGCCTGATTGGATGGTCGACCTAAGCTAGGGTTAGGATCCACCTTACTGAGATGTGAATCTCACCCCGTTGGGGACCCTTATTTTTACAGATCCTAGGTCTTAACGATGTGGCCTATACGTTTTGGAGACCCAAGGAGATGACTGTTTATTTTGATGAGTTCCTTGATGATTAGGGAACTATTTATTTATGGAAGGATACTGTGGCTTGGGTAGACAGGGTAGTACAAGTTGGAAGCCTCATAGGTATGAGGCTTGGTTCCGAAAGGTCGAGGATGTGTCTACTGGGCCGCTGAAGCCCAATGAGGTGCCCCAGGGAGTAATCCCTGATTGGTACCACCCCGCTCGAGACTTAGACCAGGCTGAGGGGTCAGTTGTCGATTCGAGGAATGGACTGGAGAGGACCCCGACCTTAGAGGACATGGAGGAGGAGGTTATCGTGGTCGAGGTGACTGAGGAGGATCTGGTGGAGCCATCTGCTTAGGAGACTATAGAGGATACCATAGAGGTTCACTCTGAGACCTTTTCGGAGTACGAGCCCACGGAGGACGTAGAGGAGACCGGGGACTCCAGCAGCTCGTCTTAGGAGTTCCTAGCTTGTCAGTCGGTCTTTTGAGGGCGACCCTGATCCTATTTAAGTGTTGGTTGTTGATGATGGATCCCTTTTATGCACTTACCCCGTCCCTCATGTTAGCGAATTTAATAGTTATGTATCTGAATGAATAGTTAGATTCATGTATGACAGTATTTGCGCTATCCAAGTCCCACTTCATATTTTGTACGGAGGAGTTATTTCATTATTGCTTCCGCGTGCTTTGTATATTATATGTCTCTCGACTTATGTGTGGATCTTAGGACCATGAGAGATATTGGATTTGCTTGTAGGGAGTCGCGTGTTCGTGCCCGGGGCGCGGTGCGTGACGGGCGCCTTATAGGATGTCCTTGTCAGAACGGAAAGAGTTAAAGGTGCAGATGTAGGAACTGTTGGATAAAGGATTTATCCGACCGAGTGCTTCGCCGTGGGGAACGCCGGTGTTATTCATAAGGAAGAAGGATAGGTCCTTACGCTTATGCATCGACTATAGGCAGTTGAACCAGGTAATAGTGAAGAATAAATATCCACTGCCGAGAATCGACGATCTGTTTGATCAGTTGCAAGGAGCGGCGGTATTCTCAAAGATTGACCTGAGGACCGGGTATCACCAGTTGAGGATCAAGAAGGAAGGCATACTTAAGATTGCTTTTAGGACGAGGTATGGTCATTATGAGTTCACAGTGATGCCTTTTGGATTGACCAATGCTCCAGCCGCATTCATGGATTTAATGCATCGAGTATTTAAGGAATTCCTAGATAGATTCGCCATAGTCTTTATTGACGATATCTTGATTTACCCGAGGAGTGACGCAGAACATGAGGAGCACCTAAGGATTGTCCTGCAGACCTTGAGGGAACACTCGCTCTACGCGAAGCTGAGTAAATGCGAGTTCTGGCTGAATAAGGTAGCATTTCTTGGCCACGTAGTATCTGGAGAAGGAATCGCAGTAGATCCTGCGAATATCGAAGCTGTAACGAATTGGCCTAGACCTACTACGGTCATTGAAGTCAGAAGTTTCTTGGGATTAGCAGGGTACTACAGACGTTTTGTTGAGAAGTTTTCATGCATAGCCATCCCATTAAGGCGGTTGACGAAGAAAGAGACAAGGTTTGATTGGATAGACAAATGTGAAAGGAGTTTCCAATAGCTCAAGCATCGGTTGACAATCGCACCAGTGCTGACGATTCCATCAGGACCATAGGGCTATGAGAATTATAACGATGCTTCACTGAAAGGATTGGGCTACGTGCTAATACAGCATGGAATAGTAGTGGCCTACGCATCCCGACTGCTAAGACCACACGAAATGAACTAGCCAACGCGTGATCTGGAGTTAGTAGCAATTATTTTTGCCTTGAATATCTGGAGACATTACCTTGTGGCGAGAAGTTTCAGATTTATACCAACCACCAAAGCTTGAAGTATCTATTTTCCCAAAAAGAGCTGAATATGAGGCAATGTCCGTGGATGGAGCTGCTCAAGGGTTATGATTGTGACATACTGTATCACCCTCGGAAGGCAAACAGAGTAGCAGATGCGCTTAGTCGGAAGTCAAGCATCGCAGGTCTATTAGTAAAAGGTTGGTCGATGATTGAGGACTTGAGAGATTCGAAATTCAATCTAGAAGTCTGCCAGTTGTCCAGTTTGATGGCTACATTGAGGGTAGAACCCGAGGTCCAGGATGGGATAAAAACCTTACAGTCTACGGACCCAGAGATTCAGAAAATCCTAGAGATGGACGCGATGAAGAGAAAACCAGAGTTTCAGGTGTCGAAGGACGAAATCCTGAAGTTCCGAGGACGTTTATGTGTGCCAAAGGACGAAGAGTTCAGGGAAAAGATTTTGTCAGAGGCTTACAGGAGCAATTATAGTATGTGCCCTGGAAGTACGAAGATGTATCAAAACTTACGTTAGCACTACTGGTGGAACGGGATGAAAGTAGATGTAGCGAAGTATGTGGCAAAGTGCTTGACATGCCAGCAAGTGAAAGCGCAGCACTGTAAGCCTAGAGGATTATTACAACCACAGGAGATTCCGGAATGGAAATGAGAGCATATAACGATGGACTTTGTGATGGGACTCCCAAGGAGCCATAGAGGTCACGACTCTATATGGGTAGTCGTGGACAGATTAACTAAGTCCGCACACTTCATCTCGGTACGAAAGGACTTCACAATGGATAGATACGTCGAGTTGTACATGAGACAGATAGTGGGGTTACATGGAGTGCCTGTGACAATTACCTCAGATAGAGATCCCAAGTTCATAGTGAACTTTTGGAAGAGTCTCCAAGATGCCATGGGAACCCGACTGCAGTTTAGCACGGCGTACCATCCACAGACGGACGGACAATCGGAGAGGACGATTCAGACGCTTGAGGACATATTGAGAGCATGCGTCATAGATTTTAAAGGTGGATGGGAAGATCAGCTGCATTTGGGAGAGTTCGCGTACAATAACAGCTACCAGCAGAGCATCCAAATGGCACCCTTTAAAGCACTCTATGGAAGGGCCTGCAGAACCCCGATTTGCTGGGATGAGGTTGGAGAAAGGAATATCACAGGCCCAGAGCTGGTAGAGCAATCGATGGAAGCAGTGAAAATAATTTGGGATAAACTGAAGACGGCACAGAGTCGTCAGAAAAGCTATGCGGACAAGCGGCGTAAGCCTTTGGAGTTTCAAGTGGGCGATCATGTCTTCCTCAAGGTGTCGCCGATGAGGGGATTATCGCGATTTGGAAAGAAGGGAAAACTAAGCCCAAGGTATGTAGGTCCATTTGAGATACTGGAGCGGATTGGGACCCTGGCCTACAGGCTTGCCTTGCCGTCTAACCTATCCCAAGTGCATAATGTCTTCCACGTGTCAATGCTGCGAAAATATGAACCGGACCCGAAACATGTGCTGGACTACGAAGTCACAAAAGTGGACGACCGGGTATCTTACATGGAGAAGCCGATCAGGATCGAGGACCAGAAGTAGCAAATCCTCAAGAATAAGAAGATTCCATTGGTCAAGGTGGTGTGGGAGCACCATGGAACCAAAGGCGCCGCGTGGGAAAACGAAAAGACGATGAGGCGACAACACCCCCATTTATTTGAGTAATTAAGTTTGATGTAAATTTCGGGGACGAAATTATTGTAAGGGGGAAGAGTTGTGACATTCTGATTTCCTAGTCATTTTTAGACTCATTAATGAGAAGTATATCTATCTAGCGATGTGTTTCAGTCATATTTTGCTCGAATCTGATCAATTTGAGTAGATGACCAAAAGGGAAAGGCTAACGCGAGACAAGGTACGTGGACCTAGGGAACTCGAAAAGAAAATGGCGCTTTGACCATAATGATTGTCGAGGACACATTTAGAACCATAAAAGACTGATCTGAGAACGATTAAGGAATGAATTGCTAGCATTATACGATTGGAGCGCGGGTAATGCCACTTAACCAATGTATAATTTGCAAAATTTTCCTAAATCGGACAGTGATGATCGAGACCATAGGAACTAGTGATAAACCGCGTAACGTCTGCAAAAGCTGTCCGTCCGTTCGGGATAGGCTGGAACCAAGTCTGATAGAGAAAACAATCAGAAACGAGTTTTGAAAATTAAAAATGGAGAATCAAGAATTCCAACATCATGTTTGGATTGGCCGTCGCCTTATCGAAGAATATTGGAATGAGAAAAACGACGTTCCGGACGTCAGGGGTAAAATTACCATTTTGCCCCTTAAGCTTTAGCCTTGCTTTTGTAATTGAAGGAGGGCATTTTGGTCTTTTCATCACCCCCAAGGCTGCTGAAAAAGAGAAAGGATTATGGCCATTGGATCACCTTGAATGACACTTGAGACACGTGTCACTAGATTAGCTAAAGAGTGGTCATGTCCATTTTTACCCAACTACCATTCAACCCTTTAACTTTGAGGATTGAATATAGCTCTCTTCTCTCTCCTTAGCCGGCCATTCACTCTCCACCCTCACTGAAAGCTTCTTCTTCTTCTTCCTCTCTACTGTCGCTCGCCCGACAGCTTTTGGTCTTGCCGTTCGCCCGCTCCGACGACCCCCTCCGGCGACCTTTAGCCGGCGAGCCGACCACCCATACCCTGCTCGACATCTTGCCGACATCCTCGATTGACCCACCGAGGAGCTCCGGCCAGTCATTCTCCCGAAAGTCGACGGAAACCGTCGCAGCTGGAGGTAAGCTGTCGTTAGGACTCCGTAGGGCCTCTTAACCTTTGAATATTTCGGCCAAATTTTGTGGAGATATAGGGGACTCGTTAGTGATCTGTGGTAAAAGGTTGAGGTTAATTTGATAGAGTTTTGACCCCAAATGGGTCTTGTGATTGTTGGACAGAAACTGCCGGTTTAAGGACTTGAGGAAACTGGCGACTTCCAAAGGGTTTCTGACGACGACTCGGCCCCAAATCTTCGATGAGCCTCTTATACCCTTAGATATACATGTTAGCAAGTAGGTTAGTGAATAAATGATGGATTTGGAGTAGTTTAAGGGCTGGATAATCTTGGTTTACACAGAACCAAAAATAGCCCGGTTCGGTTATGTGTAAATCGGTTCATTGGAGGCTGTTATTGGTTGGTTTTGAGTCTCAAATTCATCAATGGGACATGCTAGGATGTTGAGGATCATGTTAATAAGGTTGTTGGTTCATGGATGGGTGAATTGGATAAGGGAAATTGACAATTGGCTGGAATTTCCTAGGTTGTGCGGTGGGTTTGTTCTTGGACCATTGAGATTGAATTGTTGAGGGCTTGAGGAGAGGATTTTTGTGGCATCAAGGGAATCCTAAACCTAAGATAGGAAGATTGAACTCGATTGGGAGAGTCAGGTAAATTTTTGGGTGATTCTTGAAGGGTTTCAATGTGATTATCCATTGTACATCCTAGGAGGGTGTAGATGACCCAAATGTTTGATCGTGCTTGTGCATTTGAGCGAATCGTCGCATTTAAGTGTTGAATTTGAATGTTTTGCATGCCATAAGTGTATGATTAGTGCATGAGATTGCACATGGTCTTGTGTGTGTGAATTGATTCGAATTATGACATGTTTGAGGCAAGATAAGACCCTGAGGCGTATGAGACGTGGGGTAGTGGGATGAATGCCCTGAGGCGCTGAGGCGCGGGGTTGGAGTTGTGTGGCACCCTGATGCGTATGTGACGCGGGGTTGAGAAGGCCATAGTCCTGATGCGTTGAAACGCGGGACGGAGATGTGATATGTCGACACTGGTCTGGAGTAACATTGAAACCTGATGCATTTACGCGGGTTGTCAATGACAGTCTGATACATTTATGCGGACCGAGCCTAATGCGTTTTAAACCCGGGCATGAGAATGAGGCGGGTGTGAAAGGTGGAAGTGGCGGTGAGACATGGCAGTATGTACATGATCTTAGTGATGTGTTGTGATGCCATGACTGCATGCCTGACATCTGTGTGTTGTCTCGATAATTGATTGCCTCTCATGTTTATTTGTATGAATTGCTGGTTTTCATGACTGCCTAAGTGAACGGTCAGCCTAAACTAAGGCTAGGACCCCTTTACTGAGATGTTAATTTCACCCCATTACGGACCCCTATTTACTGATCCTAGGCCTTGAAGATGTGGCCTATCTGTTTTGGTGACCCCGAGGAGATGACGGTCTATTTTGAGGAGTTCCTTGACGGGTAGGGAACTATATATGTCAGGAAGTGCACTGTGGTTTGGGTAGACGAGGTAGTACTAGTTGGAAGCCTCACAGGTATGAGGCCTGATTTAGGAAGGTCGAGGATGTGTCTACTGGGCCGCTGAAGCCCAATGAGGTGCCCTAGGGAATGATCCCTAGTTGGTGCCACCCCGCTCGGGACCTAGAGCAGGCTAAGGGGTCAGTTGTTGGTTCGAGGAACGGACTTGAGAGGACTCCGACCCTGGAGAGCACGGGGGAGGAGGTCATAGTGGTCGAGGCGACTGAGGAGGATCTAGAGGAGCCGTCTGCTAAGGAGACCATGGAGGACACCATCGAGATTCGCTCGGAGACCTTTTCGGAGTACGAGCCCACGGAGGATGCAGAGGAGACCGAGGACTCTAGCAGCTCGTCTTAGGGGCTTCCAGCTTGCTAGTTGATCTTTTGACGACGATCCTAACCCTGATTCTTATTAGATGTCGGTGATGGACCCTTTTGTGTACTTACCCCGTCACCCCCTTGTTTTAGCGAATTTAGTGGCCATGTGTCTGTACGAACTTATGGATTTTATGTATGACAGCATTCGCGCTATCCATGTCCCATTCTATTTTGTACGGAGGAGTTTTATTGTTGTCACTTCCGTGTGTTATGTATATTATACGTCTCTTGACTTATGTGTGGATCTTGGGACCACGAGAGATATTTGGTTTGCTTGTAGGGAGCCGCGTGCCCGTGCCTGGGGCGCGAGGCGTGACAGCTATAGTGTCGATGCTTTATGAATGGGCTATAGTGCCCCAACGATCGTTGTCTTGTGGCTCCGGAGATCGCATTGGCTTGATGCCCTAATGATACCGATTGATTTGTGACCCCAATGGTATCGGGTGTGATTTTATTGTGAATGATGATGAGAATACCGATTGGCCTGTGGCTCTAGTGGTATTGAATGGTTGTGAGTCCTGAGTATTAATGAGGATACTGATTGGTATGTGACTCTGGTGGTATCTTATAGTGGTGAGTTTGAATAAGCATGATAATGTCAATTGGCTTGTGGCCCTAGTGGCATTGAATGGCTGCGAGTCTTGAAAGTACCAATTGGCCTGTAACCCCAGTGGTACAAAGATATCGATTGGCCTGTAGCCCCGGTGATATCAGATGGCAAGAGTGCCGAGGAGTATGGGGGTGGATGTGAAAGTGGTGGCAATTGTGTATTGATGCATGTGCTTGAGCATTAAGCTTGGAACCTTGATGTTGAATGCGGTTGATTGTACAGTTTTTCCATGATTGGCTGTTGATATTGTTATTGGTTGATGTCATCCTTAAATTGTTTGTGCCTTATACCATTGTATTATTGTTTATCTACATTTTGGTTGCATTTGTGTGTAGTTTGGGGGGACTGGTGTTCAGGTCTAGGTTTAGGTTTCACTTATTAAGATTTATATCTCACCCTAGTGGAGGCTTAACTTTTTTAGGTCTCAGGTGAAGGAAGCCCGAATTTGCCAAGGATTGGCATTGGAGGTAGTGGTTGATCAAATGTATTTATACATTGGGTGACTTTAGAGATAATATATATTATTTGATGGATGTTAAAATTAAATCTTTAATTTTGGTCATCCTTGAAATTTGAGGTGTATTATATAGATACGAGAAGTGTACTATTTTTCCGTCTTAAGTCATCTTGATTTTATGTACGGAGTAGTTTCTTGCTTCCGAATCTATATGATTTGGAACATAAGGGTCGAAGGATCCTGGATGGCACAGTTTGATTGCGGCCTAGTGGGATGTTCGCGTGCTCGTCGGGTTCGGCGTGACATCCCCGTTTAAGTGGTATCAGAGCAAGGTTAGCTCGATCTAATGTGATTGAGGTTTGGAGTGATAAGGAGTGATGACTTGAGGACAATTAGGTAGCGAGACCTTTAGGGATAAGCATGGATTGCTGAATCTTGGGGACTATAGGCTTGAACTTGTGAGGTACGCTAATGGCTCTAGTGTCGATTTAATGGATGATCTTGAGTGATTTTATGGATAAGGCTCACAAGGAAGTGAGTAGAGATTGAAGAGTCATAAGCCTGGATTTGAGGTTGCTAGAGAGTAGCTTATGAATAAAGGGTCAATTGAAGTATATGATTGTGATCGTGGCTTGTCGATAACCCAACTTGGGGAATATGAGTTATAAAGAGACGATCGGTATTAGTGTATTCAGGCTTGAATTGTGTTATATCTTGATGATTTTAGTTGTCAATTGTTAATGACAGCCTTGGGTGATATGAGACGAGGTGTATACAAGGAAGTGGATAAGGAATATTTGGATTAAAGGTCAGTTGTGATTGAATGTATAAGGATTTGACTTGAATAACGACTATACTTGAGGTATATAATGGAATATAGGCAATTGATCTGTGAGAAGCGATGGTCCTTGTGGAGTTAGAGGTTTTCTATGGATAAGGCTTGATGTGGAAATGATTGTGGTATGACAAGTGGTGAGAACGAACATGTTGTGCATGTGTTTGTAGCATTGAAAGGAAAGTTGATGAGGGTGCATGCATGGACTTATCGCGGTTGGACTTAAAAAACTATCACTTGGTATGGGACAAGTGGATGAGATACCTATAAACTGTAATGAAGCATGGTATGGGACATGTGGAATGGGGCTTTCTCCGTAGATGTATGACTTGGGACAACTTGCAATGGCCGGGGCTGATGAGAGCGGGGAATGATCGTCGGGACAGAGATCTCCAGACAAAGGAGCGGCTCCTGGCAGGCTTTTAAGATGGTAAGAGGCAGGAATGACCCAAGTCATAATTTGAAAGGGAAAGTCTACGTATTAGGTTGAGTCCAATTGTGGTTAAGATATGTATAGAACGGGATTGAGTCTTAAAGTGAATGTTCAAAAGTGGCATGGTACGTGAAATGACGCCTATGAATGGCATGGTTAAAAGCTTTGTGCTTGGCAGTGGATGCCGTTTGAAAAAGAAAAGCAATGTTGTGATTGGCCTTTTTGGCGTGTTTTATGATTGGCATCATGTGATTAGCTTGGTCAAGGTCTAATTGAGAGATTAGACGGCATGTAGGGCTTATGTCTATTGAACTGATGCTTGATGATATTGAGATAGTTTGTTGTGATTATGCTAGAGTGGCAGATGCCCCTGGATTTACGGCATGAACGATTGAAATGGTACTTTGAGTACTTGCTGGGTATTGACCTAGTTGAGTTTTAGCCTAGTTGAGGCTTGCCTAGTGATGGCTGTTAACTGAGAAATCGCCTTGTTGAGGCTGGCCTGTTGAATAGTCATTGATTGAAGAAGATCTGGAATCCTTGGGTAATGGACAGCTAGTTGAGAGTTGTTTAGGAACCACTAGACGATTTATATTAATGAATGATGAGATAAGCAGCTTGTGACTGCTAGACTTGAGTAGAAGACTTAAGTCTTTGATTCCTAGAGGGAATCATAGCAGTTTAAGTGACATAAGAACCTAATAAGGTTGAACGACCAAGGTAAGGTCACTAGAAGAGCACTTGGCTCGAATATGTAAGGTATGGGAAGGTTCAAGAATTGAGTTGGCTTATGAGAATTGAGTAAAGATGAGCGACTGGAGTATGACTACTATAAAAGAACATGGCTCGATTTGTTAATCGTGCGAGAGCCAAGTGTGATAAGGGGTCGTGAGAACTGTAAACGAAAATGAGAAAAGTGGATGGGTAGATAGACTCAAGAAGGAGCTGTCATTGTACCCAAGTCACTATGGTGACAGATGCTAGTACCAATGAGTTAAAGTGATAGAAGTCACGAGAAAGGTGACTCTAAATTAACCCTTTCTAAATTGAATGCGTGGGAAGGACCACGAGAGTTTTGAAAAGCTTGTGAAACTATGTATAAGGTTGAAATTGATTGAGTTTGATGGAGGGATGAGATTTGAAATTGTTTCCCTCGGGATTGAGGATCTTGGTAAGGAAACCTTAGAGGTTTTGGGTACACTGAGGAAAGAAAGTGACCTTGGCAGTTTTAGCCTTAAGAGGCTGTTGATAGTTGATGAAAGGTCACCAAAGGAAAAGTTTTCCTCGAAGGCATGAGATCTGCTTGGACTACCTCTGTTGAGTTGTTCGATGAAAAATATCCTCTTGGGATTGCTCGAGAGCAAAGGATGTTTGGATCCTAATAATCTTGAAAGGATTCGAGGACGATCGACTAGTGTGAGACAGAGTTCTCAATGTCGTTTAAGCATATGGTAAAGGTGGTCAAGGACCCTTTGAATGAGATGTGAAATCCTTGAGCGGATTGGAATCTGAAAGCCTTATGGCTAACTGTTATTCCTAGTTTTGAGGAACTGTAATGGATGTCAATAAGAGGGGCGAATGATTGGAAGAAATACGAGTAAAGAGAACGTCACTTGTGGAACGCGAAAAATATCTCCAAGGAATGGTTGATTACCTAGGCGTAAGACCCATGGTGGAAAATGGGTAGTCCGTCTCTTCTATTATGGAAGGAGTCGAGGAAAAATCGGCATGTTAGTTTGCCTGGAATTAATGATTTCCTAAGATAGGTTGATTGAACTGGAATCATGAGAAATGAAATCATGAGTTGTTGTTCCCTAAAGAATAGGGCGTTGTTCTTAAAGGGCGATTGGATCATGAAATGGTCGTTGATGAAAAGAAAAGTGAACGGGCTTGATCGTCCTGGTTGGTTGTAATTCTAGTGAATGATTTAATAAGCGAAAAGAGCGCTTAGAGAATACTTGCAGAGTGATTTGAGGTAATCGAATTGAGCATTCGATATGTGAACTGGCGGAAACCAAGGACGAACGGATATTGTTACTTCAGGTGACTGAGTTATGAGAAGGAGAATGTGAAAGCATGGTGGCATTTCAATCCCGGAGTAAAGGTATCGCCGTTGGCGCAGACTCCAAGGTTGACATCCTATGAAATGGGAAGGACAAGGTGAATTCAAAGTAAAAGAATGCCACGGAAGTGTATAGTTTCCTTCTCAGGGTAAGAGACCCTAGTGTGGAATGAAGAGGAAATCTTAATTGTCTTGATATTAAGAGGGAGCGCATGGACTAACAAGGAAGACGCAAATTTTGGTTGATTCCTGGAAGTTAAGTCCGAGAAAATGTCCTATAGACAATGTTGAATTCCAGGATGATGTCGATGTTCAGTTGAATGGATAAATTGGGATAAAGTCGCGTTGACTGGTTATGGAAACCAGCGGTTAAGAAAAGAGTGTTTCCTCAAGGAAGAGTGACAAAAATGAACAAAATGTTGCGTGGTCGTAGTGGAGACCCGTGGCAACAGAGGGCTATGGTTTGAGCTCTCAAGTGAAAAGTATGAAGATTCGATACCTGGTAGAAAGAAACTGATGATAGTCTGATTGAGTATCCAAGGAATAATTGGATGGATTGTTACCGTCTTGAGAGAAGATAATTGGACTCATTTAAGGAGTCATGAGGAACATGAACAGCTTTGCGAGTATCCTATAGACTCTAAGGAGATGCTCGTTGTATGCTAAATGTGAAGCACACGAGCTGCGGACCTGATGAGGTAAGTTCCTCAGTCGTGAAATTTTTGAGAAATGGAATCCCTATGGAGCCTTTGAGAATTGGAATAAGTGATGAATTGACTGAGTCGATGTGAGTTGCTGGAAGTTGAAATTTCCGGAGATTGGTAAATTGTTATAGACGGATCACGTGAAGATTCCCCACAAGAGCTGTTCCCTTGATGAAATGGACTACGGACGAGATGTAACACGAGTGGATGAATGAACGTGAAAAGAATTTTCGAGAACTTAAGTCAAGCTGATTACTACGCTATTTATGGCATTTCCAGTTGGAAATTGAAAAGCTTATAAGGGTCGAAATGACACTACATAAAATGAAACTTGAGGCATAACAAGGCAATTGGGAGTGGGCATTGCATATACATTGTAATGATAAGGCTATATGAGTTAGAACGCTTAGAACATGATTAGAGATGGTTTGCGAATGTCCTCCAGACAAAGTTTGGGAAACATTGTTTGGGTGGAAGAAGATTTCAAATTTATATCTACTCTAAAAGATATCGAGTAGTAGTTTCCCGAGAGGTATTGATGAGAAGCAATGCCAATGGATGAAATTACTTACGAATACGGGAGCGTAGGTCGTGTAAGGAAAGACCTTGCAACTGTGTGAACTGCGAGAGTTGGGAATGTTGGCTGCTCCAAATGGATTGAAGGGGAAGCATTCCGTTAGAAGCTGGTGGATAAATTGGTCATTGAAGGATATCGAATGTAATCAAGGAAGAGCTATTAAGGACTCAATCATGAGTTTGCTTAAGAAGTCGAGAAGGCTATGGTTCGATTTGGACAATCGAGGGTAAGCAAATGGAATTTGTACGTCCCCGACGATACGAAAGGACGTTTGAAGTGGATTATTATGCCAAATGGTAGAGGTACCAAAGAGTACGTTCTAGTGATGATTTGGTAATGGTCGTGAAAGGAAAACAACATGAATTTATGGCGATATTTTAGAAAAGCCTTTCGACTAGGAATTTCTAAAGCAAGGTTGCGGTGTGATGCACGTGTTATTCCCGGACTAATGGACAAATCGAAAGAACGATTCGAATGCTCGAGGGTGTACTACCGATAGATATTCTACAAATCGGAATAGGGTAAAGAAAGTGGCTACCTGTGATTGATACTCGCCTGAAATAACAATTGTTAACGAAATATTGGGCTAACGACGTTGGAAACGTCAAGTATTAGAAATTACAATAACCCAATGCGATGGATGAGACTGGCGAAAGAGGCATGTTAAATAAAGATTTGCTCATTAATCGAACTATTCTATTAAGAGAAATTCGAGGGAAGTTTAAGAATGCTCAGAGGAGATAAACAGATGAGCGGCACGAGCTTTTGGAGACTCAAGAAGGAAATCAAGTATTTTTCGAGATGTCGTGAAGGAACGGACCAACTCTGATCTTGGGAAGTGGAGTTGTAACGGTGGATAATAAGGTGCAGTTGACGGAAAGACAAGTATGGATTAAGGACAGAAGGGAATGAGCCCAGAGGATGAGAACTATGGTTAGTAAAAACGACATGGAAACGTCGTGGGTTACCTGAGGACGTGAGGTAGCGATGGGGCGTCAGTACCCCCATTGGATAAGTATTAAGAGTGTGACAAATTTCAAGGACAAAATTTCTTTAAAGGGGAAAGAATTGTGACATTCCGAATTCCAACCCTCTCGAGGCTATTGAATGGAAGGATATCGATCTGTGTATTTCAGTTGTAACTCGCTCGGAGTTGGCCACTCCGGAGTTAACTAACCAAAAAGGAAAGACTGACGTGGAGTCGGGTACATGGACCTAAGGAATTTGAATGAGAAATGGCATTGTGACCATAAGGGTTGTCGAAGGAATATCTTAAGCCGGCAGAGATCGATCTAAGGACGATCATGGAATGTCTTGCTAGCATTATACGTTGGGACGAGAGTGATTCCGCTTAACCAATGTGTAATTTGCGAGAATTTCCTAAATCGAATTTCGATGATGAGGATCGAAGGAACGAACGATAAACCCTCACAATTAATGACAACCAAAGTCGCCACGGCTTAAGAATAATCCTAAGGTCGATACGCGTAGCACTTGCAAGAGTCGCCCGTCAGTTTGAGATAAACCAGAATTACAGTCAACAAGAGTTCGACATGAAATTGAACCTCGAGATTTGGATATTAGACATTGAGGAATTCAAACATTCGAATTGAATTGGACGTCGCCTCATCGAGGGTGGTTTATATTGGAAAAATGAAAGTTTGGACGAAAAGTACAAAATGACCATTTTGCCCCTCAACCTTTGGCCTTGCCTTAAGAAATTTAGAAGGTCATTTTGATCATTTTCCCTCCCCTATATTCTGTCGAAAATTGGATGAGAATGAGTCAAATGAAGTCAAAGTCAATGAAGCAACCAATGGGAGGTTGCCAAGTGTCAACCAAAGGAGGCCTCTGCATTAAATGCCCATTAAATCAATCTTATCATTTTTTAGCTCAATTATTTGGGTGAGAGCTTCATACCAACTCTCTTTGGTCATGCACCCCTTCCCCTCACTTTTTCTCTTCATTTTTCTTCTTCCTCTCCCTTTGGTGTCTCGGCTGAACAGATTCCTCGCGGACTAGGAAAACTGGCTCACTACTGTCCCCTTGCAAACCGGTTGGAACCGAGGCCCTTTGTGGGTCATTGAAGAGTCATCTTGCTTCAAAATTCAAGGTGAGACATCTAAGAACATATATTGATGTGTTGACAAGGTGTGTACATGATGGAATGGAGTATAGAAGTGAATTAAGGGTTGTTTGGTGTGATTGATATAGGACCGGTTCTGCCCTGCTTGAGGACCAAGTGAACCGAGCCCTTTAGTGGTTCGTGGAAGCATTGCCTTGCCATAAAATCCTTGGTAAAGCATCCTAGAACATAATGTAATGTGTTACCGAGGTAGTTACTTGATGGAATTGGGTTTGGGGGAGTTTTAATGGTAGAATTGTGGATTTTCCTTAGGGCCGTACACTTGCTTCGCTTTGGCCGGTTGTGGACAGAGCTTGGAGGCACTTTTTGAGTGGAAACTCTAACTCAATTGAAGAGGTAAGTGTTTCCTAAACCTTTATCTGAATGCTAGGACACCACTGGATCGAGTGGTCGAGTGATTTGATTGCTTTATGAAGCCTATACCTTGAATTGCTTGATTGAGTAGTGGATTCCATGGTTTGAATGGTATAACATGACCATTGAACTGTGACATGTCTTGATGACATATTTGGCTATTGAGCCTTGATTGTTTAGTTGTCTGAGATGCCAATGTTATGAATTGTTTATAATGCTATAGTGTCGATGCTTTGTGAATGGGCTATAGTGTCCCAGCGATCGTTGGCCTGTGGCCCCAGAGATCGCATTGGCTTGATGCCTTGATGATACCGATTGGTCTATGACCCCAGTGGTATCGAGTGTGATTTTACTATTAACGATGATGAGGATGTCGATTGGCCTGTGGGCCTAGTGGTATCAAATGGCTGTGAGTCCTGAGTATTAATGAGGATACAGATTGGTCTGTGACCCCGGTCGTGTCGTATGGTGGTGAGTTCGAATAAGAATGAGAATGCCGATTGGCCTGTGGCCCCAGTGGCATTGAATGGCTGCGAGCCTTGAAAGTATCGATTGGCTTGTGGCTCCAGTGATACAAAGACATCGATTGGCCTGTGGCCTCGGTGATGTTAGATGGCAAGAGTGCCAGAGGAGTATGTGGGTGGATGAGAAAGTGGTGGCAGTTGTGTATCGATACATGTGCATAAGCATTGAGCTTGGAACCCTGATGTTGAATGCGGCTGATTGTACCGTCTTTTCATGATTGGCTATTGATATTGCTATTGGTTGATGCCATCCTTAAATTGTTGATGCCTTATACCATTGCATTATTGTTTATCTACATTTTGGTGGCATTTGTGTATAGTCTGGGGGGCTGTGTTCAGGTCTAGGTTTAGGTTTCACCTATTGAGATTTATATCTCACCCTAGTAGGGGCTTAACTTTTTCAGGTCCCAGGTGAAGAAAGCCCGAATTTGCCAAGGACTAGCATTGGAGGTAGTGGTTCATCAAATATATTTATACGTTGGGTGACTTTAGAGATAATATATATTGTTTGGTGGATATAGAAATTAAATCTTTAGTTTTGACCATTCTTGAAATTTGAGGTGTATTATATAGATATGAGGAGTGTACTACTTTTTCATCCGAAGTCATCTTGATTTTATGTACGAAGTAGTTTATTGCTTCTACATGTATATGATTTGGAACATGAGGGCCGAAGGATCCTAGATGACATAGTTTAATTACGGCATAGTGGGATGTTCGCGTGCTCCCCAGGTTCGGGGCGTGACAATTGACATCTATTTATTTATTCTATTTTTTTAGTATGTTAAACCGTTAATGTGCAAAGTGAGACCTTTAATAATGACTGAAAATCTCCTTAAAATAATATTAAGTCGTAACGGGTTTTGGGCTTGTGGCTTTCCATCGTCGTGGTTTGATCTTTTATTATAGTGATTCATTGACTAGCTATGGATGCACAAGGGTCCATTGTTCTCACGCCCTGCGCCCCAGTCCCGAGCGTGCGACTCCCTGCAAGCACAAACTCTCTCTCGAGGTCCCAGGATGTACATGGGTCGAGAGGTGAACCATATCGATAGCAAGCGAAAGCGATAATAAACAACTCCTCCGTACAATGATAAAAAAGGGACCTGGGTAACGAGAATACCAATAAAATACATCAATTCCCAAATATTCATACAAGAGCTGTCAAACTAGACTTGCTGGTCAGTAGGGGTGACAGGGTAAGTGCAAAAGAGGGCCATCATCATCGCCAAAAGAAGCGACATCGGGGTCACCATCAAAAGATCGAACCAGAAGCCGAAACTCCTAAGTCGAGCTGCTGGAGTCGTCAGTATCCTCGGTATCCTTAGATGGCTCGTACTCCGAGAGTGTCTCAGAGCAAACTTCCACGGTGTCCTCGAGTGTCTCGTCAGCTGACGGCTCCACCTGGTAGTCTTCGGTGGCCTCAATCACGATGACCTCGTCGGTGTCCTCCAAGGTCGGGGTCCTCTCAAGTACGTTCCTCAAGCCAGCTACTGACCTTTCGGCCCTCACTGAATCCTGAGCGGGATGACACCAGTTGGGGATTACCCCGCGGGGTAACTCAGTGGACTTCAGTGGCCCTGTAGAAACCTTACCTTCCTAAACCAGGCCTCACATCTATGAGACTTCCAGCTACTGCCACCCTCATCGACCCAAACCACCGTGCATTTCCTAACGTACACAGTTCCCTGTCCGTCCGGAAACTCATCAAAATATACTGATATCTCTTTCGGGTCCCCAAACCTGATTGGCCACATGATCACGGTCTAGGATATGAAAATGGGGTCCCACAACGGGGTGAGATTTACATCTCAGTAAGGTAGGTCCTAACCTTAGGTTAGGCTGACCATACACTCAAGCAATTGCAATCAAGGATATAATGCACAATAGTCACAAGAGGCATTCAGCAGTCATTAAATAACATGCGAATAAAACAAGTGTCAAGCATGCAATTCTGGCACCATACACATTATCAGAATTAAACACACATAGCCAAGCCAGATTACACCTTCCACCCTTCCATGCCTCCTCATTATCACGCCCGCATTTAGAATGCCTCAGGCTCGGTCCTCGTAAATACGCCTCAGACCATCTCATTGACAAACCCGCGTAAACGCATCAGGTTTTCAATTTCACTCCAGGCCTGTATTGACACATCTCAACTCTGTCCCGCGTTTCAACACATCAGGACTTTGGCCATCTCAACCCCACGTCTCATACGCCTCAGGATGCCATTCCATTCAAACCCCGTGCCTCTCGACATTCATCCACACAACCCCGCATCTCATATGCCTCAGGGTGTTACAATTCTTCAGACATGCCACATGCTCATTTCAATTCATATCACATGCTCAATTTGAAACTCATGCACGAGCAACACATCAATGACATGCGAGGCAATTAAATTCGACATTCAAGTGCAACAATCGTTTCGTGACACAAGCATTGTCAAGCATTCGAGTCATCTATATCTTTCTAGGACGTACATTGAACAATCACGTCATGACCTTCCAAGAACCAATCAAATTCGCACTCAATTCGCCCAATCGAGTCCAACCTTCCTATCCAAGGTTTAAAAACTCCTTACCTCAAGCTTAATTCAATAAAAATCTCTTCGCAAGCACTCCAAGGGTTCGGTCCAAATAGCCCAAGAACAACTCAACCGCGCAACCTAAGGAAATTCATCCAATCGTCAATTTTTCTTGCTCAATTCGTCAATCCATAGAACATAAACCTTATTGACATGTTCATCAACATTCTAGCATGTCTCAATGATAAATTTGAGACTTAATTCTAACACCAATAGTCCCCAACAGAATCGGTATGCACAAAACCGAACAAGGCATTTTCGGTTATGTGCATATCTCAACCATTCAGCCCTTAAACTAATCTTAATCCTCAATTTATTCATTAATCTACTTGCTAACAAGTAGTTCTAGGGTTTGGAGAGCCTCACCAAAAATTTGAAGCCAAGGCGACGTCGGAAAGTCCTTTAACGGCGCCGGTTCCTCCGGGTCTTCAACCGATCAGTTCTGGTCCTTCAAACACAAGACCCATTTGGGGTCAAAACTCCATCAAATTCCTCCAAACTTTTTACCACAGCTCAGTCTATAAGTCCCCTAGGTGTCCACAAAATTTGGTCAAAAAATTCAAAGGTTTTGTGGTTCTATGAAGCCTAAACCGTAGCTTACCTCCAGCTACGACGGTTTCCGTCGACTTCCAGGAGATTGGCCGGTCGGAGGTCCTCGGGTGGTCAAATGGCTTGCTTCCACTTGAATAATATCAGCAAGAGGATGAGGAAGGGGCTGGTGGTCAGCTCGATGGCTGGAAGTCACCGGAGAAGGCGATCGACGGCGGCGAATAGGCGGTCAGCGGCTGGTCGGCTGGAGCTGCTCATCGAAGAAGAAGAGAAGAAGAAGAAGAAGAAGAAGAAAATCGGCAAAATGGGGGGGTTGTTCAGCCAAGGAGAGAGAGAGTGGGGTATATACTCAATTTCAAGAGTCAACCATGTTTGAATGGTAGGTTAAAAGTGGGTCTATCAACATCAAGGCTTAATCCTTTCACACTTGTCCATGTGTCAAACAATGTTCATCTAATGGCTCTCAATTTCTTCAATTTTCGGTAGCCTATAAAGGGGCTTCAATGGCCAAAATGCCTTTGTCCAATTATAAATGCAAGGTCAAGGCTTGTGGGGCAAAATGGTAATTTTACCCCCAACGTCCGAAACGTCATTTTTCCGATTCCAAATTTCTTCGATAAGGCGACGACCAATCCGATTATAATGTTGGAATTCTTGATTCTCCATTTTCTAATTTCGAGACTCGTTTCTGAATCATTTATCTATCAGATATGGTTCTAACCTATCTCAAATTGACGGACGGCTTTTGTAGACGTTACGCGTATTGACACTGTGATTCATATCACAATTAGGGCTCGTCAATTCTTGGCGACTTTGGTTGTCATGTAATTGTGAGGGTCTATCACTAGTTCCGACGATCTCGATCATCACTGTTCGATTTAGGAAAATTTTACAAATTATACATTGGTTTAGCGGCATCACCCGCGCTCCAATCGTATAACGCTAGCAATGCATTCCTTAATCGTTCTTAGATCGGCCTTTTATGGCTCTAAATGTCCCCTCGACAATCCTTATGGTCAAAGTGTCATTTCCTATTCGAATTCCCTAGGTCCACATACCTTGTCTCGCGTTAGCCTTTCCCTTTTGGCCAGTCAACTCGAGATTGATCAAATCTGATCGAAATACAACTAAAATACATCGTTAGATACTTTCTCATTAATGAGTCTTGAAACGACAGAAAAAATCAGAATGTCACAACTCTTCCCCCTTACAAAAATTTCATCCTTGAAATTTACATTAAACCCGTTACTCAAACAAATGGGGGTATGGACGCCTCATCGTTTCCTCACTTTCCCACGTAGCTCCTTCGGTTCCATGGTCCTCCCAAACAACTTTGACCAATGGAATCTTTTATTCCTCAAAATTTGCTCCTTTCGGTCTTCGATCCTAACTGGCTTCTCCACGTAGGATATTCTGTCGTCCACTTCTATAACCTCGTGGTCCAGCACATGCGTCGAGTCCGGTTCGTACTTCCTTAGCATGGACACATGGAAGATGTTGTGCACTTGGGATAGATTAGGTGGTAAGGCCAGTCTGTAAGTTAAGGTCCCAATCCACTCCAGAATCTCAAACGGACCTACGTACCTTGGGCTCAGTTTTCCTTTCTTTCCAAATCGGGATAATCCTCTCATTGGCGACACCTTAAGGAAAACATGATCGCCTACTTGAAACTCCAAAGGCTTACGTCGTTTATCTGCATAACTCTTCTGACGACTCTTTGTCGTCTTCATTCTATCCCGAATTATCTTCACCGCTTCCACCAATTGCACTACCAACTCTAGGCCTGTGATACTTCTTTCTCCAACCTCGTCCCAGCAAATCAGTGTTCTGCAAGCCCCTCCATAGAGTGCTTCAAATGGTGCCATTTGAATGCTCTGCTGATAGCTGTTATTATATGCAAATTCTACCAAATGCGGTTGATCCTCCCATCCACCTTCGAAGTTTATTACGTATGCTCGCAACATATTCTCGAGCGTCTGAATCGTACTCTCCGATTGTCTATCCGTTTGTGGATGGTATGCCGTACTAAATTGCAGTCGAGTCCCCAAGGCATCCTAAATGCTTTTCCAGAGTTCGCTATGAACTTGGGGTCTTTGTCTGATGTGATTGTCACGGGTACTCCATGTAGTCTCACTATCTGCCTCATGTACAATTCGGTATATCTGTCAATCACGAAATCCTTTCACATAGGGATGAAGTGTACAGACTTGGTCAATCGGTCCACAACTACCCAAATAGAATCATGGTCTCTCTGGCTCTTTAGGAGTCCCATCACAAAATCCATCATTATGTGCTCCCATTTCCATTCAGGAATTTCTAGTGGCTATAATAATCCTCCAGGCTTACAGTGTTAGGCCTTTACCTGCTAGCATGTCAAGCACTTTGCCACATACTTCGTCACATCCACTTTCATCTCGTTCCATCAATAATGTTGACGGAAGTTCTGATACATTTTCGTGCTTCCTGGGTGAATACTATAATTGCTCCTATGAGCCTCTGATAAAATCCTTTCCCGGAGTTCTTCGTCCTTTGGCACGCGTAGACATCCTTGGAATTTCAAGATTCCATCCTCTAACACTTGGAATTCTGGTTTCCTTTTTATTGCGTCCATCTCCAGGATTTTCTGAATTTCTTGGTTCGTATGCTGCAAGGCTTTTATCCTTTCTTGGACCTCAGGTTCTATTCTCAATGTGGCCATCAAACTAGATAATTGACAGACCTCCAATCTGAACTCAAAATCCCTCAAGTTTTCGAATAACGACCACCCTTTCACCAGTAGACAAACGATGCTCGATTTTCGACTGAGCGCATCCGCGACTCGATTCACTTTCCCAAGATGATACAGTATGTCGCAATCATAATCCTTAAGCAGCTTCATCCATCGACGCTGCCTCATATTCAGTTCCTTTTGGGAAAACAGATACTTCAGGCTCTGGTGGTCAGTGTAAATTTGGAACCTTTCGCCACACAGATAGTGTCTCCAGATTTTCAGAGCAAAGATGATCGCTGCTAACTCTAAATCGTGAGTTGGATAGTTCATCTCATGCGGTCTTAATTGTCGGGACGCATAGGCCACTACTCTTCCATGTTGCATTAGCCAACAGCCTAGCCCTTTTAGCGAAGTATCGCTATATATCTCATGGCCTCCAAGTCTTGATGGAATCGTCAACACTAGTGCGGTTGTCAACCGATGCTTGAGCTCTTGGAAACTCCTTTCGCACTTATCCGTCCATTCGAACCTCGTTTCTTTCTTAGTCAATCTTGTCAGTGGCATGGCTATAGACGAAAAATTCTCCACGAAACGTTTGTAATATCCTGCCAATCCTAAGAAACTTCGGACTTCCATGACCGTAGTAAGTCTAGGCTAATTCGTTACAGCTTCGATCTTCGTAGGATCCACAACAATCCCTTCTCTAGATACCACATGACCAAGAAATGCCACTTTATTCAACCAGAACTCGCATTTGCTAAACTTAGCGTAAAGCGAGTGCTCCCTCAGGGTTTGCAAAATAATCCTCAAGTGCTATTCATGTTCCTCGTTACTCCTTGAGTAAACCAGGATATCGTCGATAAAGACTTTGACAAATCTATCCAAGAATTCCTTGAACACCCGATACATCAAGTCCATAAATGCGGCTGGAGCATTAGTCAGTCTAAAAGGCATCACAGTGAATTCGTAGTGACCATACCTTGTCCTAAAAATGGTCTTAGGTATGTCTTCTCTCTTAATCCTCAACTGGTGATACTCTGTTCTCAGGTTAATCTTAGATAATACTGCAGCTCCTTGCAACTGATCAAATAGGTTGTCAATTCTCGGCAGCGGGTACTTATTCTTCACTATTACTCGGTTCAACTGTCTATAATCGATGCATAGATGCAAGGACCCATCCTTTTTCCTTACAAACAACATCGGCGCTCCCCACGGTGAAGCACTCGGTCAAATAAATCCTTTGTCTAGCAATTCTTGCATTTGCATCTTTAACTCCTTAAGTTCGGATAGGGATATCCTATAGAGTGCCTTAGAAATCGACTCCGTTCCGGGAGCTAACTCGATCACGAATTCTATCTCTCGCTCTAGTGGCAACCCTGGCAACTCTTGAGGAAATATGTCAGGAAACTTACACACTACCGAGATGCTTTCTAGTTTGGGCTTCTAGGCAATCGTGTCCATAACTGCGACTAAGTACGCCTGACATCATTCAGTCATCAACTTCGTCACTTCAAGGGACGAGACTAAAGGAATCGAGGTTCCTCCTCGACCTCCCACGAATTCGAAACTAGGGCAGCCTTCTGGATAGAAACGAATTATCCTACAACCACAATCCACTACTGCCTCCTGTTTACCCAACCAGTCCATTCCTATGATCACATCAAAATCATACATGGGCAACACAGCTAAATCAATACCCTCCTTACTACCACGAAATACAATTTTACAATCCGTACAACCCAACGAAACCAGCACATTATCTTTCAACGGGGTGGCAACATACAGAATCACACTCAACGGTTCTAACTTCATATCAACCAAATCAGTAAACTGGGCAGATACGAATGAGTGTGTTGCGTCAGGATCAAACAAAGCATATGCAGCTTGGTCGCACAAATAAATCGTACCTGTGACCACGCCTGGCGTTTCTTCTGCCTCCCTACGGGCTACTGCATAAACTCTTCCCTAAACTGGGGGTCGGTTCTGATCAATTTGGGGAGTGGTAGTCGACGGTTCAGCGTGTGGTCGTTGCCCTTGAGGTCTATTCACTAGAGCTTGGTTCGGGCATGTCCTCATCTGGTGGCTCATCTGACCACACTTGAAGCATGCTCCCGTTCTTGCTGGGGAAGATCCATTACCATGCCTTCTGCCGCAGAGGCGACAGCTCCAGTTCATAGGTTCAGTGGCTTCATAATGTTCTTCCTCACGGGAGGGACGAAGCGCCTATTGCCAACCACTGGTCTCTTACCAATCTGGCGATTGTCTCTAAATGAATTAAACCGCGATCCAAATGCGGCATTCCTCTCCTTTAGATCCCTCTCAATCATTTGTCCCCATTCGTAGATTTCCTTGTAGGTTCTCAGATTCAGGGCTATCATCTGGCTGCGAAGCTCAGGTCTCAGTCCGTCCCGAAATCTCCGTGCCTTCTCTAGGGGATCCTCTATCGATTGGGGTGGGTACCTTAATAATCTGCATAACTCAGCTTTATACCGGTCTACGGTCAGCTGATTTTGATGCAGCTGTAAGAACTCAACTTGCTTTCTTTCCCGGGCTGTCTCCGAGAAATACTTGTCATTGAATGCCGTAGTAAAGGTATTCCAGGTCAAGGTCGTTCCTTTTGAAAAGACTCCATTCTTGGTGGTAGCCCACCAATCATTTACGGTACCTTCCAGCTGGTACACCGCCAATAGTACCTTCTCCTCTTCAGTACATCTCAAGACTTCGAAGGCCTTTTCCAGTTTCTCGATCCATCTCGGTGCTAGTTTGGGATCTCCAGTCCCATCAAACTGGGTTAACTTCAGCTTGATGAACTGCTCGACCAGTTGGCCCATCTGTCTGGCGACAACAATTTCTTCCTGGGCATTCACTGCTTCATTGCCCTGGTCGTGATCGCCATTGTTTCCATTGCCTCCATTGTTGTCGTTGTTGGCGTTGACGACAGCTATTGCGGCTCCTACCGCTTGGGCTATGGTAGCATCCCTATCCTGGGTCTGCCTGTCGATGAGGTCGCCAATTCTTTCGAGCGCCCTCAGTACTCTATCCATTCTCGGGTCTTCGGCTACCGGTGGCCTCGAACTAGGAGCTCCGTTCCTGGGCCTTCCAGGTCTCCTGGACGGATTACTCATTCTTATGTGTTTCTACTGAGCCTGGTCCACCACAATTTCATCAAGGAGTTAGTAATTCATTCATCCAACCAAGTCCAGAGCTACCAAACTATGCTTTAATAGAAACAGTCACAACACAACAACCTTCCACACAACAAATTCCACAGACACTTCTATAATCAGTTCATGGCTATTCCTCAATTCTGTCCATTCCAACGGTTTAACAAGACTAACCATGCTCATTCACTTAACAGACCAAAATCCGAAAATGACTTTCAGCGCTAAAACATGGAACTTCATCCTTGTATATCACCAAAATCCTGCCAAGACCAAATGCCAATCACATGTGCCAAGTCATATGCCATGCATCTCATGCCTTACTCTAGTAAGTCTCCTAAGGTCTTGCTACCCGTCCTTGTCCCAACTTAATTCTCCTTATCACTCTAATCCTCAATCAATTTTGGATCGAGCTGACTTTGCTTTGATATCAAGCAAATGGGGATGTCACGCTCCGCGTCCCAATCACGAGCGCGCGACTCCCTGTAAGCACAAACTCTCTCTTGAGGTCCCAAGATGTACATGGGTCGAGAGGTGAACCATATCGATAAAAAGCGGAAGCAATAATAAACAACTTTCCCGTACAATGATAAAAAGGGGACCTGGGTAACGAGAATACCAATAAAGTACATAAGTTCCCAAATATTCATACAAGAGCATGGCAAACTAGACTTGCTGGTCAGTAGGGGTGACAGGGTAAGTGTAAAAGAGGGCCATCATCATCGCCAAAAGAAGCGGCATCGGGGTCACCATCAAAATATCGGACCAGAAACAGGAACTCCAAAGTCGAGCTGCTGGAGTCTTCAGTATCCTCGGTATCCTCAGATGGCACGTACTCCGAGAGTATCTCAGAGTAAACCTCCATGGTGTCCTTGAGTGTCTCGTCAGCTGACGGCTCCACCTGGTTGTCTTCGGTGGCCTCAATCATGATGACCTCGTCGGTATCCTCTAAGGTCGGAGTACTCTCAGGTACGTTCCTCGAGCCGGCTATTGACCCCTTGGCTTCCACTGAATCCGGAGCGGGATGACACCAGTTGGGGATTACCCAGCGGGGTAACTCAGTGGGCTTCAGTGGCCCCGTAGAAACATCTCCTACCTTCCTAAATCAGGCCTTATATCTTTGAGGCTTCCAACTATTGCCACCCTCATCGACCCAAACCACCGTGCATTTCCTAACGTACACAGTTCCCTGTCTATCCGGGAACTCGTCAAAATATACTAACATCTCTTTCGGGTCCCCAAACCTGATTGGCCGCATGATCACGGTCTAGGGTCCCACAACGGGGTGAGATTTACATCTCAATAAGGTAGGTCCTAACCCAAGGTTAAGCCGACCGTACACTCAGGCAATTGCAATCAAGGATATAATGCACAATAGTCACAAGAGGAATTTAGCAGTCATTAAATAACATGTGAATAAAACGAGTGTCAAGCATGCAATTTTGGCACCATACACATCATTAGAATTAAACACACATAGCCAAGCCAGATTACACCTTCCACCCTTCCATGCCTCCTCATTATAACGCTCGCGTTTAGAACGCCTCAGGCTCGGTTCGCGTAAATACGCCTCAGACCATCTCATTGACAAACCCGTGTAAACGCATCTGGTTTTCAATTTCACTCAAGGCCTGTGTCGACACATTTCAACTCCGTCCCGTATTTCAACGCATCAGGACTTTGGCCATCTCAACCCCGCGTCTCATACGCCTCAGGATGCCATTCAATTCAAATCCCGCGCCTCAAGTCATTCATCCACTAAAGCCCGCGTCTCATATGCCTCAGGGTGTTACAATCCTTTAGACATGCCACATGCTTATTTCAATTCATATCACATGCTCAATTTGAAACTCATGCACGAGCAACACATCAATGGCATGCGAGGCAATTAAATTCGACATTCAAATGCAACAATTGTTTCTTGACACAAGCATTGTCAACCATTCGAGTCATCTATATTTTTCTAGGACATACATTGGACAATCACGTCATGACCTTCCAAGAACCAATCAAATTCGCACTCAATTCGCCCAATCGAGTCCAACCTTCCTATCCAAGGTTTAGAAACTCCTTACCTCAAGCTTAACTCAACAAAAATCTCTTCCCAAGCACTCCAAGGGTTCGGTCCAAATAGCCCAAGAACAACTCAGCCGCGTAACCTAAGGAAATTCATCCAATCGTCAATTTTTCTTGCTCAATTCGTCAATCCATGGAACATAAACCTTATTGGCATGTTCATCAACATCCTAGCATGCCTCAATGATGAATTTGAGACTCAATTCCAACACCAATAGTCCCCAACAGAATCGGTATGCATAGAACCGAATAGGGCATTTTCGGTTCTATGCATATGTCAACCATTCAGTCCTTAAACTAACCTTAATCCTCAATTTATTCACTAATCTACTTGCTAACATATAGTTCTAGGGTTTGGAGAGCCTCACCGAAAATTTGAAGCCAAGACGACGCTGGAAAGTCTTTCAACGGCGCCAGTTCCTCCGGGTCTTCAATTGATCAGCTCTGGTCCTTCAAACACAAGACCCATTTGGGGTCAAAACTCTATCAAATTCCTCCAAAATTTTTACCACAACTCAATCTATAGGTCCCCTATGTGTCCACAAAATTTGGTCAAAAAATTTAAAGGTTTTGAGGTTCTATGAAGCCTAAACCGTGGCTTACCTCCAGCCGCGATGGTTTCCGTCGACTTCCGGGAGATTGGCAGCCAGAGATCCTCAGGTGGTCAAATGGCTTGCTTCCACTTGGAGAATGTCAGCAAGAGGATGAGGAAGGGGCTGGTGGTTAGTTCGGTGGCTGGAAGTCACCGGAGACTGTGGTCGACAGCGGTGAACAGGCGGTCTGCGACTGGTCGGCTGGAACTTCTCGGCGAAGAAGAAGAGAAGAAGAAGAAGAAGAAAATTGACAAATTGGGGGGGTTTTTTGGGCCAAGGAGAGTGAGAGTGGGGTATATACTCAATTTCAAGAGTCAACCATGTTTGAATGGCAAGTTAAAAGTGGGTCTATCAACATCAAGGCTTAATCCTTTGACACATATCCATGTGTCAATCAATGTTCATCCAATGGCTCTCAATTTCTTCAATTTTTGGCAGCCTATAAAGGGGCTTCAATGGCCAAAATGCCTTTGTCCAATTATAAATGCAAGGTCAAGGCTTGAGGGGCAAAATGATAATTTTACCCCCGACGTCCGGAACGTTTGTTTTTCCGATTCCAAATTTCTTCGATAAGGCGACGGCCAATCCGATTATAATGCTAGAATTGTTGATTCTCCATTTTCTAATTTCAAGACTCATTTCTGAATCATTTCTCTATTAGACGTGGTTCCAGCCTATCTCAAACTGACGGGTGGCTTTTGCAGACGTTACGCGTATCGACCCTGTGATTCATATCGCAATTAGGGTTCGTCAATTCTTGGTGACTTTGGTTGTCATGTAATTGTGATGGTCTATCACTAGTTCCGACGGTCTCGATCGTCACTGTTCGATTTAGAAAAATTTTGCAAATTATACATTGATTTAGCTGCATCACCCGGCTCCAATCGTATAACGCTAGCAATGCATTCCTAAATCGTTCTTAGATCGGCATTTTATGGCTCTAAATGTCCCCTCGACAATCCTTATAGTCAAAGTGTCATTTCCTATTCGAATTCCCTAGGTCCACATACCTTGTCTCGCGTTAGCCTTTCCCTTTTGGCCAGTCAACTCGAGATTGATCAGATCCGAACGAGAGACGACTGAAATACATCGTTTGATACTTTCTCATTAATGAGTCTTGAAACGACAGGAAAAATCAGAATGTCACAATTGTCATTCATAATAATGGACCAATCCATTAAACATATGATGTTGTAGGGTTGAAGCCAAACGATTTCCAATAACTGTTAGGTGAGGAGATCGTTTGCGTTTTCAATTCTCGCATGAGATGATGGGCTAGACTTAACTATGATCATGAACTCAATAACTGTTAGGTGAGAGTATCATGATCTAGAGGCCAAAGTTATGATTAGGACTCGCATATGATTCGTTGAATAAGTTGATTCACTCACTAAGCTTATAGAACACCAATAACTGTTATGTGAGGTGGACTATGAGCTGGTAGGACTCCAATCCCCACTAGTAATCTTTACCCGACAAGGATTGTCGTTTCCCATTTTTAGGAGTATGGGATCCGAATGTAAATTTAATGGGATGATCTATTTCATTTAAAGGCCAAAATAAAATAGTAATTTTGAAAGACAACGTGTCACGCCCCGCGCCCCGGGCACAAGCATGCAAGTCCCTACAAGCAAACCACAAAATCCCTCGCGGTCCCAAGAACCACAATCTAGGCCGAGAGATATAATAAATATATCAAGCATGCGGAAGCAGTAATAAAACAACTCCTCCGTACAAATATAAGTTAAGTGGAACCTGGATAGCATCAGTACTGTCATACATAATAACCATATATTCATACAGATAAGGAACTACTAAAATTCGCTAACAAACTGGGCAACGGGGCAGTACACAAAAGAGTCCCTCACAACATCCAAAAGAAACAGAGTCGGGTCGCCTCCAAAAGCTCAAGCCAACGAACTAGAATCCTAAGATGAGCTGCTGGAATCCTCGGTGTCCTCGGCATCCTCCGTCGGTTCATACTCGGAGAAAGTTTCTGATGGAACCTCAATGGTATCCTTCATGGTCCCCTCGTGGGACGGCTCCACGAGATCCTCCTCGGTCGCCTCCGAGACAATGACCTCATCCTCCTCCACAGTGAAGTCCAGCGTCGGGGTCTTCTCCAGCCCGTTCCTAGAACCAACTACAGACCCCTCTAGGAGCTCCTATTCCCCAGAGTCTGGCACCAATCAGGGATAACTCCTTGGGGTACCTCGTGGGGCTTCAGCGGCTCAATCAACTCTTCTCCGATCTTCTTAAACCATGCCTCGAACCTATGAGACTTTCAATCCGGACTACCCTCGTAAACCCTTACGACCGTACATTTCCTCACATAAATGTTCCCCTAACTATCCGGAAACTCGTCAAAATATGCAGTCATCTTTTTGGGATCCCCAAAATGAATAGGCCACATACCTAAGGCCTAGGATTTGTAAAAATAAGGGTCCCCAAAGGGGTGAGTTACACATCTCAATAAAAGAGTCCTAACCCTAGTTTACGCCGACCGTTCACTCAGGAAGTCATCCACCCCAACTTTCCAAACTCATAATCACACAGGCATATACAAATAAAGATAGTGACACACAGATGATGAGCATGCAACGATGACATCATGTCACCCTCAGATGATCATGCACCTCATCCTGCCATTTCACTACAACCACCTCTTCCTGCCTGCCTCAATCTCCAGCCCGCGATTAGATTGCATCAGGGTCGATCCGCGTAAACACATCAGACCGTCATTGGCAACCCGCGTAAAGGCATCAGGTTCCAATGAATCTCTAGGCCAATATCATCGCCTCATACCTCCATCCCGCGATTAGATCGCATCAGGACCGTGGCCATCTCAACCCTGCGATTAGATCGCATCAGGGCGCCACACAACATCAACTCCACCCCGCGATTACATCGCATCGGGGTATCCATCTCCCGCCCCACATCTCATACGCCTCAGGGCCTCGCCATGTCATGTTCATGCCATGCTTCTTAATTCAAATCATAGATAAAACAACAGGCGCAACTCATGCACAATTTGAATACTCATGGCATGCAGGACAATCAATGACATTCGACATAGCATATGATTTAAACACAAGCAATGTCACACATAGACTTCCTATAACCACTTAGGACATATTAAGAGCTATCCCTTTGAAAGATTCTCATAAATCGATCAAATTAATCATCGACTCACCCAATTGAGTCTAATTTTCCTATCCTAAATTTAGGATTCCCTTACCTTGCGTTTGATAACACAAATTTCTTCTTGCAAGTGCCTCAAAGTCTCGGCCAAATAATCCAAAGGTTCAATTCACCGCGCAACCTAGAATATTCAACTAATTCATAAATTTCCTTGTCCAATTCCTCAATCCATGAACCATAATCCTCCATAACACAACTGTCATCATGTTAACATGTCTTAAACATCAATTTGAGTCTCATAATCCAACCATCATCAGCCCAACAGCCTCGGCCTTGCACAGAACCGAACCTGTTCTTCTCGATTTTGTGCAAACTGAGCACAACCAGCCCTAAATAAACTTCAAATCCATCATTTAATCATCATCCTACCTCTTAACATGTCTACCTAAGGTCTAAGGGTCTTACTGAGGGTTTGAAGTCGCGTCGTCGCCGGAATTCCGTCGAAAGTCACCGGTTCCTCCAAAATCAGTATCGGCAGTTTTCTATGCAAGGTTTACAAGTTCAAATCACTCCCAAATTTTTATCATAGCTTCATACAGATGTCCTCTAGACCTCCATAAAATTTGACTTCAAAATTCCAACATTTCGGCCTCCTAAGGGGTTAGAAATCGAACCTACCTCTGGTTGAGCTCGATTCTGTCGGCTTCTGGGAAAACTCTTGGTCGGAGCTCCTCGGTGGTCCAAATGGCTTGCTTTCAACTCAAGGAGGTCGGAAAGATGTAGGGCTAAGTTGGTGTGGTTAGCCGGCGGCAACTGGTCACCGAAGGAGGTCGTCGAGGGCGGCGAACAAGGAGTCCAGAACTGATCGCCGGCGAGCAAAACTGGAGGAACAAGAAGGAGTGGCTATCGTTGGCTCTTGGGGGATTATGGCCGGTCAAGTGAGGTTGAGGAGAGAGAGAAAAATGCTATATACCAAGCTTGAGTCAATGGGTTGAATGATAGGTTTGAAATAGTGAACTTGACTACTCTTTAACCCATCTCTTGACACTTGTCCCACTTGTCATTCCAATTCAATCCAATGGCCACCATTCATCCTCTTTTTTAGCCGTTCTTAGGGGTGTATAAAGTCCAAAATACCCTTCTTCAAATGCATGAGCAAGGCTTTAAGCTTGAGGGGCAAAAGGGTAATTTTACCCCCGACGTTCAGAATGTCGTTTTCCTCGCTCCAAAATTCTTCGATAGGGCGACGGCCAATCCGAATAACGTTGGAATTCTTGATTCTCCATTTGAAATGTTTCAACACTCGTTTTCGATGGTTTTCTCTATCAGACGTGGTTTCAACCTATCTCGAACCGTCGGGCGGCTTTTGCGGACTTTACGTATATCGAACCTGTGATTCTCATCACATTTAGGGCTCGTCAATTCGTGGCGGCTTTGGTTGTCATGTAATTATGAGGGTCTATCGCTAGTTTCTATTGTCTCGATCTTCATTGTCCGATTTAGGAAAAATTTTGCAAATCATACGTTAGTTAAGCGGCATCACCCGCGCTCCAATCATATGACACTCGCAAGGCATTCCCTAATCGTTCTTGGTTCGGCTTTTTGTGGCTCTAAATATCCCCTCGACAATCCTTATGGTCAAAGCGCCATTTCTTATCTGAATTCCCTATGTTCACGTACCATGTCTCACGTTAGCCTTTTCCTTTTGGCCAGTCTACTCGAATTGATCAGATTCAAGCGAGATATGACTGAAATACATCTTTAGATTCATTTCTCATTAATGAGTCTGAAATTGACTGGAAATCAGAATGTCACAACTCTTCCCCCCTTACAAAAATTTCGTCCCCGAAATTTACATTAGCCTTAATTACTCAAATAAATGGGGGTGTCATCGCCTCATCGTCTCTTCATTCTCCCACGTGGCACCTTCGGTTCCATGGTGCTCCCGCACTACTTTGACCAGTAGAATCGTCTTATTCCTAAGGATTTACTCCTTCCGGTCTTCGATCCTTATCGGCTTCTCCACGTAAGACACTCTGTCATCCACTTCTATGGCTTTGTAGTCCAGCACATGTGTCGGATCTGGTTCGTACTTTCGTAGCATCGACACATGGAAAACGTTATGCACCTGGGATAGATTAGGCGGCAGGGCAAGCTTGTAGGCTAAGGTTCTAATCCGCTCTAGTATCTCGAATGGGCCTACATACCTGGGGCTCAGCTTTCCTTTCTTTTCAAATCGCGATAGTCCTCTCATCGACGATACCTTGAGGAAGACGTAATCGCCCACTTGAAATTCCAAGGGCTTGCGCCGCTTATCTGCGTAGCTCTTCTGATGACTTTGTGCCGTCCTCAGTCTATCCCGAATTATTTTCATTGCTTCCATTGATTGCTCTACCAATTCTAGGCCTGTGATACTTCTTTCTCCAACCTCATCCTAGCAAATCGGGGTTCTGCAGGCTCTCCATAAAGTGCTTCAAATGGTGCCATCTGGATACTCTGCTGATAGCTATTATTATAAGCAAACTCTACCAAATGCAACTGGTCCTCCCATCCACCTTTAAAATCAATGACGCATGCTCGCAGCATATCCTCAAGCGTCTGTATTGTCCTTTCGACTGTCCATCTGTCTGTGGATGGTACGCCGTACTAAACTGTAGTCGGGTTCCCATAGCATCTTGCAAACTCTTCCAAAAATTTGCCATGAATTTGAGATCTCTATCCAAGGTGATCGTCACAGGCACTTCATGCAGCCTCACTATCTGTCTCATGTACAGCTCTGTAAACCTATCCATAGCGAAGTCCTTTCGCACCGGGATAAAATGTGCGAACTTTGTCAGTCTGTCCACGACTACCCATATAGAGTCGTGACCTCTTTGGCTCCTTGGGAGTTCCATCACAAAATCCATAGTCACATGCTCTCACTTCCATTCGGGTATTTCCAGGGGCTGTAATAGTCCTCCAGGCTTACAGTGCTGCGCTTTCACTTGTTGGCATGTCAAACACTTAGCCACATACCTTGCTACGTACACCTTCATCCCGTTCCACCAATAGTGATGTCGCAAGTTTTGATACATTTTCGTACTTCCAGTGTGGATGCTATAATTGCTCCTGTGAGCCTCCGATAAATTCCTTTCCCTGAGCCCTTCATCCTTTGGTACGCATAATCGTCCTCGGAACTTCAAAATTCCGTCCTCTAACACCTGAAACTCGTGTTTTCTCTTTGCTGCATCTATCTCAAGGATCTTCTAAATCTCTGGGTCCATATACTGTAGGGCTTTTATTCCTTCCTGGACCTCAGGCTCTACCCTCAATGTAGCTATCAAGCTAGACAACTGACAGACTTCTAGTCTGAACTCAGAATCTCTTAAGTCTTCTATCATCAACCAACTTCTCACTAGCAGACATGCTCAGCACGACTTCCGACTCAGCACATCTACTACTCGGTTTGCTTTCCCAAGGTGATATAGTATATTACAATCATAATCCTTCAACAGCTCCATCCACCTACGCTATCTCATATTCAGTTCTTTCTGAGAAAATAGGTACTTTAAGCTCTGGTGGTCGGTATAAATCTGAAACTTCTCGCCACATAGGTAATGTCTCCAAATCTTAAGAGCAAATATAATCGTCGCTAACTCCAGGTCATGAGTTGGGTAGTTCATTTCATGTGGCCTCAACTGTCTGGATGCGTAGGCTACTACTCTGCTGTGCTGCATCAACAAACAGCCTAATCCTTTCAGCGAGGCATCGCTGTATATCTCGAAACCTCCTGGTCCTAATGGAATTGTTAATACTGGTGCGGTTGTCAATCTATGCTTGAGTTCTTGGAAACTCCTCTCACATTTGTCCGTCCATTCAAACCTAGTTTCCTTCTTCATTAACCGTGTTAATGGGATGGCTATGGATGAGAATTTCCCCACAAAACGCCTGTAGTATCCTGCCAGTCCCAAGAAACTTCTGACTTCCGTGACCGTAGTAGGTCTAGGCCAATTTGTTACAGCTTCGATCTTCGCAGGATCCGCTGCGATTCCTTCACCAGACACCACATGACCAAGAAATGCTACCCTGTTCAGCCAGAACTCACACTTACTCAACTTTGCATAGAGCGAATGTTCCCTCAGAGTCTGCAGTACAATTCTTAGGTGCTCCTCATGTTTTGCACCACTCCTCAAGTAAATTAAGATATCGTCAATAAAGACTATGACGAATCTGTCCAGAAACTCCTTAAATACTCGATGCATCAGGTCCATAAAAGCAGCTGGAGCGTTGGTCAAACCAAACGGCATCACCGTAAACTCATAATGACCATACCTCGTCCTGAAAGCAGTCTTAGGTATGTCTTCCATCTTGATCCTCAGTTGGTGATACTCAGTCCTCAAGTCAATCTTCGAAAATACCGCCGCTCCTTGCAACTGATCAAACAGATCATCAATCCTCGGCAGTAGATATTTGTTCTTCACCGTTACCTGGTTCAGCTGCCGATAGTCAATGCATAAACGCAAAGACCCGTCTTTCTTCCTTACGAATAGCACCGGTGCTCCCCACGGCGAAGCACTTGGTCGGATAAATCCTTTATCCAGCAGCTTTTACATCTGCACCTTCAACTCCTTTAGTTCTGACAGGGACATCCTGTAAGGTGCTTTCGAGATCGGTTCCGTCCCAAGGGCTAACTCGATTACAAATTCTATTTCCCGTTCCGGTGGTAACCCTGGCAACTCTTAGGAAAATACATCAGGAAACTCACGTACTACCGGGATATTCTCTAACTTTGGCTTTTAGGTAGTCGTGTCCATTATTGCCACTAAGTATGCCTAACACCCTTTAGACATCATCTTGGTCACTTTCAGATATGAGACTAAGGGAATCGAGATTGCTCCTCCACTTCCCACCAATTCAAAGCTAGGGCGGCCTCTCGGATAAAATCGAATTATCCTACTGCCACAATCCACTACTGCCCCCTGCTTACCCAACCAATCCATTCCTATGATTACATCAAAATCGTACATGGGTAATACAGCTAAGTCAATACTCTCCTTACTCCTTCCAATCGCAATCTCACAACCAACAAAGCCTAATGAGACCAATATATTATCCTCTAATGGTGTGGCAATATGCAAGATTATGTTCAACGGTTTCAATTTCATTCCCACTAATTCAGCAAACTGTGCAAACACGAATGAATGCGTAGCGCCAGGGTTAAACAATGTGTATGCAGCTTGGTTGCACAAGTAAACCGTACCTGTGACCACGCTTGGCGCTTCCTCCGCCTCTCTACGAGCTACTGCATACACCCTTCCATGTGCCGGTGGTCGGTTCTGTTCGATTTGGGGAGTAGCAGTTGAGGGCCCAGCCTGCGGTCTTTGCCCTTGAGGTCTATTTGTCGGAGCTTGACTCAGGCACGTCCTCATCTGGTGGCCCAACTGACCACATTTAAAACAAGCTCCAGTCCTCAGTGGGCATGGCCCATTTCCATGCCTTCTGCCACAGAAGCGGCAGCTCCAGTTAGTGGGATTTGGCGGTTTCACAATACTTTTCCTTACGAGCGGCACAAAACGCCTATTGCCTGCCATCTGTCTCTTGCCCGTCTGGCGGTTATCTCTGAATGTTGTGAACTGCGATCTAGTTGCGGTGTTCCTCTCTTTCAAGTCCCTTTCTATCATCTGGTATCACTCGTATATCTCCTTATATGTCCTCAGATTTAAAGCGATCATCTGACTACGGAGCTCGAGCCTCAGACCATCCCTGAATCTTCTTGCTTTCTCTTGAGGGTCTTCTACAGATCGAGGTGCATACCTCGACAGCCTCGAGAACTCAACCTCGTACTGATCTATCGTTAACTGGTTCTGGCGCAACTACAGGAATTCCACCTGCTTCCTTTCCCTGGCTGTCTCAGAGAAGTACTTATCATTGAACGCCGTCTTAAAGGTATCCCAGTTCAAGGTTGTCCCTTTAGGGAAAATTCTGTCCTTGGTGGCAGCCCACCAATCATTCACTATACCCTTTAGTTGGTACACTGCTAATAGCACCTTCTCTTCGTTCGTGCACCTCAGCACCCCAAAAGCTTTCTCTAGCTTCTCAATCCATCTGGGTACTAGCTCGGGATCTCCAGTTCCATCGAATTGAGTCGGCTTCAACTTTATAAACTGCTCCACGAGCTGGCCCATCTGTTTGGCCACGACGATTTCTTCTTGGGCGTTCATAGATTCATTGCCCTGGTTCGGTTCACCCTGACTTTCATTTTCACCATTGTTGCCATCGTTGGCATGGACGGCTGCTACGGCAGTTCCTACTGCCTGGGCGATGGCAGCGTCCTGATCGTGAGCCTGCCTATCAATCATGTCGCCGATTCTTCCCAGCGCCCTCAACATACCATCCATTCTTGGATCTTCAGCGACAGGCGGCCTCGAGCTAGAGGCTCTGCCTCTTGATCTTCCAAACCTTCTAAATGGGTTGCTCATCTTTATCACTTTCTATGGAACCTGGTCCACCACAAGTTCAGCGAGGGGTTAGTAACTTACTCAATCATTCAAATCCAGAGCTACTAACTATCCTTTAACAGAAACAGTTGCACTGCAACAGTCCTTTCATATAATAACTTCCACAGACACTCCAAGAAATAACTCATGGTCATTTCTCAGTTCCATTCACTTCAGTGATTCACTAAAACCAATCACTTTCATTCCTCAAACAAACCAAGGTCCAAAAATGACCTTCAATCCTAAGCAGGGAATTTAATCCTTATGCATTTCCACAACACTACCAAGATCAAACACCGACCCTAAGTACCAAGTCACCTACTATGCACCCCATGCCTTATCTTAACCAGTCTCCTAAGGTCTCGCTATCCGCCCTTGTCCCACTTAATCCTCCTTATTACTCCAGTCCTCAACCAACTTTGTTTCGAGCTAAACTTGCTCTGATACCAAACAAGAGGGGATGTCACACCCCGCGTCCTGGGTACGAGCACGCGACTCCCTGCAAGCAAACCACATAATCTCTCGCAGTCCCAAGAACCACAATCTAGGCCGAGAGATATAAAAAATATATCAAGCATGCGGAAGCGGTAATAAAACAACTCCTCTGTACAAATATAAGTTAAGTGGAACCTGGATAGCATCAGCACTGTCATACATAATAACCATCTATTCATACATATAAGGAACTACTAAAATCCGCTAACAAACTGGGCAACGGGGTAGTACACAAAAGAGTCCCTCATAACATCCAAAAGAAATAGAGTGGGGTCGCCTCCAAAAGCTCAAGCTAACAAACTAGAATCCTAAGACGAGCTGCTGGAATCCTCGGTGTCCTTGGCATCCTCCGTCGGCTCATACTCGAAGAAGGTCTCTGATGGAACCTCAATGATATCCTTCATGGTCTCCTCGTGGGACGGCTCCACGAGATCCTCCTTGGTCGACTCTAGAATAATGACCTCATCATCCTCCACAGGGAAGTCCAGTGTTGGGGTCTTCTCCTGCCGGTTCCTAGAACCAACTACAGACCCCTCTGGGAGCTCCTGTTCCCCAGCGGTCTAGCACTAATCAGAGATAACTCCCTAGGGTACCTCGTGGGGCTTCAGCGGCCCATTCGACTCGTCTTCGATCTTCTTAAACCACGCCTCGAACCTATGAGGCTTCCAATCTGGACTACCCTCGCCAACCCATACGACCGTACATTTCCTCACATAAATGTTCCCCTGACTATCCGAAAACTTGTCAAAATATGCAGTCATCTCCTTGGGATCCCCAAAACGAATAGGCCACAAACCTAAGGCCTAGGATCTGTAAAAATAAGGATCCCCAAAGGGGTGAAATACACATCTCAGTAAAAGAGTCCTAACCCTAGGTTAGGCCAACCGTCTACTCAGGCAGTTATCTACCCCAACTTTCCAAACTCATAATCACACAGGCACATACAAATAAAGATAGTGACACATAGATGATGGGCATGCAACGATGACACCATGTCACACTCAGATGATCATGCACCTCATCCTGCCATTTCACCACAACTACCTCTTCCTGCCCGCCTCAATCTCCAGCCCATGATTAGATCGCATCAAGCTCGATCCACGTAATCGCATCAGACCGTCATTGGCAACCCGCGTAAAAGCATCATGTTCCAATGAATCTCCATGCCAATATCATCACCTCAGACCTCCGTCCCGCGATTAGATCGCATCAGGACCGTGGCCATCTCAACCCTACAATTAGATCGCATCAGGGCGCCACACAACATCAACTCCATCCCGCGATTACATTGCATCAGGGTATCCATCTCCCGCCCCGCGTCTCATACGCCTCAGGGCCTCACCATGTCATGTTCATGCCATGCTTCTCAATTAAAATCACAAATAAAATAACAGGCGCAACTCATGCATAATTTGAATACTCATAGCATGCAAGACAATCAATGACATTCGACATGGCATATGATTTAAACACAAGCAATGTCACACATAGACTTCCTATAACCACTTAGGACATATTAAGAGCTATCCCTTTGGAAGATTCTCATAAATCGATCAAATTAATCCTTGACTCACTCAATTAAGTCCAATCTTCCTATCCTAAGTTTAGGATTCTCTTACCTTGTGTTTGATAACACAAATTTCTTCTTGCAAGTGCCTCAAAGTCTCAGTCAAACAATTCAAAGGTTCAATTCACAACGCAACCTAGAATATTCAGCCAATTCATCAATTTTCTTGTCCAATTCCTCAATTCATGAACCATAATCCTCCATAACACAACTCTCATCATCTTAACATGTCTTAAACATCAATTTGAGTCTCATAATCCAACTATCATCAGCCCAACAGCCTCGGCCTTGCACAGAACTGAACCGGTTCTTCTCGGTTCTGTACAAACCGAGCACAACCAACCCTAAATCAATTCCAAATCCATCATTTAATCATCATCCTACCTCTTAACAAGTCTACCTAAGGGTCTAAGGGTCTTACCGACGGTTTGAAGTTGCGTCGTCGCCGGAATTCCGTCAAAAGTCGCCGGTCCTCCAAAATCAGTACTGGCAGTTTTCTGTGCAAGGTTTACAAGATCGATTCGAGGTGAAAACTTCTTCAAATCACTTCCAAATTTTTATCACAGATTCATATAGATGTCCTCTAGACCTCCATAAAATTTTACCTCAAAATTCCAACATTTCGGCCTCTTAAGGGGTTAGAAACCGAACTTACCTCTGGTTGAGCTTGATTCTGTCGGCTTCCGAGAAAACTCTTGGTCGGAGCTCCTCGGTGGTCCAAATGGCTTGCTTCCAACTCGAGGAGGTCGGCAAGACGTAGGGCTAAGTTGGTGTGGTCAGCCGGCGGCAGCTGGCCGCCGGAGGAGGTCGTCGACGGCGGCGAACATGGAGTCCAGAACTGGTCGCCGGCGAGCAAAACTGGAGGAAGAAGAATGAGTGGTTGTCGGTGGCTCTTGGGGGATTATGGAAGGTCAAGTGAGGTTGAGGAGAGAGAGAAAAATGTTATATACCAAGCTTGTGTCAATGGGTTGAATGGTAGGTTTGAAATAGTGGACTTGACTACTCTTTAAGCCATCTCTTGACACTTGTCCCACTTGTCATTCCAATTCAATCCAATGGCCACCATTCATCCTCTTTTTTGGTAGATCTTGGGGTGTATAAAGTCCAAAATGCCCTTATTCAAATGCATGGGCAAGGCTTTAAGCTTGAGCGGCAAAAGGATAATTTTACCCCCGACGTTCAGAACGTCGTTTTTCTCGCTCCAAAATTCTTTGATAGGGCGACGGTCAATCCGAATAACGTTGAAATTCTTGATTCTCCATTTCAATTTTTCAAGACTCATTTCCGATGGTTTTCTCTATCAGACGTGGTTCCAGCCTATCTCGAACCGACGGGTGGCTTTTGCGGACTTTACGCGTATCGACCCTGTGATTCTCATCACATTTAGGGCTTGTTAATTCGTGGCGGCTTTAGTTGTCATGTAATTGTGAGGGTCTATCACTAGTTCCTATGGTCTCGATCTTCACTGTTCGATTTAGGAAAAATTTTGCAAATCATATTTTGGTTAAGCGGCATCGCCCACGCTCTAATCGTGTGACACTCGCAAGGCATTTCCTAATCATTCTTGGATCGGCCTTTTGTGGCTTTAAATATCCCCTCGACAATCCTTATGGTCAAAGCGTCATTTCTTATCCGAATTCCTTAGGTCCACGTATCATGTCTCGCGTTAGCCTTTTCCTTTTGGTCAGTCTACTTGAATTGATCAGATTCGAGCGAGATATGACTGAAATACATCTCTAGATTCATTTCTCACTAATGAGTCTGAAATTGACTGGAAATCAGAATGTCACACAACGGCTAACAATTTATTTTCTACACAGATATTTATTGCTCTGAAAAATGGCAAACACAAACCCTCTCGCTTTGATACTAGACAAGAATTGTTTGACTGGACCCAACTTCACCGACTAAGTAAGTAATTTGAGAGTTGTTCTTAATTAAAAAAAACTCGGGTATGTGCTTGATGAAATTATGCCAACCTCCTTTCCTGAGGGTAGGACCCAAGAGGAACGCATCTCTTATGATAAGTGGCATGATAACGACTTAAAAGTTAGGTCATATATGCTTGCTTCAATGAATAATGAATTTCAGAAGAAGTGTGAAGCAATGGAAGATGCTAGTTCGATCGTATTGCACCGGAAGTAATTCTTTGATGAGAATTGTCGAACCTCTAGATATGAGATATCTAAGGCATTGTACCGTATGAGGATGGCTGAGGGATCATTAGTTAATGATCATATCCTGAAAATGATCTGGCACATAGAAGAGTTGGTTAGGCTGAATCTTATCATGGACAATGATTTAGTTCTTGATTTGATCCTTCAATTTTTACCCAATTCCTTGTCTGGTTTTGTCCAAAACTTTCACATGCATAAGATGGAGAAAACTCTAGCTAAGTTACATAGTATGCTGGTAGTTTATGAGAAGAAAATGCACAACACAAGGCCCAATGTAGTGGCTATAGCTAAGGCTTCTTCTTCAAAGGGTAAGACTGCTTTGAAGAACAAGAAATGGAAGAGGCCTATGAAAGCTGCTATGCAACCAAAGCCCAAGATTGAAAAAGGGAAATGTCATTACTGCGGTGTCATGGGGCACTGGAGGAGAAACTGTAAGAAGCACCTCGCAAGCTTGAAGGTCAAGTCCAAGAACCAACCTTCCGAAGGTATGGTGTCTATACTTATTGAAACTAATCATATGATTAGTACTGAATCTAGCTTATGGATTCTGCTGCAACCTCACATATTTGTATGTCCTTATAGAATCTGAAAATAAACAGGATGCTGGGGCAAGAGTTGTTGCATTAGTTATAGAGACTTTACATTTATGTTTGCCTTCTGGACATGTTTTGGTTTTAAATAATTATTTGCATTATGAGAATGTTGTTCGGAATATCATCTCTATATCTCGTTTGGGTAAAGAGAATTATGAATTTTCTTTTACTAATGATGTATGTTCTATTTATTATAATAGAACGTGTGTTGGTTCTTGATTATTAACTAATAATCTCTATACCATTACATTGTCCGGTAATGCGATTACCAATGTCAATAAGCAACATAGTTACGATGTAAATGCCATAACTAATAAATGCCCTAGAGATAGTCCAAATCCAAAGTATGTTTGGCATCTCCGACTAGGTCATATTGGAGAAGATAGGATTAACAAGTTGAGTAATGATGGATATATTAATCCAATTGGTTTTGAACCACACTCGATTTGTGATGTATGTCTTCAAGGAAAAATGACTAAAGCGCCCTTTGTAGGACATGGTGTGCGAGCTGCTGACGTATTGGAGTTGATACATACAAATGTATGTGGACCAATTAATGAAACTGCTAGAGATGGTTATTCTTACTTCATTACCTTTACCGACGATCATTCGCGGTATGGCTATTTGTACTTAATGAAGTATAAATCTAAATCTTTTGAAAAGTTCAAGGAATTCAGGTTTGAAGTTGAGAAACAAACAAGAAAGAGTATTAATGCTCTTCGATCTGATCGAGGAGGTGAGTACCGTAGTACTGAATTTTTGGATTATCTTAAAGAGAATGGCATTTTATCACAATGGACACCTCCTGCAATTCCAAAACATAACGGTGTATCTGACAGAAGAAATCGCACTATATTAGATATAGTGCAATCCTCCGTCGGCTCATACTCGAAGAAGGTCTCTGATGGAACCTCAATGATATCCTTCATGGTCTCCTCGTGGGACGGCTCCACGAGATCCTCCTTGGTCGACTCTAGAATAATGACCTCATCATCCTCCACAGGGAAGTCCAGTGTTGGGGTCTTCTCCTGCCGGTTCCTAGAACCAACTACAGACCCCTCTGGGAGCTCCTGTTCCCCAGCGGTCTAGCACTAATCAGAGATAACTCCCTAGGGTACCTCGTGGGGCTTCAGCGGCCCATTCGACTCGTCTTCGATCTTCTTAAACCACGCCTCGAACCTATGAGGCTTCCAATCTGGACTACCCTCGCCAACCCATACGACCGTACATTTCCTCACATAAATGTTCCCCTGACTATCCGAAAACTTGTCAAAATATGCAGTCATCTCCTTGGGATCCCCAAAACGAATAGGCCACAAACCTAAGGCCTAGGATCTGTAAAAATAAGGATCCCCAAAGGGGTGAAATACACATCTCAGTAAAAGAGTCCTAACCCTAGGTTAGGCCAACCGTCTACTCAGGCAGTTATCTACCCCAACTTTCCAAACTCATAATCACACAGGCACATACAAATAAAGATAGTGACACATAGATGATGGGCATGCAACGATGACACCATGTCACACTCAGATGATCATGCACCTCATCCTGCCATTTCACCACAACTACCTCTTCCTGCCCGCCTCAATCTCCAGCCCATGATTAGATCGCATCAAGCTCGATCCACGTAATCGCATCAGACCGTCATTGGCAACCCGCGTAAAAGCATCATGTTCCAATGAATCTCCATGCCAATATCATCACCTCAGACCTCCGTCCCGCGATTAGATCGCATCAGGACCGTGGCCATCTCAACCCTACAATTAGATCGCATCAGGGCGCCACACAACATCAACTCCATCCCGCGATTACATTGCATCAGGGTATCCATCTCCCGCCCCGCGTCTCATACGCCTCAGGGCCTCACCATGTCATGTTCATGCCATGCTTCTCAATTAAAATCACAAATAAAATAACAGGCGCAACTCATGCATAATTTGAATACTCATAGCATGCAAGACAATCAATGACATTCGACATGGCATATGATTTAAACACAAGCAATGTCACACATAGACTTCCTATAACCACTTAGGACATATTAAGAGCTATCCCTTTGGAAGATTCTCATAAATCGATCAAATTAATCCTTGACTCACTCAATTAAGTCCAATCTTCCTATCCTAAGTTTAGGATTCTCTTACCTTGTGTTTGATAACACAAATTTCTTCTTGCAAGTGCCTCAAAGTCTCAGTCAAACAATTCAAAGGTTCAATTCACAACGCAACCTAGAATATTCAGCCAATTCATCAATTTTCTTGTCCAATTCCTCAATTCATGAACCATAATCCTCCATAACACAACTCTCATCATCTTAACATGTCTTAAACATCAATTTGAGTCTCATAATCCAACTATCATCAGCCCAACAGCCTCGGCCTTGCACAGAACTGAACCGGTTCTTCTCGGTTCTGTACAAACCGAGCACAACCAACCCTAAATCAATTCCAAATCCATCATTTAATCATCATCCTACCTCTTAACAAGTCTACCTAAGGGTCTAAGGGTCTTACCGACGGTTTGAAGTTGCGTCGTCGCCGGAATTCCGTCAAAAGTCGCCGGTCCTCCAAAATCAGTACTGGCAGTTTTCTGTGCAAGGTTTACAAGATCGATTCGAGGTGAAAACTTCTTCAAATCACTTCCAAATTTTTATCACAGATTCATATAGATGTCCTCTAGACCTCCATAAAATTTTACCTCAAAATTCCAACATTTCGGCCTCTTAAGGGGTTAGAAACCGAACTTACCTCTGGTTGAGCTTGATTCTGTCGGCTTCCGAGAAAACTCTTGGTCGGAGCTCCTCGGTGGTCCAAATGGCTTGCTTCCAACTCGAGGAGGTCGGCAAGACGTAGGGCTAAGTTGGTGTGGTCAGCCGGCGGCAGCTGGCCGCCGGAGGAGGTCGTCGACGGCGGCGAACATGGAGTCCAGAACTGGTCGCCGGCGAGCAAAACTGGAGGAAGAAGAATGAGTGGTTGTCGGTGGCTCTTGGGGGATTATGGAAGGTCAAGTGAGGTTGAGGAGAGAGAGAAAAATGTTATATACCAAGCTTGTGTCAATGGGTTGAATGGTAGGTTTGAAATAGTGGACTTGACTACTCTTTAAGCCATCTCTTGACACTTGTCCCACTTGTCATTCCAATTCAATCCAATGGCCACCATTCATCCTCTTTTTTGGTAGATCTTGGGGTGTATAAAGTCCAAAATGCCCTTATTCAAATGCATGGGCAAGGCTTTAAGCTTGAGCGGCAAAAGGATAATTTTACCCCCGACGTTCAGAACGTCGTTTTTCTCGCTCCAAAATTCTTTGATAGGGCGACGGTCAATCCGAATAACGTTGAAATTCTTGATTCTCCATTTCAATTTTTCAAGACTCATTTCCGATGGTTTTCTCTATCAGACGTGGTTCCAGCCTATCTCGAACCGACGGGTGGCTTTTGCGGACTTTACGCGTATCGACCCTGTGATTCTCATCACATTTAGGGCTTGTTAATTCGTGGCGGCTTTAGTTGTCATGTAATTGTGAGGGTCTATCACTAGTTCCTATGGTCTCGATCTTCACTGTTCGATTTAGGAAAAATTTTGCAAATCATATTTTGGTTAAGCGGCATCGCCCACGCTCTAATCGTGTGACACTCGCAAGGCATTTCCTAATCATTCTTGGATCGGCCTTTTGTGGCTTTAAATATCCCCTCGACAATCCTTATGGTCAAAGCGTCATTTCTTATCCGAATTCCTTAGGTCCACGTATCATGTCTCGCGTTAGCCTTTTCCTTTTGGTCAGTCTACTTGAATTGATCAGATTCGAGCGAGATATGACTGAAATACATCTCTAGATTCATTTCTCACTAATGAGTCTGAAATTGACTGGAAATCAGAATGTCACACAACGGCTAACAATTTATTTTCTACACAGATATTTATTGCTCTGAAAAATGGCAAACACAAACCCTCTCGCTTTGATACTAGACAAGAATTGTTTGACTGGACCCAACTTCACCGACTAAGTAAGTAATTTGAGAGTTGTTCTTAATTAAAAAAAACTCGGGTATGTGCTTGATGAAATTATGCCAACCTCCTTTCCTGAGGGTAGGACCCAAGAGGAACGCATCTCTTATGATAAGTGGCATGATAACGACTTAAAAGTTAGGTCATATATGCTTGCTTCAATGAATAATGAATTTCAGAAGAAGTGTGAAGCAATGGAAGATGCTAGTTCGATCGTATTGCACCGGAAGTAATTCTTTGATGAGAATTGTCGAACCTCTAGATATGAGATATCTAAGGCATTGTACCGTATGAGGATGGCTGAGGGATCATTAGTTAATGATCATATCCTGAAAATGATCTGGCACATAGAAGAGTTGGTTAGGCTGAATCTTATCATGGACAATGATTTAGTTCTTGATTTGATCCTTCAATTTTTACCCAATTCCTTGTCTGGTTTTGTCCAAAACTTTCACATGCATAAGATGGAGAAAACTCTAGCTAAGTTACATAGTATGCTGGTAGTTTATGAGAAGAAAATGCACAACACAAGGCCCAATGTAGTGGCTATAGCTAAGGCTTCTTCTTCAAAGGGTAAGACTGCTTTGAAGAACAAGAAATGGAAGAGGCCTATGAAAGCTGCTATGCAACCAAAGCCCAAGATTGAAAAAGGGAAATGTCATTACTGCGGTGTCATGGGGCACTGGAGGAGAAACTGTAAGAAGCACCTCGCAAGCTTGAAGGTCAAGTCCAAGAACCAACCTTCCGAAGGTATGGTGTCTATACTTATTGAAACTAATCATATGATTAGTACTGAATCTAGCTTATGGATTCTGCTGCAACCTCACATATTTGTATGTCCTTATAGAATCTGAAAATAAACAGGATGCTGGGGCAAGAGTTGTTGCATTAGTTATAGAGACTTTACATTTATGTTTGCCTTCTGGACATGTTTTGGTTTTAAATAATTATTTGCATTATGAGAATGTTGTTCGGAATATCATCTCTATATCTCGTTTGGGTAAAGAGAATTATGAATTTTCTTTTACTAATGATGTATGTTCTATTTATTATAATAGAACGTGTGTTGGTTCTTGATTATTAACTAATAATCTCTATACCATTACATTGTCCGGTAATGCGATTACCAATGTCAATAAGCAACATAGTTACGATGTAAATGCCATAACTAATAAATGCCCTAGAGATAGTCCAAATCCAAAGTATGTTTGGCATCTCCGACTAGGTCATATTGGAGAAGATAGGATTAACAAGTTGAGTAATGATGGATATATTAATCCAATTGGTTTTGAACCACACTCGATTTGTGATGTATGTCTTCAAGGAAAAATGACTAAAGCGCCCTTTGTAGGACATGGTGTGCGAGCTGCTGACGTATTGGAGTTGATACATACAAATGTATGTGGACCAATTAATGAAACTGCTAGAGATGGTTATTCTTACTTCATTACCTTTACCGACGATCATTCGCGGTATGGCTATTTGTACTTAATGAAGTATAAATCTAAATCTTTTGAAAAGTTCAAGGAATTCAGGTTTGAAGTTGAGAAACAAACAAGAAAGAGTATTAATGCTCTTCGATCTGATCGAGGAGGTGAGTACCGTAGTACTGAATTTTTGGATTATCTTAAAGAGAATGGCATTTTATCACAATGGACACCTCCTGCAATTCCAAAACATAACGGTGTATCTGACAGAAGAAATCGCACTATATTAGATATAGTGCAATCCTCCGTCGGCTCATACTCGAAGAAGGTCTCTGATGGAACCTCAATGATATCCTTCATGGTCTCCTCGTGGGACGGCTCCACGAGATCCTCCTTGGTCGACTCTAGAATAATGACCTCATCATCCTCCACAGGGAAGTCCAGTGTTGGGGTCTTCTCCTGCCGGTTCCTAGAACCAACTACAGACCCCTCTGGGAGCTCCTGTTCCCCAGCGGTCTAGCACTAATCAGAGATAACTCCCTAGGGTACCTCGTGGGGCTTCAGCGGCCCATTCGACTCGTCTTCGATCTTCTTAAACCACGCCTCGAACCTATGAGGCTTCCAATCTGGACTACCCTCGCCAACCCATACGACCGTACATTTCCTCACATAAATGTTCCCCTGACTATCCGAAAACTTGTCAAAATATGCAGTCATCTCCTTGGGATCCCCAAAACGAATAGGCCACAAACCTAAGGCCTAGGATCTGTAAAAATAAGGATCCCCAAAGGGGTGAAATACACATCTCAGTAAAAGAGTCCTAACCCTAGGTTAGGCCAACCGTCTACTCAGGCAGTTATCTACCCCAACTTTCCAAACTCATAATCACACAGGCACATACAAATAAAGATAGTGACACATAGATGATGGGCATGCAACGATGACACCATGTCACACTCAGATGATCATGCACCTCATCCTGCCATTTCACCACAACTACCTCTTCCTGCCCGCCTCAATCTCCAGCCCATGATTAGATCGCATCAAGCTCGATCCACGTAATCGCATCAGACCGTCATTGGCAACCCGCGTAAAAGCATCATGTTCCAATGAATCTCCATGCCAATATCATCACCTCAGACCTCCGTCCCGCGATTAGATCGCATCAGGACCGTGGCCATCTCAACCCTACAATTAGATCGCATCAGGGCGCCACACAACATCAACTCCATCCCGCGATTACATTGCATCAGGGTATCCATCTCCCGCCCCGCGTCTCATACGCCTCAGGGCCTCACCATGTCATGTTCATGCCATGCTTCTCAATTAAAATCACAAATAAAATAACAGGCGCAACTCATGCATAATTTGAATACTCATAGCATGCAAGACAATCAATGACATTCGACATGGCATATGATTTAAACACAAGCAATGTCACACATAGACTTCCTATAACCACTTAGGACATATTAAGAGCTATCCCTTTGGAAGATTCTCATAAATCGATCAAATTAATCCTTGACTCACTCAATTAAGTCCAATCTTCCTATCCTAAGTTTAGGATTCTCTTACCTTGTGTTTGATAACACAAATTTCTTCTTGCAAGTGCCTCAAAGTCTCAGTCAAACAATTCAAAGGTTCAATTCACAACGCAACCTAGAATATTCAGCCAATTCATCAATTTTCTTGTCCAATTCCTCAATTCATGAACCATAATCCTCCATAACACAACTCTCATCATCTTAACATGTCTTAAACATCAATTTGAGTCTCATAATCCAACTATCATCAGCCCAACAGCCTCGGCCTTGCACAGAACTGAACCGGTTCTTCTCGGTTCTGTACAAACCGAGCACAACCAACCCTAAATCAATTCCAAATCCATCATTTAATCATCATCCTACCTCTTAACAAGTCTACCTAAGGGTCTAAGGGTCTTACCGACGGTTTGAAGTTGCGTCGTCGCCGGAATTCCGTCAAAAGTCGCCGGTCCTCCAAAATCAGTACTGGCAGTTTTCTGTGCAAGGTTTACAAGATCGATTCGAGGTGAAAACTTCTTCAAATCACTTCCAAATTTTTATCACAGATTCATATAGATGTCCTCTAGACCTCCATAAAATTTTACCTCAAAATTCCAACATTTCGGCCTCTTAAGGGGTTAGAAACCGAACTTACCTCTGGTTGAGCTTGATTCTGTCGGCTTCCGAGAAAACTCTTGGTCGGAGCTCCTCGGTGGTCCAAATGGCTTGCTTCCAACTCGAGGAGGTCGGCAAGACGTAGGGCTAAGTTGGTGTGGTCAGCCGGCGGCAGCTGGCCGCCGGAGGAGGTCGTCGACGGCGGCGAACATGGAGTCCAGAACTGGTCGCCGGCGAGCAAAACTGGAGGAAGAAGAATGAGTGGTTGTCGGTGGCTCTTGGGGGATTATGGAAGGTCAAGTGAGGTTGAGGAGAGAGAGAAAAATGTTATATACCAAGCTTGTGTCAATGGGTTGAATGGTAGGTTTGAAATAGTGGACTTGACTACTCTTTAAGCCATCTCTTGACACTTGTCCCACTTGTCATTCCAATTCAATCCAATGGCCACCATTCATCCTCTTTTTTGGTAGATCTTGGGGTGTATAAAGTCCAAAATGCCCTTATTCAAATGCATGGGCAAGGCTTTAAGCTTGAGCGGCAAAAGGATAATTTTACCCCCGACGTTCAGAACGTCGTTTTTCTCGCTCCAAAATTCTTTGATAGGGCGACGGTCAATCCGAATAACGTTGAAATTCTTGATTCTCCATTTCAATTTTTCAAGACTCATTTCCGATGGTTTTCTCTATCAGACGTGGTTCCAGCCTATCTCGAACCGACGGGTGGCTTTTGCGGACTTTACGCGTATCGACCCTGTGATTCTCATCACATTTAGGGCTTGTTAATTCGTGGCGGCTTTAGTTGTCATGTAATTGTGAGGGTCTATCACTAGTTCCTATGGTCTCGATCTTCACTGTTCGATTTAGGAAAAATTTTGCAAATCATATTTTGGTTAAGCGGCATCGCCCACGCTCTAATCGTGTGACACTCGCAAGGCATTTCCTAATCATTCTTGGATCGGCCTTTTGTGGCTTTAAATATCCCCTCGACAATCCTTATGGTCAAAGCGTCATTTCTTATCCGAATTCCTTAGGTCCACGTATCATGTCTCGCGTTAGCCTTTTCCTTTTGGTCAGTCTACTTGAATTGATCAGATTCGAGCGAGATATGACTGAAATACATCTCTAGATTCATTTCTCACTAATGAGTCTGAAATTGACTGGAAATCAGAATGTCACACAACGGCTAACAATTTATTTTCTACACAGATATTTATTGCTCTGAAAAATGGCAAACACAAACCCTCTCGCTTTGATACTAGACAAGAATTGTTTGACTGGACCCAACTTCACCGACTAAGTAAGTAATTTGAGAGTTGTTCTTAATTAAAAAAAACTCGGGTATGTGCTTGATGAAATTATGCCAACCTCCTTTCCTGAGGGTAGGACCCAAGAGGAACGCATCTCTTATGATAAGTGGCATGATAACGACTTAAAAGTTAGGTCATATATGCTTGCTTCAATGAATAATGAATTTCAGAAGAAGTGTGAAGCAATGGAAGATGCTAGTTCGATCGTATTGCACCGGAAGTAATTCTTTGATGAGAATTGTCGAACCTCTAGATATGAGATATCTAAGGCATTGTACCGTATGAGGATGGCTGAGGGATCATTAGTTAATGATCATATCCTGAAAATGATCTGGCACATAGAAGAGTTGGTTAGGCTGAATCTTATCATGGACAATGATTTAGTTCTTGATTTGATCCTTCAATTTTTACCCAATTCCTTGTCTGGTTTTGTCCAAAACTTTCACATGCATAAGATGGAGAAAACTCTAGCTAAGTTACATAGTATGCTGGTAGTTTATGAGAAGAAAATGCACAACACAAGGCCCAATGTAGTGGCTATAGCTAAGGCTTCTTCTTCAAAGGGTAAGACTGCTTTGAAGAACAAGAAATGGAAGAGGCCTATGAAAGCTGCTATGCAACCAAAGCCCAAGATTGAAAAAGGGAAATGTCATTACTGCGGTGTCATGGGGCACTGGAGGAGAAACTGTAAGAAGCACCTCGCAAGCTTGAAGGTCAAGTCCAAGAACCAACCTTCCGAAGGTATGGTGTCTATACTTATTGAAACTAATCATATGATTAGTACTGAATCTAGCTTATGGATTCTGCTGCAACCTCACATATTTGTATGTCCTTATAGAATCTGAAAATAAACAGGATGCTGGGGCAAGAGTTGTTGCATTAGTTATAGAGACTTTACATTTATGTTTGCCTTCTGGACATGTTTTGGTTTTAAATAATTATTTGCATTATGAGAATGTTGTTCGGAATATCATCTCTATATCTCGTTTGGGTAAAGAGAATTATGAATTTTCTTTTACTAATGATGTATGTTCTATTTATTATAATAGAACGTGTGTTGGTTCTTGATTATTAACTAATAATCTCTATACCATTACATTGTCCGGTAATGCGATTACCAATGTCAATAAGCAACATAGTTACGATGTAAATGCCATAACTAATAAATGCCCTAGAGATAGTCCAAATCCAAAGTATGTTTGGCATCTCCGACTAGGTCATATTGGAGAAGATAGGATTAACAAGTTGAGTAATGATGGATATATTAATCCAATTGGTTTTGAACCACACTCGATTTGTGATGTATGTCTTCAAGGAAAAATGACTAAAGCGCCCTTTGTAGGACATGGTGTGCGAGCTGCTGACGTATTGGAGTTGATACATACAAATGTATGTGGACCAATTAATGAAACTGCTAGAGATGGTTATTCTTACTTCATTACCTTTACCGACGATCATTCGCGGTATGGCTATTTGTACTTAATGAAGTATAAATCTAAATCTTTTGAAAAGTTCAAGGAATTCAGGTTTGAAGTTGAGAAACAAACAAGAAAGAGTATTAATGCTCTTCGATCTGATCGAGGAGGTGAGTACCGTAGTACTGAATTTTTGGATTATCTTAAAGAGAATGGCATTTTATCACAATGGACACCTCCTGCAATTCCAAAACATAACGGTGTATCTGACAGAAGAAATCGCACTATATTAGATATAGTGCAATCCTCCGTCGGCTCATACTCGAAGAAGGTCTCTGATGGAACCTCAATGATATCCTTCATGGTCTCCTCGTGGGACGGCTCCACGAGATCCTCCTTGGTCGACTCTAGAATAATGACCTCATCATCCTCCACAGGGAAGTCCAGTGTTGGGGTCTTCTCCTGCCGGTTCCTAGAACCAACTACAGACCCCTCTGGGAGCTCCTGTTCCCCAGCGGTCTAGCACTAATCAGAGATAACTCCCTAGGGTACCTCGTGGGGCTTCAGCGGCCCATTCGACTCGTCTTCGATCTTCTTAAACCACGCCTCGAACCTATGAGGCTTCCAATCTGGACTACCCTCGCCAACCCATACGACCGTACATTTCCTCACATAAATGTTCCCCTGACTATCCGAAAACTTGTCAAAATATGCAGTCATCTCCTTGGGATCCCCAAAACGAATAGGCCACAAACCTAAGGCCTAGGATCTGTAAAAATAAGGATCCCCAAAGGGGTGAAATACACATCTCAGTAAAAGAGTCCTAACCCTAGGTTAGGCCAACCGTCTACTCAGGCAGTTATCTACCCCAACTTTCCAAACTCATAATCACACAGGCACATACAAATAAAGATAGTGACACATAGATGATGGGCATGCAACGATGACACCATGTCACACTCAGATGATCATGCACCTCATCCTGCCATTTCACCACAACTACCTCTTCCTGCCCGCCTCAATCTCCAGCCCATGATTAGATCGCATCAAGCTCGATCCACGTAATCGCATCAGACCGTCATTGGCAACCCGCGTAAAAGCATCATGTTCCAATGAATCTCCATGCCAATATCATCACCTCAGACCTCCGTCCCGCGATTAGATCGCATCAGGACCGTGGCCATCTCAACCCTACAATTAGATCGCATCAGGGCGCCACACAACATCAACTCCATCCCGCGATTACATTGCATCAGGGTATCCATCTCCCGCCCCGCGTCTCATACGCCTCAGGGCCTCACCATGTCATGTTCATGCCATGCTTCTCAATTAAAATCACAAATAAAATAACAGGCGCAACTCATGCATAATTTGAATACTCATAGCATGCAAGACAATCAATGACATTCGACATGGCATATGATTTAAACACAAGCAATGTCACACATAGACTTCCTATAACCACTTAGGACATATTAAGAGCTATCCCTTTGGAAGATTCTCATAAATCGATCAAATTAATCCTTGACTCACTCAATTAAGTCCAATCTTCCTATCCTAAGTTTAGGATTCTCTTACCTTGTGTTTGATAACACAAATTTCTTCTTGCAAGTGCCTCAAAGTCTCAGTCAAACAATTCAAAGGTTCAATTCACAACGCAACCTAGAATATTCAGCCAATTCATCAATTTTCTTGTCCAATTCCTCAATTCATGAACCATAATCCTCCATAACACAACTCTCATCATCTTAACATGTCTTAAACATCAATTTGAGTCTCATAATCCAACTATCATCAGCCCAACAGCCTCGGCCTTGCACAGAACTGAACCGGTTCTTCTCGGTTCTGTACAAACCGAGCACAACCAACCCTAAATCAATTCCAAATCCATCATTTAATCATCATCCTACCTCTTAACAAGTCTACCTAAGGGTCTAAGGGTCTTACCGACGGTTTGAAGTTGCGTCGTCGCCGGAATTCCGTCAAAAGTCGCCGGTCCTCCAAAATCAGTACTGGCAGTTTTCTGTGCAAGGTTTACAAGATCGATTCGAGGTGAAAACTTCTTCAAATCACTTCCAAATTTTTATCACAGATTCATATAGATGTCCTCTAGACCTCCATAAAATTTTACCTCAAAATTCCAACATTTCGGCCTCTTAAGGGGTTAGAAACCGAACTTACCTCTGGTTGAGCTTGATTCTGTCGGCTTCCGAGAAAACTCTTGGTCGGAGCTCCTCGGTGGTCCAAATGGCTTGCTTCCAACTCGAGGAGGTCGGCAAGACGTAGGGCTAAGTTGGTGTGGTCAGCCGGCGGCAGCTGGCCGCCGGAGGAGGTCGTCGACGGCGGCGAACATGGAGTCCAGAACTGGTCGCCGGCGAGCAAAACTGGAGGAAGAAGAATGAGTGGTTGTCGGTGGCTCTTGGGGGATTATGGAAGGTCAAGTGAGGTTGAGGAGAGAGAGAAAAATGTTATATACCAAGCTTGTGTCAATGGGTTGAATGGTAGGTTTGAAATAGTGGACTTGACTACTCTTTAAGCCATCTCTTGACACTTGTCCCACTTGTCATTCCAATTCAATCCAATGGCCACCATTCATCCTCTTTTTTGGTAGATCTTGGGGTGTATAAAGTCCAAAATGCCCTTATTCAAATGCATGGGCAAGGCTTTAAGCTTGAGCGGCAAAAGGATAATTTTACCCCCGACGTTCAGAACGTCGTTTTTCTCGCTCCAAAATTCTTTGATAGGGCGACGGTCAATCCGAATAACGTTGAAATTCTTGATTCTCCATTTCAATTTTTCAAGACTCATTTCCGATGGTTTTCTCTATCAGACGTGGTTCCAGCCTATCTCGAACCGACGGGTGGCTTTTGCGGACTTTACGCGTATCGACCCTGTGATTCTCATCACATTTAGGGCTTGTTAATTCGTGGCGGCTTTAGTTGTCATGTAATTGTGAGGGTCTATCACTAGTTCCTATGGTCTCGATCTTCACTGTTCGATTTAGGAAAAATTTTGCAAATCATATTTTGGTTAAGCGGCATCGCCCACGCTCTAATCGTGTGACACTCGCAAGGCATTTCCTAATCATTCTTGGATCGGCCTTTTGTGGCTTTAAATATCCCCTCGACAATCCTTATGGTCAAAGCGTCATTTCTTATCCGAATTCCTTAGGTCCACGTATCATGTCTCGCGTTAGCCTTTTCCTTTTGGTCAGTCTACTTGAATTGATCAGATTCGAGCGAGATATGACTGAAATACATCTCTAGATTCATTTCTCACTAATGAGTCTGAAATTGACTGGAAATCAGAATGTCACACAACGGCTAACAATTTATTTTCTACACAGATATTTATTGCTCTGAAAAATGGCAAACACAAACCCTCTCGCTTTGATACTAGACAAGAATTGTTTGACTGGACCCAACTTCACCGACTAAGTAAGTAATTTGAGAGTTGTTCTTAATTAAAAAAAACTCGGGTATGTGCTTGATGAAATTATGCCAACCTCCTTTCCTGAGGGTAGGACCCAAGAGGAACGCATCTCTTATGATAAGTGGCATGATAACGACTTAAAAGTTAGGTCATATATGCTTGCTTCAATGAATAATGAATTTCAGAAGAAGTGTGAAGCAATGGAAGATGCTAGTTCGATCGTATTGCACCGGAAGTAATTCTTTGATGAGAATTGTCGAACCTCTAGATATGAGATATCTAAGGCATTGTACCGTATGAGGATGGCTGAGGGATCATTAGTTAATGATCATATCCTGAAAATGATCTGGCACATCGAAGAGTTGGTTAGGCTGAATCTTATCATGGACAATGATTTAGTTCTTGATTTGATCCTTCAATTTTTACCCAATTCCTTGTCTGGTTTTGTCCAAAACTTTCACATGCATAAGATGGAGAAAACTCTAGCTAAGTTACATAGTATGCTGGTAGTTTATGAGAAGAAAATGCACAACACAAGGCCCAATGTAGTGGCTATAGCTAAGGCTTCTTCTTCAAAGGGTAAGACTGCTTTGAAGAACAAGAAATGGAAGAGGCCTATGAAAGCTGCTATGCAACCAAAGCCCAAGATTGAAAAAGGGAAATGTCATTACTGCGGTGTCATGGGGCACTGGAGGAGAAACTGTAAGAAGCACCTCGCAAGCTTGAAGGTCAAGTCCAAGAACCAACCTTCCGAAGGTATGGTGTCTATACTTATTGAAACTAATCATATGATTAGTACTGAATCTAGCTTATGGATTCTGCTGCAACCTCACATATTTGTATGTCCTTATAGAATCTGAAAATAAACAGGATGCTGGGGCAAGAGTTGTTGCATTAGTTATAGAGACTTTACATTTATGTTTGCCTTCTGGACATGTTTTGGTTTTAAATAATTATTTGCATTATGAGAATGTTGTTCGGAATATCATCTCTATATCTCGTTTGGGTAAAGAGAATTATGAATTTTCTTTTACTAATGATGTATGTTCTATTTATTATAATAGAACGTGTGTTGGTTCTTGATTATTAACTAATAATCTCTATACCATTACATTGTCCGGTAATGCGATTACCAATGTCAATAAGCAACATAGTTACGATGTAAATGCCATAACTAATAAATGCCCTAGAGATAGTCCAAATCCAAAGTATGTTTGGCATCTCCGACTAGGTCATATTGGAGAAGATAGGATTAACAAGTTGAGTAATGATGGATATATTAATCCAATTGGTTTTGAACCACACTCGATTTGTGATGTATGTCTTCAAGGAAAAATGACTAAAGCGCCCTTTGTAGGACATGGTGTGCGAGCTGCTGACGTATTGGAGTTGATACATACAAATGTATGTGGACCAATTAATGAAACTGCTAGAGATGGTTATTCTTACTTCATTACCTTTACCGACGATCATTCGCGGTATGGCTATTTGTACTTAATGAAGTATAAATCTAAATCTTTTGAAAAGTTCAAGGAATTCAGGTTTGAAGTTGAGAAACAAACAAGAAAGAGTATTAATGCTCTTCGATCTGATCGAGGAGGTGAGTACCGTAGTACTGAATTTTTGGATTATCTTAAAGAGAATGGCATTTTATCACAATGGACACCTCCTGCAATTCCAAAACATAACGGTGTATCTGACAGAAGAAATCGCACTATATTAGATATAGTGCAATCCATGATGAGTTATACCGATTTGCTGTATCCCTTTGGAGACATGCCTTTGAGATCACTACATGTTTACTAAATAGAGTGCCTTTCAAGTCTGTTCCAACTACGCCTTATGAGATATGGCATAGTAGGAAACCAAGTCTTAATCATATCAAGATTTGGGGTTGTCCAGCTTTCGTCAAGAAGCTGAGAACAGAAAAATTGGAGGCAATGTCTGAACAAGGTCGCTTCATTGGATATCCAAAAGAGACTCTTGGATATTATTTTTAATTTCACTATGACCAAAGAGTTTTGGTTAGTAGGCATGCTTCTTTTCTAGAGAATCAGGTCGTCTAGGAAGGTGGTGCTGGGCGAAAAATAGTCTTACAAGAAGAAAATAATGAAGTACCAAATAATCAAGTTTAGACATCGATCTCTAATTCAGTGGGAGCCTCTGATACACAACCTCTTAGGAGGAGTGCGAGAACGTCTCTTCTACCTATTCCCTCTAGAGACTTGGTTGAAGATATTGAGCCACTATTCATTGTGAATGATAGTGATCAACTGAGTGATCCTAGCACCTATAAGGAGGCGATATCGGACATCGATTCTAGTAAATGGCTAGAACCCATGAAGTCTGAAATAGATTCAATGTATTCCAATGATGTTTGGACTCTAGTTGATCTACCTGATGGTATTGTACCAATTAAGTGTAAATGGATCTTCAAGAGGAAGATGAACGCTGATGGTCAGATTAGAACTTACAAAGCACGGTTGGTAGCGAAAGGATATCATCAAAAGGAATGGATTGTTACGATGAAACTTTCTCACCTATAGTCGTGCTAAAATCTATTCGGATTATGTTGGTTATAGCTGCGCACCTTGATTATGAGATATTCCAAATGGATGTCAAAACGGCTTTTCTAAATGGTTTCCTTAAGGAAGACATTTATATGGAACAACCACGGGGTTTTGAATATAGTGGTGAAAGTCAGAAGGTGTGTAGCCTTGAGAGATCCATTTATGAACTCAAACAAGCCTCCAAAAGTTGGAATATCCGTTTCGATGAGGTAGTCAAATCATTTAGCTTCATAAAAAATCCGGATGAACCTTGTGTATACAAGAAGGTCAGTGGAAGCACAATTGCATTTCTAGTTCTCTATGTCGATGATATACTTTTGATCGGAAATGATTTACCAATGATATCATCGATCAAACTGTTGTTGTCACAGAAATTCTCCATGAAAGATTTAGGAGATGCAACTTATATTTTAGGTATCAAGATCTATAGAGATAGATCGAGACAATTTATTGGCCTCTCACAGTCTACGTACATAGATAAAATGTTAACATGGTTTAACATGCAGTGTTTCAAAAGAGGATTATTACCTTTTAGGCATGGAATCCGTCTTTCCAAGGAGATGTGTCCCAACACTCCTGAAAAAAGAGAGCGGATGGCAAAGATATCTTACGCATCCTCTATTAGAAGCATAATGTATGCTACGCTATGTCCGTGACCTGATATTGAGCATGTTGTGAGCATCACTAGCAGATATCAGTCTGATCTAGGGAAGAGCACTGGATAGCAGTCAAGAATACCCTTAAGTACTTGCGAATGACTAAGGATTTATTCTTAATATATGGAGAATGAGAGCTTATGGTTGAAGCTTATACTGATTCTAATTTTCAATCAGATCCGAATGACTATAAGTCTATCTGGGTTTGTCTTTACACTCAATGGCGGTGCAGTTAGATGGAAGAGTTCCAAACAAAGCACAACTACTGATTCCACCACTGAAGCAGAGTATGTAGTCGCTTCTGAAATGGCAAAGGAAGTAGCTTGGATGAAGAAATTCGTTTCTGAACTAGGAGTAGTTCCTTCCACTGATCAACATATTACATTGTTTTGTGACAACAATGGGGCGATAGCTCAAGCTAAGGAACCAAGGTCTCATCAGAAGTCCAAGCACATTGAGAGACGCTTCCATCTCATCAAAGAAATAGTTGGGAGAGGTGATATCGCCTTGTAGAAAATTGCCTCAGCGGAAAACATGGCAGATCCCTTTACTAAGGTTTTACCTCAGTCTTCTTTTGAAAGACACCTTGACAAAATGGGTTTAAGGTACCAGAACGGTTGGCTTTCGTGCAAGTGCGAAATTGTTGGAGATATTCCCTAAAGCAACCATGTAATAGTTACATGTTAGGGATTTCAATTGTACTTTTGATTTTTTATTTAATTAATGGTAAAGACGTATTTATTCATTTGTCCAATTACCTACTTATATGAATAAATTCCATAAGATCAGTTGTGACTGGACCTATTCTTGAGACATTACGAATATATGTGATGGGTTCACAGTTAGACTGAATCTTTAAACTGTTCTCAATCGATGGATCATTGAATGGATATCAATAATCCTGTTGAGATCGGTGTGTTCTTAACTTCACAATTAAATATTGGATATTTAAGGGAATGACGAGTCACAAGTCATTGGGTATTACGATGGCCGAGTTAAAACACAAGTGCTTGTATAAGACAAGTTTACTGAACGTGACACACATTGAACGATTAGCGACATGGAAGCTTTTAGGGTGGTCAATGTTTAATTATTCATGCTTTGGTCTTGTGTAAATAATCCTTAGACCAGAGGTACAGTGTTAACTTGTGTGTTGGATGGTTCTAGTTCCCGAGAACGCATATTGACGGTTCATCGATCCGTCTCTATGCTTGATGGTCATAGTTTATACACGTACGAAGTCACACGTGTGCGCAAAATAGAATCTGTCTCCTTGCTATATACAAGATATGATATCCTATGCGATTCAATTATGACAATGCATCGAAATCCTCGGCCAAGCTTGTGACATTCTGATTTTTTTGTCATTTCGAGACTTATTAATGAGAACATATCTAACGATGTCTTTCAGTCGTATCTCACTCGGATTTGATCAATCTCGAGTTGACTGACCAAAAGGGAAAAGCTAACGCGAGACAAGGTACGTAGACCTAGGGAACTCAAATAGGAAATGACACTTTGACCATAAGGATTGTTGATGGGACATTTAGAGCCATGAAAAGGCTAATCTAAGAATGATTAAGGAATGCATTGCTAGCGTTATACAATTGGAGCGCGGGTGATGCCGCTTAACAAAGGTATAATTTGCAAAATTTTTCTAAATCGTACAATAACGATCGAGACCGTCGGAACTAGTAATAGACCCTCGCAATTACATGACAACCAAAGTTGCCATGAATTGACGAGCCCTAAGTGTGATATGAATCACAGAGTCGATATGCGTAACGTCTGCAAAAGCCGCCCGTCAGTTTGGGATAGGCTGGAATCACATCTGACAAAGAAATGATTCAGAGACGAGTCTGGAAACTAGAAAATGGAGAATCAAGAATTTCAACATTATAATTGGATTGACCGTCGCCTTATCGAAGAAAATTGAAATCAGAAAAACGATGTTCCGAACGTCGAGGGTAAAATTACCATTTTACCCCTCAAGCCTTAACCTTGCCTTAATAATTGGATGAGGGCATTTTGGTCAATCACAATACCCTATAGGCTGCCAAAAATCAAGAAAAATGAGGGCCATTGGATGAGCTATTGATTGACATATGGACAAGTGTCAATGGATGAAGAGTTGGCATTAAATGTCCAACTTTTAACCAACCATTTTTCATGGTTGACTTTCCAAATTGGTATACATCTCTCTCTCTCACTCCCTCAGCTGAACACCATCTTCAATCTGCCATTTTCTTCTTCATTCTTCATCTTCATCTTCAAGCCGAGAAGCTCCCCAGCCGACCGATTCTGCCCGCCGCCATCGCCACTTTCGGCCGCCACTTTCGGCCGCCACCTGAGCTCGAGCCGACCACCAGCACCTTCCTCATCCTCTTGCCGACAACTTCCAACTTGAATCATGGCATTTGACCCACTGAGGAGCTCCGGCCAGCCATTTTCTCGAGAGTTGACGAAAACCGTCGTAGCTGGAGGTAAGCTGTTATTTAGACTCCGTAGGACCTCCAATTGTTTGAATCTTTTTGCCAAATTTTGTGGACATCTAGGGGACATGTATAATGAGTTGTGGTAAAAGTTTTGGATGAATTTGACGGAGTTTTGACCCCAAATGGATATTGTGTTTGAAGGGCAAAAAAAGACCGGTTGAGGACTTAGAGGAACCGGAGCCGTTCATGGACCATTTGATGTCGCCTTAAGCTCAAATTTTCGATGAGGCTTCCCAACTCATAGAACTACATGTTAGCAAGTAGATTAGTGGTTAAATTGAGGATTTAGGATGGATTATGGGCTGATTGAGTGAGATATGCACAGAACCGAAGATGCCCTGTTTCGGTTTTGTGCATACCGAATCATGGGGGGCTATTTGTGATGGAATTAAGCTCCAATTTTATCGTTGAGACTTATGAGGATGTCAAACGATATGTCAATGAGGTGTATACTTAGTGAATTGACGAATTGGACGAGAAAATTGACGAATTGGATGAATTTCCTTAGGTTGCGCGGCTGACTTGTTCTTGGACTATTAGAACCAAATAATTGGTGTGCTTGGAAGGAGATTTTTGCTGAATTAAGCTTGAGGTAAGAAGTTTCTAAACCTTGACTAAGAGGATTGGACTCGATTGGGTGAATTGGGTGTGAATTAGGTTGGTTCTAGTGAATTATGGTGTGATTATCCATTGTGCATCCTCGAGAGGCGTAGATGGCTTAAATGCTTGTTGAATGCTTGTGCCATGAATTGATTACCACATTTGAGTGTTGAATTTAATTGTCTTGCATGCCATAGATGTGTTGCTTGTTGCATAAGCTTGCACTTGACCATGAGATTCTGAATTGAAATGAGTATTTGGCATGTCTGAGAAACTTGTGACACCCTGATGCGTTGAGACACGGGGTTGTGTTGAATTGTACCCTGATGCGTTGAGACGCGGGGTTGAATTGGCCAATGTCCTGATACGTTGAGACACGGGACGAAATTTGATATATGTCGACACAGGCCTGGAATGAAATTGAAAACCTAATGCAATTACGTGGGTTTGTCAATGGGATGGTCTGAGGCGTGATTACGTGGATCAAGCATGAGGCGTTCTAAACGCGAGCATGAAACAATGGAGGCCTGGAAGGGTGGAAAGTGTGACCTGTATTGGCTATGCATGCTTAATCTGAACTATGAGAACTGATGTCATGAATGCGTGCTTGACGCTAGTTTGTATCTATGTGTTATTTGATGACTGCCGAATGCTTCATGTGATTGCTTGTGCATTTATCCATGATTGCATTCACCTGAGTGTACGATCAGCCTAACCTAGGGCTAGGACCTGTCTTACTGACATGTAAATCTCACCCCATCATGGGACCCCATTTTCAGATCCTAGGCCGTGAGAATGTTGCCGATCAGACTAGGTGACCCGAAGGAGATGTCCGTATATTTTGAGGAGTTCCCGGACGGATAGGGAACCGTGTACGTTAGGTAGTGTACCGTAGTCTGGGTCAATGAGAGTGGAAAGAGCTGGAAGCCTCATAGATTCGAGGCTTGATTTCGGAGGGTAGGGGAAGTTACTACTGGACCACTAAAACCCACCGAGGTACCCCGTGGGGTAATCCCTAGTTGGCGTCATCCCGCTCGGGATTCTGTGGAGGTTGAGGGGTCAGCAACTGGTTCAAGGAACATTCCCGAGAGGACCCTAACCCTGGAAGACACTAACGAGGTCATTGAGATCGAAGCTACCGAGGACAACTGGTGGAGCAGTCAGCAGACGAGACGATGGAGGATACAGTGGAGGTATGCTCGGAGACTTTCTCAGAGTACGAGCCTACCGAGGACGCCAAGGAGACTGGCGACTCCAGTAGCTCGACCTAGGGGTCCCCGTTTTCTAGACTGTTATTTTGCTGTTAATCTCGAGGGTGTGTTTTTCTTTTGGAGATGTTAGTGGTTGTCTTTTGAGCTGGTCCTATCACCCCTACCGACTAGCGAGATTAGTCTACCAGCGTTTTGTAAGAACTCGTGGGAAGTTATGTATAAATGTAATTATGGTGTTCTTGCTATCCATGTCCCCGCTAATGTTTGTACGGAGGAATTTATGTTATCACTTCAGCATGCTATCGATCATTCGCATCTCTCAATATATGTGAATCCCGGGACGCTCAAGAGTTTGCGCTTGCAGGATGTCGCCCGCGCGTGCCCGGGGCGCGGGGCGTGACAAAGCTTGTAAACGAGAATGAAATGTTTATGTCTCGTATAAATGCACGTCAATTGAACTTGTGCATATGATCGAATTGGTGACTTGACAAATATCCCATGGTCTTTGTTCGATCAGGATATAGTAAGATGGAGGGATTGAATTACATTGTAGCCAAAGCTGACAGGTTCATTATGTTCTTAAAGAATTTATACTATCTGGGTAGCTATGACATATTGCTAGATGTCACTAATGGCTTGTGGGACATAGAGGTTAATCGGGACAATTAATTCTCTTGGAATTACTAATGTGTTAGTATATGTCTTACTGCCATCTCAGTGATGAACCTAGGGATGTCACACACCTTAACCAATATATGACAACAATGAACGGAAAGAAAATATTGCAAATATGTTTGCAATAACGAAATTATATTAAACGGATTTAATTAAAATTTATTTTATTTTATTTTATTTTTGGTCATAGACACAAGTGTATATGATGCATATGTATGGATAAAATCGACACAGAATTGTTGTACTGATTTGCACACATATTATTTATTATTGTGTGTCAATTTAGGCCTCTATGGGCGAGTGGGAGATGTTGAAAATTTACACCCATTAAGAGCCAAATTGATTCATTACCATAATTACGATAATTAATTGGTGGGCTAAATTGATGATTGTATGGCAGCACAATTCTTGGATTGAATCCTAGAATTATGCGTGTATATGCGTGTGCAATGCATAATCAAAGGATTAGATCCTTGGATTAAGGGTGTGCATTTGTGAGCAGAAAAATTTCAGATCTATCTCTCTCTCTCATTTTTGCTTACTCCCACGGTGACAAAAAATTAAAGAACAAGAGAAAACTTCACTACGATATTGCTACCACAATTGAGTGGGGATTCCAGCGAGTTCATTCTTTGGTTCATCGTCGTGATTGGTGGTGTGTCTGAACTAAAGGCTCGATATTTGTGGTGCTCGAGTAGAAGAACATCTGAACCAATTTGTTTTCAAGCATGCTACGAGAGGTAATCTTTTAATTCTATTCGTTTAATATGATTTTCAATTGAAACACACGAACTGCGCCTCTAGAGATACACGTATGGGCATTTATTATTTCTGCTGCGTTTATATATTTTTATTTTGTCCGTACGTGTTACATGAATCCTAATAATGTGATGCTCAACAAGTAAGTGAATCACTTTATACCAAATTTAAAAACATCTTCGAATTGAGGAATAGTCACATTCATATGATAATTCTCATTTATAAGAGGTTAGGGTCAATGTTGTTGAGGATAATAGATTTCAAATAGGGACACCGTGTAAAAGATTGTAGGCTCTAGAAAAACACATAGAGGACAAGAACATATCAATGATGAAGACAATGGACAATAAGGCCAAAGAAAATTTTGTGGTCATGATATCAAACATGAGTATTTCTAAAAAAAATTAATGATTCCATGTCATGATTTATGAAAGGGTTAATACCGTCAAAAATCCCAAACTAGTATAACTGTGAAAAATTTACCCTAAATTATTTTTTTAATCATGAAAAACTCCAAAGTGGTACAACCATGACAAATTTACCTTAAACTGGTACAATCGTGACAAACTGGCCCTCCGTTAGTTTCACTAAATTTACCATCAAAATTGTTGAGTTGAATGATACGTGGCAATTATCGAATATATACATTACCCTACGTTTGCTACAGATGCATCAATTTGAAATTTTTCGTTGTATTAACTCAATTTAACGAAAACAAATAGAGGGTGAATTTGTCATGTGTACCAATTTGGATTTTTTTTTTTGTTAAAAAAAGTAGTTTGAGATAAATTTATCACAGTTGCACCAGTTTAGGGGTTTTGGTGGTAAAAAAAAAATGTTTGGGGTAAATTCATCGCAAGTGTATCAACTTGGGATTTTTTATGGTAAAAAAAGTAGTTTAAGATAAACTTGCCATAGGTGCACCAATTTGGGATTTTTTGTGATACTAATCCTTTCTGAAATCAATATTATTGTGTCAAATCTAGCGGGTGGTTAGATTCTAGTGCAACAATCCATGTGTGCAAGGACCAATTTTCAAGCATTTTAGAAAGGACACTGACGCGAATGTTCAAGAGGTCCAGTAGATGATAACTCACTTGCGAAGGTTGTTGGCAAAGACACATTGGAGATAGATTTTACTGTTGAAGAAGATTGTCCTTCTTAACATATTGTTTGTACTTGAAACTAGAAAGAACTTAGTTTTTGTTGAAAAGGCTCATGCCTAGTGATGGAATGTATTAACTAAAGTATTGATAATAAGACCACTTTTTTCTGCTTATATTGCTGAGTCTTCTTTTTTATGGTATAATATATTAACATAGTTAATTTTTCGTTATCTAAAGAATATAAAAAAGTTTTACACGTGTAAGGACCAATGTTCAAGCCGTTGACATGAATGTTCAAGAGGTCTAGATAGATGACAACTCACTTGCGAAAGTTGTTGGCAAAGGCACAGCGGAGATATTTTACTTCTAAAAATAAGATTACCTTCTCAACATGTTGTTTGTACTTGAAATTAGGAAAAACTTAGTTTTTATCGATTTAATTTGTAAAAGGTGATTTCAGATTTTGTTTTAATCTGACAAGATTATCCTACCAAAGAGTAGGTTTTTGTTGAAAAGGGTTGTGTCTAGTGATGGAATGTGTCAACTAAGTATTGATAATAAGACCACTTCTTCTGCTTCTAGTGTTGAGTATTCTTTTTTAGGGTATAATATCCTAGCACATTCAATTTTTTGTTATCTAAAGAATATAAAAAGGTTAGACATGATAAATTTTAATGGTGAATTTGATAAAGGAAAAATCTATGCAAAATCTAAATTAACAAAGAAAGTATTTCCTAGTGTTAAAAGCGATTCTAATTTATTAGATTTAGTGCATAGTGAAATATGTGAATTTAATGAAATGCTAACTTATAGTGGTAAAATATATTTTGTTACTTTTGTGGATGATTATGGTAGCTATTTGTATGCTTATCTTCCAAGATCAATATATAGAGCATTTATTATGTTTAAGAGATACAAGATTGAAGTAGAAAATCAATTATAAAGGAAAATTGAAGTTCTACCTTCAGATAGAGGTCGAAAATGCTTTTGAATGGTTTTTCATATTTTTGTGAAGAACATGGTAAGATTCACCAAGTTTCAACACCATACACTCAACAACAAAATGGTTTGGCTCGAAGAAAGAATAAAATTTTAGGAGAAATTATTAATTATATGCTTTCAAATTCAAAGCCACCCCATAAACTTTGATAGAGACATTGCTTATTGCATGCTACATTCATAATAGGACACCATCGAAAAGAAATAACATGAGACCTTATGCGTTGTGGAAAGATAAAAAAATATATAATAAATAAACTTGTCGTATCTCAAAGTGTGAGGGTGTATAACATATTACAAAGTACTTGATCAAAACAAAACTTGGTCCCAAAGCTATAAAAAAAATTAGGATGTGCTGAAAATAGAAAAACTTATAGGCTTCTTAGTTTAGAATCCACATTATTGTAGAATTAATAGAAGTTGAATTCTTTGAAAATAAATGTTCTATAGGTTTTGAAATTATTTAAAATTTTTTCAAATAAAATACACAAATAATTCAAAACCTATAGAAGCGCAATTAGTTTCTCATTAAAGGAAACAATTGTTTCTAAAGACTTGACTGAACATAGGAGAAGAACTAGAGCAAGAAAATTGAAAGATTTAGGTCCGGATTATATTACTTGTATTTTCCTATATGAATAAAATGTGACCAATAAATATCCTTACGTATGAAATCTAGAAGATGATCCTAAATGTGTTGCTGATGTTAAGTATTCTAGACATATTTATTTTTGGAAAGACGGTATAAATGATGAAATGGACCCAAATATGTGCCATAGTACTTGTGTAATAGTAGATTTACCAAAAGAATCTAAATCAATTGAGTTTTCATGAGAAAATATAATTCTAATGATTCAATCTAAGCTTTTAAGGCTAGATTAGTTGCCAAGGAATATGTACAAAAGTAAGAAATAGATTAGTTTGATACATTTGCTCATGTAGCACACATAGCATCTATTCGAATTATTTTTTCACTAGCATCAGTTCATCATCTTTGCATCCATCAAATGAACGTCAAAACTACATTCTTAAATGGAGATTCAAATGAGAAAACTTTCAAGGAATAGCTAGAGGATTTTGTTCTTCCCGTAAATGAAAAGAAAGTGTGTAAATTAGATAAATCTATTTATAGGCTTAAGCAAGCACCAAAGAAGTTGCATGAAAAATATGATTATGTTGTCATATAATGGTTTCGCACAATGGTTTCCCACATGATAATGCTGATAGGTATATTTGTTCTAAATTCACTAAAGACCATGGTGCTTTAATTTGCTTATATGTTGCTGATATGCTTATGTCTAGCAGTAATATGACTGAAATGACTAAAACTATGAAGTATATAACTTCCATATCTGAAAAAACAGATTGGGCGAAGTAAATACTATCTTGAGTATTAAAGTAAAAAAAAAACATAGCAGGGGTTATTTTTTTAGTCAAAGCTATTTTGTTGAAAAAATGCTCAACAAATGTCGCGCCCTGCACCCCGGGCATTGGCGCGACTCTCTACAAGTAAACTCTCAAGTCCTAGAATTCAGTTATCGAGAGATGCACAATAGAAGAAGCATGTGGAAGCGATATCATATACTCCTCCGTACAAACATCCATGGGAACTTGGATAGCGAGAACATAACATGTATACACAACATTCCAAGGATTCGTACAAAAGCGTAGGAGAACTAGTCCTACAGATAGGTTGGGGTAACAGTGCTATGTCAAAAGACATCCATAACAAGTCTTCAAGAGAAACTGGCCTACGAGACCTTCATCAAAAGAAAACTACAGCAAGTTAGAAACTACTAAGTCGAACTGCTGGAGTCGTCAGTCTACTCAGCATCCTTGGTTAGCTCGTACTCCGAGAAAGTCTCAGAGCGTACCTCCATGGTATCCTCCATCGTCTCGTCCTCTGGCTGCTCCACCAGATTACCCTCTGAGGCTTCGATCTCAATCACTTCAACGGTGTCTTTCAGGGTTGGGTCCTCTCGGGAATGTTCCTCGAGCCAGCTACAGATACCTCAACCTCCACAGAATCCCGAGTGGGATGACACCAACTAGGAATAACCCTACGGGGTACCTCAGTAGACTTCAGTGGTCTAGTAGTAACCTCGTCTACCCTACGAAACCAAGCCTCAAACCTATGGGGCTTCTAGTCCTTTTCACCCTCATTGACCCAAACTACTGTACACTTTCTAACGTACACAGTTCCCCGTCCGTCCGGGAACTCGTCAAAATACGCAGTCATCTCCTTTGGGTCACCTAGTCTGGTTGGCAGCATCCTCACGGTCTAGGATCTGAAAATGGGGTCCCGCAATGGGGTGAGATTCACATCTCAGTAAGATAGGTCCTAACCCTAGGTCAAGCTGACAGTACACCCAGATGAATGCAAACAATAAACAAGAATATGCACTCAGCAATATAATGCACTCATAAGTAAATATGCCACAGAGATGCAAGCGTTCGTCAATCACACAGTATTAGCACCATATCATATCAATCAAGTCAGGCATGTCGATACTAAATTAAGCCACAGATTCCACCCTTCCAACCTCCTCAATTCACGCCCGTGTTGAAAACGTCTTAGGCTCGGTCCGCGTAATCACGCCTCAGACCATCCAATTGACAAACCCACATAAACGCATCAAGTTTTCAATTTCATTCCAGGCCTGTGTCGACACACAGCAAATTTCGTCCCGCGTCTCAACGCATCAGGACATTGGACATTTTAACACCGCGTCTGAACGCATCAGGGTACCAACCGTCACAACCCCGCATCACAACTCCTCAAGGTATCACAAATCCTCATCCAAGCTAGATATCATTTCAAATCAAACATCACGATCAAGAACAAGCTCACGCATCGAGCTAGATATCTATGGCATGCAAGGCAATCAATTTTATCACTCACACAAGGCAATCAATTCATGGCATATGCATTATGCAAGCATTCAAGCAATCATTCATCCACCATGACGAACATTGAACAATTATGCCATAACTCACGAAAACTAACTCAATTCGCACCCAAATCACCCAGTCGAGTCCAATCCTCCTAGCCAAGGTTTAGGAACTTCTTACCTTGAGCTTAAATCGACAAAAATCCTTCTCTAAGCACTTCAAAGGTTCGGCCCCAAAGAGTCCAAAATAGGGCAGCCGTCCATCTAAGATAATTCAATCCATTTCATCAATTTTTCCTTGTCAAATCCTCAAATCACCAAGCGTAAATCTCAATAACATATCCATTGACATTTTAATACACCTCAACGATGAAATTTGAGCTCAATTGAATCCCAAACAGCCCCCCATGATCTCGACAAGAACAGAACCGAACAGGGCATTTTTCGGTTCTGTTTAGTTCCCAACTAATCAGTCCATAATCTATTCTAAATCCTCAATCTATCCACTAATCTACTTGCTAACATAGTTCTACATTTTGGGAAGCCTCATCGAAAGTTTGAACTCAAGGTGACGTCAAATGATCTACGAACGGGTTCGGTTCCTCCGAGTCCTCGCCGGGTCAGTTTCTGCCCTTCAAACACAACACTCATTTGGGGTCAAAACTCCATCAAATTCAGCCTAAATTTTTACCACAACTTAGTATATAAGTCTCCTAGATGTCCACAAAATTTGACCGAAAGATTGGGACAATTCGAAGTCCTATGTAGCTCAAAAGTCGACTTACCTTCAGCTGCGACGGATTCCATCGACTCGCGGGAAAACTGCTAGCCGGAGCTCCTCAGTGGGTCAAACGCCGAGCTACCACTTGGAGATGGTCGCCAAGAGGCTGAGGAAGGTGAGGGCAGTCGGCTCGACGATTGGAAGTAGCCGAAAATGGCTGTCGGAAGTGGCAAAGGAGCGGCTGCGGGCTGGTCGGGCGCGGAGTCTTCGGCCGAAGAAGAGGAGAGGAAGAAGATAAAGAAGATGGTGGCTGGTGGGGTGTTCGACTGAGCACAAAGGAGAAGAAGAGGTATACACTAATTTCTTGGTCAAACATGTAGAATGGTAAGTTAAAAGTGAGTTAATAAATGCCAAAGCCTAATCCAATGACACTTGTCCACTATTCAATCAAGGGCTCATCTAAGGACTGTCATTTTCTCTAATTTTCGGCAGCCATGGAAGTATTGCAATTGACCAAAATGCCCTTATCTATTTATTAAGGCAAGGTCAAAACTTGAAGGGCAAAATGGAAATTTCACCCTCGACGTTCGGAACATTATTTTTTTTTGTCTAATTCAAATTTCCTTCGATGAGGCGACGTCCAATCCAATTATAACGTTAAAATTCTTAATTTTCTATTTTCTAATTTCGAAACTCGTGTCTGAATCATTTCTCTGTCAGGTGTGATTCCAGCCTATCCCGAACTGACGGGTGGCTTTTGCAGACGTTACGCGTATCGACTATGTGATTCATATCACACTTAGGGTTCGTCAGTTCATGGCAACTTTTGTTGTCATGTAATTGCGAAGGTCTATTACTGTTTCCGACGGTCTTGATCGTCAACGTTCAATTTAGGAAAATTTTGCAAATTATACCTTGGTTAAGCGACATCACCCGCGCTCCAATCGTATAACGCTAGCAATGCATTCCTTAATCGTTATTAGATCGGCCTTTTATGGCTCTAAATATCCCCTTGACAATCCTTATGGTCAAAGTGTCATTTCCTGTTTGAGTTCCCTAGGTCTACGTACCTTGTCTCGCGTTAGCCTTTCCCTTTCAGTCAGTTAACTCGAGATTGATCAAATCCGAGTGAGATACGACTGAAACAAATCATTAGATATATTCTCATTAATAAGTCTCGAAATGATAGAAAAAACCAGAATGTCACAACTCTTCCCCCCTTACAAAAATTTCGTTCTTAACATTTTCAATAAATCCAGCTGTCCAAACAAATGTGGGTATTGACACCTCATCGTTTCCTCGCTTTCCCACGTAGCGCCTTCGGTTCCATGGTGCTCCCAAATGACTTTGACCAATGGAATCGTCTTGTTCCTCACAACTTCTCTTTCCGATGTTCGATCCTAACTGGCTTTTCCACATATGACACTCTGTCATCTACTTCGATGGTTTCGTAATCCAATGCATGCGTCGGGTCCGGCTCGTACTTCCATAGCATTGACACATGGAAAACGTTGTGTACTTGGGACAAGTTAGGCGGTAAGGCAAGCCTATAGGCTAAGGTCCCAATCCGTTCCAAAACTTCAAATGGACCTACGTATCTTGGACTCAATTTTCCTTTCTTTCCAAATCGAGATAATCCTCTTATCGGCGACACCTTAAGGAAAACATGATCACCTACTTGAAATTCCAGAGGTTTACGTCGCTTATCCGCATAGCTTTTCTGACGACTCTGTGCAGCCTTCAGTCTATCTCGAATTATTTTCACAGTCTCTACTGATTGCTCTACCAACTCTGGGCCTGTAATGCTTCTTTCTCTAACTTCGTCCCAGTAAATAGGCGTCCTACAAGCCCCTCCATGGAGCGCCTCAAAAGGTTCCATTCGAATACTCTATTGATAGCTGTTATTATATGCGAACTCCGTCAAATGCAATCGATCCTCTCATCCACCTTTGAAGTCTATAACACACGCTCGTAACATATCCTCGAGCGTCTGAATCGTCCTCTCCGATTGTCCGTCTGTCTGCGAATGGTATGCCGTACTAAATTGTAGTCGAGTTCTCATGGCATCTTGAAGACTCTTCCAGAAGTTCGCTGTGAACTTGGGATCTCTGTCCGATGTAATCGTCACGGGTACTCCATGTAGTCTCACTATCTACCGCATATACAATTCGACAGATCTATCCATCGCGAAGTCCTTTCGCATAGGAATGAAGTGTGCAGACTTGGTCAATCTATCCACGATACCCAAATAGATTCGTGGCCTCTCTGGCTCCTTGGTAGTCCCATTACAAAATCCATCGTTACGTGCTCTCATTTCCATTCAAGAATCTCTAAGGGTTGTAGCAATCCACCAGGCTTACAATGTTGTGCCTTCACCTGCTGGCATGTTAATCACTTTGCTACATATTTCGCTACATCCACCTTCATCCCATTCCACCAATAATGCCAACGTAAGTTCTAGTACATTTTCGTGCTACCTGGGTGGATACTATAATTGCTTCTGTGAGCCTTCAATATAATCTTTTCTCTGAGCTCTTCGTCCTTGGGTACTCATAGACGCCCTCGAAATTTCGAAATTTCATCCTCTAACACTTGGAACTCTGGTTTCCTTTTTATCACGTCCATCTTTAGGATTTTCTAAATTTTCGGGTCTGTATGCTGCAAGAATTTTACCCTTTCTTGGATTGTGGGTTCTATTCTCAATGTGGCTACCAAACTGGATAGCTGATAGACATTCAATCTGAATTCAGAATCCCTCAAATTTTCAAATAATGACCACCCTTTTACCAGTAGGCAGACAATACTCGATTTCTGACTGAGTGCATCCGCGACTCTCTTCGCTTTCCTAAGGCGATATAATATGTCGCAATCATAATCCTTAAGCAGTTCCATCCATCGACGTCGCCTCATGTTCAGTTCCTTTTGGGAAAATAGATACTTTAGGCTCTGGTGGTACGTATAAATCTGGAATTTCTCACAACACAAATAACATCTCCAGATCTTCAGAGCAAAGATGATTGCTGCCAATTCCAAATCATGAGTCGGATAGTTCATCTCGTGCGGTTTCAATTGTCGGGATGCGTAGGCAACCACTCTTCCATGTTGCATTAGCACACAGCCCAGTCCCTTTAGCGAAGCATCGCTATACATTTCATAGCCTCCAGTTCCTGATGGAATCGTCAATACTGGTGCGGTCGTTAACCTATGTTTGAGCTCTTGGAAACTCCTTTCACACTTATCCGTCCATTCGAACTTCGTTTCTTTCTTAGTCAATCTCGTCAGTGAAATGGCTATAGATGAAAACTTCTCCACGAAACGTCTGTAACACCCTGCCAATCCTAAGAAACTTCGGACTTCCGTGACCGTAGTAGGCCTAGGCCAATTCATAACGGCTTCATCTTCGTAGGATCCATGGCAATACCTTCTCTAGATACCACATGGCCAAGGAATGCGACTTTATTCAACCAAAACTCGCATTTGCTAAACTTAGCGTAAAACGAGTGTTCCCTCAAAGCCTGTAAACAATCCTCAGATGCTCCACATGCTCTTCATTATTCTTTAAGTAAATCAAAATATCATCAATAAAGACGATAACGAACCTATCCAAGAATTCCTTGAATAATCGATGCATTAGATCCATGAATGCAGCTGGAGCATTGGTCAGTCCAAAAGGCATCACAATGAATTCGTACTGACCATACCTTGTCCTAAAAGCGATTTTAGGTATGTCTTCCTTCTTAATTCTCAACTGATGATATCTCGTCCTCAGGTCAATTTTAGAGAATACCGCAGCTCCTTGCAATTGATTAAATAAGTCATCAATCCTCGGTAGTGGGTACTTATTCTTTACAGTCACTTGATTCAACTGTCTATAGTCGATGCATAAACGCAAGGACCCATCCTTTTTCCTCACAAACAACGCCGGCGCTCCCCACGGTGAAGCACTCGATCGAATAAATTCTTTATCCAGTAATTCTTGCATTTGCACCTTTAACTCTTTCAATTCCGCTAAGGACATTCTATAAGGTGCCTTTGAGATCGACTCCGTTCCGGGAGCTAATTCGATCAGAAATTCTATTTTTCGCTCTAGTGGCAACCTTGGTAACTCTTGGGAAAAAATGTCAGGAAACTCACGCACTACTGAAATACTTTCTAGTTTAGGTTCCTCGGTAGTCGTGTCCATAATCGCGATTAAATATGCTTCACATCCTCCAGTTATCAGCTTTGTCGCTTCAAGAGACGAGACTAAAGGGATCGAAGTTCCTCCCGGCTTCCCACAAACTCAAAATTTGGGCCGCCATTCGAATAAAAACGGATTATCTTACTACCACAATCAACTATTGTCCTTTGCTTACCCAACCAATCCATTCATATGATCACATTAAAGTCATACATGGGCAGCACAGCCAAGTCTATACTCTCTTTACTACCGCCAATTACGATTTTATAGTCGGTACAGCCTAACGAAACTAACACATTATCCTTCAACGGGGTGGCAACATGCAGAATCACAATCAACGGTATCAACTCCATATCGAACAAATCAGCAAAGCGAGCAAACAGAAACTAGTGTGATGCGCCAGGATCAAATAAAGCATAGGCAGGTTGGTCACACAAATAAACCGTACCTGTGACCACACCAAGCAATTTTTCTGCTTCTCTGCGTGCCACAGCATAGACCCTTCCCTAAGCTGGGGGTCGGTTCTGGTCAATCTGGGAAGTGGCAGTTGACGGTCCAGCCTGTGGTCGTTGTCCTTGAGGTCTATTCGCTAGGGCTTGGTTCGGGCAAGTCTTCATCTGATGGCTCATCTGACCACATTTGAAGCACGCTCCAGTCTTTGCAGGACAAGGTCCGTTACCATGTCTTCTGCCACAGAGGCGGCGACTCCAGTTCATTAGGTTCGGCATCTTCACTATGATCTTTCTTACTAGAGGGACGAAGCGTCTATTGCCAGCCATAGGTCTTTTGCCGGCCTGGCGATTGTCTCTGAATGAATTCAACCGCGATCTAAATGCGGCATTCCTCTCCTTCAGGTCCCTCTCGAGCATCTGTCCCCATTTATAGATATCCTTATAAGAACTAAGGTTCAGAGCTATTATCTGGCTGCGAAGCTCTGGTCTCAATCCATCCCAAAATCTTTGTGCCTTCTCCAACAAATCTTCTACTAATCTGGGCACATACCTTGACAATCTGGAGAACTCAGTTTCATACTGGTTCACTATTAGGTGATTCTAACGTAACTGTAAGGACTCCACTTGCTTCCTTTCTCGAGCGGTCTGAGAGAAGTACTTGTCATTGAATGCCATAGTAAAGGCATTCCAAGTCAAAGTTGTTCCTTTTGGAAAGACTCCATTCTTGGTGGCAGTCCACTAGTCATTAGTGGTACCTTCAAGCTGGTACACCGCCAATAGTACTTTTTCTTCATCTGTACATCTCAATACTCCTAAAGTTTTCTCCAGTTTCTCTATCCACCTTGGTGCCAATTCAGGGTCTCCAGTCTCATCGAACTGGGTTGGCTTTAGTTTGTGAAATTGTTCGACTAGTTGGCTCATCTGTTTGGCCACAACAACTTCCTCCTGGGCATTTCCTACCTCATTGCCCTGGTCATGATCGCCGTTGTTTCCATTGTCTCCATTATTGCCGTTATTGGCATTGAAGGCAGCTATCGCGGCTCCCACCGCTTGAGCTATGGCAGAATCCCTACCCTTGATCTACCAGTCAATGAGGTCGCCAATCCTTTCTAATGCTCTCGGCACTCCGTCCATTCTCGGGTCTTCCGCCACAGGTGGCCTCAAACTAGAGGCTCCACTCCTGGGTCTTTCAAGTCTTCTGAGCAGATTACTCATTCTGGTATACTTTTACTTCGCTTGGACCACCATAATTCCACCCCGAAATTAGCGACTTATTCATCTAATCGAGTTCAGCGATACTAAACTTGGTCTGAAAGAAGCAGCCATAACATATCAACCTCCCACAAAGCTATTTCCAAAGGCATTTCAATAAACAGTCCATGGCCATTCCTCAATTCCGTTCACTTCAACGGTTCACCAAAACTAGCCATGCTCATTTACTCAACAGACCAAAATCTAGAAATGACTTTCAGCGCTAAATATGGAACTTAATCTTCATAAATCACCACAATCTTGTCAAGACCAATGTCAATCACATGCGCCAAGTCATATCCCATGCAGTTAGTGCTCAACTCTAACGAGTCTCCTAAGGTCTCGTTACCCATCATGTCCCAACTTACTCATCCTTATTACTCAAATCCTCAATAAACTTTGGATCGAGCTGACCTTGCTTTGATACCAAGCAAGGCGGGATGTCACGCCCCGCACCCCGGGCACGGGCACGACTCCCTACAAGTAAACTCTCGAGTCCCAAGGTTCAGTTATCGAGAGATGCACAATAAAAGAAGCATGCGGAAGCGATATCATATACTCCTCCGTACAAACATCCATGGGAACCTGGATTGCGAGAACAAAACATGTATACATAACATTCCAAGAGTTTGTACAAAAGCGTAGGAGAACTAGTCCTACAGATGGGTCGGGGTAATGGTACTGCGTCAAAAGATATCCATAACAAGTCTTCAAGAGAAACTGGCCTACGAGACCTTCATCAAAAGAAAACTACATCAAGTTAGAAACCACTAAGTCGAACTGCTGGAGTCGTAAGTCTCCTCGGCATCCTCGGTAGGCTCATACTCCAACAAAGTCTGGGAGCGTACCTCCACGATATCCTCCATCGTCTCGTCCACTAGTTGTTCCACTAGATTACCCTCTAAGGCTTCGATCTCAATCACTTCAACGGTGTCTTCCAGGGTTGGGGTCCTCTCGGGAATGTTCCTCGAGCCAGCTACAGATCTCTCGACCTCCACAGAATCCCGAATAGGATGACACCAACTAGGAATAACCATACGGGGTACCTTAGTGGACTTCAGTGGTCCAGTAGTAACCTCGCCTACCCTATGAAACCAAGCATCAAACCTATGAGGCTTCCAGTCCTTTTCACCATCATCGACCCAAACTATTGTACACTTTCTAACGTACACAGTTCACCGTTCGTCCAGGAACTCGTCAAAATACACGGTCATCTCCTTCGGGTCACCTAGTCTGGTTGGTAGCATCCTCACGATCTAGGATTTGAAAATGGGGTCTCGCAACGAGGTGAGATTCACATCTCAGTAAGATAAGTCCTAACCCTAGGTCGGCTGGCAGTAAACTCAAATGAATGCAAACAATAAACAAGAATATGCACTCGGCAATATAATGCACTCATCAGTTAATATGCCATAGAGATGTAAGCGTTCGTCAATCACACAGTATTAGCACCGTATCATATCAATCAAGTCAGGCATGGCGATACTAAATTAAGCCACAGATTCCACCCTTCCAACCTCCTGAATTCATGACCGCGTTTAAAACGCCTCCGGCTCAGTTCGCGTAATCACGCCTCAGACCATCCAATTGACAAACCCGCTTAAACGCATCAAGTTTTCAATTTCATTCCAAGCCTGTGTCAACACATATCAAATTCCGTCTCGCGTCTCAACGCATCAGGAGATTGGCCATTTTATCCCCGCATCTCAACGCATCAAGGTACCAACCATCACAACCCCGCGTCACAATGCCTCAGGGTATCACAAATCCTTATGCAAGCTAGATATCATTTCAAATCAAATATCACAATCAAGCACAAGCTCACGCATCGAGCTAGATATCTATGACATGCAAGGCAATCAATTTTTTCACGCACACAAGGCAATCAATTCATGGCATATGCATTAAGCAAGCATTCAAGCAATCATCCATCCACCATGACGAACATTGAACAATTATGCCATAACTCACGAAAACTAACTCAATCTGCACCCAAATCATCCAGTCGAGTCCAATCCTCCTATCCAAAGTTTAGGAACTTCTTACCTTGGGCTTAAATCGACAAAAATCCTCCTCTAAGCACTTCAAAGGTTCGGCCCCATAGAGTGCAAAATAGGGCATCCGTCCACCTAAGATAATTCAATCCATTTCATCAATTTTTCCTTATCAAATACTCAAATCACCAAGCATAAACCTCAATAACATATCCATTGACATTCTAATACACCTCAACGATGAAATTTGAGCTCAATTGAATCCCAAACAACCCCCCATGATCTCGGCAAGAACAGAACCGAACAGGCCATTTTTCGGTTCTATTTAGTTCCCAACTAATCAGCCCATAATCTATTCTAAATCCTCAATCTATCCGCTAATCTACTTGCTATCATAGTTTTACATGTTGGGAAGCCTCGCCGAAAGTTTGAACTTAAGGCGACGTCAAATGATCTACGAACGGGTTCGGTTCCTCCGAGTCCTCGCCTGGTCAGTTTCTGCCCTTCAAACACAACACCTATTTGGGGTCAAAACTCCATCAAATTTAGCCCAAATTTTTACCACAACTCAGTATATGAGTGTCCTAGATGTCCACAAAATTTGGCCGAAAGATTGAGATAATTCGAAGTACTATGGAGCTCAAAAGTTGACTTACCTCCAGCTGCAATGGATTCCGTCGACTCGCGGGAAAACGGCTAGCCGGAGCTCCTCAGTGGGTCAAACGGTGAGGTACCACTTGGAGATGGTCGGCAAAAGGCTGAGTAAGGTGAGGGTGGTCGGCTCGACGGCTGAAAGTCGTCGGAAGTGGCTGTCGGAAGTGGCAAAGGAGCGGCTGCGGGCTGGGCGCGGAGTCTTCGACCGAAGAAGAGGAGAGGAAGAAGATGAAGAAGACGGTGGCTGGTGGGGTGTTCGGCTGAGCACAAAGGAGAAGAAGAGGTATAAACTAATTGCTTGGTCGAACATGTAGAATGGTAAGTTAAAAGTGAGTTGATAAATGCCAAAGCCTAATCCAATGACACTTGTCCACAAGTCAATCAAGGGCTCATCCAAGGGTTGCCATTTTCTTTAATTTTTGGCAGCCATGGGAGCAATACAATTGACCAAAATGCCCTTATCCATTTACTAAGGCAAGGTTAAAACTTGAGGGGCAAAATGGTAATTTCACCCTCGACGTTCGGAACGTCGTTTTTTTTTTTTTCTAATTCAAATTTCCTTCGATGAGGCGATGTCCAATCCAATTATAATGTTGGAATTCTTGATTTTCCATTTCTAATTTCGATACTCGTCTCTGAATCATTTCTCTGTCAGGTGTGATTCCAGCCTATCCCGAATTGACGAGTGGTTTTTGCAGATGTTACGCGTATCGACTTTGTGATTCATATCACACTTAAGGCTCGTCAGTTCATGGTTCCTTTGGATGTCATGTAATTGCGAGGGTCTATTACTAGTTTCGACGGTCTCGATTGTCAGCGTTCGATTTAGGAAAATTTTGCAAATTATACCTTGGTTAAGCGGCATCACCCGTGCTCCAATTGTATAACGCTAGTAACGCATTCCTTAATCGTTATTAGATTGGCCTTTTATGGCTCTAAATATCCCCTAGAGAATCCTTATGGTCAAAATGTCATTTCCTATTTGAGTTCCCTAGGTCCACGTACCTTGTCTCGCGTTAGCCTTTCCCTTTCGGTCAGCTAACTCCAGATTGATCAGATCCGAGCGAGATACGACTGAAACATATCGTTAGATATATTCTCATTAATAAGTCTCGAAATGATAGGAAAAATCAAAATGTCACAACAAATTATTTGATTCAAAGAAGTGACTACTCTATTTGATTTCAGTATTACGTTAAATAATAATACCAATAGACCAATACAACTTGAATATATGAATGATATAGGATGTTTAATGTATGCAAGTACTGCATTGATATTCCTTTTCTCGTGTGTAATATGAGTAGATATACTATCAAATATAGAACATTGGAATATTATTACCATAATTTTTATTTATATTAGGAGAACTAAAAATTTGAGATTATTCTAATGTTATTATTATTATTATTATTATTATTATTATTATTATATTAGAAAGATAGACTAATATAGTTGGATTACAAGTGTAGGAGCTAATCAATCCACTTTTGGATAGACTTTCACGACATTTGGATGCGTTATATCTTGGGTGAGCAAGAAACAAACATGCATTGTGACGCCCCAAAATGTCACGTGCAACATGTGTCTTTTCTGATTATAACTCATTATTATTATTGGCATGCAAAAGCACAATAAAATATTCAGCACATACTATATCAATAACCATCTTGTTCAATTAACAACAATAAAATATTAGTTTTACGACCTTAAAATAATGTCCAAGCAAAACATACGATACATCTTAGGAAGGTCAGGCCACCTAAAACAATCACGCTACTCCAACTGTCACACCCCGCACCCTTGGCACGGGCGCGCAACTCCCTGCGAGCAAACTCTAAACTCTCGAGTCTCAAGAATCACTTATCGAGAGATGTGTATTGTAATCAAGCATGTGGAAACGTAACCTGTACAATAATAAAAGGGAACCTAGGTAACAAGAACATCGTATATATATATATATATATAAACATCCCATGAGTCCATACAAAAGTGCAGGTGATCCAATCCTGCTAATGGGTCTGGGTAACGGGACATGATCCAGAAGATAACTAAACAAATCCCCGAAAGAAACAGACCGACGAGGTCATCAAAAGCAACCAAGCAAAAGCAAGAAACCCCTAGGTCGAGCTGCCGGAGTCATCAGTCTCCTCAGCATCCTCAGTAGCCTTATAGTCAGAAAAGGTCTCGGAACGCACATCCACGGTGTACTCCGTTGTGTCGTCCTCTGAGGTGTCAATCTCAATCACCTCAACCGTGTCCTCCAAAGTAGGGATCTTCTCAGGTAGGTTCCTCGAGCCAGCTACAGACCTCTCAACCTCTACCGAACCCCGAGTGGGATGACACCAACTAGGAATAACCCCGCGAGGTACCTCCATGGCCTCAGCGGACCAGTGGTAACCTCGCCTACTCTACGGAACCAAGCTTCGAACCCATGCGGCTTCTAGTCTTTACGCCCCTCGTCAGCCCAAACTACTGTACATTTTCTAACATACACAACTCCCTTACTGTCCGGGATGTCATCTCCTTCGAGTCGCTTAATCGAGTCGGCAGCATCCTCAAGGCTTAGGGTCTGAAAAGGTGGTCCCACGACAAGGGGTGAGATTGACATCTCAGTAAGACAAACCCTAACCCTAGGTCAGGTTGACAGCACGCCCAGATGAATGCAAATAATGAACAAGAACACGCACTCAACAATACAAGGCACTCATCAGTCAAATAAGTCACAATGATGCAAGCGATCATCAATCGCACAAACAGGGCATCATAACTTGTCAATCGAGTCAGGCATAGAGTACACATTCAAGCCACACGTTCCATCATTCTGAAATTTCTCGAGAATCACGCCCGCGTTAAAAACGCCTCAAGCTCGGTCCGCATCAATACGCCTTAGACCATCAGATTGGTAAACCCGCGTAAACGCATCAGGTTTCCAAATGCCATTCCAGGCCTGTTTTGACACATAAAAATCTCGTCCCACGTCTCAACGCATCAGGACATTGGCCATTTCAACCCCGCATCTCAACGCCTTAGGGTACCATTCCACACAACCCCGCGTCTCAACCCCTCAAGGAATCACAAGTTTCCAAACATGCCAGATATCATTTCAATTCAAACTTCATGATCAAGTACAGGCTCACACAACGAGCTAAGTATCTACGGCATGCAAGGCAATCAATTTCCTCACTCACAAGAGGCAATCAATTCATGTCGTATACATTTGGCAAGCATTCAAGCAATCCTCAATCCACCATGGCAAACATTGGATAACAACGACATAACTTTCAATAAGTAACTCAATTCACACCCAAATCATCCAGTCGAGTCCAATCTTCCTAGCAAAGGTTTAGAAACTCCTTACCTTAAGCTTAAATCAACAAAATCCTCCTCCAAGCACTTCAAAGGTTCGGCCCCCAAAGAGTCCAAAAAAGGGCAGCTAGCACCTAATACAAATTCCATCCATTTCATCAATTTTTCTTCGCCCAATCATCAAACCACCAAGCATAAACCTCAATAACATATCCATTGACATTCTAATATGCCTCAACGAAGAATTTTAAGCTCGATTCCACCATGAACAGCCCCTAAAGTTTTGGCATACACATAACCGAAACAGGGCATTTCGGTTCTGTGTATTGCCCAACTAATCACTCCTTAAACTACTCTTAAACCTCAATTTATCTATTAATCTACTTGCTAACATATAGTTCTAGGTGTTGGGAAGCCTCATAAAAAATTTGAAGTCAAGGGGACGCCGAATGATCCACGAACGGCGTCGGTTCTTCCGAGTCTTCTACCGGTCAAATTCTGTCCTTCAATCACATCACCAATTTGATGTCAAAACTCCATCAACCTCAGCCCAATTTTTCACCACAACTCAGTATATGAATTCCCTAGATGTCTACAAAAATTTACAGGAAGATTGAAGTAAAACGAAGTCCTACGGAGCTCAAACGGTGACTTACCTCCAGCGGCGACGAAATCTGTCGACTTTCGGGGAAACGGCTGGATGGAGCTCTTCTGTTCACCAAATGCCGTGCTTCGAGTTGGAACTGGTCGGCAAGAGGCTAAGGAAGGTGATGGTGGTCGGCTCGACGGCTGGAAGTCGCCGGCGGGAGCGGTCGAGCGGCGCGAAGGGACGATCAGAGGCTGGTCGGGCTAGAGTTGTTCTCGGCGTGATGAAGGGGAAGAAGAAACGATGAAGATGAAGGCTGAGGAGGGGATTCGACTGAATGGAAGGAGTGAGAAGGCTATACACCAATTTTGCGAGTCAACCAAGGTGAAATGGTAGGTAAAAAGCCAATCAATAAATGCCAAAGCTCCATCTTTTTACACTTGTCCGTATGTCAATCAATTTTTCATCCAATGGCTGTTAATTTCCCAAATTTTCGGCAGCCTTGGGATATGCTATTGACCAAAATGCCCTTATTCTTTTATTAAGGCAAGGCTAAGGCTTGAGGGGCAAAATGGTAATTTCACCCTCGACGTTCGGAACGTCGTTTTTCCAATTCAATTTTTTTTTCGATTAGGTGACGTCCAATCCAATTATAACGTTGGAATTCTTGATTTTCCATTCTCTAATTTCGAGACTCGTCTCTAATTCATTTCTCTGTCAAATATGATTTCAGCCTATCCCGAACTGACGGGCGGCTTTTGCAGGCGTTACGCATATCGACTATGTGATTCATTTGACACTTAGGGCTCGTTAGTTCATGGCGACTTTGGTAGTCATGTAATTGCAATGGTCTATTACAAGTTCCGACGGTCTCGATCGTCATCGTTCGATTTAGGAAAATTTTGCAAATTATACATTAGTTAAACGGAATCACCCGCGCTCCAATCGTATAACGCTAGCAATGCATTCCTTAATCGTTCTTAGATCGGCCTTTTAGGGCTCTAAATGTCCCATCGATAATCCTTATGGTCAAGTGCCATTTCCTATTCGAGTTTCCTAGGTCCACGTACTTTGTCTCGCGTTAACCTTTCCTTTTTGGTCAGTTAACTTGAGATTGATCAGATCCGAGCGAGATACTACTGAAACACATCGTTAGATATATTCTCATTAATAACTCTCGAATTGACATAAAAATCATAATGTCACAACTCTTTCCCTTACATAAATTTCATCCTCGAAATTTACAATAAACCTAGCTATTCAAACAAATGAGGGTATTAACGCCTCATCGTTTCCTCGCTTTCCCACATGGCGCCTTCGATCCCATGGTGCTCCCAATCGACTTTGGCCAATGGAATTATCTTGTTCCTCAGAACTTGCTCCTTTCGATCTTCGATCCTGACTGGTTTCTCCACGTAGGATACTCTGTCATCTACCTCGATGGTCTCATAATCTAATACATGCGTCGGATCAGGCTCGTACTTCCGTAGCATTGACACATGGAAGACGTTATGCAATTGAGACAAATTAGGCGGTAAGGCAAGCTTTTAGGCCAAGGTCCCAATCCATTCCAAAATTTCAAAAGGGCTTACATATCTCAGACTCAACTTTCCCTTCTTTCCAAATCGAGATAGCCTTCGAATTGGTGAAACTTTAAGAAAGACATGGTCGCCAACTTGAAACTCTAGAGGTTTGCGTTGTTTATCCGCATAACTTTTCTGACGACTCTATGCTGTCTTTAGCCTATCCCGAATTATCTTTACCGCTTCCACCGATTGCTCTACCAACTCTAGGCCTGTAATACTTATTTCTCCAACTTCATCCCAGCAAATCGGGGTCCTGCAAGCTCTTCCGTAAAGCACCTCAAAAGGTGCCATTCGAATACTCTGTTGATAACTGTTATTATATGCTAACTTTACCAAATGCAACTGATCCTCCCATCCACCTTTGAAGTCTATAACACACGCTCGTAACATATCCTCAAGCGTCTGAATCGTTCTTTCCGATTGTCCATCCGTTTGTGGATGATATGTTGTACTAAACTGCAGTCAAGTTCCCATGGCATCCTGAAGACTCTTCCAGAAATTTACCGTAAACTTGGGATCTCTGTCTGATGTAATCGTTACGGGTACTCCATGTAGTCTCACTACCTGTCGCATATACAATTCGGCATACCTGTCCATCGCAAAATCCTTTCACACCGGAATGAAATATGCAGACATGGTCAATCTGTCCACGACTACCCAAATAGAATCGCGACCTCTTTGGCTCCTTGGCAATCCTATTACAAAATCCATAGTCACGTGCTCCCATTTCCATTCAGGAATCTCCAACGGTTGTAGCAATCCACTAGGCTTAAAGTGTTGTGCATTTACCTGCTGACACGTCAAACACTTTGCCACATATTTCGCTACGTCCACTTTCATCCCGTTCCACCAGTCGTGCTGACCTATGTTCTAGTACATCTTCGGGCTACCTGGTTGGATACTGTAGTTGCTTATGTGAGCCTCTGATAAAATCATTTCTCTGAGTTCTTCGTCCTTTGGTACGCATAGATGCCCCCGAAATTTTCAAATTCCATCCTCTAACACTTGGAACTCTGGTTTCCTTTTTGTCGCGTCCATCTCCAAGATTTTCTGAATTTTCGGGTTCGTAGGCTGCAAGGCTTTTATCCTTTCTTGGATCTCAGGTTCTATCCTCAGTGTGGCTACCAAACTAAATAGCTGACAGACTTCCAATCTAAATTCAGAATCCATTAAATTTTCAAATAACGACCATCATTTAACCAGTAGACAAGCGATACTTGATTTCCGACTGAGCGCATCCGCGACTCTGTTCGCTTTCCCAGGATGATATAATATGTCGCAATCATAATCCTTAAGCAGTTCCATCCATCGACGTTGTCTCATGTTCAATTCTTTCTAGGAAAAGAGATACGTCAGGCTCTGGTGATCTGTATAAATCTGAAACTTCTCGCCACACAAATAATGCCTCCAGATCTTCAAAGCAAAGATGATTGCTGTCAATTCCAAATCATGAGTCGGGTAGTTCATCTCGCGCGGTCTCAATTGTCAGGATGCGTAGGCAACCACTCTCCCATGTTACATTAGTACACAGCCCAATTCCTTAAGCGAAGCATCGCTATATATCTCGTAGCCTCCAAGTCCTAATGGGATCGTTAACACCGGTGCGGTTGTTAACTGATGCTTAAGCTCTTGAAAGCGCCTTCCACACTTGTCCGTCCACTCAAACTTAGTTTCCTTCTTAATTAACCTCGTCAATGGAATGACTATGGATGAAAACTTCTCCACGAAACGTCTGTAATACCCCGTCAATCGTAAGAAACTCCGGACTTCCGTGATCGTAGTAGGTCTAAGCCAGTTCACAACGGCTTCGATCTTTGTAGGGTCCACGGCAATACCTTCTCCATATACCACATGGCCAAGAAATGGTACTTTATTCAGTCAAAACTAGCATTTGCTAAACTTAGCGTAAATCGAGTGCTCCCTCAGAGTCTGTAGAACAATCCTCAGGTGCTCCTCATGCTCTTCGTTATTCTTTGAGTAAATTAAAATGTCATCGATAAAAACGATCACGAATCTATCCAAGAATTCCTTGAATACTCAATGCATCAAATCCATAAATGTAGCTGGAGTATTAGTCAATCCAAAAGGCATCAGAGTGAACTCGTAGTGACCATACCTTATCCTAAAAGCTGTCTTAGGTATGTCCTCCTTAATCCTCAACTAATGATTCTCGGTCCTCAGGTCTATCTTAGATAACACCAAAACTCCTTGCAATTGATCGAATAAATCATCAATCCTTGGCAGTGGATACTTATTCTTCACCGTTACTTGATTCAATTGCCTATAGTCGATGCATAATCGTAAGGACCCATCCTTTTACCTCACAAACAATATTGGCGCTCCCCACGGTGAAGCACTCGGTCGAATAAATCCCTTATCTAGTAATTCTTGCATTTGCACCTTTAACTCATTCGGTTCCGATAAAGACATCCTATAGGGTGCCTTCGAGATTGGCTCCGTTCCAGGAGCTAACTTAATCACGAATTCTATTTCTCGTTCTAGTGGCAACCTTAGTAACTCTTGGGGAAAAACGTCAGGAAACTCACGTACCACCGAAATATTTTCTAATTTAGGTTTCGCGGCAGTCGTATCCATAACAGTGACTAGGTAAGCCTAACGTCCTTCAATTATCAATTTTGTCGCTTCAAGAAACAAGACTAAAGGAATCGAGGTTCCTCCTCGACTTCCCACAAACTTAAAGTTTGGACGTCCATCCGGATAAAAACGAATTATCCTACTACCACAATTCACTACTGCCCTTTGTTTACCCAACCAATCCATTCCTATGATCACGTCAAAGTCATACATGGGCAACACAGCCAAGTCTATACTCTCTTTACTATCGCCAATTACGATTTTACAATCAGCACAGCCCAACGAAAGCAGCACATTATCTTTCAATGGGGTAGCAACATGCAAAATCACACTCAACGGTTTCAATTCCATGTCAACCAGATCAGCAAATTGAGCAGACACAAATGAGTGTGATGCGTCAGGATCAAACAAAGCATAAGCGGCTTGGTCACATAAATAAACCGTACATGTGACCACGCCCGGCGCTTCTTCTACTTCTCTGCATACCACAGCATAGACTCTTCCCTGAGCTGGGGGTTGATTCTGATCATTCTGTGGAGTGACAGTTGACAGTTTTGCCTGTGGTCGTTGCCCTTGAAGTCTAGTCACTAGAGCTTGATTTGGGCAAGTTCTCATCTAATGGCCCATCAGACCACATTTGAAGCAAGCTCTGGTCCTTGCCAGATAAGGTCCATTATCATGCCTTATGCTACAGAGGCGGCAACTCCAGTTCATTGGGTTCGACGGCTTCACTATGTTCTTTCTTACTAGAGGGACAAAGCGTCTGCTACCAGCCATAGGTCTTTTACCAATCTAGCGATTATCTCGAAATGAGCTGAACCGCGATCCAGATGCGGCATTCCTCTCTTTCAGGTCTCTCTCTATCATTTGCCCCCGTTCGTATATTGCCTTATAAGTCCTCAGGTTCAAAGCTATCATCTGGCTACGAAGTTTAGGCCTTAGTCTATCCCGAAATCTCCATGCCTTTTCCAGCGGATCCTTTACTGATCGAGGCGCGTACCTTGAAAGTCTTGAGAACTCTGCTTCATATTAGTCCACTTTCAGATGATCCTGACGCAGCTGTAATAACTCTACTTGCTTCCTTTCTCGGGCTGTCTTGAAAAAGTACTTGTCATTTAATGCTATAGTAAAGGCATTTCAGGTCAAAGCTGTTCCTTCTAGAAAAACTCCATTCTTGGTGGCAGTCCACCAGCCATTAGCGGTACCTTCCAACTGGTACACCGTCAATAATATATTTTCCTTATCTGTACACCTTAGTACTCCAAAAGCCTTCTCAAGCTTCTCTATCCACCTTGGCGCCAATTCAGGGTCTCCAGTTCCATCGAACTGGGTCGGCTTTAGCTTAATAAATTGTTCGACTAGTTGGCCCATCTACCTGGCCACAACAACTTCCTCCTGGGCATGTCCTACTTCATTGTCCTGATCATGGTCGTCATTGTTTCCGTTCCCTTCATTGTTGTCGTTATTGGCGTTAACAGCAACTATGACAACTCCTACCGCTTGAGCTATGGCAGCATCCCTATCCTGGGTTTTCCTGTTAATGAGATCGCCGATCCTCATGAATGCCCTCAGCATTCCGTCCATCCTCGGGTCTTCCGCCGTAGGCAGTCTCAAACTAGAGGCTCCACTCCTTGGTCTTCCAAGTCTTCTAGGCAGATTACTCATTCTGGTGTACTTTCGCTATACCTGGACCACTATAATTCCGTCACGGAATTAGTAACTCATTCATCTAATCAAGCCCATCGATACTAAACTATGTCTTAAAAGAAGCATTTATAACATAACAACCTTCCACATAACTATTTTCAAAAGCACTTCATTAAATAGTCCATGGCCATTACCCAATTCTGTTCACTTCAACGGTTCATCAAAACCGGCCATGCTTATTATTCAATAGGCCAAAATCCAGTAATGACTTTTAGCGCTAAGCATGGAGCTTAATCTTCACAATCACCACAATCTTGTCAAGACCAAAAATCAATCACATGCGCCAAGTCATATGCCTTGCATTTCGTGCCTAATTCTAGTAAGTCTCCTAAGCTCTCACTACCCATCCTGTCTCAACTTACTCCTCCTTATTACTCCAATCCTCAATCAACTTGGATCGAGCTGACCTTGCTCTGATACCAAGCAGAACGGGTTGTCACGCCCCGCACCCCGGGCACAGGCGCGCGACTCCCTGGGAACAAACTCTAAACTCTCGAGTCCCAGGAATCACTTACCGAGAGATGCGTATGGTAATCAAGCATGCGAAAACGTAACGCATATGACACCTCCGTACAATAATAAAAGGGAACCTGGGTAACGAGAACATCGCATATATATACATATATATAAACATCCCATGAGTCCATACAAAAGTGTAGATGATCTAATCATGCTAATGGGTCTGGGTAACGGGACAAAATCTAGAAGATAACTAAACAAGTCCCCAAAAGAAACGGACTGACGAGGTCATCAAAAGTAGCCAAGTAAAAGCAGGAAACCCCTAGGTCGAGCTGCTGGAGTCGTTAGTCTCCTCGGCATCCTCAGTAGGCTCGTAGTCAGAAAAGGTCTCGGAACGCACATCCACAGTGTCCTCCGTCGTGTCGTCCTCAAGCTCGTCCTCTGAGGTGTCGATCTCAATCACCTTAATCGTGTCCTCCAAAGTAGAGGTCTTCTCAGGTAGGTTCCTCGAGCCAGCTACAGACCCCTCAACCTCTACCAAACCCCGAATGGGATGACACCAACTAGGAATAACCCTGCGAGGTACCTCCGTGGCCTTCAGCGGACCAGTGGCAACCTCGCCAACTCTACTAAACCAAGCTTCGAACCTATGCGGTTCCAATCTTTACCGCCCTCACCAACCCAAACCACTATACATTTTCTAACATACACAGTTCCCCTACTGTCCGAGAACTCATCAAAATATGTTGTCATCTCCTTCGGGTCGCCTAATCGAGTCGGCAGCATCCTCAAGGCTTAGGGTCTGAAAAGGTGGTCCCACGATGAGGTGAGATTGACATCTCAATAAGACAAGCCCTAACCCTAGATGAATGCCAATAATGAACAAGAATACGCACTCAACAATACAAGGCACTCATCAATCAAATATGTCACAATGCAAGCAATCATCAATCGGACAAACAGGACATCATAACTTGTCAATCGAGTCAGGTGTAGAGTACACATTCAAGCCACACGTTCCATCATTTCGAACTTTTTCAAGAATCATGCCCGCGTTAAAAACGCCTCAGGCTCGGTCCGCATCGATATGCCTCAGACCATCAGATTGGTAAACCCGCGTAAACGCATCAAGTTTCTAAATGCCATCCCAGACCTATGTCGACACATAAAAATCTCGTCTCGCGTCTCAACGCATCAGGACATTGGTCATTTCAATCTCGCGTCTCAACGCCCCAGGGTACCAATCCACACAACCCCGCGTCTCAACGCCTTTAGGTATCACAAGTTTCCAAGCATGCCAGATATCATTTCAATTCAAACTTCATGATCAAGTACAAGCTCACATAACGAGCCAAGTATCTACGGCATGCAAGGCAATCAATTTCGTCACTCACAAGAGGCAATCAATTCATGTCGTATATATTTGGCAAGCATTCAAGCAATCCTCAATCCACCATGACGAACATTAGATAACCACGCCATAACTTTCAATAACTAACTCAATTCACACCCAAATCATCTAGTCGAGTCCAATCTTCCCAGTAAAGGTTTAGGAACTCTTTACCTTAAGCTTAAATCAACAAAATCCACCTCCTAGCACTTCAACGGTTCGGCCCCCAAAGAGTCCAAAATAGGGCAGCTAGCACCTAATACAAATTCCATCCATTTCATTAATTTTTCTTCGCCTAATCATCAAACCAATAAGCATAAACCTTAATAACATATCCATTGACATTCTAATATGCCTCAATGAAGAATTTTAAGCTCGATTCCACCATGAACAGCCCCTAAAGTTTCGGCATACACAAAACCGAAACAGGGCATTTTCGGTTCTGTGTAGTGCCCAACTAATCAGTCCTTAAACTACTTTTAAACCTCAATTTATCCACTAATCTACTTGCTAACATATAGTTCTAGGTGTTGGGAAGTCTCACCAAAATTTTGAAGTCAAGTCGACGTTGAATGGTCCACGAATGGCGCCGGTTCTTCGGAGTCTTCTACCGGTCAGATTCTATCCTTCAATCACAACACCAATTTGGTGTCAAAACTCCATCAAACTCAGCCTAATTTTTCACCACAACTCAGTATATGAATGCCCTAGATGTCTACAAAAATTGGCAGGAAGATTGAAGTAAAACGAAGTCCTACGGAGCTCAAACGATGACTTACCTCCAGCTGCGACGAAATCCGTCGACTTTCGAGGAAACGGCTGGACGGAGCTCTTCCGTTGACCAAACGCCGTGCTTTGAGTTGGAGCTGGTCGGCGAGAGGTTGAGGATGGTGATGGTGATCGGCTCGACGGCTGGAAGTCGCAGGCGAGGGCGATCGATCGGCGCAAAGGGACAGTTCATGGCTGGTCAGGCTAGAGCTGTTCTCGGCGTAATGAAGGGGAAGAAGAAACGATGAAGATGAAGGCAAAGGAGGGGATTCGACTGAATGGAAGGAGTGAGAAGGCTATACACCAATTTGAGAGTCAACCAAGGTGGAGTGGTAGGTAAAAAGCCAATCAACAAATGCCAAAGCTCCATCTTTTTACACTTGTCCATATGTCAATAAATTTTTCATCCAATGGCTGTTAATTTCTCAAATTTTCGGCAGCCTTGGGATATTGCAATTGACCAAAATGTCCTTATCCATTTATTAAGGCAAGGCTAAGGCTTGAGGAGCAAATTGGTAATTTCACCCTCGACTTTCGGAACGTCGTTTTTTCAATTCAACATTTTTTTTTTCGATGAGGCGACGCCCAATCCAATTATAATGTTCGAATTCTTGATTTTCCATTCTCTAATTTCAATTCTCGTCTCTGATTCATTTCTCTGTCAAATGTGATTTCAGCCTATCCCGAATTGACGGGTGGCTTTTGTAGACGTTACGCGTATCGACTCTGTGATTTATATCACACTTAGGGCTCGTTAATTCATGGCGACTTTGGTAGTCATGTAATTGCGAGAGTCTATTACTAGTTCCGACGGTTTCGATCGTCATCATTCGATGTAGGAAAATTTTGGAAATTATATATTGGTTAAGCGGCATCACCCGCGCTCCAATCGCATAACGCTAGCAATGCATTCCTTAATCGTTCTTAGATCGGCCTTTATGGCTCTAAATATCCCCTCGACAATCCTTATGGTCATAATGCCATTTCCTGTTCGAGTTCCCTAGATCAACGTACCTTGTCTAGCGTTAGCCTTTCCTTTTTGGTCAGTTAACTCGAGATTGATCAGATCCGAGCGAGATACGACTGAAACACATCGTTAGATATATTCTCATTAATAAGTCTCGAATTGACATGAAAATTAGAATGTCACACGTACTCCCGAGAATCAGCCTGTACAAAAAAAAAGGTCAAGTTACTCATTATGAATGGACAGCCTCTGCCATCCACGTGTCGCATGTTAACACCTGAATTTTAGTCATTTATTTTTAAAAATTTAATAAAAAAATCCATAAAAAGTCAAAAACAAATTATAAAATCAACTTTAGGGACCTTGGCTAAAGTTAAAAAACAATATTTGAAAAACAAATATTTTCCATATTTTTTGTATCTTCTAATACTTTTGAAAATAGAAAAATACTTGAAAATTCAGGAAAAATAGCATTTGATGTCGCAAAAATAGTCAATATTTTTATTTTAATTCTCTTATTATTTTGGCCTCTTAAAGTTTGCAAAAATCAATTTGGAACCACATGTTTTTTCATTGAGCGTGATCCTAAATGGCCCAAAAATTACAATTTGAGTCATTTTGTTTTCATCTTCTCATTTCCTAATACATGACATTGGAATTTAATACCCTGCATTTCATTTTAGTCCATATATTTGGAGAAATTGCACAATTGGACTAATTGGGCCTAAGTGCGCAAATATTTTTCAAGTCCTTGGATTTCTATTAAAATGCAATTAATCAAAAGATGGGGATCACCATGCAAAAGTAAGACCAGTACTCTATTGTTTTCGACCTTCTGAATCGATGGGTGGGGTTAGTTTAATTCGATTTTTCCATTCAAAGTTCAAACTTGTCAAATCTCATTTTCGGGTCAAACAAGAATTTGGGGCTTTTGCTTAATTTGATACATATTTTTGAAAAAAAAATCCCAATTCTAGATGGAATTTATGCTCCCATATCCAATTTTATGATTTAATTTGAAAAATTCAAAGTTCTAACAGGTCAATTTGAGGATTTCAGGCCAACTGGATCAAACCGGAACCGACCCAACGACCTGGTCGAAAATCCTTCTTCGCCAAATGCATTCCCGCCCAATTTGAACAGGTTTTCAGGTTGGATTTTGGTCATAAAATTGGAGATCCTCCCCTACCAAATCGGCGGTGCCATGAGGTAGGCACGGAAACCCTCGATGACCCGAACCCATCGCCACCACTCTCGTTGCCTGGGGTCGCCGGAGTCAGTTTGGTGAGTTCAGTCGTTGCCGCGGCAGTGTTGAAAGTCAACCCAAGTTGGACTTAACCTAAATCTGAGCGAATTCGCACTAGACGGAGAGCCTGACAGGACTGGACGGAATCCTCGACGCCATTATGAACTCTTCGCACAAGTGATCACGTGCAAAGGAGAGGCGGTGACCCCCTCCCGCGCACGAATTTCAGCTGAAATTGGATAAGTTCCAATTCATGTGTTTTGGATGGGGAGGCTGGTCATTCTGTTGGCACACGTAAAAAAAATCTATACGGAGAGGGAGAGGAGGAGAGAGATGCTTTCGAAAGCTCTTAGCGACGCTGTAACCAGAGCTTCGAGCTTCAACTATAGTACTTTAGCCATGACGATCCGGACGAAATCAAGGGTGAAGATCAGTTCCAAGAGCTTTGTATCAACTCCAGGAGTCGATCGAACCAGCTCGCTTTGCCAATCATCCTAGAAAAAGGTGAGTCTCGCTCTCGAACTTCTCATTGTGCTCACATGACATCTCGCATCTCTGGCCATGATTTCGTAAACTAGTGTATGCATTTTGTTCCTAGAGCTTCACTAAGCACGATTGTATCTCATTTTCGCATTGGCCTCGTTTGAAAACCACGGGTCGAGACCTCCACTATAGCGAGACCTGTCATGACTTGGCCAGCCAAATCTGGAAATCTAGCATGATCGGAGGTCCAGATGAGTATCCAGAACTCATTTCAATGCCAGTCCTTGATTGAATCAAATTTTTCTGCTCTACTTTGTGAGTTTGAGATTGCCATGATCGTACTGCTTTGAGTTTGACTAGTGTTGGTTTAGTTGATAATTTTGGCTGATTTTATGACATATTATTCTTCTCGTCAAGACGAATCAATTGGGACCAGTTTGGTCTCATTTGGCCAAGGTTTGGTTGTTAATCAGTGCCGAAAACAATCTCAACCGTCCGTTCGATAGCTACTCGAAGAAGATGATGACTAGTCAACGTCTGATCTAGCATTGACGTGGTGGCATGTGGCATGACAAGTGGTGTCCACGTCAGCTAAATGCATTATCCAAATATATTTTTTGAAAATGAAAATAAAAACCCAAATCGGATAATTACGAGTTGACTATGTGGCGCAATTTGGGATTTTCCAGAAATGAAAATAATTTTTATGCTTATAAAACCTTTTTTAGAAAAAAAAATAAAATTATTGATCGGACGGTCAAGAATTTCTCTCGTTATGTGATCGTGGCCATAGGATTTAGTATGTTGACCGAATGGCGGAGAATTAATTTTCCTGCTCGATCTTGACCATTGATTTTAGTATGTTGATTGGACAATCTAGATTTACTCTCCGTTTGATTGGAATCATGGATCTAGCTAATCCGATCAAAAGGTGGTGGCTTAGTCATGTGGGTGAATCGTGACCGTAGGATCAGTAATTAGAATTCAAAAATCATCAGAAATCTAAAAAGATTAGAAAAATTAGAAAATAAACAAAAAAATGTAATACGGTGTCATTTTAGGCCAACCGAGCCTTTCGATGTGATCGGCATTTGGCTCCCAAGGGTTGGGCAACATGGTTTGAAAAAATGTCATAAAATTCATAAAAATGATTAATAAAAACATAAAAACATAAAAAAAAATTCTTATAAAAACACAAAAATTAGAAAAAAAAGAAGAAAAATTTAGAAAAACATTTCAAAAAATCATAAAAACAAGGGACAAAAACCACATTGAATTGGCCTATCTCATTTTCGTTGATTTTGGGTCCCCGAGTCTTACCAATTGACCGTTTTACCATTTTGGACATTCTCATCCCGAACATTTTCTAAACGACCCCCGAACATAACTGGACTATTCTCTAAGCCTATAGGGCTATACTAGGCATGACATGTGGCCAAATTGTGTGATGACTTGATGTGTTTTATTCGCACGTTTCAGATGCCTTGATTTGCGCACTTTCCATTATTGATTGCTATTGTTGAGATAGACGTTCCGTCTACATGAAACCCTTTAGATCGCTAGGGCCTACCTCACCTCCTGACGTATTTGTATGAAATCTTAGTTTAGGAAATCACTCAATTTAGGTACCCAACGGTGTTGATAACAATTTTGACGTAACTAAACCCCTCAAACCCATTTCTCTTATTTTAGTAGAATCGAACGGACTCTCCTGACCACTCGATAAAGCTCCCAATCATACCCTCCAAAAAATGACCGGTGGTGATTCCGTTGACATGCACACTTGTCACATATCATGATCATGGGTCCTTTCCCACTATAAAGGGGGTTGACCGCGTTTCTTAATCCTTTCTTGTCGTGCTTTCGATAATGAACCCTGAGAAGGGCCCGTGTCCGAAATTAATACACTACGAGGGTGGATGACGACGATCCATAAACTCGGCACTCGAATTTCAGCCACCCTACGAACGACGGGTAGCGACATCGCCATCGTTGTTGAGCCTCCTTAATGGTCTAATCAATTGACTATCAATGTGCAGATACCAAGTGACAAATCGATAGGGAACCTACTCTAGAAACACCAAGTCAACTCATACGGCAAAACCACACTAAGTGAATAGTACAATTGATTTAGGTAAGGTAAATACATTATTAGTGTCATAACTTTTGTGCGGCACTTAGTTGAGTACCATAATGTTTTTTTTTTCACTCACCTAAGTCTACATCAGAGGAAAATCGCTTACTTAAGTGTCACTTCTAGTGAAAATCGTTCACATGAGTGCCACTTCCGACGAATCACCTTACATGGGCTTTTTATTTATTTTTCACGACACGTGGATTTTTTTAATATTTTCTAAAAAAAGATTATTAGTTCTTATTTATTTTGATATTTTTATTTTTATTTCATTTTGTTGCTTTTCAGCCTTGGTCGGCAAGTCGCCAACCACGACTGGTTGGCCCAAGTGGAGCGCCGCGACTGCCTTAGGCGATGATGGCAGTGAAGGGCGAAGGCGTGAATGCCCTCGCAGATCTAGGCGAAGGCACTCGCGACCCCATAGATCATGGGCAAGGGCTGTCGTACCCTCAACTCCTGTCAGGGACAGCCTTTAAACCATAGGCGAGTGTGTGAAGGCCCTCGATCATGGATAGCAAGGCCATGAAGGCCCTTGGCCAGATTTGGTGAACGCCTTCGTGCCATTGCCCATCACCGCCATTGCCACGACGGCCCTAGGCAAGGGTCGTTTTTGCCCCACTGGCCAAAGACGAGGCGGACCCCACCCTTAGGGTCTCCAATGACCGTTGTTGGCAAAGTGAGCAAAAAATCAAAATAAAAAGAAAAATTGTAAAATAAATAAAAAATTAAGGAAAAAAATACACGTTATCATTAAAATATTCAATAAAATCATTTCATCGATGTTACGTCAGCTTTTCCGGTGTCCACATCAGCTTTTCTGCTTCCACGTCAGCGATAGCACTTAAGTGGTCAATTTTTCAATGTTATGGCACTCAAGTGGGCGGAAAAAAAGTTATAGCACTCACATAAGCACTGTACAAAAGTTATGACACTCGTAGTGTACTTATCCCGAATCAGGTACAATCATATCTTCATAAACATAATCAAAAGTCATGGCATCTCTAAAAAGTAGTGACGCTTGAATATCCATTCTACATGCTAAAAACTAAAAGAGGAAGCCCAAACCCAGTAAATGCAATACCTAAGTCTAAGGGTAGGAGATCATCTCATTATTCAATATGGCTTGCAAAGCACAATGACTATAGGTACATATGCACTAATTTACCTATCATGCTACGTCGATGGAAACCATGAGCAATGTCACATAAGATGATTCACTCAAATGCAAGCCAATGGCATAACACATTATGAGATGCAGTTGTCACCAATTAGTTCATTAATAGACATGTAGTCACATAGACATGCATCATATTAATTATTTCATCTCATTTCATTCTGACTTTTGTGATATATCGATAAAGGGGGCATCTCCACTCCGAGGCATCGCGAACACTCTCAAGGCATCCTATCTCTAGGGCATCTCAACTTTGAGGTATCGTCCCCCATCAATATGTGTGCAGCGCAACATAGCATGCTTTTCATAAGTAATTGCATAACAATATTTTGTTATTTCTTGCATAGCCATTCTCAAAATCAATATTGGGTATACGATATCATCTAACACAAATCATTATCGATATACAATTCTCATGTCTCATTTATGCATCACTTACATAAGTATTAATAATTTCTCATACAAATAATGATAACATTCATAGAGAATCGACAACATGAACGTCAACAACCCACATAAGTGATAATGTGACCATCGACAACTCAAATAATCAAAAATGTGAATAATCATCAATAGTTAACTAGTAAAACGATAACTTAGTTGGAGCACAAGTGTGTCATTTCTTAGTTAATCCCATCATTTCTACTACTAGGATGCACGTATGGCTTGTGTTAGAGAAGTCCCACATTGGAGAATTAATGCAGCGTGAAGTAGTTAATATATCCAAGTTGGCCCATAACTTATTGGTTTAAGCTTTTGAGTAAAGGTGGATCGAACTGGATATATTGACGGGCTCGGATTTGGGCTCGCTCTTGACGATCTCCCAGTTAAAAGTATCAGACTTCTACTACGCGCTCCCAAAAAATAGTATTAGAGACGATGGTTAATTGGTGGCCTACTCCTAATATTTATTGGTATTTGATGAACTTCTCAAGAAAGGAATCTGGTGGCCAACGCGATTTCCGGGTCGGCAGGCATTGTGGTGTAGCAATGTAGGCCTGATGGCCGTTAATGGATATTCAAATTGAGATGGATCTCAAAGGACAAATCTAGTGGCCAACGCAGTTTCCAGATCGATGGACGTTGTGATGTAGCAACGCGGGCTCAATGGGTGTTAATGAAGATTCAAGTTGAGATAAGTTGGTGCAGAATGATATTTGAATTAAGGGGGAATAAACCTAACACTGAAGCTCACATGTAAAAGGGAGATTGTTATGATGCATGTAACATTCTGAATTTCCTTCCATTTTGAGGCTATTGAATGAGAATGCATTATCGATGTATTTCAGTTTTGTTTCACTCAGATCTAATCAATCTTGAGTAAACTTATCAAAAGGGAAAGGTTAACGCATGACAAGATACGTGGACCTAGGAAACTCGAAAAAGGAAATGATGCTTTGATCATAACGATTGTCGAGGGAACATTTAGAACCAATAAAGGCCGATCAAATAACGATTAAGGAATCCATTGCTAGCATTATACGATGCCGCTTAACCAATGTATAATTTGCAAATTTTCTTAAATCGAGCTATGACCATCGAGGCCATCGGAACTAGCGATAAATCCTCGCAATTACATGATAACCAAAGCTGTCGTAACTTGAGTTGTCCTAAGTGTGATGAGAATCACAGAGTCGATACGCATAATATCCGCAAAAGCCGCCCGTCAGTTCAAGATAAACTAAAGATACGATCGACGGACGATTGATCACGAAATGGAAGCTCAAAATTGATAATTAGAAATAGAGAATTTCAATATTAGTTAAGGATTTGACGTCGTCCCGCCAATAGTAATGTTAAATTGGAAAAGTGAAGTTTCGGACTAAAAGTGTAAAATTACTATTTTGCCCCTCGACCAATTGCCTTTGTCTAAAGATTTTAAGAAGGCCAAAATGGTTATTTCCCCTCCTCCATATGGCTGTCGAAATTTATGAGGATATGGTCAAAGAAAGTCAAAGCCATTATTGGCATAAGCCATGTGTCACCAAATGAGAGCCTCTTGCATTTATTGCCCCCAAATCAATCTTGTCAATTTTTAAACTCAATTATTTGTGTGGAACACTTGATTATTAACCATCTTCAGCCATGTATCCCCCCTCTTCCATTTCCCTTTCATTTTTCTTCTTCTCTTCTCTTCACCGAAAACTGCTCTGTCCAGCCGGTTCTGACTCCTCTGTTCGCTGCACTCGCCGGCCACCTCCGACCGCCGTCTCACTCTGCGCCGACCGCTAGGAGCAAGATCAACCTCTCCTTGACAAGTTTCAAGTGGTAGCTCGACGTTTCATTAAGTGATTTTTCCCGACCAGCCCCGAAACAAAAATCGGACAGATTTTGAGCGAGCTGGGGTAAGGCTTTCATTTACCCTCTTAGAGACTCCGATTGGCCTAAAACGTTTTGTGAGATCTTCGTAATATCTAGTGCTCAAGTTGGATGAGCTGTGGTCACAAGTTTAGTGGTGTTAAAATAGGTTTTCATGGCTGATTGTGGGTGATTATAACCGAACAGATTCTGACCGTGCGAGAATCGTGAAGAAACGGGGATGTTTGAAGGTCTTGTGGATTTATCTCGCAACGAAACTCTTGGTGGGCTTCCTAAACACATAGAATGAGGTTCTAGCAAGTTTATTTTGTGAGAAATTGAGACCTAAGATTGAGTTACGGCTTGTTTGTGCAGATTGAACCAAAATCGGTTATGTTTTGTGGAATACCATGTTCTGGCCGAACCTGATGGAGGCCATTTAAATGGTATTTTGACTTTGAAATGACTCATGAGGCTTCATAAGACGTTATGTGAGGTGTTAATAGGGAGTATGTGAAGTGAATTAGGAGTTATAAGTGATTTAAGCGCTAATTGGTGCATTAAACTCCGAGTTACATTCTGTCCTGCATGTTGCTATATGAACCAAATGTATTAAGAGTTCGTGGAGGTATTTTCATGTATTCAATTGATCATTAAGACATCCTAGGTTATTGATTGACTAGTTATTGAAGTATTGGTATGATGAAATTGAAAAATGAATAGGTTATGACATGGTTTTGATGAAATTTCTTTAGGAACGTCGTTTGGCCGTAAGACTACTGGATTAGGGGACCGCTTGATTGGGAATTTGCTAGCGTGAGTGACTTGTAAGTGTTTTCTAAACCCTTACCTGAATGCTAGGAAATTACTAGACGATTTATCGAATAAATTGAATGACTGGTGAAGTCCGTAACCTGAATTGGGTACTGTGATAATGTTGTGAATTTATTGTGATTGATAATGACGATACCAATTGGCCTGTGGCCCCGATGGTATCGAGTGGCTATGCGCCCCTGAAATGATAATTGGTTGTGAGCCCCAGAGGTATCGATTGATCTGTGGCTCCAGTGGTACCAATCGACTAAAGGTCATGATGATATTGATTGGCCTATGGCCCCAATGATATCAATTGGCCAGAGAGCTAGAGAAGTACATCGCAGCTGAGAATCAGGCGATGAGTGGTTGTGAAAGCTATGACAATTGTGTATTGCTTTACATGCTACATGTGCATTGAGCTTGAAACCCTGAGGTTGAGTGTGATTAATTGTGTTGCTTATCCATGTTGATTTTGTTAATATACCTGATCAATGTCTTGCGCCATTGCATCGATAAATGCTTACATCTGGTAGCATCTGTGTGTGGTCTGAGGGGACTGGTGCTGAGGTATAGATTTAGGTTTCACTTCCTGAGATGCAAATCTCACCCCGTGGTGGGACACATTTTCAGACCCCAAGCCTTAAGCATGTCGCCGATCCGATTGGGCGATCCGAAGGAGATGACTGCCATTTTTTATGAGTTCCCTGCAATGAAAGGTATTGTATATGTTAGGAAACGCACAACCGTCTGGATAGACAAGGGTATGGCCCCATCACTTTGAAGCATGGTTCCGTCGACCAAGAAACAGTAACTTGATGGGACCTCTGTTACCTGAGGATGTTCCACAAAAGTAGTTCCTAACTGGTGTCATCCATTTCGACCGAAGATGGAAGTGGAGGATCCAGCGTTAGTGGGAAGTTCGAGGAATATCCCTAAAGAGTCGAAGTCCCCTTGTACTAAGGAGTACATGAACCACATTGAAATCCCCACCGATGCGATCGAGGCTACAGACGGAGACAACGAGGAGGAAACTGAAGAGGATTCCGAGGAAATGTCTGAGGAGGTGCCATCTGAAACATTTTCCGACTAAATGTCACGCCCCGTGCCCCGGGCACGAGCGCGCGACCCCCTGCAGCGTAAACTCTCGAGCATCCCAGGATTCACATATATCGAGAGATGCGAAAGATCGATAGCATGCGGAAGCGATAACATACAAACTTCTTCGTACAATAATAAAGGGGACCTGGGTAACGAGAGCATCCATAAATGCACCACCAAGAGTTCAAACAAAAGAGCAGGTAAACCAACCCTGCTAACAGGTCAAGGGAATTCGGGACTCCACCAAAAGACTACTAAGTAAAATCAGGAAACCCTTAGGTCGAGCTACTGGAGTCGTCAGTCTCCTTGGCATCCTCGATAGGCTCGTACTTCGAGAAGGTCTCCGAGCGTACCTCTACTATATCCTCCATCGTCTCATTTGCTAACTGATCCACTAGGTCGCCCTCGGAGGCTTCGATCTCAATAAGCTCGTTGGTGTTCTCCAACGTCAGGGTCCTCTCAGGAATGTTCCTCGAATCGGCTACTGATCCCTCAACCTCCACAGAATCTCGAGCGGAATGACACCAACAAGGGATTACCCCACGGGGTACCTCGGTAGGCTTCAATGGCCCAGTAGTAACTTCCCCTACCTTCCGAAACCAAGCCTCGAACCTATGAGGCTTCCAGCTCTTTCCACCCTCATCGACCCAAACTACCGTACACTTCCTGACGTACACAGTCCCCCATTCGTCCGGGAACTCCTCAAAATACGCGGACTTCTCCTTAAGGTCACCTAACCTGATCGGCAACATTCTCGCGGCCTAGGATCTGAAAATAAGATCCCACGACGGGGTGAGATTTACATCTCAGTAAGACAGGTCCTAACCCTAGGTTAGGCTGACCGTACACCCAGGTGAATACAATCACGAATAAAAATGCACAAGCAATCACATGAGGCATTCAACACTCATTAAAATACACAAGGCACTGACGAGTGTCAAGCACACAGTCGTGGCATCATACCTCATCATTCCAATTATGCACACACAACCAAATCAGGTCACACCTCCCACCCTTCCATGCCTCCATTAGATTCACACCTGCGTTTAGAACGCCTCAGGCTCGATTCGCGTAAGTACGCCTCAGACCATCTCATTGACAAATCCACATAAACGCATCAGGTTTTTAATTTCATTTCAGACCTGTGTCGACACATCTCAAATTCCGTCCCGCGTTTCAACGCATCAGAACCTTGGCCATTTCGACCCCGCATCTCAATGCATCAGAGTACAACTCAACACAACCCCACGTAAACTCCTTAGGGTATCAATCCACACAACCCCGCATCTCAAGGCCTAAGGGCATCACAAGTTTCTCAGACATGCCAAAAATTCAATTCAATTCAAGACCTCATGGTCAAGTACAAACTCATGCGACGAGCAATACATCTATGGCATGCGAGGCAACTAGATTCAACACTCAAATGTGGCAATCAAATCATGGCACAGGCATTCAACAAGCATTTACGCTATCTATACATCTCAAGGATGCACAATGAACAATCACACCATAACTCTCAAGAACCAACCTAATTCACACTCAATTCACCCAATCGAGTCCAATCCTCCTATCCAAGGTTTAGAAACCCCTTTCCTCAAGCTTAATTCAACAAAATTCTTCTTCCAAGCACTTCAATCACTCGGTCCAATAATTCCCGAAACAAGGCAGCCTCGTACCTATTAGAAATCAATCCAATTCATTAATTTTTCTTGCTCAATTCACCAATCCATGAAGCATAAACCTCAATGACATATTCATCAACATCCTAATATGTCTCAACGATGAAATTTAAACTCAATTGAATCCCAAACAACCCCTATTATCTCGGCAAGAACAAAACCGAATAGGGCATTTTTCGGTTCTGTTTAGTTTCCAACCAATCAGCCCATATACCATCCTAAATCCTCAATTTAACCACTAATCTATTTGCTAACATGTAGTTCTAGGAGTTAGGAAGCCTCACCAAAAATTTGAGCCCAAGGCGACATCGGAAAGTCCACAAACAACACCGGTTCCTCCAAGTCCTCAACTGGTCAGTTTTTATCCTTTAAACACAAGACCCATTAGGGGTCAAAACTCCATCAAATTCATTCAAAATTTTTACCACAACTCTGTCTACATGTCCCCTTGATGTCCACAAAATTTGAACGAAAGATTCAAATGATTCAAGGTCCTACGGAGTCTAAACAGCAGCTTACCTCCTGCTGCGACGGTTTCCGTCGACTCACGGGAAAATTGTTGGCCGGAGCTCCTCAGTGGGTCAAATGACTTGATTCAAGTTGGAGCTGGTCAGAAAGAGACTGAGGAAGGTACTGGTGGTTGGCTCGGTGGCTGGAGGTCGCCGGAAGTGGCGGTCGGAACGAGCGAAGGCGGAGGTAGAACCTGGTCGGGTGGTGCAGCTCTCGGCTGAAGGAGGAAGGAAGAAGAAGAAGAAGAAAAATGGCAGAGGGAGGTGGTGTTCGGCTGAGGGAGGGAGAGAGAGAGGTATATACAAAATTGAGAGTCAACCATGAAGAATGGTAGGTTAAAAGTGATTCAATCAATGTCAATGCGTATTCCTCTGACACTTGTCTTCACGTCAATCAAGGCTCATCCAAGGGCTGTGGTTTTTCTCGATTTTTTGTAGCCTATAGGGTGTGGTTAATGATCAAAATGCCATTATCCATTTATTAAGGCAAGGCTAAGGCTTGAGGGGCAAAATGATAATTTTACCCTCGACGTTCGAAATATCATTTTCCGATTCCAATTTCTTCGATGAGGCGACGGCCAATCCAATTATAATGTTGGAATTCTTGATTCTCCATTTTCTAATTTCGAGACTCGTCTCTGAATCATTTCTCTATCAGATGTGATTTCAACCTATCCCGAACTGACTGGTGGCTTTTGCAGACGTTACGCGTATCGACTCTGTGATTCATATCACTTAGGGTTCGTCAATTCATGGCGACTTTAGTTGTCATGTAACTGCGAGGGTCTATTACTAGTTCCGACGGTCTCGATCGTCATCGTTTGATTTAGAAAAATTTTGCGAATTATACATTAGTTAAGTGGCATCACCCGCGCTCCAATCGTATAACGTTAGCAATGTATTCCTTAATCGTTCTTAGATCGGCCTTTTATGGCTCTAAATGTCCCCTCGACAATCCTTATGGTCAAAGTGACATTTCCTATTTGAGTTTCCTAGGTCTACATACCTTGTCTCACGTTAGCCTTTCCCTCTTGGTCAGTCAACTCGAGATTGATCAGATCTGAGCGAGATACGACTGAAAGACATTGTTAGATATGTTCTCATTAATAAGTCTCGAAATGGCAGGAAAAATCAGAATGTCACAACTCTTCCCCTCTTATAAAAATTTCATCCTCGAAATTTACAATAAACCCAATTACTCAAACAAATGGGGGTATTGACACCTCATCGTTTCCTCGCCTTCCCACGTAGCACCTTCGGTTCCATAGTGTTCTCAAACGACTTTGACCAATGGAATCATCTTGTTCCTCAGAACCTGTTCCTTTCGATCTTCGATCCTGACTGGCTTTTCTATGTAGGATACTCTGTCATCCACTTCGATAACCTCGTAATCTAATACATGCGTCGGGTCCGACTCGTACTTCCGTAGCATTGACACATGGAAGACGTTGTGTACTTGGGACAAGTTAGGCGGTAAGGCTAGCCTGTAGGCTAAGGTCCCAATCCGTTCCAAAATTTCAAATAGAACTACGTATCTTGGACTCAGTTTTCCTTTCTTTCCAAATCGAGATAATCCTCTCATTGGCAACACCTTAAGGAAAACATTATCGCCTACTTGAAACTCCAAAGGCTTACGCCGTTTATCCGCATAACTTTTCTGATGACTCTGTGCCGTCTTCAGCCTACCCGAATTATTTTCACTGCCTCTACTAATTGCTCTACCAACTTTGGGCCTGTAATGCTTCTTTCTCCAACTTCGTCCTAGCAAGTCGGCATTCTGCAAGCCCTTCCATAGAGTGACTCAAAAGGTGCCATTTGAATACTCTGCTGATAGCTGTTGTTATATGCGAACTCTACCAAATGCAGCCGATTCTCCCATCCACCTTTGAAGTCTATCACACATGCTCGTAACATATCCTCGAGCGCCTGAATCGTCCTTTCCGATTGTCCGTCCGTCTGTGGATGGTATGCCGTACTAAATTGTAGTCGAGTTCCCATAGCATTTTGAAGACTCTTCCAGAAGTTCACCGTGAATTTGGGATCTCTTTCCGATGTAATCGTCACAGATACTCCATGTAGCCTCACTATCTACCGCATATACAGTTCGGCATATCTGTCCATCGCGAAATCTTTTCGCACAGGAATGAAGTGTGCAGACTTGGTCAATCGGTCCACGACTACCCAAATCGAATTGTGGCCTCTCTGGCTCCTTGGTAGTCCCATGACAAAGTCCATAGTCACGTGTTCCCATTTCCATTCAGGAATCTCTAATGGCTGTAGCAATCCACCAGGCTTACAGTGTTGTGCCTTCACTTGCTAGCATGTCAAGCACTGTGCCACATACTTCGCTACATCCACTTTCATCCCGTTCCACCAATAGTGCTGACGTACGTTTTGGTACATTTTATGCTACCTGGGTGGATACTATAATTGCTGCTGTGAGCCTCCGATAAAATCCTTTCCCTAAGCTCTTCGTTTTTTGGTACGCATAGACGCCCTCAAAATTTCAAGATTACATCCTCTAACACTTAAAACTCTAGTCTCCTCTTCGTAGCACTCATCTCCAAGATTTTCTGAATTTCTAAGTCCGTAGACTGTAAGGCTTTTATCCTTTCTTGGATCTCGGATTTTATCCTCGGTGTGGCTACCAAACTAAATAGTTGACAGAGTTCCAATCTGAACTCAGAATCCCTCAGGTTCTCAAATAACGACCAACCTTTTACCAGTAGACAGGCAATACTCGATTTCCGACTGAGCGCATCCGCGACTCTATTTGCCTTCCCAGGGTGATATAATATGTCGCAATCATAATCCTTAAGCAGTTCCATCCATCGACGCTGTCTCATATTCTGTTCCTTCTAAGAAAATAGATACTTCAGGCTCTGATGGTCCGTATAAATCTGACATTTCTCGCCACGCAAATATTGCCTCCAGATTTTCAGAGCAAAGATGATCACTGCCAATTCCAATCATGGGTCGGGTAGTTCACCTCATGTGGTCTCGGCTATCGGGACGCATAGGCAACTACTCTTCCATATTGCATTAGCACACAGCCCAGTCCCTTTAGTGAAGCATCGCTATATATCTCATAACCTCAAGGTCCTGATGGAATCGTTAATACCGGTGCGGTCGTTAACCGATGTTTGAGCTCTTGGAAACTCCTTTTACACTTATCTGTCCATTCGAACTTCGTTTCTTTCTTAGTCAATCTCGTCAGTGGAATGGCTATGGATGAAAACTTCTCCACAAAACATCTGTATTATCCTGCTAATCCTAAGAAACTTCGGACTTCCATGACCGTAGTAGGCCTAGGCCAATTCATAACGGCTTCGATCTTCGTAGGATCCACAAAAATTCCTTCTCCAGATACCACATGGCCAAGAAATGCCACTTTATTCAGCCAAAACTCGCATTTGCTAAACTTAGCATAAAGCGAGTGTTCTCTCAGGGTCTGTAAAACAATCCTCAGATGTTTTTCGTGTTCTTCGTTACTCCTTGAGTAAATCAGGATATCATCAATAAAGACTGACAAATCTATCCAAGAATTCCTTGAACACCCGATGCATCAAGTTCATAATGTTGCTGGAGCATTGGTCAGTCCAAAAGGCATCACAATGAATTTGTAATGACCATACCTTGTCCTAAAAGCGGTCTTAGGTATGTCTTCTTTCTGAATTTTCAACTAATGATACCCGGTCCTCAGGTCAATCTTTGATAATACCGCAGCTCCTTGTAATTGGTCAAATAAGTCATCAATTCTTGGTAGTGGGTACTTATTCTTTACAGTCACTTGATTCAACTGCCAGTAGTCGATACATAAACGCAATGACCCATCCTTTTTCCTCACAAACATCATCGACGCTCCCCACGGTGAAACACTCAGTCGAATAAATCTTTTATCCAGTAATTCCTGCATTTGTACCTTTAACTCCTTTAGTTCTGATAAAGACATTCTATAGGGTGCCTTCGAGATCGGCTCCGTCCAAGGAGCTAACTCAATCATGAATTCAATTTCGCGCTCTGGCGGCAACCCTGGTAACTCTTGGGGACAAATGTCGGGAAACGCACGCACTATCGGAATATTTTCTAATTTAGGCTCCTCGGCAGTCGTGTCCATAACTGCGACTAAGTACGCCTGACATCCTTCAACTATCAGCTTTGTCGCTTCAAGTGATGAGACTAAAGGAATCGAGGTTCCTCCCCAACTTCCCACAAATTCAAAACTAGAACGACCTTCCGGATATAAACGGATTATCGTACTACCACAATCAACTATCGCCATTTGCTTACCCAACCAGTTCATTCCTATGATCACATCGAAGTCATACATAGGCAACATGGCGAAGTTGATACTCTCTTTACTACCGCCAATTACGATTTTACAGTCAGCACAGCCTAACGAAACCAGTACATTATCTTTCAACGGGGTGGCAACATGCAGAATCACACTTAACGATTTTAACTCCATATCAACCAAATCAACAAATCGAGCAGACACAAATGAGTGTGATGCGCCAGGATCAAACAAAGCATACGCAACTTGGTCATACAAATAAACCGTACCTGTGACCACACCTGGCACTTCTTTTGCTTCTATGCATGCCACGGCATAGACTCTTCCCTGAGCTACGAGTCGGTTCTGATCAATTTGGGGAGTGGCAGTTGACGGTCCTGTTTGTGGTCATTACCCTTGAGGTCTAGTCGTTGGAGCTTGATTCGGGCAAGTTCTCATCTGATGGCCCATTTGGCCACACTTGAAGCACACTCCAATTCTTGCCGGGCAAGGTCCATTACCATGCCTTCTGCCACAGAGGCGGCAGCTCTAGTTCATTGGGTTCGGCGGCTTCACAAAATTCTTTCTTATCAGAGGGATGAAGCGTCTATTGCCAACCATAGGCCTTTTGCCGGTCTGGCGGTTATCTCTGAACGAATTAAACCGCGACACAGATGCGGCATTTCTCTCTTTCAGATCCCTCTCGATCATCTGTCTCCGTTCATAGATTTCCTTATAAGTCCTCAGGTTCAGAGCTATTATCTGGCTGTGAAGTTTAGGCATCGGTCCATCCCGAAATCTCCACGCCTTCTCCAGGGGATCCTCTACCAATCAAGGCGCGTATCTTGACAATCTGGAGAACTCAACTTCATACTGGTCTACGGTCAGATGATTCTGACGCAGCTGTAAGAACTCCACTTACTTCCTTTCTCGGGCTATCTTCGAGAAGTACTTATCATTGAATTCTGTGGTAAAGGCATTTTAGGTCAAGGCTGTTCCTTCCGGAAAGATTCCATTCTTGGTGGCAGCCCACCAGTTATTAGTGGTCCCTTCCAGCTGGTACACTGCTAATAGTACCTTCTCCTCATCTGTGCACCTCAGTACTCCAAAGGCCTTTTCCAGTTTCTCGATCTATCTCGGTGCTAGTTCGGGGTCTCCAGTCCCATCAAACTGAGTTGGCTTCAGCTTGATAAATTGCTCAATCAGTTGGCCCATCTGCCTAGCCACAAGAACCTCTCCTGGGCAGTCACTGCCTCATTGCCTTGGCCATGATCGTCGTTGTTTCCATTGCCTCCATTATTGCCGTTATTAGTGTTGACGGCAGCTATTGCGACTCCCACCGCTTGAGCTATGGCAGCATCCCTATCCTGGATCTGCCTATCAGTGAGGTCGCCAATCCTTTCTAGTGCTCTCAGCACTCCGTCCATCCTTGGGTCTTCCGCCACAGGTGGCCTCGAACTAGAGGCTCCGCTCCTAGGTCTTTCAAGTCTTCTAGGCGGATTACTCATTCTTGTATACTTTCACTAAGCCTGGACCACCACAAATCCTTCAAGGAGTTAGTAACTCATTCATCCAACTAGGTCCAGAGCTACCAAACTATGTCTTAATAGAAACAGTCACAATATTATGACCTTCCACACAACAAATTCCATAGGCATTTCACTAAACAGTCCATGGCCATCACTCCATTCCGTCTACTTCAACGGTTCACCAAAATTAGTCATGCTCATTTACTCAACAGACCAACATCCAAGAATGACTTAAAGCGCTAAACATGGAATTTAGTCCTCATAAGCCACCATAATCTTGCCAAGATCAATGTCAATCACATGCGCCAAGTCATATGCCATGCATCTTGTGTCTTATTCTAACAAGTTTCCTAAGGTCTCGCTACCCGTCCTGTCCAAACTTAATCCTCCTTATTACTCCAATCCTCAATCAACTTGGATCGAGCTGACCTTGCTTTGATACCAAGCAAGACGGGATGTCACGCCCAGCGCCCTGGGCACGAGCGCGCGACCCCCTGCGAGCGTAAACTCTCGAGCGTCCCAGGATTCACATATATCGAGAGATGCGAAAGATCGATAGAATGCGGAAGCGATAACAGACAAACTTCTCCGTACAATAATAAAGGGGACCTGAGTAACGAGAGCATCCATAAATACACCATCAAGAGTTCATACAAAAGAACAGGTAAACCAACCCTGCTAACAGGTTAGGGGAATTCGGGACTCCACCAAAAGACTACTAAGTAAAATCAGGAAACCCCTAGATCGAGCTGCTGGAGTCGTCAGTCTCCTCGGCATCCTCGGTAGGCTCGTACTCCGAGAAGGTCTCCGAGCGTACCTCTATTGTATCCTCCATCGTCTCGTCTGCTGACTGCTCCACGAAGTCGCCTTCAGAGGCTTCGATCTCAATAACCTCGTCGGTGTCCTCCAAGGTCGGGGTCCTCTCAAGAATGTATCTCGAACCGGCTGCTAACCCCTCAACCTCCACAGAATTCCAAGTGAGATGACACTAACTAGGGATTACCCCACGGGGTACCTCGGTGGGCTTTAGTGGCCCAGTAGTAACTTTCACTACCTTCCGAAACCAAGCCTCAAACCTATGAGGCTTTCAGCTCTTTCCACCCTCATCGACCCAAACTACCGTACACTTCCTGACGTACACAGTCCCCAGTCCGTCTGGGAACTCCTCAAAATACGAAGACGTCTCCTTAGGGTCACCTAACTTGATCGGCAACATTCTCACAGCCTAGGATCTGAAAATGTGATTCTGCGACGGGGTGAGATTCACATCTCAATCAAACAGGTTCTAACCCTAGGTCAGGCTGACCGTACACTTAGGTGAATACAATCACGAAAAAAAATGCACAAGCAATCACATGAGACATTCAACAATCATTAAAATACACAAGGCACAGACGAGTGTCAAGCACACAACCGTGGCATCATACCTCATCATTCCAATTATGCACACACAACCAAATCAAGTCACACCTCCCACCCTTCCATGCCTCCATTAGATTCACGCCCGCATTTAGAATGCCTCAAGCTTAGTCCGCATAAGTACGCCTCAGATCATCTCATTGACAAACCCTCGTAAACACATCAGGTTTTCAATTTCATTTCAAACCTGTGTCGACACATCTCAAATTCCATCCTACACTTCAACGCATCAGGACCTTGGCCATTTCAACCTCGCGTCTCAATGCATCAGGGTACAATTCAACACAACCCCGCGTAAATGCCTCAGGGTATCAATCCACACAATCCCGCGTCTCAACGCCTCAGGGCATCACAAGTTTCTCAGACATGCCAAAAATTCAATTCAATTCAGGACCTCATGGTCAAGTGTAAACTCATGCGGCGAGCAATACATCTATGGCATGCGAGGTAACTAGATTCAACACTCAAATGTGGCAATCAAATCATGGCACAAGCATTCAATGAGCATTTATGCTATCTATACATCTCAAGGACGCACAATGAACAATCACACCATAACTCCGAAGAACCAACCTAATTTACACTCAATTCACCCAATCGAGTCCAATCCTCTTATCTAAGGTTTAGAAACCCCTTACCTCAAGCTTAATTCAACAAAATTCTTCTTCCAAGCACTTCAATCACTCGGTCCAACAATTCTCGAAACAAGGCAGCCTCGTACCTATTGGAAATCAATCCAATTCATCAATTTTTCTTGCTCAATTCACTAATCCATGAAGCATAAACCTCAATGACATATTCATCGACATCCTAATACGTCTCAACGATGAAATTTGAGCTCAATTGAATTCCAAACATCCCCCTTGATCTCGACAAGAATTGAACCGAACAGGGCATTTTTCGGTTCTGTTTAGGTTTCAACCAATCAGCCCATAAACCATCCTAAATCCTCAATTTAACCACTAATCTATTTCCTAACATATAGTTCTAGGAGTTAGGAAGTTTCACTGAAAATTTGAGCTCAAGGCAACGTCGAAAAGTCCACGAACAACACCGGTTCCTCCAAGTCCTCAACCGGTCAGTTTTTGTCCTTCAAACACAAGATCCATTTGGGTCAAAACTCCATCAAATTCATCCAAAGTTTTTACCAAAACTCTGTCTACATGTCCCCTTGATGTCCACAAAATTTGACCAAAAGATTCAAATGATTCGAGGTCCTACGGAGTCTAAACAGCAGCTTACCTCTAACTACGACGGTTTCTGTCGACTCACAGGAAAATGGTTGGCCGGAGCTCCTCAATGGGTCAAATGACTTTATTCAAGTTGGAGCTGGTCGGCAAGAGGTTGAGGAAGGTGCTGGTGGTCGGCTCGATGGCCGGAGGTCGTCGGAAGTGGCGATCGGAACGAGCGAAGGCGGCGGCAGAACCTGGTCGGGCGGTGCAGCTCTCGACTAAAGGAAGAAGGAAGAAGAAGAAGAAGAAAAATGGCAGAGTGAGGTGGTGTTCAGCTGAGGGAGGGAGAAAGAGAGATATATACAAAATTGTGAGTCAACCATGAAGAATGGTAGGTTAAAAGTGATTCAATCAATGCCAATGCATAATCCTTTGACACTTGTCTTCATGTCAATCAAGGCTTATCCAAGGGCTGTGATTTTTCTTGATTTTCTGCAACCTATAGGGTGTGGTTAATGACCAAAATGCCCTTATCCATTTATTAAGGCAAGGCTAAGGCTTGAGGGGCAAAATGGTAATTTTACCCTCGACGTCCGGAACCTTATTTTTCTGATTTCAATTTTCTTCCATGAGGCGATGGCCAATTTAATTATAATGTTGAAATTCTTGATTCTCCATTTTCTAATTTCGAGACTCGTCTCTAAATCATTCCTCTACCAGATGTGATTCCAGCCTATCCCGAACTGACGAGCGGCTTTTGCAGACGTTACGCGTATTGACTCTATGATTCATATCACACTTAGGGCTTGTCAATTCATGGAGACTTTGGTTGTAATGTAATTGCGTGGGTCTATTGCTAGTTCCGACGGTCTCGATCGTCATCGTTTGATTTAGGAAAATTTTGCAAATTATACACTAGTTAAGCGGCATCACCAACGCTCCAATCGTATAATGCTAGCAACGTATTCCTTAATCGTTCTTAGATAGGCCTTTTATGGCTCTAAATGTCCCCTCGACAATCCTTATGGTCAAAGTGTCATTTTCTATTTGAGTTCCCTAGGTCCACGTACCTTATCTCGCGTTAGCCTTTTCTTTTTGGTCAGTCAACTCGAGATTGATCTGATCCGAGCAAGACACGATTGAAAGACATCGTTAGATATATTCTCATTAATAGGTCTCGAAATGACAGGAAAAATCAGAATGTCACTCTATAACCTAGAGGACGACGAGAATGAAGGAAGCGATGGGTCTAGCGGTTCATCTGCATAGTTGGACATGGGGTTAAAGAAGAAATGGATTAGAGACAATTTTGATGTTAGATTTTGGGGAAGGCTATGTAGTAACCTTTTGTACTTAGGCCTTAGTTCCTTGTCACCCGGGTGCAACTTTCCTTTAAGTCATTTCCTTTCCATTGGTTGTAACTGCACATTTGTGTTTTGAATAAATGGGTGTGCTTTTAAACGTTCCAAATTTCCTTTAGTTTCTTTCATTAGTAGGTGGTGTTGTCTCACCTTCCGTGTGCGCATTTCATCTCATACTAGACCTTGGATTGATCTTGGGTATTTATTGGCCGGTGGCGGATGTGACGAGCTCCAAGGGACGTGGGGCATTACAATATACGTGTGAGTTGTGTTAGAGAATCTCACATTGGAGAATTAATGTGATGTAGAGTAGTTAATATATCAAAGTTGGCTCATAACTTATTGGCTTAAGCTTTTGAGTGAAGGTGGGTCCAATAGAATATATTGACAGGCTTGGACTTAGGCTCCCTCTTGGCGATCTTCCCAGGCGAAAGTATCGGACTTCTGCTACGTGCTCTCAACAAATGCTATCAGAGCGGATGATTGATTTGTGAGCCTCCAATCTATTCCGATGAATATCTCAAGAATTTTTTTTTCATGATCGATGCTTGTTTCAGGTGAAAATTGTCATTATAGTTGGTCTCGCGAGAAGCAACCATGACAGTTGGTCGGATAACACGAGTCTTGACAAAAAAAAAAAAAACCATGGACAGTTGATCTAGAGACCAAAGGTGATGCAATTCCAATTTAGCATTTGATGTTGGTTGGTTGCAGTGTATACCATGGGTAATGCAATCATAATTTAACAGTTGATATTGATTGGTTGCGGTGCATAGTTGCAGGTGCATTGCAATTGACTTGGAGATTCAAGTTGAGATAAGTTGGTGCAGAAGAATGCTTGGACTAAAGGGGAGCAAACCTAATACTGCAGCTCACACGTGAGAGAAAGATTATTAGGATGTACGTGTGAATTGTGTTAGAGAAGTCTCACATTGGAGAATTAATGTAGTGTGGAACAGTTAATACATTCAAATTGGCCCATAACTCATTGGCTTCAGCTTTTGAGTAAAGGTAGATCTAACTGGATATGTTGACGGGTTCGGATTTGAGCTCCCTCTTAGCGGTCTCCCGATGAAAAGTATTGGACTTCCGATGCGCTCTCCCAACATCCACTTTTTATAATACTGAATCTCACAGAAGTTGATTAATCATGACCTCGGCATGTAGAAACTCATTGGCTCATGTCATACGAGCACAATGATTCTTCAAGCAATCATTATAACTTTCTCACACTTAATGTCAAAGTTCAAACCAAAATTAAAGACCATCAAACAACCAAGTCAATAGTAATAAGTAGATTAATCTAATTTATTCCTTAGAGTTTTCACTAACCTCAAAAAATGACTTGAGCGAAAAATCAAGACTATGATTACCTTTAAAACAAAATAATCAACAGCAAAAATTAACAACTCACAATCCATTTAAACAAAAAAAAAGCTAATTTATTAAAATGAAGAGGAAGCCGAAAAATTTACTTTGTAAATACTTGAAATCTCAAAATAGCTTTAGAAATACAAGCCTATGATCTTCACCGTTGCTTCAAAAGAGTGAGAAAGGAAAGAGAAAGGAAAGTGGCATGGAACTCTCTTTTTCTTTGCAAGAATGAGTTATATAAAGATCTCTAATTAAAACTCGTATTCTTGAAATGGCTTCACATTATCAAGTGGGGATGTATTCAAAAGACCTCCATGAGTTACACAAGGATAAGAATGTTTAACTAAGGTTAAATTTTTGGTTAAAAGTGTATGGTGAAAAATGGAGGTGATGTGGTCAAATTAAAATGTCACAAATGACTTAAACACGTGGTTCAAAACTAAATATTTTTTGAAAAATTTTCAAGATATCTAGTATATCATTATATAAACAATGAAATCAATGTCCGTTGTAAACGTTAGTAATGTGAAAAGATATTTTAAAACAGTCAAAATGTTCGGTAAAATTTACTAGACGCAAGGAGAGATTTTATTAGGTAAATTTCTAATCTATCACATATCCAATTGGTAAACTTAGACGTAGTAGTCTCCATTAACAACCAATGTGGCAAAACTCATCTCACCGCCACTCTAAATAATTGATCCAATGACAATTATTCAGTACTTCAATCTTAATGGAATCACTTACCGATAACTATGTGCATGAAAAATATAATTCGCTCTTTTCGTTATTACCATATTAATTATTCGACTAGAATTTTCACCTGAGACATTTATCGCTTTAATTTACTACATAATATTAATTGATGTAGAAATTTTCTGAAGGACACATGCATGATTTACTCAACAATTGAATTTGAATTTGTTGCTTCATGAGCAATTCGGAAAGAGGGTGAATGGATTAGAAATTGTCATTAGATATCAAATCATGGTATATTCGTATGCCTAATATTTCTATTAATTATGACAGTCAGGCTACTTTGGCAAGAGACTATAGTAGCACTTACAATGGAAAGCCTTGACATATCAGTCTAATGTCGCGACTTCACCCTCGGGTGAACCCCCGATGGTTTTGGCTAATGGGTTTACTATGTCTACACTTACCTCGAACTTTCCTAAACCTTTGCCAAATCGCAACTTTCAGTGGAATCTTTACCATGCAAATTTATCTCGGATTCAGCACTAATCAATTTTTGGTGGATCAATTACAAACCCAAGTAAAGTACAAGAGTATATTTTACTACTACAAACTAGGGATTCAAATGATTCGAGGACTTCATTATGCTAGATTACTCTAACGCCCTTTCGGTATCTTTTCTCTCATGTATTTCAAAAATATTTTTTACGCAACTTGGATTATTTTTAACCCTAAATCCCCAACACGCAAGGGGTAATCATGCATATGAGCAATCAATAACAATAACACCCAACAATTAAAATCAATCAATAAATTGCTATAAAACAAAAATTTTAACACCACAAACTAAGTAGTTTTGTTCACTTCTCTATTTATTTTAGAAATATGACATAATTCTATTGACATACATATACAATAACTATTCTAACATGACATGTAAAATTCTATCTATACGATCCTAGCTTGCAATTTCTAAATGACATGGCAAATATAATATGGAATTAATGATATGGCATGGATGGTGACATGGCAATGACGGCATGAAAAATGTGATGCAATCTACATATGGTGTGCACATGACATTTGTAGATTATTTATTAAATTATGAATAAATAATTCCCTAAAAGAAACTTTTTTGAACGTGAAATAATGCTCAATTCAAACTAGGAAATAAACCTAGTCAAATCCTATTTTAACTAGGAGCCTTATCTTAAACTTATAAATATTTTGCAATCCTATCTAAAACTCTAACCTAATCTACTATGGGATGCAATCTTTTTGTTTTCTCAAAATAAGGAATTTTGTTTAAATTAAAGACGTAAAATATATCAAACCCTTGATATATTTATTGAAATTAACAAACAAAAGATCAAGATAATTGCAAAAATGATCCAACATCTATCCGCTCAATTTTAACAATTATCATGATTTTATTCAATGTCTTAATATCTTGTCTCTATTCTTCCTTATAAGGAGGGGGCTTTTTTCTTTTTTAAGAAGTTTCCGTAATAGATGCATGAATTGGAGATTTGGCGACAGAATCTCTAAGATTGTTGAAAGTGCCAACAAATTGGTGGATCTGCTTATGAGAAATGTTCTCATCTGGGAACTTTTAACCATTCTTTAGTGATGTGATCACTTGAGTAGCATATGCCAATCACAAATCATCTGTCGATTAGATTAATTGATCAAGCATGGCCGAAAGAATGCAAAGAAAATCTATTTGACTAATCTTTCACTAATTAAAATATTGATTAATGCAAACTCTTCCATGTGGGTATTGTCAATTAACAATTCAAACTTTGAGTACCAGTTCCTTCCCTTCCAATGATCATGGAACGACTTTTTAAATGGCGGGTCTAGAAAACACCGACACTTTCCAAGGGTCTTTGTGTCGTGTCCGACACTCTCTGATATTTCGACACTCCCTCGATGCTCTCTGACATGCGACCGGCATGTGCTTAGTGGTCCAGACATGCCCACGAGTTTAGCGTCACAACACACCATTTGGACATGCAATAGGTTAATTTAAGTATTTTTAATCAATTAAAAAATATAAATTTATCAAAAATACATATATTTATGTCATATAACTAGCCACTCCGAGATTAATATACCTCGTAAGCGCAAACAAAACCTAATGGCGAATCCTTAATAGAAGAAGAAGAAGAAACTCACTGCCGATAGTTTTATATTTACATGAAAATTATTATGTATATATAAAAGGTATATTTAATATATAACGTATCCGAACGTGTCAAAATTCTCCTTTTTTTGCTTCAGAAATGAAGTGTTGGCATGTCGTGTCGTATCGTGTCGTGTGTCGCTTGTCGATATCGAAGTTGCTTAGTGGTAGGTTGCCTATAACTATCTTCTGAGGTTTCAAGAAGTCGACAATATAACAATATAATGGTGCAATTTCAACCACAAATATTAAGAATGGAAAAATATATTTAGCACTCATGATGGGATCCACCTCTGATCTTATGCCTAGCATTCTGCCGTTATATTGTCATATTGTCATACAAGCAATATGAATCAGTTTAATTATGGGAAGAAGAAGGATGAAGAAAAAGAAGGCGAGAAAGGAGACAAGAGAGAAGCAGTAACCAAAATAACTCGGTTTCGTCGACAAATCAAGAGCAGGACTATAACTTCACCTAAGCCAACATCGGAGTTGTAGGACGTTTTCATTTCACGAAAAACTCCATGAAAAAGGAAAATGATTTGCTTTCTTTTATTTGGTGATATGTGACTGAAAACGTTTTTTGATTTTTATTCTCATTTTAAAAAATGGCTTCAGTCTCATGATTTTATCTTAGGCAGAACAAAATCGAATTTCATATGATTTTTACCATTTCTTGTTTTAATTATTTTGTAATATTTTTATTTTCTTTTCATTTTTATTTTTTTCTTCTATCTTGCTAGTCGCCAGGACATAGCCAGGTCAAGGCCGAGCTCACCAGGCCCAGCGAGGCTCAACTAAGCTTGGGACTAGTAGGAGAGCCTGGTCTTTTGAGCCTCACCGGCACAAGCAAGGCTTGAGCTCGCCTCGCCACAGGCACAGGCTTGCGATCGACCAAGGCAAAAAATAAATAAAAAAAGAAAAGAAAATGTTCAAATGCTAAAAAATCGAAAAGGAGTGATTTCGGAAATTGTTTTCACCTCTTCAAATTCGGAAATTCACTTTCTTGATTTTATGTATGAATATTTTCATTGACCGGAAAGTGTTTTCAGTTGACTTCAATTTTTAACCGAACGAGTCAACATTCGGAAAAAGCAATTCTTGAAAAACACTATCACTCAAACAAACGCACCGTCATTCGGCCCATTTATCGGCACTGTTCGTAGTAAACTGCAAAAAATGCACCATCAGAAGTCATCTATTTTCATTGGCGTTCTTCGCTCGCACATGCTTTTATCCAATAGATTATCCGAATGATCTGACCAAAGCATGATTTAAAATTTTGATTTCTTACGTTGGAGTTCACGATCAATCCAATGCGGAGATTGTTATATAAGAAGCCTACACAGTAACCTCCGAAGTGTACAACTAAATTTATCCCGTATTGTACATATTTTTCCTCCTTCCAATCTTCGGAATTGACGGTTTTGTTCTTCATAAGCCTACACAGGAACCCTTATGTCATCTTATTGGCTTTGTAATTACCAACTTAATAGTTATGTTCTTCGAAAATTATCGTCTTTCCCATTGGTCGGATGCATAAGGCGTATGGGTACAAGTTTTATCAAGAACACTTTACGACGGATTGCGCCCTTAAAATCGCTCGAGTAGGTGGACTAATTGATCACGTTAGGTCTATCTTTCTCGAACTCTCCGCCAATAATGATGCAGGTGAGATTTTTCCATGCACGGGTTTTGACCATCTTTTCATTTCCCGGCATTCCTACGCTAGAATCTTGGACTATCGGTGCCCTTCACATGCACATGGGCGACACAAAAACCATGATTCAAGTGTTGTTTCTATCGAGGTTTGGACCAAGAAAATAGCTATCCACACATTGCATGACATGAGGTGGATGCCTTTGGATCTTACGCTTGCACAATTCAAAATTTAAAAGGTAAAAAGCTTAGTCGGAGTTGTGACTCGGCCCACTTGTTCGGTCTCTTGTAAGAAACAGCGAAATTGCACCCTCCTGAGCTCACGTATTTTCGTCGACCTTGTTCGCTTGCGTGGGCTTTTATTCGATAGATTATGCAGAATCACGCGATCGGACCATGATTTAATAATTTGATTTCTCATGTTGGAGTTTATGATCAACTCAATGCAGACATCATTGCATTAGAAACCTCCGAAATGTCCACCTTAGCGTCCCTCCTAACGTACACATCTTCCTCGTGCTATGAATCTTCAGAAGAAAGAATATTTTCATTCTTTAACTAGATTTTAAGCGGGTGATCAAGACCCCTTATGTCTATTTTGTTGACTTTATGACTGCTGAATTAATAATCTCGTTCTTCCAAATTATACTTCGACCTTAATCGGATGAGCCAGCTGGATACACCCTTTTCTTGTGTCTTGACTTGACTGATTACAGCATGATCAAGATTCTCCTTTTTGAAAATGACTGAAGAATTGGAATTATTGTCGAAATTTGCATGAGGGTATTAACCTTTTTCATTCTGCTTTAAGAACCCGATGTTCATGGATCGTCTCCTCGACTCTTTCGGCAGAGTCACACGAAAAGATTTTCCATGCACGTGTTTTGACCAATCCAGCTATTCCTACGCTAGCATCTTGGATTATTAGTGCTCTTCAGATGCACACGGGCCACACTGAAAGTGAAAGCCATGATTCAAGGGGCATTTCTACCGAGGGTTGGAACAAGAAAATGGCTATCCATACAATGGCCGGCATGATGCGGATGTCTTTGAACCTTATGCTTGAACAATTCAAACAAAATAAGAGGACAAAACATCGATCGTAAACCTCTATCGAAATATTTCAAACTCCATAAAAGTCCCACCATTTCTTTTTTTAAAGCAGAGCAATGATAAATGAGAAATTATACAAAAAAAAATCATAAACCTATTGTAATTGTGTTAATTCAGTCACAAACCTTTTTCTTTTGCCCAATTCGATCCTAACATTTTCGCATTTGTGTCAATTCAGTTTTTCCAACAAATTTTGGCAAAATATTGCTGATGAGGTGGGACCGGCTTTGAGTGGCCACTTTCTAATAATATTTTAAGACTATTTCAAATTATTTTTATTTCATTTTTAATATTTTAATATTTTCTTCTTCTTCCTTCAGTCGGTTGTCGAACCCGACGGCTGGTCAGAGCCGACGGTCTGCTCACCCCAGCCGGCCACCGGCGAGGTGTGACCTTGTCGTCGCTAGGTGCCTAGCCATGGTGAGGCTTTATGTCTCCCACCAACGGCGAGGTCAAGCCTCACGTGGCCGTGTCAACTCTGTGAGGTTGTGCCTTGCCATGGCCAAGTGAAGCTCGACCTAGCCACGGTTGAGCTTCATCAGACCGAGCTTGGCAGCCAGATGGAGGAAGAAGAAAAAACAAAATGAAGAGTACGAAAATTAGAAAAAAGAAAAAGAAAATAAATAATAAAAATTAAAAAATATTAAAATTGTTCAGCGCCATCTGCATCATGTCAATAGTTTTCGACTAAAATTGGCCATAAGAGTTTAATTAACCCATAAATTTTAGGACTGAGTTGAAGAACAAAAGAGTTTAAAATTGGATTGTTATAATTGCAATAGGTTTAGGAATTTTTGTTATTATAGTTTTCTCCATTAATAAGTCATATCATTATCCTGGCTAGCGGGTTTTACTGCATTAATATGGAATTTTTAGTTGAAACAATATCACCATCACCGGTTCCAAAGCAACACGCATTGGAAAATAATGATTTCAAAATGATCACTTATCAAACTGCACGAACAAAAGATTCTTTCACCGTATACTCAAAATATTTAGAGCGTTTTTAAAATAATTCGTTTTTTGCTAAGTAAATAAAGTGGTAACGTGGCTGCTGTGGCAACTCACTATCCACCCCGTACCCCAGTGCCACATCGCTGTTGTCGTCCTCCTCCCTCACCACGTGGCTTCGATTGCACAAGCCTCCTTGCATTGAGCACGGCCCGACTGAATAGACCTCCAACGGACACCCTGCACTCCAACAGTCATCCAGTATAGCATTTGGTTTCCAAGGATAACCGGTTGGAATGACCTTTCTGGACAAAGGGCTCAATTCTCTCCCCCTTCCAAAATAAATAAATATCATCAAAATTTCTAAACTGATTCATATGTTATAATTTAATTCAATTTTATTTTTTTAACCATAAAATTTTTTTAAATTGATACATTTATGATAAATTTAATCTTCGTTAGTTATTATTAAATTTTACCGTCAAATTACTTAATTATACAACACGTGACAATTGTCAGGTATATACCTTACACTATATTTGCTACAGGTATATCAATTTATAATTTTTTTTTGATATTAACTCAATTTAATGGAAACTAACAAAAAATAAATTTGTCATATATGTACAAATTTGAGATTTTTTATAGTAAAAAAAATTAATTTTTGATAAATTTATCACAGTTGTACCAGTTTAGAGTTTTTGGTGGTTAAAAAAATAGTCTGGTTGTCACAAGTGTATCAATGTGAGGTTTTTAGTGGTAAAAATATAATTTGAGATAAAATTATCAAAGATGTACCATTTTGAGGTTTATGATGGTATTAAAAAAAAAAAAAAAAAACAGGGACCAAGGTGCATTGTCTTGTCTGTCGTTCTTGAAATGGGTAGCTCCACTTCTCCTTTTCTTTATCCCTTGGCGACGTAATGTCACCACTGTAAAATGCTCCAGCTACATCAGTTTCGATGACAGGCTCGTGGGCTCATTCCTAGCTCTTTCCCAGTCGGGCATCGATCATGATGAATTTATAGATACCTTGAGCGGATAAGACTTGTAAGCCAAAATCAAGTAGCAACTACCAAGACTCGACTAAACTAAGCTTTTTTCGGTAACACAACGAATTAGACGAGCTAACAAAAAACTCACTCAAAGCAAAACTACTATTGCTGTCCACTGTATAGCGGCACTTCGTATGCGGAGTTAGACATGTTTGTTTGAACTCTATTTTCGCCTCTTGCGAGTGGGTACCACTGTTATTAGAAAGCCAACTCGATATAATTAAAGGGCGGACTTGCCTCTGACCCAAAAGATAGTCGAAATTGGGCCAAAATTATTGCCAAACTTAGTGGTTGGCATCGGATTCCAATAGTGCGCAATGAATTTTAAAATTGCACCCCGATCAAACTGTAACTCCAAATTGATTTTTGTAAATTCTCACGATTCACAAGACACCCTAAAGCTTTTTACAACATGATTTCACTGTTCTAAGACCTCCAAAATCAAATCCAGCAACTCAGAATTTGACAAAGCCCGGAATTACAGCTTTGATAACTCATACTCTCTAATTAAGGAAGCAAGGTTTGGAATTTTTACCAAGCGCTTCAAAAGGACATTGATTTGCTGTGTCGAGGTGTCCGCCGCTTGCTGAATCAAGACCTTTCCCCTCTCTCTCTCGGTTTCTTTCGTCTTCTTTCTCTCATCGCTTTACTTCTTGTTTTCTATTTCATTACACCAGCTACACTAATGAGACATTTGGGCTGAAAAATTGAATTTATGGGCTTCAGAAAGAAAGTTGGGCTTAATCATGTGGATGGACTTTAATTTATAATAACTTTTGTTTTAGCGGCCCATTTCTTCATAAACTTTTAAAAGAAAAATATTCAGAAACAGTGACTATATTTTTTAAAAAGGAAATCGAGAAATAAAAAAAAAAAAGAGAAGGAAACGAAGAATTTATAACAGTGTTTTAGAATAAATACAACATTTCCTCTTAAAGCGTTGCATTGTACTGTTTCATAAGACAATCTGTAAAACTCGGATGAAAAAATTACAAGTTTTAAATTTATTTATACTTAAAAATTGTATTACTTCTGAAAAGAAGTTACGTTAGGTAGAAATTATAAGTTCCAAATAATTTTAACAAAACTATAAAATAATCGCCATTATATCTTTTCTGTGTGGGACAAGTCACTTTTTAAGTTTGTGACCGCCACTCATATTTTTTTTTATATGAGACAGCACACATTTTTTTTTTATTGTTTTACAAACAAACTATATACAATCCCTTACTGTGTTCATAAAACAAAATATATAACTATCAACGCACCTCTTAAGACTAAGGCCCTCACTAGCGACTGGGGCTGGCCTCGCGCAGATTTGGCAAGGGATTTGGCACCCTTACCAATGGCCGTGGACGTGGGAGGCCCTGTCCAAATTGGATGGGCTGTCGCCCTCTTACCAACGACCAGTGAGGGACACAATGAAAAAGAAAACAATAATAAAGTAAAAAGTGAAAAATGAACGATTTAATTTTCTTAAATAAAATAAACTAATCCACATTAACGTTGATTGTGCCATGTAAGATTACCAGCATCCAAGTTAGTAATTTCCAATTAATAGGATTCAATTGGGAAATTGTCAAATGGGTAGAACTAAATTAGCCAAATTTAAAAAGTTTTAGATTGAAATATCCCTAATTAGGACCTTTTTTTCTTGTTGTTATTGTTGTTTGTTTCGCCTTGTAACATCAAATTTCAAACTAAAAGATAACGACAATCAAATTACCAAAGTAAGAGTACCAAGTGAATCAATTTAACTTAGTCTTAAATTTTCCCTTACCTTGAACAAATATTTGTACAACTCAAAACCTTTACCACGTTCATGGGAAAAGAAAAAAGATCAACAACTCTCAATCTTTTATAGAAACTAATTGAATGAAAGAGAATAAAGTCCGCAAATTTATCTTTTACCCTCTTGAAAGATGAAATGAGGAATCTTTGCTTTTACCTCAATGATATGAAGATTGAACCAAATTCACGTAAAAGCGAAATTTTGTGTATCTGCATCTTTTATTATTCTTTCCCTGGACGTCCATATACAGACGTCCCCTTAATTGGAGCGCACCTATGATATCAAAAATGGGACGAGATTGTATCTACTTCTTTGAGAGAATTACCAAACAATGTACTGAATGTATTATAATCGTGCCAATTCACTCTTGCAATTTTTTTTTAACGTTTGAACCCGGTCAGATTTTGATGGCTGAATACCGCTGACGACGAGCTTGAGATATAATTGAGGCTTTTGTAAAATCTTAAATTCTCATTGGCCAACGACCAAAATACTAAGTACTATTTCTGCACAAGATGTCACTTTTTGTTTTATTGAGAAACTTCTCCAATAGAGAAAACAATTCCTCAACTCATTCAAGCTACATTGTGGCTTGTCATTCATTTTTAAGCCCGCCGTTGTCGACTATGAAGCTAAAGAGAGCGATATTTTTCCTGAAATGAACCGCCAGACAATAATATAGCAATTATTGATCACTCGATAGCTTGACTTTCAGGTGGCACCTAGCTAGTGATCATGACCACTTCAGTCTCGCTTTATATATTTGTTTATGGTTACTCTAATTCATAGTGGATGCACAATTTGTTTAAATTGGTAAATATGGTTAGGATAAATTTTATGTCGATTAATGTGAGGTTGCCCTTAGTAAGGGTGATCGATTCTCGGTCCAGTCTAGTCCCACCCTAGAATCAAGTAACAGAATGATAGGTCTAGTCTGATTCCAATCAATGAACCATTCGCAATTTTTTTTTTAATGTTATATCGTTATAAATTTTTCTTGTTAACAACATATTCACCAGACCACCTCTCATTAATTGTATCGTATTGTCGCTAAACCTGAAAGTCATATTAAGCATCTTAAGCGATCTATGTTAACAAAGAACAACAAATTATTGCACCATTAAGCCTAACGAAATTCAATTGCTACTGCCTTCCTGAATAAAGCTTTACAAATTATATGAACTGCTTCATCGCCATCAAACTGAACTTAAGTAAGAATTACAAATTTACCGGTTTTGCATCTCCTTTCCCTAAACCAAAGCATAGAATCGAACTTTAACTTCGCATTACAAAATTTGCAACTGCATATTCTAGCAATGAATTTTGCCTAGCTCGCATTTGACATCTAAGAATCTGCAAAGACATTTAGAAAATTTAAAACATTTATGTCTATTATCCTGTTCGGTTTGGTCATTCCGTTTCCCCCTAGATTTGGAAACCGAACCGACCATAACCGCTTTCAATTTTATGGAATCGGGAACCAAACTGGAGCCCCAGGAACTGGACCCAATCAACCATTTTTGTCCGGTCCGGATAGTTCGGTTTGGTCTAAGCCGTCCCCGGTTCGGTCGGTCCATTGTGCTTGGCCCTAACCCTTAGGTAGGGGCAAGATCGTGTCATTTCCTTTGGATAAGTGACCACCGTTTCATTTCCTCTGTACTTTTATAGTTGAGCTGCGATGGAATTTTATTTCGAAATACTGCCATCATAAAAACTTTGTTAAACTATGACGATCGAGGATATTATAATTTTCATGTGGAATGATCACGAGATTCATTGACTGGTCTAATTGTTACGTTGTTAAGGCATGGTCTCTCAAAGGGCCAAGGCAACCATCTTACAAATGGAATTTTATCCTTTACGAGAGGTCATGACGATTTGCATGGTTCTTTGGAAATAAGTCTATGAAATTTTTTATTTTTATTGTGTAATTTGTGTTTCAAATAATATTTTTGCATTTCTAGATTTTTCATTCTTCATTTGTACTTATATGGATTGTAAGTAAAGTAATTTTTTTTAATGCAAAAGAAGAAGAATTCATACCATAAAAGTCCCAACTATTATTAACAAAATTAGTAAATTGAAAATTCAGATTTTCTTGTTTTGTCATTTAGATTATTGCAAAAGGTAAATGTGACTACTAGGTTTGAGTTTCCGCTCGCCAACTGCCGGCAAATGTTAGGCCCACGGAAAAAAAAAAAAAGCATCCTTCACATGGCAAATATTTCCATGCGCTAAAAAAACATCGGGAGTGTCAATATTTATAGGGATGTGCATGATCCTGGCATAGAACCGAGGACCAGACCAGTAGTCCCGGTCTCCATATTTTTGGGACCAATGACCGGACTCGAATTGGATCGGTACCGGTGGTCCGGTCCGGTCTCAGCCCCTGCCCCTGCCCAGTAGGACCGCTAACTATAACCTACTGCAGCATTTTGAGCTCGATGGATTAATTATGGAAGTAATTTTTTTTTTGTTTTTTAAATAATTTTCATAAATAGTAGGGGACGAGGGAGGATAAAGTATCTCCCGCATTTTGAGGTTGGTAATATTTTAAAATTATTGCTCTGTTTTGTTTTCAAGTATTTTTATGTTTTTCTAATTGTGTGTGTGCGTATGAGTGTGTGCGTGTATTATAGGCGGTCCGGACCAAGCCGGGCCGATCCAGTTCCATGGGAACTGGACCGCTCGGTTACTGGTCTCACTTATCGGGACCGGGGACCGGATCACCCACCTCAAGGAACGGACCAACCTGGTTAGTCCGGTCCAATTTGTACACACCTAAATATTTGTATTCGATGCTCACTTTGGTGTCAATATTTTTTGGATCATTTAAGTGTTAAATTAGAGAAAAATGATCACTTAAGTGCTAATTTCGACTAAAATGATTACTTAAGTGTCATTTTTGGCCAAACAATACATGTGGGATTTTTTAATAATTTTTTAATATTACATGGTAATATTTTTAAAAAATCAATCCACGTGGTGTCCACTTGGAGTCCACGTGAACTGTTCAACTTAGAAATAGTTAATTTTTTTAAAAAAAATTAAAATCAAATGGCAAAATACTAAAAAATTAAAAAAATTAAAAAAAGATGTAGTGGTTGCAACGGTGAGGGCTGACAGCCCTCGCCTCTGCCGCCCTACTATCATTGTTAAGGGCGGGGAACGGCCGAGGGTGGTGAGGCCTCGGGAGGGGTAACCGAGGCTCGCCGACCTCCCTCGGTCGTCGGCCATTACTAGAGATGGTGGGGCTGCGGCTGTGAGGGTTCACAACCCTTGGTGCTGCAAATGCTTCCCCTTCTTCTTTTTTAAAGTTTTTTAGTTTAATTTTAAGATTTTTTATATTATGTGGATTATTTATTTATTCATTTTGTTGATTTGGAAGCTCTGGCGAGCCATATAGATGCCACATCAGATTTTTGGGAAATCTCATCGGAGTTGGCATTAAAATGACTATTTTTCCAAAAAAATTGACACTTAAAGGATCCAAAAAAACTATTGGTACTATAATGAGTGACGTACATAAATATTGATACTTCTAGTGTCTTTTCGTCTATTTCCATGTAAAACTACAGGGCAAGTGACAAAATAAATTCCAAATTTTCTAATGACTTCAATTCTATCGCCATCATTCAATCCTATCAGAAAAATATCCAATCTCATAGGTTCTATTTATTTCACAAAAAATGAATGATTTGAAATTTTTTATAAATAAAAAATAAATATTTCATTTAATAAAATATTAAACTTAAATTGTTTGCGATATTGAAATTTTTCTTTTGACTAACTATTTAATGTGATATAAGCGATCAAGAAAAATATATTTCAAGAGGTTGATTTTTCAAGGAACAAATGGAGATGCCCAGGCTTTTCTTTTTTTTTTTCAAGAAAAAATATATTTCAAGACGTTGATTTTTCAAGGAAAATTTTCTTTTGAATAACTATTAGAACTAAAAAGGGCAGGCAGTAGAAGCAGCCCTGACTTTTATTTTTCTCTCTCTATCTTTTTAAAATATATATATAGTCATCTGACACTGGGACCCCCTTTCATTGGTTGGTTTAGATGCGTCAATCCCGCGAAGGTCCCTGAGTAGTAGAGTATTAGTATTAGGAAGGTGAAAGCATATATAAATGGATCTGATGCCTTAGTGGAATGGCAGCTCAATCCCGGAAAGGGATGATCTAAACTTCCTTGAGAAGGTTAGGTCCTAACCCTGAAATTCGGGCCGTCCGTATTATAAATGAATGACCCAAATTATTACTAATAATATATATAAATTCAAAAAATTACCCCACAAAAATAGAAGATCAGGGCTATCCGTCCAAAAATGGACGGTCCGAATCTCAAAGGCAGGTGCCTAACCTTCTGAGGGAAGGTTAGGCGATCCGAATCCAATCCCACCATTCATCAAATAATAAAAAATGTTTCCCCTATAAAAAGGGGAGATGGGTGGTGGGGATCCCCTGCCTTAGTTTCCAAACCCGCGATAGAAGGGATATCGTCCTTCTTTGCATCAAATAGCTTCCGTCAATGAGAGAATCACAAAAGGTAATCGATTAGCGATTTATGTCGATAAACGAAACCGTACCTTTGTCGGCTTAGGAACAATTTCCCTCGAAAAGCTTACGGAAATGGCACCAAGCGCCGATCTTTCTAGCGGAGTAGCAAGAGCCATTACGATGAATTCCACTATTTGTTTCAATTCTATGTCAAGTCCTTCAACCCTAGAAGGAATATTCAGTTAGATTTTACACGGAATTTCGAATTTGCCCCGAAAAGAAAGAAGATTTGTCTAGTTTTTATTATATACCGGGTCCCTCAACACGAGAACTCTCTTGAGGCCTTCTTCTTCAAGTACCTATAAGAGACCCTAGACCTCCACTTCCCCATGCACAGCGATGTACCCTTTTTTAGGCGGTTATAAGGAAATACAATGAGGAAGCTGACAGAAACTCAGCAATTATAAGGAGTGGGAATCGAGCAAAGATCATCTTTCCTCTTCACTATCACAGCAAGAGCCTCAGTCATGTCCAGGTCCTCATTCCTCATCCCACAAGGGAGTGTCCAGTCAAAATTGTACACAAGCATGGTGTCGCGACCCTCGTGAGAAATCTCGAGATATCCCTTCTTCGAGAAATCTTGGCGGGTTAATAGGCCGTCCGCAGTCTAGTCGGACGCGGGCCTCTCCCAAGACCTATTATCCAAGTCGCAACGGCGATATACGTGGTCGATCTTCAGTGCGGCCTGGTGACATGTGATACATGTACATGCCAATGAGTCGCCACCAATCGTTTTGTGGAAGGTACGATTGAGAACCCTATCGAATAGTTGGGAGCATTCTATTCAATTCTGCGAAAATCAGAGAAATTGGATCGGGGACTTTGTTATGCCAACTGTCAGAGTTGACGCCCTTTCGATACCGAAGTCGAATGATTTATCCTTAAGATTTCATGCAGATGAGTGGGGTGCGAACTTTAAGTCTAAGAGTTCATGCAGATAGGAGTGACTATCCTAACAAACATAGTCAATAAAATGAGTGCGCAAATCAAGGATCCAATACGTGTGGATAAATCACATGAAAGCAACGTGACATCCTTATTAAGGCCTTATTAACCTAGAAAAATGTCAATCAAGGCTTAGGAGTATTTTTGACATGATTTTTCCTTGAGGGGCAAAATCGTAATTTTGAAGAATTTTGGGACTATTTTCCCTAAAAGGACAAATTTGTCATTTCAGATAAAATAGAGAGTTAAAAGAAGGTGGAAATAGGATTGATCATCAAACCAATCCATTTCCTATTTTTCGAGAATTTTTAGAATTTTTCTAGAATTTTGGAAACGATTTACCCTTTGAAGGGTAAAATTGTCATTACAGAAAGTGACGAGAAGTGAAAATCCCAAACATAAGGATTGGTCGACTACCAGACCCAAATCCTAATATTGAGCAATTTTCGCAACTCGATTGGAATGAGGAAGACGATTTACCTTTTGAGGGGTAACATCGTCATTTTTAGAAAAAAGGATGAGATTCAAAAACCCAAACATGAGAATTGGTCACCTGACTGACCCTAATTCTTATCTTGGCATTCTTTGACCTATCTCATATACCAAGCAGAAGCGATTTACCCTTAAAAGGTAATACCGTCAATTTCTAGGAGAACGGATAAGAAATCTCAAAAATAGGATTGACCAGTTGTCTGTGGTCATTCCTCAATTTTTCAAAATTTATGGAATGTCTAGGAATTTTCTACAATTTTCCTACCTATTTTGGGATTTTCTAAGATTTTCTAACATTTTTTTAGAATTTTTTAGAATTTTTTTGATTTATTATTATTATTATTATTATTATTATTATTATTATTTAAAGATTTTCAGAATTGTTTTTTTAAAAAATGATTCGAACCTGGTCGACCCGACCCACTCCGGCCGGAACCCGGCCCAGACCCGAACCCGAACCCGTGCGGCCTCAGCCTCAAAACGACACCGTTTTGCATTTTTTCAATTTTTTATTACTCGGATTTAATCCGACGGTCCTTATTGAACCACGTGGCTACTCCACGGCCTTTGGATTAGCTGACCAAGACCTACGGCTTAGATCAAAAGCCGACTACTCTTCGACCGTCAGATCTAATTACTTAAATCTGCGGCTCAGATCAAAACCCAAGACTTAATTTGGTCAATCCATCCTCACTAACCTAAACGACGTAGCTCGATCCTTAATCTAAACGGCACCGTTTCAGTTCATTTTGATTTTTTGATTATAAAATCATTTTCAGATATTCCTAATTTCTAATCGGACGGCCATTAAAAATAGGACTCGATTAATCTAGGCCGTCCGATCTAAACTGACTCGACCTAACAGACTAACGGTCGAGTCGACTTAACGTCCATGTGGACCAATAATAGATTGCCACCTAGGACCACCGACTCTTTGCCCAGACACATCAGCTTCGTCTTCAACCTCGCGATTGTAACTAAACGGACGGTTATGAATCTCCGGCGACGATCCAACGGTGAAACCTTGACAAAATTGCACGAGATCGGCGCCAATCGACTCGCGATAATCTCTAATTCGACATATCTAAGAATTAGAGCATGTCATCCACTGAGTCACGTGCAGCATGCAGAGCATCGAGTGTGACCATGGGAGTTCAATCATGCAAACTACGCAAAATCGAGACAATGCAAACACAGAGTAGCACGGGAGAAGGTTCAAAACACTTACGTCACGCCCCGCGTCCCGAGCACGAGCGCGTGACTCCCTACAAGCATAAACTATCTCTCGAGGTCCCAGGATTCAATATAAAGGTCGAGAGAGATATATCATATAGAAAGCACGCGAAAGTGATGGCATAGAACTCCTCCGTACAAACATAAAATGAGACTTGGGTAACGTGGGTGCCATTAATATATGAACTTCCGAATATCCATACATAGCACGACCACTAAACATACTAGTCACTAGGGTGGCAAAGCTAACACAAAAGACGATCATATTTGCACTCAAAAAGGGGTAGGCATCGTGGTCACCATCAAACTGCCAGACCAGGAACAGAAACTCTTATGTCGAGCTACTGGAGTCGTCAGTCTCCTCCTCAGTCTCCTCAGTGGGCTCGTACTCCGAGAAGGTCTCTGAGTAACCTCTACAGTATCCTCCAACGTCTCATCAGCTGATGGCTCCGCCTGGTCATCCTCGGTGGCCTCAATTACTATGACCTCATCTGTGTCCTCCAAGGCCGGGGTCCTCTCAGGGCCAATCCTCGAGCCATCGACGGACCCTTTGGCCTCCACTGAATCCCGAGCGGGATGGCACCAATTAGGTATCACCCCTTGGGGTACCTCAGTGGGCTTCAATAGCCCTGTGGAAACGTCCTCTACCTTCCTGAACCATGCCTAGTACCGGTGAGTTTTCTAGCTACTACCACCCTCATCTACCTAGACGACCGTGCACTTCCTAACGTAAATGGTCCCCTATCCGTCTGGGAACTCATCAAAATATACTGACATCTCTTTCGGATCTCCAAAACAGATTGGTCACATGATCACGATCTAGGATCTGAAAATAGGGTCCCTCAACGGGGTGAGACATACATCTCAGTAAAGTGGGTCCTAATCCTAGGTTATGCTGACCGTCCACTCAGTCAATTACAACCATAAGCAATTTATACAAAACCACAAGAAGCATTCAACTTGCACGAAATAGCACACGGATGTCAAGCATGCAATCATGACATCATACAATCTCGTTAGAATCAAGCACATTATGCCAAGTCAAATTACACCTTCCATCCCTTTTCCAGTCTACCTCACTTTCATGCCCGCGTTTATAACGCCTCAGGCTCGGTCTGCGTAAACGCATCAAACCGTCTCATTGACAAACCCGCGTAAATGCATCAGGTTTTCAATCTCATCTAGGCCTGTGTGTTGACACATCTCAACTCCGTCCCGCGTTTCAACGCATCAGGACTATAGCCTTCTCAACCCCGCGTCTCGTACGCCTCAGGTTGCCATTCAATTCAAACCCCGCGCCTCAGCGCCTCAGGGCATTCATTCACACAACCCCGTGTCTCATACGCCTCAGGGTGCCACAACTCCTCAGACATGCCATAAGTTCAATCTATTTCATAGCATACGTTCGAATGCAACTCATGCGATGAACAACACATCCATAGCATGTGAGATAATTTATTTTGACATTCAAATGTAACAATCACTTCATAGCACAAGCAATGTCAAACATTCAAGTCCTCTATATGTTTCTAGGACATACATTAGACAACCACACTATGACTTCCAAGAACCGATCAATTCGCACAATAATCACCCAATTGAGTCCAATCCACCTATCAAAGGTTTAGAATCCCCTTACCTCAAACTTTACTCAACAAAATCCCTTCCCAAGCACCTCAAGAACTCGGTCCAAATGGCTCAAGAACAACTCAACCGCGCAACCTAAGGAAATTCATCCAATTATCAATTTTTTTTGCTCAAAACTTTACCCCACTTATCATACAACTCATGGGCCAATCAATTAACATCATCACACTTCTCAACGATGAATTTGAAGCTCAATTTCAACACCAACAGCCTCCCACGGAACCGGTATGCACAGAAACAAAATAGGGCATTTTCGATTCTGTGTATACCCCAACTTATCAGTCCTTAAACCAACTTAAATCCTCAATTTATTCACTAATATAGTTGCTAACATGTAGTTCTAAGGGTTGGGGAGCCTCACCAAAAATTTGGAGCCAAGACGACACCAGAAAGTCCTCGAACGGCTTCGGTTCCTTCGGGTCTGCTACCGGTCAGTTCTAGCCCTTCAAATACAAGACCCATTTGGGGTCAAAACTCCATCAAATTCATCCAAAATTTTTACCACAGCTCAGTCTATGTGTCCCCTAGATGTCCACAAAATTTGGTTGAAAAAATTCAAGATTTCGGGGTCCTATGAGGCCTAAACCGTGGCTTACCTCTGGTTGCGACTATTTCCGTTGACTTTCGGAATATTGGCTAGCCGGAGCTCCTTAGGTGGTCAAATGACTCGCTTCCACTTGGAGAACATCGGCAAGAGGATGAGGAAGCAGTAGGTGATCGACTCGGTGGTTGGGGGTCACCGGAAGTGGCGGTCGACGGCGGCGAACGATAGTGGCAGAACCGGTTGGCCTGGCGCTCTCTCTCGGTGAAGAAGAAGAGAAGAGGAAGAAGATGATCGGCAGGATTAGGGGGTATTCGGCCAAGGGAGAGAGAGAGAGAGTGAGGTTTATACCAATTTCAAGAGTCAACGTGTTGAATGGTAGGTGAAAAGTGGTTCCATCAACATCAAGGCTTGATCTTTTGACACTTGTCCATGTGTCATTCAAGGTTCATCCAATGGCTGGTAATTCCCCTCATTTTCGACATCCTTGGGATGTGGTTAATAACCAAAATGCTCTCATCCAATTATATAGGCAAGGTTAGGGCTGGAGGGGCAAAATGGTAATTTTACCCCCGACGTCCGGAACGTCGTTTTTCTGATTCCAAATTTCTTCGATAAGGCGACGACCAATCCAATTGTAGTGTTAGAATTCTTGATTCTCCATTTTTAAATTTCAAGACTTGTTTCTGAATCATTTCTCTATCCAATGTGATCTCAGCCTATCCCGAACTAATAGGCGGCTTTTGCAGACGTTACGCTTATCGACTTTGTGATTCATATCACAATTATGGCTCATCAATTCATGGCGACTTTGGTTGTCATGTGATTGCGAGGGTCTATCACTAGTTCCGATGGTCTCGATCGTCACTATTCGATTTAGAAAAATTTTCCAAAATATATATTGGATAAGCGCATCAACCGCGCTCCAATCATATAACGCTCGCAATGCATTCCTTAATCGTTCTTAGATCGGCCTTTTATGGCTCTAAATGTCCCCTCGACAATCCTTATGGTCAAAGTGCAATTTCCTATTCGAATTCCCTAGGTCCACGTACCTTGTCTCGCGTTAGCCTTTCCCTTTTAGTCAGTCAACTTAAGATTGATCAGATCCGAGTGAGATACGACTGAAATGCATCGTTAGATACTTTCTCATTAATGAGTCTTGAAATGACAGAAAAATCAGAATGTCATAACTTACCTCAAGCTCCGATTGAGCTCGCACGGCCTAGATTTGGCTAGGCGAGATTGAATAGTGCTCGGCTATGGTAGAAAGTTTGGAGACTCGATTCAAAGTGTTAAAGCGAAACCGATGCTAAATGAATATGCAATGATGGTCAGTGATGTCTAAAGAACAAAACGCACACACTAAATGCAAGAATAAACGTAAGATAGGTGAGTCGCCATTGATGCTCAGTGAGGAGCTCGAAGTTCTAACTCACCGTTCTCGCGGTTTCAGGTGGCACGGCCGACGGCGATCGCTTCCCGGAGCTTCAGGCAAGCTTCTAACGTTCTTCTTTGACTTCGGTTTGGCCAGAGACGGCCTAACCAGTGCCTTGCAATTGAGCTCGAGTTCTCGATGACGGGAGTTGGAGAACGAGCTCTCTCTCGCTTTCTCTCTCTCTCGATTTTGTTAATCCTGCACAACTGTATGAGCCAGCCCCCTTTCTTGAAAGCCCCTCAAAGGCTAAATGCCCCCTTTAGTTTTTGGCACCCGTTCGGGGGAGTATATACCGGCTTGAATCGCACATGAGGCCACGTGCTTTTAGGCCCAAACGACGTCGGGGATGATGGGCTTTCCGTCCAACTCCATTTGGTTCTCCGACAGGTTTAATCTCACGCAAATTTGGCAAGGATTTGAGTTGTATTTGAAAATATTGACTATTGCAGGTCCCGCGAGCTTGACCGGCCAATTGCTCTACATTTCGACGACGTTGAATGGTGCCGCCAGAGTCAATCGATAGGGAAGGGCGAGGGTGAGAATACGCCCATCATTGCTTGTCCGATTATTTGCGAATTGATCTTCAATTTGAGGATCAAAATCGGTCTGGAGACTATTCATCCGTGCGGGTGTCTGGGGAAGAAAACGACACCATAACTGTGACATTCTGATTTTTCTTGCCATTTCAAGACTCATTAATGAGAAAGTATCTAACGATGTATTTCAGTCGTATCTCGCTCGGATCTAATAATCTTGAGTTGACTGACCAAGAGGGAAAGGTTAACGCGAGACAAGGTACGTGGACCTATGAAACTCGAATAGGAAATGACGCTTTGATCATAAGGATTGTCGAGGGGACATTTAGAGCCATAAAAGGCCGATCTAATAACGATTAAGGAATGCATTGCTAGCGTTATATGATTGGAGCGCGGGTGATGCCGCTTAACCAATGTATAATTTGTAAAATTTTCCTAAATCGAACAGTGACGATCGAGACCATCAAAACTAGTGATAGACCCTCACAATTACATGGCAACCAAAGTCGCCATGAATTGACTAGCCCTAATTGTGATATGAATCACAGGGTCGATACGCGTAACGTCTGCAAAAGCCGCCCGTCAGATCGAGATAGGCTAGAATCGCATTGGATAGAGAAATGATTCAGAAACAAGCCTTGAAATTCGAAAATGAAGAATCAAGAGTTCCAACATTACAATTGGATTGGCCGTCGCCTTATCGAAGAAAATTGAAATTAGAAAAACGACGTTCCGGACGTCGGGGATAAAATTACCATTTTGCCCCTCAAGCCCTAACCTTACCTATATAATTGAATGAGGGCATTTTGGTCATTAACCACACCCCAAGGCTTCCGAAAATTGAAGAAAATGAGAGCCATTGGATGAGCAATTGATTGACACACGGACAAGTGTCAAAGGATTAAGCCATGATGTGATGGAGTCAACTTTTAACCTACCATTCAACCTTGGTTGACCCTCAATTTTGTATATACCTCACTCTCTCTCCTTCCCTTCAGCCGAACACCCTCCCTCTATAGCTACCTTCTTCTTCTTCTTCTCTTTCTTCAAGCCGGGAAGCTTGTCGCCCGACCAACTCTGCCCGCCGGTTTCGCCTCCATCAACCGCCACTTCCGACGACTCCCAGCCATCGAGCCGACCACCTGCTACTTCCTCACCATCTTGCCGGCATTCTCCAAGTGGAAGCAAGCCATTTGACTTAGTGAGGACCTCCGGCCGGCCAATCTCCCGAAAGTCGACGGAAATCGTCGCAGCTGGAGGTAAACCACGATTTAGGCTTCGTAGAACCCCGAAACCTTTGAATTTTTTGACCAAATTTTGTGTATATCTAGGGGACTTGTAGATTGAGCTGTGGTAAAAAGTTTGGAGGAATTTGATGGATTTTTGACCCTAAATGGGTCTTGAGCTTGAAGGGCCAGAACTGACCGGTTGAAGACCTGGAGGAACCGGCGTCGTTCAAGGACTTTTCGGCGTCGCCTTGGCTTTAAATTTTTGGTGAGGCTTCCCAACCCTTAGAACTACATGTTAGCAAGTAGATTAGTGATTAAATTGAGGATTTAAGTTGGTTTAAGGGCTGAATAGTTGGGATATGCACAGAAATGAAAATGCCCTGTTTCGGTTCTGTGCATATCGAATTTGTGGGGGGCTATTGGTGTTGAAATTGAGCTCCAAATTCATCATTGAGAAGTGTGAGGATGTTAATTGATAGGTCCATGAGGTGTATGTTTAGTGGGGTGATGATTTGAGCAAGAAAAATTGATGATTGGATGAATTTTCTTAGGTTGCGCGGTGGACTTGATCTTGGATCATTAGAACCGAACCCTTGAGGTGCTTGGAAGAAGACTTGTATTGAATTAAGCTTGAGGTAAGGGGATTCTAAACCTTTGATATGAGGATTGGACTCGATTGGGTGAATTGTGTGCGAATTGATCGATTCTTGGAGTTCACAAGGTGATTGTCTAACGTACGTCCTAGAAAGATATAGTGGACTTTATTGTTTGACAATGCTTGTGCCATGAATTGATTGTCACATTTGCACATCAAATTTAATTGTCTCGCATGCCATGGATATGTCGTTCATCGCATGAGTTTGCATTCAAACGTGTGCTATGAAATGAAATGAACTTATGGCTTGTCTAAGAAGTTGTGACACCCTGATGCGTTGAGACGCGGGGTTGTGTGAATTGATACCCTGAGGCGCTGAGGTGCGGGGTTTGAATTGAATGGCACCCTGAGGCATACTGGGTTGAGAAGGCCATAGTCCGGATGCTTTGAAACGCGGGACGGAGTTGAGGTGTGTCGACACAAGCTTGGATTGAGATTGAAAACCTGATGCGTTTACGCGGGTTTGTCAATGAGACGGTCTGATGCGTTTATGAGGACCGAGCCTAAGGCGTTCTAAACGCAGGCATGAAAGTGAGGCAGACTAGAAGAGTGGGAGGTGTAATTTGGCATGGCAATGTGTACTTAATTCTAATGATGTGGAATGATGCCATGACTGCATGATTGATATTCGTATGTTGTTTATTGATAGCTGAGTGCCTCATGTGATTATTTGTACAAATTGTTTGTGATTGCATTTGCCTGAGTATACGGTCAGCCTAACTTAGGGCTAGGACCTACCTTACTGAGATGTAAATCTCACCTCGTTGTAGGACCCCATTTTTCAGATCCTAGGCCTTCAGAATTTGGCCAGTCAGGTTTGGTGACCCAAAGGAGATGTCAATATATTTTGAGGAGTACCCTGACAGACAGGGGACCGTTTATGTTAGGACGTGCATGGTCTTCTAGGTAGATGAGGGCGGTAGTAGCTAGAAGCCTCATAGATATGAGGTCTGGTTCAGAAAGATAGGGGACGTTTCCACAGGGCCACTGAAGCCACTGAGATACCCCGTGGGGTGATCCCTAGTTGGTGCCATCCCACTCGGGATTCAGTGGAGGCCGAGGGGTCAGTCGCTGGTTAGAGGAATGGTCTTGAGAGGACCCCGAGCTTGGAGTACACCGATGATGTTATAGTGATTGTGGCCACCGAGGATGACCAGGTAGATCCATCAGCTGACGAGACGATGGAGGACACCGTGGAGTTTTGCTCGGAGACCTTCTCGGAGTACGAGCCCACTGAGGAGGCTGAGGAGGAGACTAACGACTCCAGTAGCTCGACATAGGAGTTTCTGTTTCTGGTCTAATTTTTTGATGGTGACCTCGATGCTTATTTCTTTTTGAGATGATGATGGTCCTATTTTGCACTGACCCTATCACCCCTTCTGACCAGCAGGTCTAGTTGCCATGCTCTTGTATGAACGTTTGGGAACTTATGTATCTTTTAGTACCCTCGTTACCCAGGTCCCTTTTTATTATTATACGGAGGAGTTTGTTTATTATCGCTTCGGCGTGCTTTCTATGTGTTATATCTCTCGACCTATGAAAATTCTTGGACCTTGAGAGAAAAGTTTATGCTTGCAGGGAGTCGCGAACTCGTGCCTGGGGCGCGGAGCCTGACATCCCTGGCTTGCTTGGTATTAGAGAAAGGTCAGCTCGATCCAAAGTTGGCTGAGGATTGGAATAATAAGGAGGATTAAGTTGGGACAAGGACGGGTAGCAAGACCTTAGGAAACTGGCTAGGATAAGGCACGAGATGCATGGCATATGACTTGGCGCATATGATTGGCATTTAGCCTTGGCAGGATTGTGGTGATATAAGAGAATGAAGTTCCATGCTTAGCGTTGAAAGTCATTTCTGGATTTTGGCCTGTTAAGTGAATGAGCATGGCTAGTTTTAGTGAACCGTTGGAGTAACGAAATTGAGGAATAGCCATGAACTACTTATTGAGGCGCCTCTGGAATCTGTTGTATGGAAGGTCGTTATGTTATGACCGTTCCTATTACGGCATAGTTTAGTAGCTCTGAACTTGGTTGGATGAATGAGTTACTAACTCCTTGATGAAACTGTGGTGGTCCAGGCTTAGTAAAAGCATACAAGGATGAATAATCTATCTAGGAGACCTAGAAGGTCTAGGGGCAGAGCCTCGAATTCGAGGCCACCGGTAGCGAAAGACCCGAGGATGGACGGAGTACTAAGGGCGCTCGAAAGAATTAGCGACCTCATCGACAGGCAAACCCAGGATAGGGATGTTGCCATAGCCCAAGCGGTAGGAGCCGCAATAGCTGCCGTCAACGCCAACAACGACAATAACGGGGGCAATGGAAACAATTGCCACCACGACCATGGCAATGAGGCAGTGAATGAGGAAGAAATTGTTGTGGCCAAACAGATGAGCCAACTAGTCGAGCAGTTCATCAAGCTGAAGCCAACCCAGTTCGATGGCACTGGAGATCCCGAACTTGCACCAAGATAGATCGAGAAACTGGAAAAGGCTTTTGGAGTGCTGAGGTGCACAGATGAGGAAAAGGTGCTGCTGGTGGTGTATCGACTGGAAGATACCACAAATGACTGGTGGACTGCCACCAAGAATGGAGTTTTTCCAGAAAGAACGGCCTTAACCTGGAATGCCTTCACTACGGCATTCAATGACAAGTATTTCTCGAAGAGAGCCTGAAAAAGGAAGCAAGTGGAATTCTTACAGCTGCGTCAGAATCAGTTGATAGTGGACCAGTATGAAGCGGAGTTCTCTAGGCTGTCAAGGTATGCACCCCGATCGGTAGAGGATCCCTTGGAGAAGGCACGAAGATTTCGGGATGGACTGAGACTTGACCTTCGCAGCCAGATGATAGCCTTGAATTTGAGAACCTACAAAGATATTTATGAACAAGGGCAAATGATTGAGAGGGATCTGAAGGAGAGGAATGCCGCATCTGGATCGCGGTTTAACTCATTCAGAGACAATTGCCAGATGGGTAAGAGACCAGTGACAGGCAATAGGCGTTTTGTCTCTCCGATAAGGAAGAACATTGTGAAGCCGCTGAACCCCATGATCTGGAACTGTCGCCTTTGTGGCAGAAGGCATGGCAATGGACCATGCCTGGCAAGAACTGGAGCGTGCTTCAAGTGTGGTCAAATGGGCCATCAGATGAGGACTTGCTCGAACCAAGCCCCAGCAAATAAACCTCAAGGACAACGACCATAGGCTGGACCGTCGACTACCACTCCCCAAGTTGATCAGAATCGACCCCCAGCTCAAGGGATAGTCTATGCAGTAGCCCGCAGGGAGGAAGAAGAAATGCCAGGCGTGGTCACATGTACGGTTTATTTGTGTGACCAAGCTGCATATGCTTTGTTTGATCCTGGCGCAGCACACTCATTTATGTCTGCTCGGTTTGCTAATTTGGTCGATATGAAGTTAAAACCGTTCAGTTTGATTCTACATGTTGCCACCCCGTCGAAAGATAATGTGCTAGTTTCGTTGGACTGTGTTGACTGTAGGATCGTAATTGGTGGTAGTAAGGAGAGTATTGATTTAGCTGTGTTGCCCATGTATAACTTCGATGTGATCATAGGAATGGACTGGTTGGGTAAACAGGGGCAGTAGTGGATTGTTGTAGTAGGATAATTCGTTTCTACCCAGAAGGCCGCCCTAGCTTTTGAATTTGTGGGAAGTCGAGGAGGAACCTCTATTCCTTTAGTCTCATCTTTTGAAGTGACGAAGTTGATGACTGAAGGGTGTTAGGCGTACTTAGTCGCAGTTATGGACACAACTGTCGAGGAACCTAAACTAGAAAGTATCCCGGTAGTGCGCGAGTTTCCTGACATTTTTCTCAGGAGTTACCAAGGTTGCCACCAAAACGAGAAATAGAATTTGTGATTGAGTTAGCTCCCGGAACGGAGCCGATCTCGAAGGCACCCTATAGAATGTCCTTATCAGAACTGAAAGAGTTAAAGGTGTAAATGCAAGAATTACTGGATAAAGGATTTATTCGACCGAGTGCTTTACCGTGGGGAGCGCCGGTGTTGTTTGTAAGGAAAAAGGATGGGTCCTTGCGTCTATGCATCGACTATAGACAGTTGAACCAAGTGACAGTGAAGAATAAGTACCCTCTGCTGAGGATTGATGTTTTATTTGACCAATTGCACGGAGCTACGGTATTCTCTAAGATTGACCTGAGAACCGGGTATCACCGATTGAGAATCAAGAAGGAAGACATACCTAAGACTGCTTTTAGGACAAGGTATAGTCATTATGAATTCACTGTGATGCCTTTTGGATTGACTAATGCTCCAGTCGCATTTATGGATTTGATGCATCGGGTATTTAATGAATTTTTGGATAGATTCGTCATAGTCTTTATCGACGATATCCTAATTTACTCAAGGAGTAACGAGGAACACGAAGAACACCCGAGGATTGTTTTGCGGACCTTGAGGGAGCACTCGCTCTATGCTAAGTATAGCAAATGCGAATTCTGATTGAATAAAGTGGCATTTCTTGGCTATGTCGTGTCTGGAGAAGGGATTGCGGTGGATCTTGCGAAGATTGAAGCTGTAACGAATTGGCCTAGGCCTACTACCTACTACGGTCACGGAGGTCCGAAGTTTCTTAGGATTGGCAGGATATTACAGACGTTTCGTGGAGATGTTTTCAACCATAGCCATTCTACTAACGAGGTTGACAAAGAAAGAAACGAGGTTCGAATGAACGGATAAGTGTGAAAGGAGTTTCCAAGAGCTCAAACATCGGTTGACAACCGCACTGGTGTTGACGATTCCATCAGGACCTGGAGGCTATGAAATATATAGCGATGCTTCACTAAAGGGGCTACGCTATGTGCTAATGCAACATGAAAGAGTAGTGGCCTATGCGTCCCAACAATTGAGACCGCATGAGATGAACTATCCAACTCACGATTTGGAGTTAGCAGCGATCATCTTTACTCTGAAAATCTGGAGACACTATCTGTGTGGCGAAAAGTTTCAGATTTACACTAACCACCAGAGCCCAAAGTATCTATTTTCCCAGAAGGAACTGAATATGAGGCAGCGTCGATGGATTGAACTGCTTATGGATTATGATTGCGACATACTGTATCACCCTGGAAAAGCGAATCGAGTCGCGGATGCACTCAGCCGAAAATCGAGCATCGCCTGTCTATTGGTGAAAGGGTGGTGGTTATTCGAGAAATTGAGGGATTCTGAGTTCAGATTGGAAGTCTGTCAGTTATCTAGTTTGATAGCCACACTGATAATAGAACCTGAGATCCAGGAAAGGATAAAAGCCTTGCAGCATACGGACCCAGAAATTCAGAAAATCCTGGAAATGGACGCGACAAAAAGGAAACCAGAGTTCCAAGTATTGGAGGATGGAATTCTGAAATTTCTAGGGCGTGTATGCGTGCCAAAGGACGAAGAGCTTAGAGAAAGGATTTTATCAGAGGCTCATAGGAGCAATTATAGTATTCACCCAGGAAGCACGAAGATGTATCAAAACTTGCGTCAACATTATTGGTGGAATGAGATGAAGGTGGATATAGCCAAATACGTGGCAAGGTGCTTGACATGCCAGCAAGTGAAGGCACAACACTATAAGCCTGGTGGATTATTATAACCGTTAGAGATTCCCGAATGGAAATGGGAGCACGTAACGATAGATTTTGTGATGGGACTCCCAAGGAGTCAAAGAGGCCACGATTCTATTTTGGTAGTCGTGGACAGGTTGACCAAGTCCGCACACTTCCTTCCTGTGCGAAAGGATTTCGCGATGGATAGATATACCGAGTTGTATATGCGGCAGATAGCGAGACTACACGGAGTACCCGTGGCAATCACATCAGACAGAGCCCCCAAGTTCACAACAAACTTCTGGAAAAGTCTTCAGGATGCCATGGGGGTTCGACTGCAATTTAATACGGCATACCATCCACAAACGGATGGACAATCGGAGAGGCCGATTCAGACGCTCGAGGACACGTTGCGAGCGTGCGTAATAGACTTCAAAGGTGGATGGGAGGATCAACTGCATTTGGTGGAGTTTGCATATAATAACAGATATCAGCAGAGCATTCAAATGGCACCGTTTGAAGCGCTTTATGGAAGAGCTTGCAGAACCCCAATTTGCTGGGATGAGGTTGGAGAAAGAAGTATCATAGGCCTAGGGTTAGTAGAGCAATCGGTGGAAGCGGTGAAGATAATTCGGGATAGACTGAAGATGGCACAAAGTCTTCAGAAGAGTTATGTGGATAAACGACGTAAGCCTTTGGAGTTTCAAGTAGGCGATCATGTTTTCCTTAAGATGTCGCCAATGAGAGGATTATCTCAATTTGGAAAAAAAGGAAAACTGAGCCCAAGGTACGTAGGTCCATTTGAAATTCTGGATCGAATTGGGACCTTAGCCTACAAACTGGCCTTACCGCCAAATCTATCCCAAGTGCACAATGTCTTCCATGTATCCATGTTACGGAAGTACGGACTGGACCTGACTCATGTGCTGAACCACGAGGTCATAAAAGTAGATGACAAAGTATCCTATGTGGAGAAGCCAGTTAGGATCGAAGACCGAAAGGGGCAAATTTTGAGGAATAAAACGATTCCATTGCTCAAAGTAGCTTGGGAGCACCATGGAACCGAAGGCGCTACGTGGGAAAGCGAGGAAACGATGAGGCGTCAATACTCCCATTTGTTTGAGTAACGGGTTTAATGTAAATTTCGGGGACGAAATTTTTGTAAGGGGGAAAGAATTGTGAAATTCTGATTTTTCCTGTCATTTCAAGACTCATTAATGAGAAAGTACCTAACGATATATTTCAGTCGTATCTCGCTCGGATCTGATCAATCTTGAGTTGACTGACCAAGAAGGAAAGGCTAACGCGAGAAAAGGTACGTGGACCTAGGAAACTCGAATAGGAAATGACGCTTTGACCACAAGGATTGTCGAGGGGACATTTAGAGCCATAAAAGGCGGATCTAAGAACGATTAAGGAATGCAATGCTAGCGTTATATGATTGGAGCGCGGGTGATGTCGCTTATCCAATATATAATTTACAAAATTTTCCTAAATCGAACAGTGACGATCGAGATCATCGGAACTAGTGATAGACCCTCACAATTACATGACAATCAAAGTCGCCATGAAATGACGAGCCCTAATTGTGATATGAATCATAGGGTCGATACGCGTAACGTCTGCAAAAGCAGCCCGTCAATTCGGGATAGGCTGGAATCGCATTAGATAGAGAAATGATATTGAAACAAGTCTTCAAATTTGAAAATGGAGAATCAAGAGTTCCAACATTACAGTTGGATTAGCCGTCGCCTTATCGAAGAAAATTGAAATTAGAAAAACGACGTTCCGGACGTCGGGGGTAAAATTATCATTTTGCCCCTCAAGCCCTAACCTTGCCTATATAATTGGATAGGGGCATTTTGGTCATTAACCACACCCCAAGGCTGTCGAAAATTGAAGAAAATGAGAGCCATTGGATGAGCAATTGATTGACACATGGACAAGTGTCAAAGGATTAAGCCTTGATGTGATGGAGTTACCTTTTAACCTACCATTCAACCTTCGTTGACCCTCAATTTTATATATACCTCACTTTCTTTCCTTCCCTTCAGCCGAACACCCTCCCTCCATAGCTACCTTCTTCTTCTTCTTCTCCTTCTTCACGCTAGGAAGCTTGTCGCTCGACCAACTCTGCCCGCCGATTTCGCCGCCGTCGACCGCCACTTCAGGCGACTCCCAGCCATCGAGCCGACCACCTGCTGCTTCCTCACCCTCTTGCCGACATTCTACAAGTGGAAGCAAGCCATTTGACTCAGTGAGGAGCTTCGGCCGGCCAATCTCCCTAAAGTCGACGGAAGTTGTTGCAGCTGGAGGTAAACCACGGTTTAGGCTTCGTAGAACCCCGAAACCTTTGAATTTTTCGATCAAATTTTGTGGACATCTAGGGGACTTATAAACTGAGCCGTGGTAAAAATTTTGGAGGAATTTGATGGAGTTTTGACCCCAAATGGATCTTGTGTTTGAAGGACCAAAACTGACCGGTTGAAGACCCGGAGGAACCAGCGCCGTTCAAGGACTTTCCGGCGTTGCCTTGGCTTCGAATTTCGGCGAGACTTCCCAACCCTTAGAACTACATGTTAGCAAGTAGATTAGTGATTAAATTGAGGATTTAAGTTGGTTTAAGGGCTGAATAGTTAGGTTATGCACAAAATCGAAAATGCCCTGTTTCGGTTCTGTGCATATCGAATTTGTGGGGGGCTGTTGGTGTTGAAATTGAGCTCTAAATTCATCGTTGAGAAGTGTGAGGATGTTAATTGATAGGTCCATGAGGTGTTTGTTTAGTGGGGTGACGATTTGAGCAAGAAAAATTGGTGATTGGATGAATTTCCTTAGGTTACGTAGCGGACTTGATCTTGGATCATTAGAACCAAACCCTTGAGGTGCTTGGAAGAAGACTTGTATTGAATTAAACTTATGGTAAGGGGATTCTAAACCTTTGATAGGAGGATTGGACTCAATTGAGCGAATTGTGTGTGAATTGATCGATTCTTGGAGGTTCATAAGGTGATTGTCTAATGTACGTCCTAGAAAGATATAGAGGACTTTATTGTTTGAAAATGCTTATGTCATGAATTGATTGTCGCATTTGTAAGTCAAATTTAATTTTCTCGCATGCCATGGATATGTCGTTCGTCGCAATGAGTTTGCATTCGAACGTGTGCTATGAAATGAAATGAACTTATGGCATGTCTGAGAAGTTGTGACACCCTGATACGTTGAGACGCGAGGTTGTGTGAATGGATACCCTGAGGCGCTGAGGCGCGGGGTTTGAATTGAATGACACCCTGAGGCGTACGAGACGTGGGGTTAAGAAAGCCATAGTCCTGATGCGTTGAAATGCGGGACGCAGTTGAGGTGTGTCGACACATGCCTGGATTGAGATTGAAAACCTGATGCGTTTACACAGGTTTGTCAATGAGACGGTCTGATGCATTTACGCGGACCGAGCCTAAGGTATTCTAAACGCGGGTATGAAAGTGAGGCAGACTGGAAGAGTGAGAGGTGTAAATTGGCCTGGCATTGTGTACTTAATTCTAATGATGGGGAATGATGCAATGACTGCATGATTGACATTCGTATGTTGTTTATTGACAGTTGAGTGCCTCATGTGATTATTGGTATAAATTGTTTGTGATTGCATTTGCCTGAGTGTACAGTCAGCCTAACTTAGGGCTATGGCCTACCTTACTGAGATGTAAATCTCACCCCGTTGTGGGATCCCATTTTTCAGATCCTAGGCCTTGAGAATGTGGCCAGTCAGGCTTGGTGACCCAAAGGAGATGTTAGTATATTTCGAGGAGTTCCCTGACGGACAGGGGACCATTTATGTTAGGAAGTGCACGGTCGTCTAGGTAGATGAGGGTGGCAGTAGCTAGAAGCCTCATAGATATGAGACCTGGCTTAGGAAGATAGGGGACGTTTCCATAGGGCCACTGAAGTCACTAAGGTACCCCGTGGGGTAATCCCTTGTCACGCCCCGCGCCTCATCACGAGCACGCAAACATCCCTACAAGCAAACAACAATAATCTCTCGGCAGTCCCAAGGATCCACCTATATATAAAGAAAGGTCGAGAGATAAAATTAATTTACATTAAGCGTACGGAAGCGATTCCCAACAAATCCCCGTACAATATGTATATACAGACTAAGTAGGACATGGATAGCATCACAAAAGTCATACATCAGCACCAACAATCAACGACTACTAACCGTCAAATGCCAAGGCGACGGGTAAGCATGCCAAAAAGGTATCTACAAAATCCACCAGGGAAGGGGTTAGGTCGCCAATCAAAAAGTCAGATCGTCATCCAGAGTCACCTAGGATGAACTGCTGGAATCTCCGGTGTCCTCGCTCTCCTCTGATGGCTCGTACTCGGAGAAAGTCTCCGACGAAATCTCCTCAGAGTCCTCCATAGTCGTCTCCTGCGACGGCTCAGCTAGGTCTCCATCCATGGTCGCCTCCTAGTCCTGCTTGGATAGGTCTCCCTCAGACAGCTCCATCACGATGACCTCATCCTGCGGCGATGGCACAGAATACTCCGCTGTCGGCGTCCGCTCTAGGCCTTTCCTCGACCCAGCCACTGAGCCCTCGGGAAACTCTTGGTCCGAGATCGTCTGACACCAGGGAGGCATGATACCCTTCGGAACCTCATGGGGCTTCAGCGGCCCTACTTTCCTATCCCCGTCCCGTCTAAACCATGCCTCGAACCGATGAGGCTTCTAGTCCAGCTTTCCCTTGTCTACCCAAACTACTATACATTTCCGTAAGTATATATTCCCCTGCCTATCGGAGAACTCGTCGTAAAATGCCGTCATCTCCTTCGGGTCCTCGAACCTGATAGGCCACATAGCTACTGTCTAGAATCTGTAAAGTAAGATTTCCTCAAAAGAGGTGAGATACACATCTCAGTAAGAAAAACCTAACCCTAGGTCAGGTTGACTGTCCACTCAGGCAGCCAAGTCACTCAACCTATCCAACTAATGGTCACACGCAGGTATAATATTCATAATTCAATAAACAACAATACACGGAGGACAGGCATGCATTTATTATTTCGTATCGCACACGAATGTACATGTATGCTCGGCCTATCACTTCGCCACATCTATCAACCTCTACCTGCCTCTTTCTCTAGCCCGCGAAATAGTCACCTCAGGCTAGGCCCGCGTAAACGCATCAGACCGTGGTCGACGACACGCGTAAACGCATCAGGTCCCGATTTAATCCCAGGAAGAGTCTGTGAGCTCATATTCTGTCCCGCGATTATATCGCATCTAGAATGTGGTTGTCTCAACCCCGCGACTTTGTCGCATCAGGGCACCACCTTTTCATAATCCACCCCGCGACCTCGTCGCATCAGGGTCTCAACCTTCCGCCCCGCGTCTCACACGCCTCAAGGCCTCATCATGCCATGCCACAATCATGTCTCATGCAATATCATATCAATTAACTTGATTTTAAATTCAAATTTCACAATCAATGGCTAATGCGCATGCTAAGACGTTTCATAATTCCCGTGGCATGCAAATCAATCCAAATGGCACCCAAACACACAAACAACTCAAGCATAGGTTATGTCATACAATTATTCTTATAACATCTAGGGACACATTAAGCTATTACATGTGAGAATTTTCTCATAAACCGTTCCGATCGGCCCTCGACTTACCCAATCGAGTCCAATCTCCCTAGCCTTGATTTAGGAATCCCTTACTTTTGCTTAGCAACACAAATTACTCCTCTTTGAGCCTCCTAGGATTCGGCCAACCCAAGTCCAAAGCCGATTTGTCGCGCAACCTAGGATAATCAATCTATTTATCAAAACTCCAAGTCCAATTCCTCAATTTATCCATTCAAATCACCTATAACATACTCCTCATCATCTCTTCACATCATACACACCAAATTACAACTCAAATCCAGCACATTCAGCCATCCACAGATTCGGTTTGGCCCGACATTGAACCGGTTCCATTCTGTTCTGCTCATGCCGAGTCCAATCGGTACTAATCTACCTCAAATCCATCAATTATACACCATTCTACCTCTTATAATGTCTACCTAAGAGTTTGGAAGTCTCACCGTGAGTTTCAAGCCGCGTGGTTGCCGGAAAGTCGCTGAAGGTCGCTGGTCGTCCAAGGTTCAAAATTCCGGCAGTTTCTGGGCAAGATATACATGGGTGGTTCAGGGTCAAAAAATCATCAAATAAATCCTCAATTTTTACCACAGGTTCACACACATGTCTACTGAGTCTCCACCAAATATGAGCTTTAAACTCCAAGAATTTGACCTTCAAATGGATTGAGGAACAGACCTACCTCAGGTTGGTTTCAATTCTGTCGGCTTGTGGGAGAATGCTTGCCCCGAATTCCACAGAGCTCTAAATGATCTGATTCAAGATGAAGGACATTGGCAAGAGGTGGATCTATGCTGTGGTGGTCAGCCGGCAGCAGATGGTGGTCAGCCGGCAGCAGATGGTGGTCGGAGACGACAATTGTACAGGCCGAACGACGGCGTCCGGTCCGGTCGGCGAGCAACGGAACTGACGAAGAAGAAGAAGGTGGTCCACGGTTCTTTAGGGGAGGGGTTCTACCGAATGGTGAAGAAGAGAGGGGGAGGAGAGAGAGAGCTTTTGTTATCCCAAAAATTTGGTCAATTGAGTTGATTGGTAGGTGGCATTTAATGTTGAAATGAACTCTACCCTTGGATGCTTGACACTTGGCTATTGTTCTTATCAAGGAGATCCAATAGACATCTCTTGTCCTTGAATTTTCGACAACTTTAGGGGGGAGAATGTCCATTTTTCCCTTCCTTCAATTATAATAACTAAGTTCTAAGCTTGAGGGGCAATATGGTCATTTTACCTCCGACGTTCGGAATATCGTTTTTCTCGTTTCTGACTTCTTCGATAGGGCGACGACCAATCCAATTGACGTTGGAATCCTTGGTTTTCCATTTCAAACTTTTTCAGGACTCGTTTCTGATCATTTCTTCTATCAGATGTGATTCCAGCCTATCCCGAACTGACGGACGGCTTTTGCAGACATTACGCGTATCGACCCCGTGACTCATATCACGTTTAGGGCTCGTCAATTCATGGCGGCTTTTGTTGTCATGTAATTGTGACGGTTTATCACTAGTCCCTATGGTCTCGATCGTCACAGTCCGATTTAGGATAATTTTGCAAATCATACGTTGGTTAAGCGGCATCACCCACGCTCCAATCGTACGACGCTCGCATGGTAATCCTTGATCGTTCTTAGATCGGCCTTTCGGTGGATCTAAATATCCCCTCGACAATCCTTATGGTTAAAGCGTCATTTCTTATCCGAGTCGCCTAGGTCCACGTACCTCGTCTCGCTTTAGCCTATCCCCTTTAGTCAGTCTACTCAAATTGATCAGATTTGAGCGGAATACAACTGAGATACATCGCTTGATATATAAACTTCTCATTACAGAGTCTGAAGTTGATTGGAAATCAGAATGTCACAACTCTTCCCCCTTACAAAAATTTCATCCTCGAAATTTACATTACATTTGACTACTCAAATAATTGGGGGTGCTGTCGCCTCATCATCTCTTCGTTCTCCCACGTGGCTCCTTCCGTTCCGTGGTGCTCCCATATTACTTTGACCAGTGGGATCTTTTTATTCCCGAGTATCTGCTCTTTCCGGTCCTCAATCTTTATTGGTCTCTTTATGTAAGACACTCTATCGTCCACTTCTATGGCCTTGTAATCTAGCACATGTGTCGGGTCAGGTTCGTACTTTCTCAGCATCGACACATGGAATACGTTATGTACCTAGGATAGATTTGGCGGCAAGGCAAGCCGGTAGGCCAAGGTTCCAATTCTTTCTAATATCTCAAAAGGGCCTACATATCTTGGGCTCAGCTTTCCTTTCCTTCCGAATCGCGAGAGTCCTCTCATTGGCGACACCTTGAGGAAGACATGATCGCCCACTTGAAACTCCAGAGGCTTGCGCCGCTTGTATGCATAGCTCTTCTGGCGACTCTGCGCCTTCCTTAGTCTATCCCGGATCACCTTCACTGCTTCCACCGATTGCTCTACCAATTCGGGGCCTGTGATGCTTCTTTCCCCTACTTCGTCCGAGCTTATCGGTGTTCTGCAGGCTTTGCCATCGAGTGCCTCAAACGGTGCCATCTGTATACTCTCCTGATAGCTATTGTTGTACGCGAACTCTACCAGGTGTAACTGATCTTCCCATCCGCCTTTGAAATCTATGACGCACGCTCTCAACATGTCCTCGATCGTCTGGATTGTCCTTTTTGACTGCCCATCAGTCTGTGGGTGGTACGCCGTACTAAACTGTAGTCGGGTCCCCATGGCTTCTTGCAAACTCTTCCAAAAATTTGCTGTGAACTTCGGATCCCTATCCGAGGTGATCGTCACCGGCACTCCGTGTAATCTGACTATGTGCCTCATGTATAGTTCTGCGTACCTATCCACGAAAAGTCCTTTCACACGGGAATGAAGTGGGCGGACTTGGTCAACCTATCCACGACTACCCAAATAGAGTCGTGACCTCTTTGGCTCCTCGGAAGTCCCATCACGAAATCCATAGTTTTATGCTCCCACTTCCATTCCGGAATCTCCAGCGGTTGTAGTAGGCCTCTAGGTTTACAATGCCGCGCCTTCACTTGCTGGCAAGTCAAGCACTTAGCCACAAATCTCGCCACGTCTACCTTCATCCCATTCCACCAATAATGTTGTTTTAAGTTCTGGTACATCTTTGTACTTTCAAGGTGGACACTATAGTTGCTCCTGTGAGCTTCTGACAAGATTCTCTCTGGGAGTCCTTCGTTCTTTGGCACACACAACCGTCCTCGAAACCTTAAGAGTCCGTCCTCGGACACCTGGAATTCTGGCTTCCTCTTCGTTGCGTCCATGTCAACAATTTTTTGAATCTCTGGGTCCGTAGATTGTCACGCCTTTATCTCATCTTGGATCTCAAGTTCCACCCTCAGAGTTGCTATCAAACTGAATAGTTGATCGACCTCTAATCTGAATTCAAAATCTCTCAAGTCCTCTATCGTCGACTAACTTCTCACCAGCAGGCATGCAATACTTGACTTTCGGCTCAATGCATCTGCCACTCTGTTTGCCTTCACCGGATGATATAGTATCTCACAATCATAATCTTTCAACAGCTTTATCCATCTGCGCTGTCTCAAGTTCAGCTCTTTCTGGGAAAACAAGTATTGCAGACTCTAGTGGTCTGTGTATATCTAAAACTTCTCGCTACAAAGGTAATGCCTGCAAATCTTCAAGGAAAACACAATCGCCGCTAACTCCAAGTCGTGGGTCGGGTAATTCATTTCGTGTGGCCTCAACTGCCTAGATGCATAAGCCACTACCCGGCCGTGCTGCATCAATACACAGCCCAATCCTTTCAGCGAAGCGTCGCTGTAAATCTTATAGCCTCCTGGTCCCGACGGAATGGTCAGCACTGGTGCGGTCGTCAGTCTATGTTTAAGCTCTTGGAAACTCTGTTCACACCTATCAGTCCATTCGAACTTCGTTTCCTTCTTCGTCAACCGCGTTAGTGGGACGGCTATGGATGAGAACTTGTCCACGAGTCGCCTATATTATCCTGCTAGTCCCAAGAAGCTCCTGACCTCCGTGACCGTAATAGGCCTCGACCAATTGGTTACAACCTCTATCTTTGCAGGGTCCACTGCAATCCCTTCACTTGACACAACATGACCTAGAAATGCTACCCTGTTCAGCCAAAATTCATATTTGCTTAGCTTCGCATACTGTGAATGTTCCCTCAGGGTTCTCAATACGATCCTTAAATGCTCTTCGTGTTCCGCGTCGCTCCTCGAGTAAATTAAGATATCGTCAATGAAAACTATGACGAATCTGTCTAAAAACTCCCTGAATACTCGGTGCATCAAATCCATAAAAGCAGCTGGAGCGTTCGTTAATCCAAACGGCATCACCGTAAACTCGTAATGACCATACCTCGTCCTGAATGCAGTCTTCGGTATGTCTTCCTTCTTGACCCTCAGCTGGTGATACCCCGTCCTCATGTCATTCTTCGAGAACACTGCTGCTCCTTGTAGCTGATCAAAAAGATTGTCAATCCTCGACAGCGGATACTTATTTTTCACTGTCACCTGTTTCAGCTGCCGGTAGTCAATGCATAGTCGTAAGGATCCGTCCTTCTTCTTTACGAACAGTACCGGTGCTCCCCACGGCGAAGCACTTGGTCGAATGAATCCTTTGTCCAGCAACTCTTGCATTTGCATCTTTAATTCCTTTAGTTCAGACAAGGACATCCTATATGGTGCTTTCGAAATCGGCTCCGTTCCAGGAGCTAATTCAATCACAAACTCTATTTCCCATTCCGATGGCAATCCTAACAATTCCTGGAAAAACACATCTGGAAACTCACGCACCATAGGAATATTCTCTAACTTGGGTTCCTCGACAGTCGTATCCATTACGGCTACTAAGTTCAGACATTAACTTAGTTACTTCCAAAGAGGAAACCAAGGGAATCGAGATTCCTCCTCGACTTCCTACCAACTCAAAACTAGGGCGGTCTTTCGGATAAAATCGAATTGTCTATTTCCATAGTCTACCACTGCTCCCTGCCTACCCAGCCAATCCATTCCTATAATCACGTCAAAATCAAACATAGGCAATACGGCTAAGTCAATACTTTCCTTACTTCCTCCAACCACCATTTCACACCCAGCACATCCTAATGAAACCAAGACATTATCCTTCAATGGGGTGGCAACATGCAATATCATGCTTAATGGTTCCAATCTCATGCCTACTAACTCAGCAAATTGTGCAGATACGCAAGAATGCGTGGCACCTAGGTCAAATAATGCATAGGCGGTCTGGTTGCACAAGTAAACCGTACCTGTGACTACTCCAGGCGCATCCTCAGCCTCGATGCGAGCTACAGCGTATACTCTGCCCTGCGCCTGTGGTCTGTTCTGTTAAATCTGAGGTGCGGCGGTTGATGGTTCTGCTTGCGACCTCGGTGCTTATGGTCGACCGGCCGGTGCTTGGTTTGGACACGTCCTCATCTGGTGGCCCAGCTGACCACATTTGAAACAGGCTCCTGTCTTTACTGGGCATGGCCCATTCCCATGTCTTCTGCCACACAGCCTGCAGCTCCAGTTCGTCGAGTTTGGTGGTTTTGCTATATTCCTCCTTGCAGGCGGCACGAAACGTCTATTACCTACCATCGGCCTCTTACCCATTAGGCGATGGTCTCTGAACGATGAGAACCGCGATCCAGTTGCAGTATTTCTTTCCCTCAGATCTCGCTCAATCATCTGGCCTCGCTTGTATATCTCCTTGTAGGTCCTCAAATTCAAGGCTATCATCTGGCTGCGGAGTTCGGGCCTTAGACCATCCCTGAATCTCCGTGCCTTCTCCAAAGGATCCTCCACAGATCGAGGGGTATACCTTGAGAGCCTCGAGAACTCAGCTTCATACTATCTATTGTCAGCTGGTTCTGACGCAGTTGTAGGAACTCAATATGCTTCCTTTCCTTGGCCGTTTCTGAAAAATACTTATCGTTGAACGCCCTCTTAAAAGTGTTCCAGTTCAGGGCCATACCTTCAGGAAAGTCTCCGTCCTTGGTGGCAGCCCACCAGTCATTTGCCGTACCTTCTAGCTGATATACGGCTAGCAGCACCTTTTCCTCATCTGTACATCTTAGCACTCCGAAAGCCTTCTCTAACTTCTCTATCCATCGGGGTGCTAGCTCGGGATCTCCAATCCCGTCAAATTGTGTCGGCTTTAGCTTCATGAACTGTTCTACCAGTTGGCCCATCTGTCTGGCCATAACGATTTCCTCTTGAGGATTTACCTTTTTACCGTTTCATTGCTGTGGTTTGGCTCTCCTTGACTCCCATTACCCCTAGTGTTGCCTTGGTTGGCGTTGACGGTTGTTAGGGTAGCTCTTACTGCCTGAGCTATGGAAGCGTCTTGATCTTGGGCCTGTCGATCGATCATATCACCAATCCTTTCCAATGCCCTGAGTACACCATCCATCCTTGGGTCCTCAGCTACGGGCGGCCTCGAACTAGAAGCTCCACCTCTGGTCCTTCCAGATCTCCTAGACGGGTTACTCATCTCTGTCACTTACTAATGAACCTAGTTCATCACAAGTTCAGCAACATGTCAGTAATTTACTCAACGATTCAATCCAGAGTTACTAACTACTCCTTAACAAAATAGTCACACAACAACAATTCTCCACATATCAACATCAATTCCAAAAATGTTTCAACCAATGGCTCATGGCCATTACTCAATTCCGTCCACTTTAGTGATCCACTAAAACCACTCACTTTCAAGAATAAATTAAACCAAGGTCCAGAAATGGCCTTCAATCGTAAGCAAAGAACTTAAATCTCTATGTCCTGTTACCACCTTACCAGATCAAACACCATCCATAGGAGTCAAGTCACAACTAGGCATCCCAAGCCTTACCCTGACCAGTTTCCTAAGATCTAGCTATTCGTCCTTACACCACTTAATCCTCCTTATTACTCCATTCCTTAACCAACTTTATATCGAGCTGACCTTGCTCTGATACCAAAACAAGTGGGGATGTCACGCCCCGTGCCTCATTGCAAGCACGCAAACATCCCTGCAAGCAAACAACAATAATCTCTCGGTGGTCCCAAGGATCCACCTATATATAAAGAAAGGTCGAGAGATAAAATAATTTACATTAAGCATACGGAAGCGATTCCCAACAAATCCCCGTAAAATTATGTATATACAGACTAAGTAGGACATGGATAGCATCACAAAAGTCATACATCAGCACCAACAGTCAACGACTACTACTTCGTTAAATACCAGGGCGACGGGTAAGCATGCCAAAAAGGTATCCACAAAATCCTCCAGGGAAGGAGTCAGGTCGCCAATCAAAAAGTCAGATCGGCATCCAGAGTCGCCTAGGACGAACTGCTGGAATCTCCGGTGTCCTCGCTCTCCTCTGATGGCTCGTACTCGGAGAAAGTCTCTGACGAAATCTCCATAGAGTCCTCTATAGTCGCCTCCTACGACGGTTCAGCTGGGTCTCCATCCATGGTCGCCTCCTGGTCATGCTCGAATAGGTCTCCCTCAGACAACTCCATCACGATGACCTCGTCCTGCGGCGGTGGCACAGAATACTCCGCTGTCGGCGTCCGCTCCGGGCCGTTCCTCGACCCAACCACTAAGCCCTCGGGAAACTCCTAGTCCGAGATCGTTTGACACTAGGGAGGTATGACACCCTTCGAAACCTCATGGGGCTTCAGCGGCCCGACTTTCATATCCCCGTCTTGTCTAAACCATGCCTCGAACCGATGAGACTTCTAGTACGGCTTTTCCTCGTCTACCCAAACTACTGTACATTTCGTTACGTATATATTCCCCCACCTATTAGGGAACTTGTCATAAAATGCCGTCATCTCCTGTGGGTCCCCGAACCTGATAGACCATATAGCTACTGTCTAGGATCTGTAAAGTAAGATTTCCCCAAAAGGGATGAGATACACATCTTAGTAAGAAAAACCCAATCCTAGGTCAGGTTGACTGTCACTCAGGCAGCCAAGTCACTCAATCTATCCAACTCATGGTCACACGCAGGTATAACATTCATAATTCAATAAACAACAATATACGGAGGACATACATGCATTTATTATTTCGTATTAGACACGAATGTACATGTATGCTCGGCCTGTCACTTCGCCACATCTATCAACCTTTACCTTTCTCTTTCTCTAGCTCGCGAACTAGTCACCTCAGGCTCGGCCCGTGTAAACGTATCAGACCGTGGTTGACAACCCGCGGAAACGTATCAGGTCTCGATTCAATCCCAGGCAGAGTCTATGAGCTCATATTCTGTCTCGCGATTATATCGCATCAGGACTGTGGCTATCTCAACCCCGCGACTTCGTCGCATCAGGGCGCCACCTTTTCATAATCCACCCCGCGACCTCATCGCATCAGGGTCTCAACCTTCCGCCCCGCATCTCACACCCCTCAGGGCCTCGTCATGCCATGCCACAATCATGTCTCATGCCATATCATATCAATTAACTTGATTTTAAAGTCAAATTTCACAATCAATGGCTACTGCGCATGCTAAGACGTTTCATAATTCCCGGCGCATGCAAATCAGTCCAAATGGCACCCAAACACACAAACAACTCAATCATAGGTTATGTCATACAATCATTCTTATAACATCTAGGGACACATCAAGCCATTACATGTGAGAATTTTCTCATAAACCGTTCCGATCGGCCCTTGACTTACCCAATCGAGTCCAATCCTCCTAGCTTTGGTTTAGGAAATCCCTTACCTTTGCTTAGCAACACAAATTACTCCTCTTTGAGTCTCCTAGGATTCGGCCAACCCAAGTCCAAAGCCGATTTATCGCACAACCTAGGATAATCAATCGATTTGTCAAAATTCCAAGTGCAATTCCTCAATTTATCCATCCAAATCACCTATAACATACTCCTCATCATCTCTTCACATCATACACACCAAATTACAACTCAAATCCAGCACATTTAGCCATCCACAGATTCGGTTTGGCTCGGCATTGAACCGGTTCCATTAGGTTCTGCTCATGCCGGGTCCAACCGGTACTAATCTACCTCAAATCCATCAATTATACACCATTCTACCTCTTATAATGTCTACCTAAGAGTTTGGAAGTCTCACCATGAGTTTCAAACCGCGTGGTTGCCGGAAAGTCGCTGAAGGTCGCCGGTCGTCCAAGGTTTAAAATTTCAGCAGTTTCTGGGCAAGATATACATGGGTGGTTCAGGGTCAAAAACTTATCAAATAAATTTTCAATTTTTACCACAGGTTTCCACACATGTCTACTGAGTCTTCACCAAATTTGAACTTTAAACACCAAGAATTCAACCTTGAAATGGACTGAGGAACAGACCTACCTCAGGTTGGTTCCAATTCTATCGGCCAGTTGGAGAATGCTTGCCCCGAATTCCACAGAGCTCCAAATGACTTGATTCAAGTTGGAGGACGTCGGTAATAGGTGGATCTATGCTGTGGCCATCGACAGGCAGCAGATGGTGGTCGGAGGAGATGATCGTACAGGCCGAACGGCTGCGTTCGGTCCGGTCAGCGAGCAGCGAAACTGAAGAAGAAGAAGAAGGTGGTGCACGGTTCTTTGGGGGAGGGGTTCTGCCGAATGGTGAAGAAGAGAGGGGGAGGAGAGAGAGAGCTTTTGTTATCCCAAAAATTTGGTCAATTGAGTTGATTGGTAGGTGGCATTTAATGTTGAAATGATCTCCACCCTTGGATGCTTGACACTTGGCTATTGTTCTTATCAAGGAGATCCAATAGACATCTCTTGTCCTTGAATTTTCGGCATCTTGGGGGGGAGTCCATTTTTCCCTTCCTTCAATTATAATAACTAAGTTCTAAGCATGAGGGGCAATATGGTCATTTTACCTCCGACGTTCGGAACGTCATTTTTCTCGTTTCTGACTTCTTCGATAGGGCGACGGCCAATCCATTTGACGTTGGAATCCTTGATTTTCCATTTCAAACTTTTTCAGGACTCGTTTCCGATCGTTTCTTCTATCAGATGTGATTCCAGCCTATCCCGAACTGACGGACGGCTTTTGCAAACATTATGCGTATCGACCCCGTGACTCATATCACGTTTAGGACTCGTCAATTCATGGCGGCTTTGGTTGTCATGTAATTGTGAGGGTTTATCACTAGTCCCTATGGTCTCGATCGTAGTAATCCGATTTAGGATAATTTGCAAATCGTACGCTTGTTAAGCGGCATCACCCGCACTCCAATCGTACGACGCTCGCATGGTAATCCTTGATCATTCTTAGATCGACTTTTTGGTGGTTCTAAATATCCCATCGACAATCCTTATGGTCAAAGCATCATTTCTTATCAGAGTCGCCTAGGTCCACGTACCTCGTCTCGCTTTAGCCTTTCCCCTTTGGTCAGTCTACTCAAATTGATCAGATTTGAGTAGAATACAACTGAGATACATCGCTTGATATATATAAACTTCTCATTATAGAGTCTGAAGTTGATTGAAAATCAGAATGTCACATCCCTAGTTGGTGCCATCCCGCTCGGGATTCAGTGGAGGCCGAGGGGTCAGTCGCTGGCTCAAGAAATGGTCCTGAGAGGACCTCGATCCTGGAGGACACCGAAGAGGTTATAGTGATCGAGGCCACCGAGGATGACCAGGTGGAGCCATCAGCTGACAAGACGATAGAGGATACCGTGGAAGTTTGCTCGGAGCCCTTCTCGGAGTATGAGCCCACTGAGGAGGCTGAGGAGGAGACTGACGACTCCAGTAGCTTGACATAGGAGTTTCTGTTTCTGGTCTAATATTTTGATTGTGACCTCGATGCCTGTTTCTTTTTGAGATGATGATAGCCCTCTTTTGTACTTACCCTATCACCCCTTCTAACCAATAGGTCTAGTTGCCATGCTCTTGTATGAACGTTTGGGAACTTATGTATCTTTTAGTACCCTTGTTACCTAGGTCCCTTTTTATTATAGTACGGAGAAGTTTGTTTTTTATCGCTTCCGTGTGCTTTCTATGTGTTATATCTCTCGACCTATGAAAATCCTGGGACCTCGAGAGAAAAGTTTATGCTTGTAGGGAGTCGCGAACTCGTGCCTGGGGCACGGAGAGTGACAATAGCAGACCGGTCTGACCGAGCGGTCTAACCGGTCAGAACCCGTTTTGACTTGTTTTTGCAAAATTAACCCTAATTCGCTTGGAATGTTTACGAATTAAACCTCAGAATCGAGCTTAGGGCATGAATATTATCTAAAAATGTGATTTTGCCCAAAAGTTCATGTCAATTTCTATAAAAGCCCCAAATGTATCCTTAATTGCAATTTGGAAAATTATGAAATTGAATGCTCAAATAGTGAAATTGGACCAAACCACCTATGCCAATCGACTCAGAATAATTAAAAACATTGGGTAGTGGCTTCAATTGGTAAATGTTGCCCTTGAATTGGAAGTACTTTCAATTATGCCCAAATTCAAGGACAAAATTGCAATAAAGTATGCTATTTTACCCAATTCATGCAATTGAGCAATTTGTGCAAATAATTAGGCTAAATTGCAATGGAGGAATTAGATTGAATGTCAAGACCCAAAAAATGCCAAAATTGCAAATTAAAAGACTCAATTGATATTTTTTTACCAAATTCATTCATATGTGTAACAAAGGAACACATAAAATTGAACTTGAATTTGGACTTTTTATGAGGTCAAGAAGACAAAGAAATTAAAACAAAAATAATGACTAATTTTTCATATTTTTCTGACCTCATATGCTATTTTTCCTGAATTTTCGGATATTTTGCCATTTTCTAAAAATACCAAAAAATATGAAAAATATAAAAAAATTATTTTTGGTCAAAAATAGTTCCTTGGGCTTGACCAAGGCCACCAAAGTTGATTTTACAATTGTTTTAAAATTTTTATGGATTTTTATGAATTTCTGAAAATAAGACTGAAAAACACTTGTCAAAAATCAGGTGTGAATTGCTGCCCCTCTTTAAGAGAAATCTCGCGAGAGGTTTTGATCAAAGACAGGTGACATCTCAGTCCAGATTGACTCTACTGGGAAAAAGAAAAACGAATCTTGGCATTCAATCTTTCTTGTCTTACTGGTGAACGCTCTGCTCATTTCATTTTAGCTGATAAGAAAGAGAGAGAAAGAGAGAGATAGAGTAGAGATACGTACCTATTACTTACCTATCTGATGCTCGTGTAGCATACGCGGTGTATGGTAGATTCAAGTAGATACCTAGGGACTTGTCTCTTGAGTTTCCTAAGGCAGTTAAACTCTAGCCCGTATGGTAGGTCAAACTAGAATGAGATTCCTATTTGACAGGAACCTATGGATGACACACTCGTCCTATAGGGATTGTCAAAGGTTTTGATCCGTATGGTGGATCAGACCATTAATAGGACTCCTTTCTATCTGGAATCTATGGATGATGCACCCGTTCTTTAAAGTTTGTCGAAGACTATGCTTCCTTTCCACCAGGAAACTAAAGGTGACGCACCCGTTCTTTAGAGTTTGTCGGAGACTAGGCTTCCTATCCACCAGGAACCTAAAGGTGACACACTTGTCACCACCCATTCTTTGGGGTTTGTAGGAGACTAGGCTTCCTATCCACCAGGAACCTAAAGGTGACGTACCCGTTCTTTGGGGTTTGTCCGAGACTAAGCTTCCTACCACCAGGAACCTAAAGGTGAAGCACTAGTTCTTTGGGGTTTGTCGGAGACTAAGCTTCCTATCTACTAGGAACCTAAAGATGACGCACCCGTTCTTTGGGGTTTGTTGGAGATCAGGTTTCTTATTCATCGGGAATCTAAAGGTGACGCACCCGCTCTTTGGGGTTTGTCGGAGACTAGGCTTCCTATGCACCAGGAACCTAGAGGTGACGCACTCGTTCTTTAGGGTTTGTCAGAGACTAGGCTTTCTATCCATTAGGAACCTAAAGGTGACGTACCCGTTCTTTGGGGTTTGTTAGAGACTGGGTTGATCCTACACCTTGAGGAATCAATGAGGGTCTATACAAATGAGGTATACCTAACTCTTAGGTTTTACCAAAGGGACTATTCTTGGGTTTAGGGGTTACCTAGGACCTTATAAAAAGCTGATTCTAAAGATTGTCTTCTCGACGTACAAGACGCCATTCTGGGATTTGGGGACTCCATGTATCCTACAGAAAATTCAAACTTGCAAAAACTTTCGTTAACAAGATTCTTTTGGGATTTACAGGTTACCTGAAATCTCGCAAGAAGATGATTCTGAAGATTGTCCTTTCGACAAGTGAGGTGCTATTCTGGGATTTGGGGACTCTAAGTATCCTGTAGAAAGCTCGAACTTGTAATCTCACATAAAAACAATTTTGATGTTCTTCATTGTTGATTAAGGTATCCTTCTTTAACTTGGAGCTGTCATGAATCTCATAGAAGTTTAAACTTGAGAGTTCATTCCTCATTGAAAAGATATCAGTTATCTCGAGATAATGACAGTTATAATACAGGCAAAGCTTTACTTTGACCTATGTGGTTATGCAAAATGACTTATGATGCTGGAGGTTATCGAAGACATCTTAAACATGCGAAGATGATCAGAAATCCTTATAAGGAAAATTCTAGATCAAACAATTTGAAGTTTCCAACAAAGCTTATTTAAGCATTCTATTGGAATGTCTTCATCAAAGAGGGCTTCTCACCGATTCTTCGACTTTGGTCTTTTACTAAGAAAACACTCAAATTTCCTAATAACCTGTACCTAGATTTTCAGAGCCATTCACTGCGCATACAATTCGATTGATCAGGGGTCTTTGCAGGATCATAATGTTGGGTTTGGACACGGTTTCCAAGGGTGACTAACTCTTTGAGTCAGGTCTTTTGAATGAAAGTTTTCTTCATCTGTTTTGGGTTTACAAGTCAAGAAATCTGCAAAATGAGAAAGAAATAATCTTGCTCGTACCTCTTCGAGTTAAGGTATACATTAACCTAGCCGTCTTAGTCAGAAAAGACAGCTAAAAGTTCTAATGTCGGTAAGATTGGGGACTGAAAAAGACTTATTTTTGGCCCGACATCGCGAAGGGTTCGACATTGGTGATCATTGCCGATCAGTCTTCTGTTTTGTCTTTGGTTGATGACTCTTTGAAGAGCATCTTCAGTCTTCTTTGAGAACGGGTCTAATCTTCGAAAGACCTTGTTTATCTTTTGGTAGTTGGCTCTGATTCCATTCGAGGGGTAGCCTTTCGCTGCACAATTTTTGAGGATTCTTCTTTACTTTAGAACTTGTTGAGGGTGGAAGCATCCAGTAATCCCTTGGCGTCCCGAAATCAGTATTACGACTTTTCAGCATTTCAATGAGCGTCAGCCCTGTTCTTGTCAGGCTTTTTGTTTCTTTTTAATACATAGAGATTTGGCTTTTTTTCTTTTTTTGATCCCGCCTGTTTCTTTTCTAGGAACTAGGATTGTTGATGATCATGCAAGGTATGTGACTTGAGTCTCATCCTGTTTGAACATTTTAATTTGAAAGTCTCATGTAGCTCCTACTTCTTGAACTTCTCTGTTTGCAAGTGTCTTTGCCATCTTCGCCTTGGTGCCGTGCAATGATCACCAATGAGGGTACATGAAATGAACATATAGGCTCAAATTGGCTATGCAATGGATATAAGTGTATAGGATAGAGAAATGAACGTCTTTTCGTCATCCTATGGCGCCTGGATCAATGCATATTAACACATGAAGATTGATGTTAGTCCGAGCAAAAAGATTTCTGACTATTTACCTTTGCATGCTATTGGACTACTTCTTTACGATCCCAATGTGGGGTGGCTCTTGACAGGGTTAGGAAATGCAGATTATCATTCAAAGGGTTTGTCGATGGTTACCTGTAGTGTTTATGGAGAAGAATGAATGCCTCCGTCATCTCAATCCATGTAATCGGTGCGAATAGCCTTTACATCCTCGGGTTCAGGTTTTTCTATCCTTACACTCCTCTCATATTTCTAGTGTGTATAGGACGTGTTTGGATTAGGCTTGCCTCCTATCTGAAGAAACATTCTTGCTAGATAGCCTAAACAACTCTGTTTTGGAAAGATCATTTCGTTTTTTTAGACATTTCACCTCACAGGGGGTTTAATGACGCATCATGCATGCTTCAGTCATGTCTAGATAACCTCGAACCCTAACGTGTGTGCAACATGTGTTAGAAATTTATCTTTTGAAAGCACGGTTAATTCCAAAGTTTGATCACAAGCATGTTCATCTTTGGCCTTTTCTCTCTTACAGGAAAGTGAGAAATTTTACGGTATTTCTCCGTTGCTATCTTCTGTCTTCATCGGACATTCCTGTATGAAGAGAATAGAAACTCCAGTGAGTGCGAGATATTTTAACGTTTGATGGAACAGATACATATCACCTGATTCTACGTGTCAAGGACCGTTTTGTTCTTGGTTCCATTTGAACAAGTTTGATTTTGAGTTTGTTTCTCGGAATCCTGCAAAATAGAACATGTCACGTCCCGAGCCCAGCATGCACACGAGCATTCCACCTTCGCTATTATCTTTTATGATCTCCTAGGAACCAATGACCCATGACATGAAACTTTTAAATGATAAACGCATGTGGAAGTGAGAAAACATCCCATACAAAGAAAATACAAGATGACCTAGGACAAAAGGATATACTTCTCATTAGAGCAAATCTTACTTCATAGGTTACATTTCTAAATCCACAAAATTTCATCACTACAACCCTAAGGTCACAAAAGGATTCATAATAATTTCTTCCAATGACTTCATCGAATGCCAATCCATGGCAATCTCGGGTGTCCTTCGTCTAGGACCTGAAAAATATTATCCTATGACGGGGTGAGATATATAATCTCAATAAGTCAAACCTAACCCTAAACTAAGTTGCCAGTACCTCCAGACACTTTTGAAAAACAGGTATTTTGGGATAAAATCTTTGGCATGGTAAAACAGGGTACTTGTCAAAACTTGACATTTAAGTACCTTCAAATCATCCTGACTCAGTCATGAATCATGGCAAATCTAAGCTTCGTACAATGACATGGTTTTCAATCAAAAACAAGTACTCGACACCATTTCGAAACATAAGGATATTTCCAATTCCATTTCATGAATTTTCAGAAAACATATCCTTTTCTATCACGCCTTTCGAGGGCCATTTTTAACTCATGAGGTAAACTTAAAACTCGTGAAGCAAACCTCCATACTTGAGGTAAATCATCAAAACATGAGGCATATTCAATTTCTCAAAAATCATTTTTGATTTTTTCGAAAAATAGATCTTTTCATATCCGCCCATCCTGGGCCGCCCACTTTGAGGTTGCGAGATGATTCGGTCTCCATATGATCCGTTGGTCTATATGAGACTATCACGTCTGGACCTAGAGATGATTCGGTCACCATACGACTCTCGACGCCTATTTTCAATTGAGATAAATCGTGTCAGTACGAGACTCTCTAGTCACACGACCTCGTCAGGTCAAATGGGAGTAACTCCCTCCCAATACATTGGCCAAATTTCATAATTCATTGGCGATCCCACACGCCAGTGCACTTATAATTTTTCCTGGCGATCCCACACGCCAGTGCACATATCATTTCCTCGGCGATCCCACACACCATTTTATTCATAAAAATTTCATTTATAAAGAAAAGCCTCGGTTTTCACTTGAGAACAAGTTCACGCCTCAATTTTTATTCAAAAACAACCTCATGCCTAAAAAATTCTTTATTCAAGAACAACTCGTGGGATTCTTTTCAAACTTTAAACATACGCAGCCAAAAGATCATTCATGGCATATCAGGAAATTCCTGGTCAAAACACAGTTTTGGCGTTCTTTTCGATAAAATCTTCGACTTTTCAAACTCAAAGGTTCGTTGAGTCATATCAATGCACGTTCAAACAATTAAGCCCATAAAACCAAGCCAACACGACTAGCAACGCCCAATTTCAATATAAATACTCACATATCTTCTAACCACAGCCTTGAGTTAACACAATTTAGCAAAACGACGTGTTTTCCGATCAAGAACAAGCCAAAGGACATCACTTTCAAAACTGAACAGATTCGGTTCTCATGTCATTTTCTCACAAAATCAGTCCATAAACCATTCAATTCGACTCAAAACTCCGTCCTTTAGTAACCTAACATCCTAATAAAGGTTTAGGCATAACTTACCGGCAATCTAAGCTAGAGATGTCCACAGAATAAGCGACGTAAGCCCCTTCTTCAATTTTGTCTAGAACCGGTTCCTAAGAGTTTCATCAATTTTCAACCACCAAACTCCCTCAATCTACTTCCAAAATCTACCACAAGCTACCTTAACATGTCAAGCAAGGTCTCAAGAGGCTTACCAAGGGTTTTTAGCCAAGAATATCTTGGGGTCAATTGACCAACTTATCCTCAAAATTTCGGCAGCCATTGGGGGTTCAAAATGATCAAATTGTACTTCTAAACTTCTTAAGGCAAAGGCATGGGTCGAGGGGCAAAATGGTCATTTATACTTTCCGTTCGAAACTTCATTTTTTTTTTGTTTTTCCAATTCAAATTGCCCTTGATGAGGCGACTTCCATTTCAATTCAAATGTTGGAATTCCTAAATGTCCAATACCCAAATCTTGAGGTCCAATTTCATGTAGAACTCTCGTCAACTGTAATTCTAGTTTATCTCTAGCTGACGGGCGACTCTTGCACGCGTATCGACATTGTGATTTTCTCAAGCTATGGCGACTTTGGTTGTCATGTGATTGCAAGGGTTTATCGCCAGTTCTTATGGTCCTGATCATTGGAATCCGATTTAGGAAATTCTCGCTAATTACACATTGGATAGGCGGAATCACCCGCGTTCCAATATATGACGCTAGCAAGGCATTCCATGATCATTCCTAGATCGATCTCTGCTGGTTCACAATATCCCCTCGACAATCCTTATGTTCAAAGTGCCATTTCTTATTCGAATTTTCCAGGTCCACGTACCCGACTCTGGTTCAGTCTTTCCATTTTGGTCAGTTAACTCAAGAATGGCTTGCTCCGAGGGAGATACAACTGAAATACCTCGATTGATATCTTTCCATTCAATAACCTCGAGAGGGGTCGGAATTCAGAATTTCACAACTCGTCCCCCCTTAAGGAAATTTCTTCTTCTAAATTTGTAATTTCCCGATTATCCACTTCCATGGGAGCACTGATGTCTCACCGCATCCTCACTTTTCAAAATGGTTCCTTCCATTATTTCACACTCCCATGTGTCCTTTCTGACAAAATTTATTCTCTTCCAGGACTTGTTTCCCTTTGTCCTCAACCTGTATTTGCTTTTCTTTATTCTCTTCTGACATTCATAATATCTATCGGTGATACACCTTCAAGCATTCGAATCTTCCTTTCAATTTGCCTATTGGTCCAAGGATAATATGTGCATCACACTGCACCCTGCTTTTGAAATTCCCAGTCGGACAGCTTTTCCAAAATGTCACCTTAAATTCATGTTCTTTTCCTGTCACGATCATTACCAAATCATCACGAAAACGTACTTTTTGGTGCCTCTACCAATTGTCATAGTCTTCCAATTCAATCATCCTTTCGTATCGTCGGGGACGCACAAATTCCATTAGCTTACCATCGATTGTCCAAATCGAACCATAGCTTTCTTGACTTCTCAGGCAAACTCATGATTGAGTCCTTAAAAACTCTTCCTCGACTACCTTCGAAATCCTCCAATGACCAACTTAATCCACCAACTTGCAACTGTTATGCTTTCCCTCATTAGTACGTTTCCTTGTTTATGAAGCTCCATGGTTTCCATCCTCAATTTCAATGTTTCTCCTCCAGATATTCAAAAGTCGGGGTTTTCTCTCAATTGCTCTTATTCGTAGTCCTTACGCAACTTTATCCATGTTACTTCTCATTTAACTCCCCTCGGGAACCCATACTTCAAGTTCTTACGGTTTGTATAAACTCGAAACCTTTTTACACGCAAGTCATGTTTTCCTAACTCGTTCGCAAGAACGATCGTATTCCAATTCCAATCATGCATTGGGTATTCCCACTCATGAGGTCCTATGGCCGCAACGTGGAAGGTAGCAACAACCTTCCATGTTGCATTAATTTACAACTAAATTTTCTTTTCGCGTCACGCCATCGGAACTCTCGCCATCCTTCACTTTCCAATGAAGTCACCATCATCGGCGTGGTCGCCAACTAAGCTTAAGTCCTTGAGCCTCCTTGTTATATTTGTTCATCCACTCGCGCCACTCCTCATCCTTAGTCCTTTCCATTAATGGAATAGCTTCTCTGGGAAATCTTCCCACAACGTCTATAGCAGACCATTATAATCCATCAGACATAGGAAGCCTCTAGCTTCTGCAGCTCATGTCGGCCTTAGTCAATCCATCACTGTCTCCTAACTTTGAGTATTCACAGGGATTCCACTCTCCAGAACTACCTGGTCAAGGAATTTCACCTTAATAGGCCCCCGGCTCGTGCTCTTCAACTTAGCATACAACGAGCATTCTCTTAGGGTTCATGAGATAATTCTCAAGGCGTTCTTACCCTTATGACTCCTTAAACGAGTCTGATCATCCTATCTCAAGACGATATCAGCCCATCCAATTATTCCTTGGATGCTCAATCTGGCTATTGTCAACTCCTTTCTACTAGGTGTCAAATTCTTCAAACTGTTCTTCATACTTTTCATTTGAGAGCTCTGACCTTGGCTCTCTTTATCACGGGTCTCCACTAGGACCACATAACATTTTGTTCATTTTTGTCACTCTTTCCTCAGGAAGCATTAGTGCCTTACCTCTGGGTTTCACAACCAATTAATCGACCTTATCTCAATTTCATCCGTTCCACTGAACGTCGACATTATCATAGAATTCAACATGTCCACAAGACATTTTCTCGTACTTCACTTCCAAGAATCATTCAAGTTCTACGTCTTCTTTCTCAGTCTAGATGCTCCATCTTAATATCAAGACCATCAGGATTTTCTATTCCTTCCACACTAGGGTCTCTTGCCCTATAAAGAAAACTATACACTTTAGTGGCATTCTTTACTTCGAATTCACCTTGTCCTTCCCATTTCATAGGACATCAATCTTGGAGTCTACGCCAACGGTGGTGTTTTGCTCCAAGATTTCCCAATGTCACCAAACTTGACATTCCACTTTCAGTGACTCAGGCACCGTAAGTGACAAGATTCTTTCGTCTTTTCTCTACCAATTCACGTATCGAATACTCAATTCGACTACCTCGAGTCACTTTGTAATTACACTCTAAGCGCTCTTTTCGCTTAATCAACCATTCATTAATATTGCGAGCGGCTAAGACTATCAGGTCCATTCGTTTTCTTTTCCATCAACGACCATCTCATGGTCCAAGCGTCCTTAAAGACAACGTCCTATCCTTTAGGGAACAATACCTTATAATTCCATCTCTAACGGTTTCAGTTCACTCTCGACCAATCTCATAGTCATTAAACCCAGGCAAACTAGCATGTCGGTTTTCCCATAATGCTTTCCACAACAGAAGAGACGGACTATCAATTCAATTTTTCCACCATGGGCCTTGCGCTCAAGTAATTAGCCTATCTACCAATCCTTATAGGCACTTTCTATGATCCATGAGCATTAATTTTCTCATTTATACATCTTCCGATCATTCAGCCTTTTCATTTATGATTATTACAGCTTCTTCAAATTCTTGCAAAGCTATTAGAGATCAAGCAATCCTTGCTATCGAGTAACCTCGAAAAGGTACCATCCATTGCACAATTTGACGAAGGAAACCCAGTTAAGTACCACGCCTTCAAGGAAAACTCTTCCTTTGGTGGTGTTTTACCAAAAATCTATAACCTCTTAAGGCTAGGAATTGTTAGGGTCACTTTATTTCTTCAGTGTACTCAAAACCTCTAAGGTTTCCTTTTCAAGTTCTCAATCCAGAGAAAGGTAATTTCGAAATTATCTTCCCCATCGCACCTCAGTTGATCTCAAGATGCATTTCACAAGCTATTCAAGACTTTTGTGGTTCTTCTCCACATTTTCCATTTAGGAATGAATAGTCTCAGAGTCTCCTTTTTCATGACTTCCATCACTTAATTCATCAGCACTAGCATCAGTCACCTCGGCGACTTGGGCAACAATGACAGCTCCATCTCGAGTCTATCTACCCATCCACTTTTCTCATTTTTGTGTAAAGTTCTCACGACCCCTTATCATACTTGGGTCTCGCACGATTAACAAATCGAGCCATATTCTCTTCTAGTACTTATACTCCAATTGTTCTCTTTACTCAATTCTAATGATCCTTTTCAGCTCTCGGATCTTCCATACAATGTATACTCGAGCCCAATGCTTTTCTATGACCATACTTTGGTCGTTCAATGTCATTAGGTTCATGTCACTTGAACCACTATGATTCCCTCCATGAATCAAAGACTTAAGTCATCTACTCAAGTCTAGTAGTTGCAAGCTACTCATCTTATCATCTATCACAAGAAATCAACCATCCAGTGGTTCTAAGCAAATCCTTAATCAATCACCAATTATCCAGGGATTTCAAATCGTCATTCATCAGTGATCACTTATCGAGCCAGCCTCTTCCAGGTAATTTCACAACTAGTAGTCATCTACTAGGCAAACTCTCGAGTCACAATTCATTGGGTCAAGTGCTCACACCTTAAGTACAGACGTATCTGCAACTTAGCAGTAACTCAACAGGCTATCTCAACTTCACAAGATACCACTCGAACGACATTCAACGCGAAAACTCGACATACTGACCAAACACACACGTCAATTTACTTTTTCAAACAACACCTTCTGCCATGTACAAAGCTCCTAACAATGCCAATAACATACGCCATTACAAATTCCATGCAATTTTGAAAGTTCACCTTGAGGGTCACTTACATCTCTTAACCAAAATTAGACTCAACCCGATCGCTAGACTCTCTCTTTCAATTTGTGACTTGGGTCATTCCTGCCTTCTTGTTATCTTAAAAGCCTGCCAGGAGCCGCTCCTTGTCCAAACCTCTCTATCCCGGCGTATACTCCCTGCCCTCGTCAGACCTGGTCATTGCAGGCTGTCCCAAGCCATACATCTACGAAGAGAGTCCCGTTCCACACGTCCCACAACATGCTTCACTACGGTTTATAGGTATCCCATCAGCTTGTCCCATACCAAGCGACGGTTTATTAAGTTTGATAATGATAAGTTCATGCATTCATCATCCTCAACTTTCATTTCAATTGCCATAAATACATGCACTGAATGCTCGTCTTCGATACTCGTCACACCACATTTGTTTTCAGATCAGTTCTTATCCATGGAAAGTTTCTAATTCCACAAACGACCATCTCACAGATCAATTGCCTATTTTCAACCATATACCTCAAGGCCACAATCACGATCATATAATCCAATTGACCCTTTACTCATAAGCACTTCTCCATTAACCATAAGCACATTCACAACCTCAAATCCATGCTCATAGCTCCTCAATTTTTACTTGCTTCCTTGCAAACTTCAATCACACCATTACCCAAGATCATCGATTAAAATCGATACTATTAACCATTAAAGTATAACACAAGTTCAAGCCTATAATCCTCAAAAATCGGTAATCAATGCTTAACCCTAAAGGTCCTACTACCTAATTGTCCTCAAGTCATCGCTCCTCATCACTCAAAGTCTCAATTAAATTGAATCGAGCTGACCCTACTCTGATACCACTTAAACGATGATGTCACGCCCTGAGACCGACGAGCACGTGAGCATTCCACCTTCGCCGTTATCTTTTATGATCTCCCAGGAACCAATGACCCATAACATGAAACTTCTAAACGATAAACACATGCGAAAGTGAGAAAACATCCCATACAAAGAAAATATAAGATGACCTAAGACAAAAGGATATACTTTTCATTAGAGCAAATCTTACTTCAAAGGTTACAATTCTAAGTCTCCAAAATTTCATCATCACAAGCCTATGGTCACAAAAGGATTCACAACAATTTCTTCCAATGACTTCATTGAATGCCAATCCAAGGCAATCTCGGGTTTTCTTCGTCTAGGACCTGAAAAATGTTATCCCACGACGGGGTGGGATATATAATTTCAGTAAGTCAAACCTAGCCCTAAATTAGGCTGCTAGTACCTCCAGACACTTTTGAAAAATAAGTATTTTGGGATAAAATCTTTGGCATGGTAATATAGGGTACTTGCCAAAACTTGGCATTTCAGTATCTTTAAATCATCTTAACTCAGTCATAAATCATGACGAATCTAAGCTTCGTACAATGCCAGGGTTTTCAATCATAAGCAAGTACTCGACACCATTTCAAAACATGAGGATATTTCCAATTTCATTTCGTGAATTTCTAAAAAACATATCCTTTTCTATCATGCCCTTCGAGGGTTATTTTTAACTCATGAGGCAAACTTAAAACTCGTGAGGCAAGCCTCCATACTTGAGGAAAATTATCAAAACATGAGGCATATTCAATTTCTCAAAAATCAATCTTGATTTCTTCAGAAAATAGATCTTTCTATATCCGCCCATCCTGGGCCGCCCACTTTGGGGCTGCGAGATGATTCGATCTTCATATAACCCGTCGTTCTATTTGAGAATCTCGTGTCCGAACCTAGAGATGATTCGGTCACCATACGACTCTCGACCCCAATTTTAAATCGAGATGAATTGTGTTAGTACGGGACTCTCTAGCTGCACGACCTCGTCAGGTCAAATGGGAGATGGGAGCAACTCCCTCCCAATACATTGGCCAAATTTCATAATTCCTTGGCGATTCACACGCCAGTGCACTTATAATTTTTCCTGGTTATCCCACACGACATTGCACATATCATTTCCTCGGCGATCCCACACGCCATTTTATACATAAAAATTTCATTTATAATGAAAAGCCTCAGTTTTCAATGAGGACAAGTTCATGCCTCAATTTTCATTCAAAAATAACCTCATAACTCAAAAATTCTTTATTCAAGAACAACTCATGGGATTCTTTTCAAACTTTAAACATACGCAGCCAAAAGATCATTCATGGCATATCAGGAAATTCATGGCCAAAACTCAACTTTGGCGTTCTTTTCGATAAAATCTTCGGCTTTTCAAACTCAAAGGTCCGTTGAGTCATATCAATGTACATTCAAATAATCAAGCCCATAAAACCAAGCTAACACGACTAGCAACGCCCAATTTCCTTATCAATACTCACATATCATCTAACCACAGCCTTGAGTTAACACAATTTAGCAAAACGACGTGTTTCCAATCAAGAACAAGCCAAAGGACATCATTTCAAAACAGAATAGATTCGGTTCTCATGGCATTCTCTCACAAAATCAGTCCATAAACCATCCAATTCGACTCAAAACTCCGTCCTTTAGTAACCCAACATCCTAATAAAGGTTTAAACATAACTTACCGGCAATCTAAGCTAGAGATGTCCATGGAATAAGCGACGTAAGCCCCTTTTTCAATTCTGTCCAGAACCGGTTCCTAAGAGTTTCACCAATTTTTAACCACCAAACTCCCTCAATCTACTTCAAAAATCCACCACAACCTACCTTAACATGTCATGTAAGGTCTCAATAGGCTTACCAAGGGTTTTCAGCCAAGAAAGATGATCAAAGGGCCGCACGATGTCCGCAAGTTCGGATGAAGTTCAAGCGGACAGATTCTGTCCAAGTGAGAATCAATCCAAAGTTTAACTACTAAACTACTTCTAAATCACACCAAAATTATCTACAAGATAAATAACACTTAGGCATAAGGTCTAGGTTGTCTCACCGACAATTTCCAAGCCAAACGATGCCTCAACGAACCTCAAAGACCCACGGTTCCAAACCAGGTTGGCGACGGCAGTTTCTGTCCTCTTGAAGATCACAAGGATTCAACCATAAGAATCCATCAGAAATCCATCTAAACCTCAAATACATGTTACCAAATGTCCTAACTAGGTTCAAGGAGTGGCTTACCAAAGATTAGAGCGAAGAGAGCTTAGAAATCCCACTTAGGAGCTCGCGGGGTCAAAATTGACTGATTTGACCTTTGCTTCTTCAAACAGACCTACGGGACAAATGTCTGGGCCCAATTGAGCTCATAATATCATGTTGGATCGGCAAGACGACAATATTTAAGATGGCGATGATTTTATCTCAATTCGATATCGGACGACAAAATTATGGCCGAAACAGTGACTGATCGGAGCAGGGGAGCTAGCTAGGCGACGGGTCTTCTCGGCCAAAAGAAGAAAATGAAGAAGAAGAAGATGATGGGAGAGTTTTGGCCAACCAATGAAGAGATAGAGAGGAGAGATTAGCCTTAGTCCTTCTTAGTCAATATTCTTTGAATGGTTGTTGGGATTTGATAGGTAATTAATGCTAAACCTCTAATTAGATAACACTTGTCTTCACCCAAAGAGTGACACTTATCCTAGCCAATGAATATCTTGAGGTCAATTGACCATCTTATACCCAAAACTTCGGTAGCCATTGGGGGTTCAAAATGACCAAATTGTCCTTCTAAACTTCTGAAGGCAAGGGCAAGGGTCAAGGGGCAAAATAGTCATTTTGCACTTTCTGTCCGAAACTTTATTTTTTTTTGTTTTTCCAATTCAAATTGCCCTTGATGAGGCGATGTCCATTTCAATTCAAATGTTGGAATTCCTAAATGTCCAATGTCCAAATCTCAAGGTCCAATTTCATGTAGAACTCTCGTCGACTGTAATTTCAATTTTTCTCTAACGATAGGCGACTCTTGCTGGTGTTACGCGTATCAACCTTGGGATTTTCTCAAGTCGTGGAGACTTTGGTTGTCATGTGATTGCGAGGGTTTATCGCTAGTTCCTTCGGTCCTGATCATTGAAACCCGATTTAGAAAATTCTCGCAAATTGCACATTGGATAGGCGGAATCATCCACGTCCCAATATATAATGCTAGCACGGCATTCCTAGATCGATCTCTGCTGGTCCAAAATATCCCCTTGACAATCCTTATGGTAAAAGTGCCATTTCTTATTCGAATTTCCCAGGTCCACGTACCCGACTCGGTGTGAGTCTTTCCATTTTGATTAGTTAACTCAAGAGTGGGCAGATCCGAGCAAGATACAACTGAAATACATTGATCGGTATCTTTCCATTCAATAGCCTCGAGAGGGGTTGGAATTCAAAATGTCACACAACACATGCCATGTATGTATGGATGCATGATATGCTTATGTAATGACCACTATAGGGACCCAGATTGTTTCAGAGAAAGTCAAGTGATCATCGTCTGATTTCATTTTAAGGATAATATTTCTTCACAGCATCTAAATTTACAGGATATTCCCATTCTTCTCCTTCAGAATTTACAAGAATTAATGCTCTTCCCATGAGGACTTTCTTGACAACATAAGGGCCTTCGTAATTCGAGGTAAACTTGCCTCCTAGATGAGCAGCATTCGACGGAGTCTTCTTCACTACCAGGTCGTTCACCTCAAAACTTCTGGGTTTAATTTCCCGGTTAAATGACTTGGCCACCCTTTTTTGGTAACTCTAGCCATGACAGATTGCTCTAAGACGCTTCTCGTCTATTAGATTTAGCTGGTCGTATATGTATTTGACCCACTCTTCCTCGGGGAGTTTAGCTTTGGACAGTATTATCAAAGATGAAACTTTAATTTCTACATGCAGGATAGCTTCCATCCCGTATACTAGGGCATAAGGAGTTGCCCCTGTAGAGGTCCTAATTGAAGTTCGATATGCCATTAAGGCAAAGGGTAGCCTCTCATGCCAGTCCTTGTAAATTTCGGTGGTCTTAGCCAAAATCTTTTTGATGTTCTTGTTTGCAGCTTTCACTGCTCCATTCATTTGTGGGCGGTAAGGGGAAGAATTAAGATGTCGAACATCGAACTGCTCTAGCAGATCATCGACAATCTTGTAGTTTAAGTTGGACCCATTGTCTACAATGATCGCTCGTGAGAAACCACATCGGGAGATTATATCTCTCTTGATAAACCTCGCTACATTCCTTGCAGTGACATTCGTGTAGGAACTGGCCTCTATCCACTTCGTGAAGTAATCAATTGTAACTAGAATGAAGTGATGACCATTTGAAACTGCTGGATTGATAGGCCCTATCATGTCTATTCCCCACATAGAAAAAGGCCAAGTTTCAAACATCTAATGCAGTTCGTTCGAGGGCGCATTAATTTTATCGCCATATACTTGACATTGGTGGCATGACCTGACATGTTGAGTATAGTCTGTTTCAATGGTCATATAATAATAACTTAGCCGCATGATCTTCCTAGCGAGGATATGGCCATTCATGTGTGGTCCGCATATGCCTTCATGGATTTTCCTCATGAGAGTATTTGTTTCTTTAGCATCTACGCACCTTAACAGAGTAGAGTCAATGGCCTTTTGTACAAAGTTTGTCCATCGAGGAAGAATTTACTAGCCATCTTGGCTATATATCTTTGGTCTCCTGCTTGACATCCTTCAAGAAACTCTTTCTTCAAGAGATAGTTCTTGATATTATGGTACCACGGCTCTCTGTCAAATTCTTCTTCGACCATCATACAATAAGCCATTTTTCTGTTATGTCGATCCTTAGTGGCTTAACTTCTAATCCATCAGTTATTTGCAACATTGGTCTGCGAACTGATTCTGCGCTCTTGGCTTGTATTCAATGACACCTCTTCGAATTTAAGCGTCAACTCTTCCAAATACTCATGATAAGGGATGAGTTTTGCGTCCTTTGTTTTCCACTCTCCTTGTGTCTGAAAAATAATGAGCATATAATCTCCATAAACCTGTAGCTTAGGTACCTCCATGGAGATGGCCAACTGTAGGCTTAAAATGCATGCTTCGTATTCTGAAATATTGTTGGTATAAGGGAAAGTCAGTTTTATTGCAAAAGGATAATGTTGATCATCAGGGCATATTAGCACTGCCTCTATGCTAGCTCCTGATAGATTGACGGCAACATCGAAATACATGACCCACCTATCTTCTGTAAGATTCAAAACTTGATTTCCACTTTTGTCTGTTCAGAAGATGTGCGATTTTGAGAATTTTCTACCAACATATCGGCTATGGTTCTCCATTTCACAGACTTTTGTGGGGAGCTCTTGATGTCAAATTCAAACAACATCACTTGCCACTTTGCTAGTTTTCCTATCAAGGCGGGCTTCTCTAAGAGATATTTGATAGGATCATTTTCTGTCACCAGATGAATATGGTGGTGTAGGGTATACTGTTTCAATCTGCAAAGCACCTACATTGTTGCTACACAAGCCCTCTCGACAAGTACATAATTCGATTCAGACGAGGTGAATTTCTTGCTCAAGTAGTAGATGGCTCTTTCTTTACCATCCACAAGGCTTGTTTGAGCAAGTAAGGCTCCCAAAGATTCTTGATGTATAGTCAAATACAAGGTCAAGGGGTCACCTGAGATTGGTAGCACAAGTACTGGTGGAGTGGCTAAGTAAGTTTTGATCTTTTGGAAGGCCTGGCTGTATTCTGCATCCCAAATCACTTTCACACCCTTCTTGAGTAGTTTGAAAATCGGTTTAGCCACATCTAATAATTGATTGATGAATCTGGTGATGTAGTTTAGTCTCCCTAGAAGACTTCTTACTTTTTTCACCGTTGAAGGAGTTGCTAGGTCACAAATAGCTTGAACTTTCGAAGGGCCAATTTCGATGCCCTTGCTACTGACCATGAATCCGAGAAGTTTCCCAGATTTTGCTTCGAACACACATTTGTTAGGATTCAGCCTCAACTTGTATTTTCGGAGTCGCACAAATAGCTTCTTTAACACTTGAATGTGATCTTGTCCTTTCTTGGACTTGGCGATCATGTCATCGACATATACCTTGATTTCCTTATGGATCATGTCACGAAATAGGGTGACCTTCGCCTTCTGATAAGTTGCCCCAGCATTCTTTAGTCCAAAGGGCATAACCTTATAACAAAAATTTCCCTAAGGGGTGGTAAATGCAATTTTTGGCTTGTCCTCCTGTTTCATGAGGATCTAGTTATATCCAGAGAATCCATCCATGAATGAGAATAATTCATACCCTGTCGTGCTATCCATCAGCACATCGATGTGGGGAAGTGGACAATCATCTTTTGGGCTTGCTCTATTCAAGTCCCGATAATCCACACAGATCCATACTTTGCCATCTTTTTTCATGATGGGGACTATGTTTGCAATCCAATCTGAGTAAGGGATAGCTTCAATAAAGCCCACTCCAAGAAGTTTCATCACTTCTTCTTTAATTATGTCTTCTAACTCAGCTTTCATTCGTCGGCTGCTTGTCACACTAGTTTAACACTGGGATCTGTGGGTAACGCATGTTCCACAATCTTGACTTCTTTGACATCTGCAATATTATCCAAGTTAATGACTATAGGCTCTTCTAAAGTGGGAGATGTCGAATTTTCGAAGGCACTCCAATCTCTACGGATGGCTGCGTAACCCTTATCTGCGTCTTCCTTAATATTGCAGGAGTAATCATCTTGGTGATTCGGTTCGCACAATGACCTGGTATGCATGTTTGAGATAATATGCCTGAAATGTCATGAGAGTGGTTAGTCTCTATTTTATATGAAAATGCGATGCATGAAAAATATTTTTAAAAGAGATTTCAAAATAAGTGCAGGCATAAATGGAACTAGTCCTCATATTCTCGGACATCCTTGTTCCTCAAAAATCTCTTGAAAATCAGGAACCATATGGCAAATTAGACCTCAAGCTTCCCATATGGAAGGTTAGTATCATCATTAGGATGATTTGTAGTCCCATATGTCCTTAATAAAACTTATGCATTTTATTGAATGTAAAAATGGTCCGCATTACAAGTTATGTTGTTTGGACCAACGGTCGGAGATCCAAAAGCGTTTTCCTATGCTTACTTCAGACAACAAAAACAAAAATTACGAAAAAATGCAGGAATTTAAATGCAGTATTAAAAGTAAGGGAGAGCTTTCTTTACTCAGACGTATCAGCTTACTCATCAAGCCACTCTATAATGATGTTCACAGAGTCATTATCCAGAAAAGGGTTTGCTAGATCTAGTTCTGTTGACGGAGTTGTCCCTTCTTCTGACAGCCACTGAGAGTCTTTACTGAAGTATTCGGTCAAAGGGTTGTTCAACATCTTAGACTTACCTTTTCAGGCTGGAGAACCAATGAAGGAATCCTTCTGGTTTTTTTGGCATCCATGGCGACCACGACTTTTGACTCGGCCTCGGCCTACTGTCTTGGAGGTGAAATCACCAACACGAGTTGTCACGCCCCGAGCCCATCGAGCCCTCAAACATCCCACCAGACCGTTCATCTTTAATAATCTCCCAAGATTCTTCGGCCCAAAATACAACAAGTCTACCTCTTATGCGAAAGCGAGAAACTACTCCATACAATTAAATCAACATAAGATGACTGAGGACAAAAGAGATACACTTCTCATAACTATCTGGGTCGATTACAAATCTAACTCTACAAAATGTACAATTCCTCAGGTCTCAATCACATTCACTATGATTTCCTCCACCGACTTCCTTAAACGCCAACCCATGGCAAGTTTAGATTTCCATCGCCTGAATCCTGAAAAAGTTAAGCCCTCACTGGGGTGAGATACAAATCTTAATAAGTGAAACCTAAACCTAGACCTGAACACCAGTCCCTCCAGACCACACACAAATGCTATCAGATGCAAGCATTCAACAGCTCAATATTATAAAGCATCAATCAGTCCGACCTATCAACAAATCAAGCATGTATAAAAATCACATCCACCTACGTTTAACCTCATAACATTTAACACATAAACCAATGCTCACAGTCATTATAACTTTCACAACCACTCATTGTTTGGGCTCTCAGCCGCGATGTACTTTCCTGGCACTCTTGCCAACTGATATCACTGGGGCCACAGGCCAATCGATATCTTTGTGCCACTGCGGTTACAGGCCAATCGATACTTTTGAGGCTCGCAGCCATTCGATGCCATTGGGGTCACAGACTAATGGACATTTTCATCATTATTCGAGCTCACTACCACTCGATACCACTGGGGTCACAGACCAATCTGTATCATCATTAATACTCAGGGCTCACAGCCATTCGATACCACTGGGGTCACAGACTAATCGACATTCTCATCATTATTCGAGCTCACCACCATTCGATACTACTGGGGTCACAGACCAATCGGTATCATCAGGGCATCAAGCCAATGCGATCTATGGGGCCCCAGGCCAACGATCACGGGGCACTACAGCCCATTCATACAACATCGGCACTATAGTCGTTTGTGTAGCATGGGCATTATAGCCATATGTATAGCATAAACATCATGACCAATTCAATAACACAGGCACCAATGCCAATTAAACAATCAGGGGCTCAATAGCCACTTACCTCACAAGGCTCTTTGGCCATTTTAAATCTCAATTATCTATCACAATATAATCCTCACACGATTTCATCAAGCAAACTAAGCCACATGCTTCACCAATCAGTCAATTTATCCAACCAATCTATCTAGTAGTGCCCTAATATTCAAGTAAGGGTTTATGAAACACTTACCTTTGGTCAACAGCAAGAAATCCAAGCAATTGATCCTTCCCAATTCGGCAAGTCCACGGCCAATAAGGATCCAACACCGCCCTAGGAAATTTTATCAATTCCGGATCAAAACTCAATCGAACCCCACTTCTATCAAATCAATTCCTCAATAACCAGTCAATTTGAAACTCAAGATGCCTTATCGATCAATCAAATACATGACAATACCTCCACGAACCCTCAATACATTCGGTTCATGTTGCCACATGCAAGGCATAATATAACTTGGAGTTTTATGCACCAATTAGCCCTTAAATCACTTCTAACTCCCAATCCACTTCACATACTCCCCATTAACACTTCACATAACGTCCTATATAGTCTTATGAGTCAATTTGAAGACCAAATACCCCTTAAATAGTCCTCACCAGGCTCGGCCAAAATAGGGTTCATCACAAAACAGAACCAATTTTCGGTTTCAACCGCTCAATCAAGCCATAACTCGACTTTAAGTATCAATCCTTCATAAAATCAACTTGCCATAACCTTATGTTAAGGGAGCTCACCGAAGATTTGGAAGCAAAATAACACCTCAAAGACCTTTCAAAAGCCCGGTTCCTCCACTGTCCTCAAACGGGTAGAATTTACTTGGTAAATACCTCCACAAATCAACCATGTAAACCCATCAAAACTCAACTAAAATTGCAATCCAAGATCAGCCAACTTTAATACTATGAGTTTAGAAGACCTCACCAAAAATTTGAAGCCATTTGAAGTCCATAATCCCTCGAAACAGATCTTTCCCCAAAATTGATCAGAATCAGCCTCTATCTTGACCTTTGCCCACTAAAACAGACCTACGGGACAAACGGCTTGGCCAAATCAAACTTATAATATGTCCCTAGAACCAAAAGACAATAATCTTTAAGATGGCAGTGGTTTTACCTCAATCCGATGTCGGAAGAAAGAGTTATGACCGGAGGAAGAGAGGTGGTCGGGGCTAGTCGGGTGAGGTCTGTTCGGCCGAGAAGGAGAAGAAGAAAATTGAGGAAGAAGAAGAGAGAGAGAAGGTCAAGGCTGGAGATGGTGCAATATGAAGTGTTCCACACATATAATTGAGGTCTTAATTGACAATATTGATTTGGGGGCAATTAATGCTTGAGGCCCTCTCTTTGCTTGACACTTGGCACATTCTAATCATAGCTTTGACTCCATTTGACCATATCCTCTTAATTTTTGGCAGCCATATGCATGAATGGGAATTGACCATTTCGTCCTTCTGAAATGTTGAGGCAAGGGCAAATGGTCGAGGGGTAAAATGGTAATTTGACACTTTTCATCTGAAAATTCATTTTTCCAGTATAAACCACCCTCGATGAGGCACGTCCATTTCAATTCAAATATTGGAATTCCTCAATGTCCGATACCCAAATCTTGAGGTCCAATTTCTTGTCGAACTCTCGTCGACTGTAATTCCAATTTGCCTCAAACTGACAACGACCCTTGCAGGCGCTACGCGTATCGATCTTGAGATTTTTCTTAAGCCGTGGTGACTTTTATTTTCATGTAATTGCGAGGGTTTATCATTCGTTCCTTCGATCCTGATCATCGGAATCCGATTTAGGAAACTCTCGCAAATTACACATTGGTTAAGCGGAATTATCCACGTCCCAACGTATAACGCTCGCAAGACATTCCATGATCGTCCTTAGATCGATCTCTACCGGCCCAAGATATTCCCTCGACAAACTTTTTGGTCAAAGTGCCATTTCTCATTCAAATTCTCTAGGTCCACGTACCCGACTCCGTGTCAGCTTTCCCTTTTGGTCAGATAACTCGGAAGTGGCCAACTTCGAGCGAGTTACAACTGAATTACACTGATCGAGCCTCGAGAGGGTCAAAATACGGAATGTCACACGAGTGCTCTGATATCCCAAGCTTGTCTCATGTTTGTTGGATTTTAATTGTGGAGGAACGTTGATTCCTTGACCATGCTCTTCCTAGGTTGAACCCATATGCTAGTAGCATTTTAGCTAGTAAAAGGTTAACTTCAGAGATAAACGAGATCTTCAATTTTGGCCCCACAGGAGTGTGGATCACTGCCACCAGCTCCAAGAAATGATGGCTAGCTTCTTGCTTAACTTCTGGCTCAATGTAGGGGATAACGCTATTCTAATACGCAAGGAGATCAACTTCCCCATGGACGGTAACTACTTTCTCATCAATCACGAATCATACTTTCTGATGTAGACTTGAAGGTACGGTTCCATCGATATGGATCCATGGCCTCCCTAACAAGAATCCAAATGCGCTTGGCAAATCCATTACTCGGAAGTTTATGGAGAATTTGGTTGGGCCAATGGCAAATCAAAGGCTCTAATAGCAGTTTTGGAGGTTTGAATCATTTCTTCTTTGATGTCCAAGCTTCTCAATCTAGCCAATGGGCAGATGTTAAAAGCAAATCCGTTATCGATTAGCACGTGTGCTACTCTCTTTCCATTACAGTGTGGAGTGATGTATAAGGCCTTGTTGTACCTTCTTCCTTCCATGAGGAAATCTTCATCTAAGAAGCTCAATTGATCCTTAAGAAGAATTGCCCCCACAAAGTCTCCCAATTGTATATCATTGATAGTTTCGGGGACATGTACTTCATTTAATACCTTTAGCAGTGCATCCTTATGTTTTCTTAGTTGATGAACAATTCTAATAAAGATATTTGGGCTGACATTTTTCTTAACTGCTCTATCACCTCAAATTCGTTGGCTTTGACGATGGATAGGAGTTTTTTCGCATCTTCTTTTGACGCCTCCTTCTTCTCAGATTCGCCTTCCCTTGGAGCGTAAAATCGTCCGGACCTCATCACGGCATCTACTTCTCTCGTTCCATAGTTCCACCTTAGAATCATAAATTTCTATCGACGGGACTTGTATGGTTACCGTTGTCAGGTGGGATGCTTCTGGTTCAGATTCATCATCAGTTTCATCTCTTGGTAGGTGAATTACCATAGGTTTCACCAGACAATCCTCTTCTTGGCTCAGACTATCAAGCTCATCTAGTTTGATTACTACAATCATTGCAGTTTCAATCATTGCCACTGTATTGCCAAAGTCTCCTGAGAAGTTTTTGTATTCCAAATAATGGCATTTATCAACATCACTTGACTCAGCTGACATTGCAAACTTCAAGTATCTTCTTACTCTTTCAAATAGTTCAGTCAAGCTTTGCCACTAGGCTATTAACTTGTCCATCCTGACTTATTGCTCGGTGTCAAGCTTGTCATTTGTCGTCTGAGGATGATCGTACGTTGTCAATTGAAATGATACATCCTCTATCTCTCGAGAGAGATCATTCACTTGTTCTTCTATGCGCAGGAAATGTCCCGATATCACCTGGTTGAGTGACGATTCAAGTTCTTCGGTAAAAGATTCTATCACATCCCCCTAGACTTCTGGTTGAACATGATCATCCATACCTACCTATCCATCAGGAATGATATCCTCCATTCTTTGGAAGAAACTGGGAGGAGGGGAGTATTTCACTTTAAAATTGTACCCACCAGAATCCTTGCCTAGATTATCTATAACCTCGCCTCTCTCCAATGCTTTGGTTATAAATCTGCGATCGGCCAGACTTCGCTTGGTAGCCTTCAGTTCATCTTCGTTAGGTTCCTCTTCTGGTTTGGTAATCAGCTCTACGTAACCTACCGGACTTTCATGTGGGACATTCCACATATTTCCTCACTCGGTTTCAACCACAAACTGGTTCTATTCTAAGTTCACTGAGGTTTTAATTCCTTCAACTCTTCATTAGCCACGCTCGACATTATCCCTAGGCTCATCATTTTTGCCATTACATGTTAGTCTGACTTTACTCAGTGTTGGTAATCTAACTCGCCATCGAAGTTGTTCCGATTTTAAAGTTCTAAAAAATTCCTTTCATTCTTTAAAGTTGAACTTAGGAATACGAGAATGAGTTTTAATGAAAGTTCTAAGAGGATAGGCATCAGAGTTAATCTCAGTGAAATCCATACGGATGTGAAATTGCTTTATATGGGATGTGAACCACAGGTATATGAGACCACTAAAGGCTTTAAAGATTTCTTTCTTGCTTTTCCCAAAAGAATTGAGGGAGAGGAAAGTTTCAGCAAAGATAAGGTTCGAATAATCCCACTTGTAATAGACTTGTTTAATCACTAAGCCATAATAGGGTCAAAAGTTACAGACGAGATCGAAAATAGGACAAAGCTAAAGAATGTCAAGACAAAAGCTCTACCAGATTTAGTTTCTTTACTAGCAGGGAGGTTGGGAAACCTATCTAGAAGAAAGGATAGGGAGACTCGCCCAGAATTACTTTTGGCATCTGCTTTGATTTCGCGGAGGTTTGTATCCAGAAATTCAGCTAGTTGACTCAAAGGCTCAAACCCTATAGGAGGTTGGACCAACAAGTGAGTAAACTAAACTCCAATGGCGGCGCTATATTCTTCAAGGGTAGGAGTAACCTCTAGTCTTTCCATACAGAACATCGCGGTAGTGGGTTCCCAATAGAGTGCCATGGCATGGATAAAGGCAGGTGGACATTCAATCTTCAGTAGGTCCAACGAATATCCTAGCCGCGATCTGGCGTACTTCTAGCTGGCTTCACCCATGCTGTCCCACCAGGTTAGGAGCTCAGCTCGAGGGACCTTGAACACTTGGATGTCATTCTTTCCCATTAAGTCTAAAATATGCAAATGATTTTAAAAAATCAATCGTCAAAGATTACTTTAAAGATGCGATTATGCGAATTTCATGAAATATGCATGAACTGGTTTAATTGCATATTCCAGTTAATGAAATGGAAATTAGAATCCCTTTTAAGTATGAAGGACCCGACTCAAGGTCTAATTTGAATTTCAAACAAGTGAATTATGCAATTAGTTAGAATCATCTTAGTGACTAAAGGAAATAACAACGTCACATTCCATTGGTCAAAGCATCAACTATAGGCAAAGCAGAAGAAATTCCTTATTACAAAAAGGATATGCTATGATAGAGAGATATAGAGGGGCCTCGAGAGGGGGGAGACACCGATCAAATTTATTCTAAGACAAGAAAGCCATAAAAGGCCAATGGAATGTGTGATCTAAACTATCCCTCGCCATGATCTAATTTTGTTTGGGGTGATGATTCATGGGGATTTCCTCCTTGATTACATCTTTGCCTTGCCCTACTTCAGGATACAACTCGATCATCAGGACTTCTCCCCTAGTTGAGCATTCCTCAGACTGTGAAGGATAGTCTTCGGCAGGTCGGTCGAGATGCTTTACCTCTTCTGGCCATTCTCTGGTCCATGGTATAACGACTTCGGGGGTCTTCTTGGGTTTTGTCTTTTTTAGTATGATGTGCCTTGGCTTTGTCTTGGTTGCAGGGCATCTTTTCTTTCCCCAAAGAGAGATCATTGGTTGATTTTCCCTGACTTGACGTTCAGCTTTTCGACGAGCATAGGTGTGACATTCTGATTTCCAGTCAATATTAGACTCATTAATGAAAAATGAATCTAGAGATGTATTTCAGTCATATCACGCTCGAATCTGATCAATTCGAGTAGACTGACCAAAAGGGAAAGGCTAACGTGAGACATGGTACGTGGACCTAGGGAATTCAGATAAGAAATGACGCTTTGACCATAAGGATTGTCAAGGGGATATTTAGAGCCACGAAAGGCCAATCCAAGAACGATTAGGGAATGCCTTGCGAGTGTCATACGATTGGAGCGCGGGTGATGCCACTTACCAACATATGATTTGCAAAATTTTCCTAAATCGGACAGTATAGATCGAGAGCATAGGAACTAGTAATAGACCCTCACAATTACACGACAACCAAAGCCACCACGAATTGAGGAGCCGTAAATGTGATGATAATCACAGGGTCGATACGCGTAAAGTCTGCAAAAGCCACCCGTCGGTTCGAGATAGGCTAGAACCACGTCTGATAGAGAAAACCATTAGAAACGAGTCTTGAAAATTGAAAATGGAGAATCAAGAATTCCAACATCACAATTAGATTGGTCGTCGCCCTATCAAAGATTTTAGAGCTAGAAAAATGACGTTCTGAACGTCGAGGGTAAAATTACCCTTTTGCCCTTCAAGCTTAAAGCTTTGCCCATGCATTTGAAGAAGGGCATTTTAGACTTTATACACGCCTAAGAGCTGCCAAAAAAGTGGACAAATATGGGCCATTGGATCAAGTTGATTGACATGTGGGACAAGTGTCAATGGATGGGCAAAAGAGTGGTCAAATCCACTATGCCATACTTGCCATTCAACCCATTGATTCAAGCTTGGTATATAGCATTTTTCTCTCTCTCCTCAACCTCACTCGACCAACCATACACCCCTCAAGCTCACCGAAACCTCTCATCTCTATCTTCTCTCTTCAGCTAGCCGACGACCATCCCTGAGCTTCCTGTTCGTCGCCCACGACTCAATCTTTCGGCCACCGCCTGGCCGCCGGCCGACCATATCAACCTAGTTCTACGTCTTGCCGACCTTCTCGAGTTGGAAGCACGGCATTTGGACCACCGAGGAGCTCCGGCCAAGAGTTTTCTTGAGAGCCGATAGAATCTGATCCAATCTGAGGTAGGTTCGATTTCTAACCCTTTTGGAGGCCGAAATGTTGGAGGTTTGAGGTCAAATTTTATGGAAGTCTAGAGGACATCTGTATGAATCTGTGATAAAAAGTTAAGAGTGATTTGATGAAGTTTTGACCTCAAACGGGTCTTGTGAACTTGGAACAAAAACTGCCGGATTCTGACCTTGGGAGGACCGGAGACTTTCGACGGGTTTTCAGCGACAATTCGACCTCAAACCTTCAGTGAGACCCTTAGACCATTAGATAGACATGTTAAGAGGTAGGATATTGAGTAGATGATGGATTTGAAGTTGATTTGGGATGGATTGTGCACGATTTGCACAGAACCGAAATGAACCGGTTCTGTTTTGTGCAAGATCGGCTTTGTTGGAGTGAAGAGCAGATGATTTTGAGTCCCAAATTGATGTTTAAAACATGTTAAGATGATGAGGGTTATGTTATGGATGATTGTGGTTCATGGATTGAGAAATTGGGCAAAGAAAATTGACGAATTGATTGAAAATTCTAGGTTGCGTGTGAGTACGATTTTGAACCCTTGGGACCGAATTGGTGAAGGCTCAAGAGGAGCATTATTGTGGTATCAAAAGCAAGGTAAGGGAATCCTAAACTTAGGATAGGAAGATTGGACTCGATTGGGCGAGTCAAGCGATAAATTGAATGATTCGTGAGAGTTTTCAAGAGGATTGTTCTTAGAATGTCCGAAGATTGTATATGTGTGCCATTATTTGTGCTCGAATTATCCGCCATGTGTGTGTGTCACTTGATTGCCTTACATGCCATGAGTCTTTGAATTTTGCCTGAATTGCACATGTTGTCATGTATGGAAAATGAATTGAAAATCATGGCATGAGCATGACATGGCGAGGCCCTGAGGCGTATGAGACGGGGGGCGGGAGGTGGATACCCTGATGCGATCTAATCGCGAGGTCGAATTGAGATTGTGTGGCACCCTAATGCGATCTAATCGCGAGGTTGAGATGGCCACGGTCCTGATACGATCTAATCGCGGGACGGAGATACGAAGTGTTGATATTGGCCTGGAGATTTCTTGAAACCTGATGCGTTTACGCGGGTTGCCAATGACGGTCTGATGCGTTTACGCGGACCGAACCTGATGCGATCTAATCGCGGGCTGGAGAATGAGGCAGGTAGGAATAGGTGGTTATGGTGAAATGACAGGATGAGGTGTGCATAATCATCTGAGTGTGACATGGTGTCATAGTTGCATGCCCATCATCTGTGTGTCACTATCTTTATTTGTATGTGCTTGTATGATTATGAGTTTGAAATTTTGGGATAGATGATTGCCTGAGTGGACGATCAGCCTGACCTAGGGTTAGGACTCTTTTATTGATATGTGTATCTCACCCCTTTTGGGAACCCCTATTTTTATAAATCCTAGGCCTTAAGTATGTGGCCTATTCGTTTTGGGGATCCCAAAGGGATGACGACATATTTTGACGAGTTTCCGGATAGTCAGGGGAACATTTATGTGAGAAAGTGTACGGTTGTATGGGTTGAGGAGGGTAGTTCGGACTAGAAGCCTCATAGGTTCGAGGCATGATTTAAGAAAATCGGAGATGAGTCGATTAGGCCACTGAAGCCCTACGAGGTACCCTAGGGAGTTATCCCTGATTGGTGCCAGACCGCCGGGGAGCAGGAGCTGCTAGAGGGGTCTGTAGTAGGGTCTAGGAATGGACCGGAGAAGACCCCAACTTTGGAGTTCACTGAGGAGGAGGTGATTGTCGTGGAGGCTACCGAGGAGGATCTGGCGAAGCCGTCGCTTGAGGCGACCATGGAGGATTCTATCGAGGTTCGTTCTGAGACGTTCTCGGAGTACGAGCCGATAGAGGAGACAGAGGATACAGGGGACTCCAGCAGCTCATCTTAGGTGCCCTAGTTTATTGGCTCGATCCTGTGATGGCGACCCCCGACCATGGCTATTTTAGATATCGATGAAGGTCACACCCTTTTTTTTTATGTGCTTACCCCGTCGCCCCTTACCTTGCGGATTGTAGTAGCTAGTATTTGTACGAACAGTATGTTATGATGTATGATAGTTATTATGCTATCCAGGTCTCACTTAACTTATATTTTGTACGGGGATTTATTTGAGTACCGCTTCCGCATGCTTAATGTATATATATTATCTCTCGACTTGTTTGTGGATCTTGGGGCCGCGTGAGATGTGTTGTTTGCTTGCAGGGCTGTTCGCGTGCTCGACGGGTTCAAGGCACGACATCCCCGTCCGATTTGGTTTCAGAGCAAGGTCAGCTCGATCCAAAGTTGGCTGAGGACTGGAGTAATAAGGAGGATTAAGTTGGGACAAGGACGGATAGCAAGACCTTAGGAGGCTCGTTAAGATAAGGCATGGTAGGTGTGATTTGTGGCTTGGTACTTAAGGTTGGCATGGGACTCTAGAAGGGGTCATGGTAATGCAGGAGGATTAAGTTCCATGCCTAGGATTGAAGGTCATTTCTGGACCTTGGTTTGTTTGAGGAAGGAAAGTGATTGGTTTTAGTGAATCACTGAAGTTAATGGAACTGAGGAATGGCCATGAGTTATTTGTTGGAGTGTCTGTGGAAGTTATTATATGAAAGGACTGTTGTAGTGTAACTGTTTATGTTAAAGGGTAGTTAGTAGCTCTGGATTTGAATGATTGAGTAAGTTACTAACTCCTCGCTGAACTTGTGGTGGATCAGCTTCAATAGAAAGTGATAAAGATGAGCAACCCATCCAGAAGGTCTGGAAGAACCAGAGGCGGAGCTTCTAGCTCGAGGCCGCCTGTTGCTGAAGATCCAAGGATGGATGACGTGTTGAGGGCGCTGGAAAGAATTGGCGACATGATTGATAGGTAGGCTCAAGACCGGGACGCTGCCATCGCCCAGGCAGTAGGAGCTGCCATAGCAGCCGTCAATGCCAACAACGGCAACAATGATGGCAATGGAAGCCAGAATGAGCATGGCCAGGGCAATGAGGCTGTGAATGCCCAAGAAGAAATCATCGTGACCAGATAGATGGGCCAGCTAGTGGAGCAGTTTATAAAGTTGAAATCGACTCAGTTCGATGGGACTAGAGATCTCGAGCTAGCACCCAAGTGGATTGAGAGGCTGGAGAAAGCTTTTGGGGTGTTGAGGTGCACAGACGAGGAGAAGGTGTTGCTAGCAGTGCACCAGCTGGAAGGTATAGTGAATGATTGGTAGACTGCCACCAAGAATGGTGTCAAGGAGCAGCTATGAACTAGAATACTTTTAAGACAGTGTTCAATGATAAATATTTCTCAGAAATGGCCAGAGAGAGGAAGCAGGTGGAATTCCTACAGTTGCGCAAGAACCAACTGACGATAGATCAATATTAGGCTGAATTTTCGAGGCTGTCGAGGTACGCACCACGATCTGTGGAGGACCTCCAGGAGAAAGCAAGAAGATTTAGGAATGGTTTGAGGCCCAAGCTTCGTAGTCAAATGATCTCTTTGAATCTGAGGACATATAAGGAAATATGTGAGCGAGGCCAGATGATAGACAAGACTTGAAAGAGAGAAACACCGCAGTTGGATCGTTGTTCACATCCTTCAGAGATAACCGTCGGATGGGCAAAAGATCGATGGCAAACAATAGGCGTTTTGTGCCACCAGTGCAGAGAAGTATTGTGAAGCCGCCAAACCCCACTAGCTGGAGTTGCAGACTTTGTGGCAGAAGGCATGGAAATGGGCCATGCCCGGTAAGGACCGGGGCTTGCTTTAAATGTGGTCAACTGGGCCACCAGATGAGGATGTGCCCGAGTCAGGCTCCGACAAATCGACCTCAAGGGCAGTGACCGCAGGCTAGGCCATCGACTGCTACGCCTCAGATTGAACAGAACCAACCACCGGCACAGGGCAGAGTGTATGCAGTAGCCCGCAGAGAAGCAGAGGAAGCACTAAGTGTGGTCATAGCTACGGTTTACTTGTGCAACCAAGCTGCATACGCATTGTTTGACCCTGGTGCCACGCATTCATTCGTGTCTGCACAGTTTGCTGAATTAGTGGGAATGAAATTGAAACCGTTGAATGTAATTTGTATGTTGCCACACCGTTAAAGGATAATATATTAGTTTCAATGGGCCGTGCTGGTTATGAGATTGTGATTGGAGGGAGTAAAGAGAGTATTAACCTAGCTGTACTACCCATATACGATTTTGACGTAATCATAGGAATGGATTGGTTGGGTAAGCAGGGGGCAGTAGTAGACTGTGGTAGTAAGATAATTAGATTTTATCTGAGAGGCCGCCCTAGCTTTGAATTGGTGGGAAGTCGAGGAGGAATCTCAATTCCCTTAGTCTCATCTTTGGAAGTAACTAAGTTGATGTCTGAAGGATGTCAGGCATACTTAGTGACAGTAATGGACACGACTACCGAAGAGCCAAAGCTAGAGAATATCCCGGTAGTGCGTGAATTTCCTGATGTATTTCCCCAAGAGTTGCCAGGATTACCACCGAAGCGGGAAATAGAATTTGTAATCGAGTTAGCCCCTAGGACGTAGCCGATCTCGAAAGCACCTTACAGGATGTCCTTGTCAGAACTAAAGGAGTTGAAGGTGCAGATGCAAGAGCTGCTAGATAAAGGATTTATCCGACCAAGTGCTTCGCCGTAGGGAGCGCCACTGCTATTCGTAAGGGAGATCTTTGCGTTTATGCATTGACTATCGGCAGCTGAACCAAGTGATAGTGAAGAACAAGTACCCACTGCCGAGGATTGACAATCTATTTGATCAATTATAAGGAGCAGCGGTATTTTCGAAGATTGACTTGAGAACAGGGTATCACCAACTGAGGATTAAGAAGGAAGACATACCTAAGACTGCTTTCAGGACAATGTATGGTCATTATGAGTTTACGGTGATGCCGTTTGGATTAACCAACGCTCCAGCTACTTTTATGGACCTAATGCATCGAGTATTTAAGGAATTTCTAGACAGATTCATCATAGTCATCATTGACAATATCTTGATTTACTCGAGGAGTGATGCAGAACACGAGAAGCACCTAAGGATGGTCCTGCAGATTTTGAGAGAACATTCACTTTACACAAAGTTGAGTAAATGTGAGCTCTGGCTGAATAGAGTAGCATTTCTTGGTCATGTGGTGTCTAGCGAAGGAATCGCAGTGGATTCTGCAAAGATCGAGGCTGTAACCAATTGGCCTAGGCCTACTACGGTCACGGAAGTCAGAAGTTTCTTGGGACTGGTAGGATATTATAGCCTTTTTGTGGAGAAATTCTCATCCATAGCCATTCCATTGACGAGGTTGACGAAGAAGGAAACAAAGTTTGAATGGACTGACAAGTGTGAGAGGAGTTTCCAAGAACTCAAACATAGATTGACAACCGCGCCAGTGCTGACAATTCCATTAGGACCAGGAGGTTACGAGATTTACAGCGATGCTTCGTTGAAAGGACTGGGCTGTGTGTTGATGCAGCACGGAAGAGTAGTAGCCTACGCATCCAGACAGTTGAGGCCACATGAGATGAACTACCCAACTCATGACCTGGAGTTAGCGGCGATTATATTTGCTCTGAAGATTTGGAGACATTACCTCTGTGGCGAGAAGTTTCAGATCTATACCAACCACCAAAGTTTAAAGTATCTGTTTTTCCAGAAAAAGCTAAATATGAGACAGCGTAGGTGGACGGAGCTACTCAAAGATTATGATTGTGATATACTGTATCACCCAGGGAAAGCAAACAGAGTAGCAGATGCGCTGAGTTGGAAGTCAAGCATCGCATGTCTGCTGGTGAAAGGTTGGTCGATGATTGAAGATTTGAGAGACTCCGAGTTCGGATTAGAAGTCGATTAGTTATCCGGTTTGATAGCTACGTTAAGGGTGGAACCTGAGGTCCAGGAAGGAATAAAGGCCTTACAGTCTACGGACCCAGAGATCCAGAAGATCCTCGAGATGGATGCAACGAAGAGAAAACCAGAATTTCATGTGTCAGAGGACGGGATCCTAAAGTTTCGAGGACGATTGTGCATGCCAAAGGATGAAGGGCTCAGAGAAAGGATTTTATCAAAGGCACACGGAGCAATTATAGCATCCACCCTGGAAGTACGAAAATGTATCAGAACTTGCGACAGCACTATTGGTGGAACGGGATGAAGGTGGACGTAGCAAAGTATGTGGCTAAGTGTTTGACATGCCACAAGTGAAAGCGCAGCATTGTAAGCCTGGAGGACTATTACAGCCACTGGAGATACCCGAATGAAAGTGGGAGCATGTGACTACGGATTTCGTGATGGGACTCCCAAGGAGCCAGAGAGGTCACGACTCTATATGGTTAGTCGTAGACAAATTGACCAAGTCCGCACATTTCATCGCAGTGCGAAAGGATTTCGCTATGGATAAGTATGCAGAGCTGTACAAGAGACAGATAGTGAGGCTGCACGGGGTGCCTGTGACGATCACCTCAGATAGAGGCCCCAAATTGACGATAAATTTTTGGAAGAGTTTGCAGGAGGCTATGGGAACCCGACTGTAGTTTAGTACGGCATACCATCCACAGACAGACGGACAGTCGGAAAGGAAGATACAGACGCTTGAAGATATGCTGCGAGCATACGTCATTGATTTTAAAGGTGGATGGGAAGATCAGCTACATCTGGTAGAGTTTGCTTATAATAACAGCTACCAGCAGAGTATCCAGATTGCACCATTTGAAGCACTCTATGGAAGAGCCTGCAGAACCTCGATTTTCTGGGATGAAGTTGGAGAAAGAAGTATCACAGTCCCAGAATTGGTAGAGCAATCGGTGGAAGCAGTGAAGATAATTCGGGATAGACTGAGGACGGCACAGAGTCGTCAGAAGTGCTACGCAGATAAGCGACGCAAGCCCTTAGAATTTCAAGTGGGCGATCACGTCTTCCTCAAGGTATCGCCGATAAGAGGATTATCGCGTTTTGAAAAGAAAGGGAAGCTGAGCCCAAGGTATGTAGGCCCATTCGAGATACTGGACCAAATAGGAACCTTAGCCTATAGACTTGCCTTGCCGCCTATTCTATCCCAAGTGCATAATATGTTCCATGTGTCGATGCTGCGAAGGTATGAACCAGATCCGACACATGTGTTGGATTATGAGACCATAGAAGTGGACGACCGAGTATCCTATGTAGAGAGGCCAATAAGGATTGAGGACCGGAAGGAGCAAACCCTCGGGAACAAGAAGATCCCACTAGTCAAGGTAGTATAGGAGCACTATGGAACTGAAGGTGCCACGTGGGAGAATGAAGAGACGATGAGGCGACAGCACCCCCATTTATTTGAGTAATTAAGTGTAACGTAAATTTCGGGGACGAAACTTTTGTAAGGGGGAAGAGTTGTGACATTCTGATTCTAATCAATTTTAGACTCATTAGTGAGAAATGAATCTAGAGATGTATTTCAGTCATATCTCGCTCGAATCTGATCAATTCGAGTAGACTGACCAAAAGGGAAAGGCTAAAGCGAGACATGGTACGTGGACCTAGGAAATTCGGATAAGAAATGGCGCTTTGACCATAAGGAATGTCGAGGGGATTTTTAGAGTCATGAAAGGCCGATCCAAGAACGATTAAGGAATGCCCTGCGAGTGTCATACGATTGGAGCGCGGGTGATGCCGGTTAACCAACATATGATTTGCAAAATTTTCCTAAATCGGACAGTGAAGATCGAGACCATAGGAACTAGTAATAGACCCTCACAATTACATGACAATCAAAGCCACCACGAATTGAGGAGCCCTAAATGTGATGAGAATTACAGGGTCGATACGAGTAAAGTCTGCAAAAGCCACCCGTCGGTTCGAGATAGGCTGGAACCACGTATGATAGAGAAAATCATCAGAAACGAGTCTTGAAAATTGAAAATGGAGAATCAAGAATTTCAACATCACAATTAGATTGGTCGTCGCCCTATCGAAGATTTTGGAGAGAGAAAAGCGACGTTTTGAACGTCGGGGTAAAATTACCCTTTTGCCCCTCAAGCTGAAAGCCTTACCCATGCATTTGAAGAAGGGCATTTTGGACTTTATACACCCACAAGAGCTGCCAAAAAAGTGGACAAATATGGGCCGTTGGATCAAGTTGATTGACATGTGGGACAAGTGTCAATGGATGGACAAAAGAGTGGTCAAATCCACTATGCCATACCTACCATTCAACCCATTGACTCAAGCTGGTATATAGCATTTTTCTCTCTCTCCTCAACCTCACTTGACCGGCCATACACCCCTCAAGCTCATCGAAACCTCTCCTCTCCATCTTCTCTCTTCTGCTCACCGACGATCGCCCTTGAGCTTCTTGTTCGCCGCCCATGATACCATCTTTTGGCCACCATCTAGCCGCCGGCTGACCATACCAACCTAGTTCTACGTCTTGCCGACCTCCTCGAGTTGGAAGTATGGCATTTGGACCACCGAGGAGCTCCGGCCAAGAGTTTTCCCGAGAGCCGACAGAATCTGATCCTCTCTGAGGTAGGTTTGGTTTCTAGCCCTTTTGGAGGCCGAAATGTTGGAGTTTTGAGGTCAAATTTTATAGAGGTATAGAGGACATCTGTATGAATCTGTGATAAAAAGTTGATGGTGATTCGATGAATTTTTGACCTCAAATGGGTCTTGTGAACTTGGAACAGAAATTGCCGGATTCTGACCTTGGGAGGACCGGCGACTTTCAACGGGTTTTCAGCGACAATTTGACTTAAAACCTTCGGTGAGACCCCTAGACCCTTAGATAGACATGTTAAGAGGTAGGATAGTGAGTAGATAATGGATTTGAAGTTGATTTGGGATGGATTGTGCGCGGTTTGCACAGAACCGAAATGAACCGGTTCAGTTCTGTGCAAGACCGGTTCTGTTGGAGTGAAGAGCAGATGATTTTGAGTCCCAAATTGATGTTTAAAACATGTTAAGATGATGGGGGTTATGTTATGGATGATTGTGGTTCATGGATTGAGGAATTGGGCAAAGAAAACTGATGAATTGATTGAAAATTCTTGGTTGCGTGAGTACGACTTTGAACCCTTGGGACTGAATTACTGAAGGCTCAAGAGCAGAATTATTGTGGTATCAAATGCAAGGTCAAGGAATCCTAAACTTAGGATAGGAAGATTGGACTCGATTGGGTAAGTCAAGCGATAAATTGAATGATTCGTGAGAGTTTTCAAGAGGATCGTTCTTAGAATGTCCTAAGATTGTATAGGGGGTTTATGTGTGCCATTGTTTGTGCTCGAATTATCCACCATGTGTGTGTGTCACTTAATTGCCTTGCATGCCATGAGTCTTTGAATTGTGCCTGAATTACACATGTTGTCATGTATGGAAAACGAATTGAAAATCATGGCATGAGCATGACATGGCGAGACCCTAAGGCATATGAGACGCGGGGCGGGAGGTGAATACCCTGATGCGATTTAATCACGGGGTCGAATTGAGATTGTGTGGCGCTCTGATGCGATCTAATCACGGGGTTAAGATGGCCACGGTCCTGATGCGATCTAATCGCGGGACGGAGATATGAAGTGTTGATATTGGCTTGGAGATTCCTTGGAACCTGATGCATTTACGCGGGTTGCTAATGACGGTCTGATGCGTTTACGCGGACCGGGCCTGATGCGATCTAATCGCGGGTTGGAGAATGAGGCAGGCAGGAATAGGTGGTTGTGGTGAAATGGCGGGATGAGGTGTGCATAATCATCTGAGTGTGACATGGTGTCATAGTTGCATGCCCATCATCTGTGTGTCACTATCTTTATTTGTATGTGCATGTATGATTATGAGTTTGAAATTTTGGGATAGATGACTGCCTGAGTGGATGATTAGCCTGACCTAGGGTTAGGACTCTTTTACTGAGATGTGTATCTCACCCCTTTTGGGGACCCCTATTTTTACAAATCCTAGGCCTTAAGTATGTGGCCTATTCTTCTTGGGGATCCCAAGGAGATGACAACATATTTTGACGAGTTTCCGGATAGTCAGGGGAACATTTATGTGAGAAAGTGTACGGTTGTATGGGTTGACGAGGGTAGTCCGGACTAAAAGCCTCATAGGTTCAAGGCATGGTTTAAGAAGATCGGAGATGAGCCGATTGGGCCGCTGAAGCTCCACGAGGTACCCCAGGGAGTTATCCCTAATTGGTGTCAAACTGCCGGGGAGCGGGAGCTGCCAGAGGGATCTGTAGTAGGGTCTAGGAATGGATCGGAGAAGACCACAACCTTGGAGTTCACTAAGGATGAGGTGATTGTCGTGGAGGCTACCGAGGAGGATTTGGTGGAGTCGTCGCATGAGGCAACCATGGAGGATTCTATCGAGGTCCATTCCGAGACGTTCTCGGAGTACAAGCTGACAGAGGAGACAGAGGATACAGGGGACTCCAGCAGCTCATCTTAGGTGCCCTAGTTTATTGGCTCGATCTTGTGATGGCGACCACCGACCATGGCTAATTTGGATATCGATGATGGTTACACCCTTTTTTTTTATGTGCTTACCCCGTCGCCCCTTGCCTAGCGGATTGTAGTAGCCGGTATTTGTACGAACGGTATGTTATGATGTATGACAGTTATTATGCTATCCAGGTACCACTTAACTTATATTTTGTACGGGAATTTATTTGAGTACCGCTTCCGCATGCTTAATGTATATATATTATCTCTTGACTTGTTTGTACATCTTGGGACCGTGGGAGATGCGTTGTTTGCTTGCAGGGACATTCGCGTGCTAGACTAGTTCGGGGCGTGACAATAGGCTTCTCTAGCTAAGCCGTTACGATATTGCCTTTTCATCTCTAGATAATGCTTGAGCATTTCGTCTGCCTACCGTTTAAACCTAAGGTTATCGACATAGTAACTAGTCTGGCAATCTTCGGCATATCATAGTTTACATCCAATCAGCTCTCGGCCATGTACAAATCTAGTAAAATGCAACATAGTGTTTGGCCCAGGACGAGTGACTTTCCTTAGATATTCGAAGGTTAACAACTCCGTCGAACTTCTAGGAAACATCGACATCGTATCTCCTATCATTGTTATTTAAATTAGTCACTTGAATGATTTCAAAATGTATGCAATGCATGTAGATGTGAATAATATGCAATGTATGAACATACTATGAAACAGGAAGTAAGGAACTACATTAAAAGTAAATGCCTTACCAACCAAAACCTCAAGGAACATGAAATGTTCCCTTGTGACAATGTGTGGTTTTAGGTATACCAACCTTCCACAAACATGCGCATCAGACAAGTGGGAATATACTCTAAAAATAAAAACAGGTGAGGGACCTATGGCTTAGGCTCCTACGATCCAATGGCAGATTCCTCCCCAAGAGTACCCATCCAAGAGGGCTAGATATCATCAATTTGGATTGTGAGTAGGAACGAATACGAAAGTCTCAAGTGCCATCAAACACGAGATTCTTTTGTATCCTTTCCCTATCTAAGGTAACCTAGATGTGGTTGTAGTCAGGATTTGACCACCAGTGTGTGCGATGTGTCGTGATCATCACAATGCAAGGTCATGCACAACAGTTTGTATCAAACACCACTTCAATATATGCGTAAAAATAAACATACAATCCCAACACCAACCCGCAGGAAAGATGCCAACAAACACTCCATTCCTTATTTCTCCAATCTACAAAAATATTTAACACTTTGGTTAGAGTACGTACCTTACCTTCAAGAGCATCTGCAGAAAATAAGGTTAGATAAATCAATTAACTTTTTAATCGGCTCAAGTCCTCAAAAATTCTTAACCAGAGATTCTGATTTGGAATAAGTCTCTAGTGGAGTCATCAATCTGTCGCGATCCTCGTGAGAAGTCAAAGATATCCCTTCTTCGAGAAATCTTGGAGGGTTAATGGGCCTTCCGCAGTCTGGTCGAACGCGGGCCTCTGCCAAGGCCGGTTACCCAAGTCGCAATGGCGGTATACGTAGTCGACCTTCAGTGTAGTCTGGTGACATGTGATACGTGTACATGCCAAGAAGTCGCCATCAATCGTTTTGTGAAAGGTACGATTGGGAACCCTATCGAATATTTGGAAGCATTCTATTCAAATCTGCGGAAACTAGAGAAATGGGATCGGAGACTTTGTTACGCCAACTGTCAGAGTTGACGCCCTTTCGGTACCTAAGTCGACTAATTTATCTAATCTTAAGATTTCATGCAGATGAGTGGGGTGCAAACTTTAAGTCTAAGAGTTCATGCAGACAGGATTGACTATCCTAGCAAACACAATCAATAAAATGAGTGCGCAAATCAAGGATCCAATACGTGCGGATAAATCACATGAAAGCAATGTGACATCCTTAGTAAAGCCTTATTAGCCTAGAAAAATGTCAATCAAGGCTCAGGAGTATTTTTGACATGATTTTCCCTTGAGGGGCAAAATCGTAATTTTGAAGAATTTCGAGACTATTTGCCCTAAAAGGCCAAATTCATCATTTCAGATGAAATAGGGAGTTAAAAGATGGTGGAAATAGGATTGATCATCAAACCAGTCCATTTCTTATTTTTCGAGAATTTTTAAAAAAACATTGGAATTTTGGAATTTACCCATTTGAAGGGTAAAATCGTCATTACAGAAAGTGACGAGAAGTGAAAATCCCAAATAGAGGGATTGGTCGACCCCTAGATCCAAATCCTAATTTTGAGCGATTTTCGCAACTAGATTGCAATGAGGAAGACGATTTACCCTTTGAGGGGTAAAATCGTCATTTTTAGAAACAGGACGAGATTCGAAAACTCAAACATGAGAATTGTTCACCTAACTAACCATAATTCTTATCTTGGCATTCTTTGATCAATCTTATATACCACGCAGATGCGATTTACCCCTAAAATATAATATCGTCAATTTCCAGAAGAACGAATAAAAAATCCCAAAAATAGGATTGATCAGTTATTTATGGCCATTCCTCAATTTTTGTAAATTTCTAGAATGTCTAGGAATTTTCTACAATTTTCCTATCTTTTTTGGGATTTTCTAGGATTTTCTAACATTTTTTTTTAGAATTTTATAGAATTTTTCTGATTTGTTATTATTTTTTAAAAAGATTTTCTGATTTTTTTTAAATGATTCGGACAGGGTCGACCCGACTTACTCGAGCCTGAATCGGGCCCAAACCTGGACCCGCGCGGTCTCAGCCTCAAAACGACACCGTTTTGCTTTTTTTCATTTTTTTATTACTTGGATTTAATCCGATGGTCCTTATTGAACCACGTGGCTACTCCACGGCCTTTAGATTAGCTGACCAAGACCTACAACTCAGATCAAAAGCCGACTACTCTTCGACCTTCATATCTGATTACTTAAATCTACGATCGCGATTAAAATCCAAAACTTGATATGGTCCGTCCATCCTCACTAACCTAAACAACGTCGCTTGATCCTTAATCTAAACGGCATTGTTTCAGTTCATTTTGATTTTTTGATTATAAAATCATTTTCAGATTATCATTATTTCTAATCGGACGGCCATTAAAAATAAGACTCGAGTAATCTAGGTCATCTGATCTAAACTGACTCGGCCTAACAGACTAACGGTTGAGCGGACTGGACATCCACGTGGACCAATGACAGATTCTTGCCTAGGACCTCTGACTTTTTGACCAAACACGTCAGCTTCGTCTTCAACCTCGCGACTGCAACTAAACGGACGGTTATGAATCTCCGGCGACAATCCAATGGTGAAACCTTGACGAAATTGCACGAGATCGGCGCCAATCGACTCACGATAATCTCTAGTTCGACATATCTAAGAATCAATGCATTTCATCCACTGAGTCACTTGCAGCATGCAGAGGGCCAGTACGGCCATGGGAGTTCAATCATGCAAAATTCGCAAAATCAAGACAATTCAAACATAGTGTAGCACGGGAGAAGGTTTAGAACACTTACTTCGAGCTCCGATTGAGCTCACTCGTCCTAGATTTGGCTAGGCGAGATTGAACAGTGCTTGGCTATGGCAGAAAGTTTGGAGACTCGATTCAAAGTGTTAAAACGAAACCGATACAAAATGAATATGCGATGATGGTCAGCGATGTCTAAAGAACAATACGCACACACTAAATGCAAGAATAAACGTAAGACAGGTGAGTCGCCATTGATGCTTAGTGAGAAGCTCGAAGTTCTGACTCATCTGTTCTCACGGTTTCAAGCGGCGCGGCCGACGGCGATCGCTTCTTGGAGCTTCAGGCAAACTTCCAACGTTCTTCTTTGGCTTCGATTTGACCGGAGACGGTCTAACCAGCGCCTTGTAGTCGAGCTCGAGTTCTCGACGACGGGAGCCGGAGGACGAGTTCTCTCTTGCTTTTTCCCTCTCTCTCTCTCTCTCTCTCGATTCTGTTAATCCTACACAACTGAATGAACCGACCCCCTTTCTCGAAAGCCCCTCAAAGGCTATATACCCCACTTCAGATTTTGGCGCCCGTTCGGGGGAGTGTATACCGGCTTGAATCGCACGTGAGGCCACATGCTTTTAGGTCCAAACGGCGTCGGGGATGATGTGCTTTTCGTCCAACTCCATTTGGTTCTCCGTTTGGTTCTCCAGTAGGTTTAATCTCATGCAAATTTGGCACGGATTTGAGCTGTGTTTGAAAATATTGACTTTTGCAGGTCCCGCAAGCTTGACCGCCCAATTGCTCTCTATTTCAACGACGTCAAATGGTGCCGCCGGAGTCAATCGACAGGGGAGAGTGAGGGTGACAATACGCCCACCATTACTTGTTCGATTATCTGCGAATTGATCTTCAATTTGAGGATCAAAATCAGTCTAGGGATTGATCATCTGCACGGGTGTCTGGGAAGAGGACGACATTGTAGCAGATCGGTTGGACCGATCTGACTTGTTTTTCCAAAATTAAACCTAATTCGCATGAAATTTTTGCGAATTAAACCTCATAATCGAACTTATGGCATGAATATTATCTAAAAATGTGATTTTACCCAAAAATTTATGTCAATTTCTATAAAAGCCCCAAATTTGTCCTTAATTGCAATTCGAAAAATTACGAAATTGAAGGCTCAAATAGCCAAATTGAACCAAACCACCTATGCCAATCGACTCAAAATAATGAAAAACATCGGGTAGTGGCTTCAATTGGTAAATGTAGCCCTTGAATTGGAAGTAATTTCAATTATGCCCAAATTCAAGGACTAACTTGCAATAAAGCATATAATTTTGCCCAATTCATGCAATTGAGCAATTTATGCAAATAATTAGGCTAAATTGCAATGGAGGATAATTAGATTGAATGTCAAGACCCTAAAAATGCCAAAATTGCAAATTAAAAGACTCAATTGATATTTTTTTAATCAAATTCAATCATACGTATAACAAAGGAACAAATAAAATTGAACTTGAATTTGGACTTTTTATGAGTTCAAGAAGACAAAGGAATTAAAATAAAAATATTGACTATTTTTTCATATTTTTGTGACCTCAAATGCTATTTTTCCTAAATTTTTGGGTATTTTGCTATTTTCTAAAAATACCAAAAAATATGAAAAATATAAAAAAATGTTTTTTATCAAAAATGGTTCCTTAGGCTTGGCCAAGGCCATCAAAGTTGATTTTGCAATTTTTCAACTTTTTATGGATTTTTTTATGAATTTCTGAAAATAAGACTAAAAAAGACTAGTCAAAAATCATGTGTCAACACATGGCAATCTGAAGCTCAACTTGGGCTAGCCCAAAAGTTATCCCTGGACAAATCCTCCTTCCAGCCCCAAACGGAATGTACTTCAAATAGTTCCCTTTGTAATCCAAGCTAGTCGTCACAGAACCTACCCGGGTCGAACGCCTCATGTGACATTCTGAATTTCGGACCATTTTGAGATGTATGAATAAGAAGATATCTATCAATGTATTTTAATTTTATCTCGCTCGGACCTGATCAATTCGAGTTATGTGACATTCCGAATTCCGACTCTCTCGAGGCTATTGAATGAAAGGATATCGATCGGTGTATTTCAGTTGTAACTCGCTCGGAGTTGGCTACTCCCGAGTTAACTGACCAAAAGTGAAAGACTAACGAGGAGTCGGGTACGTGGACCTAGAGAATTTGAATGAGAAATGGCACTTTGACCATAAGGATTGTCGAGGGAATATCTTGGGCCGGTAGAGATCAATCTAAGGACGATCATGGAATGTCTTGCTAGCGTTATACGTTGGGATGCAGGTGATTCCACTTAACCAATATGTAATTTGCGAGAATTTCCTAAATCGAATTCCGATGATCAGGATCGAAGAAACAAACGATAAACCTTCCCAATTACATGACAATCAAAGTCACCACAGCTTGAGAAAATCTTAAGGTCGACGCGCAGCGCCTGCAAGAGTCGCCCGTCAGTTCGAGATAAATTGAAATTACAGTCGACGAGAGTTCGACATGAAATTGAACCTTGAGATTTGGGTATTGGATATTTAGGAATTTCAATATTGAAATTGAGATGAACGTCACCTCATCGAGGGTGGTTTATACTAAAAAAATGGAAGTTCGGACGAAAAGTGTAAAATGACCATTTTGCCTCTCGATCTTTGGCATTGCCTTAAAAAGTTTAGAAGGTTATTTTGGTCATTTTTACTCCTCTATATGCTACCGAAAATGTGTAATGGATATGGTCAAAGGAAGTTAAAGTTAATGAAGCAACTAATGGGAGGTTGCCAAGTGTCAACCAAAGGAGAGGCCAAGCGTTAAATGACCATCAATTATCCATCCTATCAAATTGACCAAAAGTGTATGATTGGGGTGGAATAGACTCTCTCTCTTCTCAAATTTGGTCGGCCACCCTCTCCCTCTCTTCTTCTTCTCCATTTTTCCTCTCGGCCGAATGGGTTTCTCGTAGACAGGGAAAAATCGGCTCACTGTTTCGGCAATAAGTTTATCGTCTGTCTTAGAATTGAGGTAAAACCATTGGCATCTTAAAGCTTATCGTCTTTCCGTTCTAGGAAGGTATTATGAGATTAATTTGACCTAGTCATTTGTCCCGTAGGTCTGTTTGAGTGGGCAAAGGTCAGAATCTGACCCGGTTTTGGAGAGACTGCATTTTTGGGAGCTTCCGAACTTCAAATGGCTTCAAATTTTCGGTGAGATCTTCTAAACTCATAGTATAAGAGTTTAGCAAGTTGAAATTAAGGTTTCATATGATTTTTGATGGGTGTACATGACTGATTTGTGGAGATTTATACAGAGCAAATTCTGCCCGTCTGAGGACCGTGAAGGAATTGGGCTGTTCGAAGGTCTTGGGGGGTTATTTTGCAACAAATCTCTTGGTGAACTTCTTAAACACATAGATTGAGGTCCTACCAAGTTTGTTTGTGAATAATTAAGGCTTGAAATTGAAGTATGGCTTGATTTAGAGGTTGTAACCCGAAACCGGTTCTGTTTTGAGAATGAACCCTTGCTGGTCGGTTCTATTGGGGGCTGATTGAGGAGTATTTGGACTTCAAATTGACTTATAATGTCCTATAAGATGTGGTGTGAGGTGTTCATGAGAAGTACATGAAGTGAATTGGGGTTTAGAAGTGAATTATGGTAAAATAGATGCGAACCCGTAAGTTGAGTTTTGTCTTGTATGTGGTCGTGTGAACCGAACCCATTGAGGGTTTGTGGGAGTGTTATTATGTGTTCAATTGATCAATAAAGCGTCAAGAATTGCCAATGGTATGGCTAAGGAAGGATTAGTTAAATGGAAGTGAGCATTCTATGGTTTTTGATTCAAGATTGGTAAATCTTTATACGTTGACGAAGGATTCTTGGAGAGTTCATACTTGTGGCATTGAGGAGAGTCACTTTGTGTGACATTTTGCTAATTAATTAAGGTAAGTGTTTCCTAAACCCTTACTTGAACATTAGGACACTACTAGATAGAGTGGTCAAGTGATTTGATTGCTTAATGAAGCCTATGGATTGAATTGCTTGATTGAACATTGGATTCCACGACTTGACTGGCATAGCATGACCATTGAACTGTGACATGCCTTGATGACATATTTGGCTATTGAGCCTTGATTGTTTAGTTTGTTAAGATGCCTATGTTATGAATTGGTCATAATGTTATAGTGTCGATGCTTTATGGATGGGCTATAGTGCCCTATCGATCGTTGGCCTGTGGCCCCGGAGATCGCATTAGTTTGATGCCCTAATGATACCGATTGGTCTGTGACCCTAGTGGTATCGAGTGTGATTTTACTGTGAATATTGATGAGAATACTGATTAGCCTGTGGCTCCAGTGGTATCGAATGGCTGTGAGCCCTGAGTATTAATGATGATACCGATTGGTCTGTGATCCCGGTGGTATCAAAAGCTAGTGAACTCGAATAAGAATGAGAATGCCAATTGGTCTGTGGCCTTAGTGGCATTGAATGGTTGTGAGCCTTGAATGTAACGATTGGCCTGTGGACTCAGTGGTACGTGGACATCGATTGGCCTGTGCCCTCGGTGATGTCAGATGGCAAGAGTGCCTGAGGAGTATGTGCGTAGATGAGAAAGTGGCGGCAATTTTATATCGAACTGCATGTGCTTGTGCTTTGAGCTTGAAACCATAAGATTGTCTATGCTTGGTTGGTTAACATGTCTGATTTATGAAGGCCTTGTGCCATTGCATTGATGAATGCCTGCATCTGATAGCATGTACGAGTGTGGTCTGGAGGGACTAGTGTTCAGGTCTAGGTTTAGGTTTTACTTGTTGAGATTTATATCTCACCCTAGTGAGGGAATAACTTTTCAGGTTCCAGGCGAAGGAAACTCGGACTTGCCATGGGATGGCATTTGAAGAAGCCGTTAGAGTTAGAATTGTAACTAACCTTTTTATTTATGAAAAGTGTATACCCATTTGTCCCGAGTTGTCTCATTATGGAATTGTACAGTGCAGTTTTATGACTTCCATGATCTTGTTCATTTATCAAGTTGTTATATGAATGGCCGAAGGATCCTGAATGGCACAACTTGATAACGGCCTGGTGGGATGTTCGCGTGTTCGCCGGGTTCGGGGCGTGACATCCTTATTTAAGTGGTATCAGAGCAAGGTCAGCTCGATCCATTGTGATTGAAATTTGGAGTGATAAGGAGTAATGACTTGAGGATAATTAGATAGTGAGACCTTTAGGGTTAAGCATTAATCACTGAATCTTGAGGATTATAGGCTTGAACTTGTGAGGTATTCTAATGGTTCTAGTGTCGATTTAATGGACTATCTTGGGTGATTTTATGGATAAGGTTCACAAGGAAGTGAGTAGAGATTGAAGAGTCATAAGCCTGGATTTGAGGATGCTAGAGAATAACTTTTGAACAAAGGGTCAATTGGAGTATATGATTGTGATTGTGATTGTGACTTGTCGATAACCCAACTTGGAGAATATGATTTATAAAGAGACGACTGGCATTAGCGGATTCAGGCATGAATTGCGTGATATCTTTATGGTTTAGCTATTGATTGCTATTGACAGCCTTGGATGTTATGAGACGAGGTATATACAAGGAAGCGGATAAGGAATATTTAGATTAAAGACTAGTTGTGATCGAACGCATGTGGATTTGACTTGAATAGCGACTATATTTGAGGTATATAGTTGAATATAGGCAATTGATCAATGAGAGGCGATGGTCCTTGTAGAGCTAGAGGTTTTCTATGGATAAGGATTGATGTGGAAACGAATGGGGTGTGATAAGTGGTGAGAACAAACATGCTGTGCATGTGTTTGTGGCTTTGAAAACGAAAGCTGATGAGGGTGCATGCATGAGTTTATCATGGTTAGACTTATATAAATTGTCGCTTGGTATGGGACAAGTGGATGGGATACCTATAAACTGTAATGAAGCATGGTATGGGATATGTGGAATGGGGCTTTCTCCGTAGATGTATGACTTGGGACAACCTGCAATGGCCAGGTCTGATGAGGGCGAGGAGTGATCGCCAGGACAGAGAGGTCCGAATAAGGAGCGGCTCTTGGCAGGCTTCTAAGATGGCAAGAGGTAGGAATGACCCAAGTCATAACTTGAAAGGGAAAGTCTAGGTACCAGGGTTGAGTCTAATTGTGGTTAAGAGATGTATGGCACGAGATTGAGTCTTGAGTGAATGTTGAAAGTGGCTTGGCATGTGAAATGATGCCTATCAATGGCATGATTAAAAGCTTTGTGCTTAGCAGTGGATGCCGTTTGAAAAAGAAAAGCAATGTTGTGATTGGCCTTTTTAGCGTGCTTTATGATTGGCATCATGTGATTGACTTGGCCAAGGTCTAACTGAGAAATTAGACGGCATGTGCGGCTTATGCTTATTGAACTGATGCTTGTTGATATTGAGATAGTCTGTTGTGATTATGCTAGAGTGGCAGATGCCCCTGGATTTATGGCATGAACGATTGAAATGATACTTTGAATACTTGCTGGGCATTGACCTAGTTGATTTTTTGCCTAGTTGACGCTTGCTTAGTAAGTGGTTGTTAATTGAGAAATTGCCTTGTTGATGTAGGCCTGTTGAATAGTCATTGACTAATGAGGATCTGAAATCCTAGAGTAATGGACAACTATTTGAGAGTTGTTTGGGAACCATTGGATGGTTGATAATGATGAATGATGAGATGAGCAGCCTGAGATTGCTAGACTTGAGTAGATGATTTAAGTCTTTGATTCTTGGAGGGAATCATAGTGGTTCGAGTGACATGAGAACCTAATGACGTTGAACGACCCAAGTATGGTCGTAGAAGAGGATTGGGCTCAAATATATAAGGTATGGGAAGATCCAAGAATTGAGATAGCTCATGAAAATCGAGTAAAGATGAGCGACTGGAGTATGAGTACTATAAGAGAATATGGCTCGATTTGTTAATCGTGCGAGACCCAAGTGTGATAAGGGGTCGTGAGAACTTTAAATGGAAATGAGAAAATTTGTTGAGTAGGTAGGCTCGTGAGGAGTTTCCATGATTGCCTAAGTCACTATGGTGACAGATGCTAATACTGATGAATTAAATGATGGAAGTCGCGAGAAAGTTGACTCTGAGTTATTTCATTCACGAGAAAGTTGAATGTGTGGGAAGAACCATGAGAGTTTTGAAAAGTTTGTGAAGCTATGTATAAGGTTGAGATTGATTGAGTTTGGTGGAAGGATGGAATTTGAAACTGCTTTCTTATAAATTGAGAATTTTGCGAGAAAACCTTAGAGGTTTTGGGTATACTGAGGAAAGACAGTGACCCTAGAAGTTTTAATCTTAAGAGACTGTTGATGTTTGGTGAAAAGTTACCAAAGAAAGGTTTTCCTAGAAGGCATGAGATCTGCCTGGACTACCTCTGTTGAGTTGTTCGACGGAAAATATTCTCCTGGTATTGCTTTAGAGCAAAGGTTGTTTGGATCCTGATACTTTTGCAATGATCAAAGGATGATCGAGCAGTGTGAGACAGAGTTCTCAAGGTCGTTTAAGCATATGATAAAGGTGGTCAAGGACCCTTGAGTAAGATAAGTAAATCCCTGGGTCGATTGGAGTTTGAAAGCCTTATGGCTAGTTGTTCTTCCCGATTTTGAGGAATGGTAATGGGACTCAGTAAAAGAAGAGAACTCTTACTCATGGATTACGTGCAAAGAGATGATCATTATGAAATATGGAACGTACCTACGAGAAATGGTTGATTACCTGGGCGTAAGACCCATGGTGAAAAATAGGTAGTCCGTCTCTTCTGTTATGGAAGGAGTCGAGGAAAAATCGGCATGCTAGTTTGACCGGAATTAATGATTCCCTATGATTGGTTGATTGAACTGGAACCATTAGAAATGAAATCATGAGTTGTTGTTCCTAAAGAGTAGGGTGTCATTCTTAAAGGGCGATTGTACCATGAGGTGGACGTTGATGAAAAAAAAAGTGAACGGACTCGATAGTCCTGGTTGGTTGTAATTCTAGTGAATGATTTAGTAAGCGAAAAGAAAGTTTAGAGAATACTTGTAGAGTGATTTGAGTTAATCGAATTGAGCATTCGATATGTGAACTGGTGGAGGCCAAGGATGAACCGATATTGTCATTTGAGGTGACTGAGTTATGGGAAAGAGAATGTAAAAGCATGGTGCCATTTGAATTCTGGAGTAAAAGTATCGTCGTTGGCGTAGACTCCAAGGTTGACGTCCTATGAAATGAGAAGGATAAGGTGATTTGAAGTGAGAGAATGTCAAGAGACCCTAGTGTGAAAAGAAGAGGAACAAATTGTCTTGGTATTGAGGTTTAGTGTTTGGACTAGACAGAAGACGCAGAACTTGAATAATTCTTGGAAATGAAATCCGAGAGACTGTCTTGTAGACAACGTTAAATTCCAGGAGAATATCGACGTCCAATGGAACGGACAGAATTGGGATTAAGTCGCATTGACTGATTATGGAAGCCAGCGGTTAAGATAAGAGTATTTCCTCAAAGAAGAGTGACAAAAAATGAATAAAATGTTGCGTGATCCTAGAGGAGACCCGTGATAATAGACAGTTTGGGAATTTTAATGAGAAATGGCACTTTGACCAAAAAAATTCTCGAGGGAATATCTTGGGCCGGCAGAGATCGATCTAAGGACGATCATTGAATGTCTTGCTAGCGTTATACGTTGGGACGCTGGTGATTCCGCTTAATCAATGTGTAATTTATGAGAATTTCCTAAATCGGATTCCGAAGATTAGGATTGAAGGAACAAACGATAAACCCTCGCAATTACATGACAATCAAAGTCGTCACAGCTTGAGAAAATCCCAAGGTCGATACGCGTAGTACTTGCAAGAGTCGCCCGTCAGTTTGAGATAAACTGGAATTACAGTCGACGAGAGTTCGGCATGAAATTGGCCCTCGAGATTTGGGTATTGGACATTGACGAATTCCAATATTGGAATTGAGATGGACGTCCTCTCATCGAGGGTGGTTTATACTGAAAAAATGGAAGTTCGGACGAAAAGTGCAAAATGATCATTTTGCCCCTCGATCTTTGGCATTGTCTTAAGAAGTTTAAAAGGTTATTTTGGCCATTTCCCCTCCTCTATATGCTGCCGAAAGTATGTAATGGATATGGTCAAAGAAAGTCAAAGTCAATGAACAACCAATGGGAGGTTGCCAAGTGTCAACCAAAGGAGAGGCCAAGCATTAAATGGCCATTATATCAAATTGACCTAAAGGGTATGATTAGGGTGGAATAGACTCTCTCCCTCTCTTCTTCTTCTCCATTTTTCCTATTGACCGAATGAGTTTCTCGCTGACAGGGAAACACCGACTCACTGTTTTGGCCATAACTTTGTCTTTTGACTTCGGATTGAGGTAAAATCACTGCCATCTTAAAGCTTATCGTCTTTCCATTCTAGAAAGTTATTATGAGATTAATTTGGCCTAGCCGTTTATCCCGTAGGTCTATTTGCGTGGACCAAGGTGAGAATATGACCCGATTTTGGAGAGGGTGGGTTTTTAGGAGCTTCCGGACTCCAAATGGCTTCAAATTTTCGGTGAGCTCCTCTAAACTCATAGTATAAGAGCTTAGCAAGTTGAAATTACGGTTTTATATTATTTTTGATGGGTGTACATGGCTGGTTTGTTGAGGTTTATTCCAAACAAATTACGCACGTTTGAGGACCTTGAAGGAACCGGGTTGTTCGAAGGTCTTGGGGGATTATTTTGCAACAAATCTCTTGGTGAGCTTCTTAAACACATAGATTGAGGTTCTAGCAAGTTTGTTTGTGAAGAATTAAGGCTTGGAATTGAAGTATGGAATGATTTAGCGGTTGGAACCCGAAATAGGTTCTATTTTGAGGATGAACCCTTGCTGGCCGGTTTTGTTGGAGGGCTGATTGAGGAGTATTTGGACTTCAAATTAACTTATAATGTCACGCCCTGAACCTATCGAGCACGTGAACATCCCTGCAAGCAAATAACACATCTCTCGTGGTCCCAAGATCCACAAGCATGTCGAGAGATAAAATATATATTAAGCATGCGGAAGTGGTACTCAAACAAATCCCCGTACGAAATATAAGTTAAGTGGGACCTGGATAGCATAATAACTATCATACATCATAACATACTATTCATACAAATACCGACTACTACAATCTGCTAGGCAAGGGGAGACGGGGTAAGCACATAAAAAGAAGAAGAAGGTGTGACCATCATCAACATCCAAAATAGCCATGGTCGGGGGTCGCCATCGCAAGATCAAGCCGATAAACTAGGACACCTAAGATGAGCTGCTGGAGTTCCCTGTATCCTCTGCAACCTCTGTCGGCTCATACTCCGAGAAGGTCTCTGACTGGACATCGATGGAATCTCCATGGTCGCCTCATGTGACTACTCCGCCAGATCCTCCTCGGTAGCCTCCACGACAATCACCTCTTCCTCAGTGAACTCCAAGGTCGGGGTCTTCTCTGGTCCATTTCTAAACCTAACTACAGAACCCTCTGGCAGCTTTTGCTCCCCGGTGGTCTGGCACCAATCCGGGATAACTCTCTGGGGTATCTCATGGGGCTTCAGCGGCCCAATCGACTCGACTCCGACCTCTTAAACCATGCCTCGAACCTATAAGGCTTACAATTCGGGTTACCCTCGTCAACCCATACAACCGTATATTTTCTCACATAAATGTTCCCCTGTCTATCTGGGAACTCGTCAAAATATGCCGTTATCTCCTTGGGATCCCCAAAACGAATAGGCCATATAGCTACGGCCTAGGATCTGTAAAAATAGGGGTCCCCAAAGGGGTAAGATACACATCTCGATAAAAGAGTCCTAACCCTAGGTCAGGCTGACCGTCCACTCAGGCAGTCATCTATCCTAAAGTTTCAAACTCACTATCACAAAGGCGCATACAAATAAAGATAGTGACACACAGATGATGGACATGCAACTATGACTCCATGTCACACTCAGATGATTATGCACACCTCATCCAGCCATTTCACCACAACCACCTCTTCTTACCTGCCTCATTCTCCAGCTCGCGATTACATCGCATCAGGCTCGGTCCGCGTAAACGTATTAGACCGTCATTGGCAACCCGCGTAAACGCATCAGGTTCCAATGAATCTCCAGGCCCATATTATCACCTCATACCTCTGTCTCGCGAATAATTCACATCAGGACCGTGGCCATCTCAACCCCGCGATTAGATCGCATCGGGGTGCCACACAACATCAGCTCCACCCCGCGATTACATCGCATCAGGGTATCCATCTCTCGCCCCGCGTCTCATGAGCCTCAAGGCCTCTCCATGTCATGTTCATGCCATGATTTTCAATTCATTTTCCATACATGTCGACATGTGTAATTTAGGTATAATTTAAAGACTCATGGCATGCAAGGCAATCAATGACATTGAACATGGCAAATGATTTAAACACAAACAATAATACGCATAACTCTCCTATAACCACTTAGGATATACCAGAACTATCCTTTGGAAAAATTCTCATAAACGATCAAACTAAACCTTGACTCACCCAATTGAGTCTAATCTTCCTATCTTAAGTTTAGGATTACCTTACCTTGCGTTTGATAAGACAATTTCTCTTCTTGAGTCCTCAATGATTTGGCCTCCTAGGGTTCGAGGTCGAACTCGCCGCGCAACCTAGGAATTTCAACCAATTCATCAATTTCCTTTGTCCAATTCCTCAATCCATGAACCACAAACCTCCATAACCTAACCCTCATCAACTTAGCATGTCTTACTCATCAATTTGAGACTCAAAACCCAACGCCAACAGCCCTTACATATTCGGTTTGCCCAGAACCGAACCGATCCTTCTTAGTTCCGTGCAAACCGGACACAACCGGTCCTCAATCTCCTCCAAATCCATCATTTAATCATCATCCTACCTCTTAACATGTCTATCTAAGGGTTTATGAGGCTCACCGTGAGTTTGACGTCGAATGGTCGCCGGAATTCTGTCTAACGTCGTCGGTTCCTCCAAAGTCAGTACGGCAGTTTTCTGTGCAAAGTTTACAAGACCGATTCGAGGTCAAAAATTCTTCAAATCACTCCTAACTTCTTACCACAGATTCATACAGATGTTCTCTAGACCTCCATAAAATTTGACCTCAAAACTCCAACATTTCAACCTCCAAAAGGGTTAGAAACCGAACCTACCTCAGATTGGCTCAGATTATGTCGGCTTCCGGGAAAATACTTGGCCGGAGCTCCTCGGTGGTCCAAATGGCTCGATTCCACTTCGAGGAGGTCGGAAAGACGTAGAGCTAGGTTGATATAGTCGGCCGGAGGTCCGGCGGTGGCCGAAAGTGGGCGTCGTGCGAGGCGAACGGCACGGGGAGCGGCTGGTCACCGGCGAGCAGAAGGAAGGGAGAGGAAGAAGATGGTGTTCGGTGGTTGGGGGGTTCTATGGCCGACCAAGTGAGGTGAGGAGAGAGAGAAGAAGACTATATACAACTCACTTGGTCAATGGGTGGAATGGTAGGTGAATAAAGTTGGACATGACCACCCAATGCTTGATCTTGTGACACTTGTCCACTTGTCATTCCAATTCAATCCAATGGGCCATATTCCTTCAAATTTTCGGTGGCTTTGGGGTGGGTTTAATGATCAAATTGCCCTTCTTCAAATGCATGGACAAGGCCTTAAGTTTGAGGGGCAAAAGGGTAATTTTACCCCCGACGTTCGGAAAGTCATTTTCTTGCTCCAAATTTTTCGATATGGTGATGGCCAATCCGAATAACGTTGGAATTCTTGATTCTCCAATTCAAATTTTTCAAGACTCGTTTCTGATGGCTTCCTCTATCATACATGGTTCCAGCCTATCCCGAATTGTCGGACGGCTTTTGCGGACTTTACGCGTATCGACCTTGTAATTCTCATCACATTTAGGGCTCGTCAATTCGTGGCGGCTTTGGTTGTCATGTAATTGTGATGGTCTTTCACTAGTTCCTATGGTCTCGATCTTTACTGTCCGATTTAGAAAAATTTTGCAAATCATACGTTGGTTAAGCGGCATCACCCACGTTCCCATCAAATGACACTCGCAAGGCATTCCCTAATCGTTCTTGGATCGACCTTTTGTGGCTCTAAATATCCCCTCAACAATTTTTATGGTCAAAGCGCCATTTCTTATCCGAATTCCCTAGGTCCACGTATCATGTCTCACGTTAGCCTTTCCCTTTTGGTCAATCTACTCGAATTGATTAGATTCGAGCGAGATATGACCGAGATACATTTCTAGATTCATTTCTCATTAATGAGTCTAAAATTGACTGGAAATCAAAATGTCACAACTCTTCCCCCCTTACAAAAATTTCGTCCCCGAAATTTATATTACACTTAATTACTCAAATAAATGGGGGTGCTGTCGCCTCATCGTCTCTTCATTTTTCCACGTGGCACCTTCAGTTCCATGGTGCTCCTACACTATCTTGACCAGTGGAATCTTCTTATTCCTGAGAATTTGCTCCTTCCGGTCTTCGATCCTTATCGGCCTCTCCACGTAAGACACTTGGTCGTCCACTTCTATGGTCTCATAATCTAGTACATGTGTCGGATCTGGTTCATACTTTCGCAGCATCGACACATGGAATACATTATGCACATGGGATAGATTAGGCGGCAGTGCAAGCCTGTAGGCTAAAGTTCCAATCCGTTCTAATATCTCAAATGGGCCTACACACCTTGGGCTCAGCTTCCGCTTCTTTCCGAATCGCGATAGTCCTCTCATCGGTGATACCTTGAGGAAGACGTGATCGCCCACTTGAAACTCCAAGGGCTTGCACCGCTTATCTGCGTAGCTCTTCTGACGACTCTGCGCTGTCCTTAGTCTATCCCGAATTATCTTCACTGCTTCCACCAATTGTTCTAACAATTTTGGGCTTGTGATACTTCTTTCTTCAACCTCATCCCAGCGAATCGGGGTTCTACAGGCTCTACCGTAGAGTGCTTCGAATAGTGCCATCTGGATGTTTTGCTGGTAGTTATTATTATACGCAAACTCTACTAAATGCAGCTGGTCTTCCTATCCACCTTTAAAATCAATGATGCATGCTCGCAGCATATCCTCAAGCGTCTGTATCTTCTTTTCCGACTGTCCGTCTGTTTGTGGATGGTAGGCTGTACTAAACTGCAATCGAATTCCCATGGCTTCTTGCAGACTTTTCCAAAAATTTGCCGTGAATTTGGGATCTCTATTCGAAGTGATCATCACTGGTACTCCGTGCAACCTCACTATCTATCTCATGTACAGCTATGCATACCTATCCATAGCGAAGTCCTTTCGCACCGGGATGAAATGTGCGAACTTGGTCAATCTGTCCACGACTACCCATATAGAGTTGTGACCTCTCTAGCTCCTTGGGAGTCCCATCACGAAATCCATAGTCACATGCTCCTACTTCTACTCCGGAATTTTCAGTGGCTGAAATAGTCCTCCAGGCTTACAGTGTTGCGTTTTCACTTGCTGGCACGTCAAACACTTAGCCACATATTTTGCTACGTCCACCTTCATCCCGTTCCACCAATAATGATGTCGTAAGTTCTGATACATTTTCGTACTCCTAGGGTGGATGCTATAATTGCTCCTGTGAGCCTTTGATAAAATCCTTTCCCTGAGTCATTCATCCTTTGGCACACACAATCGTCCTCGAAACTTTAGGATTCCGTCCTCAGACACCTGAAACTCGGGTTTTCTCTTGGTCGCATCCATCTCAAGGATCTTCTGGATCTCTGGATCTGTAGACTGTAAGGTCTTTATTCCTTCTTGGACCTCAGGTTCCACCCTCAATGTAGCCATTAAGCTGGACAACTGGCTAACCTCTAGTCTGAACTCAGAATCTCTCAAATTCTCAATCATCAACCAACCCTTTACTAATAGACAGGTGATGCTCGACTTCCGACTCAACGCATCTGCCACTCGGTTTGCTTTCCCAAGGTGATATAAGATATCGCAATCATAATCCTTCAGCAGCTCCATCCACCTACGCTACCTCGTATTCAGCTCTTTTTGAGAAAATAGATACTTTAAACTTTGGTGGTCGGTATAGATCTGAAACTTCTCACCACATAGGTAATGTCTCCAAATTTTCAAAGCAAATATAATCGCCGCTAACTCCAGGTCATGAGTTGGGTAGTTCATTTCATGTGGCCTCAACTGTCTGGATGCGTAGGCTACTACTCTTCTGTGCTGCATCAATACACAGCCTAACTCTCTCAATGAAGCATTGCTGTAAATCTCGTAACCTCCTGGTCTTGATGGAATCGTCAGCACTGGTGCAGTTGTCAATCTACGTTTGAGTTCCTAGAAACTCTTCTCGCACTTGTCTGTCCATTCAAACCTTGTTTCCTTCTTCGTTAACCGCGTCAATGGGATGGCTAGGGATGAGGATTTTTCCACAAAACGCCTGTAGTATCTTGCCAATCCCAAGAAACTTCTGACTTCAGTAACCGCAGTGACCTGCGGTCTCTGCTCTTGAGGTTGGTTTGTCGGAGCTTGACTCGGGCACATCCTCATTTGGTGGCCCAGCTGACCACACTTAAAACAAGCTCTAGTCCTCATTGGGCATTGCCCATTTCCATGCCTTCTGCCACAAAGACGGCGACTCCAGTTCGGGGAATTCTGTGGCTTCACAATATCTTTCCTCACTGGAGGCACAAAACATCTGTTTCTCGCCATTGGCCTCTTGCCTATCTAGCGGTTATCTTTGAAAGACGTAAACTGCGATCTAGTTACGGCATTTCTCTTTTTCAAGTCTCTTTCAATCATCAGGCCCCGCTCATAGATCTCCTTGTAGGTCCTCAAATTTAGAGCAATCATCTGGCTGTGGAGCTCGGGCCTCAAACCATCCCTAAACCTCCTTACTTTCTCCTAAGGGTCCTCCACAGATCGTGGTGCGTACCTCGACAGTCTCGAGAACTCGGCCTCATACTGGTCTATCGTCAGCTAGTTCTGACGTAACTGCAAGAATTCCACCTGCTTCCTTTCCCTGGCCGTCTCAGAGAAGTACTTATCATTGAAGGCCGTCTTAAAGGCTTCCCAACTCATAACCGTTCCTTCAGGGAAGACGCCATTCTTAGTGGCAGCCCACCATTCATTCGTTGTACCCTCCAGCTGGTACACGACTAGCAACACCTTCTCCTCGTCGGTGCACCTCAGCACCCCAAAAGCTTTCTCTAGTTTCTAGATCCATCTGGGTGCTAACTCAGGATCTCCAATCCCATCGAATTGAGTCGGCTTTAACTTTATAAACTGCTCTACTAGTTGGCCCATCTGTCTTGCCACGACGATTTCTTCTTGGGTGTTTACAACTTCATTACTCTAGTTCGGTTCACCCTGACTTCCATTTCCACCATTGTTGCTATTGTTGCCATTGACGGCTGCTATGGCAGCTCCTACTACCTGAGCGATCACAACGTCCCGATCTTGGGCCTGCCTATCAATTATGTCACCAATTCTTTCCAGCGCTTGCAACACGCCATCCATTCTTGGATCTTCAGCGATAGGCAGCCTCGAGCTAGAAGCTCCACTACTAGTTCTTCCAGACCTTCGGATGGGTTGCTCATATTTATCACTTTCTATTGAACCTGGTCCACCACAAGTTCAACAAGGGGTTAGTAACTTACTCAATCATTCAAATCTAGAGCTACTAACTACCCTTTTACAGAAATAGTTACAATCCAACAGTACTCCATACCACAGACTCCAGAAACATTTCAACAAATAGCCTATGGCCATTTCTTAGTTCCATTTACTTTAGTGATTCACTAAAACCAATCACTTTCCTTTCTCAAACAAACCAAGGCCTAGAAATGACCTTCAATCATAAGCGGGGAACTTAGTCCTTATGCATATCCACAACCCTGCCAAGGTCAAACACCAACCCTAAGTACCAGGTCACACACTATGCACCCCATGCACCCCATGCCATATCTTAACCAATCTCCTAAGGTCTCGCTATCCGTCCTTGTCCCACTTAATCCTCTCTATTACTCCAGTCCTCAACCAACTTTGGTTTCAGCTGACCTTGCTTTGATACCAAGCAAAGCGGGGTTGTCATGCCCCGAACTCGTATAGCACGCGAACATTCCTGCAAGCAAACAACACATCTCTCGTGGTCCCAAGATCCACAAGCTTGTCGAGAGATAATTTATATATTAAGCATGCGGAAGCGGTACTCGAACAAATCCTAGTACGAAATATAAGTTAAATGGGACCTAGATAGCATAATAACTGTCATACATCATAACATACTATTCATACAAATACCGACTACTACAATCCGCTAGGCAAGGGGCGACGGGGTAAGCACATAAAAAAAAAAAAGAAGGTGTGACCATCATCAACATCCAAAATAGCCATGGACGGGGGTCACCATCGCAAGATCGAGCCGATAAACTAGGACACCTAAGATGAGTTGCTGGAGTCCCCTATACCTCTGCATCCTCTGTCGTTTCATACTCCGAGGAGGTCTCTGACTGGACTTCGATGGAATCCTCCATGGTCGCCTCATGTGATGGCTCCGCCAGATCCTCCTCGGTAGCCTCTACGACAATCACCTCGTTCTCAGTGAACTCCAAGGTTGGGGTCTTCTCTAGTTCATTTCTAGACCCAACTACAGAACCCTCTGGCAACTCTTGCTCCCCGGTGGTCTGGCACCAATCCGGGATAACTCCCTAGGGTACCTCGTGGGGCTTCAGCTGCCCAATCGACTCGTCTCCGACCTTTTTAAACCATGCCTCGAACCTATGAGGCTTCCAATCCGGGCTACCCACGTCAACCCATACAACCATATATTTTCTCACATAAATGTTCCCTTGTCTATCCGGGAACTCGTTAAAATATGCCGTCATCTCCTTGGGATCCCCAAAACAAATAGGTCACATAGCTACGGCCTAAGATCTATAAAAATAGGGGTCGCCAAAGGGGTGAGATACACATCTTCGCAAAAGAGTCCTAACCCTAGGTCAGGCTGACCGTCCACTCAGGCAGTCATCTATCCCAAAGTTTTAAACTCACTATCACACAAGCGCATACAAATAAAGATAGTGACACACAGATGATGGGCATGCAACTATGACACCATGTCACACTCAGATGATTATGCACACCTCATCCAGCCATTTCACCACAACCTCCTCTTCCTGCCTGCCTCATTCTCCAGCCCGCGATTAGATCGCATTAGGCTCAGTCCGCGTAAACGCATCAGACTGTTATTGGCAACCCGCGTAAACGCATCAGGTTCTAATGAATCTCCAGGCCCATATCAACACCTCATACCTCCGTCCCGCGAATAATTCGCATCAGGACTGTGGCCATCTCAACCCCGCGATTATATCGCATCAAGGCGCCACACAACATCAGCTCCACCCCGCGATTACATCACATCAGGGTATCCATCTCCCGCCCCACATCTCATATGTCATAGGGCCTCGCCATGTTATTCTCACGCCATGATTTTCAATTCATTTTCCATACATGTTGACATGTGCAATTCAGGCACAATTCAAAGACTCATGGCATGCAAGGCAATCAATGACATTCAACATGGCAAATGATTTAAACACAAACAATAACACACATAACTCTCCTATAACCACTTAGGATATATCAAGAACTATCCTTTGGAAAAATTCTCATAAATCAATCAAACTAAACCTCGACTCACCCAATTGAGTCCAATCTTCCTATCCTAAGTTTAGGATTCCCTTACCTTGCGTTTGATAATACAATTTCTCTTCTTGAGTCCTCAATGATTCGGCCTCCTAAGGTTCAAGGTCGAACTTGCCACGCAACCTAGGAATTTCAATCAATTCATCAATTTTCTTTGTCCAATTCCTCAATCCATGAATCACAATCCTCCATAACCTAACCCTCATCAACTTAGCATGTCTTACTCATCAATTTGAGACTCAAAACCCAACGCCAACAGCCCCCACATATTCGGTTTGCTCGAAACCGAACCGATCCTTCTCGGTTCCGTGCAAATCGGACACAATCGGTCCTCAATCTCCTCTATATCCATCATTTAATCATCATCCTACCTCTTAACATATCTATCTAAGGGTTTATGAGGCTCACCGTGAGTTTGAGGTCGAACGTCGCCGGTTCCTCCAAAGTTAGTACCAGCAGTTTTCTATGTAAAGTTTACAAGACCGATTCGTGGTCAAAACTTCTTCAAATCACTCCCAAATTATTACTACAGATTCATACAGATGTCCTCTAGACCTCCATAAAATTTGACCTCAAAAATCCATCATTTCAACCTCCAAAAGGGTTAGAAACCGAACCTACCTCAGATTGGGTCAGATTCTGTCGGCTTCCGGGAAAACGCTTGGCCGGAGCTCCTCGATGGTCCAAATGGCTCGATTCCATTTCGAGGAGGTCGGCAAGACGTAGAGCTAGGTCGGTATGGTAGGACGGCGGTCCGACGGCGGCCGAAAGTAGGCGTCGTGGGCGGCGAGCAGCACGGGCAGCGGCTGGTTACCGGCCAGCAGAAGGAAGAGAGAGGAAGAAGATGGTGTTCGGTGGTTGGGGGGTTCTATGGCCGGCCAAGTGAGGTGAGGAGAGAGAGAAGAAGACTATATACAACTCACTTGGTCAATGGGTGTAATGGTAGGTGAATAAAGTTGAACATGATCACCCAATGCTTGATCTTGTGACACTTGTCCACTTGTCATTCCAATTCAATCCAATGGCCCATATTCCTTCAAATTTTCGGTGGCTTTGGGGTGGGTTTAATGACCAAATTGCCCTTCTTCAAATGCATGGACAAGGCTTTAAGTTTGAGGGGCAAAAGGGTAATTTTACCCCCGACATTCGCAACGTCGTTTTCTCGCTCCAAAATTCTTCGATAGGGCGACGACAAATCTGAAAAACGTTGAATTCTTGATTCTCCATTTCGAATTTTTCTAGACTCGTTTGTGATGGTTTCCTCTATCAGACGTGGTTCCAGCCTATCCCGAACCGACGGGCGACTTTTGCGGACTTTAGGCGTATCGACCCTGTGATTCTCATCACATTTAGGGCTCGCCAATTCATGGCAGCTTTGGTTCTCATGTAATTGTGAGGGTCTACCACTAGTTCTTATGGTCTCGATCTTCACTGTCAGATTTAGGAAAATTTTGCAAATCATACGTTGGTTAAGTGGCATCACCCGCGCTCCCATCGTATGACACTCGCAAGACATTCCCTAATCGTTCTTGGATCGGCCTTTTGTGGCTCTAAAAATCTCCTCGACAATCCTTATGGTCAAAGCACCATTTCTTATCCGAATTCCCTAGGTCCACGTACCATGTCTCGCGTTAGCCTTTCCTTTTTGGTCAGTCTACTCGAATTGATCAGATTTGAGCGAGATATGACAGAAATACATCTCTAGATTCATTTCTCATTAATGAGTCTAAAATTGACTGGAAATCAGAATGTCACATATAATGTCCTATAAGATGTGATGTGAGGTGTTAATGAGAAGTATGTGAAGTGAATTGGGGTTTAGAAGTGAATTATGACAAAATTGATGCAGGAATCTCTAGATCCGTAGACTGCAAGGCTTTTACTCTTTCCTGGATTTCAAGATCAACTCTCAAGGTTGCCACTAAACTTGACAGTTGGCAAACTTCCAGTTTAAACTCAGAATCCCTCAACTCATCTAACAAGGACCATCTTTTAACCAATAAGAGAGTAATACTTGATTTTCGGCTAAGTGCATCCGCGACTCTATTTGCCTTTCCAAGATGATACAGAATCTCGCAATCATAGTCCTTGAGTAACTCCATCGATCAACGCTGTCTCACATTCAATTATTTTTGCGAAAATAGATACTTCAAACTGTGATTATTCGTATAAATCTAGAATCTTTCGCCACACAAGTAGTGTCTCCAAATCTTTAAGGCAAAGTAATAGCAGCTAATTCCAAATCATGCGTCAGATAGTTCATTTCGTGTGGTCTCAACTGTCGTGAAGCATAAGCAACTACTTTTCCATGTTGTATTAACACACACCCTAATCCTTTTAGCGAAGCATCGCTATATATCTCATAACCTCTAGGTCTAGAAGGAATAATTACACTGGTGTGGTCTTCAATCGGTGCTTAAGTTCTTGAAAACTTTTCTCACATTTGTCCGTCCATTCGAATTTCACATTCTTCTTCATTAACCTCGTCAATGGAGTAGCTATAGATGAAAACTTCTCCACGAATCGCCTATAATAACCTGCTAATCCCAGAAAACTTCTCACCTCGGTAACCGTCGTGGGTCTAGGCCATTTCATCACTGCCTCAATCTTTGAAGGATCTACTGAAATTCCTTCTCCAGAAAGCACATGACCAAGGAAAGCCACTTTATTCAATCAAAATTCGCATTTACTAAATTTGGCGTAAAGTAAATGCTCCCTCAAGGTTTGTAAAACTACCCTCAAGTGTTCCTTATGCTCATCATTACTCTTAGAATAAATGAAGATGTCATCTATAAAAATAATGATGAACCGATCTAATTACTCCTTAAATACTCGATGCATCAAATCCATGAATGCAGCAGGGGCATTAGCCAAACAAAAAAACATAACCGTAAACTCATAATGTCCATATCTCATTCTGAAAGCAGTCTTTGGTATATCCCCCTCCTTAATCCTCAACCGGTGATAACCAGTTCTCAAGTCTATTTTAGAAAACACAGACACTCTTTGCAACTGATCAAACAAATCATCTATCCTCGGCAAAGGATACTTGTTCTTGATGGTCACTTGATTTAATTGCTTGTAATCTATACACAAACGCAAAGATCCATCCTTCTTCGTCACAAACAGCACCGGCGCTCCCCATGGCAACGCGTTCGGTCTAATGAATCCTTTATTCAGTAATTCCTGCATCTGTACTTTTAATTCTTTCAGCTCAGACAAGGACATCCTATACGGTGCCTTCGAGATTGACTCCGTTCTAGGTGCCAACTCAATCAGAAACTCAATTTCTCTCTCAGGTGGTAATCCTGGCAATTCCTTAGGAAAGACATTAGGAAATTCACATACCACCGTTATACTATCCAACTTTGGTTCCTCAACCGTTGTGTCAACTACAATAGCCAAATAAGTTCGACATCCTTCGTTCAACAACTTAGTTGCCTCAAGCGACAAAACTAAAGGAATCAAGGTTCCTCCCCGACTGCCTACAAATTCTAAATTAGTGCGACCTTTTGGGTTAAAACGAATTACCCTGTTACCACAATCAACTACACCCCTTTATTTCCCCAACCAATCCATGCCAATAATCACATTGAAATCATACATAGGTAGCACAACCAAATCAATCTTTTCTTCGCTACTACCTATCATTATCGTACAGTCCGCACAAACTAGCGAGACTAGTACATTATCCTTTAATGGTGTAACATGTGACTTTCTGATTTTCCTGTCATTTCAAGACACATTCGTGAGAAAGTATCTAATGATGTATTTCAGTCGTATCTCGCTCGGATCTGATCAATCTTGAATTGACTGACCAAGAGGAAAAGGCTAACGCTAGACAAGGTACGTGGACCTAGGAAACTCGAATAGGAAAAGGCACTTTGACCATAAGAATTGTCGAGGGGACATTTAGAGCCATAAAAGGCCAATCTAAGAATGATTAAGGAATGCATTGCTAGCGTTATATGATTGGAGCGCGGGTGATGCCGCTTAACCAATATATAATTTGCAAAATTTTCCTAAATCAAACAATGACGATCGAGACCATCGGAACTAGTGATAGACCCTCGCAATTACATGACAACCAAAGTCGCCATGAATTGACGAGTCCTAATTGTGATATGAATCATAGGGTCGATACGCATAATGTCTGCAACAGCCGCCCGTTAGTTCGGGATAGGCTGGAATCGCATTGGATAGAGAAATGATTTAGAAACTAGTCTCGAAATTTGAAAATGGAGAATCAAGAATTTCAATAATACAATTGGATTGGCCATCGCCTTATCGAAGAAAATTAAAATTAGAAAAACAACGATCCGGACGTCAAGGGTAAAATTACCATTTTGCCCCTCAAGCCCTAACCTTGCCTATATGATTGGATGAGGAAATTTTGTTCATAAACCACACCCAAGGCTGCCGAAAATGGGGAGAAACCACAGCCATTGGATGATCATTGATTGACCCCTTGGACAAGTGTCAATGGATTAAGCTTTGAGTTAATAGAATCACTTTTAACCTACCATTCAACTCAAGTTGACTCTTGATAATTGAATAAACCTCTCATTCTCTCTCTCACTTGGCCAAATACCTCCTCCATTTCTGGTTTTCTTCTTCTTCCTCCTCCCTTCTTCCTTGCTGTGAAGCTCGCCACCCCATAGAATTCTACTTCCGACGTCGCTCGCTCCGACCACCATCTCCGGTGACTTTCAACCGCCGAGCTGACCACCTGTTGCTTCCTCATCCTCTTGCCGATGTTCCCCAAGTGGAAGCAAGTCATTTGACCACATGAGGAGCTCCGGCCGGCCATTTTTCCGAAAGTCGACGGGAATTGTCGCAACTGGAGGTAAGCCGCGGTTTAGGCCTCATATGACCCCGAAATCTTAGAGTTTTTCAACCAAATTTTGTGGACATCTAGGGGACACATATATTGAGCTGTGGTAAATAGTTTGGATGAATTTGACGGAGTTTTGACCCCAAATGGGTCTTGTGTTTGAAAGGCCAGAACTGACCAGTAGCAGACCCGGAGGAACCGGCGCCGTTCAAGGAATTTCCGGCGTCGCCTTGGCTTCAAATTTTTGGTGAGGCTCCCCAACCCTTAGAACTACATGTTAGCAAGTAGATTAGTGAATAAATTAAGGATTTAAGTTGGTTTAAGGGCTGATAAGTTGAGGTATACACAGAATCGAAAGTGCCCTGTTTCGGTTCTGTGCATACCGGTTCTGTGGGAGGCTGTTGGTGTTGAAATTGAGATTCAAATTCATCATTGAGAAGTGTGAGGATGTTAATTGATTGGCCCATGAAGTGTATGATTAGTGGGGTGAAGTTTTGAGCAAGAAAAAAATTGATGATTAGATGAATTTCCTTAGGTTGCGCGGCTGAGTTGTTCTTGAGCTATTGAACCGAATCCTTGGAGTGCTTGGGAAGAGATTTTTGTTGGTCTTACCGCAAGGTAAGGGGATTCTAAACCTTTGATAGGAGGATTGGACTCAATTGGATGATTTGAGTGTGAATTGATCGGTTCGTGGAAGTCATAATGTGGTTGTCTAATATATGTCTTAAAAACATATAGAGGACTTGAATGTTTGACATTGCTTGTGCTATGAATTGATTGTCACATTTGAATATCAAAATAAATTGTCTCGCATGCCATGGATGTGTCGTTCGTCGCATGAGTTGCATTCGAACGTGTGCTATGAAATAAATTGAACTTATGGCATGTCTGAGAAGTTGTGACACCCTGATACGTAAGAGACGCGGGGTTGTGTGGGGATGGATGCCCTGAGGTGCGGGGTTGAATTGAATGGCACCCTGAGGCGTACGAGACGCAAGGTTGAGAAGGCCATAGTCTTGATGCGTTGAAATCCAGGACGGAGTTGAGATGTGTCGACATAGGCCTGGAATGAGATTGAATACCTGATGCGTTTACGCGGGTTTGTCAATGAGACGGTCTAATGCGTTTACGCGGACCAAGCCTGAGGCGTTATAAACGCGGGAATGAAAGTAAGACAGACTGGAAAGGGATGTAAGGTGTAATCTGACTTGGCATAATGTGCTTGATTCTAATGATATTGTATGATACCATGATTGCATGCTTGACATTCGTGTGCTATTTCGTGCAAGTTGAATGCCTCATGTGGTTTTGTATACATTGCTCGTGATTGTAATTGCCTGAGTGGACGGTTACCTAACCTAGGGTTAGGACCCACCTTACTAAAATGTATATCTCACTCCGTTGAGGGACCCTATATTCAGATCCTAGACTGTGATCATGTGGCCAATCCGTTTTGGAGATCCGAAAGAGATGTCAGTGTATTTTAATGAGTTCCCAGACGGATAGGGGACCGTTTACGTTAGGAAGTGCACGGTCGTCTGGGTAGATGAGGGTGGTAGTAGCTGGAAGCCTCACAGGTATAAGGCATGGTTCAGGAAGGTAGGGGACGTTTCTACAGGGCCATTAAAACCCACTAAGGTACCCCGTGGGGTGATACCCAGTTGGTGCCATCCCGCTCGGGATTTAGTAGAGGACGAGGGGTCCGTCGCTGGCTCGAGGATTGATCTTAAGAGGACCGCGACCCTAGAGGACACCGATGAGGTGATTGTGATCGAGGCTACAGAGGACGATCTGGTAGAGCCATCAGCTGACGAGACGATGGAGGATACCATGGAGGTTTGCTTGGAGACCTTCTCAGAGTACGAGCCCACTGAGGAGGCTGAGGAGGAGACCGATGACTCCAGTAGTTCGACCTAGGAGTCTCTGTTCTGTTTTTTTTTTTTTTTGTCTGACATTTTGATGGTGTTCTCGAAGCCTACTTCTTTTGGGAGACTAATGGCTGTCTTTTGTGTTAGCCTTGCCACCCTAGTGGCCAGCATGTTTAGTTGTTGTGCCATGTTTGGATATTCGGAAGTTTATGTATTATTGGTACCTTCGTTACCCAAGTCCTATTTTATATTTGTAAGGAGGAGTTTTATATCATCGCTTCCTTATGCTTTCTATATGATATCTCTCTCGACTGATATTTGAATCTTGGGACCTCGAGGGATAGTTTGTGCTTGCAGGGAGTCGCACGCTCGTGCCCGTGGCGCGGGGCATGACATCCCCATTTGCTTGGTATCAGAGCAAGGTCAGCTCGATCCAAAATTGATTGAAGATTGGAGTAATAAGGAGGATTAAATTGGGGAGAGAATGGGTAGCGAGACCTTAGGAAACTGGCTAGAGTAGGGCATGAGATGCGTGGCATATGGCTTGGCACATGTGATTGGATTTTGGCTTTGATAGGGTTGTGGTAATATATGAGGATTAAGTTCCATGCTTAACGTTGAAGGTCATTTGTAGACTTTGGCCTATTAAGTGAATGAGCATGGCTTATTTTTGGTGAACCGTTGGGGTGAACGAAAGTTGAGGAATAGCCATGATCTGCGTATTGAAGAATCTGTGGAAATTGTTGTGTGGAAGGCTATTGTATTGTAACTGTTTCTATTAAGGCATAGTGTGGTAGCTCTGTACTTGGTTGAATGAATGAGTTACTAACTCCTTGATGAAATTGTGATGGACCAGGCTTAGTAGAAGCATATAAGAATGAGTAATCCGTCTAGGAGACCTGGAAGGCCTAGGAACGGAGCCTCTAGCTCAAGACCGCCTGTAGCAGAGGACCCGAGGATGTATGGAGTATTGAGGGTGCTCGAAAGGATTTGCGACCTCATCGACAGGCAGACCCAAGATAGGGATGCTGTCATAGCCCAAGCGGTAGGAGCCGTAATAGCTACCATCAACGCCAACAACGGCAACAACGGGGGCAATGGAAACAATGGCGACCACGACCAGAGCAATGAGGTGGTGAATGCCCAGGAAGAAATTGTTGTGGCCAGACAGATGGGCCACCTGGTCGAGCAGTTCATCAAGTTGAAGTCGACCCAGTTTGATGGGACTGGAGATCCTGAACTAGCACCAAGATAGATCGAGAAGCTGGAAAAGGCTTTTGGAGTGCTGAGGTGCACATATGAGGAAAAAGTGTTGCTGGCGGTGTATCAACTGGAAGGTACCGCAAATGGCTGGTGGGCTGCCACCAAGAATGGAGTTTTTCCGGAAGGAACGGCCATGAGTTGGGATGCCTTTACTACGACATTCAATGACAAGTATTTCTCGAAAATAGACCGAGAAAGGAAGCAAGTGAAGTTCTTACAGCTGCGTCAGAATCAGCTAACTGTGGACCAATATGAAGCTGAGTTCTCTAGATTATCGAGGTACGCACCCCGATCGGTAAAAGATCTCCTGGAGAAGGAGCGAAGATTTCGGGATAGACCGAGTCCTCAGCTTCGCAGCCAGATGATAGCCTTGAATCTGAGAACCTACAAGGAAATCTATGAACGAGGGCAAATGATTGAGAGGGATCTGAAGGAGAGAAATGCCACATCTAGATCGCGGTTTAATTCATTCAGAGACAATCGCCAGACGGGTAAGAGGCCAATGACTGGCAATACGTGTTTTGTCCCTCCGATAAGGAAGAACATTGTGAAGCCGCCGAACTCTATTAATTGGAACTGTCGCTTCTGTGGCAGAAGGCATGGTAATGGACCATGTCTAGCAAGAACTGGATCGTGCTTCAAGTGTGGTCAGATGGGCCACCAGATGAGGACTTGTCCGAACCAAGCTCCAGCGAATTGACTTCAAGGGCAGTGACCGCAGGCTGGACCATCAGTTGTCACTCCTCAAATCGATCAGAATCGACCCCCAACTCAGGGGAGAGTTTATGCAGTAGCTCGCAGAGAGGCAGAAGAAACGCCAAGCGTGGTCACAGGTACGGTTTATTTGTGTGACCAAGCTCTATATGGTTTGTTTGATCCTGGCGCAACACACTCATTTGTATCTGCTCGGTTTGCTGATTTGGTTGATATGAAGTTAAAATCATTAAGTGTGATTCTGCATGTGGCCACCCCGTTGAAAGATAATGTGCTGGTTTCGTTGGGCTGTGCTGACTGTAGGATCATAATTGGTGGTAGTAAGGAGAGTATTGATTTAGCTGTGTTACCCATATATGACTTTGATGTAATCATAGGAATGGACTGGTTGGGTAAACAAGGGGCAGTAGTGGATTGTGGTAGTATGATAATCCGATTCTATCCGAAAGGTCCTCCTAACTTTGAATTTGTGGGAAGTCGAGGAGGAACCTCGATTCCGTTAGTCTCGTCACTTGAAGTGACGAAGTTGATGACTGAAGGATGTCAAGCGTACTTAGTCGCAGTTGTGGACACAACTGCCAAGGAGCCTAAACTAGAAAGTATTTCGGTAGTGCGCGAGTTTCCTGGCATTTTTCCCTAGGAGTTACCAGGATTGCCATCAGAGCGAGAAATAAAGTTCTTGATTGGGTTAGCTCCCGGAACGGAGCCGATCTCGAAGGCACCCTATAAAATGTCCTTATTAGAACTAAAAGAGTTACAGGTGCAGATGCAAGAGTTACCGAATAAGGGATTTATTCGACCGAGTGCTTCACCGTGGAGAGCGCCAGTTTGTTTGTAAGGAAAAAGGATGGGTCCTTGCGTCTATAAATCAACTATAGATAGTTGAATCAAGTGACAGTGAAGAATAAGTACCCTCTGCCGAGAATTGATGATTTATTTGACCAATTGCAAGGAGTTGCGGTATTCTCTAAGATTAACCTGAGAATCGGGTATCACCAGTTGAGAATCAAGAAGGAAAACATACCTAAGACTGCTTTTAGGACAAGGTATGGTCATTATAAATTCACTGTGATGCCTTTTGGATTGACCAATGCTCCAGCCGCATTTATGGACTTGATGCATCGGGTGTTCAAGGAATTCTTGGATAGATTCGTCATAGTCTTTATCGACGATATCCTAATTTATTCAAGGAGTAACGAAGAACATGAAGAGCACCTGAGGATTGTTTTGTAGACCTTGAGGGAACACTCGCTTTATGCTAAGCTTAGTAAATGCGAGTTCTGGTTGAAAAAAGTGGCATTTCTTGGCCATGTGGTGTTTGGGGAAGGAATTGCTGTGAATCCTATGAAGATCAAAGCTATAACGAATTGGCCTAGGCCTACTACGGTCACGGAAGTCTGAAGCTTCCTAGGATTGGCAGGATATTATAGACGTTTCGTGGAGAAGTTTTCATCCATAGCTGTGCCACTGACAAGGGTGACAAAGAAAGAAACGAGGTTTTAATGGACGGATAAGTGCGAAAAGAGTTTCCAAGAACTTAAGCATCGGTTGACAACCGCACCAGTGTTGACGATTCCATTTGGACCTGGAGGCTATGAGATTTATAGTGATGCTTTACTATAGAGGCTAGGTTGTGTACTGATGCAACACAAAAGAGTGGTTGCCTACGCGTCCCGACAACTGAGACCGCATGAGATGAACTACTTGACCCATGATCTGGAATTAGCAGCAATCATCTTTGCTCTGAAAATCTGGAGACACTATCTGTGTGGCGAAAAGTTCCAGATTTACACTAACCACCAGAGCCTGAAGTATCTGTTTTCACATAAGGAACTGAATATGAGGCAGCGTCGATGGATGGAGCTGCTTAAGGATTATGATTGCGACATACTGTATCACCCTGGGAAAGCAAATCGAGTCATGGATGCACTCAGCCGAAAGTCGAGCATTGCCTATTTATTGGTGAAGGGATGGTCGTTAATCGAGGATTTGAGGGATTCTAAGTTCAGATTGGAAGTCTGTCAGTTATCCAGTTTGATGGCCACACTGAGAGTAGAACCTGAGGTCCAGGAAAGGATAAAAGCCCTCTAACATACGGACCGAGAAATTTAGAAAATCCTGGAGATGGACGCAACTAAAAGGAAATCAGAGTTCCAAGTTATAGAGGATGGAATCTTGCAATTTCGAGGACGTCCATGCGTGCCAAAGGACTAAGAGCTTAGAGAAAGGATCTTATCAGAGGCTCATAGAAGCAACTATAGTATCCACCCTGGAAGCACGAAGATATATCAGAACTTACGTCAACACTACTGGTGAAACGGGATGAAAGTTGATTTGGCAAAGTATGTGGCCAAGTGTCTGATATGCTAGTAGTTGAAGGCCCAACACTATAAGCCTGGTGGATTACTACGGCCACTAGAAATTCCCGAATGGAAGTGGGAGCACGTAACAATGGATTTTGTGATGGGACTCCCAAGGAGCCAAAGAGGTCACGATTGTATTTGGGTAATCATGGACAGGTTGACCAAGTGCGCACACTTCATTCCTATGCGAAAGGATTTCGTAATGGACAAATATGCCGAATTGTATATGTGACAGATTGTGAGACTACACGGAGTACCCGTGACAATTATGTCAGACAGAGACCCCAAGCTCACAGCGAACTTCTGGAAAAGTCTTCAGGATGCCATGGGGACTCGACTGCAATTTAGTATGGCATACCATCCACAAACAGACAGACAATCGGAGAGGACGATTCAGATGCTCGAGGACATGTTGCGAGCATGCGTAATAGATTTCGAAGGTGGATGGGAAGATCAGCTACATTTAGTGGAGTTAGCGTATAATAACAGCTATCAGCAGAGCATCCGAATGGCACCTTTTGAAGCGCTCTATGGAAGGGCTTGCAGAATACCAATTTGCTGGGACGAGGTTGGAGAAAGGAGTATCACAGACCCAGAATTGGTGGAACAATCAGTGGAAGCGGTGAAGATAATTCGGGATAGACTGAAGACGGTACAGAGTCGTCAGAAGAGTTATGCAGATAAACGGCGTAACCCTTTGGAGTTTCAAGTAGGCGATCATGTTTTCCTTAAGGTGTCGCCGATGAGAGGATTATCTCGATTTGGAAAGAAATGAAAACTAAGTCCAAGGTACGTAGGTCCATTTGAGATTCTGGAGTGGATTGGGACCTTAGCCTACAGACTTGCCTTACCGCCTAATCTATCCCAAGTGCACAACGTCTTCCATGTATCAACGCTACGGAAGTATGAACCGGACCCGACGCATGTGCTGGACTACGAGGTGATAGAAGTGGATGTCACGCCCCGAATTCGTCGAGCACACGAGCATCCCTGCAAGCAAACAACACATCTCTCGTGGTCCCAAGATCCACAATCAAGTCGAGAGATAATATATATATATATATATATCTAGCATGCGGAAGCGGTACTCAAATAAATCCTCATACAAAATATAAGTTAAGTGGGATATGGATAGCATAATAACTATCATACACCATAACGTACGGTTCGTACAAATGTCGGCTTCTATAATCCTCTAACAAAATGGGCGACGGGGTAGTACACAAAAAGAATCCCTCAAGACATCCAAAAGGACAGGGTCGAGTCGCCTCCAAAAGGCTCGGGTCAACGAACTGGAGTCCTAAGAAGAACTGCTGGAATCCTCGGTATCCTCGGCATCCTTCGTCGGCTCGTACTCGGAGAAGGTTTCGATGGGACCTCGATAGAATCCTCCATGGTCGCCTCATGAGACAGCTCTGCAAGGTCCTCCTCGGTCGCCTCCAGGACAATGACCTCATCCTCCTCCACGGTGAAGTCCAGCGTCGGGTCTTCTCTGTCCCGTTCCTAGAGCCAACTACAGACCCCTCTAGCAACTCCTACTTCCCAGCAGTCTGACACCAAGCAGGGATAACACCCTGGGGTACCTCGTGGGGCTTCAGCGACCCAATCTGCTCGTCCCCGACCTTCTTAAACCATGCCTCGAATCTATGAGGCTTCCAATCTGAGCTACCCCCGTCGACCCATACAACCGTACATTTTCTCACGTAAATGTTCCCCTGTCTATACGGGAACTAGTCAAAATACGCCGTCATCTCCTTGGGATTCCCAAAACGTATAGGCCGCATATCTAAGGCCTAGGATCTGTAAAAATAAGGGTCCTCAAAGGGGTGAGATACACATCTCAGCAAAAGAGTCCTAACCCTAGGTTAGGTCGACCGTCCAATCAGGTAGTCGTTCACCCCAATAATTCCACTCACAGGCGTATCGAGCACAAATCAATAAAACAAGAACATATAGATGACAGACATGCAACTATGACAACATGTCACACTCAGATGATAATGGACAAATCCTCTTGCCATCACACCACAACCACCTCCTCCTGCCTACCTCAATCTCCAGCCCACGATTAGATCGCATCAGGCTCGGTCCGCGTAAACACTTCAGACCGTCATCGGCAACCCGCGTAAATGCATCAGGTTCCGATGAATCTCCAGGCCAATCTCATCACCTCACACCTCTGTCCCGCTATTACTTCGTATCAGGACCGTGGCCATCTCAACCCCGCGATTAGATCGCATCAGGGTGCCACACAACATCAACTCCACCCCGCGATCTCGTAGCATCAAGGTATCCACCTCCCACCCCATGTCTCATACACCTCAGGGCCTCACCATGTCATGCTCATGCCACAATCATAACTCATGCCATGATTTTCAACTCATTTGCACACACAATGCCAAGTGCAAATTCAAGTGTAAATCGTAAATCCCGTGGCATGCAAAGCAAATCAAATGATATCCGGACAAGGCAAACGACTCAGGCATAAAAAATGTCACACACAATCATCCTATAACATCTTAGGATATAATAAGAGCTATCCCTTTGGCAAATCATCATAAACCAATCAATTCACTCTCTGACTCACCCAATTGAGTCCAATCTCCCTATCCTAAGTTTAGGATTCCCTTACCTTGCGTTTGATAACACCAAAATACTCTTCTTGAGTCCTCAACGTTCGGCCTCCTATGGTCGAATATCGAACTCGCCAAGCAACCCGCGTAAATGCATCAGGTTCCGATGAATCTCCAAGCCAATCTCATCACCTCACACCTCCGTCCCGCTATTACTTCGCATCAGGACCGTGGCCATCTCAACCCCGCGATTAGATCGCATCAAGGTGCCACACAACATCAACTCCACCCCGCGATCTCGTAGCATCAAGGTATCCACCTCCCACCCTGTGTCTCATACGCCTCAGGGCCTCACCATGTCATGCTCATGCCACAATCATAACTCATGCCATGATTTTCAACTCATTTGCACACACAATGCCAAGTGCAAATTCAAGTGTAAATCGTAAATCCTGTGGCATACAAAGCAAATCAAATGATATTCGGACAAGGGAAATGACTCAGGCATAAACAATGTCACACATAATCATCCTATAACATCTTAGGATATAATAAGAGCTATCCCTTTGGTAAATCATCATAAATCGATCAATCCCTCCGACTCACCCAATTGAGTCCAATCTCCCTATCCTAAGTTTAGGATTCCCTTGCCTTGTGTTTGATAACACCAAAATACTCTTCTTGAGTCCTCAAGATTCAGCCTCCTATGGTCCAATATTGAACTCGCCACGCAACCTAGGAATTTCAACCAATTCCAACAATTTCCAAGTTCAATTCAACCATCCATGAACCACAAGTCTCCATAACATAATCCTCATCTTCTTAACATGTATTAATCACCAATTTGAGACTCATAATCCAACGCCAACAGCCCCCACAGCCCCGGCCTTGCACAAAACCGAACCGGTTCTTCCCGGTTCTGTGTAAATCGAGCACAATCAGCCCTAAACCAACTCTAAATCCATCATTTAATCCTCATCCTACCTCTTAACATGTCTATCTAAGGGTTTGTGAGGCTCACCGTGAGTTTGAGGTCATTTGGTCGCCGGAAACCCGTCGAACGTCGCAGGATCTCCCTAGGTCAGTAACCGGCAGTTTCTATCCATAGTTCACAAGACCATTTCGGGGTCAAAACTTCTTCAAATCACTCTCAAATTTTTATCACAGATTCGTATACATGTCTACTAGACCTCCATAAAATTTGACCTCAAAACTCCAATATTTCGGTCTCCAAAAGGGGTTAGAAATCTCACCTAGCTCAGGTTGAGTCTGTTTCTGTCGGCTTTCTGGAGAATCCTTGACCGGAGCTCCTCGGTGGTCCAAATGGCTCGCTTCTTGTTCGAGAAGGTCGGTAAGACGTAGATCTAAGCTGGTGTGGTCGGTCGGCGATCAGACGGTGGCCGAAAGAGGACGTCGACGGCGCCGAACAGAGAGACCCGAGAAGGTCGCCGGCGAGCGAAACTGGAGGAAGAAGAAGGAGTGATTGGCATGAGTTCTTAGAGTGGTGGCCGACCAAATGAGTGAGGAGAGAGAGTGAGAAGACTATATTCAAGGCTCTTGGTCAATGCTTTGAATGGTAGGCTTGGCATAGTAGATTTGACCACTCTTTACACCATCCATTGACACTTGTTCCCTTGTCATTCAAACTTTGATCCAATGGCCCTCATTCACTCTCTTTTCGGCAGCTGGGGGGGTTTAATGACCAAATTTCCCTTCTTCAAATGTATGGGCAAAGTCCTAAGCTTGAGGGGTAAAAGAGTAATTTTACCCCCGACGTTCGGAAAGTCATTTTTCTCGCTCCAAAATTCTTCGATAGGTCGACGGCCAATCCGAATGTGATGTTGAAATTCTTGATTCTCCATTTTCAATTTTCAAGATTCGTTTCTGATGGTTTTCTCTATCAGACGTGGTTCCAGCCTATCCCGAACCGACGGGCGGCTTTTGTAGACATGACGCATATCGACCCCGTGACTCATATCATGTTTAGGGCTTGTCAATTCATGGCGGTTTTGGTTGTCATGTAATTATGAGGGTTTATCACTAGTTCCTATGGTCTCGATCTTCACTGTTCGATTTAGAAAAATTTTACAAATCATACGTTGGTTAAGCGGCATCACCCGCGCTCCAATTGTATGACACTCGCAAGGCATTCCCTAATCATTCTTATATCGGCCTTTTTGTGGTTCTAAATATCCCCTCGACAATCCTTATGGTCAAAGTGCCATTTCCTATCCGAGTCGCCTAGGTTCGCGTACCTCGTCTCGCGTTAGCCTTTCCCTTTTGGTCAGCCTACTCAAATTGATCAGATTTGAGCGAAATATGACTGAAACACATCGCTTGATATATATAAACTTGGGGTATACACAAGTGGATGACAGAGTGTCCTACGTGGAGAAGCCAGTTAGGATCAAGGATCGAAAGGAGCAAATTCTGAGGAATAAAACGATTCCATTAGTCAAAGTTATTTGGGAGCACCATGGAACCGAAGGCGCTACGTGGGAAAGTGAGGAAACGATGAGATGTCAATACCCCCATTTGTTTGAGTAACGAGTTTAATGTAAATTTCGGGGATGAAATTTTTGTGAGGGGGGAAAAGTTGTGACATTCTAATTTTTCTGTCATTTCAAGACTTATTCGTGAAAAAGTATCTAACGATGTATTTCAATCGTATCTCACTCGGATCTGATCAATATTGAGTTGAATGACCAAGAGGGAAAGGCTAACGCGAGACAAGGTACGTGGACCTAGGAAACAAGAATAGGAAATGGCACTTTGACCATAAGGATTGTCGAGGGGACATTTAGAGCCATAAAAGGCAGATCTAAAAATGATTAAGGAATGCATTGCTAGCGTTATATGATTGGAGCGCAGGTGATGTCGCTTAACCAATATATAATTTGCAAAATTTTCCTAAATCGAACAGTGACGATCGAGACCATCGAAACTAGTGATAGACCCTCGTAATTACATGACAATCGAAATCGTCATGAATTGATGAGCCCTAATTGTGGTATAAATCACAAGGTCGATACGCGTAATGTCTGCAAAAGCCGCCCGTCAGTTCGGGACAGGCTGGAATCGCATTGGATAGAGAAATGATTTAGAAACGAGTCTTGAAATTTGAAAATGGAGAATCAAGAATTCTGATAATACAGTTGGATTGGCCGTCGCCTTATCGAAGAAAATTAAAATTAGAAAAACGACGATCCGGACGTCGGGGGTAAAATTACCATTTTGCTCCTCAAGCCCCAACCTTGCCTATATGATTAGATGAGGGCATTTTGATCATAAACCACACCCAAGGCAGCCGAAAATGGGGAGAAACCACAACCATTGGATGAGCATTGATTGACCCCTTAGACAAGTGTTAATGGATTAAGCTTTGAGTTGATAGAATCACTTTTAACCTACCATTCAACTCAAGTTGACTCTTGATAATTGAATAAACCTCTCATTCTCTCTCTCACTTGGCTGAATACCTCATCCATTGCCGGTTTTCTTATTCTTCTTCTTCCCTTCTTCCTTGCCGTGAAGCTCGCCGCCCGATAGGATTCTTCTGCCGCCGTCGCTCGCTCCGACCGCCGTCTTCAGTGACTTCCAGCCGCCGAGCGAACCACCTGCTGCTTCCTCATCCTCTTGCCGATGTTCTCCAAGTGAAAGCGAGTCATTTGACCACCTGAGGAACTTCGGCCGGCCATTCTTCCAAAAGTGGAGGTAAGCCGCGGTTTAGGCCTCATAGGACCCCGAAATCTTGGAGTTTTTCAACCAAATTTGTGGACATCTAGGGGACACATAGATTGAGCCGTGTTAAAAAGTTTGGATGAATTTGATGGAGTTTTGACCCCAAATTGATCTTGTGTTTGAAGGACCAGAACTGACCGGTAGCAGACTCGGAGGAACCGGCGCCGTTCAAGGAATTTTCGGCGTCGCCTTGGCTTCAAATTTTCGGTGAGGCTCCCCACCCCTTAGAACTACATGTTAACTAGTAGATTAGTAAATAAATTGAGGATTTAAGTTGGTTTAAGGGCTGATAAATTGGGGTATACACAGAACCGAAAATGCCCAGTTTCGGTTCTGTGCATACCGGTTCTGTGGGAGGCTGTTGGTGTTGAAATTAAGCTTCAAATTCATCATTGAGAAGTGTGAGGATGTTAATTGATTGGCCCATGAGGTGTATGATTAGTGGGGTGAAGTTTTGAGTAAGAAAAAATATGATGATTAGATGAATTTCCTTAGGTTGCGCGGCTGAGTTGTTCTTGAGCTATTGAACCGAATCCTTGGAGTGCTTGGGAAGAGATTTTTGTTGGTCTTAGCACAAGATAAGGGGATTTGATAGGAGGATTGGACTCAATTGGATGATTTGAGTGCGAATTGATCGGTTCTTGGAAGTCATAATGTGGTTGTCTAATGTATGTCTTAGAAACATATAGAGGACTTGAATGTTTGACATTGGTTGTGCTATGAATTGATTGTCACATTTGAATATCAAAATAAATTATCTCGCATGCCATGGATGTGTTGTTCGTCGCATGAGTTGCATTCGAACGTGTGCTGTGAAATAAATTGAACTTATGGCATGTCTGAGAAGTTGTGACACCCTAATGCGCAAGAGACACGGGGTTGTGTGGGGATGGATGCCCTAAGGCGCTAAGGCGCAGGGTTGAATTGAATGGCACCCTGAGGCGTACGAGACGCGGGGTTGAGAAAGCCATAGTCCTGATGCATTGAAATGCGGGACGGAGTTGAGATGTGTCGACACATGCCTGGAATGAGATTGAAAACCTAATGCCTTTACGCGGGTTTGTCAATGAGACGGTCCGATGCATTTACGCAGACCGAGCTTGAGGCGTTATAAACGCGAGCATGAAAGTGAGGCAGATTGGAAAGGGATGGAAGGTGTAATCTGACTTGGCATAATGTGCTTGATTCTAATGATATTGTATGATGCCATCATTGCATGCTTGACATCCGTGTGCTATTTCGTGCAAGTTGAATGCCTTATGTGGTTTTGTATAAATTGCTTGTGATTGTAATTACCTGAGTGGACGGTCAGCCTAACCTAGGGTTAGGACCTACCTTACAAAGATGTATATCTCACCCCATTGAAGGACCTTATTTCAGATCCTAGACCGTGATCATGTGGCCAATCCGTTTTGGAAATCCGAAAGAGACGTTAGTGTATTTTGATGAGTTCTCAGACGAACAGAGGACTGTTTACGTTAGGAAGTGCACGGTTATCTGGGTAGATGAGGGTGGTAGTAACTAGAAGCCTCACAGGTACGAGGCATGGTTCAGGAAGGTAGGGGACGTTTCCACAGGGCCACTGAAGCCCACTGAGGTACCCTGTAGGGTGATACCCAGTTGGTGCCTTCCCGCTCGGGATTCAGTGGAGGCCGAGGGGTCCATCGCTGGCTCGAGGATTGGTCATGAGAGGACCCCGACCCTAGAGGACACCGATGAGGTGATAGTGATCGAGGCTACCGAGGATGATCTGGTGGAGCCATCAGCTGACGAGACGATGGAGGACACCGTAGAGGTTTGCTCAGAGACCTTCTCAGAGTACGAGCCCACTGAGGAAGCTAAGGAGGAGACCGATGACTCCAGTAGTTCGACCTAGGAGTCTCTGTTCTATTTATTATTTTTTTTTGGTCTGACATTTTGATGGTGTTCTTGAAACCTACTTCTTTTGGGAGACTGATGCCTGTCTTTTGTGTTAGCCTTGCCACCCTAGTGGCCAGCATGTTTAGTTGTCGTGCCATGTTTGGATACTCGGAAGTTTATGTATTATTGGTACCTTCGTTACCCTAGTCCCATTTTATATTTGTACGGAGGAGTTTTATATCGTCGCTTCCGCGTGCTTTTTATATGATATCTCTCTCGACTTATATTTGAATCCTGGGACCCCGAGAGATAGTTTGTGCTTGCAGGGAGTCGCGCACTCGTGCCCGGGGTGCGAGGCGTGACATAGCGACACGCAATAACGCATTCAATGGTTTCAATTCTATTCCCACCAGATCAGCAATCTGAGCAGATATAAAGGAATGCGAAGTGCTAGGATCAAACAAGGCATGGGCAACTTGGTCGCACAAATAAATTGTACCTGTGACCACGTCAGGCGCTTCCTCCATCTCTCTACGTGTCACAGCGTAACCCTTCCTTAAGCTGGCAGTCGATTTTGATCATTTTGTGAAATCACAGCCGGTGGTCCAACTTGTGGTAGTTGTCGTTGTGCTCTGGGTCCCGAGGCTTGATTAGGACAATTCTTTATCCGGTGGCCCGTTTGACCACATCTATAACGTGCTTTCATCCTAGTAGGACAAGGATTACTTCCTTGCCTCCTCCCACAAATACGACAATACCAGTTCAACTAGTTCAGCGGTTTTCCAATGTTTCCTTGAATAGGAGGAACAAATCGTCGGTTGTTCCCCATCGGCCTTTTTCCCAACTGCCGATTATCTCTCAGAGGTGTAAACTGCGATCCAGACACAATGCCTCTTTCTCTAATATCCCTTTCAATCATTTGGCTCCTCTCATAAATCTCCATGTATGTCCTCAAATTCATAGTTATTATTCTGCTGCGAATTTTTGGTCTTAGACCATCTCGAAATCGTTGTGCTTTCTCAAGCGGATCCTCAACTGACCTTGGTGCATACCTCGACAGTCTTGCGAACTCAGCTTCATACTGATCTACTGTCAGCTGATTTTGTCGCAACTGCAAAAATTCCACTCGCTTTCTTTCACGTGCCGTCTCATAAAAGTACTTGTCATTGAAAGCAGCAGTGAAAGTAGTTGTGAAGGCAGCTCAAGTCAAAGCTGTACCTTCAGGAAATACTTCCTCCTTCGAGGCACTCCACCAATTGTGTGCAGTTCCCTCTAGCTAATACACAACTAGCAACACTTTCTCTTCATCAGTGTATCTCAGCACTCCAAAAGCTTTTTCGAATTCTCAATCCACCTTGATGCCAACTCAGGATCTCCAGTGCCATCGAACTTGGTCGGTTTCAGTTTAATAAACTGCTCAACCAACTGACCCATCGGTCTATTAGCATTAACGTCGCCTTGTGCATTCCCAGCTTTAGCACCCTGGGCATTATTTCCATTTGCCATATTTACAGCTGCCACTACAGCTTTAGTAACCTGAGCTATAATCTACACTCTATCTTCCGCTTGCCTAAGAACTACAGCTGCTCTATCTTTAGATTCCTTTCCCATAAGCTCTCTAATTTGTTTTAAGGCCCTTAGGACTCCTTCCATTCTTGGGTCCTTTGCCACTGGAGCTCTCGAATTAGAAGCTCCGCTTATCGGCCTTCCAGGTCTATTGCTCATACTTGCTCAACTTAGCTTACCTGAGTCACTATAATTCCACCACGGAATCAAAGACATAATTCACTTACTTGAATCTCAATACTTCTATGCTACTCAACAAAGTAGCAATCATAAAATAACAGCCAATCACTCAGGCATTCTCATGAACATGTTAATCTTGAATACAAACCTATACCTCATGTAACTTTCAAAGGTAACAATTCGCTCATTAAACCAGCATCCACAACAACATGATATATGTAGAGCTTGACCCTTCATTGGTTACCCACAACCATGCTATTTCACGATGCCAATCACATGAGCCAATCATATGCCATGCATTCATGCTTGACTCTAACAATTCCCCCTAGGTCTCACTACCCCAGTCATCTAAATTCCTTTACTCCTTATTACTCCAATCCTCAATCGACTATAATATTGGTAACGTGCTCTAATACCTCTTCAAATGGGGATGTAACGCCCCGCGTCCCTTGGAGCTCGTCACATCCACCTCAGGCCAATAATTACCCAAGAATCTCACATAGCCTAGTATGATATGAAATGCACATACGAAAGACGAGATAACATCACCGTACAATCATAAAAAAAAAAAAAGGAAAAATTGAAAGTACTCAAAAGCACACCTATTTATACATCCCGCAAACATTCGATACACATAACAGAAGGGAAAAGCCAAAAAGATAATGCCGCACACTTGGGTAGGAAAAAGGAACTAAGGCCTATGGTTCAAAGGTTACTGCTACACCTTTTTCCAGGGCCTAAAATCAAAATAGTTCCTAATTCACCTAACATCTTTAACTGGATTTCTCAGAAGAGCAGCTTGAGTCGTCCTTTCCATCATACTCCTCATCATCTGGATTGTAATCAGAAAAGTCTCGGATGGTCCATCTTCAAAAGATTCTTCAATGTCTTCTTCAGTTTCTGCTTTCTCGGCTTCTGCTTCGTCATCCTCGTCAGTAGCCTCGATCGCATCAGTAGAAATCTCTATGTAATTCATGTACTCCTCAGAAGGCAGTGGAGACTTCGACCTTTCAGGTATGTTCCTCGAGCCTCCCACTGACGTTGGATTCTCCACTTCTATTTCAGGCCGGGACGAATGACACCAATTCGAAACCACCTCCGAAGGAACGTCTTCAGGCAGTAGAGGTCCCATCAATCTACTGTTGACTAGGCGGCAGAACCATGCTTCAAAATGGTGGGCAACTCCAGTTTTCCCTCATCTACACAGACAGTTGTGCATTTCCATATGTACACTATACCCTTCCTAGCAAGGAATTCATCAAAAAGGGCGGTCATCTCCTTTGGATGGCCTAGTCAGATTAGCAGCATGGCTAAGGCTTGGGGTCTGAAAATAGTGTCCCACTACGGGGTGAGATTAACATCTCAGAAAGTGAAGCCTAAACCTATACCTCAACACTAGTCCCCCCAAACCATCCCATATAAATGTCATCAAAATGCAGACAACCAATCATGCAATGGCACAAAGCATCGAGGAATTACATATATCAATCACTTAAGCATGGACATAATACAGTTGACCACATATAACCTCAGGGTTCAAGCTTGATGCATATATAACATATAAATCAATGCACACATGTCACAGCTTTCACAATTTCTCACTGCCTCGGCTCTCAGCCGCAATCTGTTTCTCTGGCACTTTTTCCATTTGACATCACCAGGGCTACAGGCCAATCGATGTCCTCGTACCACTAGGGCCACAGGCCAATCGGTACGATCAAGGTTCACAGCCATTCAATACCACCAGGGTCACAGACCAATCGACATTCTCATTCTTATCCGAGTTCATCATCCTCCGATACCACTAGGGTCACAGACCAATCGGTATCCTCAACACCTTTCTCATTGAGTTCACAATGCCATCACAACACGCACAATTCAATTCATAAAAAGTTATCAGTAATTCAATTCATTCAATAAAACGTCTAGCAATGTCCTAGCATTAAGGTAAAGGTTTAGGAACAACTTACCTTAGTCAATTAGCACAATATCACACCAAGCAACTCTCCTCAATGCCACAAATATATAATCCCCTTGAATTCTTCGTCAACCTAAAAAGATTCACCAATCTTGAATCAAAAACCATGGAATGCTCACTTCCATTAACTTAATCTGTCCTTAGCCATACCATTGGCAATTCATGACACCTTATTAATCAAATAATGCATAATAACACTCCCACAAATCCTCAATGGGTTCGATTCACACTGCGACACCCAAGGCAAACTCAACTTAAAGGTTTAAGCATCCAATTTGACCATAATTCACGTCTAAACCTCAATTCACTTCTCACACTTCCCATTGACACCTCACATTATAACATATTAGACATTATAAGTCAATTGAAGTCCAAATGTTCCTCATTCAGCCCCCCAACAAAACCAGCCAGCATGTATTCATCCTCAAAATAGAATCGATTTTGGGTTCTAACCGCTAAATTGAGCCATACTTCAATCCCAAGCCTAACTCTTTACACAAATAACGTACCAAGACCTTCATTTACATGTTTAGAAGGCTCACCAAGAGATTTGTAGTGAAACCACACTCCAAGGACCTCGAAACAGCCCGGCTTCCTCAAGATCAGAATCTATCCAAATTTCATCATCAACGTTCAGCCATAAAAATCTAATTTAACACCATTAAACTTGCAGCCACAGACCATCCAACCTTAGTTCTTGATGTCATGAAGGTCTCCTAAAATATTTGAGGTCAATCAGAGTCTCTAAGAGGTAGAACAAAGACCTTACCTTAGCTCACGCGATTTCTGTTCGGTTTTGGTCTAAGGGCTGGTCGAGAAAAATCACTGAACGAAACCTCGAGCTACCACTTGAAACTTGTTAAGGACACATCGAGCTTGCTCCTGGTGGTCGAAGCAGGACCAGGCGGTGCCGAAAAGTGGCTGACGATCAAACTGAACAAAGGGACAGAAACCTATCTTATGGGCAGTTTTACGGTGAACAGCAAAATTAAGAGAAAATGCAAGGGAAATTGGTAGATGATTATACACGGCTGAAGAGAGTCTTTGGCAAATTGTTTCACACAAATTATTGGCTTGAAATTGATTAGACTTGATTTGGTGGGTAATAAATGCTTAGGGTCTCCATTAGTTTACATGTGGCATGTGTCAAATAATGCAATTCCAAGTTTTGACTCATCTTTGACTCTTGCATATCAATTTTCGGCAGCCTATGGGGAAAGAATAGAATGACCATTTTGTCCTTCTTGCATTCATAAGGCAAAGCAAATGGTCAAGGGGCAAAATGATAATTTTGCACTTTCAGTCCAAACTTCGCTTTCCAATTTGAAATTACCATTTGGCGAGATGACGTCAAATTCTTGTCTAGAATTGGAATTCTCTATTTCCAATTGCCAATTTTGAGCTTCCATTTTATGATCATTCGTCCGTCGATCGCAACTCTAGTTTGTCTCAAACTAACGTGCAGCTTTTGTAGACGTTACGCGTATCGACTTTGTGATTCTCATCACACTTAGGAAAACTCAAGTTATGACGGCTTTGGTTGTCATTTAATTGCGAGAGTTCATCGCTAGTTCCGATGGCTTCGATCGTCACGATTTGATTTGGAAAAATTTGCAAATTATACATTAGTTAAGCAGCATCACCCGCGATCCAATCGTCTAACGCTAGCCTTGTATTCCTTAATCGTTATTTGTTCGGCCTTAATTGATTCTAAATGTTCCATCAACAACCCTTATGATCAAAATGTCATTTCCTTTTCCGAATTTCTTAGGTCCACGTACCTTATCATGCGTTAGCCTTTCCCATTTTGTCACGCCTCGCGCCCCGGGCACGAGCATGCGACTCCCTGCAAGCAAACCAAATATCTCTTATGGTCCCAAGATCCATACATAAGTCAAGATACATATAATATACATAGCACACGGAAGCGACGCAATAAAACTCCTCCGTACAAAATAGAATGGGACCTGGATAGCATAAATACTGTCATACCTAATATCCATAAGTTCGTACAGACACATGGCCACTAAATTCGCTAAAATAAGGGGTGATGGGGTAAGTACACAAAAGGATCCATCATCAACATACAACAAGAGACAGGGTCAGGATCGCTATCAAAAGATCAACTAGCAAGATGGGAGCCCCTAAGACGAACTGCTGGAGTCGTCGGTTTCCTCTGCGTCCTCCATGGGCTCGTACTCTGAAAAGGTCTCGGAGCGAACCTCTATGGTATCCTCCATGGTCACTTCAGCAGACGGCTCCACGAGATCCTCCTCAGTCGCCTCGACCACTATGACCTCTTCCTCCATGTCCTCCAAGGTCGGGGTCCTCTCCGGTCCATTCCTCGAGGCGACAACCGACCCCTCAGCCTGGTCTAAGTCCCGGGCGGGGTGACACCAACTAGGGATCACTCCTTGGGGCACCTCATTGGGTTTCAGCGGCCCAATAGACATGTAACATTTTGATTTTCCTGTCATTTCCGGACTCATTAATGAGAATTGTATCTAACGATGCATTTCAGTTGTATCTCGCTCGGATTTGATCAATCTCGAGTTGACTAACCAAGAGGGAAAGGCTAACGCGAGACAAGGTACGTGGACCTAGGGAATTCGAATAAGAAATGACGCTATGACCATAAGGATTATCGAGGATACATTTAGAGCCATAAAAGACCGATCTGAGAACGATTGAGGAATGCATTGCTAGTGTTATATGATTGGAGCGCGGGTGACGCCGCTTAACCAATATATATAATTTGCAAAATTTTCCTAAATCGAGCAGTGACGATCGATACCATCGAAACTAGTGATAGACCCTCACAATTACATGACAACCAAAGTCGCCATGAATTGACGAGCCCTAATTGTGATATGAGTCAAAGGGTTTATACGCGTAACGATTGCAAAAGCCGTCCGTCAGTTCGGGATAGGCTGGAATCGCATTAGATGGAAAAATGATTCAGAAACGAGTCTTGAAATTAGAAAATGGAGAATAAAAAATTCCAACATCATAATTGGATTGGCCGTCGCCTTAATGAAGAAAATTGAAATTCAAAAAACGACGCTCCGGACGTCGGAGGTAAAATTACCATTTTGACCCTCAAGCCTTACCTTTTCCTTAATAATTGGAAACGGGCATTTTGGTCATTGAAGCCTCATTATAGCTGCTGAAAATTGAAGAAAATGAGGAGGCTGAGGTAGGCGACGTTTCTGACCTCTTAGGACCTCGAAACGTTGGAGTCTTGCGACCAAATTTTGTGAAGGTCTAGGGGACTCGTATAATGATCTGTGGTAAAATGTTGCGATTTATTTGGTGAAGTTTTGACTGCAAATGGGTCTTGTGATTGTTGGACAGAAACTGCCAATTTGTAATCTTGAAGGAACCGGCGACTTTCGAAGGAATTTCGGCGACGACACGGCCCCAAATCTTCGGTGAGCCTCTTAGACCCTTAGATAGACATGTTAGCAAGTGGTTAGTGATTAAATGGTGGAATTGGAGTAGGTTAAGGGCTGGATATGCTCGGTCACAGAATCGAACATAGCCCGATTCGATTCTGTGCAAACCGGTTCTGTGGAGGATGTTGGCTATTGGTTTTGAGCCTCAAATTCATCAATGGGACATGCTAGGATGTTGAGGAATGTGTTAATGAGGTTGACGACTCATGGATTGGTGAATTGGACAAGAGAAATTGACAATTGGTTGGAATTCCATAGGTTGCGCGATGAGTTTGCTCTTGGAACATTGGATCGAATTGTTGAGGGCTTAAGGAGAGGATTTTTCTTATGGCATCAAGTTTAAGGTAAGGGAACCCTAAACCTACGATTGGAAGATTAGACTCGATTGGGCGAGTCGAGTAAATTTTGGGTGATTCTTGAAAGGTTTTTATGAGATTGTTCCTTGTACGTCTTAGGACAGTATAGAGGATTGCATGTGTGCTAATATTCCTGCTTAGAATTGGCTACCTTGTTTGCACATTGATTGAATCGTCTTGCATGCCATGGATGCATTGTTTATGCATGAGTTGCACTCGGCCTTGTGTGCATGATTTGTGATTGTGGTATAACGGAGACGAGGCGAGACCTTGATGCGTATGAGACACGGGATGGTGTGATGGTTACCCTGAGGCGCTGAGGCGCGGGGTTGGAGTTGTGTGGCACCCTGATGCGAATGAGACGAGGGATTGAGATGACCACGGTCCTGATGCGTTTACGTGGGACGGAGATGTGACGTGTCGACACTAGCCTGGAGTACATTGAAACCTGATGCGTTTACGCGGGTTGTCAATGACGGTCTGATGTGTTTACGCGGACCGAGCCTGATGCGTACTAAACGCGGGCATAAGAATGAGGCAGGCGTGAAGGGTGGAAGTGGTGATGTGGCATGGCGAGGTGTGCATGATTATCTGAATGTGTGATGATGCCATGATTGCATGCCTGACATTTGTGTGTTGTCTCGATAACTGATTGTCTCGCATGTTATTTGTATAAAATGCTATTTTTTATGACTGCCTGAGTGGACGGTGGGCCTAACCTAGGGTTAGGACCCACCTTACTGAGATGTGAATCTCACCCCGTTGGGGACTCTTGTTTTTACAGATCCTAGGTCTTGACGATGTGGCCTATACATTTTGGAGACCCCAAGGAAATGACCGTTTATTTTGATGAGTTCCCTGGTGGCCAGGGAACTATTTATGTAAGGAAGTGTACTGTGATTTGGGTAGACGAGGGTAGTACTAGTTGGAAGCCTCACAGATATGAGGCCTGGTTCCAAAAGGTCGGGGATGTGTCTACTAGGTTGCTGAAGCCTAATGAGGTACCCTAGGGAGTAATCCCTGATTGGTGCCACCCCGCCCGGGACTTAGACCAGGCTGAGGGGTCAGTTGCCGGTTCGAGGAATGGACAGGAGAGGACCCTGACCTTAGAGGACACGGAGGAGGAGGTTATCGTGGTCGAGGCGACTGAGGAGGATCTCGTGGAGCCATCTACTGAGGAGACTATGGAGGATACCATAGAGGTTCGCTCTGAGACCTTTTCGAAGTACGAGCCCATGGAGGACGTAGAGGAGACAGGGGACTCCAGCAGATCGTCTTAGGAGTTCCCAGCTTGTCAGTCGATCTTTTGGTGGCGACCCTGACCCTGACCCTATTTAAGAGTTGGTTGTTGATGATGGATCCCTTTTGTGTACTTACCCCATTCCCCATGTTAGCGGATTTAGTAGCTCTGTATCTGTATGAACAGATGGATATCATGTATGATAGTATTTGCGCTATCCAGGTCCCACTTCATATTTTGTACGGAGGACTTATTTCATTATTGCTTCCGCGTGCTTTGTATATGATACGTCTCTCGACATATGTGTGGATCTTGGAACCACTAGAGATATTTAGTTTGCTTGTAGGGAGTCGCGTGGTCATGCCTGAGGGCGCGGGGCGTGACATATCCATTTGCTTGGTATCAAAGCAAGGTCAGCTCGATCCAAAGTTGGTTGAGAATTGGAGTGATGAGGAGGATTAAGTTAGGACAAGGACGGGTAGCGAGACCATAGGAAACTAGATAGGATAAGACACGGGTTGCATGGTCTATGACTTGGCGAATGTGATTGGCATTTGGCCTTGGCAGGATCGTGGTGATATTAGATAATGAAGTTCCATGCTTAGTGTTGAAAGTCATTTCTGAATTTTGGCCTATTAAGTGAATGAGCATGGCTAGTTTTAGTGAACTGTTGGAGTGACGGAATTGAGGAATAGCCATGAACTGCTTATTGAGGTGCCTTTGGAATTTGTTGTATAGAAGGTCGTTATGTTATGACCATTCCTATTAAGGCATAGTTTAGCAGCACTGAAATTGGTTGAATGAATGAGTTACTAACTCTTTGATGAAATTGTGGTGGTCCAGGCTCAGTAGAAGCGTATAAGAATGAGTAATCCGTCTAGGAGACCTGGAGGCCTAGGAGCGGAGCCTCTAGCTCAAGGCCGCCTGTAGCAGAGGACCCGAGCATGGACGGAGTATTGAGAGCGCTCGAAAGGATTGGCGACCTCATCGACAGGCAGACCCAAGATAGGGATGCTACCATAGCCCAAGCGATAGGAGCTGCAATAGCTGCCGTCAATGCCAACAATGGCAACAACGGGGGCAATGGAAACAATGGCGATCACGACCAGAGCAATGAGGCAGTGAATGCCCAGGAAAAAATTGTTGTGGCCAGACAGATGGGTCAACTGGTCGAGCAGTTCATCAAGTTGAAGCCGACCCAATTTGATGAGACTGGAGATCCCGAACTAGCACCGAGGTGGATCGAGAAGCTGGAAAAGGCTTTTGGGGTGCTGAGGTGCACAGATGAGGAAAAGGTGCTACTGGCGATGTATCAACTGGAAGGTACCGTAAATGACTGGTAGACTGCCACCAAGAATGGATTTTTTCGAAAGGAATGGCCATAACCTGAAATGCCTTTACTACGGCATTCAATGACAAGTATTTCTCGAAAACGACTAGGAAAAAGAAGCAGGTAAAATTCTTACAACTGCGTCAGAACCAGCTGACTGTAGACCAATATGAGGCCGAGTTCTCTAGATTATCAAGGTACGCACCTCGATCTGTAAAGGATGCTCAGGAGAAAGCACGAAGATTTAGGGACGGTTTGAGGCCTAAGCTCCGTAGTCAAATGATTGCTCTAAACCTGAGGACTTATAAGGAGATCTATGAGAGGGGCCAGATAATTGAAAGGGACTTGAAAGAGAGGAATACCACAACTGGATCGCGATTTACCCCGTTTAGAGACAACCGCCAGATGGGCAAGAGACCGATGGCGGCCAATAGGCGTTTTGTGCCTCCAGTAATGAAAAATATCGTGAAGCAGCCAAATCCCACAAACTGGAGCTGCCGCCTTTGTGGCAGAAGGCATGGAAATGGGCTATGCCCAATAAGGACTAGAGCTTACTTTAAGTGTGGTCAGCTAGGCCACCAGATGAGGACGTGCCCAAATCAAGCTCCTGGGAGTCGACCTCAAGGACAGAGACCGCAAGTTGGACTGTCGACTGCCACTCCCCAAATCGAGCAGAATTGACTACCGGCTCAGGGAAGAGTATATGCAGTAGCCCGCAGAGAGGCGGAGGAAGCATCAGGTGTGGTCATAGGTACGATTTACTTGTGTGACCAAGCTGCATATGTATTGTTTGATCCTGGTGCCACGTATTCGTTTGTATCTGCTCAATTTGCTGATTTGGTTGATATGAAGTTAAAACCGTTGAGTATGATTCTACATGTTACCACCCCGTTGAAAGATAATGTGCTGGTTTCATTGGGCTGTGCTGACTGTAGGATCGTAATTGGTGGAAGTAAGGAGAGTATTGATTTAGCTGTGTTGCCCATGTATGATTTCGACGTGATCATAGGAATGGATTGGTTGGGTAAGCGAAGGGCGATAGTTGATTGTAGTAGTAAGATAATCTGATTCTATTCGGAAAGCCGTCCGAGTTTTGAATTTGTGGGAAGTCAAGGAGGAACCTCGATTCCTTTAGTCTCGTCTCTTGAAGTGACGAAGTTGATGACTGAAGGATGTCAGGCGTACTTAGTCGTAGTTATGGACACGACTGCCGAGAAGCCTAAACTAGAAAGTATTTCGGTAGTGCGTGAGTTTCCTAACATTTTTCCCCAGGAGTTACCAGGGTTGCCACTAGAGCGAGAAATAGAGTTCGTGATTGAGTTAGCTCCCGGAACGGAGCCGATCTCGAGGGCACCCTATAGAATGTCTCTATAAGAACTGAAAGAGTTAAAGGTGCAGATGCAAGAATTACTGGATAAGGGATTTATCTGATCGAGTGCTTCACCGTGGGGAGCGCCGGTGTTGTTTGTAAGGAAAAAGGATTGGTCCTTGCATCTATGCATCGATTATAGACAGTTGAACCAAGTGACAGTAAAGAATAAGTACCCGCTGCCATGAATTGACGACTTATTTGATCAGTTGCAAGGAGCTGTGATATTCTCAAAGATTGACCTGAGAACCGGGTATCACCAGTTGAGGATTAAGAGAGAAAACATACCCAAGATCACTTTTAGGACAAGGTATGGTCACTACGAATTCACTGTGATGCCTTTTGGATTGACCAATGCTCCTGCCGCATTTATGGATTTGATGCATCGGATGTTTAAGGAATTCTTGGATAGATTCGTCATAGTCTTTATTGATGATATCCTAATTTACTAAAGGAGTAACGAGGAACAAGAAGAGCACCTGAGGATGGTTTTGCAGACCCTGAGGGAGCACTCGCTTTACGCTAAGTTTAGCAAATGCGAGTTTTGGTTGAGTAAAGAGGCATTTCTTGGCCATGTGGTGTCTAGAGAAGGAATTGCTATGGATCCTGCGAAGATTGATGCTGTAACGAATTGGCCTAGACCTACTACAGTCACAGAAGTCCGAAGTTTCTTAGGATTGGCGGGATATTACAGACATTTCGTGGAGAAGTTTTCATCCGTAGCTATTCCACTGACAAGATTGACAAAGAAAGAAATGAGGTTTGAATGGATGGATAAGTGCGAAAGGAGTTTCCATGAGCTCAAGCATCGATTGACAACCGCACCGGTATTGACGATCCCATCAGAACTTGGAGGCTATGAGATATATAGCGATGCTTCACTAAAGGGACTAGGCTGTGTGCTAATGCAACATGGAAGAGTAGTGGCCTACGCGTCCCGACAATTGAGACCGCATGAGGTGAACTATCCAACTCACGATTTGGAGTTAGCAGTGATCATCTTTGCTTTGAAAATTTGGAGACATTATTTGTGGGGCGAAAAGTTTTAGATTTACACTGACCACCAGAGCCTAAAGTATCTGTTTTCACATAATGAACTGAATATGAGACAACGCCGATGGATGGAGCTGCTTAAGGATTATGATTACATATTGTATCACCCTGGGAAGGCAAACAGAGTCGCGGATGCGCTCAGCCGGAAATCGAGTATTGCCTGTCTACTGGTAAAAGGGTGGTCGCTATTCGAGAACTTGAGGGATTCTGAGTTCAGATTGGAAGTCTGTCGGTTATGCAGTTTGATAGCCACACTGAAAATAGAACCTGAGATTCAGGAAAGGATAAAAGTCTTGCAGCATACGGACCCAGAAATTCAGAAAATCTTGGAAATGGACGCGACAAAAAGGAAACCAGAGTTCCAAGTATTGGAGGATGGAATTCTGAAATTTCGAGGGCGTCTATGAGTGCCGAAGGACGAAAAGCTCAGAGAAACGATTTTATCAGAGGCTCATAGGAGCAATTATAGTATCCATCTAGGAAGCACGAAGATGTATCAGAACTTACGTCAACATTATTGGTGGAACGGGATGAAAGTGGATGTGGCGAAGTATGTGGCAAAGAGCTTGACATGCCCATAGGTGAAGGCCCAACACTGTAAGACTGGTGGATTATTACAGCCACTAGAGATTCCTGAATGGAAATGGGAGCACGTAACAATGGATTTTGTGATGGGACTCCTAAGGAGCCAGAGAGGCCATGATTCTATTTGGGTAGTTATGGACAAGTTGATCAAGTCCGCACACTTCATTCTTGTGCAAAAGGATTTTGCGATGGATAGATATACCGAGTTGTATATGAGGCAGATAGTGAGACTGCATGGAGTACCCGTGACGATCACATCAGATAGAGACCCCCAAGTTCATAGCGAACTTTTGGAAAAGTCTTTAGAATGCCATGGGGACTCGACTGCAATTTAGTACGGAATACCACCCACAAACGGACGGACAATCGAAAAAGACGATTTAAACGCTCGATAACATGTTGCGAGGGTGTGTAATAGACTTCAAAGGTCGGTGGGAGGGTCAACCGCATTTGGTGGAGTTTGCATATAATAACAGCTATCAGCAGAGCATTCAAATGGCACCGTTTGAAGCACTCTATGGAAGGGCTTGCCGAACACCGATTTGCTCGGACGAGGTTGGAGAAAGGAATATCACAGGCCCAGAGTTGGTAGAGCAATTGGTGGAAGAGGTGAAGCTAATTCGAGATAGACTGAAGACGGCACAGAGTCGTCAGAAGAGTTATGCGGATAGACGACATAAGCCTTTGAAATTTCAAGTAGGCGATCATGTTTTCCTTAAGGTGTCACCGATGAGGGGATTATCTCGATTTGGGAAGAAAGGAAAACTGAGTCCAAGGTACGTAGGTCCATTTGAGATTCTGTAGCGGATTGGAACCTTAGCTTACAGACTTGCCTTACCGCCTAATCTATCTCAAGTCCACAACGTCTTCCATGTATCAATGCCACGGAAGTATGAGCCAGACCCGACGCATGTGCTGAACCACGGGGTCATAGAAGTGGATGACAGAGTATCCTATGTGGAGAAGCCAGTTAGGATTGAAGACCGAAAGGAGCAAATTTTGAGGAATAAAACGATTCCATTGGTCAAAGTTATTTGGGAGCACCATGGAACCGAAGGCGCTAGGTGGGAAAGCGAGGAAACGATGAGGCGTCAATATCCTCATTTGTTTGAGTAATCAAGTTTGATGTAAATTTCGGGGACGAAATTTTTGTAAGGGGGGAAGAGTTGTGACATTCTGATTTTCTTGTCATTTCCGGACTCATTAATAAGAAATGTATCTAACGATGTATTTCAGTCGTATCTCGCTCGGGTCTAATCAATCTCGAGTTGACTGACCAAGAGGGAAAGGCTAACGCGAGACAAGGTACGTGGACCTGGGGAATTCGAATAAGAAATGACGTTTTGACCATAAGGATTGTCGAGGGACATTTAGAGTCATAAAAGGCCGATTTGAGAACGATTAAGGAATGCATTGCTAGCGTTATATAATTAGAGCGCGGGTGATGTCGCTTAACCAATATATATAATTTGTAAAAATTTTCTAAATCAAACAGTGACGATCAAGACCATCGAAACTAGTGATAGACCCTCACAATTACATGACAACCAAAGTCTCCATGAATTGACGAGCCCTAATTGTGATTTGAGTCACAGGATCGATACACGTAACGTCTGCAAAAATCGCTCGTCAGTTCGGGATAGGCTGGAATCGCATTGGATAGAGAAATGATTCAGAAACGAGTCTCGAAATTAGAAAATGGAGAATCAAGAATTCCAACATCATAATTGGATTGGCCGTCGCCTTATCGAAGAAAATTGAAATTCGAAAAATAATGTTTCGGAAGTCGAGGGTAAAATTACCATTTTGACTTTTAAGCCTTAGCTTTCCCTTAATAATTGGACAAGGGCATTTTGGTCATTGAAGCCTCATTATAGCTGCCGAAAATTGAAGAAAATGAGGAGGTTGAGGTAGGCGACGTTTCTGACCTCTTAGGACCTCGAAACGTTGAAGTCTTGTGACCAAATTTTGTGGAGGTCTAGGATACTCGTATAATATCTGTGGTAAAAAGTTGGGATTTATTTGATGAAGTTTTGACCCCAAATGAGTCTTGTGATTGTTGGACAAAAACTGCCGATTTGCAGTCTTGAAGGAACCGACGACTTTCGAAGGAATTCCGGCGACGACACAGCCTCAAATCTTCGGTGAGCCTCTTAGACCCTTAGATAGACATGTTAGCAAGTAGGTTAGTGATTAAATGGTGGAATTGGAGTAGGTCAAGGGCTGGATAAGCTTGGTTTACACAGAACCGAATATAGCCCGGTTCGGTTCTGTGCAAACCGGTTTTGTGGAGGTTGTTGGCTATTGGTTTTGAGTCTCAAATTCATCAATAGGACATGCTAGGATGTTGAGGGATGTGTTAATGAGGTTGGAGACTCATGGATTGGTGAATTGGACAAGAGAAATTGACAATTGGTTGGAATTCCATAGGTTGCGCGGTGAGTTTGCTCTTGGACCATTGGACCGAATTGTTGAGGGCTTAAGGAGAGGATTTTTTTTGTGGCATCAAGCTTAAGGTAAGGGAACCCTAAACCTAAGATAGGAAGATTGTACTCGATTGGGCGAGTCGAGTAAATTTTGGGTGATTCTCGAAAGGTTTTTATGAGATTATTCCTTGTGTGTCTTAGGACGGTACAAAGGATTGCATGTGTGCTAATATTCATGCTTAGAATTGGCTACCTTGTTTGCACGTTGATTGAATCGTCTTGCATGCCATGGATGCATTGTTTATGCATGAGTTACACTTCGCCTTGTGTGCATGATTTATGATTGTGGCATGACGGAGACGAGGCGAGACCCCTGATGCGTATGAGACGTGGGGTGGTGTGATGGTTACCCTAAGGCGCTGAGGCGCGGGGTTGGAGTTGGGTGGCACCTTGATGCGTATGAGACGCGGGTTGAGATGGCCATGGTCCTAATGCGTTTACGCAGGACGGAGATGTGACGTGTCGACACTGGCCTGGAGTACATTGAAACCTGATGCGGTTACGCGGGTTGTCAATGACGGTCTGATGCGTTTACGCGAACCGAGCCTGATGCGTTCTAAACGCGGGCATGAGAATGAGGCAGGCGTGAAGGGTGGAAGTGGTGATGTGGCATGGCGAGGTGTGCATGATTATCTTAATGTGTTATGATGCCATGACTACATGCTTGACATCTGTGTGTTGTCTAGATAACTGATTGCCTCGTATGTTATTTGTATGAAATGTTGTTTTTTATGATTGCTTGAGTGGACGGTCGGCCTAACCTAGGGTTAGGACCCACCTTACTGAGATGTGAATCTCACCCCGTTGGGGATCCTTGTTTTTACAGATCCTAGGTCTTGACGATGTGGCCTAGAAGTTTTGGAGACCCCAAGGAGATGACCGTTTATTTTTGATGAGTTCCCTAATGGCCAGGGAACTATTTATGTAAGAAAGTGTTTTATGGTTTGGGTAGACGAGGGTAGTACTAGTTGGAAGCCTCATAGATATGAGGCCTGGTTCCGAAAGGTCAGGGATGTGTCTACTGGGCCGCTGAAGCCCAATGAGGTACCCTAGGGGGTAATCCCTGATTGGTGCCACCCCGCCTGGGACTTAGACCAGGCTGAGGGGTCAGTTGCCGGTTCGAGAAATGGACCGGAGAGGACCCCGACCTTAGAGGACACGGAGGAGGAGGTTATCGTGGTCGAGGCAACTTAGGAGGATCTCGTGGAGCCATTTGCTGAGGAGACTATAGAGGATACCATAGAAGTTCGCTCTGAGACCTTTTCAGAGTACGAACCCTCGGAGGACGCAGAGGAGACCGGGGACTCCAGCAGCTCGTCTTAGGAGTTCCCAGCTTGTCAGTCGGTCTTTTGATGGCGACCCTAACCCTGTTTAAGAGTTGGTTGTTGATGATGGATTCCTTTTGTGTACTTACCCCATCCCCCTTGTTAGAGGATTTAGTAGCTCTGTATTTGTATGAACAGTTGGATATCATGTATGACAATATTTACGCTATCCAGGTCTCACTTCATATTTTATAAGGAGGAGTTACTTCATTATTGCTTCCGTGTGCTTTGTATATTATACGTCTCTCGACTTATGTGTGGATCTTGGGACCACGAGAGATATTTGGTTTGCTTGTAGGGAGTCCCATGATCGTGCCTGAGGGCGCGGGACGTGACAAGACACATCCCTGACCTTCTTGAACCAGGCCTCATACCTGTGATGCTTCCAACTAGTACTACCCTCGTCTACCCAAACCACGGTACACTTCCTAACATAAATAGTTCCCTACCCGTAAGGGAACTCCTCAAAATAGACCGTCATCTCCTTAGGGTCACCAAAACGGATAGGCCACATCTTCAAGGCCTAGGTTTTGTAAAAAGGGTGTCTCCAATGGGGTGAGATTCACATCTTAGTAAGATGAGTCCTAACCCTAGGTTAGGCCGACTGTCCACTCAAGCAGTCCTCAATATCAACATATCTTGTAGACAGACATATAAGGCATTCAAATAACAACACTCATGCAAATGTCAGGCAGGCAGTCATGGCACCACAACACATTCAGATGATCATGCGCAACTCGCCCTGCCACATCCCTACATCCACCTTGTCTTGCCTGCCTCATTCTCATGCCCGCATTTAGAACGCATCAGGCTCGGTCCGCGTAAATGCATCAGACCGTCATTGACAACCTGCGTAAACGCATCAAGTTTCAATGTTACTCCAGACCAGTGTCGACACATCACAACTCCGTCTCGCGTTTCAACGCATTAGGATTTTGGCCATCTCAATCCCATGTCTCATACACATCAGGGCGCCATACAATTCCAACCCCATGCCTCAGCGCCTCAGGGTATCCATCACACCACCCCGCGTCTCATACTCATCAGGGTCTCACCATGTCACACTTATGCCATGATTCTCATTCAAATCACACACATAATGCCAGGTGCAACTCAAGCACAATTCATATATCCATGGCATGCAACACATTCCAATACACATTCAAACATGACTAATTACTCAAGACACAAGCATAAACAAACATTTGAGTCATCTATACTCTTTTAGTATGCACAAGGATCATTCTCATTAAGCCTCTCAAGAATCTATCTAAATTTCTCCCGAGTCACCCAATTGAGTCCAATCTTCCTATCATAGTTTTAGGATTCCCTTACCTCAAGCTTGATGCCACAAAAATCCTCTCCTCAAGCCCTCAACAATTCGGTTTCAATGGTCCAAGAACAAACCCACCGCGCAACCTAGGAAATTCCAACAATTGTCAATTTCTCTTGTCCAATTCACCCATCCATGAACCACCGACCTTACTAACATGATCCTCAACATCCTAGCATGTCCCATTGATGAATTTGAGACCCAAAACCAACCAATAACAGCCTCCATAGAACCGGTTTGCACAGAATCAAACCGGGCTATTTTCGGTTCTATGCATACCGAAGTTTTCCAGCCCTAAAACTACTTCAAATCCACCATTTAATCACTAACCTACTTGCTAAGACGTAAATCTAAGGGTTTGGGAAGCTCACCGAAGATTTGGGGCCGAGTCATCGTCGGAAACCCTTTGGAAGTCGCCGATTTCCTCAAGTCCCTAAATCGTCAATTTCTGTCCATCAAATACAAGACCTGTATGGGGTAAAAACTTCATCAAATTGACCTCAACTTTTTACCACAGATCACTCTATGAGTCCCCTAGATCTCCACAAAATTTGGTTTCAAAACTCCAAAGTTTCGAGGTCCTAAGAGGTCAGAAACGCTGCCTACCTCAGATTGTGTCGGTTTCCATCGGCTTCCGGGAGAATGGCTGGCCGGAGCTCCTCGGTGGGTCAATTGACGTGTTTCCAATTCGAGGATGTCGGCAAGAGGTCGAGCAAGGTGTGGGTGATTAGCTCGCCGGCTAAAGGTTGCTGGAGGGTCGTCGGAACAAGCGAATAGAGAGGGTAGAAACGGTCGGGGGAGCGGCGGAGAAGAGAGAAAGAAGAAGAGAGGTCTCGGTGCTTTAGGGGGGTGTATGGCCGGTCAAGAAGAGAGAGAGAGAGAGAGCTATATTCAACCTCAAAGTCATTGAGTTGAATGGTAGTTGTGAAAAAGTGGACATGACCACTCTTTAGCCAATCTATTGACACATGTCTTAAGTGTCAATTAAGGTGATCCAATGGCCATAATTCTCTCCCTTTTTCGACAGTCTTGGGATATGTACAAAGACCAAAATGCCCTCCTTCAATTGGATAAGCAAGGTTAAAGCTTGAGGGGCAAAATGATAATTTTACCCTCGATGTCCGGAACGTCGTTTTTCTCGTTCCAATATTCTTCAATAAGGCGATGGTCAATCCAAATATGACGTTGGAATTCTTGATTCTCCATATTCAATTTTCAAGACTCGTTTCTAATCGTTTTCTCTATCAAACGTGGCTCCAACCTATCTCGAACTGACGGGCGGCTTTTGCGGATGTTACGCGTATCGACCCTGTGATTCATATCACATTTTGGGCTCGTCAATTCATGGCGACTTTGGTTGTCATGTAATTGTGAGGGTCTATCACTAGTTCCTATGGTCTCGATCGTCACTATCCGATTTAGGAAAAATTTTGCAAATTATACGTTGGTTAAGCGGCATCACCCGCGCTCCAATTGTATAACACTGGCAATGCATTCCTTAATCTTCCTTAGATCGGCCTTTTATGGTTCTAAATGTCCCCTCGACAATCCTTATGGTCAAAGCACCATTTCCTATTCGAGTTCCCTAGGTCCACGTACCTTGTCTCGCGTTAGCCTTTCCCTTTTGGTCAGTCTACTCAAATTGATCAGATTCGAGCGAGATATGACTAAAACATATCGCCAGATATACTTCTCATTAATGAGTCTGAAAATGACTAGGAAATCAGAATGCCACAATTCTTTCCCCCTTACAAAAATTTCATCCCCGAAATTTACATCAAACTTAATTACTCAAATAAATGGAGGTGTTGTCGTCTCATCGTCTCTTCGTTTTCCCACGTGGCACCTTCGATTCCATGGTGCTCCCACACCACCTTGACCAATGGAATCTTCTTATTCCTGAGGATTTGCTCCTTCCGGTCCTCGATCCTGATCAGCTTCTCCTCATAAGATACCCGGTCGTCCACTTCTATGACTTCGTAGTCCAGCACATGTGTCAGGTCTGGTTCATATTTCTGCAGCATCGACACGTAGAAGACATTATGCACCTGAGATAGGTTAGGCGGCAAGGCAAGCCTGTAGGCCAAAGTTCCAATTCGCTCCAGTATCTCAAATGGACCTACTTATCTTGGGCTCAGTTTTCCCTTCTTCCCAAATCGCGATAATCCTCTCATCGGTGACACTTTGAGGAAAACATGATCGCCCACTTGAAACTCCAAAGGCTTACACCGCTTTTTCGCATAGCTCTTCTGACGACTCTGTGCCGTCCTCAATCTATCCTGAATTATCTTTACCGCTTCCTCCGATTGCTCTACTAACTCTAGGCCTATGATACTTCTTTCTCCTACCTCATCCCAGCAAATCGGGGTTCTGCAGGCCCTTCCATAGAGTGCTTCAAATGGTGCCATTTGGATGCTTTGCTAATAGCTATTATTGTACGCGAATTCTACTAAATGTAGCCGATCCTCCCATCCACCTTTAAAATCTATGACGCATGCTCGCAACATGTTCTCAAGCGTCTGAATTGTCCTCTCCGATTGTCCGTCCGTCTGTGGATGGTACGCCGTACTAAACCGCAGTTGGGTCCCCATGGCTTCTTGAAGGCTCTTCCAAAAGTTCGCCGTGAACTTGAGGTCTCTATCTGAGGTAATTATCACAGGCACTCCATGTAATCTCACGACTTGCCTCATGTACAGCTCGGCGTATCTATCCATTGCGAAGTCCTTTCGCACCGGGATGAAGTGAGCAGACTTGGTCAATCTGTCCACGACTACCCATATAGAGTTATGGCCTCTTTGGCTCCTTGGGAGTCTCATCACAAAATCCATAGTTATATGCTCCCACTTCCATTCAGGAATCTCCAGTGGCTGTAATAATCCTCTAGGCTTACAGTGCTGCGCCTTCACTTGCTGGCATGTTAAACACTTTGCCACATACTTCGCTGCATCCACCTTCATCCCGTTCCACCAGTAGTGTTGACGCAGGTTCTGATACATCTTCGTACTCCCCGGGTGGATACTATAGTTGCTCTTGTGAGCTTCTGATAAAATCCTTTCCCTGAGTCCTTCATCCTTTGGCACGCACAGTCGTCCTCGAAACTTCAAAATTCCGTCCTCTGACACCTAAAATTCTAGTTTTCTCTTCGTCGCATCCATCTCCAGGATTTTCTGAATCTCTAGGTCCGTAGACTGTAAGGTCTTTATTCCTTCTTGGATCTCAAGTTCTACCCTCAATATAGCTATCAGACTGGACAACTGGTAGACTTCCAGTCTGAACTCGGAATCTCTTAAGTCTTCGATCATCGACCAATCTTTTACTAGTAGACCCGCGATGCTTGACTTCCGACTAAGCGCATCTGTTACTCTGTTTGCCTTCCCAGGGTGATACAGCATATCACAATCATAATTCTTGAGCAGCTCCATCCACTGACGCTGCCTCATATTCAGCTCTTTCTGGGAGAACAAATATTTTAAGCTCTGGTGGTCAATATAAATCTGAAACTTCTCGCCACACAAGTAATGTCTCCAGATCTTCAGGGCCAAAATGATCGCTGCTAACTTCAGATAATACGTCGGGTAGTTCATCTCATGTGACCTCAACTGTCGGGATGCATAGGCTACTACTCTTCCATGCCGCATTAACACATAGCCTAGTCCTTTCAGCGAAGTATCGCTGTATATCTCATAGTCCCCTGGTCCTGATGGAATCGTCAGCACTAGTGCGGTTGTCAATCGATGTTTGAGCTCTTGGAAACTCTTTTCGCACTTGTCTATCCATTCAAACCTGGTTTCTTTCTTGGTCAACCGCGTCAATGGGGTGGATATGGATGAGAATTTCTCCACAAAACGTCTATAGTATCCTGCCAATCCCTAGAGACTCTTGACTTCAGTGACCGTAGTAGGCCTACGCTAATTTGTTACCGCTTCTATCTTTGTGGGATCCACTGCGATTCCTTCTCCAAATACCACATGGCCAAGAAATGCTACTCTATTCAGCCAGAACTCGCATTTACTCAACTTAGCATAGAGCGAGTGTTCCCTCAAGGTCTGCAGGACTATCCTCAAGTGCTCCTCATGTTCTTCGTCACTCCTCGAGTAGATCAAGATATCGTCAATGAAGACTATGACGAATCTATCTAGGAATTCCTTAAACGCTTGATGCATTAGGTCCATAAAAGTAGCTGGATCGTTGGTCGATCCAAAAGGCATCACTATGAACTCATAATGACCATACCTCATCCTAAAAGCAGTCTTAGGTATGTCTTCCTTCTTGATCCTCAACTGGTGATACATGGTCCTCAGGTCAATCTTTGAAAAAACCGCCGCTCCTTGCAACTGATCAAACAGGTCGTCAATTCTTGGCAGTGGGTATTTATTCTTCACTGTTACCTGGTTCAAATGCCTATAGTGGATGCATAAACGCAAAGACCCATCCTTCTTCCTTACGAATAATACCGGCGCTCCCCATGGTGAAGCATTCGGTCGGATAAATCCTTTATCGAGCAGTTCTTGCATCTGCACTTGTAACTCCTTCAGTTCCGACAGGGACATCTTATAAGGTGCCTTCGAGATCGGCTCCGTCCCGGGAGGTAATTCGATCACGAATTTTATCTCTCGCTCCGGTGGCAATCCTGGCAACTCTTGGGGAAACACGTCAGGAAATTCACGCACTACCGGGATACTCTCTAACTTTGGCTCTTTGGCAGTCGTGTCCATTACTGCCACTAAGTATGCCTGACACCCTTCAGACATCAACTTTGTCACTTCAAGAGATGAGACTAAGGGAATCGAGATCCCTCCTCGACTTCCCACCAATTCAAAGCTAGGGCAGCCTTCTGGGTAGAAACGAATTGTCCTACTACCACAATCTACTATTGCCCCCTGCTTACCCAACCAATCCATCCCTATGATCACATCAAAATCATACATGGGTAATATAACTATATCAATACTCTCCTTACTCCCTCCAATCACAATTTCACAGTCGACACGGCCCAACGAAACTAGTATATTATCCTTTAACGGAGTAGCAACATGCAGAATTATGCTCAACAGTTTTAACTTCATACCCACCAATCCAGCAAACTGAACAGACACAAATGAATGCGTAGCACCAGGATCAAACAATGCATATGCAGCTTGGTCATACAAGTAAACCGTACCTGTGACCACGCCTGGTGCTTCCTCCGCCTCTCTACGGGCTACTGCATATACCCTTTCCTAAGTTGGGGGTCGATTCTGTTCGATCTGGGGAGTGGCAGCCGACAGTCCAGCCTGCAGTCTCTGTCCTTGAGGTAGACTCGCCGGAACTTGGTTCGGGCACGTTCTCATCTCGAGGCCTATCTGGCCGCATTTAAAGAAGGCCCTAGTCCTTACCGGGCATGGCTCATTTCTATGCCTTCTACCACAAAGATGGCAGCTCCAATTTGTGGAATTCGGTGGCTTCGCAATATTTTTCCTTACTGGAGGCACAAAACATCTATTGCCCGCCATCGGTCTTTTGCCCATCTGGCGGTTGTCTCTAAATGGGGTAAACCGCGATCTAGTTGCGGTATTCCCCTCTTTCAAGTCCCTTTCAATCATCTGACCCCGCTCATAGATCTCCTTATAAGTCTTCAGATTTAGGGTAATCATCCAACTGCGGAGCTCGGGCATCAATTCATCCCGAAATCTCCTTGCTTTCTCCTGGGGATCCTCTACAGACCGAGGTGCGTACCTTGACAGTCTGGAGAACTCGGCCTCATATTGGTCCACCGTCAATTGGTTCTGACGCAGCTGTAAGAATTCCACCTGCTTCCTTTCCCTGGCCGTCTCCGAAAAATACTTGTCGTTGAACGCCGTCTTAAAGGTATCCCAAGTCATGGCCGTCCCCTCTGGGAAAACTCCATTCTTGGTGGTAGCCCACTAATCGTTTGCAGTTCCTTCTAGCTGGTACACCGCCAACAGTACCTTCTCTTCGTCTGTGCACCTCAGCACTCCAAAGGCTTTTTTCAATTTCTCAATCCACCTGGGTGCTAGCTCAAGATCTCCAGTCCCATCAAACTGGGTCGGCTTCAGCTTTATGAATTGTTCCACGAGCTGACCCATCTGCCTGGCCATGACGATTTCCTCTTGGGCATTCACTACCTCATTGCCCTAGTTAAGTTCACCATGGTTCCCATTGCCACCGTTGTTGCCGTTACTGGTGTTGATGGCAGCTATGGGAGCTCCTACTGCTTGGGCTATGGCAGCATCCCTATCTTGGGTCTGCTTGTTAATGAGGTCGCCAATCCTCTCTAGCGCCCTCAATACGCCATCCATCCTCGGGTCCTTTGCTACAGGCAACCTTGAGCTAGAGGCTCCGCCTCTGGGCCTTCCAAATCTCCTAGATCGATTGCTCATCTTTATGTCCTTCTATTGAGCCTGGTCCCACAAGTTCACCAAGAAGTTAGTACTCACTCATTCATCAAAATTCAGAGCTACTAACTACTCCTTAACAAAAACAGTCATAACACAATAGTCCTCACACGACAATTTCCAGAGACATTTCAACAACCAGCACATGGCCATTCCTCAGTTCCGTTCACTCCAACGGTTCATTAAAACAGGCCATACTCATTCACTTAACAGGCCAAAGTCCAGAAATGACTTTCCACACTAAGCAGGGAACTTAATCCTTATACATTACCACAACCCTGCTAAGGCCAAATGCCAACCATAAGTGTTAAGTCACATGCTATGCACCCCATGCCTTATCCTAGCCAGTCTTCTAAGGTCTCACTACTCGTCCTTGTCCCAACTTAATCTTTCTTATTACTCCAGTCCTCAATCAACTTTGGATTGAGCTGACCTTGCTTTGATACCAAATCAAACGGGGATGTCACGCCCGCACCCCGGGCACGAGCACGCAACTCCCTGCAAGCAAACTAAATATCTCTCGTGGTCCCAAGATCCACACATAAGTCGAGAAACGTATAATATACATAGCACACGGAAGCGACGACAATAAAACTCCTCCGTACAAAATAGAATGGGACCTGGATAGCACAAATACTGTCATACCTAATATCCATAAGTCCGAACAGACACATGGCCACTAAATCCGCTAAAACAAGGGGTGACGGGGTAAGTACACAAAAGGATCCATCATCAACATACAACAAGGGACAAGGTCAGGATCGCCGTCAAAAGATCAACTAGCAAGCTGGGAGCCCCTAAGACGAGCTGCTGGAGTCATCGGTCTCCTCTACGTCCTCCGTGGGCTCGTACTCCGAAAAGGTCTAGGAGCGAACCTCTATGGTATCCTCCATGGTCTCCTCAGCAGACGGCTCTACGAGATCCTCCTTAGTCGCCTCAATCACTATGACCTCTTCCTCCGTCTCCTCCAAGGTCGGGGTCCTCTCTGGTCCATTCCTTGAGCCGGCAACCGACCCCTCAACCTGGTCTAAGTCCCGGGCGGGGTGACACCAACTAGGGATCCCTCCCTAGGGCACCTCATTGGGCTTCAGTGGCCCAATAGACACATCCCCGACCTTCTTGAACCACGCCTCATACCTGTGAGGCTTTCAACTAGTACTATCCTCGTCTACCCAAACCACGGTACACTTCCTAACATAAATAGTTCCCTGCCCATCAGGGAACTCCTCAAAATAGACCGTCATCTCCTTGGGGCCACCAAAATGGATAGGCCACATCTTCAAGGCCTATGATCTGTAAAAAGGGGGTCTCCAACAGAGTGAGATTCACATCTCAATAAGGTGAGTCCTAACCCTACGTTAGGCCGATCGTCCACTCAGGCAATCCTTAATATCAACATATCATGCGGACAGACATATAAGGCATTCAAATAACAACACTCATGCAGATGTCAAGCAGGCAGTCATGGCACCACAACACATTCAGATGATCATGCGCAACTCGCCCTGCCACATCCCCACATCCACCTTTTCTTGCTTGCCTCATTCTCGTGCCCGCGTTTAGAACGCATCAGGCTCGGTCCGCGTAAACGCATTAGACCGTCATTGACAACCCGCGTAAGCGCATCAGGTTTCAATGTTACTCTAGGCCAGTGTCGACACATCACAACTTCGTCCCGTGTTTCAACGCTTCAGGACTATGGCCATCTCAACCCCGCGTCTCATACGCGTCAGGGCGCCATACAATTCCAACCCCACGCCTCAGCGTCTCAGGGTATCCATCACACCACCCCGCATCTCATACCCATCAGGGTCTCACCATGTCACACTCATGCCATGATTCTCATTCAAATCACACACATAATGCCAGGTGCAACTCAAGCACAATTCATATATCCAAGGCATGCAAGACATTCCAATACACATTAAAATATGACCAATTACTCAAGACACAAGCATAAACAAACATTTGGGTCATCTATACTCTTTTAGTATGCACAAGGATCAATCTCATTAAGCCTCTCAAGAATCGATCTAAATTTCACCTGACTCGCTCAATTGAGTCCAATCTTCCTATCATAGTCTTAGGATTTCCTTACCTCAAGCTTGATGCCACAAAAAACCTCTCCTCAAGCCCTCAACAATTCGGTCTCAATTGTCCAAGAACAAACCCACCGCGCAACCTAAGAAATTCCAACCAATTGTCAATTTCTCTTGTCCAATTCACCCATCCATGAACCACCAACCTTACTAACATGATCCTCAACATCCTAGCATATCCCATTGATGAATTTGAGACCCAAAACCAACCAATAACAGCCTCCACAAAACCGGTTTGCATAGAATCGAATCGAGCTATTTTCGGTTCTATGCATACCGAAGTTTTCCAACCCTAAAACTACTCCAAATCCATCATTTAATCACCGACCTACTTGCTAACACATAAATCTAAGGGCTTGGGAAGGTCACCGAAGATTTGGGGCCGAGTCGTCGCCGGAAACCCTTTGGAAGTCGCCGATTTCCTTAAGTCCCTAAACCGGCAGTTTCTGTCCAGCAAATACAAGACCCATTTAGGGTCAAAACTTCATCAAATTGACCTCAACTTTTTATCATAGATCACTCTATGAGTCCTCTAGATCTCCACAAAATTTGGTTGCAAAACTCCAAAGTTTCAAGGTCCTAAGAGGTCAAAAACGCTGCCTACCTCAGATTGTGTCGGTTTCCATCGGCTTCCGGGAGAATGGCTGGCCAAAGCTCCTCGGTGGGTCAATCAACGTGATTCCACTTCAAGGATGTCAACAAGAGGTCGAGCAAGGTGTGGGTAGTCGGCTTGCCGGCTAAAGGTCGCCGGAGGGGGTCGTCGGAGCGAGCGAACAGAGAGGGCAGGAACGGTCGGGGGAGCGACGGAGAAGAGAGGAAGAAGAAGAGAGGTCTCGGTGCTTTAGGGGGGTGTATGGCCGGCCAAGAAGAGAGAGAGAGAGAGCTATATTCAACCTCAAAGTCAATGAGTTGAATGGTAGTTGTGAAAAAGTGGACATGACCACTCTTTAGCCAATCTATTGACACATGTCCTAAATGTCAATCAAGGTGATCCAATGGCCATGATTCTCTCCTTTTTTCGGTAGCCTTGGGGGTATGTACAAAGGCCAAAATTCCCTCCTTCAATTGCATAATCAAGGTTAAAGCTTGATGGGCAAAATGGTAATTTTATCCTCGATGTCCAGAAGGTCGTTTTTCTCGTTCCAATATTCTTCGATAAGGCGATGGCCAATCCAAATATGACGTTGGAATTCTTGATTCTCCATATTCAATTTTCAAGACTCGTTTCTGATCGTTTTCTCTATCAGACGTGGCTCCAGCCTATCTCGAACTGACGGACAACTTTTGCGGACGTTACGCGTATCGACCCTGTGATTCATATCACATTTAGGGCTCGTCAATTCATGGCGAATTTGGTTGTCATGTAATTGTGAGGGTCTATCACTAGTTCCTATGGTCTCCATCGTCAATGTCCGATTTAGGAAAAATTTTACAAATTATACGTTGGTTAAGCGGCATCACCCGCGCTCCAATCGTATAACACTAGCAATGCATTCCTTAATCGTCCTTAGATCGGCCTTTTATGGTTCTAAATGTCCCCTCGACAATCCTTATGGTCAAAGCGCTATTTCCTATTCAAGTTCCCTAGGTCCACGTACCTTGTCTCGCATTAGCCTTTTCCTTTTAGTCAGTCTGCTCAAATTGATCAGATTCGAGCGAGATATGACTGAAACACATCGCTAGATATACTTCTCATTAATGAGTCTGAAAATGACTGGGAAATCAGAATGTCACACTTTTGGTCAGTTTACTCAAGATTGATCGGATCTGAGCAAGACAAAACATAAATACATCGGAAGATACATTCTCATGCAACCGCCTCAAAATGGCAGGAAATTCAGAATGTCATAGCGTGTGTGTGTCTATATATATATATATACATGCTTTTATGTTATCTCGAATCTCCCTTGTATTTAAGGTCTGGGTTGTTATTTTCCTTCCGTATGCTTATTTCATTTCATTCGTTAGGCTGTCTGTTGCTTCATGGGATTTGATTCATTATGGCCTGGTGGATGTAACGGGCTCGCGAAGGAACGCAGGGTGTGGCACCTATAACTATCTTTTGGGATTTGAGAAGTTGATAGTATAACAATATAATGGTGCAATTTCAACCACAAGTATTACGAATGACAAAATATATTTAGTAATCATGATGAGACTCACCTCTGATCTTATACCTGGCATTCCATCCTTATATTGTCATGTTGTCATACTAGCAATATGAAGAAGTTTAATTGTGGGCGGAAGAATGATGAAGAAAAAGAAGGCAAGAAAGGAGACGAGAGAAGCAGCAACCAAATTACTCGGTTTCCTCGGCCAATCAAGAGCAGGACTATAACTTCACGTGAGCCAACTTATCAGAGGTGTAGGGTGTTTTCATTTCACGGAAACTCCGTGAAAAAGGAAACTAATTTTTTTTTTTTTTTTTATGATATGTGACTGAAAACTTTTTTTATTTTTATTTTTTATACTCATTTTAAAAAATAATTTCAGTCTCATGACTTTATTTTAGGCAAAACAAAATCAAATTTTATATGATTTTTACTATTTCTATTTTTTTATTTTGTTCATATTTCTTTTTTCTTTTCATTTTATATTTTTCTTCTATCTTGGTGGTCACTAGGACACAGCCAGGTCGAGGCCAATCTCGCCAGATCCAGTGAGGCTCGGTTAAGCTTGGGACTAGTGGGAGAACTTGAGCTTTTGAGCTTCATTGGGACAAGCAAGGCTTGCACTCACCTTGCCACAAGCGCAGGCTGGCGATCGAACGAGGCAAGAAAAATAAGAAAAAAATAAAAGAAAGGAAAAATTTAAAATACTAAAAATTAAAAAGGAGTGATTTCGGAAAGTGTTTTCACCTCTTCAAATTGGGAAATTTACTTTCTTGATTTTATGTATGAATATTTTCGTTGACCGGAAAGTGTTTTCAAAGGACTTCATTGTTGATTTGAACGGGTCAAAATTCGGAAAAGTAATTATTGAAAAACACTTTCACTCAAACAAACGCAGCCATCAATGGGCCCACTTATCGGCACTGTTCGTAGTAAACTGCAAAAAATGCACCATCAGAACTCATGAGCGTTCGGCCCACTTATCGGCACTGTTCGTAGTAAACTGCAAAAAATGCACCATCAGAGCTCATTAGCGTTCTTCGCTCGTACATACTTTTATCCAATAGATTATCCGCATGATCTGACCATAGCATGATTTAATAATTTTATTTCTTACGATGGAGTTCACGATCAATCCAATGCGGAGATTGTTACATAAGAAGCCTACACAGTAACCTCCGAAGTGTACACCTCAATTTATCCCGTATTGTACATATTTTTCCTCCTTCGAATCTTCGGAATTGACGTTTTTGTTCTTCACCTTGAATGTGAGTGGGTGATTAGGAACCATTATGTCATCTTATTGACTTTGTAATTACCAACTTAATATTTATGTTCTTCGAAAATTATTGTCTTTCCCATTGGTCGGATGCATACGGCGTATGGGTACAAGTTTTATCAAGAACATTTTACGACGGATTGCGCCCTTAAAATCGCTCGAGTAGGTGGATTAATCGATCACGTTAGGTCTATCTTTCTCGAACTCTCCGCCAATAATGATGCAGGTGAGATTTTTCCATGCACGGGTTTTGACCATCTTTTCATTTCCCGGCATTCCTAAGCTAGAATCTTGGACTATCGGTGCCCTTCACATGCACATGGGCGACACAAAAACCATGATTCAAGTGTTGTTTCTATCAAGGTTTGGACCAAGAAAATAGCTATCCACACTTTGCATGACATGAGGTGGATGCCTTTGAATCTTACGCTTGCACAATTCAAAATTTAAAAGGAAAAATGCTTAGTCGGAGTTGTGACTCGGCGCACTTGTTCGGTCTCTTGTAAGAAACAGGGAAATTGCACCGTCCTGAGGTCACGTATTTTCGTCGACCTTGTTCGCTTGCACATGCTTTTATTCGATAGATTATGCGGAAGCATGCGATCGGACCATGATTTAATAATTTGATTTATCATGTTGGAGTTTACGATCAACTCAATGCGGACATCATTGCATTAGAAACCTCCGAAATGTCCACCTTAGCATCCCTCCTAATGTACGCATCTTCCTTGTGCTCTGAATCTTCAGAAGAAAGAATATTTTCTTTTTTTAACTAGATTTTAAGCGGGTGATCAACGCCCCTTATGTCTATCTTGTCGACTTTATGACTGCTGAATGAATAATCTCGTTCTTCCAAATTATACTTCGACCTTAATCGGATGAGCCGAATGGATACAACCTTTTCTTGATTCTTGACTTGACTGATTACAGCATGATCAAGATTCTCCTTTTTGAAAATGACTGAAGAATTATACGTCGATATTTGCATGAGGATATTAACCTTTTTCATTCTGCTTTAAGAACCCGATGTTCATGGATCGTCTCCTCGACTCTTTCGGCAGAGTCACACGAAAAGATTTTCCATGCGCGTGTTTTGACCAACTTTTTATTTCCAGCTATTCCTACGCTAGCATCTTGGATTATTAGTGCTCTTCAGATGCACATGGGCTACACTGAAAGTGAAAGCCATGATTCAAGGGGCATTTCTACCGAGGGTTGGAACAAGAAAATGGCTATCCATACAATGGCCGGCATGATGCGGATGTCTTTGAACCTTATGCTTGAACAATTCAAACTAAATAAGAGGACAAAACATCGATAGTAAACCTCTATCGAAATACTTCAAACTCAATAAAAGTCCACCATTTCTTTTTTAAAGTAGAGCAATAATCAATGAGAAATTATACAAAAAAACAAATCCTAAATCTATTGTAATTGTATTAATTCAGTCACAAACCATTTTCTTTTGCCCAATTCGATCCTAATGAGGTGCGGCCGGCGTTGAGTGGCCACTTTCTAATAATATTTTAAGAATATTTTGAATTATTTTTATTTCATTTTTAATATTTTTTTATTTTTTTTCTTCTTCCTTCAGCCAATTGTCGAACCTGGCGATCGGTCAGAGGCAACAGTCTGCTTACCCCAACCGGCCACCGACGAGGTGTGACCTTGTCATCACTAGGTGCCTAGCCATGGTGAGGCTTTATTTCTCCCATCAACGGTGAGACCAAGCCTCGCGTGGCCATGTCAACTCTGTGAGGTCGTACCTTGCCATGGCCAAGCGAATCTCGACCTAGTTAGGGTTGAGCTTCAATTGGACTGAGCTTGGTAGCCAGATGGAGGAAGAAAAAAAAATAATATGAAGAGTACGAAAATAAAAAAAAGGAATAATAAATAATAAAAATTTAAAAATCTTAAAATTGTTCAGCGCACCTGCATCACGTCAATAATTTTCGGCTAAAATTAGCCAGAAAGGTTGAATTAACCCATAATTTTTAGGACTGAGTTGAAAAAAAAAGTTTAAGATTGAATTGTCATAATTGCAATAGGGTTAGGACTTTTTTTTTTGATAGTTTTCTCCATTAATAAGTCATATCATTATATTGGCTTAGAGCACCCCTCAGGGTTTTACTGCATTAATATGGAATATTTAGTTGAAACAATATCACCATCACCGGTTCCAAAGCAACACGCATTGGGAAAAAATTATCTCAAAACGATCACTTACAAAGCTCCATGAACAAAAGATACTTTCACCATATACTGAAAATATTTAGAGCACTTTTAAAATAATTCATTTTTTACTAAATAAATAAAGTGGTAACATGGCTGCTGTGGCAAGTCATTGTCCACCCCGTACCCAGTCCCGTGTCGTTGTTGCCGAGCCCCTCCCTCACTATGTGCCTTCGATTGCACAAACCTCCATGCACTGAGTACGGCCCAACTGAATAGACCTCGAACCTACGCCCTGCGCTCCAACAGTCATCCTCAATAGGATTTGGTTTCCCAACTATAACCGGTTGGAATCGCTATTCTGGACAAAGGTGCTCAGTTCTCTCCCCCCCTCCCAAAAAATAATAATAATAATAATAAATAAAATTTAACATCATCAAAAACTCCAAACTAATATATTTATAATAATTTTATTTAAAATTATTTTTTTTACCATGAAAATTCTCCAAATTGATACATCTGTGATAAATTTACCCTTCGTTAGTTAATGTTAAATTTTGCCATCAAATTGCTGAATTATATAAAACGTGGTGTACACCTTATACTATGTTTTCTATGGGTATATCAATTTGTAATTTTTTTATATTAACTCAATTTAACGGAAACTAACAGAAGGTAAATTTGTTATATGTGTATCAATTTGAAATTTTTTATGAAAAAAAAATTAGTTTTGAGTAAATTTATCATAGTTATACCAGTTTAGAGTTTTTGGTGGTCAAAAATTAGTCTGGGGTAAATTTATCACAAGTATACCAATTTGAAGTTTTTAGTGATCAAAAAATAATTTGGGATAAAATTGTCAAAGATATACCAGTTTGGGATTTTTGGCGGCATTAGAAAATAAAAAAAAATGGGGACCACTTCTACTTTTCTTTATCACCTGGCGACGTAATTTCACCATTGTAAAAAGCTCCAGCTAAATCAGTTTCAATGACAGGCTCGTGGGTTCATTTCCAGCTCTTTCCCTGTCGGGCTTGGATCATGATGAATTATAGATACCTTGAGCGGATAAGACTTGTAAAGCCAAAATTAAGTAGCAACTACTTAACCAAGACTCGACTAAACTAAGCTTTTTTCGGTAACACAACGAATTAGACGAGCTAACAAAAAACTCACTCAAAGCAAAACTACTATTGCGGTCCATTATATAGCGGCACTTCGTATGCGGAGTTAGACAGGTTTGTTTGAACTCTATTGACGCCTCTTGCGAGTGGGTACCATTGTTATTGGAAAACTAGCTCGATATAATTAAAGGGCGGACTTGCCTCTGACCTAGAGGTGTCAAATGGGTGTGTTGAGTCGGGTTTGGATCGGCCCAAATATGGTTCGACCCATATTAACTCATTTGACCCATATTGATCCATATTTAATGACTCATACCCGACCCTACCCTTTTTGATCCATATTATCAAAACACAATAATATTTTAAAAAATTAATATTAATAAAATAATTCTATACAATAAAAAATTTAGTGCAATTTTTTAAGCAACCGGACTGGGGACTAGGGGCCGGGGATCGGGACCGGGGCCGGGGCTTGGTACAGGCCCTGTGACTAGGGACCGAGGTAAAGATGGGGGCCGGGGTAGGGGCCGGGGCCGGGCACAGGGATCGGGGCCGGGCACTAGGATAGGGGCCGGGCACCAGGACTGGGTGTTGACACCTGATTTTGGATTAGTCTTTTCCGGTTTATCATTTAAAATTTCATGAAAAATTCATAAAAAGTTAACAACATTGTAAAATTACCTTTGGTGGCCTTGGCCTAGTCTAAGGAACCATTTTTGACCAAAAAATAAATATTCATACTTTTCGCATTTTTTTTATTTTCAAAAAATAGGGAAATGCATGAAAAATCAAGAAAAATGCCATTTGAGGTCACAAAAAATAGAAAAATAGTCAATATTTTTCTTTTAATTCCTTTCTCATGTTGACCTCATAAAATTCAAATTCAAGTTCAATTTTATGTGTTACTTTGTTACACATATCGTTGAACATAGTTAAAAAATGTCAATTGAGTCATTTAATTTACAATTTTGGCATTTTAAGAGCCCTGTCATTCAATTTGATTATCCTAAAGTTGAAATTTAGTCCAATTGTTTGCCTAAATTGCTCAATTGCATGATTTGGATAAAATTACACATTTTATTGTAATTTAATCCTTGAAATTGGTAGAATTGAAATTACTTTTAATTCAAGGACTTCCATCACAAATTGCAACCACTGTTAATGTTTTTCACCATTCTAAATCGATTAGATGGGTGATTTGGTCCAATTTGACTATTTGAGCCCTTAATTTCACAATTTTCTAAATTGCAATTAGAAACAAATTTGGGGTTTTTATATAAATGGACAAGAACTTTTGGGCAAAATCACATTTTTAGACAATATTCATCCCCTAAGTTCGATTTTGAGGCTTAATTGCGAAAATTTCCCACGAATTATGAATAATTTTGGGAAAAATCAAGTTGAACATGTTCATCGGTCCGACCGGTTGAACTGGTCCAAGCAGTGTTGTCTTCAACCTCAGGTCTCCTGAGCGAGTGAACAGTCCCCAAGCTGATTTTAATCATCAAATTGAAGGCCAATTAGCAGATAATTAGACGAGCAAGCAATGGTGGGCATATTGTTGCCCTCACCCTTCCTTGTCGATCGACAGTGGCGGGACCATTCGACGTCGTCGAACTAAAGAGTAATTGGCCAGTCAATCTCACGGGACCTGCAAAAGTCAATGAAACCAAACTCAATTCAAATTTGTGTCAAATTCGCGTGAAATTGAACTTGCCGAGAACCAAACGGAGCTGGACGGAATATCCATCATCCCCAATGTCGTTTGGACCTAAAAGCACGTGGTCTCACGTGCAATTCAAGCAGGCGAAGCTCCCCCGATCTAGCAAAAAATAAAAAATTGTATATTAGCCTTCAAAGGCTTTCTAAAATGGGAGGCTCTCATTCTGTTCGAGGAATAACAGAAAAGAGCGAGAGGAAAGGAGAGAGAGCTTGCCCTTTATATCCATTGTCGAAGGTTAGAGCTCGAATTGGTGAAGCACTAGTTAGGCTTTGCGAGGCCAGACCGAAACTTCTGAGTGTTACCAGAAGGTCGCCCCACCTCCAAGGTAGCGATCGCCACCAGTCTCACCTACGCAGACATCGAGAACATGTAGTTCTCTCTCTTGAACTGCCAACTGTGCATCAATAGCAGATTACACATTTGACCATCATTCTTCGAGTTTAAGTGTGCATTTTTCTCCCCAAATTACTCTGACCATCAACGCGTCTTCATTTTGCATCGACTTTGCCTGAACACTTCGAATCGAGTCTCCAAACTCTACCTCCATTGTTGAACATTGTTCAATGCCACCTAGCCAAATCTAGGCAGTGCAAGCTCAATCGGAGCTCGAGGTAAGTTTTCTGAGCTTCCTCTCGTGCTTCTCTATGATTGTATTAACTTGTTTCTGTATGAATCGTGCAATCGAACTTCCATGGTCGTACTTGGCATTTTGCATGCTGTTTGTGATTCAGCGGATGAAATGCTTTTACTCTTAGATATATAAAACTAGAGCAAGATGGGTCCAACGGTAGTTTGATGTCAATCGGCCTAGGCTTGGTTGTCGATTGACGCCGAAGAAGTCTCGGTTATCCATTCCGTCGGGGTCAAGGGGTTGAAGACGAAGCTGACGTGGCTGGTCAAAGAGTCAGCGTCCTAGGTGTCAGTTTATCATTGGTCTACGTATTTGCCCAGTTAGCACGGTCGTTGGGGTCTGTTATTCGAATAAGCAGATCGGACGGCTTAGATAAATTAAGTCTAAAGATTAGTAGACGTCTGATTAGTAATTAGAAATATTATAAAATAGGTTTATAATTGAAATATATATATATATATATATATCGATTATAAGGTGTCGTTTTGGTTAGTAGTCGAGCGGCGTCGTTTAGGTTAATGAGGATGGACGGTCAAGATCTAGTCTGGTCTCTAATCATGATAGTCAGTTTTAGTATGTAGATCGGACAGTTGAGGATGAGTCTTCATTTAATATGCACCATCGATTTCGGCCAGTGGATCCTAAAGCCGTGAGATGGCTACGTGGTTCAATAGGAACCGTCAGATTAAACTAGAATTAAGAAAAGAAAAATGGAACGGCGTTGTTCTAGGACCTGTCTAGCGTAGTTTTAGGTCTGGGCCAGGTATCCGGTCCACGTGGATCAGACTGACCCGGTTCGAATAATTTTTTTAAAAAAAGAGAAAAAGATTTTCAAAATAAAAAAAATCAGAAAAATTCTAGAAAATTATAAAATATTTTAGAAAATCCTAGAAAATCCAAAAAAAAATAAAAAATTGTAGAAAATTCCTAAACACTCTAGAAACTTCCAAAAATTGAAGAATGACCATAGACAGCTGGTTAATCATATTTTTAAGATTTCTTAACAGTTTTTCCTGAAAATGACGATTTTGGCCTTTAGAGGTAATTCGACTTTGCTTTGTATATGAGATACATATAAAATACCAAGATTAGGATTAGGGCCAGTTAGGTGGCCAATCTTTCTACTTGATTTTTCAAATTTCATTCTTTTTCTAAGATGACGATTCTACCCCTCAAAGGGTAAATCATTTTTCTTATTCCAATGAATCATGACAATTGCTCAAAGTTAGGATTTGGGTCTGGTGGATGACCAATCCTTCTATTTGGGAGTTTCATATCTCGCCAACATTTGAAATGACGATTTTACCCATCAAAGGGCAAACCATTTCCGGAAAAAATTCTAGAAATTACCGGAAAATAAGAAATAGATCAAGTTGATGATCAATCCTATTTTCAACCCTATTTGATTCTAGATTTCTCCTAAAATGATAATTTTTCCCTTTTCGGGCAAATTGTCCCAAATTCCATCAAAATTACGATTTTACCCCTCAGGGGCAAATCTTGTCTAAATCACTCCTAAGCCGTGATTGACACTTCTCTAGCACAATATGACCTTATTAGGGATGCACTGTTGTATTCATGTGCATGTCTTGGATCCTTGATTTATGTACCTTCTTTTGTTGATTGTGAGTGCTAGGGTAGCCATTCTTATCTGCATGAACTCCTAGATTTAGGGTTCACACCTCAATCATTTGCATGAAATCTCCGGGTTAGATAAATCGATCAACTTAGGTACTTAATGGGCGTCAACTTTGATAGTTGTAGTAACTAAGTCCCCGATCTCACTTCTCTGGTTCTTGCAGAATCAAATGAAGCTCCTGGCTATTCGATAGGGTTTCTACTCATACCCTCCATAAAATTATTGGTGGCGACTCCTTGGCATGTACACGCATCACATGTTACTAGACCACACTGAAGGTCGACCATGTACATCTCTATTGCGACTTGGGTAACAGGCTTTGAGAGAGGCCCGCGTCTGACCAGATGAGACGGCCCATTAACCATCGCCACTTGAGATCCGGTCGAGAGGGTCGCGACAAACTAGCGACTTTGCCTAGGACTTATTCCAAACCAGAATCTTTGGTTATGAAATTTGGAGGACTTGAGCCGATTAAATGGTTGTTTGATTTAACTAACCCCATTTTCTGCAGATGCACTAGAGGGTGAGGTGCATACCCTAACCATTATGTTAGATGTTTTTGTAGATTGGAGAAATAAGGGGTGGGGTGATTGCCGACATCTTTCTTGTAGGTCGGAATATGGGTTGTATGTTTATTTTTATGCATTTACTGAACGGTGTTTGATACAAATTGTTGTGCATGACCTTGCATTGTGATGATCGCGGCACATCTCATACATTGACGATCAGACCCCAACTACAACCACCTCTAGGTTACCTTAGATAGGGAAAGGGTGCGAAATGATCTCGTGTTTGATGGCCTTGAGACTTTCATATTCGTTCCCACTCACAATCTGAATTGGTGATCGCTAGCCCTCTTGAGTGGGTACTATTGGGGAGGAATCTGCCACATTTGGATTGTGGGAGCCTGAGCCATAGGTTATTCACCTGATTTTTGGTTTTTAGAGTATACCTCCCACTTGTCTCAAACACATGTCCCTGGATTTACAAGGGAACGTCTGACATTCCCTGGGTTTTGGTTTAGTAAGGTATTTACTTTTCAATGTATTTTCTTATTGCCTTTTCATAGTATGTTCATATGTTGCACATCATTTACATCTACACGCATGACATACATTTTGGAATCATCCAAGTGAATGATTAAAATAACAATGATAGGGATAGGATGTCACTATTTCTTAAGTGTCCGTCTGAGTTGGTAACCTTCAAGTACCTGAAGAAAGTGACTCGTCTTGGGCCGAACACAAAGCTGCACTTTACAAGGTTTGTACACAGCTGAGAGATGACTAGGCGCAAATTGGGATATGCTGAAGATTGTCAAACTCGCTATTGCGTCGATAACCTCAGATTCAAGCAATAATCCGATGAAATGTTCAAGGATTATATGAAGATGAAAAGGCAATATCGTAACCGCCCGGCCAGAGAAGTGTACGTTCGCCGAACGGCTGAGCGACGAGCTAAAGAGAATAGGCCAATGTTAACTTTTTGGGAAAAGAGGAGGCACCCAGCCATCAAGACTAGACCAAAATGGATCATTCTTAGAAAGATCAAGCCTAAATAGATTGAGAAATTCCCTGAAGTAATCATACCATGGATCAAAGAATGGCCAGAGGAGTTGAGCCATCTTGAACAACCACCTGAGGATTACTTTTCTGGAAAAAGTCCACACAGAGAACCCCTCAAAGAAAAAGACTCTGAAGAACGGTCAGCTAGGAAGGAAATCCTAATCATTGAACCATATCCTAAAGGGAAGCAAGATGAAGATACCACTGAGGAGGAGCCTCTAGTTGATTACTATTCTGAAGAGAATTAGACCATAGAGATATTAGGATTTGAGTAGTATAAACCCCCACATTCCATTGGTCTCTTACTGCTTTCTTGTTTGAAGAATAAGATTGTTAAATACCCCTCTTTGAAGTTCCCACTTGACGATTCGTTTCCTCCTTAATGGATTTTCATGTAATAAGAATCTTTTTCATTACATTTCTTTGATCAATTTGATGTTTTGACCAATAGAATGCGACATTATTATCTTCTTCAGTCACGGTGATGACCCCAATCAATGGCATACTTCCCTTACTTCAAATTAAAATTAGACTTTTGGTTGAATCTTTAGACCCAAAGGAAAGTCTAATTTCCATTTCACTAATCGAAATATGTAATTGAATCAGTTCATGTATATTTCATGGCATCTGCATACTCACATTTTAGAGTAATACAAGGTGATTGATTTTTCAAAATCACCTCCACATTCTAGACTTGATGGGAAAGTACTATATCCAAATGTTCAAAATTCCTCGAGTTGAGCTCCTAGCCTGGTGGGACAACATGGGCGAGGCCTATAAGACGTACGCCAGGTCGCGACTAGGTTATCTATTGGATCTACTGAAGATTGAATGCCTACCTACTTTCATCCAAGCCATAGCACTTTATTGGGATTCCACCATAGCTATGTTCTGTAGGGAGGGATTGGAGATTGCTCCAACACTGGAGGAGTATAGTGCCACCATTGGAGTGGAGTTCAATCATCTCCTAGTTCAACCTCCGATAGGATTCGAACCATTTAGTCAGTTCGCTGAATTTCTTGATACAAGTCTTGCTGAAATAAAAGTTGATGCGGCTAGCGTTATCTCTAGAGGGGGTAAATAGGTATTTATAGTGCAATTTAATATTTTAACACGGAATACAAATTACACAGACGTTTGCATGACGTCTTAGATGATGGAAACACAATATATCAATATGAACAATTCATATGCAGTTTCACTATCACGATATGTATGATATGATCAGAGTATAGATAGATAATACTGCACAAAGGGTTTATAGCGGTTCGGCTTTGGTTAAGCCTACATCCATTTCTTCGACTATTAGCAAATCGACTGGATTTTACTAGTAAACTGCTCGAGAGGTTACAGCTTAGTAATCTCATTGACACATAGGATACCCCGCCTAGCGTTCAGCACTCTTGTGTATACCTCCTCACAATTACAAAGGATGAATCAAGAAGTGTGTATGAAATGAAATACTCTCGATTTAAGAATTATAAAGACTTTTCCCTCTTAATGCCGATATGTTCTCCCTTTGATCTTGAGATGTCTTTTATACTCCCTCGCCTCCAATCTAACCGTTGCAAGGCCTTCAAAAGAGGTCTCTCCAAAAGTTTCCGTTTGGACAAGACATATACCAAACGAAGATCTCGTAGAAGGAAAGTCTTCTCCATCCGAATCAAATTGCCCATACAATTAAGATCTTAGGTTTCCATAGATGATTTCACTCATTTGGAAAGTCGTGTGTGTCTCCTTGATTTCGCATTCTTGATTGATCTCTATCCCTGAGAATCCTCAAGAATGATCTAGCTCGATTGTATCTGTTGTAGTGTATCAAATAAGTGCATTTCAAAGTTATCTTCAAGTTCTAATTATTGCGCGTAAATACTCCACTCAGATCTTGAGCATTATTCTAATGTTTGAGCTATCTCCGTTCAACGTCTGTGCTCGGACCAGCCTCTGAGTCCCTTAGAAATACCATTCGAGCAAAAACCTTTTTGACAGATTCAATCCTGTGTATCCTTGCACCAAAGGATAATCTGCAAAGTAAGTATTTCACTGCATTATCTCGAAACTTAAGAGTGCTTGGATTATTTTGTCAACTTCAAAATTACTTAGGGGTTTTTCTCAACAATCTTCCCCTTTTTGATGATGACAAAACTATCCACAAAAGTAACAATAGTTTGACTAATAAGAATGAGCAACTAGAATCTAGTTAGTCTCAATAGAGTCTTGCTAAAAATAATTTTATCAATTTTGCCCTTTGTTCTTCTAGCAAGAGTAAGTTTTGAAGTTCTAATAGTGATATTTTCATATTACAAACAATCTCAAAACTTGTGGTTAGTATTAAAATTTTGAATTTAAGCACAAGTATAGTTTCAGAGCATAGACATGTGATTCTAATAATTTCATTATAGAGCTTAATCACATGTATGACAATCTTGAGACGCGTGAAAAGTGTGAGCATAATGCTTGTTATTTAGAATTGTCACATAATATCTCAGAACTTGTAGTTTTGATACATACTCAGATTATGGCGATCTTAACATGCTCAAGTTAACCTATTTTGGCAAATATGTTACCAAACGTACAGATTAATAAAATATGCTCAAAGTAAAGAACTTGTTCACCTGTTCTTCTTAAGAAATATATGATATTTCTTTTCAGATCTTGTTCTTGCTGAACATGGAAACACGTGTTCTCATACTTTCATTTGTGAAAACCTGTGGACCTGTATGCATATCTTCACATGCATATCTTGTTTGTATGTATTCACGTACTTTTCATAGTTGTTGCACCTGTATGCATATCTTCACATGCATATCATGTTTGTATGTGCATTCACACATTATTCACAGCATGACATTCACAGTGACAAGTATATCATGTTTACATACTGTGTAACCTTTGTAACTTCTCATGTTTTTGTGATTGTAACTTTTGTAACTTCTCCCTCATTTCATCATCAGTACAAAAGGATCAAGTGAATGATCTGTTAGATCAAACATAATCATGAAAACACAAGTATGGAGTTTCACTCCCCCTAAATTTGATAACCATTCAGTAAAGCATAAAAGAGTGAAACATATCACTGATTATTATAAATTACTCCTCTTAAAGGGTATATCACTGATATGAGATTAACACCAAATAACATATATAGAAATTCTGAAAAGCCATAACAATATGCAATATCCACACATTCAATCAAAAATTCAATTACAGCATCAGCAAAGATACTTTCAAAATAATAAAGATATTGTCAAAATAACAACCAGATCGAAATACCAAAAAGATGAAAAATATTGAAAAATCTTTTTAGTCTTTTTGGGCTGGTTGAGAAGTGGATGGGGTTGAAGATGATAAGGCTTGACGCGATGGGATCTGAACTACGACAAATTTGGATATTTGGCTAAATTTTTATCAATGTCCTCCTTCAGATTAAGGATAGCCCTGTTCATTTGACCAAGCTGAGAATTTGTAAGTTCTTGAGTAGTGTGCTTTCTCGATTCAATCTCAGCATCTACCATGGCATTCAAGCCTTCAATATCTGAGTGCAGAGAGTTCCAAATATCTATCGGTTTCTGATCCATGTCTCTTTGACGCAGTACCAATTCCCTCAGAAGGTCAGAGTCTGTGTCATTGTCCAAGTCATCAGTTTGAGTTCCCACATTGGAAGACTCTTCCTGAGTCCTAACATTTTCCTCAGATGATGAGACTGACTTGCTTGAAGAATCTTCTATGCCAGCAGCATTGAGATCTATTTCGGTATCGTCCCCTTCAGACATAACTTCGTGTGGAATTTCCATTTCACTTCTAAGAAAATCAGAGATATTGACTCTGTCAATTTCTTCTTTCTGTTTTCAACCTTCTTCAGTTTTCTTCTCTTCTCTTTCTTTTTCTTCTATTGCCTGCTCCTGTTTTGTGGTTGCTTGCTTTTGTTGCTCCAGATTATCTGAAGGAACATCCTCAAGGGTTGATGTCACAATTGTCCTAACCAGATTTTCCAGTTTTGTTTCACTTACAATGGAGCTGTCAGAGTGATGTTCTCTTTCAATTCTTTCAAGTAGTACTCTGGCAAGCTTCCTTTTCTTTATTGCAGATCTAATAGGGTTATGAGCATCATCTTAATATTCCTCTTTCGAGTGGATTCTAAATAATGTCCTGTTAGTTTGGCATGTGGAGCCTTGTCAATAGACTGCTTCTGAATAGCTTCCTCATTTCTTTTGGTCTAAGGTAGATCAAGCAGCACTACTTCCCTATTTTTGTCTGTCCACTGTCCATCCTCAACTTTATATCCCAATTTATTAAGCATTGTTTCACCAGTGCTTCCTTGAGGCAACTTGATAGATCTAAGGTCCAAAGGAATTGGTATCGTCAGATACTTAAAGATTATGGTAATCAAAGAACCATAAGGCAGCTGACCCTTGTTCTTCTTCACAGTTCTTCTCATGTGTAGAAATATTAGGCGTGGAAGAGAGAAGGGTTTGCCATGCAGGATGGCCCAAATGAGTTTTGCCTCATATCTGGAGATATCAGTTTTGGAGGATCCTTTTGGCCTAAGACAATTAATGACTACCTTGTGTAGAATAATTGTTCTCAAAAGAAAAAGGTGATGTTCAACATGGGGTTTGTGTGGTCTGGACAGATTGGGATTGCCAGACAACTCCTTGTAGACATCTTCATCAGAGATAGGAATTTTTGTTAAATTGGACAGTTCCTTCTCAGGAGAATGAAGAATGTCTACAAAGTCTGCAGCACTCAGAATAATATTCTATTCACGAAAGGAGAACTGAATTACATCTCTATCAATCATGGTGAAGTTGGAGTAAAAGTATGCAGTTAGTTCAGGATAACACAGAGTGTTTAATGAGCAAAATGAATGCAGGTGTAGGTTTGTAAGAGGGTAAAGAATTTGCAAGCTGTTCCTCTCAAAGAAGTCAGATTCAATAGGTCTATTAGTCACAACACCTCGAGAAAGCAATGCCTCATAGCATTTCTTATGCTTCGATGTCCTAAACAACTTATCTATATTCTCCTCACCAGCCAAAAATTTCATTACTACAGGCTGAAAATGGGCATAAGTTGCTTCATCATCATCTTCTCTTAGATGATCACTAACAGAAACTTCTTCCTCAACATTCTCTCTAGTAGTAGCAACACTAACCTTCTCCTTTCCTGTCTCAGAAGATTTAATTTTCTAAAATTCATCACTTACTTTGGTAGTTTGCCGAATTTCGAATTGGTTCAACATTTCACTAAACTTCAGTACCTCTCATTCATCAAAGAATCCATTACTACGCACAAGTTCAACAATATCATGTGGGAGTCTTCCTTGTATCCTCATAGCATTAATCAAATGAATCGTGGCTCTAGCTAGATGGTATTCTTTTATCAGTAGGCAAATTGGCCTTTTCTTCAGGAGTTTAAGTTAACATTTTAGTGAGGCGATCTTGTAGGCTCTTCTTTCATCGTTCAATGGTTTCATGAGGTCATTGAATCTTGATTCTTGCAACTAACTTTTCAGCTTCTTTTCTCCTTTTCTTCATTTCATACATTTTGGGTGAATCGGTGAGATCATAAGAGGTAGGAGCATCACTTGCGACTATGGGTTTGTGCGATTCAAGTTGACCAGAACGACGGGAGCTGGTTGATGGGGTTTTCTTCTCAAAAGGATCTTTTTCGGCCACCGTTGCTAGATGGTTGGAGAATCTTGAGAGGTTTTAGGGTTTCTGAGAAAGAATTTGCTATTTGGGGAGAGTCAGAGAGTGTATGAGAAACATACTGGTTTCTTTTGGTTTTGAGGAGGGATGACGATTCAGTCTGGGTTTATATCATAAAAATTAGAAATTTCCTTATTTAAAGGATGTGAAAAATCACTATTTAGAAAGTTTATATTTAATCATTCAAATTAGATTAATCAATTAGAATTAATCAATCAATTAAAATCAATCACAACAATCAACACAATCAACATAATCATACTATTTACAGAATATTTAGAAGGATTGTGATGGTGTGTACCTTATTTGTTGCTAGAAATATAACTACTTATGTGCCAAAAATTTGAATGATCAAACTTTTTCTCTTTTCCACTCAAAAGATGTCATCTTCAGATGATGCTTCAAATTCTGAGTTCCTTGTAGCCATAGAGCTTCTTTAGATGAAGTTTTGGCATCCTTTGCTTCTTCCTTATATTACTTTAAGCTCAGAAGCAAAATCTTCCTGTCTAAACAGCAACTCAAATAGGCATTATAGTAATACCTAATTCTTGTCTGATATATTCAAATGTACTCTTATCAAGTGACATGGTGAATATGTCAGCTAATTGATGCTTTGAATCAACAAATTGAATGCTAATATCACTATTATGCACATGGTCACGAATAAAATGATGCTTAATTTCAATATGCTTAGCTCATGAGTGTAGGATTGGATTCTTGGTGAGATTGATTGCGCTGATGTTGTCACATTTGATTTCCGCATTGTGAGATTGAACACCAAAGTCCTTCAGTTGTTGTTTCATCCATAGAATTTGTGCATGGCAACTTCCTAAGGCAACATAATCAGCTTCTGCAGTTAATAGAGCTACAGTGTTTTGCTTCTTGGAAAACCAAGACACCAGCATTGATCCCAAAAGTTGATATGTCCCTAAATTACTTTTCATGTTTAACTTATAACATGCAAGATCAACATCTAAATATCCATATAATGTAATATCTGAAGTCTTAGGGTACCATAGTCCTAAATTAGGATAGGTTCCTATGTATTTAATAATTCTTTTGACGGGTGTTAAATGTGATTCCTTGGGATCTTATTGAAATCTAGCACACATGCATGAACTAAAGATAATGTTAGGTCTAGAAGCAATTAGATATAGTAATGAACCGATCATGCTCCTATAAAGCTTCTGATCAACCTGTTTGCCTTGTTCATCCTTCTCTAGCTCGGATGAGGAAGACATTGGAAAATAAGTTTTATTGCAATTTTCCTAACCGAACTTCTTTACCAATTCAATAGCATATTTCTCTTGACGTATGAAAGTGCCATGATTGGTCTGACTGACTTGCAGTCCTAGGAAGAACGTAAGTTCTCCCATCATGCTCATATCAAATTCATTTTGCATGATCTAAGAGAATTGCTTGCAGAGATTTTTATTAGATGATCCAAATATTATATCATCTACATAAATCTGAATAAGTAGGATTTTGTTGCCTTCTTTTTTGATAAATAAAGTTGTATCAACTTTACCTTTCTCAAAACCTTGGTTGGTAAGGAAATTACTTAACCTTTCATAAGATGCTCGTGGAGCTTGCTTGAGTTCATATAGTGCTTTTTGAAGTTTGAATACATGATCTGGACATTTTGGATCTTCAAAACCTGGAGGTTGATAAACATAGACTTCTTCCTTGATTTATCCATTCAGGAATGCACTTTTGACATCCATTTGATATAGTTTGAAGTCGTGATAGCAAGTACAGACGAGTAGGAGTCTGATAGATTCCAGTCTTGCTACCGGGGCATAAGCTTCATCATAGTCAATTCCCTCTTCTTAAGAGTAGCCCTTAGCAACAAGTCTTGCCTTATTTTTGGTTATCTTGCCTTTATCATCCAGTTTGTTTCTGAATACCCATTTGGTTCCGATAATAGGATGATCCTTTGGTCTTGGTACCAATTTCCATACTTCATTGAGTTTGAATTGGTGTAACTCTTGTTGCATAGCTTCAATCCAATTTCATCTTCAAGAGCTTCTTCAATTCTTGTGGCATTCTGATTTCCAGTCAATTTTAGACTCTGTAATGAGAAGTTTTTATGTATCAAGCGATGTGTTTCAGTTGTATTCCGCTCAAATCTGATCAATTTGAGTAGACTGACCGAAGGAGAAAGACTGACGTGAGACGAGATACGTGGACCTAGGCGACTCGGATAGCAAATGACGCTTTGACCATAAGGATTGTCGAGGGGATATTTAGAACCACCAAGAGGCCGATCTAAGAACGATTAAGGATTTCTTTTGCGAGTGTCGTATGATTGGAGCGCGGGTGATGCCGCTTAACCAGCGTATGATTTGCAAAATTATCCTAAATCGAACAGCGACGATCGAGACCATAGGGACTAGTGATAAACCCTCACAATTACATGACAACCAAAGTCGCCATGCATTGACGAGCCCTAAACGTGATATGAATCACGGGGTCGATATGCGTAATATCTGCAAAAGCCGCCCGTCAGTTCGGGATAGGCTGGAATAACGTCTGATAGAGAAAACTATCAGAAACGAGTTCTGAAAAGTTTGAAATGGAAAATCAAGAATTCCAATGTTATTCGGATTGGCCGTCGCCCTATCGAAAAGTTTTGGAACGAGAAAAATGACGTTCTGAACGTCGAGGGTAAAATGACTGTTTTGCCCCTCAAGCTTAGAACTTTGCCCTTGCAATTAAAGAAGGGCATAATGGACATTAAACCCCCAAGGCTGCCGAAAATACAAGGGGAAATGTGGACCATTGGATCGTGTCACAAGATGGGCAAGGGTGGGCATATCAACCTTTTTCTTACCTAACATTCAACTCCCTTGACCAAGCATTTGGATATAACAAAAATTCTCTCTCCTCTCTCTCTCCACACCTCCCATTCGGCCAAGTCTCCCCAAGAACCATCGATCATCCTCTTCTTTCTTCTTCTATTTCTGCTCGCCGGCGACAGCCATTGAGCTCGCCATTTGCTGGCCATGATCGCCCTCTCTAGCCACCATCCGACTGCCAGCCGACCACACCAACGTAGATACATGTCTTGCCAACATTCTCGAACAAGAATCACAACATTTGGAGCACCGAGGAGTCCCGAGCAAGCATTTTCCTGAGAGCCGACAAATTAGGACTCAATCTGAGGTAGGTCTGGTTCTTAGCCCTTTTGCTGGTCGAAATCTTGGAATCTTGGGCTCAAATTTCATGGAGGCTCAGTAGACATGTGTAGGATTCTGTGGTAAAAATTGGGACTCAATTTGATAAGGTTTTGATCACGAACTGGCCTTGTGAATTTTGCCCAGAATCTGCCAACGAACTGACCTTGGACAATCCGGCGACCTTGGGCGAGTTTCCAGCGACCTTGGGCGAGTTTCCGGCACCGAACCAATCGACTTGAAACTCACGGTGAGCCTTCCAAATCCTTAGGTAGACATGTTAAAGAGTAGGATAACATTTAAAGGTTGGAATTAGAGTAGATTTAGGACCGGTTGGCCCCGGCTTGCACAGAACTAAGTAGGATCGATTCGGTGCCGGGCCAAATCGATTCTGTTGGAGGCTGATATTGGTGATTTTAAGTTCCAAATTAGTGTGTAAGATATGATGAGATGTTGAGGGATATGTTATAGATGATTGGGGTTAATGAATTGAGGGATTGGACTTGGAAATTGACGAATCGATTGAATATTCTAGGTTGCGCGCAAATTGACCCTTGGACTTGGGTTGGCCGAAACCTTGGGGGCTCAAAAGGAAGAGTTTTGTGCTGTCAAGTTCGAGGTAAGGGATTCCTAAACTTAAGCTAGGGGGATTGGACTCAATTGGGTGAGTCGAGGTTTGATTGAATCGATTCATGAGAAACTTTCTAAGGGGATAGTATTCATTATATCCAAAGTTTTAAGGGATGTTTGTGTAGGACTGGATCTATGCATGAGTCGTTTGCCATGTCTGAGAATTATGTGACTTGCTTTGCATGCCATGAGAGTTCACATTGTGTATGAGTGGCACCTATCGTTATATGTGAATTGAATTGAAATAACATGGCATGAGCATGACATGGAGAGGCCCTGAGGCGTATGAGACGCGGGGCGGGAGTTGCTACCTTGATGCGGCAAGATTATGGGGTGAAGCTATTGTTGTGTGGCGCCCTGATGCGACGAAGTCGCGAGGTTGAGATAGCCACGGTCATGATGCGAATTATTCGCGGGACGGAGCATGAGATAATGAGATTTACCTGGAGATTCATCAGGACCTGATGCGTTTACGCGGGTCACCGATGACAGTCTGATGCATTTACGCGGATCGAACCTGAAGCGACTTGATCGCGGGCTGGAGATTGAGGCAGGTGGTGATTGGTGGATATGAGAAGTGGCAGGCTGAGAGTGCATGTGCATCTGCGTGTGGTATGAAGTCTTCATTGTATGCTTGTTGTTTGTATGTTGTTGTTTCACTAAATTGTGTCTGATGTGCCTGTTTGTTTATGAGTGTGATTTTGTTGAAAGGTACGACTACCTGAGTGGACTATCGACCTTACCTAGGGTTAGGATTCTTTTACTGAGATGAGTATCTCACCCCTTTTGGGAACCCTTTACTTTACAGATCCTAGGTCGTAGCTATGTAGCCTATACGTTTTGAGAACCCAAAGGAGATGACAACATATTTTAACGAGTTCCCGGATAGGCAGGGGAACATATATGTGAAAAAGTGCATTGTCGTATGGGTAGATGAGGGTAAGCCAGATTGGAAGCCTCATAGATTCGAGGCGTGATTTAAGAAGGAAGGGGATGCACAGATTGGGCCACTAAAGCCCCATGAGGTGACTCAGGGAGTCATACCCGATTGGTACCAGACCGCAGCAGAGCAGGAGCTGCCAGTGGGGTCAGTAGTAGGGTCTAGGAATGGGCTAGAGAAGACCCCGATCGTAGAGTTGATAGAGCAGGAGGAGGAGGAGGTCATAGTGCTGGAGGCGTCCGAGGGGGACCTTGTTGAGCCGTCGCTGGAGATGATCATAGAGGATTTCGTCGAGATCCCGTTCGAGACATTTTTCGAGTATGAGCTGATCGAGGACGTAGAGGATACGGAGAACTCCAGCAGCTCATCCTAGGAGTCTCCAGTTGGTGGCATGATCTTTTGCTGACGACCTGATCCGGTTCCCGCTAGCTTAGTAGACGGTTCTTTTTGCATGCTTACCCTATCACCCTTTCCTTTATCGGATTGTAGTAGTGAGTGTCGGTATGAACAGTATGCTATGATGTACGAATGTTATTAAGCTATCTAGGTCCCACTTAACTTACATATTATACGGGGATTTATTTGAGTATCGCTTCCGCATGCATGATGCATTCATTATATCTCTCGTCCTAGTTTATCAGAAGATCTTGGGACCGCGAGAGATTGTCGCATGGTTCCTTCCATGGATGTTCGCGTGCTCGTGCCCGGGGCGCGAGGCGTGACATCTCCGCTTGTTTGGTATCAGAGCAAGGTTATCTCGATCCAAAGTTGGTTGAGGATTGGAGTAATAAGGAGGATTAAGTTGGGACAAGGACGGATAGCTAGACCTTAGGAGACTGGCTAGGGTAAGACATGGGGTGCCTAGCATGTGACTTGACACTTATGGATGGTGTTTGATCTTGGTAAGGTTAGGGTAAGACATGAGGATTTGGTACCCTGCCTAAGGTTGAAGGTCATTTCTGGACCTTGACTTGCTTGATGAATGAAAGTGATTGGTTTTAATGAATCACTGGAGTAAATGGAATTGAGAAATAACTATAGGCTATTTGTTGGAAAACTTCTGAAGTACTGTTAGATTGTTGTTGTTTCTGTTAAGGATTAGTTAGTAGCTCTGGATTTGGATGGTTGAGTAAGTTGCTAACTCATTGCTGAACTTGTGGTGGACCAGGTTCAGTAGAAAGAGGCAAAGATGAGTAACCCATCCAGAAGATCTGGGAGACCGAGAGGCGGAGCGTCTAGCTCGAGACCACCCGTAGCGGAGGATCCAAGAGTAGACGGTCTGCTGAGGGCAATGGAGGGGCTCAGGGACATTATAGATAGGCAGGCCCAGGACCAAGCAGTGGGAGCTGCCCTAGCAGCCGTTAATGCCAATAATGGCAACACTGGGGGAAGTGGAAGTCAAGACGAGCCGAACCAGAGCAATGAAACTGTAAACCCTCACGAGGAAATCGTCATGGCCAGACAGATGGGCCAACTAGTTGAGCAATTTATGAAACTGAAGCTGACACAGTTCGATGGGATTGGAGATCCCGAGCTAGCGCCTAGATGGATAGAAAAGCTAGAGAAGGCTTTTGGGGTGCTGAGATGCACAGACGAGAAGAAGGCATTGCTGGCTATGTACCAACTAGAGGGTACAACAAATGACTGATGGCCTGCCACCAAAGATGGAGTCTTCCCTGAAGGAGTAGCCATGAACTGGAATGCTTTTAAGATGGCATTCAACGATAAATATTTCTCAGAAATGGCTAGGGAAAGGAAACAGGTTGAGTTCCTGCAGCTACGCCAAAACCAGCTGACAATAGACCAGTACGAGGCCGAGTTCGCGAGGCTTTCGAGGTATGCACCTCGATCTGTGGAGGACCCTTTGGAGAAAGCAAGGAGGTTTAGGGATGGTCTGAGGCCCGAGCTCCGTAGCCAGATGATCGCTTTGAACTTGAGGACCTACCAGGAGATATATGAGCGGGGCCAAATGATATAACGGGACTTGAGAGAAAGAAACACCGCAACTAGATCGCGGTTCCCGTCGTTTAGAGACAATCGCCAGATGGGCAAGAGGCCGATGGCGAGTAACAGACGTTTCGTGCCGCCGGCAAGGAAGAATATAGTGACATCGCCAAATCCGACGAACTGGAGCTATAGACTTTGTGGCAGGACGCATGGGAATGGGCCGTGCCTAGTGAGGACAAGAACGTGTTTCAAGCGTGGTCAACTGGGCCACCAAATAAGGGTATGTCAAAACCAAGACTTACCGCAAGGATAAAGGCCACAAGCTGGGCCGTCGATTGCAACGGCCCAGATTGAGTAGAGCAGACCGCTGGCACAGGACAGAGTATATTCTGTAGCCCGTAGGGAGGCGGAGGAAGCACCAGGCGTGGTCACAAGTATGGTCTACTTGTGCAATCAAACTACTTATGCATTGTTTGATCCTGGTGCCATGCATTCGTTTGTGTCTGCACAATTTGCTGAATTAGTAGGCATGAATTTGAAACCGTTGAACGTAATTCTGCATGTTGCCACTCCATTAAAGGACAACGTAGTGGTTTCTTGGGGCTGTACTGGTTGTGAGATTGTGATTGGGGGAAATAAAGAAAACATTGACCTAGCAGTACTACCTATGTTTGACTTTGATGTAATAATAGGAATGGATTAGTTGGGTAAGTAGGGGGCAGTAGTAGACTGCGGTAGTAGAACAATTCGACTTTTTTCGAGAGGCCGCCCTAGCTTTGAATTGGTGGGAAGTCGAGGAGGAATCTCGATTCCCTTAGTCTCATCTTTGGAAGTAACTAAGATGGTGTCTGAAGGATGTCAGGCATACTTAGTGGCGGTAATGGACACGACTACCGAAAAGCCAAAGTTAGAGAATATCCCGGTAGTGCGTGAATTTTTTGATGTGTTTCCCCAAGAGTTGCCAAGATTACCACTAGAACGGGAAATAGAGTTTGTAATTGAGTTAGCCTTTAGGACGGAGCGGATATCGAAAGCACCGTACAGGATGTCCCTGTCAGAATTAAAGGAGTTAAAGGTGCAGATGCAAGAGTTGCTAGATAAGGGAATCATCCGACCAAGTGCTTCGCCGTGGGGAGCACCAGTGCCATTTGTAAGAAAGAAGGATGGATCTTTGCGTCTATGCATTGACTACCGGCAGCTGAATTAGGTGATGGTGAAGAACAAGTATCCGTTGCCGAGGATTGATGATCTATTCGATCAGTTACAAGGAGCAGTAGTATTTTCGACGATTGACTTGAGGACTGGGTATCACCAACTGAGGATCAAGAAGGAAGACATACCGAAGACTGCATTCAGGACGAGGTATGGTCATGACGAGTTTACGGTGATGCCGTTTGGATAAGGAGTTTCTGGACAGATTCGTCATAGTCTTCATTGACGACATCTTGATTTACTCGAGGAGCGATGCAGAACATGAAGAACACCTAAGGATTGTACTGAGGACCCTGAGGGAGCATTCACTATACACGAAGTTGAGTAAGTGTGAGTTTTAGCTGAACAGGGTAACTTTTCTGGGTCATGTGGTGTCTGGTGAAGGGATTGCAATATACCCTGCAAAGATAGAGGCTGTAAACAATTGGTCGAGGCCTACTACGGTCACGGAGGTCAGAAGTTTCTTAGGACTAGCGGGATATTATAGGTGATTTGTGAAAAGATTCTCATCCATAGTCATCCCACTGACGCGGTTGACAAAGAAGGAAAAAAGGTTTGAATGGACTGATAAATGTGAGAAGAGATTCCAAGAGCTTAAGCACAAATTGACTACCACGCCAGTGCTGACCATTCCATCAGGACCGAGAGGTTATGAAATTTACAGCGATCTTCGCTGAAAGGATTAGATTGTGTGTTGATGCAGCACGGTAGGGTAGTAGCCTATGCATCTAGGCAGTTGAGGCCACACGAGATGAATTACCCGACTCATGACCTGGAGTTAGCGGCGATAGTGTTTGCCCTGAAGATTTGGAGACACTACTTTGTGGCGAGAAGTTTCAAATATATATCGACCACTAGAGCTTGAAATACTTATTTTCCTAGAAAGAGTTGAACATGAGGCGGTGTAGGTGGATGCAGCTGCTCAAGGACTATGATTGTGAGATATTATATCACCCTGGGAAAGCCAACAGAGTAGCAGATGCACTAAGTCGGAAGTCAAGTACTGCATGCCTGCTAGTGAGAAGTTGGTTGACGATAGAGGACTTGAGAGATTCCGAATTCAGATTAGAAGTTGATCAGTTATCCAGTCTGATAGCTACGCTGAGGGTGGAACCTGAGGTCCAAGAAGGGATAAAGGCATTATAGTCTACGGACCCGGAGATTTAGAAAATTGTAGAGATGGATGCGACAAAGAGAAAGCCGGAATTTCAGGTGTCTGAGGATGGAATTTTGAAGTTCTGAGAACAACTGTGTGTACCAAAGGATGACGAACTTAGGGAAAGAATCTTGTCAGAGGCTCACAGGAGCAACTATAGTGTCCATCCTGGAAGTACAAAGATGTACCAGAATTTGCGACAACACTATTAGTGGAACAGAATGAAGGTGGACGTAGCGAGATACGTGGCTAAGTGCTTGACATGCTAGCAAGTGAAAGCATAGCACTGTAAGCCTAGAGGACTGTTGCAGCCACTGGAGATTCCGGAATGAAAGTGGGAGCACATAACCATGGATTTTGTGATGGGACTACAGAGGAGCCAGCGACGCCACGACTCGATATGTGTAGTCATGGATAGATTGACCAAGTCCGCCCACTTTATTCCCGTACGGAAGGACTTCGCTATGGATAAGTATACAGAACTATACATGAGATAGATAGTAAGGTTACACGGAGTGCCCGTGACGATCACCTCGGATAGGGATCCGAAATTCACGGTAAATTTTTGGAAGAGTCTACAAGAGGCTATGGGAACCCGTCTGCGGTTCAGTACAGCATACCATCCACAGACAGATGGACAGTCAGAAAGAACGATCCAGACGCTCGAGGACATGTTGAGAGCGTGCGTCATTGATTTTAAAGGTGGATGGGAAGAACAGCTACACTTGGTAGAATTTTCTTACAATAATAGCTACCAGCAGATTATACAGATGGCACCGTTCGAAGCACTCTCTCAAAGAGCCTGTAGAACACCGATATGCTGGGATGAAGTCGGAGAAAGAAGTATCACGGGCCTCGAATTGGTAGAGCAATCGGTGGAAGCAGTGGAAGTAATCCAGGATAGACTGAGGACGGCGCAGAGTCGCCAGAAGAGCTATGCAGACAAGCGGCGCAAGCCCCTGGAGTTTCAAGTGGGCGATCACGTCTTCCTCAAGGTGTCGCCGATGAGAGGACTATCGCGATTCGAAAAGAAGGGGAAGCTGAGCCCAAGGTATGTAGGCCCTTTTGAGATACTGGAACGGATCGAAACTTTGGCCTACCGGCTTGCCCTATCGCCAAATCTATCCCAGGTGCATAATGTATTCCATATGTCGATGCTGCGGAAGTATGAACTTGACCCGACACATATACTGGATTACGAGGCCATAGAAGTGGACGACAGAGTGTCTTACGTGGAGAGGCCAATAGGATCGATGACCGGAAGGAGCAAATGCTCAGGAATAAGAAGATCCCACTGGTCAAAGTAGTTTGGGAGCACCATGGAACTGAAGGAGCCACGTGGGAGAATGAAGAGACGATGAGGCGACAGCACCCCCATTTATTTGAGTAATTGAGTGTAATGTAAATTTCGAGGATGAAATTTTTGTAAGAGGGGAAGAGTTGTGAGATTCTGATTTCCAGTCAATTTCAGACTCTGTAATGAGAAGTTTATATGTATCAAGCGATGTGTTTCAGTTGCATTCCCCTCAAATCTGATTAATTTGAGTAGACTGACCGAAGGGGAAAGGCTGACGCGAGACGAGGTATGTGGACCTAGGCGACTCGGATAGAAAATGGCGCTTTGACCATAAGGATTGTCGAGGGGATATTTAGACCCACCAAGAGGCCTATCTAAGAACAATTAAGGATTTCCTTGCGAGTGTCGTACGATTGGAGCACAGGTGATGCCGCTTAACCAACGTATGATTTGCAAAATTATCCTAAATCGGACAGTGACAATCGAGACCATAGGTACTAATGATAAACCCTCACAATTACATGACAACCAAAGCCACCATGAATTAACGAGCCCTAAACGTGATATGAATCACGGGGTCGATACGCGTAATGTCTACAAAAGCCGCCCGTCAGTTCGGGATAGGCTGGAATCACGACTGATAGAGAAAACTATCAGAAATGAGTCCTGAAAAGTTTGAAATGGAAAATCAAGAATTCCAACGTTATTCGGATTGGTTGTCGCCCTATCGAAAAGTTTTGAAACGAGAAAAACGACGTTCTGAACGTCGAGGGTAAAATGACCGTTTTGCCCCTCAAGCTTAGAACTTTGCCCGTGCAATTGAAGAAGGGCATAATGGACATTAAACCCCCAAGGCTGTTGAAAATACAAGGGGGAATGTGGACCATTGGATCTCTTTTGGAAAAGACAATGCCAGTGTCACAAGATGGGTAAGGGTGGTCATATCAACCTTTTGCTCACCTAACATTCAACTCCCTTGACCAAGCATTTGGATATAACAAAAATTCTCTCTCCTCTCTCTCTCCACACCTCCCATTCGGCCAAGCCTCCCAAAGAACCACCGATCATCCTCTTCTTTCTTCCTCTGTTTCTGCTCGCCAACGACAGCCAACGAGCCCGTCGTTCGTCGGCCACGACTGCCCTCTCTGACCACCATCCGACTTCCAGCCAACCACACCAATGTAGATACGCGTCTTGTCGACATTCTCGAACAAGAATCATGATATTTGGAGCACCGAGGAGTCTCGAGCAAGCATTTTCCCGAGAGCCGACAAATTAGGACTCAATCTGAGATAGGTCCTATTCTTAGCCCTTTTGCTGGTTGAAATATTGGAATCTTGGGTTCAAATTTCATGGAGGCTTAGTAGACATTTGTAGGATTTTGTGGTAAAAATTGGGACTCAATTTGATAAGGTTTTGACCATGAACCGGCCTTGTCAATTTTGCCCAGAATCTGTCTGCGAACAGACCTTGGACAATCCGGCGACCTTGGGCGAGTTTCCGGAAACCAATCGACTCGAAACTCACGGTGAGCCTCCCAAATCCTTAGGTAGACATGTTAAGGAGTAGGATAACATTTAAAGGTTGGAATTGGAGTAGATTTAGGACCGGTTGGCCCCGGCTTACATAGAATTGAGTAGGATCGATTCGGTGCCGGGCCAAACCGATTCTGTTCGAAGCTGAGATTGGTGATTTTGAGTTCCAAATTGGTGTGTAAGATATGATGAGATGTTGATGGATATGTTATAGATGAATGGGGTTAATGAATTTAGGGATTGGACTTGGAAATTGACGAATCGGTTTAATATTCTAGGTTGCGCGGCAAATTAACCCTTGGACTTGGGTTGGCCGAAACCTTAGGGGATCAAAAGGAAGAGTTTTGTGTTGTCAAGTTCGAGGTAAGGGATTCCTAAACTTAGGCTAGGGGGATTGGGCTCAATTGGGTGAGTCGAGGTTTGATTGAATAGATTCATGAGAAACTTTCTAAGGGGATAGTATTCATTATATCCTAAGTTTTAAGGGATGTTTGTGTGGGACTCGATCTATGCATGAGTCGTTTGCCATGTCTGAGTATTATGTGACTTGCTTTGCATGCCATGAGAGTTCACATTGTGTATGAGTGGCACCTATCATTGTATGTGAATTGAATTGAAATAACATGGCATGAGCATGACATGGCGAGGCCCTGAGGTGTATGAGACGTGGGGCAGGAGTTGATACTCTGATGCGACGAGATCGCGGGGTGAAGCTATTGTTGTGTGGCACCCTGATACGACGAAGTCACGGGGTTGAGATAGCCACGGTCCTGATGCGAATTATTCGCGGGACGGAACATGAGAAAATGAGATTTGCATGGAGATTCATCGGGACTTGATGTGTTTACGCGGGTCACCAACGACGGTCTGATGCATTTACGCGGACCGAGCCTGAGGAGACTTGATCGCGGGCTAGAGATTGAGGCAGGAGGTGATTGGTGGATATGAGAAGTGGCAGGCTGAGAGTGCATGTGCATCTGAGTGTGGTATGAGGTCTTCATTGTATGCCTGTTGTTTGTATGTTGTTGTTTCACTAAATTGTGTCTGATATGCCTGTCTGTTTATGAGTGTGATTTTGTTGAAAGGTACTACTACCTGATTGGACTATCGACCTGACATAGGGTTAGGATTCTTTTATTGAGATGAGTATCTCACCCCTTTTAGGGAACCCTTTACTTTACAGATTCTAGGTTGTAGCTACGTGGCCCATACGTTTTAGGGACCCAAAGGAGATGACGCCATATTTTGACGAGTTCCCGGATAGGCAGGGGAACATATATGTGAGAAATTACACTGTCATATGGGTAGATGAGGGTAAGCCAGATTAGAAGCCTCATAGATTGGAGGTGTGGTTTAAGAAGAAGGGGATGCACAAATTAGGCCACTGAAGCCCCATGAGGTGCCTTAGGGAGTCACATCCGATTGGTGCCAAACCGCAGCAGAGCAGGAGTTGCCAGAGGGGTCAGTCGTAAGGTCTAGGAACGGGCCATAGAAGACCCCGACCGTGGAGTTCATAGAGTAGGAAGAGGAGGATGTCATAGTCCTAGAGGCGTCCGAAGGAGACCTTGCTGAGCTGTCGCTGGAGATGACCATGGAGGATTCCGTCGAGGTCCCTAGGAACGGGCCAGAGAAAACCCCGACCGTGGGGTTCATAGAGCAGGAGGAGGAGGAGGTCATAGTCCTAGAGGCGTCCGAGGGGGACCTTGCTGAGCCATTGCTGGAGATGACCATGGAGGATTCGGTCGAGGTCCCGTCCGAGACATTTTCCGAGTATGAGCCGACCGAGGACGCAGAGGATACGGAGGACTCCAACAGCTCATCTTAGGAGTCTCCAGTTGGTGGCCTGATCTTTTGCTGACAACCTGATCCGATTCCTGCTGGCTTAGTAGATGGTTCTTTTTGTATGCTTACCCTGTCACCCTTTCGTTTATCGGATTGTAGTAGTCAGTGTCGGTATGAACAGTATGTTATGTTGTATGAATGTTATTAAGCTATCCAGGTCCCACTTAACTTACATATTGTACGGGGATTTATTTGAGAATCGCTTCCGCATGCATGATGCATTCATTATTTCTCTCGTCCTAGTTTATCAGAAGATCTTGGGACCGCGAGAGATTGTTGCATGGTTCCTTGCACGGATGTTCGCGTGCTCGTGCCCGGGGCGAAGGGCGTGACAATTCTTTTGGGTTTAAACTCAAAAACCAGAGCAAATGCATTTAGTGCACTTTTTGATTCCTTCATCAATACTTCCGATGACTTAATCTGTGGGATGGGTGGATTTTTATTTCTATTTCTTCTTTCACTTTTGAAGCTCATTCTCAACTGACTATTCAGCATTTGGATCTTCAGAAGTTGCAATTGGTTGAGTGTCTTCCATGTTCTGAGAAGATTCAGTTGTTTCTTCACCCTTAGATGATGAGTTCTGCTTCTCGGATGATTGATTCTGATCATTTGACACTTCACTTCCAGTAGCGATCCTCTGAGTAGTGTACTCATCTTCAAATTTCACATTCATGGATCCTTCAACTGTCTCAAAACACTTGTTGAGACACGATAGGCTTTGCTTGAAGTCAAATATTGTGACATTCTGGTTTTCTTTGTCATTTCGAGACTTATCACTAAAAATATATCTATTGTCACGCCCCGCGCCTTGGGCGCGAGTACGCTGCTCCCTGCAAGCAAACCAAATATCTCCCATGGTCCCAAGATCCACACATAAGTCGAGAGACGTATAATATATATAGCACATGGAAGCGATAATAATAAAACTCCTCCGTACAAAATAGAATGGGACTTGGATAGCGCGAATACTGTCATACATAAAATCCATAAGTTCGTACAGACACATGGCCACTAAATCTGCTAAAACAAGGGGGTGACGGGGTAAGTACACAAAAGGGTCCATCATCGACATCTAATAAGAAACAGGGTCAGGATTGCCGTCAAAAGATCAACTAGCAAGCTGGGAGCCCCTAAGACGAGCTGCTAGAGTCCTCAGTCCCCTCTGCGTCCTCCGTGGGCTCGTACTCCGAGAAGGTCTCCGAGTGAACCTCGATGGTGTCCTCAGTAGACGGCCCTTCCAGATCCTTCTCAGTCGCCTCGACCACTATGACCTCTTTCTCTGTGCTCTCCAGGGTCAGAATCCTCTCAAGTCCGTTCCTCGAACCGACAACTGACCCCTCAGCCTGCTCTACGTCCCGGGCAGGGTAGCACCAACTAGGGATCACTCCCTGAGGCACCTCATTGGGCTTTAGCGGCCCAGTAGACACATCCCCGACCTTCCTGAACTAGGCCTCATACCTGTGAGGCTTCTAACTAGTACTACCATCGTCTACCCGAACCACAGTACATTTCCTGACATAAATAGTTCCCTGTCAGTCAGGAAACTCCTCAAAACAGACCGTCATCTCCTTGGGGTCACCAAAACGGATAGGCCACATCTTCAAGGCCTAGGATCTGTAAAAATGGGGTCCCCAACGGGTGAGATTTACATCTCAGTAAAGGAGTCCTAGCCCTAGGTTAGGCCGACCGTCCACTCAGGCAGTCATAAAAACCAGCAATTCATACAAATAAACATGAGGGGCAATCAATTATCGAGACAACACACAAATGTCAGGCATGCAGTCATGGTATCGCAACACATCACTAAGATCATGCGGATACTGCCATGTCTCACTGCCACTTCCGCCTTTCACACCATCCTCATTCTCATGCCCGCGTTTAAAACGCATCAGGCTCGGTCCGCATAAACGCATCAGACCGTCATTGACAACCCGCGTAAATGCATCAAGTTTCAATGTCACTCCAGACCAGTGTCGACACATCACATATTCACCCTGCATTTCAACGCATTAGGACTATGGCCTTCTCAACCCCGCGTCTCATACGCATCAGGGTACCACACAACTCCAACCTCGCACCCCCGCGCCTCAAGGCATTCATCCCACTACCTCGTGTCTCATAGGCCTCAGGGTCTTATCTTCCCTCAAACATGCCATAATTCAAATCAATTCACACACACAAGACCATGTGCAATCTCATGCACCAATCATACACTTATGGCATGCAAAACATTCAAATTCAACACTCAAACGCGACGATTCGCTCAAATGCACAAGCATGATCAAACATTTGGGTCGTCTACACCCTCCTAAGATGTACAATGGACAATCACATGTAAACCCTTCAAGAATCACCCAAAAATTTACCCAACTCGTCCAATCGAGTCCAATCTTCCTATCTTAGGTTTAGGATTCCTTACCTCAAGCTTGATGCCATAAAAATCCTCTCCTCAAGCCCTCAACAATTCGATCTTAATGGTCCAAGAACAAACCCACCGCGCAACCTAGGAAATTCCAACCAATTGTCAATTTCTCTTGTCTAATTCACCCATCCATGAACCACCAACCTTACTAACATGATCCCCAACTTCCTAGCATGTCCCATTTCTGAATTTTGAGACTCAAAACCAACCAATAACAGCCTCCACAAAATCGGTTTACACAGAACCGAATCGGGCTATTTTCGGTTCTGTGTAAACCGAGATTATCCAGCCCTTAAACTACTCCAAATCCACCATTTATTCACTAACCTACTTGCTAACATGTATATCTAAGGATCTAAGAGGCTCACCGAAGATTTGGGGCCAAGTCGTCACCGAAAACCCTTTGGAAGTCGCCGGTTTCCTCAAGTCCTTAAACCGGCAGTTTTTGTCCAACAATCACAAGACCCATTTGGGGTCAAAACTCCATCAAATTAATCTCAAATTTTTACCATAGATCACTAAACGAGTCTCCTAGATCTCCACAAAATTTGGCTAAAATATTCAAACGTTAAGAGGCCCTACGGAGTCCTAACGACATCTTACCTCCAAGTGTGACGGCTTCTGTTGACTTTCGGGAGAATGGCTGGCCGGAGCTCCTCCTTGGGTCAATCGACTTGCTTCCACTTCGAGGATGTCGGCAAGAGGTTGAGCAAGGCGTGGGTGGTCGGCTCGCCGGCCAAAGGTCACTGAAGGGGGTCGTCGGAGCGGGCGAACAGCAGGAGCAAAAGCTGTCGGGCGAGCGACAGTAGAGAGGAAGAAGAAGAAGAAGAAGCTTTCGGTGAGGGTGGAGAGTGAATGGCCTGCCAAGGAGAGAGAAGAGAGTTATATTCAATTCTCAAAGTCAAAGGGTTGAATGGTAGTTGGGTAAAAGTGGACATGACCGCTCTTTAGCTAATCTAGTGACACATGTCTCAAGTGTCATTCCAGGTGATCCAATGGCCATAATCCTTTCTCTTTTTTGGCAGCCTTGGGGGTGATCAAAAGACTAAAATGCCCTCCTTCAATTGCATAAGCAAGGCTAAAGCTTGAGGGGCAAAATGATAATTTTACTCCCGACGTTCGGAGCATCGTTTTTCTCATTCCAATATTCTTCGATAAGGCGACGGCCAATCCAAACATGTCGTTGGAATTCTTGATTCTCCATTTTCAATTTTTAAGACTTGTTTCTAATCGTTTTCTCTATCAGACGTGGTTCCAGCCTATCCGAACCGACGGGCGGCTTTTGCAGACGTTACGCGTTTCGACCCTGTGATTCATATCACATTTAGGACTCGTCAATTCATGGCGACTTTGGTTGTCATGTAATTGTGAGGGTCTATCACTAGTTCCTATGGTCTCGATCGTCACTGTCTGATTTAAGAAAATTTTGTAAATTATACATTGGTTAAGCGGCATCACCTGTGCTCCAATCGTATAATGCTAGCAATGCATTCCTTAATCGTCCTCAGATTGGTCTTTTATGGTTCTAAATGTCCCCTCGACAATCCTTATGGTAAAAGCGTCATTTCCTATTTGAGTTCCCTAGGTCCACGTACCTTGTCTCGTGTTAGCCTTTTCCTTTTGGTTAGTCTACTCAAATTGATCAGATTCGAGCGAGATATGAATGAAGCACATCTCTAGATATACTTCTCATTAATGAGTCTGAAAATGACTGGGAAATCAGAATGTCACAACTCTTCCCCCCTTACAAAAATTTCGTCCCCGAAATTTATATCAAACTTAATTACTTAAATAAATGGGGGTGTTGTCACCTCATCGTCTCTTCGTTTTCCCACGTGGCGCCTTCGGTTCCATGGTGCTCCCACACCACCTTGACCAATGGAATCTTCTTATTCTTGAGGATTTTCTCCTTCCAGTCCTCGATCCTGATCGACTTCTCGTCCACTTCTATGACTTTGTAGTCCAGCACATGTGTCGGGTCCCGTTCATATTTCCGCAGCATTGATACGTGGAAGACATTATGCCCTTGGGATAGGTTAGGCGGCAAGGCAAGCCTGTAGGCCAAGGTCCCAATCCGCTCCAGTATCTCAAATGGACCTACGTACCTTGGGCTCAGTTTTCTCTTCTTTCCAAATCGCGATAATCCCCTCATCGGCGACACCTTATGGAAGATATGATCGCCCACTTGAAACTCCAAAGGCTTACGCCGCTTATCCGCATAGCTCTTCTGACGACTCTATGCCATCTTCAGTCTATCCTAAATTATTTTCACTGCTTCCATCGATTGCTCTACCAGCTCTGGGCCTGCGATACTCCTTTCTCCAACCTCATCCTAGCAAATCAGGGTTCTGCAGGCTTCCATAGAGTGCTTCAAAGGATGCCATTTGGATGCTCTGTTGATAGCTGTTATTGTACGTGAACTCAATCAAATGCAGTTGATCTTCCCATCCACCTTTAAAATGTATGGCGCACGCTCGCAACATGTCCTCAAGCGTCTGAATCATCCTCTCCGATTGTCCGTCCATCTGTGGATGGTATGCCATGCTAAACTGTAGTCGGGTTCCCATGGCATCTTGGAGACTCTTCCAAAAGTTCACTGTGAACTTGGGGTCTCTATCTGAGGTAATCGTCATAGGCACTCCATGTAACCTCACTATCTGTCTCGTGTACAACTCGGCGTATCTATCTATTGTGAAGTCCTTTCGCATTGGGATGAAGTGTGCAGACTTAGTTAATCTGTCCACGACTACCCATATAGAGTTGTGACCTCTCTAGCTCCTTAGGAGTCCCATCACAAAATCCATCGTTATATGCTCCAATTTCCATTCCGAAATTTCCAATGGCTGTAATAATCCTCCAGGCTTACAGTGCTACGCTTTCACTTGCTGGCATGTCAAGCTCTTTGCCACATACTTCGTTACATCTACTTTCATCCCGTTCCACCAGTAGTGCTGACGCAAGTTCTGATACATCTTTGTACTTCCAGGGTGGATACTATAATTGCTCCTGTGAGCCTCTGACAAAATCTTTTCCCTGAGCTCTTCATCTTTTGGCACACATAAACGTCCTCGGAACTTCAAGATTCCGTCCTTCGACACCTGAAACTCTAGTTTTCTCTTCGTCGCGTCCATCTCTAGGATTTTCTGAATCTCTGGGTCCGTTGACTGTAAATTTTTTATCCCATCCTGGATCTCAGGTTCTACCCTCATGTAGCCATCAAACTGGACGACTGGCAGACTTCTAGCCTGAATTCTAAATCTCTCAAGTCCTCAATCATCGACTAACCTTTTACTAACAGACCTGCGATGCTTGACTTTCGACTAAGCGCATCTGCTACTCTGTTTGCCTTCCCAGGGTGATACAGTATGTCACAATCATAATCCTTGAGCAGCTCCATCCACCGACGCTGCCTCATATTCAGCTCTTTCTGGGAAAACAGATACTTCAATCTCTAGTGGTCGGTATAAATCTGAAACTTCTCGCCACATAGGTAATGTCTCCAGATCTTCAGGGCAAAAATGATCGCTGCTAACTCCAGATCATGCGTTGGGTAGTTCATTTCGTGTGGTCTCAACTGTCGGGATGCGTAGGCCACTACTCTTCCATGTTGCATTAGCACGCAGCTCAATCCTTTCAGCGAGGCATCGTTGTATATCTCATAGCCCCTGGGTCCTGATGGAATTGTTAACACTGGTGCGATTGTCAGCCGAAGCTTGAGCTCTTGGAAACTCCTTTCACATTTGTCTGTCCATTCAAACCTTGTTTCCTTCTTCGTCAACCGCGTCAATGGGATGGCTATGGATGAGAATTTCTCCACAAAACGTCTGTAGCATCCTGCTAGTCCCAAGAAACTTCTGACTTCATTAACGGTAGTAGGCCTAGGCCAATTTGTTACCGCTTCTATCTTTGCGGGATCCACTGCGATTCTTTTTTCAGATACCACATGACTAAGAAATGCTACCTTATTCAGTCAGAACTCGCATTTACTCAGCTTCTCGTAGAGCGAGTGTTCCCTCAAGATCTGCAGGACAATCCTTAGGTGTTCCTCATGTTCTGCGTCACTCCTCGAGTAATTCAGGATATCGTCAATAAAGACTATGGCAAATCTATCTAGCAATTCCTTAAATACTCGATGCATCAAATCCATGAATGCGGCTGGAGCATTGGTCAATCCAAAAGGCATCACTGTGAACTCATAATGAGCATACCTCGTCCTAAAAGCAGTCTTTGGTATGTCTTCCTTCTTGATCCTCAACTGGTGATACTCTATCCTCAGGTCAATCTTTGAAAATACCGCCGTTCCTTGCAACTGATCAAACAGATCGTCGATTCTCGTCAGTGGGTATTTATTCTTCACTGTTACCTGGTTCAACTGCCTATAGTCGATGCATAAGCACAAGGACCCATCCCTCTTCCTTACGAATAACACCGACGCTCTCCACGGCGAAGCACTCGGTCGGATAAATCCTTTATCCAGCAGTTCCTGCATCTGCACCTTTAACTCTTTCAGTTCTGATAGGGACATCCTATAAGGTACCTTTGAAATCGGCCCCGTTCCAGGAGCTAACTCGATCACGAATTCTATCTCTCGCTCCAGTGGCTATCTTGGCAACTCTTGGGGAAAAACGTCAAGGAACTCAAGCACTACCGAGATACTCTCTAGTTTTGGCTCCATGGCAGTCGTGTCCATCACTGCAACTAAGTACGCCTGACACCCTTCAAACATCAACTTTGTCACTTCGAGAGATGAGACTAAGGGAGTCGAGATCCCCCCTCGACTTCCTACAAATTCAAAGCTACAACGGCCTTCAGGATAAAATCGGATTATTCTACTACCACAATCCACTACTGCCCCTTGCTTACCCAACCAGTCCATCCCTATGATCACATCAAAATCATACATGGGCAATACCGCTAGATCAATACTCTCCTTACTCCCCCCAATCACAATTTCACAGTCAGCACAGCCCAATGAAACCAATATATTATCCTTTAACAGCGTGGCAACTTGCAGAATTATACTTAACCGTTCTAACTTCATACCCACCAAATCAGCAAACTGGGCAGACACAAATGAATGTGTGGCACCAGGATCAAACAATGCATATGCAGCTTGGTCACACAAGTAAACCGTACTTGTGACCACGCATGGTGCTTCCTTCGCCTCTTTGCGGGCTACTGCATATACCCTTCCCTGGGCCGGTGGTCGATTCTGCTCGATCTGAGGAGTGGCAGTCGACGGTCCAGCTTGTGGTCTCTGTCCTTGAGGTCGACTCGTCGGAGCTTGATTCGGGCACGTCCTCATTTGATGGCCCATCTAACCACAATTAAAGCAAGCTCCAGTCCTCATTGGGCATGACCTATTTCCATGCCTCCTGCCACAAAGGCGACAACTCCAGTTTGTAGGATTCGACGGACTCGCAATATTTTTCCTTACTGGAGGTACAAAATGCCTATTGCTCGCCATCGGTCTCTTGCCCATTTGGCGATTGTCTCTGAATGGGGTAAACCGCGATCTAGTTGCAGTATTCCTCTCCTTTAAGTCTCTTTCTATCATCTAGCCCTACTCATATATTTCCTTATAAGTCCTCAGGTTTAGGGCTATCATTTGACTGCGAAGCTCAGGCCTCAATCCGTCCCAAAATCTCTGTGCTTTCTCTTGAGGATCCTCTACAGATCGAGGTGCGTACCTCGATAGTTTGGAGAACTCGGCCTCATACTGGTCCACCGTCACCTGGTTTTGACGCAGCTATAAGAATTTCACCTGTTTCCTTTCCCTGGCCGTCTTCGAGAAGTATTTGTCGTTGAACGCCGTCTTAAAGGCATCCCAGGTCATGGCCATTCCTTCAGGGAAAGCTCCATTCTAAGTGGCAACCCACCAATCGTTTGCCGTACCCTCCAGCTGGTACACTGCTAGCAGCACCTTCTCTTCGTTCGTGCACCTCAAGACTCCAAAAGTTTTCTCCAACTTCTCAATCTACTTGGGTGCTAACTTGGGATCTCCAGTCTCGTCGAACTGGATCGGCTTCAGCTTTATGAATTGTTCCACTAGCTGACCCATCTGTCTGGCCACGACGATTTCCTCCTAGGCATTCATTGCCTCATTGGCATGGCCTTATTCATCCAGGCTTCCATTGCCACCATTGTTGCAGTTGTTGGCATTAACGGCAACTATGGCAGCTCCTACTGCCCGGGCTATGGCAGCATCCCTATCTTGGGTCTGTCTGTCAATGAGGTCGCCAACCCTCTCTAGCGCCCTCAGCACGCCATCCATCCTTGGATCTTTTCCTATAGGTGGCCTCGAGCTAGAGGCTCCGCCTCTAGGCCTTCCAGATCTTCTAGATGGATTGCTCATCCTTATATTCTTCTACTAAGCTTGGTCCACCACAAGTTCATCAAGGAGTTAGTACTCACTCATTCATCCAAATTCAGAGCTACTAACTACTCCTTAATAGAAACAGTTATAACACAACACTCCTCCACATAACAAACTCCTGAAACATTTCAACAAGAAGCCCATGGCCATTCCTCAGTTCCGTTTACTCCAACGGTTCACTAAAACCAACCATACTCATTCATTTAACCGGCCAAAGTCTAATCACCCGTGCCGAGTCACATGCTATGCATCTTATTTCTTATCCTAACCAGTCTCCTAAGGACTCGCTACCCGTCTTTGTCCCAACTTAATCCTCCTTATTACTCCAATCCTCAATCAACTTTGGGTCGAGCTGAACTTGGCTCTGATACCAAACAGACGTTAATGTCACGCCCCGCGCCCCGGGCACGAGCACACGACTTCCTGCAAGCAAACCAAATATCTCTCGTGGTCCCAAGATCCACACATAAGTCGAGAGACGTATAATATACATAGCACACAGAAGCGACAATAATAAAAATCCTCCATACAAAATAGAATGGGACTTAGATAGCGCGAATACCGTCATACATAAAATTCATAAGTTCGTACAGACACATGGCCACTAAATCCGCTGAAACAATGGGGTGACGGGGTAAGTACACAAAAGTGTCCATCATCGACATCTAATAAGAAATAGGGTCAGGATCTCCGTCAAAAGATCAACTAGCAAGCTGGGAGCCCTAAGACGAGCTGCTAGACTCCTCGGCCTCCTCTGCGTCCTTCGTAGGCTTGTACTCTGATAAGGTCTCCGAGCGAACCTTGATGGTGTCCTCCATGGTCTCCTCAGCAGACGGCTCCTCCAGATCCTCCTTAGTCGCCTCAACCATTATGACCTCCTCCTCCGTGCTCTCCAGGGTCGGAATCCTCTCAAGTCCGTTCCTCGAACCGACAATTGACCCCTCAGCCTGCTCTATGTCCCGGGCGGGGTGGCACCAACTAGGGATCACTCCCTAGAGCACCTCATTGGGCTTTAGCGGCCCAGTAGACACATCCCCGACCTTCCTAAACCAGGCCTCATACCTGTGAGGCTTCCAACTAGTACTGCCCTCGTCTACCCAAACCACAGTACACTTCCTGACATAAATAGTTCCCTGTCAGTCAGGAAACTTCTCAAAATCGATTGTTATCTCCTTAGGGTCACCAAAATAGATAGGCCACATCTTCAAGGCCCAGGATCTGTAAAAATGGTGTCCCCAACGGGGTAAGATTTACATCTCAGTAAAGGGGTCCTAACCCTAGGTTAGGCGACCGTCCACTCAGACAGTCATAAAAATCAGCAATTCATACAAAAAAACATGAGAGGCAATCAATTATCGAGACAACATACAGATGTTAGGCATGTAGTCATGGCATCACAACACATCATTAAGATCATGCACAAACTGCCATGTCTCACCGCCACTTCCACCTTTCACACCCACCTCATTCTCATGCCCGCGTTTAAAATGCATCAGGCTCGGTCCGTGCAAACGCATCAGACAGTCATTGACAACCCGCGTAGACGCATCAGGTTTCAATGTCACTCCAGACCAGTGTCGACACATCACATCTCTGTCTCACGTTTCAACGCATTAGGACTGCGGCCTTCTAAACCCCGCGTCTCATACGCATTAGGGGGCTACGCAACTCCAACCCCACGCCTCAGCGCCTCAGGGCATTCATCCCACTACCCCGCATCTCATACGCCTCAGGGTCTTATCTTGACTCAAACATGCCATAGTTCGAATCAATTCACACACACAAGACCATGTGCAATCTCATGCACCAATCATACATTTATGGCATGCAAAACATTCAAATTCAACACTCAAATGCGACGATTCGCTCAAATGCACAAGCATGATCAAAGATTTGGGTCATCTACACCCTCCTAGGATGTACAATGGACAATCACATTGAAATCCTTCAAGAATCACCCAAAAATTTACCCGACTCGCCCATTCGAGTTCAATCTTTCAATCTTAGTTTTAGGATTCCCTTACCTCAAGCTTGATGCCACAAAAATCGTTACCTCATGCCCTCAACAATTCGGTCTCAATGGTCCAAGAACAAATCCACCACGCAACCTAGGAAATTCCATCCAATCGTCAATTTCTCTTGTCCAATTCACCCATCCATGAACAACCAATCTTACTAACATGATCCTCAACATCCTAGCATGTCCCATTGATAAATTTGAGACTCAAAACTAACCAATAACAGCCTCCACAGAATAGGTTTACACATAACCGAACCGAGCTATTTTCGGTTCTGTGTAAACCGAGATTATCCAGCACTTAAACTACTCCAAATCCACCATTTATTCACTAACCTACTTACTAACATATATATCTAAGGGTCTAAGAGGCTCACCGAAGATTTGGGGCCGAGTTGTCGCCGGTTTCCTCAAGTCCTTAAACCAGCAGTTTCTGTCCAACAATCACAAGACCCATTTGGGATCAAAACTCTATCAAATTAACCTCAACTTTTTACCACATATCACTAAATGAGTCTCCTAGATCTCCACAAAATTTGGCCAAAAAATTCAAACGTTAAGAGGCCCTACGGAGTCCTAACGGCAGCTTACCTCCTGCTGCGATAATTTCCGTCGACTTCCGGGAGAATAGCTGGCAGGAACTCCTCGGTGGGTCAATTGACTTGCTTCCACTTCTAGGATGTCGGCAAGAGGTCGAGCAAGGTGTGGGTGGTCGGCTCGCCGGCTAAAGGTCGCCGGAGGGGGTCATCGGAGCGGGCGAACGACAGGAGCAGAAGCTGTCGGGCGAGCGGCAGTAGAGAGGAAGAAGAAGAATAAGCTTTCGATGAGGTTGGAGAGTGAATGGCCGGCCAAGGAGAGAGAAGAGAGCTATATTCAATCCTCAAAGTCAAAGGGTTGAATGGTAGTTAGGTAAAAGTGGACATGACCACTCTTTAGCTAATCTAGTGACACATGTCTCAAATGTCATTCAAGGTGATCCAATGGCCATAATCCTTTCTCTTTTTCGGCAGCCTTAGGGGTGATCAAAAGACCGAAATGCCCTCCTTCAATTGCATAAGCAAGGCTAAAGCTTGAGGGGCAAAATGGTAATTTTACTCCCGACGTCCGGAACGTCGTTTTTCTCATTCCAATATTCTTCGATAAGGCGACGGCCAATCCAAACATGTCATTGGAATTCTTGATTCTCCATTTTCAATTTTCAAGACTCGTTTCTGATTGTTTTCTCTATCAGACGTGGTTCCAGTCTATCCCGAACCGACGGGCGGCTTTTGCAGACGTTAAGCGTATCGACCCTATGATTTATATCACATTTATGGCTCGTCAATTCGTGGCGACTTTGGTTGTCATGTAATTATGAGGGTCTATCACTAGTTCCTATGGTCTCGAACGTCACTGTCCGATTTAGGAAAATTTTGTGAATTATACATTGGTTAAGCGACATCACCCGCACTCCAATCGTATAATACTAACAATGCATTCCTTAATCGTCCACAAATCGGCCTTTTATGGTTCTAAATGTCCCCTCGACAATCCTTATGGTCAAAGCATCATTTCCTATTCGAGTTCCCTAGGTCCACGTACCTTGTCTCGCGTTAGCCTTTCCCTTTTGGTCAGTCTACTCAAATCGATCAGATTCGAGCGAGATATGACTGAAACACATCGCTAGATATACTTCTCATTAATGAGTCTGAAAATGACTGGGAAATCAGAATGTCACATCTATCTATTTATTTCAGCCTTATCTCCCTCGGATCTGATCAATCTCAAGTTAACTAACCAAGAGGGAAAGGCTAACGCAAGACAAGGTACGTGGACCTAGGAAACTCGAATAGGTAATGACACTTTGACTATAAGGATTGTCGAGGGAGTATTTAGAACCATTAAAGGCCGATCTAAGAACGATTAAGGAATGTATTGCTAGCGTTATATGGTTGGAGCGTGGGTGATGCCGCTTAGTTAATGTATAATTTGCAAAATTTTCTCGAATCGAACGATGACGATCGAGACCATCAAAGCTAGTAATAGACACTCACAATTACATGACAACCAAAGTCGCCATGAACTGATGAGCCCTAATTATGATGAGAATCACCGAGTCGATACGCGTAACGCCTGTAAAAGCCACCTGTTAGTTCGGGATAATCTAAATGTACATTTGACAGAGAAGTGACCAAAGATGGATCTTGAAATTGAAAAAGAAAAAGAAAGAATTCAAACATTCTAATTGAGTTAGACGTCACCTCATCGAAGGTAATTCGAATTGGAAGAATGAAGTTTCCGACGACGAGAGCAAAATTATCATTTTGCCCCTCAAGGATTGGCCTTGTCTTAGCAAATGAAGAAGGGCAATTTAGTCAATTCCAAGACACCATGGCTGTCAAAAATGTGAGAGAATATTGGTCAATGAAAGTCAATGTGAGCCAAGACATTATTGAGATGAAGACAAGTGGCATTATGTGCAATTAATATTCACTTTTAACCTACCATTCCACTACTTTGACTAAGGTGAATTATTGTGGAAGACCCTTGTTGAGATGAAGACAAGTGGCATTATGTGCAATTAATATTCACTTTTAACCTACCTCCACTACTTTGATTAAGTTGAATTATTGTGGAATACCCTTATACCTTTGCTTCTGCCGAGCATATCATCTTCCTCCTCTTCCTTTCATTTTCCTCTCTTTTTTCCTCTTCCATTGAACTGCTGCTGCTCGACCAGTCCGAACCTGACCCACTGTTCCGACCATCACTTCGTCGTCCGATATTGGATAGAGGTAAAACCACCTCCAAACGAAAGCTTATTGTCTTATCTTTCCATAGACATGTTATAAGCTCAATTTGACCCAGTTGATCTTCTCATAAATCGATTTGAGTGGACGAAGGTCCAAACGAGGCAGATTCTGACCAAGTTGGAGGAAGGTCTTTGTTTAGCCACTTCGAGACTTCAAATTGCTTCAAATTTTCGATGAGGATCTCTTAACTCATAGTACTTGTGTTGGCTGAGCGGAAATTGTGAATTTAATTGAGTTTAGAAAGGTAAGCATGGCTATTTTTTGACAATATTTCTAGGACAGTTCTGACCACTGCTAGGCCGAGTAGGATCGAGGCTGTTCGCGGCTCTATGTGACGTCGACTCACTCTAAAATTCTTGGTAAGACCCCTATAGACATGATACTACATGTTAGCAAGTTGATTTTGTGGTAAATCAAGATTTAGGGTTGAATTATGGACTGATTAAAGGAGTAAAAGGCAGACATGTTCTGCCCTATTTTGGTTTGAATAAATAGGACCCTTGAGGGCTGTTGGAGGTGTTGACGTGCTTTAAGTTAGTTGTTAAGACATACTAGAATGTTATTTGAGGTGTTAATGAGGTGTATATTCCGTGAACCGGCAATTGGAATAGAAAAATTTATCGATTGACAAACTTTGGATTAGGTCGTGCGGCTGCCCTGTTTCGGACCAAGGGGAACCGAATCATTGATGGAGTTTGGAGGGATTTTTGCTGCTTAAATTGAATGGTAAGTAGTTCCTAAGCCTTCATTAGGACGTGAGGATGCTAGGAAGCTACTGAAGTAGTTGGGAATAAATTGGATGAGCTTTGTGGATTTATTGCATTGGTTATTCATCGTTGGTCGAGATGATCGAGGTACAAGTCATGTGTGTTATTGTGATAAGAAGTTGTTATTCTCATGACTAATCTGTTGCGTATGTATTTGACTGAATTACATGCTATGTGCTTGATGTCACCTCGTGAGCGGGTAGCCTTGATGTCTCACTTGTTAAAAATTTATTATCTGTTCGATAAATTGTACTCAATCATGAAGTCTTGAGAGGGAAGTGAGACTTGTAAGCTTAAGAGCTTTTGGCACCTTGATGCGTCGGAATGTGGGGTTGCGATGAGTGATGTCCTAATGCGACGAGACGTGGGATAGGCTTTTGCATGTGTCAACACTAGCCTTGTAGTGACACTAAAACCTGAGGCGTTTTAATGCAAGTTTGTTAATTGTTCTGGTCTGAGGTGTATTGACGCGAGCCAAGCCTAAGGCATTTTGACGCGGTCAAAGACGATGAAACAAATTATAGTGCTAGTACGTTAAGCTGAATCTTATGTTTTCACACGTGCCTTGAGTTGGGAACTATATGCTTTTGCATGGTGTAATGTCATGATTGCCTAATTTACGTTGTTTATTGATGTACTTTTGTTTAATGTTTAAAGTTGTGTCTGGGTGTACTGATGGTCTAGCGTAGGTTTAGGAACTAGCTTACTAAGATGCAAATCTCACCCCGTCATGGGACATACTTTTTTTAGACCCCAAGCCCTAAAGCATGTTTCCAGTCTGTCTAGGCGATCCTAAGGAGACGACCGGCTATTTTGATGAGTTTCCCGATGGCCAGGGTTTAGTTTTTGTTAGAAAGCATACCGCCGTTTGGGTCGATAAGGGAGGAACAGAATGGAAACCATATAGGTTTGAGGTGTGGTATCGTAAAGTTGGAAAGGTATCCACCCGTCTTTTGAAGCCCACTGAAGTTCCTAGAGGAGTTATGTCATCCTGGTGTCACCCGTTACGTGATGAGATCGATGTAGAGGTTTCAGCGGTTGGATCAAGAAATGTACAGGAGGGGACCCCGACCGTTGAGGAGGACATTGAGGTTATCGAGGTGTTGGCTTCTGAAGATGATCCGGAGGAGGATTCCATTGAGGTGCACACTGAGATCTTTTCCGACTGCGATCCAGCTGAGGAAGGGGATGAAGACGAAGAGGAAACAAGTAGCTCATCTTAGTGGTTTCTGTCTTTCCAAGGAGTATGCCTTTTGGGATTGTCCTCTAATTACATGTTAACTTTTGGGGACTTAGGTAGTCGTTGTCTTTTAGGTCAGTCTCTGATCTTCTCCGCACCTGGAGGTTTTAGTTAGACCCTAGACCTTTTGTATGAACTCATGTTTATTAAATGTATATATGTTCTCGTTATCCCAGGTCTCCTTTCTACTTGCACAGAGGTGTCTATTTGTTTCATTTCCGCATGCATATTTCATATTACGTGTACCGCCTATGTCGTATCCTGGTTTAATAGCGGTACATCAAGGATGTAGCGCACTCGCAACAGTACGCGGGGCATGACAAATATCCCAAAAGTACTCCTTCGTCTAATCTTTCATCAAACTTACTTGGCCGATCACATGAGTTTTTAAGAATATAGTATTTACAACCAAAATTATGGAAATATGAAATGTTTGGTTTTTTTTCTTTGTAAAGCTCATAGGGGGTTTTCTCAAGTAATGGTTTAAGAAAAACTCGATTTATAATATAACAAGTAGTAGAGACAGCTTCTCCCCAAAAAAAATGATGGAGCTTTGCTTTCAATTAGAAGAGTTCATGCCAATTCTTTTAAAGATCTATTCTTTCTTTCAACAACTCTATTTTGTTGTGGAGTGCATGGAAATGAGAAATTGTGTTGAAAACCATTGTGCTCATAAAAATCAGCAAAGTATTGGTTTTCAAATTCCCTTCCACGATCTGTTTTGATGCTTGAAATAGAGCAACCTCTTCCGTTTTGAACTTTCTTCGAAAAAGTTTCAAAATATGAAAAAGTATCACTTTTATGTGCAAGAAAGAAAACCCAAGTAAATATGCTATAATCAACCACAATGACTAAATAGTATTTTTTACCTCCAATACTCTAAGTTCGAGAGGGTCCAAAGACATCTATATGTAATAGCTGCAGAGCACAGTCCGTAGACACTTCATTTATAAATTTGTAAGAACTTCTTACTTGTTTTTCGAGTGTGCAAGCTTCACAGTGTTTAGATTTCTCAAATTTGGCTTCTAGGAGTCCTCTCACTAACTTCTTTTTGAAGAGCTTTGATATTTGCTTGAAGTTTATATGTCCCAACTTTCTGTGCCAAAATTCTAGATCATCTTTGGTAGATAGAATACATTTTTCTTCTTCGGACATCGTCTCCAGAAGGTACATATTACTATGTCTTCGTCTAGTGAACGAAGATTCATTGTCTTGACTTGTACCTGAGCACTTATTTTCTGCAAAACAGACTTTGTATCCAATATCGCATAATTGGCTAATAGTAATGATATTGAAATTCAAACCATCAACCAATGAAACATCATGGATGAGAAGATTTCTAATCTTTACAATTCCTTTGCCAATAATCGTTCCCTTGTTATTTCCTCCAAAGGAAACATTTCCAACATCGATTCTCTCAAGAATGATAAATTTTGTTGCATCTTCAGTCATGTCTTGAACACCCACTATCGAGGTATCATTTATTTTTCCTTTTCATTGGTACCTGCAATGATTAACGAAACTCAAGTTTTCTTTGGTACCCAAATCTGTTTGGGTCCTTTGGGGTTAGCAACATTTGCATATCTAAGAATGTCTCGTATTAACCTTTTATTACAATAACTCCTAGAGTGTCTTGGGTTAACATAGTTTGAACATACAAACAATTCTTGATCTTTGAATTTTACAAATTGTTTTCTAAAATGACTCTCGTAAGATTTCTCAGGAGGTTTTCTCCTGATTCTTTCCTTAACAGAAGAAAAGTAATTTTTCACGGTACTTTTCTTTTGAAAACCCAAATCGGATTTATTATAATTCAAAACTTGTATAGAAAGTATTGTTGTAACATTTTGGATCCCGTAGAGAATTTATTGTGAATATTCGAGATTTCTTTTCTTAAAGAAATGTTTTCTTTTTAAAAAAGATACTTTTCCCTTTTTTAAGAATTCCTCCCTTTATCAAAAAGATTTCTTTCCTATTTCAAAGGTTCAATTTCTATTTCAAGAATTTTCAATTCAGATTTCAAGTGATTATTCTGATTAGACACACAATAAGATTTTTTGTTTAATTAGAAAAATTCCTTTTTGAGAAAACTATTAGAGAAAACTAATCGTATCTTTTTGAGACAGGTCTCTCTGTTTAAAAATATCTACTTCCTTTTTGAATTCGAAAAGTCTTTTAAGAGTAGTTTTATATTCTAAACATAGCTCATATATATAATCCGATACCTCAAAATGAATGTTTGAATGAGGTACCTCGAGGTCATCATCTGAGTCTGTCATGAGACACATGTTGGCATACTCTTCATCACTTTCATATTCAGTGTTGCTCCAAGTTTCTGCTTTCAAGGCTTTCTTGAATTTTCATCCCTGTCTTTCTTCTTTAATAGAGAACAATTTGATTTAATGTGACCTCTCTTCTTGCATTCATAGTAGATTACTTCTTGACCTTCACTTTTGGTCTCATATGATCGTTTCTGATCATATCTTCTGAGATCCTTTCTGTCTTGGAAGTTCCTGCCTTTTTTAGCCATTCTTCTAAGTCTGTTGACCATGAGTGCTAACTCCTCATCATCTTCATCTTTAGAGTCTACAATATCAGAATCAATATTATATTTTAAAGCAATAGAATTCTTACCTTTTGATTTGGTCTCTTCATTAACTCTTTTTTCCTCATAGCATTGAAGAGTTCTAATAAGCTCGTCCATAAATAAAGGAGATATCCTTTGCGTGTGACATTCTAATTTTCCTGTCATTTCGAGACTTATTAATGAGAATGTATCTAACGATGTCTTTCAGTCGTATCTCGCTCAGATCTGATCAATCTCAAGTTAACTGACTAAAAGGGAAAGGCTAACGCCAGATAAGGTACGTGGACCTAGGGAACTCAACTAGGAAATGACACTTTGATCATAAGGATTGTCGATGGGACATTTAGAGCCATAAAAAGGTTGATCTCAAAACGATTAAGGAATGCATTGCTAGCGTTATACGATTGGAGCGCGGGTGATGCCGCTTAACCAATGTATAATTTGTAAAATTTTCCTAAATCGAACAGTGACGAATGAGACCATCGAAACTAGTGATAGACCCTCGTAATTACATGACAACCAAAGTTGCCATGAATTGACGAGCCCTAAGTGTGATATGAATCACAAAGTCAATACGCTTAACGTCTACAAAAGCCACCCGTTAGTTCGGGATAGGCTGGAATCACATATGATAGAGAAATGATTCAGAGACGAGTCTCGAAATTAGAAAATGGAGAATCAAGAATTCCAACATTATAATTGGATTGGCCGTCGCCTCATCGAAGAAAATTGAAATCACAAAAACGACGTTCCGGACGTCGAGGGTAAAATTACCATTTTGCCCCTCAGCCTTAGTCTTGCATTTATAATTGAACAAGGGAATTTTGGTCATTAATACCCCACTATAGCTGCCGAAAATTAGAGAATTGGCAGCCATTGGATGAAACATTGATTGACACATGGACAAGTGTCAAAGGATAGGCATTGATATTGATTGGAACACTTTTAACCTACCATTCAACCTTGTTGACCCTTGAATTTGTGTATATACCACTCTCCCTCTCCCTCTTCAGCCAAGCATCACCATCATCTGCCTATCTTCTTCTTCTTCTTCTTCTTCTTCTTCACTGAAGCTCTCCAGCCGACCACCCACTGGCCACCTGTTCGCCGCCGTCGAGCGCCACCTCTGGCCACCATCTGAGCTCAAGCCGACCACCAGCTCCTTTCTCATCCTCTTGCTGACAACCTCCAAGTGGAATCAAGTCATTTGACCCACCGAGGAGCTCCGACCAGCCATTCTCCCGAAAGTCGATGGAAACCATCGCAGCTGGAGGTAAGCTGCTGTTTAGACTCTATAGGACCTCGAAACCTTTGAATCTTTTGGTCAAATTTTGTGACCATCTAGAGGACTTGTAGAATGAGCTGTGGTAAAAAGTTTGGATGAATTTGATAGAGTTTTGACCCCGAATGGGTCTTGTGTTTGAAGGATAAAAAATTGACCAGTTGAGGGCTTAGAGGAACCGACACCGTTTGAGGACTTCCCGGCATCGCCTTGACTTCAAATTTTTGGTGAGGCTTCCCAATTCCTAGAACAACATGTTAGCAAGTAGATTAGTAGATAAATTGAGGATTTAAGTTAGTTTAAGAGCTGATTAGTTGAGATATGCACAAAATCGAAAATGCCCTGTTTCGGTTCTGTGCATACCGAATCTGTGGGAGGCTGTTGAGAGTTTAATTGAGCTCCAAATTCATCATTGAGAAGTATGAGGATGTTAATCGATATGTCAATGAGGTGTATGTTTAGTGAATTGTAGATTTGAGCAAGAAAAATTGACGATTGGATGAATTTCCTTAGGTCGCGCGGTTGAATTGTTCTTGGACCATTAGGATCGAACCATTGAAATGCTTGGAAGAAGGTTTGTCTTGATTTTAGCACAAGTTAAGAAGTTTCTAAACCTTGGCTAGGAGGATTGGACTCGATTGGGTGAATTGATTGTGAATTAGATTGGTTCTTGAAAGTTTGAGGTGTGATTGTCCATTGTGCGTTGTTGAGAGGTATAGGTGGCTTGAATACTTGACAATGCTTGTGCCATGAATTGATTGTCGCATTTTATTGTTGAATTTAATTGTCTCGCATGCAATAGATGTGTTGCTCGTCGCATGAGTTTGCATTTGATTATGAGTTCTGAATTGAAACGACCATTTGGCATGTTTGAGGAACTTGTGACACCTTGAGGCGTTGAGACGCGAGGTTGTGTGGATGGATACCCTGCGGCGCTGAGGCGCAGGGTTTGAATTGAATGGTACCTTGAGGCGTATGAGACGCAGGACGAAATTTGAGATGTGTCGACACAGGCCTGAAGTGAAATTGAAAACCTTATACCTTTACGCGGGTTTGTCAATGTGATGGTTTGAGGCGTATTTACGCGGACCGAGCCTGAGGCGTTCTAAACGGGGGCGTGAATCAAATGGAGGCATGGAAGGGTGGGAGGTGTAAACTAGCTTGATAATATGTGCTTGATTCCACTAATGTGACACGATACCACGATTGCATGCTTGACACTCGTTTGTATCCGTATATTATTTCATGACTGTGAAATGCCTCATTTGATTGCTTGTGCATTGTTGTTTGTGATTGTACTCACCTGAGTGTATGGTCATCCTAACCTAGGGTTATGACCTGTCTTAATGAGATGTAAATCTCACCTCGTCGCGGGATCATATTTTCAGATCCTAGGCCGTGAAAATGTGGCCAATCAGATTTGGTGGCCCGAAGGAAATGTCATCTTATTTTGAGGAGTTCCCGAACGGACAGGGAACCATATACGTTAGAAAGTGCACGGTAGTCTGGGTTGACGAGGGTGCAAAGAGCTGGAAGCCTTATAGGTTCGAGGCTTAGTTTAGGAAAGTAGGGGAAGTGACTATGGGACCACTGAAGCCCACTGAGGTACCCTGTGGGGTGATCCTTAGCTGGTGTCATCCCGCTCGGGATTCTATGGAAGTTGAGGTGTCACGCCCCGCGCCCTCAAGCACGATCACGCGACTCCCTACAAGCAAACCAAATATCTCTCATGGTCCCAAGATCCACACATAATTCGAGAGACGTATAATATACAAAGCACGCGGAAGCAACAATGAAATAACTTCTCCATACAAAATATGAAGTGGGACCTGGATAGTACAAATACTATCATACATGATATCCAACTGTTCATACAAATACAGAGCTACTAAATTCGCTAAAATGGGGGACGGGGTAAGTACACAAAATGGATCCATCATCAACAACCAACTCTTAAACAGGGTCAGGGTCGTCATCAAAAGACCGACTGACAAGCTGGGAACTCCTAAGACGAGCTACTGGAGTCCCCGATCTCCTCATCTGCGTCCTCCATGGGCTCGTACTCCGAAAAGGTCTCAGAGCGAACTTCTATGGTATCCTCCATAGTCTCCTCAGCAAATGGCTTCACAAGATCCTTCTCAGTCGCCTCGACCACAATAACCTCCTCCTACGTGTCCTTTAAGGTCGGGGTCCTCTTCGATCCATTCCTCGAACCGATAACTAACCCCTCAGCTTGATCTAAGTCCCGGGTGGGGTGGCACCAATCAGGGATTACTCCCTGGGGCACCTCATTGGGCTTCAGCGGACTAGTAGACACATCCCTGACCTTTCGAAACCAGGCCTCATACCTGTGAGGCTGCCAACTAGTACTACCGCCGTCTACCCAAACCACGGTACACTTCCTTACATAAATAGTTCTTTGGCCATCAGGGAAATCATCAAAATAAACGGTCATCTCCTTGGGGTCTCCAAAACGTATTGGTCACATCATCAAGACCTAGGATATGTAAAAACAAGGGTCCCCAACGGGATGAGATTCACATCTTAGTAAGGTGGGTCCTAACCCTAGGTTAGGCCTACCGTCCACTCAGGCAGTCATAAAAAAATAGCATTTCATACAAATAACATGCGAGGCAATCAGTTATCGAGACAACACACAGACGTCAGGCATGCAGTCATGGCATCATAACACATTCAGATAATCATGCACACCTCGCCATGCCACATCACCACTTCCACCCTTCATGCCTGCCTTATTCTCATGCTTGCGTTTAGAACGTATCAGGCTCGATCCGCGTAAACACATCAGACTGTCATTGACAACCCACGTAAACGCATCAGGTTTCAATGTACTCCATGCCAGTATCGACACGTCACATCTCCGTCCCGCATAAAAGCATCAGGACCGTCGCCATCTCAACCCCTTGTCTCATACGCATCAGGGGGCCACACAATTTCAACCCCGAGCCTCAGCGCCTCAGGGTAACCATCACGCCACCCTGCGTCTCATACGCATCAGGGTTTCGCCTCGTCTCCATCATGCCATAATCACAAATCATGTACACAAGGCCGAGTGCAACTCATGCATAAATAATGCATCCATGACATGTAAGATGATTCAATCAACTTGCAAACAAGGTAGCCAATTCTAAGCACGAATATTAGCATACATGCAATCCTCTGTACCGTCCTAAGATGCACAAGGAACAATCTCATAAAAACCTTTCAAGAATCACCCAAAATTTACTCGACTCGCCCAATCGAGTCCAATCTTCCTATCTTAGGTTTAGGGTTCCCTTACCTTAAGCTTGATGCCACAAAAAAAATCCTCTCCTTAAGCCCTCAATAATTCGATCCAATGGTCCAAGAGCAAACTCACCGCGCAACCTATGGAATTCCAACCAATTGTCAATTTCTCTGGTCCAATTCACCAATCAATGAGTCTCCAACCTCATTAACACATCCCTCAACATCCTAGCATGTCCCATTGATGAATTTGAGACTTAAAACCAACAGCCAACATCCTCCACAAAATCAGTTTGCATAGAACTGAACCGGGCTATGTTCGATTCTGTGTAAACCGAGCATATCTAGCCCTTAACCTACTCCAATTCCACCATTTAATCACTAACCTACTTGCTAACATGTCTATCTAAGGGTCTAAGAGGCTCACCAAAGATTTGAGGCCGTGTTGTCGTCAAAATTCCTTCGAAAGTCGCCGGTTCCTTGAAGATTGCAAACCGGCAGTTTCTGTCCAACAATCACAAGACCCATTTGAGGTAAAAAATTCATCAAATAAATCCCAACTTTTCACCATAGATCATTATACAAGTCCCCTAGACCTCCACAAAATTTGGTCGCAAGACTCCAACGTTTCGAGGTCCTAAAAGGTCAGATTGTGCCGGTTTCAGTCGGCTTCTGAGAGAATGGCTGGCCGGAGCTCTTCGGTGGTTCAATCGATGCGCGTCCACTTCGAGGATGTCGGCTAGAGGTTAACTAAGCGTGGGTGGTCGGCTCGCCGGATAAAGGTCGCTGGAAAGGGGCATCGGTGGTAGCGAACGACAGGGACAGAAGCTGGTCGGCGAACAACAGAAGGAAGAGAAAGAAGAAGAGAGGTTTTTGGTGAAGTTGAAGGTGTATGTCCAGCCAAGAGGAGAGAGAAGAGGGCTATATCCAATCCTCAAAGTCAAAGGTTAAATGGTAGTTGGCAAAAAGTGGACATGACCACTCTTTAGCTAATCCATTGAGACATGTCCTAAGTGTCAATCAAGGTGATCCAAGGGACACAATCTCTCCCAACTTTCAGTGGTTCTTGGGGGTGGTTGAAAGACCAAAATGCCCTCCTTCAATTGCATAAGCAAGGTTAAAGCTTTGAGGGGAAAAATGGTAATTTTTCCCCCGACGTCCGGAACGTCGTTTTTCTCAATCCAATATTCTTCGACATGGCGACGACCAATCCATACATGATGTTGGAATTCTTGATTCTCCATTTTTAATTTTCAAGACTCGTTTCTGATTATTTTTTCTATTAGACGTGGTTCTAGCCTATCCTAAACCGACGGGCGGTTTTTGCAGACTTTACACGTATCGATCCTGTGATTCATATCACATTTAGGGCTTGTCAATTCGTGGCGACTTTCAAGTCCCTTTCAATCATCTGGCCCCTCTCAGGTTCATAGATCTCCTAAATCTCCGTGCTTTCTCCTGGGGATCCTCTACAGATCGAGGTGCGTACCTTGATAATCTGGAGAACTCGGCCTCATACTAGTCTACTGTCAGCTGGTTCTGACGCAGCTGTAAGAATTCTACCTGCTTCCTTTCCCTAGCGGTCTTCGAGAAGTACTTGTCATTGAACGTCGTCTTAAAGGCTTTCCAAGTCGTGGATGCTCCTTCAGGAAAAACACCATTCTTGGTGGCAGCCCATCAGTCGTTTATAGTACCCTCCAGTTGGTATACTACCAACAACACTTTCTCCTCATCTGTGCACCTTAGAACTCTAAAAGCTTTCTCCAGCTTCTTAATCCACCTGGGTGCTAGCTCGGGATCTCCAGTCCCGTCGAACTAAGTCGGCTTCAGCTTTATGAATTGTTTCACTAGCCGACCCATTTGTCTAGCCACGACAATTTCCTCCTGGGCATTCACTGCCTCATTGCCCTGGCCTTGTTTATCCTGGTTACCATTGCCACCGTTGTTGCCGTTTGTGACATTCTGATTTCCAGTCAATTTCAGACTCATTAATGAGAAATGAATCTAGAGATGTATTTCAGTCATATCTCGCTCGAATCTGATCAATTCGAGTAGACTGACCAAAAGGGAAAGGCTAACGCGTGACATGGTACGTGGACCTAGGGAATTCGGATAAGAAATGGCGCTTTGGCCATAAGAATTGTCGAGGGGATATTTAGAGCCACAAAAGGCCGTTCCAAGAACGATTAGGGAATGCCTTGCGAGTGTCATACGATTGGAGCGCGGGTGATACCGCTTAACCAACGTATGATTTGCAAAATTTTTCGTAAAACGGATAGTGAAGATCGAGACCATAGGAACTAGTAATAGACCCTCACAATTACATGACAAGCAAAGTCACCACGAATTGACGAGCCCTAAATGTGATGAGAATCACAGGATCGATATGCGTAAAGTCCGCAAAAGCCGCCCGTGGGTTCGAGATAGGCTTGAACCACATCTGATAGAGAAAATCATCATAAACGAGTCTTGAAAAATTTGAAATGGAGAATCAAGAATTCCAACGTTATTCGGATTGGCCGTCACCCTATCGAAGAATTTTGGAGTGAGAAAAAACGACGTTCTGAACATCGGGGGTGAAATTACCATTTTGCCCCTCAAGCTTAAGTCTTGTTCATGCAATGAAGGAAGGGCATTTTGGACTTTATACACCCCCAAGAGCTGCCGAAAAAGAGGATGATTGGTGGCCATTGGATTGAATTGGAATGACAAGTGGGACAAGTGTCAAAAGATGGCTTAAAGAGTGATCATGTCCACTATTGGCCACTTACCATTCGAGCCTTTGACTTGAGTCTTGAATATAAGCCTTTTTCACTCTCTCTCTCCTCACTTGTTCAGCCATAGCACTCCACCATCACCGAGCACTCTTCTTCTTCTTCTTCTCTTCTGCTCGTTGCCGACCAGTTTTGGAGCCGCCCTTCACCGTCGTCGACGTCACCTTCTGGCCACCACTTGGACGTCGGCCGGCTATACCAACCTAGCTCTATGTCTTTCTGACCTCCTCGAAGTAGAAGCACGGCATTTGGACCACTGAGGAGCTCCGGCCAAGAGTTTTTCGAGAAGTCGACAGAATCGAGCTCAACCTGAGGTAGGTGAGGTTTCTGACCATTTTGGAGGCCGAAATGTCGGATTTTTGAGGTCAAATTTTATAGAGGTCTAGAGGACATCTGTGTGAATCTATGAAAAAATGTTGAGAGCGATTTGATGAAGTTTTGACCTCAAACGGGTCTTGTAAACTTGGATAGAAAACTGCCAAAAAACTGATCTTGGAGATCCGGCGACTTTCAACGGGATTCTGGCGACCATTCAACCTCAAACTGATGGTGAGCCTCATAAACCCTTAGATAGACATGTTAAAAGGTAGGATAGTGAGTAGATGATGGAATTGGAGTTAATTTAGGACCGATAGTACACGGCTTGCACAGAACTGAGAAGAACCGGTTTGGTTCTGTACAAGATCGATTCTATTAAGAGTAAGAGCAGATGATTTTGATTCCCAAATTGATGTTTAAGACATGTTAAGATGATGAGAGTTGTGTTATGGAGGATTATGGTTCATGGATTGAGGAATTGGACAAGGAAATTGATGAATTGGTTGAATATTCTAGGTTGCGCGGTGAATTGAACCTTTGGATTATTTGGCCGAGACTTTGAGGCACTTGCAAGAAGAAATTTGTGTTATCAAACGCAAGGTAAGGGAATCCTAAACTTAGGATAGGAAGATTGGACTCAATTGGGTGAGTCGAGGATTAATTTGTTTGATTTATGAGAATCTTCCAAAGGTATAGCTCTTAATATGTCCTAAGTGGTTATAGGAGGTCTATGTGTGACATTGCTTGTGTTTAAATCATATGCCATGTCGAATGTCATTGATTGTCCTGCATGCCATGAGTATTCAAATTGTGCATGAGTTGCGCCCGTTGTTTTATCTGTGAATTGAATTGAGAAGCATGGCATGAACATGACATGGCGAGGCCCTGAGGCATATGAGACGCGGGGCGGGAGATGGATACCTTGATGCGACGTAATCGCGGGGTGAAGTTGATGTTGTGTGGCGCCCTGATGCGATCTAATCGCGGGGTTGAGATGGCCACGGTCCTGATGCGATCTATTCGCGGGACGGAGGTATGAGGTGATGATATTGGCCTGGAGATTCATTGGAACCTGATGCATTTACGCGGGTTGCCAATGACGGTCTGATGTGTTTACACGGACCGAGCCTGATGCGATCTAATCGCAGGCTGGAGAATGAGGCAGGCAAGAATAGGTGGTTGTGTTGAAATGACAGGATGAGGTGTGCATGATCATCTGAATGTGACATGGAGTCATAGTTGCATGCCCATCATCTGCGTGTCACTATCTTTATTTGTATGTGCTTGTGTGATTATGAGTTTGGAAAGTTAGGGTAGATGATTGCCTGAGTGGACGGTCGGCCTGACCTAGGGTTAGGACTCTTTTACTGAGATGTGTATCTCACCCCTTTTGGGGGCCCTTCTTTTACAGATTCTAGGCCTTAACCATGTGGCCTATTCGTTTTGGAGACCCTAAGGAGATGACTGCATATTTTGATGAGTTCTCTGACGGTCAGGGGACCATTTACGTGACGAAGTGTATAGTGGTGTGGGTAGACGAGGGTAGCACAGATTGGAAGCCTCATAGGTATGAGGCGTGGTTTAGGAAAGTTGGGAACGAGCAGATTGGGCCGCTAAAGCCCCATGAGGTGCCCTAGGAAGTGATCCCTGATTGGTGCCACTCCGGTAGGAACCAGGATCAAGCAGAGGGATCAGTAGTCGGTTCTAGGAACGGGCCGGAGAGGACCCCGAGATTTGGATTTTACTGTGGAGGAGGATGAGGTCATTGTCCTGGAGGCGACCGAGGAGGGTCTCGCGGAGTCGTCCCATGAGGAGACCATGGAGGATACCATTGAGGTTCCGTCAGAGACCTTCTCAAAGTATGAGCTGACGAAGGATGCAGAGGATATAGGGGACTCCAACAGCACATCTTAGGTGTCCCAGCTTATTGGCTCGATCTTGTGATGGCGATCCCCAACCATGGCTATTTTGGATGTTGATGATGATTAGTTTTTTGATGTGCTTATTCCGTCGCCCTTTGCTTAGCGGATTCTAGTAGTTCGATACTTGTAAGAACAATATGTTAATATGTATGACAGTTGTTATGCTATCCAGGTCCTACTTAACTTATATTTTTGTATGGGGATTTATTTGAGTACTGCTTCCGCATGCTTGTTGTATATATATATATATATATTATCTCTCGACTTGTTTATGGATCTTGGGACCACGAGAGATTATATGGTTTGCTTGTAGGGAGTCGCATGCTCGTGCCCGGGGCGTGACACCGTTATTGGCGTTGTGAGCAACTATGGCAGCTCTTACCGCCTGGGCTATGGCAGCATCCCGATCCTGGGTCTGCCTGTCAATAAGGTCACCAATTCTCTCCAGTGCCCTCAGCACGCCATCCATCCTTGGATCCTCCGCTACAGGTGGCCTCGAGCTAGAGGCTCCGCCTCTGGGTCTTCCAGATCTCCTAGATGGGTTGCTCATCCTTATCTCCTTCTACTGAACCTGGTCCACCACAAGTTCAGCAAGGAGTTAGTACTCACTCATTCATCCACAGCCAGAGCTACCAACTGCTCCTTAGCAGAGACAATCATAACACAGCAGTACTCCATACAACAAGTTCTAGAGATATTTCAACAAGTAGTCCATGGCCATTCCTCAGTTCCATTCACTCCAACGGTTCACTAAAACCAACCATACTCATTCATTCAACAGGCCAAAGTCCAGAAATGACTTTCAACACCAAGCAGGGAATTTAATCCTCATGCAACACCACAACTCTGCCAAGGCTGAATACCATTCATAAGTGTCAAGTCACATGATGTACACCCCATGTCTTATCCTAACCAGTCTCCTAAGGTCTCGCTAACCGTCCAAGTCCCAACTTAATCCTCATTATTACTCCAATCCGCAACCAACTTTGGATAGAGCTGACCGTGCTCTGATACCAAGCAAACGGGGATGTCACACTCCGCGCCCTTAGGCACGATCACGCGACTCCCTGCAAGCAAACCAAATATCTCTCGTGATCACAAGATCCACACATAAGTCGAGAGACGTATAATATACAAAGCACGAGGAAGCAATAATGAAATAACTCCTCCGTACAAAATATGAAGTAGGACCTGGATAGCGCAAATACTGTCATGCATGATATCCAACTGTTCATACAAATACAGAGCTACTAAATCCGCTAACATGGGGGACGGGTTAAGTACACAAAAGGGATCCATCATCAACAACCAACTCTTAAACAGGGTCAGGTCGCCATCAAAAGACCGACTGACAAGCTAGGAATTCCTAAGACGAGCTGCTGGAGTCCCCGATCTCCTTATCTGCGTTCTTCGTGGGCTCGTACTCCAAAAAGGTCTCAGAGCAAACCTCTATGGTATCCTCCATAGTCTCCTCAGCAGATGGCTCCATGAGATCCTCCTCAGTCACCTTGACCACGATAACCTCCTCCTCTGTGTCCTCTAAGGTCGGGGTCCTCTCCGGTCCATTCCTCGAATAGACAATTGACCCCTCAGCTTGGTCTAAGTCCAGGTCGGGGTGGCACTAATCAGGGATTACTCCCTGGGGCACCTTATTGGGCTTCAGCAGCCCAGTAGACACATCCCCGACCTTTCAAAACCAGGCCTCATACCTGTGAGGCTTCCAACTAGTACTACCCTCGTCTACCCAAACCACAGTACACTTCCTTACATAAATAGTTCCCTGGCCACTAGGGAACTCATCAAAATAAACGATCATCTCCTTGGGGTCTCCAAAACGTATAGGCCACATCGTCAAGACCTAGGATCTGTAAAAACAAAGGTCCCCAACGGGGTGAGATTCATATCTCAGTAAGGTGGGTCCTAACCCTAGGTTAGGCCGACCGTCTACTTAGGCAGTCATAAAAAAACAACATTTCATACAAATAACATGCGAGGCAATCAGTTATCGAGACAACACACAGACGTTAGGCATGTAGTCATGGCATCATAACACGTTTAGATAATCATGCACATCTCGCCATGCCACATCACCACTTCCACCCTTCACGCTTGCCTCATTCTCATGCCCGCGTTTAGAAAGCATTAGGCTCGGTCCGCATAAATGCATCAGACCGTCATTGACAACCCGCGTAAATGCATCAGGTTTCAATGTACTCCAGGCCAGTGTCGACACGTCACATTTCAGTCCCGCGTAAACGCATCAGGACCGTGGCCATCTCAACCCCGCGTCTCATACGCATCAGGGTGCCACACAACTCCAACCCTGCGCCTCCGCGCCTCAAGGTAACCATCATACCACCCCGCGTCTCATACGCATCAGGGTCTCGCCTCGTCTCCGTCATGCCACAATCACAAATCATGCACACAAGGCCGAGTGCAACTCATGCATAAACAATGCATCCATGGCATGCAAGACGATTCAATCAATGTGCAAACAAGGTAGCCAATTCTAAGCATGAATATTAGCACACATGCAATCCTCTATACCATCCTAAGACGCACAAAGAACAATCTCATAAAAACCTTTCAAGAATCACCCAAAATTTACTCGACTCGCCCAATCGAGTCAAATCTTCCTATTTTAGGTTTAGGGCTCCCTTACCTTAAGCTTGATGCCAAAAAAAAAATCCTCTCCTTAAGCCCTCAACAATTCGGTCCAATGGTCCAACAGCAAACTCACCGCGCAACCTATGGAATTCCAACCAATTGTCAATTTCTCTTGTCCAATTCACCAATCCATGAGTCTCCAACCTCATTAACACATCCCTCAACATCCTAGCATGTTCCATTGATGAATTTGAGACTCAAAACCAACAGCCAACAGCCTCCACAGAACCGGTTTGCACAGAACCGAACCGGGCTAGGTTCGGTTCTATGTAAAATAAGCATATCTAGCCCTTAACCTACTCCAATTCCACCATTTAATCACTAACCAACTTGCTAACATGTCTATCCAAGGTTCTAAGAGACTCACCGAAGATTTGAGGCCGTGTCGTCGCCAGAATTCCTTCGAAAGTCGCCGGTTCCTTCAAGACTGCAAACCGGCAGTTTCTGTCCAACAATCACAAGACCCATTTGGGGTCAAAAATTCATCAAATAAATCCCAACTTTTTACCACGCATCATTATATGAGTCCCCTAGACCTCCACAAAATTTGGTTGCAAGACTACAACATTTCGAGGTTCTAAGAGGTCAGAAACGTCGCCTACCTCAGATTGTGCCGGTTTCCGTCGGCTTCCGGGAGAATGGCTAGCCGGAGCTCTTCAGTGGTTCAATCGACACGTTTCCACTTCGAGGATGTCTGCAAGAGGTTAAGCTAAGTGTGGGTGGTCGGTTCGCAGGCTAAAGGTCGCCGAACAGAGGCGTCGGCGGTAGTGAACGGTAGGGACAGAAGCTAGTCGGTGAACGGCAGAAGGAAGAGGAAGAGAAGAGAGGTTTTTGGTGAAGTTGAAGGTGTATGGCCGGCCAAGAGGAGAGAGAAGAGGGCTATATCCAATCCTCAAAGTCAAAGGTTGAATCGTAGTTGGCAAAAAGTGGACATGACCACTCTTTGGCTAATCCGTTGACACATGTCCTAAGTGTCAATTAAGGTGATCCAATGGTCACAATCTCTCCCAATTTTCGGTGGCCTCAGGGTGGTTGAAAGACCAAAATGTCCTCCTTCAATTGCTTAAGCAAAGTTGAAGCTTTGAAGGGCAAAATGGTAATTTTACCCTTAACGTCCGAAACGTCGTTTTTCTCAATCCAACATTCTTCGACATGGCAACGACCAATCAAAACATGACGTTGGAATTTTTGATTATCCATTTTCAATTTTCAAGACTCGTTTCTGATTGTTTTCTCTATCAGACGTGGTTCCAGCCTATCCCGAATCGACGAGCGGCTTTTGCAGACTTTACACGTATCAACCCTGTGATTCATATCACATTTAGGGTTCATCAATTCGTGGCGACTTTTGTTGTGACATTTTGATTTTGCTATCATTTCCGGACTCAATAATGAAAATTGTATCTAGCGATGTATTTCAGTTGTATCTCGCTCGAATATGATCAATCTCGAGTTGACTGGCCAAAAGGGAAGGTACGTGGACCAAGGGAACTCAAATAGGAAATGGCGCTTTGACCATAAGGATTGCCGAGAGGACATTTAGAGCCATAAAAGGCAGATCTAAGAACGATTAAGGAATGCATTGCTAGCGTTATACGATTGGAGCGTGGGTGATGCTGCTTAACCAATGTATAATTTGCAAAAGTTTCCTAAATCGAATAGTGACGATCGAGGCCATCAGAACTAGTGATAGATCCTCACGATTACATGACAACCAAAGTCGTCATGAATTGACGAGCCCTAAATGTGATACGAATCACAGGGTTGATACGCGTAACGTCTGCAAAAGCCGCCCGTCAGTTCAGGTTAGACTGAAACCACGTCTGATAGAGAAAACGATCAGAAACGAGTCTTGAAAATTGAAAATGGAGAATCAAGAATTCCAACGTCAGATTTGGATTGGCCATCGCCTTATTGAAGAGTATTGGAATGAGAAAAATGACGTTCCGGATGTCGGAAGTAAAATTATCATTTTGCCCCTCAAGACCTAGCCTTACTTATATAATTGAATAAGGGTATTTTGGTCTTTTAATCACCCCCAAGGCTGCCGAAAAAGAGAAAGGATTATGGCCATTGGATGAAACTTGAATGACACTTAGGACAAGTGTCAATAGATTAGCTAAAGAGTGGTCATGTCCACTTTTCACAACTACCATTCAACCCTTTGACCTTGAGACTTGCATATAGCTCTCTCTCTCTCACCCCTCATTTAGCCGACCATCAACTCCCCCAACCCGAGAGTCTTCTTCTTCTTCTTCTTCTTCTCTTACTCGCCATCTCGTTGCCCTGTTCCGACCGACTCACTGTTCCAGCCATAACTTTTTCTTCCGATGGTCGATTAAGGTAAAACCACCGTCAATAGAAAGCTTATCGTCTTGCCATTCTAACAAGGTATTATGGGTCCAAATCCACCCAACTGTTTGTCCCATAGAGCCATTTGAAGGAGCAAAGGTCAGGCTGGTCAGTTTTGAATCCGAGAGCTCCCAGCCGACCAGTCCGACCGCCCCACTATTCCTGCCATATCTTCTTCGTCTGATACTAGATCGAGGTAAAACCATCACCAAATGAAAGCTTATTGTTTTATATTTCCATAGACATATTATAAGCTCAATTTTACCTTGTAGATCTTCCCTTAGCTCTATTTGAGTGGACAAAGGTCAGGGGAGGTCAAATTCTGACCGGTTTTGGGGAAAGACCTATTCCGGGGTCTTCCGGACTTCAAATCGCTCCAAATTTTTGGTGAGGTCTTCTACAATTATAGTATTGAGGTTAGTTGAGCTGTGGTAAAAAGTTGGGATGAATTTGATGGAGTTTTGACCCCAAATGGTTCTTGTGATTGTTGGACAGAAACTGTCGATTTAAGGACTTGGGAAACCGGCGACTTCCAAAGGGTTTCCGGTAATGACTCGGCCCCAAATCTTCGGTGAGCCTCTTAGACCCTTAGATATACATGTTAGCAAGTAGGTTAGTGATTAAATGGTGGATTTGGAGTAGTTTTAGGGCTGGAAAACCTCGGTATGCACAGAATCGAAAATAGCCCGGTTCGGTTCTATGCAAATCGATTCTGTGGAGGCTGTTATGGGTTGGTTTTAAGTCTCAAATTCATCAATGAGACATGCTAGAATGTTGAGGATCATGTTATTAAGGTTGGTGGTTCAAGAATGGGTGAATTAAGCAAGAGAAATTGACGATTGGTTGGAATTTCATAGGTTATGCGGCAGGTTTGGTCTTAGACCACTTGGACCAAATTTGAGGAGGTGCTTGAGGAGAGAATTTGTGACATTAAGCTTGAGGTAAGGGAATCCTAAACCTAAGATAGGAAGATTGGACTCGATTGGGCAAGTCGAGTAAATTTTTGGGTGATTCTTGAAGGGTTTCAATGTGATTGTCTATTGTACATCCTAGGAGGGTATAGATGACCCAAATGTTTGATCATGCTTGTGCATTGAGTGATTTGTCGCATTTGAGTGTTGAATTTGATTGTCTTGCATGTCATAAGTGTATGATTGGTGCATGAGATTATACATGGTCTTGTGTGTGTGAATTGATTCGAATTAATGGCATTTTTTAGGCATGACAAGACCCTGAGGCGTATGAGACGCGGGGTGGTGGAATGAATACCCTAAGGCACTAAGGCGCAGGGTTGGAGTGTATGACACTCTGATACGTATGAGACGCGGGATTGAGAAGGCCATAGTCCTGATGCGTTGAAACGCGGGACGGAGTTGTGATGTGTCGACACTAGCCTGGAGTAACATTGAAACCTGATGCATTTACGCAGACCGAGCCTGATGCGTTCTAAATGCAGGCATGAGAATGAGGCAGGTGTGAAAGGTGGAAGTGGTGGTGTGACATGGCGATGTGTGCATGATCTTAGAGATGTGTTGTGATGTCATGTCTGCCTGTCTGACATCTGCATGACTGTTGATAATTGAATGCCTCATGTGTTTGTTTGCTTGAAACGCTGATGTTTATGACTGCTTGAGTGGACGGTCGGCCTAACCTAGGGTTAGGACATATCTTACTGAGATTTATATCTCACCCCGTTGTGGGCAACATTTTCAGGTCCCCGACGAAGAAAACCGAGTTTGCCAAAGTCATTGGAGGAAAAAAAAGACTTCCCTTTTGTGACCTTAGGGTTGAAAAATGATACTCTTGGGGATTTAGATTTGTAACCTCTGAAGTATGATTGACCTTATAAAAGGGGTACCCTTTTGTCCTTAGTCATCATGTGTTGCTGTATTTGTAATGGAGTTGGCATCGCTTTCGCATGCATGCTTTATATAGAGTTGTAAGTTATTGGCCGTTGGATCCTGGAGCTCATTAAAGGTAACGGTGAAGGTGGGATGCTTGTGTACCCGCCGAGCTCAGGGCGTGACATTGGTTGTCATGTAATTGTGAGGGTCTATCACTAGTTCCTATGGTTTCGATCGTCACTGTCCGATTTCGAAAAATTTTGCAAATTATACGTTGGTTAAGCGGCATCACCCGCGCTCTAATCATATAATGCTAGCAAGATATTCCTTAATCGTTCTTAGATCGGCCTTTTGTGGTTCTAAATGTTCCCTCGACGATCCTTATGGTCAAAGCGCCATTTCCTATTCGAATTCTCTAGGTCCACGTACCTGGTCTCGCGTTAGCCTTTCCCTTTTGGTCAGTCTACTCAAATTGATCAGATTCGAGCGAGATATGACCGAAACACATCGCTAGATATACTTCTCATTAATGAGTCTGAAAATGACTGGGAAATCAGAATGTTACATGAGGGGTCAGCAGCCGGCTCGAGAAACATCCTTGAGAGGACTTCGACCCTAGAGGACACCGACGAGGTTATAGAGGTCGAAGCCTCCGAGGACGACCTGGTGGAGCAGTCAGCAAACACGACGATGGAGGACACAGTAGAGGTACGCTCGGAGACCTTCTCGGAGTACGAGCTTATTGAGGACGCTGAGGAGACTGACGACTCTAGCAGCTCGACTTAGGGATTTTCGTTTTCTAGGGCTGATGTATTTTGATGATGGTCCCGATGCCCCGTTTCTTTTAGAGATGATGATGACCCTTTTTTTGTACTAACCCCGCAACTCCTACCAACCAGCAGCTTTAGTCTGCCAGTGCCTTGTATGAACAGTTGGGAGAATATGTTTATTTATTGGCGTTCTCGTTACCCTGGTCCCCTTTATTATCGTACGGAGGAGTTTGTTTATTGTCGCTTCCACATGCTAATGATATTATGCATCTCTCGATATATGTGAATCGCAAGACGTCCGAGAGAGTTTGTGTTTGCAGGGTGTCGCGCGTTCGTGCCCGATGAGTGGGGCGCGACATCCCCGTTTGCTTGGTATAGAGCAAGGTCAGCTCGATCCAAGTTGATTGAGGGTTGGAGTGTGACATTCTGATTTTCCTGTCATTTCAAGACTCATTGATGACAATGTATCTAACGATATATTTCAGTCGTATCTCGCTCGGATCTGATCAATCTCGAGTTAACTGACCAAAAGGGAAAGGCTAAAGGGAGACAAGGTATGTGGATCTAGGGAACTCGAATATGAAATGGTGTTTTGACCATAAGGATTGTCAAGGGGACATTTAGAGCCATCAAAGGCCGATCTAAGAACGATTAAGGAATACATTACTAGCATTATATGATTGGGGCGCGGGTGATGCCACTTAAACGAATATATAATTTGCAAAATTTTCCTAAATCGAACAGTGACGATCGAGGCTATCGAAACTAGTGATAGACCCTCACAATTCCATGACAACCAAAGTCGCCAAGAATTGACGAGTCCTAATTGTGATATGAATCACAGGGTCGATACGCGTAAGGTCTGCAAAAGCCACCCATCAGTTCGGGATAGGCTGAAATCGCATTGAATAGAGAAATGATATAGAAACAAGTCTTGAAATTCGAGAATAGAGAATTAAGAATTTCAACATTACAATTGGATTGGCCGTCACCTTATCAAAGAAAATTGGAACCAGAAAAATGACGTTCTGGACGTCGGGGATAAAATTACCATTTTGTTCCTCAAGCCTTAGCCTTACCTATATAATTGGACAAGGGCATTTTGGTCTTAAACCCCACCCAAGGCTGCCGAAAATGTGGAAAAACCATGGCCATTGCATGCACTTTGAATGACACCTTGGACAAGTGTCAAGAGATTGAGCCATGAGTTGATGTCTACACTTTTTACCTACCATTCCACACAAGTTGACATTTGAAATTTCATATACCTCTCTCTCTCTCTCTCCCCCTCACTTGGCCGATCATCACCTTCTCCATCTGCCATTTCTTCTTCTTCTTCTCTTGCTCGCTAGCTCGCTGCCCTGTTCCGACCAACTCACTATTCCGGTCATAACTTTTTCGTTCGATGGTCGATTGAGGTAAAACCACCGAAAATAGAAAGCTTATCGTCTTGTCATTCTAACAAGATATTATGGGTCCAGATCCACCTAGCCGTTTGTCCCGTAGAGCCGTTTGAAAGAGCAAAGGTTAGGCTGGTCAGTTTTGAATCCGAGAGCTCCCAGCCGACCAGTCCCGACCACCCCACCATTCCGGCCATATCTTTGTCGTACGATATTGGATTGAGGTAAAACTACTTTCATCTAAAAGATTATTATCTTGTGGTTCTAAGGACATATTATAAGTTCCATTTGGCCTAGCCGTTTGTCCTGTAGGCCTATTTGAGTAGGCAAAGGTCAGGCAAGATCAGATTCTGACCGGTTTTGGGGAAATACCTGTTCTAGGGTCTTCCAGACTTCAAATGGCTTGAAATTTTGGGTGAGGTCTTCTAAACTTATAGTATTAAAGTTGGATGAGTTGTGGTAAAAATTTTGAATGAATTTGATGGAGTTTTGACCCCAAATGGTTCTTGTGTTTGAAGGGCTAAAACTGACCATTGGAGGAACCGAGGGAGTCGGCGCCGTTCGTGGACCATTTGGCGTCGGCTTGAGCTCAAATTTTCAGTGAGGCTCCCCAACCCTTAGAAATTCATGTTAGTAAGTAGATTAGTGAATAAACTGAGGATTTGAGGTAGTTTAAGGGCTAATTAGTTAGGGTATACACAGAACCGAAAAATGCCCGGTTCGGTTCTGTGCATGCCGGTTCTGTTGAGGGCCATTGACTTTGAAATTGAGTCTTAAATTCATCATTGAGACATGCTAGGATGTTGATAAACATGTCAATAAGGTTTATGTCTCATGGAGTGGCAAATTGAGCAAGAAAAATTGACGATTGGATGGATTTCCTTAGGTTGCGCGGTTGAGTTGTCCTTGGACTATTTAGACCAAACTCTTGAGGTGCTTGGGAAGAGGATTGTGTTGCACTAAGCTTGAGGTAAGGGGAATCATAAACCTTTGATAGGAGGATTGGACTCGATTGGGCGATTTATGCGTGTATGGATCGATTTTTGGATGTTTATAACGTGATGACCCAATGTGCGTCCTAGAATGGTATAGATGACTTGAATGTGTGACAATGTTTGTGCTTGAGTTGATTACCATGTTTGAATGTCAAATTTGATTGTGTTGCTTGTCATAAGTTTATGGTTTGTGCATGAGTTTGCACTTGGAATTATGTGTATGAATTAAATTGAACTTGTGGCATGTCTGAGATGTTGGAATACCCTGAGGCGTATGAGACGTGAGGTTGTGTGGATGAATGCCCTGAGGCGCTGAGGCGCGGGGTAGATATTGAATGGCACCCTGAGGAGTATGAGACGTAGGGTTGAGAAGGCCATAGTCCTGATGCGTTGGAACGCGGGACGGAGTTGTGATGTGTCGACACAGGCTTGGAGTAACATTGAAAACCTAATGCGTTTACGCGGGTTTGTCAATGAGACGGTCTGATGTGTTTACGCGGACTAAGCTTGATGCGTTATAAATGCGGGCATGAAAGTGAAGAGGCAGGAAAGGGGGGAAGGTGCAATCTGGCTTGAAATGTGTGCTTGAGTATAATAATGTGACAAGATGTCTCGATTGCATGCTTGACATCTGTGTGTATCTTTGGGATAGTGTAATGCCTCATACGATTTTGTATGCATTATTAGCGTTGCGCATGCCTGAGTCGACTGTCAACCTAACCTAAGGTTTAGACCCACCTTACTGAGATGTATATCTCACCCCGTTGGGGATTAATATTTTCTTCAGGTTCCAAGCGATGGAGCATCAGTAAGTTCAACGATTGGCATTCGTGGGAGTAATAAGTAAATGAGTACAAGATATTTTGTGAACTTAGTAATTGTATTCTATTTTGCGATTGTAAAATGAAATCACTACTATTTGTCCCTAGTCATTTGTTTTATTGTATGTAGTGGAGATGGCTGAAGCTTTCACTAGTAATTGGATTATATGTATTGTGGGCCGAAAGATCCTAGAAGACTTTCAAAAACGAACGGCTTGGTGGGATGTTTGCGCGCTCGCCGGGCTCGGGGCGTGACATCCCCGTTTAAGTGGTATCAGAGCAAGGTCAGCTCGATCCAATGTGATTGAGACTTTGAGTGATAAGGAGCGATGACTTGAGGACAATTAGATAGTGAGACCTTGAGGGATAAGCATGGATTGCTGACTCTTGAGGACAATAGACTTGAACTTGTGTAGTATTCTAATGGTCCTAGTGTCGATTTAAGGGTTGATCTTGAGTGATTTTATAAATAAGGCTCACAAGGAAGTAAATAGAAATTAAGGAGTCATAAGCTTGGATTTGAGGTTGCTAGAGAATAACTTATGAATGAAGGGTCGATTGGGTTATATGATTGTGATCTTGGTTCGTCAATGACCCAACTTGAGGAGTATGAGTTATAAATAGACAGCTGGTATTGGTGGATTCATGCTTGAATTGCGTGATATCTTGATGGTTTAGCTATCAATTGCTGTTGTCAGCCTTGGATGAAATGAGGCGAGGTGTATACAAGGTATATTGGATTAACAGCTAGTTGTGATCAAATGTTTATGGATTTGATTTAGTTAGCGACTCCACTTGAGGTATATGGTTGAATATAGACAATTGATTGGTAGACTTCTTCAATGGATAGGAATTGATCCGAAGGCGATTTTGATATGACAAGTGGTGAGGACAATCATGTCGCGCATGTGTTTGTGGCATTAAAATGAAAGTTGAGGAAGGTGTGTGCATGAGCTTATCATTATTAGACTTAATAAACTGTCACTTGGTATGGAACAAGTTGATGGGATACCTATAAACTGTAATGAAACATGGTATGGGACATGTGGAACGAGGCTTTCTCCGTAGATGTATGACTTGGGACAACCTGCAACGGCCAGGTCTGATGAAAGTAGTGAGTGATCGCCGGGACAGATAGGTCCGGACAAGAAGCGGCTCCTAGCAGGCTTCTAAGATGGCAAGAGGTAGGAATGACCCAAGTCATAACTTGAAAGGGGAAGTCTAGGTATCAAGTTGAGTCCAATTGTGGTTAAGAGATGTATGACACAAGATTGATCCTCAAAGAAGATGTTCAAAAGTGGCATGACATGTGAAATGATGCTTGTGATTGGCATAATTAAAAGTTTGTGCTTGGCGGTGGATGCTGTTTGAAAGGAAAAGTGATGTTTATGATTGTCCTGTTGGGCATATTTTGTAATCATGTGATTGGCTTGACCAAGGTCTAACTGGGAGATTAGATGACATGTGGGGCTTATACCCATTGAACTGATGCCTGTTGAGAATGAAAAAACATGTATTGTTTGTGACAGAGTGGCAGATGCCTTAGACTTATAGCATGATCGATTGACTCATTGAATTGTCGCCTTGAGTACTTGCTCAGTGTTAACCTAGTTGTATTTTGGCCTAGTTGAGGCTTGCCTAGTAATTGACTGAAGATTGAGAAGTTGCCTTGTTGAGGCTAGCCTGTTGAATAGTCATTGACTGATGAGAATCTGGAATCTTTGGGAAATGAACAACTAGTTAAGTGTTGTTTGGGAACCACTGTAAGGTTGATAATGAAAGATAATGAGATGAGCAGCCTAAGACTGCAAGACTTGAGTAGATGACATAAGTCTTGGATTCCTAGAGGGAATCATAGTGGTGCAAGTGACATGAGAATCTGATAAGATCGAAGGACCAAAATATGGTCGCTAGAGTAGCACTTGGCTTGTGTATGTGAGGTACGAGAAGATCCAAGAACTGAGATTGATCATGAGAATTGAGTAAAGATGAGTAACCAGAACGTGAAAACCAGCAGAGCGAATGACTCGAGTTTGTGAACCACATGAGACCCAGGAGTTGAATGGGTCGTGAGAACATTGAATAGAAATGAGAAATTTTTATGGGTAGGCGAGCTCGAAAATGGGCTGCCATTGTTACCCAAGTCGCTGAGACGACTAGTGCTGAGGAGTTAAGTGATGGAAGTCACGAGAAAGGTAACCCTGAGACTACTCATTTCCAAAGTGGAAACGTGGATAGGAAAGCATAAGAGTTTTGAAAAGCTTATGAAGCTATGTATACAGTTGAGATTGACTAAGTTTGATGAAGGGATGAAATTTGAAACCGCCTTCTTATAAATTAAGGGTTTCGTGAGAAAACCTTAGAGATTTTGGGTGCACTAAAGAAAGAAGGTGACCCTGGTAGTTATTAGCCTTAAGAGGCTATTGAGGATTGATGAAGTGTCACCAAGGGAAGAGTTTTCCTTGAAGGCATGGTATATGTCTAGATCACCTTCGTTGAGATATTCGATGGAAGTATCCTCTTGGGATTGCTTGAGAGCAAAAGTTGTTGGATCTTAATAATCTTGAAAGGATCCAAGGACGATCGACCAGTGTGAGACAGAGTTCTCAAGGTCGTTTAAGCATATGGTAAAGGTGGTCAAGGACCCTTTAAATGAGACGTGAAGTCTCTAAGTGAATTAAGATTTGAAGTCCTTATGCTAATTGCTATTCTTGAATCTGATGAACCGTAATGGACATCAAGGAAAGAAGTGGATGATCGGGAGAGGAATAAGTAAGAGAATTTCTGTTCATGGATTGTGAGAAAAGAGAACTTCACTTGTGGAACATAGAATGTGCCTGTAAGGAAATGTCGTTACTATGACACAAGGCTTATAGTGATTAACCTTTTGTTGTCGTGACGAATAATAAGGAGATTGAGGTGTCAGTCTGTTAGACCTTGTAGATTTTATGAGATTGATTGAAGTTGAATCGAAACCACTAAAAGTGGCATTGCGAGTTATCACTCCTAGAGAATAGGGCGTTTTCCTTAAGGACGATTGGATCATGACATGATCATTGATGGAAAGAAAGGTGAATGGACTTGATGGTCCTAGTTACTTGCGATTTTAATGAATGGGTGAATAAGCAAAAAGGATGTTTAGATTGTAATCGCAAGGCGACTTGAGGAAGTCGAATTGAATATCTAAAATATGAATTTGTGGAGACCAAGGAAGAATGAAACTTGTCACTTGAGGTGGCTGAACTATTGGAATTAGAATGTTAAAGTGGGGTGGCATTAGAATCCGGAAGTAAAGGAACTACTGTTGGCGAGACTCCAAGATAGATGTCCTATAGGATAAGAAAGACAAGGTGGATTCAGAGTAAAAGAATGCCACTAAAGTGTATTGTTTCCTTCATAGGGTAAGAGATCCTAGTGTGAAAAGAAGAAAAAAAAATGGCAATCGTCTTGGTGCTAAAATGAAACGTCTGGACTAACGAGAAAGACGCAAGCTTGAATGTTTTTTTTTTAAATCAAGTCCGAGAAGCTATCCTGTGAACAACGTTGAATTCCAGGATGATGTCGATGTTGAGTTAAAACGACGAAATTGGCATAAGGTCGCATTAGCTGGTTGTGAAACCAAGAGGTTAAGGCACTAATGCTTCTTGAGAAAGAAGTGATAAAAATGAACAGAATATTGTGTAGTTCAAGTGGGGACTCATGAGAGTAGAGGGCTAAGATTTGAGCTCTCAAGTGAAAAGTATGAAGAACAGTTTGAAGATTTGACACCTGGTAGAAAGAAATTGACAAAAGTCGGATTGAGTATCCAAGCAATAATTGGATTGATTGCTACCATCTTTAGAGACGATGAATAGACTCATTTAAGGAGTTAGGAGAAACATGAATAACTTTCAAGAATATTCTACGAACTCTAAGGAAATGCTCGTTGTGTGCTGCTAATTGGGAAGAGCATGAGTTGCGGGTTTGATGATGTAAGATTCCTCAGTAATGAGATTTCTGAGAAATGAAATCTCCGTGGAGCCTTTGAGGAATAGAATAAGTGATGAATCGACTAAGATCAATGTGAGTTGCGGAAATTGGAAGTTCCTGGAATTGGTGAATTATTATGGATGGATCGGGGGAAGATTTCCCACAAAAGCAATTCATTACGAAGAGAGTTTTCGAGGAATTAAGTCAAGTTGATGACTACGCTGACAATAGTGTTCCTATTTGGAATTAAAAAGGGGGTGAGTGAATCATATTGAAGTGATGCATGAAAGAAATTTGAGGCGTAGCAAGGCCAACTGAAATAGACCGTGTGAATGCACCATGACAATAAGACCACAGGAGTGAGAACACCTAGTGTATAATTGGCGTTGGATTGTGAATATCCTTATCACAAAATTTGGAAACATTGTTTGGGTGGAAGGAGGTTTGAGTCTATGTCTACCCCAAGAAAATAAGGTAGTAGTTTCTTAAGGGGGATTGAATGAGAGACAACGCCGATGGGTGAAATTACTTATAAAATGAGAGCGTCACTTGTATAAAAAAAAACCTCGAAGTTATGTGAACTATAAGAGGTTGAGAATTGAGTATTGTGTAATTAATGATAGAGGGACAGATCTTCCCTTGAGAAATAAGAGATTCAACCTATAAATTGGAAGTTTGTCAAATAACTGGTTGACGACTACCGGAAACACCTAGCCTGAAGGCCAGAAGGAATTGAGGTGTTGCCATGATCGAACATCGATACTTGAGGGGTTATAGGAATGGATGGAACCCTTAAGGCCCCATGGACGGAAGTACGAGTCCAATATTGAGGGGAACTTAAGGAGATGACCTCATCGAGATTCGAAGGGAAAATTATGGTGTTCCTTGGGATGGCACAAAGATGTGTCAAGATATATATATACTATCGGTGATAAGGATTGAAAGTTGAAATTAATCTATCGTATGGTCGAGCACTAGACATGTCGATAAAAGAGAAGGACATGACCACGAAAGTTGAAGGATCACTTTGATCCAAGGGGATTTTCGGACGGAATCGAGAATGGATTCCTACGAAAGTAATCATGTAATTGTTTAAGAAATCAAGAGGGCTATAACTCGATTTAGTTAATGGAGGGCAAGTTGATAAAGCCCTTGAATCTCTATTGGTATGAAAGGAAGTTTGAAGGGAGTGACACGCCGAATGGTATGGACATTAAAGAGTGCATTCTGGCGAGAGCTTAGTAATAATGGTTGTGGACAAATGAAAGAGATAATGTAAATGCTCGAAGATGAACTGCTGACAAATGTTTTGAATACCGAAAGAGAATGGAAAGAAGCAACTCAGATTGAAGACTGAAGGAGACAAGTCCTAGGGAAAGATAGCTTTGGTCGAAAAGGACAAGTAGGATCGTCAAGTCATGAAAGGAATTATCCGGAAGAATGAGGAAGCGATGAGACGCCGATACCCCAAAGAACTGGACGATTAGAAGGTTGTAAATTTCGAGGATGAAATTTTTGAAAGGGGGAAGAGTTGTGACATTCTGATTTTCTTGTCATTTCAAGACTCATTGATGACAATGTATCTAACGATATATTTCAGTTGTATCTCGTTCGGATCTGATCAATCTCGAGCTGACTGACCAAAAAGAAAAAGCTAATGCGAGACAAGGTACGTGGACCTAAGGAACTCGAATAGGAAATGACGCTTTGACCATAAGGATTGTCGAGGGGACATTTAGAGCCATAAAAGGCCGATCTAAGAACGATTAAGGAATACATTGCTAGCATTATATGATTGGGGCGCGGGTGATGCCGCTTAAACCAATATAAAATTTACAAAATTTTCCTAAATCGAGCAGTGACGATTGAGGCCATCGGAAGTAGTGAAAGACCCTCACAATTCCATTACAACCAAAGTCGCCATGAATTGACGAGCCCTAATTGTGATATGAATCACAGGGTCGATACGCGTAAGGTCTGCAAAAGCCACCCGTCGGTTCGGGATAGGCTGAAATTGCATTGAATTGAGAAATGATTTAGAAATAAGTTTTGAAATTCAAGAATGGAGAATCAAGAATTCCAACATTACAATTGGATTGGCCATCGCCTTATCAAAGAAAATTGGAACCAAAAAAACGACGTTCCGGACGTCGGGGGCGAAATTATCATTTTGTCCCTCAAGCCTTAGCCTTACCTATATAATTGGACAAGGGCATTTTGGTCTTAAACCCCACCCAAGGCTGCCAAAAATGTGGAAAAACCATGGCCATTGGATGCACTTTGAATGACACCTTGGATAAGTGTTAAGAAATTGAGCCATGAGTTGATGTGTACACTTTTTACCAACCATTCCACACAAGTTGACCTTTGAAATTTCATATACCTCTCTCTCTCTCTCTCCCCCTCACTTGGCAGATCATTACCTTCTCCATCTGCCATTTCTTCTTCTTCTTCTCTTGCTCGCCAGCTCACTGCCCTGTTCCGACTAACTCACTACTCCGGCCATAACTTTTTCGTTCGATGGTCGATTAAGGTAAAACCACCGGCAATAGAAAGCTTATCGTCTTGCCACTCTAACAAGATATTATGGGTCTAAATCCACCCAGCCGTTTGTCCCGTAGAGTCATTTGAAAGAGCAAAGGTCAGGCTGGTCAGTGTTGAATCCGAGAGCTCCCAGCTGACCAGTCTCGACCGTCCCACCATTCCGGCCATATCTTTGTCGTACGATATTGGATTGAGGTAAAACCACTTCCATCTGAAATTTTATTGTTTTGTGGTTCTAGGGACATATTATAAGTTTCATTTGGCCCAGTCGTTTGTCCTGTAGGTCTATTTGATTAGGCAAAGGTCAGGCAAGGTCAGATTCTAACCGGTTTTGGGGAAAGACTTGTTCCGAGGTCTTTCGGACTTCAAATGGCTTGAAATTTTTGGTGAGATCTTCTACACTTATAGTATTAAAGTTGGATGAGCTGTGGTAAAAATTTTGGAGGAATTTGATAGAGTTTTGACCCCAAATGGGTCTTGTTTTTGAAGGGCCAGAACTGACGGTTGGAGGAACAGAGGGAACCGGCGCCGTTCGCGGACCATTTGGCGTCGCCTTGAACTCAAATTTTCGGTGAGGCTCCCCAACCCTTAGAACTTCATGTTAATAAGTGGATTAGTGAATAAATTGAGGATTTGAGGTAGTTTAAGGGCTGATTAGTTGGGGTATACACAGAACCGAAAAATGCCCGATTCGGTTCTATGCATGCCGGTTCTGTTGAGGGCCATTGGTATTGAAATTGAGTCATAAATTCATCATTGAGACATGCTAGGATGTTGATAAACATGTCAATAAGGTTAATGTCCCATAGAGTGGCGAATTGAGTAAGAAAAATTGACAATTGAATGGATTTCCTTACGTTGCGCGGTTGAGTTGTCCTTGGACCGTTTGGACCGAACACTTGAGGTTCTTGGGAAGAGAATTGTGTTGCATTAAGCTTGAGGTAAGAGGAATCCTAAACCTTTGATAGGAGCATTGGACTCGATTGGGCGATTTATGCGTGTGTGGATCGATTTTTGGATGTTTATAACGTGATGACCCAATGTGCATCCTAGAATGGTATAGATGACTTGAACGTGTGACAATGTTTGTGCTTGAGTCGATTACCATGTTTGAATGTTAAATTTGATTGTGTTGTTTGCCATAAGTTTATGGTTTGTGCATGAGTTTGCACTTGGCATTATGTGTATGAATTGAATTGAACTTGTGGCATGTCTGAGATGTTGGAATATCCTGAGGCGCATGAGACGCGGGGTTGTGTATGCCCTGATGCGCTGAGGCGCGAGGTAGAAATTGAATGGCACACTGAGGCGTATGAGACGCGGGGTTGAGAAGGCCATAGTCCTGATGCGTTGGAACGCGGGAAGGAGTTGTGATGTGTCAACACAGGCCTGGAGTAACATTGAAAACCTGATGCATTTACGCGGGTTTGTCAGTGAGACGGTCTGATGCGTTTATGTAGACCGAGCCTGATGCGTTATAAATGTGGGCATGAATGTGAGGAGGTAGGAAAGGGGGGGACGGTGCAATCTGGCTTGAAATGTGTGCTTGAGTATAATAATGTGATAAGATGCCTCGATTACATGCTTGACATCTGTGTGTATCTTTGCGATAGTGGAATGCCTCATACGATTTTGTATGCATTATTAGCGTTGCGTATGCCCGAGTGGACTGTCAACCTAACCTAGGGTTAGGACCCACCTTACTGAGTTGTATATCTCACCCCGTTGGGGATTAATATTTTCTTTAGGTTCCAGGCGATGGAGCATCAGTAAGTTCAACGATTGGCATTCGTGGGAGTAATAAGTGAATGAGTACAAGGTATTTTGTGAACTTAGGGATTGTATTCTATTTTGCGATTGTAAAATGGAACCACTACTATTTGTCCCTAGTCATTTATTTTTTTGTATGGAGTGGAGATGACTGAAGCTTCCGCTTGTAATTGGATTATATGTATTATGGCCCGAAAGATCCTAGAAGACTTTCAAAAAGGAACGACTTGATGGGATGTTCGCGCGCTCGCCGGGTTCGGGACGTGACATGGAGTGATAAGGAGGACTAAGTTGGGACAGGACGAGTAGCGAAAACTTAGGAGACTTGTTAGGATAAGGCATGAGGTGCATGGCATATGACTTGGCGCATGTGATTGACATTTGTTTGTGACACGATTATGGTGGCTTATGAGGATTAAGTTTCATGTTTAGCGCTGAAAGTCATTTTGGATTTTTATCTATTAAGTAGACGAGCATGGCTAGTTTTGGTGAATCGTTGAAGTGGACGGAATGGGTAATGACCATTGACTGTTTAGTAAGGTTCCTTTGGAATTAGTTGTGTGGAAGATCGTTATGTTATGACTATTTCTATTAAGGCATAGTTTGGTAGCTCTGGACTTGGTTGAATGGATGAGTTACTAACTTCTTGATGAAATTATGGTGGTCCAGGTTTAGTGAAAGCATACAAGAATGAGTAATCCTCCTAGAAGACCCGAAAGACCAAGAGCGGAGCCTCTAGTTCGAGGCCACCTATGACGGAAGACCCGAGGATGGACGGAGTGCTGAGAGCACTAGAAATGATCGACGACCACATCGACAGGCAGACCTAGGACAGAGATGTTGCCATAACTCAAGCGGTGGGAGCAGCAATAGTTGCCGTCAACACCAATAACGGCAATAATGGGGGCAATGGAAACAACGGCAATCAAGGCCAGGGTAATGAGGCAGCAAATGCCCAGGAAGAGATTGTTGTAGCCAGACAGATGGGCCAACTGGTTGAGCAATTTATCAAGCTAAAGCCAACCCAATTTGACGGGACTAGAGACCCCGAATTAGCACCGAGATGGATCGAGAAATTGGAAAAGGCCTTTGGAGTATTGAGGTGCACGGACGAAGAAAGGTACTGTTGGCGGTGTACCAGCTAGAAGGGACCGCAAATGATTGTTGGGCTGCCACCAAGAATGGAGTCTTTCCAGAAGGAACGGCCTTGACTTGGAATGCCTTTACCACGGCATTTAATGACAAGTATTTCTCTAAGACCGCTCGAGAAAGGAAACAAGTGGAGTTCTTACAGCTACATCAGAATCACCTGACAGTGGACCAGTATGAAGCTGAGTTCTCCAGATTGTCGAGGTATGCACCTCGATCGGTAGAGGATCCCCTAGAGAAGGCACAAAGATTTTGGGATAGACTGAGGCCCGAGCTTCGCAGCCAGATGATAGCTCTAAACCTGAGGACTTATAAGGATATATATGAACAGGGACAGATGATCGAGAGGGACCTAAAGAAGAGGAATGCCGATCTGGATCGCAGTTTAACTCGTTCCGAGACAATCGCCAGATTGGTAAGAGACCGGTGGCTGGCAGCAGATGCTTCGTTCCTCCGATAAGAAAGAACATTGTGAAGCCGCCAAATCCAATGAATTGGAGTTACCGCCTTTGTGGCAGAAGATATAGTAATGGACCCTGCCCGGCAAGAACTGGAGCGTGCTCCAAGTGTGGTCAGATGAGCCACCAAATGAGGACTTGTCCGAACCAAGCTCCAGCGAATAGACCTCAAGGCAGCGACCACAGGTTGGACCGTCGACTGCCACTCCCCAAATTGATCAGAATCGACCCCCAGCTCAGGGGAGAGTTTATGCCGTGGCCCGCAGCGAAGCAGAAGAAACGCCAGGTGTGGTCACAGGTACGATTTATTTGTGTGACCAAACTGCTTATGCTTTGTTTGATCTTGGCGCATCACACTCATTTGTGTTTGCTCGGTTTGTTGATTTGGTTGATATGAAGTTAAAACCGTTGAGTGTGATTCTACATGTTGCCACCCCGTTGAAAGATAATGTGTTGGTTCCGTTGGGCTGTGCGGATTGTAAAATCATAATTGGCGGTAGTAAGGAAAGTATAGACTTGGCTGTGTTGCCTATGTATGCTTCAATGTGATTGTAGGAATGGACTGGTTGGGTAAATAGAGGGCAGTAGTTGATTGTGGTAGTAGGATAATCCGTTTCTATCCGGAAGGTCGCCCTAATTTTGAATTTGTGGGAAGTCGAGGAGGAACCTCGATTCCTTTAGTCTCATCTCTTGAAGCGACAAAATTGATAACTGAAGGATGTCATGCATACTTAGTCGCAGTTATGGACACGACTGCCGAGGAGCCTACATTAGAAAATATTACGGTAGTGCGTGAATTTCCCTACATTTTTCCTCAAGAGTTGCCAGGGTTGCCACCGGAGTAAGAAATTGAATTCGTGATTGAGTTGGCTCTCGGAACGGAGCCGATCTCGAAGGCACCCTATAGAATGTCCTTATCAGAACTGAAAGAGTTAAAGGTGCAAATGCAAGAATTACTGGATAAAGGATTTAGTCGACCGAGTGCTTCACCATGGGGAGCGCTGGTGTTGTTTATGAGGAAAAAGGATGGATCTTTGCGTTTGTGCATCGACTACAGGCAGTTAAATCAAGTGACTGTAAAGAATAAGTACCCACTGCCGAGAATTGATGACTTATTTGATTAGTTGCAAGGAGCTGCGGTGTTCTCTAAGATTGACCTGAGGACTGGGTATCATCAGTTGAGAATTAAGAAGGAAGACATACCTAAGGCCACTTTTAGGACAATGTATGGTCATTACGAATTTATTATGATGCCTTTTGGACTGACCAATACTCCAGCCGCATTTATGGATTTGATGCATCAGGTGTTCAAGGAATTCTTGGATAGATTTGTTATAGTCTTTATCGACGATATCCTGATTTACTCAAGGAGTAACGAAGAACACGAAGAGCATCTGAGGATAGTCTTGCAGACCTTGAGAGAACATTCGCTTTACGCTAAGTTTAGCAAATGCGAGTTCTGGCTGAATAAAGTGGCATTTCTTGGCCATGTGGTACTGGAGAAGGAATTGCGATGGATCCTGCAAAGATCGAAGTCGTTATGAACTGGCCTAGACCTACTACAGTCACAGAAGTCTGAAGTTTCTTAGGATTGGTAGGATATTATAGACGCTTCGTGGAGAAGTTTTCATCCATAGCTATTCCACCGACGAGATTGACCAAGAAAAAAACTAAGTTCGAGTGGACAGACAAGTGTGAAAGGAGTTTCCAAGAGTTCAAGCACCGGTTAACGATTGCACCGGCATTGACAATTCCATTAGGACCTGGAGTTTACGAAATATACAGCGATGCTTCACTAAAGGGACTAGGCTGTGTGCTGATGCAACATGGAAGAGTGGTTGCCTACGCGTCCCGACAGCTAAGACCGCATGAGATGAACTACCCGACCCATGATTTGGAATTAGCAGCAACCATCTTTGCTCTGAAGATCTGGGGACACTATTTCTGTGGCGAGAAATTTCAGATTTATACTGATCATTAGAGCTTGAAGTATCTATTTTCCCAGAAGGAATTGAACATGAGGCAGCGTCAATGGATGGAGCTGCTTAAGGATTATGATTGCAACACATTATATCATCCTGGGAAGGCAAACAGAGTCGCGGATGCGCTTAGTCGAAAATCGAGCATTGCCTGTCTACTGGTAAAAGGGTGGTTGTTGTTTGAGAACTTGAGGGATTCTGAGTTCAGATTGGAAGTCTGTCAACTATCTAGTTTGGTAGCCACACCGAGAATAGAACCTAAGATCCAGGAAAGGATAAAAGCCTTACAGTCTACGGACCCGAAAATTCAGAAAATCCTGGAAATGGATACTACGAAGAGGAAACCAGAGTTCCAAGTGTTAGAGGATGGAATCTTGAAATTTCGAGGGGGTTTATACGTACCAAAGGACGAAGAGCTCAGGGAAAGGATTTTATCAGAGGCTTACAGAAGCAATTATAGTATCCACCTAGGTAGTACGAAAATGTATCAGAACTTATGCCAACATTATTGGTGGAACGAGATGAAAGTGGATGTAGCGAAGTATGTGGCAAAGTGCTTGACATGACAGTAAGTGAAGGTACAACACTATAAGCCTGGTGGATTGTTACAGCCATTAGAGATCCCTGAATGGAAATGAGAGCACGTGACGATGGATTTTGTAATGGGACTACCAAGGAGTTGGAGAGGCCATGATTCTATTTGGGTAGTCGTGGACAGGTTGACCAAGTCTACACACTTTATTCCTGTGCGAAAGAATTTCGCGATTGACAAATATGCCGAACTATACATGCAGCAAGTAGTGAGACTACATGGAGTATCCATAACGATTTCATCGGATAGAGATCCCAGAGATCCCAAGTTCACAGCGAACTTCTGGAAGAGTCTTTAAGATGCCATGGGAACTCGACTACAATTTAGTACGGCATACCATCCACAAACAGACGGACAATCGGAGAGGACAATTCAGACACTCGAGGACATGTTACGAGCGTGTGTGATAGACTTCAAAGGTGGATGGGAGGATCAGCTGCATTTGGTAGAGTTTGCACATAATAACGGCTATCAATAGAGCATTCGAATGGCATCGTTTGAAACGCTTTACGGAAGAGCTTGTAGAACCCCGATTTGCTGGGATGAGGTTGGAGAAAGAAGTATTACAGGCCCAGAGTTGGTAGAGCAATCGGTGGAAGCAGTAAAGATAATTCGGGACAGACTGAAGACGGTACAGAGTCGTCAGAAGAGTTATGCGGACAAACGACGTAAGCCTTTGGAGTTTCAAGTAGGCGATCATGTTTTCCTTAAGGTGTCGCCAATGAGGGGATTATCTCGATTTGGAAAGAAAGGAAAACTGAGTCCAAGGTACGTAGGACCTTTTGAGATTTTGGAACGGATTGGGACCTTAGCCTACAGGCTTGCCTTACCGCCTAACTTATTCCAAGTACATAACGTCTTCCATGTATCAATGCTACGGAAGTACGAGCCAGACCCGACGTACTTACTGGATTACGAGGTTTTCAAAGTGGACGACAGGGTATCCTACTTAGAAAAGCTAGTCAAGATCGAAGATCGAAAGGAGCAGATTCTAAGGAATAAGATGATTCCATTGCTCAAAGTTGTTTGGGAGCACCATGGAATCGAAGACGCTACGTGGGAAAGCGAGGAAATGATGAGGCGTCAATACCCCCATCTGTTTGAGTAATTGGATTTGTTGTAAATTTCGAGGATGAAATTTTTGTAAGGGGGGAAGAGTTGTGGCATTCTTATTTTCCTGTCATTTCAAGACTTATTAATGAGAATGTATCTAACGATGTCTTTCAGTCGTATCTCGCTCGGATCTGATCAATCTCGAGTTAACTGACCAAAAGGGAAAGGCTAACTCGAGACAAGGTACGTGAACCTAGGGAACTCAAATAGGAAATGACACTTTGACCATAAGGATTGTCGAGGGGACATTTTGAGCCATAAAAAGGCCGATCTCAGAACGATTAAGGAATGCATTACTAGCCTTATACGATTGGAGTGCGCGTGATGCCGCTCAACCAATGTATAATTTGCAAAAATTTCCTAAATTGAACGGTAACGATCGAGACCGTCAGAACTAGTGATAGACCCTCGCAATTACATGACAACCAAAATTACCATGAATTGACGAGCACTAAGTGTGATAGGAATCACAGAGTCGATACGCGTAACGTCTGCAAAAGCTGCCCTTCAGTTCGGGATAGGTAGGAATCACATCTGATAGAGAAATGATTCAGAGACGAGTCTCGAAATTAGAAAATGGAGAATCAAGAATTTCAACATTATAATTGGATTGGTCGTCGCCTCATCGAAGAAAATTGGAATCAGAAAAACGGCGTTCGGGACGTTGAGGGTAAAATTACCATTTTGCCCCTCAAGCCTTAGTCTTGCATTTATAATTGAACGAGGGCATTTTGGTCATTGATACCCCATTATAGCTACCGAAAATTGTAGAAATTGGCGGCCATTAGATGAAACATTGATTGACACATGGACAAGTGTCAAAGGATTAGGCATTGATATTGATGGGAACACTTTTAACCTACCATTCAACCTTGTCGACCCTTGAATATGTGTATATACCACTCTCTCTCTCCCTCTTCAGCCGAGAATCGCCATCATCTGCCTATCTTCTTCTTCTTCTTCACCGAAAGCTCCACAGTCGACCAGCCACTGGCCGCCTATTCGCCACCGTCGAGTGCCACCTCCGGCCACCATCTGAGCTCGAGCCGACCACCAGCTCCTTCCTCATCCTCTTGCCAACAACTTCCAAGTGGAATCAAGTCATTTGACCCACCGAGGAACTCCGGCCAGCCATTCTCCTGGAAGTCGACGGAAACTGTCGCAGTTAGAGGTAAGCTGCTGTTTAGACTCCGTAGGACCCCGAAATCTTTAATCTTTCAGCCAAATTTTGTGGACATCTAGAGGACTTGTAGATCTGTGGTAAAAGGTTTGGATGAATTTGATGGAGTTTTGACCCTGAATGGGTCTTGTGTTTGAAGGATAAAAAAAATGACCGGTTGAGGACTTAGAGGAACCGGCGCCGTTCGAGGACTTCCCGGCATCGCCTTGACTTCAAATTGTCGGTGAGGCTTCCCAACTCCTAGAGCAACATGTTAGCAAGTAGATTAGTGAATAAATTGAGGATTTAAGTTAGTTTCAGGGCTGATTAGTTGAGATATGCATAAAACCGAAAATGCCCTGTTTCGGTTCTGTGCATGCCAAATCTATGGAAGGCTGTTGAGAGTTTAATTGAGCTCCAAATTCATCGTTAAGAAGTATGAGGATGTTAATCGATATGTCAATGAGGTGTATGTTTAGTGAATTACCGATTTGAGCAAGAAAAATTGACGATTGGATGAATTTCCTTAGGTAGCGCGGTTGAATTGTTCTTTGATCATTAGGACCGAACCATTGAAGTTCTTGGAAGAAGGTTTGTATTGGTTTTAGCACAAGGTAAGAAGTTTCTAAACCTTGGCTAGGAGGATTGGACTCGATTGGGTGAATTGAGTGTGAATTAGATTGGTTCTTGGAAGTTTAAGGCGTGATTGTCCATTGTGCGTCGTTGAGAGATATAGGTGGCTTGAATGCTTGACAATGCTTGTGCCATGAATTGATTGTCGCACTCGAGTGTTGAATTTAATTGTCTCGCATGCCATAGATGTGTTGCTCGTCGCATGATTTTGCATTTGATAATGAGTTCTGAACTGAAACGAGCATTTGACATGTCTGAGGAACTTATGACACCCTGAGGCGTTGAGACGCGGGGTTGTGTGGATGGATACCCTAAGGCGCTGAGGCACGGGGTTTGAGTTGAATGGTACCCTAAGGCGTACGAGACGCGGAGTTGAAATGGCCAATGTCCTGATGCGTTGAGACGCGGAACGAAATTTAAGATGTGTCGAAATAGGCTTTGAGTGAAATTAAAAACCTGATGCGTTTACGCGGGTTTGTCAATGTGATGGTCTGAGGCGTATTTACGCGGACCGAGCTTGAGGCATTCTAAACGTGGGCGTGAATCAAATGGAGGCATGGTTGGGTGGGAGGTGTAAACTAGCTTGATAATATGTGCTTGATTCCACTGATGTGACACGATGCCACGATTGCATGCCTGACACTCATTTGTATCCGTATGTTATTTAATGACTGTGAAATGCCTCATGTGATTGCTTGAGCATTGTTGTTTGTGATTGTACTCACCTGAGTGTGCGATCAGCCTAACCTAGGGTTAGGACCTGTCTTACTGAGATGTAAATCTCACTCCGTCGCGGGATAATATTTTCATATCCTAAGCCGTGAAAATGTGGCCAATCAGATTTGGTGATCCGAAGGAAATGTCTGCTTATTTTAGGAGTTCCTGGACGGACAAGGAACCGTATACGTTAGGAAGTGCACGGTAGTCTGGGTTGACGAGGGTGCAAAGAGCTGGAAGCCTCATAGGTTCGAGCCTTGGTTTAGGAAAGTAGGGGAAGTGACTACGGGATCACTGAAGCCCACTGAGGTACCCCGTGGGGTGATCCCTAGCTAGTGTCATCCTATTCAGGATTCTATAGAAATTAAAGGGTTAGCAGTCGGCTCGAGAAACATTCTTGAGAGGATCCCGACCCTGGAGGACAGCGACGAGGTTATAGAGGTCGAAGCCTTCAAGGACGACCTGGTGGAGTAGTCAGCAGACGTGACGATGGAGGACACAGTAGAGGTACTGTCACGCCCCGAACCCGGCAACTGTGCGAACATCCCACCAAGCCGTTCCTTTAAGAAAGTCTTCCAGCATTTTACGGCCCACAATACAAATAATCCAATTACAAGCGAAAGCTTCAGTCATCTCCACTCCATTCAACAAAACAAATTACTAGGGACAAATAGTAGTGGTTCCATTTTACAATCGCAAAATACAATACAATCCATAAGTTCACAGAATAACTTGTACTCATTCACTTATTACTTCCACGAATGCCAGTTGTTGAACTTACTGATGCTCCATCGCCTGGAACCTGAAGAAAATGTTAATCCCCAACGGGGTGAGATATATATCTCAGTAAGATGGATCCTAACCCTAGGTTAGGCCGATAGTCCACTCAGGCAGTCATGAACATCAGCGTTTCATGCAAACAAACACATGAAGCATTCAATTATCAACAATCATGCATATGTCAAATAGCAGTCATGGCATCACAACACATCACTAAGATCATGCTCACACCGCCACGTCACACCACCACTTCCACCCCTCATACCTGCCTCATTCTCATGCCCGCTTTTAGAACGCATCAGGCTCGGTCTGCGTAAACGCATCAGACCGTCATTGACAATCCGCGTAAATGCATCAGGTTTCAATATTACTCCAGGCCAGTGTCGACACATCACAACTCCGTCCCGTGTTTCAATGCATCAGGACTATGGCCTTCTCAACCCCGCATCTTATACGTATCAGGGTGCCATACTACTCCAACCCCGCTCCTCGGCGCCTCAAGGTATCCATCACACCACCCCGCGTCTCATACGCCTTAGGGTGTCGCCATGCCTCAATCATGCCATAGTTTCAATTCAATGCACATACATAATGCCATGTGCCACTCAAGCACAAATTATACCCTTATGGCATGCAAGACAATCAATTTACATTCATACATGGTAGTCATTTCAAGCATAGGCATGAACACACATTCAAATCCTCTATATCGTTCTAGGACACACAATGAACAATCACATTGAAATCTCTCAAGAATCAATCAAATTTTCACCCGATTCACCCAATTGAGTCCAATCTTCCTATCATAGTTTTAGGATTCCCTTACCTCAAGCTTAATGCCACAAAATCCTTCCCAAGCACCTCAACACTTTCGGTCCAAGCCGTCCAAGAACAAGTCCATCGCGTAACCTATGGAAATCCATCCAACCGTCAATTTTTCTTGCCGAAATCATCAATCCATGGACCATAAACCTCATTAACACATTCCTCAACATCCTAGCATGTCTCATTGATGAATTTGAGACTCAAAACCAACCACTAACAGACCCCACAAAATCGGTATGCATAGAACCGAACCGGGCCATTTTTGGTTCTATGTTTACCGCCAATATCCAGCCCTTAAACTACTTCAAATCTCTAATTTATTCACTAATCTACTTGCTAGCATGTATATCTAAGGGTTTGGGAAGCTCACCGAAGATATGGGTTCGAGTCGCCGCCGGAAACTCCTTGAATGTCATCGGTTTCATCAAGTCCTCAAACCGGCAGTTCTGGCCCATCAAACACAAGACCCATTTAGGGTCAAAACTCCATCAAATTTATCCCAACTTTTTACCACAGCTCATCCAACTTTAATACTATAAGTGTAGAAGACCTCACCGAAAATTTGGAGCAATTTGAACTCCGAAAGACCCCGGAACTAGTCTTTCCCCAAAATCGATCAAAATCTGACCTCGCTTGACCTTTGTCCACTCAAATCAAGCTATGGGAAGATCTACAGGGTCAAATTTAGCTTATAATATGTCTATAGAAATATAAGATAATAAGCTTTCATTTGGCGGTGGTTTTACCTCGATACGATATCAGACGAAGAAGATATGGCCAAAATAGTGTGACGGTCGGACTGGTCGGCTAGGAGCTCTCGGATTCAAAACTGACCAGCTTGACCTTTGCTCCTTCGAACAGCTCTACGGGACAAACAGCTGGGTGGATTTAGAACCATAATACCTTGTTAGAACTGCAAGACGATAAGCTTTCTATTTCCTGTGATTTTACCTCAATCGACCATCGGATGAAAAAGTTATTGCCGGAAAAGTGAGTCGGTCGAAACAGGGCAGCGAGCTGGCGAGCAAGAGAAGAAGAAGAAGAAGAAGAAGAAGAAATGGCAGATAGAGGGGATATGCTCGGCCAAAAGAGAGAGAGAGAGAGAGAGAGAGATTTTATCTAAATTCAAGAGTCAACTTGTTGAATGGTAGTTGAAAAGTGGATATGTTCACTCAAGGCCTAATCCATTGACACTTGTCCAAGGTGTCATTCAAGTTCATCCAATGGCCATGATTCTCTAAAATTTTCGGTGCCTTTGGGGGTGTGACAAAGACCAAAATGCCCTTATCCAATTATATAAGTAAGGATAAGGCTTGAGGGGCAAAATGGTAATTTTTCCCCCGACGTTCGGAGCGTCGTTTTTCCTGATTCCAATTTTCTTCGATAAGGCGACGGCCAATCCAATTGTAATGTTGGAATTCTTGATTCTCCATTCTCGAATTTCAAGACTTGTTTTTGAATCATTTCTTTATTCAATGCGATTCCAGCCTATCCCGAACCGACAGGTGGCTTTTGCAGACCTTACGCGTATCGACCCTGTGATTCATATCACAATTAGGGCTCGTCAATTCATGGCAACTTTGGTTGTCATGTAATTGTGGGGGTCTATCTCTAGTTCTGATGGTCTTGATCGTAACTGTTCGATTTAGGAAAAATTTTACAAATTATGCATTGGCTAAGCAGCATCACCCGCGCTCCAATCGTATAACGCTAGTAATGCATTCCTTAATAGTTCTTAGATCGGCCTTTTATGGCTCTAAATGTCCCCTCGACAATCCTTATGGGCAAAGCGCCATTTCCTATTCGAGTTCCCTAGGTCCACGTACCTTGTCTAGCGTTAGCCTTTCCCTTTTGGTTGGTCAACTCGAGATTGATCAGATCCGAGCGAGATACGATTGAAATACATCGCTAGATACAATTCTCATTAATGAATTTGGAAATGACGGGAGAATCAGAATGTCACAGGTACGCTTGGAGACCTTCTCGGAGTACGAGCCTACCGAGGACACTAAGGAGACTAACCACTCTAGCAGCTCGACTTAGGGATTTCCGTTTTCTAGGACTGATGTATTTTGATGATGGTCTCGATGCCCCGTTTCTTTTGGAGATGATGATGTCCCTTTTTTTTTTACTGACCCTATCACTCCTACCGACCAGCAGCTTTAGTCTGCCAGTGCCTTGTATGAACAGTTGGGAGATTATGTTTATTTATTGGCGTTCTCGTTACCCTGATCCCCTTTATTATCGTACGGATGAGTTTGTATATTGCCGCTTCCACATGCTAGTGATATTATGCATCTCTCAATATATGTGAATCCTGGGACGTCCGAGAGAGTTTGTGCTTGCAGGATGTCACGCACTCGTGCCCGATGAGCGGGGCGTGACATGGTGTCTCTTGAATGGAGGTTTTGACGTTGTCCCATTATTTTGTGAGAGCTCTCAGTAGCTTATTGACTCTCATTGGTCCAGAAACAGGTTGCCCATGGTATGTGAGACCATTAACTATTTTAGTAAATCTATCAAACATTTATTTCACAGTTTCTCTAGGCTTCATTTTGAATGCTTCATATTAGCCAAGAAGGAAATTGACTTTGGTCTCCTTGACTTTGTCTGTTCCTTCATATGTGATGTAGAGCTTGTCCCAAATTTTTTTCGATGAAGAACAATCTGCAATACGTTTATATTCAGTAGGAGATAAAGCACCATAAAATGAATAAATAGTCTTTGCATCAAGTGCATCTCTCTCGGCAATCTTAGTAGTTGACAGAGTGACAATCGGCTTGAATTGTTATCCCCTGTATTTGATCTTGTTGTTACATTTGTAATTGGATTCACTCATCATTGTACAACATCACATATATGAGGATCTTGGCATCTAATATATGATTTTGAGTTTGTTTTGCCAGTCACTATACTATTTCCCTTCAAAATATGGTGGTTTGTTGTTGCTTCCTCCTTCGATTCATGTGAGAGAGAAATTGTTAGTCATAAATATCGTTAACTCAGAAGTAAAAACATTTCACAAAATATGAGTACCAGATTCTGATACCTATTGATGTGGCTAGCGTTATCACTTAAAGGGGGTCAATAGGTGATTATAGTGCAATTTAAGATTTATCGCTGAATACAAATTGCACAGGTGTTTCTATGACGTCTCAGATGATGGCAACACAATATATCACTATGACCAATTCATATGCAGTTTCACTATCACATTATGTATTATATGATCAGAGTAGAGATAGATAAAACTGCAGAAAGGGTTTATAGCGATTTGGCTTTGGTTAAGCTTATGTCCACTTCTTTGGCTATCAAGAAATCGGCTAGATTTCATTAGTAAACTGCTCGAGAGGTTACACCTTAGTGATCTCATTGACACGCACGATACCCCATCTAGCGTTCAACACTCTTGTGTACACCTCCTCACAATTACAATGGATGAATCAAGAAGTGTAGATAAAATGAACTACTTTTGATCTAAGAATTATAAAGACTTTTCTCTCTTAACGCCGATCCATTCTCCCTTTGGCCTTGAGATATCTTTTATACTCCTCCGCCTCCAATCTAACCGTTGCAAGGCTTCCAGAAGAGGTCTCTCCAAAACTTCTCGTTTTGATAAGACATATACCAAAAGAAGATTTTGTAGTCGTTAGGGATCGCTAAAGGAAAGTCTTCCTCATTCTAATCAAATCGGCCATACAATTAAGATCCTAAATTTCCATAGATGATTTCACTCATTTGGAAAGTCATGTGTGTGTCTCCTTGATTTCGCATCCTTGATTGATTTCTATCCCCTAGAATCCTTGGGAATGATCCAGCTCAATTGTATCCGTTGTAGCGTATCAAATAAGTGCATTTCAAAGTTCTCTTCAAGTTTTAATTACTGTGCGTGAATACTCTACTTAGAGATTGAGCATCATTCCAACGTCTGAGCTATCCCCGCTCAACGTATGAGCTCAAACCAACCTCTGGGTCCCTCAGAAATCCCATCTGAGCAAAAACCTTTTTGACAGATTCAATCCTGTGCATCCTCGCACCAAAAGATAATCTGCAAAACAAGCATTCTGTCACGTCCTAAACCCGTTGGGCACGCAAAATCCCACCGGGGCCGTCTTGTCTCGGTGGTATCCAGGATCCGCCGATCAACCATTTAAAAACTTCTAAATGATACAAACATACGGAAGCGATAAAACTTCTCCATTCAGTTCAATCTTAAGATGACTCAGGACATAGGGAATGTGTTCTTATAAACGCCGACTATAGGTTCAGAGGATACAACTCTAACTTCAAGGTAACATGAAATCCTTAAAGTAATAAAAGTGTAAATCCATTTCCTATAATTACTTCTTTAGATACTGATCATTGGCAAGCTCGGATTTCCATCGCCTGAGACTTGAAAAAGTTAATCCCTCGACGGGGTGAGATATAAATCTCAGTGAGGTAGGTCCTAACCCTAGGTTAGGCTGACTATCCACTCAGGCAAATGCAATCACAAACAATTTGTACAAATAATCACATAAGGCATTCAACTGTCATTAAACAACATACGGATGTCAAGCATGCAGTCATGGCATCATTTCACATCATTAGGATCAAACACACGTTGTCATGTCAAATCACAACTTCCACCCTTCCAGTCTGCCTCACTTTCATGCCCGCGTTTAGAACGCCTCAGGCTCGGTCCGCGTAAACGCACCAGACCGTCTTATTAATAAACCCGCGTAAACGCATCAGGTTTTCAATTTCACTCCAAGCTTGTGTCGACACACCTCAACTCCGTCCCGCGTTTCAACGCATCAGGACATTGGCCATTTCAACCCCGCGTCTCATACGCCTCAGGGTGCCATTCAATTCAAACTCCGCGCCTCCGCGCCTCAAGGCATTCATCCACACAACCTCGCGTCTCATACGCCTCAGGGTGCCATTCAATTCAAACCCTACGTCTCAGTGCCTCAGGGTATCTAGTCACACAACCCCACGTCTCAACGCATTAGGGTATCACAACTTCTTAGACATGCCAAATGCTCATTTCAGTTCATAGCACACAATCAATTGCAATCTCAAGCAACGAGCAACACATTAATGGCCTGCGAGACAATTAAATTCGGCATTCAAATGTGACAATCAATCAAGGCACGAGCATTGTCATACATTCAAGTCATCTATGTCTTTCTAGGACGTACATTGGACAATCACAGTATAACCTCCCAAGAACCGATCAAATTCATACTCATACCATCCAATCGAGTCCAATCCTCCTATCAAAGGTTTAGACCCCTTACCTTGTGCTATAGCCAACAAAATTTCCTTCCCAAGCATTCAAATGGTTTCGCCCTAAGGGTCCAAGGATGATTCAACCGCGCAACCTAAGAAAATTTCATCCAATCGTTAATTTCCTTGCTCAAATCATCACCCCATTAAACATACACCTCATGGACCTATCAATTAACATCCTCACACTTCTCAACGATGAATTTGGAGCTCAACTTCAACACCAACAGCCACCCACAGAACCAGTATACTCGAAACCGAAACAGGGCATACCCGATTCTGTGCATACCCCAACTTAACAACCCTTAAACTAGCTTAAATCCTCAATTTATCAACTAATCTATTTGCTAACATGTAGTTCTAAGGGTTGGGGAGCCTCATCGAAAATTTGGAGCTAAGGCGACACCAGAAAGTCCTTGAATGGCGCCGGTTCCTTCGGGTACTCCAACGGTCAGTTTTTGCCCTTCAAACACAAGACCCATTTAGGGTCAAAACTCCATCAAATTCCTCCAAACTTTTTACCACCGCTCATCCAACTTTAATACTATAATATAGAAGACCTCACCGAAAAATTGAAGCAATTTGAAGTCTTGAAGTGGCCAAAAGAAGACATTCCCCCAACTCGGTCAGAATCTGCCTCGTCTGGACCTTTGTCCACTCAAATCAAGCTACGGGAAGATCTACCTGGTCAAATTGAGATTGTAATATATCTATGGAAAGATAAGACAATAAGCTTTTATTTGGCGGTGGTTTTACCTCGATCCGATATCGGAAGAAGAAGTATAGCTGGAATAGTGGGACGGTCGAGACTGGTCGGCTAGGAGCTCTCGGATTCAAAATTGACTAGCCCGACCTTTGCTCCTTCAAATGGCTCTATGGGACAAACGGCTAGGTGAATTTGGGTTCATAATACCTTGTTGGAACGACAAAACGATAAGCTTTCCAATGGTAGGTGGTACGCCTTAATCCGATGATGGACTAAGAAGTTATGGCCGGAACAGTGAAACCATCAGGATAGAGTGACGGGCTGGTCGGCAAGAGAGAGAAGAGGAAGAAGAAGAAAACCATCAATGGAGGGATGTTTGGCCATGAGGTGAGAGAGAGAGAGAGGTTTATACTTCAATGGGCTTGGTGAACTTGAGTTGAATGATAGTTTAAAAGTGTTTACATCAACTCATAGCCTAATCCTTTGACACTTGTCCTCATGTCAATCAAGGCTCATCCAATGACCGTCATTTTTTTTTATTTTCGGCAGCCTATAGGGTATTGTGATTGACCAAAATGCCCTTATCCAATTATAAAGGCAAGGTTAAGGCTTGAGGGGCAAAATGGTAATTTTGCCCTCGACGTCCGGAACGTCATTTTTCTGATTCGAATTACCTTTGATGAGGTGACATCTAATTCGATTAAAACATTGGAATATTTATTTTCCATTTTCTAATTTTGAGATTTCATTTCATATCTCAAGTCTCGAGGGGGTAGAAATTCGGAATGTCACAACTCTTCCCCCTTAAAGAAATTTCGTCCTCGAAATTTGCAACCTTCTAACCATCCAGTCCTTTGGGGTATCGGCGTCTCATCACATCCTCATTCTTCCGAATAATTCCTTTCATGACTTGACGATCTTACTTGTCCTTTCCGACCAAAGCCATCTTTCCCTAGGACTTGTCTCCTTCAGTCCTCAATTTGATTTGCTTCTCTCCATTCTCTTTCGATACTCCTACATCTGTCAACAGTTCATCCTCGAGCGTTCACATCATCTCTCCCATTTGTCCATCACCATTATTACTAAATCCTCGCCAGAATGCACTCTTTAATGTCCATACCATTCGGCGTATCAATCCTTTCAAGGGCATGCCTTTTTCTTGTCCGCACGTTCAATAATTGATCTCATGTTCGACTAACCAAATTTTCAGTCCATTCCATTAATAATATCGATGCAAGTCTGGCACACCTTTGTGTCATCTCAAGGGACACCATAATTCTCCTTTTGAATTTCTGATGAGGTCATTTCTTTAAGTTCCTTTTCAATATTGGACTCGTACTCTCGTCCATGGGACTTTAAGGTTTCTACACTCAACTTTGAGGTTTCTTTCCCAGGTATTAGGAAATCTAGATTTTCTCCCTGTTCTATCCATTTCCATAATCCCTTAAATGTCAGAGTCTATTCATCACAGCATCTCAATTCCTTTCTGACTTCAAGCTTGATGCTTTAGGCAGTTATCAAACTAGTCAATTGGCAACCTTCCAATTTAGGAGTTGAATCTTTTATTTCCTTAAGCAAAGCCTATCCTTTATCCACCAAATGCACGATGCTCAATTTTCACTTATATGCATCCGCTACTTAAATCACCCTTTTTCTAGGCGTTATAGGATATTTTATCCTTAGTTCTTAAGCAATCTCTTTCACACACGTTCCTCATTCAATTTTTTTTTTCCGGGCACCCACATACCTCAAATTCTTATGATTTGTCTGAACTTCAAACCTCTCCATGCGAGTCGTGTTTTCCAACTTCATCGCAAGAACATTTGCAAGCCAACCCCAACCATGCATTAGACGTTCCAACTCATATAGCTTTACTATCACGATGTATCGCATAGCCCACTTTAGTTTGCCTTGCTACGCCCCAAATTTCCTTTCTGCGTCACGTCGTTATGATTCACTCATCCCCTTTTTAATTCCAAATAGGAACACTATTGTCGGCGTAGTCATCAACTTGACTTAAGTCCTCAAAAACTCTTTTCGTATTCATTTATCCATGGAATTGCTTTTGTGGGAAATCTTCCCCTGATCCATTCATAACAATTCACCAATTCTAGGAAACTTCCATTTTCCGCAACTCACATCAATCTTAGTCAATTCATCACTTATTTCATTCCTCAAGGACTCCACAGGGATTTCATTTCTCAGAAATTTCACTACTGAGGAATCTTACCTCATCAGGCCCACAACTCGTGCTCTTCACAATTAGCAGCACACAACGAGCATCTCCTTAGAGATTGAATTCTTGAAAGTTATTCATGTTTCTCATGACTCCTTAAATGAGTCTATTCATCATCTCTAAAGACGGTAACAATCAATCCAATTAATCCTTGGATATTCAATCTGACTTTTATCAATTTCTTTCTACCAAGTGTTGAATCTTCAAACTGTTCTTCATACTTTTTACTTGAGAGCTCAAACCTTGGCTCTCTACTCTCATGAGTTCCCACTTGAACTACAAAATATTATATTCATTTTTGTCACACCTTTCTCAGGAAGCATTAGTGCCTTAACCTCTTGGTTTCACAACCAGCTAATGCGATCTTATGTCAATTTCGTCGTTTTAACTCAACATCGACATCATCTTGGAATTCAACGTTGTTCACAGGATAGCTTCTCGGACTTGATTTCCAAAAAATCATTCAAGCTTACGTCCTCCTCGTTAGTCCAGACGTTTCATTTTAGCACCAAGACGATTGGCATTTTTTTTTTCTTCCTTCCACACTAGGATCTCTTACCTTATGAAGGAAACCATACACTACAGTGGCATTCTTTTACTTTGAATCCACCTTGTCTTTCTTATCCTATAGGACATCCGTCTTGGAGTCTCGCCAACAATAGTTCCTTTATTTCTGGATTCTAACGCCACCATACTTTAACATTCTCCTTCTAATAGTTCAGCCACCTCAAGTGACAAGTTTCATTCTTCCTTGGTCTCCACAAATTCATATTTTAGATATTCAATTCAACTTCCTCAAGTCGTCTTGCGATTACAATCTAAGCACCCTTGTTGCTTATTCATCCATTCATTAAAATCGCAAGTAACCAGACCATCAAGTCCATTCACCTTTCCCCCTATCAATGATCATGTCATGATCCAATCGTCCTTAAGGACAACGCCCTATTCTCTAGGAGTGATAACTCGCAATGCCACTTTTAGTGGTTTCGATTCAACCTCAATTAATCTCATCAAATCCACTGGGTCTGATAGACTGACACATCAGTCTCCTTATTATTCCTCACGGCAACAAAAGGTTAATCACCATAAGCCTTACGTCATAGTAACAACATTTCCTTACAGGCACATTCTGTGTTCCATAAGTGAAGTTCTCTTTTCTCATAATCCATGAACAGAAATTCTTTTACTTATTCCTCTTCCGATCATCCGCTTTTTTCCTTGATGTCCATTACGGTTCATTAGATTCAGGAGTAGCAATTAGCTATAAGGCTTTTAAATTCCAATCCACTCAGAGACTTCACGTCTCATTTAAAGGGTCCTTGACCACCCTTAATACGCTTAGACGACCTTGAGAACTCTGTCTCATAATGATCGACCTTCCTCATGTCCTTTCAAAGCTATTAATGTTCAGGCAATCTTTACTCTCGAGTAACCTCAGAAAGGTAATTTCCATGGAACAATTCAACAAAGACAATCCAGGTAAATATCGTGCCCTCAAGGGAAATTATTCCTTCGGTGATCTTTAATTAATCATCAACAGCCTCTTTAGGCTAATAGCTATTAGAGTCGCTTCCCTTCCTCAATGAATTTAATACCTCTAAGGTTCTTTTCCAAATTCTCAACCTAAAGAAAGGCAGTTTAGGCATCATTTTCTCCATCGAACCTTAGCCAATCTCAGCCTTATACATCGTTTTACAAGCTCTTCCAAACTCTCGTGGTCCTTCTCACACATTCAATTTAGAAAAGATTAACTCAGAGTCATCTTTCTCGTGACTTCCATCACTTTAACTCATCAGTACTAGCATCTGTCACCACAGTAACTTAGACAATCACGGCTCCTCCTCCTCGAGCTTGCTTAACCAACAAATTTCCTCATTTCCATTTAAAGTTCCCACGACCCATTCAGCTCTTGGATCTCATACTATTAACAGATCAAGCCATATTCTCTTTTGGTACTCATACTCCAATCGCCCATCTTCACTCAATTCTCATGATCCATATCAGTTCTCGGATCTTCCATACCATGTATACTCGAGCCCAATGCTCTTCTACGACCATACCTTGATCGTTCAACCTTATTAGGTTCTCATGTCACTTGAACCACGATGATTCCCTCCAGGAATCAAAAACTTAAGTCATCTACTCAAGTCTATCAATCTCAGGCTGCTCATCTCATCATTCATCATTATCAATCTTACAGTGGCTCCCAAACAACTCTAAACTAGTTGTCCATTACCCAAAGATTCCAATTCTCATCAGTCAATGACTATTCAACAGGCCAACCTCAACAAGGCAACTTCTCAATCTTCAGCCAATTACTAGGCAAGCCTCAACTAGGCCAAAACTCAACTAGGTCAACACCTAGCAAATACTCAAAGCATCACTTCTATAAATCAATCGCTCATACCATAATCATATAGCATTTGCCACTTTGTCATAAACGCGACAGGCTATCTCATTCTCAATAGACATCAGTTCAATTGGTATAAACCCCATATATCGTCTACTCTCTCAGTTAAACCTTGGCCAAGCCAATCACATGATGCCAATTACAAAACATGCCCAACAGGCCAATCATAAACATCAATTTTCTTTTCAAATGGCATCCACTGCCAAGCACAAAGCTTTTAATTATGTCAATCACAGACATCATTTCACATGTCATGCCACTTTTGAACATCTTCTTCGAGGATCAATCTCGTGCCATACATCTCTTAACCACAATTGGACTCAACCTGATACCTAGACTTCCCATTTCAAGTCATGACTTGGGTCATTCCTGCCTCTTGCCATCTTAGAAGCCTGTCAGGAGCTGCTCCTTGTCCGGACCTCTCTGTCCCGACGATCACTCCCGGCCCTCATCAGACCTGGCCGTTGCAGATTGTCTCAAGTCTTACATCTACGGAGAAAGCCCCATTCCATAGGTCCCATACCATGCTTCATGACGATTTATAGGTATTCCATCAACTTGTCTCATACCAAGCGACAGTTTATTAAGTCCAATAATGATAAGCTCATGCGTACACCTTCCTCGACTTTCATTTTAATGCCACAAACACATGCGCGTCCTGATTGTCCTCGCCATTCACCATACCATAATCATCTCCAGATCCATTCTTATCCATCGAAGATGTCTAATTCCTTTAATGACCATCACATCTCATAGATTGCCTATGTTCAACCATAAATCCCAAGTTTAGTCGCTATTTAAGCCAAATCCATATGCATTCAATCACAACTGGCCTTTAATCCAATATTCATTGTATAAACCTCACCTCATTTCATCCAAGGCTGATAATAGCAATTGATAGTTAAACCATCAAAATATCACGCAATTCAAGCCTGAATCCACCAATACCAGCCGTCTCTTTATAAGTCATACTCCCCAAGTTGGGTCATTGACAAACCACAATCACAATCATATAACCCAATCGACCCTTCATTCATAAGCTATTCTCTAGCAATCTCAAATCCAAGCTTATGACTCCTCAATTTCTATTCACTTTCTTGTGAGCCTTATTCATAAAATCACTCAAGATCATCCCTTAAATCAGCACTAGGACTATTAGAATACTACATAAGTTCAAACCTATAGTCCTCAAGATTCAGCAATCCATGCTTATCCCTCAAGATCTCACTACCTAATTATCCTCAACTCATCGCTTCTTATCACTCCAAGTCTCAATCATATTAGATCGAGCTGAACTTGCTCTGATACCAAGCAAACGGGGATGTCACGTCCCGAACCCGTTAGGCACGCAAAATCCCACTAGGGCCGTCTTGTCTCGGTGGTACCCAAGATTCGTCGGCCAACCATTTAAAAACTTCTAAATGATACAAACATACAGAAGCGATAAAACTTCTCCATTCAGTTCAATCTTAAGATGACTCGGGACATAGGGAATGTCTTCTTATAAACGCCGACTACAAGTTCAGAGGATACAACTCTAACTTCAAGGTAGTAAGAAATCCTTAAAGTCACGAAAGTGTAAATCCATTTCCTGTAATTACTTCTTTAGATACCGATCATTGGCAAGCTCGGATTTCCATCGCCTGAGACCTGAAAAAGTTAATCCCTCGACGGGGTGAGACATAAATTTCAGTAAGGTAGGTACTAACCCTAGGTTAGGCTGACCATCCACTCAGGCAAATGCAATCACAAACAATTTGTACAAATAATCACATAAGGCGTTCAACTGTCATTAAACAACATACGGATGTCAAGCATGCAGTCATGGCATCATTTCACATCATTAGGATCAAACACACGGTGCCATGTCAAATCACAACTTCCACCTTTCCAATGTAGCTCACTTTCATGCCCGCGTTTAGAACGCCTTAGGCTCGATCCGTGTAAACGCATCAGACCGTCTCATTGATAAACCCGCGTAAACGCATCAGGTTTTCAATTTCACTCCAGACCTGTATCAACACACCTCAACTTTGTCCTGCGTTTAAACGCATCAGGACATTGGCCATTACAACCCAGCGTTTCATACGCCTCAAGGTGCAATTCAATTCAAACTCCGCGCCTCAGTACCTCAGGGCATTCATCCACACAACTCCATGTCTCATACGCCTCAATGTGCCATTCAATTCAAACCTCGCGCCTCAGCGCCTCAAATTATCCAGTCACACAACCCCCCGTCTCAACGCATCAGGGTATCACAACTTCTCAAACATGTCAAATGCTCATTTCAGTTCATAGCACACAATCAATTGCAAACTCAAGCAACGAGCAACACATTAATGGCATGCGAGATAATTAAATTCAACATTCAAATGTGACAATCAATCAAGGCACGAGCATTGTCATACATTCAAGTCATCTATGTCTTTCTAGGACGCACATTGGACAATCACAGTACAATCTCCCAAGAACCGATCAAATTCATACTCATACCATCCAATCGAGTCCAATCCTCCTATCAAAGGTTTAGAACCCCTTCCCTTGTGTTATAGCCAACAAAATTTCCTTCCCAAGCACTCCAATGGTTCGGCACTAAGGGTCCAAGGATGATTCAACCGCGCAACCTAAGGAAATTTCATCCAATCGTTAATTTCCTTGCTCAAATCATCACCCCATTAAACATACACCTCATGGACCTATCAATTAACATCCTCACACTTCTCAATGATGAATTTGGAGCTCAACTTCAACACCAACAGCCACCCACAAAACCGGTATGCTTAGAACCGAAACAGGGTGTATCCGGTTTTGTGCATACCTTAACTTAACGGCCCTTAAACTAACTTAAATCCTCAATTTATCCACTAATCTACTTGCTAACATGTAGTTCTAATGGTTAGGGAGCCTCACCGAAAATTTGGAGGCAAGGCGACGCCGAAAAGTCCTTGAATGGCACCGGTTCCTTCGAGTCCTCCAACGGTCAGTTTTTGCCATTCAAACACAAGACCCATTTGAGGTCAAAACTCCATCAAATTCCTCCAAAATTTTTACCACAGTTCATCCAAATTTAATACTATAAGTGTAGAAGACCTCACTAAAAATTTGAAGCAATTTAAAGTCTTGAAGCGGCCAAACGAAGACATTCCCCCAACTCGGTCAAAATCTGCCTCGTCTAGAACTTTGTCCACTCAAATCGAGCTACGGGAAGATATACCAAGTCAAATTGAGCTTATAATATGTCTATAGAAAGATAAGACAATAAGCTTTCATTTGGCAGTGGTTTTACCTCGATCCGATATCGGACGAAGAAGATATGGCCGGAATAGTGGGACGGTCGAGACTGGTCAACTAGGAGCTCTCGGATTCAAAATTGACCAGCCTGACCTTTGATCCTTCAAACGGCTCCACGGGACAAACGACTAGGTGGATTTGGACCCATAATATCTTGTTGGAACGACAAGACGATAAGCTTTCCAATGGTAGGTGGTACGCGTTAATCCGATGACGGACGAAGAAGTTATGGCCGGAACAGTGAAGCAATTGGACAGAGTGACGAGTGGTCGGCAAGAGAGAGAAGAGGAAGAAGAAGAAAACTGGCAATAGAGGGATGTTCGGCCAAGAGGAGAGAGAGAGAGAGGTTTATACTTCAATGGGCTTGGTCAACTTGAGTTGAATGGTAGGTTAAAAGTGGTTCCATCAACTCATAGGTTAATCCTTTGACACTTGTCCTCATGTCAATCAAGGCTCATCCAATGGCCCTAATGTTTTTTTTTTATTTTCGGCAGCATATAGGGTATTGTGATTGACCAAAATGCCCTTATCCAATTATAAAGGCAAGGTTAAGGCTTGAGGGGCAAAATGGTAATTTTGCCCTCAACGTCCAAAACATCATTTTTCTGATTCGAATTACCTTTGATGAGGTGACGTCTAATTCAATTAAAACATTGGAATCTTTATTTTTTATTTTCCAATTTTGAGATTTCATTTTTCTGATCCGTGTTCGAGCCCATACACGGATCGCAAAGTTCAATTTTAAAGAGTGGAAAGAATTTCTTAGGACCCTAAGGCTGGAACAACTTCAATAACGGCTTAGATTGCCAACACTGGGCAAATTCAGGCTTACGTGCAATGACGGAGATCCAGTCTCATTATTAGGATTCACAAGTGCAACTGCATATTACCCAAAAAGGGTCATTCGACAGTTTCAGGCGCTTCAAGAGCTCCCTTCACCACCACAACCAGATGTCTTCTCATTAGACATGCCAAAAGAAATCCTCACGAGGGAAAAGAAGAAATAGTTTGAAGCTAAGGTGGAATTCATTATATGCTCTTTGAAGGAACCCCAAACCGAAGATATAGAGTGGCCGGATAACATCACTACAGAAATGGATGTCCATAGAGGTTCTATTGATTACATCTGATGTTTTTAGATGACCAGACGCGTACCATAGTACATTGTACCATGTGTACCCGGAGTGGAGCCGTATGTACTCGAAGACATGGGATCGCCATCGCACAGTGAAGATGAAAAATACCAGACTGAGAAACTTGATCTTTATTGGGACATTGAGAACTCCTTAGGTCCCAAGCAGCCTAGACTTGGATAGGACGGCTCTATCAAGTCTAGGATGTAGGAACATTATGATGTCTTGATATTTGAACACTTAATTGTAATAAATATTATTTTTTGACACATTTGCATGTAGAAGCATATTTCATCTATGCATAAAAACTATCACCATGGGTTACGTTTCTTTTAATTTCATGTGTTCACTTGAAGAATGATCAAAAGAACTACCCATATGAGGCTAAGGTTCATATGGTAGCCCTTTTTCTCATTAATCAGCAGAAGACATGTAATTGAAAGGATTCAGTACTTTCGTTGTTCTTCCTGAAAGGATACTTACTTTCACGTTGCTATTTAAACAGGTGTTCTCCAATCACGAAAATGCCTAAACATCATTTTCGTATTTGACTCAAAACGAGAATGGAACAACAAGAGTTAACTTTGCGAGTTGGCGTGTTAGAAACTCAGATGACCACAATGGCTACTATGATGGCTAAGATCAAAGGCTATTCTAGAAGCATCTCAGGCCAGACAAACGGTGATGCCTAACCCGAATGACACCAGTCAACCCCTAATGTCTAATGTAGCTAATAAGGATCCAGCCGAGGATGTCCAGCACGTTCTAGAAAATAATCCAGTGACAAATGTTTACTATCCGCCAAAGACACTCCATGTTGTCATTAACCTTGAGAAAGAGGAAAAAGGAAAACCTACGGTAAAAACTGAATCTGAGGCCAAGAGGATAGCTAAGATTGAAGAGTGTTTGAACAGTCAGAGATATGAGTTGGTCCGTTTCGAGAAAATATCACCCACTGCAAAGGTAGAGACTCCCCCTGATTACAATTAGCGGGGCTTTGTAAGAAAGTATAATGGGACAGGCTGTCCCCGTGCTCACCTCAAGTATTACCTGCTCAAGATAGCGCACTACTCAGATTACATTCCGCTACTAATGAACACATTTCGAGAAAGCTTGGTTGGCACCGTTTTAGCTTGGTTTATTGAGTTAGACTTAGATGACTATGATGAATGGGAAGATCTCATAGAAGATTTCCTTCGCCAGTATAAGTTTAATACTGCGTTTGCCCTAGCAAGGGAGGATTTACTACGAACCATGAAGGGAAAGAACGAGGCAATCGGAACCTAGGCCCAAAGGTGGCGAGCTTTGGCTACCCAGGTCAAGCTGTCCATCCCAAAAGACGAATTGGTTGATCTGCTCTTAAAGGCGCTCCCGTATGAATATTTTGATAGGCGAAACACCTCTAGGTGCCAAACTTTCACCCACTTAATAAAAGTAGCGGAGAGGTTGGAATGGGCTTCAAGAGAAAGGAAAGCGCTAGAAGCCTCCATGAGAAGGCAATATTCTTCAAGGAAAGAGAGAGAAGCTAGAGTTGACATAACTTTCGTGCCAAATCCGCCAAAGCCTAAGAAGTTTGCTGACTCCAATCAGGCAAAAGGAGGATCATCCTGATCGACACCAAAGGGGCAGGAACCAAAGAAGAAACCACCTCAGAAGCAGTTTTCACAACTCCCAAGGCCCTCATCTAAATTGCTTCCAATGTTGCTAGAAGAACATTCGGTTGCGAAGGAGCCTCCTAGAGTAAATCTGGCAAGGTGCCCTAGTTTTGACGAAAGCCAAGCTAGCGCCTATCATATAGGCGAAAGGGGACATAATGTAGACAATTGCTACATCCTAAAGCTGAAGGTGCAAGCCCTTATCAACAATCAAATCCTGAGTTTGATGATGTGGCCTCGAATGTACAAGAGAACTCGCTTGCTGATTATGACATTCTAATTTCCAGTCAATTTCAGACTCATTAATGAGAAGTAAATCTAAAGATGTATTTCAATCGTATCTCGCTCGAATCTGATCAATTCGAGTAGGTTGACCAAAACGGAAAGGGTAACGCGAGACAAGGTACGTGGACCTAGGGAACTCGAATAAGAAATGACGCTTTAACCATAAGGATTCTCGAGTGGATATTTAGAACCATAAAAAGATCGATCTAAGAACGATTAAGGAATGCTTTGCAAGTGTCATACAATTGGAGCGCGGGTGATGTCGCTTAATCAACGTATGATTTGTAAAATTTTCATAAATCGGACAGTGACGATCGAGACCATAGGGACTAGTGATAGACCTTTACAATAACATGACAATCAAAGCCACCAGGAATTGACGAGCCCTAAACGTGGTATGAATCATGGGGTCGATACGCGTAATATCTGCAAAAGCCGTCCGTCGGTTCGGGATAGTCTGGAACCACGTATGATAGAGAAAACAATCAGAAACGAGTCTTGAAAATTGAAAATGGAGAATCAAGAATTCCAACATTATAGTCGGATTGGCCGTTGCCCTATCGAAGATTATTAGAACGAGAAAAACGTCGTTCCGAACGTCGGAGGTAAAATTACCATTTTGCCCCTCAAGCTTAAGCCTTGCCCATGCAAATAAGGAAGGGCATTTTGGTCTTTATCCCTACCCCATAGCTGCCGAAAAAGTGGGTGAATTGTGGCCATTGGATCAAGTTGAATGACATTGAGGACAAGTGTCAAGAGATGGATTAAAGAGTGGCCAAATCCACTATACACCACCTACCATTCAACCCCTTGACTTGAGCCTTGTATATAGCAATTTTCACTATCTGTCCTCACTCATTGACCGGCCATAATCCCCCAAGAACTCACGCCAACCTTCTTCTTCATCTTCTTTCTTCTGCAGTTTGCTGACCGGTTCTGCCCTTGCCCTTCGCCGCCGTCGACGCTGCCTTCCGGCCACCACCTACCGGCGTGTCGACCACACTCTCTTAGTTCAACCTCCTGCCAACCTCCTCGAACTGGAAGCAAGCCGTTTGGACCACCGAGGAGCTCCGACCAAGCACTTTCCCGGGAGTCGACGAAAATTGATCCAATCTGAGGTAGGTGATGTTTCTGACCCCTTAGGAGGCTGAAATGTTGAAATTTTGAGGTCAAATTTTGTGGAGGTCTAGGAAACATGTATATCAATCTGGGGTAAAAATTTGAGAATGATATGATGAATTTTTGACCGCAAATAGGTCTTGTGAATGTAGGACAGAATTTGTCGGTTTTCTGGCCTTGAAGAATCGACGACTTTTGACGGGATTTCGGCGACGACTCGGCCTCAAACTCTTGGTGAGACCCTTAAACCCTTAGATAGACATGTTAAGAGGTAGGATAGTGATTAAACGATGGAATTGGTGGAGATTTAGGGCTGGTTGTGCTCGGTTTGCACAGAACCGAAAATAGCCGATTTGGTTCTGTGCAAGACCGAAGCTGTGGAGCTGATGGCTATTGGTTTTGAGCCTCAAATTGGTGATTTAGAAATGCTAAGATGATGAGGATTATGTTATGGAGGTTTGTGGTTCATGGGTTGGGGAATTGGACATGGAAATTGACGGATTGGTTGGATTTTATTAGGTTGCGCGATGAGTTCGACCTTGGACCCTTGAAGCCGAAAATTGTAGGGGTTCAAGAGGAGAAATTTGTGATATCAAATTCAAGGCAAGGGAATCCTAAACTTAAGATAGGAAGATTTGACTCGATTGGGTGAGTCGAGCGATAAATTGGTTGATTGGTGAGAGATTCCATGGTGAATGTTCTTGGTGCACCCTAAGTTGTTATAGGGGATTAAGGTGTGTAAATGCTTGTGCTTGAATTATTTGCCTTGTGTGTGTGTCACTTGATCGCCTTGCATGCCATGAGTCTTTGAATTGTGCTTGAATTGCATATGTCGTCATGTATGGGAAACAAATTGAAAATCATGGCATGAGTGTGACATGGCGAGACCCTGATGCGTATGAGACGCTGGGTGAGGTGGATGATACCCTGAGGTGGTGAGGCACGGGGTTAGAAATGTGAGGTACCTTGATGCGATCTAATCGCGGGGTAGTGAAAAGGCCACGGTCCCGATGCGTTTACACGGGACGAAGACATAAGGTGGTGACATTGGCCTGGAGAATCATTGAAACCTAATGCGTTTACGCGGGTTGTCAATGACGGTCTGATGCATTTACGCGGACTGAGGCTAATGCGATCTAATCGCGGGCATGAGAATGAGGCGAGCATGAAGAGATGGTTGTGGTGAAGTGGCAGGATGAGGCGTGCATGATCATCTGGGTGTAAAATGATGCCATAGCTGCATGACTGCCATCCGTGTGTCGTCATCTTTATTTGTATGTGCCTGTGTGTTTATGAGTTTGGAATTTTATGGTAGATGACTACCTGATTGGTGCCACCCCGGTAGGGACTAGGACCAGGCTGAGGGATCGGTAGTCGATTCTAGGAACGGGCCGAAGAGGACCCCGACGCTGGAGTTTACTGAGGAGGAGGAGGTCATTATCCTGGAGGAGACCGAGGAGGATCTCGTAGAGGCGTCGCATGAAGAGACTATGGAGGATACCATTGAGGTTCGCTCCGAGACGTTCTCAGAGTATGAGCCGACGGAGGATGCCGAGGACACCGATGACTCCAGCAGCTCTTCCTAGGAGATTCTAGTTTGTGGCTTTATCTTTTGTGGTGACCCCAACCATGGTTATTTTAGATTTTTGTTGATGGTCCATTTTGTATGCTCACCCCGTCACCCCCTCACTTATCAGATTTTAGTAGCTCTGTACTTGTATGCACAGTCGGTTATTATGTACGACAGATTCTATGCTATCCAGGTCCCACTTAATTTATATTTCGTATGGAGAAGTTGCTTATTTACCGCTTCCGCATGCTTGATATATTTGTTATATCTCTCGGCTTAGATTGTGGATCTTGGGACCGCGAGAGATTATGTGGTTTGCTTGTAGGGAGTCGCGCGCTCGTGCCCGGGGCGCGGGGCGTAACATCCCCCTTCGATTTGGTATCAGAGCAAGGTCAGCTCTGTCCAAAGATGGTTGAGGATTGGAGTAATAAGGAGGATTATGTTGGGACAAGGACGGATAGCGAGACCTTAGGAAACTAGTTAAGATAAGGCTTGGGGTGCATAGTGTGTGACCTGGCACTTATGGTTGGCATTTGATCTTGGCAGGGTTATGGTAAGGCATGAGAGAGTTGAGTTCCTTGCTTAGGATTGAAGATCATTTCTGGACCTTGGCCTATTTGATGAATGAAAGTGATTGATTTTAGTGAATCACTGGAGTGAATAGAACTGAGGAATGGCCATGGGCTATTTGTTGAAATGTTTCTGGAGTTTGTGGTATGGAGTATTGTTGGATTGTAACTGCTTATGTTAAGGGTTAGTTAGTAGCTCTGGATTTGGGTGAATGAGTGGAGTAACTAACTCCTTGCTGAACTTGTGGTGGACCAGGTTCAGTAGAAAGAAGCAAGGATGAGCAACCCGTCTAGAAGGGCTGGAAGGTCCAGAGGCGGAGCCTCTAGCTCGAGGCCGCCCATAGCAGAAGATCCAAGGATGGATGGTGTACTGAAGGCACTGGAAAGAATTGGTGACTTGATCGATAGGCAGACCCAAGATCGGGATTCTGCAATCGCCCAGGCAATAGGAGCTGCCACAGCCGCCGTCAACGCTAATAACGGCAACAACGGTGGCAATGGAAATCAGAATGAACATGACTAGGGCAATGAAGCTGTGAATGCCCAAGAGGAAATTATCGTGGCCAGACAGATGGGCCAACTAGTGGAGCAGTTCATAAAGCTGAAGCCGACTCAATTCGATGGGACTGGAGATCCTGAGCTAGCACCTAGATGGATTGAGAAGTTAGAGAAAGCTTTTAGTGTGATGAGGTGCACGGACGAAGAGAAGGTGCTACTAGCAGTGTACCAGCTGGAGGGTACGGCTAATGATTGGTAGGCTGCCACCAAGGACGAAGTTTTCCCTAAAGGAGCGGCCTTAAACTGAGATGCTTTTAAGACGACGTTCAACGACAAGTATTTTTCTGAGACGGCCAGGAAAGGAAGCAGGTGGAATTCCTGCAGCTATGTCAGAACTAGCTGACCATAGATCAGTACGAGGCCGAGTTCTCGAGGCTATCGAGGTACGCACCTTGATTTGTAGAAGACCCTCAAGAGAGAGAAAGAAGGTTTAGGGACGGTTTGAGGCCTGAGCTCCGTAGTCAGATGATTGCCCTAAATCTAAGGACCTATAAGGAGATCTACGAACGGGGCCAGATGATAGAAAGGGACTTGAAAGAGAGAAACACCGCAACTGGATCGCGGTTCACATCATTCAGAGATAACTGCCAGATGGGCAAGAGACCGATGGCGGGCAATAGACGTTTCGTGCCTCCCGTAAGGAGAAATATCGTAAAGCCGCCGAATCCCACAAACTGGAGTTGTCGCCATTGTGGCAGGAGGCATGGAAATGGACCATGCCCGATAAGGACCAGGGCTTGTTTTAAGTGTGGTCAGTTGGGCCACCAGATGAGGGCATGCCTGAGTCAAGCTCTGACAAATCGACCTCAAGGGCAGAGACCGCAAGCTGGGCCGTCGACTGCAACTCCCTAGATCGAGCAGAATCGACCACCGGCACAGGAAAGGGTATATGTAGTAGCCCGCAGAGAGGTAGAGGAAGCACTAGGTGTGGTCACAAGTACGGTTTACTTGTGCAACCAAACTGCATACGCATTGTTTGATCCTGGTGCCACACATTCATTTGTGTCTGCTCAATTTGCTGAATTGATGGGTATGAAGTTAGAACCATTGAGTACAATTCTACATGTTGCCACTCCGTTAAAGGATAATATACTAGTTTCAATGGGCTGTGCTGGTTGTGAGATTGTGATTGGAGGGAGTAAAGAGAGTATTGACCTAGCTGTATTATCCATGGATGATTTTGACGTAATCATAGGAATGGATTGGTTGGGTAAGCAGGGGGCAGTAGTGGACTGTGGTAGTAAGATAATTCGATTTTATCCGAGAGGCCGCCCTAGCTTTGAATTGGTGGGAAGTCGAGGAGGAATTTCGATTCCCTTAGTCTCATCTCTGGAGGTGACTAAGTTGATGTATGAAGGGTGTCAGGCATACTTAGTAGTAGTAATGGACACGACTACCGAAGAGCCAAGGTTAGAGAGTATTCCAATAGTACGTGAATTTCCTAATGTGTTTCCCTAAGAGTTGCCAGGGTTACCACCGGAACGGGAAATGGAATTTGTAATCGAGTTCGCCCCTAGGATAGAACCGATCTTAAAAGCACCTTACAGGATGTCCCTGTCAGAACTGAAGGAGTTAAAGGTGCAGATGCAAGTGCTGCTAGATAAAGGATTTATCTGACCAAGTGCTTCGCCGTGGGGAGCGCCAGTGTTATTCGTAAGGAAGAAGGATGGGTCTTTGCGTCTATGCATTGACTATCGGCAGCTGAACCAGGTAACGATGAAGAACAAATACCCACTGCCGAGGATTGATGACCTATTTGATCAGTTGCAAGGAGCAGCGGTATTTTCGAAGATTAACCTGAGAACTGGGTATCACCAACTGAGGATCAAGAAAGAAGACATACCTAAGACTGCTTTCAGAACGAGGTATGGTCATTATGAGTTTACGGTGATGCTGTTTGGTTTGACCAACGCTACAGCTGCATTCATGGACAGATGCATCGAGTATTTAAGGAATTCCTGGATAGATTCGTCATAGTCTTTATTGACGATATCTTGATTTACTCGAGGAGTGATGCAGAACACGAGGAGCACTTGAGGATTGTTCTGCAGACCTTGAGGGAACACTTACTCTACACGAAGTTGAGTAAATGCGAATTCTGGCTGAACAAAGTAACATTTCTTGGTCATGTGGTATCTGGTGAAGGAATCGCAGTGGATCCTGCGAACATCGAGGCTGTAACAAATTGGCCTAGACTTACAACGGTCATCGAAGTTAGAAGTTTCTTGGGACAAGCAGGATACTATTGGCGTTTTGTGGAAAAATTCTCATCCATAGCCATCCCATTGACGCGGCTGACGAAGAAGGAAACAAGGTTTGAATGGACTGACAAATGCGAGAGGAGTTTCCAAGAGCTCAAGCATAGATTGACAACCGCGCCAATGCTGACAATTCCATCAGGACTAGGAGGTTACGAGATATACAGTGATGCTTCGCTGAAAGAACTGGGCTGTGTGTTGATGCAACATGGAAGAGTAGTAGCCTACGCTTCTAGACCGTTGGGGCCACATGAAATGAACTACCCAACTCATGACCTGGAGCTAGCGGCGATTATATTTGCTCTGAATATTTGGAGACATTACCTATGTGACGAAAAATTTCAGATTTATACCGACTATCAAAGCTTAAAGTATCTATTTTCCCAGAAGGAGCTGAATATGAGGTAGCGTAGGTGGATGGAGCTGCTCAAAGATTATGATTGTGATATACTTTATCACCCTGGGAAAGCAAATAGAGTAGCAGATGCGCTAAGTCAGAAGTCAAGCATCGCATGTCTGCTGGTGAAAGGTTGGTCGACGATAGAAGATGTAAGAGATTCTAAGTTCAAACTAGAAGTCGATCAGTTGTCCAGCTTAATAGCTACGTTGAGGGTAGAACCTGAAGTCTAGGAAGGAATAAAGGCCCTACAGTCTATGGACCCAGAGATTCAAAAGATCCTTGAGATAGATGCGACAAAGAGAAAACCCGAGTTTCAGGTGTCTGAGGACAGAATTTTGAAGTTCCGAGGATGATTGTGCGTGCCAAAGGATGAAGGACTTAGGGAAAGGATCTTATCAGAGGCTCATAGGAGCAATTATAGCATCCACCCTAGAAGTACGAAAATGTATCAGAACCTACAACAACACTATTTGTGGAACGGGATGAAGGTGGACATAGTAAGATATGTGGCTAAGTGTTTGACGTGCTAGCAAGTGAAAGCGCAGCACTGTCAGCCTGGAGGACTATTACAACCACTGGACATTCCGAAATGGAAGTGGGAGCATATAACTATGGATTTTGTGATGGTACTCCTAAGGAGCCAAAGAGGCCACGACTCTATATGGGTAGTCGTGGACAGATTGACCAAGTCCGCACATTTCATCCTGGTGCGAAAGGACTTCGCTATGGATAGGTATGCAGAGCTGTACATGAGACAGATAGTGAGGCTACACGGAGTGCTTGTGACGATCACCTCGGATAGAGATCCCAAATTCACGGCAAATTTTTGGAAGAGTCTGCAAGAAGCTATGGAAACCCGACTGCAGTTTAGCACAGCGTACCATCCATAGACGAACGGACAGTCGAAAAGGATGATACAGATGCTTGAGGATATGCTGCGAGCATACGTCATTAATTTTAAAGATGGATGGGAAGACCAGCTGCATTTGGTAGAGTTTGCTTATAATAATAGCTACCAGCAGAGTATCCAGATGGCACCATTCGAAGCACTCTATGGAAGAGCTTACAAGACCCCGATTTGCTGGGATGAGGTTAGAGAAAGAAGTATCACAGGCCTAAAATTGGTAAAGCAATCGGTAGAAGCAGTGAAGATAATTCGGGATAGACTAAGGACAGCACAGAGTCGTCAGAAGAGCTACTCAGATAAGCGGCGCAAGCCCTTGGAATTTCAAGTGGGAGATCACGTCTTTCTCAAGGTGTCACCGATGAGAGGACTATCACGATTTGGAAAGAAGGGGAAGCTGAGCCCAAGGTACGTAGGCCCATTTGAGATACTAGAGCGGATTGGAATCTTGGCCTACCGGCTTGCCTTGCCGCCTAATCTATTCCAGGTGTATAACGTTTTTCACGTGTCAATGCTGCGAAAGTATGAACCAGATCCGACACATGTATTGGACTACAAAGCCATAGAAGTGGACGACCGAATGTCTTACGTGGAGAGGTCGATAAGGATCGAGGATCGGAAGGAGGAAATCCTCAGGAATAAGAAGATCCCACTAGTTAAGGTAATATGGGAGCACCATGGAGCTGAAGGTGCCACGTGGGAGAATGAAGAGAGGATGGCGCGATAACACCCCCATTTATTTGAGTAATTAAGTGTACTGTAAATTTCGGGGACGAAATTTTTATAAGGAGAGAAGAGTTGTGACATTCTGATTTCCAGTCAATTTCAAACTCATTAATGAGAAGTAAATCTAAAGATGTATTTCAGTCGTATCTCTCTCGAATCTGATCAATTCGAGAAGGCTGACCAAAATATAAAGGCTAAGGCGAGACAAGGTACGTGGACCTAGGAAACTCAAACAAGAAATGGCGCTTTGACCATAAGGATTGTCGAGGGGATATTTAGAACCATAAAAAGGCCGATCTAAGAACGATTAAGGAATGCCTTGCGAGTGTCATACAATTGGAGCGCGGGTGATGCCGCTTAACCAACATATGATTTGCAAAATTTTCCTAAATCGGACAGTAACGATCGAGACCATAGGGACTAGTGATAGACCCTCACAATTACATGACAACCAAAGCCGCCCCGAATTGACGAGCTCTAAACGTGATATGAATCACGGGATCGATACGTGTAATGTTTGCAAAAGCCGTTCGTCGGTTCGGGATAGGCTGGAACCACGTCTGATAGAGAAAACAATTAGAAACGAGTCTTGAAAATTGAAAATGGAGAATCAAGAATTCCAACATTATATTCGGATTGGCCGTCGCACTATCGAAGATTATTGGAACGAGAAAAACGGCGTTCCGAACGTCGGGGGTAAAATTATCATTTTGCCCCTCAAGCTTAAGCCTTGCCCATGCAAATAAGGAAGGGCATTTTGGTCTTTATCCCTACCCCATAGCTACCGAAAAAGTGGGTGAATTGTGGCCATTGGATCAAGTTGAATGACATTGAGGACAAGTGTCAAGAGATGGATTAAAGAGTGGTCAAATCCACTATACACCACCTACCATTCAACCCCTTGATTTGAGCCTTGTATATAGCAATTTTCACTCTCTGTCCTCACTCATTGACCGGCCATAACCCCCTAAGAACTGACGCCAACCTTCTTCACTCATTGACCGGCCCTTGCCCTTTGCCGCCATTGACGCCACCTTTCGGCCACCACCTGCTGGCGCGCCAACCACACTCTCTTAGTTCAACCTCCTGTCGACCTCCTCGAATTGGAAGCAAGCCGTTTGGACCACCGAGGAGCTCCGATCGAGCGTTTTCCCGGGAGTCGATGAAAATTGATCCAATCTGAGGTAGGTGATGTTTCTGACCCCTTAGGAGGCCGAAATGTTGGAATTTTGAGGTCAAATTTTGTGGAGGTCTTGGAGACATGTATATCAATCTGTGGTAAAAGTTGAGAATGATTTGATGAAGTTTTGACCCCAAATGGGCCTTGTGAATGTAGGACAAAATCTGCTGATTTTCTGGTCTTGAGGAATCGGTGACTTTTGATGGGATTCCGACGATGACTCGACCTCAAACTCTCGGTGAGACCCTTAAACCCTTAGATAGACATGTTAAGAGGTAGGATAGTGATTGAACGATGGAATTGGTGGAGATTTAGGGCTGGTTGTGCTCGGTTTGCACATAACTGAAAAAAGCCGGTTCGGTTCTATGCAAGACTGAGGCTGTGGAGCTGATGGCTATTGGTTTTGAGCCTCAAATTGGTGATTTAGAAATGCTAAGATGATGAGGATTATGTTATGGAGGTTTGTGGTTCATGAGTTAGGGAATTGGACATGGAAATTGATGGATTGATTGGATTTTATTAGGTTGCGCAATGAGTTCAACCTTGGACCCTTGAAACCGAAAATTGTGGGGGCTCAAGCGGAGAAATTTGTGATATCAAATTCAAGGTAAGGGAATCATAAACTCAGGATAGGAAGATTGGACTCGATTGGGTGAGTCGAACGATAAATTGGTTGATTGGTGAGAGATTCCATGGTGAATGTTCTTGGTGCACCCTAAGTTGTTATAGGGGATTAAGGTGTGTAAATGTTTGTGCTTGAATTATCTGCCTTGTGTGTGCGTCACTTGATCGCCTTGCATGCCATGAGTCTTTGAATTGTGTTTGAATTGCATATGTCGTCATGTATGGGAAACGAATTGAAAATCATGGCATGAGTGTGACATGGCAGACCCTGATGCGTATGAGACGAGGGGTGAGGTGGATGATATCCTGAGGCGCTGAGGCGCGGGGTTGGAATTGTGAGGTACCCTGATGCGATCTAATCGCGGGGTTGTGAAAAGGCCACGGTCTTGATGCGTTTACGCGGGACGGAGTTATATGGTGGTGACACTGGCCTAGAGAATCATTGAAACCGGATGTATTTACGCGGGTTGTCAATGACGATCTGATGCGTTTACGCAGACCGAGCCTGATGCGATCTAATCGCAGGCATGAGAATGAGGCGGGCAGGAAGAGATGGTTGTGGTGAAGTGGCAGGACGAGGCGTGCATGATCATCTAGGTGTGATATGATGTCATAGCTGCATGCTTGTCATCTGTGCGTCGTCTTCTTTATTTGTATGTGTCTGTGTGTTTATGAGTTTGGAATTTTGGGGTAGATGACTGCCTGAGTGGATGGTGGGCCTAACCTAGGGTTTGGACTCTTTTACGGAGATGTGTATCTCACCCCTTTAGGGATCCTTATTTTTACAGATCCTAGGCCTTGACTCTGTAGCCTACTCGCTCTGGAGACCCTTAGGAGATGACCGCATATTTTGATGAGTTCCCTGACGGTCAGGGGACCATATATGTGAGGAAGTGTATAGTTGTGTGGGTTGACGAGGGTAGCACGGACTAGAAGCCTCATCGGTGTGAGGCGTGGTTTAGGAAAGTTGGGGACGAGTCGACTGGGCCGCTGAAGCCCCATGAGGTACCCCAGGGAGTGATCCCTGATTGATGCCACCCCAGTAGGGACCAGGACCAGGCCGAGGGATCGGTAGTTGGTTCTACGAACGGGCCAAGAGAGGACCCTGACGCTGGAGTTTACTGAGGAGGAGGAGGTCATTGCCCTGGAGGCGACCGAGGAGGATCTCGCAGAGCAGTCGCATGAAGAGACCATGGAGGATACCATTGAGGTTCGTTCCGAGACGTTCTCAAAGTATGAGCCGACGGAGGATGCCAAGGACACCGATGACTCCAGTAGCTCTTCCTAGGAGATTCTAGTTTGTGGCTTGATCTTTTGTGGTGACCTCGACCATGGTTAATTTGGATTTTTGTTGATGGTCCATTTTGTATGCTCACCCCATCACCCCTTACTTATCGAATTTTAGTAGCTCTGTACTTGTATGCATAGTCGGTTATTATGTACGATAGATTCTATGCTATCGAGGTCCCACTTAATTTATATTTCGTACCGGGGAGTTGCTTACTTACCGCTTCCGTATGCTTGATATATTTGTTATATCTCTCGACTTAGATTGTGGATCTTGGGACCGCGAGAGATTATATGGTTTGCTTACAGGGAGTCGCGCACTCGTGTTCGAGTCGTGGGGCGTGACACTGATCGTTAAGTAGTGGAGATGATTCTCGACAACAAGGAAGAAAGCTGCCTAAACCTAAACGTGAATATCGCTATATTAACTAATATTTTGGCCATAGCATCTTCATATCCACAGGAAGGGGAGGTGTCAATTGAAATAAAAAAACTATGTATTGCCAAGTTAATGAGTTCGGGGATAATCGCGGACGCTGCTGATGAGTCATTCGAGGGAACTCTTGCCTCTGTAGACTTGAGTTGGAATTAGTTCGTGGTTAAAACTAAGCAGGGTAATACGTGAAGCGTTCCTCATGCGAGTTTGGTAGGCGACGTGACATTGATCACGAAACTAGAAGAAAAACTCGATGAAGATGAGCTAGAAACCACCAAGAAGCGTTTGGCCAATTGTAGATTTATAACCAAAGCCCTAGGAAAAGGAGAAATTATGGATAATCTGGGCGAGGATTCTGAGAGATACTACTTTAAAGTGAAGTACTCTGCTGTCCCCAGTTTCTTTCAGAAAATGGAGGATTGGGCTGTATGGACGATCCTGTCCAACCAAAAGTCTTAGATGATGTGGTTAAACCTCTCTAAGAAGAACTGGACTGTCATTCAACCAAATGGTGTTGGAACAGTTTCTGCGCATTGAGGAACGAGTGAATGACTTCCCATGGGAGCTAGAAGACGTGTCATTACGGCTAGCGGCATGTGACCACTCTCAGACGGTAAATGATGCACTCGGCATAGAACAATATGTTCAAGTTCAAAATTGAAATTGTAGAATGGAGAAATTAAGAGCTCAATGTCAAAACTTGACCAATTGCTAAAAGAAGTGAGAAAGCGACTGAATCTTTTGACTCCGACTGAAATCCAGTTGGTCCTTTAACGGAATCATGTGTTACTTAGGGATATCACTAGCATGAATATGAAGATAGCTCAGAAGATTCTAACAATACCATGGAGATGGTCGGAACTTTGACGATCATGGTCATCAAGCTGGAGGAGCTTGACAACATGAACAAAGAAGAAGACTGCCCAATCAGACCTGTTGTGATTCGTTTATTAGGAGATGAAATAGACGCTGGATCTGAACCAAAGGCATCAAACCTGACAATGATAACCATTAAAGTCCCACCTATTGAAGCTTATGACCCCAAAGCGATCCATTGAAGTTATGGGATGGATGAAATAGACACTGCGATGAGGTCCAGACAATTTTATACCCCAAGGGACGGTGAATCTGAAAAAAGGAGGTATCAAAAAAAAGATGCAGAAAAGCTCATACCTATCATCAAAACCAATGAATTTGAGGTAATAGAACAATAGAAGAAGATGCCAGCTCAGATATCCTTATTGGATTTGTTTATCAACTCTGAGAAGCATAAGGACACTTTAATGAAAGTGTTGAACGAGGTACATGTCCTTGAAACCATCAACGAAGTACAACAGGAAGACTTTGTTGGTGTAATCCTCTTGAAGGACCAGTTATGTTTTTCTAATGAGGATTTCCCGATAAAAGGAAGAGGGCACAACAAGGCCTTATATGCCACTGCACATTGTCATGGGAAACGAGTAGCCCATGTGTTAATTGATAATGGATATGCTTTTAACATCTATCTTCCACCCACATTAAGAAGTTTGGGTATTATAGAAAAATGATTCGGACTTTCAAGGCAACTGTTAGAGCCTTCAACGGGATGAGAAAGATAATGGTGGGTGAGATTGAGTTTGACGTCTTCATTGGCCCAACAAATTTTCTATCGACTTCCAAGTGATGGATTTACCGAGCGCATTTGGAATTTTTGCTTGGAAGACCTTGGATCCACACTGCTTGAGCCATATCATCGAGCCTACATCAGAAGGTACGATTTGTGGTTGACATGAAAGTGATTGCCGTTCATGGAGAAGTTGTTCTCTTCGCCATCAGAGCAGCGCCATCCCCTATATTGAGCCAAAAATTAAGCAAGAGGTGAGTTATTATTCCCTAGATTTCGTGGGAGTAATTCAAAATCCTGCGGGGACAAAGTTGAGGGTCCCTTTCATCTCTGAATTTAGCCTTTTCCGGCAAAGATGCTACTGACATACGGATTCATTCCTAGAGAAGGTCTAGCCAAACATGGCCAAGGGATCCGTGCTACATTACAATTGAAGTCTAATGAGCACAAGATAGGCATAGGTTATCCTGCTAATCACGTTAATGGCTCTACCTTAAGGATATAAGGCCAAGGCCGATGAAAGAACCATGGACGCTAGAGAAACCAGAAGGATTCTTTCATTGGTTCTCATGTCTAGAAAGGCGGGTCAAGAATGTTCGGTAGTCCACTAAACGGATATTTCTACAGAAATTTTAAGTGGTTGGTGGAAGAAGAGATAACTCCCATGGTGGATCTAGACCTAACCATTCCCTTTCTCAAAGATGATTATGTTAATGTCATCATAGAGTGGCTTGGTGATGATGCCACTACCTCTGAGTAAAGAAACCTTTCCTTTGTTTGTAATATTGCGCTTAATTTCCTGCATTTGTTGATTTTTACATTATATTTCTATTGTTTGAGGTAGATGTAGGAAAACGCCTTTGGATCTCCGACCGTTGGTCCAAACAGCACATTCTATAATGCGGTCCATTTTGCATTCAATAAAACATCGACAATTTTATTACGGACATATGGAGCCACAAATCAGCCCGATGATAATTCTAGTCTTCCATATGTGAAGTTCGAGGCCTAATATGCCAAATGATTCTAGGTTTTCAAATGATATTTTGAGGAACAAGGATGTCCAAGGATATGATGACTAGTTCCGTCTGTAACTTTGTTCACTTTGAAATTTCTTTCAAAAATATTTCTAATTCTCATCCACGGCATCTTGATGTGAGATATGAACTAACCATGTCACGCCCCGCACCCCGGGCACGAGCACGCGAGCATCCCTGCAAGCAAACCAACAATAATCTCTCGGCGGTCCCAAGATCCACCAACTAGGAATCGAGAGATATAATAATTACATCACACATACGGAAGCGATACTCCAATAAATTCCCGTACAATATATATATAGATTAAGTGAGATCTGGATAGCATATATCATTCATACACCAAGGCGTACTGTTCATATAACCCGAATACTAAACCTGCTAAACAAAAAGGCGACAGGGTAAGTATATCAAAAGGAAACATCCACAAAATCCCTCAGGCTTTGGGTCAGTTCGCCAGTCAAGGTCGATCCACCAACTAGAGTATCTTAGGATGAGTTGCTGGAGTCGTCCATAACCTCTGCGTCCTCGGTCGGCTCATACTCGGAAAATGTCTCGGACGGAAGCTCTACTGAATCCTCCATAGTCGCCTCCTGCAACGGCTCAGCGAGGTTACCCTCGGACGCCTCCACGACTATGACCTCTTCCTGCTCTTGCTCCTCGATGAACTCCAAGGTCGGTATCCGCTCTGGTCCGTTCCTAGACCCTACCACCGACCCCTCAGGTAGCTCCTGCTCCGCCTCGGTCTGGCACCAATCGGGTATAACACCCTGTGGTACCTCATGGGGCTTCAGCGGCCCTGTCTGTGAGTCCCCCTCCTTCTTGAACCACACCTCGAACCTATGAGGCTTCCACTCAAGCTTATCCTCGTCGACCCATACGACGGTACACTTCTTTACATATACGTTCCCCTGCATAACCGGGAACTCATCATAGTACGTCGTCATCTCCTTTGGGTCCCCAAAACGAATTGACCACATAGTTATGACCTAGGATTTGTAAAGTAAAGGTTTCCCCAAAAGGGGTGAGATACACATCTTAGTAAGAAAAACCTAACCCTAGGTCAGGTTGACAGTCCACTCAAGTAGTCGCATCCCTCAACAAATCCATACTCATGAACACGTAGGCATATAATCATAATTCAATAAACAACCACATACAGAAGACAGGCACGCATTTATGATCTCGTGTCACACTTATATGCTCATGTACTCTTAGCCTGCCACTTCACCACATCCATCAACCACCGCCTGTCTCATTCTCTAGCTCGCGAACTAGTCGCCTCAGGCTCGGTCCGCGTAAACGCATTAGACCGTCATTGGTGACCCACGTAAACGCATCAGGTCTTGATGAATTCTCCAAGCAAAGCTCATCAACTCATACTCCGTTCCGCGAACATTTCGCATCAAGACTGTGGCTATCTCAACCCCGCGACTTCGTCGCATCAGGGCGCCACCTAACCATACTACACCCCGCGACCTCGTCGCATCAGGGTCTCGACCTCCCGCCCCGCGTCTCACACGCCTCAGGGTCGCCATGCCATACTCATGCCACATCACTTTGAATGCCATAAATTTCAATTCAATTTCACACTTACTAGCAAGCACGCATTCAAATGCATTTCATAAATTCCGTGGCATGCAAATCAATTTAAATGGCACACAGACATGGCAAACAATTCAGGCATAGGCAATGTCATACAATCATTCCTTAACGTCTCAGGACATATCAAGCTATCCCGTTTGGAAATTTTCTCATAAATCACTCCAATCGACCCTCGACTTACCCAATCGAGTTTAATCCCTCTAGTCTCGATTTAGGAATTTCCTTACCTTAGCTTGACAATACAAATCACTCCTCTTTGAGCTCTAAAGTTTCGGCCAACCCCAACTCCAAGGGTCAATTTGTCGCGCAACCTAGAATATTCAATCGATCCGTCAATTTTCAAGTCCAATTCCTCAATTCATCAATCCAAGGCATCCATAACTCGACTCTCAACACTTCATCACATCACAATCATCAATTTACAACTCAAAACCATCACCCAAGGCCTTCAACAGATTTGATTTGGCCCGGCATTGAACCAGTTCCATTCGGTTCTGTTCATGTCGGGTCCAACCGGTCATAATCTACTGTAAATCCATCAATTATACACTATCCTACCTCTTATAATGTCTACCTAAGGGTTTGGGAGGCTCACCGGTTGTTTGGAGTGGGTTGGTTGCCGGAAAGTCATCCGAAGTCGCCGGATCGCCTAGGATCAGAATACTAGCAGATTCTATCCAATATATACAAGGCCGGTTCGTGGTCAAAAACTTATCAAATAAATCTCCAATTTTTACCGCAGAATTCTATATGTGTCTACTGAGGCTCCACGAAATTTGAGCTCAAGACTCAAAGATTTCGGCCATGAAAAGGGGCTAGAACCGAACCTACCTCTGGCTGGTTCCTAATCTATCGGCTCTCGGGAGATTGCTTGCCCAGAGCTCCACAGTGCTCCAAACGGCCCGATTCTTGTTGGAGGACATCGGCAAGACGTGGATCTTCGTCTGGGTGATCGGCCGGTAGTAGATGGTGGCCGGAGATGGCGATTGTGGGCGGCGAATGGGGGCGCCGGGTCTGGTCGGGCGAGCGACAGAAGCTGGAGAGGAAGAAGAAGGTTGTCTCGGTGGCTTGAGGGGGGTGTTCTGGCCGAATGGAAGGGTGAGGAGAGAGAGAGAAGAGAGAGTTCAATTATATTCAACGCTTGGTCAAAGGTTTGATTGTTAGGTGAGCAAATAGTGTGACTTGACCATGCTCTCTAATCTCTTGACACTTGGCAATTGCTTTCCCCATGGAGATCCAATGGCCACCCTTTGTCCACCATTTTCGGCAGCCAAGGGAGGGCACAATGCCCATTTTTCCCTTCTTCAATTATAAAAGCAAAGTCCTAAGCTTGAGGGGCAAAACGGTCATTTTACCCCCGACGTTCCGAGCGTCATTTTTCTCGTTCCAAGATTATTCGATAGGGCGACGGCCAATCCAAATGACGTTAGAATTCTTGATTTTCCATTTCAAACTTTTCAGGACTTGTTTCTGATAGTTTTCTCTATTAGACGAGATTCTAGCCTATCCCGAACTGACGACGGCTTTTGCAGACATTACGCGTATCGACCCCGTGATTTTCATCACGTTTAGGGCTCGTCAATTCATGGCAACTTTGGTTATCATGTAATTGTGAGGGTTTATCACTAGTCCTTATGGTCTCGATCGTCACAGTTCGATTCAGGATAATTTTCCAAATCATACGCTGATTAAGCGGCATCACCCACGCTCCAGTCATACGACACTCGCATGGTAATCCTTAATCGTTCTTAGATTGGCTTTTTGGTGGTTCTAAATATCCCCTCGACAATCCTTATGGTCAAAGCGTCATTTCTTATCCGAGTTGCCTAGGTCCACGTACCTTGTCTCGCGTTAGTCTTTCCCCTTTGGTCAGCCTACTCAAATTGATCAGATTTGAGTGGAATACAACTGAAATACATCGCTTGATATGTATAAACTTCTCATTACAGAGTCTGAAACTGATTGGAAATTAGAATGTCACAAACCATTCACATGATACTTCAGGCATATCATCTTAAACATACATATCAGGTTGTTAGTATGCGACTCGGATCACCAGGGTGATTATTGTTATGATATCGAATACGATGACAATGAAGGTTATGCTACCATTCGAAGAGAATGGAATGCCTTTGAGGAACCTGTACCTCCTACTGCGGAAGAACCGGTAGTTGTTAATTTAGGAGATACTGAAAACATCAAGAAAGTGAAAATTGGAGGACACTTATCTCGAGTAAAGGTGCTCAGATTTACGAAATTACTCAAAGAGTACCAAGACATCTTTGCATCATCATATACAGATATGCCAGGTCTAGACGCTAGTATTGTGGAACATGCGTTACTTACTAATTCTAGTTTTAAGCCGGTAAAATAGGGAAGCAGACGAATGAAAGCTGAGTTATCAGACAAGATCAAAAAGGAGGTAATGAAACTTCTTAGAGTGGGTTTTATTGAAGCAATCCCATATTCAGACTGGATCGTGAATATAGTCCCGATCATGAAGAAAGATGGAAGGGTCCAAATCTACATGGACAGTCGAGGCCTAAACAGAGCGAACCCAAAAGATGATTTCCTGCTCCCCCATATCGACGTGCTGGCCGATAGAACAGCAGGATATGAATTGTTCTCATTCATGGATGGATTCTCGGGGTATAATCAAATCCCGATAAAGAAAGAGGATAGGGCTAAAACCTCGTTCACAACCCTGTGGGGGAATTTTTTTGATAAGATTATGCCTTTCAGATTGAAGAATGCAGGGGCGACATATCAGACATCTATGGTGACCTTATTCCATGACATGATCCACAAGGAGATCGAAATATATGTTGATGATATTATCGCCAAATCCAAAAAAGGACAAGATCACATTCAAGTCTTGAGAAAGTTATTTGAACAATTGCACAAATATAGATTGAGACTGAAGCCCAATAAAGGTATATTTAGGGCAAAATTTGGGAAGCTTCTCAGATTTATGGTCAGCAACAGGGCCGTAGAATTCGATCCCTCCAAAATTCAAGCTATCAATGACTTAGCAACTCCCTTAATAGTGAAAGAAGTGAGGATTCTTCTTGGGAGATTGAATTATATCACCAAATTTATTAGTCAGTTGTCTGATGTGGCTAAACCAATTTTTAAGTTGCTCAAGAAAAGCGGTAAGGTGATTTGGGATACTAAATGTAGTTAGGCTTTTCAAAAGATCAATGATTACCTGGCTACTCCACCAGTACTTGTGCCACCAATCCCAGGCCACCCTCTAACTTTGTATTTGACTGTCTATCAAGTGCCTTTGGAGTCCTCACTTGCTCAAACAAATCCGGTGGATGGCAAAGAAATGGCTATCTACGATCTGAGCAAGAAGTTTACACCATTTGAAATGAACTATGCTCTTGTCGAGAGAGCTTACATAGCAATGACATGGGTGCTTCGTAGATTGAGGCAGTATACCCTACATCACCATATTCAATTGGTAACAGAGAATGACCCAATCAAGTATCTCTTAGAGAAGCCAGCCCTGATTGGGAAATTGGCCAAATGGCAAGTGATTTTGTCATAATTTGAAATAGGAGTTCTCCCCAAAAATCGATAAAGGGGCGAGCAATAGCAGACTTGCTGGCAAAAAATTTCCAAAACAGAATGTCTCAAGAAGAGACAGAAATGGAAGATCAAATTCTAACATTGACAGAAGACAAGTGGGTCATGTATTTTGATGGTGCCGTCAATTTATCAAGAGCCGGTACTGGGGTAGTGTTAATATCCCTAGAAAGTTAGCATTATCCAATCACTGCGAAGCTGACATGTCTCTATACTAATAACAACTCAGAATATGAGGCGTGTGCTCTAGGCCTGCAGTTGGCCATCTCCATGAAAGTATAAAGGTTGCAGGTGTATGGAGATTCGATGCTTATTATTCTGTAGACATAGAGAGAATGAAGGACAAAGGATGCGAAACTCATTTCTTGTCATGAGTATTTAGAAGAACTGATCTTTCAATTTGAATAAGTATCATTCGAATATTTGCCAAAGGCTCAGAACCAATTTGCAGATGCATTAGCTACATTGGCCTTAATGTTACAAGTAGCTGATGGATTGGAAATGGAGCCATTAAGACTTGGCATAATCAAGAAACCAACTTACTGCATGATGATCAAGGATGAATTCATTAGAAAACCTTGGTATCATGACATTAAGAATTACCTCTTAAAAGGAGAGTTCCCTAAAGGATGTCAGACCGGAGATAGAAAATATATAGCTAAAGCAGCTACCAAATTTTTCCTCTGTAGGTAAACCTTATACAAAAGGTCATTTGACTTAGTACTATTGAGATGTATAGACGCAAAGATGCAAATACCCTCATGAAAGAGATCGACAAAGGTATATGTGGGCTACACATGAATAACCATCTCCTCGCAAAAACGATCATGCGGCTTGGTTATTATTGGATGACCATCGAATCAGATTATAGCCAACATATTAGGTCATGTCACCAATGTCAAGTATATAGTGATAAGATTAATGCACCCTCAAATGAGCTTCATCAAATGTCTGAAGCTTGGCCCTTTTCTATGTAAGGGATTGACATGATAAGGCCAATTAATCTAGCAGTTTCAAATGGTCACCGCTTCATTCTAGTAGTGATCGTCTATTTTACGAAATGGATAGAAGTCAGTTCCTACGCAAATTTACTGCAAAGAGCGTAGCAAAATTTATAAAGAGAGATATAATTTCTCGATATGGTACTCCTCAGGCAATTGTCACGGATAATGAGTCCAGTTTTAACAATAAGATTATCAATGATATGCTAGGTCACTTTGGTATTTGACATCTTAACTCATCTCCTTACCGCCCACAAATGAATAAGGCAATGGAAGCGGCAAATAAAAACATTAAGAGGATTTTGGCTAAGACAACTGAAAATTTCAGGGATTGGCATGAGAGGCTACCCTTCGCCTTAATGGCATATTGAACCTCGATCCAGACTTCAACTGGGGCAACGCCTTATTCCCTAGCATATGGGATGGAAGTCGTCCTGCCCGTGGAAATAGAGATTCCGTCCTTGAGGATATTATCATAGATTAAACTTTATGAAGTAGAATGGATTAAACACAGTTAAGAGTAGTTGAACCTGACTGACGAAAGGCGTCTTAAGGCAATCTATTATGGTTAGAGTTACTAGAAGAGGGTAGCCAAGTCATTTAACCGGAAGGTCAAACCCAAAGTTTTTAAAGTGGATGACCTAGTGATAAGGAAGACTCTACCAAATGCTGCTCACTCTAGAGGCAAGTTCACTCTGAATTATGAGGGTCCTTATGTTGTCAAAAAAGTCCTTATGGGAGGAGCTTTAATTCTTGTAAACTCTAAAGGAGAGGAATTGGGATATCCTATAAATTCTGACGCAGTGAAGAAGTATTATCCCCGAAATGAAATCAAATGTTGATTTGACTTTCTCCGAAATGATCCAAGTCGCTATAGTGGTCATTGCATTGCATATCATGCATCCATACGCACATAGCATGCATTGTGTCTTATAGGGTTTGAAGAGGCTAAACTCTAGCGAAACTCGTTCAAATACAACTGAGGGTAGAATGGTCCCAATGCATGAAAACATGTGATATGTATCTGTTTCATCACTCGTTAATATACTCTTCACTCATCGAAGTTTTTAATCTCTTTGTCTATGAACGATAAGTGGAGACCTAGAATAATGAAAGGTTATTGAAGAATTTCCCTTCATCTTTTGAAGATAGAGAGGAACATGAATACCGGTAGATTCAGAGAATATCGAATTTTGGAAGCTGAATTCCTTGTTGATTGTGCTCATTGTATACATGTTAGAACCAGAGGTTATCCAAATAGGATTAAAACATGCATGATGCGTCTTAAATCCCCGGTAGGGTAAAATGTTTGGAGGAAAGCAATATAATATTTCCAAACAAGAGTTTTTTAAACTGTCTAAAAAGATGTTTCCTCAGATAAGAGGCAAGCCTGACCACAAACATGTCCTACACGCACTCAAGAGATGGGATGAGTGTAAGGATAGGAAAGCCTGGACCTACGGATGTAAGAGTCATTCGCATCAGTTAGATGGATTGAAAAGACGGAGGCGTTTGTTCTCTACCTGAAACACTACAGGTAATCGTTGACAACCCCTTTGAGCGGTGGTTTTCATTCTTTAACCCTATCAAGAACTGCTCTACATTGGGGTCATGCAGAGGTAAGTCCGGTAACATCAGGAGGAAAATAGTTAGAAATTTTCTTGCTTGGACTAACATCAATATTTATATGTTGGTATACATTAATTCAAGTGCCATAGGATGACAAAGAGACATTCATTTCTCTATCCTATACACTTTTACCCATTGCGTAGCCAATTTGAGCCTACATATTCATTTCATAATCCCCTGTTGGTGATCATTGCACAGCCCAAGGCGAAAGCAGCAAAGACACCTATGGACAGAAGAGTTCAAGAAGTAGGAGTTACAAGAGAATTCCAAGCCAAAATGTTTAGACATGGTAAGATTCGAGTTGCAAATCTTACATGATCATCAAAGATCCTGGTTCCAAAAGAGAACGGAAAAAGCGTGATTGAAAGGGAGAAAACGTCAAATCCCTGTACATTAAGAAAAGACAAGGCATCTCACAAGAGCAGGACTGACCCTCATCAAAATGCTAAAAAATCATGAAGTTGATTTTGCAAACATCTAGAGATTACTGGATATCTTGGTTCCCCACAAGGTCTACAGTAACAAAGAATACTTTGAAGTTATTTAGCAAAAGGGTACTCTTCAATTGGGCCACAACCAACTAGCAAAGGCAAGAAGACAAATAATGTCCATCAAAGATTGGATTTGTTCTCCTAGAACTAAAGACACGCTTTCAAAAATGCATAATATTCATTAGAAGACTAAAGATGTTCTTCGAAGAATCACCAATACGGGATAGAACAGGTGACCAATCGACAATGATCACCAACTTCAAACCCTTCGCTATTCTGGGCAAAAAATAAGCCTTTTTCGATCCCCAATTCTACCAATATTACAACCTTTGATAATCTTTTCCGACTAAGACACTTGGGTTAATGTATACCTTAGCTCGAAGAGGTATAAGCAAGACTATTTCTTTCTCATTTTGCAGGGTTCTTGACTTGTAAACCTGGAGCATGTAGCGAAAACTTCCATTCAAAAGACTTGACTTGAAGAATGAGTCTTCTTTCGGAAATCATGACCAAACCTATATTACGGTCCCGTGGAAGACCTCCAAATCGATCAAAATGTATACACTGTGAATGGCCCTGAAACCTAGGTACAAGTTTGTAGGAAATTTGAGTGTTTTCTTTATAAAAGACCAATGCCAAAGAATTGGTGAAAAGCCCTCTTTGATAAAATTACTCTAGCAAGATGTTTTAAATGAACTCCTTTAAAAATTTCAAATTGTTCGATCCAAGGTTTCCTTACAAGGAATTTTTTATCACATTTACATGTTGCAAGATGTTTTGGATAACCACCAACATTTTAATCCATTTTGCATGATTGCATTTATAGCTATAAAGCTTGATCAGTCTGTTAACTATCATCACCTCAAGATTACTGACGTTTTCTTAATGAGGAAAGAAATTTCAGGTTTAAACTTCTATAGGACTCATGGCAGCCCCAAGTCCCTAAAGGATGCCTTGCTCTGCAATGGAGAGCTTCCAAGCTTATTTTTCAGTAGGATCCTTGGTAGCCCCAAATCTCAAGAAATCATTTTTATGAAACGTTTCGCAAGTTTAAGCTTTTTGCAGGATACCTGGAGTCCCTAGATCTCCGAGTGTCACCTCCCATGTCGAAAGGAATTCTTAGATTCAATTTTCTATTAGATTTCAAGTAACCCCTAAATCCCAGAAGAATATAATTAACAAAAGTTTTGTAGGTTTGAGCTTTCTGCAGGATACCTAGAGTCTCCAGATCTCAAAATGTCACCTCCCATGTCGAAAGGACGATTTTTGGATTCAATTTTCTATGAGATTTTAGGTAACCCATAAATACCAGAAGAATCTATTAAACAGAAGTTTTATAGGTTTGAGCTTTCTGTAAAATACCTAGAGTCCCGAGATCTCATAACGACACCTCCCATGTCGAAAAGAAAATTATCATATTCAGTTTTATTCGATATTTCAGGCAACCCCTAAATCCTAGAAGGATCTAGTTAATAGAAGTTTTACAGGTTTGAGCTTTCTGCAGGGTATCTGGAGTCCTCAGATTCCAAAATGACACCTTACATGTCAAGAAGACAGCCTTCAGATTCGGATTTATGTAGGATTTTAGGTAACCCCTAAATCTCAAAATAGTCTATCTGGTAAACCTAATAATTAGGTATACCCCTTTCTATGAACCCATAGCAAGTCTTCGAAGCTAAGACGAACCATTCCCTTAGGTGAAGTCGTTCGATAGGTGAGCCTTTTTCCCGGACTGATCCATTGACGGATCGAGTTCATGGTAAGTCTTCAAAGGTAAGACGAACCATACCCCTTGGTAAGCCTTATAGAAGGCGAACCTTAGGCAAATCCCAAAGAACGGATGCGTTATCCTTAGATTCTTGTCAGATACAAATCCCATTATGGTTTGGCCTACCATACAGACTAAAGCTTAATGGCCCTAGGATACTCAGGATACGAGCACCTAAGTATTCACTTGAACCCAATAGATATTACGTATGCACACGAGCATCAGGTAGGTGAGTAGTTGGTAAGTCTTTCTACTCTTTCTCTCTCATCTCGTCTAGAATAAAATAAGCAGAGCGTTCACCAGCAAGATAAGAATGATTGAATGGCAGGATTCATTTTTCTTTTCCCCAGTCGAGTGGGTCTAGACTGAGGTGTCACCTGTCTTTGAGTGAAACCTCTCATGAGATTCCTTTCAAAGAGGGGTAACTATTGACACCTGATTTTAGATTAGTTTTTTCCGATTTATTTTTGGAAAATTCATGAAAAATTCATAAAAAGTAAAAAAAAATTAAAATCAACCTTGGTGGCCTTGGCCAAGCTCAAGGAACCATTTTTGACCAAAACATAAGTTTTCATATTTTTTGCATTTTTTAGTATTTTCGAAAAAAGGGAAATGCATGAAAAATCATGAAAAATACCATTTGAGGTCACAAAAATATATAAAATTAGTTAATATTTTTATTTTAATTCCTTTCTCATTTGGACCCCGTAAAAAGTCAAAAGTCAAGTTCAATTTTATGCGTTCCTTTGTTACACATATAGTTAAACTTAGTTAAAAAAGATCAATTGAGTCTTTTAATTTGCAATTTCAGCATTTTAAGAGTCTTGTCATTCAATTTGATTATCCTATAGTTGCAATTTAGTCCAATTGTTTGCTTAGATTGTATGATTTGGGTAAAATTACACATTTTATTGCAATTTAATTGTTGAAATTGGTAGAATTAAAATTACTTTTAATTCAAGGACTTACCTCATAAATTGGAATCACTGCCCAATGTTTTTCACCATTATGAATCGATTCGCGTGGTGAATTTGGTGCAATTTGACTGTTTGAGCCCTCAATTTCACAATTTCTCGAATTGCAATTAAAAATAAATTTGGGATTTTCATATAAATTGACAAAAACTTTTGGGCAAAACCACATTTTTAGAAAATATTCATCCCTTAAATTCGATTTTGAGGCTTAATTGCGAAATTCCCCACGAATTATGATTAATTTTGGGAAAAATCAAGTTGAACCGGATCTGACCGGTCCGACCTGTCGAACCAGTCCAAATAGTGTCGTTTTCAACTTCAGGTCTCTCATGCGAGTGAACAGTTCCCCAAGCTGATTTTGATCATCAAATTAAAGGCCAATACGCAGATAATTGGATGAGCAATGGTGGGCATATTGTTGTCCTCACCCTTCCCTGTCGATCGACATCGGCGGCACCATTTGACGTTGCCAGAGTAGAGAGTAATTGGCCAGTCAATCTCACGGGACCTACAAAATTCAATGAAATCAAACTCAGCTCAAATCCGTGCCAAATTCTCATGAAATTGAACTTCTCGGAGAACCAAACGAAGCTAGATGGAATACCCATCATCCCCGATGCCATTTGAACCTAAAAGCACGTGGTCTCACGTGCAATTCAAGTCAGTGAAGCTCCCCCTATCGGGGGAAAAATCGAAGGCTGTCTAGAATGGGAGGCTCTCATTCTGTTCGAGGAATAACAAAATATATATATATATATATATATAGAGAGAGAGAGAGAGCTCACCTTCCATCGCCATTGTCGAAGGTTTGAACTCGAATTGGTGAAGCACCGGTTAGGCTTTGCGAGGCCAAACCGAAGCTCCTGAGTGTTACCAAAAGGTCGCCCCACCTCCAAGGAAGCGATCGCCACCAGTCTCGCCTTTGTAGACATCGAGAACGGGTAGTTTTCTCTCTTGAACTTCCAACTGTGCATCAATGGCGGATAACGCATTTCACCATCATTGTTTGAGTTTCAGTGTGCGTTTTACTCCCTGAACTACTCTGACCATCATCGCGTCTTCATTTTGCATAGATTTTGCCTGAACACTTCGAATCGAGTCTCCAAACTCAACCTCCATTGCCGAACACTGTTCAATGTCGCCTAGCCAAATCTAGGCCGTACGAGCTCAATCGGAGCTCAAGGTAAGTCTTCTAAGCTTCCTCTCGAGCCTTTCTGTGATTGAATTAACCTGTTTCTGTATGAATCGTGTGATCAAACTTCCATGGCCATACTCATCATTTTGCATGCTGTTTGTGATTCAGTGGATGAAATGCTTTGATTATTAGATATGTTAAATTAAAGAGCAAGACGGGTCGAACTGCACTAGTTTCATGTCAATCGGCCTAGGTTTAGTCGTCGATCAACGCCGGAGAAGTCTCGACTGTCCATTCCGTCAGGGTCGAGAGGTTGAAGACGAAACTGACATGGCTGGTCAAAGAGTCAACGTCCTAGGTGTCAGTCTGTTATTGGTCCACGTATTTGCCCAGTCAACACGACATTAGGGTATGTTATTCGAATAAGCAGATCAGATAGTTTAGATAAATCGAGTCTAATGATTAGTAGTCGTTCAATTAGTAATTATAAATATTAGAAAATAGGTTTATAATCAAAAATCAAAAAATAAAAATAAAAACGGTGCCGTTTAGGTTAGTAGTTGAGCGGCGTCGTGTAGGTTAGTGAGAATGGACGATCTAGATCTAGTTTGATACCTAATCGTGACCATTAGTTTTAGTATATAGATTGGACGGTTGAGGATGAGTCTTCATTTAATCTACACCTTCGATTTCGGTAAGTAGATCCTAAAGCCGTGGGATGGCCATGTGGCTCAATAAGAATCGTCGGATTAAACAATAATTAAGAAAAAAAAACGGAACGACATTGTTCTGGGACCGGTCTCGACGCGGGTTCGGGTCTGGGCCGAGTATTCGGTCTGCATGGATCAGGCTGACCCAGTCCGAATGATATTTTTCTTTTAAAAAGAGAAAAAAAATTCAAAAGAAACAAGTCGAAAAATTTCTAGAAAATTCTAAAAAAACCCTAGAAAATCCAAAAAAAAAAAATTGAACAAAATTGTAGAAAATTCCTAAACACTCCAAAAACCCCCAAAAATTGAGGAATGACTACAGACAACTAGTCAATCCTATTTTTGGGATTTCTTATCCGTTTTTCCTGAAAATAACGATTTTGTGCTTTAGGGGAAATTCAACTCTGTTTTGTATATGAGATAGGTCGAAAACGCCAAGGTTAAGATTAGCGTCACTCTTTGAGTTTTCAAATCTCATTATTTTTCTGAAATGAAGATTCTACCCCTCAAAGGGTAAATCATTTTTCCTATTCCAATGAGTCATGAAAATCACTCAAAGTTAGGATTTGGGTCTAGTGCATGACTAATCCTTCTATTTGGGATTTTCATTTCTTGCCATCTTCTGAAATGACGATTTTACCCCTCAAAGGGTAAGTCATTTCCTAAATTTCAAATTTTTTTTTGAAAATTACCGAAAAATAGGAAATGGATCAAGTTGACGATTTTGCCCCTCAGGGCAAATCTTGTAAAATCACTCATGAGCCGTGATTGACACTCCTCTAAGCCAATAAGGCTTTATTAGGGATGCCGTGCTGTATTCACGTGATTTCTCCGCATGTCTTGGATCCTTCATTTTTTCACCTTCTTTTATTAATTGTGAGTGCTATGGTAGTCACTCTTATATGCAAGAACTCCTAGATTTAGAGTTCATACCTCACGCACCTGCATAAAATCTTAGGGTTAGATAAATCAGTCAACTTAAGTATCGAAAGGGCGTCAACTCTGATAGATAGCGTGACTAAATCCCCGATCCCACTTCTTTGATTTTTGCAGAATTGAATAGAAGCTCCCGGCTATTCGATAGGATTTCTAATCGCACCCTCCACGAAATGATTGGTGGTGACTTCTTGGCATGTACACGCATTAAATGTTACTAGACTACACTAAATGTCGACTACGTATACCTTTATTGCGACTTGGGTAACATCCTTTGGGAGAGGCCCGTGTTCGACCAGATGGGACGGCCTATTAACCCTCGCCACTCGAGATCCGCTCGAGAGGGTCGCGACATCGGGGCTAAGGCCAGGGATCGTGATCGGGGACCGGGGTCAGGGCCCTGAACTAAGACTAGGGACCGAGGTCGGGACCGCGAAAGGGAACCAGGATTGGGGACCGAGGCTGGGTGCCGGGACCAGGACTTGGGACCGGGGCCAGGACTGCAACCAGGCCCGATCGAGATCGCAACCATGCCGGGGACCGCGACCGGAGCCAGGACCGGGACCTGGACTGAAGCTTGGACTGGGACCTGGAACTCGGCCCTCGGCCCCTGGCAAGGTCCCGGCCCCGGCACCAGGCCCGGTCGTATCCCCTGCCCCGATCTCGTCCTCATTCCCAGTTTCGACCCCAGCTCCCAGCCCCGACCCAGCCTCGGCCTCCAACCCGACCCCGGTCGCCAGCCTGGATTTTGGTTGTCGGCCCTAGCACAGTTGCGGTCCCGATGCCTAGTCCCGGTACCCAGCCTCGATCGCGGTCCCTGGCCCCAATTCGAGTCCCTTGCCCCGATCCCGGTCCTGGCCCCGGTCCCTATTCATGCCTCTACCTTTGCCCCGATCTCGATCCCGGCGTCGGCCTCTGCCTCGGTCCCGATCGTCGACCCTGCCCCAAACGCAGACCTCGGTCCCAGACTGAGACCGGGGCCTCAACCAGAGTCAAGGCCTGTGATCGGCGACCGTGACCTTGTGCAACTTATGGAATGAAGCTGCCCTTATGGGTCGAAAATGGGTCCAATTTGGGTGGAAAATAGGTTTAAGTGTAGACCAACTATTGACCCATTTAATTTTACTTCAACCTGTTGGACCTATTTTTGGTGAGTCCTTTAAAAATTAATGACCCATACTTGACCTGTTTTATACAAAATATGGGTCAAATATGGATCTATGACCCATTTTTGACAGCTCTACTTTGACCCAAAAGATATTCGAAATTGGGCCAAAATTATTGCTAAACTTAGTAGTTGGCATCTGATTCCAATAGTGCGCAACGAATTTTAAAATTGCACATCGACCAAACCGTAGCTCCAAATTGATTTTTGTAAATTCTCACGGTTCACAACACACCCTTGAGCTTTTTACAACGTGATTTCACAGTTCTAAAACCTCTAAAATCAATCCAGCAACTCAGAATTCAACAAAGTTCGGAATTACAGCTTTGATAACTCATACTCTACAATTAAGGAAGCAAGGTTTGGAATTTTTACCAGGCGCTTCAAAAGGACATTGATTTGCTGTGTCGAGGTGTCCGTCGGGGCGCCGCTTGCTGAATCAAGACCTTTCCCTTCTCTTTCTCGGTTTCTTTCTTCTTATTCTTCTTCATTTTTTCTGATCCTTCTTTCTCTCTTCGCTTCGCTTCTTGTTTTCTATTTCATTGCACCAGCTACGATAATGAGACATTTAGGCTGAAAAATTGAATTTATGTGCTTCAGAAAGAAAGTTGGGCTTAATCATGTGGATGGATTTTAATTTATAATAACTTTTGTTTTAGAGGCCCATTTCTTCAAGAACTATTAAAAGAGAAATATTCAGAAACAGTGACTTTTCGACCAAAAAAAAAGAAAAGAAACAGTGACTGTATTTTTTGAAAAGGAAATCGAGAAATAAAAAAAATGAGAAGGAAACGACGAATTTATAACAGTGTTAATAAATACAACATTTCCTATTAAAGCGTTGCATTATACCGTTTCATAAGACAATCTGTAAAATTCGGATGGAAAAATTACGAGTTTTAAATTTATTTATACTTAAAATTTATTACATCTGAAAAGAAATTACGTTAGGTAGAAATTATAAGTTCCAAATAATAAAAAAACTAGAAAATAATCACCATCCTATCTTTTTTTTTTATGACCGAGGTATCCGGGCTAGCTTGCGCGTAACCACCCTATCTTTTTTTTTTTTGATAACTCAGGGAACCCCCGCACAGCCGATAGCTTGGGAGTAAACCCTGGGGGTGACACGTGCTAGCCACCACACACGTGCCACCGGTTAAGTCACCCTGCGGCGCCCGGGAACCACCCTATCTTTTCTATGTGGAACAAGTCACTTTTTAAGTTTGTAACCACCACTCATATTTTTTTTTTATATGAGACACCACACATTTTTTTTTATTGTTTTACAAACAAACTATAAGCAATCCCTTACTTTGTTTGTAAAACAAAATATATAACTATCAACGCACCTCTTAGGGCAAAGGCCCTCACCAGCGGCCAAGGCAGGCCTCGTACAGATTTGGCGTCCTTACCACTGGCTATGGGCATGGGAGCCCTCATCCAAATCTAGTTGGGGCTTTCACCCCTTACCAACGGCCAGTGAGGGACACAATGAAAAAGAAAATAATAATAAAGTAAAAAGTGAAAAATAAATGATTTAATTTTCTTAAATAAAATAAAATTGTCCACATTAACGTTGATCATACTACGAAAGACTACCAGCATCCTTGTTAGTAATTTCCAATCAATAGGATTCAATTGGAAAATTATCAAAGGGGTAGAACTAAATTAGCCAAATTAAAAAGTTTTAGACTAAAATATCTAAAATACAATAAATTTAGGACTTTTTTTTATGTTATTGTTGTTGTCATTTCGCCCTTTAACATCAAATTTCAAACTAAAAGTTAACAACAATCAAATTACCAAATTAAGAGTACCAAGTGAATCAATCTAACTTAGTCCTAAAGCATCTCTTACCTTGAACAAATATTTGTACAACTCAAAACATTTACCACATTCATGGGAAAAGAAAAAAGATTAACAGCTCTCAATCTTTTATAGAAACTAATTGAATGAAAGAGAATAAAGTCCACAAATTTATGCTGTACCCTCTTGAAAGGTGAAATTAGAACCTTCAACGGCACAAATGAGGAATCTTTGATTTTACCTCAATGATATGAAAATTGAAACAAATGCACCTAAAAGCGATATCTGCATCTTTTATTATTCTTTTCGTGGAAGTCCATAGACGTCCCCTGTCACGCCGCGCACCCCGGGCACGAGTGCGCGATTCCCTGCAAGCATAAACTCTCTCTTGCTCTCCCAGGATTCACATAGGTCGAGAAATGAACCATATTGATAGCAAGCGGAAGCAATAATAAACAAACTCCTCCGTACAATAATAAAAATGGACCAGGGTAACGAGAACGCCAGTAATATTCATAACCTCCTATCCTGTTCATACAAAAGCGCTGACAAGCTAAACTAACTAATCAGCAGGGGTGATAGAGTCAATACAAAAGCGGATCATCACATCTCCCAAAGAAACAGGCATCGAGGTCATCATCAAAACATCAAACCAGAAGGACAGAGACTCCTAAGTCGAGCTACTAGAATCATTAGTCTCCTCAGCATCCTCAAATGGCTCATACTCCGAGAGAGCCTCAGAGCAAACCTCCACGGTGTCCTCGAGTGTCTCGTCAGCTGACGGCTCCACCTGGTCGTCCTCGGTAGCCTCGATCTCGATGATGTCGTCAGTGTCCTCCAGGGTCGGGGTCCTCTCAGGAACATTCCTCGAGCCGGCTATAGACCCCTTAGCCTCCACCGAGTCTTGAGCGGGATGACACCAGCTAGGGATTACCCCGTGGGGTACCTCAGTGGGCTTCAATGGCCCCGTAGAAACATCCCCTACATTTCTAAACAAGGCCTCGTACCTATGAGACTTCCAATTGTTGCCACCCTCATCGACCCAAACTACGGTACATTTCCTAACATACATCGTCCCCTGTCCGTCCGGGAACTCGTCAAAATACACCGACATCTCTTTCGGATCGCCAAACCTGATTGGCCACATTCTCACGATCTAGGATCTGAAAAATAGGGTCCCACAACGGGGTGAGATTTACATCTCAATAAGGTAGGTCCTAACCCTAGGTTAGGCTGACCGTACACTCAAGCAAATGCAATCAAGGGCAAGCGTACATGCAATCACATGAAACATTCAACAGTCATTATATAACATGCGGATAAAACGGGTATCAGGCATGCAATCTTGGCACCATACCACATCACTGGAATCAAACACACATTGCCATTCCAAATCACACTTTTCACCCTTCCAGTCCTCCTCATTTTATCGTCTGCGTTTAAAACGCCTCAGGCTTGGTCCGCATAAATACGTCTCAAACCATCACATTGACAAACTCGCGTAAACGCATCAGGTTTTCAATTTCACTCCAGGCCTACATCGACAAATTTCAAACTCCGTTCCGCGTTTCAACGCATCAGGACATTGACTATTTCAACCACGCGTCTCGTACGCCTCTGGGTGTCATTCAATTCAAACCCTACGCCTCAGCGCCTCAGCATATCAATTCACACAACCCCGCGTCTCGTACGCCTCAGGGTGTCACACATTTCTCAGACATGCCACATGCTCATTTCAATTCAAATCACATGCTCAATTTCAAACTTATACAACGAGCAACACATCAATGGCATGCAAGGCAATTAAATTCGACATTCAAATGCGATAATTATTCCATGACATAAGCGTTGTCAAGCACTCAAGCCATTGATATCTCTCCAAGGCGCACAATAGATAATCATCCCATAAGCCTCCAAGAATCAATCTAATTCACACTCGATTTGCCCAATCGAGTCCAACCTTCCTATCCAAGGTTTAGAAACCCCTTACCTCAAGCTTAACTCAACAAAAATCTCTTCCCAAGCACTCCAAGGATTCGGTACAATTAGCCTAAGAACAAGTCAATCGCGCAACCTAAGGAAATTCATTCAATCGTCAATTTTTCTTGCTTAATTCGCCAATCCATGAAACATAAACCTCATTGACATGTTCATCGACACCTAGCATGTCTCAATGATGAATTTGAGACTCAATTCCAACACCAACAGCCTCCCACAGATTCGGTATGCACAGAACCGAAACAGGGCATTTTTGGTTCTATGCATATCTCAATCAATCAGCCCTTAAACTAACTTAAATCCTCAATTTATCTACTAATCTACTTGTTAATATGTAGTTCTAGGGTTTGGGGAGCATCACCAAAAATTTGAAGCCAAGGCGACGCCGGAAAGTCCTTGAATGGCGCCAGTTCCTCCAACTCCTCCGACGGTCAATTTTCTACCCTTCAAACACAAGACCCATTTGGGGTTAAAACTCTATCAAATTCACCCAAATTTTTTACCACAGCTCAGTCTATGTGTCCTCTAAATGTGCACAAAATTTGACTGCAAAATTCAAAGGATTCGGGGTCTTACGGAGCCTAAACAGTGGCTTACCTCCAGCTGTGACGATTTTCGTCAACTTCCGGGAGAATGGCTGGCCGGAGGTCCTCAAGTGGTCAAATGCCGTGATTCTACTTGGAGAATGTCGATAAGAGGATGAGGAAGGGGTTGGTGGTCGGCTCGGGTCCAGGCGGTGGCCGGAGGTGGCGGTCGGAGGGAGCGAACGGACGGTCAGCGATTGGTCAGCTGGAGCTCCTTGGTGAAGAAGAAGAGAAGAAGAAGAAGAAGAAGAAGAAGAAGATCGGCAGACTTGGGGGGTGTTCGGCCAAAGAGAGAGAGAATGAGGTATATACTCAATTTCAAGAATCAACTATGTTTGAATGGTAGGTTAAAAGTGGGCCTATCAACATCAAGGCTTAATCCTTTGACACTTGTCCATGTGTCAATCAATGCTTCATCCAATAGCTCTCAATTTATCGAATTTTCGGTAGCTATAATGGGACTTCAATGACCAAAATGCCTTTGTCCAATTATAAATGCAAGGCTAAGGCTTGAGGGGCAAAATGGTAATTTTATCCCCGACGTCCGGAACGTCATTTTTCTAATTTCAATTTTCTTCGATAAGGCGACGACCAATCCAATTATAATGTTGGAATTCTTGATTCTCCATTTTCTAATTTCGAGACTCGTTTCTGAATCATTTCTCTATCAAACGTGGTTCCAACCTATCTCGAACTAACGGCCGGCTTTTGTAGATGTTACGCGTATCGACCCTGTGATTCATATCACAATTAGGGCTCATCAATTCATGGCGACTTTGGTTGTCATGTAATTATGAGGGTCTAGCACTAGTTCCGACGGTCTCGATCGTCACTATTCGATTTAGGAAAATTTTACAAATTATATGTGACATTTTGATTTCCCAGTCATTTTCAGACCCATTAATGAGAAGTCTATCTAGCGATGTGTTTCAGTCATATCTCGCTCGAATCTGATCAATTTGAGTAGACTGACCAAAAGAGAAAGGCTAACGCGAGACAAGGTACGTGGACCTAGGGAACTCGAATGGGAAATGGCGCTTTGACCATAAGGATTGTTGAGGGGACATTTAGAACCACAAAAGGCCGATCTAAGAATGAGTAAGGAATGCATTGCTAGCGTTATACGATTGGAGCGCGGGTGATGCCGCCTAACCATCGTATAATTTGCAAAATTTTCCTAAATCGAACGTTGACGATCGAGACCATAGGAACTAGTGACAGACCCTCACAATTACATGACAACCAAAGTCGCTATGAATTGACGAGCCCTAAATGTGATATGAATCACAGGGTCGATACGCGTAATGTCTGCAAAAGCCGCCCGTCGGTTCGGGATAGGCTGGAGCCACGTCTGATAGAGAAAACGATTAGAAACGAGTCTTGAAAATTAAAAATGGAGAATCAAGAATTCCAACGTCATGATTGGATTGGCCATCGCCTTATCGAAGAATATTGGAATGAGAAAAACGACGTTCCGGACGTCGGGGATAAAATTACCATTTTGCCCCTCAAGCCCTAACCTTACTAATGTAATTGGACGAGGGCATTTTGGTCTTTAATTCACCCCCAAGGCTGCCAAAAATGAGAGAAGATCTTGGCCATTAGATTGGCTTGATTGACACATTGGACATGTGTCAATGGATTAGCCCTTGAGTGGACATTTCTACTTTTCCCCAACTACCATTCAACTCATTGACTTTTGAAAGTTGAATATAGCCTTTTCTCTCTCTCTTGGCCGGCCATCTTCTCCATTTTCGCCGCGAGTCTTCTTCTTCTTTTTCTTCTTCTTCTTCTTCTTCTTCCCTTTGCTGAATTGCTGCTCGCCCGACCGATTTTGCCCCTTCTGTTCACTCGCTCTGACAACCCTCTCCGATGACTTCTAGCCGTCGAGCCGACCATTCACACTTTGCTCGACCTCTTGCCAACATCCTCGAAGTGGAAACAATTCGTTTGACCCACTGAAGAGCTCCGGCCAGCCGATCTCCCGCGAGTCGATGGAAATCGTCGCAACTAGAGGTAAGCTACATTTCTGGCCTCTTAGGACCCCGAAACTTTGGAGTTTTTCAACCAAATTTTGTGGAGATCTAGGGGACTCATAGAGTGATCTGTGCTAAAAATTTGGGGTTAATTTGATGGAGTTTTGACCCCAAATGGGCCTTGTGTTTGAAGGGCCAGAACTGCCGGTTTGAGGACTAAGGAAAACCGGTGATATTCAAGGAGTTTCCGGCGACGACTCGGCCTCAAATCTTTGGTGAGCTTCCCAAACCCTTAGATCTACATGTTAGCAAGTAGGTTAGTGAATAAATGATGGATTTGAGGCAGTTTAAGGGCTGGATAATTGCGATATACACAGAACCGAAAATAGCCCGATTCGGTTCTGTGCATACCGCTTTTGGGAGGGCTGTTGATGGTTGGATTTGAGTCTCAAATTCATCAATGATACATGCTAGGATGTTGGGAGATATGCCATTAAGGTTTGTGGTCCATGGATTGGTGATTGGGCAAGAGAAATTGACGGTTGAATGAAATTTCAATAGGTTGCACGGCTGAATTATTCTTGGGCTGCTTGGACCGAGTTCTTGAGGTGCTTGGGAGAAGGATTTTGTGACATTAAGCTTGAAGTAAGGGAACCCTAAACCTATGATAGGAATATTGAACTCAATTGGGTGAGTCGGGTGAATTTTTGGATGATCCTTGAAGGGTTTTTAATGTGATTGTTCTTTGTGCGTCTTAGGACGGTATAGAGGATTTGAATGCGTGTCAATGTTTGTGTTTTGAAATGACTACCATGTGTGAATGTCAATTGATCGTTTTGCATGCCATAAGTGTATGATTTGTGCTTGAGTTGCACATTGCATTATGTGTGTGAATTGAATTGAAACTTTGGCATGGTGAATACCCTGAGGCGTATGAGACGCGGGGTGGTGTGAGGAATACCCTGAGGCGCTAAGGTGCGGGTTTGGAGTTGTTTGGCACCCTGATGCGTATGAGACGCGGGGTTGAGAATGACATAGTCTTGATGCGTTGAAACGCGGGATGGAGTTTTGATATGTCGACACTGGCCTAGAGTAATATTGAAACCTGATGCGTTTACGTGGACCGAACCTGAGGAGTTCTAAACGCGGGCATGAGAATGAGGCAGTCTGAATGGTGGAAGTGGTGATGTGGCATGGCGATTTGTGCATGATCATCTGGATGTGTTATGATGCCATGACTGCATGCCTAACATCTGTGTGTTGTATCGATAATTGAATGCCTCGCATGTCTATTTGTGTGAAATGCTAGTATTTATGACTGCCTGAGTGGACTGTCGGCCTAACCTAGGGTTATGATCCACCTTACTAAGATGTAAATCTCACCCCGTTGCGGGACCCCCTTTTTACAGATCCTAGGTCCTGAGGATGTGACCTATCAGATTTGGAGACCCCAAAGAGATACCTGTTTCCTTTGATGGCTGATAGACCTCTTTGTATTACCCCGTGTCCCTACTAGAGCTAGTTGCTATGCTCTTGTATGAACTTTCGGATATTATGTATTATGGTATTCTCGCTATCCAGGTCCCACTTTATATTTGTACGGAGGAGTTATTATATTGTCACTTCCACGTGTTTATATATAACACGTATCTTGACTTATGTGCGGATCCTGGGACATCGAGAGATATCTTCGTTTGCTTACAGGGAGTCGCGTGCTCGGGGTCGAGGCGTGGGGCGCGACGTTATACATTGGTTAAGCGGCATCACCCGCGCTCCAATCATATAACGCTAGCAATGCATTCCCTAATCGTTCTTAGATCGACCTTTTTATGGCTCTAAACATCCCCTCGACAATCCTTAATGTCAAAGTGTCATTTCCTATTCTAGTTCCCTAGGTCCACGTAGCTTGTCTCGCGTTAGCCTTTTCCTTTTGGTCAGTCAACTCGAGATTGATCAGATCCGAGCGAGATACGACTGAAATACATGTTAGATACTTTCTCATTAATGAGTCCCGAAATGACAGGAAAATCAGAATGTCACATCCTCTTAATTGGAGCGTACTTATGTTATCAAAAATGGGATGAGATTGTATCTACTTCTTTGGGAGAATTACCAAACAATGTCCTGAACATATTATAATCGCACCAATTCAATCTTATAATTTTTTTTTTTATGTTAGAACCCCGTCATATTTTGACGGCTGAATACCACTAACGACGAGCTTGAGATATGATTGAAGCTTTTTTCAAATCTTAAATTTTCGTTGGCCAACGACCAAAATACTAAGTCCTATTTCCGCACAAGATGTCACTTTTTGTTTTATTGAGAAACTTCTCCAATAGAGAAAAAAATTCCTCAACTCATTCAAGTTACATTGTTGCTTGTCAATCATTTTCAAGCTCACCGTTGTTGACTATGATGCCAAAGGGAGCGAAATTTTCTTGAAATTAACCGCCAGACAATAATATAGCAATTATTGACCACTCGATAGATAGATTTTCAGGTGGCACCTAGCTAGTGATCATGACCGCTTCAGTCTCACTTGCTTTATATATTTGCTCATAGTCACTCTAATTCATACTGGATGCACAATCTGTTTAAATTAGTAAATATGCTAAGGATAAATTTTATGTCAATTAATGTGAGGTTGCCCTTAGTAAGGGCGATCGATTCTCAGTCCAGTCTAGTCCCACTATTGATCGAGTAACAAAATGATAGGTATGGTCTGGTTCTAATCAATGAACCGTTCACATTTTTTTTATGTTATATCATTACAAATTTTTCTTGTTAACAACATATTCACCAGACCACCTCTCTTTAATTGTATCGTATTGTCGCTAAACCTAAAAATCATACTAAGCATCTTAAGCAATCTACGTTGACAAAGAACAAAAAATTGTAGCACAATTAAGCCTAAGGAAATTCAATTGCTACTGTCTTGCTGCACTACAAAAAAACATGGCTTTTGCCACCAAACATTTGCGAAAAAAATATTTAGTTGCAAATTTGCGACGAACTTTGCAACGAAAAATAGTTTCGTCACAAATTGCGACAAACTTAGGGACGAAAAAAATTTCATTGCTAATTTACGACGAAACTAATAATTCGTCGCAAATTTAGCGACGAATAACTATCTCATCGCAAATTTACATATAAAATCGCATGTATTTACAGCGAAAACAAACTTTCATTGCAAAATTTGCCACAGACTAGTATTCGTGGCCAAATTTGCAACGAAAAACCAATTTTGTGGCAATTGTTGCGATAGAAAATCATTTCTTCGCAACCACTTAGTACCCTAAGAATTCAAATAAATAAAAATTTGCAACGAAAATACAATGTCATTGCAACTTTTGCAACGAAAACGTAATTTCGTGGCCACTTTTGCGACGGAAAAGATTTCGTCGCAACAATCGCAATGCCTTAAGAATTAAAATAAATAAATATTTGGAACAAACAAAAATTTTTGTTGCAATATATCCGACGAAATAGTTTTTTTTGCAAATTTAGAAACGAAAACATACTTTTGTGGCAATATTTGCGATGAAGTTGTTTTCATTGCAGATTTTAGCAACGAAAACATGGTTGCATTGCAAAAATGTGCAACGAAAAATGATGTCGTTGCAACACAATATTTGCCACGAAAAGTGTGTTTCGTTGCTAAATTTTCCACGATTTATTTTTCGTGGTAAATTTAGCAACTAATACGAATTTTAGTTGCAAATTTTACAACGAAAAATGATTTCGTCGCAACTCACGCAGTATTCCATCGTAAATTTGTGCAACGAAAATGTTGGTTCGTTGCAAAATTTGCAACGAATACGTTTTTGTTGCAAAGTAGCAACGAAAAAACACTTTCGTGGCAAATTTGCGACGGAGAACATCTTCTTCGCAACCAATGCAGTGTGCCCTAAGAATTAAAATTAATAAATTTTTGCAATGAAAACAATATTTCGTTGCAAGTTTGCCACGAATTAAATTCGTGGCTAAACACCATCGACACTTTTTCGTTGCTAAGGTCAGTTTTTTGTCGCGATTGTCGTCGCAAATTCGTGGCTGATTAAGTTTCCCCCCTTTAAAATCTCGTGACCTTTTCTATGTGTTGCACTCTTGTATCTCTCTGTCTGCAGTCCGCACTCTTGTCTTTCGGCCGCTCTCTTCATTTTGCCTCCTGTCTTCTCCCTTCTCCATTTTCATTTGTGTCTTATGGTAATTTTAGAATAAATTATTGTTTATTTCATCATTTTCTCCCATCAAATGCCATAAGTTTCATGAATCTTAAGTAATTTTTGTTTTTCTTATTTTAGGTACATGTCCATTTGGAGATTTCGCAATTCAAGTGAAACTTGTGATTTTCATCAAACAGATCACTTTCTCGTACAAAATATTCCGTCTAATACTTCGGTAAGCCTTATTGACATTGTAACTTTTTTTTAAATTTCGAAGTAAAGTAGATCTTATAAGTCAAGGTGTTTGTATTGTAATGTAAAATTAGTGATAATATTTGTAATTTTTTTTCGCAAAAATGTTAAAATAGGGTGGCGGACTCGTAGTGAATACGGGGAGAAAAGTACACGTTCGTCGCAAATTTAGTGATAAAAATTGGATTCCATCACAAATTTTTGCAAAGACAATATTATTTCGTCGCACATTTTGCCACGAATTAAATTTCATGGCAAACATAGCAACGAAAACACAACTTCGTGGCAAAGTTTATGACGAAAAACAATTTCGTCGCAACGCACTCAGTTCTCTAATAATTAAAACAAATAAACTTGTCCAACGAAATGGAGAATTTCATCGCAACATTTGTGACGAAGTTGTTTTCATTGCAAATTTAGCAACAACAAATTTTTTTCATGAAAAATTTTGCGACGAAAACTATTTTTGTCGCTACCAATTCATTACTCTAATAATAAAATAAATAAAGTTTTCCAACGAAAAGAATAACGTCGTCGCAAACTTTGCAACGAAAAATAAAAGTTCGTGGCAAATTTACCATGGAAAGCATCTTCGTCGCAACCAATTTAGTGCCCTACGAATTAAAATAAATAATATTTGCAACGGAAACAACATTTCGTGGAAAATTTGCCATGAAAATTTTTTCGTTGCAAAAGTCGTGGCAATGTTTGTGGCAAATTTCCTTTCAAATTTTACTAGTTTTATTTTGTCAAAAATTTAGTGGCCGATTGTATTTTAATTTTTAGAATTTTTTGATTTTAATTAAGAATATTAAATAGTGGATACGGTATTTTGATATTTTAATATTTTTTTTAATTTTGATATAGACATAATGGAAGGAGAGAGGGCTTGGATGTATAATAGGAACTTACCTGACCGTCGAGGATTGACCGATGAGTTTCGTATTGGGTTGGAACAGTTTTTGGACTTTGCTAGTGGTAAAATTGAGTTGATGGATGGAAATAAGTTTAGATGTCCGTGTAAAAAGTGCAATAATAATAAAATTCTCGAGTGTGACATAGTTAGAGAAAATCTTTGTAGATTTGGGTTCACTCCGAACTATTATAATTGAACTTGCCTTGGTGAACAATTTATATATGATGAAGGATAAGGAACAAGTGCTCAAATTTTAGTTGCGGAGAAATGTAGTCATTATAATCAATTGAACTCATATCAGAGGATGGTGATTGATGCAGCCAGTCATAATTTTGCTTCAGAATTGAATTATGCAAGTACTAATTTTGCTCCCACATTTGAACAAGTGGGTACTAGCTACGCATCACAAATGGAAAAGGTAGGAGGCGCAGGATTTGATGAGAATGTTCACAACGAAACTTTACATCTAATCAATTTTCTGAAGTATTGAAAGCAGTAGATGAACCTTTATGGGCAGGTTTGAAAACCACACTAAGTTTTCAGTGACAGCAAGACTGTTAAACATCAAGGCAAAGAATAATGTGTCAGAGAATTGCTTTAACTCTTTTGTTGATGTAGTGCAGGAAGCAATGCCTCGCGATAATATCATGCCAAGTAATTTTTATGACATGAAGAAGCTAATGGATACCTTAGGTCTTCCAGTCATAAGGATTGATGTATGTAGTATGGGTTGTATGTTATATTGGGGGGATGATGAAAGCACCGAATCTTGTAAATTCTGTGGCCAATCGAGATACAAAATTAGCAGGAGGCAGTGTCATTATCAGAAGGATAGACCGCGTAAGCAATTGTTTTATCTGCCCTTAATCCCCAGATTGCAAAGGATTTATGCGTCTAAAGCCACTACCAAACACATGACTTGGCATGCAAACCATGAAACCAAGGAGGGTCTGATGTGTCATCCTTCGTATGCAGAAGCATGGAAATATTTTGATAGAACATATCTTGAGTTTGCGATGGAGCCTCGAAACATCAGGTTAGGTCTTTATGCTGATGGATTTGCTCCATTTGGAAAATCAAGAAAAAATTATTCATGTTGGCCAGTTATCATAACTCCATACAATCTGCCACCTGGTATGAGCGAGAAGACACCTTATATGTTTTTGACATTGATCGTGCCTGGCCCACAAAATCCGAAAATAATTGATAGATGCTTATATGCAACCATTGATTGCGGAGTTACGATAACTGTGGGATGAAGGTGTTCCTACGTATGATGTTTCCACTAATCAAACATTTGTAATGAAGGCTACATGTGACATTCTGAATTTCCTGCCATTTTGAGGCTGTTGAATGAGAATGTATCTTCGATGTATTTCAGTCTTGTCTTGTCACGCCTCGAATTTGTTGAGCACGCGAACATCCCTGCAAACAAACAACACATCTCTCGTGGTCCCAAGATCCACAATCAAGTCGAGAAATAATACATATATACGTCTAGCATGCGGAAGCGATACTCAATAAATCCCTGTACAAATATAAGTTAAGTGGGACCTAGATAGCATAACAATTGTCATATATCATAACATAAGGTTCGTACAAATGCCGGCTACTACAATCCGCTAACAAACTGGGCGACGAGGTAGTACACAAAAAGAGTCCCTCATGACATCCAAAAGAACAGGGTCGGGTCGCCTCCAAAAGCTCAGGTCAACAAACTGGGGTCCTATGATGAACTACTGGAATCCTCGGTATCCTCGGCATCCTCCGTCGGCACGTACTCGGAGAAGGTCTCGGATGGGACCTCGATGGAATCCTCCATGGTCGCCTCATGAGACGACTCCGCAAGGTCCTCCTCGGTCGCCTTCAGGACGATGACCTCATCCTTCTCCACGGTGAAGTCCAGTGTCGAGGTCTTCTTTGGCCCGTTCCTAGAACCAACTACGGACCCCTCTGGTAACTCCTACTCCCCAACAGTCTAACACCAAGTAGGGATAACACCCTAGGGTATCTCGTGGGGCTTCAGCGGTCCAATCTGCTCATCCCCGACCCTCTTAAACCATGCCTCGAACCTATGAGGCTTCCAGTCATGGCTACCCTCGTCGACCCATACAACCGTGCATTTCCTCACATACACATTCCCCTTACTATCCGGGAACTCATCAAAATACGCCGTCATCTCCTTGGGATCCTCAAAACGTATAGGCCACATATCTAAGGCCTAGGATCTGTAAAAATAAGGGTCCCCAAAGGGTGAGATACTCATCTCAATAAAAGAATCCTAACCCTAGGTCAGGTCGACAGTCCACTCAGGTAGTCGTACACCCCAATCATTCAAAACTCATAAATACATAGGCATATCAGGCACAAATCAATGAAACAACAACATATATATGACAGACATGCAATGTTGACCTCATGTCATACTCAGATGATCATGCACACCCGTCCTGCCACTTCACCACATCCACAAATCTCCGCCTACCTCAATCTCTAGCCCGCAATTAGATCACATCAGGCTCGGTCTGTGTAAACACATCAAGTCCCGATGAATCTCCAAGCCAATGTCATTATCTCATACCTCCGTCCAGCGAATAGTTCGCATCAGGACCGTGGCCATCTCAACCACGCGATCTTATCGCATCAGGGCGCCACACAACATCAACTTCACCCCGCGATCTCGTTGCACCAGGGTATCCATCTCCCGTCCCGCGTCTCATACACCTCAGGGCCTTGGCATGTCATGCTCATGCCATCATTTTAATTCAATTTCACAGATCAACAACAGGTGCAACTCATGCACAGTTCGAATACTCATGGCATGCAAGGCAATCAAGTGAAACACATACATGGCGGATAATTCAAGCATAAACAATAACATACATAACCCTCCTATAGCCACTTAGGGCATACCAAGAACTACCCCATTGGACAATCTTCATAAATCGATCAATTCAACCTCCGACTCACCTAATTGAGTCCAATCTCCCCATCCTAAGCTTAGAATTCCCTTACCTTGCGTTTGATAACACCAAATTCGCTTCTTGGGTCCTCAAAGTTTCGGCCTCCTAGGGTTCAAGGTCGAACTCGCCGAGCAACCTAGGAATTTCAATCAATTCGTCAACTTTCCATATTCAATTCCTCAATCCATGAACCATAATCATCCATAACCCAATTCCCATCATCTTAAGATGTCTTAATCGTCAATTTAAGTCTCAAAATTCAACCATCATCAGCCCAATAGATTCGGTTTGCCCGGAACCGAATCGGTCCTCCTCGGTTCCGTGCAAACCGAACACAACCGGTCCTCAATCTACTCCTAAATCCATCATTTAATCCTCATCCTACCTCTTAACATATCTATCTAAGGGTTTAGGGGTCTCACCGAAGATTTGAAGTCGATTGGTCGCCGAAAACTAGTCGAACGTTGCCGGTTCACCCAAGGTCAGAATTTGGCAGTTTCTATGCAAGGTTTACAAGATCGGTTCATGGTTAAAACTTCATCAAATTGAACCCCAATTTTTATACAGATTCATACACATGTCTACTTGATCTCCACTAAATTTGGCCTCAAAACTCCAACAATTCAGCCTTGAAAAGGGTTAGAAACCGGACCTACCTCAAGTTGAGCTCGATTCTGTCGGCTCTTGGGAAAATCCTTGGTCAGGACTCCTCGGTGCTCCAAATGGCTCGATTCTTATTCGAGGATGTTGGAAAGACGTAAATCTACTTTGGTGTAGTTGGTCAGCGGTAAGATGGTGGCCGTAAGTTACCGGCGATGGCGCCGAATAAAGACGGCAGATCTGGTCTGCGGGCGGCAGATTGAAGAGGAAAGGAGGAGATGGTTTTCGGTGTTCTTGGGGTTTAATGGCCGGTCAATTGAAGAGGAGAGAGAGTGAAATTGATATATATCCAAGACTTGGTCAATGGTTTGAATGTTAGGTTTGGCATAGTGGACATGACTTCTCTTTAAGGCATCTAATGACACTTGTCCCTCGAGTCATTCAAGGTGATCCAATGGCCCTCATCTCTTCTTGAATTTCGGCAGACTTGAGGGGGGTTTAATGACCAAAGTTGCCTTCTTCAAATGCTTGGGTAAGGTTCTAAGTTTGAGGGGCAAAAGGGTAATTTTACCCCCGACGTTCTGAACGTCGTTTTTCTCGTTCCATAATCCTTTAATAGGGCGACGGCCAATCCGTATAACGTTGGAATTCTTGATTTTCCATTTCAAATCTTTCAAGACTCGTTTTTGATGGTTTCCTCTATCAAACGTGGTTCCAGCCTATCTCGAACCGACAGGTGGCTTTTGCGGACTTTACGCGTATCGACCCTGTGATTCTTATCTCATTTAGGGCTCGTCAATTCGTGACGGCTTTGGTTGTCATGTAATTGTGAGGATTTATCACTAGTCCCGAGACCCCTTTGGTCTCGATCGTCACTGTCCGATTCATGAAAATTTTACAAATCATACATTGGTTAAGCGGCATCACCCGCGCTCCAATCGTATGACACTCGCAAGGCATTCCCTAATCGTTCTTGGATCGGCTTTTTTGTGGTTCTAAATATCCCCTCGACAATCCTTATGGTTAAAGCGTCATTTCTTATCCGAATTTTCCAGGTCCACGTACTATGTCTCGCGTTAGCCTTTCCCTTTTAGTCAGCCTACTCGAATTGATCAGATTCGAGCGAGATATTACTGAAATACATCTCTAGATTCATTTGTCATTAATGAGTCTGAAATTGACTGGAAATCAGAATGTCACAACTCTTTCCCCCTTACAAAAATTTCATCCCCGAAATTTACATTACACTTACTCACTCAAATAAATGGGGGTGCTGTCGCCTCATCGTCTCTTCATTCTCCCACGTGGCACCTTTAGTTCCATGGTGCTCCCATATTACCTTGATCAGTGGAATCTTCTTATTCCTAAGGATTTACTCCTTCGGTCTTCGATCCTTATTGGCTTCTCCACGTAAGACACTTTGTCGACCACTTCTATGGTTTCGTAATCCAGCATATGGGTCGGGTCTGGTTCATACTTTCGTAGCATCGACACATGAAACACATTATGCACTTGGGATAGATTGGGCGGCAGGGCAAGCCTGTATGCTAAAGTTCCAATCCGCTCCAGTATCTCAAATGGGCCTACATATCTTGGGCTCAGCTTTCCTTTCTTTCCAAATCGCGACAGTCCTCTCATTGGTGACACCTTGAGGAAGACGTGATCGCCCACTTGAAATTCCAAGGGCTTGGGCCGTTTATCTGCATAGCTCTTCTGACGACTTTATGCCGTCATCAGTCTATCCCGAATTATTTTCGCTGCCTCCACCAATTGCTCTACCAGTTCTGGGCTCGTGATACTTCTTTCTCCTACCTCATCCCAACAAATCGGGGTTCTGCAGGCTCTACCATCGAGTGCTTCGAATGGTGCCATCTGTATACTCTGTTGGTAACTATTATTGTAAGCAAACTCTACTAGGTGTAACTGCTCTTCCCATCCACCCTTTAAAATCAATGACGCATGCTCGCAGCATATCCTCCAGCGTCTGTATTGTCCTCTCTGACTGTCTGTCCGTCTGTGGATGGTAGGTTGTACTAAACTACAATCGAGTGCCCATGGCTTCTTGCAGACTTTTCCAGAAGTTTGCCGTGAACTTAGGATCTCTATCCGAAGTGATCGTAATTGGCACTCCATGCAACGTCACTATCTGCCTCATGTACAGCTCCGCATACCTATCCATAGCGAAGTCCTTTGGCACAGGAATGAAGTGGGCGGACTTGGTCTATCTGTCCACGACTACCCAAATAGAGTCGTGACCTCTTTGGCTCCTTGGGAGTCCCATTACATAATCCATGGTTATATGCTCTCACTTTCATTCCGAAATCTCCAGCGGCTGTAATAGTCCTCCAGGCTTACAGTGCTGCGCTTTCACTTGCTGGCATGTCAAATATTTAGCCACGTATTTTGCTACGTCCACCTTCATTCCGTTCCACTAATAATGTTGTCGCAAATTCTGGTACATCTTTGTACTTCCAAGGTGGACACTATAGTTGCTCCTATGAGCCTTTGATAAAATTCTTTCCCTGAGTCCTTCATCCTTTGGCACACACCCTAGGGTATCTCCTGCTCCCCAGTAGTCTGACACCAAGCAGGGATAATACCCTAGGGTATCTCGTGGGGCTTCAGCAGCCCAATCTGCTCATCCCCGACCCTCTTAAATCATGCCTTGAACCTATGAGGCTTCCGGTTAGGGCTACCCTCCTCGACCCATACAACCGTGCATTTCCTTACATACTCGTTCCCCTGACTATCCGGGAACTCATCAAAATACGTCGTCATCTCCTTGGAATCCCCAAAATGTATAGGCCACATATCTAAGGCCTAGGATCTATAAAAATAAGGGTCCCCAAAGGGGTGAGATACTCATCTCAGTAAAAGAATCCTAACCTTAGGTCAGGTCAATAGTCCACTTAGGTAGTCATATATCCCAATCATTCCAAACTCATAAACATATAGGAATATCAGACACAAATCAATGAAACAACAACATACATATGACAGGCATGCAATGTTAACCTCATGTCACACTCAGATGATCATGCACACCCGTCCTGCCACATCACCACATCCACCAATCTCTGTCTGGCTCAATCTTTAGCCCCCGATTAGATCACACCAGGCTCAGTCCGCGTAAACGCATCAAACCGTCATCGGCAACCCGCGTAAACACATCAGGCCCCGATGAATCTCTAGGCCAATGTCATTATCTCATACCTCCGTCCCGCGAATAGTTAGCATCAGGACTGTGGCCATCTCAACCCCGCGATCTCGTTGCATCAGGGCGGCACACAACATCAACTCCACCCCGCGATCTCGTCGCATTAGGGTATCCATTTCCCACCCCGCGTCTTATACGCCTCAGGGCCTTGGCATGTCATGCTCATGCCATCATTTTAATTCAATTTCACAGATCAAACAACAGGTGCAACTCATGCACAGTTCGAATACCCATGGCATGCAAGGCAATCAAGTGACACACATACATGGCGGATAATTCAAGCATAAACAATAACATACATAACCCTCCTATAGCCACTTAGGGCATACCAAGAACTACCCCTTTGGACAATCTTCATAAATCGATCAATTCAACCTCCGACTCACCCAATTGAGTCCAATGTCCCTATCCTAAGCTTAGAATTCCCTTACCTTGCGTTTGATAACACCAAATTCGCTTCTTGGGTCCTCAAAGTTTCGGTCTCCTAGGATTCAAGGTCGAACTCGCCGAACAACCTAGGAATTTCAACCAATTCGTCAACTTTCCATATCCAATTCCTCAATCCATGAACCATAATCATCCATAACCCAACTCCCATCATCTTAACATATCTTAATCATCAATTTGAGTCTCAAAATTCAACCATCATCAGCCCAACAGATTAAGTTTGCCCAGAACCGAATCGATCCTCCTCGGTTCTGTGCAAATCGAACACAACTGGTCCTCAATCTACTCCTAAATCCATCATTTAATCCTCATCCTACCTCTTAACATGTCTATCTAAGGGTTTAGGGGTCTCACCGAAGATTTGAAGTCCATTGGTTGCCGAAAACTCGTCGAACGTCGCCGGTTCACCCATGGTCAGAATCTGGCAGTTTCTATGCATGGTTTACAGGACCGGTTCATGGTCAAAACTTCATCAAATTGAACCACAATTTTTATCACAGATTCATACACATTTCTACTTGATCTCCACCAAATTTGGGCTCAAAACTCCAACAATTCAGCCTTCAAAAGGGTTAGAAGAAGGACCTACCTCAAGTTGAGCTCGATTTTATCGGCTCTTGGGAAAATCCTTGGTCGGGACTCCTCGGTGCTCCAAATGGCTCGATTCTGGCTCGAGGATGTCGGAAAGACGTAAATCTACATTGGTGTGGTTGGCTGACGGTCAGATGGTGGCCGAAAGTGACCGGCGACGCCGCCGAACAGAGATGGCAGATCTGGTCGTCGAGCGGCAGATTGAAGAGGAAAGGAGGAGATGGTTTTCGGTGGTCTTGGGGTTTAATGGCCGGTCAATTAAAGAGGAGAGAGAGTGAAATTGCTATATATCCAAGACTTGGTCAATGGTTTGAATGTTAGGTTTGACATAGTGGACATGACTTCTCTTTAAGGCATCTAATGACACTTGTCCCTCAAGTCATTCAAGGTGATCCAATGGCCCTCATCTCTTCTTGAATTTCGGCAGCCTTGAGGGGTATTTAATGACCAAAATGCCCTTCTTCAAATGCTTGGGTAAGGTTCTAAGTTCGTGGGGCAAAAGGGTAATTTTACCCCCGACGTTCTGAACGTCGTTTTTCTCATTCCAGAATCCTTTGATAGGGCGACGGCCAATCCGAATAACGTTGGAATTCTTGATTTTCCATTTTAAATCTTTCAAGACTCGTTTATGATGGTTTCCTCTATCAGACGTGGTTTCAGCCTATCTCCAACCGACTGGTAGCTTTTGCGAACTTTACGCGCATCGACCCTGTAATTCTCATCACATTTAGGCTCGTCAATTCGTGATGGCTTTGGTTGTCATGTAATTGTAAGGGTTTATAACTAGTCCCTTTGGTCTTGATCGTCACTGTCCGATTCAGGAAAATTTTGCAAATCATACATTGGTTGAGCGGCATCATCTGCGCTCCAATCGTTTGACATTCGCAAGGCATTCCCTAATCGTTCTTGGATTGGCCTTTTTGTGGTTCTAAATATCCCCTCACAATCCTTATGGTCAAAGCGCCATTTCTTATCCGAATTTCCTAGGTCCACATGCCATGTCTCGCGTTAGCCTTTCCCTTTTGGTCAGCCTACTCGAATTGATCAGATTCGAGTGAGATATTACTGAAATACATCTCTAGGTTCATTTCTCATTAATGAGTCTAAAATTGAGTGAAAATTAGAATGTCACATGTCTCGCTCAGATCTGATCAATCTCAAGTAAACTGACTAAAAAGGGAAAGGCTAACACAAGACAAGGTACGTGGACCAAGGAAACTCAAAAAAGGAAATGACACTTTGACCACAAGGATTGTCGAGGAAACATTTAGAGCCAATAAGGCCGATCAAATAATGATTAATGAATACAATGCTAGCGTTATACGGTTGGGTCGCGTGTGATGCCACTTAATTAATGTATAATTTGCAAATTTTCCTAATTCGAACTATGGCGAAAGAAACCATCGGAACTAGCGATGAACCCTCGCAATTACATGACAACCAAAGCTATCATAAATTGAGTTTTCCTCAGCGTGATGAGAATCACAGAGTCGATACGCGTAACATCTGCAAAAGCCTCTCGTTAGTTTGAGACAAATTGGAGTTATGATCGACAGACGAATGATAATAAAATGGAAGCTCAAAAGTGGCAATTTGAAATAGAGAATTCCAATTCCAAACAAGAATTTGATGACGTCTCGTTAAATGTTAATTTCGAAATGGAAAAGTGAAGTTTGGACTGAAAGTGAAAAATTACCATTTTGCCCCTTGACCATTTGATTTGCCTTAAGAATGCAAGAAGTTCAAAATGGTCATTTTCTTCTCCATTATAGGGCTGTCGAAATTTTTGTGTATGAGTCAAAGAAATTCAAGGCCAAGAAGTGCATTATTGGATTATGCCACATGTCAAGCAATGAAGACCCCAAACATTTATTACCCAACTAATCAAGTCTAACCAATTTTAAGCCAATAATTTGTGTGGAATAACTTGCCAAAGACCCTTATCATTCGTGTATACCATCCCCCTCATTCCCCTTGCATTTTTTCTCTCAATTTTGGCTTCCACCGAAAACTACCCCAGAAGACAGAATTCTGCCCTGCTGTTCGGTCAGGTCGTTGGCCCTCTCCCGGCCCCGCTTGGCCGTGTTCTAACCACAAAGAGCAAGCTTGACGTGTCCTTAATAAGTTCCAAGTGATAGATTGAGGTTTCGTTGAACGGTTTTTCCCGACTAGCCCTTAGACCAAAATCGGACGGAAATCACGCAAGCTGAGGTAAGGTCTTCGTTCCACCTCTTAGAGATTCCGACTGGCCTCAAATTTTTTAGGAGACCTTCATAACATCTAGTACTAAGGTTGTATGGTCTGTGGCTGCAAGTTTGATGGTGTAAATTAGATTTTTATGGCTGATTATGGGTGATACAAATTTGGACAGATTCTGACCTTAAGGAAACTAGGCTGTTCCAAGGTCCTTGGAGTGTGGTTTCGCTTCAAATCTCTTGGTGAACTTTCTAAACATGTAAATTAAGGTCTTAGTATATTTATTGTGTAAAGAGTTAGGCTTGGGATTGAAGTATGGCTCGATTAAACGGTTAGAACCCAAAATCGATTCTGTTTTGAGGATAATTACATGCTGGCCGTTTCTGTTGGGGAGTTGATTGAGGAATATTTGGACTTCAATTGACTTATAATGTCTGGTATGATATAATGTGAGGTGTCAATGGGAAGTGTGAGATGTGGATTGAGATTTAAAAGTGATTTATGGCAAAATTGGTGCATGAATCTCTAGGTTGTGACTTGCTATGAATATAACCATGTGAACTGAGGGCATTAATGGTTCGAACTGAACATTCCAAGGATTTTTTATCCAAGATTGGTAAATCTTTATAGGTTAACGAAGGATTCTTGGAGAGTTTATACTTGTGGCCTTGAGGAGATTCACATTGTGTGACATTGTGATCAAGGTAAGTGATTCCTAAACCTTTACCTTAATGCTAGGATACTGCTGGATGAGTTATTGAATGAATTGAATGAATGGTGAAGTTTATGAATTAAATTGTGCGTGTTGTGATGGCATTGTGAATTCAAAGAGGAAAATGTGGAGGATACCGATTAGCCTGTGGCCCAGGTGGTATCGGAGGGTGGTGAACTTGAACGAGAATGAGAATGCCAATTGACTTGTGGCCTCGGATGGCGTTGAATGGCTGTAAGCCTTGAGAGTACCGATTGGCCTGTGGACCCAGCGATACATGAACATCGATTGGCCTGTGGCCCCGGTGATGTCAGCTGGCAGAGGTGGCAGAGAAACATGTTGTGGCTGAGAGCCTGTTACGCCCCGAACCTGTCAGGCACACAAAATCCCACCAGGGCCGTCTTGTCTTTCGGTGGTACCCAGGATCCGTCGGCCAACAATTAATAACTCTTAAATGATACAAACATGCGGAAGCGATGAAACTTCTCCATTCAATTCAATCTTAAGATGACTCAGGACATAGGGTACGTCTTCTTATAAACACCGACTACAGGTTCAGAGGATACAACTCTAACTTCAAGGTAACATGAAATCTCTAAATTCACCAAAGTATAAATCCATTTCATATAATTACTTCTTTAAACACCGATCATTGACAAGCTCAGATTTTCATCGCCTGGGACCTGAAAAAGTTAATCCCACGACGGGGTGAGATATTAATCTCAGTAAGGTGGGTCCTAACTCGAGGTTAGGTTGCCCGTCCACTCAGGCAATTACAATCACAAACAATTCATACAAAATCCCAAGAGGCATTCAACTATCACGAAATAACACATGAAAAACAAGCATGCACTCCAGGCATCTTGTCACGTCATTTAGTCTAAGCATGCATAAACAAGCCATGTTACGCCTTCCGCCCTTTCCTGCCTCTTCACTTTCATGCCCGCGTTTAGAACGCCTCAGGCTCGGTCCGCGTAAACGCATCAAACCGTCTCATTAACAAACCAGCGTAAACGCATTAGGTTTTAAATGTCACTCCAGGCCTGTGTCGACATATCACAACTCCGTCCCGCATTTCAACGCATCAGGACTATGGCCTTCTCAATCCCGCGTCACATACGCCTCAGGTTGCCATTCAATTCAAACCCTACGCCTCAGCGCCTCAGGGCATTCAGCCACACAACCTCGCGTCTCATACGCCTCACGGTATCACGACATCTCAGACATGCCATAAATTCATTTCATTTCATAGCACACGTTTGAATGCACTCATGCGACGAACGACACATCCATGGCATGCGAGACAATTAAATTGACACAAATGCAACAACCAATTCATGACACAAGAATTATCATTCAATCATGTCCTCAATAGCTTTCTAGGACATACATTGGACAACCACATTATAGTCTCCAAGAACCGATCAATTCTCACACGAATCACCCAATCGAGTCCAATCTTCCTATCAAAGGCTTAGAATCCCCTTACCTCAAGCTTATTGCAATACAATTATTCTCCCAAGCACCTCAAGGGTTCGGTCCAAATAGTCCAAGGACAACTCAACCGCGTAACCTAATGAAATTCATCCGATCGTCAATTTTTCTTGCTCAATTAGCCAATCCATGGGACGTAAACCTTATTGACATGTTCATCAACATCCTAGCATGTCTCAATGATGAATTTGAGACTCAATTCCAACACCAATGGTCCCCAACAGAACTGGTATGCACAGAACCGAAGCGAGCATTTTCGGTTCTATGTATACCCCAACTAATCAGCCCTTAAACTATTTCAAATCCTCAATTTATTCACTAATCTACTTGCTAACATGCAGTTCTAAGGGTTGGGGAGCCTATCCAAAAATTTGGAGCCAAGGCAATGCCGGAAAGTCCTTGAATGGCGCTAGTTCCTTCGGGTCCTCCAACGGTCAGTTTTTGCCCTTCAAACACAAGACCCATTTGGGGTCAAAACTCCATCAAATTCCTCCAAAATTTTTACCACAGTTTATCTAACTTTAATACTATAAGTGTAGAAGACCTCACCGAATATTTGAACCAATTTGAAGTCCGGAAGACCTCGGAACAGGTCTTTCCCTAGAACCGGTCAGAATCTGACCTCACCTGACCTTTGTCCACTCAGATCAAGCTATGGGAAGATCTATAGGGTCAAATTGAGCTTATAATTTGTCTATGGAAATATAAGATAATAAACTTTCATTTGACGATAGTTTTACCTCGATCCGGTATCGAACGAAGAAGATATGATCGGAATAGTGGGACTGTCGGGACTGGTCGGCTGGGAGCTCTCGGATTCAAAACTGACCAGCTTGACCTTTGCTCCTTCAAACGGCTCTACGGGACAAACGGCTGAGTGGATTTGGACCCATAATACCTTGTTGGAACGGAAAGATGATAAGCTTTCTAATGGTAGGTGGTACACCTTAATCCGATGACGGACGAAGAAGTTATGGCCGGAACAGTGAAGCAGTCGGGACAGGGTGATGGACTGGTCGGCAAGAGAGAGAAGAGGAAGATGAAAAAAATGGAGAAAGTGAAGAGAGAGAGGGATGGCCGGCCTAATGAGAAGGAGAGAGAGTCTTCCACCAATAATTTACTTGGTTAAAGGCTTGAATGATAGGTTAAAAGTGTTTACATCAACTCATAGCCTGATCCTTTGACACTTGTCCTAATGTCAATCAAGGCTCATCCAATGGCCCTTATTTTTCTTGATTTTTGGCAGCCTATAGGGTATTGTGATTGACCAAAATGCCCTTATCCAATTATAAAGGGAAGGTTAAGGCTTGAAGGGCAAAATGGTAATTTTACCCTCGACGTCAGGAACGTCGTTTTTCTGATTCAAATTACCTTTGATAAGGCGACGTCTAATTCGATTAGAACGTTGGAATCTTTATTTTCTATTTTTCAATTTTGAGATTTCATTTCATATCTCAAGCCTCAAGGGGGCGAAAAATTTGGAATATCACAACTCTTCCCCCCTTAAAGGAATTTCGTCCTCGAAATTTACAACATTATATCCATCCAGTCCTTTGGGGTATTGGCGTCTCATCGCATCCTCGTTCTCCCGAATAATTCCTTTCATGACTTGACGATCTTACATGTCCTTTCCGACCAAAGCCATCTTTCCCTAGGACTTGTCTTTTTCAGTCCTCAATCTGTATTTGATTCTCTCCATTCTCTTTCGATATTCATAACATCCGTTAGCAGTTCATCCTCGAGAATTCACATCATCTCTTCCATTTGTCCATCACCATAATTACTAAACCCCCGCCAAAATGCACTCTTTAATGTCCATACCATTCAGCGTATCAATCCTTTCAAGGGCAAGTCTTTTTCTTGTCGGCACGTTTAATACTTGACCTCATGTTTGACTAACCAAATTTTCAGTCCATTCCATCGATAATATCGATGCAAGTCCGGCACACCTTTGTGTCATCCCAAGGGACACCATAATCCTCTCTTTGAATTTCTGATGATGTCATTTCTTTAAGTTCCTTTTAAATATTGGACTCATACTTTCGTCCAGGGGACTTTAAGGTTTCTACCCTCAACTTTGAGGTTTCTTTCCCAGGTATCCGAAAATCTGGATTTCCTCCCTGTTCTGTCCATTTCCATAACCCCCTTTAATGTCAGGGTCTGTTCATTGCAACATTTCAATTCCTTTCTGACTTCAAGCTTGATGCTTCAGGTAGTTATCAAACTAGTCAATTGACAGCCTTCCAATTTAGGAGCTGGATTTCTTATTTCCTTGAGCAAAGCCTATCCTTTATCCACCAAATGCACAATGCTCAATTTTAACTTATATGCATCCGCTACTTAAATCACCCTTTTCTAGGCGATATAGGATATTTCATCCTTAGTCCTTGAGCAATCTCCTTCACACACGTTGTTCCTCATTCAATTTTTCTAGGCAACCACATACCTCAAATTCTTATGGTTCGTGTAAAGTTGAAACCTCTCCACGTGAGTCGTGTTTTCTAACTTCATCGCAAGAGCATTTGCAAGCCAACTCCAACCATGCATTAGACGTTCCAACTCATATGGCTTTACTATCACGACGTATCGCATAGCCCACTTCAGTTTGCCTTGCTACACCTCAAATTTTCTTTTTGCGTCACGTCATTATAATTCACTCGACTCCTTTTTAATTTCAAATAGGAACACTATTGTCGGCGTAGTCATCATCTTGACTTAAGTGCTCGAAAACTCTTTTCGTATTCATTTATCCATGGAATTGCTTTTGTGGGAAATCTTCCCCCAATCCATCCATAACAATTCACCAATTCGAGGAAACTTTCAATTTTCGCAACTCACATCAATCTTAGTCGATTCATCACTTATTCTATTCCTCAAGGGCTCCATAGGGATTTCATTTCTCAGAAATCTCACTATTGAGGAATCTTACATCATCAGACCAGCAACTCGTGCTCTTCACGACTAGAGGCACACAACGAGCATCTCCTTAGAGTCCATAGGATACTCTTGAAAGTTATTCATGTTTCTCATGACTCCTTAAATGAGTCTATTCATCGTCTCTAAAGACGAGAACAATCAATCCCATTATTCCTTGGATACTCAGTCTGACTTTTATCCGTTTCTTTGTACCAGGTGTCGAATCTTCAAATTGTTCTTCATACTTTTCACTTGAGAGCTCAAACCTTGGCCTTCTACTCTCATGAGTCCCCACTTGAACTACATAATATTCTATTCATTTTTGTCACTCCTTTCTCAGGAAGCATTAATGCCTTGACCTCTTGGTTTCACAACCAGCTAATGCGACCTTATGTCAATTTCGTTGTTTTAACTCAACATCGACATCATCCTGGAATTCAACGTTGTTCACAGGATAGCTTCTCGGACTTGATTTCCAAAAAAAATCATTCAAGCTTGCATCCTCCTCGTTAGTCCAGACATTTCATTTTAGTACCAAGACGATTGACATTTTTTTTTTCTTCCTTCCTCACTAGGATCTCTTACCCTATGAAGGAAACCATACACTTCAGTGGCATTCTTTTACTTTGAATCCACCTTGTCTTTCTAATTCTATAGGACATCCGTCTTGGAGTCTCGCCAACAGTAGTTCCTTTACTTTCAGATTCTAATGCCACCACACTTTAACATTCTCCTTCTAATAGTTCAACCACCTCAAGTGACAAGTTTCATTCTTCCTTGGTCTCCACAAATTCATATTTTAGATATTCAATTCGACTTCCTCAAGTCGCCTTGCGATTACAATCTAAGCACCCTTTTTGCTTATTCATCCATTCATTAAAATCGCAAGTAACTAGGACCATCAAGTCAATTCATCTTTCTTTCCATCAATGATCATGTCATGATCCAATTGTCCTTAAGGACAACGCCTTATTCTATAGGGGTAATAACTCGCAATGCCACTTTTAGTGGTTTCGATTCAACCTCAATCAATCTCATAAAATCCACAAGGTCTGACAGACTGACACATCAGTCTTCTTATTATTCCTCACGACAACAAAAGGTTAATCACCATAAGCCTTATGTCATAGTAATGACATTTCCTTACAGGCACATTCTATGTTCCATAAGTGAAGTTCTCTTTTCTCACAATCCATAAAATGAAATTCTCTTACTTATTCCTCTCCTGATCATCCACTTCTTTCCTTGATGTCCATTACGGTTCATTAGATTCAGGAATAGCAATAAGCGTAAGGCCTTTAAATCCCAATCTACTCAGAGACTTCACGTCTCATTTAAAGGGTCCTTGACCACCTTTACCATATGCTTAAATAGCCTTGAGAACTCTGTCTCACACTGGTCGATCGTCCTTGGATCCTTTCAAGATTATTCGGATCCAAACAACCTTTGCTCTCGAGCAATCCCAAGAGGATATTTTTCATCGAACAACTCAACAGGGGTAGTCCAGGCAGATATCATGCCCTTGAGGAAACCCTTCCTCTGGTAACCTTTCACCAATTACTAACAGCCTCTTAAGGCTAAAACTGCCAGGGTCACTTTCTTTCCTTCCTTAGTGTACCCAAACCTCTAAGGTTTCCTTATCAAGATCCCTAATCCAGAAGGAGACAATTTCAAATCTTATCCCTCTACCTAACTCAATCAATCTCAACCTTATACATAGTTTTACAAGCATTTTCAAACTCTCGTGGTCCTTCCCACACATTCAATTTAGAAAAGATTAACTCGGAGTCACCTTTTTCGTGACTTCTATCACTTTAACTCATCAGTACTAGCATCTGTCACCACAGTGACTTAGACAATCATGGCTCCTCCTCCTCGAGCTTGCTTAACCAACAAATTTCCTCATTTCCATTTAAAGTTCCCACGACCCATTCAGCTCTTGGGTCTCGTACGATTAACAGATCGAGCCATATTCTCTTTTGGTACTCATACTCCAATCGCCTATCTTTACTCAATTCTCATGATCCATATCAGTTCTCGGACCTTCCATACCATGTATACTCGAGCCCAATGCTCTTCTACGACCATACCTTAATCATTCAACCTTATTAGGTTCTCATGTCACTTAAACCACAATGATTCCCTCCAGGAATCAAAAACTTAAGTCATCTACTCAAGTCTATCAGTCTCAGGCTGCTCATCTCATCATTCATCATTATCAACCTTACAGTGGTTCCCAAACAACTCTCAACTAGTTGTCCATTACCCAAAGATTCCAGATTCTCATCAATCAATGACTATTCAACAGGCCAGCCTCAATAAGGCAACTTCTCAATCTTCAGCCAATTACTAGGCAAGCCTCAACTAGGCCAAAACTCAACTAGGTTAACACCGAACAAGTACTCAAGGCATCAATTCAATGAGTCAATCGATCATGCTATAAGTCTAAGGCATCTGCCACTATGTCACAAACACGACATGCTTTCTCATTCTCAACAGGCATCAGTTCAATGGGTGTAAACCCCACATGTCGTCTACTCTCCTAGTTAGACCTTGACCAAGCCAATCACATAATGTCAATTACAAAACATGCCCAACAGGCCAATCATAAACATCAATTTTCCTTTCAAACGGCATCCACCGCCAAGCACAAAGCTTTTAATTATACCAATCAAAGGCATCATTTCACATGTCATGCCATTTTTGAACATCTTCTTCCAGGATCAATCTTGTGGCATACATCTCTTAACCACAATTAGACTCAACCTGATACCTAGACTTCCCCTTTCAAGTTATGACTTGGGTCATTCCTACCTTTTGCCATCTTAGAAGCCTGCTAGGAGCCGCTCTTTGTCCAGATCTCTCCCCGCCCCGGCGATCACTCCCCGCCCCCATCAGACCTGGCCGTTGCAGGTTATCCCAAGTCATACATCTACGGAGAAAGCTCCGTTCCACACTTCCCATACCATGCTTCATGACGGTTTATAGGTATCCCATCAACTTTTCTCATACCAAGCGACGGTTTATTAAGTCCAATAATGATAAGCTCATGCACACACCTTCCTCGACTTTCATTTTAATGCCACAAATACATGCGCGTCCTGATTATCCTCGCTATTTATCATACCGTAATCATCTCCAGATCCACTTTTATCCATTGAAGATTTCTAATTCCATCAATGACCATCACATCTCATAGATTAATTGCCTATGTTCAACCATAAATCTCAAGCTTAGTCGCTATTCAAGCCAAATCCATATGCATTCAATCACAACTGGCCTTTAATTCAATATTTCTTGTGTACACCTCACCTCATTTCATCCAAGGCTGACAATAGCAATTGATAGCTAAACCATCAAGATATCACGCAATTCAAGCCTGAATCTACTAACATCAGTCGCCTCTTTATAACTCGTACTCCTCAAGTTGGGTCATTGACAAACCAAGATCACAATCATACACTTCAATTGACCCTTCATTCATAATTTATTCTCTAGCAACCTCAAATCCAGGCTTATGACTCCTCAATTTCTATTCACTTTCTTGTGAGCCTTATTCATAAATCGGCACTAAGACCATTGGAATACTACACAAATTCAAACCTATAGTCCTAAAAATTCAGCAATCCATGCTTATCCCTCAAGGTTTCACTACCTAATTATCCTCAAGTCATCGCTCCTTATCACTCCAAGTCTCAATTACATTGGATCAAGCTGACCTTGCTCTGATACCAAACAAACGTGGATGTCCGCCCCAAACTTGTCAGGCACGCAAAATCCCACCAGGGCCATCTTGTCTTTCGGTGGTACCTAGGATCCGTCGGTTAACAATTAATAACTCCTAAATGATATAAACATGCAGAAGTGATGAAACTTCTCCATTCAATTCAATCTTAAGATGACTCAAGACATAGGGTACGTCTTCTTATAAACACCGACTATAGGTTCAGAGAATACAACTCTAACTTTAAGGTAACATGAAATCTCTAAATTCACCAAAGTATAAATCCTTTTCATATAATTACTTCTTCAAAAATCAATCATTAGCAAGCTCAGATTTCCATCGCCTGGGACCTAAAAAAGTTAATCCCACAATGGGGTGAGATATACATCTCAGTAAAGTGGATCCTTACCCTAGGTTAGGCTGACCGTCCACTCAGGCAATTACAATCACAAACAATTCATACAAAATCCCAAGAGGCATTCAATTATCACGAAATAACACATGAACAACAAGCATGCACTACAGGCATCTTATTACGTCATTTAGTCCAAGCATGCATAAACAAGCCATGTTACGCCTTCCACCCTTTCCTGCCTCTTCACTTTCATGCACGCGTTTCAAACACCTCAGGCTCGGTCCGCGTAAACGCATCAGACCGTCTCATTGACAAATCAGCGTAAATGCATCAGGTTTTAAATGTCACTCCAGGCCTGTGTAGACACATCACAACTCCATCTCACGTTTCAACGCATCAAGACTATAGCCTTCTCAACCCCGCATCTCATACGCCTCAAGATGCCATTCAATTCAAACCCCGCGCCTCAGCGCCTCAGGGCATTCAGCTACATAACCCCACGTCTCATACGCCTCAGGGTATCACGACATCTCAGACATGCCATAAGTTCATTTCATTTCATAGCACACGTTCGAATGCATCATGCGACGAACGACACATCCATGGCATGCGAGACAATTAAATTGACACAAATGCAACAACCAATTCATGACACAAGCATTATCATTCAATCATGTCCTCAATAGCTTTCTAGGACATACATTGGACAACCACATTATAGTCTCTAAGAACCAATCAATTCTCACACGAATCACCGAATCGAGTCCAATATTCCTATCAAAAGTTTAGAATCCCCTTACCTCAAGCTTAATGCAATACAATTCTTCTCCCAAGCACCTCAAGGGTTCGGTCCAAATAGTCCAAGGACAACTCAACCAAGTAACCTAATGAAATTCATCCAATCGTCAATTTTTCTTGCTCAATTAGCCAATCCATGGGACATAAACCTTATTGACATGTTCATCAACATCCTAGCATGTCTCAATGATGAATTTGAGACTCAATTCCAATACCAATGGTCCCCAACAGAACTGGTAAGCACAGAACCAAACCGGGCATTTTCGGTTCTGTGTATACCCCAACTAATTAGCCTTTAAACTACCTCAAATCCTCAATTTACTTACTAATATACTTGCTAATATGTAGTTCTAAGGGTTGACGAGCCTCACCGAAAATTTGGAGCCAAGGCGACACCGGGAAGTCCTTGAATGGCGTCGGTTCCTTCGGGTCCTCCAACGGTCAGTTTTTGTCCTTCAAACACAAGATCCATTTGAGGTCAAAACTCCATCAAATTCCTCCAAACTTTTTACCATAGCTCATCCAACTTTAATACAATAAGTGTAGAAGACGTCACCAAAGATTTGAAGCAATTTGAAGTCCGAAAGACCCTGGAATAGGTCTTTCCCTAAAACCGGTCAGAATCTGACCTCGCCTGACTTTTGTCCACTCAAATCGAGCTACAAAAAGATATATAGGGTCAAATTGAGCTTATAATATATCTATGGAAAGATAAGACAATAAGCTTTCGTTTGGCGGTAGTTTTACCTCGATCCGGTATCGAATGAAGAAATATGGCCGGAATAGTGGGACGGTCGGGACTGGTCGGCTGGGAGCTCTCGGATTCAAAACTGACCAGCCTGACCTTTGCTCCTTCAAACGGCTCTACGGGACAAACGGATGGGTGGATTTGGACCTATAATACCTTGTTAGAACGGAAAGACGATAATCTTTCTAATAGTAGGTGGTACACCTTAATTCGATGACGGACGAAGAAGTTATGGCCGGAACAGTGAAGCCGTCGAGATAGGGTGACGGGCTGGTCGGCAAGAGAGAGAAGAGGAAGAAGAAGAAAATGGAGAAAGTGAAGAGAGAGAGGGATGGCCGGCCGAATGAGAAGGAGAGAGAGTCTTCCACCAATAATTCACTTGGTCAAAGGCTTGAATGGTAGATTAAAAGTGTTTACATCAACTCATATCCTAATCCTTTGACACTTGTCCTCATGTCAATCAAGGCTCATCCAATGGCCCTCATTTTTCTTGATTTTCGATAGCCTATAGGGTATTGTGATTGACCAAAATGCCCTTATGCAATTATAAAGGCAAGGTTTAGGCTTTAGGAGCAAAATGGTAATTTTACTCTCGACGTCGGGGACGTCGTTTTTCTGATTCGAATTACCTTTGATGAGGCGATGTCTAATTCGATTAGAATGTTGGAATCTTTATTTTCCATTTTTCAATTTTGAGATTTCATTTCATAGCTCAAGCCTCAAGGGGGCGAAAAATTCGGAATGTCACAGAGCCGAGGCAGTGGGAGTTTAAAATATTTGTGACGATTGTGTATTGATTTAAATGTTGTACATGCATAGAGCTTCAACCCTGAGGTTTTCTGTGATTGAATGTATTATATCCATGCTAGAGTGATTGATATATGTGATTCATCGATGCCTTGCGCTACTATATGATTAATTGCCTGCAGTTTGATGATTTTATATGCGTGGTCTGGGGGGACTGGTGTTAAGATATAAGTTTAGGTTTCACTTTCTGAGATGTCGATATCACCTCTTAGTTGGACACCATTTTTAGGCCCCAAACCTTAGCCATGCTGCCAATCCGCTTGGTCAATCCAAAGGAGATGACCGTCCTTTTTTATGAGTTTCCTACCAGGAAGGGTATCGTATTTGTCAGGAATCGTACAGTTGTTTGGGTAGATGAAGGAAAGCTAGAACTACAACCCACCGTTTTGAAGCATGGTTTCGTCAAGTGGGTGACAGTAGCTTGATGGGACCCCTACTGCCTGAGGATGTTCCATGGGAAGCGATTCCAACCTGGTGTCATCCGTCCCGACCGAATATCGAAGTGTATAACCCAGCATCTGCAGGAGGATCGAGGAACATACTTGAAAAGCCGAAGTCTCCACTGTCTTCTGTGGAATACATGAATTACATAGAGATTTATGCCGACGCGATCGAGGCTACCGACAAGGATGACAAAGCAGAAGCTGAAAAAGAAGAAGAAACTGAGGAAGACACTAAAGAATCTTCCGAGGATGTACCATCCAAGACTTTTTCTGATTACAATCCAGCTGATGAGGAGGATGATGGAAAGGACGACTCAAGCTGTTCTTCTGAGAAATCCGATTAAAGGTGTTAGGTGAATTAGGAACCATTTTGGTGTTAGGCTCTAGGAAAGGTATAATAGTAACCTTTGAACCATAAGCCTTAGTTCCTTTTTCCTGCCCGGGTGTGCGGCTTTATATTTTCTTTTGTCTTTTCCATTCCATTATGTAAACTGAACTTTTGCGGGTTGTATATATATGGTGTGCTTTGAACTTGTTTTATTCCCCTTTTTATCTTTGTTGTACAGCGATGTTATCTCGTCTTCCGCGTGTGCATTTCATACCATCCTAGACCGTGTGAGATTCCTTGGTAATTATTGGCCTAAGGTGGATGTAATGAGCTCCAAGAGACGCGGGGCGTTACAGCCCCGTTTGAAGTGATATCAGAGCAGGTTACCAAGATTACAGTCGATTGAGGATTAGAGTAATAAGAAGTAAAAGGAATTTGGATGATTGGGGTAGTGAGACCCTAGGGGGAGTCGTTAGAGTCAAGCATTAATGCATGGCATATGATTAGCGCATGTGATTGACATCTTGAACTGGCATGGTTGTAGTGAACCTATGAAGGGTTAAGCTCTGCATTTGATATGTTGTTGTGAATGTTGATTGAATGAGTGAGTTATACCTTTGATTATACCAAGTTGCAGATAAGTCTGAACTTGAGGTGTCGATTTGTATTTCTGATTGATGTGTTCATGAGAATGCCTGAGTGAATAGCTGCGGTACTATGAATGTAGCCTTGTTGAGTATCGTGGAATTATTAGACTTGAGCAAGTGATTTAGGTCTCTAATTCCGTGGTGGAACTATGGTGACTCAGGTAAGTTGAGTTGAGCAAGTATGAGCAATAGACCTAGAAGGCCGAGAAGCAGAGCTTCTAGTTCGAGAGCTCCAGTGGCCGAGGATCCAAGAACGAAAGGAGTCCTGAGGGCCTTAGAATAGATTGGAGAGCTTATGGGAAAGGAGGCTCAAGATAGAGCTACTGCCGCTCTTAGGCAAGCGGAAGATAAAGCGGAGATTATAGCTCAGGTTGCTGAAGCTGCAGTGGCAGCTGTGAATATGGTAAACGAAAATAATGCCCAGGGAGCTGAAGCTGGGAATGCTCAAGACGGCGGTAATGCCAATAGACCGATGGGTCAGTTGGTTGAGCAATTAATTAAATTGAACCGACCCAGTTTGATGGTACCGGATATCCTGAGTGAGCACCGAGATGGATTGAGAAACTCAAAAAGGCTTTTAGAGTGCTGAGATGCACAAATGAGGAGAAAGTATTGCTAGCTGTGTATCAGCTGGAGGGGACTGCGCATGATTGGTGGAGTGCCTCAAAGGAAGGAGTATTTCTTAAAGGTACGACCTTGGCTTGGGCTACCTTCACTGCTGCTTTCAATGACAAGTATTTTACTTAAACGGCACGCGAGAGGAAACGACTAGAATTTCAACAGTTGCGACAGAATCAGCTGATTGTGGATCAGTATGAAGCTAAGTTTGCAAGATTATCGAGGTATACACCAAGGTCAGTTGAGGATCGACTTGAGAAAGCGCAAATGTTTCGAGATAGTCTGAGACCAGAAATTCGCAAGGATCATAATTGTGAATTTGAGGACATACAAAGAGATTTATGAAAGGAGTCAAATGATTGAAAGGGATATCAAGGAAAGAGGCGTTGCTTCTGGATCACGAGTTACTCCTCTAAGGGATAATCAGCAGTTGGGAAAAAGGCCGATGGTGAACAACCGACGATTTGTTCCTCCGATTTGTAGAAATATAGGAAAATCGACAAACCAGTTCAACTGGTATTGTCGTATTTGTGGAAGGAGACATGGAAGTGGTCCTTGCCCTACTAGGACGGAAGCATGTTATAAATGTGGTCAGCTGGGCCACCAGTTGAAGAATTGTCCGAATCAAGCTCTAGGGAATCGAGCTCAAGGACAAAGACAACAGGTTGGATAGCTAGCCGTAGCCCCACAGAATGAGTAGAATCGACCGCCAGTCCAAGGGAGAGTGTATGTTGTGGCACGTAAAGAGGCGGAGGAAGTGCCTGGCATGGTCACAGGTATGATTTATTTGTGCGACCAAGTTATCTATGCCTTGTTTGATCCTGGCGCTTTACATTCCTTTATATCTGCTCAGTTTACTGATCTGGTGGGAGTAGAATTGAAACCATTGAATGTGCTACTACATGTCACTACACCATTAAAGGATAATGTGCTAGTTTCGCTAGGCTGTGCAGACTGTAAGATAGTGATTGGTGGTAGCGAAGGAAAGATAGATTTGGTTGTGCTACCTATGTATGATTTTGATATGATTATTGGCATGGATTTGTTGGGGAAACAAAGGGCTGTAGTTGATTGTCGTAACAAGGTAATTCGTTTTTACTCGGAAGGTCGCCCTAGTTTTAAATTTGCAGGAATCGGGGAGGAACCTCTTTTCCTTTAGTTTCGTCGCTTGAGGCGACTAAGTTGTTGAACGAAGAGTGTCAAGCGTATTTGGCTGTTGCGGTATATACAACGGCGGAGGAGCCGAAGCTGGATAGTATAGCTATGGTATGTGAATTTCCTGATGTATTTCCTAAAGAACTGCCAGGATTACCACTTGAGAGAGAGATTGAGTTGGCACCTGAAACGGAGCCAAGTTCGAAGGCACCGTATATGATGTCCTTGCTTGAGTTGAAAGAGCTAAAGGTACAGATGCAGGAACTATTGGATAAGGGATTCATTAGACCGAGCGTGTCGCCATGAAGAGCGCTAGTGCTGTTTGTAAGAAAGAAGGATGGATCCTTGCATTTGTGTATAGATTACAAGCAGTTGAATCAAGTAACTATCAAGAATAAGTATCCCTTACTGAGGATAGATGATTTATTTGGTCAGCTACAAGGAGCGTCTGTATTTTCTAAAACAGATTTGAGGACTGGTTATCACCAGCTGAAGATTAAGAAGGAGCATATACCAAAGACTGCCTTCAGAACGAGATATGGTCATTACGAGTTTACGGTTATGCCTTTTGGTTTGACTAATGCCCCTGCTGCATTCATGGATTTGATGCATCGAGTGGTTAAAGAGTACTTGGATCGATTCGTCATTGTTTTTATAGACGATATTTTGATTTATTCAAAGAGTAATGAAGAACATGAGGAACATTTGTGGGTAGTTCTGCAAACCCTAAGGGAGCATTCACTTTATGCCAAGTTTAGTAAATGCGACTTTTGGTTGAGTAAAGTAGCTTTCCTTGGTCATGTGATTTCTAGAGAAGGAATTTTAGTAGATCCTTCAAAGATTGAGGCAGTGATGAAATGGCCTAAACCCAGGACGGTTACCGAGGTTAGAAGTTTTCTGGGATTGGCAAGCTATTATAGGAAATTCGTGGAGAAGTTTTCGTCTATAGCTACTCCGTTGACGAGGTTAACGAAGAAGGATGTGAAGTTCGAACGAACGGACAAGTGTGATAAAAATTTCCAAGAACTTAAGCATCGATTGACGATCGCACCAGTGTTGACTAATCTTTCTAGACCTGGAGGTTATGAAATATATAGCGATGCTTTGCTAAAAGGGTTAGGGTGCGTGTTGATGCAACAGGGAAAAGTGATTGCTTAAGCCTCTCGACAATTGAGACCCATGAAATGAACTATCCCACGCATGATTTGAAATTAGTTGCCATCATCTTCGCTATAAAGATCTAGAGACACTATTTATGTGGTGAAAGATTCCAGATTTATACGGATTATCGGAGTTTGAAGTATCTGTTTTCACAAAAAGAAGTGAATATGAGATAGCGTTGATGGATGGAGTTACCCAATGATTATGACTGCAATATTTTGTATCATCCTGGAAAGGTGAATAGAGTTGCGGACGCGCTTAGCTGGAAGTCAAGTATTGCGCTTGTATTGGTTAAAGGATGGTCATTGTTAGAAGAGTTGAGGGATTCCGAGTTTAAACTAGAAGTTTAGCTACTGTCAAGTCTAGTGGCAACTCTAAGAGTTGAACCCGACATTCAAGAAAAAGTAAAGGCTTTGCAGTCTACAGATCCGGAGATTCAAAAGATTCTCAAGATGGACGCAACAAAAATGAAACCTGAGTTCCAAGTGTCAAAGGATGGAATTTTGAAGTTTCGTGGACGTTTGTGTGTACTTGGTGATGAGGAACTTAAGGAAAAGATTTTGTCGGAAGCTCACAGGAGCAACTACAATATTCATCCAGGTAGCACCGAGATGTATCAGAATCTACGACAGTACTATTGGTGAAACGAAATGAAGGTGGATGTAGCTAAGCATGTGGCGAAGTGTTTGACCTGTCAACAAGTGAAAGCTCAGTATTGCAAGCTTGGAAGATTGTTGCAACCTCTAGAAATTCCCGAGTGGAAATGGGAACATGTGACGATGAATTTTGTGATGGGGTTACCGAGGAGTCAGAAAGGCGATGGCTCAATTTGGGTAATCGTGAATAGATTGACAAAGTCGGCACATTTCATACCTATGCGAAAGGATTTTGCAATGAATAAGTACGCAGAATTATATGTGCGTCAGATTGTGCGATTGCATGGAGTTCTAGTTACAATTGTATTGGACCGAGACCCCAAGTTTACAGCAAACTTTTGGAAGACTCTACAGGAAGCTTTAGGAACTAGATTACAGTTTAGTACGGCATATCATCCACAGACTGATGGACAATCAGAAAGGACGATACAAACGCTCAAGGATATGTTGCGAGCTTGTGTCATAGATTTTAAAGGTGGCTGGGAACACCAACTGTAACTGGTGGAGTTTGTGTTTAATAACAGCTACTAGCAAAGCATTGGTATGGCACTGTTTGAAGCACTTTATGGTCGAGTTTGTAGAACGCCTATATGCTGGGATGGAGTTGGAGAAAGGAGTACAACAGGCCCTGAGTTAGTGGAACAGTCTGTAAGGCGATTAAAGTCATTAGAGAAAGGCTGAGAATGGCACAAAGTCGACAGAAGAGTTATGCTGATAAAAGACGCAAACCATTGGAATTTCAAGTTGGCGACCATGTTTTCCTGAAGGTATCATCGATGCGTGGATTGTCTCGATTTGGGAAAAAGGGAAAACTGAGTCTGAGATATGTATGTCCTTTTGAAATTCTGGAACGAATTGGAACTTTGGCCTACAGACTTGCTTTGCCGTCGAACTTATCGCAAGTGCACAATGTATTTCATTTGTCAATGTCGAGGAAATACGAGCCAGATCCTACTTATATTTTGGATTTTGAAACCATTGAGATTGATGACAAGGTAGCGTATATGGAAAAGCCTATCAGAATTGAGGATCGAAAGGAGCAAATCTTAAGGAATAAAACGATTCCATTAGTAAAAGTGATTTGGGATCATCACGGGATTGAAGGAGCAACGTGGGAAAGCGAAGAAGCTATGAGACGTCAATACCCCCATTTGTTTGTATAAGTTGGGTTTATTGTAAATTTCGAGGACGAAATATCTATAAGGGGGAAAGAATTGTGACATTCTGAATTTTCTGCCATTTTGAGGATGTTGAATGAGAATGTATCTTTGATATATTTCAGTCTTGTCTCGCTCAGATCTGATCAATCTCAAGTAAACTAACCAAAAAAGGAAAGGCTAACGCATGACAAGGTACGAGGACTTAGGAAACTCGAAAAAAGAAATGACGCTTTGATCATAAGAATTGTTGAGGAAACATTTAGAGCCAATAAGGCCGATCAAATAACGATTAAGGAATACAATGCTAGCGTTATACGATTGGGTCGCTAGTGATGCCGCTTAACCAATGTATAATTTGTAAATTTTCCTAATTCGAACTATGGCGATCGAAACTGTCGAAACTAGTGATGAATCCTCGCAATTACATGACAATCAAAGCTGTCATAACTTGAGTTTTCTTCAGGGTGATGAGAATCACAGAGTCGATACGCATAACGTCTGCAAAAGTCGCCCGTTAGTTCGAGACAAACTGGAGTTATGATCGACGTAAGAATGATCATGAAATGGAAGCTCAAAAGTGGCAATTGGAAATAGAGAATTCCAATTCTAAACAAGAATTTGACGACGTCTCGTTAAATGGTAATTTCGAAATGGAAAAGTGAAGTTTGGACTGAAAGTGCAAAATTATCATTTTGCCTCTTGACCATTTGCTTTGCCTTAAGAATGCAAGAAAGTTAAAATGGTCATTTTATTTTCCATTATGGGGCTACCGAAATTTATGTGTATGAGTCAAAGAAAGTCAAGGCCAAGAAGTGCATTATTGGATTATGCTACACATGTCAAGCAATGGAGACACCAAGAATTTATTACCCACCTAATTAAGTCTAATCAATTTCAAGCCAATAATTTGTGTGGAATAACTTGCCAAAGACCCTTATCAGTCGTGTTTACCATCCCCCTCATTCCCCATGCATTTTTTCTCTCCAATTTGGCTTCCACCGAAAGCTATCCCAGAAGACAGAATTCTGCCTTGCTGTTTGGTTAGATCGCCAGTCCTCTCCTGGCGCCGCTTGGCCATGTTCCGACCACCAGGAGCAAGCTTGATGTGTCCTTAACAAGTTCCTAGTGGTAGATCGAGGTTTCGTTGAACGGTTTTTCCCAACCAGCCCATAGGCCAAAATCGGACAGAAATCGTGTGAGCTGAGGTAAGGTCTTCGTTCTACCTCTTAAAGACTCCGATTGGCCACAAATGTTTTAGGAGACCTTGATAACCTCTAGTACTAAGGTTGGATGGTCTATAACTACAAGTTTGATGGTGTAAATTAGATTTTTATTCGATTGTGGGTGATACAAATTTGGACAGATTCTGACCTTGCGGAAGCCAGGCTGTTCCGAGGTCCTTGGAGTGTGGTTTCGCTTCAAATCTCTTGGTGAGCCTTCTAAACATGTAAATGAAGGTCTTAATATGTTTATTGTGTAAAGAGTTAGGCTTGGGATTGAAGTATGGCTTGATTAAGAGTTTAGAACCCAAAATCGGTTATGTTTTGAGGATAATTACATGCTGGCCGATTCTGTTGGAGAGTTGATTGAGGAATATTTGGACTTCAATTGACTTATAATGTCTGGTATGATATAATATGAGGTGTCAATGGGAAGTGTGAGATGTGGATTGAGATTTAGAAGTGATTTATGGCAAAATTGGTGCACGAATCTCTAGATTGTGACTTGTTATGAATATAACCATGTGAACCGAGGGCATTAAGGGTTCGAAGTGAGCATTCCATAGATTTTGATCCAAGATTGATAAATCTTTCTAGGTTAATGAAGGATTCTTGGAGAGTTTATACTTGTGGCCTTGAGGAGATTCACATTGTGTGGCATTGTGATCAAGGTAAGTGATTCCTAAACCTTTACCTTAATGCTATGACACCACTAGATGAGTTGTTGAATGAATTGAATGACTCGTGAATTTTATGAATTAAATTGTGCATGTTGTGATGGCATTGTGAATTCAATGAGAAAAATGTGGAGGATACCGATTGGCCTGTGGCCCCGGTAGTATCGGAGGGTGGTAAACTTGAACTAGAATGAGAATGTCGATTGGCCTATGGCCCCGGATGGCATTGAATGGCTGTAAGCCTTGAGAGTACCGATTGGCCTATGGCCCTAATGGTACATGGATATCGATTGGCTTGTGACCCCGGTGATGTCAACTGGCAAAGGTGCTATAGAAACATATTGTGGCTGAGAGCCGAGGCAGTGAGAGTTTATAATATTTGTGACGATTGTGTATTGATTTAAATGTTGTACATGCATCGAGCTTGAACCCTGAGGTTATCTGTGATTGAATGCATTATATCCATGCTTGAGTGATTGATATATGTGATTCATCGATGCCTTGCATTACTGCATGATTGATTGCCTGCATTTTGATGACATTTATATGTGTGATCTGAGGGCACTGGTGTTGAGATATAAGTTTAGGTTTCACTTTCTAAGATATCAATCTCACCCCTCAGTGATACACCATTTTCAGACCCCAAACCTTAGCCTTGCTGCCAATCTGCCTGGGCGATCCAAAGGAGATGACCGTCCTTTTTGATGAGTTTCCTGCTAGGAAGGGTATCGTATATGTCAGGAAGCGCACAACTGTCTAGGTAGATGAAGGAAAGCTGGAACTACAACCCCACCATTTTGAAGCATGGTTTCGTCAAGTGGGTGACAGTAGCTTGATGGGACCCCTGCTGCCTAAGGATGTTCCATGGAAAGCGATTCCAACCTGGTGTCATCCGTCCCGATCGGATATCGAAGTGGATAAACCAGAATCTGCAGGAGGATCAAGGAACATACTTGAAAAGCCGAAGTCTCCACTGTCTTCTGCGGAGTACATGAATTACATAGAACTTTCTGCCGATACGATCGAGGCCACCGACGAGGATGACAAAGCAGAAGCTGAAAAAGAAGAAGAAACTGAGGAAGACACTGAAGAATCTTCCGAGGATGTACCATCTAAGACTTTTTCTGATTACAATCCAACTGATAAGGAGGATGATGGAAAGGATGACTCAAGCTGTTCTTCTAAGAAATCTGGTTAAAGGTGTTAGGTGAATGAGGAACCATTTTAGTGTTATGCTTTGGGAAAGGTATAGTAGTAACCTTTAAACCATAGGCCTTAGTTCCTTTTTCCTACCTAGATGTGCGGCTTTATATTTTCTTTTGTCTTTTCTCTTTCGTTATGTAAACTGAATGTTTGCGGGTTGTATATATATGGTGTGCTTTGAGCTTGTTTTATTCCCCTTTTTATCTTTATTGTACGGCGATGGTATCTCGTCTTCCACATGTGCATTTCATACCATCCTAGGCCGTGTGAGATTCCTGAGTAATTATTGCCCTAAGGTGGATGTAATGAGCTGCAAGGGACGCGGGGCATTACACTGCACTTCTTTGGACAATAAATGACTTTCCGGCTTATGGGATGTTATCTAGATGGAGTACAGCTGGGATCTTAGGATGTTCAATATATATGGAGAGATCGAAGTCATTTAGATTAAAATACGGTAAGAAGGCTAGCTATTTTGATTTTCACAGATATTTTTTACCGATAAATCATACATTCTAGAGGATTATAAAAGAGTTCATCAAGAATAGGATTGAAAGAACACCCCCACCATTGAGGTTGATTGGAGATCAAATTTGGGAGCGAGTGCATGACTTTGCAACTGCTGTTGAAAATCCCCATGGCACAACTATTGCATACGGAAGCGCACATAAGTGGACTAAACGCAGTATATTTTGGGATTTACCATATTGGAAGACTCATCTTATTTGTCATAATCTTGACGTCATGCACATAGAAAAAAATGTATTCGATAATGTCATCAATACTCTAATGGATGTCCCTGGTAAAACGAAAGATAATTTAAATGCAAGAAAAGATATGAGAGATATTTGTGATCGGCCAGCACTAGAAGTGGATGCAAGTAGTAGGGGACCAAAACCAAAAGCAATTTACACATTGGACAGGGAGCAGAGACGGGTTGTTTGTCAGTGGTTAAAATCTGTGCGATTTCCTGATGGATACGCTTAAAACCTCGAGAGATGTGTTGATTTGAATGAATGCAGGTTGATAGGTCTGAAGAGCCATAATTACCTCATATTTATGGAAAGACTAATGCCAATAGCTTTCAAGGAGCTTCTACCGAACTTTGTATGGGGCGCCATCACAGAGTTGAGTAATTTTCTTTATGATACTTGCTCCACAGTGTTAAAAGCATCACACATGGAGAAACTTGAGGGAGATATTCCAATAATTCTTTACAACTTAGAAAGGATATTCCCTCATCGTTATTTGATTCAATGAAGCATCTCTTATTTCACTTGCCTTATGAGGCCAAAGTTGCAGGTCCCGTCCAATTTCGTTGGATGTATCCATTTCAGAGGTAAAATATTTTTTTTTTACCGAATTTGAAATTACTTCTTACTTATTATGTTTTGATGAACTTTTTTCTATTGCAACTAGGTTCTTATGTCATTTGAAGAGAAAAGCGAAGAACAAGGCATGTGTTGAAGCTTCAATTTGTAATGAATATATTATGGAAGAAGTGACAGCATTTGCATTATACTATTTTGAGCCGCACGTGCAGTGCAAGAGGCAGAGAGCAAGAAGAAATGATGAGGGGCCTATTGATCCCAATTGCAAATCATTCTCTATTTTCAATTACCTTGATTGACCAAGCGGCGCATGTAAGTTTCGTTACTTAACAGACGAAGAGTGGTAGGTAGCCCATACATATATTTTGTTGAACTGTAAAGAAATGGAACCATACTTCGAGTAAGTGTACTTTTGCACAAGCACGCGCGCGCGCGCACACACACACATATATTGTGAAACATTTGCTAATATATAAATGATATTTGTTAATAGGATTTTTTGAACTTCAATGTACGGACTACCACCGAATGAGTTTGCTCGACTATGCGATGAACAATTTGCAGCATGGTTCAAAACATATGTAAGTTGCCTATGGACGAAAAACAAGTTATTAATATTTTATAAATTATTAATTAAAAAATAATATTGACTTTGTGTTTGTGACTTCAAGTTCACAATACTCATGATCAAATCGAAGAGCAAGGATTGTTATATCATCGGTCATGGGGTCCAAAAAGAACAGTATGAACTTGGCCAGCATATTTCATAAAGGAGTACAATTTTCACACTCGAGAGTATGGAATGGGAAAAAGTACAATGAATAGTGTTGTGTGTGTTCGGTCATCCAATGGTGGTAGTGCGAAAGATGATTTTTATGGCTTGTTGGATGAAGTCATAGAGATAGAGTACCCTGGACCATCAATGCGGGTTGTGTTATTTAAGTGCATGTAGTTCAACCCCATCAGAGGAATGACGGTGCATACGAAGTTTAATTTGGTTGAAGTAAATAAAAAAAGGTATATGAAATATGAACCATTTGTCTTGGCACAACAAGCAATTCAAGTATATTTTGCACCGTACCCTAGTTTGAAATGCGATAAAGCTAACTGGTGGGCTGTATGTAAAACTAAAGCACGAAAAAAAATCGTGGAACACTGGAAGGATACAACGTATCAACAAGAGGAAGTCTGTAACAAGATTGAAGTTGAGGAATATAACATTCCGACTTTACGAGATCCATGCGGAGCTATGATAGAAGTGGATCCAAATGAAATTCGCGAATCAAATGTAGAAGACGTTGAAGAATCTGATTTCGAGACAGAGGATGAATACGATACTCTTGAAGAAGATGAAGATGAAGATGAAAATGAAGACGAAGATTAACACGAAGATGAAGACGAAGGTGAAGATGATTGTTAAATATGTCTTGAATTTTATGCACTCTGTAACGCCCCACGTCCCTTGGAGCTCGTTACATCCATCTCATGCCAATAATTCCCCAGGAACCTCACATGGCCTAGTATGATATGAAATGCACACATGGAAGATGAGAAAACATCGCCGTACAATCACCAAAAAGAAAAGAAAAGAAAAGGGAAATTGAAAGTATTCAAAAGCACACCCATTTATACATCCCGTAAACAATCAGTACACATAACAGAAGGGAAAAGACAAAAAGATAAAGCCGCACACTTGGGCAGGAAAAAGGAACTAAGACCCATGGTTCAAAGGTTACTACTATACCTTTTTCCAGGGCCTAACACCAAAATGGTTCCTAATTCACCTAACATATTTAACTGAATTTCTCAGAAGAACAGATTGAGTTGTCCTTTCCATCGTCCTCCTCAACATCTGGATTGTAATCGGAAAAAGTCTCGGATGGTCGCTCTCCAGAAGATCTTCAGTGTCTTCCTCAGTCTCTTCTTTCTCGGCTTCTGCTTCTTCATCCTCGTCGGTGGCCTCGATCGCATCGGCAGAAATCTCTATGTAATTCATGTACTCCTCAAAAGGCGATGGAGACTTCGACCTTTCAGGTATGTTCCTTGAAATTCCCACTGACGCTGGATTTTCCACTTCAATTTCAGGTCGGGAAGGATGACACCAATTCGGAACCACCTCCGAAGGAACATTTTTACGCAGTAGAGGTCCCATCAAGCTACTATTGCCTAGGCGGCGAAACCATGACTCAAAACGATGGGGTTGTAACTCCAGCTTTGTCACGCTCCGAACCTGTCGAGCGCACGTACATCCTACCAAGCCGTACTTTTCTGAAACTCCAGGATCCAACAGCCAATGTTCTAAGCACTGAAAGGATTACGCATGCAGAAACGATGCCAACTCTAATCCCATTATACATCAACAACCGATGACTTAGGACAGATACATCAAAATCTCATTAACCAATTCATAACAACTCAATTCCAAATCTACCAATCAGAAGGAACATCCCTAGTATCTCAAAATGTAAGTCCATAACTGGTAACTCTCTTAAATACAGTCAATCAACTATCCCTTCAAATGCCAATCCTTGGCAAGTTCGCACTTCCTTCGCTTGAAACCTGAAAAAAATGAAGCACCCACTGGGGTGAGATATAAAATCTCAGTAAGGTGGGTCCTAACCCTAGGTTAGGCCGACTATCCACTTAAGCAGTTATCTATCCCGAAATTCAAGCTCATAATCAGACAGGCACATACAAATAAAGGTAGTGACATACAGATGATGGGCATACAACTATGACACTATGTCACCCTCAAATGATTATGCACACCTCATCCCGCCACTTCACCACAACCACTAATCTCTACCTGCCTCAATCTCTAGCCCTCGATTAAATCGCATTAGGCTCGGTCCACGTAAACGCATCAGACCGTCATCGGCAACCCGCGTAAACGCATCAGATCACGATGAATCTCCAGGTCAATATCACCATCTCATAACTCCATCGCGCGAATAGTTTGCATCAGCACCGTGGCTATCTCAACCCCGCGATCTCGTCGCATCAAGGCGCCACACAACGTCAACTCCAACCCGCGATCTCATCGCATCAGGGTATACATCTCCTATCCCGCGTCTCATACGCCTCAGGGCCTCCCCATGTCATGCTCATGCCATGATTTTCAAATTATTTCCATACATGACGTCATGTGCAATTCAGGCACGATTCAAGACTCATGGCATGCAAGACGATCAATGACATTCAACATGGCATATGATTTAAACACAAGCAATATCACACATGACTTTCTATAACCACTTAGGGCCTTTTAAAAAAGCTACCCCTTTGGAATATTTCCCTAAATCGATCAAATTAAACCTTGACTCACCCAATCGAGTTCAATCTTCCTAGCATAACGTTAGGAATTCCCTTACCTTGCGTTTGATACCACAATTTCCTCCTCTTGGGTCCTTAAAGTTTCGGCCCCCAATGATCCAAGACCAAACTCATTGCGCAACCTAATAAAATCCAACCAATCCGCCAATTTCCATGTCCAAATCAACCACCCATGAATCACAACCCTCCATGACATAATCCTTATCATCTTAACATGTCTTAATCACCAATTTGTGACTCAAATCATTCATTACCAGCCCCCAACAGATTCGGTTTGGCCCGGCACCGAACCGGCCCATCTCGGATCCGTGCAAGCCAGGCACAACCGGTCCTAAATCTACTCTAAATCCGACATTTAATCCTCATCCTACCTCTTAACATGTCTACCTAAGGGTTTGGGAGGCTCAACGATGGTTCGAAGTCGATTGGTCGCCGAAAACTCGTCGAACGTCGCCGGATTCCTCAAGTCAGTTTTCCCGAAAACTCATCAATTTTGCCATACACCACTTCTAAATCCCAATCCACCTTACACACCTCCCATTAACACTTCACATCACATCATATTGGACATTATAAGTCAATTTGGAGTCCAAATATTCACCAATCAACTTCCAACAGAATCAGCCATCAAGGGTTCATCCTCCGAAACAGAACCGGTTTTCAATCTAACTCATATAATCAAGCCATAACTCAATTCTAATCCTCAATCCTTCACAAACCAACTTGCTAAGACCTTCCTTTATGGGTTTAAAGAGCTCACCATGAGATTTGAAGTGGATCGACACCCCAATGACCTCGGAACAACCCGGCCTCCACACGATCAGAATCTGTCCAAATTTCATCATCAATGTTCAGCCACAACAACCTATTTTAGCATCATCCAAGTTGCAACCACTGACCATCCAACCGTAGTACTAGATGTTATGAAGGTCTCCAAAGAAATTTGTGGCCAATCGGAGTTTCTAAGAGGTAGAATGAAGACCTTACCTCAGCTTGCGCAATTTATGTCTGGTTTTGGTCTAAGGGCTTGTCGAGAAAATCTACTCAACGAAACCTCAAGCTACCACTTGGAATGTGTCAAGGACACATTCATCTTGCTTTTGGTGATCAGAGCTCGGCGAGGCAGCACCGAAAAAGGGTCGGCGATCAGACCGAACAAAGGGGCAGAAACCTATCTTCTGGGCAGTTTTTCGGTGAAGAGCAAAATGAAGAGAAAATGCAAGGGGAATTGGTAGATGGTTATACATGGCTGAAGATAGTCTTTGGAAAATTGTTTCACTTAAAATTATTGACTTGAAATTGATTAGACTTGATTTGGTGGGTAATAAATTCTTGGGGTCTCCATTGGTTGACATGTGACATGTGTCAAATAATGCAATTCCAATCTTTGACTCATCTTTGACTCTTGCATATAAATTTTCAGCAAGCTATGGGGAAACAATAAGATCACTTTTTTGTACTTCTTACATTCTTAAGGCTAAGCAAATGGTTGAGGGGAAAAATGATAATTTTATACTTTCAGTCCAAACTTCGTTTTTCCAATTCGAAATTACCATTTGGCGAGACGACGTCAAATTCCTATCCAGAATTGGAACTCTCTATTTCCAATTGCCACTTTTGAGCTTCCATTTCATGATCATTCGTCCGTCAATCGTAACTCCAGTTTATCTTTAACTAACAAGCGGCTTTTGCAGACGTTATGCGTGTCGACTCTGTGATTCTCATCACACTTAGGAAAACTCAAGTTATGACAACTTTGGTTGTCATGTAATTACGAGGGTTCATCGCTAGTTCCGACGGCTTCGATCATCATGGTTCGATTTAGGAAAATTTGTAAATTATACATTGGTTAAGCAGCATCACCGGCGATCCAATCGTATGACGCTAGCAATGTATTCTTTAATCGTTATTTGATCGGCCTTAATTGGTTCTAAATGTTCCCTCAACAACCTTTATGGTCAAAACGTCATTTCCTTTTTCGAGTTTCCTAGGTCCACATACCTTATCATACATTGGCCTTTCCCTTTTGGTTAGTTTACTCGAGATTTATCAGATCTGAGCGAGACAAAACTGAAATACATCTAAAGATACATTCTCAGTTAACAGCCTCAAGATGGCAGGAAATTCAGAATGTCACAATTCTTCCCCCTTATATAAATTTCGTCGTCGAAATTTACAATAAACCCAACTATCCAAACAAATGGGGGTATTGGCATCTCATAGCTGCTTCACTTTCCTATGTAACTCCTTCAGTCCCATGATGCTCCCAAATCACTTTGACTAATGCAATCGTTTTATTATTTAAGACTTGTTTCTTTCGATCCTCGATTCTGATCGGCTTTTCCACATACGATACCTTGTCATCAATTTCAACGGTTTCAAAATCCAAAACATGAGTCGGATCTAGCTCATACTTTCTTAACATCGACACATGAAATACATTGTGCACTTGCGATAAGTTCAGCGGCGAGCTATTTTGTAGGCCAAAGTTCCAATTCGTTCCAGAATTTCAAAAGGACCTACGTACCTCGGATTCAATTTTCCCTTTTTCCCAAATCGAGATAATCCCCGTATTGGTGATACCTTCAGGAAATCATGGTCACCAACTTGAAATTCCAAAGGTTTGAGTCTTTTATCAGTGTAGCTCTTCTGTCGACTTTGTGTCGTTCTCAGCCTTTCTCTAATGACTTTAATCGCCTCAACAGATTGTTATACCAGTTCATGGCCTGTTATACTCCTTTCTCCAACTTCATTCCAACATATAGGCGTTCTGCAAGCTCTACCATAAAGTGCTTCGAACGGTGCCATACCAATGCTTTGCTGGTAGCTATTATTGTATGCAAACTCCACTAAATGCAGTTGGTCTTCCCATCCACCTTTAAAATCTATGACGCAGGCTTGTAAGATATCCTCGAACGTTTGGGTCGTCCTCTCTGACTGTCCATCAATCTATGGATGATACGTTGTACTAAATTGTAATCTAGTTCCCAAAGCCTCCTGAATACTCTTCCAAAAGCTTGTTGTAAACTTAGGGTCTCGATCCAACGTAATTGTAACTGGAACTCCATGCAATCGCACAATCTGGCGCATATACAACTCTGCGAACTTATCCATTAAAAATTCCTTTCGCACAGGTATGAAATGTGCCGACTTGGTTAATCTATCCACGATTACCCAAATTGAGTCACAACCTTTTGAACCCTAGGCAATCCTATCACAAAATCCATCATCACATGTTCCCATTTCCACTCAGAAATTTCTAGAGGTTATAACAATCCTCCAGGCTTGCAGTGTTGATCTTTTACTTGCTAACAGGTCAAACAATTCGCCACATGTTGAGCTACATCCTCTTTCATTCAATTCCACCAATAATGCTATCGAAGATTCTGATACATCTTAGTGATTCCTGGATGAATAATGTAGCTGCTCTTGTGAGCTTCCGACAAAATCTTTTCTTTAAGTTCCTTATCACCAGGCACACACAAACGTCCACGAAACTTCGGAATTCCATCTTTTGACACTTGAAACTCAGCTTTCCTTTTCGTTGTATCCATCTCAAGAATCTTATGAATCTTCGGATCAGTAGACTACAGAGTCTTTGCTCTTTCCTGAATTTCAGGCTCAACTCTCATGGTTGCCACCTGTCACGCCCCGCGCCTCGGGCACGAGCGCCCGACTCTCTGTAAGCAAACGAAGATATCTCTCGATGTCCCAGGATCCGCATATAAGTCGAGAGACGTATTATATATAAGCACGCGGAAGCGACAACGTAATAACTCCTCAGTGCAAATGTAAAGTGGGACCTAGATGGCGAGAATAATAACAATACATAATACATCAATGTTCATACAAGTGCATGGCAACTAAATCCGCTGGTCAGTGGGGAGACGGGGTAAGTACAAAAGAGATCCATCATCATCAAAAGAAACAAGCATCAGGGTCGCCGTTAAAAGATCAACTAGCAAGCCTAGAGCTCCTAAGACGAGCTGCTGGAGTCATCAGTCTCCTCTGCATCCTTCGTGGGCTCGTACTCCGAGAAGGTCTCCGAGCGAACCTCTCCGATGTCCTCCATGGTTTCCTCAGCAGACGGCTCCGCCAAGTCCTCCTCAGTAGCCTCGACTACTATGACCTCCTCAGTATCCTCCAAGGTCGGGGTCCTCTCAGGTCCATTCCTCGAACAGGCGACTGACCCCTCAGCCTGCTCTAAATCCCGGGTAGGATGACACCAACTAGGGACGACTCCCTAGGGCACCTCAGCGGGCTTCAGCGGCCCTGTAGATACATCCCCAATCTTTCGAAATCGGGCCTCATGCCTTTGAGCCTTCCAGCTAGTGCTACCCTCGTCTACCCATACCACTGTACATTTTCTGACATAAATAGTCTCCTGCCCGTCAAGAAACTTATCAAAATAAACAGACATCTCCTTAGGGTCTCCAAACTTGATAGGCCACATCTTCAGGACCAAGGATCTGTAAAAAAGGGGTCCCTAATGGGGTGAGATACACATCTCAGTAAGGTAGGTCCTAACCCTAGGTTAGGCCGACAGTCCACTCAAGCAGTCATAAACAACAGCGTTTCATGCAAACAAACATACGAGACATTCGATTATCAACAATCATGCAGATGTCAAATAGGTAGTCATGGCATCATGCACACACCTCCACGTCACATCGCCACTTCCACCCTTCATACTTGCCTCATTCTCATGCCCGCGTTTAGAACGCATAAGGCTCGGTCCACGTAAATGCATTAGATCGTCATTGACAACCCGCATAAACGCATCAGGTTTCAATGTTACTCCAGGCCAATGTCGACATATCACAACTCTGTCCTGCGTCTCAAAGCATCAGGACTATGGCCTTCTCAACCCCTCGTCTCATACGCATTAGGGTGCCATACAACTCTAACCCCGTGCCTTAGCGCCTCAGGGTATTCCTCACACCACCCCGTGTCTCACACGCCTTAAGGTCTTACCATGTCACATTCATGCCATGATTCCCATTCAATCCACACACATAATGCTATGTGCAACTCAAGCACAATTCATATACTCATGGCATGCAAGATAGTCAAATCGACATTCAGACATGGTAGACAATTCAAGCATAAGCATTTACACACATTCAAGCCTTCTATACCATTCTAGGACACACAACGAATAATCTCATTGAAGTCACTCAAAATCAATCATAATCTCACTTGACTCACCCAATTGAGTCCAATGTTCCTATCATAGGTTTAGGGTTCCCTTATCTCAAGCTTAATGTCACCAATTCTCTCCTCAAGCACTTCCTCAAATTCTATCCAAGCGGTCCAAGACCAAGTCCACTGCGTAACCTATGAAATTCCAATCAATCGTCAAATTCTCTTGCTCAATTCACCCATCCATTGATCACAAACCTCATTAACACATTCATCAACATCCTAACATGTCTCATTGATGAATTTTAGACTCAAAAGCAACCACTAACAGCCTCTACAGAATCGGTTTGCACAGAACCGAATCGGGCTATTTCGATTCTGTGTGTACCGAGGTTATCCAGCCTTTAAACTACCTCAAATCTCTAATTTATTCACTAATCTACTTGAAAACATGTAAATCTAAGGGTTTGGGAAGCTCACCAAAGATTTGAACCCAAGCCGTCGCCGGAAACTCTTTGAAAGTCGTCGGTTTCCCCATGTCTGCAAACCGGCAATTCTGGCCCTTCAAACACAAGATCCATTTGGGGTCAAAACTCCATCAAATTAACCCTAACTTTTTACCACAGCTCACTATATCAGTCCGCTAGATGTTCATAAAATTTGGTGGAAAAAATCTAACGTTTCGGGATCCTAAGAGGCCAAAAATGTGACTTATCCCTGGTTGCGATGATTTCCATCGACTTCTTGGAGATTGGCTGCTCGGAGCTCTTCGGTGGGTCAAATGACTTGCTTCCACTTCGAGGATGTCGGCAAGAGGTCAAGCTAGGGGTGGGTGGTCGGCTCAGCAGCTAGAGGTCGCCGAAGGTGGCCATCGGTGGTAGCAAAGCTGGCGGCAAAAACCGGTCGGGCAGGAGCAGGAGAAGAAGAAGAGAAAAGGAAGCTGTCGATTTGTGGGAGAGAGAGACAAAGCTATATGCAAGCTCACAAGTCAACAAGGTTGAATGGTAGTTGGGAAAAGTGGATATGACCACTCAAAGGCTAATCTATTGACACATGTCCTAAGTGTCATTCAAGCAAATCCAATGGCCAAGATTTATCCAACTTTTCGGCAGACTTGGGGTGTATAAAATACCAAAATGCCCTCATCCAATTATATAAATAAGGCTAGGTCTTGAGGGGCAAAATGGTAATTTTACCCCCGACGTCCGGAGCGTTGTTTTTCTCATTCTAGTATTCTTCGATAAGGCGACGGTCAATCCAAATATGACGTTGGAATTCTTGATTCTCTATTTTCAATTTTGAAGACTCGTTTCTGATCGTTTTCTCTATCAGATGTGGTTCCAACCTATCCCGAACCGACGGACGGCTTTTGCAGACATTACGCGTTTTGACCCTGTGAGTCATATCACATCTAGGGATCGTCGATTCATGGCGACTTTGGTTGTCATATAATTGTGAGGGTCTATCACTAATTCTGATGGTCTCGATCATCACTGTCCGATTTAGGAAAATTTTGCAAATTATACGTTGGTTCAGCGGCATCACCCGCGCCCCAATCGTATAACGCTAGCAATGCATTCCTTAATCGTTCTTAGATCGCCCCTTTACAGTCCTAAATGTCCCCTCGATAATCCTTATGGTCAAAGCACCATTTCCTAGTCGAGTTCCTAGGTCCACGTACCTTCTCTTGCGTTAGCCTTTTCCTTTTGGTCAGTCAACTCAAATTGATCAGATTTGAGTGAGATATGACTGAAACACATCGCTAGATACACTTCTCATTAATGAGTCCGAAAATGACTGGAAAATCAGAATGTCACAACTCTTCCCCCCTTACAAAAATTTCGTCCTCAAAATTTACATCAACTTAATTACTCAAATAAATGGGGGTGTTGTCGTCTCATCGTCTCTTCTTTTTCCCACGTGGCGCCTTCGGTTCCATGGTGCTCCCACACAACCTTGACCAATGGAATGGTCTTATTCCTTAGAGTTTGCTCCTTCCGATCTTCAATCTCGATCGGCTTCTCTACGTAGATACTCGATCGTCTACTTCTATAACCTCATAGTCCAGCACATGTGTCGGGTCTGGTTCGTATTTTCGCAGCATCGACATGTGGAAGACATTATGTACCTAGGATAGATTAGGCGGCAAGGCAAGCCTGTAAGCTAGGGTCCCAATTTGCTCCAAAATTTCAAATGGACCCACGTACCTTGGGCTCAATTTTCCCCTATTTCCAAATTGCGATAATCCCCTCATCGACGACACCTTGAGGGAGACATGATCGCCTACTTGAAACTCCAGAGGCTTATGCCGCTTATCCACATAACTCTTCTGACGACTCTGTGCTGTCCTCAGTCTATCCCGAATTACCTTTACCACTTCCACGGATTGCTCTACCAACTCTGGGCCTGTGATACTTCTTTCTCCGACCTCATCCCAGCAACTTGGGGTTCTGTAAGCCCTACTATAAAGTGCTTCATATGGTGCCATTTGGATGCTCTGCTAGTAGCTATTATTGTACGCAAATTCCACCAAATGCAGCTGATCTTCCCATCCACCTTTAAAATCTATGACGCACGCTCGCAACATGTCCTCAAGCGTCTGAATTGTCCTCTCCGTCTGTCCGTTCGTCTGTGGATGGTACGCCATGCTAAACTGCAGCCGGGTTCCCATAGCATCTTGTAGGCTTTTCCAAAAGTTCGCTATGAACTTGGGATCTCTATCTGAAGTAATTGTTACAGGCACTCCATGTAACCTCACTATTTGCCTCATGTATAACTCAGCGTATCTATCCATTATGAAATCCTTTCGCATAGGAATGAAGTATTTGGACTTAGTCAATCTGTCCACGACTACCCATATAGAGTCGTGACCTCTCTAGCTCCTCGGGAGTCCCATCACAAAATTCATAGTTATATGCTCCCACTTCCATTCCGGTATTTCAGTGGCTGTAATAATCCTCCAGGCTTACAATGCCGTACTTTCACTTGTTGGCATGTTAAGCATTTTGTCACATACTTCGCTACATCCACCTTCATCCCGTTCCACCAGTAGTGCTGGTGTAAATTCTGATACATCTTCGTATTTCCCGAGTGGATGCTATAATTGCTCCTATGAGCCTCCGCTAAAATCCTTTCCCTAAGTTCTTCGTCCTTTGGCACGCATAGACATCCTCGGAACCTCAAGATTCCGTCCTCCAACACCTGGAACTCTGGCTTTCTCTTTGTTACGTCCATCTCCAGAATTTTCTGAATTTCTGGATCTATAAACTGTAAAGTCTTTCTGGACCTCAGGTTCTACCCTCAACGTAGCCATCAAACTGGACAACTGGTAGACTTCCAATCTGAACTCAGAATCTCTTAAATCCTCGATCATCGACCAACCTTTTACTAATAGACAGGCGATGCTCGACTTCCAACTCAGGGCATTTGCGATTCTGTTTGCCTTCCCAGGGTGATACAATATATTACAGTCATAATCCTTGAGCAGCTCCATCCACCGACGCTGCCTCATATTCAGTTCTTTCTGGGAAAACAAATACTTAAAGATCTGGTGGTCGGTGTAAATCTGGAACTTCTCGCCGCACAAATATGTCTCCAGATCTTCAGAGCAAAAATGATCGCTGATAACTCCAGATCATGCGTTGCATAGTTCATTTCGTGTGGCCTCAGCTGTCGGGACGCGTAGGCCACTACTCTTCCATGTTGCATTAGCATGCAGTCCAGTCCTCTCAGTGAGGCATCACTGTATATCTCATAGCCCCCTGGTCCTAATGGAATCGTTAACACTGGTGCAGTCGTCAATCGATGTTTGAGTTCTTGGAAACTCTTTTCACACTTATCTGTCCATTCAAACCTTGTTTCTTTCTTTGTCAGCCTCGTCAATGGGATGGCTATGGATGAAAACTTGTCCACAAAACGCTTGTAATACCCTGCCAATCCCAAGAAACTTCTGATTTCAGTGACCGTAGTAAGCCTAGGCCAATTCGTTATCGCTTCGATCTTCGCAGGATCCACTGCGATTCCTTCTCCAAATACTACATGAACAAGAAATGCTACCTTATTCAGCTAGAACTCACATTTGCTCAACTTAGCGTATAGCGAGTGTTTCGTCAAGGTCTTCAATGCAATCCTTAGATGCTCCTCATGTTCTGCGTCACTCCTTGAGTAAATCAGGATGTCGTCAATAAAGACTATGACGAATCTGTCCAGGAATTCCTTAAATACTCGATGCATCAAGTCCATGAATGCGGCTGGAGCATTGGTCAATCCAAAAGGCATCACTATGAACTCATAATGACCATACCTCGTCCTAAAAGCAGTCTTAGGTATGTCTTCCTTCTTGATCCTTAACTGGTGATACCTAGTCCTTAAATCAATCTTTGAAAATATCGCCGCTCCTTGCAACTGATCAAATAGGTCGCCGATTCTCGGCAGTGGGTACTTATTCTTCACTATTACCTGGTTCAGCTGCCGGTAGTCGATGCATAGTCGGAAAGACCCATCCTTCTTCCTTATGAATAACACCGGCGCTCCCTACAGCGAAGCACTCGGTCGGATAAATCCTTTAACCAGCAGTCCCTGCATCTGCACATTTAACTCCTTCAATTCTGATAGGGACATCCTATAAGGTGCCTTCGAGATCGGTTCCGTTCCGGGAGCTAACTCGATCACAAATTCTATCTCTCGCTCTGGTGGTAATCCTGGCAACTCTTGGGAAAAAACGTCAGGGAGCTCATGCACTACCGGAATACTCTCTAATTTTGGCTCCTCGATAGTTGTGTCCATCATCGCGACTAAGTACGCCTGACACCCTTCAGACATCAACTTCGTCACTTCAAGAGATGAGACTGAGGGAATCGAGATTTCTCCTCAACTTCCCACCAATTCAAAGCTAGGGTGGCCTTCTGGGTAGAAAGGAATTATCCTACTACCACAATCTATCATTGCCCCCTGTTTACCCAACCAATCCATCCCTATGATCACGTCAAAATCGTACATAGGCAATACAGCTAGATCAATACTCTCCTTACTCTCTCTAATCATGATTTCACAGTCAGCATAGCCCAATGAAACTAATATATTATCCTTTAATGGAGTGGCAACATGCAGAATTATATTCAACGGTTTTAACTTCATACCCACCAAATCAGTAAACTGAGCAGACACAAATGAATGCGTGCACCAGGATCAAACAATGCGTTTGTAGCTTGGTCACACAAGTAAACCGTATCTGTGACCACGCCCGGTGCTTCCTTTGCCTCTGTGCAGGCTATTGCATATACTATGCCCTAAGCTGGGGGTGGATTATGCTCGATCTGAGGAGTGGCAGCTGATGGTCCAGCCTGCAGTTTCTGTCCTTGAGGTCGACTTGCCGGAGCTTGATTTAGGCACGTCCTCATCTGATGGCCCATCTGACCACACTTAAAACAGGCTCCAGTCCTCACCCATTTCCGTGCCTTCTCCAATAGAGTGGCAGCTCCAGTTCGTGGGATTCGACGGCTTCACAATATTTTTCCTTACTAGAGGCACAAAACGTCTATTGCCCGCCATTGATCTCTTGCCCATCTGGCGGTTGTCTCGGAATGGGGTAAACCGCGATCCAGATGCGGCATTCCTTTCCTTTAAGTCCCTCTCTATCATCTGGCCCCGCTAATATATTTACTTATAGGTCCTCAGATTTAGAGCAATCATCTGACTGCGGAGCTCAGGCCTCAATCCATCCCTAAATCTCTGTGCTTTCTCCTGGGGATCCTCTACAAATCGAGGTGCGTACCTCGATAGTTTGGAGAACTTGGCCTCACACTGGTCCACCGTCAACTGATTTTGACGTAGCTATAAGAATTCCACCTGTTTCTTTTCCCTAGCCATCTCCGAGAAGTATTTATCGTTGAACGCCGTCTTAAAGACATCCTAGGTCATGGCCATTCCTTTAGGGAAAATGCCATTCTTGGTGGCAGCCCACCAGTCATTTGCAGTACCCTCCAGCTGGTACACTGCCAACAACACTTTTTCCTCATCTGTGCACCTCAGCACTCCAAAAGCTTTTTCCAGCTTCTCAATCCACCTGGGTGCTAGCTCGGGATCTCTAGTCTGGTCGAACTGGGTCGGCTTCAGCTTTATGAATTGTTCCACTAGTTAACCCATCTGTCTAGCCACGACAATCTCCTTTTGAGCATTCACAGCCTCATTACCCTAGTTGTGGCCATTGGGGTTTCCGTTGCCCTCATTGTTGCCGTTGTTGGCGTTGACGTCAGCTGTGGTGGCTCCTACTGCCTGGGCTATGGCAGCATCCCGATCCTGGGTCTCCTGTCAATGAGGTTGCCAATCCTCTCTAGCGCCCTCAGCACGCCATCCATCCTTGGGTCTTCTGCTATAGGCAGCCTCGAGCTAAAGGCTCCACCTCTGGGCCTTCCAAATCTCCTAGATGGAATGCTCATCCTTATATTCTTCTACTAAGCCTGGTCCACCACAAGTTCCTCAAGGGGTTAGTAACTTGCTCATTCATCCAAGTCCAAAGTTACCAACTACTCCTTAACAGAAACAATTATAACACAACAATCTCCATACAACAATTTCCAGAGACATTTCAACAAGTAGTCCATGGCCATTCCTCAGTTCCGTTCACTCCAACGGTTCACTAAAACATGCCATACTCATTCACTTAACAGGCTAAAATTAAGAAATGGCTTTCCACACTAAGTAAGGGACTTAATTCTTAGACATTACCACCACCCTGCCAAGGCCAAATGCCAACCATAAGTGCCAAGTCACATGCTATGCACCCCATGCCTTATCCTAGCCAGTCTCTTAAGGTCTCGCTACCCGTCCTTGTCCCAACTTAATCTTTCTTATTACTCCAATATTCAATCAACTTTGGATCGAGCTGACCTTGCTCTGATACCAAGCGAACTGCGATGTCACGCCCTGCGCCTCGTGCACGAGCACACGACTCCCTACAAACAAACCAAGATATCTCTCGATGTCCCAGGATCCGCACATAAGTCGAGAGACGTATTATATATAAGCATGCGAAAGCAATAATGTAATAACTCCTCTGTACAAACGTAAAGTGGGACCTGGATGGCGAGAATAATAACAATACATAATACACGAATGTTCATACAAGTGCATGGCAACTAAATTCGCTGGTCAGTGGGGAGACGGGGTAAGTACAAAAGAGATCCATCATCATCAAAAGAAACAAGCATCAAGGTCGCCATCAAAAGATCAACCAGCAAGCTGGGAGCTCCTAAGACGAGCTGCTGGAGTCATCAGTCTCCTCTGCACCTCCGTGGGCTCGTACCCCAACAGAGGGCTTAGCCAGGTCCTTCTTAGTAGCCTCGACTACTATGACCTCCTCAGCATCCTCCAAGGTCGGGGTCCTCTCAGGTCCGTTCCTCGAACCGGCGACTGACCCCTCAACCTGCTCTAAATCTCGGGCAGGATGACACAAACTAGGGAAGACTCCCTGGGGCACCTCAGTGGGCTTCAGCGACCCTGTAGATACATCCCCAACCTTCAGGAACCAAGCTTCATACCTATGAGGCTTCCAACTAATGTTACCCACGTCTACCCACACCATTGTACATTTTGTAACATAAAAAGTCCCCTGCCCGTCAGGGAACTCGTCAAAATAAACGGACATCTCCTTAAGGTCTCCAAACTTGATAGGCCACATCTTCAGGATCTAGGATCTGTAAAAAAAGGGGTCCCCAACGGGGTGAGATACACATCTCAGTAAGGTGGGTCCTAACCTTAGGTTAGGCCGACAGTCTACTCAGGCAGTCATAAATAATAGCGTTTCATGCAAATAAACACACGAGACATTCGATTATCAACAATCATGTAGATGTCAGACAGGCAATCATGGCATCACAACACATCATTAAAATTGTGCACACACCACCACGTCACATCGCCACTTCTACCCTTCATACCTGCCTCATTCTCATGCCCGCGTTTAGAACGCATTAGGCTCGGTCCGCGTAAACGCATCAGACCGTCATTGACAACCGCATAAATGCATCAAGTTTCAATGTTACTCCAGGTCAGTGTCGACACATCATAACTCCGTCCCGCGTCTCAACGCATTAGGACTATGGCCTTCTCTACCCCGCGTCTCATACACATCAGGGTGCCATACAACTCCAACTCCGCGCCTCAACGCCTCAAGGTATTCCTCACACCACCCCGCATCTCATACGCCTCAGGGTTTTACCATGTCACATTCATGCCATGATTCTCATTCAATCTGCACACATAATGCTATATGTAACTCAAGCACAATTCATATACTCATGGTATGCAAGACAGTGAAATCGACATTCAGACATGGTAGACAATTCAGGCACAAGCATTTGCACACATTCAAGCCTTCTATACCATTCTGGGACACACAACGAATAATCTCATTGAAGTCACTCAAAATCAATCATAATCTCACTCGACTCACCCAATTGAGTCCAATCTTCCTGTCATAAGTTTAGGGTTCCCTTACCTCAAGCTTAATGTCACCATTTCTCTCCTCAAGCACTTCCTCAAATTCTGTCCAAGCGGTCCAAGACCAAGTCCACCGCGCAACCTATGAAATTCCAACCAATCGTCAACTTCTCTTGCCCAATTCACCCATCCATTGATCACAAACCTCATTAACACATTCTTCAACATCCTAGCATGTCTCGTTGATGAATTTGAAACTCAAAACCAACCACTAACAGCCTCCACAGAATTGATTTGCATAGAACCGAACCAGGCAATTTTCGATTCTATGTGTATCGAGGTTATCCAGCCTTTAAACTACCTCAAATCTCCAATTTATTCACTAATCTACTTGTCAACATGTAAATCTAAGGGTTTGGGAAGCTCACCAAAGATTTGAAGCCAAGCTGTCGCCGAAAACTCTTTGAAAGTCGCTGGTTTCCCCAAGTCTGCAAACCGGCAGTTCTGACCCTTCAAACACAAGATCCATTCGGGGTCAAAACTCCATCAAATTAACCCTAACTTTTTACCACAGCTCACTATACGAGTCCCCTAGATGTCCATAAAATTTGGTAGAAAATTCCAACCTTTCGGGGTCCTAAGAGGCCAAAAACGTGATTTACCCCTGGTTTCGATGATTTCCGTCGACTTCCGGGAGATTGGCTGCTCGGAGCTCTTCGGTGGGTCAAACGACTCGCTTCCACTTCGAGGATGTCGGCAAGAGGTCAAGCTAGGGGTGGGTGGTTGGCTCGGCGGCTAGAGGTCGCCGGAGGTGGCCGTCGATGGCAGCGAATCCGGCGGCAGAAATCGGTCGGGCAGGAGCATGAGAAGAAGAAGAAGAAAAGGAAGCTCTTGGTTTGTGGGAGTTGATGGTCGGCCAAATGAGGGGTGAGAGAGAGAGAGAGAGATAAAGTTATATGCAAGCTCAAAAGTCAACAAGGTTGAATGGTAGTTGGGAAAAGTGGATATGACCACTCAAAGGCAAATCTATTGACACATGTCCTAAGTGTCATTCAAACAAATCCAATGGCCAAGATTCATCTAATTTTTCGGCAGCCTTGTGGTGTATAAAAGACCAAAATGCCCTCATACAATTGCATAAATAAGGTTAGGTCTTGAGGGGCAAAATGGTAATTTTACGCTCGACGTCCGGAACGTCGTTTTTCTCATTCCAGTATTCTTCGGTAAAGCGACGGCCAATCCAAATATGACATTGGAATTCTCGATTCTCCATTTTCAATTTTCAAGACTCGTTTCTGATCGTTTTCTCTATCAGATGTGGTTCCAGCCTATCCCGAATCAACGACCGACTTTTGCAAACGTTACGCGTATCGACCCTGTGATTCATATCACATTTAGGGCTCATCAATTCATGGTGACTTTGGTTGTCATGTAATTGTGAGGGTCTATCACTAGTTTCGATGGTCTCGATCATCACTGTTCGATTTAGAAAAATTTTACAAATTATACGTTGGTTAGGCGGCATCACCCGCGCTCCAATCGTATAACGCTAGCAATGCATTCCTTAATTGTTCTTAGATTGCCCCTTTGCGGTCCTAAATGTCCCCTCGACAATCCTTATGGTCAAAGCGTCATTTCCTATTCGAGTTCCCTAGGTCCACGTACCTTGTCTCGCGTTATCCTTTTCCTTTTGGTCAGTCAACTCAAATTGATCATATTTAAGTGAGATATGACTGAAACACATCACTAGATACACTTCTCATTAATGAGTCTGAAAATGACTGGGAAATCAGAATGTCACACCTCCAAACTTGACAATAGGCAAACTTCCAATTTAAACTCAGAATCCCTTAATCCCGCTAATAAGGACCATCCTTTAACCAACAAGAGTGCAATACTTGACTTCCGGTTAAGTGCTTCCCCAACTCTATTCACCTTTCCAAGATGATACAAAATCTTGTTGTCATAATCTTTGAGTAACTCCATCCATCGACGCTGCCTCATATTCAATTCTTTCTGAGAAAATAAATACTACAAACTCTGATGATCCGTATAGATTTCAAATCTTTCGCCACATAAATAGTGTCTCCAGATCTTTAAGGCGAAGATGATAGCAGCTAATTCCAAATCATGCATCGGATAGTTCATCTCATGATTTCTCAACCGTCGTGAGGCATAGGCAACCACTTTTCCATGTTGCATTAACATACACCTAATCCTTTTAGCGAAGCATCGTCATATATCTCATAATCTCCAGGTCCAGAAGGAATAGTCAACACTGGTGCGGTCATCAATCGGTGCTTAAGCTCTTGGAAACTTTTCTCACATTTGCCCGTCCATTCGAACTTCACGTCTTTCTTCGTTAACCTTGTCAACGAAGTAGCTATAGGCGAAAACTTCTCCACGAACCGCCTATAATAACCAGCCAATCCTAGGAAACTTCTAACCTCGGTAACCGTGGTAGGTCTAGGCCATTTCATCACTGCCTCAATCTTTGAAGGATCTACTGAAATTCCTTCTCAAGAAATCACATGACCATGGAAAACTAATTTACCCAACCAAAATTCACATTTACTAAATTTGGCGTAAAGCGAATGCTCCCTCAAGGTTTGTAGAACTACCCTCGAATGTTCCTTATGCTCATCACTGTTCTTTGAATAAATCAAGCTATCATCTATAAAAACAATGACGAACCGATCCAAGTACTCCTTAAACATTTGATGCATCAAGTCTGTCACGCCCTGCGCCCCAGGCCCGAGCACGCGACTCCCTGCAAGCAAACCAAGATATCTCTCGATGTCCCTGGATCCGCACATAAGTCGAGAGACGTGTTATATATAAGCACGCGGAAGCGGCAATGTAATAACTCCTCCGTATAAATATAAAGTGGGACTTGGATAGCGAGAATACCATAATACATAATACCAAATGTTCATACAAGTGCATGGCAACTAAATTCACTAGTCAGTGGGAGACGGGGTAAGTACAAAAGAGGTCTATCATCATCAAAAGAAACAGGCATCAGGGTCACCGTCAAAAAGTCAGACTAGTATGCCAGGGGCTCCTAAGACGAGCTACTACAGTCATCTGTCTCCTTTGCCTCCTCCGTGGGCTCGTACTTCGAGCAAACCTCTACGGTGTCCTCAATGGTCTTCTCAATAGACGGCTCCACCAGGTCCTCCTCAGTAGCCTCGACTACTATGACCTCTTCAGTATCCTCCAAGGTCGGGGTCCTCTCAAGTCCGTTCCAAAATCGGCAACTGACCTCAGCCTGCTCTAAATCTTGGGTGGGATGACACCAACTAGGGACGACTCCCTGGGTCACCTCAGTGGGCTTCAGCAGCCTTGTAGAAACATCCCCAATCTTCCGGAACCAGGCCTCATACCTATGAGGCTTCCAGCTACTCCCACCCTCGTCTACCCATACAACTGTACATTTTCTGACATAAATGGTTCCCTACCCATCAAGGAACTCACCAAAATAGACAGACATCTCTTTGCAGTCTCTAAATCTGATAGGCCACATCCTCAAAACCTAGGATCTGTAAAAAGGGGGTCCCGCAATGGGGTGAGATTTACATCTCAGTAAGGTGAATCTTAACCCTAGGTTAGGCCGACAGTCCACTCAGGCAGTCATAAATACTAGCATTTCACACAAATAAACATGCGAGGCATTCAGTTATCGATATAACACACAGATGTCAGGCATGTAGTCATGGCGTCATAACACATCCAGATGATCATGCACAAATCGCCATGCCACATCACCACTTCCACCGTTCAGACTGCCTCATTCTCATGCCCGCGTTTAGAACGCCTCAGGCTCGGTCCACGTGAACGCATTATACCGTCATTGACAACCCGCATAAATGCATCAGGTTTCAATGTTACTCTAGGCCAGTGTCAACACATCATAACTCCGTCCCGCGTTTCAACGCATTAGGACTATGGCCTTCTCAATCTCGCATATCATACACATCAGGGTGCCATACAACTCCAACCTCGCGCCTCAGTGCCTCAAGGTATTCCTCACACCACCCCACGTCTCATACGCCTCAGGGTATTCACCATGTCTTAGCCATGCTAAAGTTTCAATTCAATTCACACACATAATGCAATATGCGACTCAAGCACAAATCATACACTTATGGCATGCAAGACGATCAATTGACATCCACACATGATAGTCATTTCAAAACACAAATATTGACACACATTCAAATCATCTATACTGTCCTAAGATGCACAAAGAACAATCACATTAAAAACCCTTCAAGGATCACCCAAAAATTCTCCCGACTCGCCCAATTGAGTCCAATCTTCCTATCATAGGTTTAGGGTTCCCTTACCTCTAGTTTAATACCACAAAATTCTCTCCTCAAGCACCACTACAATTCGGCCCAAATGGTCCAAGATCAAACCCACCAGGCAACCTATGAAAATCCATCCAACCGTCAATTTTTCTTGCCCAAATCATCAATCCATGGACCATAAACCTTAGTAACACATTCCTCAACATCCTAGCATGTCTCAATAATGAATTTGAGACTCACTTTCAACCATTAACAGCCCCCACAGAACCAGTATGCACAGAACCGAACTAGGCTATTTTCGGTTCTGTGTATATCGCAATTATCCAGCCCTTAAACTACCTCAAATCCATCATCTATTCAATAACCTACTTGTTAACATGTAGATCTAAGGGTTTGGGAAGCTCACCGAAGATTTGAGGCCGAGTCGTCGCCGGAAACTCCTTGAATATCACAGGTTTCCCTTAGTCCTCAAACCGACAATTTTGGCCCTTCAAACACAAGACCCATTTGGAGTCAAAAATCCATCAAATTAACCCCAAATTTTTACCACAGATCACTCTATGAGTCCCCTAGATCTCCACAAAATTTGGTTGGAAAACTTCAAAGTTTCGGGGTCCTAAGAGGCTAGAAATATAGCTTACCTTTGGTTGCGACGATTTTCGTCGACTCGCAGGAGATCGACTGGCCGGAGCTCTTCGGTGGGTCAAACGACTTGCTTCCACTTTGAGGATGTCGGCAAGAGATCGAGCAAGGTGTGGATGGTCGGCTCGACGGCTAGAAGTCGCCGGAGAGGGTCGTCGGCGGCAGCGAACAGGCGGTACAGAACCGGTCGGGCGGCAGCAGTTCACGGCAGGATGAAGAAGAAGAAGAAGAAGGAAGTTTCGGCCAAATGGGGGGTGATGACCGGCCATGTAAGAAAGAGAGAGAGCTATATTCAACTTCAAAAGTCAATGGGTTGAATGGTAGCTAGGAAAAAGTGGATATGTCCACTCAAAACTTGATATATTGACACATGTCCAATGTGTCAATCAAGCTAATCCAATGGCCAAGATCTTCTCTCATTTTTGGTAGCCTCGAGGGTATGTTAAAGACCAAAATGCCCTCGTCCAATTATATAAGTAAGGCTAGGCCTTGAGGGGCAAAATGGTACTTTTACCCCTGACGTCCGAAACGTCATTTTCACTCATTCCAATATTCTTTGATAAGGCGACGGCTAATCCAAACATGACGTTGGAATTCTTGATTCCCAATTTTAATTTTTAAGACTCTTTTCTGATAATTTTCTCTATCAAACATGGTTCCGCCTATCCCGAACCGACGGGCGGCTTTTGTAAACGTTACGCGTATCGACCCTGTGATTCATATCACATTTAGGGCTCGTCAATTCATGTCTACTTTGGTTGTCATGTAATTGTGAGGGTCTATCACTAGTTTCGATGGTCTTGATCATCACTATTCGATTTAGAAAAATTTTACAAATTATACGTTGGTTAGGCGGCATCACCCGCGCTCCAATCGTATAACGCTAGCAATGCATTCCTTAATCATTCTTAGATCGGCCTTTTGTGGTTCTAAATGTCCCCTCGACAATCCTTATGGTCAAAGCGCCATTTCCTATTCGAGTTCCCTAGGTCCACGTACCTCGTCTCGTGTTAGCCTTTCCCTTTTGGTCAGTCTACTCAAATTGATCAGATTCGAGCGAGATATGACTGAAACACATCGTTAGATACACTTCTCATTAATGAGTCTGAAAATGACTGGGAAATCAAAATGTCACAAAGTCCATGAATGCAGCAGGGGCGTTAGTAAAACCAAACGGCATAACCATAAACTTGTAATGTCCATATCTCGTTGTGAAGGCAGTCTTTGGTATTTCCTCCTTCTTAATCCTCAACTGGTGATATCCAGTTCTCAAATCTATTTTAGAAAATATAGACGTTCCTTGCAATTGATCAAACAAATTGTCTATCCTTGGCAAGGGATACTTATTCTTGATAGTTACTTGGTTCAGCAGTCTGTAATCTATGCATAAACGCAAAGATCCATCCTTCTTCCTTGCAAATAGCACCGATGCTCCCCATGGCGACGCGCTCGGTCTAATGACTCCCTTATCTAGTAGTTCCTGCATCTGTACCTTTAATTCTTTCAATTCGGATAAGGACCTACTATACGGTGCCTTTGAGATGGGCTTCGTTCCAGGTAACAACTCAATCACGAACTCAATTTCTCTCTCAAGTGGTAATCCAGGCAATTCTTTCGAAAAAACATCAGGAAAATCACGTACCACCGCTATACTATCCAACTTTGATTCCTCAACCGTTGTGTCAACTAAAATAGCCAAATAAGCTCAACATCCTTCATTCAACAGCTTAGTTGCCTCAAGCGACGAAACTAAAGGAATCTAGGTTCCTCCCCAACTTCTTGCAAATTCGAAACTAGGGCGACCTTTCAGGTAAAAATGAATTACCCTGTTACCACAATCAACTACAGCCATTTGTTTCCCCAATCAATCCATGCCAATAATCACATCGAAATCATACATAGGCAGCACAATCTTTTCTTCGCCACTGCTAATCACTATCTTATAGTCCGCACAGCCTAGCAAGACTAGTACATTATCCTTTAATGTTGTAGCAACATGCAATAGCACATTCAATGATTTCAATTCTATTCCCACCGGATCAGCAAACTGTGCAGATATAAAGGAATGCAAAGCGCCAGGATCAAACAAAGCATATGTAACTTGGTCGCACAAATAAACCGTACCTATAACCACGCCAGGCGCTTCCTCCGCCTCTCTACGTGCCACAGCGTAAACCCTTCCTTGAGCTGGCGGTCGATTTTGATCATTCTGTGGAACCACCGCCAGTGGTCCTACATGTGGTTGCTGTCCTTGTGCTTTGGGTCCTGGGGTTTGATTAGGACAATTCTTTATCTGGTGGCCCGTTTGACCACATCTATAGCATGCTACCATCCAAGTAGGACAAGGACCACTTCCATGCCTCCTCCCACAAATATGACAATACCAGTTCAACTGGTTCGGCGGTTTTCCAATGTTTCTTCAAATCGGAGGGACAAATCGTCGGTTGCTCACCATCGGCCTTTTTCCGAACTGTCGATTATTTCTCAAAGGTGTAAACCGCAATCCAGCCACAACGCCTCTTTCTCTAATATCCCTTTCAATCATTTGGCTCCTCTCATAAATCTCTTTGTATGTCCTCAAATTCACAGTTATTATTCTGCTGTGAATTTCTGGTCTCAGACCATCTCGAAATCGTTGTGCTTTCTCAAGCGGATCCTCAACTGACCTTTGTGCATATCTCGACAATCTTGCGAACTCAACTCCATATTGATCCATAGTCAGCTGATTTTATCACAACTGTTGAAATTACACTCGCTTTCTTTCACGTGCCGTATCAGAAAAGTACTTGCCATTGAAAGCAGCAGTGAAGGCAGCCCAAGTCAAAGCAATACCTTCAGGAAATACTCCTTCCTTCGAGGCACTCTACCAATCGTGTGTAGTTCCCTCCAGCCGATACACAGCTAACAATACTTTCTCTTCATAAGTGCATCTCAGCACTCCAAAAGCTTTTTCGAGTTTCTCAATCCACCTTGGTGCTAACTCAGGATCTCCAGTACCATCGAACTGGGTCGGTTTTAGTTTAATAAAATACTCAACCAACTGACCCATCAGTCTATTAGCATTAACATCGCCTTGTGCATTCCCAGCTTCAGCACCCTGGGCATTATTTCCATGTGCCATATTTACAGCTGCCAATGCAACTTTAGCAGCCGGAGCTATAATCTCCGCTCTATCTTCCGCTTGCCTAAGAGCTACGGCGGCTCTATCTTGAGCTTCCTTTCCCATCAATTCCCCAATTGTTCTAAGGCCCTCATGACTCCTTCCATTCTTGGGTCCTCGGCCACTGGTGCTCTCGAGCTAGAATTTCTTGGCCTTCAAGGTCTATTGCTCATACTTGCTTAACTTAGCTTACCAGAGTCACCTTAATTCCACCACGGAATTAGAGACCTAAATCACTTGCTCAAGTCGAATAATTCTATGCTACTTAACAAAGTAACAATCACAACACCATATCCATTCACTCAGGCATTCATATGAGCGCATCAACCAGGGATACAAATCCACACCTCATGAAACTTAGTACATTCAGAGGTAACAATTTGCTCATTAAACCAGCATGCACAACAACATGATATATGTAGAGCTTGACCCTTCATTGGTTACTCACAACCATGCTATTTTACAATGCCAATCACATGAGCCAATTATATGCCATGCATTCATGCTTGACTCTAACAATTTCCCCTAGGGTCTCGCTACCCCAACTCATCCGAATTACTCCTTATTACTCCAATCCTCAATCTGTTGTACTCTCGATAAACCTACTCTGATACCACTGCGACGGTGATGTAACGCCCTGCGTCCCTTGGAGCTCGTTACATCCACCTCAGGCTAATAATTTCCTAGGAACCTCAAATGGCCTAGTATGATATGAAATGCACACACAGGAGACGAGATAACATCGTCGCACAATCACAAAAAAAGAAAAGAAAAGGGAAATTGAAAGTATTCAAAAGCACACCCATTTATACATCTCGCAAACAATCAGTACACATAACGGAATGGAAAAGATAAAAAGATAAAACCGCACACTTGGGTAGGAAAAAGGAACTAAGGCCTATGGTTCAAAGGTTATTACTATACCTTTTTCCAGGGCCTAACACCAAAATGGTTCCTAATTCACCTAACATATTTAACTGAATTTCTCAGAAGAACAGCTTGAGTCGTCCTTTCCATCGTCCTCCTCATCATCTAGATTGTAATCAGAAAAATTATCAGATGGTCCCTCTTCAGAAGATTCTTCAGTGTCTTCTTCAGTGTCTTCTTTCTCAGCTTTTGCTTCGTCATCCTCGTCGGCGGCCTTGATCGCATCAGCAGAAATCTCTATGTAATTCATGTACTCCTCAGAAGGCGGTGGAGACTTCAACCTTTTAGGTATGTTCCTCGAACCTCCCGCTGACGCTGGGTTTCCACTTCTATTTCAGGTCGGGACGGATGACACCAATTCGGAACCACCTCCGAAGGAACGTCTTCAGGTAGTAGAGGTCCCATCAAGCTACTGTTGCCTAGGTGGCGGAACCATGACTCAAAACGATGGGGTTGTAACTCCAGCTTTCCCTCATCTACCCAGACGGTTGTGCGCTTCCTTACGTACACGATACCCTTCCTAGAGGGAAATTCATCCAAAAGGGCGGTCATCTCCTTGGGATCACCCAGTCGGATTAGAAGCATGGTTAAGGCTTGGGGTCTGAAAATGGTGTCCCACTAAGGGGTGAGATCGACATCTTAGAAAGTGAAGCCTAAACCTATACCTCAACACTAGTCCTCCCAGACCACATATATAAATGTTATCAAAATGCAGGCAATCAATCATGCAATGGCACGAGGCATCGAGGAATCACATATATCAATTAATCAAACATATATATAATGCATTGGACCACATATAACCTCAGGGTTCAAGCTTGATGCATATGCAACATATAAATCAACGCACACATGTCACAGCTTCCATAATTTCTCATTGCCTTGGCTTTCAACCGTGATGTGTTTCTTTGGCACTTCTGTCATCTAACATCACTAGGGCCACAGGCCAATCGGCTTTCTCATTCTCATTCGAGTTCACCACCCTCCGATACCACTGGGGCTACAGGTCAATCGGTATCCTCAAAACTTCTCCCATTGGATTCACAATGCCATCACAACACGTACAATTCAACTCATAAAATTCACCAGTCATTCAATTCATTCAATAAATCGTCTAGTAGTGTCCTAACAATAAGGTAAAGGTTTAGGAAACACTTACCTTAGTCAATTAGCACAATGTCACACCAAGTAACTCTCTTTAATGCCACAAATATATAATCCACATGAATTCTTCGTCAACCTAAAAAGATTCACCAATCTTGAATCAAAAATCATGGAATGCTCACTTTTATTAACCCAATCCTTCCTTAGTCATATCATTGGCAATTCATGACACCTTATTAATCAAATGAACGCATAATAACAATCCCACAAACCCTCAATGGGTTCGGTTTACAAGGACACACACAAGACAAAACTCAACTTAGAGGTTCATGCACCAATTTTGCCATAATTCACTTCTAAACCCCAATCTACCTCACTCACCTCTTATTAACACATCACATCACATCATATTGGACATTATAAGTAAATTTGAAGTCCAAATATTCACCAATCAGCCTCCAATAGAAACATCCATCAAGGGTTTATCCTCCAAAACAGAACCGATTTTCAATCTAACTCATATAATAAAGCCATTACTCAATTCTAATCCTCAATCTTTCACAAACCAACTTGCTAAGACCATTCTTTATTGGTTTAGAGAGCTCACCACGAGATTTGAATTGGATCGACACCCCAAGGGCCTCGGAACAGCCCGGCCTCCACAAGATCAAAATCTGTCCAAATTTCATCATCAATGTTCAGCCATGAAAACCTATTTTAACATCATCCAACTTGCAGCCACCAACCATTCAACCTTAGCACTAGATGTTATAAAGGTCTCGTAAATAATTTGAGGCCAATCGGAGTTTCTAAGAGATATAACGAAGACCTTACCTCAACTCACGCGATTTCTGTCCGATTTTGGTCTAACGGCTAGTCGGGAAAATATACTCAACGAAACCTCGAGCTACGACTTAGAACGTGTCAAGGAAACATTCATCTTGCTTCTGGTGCTCGGAGCTCGATGAGCTAGCACCAAAAAAGGGCCGGCGATCAGATCGAACAAAGGGACAGAAACCTGTCTTCTGGGCAGTTGTTCGGTGAAGAACAAAATGAAGAGAAAATGCAAGGGGAATTGGTAGATGGTTATACACGACTGAAGGTAGTCATTGGCACATTATTTCACATAAATTATTGGCTTGAAATTGATTAGACTTGATTTGTTGGGTAATAAATGCTTGGGGTCTCCATTGGTTGACATGTAACAGGTGTCAAATAATGCAATTCCAATCTTTGACTCATTTTTTACTCTTGCATATAAAATTTTGGCAACCTCTGGGGAAAGAATAGTCTGACCATTTTGTCTTTCTTACATTCTTATGGCTAAGCAAATGGTCGAGGGGCAAAATGGTAATTTTGCACTTTTAGTCCAAACTTCGCTTTTCCAATTCGAAATTAACATTTGGCGAGACGACTTCAAATTCCTATCCAGAATTGGAACTCTCTATTTCCAATTGCCACTTTTGAGCTTCCATTTCGTGATCATTCGTCCGTCGATCGTAACTCCAGTTTATCTCGAACTAACGAACGGCTTTTGCAAATGTTACGCGTGTCGACTCTGTGATTCTCATCACACTTAGGAAAACTTAAGTTATAATAGCTTTGGTTGTGATGTAATTGCGAGGGTTCATCGTCAGTTCCGACGGCTTCGATCGTCATGGTTCGATTTAGAAAAATTTACAAATTATACATTGGTTAAGCGGCATCACCCGCAATCCAATCGTATAATGCTAGCATTGTATTCCTTAATCGTTATTTGATTGGCCTTAATTGGTTCTAAATGTTCCCTTAACAACCCTTATGGTCAAAACATCATTTCCTTTTCCGAGTTTCCTAGATCCACGTACATTGCCATACATTAGCCTTTCCCCTTTGGTCAATTTACTCGAGATTGATCAGATCTGAGCGAGACAAAACTGAAATATATTGAAAGATACATTCTCATTCAACATCCTTAAGATGGAAGGAAATTCAGAATGTCACATATTCGGTCTGGTTCATCACCCGACCCGACATTTTTGTGCGGCCCAAAAGTGGAGAAAAAAATTGAGATTTGGTTCTTGACTCGGAGAGTTGGGCCGATAGGCCTAATTTTTATGTTGCGGCTAGGGTTTATTCTGTTGTACGGAGGATTTTCGTCATATATGAGAGATTTGTGAGCCGTGTGCTTTTGTTGTGTCGCTAAAACCAACTTCTGTAATCCGTACTCTCTTTGATTATAGTGGAATCTTGTTTTTTCTCACCCGTGAACGTAGATCACCTTGATCGAACCATGTAAATCAATGTGTTTTGTGTTTGTTTTTCTGCATTTATTTCAACAACGACGGTGAAGATTATGATTTTTGACACTTTTCAATAATTTTTTGTAATTATCTTGAAAATTTTACGAAAGTTTTCTAACGAAATATTGTGTTCGTTGCAATTATATTTTCATGGAATTACGACGAAAATAATATTTTCGTTGTAAATTGTGTCAAACATGGTTACACATAAGAAAACAGATTTACTTCTCAGACACATAAAACACTCCCGCATCAAAGCTCTCATGTATCCCTTGCTCCTTTTGCTTCGCCGCCGCTCCTTAGATCCGCCGCTCCTTAGCTTGACCGCCGTCGTCCGCCTCTTCAAGCACGTTTCCAATGAGTTTCGCACAACCCTATTTCTTCTTCGTCTCCTTGCCGAGCCCGATTATGGCCACCATAGCCCTCGCCGAGCCTCGCCCGATTAGTGCGAAGGGCACCCTAATCGGGCTCGACCACCGAGCCTCACCCTCGTCGATTTAGGCGCCCCTCGCCCAAATCGGGCTCGGTCGAGCCTCGAGCGTCTCCCTCGCCGATTTGAGCGAGGGGCCCCCTAATTGGGCTCGGCCGAGCATCACCCTTGCCCTTGCTTGTGAATTTAGACTACGGTATATGCTGAAACATAATTTAGACTGTTTAATCTGCTGTATGGGGATGTTACCCCATACAGCAGATAATCTTTTTGGGTCTGTAGATCTTTACTAAAGAAGCATCTTGCTCTGTTCTAAGCTGAGACTTCAGGAAATGTTTGTTCTTTACTTTATCTCATGGGAATCCTGTCTTTGCTCAAGCTATAGATTGTAGTCTCTTGCTTTTCGGAATTTTGTTTCTTTATGTTGTTGGTAATACCCTTGATGTCCCTCTCAAATTGTTTGTATTCATATCTTTTTGTGTCAAAGCGACAAACAGTGAAGAAGATGCTGCCAAAGCGGCTACTGCGGTTGCTGACACTGTTCTGACTGATTCAAATCGGTTCATTTTGATATTTATGAAAATTTTATTGTGATTAATATGGAATCTAATCCTCAATTTGCCTCTTCTTTTCCTTTTCAGATTCGACAAGATCAAAGCTAAGGAGATTCCATCAACCATTGTGTACGAGGATGAAAAGGTTCTAGCTTTTCGAGACATTAGTCCTCAGGCTCTGGTTCATGTTCTAGTTTTTCCAAAACTCAGAGATGGCCTTACGCATCTCGTAAAGTTAGCTATGGTTCAGTCCTTTTTCAATAGAACTTTCCTTATGCTTGAATCTGGGTAGATATCACTTTGATGTTCCTTGTGATGTCAAGTGGTTGAAGGATGATCTGCTCGCAATTTTTTCTTAAGAATTGCTGTGGTGTCTATCTTGTCAGCACTGAGCGTACCATTTTTTACTTTTCAATGACATGAAAACCTCAAAATAAGTTGAATTTTTATCAAGTTCAATTGACCTGGGTATAATTCAGTGTTAATACTAATGCTTGGAAATTTTTTATGTTGCATTCAACTTAAATTTTGCAGTTAACTGTGCAAATCCAAACTGTGCTATTTATCAGAGGTGATAGCAAGTTACTTTCAATTTCTCAAGCTTCTCTCTTCCTCTCCGAAACAAAATGGTAATCTTCATGATGTACATCATTTGGTGTCCCTAATACATGTTGTCATCTTTGCTGATACTTGTCTAATCTTCTTATTTGACAGCATAAGCGTGGAGGTCATATGCGTGGTGCATCTTCACAGGGAAGACCAGGCCCTTCCCATTCCCCTTCACCTTTCCTTGGCTCAGCTTTGACCCTTTCATCTCACCTTCGACCAATACTTGCCGTGCGTGGAGGTCACATCCGCGTTGTATCTTCACAGGGAAGATCGTGCCCTTCCTATTTCCCTTCGCCTTCCCCTTTGCCTTCCCTTGGCTCATCCCTGACCCTTTCCGTTGGCTCATCCCGGGCCCTTTTCGCTGGCTTGTCCCGGCCCTTTCATCTCACCCTCATCCACCACTTGCCCATGGACCCATCCAACCTGAAGGTACTTCAGTTTCACGAGCTTCTTCAGTGGAACACTCGCATCTCGAGGGAAGCACGCCTGAAGAAAATAGCCAGACCGTGATAAGCCCATATGGAGATTCGTAAGTACTTATTTTTAATATAAATAATAAATACGGTCATCACTTCGTTTGGTTTTAGATATGGATGTGAATTCAATTGTCCTATTTGCAGGTTGATGGACGCAATGCAAGTGGTTCGTGAACTTAATAAAATTGTGAATAATTATTTGAGGTGGTCGTGGAGTAGTTATAGTGTCGCTCTGTCACGCCCCGAACCCGGCAAGCACGCGAACATCCCACCAGGCAGTAATCAAGCTGTGCAATCCAAGATTCTTCGGCCAATCATATAACAACTTGATAAAGGAACAAGATCGCGGAAGCCATAAAACTGCTCCGTACAATTCCATAATGAGATGACTCAAGACAAATGGGTATACACTTTTCATAAATAAAAAGGTCAGTTACAATTCTAACTCTAATGACTTCTTCAAATTCCATCCCGTCCGAGTTTCCTTCGCCTGGAACCTGAAAAAGTTAATCCCCCACTAGAGTGAGATATAAATCTCAGCAAGTACAAACTAAACGTAGACTTGAACACTAGTCCCCCCAGACCACACTCGCACATGCTATCAGATGCAGGCATTCATCAATGTAAAGGCACAAGGCCTTCATAAACCAAACATGTTAACCAACCAAGCATAGACAATCTTATGGGTTCAAGCTGAAAGCACAAGCACATGCAGTTTGATACACAATTGCCACCACATTCTCATCCACCCACATACTCCTTTGGCACTCTTGCCATCAGACATCACCGGGGCCACAGGCCAATCGATATCCACGTACCATGGGGCCACAGGCCAATCGGTACATTCAAGGCTCATTGCCATTCAATGCCACTGGGGTCACAAGCCAATCGATATTCTCATTCTTATTTGAGTTCACCACCTTCCGATACCACCGGTGTCACAGATCAATCGGTATCAACATTAATACTCAGGGTTCACAGCCATTCCATACCACATTCAAGGCTCACAGCCATTCAATGCCACTAGAGCCACAGGCCAATCGACATTCTCATTCTTATTCAAGTTCACCACCTTCTGATACCACCGGGGTCATAGACCAATCGATATCATCATTAATACTCAGGGTTCACAGCCATTCCATACCATTTGGATCACAGGCCAATCGGTATCCTGATCATTGTTCACAGTAAAATCACACTCGATACCACTAGGAAAACAGACCAATCGATATCATAAGGCATCAAGCCAATGCCATCTCCGGGGCCACAGGACAACGATTGCTAGGGCACAATAGCCCATTCATAAAGCATCGGCACTATAGCATTATAATCAATTCATAACACAGGCATCTCAGCCAACTAAACAATCAAGGCTCAATAGCCAAATATGTCATCAAGGCATGTCATAGTTCAATGGTCATGCTATGCCATTCAAGTCATGGAATCCAATGCTCAATCAAGCAATTCAATCTATAGGCTTCATTAAGCAATCAAATCACTCGACCACTCTATCCAGTAGTGTCCTAATGTTCAAGTAAGGGTTTAGGAAACACTTACCTTAATCAATTAGCGAAATGTCACACAAAGTGACTCTCCATAATGCCACAAGTATGAAATCTCTTAGAATCCTATGTCAACCTATAAAGATTTTCTAATCTTGAATCAAAAATCATAGAATGCTCACTTTCATTAACCCAATCCTTCCTTAGCCATACCATTTGCAATTCATGACGCCTTATTGATCAATTGAACGCTTAATAACACTCCCGCAAACCCTCAATGGGTTCGGTTCACACGACCATATACAAGGCAAAACTCAACTTAGAGGTTCATGCATCAATTTTGCCATAATTCACTTCTAAACCCCAGTTCACTTCACATGCTTCTCATTAACACCTCACATCACATCTTATAGGACATTATAAGTCAATTTGAAGTCCAAATACTCCTCAATCTGCCCCCCAACAGAACTGGCCAGCAAGGGTTCATCCTCAAAACAGAACCGATTTCGGGTTCCTACCGCTAAATCAAGCCATACTTCAATTCCAAGCCTTAATTATTCACAAATAAACTTGTTAGGACCTCAATCTATGTGTTTAAGAAGATCACCAAGAGATTTGTTATAAAATAATCCCCCAAGACCTTCGAATAGCCCGATTCCTTCACGGTCCTCAAACCGACAGAATTTGCTCGGTATAAACCTCCACAAACCAGCCATGTACACCCATAAAAAATCATATTAAACATTAATTTCAACTTGCTAAACTCTTATACTATGATTTTAGAAGAGCTCACCGAAAATTGGAAGCCATTTGGAGTCCGGAAGCCCCCAAAAACCGTCCTTCTCCTATACCGGGTCAAAATGTGACCTTTGTCCACTCAAACAGACCTACGGGACAAACGGCTTGGCCACATTAAGCTCATAATATCTTCTTAAAATGGCAAGACAATAAGCTTTAAGATGACGATGGTTTTACCTCAATCCGATACCTGACAACGAAGTTATGACCGAAACAGTGGAGCCATTTTTTCTTGTCCGTGGGGAACCTGTTCAGCCGAGAGAAAAAAAATGAAAAAGAGGAAGATGCTGGAGATGGTGGCCGGCCAAACATGAATAGAGAGATTCTATTACACATCAATTATCCATTTTGGTCAAATAGGCAAGATGGGTAGTTAAATGGCATTTAAAGCTTGGCCTTCTCTTTGATTGACACTTGGCAACCTTCCATTGGTTGCTTCACTGACTTTGATTTCCTTTGACTCATCCTCATCCAATTTTCGGTAGCATATAGAGCAGGGGAAATGATCAAAATGACCTTCTAAACTTCTTAAGGCAAGGCCAAAGGTTGAAAGGTAAAAGGGCCATTTGGCACTTTTTGTCCGAAAATCCATTTTTCCAGTATAAATCACCCTCGATAAGGTGATGTCCATTTCAATTAAAATATTGAAATTCCTCAATGTCCAATACCCAAATCTCGAGGTCCAATTTCATGTCGAACTCTCATCGACTATAATTCCAGTTTATCTCAAACTGACGGGCGACTCTTCCAAGCACTTCACGTATCGACCTTGGGATTTCTATTAAGCCGCGGCAACTTTGATTGTCATGTAATTATGAAGCTTTATCATTCATTCCTTTGATCCTGATCACCCGAATCCGATTTAAGAAATTCTTGCAAATTACACATTGGTTAAGCGGAATCACCCGTGTCCCAACATATAAGCTAGCAAGACATTCCATGATCGTTCCTAGATCGATCTTTGCTGGCCGAAGATATTCCCTCGACAATCTTTATGGTCAAAGTGCCATTTTTCATTTAAATTCCCTAGGTAAATGTACCCGACTCCATGTCAGTCTTTCCCTTTTGGTCAGTTAACTCAAGAATAGCCAACTCCGAGCGAGTTATAACTGAAATACACCGATCGATATCCTTCCATTCAATAGCATCGAGAGGGTCGGAATTCGGAATGTCATAATTCTTCCCCCCTTAAAAAAATTTCATCCTCGAAATTTGTCATCTTCCAATTATCCAATATCACGAGGTACAGATGCCTCATCACATTCTCATTTTTCAAAATAACTTCGTTCCTTAACAAACGTTGCAATAATACGCTTTTTGGCACTCATGCCATTTGACGTATCACTCCCCTCAAATGTTCTCTTGTACCATCAGATATTCAAGACTTTGTCAACTTGCCATTTCTCAACCAAATCGAGTCATAACTCTTTCGACTCCTTAATCAAGCTCATGGTTACTCTCGTAGTAGCTCACTTTCGACTCCATTCGACGATCTCCAATGATCGTAGCAATCCATCAACCTTCAAGGTCATGTCTCTCTCTCTTGTCGGCATGTCTAATGCTCGACCACACGTTAGACTAATTCAGCATTCAATCCATATCATCGATAGTGTTAAGACAATCTTGGCACACCTTTGTGTCATCCCAAGGACCACCTTAATTCTCCATATTCTATTCATTTCCATACCCCTTAGACATCAGGGTCTGATAATGGCAATATCTCAATTCCTTTCTATCCTTTAGGTCTGATATTTCAAGTAGCCATCAATCTAGCCACACGGCGAACTTTCAATTTAGAAGTTAAATCTCTTATTTCTCGAGGGAAGATCTGTCCCTCCATCACCGATTACACAATGCTCAAATTTCAATTATAAGCATCCCCTAAATAATTCACCCTTCCTTAACTATATGGATATCGCTGTAACAACATTTGGGTGACCTCTTCGTTCCACGTGCCTTTCCACCAATTCTCTTTAGACAGTTCATGCTCTCAATCTCTTATAGTTCATATAATTTTGAGGTCTTTCTTTATCCAAGCAACGCTCTCATATCCACAAGCAACTTCATATATCAGCGTTGTCTCTTGTTTAATTCCTCTATGGAAATTGCTACATTATACTCTTGTGGTAGGTATGGCCTTGAAACATTCTTTCACCCAAACAATATTCCCCAACTTTGTCGAGAGGACACTCGCAGACCACTCCAATCATGCTCTAAGCATTCTATTTCATGTGGCCTTATCGTCATGATATATATGTACTGTCCACTTTCGATTGCCTCGCTATACCTCAAGTTTCATTATGCGTCGTGTTACTACGACCTTCATAAGCTTTTCAATTCCCAACCAGAAGCGCTATTAACAGCGTAGCCATCAACTTGACTTAAGCCCTCAAAAACTCTTTTCACGTTCAGTTATTCATTCACGCTACATCGCGTCCTTAGTCCATTTCATCAATGGAACAACTCTTGTGGTAAATCTTCCCACGGTCCGTCTATTGCAATTCATTAATCCCAAGAAATTTCAACTTTCCATTACTTGTGTCGACATTAGTTGATTCAGTACTCATTCCAACCCCTCAAAAGTTCCTTTGGGATTTCATTTATTAGAAATTTCACGACTGAAGAATCTTATTTCATCAGATCCATAGCCCGTGCTCTTCACATTCAGCATATAACGAGCATTTCCTTAGAGTCTATAGGACACTCTCAAAAGCTGTTCATGTTTCTCATGACTCCTTAAATGAGTCCAATCATCGTCTCTAAAGACGGGAATAATCAACTCAATCATTCCTTGGATGCTCGATCTGGTTATTATCAACTCCTTTCTACCAGGTGTCGAATCTTTCAAACTGTTCCTTACACTTTTCACTTGAGAGCTCAGACCTTGGCTCTTTGTTGTCACGGATCTCCTCTAGGATCACGCAACATTTTATTCATTTTTTGTCACTCTTCCTTGAGGAAACACTCTTATCTTAACCGTTGGCTTCCATAATCAGTCAATGCGACTTTATCCCAATTCCGTCCGCTCCACTGGACGTTGACATTCTCCTGGAATTCAACGTTGTCTACAAGACAGTCTCTCGAATTCACTTCCAGGAATCATTCAAGTTCTGCATCTTCTGTCGCAGTCTAGACATTAAACCTCAATACCAAGACAATTAGTTTCCTCTTCTTTTCACACTAGGGTCTCTTACCCTATGAAGGAAACTATACACTTCAGTGGCATTCTCTCACTTCAATTCACCTTGTCCTTCTCATTTCATAGGACATCAACTTTGGAGTCTGCGCCAATGGCAATACTTTTACTCCAGGATTCAAATGCCACCATGCTTTCACATTCTCTTTTCCACAACTTAGTCACCTCAAGTGACAATATCTGTTCGTCCTTAGCCTCCACCAATTCACATAGCAAATGCTCAATTCGATTACCTCAAATCACTCTATGCGCTCTTTTCGCTTACTAAATCATTCACTAGAATTACAACCAGCCAGGACTATCAAGTCCGTTCACTTTTCTTTTCATCAACATCCACCTCATGACCCAATCGCCCTTTAAGAATGACACCCTACTCTTTAGGAAACAACAACTCATGATTCCATTTCTAATGGTTCCAGTTCAATCAACCAATCCTAGGGAATCATTAATTCCAAGCAAACTAGCATGCCGATTTTTCCTCGACTCCTTCCATAACAAAAGAGACAGACTACCCATTTTGCACCATGGGTCTTATGCCTAAGTAATCAACCATTTCTTATAGGCACGTTCCATATTCCATAATGATCATATCTTTGCTCGTATTCTATGAGCAGGAGTTCTCTTCTTTTTTTGAGTCCCATTACCATTCCTCAAAATCAGGAAGAACAACTGCCATAAGGCTTTCAAACTCCAATCCACTCAGGGATTTACTTATCTTACTCAAGGGTCCTTGACCACCTTTATCATATGCTTAAACGACCTTGAGAACTCTGTCTCGCACTGGTCGATCATCCTCCAATCCTTGCAAAAGTATCAGGATTCAAACAACCTTTGCTCTCAAGCAATCCTAGGAGAATACGTTTCGTCGAACAACTCAACAGATGTAGTCCAGGCAGATCTCATGCCTTCGAGGAAAACCTTCCTCTGGTGACTTTTCACCAATCATTAATAGCCTCTTAAGGCTAAAACTTCCAAGGTCACTGTCTTTCCTCAATGTACCCAAAATCTCTAAGGTTTTCTCGCAAAATTCTCAATTTATAATAAAGTAGTTTCAAATTCCATCCTTCCACCAAACTCAATCAATCTCGACCTTATACATAGCTTCACAAAATTTTCAAAACTCTCATGGTTCTTCCTACACATTCACCTTTCTCGTAAATAAAATAACTCAGAGTTACCTTTCTCGTGACTTCCATCATTTAATTCATTAACACTAGCATCTGTCTCCACAGTGACTTAGGCAATCATGGCAACTCCTCACGAGCCTGCCTACCCAACAAATTTTCTCGTTTCCATTTAAAGTTCTCACGACCCCTTATCACACTTGGGTCTCCCACGATTAACAAATCGAGCCATATTCTCTTATAGTACTCATACTCTAGTCGTTCATCTTTACTCAATTCTCATGAGCCATCTCAATTCTTGGATCTTTCCATACCTTACATAGTCGAGCCCAATGCTCTTCTACGACAATACTTGGGTCGTTCAATGTCATTAGGTTCTCATGTCACTAGAACCACTATGATTCCCTCCAAGAATCAAAGACTTAAGTCATCTACTCAAGTCTAGCAGTCTCAAGCTGCTCCTCTCATTATCTTTCACCATCAACCATCCAGTGATTCCCAAACAACTCTCTAATGGTTCTTAGGCAATTTCTCAACTAATTACCAATTATTCAAGGATCTCAAATCATCCTTAAGTAGTAACTACATAATAAACCAGCCTCCACGAGGCAACTTCTCAATTAACAGCCATCACTAGGCAAGTCTCAACTAGGCCAAAACTCAACTAGGTCAATACCCTGCAAGTACTCAAAGTACCATTTCAATCGTTCATGCCATAAATCCAGGGGCATCTGCCACTCTAGCATAATCACAACAGACTATCTCAAAATCAACAAGCATCAGTTCAATGGGCATAAGCCCTACATGCCATCTAATCTCTCAGTTAGACCTTGGCCAAGCCAATTACATGATGCCAATCATAAAACACGCCAAAAAGACCAATCACAACATCGCTTTTCTTTTTCAAACGGTATCCACTGCCAAGCACAAAGCTTTTAATCATGTCACTCACAGGCGTCATTTCACATGCCATGACACTTTCAACATTCACTCGAGACTCAATCTCGTGCCATACATCTCTTAACCATAATTGGACTCAACTTGATACCTAGACTTTCTCTTTCAAATTATGACTTAGATCATTCCGGCCTTTTGTCATCTTAGAAGCCTGCTTGGAGCCGCTTCTTGTCCGGACCTCTCTGTCCCGGCGATCACTCCCTGCTCTCATCAGACCTGACCGTTGCAGGTTGTCCCACGTCATACATCTACGGAGAAAGCCCCGTTCCACACGTCTCATACCATGCTTCATTATAGTTTGTAGGTATCCCATCCACTTGTCCCATAGCAAGCGACAGTTTATTAATTCCAACCGTGATAAGCTCATGCATGCACCCTCATCAGCTTTCGTTTCCAAAGCCACGATTACATGCACAGCATGTTCGTTCTCACCACTTATCACACCCCATTTGTTTCCACATCAAACCTTATCCATGGAAAACCTCTAGCTCCATAAGGACCATCGCCTTTATACCTCAAGTATAGTCGCTATTCAAGTCAAATCCACATGCATTCGATCACAACTGATCTTTAATCCAAATATTCCTTATCTGCTTCCTTGTATACACCTCATCTCATAACATCCAAGGCTGCCAATAACAATCGATAGTTAAACCATCATGATATCGCGCAATTCAAGCCGAATCCACTAATGTCAGTTTTCTCTTTATAACTCATATTCTCCAAGTTAGGTCATCGACAAGTCACAATCACAATCATATACTCCAATTGACCCTTTGTTCAAAAGCTATTCTCTAGCATCCTCAAATCCAAGCTTATGACACTTCAATCTCTACTCACTTCCTTGTGAACCTTATCCATAAAATCACCCAAAATCATCCATTAAATCGACACTAGAACCATTAGAATACCTCTCAAGTTCAAGCCTATAATCCTCAAGATTCAGTGATTAATTCTTAACCCTAAAGGTCTCACTATCTAATTGTCATCAAATCATTACTCCGTATCACTCGAAACCTCAATCACAATGGATCGAGCTGACCTTGCTCTGATACTACTTAAATGGGGATGCCACGCCCCGAACCCAGCGAGCATGCGAACATCCCACCAGGCTGTAATCAAGCTGTGCCATCTAGGATCCTTCGACCAATCATATAACAACTTGATAAAGGAACAAGATCACGGAAGCCAGACAACTGCTCCGTACAATTCCACAATGAGACGACTCAGGACAAATGGGTATACACTTTTCATTAATAAAAAGGTTAGTTACAATTCTAACTCTAACGACTTCTTCAAATGCCATCCCATGGCAAGTCCGAGTTCCCTTCGCCTGGAACCTGAAAAAGTTAATCCCCCACTAGGGTGAGATATAAATCTCAGCAAGTAAAACCTAAACCTAGACCTAAACATCAGTCCCTCCAGACCACACTCGCACATGCTATCAAATGCAGGCATTCATCAATGCAATGGCACAAGACCTTCATAAACCAGACATATTAACTAACCAAGCATAGACAATCTTATGGGTTCAACATGAAAGCATAAGCACATGTAGTTCGATATAGAAATGCCACCACTTTCTCATCCACCCACATAATCGTCTGGCACTCTTGCCATCTAACATCACCGGAACCACAGGCCAATCAATGTCTACGTACCACTAGGGCCACAGGCCAATCGTTACATTCAAGGCTCATAGCCATTGAATGCCACTGGGGCCACAGGACAATCGATATTCTCATTCTTATTCGAGTTCACCACCTTTCGATACCACCGAGGTCACAGCCCAATCGGTATCATCATTAATACTCAAGGCTCACAGCTATTCCATACCACTGAGACTACAGGCCAATCGGTATCCTCATCATCGTTCACAGTAAAATCACACTCGATACCACTGAAGTCACAAACCACTCGGAATCATCAAGGCATCAAGCCAATGCGATCTCTGAGGCCAGAGGACAACGATTGCTGGGGCACTATAGCCCATTCATAAAGCATCGGTACTATAGCATTATAACAAATTCATAACATACACATCTCAGCCAACTAAACAATCAAGGCTCAATAGCCAAATATGTCATCAAGGCATGTCACAGTTCATTGGTCATGCTATGTCATTCAAGTCATGGAATCAAATGCTCTATCAAGCTATTCAATCCATAGGCTTCATTTAGCAATCAAATCACTTGACCACTCTATCTAGTAGTGTCCTAATGTTCAAGTAAGGATTTAGAAAATACTTACCTTAATCAATTAGCAAAATGTCACACAAAGTGACTCTCCTTATTGCCACAAGTATGAACTCTCCAAGAATCCTTCGTCAACCTATAAAGATTTACCAATCTTGAATCAAAAACTATAAAATGCTCACTTCCATTAACCCAATCCTTCCTTAGCCATACCATTGGCAATTCATGACGCCTTATTGATCAATTGAACGCATAATAACACTCCCACAAACCCTCAATGGGTTCGGTTCACACGGTCACATATAAGGCAAAACTCAACTTAGAGGTTCATGCATCAATTTTGCCATAATTCACTTCTAAACCCCAATTCACTTCACATACTTCTCATTAACACCTCACATCACATCTTATAGGACATTCTAAGTCAATTTGAAGTCTAAATACTCCTCAATCAGCCCCAATAGAACTGGCCAGCAAGGGTTCATCCTCAAAATAGAACCGATTTTGGGTTCCAACTGCTAAATCAAGCCATACTTCAATTTCAAGCCTTAATTCATCACAAACAAACTTGCTAGGACCTCAATCTATGTGTTTAAGAAGCTCATCAAGAGATTTGCTGCAAAATAATCCTCCAAGACCTTCGAACAGCCCGGTTCCTTCACAGTCCTTAAACTGGCAGAATTTACTCGGTATAAATCTCCATAAACTAACAATGTACATCCATCAAAAAGCATATAAAACCTTAATTGCAACTTGCTAAACTCTTATAATATACGTTTAGAAGAGCTCACCAAAATTTTGAAGCCATTTGGAGTCCGGAAGCTCCCAAAACTGTCCCTCTCCTAAATCGGGTCAGAATATGATCTTTGTCAACTCAAACAGACCTATGGGACAAATGGATGGGCCAAATTAAGCTCATAATACCTTCTTAGAATGGCAGGATGATAATCTTTAATATGGCGTTGGTTTTACCTCAATCCGATGTCGGACGACAAAGTTATGACCGAAACAATCGAACCGTTTTTCCCTGTCCATGGGGAACCTATTCGGCCAAGAGAAAAAAATGAAGAAGAGGAAGATGGTGGAGATGGTGACTGGCCAAACATGAATAGAGAGAGTCTATTACACACCAATTATCTATTTTGGTCAAATAGACAAGATGGGTAATTAAATGGCATTTAATGCTTGGCCTTCTCTTTGATTGACACTTGGCAACCTTCCATTGGTTGCTTCATTGACTTTGACTCCATTCGACTCATCCTCATCTAATTTTTGGCAACATATAGAGGAGGAGAAATGACCAAAATGACCTTCTAAACTTCTTAAGTCAAGGCCAAAAGTCGAGGGGCAAAATGGTCATTTGGCACTTTTCGTCCGAAAATTCATTTTTCCAGTATAAACCACCCTTGATGAGGCAACGTCCATTTCAATTCAAAATTGGAATTCCTCAATGTCCAATACCCAAATCTCGTGGTCCAATTTCATGTCGAACTCTCGTCCACTATAATTCCAATTAATCTCAAACTAACGGGAGACTCTTGCAGCCGCTATGCTTATCGACCTTAGGATTTCTCTTAAGCCGTGGCGACTTTGATTGTCATGTAACTGTGAGGGTTTATCGTTTGTTCCTTCGATCCTGATCATCGAAATCTGATTTAGGAAATTCTCACAAATTACACATTGGTTAAGCGGAATCACCCGCGTCCCAACGTATAACGTAGCAAGACATTCCATGATCGTTCCTAGATCGATCTTTGTTGGTCCAAGATATTCCATCGACAATCCTTATGATCAAAGTGCCATTTCTCATTCAAATTCCCCAGGTCCACGTGTCCGACTCCGCGTTGGTCTTTCTCTTTTGGTCAGTTAACTCAAGAGTGGCCAACTCCAAGCGAGTTATAACTGAAATACACCGATTGATATCCTTCCATTCAATAGCCTCGAGAGGGTCGGAATTCGAAATGTCACACGCTCCAACACATGTGAAGGATTTGTGGTGGAACGAGTTCAGCGTATGGTTTGTTCTTATGTTTTCTCACAAACTAAGTTTGGCGTAAATGAAATAAGTTATTTTTTCATTGATTACAACGAAAGTTCAAGTGGGTGGAATCGAAGGAGGGGGAAATTAGAAGAATTTTTAAGAAAAAAACTGGTGTTCACATTCACCATGTGATGAATAGAGCAAGGGTAGCCAAAGTAAAGCCAGCTTTTATCATCAGTGACAATTGGGAGGAAATAAAGAGAGGCTGGGAAAGTGAAAAAATGAAGGAAAGGTGTGAACAGAACAAGAAGAATCGAGCTTCTTGTTCCACTGAAGGGTCTGCAACGTATGCTGGGGGTTCCATAAACATTGCGAAGCATAAAAAAAGGATGGTAAGTTCTGTTAAATATATGGTAAGTTAATTTAATTTAATTGCTCATTTGTATTTCAATTTTGTAGGCACGTGAATTGGGGGTGGAGCCGTCGTTCGTGGCTACATTTGCAAGAACATTTCAAAACAAAGACAACATATGGACTAGCAACCGAGCAAAATGTATTAAGGTATGTAAGGTTATATAATTTTGACTTTATGGAAACACGATTTAAAAATGATGAATGTTTTCTAGTTTATGGTAGTTAGATATATGAAGGTATTTTATTTTCCTATCTATTTTGTTGATGTAGGAAAAATATGATGAGCTATTGAGTACGGCTAGTGGCAGTGATGGTAAGGTTGTCGACCAACGGGCATTGTGGCTGGAGGCAATGGGTGAGAAATCATATGGCCTGGGATGCATGTCAAGGGTGTTCACAGGAAAGGCTACTGGAAGTTCGTCCTCCAGTGCGGCTGCTTTAAAGAGGACACGAAGGGATGAGGAAATTATCTAATTAAGACATTTGTTCGAAGAGAGGGACGAAGAGATTAAACTGGTCAAAGATCGGCTTGCAGAGAAAGATGAGCAGATGAGACAAATAGATAAACGACATAAATCCTTTGAGTATCAAATGTAGTCTCAAATGCAAAGGATCATGCAACACCTCCATCTAAATGAATAGGTTCCTCCTGTACCTCCCACTAATGAAATAGGTGATGGGGAAAATGATGGGCAACACAATGACGACGAGAATGCTGCTGATGATCCTGATGAATTTATTAGACATTTTTTCAATGGTTAAACAAGAAGGTGGAGGAGGTGGAGATGAAGACATGGTACGATCAGTTTAAATTTCTGAAGAAGGTATTTTGTTTTTTCGTAAGTTATGATTTTAATTTTTCTCTCCTTTAAGCATTAATTTTCATCTATTTCCATATCTTTCACATGGAAATGATATTCTGATGGTAGAGTATCCAAGATCAGATAATTGTCTTTGTTTACACCAACCAAATCGCCAGGTTTTATCTTGTCTGGGTTAGCGAGGCCAACAACAGGAAGAAAGACTATCTGCATTGCCGACACAAATATGAAATATCTTTCAGTTTTCTTGACTAATGTAATTTATACATTGCATATGCATATTTTGGGCTAATGAAGGTGGGACCTGATGGTAGATTAGCAACATCTCTAGCAACTAAAGCTAAAAGAATGCCATTGAGTGAAGACTGGGGAATTGTCACGCCCTGCGCCTTATCGCGGCTCGCAACATCCAAACAATACCGTTCAAGTCCCAGGATACGGCCCACGCGGCACACGTAAAGTGAAATGCGCGTGCAGAAACGAAAAGAACGAACACCTCCTATAAAGTATGTGAAAGGAAACCTGGAATAATGAGAACATATATATGCATGCATAACACCATCAAGGGTTTATACAAAAGATGCAGATAAACTACTCCTGCAGACGGGTCAAGGCGATTGGAGATCAACCAAAAGACAACAAAATCCTAAGTCCCAAAACGCTTACAAGCCAACGAGGGTCACCACCAAAAGACTGCCTAGTAAGGTCAGGAAACCCCTAAGTCGAATCACTAGCTCCGTCCTCGTCCTCATCTTCGGCTAGATCATAATCCGAGAAGGTCTCAGAACGCACATCCACCGAGTCGTCCACCATGATATCCTCTAGCTCATCCTCAAAACCAGAGATCTCTATCACCTCGTCAACGTCTTATAGGGTAGGGGTCTTCTCCGGCACATTCCTTAATCCTACTACGAACACCTCCACTTTTACCTCATCTCGGATAGGATGACCCAGCTAGGTACGATTCCATGAGGCACTTCTGTAGACTTCAATGACCCTGTCATGACCTCACCGTTTTTATGGAACCAAGCCTCGAACCTATGTGGTTTTCAATCCTGACCTCCCTCGTTGACCCAAATAACGGTACACTTCCTAACATAAATAGTACCCCGACCGTCGAGAAACTCATCAAAATAGGCGGTCATCTCTTTAAGATTGCCTAAGCAGGTCGGAAGCATCTTTCAAGGCTTGGGGTCTGAAAAAGTAAGGTCCCACGACGGGGTGAGATTTACATCTCAGTAAGTTGAGTCCTAACTCTAGGTTAGGCTGATAGTACACCCAGACATAAATGCAGACAATGAGCAAAGGCACGCCAAACAATGTAAGGCAAACAATCATCATAATGAACTATAAAGAGATAAGAGGTTGCTAATCATCCAAGTATATCATAATAATTTACAACTTAAGTCAGGTATGGAAATATAAGATCACGTTATTTGTTCCACCACCATGATTCATATCATTATCCACGCCCGCGTCAAAACGCCTCAGACTTGGTCCACGTAATAATGCCTCAGACCATTATAAACATAAACCCACGTTAAACGCCTCAGGTTTTCAATGCATTCAAGGCTTGTGTCGACACATGTACACTTATCTCGCGTCTCAACGCCTCAAGATATTAGCCAATAAAACCTCGCGTCTCAATGCATCAGGGTACCAAAAGTTCTTAAGCATGCCAAATTCCCGTTCAATTCAAGAATTCATGATCGAGTTCAAGCTTATTCATCGAGTTAAGGATCTATAGCATGCGGTTCAATAAGATTCATCATCCACAAGATGGCATCCGGCACAAAATATATGCATTAAGTAAGCATACACGTATTACACCAAACCGCAATGATCGACATTAAACAATTACACAATAATCTCACGAGAATTCATCCAATTTAAACCTAATTCATCCAGTAGAGGCCTATCCTCTTAACTAAGGTTTAGGGTGTCACGCCCTGCGCCCCGGGCACGAGCGCACGGCTCCCTGCAAGCATAAACTCTCTCTCGAGGTCTCAAGATTCACATAGGTCGAGAGATGAACCATATTGATAGCAAGCGGAAGCGATAATATACAAACTCCTCCGTACAATAATAAAAAGGAACCAGGGTAACGAGAATGCCAGTAATATACATAACCTCCTATTCTGTTCATACAAACGCGCTGGCAAGCTAAACCAGCTGATCAGCAGGGATGACAGGGTCAATACAAAAGCGGATCATCACATCTCCCAAAGAAACAGGCATCGAGGTCATCATCAAAACATCAGACCAGAAGGACGGAGACTCCTAAGTCGAGCTACTGGAATCATCAGTCTCCTCAGCATTCTTAGATGGCTCGTTCTCCGAGAGAGTTTCAGAGCAAACCTCCGCGGTATCCTCGAGTGTCTCGTCAGCTGACGGCTCAACCTAGTCGTCCTCGATAGCCTCGATCTCGATGACCTCATCAGTGTCCTCCAGGGTCGGCGTCCTCTCAAGAACATTCCTCGAGCCGGCTACTAACCTCTCGGCCTCCACCGAATCCCGAACGGGATGACACTAGTTAGGGATTACCCGGCGGGGTACCTCAGTGGGCTTCAGTGGCCTCGTAGAAATATTCTCTTCCTTTCTAAACCAAGCCTCGTACCTATGAGGCTTCCAACTGCTACCAACCTCATCGACCCAGACTATGGTACATTTCCTAACATACACGGATCCCTGTCTGTCCGAGAATTCTTCAAAATACACCGACATCTCTTTCGGGTCACCAAATTTGATTGGCCACAGTCTCACGGCCTAGGATCTAAAAAAAATGGGGTCTTACAACGGGGTGAGATTTACATCTTAGTAAGGTAGGTCCTAACCCTAAGTTAGGTTGACCGTACACTCAGGCGAATGCAATCAACGACATAACATACATGCAATCAAACAAGGCATTCAACAGTCATTAGATAACATACGGGTACAAACGAGTGTCAAGCATACAATCATGGCATCATATCACATCATTGAAATCAAGCACACGTTGCCATGCCAAATCACATTCCCTACCCTTCCTCCTCATTTTCACGCCCGCGTTTAGAATGCCTCAGGCTCGGTCTGCGTAAATACGCCTAAGACCATCACATTGACAAACCCACCCACGTAAACGCATCAGGTTTTCAATTTCACTCTAGGCTTGTGTCGACACATCAAAAATTTCGTCCCGCGTATCAACGCATCAGGACATTAGCCATTTCAACCTCTCGTCTCGTACGCCTCAGGGTATCATTCAACTCAAACCCCACGCCTCAGCGCCTCAGGGTATCCATCCACACAACCCCGCTTCTCAACGCCTCAGGGTATCATAATTTCTTAGACATGCCATATATTCGTTTTGACTCATAACACATAATCAAGTGCAAACACATGCAAGAACAACACACCTATGGCATGCAAGACAATCAAATTCAATAGTCGAATGCGACAATCAATTCATAACACAGACCTTGTCAAGCATGCAAGCCGTCTACATCTCTCAAGGACGCAGAAAGATAATCTCTCCATAAACTTCTAGGAATCAATCCAATTCATGCTCAATTCATCCAACTGAGTCCAATCCTCCTAGCCAAGGTTTAGAAACTCCTTACCTCAAGCTTAACTCAACAAAAAATCTCTTCCCAAGCACTCCAAGGATTTGGTCCAATTAGCCCAAGAACAATTCAACCGCACAACCAAGGAAATTCATCCAATCGTCAATTTTCCTTGCTCAATGCATCGATCCATGAAGCATGAACCTCAATGACACATTAGTCGGCATCCTCATACATCTCAACGATGAAATTGGAGCTCATTTGAATCCCAAACAACTCCCATGATCTCGGCATGAACAGAACCGAATAGGGCATTTTTCGGTTCTGTTTAGTTCCCAACTAATCAGCCCATAAACCAATCTTAATCCTCAATCTAACCATCAATCTACTTGCTAATACTTAGTTCTAGGTGTTAGAGAGCCTCACCGAAAGTTTGAAGCCAAGATGATGCCGAAAAGTCCTTGAGTGGCGCCAGTTCCTCTAAGTCCTCCGATGGTCAGTTTTCTGCCCTTCAAACACAAGACCCATTTGGGGTCAAAACTCCATCAAATTCACCCAAAATTTTTACCATAGCTCAGTCTATGTGTCCTCTAAATTTCCACAAAGTTTGGCTAAAAGATTCAAAGGTTTTATGGTACTACGGAGCCTAAACAGTGGCTTACCTCCAGCTGCGATGGTTTTCGTCGACTTCCTGGAGAATGGCCGGCCGGGACTTCTTAGTGGGTCAAATGGCCTGATTTCACTTGGAGAATGTCGGCAAGAGGATGAAGAAGGGACTGGTGGTCGGCCCGAGTCCAGGCGGTGGCTAGAGACGGTGGTCTGGAGTGGCGACGGCGACGGCAGAACCTGGTCGTTAGTGCAGCTCTCGATAGGAAGAGAAGAAGAAGAAGAAGAAGGAAATGGCAGAAGAAGATGGGGGTTTCGGCCAAGAGAGGGAGAAAGGGTGAGGTATACACCAATTTCAAGAGTCAACCTTAGTTGAATGGTAGGTTAAAAGTGTCTCCATCCACATCATTGCTTAATCTTTTGACACTTGTCCAAGGGTCAATCAATGCTTCATCCAATGGCTCTCAATTCCTCCAATTTTCGGTAGCTATAATGGGGCTTCAATGACCAAAATGCCCTTGTTCAATCATTAAGACAAGGCCAAGGCTTGAGGGGCAAAGTGGCAATTTTACCCTCGACGTCCGGAACATCTTCTAATTTCAAATTTCTTCGATAAGGCGACGGCCAATCCAATTATGATGTTGGAATTCTTGATTCTAATTTTTTATTTTTGAGACTCATTTCTGAGTCATTTCTTTATCAGATATGGTTCCAGCTTATCTCGAACTGATGGGCGGCTTTTGCAGAAGTTACGCGTATCGACCTTGTGATTCATATAACAATTAGGGCTCGTCAATTCATGGCTACTTTGGTTGTTATGTAATTGTGAGGGTCTATCACTAGTTCTGACGGTCTCGATCGTCACTATTCGATTTAGGAAAATTTTGCAAATTATACGTTGGTTAAGCAGCATCACCCGCGCTCCAATCATATCATGCTAGCGATGCATTCCTTAATTGTTCTTAGATCAGCCTTTTTATGTCTCTAAACATCCCCTCGACAATCCTTTTAGTCAAAGTGTCATTTCCTATTCGAGCTCCCTAGGTCCACATATCTTGTCTCGCGTTAGCCTTTCCCTTTTAGTCAATCAACTCGAGATTGATCAGATCCAAGCGAGATACGATTGAAATACATCGTTAGATATTTTCTCATTAATGAGTCCCGAAATGATAGGAAAATCAGAATATCACAACTCTTCCCCCTTTACAAAAATTTCGTCCTCGAAATTTACAATAAACCCGTTACTCAAACAAATGGAGGTATTGACACCTCATTATTTCCTCGTTTTCCCACGTAGCACCTTCGGTTCCATGGTGCTCCCAAACAACTTTGACCAATGGAATCATTTTATTCCTCAGAATTTGCTTCTTTCGGCCTTCGATCCTAATTGGCTTCTCAACATAGGATACTCTGTCATCCACTTCTATAATCTCGTAGTCCAATACATGCGTCGGGTCCGGTTCATACTTTCGTAGCATGGACTCATGGAAGACGTTGTGCACTTGGGATAGATTAGGCGGTAAGGCCAGTCTATAGGCTAAGGTCCCAATCCGCTCCAAAATTTCAAATGGACCTACACACCTTAGACTCAGTTTTCCTTTCTTTCCAAATCGAGATAATCCTCTCATCGACGACACCTTAAGGAAAACATGATCTCCTACTTGAAACTCCAAAGGCTTACGCCGTTTATCCACGTAACTCTTCTGACGACTCTGTGTCGTCTTCAATCTATCCCGAACTATCTTTACTACTTCCACCGATTGCTCTACTAACTTTGGGCCTGTAATGCTTCTTTCTCCAACTTCGTCCTAGCATATCGGGGTTCTGCAAGCTCTTCCGTAAAGCGCTTCAAACGGTGCCATTCGAATGCTCTACTGATAGCTGTTATTATATGCGAACTCTACCAAATGCAGCTGATCCTCCCATCCACCTTTGAAGTCTATTACACACGCTCGCAACATATCCTTGAGCGTCTGAATTGTCCTCTCCGATTGTTCGTCCGTTTGTGGATGGTATGCCGTGCTAAATTGGAGTCGAGTCCCCATGGTATCTTGAAGACTTTTCCAGAAGTTCGCTGTGAACTTGGGGTCTCTATCTGATGTGATCGTCATGGGTACTCCATGTAGTCTCACTATCTACCGCATATACAACTCGGCATATCTATCCATCACGAAATCCTTTCGCACAGGAATGAAGTGTGCAGACTTGGTCAACCTGTCCACGACTACCCAAATAGAATCGTGGCGTCTCTCGCTCCTTGGGAGTCCCATCACAAAATCCATCATTACGTGTTCCCTTTTCCATTCAGGAATTTCTAGTGGCTGTAATAATCCACCAGGCTTACAGTGTTGGGCCTTCACCTGCTGGCATGTCAAGCACTTTGCCACATACTTCACTACATCCACTTTCATCTCGTTCCACCAATAATGTTGACGTAAGTTATAATACATCTTCGTGCTTCCTGGGTGAATACTGTAATTGCTCCTATGAGCCTCTGATAAAATCATTTCCCTGAGTTCTTCGTCCTTTGGCACGCATAGATGTCCTTGGAATTTCAAGATTCTATCCTAGAACACTTGGAATTCTGGTTTCCTTTTTGTCGCGTCCATTTCCAGGATTTTCTGAATTTCTGGGTCCGTATGCTGCAAGGCTTTTATCCTTTCGTGGACTTCAGGTTCTACTCTCAGTGTGGCCATCAAACTGGACAGTTGGTAGACTTCCAATCTAAACTCAGAATCCCTCAAGTTCTCAAATAACGACCACCCTTTTACCAGTAGACAGGCAATACTCGATTTCCGACTAAGCGCATCCGCGACTCTGTTTGCTTCCCAGGGTGATACATTATGTCGCAATCATAATCCTTAAGCAGCTCCATCCATCGACGCTGCCTCATATTCAGTTTCTTCTAGGAAAACAGATACTTCAGGCTCTGGTGGTCAGTGTAAATCTAGAACTTCTCGCCACACAAATAATGCCTCCAGATTTTCAGAGCAAAGATGATCGCTGCTAGTTCCAAATCGTGAGTCGCATAGTTCGTCTCATGCGGTCTCAATTGTCGGGACGCGTAGGCCACTGCTCTTCCATGTTGCATTAGTACACAGCCTAGTCCCTTTAGCGAAGCATCGCTATATATCTCATAGCCTCCAGGTCTTGATGGAATCGTCAACACCGGTGCGGTTATCAACCGATGCTTAAGCTCTTGGAAACTCCTTTTGCACTTATCCGTCCATTCGAACTTCGTCTCTTTCTTAGTCAATCTCGTCAGTGGAATGGCTATAGACGAAAACTTCTCCACGAAACGTCTGTAATATCCTGTCAATCCTAAGAAATTTCAAACTTCCGTGACCGTAGTAGGCCTAGGCCAATTCGTTACAGCTTCAATCTTCGCAGGATCCACCGTAATTCCTTCTCCAGATACCACATGGCCAAGAAATGCCACTTTATTCAACCAAAACTCGCATTTGCTAAACTTAGCGTAAAGCGAGTGCTCCCTCAAGGTCTGCAAAATAATCCTAAGATGTTCTTCCTGCTCTTCGCTACTCCTTGAGTAAATCAGGATATCGTCGATAAAAACTATGACAAATCTATCCAAGAATTCCTTGAACACCCGATGCATCAAGTCCATAAATGCGGCTAGAGCATTGGTTAATCCTAAAGGCATCACAGTGAATTCGTAATGACCATACCTTATCCTAAAAGCGGTCTTAGGTATGTCTTCTTTCTTGATTCTCAACTGGTGATACCTGGTCCTCAAGTCAATCTTAGAGAATACCGCAGCTCCTTGCAACTAATCAAATAAGTCATCAATCCTCGGCAGTGGGTATTTATTCTTTACAGTCTCTTGATTTAGCTGTCTATAATCAATGCATAGACGCAAGGACCCATCTTTTTTCCTTACAAACAACACTGGCGCTCTCCACGGTGAAGCACTCGGTCGAATAAATTCTTTGTCTAGCTATTCCTACATCTGCACCTTTAGCTCCTTCAGTTCTAATAGGGACATCCTATAGGTGCCTTCGAGATCGGCTCCGTTCCGGGAGCTAACTCAATCACGAATTCTATTTCTTGCTCTGGTGGCAACCCTGGTAACTCTTGGGGAAATATGTTAGGAAACTCACGCACTACCGAGATGCTTTCTAGTTTGGGCTCCTCGGCAGTCGTGTCCATAACTGCGACCAAGTACGCCTAACATTCTTCAGTCAACAACTTCGTCACTTCAAGGGACGAAACTAAAGGAATCGAGGTTCCTCCTCGACTTCCCACAAATTCGAAACTAGGGCGACCTTTTGGATAGAAACGAATTATCCTACTACGACAATCCACTACTGCCCCTTGTTTACCCAACCAGTCCATTCCTATGATCACATCGAAGTCATACATGGGCAATATCGCTAAATCAATACTTTCTTTACTACCACCAATTACGATCCTACAGTCAGCACAGCCCAACGAAACCAGCACATTATCTTTCAACGGGGTGGCAACATGCAGAATCACACTCAACGATTCTAACTTCATATCAACCAAATCAGCAAACCGAGCAGATACAAATGAATGTGTTACGACAGGATCAAACAAAGCATACGCATCTCGGTCACACAAATAAACCGTACTTGTGACCACGCCTGGCGTTTCTTCTGCCTCCCTGCAGGCTACTGCATAAACTCTCCCCGAGCTGGGGGTCGGTTCTGATCAATTTGGGGAGTGGCAACCGACGGTCCAGCCTGTGGTCGCTGCCCTTAAGGTCTATTCGTTGGAGCTTGGTTCGGGCAAGTCTTCATCTGGTGGCCCATCCGACCACACTGGAAGCATGCTCCAGTTCTTGCCGGGCATGGTCCATTACCATGCCTCCTGCCACAGATGCGGCAATTCTAGTTTATTGGATTCAGCGGCTTCACAATGTTCTTCCTTACAGGAGGGATGAAGCGCCTGTTGCCAACCACTGGTCTCTTACCAGTCTGGCGATTGTCTCTGAATGAATTAAACTGCTATCCAGATGCGGCATTCCTCTCCTTCAAGTCCCTCTTAATCATCTGTCCCCGTTCATAGATTTCCTTTTAGGTTCTCAGATTCAAGGCTATCATCTGGCTGCGAAGCTCAGGCCTCAGTCCATCCCAAAATCTCCACGCTTTCTCTAGGGGATCCTCTATCGATCGGGGTGCGTACCTTGACAGCCTAGAGAATTCAGCCTCATTCTGGTCTACGGTCAGCTGATTTTGACGCAGCTGTAAGAACTCAACTTACTTCCTTTCCCAGGTTGTCTCCGAGAAATACTTGTCATTGAATGCCGTAGTAAAGGTATTTCAGGTCAAGGCCGTTCTTTCTGGAAAGACTCCATTCTTGGTAGCAGCCCACCAGTCGTTCGTGGTACCTTCCAGCTGGTACAATGCTAATAGTACCTTCTCCTCGTCCGTGCATCCCAAGACTCCAAAGGCTTTCTCCATTTTCTCAATCCATCTCGGTGCTAGTTTGGGGCCTTTAGTCCCATCAAACTGGGTCGGTTTCAGCTTGATAAATTGCTCGACCAGCTGGCCCATCTGCCTGGCCACAACAATTTCTTCTTGGGCATTCACTGCCTCATTGCCTTGGTCATGGTCGCCATTGTTTCCATTGCCCCCATTATTGCCGTTATTAGCATTGACGGCAGCTATTGCGGCTTCTACCACTTGGGCTATGACAGCATCCCTATCCTGGGTCTGCCTGTCGATGAGGTCGCCAATTCTTTCGAGTGCTCTCAGTACTCCATCCATTCTCGGGTCTTCTGCTACAGGTGGCCTCGAACTAGAGGTTCCGCTCTTGGGCCTTCCAGGTCTTCTAGGCGGGTTACTCATTCTTGTATGCTTTTACTGAGCTTAGACCACCAAAATTTCACCAAGGAGCCAGTAACTCATTTCTCCAACCAAGTCCAGAGCTACCAACTATGCCTTAAAAGAAACAATCACAATACAACAACCTTCTACACAACAAATTCCACAGACACTTCATTAAACAGTCCATGGCTGTCACTCCATTCCGTCTACTTTAACGGTTCACCAAAATTAGTCATGTTCATTTACTCAACAGGCCCAAAATTCAAAATGACTTTCAGCACTAAACATGGAACTTCATCCTCATAGATCACCACAACCCTGTCAAGACCAAATGCCATTCACATGCACCAAGTCATATGCCATGCATCTCGCGCCTTATTCTAGTAAGTCCCCTAAGGTCTTGCTACCCGTCCTTATCCCAACTTAATTCTTCTTATCACTCCAATCCTTAATCAATTTTGGATCCAGCTGACCTTGCTCTGATACCAAGAAAACGAGGATGTCACGCCCCGCGGCCCGGGCAAGAGCGCGCGACTCCCTACAAGCATAAACTCTCTCGAGGTCTCAAGATTCACATAAGTCGAGAGATGAACCATATTGATCGCAAGCGGAAGCAATAATATACAAACTCCTTCGTACAATAATAAAAAGGGACCAAGGTAACGAGAATGCCAGTAATATACATAACCTCCTATCTTGTTCATACAAAAGCGCTGGCAAGCTAAACCAGCTGATCAGCAAGGGTGACAAGGTCAATATAAAAGCGGATCATCACATCTCCCAAAGAAATAGGCATTGAGGTCATCATCAAAACATCAGACCAGAAAGACGGAGACTCCTAAGTCGAGCTACTGGAATCGTCAGTCTCCTCAGCATCCTCAAATGGCTCGTACTCCGAGAGAGTCTTAGAGCAAACCTCCACGGTATCCTCGAGTGTCCGTCAGCTGATGGCTTCACCTGGTCATCCTCGGTAGCCTCGATCTCGATGACCTCGTCAGTGTCCTCCAGGGTTGGGGTCCTTTCAGGAACATTCCTCGAGCTGGCTACTGACCCCTCGGCCTCCACCAAATCTCGAGCGGGATGACACCAGTTAGAGATTACCTTGCGTGGTACCTCAGTGGGTTTCAGTGGCCCCGTAGAAAGATCTCCTACCTTTCTAAACCAGGCCTCGTACCTATGAGGCTTCCAACTGCTACCACCCTCGTCGACCCAGACTACGGTACATTTCCTAACATATACGGATCCCTATCCGTCCAGGAATTCCTCAAAATACATCGACATCTTTTTCGGGTCACCAAATCTGATTGGCCACATTCTCACGACCTAGGATCTGAAAAAAATAGGGTCCCACAAAGGGGTGAGATTTACATCTCAGTAAGGTAGGTCCTAACCCTAAGTTAGATTGACCGTACACTCGAGCGAATGCAATCAAGGACGTAGCACACATGCAATCAAACGAGGCATTCGGCAGTCATTAGATAACATATGGGTACAAACGAGTGTCAAGCTTGCAATCATGGCATCATATCACATCATTGAAATCAAACACACATTGCCATACCAAATCATACTCTCCACCCTTTCAGTTCTCGTCATTTTCACGCCCGCGTTTAAAACGCCTCAGGCTCGGTCCGAGTAAATACGCCTCAGACCATCACATTGACAAACTCGCGTAAACGCATCAGGTTTTCAATTTCACTCCAGGCTTGTGTCTACACATCACAAACTCCGTATCACGTTTCAACGCATCAGGATATTGGCCAATTCAACCCCGCGTCTCGTACGCCTCAGGGTATCGTTCAACTCAAACCCCGCCCCTCAGCGCCTCAGGGTATCCATCCACAGAACTCCGTGTCTCATCACCTCAGGGTGTCATAATTTCTTAGACATGCCATATATTCATTTTAACTCATAACACATAATCAAGTGCAAACACATGCACGAACAACACACCTATGGCATGCAAGACAATCAAATTCAACTGTCGAATGCGACAATCAATTCGTGACACAGACCTTGTCAAGCATGCTAGCTGTCTACATCTCTCAAGGACGCATAAAGACAATCTCTCCATAAAATTCTAGGAAATCAATTCAATTCACGCTCAATTCACCCAATTGAGTCCAATCCTCCTAGCTAAGGTTTAGAAACTCCTTACCTCGAGCTTAGCTCAACAAAAAATCTCTTCCCAAGTACTCCAAGGATTCGGTCCAATTAGCCCAAGAACAATAAAACTGCACAACCTAAGGAAATTCATCCAATCGTCAATTTTCTTGCTCAATTCATCGATCCATGAACATGTCACATTATTCGGCATCCTCATACATCTCAACTATGAATTTGGAGCTCATTTGAATCCCAAACAACTCCCATGATTTCGGCATGAACAGAACCGAACTGGGCATATTTTGGTTCTGTTTAGTTCCCAACTAATCAACCCATAAACCAATCTTAATCCTCAATCTATCCATCAATCTACATGCTAATACTTAGTTCTAAGTGTTAGAGAGCCTCACCGAAAGTTTGAAGCCAAGGCGACGCCGGAAAGTCCTTGAACGGCGCCAGTTCCTCTAAGTACTCCGACGGTCAGTTTTCTGCCCTTCAAACACAAGACCCATTTGGGATCAAAACTCCATCAAATTCACCCAAAATTTTTACCACAGCTCAGTCTATATATCTTCTAAATGTCCACAAAGTTTGGCCGAAAAATTCAAAGGATTGGGGGTCCTACTGAGCCTAAACAGTGGCTTACCTCCAACTGCAACGGTTTTCGTCGACTTCCGGGAGAATGGCCGGCCGAGACTCCTCAGTGGGTCAAATGGCCTGATTCCACTTGGAGAATATCGGCAAGAGGATAAGAAAGGGGCTGGTGGTTAGCTCGCGTCTAGGCGTTGGCCGGGAGTGGCGACGGCGGGGGCAGAACCTGGTCGCCGGTGCAGGTCTCGGCAGGAAGAGAAGAAGAAGAAGAAAAAGGAAATGGCAGAAGAAGATGGGGGTTTCGGCCAAGAGAGGGAGAAAGGGTGAGGTATACACCAATTTCAAGAGTCAACCTTAGTTGAATGGTAGGTTAAAAGTGTCCCCATCCACATCATTGCTTAATCTTTTGACACTTGTCCAAGGGTCAATCAATGCTTCATCTAATGGCTCTCAATTCCTCCAATTTTTGGCAGCTATAATAGGGCTTCAATGACCAAAATGCCCTTGTTCAATCATTAAGGCAAGACCAAGGCTTGAGAGGCAAAGTGGTAATTTTACCCTTGACGTCCGGAACGTCGTTTTTCTAATTCCAAGTTTCTTCGATAAGGCGACGATCAATCCAATTATGATATTGGAATTCTTGATTCTCTATTTTCTAATTTCGAGACTCTTTTCTGAGTCATTTCTCTATCAGACGTGGTTCTAGCCTATCTCAAACTGACAGGCGGCTTTTGTAGACGTTACGCGTATCGACCCTGTGATTCATATCACAAATAAGGCTCGTCAATTCATGGTGACTTTGATATCATGTAATTGTGAGGGTCTATCACTAGTTCCGATGGTCTCGATCGTCACTGTTCAATTTAGGAAAATTTTACAAATTATACGTTGGTTAAGCGGCATCACCCACGCTTCAATCGCATAACACTAGCAATGCATTCCTTAATCGTTCTTAGATCGGCCTTTTTATGGCTCGAAGCATCCCCTCGACAATCTTTATGGTCAAAGTGCCATTTCCTATTCGAGTTCCCTAGGTCCACGTACCTTATCTCGCATTAGCCTTTCCCTTTTGGTCAGTCAACTCGAGATTGATCAAATTCGAGCGAGATACGACTGAAATACATCGTTAGATACTTTTTTATTAATGAGTCCCGAAATGACAGGAAAATCAGAATGTCACATGGGAACTCCTTAGATTAAGCTCTAATCAGTAAAATTCCTCCCAAAAGCATACCAAGGATTCGGTTTTAGGGGTCCAAAAATAGGGCAGCCGCGCAGCCTGGAGGAATTCATCCAATTCATGAATTTTCTCTTCCAATTCGCCAAACCACGGGACATACACATGTCTTAATTAACATCCTAACATGTCTCAACGATGAAATTAAGGCAAGGCAACACCCTAATTTACCCTTAAGAACTCAATTTGCACAAATCGAAACAGGGCGATTTCGGTTCTGCCCTTAACTCTACTAATCAGCCCATAACTCAACTTTAAACCTTAATTCATTACATAAATCACTTGCTAACATGTATTCGTATGTGTACAAGAGTCTCACCGAAGGTTTTAGGGCGAGTCGACGTTCGAAAGTCCAAAAACACCCCCGGTTCCTCCAAGCCCTTCAATAGTCAGATTCTGTCCAACAAAAGTCACTCCATTTCAACTACAAAACTCCATCGAAACTTAACCAACTCGCTACCTCAGCTCAGTATATCTAAATACTACACGTCTACAAGGTCTCATCGAATATTTGAGTCAAAACGAAGTATTAAAGAGGCCGAACAAAGACTTAGTCCCAGCTACGTTCGAATCTGTCCGGTTTTAAAAAAACACTTGTCGGGGCTCCTCTGGCATCCAACGGCCGAGCTACCATATGGATGTTGTCAGGAAGAGGCTGAGGTTGTCGTTGATGGCCGGCGTGAGGCGAGGTGACCGTCGGAGGTGGTGGTCGTGGACGGCGAAGAAGCGGCAGCAGGCTGGTCGTGCAGGGCAGTTTCGGTGAAGAAGAGAAGAGGAAGAAGAAGAAGAAGAATGAAGAGAGAGGGTGAGGTTTTGGCTGAGCAAGGAATAATGAGGCTTTACACAAATTTTTTGGATGGTCAACCACAAAGAATGGTAGGTTAAAAGGTAGGTATTAATTGCTAAACCTCCAAAAATTGACACTTGTCCTCATATAAATAATATCCAAGCCTCAATGACCAATATACCCTCCAATTTTCGGCAGCTAAGGGGGTTTATAAAAGGCCAAAATGCCCTTCTTCAATTAATAAGACCAAGCCAAAACTTGAGGGGCAAAATGGTAATTTTGCTCTCGTCATTCGGAACGTCATTTTTCCAATTCAATTTTCCTTCGACGAGGCAACGTCCAATTCGGTTAGATTGTTGGAATTCTTTGTTTTCCATTTTCCAATTTCGAGACTCGTCCTAGGGTCATTTCTCTGTCAAATGTAATTTCAGACTACCCCTAACTAACGGGCGTCTTTTGTAGACGTTACGCGTATCGACTCTGTGATTCCCATCACACTTAGGGCTCGTCAGTTCGTGGCGACTTTGGTTGTCACGTAATTACAAGGGTCTATTACTAGCTCCAACGGTCTCGATCGTCATCGTTCTATTTAGGAAAATTTGCAAATTATACATTGGTTAAGCGGCATCACTCGCGTTTCAATTGTATAACGCTAGCAATGCATCCCTTAATCGTTCTTAGATCGACCTTTAACAGTTCTAAATACTCCATCGGCAATCCTTATGGTCAAAGTGTCATTTTCTATTCGAGTTCCTTTGGTCCACGTACCTTATCTCGCGTTAGTCTTTCCCTTTTGGTCAGTTAACTCAAGATTGATCAGATCCGAGCAAGATACGATTGAAATACATCGATAGATATGTTTTTATTTATAATTCTCGAAATGATAGGAAAACCATAATGTCACAATTCTTCCCCTTACAAAAATTTCGTTCTCGAAATTTACAATAAACACAGCTATCCAAACAAATGGGGATATTGACACCTCATCGTTTCTTCACTCTCCCATGTAACGCCTTCGGTCCCATGGTGCTCCCAAATTACTTTGACCAGTGGAATCGTCTTATTCCTCAGAACATGTTCCTTTCGATCTTCAATTCTGATTGGTTTTTCCATATATGACACCGTGTTGTCCACTTCGATAGTCTCATAGTCTAACACATGCGTAGGGTCTGGTTCGTACTTCCTTAGCATTGACACATGAAAGACGTTATGTACTTGAGATAAGTTGGGCGGCAAGGCAAGTCTGTAGGCCAAGGTTCCAATCCGTTCCAGAATTTCGAAAGGACCTACGTACCTTGGACTCAATTTCCCTTTCCTTCCAAACCGAGATAGCCCTCGCAACGGTGAAACTTTAAGGAAAACATGATCACCAACTTGGAACTCCAGAGGTTTACATCGTTTGTCGGTATAACTTTTCTGACGACTCTGTGTCGTCTTCAGCTTATCTCATATTATCTTCCCAGCCTCTACCGATTGCTCTGCCAACTCTGGGCCTGTAATACTTCTCTCTCCAACTTCGTCCAAGCAAATCGGGGTTCTACAGGCTCTTTCATAAAGCGCTTCAAAGGGTGCCATTTGGATACTTTGCTGATAAATGTTATTATATGCAAACTCTACTAAATGCAACTGGTCCTCCCATCCACCTTTGAAGTCTATGACGCACGCTCGTAACATATCTTCGAGCGTCTGAATCATCTCTCGGATTGTCCGTCTATTTGTGGATGATACGCCATGCTGAACTATAGTAGAGTTCCCATGGCGTCTTGAAGGTTTTTCCAAAAGTTCTCTGTGAACTTAGGATCTCTGTCTGATGTAATCGTTACAGGTACTCCACGCAATTGCACTATGTGACACATATACAACTCGGCATACTTGTCCATTGTGAAGTCCTTTCGTACGGGAATGAAATGCGCAGACTTGGTCAATCTGTCCACGACTACCCAAATCGAATCGTGACCTCTTTAGCTCCTTGGCAATCCCATCACAAAATCCATAGTCACGTGCTCCTACTTCCATTCGGAGATCTCCATGGGTTGTAGCAATCCACCGGACTTACAATGTGGTGCTTTTACCTGCTGACACGTCAGGCACTTAGCTACATATTTAACCACGTTCCACCAGTAATGGTGACGTAGCTTTTGGTACATTTTTGTGCTACCCGGATGAATATTATAATTGCTCCTGTGAGCTTCAGATAGGATCTTTTCCCTAAGCTCTTCGTCTTTGGTCACACATAGACGCCCTCGAAATTTCAAAACTTCATCCTCTAACACTTGGAACTCTGGCTTTCTTTTCGTTGCGTCCATCTTGAGGATCTTCTGAATTTCTGGGTCCGTAAGCTGTAGAATCTTTATCCTTTCTTGGACTTCAAGCTCTATTTTCAAGGTCGCTACCAAACTGGACAATTGACGAACTTCAGCTTGAATTCAGAGTCTCTTAGTCCTTCGAGTAAAGACCATCCTTTAACCAATAGACAAACAATGCTCGATTTCCGGCTGAGTGCATCCATGACTCTTTTCTCTTTCCCAGGATGATACAAAATGTTGTAGTCATAATCTTTGAGCAGTTCCATCCATCGGTGTTGCTTCATATTTAATTCCGTCTGGGAAAAGAGGTACTTCAGACTCTGGTGATCTGTATAAATCTGAAACTTTTCGCCACATAAGTAACGCCTCCAGATCTTCAGGGTGAAGATAATTGCAGCCAATTCCAAATCATGAGTTGGATAATTCATCTCGTGCGGCCTCAGTTGTCGTGACGCATAGGCGACCACTTTTCCATGTTGCATTAGTACACAACCCAGTCCCTTTAGTGAGGCATCACTATATAATTCGTAACCTCCAGGTCCTGATGGGATCGTCAACACTGGTGCGGTCGTCAACCGATGCTTAAGCTCTTGGAAGCTTCTTTCACAATTATCCGTCCACTTAAACTTCGTTTCCTTCTTAGTCAACCTCGTCAATAGAATGGCTATGGATGAAAACTTTTCCACAAAGCATCGGTAATGTCACGCCCCAAACCCTTCGAGCACGCAAACATCCCTGCAAGCAAACAACACATCTCTCGTGGTCTCAAGATCCACAAATAGTCAAGAGATATTATATATACATTAAGCAAGCGGAAGCGGTATTCAAATAAATCCCTGTATAAAATATAAGTTAAGTGGGACTTGGATAGCATAACAAACTGGACGACGGGGAAGTACACAAATGCTGGCTACTACAATCCACTAACCAACTGGGCGACGGGGAAGTACACAAAAAGAGTCCCTTATGACATCCAAAAGGACAGGGTCGGGTCGCCTCCAAAAGGCTCAGGTCAACGAACTGGAGTCCTAAGATGAACTATTGGAATCCTCGGTATCCTCTGCATCCTCCGTCGGCTCGTACTTAAAGAAGGTCTCGGATGGGACCTCAATAGAATCCTCCATGGTCGCCTCGTGAGACGGCTCCTTAAGATCCTCCTCGGTGGCCTCCAGGACAATGACCTCGTCCTCCTCCACAGTAAAGTCTAGCGTCGGGGTCTTCTTTGGCCCGTTCCTAGAACCAACTATGGACCCCTCTGGTAACTCCTGCTCCCCAACAGTCTGGCACCAATCAGGGATAACCCCCTGGGGTACCTAGTGGGGCTTCAACGGCCTAATTTGCTAGTCCCCAACTTTCTTAAACCATGTCTCAAACCTATGAGACTTCCAATCCGGGCTACCCTCATCAACCCATACAACCGTGCATTTCCTCACATAAATGTTCCCCTGTCTATCCGGAAACTCGTTAAAATATGCCATCATTTCCTTGGGGTCCCCAAAACGTATGGTCCACATATCTAAGGCCTAGGATCTGTAAAAATAAGGGTCCCCAAAGGGGTGAGATACACATCTCAGTAAAAGAGTCCTAACCCTAGGTTAGGTCGACCGTCCACTCAAGTAGTCGTACACCCCAATAATTTCACTCACAGGCATCTCAAGCACAAATCAATAAAACAACAACTTTCAGATAACAGGCATGCCACTATGACAATGTGTCACACTCAGATGATAATGCACAATTCATCCTACCATCTCACCACAACCACCTCTTCCTGCCTGCCTCGATCTCCAGCCCGCGATTAGATCGCATCAGGCTCGGTCAGCGTAAACGCATCAGACCGTCATCGGCAACCCGGGTAAAGTCATCAAGTTTCGATGAATCTCCAGGCCAGTATCATCATCTCATACCTCCGTCCTGTGAATAGTTCGCATCAGGACCGTGGCCATCTCAACCCCGCGATTTCATCGCATCAGGGGGCCACACAACATCAACTCCACCCCGCGATCTCGTCACATCAGGGTATCCATCTCCCGCCCCGCGCCTCATACGCCTCAGGGCCTCGCCATGTCATGCTCATACTACAATCATAACTCATGCCATGATTTTCAATTCATTTGCACACACAATGCCAAGTGCAAATCGTAAATCTCGTGGCATGCAAAGCAAATCAAATGATATCTGGACAAGGAAAACGACTCAGGCATAAACAATGTCACACACAATCATCCTATAACATCTTAGGATATAATAAGAGCTATCCCTTTGGAAAATTATCATAAACCGATCAATTCACCTTTCGACTCACCCAATTGAGTCCAATCTCCTTATCCTAAGTTTAGGATTCCCTTACCTTGCGTTTGATAACACCAAAATTCACTTCTTGGATCCTCAAAGTTTCGGCCCCCAATGGTCCAATACCGAACTCACCACGCAACCTAATAAAACCCAATCAATTCCATCAATTTTCAAGTCCAATTCAACCATTCATGAATCACAAGTCTCCATAACATAATTTTTATCGTCCTAACATGTCTTAATCACCAATTTGAGACTCAAAATCCAATGCCAACAGCCCCCACAGCCCCGGCCTTGCACAGAACCCAACCGGTTCTTCCTGGTTCTGTGCAAATCGGGCACAATCAGCCCTAAACCAACTCTAAATCGATCATTTAATCCTCATCCTACCTCTTAACATGTCTATCTAAGGATTTATGAGGCTCACCGTGAGTTTGAGGTTGAATCGTCTAGGAAACTCATCGAAAGTCGCCGGATCTCCCTAGGTCAGTAATTGGCAATTTCTGTTTCAAGTTCACAAGACCGATTCGAGGTTAAAAATTCTTCAAATCACTCTCAAATTTTTACCACATATTCATATACATGTCTACTAGACCTCCATAAAATTAGACCTCAAAACTCCAACATTTCGGCCTCCAAAAGGGTTAGAAACCGGACCTACCTCAGGCTGGAGCAAATTCCGTCGACTCTAGGGAAAACTCTTGGTTGGAGCTCCTCGGTGATCCAAATGCCTCACTTCTACTTCAAGGAGGTCAACAAGACGTATATCTAGGTTGGAATGGCTAGCCGGCATCCAAGTGGTGGCCGGAGGAGGTTGTCGTAGGCGCCGAACAGTGAGCTCAGAAGCTGTCGCTGGCGATAAAAACTGGAGGAAGAAGAAGGAGTGATTGGCGTGAGTTCTTGGGGTGGTGGACAGCCAAAGAAAGTGAGAAGACTATATTCAAGGCTCTTGGTCAATGCTTTGAATGGTAGGTTTGTAATAGTAGACTTGACTACTCTTTATACCATCCATTGACACTTGTCCCCTTGTCATTCAAACTTTGATCCAATGGCCCTCATTCACTCTCTTTTTCGGCAGCTCTTGGGAGGGTTTAATGTCCAAAATGCCCTTCTTCAAATGCATGGGCAAAGTTCTAAGCTTGAGGGGCAAAAAGGTAATTTTACCTCCGACGTTCAAAACGTCATTTTTCTCGCTCCAAAACTCTTCAATAGGGCAACGGCCAATTCGAATAACGTTGAAATTCTTGATTCTCCATTTCAAAATTTTCAAGACTCGTTTCTAATGGTTTTCTCTATCAGACGTGGTTCCAGCCTATCCCGAACCGATGGACGGCTTTTGCAGACATTTCGCGTATCGATCCCGTGACTCATATCACGTTTAAGACTCGTCAATTCATGGCTACTTTAGTTGTCATGTAATTATGAGGGTTTATCACTAGTCCCTTTAGTCTCGATCGTCGCGGTCCGATTTAGGAAGAATTTGCAAATCATACATTGGTTAAGCGGCATCACCCACGCTCCAATCATGTGACACTCGCAAGGCAATCCTTAATCGTTCTTAGATCGGCCTCTTGGTAGTTCTAAATATCCCCTTGACAATCCTTATGGTCAAAAACATCATTTCCTATCCGAGTCGCCTAGGTCCACGTGCCTCGTCTCGCGTTAGCCTTTCTCTTTTGGCCAGTCTACTTAAATTGATCAGATTTGAGCGAAATATAACTAAAACACATCGCTCGATATATATAAACTTCTCATTAATGAATCTGAAATTGACTGAAAATTAGAATGTCACAGGTAATACCCTGCCAATCCTAGAAAACTCCGTACTTCTGTAACCGTAGTAGGTCTAGGCCAATTCATAACGACTTCAATCTTCGCAGGGTCTACAGCAATTCCCTCTCTAGATACCACATGGCCAAGAAATGCTACTTTATTAAGCCAAAACTCGCATTTGCTAAACTTAGCGTAAAGCAAGTGCTCCCTCAGAGTCTGTAAGACAATCCTCAAATGCCTTTCATGTTCTTCGCTACTCCTTGAGTAAATTAGAATATCATCGATGAAGACTATCATGAACCTATCTAAGAATTCCTTGAACACTCGATGCATCAAATCCATAAATGCAGTTGGAGCACTGGTCAATCCAAAAGGCATAACGGTGAACTCGTAATGACCATACCTTGTCCTAAAAGCTGTCTTTGGTATGTCCTCTTTCTTAATTCACAACTAATGATAACCGGTCCGCAGGTCAATTTTATAGAATACAGAAGCTCCTTGCAACTGATCGAATAAATCATCAATCCTCGACAGTGGATATTTTTTCTTTATAGTTACTTGATTCAACTGCCTATAATCAATACATAAACGCAAGGATCCATCCTTTTTCCTCACAAACAACACCGGTGCTCCCCACGGTGAAGCACTTGGTCGAATAAATCCTTTATCTAATAGTTTTTGCATTTGCACCTTTAACTCTTTCAACTCTGATAGGGACATCCTATAAGGTGCTTTCGAGATCGGCTCCGTTCCAGGAGCTAAATAGATCACAAATTCAATTTCTCTCTCTGGTGGCAATCCCGGTAATTCTTGAGGAAAGACATCAACGAATTCACACACCACCGGAATACTTTCTAAATTAGGTTCCATGGCAGTCGTATCCATAACTACGACTAAGTAATCTTGACATCCTTTGGTCATCAGCTTTGTTGCTTCAAATGATGAGACTAGTGGGATCGTGGTTCCTCCTCGATCCCCTATAAATTCAAAAATAGGGCGACCATCCGGATAAAAACGGATTATCCTGCTGCCACAATCAACAACTGCTCTTTGCCGACCTAGCTAATCCATCTCAATAATCACATCAAAATCGTACATGGGCAACACAGCTAAGTTTATCCTCTCTTCGCTACCACCAATGATTATCTTACAGTCCGTACAGCCTAATGAGACCAGCACATTGTCCTTTAACGGGGTGGCAACATGCAATGTCACATTCAATGGTTTCAACTTCATATTGACCAAATTAGCAAATTGAGCAGACACGAAAGAATGAGAAGCACCAGGGTCAAATAAGGCATAAACAGCTTGGTCGCACAAATAAATCGTACCTGTGACCACGCCAGGTGCTTCTTCCACTTCCCTGCGTGCCACAACGTAAACCCTTCCTTGAGCTGGGGGTTGGTTCTGATCGTTCGGTAGGGTTACAGACGACGATCCTGCCTGCAGTCATTGCCCTTGAGGTCTGGTTAATGGAGCTTGATTGGGGCAACTCCTCATTTGATGGCCCATCTGACCACACTTAAAGCATGCTCTTGTCTTGGTCGGGCAAGGTTCGTTTCCATGTCTCCTATCACAAAGGCAGAGTTCCAATTTCCTTGGTGCGGCGATTTCCCAAAATTCTTCCTCACTAGAGGGACGAAGGTCTATTGCTAGTCATCGATCTTTTGTCTGTTTGATGATTATCTCGAAATGAATTAAACGGCAATCCAGATGCGGCTGTTCTTTCTTTCATATCCCTTTCTATCATTTGACCCCGTTCATAAATTGCTTTATAGGTCCTTAAGTTCTGGCTTCAATCCATCTCGAAACCTCTACGCCTTTTCTAGTGGGTCCTCTACTGACCTCGGTGCGTACCTCGGCAGTCTAGCAAACTCAGCTTCATATTGGTCCACTGTCAGATGATTTTGACGCAGTTGTTGAAATTCCACTTGCTTCCACTCACTTGCAGTCTCGAAAAAATATTTGTCGTTAAATGCAATAGTAAATGCAGTCCACGTCAAGGCAGTACCGTCTGGGAATACTCCGTTCTTGGTCGCACTCCACTAATCATTTGCGGTACCTCCAGCTAGTATAGCGCCAATAATACTTTTTCTTCGTCAGTGCATCTCAATACCTCAAAAGCCTTTTCAAGCTTCTCTATCCATCTTGGTGCCAATTCAGGGTCTCCAGTTCCGTCGAACTGAGTTGGCTTCAGCTTAATAAACTGGTCGATCAATTGGCCCATTTGTCTAGCTGCAACACCTTCTTCCTAGGTATTGCCTACTTCATTACCCTGGTCATTGTCGCCATTATTCCCGTTACCTCCGTTGTTGTCATTATTTACGTTAACATCAACTATGGCAGCTCCCACAGCTTGAGCAATGGCAGCATCCCTGTCTTGGGTTTGCCTGTCTATGAGATTGCCAATCCTTTCGAGTGCTCTCAGCACTCTATCCATTCTTGGGTCTTCCGCCATGGGATGTCTTTAGCTAGAAGCTCCACTCCTAGGTCTTGTAGGTCTTCTGGGCGGGTGGCACATTCTTGTATACCCTTACCACACCTGGACCAGTACAATTCCATTACGGAATTAGAGACTTACTCATCTAGTTAATCCAGCAATTCTAAGAATACATCCTAAAAACATCAGTCACAACAAAATAACCATCCACATAGTTCTTTCTTGCAAATGAGCGACGAAATTTTTTTCGTTGTAAATTAGCAACGACAATTTATTCTTTGCAATTTTCGTTGCAAACGTGCGACGAAACATCTATTTTTTTGTTGCAAAAGAGATTTGCAATGAATTTTGGATAATTTTTCGTCGCAAATTTCGTGGCGAAAACTTGGTTTTTTTGTAGTGCTGGATAAAGTATTACAAATTGTATGAACTGCTTCATTGCATCAAACTGAACTTAAGTAAAAATTACAAATTTACCGGTTTTGCATTTACTTGCCCTAAACCAAAACATAGAATCCACTTTAACTTCGCATTACGAATTTTGCCACTGCATATTGTAGCAATGAATTTTGCCTAACTCGCATTTGACATCTAAGAATCTGCAAAGACATTTAGGAAATTTAAAACATTTATGTCTATTATCCGATTTAGTTTGGTCAGTCCGGTTCCCTCTAGATCTGGAAACCGAACCAACCATAACCGCTTTCAGTTTTTTTGGAATCGGGAACCAAACCGGAGCCTCAGGAACTGGACCCAATCAGCCAATTCAGTCCGGTTCGGATAGTTCGGTTTGGTCCAGGTGGTCCTCGATTCATTTGGTCCATTATGCTCAGCCCTAGCCCTTAGGAGGGGGAACATCGTGTCATTTTCTTTGGATAAGCGACCACCGTTTCATTTTCTCTGTACTTGTATAGTTGAGCTGCGATGGAATTTTATTTCGGACTACTGCCATCATAAAAACTTTGTTAAACTACGACACTCGAGGATATTATAATTTTCAAGTGGAATGATCACGAGATTCATTGAATGGTCTAAATGTTACGTTGTTAAGGCATGATCTCTCAAAGGGCCAAGGCCATCATCTTACAAATGGAATTTTATCCTTTACGAGAGGTCATGACGATTTGCATGGTTCTTTGGAAATAAGTCTATAAAATATTTTATATTTATTTTATAACTTGTGCTTCAAAATAATATTTTTGCATTTCTAGATTTTTCATTCTTCATTTGTACTTATATGGATTGTAAGTAAAGTATTTTTTTTTTAATGCAAAAGAAGAAGAATTCATACCACAAAAGTCCCAACTATTATTAACAAAATTAGTAAATTGAAAATTCAGATTTTCTTGTTTTGTCATTTAGAGTACTGCAAAAGGTAAATGTGACTACTAGGTTTGAGTTTCGGCTCGCCAACAACCGGCAAATGTTTGGTCCACCAAAAAAAAAAAAAAAAAGAAAAAGAAAAAAAAAGCTACCTTCACATGGCAAATATTTCCGTGGGAAAAAAAAAAAAGGAGCTCCAGGTTTTGTCTGTTTCCAATGTGGATAAAATGATTCAAGCACAGATCACTATATTAGTGGCTCGGCTTTCTTTGTTGTGTCCTTTTGTTCATCTTTTTATTAAACTGACTACATGCAATTCCTTAACTGTAATCATCAACTAGAATGACTGAATGCGTGTTTGCACACTCAAGTGTAAGTTTATTCGAATTTATTGTTGACTGCAGCCTCGTGATATTGCTTGTGGGGAGAACATTATAAAGGAATGTGAAGAAGAAGCGGGCATCCCAAGAATCATTTCCTGTGGGTAAGTAATCAGGCTCATAGTATTGCTATTAATGTTGCGCAATATAAAGCTTTTGATGATAATGGAGGTAACCGATGAGGCTCACGGCATTGCTCTTAATGTTGGCAATATTTCCTTTTGTTTACTTAGACTTGTAGATGAGAATAAGACTAGCTTCTTGTGCATTGAAAATCTCTGTCTCCTCATGTATTTTTTGGTGAGGGAGTGTAACATATTTGTGAACTGTGCATCCATGCCCATACTTTCGTATGTACCATATGTGGAGGTGCATAAATTGGTTTTAATAACTTTCTGAGACACCATTGTAGAGCAATACCAATTGGTGTTGTTTCCAAGATGGACATAAATGGGAATAGCTACAAGACAGATGTCTTGTTCTGTTATGATCTTAAACTTCCTGAAGGTTTTACACCAAATAATCAAGGTAAGATCCGTAACTCTAGGTTCCCTCGAGAGTTTGTAAATTTCATTTCTTTCACCTAGCCACCAGACAGGAGTTGAATGATGACAGCAACTCATGTTGCTGATGCTGTGGTTTTCTTTACAATCCTATAATAGATGGAGAAGTGGAGAGCTTCAAGTTAATTCCTATGGCCCAGGTTGCAAATGTTATTAGGAGGACCAAGTTTTTCAAGCCTAACTGAGTACTAGTCATCACTGATTTTCTATTTCAACACAAGTAAGGGCTTCTCTTTTTATTCTCTTCATTACTTCTCTTCATTCATCTGGTTCTTCGGAATACTAGTCCTTTGCTTAGTGGTTTTGCCTTTTCCAATGCTGAAGTCATCTGTATTTAAGGGGAGATAATACACTTCTGGCTAAAGAGAAGCACACTGGTCTATTCTTCCATATCTGAAACATTGAGAGAGCATGAATCGATAGGAAAGATTACAAACAGGCCCCTTTTGTTTGGTCACTTTCTAGGTTGGTTCATTTAGTTTTCTTGTTGAGGCCCTTAATTCATTGTGCTGAATCAATATAAGCCCCAAAGGCTGATTCTTGGAAGAAACATCTTCGCCTTTCTTTGCTATTCCATGGAGCTAAAGAAATTCTCAGTCTTTTCCGCTACACAAATGTACTATTATAAGCAATTATTATCATTTCAATCATATTGGGGAGACAATTTTATAATATTTTAGCACGCCATACAGTTCTTGCGCTATTGCTTCTCTCTTCTTAATTTTGCTTTGATGGCTGTGCTGGGTGAATTGGTAATTGATTCGAAAACCTTTCCCCTCAGCAATTAAAGCCCTTGCAAACTACGTCCACAAGAAAGGCCTCAAGCCTAGTATATGTTCTGATGTTGGGTAGGATGTTTATCCTCTGAAAGTGATACCAGCAACAATATTGTTTCTATACTTTGATTGTGTTTTGACCCCAGAGAAAAGTTGAAGCCTGCAAATAGATATAGAGTATAGAAATAACATTTTTGATGATCTTTGTGAGGTATTGTTGCAAAAGTTGTAGAAACAGATGAATGTATTTCGCTTTCAGATTGTTATAATATTTACATCTTATAGCTTGATTCTAGAAATTAATTTTTTTTAATTACATTTAAAATCGAGACATAAAAGAAATTATTTTATTGAATGATCATAAATTATAAAAATTCGTTGCAATATTTGTGTCTGGTCATCACAAAATCCATCGAGAATATTTAAAAAATAGCAAAATTCTGTTGAAAAAAAATAGGATGGGCTAACTAGCGACGAAATTTGCCACGAAAACTCCGAGAAAATTCATTTGCTACAAATTTTGCCACGAATTTTGTGATGCAAAACGTTCGTGGCGAATTCGGCGTCGCAAATTTCACGACCGTAAATCGTCGCAAATCTGCGACGAATTGAAAGGTGGACAATCGTCGCAAATTTGCAACGAAACATAATTCGTCGCAAATCTGCGGCGAACGATGGTCGTTGGAACTTTGCGACAAAACATAATTCGTCGTAAATCTGCGATGAACGATGGTCGTCGCAGATTTGCGATGAATTAATAGGTCATCGCAAATTTGGGACGAAAAAATTATTCGTCGCAAATTTGCCACGACAATGGTTTAGTTGTAAATTAGCCACGACGTTGTATTCGTTGCAAATTTGCGATAAATAATTGTTTCGTTGCAAATGGGCGACGAAATTTTTTTCGTTGTAAATTAGCAACGACAATTTATTCGTTGCAATTTTCGTTGCAAACGTGCGACGAAACATCTATTTTTTCGTTGCAAAAAAGATTTGCAATGAATTTTGGATAATTTTTCGTCGCAAATTTCGTGGCGAAAACTTGGTTTTTTTGTAGTGCTGGATAAAGTATTACAAATTGTATGAACTGCTTCATTGCATCAAACTGAACTTAAGTAAAAATTACAAATTTACCGGTTTTGCATTTACTTGCCCTAAACCAAAACATAGAATCGAACTTTAACTTCGCATTACAAATTTTGCCACTGCATATTGTAGCAATGAATTTTGCCTAACTCGCATTTGACATCTAAGAATCTGCAAAGACATTTAGGAAATTTAAAACATTTATGTCTATTGTCTGATTTAGTTTGGTTAGTCCGGTACCCTCTAGATCTGGAAACCGAACCGACCATAACCGCTTTCAGTTTTTTTGGAATCGGGAACCAAACCGGAGCCTCAGGAACTGGACCCAATTAGCCAATTCAGTCCGGTTCGGATAGTTCGGTTTGGTCCAGGTGGTCCTCGATTCATTTGGTCCATTATGCTCAGCCCTAGCCCTTAGGTAGGGGGAACATCGTGTCATTTTCTTTGGATAAGCGACCACCGTTTCATTTTCTCTGTACTTGTATAGTTGAGCTGCGATGGAATTTTATTTCGAACTACTGCCATCATAAAAACTTTGTTAAACTACGACACTCGAGGATATTATAATTTTCAAGTGGAATGATCACGAGATTCATTGAATGGTCTAAATGTTACGTTGTTAAGGCATGATCTCTCAAAGGGCCAAGGCCATCATCTTACAAATGGAATTTTATCCTTTACGAGAGGTCATGACGATTCGCATGGTTCTTTGGAAATAAGTCTATAAAATATTTTATATTTATTTTATAACTTGTGCTTCAAAATAATATTTTTGCATTTCTAGATTTTTCATTCTTCATTTGTACTTATATGGATTGTAAGTAAAGTATTTTTTTTTTAATGCAAAAGAAGAAGAATTCATACCACAAAAGTCCCAACTATTATTAACAAAATTAGTAAATTGAAAATTCAGATTTTCTTGTTTTGTCATTTAGATTACTGCAAAAGGTAAATGTGACTACTAGGTTTGAGTTTCGGCTCGCCAACAACCGGCAAATGTTTGGTCCACAAAAAAAAAAAATTAAAAAAAAAATAAAAATAAAGCTACCTTCACATGGCAAATATTTCCGTGGGAAAAAAAAAAACATCTAGAGTGTCAATATTTGTAGGGATGTGCATGGTCTGGGCCAATCCAGTCTTGGCATGGAACCGAGAACCGTACCAGTAGTCCCAGTCCCCATATTTTCTGGACCATGGATCGGATCCGGACCTGTGATTCGATCTGGTCCCTGCCGCTGCCCAATAGGACCGCTAACTATAACCTCATGCAGTATTTTGAGCTCGATGGATTGATTATGTAAGTAAAATTTTCTTGTTTTTGAAATAATTTTTCAATAATAATAAGGGATAAGCGAAGCTGAAGTATCTCCAGTATTTTGAGGTAGCTAATTTTTTAAATTATTGTTCTTTTTTTTCAAGTATTTTTATTTTTTTCTAATTATATATATTTATATATAAAAATAATTATATATTATAGGTGGTTCGGACAGAGCTGAGCCGGTCCAAGCCTAACACATGGAACCGAGGACCAGATCGCCCACCTCAATGAACGGACCAACTCGGCCAGTCTGGTCCAATATGCACATCCCCAAATATTTGTATTTGACATTCACTTTGGTGCCAATATTTTTTTGGATCGTTTAAGTGCCAAATCAGAGAAAAATAATCTCTTAAGTGTCAATTTTCACTAAAATGATTACTTAAGTATCAATTCTGGCCAAACAATGCACGTGGGATTTTTTAAATAATTTTTTAATATTACGTGGCCATTATTTTTAAAAAAATCAATCTATGTGGCGTCCACGAGGACTGTTCAACTTAGAAATAGTTAATTTTTCGTCTATTTCCATGTAAAACTACAAGGCAAGTGACAAAATAAATTCCAAATTTTCTAACGATTTCAATTCTATCGTCATCTTTCAATCCTATCGGAAAAATATCCAATCTCATAGGTTCTATTTATTTTACAAAAAATGAATGATTTGAAATTTTTTATAAATTAAAAAAGTATTTCATTTAATAAAATATTTAAAATTAAATTATTTGCGATATTGAAAATTTTCTTTTGACTAATTATTTAATGTGATATAAGCGATCAAGAAAAATATATTTCGAGAAGTTGATTTTTCGAGGAACAAATGGAGATGCCCAGACTTTTCTATTTTTTTTTTTAAAGAAAAATTATATTTCAAGACGTTGATTTTTCAAGAAAATTTTTCTTTTGACTAACTATTAGAACTAAGAAGGGCATGTAGCAGAAGCAGATGCCCTGACTTTTTTCTCTCTCTCTATCTTTTTTTAAAATAAAAAATATATAGTCATCTCACTCGCTCTGGACCCTCTTTCGTTGGTTGGTTTAGACCTGTCAATCCCACGAGGTCCCTAAGTAGTAGGGTAATAGTATTAGGATGGTGAAAACAGCTATAAATGAATCTGATGCCTTAGTAGAACTAAGGCAGGAAAATCCCCACCATCCATCAAATAATAAAAAAATTCTTCCCCCCGTAAAAAGGAGAGGTGGGTGGTGGGGATCCCCTGCCTCAGTTTCACTGAGGGAGGAGATCCAAATCCGCTATAGAAGGGCGTCGTCCTTCTTTTCATCAAGTAGCTCCCGCCAATGGAGAATCACAAAAGGTAATCGATTAGCGAGCTATGTCCATAAACGAAACCGTACCTTTGTCCGCTTAGTAACAATTTCCCTCGAAAAGCGCTTACAGGAATGGCACCAAGCGCCGATCTTTCTAACGGAGTAGCAGGAGCCATTAAGATGAATTCCACTATTTGTTTCAATTCTATGCCAAGTCCTTCAACACTAGAAGTAATATTCAGTTAGATTTTACACGGAATTTCGAATTTGCCTCTGAAAAGAAAGAAGATTTATCTAGTTTTTATTCTATATCGGGTCCCTCGTCACAAGAGAACTCTCTTGAGGCCTTCTTCAAGTACCTATAAGAGACCCTAGACCTCCACTTCCCCATGCGCAGCGACGTACAGGCGGTTATAAGGAAATACAACGAGGAAGCTGACAGAAACTCAGCAATTATAAGGAGTGGGAATCAAGCAGAGATCATCTTTCCTCTTCACTGTCACAGCAAAAGCCTCAGTCATGTCCAGGTCCTCATTCTTCATCCCACCAGGGAGTGTCCAGTCAAAATTGTACAAGAGCATGGCAATCTGAAGCTCCACTTGGGCTAGCCCAAAAGTTATCCCTGGACAAATCCTCCTCCCAGCACCAAACGGTATGTACTCCAAGCAGTTCCCTTTGTAATCCACGCTAGAGCCGTCACAGAACCTATCCGGGTCGAACGCCTCGGGATCTCTCCAGTGTTTCGGGTCTCTTCCCAGAGCCCATGCGTTGATGATGCCCTTGGTCTTCACTGGTATCGTGTAACCATACACTTCACAGGCCTGTGAGCATTCCCTTGGGAGAAGGAGTGGGACTGGTGGGTGTAGCCTGAGGCCTTCTTTGACCACTGATTTAAGGTACTTGAGCTCTGCAACTCCTGCTTCGTCTGCTTTCCCTCTCTTGTCAAAGACCTGCCTCACCTCTTTTTGTGCTTTGGCCATGATCTTTGGGTTCTTGACCAGCTCTGACATGATCCAGTCCGCTGCTGTGGCTGGGGTCTCACTCCCTGCACTGAATATGTCCTGCACAAAGAAAAGATGCCGTCACCTAAATGTTTGAGTGCTGTACAGGCAACGGTGACCCGTTTCCTTAGGGTTTACCAGATGTGGGCAATCAGAGCACGGGTCGTGTGTTTGGAGAAAAGAATGACATTGGAGAAGAATAAAGAATCCTGATTGGAAATAAGACTGAATTAACTTACCAAGATCACTGCTTTGATATTCTCAGTGGTCAGGGATAATTCCTGACCACCTTGCTTCTGGAACTTCAGCAGAACATCCACCAGATCTTCATCGCCATCTTCACTCTGATCGCCACTCTCATTCTCTGATCTATTTTTCCTGTGTTCTCGGATGATATCCTCCAGCATCCTGTCAGAATCCTGGTGCAGCTTCTCGATCTTCGGCCTCATCCCGCTCAGGATGTGCAGGAGCTTGACTGAGGGGAAAAGGTCGGCGATCCCAAACCCGCCCGCGAACTTGATTGCCTCCTTCACCACCCCGATGAACCTGTCCTGTTCCTTGCACTTCTTCCCGAACGCGGCCCTCGACGTCATGCCGTACTGGGATGAGTAGATCTTCTCGGTAAGGTTGATGGTCGTCCCGGCCCTGGCTGCGATCCATCTCACCAGGTTCAGCATCTCATCCTCCCGGACGGACCGGTATGACAGCACTCTCTTGGAACTCAGGAGCTCCTGGATGCAGATTTTCCTAAGTTGCCTCCAATATTCACCATAGGGTGCAAACGTGATGCTTGTGCAGTCATAGGAAATGATGCTGGAGGCAAGGATCGGTGGCCTAGAAGCAAAGATCACATCATGGGTCTTCAAGACCTCCTTGGCGGTCTCCGGCGACGAGAACACAACCATCGAGACCTCGCCCATCTTGAGGTGCATCAATGGACCGTACTTCTTAGCCACTTCACAAAGCGTCCGGTGCGGAAGTGGGCCGCCGAGCTGGTGCATGTTGCCTATGATGGGCAGCTTCCATGGACCTGGAGGAAGCTTCGTGGTTGAGCCTTTTGGGTTTGGTTTTCTCTTTACAATCTTAAGTGTCATGAAGATGAAGAGGAGGAAAGAGAACAGAACCGGGAAATTGATCTTAAGTTCCATTATTGGCTAGTGGAGTGAGATGAGATGAATGTGGCCGTTACGCGTCGTGTGCATTTGTGAATCTACAAAGCTCGTACTTATAAGAGTTTTTTAGGGGTACTGGAAGAATCATGCAACGCCAAAAAGCATAAAAAATTTTGGAAAACGAAAAAAAACAAAAAATGTGGCCTACTTTTTATTCTGTCCACCTATTGTCCGGCATAAATATCAGTTACATATATGAAAATCCTGTTACTCATTGAAGCTGCCTAATTAGATGATTCACAATCGAGTGAAGTAAGTTGCAAGACAATTTAATGTGTGATTGTTTTGGGGAAAGTATTTTCAGAGAAAGTATTTTCTGGGCTTTCTTCTGTTTGGTTCGCAAAAAATGATTTGACCAACGAAAAGCACTTTCCAATCAACAAAGATTTTTTTCATTAAAATAGAAAATTGAATTCTCCAAAATAAAAAGGTGAAAACACTTTCTCAAATTTGAGTCTCTCACTTTCTTTGAAAACAGGGCGGGGGCCGGTCTCAGGGCCGAGGCCAGAGACCTGAGCCGGAGCCGGCTACCAGAACTGGGGACCGAGAGCGGGGCCGGGGCAAGGGCTGAGACCGGGGACCAAGCATCAAGGTCGGGACCTGGACCGGGATCGGCAACCAAGGTGGGGGTCGGCGACCGGAGCTGGGGACTGGGACCAGGGTCGATGTCGGTGCTGGGGACTCGAGCCGATGTCAAGGCCAGGGACCGAGACCGGGACCGAGGCTAAGGACGGGGACCGAGGTCGAGGACTGGGACAGGGGACTCACGCTGAGGCCGGGGACCGGGGCCGAGGGGACAGGGATCGGACTAGGTCCGGGGCCAAGGATCGAGGATCGGGACAAGGGGTCGGGGCCAGGGACCAGGACCGGGATTGGGACCGAGGACTGGGGCCGGCAACCGGGGCTCGGCGACCTGAACCAGGACCAGGCCGGGGACCTAGACCAGGGCCAGGGACTAGGGATCGACGATAGGGGCCGGGGCCAAGGCCGGGGACAAGGATCGGGCAAGGGCCGAGGCCGAGGCCAAGAACCGGGGATCGAGGTTGGGCCGGGTGATCGGGGATGGGACCAGGGACCAAGGTCGGGGACTCGAGCCGAGGGCTAGGGTAAGGGTCGGGGGTCGGGGGCCGAGGATGGGACGGGGGACGGGGCAGGGGATCAGGATAGGGACTGTGACCGAGGAGTGGGGCCGAGGCTTGTGACCGGGACCGACGCCCGAGGCCGGGGACCTGAACCGGGACAGGGCCGAGGATCGCTGACCAGGGCCGGGGATCGACGATCGGGGCCTGGACCACGGCCGAAGCCGAGGACAGGGATTGAGCCGAGTTCAAGGCCAAGGACCGGGAATTGGGACCGGGGGCCAGGGCCTCGGGATCGGGGCTGTGACATTCTGATTTCCAGTCAATTTCAGACTCATTAATGAGAAATGAATCTAGAGATGTATTTTAGTCATATCCCGCTCGAACATGATCAATTCGAGTAGGCTGACCAAAAGGGAAAGGCTAACGCGAGACATGGTACGTGGACCTAGGAAATTCGGATAAGAAATGACGCTTTGACCATAAGAATTGTCGAGGGAATATTTAGAATCACAAGAGGTCGATCCAAGAATGATTAGGGAATGCCTTGCGAGTGTCATACAATTGGAGAGCGGGTGATGCCGCTTAATCTACATATGATTTGCAAAATTTTTCATAAATCGAACTGTGAAGATCAAGACCATAGGAACTAGTGATAGATCCTCACAATTACATGACAACCAAAGCCACCACGAATTGACGAGCCCTAAATGTGATGAGAATCACAGGGTCAATATGTGTAAAGTCCGCAAAAGCCGCTCGTCGGTTCGAGATAGGCTGGAACCATGTCTGATAGAGAAAACCATCATAAACGAGTCTTGAAAAATTTGAAATAGAAAATCAAGAATTCCAACGTTATTCGGATTGGCCGTCGCCCTATCAAAGAATTTTGGAGCGAGAAAAAACGACGTTCTGAACGTCGGGGGTAAAATTATCCTTTTGCCCCTCAAGCTTAAAGCCTTGTCCATGCATTTGAAGAAGGGTAATTTGGTCACTAAATCCACCCCAAGGCCACCGAAAATTTGAAGGAATATGGACCATTGGATCAAGTTGATTGACAAGTGGGACAAGTGTCAATGGATGGACAAAAGAGTAGTCTTGTCCAACTTTATACACCAACCATTCAACCCCTTTGACTCAAGCCTTGAATATAACAATTTTCACTCTCTCTCCTCACCCATGACCGGCCATACACTCCCTCAAGCTCACCGAAAACCTTCTTCTTCTTCTTTCCTCTGCTGCTCGCCGACGACCAGCCTAGCCGTCGCCGTTCGCCGCCCATGACGACCTCTTTCGGCCATCGTCTGACTACCGACCGACCATACCAACCTAGCTCTACGTCTTACCGACCTCCTCAAAGTGGAAGCACGGCATTTGGACCACCGAGGAGCTCCGGCCAAGAGTTTTCCCGGAAGCCGACAGAATCGAGCTCAACCTGAGGTAGGTTCGGTTTCTGACCCTTTTGAAGGCCGAAATATTAGAGTTTTGAGGTTAAATTTTGTGGAGATCTATAAGACATGTATATCAATCTGTGGTAAAAAGTTGGGCTTGATTTGATTAAGTTTTGACCTCAAATGGGTCTTGTAAATTTGGACAGAAAACTACCAGGAAATTGACCTTGGAGATCCGGTGATTTTCAACCGGATTCCGGCGACCATTCGACCTCAAATTCACGGTAAGCCTCATAAACCCTTAGATAGACATGTTAAGAGGTAGGATAGTGAGTAGATGATAGATTTGAAGTTGATTTGCGATGGATTATGCACAGTTTACATAGAACCGAAATGAACCGGTTTGATTCTATGCAAGACCGGTTCTATTGAAGCGAAGAGCAGATGATTTTGAGTCCTAAATTGATGTTTAAGACATGTTAAGATGATGAGAGTTGTGTTATGGAGGATTATGGTTCATGGATTGAGGAATTGGACAAGAAAATTGATGAATTGGTTGAATATTCTAGGTTGCACGGTGAATTGAACCTTTGGATTGTTTGGCCGAGACTTTGAGGCACTTGCAAGAAAAAATTTGTTTTATCAAACGCAAGGTAAGGGAATCCTAAACTTAGGATAGGAAGATTGGACTCAATTGGGTGAGTCGAGGATGAATTTGATCGATTTATGAGAATCTTCCAAAGGGATAGTTCTTAGTATGTCCTAAGTGGTTATAGGAGGTCTATGTGTGACATTGCTTGTGTTTAAATCATTTGCCATGTTGAATGTCGTTGATTGTCTTGCATGTCATGGGAATTCAGATTGTGCATGAGTTGCACTTGTTGTTTTATCTACGAATTGAATTGTGTTTAAATCATTTGCCACTTAACTTATATTTTGTACGGGGATTTATTTGAGTACCGCTTCCGCATGCTTAATGTTTATATATTATCTCTCGACTTGTTTGTGGATCTTGGGACCACGAGAGATGTGTTGTTTGCTTGCCGAGATGTTCACGTGCTCGACGGGTTCGGGGCATGACATCCCCGTCCTATTTGGTATCAGAGCAAGGTCAGCTCGATCCAAAGTTGGTTGAAGACTAGAGTAATAAGGAGGTTTAAGTTGGGACAAGGATGGATAACAAGACCTTAGGAGGTTGGTTAAGATAAGGTATGGGGTGTATGGTTTGTGACCTGGTATTTAGGGTTAGTGTTTGATCTAGGCAGCGTTGTGAAATGCATAAGGATCAAGTTCCCTGCTTGGGATTGAAAGTAATTTCTGGACCTTGGTTTGTTTGAGGAATGAAAGCGATTGGTTTTAGTGAATCACTGGAGTGAACGGAACTGAGAAATGGCCATGAGTTATTTGTTGGAGTGTCTGTGGAAGTTATTATATGAAAGGACAGTTGCAGTGTAACTATTTCTGTTAAAGGGTAGTTAGTAGCTCTAGATTTGAATGATTGAGTGAGTTACTAACTCCTTGCTGAACTTGTGATGGACCAGGTTCAATAGAAAGTGATAAAGATGAACAACCCATCTAGAAGGTCTGGAAGAACCAGAGGCGAAGCTTCTAGCTCGAGGCTGCTTGTCGCTGAAGATCCAAGAATGGATGGCGTGTTGAGGGCACTGGAAAGAATTGGCGACATGATTAATAGGCAGGCTCAGGATCGGGATGCTGCCATCGCCCAGGCAGTAGGAGCTACCATAGCTGCCGTCAATGCCAACAACGATAACAATTGTGGCAACGGAAGCCAGAATTAACAAGGCCAGGGCAATAAAGCTGTGAATGCCCAAGAAGAGATCATCGTGGCTAGACAGATGGTCCAACTGGTAGAGCAGTTCATAAAATTGAAGCTGACTTAATTCGAGGGGACTGGAGATCCCGAGTTAGAACCTAGGTGGATCGAAAAGTTAGAGAAGGCTTTTGGGGTGCTGAGATGCACCGATGAGGAGAAAGTACTACTAACAATGTACCAGTTGGAGGATACAGCGAATGACTGGTGGGCCACCACCAAGAATGGCGTCTTCCCTAAAGGAACTGTCATGAATTGGGAAGCCTTTAAGACGGCCTTCAATGATAAATATTTCTCAGAGACGGCCAGGGAGAGGAAGTAGGTAGAATTCCTACAGTTGCGCCAGAACCAACTGACGATAGATCAGTATGAGGCTGAATTTTCGAGGTTGTCGAGGTACGCACCTCGATCTGTGGAGGACCCTCAGGAGAAAGCAAGGACGTTTAGGGATGGTTTGAGGCCTGAGCTCCGTAGTCAAATGATCGCTCTGAATCTGAGGACCTATAAGGAAATATATGAGCGAGGCCAGTTGATAGAACGAGACCTAAAAGAGAGAAACACCGCAACTGGATTGCGGTTTACGTCTTTCAGAGACAACTGCCAGATGGGCAAAAGACCAATGGCGAACAATAGATGTTTTGTGCCTCCCGTACGAAAAGATATTGTGAAGCCACGGAATTCCCCAAACTAGAGCTGCAGACCTTGTGGCAAGAGGCATGGAAATGGACCGGGCCACTAGATGAGGATGTGCCCGAGTTAGGCTCCGACAAATCGACCTCAAGGGCAGCGATCGCAGGCTGGACCGTCAACTGCCACGCCTCAGATTGAGCAGAATCGACCACCGGCACAGGGAAGAGTATATGCAGTAGCCCGCAGAGAGGCGGAGGAGACACCAGGTGTAGTCACAGGTACGGTTTACTTGTGCAACCAAGCTGCATAAGCATTGTTTGACCCTGGTGCCACGCATTCATTCGTGTCTGCACAGTTTGCTGAATTAGTGGGAATGAAATTGAAACCGTTGAGCATAATTCTGCATGTTACCACACCATTAAAAGATAATACATTGGTTTGAATGGGTTGTGTTGGTTGTGAGATTGTGATTGGAGGGAGTAAAAAGAGTATTGACGTGCTGTATTACCCATGTACGATTTTGACGTAATCATAGGAATGGATTGGTTGGGTAAGTAGGGGGCAGTAATGGATTGTGGTAGTAGGATAATCCGGTTTTAGCCGAGAGGCCGCCCTACCTTTGAATTGGTGGGAAGTCGAGGAGGAATCTCGATTCCCTTAATCTCATCTTTGGAAGTAACTAAGTTGATGTCTGAAGAGTGTCAGGCATACTTAGTGGCAGTAATGGACACGACTACCGAAGAGCCAAAGTTAGAGAATATCCCGGTAGTGCGTGAATTCCTGATGTATTTCCCCAAGAGTTGCCAGGATTACCACCGGAACGGGAAATAGAATTTGTGATTGAATTAGCCCTTGGAACGGAGCCGATTTTGAAAGCACCTTACAGGATGTCCTTGCCAGAACTGAAAGAGCTGAAGGTGCAGATGCAAGAGTTGTTGGATAAAGGATTTATCCGACCAAGTGCTTCACCGTGGGGAGCACCAGTGCTGTTTGTAAGGAAGAAGGATGGGTATATGCGTTTATGCATCGACTATTGGCAGTTGAACCAAGTGACAGTGAAGAAAAAGTACCCACTGCCGAGGATTGACGATCTGTTTGATCAGTACGGCGGTATTTTCGAAGATTGACTTGAGAACTGGGTATCACCAGCTGAGGATCAAGAAGGAAGACATACCCAAGACTGCCTTTAGGACGAGGTATGGTCATTATGACTTCACAGTGATGCCGTTCGAATTGACCAACGCTCCAGCTACATTCATGGACTTGATGCATCGAGTATTTAAGGAATTTCTGGACAGATTCGTCATAGTCTTCATTGACGATATCCTGATTTATTCGAAGAGTAGTGCAGAACATGAGGAGCACCTAAGGATTGTACTACAGACTCTGAGGGAGCATTCGCTCTATGCGAAGTTGAGTAAATGTGAGTTTTGGCTGAGCAGGGTAGCATTTCTTGGTCATGTGGTATCTGGTGAAGGAATCATAGTAAATCTTGCGAAGATCGAGGATGTAACCAATTGGCCTAGACCTACTACGGTCATTGAAGTCATAAGTTTCTTGGGATTGGCAGGGTACTATAGGCGTTTTGTGGAGAAATTCTCATCCATAGCCATCCCATTGACGCGGTTGACGAAGAAGGAAACGAGATTTGAATGGACTGACAAATGTGAGAGAAGTTTTCAAGAGCTTAAACATAGATTGACGACCGCACTAGTACTGACGATCCCATCAGGACCGGGAGGTTACAAGATTTACAGCGATGCTTCGCTGAAAGGATTGGGCTGTGTGTTGATGCAGCACGGAAGAGTAGTAGCCTACGCATCCAGATAGTTGAGGCCACATGAGATGAACTACCCAACTCATGACCTGGAGTTAGCGGCGATTATATTCGCTTTGGAAATTTAGAGGCATTACCTATGTGGCGAGAAGTTTCAGATCTATACCGACCACCAAAGTTTAAAGTACTTGTTTTTCCAGAAAGAGCTAAATATGAGGCAACGCAGGTGGATGGAGCTACTCAAGGATTATGATTGTGATATCCTATATCACCTTGGGAAAGCAAACCGAGTGGAAGATGCGTTGAGTCGAAAGTCGAGCATCGCCTGTCTGTTAGTAAAGGGTTGGTCGATGATTGAGAATTTAAGAGATTCTGAGTTCAGACTAGAGGTTAGCCAGTTGTCCAGCTTAATGGCTACGTTGAGGGTAGAACCTAAGGTCCAAGAAGGAATAAGGACCTTGCAATCTACGGACCCAGAGATTCAGAAGATCCTTGAGATGGATGCGACCCAGAGAAAACCCGAGTTTCAGGTATCTGAGGATGGAATTCTGAAGTTTTGAGGACAATTGTGGGTGTCAAAGGATGAAGGGCTCAGGGAAAGGATTTTATTAGAGGCTCACAGGAGCAATTATAGCATCCACCCTAGAAGTACGAAAATGTATCAGAACCTGCGACAACTCTATTGGTGGAACAGGATAAAGGTGGACATAGCAAAGTATGTGGCTAATTGTTTGACATGCCAACAAGTGAAAGCGCAGCACTGTAAACCTGGAGGACGATTACAGCCACTGGAGATACCCGAATGGAAGTGGGAGCATGTGACTATAGATTTTGTGATGGGACTCCCAAGAAGCCAGTGAGGTCACGACTCTATATGGGTAGTCGTGGACAGATTGACCAAGTCCACACATTTCATCCCAGTGCGAAAGGACTTTGCTATGGATAGGTATGCAGAGCTATACATGAGGCAGATAGTGAGGTTGCACGGAGTGCCAGTGACAATCACTTCGGATAGAGATTCTAAGTTCACGGCAAACTTTTGGAAAAGTCTGCAAGAAGCCATGGGAACTCGATTGCAGTTTAGTACAGCCTACCATCCATAGACGGACGGACAATCGGAAAGAACGATACAGACGCTTGAGGATATGCTACGAGCGTGCGTCATTGATTTTAAAGGTAGATGGGAAGATCAACTGCATTTGGTAGAGTTTGCGTATAATAATAGCTACCAGCAGAACATCCAGATGGCACCATTCGAAACACTCTATGGAAGAGCCTACAGAACCCCAATTTGCTAGGATGAGGTTAGAGAAAGGAGTATTACAGGCCTATAATTGGTAGAGCAATCGGTGAAAGTAGTAAAGATAATTCGGGATAGACTAAGGACGGCGTAGAGTCGTCAGAAGAGCTATGCGGATAAACGGCGCAAGCCCTTGGAGTTTCAAGTGGGCGATCACGTCTTCCTCAAGGTGTAATCGATGAGAAGGTTATCGCGTTTTGGAAGAAAGGGGAAGCTGAGCCCAAGGTATGTAGGCCCATTTGAGATACTGGAGCGGATTGAAACCTTAGCCTACAGGCTTGCCTTGCCGCCTAATCTATTCTAGGTGCATAACGTGTTCCATGTGTCGATACTGTGAAAGTACAAACCAGATCCGACACGTGCTGGACTACGAAGCCACAGAAGTGGACGACAGAGTATCTTACGTGGAGAAGCCGATAAGGATTGAAGGCCGGAAGGAGCAAATCCTTAGGAATAAAAAGATTCAATTGGTCAAGGTAGTATGAGAGCACCATGAAACTGAAGGTACCACGTAGGAGAGTGAAGAGACGATGAGGCGACAACACCTCCATTTATTTGAGTAATTAAGTGTAATGTAAATTTTGGGGATGAAATTTTTGTAAGGGGGAAGAGTTCTGACATTCTGATTTCTAGTCAATTTCAGACTCATTAATGAGAAATGAATCTAGAGATGTATTTCAGTCATATCTCGCTCGAACCTGATCAATTCGAGTAGGCTAACCAAAAGGGAAAGGCTAACGCGAGACATGGTACGTGGACCTAGGGAATTCGGATAAGAAATGGCGCTTTGCCCATAAGGATTGTCGAGGATATATTTAGAACCACAAGAGGCCGCGAGAGAACGATTAGGTAATGCCTTGCGAGTGTCATACGATTGGAGCGCGGGTGATGTCGCTTAACCAACGTATGATTTGTAAAATTTTTCCTAAATCGGACAGTAAAGATCGAGACCATAGGAACTAGTGATAGACCCTCACAATTACATGACAACCAAAGCCGTCACGAATTGACGAGTCCTAAATGTGATGAGAATCACAGGGTCGATACGCGTAAAGTCCACAAAAGCCGTCCGTCGGTTCGAGATAGGTTGGAACCACGTCTGATAGAGAAAACCATCATAAACGAGTCTTGAAATATTTAAAATGAAAAATCAAGAATTCCAACGTTATTCGGATTGGCCGTCGCCCTATCAAAGAATTTTGGAGCGAGAAAAAACGACGTTCTGAACATCGGGGATAAAATTACCCTTTTGCCCCTCAAGCTTAAAGCCTTGTCCATGCATTTGAAGAAGGGCAATTTGGTCATTAAATCCACCCCAAGGCCACTGAAAATTTGAAGGAATATGGTCCATTGAATCAAGTTGATTGACAAGTGGGAAAAGTGTCAATGGATGGACAAAAGAGTAGTCTTGTCCAACTTTATACACTACCATTCAACCCCTTTGACTCAAGCCTTGACTATAACAATTTTCACTCTCTCTCCTCACCCATGACCGGTCATACACTCCCTCAAGCTCACCGAAAACCTTCTTCTTCTTCTTTCCTCTGCTGCTCGCCGACGACCAGCCCAGCCGTCGCCGTTCGCCGCCCACGATGACCTCTTCCGACCACCGCCTGACCACCGGTCGACCATACCAACCTAGCCACATGTGGCGCACGTGGTTCGCCAGAGCGGCTGACATCAGCCACGTGCAACGCACATGCGCTCGACTTGGGTGGCTGACGTGGGCTGACGTCAACGGATTAGGCTGAATCGACGCGCGACGAAGCATGACCAAAACCCAAGAAAAAGAAAAATTGGCCCAGCCTATTTTCGGATGTGTTCTGACCCAGCCCGCGGTGGTTTTGACCCGAACCGTGTAACTCGACCCGTTTGACCGTGACCCGACCCGACTGACCATTGACCCGACTGATCGTTGACCGTTGACAAAAAAAAAGGTCGGTCATTTTATATGGGCTTGTTTGATATCTTGTTTTGCTTATTGTTTATTACGATATGTTCATAATAATAATTTCTTAATTGATGGGATTTAGTAATCCACTTTATACTGCATTTGTTGCAGGAACAATACCCTCAAGAAAAGCACCTCGACATAAATGGAGGGTGCCAAAAGACAAGAAACCTCCAAAGCTAAGGAGATAAAGGCAAATACAAGCCCTTAATGAAAAGATTGAGATATTGAACAATTATGAATGGGATAATGTATGTGACATTATAACCCATGTAACAAAGGTCAACAATATAATCCAAGAGATTATTTGGGGTGGGCGTATAGTGGAAGATCGAGAAGCGTTTAATGCACTTAAAAATTCTATGCCTGAGGATTGGCATGATCAGCTCGATTACACTTGGGATGAACAACGATCATGTAAGACGTTTGTACTATATTTTTTAAAAAAGGTTGTAAGAGTCGGGGCGGCGAAGACATCGTCACTTGGGATGAATGGATCACGTAGGCACAGTGCACCTAGGCTAAAGACCAAAGGTCCTCAGAGTGGTTTTGCTAAGACAGCGATATGGGCTCCTGATTTTGTCGAAAATCCCCTAGAGAACTTACGGATTCCCTATCTTATATAAGGAAAATTGCCTAGGTCAATTATCAAACCTTAGAGGAAATAACAACGCGTGATTATATTTAGAATGTAGAAACTTGCTGTTATTTGTAACTATTGTAAGTTCAGTTTATGTACATCGCATTTGTTAGATGTAATGATTTGTGTGTATATATATATTGTTATATATGTTTGAGTGGGAGTGTTTATAAGTTTTAGTAACTGAATGATGAGCACATATGAATGATTGTATTGATATAGGTTTTAGATTAGAATATCTAGATGATGATGGGGAACTTAGTGAACCGTTGATTTTGAAATATTTTATGAAATAATATATCAATATCATCTAAATGCATAAATAGAGTTGCATTTATTGCATACAAATAGACTTAAAATCCGTGTAAAATGTCTAATATTCAAATACTATGGCAACGGCTTCAAAGAACATTGCTGCTGAACTCAACAAGGGTGAGAAATTGAATGGAGAGAATTATGAAATTTGGAGAATGAAAATCCAGTATGTGCTAGAGGAGCTTGAGGCATTGGAAGCTCTTAACCTGACCATGGCTGAACTAGAGGATGGTAACACTGCACAGCACAGAAGAGACAAGGAAGCCTTTGCTGCCTGGAAGAAAAAGAACTCAACTGCTCGCATTACGTTGCTGAGCAGTATGGATAATGATATAATACGAGAGTTCAGGCAGCACGAGAATGCTAAAGACATGTGGGCGCCTTGGAAGCTAGATTTGGACAAACTTCTGTCACTAAGTTGAGACAGATTACTATCAGGTTCGATATATATAAGATGTCACATGAGCAGAATATGAGACAACATCTGAGGAAAATGTCGAACATGATTAGCAGACTGAAGGATGTTGGCCATATATTGTTTGATGAACAACAAGTGCAGGCTGTAATCCGCTCTTTGCCTAAAAATTGAGAATACATGAAAGTTAACTCATAATGTGGATGTCACAACCTTCGAGGATGCTATGCGCCATTTGGAGTTGGAAGAGAACCACCTTCTGGCGGCTAAAACACAAACTGATGTGTATTTTGTTGGCTCTAACTCACATGGAGCTTTGGGTTCCAAGCGCAAGCATCATGGTAGTTTCAAGCAGTGGAAAGGTAAAGGAGTGGAACCATCAAGTAAGAAACTGAAGTTTGAGAAGCATGGAAAAGGGAAGCGTCTCGTAAAGAAAAATATTTCAATGATGAAATATTACAACTGTGGCAAGAAAGATCACTTCCCTCGCGACTGTGGCGAGCCGAAAAAGGTAGAAACCCTGAACGCACTTAAAAGTGTTAGTTTTGTATCCAATTCTGTATTTTTGACTGAATCTCATCCATTGTGGACTGTAGACTCAGGTGCCACAGACCATGTAGCTAGAGATAGAAGTACATTTGTGAAATTTCAACGAATTCCAAGTGGAGTGAGATAGATCTATGTAGAAAATAATTCCAGAGTGGAAGTGAAAGGAATTGGCACCTGCCAATTGATCATGCGTGGTGGATGCACATTATTCCTACACGATGTCCTATATGCTCCAGAGTTTCGTCGAAATCTAATCTCTGTATTAGTTTTAGTCAAACTTGGTTTTAGTACGAATTTCCATAATAATGGTGTGGATCTGTTGTTAGGTACAACTTACTATGGTTTTGGTTATTTCGTGGATGGCTTTATTATATTAGATATTGAACATGCTAATGTTAATGTATGTTATTCTTTATTCGCATCTTCCAATTCTAGTGAGAATGATGTGAATATTTGGCATGCTAGGCTTGGTCACATTGGCCAACAGAGAATGAATAGATTAGCCAAAGATGGCTTATTAGGCAATATTGGAAAAGTCGAATTGCCTGTTTGGGAAAATTGCCTAGTTGGAAAAACTACACGAAAGCCATTTGGAAAGGGCACTAGAGCTGAATTTCCTTTGCAATTAATCCATACAGACATTTGTGGTCCAATGAATGTAAAAGCAAGGCATGGTGTTATTTATTTTATCACATTTATTGATGATTATACTCGATATGGATATGTCTATCTGATTTCTCATAAGTTGAAAGTAATAAGCTGTTTCAAGAAATTTATGACTTTAGTGGAAAATCAGTTAGATAAGAAAATAAAAATTTTGAGATCCGATCGAGGTCGAGAGTATTTATCTAATCAGTTTAGATATTTATATGATGAAAAGGGAATGGATAGAAAGTTATCCATTCCATATACTCGTCAACAAAATGGAGTGGCTGAAAGAAGAAACAAAACCTTACTAGAAATGGTTAGGTCCATGATGGCGCAAGCTAATTTACTAATCGCTTTTTAGGGTGATGTTTTATTAACTGCTGTCTAAGTACTTAATCGAGTGTCTTCCAAATCAATCTCTTCCACCCCATATGAGTTATGGACAGGTCGAAAATCATCACCATTCAATTCAAGTTTGCAAAGTATAATTCTATTGAGTTACTTGTTTTTCTTTCCAAAAGAAAATGAACCAAATTGATCTCCGGACGTGATAAATAAAAACGTGTTTCAATTGTAATTACCTCAGTCTCATGGCAGCCCAATGTCATCTCTCGAATTTCCCCACCACCTTAGAATTTATTATGCTAAAAAAATTTCCCTAAATTCAGACACATTGTAAATGACATAAAGAGAGGGAAGGAAACAAGAACAAGACAAGAACAATATTTTTAAAAAAAAAAGAACAACCACCCTCTCGTCAGTTATACTGCTGAGCGGGCACTGTTCCTGTCCAGCGCTGCCTGCTCGGCAGTAAGACTGTCGAGCGGCCCCTGCTTTGGTAAATATATATTTTTTAGACATAATTTGGTAAATACTTCTTTTTTTCCTCCTGGTTTGGAAAAAAGCCCTAAATTTTGTTTGTTTCGCGAAAAATGAGACAGTTCTAGCAAATATTTTTTGAAAATTCGTTTTCCAGAAAGGTGATAATATTTTTTGATATTTAGCTATAACTTGAAATTAAATAGAACAATAATTTTCATTGTTTACTAAGGAATCTGATTTTTTTTTAGAAAATTACCAAAAAATTAGAGTTTTAATTTATTTTCTATTTTTCTTTTATTTTTTTTGCTTTTCTTTCCTCCTCTACTGATCGTTGGCTATGGTGACGGTTGGCAACTAGCCACAACCGAGGGACGACATCGTTCAAGGCCGAGGAGGCTCCACCTCACCAGATCAAGTGAGGGTTGAGCTCGCCCATGGCTAGCGAGGCTCGACTTGCCTGTGGCCGAGAAACTCGAGCTCAAATGGATGTGGCAAGGCTAGACCTCACCCGTGACCGATGAGGTCCACGTTGCCGGATCTAGTGAGGTGGAGCCTTGCTCGAGGAGGGTGGCGAGGCTTGTCCCTCGCCTGTGGCCGACAGTCGGCAAAAGAAGAAAGAAAATAAAATAAAAAAGAAAAAAGAAAAGGAATGAGTAAAGAGTAGGGGAAATGAATTTTCCTTTTTGAAAAAAGGAAATCATTTTATCCACTCTCGAAGGTATATTTTTATGGACGATTTTTTTCTTTAACTAGTTTATTTTCTATGAACCAAACGTCAAAAAATCTCTAAAAAAAAAAGTTTTCCCGGAAGTTGTTTTCATAAACGAACGGAAACTTAGTAGAGGACAACTTGGCCTCAAATGAGGGAAGATTTTTCTTGATGCGTGTCATATGATAAGTCTGCCTGCGTTCTCTCGGTCCATGCATGTGTTCTTTTTCGCAGTCAGGTCTAACTTGTTTTCTGTTTCTTTTTGACTTGTCTATTACGTTTATATTGTTATCCTCAATATATCTGGAGGCAAAACAACAAATTTATGTCCTTGTCAATCTCGCTTGCCTTAACTATGAATAAATTCATGAACGAGGGCCGTAACTCGTCGGAAACCGTGGCGTCCATGCCCGAGAAATTCATTTTAACACTAACTTAGCTAATCCATATCCCAACTAAATATTTTGCTTCTAGATTTTCAAACGGGGAATCTTGAGGAAAAAAAAGTCTGACAAGGGTGATAGATGGCTTGAACTTTGAAGATTAAGCGTTAGACTGATATGAACATTCAAGATTCAACCCGACTGACTTGTAGTTGGGAGTCACTTTTTCCTCCATTGGCAGATCCCCTCTTTGTTGAATCCACATGTTCCCTTATAATTGCATCCTTGACCATAAGCATACACAATAAACAGACAAACAGCAAACCCACCCATTTGACGCCTCTCTTATTGACCAGGAGGAAGATAAAATAATAATACTGCCAAGATTATTCGTTCCCCTAAGAATAATGACATTTTTTTGGGGAAAAAAAAAGAAACAAAAGACGTTCTCAGAATTTGGGTAATGGAGCCAGGAAAATGGGCCGAATTACGTGGGCTTCCAGCTTAAATTGCTCTGCTCCCCATCAAACAATAGGAGTACGCTAATCAATCTCTGGACTTCAATTTATAGTTCACTCACAATACCACTCGAACTTGTAACCACATGAAAGACATTGTGAACCCTGTTCGCTAGGCTACGACACTCAATTCTAATCTCACTCGAACTTTATTTCGCAGGAATTTCTTCCACAACAAAATATCTTTCTGAAAGCCGTTCTTCGACTTTTAATTAAAGGGGATAGGGTCTTGCGCCAACTCCGGAAAAGAAGATTCGCAGGCAAATAAACAACAACCGATTTGATTAGAGCAAGAGTATACATATCCAAATTGTGCCGGAATCCAATCGATGACAAGATTTGGTAATATAGACTCGATGAAGTAACTGGATGTCAACAAATTATGCTCGAATTTAATCGACGACACAACTGGAAAGCACAAAAGCGCAATGCCAGAATTTAATATATGTCACAATAGATACACGCTGGAATTTAATCGATGACCTGCGGTGCAAGAAAATAAATATAAAATAATTCTATTCGATTTGTGCGGGGGAGGGTCTCCAAAGAGAACAATGTGACTAGTTATACAACTGAGGGTGATTGACAGGGGTTCCAAAGGGAAGTAATAGACAGGGGTTCCAAAAGGAAGTAATAGACAGATACGTTACAAACAAACATTACAAATGAAAGTTACAAGCAGAGATTAGAAAGTGAAGTTTCTAACAGAGGATACGAATAGTTATCGAGGTTTTTTCGACTTCAAGACCTTAATGGTTTCTTCGACTCGATTACGTTGACATTGCATTATTCCACTGTGTGGATTGTTACTTCTTCGTAGTTGCATTTGATATTGTCGACTTCACTTATTGTCAATTCCTTCAAGTTGTTGATTCATTAAGTTATCAATTTTTTTTCAAGTTATCACATGTCGATAATAACAAAAAATGGACTTTTTTATGCATATTGTTGAATATTGGTAAGGCAATCACAAAAAGAACATAAAAATTATGAGGTTCGGCAACGTGCCTACGTCCTCGGATAAAAACTCTCGTAATTTTTCATGAGAGATAGTTGCCATTATTCTGCATTGTACACAAGGGGTTGTTGCAAAAAAGGAAACAAACAAACCCGAAAAATAGGAATAACATCAATATATAGATTTGCCTATGACAAATTTGCCTAAAATCTCTCCTTTCCTTTGAATAGGAGTGCAAATCCCGCAAACATCGCCAATACTCCCCCTCAGGTTGGAGCAAAAAGATTGCCAGTATCCTGAAATACTCCCTTGGTCAAAGCTTTGGTGAAGACATCAATATGTTGATCCTTACTACGAATATAAGGCGTCTCTATTGTCTTGTCTTGAACTTTTTCCCTTACAAAGTGACAATCGACCTCTATGTTTGGCTTTCTCATGGAAGATTGGATTTGAAGTAATATCTGTTGCAACCTGATTATCACAGAATAGCTTCGTAGGTTTAGACATTGTAACGCCCCGAACCCGTCGGGCTCGCAAACATCCCTGCAAGCAAACAACACATCTCTCGCGGTCCCAAGATCCACGTACAGGTCGAGAGATAATATATAAACATAAGCATGCGGAAGCGATACTTAAATAATCTTCGTACAAATTTAAGTTAAGTGGGACCTGGATAGCATAATAATCGTCGTACATCATAATATACGGTTCGCACTAATACCGACTACTACAAATAGCTAGAAAAGGGCGACGGGGTAAGCACATCAAAATGACCATCCTCGACATCTAAAACAGCCATGGTCAGGGTCACCATCAAACTCGGGCCAACGAACTAAGACTCCTAAGACGAACTGCTGGAATCCTCGGTGTCCTTGGCATCCTCCGTCGGCTCGTACTCGGAGAAGGTCTCGGATGGAACCTCGATCGAATCCTCTATGGTCGCCTTGTGAGACGGCTCCGCAAGATCCTCCTCGGTTGCCTCTAGGACGATGACCTCATCCTCCTCCACAGTGAAGTCCAGCGTCGGGGTCTTTTCCGACCCTTTCCTAGAACCAACCACGGACCCCTCTGGTAACTCTTGCTCCTCAGCAGTCTGACACCAAGCAGGGATAACACCATGGGGTATCTTGTGGGGCTTCAGCGGCCCAATCTGCTCGTCCTCGACCCTCTTAAACCACGTCTCGAACCTATGAGGCTTCTAGTCAGGGCTACCCTCGTCGAGCCATACAACCGTGCATTTCCTCACATAAATGTTCCCTTGATTATCCGGGAACTAATCAAAATACGCCGTCATCTCCTTAGGATCCCCAAAACGTATAGGCCACATATCTAAGGCCTAAGATCTGTAAAAAATAGGGTCCCCAAAGGGGTGAGATACTCATCTCAGTAAAAGAATCTTAACCCTAGGTCAGGTCGACCGTTCACTCAGGCAGTCGTACACCCTAATCATTCCAAACTCATAAACACACAGGCATATCAGGCACAAATCAATGAAACAATAGCATACAGATGACAGGCATGCAATGATGACCTCGTGTCACACTCATGATCATGCGCACCCGTCCTGCCATTTCATCACATCTACCAGTCTCCGCCTGCCTCAATCTCCAGCCAGCGATCTCGTCGCATCATGCTCGATCCGCAAAAACGCATCAGACCGTTATCGGCAACCCGCGTAAACGCATCAGGTTCCGATGAATCTCCAGGCCAATCTCATCATCTCACATCTCCATCCCACGAATAGTTCGCATCAGGACCGTAGCCATCTCAACACCGCAATCTTGTCGCATGAGGGCGCCACACAACATTAACTCAACCCCGCGATCTCATCGTATCAGGGTATCTACCTCCCGCCCCGCGTCTCATACGCCTCAAGGCTTCGCCATGCCATGCTCATGCCACAATCATAACTCATGCCATAATTTTCAATTCATCTACACACACACAATGCTAAGTGCCAATTTCAAGTGCAAATCATAAATCCCGTGGCATGCAAAGCAAATTAAATAGTATCCGGACATGGAAAACGACTCAGGCACAAACAATATCACTCACAAACATCCTATAACATCTTAGGATATAAAGAAAGCTATCCCCTTGGACAAATCCTCATAAATCCATCAATCCAATCCCGACTCACCCAATTGAGTCCAATTTCCCTATCCTAAGTTTAGGAATTCCCTTACCTCGCATTTAATATCACAATAATTCCTTCTTGCAGCCTTGAAGTCTCGGGCAAACCAACTCAAGGGTTAATTCACCGTGCACCTAGAACATTCAATCAATCCGCAAACAGCCCCCCAACAGGTTCGATTTTGCCCGACCTTGCACAGAACCGGACCGGTCCTTCTCGATTTTGTGCAAACCGGGCACAACCGGTCCTAATCCTACTCTAAATCCAATATTTAAATACTATCCTACCTCTTAACATGTCTATCTAAGGGTTTGAGAGGCTTACTAAAGGTTTGAAGTCAAATGGTCGCCGGAAACTTGTTGGACATCGCCGGTTCCTCCAAAGTCAAAATCCGGCAGTTTCTGTGCAAGGTTTACAAGACCATTTCATGGTCAAAACTTCATCAAATTGAGCCCCAATTTTTATCAAAGATTCCTACACGTCTCTACTAGATCTCCACAAAATTTGACTCCAAAATTGCAAGATTTCGACCTTCTAAAGGACTAGGAACCGGACCTACCTCAGGTTGGGTTTGATTCTGTCAGCTCTAGGGAAAATGCTTGCTCGGGACTCCTCGGTGCTCCAAATGCCGTGATTCTTGTTCGAGGATGTCGGTAAGATGTAAAGCTACATTGGTGTGGTCAGTCGACAGTCGGATGGTGACCGGAGGAGGTAGTCGGAATGGCTGAACATCGGCTCCAGTTCTGGTCGGCGATCGGCAAATTGAAGGAGGAAGAAGAGGAGAGTTTTCGGTGGTTTCCTTGGGTGTGGCTGCCAAATGGAGTGGAGAGGGAGAGAAAAGGGCTATATACAAAGGCTTGGTCAAATGGTTGAATGTTAGGTGGGTAAAAGTTGATAGGACCACTCCTTGCCCCATCTCTTGACACTTGTCCATCTTGTCTTCCCAATGAGATCCAATGGCCCTTGTTCCTCCTTTAATTCGGCAGCCTTGAGGAGGGTTTAATGTCTATAATGCCCTTCTTCATTTGCATTGGCAAGGTTCTAGACTTGAGGGGCAAAACGGTCATTTTACCCCCGACGTTCAGAACGTCGTTTTTCTCGTTCCAGAATTCTTCGATAGGGCGACGGCCAATCCGAAAAACGTTGAAATTCTTGATTTTCTATTTGAAATCTTTCAAGACTCGTTTCTGATGGTTTCCTCTATCAGACGTGGTTCCAGCCTATCTCGAACCGACGGGTGGCTTTTGCGGACTTTACGCGTATTGACCCCGTGATTCTCATCACATTTAGGGCTCGTCAATTCGTGGCTGCTTTGGTTGTCATGTAATTGTGAGGGTTTATCACTAGTCTCTTTGGTCACGATCTTCACTGTCCGATTTAGGAAAATTTTGCAAATCATACGTTGGTTAAGCGGCATTACTCGCGCTCCAATCGTATGACACTCGCAAGGCATGCCTTAATCGTTCATAGATTGGCCTCTTGGTGGTTCTAAATATCCACTCGACAATCCTTATGGTCAAAGCGCCATTTCCTATCCGAATTCCCTAGGTCCATGTACCATGTCTCGCGTTAGCCTTTCCCTTTTGGTCAGCCTACTCAAATTGATCAGATTTGAACGAAATATGACTGAAACACATCATTTGATATATATAAACTTCTCATTCATGGGTCAGAAATTGATTGAAAATCAGAATGTCACAATTATTCCCCCTTTATAAAAATTTTGTCCCCGAAATTTACATTACACTTAATCACTCAAATAAATTGGGGTGCTGTCGCCTCATTATCTCTTCATTCTCCCACGTGGCACCTTCAGTCCCATGGTGCTCCCATATTACCTTGACCAGTGGAATCTTCTTATTGCTAAGTTTTGCTCCTTCCGGTCTTTGATCCTTATTGGCTTCTCTACGTAACACACTCTGTCGTCCACTTTTATGGCTTCGTAATCCAAAACATGTGTCGGATCCGGTTCATACTTTCGTAGCATTGACACATGGAACACATTATGCACCTAGAATAGATTAGGCGGCAGGGCAAGCCTGTAGGCCAAGGTTCCAATCCGTTCCAGTATCTTAAATGGGCCTATATGCCTTGGGCTCAGCTTCCCCTTCTTTCCAAAACGCGATAGTCCTCTCATTAGTGACACCTTGAGGAAGACGTGATCGCCCACTTGAAATTCCAAGGGCTTGCGTCGTTTATCTGCGTAGCTCTTCTGACGACTCTGTGCCGTCCTCAGTTTATCCTGAATTATCTTCACTACTTCCACCGATTGCTCTATCAATTCTGAGCCTGTGATACTCCTTTCCCCAATCTCATCCCAGCAAATCGGGGTTCTGCAGGCTCGTCCATAAAGTGCCTCGAATGGTGCCATCTGGATACTCTGCTGGTAGCTGTTGTTATAGGCGAACTCTACCAAGTGTAACTGCTCTTCCCATCCACCCTTGAAATCAATGACGCATGCTCTCAACATGTCCTCGAGCGTCTGAATTGTCCTTTCTAACTGTCCATCTGTTTGTGGATGATAGGCCGTACTAAACTGCAATCGAGTCCCCATGGCTTCTTGCAGACTTTTCCAGAAATTTGCCGTGAACTTCGTATCTCTATCTGAGGTGATCGTCATTGGCACTCCGTGCAACCTCACTATCTGCCTATTGTACAACTCTGCATACTTATCCATAGTGAAATCCTTTCGCACAGGAATGAAGTGGGCAGACTTGGTCAATCTGTCCATGACTACCCAAATAGAGTCATGACCTCTCTAGCTCCTTGGGAGTCCCATCATAAAATCCATAGTTATGTGCTCCCACTTTCCTTCCAGAATCTCCAGTGGCTGCAACAATCTTCCAAGCTTACAGTGTTGTGCTTTCACTTGCTGGCATGTCAGACACTTAGCCACATACTTTGCTACGTCCACCTTCATTCTGTTCCATCAATAATGCTGTCGCAGATTCTGGTACATCTTTGTACTTCTAGGGTAGATGCTATAGTCACCCCTATGAGCCTTTGACAAGACCCTTTCTCTGAGTCCTTCATCGTTTGGCACGCATAATCGTCCTCTAAACTTCAGAATTCCATCATCAAACACCTGAAATTCTGGTTTTCTCTTCGCCACATCCATCTCAAGGATCTTCTGAATCTCTGGGTCCGTAGATTGCAAGGCCTTTATTCCTTCTTGGACTTCAGGTTCCACCCTCAATGTAGCTATCAGACCGGACAATTGATCAACTTCTAATTTGAACTCGAAGTCTCTCAAATCTTCTATCATCGACCAACCTTTCACCAGCAAACATGCGATGCTTGACTTCCAATTCAGTGCATTTGCTACTCTGTTTGTTTTTCCAAGGTGATATAATATCTCACAATCATAGTCGTTGAGCAGCTCCATCCACCTACGTTGCCTCATGTTCAGCTCCTTCTGGGAGAATAGGTACTTTAAACTTTGGTGGTCGGTGTAGATCTGAAACCTCTCGCTACAAAGGTAATATCTCCAAATCTTTAGAGCAAATATAATTGACGCTAACTCCAAGTCATGAGTCGGGTAGTTCATCTCATGTGGCCTTAACTGTCTGGATGCGTAGGCTACTACTCTCCCATGCTGCATCAACACACAGCCCAATCCTTTTAGCGAAGCATCGCTCTAAATCTCGTTACCTCCTGGTCCCGACGGAATGGTCAGTATTGGTGCGTTCGTCAATCTATGCTTAAGCTCTTGGAAACTCTTCTCACATTTATCAGTCTATTCAAATCTCATTTTCTTTTTCGTCAACCGGGTCAATGGGATGGCTATGGATGAGAATTTCTCTACAAATCGCCTATAGTATCCTGCCAGTCCCAAGAAACTTCTGACCTCTGTGACTGTAGTAGGCCTCGGCCAATTGCTTACTGCTTCAATCTTTGCAGGATCCACTGCAATCCCTTCTCCAGACACCACATGACCCAGAAATGCTACTCTATTCAGCCAGAATTCACACTTACTCAGCTTCGCATAGAGCGTATGCTCCCTCAACGTCTGTAGTACAATTCTCAAGTGCTCCTTATGTTCTGCATTGCTCCTCGAGTAAATCAAGATATCGTCAATGAAGACTATGACGAATCTGTCTAAAAACTCCATAAATACTCCATGCATCATGTCCATAAAAGCAGCTGGAGCGTTGGTCAATCCGAACGGCATTACCGTAAACTCATAATGACCATATCTCGTCCTAAAAGCAGTCTTAGGTATGTCTTCCTTCTTAATCCTCAACTGGTGATACCCAATCCTCAAGTTAATTTTTGAAAACACTGCTGCTCCTTGCAACTGATTGAAAAGATCATCAATTCTTGACAACGGATACTTGTTCTTCACTGTCACTTGGTTCAGCTACCGATAGTCAATGCATAGATGCAAAGACCCATCCTTATTCCTTACGAATAACACCGGTGCTCCCCACGGTGAAGCACTTGGTCGGATAAATCCCTTATCTAACAGCTCTTGCATCTGCACCTTTAACTTTTATAGGGACATCCTGTAAGGTGCTTTCGAGATCGGTTTTGTTCCAAGGGCTAACTCGATTACAAATTCTACCTCTCGTTCTGGTGGTAACCTTGGCAACTCCTGGGGAAACACATTAGGAAATTCACGCACTACCAGGATATTTTCTAACTTTGGTTCTTCGGTAGTTGTGTCCATTACTGCCACTAAGTATGCTTGACACCCTTCGGTCATCAACTTAGTTACTTCCAAAGATGAGACTAAGGCGATCGAGATTCCTCCTCGACTTCCCACCAATTCAAAGCTAGGGCGTCCTCTCGGATAAAATCGGATTATTCTACTACCGCAGTCTACCACTGCCCCCTACTTGCCCAACCAATCCATTCCTATTATTACATCAAAATCGAACATGGGTAATACAGCTAGGTCGATACTCTCTTTACTTCCCCCAATCACAATCTCACAACCAGCACAACCCATTGAAACCATTATGTTATCCTTTAAGGGAGTGGCAACATGCAGAATTATACTCAACGGTTCCAATTTCATCCCTACTAATTCAGCAAATTATGCAGACACAAACGAATGCGTGGCACCAGGGTCAAACAATGCATATGCAGCTTGGTTGCACAAGTAGACCGTACCTGTGACCACACCTAGAGCTTCCTCTACTTCTCTGCGGGCTACTGCATACACTTTGCCCTGTGCCGGTGTTCTGCTCTGTTCAATTTGAGGCGTTGCAGTCGACGGTCCCGCTTGTGGCTTCTATCCTTGCGGTCGACTTGTCAGGGCTTGGTTTGGATACACCCTCATCTGATGGCCCAATTGACCACACTTGAAACGAGCTCCTGTCCTCACTGGGCATGGCCTATTTCCATGCCTCCTGTCACAAAGTCTGCAGTTCCAATTCGCAGAATTCGACGGCTTCACGATATTCTTCCGCACTAGAGGCACAAAGCACCTATTACCCGTCATTGGCCTCTTGCCTATCTAGCGGTTATCTCTAAAGGACGTAACATCGCGATCTAGTGGCGATGTTCCTCTCCTTCAAGTCTCTTTCAATCATCTGGCCCCGCTCGTATATTTCCTTATACGTCCTTAGATTTAAAGCGATCATCTGACTACGGAGCTCGGGCCTCAGACCATCTCTAAACCTTCTTGCTTTCTCTAGAGAGTCCTCCACAGATCGAGGCGCGTACCTCGAAAGCCTCGCGAATTCAGCCTCGTACTGATCTATTGTCATTTGATTCTGGCGTAACTACAGGAACTCCACGTGCGTCCTTTCCCTGGCCGTCTCTGAGAAATATTTATCATTGAAGGCCGTCTTAAAAACTTCCCAGTTCATGGCCATTCCCTCAGGGAAGACGCCATCCTTGGTGGCAGCCCACCAGTCATTCGATGTACCCTTCAACTGGTACACAGCTAACAATACCTTCTTTTCATCTGTACACCTCAGTACTCCGAAGGCTTTCTCTAGCTTCTCGATCCATCTGGGCGCTAGCTCAGGATCTCCAATCCCATCAAATTATGTCGATTTCAGCTTCATAAACTGCTCAACTAGCTGGCCCATCTATTTGGCCACGACGATCTCGTCTTGGGTGTTTATAGCTTCGTTACTCTGATTTGGCTCACCCTGACTTCCATTCCCGCCATTGTTGCCATGGTTGGCATTGACAGCTACTATGGCAACTCCTACTACCTAGGCGATAGCAGCGTCCCAATCCTGAGCCTGCCTATAGATCATGTCGCCAATTCTTTCCAACGCCCTCAACACGTCATCCATTCTTGGATCTTCAGCGATAGGCGGTCTCGAGCTAGAGGCTCTGCCTCTTGGCCTTTCAGCCTTTCTAGATGGGTTACTCATCTTTGTCTCTTTCTACTGAACCTGATCCACCACAAGTTCAGCGAGGAGTTAGTAACTTACTTAATCATTCAAATCCAGAGCTACTAACTAATCCTTAACAAAAATAGTTCCATTCACTTCAGTGATTCACTAAAACCAATCGCTTTCATTCCTCAAACAAACCAAGGTCCAGAAATGACCTTCAATCCTAAGCAGGGAACAAAATCCTTACGCCTTACCGCAACCTTGCCAAAATCAAAAACCATCCATAGGTGTCAAGTCACATTCTAGGTATCCCATGCCTTATCTTAACCAGTCCCCCGTCCTTGTCCCAACTTAATCCTCCTTATTACTCCAGTCCTCAACCAACTTTGGTTCGAGCTGACCTTGCTCTAATACCAAGCAAAGCGGGGATGTCACGCCCCGAATCCGTCGGGCTCGCAAACATCCCTGCAAGCAAACAACAGATCTCTCGCGGTCCCAAGATCCACGAACAGGTCAAGAGATAATATATAAACATAAGCATGTGGAAGCGATACTTAAATAATCCCGTACAAATTTAAGTTAAGTGGGACCTGGATAGCATAATAATAATCATACATCATAATATACGGTTCGCACTAATATCGACTACTACAAACCGCTAGAAAAGGGCGACGGGGTAAGCACATCAAAATGACCATCCTCGACATCCAAAACAGCCATGGTCAGGGTCGCCATCAAACTCGAGCCAACGAACTAAGACTCTTAGGATGAATTGCTGGAATCCTCGGTATCCTCGGCATCCAACGTCGGCTCATACTCGGAGAAGGTCTCGAATAGAACCTCGAACTAATCCTTTATGGTCGCCTCGTGAGACGGCTTCGCAAGATCCTCCTCGGTCGCCTTCAGGACGATGACCTCATCCTCCTCCACAGTGAAGTCCAGCGTTGGGGTCTTCTCTGGCCCGTTCCTAGAACCATTCATGGACCCTTCTGGTAACTCCTGCTCCCCAGTAGTCTGACACCAAGCAGGGATAACACCTAGGGTATCTCGTGGGGCTTCAACGGCCCAATCTGCTCCTCCCCGACCCTCTTAAACCATGCCTCGAACCTATGAGGCTTCTAGTCAGGGCTACCCTCGTCAACCCATACAACCGTGCATTTTCTCACATAAATGTTCCCCTGATTATCCGAAAACTCATCAAAATACGTCGTCATTTCCTTGGGATTCCCAAAACATATTGGCCACATATCTAAGGCCTGCGATCTGTAAAAAATAGGGTCCCCAAAGGGGTGAGATACTCATCTCAGTAAAGGAATCCTAACCCTAGGTCAGGTCAACCGTCCACTCAAGCAGTCGTACACCTCAATCATTCCAAACTCATAAACATACAGGCATATCAGGCACAAATCAATGAGACAACAGCATACAAATGACAGGCATGCAATGATGACCTCGTGTCACACTTATGATCATGCGCACCCGTCCTGCCACTTCACCATATCCACCAATCTTCGCCTGCCTCAATCTCTAGCCCGCGATCTCGTCGCATCAAGCTCGATCTGCGTAAACGCATCAGGCCGTCATCGGCAACCTGCGTAAACGCATTTGGTTCCGATGAATCTCCAAGCCAATCTCATCATCTCACATCTCTGTCCCGCGAATAGTTCGCATCGGACCATGGCCATTTCAACCCCGCGATCTTGTCGCATCAGGGCGCCACACAACATCAACTCCATCCCGCGATCTCGTCGCATCAGGGTATCTACCTCCCGCCCCGTATCTCATATGCCTCAGGGCCTCGCCATGCCATGCTCATGCCACAATCATAACTCATGCCATGATTTTCAATTCATCTGCATACACACAATGCTAAGTGCCAATTTCAAGTGCAAATCATAAATCCCGTGGCATACAAAGCAAATTAAATGGTATCCGGACATGGAAAACAACTCAGGCACAAATAATGTCACACACAAACATCCTATAACGTCTTAGGATATAAAGAAAGCTATTCCTTTGGACAAATCCTCATAAATCCATCAATTCAATCCCCGACTCACCCAATTGAATCCAATCTCCCTATCCTAAGTTTAGGAATTCTCTTACCTCACGTTTAATATCACAATAATTCTTCTTGCAGCCTTGAAATCTCGGCCAAATCAACTCAAGGGTTAATTCACCGCGCACCTAGAATATTCAATCAATTCGTCAATTTTTCATACCCAATTCCTCAATCCATGAACCTCAATCATCCATAACTTAACCCTCATCATCTAAACACATCCTAAGCATCAATTTGGAACTCAAGATCACCATCACCAGCCCCCAACAGGTTCGGTTTTGCCCGACCTTGCACAGAACAGGACCGGTCTCTCTCAGTTTTGTGCAAACCGGGCACAACCGGTCTTAATCTTACTCCAAATGCAATATTTAAATACTATCCTACCTCTTAACATGACTATCTAAGGGTTTGAGAGGCTTACCGAAGGTTTGAAGTCAAATGGTCGGCAGAAACTTGTCGGACGACGCCGGTTCCTCCAAAGTCGGAATCTGGCAGCTTCTATACAATGTTTACAAGATCGGTTCATGGTCAAAAATTCATTAAATTGAGCCCCAATTTTTATCACAGATTTCTACACATCTCTACTAGATCTCCACAAAATTTGACTCCAAAATTCTAAGATTTCTGCCTTCAAAAGGACTAGGAACCGGACCTACCTCAGGTTGGGTTCGATTCTGTCGGCTCTCGGGAAAATGCTTGCTCGAGACTCCTCGGTGCTCCAAATGCCGTGATTCTTGTTTGAAGATGTCAGCAAGACGTAAATCTACGTTGGTGTGGTTGGCCAGAGGTCGGATGATGACCGGAGGAGGTCGTCGGAACGGCCGAACAGCGGGATCCAGTTCTAGTTGGCGATGGGCAAATTGAAGGAGGAAGAAGAGGAGAGTTTTCAGTGGTTTCCTTGAGTGTGGCTAGCCAAAAGGAGTGGAGAGAGAGAGAAAAAAGCTATACAAAAAGGCTTGGTCAAATGGTTGAATGTTAGGTGGGTAAAAGTTGATAGGACCACTCCTTGTTCCATCTCTTGACACTTGTCCACCTTGTCTTCCCAATGAGATCCAATGGCCCTTGTTCCTCCTTGAATTCGGCAGCCTTGAGGAGGGTTTAATGTCCATAATGCCCTTCTTCATTTGCATTGGCAGGGTTCTAGACTTGAGGGGCAAAATGATCATTTTACCCTCGACGTTCAGAACGTCGTTTTTCTCGTTCTAGAATTCTTCGATAGGGCGACGACCAATCCGAATAATATTGGAATTCTTGATTTTCCATTTCAAATCTTTCAAGACTCATTTTTGATTGTTTCCTTTATCAGACGTGGTTCCAGTCTATCTCGAACCGACGGGTGGCTTTTGTGGACTTTGCGCCTATCGACCCCGTGATTCTCATCACATTTAGGGCTCGTCAATTCGTGGCGGCTTTGGTTGTCATGTAATTGTGAGGATTTATCACTAGTCCCTTTGGTCACGATCTTCACTGTCCGATTCAGGAAAATTTTGCAAATCATACGTTGGTTAAGCGGCATCACCCGCGCTCCAATCGTATGACACTCGCAAGACATCCCTTAATCGTTCTTAGATCGGCGTCTTGGTGGTTCTAAATATCGCCTCGACAATCCTTATGGTTAAAACGTCATTTCTTATCCGAATTCCCTAGGTCCACGTACCATCTCTCGCGTTAACCTTTCTCTTTTGGTAAGCCTACTCAAATTGATCAGATTTGAGCGAAATATGACTGAAACACATCGTTTCATATATATAAACTTCTCATTCATGAGCCTGAAATTGACTAGAAATCAGAATGTCACAGACATGGCATCACGGCCCAATTCTTGATGTAATAGATAGAGCCATACGATCTCACTAGTGGAAGTAGCCATGGCTCGGTACTCTGCTTCTGCACTAGATCTAGTCACAACTGTTTGCTGTTTTACTTTTTCAAGTAACAACATTTTCACCAACAAAGGTACAAAAACCCGTGGTATATTTTCTATCAGCATCAGTAAAAATTACAATCTCTGTATTACCATTATTCGTCAACAATATCCCCTTTTGGGAGAAGCTTTCAGATATCGAAGGAGCTGGTTATCAACTCCACATGCCCTTGTGTAGGTTTCTGCATAAATTGGCTTACATAGCTGACAGAAGAAGCAATGTTAGGCCTAATAATGGTTAGGTAAATCAACCTCCCTACCATATGTTGAAATTGCCTAATATCCTCTAATGGTGTTTCATTAGACACAGTCTTACTATTATAATCCATAGAAGTGCAAGCAGATTTAATGCCCAACTTACCAGTCACCTTCAGTAGATCTAGGACATATTTACTTTGAGTCAAGAATAGACGTTTGTTAGAACTTGTTACCTTTATGCCCAAAAAATACCTCAATTTTCCAAGATCTTTAATGTCAAATTCCTTGCTTAGCAATTGCTTAAGTATTGGAATACCTATTAAGTTACTACCAGTAATAATAAGATCATCAATATAAATGAGAATGACAACAACACCTTCATGGATTGCTTCAGTAAACATTGAAGAACCAGTTGCCCTTCTTTTGAAGCCAAACCGAATGAGTGCGAAACTCAGTTTGCCATACCATGCTCTAGGCGACTATTTGAGACCATATATTGCCTTCTTAAATTTGCAAACCATTCCCTGATCATTCTCCAAGAAATGTCCTAGAGGGAGATCCATATAGACCTCTAAGGCATTCTTCACATTCATCTGAAATAACGGCCAGCCACAATTAACTGCCACAGATAGAAGAACACAAACAATGTTCATTTTTATCAATGGAGCAAATGTTTCCTTGTAGTCTATTCCATAGGCTTAAGTGTACCCTTTAGCGATAAGTAGGGCTTTGTACCTCTCAACCGACCCATCACTATTATATTTGATCTTGTAAATCCACCGACAGCCAACTGTCTTCTTCCCATTTGGAAATTTAACAAGTTCCCAAGTACGGTCACAATCCAATGGCTGAAGTTCATCTTTCATGGCATTCACCCACACACTGTTTTTACATGCTTCCACGAAGGTATTAGGCTCCCATTGATTTTCAATGGCAGATAAGAAACTTAAATAATTATGCAAAATTCTATCATACCCAATAAAATCATAAATGGGATTCTGAGTAACATAATATGTTGAGAAATCACGAAGCCTTGTTGAAGTTTTTGGAATGCGTGATGATCTATGAATTGGGGCCGAGATAATAGGTGCCGAAGCTCCTGGAACTTCCTCTGTTACATCGTGAACCCCAACTTCCAAATCAACCGCATCTTAAACAGGAGTAGTGTTGTCATGTTCTATATTCATAAGCCGATTCCCTTGAACATTGCTAGGGGAATTCCCTCTTGATCGAACATTGAATGCTCGATAGGTAAGAGAGGAAGCAAAAATTCAGTATAGTCATTTTGCTTCCCCTGAATTTGATTCTTGGCAAAAAAGCATATTAGTCTCATCAAAGAAAATATCACGAGAAATATAAACGTGTCTAGTACTTAGTTCATAGCATTTATATCCCTTCTTGACATCCGAGTATCCTACAAACACACCCTTTCGAGCTCGTGGATCCAGTTTATCACCAGATTGAAAATGCATATAACACACACATATAAAGATTCTTAGGTGAGTGATACCAAATTTTTCGGCCATACAGACTTTCAATTGGAACCTTGTATTCTAACACCTTACGAGGCAAATTGTTGATTAAGTAGCAGCTAGTAAGGACTGCATCTACCCAATATGTCTTGGGTAAATTTTCAGAGAATAATAACGCTCGGGTAACTTCAAGTAAATGCATATTTTTCCTTTCTACAACTCCATTCTGCTGTGAAGTTCCCACACATAAGGTCAGATGAATGATTCCTAGGTCACGCAAGAACACTTGAAAAGCCTTATTGGTATATTTAATTCCATTATCTGTGTGAAGAACCTTTACTGTAGTGTTAAATTGTTTTTCACCATATTGCAAAAATCTTGAAACACAGTTGGAACTTCACTATTGGATTTAAGCAAATAAAGCCATGTTACTTGGGATTTAGCATCAATAAATGTAACAAAATATTTGAACATCCCCTTAAAGTCAATAGGAGAAACCCCCCAAACATCCGAACGAACTAAACAAAATAACTATTCTAATTTATGTGTTCTATGTGGAAAAGGTAACCTATGTTGCTTAGCATAATGACAAAGATCATAGCAATTGGAATCATAACTTAAACCTATATCAAGAGCATTTAACACACGATCAGAGGGATGACCCAAACGCTAACGCCACAATCGAGATGTATCAAAAATCTTCCTTTGCGCCATCAACACTTCGCTGTTGAAGTTTTCCATAATGACTGGGGCTGGGGGTCGGGAACGTAGCCGACAGATGGCGAATAGGGTGGCAAAGGTACCGGGGCGGGGGTAGGGACCGGGGCCGACATCCGAAGCTGAAACCAGGGCCAAGGATCGGGGCCGACGATCGGGCTTGGGGTTGGGTCTAGCGAACAGGGCGGTTGTTGTATTGAGTCCAAGATAGGGACCGAGGCCAATGCCCGGAGCTAGAGCTAGGGCCAGGGGCCGAGCCATAGCCGGAGTTGAGGTAGAGGCTGGGGCAGGTGATGGAGGCCGATATCTAGACTAGGGACGAGGGCTGAGGTCAGGTTCGTGACCAGGATCGGGATAGGCGCTGACGACTAGGTTCCAAATTGAAGCTGTGGTTGGGTCTTGAGACTGGGGTCGAGGTCGGTGACCGGGGCCAAGTTTGAGCCGATGACAGAAGCAGGGATTTGGACTAGGGACCGAGGTCGAGCTAGGGGGCGGTGACTGGGGTTAGGTCATAGATTGGGACCGTGGTCAATGACTGGGTCCAAGACTGGTGCCGGGACCGGGGCCATGACCAAGGTTGGGTTTGGAATTGGGGCCGGGCCCTCGGTCAAAGCCAGTCCTGGACCCGATGGGCAGTAATGGTATTGGGGTCGAGACGGGGGATTGGGTCTAGGGTAGCGGTCGGGGCCGGCGATTATGGTTGGTCCGAGGATCGGGGTCGGGGTTGGGGCCGGAGACTAGGGTCGGTCAAAGGACCGAGGCCAGGGTTGGGACCGGGGCCGGGGATAGAGATCAAGGACAAAACTGGGTAAGCGATCGGCCATTGGGGTCGAGGACAGGACCGGTGGCGGGGTCGATACCAAGGCAGCGACGGTACCGTTGCTTGGGCTGAAGCCTAGCCCCGGGCACCAGCCATGGTCGTCAGTCCAGGTTGTCGATCATGGTCTTCAGTCTCGATTACCGGTCTCGATCTCGGTTCCGATCGCCGCCGAAGGTCCCAATTCCTTAAAAATTTTACTAGATTTTTTATTGTAAGCAAGTATTTTTTTTTGTAAGGTAAGTATGTATTGAAACTTTCCAAATTGCTAGATACAAGAGTGAACCGAACACAAAAATCATGGACCCACAATGGCACTGTATGTTCTAAAAGGGGGTTCAACGGTGAACCGATTGTAAGATGTAGGTATGCACATAAGCGAGCCCAACAAGGGGGGCGACCGGCTAATAAAAGAGTAGAGAAGGGCTAAACGAACAACCAAAAGAAGGAAAAAGAACAAAATGGCTAAACAGCAACCGAAATCTACAACAAATAAACTAGCAAGGCCAGCCTTCAATCTACAAAATAGGCAGCAAAATAACGACCAACCAACATAAAAAGGGACAGTAGGTCGTCTCCAATACGGTGAGGAAGGCATAGTAGCAAACAGACAAAACAAGAGCCAACACCGTGAGGGAAAAAAGAAGAAGGAGCAGCATCCCAACGGGTGAACATTCCAGCAACCGAACAATCTCTGCTATGCACCGGTGGCACACCAACATAGCTAAGTAAAAAACGAACCTAGCAACACACGAACAAAAGGAAATCAGACCTGTAGAAGTCTCTGAACAGAATATGGGAAAATAACAACATGGAAAGCAGCATTTGGAGTAGCCAAATAGAGAAAAGAAGCAACTAGGAGGCACTAGGATAGTCTTCAAAAATGGAGGGGGGAAGGCCCCAATTCCTCTGCACCCGCCTATTTCGAGGATTATCTTCAATGCGACCAAGTGTAAAGGCTTTGTCTTTGACTACCTTGATGAGGTGCTTGACGATGCCGAGCACAAAGAGAGGCTTCTGTCTAAAAAAGATGTAGTTCCTCTCGGTCCAAATGATATGACATAAAGAACTAAGAGAAAATCTAGCCAACCGATGGGGGAAGGAGTTACCATTAATGTGTTGCACAGCCCAACATAGATGATCATGCCAAGGCCGATTACGCCACAACAAGTTACATTTGGAAGCCTAAATTAAAGCTATGCTACCGGTAACGAAACATCCAAAAAATAAATGATCAATCGAATCCAGTCTACAATTACAGAAAGCATAATTCCCTTCCTCTATCTTATGGTACTGAAGTAAAAGTACCTGAGTAGGGATACGATTTAAAGTTACTAACCACAAAAGGAAGGCGTCCCGAGGAGAGATGACGCGGTCCCATATAAAGGTGTGCCAGTATACGTCCGCCTTCCTTCTTCTAACAAAGTCCCAAGCAGCCGCAACCGAGAAAGTAGTAGAAGAGTGAGTCTGCCAAGTGAACTTATCCGGCCTATCTTCGACAAGGAGGGGGGCTGACTCATGCCAACCTAGAATGGTGTCTAGAATAGTCGAATCCTGCCATATCGAGTCATAAAAGGACCGAACGATAATATCACGTGGGATTCTTGAACGGTACATATCTACATGAGTAAACAACCTATATAATGGACCCCTGTTATGCCAACAATCAAACCAGAAAAAGGTGGAGTGACCATTACCAATCTTCCATTTGAATTGTAGATAGAATTCTAAGCGAAGGTCCAATATTTTCTTCCATACCCAAGAACAAAAGGTGGGCTCGGAGGCAACCCAAAAGTTAACATTCTTCATAAAAGTAGAATGTATCCATTTACACCATAACGATTCGTTATTAGTGAAAAAATCCAAATATGTTTGAGGGTCAGAGCCTTGTTGTAATCCACTAGATGGCGGATGCCCAATCCACCCTCAACTCTGGGTAAACAAATATCATCCCAAGAGACCTTAGCACCGCCTACGCCTAAGTTAGGACCCTTCCAAAGAAACTGTCTAAGGATACATTCAATTTTATTCAGGATAGACAGCAAGGTGACCATACTAGCCCAATAAACATGGATAGAGCGTAACACCGACCTAATGAGTTGTAAATGGTGAGCATATGATAAGAATCTTTGAGACCAAGACCTAGCTTGAGAAGTAATAGCATTCACCAAGGCATTACAATCCACCTTGCTTAGCCTAGTAGCAATAACATATAGCGAAAAGGAAGAGTACCTTCTTGGAATCCCAAGCATGTTCGAATCTAATCCCTTAAGTCAACCGTCCCACCCAAGAAGTAAACGTCACTCTTCAAGGCATTTGGCTGTAGGCCAGACCAAGAGGAAAACAAGTCCAGCCCTTCTTTGATCCTCGCAAAAGAACCCATGTGTGCCTCAGCAAAAAGTAAGATAGCATCAGCGAATAATAGATGAGATAAATCCGATGGCTTACACCTCTAATAGAAATTGAAACCCGACGGCCTCGTCTTGGCATGCAGGATACCAGAGAAGATTTCCATAACAATAATAAATAGGTAAGGAGACAAGGGATCCCCTTGTCTAATACCACGGCTACTGGAGAAGAACCCATGAAGCTCCCCATTGATCGCTACAGAAAACTTAGGCGATGTCACACACTTCATGATCAACAGAATGAAAGAGGCTGGGAAGTGAAATGCATGTAGCACCAATTCTAAGAATGCCCAATCAACCGTATCATATGCCTTCTGAAAATCTACTTTGATCGTGCACTTTGGTTTATAAGGCTCATGGTGAAAACCAGCAAATAACTCTTGAGCAATCATAATATTATCGCTAATCCTCCTCCCTTTGACAAAGAGCATTTTGTGACGGGCTAATAATGGAGGGTAAGATACAAGAGATTCTATTGGCTAAGATTTTGGTAATGCATTTGTATATAGTATTACAACATGCAATGAGCCTAAAATCAGTCATAGCTGAGGCATTGGGGACTTTTGGTACAAGAGAGAAAATGGTGGCATTAGTCTCCTTAAGAAGACAACCGGAGGTAAAGAAGTCTTTTATAGCTAAGATCACCAAGAGGCCTACAATATCCCAAGAAGATATGAAAAAATCAACATTGAAGCCATCAAGTCCGGGAGCTTTACCTCTAGCCAAGGAGAAGAAAGTGCTTCAGATTTCCTCATCCAAGAATGGGCGCGATAGAGGAGCCACTTGAATATAATCCAATGTGCGACCAATGAAGTGAGATATATCCCGAGTCCCAAACCGAACCAAGGTAGTGTCCTCGGTGAGCAAGTCATGAAAGTGATGAACAATGTGGGCCGAGACTAGTTAGGATCAGTCAAGACAGTCCCTTCTCCATTTAAGACAAAGATGATACGGTTATGAAGCCGCCTTTTATTAACAAAGTGGTAAAAATACCTTGTATTTTGGTCCCCTTCCTTTTGCCACTAGAGTCTTACTTTTTGTCGGTAAAAGGACTCCTCTTGAAGTCTAAGTGTTGAGAAGTCCTGGAGGAGTTCCCTTTCTCGGTTGGCCAATATGGGATCAAAAGGAGAGTAAACAAGGGTATCTTGTACCGAGTTGAGTACTTCCCTTGCTTCCTCCGTGCACGTCGATATATCCGAGAAAGAACTTCTATTTAATAGCTTGAGCCGTGTCTTGAGAAGCTTGAGCTTGTAACAAATAACATACATCGGTGAACTCGTGAATGAAGAGCTCCAAACTAGAGCCACAATGTCCTTGAAAGTCGGATGGGAGATCCAGAAGTTAAAGAACTTGAATGGCTTCCTAGAAGGAAGAGGTGGCATGATCTTGACAATCATCGGGGTATGATCAGAAATCTCTAGTGCAAGAAAGGTCGCCTTAGAGAAAGAAAATAAGTGACCCCAATGCTCATTAACAAGAACCCCATCAATCTTCCTTTACTTCCTTGAATCACCCAACGATGCAGACCAGGAGAAGCGATGTCCCACATAGCTTAGGTCATCATGTCTCGCATGAGAAAGACAATTCCCGAACTCATCAAAAGCGGGAATCTGAGCATTAGAGCTCCCCATCCTATCCGTGTGATCCCGAATAGCATTAAAGTCCCCGACCACCATCCACGGTTCTTGACAAGAGCTCAAGCTAATAATATCAGCCCATAAACTTCTTCTCAAACCAAAAGAATGGTCATAATAAACAATAGAGAGTAAGCAAGTCTTCTCCATAACAATCATCATAAGTCGAACACGGATGAATTGCGAGGAGACCTTCAAGATAGTCATATCTATCGCTAGAGGATTCCAACCATACCATATCCTTCCACGAGGTGAGAAGTCATAATTGGCAACCCAGCTCCAACCCGATAAGAGTGCTTGAGAGATAATAACAAAATGAGACTCTTTAACCTTAGTTTCAATCAATTCGATACAAGATAAGTGGTTACTTCTAACGAGTGAACTGACTTCTGCTTGCCGAAGTGGGTTGCCAAGTCCCCTTATGTTCCAAAATCAAAAAAACATATTTACAAGTTTGAGAGGAAAGGCTTACCGCCTATTGGAACCTCTCCTCCTTGCCTTGTTGTTGGGCGGAAGAGGATTTAATTGAACAACATCCGGTTGAGGAAGGGTAGCCAAAATTAGCCTCAATCTAGTACGAGGTGGGGAGGGAGAGTTCCTATCCTCTTCAGCAGCACTTCCAATTTCACCGACATGTTCATCTCCATCAGCTTGAGAAGCCAATAAAGCAATGGAAGCAATAGATGTGGTCCGAGATAAGCTACCAGACAAGGCATTATTCTAATCAGTAGCAATCTATTCGGCACCACCCAAATCAGCACCATTCTAATCATCGGAAGAAGCAAGGGATGGAAGGGAAGGAATAGGTTGAATGTCAGGCAAGATAGGAGGGGGAAGACTGCCGTGAAGAAAACAAAGGGGCAGGACTTGGTGTAACTACAACGAGGTTTACAACTACATCTCGGACAGCTTCTAAGTCAACAACCAGTTCTGTTACATCCCTGGTAGCTGTAGTCTCCAGAACAACATGTAGCTTAGGCACAGAAGTAGAAGGATCCACAGTCACCACCGGAGGCACAACAACCCCATCACGAACCTTAGAGCCACGATTTTTCCTATGCACTTGTTGCCACCGGGTGCCATCTTGAGCCAGGATCGATTGAGGTGCCGTCTGGCCCCTAGGAGCCGAATCAGTCCCCTCAGAAACATGGGGAGCAACATAGCAAGGATGATCAATGGTTCCCTTCATGTGGCCAAAGATGCCACAAGCTTCACAAGTTACCAGCTTCCATTTATACTCAACCTCGACGGTGCAATTTTCACCCTCCAAGATGACATCAACCGAATCAAGAAGGGGATGTATCGCTTTGACCTCAATGCAAACTCTAGCATAGGATATTCTACCAATTTGCTCCGTCATCTTATCCACATACAATGGCCTACCAAGGGCGCAAGAGATAAAGCTAATACTAGAGGCGGACTAGAGAACATAAGGTATGGACCATAGCCGAATCCAAATCGGGAGAACTTCATGGAACCCCTTCCTAAGCTTAATGATGTGGACATCGAACCATATCTAGGGGGAGGTGCTAGGGGCCCACTATTCTATCCGCTTGGTCCAATTACTAGAGCAAGGGTGAGGGAATTCAAGCAAGCTGTAGGCATCATGGTTCAAGAACTTTGGAGTGGAGGTGATCTTGATTCAACAATTGAAAATTCTGAAGCTCCTTGGCGCAACACGATTACATTTAACCTCACGAATTTTGAACGGATTTAGGGGTAACGAGCTCCGAATGGACTCAAATTTGGTCGACTGAAGCGAAACGGCGTCCTGATCAATACTCATGGCCAATGGCCATGAACTGCGATAGATTTCGGCTATTCGGCATCGTTTAGATAGAATTTTAGGCCATTTTCTATTTTTAGGCGAATTTTTTATTAATTAAGGTAATTTTCATCTTTTTGCCCTTTTAGGGTTAGCACCATATATAAGGATGCTTATGAGTTTTTGATATACAACATTTCTTCAGAATTTTATACAGAGAGTTTTCCTCTTCTTCGAGTTCTCTTGAAAACTAGATCTTATTAAGGATTTCTTATGGCAATCGATTGACTTATCGAGCAAAATTGCGATTTTCTTGTTCGTGGCGTCTACAGCGTGGATTAATTGACACAGGTTTGTCAACAGGTCATGCTCATACCGAGGTTATCAATCACAGGTTCGATTGGGGGTCGAGGTTTGCAATTCACAACCCCTAGATCTTCGTAGAACGATCAGTTTCCACGGCGGTTCACATCATCAAGTATCAGAGCTGATTCTACAAGGTCTACTTATCTTACTTTTACTGATTTTACTTTAGCAATCTAGGGTTTATAGAATTAGGGATTCGTTCTTTCTGCGATATCAATTTTGATTTAGGGTTTTTCGGTCATAGTTGTTTTGATTGTATTGTGTTCATTAAAAAAAAAAGAGATTCAGCCAAAAAAAATTCGGTGAAAAAAAATGAAAAAAAAAGGGTACCGGTAAAAAAAACCGAACAAAAAAAATAAAACAAGCTGAAAAAATCAAGAGGAAGACTCATTTCTTTATTATTATTATTATTTTATTATTAGTTAGACCGAATAGAAAAAAAAAGGCAGCAGAAATTGAATCTGAATTCAAATCTAGCAAAAGTTGCTGAATTTAGGAGTATATTGCTGAATTGATCTTGCTTGATGGTTTAGTCGACTATTCTGAGGAGCTTGTGAGATTGGAATTCTAGTTTGATAAAGATTTTGAAAGAAGGAAATGAGAAGAAAAATGCAAGAGTGTGTGAGATTAATTGAGGGAAGAAAAGGCCCAGATTGAGTTAAACACAAGGGGAGTGACAAACACCTTGGGCGAAACACGTGAGGGAGTGTGGTGAGATTTCTTTTATTTCTAACATCTTGTAGGTTTAGACAAAACAAAATCATGTTAGCATCAAAGGGAGGAAGGCATCAACCCAAGGGATAATGTGATTTTAGCAGGCATCCAGCAGTTGAGCTTACAACTTGAAGCACTTAGCAACCGAGTTGTGAAGTGTGAGACGAGACTTGATGGCGATCGAGAGCAACCATAAGGGAGGCCACAACATCAGCGAGATGAGCCTAGGGCACAACCTAGATGGCAGCGACAATTGACGATGAATATGTGTCTGATACAGAAGATGACCGAGATGGCAGGTTTGGGAGGAGAAACAGATGCCGAGAGTTCAGATATCGAGAAGATGATGAGCTTAACAATATCAAGATGAAGATTCCATCTTTTCAAGGAAAGAATGATCCTAATGCATATCTAGAACGGGAGAAACGAATGGAGATGGTATTTGACTGCCAGCGATATTCAGAGCTCAAGAAGGTAAAAATTACAGCTGTTGAATTCACTGATTATGCTATAATTTGGTGGGATCAGCTTGTGAATAGCATGAGACGTAATGGTGAGAGATCGATAGAAACGTGGGATGAGATGAAAGCAGTTATGAGGAAGCGCTTCATACCAAGTCATTACCACAGAGACTTGTTCCATAAACTGTAAAATCTCACAAAAGGTAACAAGAGTATGGAAGAGTATCATAAAGAGATGGAGATTGCCATGATTCGTGCTAATATGGTAGAGGACAGTGAAGCTACTATGTCACGATTCTTATGTGGTTTGAGCCGAGATATAGCAAGAGTAGTAGAGCTGCAACATTATGTGGAGTTGGAGGAATTGGTGGACAAAGCTATCAAAGTAAAGAGGCAATTGAAGTTGGACTGAAATTACAAGAGTGGTGGAAGTTCAAGCTCGAATTGGAAACCCAATTGGAAGAGAGACGAGAAGCCGAACTGGAAGGGAAACGACACAAAGATAGAAATTGGAAGAGAGACGAGAAGCCGAACTAGAAGGGAAACGACACAAAGATAGAAACTTCAAAGGAGAAGGAAAAAGATGACAGAGTTGGTTCGAATTCGACTTCAAGTAAAACTGAAAATCCTAACACTAGAACTCATGAAATTAAATGTTTCAAGTGTTTAGGCAGGGGTCATATGGCGAATCAATGCCCAAATAGGAGGGTGACGATAATGACTGGACCTGGAGATGCTCAATCTGAAAGCTATAGAGAGGAAGAAGATGAAGTCGTGCCATCATTAGAAGACTGTAGTGATGTCGAGATGCCAGTCAAGGGTGAATTGATGGTGGTTAGACGTTCTCTTAGCGTGCAAGTCAAGGAGGAGGAGCATTTCCAACAACGTGATAACTTGTTTCATACAAGATGCTTGGTGAACGGTAAGATTTGTAGTTTAATTGTTGATGGAGGTAATTGTACAAATGTGGCAAATTGTACTATGGTGGAGAAACTAGGATTAAAAGCTACAAAGCACCCTAGACCATATAGGCTTCAGTGGTTGAATGATAGTGGTGAAGTGAAAGTGTCAAAGCAAGTCCTAGTTCCATTTGAGATAGAGCGATATAAGGATGAGGTGGTGTGTGATGTTGTACCTATGCAAGCGGGACATCTTTTACTTGATAGACCATGGTAGTATGATAGGAGGGTACATCATGATGGGCACACTAATCGATATTCAGTGGTGATGAATCAGAAGACTCACACTTTGGTACCAATGACACCTACTGAGGTGTATGAAGACCAACTGAAATTACAACGTGAGGCTGAGAAAGAGAGAAAAAGTGAGAAAACTGAGAGCTTGCGTGGAGAGTCTGAGACACAAGGAAAAGCAGAGGCTTAGAAAAATAGAGTGGTAAAAGTCGAGGGAAAAGCAGAGAGAAAAGAAAAGAGAGAAAAGAATTTCTATGCAAGATTGAGCGAAGTGAGGAGAGCTTGGGTTCTGGACCGACCAATGCTTGTACTTTTGTACAAGGAGGCATTGTTTACTACTAAGGATCTTGACTCGAGTTTGCCTAGTTTTGTGTGTCTTTATTGCAGGAATTTGAAGATGTCTTTCCTGATGAGGTTCCTGGAGGTTTACCACCGATTCGAGGCATAGAGTATCAAATCGACTTGATACCTGGTGTGCCATTACCTAACCGACCCGCAGATCGAAGTAATCCTGAGGAAACAAAGGAACTTCAGCGGCAAGTTAGTGAATTATTGGAACGAGGATATGTGCGAGAAAGTCTTAGCCCGTGTGCTGTTCCTGTTTTGTTAGTGCCAAAGAAGGATGGGATTTGGTGAATGTGTATTGATTGCTGAGCAATCAACAATATTACGGTAAAGTATCGACATCCTATTCCTAAATTAGATGACATGTTAAATGAGTTACACGGAGCTTGCATATTTACTAAAATTGATCTGAAAAATGGTTATCATCAGATTAGAATGAAAGAAGGGGATGAATGGAAAACTACATTTAAGACCAAGTATGGGTTGTATGAGTGGTTAGTCATGCCATTTGATTTAACTAATGCACCTAGTACTTTCATGCGACTTATGAATCATGTTCTGCGTGCTTTTATTGATCGATTTGTGGTTGTCTATTTTGATGATATTTTGATATATAGCGAAGTCTTGATGACCATATTGAACAAGTGCGAGCTGTTTTACAAGTTTTAAGGGCCGAGCAATTATATGCTAATATGAAGAAGTGCTCTTTTGTGACTAACAAATTAGTGTTTCTAGGGTTTGTTGTTGGTGCTGATGGAATATAGATTGACGAAGAAAAGGTGAAAGCGATTCGAGAATGGCCAACACCTAAAACTGTAGGTGAGGTACGCAGTTTTCATGGCTTAGCCAGTTTCTATCGCAGATTTGCGAAGGGTTTCAGCACCATCGTTGCACCTTTAACCGAGATCATCAAGAAGCACGTGGGTTTCACGTGGGGAGAAGAGCAAGAGAGAGCATTCAATCTGTTGAAGGATAAGCTAATAAATGCTCCTTTGTTATCTTTACCAAATTTCAATGCTACTTTTGAAATAGAATGTGATGCTTCTGGTACAGGAATTGGAGCTGTGTTGATGCAAGGAGGACGTCCTATAGCTTATTTCAGCGAGAAATTAAGCGAAGAAACATTGAATTATCCAACTTACGATAAGAAGATGTACGCTTTGGTGAGAGCTTTGGAGACTTGGCAACATTACCTATGGCCAAAGGAGTTTGTGATCCACACTGACCACGAGACATTAATGTACTTAAGGGGACAACAAAAGTTGAACAAAAGACATGCCAAATGGATGGAGTTCATCGAGACTTTTCCATATGTGATCAAGTACAAGAAAGGTAAGGAAAATGTGGTAGCCGATGCACTTTCTAGAAGGTACGCAATTCTAACTACTCTAGGGGCAAAGTATTTAGGTTTTGAGCATATCAAAGAATTATATACTAATGATGATGACTTTGGAAGAGTGTTTGAAGCTTGTGAGCATGCTATGTTTGAAAAATTCTATAGGCATGATGGCTTTCTTTTTCGTGAAAATAAGTTGTGTTTGCCTAGATGCTCTTTGTGAGAGTTGTTGGTGCAAGAGGAGCATAGTGGTGGTTTAATGGGGCATTTTGGAATCAACAAAACTTATGAAGCGCTGCATGAACATTTTTATTGGCCACACATGAAGCGAGATGTCACACGTGTCTGTGAAAGGTGCATTGCATGTAAGCAGGCTAAGTCTACAACTAAATCACATGATTTACATATACCTTTGCCTATCCCGACACATCCTTGGGTTGATATTTCTATGGATTTCATGTTAGGATTACCTAAATCTAAGCATGGTAGGGATTCTGTTTATGTGGTTGTAGATCGGTTTTCAAAGATAGCTCATTTTATACCCTGTCTTAAATCCGATGATGCATCACATGTTGTTGATTTGTTCTTTTGTGAGGTTGTGCGTTTACATGGCATGCCTAGGTCCATTATTTCTGATCGTGATACTAAATTTTTTAGCTACTTTTGGAAGACATTGTGGAAGAAATTAGGTACACAGCTTTTATTCTCTACTACTTGTCATCCACAAGCTGATGGTCAAACTGAAGTAGTTAATAGAACTCTAGGGACATTATTGCGTGCTATCATTAGAAAGAACATTAAGTCTTGGAAAGATTGTTTACCGCACGTTGAGTTTGCATATTGTAGGAGTGTGCATTCTGCTACTAAATTCACACCGTTTGAGGTTGTCTACGGTTTTAATCCGTTAATTCCGTTAGATTTAACCCCTTTGCCTATTGATAAGCGTGTGGATTTAGATGGTGCTAAGAAAGTTGAATTTGTGAAGACATTGCATGAGAAGACGCGATTGAATATTAAGCATAAGACAGAGCAATATGAAAGGCAGGCTAACAAGGGCCGTAAGAAAGTAGTGTTTAAACCCGGCAATTGGGTTTAGATTCATATGCGCACGGAGCGTTTTCTCGAGCAGCAACGTTCTAAGTAATTACCACGAGGAGATGGACCATTCATGGTGTTAGAGAGGGTCAACGATAATGCCTATAAGCTTGATCTTCTAGGTGAGTATGGTATTAGTGCTACTTTTAATGTTACTGACCTGATTCTTTTCGATGCAGGTGATGATTTGAGGGGAAATCCTTTGCACGAGAGAGGGAATGATGTGGACATCGAACCAAATAGAGGAAGAGGTGCTAGGGACCCACTGTTCTATCCGCTTGGTCTAATTACTAGAGCAAGGGCGAGGGAATTCAAGCAAGTTGTCGAAATCATGGTTCTAGATCTTTGGAGTAGAGGTGATCTTGATTCGAGAATTGAAGATTCTGAAGCTCCTTGGCGCAACACGTTTACATTTAACCTCACGAATTCTGAACGGATTTAGGGCTAATGAGCTCTGAATGGGCTCAAATTTGGTCAACCGAAGCGAAATGGCGCCTTGATCAATACTCATGGCTGATGGCCATGAACTACGATGGATTTCGGCTATTCGGCATCGTTTAGATGGACTTTTAGGACATTTTCTATTTTTAGGCGAATTTTTTTTATTAATTAAGGTTATTTTCTTCTTTTTGCCCTTTTAGGGTTAATATCATATATAAGGGTGCTTATGAGTTTTTGATATACAACATTACTTTAGAATTTTATACAGAGAGTTTTCCTCTTCTTCGAGTTCTCTTGAAAACTAGATCTTATCAAGGCTTCCTTGTGGCGATCGATGGACTTATCGAGTAAGATTGCGGATTTTCTTGTTCGTGACGTCTACAGCGTGGATTGGTTGACACAGGTTCGTCAACATGTCTCGCTCATACTGAGGTTACAAATCATAGGTTCGATTGGGGGTCAAGGTTCGCAATTCGCAACCCCTAGATCTTCGAAGAACGATCAGTTTCCACGGCGATTCACATCACTTAATCTTGTGGTACCATTGTTGAAGAACCAAATGAACACCTTGGATCATAATCGGACGACCCACCAAGACCTTTCTTCGATAGGCTTCATCTGGGATTCTAAAGAAAAAGAAACGATCCTCATTAACTCGAACCTTAAAAAGTTTGGTTCCCCAAGCTTGCTTTGTCGCTTCTTTAACTAGCTTATAATTGAGTCTTCTCCCAACAAGGCATCCAACGAGACATTCACTCTAAAATGGATTAGCCTCTTCAATAATAGCTTGTGGAACTTCAAGGCGTGGTTTTCCATCCACAAATGTAGGCGGATAAAAAGAGAGATTGCAACCTTTGTCCGCTACCTTAGCAATGGAAGCCCAAGAACGAGATTGAGAAGGCTGAGCCTTGGCACCAACTTAAGGGCCATTCCTAGTCCTACTCAGCCTTGGAATATTACCAGCAGAAGAAGAAGCTCGACCCCTGCTTTTGCTTCTGTTTGGGCCACTACCGAGGATGCTAGGCAATTCTTCCACAGCAGAAAAATCAAATGAACACCTTGGATCATAATCGGACTACCCACCAAGACCTTTCTTCGATAGGCTTCATTTGGGATTCTAAAGAAAAAGAAACGATCCTCATTAACTCGAACCTTAAAAAGTTTGGTTCCCCATGCTTGCTTTGTCGCTTCTTCAACTAGCTTATAACTGAGTCTTCTCCTAACAAGGTATCCAATGAGATATTCACTCCAAAATGGATTAGCCTCTTCAATAATAGCTTGTGGAACTTCAAGGCGTGGTTTTCCATCCACAAACGTAGGAGGGTAAAAAGAGAGATTGCAACCTTTGTCCGATACCTTAGCAATGGAAGCCCAAGAACAAGATTGAGAAGGCTGAGCCTTGGCACCAACTTAAGGGCCATTCCTAGTCCTACTCAGCCTTCGAATATTACCAGCAGCAGAAGAAGCTCGACCCCTGCTTTTGCTTCTATTTGGGCCACTACTGAGGATGCCAGGCAATTCTTCCACAATTGGAGTAGGTCGAGAGGGTCCAACAACACTTGTGGGTCCATTCACCATGACTGGAGGTTTAGGATCCCTCCTAGCAGGACGTCCCTTGCTCTTACTACGCCTAGAGACTTAGCCAGCCAATGGTTGGGGAGTAGCACCAGTAGGGACAACAAGAGGATCAATTGCATCCTTGCCTTTGTTTCCACCATCCTTCCTCAAAACATCTAAACCATTATACTCAGACGGTCCGGGAGAACCAGGGGTCTAGTGGTGGAATCAAGATCAAGATTGAGAACCAGAGGGGTTATCAAAGAACCAAGATCAGCAGGAGCCATAGCCATAGCCGGACTATCAATAACCATAGTCGGATTAACAACCACCTCTATTAATACACTCAGCCGAGTAACAACCAATCAAAGCAAGCCTTATACGGTACAAATCATGAAGAACATTAATGAGAGAGGAAATTGAGGCCAGCCTCCCAGTAAACCAACCCGTCAACCATAGAACAACCAACCACCTCATTTTCTAGCTACAAATCGAGCTGAATATAAGAAGAAGACACATACAACGCCACCTCCACAAGACCAGTAGCAGTTGAAACGAGCTAGGATGTGTAAGAGGAGTAAGAGCCAACCTACTCTCAAGAATTGAGCTCCAATCGTCCACCGAGAGGCCCCGTACTGGAGAAGAAAACGTCAACCAGTAATATGGGACAAGGAGAATGAGCAACTCCAGATATGCTCCACCGCCCTCTTAAGAAGAGATTGTGGGAAACCAGTTAGAGAGGATGTAGGAGGGAGGTATACAACCTCAAAGGAGGAGAAGAGCCAATTTGGATCGTGATTGTGACTTGTCGATGACCTAACTTGGAGAATATGAGTTATAAAGAGACGATTGGCATTAGCGGATTCAGGCTTGAATTGCGTTGTATCTTGATGGTTTAGGTGAGGTATATATAAGGAAGTAGGCAAGGAATGTATGTATTAAAGACCAGTTGTGATCGAATGCATATGGATTTGACTTGAATAGCGACTAGACTTGAGGTATATAGTTGAATATAGGTAATTGATCTGTGAGAGGTGACGGTCATTGATGGAACCATAGGTTTTCTATAATTGAGGCTTGATGTGGAAACGATTATGGTATGACAAGTGGTGAGAATGAACATGATGTGCATGTGTTTGTGGCTTTGAAATGAAAGCTAATGAAGGTGCATGCATGAGCTTATCACGGTTGGACTTAATAAACTATCGCTTGGTATGGGACAAGATGATGGGATATCTATAAACTGTAATGAAGCATGGTATGAGACGTGTGGAACGGGGCTTTCTCCGTATATGTATATTTGGGACAACCTGCAACAGCCAGGTCTGATGAAGGCGGGGAGTGATCGCCGAGACAGAGAGGTCCGGACAAGGAGCGGCTCCTGGCAGGCTTCTAAGATGGCAAGAGGCAGGAATGACCCAAGTCATAACTTGAAAGGAAAAATCTAGGTATCAGGTTGAGTCCAATTGTGGTTAAGATATGTATGGCACGGGATTGATTCTCGCAATGAATGTTCAAAGTGGCATGGCATGTGAAATGATGCCTGTGAGTGGCATGGTTAAAAGCTTTGTGCTTGGCAATGGATGCCGTTTGAAAAAGAAAAACGATGTTGTGATTGGCTTTTTAGGCATATTTTATGAATGACATCATGTGATTGGCTTGGCCAAGGTCTAACTAAGAGATTAGACGGCATATAGGGTTTATACCCATTGAATTGATGCCTGTTGAGAATGAGATAGCCTGTCGTGTTTGTGAAAGAGTGGCAGATGCCTCTAGGCTTAAAGTGTGAGCTATTGACTCGGTGAATTGTTGTTTTGAGTGCTTGTTTGATAGTTGCCTAGTTAAGGCTTGCCTAGTAATGGCTGTTAGTGGAGAGTTACCTTGTTGAGGCTGGCTTGTTGTGTGGTTGGTACTTAAGGATGATTTAGAATCCTTGTATAATAAGCAACAAGTTGAGAATTGTTTGGGAACCATTGATGGTGGATAATGAAAGATAATGAGATGAGCAGTTTGAGACTGCTAGACTTAGATGACTTAAGTCTTTGATTTCTAGAGGGAGTCATAGTGGTTCAAGTGACTTGAGAACCTAATAAGGTTGAAAGACCAAAGTACGGTCGTTAGAGAAGCCTTTGGCTCAAGTGTACGAGATATGAGAATATCCGAGAACTGAAAGTGATCATGGGAATTGAGTAAAGATGAGTGACTGGACTATGAGTACTGTAAGAGATTATTGCTCTACTTGTTAATCGTGCGAGACCCAAGTGCAATAAGGGGTCATGAGAACTTTAAATGGAAATGAGAAAAGTGGATGGGTAGACAGACTCGAGGAGGAGCTGTCATGATTGCCTAAGTCACTGTGGTGACAGATGTTAATACCGATGAGTTAAAGTGAGGAAAGTCACAAGAAAGGTAACTTTGAGTTACTTCATTCTAAAGTGAGTGTATGGGAAGAACCACGAGAGTTCGAATAGCTTGTGAGATGGATCACGAAGTTGAGGTCAAGTGAGGTACGACGGAGAAAATGAGTTTGAAACTGCCTTCTTATAAATTGAGAATTTTGTGAGAAAACCTTAGAGGTTTTGGGTACAGTGAATAAAGAAAGTGACCTTGGCAGTTTTTAGTCTTAAGAGGCTGTTGGTAATTGGTGAGAGGTCACCAGAGGAAGGGTTTCCTCGAAGGCATGAGATCTTCCTGGACTACCTCTGTTGAGTTGTTCGATGGAAAGTATCCTCATGGGATTGCATGAGAGCAAAGGTCATTTGGATCCTGATACTTTTGCAAGGATCAGAGGATGATCGACCAGTGTGAGACAGAGTTCTCAAGATCATTTAAGCATATAGTAAAGGTGGTCAAGGACCCTTGAATAAGATAAGTAAATCCCTAAGTGGATTGGAGTTTGAAAGCCTTATGGCTCATTGTTCTTCCTAATTTTGTGGAATGGTAATGAGACTCAGTAAAAGAAGAGAACTCCTGCTCATGGATTACGAGTAAAGAGATGTTCATTATGGAATACGGAACATGTCTATGAGAAATGGTTGATTACTTGGGCATAAGACCCATGGTGGAAAATGGGTAGCTCGTCTCTTCTTTTACAGAAGGAGTCGAGGAAAAATCGGCATGCTAGTTTGCTTGAAATTAATGATTTCCTGGGATCGGTTGATTGAACTAGAACCATGAGAAATGAAATCTTGAGTTGTTGTTCCCTAAAGAATAGAGCGTTGTTCTTAAAGGGCGATTGGACCATGAAATGGTCGTTGATGAAAAGAAAAGTAAACGGACTTGATAGTTCTGGTTGGTTGTAGTTCTAGTGAATGATTTAATAAGCGAAAAAAGCGCTTAGAGAATACTTGTAGAGTGATTTGAGGTAATCGAATTGAGCATTCGATATGTGAAATGGTGGAGACCAAGGACGAATGGATATTGTCACTTGAGGTGACTAAGTTATGAGAAGGAGAATGTGAAAGCATGATGGCATTTAAATCCTGGAGTAAAGGTATCGCCGTTGGCGCAGACTCCAAGGTTGACGTCCAATGAAATGGGAAGTACAAGGTGAATTTGAAGTGAGAGAATGCCACTGAAGTGTATAGTTTCCTTCATAGGGTAAGAGACCCTAGTGTCAAAGGAAGGGAAAACTAATTGTCTCGATATTGAGATTGAGTATTTGGACTAAGAAAGAAGACGCAGAACGTGAACGATACTTGGAAGTGAAGTCCGAGAAACTGTCCTATGGACAACATTGAATTCCAGTTAAAGACGTTCAGTGGAACAGATGGAATTGAGATAAAGTCGCATTGATTGATTTTGGAAACCAACGGTTAAGACAAGAGTGTTTCCTTAGGGAAGAGTGACAAAAATGAGTAAAGTGCTACAGAGTCTGAGTAGGGACTCATGAGAGCAGAGGGCCAAGGTTTGAGCTCTCAAGTGAAAAGTATGAGGAACAGTTTGAAAGGTTTGACACCTGGTAGAAAGGAGTTGACAATAGCCAGATTAAGCATCCAAGGAATAATTGGATGAGTTGTTACCGTCTTGAGAGACGATGATCAGACTCACTAAAGGAGTCGTAAGGGTGTGAGCGCCTTGAGAATTGTCTCATGAACCCCAAGATAACGCTCGATGTATGCTAAATTGAACAGTACGAGCCGTGGGCCTTTTAAGGTGAAATTTCTTGGCCAGGTAGTTCTAAGGAGTGGAATCCTTGTGGATCCCCAAAAGAAGGAAATGACAATAGGCTGACTAGGGCCGCCGCGAGCTACTGAGGCTTGAGGCCTCTTAAGTCTGATGGATTATAATAATCTGCTATAGACGTCGTGGGAAGATTTCCCAGAAGAGCTATTCCATTGGTGAAATGAACTAAGGACAAGATGTAACGTGAATGAATGAATGTGAAAATAATTTCAAGGACTTAAGTCAAGTTGATGGCTATGCTATTAATGGTGTTTCTAGCTAGAAATTGAAAAGCTTATGAAGGTCGTAATGACGTGACGCAGAATGACACTTGAGGTATAACGAGGCAACCGGAAGTAGGCATTGCATAAGGCCATATGAGTTGGAATGCTTAGAGCATGATTGAAGTTGGATTGCAGATGTCCTCGTGACAAAATTGGGAAATATTGTTTGGGTGGAAGAAGATTTCAAGTTTATATCTACTCCAAATGATATCGAGTAGTATTTTCTCGAGAGGAATTAATGAGAAGCAACGCTGATGGATGAAATTACTTACGAATACGGGGGCGTTGCTCGTGTAAGAAAAGACCTTGCAACTGTGTGAACTGCAAGAGTTGAAAATGTTGACTGCTTTAAAGGGAATGAAGGAAAAGCTATTAAGGACTCAATTATGAGTTTGCTTGAGAAGTCAAGAAGGCTATGATTCGATTTGGACAATCTAGAGTAAGTAAATGGAATTTGTTCGTTCTCGACAATACGAAAGGACATTTGAAGTGTATTATTATGCCAAATGGTAGAGGTACCAAAGAGTACGTTCTTGCGATGATTTGTTGATAATCGTGAAAGGAAAAGAACATGAAGTTAAGGCGACGTTTTGGAAAAGCCTTTTGACTAGGAATTTCAAAAGCAGGGTTGCAGTGTGATGCACATATTATCCTCTGACCAATAGGCAAATTGAAGAAAAGATTTGAATGCTCGAAGGTGTATCACCGACAGATATTACGAACGTCGGAAGAGAATAGAGAAAAGCAAATACAGATTGAAAACTGAAGGAAACAAGTCTTGGGGAAAGATGGCTTTTGTTGGAAAGGACAAGGAAGAACGTCAAGTCATGAAAGGAATTATCTTGAAGAATGAGAATGCGATGAGGCGTTTATACCCCGTGAGATCGGATAATTGAGAAGATTGTAAATTTTGAGGATGAAATTTCTTTAAAGGGGGAAGAATTGTGACATTTCGAATTTCAACCCTCTCGAGGCTATTGAATGAAAGGATATTGATCGGTATATTTCAGTTGTAACTCGCTCGGAGTTGGCCACTCTTGAGTTAATTGACCAAAAGGGAAAGACTAAGGCGGAGTCGGGTACGTGGACCTAGGGAATTTGAATGAGAAATGGCATTTTGACCATAAGGATTGTCGAGAGAATATCTTGGGCCGTCAAAGATCGATCTAAGGACGATCATGGAATGTCTTGCTAGCGTTATATGTTGGGATGCGGGTAATTCCGCTTAACCAATGTATAATTTGCGAGAATTTCTTAAATCGGATTCTGATGATTAGGATCGAAGGAATGAACGATAAACCCTCGTAATTACATGACAATCAAAGTCGCCACGGCTTGAGAAAATCCCAAGGTCGATGCGCGTAGAGCCTACAAGAGTCACCCGTCAGTTTGAGATAAACTGAAATTAAAGTCGACGAGAGTTTGACATGAAATTAGACATCGAGATTTGGGTATTGGACATTAAGGAATTCCAATATTTGAATTGAATTGGACGTCGCCTTATCGAGGGTGGTTTATAATGAAAAAATGAAAGTTCGGACGAAAAGTGCAAAATGACCTTTTTGCTCCTCAACCTTTGGCCTTGCCTTAAGAAGTTTAGAAGGTTATTTTGGTCATTTAGAACCCTATATGGCTGCTGAAATTGTGATGAAGGAATGGTCAATGGAAGTCCATGGCAAGTTGGATATGTATTAAGTGACAAGTGTCACTCTTTGAGGAAGACGAGTGACACGATTTGAGAGGCCAAGCATTAATTAATCTCACCTAACCAACCTTATCTTTGACCAACTCAATTATTTGTGGAAGACTCTCTCTCTCTCTTCCATTTGGCCGGCCAAGACACTCTCTCTCCCTTTCTTCTTCTTCTTCCTCTTCTCGGCCGAACTGACCTCTCCCGACCAATCCCGACTACCCCTCTTCCTTCAGCCATAACTTTTTCGTCCGCCTTCGGATTGAGGTAAAACTACATCCATCTTAAATCTTATCGTCTTTCCATTCTAATAAGGTATTATAAGTTTGATTTGGCCTAGTAATTCATCTTGTAGGTCCGTTTGAGTGAGCAAAGGTCCGATTGAAGTAGAATCTGACCGGTTTTAGGGAAGGGGCTGTTTCATAGGCTTAAAGGCTTCAAACGGCTCCAAATTTTCGGTGAGCTCTTCTACCCTCATAGTACTAGGGTTTGGTAAGCTGGGGTTGCAAGTTTACTTGAGTTTTTATGGGTTTTGATGACTGAAATGAAGTGGCTTATGTGGAACAGAATCTGACCGCATGAGCACTAAGAGGAATCGGGCTGATTGGAAGCTGTTGAGGAGCTACTTTGCTTCCCAATTCTTGGTGAGCCTATTAAACATGTAGAATAAGGTTTTGAAAAGTTGATTTCATGATGAATTGACGTTTATAGTTGGAATTGTGGGCTGTTATGCATGATTCGTTGAGGACCGATTCTGCCCTGCTAAGGTTTTGTGGAACTCGAGCACTTTGAGGCTTAGAAAATGTGTCGTCTTGTTGTTAAATGATCGTTAAGGCATCCTAGGATGTTAATTGATATGTTGGCAGGGTGTACACTTGGTGAATTAGAGATTGGAAGAGTTTGGAGAGCTGTTGAGGCGAAAAACGTGAAAGGGTGACCAATTTGTCCATAATGTGCACCGGTTTTGAATTGAGTCATTCTAAGTCGTCCGGTATCCGAATCGAGCTCCATTTTCGCCCACACGTCCGTAAGAAAATTAAGTATAATATTATGAAGTTTTTTTTTGTAAAACTTTGAAGGAGCAATGTCAGTTTATCTGTGATTGAATCTGGTCGTGGAGCCTATGAAAGGGCAAATTTAGTGGAATGATATTTATGGTGATTTGCTTTGATAGAACGACCCTTGGCATGCCTAGGGGCATTGATTTAACATTATAACGACTTGAGAATACGGTGTTGTGTGTGAAATTGAGATGTATCTACAAGGAAATTGAGAATTGAATGTGTTTTGATGTGGAATTGATGAAATTCTCTAGGACCGTGCGTGATCCTTGTTGGCCGAGAGCTTGTCGAGCTAGGTAGCTCATTTGGATGGAATATGCTAGTTTTCTTAAAGAGGTAAGTGTTTCCTAAACCCTTACTTGAACATTAGAACACTACTAGATAGATTGGTGGGATGAATTGGCTGATTGGTGAAGCCTGTAGCTTATATTGCTTGATGCAATTGTGTGATGATTAGATTATGAGTAATATTGAGGATACCGATTGAGCTCTAGATTCATATGAGTTGGCTATGATGCCATGTTATTGAATTGGCTATAGTGCCTATCTTATGGAACTTGTTATAATGATTATGCTATGTAAACGGCTATGGTTCCGATGCTATATGAATGGGTTGTAGTGCCCCAGCGATCGTTGGACTGTGGCCCCTGAGATCGCATTGGCTTAATATCCTGATGATACCGATTGGTCTGTGACCCTAATGGTATCGAATGGCTATGAGCCCTGAGTATTAATGATGATACCGATTGGTCTATGACCCCGATGGTATTGGAAGGTAATGAACTCAAATAAGAATGAGAATGCTGATTAGCCTATGGCTCCAATGGCATTGAATGGCTGTGAGCCTAGAATGTACCGATTGGCTTGTGGCCCTAGTGATACGTGGACATCGATTGGCCTGTGGCCCTAGTGATGTCAGATGGCAAGAGTGCTAGAGGAGTATGTGAGTAGATGAGAAAGTGGTGGCAGTTGGGCATTGAATTGCATGTGCTTGTGTAAAAAGCTTGAGACCCTAAAGTAAAGTGTGATTGATCGTATTGTTCATCCATGCTTGGCTGTTGATATTCCTATTTGTTTGATGCCATGCATTATTGTTGATTGCCTTCATCTGATAACATGTGTAAGTGTAGTATGGGGGGACTAGTGTTCAGGTCTAGGTTTAAGTTTCACTTATTGAGATTTATATCTCACCCTAGTGGGGGCTGAACTATTTCAGGTTCCAGGCGAAGGAAGCCTGAACTTGCCAAGAATTGGCATTTGAGGAAGTAGTTGATCAAATGTTTTTAAGACGTTGGATGACCTTAGAGATTGTATATTATTTGGTGGATTAGTTTTGATCAATGAAACGAATTGAGGTGTATTTTATAGATTGAAAAGTGCACTATTTATTTTTGTCCTATGTCATCTTGATTTTATTGTGTACGGAGTAGCTTCTTGCTTCCGCATTTATACGATTTGAGAACATGAGGGCTGAAGGATCCTGGATGGAATAGCTTGATTACGACCTGGTGGGATGTTCGCGTGCTCGCCGGTTCGGGCCGTGACATCCCAGTTTAAGTAGTATCAGAGCAAGGTCAGCTCGATCAATTGTGATTGTGGTTTGGAGTGGTAAGGAGTGATGACTTGAGGACAATTAGGTAGTGAGACCTTTAGGATTAAGCATGGATTGCTGAATCTTGAGAATTATAGGCTTGAACTTGTGTTGTACACTAATGGTTCTAGTGTTGTTTCTAATGGACGATCTTGAGTGATGCTATGATTGAGGTTCACAAGGAAGCAAGCAAGAAATTGAAAAGTCATAAGCCTAGATTTGAGGTTGCTAGAGAATAGCCTATGAATGAATGGTCAATTGGAGTATATAATTGTGATCGTGACTTGTCGATGACCCAACTTGGAGAATATGAGTTATAAAGAGACGACTGGCATTAGCGAATTCAGGCTTGAATTGCATTGTATCTTGATGGTTTAGTTATCTATTGCTATTGACAGTTTTGGATGATATGAGGTGAGGTGTATACAAGGAAGCGGGCAAGGAATATTGGATTAAAGACCAGTTGTGATCGATTGCATATGGATTTGACTTGAATAGCGACTAGACTTGAGGTATATAGTTGAATATAGGCAATTGATCTGTGAGAGGTGACGGTCATTGATGGAACCAGAGGTTTTTTGTAATTGAGGCTTGATGTGGAAACGATTGTGGTATGACAAGTGGTGAGAACGAACATGTTGTGCATGTGTTTGTGGTTTTGAACTGAAAGTTGATGAGGGTGCATGCATGAGCTTATCACGGTTGAACTTAATAAACGGTCGCTTGGTATGGGACAAGTTGATAGGATACCTATAAACTGTAATGAAGCATGGTATGGGACGTGTAGAACGAGGCTTTCTCCGTATATGTATGATTTGGGACAACTTGCAACGGCTAGGTCCGATGAGGACGGGGAGTGATCGTCGGGACAGAGAGGTCCAGACAAGGAGCGACTTCTAAGATGGCAAGAGGCAGGAATGACCCAATAATTTTCTATAATTTTTCATATTTTTTAAATATTTTTGAAAAATAGAAAAATACTCAAAAATTCAGAAAAAATAGCATTTGAGGTCTTAAAAATATGAAAAAATATTCAATGTTTTTCTTTTAATTTTCTTGTATTTTTAACCTCATAAAAAGTCCAAATTCGAGTTCAATTTTATGTTTTCCTTTTTTACACGTATAATTGAATTTAGTAAAAAAAATATCAATTGAGTCTTTTAATTTACAATTTTGACATTTTTAGGGTCTTGACATTCAATCTGATTATTCTTTATTGCAATTTAGCCTAATTATTTACAAAAATTGGTGGGGGTTTAATTCTTTAGGTTATTTCCTATTGGCTGAGATCGGAATCGCAACCAATGGTCGATAGAGGAAGACGAAATTGATCAGTCAACGTTACGATGGCCGTGAAAGTTAACATTCACGGAACGAGTAAATTTAACATCCATTCATGCATGCCAGAAGACCATTTGAGTTTGACGGGGTTGCCCATTGTCACCGTCGTCGTTTGGACCAAATGGCATGCACGATCACATGCCATTTCAAGCCGTTATACACTCCCCCGAATGGGCTCCAACTGAAAATGGTATATAGCCTTTGGGGACTGATTCTTGAAGAGAGGGCGGTTCCTTCTGTTGGAGGAGAAGAACAGAATCGAGAGAGAGAGAAATCCGACCCTGGTCCTCGAGAGCTTGAGTTCGGCCTGTAAGTGATTAGTGGTGGCGATTCAGGCCAAACAGAACCACAATTATACTTCAAGAAGCTTGTTGGAGCTCTACGGAGTTGATCGCACCAGCTCGTGTTACCTTTAATCTCGAAAAACGGTAAGTCAACCTTCGAGCTCAATCTCTGACCTTTAATGGCGGATCTTCATTTCGATTTCGTTCCTTGCAATTGATGTGTGCATTTCGTATCTATGGGTTCACTAAGCATATCTCTGTATTTTGATTGCATCAAAATTGAGTCGAACCTCGCATTTGAACCCTGTCGCCAATGCCGATCCCATCGAAGCTTTCCTAACTCCAGCTAGCCTAAGCCAGGTCAATCGAACCTGTAGGTTAGTGTCATGAGCTCATACAGATGCGCTTGTATGATGGAATTGGTTCGACATGCTCTCTGTTGCTTGATTGAACTTCCGTGGCCGTACTCAATGTTTTGCATGCTGCATGTGATTCAATGGATGAAATGCTATGATTTTCATATATGTTAGACTATAGTTCAATACGAGTCGAATGGCACCGGTTTCGTGTTAATCGGTATAGGATTGGTTGTTCATCGGCGCCTGAGAAGTCTCGATCGTCCGTTCAGTTATAGTTGGGAGGTTGAAGACAAAGCTGACGTGGCAAGTTGTCACGTCCCGAATCCGGCGAGCACGTGAACATCCCACTAGGCCGTAATCAAGCTGTGCCATCCAGCATCCTTCGGCCCTCATGTTCTCAAATCCCATACATGCGGAAGTAAGAAACTACTCCGTACACAAATAAAATCAAGATGAATTAGGAAAAAAAAAACATATAGAACACTATTCAATCCATAAAATACTCCTCGTTTCAATGATCAAAACTAATCCACCAAACTCATGTACAATCTCTAAGGTCATCCAACGTCTTAAATACATTTAATTAACTACTTTCTCGAATGCCAATCCTTGGCAAGTTCGGGCTTCCTTCGCCTGGGATCTGAAGATGAGATATAAATCTCAATAAGTGAAACCTAAGCCTAGGCCTGAACACCAGCCCCACCAGACCACACACCAATGCTATCAGATGCAAGCATTCTGCATCAATATCACAAGGCATCAAACTGTCTAACATATCAATAAGCCAGACATGCATAAAAATCAGAGCCACCCATATTCAACCTCAGGGGTTCAAGCTCACTGTACATGCAACACGTAATTTGATTCACAATTGTCATCACTTTCTCGTTTCCCCACGTACTCTTCTGGCACTCTTGCCAGTTGACACCACTGGGGCCACAGGCCAATCGATGTCTTCGTACCACTAGGGTCACAAGCCAATTGGTACTTTTAAGGCTCGCAGCCATTCGATGCCACTGGGGGCCAATCGACATTCTCATTTTATTCAGGATCACCACCATTCGATACCATTAGGGCCACAGGCCAATCGGTATTTTCACCATCAAGACTTTTAGTCAATTGGTACCACTAGGCCTACAGGCCAATCGGTACTTTAGAGGCTCACAACCATTTATCATCTCAGGGACTCACAGCCAACGCGATCTCCGGGGCCACAAGCCAACGATCGCTGGGTCAATATAGCCCATTCATATAGCATCGACACTATAGTCATTTATGTAACATAGGCATTAAAGCCAATTCACTAACAGGGCTTCATAGCTAATAGATATCACAGGCACTATAGCCATCACATAAGCATCACAGCCAATTAAACAATCAAGGGCTCAATAGCCACTTACCTCACAAGGCTCTCTAGCCAATTGAAGCACACTAGCCAAACACAACTTCAAGGCATATCACAATTCAATTCAAGCCCTAGGATTCACCAAGCACTCAATTCACCCAACCAATCAATCCAGTAGTGTCCTAGCATTCGGGTAAGGGTTTAAGAAACACTTACCTCGATTGATTAGCAAAACTTAACGCCAAGTAACTCCCCTTAATGCCACAAGTGTGCAATCCCCAAGAATTTCTAGTCAACCTAGAAAGGTTCACCAATTTTGGATAAAAAAACCATTAAATTCTCACTTCCATTAACCCAATCCCTCAATAGCCATTCAATTGGCAACTCAAGACGACCCATCGATCAATTGTGTGACATTCTAATTTTCATGTTATTTTCAGACTCATTAATGAGAAATGTATCTAGCGATGTATGTCAGTCATATCTCGCTCGAATCTGATCAATTTGAGTTGACTGACCAAAGGAGAAAGGCTAACACGAGACAAGGTACGTTAAGGAATGCATTGCTAGCGTTATACGATTGGAGCGCGGGTGATGCCGCTTAACCAATGTATAATTTGCAAATTTTCCTAAATCGAACAGTGACGATCGAGACCATTGGAACTAGTGATAAACCCTCATAATTACATGACAACCAAAGTCTACATGAATTGATGAGCCCTAATTGTGATATGAATCACAGGGTCGATACGTGTAATGTCTGCAAAAGCTGCTCGTCAGTTCGGGATAGACTGGAACCACGTCTGATAAAGAATTGAATTAGAAATGAGTCTTGAAAATTGAAAATGGATAATCAAGAATTTCAACATTATAATTGGATTGGCCGTCGCCTTATCGAAGAAAATTGGAATTAGAAAAAAAAAACCGACGTTCCGGACGTCGGGGGTAAAATTACCATTTTGCCCCTCAAGCCTTAACCTTACCTATATAATTGGACGAGGGCATTTTGGTCATTAACACACCCCCAAAGCTGCCAAAAATTGAAGAAAATGGGAGCCATTGGATGCACTTTGATTGACACATTGGACAAATGTCAATGGATTAAGCCATGAGTTGATGGGTATACTTTTTACCTGCCATTCAACTCAAGTTGACCTTTGAAATTGCATATACCTCTCTCTCTCTTCTCTCTCTCTCTCTCCCCCTCACTTGGCCGAACACCCCACTCCATTGCCGAAAATCTTCTTCTTCTTCTTCTTCTCCTTCAACGCCAAGCTGCATCGCTGGCCGGTTCTGCCACTGCCGATCGCTGCCGTTGACTGCTACCTCCGACGACTTCCAGCCATTGAGCCGACCACCTACTCCTTCCTCAACCTCTTGCCGACGTTCTCGAAGTGGAAGCGAGTCATTTGGTTCAGTGAGGAGCTCCGGCCTGCCAATCTTCCGAAAGTCGACGGAAATCATCGCAACCAGAGGTAAGCCACGTTTTAGACTTCTTAGGACCTTGAAAACTTAGATTTTTTCAACCAAATTTTGTGGACATCTAGGGTACACATAGATTGAGCTGTGATAAAAAGTTGGGTTAATTTGATGGAGTTTTGACCCCAAATGAGTCTTGTGTTTGAAGGGCCAGAATTGACAGGTTGAAGGCTTGGGAAGACCGGTGTCATTCAAGGAGTTTCCGACGTCAGCTTGGCTCCAAATTTTTAAAGAGCTTTCCAAACCCTTAGAAATACATGTTAGCAAGTAGATTAGTAAATAAATTGAGGATTTGACATGGTTTAAGGACTAGTTAGTTGGGGTATACACAAAACCGAAATTGCTCGGTTCGGTTCTGTGCATGTCAGTTCTGTGGGAGCTGTTGGTGGTTGTAATTGAGCTCCAAATTCATCATTGAGAAGTGTGAGGATGCTAATTGATAGGTCCATGAGGTGTAGGTATAGTGGGGTGATGATTTGGGCAAGGAAATTAACGATTGGATGAAATTTCCTTAGGTTGCGCGGTTGAGTTGTCCTTGGACCATTTGGACCGAACTCTTGAGGTGCTTGGAAAGAGGATTGTGTTGCATTGAGCTTGAGGTAAGGGAAATCCTAACCTTTGATAGGAGGATTGGACTCGATTGGACGATTTATGCGTGTATGGATCGATTTTTGGAGGTCTATAACGTGATGACCCAATGTGCGTCCTAGAATGGTATAGAGGACTTGAACGTGTGACAATGCTTGTGCTTGAGTTGATTACCATGTTTGAATGTCAAATTTAATTATTTTGCTTGCCATAAGTGTATTGTTTGTGCATGAGTTTGCACTTGGCATTATGTGTATGAATTGAATTGAACTTATGGCATGTCTGAGATGTTGGAATACCTTGAGGCGTATGAGACGTGGGGTCGTATGACAAGTGCCCTGAGGCGCCGAGGCGCGGGGTTTGAATTGAATGGCACCCGGAGGCGTATGAGACGCGAGGTTGAGAAAGCCATAGTCCTTGTCACGCCCCGTGCCTCGAGCACGAATGCGCGACTCCCTGCAAGCACAAACTATCTCTCGAGATCCCAGGATTCAAACATGGTTCGAGAGACATACCATAAAAAAAGCAAACACACGAAAGCGACGATGTAAAAACTCCTCCGTACAAATATAAAATGAGACCTGGATAGTGAGAGTACTAGTAATACATAATATCTGAATATCCATACAAGAAATAGCTAACCAACTACACTGGTTAGTAGGGTGGCATGGCCACCACAAAATGCAGTAATAAGTTTCGCAAAAAGGGATAGACCTCAAGAACACCATCAAAATATCAGACTAGTAAATTGGGAGCTCCTAAGTCGAGCTGCTGGAGTCATCGGTCTTCTCTGCCTCATCCGTAGGCTCATACTCTGAAAAAGTCTCAGAGCAAATCTCCACCATATCCTCAAGTTTCTCGTCCGCGGATGGCTCCACCAGTTCATCTTCGGTAGCCTCGACCACTATGATCTCCTCGGTGTACTTCAGGGTTGGAGTCCTCTCAGGACCAATCCTCGAGCCAGCGACAGATCCCTCAGCCTCTACTGAGTCCCGGGTGGGATGGCACCAGCTAGGGGTCACTCCCTAGGCACCTTGGTGGGTTTCAGTGGCCCTGTGGAAACATCGCCCACTTTTCTAAACCATGCCTTATACCTATGAGGCTTCTAGCTACTGCCACCCTCATCTACCCAAACAACTGTACATTTCCTAACATAAATAGTCCCCTGCCCATCAGGGAACTCATCAAAATAAACTGACATCTCCTTGGGTCACCAAACCTGATGGGCCACATCTTCAGGGTCTAGGATCTATAAAGAAAATGGGGGTCCCACAATGGGGTGAGATATATATATCTCAGTAAGGTGGGTCCTAACCCTAGGTTAGGTAGACCGTCTACTCTGGCAAATACAAATGCTAATAATAAATACAAAACCGCATGAGGCATTCCACATCACAAGTAACACACACAGATGTCAAGCATGTAATCAAGGCATCTTATCACATCATTATACTCAAGCACACATTTCAAGCCAGATTGTACCTTCCACCCCTTTCCTGCCTCCTCACTTTCATGTCCGCGTTTATAACGCCTCATGCTTGGTCTGCGTAAACGCATCAGACCGTCTCATTGATAAACCCGCGTAAACGCATCAGGTTTGCAATGTTACTCCAGGCCTATGTCGATACATCACAACTTCGTCCCGCGTTTCAATGCATCAGGACTATAGCCTTCTCAATCCCGCGTCTCATACGCCTCAGGGTGCCATTCAATTTAAACCACGCGCCTCAGCGCCTCAGGGCATACATCCACACAACCCCGCATCTCATTCGCCTCAGCGTGTCACAACTCCTTATATAAGCCATAAGTTCATTTAATGTATCACACACAATCAAGTGCAACTCATGCACAAATAACACACTTATGGCATACGAGGCAATCAATTGTGACATTCAAATGTGGCAATCAATTCAAACTACAAGCATCGTCACACACACATTCAAGTCTTCTATATCTTTCTAGGACGCACATTGGGCCACTACATTATAAACTTCCAAGAATTGATCACTTCACAGACCAATCACCCAATCGAGTCTAATCCTCCTATCAAAGGTTTAGGATTCCCCTTACTTCAAGCTTAATGCGATACAAGTCTTCTCCCGAGTACCTCAAAGGCTCGGTCCTAATGGTCCAAGATCAAGTCCACCGCTCAACCTAAGGAAATTTATCCAATCATTAACTTTTCTTGCTTAAATCGCCACCCTACTAATCATACACCTCATAGGCTAATCAATTAACATTCTAACACTTCTCAACGATGAATTTGGAGCTCAATTACAACCACCAACAGCCCCCACAGAACCAGTATGCATAGAACCGAATCGGGCGAATTTCGGTTCTGTGTATACCTCAACTTACCAGCCCTTAAACCACCTCAAATCCTCAATTTAATTACTAATCTACTTGTTAATATATAGTTCTAAGGGTTGGGAAGCCTCATCGAAAATTTGAGCTCAAGGTGACATCAAATGGTTCATGAACTGCGCCGATTCCTCTAAGCTTACAGCCGGTCAGTTTTGGCCCTTCAAACATAAGACCCATTTGGGGTCAAAACTCCATCAAATTAATCCAAAATTTTTACCACAGCTCCATCTATGTGTCCCCTAAATGTCCACAAAATTTAGTTGCAAAACTCCAAGATTTCGGGGTCCCAAGGTGTCAAAAACATGGCTTACCTTTGATTGCGACGATTTCCGGTGACTTTTGGGAGATTGGCCGGCCGGAGCTCCTCGGTGGGTCAAACGACTTGCTTCCACTTCAAGAACATCGGCAAGAGATTAAGGAAGGAGTGGGTGGTCAGGTCGATGGCTGGGGATAGCCGGAGGTGGCGGTCAATTGCGGCGAACAGGCAAGCAGAAACCTGTCGGCGGTGGAGCTCTCGGCTAGAAGAAGGAAGCAGAAGAAGAAGAAATCTACAAATGGAAGAGGTATTCGGCCATGAGGAGAGAGAGAGGGGGTTTATACTTCAATTGGCTTGGTCAACATGGGTTGAATGGTAGTTTAAAAGTGGAAACATCAACTCATGACTTCATCCATTGACACTTGTCCAATGTGTCATTCAAAGCTAATCCAATGGCCCACAATTTCTTCATTTTTCAGTAGCTCTTGGGGGGTTTCAATGACCAAATTCCCTTGTTCAATTAATAAAGCAAAGCTAAGGCTTGGGGGGCAAAATGGTAATTTTACCCCCGAAGTCTGGAACGTTGCTTTTCTTATTTCAATTTTCTTTCATAAGGCGACAGCCAATTCATTTGAGATATTGGAATTCTTGATTCTCCATTTTCAAATTTTAAAACTCGTTTCTGATTCAACTCTTTATCAGACGTGGTTCCAACCTATCCCGAACTGACGGGCGGCTTTTGCAGACATTACGCGTATCGACCCTATGATTCATATCATAATTAGGGCTCGTCAATTCATGGCGACTTTGGTTGTCATGTAATTGTGAGGGTCTATCACTAGTTCCGATGGTCTCGATCGTCATTGTTCGATTTAGAAAAATTTGCAAATTATACATTGGTTAAGCGGCATCACCCGCACTCCAATCATATAACGCTAGCAATGCATTCCTTAAGCGTTCTTATATCAGCCTTTTATGGCTCTAAATGTCCCATCGACAATCCTTATGGTCAAAGTGCCATTTCTTATTCAAATTCCCTAGGTCCACATACCTTGTCTCGCGTTAGCCTTTCCCCTTTGGTCAGTCAACTCAAATTGATCAGATTCGAGCGATATATGACTGAAATACATCTCTAGATACATCTCTCATTACGTAGTCTTGAAATGGTAGGAAAATCAGAATGTCATAGTCTTGATGCGTTGAAACTCGAGACGGAGTTGTGATGTGTCGACACAGGCCTGGAGTGACATTGAAAACCTGATGTGCTTACGCGGGTTTGTCAATGAGAAGGTCTGATGCATTTACGCAGACCGAGCCTAAGGCGTTCTAAACGTGGGCATGAGGTGAGACAGGCGGGAAGGGTGGAAGTGGTGATTCGACATGGCGATGTGTGCATGATCCTATTGATGTGTTATGATGCCATGATTGCATGCCTGACATCTGTCTGCTGTTATTGATAGTTGAATGCCTCATGCGTTTATTTGTATGAAGTGCCGGTGATTATATCTGCCTGAGTGGACTGTCAGCCTAACCTAGGGTTAGGACCCACCTTACTAAGATGTATATCTCACCCCGTTGTGGGACTCCCTTTCCTTACAAATCCTAGGCCTTGAGGATGTGGCCCATCAGGCTTGGCGATCCCAAGGAGATGTCAATCTAGTTTGATGAGTTCCTTGACGGACAGGAGACCATTTACTTTAGGAAATGTATAGTTGTTTGGGTGGATGAGGGTGGCAGTAGCTGGAAGCCTCATAGGTATGAGGCATGGTTTAGAAAGGTAAGGGACATTTTCATGGGGTCACTAAAGCCTAATGAGGTGCCTCATGGAGTGATCCCTAGCTGGTGCCATCCCACTTGGGATTTAGTGGAGGCTGAGGGGTCAGTCGTCGATTCGAGGAACGGTCTTGAGAGTACCCTGACCCTGGAGGATACAGAGGAGGTCATAGTGGTCGAGGCTACCGAGGATGACTAGGGAGGACTCCGTAGAGGTTTGCTCGAAGACATCCTTGGAGTATGAGCCCACTGAGGAGACTGAGGAGGAGACCGACGACTCTAGTAGCTCGACCTAGGAGTCTTTGTTTTATCTGGTCTGACATTTTGACGGTGACCCTGATGCCCGTTCCTTTTTTGGTGATGATGATGGACCTCTTTTGTACTCACCTGTCACCCCTACTGACGAGCGTATCTAGTTTGCTATGCTCTATATGAACATTTGGATCTTATGTATTGTTAGTGTTCTCGTTACCCAAGTCCCATTTTATATTTGTACGGAAGAGTTATTTTATCGTTGCTTCCGCGTGTTTGCTTTTTTTATATGGTATGTCTCTCGAACCATGTTTGAGTCTTGGGACCTCGAGAGACAGTTTGTGCTTGCAGAGAGTCGCGCGCTCGTGCTCGGGGTGCGGGACATGACAAATTGAACACATAAAAACACTTCCATAAACCCTCAATATGTTCGGCTCATATGGCCACGCACAAGGCAAGATACAACTTAGAGTTACATGCACCAATTAACCCTTAAATCACTTCTAACTCCTAATCCACTTCATATATTCCCCATTAACACCTCATACAACATCCTATGAAGTCTTACGAGTCATTTTGAAGTCAAATATTCCTTCATTAGTCCCCCAACAGAATTGGTCACAGTAGGGTATCCATAAAATAGAACCGAATTCGGGTTCAATCCCTCAATCAAGCCATAAATCAATTCCAAACTTCATTCCATCACAAAAACAACTCATCATAACCTTAATCTACATGTTAAGGGAGCGTACCGAAGATTTGGAAGCAAACAACACCTCAAAGCCTTTGAACAGCCCGGTTCCTCCACAGTCCTCAAACGGGCATAATTGCTCTATATAAACCTCCACAAACCAGCCATGTACACCCATCAAAAATCACATAAAGCCTTAATTTCATCTTACTAAACTGTTATGCTATGAGTTTAGAAGAGCTCACCGAAAATTTGAAGCCATTTGGAGTTCAGAAGCTCCCAAAAACACAGCCTTTCCAAAATTGGGTCAGATTTTGACCTTTGCCCACTCAAACATACCTACGAGACAAACGACTGGGTTAAATTAAGTTCATAATACCTTCCTAGAATGGGAAGACGATAATTTTTAAGATGACAGTGGTTTTACCTCAATCTTCTGTAGGACGACAAAGTTATGGCTAAAATAGTGAGCTGATTTTTTTCCTATCCGCGAGAAACACTGCTTGGCCGAAAGAAAAATGAAGAAGAGAAAGATGGTGGGAGATGGTGGCTGGCCAAAATGGAAGAGAAAGAGAAGGTCTCCACTTTAATAATACATTTTTAGTCAATGAGACAAGATGGGTAATTAATGGGCAATTAAAACTTGGCCTTCTCTTTGATTGACACTTGTCAATCTTCCATTGGTTGCTTCATTGACTTTGGCTCCGTTTGACTCATCCTCATCCAATTTTTCTACAGCATATAGAGAAGGGAAATGACCAAAATGATCTTCTAAACTTCTTAAGGCAAGGCCAAAGGTTGAGGGGAAAAATGGTCATTTGGCATTTTTTGTCCGAAATTCCATTTTTTCCAGTATAAACCACCATCGATGAGGCGACGTCCATTTCAATTCAAATATTGGAATTTCTTAATTTCCAATACCCAAATCTCGAGGTCTAATTTTATGTTGAACTTTCGTCGACTGTAATTCCAATTTATCTCAACTAACGGGCAACTCGTGTAGACGCTACGCGTATCGACCTTAAGATTTCTTTTAAGCCGTGACGACTTTGATTGTCATGTAATTGCGAGGGTTTATCGTTCGTTCCTTCGATCCTGATCATCAGAATTCGATTTAGGAAATTCTCGCAAATTACACATTGGTTAAACGGAATCACCTGCATTCCAATGTATAACGCCAGTAAGACATTCCATGATCGGCCTTAGATCGATCTCTGCCGGCCCAAAATATTCCCTCGACAATTCTTATAGTCAAAGTGTCATTTCTCATTCGAATTCCCTAGGTTCACGTACCTGACTTCGCGTCATTCTTTACCTTTTGATCAGTTAACTCGGGAGTAGCCAACTCCGAACGAGTTATAACTGAAACACATCGATCGATATCCTTCCATTCAATAGCCTCGAGAGGGTCGGAATTCGAAATGTCACACAAGTCAACTAGTCAGTGGCTTAGATGGTAGAATGTTATTGGTCCACGTGAATGTCGAGTCAGCTCGACCGTTAGTTTGTTAGGCCGAGTCAGTTTAAATTGGACGGCCTAGATTAATCGAGTCCTATTTTTAGTGGCCGTCCGATTAGAAATTAGGAATATTCGAAAATGATTTTAAAACTCGAAAATCAGAATAGACTAAAACGGTGTCGTTTAGGTTAGTAGTCAAACGGTGTCATTTAGGCTAATAAAGATAGACGGTCTATATCGAGTCTTGGCTTTTAATCGTGGCTGTAGGTATAAGTAATCAGATCTGATGGCTGAGGGTTAGTCGACTTTTTGATCTGAGCCGTAGGTTTTAGTAAGCTAATCCTGAGGCCGTAGAGTAGCCATGTAGTTTAATAGGAACCGTCGAATTAAAATCTGAATAATCAAAAAATAGAAAAACCTGAAACGGCATCGTTTTTAGGCACGGGTCGTGCGGGTTTGGGTTTGGGCCGGGTTATCCGATCCGAGTGGGTTGGGTCGACCCGGTTCGAATCATTTTTTTAAAATAATAAAAAAATAAAAAATGATTTAAAAATAAAAAAATTGGAAATATCCTAGAAAATTCTAAAAAATTTTAGAAAATCCTAGAAAATCCCAAAAAATGTAGCAAAATTGTAGAAAATTCCTAGACATTCTAGAAATTCCCAAAAATCGAGGAATGACCATAGACAACTGGTCAATACTAATTTTGGGATTTCTTATCTATTCTTCTAGAAATTGACGATACTACCCTTAGGGGTAAATCTTCTTTGCCTTGTATGTGAGATAGATCGAGAATATCAAGGTGAGAATTAGGGTCAAGCAGGTGATCAATTCCTATGCTTAAGTTTTCGAATCTCGACCTCCTTCTGAAATGACGATTTTACCCCTTTAAGGGTAAATCGTCTTTCTTATTCCGATCGAGCCATGAAAATTATTCAAAAGAGGATTTGGGTCTAGTGGTCAACCAATCCTTCTGTTTGGCATTTTCACTTCTCATCACTTTCTGAAATGACGATTTTACCCTCAAAGGGTAAATCGCTTCTAAAATTCCAGGAAAATTCTGGAAATTCCCAAAAAATAGGAAATAAATTGTTTTGGTGACCAATCCTATTTTCGTCATCTTTTTGCTCTATATTTCATATGAAATGACAAATTTACCTTTCTTGGGCAAATTGTTCCAAAATTCTTCAAAATTACGGTTTTGCCCCTCAAGGGCAAATCAAATTAAAGACATTCCTGAGCCTTGATTAACACTTCTCTAGGCTAATAAGGCCTTACTAGGGATGTTATGCTATATTCATGTGATTTATCCGCAAGTTTTGGATCCTTGATTTGCGTAATCATTTTATTAATTATGTTTGCGAGGATAGTTATTCATATCTGCATGAACTCCTAGATTTATGGTTCACACCCCACTCATCTGTATGAAATCTTAAGATTAGATAAATCATTCAGCTTAGGTGCCGAAAGGGCGTCAACTATGACAGTTGGCGTAACAAAGTCCACGATCCCATTTATCTAGTTATCATAGAATCGAATAGAATGCTCCTAACTATTCTATAGGGCTTCCGATCGTGCCTTCCGCAAAACGATTGAAGGCGACTCCTTGGCATGTACACATATCACATGTCACCAGACCACACCAAATCGTGTTCTTACTATGCGCAGTAGTCCTGAACAGAATGGTTTGACTGAAAGGCGTAATCGTACTCTTATGAATATGATGAGTAGTATGATTACCATATATAGGGGCGAGGCTTTGAAAACGATGCTTTACATACTGAATCGTGTTCTTATTAAATCTGCGTCACTTACTTATTTTGAATTGTGAATTGGACAGAAACCTAGCTTGAATCATCTAAAGGTTTGGGGATGCCATACAGAAGTAGAATTGTATAATCCAGCTTTGAACAAGTTGGACTCCAGCATCACTCGTTGTTATTTTGTGGATATCGATTTTATAATCCCAAAGGAGGAACGTGAATTGTGGATTCACAGACAATGAAGTTCCTAGAGCTTGATGTAGTAGAAAAGGGTGAATGCTCATAGACTATTGAGAATAACAGTACGGTAAGTACTCTATGTCATTTTCTCTACCTATATAGAGGATTGCGGAAGTCCCTATACCACAGAATGAACCTGTTAAGGGTTAAGAACCGGTTATTGAAGTAGTTCCTAATGAAGTTTCTCAAACCTCTCAAGAACAGAATGAGGTAGAAGATGCTCCTATAAGGAGATCTATTAGGTAGAATTGATTAGTTATATAGCCAGACTATATAGTCTATTTGAGAGAACATGATTATAACATCGATTGTGTTGCTGATCCAATAACTTATGCAGAAGCTGTTTCTTATCCTTAATCTGTTTTGTAGTTAGATGCAATGAAAGATGAGATGTTATCTATGAAATGTAATGATGTTTGGGAGCTTACTAAATTATCTAAAGGTTACAGACCTGTTGGTTGTAAATGGATTTTTAAGACCAAGAAAGACTCAACAGGAAAGATTGAAAAATTTAAGGCTAGACTAATAGGTAAGGGATTCACTTAGAGAGAAGGTATATATTATGAGACAACATTTTCTCCAATCTCTTCTAAAGAATCTTTTAAATTAATCATGATTTTAGTAGCTCATTTTAATATGGAACTTCATCATTTATTAAAATTACTTTTCTGAATGGAGATCTTGATGAATAAGTTTATATGGTACAACTAGAAAGTTTTGCGGTAGATAATACAAGTAATCTGGTTTGTAGATTGAAAAAATATATGTATGGTTTGAAGCAAGCTTCTAGACAGTGGTACTTGAAGTTTCATAGTGTTGTTATTTCTTTTAGTTTTGTTGAGAACAAGCTAGATCAATGTATATGCTGCAAGGTGAGTAGAAGAAAATTTATTTTTCTTGTTCTTTATGTTGATGACATCGATACCGAATTAATCCATGAGACAAAGAGAATATTGTCACGGAATTTTGATATAAAGGATCTTGGTGAAGTGTCTTTTGCCTTTGGTATTGAGATCTATAGGGATTGTTCTCGCTGCATATTGAGTTTATCTCAGAAGGCTTATATTGATCGTATTTTGGAGAGATTCAATATGCAATAGTGCAAACTAGGGATTGCTACTATCTGCAAAGATCATAAATTGAATCTTTCATAATGTTTTCATTTAGATATTGAGAAAGCACAGATGAAGAATGCACCTTATACTAGTGTACTTAGTAGTATCATGTATGCGCTAGTTTGTATTAGGCTAGACATTGCTTTTGCAAAAGGACTTCTAAGCAGATATCAGTCAAATCCAAGACACGATAACTGGATTGTTACCAAGGAGATTTTAAGGTACTTAAAAAAGATTAGAGACTATATGTTGATTTATAAATGTGTTCAAAACTTGCAGTTGGTGGGGTATTCAGATTCAGATTGTGCCGGTCGTTAGGATGACAAGAAGTCGACAATGGTGTATATCTTTATGCTAGCAAGTGGTGCAATATCATGAAAAGTAAGAAACAGAAAACGGTGTCATCCTCTACCATGCAAACGGAGTTTATAGCATGCTTTACAGCTACTATTCAGGTTATTTGGCTCCAGAATCTTATTAAGGAGTTGACCGTATTTGATTTTGTTGATAGACCCATACAGTTATATTCTGACAATAAATCTGCAGTGTTGTTCATTAACAATAACAGAGATCTCAAGATGTCTAAGCATATGGAGGTCAAGCTTTTTACCATAAAGGAATATGTGCAGAATGGTAATTGTCATGCCCCGAACCCGGCGAGCGCGCAAACATCCCACCAAGTCGTTCCTTAATCAAAAACTCCAAGATCCAACGACCAATATTCTAAGCACTGAAAGAAACACGCATGCGGAAGCGATGCCAACTCCAATCATCTTAATACAACAACACCCGATGACTTAAGACACAAGGGTACATCAAGCTAAATTAACCAATTACTAAAAGATCAATTCCTAATTCACCAAACGGAAGGACAATCCCTAATATCACAAATGTAAATCCATAACTTGCAACCTCTTTAGTACAGTTGATCAACTATGCCTTCAAAGGCCAATCCTTGGCACGTTCGCGCTTCCTTTGCTTGGAACCTGAAAAATTAAACCCCTACTGGGGTGAGATATAAATCTCAGTAAGGTAGGTCCTAACCCTAGGTTAGGCTGACCGTCCACTCAGGCAGTCATCTATCCCGATATTTCAAACTCATAATCATACAGGCATACCAAGCGCAAATCGATAAAACAACAACATGCAGATGACAGGCATGCAATGATGATCTCATGTCACACTTAAATGATCATGCACATTCGGCCTGCCACTTCACCACATCCACCAATCTTCGCCAGCCTCAATCTCTAGCCCCCGATTAAATCGCATAAGGGTCGATCCGTGTAAACGCATCAGATCGTCTTCGACAACCCGCGTAAACGCAACAAGTTCTAATGAATCTCCAGGCCAATATCACCATCTCATAACTCCGTCCCGCGAATAGTTCGTATCAGGACCGTGGCCAACTCAACCCCGCGATCTTGTCGCATCAGGGCGCCACACGACATAAACTCCACCTCACTATCTCGTCACATCAGGGTATACATCTCTTGCCCCGCGACTCATACGCCTCAGGGCCTCTCCATCCAGCGAGTAATTCGCATCAGGACCGTGGCTATCTCAACCCCGCGATTTAATCGCATCAGGGCACCACACAATATCAACTCCACCCCGCGATCTCGTCGCATCATGATATCCATCTCCCGCCCCTCGTCTCATACGCCTCAGGGACTCGCTACGTCGTGCTCATGCCATGATTCACTATTCAATGCTCAAACAGAACAACAAGTGCATCTCATGCACAATTTGAAAATTCATGGCATGTAAGACAATCAATGACATTCGACATTGCACACAATTTAAACACAACAATATCACACATGACTTTCTATAACCACTTAGGGCATTTTAAAAGCTACCCCTTTGGAATATCCTCCTAAATCGATCAAATTAAACCTTGACTCACCCAATCGAGTCCAATCTTCCTAGCATAATGTTAGGAATTTCCTTACCTTGCGCTTGATACCACAATTTCCTCCTCTTGGGTCCTCAAAGTTTCGGCCCCCAATGATCCACGACCGGACTTGTCGCACAACCTAATAAAATCCAACCAATTCCATAAATTTTCAAGTCTAATTCAACCATCCATGAATCCTAATCCTCCATAGCATAATCCTCAACATCTTAACATGTTCTAATCACCAATTTGAGACTCAAAATCCAACACCAACAGCCCTCCATGGTTCGTTCATGCACAGAACCAAATCTGTTCCTCATGGTTCTGTGCATGCCGTGAGCTACCAGCCCTAATTTAACTCCAAATCCAACATCTAACCCTTGTCCTACCTCTTAACATGTCTACCTAAGGGTTTGGGAGGCTCACCGAAGATTTGAAGTCGATTGGTCGCCGGAAATTCGTCAGACGTCGTCGGTTCCTTCGAAGTCAGAATCCGACAGTTTCTGTGCAAGTTTTACAAGACCGGTTCATGGTCAAATCTTCATCAAATTGAGCCCAAATTGTTATCACAGATTCATCTACATGTCTATTAGGTCTCCACAAAATTTGACCTAAAAAATCCAACAATTCGGCCTTCAAAAGGGTCAGAAACCGGACATACCTCAGGTTGAGTTAGTTTTCGTCGACTTTCAGAAAAATGCTTGACCGGAGCTCCTCGGTGGTCCAAATGCCTCACTTCCACTTCGAGGACGTCGGCAAGACATAGATCTAGGTTTGTGTGGCTGGCCGAGGTCCAGCTGGTGTCCAGAGGTAGTCGGCGACGGCGCCGAACAGAGAGGTCAGTGCTGGTCGGCGATCGGCAGATACAAGAAGAAGGAAGATGATGGCTTCGGTGGTTCTAGGGGAGAGAATGGCCGAATGAGTGAGGTGAGGAGAGATAAAATTGGCTATATACCAAGGCTTGGTCAAAGGTTGAATGGTAGGTTTGGCATAGTTGACTTGACTACTCTTTAAAGCATCAATTGACACTTGTCCCTCATGTTAATCATGCAAGATCAAATGGCCCATAATCATTCTTGATTTTCAGCGGCCTTGAGGGGTTTAATGTCCATAATGCCCTTCTTTAATTGCATGGCAAAGTCCTAAGCTTGAGGGGCAAAAAGGTAATTTTACCCCTGATGTTCAGAACGTCGTTTTTCTTGTTCCAGAATTCTTCGATAGGGCGATGGCCAATCCAAATAACGTTGAAATTCTTGATTTTCCATTTTCAATCTTTCAAGACTCGTTTCTGATAGTTTTCTCTATCAAACGTGGTTCCAGCCTATCCCGAATCGACGGGCAGCTTTTGTAGACATTACGGGTATCGACCCCGTGATTCATATCACGTTTAGGGCTCGTCAATTCGGGACGGCTGTGGTTGTCATGTAATTGTGATGGTCTATCGCTAGTTCCCTCGACAATTCTTATGGCCAAAGCGCTGTTTCCTATTCGAGTTCCCTAGGTCCACGTATCTCGTCTCGCGTTAGCCTTTCCCTTTTGGTCAGTCTACTCGAATTGATCAGATTCGAGCGAAATACGACTGAAATACATCTCTTGATATACACTTCTCATTAATGAGCCTGAAATTGACTGGAAATCAAAATATTACAACTCTTCCCCCCTTAAAGGAATTTCCTCCTCGAAATTCGCAGCCTTCTACCCATCCAATCCTTTGGGGTATTGGCGCCTCGTCGCATCCTCATTCTTCCGGATAATCCTTTCCATGGCTTGACGATCTTGCTCATCCCTTCTAACCCAAGGCCATCCTTCCCTAGGACTTGTCTCCTTTAGCCCTTAATCTAATTCGCTTCTCTCCATTCTTTTACGGTATTCATATCATTTGCCAGCAACTTATCCTCGAGCGTTCACCCTATCTCTTTCATTTATCTATAACCATTGTTACCAAGCCCTCACTAGCATGCACTCTTACTGTCCATACCATTCGACGTATCACTCCCTTCAAACTTCCTTCACGCCAATTTGCCCTCCATTAATCAAATCGAGTTATGGCCCTCTTAACTCCTTAAACATTTACATGGTTATTTCCGTAGTAATCTATTCTCGACTTCATTCGAAAATTCCCTTGGATCAAAGTGGTCCTTCATCTTTCATCGTTATGTCCTTCCCTTCCATCGACACGTCTAGTGCTCGGCTACAAGATAGACAAATTTCAACTTTCAACCTTATCACCGATATATATATATATATATATATATATATATATATATGCATCTTGGCACATCTTTGTGTCATCCCCGGGAAACACCATAATTCTCCCTTTGAATTTCAATGAGGTCATCTCCTAAAGTTTCTCTTCAATGCTGGACTCGTACTTCCGTCCATGGACCTCAAGGGTTCCATCCATTCCTATAATCCCTCCAGCATCGGTGTTAATCATGGCACACCTCAATTTCCTTCTAGTCTTCTGGTTAGGCATTTCCGGCGGTCATCACACTAGTCCATTAGCGAACTTTGAATTTATAAGTTGAATCTCTTATTTCTTGAGGGAAGATCTGTCCCTCCATCACCGATTATACGAGGCTCAATTCTTAACTGTAAACATCCGTTAAACAATTCACCCTTCCTTAGCGATACGAGCATCGCTATAACAACACTTGGGTGATCTCTTCGTTCCACATGTCTCGCCTTCAATTCCCTTTAAGCAGTTCATACCCTCAACCTTCTTTAGTTCACACAACTTCGAGATCTTTCCTTGCACAAGCAACACTCCTACATCCACGAGCAATTTCATCTTTCGGCGTTGCCTCTCATTCAATTTTTCTCAGGAAATTACTACGTTATTTTCTTGTGGTAGATATTAACTTAAACCTCTTTCCACTCAAGCAAGGTTTCTCAAACTTTGTCGCGAGCTCTAAGCATTGCAACTCATGCGGCTTTACTATCATGGCGTACATGTAATACTCACTTCAAATCGCCTTGTTACGCCTCAAGTTCCATTCTACGTCGTGTCATACAACCTTCATAAGCTTTTCAATTTTCGATTGGAATTGTCATAAACAGCGCAGTCATTAGCTTAACTCGAGTCCTCGAAAACTCTTTTCACGTCCATTCACCCATTCGCGTTATGTCTCGTCCTTAGTCCATTTCACTAATAGAACAACTCTTGTAGGGAATTTTTCCATGGTCCGTCTATTGCAATTCATCAATCTTAGTAAATCTCAACTTCTCGCAACCCACATCGACTATAGTCGATTCATCACTCATTCCAGTCCTCAAAGGATTTTTCACTTATTCCAATGCGTGAATCCTACTTCATCAGGTCCACAACTTGCGCTCTTCACACTTAGCATACAATAGACATTTCCTTAGAGCCCATATGACACTCTCAAAGACTGTTCATGTTTCTCATGACTCCTTACATGAGTTCAACTATTGTCTCTCGAGATGATAACAACCCACTCAATCATTCCTTGGGCACTCAGTCCGGCGATTATCAACTTCCTTCCACTAGGTGTCGAATCTTCCCAACTATCCCTCGCACCTTTCACTTGAGAGCTCAGACCTTGGCTCTCTGTCGTCACAGGTCTCTTCTAGGACCGCACGACATTTTTCTTATTCTTGTCACTCTTCTCTCGAGAAGCATTAGTGCTTTAGCCTCTGAGATCCACACTCACTAAGGCGACCTTATCCCAATTCTGTTCATTCCACTGAACGTCAACATCATCCTGGAATTCATCATTGTTTATAAAACAGTCTCTCAGATTTCACTTCCAGGAATCATTCAAGTCCTGCGTCCTCTTTCTCGGTACAAACGCTCTATCATAATATTAAGACAATTTATAGTTTTTCTTCCTTTTACAATAGGGTCTCTTACCCTAAGGAAGTAACTACACAACTCCGTGGCATTTTCTCACTTCAAATTCACCTTGTCCTTCCCATTCCATAGGACGATAACCTTGGAGTCTGCACCGACGGCGATACCTTCACTCCAGGATTCCAAACGCCACCATGCTTTCACATTCTTTTTCCCATGACTCAGTCACCTCAAGCGACAATATCTGTTCGTCCTTAGTCTCCACTAGTTCACTTATCGAGTGGTCAATTCAATTACCTCAAATCACCTTGCAAGTATTCTCTAAGCGCTCTTTTCATTTACTACATCATCCATTGGAATCACAACCAATCAAGACTACCAAGTCCGTTTACTTTTCTTTTTGTCAATGACCAATTCAGGGTTCAATCACCCTTTAAGAACAATGCCCTATTCTTTAGGGAATATCAACTCATGATTTTATTCTTTATGGTTCCAATTCAATCAACCGATCCCAGGAAATCATTAACTTCAAGCAATCTAGCATGCCGATTCTTCCTCGACCTCATTCAGAGCAGAAAAGACGGGCTACTTATTTTCCACCATGTGTCTTACGCCTAGGTAATCAACCATTTCCCTTAGGCACGCTCCATATCCATAATGAACATCTCTCTGCTCGTAATCCATGAGCAGGAGTTCTCTTATTCATAAGTCTCTTGATCGTTCTCCTCTTTTGCTGAGTCCCATCACCATTTCTAAAAATCAGGAATAACAACCAGTCATAAGGTTTTCAAGCTCTAATCCACTCAGGGACTTACTCATCTTATTCAAGGGTCTTTGACCACTTTTACCATATGCTTGCGTGATCTTGAGAACTCTGTCTCACATCGGTCGATCATCCTATGATCCTTGCAAAAGTGTTAGGATCCAAACAACCCTTGCTCTCAAGCAATCCCAGGATGATACTTATTGAACAACTCAGCAGAGGTAGTCTAGGCAGATCTCATGCCTTCGAGGAAACCCTTCCTCTAGTGACCTTTCACCAATCCTCAATAGCCTCTTAGGGCTAGTACTGCCATCGTCAGTTTATTTCTTTAGTGTGTCCAAAACCTCTAAGGTTTTCTCATTAAGGCCCTCAATCCAAAGGGAGACAATTTCAACTTTCATTCTTCCATCAAACTCAATCATTCTTATTCTTATTCACAACTTCATAAGCTTTTCAGAACTCTCATGGTTCTTCCCATACATTCACTTTTCTCGTGAATGAAATAACTCAGAGTCACCTTCCTCATGACTTCTATCGCCCTAACTCATCAGCACTAGCATTTATAACCACAGTGACTTAGAGAATTCTGGCAGCTCCTCTTCGAGCTTGCTTAACCAACAGGTTTTCTCATTTTCATTTAAAGTTCTCACGACCCATTCAGCTCTTGGGTCTTGTACGATTTACAGATCGAGCCATATTTTCTTTTGGTACTCATACTCCAATCACCCATCTTTACTCAATTCTCATGATCCTTCTTAGTTTTTGGATTTTCTCATATCTTACATACTCAAGCCCAATGCTCTTCTATGACCACACCTTGGTCATTCAACCTCAATAAATTCTCATGTTACTTGAGTCACTATGATTCCCTCCAGGAATCCAAGACTCAAGTCATCTACTCAAGTCCATCAATCTCAAGCTGTTCATCTCAATATCTTTCACCATCAACCAGTCCTCTAATGGTTCTTGGGCAATTCTCAATTAATTGCCAATTATTCAAGGATCCCAAATCATCCTTGATCAGCAATCATTCCTCAAGCCAGCCTCAACGAGGCAACTTCTCAACTAACAGCCATTACTAGGCTAGCCTCAACTAGACAACTAACAAACAAGCACTCAAGACAGCAACTCATTGAGTCAATAGCTCATACTCTAGGCCTAAAGGCATCGACACTCTAGCATAGTCACAATAGACTATCTCATCTCAACATGTCTCGGTTCCACGGGTATAAACCCCTTACGTCATCTAACCTCCGAGCCATACCTTGGCCAAGCCAATCACATGAGGCTAATCATAACATGCCTAACAGGCCCATCACAAGCATCACTTTTATTTTTTCAAGGGCATCCACTGTCAAGCACGAAGCTTTTAACCATGCCACTCACAGGCGCCATTATACATGTCATGCCACTTTCAATCATCCTTGATGAGAATCAATCCCGTGCCGCACATCCCTTATCCACAATCGGACTCAACCTGATACCTAAGCTTCCCCTTTCAAGTTATGACTTGGGTCATTCCTGCCTCTTGCCATCTTAGAAGTCTGCCAGGAGCCGCTCCTTGTTCGGACCTCTTTGTCCCGACAATCACTCCCCGTCCTCATCAGACATGGCCGTTGCAGGTTATCCCAAGTCATCATCTATGGAGAAAGCCCCGTTCCACATGTCCCATACCATATTTCATTACAGTTTATAGGTATCCCATCAACTCGTCCCATACCAAACGACGATTTATTAAGTCCAACAACGATAAGTCACTGCATGCACCCTCATCGACTTTCGTTTCAAGCCATAAACATAAGCAAAGCATACCGTCCTCATCACTTGTCCTGTCAAAACCGCCTTCAGATCAATTCCTATCCATTCAAGAGTTCTAATTCCACTAATGACCGTCATATCTCACAGATCACTTGCCTATATTCCACTATATATCTCAAGTCCAGTCAACATTCAAATCAAATCCCTATGCATCTGATCACAACTGATCTTCAATTCATATACTCCTTGTATTTATCACAACTCATATCATCCAACGTTGTTAATAACAATCGATAACTAAAACCATCAAGATATCACGTAGTTCAAGCCTGAATCCACCCATACTAGCTGTCTCTTTATAACTCGTACTCCTCGAGTTGGGGTCATTGATAAACCAAGATCACAATCATACACTTCAATTGACCCTTCCTTCATAATTTATTCTCTAGCAACCTCAAATTCAGGCTCATGACTCCTCATTCATAAGCAATTTTCTACTATCCTCAAGCACGATTACTACCTCAAAATCCATGCTTATGACTCTTTAATCCTAGCTTGCTTCCACTTAAACCTTAATCACCACATAACTCAAAGTCAGCCATTAAAGTCAACCCTAGGACCATTAAAGTGTACACAAGTTCAAGCCTACCATCCTCAAGATTCAATGATCATTGCTTAGTCCTATAGGCCTCAATATCTAATTGTCCCCAAGTTATCACTCCTTATCAATCCAAACCTCAACCGCATTGGATCGAGCTGACCTTGCTCTGATACCAAACAAACGGGGATGTTACGCCCCGAACCCGGAGAGCGCGCGAACATCCCACCAAGCCGTTCCTTAATCAAAAACTCCAGGATCCAATGGCCAATATTCTAAGCACTGAAAGAAACATGCGTGCGGAAGCGATGCCAACTCCAATCATCTTAATACAACAACACCCGATGACTTAGGACACAAGGGTAAACCAAGTTCCATTAACCAATTACTAAAAGATCAATTCCTAATTCACCAATCGAAAGGATAATCCCTAATATCACAAAATGTAAATCCATAACTTGGAACCCTCTTTAGTATAGTTGATCAACTATGCCTTCAAATGCCAATCCTTGGCAAGTTCGCGCTTCCTTCGCTTGGAACCTGAAAAATTAAGCCCCTACTGGGGTGACCCTAACCCTAGGTTAGGCTGATCGTCCACTCAGGCAGTCATCTTTCTCGATATTTCAAACTCATAATCATACAGGCATACCTAGCGCAAATCGATAAAACAACAACATGCAGATGACCGACATGCAATGATGACCTCATTTCACACTCAGATGATCATGCACATTCGGCCTGCCACTTCACCACATCCACCAATCTCCGCCTGCCTCAATCTCTAGCCCGCGATTAAATCGCATCAGGGTCGATCCACGTAAACACATCAGACCGTCATCGGCAACCCGCGTAAACGCATCAGGTTCCAATGAATCTCCAAGCTAATATCACCATCTCATAATTTCGTCCCGTGAATAGTTCACATCAGGACCGTGGCCAACTCAACCCCACGATCTCGTCGCATCAGGACGCCACATGACATCAACTCCACCCCGCGATCTCGTCGCATCAGGTTATACATCTCCTGCCCCACGTCTCATACACCTCAGGGCCTCTCCGTCCAGCGAGTAATTTGCATCAGGACCGTGGCTATCTCAACCTCGCGATTTCATCGCATTAGGGTACCACACAATATCAACTCCACCCCACAATCTCGTCGCATCATGGCATCCATCTACCGCCCCGCGTCTCATACTCCTTAGGGCATCGCCATGACGTGCTCATGCCATGATTCACTATTCAATGCTCAAATAGAACAACAAGTGCATCTCATGCACAATTTGAAAATTCATGGCATGTAAGACAATCAATGACATTCGACATGGCACACAATTTAAACACAACAATATCACACATGACTTTCTATAATCACTTAGGGCATTTTAAAAGCTACCCCTTTGGAATATCCTCCTAAATCGATCAAATTAAACCTTGACTCACCCAATCGAGTCCAATCTTCCTAGCATAAGGTTAGAAATTCCCTTACCTTGCGTTTGATACCACAATTTCCTCCTCTTGGGTCCTCAAAGTTTCGGCCCCTAATGATCCACAATCGGACTTGTCACGCAACCTAATAAAATCCAACCAATTCCATAAATTTTCAAGTCTAATTCAACCATCCATGAATCCTAATCCTCCATAGCATAATCCTCAATATCTTAACATGTTCTAATCACCAATTTGAGACTCAAAATCCAAAACCAACAGCCCTCCATGGTTAGGTCATGCACAGAACCAAACTGGTTCCTCACGGTTCTATGCATGTCTTGAGCTACCAGCCCTAATTTAACTCCAAATCCAACATCTAACCCTTATCCTACCTCTTAAATGTCTACCTAAGGGTTTGGAAGGCTCATCGAAGATTTGAAGTCGATTGGTCGTCGGAAATTCGTCAGATGTCGTCGGTTCCTCCAAAGTCAGAATCCGACAATTTCTATGCAAGGTTTACTAAACCAGTTCATGGTCAAAACTTCATCAAATTGAGCCCAAATTTTTACCACAGATTCATCTACATGTCTACTAGGTCTCCACAAAATTTGACCTCAAAATTCTAACAATTCGGCCTTCAAAAGGGTCAGAAACAGGACATACCTCAGGTTGAGTAAGTTTCCGTCGACTTCCGGGAAAATGCTTGACCGGAGCTCCTCGGTGGTCCAAATGCCTCGCTTCCACTTCGAAGACATCGGCAAGACATAGATCTAGGTTGGTGTGGCCGGCCGGGGTCCAGCTGGTGTTCGGAGGTGATCGGCGATGGCGCCGAACAGAGAGGTCAGTACTTGTCGGCGATCGGCAGATACAAGAAGAAGGAAGATGATGGCTTCGGTGGTTCTAGGGGAGAGAATGGCCGAATGAGTGAGGTGAGGAGAGAGAAAATTAGCTATATACCAAGGCTTGGTCAAAGGTTGAATGGTAGGTTTGGCATAGTTGACTTGACTACTCTTTAAAGCATCAATTGACACTTGTCCCTCAAGTAAATCATGCAAGATCCAATGGCCCATAATCCTTCTTGATTTTCGGCAGCCTTGAGGAGTTTAATGTCCATAATGCCCTTCTTCAATTGCATGGTAAAGTCCTAAGCTTGAGAGGCAAAAAGGTAATTTTACCCCGACATTCAAACGTCATTTTTCTCATTCCAGAATTCTTCGATAGGGCGACGGCCAATTCAAATAACGTTGGAATTCTTGATTTTCCATTTTCAATCTTTCAAGAATCGTTTCTGATAGTTTTCTCTATCAAACGTGGTTCCAGCCTATCCCGAACCGACGGGCGGCTTTTGCAGACATTACGCATATCAACCCCGTGATTCATATCACGTTTAGGGCTCGTCAATTCGGGGCGGCTTTGGTTCTCATGTAATTGTAAGGGTCTATCACTAGTTCCCCGACAATCCTTATGGCCAAAGCGTTGTTTCCTATCTGAGTTCCCTAGGTCCATGTACCTCGTCTCGAGTTAGCCTTTCCCTTTTGGTCAGTCTGCTCGAATTGATCAGATTCGAGCGAAATACGACTGAAATACATCTCTAGATATACACTTCTCATTAATGAGCCTGAAATTGACTGGAAATCAGAATGTCCCAGTAACGTTATGGTAGAGCATATTACTACATATGCTATGATTGATGATCCACCAACTAAAGGTCTACGCTCTTGTCTATTTGAACGACATGTCATTAATATGGGCTTAGAGGCATTGTGGAATGCCATTGTTTAGTGCTAGCTTTCTAGTTTTTGCTCTAATAAAGTTTACAGTATTATGTTACTTGTAGTAACGGTTTTATATGCATTGACTTTTTACCTTTTTTGAAGCATTTATGAATGTGATATTATTATTAAATGCATATCTGTTGAAAATCTCAAGGAATTATATAAACCTTGAGTGATGGCTGAGGAATTATTTCAGCCAAAAGTATATGTATTGTTACACATAAAATATAGTTAACTATAAAGGTAAAACATATGTTGGTTCATTAGAATCATAATGATATTTTCTTGTGATACATCAGGTTTCGTGGCATGTAAAGTAAGAAAATGTTGACGGACAAGTAGGATAACATATAAGGTGTCTCCATTATTTGAGATGTTATCTGTTTGCCGCATTATCATATTAAATCCATATTAGTAAAGTTAAGAGCATCTGTGACCATGGATGACTCTATGTCTTTTGAGGCAGTTGCTAGCATGATTCATTGCTTAAGACTTTATGGGATTGAATTGACTATTAGAAATTATATTTATAACAATATAAAGATGCATATATACAATACACTTTCAATTAATTTAGCCCAAGTAGGAGAATGTTAGAATATATATTTTAATATTCAATGTGGGCCTTATTAATTATTATTATAAATATTAATGGGTTTAATAAAGAAAGATATATTCAGTTTTCTATTTGGTCTAATATGATGGTGGATAGTGTGGGCCGGGATAAACCTTATCTTTAGTGAGGAGATATGTTTCAATCTATATAAATAGAGCTCAAGTCCGTTTTCTAAACACTAATGTTCACATAACCTCACATCAAGAGTCGTCAAAAGCGATACGTGAGGGATCATCTCATTGAAACCAGTGATAAAGGGGCTCATAGAGGAGAAGCTCTTGGCCATTGGATCGTCGCAATTCCTCATCAAGAACGATGAACCCAAAACGATACGCGTTAATTCTTTAACTCTATGGATTAGTAATTCGTGTATCTATACGTGTTAATCTTGGGTCGCTGCATACAGATTAAATTTGCAGCTTACACCATCCATGTGCCTTACATGCATAGTACATGTACTATGCATGTGATATACACATTTTCTAGAAGGGTTGTTGACTAAAGTTTAAAAGGAAATTTCCTTCTAAAATTCCTGATTCAGATTTGGACCTGGATTAGGATTTCCAATATGTATCTTTTGCAATAGACTCATATTCGGCCAAGAAGGGAACTCGGCAAAGAAGGGACAGGGTCAAGCCAAAAAAACACTCGGCCAGGCTAAGGAGACCGCAACTTCTCGAAATTGTCAAGCGATCATTAATCACCGTTGAATTGTGCTCAAACATTGTGCTCAAACATTGAGGAGAGTACGATTAGACGCTTCTTAAGGGTTGTATGAAAACATTTGGAAATAGGTCTTTGAAAGCAAAAACCAAATAGGTCAGATTGCTCGGACAGAATGGGGGAGCCCAACATGCAGTGCAAAAACATTAGTTCCCGGTCGTTCTTGGTCGGAATGCGCCGAAATTTTAAAGAGATCCCCACATTTGGCTCTCGATCTGACCAAAGGAAGTGAGCATCAAAGATTTGGACATTCACCTCTTATGCTTGTTTCGTCACTGTTTTAACACTCTTCATGGTCAGCTTTTGCTCTTCGAAAACACATAGACTTTTGCAAGTCGTACTAATCGTTTCTTCATTTGATTCAAGTATTCATCCCCTTTAGACCTGTTTTCAACCCAGATCATGAAAGTGGAACGAGATGTTGTCAAAGGTGATTTTCTTCGTTTGAACACATTCGAATTAGAGTTAGAATCCTCTGCTTGTGATTTGTCTTTTTGGTTTCCTTTTAGTATATTTTGGATCGTTGTCCTAACTTGCACGGCATTTTATCACAATTGCCTTGTCATCACACGTTTGGATGCGGATGTTTGATTGATGCAGTTAGTTCATAAAATTTGACTCTAGCTTAGCTTTGCATCTTTTTTATTCGAGTTAGCATTCATTGATTTTGTTAGCAGCTTGTGTAGAGTCGTTCCCAGGCCATCCGGGCTCATCTGGGGGACCACTTCAAGCACAGGATAGGACAGGGTGCCTACTGTTCAGACCGAGAGTGGTCTAAACAGTGGTTGTCCAGCCCAAGTCGGTCTCTTTGGGCTTTTCCGATGCAGTCCTCGGAATATTTACTGTTGGGAAATTTCGTCAAATGGGATGAACTATAGAATCAGACTTTGAGACATGTAATCACTCTCTTTAAGGATTTATTCGCCCCATAATGTTGCTAATGGTTTCAGGCAAATTTCCTCCAAGATACAACAAAGTCTCGATGAGAATAGCAGATAGCAATTCTGATATTTCTCCTGGCTCTCTCTGGGAAACAATTGGAAGAGTGGTTGTATTTCTCTTGTTTTGAAAGAATGAAAATTGAGAGAAAAAGTGAAGATAATTTTGAAAATAAACAGAACACTAGAATATATAATGAGAACGAACACACCTTTTCGCGTCCAAAAAATAGTTAATTCTCATGCAACTCTTTGTATCCAAACAGTTTATTCAATCATACATTTTCATGTATTAATCGGTAGTTATTTTCGAAGAGACACAAACATTCAAAAGGTTGTAAGAGTGCCTTAGAAAGTAACCGTTGATTGAATTGACGTAACCTTTCAAAGGTCATCAGAATCCTTCGTGAGCAGTTGCACTGTTTCACTAGAAAATAATGGTAATTGTTGATTTGTGCCAAATTTAGTCCACATGCGCACTCACATCCTTTCGATGTGGGACAAGACACCTCTTAGTTTGTTTTTACAAACAAACTACCAACAATCCCCCATTTTGTTTGTAAAAACAAAATGACAAAACAAAAATTCTTAGAAAATTATAGCCAACATTTCCATGAGACTAATATGCATACATAAAGGCATCTTTCGAGTTAAACCTTTATTTAGTGCAAGTATCTCAAAATTCTATCAAAATTACAAGTAGCTTGGCTTTAAACTTGTTACTCTATGTAATAGAATCGGACATACTGAACATATGCTAAGCCGTTGTTTCAGTGAGAAGTTCATTTTTACTCAACACTATTATGGCCTTGTGCTTGTACCTGTTTCATGAGCTATCTAGAAAGCAACTCTAAATTTCGTATGAAGCGGCACCACTTCTAAGCCCATATAGGTGAAGTATTTTCACGTGTTTCTGTTACTAATGAACACATTACTAAATCATATTACACTTCCTTAAGAGTATAACCGAACCTCTAAACGTAACAGACGATACTGACTTTTCATGTCCGGGCTAGTGTCAACATCAAACAATCACTATCAGTAACTTATTTTTACCCATTAAACCTTATAACTAGTGATGTGCTAGTATCAGGTCGGGTTACCATTATTGGCGATTTTAAGTAAAGGGTTTCGGCCCATTTTCTTATAAAGTCACCTTTACTACATCTCTTGGTAAAGCCTTTGTAAAGATATCAACCAAATTTTTTTCTTGACCTCAAATAGACAATTGTTATGGTACCCTCTTGAATCAATTGTCTCACGCACTTTTATGCCCTAGGCTAATAAGTCTAGGTTTGTATGTAAAAACAAACTAAGAGGTGTCTTGTCCCACATCGAAAGGATGTGAGTGCGCACGTGGACTAAATTTGTCACAAATCAACAATTACCATTATTTTCTAGTGAAACAGTGCGACTGTTCATGAAGGATTCTAATGACCTTTAAAAGGTTGCGTCTATTCAATCAACGGTTACTTTCTAAGGCACTCTTACAACCTTTCAAATGTTTGCATCTCTTCGAAAATAACTACCGATTCATACATGAAAAGGTATGATTGAATAAACTGTTTGGACACGAAGAGTTATATGAGAATTAACTACTTTTCGGACGCGAAAAGGTGTGTTCGTTCTCATTATATATTCTAGTGTTCTGTTCATTTTCAGAATTATCTTCATTTTTTCTCGCAATTTTCGTTCTTTCAAAACAAGAGAAATACAACCACTCTTCCAATTGTTTCCTAGAGAGATCCTGGAGAAATATCAGAATTGCTATCTGTTATTCTCATCGAGACTTTGTTGTATCCTGGAGGAAATTTGTCATAAAACATTAGCAATGTTATGGGGCAAATAAATCCTTAAAGCGAGTGATTACATGCCTCAAAGTCTGATTCTATTGTTCATCCCATTTGACGAAATTTCTCAACAATTTTAAGGATTTATTTATGCAATAATGGAGTCAGACTTTGATTATGGAATCTCCATGAATTAGACATGGCGATGGTTCACTGAGTGTCGCTGGTGATGGCAAATGAGAAGATTTCACAAGAAGAAAGTGGGCATGCTCTGCTTGATGGGAGCGATAGTTTTCACATGGCTAATATATGTGTGTAGTGGCAAAGAAATAGGGAATTTCTCGTAGCAACTCCATTGTGGAAGAGAGAGGGGTAATTAGAATCATGGGACCGATGCCGAGTTTCCATAAAGAAGTGGACACTACAATCAAATAAACCCAAAGAAAATCAAAGACAAATCCAGGTTCATTTCGGACTGTAAATTTCGCTTTGATACTTGGTCAATGATGAAATTCCCATTTATTGCTAAGAGAGTGATTAAAATTGAATCATTAATGCTATTGTTGTTATTTAATAACGAACATTTGGAGAAGGGGTTCTTGAAATTTCAACAAACTTAGTTTCGTCTGATAAAAATTATATTTGATTGCATATTAGGATTCATCTCGTTGATACGAGAACAATGAGTGGTCGTATTCATTCAAGGGACGCTAGAAGCCACCACACGCGGCTACACGTGCCTCGGCGGTGGTGGCACGCGACGATCACCGACGAACGCTTCTATTTAGGCCTATTTTGTGTGCTATTGTTTGGTGAATTTTAGTTTTGAATACATAATCTAATAGGGTTCATTGAGACAAGAATTTTGAATGGTTGATGGTCGCCGGAAGCAGCCGAACAGCGGCGCACGGGCTTACACACCCCGACAACGAGATTGGACATGAAGGATATGCGTAAGATGTAGACTGAGTCAATGGCTATTACGCATAATTATATGTGCTCTCATACTTACTAAGCATATTATTAAAATATCATTTTCACTATATATTGGAAATGTAGAAAACCAAAGTTTTCTTATCTTATAGTGTGGGGGTATTTGGCATTCTACAGAGTACTCATCCTTTGAAGGATGTAATTTGATTTTAAAGTTATCAAAAGTGTATTGCTTGGATACAGTGAAAAATAGTAAAAATTATGTGTTTCTTGATATTCACTAAAAGACAACTTTTAGCACTTAATTATAGACATGGATTAGTCCATGGTATCTTCGTACTCTTAATTTGCTATCTAAGATAAAAAAAAAGGGGGGGAGAATGGTGGAAAGTCTCGAAAATAAAGAGAGATAATTCTCGTAAAAGTTTTTGAATGATGGTTTGTTTATCTTTGAAACTGATATTACCTGAATCATTGTGATTGAGAAGTATCTACCTTTCGTATTGAATATGAAATATTTTGGTAATGTAGATACTATCTTATGAATTGAAGTTTTAAAAAAACATAGTGGGGGTTACTCTTTAAGTCAAAATGATTACATTGAAAATATGTTAAATAGATTTATGCATCTTGGCTTCAGAGAAATGAGTACTCCATTTGATTCAAGTATGAAATTAAATTATAATTCTGGTAAAGCAATAACACAACTTAAATATGTGAGTTCTATAAGATCTTGAATGTATACAATGCATTGTACTAGACCTGAGATTACATTTTTCATATGTCAGTTGAGTAGATATAATAGTAATCCAAATATAAAACATAGTAATGTCATCACAAAATTTTAATTAAGAGAACTAAAAGATTTATGATTGTTCTATAATAATTATCCGGATGTATTAGAAAGGATACACCGATGTTTTTGGATTTCTATTGTGAGAGAAAAAATTCTATTTCTGGATGAATTTTCACATTGGGTGAATGTGTTGTATCTTGGGTGAGTAAGAAATAAACATGCATAACTGCATAACTCACTAAACGATAGAATAAGAATTCATTGCTTTAGTGGCAATTAAAAAAAAAAAGCCAAGTGGATTAGAAATTTACTGTTAGACATTAAATTATTGCCTAGTCCTATACCTCCTATTTTTGTTAATTGTGACAATCAGGCTACTTTGACAAGATACCATAGTGGCACTTATAATGAAATGTCTAGACTTATTAGCCTAAGGTACAAGTGCGTGAGACAATTTATTCAAGAGGGTACCATAATAATTGTCTATTTGAGGTCAAGCAAAAATTTGGTTGATATCTTTACAAAGGCTTTACCAAGAGATGTGGTAAATGTGACTTTTTAAGAAAATGGGCCGAAACCCTTTACTTAAAATCACTAGTAATGGTAACCCGACCTGATACTAGCACACCACTAGTTATAAGATTTAATGGGTAAAAACAAGTTACTGACAGTGATTGTTTGATGCTGACACTAATCCGGATATGAGAAGTTAGTATCGTCTATTACGTTTAGAGGTTGAGTTATACTCTTAATGAAGTATAATATGATTTAGTAACATGTTTATTAGTAATAGAAACACGTGATAATACTTCACCTATATGAGCTTAGAAGTGGCGTCGCTTCTTACGAAAGTTAGGGTTGCTTTCTAGATAGCTCATGAAACAGGTACAAGCACAAGGCCATAATAATGCTGAGTAAATCTGAACTTCTCGTTGAAACAAGAGGTTAATATATGTACAGTATGTCCGATTCTATTACATAGAGTAATAAGTTTAAAGCCAAGCTACTTGTAACTTTGATAGAATTTTAAGATACTTGCACTAAATAAAGGTTTAACTAAAAAGAGACCTTTATGTATGTATATTAGTCTTATGGAAATGTTGGCTGTAATTTTCTAAGAATTTTTGCTTTGTAATTTTGTTTTTACAAACAAAGTGGGGGATTATTGGTAGTTTGTTTGTAAAAATAAACTAAGAGGTGTCTTGTCCCACATAGAAAGAATGTAAGTGCGTACTTGGACTAAATTTGGCACAAATCAACAATTACCATTATTTTTTAGTGAAACAGTGCGACTGTTCACGAAGGATTCTGACGAACTTTGAAAGGTTGCGTCTAATTAATCAATGGTTATTTTCTAAGGAACTTTTACAACCTTTTGAATGTTTGCATCTCTTCGAAAATAACTAACGATTCATACATAAAAATGTATGATTGAATAAACTGTTTGGACATGAAGAGTTGCATGAGAATTAACTACTTTTCGGAAGCGAAAATGTGTGTTCGTTCTCATTATTTATTCTAGTGTTCTTGTCATTTTCAAAATTATCTTCACTTCTTCTCTAAACTTTCATTCTTTGAACAAAAGAGAAATACAGCCTTTGTTTCCATTTGTTTTCTAAAGAGGTGCCGGAGAAATATCAGAATTGCTATCTGTTATTCTCACCAAGACTTTGTTGGATCATGGAGGAAATTTTCCAGAAACCATTAGCAAAGTCGTGGGGCAAATAAATCCTCAAAGAGAGTGATTACATGCCTCAAAGTCTGATTCTATTATTCATCCCATTTGACGAAATTTCCCAACATTTACTATCCATACCATGCTTATTTATTCGTTTTTAGCTTTACATAACATGTTTTGTTCATGTAGGAGTTCGTTTCTCCTCAAATTCTAGCATGTATTAAATCGAGATATTCACGTGTTTGGATATTTCCTATCTCGTTTTCGCCTACACGAGGAAGTAGAGAAATCGATTAAGTGATGTTATCTTTTCTTAGTTGCATTATCAAGTATTGAGGTTTAGTTTCTCATGCATATTTAAATATAGCTTTATTTTGATCAGGCATTTTTAGACAACTCCATTGCAAAAAATAAAAAGGTTAAAGAACGTTTAGATTGTGTACATCGATTCTTGCACTACATGATAGGTTTAGATTGATTTCATCGCTAGCTTTATCATGTTGCATGCAGAATTTAGTTCTCCACATATTAGTTAAGCAATTTTATTTTATTAGATTATGTCGCATTTACCTTTATGGATAACTCATGAGGATATTGTCTGAACTAGGGGTGAGGAAACTGGACCGGACCGATCGGGTTGGTCTGGTCCTTGAGGGGGGCGGTTCAGTCTCCGGTCCCAATAAATGGGACCGATGACTGGATGGTTCAATCTCTGGTTCTATAATGGATGGGACTTGACCAGATTGACCTAGAGTATACACACAAAACCTAGAAAAAATATAAATTTTTGAAGAACTAATTAGCCTAATTTTCTCATCTTCCGCTTGATGATCACTCTTGTCTAGATCGATACACGCAATGTAACCTCCGATCGTGTTTATCTATACGTAGTCTTCGATCATGTTTTATCTTGACTCAATCTGTATTTTGTCTTGACCATATTATGCAAACGCATCGTTTACACTTGGATTCAGTGAAGTACAAGTGTAATCTCACTTTGGGTTTGATTCTTTCCTCAAGGAGAATGATGCGGGAGCATAATCTTGTTTTAGTTATTTTATGTGTTTCTCTTTCTAATTTAGTCTTTTCTCATTATTTTAGAATTATAAGTACTTATATGATGGTTGTACAATAGTCATGTGTATGTTTATTAGGTTGGATTATTGAGATTGTAAGTTGTTAGTTTAGATCAAAGGGTTAGATTTCTACAAGCAACCGGTGTTAGTGGTCCCACTAAGACCTGATCCATCAGTCTCGGGCTTGTCCCAAAAAATTGGGGACCGGGACTACCGATCTGGTCTCCGGTTCCATATCGGGACCGGGCCGGGCCAAATCATGCGCACACCCCTAGTCCGAATATTATCACAAAGCTTTGTTAAACTTTGCCCAGCTATGGCTTACTTTTACTATTCAGTTCTTTCTTTATGTTAACTTTTGTTATTGATTATTTGGTTCTTGGGAACTTGGGCATCAAATATAGTCTACATGTTTGGGGATGAAAGTCGGAAAGAATTATATAAAATAGTGTTTCAGCAAAGGGGAAAAGGAAACGGTAATTAGATATGTTTGTCTCTTCGGCGGCATGAGGTTCTCTGTCCAGATATTGTGGCAAAAATTTATCTTTGATATAATTAGTGGGTGGGCGTGGGAAAGCATATCTCATATGGTTTCATATGATAAGTCTGGCTGCATTCTCTCGGTCCACGCAAGCCTTTCTTTTTCCCAGATTAGCTTTATTCCTTTGAGAAAAGACAGACAGAGTTCATGAGTTAAAAAAGGACAAGGAGCAAGCGGCATATAGAGAGACAAGTTGATTGATTCTCCTATAATGTCCTAATAGATACCCCTCCTTTCCCTCCTAACAAGCTTATAGTTGCATTCTTATTATTCCTTCCCAACATTATCGTTCATAAACGATGGTAACCTTAACAAATCCTGTACCAACTACCTGAGAATCTCTCAATAGGTGAAGCTAGGATTATGGGGCTTGGGAACCAGGTACAGATCCCGCTTCCTCCTCTGAGTCATACCCAGAGATTCGCTCATGTCCAGCTCTTCACCCTTCATTCCTTCAGGGAGCTCCCAGTCAAAGTGGCACAGCAACATTACAAGTGAAAGCTCTACATTGGCAAACTCAAAGTTGATCCCTGGCTATATCCTCCTTCCAGGACCGAATGGCAGGTCCTCAAAGCTAGTCCCATGGTAATCCACTGGGCTGTCCTTGAACCTCTCCGGGTAAAAACCCTCGGGATCGTTCTAGTACTTGGTGTCTCTCCCGATCGCCCATGCATTCACGAGCACTTTGGCCCTGACAGGGGTCGCGTACCTGTGACGCCCTGGAAATTCGCCATTTGAAAATCGATAAATTTTTTTAAAAATGGGGAATGAAATTGAATTTCAGTCAATATAAAAATTTGGACCGTAAAGAATTAAGAGACGAATTTTGGATAATTCCCGAAATAGTCAGTCAATTAGATTAGGCTTCGTAATTCTGAAGCGTTGCGAATTAGGATTGAAATCCTCGTGCCAAGCCTAGCCTATGAAATCACCAAATTTACCCTTCGTCAGTCAAACCAAATTTCGTTCAATCCTGCATTATCGATTTACCATTTTGCTCCCCAATAATGCACTACAAGACAATAAAATTTAAATCCTAGTGGACCCCACCCTTGGTCAAATCCCCCAACCACTAGTCAACCCCCAACCACCATTCTTCTCTCTCTCTTACATCTACCCTCTCTCTTTCTCACGTATCTCTCTCTCTCTCTGTCTTTCCTCCCCCGCCGTGGACACCCTTCCCCACCGAGACCTCTCTTCGTCCTCCCTTCTTCTCGGGGTTTTGTTGTCGACCACCACCCCAACTCATCTCACCGCCTTGCTGCCGTCACACCACCACTAGCTCTACCACCGCAAGCCCCTAGTGAGCTCAGAACAGCCCCGAACGCCGCCTACTCTGTTTTCGGGTTCAATGGGCATTTGGGGCCTCGGCGGCTCTTGCGCCACCACCGGCCGCCATCAGCCATTGTCCCTCCATCCTCTACCTCCCCCTTGGCCTCCTCCCTCCGTTTGTCGCCGCTCAGAACCTCCATGGAGGCCTCTGCCAGCCCAAAACCCTATCGCGTGCCCTGTTTTCGGGCTAAAGAGTTTCAGCCGTCCTCCGGCCGTCTCCAACGCCTCCCGCCGGTCGCCGACCACCACAAACAACCCCCTCCAGCCCCTCACCGAAGCTCATGGCCATTAATGGCCGTTAGACACCGAGAGAGCCCGTAACAACCTCCCAAACACCTTCCATTGTTTTCGCCGAAAATTTGCCCAGTTCTGTCCGGCCCCCATTCGCCGCTCCTAGCAGGTCCTAAAGTTCATCCTTGACCTGTTGGTGAGCCCCCTAGCCCTTCGCGGCCTTGCCTCGATCTTTGAGGCCAAGATCCACACCAAGCAGTCCAATTTCCCCTGTTTATGAGGCAGACAGGTTCTGTTTTGTCCTTAGCCGCCGGTCGCCGGAGCTCTGGCGCTGCCGCCGACCTCTTGTCGGACCTACACAACACATACTAGCCGATGAAGGGTGTTTTAGCCGCTTGAATAACCGAGAGACCCGAGTTATTCGAAGAAAATTCAAGAACCGTCGTCGCCACCGTCTCACCGACGCCGTGGCATTGTGGTCACTGCCTGAGCTTGATTAGGAGTGAGTTAACCCCTAATCCTTAGTTATGGTGCTAATTACGCTTAGGATTAGTTAATTAGCCGATTCGAGAATTTAATTAGAATAATCGTGGTCGGTTTAGATAGAAATCGGGTTTAGGGTAAATGGCCACGATTAATTAAGTTAGTCGATTTAGTTAGGTTGTATGTAGCTAGTTAGTTGTTAGATTCGATTGATTGACTGGTTGGGCATTGATTGCAGTAGTTTGATCGCGAGCGAGCGTTAGTTTAGAATCGAGCGATCTATCGATAATTTAATGAAATTGGGATTAATCAAAGCCATTTGATTAATTGAATTGGTTAATCGATCGTGTTTTGATCGTTTGACTGACTGCAGTTGATTGATTATGTTGTGACATGATTGAATTTCCGAATATTTCATCGTCCGTGTCGGGCGCAAGCCTAGTGGTGAGGTTGTGCACTCATATGACCCGTGTGAACTCAAACTGCATAATTTAGCATGAAAACGGCCTTGAGCCGAGTCTTTGAGCACATTTGTATGACCATCCGGCCTAAATCAAAGATGACAAAATTGATTGATTGTCAGGTGTCATGTGTGGTCATATGATGGGATGATGAGATTCCTGACAAGTTTGTACCGTGACGATCGGGAAAATATGACTTGTCGGAAGCACGTCATTTTGTGATGTCAGTTTGATGGATGCCGGTCGCAGCTTGTGACTGACCAAATCCCTGTAAGGGATTCCTAGTAGCTCTATGCCGTGACGATCGAAATCACACGGACTATTGAAAGCAGTTGCTGGAAGTAAGGGACAATGCCTGCGTTGTCAGAAGAGTACCAATTGACTAGTGTACTAGGCACCAACTGACTAATGTACCAGGCTAACATGCCCTAGGCTAACATGCCCTATCTCATTAATGAAATGGACTACGTGTGACCTCATGTATGTCGTTTGATGTGATGCTTGTCTTGATTGGGCTGTTTGACTGTCATGTCGTGTCCGCATCGCATTATGTGTGGCTTCCTAGAGGGTTAGTTGGATGTGGTTGGATATCTATTTTGGTTGACATGCCATATCTATTTGTTAGGATATCCTGGGTGAATCAACGTCCTAGCTGAGCTTAGGCATTGACTTCACTGAGATTTATTTCTCACCCCGTCGTGGGATAACTTTTTCAGGTCACAAGTGACGGAGCTTTGCAGACGTCGAGGTGTGACTTTTTGGAGTAACCTTTTAGAGTAGATATGGAGTACACCCTACCGACCATTGTTTCTTTTGAGATCCTTGTGACATTTCGAATTCCGACCCTCTCGAAGCTATTGAATGGAAGGATATCGATCGATGTATTTCATTTGTAACTCGCTCGGAGTTGGCCACTCTTGAGTTAACTGACCAAAAGGGAAAGACTGACGCGGAGTCGTGTACATGGACCGAGGGCATTTGAAAGAGAAATGGCACTTTGACCATAAGGATTGTCGAGGAATATTTCGAGCCAGCAAAGATCGATCTAAGAACGATCATGGAATGTCTTGCTAGCGTTATATGTTGGGACGCGGGTGATTCCGCTTAACCAATGTGTAATTTGCGAGAATTTCCTAAATCGAATTTCGATGATCAGGATCGAAGGAACGAACGATAAACCCTCGCAATTACACGACAATCAAAGTCATCACGACTTAAGAAAATCCCAAGGTCGATACGCGTAGCTCCTGCAAAAGTCGTCCGTCAGTTTGAGATAAACTAGAATTAGAGTTCACGAGAGTTCGAAATGAAATTGGATCTCAACATTTGGGTATTGGACATTAAGGAATTCCAATATTTGAATTGAGATGGACATCTCCTCATTAAGGGTGGTTCATACTGGAAAAATGAAATTTTGGAAGAAAAGTGTCAAATGACCATTTTGCCCCTCAACCTTTGGCTTTGCCTTAAGAAGTTTAGAAGGTCATTTTGGTCATTTTCCTTCTTCTATATGCTGCCGAAAATTGGATGAGGATGAGTCAAAGGGAGTCAAAGTCAATGAAGCAACCAATGGAAGGTTGCCAAATGTCAAGCAATGAGAAGGCCAAGAATTAAATTTCCATTAATTACGCATCTTATCAAATCGACCAAAATAGATTATTGGTGTGTAATAAACTCTTTTTCTCTCCATTTTGGCTAGCCACCTTCATCCTCACCATCTTCTTCCTCTTCCTCTCTCTCGGCCGAATGGATTTCTCGCGGATAGGGAAAAACTGGCTCACTTTCTTGGTCATAATTTTTTCGTCCGACTTCAGATTGAGGTAAAACCATCGTCATCTTAAAGTGTATCGTCTTTCTGTTCTAGGAAGGTATTATGAGCTTAATTTGGCCTAGCCGTTTGTCCCGTAGGTCTGTTTGAGTAGGCAAAGGTCAGATTCTGACCCGGTTTTGGAGAGGCTGCGTTTTTTAGGGCTTCCGAACTCGAAATGGCTTCAAATTTTCGTTGAGCTCTTCTAAACTCATAGTATAAGAGTTTATCAAGTTGAAATTAAGGTTTTATATAATTTTTAATGGGTGTACATGGCTAGTTTGTGGAGATTTATACCAGCGAATTCTGGCCGTTTAAGGACCGTGGAGGAACCGGCCTGTTCAAAGGTCTTTGAGGTGTTATTTGGTTTCCAAATTTTCAGTGAGCTCTCCTAACATGTAGATTAAGGTTATGGCAAGTTGATTTGATGAAGGATTGAGGCTTAAAGTTGAGTTATGGCTTGATTGAGCAGTTGGAGCCAAAAATCAATTCTATTTTGTGGTGAACCTTATTCTGGTCGGTTCTGTTGGGGGTTGATTAAAGGGTAATTAGACTTCAAATTGACTCGTAATAACTCATAAGACGTGATGTGAGGTCTTAATGGAAAGTATGTGAAGTGGATTGGAATTTCGAAGTGATTTAAGGGTCATTTGAGACATGAAACTCCAAGTTGTATTCCACCTTGTATATGGCTATGTGAACCGAATGCATTGAGGGTGGGAGTGTTATCGTGTATTCAATTGATCGATAAGACGTCTTGAGTTCCCAATTGAATGGCTATTGAGGGATTGGTTTAATGGAAGTGAGAATTCAATAGCTTTTTATCTGAAATTGATGAACTTTTCTAGGTTGACGAGTGATTCTTGGTTAGTCGCATACTTGTGGACCTGAGAAGAATCAAATGGTGTGGAGTTTTGCTAATCAATCGAGGTAAGTGTTTCCTAAACCTTTATTTGAATTCTATAAGACACTACTAGATTGAGTGGTCAAGTGATTTGATTGCTTTATGAAGCCTATGCTTTGAATTGCCTAATTTAATAGTGGATTCCATGGTTTGAATGGCATAGCATGACAATTGGACAGTGATAGGCCTTGATGACATATTTGACTTTGAGCTATGTATTCATGAATTGGCAATGAGCCCTGTTATTGAATTTGGCTATAGTGCCTATAGTATTGAATTGGCTATAATGCCTGTGTGTTATGATTGGGCTATAGTGCCCCAGCGATCGTTGGCCTGTGGCCCCGAAGATTGCGTTGGCTGTAAGTCCATGAAATGATAATTAGCTATAAACCTAGAGGTATCGATTGGCCTATGGCCCCGGTGGTACCAATTGACTAAAAGTCTTGATGATGAAAATATCGATTGGCCTGTGGCCCCAGTGGTATTGAATGGTGGCGAGCTTGAAAGATATTGAGGATACCGATTGGCCTGTAGCCCTAGTGGTATCGAATGGTGGTGATCTTAAATAAAATGAGAATGTCGATTGGCTTGTGGTCCTAGTGTTATCGAATGGCTGTGAGCCTTGAAAGTACTGATTGGCCTATGGCCCTAGTGGTACAAAAACATCAATTGCCCTGTGGCCCCATTGATGTCTGTTGGCAGAAGTGCCAGAGAAGTACGAAAGTGGCGGTGGAAATTGTGATATTTGAGTATCGAATTATATGTTGCTTGTGCAGGTAGCTTAAGACCATGAAGTTAAGTGTGATTAATTGTAATGCTCATCCATGCTTGGCTATTGATATTCCTATTTGTTTGATGCCATGCGCTATTGTTGATTGTGTGCATCTTGGTAGCATTGTGTGTGGTCTGGGAGACTGGTGTTCAAGTCTAGGTTTAGGTGTCACTTGCTAAGATATTGAAATCTCACCCCAATGGGGGCTTAACTTTTTCAGGTCCCAAGCGAAGGACACCCGAACTTGCCATGGGTTGTCATTTCATGAGTTGTTGGCGAAAGTCATAAAGAATCTGAATGAGATCGTAGGAACTGTGTATTTTTTGGAGTTAGTTTTGTAACCGACAGTGATATTGAGGATAAGTGTATACCCTATTGCCCTGAGTCATCTGATTGTGGATTTGTATGGAGCTGTTTAATTGCTTCCATGACTTGTATTATTTTGGAGCTGTCATTAATGGGTCGAGGAATCTTGGGAGATTATTGAAGATCAACGGCCAGGTGGGATGTTCGCGTGCTCGCCGGGTTCGAGGCGTGACTTCCCCGTTTAAGTGGTATCAGAGCAAGGTTAGCTCGATCCATTGTGATTGAGGTTTGGAGTGATAAGGAGTAATGACTTGAGGACAATTAGGTAGTGAGACCTTTAGGATTAAGCATGGATTGCTGAATTTCGGGGATTATAGGCTTGAACTTGTGAGGAACACTAATGGTTCTAGTGTCGATTTAATGGATGATCTTGAGTAATTTCATGACTACGGCTCACAAGAAAGTGAGTAGAGATTGAAGAGTCATAAGCCTGCATTTGAGGTTGCTAGAGAATGCCTTACGAATGAAGGGTCAATTGGAGTATATGATTGTGATCGTGATTTGTCGATGACCCAACTTGGGGAATATGGTTATGAAGAGACGACTGGTATTGGTGTATTCAGGCTTGAATTGCATTGTATCTTGATGTTTTAGTTATCAATTACTATTGACAATCTTGGGTGATATGAGATGAGATGCATACAGAGAAGCGCGGAAGGAGTATTTGGATTAAAGATCAGTTGTGATCGAATGCATGTGGATTTGACTTGAATAGCGACTAGACTTGAGGTATATAGTTGAACATAGGCAATTGATCTGTGAGAGGTGATGGTCCTTGTGGAGCTAGAGGTTTTCTATGGATAAGGCTTGATGTGGAAACGATTGTGGTATGACAAGTGGTGAGAACGAACATGCTGTGCATGTGTTTGTGACATTAAAAGGAAAGTTGATGAGGGTGCATGCATGGACTTATCGCGGTTGGACTTAATAAACTGTTGTTTGGTATGGGACAAATGGATAGGATACCTATAAACTGTTATGAAGCATGGTATGGGACGTGTGAAACGGGGCTTTCTCCGTAGATGTATGACTTGGGACAACCTGCAACGGCTAGGTCTGATGAGGGCGGGGAGTGATCGCCAGGATAGAGAGGTCCGGACAAGGAGCGGCTCCTAGCAAGCTTCTAAGATAGCAAGAGGCAGGAATGACCCAAGTCATAACTCGAAAGGGAAAGTCTAGGTATCGGGTTGAGTCCAATTGTGATTAAGAGATGTATGGCACGAGATTGATTTTCGCAATGAATGTTCGAAAGTTACATGGCATGTGAAATGACGCCTATGAGTGGCATGGTTAAAAGTTTTGTGCTTGGCAGTGGATGCCGTTTGAAAAAGAAACTTGACATTTGTGATTGGCCTATTAGGCAAGTTTTATGCTCATGTGAATGATATGGCCAATGTCTAACTTAGAGATTAGACGACATATGGGGTTTATACCCATTGAATTGATGCCTATTGAGAATGAGATAGCCTGTCGTGTTTGTGAAAGAGTGACAGATGCCTCTAGGCTTAAAGTGTGAGCTATTGACTTAGTGAATTGTTGTTTTGATGCTTGTTTGATAATTGAGTTTGACCTAGTTGAGGCTTGCCTAGTAATGACTGTTAATTGAGAAGTTACCTCGTTGAGACTGGCCTGTTGTGTGGTTGCTACTTAAGGATGATTTGAGATCCTTGAAAAATTGGCAATTAGTTGAGAATTGCCTAAGAACCATTAGAGTGTTGTTTGGGAACCACTGGATGGTTGATGGTGAAAGATAATGAGAGAAGCAGCCTAAGGCTACCGGACTTGAGTAGATGACTTAAGTCTTTGATTCCTGGAGGGAATCATAGTGGTTCAAGAGACATGAAAACCTAATAAGGTTGAACGACCAAGGTACGGTCTCTAAAGGAGCACTTGGGCTCGAGTATGTAAGATATGAGAAGATCCAAGAACTAAGATGGATCATGAAAATTAAGTAAAAATGAGCGGTTGGAATATGAATACTGGAGGAGAATATGGCTCAATTTGCTAATCATGTGAGACCCAAGTGTAATAAGGGGTCGTGAGAACTTTAAATGAAAATGAGAAAATTGATAGGTAGGCAAGCTCGAGGAGGAGTTGCCATGATTGCCCAAGTCACTGTGATGACAGATGCTAGTGCAATTGAATTAAGTGATGGAAGTCACGAGAAATGTAACTCTGAGTTACTTTATTCTAAAGTGAGTGTGTGGAAAGAACCACGAGAGTTTTGAAAGGCTTATGAAACTATTAATAAGGTTGAGATTGACTGAGTTTGCAGGAGGGATGAGAATTGAAGTTGTCTCCCTCTGGATTGGGGATTTTGGCAAGGAAACCTTAGCGGTTTTGGGTACACTAAGGAAAGAAAGTGACCCTGACAGTTTTAGCCTTAAGAGGCTGTTGATAGTTAGTGAAAGGTTACTAGAGGAAGGGTTTCCTTAAAGGCATGATATCTGCCTGGACTACCCCTGTTGAGTTGTTCAACGGAAATTATCTTCCTAGGATTGCTTGAGAGCAAAGGTTGTTTAGATCCTGACACTTTTGCAAGGATCCGAGGACGATCGACCAGTGTGAGACAGAGTTCTCAAGATCGTTTAAACATATGGTAAAGGTGGTCAAGGACCCTTGAATAAGATAAGTAAATCCCTGAGTGGATTAGAGTTTGAAAGCCTTATGGTTAGTTGTTCTTCCCGATTTTGAGGAATAATGTGACTCAGTAAAAGAAGAGAACTCCTGCTCATGGATTACGAGCAAAGAGATGTTCATTACGGAATATGTAACATGCCTACGGGAAATGGTTGATTACCTGGGCATAAGATCCATGGCGAAAAATGGGTAGTCCGTCTCTTTTGTTATGGAAGGAGTCGAGGAAAAATCGGCATGCTAGTTTGCCTGGAATTAATGATTTCCTGAGATCGGTTGATTGAATTGGAACCATGAGAAATGAAATCATGAGTTGTTGTTCTCTAAAGAATAGGGCATTGTTCTTAAAGGTCGATTGGACCACGAAATGGCCTTTGATGAAAAGAAAAGTAAACGGACTTAATAGTCTTGGCCGGTTGTAATTCTAGTAAATGATTTAGTAAGCGAAAAGAGCGGTTAGAGAATACTTGCAGAGTGATTTGAGGTAATCGAATTGAGCATTCGATATGTGAACTGGTGGAGACCAAGGACTAACGGATATTGCCACTTGAGGTGACTAAGTTATGGGAAGGAGAACGTGAAAGCATGGTGGCATTTGAATCCTGGAGTAAAGGTATCGCCTTTGGCGCAAACTCCAAGGTTGACGTCTTATGAAATGGGAAGGACAAGGTAAATTCGAAGTGAGAGAATGCCACGGAAGTGTATAGTTTCTTTCTTAGGGTAAGAGACCCTATTGTAAAAGGAAGAAAAATTTTGAATTGTCTTAGTATTATGGTTGAGCGTCTGTACTGAGAAAGAAGATGCAGAACTTGATGATTCATGGAAGTGAAACCCGAGAAACTGTCTTGTAGACAATATTGAATTCCAGGATGATGTCGATGTTCAGTTGAATGGATGAAATTAAGAAAAGTTCGCATTAGCTGGTCGTGAAACCAAGAGGTTACGACACTAATGCTTTCTAAGGAAAGAGCGACAAAAATGAGCAAAAGTTTGTGTAGTCCAAGTGGGGACTCATGAGAGTAGAGAGCCAAGGTTTGAGCTCTCAAGTGAAAAGTGCGAGGAACAGTGTGAAAGATTCGACACCTGGTAGAAAGAAACTTATGATAATTTGACTGAGTATCCAAGGGATAATTAGATCGATGGTTATCGTCTTGAGAGACGATGATTGAACTTATTTAAGGAGTCATGAGAAATATGAACACGTTTGAGAGTATCCTATGGACTCTAAGGAGATGCTCGTTGTATGCTGAATGTAAAGAGCACGGGCTATGAATCTAATGAGGAAAGATTCATCAGTCGTGAAATTTCTAGGAAATGAAATTCCTGTAAAGCCTTTGAGGATGAGAATAAGTGATGAATCGACTAGAGTCGATGTGAGTTACGAGAATTTGAAATTTCCTTAGATTGGTGAATTGTTACAGACGGATCGTGGGCAGTTTCCCCACAAGAGGTGTTCCATTGATGAAATGGACTAAGGACGAGACGTAACACGAATGGATGAATGAACGTAAAAAGAGTTTTCGAGGAATTGAGTTAAGCTTATGACTATGTTGTTTATGACGTTTCCGATTGGCAATTGAAAAGCTTATGAAGGTCGTATTGACGCGACACGGAATGGAACTTGAGACATAGCGAGGCAATCAGAAGTGGACATTACATATACATCGTGACGATAATGCCATATGAATTGGAATGCTTGGAGCATGATTGGAGTTGGTTTGTGAGTATCCTCGCGACAAAGTTTGGGAAACATTATTTGGATGGAAGAAGATTTCAAGTTTTTATCTACTCCAAAAGATATCGAGTAGCAGTTTCCTGAGAGGAATTATACAAGAGGCAAAGCAAATGTATAAAATTGCTTGTGGATATGAGAGCGTTGCTTAGATAAAGAAAGATCTCGAAGTGATGTTAACTAAAAGAGGTTGAGAGCATGGACTGCCTAACGGGAATTGGTGGAAAGACACGTGGAACGAAGAGGTCACCCAAATGTTGTTATAGCGATACCCATATCGCTAAGGAAGGGTGGAATAACTGGCAGATGCTTATACTTAAGAATTGTGTAATCGATGATGGAGGGACAGATCTTCCCTCGAGAAATAAGAGATTCAACTTCTAAATTGGAAGTTCGTCATGTGGCTAGTTTGATGGCTACTTGAAATATCAAGCCTGAAGGTCAGAAAGGAATTGAGATATTTCCATTATCGGACCCTGATATCTAAGGGGCTGGGGGAATGAATAAAACATGGAGAATTAAAGGTGTGCCTTGGGATGGCGCAAAGGTGTGCTGAGATTTCCTTAATATTATCGGTGATATGGATTGAAGGTTAAATTAGTCTAACGTGTGGTTGAGCATTAGACATGCCGACAAGAGAGAGAGAGAGAGAGACATGACCTTGAAGGTTGATGGATTACTACGATCATTAGAGCTCTTCGAATGAAGTCAAAAGTGAACTACTACGAAAGTAACGACGAGCTCGATTAACGAGTCGAGAAAGTTATGACTCGATTTGGTTGATAGAGGGCAAGTTGACAAAGCCTTGAATCTCTAGTGGTACAAGAGAACATTTGAAGGGAGTGATACGTCAAATGGCATGAGTGCCAAAAAGCATATGATTGCGATGGTCTAATAAGAAACGGAGTTTTTTTGAAGATTGAGAATGCGATGAGGCATCTATACCCTATGAGATTGGATAATTGGAAAGTGAGAAATTTCGTGGATGAAATTTCTTTAAGGGAGGAAGAATTGTAACATTCTGAATTTCGACCCTCTCGAGGCTATTGAATGGAAGGATATCGATCGATGTGTTTCAGTTGTAACTCGTTCGGAGTTGGCCACTCTTGAGTTAACTGACCAAACGGGAAAGACTGACGTGGAGTCGGGTACGTGAACCTAGTGCATTTGAATGAGAAATGACACTTTGACCATAAGGATTGTCGAGAGAATATTCCGGGCCAGCAAAGATTGATCTAGGAATGATCATGGAATGTCTTGCTAGCGTTATACGTTGGGACGCGGGTGATTCCGCTTAACCAATGTGTAATTTGCGAGAATTTTCTAAATTGGATTTCGATAATCAGGATCGAAGGAACGAACGATAAACCCTCGCAATTATATGAAATTCAAAGTTGTCACGGCTTGAGAAAATCCCAAGGTCTATACGCGTAGCGCCTACAAAAGTCGCCCGTCAGTTTGAGATAAACTGGAATTACAGTCGACGAAAGTTCGACATGAAATTAGACCTCGAGATTTAGGTATTAGACATTGAAGAATTCTAAAATTTAAATTGAAATGGACGTCACCTCATCGAGGGTGGGTTATACAGGAAAAAAAGAATTTCGAAAGAAAAGTACCAAATGACCATTTTGCCCCTCAACTTTTGGCCTTACCTTAAAAAGTTTAGAAGGTCATTGGTCATTTTTTCTTCTCTATATGCTGCTGAAAATAGGATGAGGATGAGTCAAAGGGAGTCAAAGTCAATGAAGCAACCAATGGAAGGTTACCAAGTGTCAAGCAATGAGAATGCCATGAATTAAATGCCCATTAATTACACATCTTCTCAAATTGATCAAAATAGATTATTGGTTTGTAATAGACTCTCTCTCTTTCTCCATTTTTGCCGGCCAACTTCATCCCCACCATCTTCTTCCTCTTCCTCTCTCTCGGCCGAATGGATTTCTTGCCGACAAGGAAAAACTGGCTCACTGTTTTGGCCATAACTTTGTCGTCCGACTTCAGATTGAGGTAAAACTACCTCCATATTAAATATTATCATATTTTCATTCTAGAAAGGTATTATGAGCTTAATTTGGCCAAGCCGTTTGTTCCATAGGTCCGTTTGAGTGGGAAAATGTCATATTCTAATCCGATTTTGGAGAGGCTACGTTTTTGGGGGCTTCCGGACTCCAAATGGCTTTAAATTTTCGGTGAGCTCTTCTAAACTTATAGCATAAGAGTTTAACAAGTTGAAATTAAGGTTTTATATAATTTTTGATGGGTGTACATGGCTGGTTTGTGAAGGTTTATACCAAGCGAATTTTGGCCGTTTGAGGATCGTGGAGGAACCGGCCTGTTCAAAGGCCTTTGAGGTGTTATTTTGCTTATAAATATTCCGTGAGCTCCCTTAACATATTGATTAAGTTTATGACAAGTTGATTTTATGAAGGATTGAGGCTCAAAGTTGAGTTATGGTTTGATTGAGCGGTTGGAATCGAAAATCGGTTCTGTTTTGCGATGAACCCTATTCTGACCGATTTTGTTGGGGGTTGATTAAAGAGTAATTGGACATCAAATTGACTTGTAATATCCCTTAAGATGTGATGTGAGGTATTAATGAAAAGTATGTGAAGTGGATTGAAATTTAGAAGTGATTTAAGGGCCATTTAGAACATGAAACTCCAAGTTGTATTCCACCTTGTATATGGCTATGTGAACCGAATGCATTGAGGGTTCATGGGAGTGTTGTCATGTATTCAATTGATCAATGAGGCGTCTTGAGTTCCCAACTGAATGGCTATTGGGGGATTGATTTAATGGAAGTGAGAATTTAATAGCTTTTGATCTGAAATTGATGAAATTTTCTAGGTTGACAAGTGATTCTTGGTTAGTTGCATACTTGTGGACTTTAGAAGAATCAATTAATGTGGAGTTTTACTAATCAATCAAGGCAAGTGTTTCCTAAACCTTTATCTGAATGCTAGGACGTTACTGGATTAAGTGGTCGAGTGATTTGATTGCTTTATGAAGCATATGCCTCGAATTGCTTGATTGAGTATTGGATTTCATGGTTTGAATGACATAGCATGACAATTGGACAGTGATAGGCCTTGATGACATATTTGGCTATTGAGCTCTATATTCATGAATTGGCAATGATGCCCTGTTATTGAATTTGACTATAGTGCCTATAGTATTGAATTGGCTATAATGCCTATGTGTTATGATTGGGCTATGGTGCCCCAGCGATCGTTGGCCTGTGGCCCCGAAGATCGTGTTGGCTGTGAGTTCCTAAAATGATTTTTGGCTATAAGCCTAGTGGTACCGATTGGCCTGTGGCCCTAGTGGTACCAATTGACTAAACGTCTTGATGATAAAAATATCGATTGGCCTGTGGTCCCAGTGGTATCGAATGATGGTGAACTTGAAAGATATTGAGGATACAGATTAGCCTGTAGCCCCAGTGGTATCGAATGGTGGTGATCTTGAATAAAATAAAAATGTCGATTGACCTGTGGTCCTAGAAGCATCGAATGGCTGCGAGCCTTGAAAGTATCAATTGGCATGTGGCCCCAGTGGTATGAAAGCATCGATAGGAGTGCCAGAGAAGTACGAAAGTAGAGGTGGAAGTTGTGATAATTGAGTATCTAATTATATGTTGCTTGTGCAGGGAACTTAAGACCCTGAAGTTGAGTGTGATTGATTGTAATGCTCATCCATGCTTGGCTATTGATATTCCTATTTGTTTGATACCATGTGCTATTGTTGATTGCGTGCATCTTGGTGGCATTGTGTGTGGTCTGAGGGGATTGGTGTTCAGGTTTAGGTTTAGGTGTCACTTGTTGAGATATTTATATCTCACCTTAGTAGGGGCTTAACTTTTTTAGGTCCTAGGCGAAGGACACCCGAACTATGTATTGTTTGGAGTTGGTTTTGTAATCGACTATGATATTGAGGATAAGTGTATACCCTATTGCCCGGAGTCATCTGATTGTGGATTTGTATGGAGCTATTTAATTGCTTCCATGACCTTGTATTATTTTGGAGCTGTGATTAATTGGTCGAGGGATCTAGGGAGTTTTTGAAGATCAACGGCCAGGTGGAATGTTCGCGTGTTCGCCAGGTTCAAGGCGTGACGATATTGGAGAGCCGCCCTGAAGATTGGGTTTGTATGTTGTTAGCTCTATAGGGTTAATTAGTATCTTCTTTGCATGAGGATTAAAGTTGTCTTTTGATGAATTGATTGAATGAATGTTCCTGTTGATTTATCCCATGTTGATCTTGTTGTTTGGGAGTTTAGCACATTCCGTATGTGCATTTCGATTATAGATCGATAGCGAGCCTAGGACGCTATCTTTCGTGACCTAAGGGTGTCAAGGTAGAGCTGCCGCGTGCTCGAGGATCGGGGCGTGACATCCCAGCTCAAGGTGGTATAAAAGCAAGGTCAGCCTGATCCATCTGGTCGTTAGCCTGGAGTAATAAGGAGTGATGGGAAATGGGATAGTTGGCAGGTTTATAAGCTTGGTGCATGTGTTTGCTGCTCGAGAGTAAGTTGTTGGGTTGCCTTCTGACCGCGTTTTGCCATGGGGTGAACAGAACTTCGTAACTCACCTGTGAAATGAGCGGACGCTGCAGAAGAGCTCCCCAAGCACCCTGAAGGAGGCATGTCCGGCCGGTCAAAGAGATTTCAGCTGATGAAATAGTACCTCGTGCCGCTGAGCCTGCTGGGCAAGAGCCGACTATGGCTGATGTTCTCCAAGCGCTGAGAGCGCTGGGAGATAGGCTGGACCAACAGGAAAGGAATCAGGGTGCTCCTGTTGTTGCCACTGCTGTTCAGGCACCCTAAGGAAACCCTGTGGTTGGAAATGAGAACAGAGATTGATCGATGCATAAGTTGGTGGAATAGTTCCTCAAATTAATGCCGCTGAAGTTCGTCGGAGATGAAGATCCCGAGGCAGCTGCGTCATGGGTCAAGGAGCTAGAAAAAGTGTTTGAGGTGCTGAAGTGCACCGAAGAGGACAAGGTCACTTTGGTCGTCTTTCAACTAAAAGGGAATGCAAGAACTTGGTGGGATGCATCCAAGGGAAGAATCTTTCCCGAAAGGACCGTTCCGAGATGGACTGCATTCGTGGAAGCCTTTAATGGCAAGTATTTCTCGGACTATGCTAAAGAACAAAAAGTTAATGAGTTCATGCGTCTGCATCAGGATCAAATGACTATGGATCAGTATGAGGCGAAATTCGCTGAATTGTCACTGTATGCCCCAAGGATGATTGAGGATCCTTTGGATAAAGCTAAGAGATTCCGAGACGGATTGAAGCCGGAGATAAAGGATATCTTGGTGCCTTTAAACTTAAAGGACTATGATGACATTTATGAGAGGGCTTAACTGATTGAGCGAAATCTAAAGGAGAAAGCTTCTACAAGTGGATCGCGGTTCACGAATTGGAATAAGGACACTTGGAAAGGCAAAAAGCCAATGATGGGTGGTAAGCACCACATTCCACCAAACCGAAAAGGGGCGATCAGCAAGCCGGTGCATCGTCAAGATGACATATGCCGCCTATGCCATTAGAAGCATGGTTCTGCTCCATGTCTATATGGCGATGGAGCTTATTTTGGTTGTGGTCAGAAGGGTCACCATGTGAGGGATTGCCCGCAAAGGCAACAGTTTAGGCCGTAGGGAGGCCAAGCTGGAGGAAACACGCCACAAAACTTTCAGAACCAACCGCTTGCTCAAAGACATGTGTTTGCTGTCACCCGAGAAGAGGCGAGGGATTCGTCGACCATTACAGATACGATCTTCTTGCATAATCAAGTAGCTTATGCCTTGTTTGATTCGGGTGCCATGCATTCATTTGTTGCCGATCAATTTGTTAAGCTGTTTGGAGTGAATTTGGTGTCATTAGATGTTGTTTTCAAGGTGTCTACACCTTTAAAGGATAGTGTGATAGCTGCAGTGGCCATGAAAGTAACATAGATCTGATTGTACTAGATATGTACGATTTTGACATGATCGTGGGAATGGATTGGCCGACAAAGCAAAGGACCGCAATGGACAGCTATAGTAAAATGATACAGTTTAACTCGCTGAATGAGGTTAGCTATGAGTTTGTGGGTAACCGAGGAGGAACCTCGACTTTAGTGATCTCGTCGTTGGAGGCGACCCGTTTGTTGGAGAAAGGATGCCAAGGTCATTTGGCCACTGTGGTTGACACGTCTGTTAGGGAACTTAAATTGGAGGATATTAAGGTTGTACATGAGTTCCCAGATGTCTTTCCTCAGGACTTACCTGGCTTGCCCCTAGAAAGGGAAATTGAGTTTGCAATAGAGTCAACTCCTGGGACAGAGCCGATCTCTAAGGCGCCGTATATGATGGCGTTGTCGAAATTGAAGGAACTTAAGGTTCAGATGCAGGAGTTATTGGATAAAGAGTTTATTCGCCCTAGTGCATCACCTTGGGGAGCACCTATATTGTTTGTGAGGAAAAATGATAGATCGTTGTGGTTGTGCATCGGCTATAGGCAGCTGAATCAGGTAACGATTAAGAATAAATACCCACTGCCAAGGATTGACGATCTATCGATCAGTTGCAAGGAGCATCAATATTTTCCAAAATCAATCTACGGACGGGTTATCATCAGTTGAGGATCAGGAAAGAAGATATACCGAAAACGACATTCGGGACGTGTTATGGACATTATGAATTTATTGTGATGCTGTTTGGTCTGACGAATGCTCCTGCCACTTTTATGGACCTGATGAATAGAGTATTCAAGGAGTTCTTAGATCGCTTTGTAATTGTATTCATAGATGACATATTGGTATACTTAAAGAGTCCAGAGGATCACGAACAACACTTGAGGATTGTGTTAGAAACTCTCAAAATACATCAGTTGTATGCCAAGTTCAGCAAGTGCGAGTTTTGGCTAGTTCATGTGGCATTCCTAGGACATGTGGTATCTGGTGAAGGTATTGCCATGGATCCGCCTAAGATTAAAGCCGTTATGGATTGGCCGAGATCGACGACAGTGACTGAGATCAGAAATTTCTTGGGTTTGGCAGGCTATTAGAGACGATTCGTGGAGAAGTTCTTAGCTATAGCATCGCCTTTGACTAAGCTGCTGAAGAAGGACACGAAGTTTGAATGGACAGACAAGCGCGATCGTAGTTTTTTAGAGCTTAAGCATAGGCTGACTACTGCTCCTGTTCTAACAATTCTGTCTAGTCCTGGAGGATTTGAAATCTATAGCGATGCTTCGCTTAGAGGACTTGGTTATGTCTTGATGCAGCATGGAAGGGTAGTAGCGTATGCTTCTCGTCAGTTGTGGCTGCATGAGCTGAATTATCTGACGCACGATCTGGAATTGGCTGCGGTTGTGTTTGGTTTAAAAATCTAGAGGCATTACCTGATTGGAGAAAGTTTTTAGGTGTATACTAATCACCAGAGCCTGAAGTATCTGTTCTCTCAGAAGGAGTTGAACATGAGGCAGCGCCGGTGGATGGAGTTGCTTAAAGATTATGACTGCTAGATTTTGTATCATCTAGGTAAAGCGAATAAGGTTGCAAATGGCCCGAGTAAAAAATCAGTAATTTCTCAATTACAAGTCCACGAATGGTGTTTGTTAGAACAAGCGAGAGACTCCACCTTCAAGTTGGAAGTAAGCCGTTTGTTGGGTCATGTGGCTACACTAAGGATTGAGCCGAAAGTGCAGGCAAGGATTAAGACCCTACAGTCGACGGACCCTACCATTCAAAAGATACTTCAAGAGGACTCAGCTAAGTGAAGAATCGACTTCCAAGTAGTCGAGGATGGGATACTGAAGTTCAGAGGACGTTTGGTTGTGCCTGCCGATGAAGGTTTAAGGGAGGAGATTTTATCGGAAGCACATCGTAGCAATTATAGCATCCGTCCTAGAAGTATAAAGATGTATCAGAATTTGAAGCAGCATTATACTGGTGGAACGGCATGAAAGCGGATATAGCCAAGCATGTGGTTAAGTGTTTGACCTGTCAGCAGGTTAAGGCACAGCACTGCAAGCTTAAAGGATTACTGTAGCCATTGAAAATCCTGGAGTGGAAATGGGAGCATATCACGATGGATTTTGTGATGAGATTGCCAAGGAGCCAAAGAGGGCATGATTCAATCTGGGTTGTGGTCGACAAATTGACGAAGTCAGTGCATTTCATCCTAGTGAGAAAGGACTTTGCTTTGGACAGATATATAGATTTATATGTGAGGCACATCGCAAGACTACATGGAGTGCCAGTGACGATCACTTCAGATCGTGATCCCAAGCTCATTGCCACATTCTGGAAAAGCCTGCAGACTGCAATGGGAATGAAGTTGCAGTTCAGTACAGCCTATCACTCGTAGACAGATGGCCAGTCTGAAAGGACTATTTAGACTTTGGAGGTCATGTTGAGGGCATGTGTTCTAGATTTCAAGGGCAGTTGGGAGGAACAGTTGCATTTGGTGGAGTTTGCTTACAACAATAGCTATCAACAAAGCATTAAGATGGCATCTTTCGAGACATTGTATGGCAGAGCCTATAGAACGCCAGTTTGTTGGGATGAGGTTGGCGAAAGAAAAATCACCGGCCCTGAGTTAGTGGAACATCGATGGAGGCAGTTAAAGTAATCAAAGACAAAGTAAATACAGCTTAGAGTCGTCAGAAGAGATATGCCGATAGGAGGCGCAGACCTTTGGAATTTCAGGTTGAAGATCATGTCTTTTTGAAGATGTCGCCTATGAAAGGGACATCTCGATTTAGCAAGAAATGAAAACTAAGCCCAAGGTATGTCGAACCATTTGAAATCCTAGAGTGTATTGGAAATCTAGTCTATCGTCTTGTGTTACTGCCGAGACTTGCTCAAGTGCATAACGTATTCCACGTATCGATGTTGAGGAAGTACGAGCCAGATCCCGCTCATGTGCTAAGTTACGAAGAGATCGAATTGGATGAGCGAGCTTCATACGTGGAGCGTCCAGTCAGAATTGTGGATAGAAAAGAGCATGTGCTCCGGAACAAGACAGTCCCATTAGTCAAGGTGGTCTGGCAACACCATGGAACCGAAAGAGCCACCTGGGAGAAAGAGTAAGTGATGAAGGCTAGTTACCCTTACCTTTTTGCATAGTTTTGACTGTACTATAATTTCGGGGACAAAATTTCCTAAGGTGGGGAGAATTGTGACACCCTAGAAATTCGCCATTTGTAAATCGATAAATTAAAAAAAAAGGAATGAAATTGAATTTCATTCAATATGAAAATTTGGACCGTAAAGAATTAAGAGACGGATTTTGGATGATTCTCGAAATAGTCAGTCAATTAGATTAGGCTTTGTAATTCTCAAGCGCTGCGAATTAGGATTGAAATCCTCGCGCCGAGCCTAGCCTATGAAATTACCAAATTTACCCTTCGTTCAGTTGAGCCAAATTTCGTTTAGACCTGCATTATCGATTTACCATTTTGCCCCCAATAATGCACTACAATACAAGAAAATTTAAATCCTAGTAGACTCCACCCTTGGTCAAATCCCCCAACCACTAGTCAACCCCCCAACCACCAGTCTTCTCTCTCTCTCTTACGTCTGTCCTCTCTCTTTCTTGCGTATCTCTCTCTATCTTTCCTCCTCCATCGTGGACACCCCCATCAAGACCTCTCCTCTCCTCCTCTTCCATTCTTCTCGGGTTTTTGTTGCCGACCAACCACCCAACTCGCCTCGCCAACTTGCTGCCATCACACCGATACCAGCCCAACCGCCGCAAACCGTCGATGAGCCCAAAACAGCCCCGGACGCCACTTGCTCTATTTTCGGGTTTAGTTGGCATTTGGGGCCCCGCCGGCCCTCACGCCGCTTCCAGCCGCTACCAGCGGTCGTCCCTCCATCCTCCACCTTCCCCTCGACCTCCGCCCTCCGCTTGTAGCCACTCAGAACCGCCATAGAGGTCTTTACCAGCCCAAAACCTCGTTGCGTGCCTTGTTTTCGGGCTGAGGAGTTTCAACCGTCCTCCGGCAGTCTCCGACGCCTCCCTCTGATCACCAATCACCACAAACGACCCCTTTCAGCCCCTCATCGAAGCTCATGGCCATTGACGGCCGTTAGACGCCGAGAGAGCCCGAAACAGCCGGCCAAACACCCTCCCCTATTTTCGCCAAAATCTGCCCAGTTCTGTCTGGCTGCCGTCCACCGCTCTTGGTTAGTCCTGATGGTCGTTCTTGACCTGCTGGTGAGCTCCCCAGTCCTTCGCGGCCTTGCCACGATCTTTGAGGCCAAGATCCACCCCGAAAAGTCCGATTTCCCCTGTTTTTGTGGCTGACTGGTTCTATTTTGTCCTTAGCCGCTAGTCGTCGGAGCTCCGGCGCTATCACCAACCTCTTGCCGGACCTCCACGATGCATCCTAGCCTCTGAGGGGTGTTGTCGCCACTTAAATAACCGAGAGACTCGAGTTGTTCAAAGAAAAATTGAGAACCGTCGTCGCCGCTGTCGTCGCCGGATTTCGTCAACGCCGTCTCGCCTACGCCGCGGCATTGAGATCGTTGCCCGAGCTTGATTAGGAGTGAGTTAATCCATAATCCTTGGTTAGGGCGCTAATTTCACCTTGGATTAGTTAATTAGCCGATTAAGAAATTTAGCTAGAATAATCGTGGTTGGTTTAGATAGAAACCGGGTTTAGGGTAAATGGCCGTGATTAATTTAGTTAGTCGATTCAGTTAGGTCGTTTGTGGCATTCGATTGATTGATTGGTTGGGCATTGATTGTTGTAGTTTGATCGCGAGTGAGCGTTAGTTCAAAACCGAACAATCGATCGATAATATAATTAAATTGGGATTAATCAATGCCGTTTGATTAATTGAATTGGTTAATCGATCGCGTTTTGACTGCTTGACTGACTGCAATTGATTAATTGTATTGTGACATGATTGAATTTCTGAATATTTCATCGTCCGTGTCGGACGTGAGCCTCGTGGTGAGGTTGTGCATTCATATGACCTGTGTGAACTTAAACTGCATAATTTAGCATGAAAATGACCCTGAGCCAAGTCTTTGAGCACGTTTGTATGAGCATCCGGCCTAAATCAAAGATGACAAAATTGATTTATCATCGGGTGTCATGTGTGGTCATATGATGGGACGATGAGATTCCTGATAAGTTTGTACCGTGACGATCAGGAAAATACGACTTGTCGAAAGCACGTCATTCTGTGATGTCAGTTTGATGAATGCCGATCGCATCTTGTGACAGACCAAAGCCTTGTAAGGGATTCCTGGTAGCTCTGTACGGTGACGATCGGAATCACACGGACTACTAGAAGCAGTTGCCAGAAGTAAGGGACGATGCCTGGCACCGCCAGAAGAGTACCAACTGACTAGTGTAATAAGCACCAACTAACTAGTGTGTCGGGCTAACATGCCCTATTCTCAGGCTAACATGCCCTATCTCATTAATGAAATGGATTACGTGTGATGTCATGTATGTCGTTTGATGTGATGCTTGCCTTGATTGGGCTGTTTAATTGTCATGTCGTGTTTGCATCGCATTATGTATGGCTTCTTGGAGGGTAAGTTGCATGTGGTTGGATATCTATTTTGGTTGACAATTCATGTCTATTTGTTAGGATATCCTGGGTGAATCAACGTCCTAGCCGAGCTTAGGCATTGACTTCATTGAGATTTATTTCTCACCCTATCGTGGAATAACTTTTTCAGGTCACAAGTGACATAGTTTCGCGGACGCTGAGGCATGACTTTTTAGAGTGACCTTTTAGAGTAGATATGGAGTTAACCCTACTGACCATTGTTTCTTTTGAGGTCCTAGAGAGCCGCTCTAAAGAATGGGATTGTATGTTGTTAGCTCTTTGGGGTTAATTAGTATCTGATTTACATAAGGATTAAAGTTACCTTTTGATGAATTGATTGAATGAATGCTCTTGCTGATTTATCCAATGCTGATCTTATTGTGTCGGAATTTGGCACGTTCCACATGCGCATTTCGATTACAAGTCGATAGCGAGCCTGTGACGCTATCCTTCGTGATCTAAGGGTGTCAAGGTAGGGATGCTACGTGCTCGAGGATCGGGGCATGACAGTACCCGTTTATCTCGCACCTCTCTCGGCATTCTCTCGGGACAAGGGAGCAGGAGGGTGCAGCCTCAGACACTCTTTTATGACCAACTTCAGGTACTCTAGTTCGGGCAATCCTACCTCGTCCGCTCTGCCTCTCCTTCCGAAGGCCTCCCTCACCTTGGCCTGTGCCTTTTGAGGATTCTTGGGTTCTTCATCATCTCTGCCAATGACCAATCCATCAGCGTGGCAGGACTTTCGCTCCCTGCAGCGAAAATATCCTGCATGCACATTTTGTGTTCGAATCTTTGTTGGAACTTTTGGGCCGTATTTTTATCGAAAATATCCTGCATGCACTTTTAATTCTTGGCCTTGTCAAAGAAAAGCTTGGCTCAAACTCTCAAAACGTTGAAGCATCAAAGTTATATTGAATCATATCAGTCTCGAGGTTTGTAATGATTAAATTTGGGCCGTATTTTTATCGATAAACTTCTCACATCAATGTCATTTCGACAAGTGTGTTGGAACTTTTTCGCAAAGTCCAATAAGAAGTTAAATGAGAAATGAAGAGTTGTTTCGGTTCGTAACCTTTCATCACGATATTGTAACGTTTCGTCGAAATTGTACGACTTCGTGACGTTTCATCGAATCCTTGCAACGAAATCATGCTTTTTCGTTGACGAATCCTTTCGACGAAGCCATGTGACTTCATGATTCTTCACTTCACTCTCTATAAATGTAAAGTATTGTCCGTCACATTACGAACGTATGTTGAACGAGCATTAGATACAATTGTCATCGTCATCATTTTGTGCGACTTTTCCACGAAGTTGTGTTCGAAGGCTTACTTTGAAACAAGTACCGGTTTTGAGGAAAGGCGATCTATTCTATCATGGGAGGTAATTGTCCAAGAACCTTGGATACCGGTTGAGGGGACAAATTTGTCTTAAGGACACAACATTATTTCGTTGGACTTGAATCATTCATCTGCGTTCAGATTACTTGTTTGTGATTGGTTTCAGGTTTGTCTATACATCTATTTTTCATATACGAACTACAAATCATGTTACCCACCCACGCATGACCGAGTTGGTTAAGAGATGGACTATCTCTTGTCAGGTCCCTAGTTCAAATCTCTCAACTCGCACTCCGTGACTTAAGTGGGGTCACAGCTGGTGATTGTCGTGCTAGTTCCCTCGAGGAATAGTTGAGGTACGCACAAGCTGACCCGGCCACTTCAGTCATAAAAAAAACTACAAATCATGTTTATATGCAACAACAATCTTAATATATGAAACACTACCGTTTTAGTGGACAACAAAGTGAAATTACACCAACCCTGAACTTCTACTTTGTTCTGAAGTCAAACCCAAATATACGGTTAATTTTTCTCAGAACAACTGAGAAATATTGAAACGGAGAAATTTTCCTTACCAATATTGCTGCCTTGATGTCGTCAGTGGTCAGGGGAAATTCAGGACCACCAGTATCGACAAACCTCAACACAGAACATCGATCAAATCATTCTGTGTCGTTTCATCACTGCTTCTCTTAGCCCTCCCTTCTCTCTTTGCCCTGATGATATTGTTCATAATCTGATCCGCTTGCTGATGCAACTTTTCCAACGGGGACCTCATCCCGCTTATCACATGAAACCACTTTGATGAGGAAAACACGTCCCCAACCTCGAAGCCAGCAGACAATGTAACTGCTTCGGTGACTCCAGATATGAACTCCTCCTGTTCTTTGCATTTCTTCCTGAAAGCTGCGATCGAAGTATTCCTGTAATTAGTCGAGAAAATTCTCTGAGTAAGGTTGATCGGAGACCCGGCACTAGAAGCGACCCATTTGACGAGATTTGAAACCTCTTCTTCTCTTATATGCCTAAAAGACTGGACCCTCTTGGCACTCAAGAGCTCCGAAGTGCTGATTTTTCTAAGTTGCCTCCAGTATTCTCCGTAAGGCGCGAATATGAGGTCTGTGGATCCATACGGCAATACTTCGGTAGCAAGAAGCAGAGGCCTAGTCGCAAAAGTAAGGTCATGGGTCTTCATCACCCTTTTGGCCATTTCGGCCGAAGAAACGACCCCATGGGGAACTTCCCCGATCTGCAAAAACATCAGCGGCCCGTAATTCTTGTCACAACCTCAAATTTAGGTTAATGGATTATTAAGTTAATTAAATGAATTAGCTAACCTAATACAGACTCTTACAAGGACTATCATTTCGCAACTTAGATTTACTGATTTTTTCATTTAGGAGCCCCCACTAATCATTTTTGGTATGATGATTAGAAGCTAAGTAAAACAACGGGAGAACCGTTTTACTTTTATGAATTAGAGATTATGGAATCGAGGACTGATTTAAGCTAATGCTCTTTTGGTACCAATTTCATGCAAAGGTTTATGTGACTTGAATTTTTTTTTCTTTTTATTAAATGCAATGCTATTGAAACTTAATAATATGACATGTGACTTGCAATGACATGGCGACTATGCATGGATAATGTGACAAGATGATGCATGACGTGGCATAATGCATGACGTGGCAAGATGACATGGCAACTATATAATGTGCAATGCAAATGATTTTTTTTTTTTTTGTATTTTCGAATTTATATTGCATGAAATGCATGGTCACATGTAATTTTAGAAAATGTGATATAAAGAGCAGATTTTTTGTCTTTTTTCCCCTAAATTTTCGAAAACGATATACACTATAATAATTTAAAGATATGCACGGACATTCTAAAAAAGTGGAATGCAATGAGTGGTATTCGAAAACATGAGACATGCACAAGATATGCTATAAAATTCGAAAATATGCGAAGATATGTTTCAAAAATGATTTTTGTCTTTCATTTCTTGCAAATTCGACCATTATGGTGATTTTCTTAAAGATTTCGTTATCTTGACTTAGTTACGTAAAGTTTTATGCGATAAGGTTTTTAGGAAACGGTATCTTCCTAAAATTTCAATTAGATAGTATTTTTAGGAAATCATATCTTACTAAAATGTTCAGGAATTTTCGGAATATATCAAATTAAGCCAAGATAACAATTCATCAACAAAGATAAGGAAAAGCAATCGGCAAGATCATGATCATCGTCCCTCTCCTTCAATTTTTTTAAAAAAAATAGAGCTTTGCCCATTTGAGATCGTCTTTCTAAGGGTAGTGAGTCGGACCTAAACGGCAATAGGTCAGACTGACTAAATCTATGATTTAAAAAAAATAGATTTTGACGTTTAGATCAAAAAGTAATATCTTGAATTTCTGAAAAAAAAAAAGGTTCGATCCTTACTTCAGTTACGGCACCAAAACAACATGCAAAAATATTTTTTCTTCAGATGAAAATCAGCATGTCGGTAATGCAAAAAAAAAAAAAAAAACGCAAGCATACAGCTAGGAATCACTGAGAAAACATGCGTGGACAAATCCTTAAGGCGCAAAAGCATTACCTTAGAACGCAAGAAGAAAACAGGGGCTGGTTCAATGCTAGAGCTTCAGCGGACAACAGCGACAGTGGAGAGCGAGCTAGGGCGGCTTGCAAAACAATGGTCTCGGACGATTGAGCGGCAGTGGTGGAGTAGCAAAATGGCGGCACAGCAGAAGCGGCAAGCAGGGGCGGCGACGGGCTATGATCTTCGAGTGACGATGGACCGTGATCTTCAAGTGGCGACAGCAACGGGTAGGGGTAGTGATGCGCGACGGCGGTGAGGGCAGCAGCAGCAGTGTCGTGGAGCACGGGAGGCGGCAATGTTGAGGCGTTGGTGTGGTGGCGTCGGTGTGGAGGGAGAGAGGATCCTGTGAGAGAAAGAATGGCTCGAGGGAGAGAGAGAGAGAGAGTGTGTGCATGATCTGTAGAATTTTTTTGTTGTGATGTATATATAGAGATGATTATGGTAATATTCTAGAATTCAATCTTGACCGTAAAGATTTCATGCGGGATATCCACCGTAGGATTGAAATTTTCTGAATATCCATGGCTTTGTGCATGAAATCTTTAGCCACCGTAGGAGATACGAGGCTTTGGCCAAAAATTGCTCTTTTAACGTGCTCATCTGTGCGAATTTAAGGCTTAATCGGGTTTTAATTAATTAAATGGATAATTAATTAAAAGCCTTGCCCTAGAGAAAATTACAATTGACTAAGTTTGAACTCGAATTAAGCCCAAACCCCTTAAAATTTGGCCATCCTCCTTATGACTGAAAATGCCAAATTGATTTTGGTCTCGCCGCCTGTTAAATTAAGCTCGTCTGACTCGTCTTCGACTGATTGCTGATATATGACAGAAAAAATAAATATGCAATGCATGAGAATTTATTTTTTATGAGAATTATGTTTAACTCTCATTTTGTAAAATAAATGAATTTTCTAAAAATCAAAATTTAGGTGTCAACAGGTACCTCTTTTTGAATAGAAGCTCGCAAAGGTTTTGCCTCAAAGACTAAATTGAAACCTAAATTTTGTAAATACAAATCATAATCATAAATTTTTTGGCGGGAGTTCAAATCCCATTTTTTGTCGTGAAAGGAAATGATGTATGAAATGCAATGCCATAAATCATAATCATACAATCTCTCGTACTTAACTTCCAAGATCATTCAAGTTCTACGTCTTCTTTCTCAGTCCAGACGCTCCATCCTAAATACCAAGACAATCAGAAGTTCATCTTACTTACAAACTAGGGTCTCTTACCCTATGAAGGAAACTATACACTTCGGTAGCATTCTCTCACTTCGAGTCCACCTTGTCCTTCCCATTTCATAGGACGTCAATCTTGGAGTCTGTGCCAATAGCGATACCTTTACTCCAAGATTCAAATGTCCCCATGCCTGACATTCTTCTTCCCATAATTTAGTCACCTCGAGTGACAATATCCGTTCGTCCTTGGTCTCTACCAATCCACGTATCGAATACTCAATTCACCTCAATTTACTTTGCAATTACTTTCTAAGCGTTCTTTTCGCTTTCTCAATCATTCACTAGAATTACAAACAGCCAACACTAACAAGTCCGTTCACTTTTCTTTTCATCAACGACCATTTCATGGTCCAATCATCCTTAAGGAAAACGTCCTAATCTTTAGGGGACAACAACTCATGATTCTATGTCTAATGGTTCCAGTTCAATTAACCAATCTCAGGGAATCATTAAATCCAGGCAAACTAGTATGCCGATTTTCCTTGACTCCTTCCATAACAGAAGAGGAAGACTACCCCTTTTCCACCATGGGTCTTAAGCCCAGGTAATCAACCATTCCTTGGAGACACTTCTCGTATTCCACAAGTGACGTTATCTTCACCCGTATTTCTTCCAATCATTCACTCATCTTATTAAAATCCATTACAGTTCCTCAAACCAGGAACAACCATTAGCCATAAGGCTTTCAAATTCCAATCCACTCAGGGATTTACTTATCTTATTCAATGGGTTCCTGAGTACTTTTTAACATATGCTTAAACGACCATGAGAACTCTGTCTCACACTAGTCGATCATCCTCTGATCCTTGCAAAATTATCATGATCCAAACAATCTTTGCTCTCAACCAATCCCAAGAGGATATTTTTAATCGAACCACTCAACAGGGGTAGTTCAGGCTGATATTATGCCTTCAAGGAAACCCTTCCTCTGGTAACCTTTCACCAACTATCAATAGCCTCTTAAGGCTAAAACTGCTAGAGTCACTTTCTTTCCTCAGTATATTCAAAACCTCGAAGATTTCCTTACCAAGATCCCCAATTCAGGGGGAGACAATTTCAAATATCATCCCTCCATCAAACTCAGTCAATCTCAACCTTATTAATAGCTTCACAAGCCTTTCAAAACTCTCGTGGTTCGTTTCCACATTTCCATTTTGAAAATGAGTAATTTCAGAGTCACCTTTCTTGTGACTTCCATCACTTTAACTCATCGGTACTAGCATCAGTCGTCTCAACGACTTGGGTACAAGGACAGCTCCTTCTCAAGCTTGCATACTCATCCACTTTTCTCATTTTCGTTTAAAGTTCTCACTACCCATTCAACTCTTGGGTCTCACGTGATTTACAAAATTGAGCCATCCGCTCTACTAGTACGTATATTCCAGTCGCTCATCCTTACTCAATTCTCATGATCAATCTCAGTTCTTGGATCTTTCCATATTATGTAAACTCGAGCCCAATGCTCTTTTACAACTATATTTTGATCATTCGACGTCATTAGGTTCTCATGTCACTTGAGCCACTATGATTCCCTCTAAGAATCAAAGACTTAAGTCATCTACTCAAGTCCGGCAGTCTCAAACTGCTCATCTCATTATCTTTCACCATCAACCATTAGTGGTTTCCAAGTAATTCTCAACTAGTTACTCATTATTCAATGATCTCAAATCATCCTGAAGCAGCAACTACAAAACAAGCCAACCTCCACGAGGCAACTTCTCAATTAACAATCATCACTAGGCAAGCCTCAACTAGGCTAAAACTCAACTAGATCAATACCCAGCAAATACTCAAGGCGTTACTTCTATAAGTCTATCGCCCAAACTCAAAGCATAAGGCATCTGCCACTCTATCACAAACTCGACAAACTATCTCAATTCCAGAAGACATCAGTTCAACGGGTATAAACCCCATATGCCGTCTAATCTCTTAGTTAGACCTTGGCCATAACATTCATATCATGCCAATCATAAAACACGCCTAACAGGCCCATCACAAGCATCACTTTTTGTTTTCAAATTGCATCCACTATCAAGTCAAAACTTTTAACCATGTCACTCACAGGTGTCATTTCACATGCCATGCCACTTTTGACCATTCATTGGGGAATCTATCCCGTGCCATACATGGCTTAACCACAATTGGACTCAACCTGATACCTAGACTTTCCCTTTCAAGTTATGACTTGGGTCATTCCTACCTCTTGCCATCTTAGAAGCCTGTCAGGAGCCGCTCCTTGTCCGAATCTATCTATCCAGGCGATCACTCCCCGCCATCATCAGACCTGGCCATTGCAGGTTGTCCCAAGTTATACATTTACAGAGAAAGCCCCATTTCACACGTCTCATACCATGCTTCATTACAGTTTATAGGTATCCCATCCACTTGTCACATACCAAGCGACAGTTTATTAAGCCCAACAGCGATAAGTTCATACATGCACCCTCATCAGCTTTCATTTCAATGCCACAAACACATGCACAGCATGTTCGTTCTCGCCACTTGTCATACCACAAACGTTTCCACCTCAAGCCTTATCCATAGAAAACCTCTAGCTCCACAAGGACCATTGTCTCGCACAGATCAATTGTCTATATTCAATCATATATCTCAAGTCTAGTCACTATTCAAGTCAAATCCATATGCATCTCATCACAACTGGCCTTTAATCAAAATATTCCTTGCCCACTTCCTTGTGTACACCTCACTCATACCTTCCAAAGTTGTCAATATCAATCGATAACTAAACCATCAAGATACGACGTTCAAGCCTGAATCCGCTAATGCCAGTCGTCTCTTTACAACTCATATTTTCCAAGTTGGGTCATCGACAAACCACGATCACAATCATATATTCCAATAGACCCATTATTCATAAACAATTCTCTACTAACCACAAGCACAATTACAACCTCAAAATACAGGCTTATGACTCTTCAATCTCTACGCACTTCCTTGTGAATCTTATTCATAAAATTACTCAAGATCATCCTTTAAATCTACACTAGGGCCATTAGGGTGCACATAAGTTCAACCCTATGATCCTTAAGATTCAACAATCCATGCTTAACCCTAAAGGTCTCACTATCTAATTATCCTCAAGTCATTACTCCTTATTATTCCAAACCTCAATCACAATGCATTGAGTAGACCTTGCTCTGATACCACTTAAACGGGGATGTCACGCTTTGAACACGCAAGCACGCGAACATCCCACCAGGTCGTAATCAAGCTTTTCCATCCAGGATCCTTCGGCCAATCAAATAACAACTTCACAAAGGAACAAGATCACGGAAGCCATAAAATTGCTCCGTACAATTCCATAATGAGATTACTCAAGACAAATGAGTATACACTTTTCATAAATAAAAATGTCAGTTACAAATCTAACTCCAACGACTTCTTCAAATGCCATCCCGTGGCAAGTTCGGATTTCATTCGCCTAGGACTTGAAAAAGTTAAACCCCCACTAGGGTGAGATAAAAATCTCAATAAATGAAACATAAATCTAGACCTGAACACCAGTCCCCCCAGACCAACTCAACAACACTAGAAACAGACATTCATCAATCAACTGTCTTAGCAAGATAGGCATAATTAGGAGTCACAGTCAAACATAATCAACCTCAAGTGTTCATGTTTCGAGTGTATGGTACATAAACTAGCACTCATGACTTTCAGAGTCACCACAATCAATCATCGCCTGGCTCTCAGGCCGCCATGTACCTCTCTAGCACTCTTGCCAACTGATAGCATTGGGGCCAAAGGCCAATCGATATCTTTGTACCACTGATGCCACAGGCCAATCGGTACTTTTGAGGCTCATAGCCATTTAATACCATTGGGGCCACAGGCCAACTAGTATCACAAGAACTCATAGTCAATTGATATCACTGGGGCTCTCTAGCCATTCTAAATCCCAATTACCAATCATAATATACTCACCACATAATTGCATCAGGCAATTTAAGCCACAAACTTCACCAATCAGTCAATGAAAAACCATTTAATCATCGCCAGGGCCCACGACTGCGATACCAAAGCTCTAAGCCGCGATATAATTTCATAGGGCTCCAAGAAAAATCATCGTCAGGGCCCACGGACGCAATGTATCGCCAGGGCTCCAAGCCGCGATATAATTTCATAGGGCTCCAAGCCAAATCATTGCCAAGGCCCATAGCCGCGATGTCATCACCAGGACCCACGGCTAATTTCTTAACAGTGACATGGCTCATAGCCAATTCAATAATAATAAAAGGGCTCATAACCAATTCAATAACAAAAACAACGTTCACAGCCAATTCAATAACACACTATCAATCACCATGCTTTTATCGCACAATTATACTACACAAGACAACTATCCAGTAATCTAGTGTTCAAGTAAGGGTTTAGGAACCACTTACCTTGATCGATTAGCAAAATTCCACACCAAATGATCCTTTTCAATGCAACTAGCGTGCAATCAACCAAGGATCCCTCGTCAACCTAGAAAAGTTCATCAATTTCGAATCATAAAGCCATCGCATTCAACTTCCTTTAACCCAATCTCTCAATAACCATTCAATTGGCAACTCAAGATTCCTTATCGATCAATCGAACATATGAAAATACTTCAACGAACCCTCAATTCATTCGGTTTATGTAGTCACATGCAAGGCTGAATATAACTCGAAGTTTTATGCACCAATTTAGCTCTTAAATTACTTATAATTCCCAATCCAAATCACCAACCCCCATTAACACTTCACATCATGTCTTATGTGGTTTTATGAGTCAATTTGAAGTCAAAATACTCCTTAATTAACCCCCAACAGAATCGGTATGGCATGGTACTCCCGAAACAGAATCGGTTTCTAGTTCAATCCGTTCAATCAAGCTATACTTCAATCCCAAACCTTAATTCGTCACAAAATAAACTTGCTAGGACCTCAATTTACATGTTAAGGGAGCTCACCGAGAGTTTTGGAGCGAAATAATAACATAAAGCCTTCGAACCAACCGGTTTTCTCTACGGTCCTCAAACGGGCAGATTCTGTCCAGTTTTAATATTCCATAATCAGCCATGAAACCCTATTTTAACACCATCAAACTTGCAACTACAAACCATCTAAGCTTAGCACTAGATGTTATGAAGATCTCACCAAAAATTTGAAGCCATTTGAAGTTCGGAAGCCTCCGAAACAGTTCTTTCCCCAAAACTGGTTGGAATAAGCCTCCTTCCTGACCTTTGCCCACTAAAACAGGCCTACGAGACAAACGGCTGGGCCAAATTAAGCTCATAATATCTTTCTAAAATGGTAAGATGATATGCTTTAAGATGGCGATAGTTTTACCTCAATCCAAAGTCGGACGACAAAGTTATAGTCGGAACAGTGAAGATGTTTTTCCCTATCTGCGAGAAACTGCTCGGCCGAGATTGAAAAGAGGAAGAAGAAGAAGAGAGAGAGGGTTTTGGCTAATCAAATGGAAGAGAGAGAGAAGGTCTTCCACAATAATTGAGCTTGGTTAAGGATAAGATAGTTAGGTGAGTTTAATTAATGCTTACCCTCTCAAATAGTGACTCTTGTCTTCCTCAAAGCGTGACACTTGTCTTGCTTCTACAAGGCTTTGTCCACCATTGACTTCCCTTGACCATCTTCATCAATTTTCAATAGCCACATAGAGGGTTAAATGACCAAAATGACCCTCCAAATTTCTTAAGGCAAAGCCAAAGGTCGAGGGGCAAAATGGTCATTTTACACTTTTCGTCCGAACTTTCATTTTTTTCCAATATAAACCACCCTCAATGAGTTTGAATTCTTCAATCCAATACCCAAATCTTGAGGTCCAATTTCATATCGAACTCTCGTCGACTGTAATTCCAATTTATCTCAAACTGACGAGCGACTCTTATAGGCGCTACGCGTATCGACCTTTGGATTTTTCTCAAGCCGTGGCGACTTTGATTGTCATGTAATTGCGAGGGTTTATCGTTCGATCCTTTGATCCTGATCATCGAAATTCGATTTAGGAAATTCTCGCAAATTACACATTGGTTAAGCGGAATCACCCGCGTCCCAACGTATAACACTAGCAAGACATTTCATGATCGTTCCTTGGTCGATCTCTACCGGCCCAAGATATTCCCTCGACAATCCTTATGGTCAAAATGCCATCTCTCATTCAAATTTCCCAGGTCCACGTACACGACTTCGCGTCAGTCTTTCCCTTTTGGTCAGTTAACTTGAGAGTGGCCAACTCCGAGCGAGTTACAACTGAAACACATCGATCAATATCCTTCCATTCAATAGCCTCGAGAGGGTTGAAATTCGGAACGTCACTCGTGGTCACCAACTTGGAACTCCAAGGATTTATGCCTTTTATCAGCATAACTCTTCTGATGACTTTGTGCCGTTCGCAGTCTTTCACTAATAACCTTATCCACCTCAATTGATTGTTCTACCAACTCGAGACCTGTTATGCTCCTTTCTCCAACTTCGTCCCAACATACAGGAGTTCTGCAGGCTCTACCATAAAGCACTTCAAACGGTGCCATTCGAATGCTCTATGATAGCTTATATTGTAAGCAAACTCCACTAGATGTAGTTGGTCCTCCCATCCACCTTTAAAATCTATTACACAAGCTCGTAACATATCCTCGAGAGTCTGAATCGTCCTTTCTGACTGTCCATCAGTCTGTGGATGAGATGCCGTACTAAACTGTAATCTAGTTTCCAAAGCCTCCTGAAGACTCTTCCAGAAATTCGCTATAAATATAGGATCTCCGTCCGATATAATCGTGTCTGAAACTCCATGCAGTCGTACAATCTAACGCATATACAATTCGACGAACTTATCCATCGCGAAATCATTTCGCACGAGTATGAAATATGCAGACTTAGTCAATCTATCCACGACTATCCAAATCAAGTCATGACCTCTCTAACTCCTCCGCAATCCAATCACAAAATTCATTGTCACATGTTCCCATTTCCACTCAGGGATTTCTAAAGGTTGCAGCAGTCCTCTAGGCTTGCAATGTTGAGCTTTTACTTTTTGACAGGTCAAACACTTTGCCACGTACCTAACCACATCCACTTTCATTGCATTCCACCAGTAGTGTTGACACAGATTCTTATACATCTTCATGTGACCTGGGTGACTATTGTAATTGACATATGAGCTTCGAATAAAACCTTTTCCTTTAGTTCCTCGTCGCCAGGCACATGTAAACATCCCTGGAATTTCAGAATTCCATCCTCTGATACTTGAGACTCACGTTTTCTTTTCGCTACATCTATCGCGGGATTCCGTAGACTGCAAGGCCTTTACTTGTTCTTCAATTTCAGGCTCAATCCTCAAGGTTGCCACTAAACTAGACAGTTGACATACTTCCAATTTAAACTCGAAATCTCTCAATTCCTCTAATAAGGACCATCCCTTAACCAACAAAAGTGTAATGCTGGATTTCCGACTAAGCGCATCCGTGACTCTATTCGTATTTCTAAGGTGATACAAAATATCATAGTCATAATCCTTAAGTAACTTCCTCCATCGACGCTGTCTCATATTCAATTCCTTCTGCGAAAACGGATACTTCAAACTCTGATGATCTGTATAAATCTGAAACCTTTCGCCACATAAATAATGCCTCCAAATCTTTGGGGCAAAAATGATGGCAGCTAGCTCCAAGTCATGCGTTGGATAGTTAATCTCATGAGGTCTCAATTGTCGCGAGGCATAAGCGACCACTTTTCCATGTTGCATCAACACACATCCTAATCCCTTTAGCAAAGCATCGCTATATATCTCATATCCTCTAGGTCCAGAAGGGATAGTTAACACTGGTGCGGTCGTCAATCGGTGCTTAAGTTCTTGGAAACTTCTCTCACACTTATCAGTCCACTCGAATTTCGTATCCTTCTTTGTTAACCGCGTCAACAGAGTGGCTATGGATGAAAACTTTTCCATAAATCGCCTATAGTAGCCTGCCAATCCCAGAAAACTTCGAACCTCAGTGACTGTCGTGGATCTGGGTCAATTCATCATTGTCTCAATCTTTGAAGGATATACAGAAATTCCTTCTCCAGAAATCACATGACCAAGGAGTGCTATTTTACTCAACTAGAATTTGTATTTACTAAACTTGACGTAAAGCGAATGCTCCCTCAAATTCTGCAGGACAACACTCAAATGTTTCTCATGTTCCTCATTACTCCTCGAGTAAATCAAGATGTCGTCTATAAAAACAATGACGAATCGATCCAAGTACTCCTTAAATACTCGATGCATTAGATCCATGAATGCAGCAGGGGCATTAGTCAAACCAGAAGGCATAACCGTAAACTCATAATGCCCATATCTCATTCTAAAGGCTGCCTTTGGTATGTTCTCTTTCTTAATCCTCAGCTGGTGATAATCAATCCTCAAATCTATTTTAGAAAACACAGATGCTCCTTGTAGCTAATCAAACAAATGATTTATCTTCGGCAACGTATACTAAGAAAAATTCTTTATGGTTACTTGATTCAATTGCCTGTAATATATACACAAATGCAATGACACATCCTTTTTCCTCACAAATAGCACCGGCGCTCCCCACAGCGACGCGCTCGGTCTAATAAATCCTTTATCTAGTAACTCCTGCATTTGTACTTTTAGCTCTTTTAATTCTGACAAGGACATTCTATACGGTACCTTCGAGATTGGCTCCGTTCTAGGAATTAACTCAATTACGAACTCAATCTCTCTCTCTTAGGTGGTAATCTTGGCAATTACTTAGGAAAGACATCAGGAAATTCAAATACCACTACTATACTTTCCAACTTCGATTCCTCAACTGTTGTGTCAACTACAACAGCTAAATAAGCTTACACCTTTCATTCAACAGCTTAGTCGTCTCAAGCGACGAAACTAAAGGAATCGAGGTTCCTCCCCGACTTCCTGCAAATTCAAAATTGGGGCGACCATCCGGGTAAAAACGGATTACCCTGCTACTACAATCAACTACATCCATTTGTTTCCCCAACCAATCCATTCAAATAATCACATCAAAATCATACATGGGAAGCACATCAAAATCTATCATTTCTTCACTACCACAAATCACTATCTTACAGTCCGCACTAGAGAGACTAGCACATTATCTTTTAATGGTGTAGCAACATGCAACAACACATTCGACGATTTCAACTCTACACCCACCAAATCAGCAAACTGAGCAGACATAAAAGAATGTGAATCTCCAAGATCAAATAAAGCATAGGCAGTTTGATCACATAAATGGATCATACCTGTGACCACGCCGGGCGCTTCCTCTGCCTCTTTAAGTGCCACAGCATACACTCTTCCTTGAGCTGGTGGTTGATTTTGTTCATTCTGTGGAGCTACAGCTAGCTATCCAGCCTGCAATCTATGTCCTTGAGCTCGGTTCCCTAGAGCTTGGTTTGGACAATTCTTTAACTGGTGGCCCAGCTTACCACATCTAAAACATGCACCTATCTTAACAGGGCAGGGACCACTTCCATACCTCTTGCCACAAAAGCGCAATACCAGCTCGACTGGTTTGACGGCTTTCTGATATTCTTTCGTATTGGAGGGACAAAGGGTCAGTTTTTCACCATCGGCCTCATACTTAATTGCCGATTGTCTCTCAAAGGAGTAAACCGCGATCTAGAAGGGGTTGCTCCTTCTCTTATGTCCCTCTCAATCATTTAACTTCTTTCATAAATCTCTCGGTACGTTCTCAAATTCACCATTATTATCCGGTTTCGAATCTCTAGTCTCAAACCGTCTTGAAACCTCTATGCTTTATCGAGCGGATCCTCTACTAATCTCGACGTATACCTTGACAATCTCGCGAACAAAGTTTCGTACTGATCTACTGTCAGCTAATTATATCGCAACTGCTAGAATTCCACTCATTTCCTCTCACGTGTTGTCTCTGAAAAGTTCTTATCATTAAAAATGGCAGTGAAGGCAACCCACGTCAAGGTCGTACCTTCAGGAAACACTCCTTCCTTCGAGACACTTCACCAGTCAATCGCAGTTCCTTCTAACTAATACACGGCTAACAGTATTTTCTCTTCATCAGCACACCTCAGCACCCTAAAAGCTTTCTCGATCTTTTCAATCCATTTCGACGCTAGCTCAGAATCTCCAGTGCCATCGAATTGGGTCGGTTTCAGCTTTATAAACTGCTCAACCAATTGACCCATCTATCTATTGGCATTAACATCACCTTAGGCATTACCAGCTTCAGCACCCTGAACATTATTTCCATTTGCCATATTCATAGCTGCCACTGCAGCTTCCGCAGCCTGAACTATAATTAGCAACTCTATCTTGGGCATCATTTCCCATTAGTTCTCCAATCTACTCTAAGGCCCTCAAGACTCCATCCACTCTTGGATCTTCGGCCGCTGGTACTCTCGAGCCAGAAGCTCCACCTCTCGACCTTTCGGGTCTATTGTTCATACTTGCTTAAACTTAGTCTACCTGAGTCACTATAGTTCAACCACGGAATTAGATACCTAAGTCACTTACTCAAGTCTAGTGATTATATGCTCCTCAACAAGGCAGCAATCACAACACAACAGTCAATCACTCAGGCATTGAGCACAACAATCAAGGATGCATAACCATACCTTAAGTCCAGACGAATCTGCAACTTAGTATAATCAGAGGTAATAACTCACTTATCAAGCCAACATCCACAACAATTCATAGTGCTAAGTGCAAAGCATGATCCTCATAGGTTCACTACAACCATGCCAATTCAAGATGTCAATCACATGCAACAATCATATGCCATGCATTCATCCTTAACTCTAACGAATCCCCCTAGGGTCTCACTACCCTATCATCCAAATTCCTTTACTTTTTATCACTCCAATCCTCAATCAATTTGGATTGAACTGACCTTGCTCTGATACCACTTTGAACGGGGATGTGACGCCCCTCGTTCCTTCCTGAGCTCGTCACATCCGCCACAGGCCAACAATAAAATAATTCTCCGGAATAACACGCGGCCTAAAATTGAAATGAAACACGCATGCGAAAGGAAAAACAACAACCTTGACAATTTAAAAGAAACATAAGAAATTTGGAATGATGTAAAAGCGCACACACGCACACATAACATATGCATTCGATTACAACTGACGGATGAAAAAAAGATAAAAGGAAACTGCACACCAAGATGGGTTAAAAACTGAGGCTAACATCAAAAGGCTGCTTCCTTGCCATACCAAACCTAACATCAAAATCATTCTAACCCTTTGACATAAACCACTGCAGCTAGACTACTCTGAAGAGCTGCTCGTCTCATCGTCGTCCTCAGCTTCGTCTTCATCGGGAACATAGTCAGAAAATGCCTCAGATTGCACCTCCATAGTGTCCTCCTCCAGATCTTCCTCATCAGTAGATAATTCGATCACCTCTAGGTATTCTTCGATTGTAGGGGACTTGGACTTCTCATATGTGTTCCTTGAAGCAACTGTTGAAGTCTCGATATCAACATCCAAACGGGCTGGATGACACCAAGGTGAAATTACCCTCAAGGATACCTTAGCGGGATTCATCGGTCCATAAACACTACTATCACCAATGCGGCGAAACCATGCCTCGTAGCAGTGGAGCTCCAAACCTATCAACCCATACTGTAGTGCCCTTCCTAATATATACTATGCCCTTACTGTCAGGAAACTCATCAAAAGTGGTTGTCATCTCCTTCGGATCGCCCATACGCAAAGGCCACATAGCTTAAGGTTTGAGATTTGAAAAACACGTCCTACTATGGGGTGAGATTTACATCTCAGCAAGTGAAACCTAAACCTAAATCGGATCACTAATTCCCCCAGACCACAAACAATACAAGAGGTAGAAATTCATTGATGCAATGGCATAAGGCATTCATAAATCAAGCATCTCAGCAAGTTAGGCATAAACAAAAGTCACAGTCGAACATACTCAACCTCACGGGATCAAGCTTCACATTCTTAGCATATAAATAAACACATAACTCTTAGAAGTCATCACAATGACATTTCAATAACATATCTCATGGGCTCCCGGGCCGTGATGTATTTCTCTAGGGCACTCTAGCCAATTAATATATTAGAGGCTCTCTGGCTATTTACTATCGCCGGGTCTCTCTGGCCATTTGATATCACTGGGGTTCTCTAGCCATTTAAATCTCAATTGTCAAGCACAATTTAATCATCACACGATCGCACCAAGCAACTTAAGTCACAAGATTCACCAATCAATCAATAATCAATTTATCTAGTAGCGTCCTGATGCTCAAGTAAAGGTTTAAGGAACAATTACCCTCTGATCAAGCTAGCAAATTTAACCAAAAATGGCCCTCCTAGCACAGCAAACTCATGACCAAAGGAGCACACGTGTGGTCCTAGAGAAATTCCATCAAAATCATGTCATAATTCACTCATTCTTTAATTCCATCACATCAATACTTCCATATCTAATCAATTAACAACTTAGGATGTCTTAACAACCATTTAAAGACATGGTGACACACCTACGAACCCTCAAAAGGTTCAGTTCAAACGACCACAAAGCAGGGAAGAATCGGTTCTGCCTTAATCCACACAAGTCAGTCCATAAATTAATTTTAGGTTTCAATTTCTCACGAAATTAACTTGTTAAAACCTTATTCTACATGTCTAGGAACCTTACTAAGCATTTTGGAGCAAGAATACCCCTTTAGGTCATCCAATCGGCCTGTTTCCCTTAGGTGTGCGGGCGGCCAGAATATGTCCCATAAAAATCACTTCATTTCGGCCATGAAAACAACCTAAATCTTCAACGAACGTACAACCAAAGCTTAATCAACTTAAGACTATGTGTTATGAAGATCCCACAAAACGTTTGAAGCTAAACGAAGCCTCTGAGAGGGTAAACGGAGGCTTTACCTCAACTCGCTCAGAATCTGTCTACTTTTGGTTTCGGGGCTAGTCAGAAAAAATCACTTCACCAAATGACGATCTACCACTTGAAACTTGTAAAGGAGAGGTTGGGCTTGTTGTTGGTGGTCGGCGTATGGCGAGACAACGGCCGAAAGTGGCGGTCGTGAGCAACGAATGGGGCGGTAGCGGCTGGTTGTTTGAGGTAGTTCGTGAAACGCCTAGCGCCCCGGGCACGAGCAAGCGACTCCCTGCAAGCAAACCACATAATCTCTCGCGGTCCCAAGATCCATAAACAAGTCGAGAGATAATATATATATATATATATACACACAACAAGCATGCGGAAGCGGTACTCAAATAAATCCCCGTACAAAAATATAAGTTAAGTGGGACTTGGATAGCATAACAACTGTCGTACATATTAACATATTGTTCTTACAAGTATCGAACTACTAGAATCCGCTAAGCAAGGGGTGACGGGGTAAGCACATAAAAAAAATGACCATCATCAACATCCAAAATAGCCATGGTCGGGGGTCGCCGTCACAAGATCGAGCCAATAAACTGGGACACCAAAGATGTGCTGCTGAAGTCCCCTGTATATTTTGCATCCTCCGTCGGCTCATACTCTGAGAAGGTCTCTGACGGAACCTCAGTGATATCCTCCATGGTCTCCTCATGGGATGGCTCCGTGAGATCCTCCTCGGCTGCCTCCAAGACAATGACCCCGTCCTCCTCCACAGTAAAATCCACGTCGGGGGTCCCCTTCAGCCCGTTCCTAGAACCGACTACTGATCCCTCTACCTGATCCTGGTCCCTACCAGGGTGGCACCATTCAGGGATCACTCCCTAGGGCACCTCATGAGGCTTCAGCGGCCCAATCCGTTCGTCCCCAACTTTCCTAAATCACGCCTCGTACCTATGAGGCTTCCAATCTGTGCTACCCTCTTCTACCCATACCAATGTACACTTCCTCACATAAATGGTCCCCTGACCGTCAAGGAACTCATCAAAATATGCAGTCATCTCTTTAGGGTCTCCAAAACGAATAGGCCACACGGTCAAGGCCTAGAATCTGTAAAAGAAGGGTCCCCAAAAGGGGTGTGATACACATCTCAGTAAAAGAGTCCTAACCCTAGGTCAAGCCGATAGTCCACTCAGGCAATCGTCTACCCCAACTTTCCAAACTCATAATCACATAAGCACATACAAATAAAGATAGTGACACACAGATGATGGGCATGCAACTATGACACCATGTCACACTCAAATGATCATGCACAGCTCATCCTGCCATTTCACCACAACCACCTCTTCCTGCCTGCCTCATTCTCTAGCCCGGGATTAGATCCCATCAGGCTCGATCCGCGTAAACCCATCAGACCGTCATTGGCAACCTACGTAAACTCATCAGGTTCCAATGAATTTCCAAGTCAATATCATCACCTCATACCTCCGTCCCGCGACTAGATCGCATCAGGAAGGTGGCCATCTCAACCACGCGATTAGATCGCATTAGGGCGCCACACAACATCAGCTCCACCCCGCGATTACATCACATCAAGGTATCCATCTCCAGCCCCGTGTCTCACACGTCTCAGGGCCTCGCCATGCCATGTTCATGCCATGCTTCTCAATTCAATTCACAGATAAAACAACAGGCGCAACACATGCACAATTTGAATACTCATGGCATGCGAGACAATCAATGGCATTCGACATGGCATATGATTTAAACACAAGCAATGTCACACATAGACCTCCTATAACCACTTAGGATATATTAAGAGCTATCCCTTTGGAAGATTCTCATAAATCGATCAAATTAATCCTCGACTTACCCAATTGAGTTCAATCTTCCTATCCTAAGTTTAGGATTCCCTTACTTTGCGTTTGATAACACAAATTTCTTCTTGCAAATGCCTCAAAGTCTCGGCCAAACAATCCAAAGGTTCAATTCACCGCGCAACTTAGAATATTCAACCAATTCATCAATTTCTTGGTCCAATTCCTCAATCCATGAACCATAATCCTCCATAACACAACTCTCATCATCTTAACATGTCTTAAACATCAATTTGGGACTCAAAATCATCTGCTCTTACTCCCAACAGAACCGATCTTGCACAGAACCAAATCGATTCTTCTCGGTTCCGTGCAAGCCGTGCACTATCGGTCCTAAATTAACTTCAATTCCATCATCTACTTACTATCCTACCTTTTAACATGTCCATATAAGGGTTTATGAGGCTCACCGTGAGTTTCAGGTCGAATGGTCATCGGAATCCCGTTGATAGTCGCTGGATCTCCAAGGTCAGTTTTTCGGCAGTTTTCTGTCCAAGTTTACAAGACCCATTTGAGGTCAAAACTTCAACAAATCACTCTCAAATTTTTATCACAAATTCATAAATATGTCCTTTAGACCTCCATAAAATTTGACTTCAAAACTCCAACATTTCGGCCTCCAAAAGGGTAAGAAACCTTACCTACCTCAGGTTGAGCTCGGTTCTGTCGGCTTCCGGGAAAACTCTTGGCCGGAGCTCCACGGTGGTCCAAATGCCGTGCTTCCACTTCGAGGAGTCGGCAAGATGTAGAACTAGGTTGGTATGGCCGGCCGGCGTCCAAGTGGTGGTCGGAAGGTGACATTCACGACGGCAAAGGGTGGCTCCAGAACTGGTCGGCAACGGGCAGAAGGAAGAAGATGAAGAGGAGAGGTTTCAATGAATTGAAGAGTGAAATGGCCAATCAAGTGAGGTTGAGGAGAGAGAGAAAAATGCTATATACCAAGCTTGAGTCAATGGGTTGAATGGTAGGTATATAAAGTTGGACAAGACTACTCTTTAAGCCATCTCTTGACATTTGTCCCACTTGTCATTCCAATTCAATCCAATGGCCACCATTCATCCTCTTTTTCAGTAGCTCTTGGGAGTGTATAAAGTCCAAAATGCCCTTCTTCAAATGCATAGACAAGGCTTTAAGCTTGAGGGGCAAAAGGGTAATTTTACCCCCGACGTTAAGAACGTCGTTTTTCTCGCTCCAAAATTTTTCGATAGGGCAACGACCAATCCAAATAACATTGGAATTCTTGATTCTCCATTTTAAATTTTTCAAGACTCGTTTTTTATGGTTTACTCTATCGGACGTGGTTCCAGCCTATCCCGAATCGATGGGCGGCTGCTGCATGCATTACGCGTATTGACCCTATGATTCATATCACATTTAGGGCTCGTCAATTCGTGGCGGCTTTGATTGTCATGTAATTGCGAGGATCTATCACTAGTCCCTAAGGTCTCAATCGTCACTGTCCGATTTGAAAAAAAATTGCAAATCACACGTTGGTTAAGCGGCATCACCCGCACTCCAATCGTATGACACTCGCAAGGCATTTCTTAATCGTTGTTAGATCTGCCTTTTTGTGGTTCTAAATATTCCCTCGACAATCCTTATGGTCAAAGCATCATTTCCTATCCGAGTTACCAAGGTCCACGTACCTCATCTCGCATTAGCCTTTCCGTTTTGGTCAGCCTACTCGAATTGATCAGATTCGAGCGGAATACAACTGAAACACATCTCTAGATTTACTTCTCATTAATGAGTCTGAAATTGACTGGAAATCAGAATGTCACAACTCTTCCCCCTTATAAAAATTTCATCCCCGAAATTTACATTACTCTTAATTACCCAAATAAATAGGGGTGTTGTCGCCTCATCGTCTTTTCGTTCTCCCATGTGGCACCTTCAGTTCCATGGTGCTCCCACACTACTTTGACTAGTGGAATCTTCTTATTCCTGAGGATTTGCTCCTTCCAGTCTTCGATCCTTATCGGCTTCTCCACGTAAGACACTCGGTCATTCACTTCTATGGTCTCATAATCTAGCACATGTGTCGGGTCTGGTTCATATTTTCGCAGCATCGACACGTGGAATACATTATGCACTTGGGAAAGATTAGGCGGCAGGGCAAGCCTGTAGGCTAAGCTTCCAATCGGCTCCAGTATCTCAAATGGGCCTACATAACTTGCACTCAGCTTCCCCTTCTTTCCGAATCGCGATAGTCCTCTCATCGACGATGCCTTGAGGAAAACGTGATCGCCTACTTGAAATTTCAAGGGCTCGCGCCGCTTATCTACGTAGCTCTTTTGACGACTCTGTGCCGTCCTCAGTCTATCCCGGATTATTTTCACTACTTCCACCAATTGCTCTACCAATTCCGGGCCTGTGATACTCCCTCCTCCAACCTCATCCCAGCAAATCGAGGTTCTACAGGCTCTTCCATAGAGTGCTTCAAATGGTGCCATCTGGATATTCTACTGGTAGCTATTATTATAGGCAAACTCTACCAAATGCAGCTAGTCTTCCCATCCACCTTTAAAATCAATGACGCATGCTCGCAGCATATCCTCAAGCGTCTGTATCGTCATTTTCGTCCGTCTGTGGATGGTACGTCGTAATAAACTGCAGTCGGGTTTCCATGGCATCCTATAAGCTTTTTCAAAAGTTTGCCGTGAATTTGGGATCTCTGTCCGAGGTAATCGTAACAGGCACTCTATGCAGTCTCACTATCTGCCTCATGTACAACTCTGCATACTTATCCATAGCGAAGTCCTTTCGCACCGGGATGAAATGTGCGGACTTGGTCAATCTGTCTACAACTACCCATATAGAGTCGTGACCTCGCTCGCTCCTTAGGAGTCCCATCACAAAATCCATGGTTATATGCTCTCATTTCCATTATGGAATCTCCAGTGGCTGTAATAGTCCTCTAGGCCTACAGTATCGCGCTTTCACTTGCTGGTATATCAAACACTTAGCCACATACCTTGCTACATCCACTTTCATCCCGTTCCACCAATAGTGCTGCCGCAAGTTCTGATACATTTTCGTACTCTCAGGGTGGATGCTATAATTGCTCATGTGAGCCTCTGATAAAATCCTTTCTCTGAGCCCTTCATTCTTTGGCATGTACAATCGTCCTCGAAACTTCAGAGTTCCGTCCTCAGACACCTGAAACTCGAGCTTTCTCTTGGTCGCATCCATCTCAAGGATCTTCTGAATCTCTAGGTCCATAGATTGCAGGGCTTTTATTCCTTCCCGGACCTCAGGTTCCACCCTCAACGTAGCTATCAAACTGGATAACTGATCGACTTCTAATCTGAACTCGGAGTCTCTCAAATCCTCAATCATCGACCAACCTTTCACCAGCAGACATGCGATGCTTGACTTCTGACTCAGCGCATCTGCTACTCTGTTTGCTTTCCCAAGGTGATACAGTATATCACAATCATAATCTTTGAGTAGCTCCATCCACCTACGCTGTCTCATATTCAGCTCTTTCTGGGAAAATAGATACTTTAAACTTTGGTGGTCGGTATAGATCTGAAACTTCTCGCCATAGAGGTAATGTCTCCAAATCTTCAAAGCAAATATAATCGCTGCTAACTCCAGGTCATGAGTTGGGTAGTTCATCTCGTGTGGCCTCAACTGTCTAGATGCGTAGGCCACTACTCTTCCGTGCTGCATCAATATACAGCCTAACCCTTTCAGCGAAGCATCACTGTATATCTTGTAACCTCCCGGTCCCGATGGAATCGTCAGCACTGGCACGATTTTCAATCTATGTTTGAGTTCTTGAAAACTCCTCTCACATTTGTCTGTCCATTCAAACCTTGTTTCCTTTTTCATCAACCGCGTCAATGGGATGGCTATGGATGAGAATTTTTCCACAAAACGCCTATAGTATCCTGCCAATCCCAAGAAACTTCTCACTTCAGTGATCGTAGTAGGTCTAGGCCAATTCGTCACAGCTTCGATCTTTGCAGGATCCACTGTGATTCCTTCACCAGACACCACATGACCTAGAAATGCTACCCTGCTCAGCCAGAACTCACACTTACTCAACTTCGTATAGAGCGTATTCTCCCTCATAGTCTGTAGAACAATCCTTAGGTGCTCCTCATATTCTGCATCACTCCTCGAGTAAATCAAGATATCGTCAATGAAGATTATGACGAATCTATCCATAAATTCCTTAAATACTCTATACATCAGGTCCATAAAAGCAGCTGGAACGTTGGTCAATAACTCATAATGACCATACCTTGTCCCAAAGGCAGTCTTAGGTATGTCTTCCTTCTTGATCCTCAGCTGGTGATACCCAGTTCTTAAGTCAATCTTCGAAAATACCGCCGCTCCTTATAACTGATTAAACTGATCGTCAATCCTCGGCAGTGGGTATTTGTTTTTCACCATCACTTGGTTCAGCTGTCGATAGTCAATGCATAAATGCAAAGACCCATCCTTCTTCCTTGCGAACAGCACCGGTGCTCTCCACGGTGAAGCACTAGGTCGGACAAATCCCTTATCCAGCAGCTCTCGCATCTGCACCTTCAACTCCTTTAGTTCTGACAAGGACATCCTATAAGGTGCTTTCGAGATCTGCTCCGTCCTAGGGATTAACTCGATTACGAATTCTATCTCCCATTCCGGTGGCAATCCTGGCAACTCTTGGGGAAATATATCAGGAAATTCTCGCACTACCTGAATATTCTCTAACTTCGGCTCCTCGGTAGTCATGTCCATTACTGCCACTAAGTATGCCTAACACCCTTCAGACATCAACTTAGACACCTCCAGAGATGAGACTAGGGGAATCGAGATTCCTCCTCGACTTCCCACCAATTCAAAGTTAGGGCGGCCTTTCGGATAAAACCGAATTATCTTACTACCACAGTCCACTACTGCCCCCTGCTTACCCATCTAATCCATTCCTATGCTTACGTCAAAATCATACATGGGTAGTACAGCTAGGTCAATACTCTCTTTACTCCCTTCAATCACAATCTCACAACCAGCATAGCCCATTGAAACCAATATATTATCCTTTAACGGTGTGGCAACATGCAAAATAACATTCAACGGTTTCAATTTCATTCCCACTAATTCAGCAAACTGTGCAGACACAGATGAATGCGTGGCACCAGGGTCAAACAATGCATATGCAACTTGGTTGCATAAGTAAACCATACCCGTGACCACGCCTGGCGCTTCCTTCGCCTCTCTACGAGCTACTGCAAACACTCTTCCCTGTGCCGGTGGTCGATTCTGCTCGCTTTGGGGAGTTGCAGTCGACGGCCCAGCCTGCGATTTCTGCCCTTGAGGTCGATTTGTCGGAGCTTGACTAGGGCATGTCCTCATCTGGTGGCCTAATTAACCACACTTAAAACAAGCTCCTGTCCTTACCGGGCATGGCCTATTCCCATGCCTCCGCCACAGAGGCGGCAGTTCCAGTTTATGGGGTTTGGCAGCTTCACAATACTTTTCCGCACTGGAGGCACAAAACGCCTATTGTTCGCCATCGGTCTTTTCCCCATCTGGCGGTTATCTCTGAAGGACATAAACCGCGATCCAGTTGCGGTGTTTCTCTCTTTCAAGTCTCGTTCTATCATCTGGCCTCGCTCATATATTTCCTTATATGTCCTCAGATTCAGAGCGATCATTTGACTACGGAGCTCGGGCCTCAAACCATCCCTAAATCTTCTTGCTTTCTCCTGGGGATCCTCTACAGATCGAGGTGCGTACCTCGACAGCCTCGAGAACTTGGTCTCGTACTGATCTATCGTTAACTGGTTTTGGCGCAACTGCAAGAATTCCACCTGCTTCCTCTCCCTGGCCGACTCTGAGAAATATTTATCATTGAAGGCCGTCTTAAAGGCTTCCTAATTCATGATTGTTCCTTCAGGGAAGGCGCCATTCTTGGTGGCAGCCTAACAGTCGTTCGTTGTACCCTCCAACTAGTATACTGCTAGCAGCACCTTCTCTTCGTCCGTGCACCTCAGCACTCTAAAAGCTTTCTCCAGCTTCTCAATCCACCTGGGTGCTAACTCGCGATCTCCAGTCCCATCGAATTGAGTCGGCTTCAATTTTATGAACTGCTCTACTAGTTAGCCCATCTGTCTGGCCACGACGATTTCCTCTTAGGTGTTTACAGCTTCATTACTCTGGTTCGGTTCACCCTGACTTCCATTTCCACCATTGTTGCCATTGTTGGCATTGACGGCTGCTATGGCAGCTCCTACTACCTGGGCGATAGCAGCGTCCCGATCCTGAGTCTGCATATCAATCATGTCGCCAATTCTTTCAGCGCCCTCAACACCCCATCCATTCTTGGATCTTCAACGACAGGCGGCCTCGAGCTAGAAGCTCCGCCTCTGGTTCTTCTAGACCTTCTGGATGGGTTGCTCATCTTTATCACTTTCTATTGAACCTGGTCCATCACAAGTTCAGCGAGGAGTTAGTAACTTACTCAATCATTCAAATCCAGAGCTGCTAACTACCTTTTAACATAAACAGTTACACTGCAATAGTCCTTTCATATAATAACTTCCACAAACACTCCAACAAATAACTCATGGCCATTCCTCAGTTCCGTTCAATCCAACGGTCACTAAAACAGGCCATACTCATTCACTTATCTGGCCACACTCATACAACTATCAGGCCAAAATCCAGAAATGACCTTCAACTCTCAGCAGGGAACTTAATCCTCCTGCATTACCATGACCCTTCCAGAGTCCAACGCCAACCTTTAAGTACCAGGCCACAAACCATACACCTGATGCCTTATCTTAACCAGCCTCCTAAGGTCTTGCTATCCGTCCTTGTCCCAACTTAATCCTCCTTATTACTCCAGTCCTCAACCAACTTTAGATCGAGCTGACCTTACTCTGATACCAAGCAAGACGGGTATGTCATGCCCCGCGCCCCGAGCACGAGCACGAGCACGCAACTCCCTACAAGCAAATCACATAATCTCTCGCGGCCCCAACATCCACAAACAAGTCGAGAGATAATATATATATACAACAAGCTTGCGGAAGCAGTACTCAAATAAATCCCCGTACAAAAATATAAGTTAAGTGGGATCTGGATAGCATAACAACTGTCATACATATTAACATATTGTTCTTACAAGTATCGAACTACTAGAATCCACTAAGCAAGGGGCGACCTGGTAAGCACATAAAAAAAATGACCATCATCAACATCCAAAATAGCCGTGGTCGCCATCACAAGATCGAGCCAATAAACTGGGACACCTAAGATGTGCTGCTGGAGTCCCCTATATCCTTTGCATCCTCCGTCGGCCCATACTCTGAGAAGGTCTCTAACGGAACCTCAGTGATATCCTCCATGGTCTCCTCATGGGACGGCTCCGCGAGATCATCCTCGATCGCCTCCAGGACAATGACCTCGTCCTCCTCCACAGTAAAATCCAACATCGGGGTCCTCTTCGGCCCGTTCCTAAAACCGACTACTAATCCCTCTAGCTGATCCTGGTTCCTACCGGGGTGACACCAATTAGGGATCACTTCCTCGGGCACCTCATGGGGCTTCAGCGGCCCAATATGCTCGTCCCCAACTTTCCTAAACCACGCCTCGTACCTATGAGGCTTCTAATCTGTGCTACCCTTGTCTACCCACACCACTGTACACTTCCTCACGTAAATGGTCCTCTGACCGTCAAGGAACTCATCAAAATATGCAGTCATCTCCTTAGGGTCTCCAAAATGAATATGTCACATGGTCAAGGCCTAGAATCTGTAAAAGAAGGGTCCCCAAAATGGGTGAGACATACATCTCAGTAAAAGAGTCCTAACCCTAGGTCAGGCCGACCATCCACTCAGGCCGTCGTCTACTCCAACTTTCCAAACTCGTAATCACACAGGCACATACAAATAAAGATAGTGACACACAAATGATGGGCATGCAACTATGACACCATGTTACACTCAGATGATCATGGACACATCATCTTGCCATTTCACCACAACCACCTCTTCTTGCCTGCCTCATTCTCTAGCCCGCGATTAGATCGCATCAGGCTCGGTCCACGTAAATGCATCAGTCCGTCATTGGCAACCCGCATAAACGTATCAGGTTCCAATGAATCCCCAGGCCTATATCATCTCTCATACCTCTATCCCGTGAATAGATCGCATCAGGACCGTGGCTATCTCAACCCCGTGATTAGATCGCATCAGGGCGTCACACAACATCAACTCCACCTTGCGATTACATCGCATCAGGGTATCCATCTCCCGCCCCGCGTCTTACACGCCTTAGGGCCTCGTCATATCTTGTTCATGTCATGCTTCTCAATTCAATTCACAGATAAAACAACAGGCGCAACTCATGCACAATTTGAATACTCATGGCGTGCAGGACAATCAATGACATTCGACATAGCATATGATTTAAACACAAGCAATGTCACACATAGACCTCCTATAACCACTTAGGATATATTAAGAGCTATCCTTTTGGAAGATTCTCATAAATCGATCAAATTAATCCTCAACTCACCCAATTGAGTCCAATCTTTCTATCCTAAGTTTAGGATTCCCTTACCTTGCGTTTGATAACACAAATTTCCTCTTACAAGTGCCTCAAAGTCTCGGCCAAACAATCTAAAGGTTCAATTCACCGCGCAACCTAAAATATTCAAACAATTCATCCATTTCCTTGTCCAATTCCTCAATCCATGAACCATAATCCTTCATAATAAAACTCTCATCATCTTAACATGTCTTAAACATCAATTTGGGACTCAAAATCATCTGCTCTTACTCTCAACAGAACCTGTCTTGCACAAAACCAAACTGGTTCTTCTCAGTTCTGTGCAAGCCGTGGACTATTGGTCCTAAATTAACTCCAATTCCATCATCTACTCACTATCCTATCTTTTAACATGTCTATCTAATGGTTTATGAGGCTCACCGTGAGTTTGAGGTCGAATGGTCGCCGGAATCCCGTTGAAAGTCACCGAATCTCTAAGTTCAGTTTTTCGGCTGTTTTCTAACCAAGTTTACAAGACCCGTTTGAGGTCAAAACTTCACCAAATCACTCTCAAATTTTTACCACAGATTCATACAAATGTCCTCTAGACCTCCATAAAATTTGACCTCAAAACTCCAATATTTCAGCCTCCAAAAGGGTCAGAAATCTCACCTACCTCGGGTTGAGCTTGATTCTGTCGGCTTCCGGGAAAACTCTTGGCCGGAGCTCCTCGGTGGTCCAAATGCCATGCTTCCACTTCGAGGAGGTCGGAAAAGCACAAAGCTAGGTTAGTATGGTCAGCCAGCGTCCAAGTGGTGGCCGAAAGGTGACGTCGACAGTGGCGAAGGGCGGCTCCAGAACTGGTCGGTGACGGGCAAAAGGAAGAAGATGAAGAGGAGAGGTTTCGGTGAGTTGAGGAGTGAAATGGCTGGTCAAGTGAGGTTGAGGAGAGAGAGAAAAATGTTATATACCAAGCTTGAGTCAATGGGTTGAATGGTAGGTATATAAAGTTGGACAAGACTACTCTTTAAGCCATCTCTTGACACTTGTCCCACTTGTCATTCCAATTCAATCCAATGGCCACCATTCATCCTCTTTTTCGTCAGCTCTTAGGGGTGTATAAAGTTCAAAATTCCCTTCTTCAAATGCCTGGGCAAGGCTTTAAGCTTGAGGGACAAAAGGGTAATTTTACCCTCGACGTTCAGAACGTCGTTTTTCTCGCTCCAAAATTCTTCGATAGGGCAACGGCCAATCCGAATAACGTTGAAATTCTTGATTCTCCATTTCCAATTTTTCAAGACTCGTTTCTAATGGTTTCCTCTATCGGACATGGTTCCAGCCTATCCCGAACCGATGGGCGGCTGTTGCAGACATTACGCGTATCGACCCTATGATTCATATCATATTTAGGGCTCGTCAATTCGTGGCGGCTTTGATTGTCATGTAATTGCGAGGGTCTATCACTAGTCTCTAAGGCCTCGATCGTCACCGTCCGATTTGGGAAAATTTTGCAAATCACACGTTGGTTAAGCGGCATCACCCGCACTCTAATCGTATGACACTCGCAAGGCATTTCTCAATCGTTCTTAGATTGGCCTTTTTGTGGTTCTAAATATCTCCTCAATAATCCTCATGGTCAAAGCGTCATTTCCTATCCGAGTTACCTAGGTCCACATACCTCGTCTCACGTTAGCCTTTCCATTTTGGTCAGCCTACTTGAATTGATCAGATTCAAGTGGAATACGACTGAAATACATATCTAGATTTACTTCTCATTAATGAGTCTGAAATTTACTGAAAATCAGATTGTAACTGTTCGCGTGGAGGCAGAAGAAGAAGAAAATGAAGGGAAATGGAGAAAGAGAGAAGTCATGGCTGAAGATGGAATGAAATGAAGTCTTTCACAAATAATTGGTGTGTTTTAGTGACAAGATTGGTTGGTGGAAGTGATTAATGCTCGAATACACATTGAATGACACTTGGCATGGCTCCAATAATATCAACTCTTAACTTCGACTTCCTTTGACCTCTTCTTCATCAATTTTCGACAGCCACCTTGGAGGGTCAAAATGACCATTTGGTCCTTCTATTCTTCTCAAGGCAAGGGCAAATGGTCGAGGGCAAAATGGTAACTTTGCACTTTTCGTCCGAAACTTTGCTTTTTCAATTTTAAATTACCACTGGCAGGACGACGTCAATTCCTTTCCTAATGTTGGAATTCTCTATTTCCATTTGCCAATTTTGAGCTTCCATTTCATGATCAATCTTCCATCAATTGTATTTTTAGTTTATCTAGAACTAACGAGCGGCTTTTACGTTTACAAACGTAACGCGTATCGACTCTGTGATTCTCATCACACTTAGGATGACTCAAGTTACGATAGCTTTGGTTGTCATGTAATTGTGAGGGTTCATCGCTAGTTCCGACGGTCACAATCGTTATAGTTCGATTTAGGAAAATTTTACAAATTATTCATTAGTTAAACGGCATCACCCGTGCTCCAATCGTATAACACTAGCAATGGATTCCTTAATCGTTATTTGATCGGCCTTTATTGGTTCTAAATGTTCTCTTGGCAATCCTTATGGTTAAAGCGCCATTTCTTTTTTTGAGCTTCCTAGGTACATATACCTTGTTATACGTTAGCTTTTTCCTTTTAGTCAATTTACTCAGGATTGATCAGATCCGAGCGAAATAAAACTGAAATACATCGACAGACACTTCTCATTCTCTAGCCTCAAAATGGCAGGAAATTCAGAATGTCACCCTTGGAAAATCTAAACTAATAAAGGGTCATTATCAGCATACTTGTTCATCTTTGCCTGATACATCCAAACACGTTGCACAGGATTGGATATGCCGTTGTACTTTTCGAAGTCAGGCACCTTGAACTTTTCAGGCACATCGACTTTCTTGAAAGCAAAAAAGTTAATATGGGAGATACTATGTGTTCCCTGAATCTCTCGGAGCCTTTCCTCCATCTTTTGCTCCATCTAAACCATTAGTTTCGCTGCATCGTCATTCTATTCTGGTACCACAGGGCTAGCTAGAGCCACAGGCGAAATATTCGAATTAATGCCTGGGACAAACATGTCTTCCAATGACCAAAATTGGTCATGGTTCTTGCTTGGATTGTCAACTGCAGGAGGAGGAGGAGGAGCAATTGGTTAGGGAGTCTGGCTAGGTAATGGCATCTTAGCCATGAGACTTGCCAAAACCTTGTCTGCCATCTGGGAGACCATGTTATCCATTTTGTTATTGATGACATCCATACGCTCCTAAAGGGCCTCTTGGATGGCAGCATTCATTTCTATTTTGTTAGCCATTTTCCTCGCGATTAACCCGGTGATGTGTGGATGACTCGTGATAAATTTCCTTTAAAGAAAGATCGCACGAAGATCAGTATAATAAGCTATGATAGTGAGCCAGTCTATGACAACCTCTAGACTTGACGAGCAAAACAAGTATGAGCAGAGAACTGAATCAGATAATTTTTCAATTTCCTCGACCTTTACGATAAAATTCTTCATAATTTGCTCGTTAAACAAACAATTCTCAAATTTTACGAGCTGATACGTGACAAAATGATAAATAACTTTTGTGTTTGGACTTAAGGTTGAAAATCTATCAATCAATACAGTTTATTGCATCTTTTAAAAAAAAAATTATCCAGAAAACTGTTTCGACCGATCTTTTTTTAAAAGAAAGAATGACTCCCTTAAAGCATAAATTAAGGTCTAGAATTTTACAGGTTACTAATTGAAACATCGACCTACAAGTTTTATTTTTTATGATTCGGCAAAGGAGGTCATTTAAGAGTAGTAAACCACAAGACAAAACAAGTGTCAGGAAACTGCCAAAATTCCAGCTTACATTATTCTCAATTAAAATTCGTCGTTAAATGGAATACACTATGGATCATTCTCAAAATATTGCAGATGATAGCCCAATATGTTATGAACATTTTTCATTCAGATACCATAATTAAAAAAATGACTAGAAGGGATCCTAAAAAATCAAATCACGCCATGCGTTCGCCCAGAAAAAGTAACAACCAGAACATCATCCAAGTGAAACAGTGAATAAAACTTACAAATAAAGACTCTAGCTATCTCGACCCACAGACTTCTAGGGGACAACGTGAGCCTTGAGCTTCTTGTACTTCTCCTCGGTCTTCCGGGCTTCTATTTTGGCTTTGGCGAGCTTCCGCTTGAGGTAATTGATCTCGAAATGCTTGGTATCTTGAACGGCCACTCGAGGTATCACTAGAAGCCATTCTTTTGGGATAACATGCCCTTCGATGTAGCTGACTGTGGTAAGATATGTCTTGATGTTCCCTAAGAGAATCCCCTTAGGAAATGTTAACTTGGTCGGTCGACATCGCTCCCACATGGCATGGACAAGGGCGGCCCGCTCCTCAAATCTCTGGTCCTTCAGGTCAAAGTGTATGTGTATCTCCATACTCTTCAGCTGTAGAGGAATTGACTATATCACGCCAGATTGTCGAACAACTCTGAACGGATAGTACTCTATGATGCCAGAAATCCTCAAAAGAGGGACACGTGCCTCGTCTCGCCCCATGATTCTAGCCTCCTCTACTTTAAGCCCAAGAGCATGCCATAGGAAAGTCACGGGACTCGGGTTTGCTAACAAGACTAGCAATCGAGAATAGTGATATTCAGGAACACGGTCTTATTCATTTTTAAAATTTAAAATAGGATGCTCGAGTTCTGAGATTTTTCGTATTTCAAGGTACTTTACAAGTTCAGAGAAGTGAGAAAGGAACCAAACTTGGAGAATTTCAAGGGAGACTCGAATTGTTTTATCTTGACCAACCTTAAACTAAGAAAGCGAGATAAAGGTTTCTGCCAAGATGGCATTAATAAAGTTCTTTCCATTGTTCACTTGCCTTGCAAAATATGCTATTATGGGATAGATAGAGTTTTATTTATATGGGAAAATGACTGACCCAAAAAACAATAGGATAAAAACCTTGGCCTTATCATATGCAGAGGGAGCTTTTGCAAAACATGTTTCTAGGAATGAAATGGAACAACTTCCCGGTTTCCTTTTAAAACTTTGGCCACTTCACCTTGATTGACATTCTGATATTTAGACAAAACCAATACAGGGTCTTCACCAATTGGCGAAGTAAATAAACTCGAGTCTAGTGACTTTCCAACGAGAACGCCCAACTCTTCTAGTGTTGAAGTTAGCTCGTGCTTATTAAATATGAAGGTAGTAGCCTGCGGGCTCCAGAACTATGTCAATGCATGAATGATACCAAATCGCGTTCGGATGTGAATCAATGGGAGCATTCTGCAAATGCGAAATCTGACTATCTCTCGGTCGTCATCATGCAACTCATTCCACCACTGCTTCAATTGATCCTTTCTTAGAGATATGACTCGAATCTCCCCCATAATCTACAGTTCGAGACTTATGACTTACCTAAAAACTATCAGGAACCAACCCGAAAATATGAGTAAATAGGAGAAAAAGAGTTAAAGAGAATACCACCTTTAGACACATGAAATAAACAATCACATACACATGTGCATGGAATGTGACGTGGGTTCGATTTCTATATAATAAGACTTGAAAAAGATGGAGCCCTAAGGATACCCAAATTGAATCACCTTGGTTTGCAATTGGGTCAGGAGCCCCCATAGACATCCGGCTTAGCCAAGTATCGACCCGTATCACATGGCGAATGATAGGGGTGATGAATCATGGAACTAATTTTGAAGAGTTCGGGACTTGAAGAGGGAGACTCATGCCAAATGGCAATGGCCAAAGTGTCCCTAATCAAATACCATCCTAAGCCTAGCCATTCAGGTCCAATGGCGGGTTGTGTGTGCTATGTATAAATGCAAAGACAGTAAGGACATGCACAACAGTTTATAGCATAACAACGCTTCAATATAACCTTCAAGACATACATTCCTACTCCAATATGCAAGCAAAGGTTAGCAAAACAATCCACCCCTTATCACTCCAAGTCTATAATAATATATAACACCTTAATGGTGAGATTCAATCAAACACGGAACTCTAAAGCAAACAAATAAAACGCCAAACATTAAGAAAAAACACATTGAAATACAAAAAGGGCCTAAAAACCCATCAAAATGACAACGGATCGCGAAAATCCATTGCGTGTCGCAACCATAGGCGGCGAAAATTGATAAGAAGGCCATTTTCCTTTGGCCCACTAAGTTTGGGTCCATTCTACCATAATCGACGAATTCCACACAATCAAAAACGGCTTTTCGCCCTAAAAAAAGTCAATCTAATGGCCAAAAACAGTCACAAACCACCAAACAAGACATATGCCATGAAATCTATGGCCTAAGTCCACAATTTTTAATTTTTTCCAAAAAATGAAGGTGGATTAAGGAATTTCAAAAATTGAGCTTGATTTCCAAAAATTGACTAGAAAATTCTATCCACCCGTTACAATTTTTGCAAATATTAAAAATACGTCCCCAGTGGAGTCGCCAAGCTATCACGACCTCAAAATTAGGTTAATGGATTATTAGGTTAATTAGATGAATTAGCTAACTGTGACATTCTGAATCCCTAACATCTCAAGGTCATTGAATGGAAGGATATCGATCGATGTGTTTCAATTGTAACCAGCTCGGAGTTGGCCAATTCTAATTTAACTGATCAAAAGGGAAAGACTGACGTGGAGTCAGGTATGTGGACTTGGGGAATTTGAATGAAAAATGGCACTTTGACCATAAGGATTGTCGAGGGAATATTTTAGGCCAGCAAAGATCGATCTAGGAACTATAGTGGAATGCCTTGCTAGCGTTATACGTTGGGACGCGGGTGATTCCGCTTAACCAATGTGTAATTTGTGAGAATTTCCTAAATCGAATTTCGATGATTAGTACAGTAGGAGCTAGTGATAAACCCTCACAATTACATGACAATCAAAGTAGCCACGACATGAGAAATCATAAGGTCGATACGAGTAGCGCCTGCAAGAGTCGCCCGTCAGTTTGAGATAAATTGGGATTACAATCGATGAGAACTTGACATGAATTTGGCTTCGGAATTGGGTATCGAACATTGAGGAATTCCAACATTGGAAGAGATTTGGATGTCGCCTCATCGAAGTCAATTTAAATTGAAAAAGTGAGATTTTAGACAATGAGTGCGAAATGACCATTTTGCACCTCAAGGATATTCTTTCTTTTAAAAGCAATCAAGGGCATTTTAGTCATTTATTTTCCCCTGTTGTGACCGAAATTTGAAGGGCACTTTGGTCAATTTAGTTTCTTGAAATTTTCATGGAGAAAAGACAAGCCTACTAATTAGGACTTAGGGACCTAGGTTAGCATTAATTTCAAGTCATTTCCCCACCTACCATTCCTCTCTCTCTCCTTGACTTGGGGACTAAGAAAAGCAAGAAGACCTCTCTCTCTCTTCATTTTCTTCAGGCCTCTCTCTCTCCACTTTTTCTTTCTTTTCTTCTTCTTCTTCCTCTTCTCTCTCGCCCTCACCAACTCGTTGCCCTACTCCGACCAGTCCACTGTTTCGGTAATAAATTTGTCGTCCGATATCGGATTGAGGTAAAACTACTGCCATCGGAAAGGTTATCGTCTTACCATTCTAACAAGGTATAATAAGCCCAATTTGACCCAGCCATTTGTCTCGTGGATCGGTTTGAGTGGGCAAAGGTCAGGCTGGTCGGGATCTGACTTGGTTTGGGAAAGGTCTTCGTTCGCCCACTTTGCAGGCTCGATTGCTTCCAAAATTTCAGTGAGATCCTCTAGCCTCTTAGTTTAAAAGCTAAGAATATTATTTTTGAGAATTGGTTGGAGATAGAATGGATTTTGAAGATTGGTTTTGTGTGAAATTCCAAGGTTAGTTTATGTTCACTTCCTGACCGTGAGAAATCGAGGTTGTTCATAGAGCTTTGGACCATCGCTTTGCTGTGAATTACTTCGTAAGACCCTTAGAGATATTGTACGATGTGTTGGCAATGAGATTTTGCAAATAATTGGAGTTTAGAAGTGTTTGAAGGGCTGATTTGAGGTGAAAATCGAGACCGTGTAAATCTATTCCTAGCGTGCACTAATTTTAAAATGGCTCGTTTAAGGTCGTCCGGTGTCCGAATTGAGCTCCATTTTTGTTCACACATCCATAAGCCCTTGAAGGATAAGGTTATGAAAGTAGATTTCTCAAAAGATCAACAGATCAATATCAGTTAATTTGAGAATGAAACTAGTCGTGGAAGGCCAAGAGTGGATAGTTTGGTGCTACGACAATGCGTCGATCATTTTATGGAATTTCTTGGCCTAATCTCAAGGTAAGTTATGCCTAAACCTTTATTAGGATGTTAGGTTACTAAAGAACGAAGTTTTGAGTTGGAATGAAAGGCTTTATGGACTGATTTTGTGAGAGGCGCGAGAAAACTTAATTCTGCTCTATTTTGATGAATTGAACTTGAGTGATTTAATGGCATGAAACTTTTGAAATCAAGGTTGAATTGAGGAGTCTAATTTGGTCATGGAGTATGGTTGGACCTTTTGGCATGTTTTATGGAAATTCCTATTTGAGCCGAGTATATTGAGGAGCCCGTGACTAAGTCAAGCGTGAGTTTCATGAATTGGCCGTAATCATTGAATTGCCTGAGGCTTTACTTGAATTTATACGTGCTTGACTGAGAAATTTATGATTTGAAACATGTTGTGTCCAGTGCGGACGTTTGAAAGGAATGCCTCGAGTAGGCGATGAACTACTTGATTTCCTGAGTTGTTCTCGAATGATGAATTTTGAGGCATGAATTGTTTTCTTTAAATGAAAATCTGAGGCTTTCTATAATTGAAATTTTTATGAATAAAATGGCATGTGGGATCGCCAAGGAAATTATATGTGCACTGGCGTATGGGATCGCCAATGGTGTATGGCATCATCGGGAAAAATTATAAGTGCACTGGCATGTGGGATCGCCAAGGGCGTGTGGGATCGTTGAGAAATTATATTTTGGCCAACGTATTGGGAGGGAGTTACTCCTATTTGACCTAACGTGGTTGTGCGGCTAAAGAGTCCCATATTGACCCGATTCATCTCGATTGAAAATGGGCGCCGAGAGTCGTATGGTGACCGAATCATCACTAGGTCCGAACGCGAGAGTCTCATATGGATCGACCGGTCATATGGAGACCGAATCATCTCGCAGCCCTAAAATGGGCGACCCAGGATGGGCGGATATGGAAAGATTTATTTTCTGGAAAAATCAAGAATGATTTTTGGGAAATTGAATATGCCTTATGTTTTGATGATTTACCTCAAGTATGGAAGTTTACCTCATGAGTTAAAAATGGCCCTCCAAGGGCGTGATAGAAAAGAATATGTTTTCTGGAAATTCATGAAATAGAATTGGAAATATCCTCATATTTCAAAATGGCATCGAGTACTTGTTTTTAATTGAAAACCATTGTCATTGTACGAAGCTTGGATTTGTTTTGATTTATGATCGAGTCAGGATAATTTGAAGGTACTGAAATGCCAAGTTTTGTCAAGTACCTTGTTTTACCATGCCAGAGATTTTTATCCCAAAATACCCATTTTTCAAAAGTGTCTGGAAGTACTGACACCCTAGTTTAGGGTTAGGTTTGACTTACTGAGTTTATATATCTCACCCCATCGTGGGTTAACATTTTTTCAGGTCCCTAATGAAGGAAACCCGAGATTGCCATGGATTGGCATCCGATGAAGTCACTAGAAGAAACGGTTATGAATCCTTTTGTGACCTTAGGGTTGTAATGATGAAATTTGGTGATTTAGAATTGTAACCTCTACAATATGATCGACCTTTTTGAAAGGTGTACCTTTTCGTCCTAAGTCATCTTGTTGTTTTATTTGTATGGGGTTGTTTCACACTTCCACATGCATGTATCATTTGGAAGCTCTGAATAGTTAAGGCCGATGGATCTTAGGAGATCATTAAAGGTAACGGCGAAGGTGGGATGCTCGCGACCTGCCGGGCTCAGGGCGTGACATCCCCATTTACGTTATATCAGAGTAAGGTTAGTTCGATCCATTGTGATTGAGGTTTGGAGTGATAAGGAGCGATGACTTGAGGACAATTAGATAGTGTGACCTTTAGGGTTAAGCATGGATTGTCGATTCTTGAGGATTATAGGCTTGAACTTTTATTACGCTTTAATGGTTATACTATCGATTTTAATTGATGATCTTGGGTAATGGTGTGATTGAGGTTCACAAGGAAGCAAATAGAAATTGAGGAGCCATAAGCATGGATTTGAGGTTGTGAATGTGCTTGAGGTTAATAGAGGATTACTTATGGGTAAAGGATCGATTGGATTTATGATCATGATTGCGACTTTGAGGTATATGGTTGATCCTAGGCAATTGATATGTGAGATGGTTATTTGTGGAACTCAAAATCTTCTGTAGATAAGAATTGATCTGGAAGTGAGTGCGTTATGACGAGTATTGAGGATGATCATGCAGTGCATGTGTTTATGGCATTGGAATGAGAATTGAGGAATGTGCATGCATAGACATATCGTCATCGGACTTGATAAACCGACGCTTGGTATGGGACAAGCTGGCGGGATACCTACAAACCGTAATGAAGCATGTCTTGGGACGTGTGGAACAAGACTCTCTTCGTAGATATATGTCTTAGGACAACCTGCAAAGACCAGGTCTGATGAGGGCGGGGAGTATACGTCGGGACAAAGAGGTTCGGACAAGGAGCGACTCCTGGCAGGCTTCTAAGAAAGCTAAGAGGTAGGAATGGCCCCAGTCATAAATTGAAAGAGAGAGTCTAGGTATTAGGTTGAGTCTGATTTTGGTTCAGAGAGGTATTGCGCTGAAGTGACCCTCAAGGTGAATTTTCAAAATTGCATGGCAGTTGTAATGGCATATGTTATTGGCATGGTTGGGAGCTTCGTACATGGCAGTGGGTGTCGTTTAAAATAGGAAATTGACGCGCGTGTTTGGCCTGTATGGCGAGTTTTGGCAATGAATGTCATTTGACTGGTATCTTGTGAAGTTGAGATAACCTGTTGAGTTACTGCTAAGTTGCAGATACGTCTGGACTTAAGGTGTGAGCGCTTGACCCAATGAATTGTGACTCGAGATTTGCCTAGTAGATGGTGACTAGTTGAGAAATTGCCTAGTTGAGGCTGGCTTGATGAGTGGTTACTGATGAATGATGATTTGAAATCCCTAGATAATTGGCGATTGATTGAAGATTTGCCTAGAACCACTAGTTGGTTGACTGCTTGTGATCGATGATAAGATGAGCAACTTGAGACTGCTAGATTTATTTGAAAGACTTGGGTCTTTAATTGCTAGAGGGAATTGTAGTGACTCGAATGTCACGAGTACCTAGTAAGGTTGAATGACCAGAGTATGGTCACTAAAGGAGCATTTGGCTCAAGTATACAAGATACGAGAAGATTCCAGAACTAAAAGGAATCATGAGAATCGAGTAAAGACGAACAACTAGAATATGAGCACTGGAAGAACAGTTGGCTCAAGTTTGAAAAGTGCGTCAGACCTAAGAGTTAAAGGGGTCATGAGAACCTTGAATGGAAATAGGAATCTAAAAGGTGTGAGCATACTCAAGATGGAGCTGCCATTGTTGCCCAAGTCACTGAGGCGACTGATGCTGGTGCTGATAAATTAAGTGATGAAAGTCATGAAAAATGTGACTCTGAGACTATTCATTCATAAATGGGAAATGTGGAGAAGAACCACGAGAGTCTTGATTAGCTTGTGAAATGCGTCTTGAGATTGACTATGATTCGATAGGAAAGATGATTCTGAAACTGCCTTTCTCTGTACTGAGAACTTGGAAAGGAAACTTTAGAGGTTTTGGATACACTAGAGAAAGAAAGTAATCTTGACAGTTCCTAGCCTTAAGAAGCTATAGATTATTGATAAAAGACCACCAAAGAAAGAGTTTTCCTTGAAGGCATGGTACTTAACTGGATTGCCTTCGTCAAATTGTGCTATGGAGGGTATCTTTCCGAGGTTACTCAAGAGCAAGGATTGCTTGATCTCTAATAGCTTTGCAATAATTTGAAGAAGCTGTAATAAGCATAAATGAAAAGGCCGAATGATCGGAAGGGGTATAAGTGAGAAAATTAACGTTCGTGGATCATAGAAAGTGCTTATAAGGAATGGCAGATAGGCTGATTACTTGAGCGTAAGGCTCATGGTGGAAAAATTGAATTGATAGTCTGTCTCTTCTGTCATGGGAAGCGTTAAGGGAAAATCGACATGCTAGTTTACCTGGGTTTAATGACTCTATGAGATTGGTCGAGAATGAACTGAAACTGTTAGGGATGGAATTATAAGTTGTTATTCCCTAAAGGATAGGGCGTTCTCCTAAAGGACGATGATACCATGAGATGGTCGTTGATGAAAAGAAAAGTGAATGGACTTGATAGTCCCGGCTACTCGCAGTCCTAATGAATGAGTAAGTAAGCAAAAAAAAGTGCTTAGAGTGTAATTACAAAGTGACTTGAGGTAATCGAATTGAGTATTCGATGCGGGAATTTGTGGAGACCAAGGAAGAACCTCGACTCCTTGGAATCTTGTCATTTGAGGTGACTGAGTCACTCGAAGAAGAGTGTCAAGCATGGTGATATTTGAATCTTGGAGTGGATGTACCGCCGTTAACGCAGACTCCAAGATTGACACTCTAAAGAATAGGAAGGACAAGGTAGATTCGAAGTGAGAGAATGCCACTGAAGTATGTAGTTTCCTTCATAGGGTAAGAGACCCTAGTGTAAAAGGAAGAGAAGATCCTAGTTGTCTTGATATTAAGATGGACCATATAGACTGGGAAAGAAGACGCAGAACTTGAATGATTCCTGGAAGTGAAGTATGAGAAACTGTCCTATGCACAACGTTGAATTCTAGGATAATGTCGACGCTCAGTGGAATAGACGGAGTTGGGATAAAATCGCATTGACTAGTCATAGAAACCAACGGTTAAGATAAGAGTATTTCCTCATGGAAGAGTGACAAAAATGAACAAAATATTGCATGGTCCTAATGGAGACCCGTGACAATGAGATCCAAGGTCTGAGCTCTCAATGAAAAGTATGAGGAATAGTTTGAAAGATTTGACACTTGGTAAAAAGGAGTTGACAATAGCCAGATTGAGCATCCAAGGAATAATTGATGGGTTGTTACCGTCTTGAAAGACGATGGTCAGACTCGTTTAAGGAGTCGTAAGGGTATGAACGCCTTGAGAATTGTCTCATGAACTCTAAAAGAACGTTTGTTGTATGCTAAGTTGAATAGTACTAGTCGTGGGCCTGATAAGGTGAAATTCCTTGGCCAGGTAGTTCTGAGGAGTAGAATCTTTGTGGATCCCCGAAAGTAGGAGATGGCGATAGGCTGACTAAGGCCGACGTGAACTACTAAGGCTTAAGACCTCTTAAGTCTGATGGATTATAATGGTCTGCTATAGACGTTGTGGGAAGATTTTCAGAGGAGCTATTCCATTAAGGGAATGGACTAAGGACGAGGTGGGGCGCGATTGGATGAACGAATGTGAAAAGGAGTCCCAAGGACTTAAGCCTAGTTGGCAACCGCACCGATGATGGTGATTTCATTGGAAAGTGAAGGATGGTGAGAGTTACGATGGCGTAACGCGAAAAGAAAGTGCAACGTGAAAGGTTGTTGCTTACACACCGCGGCCATAGGACCTCATGAGTGGGAATACCCAATGCATGATTGGAATTAGAATACGACCGTCCTTGCGAAAGAGCTGGGAAAACAAGACTCGCGAGAAGAAAGGTTTCGAGTTTATACAAACTGTAAGAACTTGAAGTATGGGTTTCTCGAGAGGAATTGATGAGAAGCAACGCCGATGGATGAAATTACTTACGGATACGGGAGCGTTGCTCGTGTAAGGAAAGACCTCGCAACTGTGTGAATTGCAAGAGTTGAAAATGTTGACTGCTCCAAAGAGACTGAAGGGAAAGAATAACAGTTGCAAGTTGGTGGATTAAATTGGTCATTGGAGAATCTCAAATATAGTCGAGGAAAAGCTATTAAGACTCAATCATGAGTTTGCCTGAGAAGTCGAAAAGGCTATGATTCGATTTGGACAATCGATGGTAAGCTAATGAAATTTGGGCGTCCCCGACAATATAAAAGAACGTTTGAATTGTATGATTATGCCAAATGATAGAGGTACCAAGGAGTACGTTTTCATAATAATTTGATAAGGATCGTGAGAGGAAAAGAACATGAATTTAAGGTGACATTTTGGAAAAGCCTTCCGACGGGAAATTTCAAAAGTAGGGTCGCAGTGTGATGTACGTATTGTCCTCGGACCAATAGGGAGATTGAAAGAAAGATTCGAATGCTCGAAGGTGTCATCAACAGATATTAAGATAATAGAGAAAAGCAAGTACAGGTTAAGGACCGAGGGAAGCAAGTCTTGGGAGAAGATGACTTTTTGTCAGAGAAGACAAGTGGGAACGACAAGTAATGGGAGGAGCCACTTTGGAGAACGAGAATGTGATAAGGCGTCAGTACCCCATGGATTGAATAATTGGAAAATGGCAAATTTCAAGAACGAAATTTCTTTAAGGGGAAAGAGTTGTGACATTCCGAATCCCGACCCTCATTGAAGGATATCGATCGATATATTTCAGTTGTAACTCGCTCGGAGTTGACCACTGCCGAGTTAACCGATCAAAAGGGAAAAACTGACGCGGAGTCGGGTACGTCGACCTGGGAAATTTGAATGAGAAATGGCACTTTGACCATAAAGATTGTCAAGGAAATATTTTAGGCCAGCAGAGATCGATCTAGGAACGATCGTGGAATGCCTTGCTGTCGTTATACGTTGGGACGCGGGTGATTTCGCTTAACCAATGTGTAATTTGCGAGAATTTACTAAATCAAATTTCGATGATCAAGACCGCAGGAGCTAGTGGTAAACCCTCGCAATCACATGACAATCAAAGTCACCACAATATGAGAAATCCTAAAGTCGATACACGTAGCGCCTGCAAGAGTCGCCCGTCAGTTTGAGATAAACTGGGATTACAATCGACGAGAACTTGACATGAATTTGGCCTCGGAATTGGGTATCATACATTGAGGAATTCCAACATTGGAAGAGAATTAGACGTCGCCTCATCGAGGATAATTTAAATTGAAAAAGTGAGATTTTGGACGAAAAGTGCGAAATTACCATTTTGCCCCTCAAGAATATTCTTTCTTTTAAGAGCAAGTAATGGCATTTTAGTCATTTATTTTCCCTTATGATGACCGAAATTTGGAGGGCACTTTGGTCAATTTAGTTTCTTGATATTTTGATGGAGAAAAGAATAGCCTACTAATTATGACTTAGGGACCTAGGTTAGCATTAATTTCAAGTCATTTTCCCACCTATCATTCCTCTCTCTCTCCTTGACTTGGGGAATAAGAAATGCAATAAGTCCTCTCTCTCTTCCTTTTCTTCGGCCCTTTCTCTCTCCACTTTCTCTTTCTTTTCTTCTTCTTCTTCCTCTTCTCTCTCTCGCCTGTCGCCAGCTCGCTGCCTTGCTCCGACCAGTCTACTTTTTCGGCCATAACTTTGTCGTCCGTTATCGGATTGAGGTGAAACTATTGCCATCGTAAATGTTATCGTCTTGCAGTTCTAACAAGGTATAATAAGCTCAATTTGACCCAGTCGTTTGTCTTGTAGGTCTATTTGAGTGGGCAAAGGTCAGGCTGATTAGGATCTGACTTGGTTTGGGAAAAGATCTTTGTTCGCCCACTTCGAGGGCTCGATTGCTTTTAAAATTTCGGTGAGATCCTCTAGACTCTTAGTTTAAGAGCTGAACAAATTATTTTTGAGAATTGGTTGGAGATAGAATGGATTTTGAAGATTGGTTTTGTGTGAAATTCCAAGGTCAGTTTCTGTTCGCTTCCTGACCGTGAGAAATCGAGGTTGTTCGAAGAGCTTTGGACCGTCGCCTTGTTGTTAATTGCTTGGTAAGACCTTTAGAGATGTTGTATGATGTGTTGGCAAGGAGATTTTGTAAATAATTGGAGTTTAGAAGTGTTATAGGGCTGATTTGAGGTGAAAATCGAGAAATCTATTCCTAGCGTGCACTAATTTTAAAATGGCTCTTCTAGGTTGTCCGGTGTCCGAATTGAGCTTCGTTTTCGATTACACGTCCATAAGACCTTGAAGGATAAGGTTATGAAAGTACATTTCTCAAAAGGTCAACAAATCAATATCAATTAATTTGGGAATGAAACTGGTCGTGGAAGGCCAAGAGTGGACAGCTTGGTGCTGCGACGATGCGTCGATTGTTTTATAGAATTGCTTGGCCTAAGCACGAGGTAAGTTATGTCTAAACCTTTATTAGGATGTTAGGTTACTAAAGGACGAAGTTTTGAGTTGGAATGAAAGGTTTTATGGACTGATTTTGTGAGAGGCGCGAGGAAACTTAATTCTGCCATGTTTTGATGAATTGAACTTGAGTGATTTCATGACATGAAACTTTGGAAATCGAGGTTGAATTGAGGAGTATAATCTGGTCATGGAGTGTCGTTGGACCTTTTGGCATGTTTTATGAAAATTCCTATTTGAGCGAAGTACATTGAGGGGCCCGTGACTAAGTCAAGCGTGAGTTTCATGAATTGGTCGTAGTCATTGAATTGCCTGAGGCTTTACTTGAATTTATATGTGCTTGACTGAGAAATTTATAATTTGAAACATGTTGTGTCCAGTGACGGATGTTTGAAAGGAATGCCTCGAGTAGGCGATGAACTGATTGATTTCCTGAGTTGTTCTTGAATGATGAATTTTGAGGCATGAATTGTTTTCTTTAAATGAAAATTTGAGGCTTTCTATAATTGAAATTTTTATGAATAAAATGGCATGTGGGATTGTTGGGAAAAATTTTAAGTGTACTGGCATGTGGGATCGCCGAGAAATTATATTTTGACCAACGTATTGGGAGGGAGTTACTCCCATTTGACCTAACGAGGTCGTGCAGCTAGAGAGACCCATATTGACACGATTCATCTCGATTGAAAAATGGGCATCGAGAGTCGTATGGTGACCGAATCATCTCTAGGTCCGAATGCGAGAGTCTCATATGGACCGACGGCTCATATGGAGACCAAATCATCTCGCAGCCCCAAAGTGGGCGACCCAAGATGGGCGGATATGGAAAGATCTGTTTTTTGGAAAGATCAAGAATGATTTTTGAGAAATTGAATATGCCTCATGTTTTGATGATTTACTTCAAGTACGGAAGTTTGCCTTATGAGTTAAAAATGGACCTTGAATGGCGTGATAGAAAAGGATATGTTTTCTGAAAATTCATGAAATAGAATTGGAAATATCCTCCTGTTTCGAAATGGCGTCGAGTTCTTGCTTTTGATTAAAAACCTTGTCATTGTACGAAGCTTAGATTTGTCTTGATTTATGACTGAGTCAAGATGATTTGAAGGTATTAAAATGTCAAGTTTTGACAAGTACCCTATTTTACCATACCAAAGATTTTTTTCCCAAAATACCCATTTTTCAAAAGTGTCTGGAGGTACTGACACCCTAGTTTAAGATTAGGTTTGACTTACTGAGATTATATATCTCACCCTGTCATGGGATAACATTTTTTCAGGTCCCTGACGAAGAAAACCCGAGATTGCCATAGATTGGCTTCCGATGAAGTCACTGGAAGAAACGGTTATGAATCCTTTTGTGACCTTAGGGTTGTAATGATGAAATTTGGGGACCTAGAATTGTAACCTCTACAATATGATCGACCTTTATGAAAGGTGTACCCTTTTATCCTAAGTCATCTTGTTGTTTTATTTGTATGGGGTTGTTTCACACTTCCGCATGCATGTATCATTTGGAAGTTCTGAATAGTTAAGGCCGATGGATCCTAGGAGATCATTAAAGGTAACGGCAAAGGTGGGATGCTCACGACCCGCCGGACTCAGGGCATGACACTAATCTAATACGGATTCTCCCAAGCCCTATCAATTCGCAACTTAGATTACTGATTTTTTTAATTTAGGAGCCGCCACTAATCATTTTTGGTAGGTTGATTAGGAAACTAAGTAAAACAGCGGGAGAACCATTTTACTTTTAAGAACTAGAGATTGTGGATATGGGAACTTGATTACACTAGTCTAATTTAAACAAATGCCCTTTCGGTACCAATTTCATGCAAAGGTTTAAGTGACTTGAAATTTTTTTATTTTCTTTTTATTAAATGCAATGCTAATGCAACTTAATTATATAACATGTGGCGTGCAATGACATTAAAGAAATGATATGGCGACTATGCATGGATAACGTGACAAGGTGATGCATGACGTGGCATAATGCATGACGTGGCAAGATGACATGGCAACTATGTAACGTGCAATGCAAATGATATTATATTTTTTTTTTATATTTTCGGATTTATATTGCATGAAATGCATGATCACATGTAATTTTCGAAAATGTGATATGATGAGCATATTTTTTTTTCTTTTTTCTCCTAAATTTTCGAAGATGATATATATGATGATAATTTAAAGATATGCATGCATGGATATTCTAAAAAAGTGGAATTCAATGAGTGATATATGAAAAAATGAGATATGCACAAGATATGCTATAAAATTTGAAAATATGCAAAGATATGTTTCAAACATGATTTTTGTCTTTCCTTTCTTGCAAATTTCGGCCATTATGGAGATTTTCTTAAAGATTTCGTTATATTGACTTAGTTACCTAAAGTTTTATAAGATAAGGTTTTTAGGAAACCCCATCTTTCTAAAATTTCAATTAGATAAGATTTATAGGAAACCATATCTTACTAAAACGTTCAGGAATTTTCGAAATATATCAAATTAAGCCAAGATAACAATTCATCAACAAAGATAAGGAAAAGCAATTGGCAAGATCATGATCATCGTCCCTCTCCTTCAATTTTCTTTTTTTTAAAAAATAGAGCTTTGCCCATTTGAGATCGTCTTTCTGAAGATAGTGAGTCGGATCTAAACGGCGATAGGTCAGACTGACTAAATCGATGATTTATAAAAAAAAATAACATTTGGATCAAAAAGTAATATCTTAAATTTCTGGAAAAAAAAGGTTTGATCCTCACTTCAGTTACGACACCAAAACAACATGCAAAAATAGTTTTTCTTCGGATTAAAATCAGCATGTCGGTAATGCAAAAAAAAAAAAATAGCAAGCATAACTAATCCTTAAGGCGTAAAAGCATTACCTTAGAACGCAAGACGAAAATAGGGGCCGGTTCAATGCGAGAGCCTCAGTGGACAGCAGCGACAGTCGAGAGCAAGCTAGGGAGGCGTCGCATAACAGTGGTCCTCGGACGATTGAGCGGTAGTGGCGGAGCAGCAAAACCGCGGCCCAGTAGCAGCGGCGAGTAGGGGCGGTGACGGCCTGTGATCTTCGAGCGATGATGGGTCGTGATCTTCAAGTGGCGACAAATACGAGTAGGGGCAGTGATGCGCGACGATGGTGAGGGCAGCAACAGCAACGTCGTGGGGCACGGGAGGCGGCGGCGTTGAGGCGGCGGCATGGTGGTGTCGGCGTGGAGGGAGAGAGGGTCGTGTGAGAGAAAGAATAGTGCGGGGGAGAGAGAGAGAAAATGTGTATAATCTGCAAAATTTTTTGTGTCCCCCCTTTAATCTTAAGCATAGTGATGTATATATAGAGAGATTAGGGTAATATTCTAGGATTCAATCTTGACAGTCAAGATTTCATGCGGGATATCCATCGTAAGATTTGAATTTTCTGAATATCCAAGGCCTTGTGCATGGAATCTTCGGCCACCATAGGAGAGACAAGGCTTTGGCCGAAAATTGCTCTTTTAACGGGCTCATCTGCGCGAATTTAAGGCCTAATCGGGCTTTAATTAATTAAATGAATAATTAATTAAAAGCTTTGCTATCAAGAAAATTACAATGCACTAAATTTGAACTCGAATTAAGCCCAAACCCCTTAAAATTCGGCCATCCTCCTTATGACTGAAAATGCCAAATTGATTTTGGCCCCGCCGTCTATTAAATTAAGCTCGTTCAACTCGCCTTCGACCAACTGTCGATGTGTGACAAAAAAATAAATAAATAAATGTAATGCATTAGAATTCATTTTTTATGAGAATTATGTTTAACTATTATTTTGTGAAATAAATGAATTTCCTAAAAATCAAAATTTAGGTATCAACACTTCTTGGCCAAATCCAGCAACACACAATGAGGTAGTGACCCGAGAAGCTGGTGCCAGTTTCCAATGAGAGGGAGCTTCCTCGGACCGGAAGGAAGCTTGGAAAGGCCTGCAGCCTTGGACTTGTGACCAAATTTCAGTACAGTGAAGATGAAGACGAAGAAGAGGACTGCGATTGGAAAGGCAGAAACATGGAACTCCATTTAGGGGAAAAATGAAGGTAAATGACAAAGATGCCTTTCTGGTGAGACTTTGCTGATGATTCGCTTATAAACTCTGCTTCTGCGAAAACTAGCCTATAAAAGTCAGAAATTGTGGCATAGCGAGTTGGGACCTTTGTGCAATAAAGCTATAAGATTCTTACAGATATGTTTGCAAACATTCGATGCATGCACTATAGTTGACCACCCTTGTCTATTGGTATCATCTTTTATGTACAACCAGTTCATATCACACATATTATCTGTTGAAGCTAACGCCCTAGCTCATGTCTCTCCCATTTGACTTGTGGTGGGAGCTTGAGAAGTGGTTTTAACGCTGGCTTAAAAGTTGCTTCCTTCAAGCCAATACCTAACGTATGGTAACTGGCAAGAACATGAAAAGAACAAGATTCTATGCTGAATTAATTCAGATGCAACTGACTTTACGAAGAAAACGATCTCAAGCTCTTAATCTTTTTTAACCTTCATAATTTGACTCGTGACCTAATGAAAAGCCGAAAGGTTTCTCCTAGTAACACAAGACGAATTGGTGATATTTGACTATTCACTAATTTTTCGCCTAAACAAAAGGAAACGGTTTATTCTCGTGGATTTGGACACAGTTACCTCGATACATCAACACCAGCTATACGAGTCCGTTCTGAGATTGCCCCCCCAACACGACCATCTAATTTGGCACTTCTATATCACCGGTAAGACATGATCTTCAGTAAAGGGCTCCGCATCACATGATTTCATGTGGCTCAAAATGTCTTTCTACCTTCCATTGAGCGTAAAAAGGCTAAAGGGAAGTCCTTACACTTGGGGTGGGTTATGCAATAACTGATATGATTCTCAAGGCAGAACACTCTTTTTGGTCCTGCTTTGAGAGAGTTTTGATTTCTTCTTCAATCCACTAGCTCGCCAAGCTTGCTCTTCGATTCGATCCACATTGATAGACAATGCAAGGAGAGCAGATTCTTGAGAAAATCATTCTGATCCTTACTCTAGTGAACTGATAGAATCTTAAAAATTACATCAGACATTATAAATTATAATTGGCATCAAAGTCCGAGCCGTGGCATGTCCTATGCAACATTGCATCACGCGTGTTGTTATAATGTATATACATCCGCGCACCCAAGAGAGAAAAATCTAATCAACTAGCCCTGACTCTCTAAATTAAGCAAGGCGAAGCACGTTACAAACCAATGAAATCTTAAAAGTAACAAGGCCATTGCTATATCTTGCCAACTAAGAAGCAGCAAATAGTAAGCACCAACCGCACAATCCCGGATTATTGTAGGGAAGAGATCCATGCTTGACCCAGGCAATCAGCTCATCAACTGAACGTTTCAAATGCATCTGAATTTGGTTCTCCCTAGATAACATAGTCAGACCACTCAGATACGTGGGAAGTATGGTCCATTGTGAGGCTAGGAATGTTGTCAAGCCTAACAGGGTTCTCCTTGCCTCCGACCAACCTCGCAGGGTTCCCTACTGCTGTCGTCCGTGGAGGCACGTCCTTCAGCACTACTGACCCGGCTCCAATCTTCGCTCCATCTCCGATCCTGATATTCCCCAAAATGCATGTCCCGGCCCCGATCAACACCCCATCGCCGATCTTTGGGTGACGATCGCCACACACTTTGCCAGTCCCTCCCAATGTCACATTGTGCAAAATCGACACATTGTTCCCAATCACAGCCGTCTCACCCACAACAAGGCCCGTCGCGTGATCAAAAAGCAAACCTCTCCCAAGTTTCGCACCCGGATGGATGTCGACCGCGAAGACCTCGGAGACCCTGGTCTGTATTACCAGAGCAATGACCTGCCTCCCCTGTGACCACAGCTTGTGAGCCACCCTGTGAGCCTGGCACGCAAGAAACCCCTTAAAATTCAAGAAACAGTGGACATAGGTCACGCAAGCAGGGTCTCTCTCATGCACTGCTCTCAAATCCTCCTTCACAGACTTGATAATTTCTCGATCCTCTGCGAGCACCCCATGCAATAGCTCGTACAGAGTACTCCTGGGAAGGCTCGAATTGCACAGCTTGATCGACAATTGACTGGCCAACGCGCTCTCGAGCGAATCCTGCGAAAGTATCGAGCTTTCATAGTAGTTGGACAGTATGGGCTCACGAGAAACATCCGAACGAGCCTCTTCTCGCATCCTGAGCCACACGTCCTCTTTGTCTTCATCTTGGTCGTGGCATTCGGCGACCTTGCTGGTGTCCGTGGCCTTTCCTCGGTTCTGCGAAACCGGTATGCTGGAAAGGGGGCCAGAAATTCTGGGCCTGTATAAATTCGTGAACTTGAGGCTGTATCTGTGCTCGCCCGAGCTTGGGTCGCGGTAAAATTTGCGAGTTTGGTCGACACAGGCGGCCAGGTCAGAGTTGGGAAGCGAGGGTGGCCTGGTTTGAGAGGGCGATGATGGTGATGGTGATGGTGATGTTGATGGTGATGGTGATGGTGATGGTGGGAGGGGAAGAGATTCGCGCAAGGATCGGAGGTGATTGTGGACAGAGAATCGGGTCGCGAGAGAGAAGCCAGGAGAGGCCTTACGAACACATGATGAAGATGGAGCTACGACCAGACTTCTCATGGAAATTGAGATTTTCTCGGGAAAACGAGTTCATAAAAATTTTGGTCGAACGAGAGCCAATATTTGAGAGGATACGAAATATAGGGTTGTTTTCTTCTCTGTGTTGGAAGAAGGGAGTTTCTTTCGGTCACGAAAATTGGGAATGAGTAAGGTCGGGAGTGTAAAGTTGAGTGGTCCATGTTACGCTTAAAGCCCGAAACAATGTCCCTGTCGACCAAAAAGCGAAGAAATGGAAGCACAGCTCCTTTGAATTTTGGAATACTCTATCTACCCACCAAAAAAGAAAAAGAAAAAAAGGAATCGATGCATTTTGTCGAAGTTATTTTTCCGACGGCATCGTAGGAGACGTGAACGAGTTAATCTTTTTGTGTTCACGCACTCATTCGAGGAGTGCACTGAAATCCTTCTGAAATCATGCAAGTCGCGTAACGAAGTCCTTAGACTTCGGTAATCGGATTGAGAATGTGCATGTATGCACACTTCAAGGCAAAAGAACATCTCGCAAGAGAGCAGATCGGATTGAGGATGTGCACTGAAATCCTTTGAAAATCAAGCGAGTTGGGCAGCCGAAAATCTATAGTAGAAGAGAAAGATGATGCATCATCGGTTGAATTGAAAGTGCCAACAATAGAGAGATCTCATTTGGGCCACATTGCTGGTCAACCATCATCTTCCCGCCTTCAATAGTCCCGCTAGCCAAATCGAGTTTTTTAACTCAACACCATTTTCAATTAAGCAGAAAGCCCGACACACTGAAGCAATCTATATGTTACCATGAACATGAAGAAGAAAAATCAACAAGCCATGAGTCATGTGATGTGGCGATCTGACGGGCACACTCACAATTCCGCAAATGATTTTTATGTATCTTCCATAGATGATGACCTCTCAAAACTGAACTTTTCCTCTAAACGTGGGCTTAATGGTAATAAGAGATCCGAACTCTGAAGTCACTCTCTTTGCCAATCAATTGGAGCTCCTTCAAGCCAATATCCCATCTTGAGAGGAAACTTCTGCATGGGCCTAAACAGTAGGAGCATATTAGCAGTGTTAATTTAGATGGACATGATCTGCATTAACCATGCCTCGGTAAACTATGGTATTCACTGAGACCGCCATCAAATTATGACATAGCTGCAACAATATCGATATAGTTAATAGCGTTGGAATGCCACAGTTTAGAAAAGTACCTTATCGATAAAATTGGCAAGCACAGCGATGTTTCACACATTCCTAATATAGCACGGGATCCTCTAATTAATGGCCAGTCTTACTGTGAAAACTAGCTTTCATACTCTTCTCATTCACAGCCTCCCGTAATAAACCAGAGCTATCTCAAATTATTCTTCTAACTCCATAATTCATTTCTTCTTCATGACAATAAAATTTTTCTCTTCTTTTTGGGGCCTGGCTCAATCAATGAACAAGAGAAGCCTCTTCAAAGTGCCGAAGCGGCAATATACGACCATCAGGCAAAGCTCATGCCATCTATCTATAGCAATTGGGTATTCAGAAAAGCCTCTTATTTCCCAGAGTTTCTGTGCAAGAAAGGAACGTATAAGACTCTCAAATGACTTACCTTCTTCCCTCTTCAAAGGAACTGAATCTTAGAATCTGCACCCCAGCACATAAAGATTGCTCATCTTGACAATGTAGCACCCCATGATTATCACAATAATCATATGCAGAAGGAACTATGATCAAAATGTGGATACTTTTTAATCTTGTGAATTTTAACTTGCAACCATCTTGAAAATTGAATGGAAAATCACTTTGCTCTCTAGTCTGGTTCTATCATAACGTAGTAGCTTTTATTCTTAATGCATAAGCTGAAAGGATGCCAACCTTGCAAACTTAAAAACAATAATCAGCAATGTAACAATCTGGAATAAATGGATAGAGCTTCAATAAGTTGGAAGAAACACAACCCCAGTCCAAATTTTAGCAAGAGCCAAATATCACATATCACTCACTATTGACTTTTCTGATCGTTCTCAAAACTTTTACACAACACTGGTTTCATACTAATAACATCTTTAAGTCTCTGCCTGGACCACTTTGGTCGAACAGTTTTCCAGTAGGAAACAAGTTAGCTCATCTTACCCAAGCTGTAAATAAAACTCCGTTGACCTAGTTGTTAGATCTCTCATTAGCGGTCGCATCTCAATATTGCTTCCTTTTTAATTTGAAGCAAGAGTAGGCACCAAATCACTCTCCTAGAATCTATATATACACAAATTCTGGGGAAACAAATTGTGGAGTGTTGGATATTCACTTTGCTTGGCCATAAAACAGAGAGAAGGGTGCACAACAATTACCTTGCAGTAGAAAGTAGGCACTGGAATACCGCCAACATGACAAACACTCAATCACCCCGACATTGTGCTCTTGCTGACAAAGGAGGCCCATGTGAATATCTCCACTGCTCGCAAGCTGAGCATCTCTCTAACTCGTCACTGTTATCCAACGTGCAGAATTTACAGGACCAGGACTTAAATTTGGAGTCCTTATCCTCAAGCCTTTCTGAACCACAAAGCTTACAAATTGGAGCAAGTGGCTGCACGACACCACAACAAATAAAGCCAAATGCACGTGTTATACAAGAGCTGTAGAAGGAATGAAAGCGAAAGAGATAGATTGCCCATAAATCCGGTTGATGAGATGAAAATGAAGCAACGCTAGTCACACCTCAGAGAAACTTAATCGACTGCTCAATGTAGAAAAGAAAATTCACATTGGGGTGCAAACAAGTTACAGAGCTTTGTTGAACTTTTTAGGTTTACACCCTATTATCATTTTCACATGAAGCCCAATCTTCAAGTGAACCAACAAGGAAACAGCTTATAAAGCAACACTCTTTAACACATCTATTAACCATGAGTAGTTTAGATAAAGCTTCAGTACTAATACCAAGCGACGGGCAAGGAAAAAAGAAGGGCAACTGGAAGGAAGAAAACAAATTGAGATTGATCAATCTAACAAACAAGAAAAACTTAGAAGGAGAAAACATGCAGAAATGAAAAGACTGAAAGCATCAAAACAAAATGAAACTTTTTATGTTTATCTAATAAATTAACCATTAGAATTCATTTACAATTCATAATACTCACGGGATTTAATAGCGTGCATATCCCACATGCCCACATAAGGAGCTCAATTGAAGGATCTTTAGCAGTGCCCTTAAGCCCTGGCCGAGAAGTCAAATTGGATGGCATGCTAGATGAAGCAATCCCCAAATGACATTCAGATTTCGAATACAATACATTATCTGATTCAGATTTTCTTCTTTGATGTGCACAGCTGAGATCAACTGCTGCCTCACATGTCCCATCATTCCCTGTTAAATCCACATAATTCTGATCGACATCACTGCTGGATGATCGTGAAGCTGAAGCATCATTCCATTCACGAAATCTTTTCCGAGAGATCAAATCCGAAGCTTGGCTTCCTGAACTATCATGCCTGAATTTTCCAGGGTCTTCGATCTCATTCTCAATATTTCGCAGAATATCAGGGCTACTTTCTCGATCCCCAACATTTTCTGATTGAGAACCGCACCAGATGTCATCCTGCCATCTCCTTTCTGCAGCCATCGCAGCAGCTTGTGCTGGGCTAAGTACCATGATGCTACTATCACCGCCAAGACGCCTGGGTCCAGATGGTAGGAGTGAACCCAAAACTGCTCTTCTCTCTACAGCAGCTAGAGCAGTTTGCCGTAGTGATGAAATAGGTGGCTGTTTAGAGAAACCACCAAGACGCCTACCCGGAACATCAAATCCCTGGCCGGTACCAGTTATTCCCTTGGCCATCAACTCCTCGCACTCCTGTGATTGACAGTGCAATGTATATAAAGCAGACTAGAATAAAACTGAGGGCATTGTGACAGCGCATTGCCCAAACCACCAAGTACATTTCAAAAATAAGTACATCCATGCTAAAGACCAGAATGGAGATGTTAGAGAGGACACTGATACTTTCTGTGATGACTGACCTCTCTAAGTTCATCCCAGAGCTTGTAGAACTTGGCATCATGAGGGCCGTGCACGTTGTGGCAGAGCTCGTGAAGCATCGTGTCAAGGACTTGATCATAGGGATAGAAATTATCGTCTCTGTTCGGCCTGCGAAGCCTTAACTTCACATGCACGCCACGACCCACATTCAAACCCAGAAGACGCGCATTGGTTGGACTGCAATTAGCACCACTCATTCATCATAATGAATCATCCCTCCTATCGATCTAAAAAGGGGTTCAGGCTTCCGCACATACATACACGGATTACCATCCCAATCTTGGACAATCCCAAGCAATTCTCTAATGCCAATCACTCGTTCGTCAATCAAAGGTATGCTGTTTGGCATTTTAGGGCATCAGAACGCTATCGGGGCTTGGAGGCTAGACGAAATCGAAACGAGAGCAGCGAGATCTTACCAGAACTCGGAGAGAAGCTTGACCCTCCACTGACGCTTGCGCATGATGGGTTGAACCTGATGGGCGATCCGCTCGAGGATCTTCCGGGCGTCGTCTTCTGCAGGCTTCCTCTTCAAGGCCTTGATTTCCCATACCCTATGGAGATCGCCCTGGTTCATCTTCTTCTTGTGGTCTCAGGGGGAAAAACGCCTCGACTTTTACAGACTACCACCTCATTGTGAATGGGGTTTTTCCTGCAGCAGCCATGGCACAATCTCGTGAAGGTTTGAAACGTGGGAAGCAAATTGGCGCGATGGCTGATATCGGTTTTAGTTTTCGAGGTTGGGTGATGTTTGGAGGCGGGGATAGTGGAGGCAATTCTCCGGTTGCAGTTTTTTTTTAGGGATAAGTGCACCAGATATCTAAAATTTATAATATAAATGCAAAATACTACTAAAACTTTTAAAAATTTCAATCAAGTCCTAAAACTTATCACGAAAGAGCATTCGAATCCTAAATCTTTTCAAAAAGTGCAACGACTCCGAAATTTTTCAAAAAATGCAATGAATGGAAGGATTTCGTTAAACTAATATGCCAAATTTTAGGACTTAATTGCAATTGTTGAAATTTTTAGGGCTCAAATGAGCTTTCGCAATAAGTTTTAGGATTTAATTACATTTTCTAAAATTTTTAGGACTCGAATGGACTTTCATGACTAATTTTAGGACTTCAAATGCATATTTCCTTTCTTTTTATTTCAACTTTGATGCACAGATTTTTATGTAGCTACAAAATTTAGGGAGCTATTGAAGGCTTGAAGCTGCGGAGTTAAATCCATATTTTTGCATGCTAATTGGAGAATGTTATAAAGTAATTCTTATTGTGATTCAAAAAACAGTATAAAATCAATTATTGTTCCAAAAGTTTTAAATATCTTTTTCACAAATTGAAATGCTAGATGAATGGAGTATCTCTATGGCTACGGAATAAGAGTCGAGATAGGATAAATATATCCGTGCCCAAGATAAAATAAATTCAAATATAATAGGATATAACCTAGATCAAATTATCTCATAAAGAATGTGAGATAAAACTGGACAGGATTTCTTATACTCATGGCATAAAAGCTATTATTTTTTAATAACAAACTTATTAAAATAAAAACTAAAATAAAAATTAAACAAAATACAATATTAGGTTCCAAAAGTAAAAAGGAAAATTCCAATAAAAATATACATAGTTTATATATTCTTATATATTATACATACTTTCTAGTAAGGAATGGAATAAAAAAAGAAATGAAAAAAGGGAGGAAAAACAATTAAAAAATAAGCAAACAAAAATGAATAAGAAGAATGCCAATTTTATATGAATGTGATGAACAAATTCAAACGTCAAATGAATCTTTCTAATTCACCCGATCTCCTTAGTCTACTTATCTCTGGTTTTTATTGAAATTTGTACCACTCTTGCATAGTTCTTTGTTTACATCAAAGCTCTATGAAAAACGACGATAGAGTTGAAGCTTATGACATTCCGAATTCCGACCCTCTCGAGGTTATTGAATAGAAGAATATCGATTTGTGTATTTCAGTTATAACTCGCTCGGAGTTGGCCACTCTTGAGTTAACTAACCAAAAGGGAAATATTAACATGGAGTCGGGTACATGGACTTGGGGAATTTGAATGAGAAATGGTACTTTGACCATAAGAATTGTCGAGGGAATATTTTGGGCCAGCATAGATCGATCTAGGAATGATTATGGAATGTATTGCTAATGTTATACATTGGGACGTGGGTGATTCCACTTAACCAATGTATAATTTGCGAAAATTTCCTAAATCGGATTCAGTGATTAGGACTGTAGGAGCTAGTGATAAACCCTCGCAATTACATGCCAATTAAAGTCGTCATGGCTTGAGAAAAATCCCAAGGTCGATACGCATAAGCCTGCAAGAGTCGCCCATCAGTTTGAGATAAATTAGAATTACAATCGACGAGGGCTCGACATGAAATTGGACCTCGAGATTTGGGTATGGAACATTTAGAAATTTCAACATTTGAATTGAAATGGACGTCACCTCATTAAGGGAAATTTGAATTGGAAAAATGAAATTTTGGACAGAAAGTATAAAATGATCATTTTGCCTCTCGACCTTTGGCCTTGCCTTAAGAACCACTGGAGGTCATTTTGGTCATTTAGCCCCCTCTATATGCTGTAGAAAATGGATGAAGGATTGGTCAAAGGAAGTTAATGGTGGACCAAAGACCTTCTAGAAGCTTGCCAAGTGTCAACTAAGGAGAGGCCAAGCATTAATTACCCATTAAATCAATCTTGCCCAAAATTCAATCCTTAATTATTTGAGGGGAGCTTCATATCACCCATATTCAGCCGTACACCCTTTCCCTCTCTCTTTGCCTCTTCATTTTCTTCTTTTTTCCTCTCGGCTGAGCAGTTTTCTCGTGGACAAACAAAAACTGCTTCACTGTTTCAGCCATAACTTTGTCGTGCGATATCGGATCGAGGTAAAACTATCGGCATCTTAATACTTGTTGTCTTGCCATTCCAACAAGGTATTATGAGCTCAATTTAGCTCAATCATGTGTCCCGTAGGTCTGTTTGAGTGGGCAAAGGTCAGAATCTAACCCGATTTTGTAGAGAATCCATTGTTGGGGCTTCCGAACTTCAAATGACTCTAAATTTTCTATAAGTTACTCTCAACTCATGGTATAAGAGTTTGGGTAGCTGAGATTGAGGATTTGTGAGAGTTAAAATGGGTTTTAATGGATGAAACTACTTGATCTTGAATGGACAATTTCTGACAGTTGGTGGACCGAGTGAAACCGAGGTTGTTCAGGGCCCTTCGAGGCATCGACTTGCTCCAAAAATCTTGGTAAGCCTCTTATAGACATGGTATGACATGTTAACAAGTTGATTTCGTGATAAATCGAAGTTTAGAGATGAGTTATGGACCGAGTAAGAGGGTAGAGGGCAGAACCGACTCTGCCCTGTTTCGGTTTGAGTAAACCGAACACCTTGAGGGCTGTGGGAGGTGTTGCAACGTTATTAATTCATCATTAGGGCATGATAGAAGGTTAATTGATGGGCTATTGAGGTATTGATGTAGTGAAATTGAAGGATGATTGAATTATGACATGAATTTGATGGAATTTCTCTAGGAACGTTGCTTGGCCGTGAGTTTGCTGATCTAGGAGGGTCGTTTGGATTGAATTTACTAGCTCGATTGAAAGTTAAGTGTTTCATAAACCCTTACTTGAGCATTAGGACACTACTAGATAGATTGGCTAAGTGAATTGTTGGTTTGGTGAAGCCTATGGCTTAAATTGCTTAATGCAATCGTGTGGTGATTGATAATTGAGATTTAAAATGGCTAGAGAGCTCCAGTGATAAGAAATGACTATAGTGCCTTATATGAAAAAAGTGGTTATGGTGCCATGTGAAAAAAAAAAATGCTATTAAGCCCTTGAGGTATACATCGCGGCCAAAAAACCTTGTGATGTAAGTGGCTATTGACCCCTTGGTGATATAGTTCGGCTATTAAGCTATGGATTCATATGAATTGGCTATGAAGCCCTTGTTATTGAATTGGTTATAATATCTATGCTATATAGATGGCTATGATGCCTATGCTATATAAACGGCTATAATGCCGATGCTATATGAATGGACTATAGTGCCCCATCGATCTCTGGTTTGTAGCCCCGGAGATCGCATTGGCTTAGTGTCCCAGTGATACCGATTGGCCTGTGGCTCTGGTGGTATCGATTGGCTGTGAGCCCCAATAATATTAATTGGCTGTGAGCTCCAGAGGTATCGATTAGCTTGTGGACCCGGTGGTACCAATTGGCTATGAACCCTAGCGATATCGATTGGCCTATGGCCCCAATGATATCAATTGGCCAGAGTGCCTAGAGAAGTACATGGTGGCCTGAGAGCCGAGCGATGAATGATTGTGATGACTTTGAAAGTTACGATTTATATACCATGTGCTCGAAGCTTGAACCCGTGAGGTTGATTTAATTGACTGTAACTCCTAATTATGCCTATCTTGCTGAGATAGTTGATTAGTGGATGCTTTATGCCATTACTTGGATAATGTTTTGTATCTGGTGTTAGTTTCATAGTCTGGGGGGACTAGTGATCAGGTTTAGGTTTAGATTTCACTTGCTGAGATATATATATCTCTCCCGTTAGGGATTAACTTTTTCAGGTCCCAAGCAAAGGACACTTGAACCTGTCATGGGTTGGCATTTGAGAAAGTCGTTGGCGAAAATCATAAAGAATCTGAGTGAGACCGTAGGAACCGTATATTATTTGGAGTTAGATTTGTAATCGATTGTGATATTGCTGGGAAGTGTATACCCTATTGTCCTGAGTCATCTCATTGTGAATTTGTATAGAGTTGTTTAATTGCTTCCATGACCTTGTCTCATTTTGGTGTTTTGATTAATTGGCCGAGGGATCCTAGGAGGCTATAGTAATATAAACGGCCTGGTGAAATTTTCACGAGCTCGTAGGGTTCGGGGCGTGACATCCCCGTTTAAGTGGTATCAGAGCAATGTTAGCTCGATCCAATGTAATTAAGGTTTGGAACGATAAGGAGTGATGACTTAGGGATAATTGGAGAGTGAGACCTTTATGGTTAGACATTGATGTCTAAATCTTGAGGGTTATAGACTTGAACTTGTGTGCACTCTAATGGTTCTAGCGTTGATTGTGATTGTGGTTTGGCAATGACCCAACTTAAGAAGTATGAGTTATAAAGAGACGACTGGTATTAGTTCATTCAGGCTTGAATTGCTTGATATCTTAATGACTTTTAGTTATCGATTGTTATTGACAACCTTGAATGATATGAGATGAGATGCATACAAAGGGGCGGATAAGGAATATTTGGATTAAAGGCTAGTTATGATCAAACGCATATGGATTTGGCTTGAATAGCGACTAAACTTGGGGTATATGGTTGAACATAGGCAATTGATCTATGAGATGTGACGGTTATTGGTGGAACCAGAGGTTTTCTATAATTGAGCTTGATGTGGAAACGATTGTAGTATGACAAGTGGTAAGAACGAACATGTTGTGCATGTGTTTGTGGCTATGGAACGAAAGTTGATGAGGGTGTATGCATAAACTTAACCCCGTTGGACTTAATAAACTGTCGCTTGGTATGTGACTAGCTGATAGGATACTTATAAACCGTAATGAAGCATGTTGTAGGATGTGTGGAATGGGGCTTTCTCCGTAAATGTATGACTTGGGACAACCTGCGACCAAATCTGATGAGGGCGGGGAGTGATCACCAGGACAGAGAGGTCGGGAAAAGGAGCTGCTCCTGGCAAGCTTCTAAAATGGTAGTAAGGCAGGAATGACCCAAGCCATAAATTGAAAGGGAAAGTCTAAGTATCGGTTGAGTCCAATTGTGGTTAAGAGATGTATGGCACGAGATTAATTCTCGAAGTGAATGTTCAAAAGTGGCATGGCATGTATAATGATGCCTATGATTGACATGATTAAGAGCTATGTACTTGGCAGTGAATGCCGTTTGAAAAAGAAAAGTGATGTTGTGATTGGCCTGTTAGGCGTGTTTTATGATTGGCATCTGCGGTTGTTATGGCCAAGATCTAACTGAGAGATTAGACGGCACTGGGGTTTATACCCGTTGAATTGATGCCTGTTAAGATTAAAATAGCCTGTTGTGATTATGCTAGAGTGACAGACGCTTAACGCTTAAAGCATGAGTAATTGACTTACTGAAGTGATACCTTGAGTACTTGTTTGGTGTTGACCTAGTTGAGTTTTAACCTAGTTGAGGCTTGCTTAGTAATTGGCTGATGATTGAGAAGTTGCCTCGTGAAGGCTGGTTTGTTATGTGGTTGTTGTTTAAGGATGATTTGGAATCCTTGAATAGTGAGCAACTAGTTGAGAGTTGTCTGGGAACCACTGATGGTTGATGATGAAAGATAATGAGATGAGTAGCCTGAGACTGCTAGGCTTGAGTAGATGACTTAAGTCTTTGATTCCTAGAGGGAATCATAATGGTTCAAGTGACATGAGAACCTAATGACGTTGAATCCTGGAGGGAATCAAAGTGGTTCAAGTGACATGAGAACCTAATGATGTTGAAAGACCAAAGTACGATCGTAGAAGAGCATTGGTGTCAAGCCCTGAACCCGTCGAGCACGCAAACATCCCTGCAAGCAAACAACACATCTCTCGTGGTCCCAAGATTCACGAACAAGTCGAGAGATAATATATAAACATAAGCATGCGGAAGCGATATTTAAATAATCCCTGTACAATATATAAGTTAAGCGGGACTTGGATAGCATAATAACTGTCATACATCATGATAGGCTGTTCATACAAATTCCGACTACTACATCTGTTGAGCAAGGGCGACGGGGCAAGCACATCAAAAACATGACCATCATCGATGTCCAAAACAGCTATGGTCGGGGTCGCCATCATAAGATCGAGCCAACAAATTGTATCTCTTAGGATGAGCTGCTGGAGTCCCCGATATCCTCTGCGTTCTCGGTCGGCTCATACTCGGAGAACGTCTTGGACGGGACCTCGATGGAATCCTCCATGGTCTCCTCGCGCGACGGCTCGGCAAGATCCTCCTTAGTCGCCTCCACGACAATTACCTCGTCCTCAGTGAAGTCTAGAGTTGGGGTCTTCTCCGCCCATTCCTAGATCCAACCACAGATCCCTCTGGCTGCTCCTACTCTCCCGCGGTTTGGCACCAGTTGGGTATTACACCCTGGGGTACCTCATGGGGCTTCAACGGCCCAATCTGTGCATCCCCAACCTTTCCAAACCAAGCCTCGAACCTATGAGGCTTCCGGTTCGGGCTACCTTTTTTCAACCCAAACAACAGTACACTTCCTCACATAGACGTTCCCCTGACTGTCCGGGAACTCATCAAAATACGCCGTCATTTCCTTGGGATCCCCAAAACGTATAGGCCACATATCTAAGGTCTAGGATCTGTAAAAATAAGGGTCCCCAAAGGGGTGAGATACTCATCTCAGTAAAAGAATCATAACCCTAGGTCAGGTCGATAGTCCGCTCAGGTGGTCGTACCCCTCAATAATTCCAAACTCATAAACACACAGGCATATCAAGCACAAATCAATAAAACAATAACATACAGATGACAGGCATGCAATGATGACCTCATGTCACACTCAGATGATCATGCACACCCGTCCTGCCACTTCACCACGTCTACCAATCTTCGCCTGCCTCAATCTTTAGCCCACGATTAGATCGCATCAGGCTCGGTCCGCGTAAACGCATCAGACCGTCGTCGGCAACTCGCGTAAATGCATCAGGTTTCAATGAATCTCCAGGCCAATATCATTATCTCATCTTCCGTCCCGCGAATTATTCGCATCAGGACCGTGGTCATCTCAACCCGCGATTTCATCGCATCAGGGCGCCATACAACATCAACTCCACCCCACGATCTCGTTGTATCAAGGTATCCACCTCCCGCCCCGCATATCATATGCCTCAGGGCCTCGCCATGCCATGCTCATATCATGATTTTAATTCAATTTCACAAATCAAACAACAGGTGCAAGTCATGCACAGTTCGAAAACTCATGGCATGCAAGGCAATCAAATGACACACATACATGGTGGATAATTCAAGCATAAACAATAACATACATAATCCTTCTATAGCCACTCAGGGCATACTAAGAACTATCCCTTTGGAAAATCCCTATAAATCGATCAAACTAAACCTCGACTCACCTAATTGAGTCCAATCTCCCTATCCTAAGTTTAGAATTCCCTTACCTTGCATTTGATTACACAAATTCTTCTTTGCAGGTGCCTCAAGTTTCGGCCAAATCAATCCAAGGATCAATTCACTGCGCAACCTAGCATATTCAACCAATCCGTCAATTTTCTTCGCCCAATTCCTCGATCCATGAACCATAATCATCCATAACTCAACTCTCATCATCTTAACATGTCTTAATCATCAATTTTGAGTCTCAAAATTCAATCGTCATCAGCCCAACAGATTCAGTTTGCCCGGAACCGAACCAGTCCTCCTCGGTTCCGTGCAAACTGAACACAATCGGTCCTCAATCTACTCCTAAATCCATCATTTAATCATCATCTTACCTGTTAATATGTTTATCTAAGGATTTAGAGGTCTCACCGAAGATTTGAAGTCGATTGGTCGCGGGAAACTCGTCGAACGTCTCTGGATTTCTCAAATCAGTTTTCTCGACAGATTCTGTCCATGATTTACAAGATCGGTTCATGGTAAAAAATTCATCAAATTGAACCCCAATTTTTATCACAGATTCATCTACATGTCTACTTGATCTCCACCAAATTTGACCTAAAAAATCCAACAGTTCGGCCTTCAAAAGGGTTAGAAACAGGACCTACCTCAGGCTGAGCTTGATTCTGTCGGCTCTCGAGGAAAATCCTTGGTTGGGACTCCTCGGTGCTCCAAATGGCTCGATTCTTGTTCGAGGATGTCGGCAAGACATAGGGCTTCGTTGGTGTGATTGGTCGGCAATTGGATGGTGGCCAGAGGAGGTCGTCGGAACGGCCAAACTAGGCGGCAAGGGCTAGTCGCCGATGACAGAATGAAGAGGAAGAAGAAGATGGAGTTGGCGTGAGTTCTTGGGAGTGTATGGCCAGCCAAAATGAGTGAGGAGAGAGAAGAAAAAGACTATATACAAAGCCTTGATCAATGGTTGAATGGTAGGTTTGAAAAAGTTGACTTGACTACTCTTTAAGGCATTCATTGACACTTGTCCCTCAAGTCATTCAAGATGATCCAATGGCCCTCATTCCTTCTTGAATTTCGGCAGCTATGGGGAAGGTTTAATGACCATAATGGCCTTCTTCAAATGCATGGGCAAGGTTCTAAGCTTGAGGGGCAACAGGATAATTTTACCCCTGACGTTCAGAACGTCGTTTTTCTCGTTCTAGAATTCTTTGATAGGGCGACGACCAATCCGAATAACGTTGGAATTCTTGATTTTCCATTTCAAACTTTTCAAGACTCGTTTATGATGATTTCCTCTATCAGACGTGGTTCCAGCCTATCTCGAACCGACGGACGGCTTTTGCAGACCTTACGCGTATCGACCCCGTGATTCGTGTCACGTTTAGGGCTCGTCAATTCATGGCGGCTTTGGTTGTCATGTAATTGTGAGGATTTATCACTAGTCCTTATGGTCTCGATTGTCACGATCTGATTTAGGAAAATTTTGCAAATCATACGTTGGTTAAGCGGCATCACCCGTGCTCCAATCGTATGACACTCGCAAGGCAATCCTTAATCGTTCTTAGATCGGCCTCTTGGTGGTTCTAAATATCCCCTCGACAATCCTTATGGTCAAAGCGCCATTTCCTATCCGAGTCGTCTAGGTCCACGTACTTCGTCTCGCATTAGCCTTTCCCTTGTGGTCAGTCTACTCGAATTGATCAGATTCGAGCGAGATATTACCGAAATACATGTCTAGATTCATTTCTCATTAATGAGTTTGAAATTGACTGGAAATCAGAATGTCACAACTCTTCCCCCCTTATAAAAATTTCATCCTCGAAATTTACATTACACTTAATTCTTCAAATAAATGGGGGTGTTATCGCCTCATCGTCTCTTCATTCTCCCACGTAGCACCTTCAGTTCCATGGTGCTCCCACACTACCTTGACCAGTGGGATCTTCTTATTCCTGAGGACTTGCTCCTTCCGATCCTCGATCCTTATTGGCTTCTCCACGTAAGACACTTTGTCATCCACTTCTATGGTTTCGTAGTCTAGTGCATGTGTCGGATCTGGTTCGTACTTTTGCAACATCGACACATGGAACACATTATGCATTTGGGATAGATTTGGCGACAGGACAAGCCTGTAGGCTAAAATTCCAATCCGCTCCAGTATTTCAAATGGGCCTACATACCTTGGGCTTAGCTTCCCTTTCTTTCCCAATCGCGATAGTCCTTTCATTGGTGACACTTTGAGGAAGACGTGATCGCCCACTTGAAATTCCAAGGGCTTGCGCCGCTTATCTACGTAGCTCTTCTGACGACTCTATGCCGTCCTCAATCTATCCCGAATTATCTTCACTGCTCCTACCAATTGCTCTATCAATTCTGGGTCTGTGATACTTCTTTCTCCAACCTCATCCCAGCAAATCGGGGTTCTGCAGGCTCATCTATAAAGTGCCTCAAATGGTGCCATCTGGATACTCTGCTGGTAGATGTTATTATAAGCAAACTCTACCAGATGTAATTGATCTTCTCATCCACCTTTAAAATCAATGACGCATGCTCGCAGCATATTCTCAAGCGTTTGTATCGTCCTTTCCGACTGTCCGTCTGTCTGTGGATGGTATGCCGCACTAAACTGCAGTCGAGTTCCCATGGCTTCTTGCAGACTTTTCCATAAGTTTGCCGTGAACTTAGGATCTCGATCGGACCTAATCGTCACTGGCACTCCGTGCAACCTCACTATCTGCCTCATGTACAGCTCTGCATACCTATCCATAGCGAAATCCTTTCGCACCGGGATGAAGTGGGCGGACTTGGTCAATCGGTCCACGACTTCCCATATAGAGTCGTGACCTCTCTAGCTCTTCGGAAGTCCCATCACAAAATCTATAGTTATGTGCTTCCACTTCCATTCCGGAATCTCCAGTGGCTGTAACAGTCCTCTAGGCTTACAGTGCTGCGTTTTCACTTGCTGGCATGTCAAACACTTAGCCACATACCTTGCTACGTCCACCTTCATTCCGTTCCACCAATAACGTTGTCGCAAATTTTGGTAAATTTTTATACTTCTAGGGTGGACACTATAGTTGCTCCTATGAGCCTCTGACAAAATTTTTTCCCTGAGTCCTTCATCCTTTGGCACACACAATCATCCTCGAAACTTCAAGACTCCGTCCTCTGACACTTGAAATTCTGGTTTTCTCTTTGTCGCATCCATTTCAAGGATCTTCTGGATCTCTTGGTCCGTAGACTGTAGGGCCTTTATCCCTTCTTAGACCTCAGGTTTCACCCTCAGCGTAGCTATCATGCTAGACAACTGGCTAACCTCTAGTCTAAACTCAGAATCTCTCAAATTCTCAATCATCGACCAACCTTTCACTAACAGACATGCAATGCTTGACTTCCGACTCAGTGCATCTGCTACTCTATTTGCTTTCCGAGGGTGATATAATATTTCACAATCATAGTCTTTGAGCAGCTCCATCCACCTACGCTGCCGCATGTTCAGCTCTTTCTGGGAAAACAGGTACTTTAAGCTCTGGTGGTCGGTATATATTTGAAACTTCTCGCCACAAAGGTAGTGTCTCCAAATCTTCAAGGCAAATACAATCGCCGCTAACTCTAGGTCATGAGTTGGATAGTTCATTTCATGTGGCCTCAATTGTTTGGATGCATAGGCTACTACTCTGCCGTGCTGTATCAACACACAGCCCAATCCTTTCAGCGAAGCATGGCTGTAAATCTCGTAACCCCCTAGTCCTGATGGAATGGTCAGCACTGGTGCGGTTGTCAATCTATGCTTAAACTCTTGGAAACTTTGCTCACATTTATCAGGCCATTCAAACTTTATCTCATTCTTCGTCAACCGCATCAATGGGATGGCTATGAATGAGAATTTCTCCACAAAACGCCTGTAGTACCCTGCCAATCCTAAGAAACTTCTGACCTCCGTGACTGTAGTAGGTCTCGGCCAATTGGTTACAGCCTCGATCTTTGCAGGATCCACTGCAATCCCTTCTTCAGACACCACATGACCAAGAAATGCTACCATGTTCAGCCAGAATTCACACTTACTTTGCTTCGTATAAAGCGTATGCTCCCTCAGCGTCTGTAGTAGAATTCTCAAGTGCTCCTCATGTTTGGCACCATTCCTTGAGTAAATCAAGATATCGCCAATGAAGACTATGACGAATCTGTCCAGAAATTCCTTAAATACTCTATGCATCAGGTCCATGAATGTAGCTGGAGCGTTGGTCAATCCAAACGGCATCACCGTAAACTCATAATGACCATACCTCGTCCTAAAGGCAGTCTTGGGTATGTCTTCCTTCTGGATCCTCAATTGGTGATACCCAGTTCTCAAGTCAATCTTTGAAAATATTACCGCTCCTTGCAACTGGTCGAACAGATCAACAATCCTTGGCAGTGGGTACTTGTTCTTCACTGTCACTTGGTTCAGCTGCCGATAGTCAATGCATAAATGCATAGACCCATCATTCTTCCTTACAAACAGCACCGGTGCTCCCTACGGTGAAGCACTTGGTCGGATAAATCCCCTATCCAACAGTTCTTGCATCTGCACCTTCAACTCTTTCAGTTTTGACAAGGACATCCTGTAAGGTGCTTTCGAGATCGGCTCCGTTCCAGGAGCTAACTCAATCACAAACTCTATTTCCTGTTCCGGTGGTAACCTTGGCAACTCTTGGGGAAACACATCAGGGAATTCACGCACTACCGGAATATCCTCTAACTTTGGTTCTTCGGTAGTCGTGTCCATTACCGCCACTAAGTATGCCTGACACCCTTTAGATATCAACTTAGTCACTTCAAGGGACGAAATTAAGGGAATCGAGATTCCTTCTCGACTTCCCACCAATTCAAAGCTAGGGCGGCCTCTCGGATAAAACCAGATTGTTCTACTACCATAGTCTACTACTGCCCCCTGCTTACCCAACCAATCCATTCCTATTATTACATCAAAATCAAACATGGGTAATACAACTAAGTCAATACTCTCTTTACTCCCTCCAATCACAATCTCACAACCAGCACAGCCCCATGAAACTATTATGTTGTCCTTTAAGGGAGTGGCAACATGTAGAATCATGTTCAGTGGTTTCAATTCCATATCCACCAAATTAGCAAACTGTGCAGACACGAATGAATGCGTGGCACCAGGGTCAAACAATGCATATGCAGCTTGGTTGTACAAGTAGACCGTACCTGTGACCACTCCTGGTGCTTCCTCCGCCTCTCTACGGGCTACAACATACACTCTGTCCTGGGCCGATAGTCTGTTCTACTCAATCTGAGGCGTTGTAGTCGACGGTCTCGCTTGTGGCCTCTGTCCTTGCAGTCAACTTGCCGGAGCTTGATTTGGACACACCCTTATCTGATGGCCCAACTGACCACATTTAAAGCAAGCCCCAGTCCTTACCGGGCACGGTCCATTTCCATGCCTCCTACCACAAAGTCTGCAGTTCCAGTTCACAGGATTCGACGGCTTCACGATATTCTTCCGCACTGGAGGCACAAAGCGCCTATTACTCGCCATCGGCCTCTTGCCCATCTGGCGATTATCTCTGAATGATGGGAACCGTGATCCAGTTGCGACGTTTCTTTCTTTCAAGTCCCGCTCTATCATCTGGCCCCGCTCGTAGATCTCCTTATAAGTCCTCAAATTCAGCGCAATCATCTGGCTACGAAGCTCGGGCCTCAAACCATCCCTAAATCTCCTGGCTTTCTCCAGAGGGTCCTCCACTGATCGTGGTGCATGCCTTGACAACCTTGAGAATTCGGTCTCGTACTAATCTATTGTCATCTGGTTCTAGCGTAACTGCAGGAACTCTACCTATTTCCTTTCCCTGGCCGTCTCAAAAAAGTACTTGTCGTTGAACGCCATCTTGAAAACATCCCAGTTCATGGTCGTTCCTTCAGGAAAGATGCCATTCTTGGTGGCAGCCCACCAATCATTCGCAGTACCCTCCAGTTGGTACACAGTTAGTGGTAACTTCTCCTCGTCGGTGCATCTCAACACACTAAAAGCCTTCTCTAACTTTTCTATCCATCTGTATGCTAGCTCGGGATCTCCAATCCCATCGAATTGAGTCGGCTTCAGCTTTATGAACTGCTTAATTAGCTGGCCCATCTGTCTGGCCACAATGATCTCTTCTTGGGCATTCATAGTCTCATTGCCCTGACCTTGTTCATTCTGGCTTCCGTTGCTACCATTATTACCGTTGTTGGCGTTGACGGGGGCTATGATAGTTCCTACTACCTGAGTGATAGCAGCATCCCAATCTTGGGCCTACCTATCAATCATATCGCCAATTCTTTCCAGTGCCCTCAATACACCATCCATTCTTGGATCTTCAACGACAGGCGGCCTCGAGCTAAAAGCTCCGCCTCTTGGCCTTTCAGCCTTTCTAGATGGGTTGCTCATCCTTGCTTCTTTCTACTGAACCTGGTTCACCACAAGTTCAGCAAAGGGTTAGCAACTTGCTCAATCATTCAAATCCAGAGCTACTAATTAGTCCTTAACGAAAATAGTTACAATCCAACAATACTCCATACCACAGACTCCAGGAACATTTCAACAAATAGCCTATGGCCATTTCTCAGTTCCATTCACTTTAGTGATTCACTAAAACTAATCGCTTTCATTCCTCAAAAAAACCAAGGTCCAGAAATAACCTTCAATCCTAAGCAGGGAACATGGTCCTCATATATTTCCACAATCCTGCCAAGATCAAATACCAATCCTAAGTACCAGGTCGCACACTATACACCCTATGCCTTATCTTAACCAGCCTCCTAAGGTCTCGCTATCCATCCTTATCCCTCCTAATCCTCCTTATTACTCCAGTCCTAAACCAACTTTGGATCGAGCTGACCTTACTCTGATACCAAGCAAAGCGGGGATGTCACGCCTCGAACCAGTCGAGCATGCAAACATCCCTGCAAGCAAACAGCATATCTCTCGTGGTCCCAAGATCCACGAACAAGTCGAGAGATAATATATAAACATAAGCATGCGGAAGCAATATTTAAATAATCCCCGTACAATATATAAGTTAAGCGGGAGTTGGATAGCATAATAACTGTCATACATCATGATAGGCTGTTCATATAAATTCCGACTACTACATCTGCTAGGCAAGGGCGACGGGGTAAGCACATAAAAAACATGACCATCATCGACGTCCAAAACAGCAATGGTCGGGGTCGCCATCATAAGATCGAGCCAACAAACTGTATCTCTTAGGATGAGCTGCTGGAGTCCTCAATTCCTCTGCGTCCTCGGTCGGCTCATATTCGGAGAACGTCTCGGACGGGACCTCGATGGAATCCTCCATGGTCTCCTTGTGCGACAGCTTGGCAAGATCCTCCTCGGTCGCCTCCACGAAAATCACCTCGTCCTCAGTGAAGTCTAGAGTCGGGGTCTTCTCTGGCCCATTCCTAGATCCAACCATAGATCCCTCTGACTGCTCTTGCTCTCCCGCGGTCTGACACCAGTTGGGTATCACTCCCTGGGGCACCTCGTGGGGCTTCAGTGGCCCAATCTGTGCATCCCCAACCTTTCTAAACCAAGCCTCGAACCTATGAGGCTTCCAGTCTGGGCCACCCTTATCAACCCAAACGAAAGTACACTTCCTCACACAGACGTTCCCCTGACTGTCCGGGAACTCATCAAAATACACCGTCATTTCCTTGAGATCCCCAAAATGTATAGGCCACATATCTAAGGCCTAGGATCTGTAAAAATAAAGGTCCCCAAAGGGTGAGATACTTATCTCAATAAAAGAATTCTAACCTTAGGTCAAGTCGATAGTCCGCTCAGGTGGTTGTACCCCTCAATAATTCCAAGCTCATAAACACACAAGCATATCAGGCATAAATCAATAAAACAATAACATACAGATGATAGGCATGCAATGATGACCTCATGTCACACTCAGATGATCATGCACACCCGTCCTACCACTTCATCAGGTCCACCAATTTCCGTCTGCCTCAATCTCTAGCCCACGATTAGATCGCATCAGACTCGGTCCACGTAAACGCATCAGACCGTCATCGGCAACCTGCATAAACGTATCAGGTTCCGATGAATCTCCAAGCCAATATCATCATCTCATCCTCCGTCCCGCGAATAATTCGCGTCAGGACCGTGGCCATCTCAACCCCGCAATTTCATCGCATCAGGATGCCATACAATATCAACTACACCCCACCATCTCATCGCATTAGGGTATCCACCTCCCGCCCCGCGTATCATACGCCTCAGGGCCTCGCCATGCCATGCTCATGCCATGATTTTAATTCAATTTCACAAATCAAACAACAGGTGCAAGTCATGAACAGTTCGAAAACTCATGGCATGCAAGGTAATCAAATGACACATATACATGGCGGATAATTCAAGCATAAACAATAACATACATAATCCTTCTATAGCCACTCAGGGCATACCAAGAACTATCCCTTTGGAAAATCCCCATAAATCGATCAAACTAAATCTCGACTCACCCAATTGAGTCCAATCTCCATATCCTAAGTTTAGAATTCCCTTACCTTGCGTTTGATTGCACAAATTCTTCCTTGCAAGGGCCTCAAGTTTCGGCCAAATCAATCCAAGGGTCAATTCACCACGCAACCTAGCATATTCAACTAATCCATCAATTTTCTTCGCCCAATTCCTCGATCCATGAACCATAATCATCCATAACCCAACTCTCATCATCTTAACACGTCTTAATCATCAATTTTGAGTCTCAAAATTCAGCCATCATCAGCCCAACAAATTCGGTTTGCCCGAAACCGAATCGGTCCTCTTCGGTTCCATGCAAATCGAACACAACCGGTCCTCAATGTACTCCTAAATCCATCATTTAATCATCATCCTACATCTTAATATGTTTATCGAAGGGTTTAGGGGTCTCACCGAATATTTAAAGTAGATTGGTCGCTGGAAACTCGTCGAATGTCGCCGGATTCCTCAAGTCAGTTTTCCCGGTAGATTCTGTCCATGATTTACAAGATCGGTTCATGGTCAAAACTTCATCAAATTGAACCCCAATTTTTTTCACATATTCATCTACATGTCTACTTGATCTCCACCAAATTTATCCTCAAAACTCCAACAATTCGACCTTCAAAAGGGTTAGAAACTGTACTTATCTCAGGTTGAGCTAGCTTCTGTCGGTTCTCGGGGAAAATCCTTGGTTGGGACTCCTCGGTGCTTCAAATGGATCGATTCTTGTTTGAGGATGTCGAAAAGACGTAGGGCTTCGTTGGTGTGATAGATCGGTGGTCGGATGGTGGTCGGAAGAGGTCGTCGGAACGGCCGAATAGGGCGGCAGAGGTTGGTCACCGGTGACAGAATGAAGAGGAAGAAGAAGATGGAGTTGGTGTGAGTTCTTGGAAGTGTATGGCCGGCCAAAGTGAGTGAGGAGAGAGAAGAAAAAGACTATATACAAAGCCTTGGTCAATGGTTGAATGGTAGGTTTGAAAAAGTTGACTTAACTACTCTTTAAGGCATCTATTTACACTTGTCCTTCAAGTCATTCAAGGTGATCCAATGGCCCTCATTCCTTCTTGAATTTCGACAGCTATGGGGAAGGTTTAATGACCATAATGCCCTTCTTCAAATGCATGGGCAAGGTTCTAAGCTTGAGGGGCAAAAGGGTAATTTTACCCTCGACGTTCAAAACGTCGTTTTTCTTGCTCCAGAATTCTTTGATAGGGCGACAGCCAATCCGAATAACGTTGGAATTCTTGATTTTCCATTTCAAACTTTTCAAGACTCGTTTCTGATGATTTCCTCTATCAGACGTGGTTCCAACCTATCTCGAACCGACGAGCGACTTTTGTAGACATTACGCGTATCGACCTCGTGATTCATGTCACATTTAGGGCTCGTCAATGCATAGCGGCTTTGGTTGTCATGTAATTGTGAGGATTTATCACTAGTCCTTATGGTCTCGATCGTCACGATCCGATTTAAATTTTTTTTGCAAATCATATGTTGGTTAAGCGGCATCAGTCGCGCTCCAATCGTATGACACTCGCAAGGCAATCCTTAATCGTTCTTCGATCGGCCTCTTGGTGGTTTTAAATATCCCCTCGACAATCCTTATGGTCAAAGCGCCATTTCCTATCTGAGTCGCCTAGGTCCACGTATCTCGTCTCGCGTTAGCCTTTCCATTGTGGTCAGTCTACTCGAACTGATTAGATTTGAGCGAGATATTACCGAACTACATCTCTAGATTCATTTCTCATTAATGAATATGAAATTGACTGGAAATCAGAATGTCACAATTGGGCTCGAGTTTATATGGTATGGAAGATCCAAGAACTGAGATGGATCATGAGAATTGAGTAAAAATGAGCAACTGGAGAATGAGTACTGGAAGAGCGTATGGCTCGATTTTGTTAATCACATGAGACCCAAGAGTTGAATGGGTCATGAGAATTTTAAATGGAAATGAGAAAATTTATTGGGTAGGCAAGCTCGAGGAGGAGCTGCCATGATTGCCTAAGTCACTATGATGACATATGTTAATACCGATGAGTTAAATTGAGGAAAGTCACAAGAAAGGTGCCTCTAAGTTACTCCTTCCTATTTTGAATGTGTGGAAAGAACCACGAGAGTTTTGAAAAGCTTGTGAAGTTATGTATAACGTTGAGATTGATTGAGTTTAGTGGAAGGATGAAATTTGAAATTGCCTTTTTTTAAATTGAGGGTTTTGTGAGAAAACCTTAAAGGTTCTGGGTATATAGAAGAAAGAAAGTGACCTTGACAATTACTGGCCTTAAGAGGATGTTGATAATTGGTGAAAGGTCACTGGAGGAAAAATTTTTCTCAAAGGCATGATATCTACCTAGTTACCTCTGTTGAGTTGTTTGACGGAAAGTATCCTCTTGGAATTGCTTGAGAGCAAAGGTTATTTAGATCCTAATAATTTTGCAATGATCAGAAGATGATCGACCAATGTGAGGTGGAGTCCTTCAGGTTTTCTAAGTGTACTGAAAGTGGTCAAGGACCTTGGGAATGAGACGTGAAGTCCCTGAGTAGATTGGAATCTGAAAACCTCATGACTAATTTCTATTCCCGATTTTGAGGAACTAGAATGGATTTTAATAAGAGAAGTGAATAATTGAAAGAATACGAGTGAAGAGAACCATTTGTGAAGCACAGAAAGTGTCTCCAAGGAATGGTTGATTACTAGGGGCGTAAGACCCATGGTGAAAAATGAGTAGTTCGTCTCCTTTGTTATGGAGGGAGTCGAGGAAAAATCGGCATGCTAGTTTGCTTGGAATTAATGATTCCCTGAGATTGGTTGATTGAACTGGAACCATTAGGAATGGAATCATGAGTTGTTGTCCCATGAAGAACAGGTGTTGATCTTAAAGGGCGATTGGACCATGAGATGGTTGTTGATGAAAAGAAAAGCGAATGGACTTGATAGTCCTAGCCGCTTGCTATATTAATGAATAGTTGAGTAAGTGAAAAGAGTGCATAGAGTGTAATTACAAAGTGATTCGAGGTAGTCGAATTGAATATTTGATACATGAATTGGTGGAGACCAAAGACGAACGAATCTCGTCACTTGCGGTGACTGAGTCACTGGAAGAAGAATGTTAGGTGTGAGGACATTTGAATCCTGGAGGGAAGGTATCGTCGTTGTCGCAGACTCCAAGATTGACGCCCTATGGAATGGGAAAGACAAGGTGGATTCGAAGTAAGAGAATGCCACTGAAGTGTATAGTTTACTTCATAGGATAAGAGACCCTAGTGTGGAAGGAAGATAAAATCCCAATTGTCTTGATATTAAGATGAAGCGTCTAGACTAAGAAAGAGGACGCAAAACTTGCATGATTCCTGGAAGTGAAGTATGAGAAACTGTCTTGTGGACAACGTTGAATTTCAAGATAATGTCGACGTTCAGTAGAACAGACGGAATTGGGATAAAGCTACATTGACTGGTTATGGAAACCAGCAGTTAAGATAAGAGTGCTTCCTCAGGGAAGACTGACAAAAATGAACAAAATATTGCGTGATCCTAGTGGAGACCCGTGGCGACAGAGGGCCAAGGTTTGAGCTCTCAAGTAAAAAGTGTGAGGAACGGTTTGAAAGATTCGACACCTTGTAGAAAGAAGTTGATGATAGTCGAATTAAGTGTCTAATGAATGATTGAGTTGATTATTACCGTCTTGAGAGACGATGATTGGACTCATTTAAGGAGTCATGAAAAATATAAACAGCTTTGAGAGTATCTATGGACTCTAAGGAGATGCTTGTTGTATGCTAAATGTGAAGCGCACAAGCTGCGGACCTGATAAGGTAAGATTTCTTAACTGTGAAGTTTCTAGGAAGTGAAATTCCTTTTGAGCACTTAAGAAATGAAATCAGTGATGAATCGACTAGAGTCGATGTGGGTTGCTGGAAGTTGAAATTTCCTAGAATTGATGAATTGCAATAGACAGACCGTGGGAAGATTCCTCACAAGAGCTGTTCCATTGATGAAATGGACTAAGAACAAAACGTAACACGAATGGATGAATGAATGTGAAAAGAGTTTTCGAGGACTTGAGTCAAGGTGATCACTACGCTGATAATGGCAATCCTTTTTGAAGTAAAAAAGGTCAATAGAATCATAACAACATGTTGTCAAAAGAAAAATTGAGACGTAGCAAGGCAAACTGAAGCAGGTTGTGCGAATGTGCTGTGGCAGTAAGACCACCTGAGTTGAAACGCCTAATGTATAGTTGGGGTGGTTTGCATTTGTCCTTACGATATAGTTCGGGAAACATTGTGGGTAGAAGAAGACGTCAAGTCAATATCTACCACGAGAGAATAAGGTAGTAGTTTCCCTAGGGGAATTGAACAAGAGGCAACGCTGATGTATGAAATTATTTATGGATACGGGAGCATTGCTCGCGTAAGGAAAGACCTTGCAACTGTGTGAACGGCGAGAGTTGGGAATGTTGACTGCTCCAAAGGGATTAAAGGGAAAGTATAACCCTTGCAAACTGGTGGATTAATTGGTAAATGGAGAATCTCAAATATGATCGAGGAAAAACTATTAAGAACTCAATCATAAGTTTACCTAAGAAGTCGAGAAGGCTGTGGTTCGATTTGGACAATTGAGGGTAAGCTAATGGAATTTGGACGTCCCCGATGATACGAAAGGACGTTTGAATTGGATGATTATGCCAAATGATAGAGGCACCAAGGAGTACGTTTTCATGATGATTTGGTAATGGTCATGAGAGGAAAAGAACACAAATTTAAGGCGACGTTTTGGAAAAGCCTTTCAACTAGGAATTTCTAAAGCAAGGTTGATGTCATGCCCCGCACCCCGGGCACGAGCGCGACTCCCTACAAGCGAACTCTCAAGTCCCAAGATTCATTTATTGAGAGATGCACAATAAAAAAAGCATGCGAAAGCGATATCATATACTCCTTCGTACAAACATCCATGGGAACCTGGATAGAGAGAACATAACATGTATACATAACATTCGAAGAGTCCGTACAAAAACGTAGGAGAACTAGTCCTACAGATGGATTGGGATACGGTATTGCGTCAAAAGACATCCATAACAAGTCTTCAAGAGAAACTGGCCTACGAGACCATCAAGAAAAGAAAACTACGGCAAGTTAGAAACCACTAAGTCGAACTGTTGGAGTCGTCAGTCTTGTCGGCATCCTTGGTAGGCTCGTACTCCGAGAAGGTCTCAGAGCGTACCTTTACGATATCCTCCATCGACTCGTCCTCTGGCTGCTCCACCAGATTACTCTTTGAGGCTTCGTTCTTAATCACTTCAACGGTGTCTTCCAAGGTTGGAGTCCTCTCGGAAATGTTCCTCAAACCAGCTACAGATCCCTCGACCTCCACAGAATCCCGAGTGGGATGACACCAACTAGGAATAACCCTACGGGATACTTCAGTGGACTTCAGTGGTCCAGTAGTAACCTCGCCTACCTTACGAAACCAAGCCTCAAACCTATGAGGCTTCCAGTCCTTTTCACCCTCATCGACCCAAACTACTGTACACTTTCTAACTTACACAGTTCCCCGTCTGTCCAAGAACTCGTCAAAATACGCAATCATCTCCACCCTTCCAACTTCCTCATGGTTCTCGCCCGCGTTTAAAATGCCTCAGACTCGGTCCGTGTAATTACGTCTCAGACCATCAGAATGGTAAACCTGCGTAAACGCATCAGGTTTCCAAATGCCATTCCAAGCCTGTGTCGATACATATCAAATTCCGTCCCGCGTCTCAACGCATCAAGACATTGACCATTTCAACCCTGCGTCTCAACGCATCAGGGTATAATTCAACACAACCCCATGTCTCAACACCTCAGGGTATCACAAATCCTTATGCATGTTAGATATCATTTCAAATCAAACATCATGATCAAGCACAAGCTTATGCATCGAGCTAGATATCTATGGCATGCAAGGCAATCAATTTTATTACTCACACAAGGCAATCAATACATGGCATATGTATTAAGCAAGCATTCAAGTAATCATCCATCCGTCATGACGAACATTGAACAATTATGGCATAACTCATGAAAACTAACTCAATCCGCACTTAAATCACCCAGTCGAGTCCAATCCTCCTAGCCGAGGTTTAGGAACTTCTTACCTTGTGCTAAAATCAACAATAATCCTCTTCCAAGCACTTCCAAGGTTGGGCCCCAAAGAGTCCAAAACAAGGCAGCTTTGTACCTAATGGAATTCCATCCGTTTCGTCAATATTTCTTCGTCCAATTATCGAACCATCAAGTATAAGCCTTAATAACGCGTCCATCGACATTCTAGCACACCTTAACGAAGAATTTAGAGCTCAATTCCCTCATGAACAGCCTCTAAAGTTTCGGTATGCATAGAACCAAAACATGACATTTTCGGTTCTGTGCATATCTCAATCAATCAGCCCATAAGTCAATCTAAATCCTTAATTCATCCACTATTCTACTTGCTAACACATAGTTCTAAATGTTAGGAAGCCTCACCGAAAATTTGAGGTCGAGGCAACGCTAAATGGTCCACGAACGGCGTCGAGTTCTTCAAGTCTTCTACCGGTCAGTTTCTGCCATTTCAATCACAGCACCATTTTGATGTCAAAACTCCATCAAATTCAGCCCAAATGTTTACCACAACTCAGTATACGAGTGTCCTAGATTTCCACAAAATTTGCCCGAAAGATTGGGACAATTCGAAGTCCTATGGAGCTCAAAAGTCGACTTACCTCCAGCTGTGACGGATTTCGTCGACTCACGAGAAAACGGCTGGCCGTAGCTCCTCATTAGGTCAAACGCCGAGCTACCACTTGGAGGTGGTTGGCAAGAGGATGAAGAAGACGTTGGTGGTTGGTCGATGATTGGAGGTCGCCGGAAGTTGAGCTCGATGGCGGCGAAGTGGCGGTTAGGGGCTGGTCGGGCGATGGAGTTCTTGGCTGAAGAAGAAGGTGAAGAAGAAGAAGAAGATGGCTGTGGAGATGGGGGTGTCCGGAAGAATGAGGAAGTGAGAGAGAGCTATACACCAAATTGAGAGTCAACTCAAGTGGAATGATAGGTTAAAAGTGAGTTAATAAATGCCAAAGCCTAATCCAATGACACTTGTCCACTAGGCAATCAAGGGCTCATCGAAGGGCTGTCATTTTCTCTAATTTTCAGCAGCCATGGTTTATTATAATTGACCAAAATATCCTTATCCATTTATTAAGACAAGGTCAAAACTTGAGGGGCAAAATGGTAATTTTACCCTCGACGTTCGGAACGTCGTTTTTCTAATTCAAATTTCCTTCGATGAGGCGACGTCCAATCCAATTATATCGTTGGAATTCTTGATTTTTTATTTTCTAATTTCAAGACTTGTCTCTAAATCATTTCTCTGTTAGATATGATTTCAGTCTATCCCGAACTGACGGGTGGTTTTTGCAGACGTTATGCGTATCGACTCTGTGATTCATATCACACTTAGGGCTCGTTAGTTCATGGCGACTTTGGTTGTCATGTAATTGCGAGGGTCTATTACTAGCTCTGACGGTCTCGATCGTCATTGTTCGATTTAGGAAAATTTTGTAAATTATACATTAATTAAGCGGCATCACCCGCGCTCCAATTGTATAACGCTAGCAATGCATTCCTTAATCGTTCTTAGATCGGCCTCTTATAGCTCTAAATATCCCATCAACAATCCTTATTGTCAAAGTGCCATTTCTTATTTGAGTTCTCTAGGCCCACATACCTTGTCTCGCGTTAGCCTTTCCCTTTTGGTCAGTTAACTTGAGATGATCAGATCCGAGCGAGATACGATTGAAACACATCGTTAGGTATATTCTCATTAATAAGTCTTGAAATAACAGGAAAATAAGTATGTCACAACTCTTCCCCCTTACAAAAATTTCGTCCTCGAAATTTACAATAGACCCAACTACTCAAATAAATGGGGGTATTAACGCCTCATCATTTTCTCGCTTTCCCTCGTAGCGCCTTCGGTTCTATGGTTCTCCCAAACGACTTTGACCAATGGAATCATCTTATTCCTTAGAATCTGTTCCTTTCGATCTTCGATCCTGACTGGCTTTTCTACGTAGGATACTTTGTCATCCACTTCGATGGTTTCATAATCCAATACATGCGTCGGGTCTGGCTCGTACTTCCGTAGCCTTGACATATGAAAGACATATACTTGGGACAAGCTAGGCGGTAAGGCAAGCCTATAGGCTAAGGTCCCAATCCATTTCAAAATTTCAAAAGGTCATACGTACCTTGGACTTAGTTTCCCTTTCTTTCCAAATCGAGATAATCCTCTCATCAGCGACACCTTAAGGAAAACATGATCGCCTACTTGAAACTCTAGAGGCTTACGTCGTTTATCCGCACAACTTTTTTGACGACTCTATGCTGTTTTTAGCCTATCCCGGATTATCTTCACCGCTTCCACTGATTGCTCTACCAACTCTGGGCCTGTAATACTTCTTTCTCCAACTTCGTCCCAGCAAATCGGGGTCCTACAAGCTCTTCCGTAAAGCGCTTCAAAAGGTGCCATTCGAATACTATGGTGATAACTGTTATTATATGCGAACTCCACTAGATGCAGTTGATCCTGCCATCCACCTTTGAAGTCTATCACACACGCTCGTAATATATTCTCGAGCGTCTGAATCGTCCTCTCCGATTGTCCGTCCGTTTGTGGATGATATGATGTACTAAACTGCAGTCGAGTTCCCATGCTATCTTGAAAACTCTTCTAGAAATTCTCCGTAAACTTGGGATCTCTGTCCGATATAATCGTCATAGGTACTCCATGTAGTCTCACTATCTATCGCATATACAATTCGGCATATCTATCATCACGAAGTCGTTTCGCACAGGAATAAAGTGTGTAGACTTGGTCAATCGGTCCACAACTACCCAAATAGAATCGTGACCTCTCTGGCTCCTTTGTAATCCCATTACAAAATCCATCGTTACATGCTCCCATTTCCTCTTAGGAATCTCTAAGGGTTGTAGCAATCCATCAGGCTTACAATGTTGTGCCTTCACCTGCTGGCATGTCAAGCACTTTGCCACATATTTCGCTACATCCACCTTCATCCCGTTCCACCAATAATGCTGACGTAAGTTCTGGTACATTTTCGTGCTACCTGGGTGGATACTATGATTGCTTCTGTGAGCGTCTGATAAAATCTTTTCTCTGAGCTCTTCTTCCTTTGGTACGCATAGACGCTCTCGAAATTTCAAAATTCCATCCTTTACCACTTGGAACTCTGCCTTCCTTTTTGTCGCATCCATCTCTAGGATTTTCTGAATTTCCGGGTCCGTTGGCTGCAAGGCTCTTATCCTTTCTTGAATCTCGGGTTTTATTCTCAGTGTGGCTACCAAACTGAATAGTTGACAGACTTCCCATCTAAATTCAGAATCTCTCAAATTTTCAAGTAACGATAACCCTTTTACTAGTAGACAGGCAATACTCGATTTTCGACTGAGTGCATCCGCGACTCGGTTCGCTTCCCCAAGGTGACATAATATGTCGCAATCATAATCCTTGAGCAGCTCCATCCATAAGCGTTGCCTCATGTTCAGTTTCTTCTGAGAAAATAAATACTTTAGGCTCTGACGGTCCGTATAAATCTGAAATTTCTTGCCACACAAATAAAGCCTCCAGATCTTCAGAGCAAAGATGATTGCTGCCAATTCCAAATCATGAGTCGGGTAGTTCACTCATGCGGTCGCAGTTGTCGGGACACGAAGGCAACCACCCTTCCATGTTGCATTGGCACACAGCCCAGTCCCTTTAACGAAGCATCGCTATATATTTCGTAGCCTCCAGATCCTGATGGAATCGTCAATACCGGTGCAGTCGTTAACCGATGCTTGAGCTATTAGAAACTCCTTTCACACTTATCCGTCCATTCGAACTTCGTTTTTTTCTTAGCCAATCTCGTCAGTGGAATGACTATAGATGAAAACTTCTCCATGAAATGTCTGTAATACCCCACCAATCCTAAGAAACTTCGGACTTCCGTGACCGTAGTAGGCCTAGGCCAATTCATAACGGCTTCGACTTTCACAGGATCCATAGCAATTCCTTCTCCAGATACCACATGACTAAGAAATGCCACTTTATTCAGCCAGAACTCTCATTTGCTAAACTTAGCGTAAAGTGAGTGCTCCTTCAGGGTCTGCAAGACATTCCTCAGATGCTCTTCGTGTTCTTCGTTACTCTTTGAGTAAATCAGGATATCGTCTATGAAGACTATAACAAATCTACCTAAGAATTCCTTGAACACTCGATGCATCAAGTCCATAAATGCAGTTGAAGCATTGGTTAGTCCAAAAGGCATAATGGTGAACTCGTAGTAACCATACGTTGTCCTAAAAGCGGTCTTAGGTATGTCTTCCTTCTTAATTCTGAACTGATGATACCCGGTCCTCAGTTCAATTTTAGAGAATACCCCAACTCCTTGCAACTGATCAAATAATTCATCAATCATCGGCAGTGGGTACTTATTCTTTACAGTCACTTGATTCAACTGTCTGTAGTCAATGCATAAACGCAAGGACCCATCCTTTTTCCTTATAAACAACATCGGCGCTCTCCATGGTGAAGCACTCGGTCGAATAAACCCTTTATCTAGTAATTCTTGCATTTGCACCTTTAATTCCTTTAGTTCTGATAAGGACATACTATAGGGTGCCTTCGAGATTGACTCTGTTCCCGAAGCTCACTCGATCACAAATTCAATTTCTCGTTCTGGTGGCAACCCTGGTAATTTTTGGGGAAAGGCATAAGGAGACTCACGTACTACCGGAATGCTTTCTAGTTTAAGTTCCTCGATAGTCATGTCCATAACTACGACTAAGTACGCCTGACATTCTCTAGTTATTAGCTTTGTCGCTTCAAGAGACGAGACTAAAGGAATCGAAGTTCCTCCCCGGTTTCCCACAAACTCGAAACTTGGGCGGCCATCCGGATAAAAACGAATTATCTTACTACCACAATCGACTACTGCTTTTTGCTTACCCAACCAATCCATTCCTATGATCACATCAAAGTCATACATGGGCAACATAGCCAAGTCTATACTCTTTTTACTACTACCAATTACGATTTTACGATTAGCACAGCCCAACGAAACCAACACGTATCCTTCAACAAGGTAGCAACATGTAGAATCACACTCAACGGTTTCAACTACATATCAACCAAATCAGCAAAGCGAACAGACATAAATGAGTGTGATGCGCTAGGATCAAACAAAACATAGGCAGCTTGGTCACACGAATAAACCGTACCTGTGACCACACCAGGCGCTTCTTCCGCTTCCCTGCGTTCCACTACATAGACTCTTCCCTAAGCTAGTGGTCAATTTTGGTCAATCTGGGAAGTGGCAGTTGACGGTCCTGCCTGTAGTAGTTGCCCTTGAGGTCTATTCGCTAGGGCTTGATTTGGGAAAGTTTGCATCTAATGGCCCATCTGACCACATTTGAAGCACGCTTCAATCCTTGCCGGACAAGATCTGTTACCATGCCTTCTGCCACAGAGACGACAACTCCAGTTCATTGGGTTCGACGGCTTCACTATGTTCTTTCTTACTAGAGGGACGAAGCATCTATTGCCAGCCATAGGTGCTTTGCCAGCTTGGCGGTTATCTCTGAATGAACTGAACCAGATGCAGCATTCCTCTCCTTCAGGTCCCTCTCGATCATCTGTCTGCATTCATAGATTTCTTTATAGGTCTTCAGGTTCAAAGCTATCATCTGGCTGCGAAGTTCAGGTCTCAATCTATCTTGAAATCTCCGCGCCTTCTCCAGGGGATCCTCTACCGATCGGGGTGCATACCTTGACAATCTGGAGAACTCAGCTTCATACTAGTCTACTGTCAGGTGATTCTGACGTAACTGTAAGAACTCCACTTGCTTCCTTTCTTGAGCGGTCTCAGAGAAGTACTTGTTATTGAATATCATAGTAAAGGCATTCTAAGTCAAAGCTGTTCCTTTTGGAAAGATTCCATTCTTGGTGGCAGTCCACTAGTCATTAGTGGTACCTTCTAGCTGGTACACCGCCAATAGTACTTTTTCTTCATTTGTATATCTCAGTACTCCAAAAACTTTCTCCAGTTTCTCTATCCACCTTGGTGCCAATTTAAGGTCTCCAGTTCCATCGAACTGGGTTGGCTTCAGTTTGATAAATTGTTTGACCAGTTGCTCCATTTATCTGGCCATAACAACTTCCTCTTGGGCATTTCCTACCTCATTGCCCTGGTCGTGATTGCCGTTGTTCCCGTTGCCTCCATTATTGTCGTTATTGGCTTTGATAGCAGCTATTGCGGCTCCCACCGCTTGAGCTATGGCAACATCCCTATCCTGGGTCTGTCTGTCGATGAGGTCGCCGATCCTTTCGAGTGCTCTCAGTACTCCGTTCATTCTTGGGTCTTTCGCCACAAGTGGCATCGAACTAGAGGCTTTACTCTTGGGTCTTCCAGGCCTTTTGAGCGAATTACTCATTCCAGTATACTTTTACTACGCTTGGACCACCATAATTCCACCACGAAATTAGTGATTTATTCATCTAATCAAGTCCAGCGATACTAAACTAGGTCTGAAAGAAGCAATCACAACATAGCAATCTCCCACACAACTATTTCCAGAGGCATTTCAATAAATAGTCCATGGCCATTCCTCAATTCCGTTCACTTCAACAGTTTACCAAAACTAGCCATGCTCATTTACTCAACAGACCAAAATCCAGAAATAACTTTCAGTGCTAAACATGTAACTCAATCCTCATAAATCACCACAATCTTGTCAAGACCAAATGTCTATCACATGCGCCAAGTCATATGCCATGCATTTAGTGCCTAACTTTAACGAGTCTTCTAAGATCTCGCTACCCATCCTGTCCCAACTTACTCCTCCTTATTACTCCAATCCTCAATCAACTTTGGATCAAGCTGACCTTGCTTTGATACCAAGTACGCCGGGAATGTCACGCCCCGCACCCCGGGCACGAGCACAACTCCCTACAAGCGAACTCTTGAGTCCCAGGATTTAGTTATCAAAAGATGCACAATAAAATAAGCATGTGGAAGCGATATCATATACTCCTCCGTACAAACATCCATGGGAACCTGGATAGAGAGAACATAACATGTATATATAACATTCGAAGAGTCCGTACAAAAACGTAGGAGAACTAGTCCTACAGATGGATTGAGATAATGGTACTATGTCAAAAGACATCCATAACAAGTCTTCAAGAGAAACTGGCCTACGAGACCTTCAACAAAAGAAAACTACAGCAAGTTAGAAACCATTAAGTCGAACTGCTAGAGTCGTCAGTCTCGTCGGCATCCTTAGTAGGCTCGTACTCCGAGAAGGTCTCAAAGCGTACCTCTACGCTATCCTCCATCGACTTGTCCTCTGGATGCTCCACTAGATTACCCTCTGAGACTTCGATTTCAATCACTTCAATGGTGCCTTCCAGGGTTGAGGTCCTCTCGAGAATGTTCCTCGAACTAGCTACAAATCCCTCGACCTCCACAGAATCCCGAGTGGGATGACACCAACGAGGAATAACCCTACGGGGTACCTCAGTAGACTTTAGTGGTCTAGTAGTAACCTCGCCTACCCTACGAAACCAAGCCTAAAACCTATAAGGCTTCCAGTCCTTTTCACCCTCATCGACCCAAACTACTGTACACATTCTTACATACACAGTTCCCCATCTGTCGGGGAACTAGTCAAAATACGCAGTCATCTCCTTCAGGTTGTCTAGTCTGGTCGACAACATCCTCACAGTCTAGGATCTGGAAATGGGGTCCCGCAACGGGGTGAGATTCCTATATCAGGTTGACCGTACACCCAGATGAATGCAAACAATGAACGAGAATATCACTTAGCAATATGATACACTCATCAGTAAATATGCTACGGAGATGCAAGCATTCAACAACTAAACAGTAATAGCATCATATCATGTTAATCAAGTTAGGCTTGGCGATACTAAATCAAGCCACAGATTCCACCCTTCCAACTTCCTCATGGTTTTCGCTCGCGTTTAAAATGCCTCAAGCTCGATCCGTGTAATTACACCTCAAACCATTAGATTGGTAAACCCGCGTAAACGCATCAGGTTTCCAAATGCCATTCCAGGCCTGTGTCGACACATATCAAATTCCGTCCCGCGTCTCAACGCATCAGGACATTGGCCATTTCAACCCCGCGTCTCAACGCATCTGGGTACAATTCAACACAACCTCGCGTCTCAACGCCTCAGGGTATAATTCAACACAACCCTGCGTCTCAATGCCTCAGGGTATCACAAATCCTCATGCATGCCAGATATCATTTCAAATCAAACATCATGATCAAGCACAAGCTCACGCATCGAGCTAGATATATATGGCATGCAGGGCAGTCAATTTTATCACTCATACAAGGCAATCAATTCATGGCATATGTATTAAGCAAGCATTCAAGCAATCATCCATCCACCATGATGAACATTGAACAATTATACCATAACTCACGAAAACTACCTCAATCCGCACCCAAATCACCCAGTCGAGTCCAATCCTCCTAGCCGAGGTTTAGAAACTTCTTACCTTGTGCTAAAATCAACAATATTCCTCTTCCAAGCACTTCTAAGGTTCGGCCCCAAAGAGTCCAAAACAGGGCAGCTTTGTACCTAATGGAATTCCATCCGTTTCGTCAATATTCCTTCGTCCAATTATCGAACCATCAAGTGTAAGCCTTAATAACGCATCCATCGACATTCTAGCACAACTCAATGAAGAATTTAGAGCTCAATTCCCTCTTGAACAACCCCTAAAGTTTCGGTATGCATAGAATCGAAACAAGGCATTTTCGATTCTGTGAATATCTCACTCAATCAGCCCATAATTCAATCTAAATCCTTAATTTATCCACTAATCCAATTGCTAACACATAGTTATACATGTTGGGAAGCCTCACCGAAAATTTGAGGTCAAGGCGACGCCAAATGGTCCACAAACGATGCTGAGTTCTCCAAGTCTTATATCAGTCAATTTCTGCCCTTTCAATCACAACACCATTTTGGTATAAAAACTCCATCAAATTCAGTCCAAATTTTTACCACAACTCAGTATACGAGTATTCTAGATGTTCACAAAATTTAGCCAAAAGATTGAGACAATTCGAAGTCTTATAGAGCTCAAAAGTGGACTTATCTCCAGCTGCGACGGATTCCGTCGACTCGCTGGAAAAAGGCTGGCCGGAGCTCCTCAGTGGGTCAAACGCCGAGCTACCACCTGGAGGTGGTCGGCAAGAGGATGAATAAGACGTTGGTGGTCGGCTCGACCGCTGGAGGTTGCCGGAAGTTGAGCTTGACGGCGGCGAAGTGGCGGTCATGGGCTTGTCGGGCAATGGAGTTCTCGGCTGAAGAAGAAGGTGAAGAAGAAGATGAAGTGGCTATGGAGATGAGGGTGTATGGCAGAATGAGGGAGTGAGAGAGCTATACACTAAATTGAGAGTCAATCCAAGTGGAATGGTAGGTTAAAAGTAAGTTAATAAATGCCAAAGCCTAATCCAATGACACTTGTCCACTAGTCAATCAAGGGCTCATCCAAGGGCTGTCATTTTCTCTAATTTTCGGCAGCTTTGGGGGTATTACAATTGACCAAAATGCCCTTATCCATTTATTAAGGCAAGGTCAAGACTTGAAGGGCAAAATGGTAATTTTATCCTTGACGTTTGGAACATCATTTTTCTAATTGAAATTTCCTTCGATGAGGCGATGTCCAATCAATTATAATGTTGGAATTCTTAATTTTTCATTTTCTAATTTCGAGATTCGTGTCTGAATCATTTCTTTGTCAAATGTGATTTCAGTCTATCCCGAACTTACGGGTGGCTTTTGCAGACGTTATGCGTATCAACTTTGCGATTCATATCACACTTAGGGCTCGTCAGTCCATGGTGACTTCGGTTGTCATGTAATTGCGATGGTCTATTACTAGTTCCGACGGTCTCGATCGTCATCGTTCGATTTAGGAAAATGTTGTAAATTATACATTGGTTAAGCGGCATCACCCGCGCTCCAATCGTATAACGCTAGCAATGCATTCCTTAATCATTCTTAGATCGGCCCCTTATGGCTCTAAATGTCCCCTCGACAATCCTTATTGTCAAAGTGCCATTTCCTATTTGAGTTCCCTAGGTCCACGTACCTTGTCTCGTGTTAGCCTTTCCCTTTTGGTTAGTTAACTCGAGATTGATCAGATTCGAACGACATACGACTAAAACACATCGTTAGGTATATTCTCATTAATAAGTCTCGAAATGACAGGAAAATCAAAATGTCATAGTTGTAGTGTGTCACACGTGTTATCCTCGGACCAATAGGCAAATTGCAAGGAAGATTTGAATGCTCGAAGGTGTATCATCGACAGATATTAAGAGAATGCAGAAAAGGAAGTACAGGTTGAGGACTGAGGGAAGTAGGTCCTAGAGGAAGATAACTTTTATCTGATAAGATAAGTGGGAATGTCAAATAATGGGAGGAACTACATGGGAGAATAAGGATGCGATGAGGTGTCAGTACCTCAAGAAATTGGATAATTGAAAAATGAAAAATTTCGAGAATGAAATTTCTTTAAGGGGGAAGAGTTGCGACATTCAGAATTCTGACCCTCTCGAGATTATTGAATGGAATGATATCGATCGGAGTATTTTAATTATAACTCGCTCGGAGTTGGCCACTCTTGAGTTAACTAACCAAAAGGGAAAGACTGACGCGGAGTCGGGTACGTGGACTTGGGGAATTTGAATGACAAATGACACTTTGACCATAAGGATTGTCGAGAGAATGTTTTGGGCTGATTTAGGAATGATCATGGAATGTCTTACTAGCATTATATGTTGAAACACGGGTGATTCCGCTTAACCAATATGTAATTTGCGAGAATTTTTTAAATCGAATTTCGATGATCAGGATCGCAAGAGCTAGCAATAGACCCTCGCAATTACATGATAACCAAAGTCGTCATGACTTGAGAAAAATCCCAAGGTCGATACGCGTAGTGCCTGCAGGAGTCGCCCGTTAGTTTGAGATAAACTGGAATTACAGTCGACGAGGGCTCGATATGAAATTGGACCTCGAGATTTGGGTATTGGACATTTAGGAATTCCAACATTTGAATTGAAATGGATGCCGCCTCATCAAGGGTAATTTGAATTGAAAAAATAGAATTTCGGACAGAAAGTGTAAAATGACCATTTTGCCCATCGACCTTTGGTCTTGCGTTAAGAACTACTAGATGTCATTTCGGTCATTTAACCCCCTCTATATGCTGCCAAAATGGATGAAGGATTGATCAAAGGAAGTCAATGGGGGACCAAAGACCTTCTAGAAGCTTGCCAAGTGTTAACCAAGAAAAGGCCAAGCATTAATTACCCATTAAATCAATCTTGTCCAAAATTAAACCCTCAATTATTTGAGGAGAGCTTCATATCACCCATCTTCAGCTGTGCACCCTCTCTCTCTCTCTTTTCCTCTTCATTTTCTTCTTTTTTCCTCTCGGCCAAGCAGTTTTCTCGCGGATAGACAAAAATTGCTCCATTGTTTCGGCCATAACTTTGTCGTCCGACATCGGATCGAGGTAAAACCATCACCATCTTAAATCTTATCATCTTGTTGTTCCAACATGATATTATGAGCTCAATTTGGCCTAGTCGTGTGTCTCATAGGTCTGTTTGAGTGGGCAAAGGTCAGAATTTGACCTAGTTTTTGGAAAGAATCGTTGTTGAGGGCTTTCGAACTTCAAATGACTCCAAAGTTTTGGTAAGTCACTCTCAACTCATAGTATAAGAGGCTTACCAAAACTTTTGGTAAGCCTCTTATAGACGTGGTATGACATGTTAGTAAGTTTATTTCGTGATAAATTGAAGTTTAGAGATGAGTTATGGACCGAGTAAGAGGGTAGAGGGCAGAACCGACTCGGTCCTATTTCGGTTTGAGTAAACCGAACACTTTGAGGGCTATGGAAGGTGTCGTCGCGTTATTAATTCATCATTAAGGCATAATAGAAGGTTAAATGATTGGCTATTGAGGTATTGGTGTGGTGGAATTAAAGGATGACTGAATTATGACATGAATTTGATGAAATTTCTCTAGGAACGTCGTTTGGCCATGAGCTTGCTACCTAGGAGGGTCGTTTGGATTGAATTTGCTAGCTCGATCGAAAGGTAAATGTTTCCTGAACCCTTACTTGAGCATTAGGACACTACTAGATATATTGGCTAAGTAAATTGTTGGTTTGATGAAGCCTATGGATTAAATTGCTTGATGCAATCATGTGGTGATTGATAATTGAGATTTAGAATGGACAGAGAGCCCCGGTAATAAGAAATGGCTATAGTGCCTTATATGAAAGAAGTGGCTACGGTGCCCTATGAAAAGGAAAGGCTATTGAGCGCTTGAGGTATACATCGCGGCCAGAAAACCTTGTGATGTAAGTGACTATTGAGCCTTTGGTGATATAGTTCGGCTATTGAGCCTTAGATTCATATGAATTGGTTATGAAGCCCCTATTATTGAATTGGTTATGATATCTATGTTATATAGATGGCTATGATGCCTATGCTATATAAACGGCTATAGTGCCGATGCTATATGAATGGACTATAGTGCCCTAGCGATCGTTGGCTTGTAGCCACGAAGATCGCATTGGCTTAGTGCCCCAGTGATACCGATTGGCCTATGGCCCTAGTGGTATCCATTGGCTGTGAGCCCCAGTAATATTAATTGGTTGTGAGCCCCAGAGGTACCAATTGGCTTGTGGCCCCGGTGGTACCAATTGGCTATGAGCCCTGATGATATCGATTGGTCTGTGGACTCGATGACATCAATTGGTCAGAGTGCCTAGAGAAGTACATGGCGGCCTGAGAGCCAGGCGATGAATGATTGTGATGACTCTAAAAGTTATGAGTGCTTGTTTATATACCATGTGCTCGAAGCTTGAACCCATGAGGTTGATTTAATTGACTGTGAGTCCTAATTATGCCTATCTTGCTGAGATAATTGATTGGTGGATGTTTTGTGCCATTGCTTGGTTAATATTCTGCATCTAGTGTTAGTTTCATAGTCTAGGGGACTGGTGATCAGTTTTAAATTTAGATTTCACTTGCTGAGATATATATCTCACCCGTTGGGGATTAATTTTTTCAAGTCCCAGGCGAAGAACGCCCAAACTTGTCATGGGTTGGCATTTGAGAAAGTCCTTGGCGGAAATCATATAGAGTCTGAGTGCGACCATAGGCACTGTATATTATTTGGAGTTGGATTTGTAACCGACTGTGATATTGCTGAGAAGTGTCTACCTTATTGTCCTAAGTCATCTTATTGTGAATTTGTATGGAGCTGTTTAATTGCTTCCGTGACCTTGTATCATTTTGTTATTTTGATTAATTGGCAGAGAGATCCTGAGAGACTATTGTAATATAAACGGCCTGGTGGGATGTTCTTGAGCTCGTAGGGTTCGGGGAGTGACAAAACTCATCTTCCGTAACTGTTTGATTCACGTCAAAAGTCCATGAAAGCAAGAGAGTCGAAATTCCGGTATCATGTAGTTTTGTTGATCCTGTTGAAATTCCATAAAAGTGGCGAGAAAGTCAAATCACTAAGCTCTATGAAACATTATGTTTTATCTCTTTTAGCAAAATTAGTGTTTGCTGGCTAATTTAACTCTTCAATGTTGCGGTAGTCCTCTTACTTTTGTTGTCTCTGGAATGCTACAATGAGGTATTCTGCTTAAGATATAGATCGTACAATTTTATGGGTTAATTTATGGAGGTTATCTTCATTTGTGCATTTATGATTTCTTTATATATGGATAATGAAAAGTTCTTACCATCTCTATTTGTGCATTTTCAGGTTCATTTACATCAATAAAGTCGTCTATACCAAATAACAAATATGATAGGATGTGAAAACAATATCTGATTCACCAATAGTATTTATGTTATAGCAAAATATTTGGATTTCATATCTTATCACATCCAATACTATCCTGGCTCGAAATCGAGATGAACAAACGCAGCCTACATGTTTTATAGCAAAATAATCGAAAACGTTGAATGGAATTTGTAGTAAATGGGCATATTTTAAAAATAAAATGAACTGATTTAGGCCTGAAAAGACCCAAATTATCTCTCCGTTAAGCCGCCGTGGTTATTTCCTCAGTCCGTTCATTAGTTTTCTTGCAGGGTTTGTTGAATAAAAGAAGAGAAAAAGAGAAATAGAAGAGAGGGAAATCACGAGAAAAGAGAGGAGAAAGGAGAGAACCGAGAAAGGGATAAAGGAAGCGGCCCATGCTTTTCATGGACATCTCGACCAATCGTATCAATGCTGTTTTAAAGTGCTCGGTAATGACAATTTGAAACGTTAATTCATCTTCTCGAATAAATTCTCTTAATTAACTTATAATTTCGCATTAGTTTGGATTTTAGGATACCAAGCTGTTTCTAGACGTTGTTGAGCTGGAAAGAATATTTTAAGGGAATTTTAAGTTTCTTATGGGCGTCTGGAATTTCACAAAAGTCGATTTTGGGGTTACCGTTTGATTGGCTTGAAACTGTGAACTTTATCGCACAATTCTAGTTCATATCTAAGCCTTTGCCATTGGCGCCGATTTGCACCGGTCTCCGACCATCTTTTAGGTTAGAGGCAAGTGTGTGCGTTAAGTGCATCAAGTTCTTTTCCAACGACTCTGGACCTGCTTGAAACGGCCTTTGATAGTGTAATATGCGGTGAAACACATGCACTGTTGGCCTTGCACTTTGGCCGTGTAGTGACATGTGTTTTGTTGACTGTTTGACTAGTCAGCAAATTTTAAAAAAAAAGAAGAGAGAGAAACCACTGCCTCAAGTGTTTGTGCACGGCTCAAAATATAAAAGAGGGGGGAGTAGCTTCATTCCTTTCCATAGAAACGAAGAAATGAGAGAACGCGTAGAAGAAAAGGAGGAAGATAGAAAGAAATCTGTCAGAGTCAAGACTCAAGCCAAATCAAATTCGTTCTTCAGCGTCTAGTAAGAATTCGAGTCCCTCATTCATATCGTCGGAATAGTTTTCGAAGTTACACTGCGTTTAGGCTCCGCCTTACGAATAGTTTAGATTATGCTATTCGGATTAGCGTTTTATTAATTCGTAGAATTAGTTTGACTAGTGAATAAGATTATCTTAGTCGATTCGTAGTTACGATAGCGTTTTTACTTGACCGTGATACCGATTTTCTTTAAATTGATAGGAGTTGAGTTCGAGGGCCTAAATTAGCTATCAAGATCTGAGTTAGGCCATATCAGGTGTGACATTCTGATTTCCAGTCAATTTCAGACTCATTAATAAGAAGTTTATATATATATCAAACGATGAGTTTCAGTCTATTTCGCTCAATTCTGATCAATTTGCGTGGGCTGACCAAAAGGGAAAGGCTAACGCGAGACAAAGTACGTGGACCCAGGCGACTTGGATAGGAAATGGCGCTTTGACCATAAGGGCTGTTGAGAGGAGATTTAGAACCACCAAGAGGCCAATCTAAGAACGATTAAGGATTGCCTTACGAGTTTCATACGATTGGAGCGCGGGTGATGCCGCTTAACCAACGTATGATTTGTAAAATTTTCCTAAATTGGACAGTGACGATCGAGACCATAGGGACTTGCGATAAACCCTCACAATTATATGACAACCAAAGCCACCATGAACTGACGAGTCCTAAACGTGATATGAATCACGGGTCGATATGCGTAATGTCTGCAAAAGCTGCCCGTCGATTTGGGATAGGTTGGAACCACGTCTGATAGAGGAAAAATCATCAGAAATGAGTCTCGAAAGATTTGAAATGGAAAATCAAGAATTCCAACGTTATTCGGATTGGCCGTCGCCCTATCGAAGAATTCTAGAATGAGAAAAACAACGTTCTGAACGTCGGGGGTAAAATGACCGTTTTGTCCCTCAAGCTTAGAACCTTATCCACGCAAAGGAAGGAGGGGAAATTGGTCCATACACACTCCCAAGGCTACCGAAATTCAAGGGTGGAGAATGGCCATTGGATCATCTTGGAAAAGGCAAATGTCAAGTGTCACTAGATCATGAGGTATGGTCATGTTAACCTTTTCCTCACCTAACTTTCAACTCCTTGACCAAGCTTGGGGATATAGCAATTCTCTCTCTCTTCCTCACTCCATTCAGCCGAACACCCCAAGAGAACCACCGAGCATCCTTCTTCTTCTTTCCTCTTCATCCTGTCACCAGCGACCAGAATTACCGCCACTGTTCGACGCCGTCGCCGATCACCTCCGGCCACCATTCGAGTGCTGATCACACCAACGAAACCCTACGTCTTGCCGATATCCTCGAACAAGAATCAAGTCATTTGGAGCACCGAGGAGCCCTGGCAAAGGTTTCTCCCAAGAGCCGACAGAATCGAAGCCAATCTTAGGTAGGTTCGGTTCCTAGTCCTTTTGATGGCCGAAATCTTGGAATTTTGGAGCCAAATTTTGTGGAGATCTAGTAGAGGCGTGCGGGAATCTTTCATAAAAATTGGGGCTCAATTTGATAAATTTTTGACCTTGAACCGGCCTTGTAAATTTGACACAGAATCTGCTGGTAAACTGACCTTGGATGATCCGGCGAGTTTCGACGAGTTTCTGGCGGTCATTTGACTTCAAACCTTCGATAAGTCTTCCAAACCCTTAGGTAGACATGTTAAGAGGTAGAATAGCATTTAAATGTTGGATTTGGAGTAGATTTAGGAATGGTTGGACCCGGCTTGCACAGAATCGAGTAGGACCGGTTCGGTGCCGAGCTAAACCGATTCTGTTGGAGGCTGAGATTGGTGATTTTGAGTTCCAAATTAGTATTTAAGATATGATGAGATGTTGAGGGATATGTTATGGATGATTGGGGTTAATAAATTGAGGAATTCGATTTGGAAATTGAAGAATCGGTTGAATATTCTAGGTTGCGCGGTAAATTGACCCTTGGATTTGGGTTGGCTGAAACCTTGGGGGCTCAAAAGGAAGAATTTTGTGTTTTCAAGCTCAAGGTAAGAGATTCGTAAGCTTAGGATAGGGAGATTAGACTCAATTAGGTGAGTCGAGGATTGATTGGATTGATTTGTGAGAAATTGTCAAAAGGGATAGCCTTTGATATGTCCTAAGATGTTATAGGATGATTGTGTGCGACATTGTCTATGCTTGAGTTGTCTGCCATGTCTGAGTATCAATTGACTTGCTCGCATGACATGAGTGTTCAAATCGTGCGTGAGTTGCACCCATTGCTTATATGTGAGTTGAATTGAGATATCATGGAATAAGCATGACATGGCAAGGCCCTGAGGCGTATGAGACGCGGGGCGGGGAAAGTGGATACTCTGATGCGACGAGATCGCGGGGTGGAGTAGATGCCGAGTGACACCCTGTTGCGACGAAGTTGCTGGGTTGAGATAGCCACGGTCTTGATGCGAATTATTCGCGGGACGGAGTATGAGATATTGATATTGGCCTGAAGATTCGTCGGAACCTGATGCGTTTATGCAGATTGCCGACGACGGTCTGATGTGTTTACGCGGACCGAGCCTGATGCGATTTGTCACGGGCTAGAGATGAAGCAGGCATGGATTGGTGGATGTGGTGAAGTGGCAGGCTGAGAGTGCATGTGCATCTGAGTGTGGTATGAGATCTTCATTACATGCCTGTCATTTGTACCTTGTTGTTTTATTGGATTGTGTTTGATGTGCCTGTGTGGTTACGAATTTCGATCTATTGTGGGTATGACCACCTGAGTGGACTATCGACCTGACCTAGGGTTAGGATTCTTTTACTGAGATGAGTATCTCACCCCTTTTGGGGAACCCTTCTTTTTACAAATCCTAGGCCTTAGATATGTGGCATATATGTTTTGGGGACCCTAAAGAGATGACAGTGTATTTTGACGAGTTCTCGAATAGGAAGGAGAACATCTATGTAATAAAGTGCACAGTTGTATGGGTCGATGAGGGTAGCTTTGACTGGAAGCCTCATAGGTTTGAGGCTTGGTTCAAGAAGGTTGGGGATGCATAGATTGGGCCACTGAAGCCCCACGAGGTACCTTAAGGGGTTATACCTGATTGGTGCCAAACTGCAGGAGAGTAAGAGCTGCTTGAGGGATCTGTCGTTAGGTCTAGGAACGGGCCAGAGAAGACCCAGACCTTGGAGTTTACAGAGCAGTAGGAGGAGGAAGTCATTGTCCTGGAGTTGTCCGAGGGGGACCTTGCTGAGCCGTTGTTGGAGGTGACCATGGAGGATTCCGTTGAGGTCCCGTCTGAGACATTCTCCGAGTATGAGCCGACCGAGGATGTAGAGGATAAGGAGGACTCCAGCAGCTCATCCTAGGAGTCTCCAGTTGGTGGCCTGATCTTTGATGATGACCTGACCCGGTTCCTGCTGACTTAGTGATGGCCCTTTTTGAATGTTTACCCTGTCGCCCTTTTGCCTAGCGGATGTAGTAGTCGGAATTTGTATGAACAGCCTATCATGATGTATGACAGTCATTATGTTATCCAGGTCCCGCTTAACTTATATATTGCATGGGGATTTATTTGAGTATCGCTTCCGCATGCTTATGTTTATATTATATCTCTCGACTTGTAAGTCTGGATCTTGGGACCGCGAGAGATTGTATGGTTGTATGTTTCCAGGGATGTACGCGCGCTTGACTGGTTTGGGGCGTGACATCCCCGCTTTGCTTGGTATCAGAGCAAGGTCAGCTCGATCCAAAGTTGGTTGAGGATTGGAGTAATAAGGAGGATTAAGTTGGGATAAGGACGGATAGTTAGACCTTAGAAGACTGGTAAGGATAAAACATGGGGCACATAGCCTGAGACCTAGTACTTGTGACTGGTGTTTGATCTTGGCAAGTTATGGTAAAGCATGAGGACTAAGTTCCCTGCTTAGAGTTGAAGGTCAGTTGGACCTTGGCCTGCTTGATGAATGGAAGTGATTGGTTTTAATGAATCACTGGAGTAAATGGAACTGAGAAATGGCCATAGGCTATTTGTTGGAATACTTCTGAAGTACTGTTGGATTGTTGCTGTTTCTGTTAAGGATTAGTTAGTAGCTCTAGATTTGGATGGTTGAGTAAGCTGTTAACCCATTACTGAACTTGTGGTGGACCAGGTTCAGTAGAAAACAACAAGGATGAGTAACCCATCCAAAAGATCTGCAAGACCAAGAGGAGGAGCCTCTAGCTCGAGACCGCCCGTAGCGGAGGATCCAAGAGTAGACGGTCTGCTGAGGGCAATGAAGGGGCTCAGAGACATATAGATAGGCAGGCCTAGGACCGGGATGCTACCATAGCCCATGCAGTGGGAGCTGCCTTAGCAGCCGTTAATGCTAATAATGGCAACACTAGTGGAAGTGGAAGTCAGGGCGAGCCGAACTAGAGCAATGAAACTGTAAACCCTCACGAGGAAATCATCATGGCCAGACAAATGGGCCAGCTAGTTGAGCAGTTTATGAAACTAAAGCCGACACAGTTTGACGGGATTGGAGATCCCGAGCTAGCACCCGGGTGGATAGAGAAGCTAGAGAAGGCTTTCGGGGTGCTGAGATACACAGACGAGGAGAAGGTATTGCTGGCTGTGTACCAATTGGAGGGTACAACAAATGATTGGTGGGCTACCACCAAAGATGGAGTCTTCCTTGAAGGAGTGGCCATGACCTGGAATGCTTTCAAGATGGCCTTTAACTACAAGTATTTTTCTAAAACGGCCAGGGAAAGGAAGAAGGTAGAGTTCCTGCAACTACTTCAGAACCAGCTGACAATAGATCAGTACGAGGCCGAGTTCACGAGGCTTTCGAGGTATGCACCTCGATCTGTGGAGGACCCTCTGGAGAAAGTAAGGAGGTTTAGGGATGGTCTGAGGCCCGAGCTCCGCAGCCAGATGATCGCTTTGAACGTGAGGACCTACCAGGAGATATATGAGCGGGGCCAAATGATAGAACAGGACTTGACAGAAAGAAATGCCGCAACTGGGCCGCGTTTTCCATCAATTAGAGATAATCGCCGGATGGGTAAGAGGCCGATGGCAAACAACATACGTTTTGTACCTCCAGTACGAAAGAACACCGCGAAGCCACCAAATCCTGCGAACTGGAGCTGAAAACTTTGTGGCAGGAGGCATGGAAATGGGCCATGCCCAGTAAGGACAGGAGCATGTTTCAAATGTGGTCAGCTGGGCCACCAGATGAGGGTGTGTCCGAATCAAGCTTCGACAAGTCGACCGCAAGGATAGAGGCCACAAGTTGGGCCGTCGACTGCAATGCCTTAGATTGAGCAGAGCAGACCGTCGGCACAGGGTAGGGTATATGCTGTAGCCCGTAGGGGAGGCGGAAGAAGCGCCAGGGGTGGTCACAGGTATAGTCTACTTGTGCAACCAAACTGCTTATGCATTATTTGATCCGGGTGCCACGCATTCATTCGTGTCTGCACAGTTTGCTGAATTAGTGGGTATGAAATTGGAACCATTGAGCATAATTATGCATGTTGCCACGTCGTTAAAAGATAGTATACTGGTTTCATTGGGCTATGCTGGTTGTGAGATTGTGATTGGGGAAAATAAAGAGAGTATCGACTTAGCCGTATTTCCTATGTTTGATTTTGACCTAATCATAGGAATGGATTGGTTGGGTAAGCAGGGGGCAGTAGTAGACTGTGATCGTAGAACAGTTCGATTTTATCCGAGAGGCCGTCCTAGCTTTGAATTGGTGGGAACTCGAGGAGGAGTCTCGATTCCCTTAGTCTTATCTCTGGAAGTAACTAAGTTGATGTTTGAAGGGTGTTAGACATACTTAGTGGCGATAATGGATACGACTGCCGAAGAATAGAAGTTAGAGAATATCCCGGTAGTGTGCGAATTTCCTAATGTGTTTTCCCAAGAGCTGTCAGGACTACCACGGGAACGAGAAGCAGAATTTGTAATTGAGTTAGCCCTTGTGACAGAATCGATTTCGAAAGCACCTTACAGGATGTCCCTGTTGGAATTGAAGGAGTTGAAGGTGCAGATGCAAGAGCTCCTAGACAAGGGATTCATTCGACCTAGGGCTTCGCCATGGGGAGCACCAGTGCTATTTGTAAGGAAGAAGGACGGGTCTATGCAATTATGCATTGACTACCGACAGCTGAACCAAGTAACCGTGAAGAACAAGTACCCGCTGTCGAGGATCGATGATCTGTTTGATTAGCTGTAGGGAGCAGCAGTATTTTCGAAGATTGACTTGAGGACTGGGTATCAACAGCTGAGGATCAAGAAGGAAGACATACCTAAGACTGCCTTCAAGACGAGGTATGGTCATTATGAGTTTACGGTGATGCCGTTTGGACTGACTAATGCTCCAGTTGCATTCATGGACTTGATGCATCGAGTATTTGAGGAGTTTCTAGACAAATTCGTCATAGTCTTTATTGATGACATCTTGATTTACTAGAGGAGCGATGCAGAACATGAAGAGCACCTAAGGATTGTATTAAAGACCTTGAGGGAGCACTTCCTGTACGCGAAGTTGAGTAAGTGTGAATTTTGGCTGAACAGGGTAGCATTTTTAGGACATGTGGCGTCTAGAGAAGGGATTGCAGTGGATCCTCCAAAGATTGAAGCAGTAACCAATTGGCCAAGGCCTACTACTGTCACGGAGGTAAGAAGTTTCTTGGGATTGGCAGGATACTATAGGCGTTTTATGGAGAAATTCTCATCTATAACCATCCCACTGATGCGGTTGACGAAGAAGGAAATGAAGTTTGAATGGACTGATAAATGTGAGCGAAGTTTCCAAGAGCTTAAGCACAGATTGACGGCCGCGTCAATGCTGACGATTCCGTTGGGACCAGGAGGTTACGAGATATACAGCGATGCTTCGCTGAAAGGATTGGGCCGTGTGTTGATGCAGCATGGTAGAGTAGTAGCCTATGCATCCAGACAATTGAGGCCACATGAGACGAATTACCCGACTCATGACTTGGAGTTAGCGGCGATTGTATTCGCCCTGAAGATTTGAAAACTTTACCTTTGTGGCGAGAAGTTTCAGATCTGTATCGACCACCAAAGTTTAAAGTATTTGTTTTCCCAGAAAGAGCTGAATATGAGGCAGTATAGGTGGATGGAGCTGCTTAAGGACTATGATTGTGAGATATTATATTATCTTGGGAAAGCGAACAGAGTGGCAGACGCGCTGAGTCGAAAGTCAAGTATCGTATGTCTGCTAGTGAGGAGTTGGTCGATGATAGAAGATTTGAGGGACTCCGAGTTCAGATTAGAAGTCGATCAGTTATCTAGTCTGATAGCTACGTTGAGGGTGGAACCTGAGGTCCAAAAAGGGATAAAGGCATTATAGTCTACGGACTCTGAGATTCAGAAAATTATCGAGATGGATGCTATGAAAAGGAAACCAGAATTCCAAGTGTCTGAGGACGGAATTTTGAGGTTCCGAGGACGACTGTGTGTACCAAAGGATGACGAACTCAAGGAAAGAATCTTGTTAGAGGCTCACAGGAGCAACTATAGTGTCCATCTTGGAAGTATAAAGATGTACCAGAATTTGCGACAACGCTATTGGTGGAACGAAATGAAGGTGGACGTAGCGAGATACGTGGCTAAGTGCTTAACATGCCAGCAAGTGAAAGCACAACATTGTTAGCCTGGAGGACTGTTGCAGCAACTAGAGATCCCGGAATGGAAGTGGGAGCACATAACTATGGATTTTGTAATGGGACTTTCGATGAGCCAAAGAGGTCGAGACTCGATATGGGTAGTCATGGACAGATTGACAAAGTCTGCCTACTTCATTCCTGTGCGGAAGGACTTCGCTATGGATAAGCACGCAGAGCTGTATATGAGACAAATAGTAAGATTACACGGAGTGCCAGTGACGATCACCTCAAATAGGGATTCGAAATTCACTGCGAATTTTTGGAAGAGCCTAAAAGAAGTTATGGGGACCCGACTGCAGTATAGTATGGCGTACCACCCATAGACAGATGGACAGTCGGAAAGGACGATACAGACCCTGGAGGATATGCCGAGAGCGTGCGTTATTGATTTCAAAGGTGGATGGGAAGAGCAGCTACACTTGGTAGAGTTTGCTTACAACAATAGCTACCAACAGAGTATACAGATGGCACTGTTTGAAGCACTCTATGGCAGAGCTTGCAGAACACCGATATGCTAAGACGAGGTAGGAGAAAAAAGTATCACCGGCCCGGAATTGGTAGAGCAATCGGTAGAGGCAGTGAAGATCATTCGAGATAGACTGAGGATGGCGCAGAGTCGCTAGAAGAGCTATGCAGATAAGCGGCGCAAGCCCCTAGAGTTCCAAGTGGGCGATCACGTCTTCCTCAAGGTGTCGTCGATGAGAGGACTATCGCGATTTGGAAGGAAGCGGAAGCTGAGCCCAAGATATGTAGGCCCATTTGAGATATTAGAGAGAATTAGAACCTTGGCTTATAGGCTTGCCCTGCCGCCAAATCTATCCCAGGTATATAATGTATTCCATGTGTCGATGCTGCGGAAGTATGAACCTGACCCGACACATGTACTGGATTACGAAGCCATAGAAGTGGATGACATAGTGTCTTACGAGGAGAGGCCAATAAGGATCGAAGATCTGAAGAAGCAAATCCTCAGGAATAAGAAGATCCCACTAGTCAAAGTAGTGTGGGAGCACCATGGAACTAAAGGTGCCATATGGGAGAACAAAGAGACGATGAGGCGACAACACCCCCATTTATTTGAGTGATTAAGTGTAATGTAAATTTCGAGGACGAAATTTTTGTAAGGGGGGACGAGTTGTGACGTTCTGATTTCTAGTCAATTTCAGGCTCATTAATGAGAAGTTTATATATATCAAACGATGAGTTTCAGTCATATTTAGCTCAAATCTGATTAATTTGAGTAGGTTGACCAAAAAGGAAAGGCTAACGCGATACGAGGTACGTGGACATAGACGACTCAGATAGGAAATGGTGCTTTGACCATAAGGGTTGTTGAGGGGAGATTTAGAACCACCAAGAGGCTGATCCAAGAACGATTAAGGATTGTCTTGCGAGTGTCATACGATTAGAGCGCAAGTGATGCCGCTTAACCAACGTATGATTTGCAAAATTTTCCTAAATCGGATTGTGACGATCGAGACCATAGGGACTAGCGATAAACCCTCATAATTACATGACAACCAAAGCCGCCATTAATTGACGAGCCCTAAACGTGATATGAATCACGGGATCGATACGCGTAATGTCTGCAAAAGCTGCCTGTCGGTTCGGGATAGGCTGAAACCACGTTTGATAGAGGAAAAATCATCAGAAATGAGTCTCGAAAGATTTGAAATGGAAAATCAAGAATTCCAACGTTATTCGGATTGGCCGTCGCCCTATCGAAGAATTCTAGAACGAGAAAAACGACGTTCTGAACGTCGGGGGTAAAATGACCGTTTTGTCCCTCAAGCTTAGAACCTTATCCAAGCAAAGGAAGAAGGGAAAATTGGTCCATACACACTCCCAAGGCTGCCGAAATTCAAGGGTGGAGATTGGCCATTGGATCATCTTGGAAAAGGCAAATGCCAAGTGTCACAAGATCATGAGGTATGGTCATGTCAACCTTTTCCTCACTTAACTTTCAACTCCTTGACCAAGCTTTGGGATATAGCAATTCTCTCTCTCTCTCCTCACTCCATTCGGCTGAACACCCCAAGAGAACCACCGAGCATCCTTCTTCTTCTTTCCTCTTCATCTTGTCACTGGCAACCAGAATTACCGCTACTGTTCGGCGCCGTTGCCGACCACCTCCGGCCACCATTTGATTACCGGACGACCACACCAATGAAGTCCCACGTCTTGTCGATATCCTCGAACAAGAATCAAGTCATTTGGAGCACCAAGGAGCCCCGGCCAGGGATTCTCCCAAGAGCCGACAGAATCGGAGCCAAACTGAGGTAGGTCCGGTTCCTAGTCCTTTTGATGGCCGAGATATTGGAATTTTTTAGCCAAATTTTGTGGAGATCTAGTAGAGACGTGTAGGAATCTATGGTAAAAATTGAGGCTCAATTTGATAAATATTTTACCATGAACCGGCCTTGTAAATTTGACACGGAATCTATCGGTAAACTGACCTTGGACGATTCGACGAGTTACGACAAGTTTCTGGCGGCCATTCGACTTCAAACCTTCGATAAGCCTCCCAAACCCTTAGGTAGACATGTCAAGAGATAGTATAGTGTTTAAATATTAGATTTGGAGTAGATTTAGGACCGGTTGGACCCGGCTTGCACAGAATCGAGTGGGACCGGTTCGGTGCCGGGCCAAACCGATTCTGTTGGAGGCTGAGATTGGTGATTTTGAGTTCCAAATTGTTGTTTAAGATATGATGAGATGTTGAGGGATATGTTATGGATGATTGGGGTTAATAAATTGAGGAATTAGACTTGAAAATTGACAATCGGTTGAATATTCTAGGTTGCGCGGCAAATTCCTTGGATTTGGGTTGGCCGAAACCTTAGGGGCTCAAAAGGAAGAATTTTGTGTTGTCAAGTTCGAGGTAAGGGATTCGTAAGCTTAGGATGGGGAGATTGGACTCAATTGGGTGAGTCGAGGATTGATTGGATTAATTTGTGAGAAATTGTTAAAATGGATAGCCTTTGATATGTCCTAAGATGTTATAGGATGATTGTGTGTGACATTATCTATGCGTGAGTTGTCTGCCATGTATGAGTATCAATTGACTTGCTTGCATTCCATGAGTGTTCAAATCGTGCGTGAGTTGCACCCGTTGCTTGTATGTGAGTTGAATTGAGATATCATGGCATAAGCATGACATGGCGAGACCCTAAGGCGTATGAGACGCGGGGTGAGAAAAGTGGATACCTTGATGCGACGAGATCGCGGGGTGGAGTAGAGTCGAGTGGCACCCTGATGCGACGAAGTTGTGGGGTTGAGATGGCCACGGTCCAGATGCGAATTATTCGTGGGACAAAGTATGGGATATTGATATTGGCCTAGAGATTCGTCGGAACCTGATGCGTTTACGCGGGTTGCCGATGACGGTCTGATGCGTTTATGCGGACTGATGCAATTTGTCGCGGGCTAGATATGAGGCGGGCATGGATTGGTGGATGTGGTGAAGTGGCAGGCTGAGAGTGCATGTGCATCTGAGTGTGGCATGAGATCTTCATTACATGTTTGTCATTTGTACGTTGTTGTTTTATTGGATTGTGTTTGATATGCCTGTGTGGTTACGAGTTTGGATCTATTGTGGGTATGACCACCTGAGTGGACTATCGACATGACCTCGGGTTAGGATTCTTTTACTAAGATGAGTATCTCACCCCTTTTGGGAAACCCTTCTTTTTACAGATCCTAGACCCTAGATATGTAGCCTATCGTTTTGAGGACCCTAAAGAGATGACAGCGTATTTTGATGAGTTCCCGGATAGGCAGGGGAACATCTATGTGAGAAAGTGCACAGTTGTATGGGTCGATGTGGGTAGCTCTAACTGGAAGCCTCATAGGTTCGAGGCTTGGTTCAAGAAGGTTGGAGATACACAAATTGGGCCATTGAAGCCCCACGAGGTACCTCAGGAGGTTATACCTGATTGGTGCCTAGCCGGAGTAGAGCAGGAGCTGCCCGAGGGATTTATCGTTGGGTCTAGGAACGGGCTAGAGAAGACCCCGACCTTGGAGTTCACAGAGCAGGAGGAGAAGGAGGTCATAGTCTTGGAGGCGTCCGAGGGGGACCTTGCTGAGCTGTCGCTGGACGTGACCATGGAGGATTTCGTCAAGGTCTCGTCCGAGACATTCTTCGAGTATGAGTCGATCGAGGACGTAGAGGATACGGATGACTCCAACAGCTCATCCTAGGAGTCTCTAGTTAGTGGCCTGATCTTTGATGATGACCTCAGCCGATTCCTACTGACTTAGTAGATGGCCCTTTTTGCATGTTTAACCTGTCGCCCTTTTGCCTAGCGGATGTAGTAGTCGGAATTTGTATGAATAGCCTATCATGATGTATAACAGTCATTATGCTATCTAGGTCCCGCTTAACTTATATATTGTATGGGGATTTATTTGAGTATCGCTTCCGCATGCTTATGTTTATATTATATCTCTTGACTTGTAAGTCTGGATCTTGGGACCGCGAGAGATTGTATGGTTATATGTTTCCAGGGATATGCGCGCACTCGGCGGGTTCGAGGCGTGACATCAGGTGAGTGGTGCTTATCTATTCTTTGAATTTATAAAGTCATATCTTGAAAGCGGTTCGAATTTGATATATTATGAATGCTAAAGGCATACTTGTTGCATCAAAATTTGGATCGAGCAATTACTGCGTTTTGATACTTGTGAACTATTTGATAAATGTGTTACGAAATGAATTGTTAAATATGTGCTCGATTTGTGAACTTGGTTTATCAGAAATGGTTGTGGAATATACTCTGAATCACAAAATGGTTTCTGGATTTGATTTGTGGATTATTTGCAGACGTTGGTTTTGATGCTCAATATCGCTGTGAACCTAGTGAAGGGTTTTTGAGTATGTGTATACTAGTTAGGATATCCTTTGGGGCTGAACCACAGGCTGATATAGGTGGAGACCCTACCAAGGGGGAATCTTGGTCGCCTTGTCACGAGATGTTATACGTGATCATGGTTAGATATTTGAGCATGAGTTTCGTCACTGGAATGGACCATTGACATGTGATTTGAAATTTGTCAATGGATGGACCATCGATGTGTGATTTAAGATTAATCAATAGACTTAACTATTGATTTTTGTTATGATTTTTATTGATTAACTGGATATTTCTGTGACATATGTTATTATTATATGTGCATAATGAATGCTAAATCTTCTTAGAAGAGATATGTACTACTCACTGAGCTGTGGTTGGTCACCCCCTTTCCTTCCCAATCTTTTCAGGTTCTTTAGTCGTCAGCAAGTAAAGCGAGGGCGCAATCGTCGGGGACTTTTGGGAGTTAAATTTTGGTTATGATTTAGAAGAGTTGTGTGCATATATGTTGTTAGTTGTCAAGTTTAGTTGAATAATGAGATATAAATATCTTTGAGAATTGTAGAAAGTCTGATAAATGAATCAACTTTATGTTTAGTCAGTTATCTATATATAGTTGAATATATATTTGATAACAGGTTTATGCCGGTTTCTATTTGAGGCTATGTCCTTTAGGTACAAGAGCTGCCGTGTCATTTCCCTGTTCATTGTAAGAATTGGGGTGTGACAAGTGTTGGTATCAGAGCTTAAGTTATGATTTGTTTTGGGGGTAGATTTTCGACAGTGGTGAGATTGTGTGATAGTTTCTAGTAAAATAATTTTCCACGAGTTAAGCTTATATTTTATTGTAGGTTCAGGTAATCATGGGTTCTGACTTAGAAACGCTAGCTTCATTTCGTAAGAATCTTAAAGGCAAGCGAAGTGGTACCTCTGATATTAGAGACATGTCAGAAGATTCTCAAAGTACGACATCAAAGAATAGACGAGAAGAAGATTCTAAAAGAAGTTCAGACTTGCAGGAATTAAGGAAAGAGCCCTATCAACCTATTACTGAAAAGGATTTATCTGGGGTTTGTCAAGTATTGCTTGATCTGCAACGTGAATTTAAGAAATTCAAGAGTGGAAAGGATGAATATGAAAATGATAGAGTGTGTAGATATGCTCAGTTCAGGAAGATAAATCCACCCACCTATGATGGAAAGCTTGATCCTTTTGTAGCTGAAGGTTGGGTTAGAAGGATGGAAGGTATCTTCAAAGCAGATAGAGTTAATGAAAATCGAAAGGTTGATTTTGCTAGTCAGTGTCTGATAGGTGAAGCTCAGTATTGGTGGGAGGGGACACGACCAACTTTAAGGGATGAGAATGCTACAATATCTTGAAAAGACTTTACTGAGAAATTCTTTGCTCAATTCTTTCCAGAGTCCTTCCAAATGAAGATGAGGAGTGATTTTACGCAAATATCTTAGGGAAATTCCACTGTTATGAGGTACGCAGGTCACTTTAATCAACTAAGTAGATTTGCGAAAACTCTTATAGCTGATGAGAAAGTATGAGCTAAACATTTTCTAAGAGGTCTTCGACCTAATATTCGATCTAAGCTTGCACCTCTTGCATTAAAGACATACGATGATGTCTTAGGATGAGCAATCGAGATAGAACAGGACCATTTGGATTGTGACAGAACTAGTGTTCATCAACAAAAGAGGTCCAAGTTCAATGTCCCTCAAGAGAGTCGTACAAGTACCAGTAATATGCGAAGTAGTAGTAGTCAATCGGGGAAGTTTAGAACTCAGAAGCCATGTAATACATGTGAAAAATATCACAGTGGTGAGTGTTACAGAAAAATCGAAGCGTGCTTTTTTTGTGGGAAAGTAGGACACATGCAATGGGATTGCAGTGCACAAAGGGATGCTACAATTGACAGTAGGTCATGCTATCTGTGTGGAAAACCGGGACATATAGCACGCAATTGCTCCATGCGAAGAGATGCCCTATCAGTTGGTAAACTATCGAAAAATCAGCAAAAACAAAGGACAATAGGAAAGGTTTTTGCTTTGACAGAAGAAGATGCAGCGGCATCTAATGTAGTTGTTGCGGGTAATATTTTTGTTGCCTCGCAATATGCATATGCGTTATTTGATCTGGGCACTACACATTCCGTTATTTCCGTTGAATTTGCAAGAAAACTTGATCTGTTGCCTAAGCTTCTTGAATGTGAACTATGTGTTAATACTCCTACTGATAATTTCCTAATTGCCAATCGTGTGTTCAAGAGTTGTGAACTCTAGATAAATAGAGCTGTATTGCTTGTAGATTTAGTGGAGTTGAATATGCGGGATTTCGATGTTATATTAGGATTGGATTGGCTATCTACATATCATACTACTGTAGATTGTTTTTCAAAGAAAGTATTCTTTTGACTTCCGAATCAACCTGAATTCTGCTTTTCGAGAAGTTGTAAGGGTACTTTTCCTGCATTGATTTCATCCATGCAAGCTAGAAAACTTTTTAAAAAGGGTTGTTGTGGTTATTTGGCTTGTGTTAAAGATACAAGGGTAGACACTATAAAACTAGAAAATGTTCATGTGGTTAGAGAGTTTCTAGATGTATTTCTTGAGGATTTATCAGGCCTTCCTCCTGATAGAAAAATTGAATTCTGTATAGAATTGATGTCTGGTACAACGCCTATTTATAAGGCACCATACCAAATGGCGCCTGCCGAATTGAAAGAGTTGAAAATTCAACTTTAAGAGCTTTTGGATAATGGCTTCATCAGATCTAGTGTTTCACCTTGGGGAGCTCCAGCCTTATTTGTGAAAAAGAAAGACGGTAGTATGAGACTTTGCATAGACTACCGAGAACTTAACAAGGTCACGATAAAAAAATAAATATCCTTTTGCCCAGGATTGATGATTTATTTGATCAGTTTCAAGGAACAAAGGTATTCTCTAAGATCGACCTTCGTTCTAGGTATCATCAGTTGAAGATAAAAACAAATGACGTGCCTAAAACTGCCTTAAGAACAAGATATGGTCATTATGAATTTCTTGTCATGCCTTGTGGATTAACAAATACGCATGCTGCTTTCATGGATATGATGAATGGGATATTCAAGGAGAATCTAGATAGATTTATAGTGGTATTCATTGATGATATTTTAGTCTACTCATTGAATTTGGAAGAACATGAGCAACACTTGAGATTTGTCCTACAAACTTTGCGTGAAAAGAAGTTGTATGCTAAGTTTAGTAAATGCGATTTCTGGTTTGACAACATAGAGTTTTTGGGTCATGTAATTTCGAAAGATGGCATATCAGTTGACCCAAAGAAAGTTGAAGCGGTTGTTCAATGGAATCATCCTACTAATGTTACAGAAGCGAGAAGTTTTCTTGGACTGGCTGGTTATTATATACGATTTGTGGATGGAATCTCTAAAATCGTTGGTCCTCTTACTCGGCAAACTCAAAAAGGAGTTAAATTTGTGTGGTCTGACCAGTGTGAACATAGTTTCCAAGAGTTAAAAAGGCGATTGGTATCAGCTCTTATATTGACCTTGCCTTCAGGAACTAATAGTTTCACAATTTATTGTGCTGCTTCTAAAGAAGGTTTAGGTTTTGTTCTTATGCAAAGTGATAAAGTTATTGCCTATGCCTCTAGACAATTAAAATTACATGAGAAGAATTACCCAACTCACTACCTAGAATTGGCAGCAGTTGTGTTTGCCTTGAAATTATGGCGGCACTACTTGTATGGGGAGAAATGTGAAGTATTTACGGATCACAAAAGCTTGAAGTATATTTTCACTCAGAAGGAACTAAACATGAGGCGAAGTAGATGGTTAGAACTCCTAAAAGATTATGATATGCCAATCAACTACCATCCAGGTAAAGCTAATGTGGTAGCAGATACCTTAAGTCGTAAATCTTTTGGAAATATGGCAGTGCTGCTCACTACTCAAAAGTCTATTCTTGAAGATATGAGAAAACTGGACCTGAAAGTATTGGTACATCAGCTTGGTTTTCGATTGGCTAATATTCGAGTGCAACAAACATTGATTGATAGAATCAAGTCCAAACAAAATGAGGACCCTCAATTGCAGAAAATTAGAGAAGGCATGGGAGCTAATGGTCAAACAGATTTCAACGTTCACGTAGATGGATCTTTGAGGTTTCGTGGTCGATTATGTGTTCCTAATGATTCAGAATTGGAAAAGGAGATACTACAAGAATCTCACAGTACTAGATTCTCAATCCACCTGGGAAGCACTAAAATGTATCGAGACTTGAGAGAGAATTTTTGGTGGATTAATATGAAGAAAGATATTGTGAAATTTGTCGATTAATGTCTAATCCGCCAACAAGTAAAAATTGAACTTCAGAAACCTGGTGGATAATTACACCAACTTGAAGTACCTAAATGGAAGTGGGAGCATATCACCATGGATTTTGTTGTTGGTCTACCAAGGACACCAAGTGGCAAAAATGCTATATGGATGATTGTTGATCGATTGACTAAATCTGTCCACTTTTTATCTTACTGGTTTGGTCTTTCACTAAAAAACTTAGCAAATCAATACATCAATGAGATAGTGAAGCTTCATGGAGTTCCAGTGAGTATTGTTTCTGACAGAGATCCTAGATTTGTATCCAACTTTTGGAAGAGCTTGGAAGGAGCCCTGGGCACCAAACTCAACTTTAGTACAGCTTTTCACCCACAGACAGATAGACAATCGGAGAGAACTATTCAGACATTATAGGATATGTTGAGATCCTGTGTCATCGACTTTGGTGGTTCTTGGGATGAACACTTACATTTGGCAGAGTTTTCTTATAACAACAATTATCATTTCAGTATTAAGATGGCACCTTTTGAAGCTTTATATGGTCGAAAGTGTAGAACTCCTATTTGTTGGGATGAATTTGGTGAGAAAAGACTAACTGGCCCAGAGTTTATTCAGCAGTCATAAGAGAAAGTCAAGTTGATCAGGGAGCGCGTCAAAACGGTTCAAAGTCATCAGAAAAGTTATGAATATCTTAAAAGGCATAACATGACATTTGATATAGGAGATCATGTATTTCTCAAAGTTTCTCCCATGAAAGGTGCTGTAAGATTTGGCACGCGTGGTAAGTTGAGTCCAAGATACGTAGGACTGTTCCTTATATCAGAAAGGGTTGGCGAAGTTGCTTACAGGCTGGCCTTGCCACCAGCATTATTGGGAGTGCATAACGTATTTCATGTATCTCTGTTATGGAAATATGTGCCGAAACCGGAACACGTACTAGATTTTACACCTTCGAGATTGAAGGAGAACCTGACTTATAAGGAACAACCTATTCATATCATAGATAGAAAGGATCAAGCGTTGCGGCATCGAACTATTCCCTATGTAAAGATACAATGGAAAAACTATACTGAAAGAGAAGCTATTTGGGAACTCAAGGAAGAGGCAAGACGCAAGTACCCCAACTTGTTCAATAATTGAGGTTAGTTCAAAATTCGAGGATTAAATTTCTTTTAAGGAGGATAGGATGTAATATGCGGCAAAACACATGCACTGCTGGCCTTGCACTTTGGCCGTGCAGTGACATGTGTTCTGTTGACTGTTTGACCAGTCAGTAATTTAAAAAAAGAAGAAGAGAGAGAAACCACCGCCTCAAGTCTTTGTGCATGGCTCAAAATATAAAAGAGGAGGGAGGTGCTTCATTCCTTTCCATAGAAACAAAGAAACGAGAGAACGCGAAGAAGAAAAGGAGGAAGATAGACAGAAATCCGTCGGGGTCAAGAATCAAGCCAAATCAAATTTGTTCTTCAGCATCTAGTAAGAATTTGAGCCCCTCGTTCATATCGTCGGAATAGTTTTCGAAGTTACGCTGCGTTTAGGCTCTACATTACAGATAGTTTAGATTATGCTATTCGGATTAGCATTTTGTTAATTCATAGAAATAGTTTGACCAGCGAATAAGATTATCTTAGTCGATTCGTAATTACGATAGCATTTTTACTTGACCGTGATATCAATTTTCGCTAAATTGATAGGAGTTGAGTTCGAGGACCTAATTAGCTATCAAGATCTGAGTTAGGCCATATTAGGTGAGTGGTGCTTATCTCTTCTTTGAATTTATAAAGTCATATCTTGAAAGCGGTTCCGATTTGATATACTATGAATGCTAAAGGCATATTTGTTGCATCCAAATTTGGATCGGGCAATTACTGCGTTTTGTTACTTGTGAACTGTTTGAGAAATGTGTTACAAAATGAATTGTGAAATATGTGCTCGATTTGTGAACTTGGTTTATCAGAAATGGTTGTGGAATATATTCTGGTTCGCAAAATGGTTTCTGGATTTGATTTGTGGATTATTTGCAGATGTTGGTTTGGATGCTCAATATCGCTGTGAACCCAATGAAGGGCTTTTGGGTATGCGTATACTAGTTAGGATATCTTTGAGGCCGAACCACCAGCTGATATAGGTGGAGACCTTACCAAGGGGGGAATCTTGGTTGCCTTGTCACGAGACGTTATACGTGACCATGGTTAGATATTTGAGCGTGAGTTTGGTCAATGGAATAAACCATTGACATGTGATTTGAGATTTGTCGATGGATGGATCATCGATGTGTGATTTGAGATTAATCAATGGACTTGACCATTGATTTTTCTTATGATTTTTATTGATTAACTGGATATTTCTGTGACATATGTTATTATTATATGTGCATAGTGAATGCTTGATCTGCTTAGAAGATATATGTACTACTCACTGAGCTGTGGTTGCTCACCCCCTTTCCTTCCCAAAATCTTTTCAGGTTCATCAGTCGTCAGCAAGTAGAACGAAAGCGCAATCATCGGGGACTTTTGAGAGTTAAAATTTGGTTATGATCTAGGAGAGTTGGTTACATATATGTTGTTAGTTGTCAAGTTTAGTTGAATAATGAGATATAAATATCTTTGAGAATTGTAGAAACTCTGATAAAGGAACCAACTTTATGTTTAGTCAATTATCTATATATAGTTGAATATATATTTGATAACACATTTATGCTGGTTTCTATTTGAGGCTGCGTCCTTTAGGTACAAGGACTGCCGTGTCATTTCCCTATTCATTAAAAGAATTGGGGTGTGACGGATATTGTCTGAAGAGCCGTTTTAGTTTCAATGTACAGGCTGTCACTATATGGTATATAGCGGAGAGCAGAGACGCCCTACTATGTGCGAGTTTTCGAAGGCGTTGGAGTGGTTTTATTACCTAACAAATTTAGTTTAGTCCAGCCTTAGTTAAAATAGCTTTGTATTTCTTTTTTATAGTTTTTTACTTAACCAATAGGATTTAGAATTTTCCAGTCAAGTAAGCTTTCATTTTGTTCTGTCATTTTCGTATGTCAGGTGGGTGGTGCATAAATTTTGTTATGATTTGAAAATCCATGTCTCGGATATTATAGGAGACAAATATGATAAAAGATACGAAAGGCGTGTCCCTATAGCACGATGTTTATTAAATGAAAAATCGGTACTTAGAATATATTTATTGCATAAACCATTTTGGTTATTTGAAGTGGCATGCTAGAGCATTTCTTGAAATAATTTGTGAATTGATTATTTGTGGAATGGTTTATGAATGTTATGTGCCATGTATCTTTCTTGACGAAATGGATTATGATAGGTCGTACGAAGCGGATTCTGAGCTTAGTTACGAAAGGCTTTTTCTGAATTGGGTTATGATTGAAGATAAGTTGGTGGTTTTGAGCTTAATGTCGCAAGGATCTAAACACAATGGAGGGTTGTGAGCATGCAAGCCATCTCTAGACGTCCTATTTGAGCCCAGCCACTGTCTAGTATAGGAGGAGACTTACTTCCAGAGGGGAATCTTGGTAGGTCTTGACACAAGGCATTAAGGGTAGCCATAATTTTGACAATGGACATTAAATTATTCTGGGGACTGGATCATCAATATTACTTTGATGCTATTGTTTAACTCAACTTTTTAGATGTATGTGAGTTTATGTGAAACAATATGAATTTGTCTCTGTCTTTTATCATTAATGCGTGTGATATGTTGGTGCATAAGAAAGTGTTTTTTTTTAAATGACTAATAATACACGGATTAAGTGCATTATAAATGTCAAAACTTGGGTAACGTGCCCACTTTAATGCTAAAACTTTCTAAATATTCACTTATGTGCCAAAATTAGAGAAAATAATAATTTAAATGCTAAATCGGAAAAAATCCGGCTAAAATGAAAAAAGTGACTTCTATGTTAAAATTTATTATCTGACGTGGCATATTTTTATTATAAAATTCTAGCCACGTAGATTTCTAATATAAAAATATAAAAATAAATTAAATAAAAAATTTTAAAATTAAACAAAATTTTAAAAAAAGTTTGGGGATTTGTTTAGGCGACGGCTGTGAAGCCCTTGCCTGGCATAGCGAGGCTCGACCTCGCCCAGATCAGGAAAATTACTAAAGAAGTCCTAAACCTATTGTAATTGTGTCAATTCAGTCCTAAATTTTTTTAGCCTATTTAGTTCTAAATATTTTACGATGTAACGCCCCGCATCCCTTGGAGCTCATTACATCCATCCCAGGCCAATACTTACTCAGGAACCTCACATGGCCGAGTATGATATGAAGTGCACACACGGAAGACGAGATACATCGCTGTACAATAAAGATAAAAAGAAAATGGGAGTTTTGGAAGAATTCAAAAGCACACCTATGACATTCTGATTTTTCCTGTCAATTCAAGACTCATTAATGAGAAAGTATCTAACGATGTATTTCAGTCGTATCTCGCTCGGATCTGATCAATCTCGAGTTGACTGACCAAAAGGGAAAGGCTAACGCGAGACAAGATACGCGGACCTAGGGAATTCGAATAGGAAATGACACTTTGACAATAAGGATTGTCGAGGGGACATTTAGAGCCATAAAAGGTCGATCTAAGAACAATTAAGGAATGCATTGCTAGCGTTATACGATTGGAGCGTGGGTGATGCCGCTAAACCAATGTATAATTTGCAAAATTTTCCTAAATCGAACTGTGATGATCGAGACCGTCGAAACTAGTGATAGACCCTCACAAATTACATGACAACCAAAGTCGCCATGAATTGATGAGCCCTAATTGTGATATGAATCACAGGGTCGATATGCAACGTTTGCAAAAGTCGCCCGTCAGTTTGAGATAGGTTAGAACCACATCTAGTAGAGAAATGATTCAGAAATAAGTCTTGAAATTAGAAAATGGAGAATCAAGAATTTTAACATTATAATTGCACTGACCTTCGCCTTATCGAAGAAAATTAGAATTAGAAAAATGACGTTCCGAACGTTGGGGTAAAATTACCATTTTGCCCCTCAAACCTTAACCTTGTATTTATAATTGGACAAGGGCATTTTGGTCATTGAAGCCCCTTTACAGCTGCCGAAAATTGAATAAATTGAGAGCCATTGGATGAACATTGATTGACACTTGGACAAGTGTTAAAGGATTAGACAATGATGTAGATGTGGACTCTTTTAACCTACCATTCAACCAAGTTGACTCTTGAAAATGTGCATAAACCTCTCTCTCTCTCTCTTCTTGGCCGAAACCCCCTTCATTCTGCTCTTCTTCTTCTTCTTCTTCCCTTCCAGCCGAGAGAGCTCCAGTCGACCGATTCTGCCGCCGCTGTTCGCCACTCCCGACTGCCACCTCCAGCCACCGCCTGGACCCGAGCCGACCACCAGCCCCTTCCTCATCCTCTTGCCGACATTCTCCAAGTGGAACCAAGCCATTTGACCACCTCAGGACCTCCTTCCGACCAATCTCCCGGAAGTCGACGGAAACCGTCGCAGCTAGAGGTAAGCCACGGTTTAGGCTTCATAGAATCCCGAATCCTTTGAATTTTTTGGCCAAAATTTGTGGACATCTAGAAGACATGTAGGCTGAGTTGTGGTAAAAATTTTGGATGAATTTGATGGATTTTTTACCCCAAATGGGTCTTGTGTTTGAAGGATAAAAACTGACCGGTGAAGGACTCGGAGGAACCGGCGCCGTTCAAGGACTTTCTGGCGTCGCCTTAGCTTCAAATTTTCGGTGAGGCTTCCCAACCCTTAGAACTACATGTTAGCAAGTAGATTAGTGAATATATTGAGGATTTAAGTTAGTTTAAGGGCTGAATAGTTGGCGTATGCACAGAACCGAAAGTGCCCTATTTCTGTTCTGTGCATACCGAATCTGTGGAAGGCTGTTGGTGATTGAATGGAGCTCCAAATTCATCATTGAGAAGTATGAGGATGTTAATTGATAGGTCCATGAGGTGTATGTTTAGTGAAGTGATGAATTGAGCAAGAAAAATTGACGAATAGGATGAATTTCCTTAGGTTGTGCGATTGACCTGTTCTTGGGCTATTTGGACCAAATCCTTGGAGTGCTTGGGAAGAAATTTTTGTTGAATTAAGCTTGAGGTAAGGAGTTTCTAAACTTGGATAGGAAGGTTGGACCCGATTGGGCAAATTGAGTGCTAGTTTGATTGATTCTTGGAAGATGATAACATGCTTGTCCAATATACGTCTTGAAAAGATATAGATTACTTGAATGCTTGACAATGATTGCGCCGTGAATTGATTGTCGCATTTGAATGTCGAATTTGATTGCCTCGCATGCCATAGGTGTGTTGTTCGTGCATTAGTTCGCACTTGGTTATGTGTTATGAATTGAAATGAACATGTGGCATGTTTGAGAAATGAGTGACACCCTGAGGCGTATGAGACGCGAGGTTATGTGGATGAATTCCCTGAGGCACTGAGGCGCGAGGTTTGAATTGAATGACACCCTCAGGCGTATGAGACGCGGGGTTGAGATGGCCATAGTCCTGATGCGTTGAAACGCGGGACGAAGTTTGAGATGTGTCGACACGGGCCTGGAGTGAAATTAAAAACCTGATGCGTTTACGCGGGTTTATCAATGAGATGGTCTGAGGCGTATTTACGTGGACCGAGCTTGAGGCGTTCTAAACGCGGGCGTGATAATGAGGAGGCATGGAAGGGTGTAAGGTGTAATTTGGCTTGGCTATGTGTGTTTAATTCTGATGATGTGTATGGTGCTATGATTACATGCTTGACACTCGTTTTATTTGCATGTTATTTAATGACTGCTGAATGCCTCATGTGACTATTGTGCATTATATCCTTGATTGCAATTGCCTGAGTGCACGGTCAGCCTAACCTAAGGTTAAGACCTACCTTACTGAGATGTAATCTCACCCCGTTGTGGGACCCCATTTTCATATCCTAGACCGTGATCATGTGGCTAATCAGGTTTGGTGACCCAAAAGAGATGTTAGTGTATTTTGATGAATTCCCGGATAGACATGGAACTGTGTACGTTAGGAAATGTACCGTGGTTTGGGTTGATAAGGGTGGCAGCAGTTGGAAGCCTCACAGGTACGAGGCCTGGTTTAGAAAGGTAGGGGATGTTTTCATGGGGCCACTAAAGCCCACTAAGGACCCCGCGTGGTAATCCCTAACTAGTGTCATCCCGCTCGGGATTCAGTGGAGGCCAATGGGTCAGTAGCCGCTCGAGGAACGTACCTGAGAGGACCCCGAACTTGGAGGACACTGACGAGATCATCGAGATTGAGGCCACCGAGGACGACCAGATAGAGCCATCAACTGACGAGACACTCGAGGACACCGTGGAGGTTTGCTTTGAGACACTCTCGGAGTACGAGCCATCTGAAGATACCGAGGATACTAACGACTCCAGCAGCTCGACTTAGGAGTTCCTGTTTCTAGTCCGATATTTTGATGGTGACCCCGATGCCGCTTCTTTTGGAGATGATTGTGGCCCTCTTTTGCACTTACCCTGTCACTCCTACTGAACAGCAAGTCTAGTTTGCCATACTCTTGTATGAATATTTGGGAACTTATGTATTTATTGGTATTCTCATTACCTAGGTCCCCTTTTTACCATTGTACGGAGGAGTTGTTTATTGTCGCTTCCGCTTGCTATCAATATGGTTCACCTTTCGACCCATGTACATCCTAAGACCTCGAGAGAGAGTTTGTGCTTGCAGGAAGTCGCGCGCTCATGCTCGGGGCGCGGGGCGTGACAACACGCATTTATACATTCCAGAAACATCCAGTACATACCACGGAAGGGAAAAGACGAAAGAAAATATAAAGCCGCACACCTGGGTAGGAAAAGGAACTAAGGCCTAGGGTTGAAAGGTTACTACTATTCCTTTCCTAGAGCCTCACACCAAAATAGTTCCTTAATCACCTAACTCCTTTAACCAGACTTCTCAGAAAAATAGCTTGAGTCATTCTTTCCATCGTCCCCCTCATTATCTGAATTGTAATCCGAAAAAGTCTCGAATGGTACATTCTCCAAAGGTTCTTCAGTGTCTTCATCGGCTTCCTCTTCTTCTTCAGCTTCTGCTTCCTCTTCTTCGTCAGTGGCCTCGATCGCATCAGCAGAAATCTCTATATAATTCATGTACTCTGCAAAAGACAGTGGAGACTTCGGCACTTCAGGTATGTTCCTTGAACCTCCCACGGATGCTGGGTTATCCACTTTAATATCTAGTCGGGACGGACACCAGGTAGGAATTACTTCCCATGGAACATCCTTAGGCAGCAGAGGTCCCATCAAGCTACTGTTACCTACTTGACGAAACCATGCCTCAAAACTGAGAGATTGTAGTTCCAACTTTCATTCATCTACCCAGATAGTTGTGCGCTTCCTGAGAAATGTGATACCCTTCCGATAAGGGAACTCATCAGAAAGAGCGGTCATCTCCTTTGGATCGTGCAGGCGGATTGGCAACATGGCTAAGGCTTGGGATCTGAAAAGTTTGTCCCACTACGGGGTGAGATCGACATCTCAAAAGTGAAACCTAACCCTATACCTCAATTGCAGTCCTACTAGACTACACACATATGCCACTAAAACGCAAAATAACAAAAAATGCAATGACACAAGGCATCACACAACAACAGTATCAATTATCAGGCATGGATAATCAGTACAAACAATCATGCTCAACTTCAAGGCCCTAATATGCAAGCACATGCACCCCATACACAACAACCATCACTTTCTCATCCTCCCACACACTCCACTGGCACTCCTGCCATCTGACATCACCGGGGCCACCGACCAACCGATGTCAACGTACCACTGGGGACACAGGCCAATCGGTACTCTCCAAGCTTACAGCCACTCAATGTTACCGGGGTCACAGAACAATCGACATTTTCATTCTCATTCAATTTCACCACCCTCCGATACTACCGGGGTCACAAACCAATCGGTATCCTCCATACTTCCTTCATTGGATCCACAATGCCATCACAACACACACAATTCAATTCATAAAATTCACCAATCATTCAAATCATTCAATGACTCATCCAGTAGTGTCCTAGCATTCAGATAAAGGTTTAGAAGACACTTACCTGATCAATTAACATAGTGTCACACAATGTAACTCTCCTCAAGATCGCAAATATAGAATCCCCACGAATTCTTCGTCAACCTAAAAGGATTTATCAATCTTAAATTAAAAACCAAGGAATGCTCGCCTCCATTAACCGAATCCTTCCTTAGTTATACTACGGGCAATTCATGCCACCTTATTAAGCAAACGAATGCATAATAATACTCTCACAAATCCTCAATGGGCTCGGCTCAGACGGCCACACACAAGACCAAACTCAATTTCGAGGTTTAAGCGTCAATTTTGACTATAACTAATTTCTAAACCTCAATCCACTTCTCACACTTCTCATCGACACTTCACAATACATCAAATAGGGAATTATAAGTCCATTTGAAGTTTAAATGCTCCTCATTCAACCCCTAAACAGAACCGGTTTAGGTTTTCAACTGCTCAATCGAGCCATACTTCAATCCCAAACCTAACTCTTTACACAAATAATGTACCAAGGCCTTCATTTACAAGTTTAGAGGGCTCACCAAGAGATTTGAAGTGAAACCACACTTCAAGGACCTCAGAATAGCCCGGCTTACTCAAGGTCAAAATCTATCCAAATTTCACCATCAATGTTCAGCCTTAAAAACCTATTTTAACACCATCCAACTTGCAGCCACAGACCATCAAACCTTAATACTAGATGTTATAAAGGTATCCTAAATGAGGCCAATCGGAGTCTCGAAGAGGTAGAACAAAGACCTTACCTCAGCTCACACGATTTCTATCCGGTTTTGGTCTAAGGGCTGGTCGGGAAAAACCGTTCAACAAATCCTCGAACTACCACTTGAAACGTGTCAAGGACACGTCAAGATTTCTCCTGGTGGTCGGAGCACGGCCAAGTGGCGCCGGAAGAGGGTGCTCGAGCAGGCCGAACAACAGGGCAAAAACTGGTCTTTCTAGGCAGTTTTTAGCAAGAGCAAAAGGAGAGGAAAATGCAAGAGAAATTGGTGGGATGGCTATACACAACTGATGAGGCTTCCTAATAGTTGTCTCACGCACATAATTGAGGTTAATTTGATAAGACTTGGGTTGGTGAGGGTAATAAATGCTTGTGGGCTTCATAGGTTGACATGTGACATGTGACTAATAATGCAACTCCAACTTTGACCCCTTGTATATCCATTTTTGGCAACCCGTGAGGAAGAAGGATTGACCATTTTGTCCTTCTTGATTTCTTATAGCAAAGCAAATAGTCGAGGAGCAAAATGGTAATTTTGCACTTTCAGTCTAAACTTCACTTTTCCAATTCAAAATTACCATTTGGCGAGACGTCGTCAAATTTCTATCTAGAATTGGAATTCTCTATTTCCAATTGACAATTTTGAGCTTCCATTTCATGATCATTCGTCCGTCGATCATAACTCTAGTTTGTCTCGAACTAACAGGCGACTTTTGCAAATATTACGCGTATCGACTCTGTGATTCTCATCACACTTAGGAAAACTCAAGTTATGATAGCCTTAGTTGTCATGTAATTGAGAGGGTTCATTGCTAGTTCCGACGGCTTCGATCGTCATAGCTTAATTTAGGAAAATTTGCATATTATACATTTGTTAAGCAGCATCGCCTGCGATCCAATTGTATAACGCTAGCATTGTATTCCTTAATCGCTATCTGATCGGCCTTATTGGTTCTAAATGTTCCCTCGATAATCCTTATGGTCAAAGCGTCATTTACTTTTTCGAGTTTCCTAGGTTCACGTACCTTGTTATCCGTTAGCCTTTCCCTTTTAGTCAGTTTACTCAAGATTGATCAGATCTGAGCGAGACAAAACTGAAATACATTGAAAGGTATATTCATATTCAACAGCCTCAAAATGGCAGGAAATTTAGAATGTCACAATTCTTCCCCCCTTACAGAAATTTCGTCCTCGAAATTTACAATAAACCCAACTTATGTAAACAAATGGGGGTATGACGTCTCATGGCTTCTTCGCTTTCCCATGTTGCTCCTTTAGTCCCGTGATGCTTCCATATTACTTTGACTATCGGAATCGTTTTATTTCTCAAGACTTGCTCTTTTCTGTCCTCAATTCTGATAGGCTTTTCCACATATGACACATTGTCATCAATCTCGATGGTTTCAAAATCCAAAACATGAGTTGGATCTAGCTCGTACTTCCTCAGTATTGACACATGAAATACATTGTGCACCTGTGATAAGTTTGGTGGCAAAGCGAGTCTGTAGGCCAAAGTTCCAATTTGCTCTAGAATTTCAAAAGGACCTGCGTATCTCGGACTCAGTTTTCCCTTTTTCCTAAATCGAGATAATCCACGCATCGATGATACCTTCAAAAAAACATGGTCCCCGACTTGAAATTCCAATGGTTTACGTCTTTTATCAGCGTAGCTCTTCTGTCGACTTTGTGCCGTTCTCAACCTTTCTCTAATGACTTTAATCGCTTCTACAGACTGTTCCACTAATTTAGGGCATGTTATACTTCTTTCTCCAACTTCATCCCAGCATATAGGCATTCTACAAGCTTGACCATAAAGTGCTTCGAATGGTGCCATACCAATGCTTTGCTAGTAACTGTTATTATACGTAAACTCCACCAAATGCAATTGGTTTTCCCAGCCACCTTTAAAATCTATGACACAGGCTCGTAACATATCATCGAGCTTTGTATCGTCCTTTCTAACTATCCGTCAGTCTGTGGATAGTATGCCGTACTAAATTGCAATCTAGTTCCTAAAGCCTCCTGCAAACTCTTCCAAAAGTTTGCTGTAAACTTAAGATCTCGATCCGACGTAATCATAACTAGGACTCCATGCAATCGCACAATTTGACGCATATATAATTATGCGTACTTATCCATTGCAAAATCCTTTCGCACTGGTATAAAATGTGCCGACTTGGTTAATCTATCCATTACAAAATCCTTTCGCACTGGTATAAAATGTGCCGACTTGGTTAATCTATCTCAATCCGACGTAATCCTTTCTGACTGTCTGTTAGTATAAAATGTAGTTGCTCCTGTGAAGTTCTGACAAAATCTTTTCCTTAAGTTCTTCATCGCCAAGGACGCATAAACATCCCCGAAACTTCAGAATTCCGTCTTCCGACACTTGGAACTCAGGTTTCGTTTTCGTCGCATCCATTCCAAGAATCTTTTGAATCTTCGAATCCGTAGACTACAAGGCCTTTGCTTTTTCTTGAATGTCAGGTTCAACTCTCAAGGTTGCCACCAAACTTGACAGTAGGCAAACTTCCAATTTAAACTCAGAATCTCTTAATTTTTTCTAACAAGGACCATCCTTTAATCAATAAGAGCGCAATACTTGATTTCCAGCTAAGTGCATCCGCAACTCTATTTGCCTTTCCAGGATGATACAGAATCTTGCAATCATAGTCCTTAAGTAAATCCATCCATCGACACTTCTCATATTCAGTTCTTTATTAAAAACAGATACTTCAAGCTTTGATGATCTGTATAAATCTGAAATCTTTCACCACATAAATATTGTCTCTAGATCTTTAAACCAAAGGTGATAGCAGCTAATTCCAAATCTTGCGTCGAATAATTCATCTCATGTGGTGTCAGGCCCCGAACCATTCGAGCATGCGAACATCCCTGCAAGCAAACAACACATCTCTCGTGGTCCTAAGATCCATAATCAAGTCGAGAGATAATATATATATATATATCTAGCATACGGAAGCGGTACTCAAATAAATCACCGTACAAATATAAGTTAAGTGGGACCTGGATAGCATAATAACTGTCATACATTATAACATACGGTTCGTACAAATACCGACTACCATGATCCGTTAGGCAAGGGCGACGGGGTAAGCACATCCAAATGACCATCATCAACATCCAAAATAGCCATGGTCGGGGTTGCCATCACAAGATCGAGCCAATAAACTAGGGCACCTAAGATGAGCTGCTGGAGTCTCCTGTGTCCTTTGCATCCTCTGTTGGCTCGTACTCGGAGAAGGTCTCTGATGGAACCTCAACGGAATCCTCTATGGTCGCCTCATGTGACGGCTTCGCCAGGTCCTCGTTGGTCGCCTCCAAGACAATGACCTCGTCCTCCTCCTCAGTAAAGTCCAGCGTCGGGGTCTTCTCCGGCCCTTTCCTAGAACCAACTACAGACCCCTCTAGTAACTCATGCTCCCCAACCTTCTGGCACCAATCAGGGATAACCCCCTAGGGTACCTCTTGGGGCTTCAGCGACCCGATCTGTTCGTCCCTAACTTTCTTAAACCATGCCTCGAACCTATGAGGCTTCCAATTAGGGCTACCCTCATCGACCCATACAACCGTACACTTCCTCACATAAATGTTCTCCTGCCTATTCGGGAACTCGTCAAAATATGCTGTCATCTCCTTGGGATCCTCAAAACGTATGGGCCACATATCTAAGGCCTAGGATCTGTAAAAATAAGGGTCCCCAAAAGGGTGAGATACACATTTCAGTAAAAGAGTCCTAACCCTAGGTTAGGTCGACCGTCCACTCAGGTAGTCGTACACCCCAATAATTCCACTCACAGGCATATCAAGCACAAATTAAAAAAACAACAACATACAGATGACAGGCATGCAACTATGACAACATGTCACACTCAAATGATAATGCACAATTCATCCTGCCATCTCACCACAACCACCTCTTCCTGCCTGCCTCAATCTCCAGCCCGTGATTAGATCGCATCAAGCTCGGTCCACGTAAACGCATCAGATCGTCATCGACAACCCCCGTAAATGCATCAGGTTCCGATGAATCTCCAGGCCAATATCATCATCTCATACCTCCGTCCCGCGAATAGTTCGCATCAGGACCGTGGCCATCTCAATCCTGCGATTTCATCGCATCAGGGTGCCACACAACATCAACTCCACCCCGCAATCTCGTCGCATCATGGTATCCATCTCCCGCCCCGCGTCTTATACGCCTCGGGGCCTCACCATGTCATGCTCATGCCACAATCATAACTCATGCCATGATTTTTAATTCATTTGCACACACAATGCCAAGTGTAAATTCAAGTGTAAATCGTAAATCCCGTGGCATGCAAAGCAAATCAAATGATATCCAGACAAGGGATATGACTCAGGCATAAACAATGTTACAAACAATCATCCTATAACATCTTAGGATATAATAAGAGCTATCCCTTTGGTAAATCATCATAAACCGATCAATTCAACCTTCGACACACTCAATTGAGTCCAATCTCCCTATCCTAAGTTTAGGATTCCCTTACCTTGCGTTTAATACCGCAATATTTTCCTTCTTGCAAGCCTCAAAGTCTCGACCAACCGGTTCCAAAGTTCAATTCACCGCACAACCTAGAATTTCAACCAATTTCATCAATTTCCTTGTCCAAATTCTCAATCCATGTACCATAATCCTCCATAACACAACCCTCATTATCTTAACATGTCTTAAGCATCAATTTGGGACTCAAATTCAACAGCTCTAATCCTCAACAGGTTCGGCCTTGCACAGAACCAAATCGGTTCCTCTCGGTTCTGTGCATGTCGTGAGCTACCAGTCCTAATTCAACTCCAAATCCATCATTTAATCGTCATTCTACCTCTTAACATGTCTATCTAAGGGTTTATGAGGCTCACTGTGAGTTTGAGGTTGAAGCATCGCTGGAAACTCGTTGAAAGTCGTCGGATCTCCCTAGGTCAGTAACCGACAGTTTCTGTTTCAAGTTCACAAGAGCGATTCGAGGTCAAAACTTCTTCAAATTACTCTCAACTTTTTACCACAGATTCATATATATGTCTACTAGACCTCCATAAAATTTAACCTCAAAAATCTAATATTTCGGCCTCCAAAAGGGTTAGAAACCGGACCTACCTCGGGTTAAGTCTGATTTCGTCGGCTTCCGGGAAAACTCTTAGCCGGAGCTCCTCGGTGGTCCAAATGGCTTGCTTCCAACTCAAGGAGGCCAGCAAGACGTATATCTATGTTGGTATGGATGGCTGGTGGTCAGGCGGTGGCCGGAGGTGGTCGTCGGAAGCGGTGAACGGCACGTCCAGTAGCTGTCCGACGAGCAATGAAGTAGGAAGAAGAAGGAGGAGTGTTCGAGAGTTTAAGGGAGTGAAATGGCCAGTCAAATGAGGTGAGGAGAGAGAGAAAATGGTTATTCAAGGCTTAAGTCAATGGTTTGAATGTTAGGTGAAAAAAGTTGGACATGACCACACTTGTTTGATCTTGTGACACTTGTCCTCTTGTCTTTCCAAGGTGATCCAATGGCCCTCATTCCATCACCTTTTTTAGCAGCTAGGGGGAGGGTTTAATGACCAAATTGCCCTTCTTTAAATGCATGGGCGAAGTTCTAAGCTTGAGGGGCAAAAAGGTAATTTTACCCTCGACGTTCAGAACGTCATTTTTCTCGCTCCAAAATTCTTCGATAGGGCGACGGCCAATCCGAATAACGTTGGAATTCTTGATTTTTCATTTCAAAATTTTCAAGACTCGTTTCTAATGGTTTCCTCTATCAAATGTGGTTCCAACCTATCCCGAACCGACGAGTGGCTTTTGCAGGCATTACGCGTATCGACCCCATGATTCATATCACGCTTAGGGCTCGTCAATTCATGGTGGCTTTGATTGTCATGTAATTATGAGAGTTTATCACTAGTCCCTATAGTCTCGATCGTCACGGTCCGATTTAGGAAAATTTTGCAAATCATAAGTTGGTTAAGTGGCATCACCCGCGCTCCAATCATATGACACTCGCAAGGAAATCCTTAATCATTCTTAGACTGGCCTCTTGTGGTTCTAAATATTCCCTCGACAATCCTTATGGTCAAAGCGTCATTTTCTATCCGAGTCGCCTAGGTCCACGTACCTCGTCTTGCGTTAGCCTTTCCCTTTTGGTCAGCCTACTCAAATTGATCAGATTTGAGCGAAATATGAATGAAACACATCGCTTGATATATATAAACTTCTCATTAATGAGTCTGAAATTGATTGGAAATCAAAATGTCACATGTGGTCTCAATTGTCGTGAGGCATAAGCAACCACTTTTCAATGTTGTATCAACACACACCCTAATCCTTTTAGCGAAGCATCGCTATATATCTCATAACCTTCAAGTCCAGAAGGAATGGTTAATACTGGTGCGGTCGTCAATCGATGCTTAAGTTCTTGGAAAATGCTTTCACACTTATCAGTCCATTCAAACTTCACATCCTTCTTCGTTAGTCTTGTCAATGGAGTAGCTATAGACAAAAACTTCTCTACGAATCGTCTATAATAACCTGCTAATCCCAGAAAACTTCTAATCTCGGTAACTATCGTTGTTTTGGGCCATTTCATCACTGCATCAATCTTTGAAGGATCTACTGAAATTCCTTCTCCAGAAATCATATGACCAAGGAAAGCCACTTTACTCAACCAAAATTCGCATTTATTAAACTTAGTGTAAAGCGAATGCTCCCTCAGGGTTTGCAGAACTACCCTAAAGTGTTCCTCATGTTCTTCATTACTCTTCGAATAAATCAAAATATCATCTATAAAAACAATGAAGAATTAGTCCAAGTACTCCTTAAACACTCGATGCATCAAATCCATGAATGCAGCAGGGGCATTAGTCAAACCAAAAAGCATAATCGTAAACTTGTAATGCCTATATCTCGTTCTAAAAGCAGTCTTTGGTATATCCTCCTTCTTAATCACCAGCCAGTCCTCAAGTCTATTTTAGAAAACACAAATGCTCCATGTAGCTGATCAAACAAATCATCTATCCTCGGTAGAGGATACTTGTTCTTGATGGTCACTTGATTCAATTGCCTGTAATTTATACACAAATGCAAGGATCCGTCCTTCTTTCTTACAAATGGCACCGGCGCTCCCCATGGTGATGCCCTCGGTCTAATGAATCCCTTATCTAGTAGTTCCTGCACCTGCACTTTCAATTCTTTTAGGTCAGACAAGGACATCCTATATGGTGCCTTCGAGATTGGCTCCGTTCCAGGTGCCAACTCTATCACAAACTCAATCTCTCTCTCAGGTGGTAATCTTGGCAATTCCTTAGGAAAGACATCAAGAAACTCACGTACCACAGCTATACTATCTAGCTTCGGCTTCTCCGCCGTTGTGTCTACTACAATAGCCAAATAAGCTTGACATCCTTCGCTCAACAACTTGGTCGCCTCAAGCGACGAAACTAAAGGAATCGAGGTTCCTCCCCGACTTCCTGCAAATTCAAAACTAGGGCGACCCTCCGGGAAAAATCGAATTACTCTATTACCACAATCAATTACAGCCCTTTGTTTCCCCAACCAGTCCATGCCAATTATCTCATTAAAATCATACATAGGCAACACAACCAAATCTATCATTTCCTCGCTACCACCAATCACTATCTTACAATCCGTACAGCCTAGTGAGACTAGCGCATTATCCTTTAATGGTGTAGCAACATGCAGTAGCACATTCAATGGTTTCAACTCCACATCCACTAGATCAGCAAACTGAGTAGATATAAAGGAATGCAAAACACTAGGATTAAACAAGGCATAGACAACTTGATCGCATAAATAAATCGAACCTGTGATCATGCCAGGCGCTTCTTCCGCCTCTCTATGTGCCACAACATAAACCCGTCCTTGAGCTGGTGGTCAATTTTGTTCGTTCTGTGGAACCACAGCCGGTGGTCCTACTTGTGGTCGCTATCCTTGTGCTCCGGGTCCCGGGGCTTGATTAGGACAATTCTTCATCTAGTGGTCCGTTTGACCACACCTATAACATGCCCCTATCCTGGTAGGGCAAGGACCATTTCCATGCCTTCTTCCGCAAATACGACAATACTAGTTGAATTGGGTTGTCGGCTTTCCGATATTTCTTCGTATTAGAGGAACGAATCATATGTTGTTCATCATCGGCCTTTTTCCCAGAGAAGTAAATCGTGATCCAGAAGCAACGCCTCTTTCCTTGATATCCCTTTCAATCATTTGGCTCCTCTCATAAATATCCTGATATGTTCTCAAGTTCGCAGTTATTTTCCTACTGCGAATCTCTAGTCTCAGACCATCTAGAAATCTTTGCGCTTTCTCAAGCGGATCCTCCACTGACCTTGGTGCATACCTCGATAATCTTGCGAACTCAACTTCATACTGATCCACCATCAATTGATTCTGTCGCAACTGCTTGAATTCCAGTCGTTTCCTCTCATGTGTCGTCTTAGAAAAATACTTGTCATTGAAAGCGGCAATGAAGGTAGCCCAAGTCAAGGCCGTCCCTTCAGGAAATACTCCTCCCTTCGAGGCACTCCACTAATCATGCACAGTTTCCTCTAGCTGATACATAGCTAGCAACACTTTCTCTTCATCTGTGCATCTCAACACTTCAAAAACCTTTTCGAGCTTCTCAATCCACCTTGGAACCAACTCATGATCTCCAGTACCATCAAACTGGATCAGTTTTAGTTTAAGAAACTGCTCAACCAACTGACCCATTGGTCTATTGGCATTAACATCCCCTTGAGCATTCCTAGCTTCAACACTCTGGGCATTGTTTCCGTTTACCATAGTCACAGCTGCTACTACAGCTTCAGCAACCTGAGCTATAATCTCAGCTCTATCTTCCGCTTGCCTAATAGCGGCAGCAGCTCTATCTTGAGCTCTCTTTCCTATCAGCTCTCCAATCTGTTCTAAGGCCCTCAGGACTCCTTCCATTCTTGGATCCTCGGCCACTGAAACACGAAGCTCCGCTTCTCGGCCTTCCAAGTCGATTACTCATACTTGTTCAACTTAACTTACCTGAGACACCATAATTTTACCACAGAATTATAGATGTAATTCACTTACTCATATCCCATTACTTCTATGCTATTCAACAAGGCAGCGTCCATAAAACAACATCCAATCACTCAGGCATTCTCATTTACATAGTAACCAAGAATACAAATCCATATCTCAAGTCCGGACTCATCTATAACTTAGTAAAATCAGAGGTATAACTCACTCACTCAATCCACATCCACACAACATGCTAAGTGCAGAGCTTAACCCTTCATAAATGCACCACAACCATGCCATGTCAAGAAGTCGATCACATGTGCCACTCATATGCCATGCATTCATGCTTGAGTCTAACGGCTCCCCCAAGGGCCTTACTACCCCAACTCATTCAAATTCCTTTACTCCTTATTACTCCAATCCTCCATCAACTGTAATCTTGGTAACCTGCTCTGATACCACTTCGAATAGGGATGTAACGTCTAGCGTCCCCTAGAGCTCATTACATCTACCTCAGGCCAATACTTACCTAGGAACCTCACACGGCCTAATATGATATGAAGTGCACACGCGAAAAACGAGATACATCGCAGAACAATAAAGATAAAAAGAAAATGGGAGTTTTGGAAGAATTCAAAAGTACACCCATTTATACATTCCAGAAACATCCAGTACTTACCACAGAAGGGAAAAGACAAAAATAAAATATAAAGCCACACACTTGGGTAGGAAAAGGAACTAAGAACTAGGGTTCAAAGGTTACTACTATACCTTTCCTGGAGGCTCACACCAAAATGATTCCTTATCACCTAACCCCTTTAACCGGACTTCTCAGAAAAACAGCTTCAGTCATCCTTTCCATCGTCCCCCTCATTATCTGGATTGTAATCCTAAAAAGTCTCGGATGGTATATTCTCTGAAGGTTCTTCAGTGTCTTCCTTGATTTCCTCTTCTTCTTCAACTTCTGCTTCGTTTTTTTCGTTAATGGCCTCGATCACATCAGCAGAAATCTCTATATAATTCATGTACTCCGCAGAAGACAGTGGAGACTTCGGTGCTTCAGGTATGTTCCTTGAACCTCCCACGGATGCTGGGTTATCCACTTCAATATCTAGTCGGGACGGATGACACCAGGTAGGAATTACTTCCCATGGAACATCCTCAGGTAGCAGAAGTCTCATCAAGCTACTGTCACCCACTTGATGAAACCATGCCTGAAAACGATGGGGTTGTAGTTCCAACATTCCTTCATCTACCCAGACACTTGTGTGCTTCCTGACATATGTGATACCCTTCCGATAACTCATCAAAAAGAGTGGTCATCTCCTTTGGATCGCCCAGACAGATTGGCAACAAGGCATCTCAGAAAGTGAAACCTAACCCTATACCTCAATTTCAGTCCTACTAGACCACACACATATGCCACTAAAACGTAAAATAACAAAAAATGCAATGGCACAAGGCATCACACAACGGCAGTATCAATTATCAGGCATGGATAATCAGTACAAACAATCATGCTCAACTTCAGGGCCCCAATATGCAAGCACATGCACCGCATACACAACAACCATCACTTTCTCATCCTCCCACACACTCCACTGGCACTCCTATCATTTGACATTACCGGGGCCACAGGCCAACCGATGTCCACGTACCACTGGGGCCACAGGCCAATCGATACTCTCTAGGCTTACAGCCACTCAATGCTACCGGGGTCACAAACCAATCGACGTTTTCATTCTCATTCAATTTCACCGCCCTCCGATACTACCGGGGTCACAAACCAATCGGTATCCTCCATACTTCCTTCATTGGATCCATAATGCCATCACAACACACACAATTCAATTCACAAAATTCACCAATCATTCAAGTCATTCAATGACACATCCATCAGTATCCTAGCATTCAGATAAAGGTTTAGGAGACACTTACCTGATCAATTAACACAGTGTCACACAATGTGACTCTCCTCAAGATCACAAATATAGAATCCCACGAATTCTTCGTCAACCTAAAAAGATTTATCAATCTTAAATTAAAAACCACGGAATGCTCGTCTCCATTAACCCAATCATTCCTTAGGTATACTACGGGCAATTCATGCCACCTTATTAAGCAAACGAATGCATAATAACACTCCCACAAATCCTCAATGGGTTCGGCTCACACGGCCACACACAAGACCAAACTCAATTTCGAGGTTTTGACCATAACTCATTTATAAACCTCAAACCACTTCTCACACTTCTCATCGACACTTCACAATACATCAAATAGGATATTATAAGTCCATTTGAAGTTTAATTACTCCTCATTCAACCACTAAACTGAACCGGTTTCGATTTCCAACCGTTCAATCGAGCTATACTTCAATCCCAAGCCTAACTCTTTACACAAATAATGTACCAAGACTTTCATTTACAAGTTTAGAAGGCTCGCCAAGAGATTTGAAGCAAAACCACACTCCAAGGACCTCGAAACAGCCTGGCTTCCACAAGGTTAGAATCTATCCAAATTTCACCATCAATGTTCACCCATAAAAACCTATTTTAACACCATCCAACTTGCAGCCACAGACCATCAAACCTTAGTACTAGATGTTATAAAGGTCGACTAAAATATTTGAGGCCAATCGGATTCTCTAAGAGGTAGAACAAAGACCTTACCTCAGCTCGCGCGATTTTTATCCGGTTTTGGTCTAAGGACTGGTCGGGAAAAACCGTTCAACGAAATCTCGAACTACCACTTGGAACGTGTCAATGACACATTAAGCTTCCTCCTGGTGGTTGGAGCAAGGCCAGGCGGAGCCGGAAGAGGGTGCTCGAGTAGGTCGAACAACAGGGCAAAAGCTGGTCTTTCTGGGCAGTTTTCAGCAAGAGGAAAAGGAGAGGAAAATGCAAGGAAAATTGGTGGGATGGCTATACATAGCTGATGAGGCTTCCTAATAGTTGTCTCACACACATAATTGAGGTTAATTTGACAAGACTTGGGTGGGTGAGGGTAATAAATGTTTGAGGGCTTCACAGGTTGACATGTGGCATGTGACTAATAATGCAACTCCAACTTTGACTCATCTTTGATCCCTTGTATATCCATTTTCGGCAGCCTATGGGGAAGAAGGATTAACCATTTTATCCTTCTTGATTTCTTAAGGCAAAGTAAATAGTCAGGGGCAAAATGATAATTTTGTACTTTCAGTCCAAACTTCACTTTTCCAATTCGAAATTACCATTTGGCGAGACGTCATCAAATTTCTATCTAGGACTGGAATTCTCTATTTTCAATTGCCAATTTTGAGCATCCATTTCATAATCATTCGTCCGTCGATCGTAACTGCAGTTTGTCTCGAACTAACGGATGGCTTTTGCAAACATTATGCGTATCGACTCTGTGATTCTCATCACACTTAGGAAAACTCAAGTTATGATAGCCTTGGTTGTCATGTAATTGAGAGGGTTCATTGCTAGTTCCGACGGCTTCGATCGTCATCGCTCAATTTAGGAAAATTTATAAATTATACATTGGTTTAGCGACATCACCCGTGATCCAATCGTATAATGCCTGCGTTGTATTCCTTAATCGCTATCCGATTGGCCTTATTGGTTCTAAATGTTCAATCGACAATCTTTATGGTCAAAGCGTCATTTTATTTTTCGAGTTTCCTAGGTCCACGTACCTTGTTATGTGTTAGCCTTTCCCTTTTGGTCAGTTTACTCAAGATTGATTAGATTTGAATGAGACAAAATCGAAATACATCGAAAGGTATATTCACATTCAACAGCCTCAAAATGGTAAGAAATTCAGAATGTCATATTGCAATTGTGACAATTCAGTCTATCGGGCCAATTTTATCATGTCGGCGCTGACTTGAACACCAGTCGGGGCCGATTGTCCAGCGACACAATAATTTAATAATATTTTTGAATACACTATTATTTTTAAAATTCTTTAATTTATTTATTCCTTTACTATTCTTCTTCCTCCCAATCCCAAGACTGTTTTGCTTCCTCCAAGAGATGTTGAAGATAACGATGCCCATGAACATAAGTTGATCTAGAGGCGATGGGCCTCTGGCGAAGGTCGCCACCGCGGCCGCTAGCACGGGTGAGTTTACTGAAGCTCGACCTGGCCAACCTATGACATTCTGATTTCCAGTCGATTTTAGGCTAATTCATGAGAAGTGTGTATCTGGAGATGTATTTCAGTCGTATCCCATTCGAACCTGATCAATTCGAGTAGATTGACCAAAGGGGAAAGGTTAATGCGAGACGAGGTACGTGGACCTGGGGAACTCGGATAGGAAATGACGCTTTGACCATAAGGATTGTCGAGGGGATATTTAGAGCCACAAAAAGGCCAATCTAAGAACGATTAAAGGATGCCTTGCGAGTGTCGTACGATTGGAGCGCGGGCGATGCCGCTTAACCAACGTATGATTTGCAAAATTTTTCTAAATCGGATGGTGAAGATCGAGACCTTAGGAGCTAGTGATAGACCCTCACAATTACATGACAACCAAAGCCGCCCCAAATTGATGAGCCCTAAACGTGATATGAATCACGGGGTCGATACGCGTAATGTATGCGAAAGTCGCCCGTCAATTTGGGATAGGCTGGAACCATGTCTGATAGAGAAAGCTATCACAAACGAGCCTTGAAAGATTTGAAATGAAAAATTAAGAATTCCAACGTTATTTGGACTGGTCGTCGCCCTATCGAAGATTTTTGGAATGAGAAAAAAACGACGTTCGGAACGTTGGGGGTAAAATGACTATTTTGCCCCTCAAGCTTAGAACTTTGTTATTATAATTGGAGAAGGGAAAAATGGGCAATTCATACCCCCTAGGCTACCGAACACAAGGACAAGGAGATGGCCATTGGATCTCCTTGGTTAGAGCAAATGCCAAGCATAAAAAATCCAAGAGCTGTGGTCATATCACACTATTCATCCACCTACCATTCAACTCTCCTTGACCAAGCTTGAATATAACCATTTTCTCTCTCTCTACTCACTCATTTTCGGCCCCCTAAGAACAACCGACAGCTTCTTCATCTTCTTCCTCCAACCTGCTGCCCGGCAACCAGATTCTGGGCTCCACTTCGCCGGCCACACGGCCACTTCCGGCCACCATCTGCTGCCGGCTGACCACCACAACAAATATCTATGTCTTGCTGACATTCTTCAATAAGAATCGGAGCATTTGGAGCACCGAGCAGTCCGGAACGAGGATTCTCCTGAGAGTCGACGGAATCTGCTCCAATCTGAGGTACGTCCGGTTTTCAGCCCTGTTGGTGGATGAAATATTTGATTTTTGAGCTAGAATTTTGTGGAGACCTAGTAGACTTGTAGATGGTTCTGTGGTAAAAATCTGGGCTTGATTTGAGGAGGTATTGACCACGAAATGGCCTTGTGAACTTTGCCTAGAAAACCGCCGGATTCTGACCTTGGACAAACCGGCGACTTTGGATGGTTTTCGAGCGACCAACCGGCCTAAAACTCATGGTGAGCCTCTTGGATCCTTAGATAATCATGTTAAGAGGTTGAATAAGGGTTGAATGTTAGATTTGGGGTTGATCTAGGGCTGGTAGTTCACGGCATGCACAGAACTGTGAGGAACCGGTTTGGTTATGTGCATGGCCGAAACATGGAGGACTGTTGGCATTGAATTTTGAGGTTCAAATTGATGATAAAAGCATGTTAAGATGATGAGGAATATGCTATGGAGGATTAGGATTCATGGATGGTTGAATTGGATTGGAAATTGATGTAATTGGTTGAATTTGATTAGGTTGCGCATTGAGTTCGGTCTTGGACCATTGGGGGCCGAAACTTTGGAGGCCCAAGAGGAGTAAATTGTGTTGACAAATCAAAGGTAAGAGAATTAATAACCCTACGTTAATACGATTTGACTCGATTGGGTAAGTCGAGGGCCGATTGGGACGATTATGAGAACTTATTCAAGTGGGTAGCTTAGCGATATACTAAGATGATATCAAATTGATTGTGAGTAATATTGTGTGCCTGGGTTATTTGCCATGCCTGTATATCACTTGAATTGAATTGCATGCCACGAGAATTATGAAACGCATTTGAATGCGCACTTGCTAATGAGTGTGAGATTAAATGATAACCAAGGCATAAGTTAGGTTTGCGGCATGAGTACGACATGGCAAGGCCCTGAGGCGTGTAAGACACGGGGCAAGAAAATGAATACCCTGATGCGACAAGATCGCGGGGTGAAAATGGACATTGCATAGCACCCTGATGCGACGAGTTCGCGGGGTTGAGATGGCCAGGGTCTTGATGCCATCTAATCGCGGGATGAAAATGCCCTGAAGCGTATGTGACGCGAGGCAGGATATATATATATATATATATATATATATATATATATATACCTTGATGCGACGAGTTCGCGGGGTTGAGTATGAGCTCATAAACCTTGCCTGGAGATGAACCGGGACACCGATGACGGTCTGATACTTTTACACGGACCGAGCCTGAGGCGACTAGTTCGCGGGCTAGAGAATGAGGCAGGCAGAGGTTGGGATAATGTTATTGGCCAATAGATTTATCGGAACCTGATGCGTAAATAGGGATCTCTCTTATCGATTTGACTGGTAACACTCATCACTACCTTCCCTCGACCGGGAGTAGGCTTTTGAGAGACCACTCTTTAAGCTTAACACAAAGGCGGAAAAAGAAATAATAAGAACTTGGTCTCGGGCAGATCCTAGATGTAGAAATATAAGAAGGCATAGCCCCTCCTCTATCAAAAGAAATCATATTCTCACGGATACAACGGGTTACTGAGCCTGAGGCGACAAGATCGCGAACTAGAGATTTAGACAGGTTGAGGTCAGTGAATATGAGATGTGGTAGGCTAAGAATGCATGGGTATTATCACTTGAGTGTGACTTGAGGTTATCGATGTTTACCTATCATCCATACGTTGAGTTTATTGACTGGTGCCCTATATGCCTGTGTGAGCCGGAGCCTAATTTTATTGGATATATGACTGCCTGAGTGGACGGTTGGCCTAACCTAGGGTTAGGACCCACCTTACTGAGATTTATATCTCACCCCAGTGGGGGTTTACATTTTTCAGGTTCCAGGCGAAGGAAGCACGAGCTTGCCAAGGACTGGCACTTGAAGAGATAGTTGATCAATTGCCCAAGAATGGATTTGTCTTTTGATGATGTTTGGGTTTGTACTTTTGATTGGTGGAATACGAATTGAATCCGTGGTAAAAGTGGTTAATGAGACTTTGTTGTTTATGTCCTAAGTCATCGGTATGTTGTCGTATTTATATGATTGGAGGATGGCATTGCTTCTGCATGCTTTGATTAAAGGAGTTGTAAGCTATGGGCCCTTGGATCTTGGAGCATTCTTAAATGAACGGCATGGACAGGGATGTTAGCGTGCTCGTCGAGTTCGGGGCATGACATCCCCGTTCGATTTGGTATCAGAGCAAGGTCAGCTCGATCCAAGGTGATTGAGACTTGGAGTGATAAGGAGCGATGACTTGAAGACAATTAGATATCGAGGTTTATAGGACTAGGCATGGATTGTTGGGTCTCGAGGACGTAGGCTTGAATTTGTGTACACTTGAATGGTCCTAGAGTTGACTTTCATGGCTGACTTTGAGTTGTGTGGTGATTAAAGTTTAGGTAGAAGCAAGCTGTGATTGGAGAGTCATGAGCATGGGCTTTGAGGTAGTAATTATGCTTGAGGATAATAGGAAATTGTTTATGAATGAAGGGTCAATTGAGGTGTATGGTTGCGATCTTGATTTGTCGATGACCCAATTTCAGGAGTACAAATTATAAAGAGACGATCGATATTAGTGGAGTCAAGCTTGGATTGCATGATATTTTGATGGTTTAGCTATCAATTACTATTGTCAGCCTTGAATGATATAAGATGAGATGAATACAATGAGTATTTGAATGAGTATTTGAATTAAAGATCAGTTGTGATCAAATGCATAGGGATTTGATTTGAATGTTGACTGGACTTGAAGTATAGGGTTGAATATAAGCAATTGATCTGTGAGGTGTGGTGATCATTGGTGGAAATTAGAACTCTTGAATGGATAGGAACTGACCTGAAGGCAGTTTTGACGGGACCAGTGATGAGCACGGCCATGCTGTGTTTATGTTGGTGGCTTTGGAATGAAAGTAGATGAGGGTGCATGCAGCGACTTATCGCTGTTGGACTTAATAAACCGTCGCTTGGTATGGGACAAGTTGATGAGATACCTATAAACTGTGATGAAACATGGTATTGGACATGTGGAACGGGGCTTTCTCCGTAGATGTATGGCTTGGGATAACCCGCATCGGCCAGGTCTGATGAAGGCGGGGAGTGATCGCCAGGACAGAGAGGTCCGGACAAGGAGCGGCTCCTGGCAGGCTTCTAAGATGGCAGAGGCAGGAATGACCCAAGTCATCACTTGAAAGGGGAAGCCTAGGTATCAGATTGAGTCCAATTGTGGATAAGGGATGTATGGCACGGGATTGATTCTCATCGAGGATGATTGAAAGTGGCATGACCTATGTAATGATGCCTATGAGAGGCATGTTTAAAAGCTTTGTGCTTGGCAGTGAACGCCCTTGGAAAAAGAAAAGTGATGGTTATGATGGGCCTGTTAGGCATGTTTGATGATTAGCCTCGTGTAATTGGCTTGGCCAAGATATGACTGAGGAGTTAGACGACGTATGGGTTTGTACCCTTGGAACCGAGAGGTGTTGAGATAAGATAGTCTGTTGTGATTATGCTAGAGAGGCGAATGCCTTTAGGCCTAGAATATGAGCTTTTGAATCACTATCTTGAGTGATTGATTGACTATTGCCTAGTTGAGGCTGGCCTAGTAATGGTCGTTAGTCGAGGAGTTGCCTCGTTGAGGCTGGCGTAAAGAATGATATCAGATTAAGGATGATTTGAGATCCTTGGATATTTGGCAATTGGTTGAGAATTTCCTATGTTAGTTGTTTGGGAACCACTGACGGATGATAGTGATGAATGATGAGGTGAACAATCTAAGACTACCGGACTTAAGTAGATGACTTAAGCTTTTGATTCCTGGAGAGAATCATAGTGGTTCTAGTGACATGAGAACTTGATAAGGCTAAAGGACCAAGATATGGTCGTTAGAGTCGCGCTTGGCTTGCGTATGTGAGATACGAAAAGATCCAAGGACTAAGATGGATCATGAGAACTTAATGAGGTGGAACGACCAAGGTGTAGTCGTAGAAGAGCGTTGGGCTCGAGGATACGTGGTATGAAAGATCCGAGAATTGATATGAGTCATGAGAATTGAGTAAATATGGGCGATTTAAGTACGAGTACTAAAAGAGAATATGGCTTGATCGGTTGATCGTACGAGACCCAAGAGCTGAATGGGTCGTGAGGACTTTAAATGGAAATGAGAAAATTATGGATTGAGCGAGCTCGGAGAGGAGCTGCCATGATTCTCTAAATCACTGTGGTGATAAATACTTGTGCTGACGAGTTAAGTGACGGAATTCATGAGAAAAAGGACTCTGAGTAAGTCTTTTCGAAATTGAGTCAGTGGGTAAGACCACGAGAGCTTATAAAAGCTTGTAAGATTATGTGTAAGGTTGAAATTGATTGAGTCAGGTAGAGGGATGAGATTCGAAATTGCCTCCCTCTGGATTGAGGGTTTTGTGAGGAAACCTCGGAGATTTTAGATGCACTGAAGAAGGAAAGTGACCCTGGTAGTATTAGCCTTAAGAGGCTATTGAGGATTAGTAAAAGATCACTAGGGGAAGGATTTCCTCGGAAGCATGAGATCTGCCTAGACTACCTCTGTTGAATTGATTAACGGAAAGTATCATCTTGGAATTGCTTGAGAGCAAGGATTGTTTAGATCCTGATACTATTGCAAGGATCATAGGATGATCGGCCAGTATGAGACGGAGTTCTCAAGGTCGCTTAGACAAATGGTAAGGGTGGTCAAGGACCCCTGAACAAGAAGAATAAATTCCTGAGTAGATTGGAACTTGAGAACCATGTAGCTGATTGTTATTCTTGATTTTGGGAAATGATGACAAGAATCAGCTAAAGAGGAGAATGATTGAAAGACTTATGACTAAGAGAACTCCTGCTCATGGATTACGAGCAAAGAGATAGTCATTATGATTATGGAGCGTGCCTATGGGAAATGGTTGATTACCTGGGTGTGAGGCACATGGTGGAAAGTGAACAGTAAGTCTTTTCTATTATGAATGAGGTCGAAGAAAAATCGGCATGTTAGATTGCCTGAAGTTAATGATTTCCTGAGATCAGTTGATAGAATTGGAACCCGGAGGAATGAGATCATGAGTTGCCATTCCCTAAAGAATAGGGCATTGTTCTTTAAGGGCGATTGGACCATGAATTGGTCATTGATGAAAAGAAAGATGAGCGGACTTGATAGTCCTGACTAGTTGTGAATCTAATTAATGGTTGGGTAAGCGAAAGGAGCGCTTAAAGTGTAAATACAAAGTGACTCGAGAACGTAGAGTTGAGCATTCGACAAGTGAACTGGTGGAGACCCGGAGACGAACAGATATTGTCACTTGAGGTGACTGAGTTATGGAAAAGAGAATGTGAAAGCATGGTGGCATTTGAAATCCTGGAGTAAAGGTATCGCCGTTGGCGCAGACTCTAAGGTTAACGTCCTATGAAATAGAAATGACAAGATGAATTTGAAAAGAGAGGATACCACTGAAGTGTATAGTTTCCCTCACAGGGTGAGAAACCCTATTGTAAAAGGAAGAAAAGCTCTAAATTGTCTGAGTATGATGAATGAGTGTCAGTACCAAGGAAGAGGACGCAGAGCTTGAATGACTCTTGGAAGTGAAGTCCGAGGGACAGTCTTTTTGACAATGTTGAATTGATGTTGACGTTCAGTAGAACGAACGGAATTGGGATGAGATTGCCTTAGTGAGTATGGAACTCAGAGGCTGAAGCACTAATGCTTCTCGGGAAAAAGAGCGACAAGAGTAAACAAAATGTTGTGCGGTCCTGGAAGAGACCCCATGACGACGGAAAGCCAAGGTCGGAGCTCTCAAGTAAGAAATACGAGGAACGGTGTGAAAGATTCGACACCTAGTAGAAAGAAACTGATGATAGTCTGACTGAGTATCAAAGGGATATTTGGATCGGCGGTTACCATCTAGAGAGACGATGGTTGAACTCATGTGAGGAGCCACGAGGAACATGAACAGTTTTTGAGAATGTCATGTGGATTCTAAGGAAATGCCTATTGCATGTTGAATGTGAAGAGCGCAAGTCGTGGACCTGGTGAGATAAGATTCCTCAGTCGTGAAACCGTTGAAAGAGGAAATCTTTGGGAAACCTTTGAGAATTGGAATAAGTGACAAATCGACTAGGGTCGATGCGAATTGCGAAAAATTGAGAATTACTGAGATTGATGAATTGCAATAGACGGACCGTTAAAAGATTCCCCACAAGAACTGTTCCAATGGTAAAACGGATTAAGGACGAAATGTAACACGAATGGGTGAATGAACGTAAAAAGAGTGTTCGAGGACTCGAGTTAAGCTGATGGCTATGCGGCTAATGGCATATCGTGTCGAAAACTGGAAAGCTTATGAAGGTTGTAGTGGCCCGACGCAGAATGAAAATTGAAGATATAACAAGGCGATTTGAAATGGATGTTGCTTATGCGTCGTGATGATAAGGCTATAAGAGTTGGGATGCTTAGGGCATGATTGGAATGGGTTACGAGTATCCTCGCGATGAAGTTGGGGAAAGTTGTTTGAGTGAGAGAATGTTTCAAGGATATACCTACCACCAGAGTATAAAGTAGTAATTTCTCGAAGGGAATTGAACAAGAGACAACGCAGATGTATAAAAGTGCTGATGGGTATGAGAGCGCTGCCTAGATGAAGAAAAGACCTCGAGAATTATGTGAACTATAAGAGATTGAAAGCACGAACTGCCTAAAGGAAATTGAAGGCGAGGCATGTGGAACGAAGAGATCACCCAAGTGTTGATATAGCGACATTCGTATCGCTAAGGAAGGGTGAATTGTTTAACGAATGTTTACAATTGAGAGTTGAGCATTGAGTAATGGACAATGGAGGGACAGATCTTCCCTCAAGAAATAAGATATTCAACTCCTAAATTGGAAGTTCACCAATGGACTAGTGTGATGGCTACTGTGAACACTTGGCTTGAAGGCCAGAAGGAAATTGAGGTGTTACCACGATTGAACATCAATACTGGACGGATTATAGGAATGGATGGACCTCTGAGGCCTATGGACGAAAGTACGATTCAAAGGAGGAATTATAATGACCTTGGGGTGGCACAAAGATGTGCCAAGATGCACATATATATCGGTGATAAAGTTGAAAGTTGAAGTTTGTCTATTTTGTGATCGAGCACTGGACGTGTCGATGAAAGTTAAAGGATTACTTTGATTCAAGGGAAATGCCGGATGGAGTCGAGAATGGATTGTTATGGAAGTAGCCATGTAAATGTTTGAGGAGTCGAGAGGGCCATAACTCGAGTTGATTGATAGAGGGCAAATTGATAAAGCTCTTGAAATCTCTGTTGGCGTGAAAGGAAGTTCGAAAGAAGTAATACGCCGAATGGTACGGACAATAAGAGTCCATACTAGCGAGGGCTCGGTAAGGATGGTTATGGACAAATGAAAGAGATAAGGTGAATGCTCGAGGAAGAGCCGCGGACAAGTGATATGAATGCCAGAAGAGAATGGAGAGAAGCTCATTAGATTGAGGGCTAAAGGAGGCAAGTCCTAGAGAAGGATAGTTTTGAGTTGGAAAGGACGAACAAGATCGTCAAGCCATGGAAAGGATTATCTGGAAGAGTGAGGATGCGACGAGGCGCCAACACCCCCAAAGGATTGGATGGATTGGAAGGATTGCGAATTTCGAGGGCGAAATTTCTTTAAGGGGGGAAGAGTTGTGACATTCTGATTTTCAGTTGATTTCAGGCTCATTCATGAGAAGTGTGTATCTGGAGATGTATTTCAGTCGTATCCCGCTCGAACCTGATCAATTCGAGTAGACTGACCAAAGGGGAAAGGTTAACGCGAGAAGACGTACGTAGACCTGGGGAACTCGGATAGGAAATGGCGCTTTGACCATAAGGATTGTCGAGGGGATATTTAGAGCCACAAAAAGACCGATCCAAGAATGATTAAGGGATGCCTTGCGAGTGTCGTACGATTGGAGCGCGGGCGATGCCGCTTAACCAACGTATGGTTTACAAAATTTTCCTAAATCGAACGGTAAAGATCGAGACCTTAGGAGCTAGTGATACACCCTCAGAATTACATGACAACCAAAGCCGCCACAAATTGACGAGCCCTAAACGTGATATAATTCACGGGGTCGATACGCGTAATGTCTGCGAAAGCCGCCCGTCGGTTTGGGATAGGCTGGAACCATGTCTGATAGAGAAAGCTATCACAAACGAGCCTTGAAAGATTTGAAATGGAAAGAATTCCAACGTTATTTGGACTGGTCGTCGCCCTATCGAAGATTTCCTGAACGAGAAAAAAACGACGTTCAGAACGTCGGGGGTAAAATGACCGTTTTGCCCCTCAAGCTTAGAACTTTGTTATTATAATTGGAGAAGGGAAAAATGGGTAATTGATACCCCCTAGGCTACCGAACACAAGGACAAGGAGATGGCCATTGGATCTCCTTGGTTAGAGCAAATGCCAAGCGTCAAAAATCCAAGAGCTTTGGTCATATCACACTATTCACCCACCTACCATTCAACTCTCCTTGACCAAGCTTGAATATAACCATTTTCTCTCTCTCTCCTCACTCATTTTCAGCCAAAGCCCCCCAAGAACAACCGGCAGCTTCTTCATCTTCTTCCTCCAACCTACTGCCCGGCGACCAGATTCTGGGCTCCACTTCGCCAGCCACCACGGCCACTTCCGGCCACTATCTGCTGCCGGCCGACCACCACAACAAAGACCTATGTCTTTCCGACATTCTCCAATAAGAATCGAAGCATTTGGAGCACCGAGCAGTCCGAAGCGAGGATTCTCCCGAGAGTTGACGAAATCTGCTCCAATCTAAGGTAGGTATGATTTTCAGCCCTGTTGGTGGACAAAATCTTTGAGTTTTGAGCTGGAATTTTGCGGAGACCTAGTAGACTTGTAGATGGTTCTGTGGTAAAAATATGGGCTTGATTTGAGGAGGTATTGATCACGAAATGGCCTTGTGAACTTTGCCCAGAAAACTACTGGATTCTGACCTTGGACAAACCGGCGACTTTAGATGGTTTTCGGGCAACCAACCGGCCTAAAACTCACTGTGAGCCTCTTGGATCCTTAGATAATCATGTTAAGAGGTTGAATAAGGGTTAAATGTTAGATTTGGGGTTGATCTAGGGCTGGTAGTTCACGGCATGCACAGAACCGTAAGGAATCAGTTTGGTTCTGTGCATCGCCGAACCATGGAGGGCTGTTGGCATTGAATTTTGAGGTTCAAATTGATGATAAAAGCATGTTAAGATGATGAGGTATATGCTATGGAGGATTAGGATTCATGGATGGTTAAATTGGATTGGAAATTGATGTTATTGGTTGAATTTGATTAGGTTGCGCATTGAGTTCGGTCTTGGACCATTGGGGGCCGAAACTTTGGAGGCCCAAGAGGAGTAAATTTTGTTGGCAAATCAAAGGTAAGGGAATTCCTAACCCTATGTTAAGATGATTGGACTCGATTGGGTAAGTCGAGGGCCAATTGGGACAATTATGAGAACTTATTCAAGTGGGTAGCTTAGCGATATACTAAGATGAAATCAGATTGATTGTGAGTAATATTGTGTGTCTGGGTTATTTGCCATGCCTTTATATCACTTGAATTGAATTGCATGCCACGAGAATTATGAAACACATTTGAATGCGCGCTTGCTAATGAGTGTGAGATTAAATGATAACTAAGGCATAAGTTAGGTTTGTGGCATGAGTACGACATGGCAAGGAGGCGTGTAAGACACGGGGCAAGAAAATGAATACCTTGATGCGACAAGATCGCGGGGTGGAAATAGACATTGCATAGCGCCATGATGCGACGAGTTCGCGGGGTTGAGATGGCCAGGGTCCTGATGCCATCTAATTGCAGGATGAAGAGGCCCTGAAGCGTATGAGACGTGGGGCAGGATATTTATATACCCTGATGCGACGAGTTCGCGGGGTTGAGTATGAGCTCATAAACCTTGCCTGAAGATGAACTGGGACCTGATGCGTTTATGCGAGTCACCAATGACGGTCTAATGCTTTTACGCGGGTCGAGCCTGAGGTGACTAGTTCGCAGGCTAGAGAATGAGGCAGGCAGAGGTTGGGACAATGTTATTGGCCAGTAGATTTATCGGAACCTGATGCGTTTACGCGGGTTGCCGAGCCTGAGGCGACAAGATCGCGGACTAGAGATTTAGGCAGGTTGAGGTCAGTGAATATGAGATGTGGTAGGCTGAGAGTGCATGGGTATTATTACTTGATTGTGACTTGAGGTCATCGATGTTTGCCTGTCATCCTTACGTTGAGTTTATTGACTGGTGTCCTATATGCCTATGTGAGCCAGAGCCTAATTTTATTGGATATATGACTGCCTAAGTGGACGGTCGGCCTAATCTAGAGTTAGGACCCACCTTACTGAGATTTATATCTCACCCCAGTGGGGGTTTACATTTTTCAGGTTCCAGGCGAAGGAAGCACGAGCTTGCCAAGGATTGGCACTTGAAGAGATAGTTGATCAATTGCACTAGAATGGATTTGTCTTTTGATGATGTTTGGGTTTGTACTTTTAATTGGTGGAATACAAATTGAATCCATGGTAAAAGTGGTTAATGAGACTTTGTTGTTTATGTCCTAAGTCATCGGTATGTTATCGTATTTATATGATTGGAGGATGGCATCGCTTCTGCATGCTTTGATTAAAGGAGTTGTAAGCTATGGGCCGTTGGATCTGGAGCATTCTTAAATGAACGGCATGGACAGGGATATTCGCGTGCTCGTCGAGTTTGGGGCTTGACACAACCAGACTTGACCTTGCCATGGTTGCGCGAGGTCGTGCCTCACCAGCCCCAATCTTGTGAGGCTCGACCTCACCATCGTCCAGCCGGCCTCGCCCGGAGATGGCGAGGCACGGCCTCGCGTAGCCATGATGATGGTCCTCGAACCAGATGCTTGATGATGAAGGAGCAGTCGCGAGGGAGAGAAGGGAAGAAGACGACAAAGGCGAAGGAGGAGAGGCCAGGTGAGGTGGGATGAGACACCCTTCTCCTCCTTCATACAGCCATGGCAAGGTAAGGTGAAGCTTGGTCTTGTCTAGTTTGCCGATACTAGATGTCCAAGGATGAAGGAGCTTTCGCAAGGGAGAAATGGGAGGACGACTGTTGCCTTCAATCTCTCGAAGCAAGAAGAACAATGGGAGGAACGTTCGTTGTCTTCAATCTCTAGCGACAAGAAGAATAGTGGGAGGAAGAAGAATGGTAGAGGAAAAAAAAGAAAGAAAAAGAAAAGAAGAAAAAATGAAAAATATAATATAATAAATATAATAATAATAAATATTATTAAAATATTAAGTCGCCGGACAACTGGGGTCCATGTCAGCGTCGGCCGGGTAAAATTGATTGGATGGACTAAATTAACACAATTGCAAAAAGTTCAAAATTGAATCGGAAAAAAAAATTGAGACTGAATTGGCACAATATCAATAGGTTTAGGGCTTTTTTGGTAATTTTTCCCAACCATATCTGCTAGGTAGGGCCTCACCAAGGCTGGGTGAGGCCCCGCTTGCTGCTGGTGGGGGCTAAGCAGCACCAATACTGACACCAACACGCGGACACGACACAACACGATACGCCAACACGCCATTTCTCAAAAATAGAAAAATTTGACACGTCTTATATTAAATATATATTTTTATATATGATAAATTTTATAATTATTTTAATTAAATTAATGTGATTTAAAATTTTAAATTCATAAATAAATAATAAAAAGGCCTAAAATAAATTTACATTGAAAATATTAATTTGTTATTTGTTAATATCATCTTGAATTGACAATAGTCAAACAAATTTGGAGAGAGGAGGATAAAAAATCAAAGAAAGCTAGGAGCAAGCTTCGAGTCCCTCAAAAGTCAGATACTCTAAATCAATTTTAATCAAAGACTCTCTAGGCTCCAAAGCGGACCATCGCAGACGACTCTCCCTCTCCACCGTCACTGTTTATTCAGTCCTTTTCTCCCTCCCTTTTCTTTTCTGCTTTGTTTCCTCTCTTCATCTTCCTCGCACTCCCTATCTTCATCCCCCCAAAAGCAACCCGACAGCCTCCCTCAACATCGCCGCCCTCCTCCACCTTCCTGGAGCGCACCACCTTCACGGCTTCACCAACCTTCTTTCTGCCGCCATTGTCTCATATGATCTGAGAAACTGAGAGAGAAGAAAGGAAAAAGCGACGACGAGGGTCGCAGTTCTACGATATCTAGGTTCCAAAGTCCAAACTCCCCTTATTGAGTTTTTCTTCTTTTTTTAAGGCACTTCACGTGTCCGACATGCCGAACGCGCATGTTAGACGTGTGTCGACCGCATTGACCAAGTGTCGGAATTTCGATATGCGATGACCGCGTGTCGGACGCGTGTTGGACGCATGTCGGTGTCCGACATGCATCCGACACCGACACTCTCATCTAGGAGAAGTGTCGGTGCTACATAGGCTGTGGGGGTCGTGGGCCAACCTACACCCTCTCCGGTCTTTGTCGGCAATGGTGGGCCAGTGGCAGAGAGGGCTGTACAGCCCTCATGGCTTGAAAACCCTACCTTTTTTAAAATTTTCAATTTATTAAATTTTTGTTTACAGTTTTTTCTTTAATGTTTTAGTTTAAATGCACGTGGATAAGTTAATAATATAAAAAGGTCATATAAGATTTTCGACAAGTTATGTAGGCTTCAGATCACAGTTAGGACTCAAGTGTGTGATTTTTTTTATATATAAAAACAGTACTTTTAAGTGATCACTTAAAAGTTTTGCACTAAAATGAGTATTGTATATAAGTTTTGGCACTTATAATATACTCAATATAATAATACGCACAATAGACATTCGATATAATTAGAAGAGGATCACCTTTCTCATTGAATGTTGGTTTGCTTATGCCATTCATTTTTAATCTTTTCCAGATTTTATGGCTGCTGACGAGTAGGACGAGAACGAATTTGACGGGGGGGCTTATCGGGATTCGATTTTTGGCATAGTTTGAAATATCTATGGATGAATACGATGCACGGTTAGCTTTGTCAAGATATGATATGGATAATTACATCATGAGTACCATAATTTGTGTACAACGCTCGCTTGAGTGCCATAACTTTCGAAACGTCCACTTGAGTGTCACGTGGGAACAAAATTTTTCACTTGAGTGCTATGTCAACTTTTACAGCCTCCACGTCAGTTTTTCTGGCATGCCATGTCAGCTTTTCGACATTTCACGTCAACTTTTTCGGCATGTGGGTCAGTTTTTTCGGCGTTCACGTCAGCGATGGTACTCAAGTGAACGATTTTTGAAAGTTATGGCACTTCAGTGAACATTTTAAAAGTTATGACACTCAAGTGAACGCTGTACAAAATTATGGCACTAATAGTGTATTTATCCCGGTGATATATAGTGTAGTTTGGCTATTTGAGTTTTCTAATTTGCCCGTGAAATGTACATGCTCGTTATTTGTGAACTTAATGATTTTGTATCCTTCTAATTAGCTTTCCGTACTATCAATTATGTTTGTTTGTACGAGGCTGCGTCTTTCAAATAGGTGGGCGACCTTATCATTTTCCGTCTACGAGTTCGGATAAGGAGTGACGGAACTTTATACTGATAAGCCACCGTCGTAAGTCTCATTCTCCAAACATAATTTGAACGGCGACACTCGAGCTTATTAGTATTTTCATTTCGAATCATCAAGAGATCCATTATATATTCAAGTGTTAGCTCTAAATGATTTGAATTAACACATGATTTCACCATTATGGTGCGGTTGTTTGAGTGAAAGCATTTTTTAAAAATTAAATTTTCAGACTTTCACGTGTTTGTTCGCCAAAAATAATTTAGTCAGCTGAAAACACTTTTTGATCGATGGAAAATTCATGCTCGAATTTAGGAAAATGAATTCTTAAATCTAAAGAGGTGAAAATACTTTTGACAACGTTCATTTCAAAATTTTTTCTTGTAATATTTCATTATATATATTTATTTTATGATCCTATTTTATCTTTTTCTTTCTTACTCCACCGGTCGCTAGGCCTCAACGACGGCCGGCGACTGTCCACACGAGGTCGAGCCTTGCCATATTTGGTGAGCTCGATTTTGAACGCTTGAGCACTTTAGATCTTGGTGGAACTTGAGTTCGTTAGCTTCGGGGTGAGTTCAAGCCTTGCCCGGAGGTCGACAAGTTCGAGCTCGCCAAATCTCGGCGAGGCTCGTCTTCTTTTGGCCCGTCGCTGACCATCATCGAGACGTGATGATAAGCGAAGCAAGAAGGAAAAATGAAAATAAAAAAAAATTGAATTTTTAAAATCATTTTGTAAATGCGACCCAAACACTAGAAAGCATTTTGGGTTATATATCAGTAAACAACGGCAAATTCACCATTTAAAAAAAAATTCTCAAAAAGTGTTTTAATCCTACAGAAAAAATGTTCAATGTTTCATTATTTTTTTCAAATTTATCCGAGGTCCTTCAACACCACTAGAGAAATATTCCATAGATTCTTAATTGCCATGCTATAAACAGAGGAAGTCTAGTTTTGGATTGATTTGATATGATTTTGAAAGGTGTTATCATTTACATGAACAACGAAAGATAGCGGGATAAGTTTTTTTTTCAAAAAAAAAAAATCGTTAGAGATACATAACTTCAAGACAAAAATGCAAATCCCACAAATTAAGTAAAATAAGTAAATCTGAAAATTGAATCCACTTGCAGAAACTCGTCCATTATTGAAGAACAAACGAGATCACCGAATCACGAATCAATATCAATGATGAGCACACGCTGAAAAATCCCTCTGTAGTAGTTATGGTTTTGCCCAAAGGCGGTGTTCGCCTAGTTTTGGGTTTCCCAGCACCATCGCTGTATAAAGATCATAACAACATCAAAAAGTTGAAAGAATACAGAAAACACTTGTCTAGATCTATATCTTGATATGGATGCAAAAGTACCTAATTCTAGATCTAGCTCTAGACAGGGAGAGAAAAACTACAAAAGACATACTAGTTGATCACTTTAAAAAATGCCTATTGCTTAAAATAGCAGCAAAGGAGTCTTGAATACTTGCGAAGCGCTCGTCTATCTCGAATACACACCTAGAGCCCATCGCGACCTAAAAATTGAGCTAATGGATCATTAGATTAATCAAATGATTTAACTAATCTAACATAGAATCTCTCAAACCCTACCAATTCGCAACTTAAATTAATTGAAAATGATTTAGATTTGGAGTCGCCACTAATCATCATTTTTTGGTAGGTTGATTAAGAACGGAGAACCATTTTACTTCTACAAATATAGATTCGGGGACTTGATTACACTAGTCTGATTTAAACTAATGCCCTTTCGATACCAATTTCACGCAAAGGTATTTTAATAGACTTATGTGACTTGATTTTTTTTTGGGATTTTCTTTTTATTAAATGCAATGCTAGCGACTCAATTATATGACATGCGACATGCAATGACATAAAAGATGACATGACATAAATAAAGTAGCATAGATGAATTATATGGCATCATGACGTGGTAAATATGACGTGGCATAGATGAATGACATGGAAAATATGACATGACAAAATGCATGGACGACGTGGCAAGATGACATGGCATCTATGTGATATGCAAATGCGAATGATATTTTATTAATTTTTTTGGTATTTTTGGATTTTAATGGGATGCACAAATGACATACTATATGATGCATGAGCAGATTCTCGTTTTATTTATAAAAAAAAAATCGGCCATGATATATGCAAAGAAACACTATCCTAATCTAAGTGAGATATGATGAGATATGTATGAATATGATTTTCGCTCTTTCCTTTTTTATAAATTTCAGCCAGAATGATGGATATTTTGAAGATTTTGTTATCTTGACTTATTTGCTTAGAATTTGATGAGATTAGGAAACCTTATCTCCCTAAATCTTTAGAAAATTTTCGAAATATGACAAATCAGATCAAGACAACATATCAATCAACAATTATTCAAGAAAAGATCACAGCTGCGTGCACTTTCCAATTTTTTGCAAAATTTTCTTTATTCTGAATTTTAAAAAAAAAAGCCTTTCGGATATAGCAAATCGGACCTAAATGGTGAAAGGTCAAATGGACTAAATCCGAGATTTTTTGTAGAAAATTAGGTTTTGATGTCGTTCTTGAATTTCCAGAAAGTTCAATCTTTTATTTCAATCATAGCGCCAAAACAGTAGCTAGACCATTCGAAAATTCATCTTTTAATCCCAAAAAATTTCCGCAACAGTTAATGACACAAAAAAAGAAATATTTTCAACTAAAAGTAGCTTGCATATATGGCAGAAACAACGAGCAAAACGGCAACGAATCACTCGGCATAAACAATCGATTTGGTTCTCAAAGTGTATATATGTTACCTTAATCTGCAAAAGATGAAAACCGGGGAATTTGATGCGGAAGCTCTACGAAACAGCAAGGCAACAGAGATGGCAACGAGTAACGACAATGTCGTGGAAACGGTGGGGCAACGGCGTTAAGCAGAGGTGACATCAAAACGGTCGCAGTAGGAAGAGCGATAGCAATGGCAGCAGCGGTGGGCAGGAGCTGTGGTGCGCGACAGCAGTGAAGGCGATAGTAGCATCATGGACACAGGAGGCGGTGGTGTGGAAGGGATGGCGTGGAGGCAACGTGGAAGTGAGAAACGTGAGAGAGAGAATTAAGAGAAAGTCCATAAAATTGTGTTTTTTTTTTTGTCGTCCGAGGGAGAGTGAGAGAAAGAGTGTATATCAGAATTTTTTTTTTGGCTCCCCCCTCTTACCCTAAGTGCATGACATGTATATATAGGAAAGATTAGGGTTATGCTCCAAGATTCAATCCTAACCGTTGATTTTGAAGATTTTAGACGAGATATCAACAGTAGGATTGCAATTTCTGATTTTTTTAGGAATCCTATTGGGCTAGGATATCTCCAAAATTCGGCCACCATGGAGAAGACAAGGGTTTAGTAAAAAATTTCACTATTGATGGGCTCATTTGCGCGAATTTAAGGCCTAATTGGGCTTTAATTAATTAAATGGATAATTAATTGAAAGCCTTTCATTTAATGGACCAAATTGGATTTGAATTGAGCCTCATATAACCATGCAAAATTCGGCAATTCCATCTCTTCATGATCAAAAATTTTCAAATTGATCTTGGTCTCGTCGCCTGTTAAATTAAGCTTAATCAACTCGCCTTCACCTGCATGTTAATACACGACAGAAAAAATAAATATGCAATACATGAGAATTTCTTTTTTTTGGTGAGAATTTTGGCTAACCTCATTTTATGAATAAATAAATTTCTAAATTTTAAAATTTAGGCGTCAATAGCTGCCCCTCTTTAAGTGGAGACTCGCAAAGGTTTCAGTTAAAGACTAAAATTGAAACCTAAATTTCGTAAATATGAATGATGATGAAATTTTTTGGGGGAGTTTAAATCCTATTTTCTAATGCAAAAGGAAATGATGCATGACATGCAATGCCATAAATAACATGTGCTAAAACTTCTTCTATCCTACATCAAAGAAATCCGCAGATGGTGTGACATTCTGACTTTTCCTGTCATTTCAAGACTTAATACTGAGAAAGTATCTAACGATGTATTTCAATCGTATCTCGGTCGAATCTGATCAATCTCAAGTTGACTGACCAAAAGGGAGAGGCTAACGCGAGACAAGATACGTGGACCTAGGGATCGCAAATAGGAAATGGCACTTTGATCATAAGGATTGTTGATGGGATATTTAGAGCCATACAAAGGCCGATCTAAGAACGATTAAGGAATGCATTGCTAGCGTTATACGATTGAAGCGCGGGTGATGCAGCTTAACCAATGTATAATTTGCAAAATTTTCCTAAATCGAACAGTAACGATTGAGACCATCGGAACTAGTGATAGACCCTCACAATTACACGACAACCAAAATCGCCATGAATTGACGAGCCCTAATTATGATATGAATCACATGGTCGATACGCGTAATGTCTGCAAAAGTCGTCCGTCAGTTCGAGATAGGTTGGAACCACATCTGATAGAGAAATGATTTAGAAAAGAGTCTCGAAATTAGAAAATGGAAAATCAAAAATCCCAATATTATAATTGGATTGGCCGTCGCCTTATCGAAGAAAATTGGAATTAGAAAAACGACGTTCCGGACGTCGGGAGAAAAATTACCATTTTTCCCCTCGAGCCTTAACCTTGCCTTAATTATTGGACAAGGGCATTTTGGTCATTAACCACACCCCAAGGCTGCCTAAAATTGAAGAAATTGAGAGCCATTGGATGAACATTGATTGACACATGGATAAGTGTCAAAGGATTAGGCTATGATGTTGATTGAGTCACCTTTTAACATACTATTCAACCAAGTTGACTCTTGAAAATGTGCATATACCTCACTCACTCACTCTCTTGGCCAAACACCCCCTCATTCTGTCGATTTTCTTCTTCTTCTTCTTCTTCTTCTTCCTGCTGCCGAGAAGCTCCAGCCAATCGATTCTGCTGCCGCCGTTCTCTTGCTCCGACCGCCACCTCTGGCCACTGCTGGACCCTAGCCGACCATCAGCCCCTTCCTCATCCTCTTTCCGACATTCTCCAAGTGGAATCAAGCCATTTGACTAAGTGAGGACCTCCGGTTGGCCATTCTCCCAAAAGTCAACGAAAACCGTCGCGGCTGGAGGTAAGCCACTATTTAGGCTCCGTAGGACCCCGAATCCTTTAAATCTTTTGGTCAAATTTTGTAGGCATTTAGAGGACACATAGACTAAGCTGTGGTAACAAGTTTGGATGAATTTGATGGAGTTTTGACCCCAAATGAGTCTTGTGTTTAAAGGACAAAAACTGACCGTTGGAGGACCCGAAGGAACCGGCGCCGTTCAAGGACTTTCCGGTGTCGCCTTGGCTTCAAATTTTTGGTGAGGCTTCCCAACCCTTAGAACTACATATTAGCAAGTAGATTAGTGAATAAATTGAGGATTTAAGTTAGTTTAAGGGCTGAATAGTTGGGATATGCACAGAACCGAAAAGGCCTTGTTTCGGTTCTGTTCATACCGATTCTGTGGAAGGCTGTTGGTGTTGGAATTGAGTCTCAAATTCATCATTGAAACATGCTAGGATGTCGATGAACATGTCAATGAGGTTTATGTTTCACGGATTGGCGAATTGAGCAAGAAAAATTGACGAATTGGATGAATTTCCTTAGGTTGCGCAATTGACTTGTTCTTGGGCTATTTGAACCGAATCCTTGGAGTGCTTGGGAAGGGATTTTTGTTGAGTTAAGCTTGAGATAAGGAGTTTCTAAACCTTGGATAGGAAAGTTGGACTCGATTGGGTGAATTGAGTGCGAATTTGATTGGTTCTTGAAAAGTTATGACGTGATTGTCCAATGTACGTCCTAGAAATATATAGATGATTTGAATGCTTGACAATGCCTGTGTCATAAAATGATTGTTGCATTTGAATGTCGAATTTAATTGCCTCGCATGCCATTGATGTGTTGCTCGTGCATGAGTTTCAAATTGAGCATGTGATATGAATTGAAATGAGCATGTGGAATGTCTGAGGAATTGTGACACCATGAGGCATTGAGACGCGGGGTTGTGTGGATGGATACCCTAAGGCGCGGGGTTTTAATTGAATGGCACCATGAGGTGTACGAGACGTGGGGTTGTGATGGCCATGGTCTTGATGCGTTGAAACGCGGGACGAAGTTTGAGATGTGTCGACACAGGCCTGGAGTGAAATTGAAAATCTGATGCATGTACGCGGGTTTGTCAATGAGACGGTCTGAGGCGTATTTACGCGGACCGAGCCTGAGGCGTTCTAAACGCGGACGTGATAATAAGGAGGCATGGAAGGGTGGAAGGTGTAATCTGGCTTGGCAATGTGTGTTTAAATCTTGATGTTGTGTATGGTGCCATTGTGACATTCTGATTTTCCTGTCATTTTCAGACTCAGTAATGAGAATTTTATTTAGCGATGTATTTCAGTCGTATCTCGCTCGAATCTGATCAATCTCGAGTTGACTGACCAAAAAGGAAGGGCTAATGCGAGACAAGGTACATGGATCAAGGGAACTTGAATAGGAAATGACGCTTTGACCATAAGGATTGTTGAAGGGATATTTAAAGCCATAAAAGGCCGATCTAAGAACGATTAAGGAATGCATTGCTAGCGTTATACGATTGGAGCGCGGGTGATACCGCTTAACCAATGTATAATTTGCAAAAGTTTCCTAAATCGAACAGTGACGATCGAGGCCATCATAACTAGTAATCGACCCTCACGATTACATGACAACCAAAGTCACCATGAATTGACGAGCCCTAAATGTGATACGAATCACAGGGTCGATACGCGTAATGTCTGCAAAAGCCGCCCGTCAGTTCAGGATAGACTGGAACCACGTCTGATAGAGAAAACGATCAGAAACGAGTCTTGAAAATTGAAAAATAGAGAATCAAGAATTTCAACGTCAGATTTGGATTGGCCATCGCCTTATCGAAGAGTATTGGAATGAGAAAAACGACATTCCGGACGTCGGGAGTAAAATTACCATTTTGCCCCTCAAGACCTAGCCTTACTTATATAATTGGACAAGGGCATTTTGGTCTTTTAATCACCCCCAAGGCTGCCGAAAAAGAGAAAGAATTATGGCCATTGGATGAAACTTGAATGACACTTAGGATAAGTGTCAATAGATTAGCTAAAGAGTGGTCATGTCTACTTTTTCACAACTACCATTCAACCCTTTGACCTTGAGACTTGCATATAGCTCTCTCTCTCTCTCTCTCTCTCTCTCTCTCTCTCTCTCTCACCCCTCATTTGGCCGACCATCAACTCCTCCAAATCGAGAGTCTTCTTCTTCTTCTTCCCTTACTTGCCAGCTCGCTGCCCTGTTCCGACCGACTCACTGTTCCGGTCATAACTTTTTCTTCCGATAGTCGATTGAGGTAAAGCCATCGGCAATAGAAAGCTTATCATCTTTCCATTCTAACAAGGTATTATGAGTCCAAATCCACCTACCCGTTTATCCCGTAGAGCCGTTTGAAGGAGCAAAGGTCAGGCTGGTCAGTTTTGAATCCGAGAGCTCCCAACCGACCAGTCCGACCGCCTCACTATTTCGGCCATATCTTCTTCGTTCGATACCGGATCGAGGTAAAACCATCGCCAAATGAAAGCTTATTATCTTATCTTTCCATAGACATATTATAAGCTCAATTTAACTCTTTAGATCTTCTCGTAACTAGATTTGAGTGGACAAAGGTCAGGCGAGGTTAAATTCTGACCGGTTTTGGGGAAAGACCTGTTCCGGGGTCTTTCGGACTTCAAATTGCTCTAAATTTTGGGTGAGGTCTTCTACACTTATAGTATTAAAGTTGGATGAGCTGTGGTAAAAAGTTGGGATGAATTTGATAGAGTTTTGACCCCAAATGAGTCTTGTGTTTGAAGGGCTAGAACTGACCGGTGATAAGCTTGGAGGAACCGGCGCCATTCTTGGACCATTTGACGTCGCCTTGAGCTCAAATTTTCGGTGAGTCTTCCCAACCCTTAGAACTACATGTTAGCAAGTAGTTTAGTGAATAAATGGAGGATTTGAGGTAGTTTAGGGGCTGGTTATTTGAGGTTTACACAGAACCGAAAATCACCCAGTTCGATTATGTGTAAATCGGTTCTGTGGGGCCTGTTATTGGTTGGTTTTGAGTCTCAAATTCATCAATAAGACATGCTAGGATGTTGAGGAAAGTGTTAATGAGATTTGTGATCCATGGATTGGTGATTGGGCAAGAGAAAATTGACGATTTGATGGATTTTCATAGGTTGCACGGTGGATTTGATTTTGGGCTGCTATGATCGAATTATTGAGACTCTTGGAGGAGAATTTGTGGTATTAAGCTTGAGATAAGGGAACCCTAAACCTATGATAGGAAGATTGAACTCAATTGAGTGAGTCAAGTGATATTATGATTGATTGAGAGAGAGACCTCAATGAGATTATTCTTGTGTGCATCTTAAAATGATATAGAAGGCTCGAATGTGTGCCAATGCTTATGCTTGGATTGCTTGTCATGTCTGAGTGTCGCTTTGATTGTCTTGCATGCCATGAGTATTTGAATTGTGCTTCAGTTGCACATGGTATTATGTGTGTGATTTGAATGAGAATCATGGCATGAGTGTGACATGGTGAGACCCTGATGCGTAAGAGACGCGGGGTGGTATGATGGATACCCTGAGGTGCTGAGGCGCGGGGTTGGAGTTGTGTGGTACCCTGATGTACATGAGACGCGGGGTTGAGAAGGCCACGGTCCTGATACGTTGAAACGCGGGACAGAGTTGTGATGTGTCGACACTGGCCTGGAGTAACATTGAAACCTGATGCGTTTACGCGGGTTGTCAATGGCGGTCTAATGCGTTTACGCGGACCGAACCTGATGCGTTCTAAACGCGGGCATGAGAATGAGGCGGGTGTGAAAGGTGGAAGTGGTGGTGAGACATGGCGGAATGTGCATGATCTTAGTGATGTGTTGTGATGCCATGACTATCTGCCTGACATCTGCATGAGTGTTGTTATTTGAATGCCTTATATATTTATCTGCACGATATGCTGGTATTTATGGCTGTCTAAGTGGACTGTCGGCCTAACCTAGGGTTAGAATCCACCTTACTGAGATGCATATCTCACCCCGTTGGGGATTAACATTTTCTTCAGGTTCCAGGCGATGGAGCATCAGTAAGTTCAACGATTGGCATTCGTGGGAGTAATAAGTGAATGAGTACAAGATATTCTGTGAACTTAGGGATTGTATTCTATTTTGTAAGTGTAAAATGGAACCACTACTATTTGTCCCTAGTCAATTGTTTTGTTGAGTTGAGAGTAGATGACTGAAGCTTCCGCTTATAATTGGATTATGAGTATTGTGGGCTGAAAGATCCTGAAAGACTTTCATAAAGGACGACTTGGTAGGATGTTCGCGTGCTCGCCGGGTTCGGGGCGTGACAGCCATGATTGCATGCTTGACTCTTGTTTTACTCGCATGGTATTCAATGATGGTTGATTGTCTCCTGTGATAGCATGTGCATTTTGTCCTTGACTGCATTCGCCTGAGTGTACGGTCAGCCTAACCTAGGGTTAGGATCTACCTTACTGAGATGTAAATCTCACCCCATTGTGGGACCCTATTTTTCAGATCCTAGGCAGTGAAAATGTGGCCAATCAGATTTGGTGATCCGAAAGAGATGTCAAAATATTTTGATGAGTTCCCAGACGAACAGGGAACCGTGTACGTTAGGAAATGCACCATAGTTTGGGTCGATGAGGGTGGCAGCAGCTGGAAGCCTCATAGATACGAGGCCTGGTTTAGAAAGGTAGGGAATGTTTTCACGGGGCCACTGAAACCTACTGAGGTACCCCGTGGAGTGATCCCTAGCTGGTGTCATCCCGCTCGAGATTCGGTCGAGGCCGAGGGATTAGTGGCTAACTCGAGGAACGTTCCTGAGAGGACCCCGACTTTAGAGGACACCGATGAGGTCATCGAGATTAAGGTTACCGAGGATGACCTGATGGAGCGGTCAGCTGATGAGACACTCGAGGACACTGTGAAGGTTTGCTCTGAGACACTCTTGGAGTACGAGCCATCTGAGGATTCCGAGGGTACTGACGACTCCAGCAACTCGACTTAGGAGTTTCTATTTCTGGTCTGATATTTTGATGGTGACCTCGATGCTTGTTTCTCTTGGGAGATGTGATGAACCTCTTTTGCATTGGTCCTATCACCCCTATTGACCAGCATGTTTAGCTTGCCCGTGCTCTTGTACGAATATGGATGGAGTCTATGTATTTGTTGGTATTCACGCTACCCCCAGTCCTTTTTTATTATTGTACAAAGGAGTTGTTTATTATTGCTTCCGCTTGTTATGAATATGGTTCATCTCTCGACTTATGTGAATCTTGGGACCTCGAGAGAGAGTTTGTGCTTGTAGGGAGTCGCGAGCTCGTGCCTGGAGCGCAGGCGTAACATCTCCGTTTGCTTGGTATCAGAGCAAGGTCAGCTTGATCCAAGTTGATTGAGGATTGGAGTGATAAGGAGGATTAAATTGGGACAAGGACGGGTAACGAGACCTTAGGAGACTTACTAGAATAAGGCACGAGATGCATTGCATATGACTTGGCGAATGTGAATGGCATTTGGTCTTGATAAGGTTGTGGTGATCTTTGAGGATGAAGTTTCATGTTTAGCGCTGAAAGTCATTTTGGATTTTGGGCCTGTTGAGTAAATGAGCATGACTAATTTTGGTGAACCATTAAAGTAGACGGAATGGAGTGATAGCCATGGACTGTTTAATGAAGTGTCTGTGGAATTTGTTGGGTAGAAAGTTGCTGTATTGTGACTGTTTCTATTAAGGCATAGTTTGGTAGCTCTGGACTTGATTGGAGGAATGAGTTACTGACTCCTTGGTGAAATTGTGGTGGTCCAAGCTCTGTAAAAGCATACAAGGATGAGTAACCCGCCTAGAAGACTTGGAAGGCCCAAGAGCGGAGCCTCTAGTTCGAGGCCACCTGTAGCAAAAGACCTGAGAATGGATGGAGTACTGAGGACGCTCGAAAGAATTGGCGACCTCATCGATAGGCAAATCCAGGATAGGGACGTTGCCATAGCCCAAACGATAGGAGCCGCAATAGCTGCCGTCAGCGCCAATAACGGCAATAACGAGGGCAATGGAAACAATAGCGATCACGACCAGGGCAATGAGGCAGTGAATGCCCAAGAAGAAATTATTGTGGCCAGGCAGATGGGCCAACTGGTCGAGCAATTTATCAAGCTAAAGCCGACCCAGCTTGATGAGACTGGAGACCCCGAACTAGCACCGAGATGGATCGAGAAACTAGAGAAGGCCTTTGGAGTCTTGAGATGCACGGACGAGGAAAAAGTGCTATTGGCGGTGTACCAGCTGGAAGGTACCGCAAATGATTAGTGGGCTGTCACCAAGAATGGAGACTTTCCAGAAGAAACGGCCTTGACTTAGAATGCCTTTACTACGGCATTCAATTACAAGTATTTCTCGGAGACAGCCCGGGAAAAGAAGCAAGTTGAGTTCTTACGGCTGTGTTGGAATCAGCTGACCGTAGACCAGTATGAGGCTGAATTCTTAGACTGTCAAGGTACACGCCCCGATCAGTAGAGGATCCCTTCGAGAAGGCGCGAAGATTTTGAGATGAACTGAGGCTTGAGCTTTGCAGCAAGATGATAGCCCTAAACTTGAGGACCTACAAGGAAATCTATGAATGGGGACAAATGATTGAGAGGGACCTAAAGGAAAGAAATGCCGCATCTGGATCGCAGTTTAATTCATTCAGAGATAACCGCTAGGCCAACAAAAGACCTATGGCTGGCAACAGACGCTTCGTCCCTCCCGTAAGGAAGAATATTGTGAAGCCGCCGAATCCAATGAATTGGAATTGTCGCCTCTGCGGCAGGAGGCATGGTAATGGACCATGGCCGGCAAGAACTGGAGCATGCTTTAAGTGTGATCAAATGGGCCATCAGATGAGGATTTGCCCGAACCAAGCTCTAGCGAATAGACCTCAAGGGCAACGACCACAGGCTGAACCGTCGGTTGCCACTCCCCAAATTGATCAGAACCGACTACCAGCTCAGGAAAGAGTTTATGTAGTAGCCCACAGGGAGGCAGAAGAAATGCCAAGCGTGGTCACAAGTACGGTTTATTTGTATGACCAAGCTGCATATGCTTTGTTTGATCCTAGCGCAACACACTCGTTTGTATCTGCTCGGTTTGCTGATTTGGTTGATATGAAGTTAGAACCGTTGAGTGTGATTCTGCATGTTGCCACCCCGTTGAAAGATAACGTGCTAGTTTCGTTGGGCTGTGTGGATTATAAAATTGTAATTGGAGGTAGTAAGGAGAGTATCGATTTAGCGGTATTGCCCATGTATGACTTCGATGTGATCATAGGAATGGACTGGTTGGGTAAATAGGAGGCAGTAGTGGATTGTGGTCATAAGATAATTTGTTTCTATCCAGAAGGTCGCCCTAGTTTCGAATTTGTGGGAAGTCAAGGAGGAACCTTGATTCTTTTAGTCTCGTCTCTCGAAGTGACGAAGTTGTTGACTAAAGGATGTCAGGCGTACTGGGTCGTAGTTATGGACACGACTGTCGAGGAGCCCAAACTAGAAAGCATCCCGGTAGTGCGTGAGTTTCCTGACATATTTCCTCAAGAGTTGCCAAGATTGCCACCAGAGCGAGAGATATAATTTGTGAACAAGTTAGCTCCTGGAACGGAGCCGATCTCGAAGGCACCCTATAGGATGTCCTTATCCGAATTGAAGGAGTTAAAGGTGCAAATACAGGAATTACTGGACAAAGAATTTATTCGACCAAGTGCTTCACCATGGGGAGCGCCGGTGTTGTTTGTAAGGAAAAAAGATGGATCCTTGAGTCTATGCATCGACTATAGGCAATTGAATCAAGTGACAGTGAAGAATAAGTACCCACTGCCAAGAATTGATGACTTATTTGATCAATTGCAAGAAGCTGCAGTATTCTCTAAGATTGACCTGAGAACCGGGTATCATCAGCTGAGAATTAAGAAGGAAGACATACCAAGACTGCTTTTAGGACAAGGTATGGTCATTACGAATTCACTGTGATGCTTTTTGGATTGACCAATGCTCCAGCCGCATTTATGGATTTGATGCATCGGGTGTTCAAAGAATTCTTGGATAGATTTTAATAGTCTTTATCGACGATATCCTAATTTACTCAAGGAGTAACAAAGAACACGAAGAGCATATGAGGATTATTTTGCAGACCCTGAAGGAACACTCGCTCTACGCGTTTAGCAAATGCGAGTTCTGGCTAAATAGAGCGGCATTTCTTGCCCATGTTGTGTCTGGAGAAGGAATTGCGGTAGATCCTGCGAAGATCGAAGCTGTAACGAATTGGCCTAGGCCTACTACGGTCACGAAAGTCCGAAGTTTCTTAGAATTGATAGGATATTACCGACATTTCGTGGAGAAGTTTTCATCTATAGCTGTGCCACTGACGAGATTGACTAAGAAAGAAACGAGGTTCAAATGGACGGATAAGTGTGAAAGGAGTTTCCAATAGCTCAAACATAGATTGACGACCGCACCGGTATTGACGATTCCATCAGGACCTAGAGGTTATAAGATATATAGCGATGCTTCGTTGAAGGGACTAGGCTATGTGCTAATGCAACATGGAAGAGTGGTTGGCTACGCGTCTTGATAACTGAGACCGCACGAGATGAATTATCCGACTCACGATTTGGAATTAGCAGCGATCATCTTTGCTTTGAAGATCTGGAGACACTATTTGTGTGGCAAGAAGTTCTAGATTTACACTGTCCGCCAGAGCCTGAAGTATCTGTTTTCCCAGAATGAAATGAATATGAGGCAGCGACGATGGATGAAGCTGCTTAAAGACTACGATTGCGACATATTATATCACCTTGGGAAGGCAAATAGAGTAGCGGATGCGCTTAGTCAGAAATCGAGCATTGCCTGTCTACTGGTAAAAGGGTGGTCGTTATTTGAGAACTTGAGAGATTGTGAATTCAAATTAGAAGTCTGTCAGCTATCTAGTTTGATAGCCATACTGAGAATAGAACCTAAGATCCAGGAAAGGATAAAAGCCTTACAGTTTATGGACCCAGACATTTAGAAAATCCTGGAGATGGACGCGACAAAAAGGAAACTAGAATTCCAAATATTAGAGGATGGAATCTTGAAATTCCGAGGACGTTTATGCATGCCAAAAGACGAAGAACTCAGGGAAAGGATTTTATTACAAGCTCATAGGAGCAATTATAGTATCCACCCAGGAAACACAAAGATGTATTAGAACTTGTGTCAACATTATTGGTGGAACGGGATGAAAGTGGATGTGGCAAAGTATGTGGCAAAGTGCTTGACATGCCAGCAGGTGAAGGCCTAACACTGTAAGCCTGATGGATTATTACAACCACTAGAAATTCCTGAATGAAAGTGGAAGCATGTAACAATGGATTTTGTGATGGGACTACCAAGGAGCCAAAGAGACCATAATTCTATTTGGGTAGTTATGAATAGGTTGACCAAGTCCGCACATTTCATTCTTGTGCGAAAAGATTTCGTGATGGATAGATATGGCGAGTTGTACATGCGACAGATAGTGAGACTACATGGAGTACCCGTGACGATCACATCAGACAGAGACCCCAAGTTCACAGCAAACTTCTGGAAAAGTCTTCAAGATGCCATGGGAACTTGACTGCAATTTAGCATGGCGTACCATCCACAAACGGACGGACAATCGGAGAGGACGATTCAGACGCTCGAGGATATATTACGAGCGTGTGTGATAGACTTCAAAGGTGGATGGGAGGATCAACTGCATTTGGTGGAGTTTGCATATAATAACAGCTATCAGCAAAGCATTCAAATGGCACCGTTTGAAGCGCTTTACGGAAGAGCTTGCAGAACCCCGATTCGCTCGAACAAAGTTGGAGAAAGAAGCATTACAGGTCCAGAGTTAATAGAGCAATCGGTAGAAGCAGTGAAGATAATTTAGGATAGACTGAAGACAGCATCAAGTCGTCAGAAGAGTTATGCGGATAAGCAGCATAAGCCTTTGGAGTTTCAAGTATGCGACCATGTTTTCCTTAAGGTGTCGCCGATGAGAGGATTATCTCGATTTGGAAAGAAAGGAAAATTGAGTCTAAGGTACGTAGGTCCATTTGAGATTCTAGAGCGGATTGGGACCTTAGCCTATAGACTTGCCTTACCGCTTAATCTATCCCAAGTGCACAACGTCTTTCATGTGTCCATGCTACGGAAGTACGAACCGGACCCGACGCATGTGCTGGACTACGAGGTTATAGAAGTGGATGACAGAGTATCCTACGTGGAGAAGCCAATTAGGATCGAAGACCGCAAGGAGCAAATTTTGAAAAATAAAATGATTTCATTGGTCAAAGTTATTTGAGAGCACCATGGAACCGAAGGCGCTACATGGAAAAGCGAGGAAATGATGAGGCGTCAATAACCCCATTTGTTTGAGTAACGGGTTTATTGTAAATTTCGAGGACGAAATTTTTGTAAGGGGGAAGAGTTGTGACATTCTGATTTTTCCTGTCATTTCAAGACTCATTAATGAGAGAGTATTTAACGATGTATTTCAGTCGTATCTCGCTCGAATCTGATCAATCTCGAGTTAACTGACCAAAAGAGAGAGGCTAACGCGAGACAAGGTACGTGGACCTAGGGAACTCGAATAGAAAATGACACTTTGACCATAAGGATTGTCGAGGGGATATTTAGAGCCATACAAAGACCGATCTAAGAACGATTAAGGAATGAATTGCTAGCGTTATACGATCGGACCACGGGTGATGCCGCTTAACCAATGTATAATTTGTAAAATTTTCTTAAATCAAACAGTGACGATTGAGGCCGTCGGAACTAATGATAGACCCTCACAATTACATGACAACCAAAGTCACCATGAATTGACGAGCCCTAATTGTGATATGAATCACATGGTCGATACGCGTAATGTCTGCAAAAGCCATCCGTCAGTTCGAGATAGGCTGGAACCACGTCTGATAGAGAAATGATTCAGAGTAGAGTCTCGAAATTAGAAAATGGAGAATCAAGAATCCCAACATTATAATTGGATTGACAGTCGCCTTATTGAAGAAAATTGAAATTAGAAAAACGACGTTCCGGATGTCGGGGGTAAAATTACTATTTTGCCCCTCAAGCCTTAGCCTTGCCTTAATTATTGGACAAGGGCATTTTGGTCATTAATCACATCCCAAGGCTGCCGAAAATTGAAGAAATTGAGAGCCATTGCATAAACATTGATTGACACATGGACAAGTGTCAAAGGATTAGGCTATGATGTTGATTGAGTCACCTTTTAACCTACCATTCAACCAAGTTAACTCTTGAAAATGTGCATATACCTCACTCACTCTCTTTCTTGGCTGAACACCCCCTCACTCTGCCGGTTTTCTTCTTCTTCTTCTTCTTCTTCTTCCTGTTGCCGAGAAGCTCCAGCCGACCGATTCTGCCGCCGCCGTTTGCTCGCTCTGATGGCTACCTCCAGCCACCGCCTGGGCCCTAGCCGACCACCAGCCCCTTCCACATCCTCTTGCCTACATTCTCCAAGTGGAATCAAGCCATTTGAGTCAGTGAGGACCTCCGGCCGGCCATTCTCCCGGAAGTCGACGAAAACCGTTGCAGTTGGAGGTAAGCCACTATTTAGGCTCCTTAGGACCCCGAATCCTTTGAATATTTCGGTCAAATTTTGTGGATATTTAGAGGACACATAGACTGAGCTGTGGTAAAAATTTTGGATGAATTTAATGGAGTTTGAACCCCAAATGGGTCTTGTATTTGAAGGACAAAAACTGACCGTTGGAGGACCCGAAGGAACCGGCACCGTTCAAGGACTTTCCGGCGTCGCCTAGACTTCAAATTTTCGGTGAGGCTTCCTAACCCTTAGAACTACATGTTAGCAAGTAGATTAGTGAATAAATTAAGGATTTAAGTTAGTTTAAGGGCTGAATAGTTGGGAGATGCAGAGAACCGAAAATGCCATATTTTGGTTCTGTGCATACTGATTCTGTGGAAGGCTGTTGGTGTTGGAATTGAGTCTCAAATTCATCATTGAGACTTGCTAGGATGTCGATGAACATGTCAATGAGGTTTATGTTTCACGGATTGGCAAATTAAGCAAGAAAACTTGACGAATTGGATGAATTTCCTTAGGTTGCGCAATTGACTTGTTCTTGGGCTATTTGGACCGAATCCTTGGAGTGCTTGGGACGGGATTTTTGTTGAGTTAAGCTTGAGGTAAGGAGTTTCTAAACCTTGGATAGGAAGTTTGGACTCGATTGGGCGAATTGAGTGCGAATTTGATTGGTTCTTGGACGGTTATGACATGATTGTCCAATGTACGTCCTAGAAAGATATAGATGACTTGAATGCTTAACAATGCCTGTGTCATAAAATGATTGTTGCATTTGAATGTGAATTTAATTGCCTCGCATGCCATTGATGTGTTGCTCGTGCATGAGTTTCAAATTGAGCATGTGATATGAATTGAAATGAGCATGTGGCATGTCTGAGGAATTGTGACACCATGAGGCGTTGAGACGCGGGGTTGTGATGGCCATGGTCTTGATGCGTTGAAACGCAGGACGAAGTTTAAGATGTGTCGATACAGGCTTGGAGTGAAATTAAAAACCTGATGCGTTTACGCGGGTTTGTCAATAAGATGGTCTAAAGAGTATTTACACGGACCGAGTCTGAGGCGTTTTAAACTCGAGCATGATAATGAGGAGGCATGGAAGGATGGAAGGTGTAATCTGGCTTGGCAATGTGTGTTTAAATCTTGATGTTGTGTATGGTGCCATGATTGCATGCTTGACTCTTGTTTTATCCGCATGGTATTTAATGACGGTTGATTGTCTCCTGTGATAGCATGTGCATTTTGTCCTTGACTACATTCGCCTGAGTTTACGATCAGCCTAACCTAGGGTTAGGACCTACCTTACTAAGATGTAAATCTCACCCCGTTGTGGGACCCTATTTTTCAGATCCTAGGCCGTGAGAATGTGGTCAATCAGATTTGGTGACCCGAAAGAGATGTCAGTATATTTTGATGAGTTCCTGGACGGATAGGGAACTTTGTACGTTAGGAAATGCACCGTAGTTTGGGTCGATGAGGGTGGCAGCAGCTAGAAGCCTCATAGGTAAGAGGCTTGGTTTAGAAAGGTAGGGGATGTTTTCACGGGGCCACTAAAGCCCACTGAGGTGCCCCGTGGGGTGATCCCTAGCTGGTGTCATCCCGCTCGGGATTCGATGGAGGCTGAGGGGTCAGTGGCTGGCTCGAGGAATGTTCCTGGGAGAACCCCGACTTTGGAGGAAACCGATGAGGCCATCAAGATTGAGGCTACCGAGGATGGCCAGGTGGAGCCGTCAGCCGACGAGATACTCGAGGACACCGTGGAGGTTTGCTCTGAGACACTCTCGGAGTACGAGCCATTTGAGGATTCCGAGGGTACTGACGACTCCAGTAGCTCGACTTAGGAGTTTCTATTTCTGGTCTGATATTTTGATGGTGACCTCGATGCCTATTTCTCTTGGGAGATGTGATGAACCTCTTTTGTATTGCCCCTGTCACCCCTGCTGACCAGCATGTTTAGCTTGCCCGTGCTCTTGTACGAACATGGATGGAGTCTATGTATCTATTGGTATTCACGTTACCCCAGTCCTTTTTTATTATTGTACGGAGGAGTTGTTTATTATCGCTTCCGCTTGCTATGAATATGGTTCATCTCTCGACCTATGTGAATCTTGGGACCTCCAGAAAGAGTTTGTGCTTGTAGGGAGTCGCGCGCTTGTGCCTGGGGCGCGGGGCGTGACACATAGATTGCCTATGAAAATTCTTCTTTTACCAAATACGTCATAAGCTAATGATTCCAATAATCTCCAAACGTCTAGTGGATGCCAGGATGCTAAAGTACTGGCCCATCTATTGCTAAAATGTTTTCTTCTAATGCGAAATGACGCGAGATCTATGTAGAGTTTGAAAATGTGATCGAGTTATGGTTCGAGCTGGCCATTTGTTTTTCCAAAATCACAAGAGCACATACATTGTGAATTGGAAGAAAAACCAAGATCACATGTGGATCCTAGGTTTTGGGGGCCTTATCCTTTACCAGAGGTTTCCATCCGATGTCGGACAACACAAGATATGTGTAGGGTTGAAATGCGCTTCAAGTTCACAAGAGCTACGTCGTTGTGTGCTAAAGAAGTAGAATCAAGATTACAAGAGCAACGTCATTGTAAAAGGACCAAAATCATACGAGCTACATCGTTACGATTTGGTAAAATAGAATCAAGAATATAAGAGCTACGTCATTATGATTTGGTTAAAATGATACCAAAGCCATAAGAGCTACGTCTTTATAGCTCGGTAAAAGAGATCGATACCACAAGAGGTACATCGTTGTGGGGATCAAAATCATAAGAGCTACGTCGTTATGATTTGATAAGGATCAAAACCATAAGAGCTACGTCATTATGATTTGACGAAAGAACCAAAATCATAAGAGCTACATCGTTATGATTTGATAAGGGTCAAAACCATAAGAGTTACACCGTTATGATTCGACGAAAGATTGAGATTGCAAGTGCATATGTCATTGCGAATCGACAAAGGTAAAGATCATGGGTGCATATTTCGTCATAAAACAATACCATCGAGGTTGTATAGAAAAATTATACGCAATGTACCATTGAATCGAATAAATAAGCATAAAAAGGATGTGTCGCCTGAATTGAATCATCGCAAGCACGAAAGATCAAAATGACAAGCAACTTTGTCAATTTGAGAAGGGTTCAGAAAAATTACCTGGATTTTCTGAGCAATAAGTAATGGTTAAGTTGATTACATCATACCTGTCCATTCTCTTGAAAAATGATGATATGCATAAAACTGATGTAAATGCAACATCATAAGTTAGAAAAATTTGCGAGCTTTTGCTTGCATTATAAAGCTTCACTGGAGAATTTGTTAATAAGGAAGTCTGTATGTCCCTTCTGAGGCTTTGGAAGACTACTTGGCCAACCTTTGCCAGTAAGGTTCATCGATTTAATGACCTTTGAATGAATTTCTAGATCTCGAGAGGTGACTTGAAAATCGAGAATGTGCTACCCGCCAGACAATGTCAGAGGTAGAAAGCATACATGCCGAAACATGTTCAATAATTTGATGCAAAGCTATACTGTTGAGTTTGTAAATGAAATAATGACTCATAACATGGTTCATGCACAATCATTTTGCCAAGTTTGCATTTCCAATTCTATTCAGGAAAGTAATCATATCATGAATACTTCGAATGTAATCTAAATGGAGGACTTCTGTTTGAAATGGCTTTCTCTTACTCTCGAGAAAAGCTGTTTATCCTGAGGTGACTTGAAAATCGAGAATGTGCTACCTGCCAGACAATATCAGAGGTAGAAAGCATACATGCTGAAACATGTTCAATAATTTGATGCAAAGCTATACTGTTGAGTTTGTAAATGAAATAATGACTCATAACATGGTTCATGCACAATCATTTTACCAAGTTTGCATTTCCAATTCTGTTCAGGAAAGTTATCATATCATGAATACTTCGAATGTCATCTGAATGGAGGACTTCAGTTTGAAATGGCTTTCTCTTACTCTTAAGAAAAGCCGTTTATCCTGCCTGCAGGCTTTAAGAGAAATCACTCAAACTTACTCTCATCGCATTCAACAAGGGTCTTAGTAATCTCGCAATTGGTACGATCGAGCCGATCTTGAGGTCTTGATTAGGATTGTAATGGGAGCTCGGTAAAAGGTTTTCAAATGGGACTTCAATCGAATCAAGGCTATTCAAATGAATTTCTTCATCATCTGCTTCAGGTTTAGAAGTCAAGAACCCTGCAAAAATGAGAGAGAAACAATCTTGCTCGAACTTCTTTGAACGATGCTTAAAATCATTCGACTCTATATTAACTCAAATGCCCTAATCAGAAGAGACTTTGAAGGGTTATAACGTAGGTTAGGATAAAGGACTGAGGAACGATGTCGTGACCCGGATCTTTATGGACTCCCTTCCAAGATCATAGCAGGTTAATGGGCCGTCTCGTCTGGTCGGACGCGAGCCTCTCTCAAGGCCCGTTACCCAAGTCGCAACGGCAATATACGTGGTCAACCTTTGGTGTGGTCTAGTGTGACATTCTGATTTCCAGTCAATTTCAGACTCATTAATGAGAAGTTTATATATATCAAACGATGAGTTTTAGTCATATTTCGCTCAAATCTGATCAATTTGAGTAGGCTGACCAAAAGGGAAAGGCTAACGCGAGACGAGGTACGTGGACCTAAGCGACTCGGATAGGAAATGGCGCTTTGACCATAAGGATTGTCGAGGGGAGATTTAGAATCACCAAGAGGTCGATCTAAGAACAATTAAGGATTGCCTTGCGAGTGTTATACGATTAGAGCGCGGGTGATGCCGCTTAACCAACGTATGATTTGCAAAATTTTCCTAAATCGGACGGTGACGATCGCGACCATAGGGACTAGCGATAAACTCTCGTAATTATATGACAACCAAAGCTGCCATGAATTGATGAGCCCTAAACGTGATATGAATCACGGGGTCGATATGCGTAATGTCTGCAAAAGCTGCCCGTCGGTTCGGGATAGGCTGGAACCACGTCTTATAGAGGAAAAATCATCAGAAATGAGTCTCGAAAGATTTGAAATGGAAAATCAAGAATTCCACCGTTGTTCGGATTGGCCGTCGCCCTATCGAAGAATTCTGGAACGAAAAAACGACGTTCTGAACGTCGGGGGTAAAATGACCATTTTGCCCCTCAAGCTTAGAACCTTATCCATGCAAAGGAAGAAGGGAAAATTGGTCCATACACACTCCCAAGGCTGCCGAAATTCAAGGGTGGAGAATGGCCATTGGATCATCTTGGAAAAGGCAAATGCCAAGTGTTACAAGATCATAAGGTATGGTCGTGTAAACCTTTTCCTCACCTAACTTTCAACTCCTTGACCAAGCTTTGGGATATAGCAATTCTCTCTCTCTCTCCTCACACCATTCGGCCGAACACCCCAAGAGAACCATCGAGTATCCTTCTTCTTCTTTCCTCTTCATCCTGTCACCGGCGACTAGAATTACCGCCATTGTTCGGCGCCATCGCCGACCACCTTCGGCCACCATTCGATCGCCGACCGACCACATCAACGAAGCCCCACATCTTGCCGACATCCTCAAATAAGAATCAAGTCATTTGGAGCACCGAGGAGCCCCGGCCAAGGATTCTCCCAAGAGCCGACAGAATCGGAGCCAATCTGAGGTAGGTCCGATTCCTAGTCCTTTTGATGGCCGAAATCTTGGAATTTTGGAGCCAAATTTTGTGGAGATCTAGTAGAGACGTGTAGGAATTTGTGGTAAAAATTGAGGCTCAATTTGATAAAGTTTTGACCATGAACCGGCCTTGTAAATTTGACACAGAATCTACCGATAAACTGACCTTGGACGATCCGGCGAGTTTCGATGAGTTTCCGGCGGCCATTTGACTTCAAACCTTCTGTAAGCCTCCCAAACCCTTAGGTAGACATGTTAAGAGGTAGGATAGTGTTTAAATGTTAGATTTGGAGTAGATTTAGAAACGATTGGACCCGGCTTGCACAGAACCGAGTGGGACCCGATTTGCACGAGCACGCGACTCCCTGCAAGCAATTCCACATAATTTCTCGTGGTCCCAAGATCCACAATCTAAGCCGACAGATATAGTAAATATACCAAGCATGTGGAAGCGGTAATAAAACAACTCCTCCGTACAAATATAAGGTAAGTGGGACCTGGATAGTGTGACATTTTGATTTTCAGTCAATTTCAGACTCATTAATGAGAAATGAATCTAGAGATGTATTTCAGTCATGTCTCGCTCGAATCTGATCAATTCGAGTAGACTGACCAAAAGGGAAAGGCTAACGCGAGACATGGTACGTGGACCTATGGAATTCGGATAAGAAATGGCGATTTGACCATAAAGATTGTCGAGGAGATATTTAGAGCCACAAAAGGCTGATCCAAGAACGATTAGGGAATGCCTTGCGAGTGTCATACGATTGGAGCACGGGTGATGCCGCTTAACCAACGTATGATTTGCAAATTTTTTCCTAAATCAGATAGTGAAGATCGAGACCATAGGAACTAGTGATAGACCCTCACAATTACATGATAACTAAAGCCGCCACGAATTGACAAGCCCTAAATGTGATGAGAATCATAGGGTCGATACGCGTAAAATTCGCAAAAGCCGCCCGTCGGTTCGAGATAAACTAGAACCACGTCTAATAGAGAAAACCATCAAAAACGAGTCTTGAAAATTTTGAAATGGATATTCAAGAATTTCAACATTATTCAGATTGGTTGTCGCCCTATCGAAGAATTTTGGAGCGAGAAAAACGACGTTTTGAACGTCGGGGGTAAAATTACCCTTTTGCCCCTCAAGCTTAAAGCCTTGCCCATGCATTTGAAGAAGGGCATTTTGGACTTTATACACCCCCAAGAGCTGCCGAAAAAGAGGATGAATGGTGGCCATTGGATTGAATTGGAATGACAAGTGGGACAAGTGTCAAGAGATGGCTTAAAGAGTGGTCATGTCCACTATTGGCCACCTACCATTCAAGCCTTTGACTTGAGTCTTGAATATAAGCCTTTTTCACTCACTCTCTCCTCACTTGTTCGGCCATAGCACTCCACCATCACCGAGCACTCTTCTTCTTCTTCTTCTCTTCTGCCCGTCGCCGACCAGTTCTAGAGCCGCCCTTCGCCGCCCTTCGACGTCACCTTTCGGCCACCACTTGGACGTTGGCTAGCCATACCAACCTAGCTCTACGTCTTGTCGACCTCCTCTAAGTGGAAGCACGGCATTTGGACCACCGAGGAGCTCCGGCTAAGAGTTTTCCCGGAAGCCGACAGAATCGAGCTCAACCTTAGGTAGGTGAGGTTTCTGACCATTTTGGAGGCGGAAATGTTGGAATTTTGAGGTCAAATTTTATGAAGGTTTAGAGGACATCTGTATGAATCTGTGATAAAAAGTTGAGAGTGATTTGGTGAAGTTTTGACCTTAAACGGGTCTTGTAAACTTGGACAGAAAACTGCCGAAAAACTGACCTTGGAGATCCGGCGACTTTCAACGGGATTCCGGTGACCATTCGACCTCAAATTCACGGTGAGCCTCATAAACCCTTAGATAGACATGTTAAAAGGTAGGATAGTGAGTAGATGATAGAATTGAAGTTAATTTAGGACCGATGGTGCACGGCTTGCACAGAACTGAGAAGAACCGGTTTGGTTCTGTGCAAGACCGGTTCTGTTGGGAGTAAGAACAGATGATTTTGAGTCCCAAATTGATGTTTAAGACATGTTAAGATGATGAGAGTTGTGTTATGAAGGATTATGATTCATGGATTGAGAAATTGGACAAGAAAATTGATGAATTGGTTGAATATTCTAGGTTGCGCGGTGAATTGAACCTTTGAATTGTTTGGCCGAGACTTTGAGGCACTTGCAAGAAGAAATTTGTGTTATCAAATGCAAGGTAAGGGAATCCTAAACTTAGGATAGAAAGATTGGACTCAATTGGGTGAGTCGAGGATTAATTTGATCGATTTATGAGAATCTTCCAAAGGGATAGCTCTTAATATATCCTAAGTGGTTATAGGAGATCTATGTGTGACATTGCTTGTGTTTAAATCATATGCCATGTCGAATGTCATTGATTGTCCTACATGCCATGAGTATTCAAATTGTGCATGACTTGCGCCTGTTGTTTTATCGGTGAATTGAATTGAGAAGCATGGCATGAACATGACATGGCGAGGCCCTGCGGCGTATGAGACGCGAGGCGGGAGATGGATACCCTGATGCGATGTAATCGCGGGGTGGAATTGATGTTGTGTGGAGCCCTGATGCGATCTAATCGCGGTTGAGATGACCATGGTCTTGATGCGATCTATTCACGGGACGAAGGTATGAGGTGATGATATTGGCCTGGAGATTCATTGGAACCTGATGCGTTTACGCGGGTTGCCAATGACGGTCTGATGCGTTTACGCGGACCGAGCCTGATGCGATCTAATCGCGGGCTAGAGAAAGAGGTAGGCAGGAAGAGGTGGTCGTGGTGAAATGGCAGGATAAGGTGTGCATGATCATCTGAGTGTGACATAGTGTCATAGTTGCATGTCCATCATCTGTGTGTCACTATCTTTATTTGTATATGCCTATGTGATGATGAGTTTGGAAAGTTAGGGTGGATGACTGCCTAAGTGGACGGTCGGCCTAACCTAGGGTTAGGACTCTTTTACTGAGATGTGTATCTCACCCCTTTTGAGGACCCTTCTTTTACAGATTCTAGGCCTTGACCATGTGGCCTATTCGTTTTGGAGACCCTAAGGAGATGACTGCATATTTTGATGAGTTCCCTGACGGTCAGGGGACCATTTACGTGAGGAAGTGTACAGTGATGTGGGTAGACGAGGGTAGTACAGATTGGAAGCCTCATAGGTACGAGGCGTGGTTTAGGAAAGTTGGGAACGAGCAGATTGGGCCGCTGAAGCCCCATGAGGTGCCCTAGGGAGTGATCCCTAATTGTTGCCACCCGGTAGGGACCAGGATCAGGCAAACGGATTAGTAGTCGGTTCTAGAAATGGGCCGGAGAGGACCCCGACGCTGGATTTTATTGTGGACGAGGACGAGGTCATTGTCCTAGAGGCGACCGAGGAGGATCTTGCGGAGCCGTCCCATGAGGAGATCATGGAGGATATCACTGAGGTTCTGTCAGAAACTTTCTCAGAGTATGAGCCGACGGAGGATGCAGAGGATACAGGGGACTCTAGCAACACATCTTAGGTGTCCCAGTTTATTAGCTCGATATTGTGATGGCGACCCCCAACCATGGCTATTTTGGATGTTGATGATGGTCATTTTTTTGATGTGCTTACCCCGTCGCCCCTTACTTAGCGGATTCTAGTAGTTCAATACTTGTAAGAACAATATGTTAATATGTATAACAGTTGTTATGCTATCCATGTCCCACTTAACTTATATTTTTGTACGGGGATTTATTTGAGTACTGCTTCCGCATGCTTGTTGTGTATATATATATATATATTATCTCTCGACTTGTTTATGGATCTTGGAACCGCGAGAGATTATGTGGTTTTCTTGTAGGGAGTCGCGTGCTCGTGCCTGGGGCGCGGGGCGTGACAGATAGCATAAAAGTTATCGTACATAATAACCAACGGTTCATACAAGTACAAAACCACTAACATTCGATAAACAAGGGGGTGATTGGGTAAACATACAAATGGGTCATCATCAAAATCCGACAGGAACAAGGTCGGGGTCGTCACCAAAGATCAAACTACCACTAGAGCCTCCTAGGATGAGCTGCTGGAATCATCGGTATCCGTGGCATCCTCCGTCGGCTCATACTCTGAGAATGTCTCAGAGCAAACCTCAATGGTATCCTCCATGGTCTCCTTATGGGACGGCTCCGCGAGATCCTCCTCGGTCGCCTCCAAGACAATGACCTCATCCTCCTCCACAGTGAAATCTAGCGTCGGGGTCCTCTTCTACCCGTTCCTAGAACCTACTACCAATCCCTCTGCCGGCTCCTGGTCCCTACCGGGGTGGCACCAATCAGGGATCACTCATTGGGGCACCTCATGGGGCTTCAGCGGCCCAATCGACTCGTCCCCAACCTTCCTAAACTACACCTCGTACCAATAAGGCTTCCAATCTGTGCTACCCTCGTCTACCTACACCACTGTACACTTCCTCACGTAAATGGTCCCCTGACCGTCAGGGAACTCATCAAAATATGCAGTCATCTCCTTAGGGTCTCCAAAACGAATAGGCCACTTGGTCAAGACCTAGAATTTGTAAAAGAAGGGTCCCCAAAAGGGGTGAGATACACATCTCAGTAAAATAGTCCTAATCCTAGGTTAGGCTGATCGTCCACTCAGGCAGTCATCTATCCCAAAAATTCCAAACTCATAATCATACAGGAACATGCAAATAAAGATAACGACACGCAAATGACAGGTATGCAGCTATAACATCATATCACATTCAGATGATCATGCACACCTCGTCCTATCACTTCACTACAACCATCTCTTCTTGCCTGCCTCAATCTCATGCCCGCGATTAGATCGCATCAGGCTCGATCCGCGTAAACACATCAAACTGTCTTTGACAACCCGCGTAAACGCATCAGGTTTCAATGATTCACCAGGCCAATATCATCACCTCGTATTTTCATCCCACGATTAGATCGCGTCAGGACCGTGGCCATCTCAACCCCGTGATTAGATCGCATCAGGGCGCCACACAATCTCAATTCGACCCCGCGATTAGATCGCATCAGGGTATCCACCTCCACCCCGCGTCTCATACGCCTCAGGGCTTCGCCATGTCACATTCATGCCATGTTTGTCAATTCATTTGCACACACAATGCCTAGTACAACCCAAGTACGATTCGTATATTCCATGGCATGCCAAGCAATCAAGTGACTTTCAGACATGGCAAGCAATTCAAGCACAAGCAATGGCACACATAAACCCCCTATACAATCTTAGGACATTCCAAGAACAATCCTCTTGAAAACTCTCACAAATCATTCAATTTATCGTTTGACTCGCCCAATCGAGTCCAATCTTCCTATCCTAAGTTTAGGATTCCCTTACCTTGTTTTTGATACCACAATAATTCTCCTCTTGAGCCCTCACCAATTCGGTTCCAAGGGTCCAAAGTCGAACTCACCACGCAACCTAGAATTTCCAATCAATTCGTCAATTTTCTTTGCCCAATTCCTAAATCCATGAATCACAGTCATCCATAACATAACCCTCATCATCTTAACATGTCTTAATCACCAATTTGAGACTCAAATCATCCATCATCAGCCCCCCCACAGATTCGGTTTGCACAGAACCGAACCAGGCTATGTTCGGTTCTATGTAAACTGAATGTATCCATGCCTAAATCTCCACCAAATCCATCATTTAAACACTATCCTACCTCTTAACATGTCTATCCAAGGGTCTAAGGGTCTCGTCGAGGGTTTGAAGTCGAATCGTCGCCGAAATCTCTTCGGAAGTTGTCGGATTCTTCAAGTCAGTACACCGGCAGTTTCTATCCATAGTTCACAAGACCCATTTGAGGTCAAAACCTCATCAAATCAAGCCCAAATTTTTACCACAGATAGATATACATGTCTCCGAGATCTCCACAAAATTTGACCTCAAGATTCCAACATTTCGGCCTCCAAATGGGTCAGAAACCTCACCTACCTCAGATTGAGTCTAATTCTGTCAGCTTCCGGGAAAACTCTTGGCCGGAGCTCCTCGGTGGTCCAAATGCCGTGCTTCCACTTCAAGAAGGTCGGAAAGACGTAGGGCTAGGTTAATATGGTCGGTGTGCCGGCAGCTGGTCACCAGAGGACGTCGTCGACGGCGGCGAACAGGGAGTCCAGAACTGGTCGCCGGGGAGCAGAAACAAGGAAGAAGAATAAGAAGCTATCGGTAGTTCTTGGGGGTTCTATGGCCGGTCAAGTAGTGAGGAAAGAGAGTGAAAAAGACTATATACAAGGCTTGAGTCAATGGTTGAATGATAGGTATGAAATAGTGGATTTAACTACTCTTTAAGCTATCTCTTGACACTTGTCCCACTTGTCATTCCAACTTGATCCAATGGCCTATAATTCTCCTTGTATTCGGCAACCTTGGGAGGGTTTAATGACCAAATTGCCCTTCTTCAAATGCATGGACAAGGCTTTACGCTCGAGGGGTAAAAGGGTAATTTTACCCTTGACGTTCGAAACGTCGTTTCTCTCATTCCAATTTTCTTCGATAGGGCGACGGCCAATCCGAATGTAATGTGGGAATTCTTTCTTCTTCATTTTCAATTTTCAAGACTCGTTTCTGATGGTTTTCTCTATCGGACGTTGTTCTAGCCTATCCTGAACCGACAGGCAGCTTTTGCAGACATTACGCGTATCGACACCGTGATTCATATCACGTTTAGGGCTCGTCAATTTGTGGCAGCTTTGATTGTCATGTAATTGTGAGGATCTATCACTAGTCCCTTTGGTCTCGATCGTCACTGTCCAATAAAGGAAAATTTTACAAATCATACATTGGTTAAGCGGCATCACCCGCGCTCCTAATCGTATGACATTCGCAAGGCAATCCTTAATCGTTCTTAGATCGGCATTTTTGTGGTTCTAAATATCCCCTCGACAATCCTTATGGTCAAAGCGCCATTTCTTATCCGAGTTACCTAGGTCCACGTACCTCGTCTCGCGTTAGCCTTTCCCTTTTGGTCAGTCTACTCGAATTGATCAAATTCTAGCGAGGTATAACTGAAATACATCTCTAGATTCACTTCTCATTAATGAGTCTGAAATTGACTGGAAATCAGAATGTCACAAGTATCCTGTAGAAAGCTCAAACCTGCAAAAACTTTTATCAATAATATTCTTCTGAGATTTAGGGATTATCTAAAATCACACAAGAGGACGACTCCGTAGATTGTCCTTTTGACATGCAAGGTGTTATTCTGGGATTTGGGGACTCTATTATCCTACAGAAAGCTCACCCTGCAATCTCACGTAAGGACAACTCTAATGCTCTTTATTGTTGAACAAGGTATCCCTCTTTGACTTGGAGCTACCATGAATCTTATAAAAGTTTAAACCTGAGAGTTCATTCCTCATTGAAGAGAAATCAGTTATCTTAAGGCAATGACAGTTATAATGTAGGCAAAGCTTTACTTTGACCTATGTGGTTACGCAAAACGACTTATGATGCTAGAGGTTATCTAAGACATCTTAAACCTGCAAAGATGATCAGAAATCCTTGTAGGGAAAATTTTAGATCAAATAATTTGAAGTTCCCAACAAAGCTTATTTAAGCATTCTATTGGAATGTCTTCGTCAAAAAAGGCTTCTCACCAATTCTTCGACTTTGGTCTTTTACGAAGAAGCACTCAAATTTCCTAATAACCTGCATCTGGGTTTTCGGAGCCATTCGCAGCGCATACAATTCAATCGATCAGGGGGTCTTTGCGAGACCATAATGTTGGGATTGGACACGGTTTCCAAGGGAGACTCACTTTCTGAGTCAAGTCTTTTGAATGAAAGTTTTCTTCATCTGCTCTGAGTTTACAAGTTAAGAACCCTGCAAAATGAGAAAGAAATAATCTTACTCGTACCTCTTCGAGCTAAGGTATACATTAACCTATGCGTCTTAGTAGAAAAGATTGCAAAGGGTTGTAATGCTGGTAGGATTGAGGACCGAAAAAAGCTTGTTTTTGGCCCGTAATCGCCAAGGGTTTGACATCGGTGATCATTGTCGATCAGTCTTCTGTTTCGTCTTTAGTTGATGACTCTTTGAAGAACATCTTCGGTCTTCTTGAGAACGGGTCTAATTTTCGAAAGACCTTGTGTGACATTTTGATTTTTTCTGTCATTTCAAGACTCATTAATGAGAAAGTATCTAGCGATGTATTTCAGTCGTATCTCCCTCGGATCTGATCAATCTCAAGTAAACTAACCAAAAGGAAAAGGCTAACGTGAGACAAAGTACATGGACCTAAGGAACTCAAATAGGAAATGACGCTTTGACAATAAGGATTGTCGATAGGACATTTAGAGCCCTAAAAAGTCGATCTAAGAACGATTAAGGAATGCATTGCTAGCATTATACGATTGGAGCGCGGGTGATGCCGCTTAACCAATGTATAATTTGTAAAATTTTTCTAAATCGAACGGTGACGATCGAGATAGTTGGAACTAGTGATAGACCCTCACAATTACATGACAACCAAAGTCGCCATGAATTGACGACCCCTAATTGTGATGTGAATCACAGGGTCGATACGCGTAATATCTGCAAAAGCCACCCGTCAGTTCGAGATAGGCTAAAACCATATCTGATAGAGAAATGATTCAGAAACGAGTCTCGAAATTTGAAAATGGAGAATCAAGAATTCAAACATTTCAATTGGATTGGCCATCGCCTTATCGAAGAAATTTGGAATCAGAAAAATGACATTCCAGACGTCGGGGGTAAAATTACCGTTTTGCCCCTCAAGCCTTGGCCTTGCATTTATAATTGGACAAGGGCATTTTGGTCATTGAAGCCCCATTATAGCTACCGAAAATCAAAGGGAATGAGAGCCATTGGATGAAATAATGATTGACACATAGACAAGTGTTATAGGATTAAGCCTTGATGTAGATGGGGGCACTTTTAACGTACCATTCAGCCAAGTTGACTCTTAAAAATGTGCATATACCACTCAATCTCTCTCCCCTCAGTTGAAACCCCCATTTTCCTCTGCCATTTTCTTCTTCTTCTTCTTCTTCCTTGCTACTGAGAGCTGCACCGCCGACCAGCCACTGCTCGCCCATTCGCTCGCTCTAACCGCCGCCTCCGGCCATCGCCTAGACCCGAACCGACCACCAACCCTTTCTTCATCCTCTTATCGACATCTTTCAAGTGGAATCAGGTCATTTGACCCACTGAGGAGTCCCAGCAGGCCATTCTCTCGGAAGTTGACGAAAATCGTCGCAGCTGGAGGTAAGTCACTGTTTAGACTTCGTAGGACCCCAAATCCTTTGAATTTTTTGACCAAATTTTGTGGACATTTAGAGGACACATAGACTGAGCTGTGGTAAAAATTTTGAAGGAATTTGATGGAGTTTTGACCCCAAATGGGTCTTGTGTTTGAAGGGCAAAAACTGACCGTTGGAGGACTCGGAGGAATCGACGCCATTCAAGGACTTTCCGGAGTCGCTTTGGCTTCAAACTTTCGGTGAGGCTCTCTAACATCTAGAACTAAGTATTAGCAAGTAGATTTATGGATAAATTAAGGATTAAGGTTAGTTTAAGGACTGAATGGTTGAGATATGCACAGAACCGAAAATGCCCTGTTCGGTTCTGTGCATACCAATTCTGTGGAAGGCTGTTGGTGTTGGAATTAAGTCTTAAATTCATCATTAAGATATGCTAGAATGTCGACGAACATGTCAATGAGGTTTATGTTTCATGGATTGGTGAATTGAGCTAGAAAAATCGACGATTGGATGAATTTCCTTAGGTTGTGCGATTGACTTGCTCTTGGGATAATTGGATCGAACCATTTAAGTGCTTGGAATGAGAATTTTGTTGATTTAAGCTTGAGGTAAGGAGTTTCTAAATCTTGGCTAGGAGGATTAGACTCAATTAGGTGAATTAAGCGTGAATTGGATTGAGTTCCTAGAAGTTTATGGAGAGATTGTCTTTATGCGTCCTTGAGAGATGTAGACGACTTGTATGCTTGACAATGCTTGTGTCATGGAATGATTATCGCATTTGAATGTCGAATTTAATTGCATTGCATGCCATTGATGTGTTGCTCGTTGCATAAGTTTGAAATTGAGCATGTGTTATGAATTGAAATGAGCATGTGGCATGTTTGAGAAATTGTGATACCTTAAGGCGTTGAGACGCGGGGTTGTGTGGATGGATACCCTGAGGCGCTGATGCGCGGGGTTTGAGTTGAACGATACCCTGAGGCGTACGAGATGCGGGGTTGAGATAGCCATAGTCCTGATGCGTTGAAACGCGAGACGGAGTTGAGATGTGTCGACACAGGCCTAGAGTGAAATTGAAAACCTGATGCGTTTTCGTGGATTTGTCAATGTGATGGTCTGAGGCATATTTACGCAGACTGAGCTTGTGGCGTTCTAAAAGCGGGCGTGAAAATGAGGAAGATTGGATGGGTGGAGTGTGTGATTTGGCATGGCAATGTGTATTTGATTCTAGTGATGTGATATGGTATCATGACTGCATGCCTGACACTCGTTTCATCCGCTTGTTGTTTTATGACCATTGAATTCCTCTTGTGGTTGCATGTGCACTTGTCCTTGATTGCATTTGCCTGAGTGTACGGTCAGCCTAACCTAGGGTTAGGACCTACCTTACTGAGATGTAAATCTTACCCCGTTGTGGGACCCTATTTTTCAGATCCTAGACTATGATCATGTGACCAATCAGGTTTGGCGACCCGAAAGAGATGTCGGTGTATTTTGATGAGTTCCTGGACGGACAGGGGATGGTGTATATTAGGAAATGTACCGTAGTTTGGGTCGACGAGGGTGACAGCAGCTAGAAGCTTCATAGGTATGAGGCCTGGTTTAGAAAAGTAGAGGATGTTTTTACGGGGCCTTTGAAGCCCACTGAGGTACCCCGCGGGGTAATCCCTAACTGGTGTCATCCCGCTCGGGATTCGGTGGAGGCTGAGTGGTCAGTAGTCGGCTCGAGGAACGTTTCTAAGAGGACACCGACCTTGGAGGACACCGACGAGGTTATCATGATCGAGGCTGTCGAGGACAACCAGGTGGAGCCGTCAGTTGACGAGACACTCGAGGACACCGTGGAGTTTTGCTCTGAGACACTCTCGGAGTACAAGCCATCTGAGGATACTGACGACTCCAGTAGCTCGACTTAGGAGTCTCTGTCCTTCTGGTCAGATAGTTTAATGGTGACCTTGATGCCTGTCTCTTTTTGGGAGTAGTGATGATCATCTTTTGTACCAGCCTCGTCACCCCTACTGCTCAGCATGTTTAGTCAGCCAGTACCCTTGTATGAACATTTGAGAGTTTATGTATCTATTGATACTCTCGCTACCCATGTCTCTTTTTATTATTGTACGGAGGAATTTGTATATTATCGCTTCCGCTTGCTATCGATATGGTTCATCTTTCGACCTATGTGAATCTTGGGACCTCAAGAGAGAGTTTATGCTTGCAAGGAGTCGCGCGCTCGTGCCCGGACTGCAAGGCGTGACAATACTCGTACTATGACCTAGTTACTGGGCCAAGCAAGGCTCAGGCCCGATCGAGCACACCAGTGGTAAGTGCTCCGCGCCACCAAAGCTTAAACCCCCTGGCCTAATTCTATACTGAAATTGAGAGATTTTTTAGTCTAAACCCACGCAGACGAGATTTTGACTGCGATAACTCTATTATTTTAAAATATCATTATCACAAACTTCTGGGCAATACTTTCCTAAACTTTTAAACTTGAAGAAATTTTGTGTAAGTCGGGAAGGGAGACAAAATCAAGGATATTCTAGTAATTTATTAAGGCAAAATATTGTACCTACGCTGCTATGAAATGAGAGATTTGAGAAACAATATCTCCCGAAATTGACCATTTTGACTTCCCTAAATTCTCCTTCCTTCTTATCTTTCATATTTTGTTCTGCGCACGCATTTTTTTAGGACTTTGCTAGCAATCTGCCTTAAAAAATTCTTGAATGAATGGACCCTACAATAATTTGTAATTAATTTTTATTTTTTTGTGATTTATAATATGTTGTCAATCTCACAGTAGATTAAAGATTGTTACATAAGCAGCTGTCATTCTTTCACACTTTTATGGACATTTCTCCTACTAATGGTGAGGGCCGTCAATCATGCACGCAGCAGAGCCTTGTCTATATCCATATGCTCATTTTGGCAGAACGTATGGCCATATACTTGAGGGACAACACCCAATCGTTTCACTTTCGTGTTTTCATTATGGCTATTTGATTTCCTAACTGTAAAACAAAGAGGGGAAAAAAAGGAAAATTGACCAATAGAAAGGCCAAAAAAGAAGAAGAAGAAGAATTATACTACCCACTTTCTACAAAAAAAAAAAAAAAATCACTTGTTTAAATTACTTAAATGTACTTATTATGCAATGAATTTAGAATGCTTCTCTCGTTTTCTCATAAATTTAGAAAAAAAAAAAACTGCCTAGAACAAAAGAAAAAAAAAATGTCGATTGTTTTATTTAGTTGTGGAATTAAATTATAACTTTTATTACTAGCTTATATGCAACACAAGGATTGAAAACTAATCGCCCACTATCGCATGCTTGAGACTTTTAACGTATTGCAATAGAATTCTTACCATTTATTGATTGTATCATTTACTTCCAAAAACCTAAAACCCATTTAATCGAATTATTAAGAAACTATCAAAATTTGTTTCCGTAACTTGACTGCCAACAAAAAAATATTTTGTCCTTAACAATTCACGAATAACCTGGAACTAGTCTTCGTCCGAGGTTGATAGGTTTTTGGAGATTGCCTCTGGTACAACGAATCAGTGAGATAATTTCCTAAAGAACTCCAATGATTAGTATTCCATGTATGTCCCAAAGATAGAAAAAGAAGTGACTTCGAATTTGAGGCATCATTTTAGAATCCTAACTCTCAGAATCGGACAAGATCTTGATTGATCAATGTTGGGGAAAAAAAAAATTCTCGCAACCCCAAATTCTCCATCTTCCCCTTCTGCTCCTCCTCCACCACCGCCTCCTCCTCCTTGACTTCACGCCCCTTACTCTTCAACCTCTCGAAGTACACATCTCCCGAGCATTTACCATCCAGATGGACTTGGAGGGAGACCAATGATTCGCGGTGACGTGTCATTTTGTTGTCCATGTTGATTGGTATCGATATAAAATAACTTTGATAAGATTCTACGCCTTGATGCTAGAGATATAATGAAATCACGTTAATTAGCGTCGTTTGTACAAACTAAAACGTGTTATGTCGTCTCATATTTCGATGTTATTTCTTTGTAATCCGTGTTTAATCTCGTTTTTGCAAACGGGTCTCAAACGTTGCCGACCTTAATTGGAGGCAATCCCAATTTACCAATTGCAGCTCGCCACCTCTTTCTCTCCTTTAGTTGATACAATAAACGGTCAAACAATAAAAGGAATACCATGAAGAGATAAATAAGGGTGCATACTACCAAAACTGGTGGCCATCTCCGTCCACTGAGGCTTGCGCATCACGTTTATCCCTTGCCCAAGGAATAAAACCCAATACATTTGACCTATTTTTGTATTCGTGGACCAACGCCGCGCGCCCGACAAGCGACATTGTACGCACAAATTTCCACGGAGTCACGAGTGTATAAGAGGACGACACCACTCTTCTTGGTTCTCTCGATCAACATCTCCATCAGACGCTCGTTCTCCCGAAGCACAGGAGCCCCCACGCCATTCTCACAGAAACCCCCACCCAAAAAAATGGGAGCTTTTGATTCACCAAAGCAGGTCACCCTGACCCTCTTCTCTCGCTCATTTGCTCTCATGTCCTCAGGTAGCGATTTTCTCGTTGAACCCATCTTTGTTCATGGCTTTTCCGGTTCTTTGCACCTGGTGTTTTTGCTTGCCCTGCTTGTCTCATGGGTGTGCAAGAAAATAAGGACAGGGCATGATGAGGGTTCAAAGGGGAGTCGTAGGAGGAAGAGGGGTCTCTTGTATAAACTGACTCTTTCTTGGGCCTTGGGCTTGTCTCTGTTCAATCTCGTCTTGTGCGTGTTGAACTATTTTTATTGGTATAGAAATGGCTGGTCGGATGTGAGACTGGTATCCCTTGTGGATTCTGCTCTCACCAGCCTTGCTTGGGGTGTAATGGGTGTTTACCTGCATGGCCAAAACTCTGATTCTGGTGAATCCAAGTTCCCAATCCTGTTAAGAGTTTGGTGGGGTTTCTACTTCTCTGTTGCCTGTTATTCCCTTGCTCTAGACATCATTCGGTATGAGAAACATGTCGTCTCGTTGCCGGTTCTGGATTTTGTATCCGACATAATCTCTTTCTTGACCGGTTTGTACTTCTGTTGCGTGGGGTTCTTCGGGAAAAATGAGGTTGAAGAGAACCTCCTTGAAGAGCCCCTTCTAAATGGTAGTACTTTGATATCGAGTAATAGTGATGGTGTGGGGTTGAATAAGTTTAGAGGGAGCGAGACAGTAACCCCTTATTCTAGAGCTGGGATACTCAGCATAATTACTTTCTCTTGGATGAGTCCTCTCATTTCCATTGGGAATAAGAAAACCTTGGACCTCGAGGATGTTCCTCAACTTGATTCTGGCGATAGTGTGGTCGGGGCTTCTCAAAACTTCAGAAGTAAGCTTTTGTTCAATGGGGAGGCTAGTGATGGAGTGACTACGTGGAGGCTGGTGAAGGCACTGTTCTTGTCTGTGTGGAGACAGATTCTTTCAACGGCCTTTTTTGCGCTTCTTTATGTGTTGGCTTCTTATGTTGGCCCATACCTTATTGACACCCTTGTTCAATTTCTTAACGGGCGACGCCAATACGAAAATGAAGGGTATTTGCTAGTATCGGCATTTTTAGTGGCTAAGCTTGTTGAATGCCTTTCGCAGAGGCAATGGTTCTTCAGGTTACAGCAGGTTGGGATTAGGATGAGAGCAGTGTTGGTTGCCATGATATATGACAAGGGCTTGACCCTTTCGTGCCCGTCAAAACAGGGCCATACTAGTGGAGAGATCATCAATTTCATGTCTGTTGATGCCGAGAGGGTGGGTGACTTTGGTTGGTACATGCACGACCCATGGATGGTGCTTTTGCAAGTGGCTTTGGCTTTGGGGATATTGTACAAAAATCTCGGGCTTGCCGCTATTGCAGCTTTCGTTGCCACTGTACTTGTTATGTTAGCAAATGTTCCTTTAGGTAAGTTGCAGGAGAAGTATCAGGACGGACTGATGAAATCAAAAGATAAAAGGATGAAGGCAACTTCAGAGATTCTCCGGAACATGAGAATTCTGAAGCTTCAGGGATGGGAGATGAAATTCTTGTCAAAGGTTTTCGAGCTTCGAAATGCTGAGACAGGATGGCTGAAGAAGTTTGTTTACACTCAAGCAATGACCTCTTTCGTCTTCTGGGCTGCACCCACCTTCGTTTCGGTCGTCACATTTGGCGCATGTATGTTGATGGGGATCCCGCTTTCTTCCGGAAAAATCCTATCAGCCCTTGCAACGTTTAGGATCCTCCAAGAGCCAATCTACAATCTTCCCGACACGATATCGATGATAGCTCAGACGAAGGTCTCACTCGACAGAATATCATCCTTCCTGCGTCTTGAGGATCTGCAGAGTGATGTCGTCGAGAGGATTCCTCGGGGAAGTACTGACACAGCAGTTGAGATAATTGGTGGGAATTTCTCCTGGGACTTGGCTTCGTCTAACCCCACACTTAAGGACATAAATTTGAAGGCACGAAGGGGCATGAAGGTTGCTGTTTGCGGAACCGTCGGCTCAGGAAAATCAAGCTTGCTTTCCTGCATTCTGGGAGAAATGCCGAAGATATCTGGGACCCTCAGGTTGTGCGGCACTAAGGCTTATGTTGCTCAATCTCCATGGATTCAGAGTGGCAAGATCGTCGACAACATCTTATTTGGTAAGGAGATGGATAGAGAGAGATATGAAAGGGTCCTTGAAGCATGCTCTTTGAAGAAGGATTTGGAAATTCTCTCACACGGTGATCAGACAGTCATAGGAGAGAGAGGAATAAATCTGAGTGGGGGACAAAAGCAAAGAATTCAGATTGCTCGCGCAGTCTACCAAGATGCGGACATTTATATATTCGACGACCCTTTTAGTGCTGTGGATGCTCATACAGGATCTCATCTCTTTAAGGTGACCTGCTTGTGCCTGCTAATTCCTAGTCGTTACTTGGTAGACATATGCACCCTTACACTCATTGAAGCACATATTTATAGATGAGCTAATTTTGATATTTTTCACTTTGCATGCGTTTTCGGTTCTTGGAGGTGGAGTTGTTCTTTTAAGGGGCCTCCCTCCTCACTCCCTCTGGGGATATTTGCCTCATTTTGTTTGATTTTTGCATGCACTGGGTTAGTGCTTCAGGAATTGACTACTTATTGAGTTTATATTTGGCAGGAATGCTTGTTGGGCCTTTTAAGTACCAAAACTGTGATTTACGTAACTCATCAAGTGGAATTCTTGCCGGCAGCTGATCTTATACTGGTGAGAAATTCCCAACTTATGGAACCAGTCTTTCATTCATTCTAGTTATAGATTCGTGATACAAAGCATTTTTCTTATTTTTTGTCAGGTTATGAAGGATGGAAGGATTACGGAAGCAGGAAAATACAATGATATACTTCATGCAGGGACAAATTTCATGGAACTCGTAGGTGCACATAACAAAGCTTTGTCAGAGGTAGATTCCTTACAAGATGGACCAGCAAATGGAGGAAATAGTAGCAGTGTTCAAAATGGTGGTGTGGGCATTAATGGGAAGGTTGCCGGGGAGGATGAAAGCAAAGCTTCTCAAAAAGGTGAAGTCATCGACAATATCGGGACCAAAGGGCAGCTTGTCCAAGAAGAAGAAAGAGAGAAAGGTAAAGTCGGATTTGCAGTGTACTGGAAATACATCACAATGGCATATGGAGGAGCTCTTGTGCCGGTCATATTGCTGGCTCATGTCCTCTTTCAGCTGCTTCAAATAGGAAGCAATTATTGGATGGCTTGGGCTACTCCAGTTTCTGAGGATGTCAAACCTGATGTTACGGGATCAACTCTAATAGCGGTATATGTAGCTTTGGCTGCTGGCAGTTCTCTATGTGTTCTTGTGAGAGCTACTGCTCTTGCAACTGTTGGGTACAAGACAGCAACTGAGCTCTTCAATAGGATGCACTTTTGTATTTTCCGTGCCCCAATGTCGTTCTTTGATGGTACTCCAAGCGGAAGAATCCTCAATAGGGTATGTATAATATACTCGTTATGATATTGTTTCAGGGGGCTGTTTTTCTTCTGTTTAAGCCTGTAGACATTTCTTTTATCTAATCACTTGCATTTTGTTTGTGTTGACTATGATTATCCATGAGGAACTGCATATATCAATGCGTCTTTTCTTTGCTTTTGTAGGCTTCTACAGATCAGAGTGCCGTGGACACAAACATGCAATATTTAGTTGCGGCATTTGCTTTCTCGATGATCCAGCTCCTTGGAATTATTGCTGTGATGTCTCAGGTTGCATGGCAGGTTTTCATAATTTTTGTCCCTGTCATTGCAGTCTGTGTGTGGTATCAGGTAATCATCCTGGCTCTTCCAGTCTTTTTCTAACTGTCAAGAAGAGCACAGAGGACTTGGCTCTATCTTTTCAGTATGACTTCTGGTTTTAGATTTGTTCTGCTGGTTATTCTGTTTTCTCACTTCCTTTCACTCTTTCTCATGTGTGACAAACTTTTTTTGGCATGTTTTGAGCTTGAACAGGTATCTATATACGTCTGCTCTATGTAGGTTCTTTGAATCCTCGAAACTATACACTGACTGAATTATTTTTCGCATCCCCAGCAATATTATATATCTTCTGCACGAGAATTGTCAAGGTTGGTTGGGGTATGCAAAGCTCCAGTAATACAGCACTTTGCTGAGACAATTTCAGGAGCCTCCACAATTAGAAGCTTTGATCAAGAATCTCGATTCCATGACACAAATATGAAACTTGCTGATGGATATTCGCGGCCCAAGTTTCATATTGCTGGCGCAATGGAATGGTTGTGTTTTCGCCTAGACATGCTATCCTCGATTACCTTCGGCTTTTCTTTGATTTTCCTAGTTTCTGTTCCTGAGGGATTTATTGATCCAGGTAAAAAATTGCTTTTGAGATTTCAAATTCTGTTGCATTCATGTAATTTTTTCCGGCACATTTGATGTTTAAACTGCTTCTTTCCTGATTTCTGAAGCCATTGCCGGGTTAGCTGTGACCTATGGACTTAACCTAAACATGTTACAAGCTTGGGTGATTTGGAATCTCTGCACTATGGAGAACAGAATCATATCGGTCGAGAGGATACTGCAGTACACCAGCATCCCGAGTGAGCCCCCTCTTGTTTTAGAGGAAAATCGCCCGTCTATCTCTTGGCCATCACGCGGAGAGATCAACATTTGCAGTCTGCAGGTACATGAAGCTTCTGCATCATAACATCTCACAGCTTTTACGGTTCATGACTGACCTATTTGTGCGACCTACCATGCGGAATGTAGGTCCGATATGCTTCGCACTTGCCCCTTGTTCTGCGGGGAATTACGTGCACTTTTCCTGGTGAAATGAAAACTGGGATCGTGGGAAGAACTGGAAGCGGCAAATCAACCCTTATACAAGCACTCTTCAGAATTGTGGAACCCGCCGCTGGTCAAATCATGATTGACAACATCAATATTTCCGCAATTGGACTGCATGATTTGAGGTCTAGACTGAGCATCATCCCTCAGGACCCAACTATGTTTGAAGGGACCGTCAGAAGTAACTTGGACCCTCTGGAGGAGTACACAGATGAGCAGATTTGGGAGGTTTGTTCATTTCCTTGCACCAGTCAAAATTACACATGAAGCAGATTTGTCAATGATGTTAGCTAACGAGGTTTCTGCAAATTTTAGGCCTTGAATAAGTGCCAACTAGTGGAGGAGGTCCGGAACAAGGAAGGAAAATTAGATTCTACGGGTAAATTTTTATTTCCTTTTCCTCCTGTGACTGTTCTTTTGCGGTTCTCCTAGATGCACTTATAGGAAGAAGCATCTTAATTTAATCTCTGGAAGTTAACTGATCATGTAGTTTGCAATATCCTTTGCATTGAACATCAATCAATCTTTAGATTATCACAAAATTTTTGGAAAATAAGATGTTTATAGGAACACAAAACAATATCTTTGAGAACCTGTTCAACCCTCTCTTTTTCATAGCTTTTCGATAATTGTTATTATGCAGTTACTGAGAATGGAGAGAACTGGAGCATGGGTCAGAGGCAGCTCGTGTGTCTTGGGCGTGTGCTGCTCAAGAAAAGCAAGGTCTTGGTGCTTGATGAAGCTACCGCATCTGTCGACACAGCTACTGATAATCTAATTCAGCAAACTCTGCGGCAGCACTTTGCTGACTGTACGGTTATAACTATCGCGCATCGTATCACTTCTGTTCTTGATAGCGACATGGTTCTTGTTTTAGATCATGGTCAGTATCAGTATCTTTAACAATTTCTCCTTGCTCTTGCTGTTGCATTCTGCATTAATCTTTTCTCAAGTGAAATAAGACGACTCTCTTGATCCCTGTACAGGGCTGGTGGAAGAATATGATTCTCCGAAGAGGCTACTCGACAACAAGTCGTCGTCCTTTGCGCAGCTGGTGGCAGAATACACGATGAGGTCAAATTCCAACAATGGGAATTAACCCGAACGCGGTATGATCACATTGGAATAGTTCCCCCGATGATGATGAAAAATGTGGCTGGCCTTCTATGTTGTGTCGTGTTCTTGTTGTATTATAGGCAAGTTAAGCAAAGTCATTCTTGATCGGTTGCTGTAGTTCATGAGGCCACTATGATAGAACAGGAATAAATTCAAGCCTGAGGAAGGCTTTGTAGGTTGAACTATTACCAAATCACTTCCTTGTAATGTTTTACTCAAGCGCTGGGAAATCTTAGTGCATTTGAACCTCGACCTTTTCCATTGATAGATGTTCCGGTCACTTGCGGCAAAACTACCAGGCCTTCTGTGGAGCATTTAGCCACGTCCTAGAATTTAAAAACTCCCGCAAGTCCTCAAGCTTTCCCAAGCACTTAGTCTAGGCAGCTGACCAGAGCTCCTCCTGAAAATGCCGGCATTCTTGAAACTTTGACCAAGTTGCCTTACTACTTTTGTTTTTTGGAAAGATTAACGTTCTTGACCTCTCCGGAAAATAATAAATGTGTCCCATCTTGCTGTTGTTTCATCGTTGCGATCATCTATAAATGAACATTATTATGACCAAAGGATTCGATAACTTCTATAGTAATGCCAACACTGAGAAAAAAACAAGTAAACAGAGTATTGTAAACAGTACTGGCGCTTAGGCACTATCATCTCCATTATATATGTAATTACTGAAAGGTAACAGTGACACCTTATTACAGTGAAAGACTATCAGATGATAAAAGCCCACCAGGTGTTAAATAGTTCGAATAGCCATCATCAAGTGATGTTCTTCTGCTATCCACTGTACTTCTCCAACACTTTCTATAGTCTGCTCATTCAAGGTTCCCATAGATTAGCTATCTCCCGTGAAGAGTAAAAATCTAACAAAGAAGCAAATTCAATGAGTGATGCGTTTCCGACTCAATAATAGAATCGAAAGTACTGTCTATCTTTGCTTAGAAGAGAGCATCATTCCTGCCATCCTTACAGGACTGAAACAGACATTTCACTCCAGATTTTAAAGAATGCTCTGCTTTACAAGATTCTAACTTCCAAGCCTTCAAATTAGAATTGAAGCCATGATGCTATTACTCTTTCAACATCTTTGTAATGCATACATGAGCGACATAACTTGCTTATTGACTCATTGAGCCTCAAAATCACAAATTATTGAACACATTCTTGAAGGGTATAAAACCTGAAGACATGGGACAAAATATATTAGCAAGCAAGAAACCATTTGTAGGGAAAGAAGTACAGAGTCACTTTCAACAATACCCTTGTCGACCTGCATCTTCAAGAAACTTGAAAAGTCATGCTGTATACAAATTCAAGAAAATCACGGAGCTTCCTCCTATAAGACGTTCCCAACTTTTTCCAATAAAATTTGTCCTGGGCAAGTAATTGCTCCATCCGATCTTGTTCTCAGTGGAGTGCAAGCTGATCATTGCAGACAAGACATTGCTCATGTTATAAATGCCTCTGCTCCTCGCCTCAAATCCCCATCCAAACAGAAAAGCAAATAGAAATCCAATACATTGGTAAGGAGGAACAACCTATTCCCACAAAAACTTACAAGAACGAAAGGAAAATATAACGACCAATACATCTAGTATGCTCAAATTCAAGAAACCGCAAGAGTAATTTAAGTGACCTTATAACTACAGGAACACAGTAATTTAAGTGCAAAGTCAAACTTGCATCAGTTAAGCGCAAGAAATAAGGGTAAGAACACTAAAATCAGAAGACTGAAGCAGAAGACGAGTAGAAAAACAAAAGTAAGAGTAAGAGAATAGAAGGGCATTTGACTTGTGGTAAGAGTGCCTTCAGCGAAACTAAACAAGGATATTTGCAGTTGAAACTCGAAATTCAGCAAACAAAACATATTTAGATTTGATCGATTTAGCTCAAAAGTACATCAAGGTAACCATAGTTAAAAGTCAACCAATCGCTCCCAATTACTAGATGTACATTGCGAAAGAGATTGAAAGCTTGATATTGAATAGAGCACAGATCCTAAGAAAGGAATCCCCGAAAAACTCAGTTTGCTATGTAAGAATTTATCATCAGTAATCCAGAAAGCTGATATACATCCATCAACACCAACGAAAAAATAACAAATTCACCGGGGCAGCTCCACAAGCACCCAGCAAGAATTAAATATACAGCAAAGACACTTTCTAATGAACTGAAGAAAACCACCAATGGCCAATTTAAGGGTACCTGACATGAAACATCTTTGTTCAAAATCCTCATTAAGCTGTGAGATAGACAGCTTTACCAAGCTCTGATAGTCACGCCAAAATGTACTATGTTTGTTAGAGGAGTTGAGAGATTATGAGTTTAAATTGGAAATTTGCCTACTGCCAAGTTTAATAGCAAACTTGAGGATTGAGCCTGAAATCCAAAAAAGAGTAAAAGCCTTGCAATTTATGGATTCAGAGATTCAAAAGATTCTTAAGATAGACGCAACAAAAAGGAAAGCTGAGTTTCAAGTGTCTGAAGATGGAATTCTGAAATTTCGAGAACGTCTATGTGTACCTGGTGATGAGGAACTTAAAGAAAGGATTTTATTGGAAGCTCACAGGAGCAATTACAGTATTCATCCAGGTAGCACTAAGATGTATCAGAATCTACAGCAACACTACTGGTGGAACGGAATGAAGGTGGATGTAGCTAAGCATGTGGCGAAATGTTTAACCTGTCAACAGGTAAAAGCTCAACATTGCAAGCCTGAAGGATTGTTACAGCCTCTAGAAATTCCTGAGTAGAAATGAGAACATGTGACAATCGATTTTGTGATGGGCTTGCCAAGGAGTCAAAAAGGCCATGACTCAATACGGGTAATTGTGGATAGATTGACAAAGTCGGCACATTTTATACTTGTACGAAATGATTTTACAATAGATAAGTACGCAGAGTTGTATATGCGTCAGATTGTGCAATTGCATAGAGTATTACGATCACGTCGGATCAAGATCCTAAGTTTACAGCAAATTTTTGGAAGAGTCTGCAGGAAGCATTGGGAATGAGATTGCAATTCAGTACGGCGTATCATCAACAGACTGATGGGCAATCAGAAAGAACAATTCAAATACTCGAAGATATGTTGCGAGCCTGTGTCATAGACTTTAAAGGAGGATGGGAGGACCAACTACATTTGGTGGAGTTTGCGTATAATAACAGTTACCAGCAAAGCATTGGTATGGCACCGTTCGAAGCACTTTATGGTTGAGCTTACAAAACGCCTGTATGCTGGGATGAAGTTGTAGAAAGGAGTATAACAGACCCAGAATTAGTAAAACAGTCTAATGAGGGGATTAAATTCATTAGAGAAAGACTGAGAACGGCACAAAGTCGACAGAAGAGTTATGCTGATAAAAGACGGAAACCATTGGAATTTAAAGTTGGTGACCATGTTTACCTGAAGGTATCATCGATGCGTGGCTTATCTCGATTTGGGAAAAAGAAAAAATTGAGTCCGAGGTACGTAGGTCCTTTTGAAATATTGAAGCGAATTGGAACTTTGGCCTATAGCCTCGCTTTGCCGCCAAACTTATCGCAAATACACAATGTATTTCAAGTGCCAATGCTGAAGAAGTACGAACCAAACTCGACTCATGTTTTGGATTTTGAAACCATCGAGGTTGATGACAAGGTATCATATGTGGAAAAGCTCATTAGAATCGAGAATCGAAAGGAACAAGTCTTAAAGAATAAAACGATTCCATTAGTCAAAGTAATTTGGGAGCATCATGGGACTGAAGGAGCAACGTGGGAAGCAAAGAAGTTATGAGATGTCAATACCCCTATTTGTTTACTTAAGTTGAGTTTATTGTAAATTTTGAGGATAAAATTTCTGTAAGGGGGAAAGAATTGTGACATTCTGAATTTCCTGCCATTTTGAGGCCGTTGAATATAAATATACCTTTCGATGTTTTTCAATTTTGTCTCACTTAGATTTGATCAATCTTGAGTAAACTAACCAAAAGGAAAAGTCTAACGCATAACAAGGTACGTGGACCTAGAAAACTCGAAAAAGGAAATGACGCTTTGACCATAAGGATTGTTGAGGGAATATTTAGAGTCAATGAGGCCGATCAGATAACGATTAAGGAATATAATGCTAGCGTTATATGATTGGATCGCGGGTGAAGCCGCTTAACCGATGTATAATTTACAAATTTTCCTAAATCGAGCTATGACGATTGAAGCCGTCGGAACTAGCGATGAACCCTCGCAATTACATGACAACCAAAGGTGTCATAACTTGAGTTATCCTCAGTGTGATGAGAATCACAGAGTCGATACGCGTAATATTTGCAAAGGCCGTCCGTTAGTTCAAAACAAACTGGAATTACGATCGACGCACGAATGATCATGAAATGGAAGCTCAAAATTGACAATTAGAAATAGAGAATTCCAATTATGGATAGGAATTTAACAATGTCTCGCCAAATGATAATTTCGAATTGGAAAAGCGAAGTTTGGACTGAAAGTGCAAAATTACTATTTTGCCCCTCGACCATTTACCCTTGCCTTAAGAAATCATGAAGGACAAAATGGTCACTCCCTCATGCCCATATGGTTGCCGAAATTGCTATATACAAGGGTCAAAGGATTTAGTTAAAGTTGGAGATGTATTATTGAAGCTTGCCACATGCCAAGCAAGGAGACCCTCAAGTATTAATGACCTCACCTAACCATGTCTTATCAATTTTAGTCCAATTATATATGTGAGACAAGTAGAATGAAGACCTCATCACCTGTGTATACCATATCTCTCACGTTCATTGTCTCTTCCTCCCCATTTTGCCAAAACCGAAACTGCCTACGAAAAAATGATTATGTCCCTTCTGTTCGGTGAGCTTGAGCAGGCCATCCCGATAGCCGTTTGAGGTACTTCAACTTCCAGAGGAAAGATCTATGGGTCCTTAACAAGCTTCAATTGGAATTTTTTCATTTGGATAAGTAGTTTTATCAGTATGAGTCCGAGACTAAAACTGGACGAAATCTGCGCTAGCTAGGAGAAGGTCACCATATACCCTCTTATAAATTTCAAATGACCTCAACCTTTTTAGAAGAGCTTCATAACATCTAGTACTATGTTCAGATGGTTTATGGCTGCAAGTAGATGACGTTAACTTCAGTTTTCATTGCTGAACATTAACGGTAAAATCTGGACAGATTCTGACCAAGAGGAGTTCGGGCTGTTTTGGCATCTTTGGGGTGTCAATCGACTCTAAATCTCTTGGTGAGCCTTCTAAACTTGTAATTGAAGGTCTTGGAATATTGTTTGTGCAAAGAGTGAGGCTTGAGATTGAAATATGGCTCGATTGAGCAGTTAGAAAAACCAGTTCTGTTTGGATGATGTATACATGTTGGCCGGTTCTATTTAAGGACTAATTGAGGGATATTTGGACTTCAATTGAGATATAATTTATTGTATGATGTCATGTGAAGTGTCAATGGGAAGTGTGAGAAGCGAATTGAGATTTAAAGGTGATTTAAGGGCTAATTGGTGCATGGAACTTTGAGATGTATATTCTACCCTTTAAATTGTAGCATGAACCTAGTAAATGGAGGATTAATGGAGGTGTTGTCGTGTATTCAACCAATTGACAAGGCATCCTGAGTTTCCATTTGTTTGGTGGTCGAGAGAATGATTTATCGAAAGTGAAAGTCGATTGTTTCTAATCCGAAATTGAGTGGATTTGACTCAAAATTCATAAACTTCCTAGGACGGCACTTGGGTCTCGTTTGGTTGTGATCTTGTGGATTGAGGTGGCTAGTTTGGTGTGGATTTTGCTGATTAATTACTATACGTGGTTCCTAAACCCTTACTTGAACCCTAGGACGCTATTGGAAAGTTGTTTTGTGTAGCGCGATTATGTGATAAAAGCATGATAATTGATAGCATGTTATTGTATTGGCCGTGGGCCCTGGTGATAACATCGCGGCTGTGGGCCCTGGCGCTGAGTGGTGATGACATCGCGGCCATGGACCTTGGCGATGCTTTGGCTTTGAACCCTATGAAACTATATCGCGGCTTGGAGCCCTGGCGATATATCGCGGTTGTGGGCCCTGGTGATACATCGCAGCCGTGGGCCCTGGCGATGACTAAATGTGATTTTAGGTTAATGTGTAAAGCTTGGACCCTATGGTGTGTGGTGTGTTTGATAATGATTTGATATGTCAGTTGTTCTATGACAAATGATGTTGAATCGCCATATGCCATTGCTTGCTGATTTCCCTGCCTTATCTGTATTTTGTTTTATTTGGTGGGACTAGTGGTTTAGTTTAGGTTGGGTTTCACTTGTTGGGACGTCGATCTCACCCCTTAGTGGGATAAACTTTTCAGACCTTAAACCCTAGCCATTCTGCCAATTTGCCTGGGCGACCCAAAGGAGAGGATCGCCAATTTTGATGAGTTTCCCTACCGGAAGGGTATTACCTATATCAGGAAGCGCATGACAGTCTGAGTAGATGAAGGAAAGCCGGAACTGCAACCCCATCGCTTTGAAGCCTGGTTTCGTCAGGTGGAAGACAACAGCTTGATGGGACCCTTGCTGCCAAAGGATGTTCCACGAGAGGTGATTCCAACTTAGTGCCATCCATCCCAACCGGACCTAGAAGTGGACAACCTAATATCTGTGGGAGGTTCCAGAAATATACCAGAAGTGCCGAAGTCTCCTTTGTCCTTTGCTGAGTACATGAACTATGTAAAGATTTCTGCTAACGCTATCGAGGCTACTGACGAAAAAGAGGAAGCAGAAGAAGAAGAAGAAGAAGAAGCCAAGGAAGACACTGAAGAGCCTTCAGAGAATGTGTCAACCGAGACTTTTTCGGATTACGACCCAAATGTTGAGGGGGACGATGGAAGAGATGATTCAAGTTGTTCTGATGACAAGTCTGAATGAAGGGGGTTAGGAGATCAGGGAACAATTTTGGTGTTGGGCTTTAGGAAAAGTTTAGTAGTAGCCTTTGAGCCCTAAGCCTTAGTTCCTTTTCTACCCAGGATGTGCGGCTTTATAATTTTTATCTTTTCCCTTCCACTGTTTGTAATGAATGTTTCTTCTATGTATAAATGGTGTGCTTTTGAATTTTTCCAAAACTCCCCGTTTTCTTTTCTTTGTATGGAGATGCTCACTTTCGTTTGTGCATTTCATATCATACTAGGCCGTGTGAGGTTCTTGGGTATATGATTGGCTTGAGGCGGATGTAATGGACTCCAAGGGGACGCGGGGCGTTACACAATCTATGCAGGGGTCAAGGGGGCGGTGCCCCCTTGCGGGGTTCGAAGGGGCAACGCCCCTCGCGAGGTCAAGGGGTAGAGCCCCTTGCGGTACCCATCCATCCCCTTTTACCAACCCGGCTAGGGAGAACGATTTCAACTAAATCGTTCTTAAGGTCATTCTTATTTTTTATTTTTATTTTTTGGAACCCTATATAGAATTCGTAATTCTATTTTCCTAACAGAATGCCTCTGGATCAATCCCATTAATCCACATCATCGCAAGAATTCAATTTCGTTTCATTGTGAAATTTTTTTGAATTGATCATATCAACTCGTACTTCCAATTCATCTAACCCTAATTAAGAATCACTCTAGGCATACATCACATGCATCGATAATTAGGGTTTTCTATTCAATTTTGATATAACACAAGCAGCTCTGAAACCACTGTAGGGCTTTCCTGTATTCATAAAATGCAGCAGAATGAAACCCTAAATAAGATTCATGTATATATCGAAATCAAAATAGGTTCGAGACGTACCTTTTGCGGTTGGTGACAAATTAACGATCGGCTGTGTCTGGATTAGCACCCCAAGTGTTGCGTCTCTACCGGTATCTATACACACAGACTGAGTTCTCTAACGATCCAAGTGCTAGCTTTCAGATCTTGGAATATCTCTCGCAATCGTCTGAACAAAGAACTATTCTCTATATATCTCTTCGGGATTAATATTATCTTTATATTTATCTGAGGCATCTCTAGGGTTATTTTTTATAAACCACGACATTCTATAAACCATCCACTCGACCGTGCATTTAATCGATATCTCATAACGCGCACATTCATATAGATATTCGTAATATGAGAATAAATTAAGATATACTTCTTAAGTAGATTAAGGCGCGGAGAAAATATTAAATCAGTTCGCTATTATGTACGACCTTGTAGGTTCACTAGATATTAGCAGTATTCTCAAACCTCTTTTGACTCACAAGTCATAAGCGATCTCTAGCAAGACATTACGACTACCTAAGCAAAGTGAATGTCGGTTTTCCAACACAACCTTATCCACAACTAATATTAGAGTATCAGCCTTAATTGGTTCTTAGGGAAGACCACTAATATTTGGAACCCAGAAGCCCCCAAAAAATCGTCCCTCTCCAAAACCAGGTTAGATTTTGACCTTTGCCCACTCAAACAAACCTATGGGATAAACAGCTGGGTCAAATTAAGCTCATAATACCTTCTTAGAACGGAAAGATGATAAGCTTTAAGATGGTGGTTGTTTTACCTTAATCCGATGTCGAACGACAAAGTTATGGCCCGAGCAGTGAACTAATTTCTATCTGTCCGCGAGAAATCTGTTCGGTCGAATTGAAAAAGTAGGAAGAAAAAGATGGTGGGAAAAGGTGGCCGACCAAAGATGAAGAGAGAGAGAGAGGGATTTCCACCCCAATAATGTATTTTGATCAATTAGATAAGATAGGTAATTAATGGATATTTAATGCTTGACCTCTTCCTTGGTTGACACTTGGCAACCTTTCATTGGTTGCTCCATTGACTTTGACTTTCTTTGACCACATATACATCAAATTTTCAGCAGCATATAGAGGGGTCTAAAATGACCAAAATGACATCCATTAGTTTTTAAGACAAGGCCAAAGGTTGAGGGGCAAAATAGTCATTTGGCACTTTTCGTCCGAAATTTCATTTTTCCAGTGTAAACTACCCTCGATGAGGCAACATCCATTGCAATTCAAACATTGGAATTCCTCAATGTCCAATACCAAAATCTCAAGGTCCAATTTCATTTCGAACTTTCGTCGACTGTAATTCTAGTTTACCTCTAATTGACATACGACTCTTGCAGGCGATACGCATATCGACCTTTGGATTTTTTTTAAGCCGTGGCGACTTTGGTTGTCATGTAATTGTGAAGGATTTATCATTCGTTCCATCGATCCTGATCATCGAAATCCTATTTAGGAAATTCTCGCAAATAACACATTGGTTAAGTGGAATCACTCGCGTCCCAACGTATAATACTAACGAGACAATCCATGATCGTTCATAGATCGTTCTTTGCTAGCCCAAAACATTTTCTCAACAATCCTTATGGTCAAAGTGCCATTTCTCATGCAAATTCCCCAGGTTCACGTACCTGACTTTGCGTCAGTCTTTCCCTTTTAGTCAGATAACTCAAGAGTGACCAACTCCGAGCGAGTTATAATTGAAATACACCGATCGATGTGCATCCATTCAATAGTCTCGAGAGGGTCGGAATTCGGACTGTCACAAGTAAAGTGACCAATTTCTCTACTTGAGTCTTCGAATCTCACCCTTTTCTGAAAATGACGATTTTATCCTTCTAAGGGTAAATTGTCTTTCTTACTCTGATTGAGTTGCGAAAATTGTTCAAAACTAGAATTTGGGTCTCCTAGTCAACTAATCATTCTGTTTGAGATGTTCACTTCTCATAATTTTCTAAAATGACGATTTTACCCCTAAAAGGGTAAATCGCTTCTAAAAATTCCAGAAAAATTCTGGAAATTCTCAAAAAATAGGAAATGGATTGATTTGGTGACCAATCCTATTTCCATCATCTTTTGACTCCATATTTCATCTGAAATGGTAAATTTTCCCTTTTAGGGTCAATTATCCCAAAACTTTTCAAAATTATGATTTTGCCCCTCAAGGGAAAATCATGTCGAAAACACTCCTAAACCTTGATTGATATTTCTCTAGGCTAATAGGGCTTTACTAAGGATGTCATGTTGCTTTCATATGATTTATCCGCATGTTTTGGATCCTTAATTTGTGCACTCATTCTATTGACTGTGTTTGCTAGAATAGTCATTCCTATCTGCATGAACTCTTAGTTTTAGGGTTCACACCTCTCTTATATGCATGGAATCTTAGGGTTAGATACATCATTCGACTTAGGTGCTGAAAGGGCGTCAATGTTGTTAGTTGGCGTAACAAAGTTCTCGATCCCATTTATCTGGTTATTGCAGAATCGAATAGAACGGTCCAACCCTCCGCAAAACGATCATTGGCGACTCCTTGACATGTACACACATCACATGTCACCAGACCGCACCGAAGGTCGACCACGTATTTCACCATTGCGACTTAGGTAACGAGCCTTAGGAGAGGCCCGCGTCCGACCAGAAAGAGCGGCCCATTAACCCGCTGGGATCCGCGATGTAGGAATCGCTGGTGATCGGATCACGACAATAGTTGTGTGCATATGATAATTCACTTGATTCACAATAAAAAGTAAAGACTTTTGAGAATGCCATGCGCGGTCTTGAGTTAAAGATGAATCGCCTCTAGTTGTTAAATCAGAAACCCATGTTCGTTTTGCTGGTTCTAGCTTGAATGGGGCTTTTTTCTTTAAGCGCAAGTGCTAAGGTGGATTCGGGAAGTGGAAAGGATAAGGGAATAGATCTTTTAGGATAAAAATCAAAGTTTAACTAACATGAGAACGGAAAATGTCATTTCAAGAAAAATATTTCAAAAGTAAAGTTTTTTAATTGTGACAATAAAGGTCATTTTACTCACAATTGTGGTGAGTGAAGAAGTTGGAAACCGTTTGTACACTTAAGAGTGTAGATATATCTCAGTTCATTTTTCATAATTGAATCTCATCCTTTGTTGATTGTAGACTTAGAGGCCAAAGACCATGTCACGCTCCGTGCCTCGGGCACGAGCATGCGACACCCTGTAAGCACAAACTATCTCTCAGGGTCCCAGGATTTACATATAAGTCGAGAGATGTATCACCGAACAAGCAAGCGGAAACGATGATGTAAAAACTCCTCCGTACAAATATAAAATGGGACCCGGATAGCGAGAGTACTAGTAATACATAATATCCGAATATCCATACAAGGAACAGCTAACCAACTACATTCGTTAATAAGGTGGCATGGCCAGCACAAAATGCAGTTATAAGTTTCGCAAAAAGGGATAGACCTCGAGAACACCATCAAAATATTAGACTAGTAAACCAGGAGCTCCTAAGTCGAGCTGCTGGAGTCATCAGTCTCCTCTGCCTCCTCAGTAGGCTCATACTCCAAAAAAGTCTCAGAGCAAATCTCCACCGTATCCTCAAGTATCTCGTCCACGGATGGCTCCACCAGATCATCTTCGGTAGCCTTGACCACTATGATCTCCTCGGTGTCCTCTAGGGTCAGAGTCCTCTTAGGACCAATCCTCAAGCCAGCGACAAATCCTTCAGCCTCTGTTGAGTCCCGGGTGGGATGGCACCAGCTAGGGATCACTACCTAGGGCACCTCGGTTGGTTTCAGTGGCCTTGTAGAAACATCGCCCACCTTTCTAAACCTTGCCTCATACCTATAAGGTTTCTAGCTACTGCCACCCTCATCTACCCAAATAACTGTACATTTCCTAACATAAATAGTTCCATGCCCATCAGAGGACTCATCAAAATAAATTGACATCTCCTTGGGGTCGCCAAACCTGATAGGCCATATCCTCATGGTCTAGGATCTGTAAAGAAAAGGAGGTCCCACAACGGGGTGAGATATATATATCTCAGTAAGGTGGGTCATAACCCTAGGTTAGGCAGACCATCCACTCAGGCAAATGCAAACGCTAATAATAAATACAAAACCGCATGAGGCATTCCACTATCACATGTAACACACACAAATGTCAAGCATGCAATCAAGGTATCTTATCACATCATTATACTCAAGCACACATTGCAAGCCAGATTGCACCTTCCGCCCCTTTCCTGCCTCCTCACTTTCATACCCGCGTTTATAATGCCTTAGGCTCGGTCTGCGTAAACGCATCAGGCTGTCTTATTAATAAACCCACGTAAACGTATTAGGTTTTCAATGTTACTCCAATCCTGTGTCGACACATCACAACTCCGTCCCGCGTTTCAACGCATCAGGACTATGGCCTTCTCAACCTCACGTCTCATACGCCTCAGGGTGCCATTCAATTCAAACCCTGCGCCTCAGCGTCTCAGGGCATACATCCACACAACCCCGCATCTCATACGCCTCTGGGTGTCACAACTCCTCAGATAAGCCATAAGTTCATTTAATGTATCACACACAATCAAGTGCAACTCATGCACGAATATTACACTTATGGCATGCGAGGCAATCAATTGCGACATTCAAATGTGGTAATCAATTCAAAGCACAAGCATCGTCACACACACATTCAAGTCTTCTATATCTTTCTAGGACGCACATTGGGCCACTACATTATAAACTTCCAAGAATTAATCCGTTCACACACCAATCATCCAATCGAGTCCAATCATCCTATCAAAGGTTTAGGATTCCCCTTACCTCAAGCTTAATGCGATACAAGTCTTCTCTCGAGCACCTCAAAGGTTAGGTCCTAACGGTCCAAGATCAAGTCCACCGCTCAACCTAAGGAAATTCGTCCAATCATTAACTTTTCTTACTCAAATCACCACCCTACTAATCATAAACCTCATGGGCTAATCAATTAACATTCTAACACTTCTCAACGATGAATTTAGAGCTCAATTACAACAACCAACAACCCTTACAGAATCGGTATGCACAGAACCAAACAGGGCGAATTTCAGTTCTGTGTATACTTCAACTTACCAGCCCTTAAACCACCTCAAATCCTCAATTTAATCACTAATCTACTTGCTAACATGTACTTATAAGGGTTGGGAAGCCTCGCCAAAAATTTGAGCTCAAGGTGACGTCAAATGGTCCACGAACGACGCCGGTTCCTCCAAGCTTACCGCCGGTCAGTTCTGGCCCTTCAAACATAAGACCCATTTGGGGTCAAAACTCCATCAAATTAACCCAAAACTTTTATCACAGCTCCATCTATGTGTCCCCTAAATGTCCACAAAATTTGATTGCAAAACTCTAAGATTTCGGGGTCCTAAAGGGCCAAAAAGTGGCTTACCTCAGATTGCGACGATTTCCATCGACTTTTGGGAGATTGGCCGGCCGGAGCTCCTCGGTGAGTCAAACGACTTGCTTTCACTTCGAGAACATCATAAAGAGGTTAAGGAAGGAGTGGGTGGTTGTCTCGATGACTAGGGATTGCCGGAGGTGGCGGTCGACAACAGCGAACAGGCGAGAAGAAACCTGTCGGCGGTGGAGCTCTCGGCAAGAAGAAGGAAGAAGAAGAAGAAGAAATATGCAAATGGAAGAGGTATTCAGCCATAAGGAGAGAGAGAGAGGGGGGGTTTATACTTCAATTGGCTTGGTTAACATGGGTTGAATGGTAGTTTAAAAGTGAAAACATCAATTCATGGCTTCATCCATTGACACTTGTCCAATATGTCATTCAAAGCTCATCCAATGGACCACAATTTCTTCAATTTTCAGCAGCTCTTGGGGGGTTTCAATGACCAAAATGCCCTTGTCCAATTAATAAAGCAAGGCTAAAGCTTGAGGGGCAAAATGGTAATTTTACCATCGACGCCCGAAACGTCATTTTCTAATTTCAATTCTCTTCGATAAGACAACGACAAATCCAATTGTATTGTTGAAATTCTAGATTCTCCATTTTCAAATTTCAAGACTCGTTTATGAATCATTCATATATCCAATGCGATTCCAGCCTATTCCAAACTGACAGACGGCTTTTGCAGATGTTACGTGTATCGACCCTTTGATTCATATCACAATTAGGGTTCGTCAATTTATGGTGACTTCGGTTGTCATGTAATTGTGAGGGTCTATCACTAGTTTTGATGGTCTCGATCGTCACCGTTCGATTTAGGAAAATTTTGCAAATTATACATTGGTTAAGCGGAATCACCCGCGCTTCAATCGTATAACGCTAGCAATGCATTCCTTAGTCATTTTTAGACTAGCCTTTTATGGCTCTAAATATCCCCTCGATAATCCTTATGATCAAAGCGCCATTTCCTATTCGAATTTTCTAGGTTCACGTACCTTGTCTCGCGTTAGCCTTTTCTCTTTGGTCAGTTAACTCAAACTGATCAGATTCGAGCGAGATATGATTGAAATACATCGCTAGATACACTTCTCATAATGAGTCTGAAAATGACAGGAAAATCGGAATGTCACAGACCATGAGCCAAAGGATAGAAATGCTTTAGTGGAATTTCAACGATTTTCACATGAAGCAAAGTGAATAAATGTGGAAAATAATTCTTCCCGAGCGAAAGTTAAAGGGATTGGAACTTGTCAATTGAATATGCACGATGGTCATACCTTGTTCCTGCATAATGTGTTATATGCTTCAAAAACTCGATGGAATTTAGTTTCTATGTTTATTTTGATTAAACTTGATTTCAGTTTGAGCTTTCATAACGATGATGATGACTTGTCATTGGAAACAAGTTATTATAGTTATGGATGTTTCACTGTGCTAATTGTTAAGTATAATAATGTGAATATTTGTTATTCCCTATTTACATCTTTGAAAATGATGTGGATATGTGGAATGCTAGGCTAGGTCATATTGGCCAACAATGAATGTTCAAATAAGCCAAAGAGGGTCTATTGGGCAGTACTGAAAAAATCGATTTTCTTATTTATGAGCATGCCTGGCGGGAAAAATAAATAGGAAACCACTTGAAAAAGGAAATAGAGCTGAGTTTCCTTTGCAGTTAATCCATTCAGACATATGTGGTTCATTAAATATAAGAGTAAGGCATGGGATATTTATTTAATCACATTTATAGATTATTATACTCGATTCAAAAATATTTTATGATTTCTCATAATCTGAGGTATAAGTTGATTTTGAGAAAAATTTTGAGCTTTTAGAAAAAAATTTAATTTTTTTTTAAAAATCAAGTTGAGGTCTAGAATATCTATATGGTCAATTCAAATATTTATGTGATAAAAAAATGAATAGAAAGACAGTTGACTATTCTAGTGATTCCTCAATAGAACGGAGTTGTAGAGAGGAGAAACATGTCCCAATAGAAGTGGTTAGATTTATGATGGCACGAGCTAATTTACCTATCACCTTTTGGTGTGAAAATTTTGTTGGTTGATGTCTAGATATTTAATGGCATGCTTTTTAAATCAGTTATTTCTACTCCATATTTATTGTGGACATGTCAAATGAGATTTGAGATTTTTCCAGACCTTGGTGTGCTTCCTATACACATGAGTACTTCTATAAGTATGAAAAAATTAGACTCTAGAGACAAAATAAGTATCTTCATGAGATACTTGGAGCATTCGAAAGGATATGTGTTTATAGATGAGTAAGAAAATGGAAAGTGCAACTGAATTTGGATCACAACGTGTCACATTCTGTGACATTCCAAATTCCAACCCCTCTCGAGGCTATGGAATAGAAAGATATCAATTGCTGTATTTCAATTATAACTTACTCGAAGTTGGCCACTCTCGAGTTAACTGACCGAAAGGAAAAGGCTACCATAGAGTCGGGTACGTGGACCTAGGGAATTCGAATAAGAAATGACACTATGATCATAAGGATCATCGAGGGGATATTTTGGGCCAGTAGAGATCTATCTAGGAACGATCATGGGATGCCTTGCTAGCGTTATACGTTTGGACGCAGGTGATTTCGTTTAACCAATGTGTAATTTGCAAGAATTCCCTAAATCGGATTCTGATGATCAGGAGCGTAGGAACTAGCAATAAACCCTCGCAATCATATGACAATCAAAGTTACCACGACTTGAGAAATCCTAAGGTTGATACGCGCAGCGCCTGCAAGAGTTGCCCGTTCGCTTGAGATAAACTAGAATTACAGTTGACGAGAGCTCGACATGAAATTAAACCTCATAATTGGGTATCAGGCATCGAGGAAATTTCAACGTTTGAAAAAGAATTGGACGTCGCCTCATTGAGGGTAATTTAAATTGGAAAAGTGAAGTTTAGACGGAAAGTACAAAATGACCATTTTACCCGTCAAGGATAAATGCCACGCCCCGAACCTGCCGAGCGCGCGAGCATCTCGCCAAGCCGTGCCTTAATGTACTCTCCAGGATCCAACGGCCAATAATCTGAACACTAACAGAAATACACATGCGGAAGTGATGCCATCTCCATTCATATAGATACAACCACATACGATGACTTAGGACGAATACATAAAATTACCTTAAACAATTACTAAAAGATCAATTCCTAATTCAATATCTGAAGTACAATCTCAACATCCACAATTGGCAATTTCATTCTAAATACAACTGGTTAACTATATCTTCAAATGCCACACCTTGGTAAGCTCATGCTACCTTCGCTTGGAACTTGAAAAATGTAAGCCCCCATTGGGATGAGATATAAATCTCAGTAAGGTGGGTCCTAATCCTAAGTTAGGCCGACCGTCCACTCAGGCAGTCATTTATCCAGATATTTCAAACTTATAATCATACATGCATATCAAGCCCAATCAATAAAATAGCGACATGCAGATGACAGACGTGCAACGATGACCTTATGTCACGCTCAAATGATCATGTACACCAGTCCTGCCACTTCACACATACACAATCTCTGCCTGCCTCAGTCTCTAGCCCGCGACCTCGTCGTATCAGGCTCGGCCTGCGTAAAAGCATCGGACCGTCATCGGAAACCCGCGTAAACGCATCAGGTTTCGGTAAATCTCCAGGCCAATAGCCTCATCTCAAAACTCCGTCCCACGAATAGTTCGCATCAAGACCGTGGCTATCTCAACCCCGCAATCCTGTAGTATCAGGGCGCCACGCAACATCAACACCACCCCGCGATCTCGTCGTATCAGGGCATTCTCACACTTCCGTCCCGCGAATAGTTCGCATCAGGACCGTGGCTATCTCAACCCCGCGATCTCGTCGCATCAGGGTGCCAAACATCATCAATGTCACCCCGCGATCTCGTTGCATTAGGGTATATATCTCCTACCCCGTGTCTCGTACGCCTCAAGGCCTCTCCGTCCAGCAAATAATTCACATCAGGACCGTGGCTATCTCAACCTCGTGATTTCATCACATCAGGGCGCCACACAATGTCAACTCCACCCCGCGATCTCGTCGCATCAGGGTATCATTTCCCGCCCCGCGTCTCATACGCTTCAGGGCCTCGTCATGTTACGCTCATGCCATAATTTACAATTCATTTAACAGGTAAAACGACAAGTGCATCTCATACACAATTTGAAACTTCATGGCATGCAAGACAATCATCGACAGACGACATGGCATGGGATTTAAATGCAAACAATATAACACATAACTTCCTCTATCCACTCAGGACATTTCAAAGACCACCCTTTTGGAATACTCTCTTAGATTGATCCATTTAAGCCTCGACTCACCCAATCGAGTCCGGCCTTCTTAGCATAAGGTTAGGAATTTTCTTACCTTTGATTTGCCAACAATATTTACTCCTTTTAAGCCCCAAGGTTTCAGCCCTCAATGTCCGCAACCGGACTTGTTGCGCAACCTAAAAAAATTCAACCAATTCCGTCAATTTTCACCCTCAATTCCTCAATTCATGAACCCCAATCACCCATATCCTAACCCTCATCATCTAATCATGTCTTAAACATCAATTTGAGGTTCAAAATCACCCGCTCTTCAATCCACCAGAACCGGTCTTGCACAGAACCTACCCGGTTCAATTCGGTTCTGTGCATACAGTGCACTATCCATCCTAAATCAACTTCAATTCCATCATTTAACCCTTATCCTATCTCTTAACATGTCTATCTAAGGGTTCTTGACGCTCACCGAAGATTTGACGTCAATTGGTCCCCGGAAACTCGTCAAACATCGCCGGTTCTTCTCGAATCAGAATCTGGCAGTTTCTAGGAAAAATGTACAAGGTCGGTTCGTGGTCAAATACTTATCAAATCAAGCTCCAATTTTTACCACAGAATAATACACATCTCAGCTAGATCTCCACAAAATTTGAATCCTAAATTCCAAGATTTCGTCCATCAAAATGGCTGAGAACCGGACCTACCTCAGTTTGAGTCCTAATCCGTTGGCTCTCGGGAAAATCGCTGCTCGGGACTCCTCAGTGCTCCAATTGACCTGATTCCACTTCGAGAAATTTGGAAAGACGTAAAGCTTCGTCGGTGTTGTAGTCCGGTGGCCGAATGGTGGCCGAAAGTGGTCGCCGGTAGCACCGAACAGGAGGTCCAGAAACTGTCTCCGGCGAACAAAAGATGAAGGAGGAAGAAGATGGGGTTTCGGTGGATTAGAGGTGAAATGGCCGGCCAAAAATGATTGAGGAGAGAGAGAGGAGGCTTATATACAAGCTTGGGTCAAAGGTGAGTTGAATGTTAGGTGAAAAAGTTGGACAAGACCTCTCCTCAATTGATCTTGTGACACTTGTCTACTTGCAATTCCAAGATGATCCAATGGCTCTTATTCCTCCATGAATTTCGGCAGGCATGAGGGGTTTAATGTCCAAAATTCACTTATTCAATTGCAAGGGCAAAGTTCTAATCTTCAGGGGCAAAACGGTCATTTTACCCACGACTTCGGAACGTCGTTTTTCTCGCTCCGGAATTCATCGATAGGGCGACGGCCAATCCGAATAACATTGGAATTCTTGATTTCCCAATTCAAACTTTTCAGGACTCGTTTCTGATAGTTTTCTCTATCAGACGTGATTCCAGCCTATCCTGAACCGACGGGCGACTTTTGCAGACATTACGCGTATCGACCCCATGATTCATATCGCGTTTAGGGCTCGTTAATTCGTGGCAGCTTTGGTTGTCATGTAATTGTGAGGATCTATCACTAGTTTCCTCGACAATCCTTATGGTCAAACCGTCATTTCCTATCCAAGTTCCCCAGGTCCACGTACCTCGTCTCGCATTAGCCTTTTTCTTTTGGTCAGTCTACTCAAATTGATCAGATTCGAGCGAGATACGACTGAAATACATCTCTAGATATACACTTCTCATTAATGAGCCTGAAATTGACTGGAAATCAGAATGTCACAACTCTTCCCCCTTAAAGAAATTTGGCCCTCGAAATTTGTAACCTTTTAGCTCATCCAATCCTTTGGGATATTGGCGCCTCGTCGCACCCTCACTTTTTCGGATAATCCTTTCCATGGCTTGACGATCTTGCTCGTCCTTTCCAACCCAAAACTATCTTTCCTCTGGAACTTGTCTCCTTCAGTCCTCAATCCAATGGGCTTCTCTCCATTCTCTTTTGGTATTCATGTCATTTGTTAGCAGCTCATCCTCGAGCGTTCACATTATCTCTTTCATATGTCCATAACCATTATTACCAAGCCCTCGCCAGAGTGCACTCTTTAATGTCCATGCCATTCGACGTATCACTCCCTTCAAATTTCCTTTCACACCAACAACGATTCAAGGGCTTTATCAATTTACCCTCCATTGATCAAATCGGGTTATGGCCCTCTTACTCCATAGACATTAACAGGGTTACTTCCGCGGCAATCCATTCTCGACTCCATCCAAAATTTCCCTAGGATCAAAGTGGTCCTTCAACCTTCATGGTCATGTTCTTCTCTTTTATTGACATGTCCAGTGCCCGGCTCTACAATAGAATAATTTCCCCCTCCGATCCTTATCATCGATAGTATATATATATCTTGGCACATCTCTGTGCCATTCCATGAAACTCCATCATTCCCCTTTTGAATTTCACTGAGGTCATCTCCTTCAGTACTGGACTCGTACTTCCGTCCCTAGGTCTCTAGGGTTCCATCCATTTCTATAATTTGTCCAGTATCGGTGTTTAATCATGGTAACACCTCGATTTCCTTCTGGCCATCAGGCTAGGTGTTTCCAGTAGCCATCACGCTAGTCCTTTAGCGAACCTCCAATTTAGGAGTTGAGTCTCTTATTTCTTGAGGGAAGATCTATCCCTCCATCGCCAATTATACCATGCTCAACTCTCTATCGTAAGCATCCGTTGAACGATTCACCCTTCCTTAGCGATACGAATGTCGCTATAACAACACTTGGGTGATCTCTTCGTTCCATACGCTTCGCCTTCAATTTCCTTTAGGCAATTCGTGTCTTTAATCTCTTATAGTTCACATAATTTTCGAGGTGTTTTCTTCATCTAGGCAGCGCTCTCATACCCACCAGCACTTTTATACATTTGCGTTGCCTCTTGTTCAATTCCCCTCGGGAAACTGCTACTTTATACTCTAGTGGTAGGTGTAGCATTGAAACATTCTTTCACTCAAACAACTTTCCCCAGCTTCATCGCGAGGACACTTGTAACCCATTCCAATCACGCCCTAAGCATTCCAACTCTTATGGCCTCATCATCACGACGCACAAGCAACATCCATTTCAAATCGCCTTGTTATATCTTCAACGTTCATTCTACGTCGTGCCACTACAACCTTCATAAGCTTTCCAGTTTTCGACACGATATGCCATTAACCGCATAGCCATCAGCTTAACTCGAGTCCTCGAAAACTCTTTTCACGTTCATTCACCCAATTTGTGTCACGACTCGTCCTTAGCCCATTTCACCAATGGAATAGCTCTTGTAGGGAATCTTTCAACGGTTTGTCTATTGCCACTCATCAATCCCAAGAAGCCTGCACTTTCCGTAACTCACATCGACCCTAGTCGATTTGTTACTTATTCCAATCCTCAAAGGCTCCTCAAGGATTCCCTTTTTCAAAAGTTTCACGACTGAGGAATCTCATCTCATTAGGTCCACGGCTCACGCTCTTCACATTCGTCATATATCGAGCATCTCCTTAAATTCCAGAGGATGCTTTCGAAGGTCATTCATGTTTCTCATGACTCCTTAAATGAGTCCAATCACCATCGCTCAAGACGGTAGCAATCCACCCAATCATTCCTTGGACACTCAATTCAACTGATATAAACTTCTTTCTACTATTCCTCACACTTTTCACTTGAGAGCTCAGACCTTGGCTCTCTGTCGCCACGGATCTCCTCTAGGACCGCACAACATTTTATTTATTCTTGTCACCCTTCTCTCGAGAAGCATTAGTGCTTTAGCCTTTGAGTTCTATACTCACTAAGGCGACCTTATCCCAATTCAGTTCGTTCCACTAAACGTCAACATCATCCCGGAATTCAACATTGTCCAAAAGACTGTCTCTCGGATTTCGCTTTCAGGAATCATTCAAGTTCTGCGTTCTCTTTCCCGGTACAGACACGCAATCATAATACTAAGATAATTTAGAGTTTTTCTTCCTTTTACATTGGGGTCTCTTACCTTAAGGAAGAAACTACACAACTCTGTGGCATTTCCTCACTTCAACTTCACCTTGTCCTTCTCATTCCATAGGACGGCAACCTTGGAGTCCGCACCGACGAAAATACCTTTACTCCAAGATTCAAATGCCACCATGCTTTCACATTCTCTTTCCCATAACTCAGTCATTTCAAGTGACAATATCTATTCGTCCCTAGGTCTTCACCAGTTCACTTGTCGAATGGTCAGTTCGATTACCTCAAATCACTTTGCAAGTACTCTCTAAGCACTCTTTTCGCTAACTAGGTCATTCACTAGAATCACCATCAACCAGGATTATCAAGTCCGTTTAGTTTTCCTTTCGTCAATGACCAATTCATGGTCCAATCATCCTTCAAGAGCAATGTCCTATTCTTTAGGGAATAGCAACTCATGATTTCATTCCTCAGGGTTTCAATTCACTCAACCGATCCCGGGAAATCATTAACTTCGGACAATTTAGCATGTCGATTCTTCTTTGACCTCATTCATAACAGAAAAGACTTACTACTCACTTTCCACCATGTGTCTTGCGCCCAGGTAATCAACTATTTCCCGTAGGCACGCTCCATACTCATAATGAACATCTCTTTGCTCGTATTCCATGAGCAGGAGTTCTCTTATTTATAGGTCTTTCAATCATTCTCCTCTTTTGCTGAGTCTTGTCACCATTCCTCAAAATTAGGAATAACAATCAGCCACATAGTTCTCAAGCTACAATCCACTCAGGGACTTGCTCATCTTGTTCAAGGGTCTTTGACCACTTTTACCATATGTTTAAGTGACCTTGAGAACTCTGTCTCACACGGGTCGATCATCCTATGATCCTTGCAAAAGTATTAGAATCCAAACAACTCTTGCTCTCAAGCAATCCCAAGATGATACTTCCCGTCGAGCAACTCAACAAAAGTAGTCTAGGCAGATCTCATGCCTCCGAGGAAATCCTTCCTCTAGTGACCTTTCACCAATCCTCAATAGCCTCTTAGGGCTAATACTGTCAGGGTCACTTTTTTTCTTCAGTGTGCCCAAAACCTCTAAGGTTTTCTCATTAAGGTCCTCAATCTAGAGGGAGACAATTTCAACTTTCATTCTTCCATCAAAATCAGTCATTCTCATCCTTATTCACAGCTTCACATGCTTTTCAGAACTCTCGTGATTCTTCCCATACACTCACTTCTCTCGTGAATGAAATAACTCAGAGTCACATTTCTAGTGACTTCTATCGCCTTGACTCATCAGCACTAGCATTTATCACCACCGTGACTCAGAGAATCTTGGCAGCTCCTCCTCGAGCTTGCTTAATCAACAGATTTTCTCATTTCCATTTAAGGCTTTCACGACCAATTCAGCCTTTGGGTCCCATGTGGTTCACAAACTCGAGTCAGTTGTTCTGCTGGTTTTCGCATTCTGATTACTCATCTTTACTCAGTTCTCATGAACCACCTTAGTCCTTGGATCTTTTCATATCTCACGTACCCAAGCCAAGTGCTACTCTAGTGATCATACCTTGGTCCTTCGGTCTTATCAAGTTCTCATGTCACTTGAACCACTATGATTTCCCCTTAGGAATTCGAGACTTAAGTCATTTACTCAATCCGGCAGTCTCAAGCTGCTCATGTCATCATTCATCACTATCAACCATCAGTGGTTCCAAAAAAACTCTCTGATGACACATAGGAAATTCTCCACTAATTGCCAAATATTCAAGGATTTCAAATCATCCTTGATCAGCAATCCTTCCTCAAGCCAGCCTCAACGAGGCAACTTCTCAACTGACAGCCATTACTAGGCTTGCCTCAACTAGGCAACTATCGATCAAGCGCTCCAGATAGCGGTCCACTGAATCAAAGACTCATACTTTAGGTCTAAAGGCATTCGTCACTCTAGCATAATCACAACAAACTATTCCATTCTCAACATGCCTCAGCTCAACGGGTATAAACCCTATAGGTTGTCTAATCCCTCAGACATACTTTGGCCTAGCCAATAACATGAGGCTAATCATCAAACATGTCTAACAGGCCCATCACAACCATCACTTTTCTTTTTCAAACGGAATCCATCGCCAAGCACAAGGCTTTTATCCATGCCACTCATAGGCGTCATTACACATGTCATGCCACGTTTGATCATTCTTAATGAGAATCAATCCCGTGCCGTACATCCCTTATCCACATTTGGACTCAACCTGATACCTAAGCTTCCCCTTTCAAGTTATGACTTAGGTCATTCCTGCCTCATGCCATCTTAGAAGTCTGCCAGGAGCTGCTCCTTGTCCGGACTTCTCTGTTCCAGCAATCACTTCCCGCCCTCATCAGACCTGGCCGTTGCAGGTTGTCCCAAGTCATACATCTACGGAGAAAGCCTCGTTCCATATGTCTCAAGCCATGTTTCATTATAGTTTATAGGTATCCCATCAACTTGTCCCATACCAAGCGACGGTTTAGTAAGTCCAACAGCGATAAGTCACTACATGCACCCTCATTAACTTTCATTTCAAGCCATATACATAAGCACAGCATGACCGTCCTCATCACTTGTCCTGTCAAAACCGCCTTCAGATCAATTCCTATCCATTCAAGAGTTCTAATTCTACCAATGGCCGTCATATCTCAAAGATCAATTGCCTATATTCAACCATGCACCTCAAGTGAAATCGCTAACTATGTCAAATCCCCAAGCATTCGATCACAACTGATCTTCAATTTAGATACTCCTTGTATTTATCACAACTCATATCACCCAAGGCTGTCAATAGTCATTGATGGCTAGACCATCAAAATATCACGCGATTCAAGCCTGAATCCACTAATATCAGTCGCCTCTTTATAATTAGTATTCCTCGAGTTGGGGTCATTGACAAATCAAGATCACAATCATACACCTCGATTGACCCTTCATTCATGAGCAATTCTCTATTATCCTCAAACACAATTACTATCTCAAAATCCATGCTTACGACTCTTCAGTCCCAGCTTGCTTCCACTTAAACCTTGATCACCACATAACTCAGAGTCATCCATTAAAGTCAACTCTAGGACCATTAGACTACCCCACAAGTTCAAGCCTACTATCCTCGAGACTCAACAATCCATGTCTAGTCCTATAGACCTCAAAATCTAATTGTCTTCAAGTCATCGCTCCGTATCACTCCAAGTCTCAATCACATTGGATCGAGTTGACCTCGCACTAATACCAAACAAGTGAGGATGTCACGCCCCGAACCTGCCGAGCGCACGAGCATCCCGCCAAGCCATGCCTTAACGTACGCTCCAGGATCTAACGGCCAATAATCTAAACAATGACAGAAATACACATGCGGAAGCGATGCCATCTCCATTCATATAGATACAACCACATACGATGACTTAGGATAAATACATCAAATTACCTTAAACAATTACTAAAAGATCAATTCCTAATTCAATATATGAAGTACAATCTCAATATCCACAATTGGCAATTTCATTCTAAATACAACTGGTCAACTATCTCTTCAAATGCCACACCTTGGCAAGCTCGTGCTACCTTCGCCTAGAACCTGAAAGATGTAAGCCCCCACTAGGGTGAGATATAAATCTCAGTAAGGTGGGTCCTAACCCTAGGATAGGCCGATTGTCCACTCAGGTAGTCATCTATCCAGATATTTCAAACTTATAATCATACAGGCATATCAAGCCCATTTAATAAAATAGCAACATGCAGATGATAGGCGTGCAACGATGACCTCATGTCACGCTCAAATGATCATGTACACCAGTCCTGCCACTTCACAGCATACACAATCTCTACCTACCTCAGTCTCCAGCCCACGATCTCGTCGCATCAGGCTCGGCCCACGTAAACGCATCAAACCGTCATCGGAAACCCGTGTAAACGAATCAGGTTCCGGTAAATCTTCAAGCCAATATCCTCGTCTCATAACTCCGTCCCGCGAATAGTTCGCATCAGGATCGTAGCTATCTCAACCCCGCGATCCTGTAGCATCAGGGCGCCACGCAACATCAACACCACCTCGCGATCTCGTCTCATCAGGACATTTTCACGCTTTCGTCCCGTGAATAGTTCGCATCAAGACGGTGGCTACCTCAACCCGTGATCTCGTCGCATCAGGGCGCCATACATCATCAATGTCACCCCGCGATCTTGCCGCATTAGGGTTATATCTCATGTCCCGCGTCTCATACGCCTCAAGGCCTCTTCGTCCCGCAAGTAATTCTCTTCAGGACCGTGGCTATCTCAACCCCGCGATTTCATCGCATCAGGGCGCTACACAATGTCAACTCCACCTCGCTATCTCGTCGCATCAGGGTATCATTTCCCACCCCGCGTCTCATACGCTTTAGGGCCTCGCCATGTTACACTCATGACATAATTTACAATTCATTTAACAGGTAAAACGACAAGTGCATCTCATGCACAATTTGAAACTTCATGGCATGCAAGACAATCATCGACAGACGATATGACATGGGATTTAAATACAAAAAATATCACACATAACTTCCTCTATCCACCCAGGACATTTCAAAGACCACCCTTTTGGAATACTCTCTTAGATTGATCCATTTAAGCCTCGACTCACCCAATCGAGTCCGGCCTTCCTAGCATATGGTTAGGAATTTCCTTATCTTTGATTTACCAACACAATTTACTCCTTTTAAGCGCCAAAGTTTCAGTCCTGAATGTCTGTAACCGGACTGTCCCGCAACCTAACAAAATTCAACCAATTCCGTCAATTTTCACCCTCAATTCCTCAATCCATGAACCCCAATCACCCATATCCTAACCCTCATCATCTAATCATGTCTTAAACATCAATTTGAGGTTCAAAATCACCCGCTCTTCAATCCACCAGAACCGATCTTGCACAGAACCTACCCGGTTCAATTCGGTTCTGTGCATACCGTGCACTATCCATCCTAAATCAACTTCAATTCCATCATTTAACCCTTATCCTACCTCTTAACATGTCTATCTAAGGGTTCTTGAGGCTCACCAAAGATTTGAAGTCAATTGGTCGTCGGAAACTCGTCGAACGTCGTCGGTTGTTCCCAAGTCAGAATCTGGCAGTTTCTGGGCAAAATGTACAAGGTCGGTTTGTGGTCAAAAACTTATCAAATCAAGCTCCAATTTTTACCACATAATCATACACATCTCAGCTAGATCTCCACAAAATTTGAATCCTAAATTCTATGATTTCGTCCATCCAAAGGGCTGAGAACCGGACCTACCTCAGTTTGAGTCCTAATCCGTCGGCTCTCAAAAAAATCACTGCTCAGGACTTCTCGGTGCTCCAATTGACCTGATTCCACTTCAAGGACGTCGAAAAGACGTAAAGCTTCATCAGTGTGGTCGGCCGGTGGCCGAATGGTGGCCGAAAGTGGTCACCGACAGCACCGAACAGGAGGTTCAGAAACTGTCTCCAGCGAGCAGAAGATGGAGGAGGAAGAAGATGGGGTTTCGGTGGCTTAGAGGTGAAATGGCCGGCCAAAAATGATTGAGGAAAGAGAGAGGAGACTTATATACAAGCTTGGGTCAAAGGTGAGTTGAATGTTAGGTGAAAAAGTTGGACAAGACCTCTCCTCAATTGATCTTGTGACACTTGTCTACTTGCAATTCCAAGATGATCCAATGGCTCTTATTCCTCCATGAATTTCGGCAGGCATGAGGGGTTTAATGTCCAGAATGCCATTCTTCAATTGCAAGGGCAAAGTTCTAATCTTAAGGGACAAAACGGTCATTTTACCTCCGACGTTCGGAACGTCGTTTTTCTCGCTCCGGAATTCATCGATAGGGCGACGGCCAATCCGAATAACGTTGGAATTTTTGATTTCCCAATTCAAACTTTTCAAGACTCGTTTCTGATAGTTTTCTCTATCAGACGTGATTCCAGCCTATCTCGAAACGACGGGCTGCTTTTGCAGACATTACGCGTATCGACCCCGTGATGCATATCACGTTTAGGGCTGTCAATTCGTGTCGGCTTTGGCTGTTATGTAATTGTGAGGGTCTATCACTAGTTCCCTCGACAATCCTTATGGCTAAAGCGCCATTTCCTATCCAAGTTTCCTAGATCCACGTACCTCGTATCGCGTTAGTCTTTCCCTTTTGGTAAGTCTACTCGAATTGATCAGATTCTAGCGGGATACGACTGAAATACATCTCTAGATATACACTTCTCATTAATGAACCTGAAATTGACTGGAAATCAGAATGTCACAATAAACCTTGCCTTAAGAGAGGATGAAGGACATTTTAGTTAAATGTACATTCCCTTAGCTGCCGAAAATTCAAGGAAAAATGGCCAATTGAATATCAAGTTTTTTTTATTTTCATGAGAACAAGTGTCAAGGATTGGATAATTAGCATTAATTGACCACTTTTCACCAACCATTCAACCCTTTTGACCAAAGAAAGATTAAGCCAAGTATTCTTCTTCCTCCCTCTCCATTTTGGTCAACCACTTCTCTCTCCTCTCCCCCTTCCCTTTCGTTTTCTCCTTAGCTGAAGAACCACCGCCGACCAGCTTTTGCCCGGTTGTTTGCTGCTGTCAGCTGCCACTTCCGGCGAGCTCCAACCCTTGTACTGACCACCAAACACTCCTTTGTCTCTCCTCTACCAATCCTTGGCGGCCGTTCAGCCATTGATCGTCGAAAACCCACCGTCCAACCATGAGACCACGTAAAGGTCTGAATCTGACCCAGTTTGAGAGGGGGCCGATTTTCTTTGACTTCAAGAGCTCGATTGACTTCAAATCTTCGGTGAGACTCTCACAACACCTAGTTTAAAGGTTTAGCAAGCTATGATAAAAAAGTAATTAGATTAGAGTTGAGTTTGGTGGACGAAATGTTGTATTTTCTTAAGGACAGAATCTTCCCTTGCTGATCGGTTAAGGAACTGAGCTGCATAGAGGTTTATCGAGGTGTCGTCTCACCTCAAAATTCTCGGTGAGACTTCTAGACATGTATATTGATGTATTGGCAAGTTGTTTATGTGGTGAATTGAGGTATAGAGATGATTTAAGGGCTATTTGGTATGAATTGTCTAAGACCGGTTCTGTCCTAGCCCTGACCCGAACAAAACTGAGGTTCGTGGCCGTGTCGCTTTGTGTCGAAACTCATGGTGAGGCACATTGGAATGTAATATGATGTGTTAGTGATGTGTCTTCTTGATGGAAATTGAGATTGGAGAAGTTTTAATGTGGAAATTGTAGATTTTTCCGAGGACCGACTCTGCCCTGTTCTGGCTGGCTGGTCTAGGGAACTTCGAGCAACTAATTATGGAATTTCGCTTGCTTAATTTTGTGGTAAGAAGATTTCTAACCCTTCATTAGGATGTTGGGTTATTAATGGGTAGATTTTTGGTGGAATTGAAGGTGTTTAAAGGATTATTTTTTGGGCGAAATGCGTGAGAGGCCGAGAGCTGACTATTCTATTTTCAGCGCACACCATTTTTAAAATGAGTCATTCTAAGTCGTCTGGTACTCAAATTGAGCTCCGTTGTCGCCCACACAACCATAAAACCTTGAGGGACAAGAATTTGAAATTAATATTCTCAAAAAGTTAGTAGAATAATGTTAGTTTTCTTGTGACTGAACCTGGTTGTGGAACTTAAGAAAGGAAAAATTTAGTGAAATGAAATTTATGATGACTTGCCTTGAAAGAACAATACTTGACATGCATAGAAAATATTGAATTGAAGCTGTGGCTTCTTGATAATGAGTTGCCACATGTGAGATATGTCGTGTGATGGTAGGCTTGATTGAAATTATACGTTCAATGGATGATTATGCGACGATGGTCATATGATTGAATGTGGAGGCATGACTTTTGTTTATGGCTGAATGGTGTGCTTGAATCGATAAGCTTGATGCATGTTGACGCAGGCTTGACAATTGAATTGATAGAATGATAAGCCTGATGCGTGTTGACGCGGGCTTGACCATTGAAACTGAAAGTATAAGGAGCCTAATGCGTCGTGACGCTGGCTTGGCCATTGAAATTGTAAGTATGAAGGGATTGAGCCCTTGAGAAGTGTTTTGGCTAGTGAGCCACGAGAAGGGACTTATGGACTAAGCAATATGCTAGTGTGCCTAGAGTGCATGAATTGTCTGATGCGTCTGTATGGCTTGTGAAGCTTGGAGTTGAAAGTAAATCTGTGAATGACATGAGTCATGATATGCCTGAAATGCTTGGCGTGCTTTGTTTTGCAAATGGTTAAATTGAAAGGATTTACTTCTAAACCAGTATGTTTTCAAAGGCTCCTGGAGGTGCTATTAGCCTAGTGTAGGGTTACGGCCGACTTACTGAGATTGTTATCTCGCCCCGTCGTGGAATCAACATTTACAAATCCGAAGTCCTGATAGAGACCCCTGGAGGAAGATGAAGACCAGAGGTCGAAGAAGAGTTTGACTAGTTGGGATGACAGCCTTTTCTTTTGATGTCTGGGAGGATTTCTAAATGCTTCTGGAGCTAGAGTTGTGAATCTAAACCATCCATTATATTGGGAGTAAATGTTCTTGTGTTGAAACATCCTGAAGTCATCTTTTGTAATAAAGAGAAGTCGTTGTTTCGTTTCCTCTTGTGTATCTTATTGTATGGATTTGATACGTTGTGGGCCGAAGGATCCTGGGAGACTATCGTTAGAAGAACGACCTAGTGGGATGTTTACATACCCACCAGGTTTGGGGCGTGACACATTCTTAGTGAATGAATATTTTTTTTATAAAAAAAGGGCGAGATAAGTGAAGACTATTCTTTATTTTAATCTTGGAAAGTGATAATGATTTTACTAGGGCATCTCATTCTAGTGGAAGCAATGTGAGAAGTAGGGAATTTATTTCAAACTGGTCTCAATTGCAATCACTTGATATGAAGAAGATGTCGTCATTGTCTAATTCGAGTGGAAGTATAACAGAGCACCAGCTCACGATGGCGTAGACTCTGGGACGCGAGCCCCCTCCTAAGGGGCCCATTACCCAAATCGAGGCGGCGAGAAAAGAAATTCAAAATCAAACGGGTCGACCTTAGTGTGGTCTTGTGGCATGTATATAGTGTACATGCCATTAGAGTCGCCACCAATCTTTTTTGGAGGGTATGGTCGAAAATCCTATCGAAAGGTTGGGAGTCCCAATCAATTCAACGAAAAATAAAGAAATGGGTTCGGGAATTTGGTTATGTTGATAAAATCGTCGACGCCGTTTCGGTACCTAAGTTTGAGTGAATTCTAACTACGATTTCATGCAGGTGCTCAAGGGGTTAAGATCTAAAGTTCTGAAAGGGTATCATGCGGATTGGGGATTTCTATCCTACCACTCACAATCAGAAATTAAAGATACACAATCAATGAATCAATAACATGTGAGGATAAATCACATCAAATCATCAAATTAGTCAATGTGCCATACTTAGTGAAGCCCTATAGGCTTAGGGAATGAAACATTAAAGTCTAGATTGGTTTGAAAAATTGTCACGGCCCGCGCCTCATCGCGATTACGCAATTATCCCTGGAAGTAAACAACAATGATCTCTCGGCGGTCCCAAGGATCCACCTATATAAGAATGGACGAGAGATAAAATAATTTACATTAAGCACACGGAAGCGGTTCCCAACAACTCCCTGTACAATACATATATATACAGGCTAAGTAGGACAAGGATAGCATCATAAAAAAAAAATCATACATCAACACATACAACCATCGACTCTTAACTCCTCTAATCATCAGGGTGACGAGTAAGCATGCCAAAAAGATATCCACAAAATCCATCAGGGATGGGGTCAGGTCGCCAGTCAAAAGTCAGATCACCATCTGAAGTCATCTAGGAAGAGCTGTTAGAGTCGTTTGTGTACTCCACGTCCTCAGTAGGCTCGTACTCAGAAAATGTCTCGGACGGAACCTCAATGGAATCCTCCATAGTCGCCTCCTGCGACGGCTTAGCGAAGTCACTCTCGGACGCCTCAAACACTACAACCTCCTCCTGCTCCTGCTCCTCAGTATCCTCTAGGCTCCGGTCCGTTCCTAGATCCTACTACAGAACCCTCAGGCAACTCCTGCTCCGCTACGGTTTGGCACCAATCAGGGATGACCCCCTCAAGCACCTCATGGGGCTTCAATGGCCCATTCTACTGATCCCCTACTTTCTTGAACCATGCCTCAAACCTATGAGGCTTCCACTCAGGCTTAACCCTCGTCAACCCAAACAACGGTACACTTCCTAACATAGACGTTCCCCTGTCTGTCCGAGAACTCATCAAAATAAGTCGTCATCTCCTTCGGGTCCCCGAATCTGATAGGCCACATCGCTACTGCCTAGGATCTGTAAAGTAAGGTTTCCTCAAAATGGGTGAGATACACATCTCAGTAAGAAAAACCTAACCCTAGGTCAGGTCGACTGTCCACTCAGGCAGTCGTGCCACTCAACAGACCAACTCATGGTCACACGCAGGTATAACATTCATAATTCAATAAACAATAATACATAGAGGACAGGCATGCATTTATAATTTCGTATCACACACGAATGTACATGTATGCTCGGCCTGTCACTTCGCCAAATCTATCAACCTCTGCCTGTCTCTTTCTCTAGCCCGCGAACTAGTCACCTCAGGCTCGGCCCGCGTAAACGCATCAGACCGTGAACGACAACCCGCGTAAACGCATTAGGTCTCAATTCATTCCCAGGCAGAGTTTATGAGCTCATATTCTATCTCGCGATTATATCGCATCAGGATTGTGGCTATCTCAACCCCGCGACTTCGTTGCATCAGGGTGCCACTTAATCATAATCCACCTCGCGACCTCGTCGCGTCAAGGTCTCAACCTTCCGCCCCGCATCTCATACGCCTCAAGGTCTTGTCATGTAATGCCACAATCATAATTCATGCCACACCATATCAAACAATTTGATTTTTTTTCAATCCAAATTTCACATTTCAATAGCTAATGCGCATTCTAATACAATTCCTAAATCCGTGGCATGCAAATCAATTCAAATGACGCCTAAACTCAAAAACAACTCAAGCATAGGCTATGTCATGTAATCATTCGATAGCATTTAAAAACACGTTAAGCTATTACCATTGAGGGTATTCTCATAAACCATTTCGATCGGCCTTCGACTTATCCAATGGAGTCCAATCCCCCTAGCCTTGGTTTAGAGAATTTCTTACCTTCATTTAACAACACAATTCACTCCTCTTTGAGCCTCCTAGGATTCGGCCAACCCAAGTCCAAAGTCGATTTGTCGCGCAACCTAGGATAATCAATCGATTTGTCAAAATCCCAAGTCCAATTCTTCAATTCATCCATCCAAATCACCTATAACATACTCCTCATCATCTCTTCACATCATACACACCAAATTACAACACAAATCCAGCATATCCAGCCACCCACAGAATCGGTTTGGCCCGGCATTGAATCGGTTCCATTCGATTCTGTTCATGCGGCGTCCAACCGGTCGTAATCTACCTCAAATCCATCAATTATACACTCTTGTATGTCTTATAACATCTATTCAAGGGTTTAGGCAGTTCACTATGAGTTTTAAGCCGCGTGGTTGCCGAAAAATCGCCGAAGGTCGCCGTTAGTCCAAAGTCCAGAATACCGATAGTTTCTGGGCAAGATATACATGGGTGGTTCACTGTCAAAAACTTATCAAATAAATTCCCAATTTTTACCACAGATTCCTACACATGTCTACTGAGTCTCCACCAAATTTGATCTTTAAAATCCAAGAATTCAACCTTTAAATGGACTGAGAAACAGACCTACCTCAGGTTGGTTTCAATTCTGTCGGCCTGTGGGAGAACTTCTGCCAGAATTCCACATAGCTCCAAATGACCAGATTCAAGTTGGAGGACGTTGGAAAGAGGTGGATCTATGCTGTGGTGGTCGGGCGACGGTAGCTGGTGGCCGGAGGTGCCGGTCGTACGGGCCGAACAGCGAGGCTGGTGGCGGTCGGGTGAGACAGAACTGAAGGAGGAAGAAGATGAAGATGGCTCGGTTGTTCTTGGGGGATTTTCTGCCGAATGAAGAGTGGGAGAGAGAGGAAAGAGAGAGCTTGTTATCCAAAAAAAAAAAAATTGATCAAATGAGTTGATTGGTAGGTGGCATTAAATGATGAAATGATCTCCACCCTTGGATTTATGACACTTGTCCATTGTTCTTGTCAAGGGGATCCAATGGCCATCTCTTGCCCTTGAATTTTCGGTAGCTTTGGGGGGTCAATTGTTCATTTTGCCCTTCCCTCAATTATAATAACTAAGTTCTAAGCTTGAGGGGCATTATGGTCATTTTACCTCCGACGTTCGAAACATCTTTTTTCTCGTTTCTGACTTCTTCGATATGGCGACGGCCAATCCAAATGACGTTGGAATTTTTGATTTTCCATTGCAAACTTTTTAGGACTCGTTTCTAATCATTTCTTTTGTCAGACGTGATTCCAGCTTATCCCGAACCGACGGGCGGCTTTTGCGGACTATACGCGTATCGACCCCATGATTCTCATCACGTTTAGGGCTCGTCAATTCATGACGGCTTTGGTTGTCATGTAATTTTGAGGGTTTATCACTAGTCCCTAAGGTCTTGATCTTCACAGCCCGATTTAGGAAGATTTTGCAAATCATACATTGGTTAAGCGGCATCAACCGCGCTCCAATCGTATGACACTCGCAAGGCGTCCCTTAATCGTTCTTGGATCGATCTTTTGGCAGTTCTAAATATCCCCTCGACAATCCATATGGTCAAAGCGTCATTCCTTATCCGAGTAGCCTAGGTCCACGTATCTCGTCTCACTTTAGCATTTCCCCTTTGGTCAGTCTACTCAAATTGATCATATTTGAGAGGAATACAACTGAAATTCATCGCATGACATATACAAACTTCTCATTACAAAGTCTGAAAGTGACTGGAAATCAGAATGTCACAACTCTTCCCCCCTTACAAAATTTTGTCCTCGAAATTTACATGACACTTGACTACTCAAATAAATGGGGGTGTTGTCGCCTCATCATCTCTTCGCTCTCCCACGTGGCTCCTTCCGTTCCGTGGTGCTCTCATACTACCTTGACTATTGGGATTTTCTTATTCCTGAGGATCTGCTCTTTCCGATCCTCGATCCTTGTTGGCCTCTCCACATAGGACACTCTATCGTCCACCTCTATGGCTTCATAGTCCAGCACGTGTCGGGTCAGGTTCGTACTTTCTTAGCATCGACACATGGAATACATTATGTACCTAGGATATATTTGGCGGTAACGCAAGCCGGTAGGCCAAAGTTCTAATTCTTTCCAATATTTCAAAAGGGCCTACATATCTTGGGCTCAGCTTCCTTTTCCTTCCGAATCGCGAGAGTCCTTTCATCGGCGATACTTTGAGGAAGACATGATCGCCCACTTGAAATTCCAGGGCCTTGCGCCGCTTATCTGCATAGCTCTTCTAGCGACTCTGCGCCATCCTCAGTCTATCCTGAATTACTTTCGCGGCTTCCACCGATTGCTTTACCAATTCCGGGCCTGTGATACTCCTTTCCCCTACCTCATCCCAGCATATCGGTATCCTGCAGGCTCTGCCATAGAGTACCTCAAACGGTGCCATCTGTATACTCTGCTGGTAGCTATTGTTATACGCGAACTCTACCAGGTGCAATTATTCTTCCCATCCGCCTTTGAAATCTATAACGCACGCTCTCAACATGTCCTCGAGCGTCTGGATGGTCCTTTCTGACTGCCCATCAATCTGTGGGTGATACGTTGTACTGAACTGTAGTCGGGTTCCCATGGTCTCTTGCAGGCTCTTCCAAAAATTCGCCCTGAACTTCGGGTTCCTGTCTGAGGTGATCGTCACTGGCACCCCATGTAATCTTACTATGTGCCTCATGTACAGTTCTGCGTACTTATCCATGGCGAAGTCCTTTCGTACAGGGATGAAGTGGGCGGACTTGGTCAACCTGTCCACGACTACCCAGATAGAGTCGCGACCTCTTTGGCTCCTCGAAAGTCCCATTACAAAATTCATAATTATGTGCTCCCACTTCCATTCTGAAATCTCCAGTGGTTGTAGCAATCCTCCAAACTTATAGTGCTGCGCCTTCACTTGCTGGCAAGTCAAATACTTAGCCGCATATCTTGCCACGTCTACCTTCATTCCGTTCCACCAATAATACTATCTCAGGTTCTAGTACATCTTTGTACTTCCAGGGTGGACACTGTAATTGCTCCTATGAACCACTGACAAGATTCTTTCTCGAAACCCTCCGTCCTTTGGTATGCATAGTCGCCCTCGAAATCTCAAAAGTCCATCCTCAGACACCTGGAACTCTGGCTTCCTCTTCGTCGCATCCATTTCGATAACTTTCTAAATCTCTGGGTCTGTAGACTGTAATGCCTTAATCCCTTCTTGGACCTCAGGTTCCACTCTCAAAGTTGCTATCAAACTGGATAGCTAATCGACCTCCAATCTGAATTCAGAATCTCTCAAGTCCTCTATCGTCGACCAACTTCTCACCAGCAGGCATGCAATACTCGATTTTGGACTTAATGCATCTGCCACTCTGTTTGCTTTCTCAGGATGATATAATATCTCACATTCATAATCTTTCAATAGCTCTATCCACCTGCACTGCCTTAGGTTCAACTCTTTCTGGGAAAACAAATACTTCGAACTCTGGTGGCCTGTGTATATCTGAAACTTCTCGCCACAAAGATAGTGCCTCCAACTCTTCAAGGCAAACACAATTGCCGCTAACTCCAAGTCGTGGGTCGGGTAATTCATCTCATGCAGCCTCAGTTGTCTGGATGCATAAGCTACTACCCTGCCGTGCTGCATCAATACACAATCCAGTCCTTTCAGCGAAGCATCACTGTAGATCTCATATCCTCCTGGTTCTGACAAAATGGTCAGTACTGGCGCGGTCGTCAGTCTATGCTTAAGCTCTTGGAAACTTTGCTCACATCTATCAATCCATTCAAACTTTGTTTCCTTCTTCATCAACCGCGTCAGTGGGACGGCTATGGATGAGAATTTCTCCACGAATCTCCTATAATATCCATCTAGTTCCAAGAAACTCCTGACCTCCGTTACCGTAGTAGGCCTCGGCCAATTAATTACAGCCTCGATCTTCGCAGGGTCTACTGCAATCCCTTCACCAGACACCACATGACCAAGAAATACTACTTTGTTCAACCAAAATTCACACTTACTTAACTTCGCATACAGTGAATGTTCCCTTAGGGTCCTCAGTACCACTCTTAAATGCTCTTCATGTTCTGCATCGCTCCTCGAGTAAATCAAGATATCATCAATGAAAACTATGACGAACCTGTCCAGAAACTCTTTGAATACTCGATGCATTAGATCCATAAATGTAGCTGGGGCATTAGTCAATCCGAACAACATCACCGTAAACTCGTAATGTCCATAGCTCGTCCTAAATGCAGTCTTGGGTATGTCTTCCTTCTTGATCCTCAGCTGGTGATACCCCGTCCTCAGGTCAATCTTCGAGAATACTGCTGCTCCTTGCAATTGATCAAAAAGATCGTCAATCCTCGACAGCAGATATTTGTTCTTCACCGTCACCTGATTCAGCTGCCGGTAGTCAATGCATAGTCGCAAGGATCCGTCCTTCTTCTTTACGAACAGCACCGGTACTCCCCATGACGAAACACTTGGTCGGATGAATCCTTTATCTAGCAACTCTTACATTTGCACCTTTAAATCCTTTAATTCTGACAGGGACATCCTGTACGGTGCTTTCGATATCGGCTCCGTTCCAAAAGTTAATTCAATCACAAACTCTATTTCTCGTTCCGGTGGTAATCCCGGCAATTCCTCGGGAAACACATCCGAAAACTCACGCACCACGGGAATGTTCTCTAGCTTAGGTTCCTCGACAGTCGTATCCATTATGGCTACTAAGTATGCCCAACATCCCTCAGACATCAACTTAGTTACTTCTAAAGACGAAACTAAGGGAATCGAGATTCCTTCCCGACTTCCCACCAACTCAAAACTAGGGCGGTCTTTTGGATAAAATCGAATTGTTCTATTGCCACAGTCTACCACTGCTCCTTGCCTACTCAGTCAATCCATCCCTATAATCACGTCAAAATCAAACATAGGTAATACGGCTAAGTTGATACTTTCCTTACTTCCCCCAATCACTATCTCACACCCAGCACACCCTAATGAAACTAAGACGTTATCCTTCAATGGGGTGGCAACATGCAATGTCATGCTCAATGGTTCCAATCTCATGCCTACTAACTCAGCAAACTGCGCATATACGAAAGAATGTGTGGCACCAGGGTCAAACAAGGCATAAGCAGTCTGATTGCACAAGTAGACCGTACCTATGACCACTCCCGGTGCTTCCTCCGCCCCTCCTCGGGCTACAGCATGGACTCTATCCTGTGCCGGCGGTCTGCCCTGTTCTATCTGAGGCGTTGCAGTCGACGGTCCTGCTTGTGGTCGCTGCACTTGCGGTCTGTTTGTCGGAGCTTGATTTGGACACGTCCTCATATGGTGGCCCAAGTAGCCACATTTGAAACATGATCCCGTCCTTACTGGGCATGGCCCGTTTCCATGCCTTCTGCCACACAATCTGCAGCTCCAGTTTGCCGGGTTTGGCAGCTTGGCGATGTTCTTTCGCACTGGAGGCACAAAGCGTCTATTGTACGCCATCGGCCTCTTGCCCATTTGGCGATGGTCTCTGAACGATGGAAACCGCGATCCAGTTGCGGTATTCCTTTCCCTCAAGTCTTGCTCAATCATCTGGCCTCGCTCATATATTTCCCGGTAGGTCCTCAAGTTCAAGGCTATCATATAGCTACGGAGTTCGGACCTCAGACCACCTTGAATCTCCATGCCTTCTCCAAAGGATCCTCCACAGATCGAGGGGCGTACCTCGAGAGTTTCGCAAACTCAGCTTCATACTTATCTATCGTCAGTTGGTTCTGATGCAGTTGCAGGAACTCAATCTGTTTCCTTTCCTTAGCCGTTTCTAAAAAATACTTATCATTGAACGCCCTCTTAAAAGTGTTCCAATTCATAGCCATAACTTCAGGGAAGACTCTGTCCTTGATGGCAGCCCATCAGTCATTTGTCGTACGCTCCAGTTGATATACGACTAGCAGCACCTTCTCCTCATCTGTACATCTTAGCACCCCAAAAGCCTTCTCTAGCTTTTCTATCCATCTAGGCGCTAACTTGGGATCTCCAATCCCGTCAAACTGCGTCGGCTTTAACTTCATAAACTATTCCACCAGTTGGCCCATCTGTTTAGCCACCATAATTTCCTCTTGAGTATTCACAGCCTCATTACTCTGGCTTAGTTCTCCTTGACTTCCATTACCCCCAGTGTTGCCTTGGTTGGCATTGACGGCTGCTATGGTAGCTTCTACTGCCTGAGCTATGGCAGCGTCTCGATCCTAAGCCTATCGATCGATTATGTCACCAATCCTTTCCAACGCCCTGAGTACACCATCCATCCTTGGGTCCTCAGCTACGGGCAGCCTCAAACTAGAAGCTCCGCCTCTAGTCCTTCTAGATCTCCTGGATGGGTTACTCATCTCTGTCACTTACTAATAAACTTGGTCTACCACAAGTTCAACAATAAGTTAGTAACTTACTCAACCATCCAATCTAGAGTTACTAACTACTCCTCAATAAAAATAATTACAAAACAACAATACTCCATACATCAACATCAATTCCAGAAATGTTTCAACCAATGGCTCATGGCCATTACTCAATTCCATTCACTCCAATGATTCACTAAAACCAATCACTTTCAAGCTTCAAGCAAGCCAAGGTCCAGAAATGTCCTTCAATCCTAAGCAGAGAACTTAATTCCCTATGTCCTGTCACCACCTTACCAAAGTCAAACACCATCCATAGGTATCAAGTCACAACTAGGCATCCCCTGCCTTACCCTGACCAGTTTCCTAAGGTCTAGCTATCCGTCCTTGTCCCACTTAATCCTCCTTATTACTCCAATCCTTAACAACCTTTGCATCAAGCTGACCTGGCTCTGATACCAAATCGAGCGGGGATGTCACGCTACGCACCTCATCGCGAGCACACAATCATCCCTGCAAGTAAACAACAATGATCACTCGGTGGTCCCAAGGATCCACATATAAAAGAATGGACGAGAGATAAAATAATTTACATTAAGCACACGGAAGCGATTCCTAACAACTCCCCGTACAATACATATATATATAGGCTAAGTAGGACATGGAGAGCATCATAAAAAAAATCATACATCAACACATACAACCATCGACTACTAACTCCTCTAATCATCAGGGCAACGAGTGAGCATGCCAAAAAGATATCCACAAAATCCATCAGGGATGGGGTCGAGTCGCCAATTAAAAGTCATATCACCATCTGAAGTCATCTAGGAAGATCTGCTGGAGTCGTCTGTGTCCTCCGCGTCCTCAGTAGGCTCGTACTCAAAAAATGTCTCGGACGGAACCTCAATGGAATCCTCCATAGTCGCCTCCTGCGACGGCTCAGCGAAGTCACTCTCGAACGCCTCCAACACTATAACCTCTTCCTGCTCCTGCTCCTCAGTATCCTCTAGGGTCGGTGTCCTCTCCGGTCCGTTCCTAGATCCTATTACCGAACCCTCGGGCAACTCCTGCTCCACTACGGTTTAGCACCAATCAGGGATGACCCCCTCAGGCACCTCATGAGGCTTCAATGGCCCGCTCTACTGATCCCCTACTTTCTTGAACCACACCTCAAACTTATGAGACTTCCACTTAGGCTTACCTAACACGACCCATACAACGGTACACTTCCTAACATAAACGTTCCCCTATCTGTCTGGGAACTCATCAAAATAAGTCATCATCTCCTTCGAGTCCCTGAATCTGATAGGCCACATCGCTACTGCCTAGGATCTGTAAAGTAAGGTTTCCCTAAAAGGGGTGAGGTACACGTCTCAGTAAGAAAAACCTAACCCTAGGTCAGGTTGACTGTCCACCCTAGCAGTCGTGCCACTCAACAGACCAAACTCATGGTCACACGCAAGTATAACATTCATAATTCAATAAACAATAATACACAGAGGACAGGCATGCATTTATAATTTCGTATCACACACGAATGTACAAGTATGCTCGGCCTGTCACTTCGCCACATCTATCAACCTCTGCCTGCCTCTTTATCTAACCCGCGAAATACTCGCCTTAGGCTCGACCCCCGTAAACGCATCAGACCGTGAATGACAACCCGCGTAAACACATCAGGTCTCGATTCATTCCCAGGCAGAATTTATGAGCTCATATTCTGTTCCACGATTATATCGCATCAGGACTGTGGCTATCTCAACCCCGCGGCTGCGTCACATCAGGACGCCACCTAATCATAATCCACCTCGCAACCTCGTCGCATCAGGATCTCAACCTTCTGCCCCACGTCTCATACATCTCAGGGCCTTGCCATGTAATGCCACAATCATAATTCATGCCACACCATATCAAACAACTTGATTTTTTTTCAATCCAAATTTCACATTTCAATAGCTAATGCGCATTCTAATACAATTCCTAAATCCGTGGCATGCGAACCAATTCATATGACACCTAAACTCACAAACAACTCAAGCATAGGCTATGTCATGTAATCATTCGATAGCATTTAAGAACACATTAAGCTATTACCATTGAGGGTATTCTCTTAAACCATTCCGATCGGCCCTCGACTTACCCAATCGAGTCCAATCCCCCTAGCCTTGGTTTAGAGAATTTATTATCTTCGTTTAACAACACAATTCACTCCTCCTTGAGCCTCCTAGGATTCGGCCAACCCAAGTCCAAAGCCAATTTGTCGTGCAACCTAGGATAATCAATCAATTTGTCAAAATCCCAAGTCCAATTCTTCAATTCATCCATCCAAATCACCTATAACATACTCCTCATCATCTCTTCATATCATACACACCAAATTACAATACAAATCCAGCATATCCAACCACCCACAGAATCGGTTTGGCCCGCATTGAACCGGTTCCATTCGGTTTTGTTCATGTCGGGTCCAACCGATCCTAATCTACCTCAAATCCATCAATTATACGCTCTTCTACGTCTTATAACATCTATTCAAGGGTTTAGGTGGTTCACCATGAGTTTTAAGCTGCGTGGTTGCCGGAAAATCGCCAAAGGTCGCCGGTAGTCCAAAGTCCAGAATACCGACAGTTTCTAGGCAAGCAATACATGGGTAGTTCATGGCCAAAAACTTATCAAATAAATTCTCAATTTTTATCACAGATTCCTACACATGTCTACTGAGTCTCCACCAAATTTGAGCTTTAAAATCCAAAAATTCAATCTTCAAATGGACTGAGAAACAAACCTACCTCAGGTTGGTTCCAATTCTGTCGGCCTGTGGGAGAACTTTTGTCCATAACTCCACAGAGCTCCAAATGACCGGATTCAAGTTGGAGGACGTTGGCAAGAGGTGGATCTATGCTGTGGTGGTCGGGCGGCGGTAGCTGGTGGCCAAAGGTGCCGGTCGTACGGGCCGAACAGCGGGGTTGGTGGCGGTTGGGTGAGACAGAACTGAAAGAGGAAGAAGATGAAGATGGCTCGGTTGTTCTTGGGAGATTTTCTGCCAAATGAAGAGTGGGAGAGAGAGGAAAGAGAGAGCTTGGTATCCCTAAAAAAAAAAATTGATCAAATGAGTTGATTGGATTTGTGACACTTGTCCATTGTTTTTGTCAAGGGGATCCAATGGCCATCTCTTGCCCTTGAATTTTCGACAGCTTGGGGGGGTCAATTGTCCATTTTTCCCTTCCCTCAATTATAATAACTAAGTTCTAAGCTTGAGGGCATTATGGTCATTTTACCTCCGACATTCGGAACATCATTTTTATCGTTTATGACTTCTTCGATATGGCGACGGCCAATCCAAATGACGTTGAAATTTTTGATTTTCCATTGCAAACTTTTTAGGACACGTTTCTGATCGTTTCTTCTGTCGGACGTGATTCCAGCCTATCCCGGATCGACGGGTGGCTTTTGCGGACCATACGCGTATCGACCCCGTGTTTCTCATCACGTTTAGGGCTCGTCAATTCATGACGGCTTTGGTTGTCATGTAATTGTGAGGGTTTATCACTAGTCCCTAAGGTCTCGATCTTTACCGTTCGATTTAGGAAGATTTTGTAAATCATACATTGGTTAAGCGGCATCACCCACGCTCCAATCGTATGACACTCGCAAAGCGTCCCTTAATCGTTATTGGATCGGCCTTTTGGCGGTTCTAAATATCCCCTCGACAATCCTTATGATCAAAGCGTCATTCCTTATCCGAGTCGCCTAGGTCCACGTATTTCGTCTCGCTTTAGCCTTTCCCCTTTTGTCAATCTACTCAAATTGATCAGATTTGAGCGGAATTCAACTGAAATTCATCGCATGACATATACAAACTTCGCATTATGGAGTCTGAAAGTGACTAGAAATCAGAATGTCACAAAAATTTTCGAGGTCAAATGCCTAGATAAGTAAAATGGTCAATTGGGAAGGTTCGGGAACCCAAAAATCACAAATTTGGGTTAAACCAATTGAATGTGGTTTTTCCCAATTTTTGTGATTTTCCCTATTTTTGAGATTTTTTTATAATTATTTTGGAATTTTTTCCTTTTTTTCTTCTTTTTTTCTTTTTGGATCGGTCTAAATTGGCCTACGCAAGTCGGACTACTCAATCTAATAGCGCCATAGACCCGACAAGCCCCAAACGACACCGCTTCTTTTTATTATTATTTTTAATCAATTTTAGATTAATAAACCTATTTTTGAATATTCAAAAATCCAATAACCAATCCTACGGTTCAGACTCACCCACATAGCTAAGCTACAACCATTGGATCCGGTTACTAAGATGGATGGCTCTGATCTAACAAAGATTCAAACTTGGCCGTCCGATCTAATTACTAAAATCGATGGTTGCGATTGAACGAATCGGCTAATCCTAAACCGTCCGATCGCTCGACACCCTTAATGACAATGCTTCTACCTATTGTCTGAAAAGACGCCGCTCGACTACTAACCTAAAACACTATTTTTTATTTTCTTTGATTTTCTAATTTCCTAAAATTCTAAAATTATTTTTTGAAAATCTAATTACCCATCCGACGGCCACTACTCTAACATGTGTCCTAGCTTAGGCCGTCAAATCACACGTTAATAATACTAACATACTAACAGCTGAGCTAACGCGGCATCCACTTGGCCAATCATGCGTTGCCCTGTCAACCACTAACTTGGCAGCTTTGTCTTCCTTAGTAGAACGACCGCATAATGAACGGCCGAGGTTTCTCTGCCGTTGATCAACGACAAAACCTCGGTCGATTGGCCTAATTTCGGTGCAGTTTGACTCGTCTACGCCTCAACTACAACATATCAAAGAATCATGAAATATTATCCATAAAATAAACACAACCAGAGCTCGCATAGTATAAGCATGGCATGTTTGAATCTCACTATACAAAGCATAACAGTTCAATTCAATAACAGAATAGCTTCGTCTTGAGTTTAGCACACTTACCTTGAGCTTCGATTGAGCTCGCATAGCCTAGATTAACCTAGGTAAGCTTTGACACAGTCGGCAATGGCGGAGAGGATTGCGAGGCTCGGGCATGAGGTTTTATGCAAAATCAAGACATAAACATGATACGATCAAGCTTAGAGTAGTTCAAAGAGTAAAACACCTAATCTAATTGCAAAAATCAAGGTTGGAGGTAAGCTCTGTCATGGATGCATAGTGTAGAGCTCGAAGAAGTGAACTACCTTTTTTGGCGATGTTGAGCTGATCGAAGGTGTTGGCGACGATCCTGGAGACTTGGGGAAGCTTACTGAAATAGCTGCAAAGTTCAATTTGGCCTGGGTTTCTTCGACGAGCTCCTCACAGTCGAAGCTCGAGCTCGCGGGAGTGGCAATCACGGGACTCTCTCTACCTTTTTTCTCCTTCTTTCTATTCTGTTACCCTAAGAACCAGAATGAGCTTTCTCTTCTTCTAAAATATGTAAGAATGCTATATTTCAATTTCAAGTTTGGCGCCGATCGAGGGGATGTGGGCCGACCCGAATTGCTCGTGAGGCCGTGTGCATTTAGGTCCAAACGGTGCCAGAATGGATGGGATTCCATCCAAGTCGAAATGGTTATCCGGTATGCATGAATGGACATATAATTTGGCCATTTGTGAAAGTTGACTTTTACGACCGTCAAGATATTGATCAATCGATTCTTCCTTGCTCTGGTGGCCATTTGGCTTGAGACCGTTTCCGATCAAAAGGTCTCAAGGTGAGGAAAAAGAAAAAAGCCCACAATAGCTAATCCAATTATATCCAAATTGGTATTCAATTTCTTAATGCAATCTCGACTTGCAAACGGTTAAAAATAGGTGCGAAATCAAGGTTGGGGATGACATTGTTCATCTGGGTCTATGGGACGGATCCTGTCTGGCCCGCAGACCCGTCAACTTTCAATTTCAAAATTAATCAAAATCCATAGGGAATTAATCAAATTAAACCTCAAAATTGATCTTAGGGACATCAATTCTATTAAAAAATGTCATTTTACCCAAATTTTTTTAATGAATTGCACAAAAACCCCAAATTGGTTCCTTGACTCGTAGATTGAAATTGAGAAATTGGAACCCTAACTGGTCAAATCGAACATGGTCACCTCCACCAATTGATTCAGAATGTCAAAAAACACGAGGATGAAATCTTACCTTTGCATGGAAGTCCTTGAATTTTGATTAATTTCAGTTTGATTGAAACCCAGGGACTAAATTGTAAGAAATTACACAATTTTTCTCAATACATGGAATTCACGCAATTAATCAATCACTGGACCAAATTGAAATATAGAGCATTAAAATTGAATGTCATGGCTCTTAAAATGTAAAGATTGCAAGTTAAAAGACTCAAACAATATTTTTTTGGATGAATTCATTCCTTTGTGTTGCAAAGGAACACTTAGAATTGAACATGATTTTTAATTTTTTGTGAGATCCATATGAAAAGGGAATTAAAATAAAAATAAATACTATTTTTATATATTTTTCTAATCTTGAAAACAAATTTTATGAAGTTTCAATTATTTTTCTATTTTCGAAAAATATCAAAAAAAGAGAAAAATTTAAAAAAAAAATTCCTTAGAAATGGTTCTCTAGACTTGGCCAAGGTTACCAAAGTTGATTTTAAAATTTTTTGACTTTTTATGAATTTTTTATGAATTTTTCAAAAAATGAGTTTAAAAAGGTTGATAAAAAAAAATCAGGTTTTAACATGTGTACAATCTCCATTTTGGCATATAAGTAGCAAAATCTTTCTCCGTCAACATTTAAACATTGGAGATAAAGTTTTCATGGTCTCTCTACAAGAAGTGAATGAGTCAAGGAATATAAATGAGGCTCTCATTTGCCCTTATAAGAAAAAGTTGATACAAGCAGTGGAAGAAAAGATGGAGTCAATAGGATTAAATCAAGTTTGGAAACTGATTGATCTTTTGAACAAATATAAAGCCATTGGAAATAAGCAAGTTCTCAAAATAAAGTGCAAACCTGATTGCTCGATTGGGAAATATAAAACTCGCCTTGTGATGAACTGATATAATCAATTCACCTTAATTTTTACAATGGTGTTAATACGCATCTTGAATTACATCAAATATATGTAAAGTGTGACATTCCGAATTTTCAACCCCTCAAGGCTTGAGATATGAAATGGAAAATAAAGATTCCAACGTTCTAATTGAATTAGAAAAATGACGTTTCAGACGGCGAGAGCAAAATTACCATTTTGCCCCTCAAGAATTGTCCTTGTCTTAACAATTGAAGAAGGGCAATTTAGTCAATTCTAAGATCCTAGTGGCTACCGAAAATATGAAGACATTGTTTAGACGAAGACAAGTGGCATTTGGAGATGGAGACAAGTGGTATTATGTGATTGGTTAGCATTTAATGTAAGCTTTTAACCTACCATTTAAAAAAGTTAACCAAGTGAGATCAAGCCTAATACCTTCTTCTTCTTCCTCATTTTCGTGGACCACCTTTCCCCTCTCTTCCTCTCATTTTTTTCTCTTTCTTTCTCCTTCACCCGAGCTGCTACTGCTCGACCAGGCCCGACCCGTCCCACTATTTCGGCCATAACTCGGTCGTTCGATACCGGATCGAGGTAAAACTACCGCCAAATGAAAGCTTATTGTCTTATCTTTCTATAGACATATTATAAGCTCAATTTGACCCAGTAGATCTTCTCGTAGCTCGATTTGAGTAGACAAAGGTCCAGATAGAGCAGATTCTGACCAAGTTGGGGGAAAGTCTTCGTTTAGCCACTTCGAGGCTTCAAATTGCTTCAAATTGCTTCAGATTTTTTGTGAGGACTTCTTAACTCATAGCACTTATGTTGACTGAGTTGGAATTATGAGTTTGGTTGAGTTTAGAGGTGTAACCATGGCTATCTTGTGGTGACTTTCCAAAGCAGTTTCTGACAACCAGTAGACATAGGAGAAACGGGGCTGTTCGCGGCTCTTTCCGGCATCGGCTCACTCCAAAACTCTCGGTGAGACCCCTATAGACGTAATACAACATGTTAGCAAGTTGATTTTGTGGTAAATCAAGGTTTAGAGTTGAATTGTGGATTGATTAAGGAGATAAAGGGCAGAACCGAGTTCTGCCCTATTTCGGTTTGGATGAACCGAGCCCTTTGAGGGCTGTGGGAGGTGTCGCCATGCTTTAAATTCATCGTTAAGACATACAAGAATGTTAATTGAGATGTTAATGAGGTGTATGCTCCTTGAATTGGTGATTGGAATAGAAAAATTGATCGTTTGACGAACTTTGGATTAGGTCGTACGGCTGTCCTGTTTTAGGATCAAGGGAACCGAATCTTTGGAGGAGTCTTGAAAGGAATTTTACGGATTAAATTGAAAAGTAAGTGACTCCTAAACCTTTGCTAGGAAGTTAGGACACTACTGGATGCGTTTGGATGATATATTGATAAATTTGGGAGTCTATTGCATTGATTGTTCATGATCGACCGAGATAACGAAGGTGTGAGTCGTGTGTACTCTTGATGATGAGAAATTATAACTCTCATGGCTAAATTGTTGTTGTGTGTATTCGATTGACATGGATGCTGGTATGGCTATGTGATATTTAGCCTTGAATGGCGACTGTTTGAGAAATATGAATGAGTTGGCAAGAGAACAAACCATTATATTAACTGCCATGTTGTGTATTTGATATCACTTTGTGGGCATTTGGCCTTGACGTCTCGCATGGTAATGATTCATTACTTGGCTGATAAAAATTGTACTCGATTATGAAGTTCCTTAAGAGGGAAGTTTGATTTGTGAGCCTAAGAGCTTGTGGCACCCTGATGCGTTGAGACGCGGGGTTGTGGTGGCTAATGTCCTGATGCGTTGAGACGCGAGACGAGATTAATTATGTGTTGACACAGGCCGGGAATGGCATTGAAACCTGATGCGTTTAACGCGGGTTTGTCAATTTGATGGTCTGAGGCGTGTTGACGCGGGCATAGCTATTGAAAAGAGAATTGATATCCTGATACGTCAGAACGCAAGATAGTCATGATACATGTCGACACAAGTATCGAAATGGCCTTTGGAACCTGATGCGTCAGAATGCAGGTTGCCAATCGAGATCTTGATTAGCCTGATGCGTTTTGACGTTGCTTAGTCATTGGGATTAAATTTGTGATTAGCCTGATACGTTTTGACGCGGGCTTGGCCATTGGAACTGAAAATTGTGATGAAATTAAGAATACACCTTTGCTTATGAACTTAATGTTGCGCTAGTATGAAGCTTGGTTGTGATGGTATGATTGTCCTTGAATCATGATTACATTATGCTAGACGTATCGAGGTGCCTTGATGTTTTATTGTCATTTGTTGTTTTATCAATGAATCATTGTCTATTGTTTTATTGCATAATCTGGGATGACTAATGGCCTAGTCTAGATTTGGGGTGAACTTGCTTAGATTCATATCTCACCCCGTCGTGGGATTAACTTTTTCGGGTCCCAGGCGATGGAAATCTAAGCCTCCCAATGATCGGTATTTGAAGAAGTAATTATAGGAAATGGATTTACACTTTTGTGACTTTAGAGATTTCATGTTACCTTGAAATTAGAGTTGTACCCTCTGAGCCTGTAGTCAGTATTTATAAGAAGACGTACCCTATGTCTTGAGTCATCTTAAGATTGAATTAAATTAAAAAATTTCATCGCTTCCGTATGTTTGTGTCATTTAGAAGTTTTAAATTGTTGGCTGACGGATCTTGAGTACCATCGAGACAAGACGGCCCTGGTGGGATTTTGCGTGCCTGACAGGTTCGGGGCGTGACATAAAGACTGAGATTCTCAATGAAGAATTAAAAGAAGATATTTATATCAAACAACCCGCAAGTTTGTTACAGTAGGCCAAGAGCAAAAAAAATGTTGATTTTTTATGTCAATATATGGCCTTAAGCAGTCTTCAAGACAATACATATATACTTTTTCGTAATGCCATAGTGGCATATGATTTTGTAATGATTAATGAGGATCATTGCGTATATATCAAAAGATTCAAAGATCAATATGTGATCTTATCATTATATGTTGATGATATACTAATTGCTAAGAGCAATACGGAGTTTGTTTATATAGTCAATAATTAGTTATGTTCCAATTTTGAGATAAAAGATATGGGTGAATCTGCATACATTCTTGAAATTAACATTTCAAGATTTTTTCAAAGAGATTGTGATCTCTTTACAAGAAACTAATATAGATAAAGTCATCGAATGATTTCGTATGCAAGATTGTAAACCCAAACATGCTTCTATTGCAAGAGGTGAAGGTTTGAGCCCTTAAATGTGTCTTGAGACTCCACGAGTAGATGAAGAAATAGAAAGTGTTCCATGTACTATTGCTATTGGAAGCTCAATGTTCGCTCTGATGTGTACAAACCTGATATTTATTATGTGATTGGGATGACAAGTGTACCAACTCTAATCCAGGTCAATCACGTTAGATTGCCGTCAAGAGAATCCTAAGGTATGTGAAAAGTACTGTCGAGTTTTTTGCTGAGTTATTAAGATAACGATTTGCATCTTGAAGGCAATACTGATGTTGACTGAAAAAGAGATTTAGATGAGAGAGATTCAACTTCTAGATTTGTGTTATTACTTAGCAATGGCACCATATCATGAAGTAGTAAGAAACAAACGTATATAATATTATCCACGATAGAAATTGATCTCATGGTGTTATCAACAACAGTACAAGAGAATGTTTGGTTTAAGAGATATTTGGGTCAGTGAAGTGTTGCTAAGGATGCTGCTAGTACAATTATTAGTTGATTGTGATAGTCAAGTAGCAATAGTTTACACTAAGGATCCATTGCAAGACCAAATAAATAGTCACAAGATATAATTTTGTCAAAAACATGGTGTGACATTCTGATTTTTCATGTCATTTCAAGACTCATTAATGAGAAAGTATTTAACGATGTATTTCAGTCATATCTCGCTCGGATCTGATCAATCTCGAGTCGACTGACCAAAATGGAAAGGCAAATGCGAGACAAGATACGTGGACCTAGGGAATTCAAATAGGAAATGGCACTTTGACCATAAGGATTGTCGAGGGGACATTTAGAGCCATAAAAGGCCGATCTAAGAATGATTAAGGAATGCATTGTCAGCGTTATATGATTAGAATGCGGATGATGTCGCTTAATCAATATATAATTTATAAATTTTTTCTAAATCGAACAGTGACGATCGAGCCCATCGGAACTAGTGATAGACCCTCACAATTACATGACAACCAAAGTCGCCATGAATGGACGAGCCCTAAATGTGATATGAATCACAGGATCGATACGCGCAACGTTTGCAAAAGTCGCCCGTCAGTTCGGGATAGGCTAGAATCTCATCGGATAGAGAAATGATTCAGGAACAAGTCTTGAAATTTCAAAGTGGAGAATCAAGAATTCCAACATTACAATTGGATAGGCCGCCACCTTATCGAAGAAATTTGGAATCAGAAAAATAACATTTCGGACGTCGGGGGTAAAATTACCATTTTGCCCCTCAAGCCCTAACCTTCCCTATATAATTGGATGAGGGCATTTTGGTCTTTAACCACACCCCCACAGCTGTCAAAAATTGAAGAAATTGAGAGCCATTAGATGCACTTTGATTGACACAATAGACAAGTGACAAGAGATTAGGCCTTGAGTTGATATATTCACTTTTAACCTACCATCAACTCAAGTTGACTCTTGAAAATAGAATAAGCCTCTCTCTCTCTCACTCACTTGGCCGAAACCCCCCATTCCTCCTCTGCAAATTTCTTCTTCTTCTTCCTCCTTCTGCCGACCGCCTGCCGCCCGATAGGTTCTGACCGCCGACTTCGCTCGCTCCGACCACTACTTTCGGCAACTTCCAGCCGCCGAGCTGACCACCTGCTACTTCCTCATCCTTTTGCCGACGTTCTCAAAGTGGAATCAAGTCGTTTGACCACCTGAGGAGCTCGGGCCGGCCAATCTCCCGAAAGTCGACGGAAATCGTCACAACCAGAGGTAAGCCGCGTTTTAGGCCTCTTAGTACCCCGAAATCTTGTAGTTTTTCAACTAAATTTTGTGGATATCTAGGGAACACATAGATGGAGCTGTGGTAAAAAGTTTGAATGAATTTGATGGAGTTTTGACCCCAAATGGGTCTTGTGTTTGAAGGGCCATAACTGACCGGTTGAGGACTTGGGAAGACCAGCGTCGTTCAAGGATTTTCGGTGTCGCCTTGGCTCTAAATTTTCAGTGAGGCTCCCCAACCCTTAGAACTACATGTTAGCAAGTAGATTAGTAATTAAATGGAGGATTTAAGATAGTTTAAGGGCTATTTAGTTGGGGTATACACAGAACCGAAATTGCCCTATTTCGATTCTGTGCATACCGATTTTGTGGGAGCTGTTGGTGGTTGTAATTGAGCTTCAAATTCATCACTGAGAAGTGTGAGGATGTTAATTGATTGGCCCATGAAGTGTATGATTAGTGGAGTGAAGTTTTGAGCAAGAAAAATTGATGATTGGATGAATTTCCTTAGGTTGCATGGTTGAGTTGTTCTTGAGCCACTTGGACCGAATTCTTGAGGTGCTTGAGGGGGGATTTTGTTGAGTGAAGCTTGAGGTAAGGGGATTCTAAACCTTTGACAGGAGGATTGGACTCGATTGGGTGACTTGTGTGAAAATTGATCGTTTCTTGGAGACTATACTGTGGTTGTCCACTGTATGTCCTAAAAAGCTATTGAGGACTTGATTGAATGATAACGCTTGTGTCATGAATTGGTTGTTGCATTTGTGTGTCAATTTAATTGTCTCACATGCCATGGATGTGTCGTTCGTCGCATGAGTTGCATTCGAACCTGTGCTATGAAATGAAATGAGTTTATGGCATGACTGAGAAATTATGACACCCTGAGGCGTATGAGACGTGGGGTTGTGTGGATGTATGCCCTGAGGCGCTGAGGCGCGGGGTTTGAATTGAATGGCACCCTAAGGCATACGAGACACGAGGTTGAGGAGGCCATAGTCCTGATGCGTTGAAACGCGGGACGGAGTTGTGATGTGTCGACACAAGCCTCGAGTGACATTGAAAACCTGATGCGTTTACGCGGGTTTGTCAATGAGACGGTCTGATGCTTTTACACGGACCGAGCCTGAGGCGTTCTAAACGCGGGCATGAAAGTGAGGAGGCAAGAAAGGGGCGGAATGTGTAATATGGCTGGTTTATGTGTGTTTGAACTTGATAACGTAAAGAGATGCCTGGCTTGCATGCTTGATTTTCATGTGTTATTTCGTGCTAGTTGACTGCCTCTTGTGATTCCTGTATAATTTGATTGTGATCGTATCTGCTTGAGTGGACTGTCAGCCTAACTTAGGGTTAGGATCTACCTTACTAAGATATATATCTCACCCCGTTGTGGGACCCCATTTTCCTTTCAGATCCTAGGCCTTGAGGATATGGCCAGTCAGGTTTGGAGACCCGAATGAGATGTCAGTTTATTTTGAGGAGTTCCTTGACAGACAGGGGAGCATTTATGTTAGGAAGTGTACAGTCGTTTGGATAGATGAGGGTGGTAGTAGTTGGAAGCCTCACAGGTACGAGGCATGGTTTAGAAAGGTAGGGGATGTTTTCACGGGGCAGCTAAAGCCCACTGAGGTACCCCGTTGGGCGATCCCTAGTTGGTGCCATCCCGCTCGGGACTCAGTGGAGGCCGAGAGATCGGTTGCTAGTTTGAGGAATGGTCCTGAGAGGACTCCGACCCTAGAGGACACCGATGAGGTCATAGTGATCGAGGCTACCGAGGACGACCTAGTGGAGCTGTCTGCTGTCGAGACTATGGAGGACACTGTAGAGGTTTGCTCGGAGACCTTCTCGAAGTACGAGCCCACTGAGGAGGCTTAAGAGGAGACCGATAACTCTAGTAGCTCGACCTAGGAGTCTCTGCTTTATCTGGTCTGATATTTTTTTGGTAACTCTGATGCCTATCACTTTTTGAGAACGATGGTGATAGACTTTTGTACCAGCCTCGTCACCCCTACCGACCAGCAAGTCTAATTTGCTATGCTCTTGTAAGAATGTTTGAGAACTGATGCCTCTAATAATATTATCGTTACCCAAGACCCATTTCATATTTATACTAAGGAGTTTTTATATTGTCGCTTCCGCATGCTTTCAATATGACATATCTCTCGACCGGTATGGGAATCCTGGGACCTCGAGAGAGAATTTGTGCTTGTGGGGAGTCGCGTACTCTTGCCACGGGGCATGGGACGTGACACATGGTTATACGAAAAGATGTGAACACACAATATATATGCATAGAATGATAGCATACCATATGATGAAGTCAATTCCAAGAGATGTTTTGTTACGTCCCGCGCTCCGGGCACGAGCACACGAACATCCCTGTAAGCAAACCAATAGCAATCTCTCGGCGGTCCCAAGATTCACCAATAGAAGTCGATAGATATAATAAATACATCACGCATGCGGAAGCGATACTCGCATAAACCCCGTACTATATATAAGATAAGTGGGACCTGGATAGCATGTAACATTCATACATCATGACATACTGTTCATACAGACATCGACCACTACAATCCGCTAACAACAGGGGCGACAGGGTAAGCATACAAAAAGACTATCTACTAAGCCAGCAGGAACCAGGTCGGGTCATCATCAAAAGATCAGGCCACCAATTGGAGACTCCTAGGAGGAGCTGCTGGAGTCCCCCGTATCCTCTGCGTCCTCGGTCGGCTCATACTCAAAAAACGACTCGGACGGGACCTCGACGGAATCCTCTATGGTTACCTCCAGCGACGGCTCAGCAAGGTCCCCCTCGGACGCCTCTAAGACTATGACCTCCTCCTCCTCCTCCTGCTCGGTGAACTCCAAGATCGGTGTCCTTTCTGGTCCGTTCCTAGACCATACTACTGACCTCTCTGGTAACTCCTGCTCTGCTGCAGTCTGGCACCAATCGGGTATGACACCTTGAGGTACCTCGTGGGGCTTCAGTGGCCCAATCTATGCATCCCCTTCCTACTTAAACCACGCCTCAAATTTATGAGGCTTCCAATCTGGCTTACCCTCATCTACCTATACAACTGTGCACTTTCTCACATATATGTTCCCCTGCCTATCCGAGAACTCGTCAAAATATGTCGTCATCTCTTTTGGGTCTCCAAAACGTATAGGCCACATATCTAAGGCCTAGGATCTGTAAAAAGAAGGGTTCCCCAAGAGGGGTGAGATACACATCTCAATAAAAGAAACCAAATCCTAGGTCAGGTCGATAGTCCACTCAGGTAGTCGTATCTCTCAACAAATTCACACTCATAAATAGACACGCATATCAGACACAATTCAATGAAACAACAGCATACAAACGACAGACATACAATGAAGACCTCATACCACACTCAGATGCACATGCACTCTCAGCCTGCCGCTTCTCATATCCGCCAATCACCACCTACCTCAATCTCTAGCCCGTGATCATGTCGCCTCAGGCTCGGTCCGCGTAAACGCATCAGACCGTCATCGGTGACCCGCATAAACGCATCAGGTCCCGATGAATCTCCAAGCCAGTCTCATCATCTCATCCTCCGTCCCGCGGATAATTCGCATCAGGACTGTGGCCATCTCAACCCCGCAATTTTGTCGCATCAGGACGCCACACAACCTCAACTTCACCCCGCGATCTTATCGCATCAGGGTATCAACTCCCGCCCCGCGTCTCATACGCCTCAGGGCCTCGCCATGTCATGCTCATGCCATGTTATTTCTATTCAATTCACATAGAACGATAGGTGTCACTTATACACAATGTGAACTCTCATGGCATGCAAAGCAAATCACATAATACTCAGACATGGCAAACGACTCATGCATAGATCAAGTTCCACACAAACATCCCTTAAAACTTAGGATATAATGAATACTATCCCCTTAGAAAGTTTCTCATGAATCGATTCAATCAAACTTCGACTCACCCAATTGAGTCCAATCCCCCTAGCCTAAGTTTCGAAATCCCTTACTTTGAGCTTGACAACACAAATTACTCCTTGTGATTGCTTCAAGGTCTTGGCCAAATCAATCCAAGGCTAATTCACCGCGCAACCTAGAATTTCAACCAATTTCGTTAATTTCCGTACCTAGTTCCTCAATCCATCAATCCCAATCACCCATAACTCAACCCCCATCATCTCATCACATCTCAAACATCAATTTTCAGCTCAATATAATCATCTTCAGCCCTCAATATAATAGGTTTGGCCGACACCGAATCGGTCCTACTCGGTTCTGAGCAAACCGGGGCCAACCGGTCCTAAATCTACTCCAATTCTAACATTTAAATATTATCCTACTCCTTAACATGTCTACCTAAGGATTTGGGAGGCTTACTGAAGGTTTGAAATCAAATGGCTGCCAGATTCCTGTTGAAACTCACCGGATCGTCCAAGGTCAGTTCGCCGGCAAATTCTGGGCAAAATTCACAAGGCCGGTTCGTGGTCAAAACCTTATCAAATTAAGCCCCAATTTTTACCACAGAATCCTACACATCCCTACTAGATTTTCACAAAATTTGAGCCCAATATTCCAGGATTTCGACTAGCAAAAGGGCTAAGAATCAGACTTACCTCAGGTTGAGTCCTAATCTGTTGGCTCTGGGCAGAATCTCTGCTCGGGACTCCTCGGTGCTCCAAATGCCGTTATTCTTGTTCGAGAATATCAGCAAGACGTAAATCTACACTAGGGTGATCGGTCGGTGGTCGGATGGTGGCCGGAAGGGGCGGTCGGAACTGCCGAACAGCGTAGGCGGTTTTGGTCGGCGTCGGGCAAAGTGAAGGCAAGAAAAAGAAGAAAGTTTCGAGAGTTTTAGGGGAGTGAAAATGCCGGTGGAGTGAGGTGAGAGGAGAGGGAATTGCTATACACCAACTTGGTCAAAGGGCTTGAATGTTAGGTGGGTGAAAAGTTGACATGACCATGCTTCATAATATTGTGACACTTGGCTTCTTGCTTTTCCAAGATGATCCAATGGCCCTTGATCCTCCTTATTTTTGGCAGCATTGAGGAGGGTTTATTGACCAAATTGCCCTTCTTGAATTGCAAGGGCAAAGTTCTAAGCTTGAGGGGTAAAACGGTTCTTTTAACCCCGACATTCAGAACGTCGTTTTTCTCATTCCAAAACTTTTTGATAGGGCGACGGCCAATCCGAATTACGTTGGAATTCTTGATTTTCCATTTCAAACTTTTCAAGACTCGTTTCTGATAGTTTTCTCTATCAGACGTGATTCCAGCCTATCCCGAACTGACGGGCAGCTTTTGCAGACATTACGCGTATCGACCCCGTGATTCATGTCACGTTTAGGGCTCGTCAATTCATGGCGGCCTTTGTTGTCATGTAATTGTGAGGGTTTATCACTAGTCCCTATGGTCTCGATCGTCACTGTTCAATTTAGGATAATTTTGCAAATCATACGCTGGTTAAGCGGCATCACCCACGCTCCAATCGTGCGACACTCGCAAGAAAATCCTTAATCGTTCTTTGATCGGCCTCTTGGTGGTCCTAAATATCCACTCGACAATCCTTATGGTCAAAGCGTCATTTCCTATTTGAGTCGCCTAGGTCCATGTACCTCATCTCGCATTAATCTTTCCCCTTCGGTCAGTCTACTCAAATTGATCAGATTTGAGTGGAATACAACTGAAACACATCACTTGATACATATAAACTTCTCATTATAGAGTCTGAAATTGACTGGAAATTAGAATGTCACAAATCTTCCCCCTTACAAAAATTTCATCCTCGAAATTTACATTACACTTAATTACTCAAACAAATGAGGGTGCTGTCGCCTCATCGTCTCTTCATTCTCCCATGTAGCACCTTCAATTCCATGGTGCTCCCATATTACCTTGACCAGTGGAATCTTCTTATTCCTGAGGACTTGCTCCTTCCAGTCTTCAATCCTTATTAGCTTTTCCACGTGAGACACTCTGTCGTCCACTTCTATGGCCTCGTAATCCAGCACATGTGTCGGGTCAGGTTCATACTTTCTTAGCATCGACACATGGAATACATTATGCACCTGGGATAGATTTGGTGGCAGGGCAAGCCTGTAGGCTAAGGTTCCAATCCTCTCCAGTATCTCGAATAAGCCTACATATCTTGGGCTCAGCTTCCCCTTCTTTTCGAATCACGATAGTCCTCTCATCGGCGACATCTTGAGCAAGACGTGATCGCCCACTTGAAACTCTGGGGGCTTGCGCTACTTGTCTGCATAGCTCTTCTGGTAACTCTGCGCCGTCCTCAATCTATCCCGGATTACTTTCACTGCTTCCACTGATTACTCTGCCAATTCGGGGCCCGTGATACTTCTTTCTCCGACCTCATCCCAGCATATCGGTATTCTGCAGGCTGTACCATAGAGTGCTTCGAACGGTGCCATCTGTATGCTCTGCTGGTAACTATTACTGTAAGTAAATTCTACCAGGCGTAGCTGTTCTTCCCATCCGCCTTTGAAATCAATGACGCACGCTCTCAACATGTCCTCGAGCGTCTAGATCGTCCTTTTCGATTGCCCATCTATCTGTGGATGGTACACTGTACTATACTGCAGTCGGGTCCCCATAGCTTCTTGCAGACTCTTCCAAAAATTGCTGTGAATTTCGGATCCCTATCCGAGGTGATCATCACGGGCACTCCATGTAACCTTACTATCTTCATCATGTATAGTTCTGCATACTTATCCGTAGCGAAGCCCTTCCGTACGGGAATGAAATGGGTAGACTTTGGTCAATCTATCCACGACTAACCATATCGAGTTGTGGCCTCGCTGGCTCCTCGGCAGTCCCATCAAGAAATCTATGGTTATGTGCTCCCACTTCCATTCCAAAATCTCCAGTGGCTGCAGCAGTCCTCCAGGCTTATAGTGTTGTACCTTCACTTGCTGGCATGTCAAACACTTAGCCACGTATCTTGCCACGTCTGCCTTCATTCCGTTCCACCAATAATGCCATCGCAAATTCTAGTACATCTTTGTACTTCCAGGGTAGACGCTATAATTGCTCCTATGAGTCTCTGACAAAATTCTTTCCTAGAGTTCGTCATCCTTTGGTACACACAGTCGTCCTCGAAACTTCAAAATTCCGTCCTCAGACACTTGAAATTTCGGCTCTCTCTTTGTTGCATCCATCTCTACAATTTTCTAAATCTCCGGATCCGTAGACTGTAATGCCTTTATCCCTTCTTGGACCTCAGGTTCCACCCTCATCGTAGCTATCAAACTAGACAATTGATCAACTTCTAATCTGAATTCGGAATCTCTCAAGTCCGCTATCGTCGACCAACTCCTCACTAGCAGGCATGAAATATTTGACTTCCGACTTAGTGCATCTGCTACTCTGTTGGCTTTCCTAGGGTGATATAATATCTCACAATCATAGTCATTGAGTAGCTCCATCCACCTACGCTGCCTCATGTTCAACTCTTTCTGGGAAAATAAGTATTTCAAGCTTTGGTGGTCGGTATATATTTGAAACTTCTCGCCACAAAGGTAATGTCTCCAAATTTTCAGGGCAAACACTACTGCCGCTAACTCCAGGTCATGAGTCGGGTAATTCATCTTGTGTGGCTTCAACTGCCTGGATGTATAGGCTACTACCCTACCGTGCTGCATCAACACACAGCCTAATCCTTTCAGCGAAGCATCGCTGTAAATTTCATAACCTCCCGGTCCTGATGGAATGATTAGCACTGGCGCGGTAGTCAATTTGTGCTTAAGCTCTTGGAAACTCTTCTCACATTTATCAGTCCATTCAAACCTTGTTTCCTTCTTCATCAACCGCGTCAGTGGGATGGCTATGGATGAGAATCCTTCCACAAATCGCCTATAATATCCCACTAGTCCCAAGAAACTTCTGACCTCCGTGACCGTAGTAAGCCTCGGCCAATTGGTTACAGCCTCTATCTTTGCAGGGTCCACTGCAATCCCTTCACCAGACACCACATGACCTAGAAAAGCTACCCTGTTCAACCAAAACTCACACTTACTCAACTTCACATACAGTGAATGCTCCCTCAAGGTCCTCAGTACAATCCTTAGGTGCTCTTCATGTTCTGCATCGCTCCTCGAGTAAATCAAGATATCGTCGATGAAGACTATGATGAATCTGTCCATAAACTCCTTAAATACTCGATGCATTAGGTCCATAAAAGCAGCTGGAGCGTTCGTCAATTCAAACGGCATCACCGTAAACTCATAATGATCATACCTCGTCCTGAAAGCAGTCTTAGGTATGTCTTCCTTCTTGATCCTCAACTGGTGATACCCAGTCCTCAGGTCAATCTTTGAAAACACCGCTGCTCCTTGCAACTGATCAAAAAGATCATCGATCTTCGGCAGCAGATACCTGTTCTTCACAGTCACTTGGTTCAGTTGTTGATAATCAATGCACAATCGCATAGACCCGTCTCTTTCCTTACAAATAGCACTGGCGCTCCCCATGGCAAAGCATTAGGTCGAATGAACCCTTTGTCTAGGAGCTCTTGCATCTGCACCTTCAACTCCTTCAATTCCGACAGGGACATCCTGTAAGATTCTTTCGAAATCGGTTTTATCTCAGGGGCTAACTCAATTACAAATTCTACTTCCCGTTTCGGTGATAACCCTGGCAATTCTTAGGGAAACACATCGAGAAACTCACGCACTACCGGGATATTTTCTAATTTTGGCTCTTCAGTAGTCGTGTCCATTACCGTTACTAAGTATGCTTGACATCCTTCAGACACCAACTTAGTTACTTCCAAAGATGAGACTAAGGGAATCGAGATTCCTTCTCGACTTTCCATCAATTTAAAGCTAGGGCGGCCTCTCGAATAAAACCGAATTGTTCTACTACCGCGGTCGACTACTGCCCCCTGCTTACCCAACCAATCCATTCATATTATTACGTCAAAGTCAAACATGGGATGTACCGCTAGGTCAATATTTTCTTTATTTCCTTCAATCACAATCTCACAACCAGCACAACCCATTGAGACCAGTATATTATCCTTTAACGGCGTGGCAACATGTAGAATTATGCTCAATAGTTCTAATTTCATGCCTGCCAATTCAGCAAACTTTGCAGATATGAATGAGTGCGTGGCACTAGGATCAAATAATGCGTAAGCAGTCTAGTTGCACAAGTGCACCATACCTGTGACCACTCCTAGCGCTTCTTCCGTCTCTCTATGGGCTACAGCATATACTCTACCCTATGCCGGCTGTTTGCTCTACTCGATCTGAGGTGTGGCAATCGACAGTCCCGCTTGCGGCCTCTATCCTTGCGGTCGACTTGCCGGAGCTTCGTTTGGGCACACCCTCATCTGATGGCCCAATTGGCCACAATTGAAACATGCTCCCGTCCTTACTGGGCATGGCCCATTTCCATGCCTCTGCAGTTCTAGTTCGCAGGATTTGGTGGCTTCACGATGTTCTTTCGTACTGGAGGCACAAAACATTTGTTGTTCGCCATCGGCCTCTTGCCTATCTGACGATTATCCCTAAAAGACGTAAACCGCGATCTATTTGCGGTGTTTCTTTCTCTCAAATCTCGTTCAATCATTTGGCCTCACTCATATATCTCCTGGTAAGTCCTCAAGTTCAGAGCAATCATCTAGCTACGGAGTTCGGGTCTCAGACCATCCCTAAACCTCCTTGCTTTCTCCAGAGGGCCCTCCACAGATCGAGGTGCATACCTCGAAAGCCTTGCGAACTCAGCGTCGTATTGGTCTATTGTCAACTGGTTTTGGTGCAACTGCAGGAATTCCACCTGCATCCTTTCTCTGGCCGTCTCAGAAAAATACTTATCGTTAAAGGCCATCTTAAAAGCATTCCAATTCATGGCCACTCCTTCAAGGAATACTCCGTCCTTGGTGGCAGCCCACGAATCATTTATTGTACCCTCTAGTTGATACACAGCCAGCAATATCTTCTCCTCATCCGTACGTTTCAGAACCCCAAAAGCCTTCTCCAACTTCTCTATCGACCTGGGCGCTAGCTCGGGATCTCCAATCTCGTCAAACTGTGTCGATTTTAGTTTCATGAACTGCTCCACCAGTTGGCCCATCTGTCTGGCCACAACGATTTCCTCTTGAGGGTTTACCGTTTCGTTACTCTGATTCGGCTCACCCTAACTTCCACTTCCACCAGCGTTGCCATTGTTGGCGTAAATGGATACTAGGGCAGCTCCTATTGCTTGGGCGATGGCAGCGTCTCGATCCTGGGACTGCCTATCAATCATATCGTCGATTCTTTCTAGTGTTCTCAGCACACCATCCATCCTTGGATCTTCAGCGACAGGTGGCCTCGAGCTAGAGGCACTACCTCTTGGTCTTCCAGATCTTCTGGATGGGTTACTCATCCTTGTTGTTTTCTACTGAACTTGGTCCACCACAAGTTCAGCAATGAGTTAGCAACTTACTCAACCATCCAAATCCAAAGCTACTAACTAATCCTTAATAGAAACAGCAACAATCCAATAGTACTTCAGAAGTATTCCAACAAACAACCTATGGCCTCTTCTCAGTTCCATTTACTCTAGCGATTCATTAAAACCAATCACTTCCATTCATCCAGCAGGCCAAGGTCCAACTGACCTTCAACTCTAAGCTGGGAACTTAGTCCTCATGCTTCAACACAACTTGCCAAGATCAAATACCAGTCACAAGTACTAGGTCTCAAGCTATGTACCCCATGTTCTATCATTACTAGTCTCCTAAGGTCTAGCTATCCGTCCTTGTCCCAACTTAATTCTCCTTATTACTCCAATCTTCAACCAACTTTGGATTGAGCTGACCTTGCTCTGATACCAAACAAGCGGGGATGTCACGCCCCGCGCTTCGGGCACGAGCACGCGAACATCCCTGCAAGCAAACCAATAGCAATCTCTCGGCGGTCCCAAGATTCACCAAGAGAAGTCAATAGATATAATAAATACATCACGCATGCAGAAGCGATACTCGCATAAACCTCGTACTATATATAAGATAAGTGGGACCGGGATAGCATATAACATTCATACATCATGACATACTGTTCATACAGACATCGACCACTACAATCCGCTAACAATAGGAGCGACAGGGTAAGCATACAAAAAGACTATCTACTAAGCCAGCAGAAACCGGGTCGGGTCATCATCAAAAGATCAGGCCACCAACTGAGACTCTTAGGAGGAGCTGCTGGAGTCCCCCGTATCCTCTGCGTCCTCGGTCGGCTCATACTCAGAAAACGTCTCGGATGGGACCTCGACGGAATCCTCCGTGGTCATCTCTAACGACGGCTCAACAAGGTCCCCCTCGGACGCCTCTAAGACTATGACCTCCTCCTCCTCGGTGAACTCCAAGGTCGGTGTACTCTCTGGTCCATTCCTAGATCCTACTACTGACCCCTTTAGTAACTCCTGCTCTGCTGCAGTCTGGCACCAATCGAATATGACACCCTGAGGTACCTCGTAGGGATTTAGTGGCCCAATCTGTGCATCCCCTTCCTTCTTAAACCACGCCTCAAATCTATGAGGCTTCCAATCTGGCTTACCCTCATCTACCCACACAACTATGCAGTTTCACACATATATGTTCCTCTGCCTATTCGAGAACTCGTCAAAATATCCCGTTATCTCTTTTGGGTCCCCAAAATGTATAGGCCACATATCTAAGACCTAGGATCTGTAAAAAAAAGTTCCCCAAAAGGGGTGAAATACACATCTTAGTAAAAGAAACCTAATCCTAGGTCGGGTCGATAGTCCACTTAGGTAGTCGTATCTCTCAACAAATTCACACTCATAAATAGACACGCATATCGGACACAATTCAATGAAACAACAGCATACAAATGACAGACATACAATGAAGACCTCATACCACACTCAGATGCACATACACTCTCAGCTTGCCACTTCTCACATCCGCCAATCACCGCCTGCCTCAATCTCTAGCCCGCGATCATGTCGCCTCAGGCTCGATCCGCGTAAACGCATCAGACCATCATCGGTGACCCGCGTAAAGACATTAGGTCCCGATGAATCTCTAGGCCAATCTCATCATCTCGTCCTCCATCCCACGAATAATTCGCATCAGGACTATGGCCATCTCAACCCCGTGATCTTGTCGCATCAGGGCGCCACACAACCTCAACTCCACCCCGCGATCTTGTCGCATCAGGGTATCAACTCCCGCCTCACGTTTCATACGCCTCAGGACTTCGCCATATCATGCTCATGCCATGTTATTTCAATTCAATTCACATACAACGATAGGTGTCACTCATACACAATGTGAACTCTCATGGCATGCAAAGCAAGTCACATAATACTCAGACATGGCAAACAACTCATGCATAGATCAAGTTCCACACAAACATCCCTTAAAACTTAGGATATAATGAATACTATCCCCTTAGAAAGTTTCTTATGAATCGATTCAATCAAACTTTGACTCACCCAATTGAGTCCAATCCCCCTAGCCTAAGTTTAGGAATCTCTTACCTTTAAGCTTGACGACACAAATTACTCCTTGTGATTGCCACAAGGTCTCGGCCAAATCAATCCAAGGCCAATTCACCACGCAACCTAGAATTTCAACCAATTCCGTCAATTTCCGTACTCAATTCCTCAATCCATCAATCCCAATCACCCATAACTCAACCCTCATCATCTCATCACATCTCAAACATCAATTTGTAGCTCAATATAATCATCTTCAGCCCTCAACAGAATTGGTTTGGCCCGGCACCGAACCGGTCCTACTTGATTCTGAGCAAACCGGGGCCAATCGATCCTAAATCTACTCCAATTTCAACATTTAAATGTTATCCTACTCCAAAACATGTCTACCTAAGGATTTGGGAGGCTTACCGAAGGTTTGAAGTCAAATGGCCGCCGGACTCCCGTTGAAACTCGCCGGATCATCCAAGGTCAGTTCGCCGACATATTCTAGGCAAAATTCACAAGGCCGGTTCGTGGTCAAAACCTTATCAAATTAAGCCCCAATTTTTACCACAGAATCCTACACATCTCTACTAGATCTCCATAAAATTTGAGCCTTCCAAGATTTCGACCAGCAAAAGGGCTAAGAATCAGACCTACCTCAGGTTGAGTCCTAACATGTTGGCTCTCAGGAAAATCTCTGCTCGGGACTCCTCGATGCTCCAAATGTCATTATTCTTGTTCGAGGATGTCGGCAAGACGTAAATTTACACTGGGGTGGTCGGTCGGTGGTCGGACGGTGGCCGGAAGGGGCGGTTGGAAAGGGCGAACGGCGCGGGCGGTTCTGGTCGGCGTCGGGCAAAGTGAAAGCAAGAAGAAGAAGAAAGTTTCGGGAGTTTTAGGGGAGTGAAAATGGTCGGTGGAGTGAGGTGAGAGGAGAGAGAATTCTTATACACCAACTTGGTCAAAGGGCTTGAATGTTAGGTGGGTGAAAAGTTGACATGACCATGCTTCATAATCTTGTGACACTTGGCTTCTTGCTTTTCCAAGATGGTTCAATGGCCCTTGTTCCTCCTTATTTTCGGCAGCCTTGAGGAGGGTTTATTGACCAAATTGCCCTTCTTGAATTGTAAGGGCAAATTTCTAAGCTTGAGGGGTAAAACGGTCCTTTTACCCTCAACGTTCAGAACGTCGTTTTTCTCGTTCCAAAACTTTTCGATAGGGCGACGGCCAATCCGAATAACGTTGAAATTCTTGATTTTCCATTTCAAACTTTTCAGGACTCGTTTCTGATAGTTTTCTCTATCAGACGTGATTCCAGCCTACCCCGAACTGCCGGCAGTGTGACATTCTGATTTCTAGTCAAGTTCAGGGTCATTAATGAGAAGTGTATATCTAGAGATGTATTTTAGTCGTATTTCGCTCGAATCTGATCAATTCGAGTAGACTGACCAAAAGAAAAAGGCTAACGCAGGACGAGATACGTGGACCTAGAGAACTCGGATAGGAAACGGCGCTTTGGCCATAAGGATTGTCGAGAGAACTAGCGATAGACCCTTACTATTACATGACAACCAAAGTCGCCACGAATTGACGAGCCCTAAACATGATATGAATCACGAGGTTGATACGTGTAATGTCTGCAAAAGCCGCCCGTGCATTTGGGATAGGCTGGAACCACGTCTGATAGAGAAAACTATTAGAGACGAGTCCTGAAAAGTTTGAAATGGAAAATCAAGAATTCCAACGTTATGTGGATTGGCCGTCGCCCTATCGAAGATAATTGGATTGAAAAAAATGACGTTCCGGACGTCGGGGGTAAATTACCCTTTTGCCCCTCAAGTTTATAACCTTGCCCGTGCAAATAAGGAAGGGCATTTTGGATATTAAACCCACCCCAAGATTCCATGATGGGCCTGTTAGGCATGTTATGATTAGCCTCATGTGATTGGCTTGGCCAAGGTATAACTAAGAGATTAGACGACGTATGGGTTTATACTCGAGGAACCGAGGCATGTTGAGATGAGATAGTCTGTTGTGACTATGCTAGAGTGGTGGATGCCTTTAGGCCTAGAGTATAAGCTTTTGACCCAGTGAATCGCTGTATTGAGTGCTTAATTGATAGTTGCCTAGTTGAGGCTAACCTTGCAGTGGTCGTTAGTTGAGAAGTTGCCTCGTTGAGACTGGCTTGAGGAATAATTGCTGACCAAGGATGATTTGGGATCCTCGAATAATTGGCGATTAATTGAGAATTGCCCAAGAACCATTAGAGGGTTGGTTGATGGTGAAAGATATTGAGGTGAGCAGCTTGAGACTGCAAGACTTGAGTAGATGACATAAGTCTTGGATTCCTGGAGGGAATCATAGTGGTGCAAGTGACGTGAGAATCTAATAAGATCGAAGGACCACAGTATGGTCGCTAGAATAGCACTTGGCTTGTGTATGTGAGATACGAAAAGATCCAAGAAATAAGATGGGTCATGAGAATTAAGTAAAGATGAGTAACTAGAACGTGAAAACCAGCATAGCGATTGACTCGAGTTTGTGAATCACATAAGACCCAAGAGTTGAATAGGTCGTGAGAACCTTGAACAGAAATGAGAAATTTTTATGAGTAGACATGTGTAGGATTCTGTGGTAAAAATTGGGGCTTAATTTGATAATTTTTTGACCACAAATCGGACTTGTACATTTTGCACAGAAATTGCCGGTATTCTAACTGTGGGTGATCCGACAACCTTGGACAAATTTTCGATGACCAATTGACTCGAAACGACTGGTGAGCCTCCCAAACCCTTAGGTAAACATTCTAAGAGGTAGGATAGTGTATAATTGATAGATTTAGAGTAGATTAGGACCGATCGGACTAGGCATGCACAGAACCGAGTAGGACCGATTCGGTGCCGGGCCCAAACCGATTCTGTTAACGGCCAATCGTGGATGATTTGAGCTGCAAATTGATGATTATTATGTGATGAGATGTTGAGGGTTATGTTATGGATGATTGGGATTGATGGATTGAGGAATTGGGTACGGAAATTTGACGAATTGATTGAAATACTAGGTTGCGCGACAAGTCCGGGTGTGGACCTTGGTTGGCCGAAACCTAAGTGATCCAAGAAGGAGAAATTTGTGTTGTCCAGTCAAAGGTAAGGGAATTCCTAACCTTATGCTAGGAAGATTGGACTCGATTGGGCGAGTCGAGAGACAAATTGAGTGACTCATGAGAATATTCCAAAAAGGATAGCTCTTATTGTGTCCTAAGTGGCTATAAGAGGTCTATGTGTGATGTTGCTTGTGTTTAAATCATATGCCATGCCGTGTATCATCGATTGTCATGCATGCCATGAATACTTAAAACGTGCATGAGTCGCACCTGTGGTTTTATCTGTGCATTGAACTGAGAAGCACGGCATGAGCATAACATGGCGAGGCCCTGAGGCGTACGAGACGCGGGGCGGGAGAGGGATACCCTGATGCGAAGAGATCGCGGGGTGGAGTTGATATTGTGTGGCGCCCTGATGCGACGAGATCGCGGGGTTGGGATGGCCACGGTCCTGATGCGAATTATTTGCAGGACGGAGAGGCCCTGAGGCGTATGAGACGCGGGGCAGGAGATGTATACCCTGATGCAACGAGATCGCAGGGTAGAGTTGATGTTGTGTGGCGCCCTGATGCGACGAGATCGCGGGGTTGAGTTGGCCACGGTCCTGATGTGAACTTTTCGCCGGACGGAGTTATGAAATGAGAATATTGGCCTGAAGATTTGTCGAAACCTGATGCGTTTACGGCGGTTGCCGATGACGGTCTGATGCTTTTATGCGGACCGAGCCTGAGGCGATTTAATCGCGGGCTAGAGATTGAGGCAGGCGGAGATTAGTGGATGTGGTGAAGTGGCAGGCCGAGTGGGCATGATCATCTGGGTGGGACGCGAGATCATCATGGCATGCCTGTCATCTGCATGTTATTTTATTGATTTGTGCTTTATGCGCCAGTATGATTATGAGTGTGGAATTTCGGGATAGATGACTGCCTCAGTATATGGTCGGCCTAACCTAGGGTTAGGATCCTGGAGCTTTTGTAAAGTACGGCTGGGTGGGATGTTCGCGCGCTCGCCGGGTTTGGGGCGTGACAGGCGACTTTTGCAGATATTATGCGTATCGACCCCGTGATTTATATCACGTTTAGGGCTCGTCAATTCATGGCGGCTTTGGTTGTCATGTAATTGTGAGGGTTTATCACTAGTCCCTATGGTTTCAATCGTCACTGTCCGATTTAGAATAATTTTGCAAATCATACGTTGGTTAAGCAGCATCACCCGCGCTCCAATCGTACGACACTCGCAAGGAAATCCTTAATCGTTCTTAGATCGGCCTCTTGGTGGTCCTAAATATCCCCTCGACAATCCTTATGGTCAAAGCGTCATTTCCTATCCGAGTCTCCTAGGTCCACGTACCTCGTCTCGCGTTAGCCTTTCCTCTTTGGTCAGTCTACTCAAATTAATCAGATTTGAGCGGAATACAACTGAAACACATCGCTTGATATATATAAACTTCTCATTACAGAGTCTGAAATTAACTGAAAATCAGAATGTCGCATGTTTTCATTGGTCATGTGTTGATAAATGGATTAATTCCCTACATTGAAATCTCTAGAAGTGCGTATAAGTGGGAGTACTGGATATTTATATTTCCCAAAGTTCACAGTCAATGGTATTTATTATCATTATTGATGCATATGAATTTGTATGATATTTATGCATATTAACGCTTTGTACATTATGTTTGAGAATGTATGTCGGATAGATGAGATATTAGTCCACTCATATGGATAATCGCCTCTATTTACTGCGTGATGAATAGAGATGAGATAATTTCAAGCTTATTATATGGGTGACAATTGAGAGCTCAAGCTTGAAACTTTGATATCGTCTTAACAGAGTGTTAAGATGAGGTCATAATATTTATTATGTCCGAAAGTAAAATAGCCGACATATTTCACTTTATATGTCTTTAATGTCATATGCGAGTTCCGATGGATCCTATTAAAAAGAGTATATTTGCGAAGTCAAGTTAGATATTTAGTATGTCTGAGCTATCATTTGTGCGATATTAAAAAGAAAGACATACGCACCATGGGAAATGAGAGAATACCGCAATGCGTACTTCATATTACATATGAATGAGACAACCAAGAAAAGTTGGCAAGAGCTTTGATCTCAACTTTATAGCCATGTGAGACTCTTGGGATAAAAGCTAATCAAATTAGTCCCCTCACGACTCTTACTTATTCTCAAGATTTCTTTTCGGTGTTCGCTATCTTAGGGTGTTGCTAATGATCATGAGATTGAGTCGATCCAATGAGACATTTTTAAAAAAGCGAGCTAAACTGAGATTGAGAGGTTTAAGGGAAGAGGAAAGATCAATTTATTTGAATGTCACATTCAATCTTTGTATTCACAGGTCGATCAATTATGATTATTTGAATTTAATCATGATTGTGAATACAATGCACACGAAATGCTTAAAGAGATCAAGAGAGAAATTATGCAAATGTGACCGATTGATATAGGGTACTGCATACTAAATATACTCTGAGTTAACATGTCATTTTTGAGCTCCTATATACTCCCAACGAATGTATGGCAATGAGCCCTCGCAGTATGCTAATCGCATGGATAATTTGTCAATATGAACTTTGCCAAAAAGAGAGAGAGTTATGTTCAACCCTTCGTGGGTGAGTGGGAGCAATTGACCCTCTATGGCACGTGGAATTTGTTTGCCTTTTATGGATGAGTGGGAGATGTTGAGATCCATGGGTTTAAGGTGGTCCACCCATGTAGGCAACCACACTCCACGCTAATTGTTGATAAGGCATTATTGAAACGACATCTTTACGTTTATATATATGCCCCCCTCCCGGTCAGTTTTAAGTGTAAGGAACAAAGAACAAAGACGATGATGATAGTTTTCTCGTCTCCTTTTCGGATCCCGCTACATTGTAGACACTTGATCTGTGAAAAATAAGATACATCCATTCTGTGATGTACTTCTCCGATCAATGATTCAAGTAAGTTTCTGGGTTTGTTAATTTCGAGTAGTTCCGCTATGTATGTTATTGGGATCGGTTCCCTTAAAAAACAAGCTTAAGTGGGTTAGAAATGAGTTATTTAATAATTTAATGGATCTTAAATGAATTTTAAAGCTACCTAATTATCTTAAGTGTGAAATGAAAAAAAATGGAAAAAAAAAATCTTTAGTGAGTCAAAAATAAGTTTTATAATCTTTTAAATTTCTGATTTTTATAATTTTTTATTTTCTTCTATGAAATCCGACCTGTCATCCGTCACTGCCATTGGACACTACTACCTCCAGTCTCTGGGGAGGAAGAAGGAAATCCATTAATTCCTAGAAAATAAACATAAAAAAGAATAAATGTTAAAAATCAAAAACAAAAATAGAAATTATAACAAACAAGCTCTTTTGAATTGGATTAAATATAAAAACATATCAATATAGATCAGGTCGGGTCGAGTAGGGTAGGGATTGGGTCGGTAGATATGTGTTGCATTAGAATTGATCGAAACGAGTCAAATGAGTCAATACGGGTCGGACCATTTTCGACTTGATCTGACCCACCCATTTGACGGGCCTATTTTCAATTGAGCAAAATTGCTGGATGTATCGTCAGCCCAAGATTAAGGTTTGTCGTGAATCTCATAGAATGGACCGTTTGCATTCTTCACGAGGGAATGACACTGCACAACGTGCCGTGGATGATAAGGGGACTTTCGACTATAATGAAGAGTCTGCACCCGTTCAACATAAAACCACCGAGTGATGGAGTGTTGGAGACTGCTCGAATCCTACACTAAGAAGTTGGTTGCGGGAAGGGTCGACGTCATCAAAGAAATGGCAGATCACTTGCGACTCTCCACTTAGCTTTTGACATTGAGCAGTTAAAGCAGCAAGCTAATATCATCACGATGACTTGTTTTCATGCACGAATTTAAGGCAAAGTACACTAAGAATTTCAATATTTCTGTACGGCACGTATTTTAGTGTCAATATTTTTTTCGAGATCACTTAAGTGTCAATTTTTTTGAAAAAAACATTAATTTCAGTGCCAACGCCGATGAGAACTTCGGAATTGACACTAAAATAATCGTTTTTTCCTCCATTTTAGCATAAAGTGGTCGTTTTTTGAATCAATTAAGTGTCAATTTTTTTATTAAAAAATTATTTAAGTGTTAACTCTGGTGAGGTCATCAGAATTTTTCGCCATTGGCACTGAAGTGACCGTCTTTTCTCCGATTTAGTACTTAAATGATCCAAAAAATATATATTGATACCAAAGTGAGCGTTGTACATAAATATTGACACTTGAGATGTCCTTATGCCACGAATTTATTAAACAACTTTATATGTTGATTTTTTCATAAAAGGTGAAAATTCACATTTCGGCATGATTGAGTAGCATCTAAATGAAAAATCAAGCGAGTGCCTCATTTAAAATGACTCTCAACCAAATACAATACTACTAGTGAAAAAAAGATATGTTTTGTCAACTATTTAAGAACTATTTTAACGATAGCTTTAGACTAGTTTAATCCAATTTTCCCCCCTATCATCATGTCAAGAATCTGTGAAAATTATCAAAAAAAAATCCTAAAACCCTTTTTTCAATTTGTCGATTCAATCCTAAACATTTTCACATTTGCAAAAGTTTTAATGACTGAAAATCGACGACATGAACACCGCCAATCCTATGTCGAATCGCCATCATTGACGTGGACAATTTATAATAATATTGTAATATTTTTTAAAACTTTTTTATTTTTTTATTTTTCTCCTTTTTTATGTTTTCCTTTTTTGTTCTTTTCTTTTTTCCCTCCAACATCGACATCTGCCATCGTCAGGCGAGGGCCATCCTCACCTAGGAGGTTGATGCCCAAGGGAAAAAGGAAAACAAAAAAAAAAAGTTTGAGAAATTTTTAAAATACTATTATTATACATTGTCCATGTTTAGTGATTTCTGGCAAATATGACTAAATTGACAAAACGGTGAAAAAGATTAGGACTAAATCAATAAACTCAAAAGTTTTAGGACTAAATTGACAAAAATATAAAAGTTTTAGGATTTCTTTGACAATTTTTCCTAAGAATCTCATGTAAGAACACTTCTAGTTCTAGGTAAGAACAAGAGAATTAACCCGATTCCTCTCATTCTTGCCAAAGACGATTGGCCGGCAAATAGTCACCAATCTAGATTATCATCAATGGCTTATCAGCTATTACTCGTGCCATCTTACGTCCACTTTAGATTCCCATCATCTCCGCCATAAACAATCGTCACGGCGGGCGAAGCAGTTGCCATGCCAATCCAGCTTATCATCAATGCATTCGACAAGATCAACCGTTACTTCATGCCATCGTAGCGTCCACTTTAGATTTGGTAATGCCTCTCATTTGCTAACCATCCGTCACATAGACCGACTCTTGGACCGTAACCTCTGGTTTGCGTGCTTAGACCAATTACATTGCCTCTGCAATTGACCCAACTTAAATAAATAGATTGGCGGCGAATTTATGTTTACATACATTAGGTGTGGTAACGAACTCAAATCAACGAATTGGGAAGGTCCTAGGAAATTGGGGGCGCTACGGACTAGAGATCCCCGGTTGCAAGATTGGATGTGCTATAGATGACGTATGGCATTTTCGTTTGTCAAAAATTGACCCTAGCCGAGCCCGTTCGAGATTGAGTGTTTGCTTTATTTATACCTAGTCATATTCCTCTCTAACACTAGAGAAGAAAATTATCTAAAAATTCCTAAACATGTTATACTTTTACTAGTTCAATCCTAAACTTTTAAATTATATCAATTGAATCCTGAAACTTTTCACATTTTAAGTCCATATGACCAACTTTAACTAGAAATTGCTGACGTGGACGCCATTCTTTCTATATGACACGATCGGTATCGACGTAGATAATTTTCTTAAATTTTAATAATCTATCAATTTTTTTTATTAATTGTAGTCTTTCTTTTCCTCCTATTTTCTCCTTTTTCCTTTATTTCTGTTTATTTAGTGTAGCTGATGAGGTCTCGCGACCCCTGGCCACTGGGCAAAAGCAACGAAGTCATCATCGATCACAAACAAGGACCGCAGCTTTTGTTCGACGGCGAGCTAGACCAGCTAGGGGTGAGCAATTCATAATTGGTCAAGGTCCCACTTGGAACCTATTCATAAAAATTGGTTCTCTAATTTTTGGAATCCAGTACATATCTATTCCTAAGTTTCAGAGTTAGTTCAAGGTCTACCCAGATTCCATACGTACCCTTACTGAGATGATTATAGTAAATCGGCACATGTTTAGACATACAATAATTAGTAAATTAAAAGTCTCAATTATGGATATTATCATAAATGAAAGTTCAAACTAATGGTTCTAAGTTACACACCGATCCTCAAATGCCATTGAATAACGTAAGATTGAGCATAGACATAGTTAAAAAAAAAAAAAACACACACACACACACACACACACACAGACTGGTTTTAGGCTCCAAGTTCCAACTTGGAACGTTCCATGGATACCTTAAAATATGGAATCGAATTGACTCACACATGTCCCTAAAACTGGCCTTGCACAAACTATCGCGGCTGCGTGGAATGCCGATTACCCATATCTGTAGAAATATAAGGAATGAAGGGAAATTTTCTCCATTAATTTTTCAGCTTTACAAGCTTTGTATATATACACAATAGAGGACCTTAACCCTAGGATCCTTCCCTATCAAGAGATAATATCAACAATGGACAAAATAGAAAGTAAATATTACAGATTCCTAAATTAGCTCTAATTTACGGCTCATGTTAACACTCTCCCTCAAGTGGCAAAGGGAAACCGAACCACTTTAGTAACACTCCCCCTCAAATAGAAAGATACCTTATGCTTCTTGCTCTTCCATGTAACCAAGTTTCCCTCCACAAATGTGAAATATCAATACGTAGACCTCCTATCCAAGATACTGCCCAATCCGCATATGTAAACCCTTCTACCTCAAGATGACCATTCTTTCTAAAGAACAAACCTTTTCCAGGAGCTAACTTCAAGTAACGTAGAATTCGAGTCACAGCATTCATATGATCCTCACTTGGAGCATGCATAAATTGACTCACAACACTTACAGCATAGGCAATATCAGGACGAGTGTGTGATAAACAAATCAGTCTGCCCACTAACCTTTGATATCTATTTTTATTGGTCGGGACCTGATCCGAATAGTCCCCTAGTTTATGATTTTGAACTATAGGTGTGTCAGCGGGCTTGCACTCTAGCATTCCAACTTCGGCCAACAAATCCAAAACGTACTTTCTCTGTGACAAGAAAAAAATCACCCTTTGACTTAGCCACTTCAATACCTAAAAAATACTTCAACCCTCCTAAATTATTCATCTCGAACTCTTCTGATAACTTTTCTTGGAGTCTCGAAATCTCTTCCAGGTCATCCCCTGTAATAATCACATCATCTACATATGTATTAAAGGCTGTCACCTTACCTTCATGTCGTTTTAGAAATTAAGTGTGGTCCGAGTTACTTTGAGAATACCCACACTTTCTCATTGCTGAACTAAAGCGACCAAACCAAGCACTGAATGATTGCTTCAATCCATATAATGATAGTCCCAATTTGCACACCATATTGGGTTGAGTGACACAATTATATCCAGGTGGAACGTCCATGTAGATTTCTTCCTCCAAATCTTCATGAAGAAATGCATTCTTCACATCAAACTGATGTAATGGCCAGTCCAGGTTTGCTGCAAGAGACAACAATACTCTCACTGTATTAAGCTTTGCAATAGGAGAAAACGTTTCTTGGTAGTCTATACCATAAATTTGTGTATATCCCTTCGCTACCAATCGCGCCTTGTACCTCTCAATGGAACCATTTGCTTTGTATTTAATAGAAAATACCCACTTACGCCCCACTACTTTCTTTCCCTTCGACAACTCTACAAGACTCAAAACCTTATTTTTCTACAATACTTCCATCTCTTCTTTCATTGCCTCAACCCACTTGGGATCCCTCAAAGCTTCTTGCACCCCAGTAGGAACTCGATTTGTAGAGACATTTGATCAAATGCCTTCAAAGGTTCATATAATCTTTCTGTTGAGACGTAATCTCCTATAAGATAACTTAATCTTCGCTCTTCCACCTCTGGTGAATATCGATTAGGGGGTTTGCTGCGATTGTGCCTATTAGGTAATTTATATCTAACAACCACATCAGAATTATCAAAAGAATTAGCCGTAATAGTAGGACTTACCTCAGGAGTATCCTCAGGAGAATGGTCGGGTACTAAGGAGGAGACATCATGAGAGAGAGAGAGAGAGGGTTGTTCTTGAGACTGTTCAAAAGCATTTTGTATCGATACCAATTGTTCACCCTTAGTAACTTCTGTTGTTTGTTCACCCTTCGCAACTTCTGTTGTAGGCTCTGTCAAGTTTTGAGATGCCAATCTCTCTTCTGCCGATAATATTGAGGTGTACCGCAAGTTAGACCCAGCCTCGGCCCCTGCTACCGCAGCCCCTGCCAAAACACCACCACTCTCCCACCAATGTTCCATTTCTCGATGTATCTCCCCCTGAAAGGGACAATTGGTGTCGAAAAAGAAGAACTCGGACTCAATAAATGTGACATCCATGGTGACATGGGTTTTTTTTAGTGGCCGGGTACCTTTTTGACGGATTCCATAGTCAAGAAACACGCACCGAATATCAAGGGAAGAGTAACATGTGTCAAAAGTACTTGCAATGGGGTCTTGAAGTCTAGCACGCGATAGGGCATTCGATTCATGAGGTAAACTGCAGTAACAACGGTGGCATCCCAAAAACTAGTGGGAACATGCCCACCCCTCAATAGAGCCCGTGTTGTCCCTAAAATATGACGATTTTTCCTTTCCGCAACTCCATTCTGCTGAGGAGTCTAAGGACACAATGTCTCATGAATAATACCATGTTCATGAAAATATTCAGTGAGAACCCCCATTGTCTGTACGAAGAATACATATTTGTACTCTAAATTGTATTTCAACCATGGGATGAAATCTTTAAAATATGGTAGAGACTTCATTATTGTGCTTCATCAAATACAACCACGTCATTCGTGTGCAATCATCCACAAACGTCACAAATCATCGAATTTCCGAAAGTGTAGTAATCGGTGAAGCACCCCACACATCAGAATGAATTAACACAAAAGGTGTTTTGCTTTTATTAAAATTCGTTGGGAAATGACACGATGACTCTTTGCTAAGGTGCATATCTCACACTGAAATACGAAATTTGACAAACCCGTAAATAACTCAGGAAACAAGTACTTCAAATACCCATATCGACGGTGCCATAACCATATTTCTTTCCCCTTGCTTGTAGTCTGACCTCCGGTATGATGAGTTTTGCCAGTAGTGATATCATCCACATAGTATAGCCCCTCCCTCTTAGTACCACGTCCAATAATCTCCTTCGTGAGGATATCCTGAAATAAACAAAAATCGGGATACATAAGGACACTGCAATTCAACTCCTCAGTAACTTGTCCAACAGATAACAGTCGATTAGATAATGAGGGCACAAGTAAAGTGTGAGTTAAAGAGAGAGAAGGCGTAAGAGCAATACTTCTAGCCCCTATCACTGGATAGCCGCAACCATTAGTGTTATAGATACTTCGTCTTCATGGAGTGGTGTGACAGACGAAGCCATCAGAATTAAGTGTCATGTAATCGGTAGCTCCTGAATCAATAATCCACCTACTGCCCTCATCCCGATGAGTATGGATAAAAGTACCCCCACTTGTTATAAACTCAGTCTTTTTCTTGGCCTGCAAATCTTTTCACCAATTGGGGTACCCATGTAACTTAAAGCAAGTCTCCTTTGTATGTTTTGGATTCCTACAATGGGTACATTCCCAAATTGATAGTGACTTGTGTTTGGAACCCGTATTAGACTTGCCACCCAGAGATGCAGTTCTTGGTTCCGAGATGCTGTCAAGAGATCGTGGCACCATCCTCCCTCCACGAGATACCACTGCAACAACCTTGATATAGCCAATGGATCGCGCACCTAGAGGGTAAGCAACACCAAATTTGCAGCAACTAATTGATGCCTTTAGCAACACCAAACAATAGGTATTCAATGTCGAACCGCAAATAAAAAACCACACTGAAAATCAGCAAATAAAATCATCAAAAAACAACATTGTTTCAGAGCCGAACAACAGGGGTGGAAGATCCCAAATTGCAAAGCAGAAGACGCCAGATTTGCAACGGCAAAAGACACCAAAATTGGGGGGCAGATCCCAAATTTGCAAAGCACACGCAAGCTGGGGCTGAAGAACGAAACAACAGGTATTCAAGTATTTGTTTGGTTCTTTACCAAAGGAACTAAAGAACGGAACGACGAAACAGCCAATATCTGCGGGATTGAACCAATATCGGCAAAAAAAACCGGCAGAGCAAACAAATACGAATTTCGATAAGCAGAAGACCAATATCGGCAAAAATCCAGACAAGCTTAAAAATCCAGCAGAAGATGAATACGAATATCGAGAAGCACCAATCCGAAAAAGCACAAATCTGAATGAGCACTCTTCTGGTTTATCGAATTACTGCTCTTGTCCACCAATTTTGGCACCAATCCGAATGAAAATACGAATATTACGAAGAACAATTCTCAACTCCAACATTGTCACGCCGAAATCCCTGAATTCAAAACCTGAATTTAATAACGAATTCCCGAATTCAACGGCGAAATTTAATCCTGCCGCAATTATAATCTGACGACGCCACGCACGGATCTCCGAATTCAACAACGGAGGTAAAACCCTTATCAAAGAAAATCCTTAGGATAAATGCTCTGACACCATATAGAAATATAAGGAATGAAGGGAAATTTTCTCCATTAATTTTTCAGTTTTACAAGCTTTGTATATATACACAATAGAGGAACTTAACCCTAGAACTCCTCCCTATCAAGATGTAATATCAACAAGGGACAAAATAAGGAGTAAATATTACGGATTCCTAAATTAGCTTTAATTTATAGCTCATGTTAACAATATCTAGGTGAAGGCCCGGCGACTTTCATCCAATGATTAGTGAGGGCCTAGCGACCACCCTCATGGTTGGTGAAGGCCTAGCAACCCTCACCAGCCAAAAAAAGTAAGAAGAAAAGGAGAATAAAAAAGAGGAAAAAAGAAATAAATGAAAATTAAAAAAATATGAAAATATTATTAGAAATTCTTGACATTGGTGTTGGTCGTGCAATGTAGGATGTCCAGCTCTACGTTAGCGATTTTCAGCCAAAATTGATCGGATGGACTCAATTGACAAAACAGGAAATTTGTAGAACCTAATTAAAAAAATTAATTGGTATATGACTGAATTGACAAAAGTGCAATAGGTTGAGGGTTTATTGTATAATTTTCTCCCAGAAAAATTTTAAATAAGGGCCCGAATCATTTTTATTTTCTGAAATAAGTGTATGAAGTGGACGTTATTTCAAATAAACACACAAATTAATTAAATCATTCCAAAAAATTACGTAAACGAAAGACATTACCGTCCTTTACTTTTTTAACTTTTTCTCTTTTTCTTCTCTTTTTTTTTTATTTTTTCTTCTTTCTTTTTCTTCTTCCCTCCCCTCTCCATCTCCATCCCCATAGACCCCCAAATCCTGCTTCCGCCTCCCCTTCGGCGTTGTCGCTGGTGGCCACCATGGCCCGGCGAAACACCTCGATCCTCTGGAATAAAGCAGTGCCGCCGAACGCTGCGGTCTTCATCTCCTGCGCCCTACACTACAACAAGTCCTTGGATGATGCCGCCGGCGAGGAGGAGCGTCTCCTCACCAGGCGGCCGGAGCTGAGGAGCCTTTGCCAGTCGATCTTCATCATTGTATCCTTCCTAAATCAGAAGAGAAGAGCATGAAAAAATGTTTCTTGACGATATCTACGTTTATGGTCGGGATTATCTATGCCCGTGAGGATATTGCTTCTGCTGGGATGCGTTCTTTTCGTACTCGTGGTTAAACTCCTAAAGCTCGTGCAGCGTTGGGGTGGCTGGCTTGAAGCTTGCGCTGAGTGTCACAGGTAACGATAAGCGAGTAAGAAAGCGAGGATTAGCTATGTTTGAAGAAAGCACAGTCAGTTTGAAAATGACACTTTGAATACGGCTTCCTGCTACTAAATCATAATGCGTAAACAAAGGGTACGAATCCCAGAATGCGTCTTACTTCACCGATCAATATGAACTCCCCTCAATGTTATGGCAAATTCCCGCACATGGGTTCTTCAACATCCCACTCAGATCCTCGCGAGTCTCGTTCCAAACGGCTCAATCGAGCATCACTGGGACAGCCGTCCTGTTCCTCATCCCACTCAGATTCTCCCCACTGAAACTGATTAATAAGCACCTTTGCAACCGCCCTCCTGTTCCTTATCCCACACAGTCAGTGGGGCCCTTCTCGATCCGCGTAGCTTCGAGCTCCCTCCGTGCCTTCCTCCTCAACACGTCCCTCATCGGGATGCCGTGTGGGTTGGGCCACTAGAAGAACCGTGTCTTACAGAAGATGGACCGACAGAGGCTCTTCGACTCCGGCAACCTGGTGGGGAGTCTCTCCTTATCGGCGGCGGCATCATCAAAGGGCTTGTCGTAGTTAGGGTGCGGGACATGGAGGTCGCGATGTTTCGGCGAGGCCGTGGTGAGGAGGAAGGCACGGAGAGAGTTCGAGGCGACATGGCTCGAGAAGGACCCCACTAACTGTGTGGGACAATAAACAGGACGGTGGTTGCAGTGTGTATGGCGGTGGCGGTGGCGATGGAGATGGGGAGGGTAAGAAGTGTTTCGCTGAGGCCGTGATGACCGCCGCCGCCGCCGCCCCTGCCGAAGGGGAGGGGAAGCAGGACTGGCGGGTGGCAGAGCGTATGAAGGGAGGGAAGAGGAAAAAGAAAGAAGGAAAAAAGAAAAGTGGCCCAAATGTTGCAAAATCACAAAAGCTAACCCTTTAAAAGAATAATAAAAATGAGAACCTTATGATTTAGCACAATATTAAGCACACATAAAGGGGCGAAAGTAGCAAAATTTAGCATTTCATATTTATTGTACATGATTATTCTGCTTTTATGCTTTATTATGATTTAACAACAATGATATCTTATTGAGAATTCTAATCTGACAATTATTAAACATAATAATATTTATGATCATACGATCTTTAAATCAATGATTGATTTACGCAAAACACGCAGGAATAGTGTGTGAAATAAAAATTATTTTCCTCTTATAATTTTTTTTTAAAAATTTAGCTCATTTTTTTTTAAATTGTGATCCGATTTCACCGAAACAAGCTTGTGGCTACAATTTGACTGTCCCACTGGTGGGATGATCATGGTAGCCTTTTCCAAAAAGAAAAAAAAGAGAAGAAAAGGAGAAATTTTTTTAAAAAAATAAATAACGATAATGTCCTTTGTTCATATCCCTTTTTGTAACGATTTAAGCTCTCAAGGTCTTTATTTATTTGAGAAAATGAAAACGCTTCATGCTCTTATTTGAATTTTCCCCTTTCTCCACGCTGAGGCAGAGGTGTGAAGATAATTGTTGGAGCAGCAATCATTAATGTCAAAAATCTTGCTGTTATTTTTATTCTAGTTTGTCGGACATCTAGTCCTTGATCAATGTAAAAAGTATTGTTCTAAAACATCCTCCGGAAAATCATAGAGCAAGATGGGAACGAGCCATAGCACCAAAAATAAAAATAAAAAATGTGTGCCCCTACCACATAAGTTTCGTAAGTTTTGTCAGGCCTGCTGTTGATCCTCACGTTGGAATTGGATTCCCTGTTTGTTGCATAAACCTTAGCCTAGCTGATGTTACGTTCCTTATGGAAGTCCAACCCAATTATGGAGATTTGTTTGATAATGAAAATTCTCGATTATGAATCTACTGCTGGAGTATAAGGATATACAAGAAGATCGACTGTAAAACGATCACCATCACATAACCAACTTTATGTTCAGAAAATAATCTGAAAAATCATAAACCTATTGTACGGTAGTTATTTCGGTCCTAAGCTTTTCAATTGTATATCTTAAAATTTTTTACCGCTTGCCAATTTAATCCTAAGCATTTTGATTATTCCCCAATTTAGTGCTAAACTTTGTAGCAATTTGGTAATTTACTTATTCCAGCCAATTTTTATCGAAAACCGTTGACATGACGATCTAGTCAATGCTAGCAGTCCTACATGGCACAACTGACGTTAATGTGGATAATTTTTACAACTTATGAATTCTTTTTCTTTTTTTCCCTTTTTCCTTCCACAGGCCATCGAAAAAAAGAAAAGAAAAACAAGACAAAACAAAAAAGTTCATAAAATCAAAAGAACTGTAAAAACTGTCCATGTAGGAATTGATCGTGTCATGCCACATAGGACGACTATCGCTAATTAGAGCGTCACGTGAGGGACTTCCAGTCCAATTTGGCCAAGAGGCCTAAATTGCTAAATATTAAAAAAAATTTAGGACTGAATTGGCACAATTGAAAGATTTTAAACCAAATTAACAAATTTTCAAAAAAATTAAGACCATATTGACACATTTGAAAAATTTCGGACTGAATTGGCAGTTGTACAATAGGTTTAAGAGTTCTTGAATAAGTTTTCCACTTTATGTACAAGGCAAGAAAGTTCATTCTTATCATTTTGTGTTTGGAAAATGTAGGTTCTTAAATTAAATGGTCTAATCTTAAATTAGAAATCATAAGTACCACTTCATGTAATATGAAAAACCTTTTTTGTTTTTTATTTTTGCTTTCAAAATAACAGATTATGTTGGATTCGGCTAAAGAATATCTCCAGGCATAAGAGAATCTTCAAAGCAATTCTAGTAGAAAGGGCCTCAGGAGAGGCTGAAGAAGTGCTACTATCTCATACTACTTCATAGTTTTATTCTCTATACCAAAATAGCTATTAAAACTATCAAAAAGTACACACCCTAGGTCCCAAAGAGCACCTTAAGAAAGTCTCAAAATGAGGATACATGCAAGTCAAATGTGCTAATGGCGAGTGATGATGACAACTTCACACGTCTATCTAAGCAACCAAATAAGTGCAAACGATGTCACACTTTGTCAATCAAAACAAAGAAGACTAATTAATCAGAATGCAGCTCAGGTAGACACAGTAAGCCAAAAAGCAACCTATCAAAATGATAGCAGGATTCAACTCCACTGGTTGAACTTTTCAGAACTACAATATTGACATAACAGACTATCTGTGGTCCTCATTTGATCTTATTTCCCTTTTCAACCAAGAAAAGCCAGGGAAGTCCATAAACAGCGAGCCTAATTACTGTTCTTACCATTTGCAGAGAAGAATCTGCTGAATCCCCTCGTTTGCTTTTCCGGTGCTGGCGAAGAGGAAGACGAGGAACCTGATGAGGTAGCCCTGTGTTTCGGAGGCTTGGAATTGACAGGAGATCTCAGAATGTTTTCTTCCGCATCAGATGGGCTACCTGGGGAATCACACAGGGCTAGTGCAGATTCAGTACTCTCTCCATGCAAATTATATGAAGCGGCACTGTCCTCAGCATGATCAACGATTTGCGATTGCATGCTAGTACTCGTTGGTTCATCCTTAACAGTTCCTTCAGCTTCTTGACTGATTTCATCTGTTGGCACACTTGAGAGGTCTGTTTGGGGACATAAAGCTTGCAACTGTTTGCCAAGAAGAAATATGGTTTCTTGGCACTCTGCTAGCTTCTCTGCTGCCGCTGATAATTCTTTCTCCTGTAAAGAATGAAAAGAAGCTCTAAGTTCCGCACTCAACAAGCATGAACAGCACGTCATTAAGAGAATCAGGGAACCAGTAATTCATTTTTTGTTTATTAGCTACTTATTGTTATGCAGGCATGTTAGATATCTCCACACCCACATCAGATCTGAAACCTAAAAGACAATAATAATTGTTAGAACTTTGTTAAAAAGTTCCCCCAGGCACTTGTTAAACAATCGAATACGGATATATGGCAGTTCTCAATCATAGTTGTTAAGGTGACAAGGCGACAAGTCGAGCAGAGGCCTCTAAAACGCCTAAGCGATTAGACACCTGCCTAGTCATCCGCAAGGCGATAAGGCGACCATGTAGCTAAATTTTTAAATATATATATATATATATATATATATATATGTATAATTGTATATTTTATATTTGTACTACAAAACTTACATTCATGATTCAACAGAGCAAATATATGCATAAAAGATTATTCAAAATAAACAACTTTTAATATATATGCATGAAAGATTATTCAAAATAAACAACTTTTAATGTATAACAAATATATTTTACACTTGTACTTCTCAAGGCGCCCAAGGCGTCGCCTAGGCATCCAAGGTGTCCACAAGGCAATGCCTAGACAACCAAGGCCCTCGCCTTGAGGAGAACCAACAAGGCGACAGGGCGCCTTGCGCATCCAAGGTCGTCTTGTCGCCTAAGCGTCGCCTTGATAACTATGTTCTCAATACATTGTTTGTTTTCATGATATACAAAATCAATTATTTGAAAATCGAATATTTCCTCATTAAGTATGTTTAACAAGTGGACTGAATGCACTCATTTACAAGACCATGACGACGACGACGACGACGACAATTTCTATGATAGTCGCAGCCACAAAATTTTAGTCCATTCCATGTTTATTGCACTAAATTATTCTTAACGTCCATTAAACGGCTGTTCAATTTACTTAGTACAAAAGGATCATGTGTTTTATCATTACTTGTCCAAAATACATTGAGCAAAATCTATTAAATTAGTTAAAAAAAATTATTTTAGTAAACTTTGCTTATGGTATAATTCAACCTTTTTATTCATTTATTTGCATGTACCACTGACATGTACATATTCAGAAAATAACACAATTGTAAAAGTCTGAACAATGTATAAATGTTATGCGAAGCAAAACATGTTGAATTAGGTTTTGAAAAAGCATTTTAAGTAAACACCTACAGTCGCATTGCATTTGAAGGCTAGTCACAAAGATTTTAAGTCAATCTACTTTCAACTTACCACTTTCGACTCAGTAGTACTCTGCAGGCATCATTCTTATAAAGAGGGACCAATTTGTACCCTACAAGAACATCGAGTTCTACCCCTATGCCATATCGTCTATCTCTTCGAATCATTGACATGTCTAGGGTGAAGTACGACAAAGAAACTAAGATCTAGCTTGATCCAGACAGGGGCATGTTCCGGTAATGATAACATAAGCTCTATTAAGATTGCATCATTCTCATAAAGAGGAACCAATTTGTACCCTACAAGAACATCGAGTTCTACCCCTATGCCATATCGTCTATCTCTTCAAATCATTAACATGTCTAAGGTGAAGTACGACAAAGAAACTAAGATCTAGCTTGATCCAGACAGGGGCATTTATGTTCCGGTAATGATAACATAAGCTCTATTAAGATCGCAATCTTTGCGATTTATTACTCCCTCCTCCCCTCCCCCCCCCCCCTTCCCCCATAAAACCCAACATCAACAACACCTTTATCCCAAACTAGTTAGGGTCGGCAATCGATGAACACCAAAAAATCATTAAAAATAAAAGCAGAATCAAGCGAGGGAAAAGAGATAAATGTGTAAAAATAAATAAATAAATATCTATCTATCTATACACTATCCCTCCACAACACTAATAGCCTTCCTCCACTCCGTCCTAAGACAAACCGTACGCCAATATATTTCCCACTACATTAAATCTTGTTTTACTACTTTCCTCCAAGTAAATTTCGGCCGGCCGACCTCTTGCTTTCTTCGTGTTATGCTCTCGATAGCAAACTTCTGTTATGCTGGTGCATCTAAGGGCCTTCGGAGGATATGCCCAAACCATCTCAATGTAAAACAAAAACAAAACAAAAATCTCGATCCCGGCTCGTTATTCCATCTTCTTTGACTTGATGTTCACAGGACCATGACAGGACGACATCAACAATCTAAGAACATCAAGAATATAGACTCGAAGACTAGTCATTTTTCCTTGACATTTTTGCTAAAAAGCTTGCCCAACCTTAAGAACTTGCCCTCCATCTCTTTTATTTATCTGCCTATGTACACCCATGGTAATGGTCATTATGCATAACAAGGGGGAACCTTTCAAAAGAATCGAAATTAGGAGCCACATAGATATTCTAAATCCCAGTAAGTGCACTTCAACCACATGGAACCAGATGAGGCAGTTCTATCCCTGTCAGCAAGCCCCATCTTATTCTCTTCAAACGTTGAAAAATACAACAGGTCAGGGAGCAATAGCAAAAAGTAAACACAGAATAGGATGAAACACATATTTTTGAACAATAAGCTGGGCATAAATCTAAGGAAATAATGGCGGGACAAAAACTTTCTCCAGTTAAATGACAACTAAACCAGCAAAAGCTACAATTCAGGATCTTAAAGTGGAGTGCAAACCATTTGTCCTGAAGATTTAAGCTATTAGAAAACAGCAGAAAATACATTCTAAAAATGAAGACAGCCTCAGGCGAAGGTCACAAGTATGATGAAGGCCTTTGACCTTGAACTGGGCTGTCTGTATAATACAGGAAAAACCCCATAACTGTCTGAAAAGGGGTGTAAGAACATTCTAACTCTGCACCACTAGATTTTATACACTTGAGCAACCAGAGAACCATATGCAATATATTTGAATTCTTAATATCGGGGCCACATGGTTTGGGGGTTATACAATTGAATTGATTGAACGCAGCCTCACCTGTTTGGTCCTATTGTCAGCACCGCTCTCAATTAAGCAACTTTCAGCCCTACAGTGAGAGGAAAAACACAGTTAACCATTGGATATGACCATAGTAACGCATATGAATTCCCACTCACTGCTACCAAACATTTAGAGCTAATTTGGGGGAGACTCACCCCTCAGCTTTGGAGGAAACTATAGCTTTTAATTATTAGCAGAAGCATTTAAAGTTATTGAAGAGAAAACAATGATCTTCAGCAAAAACTAAAACAAAGAGCACAGTAGATTATTAAATGTAGACCCAATAGGGCGGGCAGGGCCACTGTCTCTCGGTCACTACACAATGTAATTTTCATCAAACTTTATAATAAACCAATGATGTAATTTCTTTACTTTGCTGTAAGATCTAAAAAATACTTTATCTGCCACCCGAACCCACTTCCATTCCAATCAAAGTTTTTGCATCAGCTGTTCATCAATACCGTGAAGTTTCCGAACTCAAAGAGCACAAAAGTGAAGGGAAAAATATGGCAAAAGAAGAGTAATGCTGGAACTGGCCAGCAGCAATACCAGCAAAGCAAGAAGCTTAAACGAAATCTCCATAGGAGAGTCTAACGGAAAGTGCTAACCTCTGTAACTTCTCTTGAAGATCTTTACATCTGGCCAAAGCATCATGTCGACCGCTTTTTTCTTCTTGAAGCTCAGTATTCATACTCTCTGTTTTTGCTCTCAGAACGTTTACCTCAGTTTCTAGTCCTTGTGCTCGCATTTCTAGTGACCTGTATGACTCTGCCATACATTTTAACTGTGTTTCTGCTAAGCTATTTGACTTCTGAGCGGAAGCCAACTGCGATTTAACTTCCGCAAGCAGCTCCTCAGTTTCCTGAAGCTGAATCTTTATTGTCTCCAAATTTTGACTATATCTGGCTAAATCTGACGCCATATTTTCTCTCTCTAATTTCAATTTCTCGTACTCTTCCAATGAGACCTTGAGTTGCATTGTATTAGCATCATATCCTGAAGCTAAATTGCCACAATCAGGGACTTCAGGGTTAGAGGATGTCTCAGACGCATTACCACATCTATTCTGATAATTCTTCTCGGAAGAATCAGGCTGAACCGCCTTATTCTCGGGTAAAGCGACCTTGTCTATGCAATCAGGGCTGTTCATTTCTGATCCAAGATCCTTGTAGCCAAGGATGTTGAAATTGAGCTCACTTGCCTTTGTCAATACACTAGAGAGGTCAAGGACAAAACTTGCCAAACTTGTCTCTCCATTTAAAACTTTCGGAAAGGTGAAAAGGAACTCTTCAATTTTCTGGCCAAATACATCAGCATCATGAGGTACATCATCAACTGCCAGAGCCTCTTTGCGTAGCAGAAGAACGAACTCATTTATATGAGTTATAGCACCAGCCAAATCCTGGGTTATTACTTGAACAGCTTCAGTGACTGGGTAACTGTCTTTGGACAGGTTGGCGTCCTTTAGAGGGGTTGTGACAGCTTCTTCAGAACAGGCTTGTGTACAGCATGAGGAATCAGACTTGCATTTCTTTAGAGACACACACTGCTCCTGCAATGTAGCAAATGCATCGAGCATTACTTGTCTAATATCCGTCAAACGTTTGTCCACGTCGTTCTCTTTGGATACAGACTCCAACATTGAGGAAATTCTCAATTGCAACTTCATCAGCAGCATCTGATCGATACAAACTTCATTGTTTACAGATGGTAATGCATCAGAAGTAATCAGAGTTTGCACAGAATCTGAATCTTCCTGGATCTGCATTGCAGCAACGTTATCTACATTCTTTAATGCCCTTTTGTCAGAATTATCAGAACAGGGGACTGCTTCATTTGAATTGTTTGATAAACTAGCCAGCTTCTCCATTTCCAAGAAGTCATCCATGAGTCCTGAGTGACTTGTATCATCAACTTTGTTTGGTTCCAGTTTCCTATCTTTCTTAAATTGGGAAAGCTCAGAAAAGGACGCTGTTGCCCATGAGTCAGCACAACTCCTCCCATCATCATTTCCATCTTCCGACATCAATATCAGGCTAGTTAGATTACTTTCATTATGACTTAAGGAACCTCCAGTAGGGACCACAACAGCAGACTTTGGTGAAGTTCTTTCTTGACTGGTAATTTGGAGTTGCGTTTCTAGGATCTGAAGCTTGCTGGTGATCTTAGCACACATGTTCCTCGAAGTTTGCAATTCAGTATTACGGGCAGCCAAAGCTTCTTTTAACATCTTCATCTCCTCTTCCATAGCCAATAAACGTTCTGTGAGGAATTCGTTCTCTTTGTGAAAGTTTGGGACATTGTCAAGAGAAAATTCCGACCCATGGGAATAGTGAGGAGAAGAAGGCTTGACAGGAGATCTCTTCAAACGCGATTCTCCATAATCCCGTCCTAAGCTCTCAACCTCTGACTTCATTTGCGCAACTGCTGCCGGACCCGGCAATCTCTTGCGCACTAAACCACGTAGCCTGTGGCACTCTGCCTCTAGCTTAGCTATCTTTTTAACGCCCTCCATATGCTGCTTGTTAGCTGCTTCTGCAGACCTCACACTCAAATTCTTCTCTTCGTTGCGGATTTCAAGCTCTTTCGAGACTACATGGACTTCATATTTAAGTGAACCTATTTCCCTCTCGAATGACTCAATACTACTCTTTAACATCTCTATTTCAGCCTCTGCCTGTGATTTCTGTTCACTCATCTTAATGAGCATGTTAGAGCGCTCTTGCAATGACCTAGAAATTGCTGCATTCTCAGCAGCGGATTTGAGCAGTTCCTGATCCAGATTCACTATCTTCACTTCAAGGCCATGCTTAATGTTTTCCCATTGCTTTGTTCTGGTAAGGACAACTTCCTGCAAATTCCTTTCGTGATCTTCCTTAAGATTTCTTATTTGCCTCATGCACTCCTTCAGAGCTCCATCTAGATGTGATGCCCGGTCTTCAGTAGTGAGTTTTGATAATGTGACAGACTCCAAATGACTTTTCAATGCCAGGGCTTCTGCCTCAGCCTTTTCCCACCCTGTCCAACAGATTTAAAAGTTAGAACATGAACAGCCAACCCCCATTGAGATCCCAATCTAAGCGCCATCAATATTGCATCATTTATCATCTCTAATGACACAAATCAAAAGCAATACCTGAGACAGCATCTTCAGCAACTTTGGCATGCTGTTTTGCCAGGTTGTCCTTGGCTGTTATCTCTGAATTAGCAGTGGAGAGCTGTTCATCTAATTCCTTAATATGGTCATCTAAATCCTTGATATGGTCCTCTAATGTCTGTACTTGATCCTCGTACAATTTCACTTGATCTTCTAAACCAGTTAGATGTGTATATGACTCAACAGAGATTTGAACATAATTTGGTTTTTTGTAGGTCTCCTGTTGTATAAAAAAGAAAAGAAAAAGAAAACAGCACAAGATTTAGATGAAAGCACCAAAAAACCAGAAAAATGGTTTGTTAAACTACACAGAAGAGAGAAAGGTAGCTTCACCCAGTCAATCATACCTGGATCACATGAACTTCAAAATAAAGGATCAGAAAGGCAAAGAGAAGGATGAAAGACATCAAACATGTAATGACTGGAGGAGATGTTCATCAATGAGCTTCTAAACCCATTAACCAGTATAAGATATTCTATATTGATGAGATGGCATTAAAGTAAATGGCTTTTTACGTGTTTACTTTGACAATGTACTTTCGGTTGGAGAGATATCATCTTAGACCATAAGTCCTTGAATTGAATCATAACCCCAGTAGAAGGACCCAATATCATTCAACATGTTGGTAAAACTGCAAGGAATTCAAGTCAGCAAAAAGATTGATAAATTTGTCCATGTTTCCATTCAATGAGCAAGCATGTCTTATGTCCATGTTAAGTACCAAAAACAGTTACCAGAAAGTATCCTATGGACCAGAAGCCATCTCACTCTGAAGTTTCCACAACACCATGAATATCTAACTTTAGAGTGGCTGTTTTTTTTTTTTTTAAAGAGGAGTCCCCATTTAGCAGTGGGGATCGCTTGGTGACTACTGGAACAATTGGAAAGCTGCTTTCGTTTTGGACACAAGATAAATGGCACTAATATTCAAGACAACATGTGAGTAGTGCCTGCAGTGCAATGCACAGTACTGACTAATAAATGGCACTATGAATACTTGGGAGGCTGAACAGAGAGTGGATGCTAACAAGATCTCAGTTATGGGGGGGACAACGTCAACAGCATTAGAGATAGTGCATTTTTATTTCTTAAATGAGATATTCGTGTCTAAACTAACCTGATCACTCTGGGACTTAGGCCGTGGTGGTGAAGCACCAGCAGAATCTAATACAGCTGCCGCCTTTTCCACTGCTGCCTTCTCAGCAGCTGCCTTATCTGATGACTTTCTCTTCCAGGGCCAGCTTCTGCGTTCCATTTGCGACAGAGAAATTTGCACTCTAGAAGTTGAAATGAGTCAGAACCATATCACTAGAGAGAGAGAGAGAGGGAGAGAGAGAGATAGCTTTGTAACAGAATAGTGAAAGCTAAAGCAAGCATCACTTTGTCTTACGATCTAGAATGCTTTGCAACTCCTCAAATATACTACAACAAATTCAAAAGCACAAACAAGAGACCTAACCTATTTTGAGTCCTCCCAATTCAGTCGTCAAAGTAAAGCATTTGAAAAGACCATATCAACACTTCAAAATTAGCTTCAAGATAATATGTAATTCACCATGGCAGATACCCAGTTACATTATCAACATTTCAAGTTAACAGCTGAAAAAATTACTACCAGCGCTGTGAAACACTACATTCCCTGCAAGGCCACTTCACAGATTGCTATGGAATTTTACAAAGTTAGTTGGAGCAAATTGCAGAATATTGAGAGATCTATCACAGACATCAGGGACAGAATCTCGTAACATTAAGAGAAACTTAACCGATGAAACAAGGATTTCTCTTCTTTTTCTCTCCAGAAGCATATGCTCAGAAGGATGTAAATACAATCGCTCTTTTGCCTCATGAACTAATTCAGAAATGGTCACAGCCTCAGGGGACTGTGGTTCAGACGTGACTCAAATCGACCAAAATCAGAGATACCGCACAGCGTGGAAAGTCTTGCGCAGCAACACTCGCACACTGACAAGAAAGCGCGAACACCGCAATCGAAAAACAAATTTGCAAAAACGAAAAAAACAGAAGCACCGACAGGAATGGCATGAGGAACCGTCATTCACATAGAGCAAAGGGAAGAGAACCTCTCCGTACAAAAAGCCTAAGGATAAGGGGGAAAAAAAAAAGCTCCTCCGAACAACACAAACCACCAAGGGTAAACGCGAAACGACACCTTGTTCCGGTTCTCACTCCATTGTCAGTCAGCTCACAAACATAAACAGATTCGCAGTAATGCAGATGCAGGAATTGTCTGGACTTGAAAAGGTCCTGGCAAATCGGGGCTCACCGGAGGAAAATGCAGCTGCGACGAAGCTGAGTGAAGCTAACCCAATGTGAATGCAGCTCGCAACAAAGATCTAAGCACAGACGGCTTCTTCTTCACTCGTTAGATTGAATCAAGTCCTCACAGATATGCTCAGCCAAGTGAGAGAGAGAGAGAGAGAGAGAGAGAGAGAAGGGGGGCAGTTGTCGTGGTCGAGGAGGAGAGAGAGTGGTGGTGACGGTGGTGGTGGTGGTGGTCGTGAAAGTGGGTGAAATGAGATATTCAGGCGTAAGGTGTCGCTCGAAAGGGAAGACGTTGGAAAAGCTCCAAAAACATCACCTTTTCTTTTTACATTAAATCAAATGGAACTTGTTTGTTTATTTTTTTGCAAAAAAAGACAAAAGACAATATAGAAGTTGGGAGGAACGTTGCGATTTTCTGTGGTGTTCTTTTTTCCCCCCCTTAATTGAGTTTTGTGCCAAACTCAACTTCCATATAATCTTGGCATATGTGTCCATTTTTCAATTAAAGTAACTAACAAGTTAAGCCCGGTGAAAGAAATATGATCCTAATAAGTTCCCTAATTTGAGTTGATTTCCTAGTTTTAGTGGTTTCTATTGGGCTCTAAAAATAAATGATTTAAAGAAATATTTTCAAAAAAATGACCGCTCCTATCGCTAGAAATAATTGTTCAATGAAAAAAGAATATGGTCATGTTTAATTTTTTTTGTAAGCGATACAAATAATCCTTTCTTAGGAGAGATTAATGCACCACATAAACTCGATATTTAAAAAGCATTAAGAGATATAAAGGGTTTGTGAAGAGATTCAATTCTACCAATAGGATTACTATAGTCTCCCTTTCTTTCCCACTGGGGAAAAGGAATTGAGATAGTAATCTTAAACTCCATTTTAGATGGAGTATTTCTTCTTCTTCCAAGCAAACGGTGGTAATTTGTAAGGTGCTTGGGTGTCGTGGAGCAAAGATATTATAACATATAAATATTTAGGTGACAAATTGGGGGAAAGGGAATTGACAAGTTTGCCCCGGCGAGGGGGAGCGGGCGATTGGTTGGTGATGTCGAGGGAATCCCGCACGCGTGGAGCGGAAGCAAGAGTGAGCTGAGCTGGATCCGATGTTTGGGCCTCTGCGTGTGACTGACGACGACCTTTGGACCACCGTCGCCCATTGGCTGCTCGACTCCCAGCTCACGACGCACGTGCGTTGAGTCGCGTTGCGTGCATTGCGGTTGCACCGTAGATCTCGTGGATCCCCACATCTCGGCCGTTCATCAACCATCAGCCGAATGGCTTCGCGTTCTATCAGGTATGCAATACGAGGACACCAGATAAGATGGGTTTACTTTGACACCCCAAATTGAATCAACGCCCGGATAAGGAAACGAAATCGGGTCGAAATGAATTCACACCGTAGGTCGAATCAAACCAGACGACGGTACCGAACTAGATAGAATGAATTATTTCTGTTCGGTTTAGTTATATTCCCAGTCATTAAAATTTCAAATAAATGTCCAAAATACTATTATTTTCTCAAATAAGTATATGAAATGAATTTTATTTCAAATAAAAATTTGAAGTGACATAATAATTTTAAATAAGAATCTGAAATGGCCACATAGTCTCAAAAAGGGGCTTGGCATAAAGGGTATTTTTGTCATTTCTCTTTTTGATTTTTTGACTTTTTCCTTTTTCTATTTTTTGAAATTAAAAAAAGAAATTGAAAAACAAAAAATAACAAATATAGATGTCGCCTCACCAACGGCAAAAACTAATGACCCCACCGATCATAGGCGAGCGTGGGCAAACCCTCGCCTGAACCAAAAGAGAGGTTAGTGTGACATTCTGATTTCCAATCAACTCCAGACTCTGTAATGAGAAGTTTATATATATCAAGCGATGTATTTCAATCGTATTTCGCTCAAATCTGATCAATTTGAGTAGATTGACCAAAGGAAAAAGGCTAACGTGAGACGAGATACGTGGACCTAGGCGACTCGGATAATAAATGGCGCTTTGACCATAAGGATTGTCAATGGGATATTTAGAACCACCAAAAGGCCGATCTAAGAACGATCAAGGATTACTATGCGAGTGTCGTACAATTGGAGCACGGGTGATGCCGCTTAACCGACGTATGATTTGCAAAATTATCATAAATTGAACTGTGACGATCAAGACCATATGAACTAGTGATAAACCTTCATAATTACATGACAACCAAAGCCGCCATGAATTGACGAGCCCTAAACGTGATATGAATCACAAGGTCGATACGCGTAATGTCTGCAAAAGCCGACCGTCGGTTCGGGATAGGTTGGAATTACGTCTGATAGAGAAAACTATCAGAAACGAGTTTTGAAAAGTTTGAAATGAAAAATCAAGAATTTCAACGCCATTTGGATTGGCCGTCGCCTTATCGAATAACCTTGAAACGAGAAAAACGACGTTTGAAACGTCGGGAGTAAAATGACCGTTTTGCCCCTCAAGCTTAGAACCTTGCCCTTACAAAGGAAGAAGGACAAATTGGTCTTTTAATCTCCCTTGGACTGCCGAAAATGAAGGACAAAAGGTGGCCATTGGATCTCTATGGGGAAGACAAGTTGCCAAGTGTCAAAGATCAAAGGGCTAGGGTCATGTCGCCTTTTTCCACACCTAACATTCAAAGCCATTGACCAAAATTTGGATATAATTGAACTCTCTCTCTCTCTCCTCTTCTTCCATTTGGCCAGCTACACCCCAAAGACCACCGAGAACCATCATCTTCATCCTTCCTCATTCTGTCGCTCGTCCGACCAGACCCACACCGCCCGTTCGCTGGCCAAGATCACCACCTCCGGCTATTACCTGCTACCGGCCGACCACCCAGATGAAGATCCACGTCTTGCAGAGCTCCTCCAACAAGAATCAAGGCGTTTGGAGCACCGAGGCGTTCTGATCAGAAGTTTTCCCAAAAGCCGACATAATCAGAACCAACTTGAGGTAGGTTTGGTTCTCACCCTCTTTGATGACCGAACTCTTTGAGTCTTGAGCTCAAATTTCGTGGAGACTCAGTAGACACATATAGCATTCTGTGGTAAAAATTGAAGATTTATTTAATAAGTTTTTTTTACCACGAACCGGCCTTGTATATATTGGACAGAATCTGTCGGTATTCTGACTCTAGGCGTTCCAGCAAGTTTCAACGAGTTTCCGGCGACCAACCAACTCCAAACAACCGATGAGCCTCCTAAACCCTTATGTAAACATTATAAGAGGTAGGATAGTGTATAATTGATGAATTTATAGTAGATTAGGACAGGTTGGACCCGGCATGAACAGAACCGAATGGAACCGGTTCAATGCCGGGCCAAACCAATTCTGTTGAGGGCTTTGGGCGATGGTTTTGTGCTGCAAATTTGTGTTTATGATGTGAAGAGATGATGAGGGGTATGTTATGAATGAATGGGATTGATGAATTGAGGAATTGAGTACGAAAATTTGACGCGCGACAAATTGGCCCTTGGACTTGGGTTGGCCAAAACCTAGGAGGTTCAAGAAGGAAAGATTTTGTTGCCGAGCTAAGGTAAGGAAATTCCTAAATCGAGGCTAGGGAGATTGAACTCGGTTGGGTAAGTCGAGGGTTAATTGGGATGATTTATGAGAAAATTTCCAAATGGGATAGCTTGATATGTCCTAAGATGTTAAGGAATGATTGTGTGATATTGCTTGTGCCTAAGTTGTTTGCCATGTTTGTATACCATTTGAATTGATTTGCATGCCACGAAATTTATGAAATGCATTTGAATGCATGCATGCCAGTGAGGGCGAAATTGAATTGAAAATCAAGGCATACAATGTGATGTGGCATGAGCATGGCATGGCAAGGCCCTAAGACTTGTGAAATGCGGGGCGGGAGTTGAAACCCTGATGCGACGAGGCCGCGGGGTGAAGTATGGTTGGTGGCGCCCTGATGCGACGAAGTCGCGGGGTTGAGATAGCTACGATCCTGGTGCGAATTATTCGCGAGACGAAGTATGAATTAATGAGTATTGCCTGGAGATTCATCGGGACTTGATGCGTTTACACGGGTCATCGATGACGGTCTGATGTGTTTACGCGGACCGAGCCTGAGGCAACTAGTCGCGGGCTAGAGAATGAAGCAGGCGGAGGTTGATGGATGTGGTGAAGTGGCAGGTTGAGAGTACATGTGCATATAAGTGTGACGCGAGATCATAAATACATGACCGTCTTTTGTATGTTGTGGTTTATTGAATTATGATTATTATGCCTATGTGTTCATGAATGTGGATTTGTTGAGGGATGCGACTACCTGAGTGGACTGTCAACCTGACCTAGGGTTAGGTTTTTCTTACTAAGATGTATATCTCACCTCTTTAGGGAAACCTTACTTTACATATCCTAGGTCATAACTATGTGGCCGATACGTTTTGGGGACCCAAGGGAGATGACGGCATACTATGATGAGTTCCCGGATAGACAAAGAAACGTATATGTGAGGAAGTGTACCGTCGTATGGGGTGGATGGGGGTAAGCCTGAGTGGTAGCCTCATAGGTTCGAGGCGTGGTTCAAGAAGGAGGGGGACACACAAACTGGGCCACTGAAGCCCCATGAGGTACCTCCGGGTGTCATACCCAACCGGTGCCAGATTGTATGTTACTTTTTGTTTTGCTTACCCTGTCACCCCCTAGTTAGTGGATTGTAGTAGCTGCTGTTTGCATGAACAGTACGTTTGATGTATGACATGTATGATGCTATCCTGGGTCCCACTTAATCTATATATATATATATATATATATATATATATATATATTGTACAGGGATTTATCGGAGTATTGCTTCCGTATGCGTGATGCAATTATTATATCTTTCGATTCCTATTGGTGGATCTTAAAATCGCCAAGAGATTTTTGTTGGCTTGCTTGCAGGGATGCTCGCGTGCTCGTGTCCGTAGTGCGAGACGTGATAGTTAAACCCTCTCTGAGATTTGAGCGAGGATTGCCGGCCCTCACCCTGACTAGGGCTGGGTGTCACCTTGGTCAAGGTGAGGGTCAGCGACCCTTGCCTAGACTTGGATGAGGGCTCGATCCTCTCCCGATTCTAGCTAGGGCGGAGCCCTCGCCTCTAGTTGGTGGGGTGGCCGGGCCATGCCAAGGTGACCCCGTCAACCTTTGTTGATTGCCCCATCGACGTTGGGGAGTGGCCATAGGCCGAAAAGGCAACAGGCTCTGCCACCTATGTGTATTTTTTTAATTCTTAGAAAATAGAAAAAGAGAAAGTGAATAAAAAAAGGAAAAAAGATAATAAAAAAAGGAAAATGACAAAAATGCCTTTAGATCAAGCTCTTTTTGGAAATTTCGTTACCACTTGAAGTTTTTACTTGACACAAACTTCATTTCGGGTCCTTATTTGAAATAAGATTTATTTTGGACTCTTATTTGAGAAAATAAAGGAACTTTCAACCTTATTTGTAAATTTTCCTTAATTATTTAACTGATTAATTGTGCATTAACAAAAATGGACACCAACATTTATATTGGATGAAAAATAAATTAGATAATCGGTGACCAGTAAAAAGGGTAACGAGAAAGATGGTTCATTTCCACGACATTGAGAACAGTGTTCGATTTGGCCGAAATTTCAAATAGCCCATCCAAACAAATAACAATGACAATTCGACTCCCTGGATTGAGTTCGTGGCAAAATTGTAGACGAGCTATTTTCCATTGAGTGAGAGAGACGATCCTGGTGAGTGGCGATGATTGATGAGTCATAACTGATGATGATGAACAATAATAACGCCCAACATGGGTAAGGTACAAATTTAAAAAAAATCAAAATTTTTAGAAACCCTTTCCAATATTCATACAGAGAGAGGAAGGGACAATTTACTGGCTGATGGGCGGTGGCGGTGGCGTATTACGTTGTTAAGGCACGGTGAGGGCCTTCGATGACTACCACACAATCTTGACGCAGTTAGGGTAACGCGACCTCAACCAAAATAACATGGACCAATATAAAGTCCTGATGACACTTCGCCTCTCCACCATAATTCAGCATCACCTGAATCTCTGTATGGCTTTCCCTAGTTCACAGAACACGTGCAATGGACTAAATTCTCGGTGTTGTGGGGTATAAGACTAATGTTATCGGGTAAAGCCTCAAGATGCGACTGAGAAGATGTGAATCTAAACCTTATCATTTTAATTGTTTGAGGGCTCAATGATTTTACCAACTCAGCCAATACTCCATTGATCGGATTTTATTTATTTCTAGATTCTTTTATTTTGTTTTGAACTGTTTTATAATCCAGGATGCCACATCGGCACTTTCGTCTGTTTTTTAACGGAGGAATAAACTTGAATAGAAAATTATACAATTTAGGTAATCAATTAAATATTTTGTAGAAGTTCAGAAATTATCAATGTGTTTTTATTCCATTTTGGAGTGGCAGACCACTGTGGAGGAAAAACAACCAACAGTCTCCGGTTTAAAGGCCGTTTGAAGATATAGGGGCACGTGCATCGGGATCCTATACTCCTAGTTTTAGTAGGCTCTAATAAGCTAGTCCTAAATCTATCCTCTGATCCTAGTCCTAGTCCTTGTCCTAACCAGTAAGTCAATGTCATCGAAAGCGGTTCATCCGATCCCACCAATTCTACTTGATATTTGCTATTTTTGCTGAGATTCTGCTCATTTTGGTTGGATAATTAGGTAATTTCGATTTATGTTGTAGCTTTCTTTGCAGGCTTTTTCTGCAAAGAGGAAAGGTACTTATTAAAAAAAAGAGGTTGATACTGTAAAACAATCTTAAATTGCTATGTGATAAATTTAGTTTAAATTAATTTTTTTCGACAATTAAAATCTCATTCGTTAATTTTTGTTAAATTTTAATGTCAAATTATTAAGTTGTATGATACGTGATGATTGATGAGTGTATCAATTTAGGGTTTTACCCTCCGTTCGTTAGATGTATCGATTTGAAATTTTTTTGTAGTAAAAAAATTCGTTTAAGATAAATTTATCATAAATCAACGTGGGGAAAATTTATTAAACCTATATCAATTTAAAATTTTCTATAGTATTAATCATTAAAAGATAAAAAGAGAAAGGAAGTGACAAAGGGAACGGGCGGCTGAGGTTGGCTGAATACTGTTGCTTGTTTCTCTCTCTTATCACAAGGGAAACATCAACAAATGTTGCAATTTCACTCACTTCTCTCCCGGTCGGGGCTCTCTCTCTCACGCTTTCTCGCCAACGCCCTCCCCCCAATCCGCACCACCACCTCCATCGACGATGGCGATGACTTCTCCAACTCGCCGCTGCAAGTCGGCGCCTCTCGCCCAACCTTGCCCCTCTAGTTCCATTCAGAGTTACTCGCTCTCAGTCCTCTATGCCTCCAGGTCTCTCTTAGCCATGATGTCGGAGTCACACTAACACGATCATATGTCGAGATTGAGCTTGACCATGATCAGCATCACACTCGGGCTAGTCAGATCTTGTTCCGCCGAAATTGTACCCGCGACGAAATGTCTTCACCAAAAGTCATTCTTCGACTTTTAAATAAAGTAGATAGTTTAGTGGCGATTCCGGACAGGAAATATCACAAATAATAAGAAAATCAACTGCTTGAATTTCGACACAAATATATAAATACAAACCATGATGGAACTTGTTCAACGACAAGGCTTAAAAAAAATAGAGACTTTAGAAACAGGATTAAGTGTATACAGACTATACGAAAATTTAATCCACGACAAAACCGGTGGATGTTAAGATAATACACTGGAACATAATCAACGACGCAATACCCAGAATAAATATGCATTTAATCAACAAAGCGAGTCTAAAAAATAAAAATGCAGTGTAGGAAAGTAAATATTCTGAAAGACGTTAAATTTGTTTGATTTCTACGGGGAGGCCTTCTAGAAGAGGGGTTACTGTATTTGCAGTGGTTATGCCAAAACTGCACTCAAACCGTTTCCTTTGGTTGTATCCATGTTATTCCCTCTATGGAAGTCTTGTGCCCATGTTATCTTCATGCCGTGATCTTGTTCCCAAGCAGTTGCTCCTTTAAAAATGCATGCCAGGTACCTCACGATCGCGATCAATCTATTCTCCAGTGGTTTTGAACTCGCAACCTAATCTTGATGCATTCACCCTTCTTTTGATACCTTGATAGCTTATCGATATTTACCAATCGGTTTCTACCGGTGTGCATCGGCATGGCTCCCGATTTTCATAAATTGGGGATTAGTCACGTGATTAACAATAAATGTTGCTTTAATCTCGTGTCGACAACTTGCTCGCTTTCTGGCTCCAAACAGAACTGCTGGAGCCCTCCGAATCTAGGCCTCGGGTTAAATGCTGCAGATCACCTCGACCACCCCAATAGACTTGTTGCGAGCAATATATGTCTGAAATCTCACCTTCGTATGCCTTAAAGAGTCCCCTCTCAATTCGTCCATTGATAGATGCTGAATTCCCAGCTTTTAATGAATGTCGTGACTCAATTCATTTGAGAGTTATTGGAGTTGGCGAATATTTCGGGAACTCTTGTTTTTCACACCGAGTTTGCCTATGTGAGCTTAGGAAAACTAAAGTGTTATCTGACGATATGTGACTTTTGCGCGCGGGATGCAGGGGCAGCGCCCTCAATACGGGTGTCTCGCTGCCCGGTCAGCAGGCGGGGCTTCCGTTGCTCGGTCAGCGGACGACTGCCTCGCTCGCCCGTGAGTGGACGGGGGTTCGGGGGCAGCATCCTCGAAATAACAACGGATTTGGGCTTTATTTTAAGTTGACCCATATGTTGTAGGATAAAGAGATTTCAGATAAGTTTAAGTTTTGGGCTCATTTCTATATTTTGCTCGTTTTTTACTCATCATTGTAACGAGTTATAGCTGTAAATCAAAACATCATGGTGGGGTCTCTTTGCAGGACGTAACTCTATTTTAAGGTGAACTTGGGTAAACCACGCGTCGTTCAATTTTTCTTTGTTTCTGTTTGATCATCTTGATTCGGTGTACGATAAATCCCATTGAGAGTGGTCTTATTAATTTGTTCAGGGTCTTTGCATAAGGCCATTTGTAATTTTGAATTTCTCATGTACATTTGGGTGATTGTCTTGTTGACACTTAAATTTTGATTTTTAGGAAATTCATTCATTTAAGCATAAAATGATAGTTAATTATAATTATCGCAAAAATAAATTCACATGCATTGCATATTTATTTTCTGTCATTTGCATTAAAATCAAAGGCGAGCTATTTGAGCTTAATTTGATTGTGATTGGACCGAACATAATCCAAAAATTTCGACTTAGGCTAGAGAGGGTGCCAAAAATAATTCGTCTCAATGCAAGTAGTGTAGCAAGGTTTATCAAGAGAGACATAATTTCTCGATATGGTATCCCTCAAGTGATCATCACGGATAATGGGTCCAACTTAAACAATAAGATTGTCGACGATCAACTGGATCACTTTGGTATTTGACATCTTAATTCTTCCCCTTACTGCCCACATATAAATGAAGCAGTAGAAGCAGCAAACAAGAATATCTAAAGGATTTTGGCTAAGGCTGCCGAGAATTACAGGGATTGGCATGAGAGGCTACCGTTTGTCTTAATGACATATCGGACTTCGATTAGGACTTCTATAGTGACAACTCCTTATGCCTTGGTATATGGGATGGAAGTTGTCTTGCCTGTAGAGATTGAAGTTTCATCTTTGAGAATATTATCAGAAGTTAAACTCTCTGAGACAGAGTGGATCAAACACAAATATGAACAACTGAATTTGATGGACGAGAAGCGTCTTAGAGCAATCTATCATAGCTAAAGTTACCAAAAGATGGTAGCTAAGTCATTTAACCGGAAAGTTAAATCCAGAAATTTCGATGTTGATGACCTAGTGGTAAAGAAGACTCTGTCGAATGCTGCTCATCCGGGAGGCAAGTTTACCCTAAATTACGAAGGCTTTTATGTTGTCAAGAAAGTCCTCATGGAAAGGACATTAATTCTTGTAAATTCTGAAGGAGAAGAATTGGGATATCCTGTAAATTCAGACGCTGTGAAGAAATATTATCCTTGAAATGAAATCAGATGATGATCACTTGGCTTTCTCCGAAACGATCTGAGTCGCCATAGCGGTCATTACATAAGCATATCATGCATCCATACATACATGTCATGTGTTATATTTTGTAGGATTCTAAGAAATGAATTCAAAATCAAACTCATTCAAATGGAACCAAGAACAGGATGGTCCCTAACACATAAAATCAGGTGATTTGTATCTGCTCTATCAAGTGTTAAAATATCTTTCACTCACTGAAATTTCTTTTCTCTTCATATAGGAATACTTGATGAAGATAGAAGACAACAACGGAGAAATACCGTAAAATTTCTCACCCTCATGTAAGAGAGAAGGAATCAAAGATGAGTACTCATATGGTCAAACTTAGGAATGAACCTTGCTTTCAAAAGATAAATTTCTCATTAATAACACTTGTTGCATACATGTTAGGATTAGAGATTATTCAAGTATGGTTGAAATATACATGGTGCATCATTAAATTCCCAGTGGAGTAAAATATTTGGAGAAAAACAAAATGATTTTTCTAAAATAGAGTTGTTTAGGCTATCTAGCAGAATATTTCTTCAGATAAGAGGCAAGCCTAATCCAAACACGTCCTATACACACCGAAGAGATAAGAGGAGTGTAAGGATAGAAGAGCCTGAACTCGAGAATATAAGGGCAATTCACATCGATTACATGGATTGGGATGATAGAGGCATTCGTTCCTTTACCATAGACACTACAGGTAATTATTGACAACCCCTTTGAATGGTGGTCTTCATTTTTTAACCCTATCAAGAACCACCCCACATTGGGGTGATACAGAAGTAATCCAGTAGCATGGAAAGATAAATGGTTAGAAATCTTTTTGCTCGAACTAACATCAATCTTCGTGTGTTGATATGCATTGATCCATGCGCCATAGGATGACGAAGAGTCGTTCATTTCTCTATCCTATACACTTATATCCATTGCATAGCCAATTTGAGTCTACATATTCATTTCATGTACCCATTAGGGATCATTGCACAGCACCAAGGCAAAGGTGGCAAAGACACTCGTGGATAGAGAAGTTCAAGAAATGGAAGTTACATGAAACTTTCAAAGTAAAAATGTTCAGATAGGATGAGACTCAAGTCACAAACCTTACATGATAATAAAAAATCCTAGTTCCTAGAAAAAGAAAAGGAAACAGCGGGATCAAAAACGGGAAAAAGCCGAATCTCTATGGATTAAAAAAGAAACAAAAAGCCCGACAAGAACAAGATTGACCCTCACCGAAATGTTGAAAAATCGTAAGGCTGATTTTAGGGACACTAAGGGATTACTGGATACATCAACCGCCAACAAATTCTGAAATAAAGAACAATCCTCAGGAATTGTGCAGCAAAAGGCTATCCCTCGAATGGAATTGTAGTCATTGCCAAAAAGATAAACAATGTCTTTCAAAGATTAAACCCGTTCTCAAGATGTGTAGTATTAAGAAGACTAAGGAAATTCTTCGAAGAATCATCAATCAGGGACAGAACAAATGACTGATTGGCAATGATCACCAATGTTAAACCCTTCGCGATTTCGGGTCAAAAACAAGCCTTTTTCGGTCTCCAATCATATCAACGTTACAACCCTTCGTAGTATTTTCCGACTAAGGCGCCTAAGTTAATGTGTATTTTAGCTCGAAGAGGTACGGGCAAGATTATTTCTTTCTCATTTTGCAAGGTCTTGACTTGTAAACCTGGAGCAAATGAAGAAAATTTTCATTCAAAGGACTTGACTCAGAGAGTGAGTCCCCCTTGAAAAATGTGTCCAGGTCCAACATTACGGTTCCGTAAAGACCTCCCGATTGATTGAAGTGTATGCGCTGCGAATGGCCTCGAAAACCCAGGTATAGATTATTAAAAAATTCGAGTGTTTTTTTTATATATATCTAAAAGACCAAAGTCGAAGAATCGATGAGAAGCCCTCTTTGATGGAGATATTCCAATAGAATGCTTAAAATAAGCTTTGTTGGAAACTTCAAATTGTTTAATCCAGGGTTTTTTGTATAGGGATTTCTAATCATCTTTGCATGCTTTAAGATGTCTTGAATAACCTCCAGCACCATAAGTCATTTTGCATAATCGCATAGCTCAAAGTAAAACTTTACATGCATTAAAATCGTCATTGCCTCGAAATAATTGATATCTTTTCGATGAGGAATGAACTCTCAGGTTTAAACTTCTATGAGACTCATGGTGGCCCTAGGTCAAAGAAGGATACCTTGCTCAACAATGAAGAGCTTCAGAATCGTCTTTATGTGAGACTTCAGGTTTGAGCTTTCTGTAGGATACCTGGAGTCCCTAGATCCCAAAATGACACCTCACATGTCGAAAGGACAATATTCATAATCATCTTTCTGTGAGATTTCAAGAAACCCCTAAATCCCATAAAATTTTTATAAAAGTTTTTGTAGGTTTGAGCTTTCTGCAGGATACTTAGAGTCCCTAGATCCTAGAATGGTACCTCACATGTCGAAAGGACAATATTCAGAATCATCTTTTTGCGAGATTTTAGGTAACTCCTAAATCTCAAAAATATTTTATAATTTTTTTTTGTAAATTTGAGTTTTCTGCGGGATATCAGGAGTCCCCAGCTCTAGAATGACACCCTACATATCGAAAGGACAATCTTTAGAACTAGCTTTTTGCAAGGTTCTAGGTAACCCTTAATCCCAAAATAGCTCCTTTGGTAAACCTAAGAGTTAGATATACCTCCTTTGTATAGACCATTGTTGATTCCTTAAGGTATAGGATCGATCATTCTATAGGTAAACCAAGTAATAGGTTCACCTCTTGAAAATTTTAGATGAGTCCTGAGGCGTGGGGCAGGTCATCTTGGGATATAATTGTAGCATTCTGATTTTCCTATCATTTCGAGACTTATTAATGAAAATATATCTAACAATGTCTTTCAGCCGTATCTCGCTCAGTTTGATCAATCTTGAGTTAATTGACCAAAAGGGAAAGGCTAACGCAAAACAAGGTACGTGGACTTAGGGAACTCAAATAGGAAATGACACTTTGATCATAAGGATTGTCGAGGGGACATTTAGAGCCATAAAAGATCGATCCAAGAACGATTAAGGAATGCATTGCTAGCGTTATACAATTGGAGCACATGTGATGCCGCTTAACCAATGTATAATTTGTAAAATTTTTCTAAATCGAACGAAGACGATCGAGACCGTCGAAACTAGTAATAGACCCTCACAATTACATGACAACCAAGGTCGCTATGAATTGATGAGCCCTAGGTGTGATATGAATCACAGAGTCGATATGCGTAACGTCTGCAAAAGTCGCCCGTCAGTTTGGGTTAGGCTGAAATCACATTTGACATAGAAAAGATTCAGAGACGAGTCTCGAAATTAGAAAATGGAGAATCAAGAATTTCGACATTATAATTGGATTGGCCGTCGCCTCATCGAAGGAAATTTGAATTAGAAAAACGATGTTCCGGACGTCGAGGGTAAAATTATCATTTTGCTCCTTAAGTCTTGGCCTTACCTTAATAAATGGATAGGGACATTTTGGTCAATCACAATGCTCCCTGGCTGCCGAAAATTAAGAAAAATAAGCCCTTGGATGAAGAGTTGATTGATATGAAGACAAATGTCAAAGGATTAGGCTTTGGCATTAAATGGTAACCTTTTAACCTAGAATTCTTCATGGTTGATTCTCAAACTTGGTGTATACACCCTCTTCTTCCTTCATTCTGCCGAAGACCTCAACCACCATGGCCATCTTCTTCCTTTTCTTCTTCTCTTCTTCGACCGTGAACCTTTCCTACCCGACCAACCGTTGCCGCCGCCTTCGCCACTTCTGACCGCCACTTCCGACGACTTCCAGCTGCTGAGTCGGCCACCAACATCAAGCTCAGCCTCTTGCCGACCAGATCCTACTTGAATCAAGTCATTTGACCCACTAAGGAGCTCCGGTCAGCCATTCTCCCAAGAGTCAACCGAAACCGATACAACTAGAGGTAAGCTGCTGTTTGGACTCCATAGGACCTCTAATCATTTGAATCTTTCTACCAAATTTTGTGGATATCTAGGGTACATGTATACTGAGCTGTGGTAAAATTTTAGGCTGAATTTGATGGAGATTTGATGATGAAATGGTGTCGCTTTTGATGGACAGAATCTGACCGGCGGTAGGCTTAGAGGAACCGGCGCCGTTCGTGGACCATTTGATGTCGCCTTGGGCTCAAATTTTTGGTGAGGCTTTCCAACTAGTAGAACTAGTTGTTAGCAAGTATATTAGTAGATAAATTGAGGATTTAGGTTGGTTTATAGGCTGATTAATTGGGAACTAAACAGAACTGAAAAATGCCCTGTTCGGTTCTGTCCTTGCCGAGATCATGGGGGTTGTTTGGGAGCTCAAATTTCATCGTTGAGACGCACTAGGATGTCGATGGATATGTTATTGAGGTTTGTCCTTGGTGGTTTTATAATTGGATGACAAAGAATAGACGAAATGGATGGAATTCCATTAGGTTTACGCTGCCCTGTCTTGGAGTGCTAAGGCCAAACCCTTGGAGGACCTTGGAAGGAGATTTTTGTTGAATTTAGCACAAGGTAAGGGGTTTCTAAACCTTGGCTAGGAAGATTGGATTCGATTGGATGAATTGGGTGTGAATTAGATTGGTTCTCGCGAATTATGGTGTGATTGTCCAATGTGCGTCCTTGTGAGGTGTCGATGGCTTGAACGCTTGTTGAATACTTGTGCCATGAATTGATTGCCTCTTGTGAATGATGAGATTGATTGCCTTGCATGCCATAGATATCTAGCTTGATGCACGAGCTTGTACTTGATCATGAAGTTTAAATTGAAATAATGTCTGGCATGCTGTGAAACCTATGATACCTTGAGGTGTTGAGGCGCGAGGTTGAAATGGCCAATGTCCTGATGCGTTGAGAAGCGTGACGGAATTTGATATGTGTTGATATAGGCCTGAAATGAAATTGAAAACCTGATGCGTTTACGTGGGTTTGTCAATGAGATGGTCTGAGGCTTAATTACGCGGACCGAGCCCGAGGCGTTCTAAACGCGGGCGTGAATCAAATGGAGGCCTGGAAGGTGGAAGGTGTCACTTGATTTGATTATGTGTGCTAAACTTGAACGATGAGATAGGATGCCATAATTGTGTGCTTGACGCTCATTTGTGTCCATATGTTATTTAATGACTGCTGAATGCTTCAATGTGGTTGTTTGTGCATTCTGTTCTAGATTATATTCACCTGAGTGTACGGTCAGCCTAACCTAGGGTTAGGACCTATCTTAATGAAATGTAAATCTCACCTTGTTGCGGGATCACATTTTCAGATCCTAGACTGTGAGGATATTGCTGATTAGAGTAGGTGACCCGAAAGAGATATCCGCGTATTTTGAGGAGTTTTCGGACGGACGGGGAACCGTGTACGTTAGAAAGAGTACTGTAGTCTGGGTCGATAAGGGTGAAAAGAGCTGGAAGCCTCATAGGTTCGAGGCTTGGTTTCGGAGGGTAGGAGAGGTTACTACTAGACCACTGAAGTCCTCTAAGGTACCCCGTATGGTTATTCTTAGTTGGTGTCATTTCACTCGGGATTCTATGGAGGTCGAGGGATCAATAGTTAGTTCGAGGAACATTCCCGAGAGGACCCCAACCTTGGAAGACACCGACGGGGTCATTGAGATTGAAGCCTCCGAGGACGATCTGGTGGAGCAGTCAGCTAACGAGACGATGGAGGATACCGTAGAGATACGCTCGAAGACTTTCTCGGAGTATGGCCCTACCGACGATGCCGAGGAGACTGATGACTCCAACAGCTCGACCTAGGGGTTTTTATTTCCGAGGCTGTTATTTTTGCTATTGACCTCGATGGTCTATTTTCTTTTGGAAGTGTGAATGGTTGTCTTTTGAATTGATCCTGCTACCCGTACCGACTAGCAAGATTAATCTACCAGCGCTTTTGTAAGAACTCGTAGGAGGTTATGTATAAATGTATTTATGGTGCTCCTACTATCCAAGTCCTGCTAATGTCTGTATTGAGGAATTTATGTTAATGCTTCCGCATGCGAACGATTTTTATGCATCTCTCGAAATATGACTCCTAGGACAAGATAGAGTTCGCTTGTAGGGAGTCGCGCACCTGTGCTTGGAGCGCGAGGCGTGACATCCCGCCTTGCTTGGTATCAGAGCAAGGTCAACTCGATCCAAGTTGATTGAGAATTGGAGTGATAAGGAGGATTAAGTTGAGACAAGATGGGTAGGGAGACCTTAGGAGACTTGTTATAATAAGGAACGAGATGCATGGTATATGACTTGGCGCGTGTGATTGACATTTGGTCGCGACACGATTATGGTGACTTTTGAGGATTAAGTTTCATATTTAGCGCTAAAAGTCATTTTTGGATTTTGGTCTGTTGAGTAAATGAGCATTGCTAGTTTGGGTGAATCGTTGAAGTGGACGGAATGGGATAACAGTCATGGACTGTTTAGTGAAGTGCCTTTGGAATTAGTTGTGTGGAAGGTCGTTATGTTATGACTGTTTCCATTAAGGCATAGTTTGGTAACTCTGGACTTGGTTGGATGAATGAGTTACTAACCCCTTGGTGGAATTGTGGTTATCCAGGCTTAGTGAAAACATACAAGAATGAGTAATTCACCTAGAAGACCTGGAAGACCCAAGAGCGGAGCCTCTAGTTCGTAGCCACCTGTGGCGGAAGACTCGAGGATGGACGAAGTGCTGATAGCACTAGAAAGGATTGGCGACCTCATCGATAGGCAGACCCAGGATAGGGATGTTGCCATAGCTCAAGCGGTGGGAGCCGCGATAACTGTCGTCAACGCCAATAACGGTAATAATGGAGGCAATGGAAACAACGACGATCATGACAAGGGCAATGAGGTAGGAAATGCCCAGGAGAAAGTTGTTGTGGCCAGACAAATGGGCCAATTGGTCGAACAATTTATCAAGCTGAAGCCAACCCAGTTCGATAGGACTGGAGACCCCGAACTAGCATCGAGATAGATTGAGAAACTGGAAAAGGCCTTTGGAGTACTGAGGTGTATAGATGAGGAAAAGGTAATGTTAGCAGTGTACCAACAGGAGGGGACCGCAAATGACTGGTGGATTGCCACCAAGAATGGAGTCTTTCCGAAAGGAACAACCTTGACTTAGAATGCCTTTACCACGGCATTCAATGATAAGTACTTATCCGAGATGGCTCGAGAAAGGAAGCAAGTGGAGTTCTTACAGCTGCGTTAGAACTACTTGACAGTGGACCAGTATGAAGCTGAGTTCTCCAGATTGTCAAGGTATGCACCCCGATCGGTAGAGGATCCCTTGGAGAAGGCGCGAAGATTTCGAGATGGACTGAGGCCTGAACTTCGCAACCAGATGATAGCTCTAAACTTGAGGACCTATAAAGAAATCTATGAACGGGGATAGATGATCGAGAGGGACCTGAAGGAGAGGAATGCCGCATTTGGATCGCGGTTCAGTTCATTCAGAGACAATCGCCAAATTGGCAAAAGACCTATGGCTGGCAATAGATGCTTCGTCCCTCCGATAAGAAAGAACATTGTGAAGCTGCCGAACCCAATGAACTAGAGTTGCTGCCTTTGTGGTAGAAGGACTGGTAATGGACCTTGCCAAGCAAGGAATGGCGCGTGCTTCAAGTGTGGTCAAATGGGCCATTAGATGAGAACTTGCTCGATTCAAGCTCCAATGACTAGACCTCAAGGGCAACGACCATAGGCAGGACTGTCAACTGCTACTCCCCAAAATGATCAGAACCGACTCCCAGTTCAGGGAAGGGTCTATGTAGTGGCACGCATGGAAGCAAAAGAAGCACTTGGCGTGGTTACAGGTACGATTTGTTTGTGTGACCAAGCTGCTTATGCTTTTTTTGATCTTGGCGCATCACACTCGTTTGTGTCTACTCGCTTTGTTGATTTGGTTGATATGGAGTTGAAGCCGTTGAGTGTGATTCTGCATGTTGCTACCCCGTTGAAGGATAATGTGCTGGTTTCGTTGGGCTGTGCTGATTGTAAAATCGTAATTGGTGGTAGTAAAGAGAGTATCGACTTGGCTGTGTTGCCTATATATGACTTCAATGTGATCATAGGAATGGACTGATTAGGTAAGCAAAGGGTGGTAGTTGATTGTGATAGTAGGATAATCCGTTTATATCCGGAAGGTCGTCCTAATTTTGAATTTGTGGGAAGTCGAGGTGGAACCTCGATTCCTTTAGACTTATCGCTTGAAGCGACAAAGCTGATAACCGAAGGATGTCATGCTTATCTAGTAGTAGTCATGGATATGATTGCCGGAGAAGCTAAATTAGAAAGTATTTCGATAGTGCGTGAGTTTCCTGACATTTTTCCTCAAGAATTACCAGGGTTGCCACTAGAACGAGAAATTGAATTTGTGATTAAGTTAGTTCCCAAAATAAAGCCGATTTCGAAGGCACTCTATAGGATGTCCCTATCAGAACTGAAAGAGCTAAAGGTGCAAATGCAAGAATTACTGGACAAATGATTTATTCGACTGAGTGCTTCACCATGGAGAGCGCCAGTGTTGTTTGTGATGAAAAAGGATGGGCCCTTGTGCCTATGCATCTACTATAGGCAGTTGAATCAGGTAATAGTAAAAAATAAGCACCAACTGCCGAGGATTGATGACTTATTTGACCAATTACAAGGAGCTGCGATATTCTCAAAAATTGACCTAAGGACCGGGTATCATCAGTTGAGAATTAAGAAAGAGGACATACCTAAGATCGCTTTTAGGATAAGGTATGGTCACTACGAATTCATCGTGATGCCTTTTGGACTGACCAATGCTCCAGTTGCATTTATGGACTTGATACATCGGGTGTTCAAGGAATTCTTGGATAGATTTGTTATAGTATTTATTGACGATATCCTGATTTACTCAAAGAGTAACGAAGAACACGAAGAGCATCTGAGGATTGCCTTGCAAGCCCTGAGGGAGCACTCGCTTTACGCTAAGTTTAGCAAATGCGAGTTCTGGCTGAATAAGGTGACATTTCTTGGCCATGTGGTATCTAGAGAAGGAATTGCTGTGGATCCTGCGAAGATCGAAGCCGTTATGAATTGGCCTAGACCTACTACGGTCACGGAAGTTCGAAGTTTCTTAGGATTGGCAGGGTATTACAGACTCTTTGTGGAGAAATTTTCATCCATAACTATTCCACTAACGAGATTGACTAAGAAAGAAACTAAGTTCCAGTGGATAGACAAGTGTAAAAGGAGTTTTCAGGAGTTGAAGCATCGGTTGACGACAACACCTATATTAACGATCCTATTAGGACCTAGAGGCTATGAGATATACAGCGATGCTTCGCTAAAATGACTAGGCTGTGTGCTAATGCAACATGGAAGAGTGGTTGCCTATGCGTCCTGACAATTGAGACCGCACGAGGTTAACTATCCGACTCATGATTTGAAATTGGCAACAATCATCTTTGCTTTGAAGATCTGTAGGCATTATTTTTGTGGTGAGAAGTTTTTAGATTTATACGGATAACCAGAGCATGAAGTATCTATTTTCCCAAAAGGAACTGAACATGAGGCAGCGTTGATGGATGGAGTTGCTAAGGATTATGATTGCAACATATTATATCACCTTAGAAAGGCAAACAGAGTCATGGATGCACTCAATCGGAAATTGAGTATCGTCTGTCTACTGGTAAAAGGGTGGTCGTTATTTGAAAATTTGAGGGATTCTGAATTTAGATTGGAAGTCTGTCAGCTATCCAGTTTGGTAGTCACACTGAGGATAGAATCTGAGATTCAAGAAAGGATAAAAGCCTTGCAGCCGACAGACCCAGAAACTCAGAAAATCCTGGAGATGGATGCTACGAAGAGGAAACCAGAGTTCCAAGTGTTAGAAGACGGAATTTTGAAATTTCGAGGGCGTCTATGCGTATCAAAGGACGAAGAGCTTAGAGGAAGGATTTTATCGGAGGTTCATAGAAGCAATTATACTATCCACCCTGGTAGCATGAAAATGTATAAGAACTTGCGTCAACATTATTGGTAGAACGGGATGAAAGTAGATGTAGCGAAGTATGTGGTGAAGTGCTTGACATGTCAGCAGGTGAAGGCACAACACTGTAAGCCTGGTGAATTGTTACATCCGTTAGAGATTCCTGAATGAAAATGGGAACACGTGACTATGGACTTTGTCATGGGATTACCAAGGAGCCAGAGAGGCCATGATTCTATTTAGGTGGCCGTGGATCGATTAACCAAGTCTGCACATTTTATTCCTGTGCGAAAAGACTTCGCGATGGATAGATATGCCGAATTGTATATGCGGCAGATAGTGAGACTACATGGAGTAACCGTGACGATTACATCGGACAGAGATCCCAAGTTTACGACGAACTTCTGGAAGAGTCTTCAAGATGCCATGGGAACTCGACTACAATTTAGTACGGCATACCATCCGCAGACGGACGGACAATTGGAGAGGACGATTCAGACGCTTGAGGATATGTTACGAGCGTGTGTGATAGACTTCAAAGGTAAATGTGAGGATCAATTGCATCTGGTAGAGTTTGCATATAATAACAGCTATCAACAGAGTATTCGAATGACACTTTTTGAGGCACTCTATGGAAGGACTTGTAGGACCCCGATTTGCTGGGACGAAGTTGGAGAAAGAAGTATTACAGGCTAGAGTTGGTAGAACAATCGGTGGAAGCGGTGAAGATAATTCAGGATAGGCTAAAACCAGCGCAGAGTCGCTAGAAAAGTTATGCAGATAAACGGCATAAACCTCTGGAGTTTCAAGTAGGCGATCATGTTTTTCTTAAGGTGTCGCCAATGAGAGGATTATCTTGATTTGGAAAGAAAGGAAAACTGAGTCCAAGGTACGGAGGACCTTTTGAGATTTTGGAACGAATTGAGACCCTAGCTTATAGGCTTGCCTTGCCGCCTAACTTGTCCTAAGTACACAACGTCTTTCTTGTGTCAATGCTACGGAAGTACGAATCGGACTTGACGCATGTACTATATTACGAGGTTATGGAAGTGGATGACAGTGTATCCTACGTAGAAAAGCCAGTTAGGATCGAAGATCGAAAGGAGCAGATTTTAAGGAATAAGACGATTCCATTAGTTAAAGTTGTTTGGGAGCACCATGGGACCGAAGGAGCTACGTGGGAAAACGAGAAAACAATGAGGCGTCAATACCCCCATTTGTTTGAGTAACCGGGTTTACTGTAAATTTCGAGGATGAAATTTTTGTAAGGGGGAAAGAGTTGTGACATTCTGATTTTCCTGTCATTTCGAGACTTATTAATGAAAATATATCTAACGATGTCTTTCAGCCGTATCTTGCTCGGATCTGATCAATCTCGAGTTAATTGACCAAAAGGAAAAGCCTAAAGCAAAACAAGGTACGTGGACCTAGGGAACTCAAATAGAAAATGACACTTTGATAATAAGGATTGTCGAGGGGACATTTAGAGCCATACAAGACCAATCTAAGAACGATTAATGAATGCATTGCTAGCGTTATACGATTGGAGCGCGAGTGATCTCGCTTAACCAATGTAAAATTTGCAAAATTTTCCTAAATCGAATGAAGATGATCAAGACTGTTGGAACTAGTAATAGACCCTCGCAATTACATGACAACCAAGGTCGCTATGAATTGACGAGCCCTAAGTGTGATATGAATCACAAAGTCGATACGCGTAACATCTACAAAAGCCCCCCGTCAGTTCGTGTGAGGCTGGAATCACATCTGGCATAGAAATGATTTAGAGATAAGTCTCGAAATTAGAAAATGGAGAATCAAGAATTTCGACATTATAATTGGATTGGCCATCGCCTCATCGAAGGAAATTTGAATCAGAAAAACGATGTTCCAGATGTCGAGGGTAAAATTACCATTTTGCTCCTCAAGTCTTAGCATTGCCTTAATAAATGGATAGCGGCATTTTGTCAATCACAATACCCCATGGCTGCCAAAAATTAAGAAAAATAACAGCACTTGGATGAAGAGTTGATTGACATGAAGACAAATGTCAAAGGATTAGGCTTTGGCATTAAATGGCAACTTTTTAACCTACCATTCTTCATGGTTGACTCTCAAACTTGGTGTATACACCCTCTTCTTCCTTCATTCTGCCGAAGACCTCAACCACCATAGCCATCTTCTTCCTTTTCTTCTTCTTTTCTTTGACCGTGAACCTCTCCTACCCGACCAACCGCTGCCGCCGCCTTCACCACTTTCGATCGCCACTTACGGCAACTTCCAGTTGCCGAGCCGGCCACCAACATCAAGCTCAGCCTCTTGCCGACCAGCTCCAATTTGAATCAAGTCATTTGACCCACTAAGGAGCTCCAGCCAGTCATTCTCCCGAGAGTCGACCGAAACTGTCGTAGCTAGAGGTAAGTTGCTGTTTGGACTCCGTAGGACCTCCAATCGTTGAAATATTTTGGCCAAATTTTGTGGACATCTAGGGTACATGTATACTGAGTTGTGATAAAAATTTGGGCTAAATTTGATGGAGATTTGATGACGAAATGGTGTCGCCTTTGATGGACGAATTTGACCGGCGGTAGGCTTGGAGGAACCGGCGTCTTTCGTGGACCATTTAACGTCGTCTTGGGCTCAAATTTTCGATGAGGCTTTCCAACTTGTTGAACTAGTTGTTAGTAAGTAGATTAGTGGATAAAGTGAGGATTTAAGATGGTTTATGGGCTGATTAGTTGGGAACTAAACAGAACCGAAAAATGCCCTGTTCGGTTATGTCCTTGTCGAGATCATGGGGGTTGTTTGGGATTCAATTGAGCTCAAATTTCATCATTGAGATGTACTAGGATATTAATGGATATATTATTGAGATTTATGCATGGTGGTTTGATAATTGGACGACGAAGAATTGACGAAATGGATGGAATTCCATTAGGTATACGCTGCGTTGTCTTAGAGTGCTAAGGCCGAACCCTTGGAGGACTTTGGAAGGAGATTTTTGTTGAATTTAACACAAGATAAGGGATTTTTAAACCCTGGCTAGGAGGATTGGACTCGATTGGGTGAATTGAGTGTGAATTAGGCTGGTTCTCGTGAATTATGGTGTGATTGTCCAATATGCGTCCTCGTGAGGTGTCGATGGCTTGAACGCTTGTTGAATACTTGTGCCATGAATTGATTGCCTGTCACGCCCCGCGCCTCGGGCACGAGTACGTGACTCCCTGCAAGCAAACCAAATATCTCTCGCGATTCCAAGATCCACAATTAAGTCGAGAGACATGATATATATACCAAGCATGTGGAAACGATAATGAAATACCTCCTTCGTACAAAATATGAAGTGGGACCTGAATAGCGTAAGTGCTGTTATACATGATGTCCAACTGTTCATTTAGATACAAAGTTACTAAATCCACTAACAAGGGGGACGGGATAAGGACACAAAAGAGACCCATCCTCAAGCATCCAAGGAAAATACGGTCATGATCGCCACCAAAAGATCAAACTAACAAACTGGGAGCTCCTAAGATGAGCTGCTGGAGTCCTCAGTCTCCTCTGCATCTTCCGTACGCTCGTACTTTGAGAAGGTCTCCGAGCGGACCTCGATGGTGTCCTCTAGGGTCTCTTCAGCAGATGGCTCCATGGGATCCTCCTCAGTTGCCTGGACCACAATGACCTCCTCCTCCGTGTACTCTATGGTCGGGGTCCTCTCCGGTCCATTCCTCGAACAGACAATGGACCCCTCAACCTGGTCTAAATCTCGGGTGGGGTGGCACCAACTAGGGACAACTCCCTAGGGCACCTCATTAGGCTTCAACGGCCCGATAGACACATCCCCGACCTTCCTGAACCAGGCCTCATATTTGTGAGGCTTTCAACTAGTACTACCATCGTCTACCCAAACTACGGTACACATAAATGGTTCCCTGCTCATCAGGGAACTCATCAAAATAGGTGGACATCTCCTTGGGGTCTCCAAATCGTATAGGCCACATCGTCAAGACCTAGGATGTGTAAAAACAAGGGTCCCCAACAGGGTGAGATTCACATCTCAGTTAAAGAGTCCTAACCCTAGGTTAGGCCGACCGTCCACTCGGGCAGTCATATACCCCAATAATTCAAACTCATAAACATACGAGGCAATGAAAATATAAATAACAACACACGGATGGCAGCCATACAGTTATGACATCATAACACATTCAGATGATTATGCACAACTCGCCCTGCCACATCACCACAACCACATTTTCCTTCCTGCCTCATTTTCATGCCCGCGTATAAAACGCATCAGGCTCTGTCCGCGTGAACGCATCAGGCTGTCATTGACAACTCGCGTAAACGCATCAGGTTTCAATGATACTCTAGGCCAGTGTCGACACATTACATCTCCGTTCCGTGTTTCAACGCATCAGGATCGTGGCCTTCTCAACCTCGCGTCTCGTACGCATTAGGGCGCTACGCATCTCCAACCCCGCGCCTCAACGCCTCAGGATACTCATTCCAGCACCCCACGTTTCATACGCATCGGGGTCTCATCATGTCACACTCATGCCATGATTCTCAATTCATTTCACATACATAACAACAAGTGTAACTCAAGCACAATTCATATACTCATGGCATGCAAGACAATCAATGTGACACTCAAACATGGCAGATAATTCAAGCACAAGCATTGGTACACATTAATTCCCTATACCATCTTAGGACGCACCAAGAACAATCATCTTGGAATCTCTCACAAATCATTCCAATTATCGCCCGAGTCATCCAATTGAGTCCAATATTCCTATCCCAAATTTAGGGTTCCCTTACCTCAAGTTTGATGCCACAAAAATCTTCTTGCCAAGCACTCAACAATTCGGTCTTAATAGGCCAAGAACAAACGCACCATGCAACCTAAGAAAATCCAACCAATTGTCAATTTCCCTTGTCCAATTCACTATCCATGAATCACAAACCTCCATAACACAATCCTCATCATCCTAGATTTGAGACTCAAAATCAACAATCATCAGCCCCCACAGAATCGGTTTGCACAGAACCGAACCGGGCTATGTTCGATTCTGTGTAAATCGAGCATATCTAGCCCTTAATCTACTCCAAATTCACCATTTAATTACTAACCTACTTGCTAACATGTCTATCTAAGGGTCTATGAGTCTCATCGAAGATTTGAGGTCGTGTCGTCATCGAAATCCCTTCGAAAGTCGCCAGTTCCTTCAAGACTGCAAGCCGGCAATTTCTGTCCAACATTCACAAGACCCATTTAGGGTCAAAACTCCATCAAATTAAGCTCAACCTTTTATCACAGATCACTAAACGAGTCCCATAGATCGCCACAAAATTTGATTTCAAGAATCCAACATTTCAAGCTCCTAAAGGGTCAGAAACGTCGCCTACCTCAGATTGTACCAGTTTTCATCGGCTCCCGGGAGAATGGTTGGCCGAAGCTCCTCGGTGGCTCAATCGACGCGCTTCCACTCGAGAATGTCGGGAAGAGGCAAAGCTAGGAGGATGTGGTCAGCCGGAGTCCAAGCGGTGGCTGGAGGGGGTCGTCGGAGCTGGCGAACGGGCGGCACAGAACAGGTCGGCGAGCGGCAGAAGAGAGGAAGAAGAAGAAGAAGAAAGTTTCGGTGATGGTGGGGGAGTGTATGGCCGGTCAAATGAGAAGAGAGAGAAAGAGAAAAAGAGTTATTTCAAAGTTCAAGGTCAAAGCTTGAATGGTAGTTGGGTAATAGTGGACAAGACCACTCTTTAGCTCATCCATTGACATATGTCCTAAATGTCAATCAAGGGTGATCCAATGGCCATGCTCTCTCTCAATTTTCGATGGCTCTTGGGGGAATTAAAAGACCAAAATACCCTTCTTCCATTACATAAGCAAGGCTAAAACTTTGAGGGACAAAATGGTAATTTTACCCCCGACGTCCGAAACTCCGTTTTTCTCAATCCAATAATCTTCGACATGGCGACGACCAATCCAAACATGATGTTGGAATTCTCCATTATCTATTTTCAATTTTCAAGACTCGTTTCTGATTGCTTTCTCTATCAGACGTGGTTCCAGCTTATCCCGAACTGACGGGTGGCTTTTGCAGATTTTACGCGTATCGACCCTGTGATTCATATCACATTTAGGGCTCGTTAATTTGTGGCGACTTTGGTTGTCATGTAATTGTGAGGGTCTATCACTAGTTCTTATGATCTCGATCGTCACTGTTCGATTTAGGAAAAGTTTGCAAATTATACGTTGGTTAAGCGGCATCACCCGCGCTCCTATCCTATAACACTAGCAAGGCATTCCTTAATCGATCTTAGATCGGCCTTTTATGGTTCTAAATGTCTCATCGACAATCCTTATGGTCAAAGCGCCATTTCCTATTCGAATTTCCTAGGTCTACGTACCTCGTCTCGCGTTAGCCTTTCCCTTTTGGTCAGTCTACTCAAATTGATCAGATTTGAGCGAGATATGACCGAAATACATCGCTAGATATATTTCTCATTAATGAATTTAAAAATGACTGGGAAATTAGAATGTCACAACTCTTCCCCCCTTACAAAAATTTCATCCTCGAAATTTACATTAAACTCAATTACTTAAACAAATGGGGGTGTTGTTGCCTCATTGTCTCTTCATTTTCCCACGTGGCGCCTTCGGTTCCATGGTGCTCCCATACGACTTTGACCAATGGAATAGTCTTATTCCTTAGAGTTTGCTCCTTCCAGTCTTCGATCCTGATCGGCTTCTCCACGTAGAATACCCGGTCGTCCACTTCTATGACCTCATAATCCAGCACATGTGTTGGGTCTGGTTCATATTTTCGTAGCATTGACACATGGAAGACATTATGCACCTGGGATAGATTAGGCGGTAAGGCAAGCCTGCAGGCCAAGGTTCCAATCCGCTCCAGTATCTCGAATGGGCCTACATACCTTGGCCTCAATTTTCCTTTCTTTCCAAATCATGATAATCCAGTCATTGGCGACACCTTAAGGAAGACATGATCGCCTACTTGAAATTTCAAAGGCTTACGCCGTTTATCTGCATAACTCTTCTGACGACTCTGAGCCTCTTTAGCCTATCCTAAATTATTTTCACTACTTCCACCAATTGCTTTACCAATTCTGGGCCTGTGATACTTCTTTCTCCGACCTCATCCCAGCAAATTGGGGTTCCGCAAGCCCTTCCATAAAGCGCTTCAAACGGTGCCATTTGGATGCTCTGCTGGTAGCTATTGTTATATGCAAACTCCACCAAATGCAGCTGATCTTCCCATCTGCCTTTAAAATCTATGACGTACGCCCGCAACATGTCCTCAAGCGTCTGAATTGTCCTTTCCGACTGTCCGTCCGTCTGTGGGTGGTATGCAGTGCTAAATTGCAGTCGGGTTCCCATAGCATCTTGCAGGCTTTTCCAAAAGTTTGCTGTGAATTTGGGATCTCTATCAGACGTAATTGTTACAGGCACTCCATGTAATTGCACGACTTGTCTCATGTACAACTCGGCGTATCTATTCATCACGAAATCCTTTCTCACAGGAATGAAGTGGGCGGATTTGGTCAATATGTCTACGACTACCCATATAGAGTCATGACCTCTCTGACTCCTCAGGAGTCCACTTACGAAATCCATAGTTATATGCTCCCATTTTCATTCCGGAATCTCCAATAGGTGTAATAATCCTCCATGCTTACAGTGCTGCACTTTCATTTGCTGGCATGTCAAATACTTAGTCACATATTTTGCCACATCCACCTTCATCCCGTTCTACCAATAGTTCTGTCGCAAGTTCTGATACATTTTCATACTTCCAGAGTGGATACTATAATTGTTCTTATGAGCCTCCGACAAGATCCTTTCCTTGAGTTCTTCATCCTTTGGTACGCATAATTGTCCTCAGAACTTCAGGATTCTGTCCTCTGACACCTGAAATTATGATTTTCTCTTCGTCGCGTCCATCTCCAAAATTTTTTGAATTTCGGGGTCCGTAGATTGTTAGGTCTTTGGACCTCAGGTTCCGCCCTCAATGTGGCCATTAAGCTGGACAACTAGCAGACTTCCAATTTGAACTCAGAATCTCTCAAGTCTTTAATCATCGACCAGCTTCTTACCAGCAAACAGGCGATGCTTGATTTCCGACTAAGTGCGTCTGCTACTCTGTTTGCCTTCCTAGGGTGATACAGTATATCACAATCATAATCCTTAAGCAGCTCCATCCACCTACGCTGCCTCATATTCAGCTCTTTCTAGGAGAACATATATTTTAAGCTCTGGTGGTCGGTATAAATATGAAACTTCTCACCACATAGGTAGTGTCTCCAGATCTTCAGAGTAAATATGATCGCTGCTAACTCCAGATCAAGCGTTGGGTAGTTCATTTCATGTGGCCTCAATTGCCGAGATGCGTAGGCCACTACTCTTCCTTGCTGCATCAATACATAGCCCAGCCCTTTCAGCGAAGCATCACTATAAATCTCGTGGCCTCCGATCCTGATGAAATTGTTAGCAATGGCGTGGTTGTTAACCGATGTTTGAGCTCTTGGAAGCTCTTCTCGCACTTATCCGTCCATTCAAATCTTGTTCCCTTCTTTGTTAGCCTCGTCAATGGGATGGCTATGGATGAGAATTTCTCCACAAAACGTCTGTAATACACGACCAATCCTAAGAAACTTCTGACCTCAGTGACTGTAGTAGGCCTAGGCCAATTTGTTACCGCTTCGATCTTTGTAGGATCCACTGCAATTCCTTCTCCAAATACCACATGACCAAGAAATGCTACCCTGCTCAGCCAGAACTCGCATTTACTCAACTTTGCATAGAGTGAGTGCTCCTTCAGTGTCTGCAGGACAATCTTCATGTGTTTCTCATGCTCTGTGTCACTCCTCGAGTAAATCAAGATATTGTCAATGAAGACTATGACGAATCTATCAAAAAATTCCTAAAATACTTGATGCATTAGGTCCATAAAAGCAGCTGAAGCGTTGGTCAATGGCATCACTATGAACTCATATGCCTGCCCAAAGCTCGTCCTGAAAGCAGTCTTAGGTATGTCTTCCTTCTTGATCCTCAATTGGTGATACCCTGCTCTCAGGTCAATCTTTAAAAATACCGCCGCTCCTTGCAACTAATCAAACAAATCATCGATCCTAGGTAGTGGGTGTTTATTCTTCACTGTTGCTTGGTTCAACTACCTATAGTCAATGCATAGACGCAAAGACCCATCCTTCTTCCTTACGAACAACACCGACGCTCCCCATGGTGAAGCACTCGGTCGGATAAATCCTTTGTCCAGTAGTTACTGTATCTGCACCTTTAACTCTTTCAATTCCGATAGGGACATCCTATAAGGTGCCTTCGAGATCGACTCAGTTCCAGGAGCTAACTCGATCACGAATTCTATCTCTCGCTTCGGTGGCAATCTTGGCAACTCTTGGGGAAACACGTCAGGAAATTCATGCACTATCGAGATACTCTCTAGTTTTGGCTCTTCGGTAGTTGTTTCCTTCACTGCAACTAAGTATGCTTGACACCCTTCTGACATCAACTTGGTCACTTCTAGAGATGAGACTAAGGGAATCGAGATCCCTCCTCGACTTCCTACCAATTCGAAGTTAAGGCGGCCTTCAGGGTAAAAGCGAATTGTCTTACTACCACAATCTACCACTGCTCCTTTCTTACCCAGCCAATCCATCCCTAGAAACCAGTATTCTATCCTTTAATGGAGTAGCAACATGCAGAACTATATTCAACGGTTCTAATTTCATACCCACCAATTTAGCAAACTGAGCAGACACAAAAGAATGCGTGGCACCAGGATTAAACAATGCACATGCAGCTTGGTCGCACAAGTAAACCATATCTGTGACCACGCCTGGTGCTTCCTCCGCCTCTTTGCAGGCTACTGCATATACCCTTCCTTGGGCCGGTGGTCGATTCAGCTCGATCTGGAGAGTGGTAGTCTACGATCCAGCTTGCGGTCTCTGTCCTTGAGGTCGACTCGCCGGAGCTTGATTTTGGCACGTCCTCATCTGGTGGCTCATCTGACCACACTTAAAGTAAGCTCCAATCCTTACTGGGCATGGTCCATTTCCATGCCTCCCGCCACAAAGGCGGCAGCTCCAGTTTTTGAGATTTGGCGGCTTCACAATATTTTTCCTTATTGGAGGCACGAAATGCCTATTGCTCGCCATCGGTCTCTTGCCCATCTGATGGTTGTCTCTAAACAGGGTAAACCGTCATCCAATTACAATATTCCTCTCTTTCAAGTCCCTCTCAATCATTTGGCCCCTCTCATAAATCTCCTTATACGTCCTCAGATTTAGGGCAATCATCTGACTACGGAGCTCAGGCCTCAAACCATCCCTAAATCTCTATGCTTTCTCTTGGGGATCCTCTACAAATCGAGGTGCGTACCTCGACAGTCTGGAGAACTCAGCCTCGTACTGGTCTATCGTCAGCTGGTTCTAGCACAACTGTAAAAATTCCACTTGCTTCCTTTCCCTGGCTGTCTCCGAGAAATACTTGTCGTTGAATGCCGTCTTAAAGGCATCCCAATTCATGGCCATTACTTTAGGGAAAACTCCATTCTTGGTGGCAGCCCACCGATCATTTGCCGTACCCTCCAGCTGGTACACTGCTAGCAGCACTTTCTCTTCGTCCGTGCACCTCAGGACTCCAAAGGCTTTCTTTAGCTTTTCAATCCATCTGGGTGCTAGCTCGGGATCTCCAGTCCCGTCAAACTGAGTCGGCTTCACTTTATGAATTGTTCCACTAGCTGACCCATTTGTCTAGCCACGACAATTTCCTCCTGGACATTCACTGCCTCATTGCCCTGGCCTTGTTCATCCTGGATTTCATTGCCACCGTTATTGCCATTGTTGGCGTTGACGATAGCCATGGCGGCTCCTATCGCCTGGGCTATGGCAGCATCATGATCCTGGGTCTGCCTGTCAATAAGGTCGCCAATTCTCTCCAGTGCTCTCAGCACGCCATCCATCATTGGATCCTCCGCTACAGGCGGCCTCGAGCTAGAGGTTCCGTCTCTAGACCTCCCAGATCTCCTGGATGGGTTGCTCATACTTATATTTCTTTATTGAGCCTGATCCACCACAATTCAGCAAGGAGTTAGTAACTCACTCAATTATCCAAGTCCAGAGCTACTAACTATACCTTAACAGAAACAGCCACAACACAACAACCCCTTTTTACAAAATAACTTCTACGGACATTTCAACAAATAGCTCATGGCCATTCTTCAGTTTCGTTTACTTCAACGGTTTACTAAAACCAACCATACTCATTCATTCAACAGGCCAAAGTCCAGAAATGACTTCCAACGCTAAGTAGGGAACTCAATCCTCAAGCCTTACCACAACCCTGCTAAGGCCAAATGCCATCCATAAGTGTCAAGTCACCTGCTATGCACTCCATGTCTTATCCTAACCAATCTCCTAAGGTCTCGCAAACCATCCAAATCCCAACTTAATCCTCCTTATTACTCCAATCCTCAACCAACTTTGGATCGAGCTGACCATGCTTTGATACCAAATCAAATAGGGATGTCACGCTCCGCGCCTCGGGCACGAGCACGCAACTCCCTGCAAGCAAACCAAATATCTCTCGCGGTTCCAAGATCCACAATTAAGTCGAGAGACATGATATATAGACCAATCATGCAGAAACGATAATGAAATAACTCCTCCGTACAAAATATGAAGTGGGACTTGAATAGCGCAAGTGCTGTCATACATGATGTCCAACTTTTCATATAGATACGGAGTTACTAAATCCAATAACAAGGGGGACGGGGTAAGTACACAAAAAGAGACCCATCCTCAAGCATCCAAGGAAAACAGGGTCATGATCGCCACCAAAAGATCAAACTAATAAACTGGGAGCTCCTAAGATGAGCTGCTAGAGTCCTCAGTCTCATCTGCATCCTCCGTGGGCTTGTACTCTGAGAAGGTCTCTGAGCGAACCTCGATGGTGTCCTCGAGGGTCTCCTCAGCAGATGGCTTCATGAGATCCTACCACAATGACCTCCTCCTCCGTATTCTCTATGGTCGGGGTCCTCTTCGGTCCATTCCTCAAACCGACAACGGACCTCTCAGCCTGGTCTAAATCTCGGGTGGGGTGGCACCAACTAGGAAAAACTCCCTGGGGCACCTCATTGGGTTTCAGCGGCCCCGTAGAAACATCCCCGACCTTCTTGAACCAGGCCTCATACATGTGATGCTTCCAACTAGTACTACCCTCGTCTACCCAAACTACGGTACACTTTCAGACATAAATGGTTCCCTGCCCGTAAGGGAACTCATCAAAATAGGTGGATATCTCATTGGGGTCTCCAAAACGTATAGGCCACATCGTCAAGACCTAGGATCTGTAAAAATAAGGGTCCCCAACGAGGTGAGATTCACATCTCAGTAAAAGAGTCCTAATCTTAGGTTAGGCCGACCGTCCACTCAGGCAGTTACATACCCCAATAATTCAAACTCATAGACATACGAGGCAATGCAAAAATAAATAACAACACACGGATGACAGGCATACAGTTATGACATCATAACACATTCAGATGATTGTGCACAACTCGCCCTGCCACATCACTACAACCACCTTTTCCTTCCTGCATCATTCTCATGCCCGCGTTTAGAATACATCAGGCTCAGTCCGCGTAAACGCATCAGACCGTCATTGACAACCCGCTTAAAAGCATCAGGTTTCAATGATACTCTAGGCTAGTGTCGACACATCACATCTCCGTCCTGCGTTTCAACGCATCAGGACCGTGGCCTTCTCAACCCCACATCTCGTACGCATCAGGGCGCCATGCATCTCTAACCCCGCACCTCAGCGCCTTAGGGTACTCATTCCACCACCCCGTGTCTCATACGCACAAGGTCTCACCATGTCATACTCATGCCATGATTTTCAATTCATTTCACATACATAACAACAGGTGCAACTCAAGCACAATTCATATACTCATGGCATGCAAGACAATCAATGTGACACTCAGACATGGCAGATAATTCAAGCACAAGCATTGGCACACATTAATCCCCTATACCATCTTAGGACGCACCAAGAACAATCATCTTAGAATCTCTCACAAATCATTCTAATTATCGCACGACTCACCCAATTGAGTCCAATCTTCCTATCCCAAGTTTAGGATTCCCTTACCTCAAGTTTGATGCCACAAAAATCTTCTTCCCAAGCCCTCAACAATTCGATCTCAATGGCCCAAGAACAAACCCACTGTGCAACCTAAGAAAATCCAACTAATTGTCAATTTCCCTTATCCAATTCACCCATCCATAAATCACAAACCTCCATAACACAATCCTCATCATCCAGCATGTCTCAATCACCAATTTGAGACTCAAAATCAACAATCATCAGCCCCCACAGAATTGGTTTGCACAGAACGGTACCGAGCTATGTTTGGTTCTGTGTAAATCGAGCATATCCAGCCCTTAATCTACTCCAAATTCACCATTTAATCACTAACCTACTTGCTAACATGTCCATCTAAGGGTATAAGAGTCTCACCAAAGATTTGAGGCCGTGTCGTCGCCGGAATCCCTCCGAAAGTCACCGGTTTCTTCAAGACTGTAGACCGGCAGTTTTTGTCGAACATTCACAAGACCCATTTGGGGTCAAAACTCCATTAAATTAAGCTCAAAGTTTTACCACTTATCACTAAATGAGTCCCCTAGATCTCCATAAAATTTGGTCGCAAGACTCCAACATTTCGAGGTTCTAAAGGGTCAAAAACATCGCCTACCTCAGATTGTGCCGGTTTCTGTCGGCTTCCGGGAGAATGGTTGGCCGGAGCTCCTCGGTAACTCAATCGACGCGCTTCCACTTCGAGGATGTCGGGAAAGGCTAAGCTAGGAGGATGTGGTTGGCCGAAGTCCAGGTGGTGGCCGGAGGGTTGTCGGAGCTGGCGAATGGGCGGCACAGAACCGGTCGGCGAGCAGCAGAAGAAAGGAAGAAGAAGAAGAAAGTTTTGGTGATGGTGGAGGACTGTATGGCCTGTCAAATGAGAGGAGAGAGAGAAAAAGAGTTATATTCAAGGTTCAAGGTCAAAGCTTGAATGGTAGTTAGGTAATAGTGGACAAGACCACTCTTTAGCTCATCCCTTGACACATGTTCTAAGTGTCAATCAAGGGTGATCCAATGGCCATGCTCTCTCCCAATTTTTAGTGGCTCTTGGGGGAAATAAAAGATCAAAATGCCCTTCTTCCATTCCATAAGTAAGGCTAAAGCTTTGAAGGGCAAAATGATAATTTTACCCTCGACGTCCGGAACGCCGTTTTTCTCAATTCAATAATATTCGACATGGCGACGGTCGATCCAAACATGTCGTTGGAATTCTCGATTCTCAATTTTTAATTTTCAAGACTCGTTTCTGATTGTTTTCTCTATCAGACGTGGTTCCAGCCTATTCCGAACCGACGGACGGCTTTTGCAGACTTTACGTATATCGACCCTGTGATTCATATCACATTTAGGGCTCGTCAATTCGTGGTGACTTTGGTTGTCATGTAATTGTGAGGGTCTATCACTAGTTCCTATGGTCTCAATCGTCACTGTCCGATTTAGGAAAAGTTTGCAAATTATACGTTGGTTAAGCGGCATCACCCGTGCTCCTATCGTATAGCACTTGCAAGACATTCCTTAATCGTTCTTAGATTGGCCTTTTATGGTTTTAAATGTCTCCTCGACAATCCTTATGGTTAAAGCGCCATTTTCTATTCGAATTTCTTAGGTCCGCGTACCTCGTCTCGAGTTAGCCTTTTCCTTTTGGTTAGTTTACTCAAATTGATCAGATTTGAGCGAGATATGACTGAAACACATCGCTAGATACACTTCTCATTAATAAGTTTGAAAATGATTGGGAAATTGGAATGTCACATTGCCTTTTGTGAATGATGAGATTGATTACCTTGCATGCCATAGATATCTAGCTCGATGTATGAGGTTGTACTCGATCATGAAGTTTAAATTGAAATAATGTCTGGCATGCTGTGAAACCTATGATACCTTGAGGCGTTGAGATGCGGGATGAAATTTGATATGTGTCGACACAGGCCTGGAATGAAATTGAAAACCTAATGCGTTTACATGAGTTTGTCAATGAGATGGTCTGAGGCGTAATTACACGGACCGAGCCCGATGCGTTCTAAATGCGGGCGTGAATCAAATGGAGGCCTGGAAGGTGGAAGGTGTGACCTGATTTGATTATGTGTACTTAACTTGAATGATGAGATAGGATGCCATAATTGTGTGCTTGACGCTTGTCTGCGTCCATACGTTATTCAATGACTGTTGAATGCTTCATGTGGTTGTTTGTGCCTTCTGTTCTTGATTGTATTCACCTGAGTGTACGGTCAGCCTAACCTAGGGTTAGGACCTGTCTTACTGAGATGTAAATCTCACCCTGTTGCGAGTTCACATTTTCAGATCTTAGACCGTGAGGATATTGTTGATCAGACTAGGTGACCCGAAGGAGATGTCCGCGTATTTTGAGGAGTTTCCGGACGGACGGGAAACCCTATACATCAGGAAGTGTACTATAGTCTGGGTCAATGAGGGTGGAAAGAGCTGGAAGCCTCATAGGTTCGAGGCTTGATTTTGGAGGGTAAGAGAGGTTACTACTAGACCACTAAAGTCCTCTAAGTTACCCCATATGGTTATTCTTAATTGGTGTTAGCCCACTCGAGATTCTGTGGATGTCGAGGGATCAGTAGCTGGTTCGAAGAACATTCCGAGAGGACCCTAACCCTGGAAGACACCAACGAGGTCATTGAGATCGAAGCCTCCGAGGACGATCTGGTGGAGCAGTCAACTGACGAGACGATGGAGTATACCGCAGAGGTACGCTCGGAGACTTTCTCGGAGTACGAGCCTACCAAGGATGCCGAGGAGTCTGACGACTCCACCAGCTCGACGTAGGGGTTTTCGTTTCCGAGGTTGTTATTTTTGCTGTTGACCTTGATGGTCTATTTTCTTTTGGAAGTGTGAATGGTTGTCTTTTGAGTTGGTCCTGCTACCCGTACCGATTAGCAAGATTAGTCTACCAGCGCTGTTGTAAGAACTCGTGAGAGGTTATGTATAAATGTATTTATGGTGCTCTTGCTATCCAAGTCTCCGCTAATGTTTGTACTGAGGAATTTATGTTAATGCTTCCGCATGCGAACGATTTTTATGCATCTCTTGAAATATGACTCCTAGGACACAAGAGAGTTCGCTGTCGCGCGCCTGTGCCCGGGGCGCGAGGCGTGACAATAATGTTCCCGTCTAGATTTTCGGATAGGTAATCCTTTTATTAGGTGACCCTTTCTCGAATCTATGGTTAGTCTTCAAGGGCGAGACAAACCATTTTCCCATGTAAGCCTTATAGAAGGCAAGCCTACGACAAACCCCAAAGAACAAGTGCGTCACTCTTAGGTTCCTAGCAGATAAAAAGCCTAGTCTCTGACAAACTCCAAAGAACGGGTGCGTCACCTTTAGGTTCCTAATGATAGGAAGCCTAGTTTACGACAAACCCTAATGAACGGGTGCGTCATCCATAGGTTCCTAATAAAAATGAGTCCTACTCATGGTCTAATCCACCGTACGGATCGAAACTTTTGACAATCCCTAAAGAACGGGTGCGTCATCCTTAGGTTCCTGTCAAATAGGAATCTCATTCTAGTTTGGCCTACCATACAGGCTAGAGTTTAACCGCCCTAGGATGCTCAAGAGACGAGTCCCTAGGTATTTACTTGAATTCTCCATACACAGCGTATGCCACACGGGCATCAGGCAGGTGAACAATAAGGTAAGTAGCATGTGGGTCTCTCTACTCTTTCTCTTGTCTAAAATAGAATGAGAAGAGCATACACTGGTAGGACAAGAAAGATTGAATGTCAGAATTCGTTTTTCTTTTTCCCAGTCGGGTCAATCTAGACTTAGGTGTCACCAGCCTTTGAGTGAAACCTCTCACGAGATTTCTCTCAAAGAGGGGCAGCTGTTGACACATGATTTTCGATTAGCCTTTTTTAGTTTATTTTTTAAAAAATTCATAAAAAGTTAAAAAATTAAAAAATCAACTTTGGTGACCTTGCGCAAGCCCAATGAACCATTTTTTTACCAATTTTTTTTTTTGCATTTTTCGCATTTTTGGTATTTCTAGAAAATAGAAAATACATTAAAAAATAAAAAAAATAGCATTTGAGATCACAAAAATATTAAAAAAATAGTCAATATTTTTGGATTTATTTCCCTTGTCTTCTTGATCTCATAAAAAGTCCGAATTCAAGTTCAATTTTATGTGTTCCTTTGTTATACGTATGATTGAATTTGGTAAAAAAATCAATTGAGACTTTTAATTTGCAATTTTAGTATTTTGAGGGTCTTGACGTTCAATTTGATTGTCCTTTATTGCAATTTAGCCCAATTATTTACACCAATTGCTCAATTACATGAATTGAGCAAAATTACATACTTAATTGTAATTTAGTCCTTGAATTTGGACATAATTGAAATTACTTTCAATTCAAAGGCTACCTTTACAAATTAAAGCCAATGCCCAATGTTTTTCATTTTTATAAGTCGATTGGCTAAGGTGGTTTGGTCCAATTTGACTGTTTAAACCCTCAATTGCACAATTTTTCGAATTACAATTAAATGAAACTTTGGGGTTTTTATAGAAATTGGCTAGAACTCTTGGGTAAAAATGCATTTTTAGATAAAATTCATATCCTAAGTTCGATTATGAGGTTTAATTGTGAAAATTTCCCATAAATTTTTGATTAATTTCGAAAATATCAAGTTGGAACCGGTTCAGATCGGTCAAACCACTCGGTCATACCGGTCGAATCGGTTCGCTACAAGATTGTCTTCTTCCCCAAGCTCCCGTGCAAATGACCAGCTCCAAGGCAGATTTTGGCCATCAAATTGAAGGGCAATTCGCGAATAATTGGACAAGAAATGGTGGGCATTTTGTTCCTCTCGTTGTCCCCCATCGATCAACACTGGCGATACCATCTAATGTCATCGGAATAGGGAGTAATTGACTAGTCAAGGTCGTGGTACCAGCAAAAGTCAACAAAAGCAAACTCAGATCAAATTCGTCCAAATTCGCATCAAATGGAGAACACCAGAGATCCTGACGGACATGGACAGAAACCCAACGGATTCCGTCACCGTCCGATGACCAAGTGGCACATGGGAGGCACGTGATAGGGACAAATGGGAGTTCCCCGTTCAATGCCAAAATTGCAAATAGATATAAAAGCTAATTGAGCTTTCTAGAAGAGAAGGTGGTTGAATTCTGTTCGGGGAAGGAGAACAAAATTGAAAGAGAGGAAAAATAAGAGAGGGAACTTGCTCTCCAACCCTCATCATCGAGAGCTTGAGTTCGACCTCCAAGTGATCTCCGATGACGATTTAGGTTGAATCGAACCATGATTTCACATCTAAAAGATTTCCTGAGCTTCGTGGGGTCGATCGCACCAGTCCACGTTGCCTATAATATTGAAAAATAGTAAGTCGATCCTCCAAACTTGACTTATGACCTTCAATGGCGAAGTCCTATCCTCCCCTCAATTCTTTCGATTGATGTGTGCAAATCGTATCTATGACATTACTGAGCATGGTTCTGTATTTTGATTGCATTGAAATCGAGTTAAATCTCGCATTCGAACTCCGTTGCCATTGCCGATTCAGTTGAAGCTTGTCTAGGTTATCCTAGACCTTAATAGGTCAATCTGACCTGTTCGTAAGTCTCCTGAACTCACTTAGAAGCGATCATGTGAAGAAATTTGCTCGATATGCTCTCTGTTGCTTGATTAGCATAACCATGGCTGAACTGATTATAACTCAATTAATCTAGTTATCTTGGATAATCAAGTTTGATTCTAAGATATGTTACTCGTGACGTTGAGAAGAGTTGATTGGCCCCGATCCTGCTCAATTCCGTCGAGATTTCACCGTTGGATTGTTGTCGGAAGTTGTCGGCCGTTCATTGCAAATGAAGGATGTCACGTGAAGAAGCCGATGATGTGGCGGTCAGAGCGGTCAATGTGACATTTTGATTTCCCTGTCATTTCGGACTCATTAATGAGAGATGTATTTAACGATGTATTTCAGTCGTATCTTGCTCGGATCTGATCAATCTCGAGTTGACTGACCAAAAGGAAAAGGCTAATGCGAGACAAGGTACGTGGACCTAGGGAACTCGAATAGGGAATGACGCTTTGACCATAAGGATTGTCGAGGGGACATTTAGAGCCATAAAAGGCCGATCAAAGAACGATTAAGGAATGCTTTGCTAGCGTTATACGATTAGAGCGCGGGTGATGCCGCTTAACCAATATATAATTTGCAAAATTTTTCTAAATCGAACAGTGACGATCGAGGCCATCGGAACTAGTGATAGACCCTCAAAATTACATTACAACCAAAGTCGCCATGAATTGACGAGCCCTAATTGTGATATGAATCACATGGTGGATACGCATAACGTCTGCAAAAATCGCCTGTCAATTCGAGCTAGGCTGGAACCACATCTGATAGAGAATTGATTCAGAAACGAGTCTTGGAATTTGAAAATGGAGAATCAAGAATTCCAACATTATAATTGGATTGGCCGTCGCCTTATCGAAGAAAATTAGAATGAGAAAAACGACGTTCCAGACGGCGGCGGTATAATTACTATTTTGCCCCTCAAGCCTTAGCTTTGCCTTAATAATTGGGCAATGTCATTTTAGTCATTGAAGCCCTTTATAGCTGCCGAAAATTTGAAGAAATAAGAGCCATTGGATGAGTAAATGATTGACACATAGACAATTGTCAAAGGATTAAGCCATGAGGTGATGGTAACACTTTTTACCTACCATTCTTCATGTTGACCGTTTGGTATTAGAAGAAGATCACTTTCTCTCTCTCCTCTCTCATTTTGGCCGTCCATCTCTTTCTCACTTGCCATTTTCTCTCAAAACTCTCTCTCTCTCTCGCTCCCTCGCTCGGCTTACTCGCTCAGTTCCGATCATGGTCACTATTTGGGCCATAACTTCTTTGTCCGTCATCGGATTAAGGCGTACCACCTACCATTGGAAATCTTATCGTTTTGCCGTTCTAACAAGTTATTATGGGTCCAAATCCATCCAACCGTTTGTCCCATAGAACCGTTTGAAGAAGTAAAGGTCAGGCTGGTCAGTTTTGAATCCGAGAGCTCCTAGCCGACCAGTCTGACTGTCCCACTATTCCAATCATATCTTCTTCGTCCGATACCAGATCGAGGTAAAATTACCGCCAAATGAAAGCTTATTGTCTTATATTTTCATAGAAATATTATAAGTTCAATTTGACCTAGTAGATCTACCCGTAGGTCGATTTGAGTGGACAAAGGTCAGGCAAGGTCAGATTCTGATCGGTTTTGGGGAAAGACCTGTTCCGGGGTCTTCCGGACTTCAAATTGCTTCAAATCTTCGGTGAGGTATTCTAAACTTATAGTATTAAAGTTGGATGAGCTATGGTAAAAATTTTAGAGGAATTTGCTGGATTTTGACCCCAAATGGATCTTGTGTTTGAAGGGCAAAAATTGACCGTTGGAGGACCCGAAGGAACCGGTGCCGTTCAAGGACTTTCCGGCGTTGCCTTGGCTCCAAATTTTCGGTGAGACTTTCCAACCCTTAGAACTACATGTTAGAAAGCATATTAGTGATTAAATTGAGGATTTATGATATTTTAAGGGTCGTTTATTTGGGGTATACACAGAACCGAAATTGCCCTGTTTCGGTTCTGTGCATACCGGTTCTGTGGGGGCTATTGGTGGTTGTAATTGAGCTCCAAATTCATCGTTGAGGAGTGTTAGAATGTTAATTGATTGGCCCATGAGGTGTATGATTAGTAGGGTGGTGATTCGAGCGAGGAAATTAACGATTGGATGAAATTTCTTTAGGTTGTGCGGTTGAGTTGTCCTTGGACTAGTAGGACCAAGCCCTTGAGGTGCTTGGAAAAGGAATTGCATTGCATTAAGTTTGAGGTAAGGGGTTCTAAACCTTTAATAGGAGGATTGGACTCAATTGGGTGGTATGACTATGAATTTGATCGATTCTTGGGAGATTATATCGTGATTGTCTAATGTAAATGTCACGCCTCGAACTTGACGAGCACGCCTTCATCCCACCAAGCCGTTCCTTTATGAAGCTCCAAGATCCAACGGCCAATAACTTACAACTCTTTACAAAATATGCACGCGAAAGCGATGCCAACTCCAATCATACAAATACAACACGTCCGATGACTTAGGACAGATACATCAAGGTTACATTAACTAATTCATATAAGTTCAATTCCTATCCTACCAATTAGAAGGAACAATCCTTATATTCACAAAAGGCAATCCATTCAAGATGCATTTGGACAACTATCTTTTCGTCGACTGTCAATCCTTGGCAAGCTCACGCTTCCTTCGCCTAGAACCTGAAAAATTTAAGCCCCCATTGGGGTGAGATATAAATCTCAGTAAGGTGGGTCCTAACCCTAAGTTAGGCCGACCGTTCACTCAGGCAGTCATATATCCAATGATTTAAACTCATAATCATACAAGCATATCAAGCCCAATCAATAAAATAGCTACATACATATGACAGGCGTGCAACGACGACCTCATGTCACGCACAAATAATCACGTACACCAGTCTTGCCACTTCACAACATACACAATCCCTGCCTGCCTCAGTCTCCCGCCCGCGACCTCATCGCATCAAGCTCAATCTATGTAAACACATCAAACTGTCATCGAAAATCCGCGTAAATGCATCAGGTTCCGATAAATCTCCAGGCCAATATCCTCATCTCATAACTCCGTCCCGCAAATGGTTCGCATCAGGATCGCGACTATCTTAACCCCGCCATCTCGTTGCATCAGGGCGTCACACATCATCATCCCCATCTTGTGATCTCGTTGTATCAAGGTATACATCTCCTGCCCCACGTCTCATACGCCTCAAGGCCTCTCCGTCCCACGAATAATTCGCATCAGGACCGTGGCCATTTCAACCCCGCGATTTCATCGCATCAGGGCACCACATAATATCAATTCCACCCTGCGATCTTGTCGCATCAAAGTATTCTCACACCTTTGTCCCGCGAATAGTTCGCATCAGGACCGTGGCCATCTCAACCCCGCGATCTCGTCGCATCAGGCGCTACGCAACATTAATTCCACCTCGCGATCTTGTTGCATCAAGGTATCCATCTACCGCCTCGCGTCTTGTACGCCTCAGGGCCTCGCCATGTCAGGCTCATGCCACAACCATAACTCATATTATGACTTCTAATTCATTTGCACACATGATACCAAGTGTAAATTCAAGCGAAATTCGAAAACTCCGTGGCATGCCAAGTAAATTAATGATATTCGGACATAGCAAACAACTCATGCATAAACAATATCATGCACAATCATCCTATAACATCTTAGGATATAATGAAAGTTTTCCCATTGGGCAAAATTCTCATAATTCAATCCAATTGAACCTCGACTCACCCAATCGAGTCCGATCTCCCTAGCATAAGGTTAGGAATTTCTTTACCTTGGGTTTAATCACGCAAATTACTCCTCTTAAGCCCTCTAGGTTTCGGCCCCCAATGTCCCAAAACCAAACTCGTCGCGTAACCTAGTAAAATTCAATCAATTCGTCAATTTCCATACCCAATTTCTCAATCCATCAATCCCAATCATCCATAACATACCCCTCATCATCTTAACATGCTTTGAACATCAATTTGTGACTCAAATCTCCCATCATCAGCCCCCTCACAGAATCGGTTGCCCGACACCGAACCGATTCTCCTCGGTTCCGTGTAAGCCGGTGCCAACCGGTCCTAAATCTACTCCAATACTCACATTTAAATGCTATCCTACGTCATTACATGTCTATTTAAGGGTTTAAGGGTCTCACCGAAGATTTGAAGTCGATTGGTCACCAAAATCCCGTTAAACGTCGCCGGTTCTTCCCAAGTTAGAATCCGGCAGTTTCTGTCCATGATTCACAAGATCGATTCGAGGTCAAAACTTCTTCAAATCACTCTCAAATTTTTACCACATATTCATCTACATGTCTACTAGTCTCCACAAGATTTGAGCCCAAAAATCCAAGAATTCAACCTTCAAATGGGTCAAAAATCGGACCTACCTCTGGTTGGATCAGTTTTCGTCGACTTTCGGGAAAACGCTTGTTCGGAACTCCTCGGTGCTCCAAATGTCGTGATTCCACTTCGAGGAGGTCGGCAAGACATGGGGCTAGGTTGATGTGGTCGGCTGGTAGCTAGATGGTGGCCAGAAGTGGTCGTCATGGTCGGCAAAGCGGAGCCCAAAATCTGGTCGGGCGGCGACAGAACAACAAGAGGAAGAAGAAGAAGTGTTTGGTGGTTGAGGCGGGTGTTATGGCCAAAATTGGAGTGAGAAGGGAGAGAGAGGAGAGAAAGAATTTTATTATATCCAATTGCTTGGTCAAAGTGTTGATTGTTAGGTGACCAAAAGTTGATATGACCATACTACTCCATCTCTTGACACTTGGCATTAGTTTTTTCCAATGAGATCCAATGGCTCTCCTTTGCTCTTCTTTTTCGGCAGCCATGGGAGGATTAAAAGACCAATTTGCTCTTCTTCAATTACATGGGCAATGTTCTAAGCTTGAGGGGCAAAAGAGTCATTTCACCCCGACGTTCAGAACGTCATTTTTCTTAATCCAATAATCTCCGATAGGGCGATGGCCAATCCAATAACAAGGTTGAAATTCTTGATTGTCCATTTTCAATTGTCAGGACTCATTTCTGATGGCTTTCTCTGCCAGACGTGGTTCTAGTCTATCTTGAACCGACGGGCGGCTTTTGCAGACATTAAGCGTATTGACCCCGTGATTCATATCACGTTTAGGGCTCGTCAATTCATGTCGGCTTTGGTTGTCATGTAATTGTGAGGGTCTATCACTAGTTTCCTCGACAATCCTTATGGCTAAAGCGCCGTTTCCTATCCGAGTTCTCTAGGTCCACATGCCTCGTCTCGCGTTAGCCTTTTCCTTTTGGTCAGTCTACTCGAATTGATCAGATTTGAGCGGAATACGATTGAAATACATCTCTAGATATACACTTCTCACTAATGAGCCTGAAATTGACTGGAAATCAGAATGTCACAACTCTTCCCCCTTAAAGAAATTTCATCCTCGAAATTCGTAACCTTCCAACCCATCCAATCCTCTGGGGTATTGGCGCCTCGTCGCACCCCCACTCTTTTGGATAATCCTTTTCTTGGCTTAACGATCTTGCTCGTCCTTTCCACCCAAAAACTATCTTTCCTCTGGAACTTATCTCCTTCAGTCCTCAATCCTATGTGCTTCTCTCCATTCTCTTTTGGTATTCATATCATTTGTTAGCAGCTCATCCTCGAGTGTCACCTTATATCTTTCATATGTCCATAACCATTATTACCAAGCCCTTGCCAGAATGCATTCTTAATATCCACACCCTTCGGCGTATTACTCCTTTCGAGCTTCCTTTCACGCCAACAGAGATTCCAAGGCTTTATCAATTTGTCCTTCAATACTAAAATCGAGTTATGGCCCCCTTAACTCCTTAAACATTTACATGGTTACTTCCGTAGCAATCCATTCTTGGCTCCATCCAAAAATTCCCTTGGATCAGAGTGGTCTTTTAGCTTTCGTCGTTATGTCCTTTCCTTCTATCGACACGTCTAGTGCTTGACTACAAGACAGGCAAACTTCAACTTTCAATCTTATCACCAATATATATATGTGCATCTTGGCACATTTTTGTGCCATCCCTAGGAAACACCATAATTCTCCCTTCGAATTTGAATGAGGTTATCTCCTTTTGTTTCCTTTCGATACCGAACTCGTACTTCTATCCATAGTCCTCACGAGTTCCATCCATCTCTATAATCTGTCCAGTATCGGTGTTTAATCATGGTAGCACCTCAATTTCCTTCTAGCCATCAGGCTTGGTGTTTCCAGTAGCCATCACGCTAGTCCATTAGCGAACTTCCAATTTAGAAGTTGAATCTCTTAGTTCTTGAGGGAAAATCCATCCTTCCATCGCCAATTACCCAATGCTCAACTCTCAATTGTAAGCATTCGTTAAATCATTCACCCTTCCTTAGTGATACGATTATCACTGTAACAACGTTTGGGTGGTCTCCTCGTTCCACGTGCCTCGCCTTCAATTCCTTTAAGCAATCCATACCCTCAATCTCTGTTAGTTCACATAACTTCGAGATCCTTCCTTGCACAAGTAATGCTCCTATATTCACAAACAATTCTATACATCTGCATTGCCTCTTATTTAATTCCCCTGGGACATTGTTACTTTATACTCTGGTGGTAGGTATAACCTTGAAACATTCTTTCACTCACACAACTTTCCCTAGCTTCATCGCGAGGACACTCGTAACCCATTCCAATCACGCCCTAAGCATTCCAACTCTTATGGCCTTACCATCATGACGCATAAGCAACATCCATTTCAAATCGCCTTGCTATATCTTCAATTTTCATTCTGCGTCGTGCCGCTACAACCTTCATAAGCTTTCTAGTTTTCGACACGATATGCCATTTACCGCATAGCCATCAGCTTAACTTGAGTCCTTGAAAATTCTTTTCACGTTCATTCACCCATTCGTGTCACATCTCGTCCTTAATCCATTTTACCATTGGAACAGTTCTTGTGGGGAATCTTTCAACGGTCCGTCTTTTGCAATTCATCAATCCCAAGAAACTTGCACTTTCCGCAACTCACATCAACTATAGTCGATTCGTTACTTATTCCAATCCTCAAAGGCTCCCCAAGGATTCCCTTTTTCAAAACTTTCACGACTGAGGAATCTCATCTCATTAGGTCCACGACTCTCGCTCTTCACATTCGTCATATATCGAGCATCTCCTTAAATTCCATAAGATACTTTCGAAGGTCATTCATGTTTCTCATGACTCCTTAAATGAGTCCAATCATCGTTGCTCAAGACGGTAACAATCCACCCAATCATTCCTTGGACACTCAATTCAACCGATATAAACTTCTTTCTACTATTCCTCATACTTTTCACTTGAGAGCTCAGATCTTGGCTCTCTGTCGTCATGGGTCTCTTCTAGGACCGCACGATATTTTGTTTACTCTTGTCACTCTTTCACGAAAAGCATTAGTGCTTCAGCCTTTGAGTTCCATACTCACTAAAGCAACCTTATCCCAATTCCGTTCGTTCCACTAAGCGTCAACATCATCCTGGAATTCAACATTGATTACAAAACGATCTCTCAGATTTCACTTCCAGAAGTTATTCGAGTTCTACGTCCTCTTTCTCGGTACAGACGTTCATTCATCATATTCCATAGGACAGCGACCTTGGAGTCTACGCCTACGGCGATACCTTTACTTCAGGACTCAAATGCCACCATGCTTTCACATTCTCCTTCCCACAACTCAGTCACCTCAAATGACAATATTTGTTCGTCCTTGGGTCTCATACATTCCCATGCCGAATGGCTGCTTCGATTACCTTAAATCACTTTGCAAGCATTCTGTAAGCGATCTTTTCATTTGCTACATCATCCAATGGAATCATAACCAGTCAGGACTATCAAGTCCGTTCACTTTTCTTTTCGTCAACGACCATTTCATGGTCTAATCGCCCTTTAAGAACAATGTCTATTCTTTAGGGAACAACAACTCATGATTTCCTTGCTCATAGTTCCAATTCAATCGACCGATCCCAGGAAATCATTAACTTCAGGCAATCCAGCATGTCGATTTTTCTTCGACCTCGTTCATAACAGAAAAGACTTACTATCCATTTTCCACCATGTGTCTTACGCTCAGGTAATCAGCCATTTCCCATAGGCACGCTCCATACTCATAATGAACATCTCTTTGCTCATATTCCATGAGCAGGAGTTCTTTTATTCATAGGTCTTTCAATCATTCTCCTCTTTAGCTGAGTCTTGTTACCATTTCTCAAAATCAGGAATAATAATTAGCTATATGGTTCTTAAGTTCCAACCTACTCAGGGACTTCTCATCTTATTCAAGGGTCTTTGACCGCTTTTACCATATGCTTACGCAACCTCGAGAACTCTGTCTCACACCAGTCGATCATCCTATGATCCTTCCAAAAGTATTAGAATCTAAACAACATTTGCTCTCAAGCAACCCCAGGATGATACTTTCCCTTGAACAACTCAACAGTGGTAGTCTAGGCAGATTTCATGCCTTCGAGGAAATCCTTCCTCTAGTGATCTTTCACCAATCCTCAATAGCCTCTTAGGGCTAGTACTGCCAAGGTCACTTTCTTTCTTCAGTGTACCCGAAACCTCCAAGGTTTTCTTACCAAGATCCTCAATTTAGAGGGAGACAATTTCAAACCTCATCCCTCCTTCAAACTTGGTCAATCTCATTCTTATCTACAGCTTCACAAGCTTTTCAAAACTCTCATGGTTCTTCCCACATATTCACCTTTCTCGTGAATGAAATAATTCAGAGTCACCTTTCTCGTGACTTCTATCACTTAACCCCTCAGCACTAGTCGTCTCAGCGACTTGGGTAACAATGGCAGCCCATTTTTTAGTTTGCCTACCCATATAAATTTCTCATTTCTATTCAAGGTTCTCGCGACCCACTCAACTCTTGGGTCTTATGTGGTTCATAAATTCGAGTCAATTGCTCTGCTGGTTTTCACATTCTGATTACTCATCTTTACTCAGTTCTCATGATCCATCTTAGTCCTTGGATCTTTTCGTATCTCACATACACAAGCCAAGTGCTACTCTAGCGACCATACTTTGGTCCTTCAATCTTATTAGATTCTCATGTCACTTGCACCATTATGATTCCCTCCAAGAATCCATGACTTATGTCATCTACTCAAGTCTTGCAGTCTTAGGCTGTTCATCTCATTATCTTTCATTATCAACCCTTCAATGGTTCCCAAACAACTCTCAACTAGTTGTTCATTACCTAAAAATTTCATTTTCTCATCAGTCAGTGACTATTCAACTGGCCAGCCTCAACAAGGCAACTACCAATCAAGCGCTCCAGACAGCGATCCACTGAATCAAAGGCTCATACTTTAGGCTTAAAGGCATCCGCCACTCTAGCATAGTCACAACAGACTATCTCATTTCAACATGCCTCGGTTCAACGGGTATAAAACCCTTACGTCATCTAACCTCCCAATCATACCTTGGCCAAGCCAATCACATGGGGCTAATCATGAAACATGCCTAACAGGCCCATCACAACCATCACTTTTCTTTTTTCAAGGGCATCCACTGCCAAGCATAAAGCTTTTAACCATGCCAATCACAAGCATCTTTACACATGTCATGCCACTTTCGATCATCCTCGATGAGAATCAATCCAGTGTCGCACATCCTTTATCCACAATCGGATTCAACCTATACCTAAGCTTCTCCTTTCAAGTTATGACTTGGGTCATTCCTACCTCTTGCCATCTTAGAAGCCTGCTAGGAGTCGCTCCTTGTCCGGACCTCTCTATCCCGGTGATCACTCCCTGCCCTCATCAGACCTGGCCATTGCAGGTTGTCCCAAGTTATACATTTACAGAGAAAGCCCCACTCCACATGTCCCCAACCATGTTTCATTACAGTTTATAGGTACCCATCAACTTGTCCCATACCAAGTGACGGTTTATTAAGTCTAATAGAGATAAGTCACTACATGCACCCTCATCAACTTTCGTTTCAAGCCATAAACATAAGCACAGCATGACTGTCCTCATCATTTGTCTTGTCAAAACCGCCTTTAGATCAATTCCTATCCATTCAAGAGTTCTAATTCCACCAATGATCGTCATATCTCACAGATCAATTGCCTATATTCCATTATAATCTCAAGCCCAGTCAACATTCAAATCAAATCCCTATGCATCCGATCACAACTGATCTTCAATTCAAGTACTCCTTGCATTTATCTCAATTCATATCATCCAATGTTGTCAATAACAATCGATAACTAAAACCATCAAGATATCACGTAGTTCAAGCCTGAATCCTCCAATACTAGTTGTCTCTTTATAACTCGTACTCCTCGAGTTGGGGTCATTGACAAATTAAGATCATAATCATACACCTCAATTGACCCTTCATTCATAAGCAATTCTCTACTATCCTCAAACACAATTACTACCTCAAAATCCATGCTTATGACTCTTCAATCCCAACTTGCTTCCACTTAAACCTTGATCACCACATAACTCAAAGTCATCCATTAAAGTCAACTCTAGGACCATTAGACTACCCCACAAGTTCAAGCCTACCATTCTCGAGACTCGACAATCCATGTCTACTCCTATAGACCTCAATATCTAATTGTCCTCATGTCATCACTCCTTATCACTCCAAGTCTCAATCACATTGGATCGAGCTGACCTCGCTCTGATACCACTTCGAACGGGAATGTCATGCCTCGAACCCGGCGAGTACGCGTACATCCCACCAAGCCGTTCCTTTATGAAGCTCTAGGATCCAACGCCAATAACTTACAACTCTTTACAAAATATGCATGCAAAAGCGATGCCAACTCAAATCATACAAATACAACACTTTCGATGACTTAGGACAGATACATCAAGATTACATTAACTAATTCATATAAGTTCAATTCCTATCCTACCAATCAGAAGGAACAATCCTTATATTCACAAAAGGCAAATCCATTCAAGATGCATTTGGACAACTATCTTTTCTCCAAATGCCAATCCTTGGCAAGCCACGCTTCCTTTACTTGGAACCTGAAAAATTTAAGCTCCCACTGGGGTGAGATATAAATCTCAGTAAGGTGGGTCCTAACTCTAGGTTAGGCCGACTATCCACTCAGACAGTCATATATCCAATGATTCAAACTCATAATCATACAGGTATATCAAGCCCAATCAATAAAATAGCTATATACAGATGACAAGCGAGCAACGACGACCTCATGTCATGCTCAAATGATCATGTACACTAGTCCTGCCACTTCACAGCATACACAATCTCCGCCTGTCTCAGTCTCTCGCCCGCGACCTCGTCTCATCAGGCTCAGTCCGCGTAAACGCATCAGACCGTCATCGAAAATCCGCGTAAACGCATCAGGTTTCGATAAATCTCCAAGCCAATATCCTCATCTCATAACTCCGTCCTGCGAATGGTTCGCATCAGGACCGTGGCTATCTCAATCCTGCCATCTCGTCGCATCAGGGCGCCACACATCATCATCCCCACCCCGCGATCTCGTCGCATAAGGGTATACATCTCCTGCCCCGCGTCTCATATGCCTCAGGGTCTCTCCGTCCCGTGATTAATTTGCATCAGGACCGTGGCCATCTCAACCTCGTGATTTTATCGCATCATGGCGCTACATAATATCAATTCCACCCCGCGATCTTGTCGCATTAGAGTATTCTCACACCTTCGTCTCGTGAATAGTTCGCATCAGGACCGTGGTCATCTCAACCCCGCGATCTTGTCGCATTAGGGCGCCATGCAATATTAATTCCACCCCACGATCTTGTCGCATCAGGATATCCATCTACCGCCTCGCGTTTCGTACGCCTCAGGGCCTCGCCATGTCAGGTTTATGCCACAACCATAACTCATACTATGACTTCTAATTCATTTGCACACACGATACCAAGTGCAAATTCAAGCGAAATTCGAAAACTCCGTGGCATGCCAAGCAAATCAATGATATCCGGACATGGCAAACAACTCAGACATAAATAATATCACACACAATCATCCTATAACATCTTAGGATATAATGAAAGCTACCCCCTTGGGCAAAATTCTCATAATTCAATCCAATTGAACCTCGACTCGCCCAATCGAGTCCGATCTCCCTAGCATAAGGTTAGGAATTCCCTTACCTTGGGTTTAATTATGCAAATTACTCCTCTTGAGCCCTCTAGGTTTCGGCCCCCAATGTCCCAAAATCGAACTTGTCGCGCAACCTAGTAAAATTCAATCAATCCGTCAATTTCCATACCCAATTCCTCAATCCATCAATCCCAATCATCCATAACATACCTCTCATCATCTTAACATGCTTTGAACATCAATTTATGACTCAAATCTCCCATCATCAGCCCCCTCACAAAATCGATTGCCTGGCATCGAATCGGTTCTCCTCGATTCCGTGCAAGCCGGTGCCAACCGGTCTTAAATCTACTCCAATCCTCACATTTAAATGCTATCCTACGCCATTACATGTCTATTTAATGGTTTAGGGGTCTCACCGAAGATGAAGTCGATTGGTCGCTGGAATCCCGTTAAACGTCGCCGGTTCTTCCCAAGTTAGAATCCGGCAGTTTCTGTCCATTATTCATAGGACCGATTCGAGGTCAAAAATTATTCAAATCACTCTCAACTTTTTGCCACAGATTCATCTACATGTCTACTAAGTCTCCACAAAATTTGAGCCCAAAAATCTAAGAATTCGACCTTCAAATGGATCAAAAATCGGACTTACCTCTGGTTGGATTAATTTTCGTTGGCTTTCGGGAAAACTCTTGCTCGGAACTTCTCGGTGCTCCAAATGCTGTGATTCCACTTTGAGGAGGTCGGCAAGACATGGGGCTAGGTTGGTGTGGTTGGCCGGTGGCTGGATGTGGCCGGAAGTGGCTGTCGTGGCCGGCGAAGGGGAGCCCAGAATCTGATCGGGCGGCGACAGAACAGCAAGAGGAGGAAGAAGAAGTGTTCGGTGGTTGAGGGGGGGTGTTATGGCAAAAAATAGAGTGAGAGAGAGAGCGGAGAGAGAGAATTTTTTATATCGAATTGCTTGGTCAAAGGGTTGATTGTTAGGTGAGCTAAAAGTTGATATGACCATACTCCTCCATCTCTTGACACTTGGCACTAGTCTTTTCCAATGAGATCCAACGGCTCTCCTTTGCTCTTCTTTTTCGGCAGTCATGGGAGGATTAAAAGATCAATTTTTCCTTCTTCAATTACATGGGCAATGTTCTAAGCTTGAGGGGCAAAAGGGTCATTTCACCCCTAACGTTCAGAACGTCGTTTTTCTCAATCCAATAATCTCCGATAGGGTGACGGCCAATCCAATTGTAAAGTTGAAATTCTTGATTCTCCATTTTTAATTTTCAGGACTCATTTCTGATGGCTTTCTCTGCTAGACGTGGTTTCAGTCTATCCCGAACCGACGGACGAATTTTGTAGACATTACGCCTATCGACCCCGTGATTCATATCACATTTAGGGCTCGTCAATTCATGACGGCTTTGGTTGGCATGTAATTGTGAGGGTCTATCACTAGTTTCCTCGACAATCCTTATGGCCAAAGCGCCGTTTCCTATCCGAGTTCCTTGGGTCCATGTACCTCGTTTCGCGTTAGCCTTTTCCTTTGGTCAGTCTACTCGAATTGATCAGATTTGAGCAGAATACGACTGAAATACATCTCTAGATATACACTTCTCATTAATGAGCTCGAAATTGATAGGAAATCAGAATGTCATAGTACATCATAGAAGGACATAGATGACTTGAATGTATGACAATGCTCGTGCCTTGATTGATTGTCACATTTGAATGCCGAATTTAATTGTCTTGCATGCTATTAATGTGTTGCTCATTACTTGAGTTTGCAATTGATTGTGTGCTATGAACTAAAATGAGCATTTGGCATGTTTGAGAAGTTATCCTGATACGTTGAGACGCGGGGTTGTGTGACTGGATACCCTGAGGCACTGAGGCGCGGGGTTTGAATTGAATGGCACCCTGAGGCGTATGAGACGCGGGATTGTGTGGATGAACGCCATGAGGCACTGAGGCATGAGGTTTGAATTGAATGGCACCCTGAGACATATGAGACGCGGGGTTGAAATGGTCAATGTCCTAATGCGTTGAACGCGAGACGGAGTTGAGGTGTGTCGACAGGCTTGGAGTGAAATTGAAAACCTGATGCGTTTACGCGGGTTTGTCAATGAGACGGTTCGATGCGTTTACGTGGACCGAGCCTGAGGCGTTCTAAACGTGAGCATGAAAGTGAGGCAGACTGGAAGGGTGGAAGTTGTGATTTGACGTGGCAACGTCTGTTTGATCCTAATGATGTGAAATGATGCCATGACTGCATGCTTGACATCCGTATGTTGTTTATTGACAATTGAATGCCTTATGTGATTACTTGTACAAATTGTTTGTGATTGCATTTGCTTGAGTGGACGGTTAGTCTAATCTAGGGTTAGGACCTACCTTATTGAGTTTATATCTCACCCCGTCGAGAGATTAACTTTTTCAAGTCCTAGGCGATGGAAATCTGAGTTTGTCAATGATCGGTGTTTGAAGAAGTAATTATATGAAATGGATTTATACTTTTTTTACTTTAATGATTTCATGTTACCTTGAAGTTAGAGTTGTATCCTCTGAACCTGTAGTCGGCGTTTATAAGAAGACATTCCCTATATCCTGAGTCATCTTAAGATTGAACTGAATGGAGAAGTTTTATCGCTTTCGTATGTTTATATTATTTAGAAGTTTTTAAATGGTTGGCCGACGGATCCTGGGTACCACCGAGACAAGATGGTTCTGGTGGGATTTTGCGTGCCTAACGGGTTCGGGATGTGACATCCCCGTTTAAGTGGTATCAGAGTAAGGTTAGCTCGATCCAATATAATTGGGACTTGGAGTGATAACGAGCGATGACTTGAGGACAATTAGGTAGTGAGACCTTGAGGGATAAGCATGGATTGCTGAATCTTGAGGACTATAGGTTTGAATTTGTGTAGTATTCTAATAGTCTTAGTGCCGATTTAAGGGATGACCTTGAGTGATTTATGAATAAGGCTCGCAAGAAGTGAATAGAAATTGAGGAGTCATAAGCTTGGATTTGCTAGAGAATAAATTATGAATGAAGGGTCAATTGAAGTGTATGATTGTGATCTTAGTTTATCAATGACCCCACTTGAGGAGTACAAGTTATAAAGAGGCGACTGATATTAGTTGATTCAGGCTTGAATTGCGTGATATCTTGATGGTTTATCTATCAATTGCTATTGTCAGCCTTGGATGAAATGAGGTGAGGTGTACACAAGAAATATTAGATTAAAGACCAGTTGTGATTGAATGCATATGGATTTGACTTGAATAATGACTAAACTTGGGATTTATAGTTGAACATAGACAATTAATCCATGAGATGTGATGGTCATTGATGAAAGTAGAAATCTTCAATGGATAAGAATGGATCTGGAGATGATTATGGTATGATGAATGGTGAGGACAATCAGGACGCGCATGTGTTTGTGGCATTAAAATAAAAGTCGAGGAAGGTGTGCGCATGAGCTTATCATTATTGGACTTAATAAACTGTCGCTTGGTATGGGACAAGTTGATAGGATTCCTATAAACCGTCATGAAGCATGGTATGAGACGTGTGGAACGAGGCTTTCTCCGTAGATGTATGACTTGAGACAACCTGCAACTGCCAGGTCTGATGAGGGCAGGGAGTAATCGCCGGGACAGAGAGGTCCGGACAAGGAGCGGCTCCTGGTAGGCTTCTAAGATGGCAAGAGGCAGGAATGACCCAAGTCATAACTTGAAAGGGGAAGTCTAGGTATCAGGTTGAGTCCAATTGTGGTTAAGAGATGTATGGCACGAGATTGATCCTCGAAGAAGATGTTCAAAAGTGGCATGACATGTGAAATGATGCCTGTGATTGGCATAATTTAAAGCTTTGTGCTTAACGATAGATGCCGTTTAAAAGGAAAATTGATGTTTATGATTGACCTGTTAGGCATGTTTTGTAATTGGCATCATGTGATTGGCTTGGCCAAGGTCTAACTGAGAGAGTAGACGTTATATGGGGTTTATATCCATTGAACTGATGTCTGTTGAGAATGAGATAGCCTGTCGTGTTTATGATAGAGTGGCAAATGCTATATGCTTATGGTATGAGCGATTGATTTATAGAAGTAACGCTTTGAGTATTTGCTAGGTATTGACCTAGTTGAGTTTTGGCCTAGTTGAGACTTGCCTAATAATTGACTGAAGATTGAGAAGTTGCCTTGTTGAGGCTAGCCTGTTGAATAGTTATTGACCGATGATAATCTGAAATCTTTGGGTAATGGACAACTAGTTGAGAGTTGTTTGGGAACCATTGTAAGGTTGATAATGATGAATGATGAGATGAGCAGCCTGAGACTGATAAACTTGAGTAGATGACTTAAGTTCTTGATTCTTGGAGGGAATCATAGTGGTTCAAGTGACATGAGAACCTAATAAGGTTGAACGACCAAGGTATGGTCGTAGAAAAGCATTGGGCTCGAGTATACATGGTATGGAAGATCCGAAAACTGATATGGATCATGAGAATTGAGTAAAGATGGACGATTGGAGTATGAGTACCAAAAGAGAATATGGCTCGATGTGTTAATCGTACAAGACCTAAGAGTTGAAGGGGTCATGAGAACTTTGAATGGAAATGAGAAAGTGGATAGGTAGACAGACTCGATAAGGAGTTGTCATTATACCCAAGTTGCTGAGACGATTGAAGCTAGTGCCGAAGAGTTAAATGATAGAAGTCACGAGAGAGGTGACTCCGAGTTAATCCTTTCTAAATTGAATGCGTGGGAAGAACCACGAGAGTTTTGAAAAGCTTGTGAAGCCATGTATAAGGTTGAGATTGACCAAGTTTGAAAGAGGGAGGAGATTTGAAGTTGTCTCCCTCTGGATTGAGGATCTTGGTAAGGAAACCTTAGAGGTTTTGGATACACTAAGGAAAGAAAGTAACCCTAGCAAATTGTACTCTTAAGAGGCTGTTAGTAATTAGTGAAAGGTCACCAGAGGAAGGGTTTCCTCAAGGGCATGATATTTGCCTGGACTACCCTGTTGAGTTGTTCGATGAAAAATATCCTCTTGGGATTGCTCGAGAGCATAGGTTGTTTGGATCCGAATAATCTTGAAAGGATCCAAGGACGATCGACCGGTGTGAGACAAAGTTCTCAAGGTCGTTTAAGCATATGGTAAAGGTGGTCAAGGACCCTTTAAATGAGACGTGAAGTCTCTAAGTGGATTAGGATTTGAAGGCCTTATGCTAATTGCTATTTCTGAATCTGATGAACCGCAATGGACATCAAGGAAAGAAGTAGATGATCGGGAAAGGAATAAGTAAGAGAATTTCTGTTCATGGATTGTGAGAAAAGAGAACTTCACTTATGGAACATAGAATGTGCCTGTAAGTAAATGTCGTTACTATGACATAAGGTTTATGGTGATTAATCTTTTATTGTCGTGAGGAATAATAAGGAGACTGATGCGTCAGTTTGTTAGACTTTGTGGATTTTATGAGATTGATTGAGGTTGAATCAAAATCACAAAAAGTGGCATTGCGAGTTATCACCCCTAGAGAATATGGCGTTGTCCTTAAGGACGATTGGATCATGACATGATCATTGATGGAAAGAAAGGTGAATGGACTTGATGGTCCTAGTTACTTGCGATTTTAATGAATGAGTGAATGAACAAAAAGGATGCTTAGATTGTAATCGCAAGGCAACTTGAGGAAGTCAAAGTGAATATCTAAAATATGAATTTGTGGAGACCAAGGAAGAATGAAACTTGTCACTTGAAGTGGCTGAACTATTGGAAGGAGAATGTTAAAGTGTAGTAGCATTAGAATCCGGAAGTAAAGGAACTGCTGTTGGCAAGACTCCAAGACGGATGTCCTATAGGATAAGAAAGACAAGGTGGATTCAAAGTAAAAGAATGCCACTGAAGTGTATGGTTTCCTTTATAGGGTAAGAGATCCTAGTGTAGAAGGAAGAAAAAAAAATGCCAATTGTCTTAGTGCTAAAATGAAACGTCTGGACTATCAAGGAGGTCGCAAGCTTGAATGGATTTTTTTTTAAAATCAAGTCTGAGAAGCTATCCTGTGAACAATGTTGAATTCCAAGATGATGTCGATGTTGAGTTAAAACGACGAAATTGACATAAGGTCGCATTAACTGGTTGTGAAACCAAAAGGTCAAGGTACTAATGCTTTCTGAGAAAGGAGTGACAAAAATGAGCGGAATATTGTGTAGTTCAAGTAGGGACTCATGAGAGTAGAGGGCTAACGTTTGAGCTCTTAAGTGAAAAGTATGAAGAACAGTTTGAAGATTCGACACCCAGTAGGAAGAAATTGACAAAAGTCAGATTGAGTATCCAAGGAATAATTGGATTGATTGCTACCGTCTTTAGAGACGATGAATAGACTCATTTAAGGAGTCAGAAGAAACATGAATAACTTTCGAGAATATCCTACGGACTCTAAGGAGATGTTCGTTGTGTGCTGCTAATTGTGAAGAGCATGAGTTGTGGGCCTGATGAGATAAGATTCCTCAATAGTGAAATTTCTGGGAAATGAAATCCCCGTGGAGCCCTTGAGGAATAGACTAAGGGATGAATCGACTAAGATTGATGTGAGTAGCGGAAATTGAAAGTTTCCTGGAATTGGTGAATTGTTATGGATGGATCGGGGGAAGATTTTCCACAATAACAATTCCATGGATATATGAATACGAAAAGAGTTTTCGAGGACTTGAGTCAAGTTGATGACTACGTCGACAATAGTGTTCCTATTTGAAATTAAAAAGGGATCGAGTGAATCATAATGACGTGACGCAGAAAGAAAATTTGAGGTGTAGCAAGGTAAACTGAAGTAGGCTATGCGATACGTCGCGATAGTAAGGTCTTATGAGTTGGCACACCTAATACATGATTGGAGTAGGCTTGTAAATGTATCTGCAATGAAGTTGGGGGAAACACGACTTGAGTGAAGAAAGGTTTTGAGTTTATGAAGGCCAAAAGAATATGAAGTATTTACTTGCCCTAGAGAATTGAATGAGAAGCAACATCGATGAAGTTGCGTAGGGACTACAAATAAGAGCGATTGGGAGAAAACCCAGAATTTTGAGTATCTGGAGGAGAAACATTGAAATTAAGGATGGAAACCATGGAGTTTCATAGACAAGGAAATGTACTAATGAAGGAAAGCATAACCATTGCAAGCTGGCGGATTAATTGATCATTTGAGAATCTCGAATATAATCGAGGAAAATTTATTAAAGACTCAATTATGAGTTTACCTGAGAAGTCAAGAAGGTTATGGTTTGATTTGGACAATCGAGGGTAAGCTAATGAAATTTGTGCATCCTCGACGATACGAATAACGTTTGAATTGGATGATTATGCCAAATGATAGAGGCACCAAGGAGTGCGTTTTCGTGATGATTTAGTAATGATCGTGATGGGAAAAGAACCCGAATTTAAGACGACGTTTTGCAAAAGTCATCCAACGGGGAATTTCAAAAGCAAGGTTGTAGTGTGATGTACGTATTATCTTCGGACCAATTGGTAGATTGAAAGACAGATTTGAATGCTCGAAGGTGTAACACCGACATATATTAAGAGAATAGAGAAAAGCAAGTATAGGTTGATGACTGAGGGAAGCAAATTGAGGAAGAAGATAACTTTTGTCGGAGAAAACAAGTGGGAATGTCAAGTAATGGGAGGAACTACTTTGGAGAATGAGGATGTCGGGAGGCGTTAGTACCTCATGAGATTGGATAATTGGAAAATGATAAATTTCGGGGCCAAAATTTTTGTAAGGGGGAAGAATTGTGACATTCTGATTTCCCTGTCATTTCGAACTTATTAATGAGAGATGTATCTAACGATGTATTTCAGTTGTATCTCGCTCGGTTCTGATCAATCTCGAGTTGACTGACCAAAAGGGAAAGGCTAACGCGAGACAAGGTACGTGGACCTAGGGAACTCAAATAGGAAATGACGCTTTGACCATAAGGATTGTCGAGGGGACATTTAGAGCCATAAAAGGCTAATCTAAGAACGATTAAGGAATGCATTGCTAGCGTTATACGATTGGAGCGCAGGTGATGCCGCTTAATCAATGTATAATTTGCAAAATTTCCTAAATCGAATAGTGACAATCGAGACCGTCGGAACTAGTGATAGACCCTCACAATTACATGACAACCAAAGTCGCCATGAATTGACGAGCTCTAATTGTAATATGAATCATAGGGTCGATACACGTAACTTCTGCAAAAGCTACCTGTCAGTTCGAGATAGGCTGGAACCACGTCTGATAGAGAATTGATTCAGAAGCAAGTCTTGGAATTTGAAAATAGAGAATCAAGAATTCCAACATTATAATTGGATTGGCCGTCGCCATATCGAAGAAAATTGAAATGAGAAAAATGACGTTCCGGACGTCGGGGATAAAATTACCATTTTGCTTCTCAAGCCTTAGCTTTGCCTTAATAATTATACAAGGGCATTTTGATCATTGAAGCCCTTTATAGCTGTCGAAAATTTGAAGAAATGAGAGCCATTGGATGAGCAAATGATTGACATATGGATAAGTGTCAAAGGATTAAGCCATGAGGTGATGGAAACACTTTTTACCTATCATTCTTCATGTTGACCATTTGGTATGTAGAAGAAGATCACTTTCTCTCTCTCCTCTCTCATTTTGGTCGGCCATCTCTTTCTCTCTTGCCATTTTCTCTCAAAACTCTCTCTCTCTCTCTCTCACTCGTTCACTCGGCTTAGCCGCTCAGTTCCGATCATGGCCACTGTTTTGGCCATAACTTTTTCGTCTGTCATCGGATTACGGCGTACCACCTACCATTAGAAAGATTATTGTCTTGCCATTCCAATAAGGTATTATGGGTCCAAATCCACTCAGCCGTTTGTCCCGTAGAGTTGTTTGAAGGAGCAAAAGTCAGGCTGGTCAATTTTGATCGAAAGCTCCCAGCCGACCAGTCTGACCGTCCCACTATTCTGGTCATATCTCTTCGTTCGATACCAAATCGAGATAAAAATATTACCAAATGAAAGCTTATTGTCTTATCTTTCCATGGACATATTATAAGCTCAATTTGACTCGATAGCTCTTCCCGTAGCTCGATTTGAGTGGACAAAGGTCAGGCGAGGTCAGATTCTGATCGATTTTGGGGAAAGACCTGTTCCGGGGTCTTCCGGACTTCAAATATTCGGTGAGGTCTTCTACATTTATAGTATTAAAGTTGGATGAGCTGTGGTAAAAAGTTTGAAGGAATTTGATGGAGTTTTGACCCCAAATGGATCTTGTGTTTGAAGGGAAAAAACTGACCATTGGAGGACTCGAAGGAACTGGCGCCGTTTAAGGACTTTCCGGCATTGCCTTGACTCTAAATTTTCAGTGAGGCTCCCCAACCCTTAGAACTACATTTTAGCAAGTAGATTAGTGATTAAATTGAGGATTTATGATAGTTTAAGGGCTGTTTAGTTGGGGTATACATAGAACTGAAATTGCCCTGTTCTGGTTCTGTGCATATCGGTTCTGTGGGGGCTGTTGGTGGTTGTAATTGAGCTCTAAATTCATCGTTGAGAAGTGTTAGAATGTTAATTGATTGGCCCATGAGGTGTATGGTTAGTGGGGTGGTGATTCCAGCGAGGAAATTAACAATTGGATGAAATTTCCTTAGGTTGCGCGGTTAAGTTGTCCTTGGACTAGTAGGACCGAGCCCTTGAGGTGCTTGGAAGAGGAATTGCATTGCATTAAGCTTGAGGTAAGGGATTCTAAACCTTTGATAGGAGGATTGGACTCGATTGGGTGGTATGAGTATGAATTTGATCGGTTCTTGGGAGATTATACCGTGGTTGTCCAATGTACATCCTGGAAAGACATAGATAACCTGAATGTATGACAATGCTCGTGCCATGATTGATTGTCACATTTGAATGTTGAATTTAATTGTCTCGCATGCCATTAATGTGTTGCTTGTTACTTGAGTTTGCAATTGATTGTGTGCTATGAACTGAAATGAGCATTTGGCATATCTAAGAAGTTGTGATACCCTGATGCGTTGAGACGCGGGGTTGTGTGATTGGATACCCTGAGGCGCTGAGGCGCGGGGTTTAAATTGAATGATACCCTGAGGTGTATGAGACGCGGGGTTGTGTGGGTGAATGCCCTGAGGCGCTGAGGCGCGGGGTTTGAATTGAATGTTATCCTGAGGCGTATGAGACGCGGGGTTGAAATGGCCAATCTCCTGATGCGTTGAAACGCGAGACGGAGTTGAGGTGTGTCGACACATGCCTGGAGTGAAATTGAAAACCTGATGCGTTTACGCGGGTTTGTCAATGAGACGATCTGATGCGTTTACGCGGACCGAACCTGAGACGTTCTAAACGCGGGCATGAAAGTGAGGCAGACTAGAAGGGTGGAAGTTGTGATTTGACATGGCAACGTGTGTTTGATCCTAATGATAAGAAATGATGCCATGACTATATGCTTGACATCCGTATGTTGTTTATTGACAGTTGAATGCCTTATGTGATTACTTTTACAAATTGTTTGTGATTACATTTGCTTGAGTGGACGGTCAGCCTAACTTAGGGTTAGGACCTACCTTATTGAGATTTATATCTCACCCCATCGAAGGATTAACTTTTTCAGATCTCAGGCGATGGAAATCTGAGTTTGTCAATGATCGATGTTTGAAGAAGTAATTATATGAAATGGATTTATACTTTTGTGACTTTAAGAATTTCATGTTACCTTGAAGTTAGAGTTGTATCCTTCGAACCTGTAGTCGGCGTTTATAAGAAGACATTCCCTATATCCTGAGTCATCTCAAGATTGAACTGAATAGAGAAGTTTTATTGCTTCCGTATGTTTGTATCTTTTAGAAGTTTTTAAATGGTTGGGTGATGGAGCCTGGGTACCACCGAGACAAGACGGCCCTGGGATTTTGCGTGCCTGACAAGTTCGGGGCGTGACATTTGAAGTTGGATTGAATGGTTTTATGGCTTGATTTTGTGAGAGGAGCGATGGAATCCAAATCTGCCTAGTTTGAGAGTTAGTATTCCTTGGCCTGTTCTTGATTGAAAATCAAGCGTTTAAAGAGTCTTGCTTAATCGTGAGTGGATTCTTCATTAGTTAATTGATTGCCTTGAGTTGGGAAAGCTCGAAAAATATTTTATCGAAATAAACGTCAAGCTTTGAGATGGTGAAATGGCCGAGACTATTGTCAAGTCTTGAGTCTTGTGAATTGGCTGTGTTCATTAAATTGCCCGAAGCCTTGTTTGAATTGAGTTGATTGATGCATGTGATTGACTGAGAATTCTGTAACGTGAAATATGTTTATCCGATTGTTGGACGTTTGAAAGGAATGTCGTAATTTGGGCAATGAAATGCTGGATTTTACGTGAATTTATCTTCAATTGAAAAACGAGGCATGGGTTTGTTTTAAATGAAAAATTAAGGCTATTTATACAACTGGCTTTTATGAATAAAAGGGCGTGTGGGATCGTCGATGGAAATTATATGTGCACTGGCGTGTGAGATCGCCAATAGCGTGTATGATCACCAGGGGAAAAAATTTTAAGTGCACTGGCATATGGGATCGCCGATGACATGTGGGATTGCCGAGAAATTATAATTTGACTAACGTATTGGGAGGGTGTTACTTCCATTTGACCTGACGAGGTCGTGCGGCTAGAAAGTCCCATACTGACATGATTCATCTTGATTGAAAATAGACATTGAGAGTCTTATGGTGACCGAATCATCTCTAAGTCCGGACGCGAGAGTCTCATATGGACCGACGGGTCATATAGAGACCGAATTATCTCGCAACCCCAAAGTGGGCGGCCCAAGATAGGCGGATATGGAAGGAACGTTTTCTGGAAAAATCAAAGAATGATTTTTGAGAAATTGAATTTGCCTCGTGATTTGAAAATGGCCTAAAAAGGGGCATGAGAGAAAAGAATGTGTTTTATGAGAATTCAAGGAATGGTACTTTTGAGAAAAAATTTGAAAGTTGCCTCACGTCCTTTTGAGATGGCGTCGAGTGCTTGTCTTTGATTGAAAACCCAGCCATTGTACGAAGTTTAGATTTGTCATGATTTATGACTGAGTCAGGATGATCTGAAGGTACTGAAATGCCAAGTTTTGATAAGTACCATATTTTACCATGCCAAAGAGTTTTTCCCAAAATACTCGTTTTTGAAAAGTGTTGGGAGGTATTGACAGTCTAGTTTAGGGTTAGGTTTAACTTACTAAGATTATATATCTCATCCTGTCGTGGGAAAACATTTTTCAGGTCCCAGACGAAGGAAACTCGAGCTTGCCATGGATGGGCATTCGATGAAGTCACTTGAGGAATTGGATACTAACCCTTTAAAACCTTAGAGATTGCTTATTGAATTTAGAAATTTAGAATTGTAACCTCTGAAGTGTGATTGACATTAGTGAGAATGTACCCTTTTTATCCCAAGTCATCTTGTGTTGTTTTATTATTATGGAGTTGTCCTCGCTTTCGCATGCATGTTTCATATGGACCTTTAAGTATTGGTCGTTGGTTCCTGGGAGATCATCAAAGATAACGGCGAAGGTGGGATGCTTGCGAGCCCGATGGGCTCGGGGCGTGACACTTGCTATTGCTTTGGTAGATGTAGGTATCTATTATAACTTGTGGTGGCCCTCAATTTTTCATCTGTATCTTGTTTTTGCTTAGTACGGTAGCGTGCAGTCATCTTTAATGCTAAAAATCATGCAAAATAAGGGTAATACTGTTAACTTGCGTAATTCTCCGTTTGTGCGAGTTTTATCTATACGACTCTATCGTGACCCTCCCCTATTCTATCGTAGCATATGGTTGCAAACACTTGGATTTGACAAGATTCAATCCAATTATGTGGCCTATCAGTTCTATTACTTAAGTAAATATATTACGGGAATATTTTATGACATCCAATTGAGCTTCTAGATCATATATCTTAAATTTTGATGAACAGTTGAGATTTGGTAGCTCTAGGATTGTTTCATCACATCCTCTATATAATATCTCTTTTTATAAAGAACAACTATTGCATTCCGCATTCTTACGCTTCAGTTTTCTTCCACAAAATTAATGAGATAAAAAAATACACATCCATCTTAATTGCTATAGAGGAAAGTTGTGAAGATCCACACACATAAGAAGACAACTTCCCTCTCATTAGATCAACAATGGCTTCCTTTGATTCAAATATGTTATATTTATCAATGTTGATCATATGTTCATGTGATTGAAAGATCTTATAGATTTATCGCCTAGTATCATAGCTATGGTTTATTAAATGCATGAGCACAGTTATAATGTTTATTATGATCTTTTGTCTCCTTTTATGATTCATTCATGGTATTTTGTTAATGAAGGAATAAACATATGACGATAATCGATTTTTTTTTTCGAAATCTTATGCAATCATGTATTTTATTCGTTTTGTGTTTGCATTCGATGAGGTTCTTTTTTATTCGGTATTGATGGAAGTGCCTGGAAGTATGTGTTGGGCCTAACAATACAACTTAGAGGGGGGTCAATAGGTTGTTTGAGAACTTTGAAAAATATTTATTGTCACGCTCCGCGCCCCGGGCACGAGTGCATGACTCCCTGCAAGCATAAACTCTCTCGAGGTCTCAGGATGCACATGAGTCGAGAGGCGAACCATATTGATAGCAAGCGGAAGCGATAATAAACAACTCCTCCGTACAATGATAAAAAGGGGACCTGAGTAACGAGAATATCAATAAATACATAAGTTCCCAAATGTTCATACAAGAGCACGACAAACTAGACCTACTGGTCAGTAGGGGATACAGGGTAAGTGTAAAAGAGGGCCATCATCATCTCCAAAAGAAGCGCCATGGAGGTCACCATCAAAATATCAAACCAGAGACAGGAACTCCTAAGTCAAGCTGCTGGAGTCGTTAGTATCTTTGGTATCCTCAGATGGCTCGTACTCTGAGAGTGTCTTAGAGCAAACTTCCACGATGTCCTCGAGTGTCTCGTTAGCTGACGGCTCCACCTGGTCATCCTCGGTGGCCTAAATCTCGATGACCTCGTCAGTCTCCTCCAGGGTCGGGGTCCTCTTAGGTACGTTCCTCGAGCCGGCTACTGACCCCTCGGCCTCCACTGAATCTCGAGCGGGATGACACTAATTAGGGATTACCCCATGGGGCACCTCACTAGGCTTTAGTGGCCCCGTAGAGACATCCCCTACTTTTCTAAATCAAGCCTCGTACCTATGACGCTTCCAACTGCCGCCGCCGCCGTCGACCTAGACTACGGTACATTTCCTCACATACACCGTCTTCTGTCCATCTGGAAACTCATCAAAATACATCGACATCTCTTTCAGGTCACCAAACCTGATTGGCCATATTCTCAAGGTCTAGGATCTAAAAAATAATGTCCCACAACGGGGTGAGATTTACATTTCAGTAAGGTAGGTCCTAACCATAGGTTAGGCTGATCGTACACTCAAGCAAATGCAATCAAGGATAAAATGCACAATAGTCAGATGAAGCATTCAGCAGTCATTGAATAATATGCGGATAAAATGAGTTTCAAGCATGAAATCATGGCACCATACACATCATTAGAATCAAACGCACATAGCCAAGCCAGATTACACCTTACTCCCTTCCACGCCTCCTCATTATCACGCCCGCGTTTAGAATGCCTCAGGCTCGGTCCGCGTAAGTACGTCTCAGACCATTTCATTGACAAACCAGCGTAAACGCATCGAGTTTTCAATTTCACTCCAGGCCTGTGTTTACACATCTCAAACTCCGTCCCGTGTCTCAACGCATCAGGACCATGGCTTTCTCAACCCCGCGTCTCGTACGCCTCAGGGTGTCATTCAATTCAAACCCCACGCCTCAGCGCCTCAGGGCATTCATCCACACTATCCCGTGTCTTATACGTCTCAGGGTGTCACACACTTCTCAGACATGCCATATATTCTTTTTAATTCATAACACATGCTTAATTTCAAACTCATGCAACGAGCAACACATCAATGGTACTCGAGATAATTAAATTCAACATTCAAATGCGATAATCATTCCATGAGACAAGCATTGTCAAGCATACAAGTCTTCTACATCTCTCAAGGACGCATAAAGACAATCTCTTATTAAACTTCTAGGAAATCAATCCAATTCACGCTCAATTCACCCAATTGAGTCCAATCCTCCTAGTCAAGATTTAGAAACTCCTTACCTCAAGCTTAATTCAATAAAAATCTCTTCCCAAGCACTCCAAGGATTCAGTCCAAATAGCCCAAGAACAACTCAACCGCGCAACCTAAGGAAATTCATCCAATCGTCAATTTTTCTTGCTCAATTCGCCAATCCATGGAATATAAACCTTATTGATATGTTCCTTAACATCCTAGCATGTCTTAATAATGAATTTGAGACTCAATTCCAACACCAATAGCCTCCAACAGAATCGGTATGCACAGAACCGAACAGGACATTTTCGGTTTTGTGCATATATCAACCATTCAGCCCTTAAACTAATCTTAATCGTTAATTTATCCGCTAATCTACTTGCTAACATGTAGTTCTAGGGTTTAGGGAGCCTCACTGAAAATTTGAAGCCAAGGCGACGCCGGAAAGTCCTTGAACGGCGCCGGTTCCTCCGGGTCTTTAATCGATCAGTTTTGGTTCTTCAAACACAAGACCTATTTGGAGTCAAAACTCCATCAAATTCCTTCAAACTTTTTACCACAGTTCAGTCTACATGTCTTCTAAATGTCCATAAAATTTGGTCAAAATATTCAAAGGTTTCGGGGTTCTATGAAGCCTAAACCATGGCTTACCTCCAGCTGCGACGGTTTCCGTCGACTTCCAGGAGATTGGCCGGCCGGAGGTCCTTAGGTGGTCAAATGGCTTGCTTCCACTTAGAGAATGTCAGCAAGAGGATGACGAAGGGGTTGGTGGTTGGCTAGGGTCCAAGCGGTCGCTGGAGATGGCGGTCAGAAGTGGCAAACGGCGGCGGCAGAACTGGTTGGCTGGAGCTCTCAACTGGAAGGGAAGAAGAAGAAGAAGAAGAAGAAGAGCAGAATGGAGGGGGTTTCAACCACAAAGAGAGAGAGAGAGAGAGAGAGAGAGAGGTTTATGCACATTTTCAAGAGTCAACTTGCTTGAATGATAGGTTAAAAATGTCCACATCTACATCATTGTCTAATCCTTTGACACTTGTCCATGTGTCAATCAATTTTCATCCATTAGCTCTCAATTTCTTCAATTTTCGGTAGCCTTGGGGTGTGGTTAATGACCAAAATGCCCTTGTCCAATTATAAATGTAAGGTTAAAGCTTGAGGGGCAAAATGGTAATCTTACCCCCGACATCCGGAACATCGTTGTTTCTAATTTCAATTTTCTTCGATAAGGCGACGACCAATCCAATTGTAATGTTGAAATTCTTGATTCTCCATTTTCTAATTTCGAGACTCGTTTCTGAATCATTTTTCTATCAGACATGATTTTCTAATTATTGATTCTCCATTATCTCAAACTGACGAGCGGCTTTTGCAAACGTTACGCGTATCGACCATGTGATTCATATCACAATTAGGGCTCGTCAATTCATAGCGACTTTGGTTATCATATAATTGTGAGGGTCTGTCACTAGTTCCTACAGTCTCAATCATCACTGTTCGATTTAGGAAAATTTTACAAATTATACATTGGTTTAGCGGCATCACCCGTGCTCCAATCGTATAACGCTAGCAATGCATTCCTTAATCGTTCTTAGATCGGCCTTTTATGGTTCTAAATGTCCCCTCGACAATCCTTATGGTCAAAGTGTCATTTCCTATTCGAATTCCCTAGGTTTATGTACCTTGTCTTGTGTTAGCCTTCCCCTTTTGGTCAGTCCACTCAAGATTGGTCAGATCCGAGCGAGATACGACTAAAATACATCATTAGATACTTTCTCATTAATGAGTCTTGAAATGACGGGAAAAATCAGAATACTACATTTATGGAATAAAACAAGTTCATTTAGAAACAATGGGTCAAACATCTGCAGAGATATTGTAAAGATTAGGGACGTAGATATTTGAGCTACTGTAAGAAGAATATGTGCTAAAGTGTATGGATATCATGATGAACAAGAACACACAAAACAATAGGTGATATAAAAAAGATTTGGTGAGCAGATGTTTTATAAAACATTTTCTGAACGTGTGCAAGACTGAGAAAAAAAATCGAGTAAAAAGCAAGCACACATTTGTAGAGAGATTGTAAACATCAAGTCAGCAGATATTTCAAATATGTGAGTTGATTGTGCGCAAGTGTATAAAGATTATGATAAATCAAAGCACACGACAACCATTTGGTCAAATATCAACAAAAACATATTCCATCAAGTCGTGTTGCTGTTTGACAGATGTTGATATTTACGAATGAGAAAGAGGAGGTAGAAGATTTACAAGCAGACATATAGTGGTTCAACTTTATCCTCAAGCCTACATCCACTCTCAAGACTAACAACCATAGCACGGACTGGAATGCACTAGTAAATCGCCTCACAAGTTATAAATGATATGTGTTAATCTTTATCAATAGATCATACTATCTAGGACCAGTTACACTACTCAAGCTTGTACACTTAATTATTGCACAATTACAAGGCAAAAAGATTTCCAAAGAAGATCTTTTGGGAAAGCCCATAAACAGTGAGAGAAACCTCAGTCATAGTAAGTGTGCGTTTTACATTGTACTCACTCTCACTCTCTCTCTCTCTGAGACTCCAATGTTTGACCCAGAAGGTATTTCAATATATAGACATCTTTAATCTTCCCGTTGAAGGGATTAGCAAAGCCCAACTAGCCATTAGAGATCCGTTGGAGCTGCTACATCTACTGTCTCTGACACTGTTCTGAAAAGATCTGCAATATGACACTGCTTCGAAAAGATGTTAGATTACAACGACCATATTCCACCCCCAGACCTAATGTCGACAAAAAAAATTGTCTCACCTGATCTTTTAGGTCTGCTGCTCCTATTTTAGATAAACCGTGGGAATGACACTTGATCGATTATCCAATGAACCTCTTGAGTATCTTAGCCTCCAAAGACGTCACCTTGACGAAAGATCGATCGCGGTACCTCCAAGTCATTATGAACACACCGTTACCTTTGACTTGTTCTCCTCCTTGTCAAGATCTTCACGCTTGTTCCTAGACTTCACTGAATTCAAGTCATAGATACCACCACACCTTTGCATTCACCATGTTTTTTTTCTTTCAGGACCAAAGATCTGATCAGTTCATCAAGGTCCAGCACCTTTCAGCTGCACGATCCCTTTCCCATAAGATGTCCAGATCTTTACTAGTCTATTCATAATGCTCACCCCATTTTTCACCTTATCTAAAAAAAAAAAGCTCCTCTTGCCAAAAGATCTGCTGTTCCGAAAATGACCCGGTGCACCAGATCTTTCTTCTAGTCCTTCCAAGCTTATTGCTACTTCGACTCCACCAAACTGTTCATCTTCATGGTCCTTCCAAGCTTTACCGAACATCACAATTCTAGACTTGTTCTCCATTCCAAGTCCTTCCACTGATCATCCGATCTTTGTCCATCCAAGCCATCACGAACATCATCATTATTCTCAACTTGTTTACCTCAATCCATGTCCATCCAAGTGTTCACCTCTCCGAAGATCCTTCCAGCTTGTAGACATCTTCATCACCTAATATCTCGTTCACCTCAAAAGAACGATTATCAATCCCAAAAAGATCGGCAGATCACTCCGAACATTGGTAGAGCTGATATTTATCTGAGGAACAACATGTGTCTTTATCTCAACATCTGCATTTCGGCTCGTGCATATATAACCTGATATACTCAGCAAATGCGCACATTAGTAGCCTTTGATTATTTTTGTTATCATCAAATCAACATTGGAGATTTTCTAACAATCATATCATTGGAGTTATTACTAACAATTTCCCCCTTTTTGATGATGACAAAACAATCTTCTGAATATGCAGACATCTTAACACGCAATAAAAGATATAAAAGTTTGAGTGCATGAAAAGTGAAACACATTTGCTTATTTTGCCAAAAATTCAAATCCAGCTCAAGATAATTGCGATATTCTAAATTCCGACCCTTTTTGAGACTATGGAATGAAAAAAAATTCATTGATGTATTTCAGTTGCATCTCGCTCAGAGCTGGCCACTCTCGAGTTACCTGACCAAAAAGGGAAAGACTAGCGCAGAGTTAATGTGACATTCTGATTTTTTCTATCATTTAGAGACTTATTAATGAGAATATATCTAACGATGTGTTTCAGTCGTATCTCGCTCGAATCTGATCAATCTCAAGTTAACTGACCAAAAAGGAAAGACTAACGCGAGACAAGGTACGTGGACCTAGAGAACTCAACTAGGAAATGGCACTTTGACCATAAGGATTGTCGATGGGACATTTAGATCCATAAAAGGCCGATCTAATAATGATTAAGGAATGCATTGCTAGCGTTACACGATTAGAGCGCGGGTGATGCCACTTAACCATTGTATAATTTATAAAATTTTCTTGAATCGAACGATGACGATCAAGACCGTTGGAACTAGCAATAGACCCTCGCAATTATATGACAACCAAAGCCGCCATGAACTGACGAGCCCTAAGTGTGATATGAACTACAGAGTCGATACGCGTAACGTCTGCAAAAGCAGCCCATCAGTTCGGGATACGCTGAAATCACATCTGATAGAGAAACGATTCAGAGACGAGTCTCGAAATTAGAAAATGGAGAATCAAGGATTCCAGCATTATAATTGGATTAGACGTCGCCTCATCGAAGAAGATTTGAATAAAAAAAATGACGTTCCGGACATCGAGGGTAAAATTACCATTTTGCCCCTCAATTCTTGACATTGCCTTAATAAATGGATAAGGGCATTTTGGTCATTAACACCCCCTCTATAGCTATCGAAAATTTGAAACATGACAGTCCTTGGATGAAGACTTGATGGACATATGGACAAGTGTCATTAGATGCTCAATTAGCATTTATTAAACACTTTTAACCTACCATTCTCACTTGTTTGACCAAGCCATTTTGTGTATACACTCCTCTCTCTCTCCCCTTCAGCCGAACCTCCATCACCATAGCCATCTTTAGCTCATCTTCTTCTTCTTCCTCAAACCGTGACCGCCACCGCCCGACCAGCCACTGCCGTCCCCTTCGCTACTCACGATCGCCGTCGCCACAACCTCCAGCCTCCACGCCGACCACCAGCCCTTAGCTACACCTCTTGCAGACCACCTCCAAGTGGTGGTTCGGTATTTTACCACCTGAGGAGCCCCAGCTAGCCAATCTCCTGAAAGTCGACGGATTTCGTCGCAACAGGAGGTAAGTCTTCGTTTGGCCTCCATAAGACCTCATATTGCTTCAAATTTTCGTTGATAGTTTGTAGACATGTAGTACTAGGAATGAATGAGCTGAGGTGAGAATTCGATGGAGTCTGGAGGGATATTCATGGTTGTTTTATGATGATTTTCGGTGGAGCAAAACGGACCGGCAACAGGATTCGAAGAACCAGGGCTGTTCGTGTACTTCTAGCCGTCGCTTTGCCACAAAATTTTCGGTGAGGCTCCTCAACACATATGACTATATGTTAGCAAGTAGATTAGTGGATAAATTAAAGATTTAGCATAGTTTTTAGGCTGATTGAGTGAGTTGTGCACAGAACCGAAAATGCCCTGTTTCTGTTCTATGCATACTGAAATCTTGGGGGCTGTTCATGGTGTAGTCGAGCTCTAAATTCTTCGTTGATGCGTATTAGAATGTCAATTGATATGTTATTGAGGTATACACTTAGTGATTTGAGGATTTGACAAGGAAAAATTGATGAAATGGATTGAATTATCTTAGGTGGACAGTTGCCCTGTTTTGGACTCTTTAGGGGCGAACTTTTGAAGTGCTTAGAGGAGGATTTTTGTAGATTTAAGCTCAAGGTAAGGGATTTCTAAACCTTGGTTAGGAAGATTAGACTCGACTGGATCAGTTGGTGGTGAATTTGGTGGATTTCCGTGAGATTATTATACGTTTGTCCAAGGTTCGTTTTCGTGGATTGGTGAGTGCTTGAATGCTTACTAGATGCATATGCCATGAGTTGATTACCACATTTGAATGATGAATTTGACTGTCTCGCATGCCATAGGTATTTTGCTCGTTGCATGGGCTTGTACGTGATCATGATGTCTTGAATTGAAATGAATATTTAGCTTGTTTGAGAAACTTGTGATACCCTAAGGCATTGAGACGCTGGATTGTGTTGAACTGTACCCTGATGCATTGAGACGCAGGGTTGAAAAGGCCAATGTCTTGATGCGTTGAGACGTGGGACAAGATTTGATATGTCTCGACACAGGCCTAGAATAAAATTGAAAACCTGATGCGTTTACGGGGATTTGTCAATTAAATGGTTTGAGGCGTAATTACGCGGACCGAGCCTGAGGCGTTTTAAACACAAGCGAGAACCATGAGGAAGTTGGAATGGTGGAATCTGTGGCTTGATTTAGTATCGCCATGCCTGACTTGATTGACATGATATGATGCTATTACTGTGTGGTTGACGAAAGTTTGCATCTCCGTGGTATATTGACTGATGAGTGCATTTTATTACTGAGTGCATATTCTTGTTCATTATTTGCATTTATCTAGATGTACTATCAACCTGACCTAGAGTTATGACCTGTCTCACTAGGATGTGAATGTCACCACGTCGTGGGACCATATTTTCATATCCTAAGCCGTGCGGATGCTATCAACCCAACTAGGTGACCCTAAGGAGATGACCACTTATTTTGAGGAGTTCCCGGATGGTAGAGGTACCGTGTATGTTAGGAAGAGTATTGTGGTCTGGGTTGATGAGGGTGGAGACAAGTAAATACCACATAGGTTTGAGGCTTGGTTCCATAGGGTAGGTGAAGTTACCACTGGTCCGTTGAAGGCCTCGGAGGTATCTCGTCGAGCTGTCCCTAGCTGGTGTCATCCCACTCGGGAATCGGTAGAGGTTGAAGGGTCTGTCGCTAGCTCAAGGAACATACCCGAGAAGACTCCTACTATAGAGGCCACGGTTGAGGTGATTAAGATCGACATCTCAGTGGGCGAACGAGAGGACGACACGATGGAGGATACCGTAGATGTACGTTCCAAGACCTTTTCTAACTACGAGCCAACCGAGGATGTGGAGGAGACTGACGATTCCAGCAGTTCGACTTAGTGGTTTCTAACTTGCTATAGTTTTTTTTTTTTATGATGGTCTTGTAGGCTAGTTTCTCTTGAGGACTTGTTATGACTGTCTTTTGACACAGTACCGTTACCCCGACCCATCTGTAGGACTAGTTCTCCTACGCTTTTGTATGAACTCATGGAATATTATATATATATATATATATATATATATGTTATGTTCTCACCATCCAGGTTCCCATGGATGTTTGTACGGAGAAGTATATAATATCGCTTCCGCATGCTTCTTTCATTATGCATCTCTCTCTAAGCTATTCTTGGGACTCTAGAGTACGCTTGCAGGGAGTCGTGCGCCCGTGCCCGGGGTGCGGGGCGTGACAGTTAAATGCGTGGACCTTGGAACTCGAATGAGAAGTGACACTTTTACCATAAGGATTGTCGATGGAATATTGGGCCAGTGGAGATTGATCTAGGAGCGATCATGGAATTCTTTGCTAGCGTTATATGATTGAGATGCGGATGATTCCATCTAACCAATGTATATTTTGCAAAAATTTCTTAAATCGAACTTCGATAATCATGACCACATGAACTAACAATAAACCTTCGCAATTACATGACAACCAAAGTCGCCACGACTTGAGTAATCATAAGGTTGATTGTGTCGCGCCTACAAGAGTCGTCCGTTAGTCTGAGATGAAGTGGAATTATAGTCGATAGGATTTGACATGAATTAATCAGCTCAATTCAAACAAGGCCTGGGACAATTTAATGAACACGGTCAATTCACAAGACTCAAGGCTTGACAATAGTCCCGGCCATTTCACCATCTCAAAGCTTGACATTTATTTTGATAAAATATTTTTCGAGCTTTCCCATCTCAAGGCAATCAATTAACTAATGAAGAATCCACTCACGGTTAAGCAAGACTCTTCAAATGCTTGATTTTCAATCAAGAACAGGCCAAGGAATACTAACTTTCAAACTAGGCAGATTTGGATTCTCTCGCGCCTCTTACAAAATCAAGCCATAAAACCATTCAATCCAACTTCAAATGTCACGCCCCGAACCTGTCAGGCACGCAAAATCCCACCAGGGCTGTCTTGTCTTTCGGTGGTACCTAGGATCCGTCGGCCAACAATTAATAACTTCTAAATGATACAAACATGCGAAAGCGATGAAACTTCTCCATTCAATTCAACCTTAAGATGACTCAGGATATAGGGTACGTCTTCTTATAAACACCAACTATAGGTTCAGAGGATACAACTCTAACTTCACGGTAACATGAAATCCTTAAAGTCGCAAAAGTGTAAATCCATTTCCTATAATTACTTCTTTAAATACCGATCATTGGCAAGCTCGGATTTACATCACCTAAGACCTGAAAAAGTGATATAAATCTCAGTAAGGTAGGTCCTAACCCTAGATTAGGCTGACCGTTCACTTAGACAAATGCAATCACGAACAATTTGTACAAGTAATCACATAAGGCATTCAACTGTCAATAAACAACATACAGATGTCAAGCATGCAGTCATGGCATCATTTCACATCATTAGGATCAAACACATGTTACCATGTCAAATCACAACTTTCACCCTTCCAGTCTGCCTCACTTTCATGCTCGCGTTTAAAACACCTCAGGCTCGGTCCGCGTAAACGCATCAGACCGTTTCATTGACAAACCCGCGTAAATGCATCAGGTTTTCAATTTCACTCCAGGCCTATGTTGACAAATCTCAACTCCGTCCCACATTTCAATGCATCAGGGCATTGGCCATTTCAACCCTGTGTCTCATACGCCTCAGGGTGCGTTCAATTCAAACCGCGCGCCTCAGCGCCTCAAGGCATTCATCCACACAACCCCACGTCTCATACACCTCAGGGTGTCATTCAATTCAAACCCCGCGCCTCAGCGCCTCAGGGTATCCAGTCACACAACCCCGCATCTCAACGCATCGGGGTATCACAACTTCTCAAACATGTCAAATGCTCATTTCAGTTCATAGCACACAATCAATTGCAAACTCAAGCAACGAGAAACCCATTAATGGCATACGAGACAATTAAATTCTCCATTCAAATGTGACAATCAATCAAGGCACGAGCATTGTCATACATTCAAGTCATCTATGTCTTTCTAGTACGTACATTGGACAATCACGGTATAATCTCCCGAGAACCGATCAAATTCATACTCATACCACCCAATTGAGGCCAATCATCCTATCAAAGGTTTAGAATCCCCTAATCTTGTGCTATAGCCAACAAAATTTCCTTTCCAAGCACTCCAATGGTTCAGTCCTAAGGGTCCAAGGATGATTCAATCACGCAACCTAAGGAAATTTCATCCAATCATTAATTTCCTTGCTCAAATCATCACCCTATTAAACATACACCTCATGGACCTATCAATTAACATCCTCACACTTCTCAATGATGAATTTGGAGCTCAACTTCAACACCAAGAGCCACCGACAGAACCGATATGCTCAGAATCGAAACAAGGCATACCTGTTTCTGTGCATACCCCAACTTAACAGCCCTTAAACTAACTTAAATCTCTAATTTATTCACTAATCCACTTGTTAACATGTAGTTCTAGGAGTTGGGAAGCCTCACCGAAAATTTAGAGTCAAGCTGACGCCATAAAGTCCTCTAACAGCGTTGGTTCCTTCGGGTTTTCCAACGGTCAGTTTTTGCCCTTCAAAGACAAGACTCATTTGGGGTCAAAACCCATCAAATTCCTTCAAAATTTTTACCACAGCTCATCCAACTTTAATACTATAAGTGTAGAAGACTTCACCAAAAATTTGAAGCAATTTGAAGTCTTGAAGTGGCCAAACGAAGATATTGCCCCAACTCGGTCAAAATCTGCCTCGTCTGGACCTTTGTCCACTCAAATCGAGCTACTGGAAGATCTACTGGGTCAAATTGAACTTAGAATATGTCTATAGAAATATAAGACAATAAGCTTTCATTTGGTGATAGTTTTACCTTGATCCGATATCGGACAGAGAAGATATGATCGGAATAGTGAGACGGTCGGAACTGGTCGACTGGGAGCTCTCGGATTCATTACTGACCAGCCTGACCTTTACTCCTTCAAACGGCTCTACAGGACAAAAGGCTTGGTGGATTTGGACCCATAATATCTTGTTGAAACGGCAAGATGACAACCTTTCCAATGGTAGATGGTACGCCTTAATATGATGAAGGATGAAGAAGTTATGGCCGGAACAGTGAAGCAGTCGGGAGAGGGTGACGGGCTTGTCAGCAAGAGCGAGAACAGGAAGAAGAAGAAAATGGAGAAAGTGAAGAGAGAGAGAGGGATGGCCGGCCAAATGAGAAGGAAAGAGAGTCTTCCACTAATAATTCACTTGGTCAAAGGCTTGAATGGTAGGTGAAAAGTGTTTACATCAACTCATAGCCTAATCCTTAACACTTGTCCTCATGTCAATCAAGGCTCATCCAATGGCCATGATTTCTTCAAATTTTCGGTAGCAATTGGGTGTGGTTTATGACCAAAATGCCATTGTCCAATCATCAAAGCAAGGCTAAGGCTTGATAGGCAAAATGGTAATTTCACCCTCGACGTTCGGAATGTCGTTTTTCTGATTCCAAATTTCTTCGATTAGGCGACGGTCAATCCAATTATAATGTTGGAATTCTTGATTCTCCATTTTTCAATTTTGAGATTTCATTTCATATCTTAAGCCTCGAGGGGGCAGAAAATTCGGAATGTCACAACTCTTCCCCCCTTAAAGAAATTTCGTCCTCGAAATTTACAACCTTCTATCCATCCAATCTTTTGAGGTATTAGCGTCTCATCGCATCCTCGTTCTCCCGAATAATTCTTTTCATGACTTGACGATCTTACTTGTCCTTTTCGACCAAAGCCATCTTTCCCTAGGACTTGTCTCCTTCAGTCCTCAATCTGATTTGCTGCTCTCCATTCTCTTTCGATACTCCTACATCTGTTAGCAGTTCATCCTCGAGCGTTCACATCATCTCTCCCATTTGTCCATCACCATTATTACTAAACCCTCGCCAGAATGCATTCTTTAATATTCATACCATTCGACGTATCAATCCTTTCAAGAGCATGCCTTTTTCTTGTCGGCACATTCAATACTTGACCTCATGTTCGACTAACCAAATTTTCAGTCCATCCCATCGATAATATCGATGCAAGTTTGGCACACTTTTGTGTCATCCCAAGGGACACCATAATTTTCCTTTTGAATTTTTTATGAGGTCATTTCTTTAAGTTCCTTTTCAATATTGAACTCGTACTCTCATCCATGGGACTTTAAGGTTTCTACACTCAACTTTGAGGCTTCTTTCCCAGGTATCCGAAAATCTAGATTTCCTCCCTATTCTATCCATTTCCATAACCCCTTAAATGTTAGGGTCTATTCATCGTCTATTCATCGCAGCATCTCAATTCCTTTTTGACTTCACGCTTGATGCTTCTGGTAGTTATCAAACTAGTCAATTAACAACCTTCCAATTTAGGAGTTGGATTTCTTATTCCTTGAGCAAAGCCTGTCCTTTATTCGCCAAATGCACGATGCACAGTTTTCACTTATATGCATCTGCTTTTTAAATCACCCTTTTCTAGGCAATGTAGGATATTTCATCCCTAGTCCATAAGCAATCTCATTCACACATGTTGTTCCTCATTCAATTTTTCTGGGCAACCACGTACCTCAAATTCTTACAGTTCGTGTAAACTTAAAACCTCTCCATGCGAGTCGTGTTTTCCAACTTCATCACAAGAACATTTACAAGCTAACTCCAATCATGCATTAGACGTTCCAACTCATATGACTTTACTATCACGACGTATTGTATAGCCCACTTCAGTTTGCTTTGCTACGCCTCAAATTTCCTTTCTATGTCACGTCATTATGATTCACTTGACCCCTTTTTAATTTCAAATGGGAAAACTATTGTCGGCGTAGTCATCATCTTAACTTAATTTTTTGAAAACTCTTTTCGTATTCATTTATCCATAGAATTGCTTTTGTGGGAAATCTTCCCCTGATCCATCCATAACAATTTATCAATTCTAAGAACTTCCAATTTCCGCAACTCACATCGATCTTAGACTATTCATCACTTATTTTATTCTTCAAGGGCTCCACGGGGATTTCATTTTCTAAAAATTTTACTACTGAGGAATCTTATCTCATTAGGCCCACAACTCGTGCTCTTCACAATTAGCAGCACACAATGAGCATCTCCTTAGAGTCCGTAGGATATTCTCTAAAGTTATTCATGTTTCTCCTGACTCCTTAAATGAGTCTATTCATCGTCTCTAAAGACGATAGCAATCAATCCAATTATTCCTTGGATACTCAATCTGACTTTTGTCAATTTCTTTCTATCAGGTGTCAAATCTTCAAACTATTCTTCATACTTTTCACTTGAGAGCTCAAACCTTGTCCCTTTACTCTCATGAGTCTCCACTTGAACTACAAATATTCTGTTTATTTTTTGTCACTACTTTCTCAGGAAGCATTAGTGCCATGACCTCTTAGTTTCACAACCAGCTAATGCAACCTTATGTCAATTTCGTCGTTTTAACTCAACATCGACATCATCCTGGAATTCAACGTTGTTCACAAGATAGCTTCTCGGACTTGATTTCCAAAAAATCATTCAAGCTTGCGTCCTCCTCGTTAGTCCAAACGTTTCATTTTAGCACCAAGACGATTGGCATTTTTTTTTCTTCCTGCCACATTATGATCTCTTACCCTATGAAGGAAACCATACACTTCAATGGCATTCTTTTACTTTGAATTCACCTTGTCTTTCTTATCCTATAGGACATCAGTCTTGGAGTCTCACCAACAGTAGTTCATTTACTTCCGAAATCTAATGCCACCACACTTTAACATTCTCCTTCTAATAGTTCAGCCACCTCAAGTGACAAGTTTCATTCTTCCTTGGTCTCCACAAATTCATATTTTAGATATTCAATTCAACTTCCTCAAGTCGCCTTGCGATTACAATCTAAGCACCCTCTTTGCTTATTCATCTATTCATTAAAATCGCAAGTAACTAAGACCATCAAGTCCATTCACCTTTCTCCCCATCAATGATCATGTCATGATCCAATCGTCCTTAAGGACAAAGCCCTATTCTCTATGGGTGATAACTCGCAATGCCACTTTTAGTGGTTTCGATTCAACCTCAATCAATCTCATAAAATCCACAGGGTCTGACAGATTGACACATCAGTCTCCTTATTATTCCTCACGACAAAAAAAGTTAATCACTATAAGCCTTACGTCATAGTAACGACATTTCCTTACAGGCACCTTCTGTGTTCCATAAGTGAAGTTCTCTTTTCTCACAATTCATGAACAGAAATTTTCTTACTTATTCCTCTTCCGATCATTCACTTATTTCCTTGATGTCCATTACGGTTCGTTAGATTCAGGAATAGCAATTACCATAAGGCCTTCAAATCCCAATCCACTCAGAGACTTCACGTCTTATTTAAAGGGTCCTTGACCACCTTTGCCATATGCTTAAACGACCTTGAGAACTCTGTCTCACACTGGTTGATCGTCCTTAGATCCTTTCAAGATTATTCGGATCCAAACAACATTTACTCTTGAGCAATCCCAAGAGGATATTTTTCATCGAACAACTCAACAGGGGTAGTCCAGGCAGATATCATGCCCTTGAGGAAACCCTTCCTCTGGTGACCTTTCACTAATTTCTAACAGCCTCTTAAGGTTAAAACTGTCAGGGTCACTTTCTTTCTTTAGTGTACCCAAACATCTAAGGTTTCCTTATCAAGATCCCCAATCTAGAGGGAGACAATTTCAAATCTTATCCCTCTACCTAACTCAGTCAATCTCAACCTTATACATAATTTTACAAGCTTTTCCAAACTCTCGTGGTCCTTCCCACACATTCAATTTGAAAAAGATTAACTCAGAGTCACCTTTCTCGTGACTTCCATCACTTTAACTCATCAGTACTAACATTTATCACCACAGTGACTTGGACAATCATGGCTCCTCCTCCTCGAGCTTGCTTAACCAATAAATTTCCTCATTTTCATTTAAAGTTCCCACGACCCATTCAGCTCTTGGGTCCCATACGATTAACAGATCGAGCCATATTCTTTTTTGGTACTCATACTCCAATCGCCTATCTTTACTCAATTCTCATGATCCATATCAATTCTCAGATCTTCCATACCATGTATACTCGAGCCCCATGCTCTTCTACGATCATACCTTGGTCGTTCAACCTTATTAGGTTCTCATGTCACTTGAACCACTATGATTCCCTCTAGGAACAAAAACTTAAGTTATCTACTCAAGTCTATCAATCTCAAGCTGCTCATCTCATCATTCATCATTATCAACCTTACAATGGTTCCCAAACAACTCTCAACTAGCTGTCCATTACCCAAAGATTCCAGATTATCATCAGTCAATGACTATTCAACAGGCCAACCTCAACAAGGCAACTTCTCAATCTTCAACCAATTACTAGGCAAGCCTCAACTAGGCCAAAACTCAACTAGGTTAACACCGAGTGAGTACTCAAGGCAGCAATTCAATGAGTCAATTGATCATGTTATAAGTCTAAGGCATTTGCCATTCTATTACAAACACGACATGCTTTTTCATTCTCAACAGGCATCAGTTCAATGGGTATAAACCCCACATGTCATCTACTCTCCCAGTTAGACCTTGGCCAAGCCAATCACATGATGCCAATTACAAAACCTGCCCAACAGGCTAATTATAGACATCACTTTTCCTTTCAAACGGCATCCACCGCCAAGCACAAAGCTTTTAATTATACCAATCACAAGCATCATTTCACATGTCATGCCACTTTTGAACATCTTCTTCGAGGATCAATCTCATGTCACACATCTCTTAACCACAATTGGACTCAACCTGATACCTAGACTTCCCCTTTGAAGTTATGACTTGGGTCATTTCTGCCTCTTGCCATCTTAGAAGCCTGCCAAGAGCCGCTCCTTGTCCGGACCTCTCTGTCCCGACGATCACTCCCCGCCCTCATCAGACCTAGCCATTGCAGGTTGTCCCAAGTCATACATCTACGGAGAAAGCCCCGTTCCACACGTCCCATACCATGCTTCATGATGGTTTATAGGTATCCCATCAACTTGTCCCATACCAAGCGATAGTTTATTAAGTCCGATAATGATAAGCTCATGTACATACCTTCATCGACTTTCATTTTAATGCCACAAACACATGCGCGTCCTGATTGTCCTCGCCATTCATCATACCATAATAATCTCCAAATCCATTCTTATCCATTGAAGATTTCTAATTCCATCAATGACCATCGCATCTCATAGATTAATCGCCTATGCTCAACCATAAATCCCAAGTTTAGTCGCTATTCATGCCAAATCTATAAGCATTCAATCAAAACTGACCTTTAATCCAATATTTCTTGTATACACCTCACCTCATTTCATCCAAGGCTGACAATAGCAATTGATAGCTAAACTATCAAGATATCGCGCAATTTAAGCCTAAATCCACTAACATCAGTTGCCTCTTTATAACTTATATTCCTCAAGTTGGGTCATTGACAAATCAAGATCACAATCATACACATCAATTGACCTTTCATTCATAATTTATTCTCTAGCAACCTCAAATCTAGGCTTATGACTTCTCAATTTCTATTCACTTTATTGCGAGTCTTATTCATAAATCACTCAAGATCATCCCTTAAATCGGTACTAGGACCATTAGAATACTACACAAATTCAAACCTATAGTCCTCGAGATTCAGCAATCCATGCTTATCCCTCAAGGTTTCACTACCTAATTGTCCTCAAGTCATCGCTCTTTATCACTCCAAGTCTCAATCACATTAGATCAAGCTGACCTTGCTCTAATACTACTTAAACGGGGATGTCACGCCCCGAACCTGTGAGGCACGCAAAATCCCACCAGGGCGTCTTGTCTTTCGGTGGTACCCAGGATCCGTCGGCCAACAATTAATAACTTCTAAATGATATAAACATGTGGGAGCGATGAAACTTCTCTATTCAATTCAACCTTAAGATGACTCAAGACATAGGGTACGTCTTCTTATAAACACCGACTACAGGTTCAGAGGATACAACTCTAACTTCAAGGTAACATGAAATCCTTAACGTCACAAAAGTGTAAATTCATTTCCTATAATTACTTCTTTAGATACCGATCATTGGCAAGCTCGAATTTCCATTGCTTGAGACTTGAAAAAATAAATCCCACGACGGGGTGAGATATAAATCTCAGTAAGGTAGGTCTTAACCCTAGGTTAGGCTAACCGTCTACTCAGACAAATGCAATCACAAATAATTTGTACAAGTAATCACATAAGGCATTCAACTGTCAATAAACAACATACGGATGTCAAGCGTGCAGTCATGGCATCATTTCACATCATTAGGATCAAACACACGTTACCATGTCAAATCACAACTTCCACCCTTCCAGTCTGCCTCACTTTCATGCCCGCGTTTAGAACGCCTCAAGCTCGGTTCGCGTAAAAGCATCAGACCGTCTCATTGATCAACCCACGTAAACGCATCAGGTTTTTAATTTCACTTCAGGCTTGTGTTGACACACCTCAACTACGTCCCACGTTTCAATGCATCAAGACTTTGGCCATTTTAACCTCGCGTTTCATACGCCTCAGGGTGCCATTCAATTCAAACCGGCGCCTCAGCGCTTCAGGGTATCTAGTTACACAACTTCGCGTCTCAACGCATCGGGGTATCACAACTTCTCAGAAATGCCAAATGCTCATTTCAGTTCATAGCACACAATCAATTGCAAACTCAAGCAACGAGCAACACATTAATGGCATGCGAGATAATTAAATTCGGCATTCAAATGTGACAATCAATCAAGGCACGAGCATTGTCATACATTCAAGTCATCTAAGTCTTTCTAGGATGTACATTGGACAATTACTGTATAATCTCCCAAGAACTGATCAAATTCATACTCATACCACCCAATCGAGTCCAATCCTCCTATCAAAGGTTTAGAATTCCCTTACCTTGTGCTATAGCCAACAAAATTTCCTTCCTAAGCACCCCAATGGTTCTGCCCTAAGGGTCCAAGGATGATTCAACCGCGCAACCTAAGGAAATTTCATCCAATCGTTAATTTCCTTGCTCAAATCATCACCCTATTAAACATACACCTCATGGACCTATCAATTAACATTCTCATACTTCTCAATGATGAATTTGGAGCTCAACTTCAATACCAACAGCCACCCACAGAACCGGTATGCTCAGAACCGAAACAGGGCATACCCGATTCTGTGCATACCCTAACTTAACAGCCCTTAAACTAACTTAAATCTCTAATTTATCCACTAATCCACTTGCTAACATGTATTTATAGGAGTTGGGAAGCCTCACCGAAAATTTGGAGTCAAGGCGACACCAGAAAATCCTCGAACGGGGCCGATTCCTTCAGGTCCTCTAATGGTCAGTTTTTGCCCTTCAACTACAAGACCCATTTGGGGTCAAAACCCATCAAATTCCTCCAAAATTTTTACCACAACTCATCCAACTTTAATACTATAAGTGTGGAAGACCTCACCAAAAATTTGAAGCAATGTGAAGTCTTGAAGTGGGAAAACGAAGACATTCCCCCAACTCGGTCAGAATTTGCCTCGTTTGGACCTTTGTCCATTCAAATCGAGCTACAGGAAGATCTATCGAGCCAAATTAAGCTTATAATATGTCTAAGAAAATATAAAACAATAAGCTTTCATTTGGTGGTAGTTTTACCTTGATCCGATATTGAACGAAGAAGAAATAGCCAGAATAGGGGGATGGTCGGGACTAGTCGGCTGGGAGCTCTCGGATTCAAAACTGACCAGCCTGACCTTTGCTCCTTCAAACGACTCTACGAGACAAACGGCTGGGTGGATTTGGATCTATAATACCTTGTTGGAAAGGAAAGACGATAAGGTTTCCAATGGTAGGTGGTACGCCTTAATCCGATGACGGACGAAGAAGTTATGGCCGGAACAGTGAAGCAGTCGGGATAGGGTGACGGGCTGGTTGGCAAGAGAGAAAAGAGGAAGAAGAATAAAATGGAGAAAGTGAAAAGAGAGAGGGATGGCCGGCCAAATGAGAAGGAGAGAGAGTCTTGCACCAATAATTCACTTAGTCAAAGGCTTGAATGGTAGGTTAAAAGTGTTTACATCAACTCATTGCCTAATCCTTTAACACTTGTCCTCATGTCAATCAAGGCTCATCCAATGGCCATGGTTTCTTCAAATTTTCGGTAGCTATTGGGTGTGGTTTATGATCAAAATACCCTTGTCCAATTATCAAAGCAAGGCTAAGGCTTGAGGGCCAAAATAGTAATTTTACCCACGACGTCTGGAACGTCGTTTTTCTGATTCCAAATTTCTTCGATAAGGTGACGGCCAATCCAATTGTAATGTTGGAATTCTTGATTCTCCATTTTCCAATTTTGAGATTTCATTTCATATCTCAAGCTTCGAGGGGGCGAAAAATTCGAAATGTCACATCAAAACTCTGTCCTTTAGTATCCTAACATCCTAATAAATGTTTAGGCATAACTTACCTCGAGCTTAGGCCAAGCAATTCCATAAAACAATAGACGCAACATCGCGGCACCAAGCTGTTCACTGTTGGCATTCCACGACCAGATTCAATCCTGAATAAATTGATATTGATCTGTTGACCTTATAAGAAATCTACTTTCATAACCTTATCCTTCAAGATCTTACGGACGTATGAATGAAAATGGAGCTCAATTTGGATAGCGAAAGACTTAGAACAAGCCATTTTAAAATCAATTTACGCTAGGAACAGATTTACACTACTCTCGACCTCTAACGTGTTTCACCTCAAAAATAGTCCTTCAAATACTTCCAATTCAACCACAATTCATCGATTAATAACTTAACGCCCTAAGAAAGGGTTAGAAGTCGAGTTTCCACAAACCAAGCAAGTGAAATCCATAATTTGCAGCCACCATTCTCGGTTCCAAACACTGATCGGTGCAGGGCAATTTTCTATCCTGGGGATTTTACAAAAATCAGCCATCAAAACTCATCAAAGCTCCATTCTAATTCTACATGCCCTTCACCAACATGTAGTACTATGTCTTAGAGTAGTTACCGAAGATTTTCAAGTCAAACGACACCTCAGCGGATCTCAAAAGCTCACGACCCTTGCCGGTCGAAGAAGACAGATTCTACCCTTAAGAAAACCCACCAAGTTCAACAATTAAAACCCATATATTTTCAACCAAACTTCAAACCAAACCTATTCAACTCTTATACTATGTTTTAAGGAGGTTTCACCTCGATTTGGAGGCAAGACAAGCGCTCAAGGTTGGTCTAAAGAAGCTCATGGTCCGGCTCACCCCGATTCTGGCCTCTTTGGGCTCCGGCGGCTAAACGGGTCAAATGAGACGGTGAAGGCTGAACGGGAAGTTAAAGTTGTAGGCAAGACACTAAGGGATGTTGTGGTGATCGGTTTGAGGTCAGATGGTGGTCGGAGGCCAGCGTCGTGGAGAGCGAACAACGGGAGGTCGAGCTGGTCGGTGAGAGAAAATGGAAGAGAGGATGAAGGAGAGAGAGATGGGATGGTCGGTTGAGCTAGGAGGAAGAGGGAGAGAAATTTTTTTTGTCCACAAGACAATAAGAGAGAGGAATGGTAGGTAAGGATTAGACAAGCTAATTAATGCCCTAGGCCTCTGGTCTAGTCTAAGTGTACTCACCACTTCAATTTATGACACTTGTCCACATCTTCATAAAAATCTCAAGATTCATTTGATGACTTTGCTCTCCAAATTTCGGCTACTATAGGGGAGGAACAAAAATCCAAATTGCCATTGCTTAATCTTAAAGGAACGAATATCCTTTGAGGGGCAAAAGGGTAATTTTCCACCTCCAGTCCAAATTTCACTTTTCCAATCTTAATTACCTTCGATGAGGTGACGTTCAATTCTTTTCCAAATGTTGGAATTCTTCAATGTCCGATACCCAATTCTGAGGCCAAATCCATGTCGAGTTCTCATCGATTGTAGGTCCAGTTTATCTCAAATTGACGAGTAACTCTTATAAGTGTTATGAGTATGGACCTTAGGATTTCTCAAGTCATAGCAACTTTGGTTGTCATGTAATTGCGAGGGTTTATCGCTAGTTCCTGCCGTCCTGATCATCGGAATCCGATTTAGAAAATTCTCGCAAATTACACATTGGTTAGACAGAATTACCCGCGCCCCAACGTATAACGCTAGCAAGGCATTCTGGGATTATTCCTAGATCAATCTCTGCTAGCCCAAAATATCCCCCTCGACAATCCTTATGGTCAAAGTGTCATTTCTTATTCGAATTTCCTGGTCCACTTATCCATCCTCGCGTTAGTATTTCCCTTTCGGTCAGTCAACTCGAGAATAGCCTGCTCTGAGCGATATATAACTGAAATATCTCGATCGACATCTTTCCATTCAATAGCCTCGAGAGGGGTCGGAATTTAGAATGTTACAGCAAGATTTGAACCCATTTCTTGCACTTATATCGTTCTTGCATGAATAGTTAATTATCATGCCTGTAGTTAATTATCATGCCTAGAAAGTTATTGACTACGGAAGAGTCAAGGTATTACAAATAAGGGAAGTAATGCCATCTGAAAAAAAAAAATTAGTCATTTGTAGTTTTCACGAATTACAAGCTCAAGAGAATGTTACATAATTGAGGCAAGTTTATAAAAAAAATTGAAAGGAATATGTGTTAGGATTATCCCACATCTATTGTAGAGAGGGCTAGTGGTCGGTTTATAAGTATGAGGGAAAGTCTCAACCTTTGAGCTAGTTATTGGGATGAGAGAAGCGAAGACTACCCAATACTAGTATCAGAGTTTAGGTTACCAACAAGTCTAGACCCAACAGTCACACGAGAAAGATATGGATTGTCGCTGCCTCCAACCTAAGGTTCGGTCTGGACTCAACAGTCACACGGGAGGGATACTGGTTATCGCTGGCTTCCATCCGAGGCCTGATGTGTGAGGGAGAAATTGTTAGGTTGTCCCATATCGATTGTGGAAGGGGTTGGTGGTCGATTTATAAGTGTGAGGAAAATTCTTAACTCTTGAACTAACTTTTGGGATGATAAAAGTCCAAAACTATCCTACACTAGTATCAAAACCTATATTACCAACAACTCTGGGTCCAACAATGAAATAGGAAAGATATATGTTGTCATTACCTCTAACCCATGGACCGATGTGTAAGGAGGAGATTGGTAGGATTGTCCTATATCGATTGTTGGAGAGGTTTGTGGTCGATTTATAAGTGAGAGGGAAATCCTCAACCTTTGAGCTAGCTTTTGGGATTAAAAAGACCCGAGACCACCAAACACTAGTATCAGAGCCCAAGTCACCAATTAGTCTGAACTCAACAGTCAACGGGAGAGATAGAATTTGTCGCTGTCTCCGACCAAGGCTCAATGCGTAAGGGGGAGATTGTTGGAGTTGTCCCACATTGGTTGTAGAAAGGGCTGGTGGTCGGTTTATAAGTGTGAGGGAAAGTTTTAACTTTTGAACTAACTTTTAAGATGAAAGAGACTTAAGACCACCCAATCTCACGCCCCGCCTTCCTCGCGAGCGCAAGACATTCACCAAAACCTGAATAGAAGTTCCAGGAACCAACAACGACCTACGCAAGCAGAAAGAGAAAAAAAAAAGAAAAATAAATGACAACCCAAACTGTATAATAGCATGAGGAGATTCGAAATAAAATAAAAAGCACACACATATATACATAACATAACCATCATTGTTTACAACCAGCAGACGGGGAAAACATAAATCAAACACACTTTTGAGTCAGAGGAACTAAGGGCTACAACCAAAATACTGCACCATCGCCTTGATCAAAAGCCTAGCATTGAGAGATTACAATTCCCAAAGTTCTCCATGGCAACCTAGCCTACTCTGAGAAACTACTCGTCTCGTCATCGTCCTCTACTTCGTCTTCATCTGGAACATAGTCGGAGAAAGTCTCAAATCGAGCCTCCGCAGTATCGTCCTCTGAAGCAGAAACCTCTATCACCTCAATGTCCTCCTCGACAGTAGGGGTCTTCTCTGGTATATTCATCGATCATACCAGTGAAATCTCTACTTTGACTTCGTTGCGGATGGGGTGACACCAGCTAGGCACTATTCCTCTAGATACCTCTATAGGCTTTAAAGGACCAGTCATGCTCTCATCGACCCGACGAAACCAAGCTTCAAAACGATATGGCTCCCACCCTTCATCTCTCTCATCGACCCACACAGTAGTGCGCTTCCTAACACAAATTATTCCCTGATCATTCGGGAACTCGTCAAAATAGGTGGTCATCTCTTTGGGATTGCCTAGGTGGACTGGAAACATACCTCAAGGTTTGGAGTCTGAAAATGTCACGCCTCGAGTCCATCGAGCACGCGAACATCCCTGCAAGCAACCAACGCATCTTTCGTGGTCCCAAGATTCGCAATCATATCGAGAGATATAATATATTAAGCATGCGGAAGTGGTATTCAAATAAACCGCCGTACAAAATATAAGTTAAGTGGGACCTGGATAGCATAATAACTGTCATACATCGTAATATACAGTTCGTACAAATACCAGCTACTACAATCCGCTAGGCAAGGGGCGACGGGGTAAGCACATCAAAATATGACCATCCTCAACATCCCAAAATAGCCATGGTCAGGGTTGCCATCACAAGATCGAGCCAACGAGTCAGGACACCTAAGATGAGCTGCTAGAGTCCCTTGTATCCTTTGCATCCTCTGTCAGCTCATACTCCGAGAAGGTCTCTAACTGGACCTCAATGGAATCCTCCATGGTCGCCTCATGTGATGGCTCCGCCAGATCCTCCTCGGTAGCCTCCACGACAATCACATCATCCTTAGTGAACTCCAAGGTTGGGGTCTTCTCTGGTCCATTCCTAGACCCAACTACAGAACCCTCTAGCAGCTCCTACTCCCCGACGGTCTGGCACCAATCAGGGATAACACCCTAGGGTACCTCATGGGGTTTCAGCGGCCCGATCTACTCATCCCCAACTTTCTTAAACCATACCTCGAACCTATGAGGCTTCCAATCCAGGCTACCCTCGTCAACCCATACAACCGTACATTTTCTCACATAAATGTTTCCCTGTCTATCCGGGAACTCGTCAAAATATGTCGTCATCTCCTTGGGATCCCCAAAAAGAATAGCCCACATCGCTAAGACCTAGGATCTGTAAAAATAGGGGTCCCCAAAGGGGTGAGATACACTCTCAGTAAAAGAGTCCTAACCCTAGGTCAGGCGGATCATCCGCTCAGGCAGTCGTCTATCCCACTAATTCCACTCACAGGTATATCAAGCATAAATCAATAAAACAACAACATACAGATGACAGACATGCAACTATGACAAGATGTCACACTCAAATAATAATGCACAATCCATCCTGTCATCTCACCACATCCACCTCTTCCTGCCTGCCTCAATCTCCAGCCCGCGATTAGATCGCATCAGGTTCGGTCCGCGTAAACGCATCAAACCGTTATTGGCAACCCGCATAAACACATCAAGTTCCAATGAATCTCCAGGCCAATCTCATCATCTCATATCTCCGTCCCGCGAATAATTCGCATCAGGACCGTGGCCATCTCAACCCCGCGATTTCATTGCATCAGAGCGCCACACAACATAAACTCCACCCCGTGATCTCGCGCATCAGGGTATCCACCTCCCGCCTCGCGTCTCATACTCCTCAGGGCCTCACCATGTCATGCTCATACCATGATTTTTAAGTCATTTTTCATACATTACAACATGTGCAATTCAGGCACAATTCAAAAAACTCGTGGCATGTAGGGCAATCAAGTGACACACACACATGGCGTATAATTCAAGCATAAATAATAACATATGTAACCCTCCTATAGTCACTTAGGACATACCAAGAGCTATTCTATGGAAATTCTCATAACTCAATCCAATTAATCCTCAACTCACCTAATTGAGTCCAATCTTCCTATCCTAAGTTTAGGATTCCCTTACCTTGCGTTTGATAACACCAAAATTCACTCCTTGGATCCTCAAAGTTTCGGCCTCCTAGGGTTCAAGGTCGAACTCACCGTGCAAACTAGAAATTTCAACCAATTCCATCAATTTCCAAGTCCAATTCAACCATCCATGAATCACAAGTCTCCAAAACACAATCCTCATCGTCTTAACATGCCTTAAACATCAATTTGGGACTCAAAATCACCCGTTCTTCACTCCAACAAAACCGGTCTTGCACAGAAACGAACCGGTTCATTTCGATTCTATGCATACCGTGTACAATCCATCCCAAATCAACTTCAAATCCATCATCTACACACTATCCTACCTCTTAACATGTTTATCTAAGGGTTTAGGGGTCTCACCAAAGGTTTGAAGTCAAATCGTTGCCGAAAACTCGTCGCAAAATCGCCGGATCGTCCAAGGTCAGAATCCGGCAATTTCTGTCCATAGTTCACAAGACAGTTTCGAGGTCAAAAATTCTTCAAATCGCTCTCAACTTTTTATCACAGATTCATAGACATGTCTACTAGACCTTCATAAAATTTGACCTCAAAACTCCAACATTTCGGCCTCCAAAAGGTCAAAAATCGGACCTACCTCAAGTTGAGTCTGTTTTTGTCGACTTTCGGGAGAATCCTTACCCGGAGCTCCTCGGTGGTCCAAATGGCTCGCTTCTTATTTGAGGAGGTCGGAAAGACATAGGGCTAGGTCGGTGTGGTCGATCGATAGTCAGGTGGTCGTCGGAAAGTGGCGTCGTGGGTGGCGAAGGGTGGCTCCAGAATCTATCTTCGGAGGCTAAAAGAAGAGAGAAGAAGATGGAGAGTGTTCGGTGGCTTGGGGTGGAAATGGTCGGTCAAGTGAGTGAGGAGAGAGAAGAAAATGCTATATACAAGGCTTGGTCAAAGAGGTTGAATGGTAGGTTGCCAATAGTGGATATGACCCCTCTTTGAGCCATCACTTGACACTTGTCCATTTGTCATTCCAAGGTGATCCAATGGCCCATATCCACTCACCTTTTTTGGCAGCTCTTGGGAAGGTTTAATGGCCAAATTTTCCTTCTTCAAATGCATGGGTAAAGTTCTAAGCTTGAGGGGCAAAAGGGTATTTTTACCCCCGAAGTTCAGAACGTCGTTTTTCTCATTCCAGAATTCTTCGATAGGGAGACGGCCAATCCGAATAATGTTGGAATTCTTGATTTTCTATTTCAAATTTTTCGAAACTCATTTCTGATTATTTTCTCTATCGGACGTGGTTCCGGCCTGTCTCGAACCGACAGGTGGCTTTTGCGGACTTTACGCGTATCGACCCTATGATTCTCATCACATTTAGGGCTCGTCAATTCATGGCGACTTTGGTTGTCATGTAATTATGAGGGTTTATCACTAGTCCCTTTGGTCACGATCTTCACTGTCCGATTCAGGAAAATTTTGCAAATCGTACGTTGGTTAAGCGGCATCACCCGTGCTCCAATCGTATGACACTCATAAGGCAATCCTTAATCGTTCTTAGATCAGCCTTTTTATGGTTCTAAATATCTCATCGACAATCCTTATGGTCAAAGCGTCATTTCTTATCCAAATTCCTTAGGTCCACGTACCATGTCTCGCGTTAGCCTTTCCCTTTTGGTCAACCTACTCGAATTAATCAGGTTCGAGCGAGATATGACTGAACTACATCTCTAGATTCATTTCTCATTAATAAGTCTGAAATTGATTGGAAATCAGAATGTCACAGAAAACGTTCCACTACAGGGTGAGATTTGCATCTCAACAAATGAATCCTAAACCTAAATTAGACCGCCAGTCCCCACAAACTATGTAGTGAAACAATGTGCAGAAATTCACTAATACAAAAACACATGGTGTGTAAATATCAAGCATCTCAATGCAATTGGCACAAATAAGAATCACAATAAAGCATACTCAAAGTAACGAGACCAAGCCTAACGTACTAGCACAACATGAGCTCATAATGTTAGAAATTACTTTTAATTACATCTCATATTCTCATCGCCAAGGGCTCTCTAACCGCGATGTACACCTTAAGGGCTCAATAGCCAATTTCGTTGCGCAAGGGCTCACTAGCCATAATTATCGCAACAGGGCTCACTAGCCATTTTTAAATACTTAAGGGCTCAATAGCCATTTTCATCGTGCAAGGGCTTAATAGCCATTTTCTTTCTCACATGGCTCAATAGCCATTGTCAAACACAAGTGTTGATCAAGATTTAATTATCACACAACCATGCAAGTCCTCATGACAATCAAGATCACACTATGTCATTTTCATCATAAAATGCACCAATCAATCAATTCATCAACCAAATTCATCCAGTAGTGTCCTAGCACCCTAGTAAAGGTTTAAGAATCACTTACCCTTCGATCAAATAGCGATTCTTCAATCCAAACGATCCTTCCAACTCAGCAAGCTCACGGCCAAATAAGGCACACACGGTTCCGGGGAAAATTCACGGTTCCATCAAGAAAACTCTTCCAATCACAAATCCATCGAGTAAATACTTCGCCAACACATCAATTAACATCCTAACATGCCTTAACGATGATTTTAGGACATGGAGACACTTCCATGAACCTTCAAAGTGTTCGGTTTGCATGGTCCCAAAAAAGAGTAGATTCGGTTCTGTCCTCTACCCCACTAATCAGTCCATAATTCGATCATAAGTTTCAATTTACCACAAAATCAACTTGTCGAAACCTTAGTCTACATATCTAGGACCTCACCGAGAATTTCGAAGCGAAACAACACCCCGAAAGCTTCGGAACAGTCCGGTTTCTCTCGGTCCGCAGGTAGTCAGATTTTGCTCCAAGAAAACCTCCTCAAATTAGCCATAAAAACACCCCAAATCTCACATAAACTTACAATCATAGCTTAGTAAACTCAAGTATAACATGTTAAGAAGATCTCACAGCAAGTTTGAAGTCATTTGAAGTCTTGAAGTGGATGAACAAAGGCCTTATCTCAATTCGCTTAGAATCTGTCCACTTTCGATTTTAGGGTTGGTCGGGACAAATGAGACCTGCAATCGATAATCAACCACAGGGGATGTGTAGAGAAGAGGTTGAAGGTGATGCTGGTGGTTAGCACTTGACAAGACGACGGCCGGAAGTGGCGGTCGAGCAGGGCGAAGGCAACGGCAATGGCTGGTCTGGCTGGAGGGTTCTCGGCCGAAAGAAAGAAGAAGAAAAATGAGGAGAAAGGGAGAGAGGGGAGAGTCACGGCTCAAGCAAATTCTAGGAAAGTCTTCCACACAAATTATTGGTGTCAAAGTGAGTTGAATGATAGGTTTTAGTAGGAAATAAATGCTAACCACCATTGGATGACACTTGTCTTGATCTCATAAAAATCTTTGTCCACCCTTGACTTCCTTTGACCAGATTTTCGGCAGCCCTTGGGGGACCAAATGACCAAATTGTCCTTATATCATTCTTAAGGTAAGGTTAAGGATCGAGGGGTAAAACGGTAATTTTGTACTTTCCATCCGAAACTTCACTTTTTTAATTTTAAATTACCCTCGGCGAGGCAACTTCAAATTCATTTCAAATGTTGAAATTCTTCATTTCCACTTTTCTGATTTCGAGATTCCATTTCGTGATCGATTTTTCGTCAATCTTAACTTCAGTTTATCTCGAACTAACGGATGGCTTTTTGAGGCATTACGCGTATCGATTCTGTGATTCTCATCACACTTAGGATGACTCAAGTTACTACAACTTTGGTTGTCATGTAATTACGACGGTTCATTTCTAGTTTCGATGGTCGCGATCGTCATTGTTCGATTTAGAAAAATTTTGTAAATTATATTTTGGTTAAATGGCATCACCCGCGCTCCAATCGTATAACGTTAGCAATGAATTTCTTAATCGCTTTTATATTGGCCTTTATTGGTTCTAAATATTCCCTCAACAATCTTTATGGTCAAAGCACCATTTCCTTTTTCGAGTTTCCTAGGTCTACGTACCTTGTCATATGTTGGTCTTTCCTTTTGGTCAGTTAATTCAGGATTGATTAGATCCGAGCGAAATAAAATTGAAATACATCGATAGATATTCTTCATTCAATAGTCTCGAAATGGTAGAAAATTCAGAATGTCACATCCGACATTAATTGTTGGCGTTATTCTACATCGGTTGTGGAAGGGGATGGTGGTCGATTTATAAGTATGAGGAAAAACCTCAAATTTTAGGCTAGTTTTTGGAATAAAAAAGGTCCAAAACCACCCAACACTAGTATCGAAGCTCAGGTTACCAATAAGTCTTGACCCAACAATCTCACAGGAGAGATACGGGTTGTTGCTGCCTCCGACCCATGGCCCGATATGTGAGGAAAAGATTGTTGAGGTTGTCTCACATCGTGAGGTGCACTTTTTTAAAAATTTGTGGCCCACATCATAATATTATTCTCACAATCATCAAAAATTTGTTATGCTAGTAAAGTTCTTTATAGGAGTTGTGAGAAATTATCGTTATTGAGGACAGTCACTAAATGTAAATACAATCACATTTGGCAGTTTTAATGAAATTTACTCTTCTGTTAGGCTTCGTTTGTTTCACGAAAAATAACTTTTCTATTTTTTGAATTTTTCACTCGCGAAAAATAAACAAGTCAAAGAAATTATTTTTCACCCATGAAAAAACACATTCATAGTGAGGAAAATATTTTCCTCTTATTAAGAAGGAAAAGAAATTTCCCTCATCTTTCTTCCCTTTACTCTTTCGCATTAATTTTCTTTTTAATTATTTTAGAATAAATTCTGAATTTTTTAATTATATTTTATATGAAATTTTAAGTTATTGCATTTTTTTTTATTTTCTTTCCCTTGTTTTTCCTTTCTTTCTTCTTTTGATGACAGGTGGTAGGCCACCAGTGAGGATGAGCTTCACTGGCCTCAAACAAGGCTTCATCTTGCCAGATCCAACGAGGTCAAGCACGACTTCGCGGAAAGTGAGGCTCGGGCGAGCTCACCTCACCAAATTTGATGGAGGTCAAGCTTGCGTCAGCTGAGCCTTGCTAGAGAAAGGCGATGCCCAAGGCCTCGTCCAATTGGCGAGGCTTGAGCTCGCCAAATTCCGACGAGGTTGGCAAAGGCGGTGAGAGGGTTTGAGAGGATCGACGATAAAGGGGAGGTGATGGACAAGGAGTCGCACAACTCGTACTCGAACTTCCGACACTCGATGATGCATATGATCCTGGAGAATGAATTCTACACCAAGGACAACCTCTAGGAGCTCCTCAACTGCTTCCTCTGGCTCAACTCTCCCTACAACTTCAGAGTCATTAGAAGAAGGAAAAGAAAAGAAAATATAAAAAGAAAAGAGTAAAATGGAAAAAATTTAAAAAAAAATTATTGAAATGAGTGTAAAGAGAAAAATGAAATCAAAATTTTCATAACAAACGGCAGAAAAATTTTTCTAGTTCATTTTCATATTATGGCCAAATATCGAAAAATATCATCGGTTTTCTGAAAAATGATTTTGTGGAGAAATGCGACATTTTCTGCAAATAAATGGTACCTAAGATAGTTACTAATTGCTAGAGTTTTCATATTGCAGACCCTATAGATTGAATTACGTGGCGTTTACGATTTGGCCAACTAATAATATCGTTGGCATCATGGTCCTCAAGATAACGACCTGACGAGAATTTTAGGCCAGGACAATAATTTTCACATGAATCATTGTGAGAGAGCCATATGTATGTTTTTGACAATGTTCCAATCTCATCACGCACGTGCGATTGCCCCTAAGGGGAATGTATCTTCTGTCATTTCATTTCGGTGCAAAAGTCCCTCTTCATTGTGTCTCAAACGAAAGTGTTTGTTCTTTCTGAAATCAACTCCTGTGTAGCATCTGATGTATGCATCTCTTCGTCTCCTTGTTTGTTCTTTTCTGTGTAAGGCCAGCTTCGAACAGCAATAGCCGGACCCGCAGCGCCGAACCCCAAACTGAATTAGAATGACCGGACACGATCTTCTTATACTCCTATTTGATATTTGGAGCACGGTTAATTCGTTGTGAGGAGAGTGGAAACAAATTGAAATGAACAGATAGTTAGAAATATTATCAAAAAAGTCTTTTGCTAATTCAAAAGCTGAGCAGAGGGAGAGAGAGCCATCAAGGGTTGAGGAGTCGCCGTCGCCGTCACCGTTGCCATCGAGGGGAGCTCGGGCGAGAGAGAAGAGGGTGCAGTGACGGAGTGAGCCGAGAGAGATAACTAAGAGAGTTTGAGAGAGTTTTAGAGGAATTCTTGGGTGGTCTTGACAAAGTGAGTGAAACGAGAGAATATAAGCTATGTATAGTGGGGGAGGGTGGGTATGGCGGCGAAGAGAGGGTCTGGGTTGGTGGTTTTTGCGGTCCAATTTCGAAACAACTTTCGCACGAATCCATACCATAAGATCTAAAACTAACATCGATCATCGGTTTATCATTCCCATACCCATCGCACCCGCTAAAATGACCATCCCGATTCTCAACTTTCCTACGGACCAACTCGAGACCAGTAGCACGTGCCCAGCAATAGTGCATTTCCGCTCAATCGATATCGCGCCCATTTCCAACAATTTCCACCGCACCAACAATTAAGATAATCACCATTAATCCAAGTTCATAGTAACTATTTCGCTCGTTAGTTTAGTCAAGTGGAATTCGGGATGTTGTGGTAGAAATCCCAGCTATGTTCGTTCTGTGATGTATTTTTTCAATCAATGATTCAAGTAAGATCTTGGGCATGAATTCCATGTAATCCGCTAAGTTTGCATGGAGATATGTTCCCTTCACAATGCATATAATATGTACCTTCCAAGAGTGAGGACAAACGGAAAAGAGCATGCGCACATAATCATGCACATTTCGACAAGATTAGGTTCCCGATCCCCGTATCTGCTTACTTGAATTCGTGATTTTTTTTGTGATGGTCTGAACATGAAGGTTCGTTTTGTTGGTTAAGGCCCGATCCTCTACATCTGGGAATTTGGACTACTCAAAGGATAAGTGTCTTTGTACTAAACTCCATGCATCTTAAATCTGGATTTTGCAAGAAGATATCAATTTTACTATACCCATATTTGGCTAGTTCGTCGGAGGGAGGAAGAAAGAAAAAGAGAGAAAAGAAGAAAGAAAAAAGAAGTCTATTTGGACGAAAACGACCCTAATCATAACTTGGAAAGTGTTGCGTGAACGGGATATGCTTGCCGAAAACCAATGAAAAATTGATCGGCCAATCAACTCGGGATCATATCTAAGACTAAGCTAGTTATTTCATGATTTTATTTGAGACAAAGTCGACTCTAGTTGCTCTTTAAGAAAACAACTCCATTCCTGGCTTTTAGTTGACATATTGCATCATTACATAAAGGAATCACGAAATGAGTGTTTTGTTAGGAGTTTAGCGTTTTTGCTCTCCCTCTCTCTTGCAAATCCTAAAATATGTACATCCCAATCATAGGTGCCGCCATATGTGCACTTGTTGGATTTTATTGTGGCCCACGTGATTAAAGGCCCATATGTGATTTCGATTTAATAATTATTATGTGCTAAATTCTTATTAGTCAATTGAGAGATGTATTTTATCTATTGTACACCGTGATGGATGGTGTGACTATAAAAGACTATTTTAGATTTGGTCCACTCTCAACTCTAGAAACAACGACAGTTTTCTCTCCATTAAGAACTTCAGAAAGCCAAAAGGGTCAAGAGAGAGAAACCTAATTCTATAATCGATTTCTCATATATAATCTATCTCACCACAAGGAACTATTATGGATCGAGATATGTCTCTCGTCGATTACGATATTGTAAAAATCATCTCGTTTTAAGATTTTGGGTATGACGTTTATGCAACTATTAGGGTTTTGATTTGCGTACGATTTTGTTTTATGTTTTACATGTGGTATCAGAGTTGAAGTTTGAAAACGTGTGATTTTCCATTGATTGAATATGTGTGCGGCCATCAAGATCGAGACATGCGGCTTGTGAGTCTTGTTTCTTATTCCATTGTCACTTCCGAATTTGCTTTGTGTTTGCCGATGGGTGCATATTTACTATCCAATTTGACGAGGTTTATGGAAGCCAATTGAACAAACATCAAGGTTGCAAATGATTATCGATTGCGGGATTTATTGTGCGTGAACTTAAGTTTGTTTATTTAAATGATGTCGTTTCTTGTACGGTAAGAAGATGTGATTCATGTTTATGGTTGAACAACACATTCTTCTATTGTCTAAAAGAACACGATCACAAGCTGTGCAGGATGAAGAGATTAAAGAAAAGGAAAAAGCACCAAAAATAATGTTTGATTGTAAAAGATAAATTGTCCTTGGGAAAAAGACAATTTTGGTATGTGCTTGGTGAACACAACCAGCCTCAATCGTAGGAAGAATAAACTAAAACGATGCACTTTCCTTTTCAAGTGAATATTTGATTTAATTTGGTGCAAGAATTGGCAAGTCAAGATTTGGTTAGTGGATGAATCGCACCCTTGTATTGCTTGCCATGAAATAATTATTGTTATGATTATTTAATTTGATGTCTTTATTATGCATAATTCGTGAGTCACCAAAGTGGCCGAATTAGAAAGTTTCATGTAGACGTCAAATTAAATAAAATTCAATTACTCATGCTTATGTGATGCTATTAATGAGATGACATTACACTATATATTTGTTTGTCATGAGTAATTTGAAGTTCGTTGATTATAAAATATTTAAGGATCGCCCAAAGGTTGATCAGTTAGCTTATAATCATGAACATAATCGTGGTAAATTAGTATACTTGATTAGATATGTTTAGCATATCCAAAGATAGCGAGCGTGTCTAATCAGAGTATATAAAATTACCAATTATTGAAAATTAAATTTGAGCATCAATTATGTTTTATGGTTATACATTGTTGTATCACTCAAAGGAGAACTTCGATGTGCATTTAGTGTTATATAATTGTTGTTTGAATCTGTATTAAGTATTTAAGTTATGACTCAAAGCATTAATGTATGAGCATTTTATATATTTTGTAGCATCTGTTTCAGTTTCTCTTCATTCGCAAGCTTCGTCTATTATGAAGTTCAATGGGCTTAACTTTTCTGAATGGAGTGAACAGGTTAAGTTTCACTTAGGTGTTCTTGATCTTGATTTAGCACTCTTACAAGATAAGCCTGCTGCTCGTACTGCTACTAGCGGCGCTAAAGAAAAATCTTTCCATGCAGCCTGGGAAAGATCAAATAGACTAAGCTTAATGTTCAAGCGGATGATAGTAGTAAACAACATTAAGTCAACCATTCCTAATTGATAGTGCTAAGGAATTTATGAAGTTAGTGGAAACTCGTTCTCAGTTTGATTCTGCTGATAAGTCAGTTGCTGGGACATTGATGGGTACGTTAACCACCATGAAGTTCGATGGTTCTCGTACCATGCATGAGCATGTTACTGAAATGGCAAACATAGCAGCAAGATTAAGTTCCATGGGAATGAAAGTGGATGAAAGTTTCATTGTGTAGTTTATCATAAATTCCTTGCCTCCTGAGTATGGTCCATTCCAAATAAATTATAACACTACAAAGGATAAGTGGAATGTGACTAAACTGCAAAGCATGCTCATTCAAGAGGAAGCAAGGCTTAAGAAGCAAGAAATCCACTCTGTCAATCTCATGGGTTATCCAGGAGCTAAAAGAAAACCAAGAAGGAAGAATGGAAAGGGCAATAAAGGACCATTAAAGATTAATGAGTCATCTGTCCATATCCATAGAAGGAACAAAAGAATGATAAGTGTCATTTCTGTAAGAAACCTGGACACTATCAAAAAGATTGCTTGAAACGTAAGACATGGTTCGAAAAGAAAGGTAAGCCCAGTGCTTTTGTATGTTTCAAATCATACTTGGCATAAGTTCCTTATAATAGTTGGTGAATTGATTCCGGTTGTACCACTCACGTTTCGAATACGATGCAGGGATTCCTTACAACCCAAACCATAAATCTAAATGAAAAGTTTATTTTCATGGGAAATAGAGTCAAATCTCCAGTTGAAGCCATTGGGACGTATCGTTTAATTTTGGACACTGGATATCATTTTGATCTTTTTCATACTTTTTATGTTCCTATACAGCACGATATTCTTTTAAGTTTGGAAATGGATGTTTCAATTTATTTAAACATAATCATTTTATTGGTTTCGGCGTGCTTTGTGATGGTTAATACAAATTAAAGCTTGATAATTTATTTGCTGAGACTCTATTGACCTTGCATCATAACGTTGGTTCAAAACATGGTTTAGTGGATGAAAGTTCAGCTTATCTGTGGCATAAACGTTTGGGTCATATATCCAAAGAAAGAACACAAAAATTAGAAAAGAATGAAATCCTTCATGATTTAGATTTTACTGATCTTGGCATTTGTGTGGATTGTATTAAAGGAAAAGACACAAAACACACAATTAAGAAAGTAGCCACAAGAAGCACACAGCTCCTTGAAGTAATACATATTGACATCTGTGGACCTTTTGATGTTCCGTCTTTTGGTAGAGAAAAGTATTTTATCACCTTTATTGATGATTTTTCACGTTATGGCTATATCTATCTGTTGCAAGAAAAATCTCATCGGTAAACACATTAGAGGTGTTTATCAACGAGGTTGAAAGACAGTTAGACAAGAAGGTGAAAATTGTCAGATCTGACAAAGGTGGTGAGTACTAGGGACGGTATGAGGAAAGTGGACAATGCCCTGGTCCATTTGCTAAGTTACTTGAAAGGCGTGGCATTTGTGCTCAATACACAATGCTAGGCACACCGCAACAAAATGGCGTTGCAAAAAGGCGTAATCGTACATTAATGGACATGGTTAGGAGTGTGACATTCTGATTTCCAATCAACTTCAGACTCTGTAATGAGAAGTTTATATATATTAAACGATGTATTTCAGTTGTATTCCGCTCAAATCTGATCAATTTGAGTAGACTGACCAAAGGGGAAAGGCTAAAGCGAGACGAGATACGTGGACCTAGGCAATTCGAATAGGAAATGGCGCTTTGACCGTAAGGATTGTCTAGGGGATATTTAGGACCACAAAAAGGCCAATCTAAGAACGATTAAGGATTACCATGCGAGTGTCGTACGATTGGAGCGCGGGTGATGCCGCTTAACCAACGTACGATTTGCAAAATTATCCTAAATCGGACTGTAACGATCGAGACCATAGGGACTAATGATAAACCTTCGCAATTACATGACAACCAAAGCCGCCATGAATTGACGAGCCCTAAACATGATGAGAATCACGGGGTCGATACGCGTATAGTCTGCAAAAACTGCCCGTCAGTTCGGGAAAGATTGGAATCACGTTTGATAGAAGAAATGATTAGAAACGAGTCCTGAAAAAATTGAAAAAGGATAATCAAGAACTCCAACGTCAATTGGATTGGTCATCGCCCTATCGAAGAAGTTAGAAACGAGAAAAATGACGTTTCGAACGTCGGGGTAAAATGACAGTTTTGCCCCTCAAGCTTAGAACTTTCTCTTTATAATGGAAGGAAGGGAAAAATGGACATTTCTTTCCCCAAAGCTTCCAAAAATTCAAGGGCAAGTGATGGCCATTAGATGCCCTTGAGAAGAACAATGGACAAGTGTCAAGCATTCAAGGGTGGAAGATCATCTCACAATTAAATGCCCACCTACCAATTACTTCAAATAATCAATTTTTGGGGATACCTAGCTCTCTCTTTTCTCTCTCTCTCACTCTTCATTCGGCCGTTTTGCTCCCCCAAAGAACCGACCAAGCTTGCTCTTCTTCTTCCTCAGTTTCTGCTGCTCGCTGACCACCCCGTAGCCCGCCGTTCGGTCTGTATGACCGGCTCCTCCGGCCGTCCCCTGCTTCCGGTTGACCACCTAGACATAGATCCACGTCTTTCCAACATCCTCCAACATGAATCAGGTCATTTGGAGCTCTGTGGAATTCGGGGCAAGCATTCTCCCACAAGCCGACAGATTTTGCTCCATTTTGAGGTAGGTTCGGTTCTCACCCTCTTCGACAGTCGAAAACTTGGAATCTTGGGTTCAAATTTGGTTGAGATCAAGTAGACATATAGATGGTTCTGTGGTAAAAATCAGGGATTTATTTGATAAGTTTTTGACCAAGAACCACCACTGTATATTTCACCCAGAAACAGCCAGTATTCTGTGCTTGGACGTTCCGGCGACTTCGAACGACTTTCCGGCGACCAACCGACTCCAAACGATCGGTGATCCTCCCAAACCCTTAGGTAGACATGTTAAAAGGTAGAATAAGGCTTGAATGAAGGAATTGAGGAGGATTGAAGGCTAGAAGCATTCGGTTTGCACAGAACCGAAGTGAACCAGTTCGGTTCTATGAAAAACCGGTTATGTGGGTTGCAAGAACATAAGCTTATGGGACTTAAATTGACTTTTATGATGTGTTAATATGTTGGGAATTGAGTAATGGATGATTTGGATGGATGAATTGAGGAATTGGACTTGGAATTTTCACAAATCGATTGATTATCCTAGGTTGGGTGACGAATTGGCCTTGGACTTGAGTTGGCCGAATCTTAAGAGGTGCAGGAAGGAGTGAATTGTGTTGCTAAGCGAAGGTAAGAAATTCCCTAAACCAAGGCTAGGGGGATTGGACTCGATTGGGTAAGTCGAGGACCGATCGGAATGGTTTATGAGAAAATTCTCATTGGCAATAGCTTGAGGTGTTCTTGGATGCTATTGAATGATTTCATGACCTAGCCTATGCTTGAGTTGTTTGCGTGTTTAGGTGCCATTCGAATTGATTCACATGCCACGGATTCATGAACCGTATTAGAATGCGTATTAGCTATTGAAAAGTGAAATTTGAATTAAAGAATCAAGTTACTTGTTATAACGTGGCATGAATTATGACTGTGGCATTACATGGCATGGCCTTGAGGCGTATGAGACGCGGGGCGGGAGGTTGAGACAATAAGGCGACGAGGTCGCAGGGTGGATTATGAAAAGGTGGCGCCCTGATGCGATGAAGTCGCGGGATTGAGACAGGTACAGTCCTGATACGATATAATTGCGGGACAGAATATGAGCTCATAGACTCTGCTTGGGATTGAATCGAGACCTGACACATTTACGCGGGTCGTCGACCACGGTCTGATGCGTTTACGCGGGCCGAGCTTGAGGCGACTAGTTCGCAGGCTAGAGAAAGAGGCAGGCAGAGGTTGATAGATGTGGCGAAGTGACAGGCCGAACATACATGTACATTCGTGTGTGATATGAAATAATAAATGCATGCCTGTCCTCCGTGTATTATTGTTTATTGAATTATGAATGTTATACCTACGTGTGACCATGAGTTGGATAGGTTGAGTGACTCGGCTACCTGAGTGGACAGTCAACCTGACTTAGGGTTAAGTTTTTCTTACTGAGATATGTATCTCACCCCTTTTAGGGAAACCTTACTTTACAGATCATAGACAGTAACGATGTGGCCTATCAAATTTGGGGACCCGAAAGAGATGACGAATTAGTTTGATGAGTTCCCGGACAGACAGGAGAACGTCTATGTTAGGAAGTATACCGTCGTATGGGTCGACGAGGGTAAGCCTGAGTGAAAGCCTCACAGGTTTGAGGCATGGTTCAAGAGGGAAGGGGACACACAGACTAGGCCGCTGAAGCCCCACGAGGTACCCTCGGGTGTCATACCCGACTGGTACCAGACCGTAGCGAAGCAGGAGTTGCCCAAGGGTTCGGTAGTAGGATCTAGGAACGGACCAAAGCGGATACCGACCATGGAGGATACCGAGGAGCACGAGCAGGGAGGTTATAGTATTAGAGGCGTCCGAGAGTGACTTCGTTGAACCGTCGCAGGAGGTGACTATGGAGGATTCAGTTGAGGTTCCATCCGAGACATTTTCTGAGTACGAGCCTACTGAGAACGTAGAGGACACGGACGACTCCAGCAGCTCTTCCTAGACGACTCCAGATTGTGATCCGATCTTTGACTGGCGACCTGACCCCATCCCTGATGGATTTTTGTGGATAACTTTTTGGCATGTTTACCTGTCGCCCTGGTGTACTCGAGAAGTTAGTAGTCGTTGGTTGTATGTGTTGACGACTTTTGTGATGTTATCCATGTCCTACTTAGTCTGTATACATATTGTACGGGGATTTGTTGGGAATCGCTTCCGTATGCTTAATGTAAATTATTTTATCTCTCGACTTTTTGTTATAAATAGGTGGATCCTAGGGACCGCCGAGAGATTGTTGTTGTTTTACTTGCAGGGATGATTGCCCCGCTTATTTTGGTATCAGAGCAAGGTCAGCTCGATACAAAGTTAGTTGAGGATTGGAGTAATAAGGAGGACTAACTGGGACAAGGATGAATAGCTAGATCTTAGGAGACTGATCAGGGTAAGGCTTGGGATGCCTAGTTGTGACTTGACACCTATGGGTGGTATATGACCTTGGTAAGGTTATGGTAAGGTATAAGGAATTAAGTTCTCTGCTTAGGATTGAAGGTCATTTCAAGACCTTGGCTTGCTTGATGCTGGAAAGTGATTGGTTTTAGTGAATCATTGGAGTGGATGGAAATAAAGAATGGCCACGAGCCATTGGTTGAAATGTTTCTGGAATTGGTGTGTGGAATACTGTTGTTGTGTAACTGTTTCTGTTAAGGAGTAGTTAGTAGTTCTGGATTGGATGGATGAGTAAGTTACTAACTCATTGTTGAACTTGTGGTGGATCAGGTTCAATAGAAAGAAGCAAGGATGAGTAACCCATCCAGAAGACCTGGAAGACCAAGAGGCGGAGTTTCTAGTTCGAGGCCACCCGTAGCTGAGGACTCAAGGATGGATGGTGTACTCAGGGCGTTGGAAAAGATTGGTGATATGATCGATCGATAGGCTTAGGATCGAGACGCTGCTATAGCTCAGGCAGTAGGAACTGTCATAGCAGCTGTCAACGCCAACCAAGGCAACACTGGGGGCAATGGAAGTCAAGGAGAACCAAACCAGAGTAATGAAATAGGGAATGCCTAAGAGGAAATCATAGTGGCTAGACAGATGGGCCAACTGGTGGAACAGTTTATGAAGTTAAAGTCGACTTCGTTTGATGGGATTGGAGATCCTGAGCTAGCACCCCGATGGATAAAGAAACTAGAGAAGGCCTTCGGAGTGCTGAGATGTACAGATAAAGAGAAGGTGCTACTAGCCGTGTATCAGCTGGAGGGTACAGCAAATGACTAGCGGGCTGCCACCAAGGACGGAGTCTCCCTGAAGGTATGGCCATGAACTGGAACATTTTTAAGAGGGTGTTCAATGATAAGCATTTTTCAGAAACAGCCAGGGAAAGGAAACAAATTGAGTTCCTGCAACTACGTTAGAACCAGCTGACGATAGATCAGTACGAAGCTGAGTTCGCGAGGCTCTTGAGGTACGCCCCTCGGTCTGTGGAGGATACTTTGGAGAAGGCACGGAGATTCAGGGATGGTCTGAGGCCCGAACTTCGCAGCCAGATGATAGCCTTGAACTTGAGGACCTACCGGGAGATATACGAGTGAGGTCAGATGATTGAGCGAGATTTGAGGGAAAGGAATACCGCAACTGGATCGCGGTTTGCATCGTTTAAAGACCATCGCCAAGTAGGCAAGAGGCCGATGGCAGGTAACAGGCGTTTCGTGCCGCCTGCAATGAGGAATATAGTGATATCGCCGAACTCGGCAAACTGGAGCTGCAGATTATGTGACAGAAGGCATGGAAATGGGCCATGCCTAGTGAGGACAGGAGTCTGTTTCAAGTGTGGTCAACTGGGCACCAAATGAGGACGTGTCCAAATCAAGCCCCAGCCAGTCGACAACAAGGACTGAGACCGCAAGCAGGACCCTCAACTGCCGCACCTCGGATTGAACAGAGCAGACCCCAGGCATAGGATAGGGTATACACTGTAGCTCGCAGCAAGGCGGAAGATGCGCCCGGAGTAGTCACTGGTACAATCTACTTGTGCAATCAGACTACTTATGCATTGTTCGACCCGGTTGCCACGCATTCTTTTGTATCTGCATAGTTTGCTAAGTTAGTAGGCATGAGATTGGAACCATTGAGCATGACATTGCATGTTGCCACCCCATTAAAGGATAATGTCTTGGTTTCATTAGGGTGTACGGGGTGTGAGATGGTGATTGGGGGAAGTAAGGAAAGTATCAATGTGACATTCTGATTTCCAGTCGATTTTAGGCTCAGTAATGAGAAGTGTATATCTGGAGATGTATTTCAGTCGTATTCCACTCGAACATGATCAATTCGAATAGGCCGATCAAAAGGAAAAGGCTAACGCGAGACGAGGTACGTAGACCTAGGGAACTCAGATAGAAAATGACGCTTTGACCATAAGGATTGTCGAGGGGATATTTAGAGCCACAAAAAAGGCCGATCCAAGAATGACTAAGGGATGCCTTGCGAGTGTCATACGATTGGAGCGCAGGTGATGCCGCTTAACCAACGTATGATTTGCAAAATTTTTCTAAATCAGACGGTGAAGATCGAGACCTTAGGAGCTAGTGATAGACCCTCACAATTACATGACAACCAAAGCCGCCACAAATTGACGAGCCCTAAACGTGATATGAATCACGGGATTGATACATGTAATGTCTGCGAAAGCCGTCCATCGATTCGGGATAGGCTGGAACCACGCCTGATAGAAAAAACTATCAGAAATGAGCCCTGAAAGATTTGAAATGAAAAATTAAGAATTTCAATGTTATTTGGATTGGTCGTAGCCCTATCAAAGGTTATTGGATTGAGAAAAATGACGTTCCGGACGTCGGGGGCAAAATGACCTTTTTACCCCTCAAGTTTAGAACATTGCCCATGAAATTGAAGAAGGATAAATTGGACATTAAACCCCTCAATGGCTGCCGAAAATCAAGAGAAATTATGGGCCATTGGATCTCATTGGAAAGCTAATATGGACAAATGTCAAGAGATGGGCAATTGTGGTCATGTCATCCTTTTTTCCACCTACCATTCAAGCCCTTTGACCCAAGCTTGAATAAAACAACTCTCTCTCTCTCTCTTCACCTCACTTCATTCGGCCAAGACTCCCCTAGAACCACCGAACACCATCTTCTTCTTCTTCTTGTTTCCCTGTTCGCCGGACAGATTCTAGGCCTCCCGTTCGCCGACCACCACGGCCACTTCCAGCCACCCTTGGATACCGGCCAGCCATCCAAACAGAGATCTATGTCTTGTTGACATTCTCCAATAAGAATCGGAGCATTTGGAGCACCGAGGAGACAGGAGCAAGGAGTCTCCTGAGAGTCGACGGAAACTGCTCCAATCTGAGGTAGGTCTGATTTTTGACCTGTTTGATGGCCGAAATCTTAGAATCTTTGGCTCAAATTTTGTGGATATCAAGTAGAGACATAGATGAATCTGTGGTAAAAATTGAGGATTTATTTGATGAAGTTTTGACCTCGAAATGGCCTTGTACTTTCTACCTAGAAAATTGATGGTACTGACCAAGGGAGAATCCGGCGATGTAAAAGAGTTTTCGGCAACCAATCAAACTCAAACTCATGATGAGCCTCTCAAACCTCTAAATGGCATATTTTATCATATTATGTAGATAATTTCTTGTCAAGATGAATATTACATGATTCAACACATATCTCCCAGTTTGATTGGTATTGCTTAGAAGTAATATTGGATTTATAATTCATCGATGGGATGAGTTCTTTTTGTTTCTCTTTGTGATGATAAATGACCAAGAGGTAGATTAATGATTAAATTGTAGATTAAGAGTTAGATTAAGGGCTGGTAGCACTCGGTTTATACCGAACCATGAAGGATCGATTCGGTTATTGTGCAAACCGAATCTGTTGGAGGCTGGGATTGGTGATTTTGAGTTCCAAATTGGTATTTAAGATGTAATATTATGATGAGGGATAAGATATGGATGATTGGAGTTAATGGATTGAGGAATTTGATATGGAAATTGATGAATTAATTGAATTATGCTAGGTTGTGCGATGGATTGATCGTGAACCATGGTTGCCCGAGACCTTGAGGGTCGACGAGGAGTAATTTGGGTTGCCAAATCAAAGGTAAGGGGATTCCTAACCCTATGTTAAGACGATTGGACTCGATTGGGCGAGTCGAAAGACAATTTGCTCGATTTATGAGAGTGTTCCAATGGGATAGTTATTAATGTGTTCTAAATGGTTAAAGGAGGTTCATGTGTGATATTGAATATATTTGAATTGTCCACCATGTATGCGTATCATCAATTGTTTCATATGCCACGAATAATCAAGCTGTGCATGAGCTGCACATTTAGTTTGTATGGGAATTGGATTGATGGGTCACGGCATGAGTACGTCATGGCAAGGCCCTGAAGCGTATGAGACGCGGGGCTGGAAAATATGTATACCCTGATGCGACGAGTTCGCGGGGTGAAGTTGATATGATGTGGAGCCCTAATGCGATGTGATCGCGGGGTTGAGATGGCCAAGGTCCTGATGCGATCTAATCGCGGGACGAAGAGGCCCTGAAGCTATGAGACGAGGGGCAGGATATATACCCTGATGCGACGAGTTCGCAGGGTTGAGTATGAGCTCATAAACCTTACTTGAAAATGAACCGGGACCTGATGCGTTTACGCGGGTCACCGATGACGGTCTGATGCATTTACGCGGGCCGAGCCTGAGGCGACTAGTTTGGTGGCTAGAGAATGAGGCAAGCAGAGGTTAGGATGTTGTTATTGGCCAGGAGATTTAATCGGAACCTGATGCGTTTACGCGGGTTGCCGAGCCTAAGGCCACATGATCGTGGGCTAGAGAGTGAGACAGGCTGAGATTAAGGGATAAGAGAAGTGGTAGGCTGGGAGCATAGGTGCATTAGTATCTGAGTGTGACCTGACGTCATCAATGCTTGTCTATCATCTATATGTTGTGTTTTATTGACTGGTACCCTATATGCCTATATGAGCCTAAGTTTGGATTTATTGGATAGATGACTGCTTGAGTGGACAGTCGGCCTAACCTAGAGTTAGGGTCCACCTTACTAAGATTTATATCTCACCCCAATGGGGGCTTCATTTTTCAGGTCTTAGGCGGAGGTAGCACAAGCTTGCCAAGGAGCAGCATTCGAAGAGTTAGCTGGCCCATTTGTTTTTAGAATGGATTTGCCTTATTATATTGGGCTTGTGTTTCTGACTGGTGAATTAGGATTTGATCTTTTATGAATTGATTATTGAATTTAAGGTATTTGTCCTAAGTCATCGGATGTGTCGTATTTATACGATTGGAGAAGGCATCGCTTCCGCACGTATGGCACTTCCTGCGCATATGATATTGGCCGTTGGATCCTGGAGTAAAATGAAGAAAGGAACGGCAAGGCGGGATGTTCGCGCGCTCGGCGGGTTTGGGGCGTGACAATCAACTTAGCCGTATTGTCTATATTTGATTTTGACGTGATTATAGGGAAGGATTGGCTAGGTAGACAGGGAGCAATGAAAGACTGTGGCAATAGAACAATTCGGTTTTATCCGAAAGATCGCCCTAGTTTTGAATTGGTGGGAAGTCGATGAGGAATCTCGATTCCCTTGGTTTCCTCTTTGGAAGTAACTATGTTAATGTCTGAAGGATATCGGGCATACTTAGTAGCCGTAATGGATACAATTGTCGAGGGACCTAAGCTAGAGAATATCCCTGTGGTGCGTAAGTTTCCGGATGTGTTTCCCCAGGAATTGCCGGGATTGCCACCAGAGCGGGAAATAGAGTTTGTAATTGAATTAGCTCCTAGAACGGAACCAATATTGAAAGCACCGTACAGGATGTCCCTGTCTGAACTAAAGGAATTAAAGGTACAAATGCAAAAGTTGCTGGACAAAGGATTCATCCGACAAAGTGCTTCGCCGTGGGGAGCATCGGTGTTGTTCATAAAGAAGAAGGACGGATCCTTGCGACTATGCATTGACTACCAGCAGCTGAATCAGGTAATGGTGAAAAACAAGTATCCGCTGCCGAGGATTGACGATCTTTTTTATCAGCTGCAAGGAGCAGTAGTGTTCTCGAAGATTGACTTGAGGACGGGGTATCACCAGCTGAGGATCAAGAAGGAATACATACCGAAGACTGCATTCAGGACGAGGTATGATCATTACGAGTTTACGGTGATGCCGTTTGGATTGACAAACGCTCCAGCTGCTTTTATGGATTTGATGCATCGAATATTTAAAGAGTTTCTAGACAGGTTCGTCATAGTTTTCATTGGCTATATCTTGATTTACTCGAGGAGCGATGCAGAACTTGAAGAACATTTAAGAATTGTAATGAGGACCCTGAGGGAACATTCACTGTATGCCAAGTTAAGCAAGTGTGAATTTTGGTTGAACAAAGTAGCATTTCTAGGTCATGTGGTGTCTGGTGAAGGGATTGCAGTAGACCCCGCGAAGATCGAGGCTGTAATTAATTGGCCGAGGCCTACTACAGTAACGGAGGTCAGGAGCTTCTTGGGACTGGCTGGATATTATAGGAGATTCATAGAGAAATTCTCATCAATGGCCGTCCCACTAACGCAGTTGACGAAGAAGGAAACGAAGTTTGAATGGACTGATAGATGTGAGCAAAGTTTCCAAGAGCTTAAGCATAGATTGACGACTGCACCAGTGCTGACCATTCCGTGGGGACTAGGGGGCTATGAGATTTACAGTGACGCTTCGCTGAAAGGACTGAGTTGTGTATTGATACAACACGCCAGGGTGGTAACTTATGCATCCAGGCAGTTGAGGCCATACGAGATGAATTACCCGACCCGCGACTTGGAATTAGCGGCAATTATGTTTGCCTTGAAGATCTGGAGACATTATCTTTGTGGCGAGAAGTTTCAGATATATACAGACCACCAGAGTTTGAAGTATTTATTTTCCCAAAAAGAACTGAACTTGAGGCAGCGCAGGTGGATGGAGCTGTTGAAAGATTATGACTGTGAGAAACTATATCATCTTAGGAAGGCAAACAAAGTAGCAGATGCATTAAGTCGAAAGTCGAGTATTGCGTGCCTGCTGGTGAGAAGTTGGCCGATGATAGAGGACCTGAGAGATTCTGAATTCAGATTAGAGGTCGATCAACTATCCAGTTTGATAGCGACTTTGAGGGTGGAACCTGAGGTCCAAGATGAGATAAGAGCATACAATCTATGGACCCAGAGATTTAGAAAATCGTTGGGATGGACGCAACAAAAAGGAAGCTAGAATTCCAAGTGTCTAAGGACGGACTCTTGAAGTTTCGAGGATAGTTATGCATACTAAAAGATGAAGGGCTTCAAGAAAGGATCTTGTCAGAGGCTCACGGGAGCAACTACAGTGTTCACCCTGGGAGTACAAAGATGTACCAGAACTTGAGACAGCATTATTGGTGGAACGGAATGAAGGTAGACGTAGTAAGATTCGTGGCTAAGTGTCTGACTTGCCAGCAAGTGAAGGCGTAGCATTGTAAACCTAGAGGCCTGCTACAACCGCTGGAGATTCCAGAATGGAAGTGGGAGCACATAACTATGGATTTCGTGATGGGACTTTCGAGGAGCCAAAGAGATCATGACTCTATTTGGGTAGTCGTGGACAGGTTGACCAAGTTCGCCCACTTCATTCCTATACGAAAGGACTTCGCCAAGGATAGGTACGTAGAACTGTACATGAGGCAAATAGCAAGATTACACGGAGTGCCAGTGACGATCACCTCAGATAGGGATCTGAAGTTCATGGCGAACTTTTGGAAGAGCTTGCAAGAGGCCATGGGGACCCAACTACAGTTCAGTACGGCGTACCACCCACAGACTGATGGGCAGTCAGAAAGGACAATCCAAACGCTCGAGGACATATTAAGAGCGTGCGTCATCGATTTCAAAAGAGAATGGAAAGAACAATTACACTTGGCAAAGTTTGCGTACAACAATAGCTATCAGCAGAGTATACAGATGGCACCATTTGAGGCACTCTATGGCAAAGCCTGCAGAACACCGATATGCTGGGACGAGGTAGGAGAAAGGAGTATCACAGGCCCCGAATTAGTAGAGCAATTGGTAGAAGCAGTGAAGATCATCCAAGATAGACTGAGGACGGCGCAGAGTCTCCAGAAAAGCTATGCAGACAAGCGGCACAAACCTTTGGAGTTTCAAGTGGGTGATCATGTCTTCCTCAAGGTGTCGCCAATGAAAGGACTTTCGCTATTCGGAAGGAAAGGGAAGTGAGCCCAAAGTATGTAGGCCCTTTTGTGATATTGGAGAGAATTGAAACCTTGGCCTACCGGCTTGCGTTACCGCCAAATCTATCCCAGGTACATAACGTATTCCACGTGTCGATGCTAAGAAAGTACGAACCTGACCCGACACATGTGCTGGACTACGAAGCCATAGAGGTGGACGACAGAATGTCTTATGTGGAGAGGCTAATAAGGATCAAGGACTGAAAAGAGCAAATCCTCAGGAATAAGAAGATTCCTCTTGTGAAAGTAATATGGGAGCACCACGGAACGGAAGAAGCCACGTGGGAAAACGAAGAGACAATGAGGCGACAGCACCCCCAGTTATTTGAGTAGTCGAGTGTAATGTGAATTTCGAGGACGAAATTTTTGTAAGGGGGAGAGTTGTGACATTCCGATTTCCAATCAACTTCAGACTTTGTAATGAGAAGTTTATATATATTAAATGATGTATTTCAGTTGTATTCTGCTCAAATCTGATCAATTTGAGTAAACTGACCAAAGGGGAAAGGCTAAAGCGAGACGAGATACGTGGACCTAGGCGACTCGAATAGAAAATGGCGCTTTGACCATAAGGATTGTCGAGAGTATATTTAGGACCACAAAAAGGCCAATCTAAGAACGATTAAGGATTACCATGCGAGCGTCGTACGATTGGAGCGCGGGTGATGCCACTTAACCAACGTATAATTTGCAAATTTATCCTAAATCGAATTGTGACGATCGAGACCATAGGGACTAATGATAAACCCTCGCAATTGCATGACAACTAAAGCCGCCATGAATTGACAAGCCCAAAACATGATGAGAATCACAGGGTTGATACGCGTATAATTTGCAAAAGCCGCCCGTCAGTTCGGGATAGGCTGGAATCACGTCTGATAGAAGAAACGATCATAAAAAAGTCATGAAAAGTTTGAGAAAAGAAAATCAAGAACTCCAATGTCAATTGGATCGGCCATCGCCCTATCGAAGAAGTCAGAAACGAGAAAAACGACGTTCCGAACGTTGAGGGTAAATGACCGTTTTGCTCCTTAAGCTTAGGACTTTGTCTTTATAATGGAAAGAAAGGCAAAATGGACATTTCTTTCCCCCAAGCTGCCGAAAATTCAAGGGCAAGTGATGGCCATTGGATGCCCTTGAGAAGAACAATGGACAAGTGTCAAGCATCCAAGGGTGGAAGATCATCTCACAATTAAATGCCCACCTACCAATCACTTCAAATAATCAATTTTTAGGGATAACTAGCTCTCTCTTTCCTTTCTCTCTCTCTCTCACTCTTCATTCGGCCATTTTGTTCCCCCAAAGAACCGACCAAGCTTGCTCTTCTTCTTCCTCAGTTTCTGCTGCTCGCCGACCACCCCAAAGCCCGCCGTTTGGTCCGTACAACTGCCTCCTCCGGCCGTCCCCTGCTGCCGGCCGACCACCTAGACATAGATCCTCGTCTTTCCGACGTCTTCCAACTTGAATCAGGTCATTTGGAGCTCTGTGGAGTTCGGGGCAAGCATTCTCCCACAGGCCGACAGATTCTACTCCAATTTGAGGTAAGTTCGGTTCTCACCCTCTTTTACAACCAAAAACTTGGATTCTTTGGCTCAAATTTGGTGGAGATCAAGTAGACATATAGATGGTTCTGTGATAAAAATTGAGTATTTATTTGATAAGTTTTTGACCAAGAACCACCCCTATATTTTTCGCCTAAAAACTACCGGTATTCTGTGCTTGAACATTCCGGCGACTTCGGACGATTTTCTGGCTACCAACCGACTCCAAACGACAGGTGAGCCTCCCAAACCCTTAGGTAGACATGTTAAAAGGTAGAATAAGGCTTGAATGAAGGAATTGAGGAGGATTGAGGGCTAGAAGCATTCGGTTTGCACAGAACCTAAGTGAACCAGTTTGGTTATGTTCAAAATCGATTCTGTGGGTTGCAAGAACAGAAGCTTATAGGACTTAAATTGACGTTTATGATGTGTTAAGATGTTGAGGATTGAGTAATGGATGATTTGGATGGATGAATTGAGGAATTGGACTTGGAATTTTGACAAATTGATTGATTATCCTAGGTTACTCGACGAATTGGCCCTGGACTTGAGTTGGCCGAATCTTAGGAGGTGCAAGAAGGAGTGAATTGTGTTGTTAAGCGAAGGTAAGAAATTTCCTAAACCAAGGCTAGGGGGATTAGACTCGATTGGGTAAGTCGAGGACCGATTGGAATGGTTTATGAGAAAATTCTCATTGGTAATAGCTTGAGGTGTTCTTGGATGCTATTGAATGATTTCATGACCTAGCCTATGCTTGAGTTGTTTTAGTGTTTAGGTGCCATTCGAATTGATTCACATGCCTCGGATTCATGAACCGTATTAGAATGCGTATTAGCTATTGAAAGTGAAATTTGAATTAAAGAATCAAGTTACTTGTTATAACGTGGCATGAATTATGATTGTGGCATTACATGGCATGGCCCTGAGGCGTATGAGACCCGGGGTGGAAGGTTGAGACCCTGAGGCGTCAAGGTCGCGAGGTGGATTATGAAAAGGTGGTGTCCTGATGCGACGAAGTCGCGGGGTTGAGACAGCCACAGTCCTGATGCGATATAATCGCGAGACAAAATATGAGCTCATAGACTCTGCCTGGGATTAAATCGAGACCTGATGCGTTTACGCGAGTCGTCGACCACGGTCTGATGCATTTACGCGGGCCGAGCCTGAGGAGACTAGTTCGCAGGCTAGAGAAAGAGGCAGATAGAGGTTGATAGATGTGGCGAAGTGACAAGCCGAGCATACATGTACATTCGTGTGTGATACGAAATAATAAATGCATGTCTATCCTCCGTGTATTGTTGTTTATTGAATTATGAATGTTATACCTACGTGTGACCATGAGTTGGATAGGTTGAGTGACTCGGCTGCCTAAGTGGACAGTCAACTTGACCTAGGGTTAGATTTTTCTTACTGAGATGTGTATCTCACCCCTTTTGGGAAAACCTTACTTTACAGATCCTAGACAGTAGCGATGTGGCCTATTAGATTTGGGGACCCGAAAGAGATGACGACTTATTTTTATGAGTTCTCGGACAGACAGAGGAACGTCTATGTTAGGAAGTATACCGTCGTATGGGCCGACGAGGGTAAGCCTGAGTGAAAGCCTCACAGGTTTGAGGCGTGGTTCAAGAGGGAAGGGGACACACAGACTGGGCCGCTGAAGCCCCACGAGGTACCCCCGGGTGTCATACCTGACTGGTGCCAGACCGTAGCGGAGCAGGAGTTGCCCGAGGGTTCGGTAGTAGGATCTAGAAATGGATCGGAGTAGACACCGACCCTAGAGGATACCGAGGAGCAGGAGCAGGAGGAGATTATAGTATTAAAGGCGTCCAAGGGTGACTTCGCTGAGCCGTCGTAGGAGGCGACTGTGGAGGATTCAGTTGAGGTTCTGTCCGAGACATTTTCTGAGTACGAGCCTACTGAAAACGTAGAGTATACGGACGACTCCAGCAGCTCTTCCTAGACGACTCCAGATGGTGATCCGATCTTTGACTAGCAACCTGACCCCATCCTTGATGGATTTTTGTGGATATCTTTTTGGCGTGCTTACCTGTCGCCTTGGTGTACTCGAGGAGTTAGTAGTCGTTGGTTGTATGTGTTGATGTATGACTTTTGTGATGCTATCCATGTCCTACTTAGTCTGTATATACATATTGTATGGAGATTTGTTGGGAATCGCTTCCGTATGCTTAATATAAATTATTTTATCCCTCGACCTTTCGTTATATATAGGTGGATCCTTGGGACCGCCGAGAGATTATTGTTGTTTTACTTGTAGGGATGATTGTATGCTTGCGATGAGGCGCGGGTCGTGACAAGAAGTATGTTAAATAATTCTTTTGTACCATTATCACTGTGGATGCATGCTTTGAAAACCGCCATGTATTTGTTAAACAGGGTTCCTAGTAAGGCTGTTCCAAAGACTCCTTTTAATCTGTGGATAGGAAGGAAGCCTAGTTTGAGGCACCTGCATGTTTGGGGCTGTCCGGCGGAAGTAAGGATTTATAATCATCATGAAAAGAAACTGGACTCAAGAACAACCAGTGGTTTCTTCATTGGTTATCCAGAAAATCCAAGGGGTACAGATTTTACTATGCTAACCATAGTACAAGAATTGTTGAAACTGGAAATGCTAGGTTCATCGAAAATGGTGAAACCAGTGGAAATGTAGAACCATGAAAGGTGGAAATTCAAGAGGTTACGGTACAAGTACCTTTAACTATACCTTATTATCAGGTTGTTGTTCCCACCGTTGTTGAACGGCTTGACAACATATAAGAACAACAAATAAATGACCAAACACTCCATGATAAAGTTGCCACTAATGAACCCACAGTAGTGAAACACATGAAGTGGCATTAAGAAGATCTCAAAGGGGAAGAAAATCAGCCATTTTTTATAATTATGTGGTTTATTTACAAGAGTCTGAATTTGACTTAGGAATTGAATAAGATCCAGTTTCGTTTTCACAAGCCATGGAAAGTGTTAATTCTCCTATATGGTTTGACGCCATGAAAAAAGAGTTAAAATCAATGGATCACAATAAAGTCTGGGACCTTGTTGATTTGCCTGAAGGTTGTAAAACCAAATGTGACTCTAATGGTAATATCGAAAGATGCAAGGCTAGACTTGTTGCTAAAGGTTTTACTCAAAAAGATGGTGTTGATTATAAAGAGACCTTTTCTCCTGTATCTAAGGACTCTCTGAGAATTATTATGGCTATGGTGGCTCATTACGACTTAGAGTTACATCAAATGGATGTGAAGACCACCTTTCTAAATGGGAATTTAGATGAAGAAGTTTATATGGACCAACCATAGGGGGTTTTTAGTTCAAGGAAAGGAACACATGGTATGTAAACTTAAGAAGTCAATATATGGACTTAAACAAGCTTCCCGACAATGGTATATTAAGTTTAATGATACTATCACTTCCTTTAGATTTAAGGAAAACATTGTTGATCGGTGTATTTATCTGAAGGTCAGTGGAAGCAAGTTTATTTTTCAGATTCTGTATGTTGATGATATCTTACTTACTACTAATGATTTTGGCTTATTACATGAGATCAAGAAATTTCTCTCTACGAACTTTGAAATGAAAGATATGGGTGAGGCATCCTATGTGATTGGAATTGAAATATTTCGTTATAGATCACAAGGATTGCTAGGGTTGTCTCAGAAAGCAAATATTAATAAAATTCCAGAGAGGTTCAAGATGGAAAAATGCTCCGCAAGTGTTGTTCCAATTTAGAAAGGAGATAAATTGGGTCTTATGCAATGCCCAAAGAATGAATTGGAACGCAAACAAATGGATCAAATTCCTTATGCATCTATTGTTGAGAGTTTGATGTATGCTCAGACTTGTACCAGGCTAGACATCAGTTTTGCTGTCGGAATACTGGGCAGGTATCAAAGTAATCCAGGATTGGATCATTGGAAAGCTGCAAAGAAAGTGCTAAGACACCTGCAAAGGACCAAAGGTCATATGCTTACTTTTAGGAAGTCTAATCATCTTGAGGAGATAAGATATTCAGATTCAGATTTTGCTGGGTATGTGGATATAAGAAAATCCGCGTGTGGATATAAAAAAATCCACGTATGGATATTTGTTTCTTTTAGCTAGAGGAGCAATTTCATGGAAAAGTGCAAAGCAATCTATCGTTGTTACATCCACTATGGAAGCTGAGTTTGTGGCATGCTTTGAGGCCACTGTTCAAGGATTATGGCTGCGGAACCTTTTTTCAGAACTTGGAATCGTCGACAGTATTGCCAAGCCGCTAAAAGTGTATTGTGATAATGCCGCAGCAGTCTTCTTCTCTAAAAACGACAAGTATTCGAAGGGTGTTAAACACATGGAATTGAAATACTTTGTCGTTAAAGAAGAAGTTCAGAAACAAAGAGTGTCAATCGAGCACATTAGCACCAATTTTATGGTTGCGGATTCGTTAACTAAAGGGTTGCCGCCAAAGACATTTAGTGAACATGTCGATAGAATGGGCATTATTGAAAACCATTATTCATATTATGTTAAAATTTTATGCTCTTTATGTACTTGATACTTTGATATCATTTACGTATTGTTTCTGATATACTTATGCATTCCGTCTACTTATGTTGGTATATACATGAAAGAATTATGTGAATATTGACAGAATTTGTTTCTGAAAAACAAACGTTATTGTTGAACCATTATGTTATCTCTCATTATTGATCATGTTAAGTGTAGGATTGATACTGTGATACATGGAAGGAATTGTTTCGATCTAATGACATACAACCGCCATGATCCTTATAAGTTCTCACTTAATAATGGATTGAGATTTGGCCAATTTGAAGAAGGATTTAGCTTATACTTTGCGCATTATGTTTTAATGTTAAACCCTGAAATTAAATAATAATATTACATGGGCTAAGTGGGAGAATGTTGGATTTTATTGTGGCCCACGTGATTAAAAGCCCATATGTGATTTCGGTTTAACAATTATTATGTGTTAAATTCCTATTGGTCAATGGAGAGGTGTATTTAATCAACTGTACACCGTGATGGATGGGGTGACTATAAAAGACTATTTTAGATTTGGTCCTCTCTCAACCCTAGAAATGACGACAGTTTTCTCTCCATCAAGAATGTCAGAAAGCCAAAAGGGTCAAGAGAAAGAAACCTATTTCTATAATCGATTTCTCATCTATAATCGATCGCACCGCAAGGAACTATTATGGATTGAGATATGTCTCTCGTCGATTACGATATTGTGAAAATCATCTCGTTCTAAGATCTTGGGTATGACGTTTATGCAAATATTAGGGTTTCAATTTACGTACGATTTCGTTTTATGTTTTACAGCACTTGTATACTGTCCATTAGAACGTGCAACAGAAATACTTTATTCTGTACAGATCATTGAGAGAAATTCAAGTCTTTTGGATTAACCGTCAAACTCAAGCCAATCAGTCATGACTAAAATATTGTTACGAGTTATGACTAGAACATGTCAATAGCCACGCAACAAAAATAATATGCAATAAGAAAGTCTTTTGCCTACCCCTCTCATCTCGCACACCTCAGCACAGTCAAAACATTAGACGTCCTTGTTTTACCTCGTCACCAACATAGCTAGAAAGGGAGGCTTCATTACATATGGAATCATCATCATCATCATACCTCCTCCTCCTCCTCCAGCAGCCGTGAATTTCATTACTTTTTCGGTAAGCATTCCACTTCTTGGTTTTACAATTTGTCTTGTGGGTCAAGGAGTCGAACAACAACTAGAACCCACTATGTTAAGGAGTTCTTCCAAGATTTAGGGAAAGCATGCTTGATAGAAATTTTCAATTTTTTAAACTTTGCACGCTTGTTTTACACGAGCCACATTTATTACTACTGAACAAGATAGTTGATCAATTTATGAGATCATAACTACTCACTCAATAGAATTTTTGGAGATGAAAACTTGCAATTCAACTAATCCCCATGGGTACACGCAAATTGTCCCGTCCATGTGCATCGAGTAAGGTTCAACCCATGGGATGGCGGGCATGGCCCCTAAAGATTAATATAAGTAGGTGATGTTGTGATAGACACAATATCTGCTTGATCCAAATCAAGCGTTTACTCAACCAAGATAATTGATCTTAAAAATTGATTACGCAAGTGTATAGTGTAAATCTCCAACAAATAGATAATCTACAAATACAAACACTCGTTCCTCGGATACCATTTCTTATTATTATTTTGCTTTGGCCATCTTGGGTACCTAATTGAACATGACCATGTCATGCCAAATCTGTTGGTCAAACGGAGGAGATTCATGGAGATCAAATGGGTAGAAACGTAGACTCTGCATAATAAAGTTAAAGCACTTGCATTAGTTTAATGTATAAATCACCTACTTCGTTAAACTCAACAGTCAATTTGCATTGCAGTTCGCAGGTAATACATGGAGCTGAATTCTAGAAGATAAAGGCAGACATTGGTCCAATCACCGTTAAAAGCTCACGCAGGTGGCTTTCCTTTTCAATACCATTTTAAGTTTTTTTATTTTTAATTATCTTATGTTCTCTAACCTTTTTTTTTTTACCTGGGGGAATCCAACGACGCTCTGTTCATAAAAAGTCTGCCTGGTAGTCGCTGTTGGCATGAAAAGAAGAGAATCTCCAATATTTTATTGACATTTCATTTGGTCATAATAAACCGTGCTTTCGTTAATCATGTTAAAAAAACATAACTATTTGAATTGTTAAACTATCGAGAAAAGCCAGTGACCTCAAAATTCGCTTTCGATAAGGTGTTCCGGACTCTTTAAATCAATAAAATTTGCATTCGATAAGATGTTTGGGATTTTTTAAATCAATAGACAATAAATAAAAAAATAACGTATTGGCTCGTGTGCATAATAGGAATTCTTTCATATTCTTAATGTGTTCGAGACAATTTGAACCAATAAAATCGAGGGTCAATTGACTTATTTATTCATTTGTATCGCGATGATTTCTCTTTGTAATTCGTTTTTTGCAAGTGACGAGTCTTAATTATGCAAACATTTTCCCCATTTTAAGTATGCGATCATTTTCCCTATTTTATGTCATGTATGAGAGGTGGCTCCACCTCTTCATCACCAAAACAATTATTTGTTAAGATGGTTGGAATCCCAAACCAAAAGGAAAGCTGAGAAGGTCCAGCTGCATGCATTCCAAGCCCAATGAATAAACTTAGGAGTCATTAATTAAATTGTACTATCATAACCATATTGGATCATATCCAATTTTAATCATGCACGACAATCACATTAACAATACATTCGAATTCTCTTCACATTAACGGGGATTAAGACACAGCCTTATCTTATCACCGGCCCTGAGGAAAATTGATGGGTACCACCTAGTTTTACTTGATCATAAAAAAGACCGCAATTTATTATATGTCCGTCGATGTATTTTCGGTCCATATAAATTGGAGAAACTTTATAAAGATACATCTTTAACGTGTACATTTTTTTAAAAATTTATGATATACATATTAACTCAATATTATTTTACATAATAACTCATAATGCTCCATATAAGAGAGATATTTTTATGATATAATCCTACTAATTGATTAAGATAACTTTAATATATTATTTGTGCATTTTTCAGCCTTAAGTTGCTGAATGTTCCAATAGATTATAATATTGACGTATATTTGAACGATCAACTAGTCCGATTCTTAAGATTATACATCTTTAAATTACATTAAAACGTCGAAACCGAAATATAACAATGTGCATCCCCAATTTTCAACACTTTGTGATTTGATTTGATGTTTCGGCCCAAAGAAAGTCCAAATTTTTAATTAGATCCAACCGGGCTAAAAGCCTACGAACCTCTCTTCACATGCGGCATTTCTTCACATGGGGCATCAGCATCGTCTTAGGCGTACGGGTATGTATCCTTATTTTTCTTAGAAGTATGCCTCGGAAGGTTTGGCGTCACTGTTGTACAATTGAAAAATCTAACGCGACAACTTAAATTCATGAAGTAGCCACACACATCATTTCTAATATTTTAAATTTGTTACTAATGTGTCCCATTTAATGAGTAATCGAAAGAATATAATGCTCATTTACATTCAAATATAAGTTTTGGTTTACATATTACCAATTCTGTCGACCAATGGGAAACTACGAAATCGGTTAAATATGTGTTTTATACACATAAAAGTCATTTTACTTTTAAACAAACAAGTACTTTTCCCTAAGTTCATCGCGAAAGCTTGAGTATTTTGTGGTTGTGGTAAGGCAGTTTTATAATCCTTTCATCTTTTTTAGGTCGTTGCATATCAATTTCGCACACTTGATTTACCTCCACCTACTTGGTTATATCAAAGACGAGTCATCCCCGCAAATCCGAAGAGATTGCTAAGAAATCACTTTCTGGTGACTAAATAAATCGATAACACACCGTGAAAAAATTAACCTAACAAATCCAATCGGATTAGGAGTAAAGGTGGCAGACATTTAAGAGAAACCAATAGCAAGTATTTCACCTTGTGCAAAGCCTAAAAAATAGGTTTAAAGTCGAGAAATGTTGAGTATCTTGGGGTGCGGCTCATATGATCATCGATAAAAAAGCATGGGAGTCCCGCTATATATTCTTTTTTCGTTTGGGCTCATGGATATCTAATGTTATATATACTCTTTATTGTTGAATGTAGCCTCGGAATAAATTTTGTGTCTTTATTTCTCTTTTTCATTTTTACACACTATTTCGTTGTAGTTATATGCCGAATCCTAACACCTCCAGCCTCAAGCATGAGAAGTGATTCGGCCAATTATAGAAAATGAAATCAGAAATCGAATTGGTTCCCAGTAAGTTCACCTTGAACCGGCATAGACCCATTCTAACTGCAAATAAGCTAAATTGCCGGCATATGGCGACACCCAAAGACTAAAGCCAGTGTCCAACTTTCGAGAAGCAATGGAAAGGTAGGGTGGAATTCAGCCTAATTCAATCAAATGTAGATGAAAGACCCAAAAGAAAAGATAGATAGCCGAAGTAGCAATTCATAGAAACCGTGACCCAATTCCAGAAAAATAACTCAAGCAAATAATACACACTAACAGAATATAATAATAAAACAATAAAATCGAAAGAACACACCAGAGAATTTGATATCGAAGTTCATTCAAACTTGAATTACGTCTCCGCGTAGAGGCACTTTGCGGATCAATTAGTTTTTGAGAAAATTAGGAGTACAACTGATAATCTTTTCATAAGATCGGGGCAAAAAGAAAAAGAGAACACTCAAGAATGCCACCAGGATCCCCTCTTTTTCCTTTTCTTTTTATCTCTACTCGCAACTTTTTTTTATGCTCTTATGACAGCTACGACCTTTTACATCGCTAACATAAGATCTATAGTTTTTAACCTAGCAGCAAAAAAGGACAAAAGATTAAAAAAAAAAAAAAAGCCCTTAATGCGTTTATATGTTCGAGTTAGCTGAAAATTTTGAAGTGTTGTGCTTGTTTCTTCACTGTCAATCGTTGTATCATGGGAAACAGACGTTCACGAAACCTCAATCACATACTAGAGGAGACGAATCTATTTTAAGAAAATTGAGTCAAACACAGGACTCGGTGTTTATTTGTATCGATTCCATTTTTTTTTTTGTTATTGCAATTTGATTTCTTTTCTATTTTGTTGGGGTTCTGTTATAATTTCAATTTAGTACGTTTATTTGTATATGCTAGTATATTGTTCATAGCGTTTAGGACTCTGTCATTTTAACGTTTATGCCTTTGCCATTTGAATTTATATTTCGGTTTACAGATTTAACATATAGACTCTCTTTGTTTAGAGATGATAGTAAACTTGAATAAAGAAAAAGTCATGAAAGAAACAACTTATAAAAATGAAATATATGGTCACAAAAAAAAAATTCTTAACATGAAGTATAACTACTACATGATGTGAAAAAAACTATGGTTAATTCTTTTTATTTAATTATAGAATACCGTATATCTCATAAAAGCATAGCTTGTTCATATTCATGTTGTTTAATATCCTATAACTCGACCCATTCAAAATGAAAAAAAAAAAAGAGAGAGAGAGTGAAAAATAACAATATATAGCGTATTTAAAAGGAATCAACTGAATTCAAACAACAAAAAATTAATAAGTAGTAGCTACTTTAAACACGACTTATAATTTTGGGAATAATTTTTTTTGGAATTATTGTTCAAGTATAAATCTTATTTTTGACATGCTTTTAGCATAATCTAGAGATTCATTTCCAATAAGGTTAACGATAAGAGTTTTATCTTATCCATTATTCTGAAAAAAAAAAAAAAACCTTGGCCATTATAAAAATTGAACTGAACTTTCATCCAGAGAATATTGAACCTGATAAGGTTATCCATATTCTAAATTTCAAATAAACTTAAGTTCACAACTCTTTTAATATTTTTCAAAATCTTTATTTAATTTTTCAATCATATAAACATTTTACCTAAATCTTAGTTTTGAAAACTTATATGTTTCCTTTTGTGCGATTAACTACAAGCATTTATATCATTATTTTAGCTTTGTAAATTAAGGAATTTGGTTGTTAGATATTAAAACAAATATAGGTCCAACAAATTAATAGAAATAACACGAGTGATGACATTCTCGAGATCAAAAGTGATAATAGTTATATGTTGAATTGATAAAAATAACAAATAAGGATAGGCTAATAAAACACATAGCTCCTGTTATGGCCTCACAAAGCGTGCGCTTTCTAACTGATTGATTGCTAGACAAGAAACATTTATCTCTCAATATGATTGTATAAGTACTGACTCACGAGCTTTGAAGACTAAGTTTTTTATTTTAAGAGAAAAACTAATATGATCATCTAGCTTTTGATGCTTTTTGAAAGATAAAATAAAGTACTTGTGGTTAGTGATATAATCTAGAGGGGGGTGAATAGGTTATTTGTCAAAACTTGAAAACTTTTTGTAGAATTGAGTAGAAACGATTTTTGTATGTGCAGGAACCACGTGCGCGGTGCTTCTATAGGTGCACACAAATTTATATTTGTTCGACTTGAAATAAGACTACGTCCACTCTTTCAAACTAACAACACCAACAAGGCTGGACTTTACTAGTAACTCTTGAGACGTTACAGATATAGCTTGCTTTGCTTCTAAACATAGCAGGTAGATCACACTATTAAAAATGCACGCAACTATTACGGCACTTGTACACTCTCACAAGATTATTAATCAGCTCTGAATTTCAGTAAGCAAATCAACATCCCCTCCCTTTTATATTCATCGATCCTCAAGGTGGCCGTTGAATGATATTTGAGATAATCAATGTAGCCTTTGCAGATTGCAATAAAATCTCCGAGGATTTGGTTGCCCATACAATCAGATATTCTAGTGATCTTGCTGCTTCCGAAAACAGAGTCTTCGAGCTAGGAAATTATCATTGTCCAACAGCGTGATGAATAATACAGTGGACTCTCTGGAGAACAAATAAATAAGTGATTCCATACTTGTAATTGGCTATCAAATTCCTTTGAATGCGTAATAACGGTCAAAGAATAGAGTCTTTCTCGTTCTTTCAGTGAGCACTAAGGATATGGTGTTGTATTATCAATTGCAACCTGAACAAAAACATCATTAGCATCTATCAAGCCGCAAATTAAATCAAATAGGAATGGCTGTTGCACAAAATGTACTGAGCGATAGTTATGTCATTATCAAAATCTTCAGAAGTTTTCTCAACAAACTTGAAGTATTGCACCATCTAAAGTCATTTGAATAATAATTTTTGCCATTTTATGTCAATTGAAAATTGTATATATATATATATATATATATATATATATATATATTATTTCACTTTCCATTAAAATTTATGCAGTGCTCTTTCTCGTGTGTAGTCACTAAAAAATTATCATTTAAATTTTTACTGCAAGTATATACGATTACTTTGCTTCCTCTTGTTGACACCTAAATAATTCGCCGACAAGTCCAATAAATTAAAAACTCGAGACTCGGGATTCCTGGATGTGACAGGGCTTGTTTCTCGGCCAAAAACGAGTATTTTAGATGTCTTGTGTCATTTCATTTAGCACAAGACATCCTTAAGCCGCCGCCCAACTCTCATTCTATAGCGACGTCCCTGAGGCCCTCTCCCTCTCCCTCTCCCTATCTATCTATCTCCTTATTTACAAGACTTCTTCGTTGATTCACGAATGATGCCATCGACTTCCTCCCCAGAAATGGAGAGTTTTTTCCTATGAGCCCAGAAGTTCGAAGAGTGAGCACCCCGGAAGAATCTATTCTTCCATATTTGCTTGCTCGCTCCATATAGTTGAGTGCGCTACTAGTCTACAAGGCTCCCTAGTTCCTTCCTTCAAAATACAGTTTATCTAAAAGTGATTTTGTGATCAAATTGTATCACTTTTACAGGTTTTCTCTCCTAATCTTAAGCTATATCTAATTTGGATGATCTTATATTCTGATTTAGAAATAGATCTATGATTTACAAAGCATTTTTTTATGCACTATCAACTTGTTGATATTGCTACTGGCTCTATATGGTGATGATACGATGGATCCCGAACGATAAGGTGGATCCTGAACTACGCCGCCTTTTGAAAAAGTTGCAGTAACTAGAGAGGGAATTCTCGGCATACGCTCATCACTAATGTTGACGCAAGATTCATTAATCGGCCGCTAATTATACTCTGATGATATGATAGACCCATTTTTGTAGAAGAAACGAGTCTCCGTTTGTGGTAACAAGTTGATTTATTATTATTTTTTTATAACCGATGTATCCGGATAAGCTTGCGCGCACTTTGACTATTTCTCGGGAGAGACTAGCATAGCAACCCATCGCTATAGCCCCCCACTTAAATCATAGGTGGGCCAGCTTGCACGCACCTCGACTATTCCTCGGAAATACTAGCACAGCAACGCACCGTCATGGCCCCCTACTTAAATCATAGGTGTTTAACTGAGGAATCGAACCTAGAACCAGTGCACCCAACCATAAAATTTCAAGTGCGCTCTGACCAACCGAACTACCCATGAATGGATAAGTTAATTTATTTTTCATATTTAGTTTTTTTGTTAAATTTATTTTTTTTTTCTTGAATTTATGTACGCTTTTGTGAAATTAACCTTTTCTATTTTCCTTTAAAATTGTCATTTCAAAGCATTGGTACTTAGAGGTCATTTTTCAAATAAATCAAAGATTGACTTTTTTTCGTCAAACCTGAAAAAAGTCTTGACTGTCGGTCACATTTCATATTAATTGTGAAAATCATTAAAAAAAAACCATCAATTTTGTGTTCGCAAACATAGTTAAGCTTTCAATTGTTAGTATATATATGTATAATTGAAAGTTAAATTTTCAATTAAACCGAAGACTTTGATCCTAGATTAGAGAAATTCAAAGTTTGCTTATTCGATTTCATTTTTTGGACATTTGATCTAGGGACCATGACTATTCAACATTTGAAGCCAGTTTCAAGGTTTTGAGCTCAAACGAGTTGGTCAACGGGAAAACATAAACGTAGAGCCAATGTCAAGCCTTCACAATAGAATCAATTTGCATATTTTAAATCAGTTAAGCCAAATTAATTAAATTTCAATATCAATTTGGGCACGGTTAGGATAATTTGGGAAAATCAAGTGAAAGCCACGAATCAAAACCAGCAAGGCGAGAAGGGTTAACCCAGTTGACCTGACCACCAATTAAAATGTCCAAGCTCATAAGGAAATTTAGAGAGAAAAAAGACAAATGAGCATGTCTCGAGTTCGCCCGATTTTAACGAAACCAGTTCTGGCCCTTTGGGCGGAAGCCTTATAGGACCCATTCGGCCCACTTGGCCATAGTTTCAAGCCCATTCAGCCCACTAAGGAATTCAACTAGCCCGCAAATCAAAGCAAGGAGGAAAATGTTGCCTTCGATCAATTACTTAGCCTCCAAGGATTAATCAACGGCCATACATATTACCATTTTCATCCTAGCCATCGAACATATCATGTCACCCATTCAAGAGCCAATCGGATCTTTGCTTACGCATTAAGCAAAGAACCTTAGACGTTAAATTAAATGATGAGATGTAGGGTTAAGATTAACTTGATTTTAAAAAAAAAAATCACTAATCTCACCTTGGCTGGCCACATGAACCTCGTTATTCACTCTCAAAATTTTTACGACAAAAAAGAAAAAAAAAACACTCTTTCACTGGGCTCCCTCTCCTCGTCAATTTGCCGAACAACAATTCGATAGAATTCCGTCCTAATTCCGATGCTATTCCTCCAAGTTTGTCTTGCAACTGGCCATTCCAACGAGTCCTTGAATCGAGCGTGGGAGTCTCTGCTCCATTCTACCACCGGAACTAATACAATTTGCCCGATTTTTCTTGTAACTTGTCGAAGATCGTAAACAAGGTAGGATTGAGTTAGACTTTCGATAATAATTGCAAATGATCATTGATTTATCTATACTATAAAAAATGGAAGTTATAGCTTCAAGCTATAGTTGAATTTCGAGGATTGTTTACTAGTTATTAGAACAATGTCAATTCTCGAAAAGTAGAACCAATTGCATATTTAGATCATTCTAGGATTCCAATTCATACTACCCACAAGTATCTTAGATTACTATCAAAATTGGTTTGAGTCAATAGCATGTTAGTTGAAGTAGGCTTCGCATGATTAGATGAAAACCTTAGGATTGAGACTCGGCTTATGTTCAATTGAAGATTTGCATGCTCAATCCTCACAAAATCCATGTTAGCAGGGAACTATAGGGTTGAATTTGGTGTTCATTTGAGTGCTTATTTTTTGAAAATAATGACCGGAATGGAATGAAATGGAATCAGACTTTGATGCACGATAACACTACTATTTTAAGAATTTATTTGCCCCACAAGTTGCTAATGATTTTCGAAAAATATCCTGCAAGATATAATAAAATGTCAATGAGACTAGCATAGAGTAATTCTGATATTTCTCCAGGATCTTTTAAGGGAATCAATTCGGAGAAAAATGATATATTTTGTTTAGAAAACGAAAAAATGAAAATAGAAGTTTTAAAAATGAACAAAATTGCTCAATATAACAGTGGAAAGAGACAACTTTTCATGTCTCAAAAACTGTAGCTTAGATACAACTCTTCGTATTCGAAGAACAGTTAATTCGAATATTCATCTTCATGTTCGCAGATGAGTTAATTCCAAAACAACTCTTCACGTACATAGAACTATTATGTTTGAAACAATAAAATAACCGCAACTCATCGCACAAGTGTGAGCCTAATACTCGCTTACCCGTATGTGGGTATAGTGAGATCTAACTCACTTGCCCATTTCTTTATGTAAAAGACTGTAATAGCTTTCTAACTAATAAAGTAACTTGCACTCTTCCTTCCATGCTACGTGGGATTGGAAAAATGCACTTTTATTTATTTATAAGCAAAATTCAACATTTATTATTCCTTGTTATAATGTATGCTAAAAGAATGATGTTTAGGAGCAAGTTCAGTTGATTTTGATGATGATTTCCGGTATTTTTAGGAGTTGATGAATGGTTTTAATGTTCATAAGAGTTAGAATGTGCGATGGTATGTTCAAATGTTCATATCATCGAGTTTGAAGATGTTTTAATTCTGAAAAAAAAAAAAAAACCTAGAACAGAGGTTGAAGGAGGTTGAAGGAGGTTTGATAACTTTCTGGAAATTGTAGTCAAATATGACCTCTCTATGTTCTTTAAATTTTTCGAAAAAAATCTATAATGAATTAGAAAATTTTGTCTTCAAGTGAAATGTAGACGAGAATCATAACCTTGATTGATACGAAGAACATGAAATTTTAACATCGTTAGGTCCTTGAAACTTGCATCTGAAGTTACCGAAGAAAACTGGAGTGAGATCCTTGAAAACTGTTCTTATTTCTACAATTTTTTTTTTTTGCAATTAACTAATACTAGGAGGAATAATTTGAAAAGTCTTAAAACATGAAAGTTGTATGGGAGGTTCTAAATTGCCAATACTCAAAATTTCATAAAATCCTAAGAAGTTTAGGTTGGTCAATTTGAATCAATATGGATAAAATTGGAATTGGTCTAAAAAACTGTTTCAGATTGAGTCATCCGAGTAAATTTCATGATTTCTAATAGTAAAATGGCTTGTTTACAAAAATACATCAATGAAATTTGAAGAGCATCTTAAGCTAGTTGTCTATCAAATTTCACATCATTTTATATTCATTTAATATTTTTACCAAAATTTTTTTAAAAAAAAATTGAGTCGAAATTGGATTGAATCCTGAGTGAACCATATTGATTGAACCATAATAGGAAAAATTAACCTTAATGAAAATTGAATTAAACATCATAAGCTTTCATTAGTATAATTACTCAATTTGAACTTTGTTTAGGCCTTCAATTGGATTAAAACAAAAATGGTCGGAATCAGTGGAACAATAGAGAAGTTGCCGTTTTGGTCAACTAATTATTATTATTTTATTATTTCCAAGGCTATTTAGCCTAATGTCCCGCTTAATTGACCTTGCTTGTGATTGAAATGATTATTATTCTCCTTTAATCTTGATTCTCAATACATGATCCTTCAGCGAGTAGTTTAAGAATGGGCACTAGAGCTTCATTAGGTGCTTTGCGATTGGCCCAGCTTGGGGAAATGCAAGTGAGGCTTAACAATCACTCAGTCAACCCCTGGCTTTACGAGGTGAATGGGTAACTGAATCGACATAAAAATATAACATGCCCAAGCCAAACTCGAGATTTTTTGTTGTCAATTCAATTGTGTGAGCTTGCTAATGCTAGAATTGGATGATTGCATGATTGAATGATGGTATTGTTGTCGATCACAGGCGGCTGAGTGAGTTCAAGGAAGCGGTCCAAGGTCGTGGACAGTGTTAGGTTTATTAGCTTAGCTTAGAATCAATTAGGCTACGATAATTAATAGACTCAGGAATTAATAATCAAAATAGCTTAAATTTAGTTGATGTAGTCTAACTAGAAAATTAAAAATCGAATTAGACTTAGAGTCACTCTCTTAATAAATGGATAGCTTAGTCTGCATTAGCATCCTCATTCCAAATATAATGGGTAAAGTTGGTAACAGAGGTGTTCGGGCTAGCTTGCACGCACTTTGTCTATTCCTCGGGGAGTATAATGGGTAAAGTTTAGGCTCACTTTAATCTAGAATTAGTCTTAGTCTCTAATATCTAGCTTATGGGATTCACGTCCCAAGGCTTATAACAAGGCGATGTATGTTCTTTGCCCAACTTGGTATTGGGCCAAGCTTATGGGCGGTTCATGTCCCAAGGCTTAGAACAAGACGATCATTCTTCGCCTAACAAGTATCAGGTTTTCATTACCCGTAGATTTGCTTCGAGCATTTCATTTATTGGGTGTTTGATTTCGTCACTTTAGACCGAACATCATCACCAAGTTAGAGGTACCTAAAGAAGCTAATTAGGTTATTAAAGTAATCAAGTCCCAAAAACTAGTTAATCTCTGATTGCACAGGAAGCAAAGACAAACTCTCGATTTCTAGGCGAGCCCAAAAACACCAGTGGTGACTTTCATCTCACGAAGAAATATTAGAGATTAATTGAGTCATTAAAATAAATTCAACGTCGTGTGAAGTAGTAGCTTGGGAGAGCCCACAGGACCTTCGTCCTGCCTTTTGGGCATTATCTCTAAACTTATTCTTATAGGAGTTAACCGCAGTAACAAAATACAACCCGAAGGATTAATTTGTATTATCTTTTGGAAGTTCGGAGTTTATCGACTATCGGAATTGCTTGGAGTTTGAACCTTTCTTTCAACCTATACTTACATAGTCACAAGAGAATCTAATAATTACAAACAAAATCCTGAATCACATGCTAAATCGGTTGCGGCTCAAGTATTTCTCATGTGGTTCCACATGTCTATATATTATTTCTTCTCCTAAGTTTGCAATACCTATTCGATCATTCCTAAAAAAGCCAGAGGCTCACATAGTGTCTGGTTCATGTTACATGGTCTTTAGTCATGATCCATAAAAAAAAAATAATAAAATAAAAACCATCCTTTTAGATAATAGATCCCAGCCTAACCCGGCGATTTCAGATAATATCTTTTTTAAAAAAATATATCTTTTGGGGCATTAGATGGCAAAATACTATCAACGCAACCCAGGAGACATAGCAAATGCAAAGTCCCTAAATTAGTCAAAGGCCCATCATTTGAGATGCCATGATTCCTCCTCTATGTGCTGAATCCAACAATATTAAATATTTATGCAAACCCCTCATCAATTAGAAGAAAAAAAAAATATATAAATTGTGTCAAAAAATTGTTACAGGTTCCAACCTGAATACATAAAATCTTATAGGCATGGGGAAATTACATATATGATATGTATGCTTGCGAAAAAAAGAAGTGATTCAAAATATATTTTTTCAAAAAAATAAATGTGTATACAGCTTACAAAACTAAATAACCAAAAAAAAAAAAATTATCGTCCGCGAAGTGTTTAGACAAAGACATTATTTATACTGAAATTTTGTTATTACCTAATTGTTTCAAACAAAACTTTAAAAAGAAATGAATTTATTAATTTTTTGCGAAAAAACAAATGTGAAAAGCATATAGCTTTGATAGAGAAGCAAAGTGAATATTTTGACATCTTGACCCCTTCAGCTAAGGTCAAGACTCAAGAGAGCTTAGCGGAGAGGAAAAAGGATAGGGAAAAGTCGAAGAAAGGTTTTCATCATTTGCTGGCACGAGGATGTTGTCTGACACGATTCTTTTTTCTTTTTTTTTTTGGTTTTTTTTAACATAAAACACCTCCCTTTTAAAAATTGTTCTTAGAAACAATAATGACCCGAATATCATGTGAAATTTGATTTTATTTATACATTAAAAATCCGGATTCTCATTAAAAAATTGAATTTCTCCGCTAGAAAACATGAGGAATTTCAGCAGCGGAAAAGAAGATGAAACGTGCCTTATCTTACGCTTTAAAACAAATATACTTTTTTGCTGAAGTTTTGAAAAATATATTTAAATTTCATTGAGTTATACACAAAGGAAATAATCATATTCATATGTTTGGAACATATCAGGTTTTTTCAGATTCAAATAGTTAAAAGTACTTGCACCACAAGATTGAGTACAATCAAAGTATTTCATGTGATTTAGGTTTTAAGTATTGGAAATAAAAATCAGAAATAAATCTTCATCCAGAGATTATGGCTAATAGAAAATCAAAAACTTCTTTTTTGTAAGTGAAGATTAAACGACACAAGGCTGACAATAGATAGATGACTAAGTAATTGCAAGCTTCACTTAATCAAATACTCGAGCTATTTAAACTCATCTTCGCAGAAAATCAGAATTAAATTTTAGAAATTAACAAGTTAAATTCAGTAAAATAGCTCATAAGTAAACGACATGTCCATATCCTGTCTTTAGAAACAACAGTCCATTTCAACATCAGATTTAGCACAACCAAACCTTCAAGACAATTTCGGGAAAGTAAGTATATCCCAATTGAAAAAGCTCGAACCTAGTTAGGTTTGATTCAAGGTTTGATTATGGCTCTAGGACTACCGGTTGAGCCAAGAACTAGACTAACCAAGTTAGTTGCGCGGCTAAAACGGACCATCGAATCGATTTTAGTATGGAACTGCTCCATAAATTGGTTTAAACTCATCAACTACACAACCCGTTGAATCTGGTTCTTTTAGATTTCGTATCATTATAACCGAGGCTCGATTTATTTATGCTTACTTTAGATCTTGAAAATGAAAGAAAAGAAAAGAAAAAAGATGTATCTTAAGTAAACATGGAATCTGATCGATTGAATTCTCAATTTCAAGCTCTCTAGAAGTGATCTTCTCAGACAAATTACATGCTTCGAGGATCCGTTCAAAAAATTTCGATTACGGAAGATTGCATGAGCAATTGCTCTGACGGAAGATTGTATGAGCAATCGCTCAACCTAAAAGACCTTCAACAGTCTTTAAAATGAACGAGGAAACAACAATTTTCATTCCAAAAAGGAAAAGAACAGACAGAGAAATTAGAGCACATTAGCTGCTCTTTCGTTAGAAAAAAATAATAAAAAAAATAATTGAAAATCCCCTTGGTTTCACGTGGTTTGCTGCCACCAGACAAAGGGGACGAAAGCTTTTTCCCTTATATTCTCGGTGCGTAAAAATTGCTGTGCCAATAATTCACATTAGCTGTCCATGGACAATCATTGACGCCGAGAATTTTCCCATTATTCTCCATTTAAATCAATTGATAGATTACATAAAATTTACAAAATTAAGGAAAGCAAAAAAGACACAAGATCCATATCTCCTGCTCAATAGTTTCTTGGACCTTCTCTTCGCTTTGATTCTGCTCGAACTTGCCTCCGCTCCGATTCCAACTCGGGACGACTCTGTGGACACAACCCTATCTCCAACCCTTTCTTTGCCATCTCCCATAGGAATTCTCATCCGGAGCAACTCTGCTGTATCCGACTCTCCCTCTCTTTCTCGATCTCGACCCCATGAATATAATCACATAATAACAATTATTCCCCCAAAATTAAGGGGAAATAAAAGAGAAAAAAAATTAAAGTTAAACTTACCTTTCAACAAATGGTAAGTAAAAGACAAAAAGTGTAAACCCCCAACCTCGCCAATTCACCCGAGTCGCACTGTACACATTGAACCAAACTCGGCCACCTTTCTTTTGTTCCCTCTCCTACCGTTCGGTCAACTCGTATTCCGAACCGGAGTGGGGAACATCCTTTACTCGGACTGAGTCGAAGCCGGGTCGGAGCCCGCCGCATTCTGTCCCGCCTGTCACCCTTTTATTTATATCTCTGTCGGGATTCACCAGATGGTCTTCTCGGCCAGCCCATGGAGCAACGGCCGAGACTCGGGCCAGAAGTCGTGGCGGCCGGCGTGGCAGTAGTGCCGCTGGAAGTCCTCGAGGTTGGTGGACCGGGCCGGGCAGTCCGGCCGGGAGACGAACCGGAGGACCTCCTCGAAGAAGGACTCGTCGCAGGGGATGGTGAGAGGCCCGTGGTTGGCGAACCCGTACTCCTCCTCCGCCTGGACGAGGAGCTTCCGGAAGATGGGGTGGTTCAGGTGCGTCGTCCGCACCACGAACCGCCTGCAACCCTCCCCCACGCACACCGCCACGTGCCCCGCCGGCACGTCCACCGGGACGCGGCCTTCGGAGGCTGTGGAGGCGGAGGAGGCCCGCGCCTTGCTCCGCCACCGACGCAGCATCTGCCGCAGCCTCACGATGTGGCGGATCTTGCTGCATTTCCCGATTCCAGCCGACATTTTCCCTGGAAAGTGTTGGAAAGTTTTCTCGTTTTCCCTGGAATCTTGTCTGGGGGGCTTTGCTTCTGGGTCTTCTTCTTCGGATCTGGTTAACGTCGTAGTGATTAGAGAGAGAAACTCGGTGTCTTCGGGAGTGAGAGTGAGATGGCTTTATAAGGGTGAGATTGGGGAAGCGCCCTCGAGTTTTGCAGGAAATAACGAGATTCTCTGCGGGGTTAGCCAGTTTTGAAGGGCAGTGATTGGACAGATTGTGGGTGGGTTTTGATTTGAACTTCGGTTGCTAATGTACAGAGAGTAGGTTAAAAATGAGATGAATTGGTGAGAGCAATACAATAATTGCTTCAAATTGAATATGGATTCTATTGTTATTTTGAGAATTCCTGTCGCAATAACAGGAAGAAAATCCACCACGCCATTTGCTTTTATTCACTATTATACACCTTCCAATTTTCGGGTATCAAATAATTTTGTTCATTCATCCGGTGAGATTTTGAGAAATAATTGAGAGTTATTCTAAAAGTTAAGACCGCGTTGCTTAATATGTAAATGTTCTAACATTCTTTCTCGTGCTTAAACTGGATTTTAACCTTCGACCCAAAAAAAAATGAATTTTGACCTAGTACTAAGCTTAGAAACACATAATGGGGAGACAAATTGGGGGATTGGAAATATTTGAAACTAAAGACCTCGTATGTTAACATCATGCGAAATTTTATGAAATTATTATCAAATATTTTAAAAACTTAATTTATTAGATGGATGCGTAATTGATTTTAGAATGGATAGCTTGCAGAGTTGGAACTTGAAACCTATCTTATTTTCCTTGGAATCGACTTTGTTTGTTCAGTTCGGTTCGGTTCTAAGGTCTACTAGCAATCGATTTCTTTTTCTTTTTCTTTTTCTTTTCCATTTAATAAAAAATCAAGAGAGATATCAGGTACAATAAGTATGGGAACAACAAAATGGCTCATAGTAAAATATTGATAAATATTTCTAGAAATATAAAGTAATAGGGCAATTAAGCTCATTTAAGAAAGACAAATCATATTCTTCCAACTTCATGAAACATGTTCTAACCGGCTCCCGGGTCGGTAGGTGAGTTCAATACGCTAAGAAACTGAAATTTACGCAAATAGTAGTGGCTCTAAATTTTTTGGAATTGGGAATCATACCCGTTTTCATGGCCAATTCGGTTCGAGTCCCGTGTAAAACCGGACTGGTTGCACAATTCTAATTAATGTTTAAATATTCTAACAAACCTCAAAGACATAATGGAAGCAAACATGAGTGCATGTAGTCCCGAATCGAAACACGACATCTTGTCTAACAGTCATCGTGGATTCACAAAATGAAGATATTAAGAGAACTTCAGTATTTGACTTAGAAAATCAACGACAGAGATTTCATTCTCCTTCTCAACAAGCGCAAATAGTTCCATACTTAAGTTATTTGCTCGGAGCTCTAACTCGCGTTTTATCTGACTCATAAAATTAGTAGGGTATTTCATGGGTTATGGGATTTGCATATTCAAATTAGTTGGCATACTTAATGTATTTTAATTATGTGAATCAGCCCTCAGTGGATGTAAATTGGTCATTTGCTAGGAGACGGTTAATCGAGTACATTCATAATCGATAGCGTTGAAAAGTCTTTACACCCCATTGCGAAAAGTGAACTGGAGTAATGGTGACATGTTGGTTGCCACAAAAAGTAGGACTATTGTTTACACTCAAAATTGCCGTATGGATGAAAATCACGAGAATAGGCGTTGGTGAACATTGGCGTCGATGACTTACCGATAGTTAGAACTTATCAATAGTTAGTGAGCATCGGCGTCAGCAACAAAACTGATTACATATAACAGTGGTTACTTGAACGTGGATATAGCCTAGAAAATAGGGGGCATGAATGAAAAAAGCTCATATTAGGAAGTTATTTTTATTTAAATTTTAAAATTGGAACTGCTTATAGGGGATTATAAATATCTCAAGTATGTTTTTTTTTTCATAAAAGGCCCCCAATCAATGATAGAATTCAATGATCTTTATCAGTTCATCTTTCATTTATCTTTATTTTCATTGCATTTCAAATTTCCTAGATGTAGTCTCAATTCTCAAATTTTCGTGTCGAATCAAATTCCGATATAAATCTTTATCATTGGTGTTTCGTTGTCGAGTTAAAGTCCAGCGTAGTACCGCCGCGTTTTCAAGCTTCATTGTCGAGTCAAACTCCGTCGAAATTTGTTTCCATTGTACCTACTAAATTTTTCCGTCAGGTCAAACTCCGGTTCGGTTTATGTTTATACAATTCCACATTGATTATTTCTTGTCCAGAATCGCCACAGGACCTTCTTAATAAAAATCGAAGAATGAATTTCAATGAAAGATATTCGTTGTTGCAAAACGAGCGAACATCTTGTTGCACGCCTAGTAGGGCCAATGTGGCTGATCTAAGGGAAATACGGTGGTGCATATTAGAAGTCAACTTGATATCACAATCCTAATGGTGTTCTGAGTCATCGATTGCACAACCTGTGGGAACGAGAACAAGAATGAGGTGTCCGCATCCCGAAGCAACTACCGATGTACAGAGACGATAGTTGGAACCAAACACAGTTATGATGATTGTTGTAAGGAGGATGTTCAAAGATCAACAATACAAAACCGTCGGCTATTTGACGGATCACCAATTCGGTATAGGGGGCAAGATTGTCAACATGCAAAAGAGAGGCAGTCAAAGAAAATCCGAAAGGTTCCCACATCCATCAACAAACACAACAAACACAGTGAGTCAGCATAAAACTCATACTATGACTATATTTGGATTTGCGGCATAATTTGTTGCAATGCCTGAGTCAGTGTAGGTTCCTCGAAAGGCAAATATGATGATCAATAATTTGCTTAGAGAACAATATGCTCATCTTTAGCAGAATAGTGAATCGAATTTGTCGATGGCAAGGGAGCACGTAAAGACTCTTGATTATCTAAATTAAAAGGATCGAATTATTGATAAATCATTCCATTCTTTTAAGGGGCATATGTTGACACTCAAAATTGACGGAAGAAAATCACGAGAATACGCGTTGGTGAGCATTGATGTCGGTAACTTGCCTATAGTTGGAACTTACCGATAGCATTGATGTCGACAACTTACCAATAGTTAGAACTTACCAATAATTAGTGAGCATTGCCATCGGCAACAAAACTGTTTACATATAAGGGTGATTATTTGAACGTGGATAGTGCCTAGAAAATAGAGGGCATGATTGACAATAACCGTTATTAGGCAGTTATTTTTATTTAAATTTTAAAGTGTAATCGCCTGTAGGTGTTTTTTGTAAAAGGAACCCAATCAACGACAATACTCAATGTTCTTTATCAGTTCATCTTTCTTTTATCTTTATTTTCACTGCATTTCAAATTTCCTTAGATATAGCTCCAAAGATTTTCGTCATTGAGTCAAACTTCGGCATAGTCGTCAAGTCAAACTCCGTTGAAGTTTGTTTCCATCGTATTTCCAAAACTTTTCTATTAAATCAAACTCCGATTCAGTTTATGTTTGCACAATTTCACATTGATTTTTTTAATCACCTGGATATTTCCTATTTGGAATCGCCGCAACGCCTTCTTAATAAAAACTAAAGAACGAATTTCGATGAAAGATATTCATTGTTGCAAAATGAGGGAATAGCTATACAAATTTATTGCCTTGGTTATTAATTGAATTCTTATGCCCTTATTTTCCCTATATAGTTCACAATTACGATGGAGAAAGTCGGAAATGTCCTTTAAATTTCCGACCATATATAGAATTGCTTAATTCTCAACGTATCGACTACCCATTGCTCGAATTTTTTTAAAAAAGTTAACATATTAAATACTAGAGAATTTCCTTAATTGGATGCTTAAATCAGTGCACATTCTCTAATGAATTGCCTTGACAATGTACTTGTTTTATTGTAAAAATCTTGTTAGTAAGTGCCCTTAGGACACTTGTTAAATAAACCGATCAAGAGAATTGAATTTTTGGCAATGCTCCAACTATCCTCGGGTTATGCACAATTGTGGCTTTCAAAAATGGATCCTTCCAAATTAAGTAAACTCAACAAAGACCTACAAGAAACTTATTAACCACTAAAAAAGCAATTTGTCGGAAATGTTGCTCCATTGAAATATTTTGAAAAACTTCAGGAGGTAAGTGATTGTTGGAAAGAGTTGTCACAGGAAAGGAGAGAAGTACAATAAAAGTGTCAATATTTGTGTGTGGATTTAGTGCTAATATTTTTTTTGATCACTTAAATGTAAAATCGAAGAAAAAATGATCACTTACGTGCCAAATCGCAGGAATTAGCACTTAAATGATCCTTTTTTTAAAAGAAAAATTGACACTTACGTGATCCAAAAAACGATCACTTTAATGTTAATTCCAGTGATTTGGCACTTAAGTGATTATTTTTTTTCTGGATTTGGTACTTAAGTGATCTAAAAAAAATATTGACACTTAATTGATCTCCGTACATAAATATTGACAATTCTGCTGTAATTTTGCCCAAAGAAAATTGTACCTTGTACGCTAATTTTGGAATCCCCACTATCATCATCCCTGAAAAGCGCACGGGTCACCTGAAAAATCTGCTCTTTATCCTTCTACTGTTGAAGCTTCGACGCAAAAGATCATGCATAAATTAAGTGTGCTCCATCAAGCCAATTATTTCTTAATAATGCTCGGAACCAATTTTTTGAAATCCTACTAAAGGACAAAAGTTTTCATATAGCTCATACACTGTTACATCTCGCAATTATTTATTTTTTTCTTTTAGGGTTAATACCACAAAAAATCTCAAATTGGTATACTTGTGTCAAATTTACCTCAAACTATTTTTTAATTATAAAAAATTTTAAACTGTTACATATGTGATAATTTTACCATAAACGGATACATTTGTGATAAATTTATCATTTATTTATTTTATTTAGATATAACCATTAAAGTGCTAAGTTACATGATACGTAGGATTTGACGAGTGTATCATTTTGGGATTTTTATCATTTATTTGTCATATATATCAGTTTAGAATTTTCATAATATTAACTCAATTTAACGGAGGGTAAATTTGTCATAGGTATACTAATGTGAAATTTTTCGTGGTTAAAAAATTAGTTTAGGGAAAATATATCGTAGATGTATTAGTTTATAATTTTTTGTGGTCAAAAAAATAAATTGAGGTAAATTTATCGCAATTATATTAGTTCGAGATTTTTCATAGTTAAAAAAATAATTTAAAGTAAATTCATAAGTACATAAATTTAAATTTTTTTATGATATTAACTCTTTTCTTTTGAAGGAGTGGCGAGATATTTGGTAGTCGTTAATGCGATTCCAACTGTTTGATCCATTAAACTTCCTGTCTTTAACTTCCCACTCGGGAAAGGAAGCGGCCGGACAAGCAGCCCACAGTACGATGAATAAACTACACTTCCGACCACACAAAAATAATTATAAAAAAATAAAATGAAAAAAAAAGCCCCTACGCCGCTGAACACTAGGGAGGATAAGGTCACTTCTGTTTGATTCCAAAATTTTTTATTAGAAAGTATACGCCAACAATAAATGAAAAATATATATAAAAAAAAAGTTCGACAAACTTTTGTTACATATTTAAATTAGCCGTCAAGGCCTACCTAAACTAAAAAGTCGACAGCCCGATAAGAAGACAATAGATTTTGCGCTGTCCTTCCTTGAGGAATGCTTCTTTATCGCACGGAGTGTGGAAAATTGAAGCTGGAACAAGTACTCAATAGAACAAGAAGAACCCACCACATGCATTGTTGGAATTAGGGTTTTGAAGTGGTTGAGTTCATCCCCTCAGTTACCCACTAGAAGAGTTAACAAGACAACAAAAAACTAATGCTAAAACTTTTCTTTTATGTACTTAATTTCTTTTTATTATATATTCAAACCGATGTCATTGTCAAATTTTGAGCGATGATAAATGGTCGACTCTTAAGTGACGAAATTTAGTACAAATTAGAAACTCCCGTTTAAAATTACCTAAAAAGGTAATACTTAATTCTGTCGATATAGTCTTTCAATTCACGTAAACGAGAGATCATTTGTCTATATTTCTAGAGATAAAGTCAAGTAGAAAATTATCTTATATTTTTAGAAAAGTTATGCAAAAAATATATTTAATACAACCACATGAAGATGAAACTGCACATATTGCAATAATAAAAAGTACGAGCGATTCTCTAATATCGATATTTGAAGTTGATTAGAGTAAGAGGTCTCGATTTTAGCTAGTGTCTTACACCTTCTTTGTAAGCCACATATTCAACAATTGTTTGCTCATGGCGACACATCAGGATTTACGCTCGATTATAATCAAATTTGTCGTTGCGAGAGGATGATTGTATAGCATGAAATACTTTACATATTGACAACATTATGAACCGCGTACTCCCTAGTCCCTAGTGTGTTGTACTGGTGTGCAGAAAATCAAAAGACCTCCCATGTAACTATTGTATTCTATTTAGTATAAAAGCGCCATACGACATACCTATATGGATCGACCAAACCGGCCGATTCAATCCGATTTCCGGTTCCGTACAATTGACATTGGTGATTTTCGATCTGCTCTCGGTTTCAAGGGGAGTCGGACCATCTGGATCAGACCGATTATTTTTACTTTTTTATTCTTTAAACGTAATTCTAATAATCCACTGTTTTTTTTTTAATTTCTTGAATGTTAACCTGATTTTAAAGGTTGCGGATTCATTGAATTTCCCGGGAATTGGACCGAATCATTCGATCTAGTATTCCGGTCCTAAAAATTGGAAATCGATCCTTCTAGTCCGGTTTTCGATTCTTGAGTAGGCCAAGAGTCTATCTGCCCTACCGAGTATACAAGCAGAAAGTTCCAGATTTCCAAGATTCAAAAATATCAGGTCGTTTTTAGGAATATCGTAGCTCATCATTTCTTTATATTTCCCATCTGAAGATGCTTCTGTTTCCGATAGAAAAAGGAAATTTGAAAATATTCTTCAGCTTTGCCAAATCTGATCATACCCCATGTGCAAGGATGCCTCATCTCCCTCTTTAAAAGTCCCAAAACAAAATGCCAAATATTTTTTTTATATAACCAAAGTGTTCGGGCCAGTTGCGCACACCTCGATTATTTTTCGAGAGAGACTAGCACAGCAAATCACAGCCATGACCCTCCACTTAAATCACTATTTCTCGGAGGAGACTAGCACAACAAACCACAGCCATGAACCTCCACTTAAATCACAGGTGGTCATTTGGAGAATTGAACTTAAGATTAGTACGCCTAACCACACAATTTCAAATGCGTCCTAACCAACTGAGTTACTCATGAATTGGTACAAAATTCCAAAAATTGTTCCCTTCTAACTACAAATCTACAATACTGCCTTGCCTTTGAGAATCCAACCCAATCAAAGTTAAGCTAATATTCACCAATTTCCTTTTCCTAATCAGATGAACAAGCGTAGGACGTGTGGCACTTAGAAAGGACATCAATCATCAATCATTTTCATTATCCCCCTACCTTAAAGATCTCCTAGGTCTAATGTCACTATTGTTGAAGAGCATACACATTGAATGGCCAGGACGGGGCCAATCGTTTCGGGTGGGTCCACGTGCATGTTACGGACATTAGGGCTCATGTTCATTCCACACCCCCTAGAAGGGTCACCGTAGCATACGATACCCCGCATTTTTTGTTTTTTTTTAGGATTTCAAGAGCTTAACATAAGTCCAAAAATTGACAATAAAACAACAACAAAGAAAGGTCCTATTAGAAACTTCCCCTTCAATTATAACTCGAATTCAATGCACTTGTATCTTCATCGCCCCCACTTTGTTTCATTAGTACTCATCAACATACAACATATTTTCTTGCTTTGTTGCTATGTTGAGATAGTGTTGGAGGAAAATTCAGGGGAAAATATGCAGAATTAGGGAGGGCTGTTCCTCATATGTTTGAACTGCAGACAGTGTCATTTTCAATAGTTTATTTTTTTATTCATATTAATTTTCGTAATAAACTGAAATAAGAACCATGTGTGATGATGGCAGTTCATCGTACATATGTTAATGTGATGGTCCCATCGATGGTCTCGCACATCGATGCGTCTCACATTTGATGCCATTGTAATTTGCTGATTGGTTAGCTAAAAACCACTTATTAGAGGGCATTCCGATGTCTTGGGTTTATTTTTCTCCACAATCCCTGTGTTATTTACTTTGTGTTGATGCCCCTTTGTCGGGTCATTCTTGAAAGAACTCTTAATGGTTTTTAGGTATTGCAATCGTTATTTTCTGACCTTTTTTATGCTGTTGTCAGTACTTGCGCAAAGCTATATACTCGTGACAATGGTTAGAAGTGTCAAGTTGGATCTTGGACGGTAAGCTAAAACAATCGAGAAAAAGAAATCGTGAGTATGTTACGATTTTTACTGTGAATTTTACATACTAAAGTAATTAGGCAATATCTCTATTGGGTAATTTAAAAACAAGCCATCCGCTTTGTGTATGCATGGATTTCACTTATCTAAACACAATTGTAGGTAATTTCGGATTGCTAACCCTTGAGAATAAAAGATGTCAAATCAAAATATTTGTCAAATCGAACGTCGAAAGGATGTGAATCTTTAACCTTGAAGATTAGCTAGAGAGAAATATGTGAAAAATAAATAGAAAAGAACGGTATGTGGATTTTTTTTGTTCAGTTTTATATTATTCAAAAGGGTATTTTCCTTTAATTTGATTGGCTACGTTAAAATTTGTTAGCATCTCTCTTATCAATTGCTTTAATTAGTCTTTGAATTGTAAGAGTAAAAATAAAAGCTTTTGAAGAATAACTGATAAATTAAAGTTTATATGTAAAAGAAAATCTTATGAACTACATTCTTATTCAGTCTCTTTAATCACTTTCAAATATAACTTGGGATCCGTTTGTTTGAAGGAAAACCGTTTCTCAAAAATTGTTTTCTGACATTCCAGCAATTGGATACAAAAGACTAATCGATCTACAATTTTTTTTTGTTTTACCGATGCTTTTTTTATCCATATAATGATTTATATGGAGTTTATTGTTGAGAAATAGAGTCGCAACATTTGCTATTCAGTCTCGATCAACAAGACGATCGACGACTGTCGAATGTGCAAAGGTCACTCGATAACACTCATGCAAGAGAAGCTCTCAAGAGAGGAAATGGATGGACTATCTAATCTGCTATATTCACCTTAAGACTTGCCTAAATGTAGGCATCTTACATGACTCTTCAGTTACGCGACCTTTCGATTTAACTCATAGATATATGAACAATCAACATTAAGAATATAAAAAAACTCTTGAAAAGAACAATACAATAATGACACTAAACATGCTCGTCGAATAGACGTCCATCGAAAATCGAAAAGTCTATTAACAATAATCAAAATACGAAGAGTCAAGACTAAGACGAATCTAGAGATAAGCGGTGATTTCTTCAATACTCCTCCTCACCGACTACTCTTTCTAAGGACAGAACTTGAGACCATACCAAGTTAAGTTCGAAACTCTTCAAATTTCGCAGTTCTGAGACCTTCGGTGAAGATATCGGCAACTCGATCACTTGTCTTGGCATACTCCATCTTGATCTCGCCCTGTAACACATTCTCTCACAGAAAATGATAATGTACTTACACATGCTTAGTCCTCACATGGAAAACTGGATTCTTTGCCAAATTTATAGCTGATAGATTATCATAATATAATGTTGTCAAATAATCTACCGATTGATGAAGATCATCCAATTACTGCATTAGCCACGTATTCTCCTGAGCTGTCACTGCGGCAGCTCTACATTCAACTTCGGTCGAAGACAGTAACACAACAGCTATCTTTTACTGCCCCAGGGTGCTACTGCTAATCCAAGATTAAACGAGTATCTAGTAGTCGATCGTTGTGTATATCAATCTCTAGCAAAGTCGGCATCGCAATGACTAATTAGCTCACTCGATGACTCTTTCTTATATAGAAGCCCAAGATCAAATGTTTTCTTTACATATCTTAGGATATGCTTGGTTGCATCCAAGTGAGGCTTTCGTGGCTTCTCCATGAATCGACTTATTACTCCTACTGCAAAAGTAATGTCAGGCCGAGTTATGGTAAGATAAATTAGACTACTTACCAGTTGCATGTACATGGTCGAGTCTTCTAGCTTTCGTCCTTCATTAGCACATTGCTTTGCATTCTCATCTAACAGAGTAGATATAAGTTTGCAATCAAGCATTCCAAATTTTTCTAAGAGATCTCAAGCGTACTTCTATTGACATAGGAATAGTCCTTCTGTTGTCCTATCAACCTTGAGCCTTAGAACGTGTTTCAACTCTCTAAGCTCGTTCATCTAAACATCTAAAACCGCATGGAGAGGTTGGTTTTGAGTCGACATATCTCATTTTCATCATCTCCAATAATGATGAGGTCATCCACATAGATTAATACAACTGCAATCTTCCCATCATTTGCCTTCATGAATAAGCTTGAGTTTGCTGGAGCTACAGAAAAATCGCTTTCCAATAAGAATTTCGCAATCTTGCCATACCATTCTATTGGGGCTTGCTTTAAGTCATAGAATGCTTTCTTTAGCTTGCAAACATATTCTGGATGAGTTTTTCTCTTGAAACCATACGACTGCTCCATGTATATATCTCGATCAAGTTCTTAATGCAAGAAGGCATTCTTCACGTCCATTTGTCATAGATTCCATAACTTGCTTGTTGCAAGTTCTAACAGAACTTGAACTATAGTTACCTTTGCTGCCGGGCCAGTTTCTTCACAATCGATACCATACTTTTGTGAAAATCTTTAAGCGACTAAGCATGCTTTATATCTCTCTACCGACCCGGCTGGTCGAGTTTTAAGTTTATAGACTCATTTGCAAGACATAAGATGCACCTCTTTAGGTTTTGGCACCAAGTCCCATGTCTTCTTCAGCGGGAGAATTTCTTCTTTCATGGCCTTCCTCCATTCTTTTCCCTTTGAGGCTTCCTCATGTGTCGATGGCTCGATCACATCAACATCTTCAATTAGTGTCGCATTGGCATACTTTGGGCTTGGTTTCCTTTGCCTCGACGACCTCCAAAATTGAGGATCCTCTTCTTCGAGTTCTTCTACCTGGCTTTGCCGAAATTATTCTGTTTGTCTTGGACGTTCATCAGATGAACTCTTTGATTATGGTGACTGTGCTTCGACAGCCTCTTCAATGAGTTGATTATCATCGAATTCTTTTAGCCTTTCTTGAACCTCTTCTTCGATATGATGTGAATTTAACAATTCAGCAACTTGAGGTGACCACCATGATGATAGTTCATCGAATACTGCATTTCTAAAAGTATAACACCTCTCTATTGTAGGATCACAACGCTTCCGCCCTTTCTTTTGACAATCATAGCCCACAAATATGCAACGAATCGCCTTCATGTGGAATTTGCTGCGAAGATGTTCTCGCACAAATGTATAGCATACACATCTGAGAACTCTAAAATGACTTACCACGGGCTTGCTATTCCATAATTTTTCATATGATGACATAAAGTCGAGCCTTGTTTGAGGTAACCTATTAATCACGTGTGCCGTTATCTTCATACACTCAATCCAAAATTTAGGAGAAACATTCTTTGCATGTAGCATACTCCTGCAGATTTTCGCCAAATGCCGATTCTTTCTTTCGGCAACTCCGTTTTGTTGAAGCATATATGGACAAGTAAACTGTTGACTTATCTTGCACTTTTGTAAATACTTTGTACATGCATACGAAGCATATTCTCCCTCATTATCAGTACGAAGGCAAAGAATTTTCTTGCCTGGTTCACCTTCTACTTTTTCTTTGAACTCTATAAAATTGCTAAACGCCTATGATTTTTCCTTCATAAAATCAACCCAGATATACATGGAAAAGTCGTCGATGAAGGTGATCATGTACTTTGATCCAAAGATAGATGATTGCTTCACTGGACCAAAAACATCAGAGTGAATGAGTTCGAGAGGCATATTAGCCTTGAATGTTGATTCCCCATATGGAGGGTGATGTACCTTTCCGTACTGGCATTAGGCACAAACCATATCTTCTTGAACTTCTAAATGGGGAAGACCCTTCAACATGCTTTTCTGCATCATCACTTTCAACTTGTGATAACTTACATGGCCAAGCCGTACATCAGACAAATCAGGTATATTATTTCTTCGAATTTTGTTTGCGTATGTCGTGAACACCCCGCATCCTTTGGGGAACGCACCACATTCGTCAACGTCGTTAATAATCCCAAGACACGATAACCATAGCATACAAAAAAAAAATGAAACACATATGGGGAAGGAAAAAAACAACTCCATACAAATGAAACAAAGAATGACATAGGGAAACGATATATATAAATGTAACGCCCCGCGTCCCGTTGGAGTCCATTACATTCGCCTTCAGGCCACCAAAGAACCTTACACGGCCTAGTATGATATGAAATGCACAAATGAAAGAAAGCATCTCCGTACAAAGAAAATAAAAAGAAAAGGGAAGTTTTGAAAAAATTCAAAAGCACACCATTTATACATAGCAGAAACATTCATTACAAATATCGGAAGGGTAAAGACAAAAATGTAGAGCCGCACGCCTTGGGTAGAAAATGAACTAAAGTTTAGGATTCAAAGGCTACTATTAAACATTTCCTAAAGCCCAACACCAAAATTGTTCCTTCTTAATCACCGAACCCCTTCATTCATAATTCTCATTAGAACAGCTTGAATCATCTCTTCCATCGTCCCTTTCAGTATCTGGGTCGAAATCTGAAAAAGTCTCGGATGGAACATTCTCAGAAGGCTATTCAGTTTCTTCCTTGACTTCTTCTTCTTCTTCTTCTTCTGCTTCATCTTCTTCGTCAGCGGTCTCGATAGCGTTAGCAGAAATCTCTACATAACTCATGTACTCATCATAGGATAATGGAGACTCATACACTTCAGGTATGTTTCTTGAACCTCCCACAGATGCTGGGTTGTCCACTTCTATGCCAGGTCGAGACGGATAGCACCAAGTTGGAATCGCCTCCCATGGAACATCCTCTGGCAGCAGGGGTCCCATCAAGCTACTGTCTCCCACTTGACGAAACCAGGCTTCAAAGCGATGGGGTTGCAGTTCCGACTTCTCTTCGTCTACCCAGACTGTCGTGCGCTTCCTAATATAGGTAATATCCTTCTAATAGGAAAACTCATCAAAATCGGCGATTATCTCCTTTGGATCGCCCAAATGAATTGGTAGCATGGCTAGAGTTTAAGGTCTGAAAAGTTTGTCCCACTAAGGAGTGAGATCGACATCTCAACAAGTGAAACCCAACCCTGACTAAACCACTAGTCCCACCAGAAAAAACAAAATGCAAAGAATGTAGGGAATTCAGCAAGCAATGACATAGGGCAATTCAGCATCATTTGTCATATAACAATTGACATATTAAATCATTAACAAACATACCACACGCCATAGTATCCAAGCTTCACACATTAACCTAAAATCACATTTAGTCATCACCAAGGCCCACGGCCGCGATGTATCGCCAAGGCTCCTGGCCGCAATATAGTTTCATAGGGCTCAAAGCCAAAGCATCGCTAGGGCCCACGGTTGCGATGTAATAACCAATCATTGTCAGGGCCTACAGCCGCGATGTCATTACTAGTTATCGCCAGAGCTCACGGCCGCGCTATCATCACCAGGGCCCACGGCCAATTCAATATCACACTATCAACCACCATGCTTTTATCGCACAGTCACGCTACACAGGACAACTATCTAGTAGCGTCCTAAGGTTCAAGTAAGGGTTTATGAACCACTTACTGTGATTAATTAGCAAAAATTCCACACTAAATGAGCCTCCTCGATCCACAAGTTCAAAACCAAACGAGAACCACGTGCCGTCCGAGGAAGGTCATCAATTTGAGTCAAAATCCACTCAATTCCGGATTAGAAACAATTGAATTTCGCTTTAGTTAAACCATTCTCTCGATCACCAAACAAATGACAACTCAGGATGCCTTATCAATTGGTCGAATACACGACAACACCTCCATTAATCCTCCATTTATTCGGTTCATGCTATAATTTAAAGAGCAGAATATATATCTCAAGTTCCATGCACCAATTAGCCCTTAAATCACCTTTAAACTTCAATCCACTTCTCATACTTCCCATTGTGTCACGCCCTGCGTCTCAAAGCACGAGCACGCGACTCCCCTGACCTCACTAAACTCTCGAGTCCCAGGAATCACATATCAAGAGATGCATTTTAACGGTAGCATGCGGAAGCGATAACACACACTCCTTCATACAATCATCAAATGGGGATCCGGGTAACGAGAACATAACATACTTATATAACATCCCATCAGTTTATACAAAAGGGCAGGTGAGCTAATCCTGCTGTTCGGTCGGGGTAATGGGGCCAAGCCAAAAGATATCTAAAACAAGCCCTAAAAGAAACTGACCGACGAGGTCATCATCAAAAGGCTACACAGTAAGAAAGAAAATCCTAAGGTCGAGCTACTGGAATCATCTGTTTGCTCAGCATCTTCAGTAGGATCGTATTCCGAGAAAGTCTCAAAGCGTACCTCTACCATGTCCTTCATCATCTTGTCCTCCACCTGCTCCTCCAGCTCATCCTCTGAAGCATCGATCTCAATCACTTCAGTGGTGTCCTCTAGTGTCGGGGTCCTCTCGAGCATGTTCCTCGAACCAACCACAGATACCTCTACTTCTATAGAATCCTGGGTGGGATGACACCAGCGAGGGATAGCTCCGTGAGGTACCTCTGTAGCTTTCAACGGACCAGTGGTAACCTCGCCTACTCTATGGAACCACGCCTCGAACCTATGCGGTATCTAGTCCTTACCGCCCTCGTTGACCTAGACTACTGTACACTTTCTGACATACACTGTTCCCCGATCGTTCGGGAACACATCAAAATATGCTGTCATCTCTTTGGGATCACCTAGTCGAATTGGCAGCATCCTCAAGGTTTAGGGTCTGAAAAGGCGATCCTGCGACGGGGTGAGATTCACATCTCAATAAGATAGGTCCTAACCCTAAGTCGGGCTGACAGTACACCTAGATGAATGCAAACAATAAGCAATAATGTGCACCTAGCAATGTAATGCACTCATCAGTCAATATGCCACAAAGATGCCATCATTTACCAATCACACAGTTATAACATCATATCATATCATTAAGATCAGGCATAGAGATACTAAATCAAGCCACATATTTCACCCATCAAAACTGTCTCGTGAATCGCGCCAGCGTTTAAAACGCCTTAGGCTTGGTCCGCGTCAATACGCTTCAGACCATCAGATTGGTAAACTCGCGTAAACGCATCAGGTTTCCAAGTGCCATTCTAGGCTTGTGTCGACACATATCAAATCTCGTCTCGTGTCTCAACGCATCAAGACATTGGCCATTTCAATCCCGCATCTCAACGCCTCAGGGTACCAATTCACACAACCCCGTGTCTCTATGCCTCAGGGTATCATAAATTTCCAAGTATGCCAAATATCATTTCAATTCAACTTCATGATCAAGTACAAGCTCATACAACAGGCTAAGTATCTACAGCATGCAAGGCAATAAATTTTTATCACTCACAAGAGGCAATTAATTCAAATCATATGCATTTAGCAAGCAATCAAGTAATCCTTAATCTACCATGACGAACCTTGGGCAATCACGCCATAACTCACAATAACTAATTTAATTCACACCCAAATTATCCAGTCGAGTCCAATCTTCCTGGAAAAGGTTTAGAAACCATTTACCTTAGGCTCAAATCAACGCAAATCCCCTTCCAAGTACTTCAACAACTCGGCCCAAGCAATCCCAAAATAGGGTAGCATATATTCCTAGCGAAACCACTCAATTTGTCAATTTTTCTCACTCAATTCACCAATCCTTGGAGCATAAACCTCAATGACATATCTCCTGACATCCTAATATGTTTCAACAAAGAATTCAGAGCTCAATAATACCCCAAACAGCCCTTAAGGTCTCGACAAGAACAAAATCGAAACAGGGCATTTTCTGTTCTCTTTAGTTCCTGACTAAACAGTCCACAAACTATCCTTAAATCTCAATTTATCCATTAATCTACTTGCTAACATATAGTCCTAGGTATTGGGAAGCCTCACCGATAGTTTAAGGGCAAGGCGACACCCGAAAGTCCACAAATGACGCCGAATCCTTCAAGTCCTTCACTGGTCAGATTCTATTCATCGAAAATCAATGCCGAATCGCCATCTAAACTCCATCAAATTCATCCAAAATTTTTACCACAACTCAGCCAAACATAGTCCTACATGTCTACAAACTACCACCGAAAATTTGAAGCAATTCGAGGTCTTATGGTGGCTGATCGAAGACTTACCCTCAGCTACGACGGATTCCGTCAACTCGCGGGAAAACGGCTAAACGGAGCTCTTCCGGTGATCAAACGCTGTGTTTCGAGTTGGAGCTTGTTGGCAAAAGGCTAAGGAAGGTGATGGTGGTCGGCTCGACGGCTAGAAGTTGCCGGCGATGGTGCTCCAACGGCGCGAAGGTGGCGTGTCGGTCTGGTCAGGCGGAGCTGGTTCGACCGAAGAAGAAGTAGAGGAAAGGAAGAAGAAGAAGCTGGCTATGGAGGGGTGTTCGCCTGAGAGAGAGCGAGAGAGAGTGTATACACCAATTTGAGAGTCAACCAAGGAAGAATGGTAGGTTAAAAGGTTGCCATTTAATGTCAAAGCCCCATCTAATGACACTTGTCCTCTAGTCAATCATTTCTTCATCCAATGGCCCTCATTTTCTCTTATTTTCGTCATCTATGGGGGAGAGTCAAAGACCAAAATGCCCTTATCCATTTATTAGGACAAGGCTAAGGTTTGAGGGACAAAATGGTAATTTCAACATTGACGTTTGGAATGTTGTTTTTCTAATTTAAATTTTCTCCGTTGAGGTGACGTCCAATCCAATTATAATGTTGGAATTCTAGATTCTCTATTCTCTTATTTCAAGACTCATCTCTGAATTATTTATCTGCCAAATGTAATTTCAGACTATTTCGAACTAATGGATGGCTTTTGCAGATGTTACGCATATCGACTTTATGATTCATATCACACTTAGGGCTTGTCAGTTCATGGCGACTCTGGTTGTCATGTAATTGTGAGGATTTTTTACTAATTCCGACGGTCTCAATCGTCATCGTTCGATTTAGGAAAATTTTGTAAATTATACTTTGGTTAAGCGGCATCACCCGCGCTCCAATCATATAACGCTAGCAATGTATTCCTTAATCGTTCTTAGGTCGGCCTTTTATGGCTCTAAATGTCCCTTCGACAATCCTTATGGTCAAAGTGCTATTTCTTACTCGAGTTTCCTAGGTCCATGTACATTGTCTCGGGTTAGCCTTTCCCTTTTGGTCAATTAACTCGAGATTGATCAAATCCGAGCACGATATAACTGAAATACATCATCAGATACATTCTCATTAATAGGTCTCGATATGATAGGGAAAATCCGAATGTCACAACTCTTCCTCCTTTACAAAAATTTCATCCTTAAAATTTACAATAAACTCAACTATTCAAACAAATGGGGGTTTTGACGCTTCATCGTTTCTTCGCTTTTCCATGTAGCACCTTTAGTTCCATGGTGCTCCCAAATTACCTTAACCAGTAGAATCGTCTTGTTCCTCAGAACTTGCTCCTTTCGATCCTCTATCCTGATTGGTTTCTCTATGTAGGATACTTGGTCATCCACCTTGATAGTTTCGTAATCCAATACATGCGTCGGATCCAACTCGTACTTCCGTAGCATGGACACGTGGAAGACGTTATGCACTTGAGACAAATTAGGCGATAAGGCAAGCATGTAGGCTAAGGTCTCAATTCGTTCCAAAATCTCAAATGGACCTACGTACCTCGGACTTAATTTCCCTTTCTTTCCAAACTTAGATAATCCTCTCATCGGCGACACCTTAAGGAAGACATGATCACCTACTTGAAACTCCAGAGGTTTACGTCGTTTGTCGCATAACTCTTCTGATGACTCTGTGCCATCTTCAGTCTGTCCCGTATTACCTTCACAGCTTCCATCGATCGCTCTACTAACTTTGGACCAGTAATACTTCTTTCTCCAACTTCGTCCTAGCAAATCGACGTTTTACAAGCTCTTCCATAGAGTTCCTCAAAAGGTGCCATTTGAATACTATGTTGAAAACTGTTGTTATACGCAAACTCTACCAAATGCAGCTGATCCTCCCATCCACCATTGAATCTATAACACAAGCTCGTAGCATTTCCTCGAGCGTCTGAATCGTCCTCTCCGATTGTTCGTCTGTCTGCGGATGATACGCCCGCCTTACTGAACTGCAGTCAAGTTCTCATGGCATCTTGAAGACTCTTCCAAAAATTAGCCGTAAACTTAGGATCTCTATTCGATGTAATTGTCATGGGTACTCCATGTAGTCTCACTATCTATTGCATATATAGTTCGGCATACCTGTCCATCGTGAAATCCTTTCGTACAAGAATAAAATGTGCAGACTTGATCAACTGGTCCATGACTACCCAACTAGAATCGTGACCTCTCTAGCTCCTTGGTAATCTCATTACGAAATCCATAGTCACGTGCTCCCATTTCTATTCAGGAATCTCCAACGGCTGTAGCAATCCACCAAGCTTACAGTGTTGTGCCTTTACCTGTTGACACGTCAAGTACTTTGCTACATATTTTGCTACATCCACCTTCATTCCGTTCCACCAATAATGCTGACATAAGTTCTGGTACATCTTCGTGCTACTTGGATGAATACTATAGTTGCTTCTGTGCGCCTCTGATAAAATCTTTTCTCTAAGCTCTTCATCCTTGGGTACGCATAAATGCCATCGAAATTTCAAAATTCCATCCTCTAACACTTGAAACTTTGATTTTCTTTTCGTTGCATCCATTTCGAGGATCTTCTGGATTTCTGGGTCCATAGGCTGCGAGGGCTTTATCCTTTCTTGAATCTCAGGTTCTATTCTCAAGGTGGCTACTAAACTGGATAGTTGACAGACTTACAATCTGAATTTAGAATCTCTCAAATTTTTAAATAATGACCACCCTTTTACCAGCAGACAGGTAATACTCGATTTCCGACTGAGCGTATCCGCAACTTTGTTCGCTTTTTCAAGGTGATATAATATATCGCAATCATAATTCTTAAGCAGCTCAATCCATCGCCGTTGCCTCATGTTCAATTTCTTTTGAGAAAATAGTTACTTCGGGCTCTGGTGGTCCATATAAATCTGGAATTTCTCGCCTCACAATAATGTCTCCAGATCTTCAAAGCAAAGATGATTGCTGCCAATTCCAAATCATGAGTCGGATAGTTCATCTCATGCAGTCTCAGTTGTCGGGATGTGTAAGCAACCAATCTTCCATGTTGCATTAGTACGCAACCCAATCCCTTTAGCGAAGCATCGCTGTATATCTCATAGCATCCAGGTCTTGATGGAATTGTCAATATTGGTGCAGTCATCAACCGATGCTTAAGCTCTTGAAAGCTACTTTCACACTTATTCATCCATTCGAACTTCGTTTCTTTCTTAGTCAACCTCGTCAATGGAATGGCTATGGATGAGAATTTCTCCACAAAGTGTCGGTAATACCCTGTCAATCCTAAGAAACTCCGGACTTCCGTGACCTTAGTCGGTCTAGGCCAATTCATAACTACTTTGATCTTCCCAGGATCTACAGCAATTCCTTCTCAAGATACCACATGACCACGAAATACCATCTTAATCAGCCAAAACTCGTATTTGCTAAACTTAGCGTAATGCGAGTGCTCCCTCAAGGTCTACAAGACAATTCTTAGATGCTCTTTGTGTTCTTTGTTGCTCTTTCAGTAAATCAGGATATCGTCAATAAAGACTATAACAAATCTATCTAAGAATTCCTTGAACACTCGATGCATTAAGTCCATAAACGCAGCTGGAGCATTGATCAATCCAAAAGGCATCACAATGAACTCGTAGTGACCATACCTTGTTCTAAAAGCTGTTTTAGGTCTGTCTTCCTTCTTAATTCTCAACTGATGATACTCAGTTCTCAGATCAATCTTATAGAATATTGCAGCTCCTCGTAACTGATTAGATGAGTCATCAATCCTCGGTAGTGGTACTTATTCTTTACAGTCACTTGATTTAACTGTCTGTAGTCAATGCATAAACGCAATGACCCATCCTTTTTCCTCACAAACAACACCGGCGCTCCCATGGTGAAGCACTCGGTCGAATAAATCATGTCCAGTAATTCTTGCATTTGCACCTTTAACTCCTTCAGTTCCGATAACGACATCCTATAGGGTGCCTTCGAGATTGGCTTGGTTTCAAGAGCTAATTCGATCACAAATTTAATTTCTCGTTCTGGTGGCAGCCTTGGTAATTCTTGAGGGAAAACCTCAGGAAACTCACGCACTACTAGAATGTTTTCTAGTTTAGGTTCCTCAGCAGTCGTGTACATAACTACGACTACGTACGCCTGACATCCTTCAGTTATCAGCTTTGTCGCTTCAAGAGACGAGATTAAAGGAATCGAGGTTCCTCCTTGACTTCCTACAAACTCAAAATTTGGGCGGCCATCTAGATAAAAATGGATTATCTTACTACGACAATCCACTACTGTCCTTTGCTTATCTAATCAATCCATTCCTATGATCACATACAATACAACTAAGCCTATACTCTCTGTATTGCCACCAATGATTATTTTACAATTAGCACAGCCCAATGAAATCAACACATTATTTTTCAACGGGGTAGTAACATGCAGAATCACACTCAACGGTTTCAACTCCATATCAACCAGATCAGCAACTTGAGCAGACACGAACGAATATGATACGCTAGGATCAAATAAAGCGTAAGAAGCTTGGTCACACAAATAAACCATACCCGTGACCACGCCAGGCGCTTCTTTTGCTTCCCTACGTGCCATAACATAGACCATTCCCTGAGCTGGGGGTTAGTTCTGATCATTCTGAGGAGTGGCAGTTGACGGTCCTACCTGTGATTGTTGCCCTGGAGGTCTATTCACTTGGGCTTAATTCAGGCAAGTTCTCATCTGATGACCCATCTAGCCACATTTGAAGCACGCTCATGTTCTTGTCAGATAAGGTCCTTACCATGCCTTCTGCCATAGAGGCGGCAACTCCAATTCATTGGTTCGGCGGCTTTACTATGTTCTTTCTTGCTGGAGTGACGAAGCGTCTGTTGCCAGTCATAGGTCTTTTACTTGTCTGGCGATTGTCTTTGAATGAACTAAACTGCGATCCAGATGCGACATCCCTCTTCTTCAGGTCCCTCTCGATCATCTATCCTTGTTTATATATTTCCTTGTAAGTCCTTAAGTTCAAAGCTATCATCTGACTGCGAAGTTCAGGTCTTAGTCTATCCCAAAATCTCTGCGCCTTCTCTAGCGGATCCTCTACTGATTTGGGTGCATACCTTGACAATCTAGAGAACTCAGCTTCATATTAATCTACTGTTAGATAATTCTGACGCAGTTGCAAGAACTTTACTTGCTTCCTTTCTCAAGCCGTCTCTGAGAAATGTTTGTCATTGAACGCCGTGGTAAAGGCGTTCTAGGTCAAGGCTGTTCCTTCTAGAAAGACTCCATTCTTAGTGGCAGTCCACAAGTCGTTAGCGGTACCTTCTAGCTGGTACACCGTCAATAGTACCTTTTCCTCATCTGTACATCTCAGTACTCCGAAGGCCTTCTCAAGCTTCTCTATCCATCTCGGCGCCAATTCAGGGTCTCTAGTCCTATCGAACTGGGTCGGCTTCAGCTTGATAATTGTTTGACCAGTTGGCCCATTTGCTTGGCTACAACAACTTCCTCCTGGGCATTTCCTACTTCATTGCCTTGGTCATGATCGCCATTGTTTCCGTTGCCTCCATTATTGCCGTTATTGGCATTAAGAGCAGTTATCGCGGCTCCTACCGCTTGAGCTATGGTAATATCCCTATCCTGGGTCTGCCTGTCAATGAGATCGTCGATTCTCTCGAGTACCCTCAGCACTCCGTCCATCCTTAGGTTTCTGCCACAGTCGGTCTCGAGCTAGAGGCTTCGCTCCTCGACCTTCCAGGTCTCTTGGGCAGATTGCTCATTCTTGGGTACTCTCACTACACCTGGACCACTATTTCCACCACGGAATTAGTGACTTACTCATCTAGTCAAGTCCAGTGATACCAAACTATATCTTAAAAGAAGCAATCACGCAAAACAACCTTCCACACCATCCTTTTTAAGGATAAATTAGTCAAGGAGTCACCACTATACTCCAGTTCTACTTACTCCAGTTGTTCATCAAAACAAGTCATACTCGTTTATTCAACAGGACAAAAATCCAGAAATGACTTTTAGCGCTAAACATGGAGCTCAATCTTCATAAGCTATCCCAATCATATCACCCCACATGCACCAAGTCATATGCCATGCATTTCATGCCTAACTCTAACGAGTCTCCTAAGGTCTCACTATCCAGTCAATCCCAATCCATTCCTCCTTATTACTTCAATTCTCAATCAACTTAAATCGAGCTGACCTTACTATGATACCAAGCAAGACGGGATGTCATGCCCCGCATCTCAAAGCACGAGCATGCGACTCCCCTGACCTCACTGAACTCTCGAGTCCCAAGAATCACATATCGAGAGATGCATTATAACGGTAGCATGCAGAAGCGATAACACACACTCCTCCGAAAAATCATCAAATGGGGATCCAGGTAAGGAGAACATAACATACTTATATAACATTCTATGAGTTTATATAAAAGGGCAGATGAGCTAATCCTGCTGTTTGGTCGGGGTAACGGAGCCAAGCCAAAAGATATCTAAAATAAGCCCGCAAAGGAAACTGATCGACGAGGTCATCATCAAAAGGTTACATAGTAAGTCAGAAAACCCCTAGGTCAAGCTGCTGGAATCATCTGTATGCTCAGCATCTTCAATAGGCTCATATTCCGAGAAAGTCTCGGAGCGTACCTCTACCGTGTCCTCCATCATCTCATCCTCCACCTGCTCCTCCAGCTCATCCTCTAAAGCATTGATCTCAATCACTTCAATGGTGTCCTCTAAGGTCGGGGTCCTCTTGAACATGTTTCTCGAACCAGCCATGGATACCTCTACTTCTAGAGAATCCCGTGTGGGATGATACCAGCTAGAGATAGCTCCGCGAGGTACCTCTGTACCCTTCAGCGGACCAGTGGTAACCTCGCCTACTTTACGGAATCACGCCTCGAACCTATGCGGTATCCAGTCTTTACCGCCCTCGTCAACCCATACTACTGTACACTTTCTAACATACACTATTCCCCGATTGTCCAGGAACTCATCAAAATATGCTGTCATCTCTTTGGGGTCACCTAGTCGAGTCGGCAGCATCCTCAAGGTTTAGGGTCTGAAAAGGTCTTACCGTGACGGGGTGAGATTCACATCTCAGTAAGATAGGTCCTAACCCTAAGTCAGGCTGACAGTATACCTAGATGAATGGAAAGAATGAGCAAGAACATGCACCCAGCAATGTAATGCACTCATTAGTCATTATGCCACAAAGATGCCAGCATTTACCAATCACATAGTTATATCATCATATCATATTATTCGGATTAGTCATAGAGATACTAAATCAAGCCACGGATTTCACCCTTCAAAACTGTCTTATGAATCGCGTCCGCGTTTAAAACGCCTCAGGCTCGGTCCGCGTCAATACGCCTTAGACCACAAGATTGGTAAACCCGATAAATGCATCAGGTTTTCAAGTGTCATTCCAGACCTGTGTCGACACATATCAAATCTCGTCTTGCGTCTCAATGCATCAGGACATTGGCCATTTCAACCTCGCGTCTCAAAGCCTCAAGGTACCAATTGACACAACCTTGCGTCTCTATGCCTCAGGGTATCACAAGTTTCCAAGTATGCCGGATATCATTTCAATTTAACTTCATGATGAAGTACAAGCTTATACAATGGGCTAAGTATCTATAGCATGGAAGGCAATCAATTTTTATCACTCACAAGAGGCAATCAATTCAAATCATTTGCATTTGGCAAGAAATCAAGTAATCCTCAATCTACCATGATGAAGCTTGGGGAATCACGCCATAACTCATAATAACTAATTCAATTCACACTTAAATCATCCAGTCGAGTCCAATCTTCCTAGCAAAGGTTTAGAAACCCCTTACCTTAGGCTCAAATCAACGCAAATCCCCTTCCAAGCACTTCAAAAACTCTGCCCAAGCAATCCCAAAAAGGGCAGCGTATAATCCTAGCGGAACCAATCAATTTGTTAATTTTTCTTGCTCAATTCACCAATCCTTAGAGCATAAAATTCAATGACATATCAATTGACATCCTAATAAGTTTCAAAGAAGAATTTGGAGCTCGATAATACCCTAAATAGCCCTTAAGGCCTCGACAAGAACAGAACCAAAATAGGGCATTTTCGGTTCTCTTTAGTTCCCGACTAAACAGTCCACAAACTACCTTTAAACCTTAATTTATCTACTAATCTACTTGCTAATATATAGTCCTAGGTGTTGAGAAACCTCACCGAAAGTTTGAGGGCAAGACGACACTCGAAAGTCCACAAACAAAGCTGAATCCTTTAAGTCCTTCATCGGTCAGATTATGTTCATTGAAAATCAATGCCAAATCACCATCCAAACTCCATCAAATTCGTCCAAAATTTTTACAACAGCTCAGCCAAACATAGTCCTACATGTCTATAAAGTACCACCGAAAATTTGAAACGATTCGAGGTCATATGGTGGCTGAACGAAGACTTACCCTCAGTTACAATGGATTTCGTCGACTCGCGGGGAAATAGCTGAACGGAGCTCTTTCGGTGACCAAACACGGCACTTTGAGTTGGAGCTTGTCGGCAAGAGGCTAAGGAATGTGATGGTAGGCGGCTCGATGGCTGGAAGTCAACTTCGGTGACGCTCGAGCGACGCGAAAATGGCGAGTCGGTCTGGTCTGGTGGAGCTGGTTCGGCCAAAGAAGAAGAAGAGGAAAGGAAGAAGAAGAAGCTGGATATGGATTGGTGTTCGGCGAGGGAGAGAGAGAGAGTGTGTGTACACCAATTTGAGAGTCAACCATAGAAGAATGGTAGGTTAAAAGGTTACCATTTAATGCCAAAGCCTTATCTAATGACACTTGTCCTCTAGTGAATCATTTCTTCATCCAATGACCCTCATTTTCTCTTATTTTTGACAGTTATGGGGGAGGGTCAAAGACCAAAATACCCTTATCCATTTATTAGGGCAAGGCTAAGGCTTGAGGGGCAAAATAGTAATTTCACCCTCGATGTCCGAAACGTCATTTTTCTAATTTAATTTTTCTTCGATGAGACGACATTCAATCCAATTATAATGTTGGAATTCTTGATTCTCTATTCTTTAATTTCGAGACTCGTCTCTGAATTATTTCTCTACCAAATGTAATTTCAGACTATCCCGAACTGAGGGGTGGCTTTTGCAGACGTTAAGCGTATCGATTCTGTGATTCATATCACACTTAGGGCTCATCAGTTCACGGTGACTCTAGTTGTCATGTAATTGCGAGGGTATATTACTAGTTCAGACGGTCTCCATCGTCATCGTTCGATTTAAGAAAATTTTGTAAATTATACAATGGTTAAGCGGTATCACTCACGCTTCAATCATATAACGATAGCAATGTATTCCTGAATCGTTCTTAGATCAGCCTTTTATAGCTCAAAATGTCATCTCGATAATCCTTATGGTTAAAGTGCCATTTCTTACTCGAGTTCCTTAGGTCTACGTACCTTGTCTCGCGTTAGCCTTTCCTTTTTGGTCAGTTAACTCGAGATTGATCAGATCTGAGAGAGATATGACTGAAATACATCACCAGATACATTATCATTAATAAGTCTCGATATGACAGAAAAAATCAGAATGTCAAACATTGGCACTCACATGATATCATACAAGATGTTATACGTCAATTGACGCTCAAATATTCCTCAATTAGTCCTTAAATAGAACCGGCCAGCATGTGTACATTATCTAAACAGAACCGATTTTCGGTTCTAAACGCTCAATTGAGGCATACTTCAATCTCAAGCCTAACTCTTTGCACAAACAATATTCCAATACCTTCATTTATGTGATTAGAAGGCTCACCAAGTGATTTAGAGTCGGTTGACACCCCAAAGACGCCGAAACAGCCTGACTCCTCTTGGTCAGAATCTGTCCAAATTTTATCGTTAATGTTCAGCCATGAAAACTAAAGTTAACACCATCTAATTATGGCCATAAACCATCTGAACATAATACTAGGTGTTATTAAGCTCTCCTAAAAAGTTTGAGGCCAATTGAAGTCTCTAAGAGGTAGAACAAGGACTTTACCTCAGCTTGCGTGGATTTCGTCCGGTTTTGGTCTAAGGGCTACTTCGGAAAAACCGTTCGTCGAAACTTCGATCTACCACTTGGAATGTGTCAAGGAAACTTTTATCTACCTTCTGATGGTCAGACTTCTCAAATGGATGCCGAGAAGATCCACTCAACCAGACTGAACAGAAGACTCCAAAACTGTTTTTCTGGACAGCTTTTGGTGAGGTAAGTTTGAGGAGGAACTTGAAGTGAATGTGAGGTAGATGGTTTTCACAGCAAATGAGGTCTTCATTAAACTTGTCTCACACATATTATTGAGCTAAAATTGATTAGACATGGGTTGGTGAGTTTATTTAATGCTTGAGGGCCTCATAGGTTGACATGTTGCACTCCCCCAATAATGCAACTTAACCTTTGACTCATTCTTTGACCCTTGGCATGTAATTTTCGGTATCTCTATAGGATAGGAAAAATGTCTATTTTGTCCTTCATGATTCCTTAAGGCAAGGGCAAATGGTCGAGGGGTAAAATGGTAATTTTGCATTTTTAGTCCAAACTTCACTTTTCCAATTCGAAATTATCATTTGGCGAGACATTGTCAAATTCCTATCCAGAATTGAAATTCTCTATTTCCAATTGCTAATTTTGAGCTTCCATTTCATGATCGTTCGTCCGTCGATCGTAATTCCAATTTGTTTCGAACTAACGGATGGCTTTTGCAAACATTACGTGTATCGACTTTGTGATTCTCATCACACTGAGGATAACTTAAGTTATGACAGCTTTGGTTGTCATGTAATTTTGAGGATTCATCACTAATTCCGACAGCTTTAATTGTCGTAGTTCGATTTTAGGAAGATTTGCAAATTATACACTGGTTAAGCGGCTTCACCCGCGATCCAATCGTATAATGCTAGCATTGTATTTCTTAATCGTTATCTGATCAGCCTTATTGGCTCTAAATGTTCCTTCGACAATCCTTATGGCCAAATCGTCATTTTCTTTTTCGAATTTTCTAGGTCTACGTACCTCGTTATGCGTTAGCCTTTCCCTTTTGATCAATTTACTCAAGATTGATTAGATCTAAGTGAGACAAAACTGAAATATATCGAAAGATATATTCACATTCAACAGCCTCAAAATGACAGAAAATTCAGAATGTCACAATAAACATCCAGTTTCACTTACACGGTTAGGATGAAGGGGCAGGATACCTAAAACATAACAAGGGTCGAAGAGATCTAAGGACGGTACAACAAAAGACGTCCAGGGGTCCTAACTAAAAAGGCCTCTAAACTAGCAAGCATCCCCAAAGAAACCCAAAAGAGTCATAACACCGCTAATCTGAACTATTAACTTCGTCTTCGTCCTCTTCTTTGTCTTCCTCTGCATCGTAGTCGGAGAAGGTCTCGGTGCGCACATTCATGGAATCGTCGTCCTCATCACCCTCTGAGACAGATAACTCGATTACCTCAATGTCCTCCTCAACTGTTGGGGTCTTCTCTGGAATGTTCCTTGACACAGCTGCCGAGGACTTGACCACGCTTTGAAGGTAGACAAGATGACACCAACCAAGTACTACCTCGAGAGGAATGTTTGTGGGTTTTAAAAGACCTGTGGTAATGCACCCAACACGACGAAATCATGCCTCATAGCGGTGAGGCTGCAAATGCTCCTTTCCAACATCGACCCAAACAGTGGTACCTTTCCTAACGTACACTACACCTTTATCGTTTGGGAACTCATCAAAAGAGGCAATCATCTCCTTATAATCGCTTAGGCATATGGGCATATCTTTAGGGCTTAGGGTTTGAAAAACATGTCTTACTACGGGGTGAGATTTACATATCAACAAACTAATCCTAAACCTAGATTAGGTCGCCAGTCCTCCCAGATAATGCAATAAAACAATAGACAAAGATTTCACCAAGATGAACGACCCATGGCATTCAATTATCAAAACACCTTATCATAATTGCCATAAAGAGAAATCGTAACCAATAGCATTCACAATAACATGAGACCAAGCTTACGCACTAGCACAAGCAATTTCAAAGTCAAGATTTATCACCATTCAAATGCATACAATGATAATTCATTGCACAACAAAACAACACACCAAGTTCAATTCTTACCCCTCACATTCGGCCATCACCATTTCATGCACCAAAAACTCATCAATTGATCAATTTACCAATCAAAGTCGTCCAATAGTATTTTAACAACCAAGTAAGGGTTTAAAGGTCACTTACACTTCAATTGAATTAACAAAATCTACCAAAAACTGCTCCTCAAGCTCAGTTCTTCTCGATCCAAAACAGGGCAACAAGGAGTCCTAGGGGAAATTCATCAATTCATCAATTTAACTCTTGCAATCTCAATTCTACCAAGCGTACGCCTCATTAACACATAAATTAACATTCCAAGATACCCCATCAAGAATTTTAAGGCACGATGACACCTCCTAGATCTCTCAAAGTGTTCGGTTTACTTAGGTGGTGCACGAGACAGAACCAGTCCTATTTCCATCACACCAAACAGCTTTTACATCATCTCTAAACTTCAATTTATCGTGAAATCAACTTGTCAATACATCAATGTACATGTCTAGAAGTCTTACCGTGAATTTTGGAGCGAAACAACACTTCAAAGAGCCTCAAAGCAGCTCGATTTTACTTGGTCTTCAGGCGGTCAGATTCTGCCTCACAAAAACCACCTCATTTCAACCATGGAAACTCATCCAAACTCAAGTATACTTATAACCCTAGCTTAGACAACTCTAGTACTACAAGTTTAGAAGGCCTCACTGAAAGTTTGAAGCCAATCGAGCTCTTGAAGTGGCTGAACGAAGTCTCTATCTCAATTCTGGTCAGATTTTGTCCGGTTTGATGGTGACTAGTCGGGTAAAATAGGACACCAATTGCAAACGGTTAGGGAGCTTGTACAGAAGAGGTTGAGGGTGGTGTAGGTAGTCGGCGTGAGGCGATGTGGTGACCCGAATAGGTGGTCAAGCGCGATGAAGGTGGCGATCGGTCCTAGTCAGCCAGGGAGCTCTCGGCAAGAAGAAAAGAAGAGGAAAATAAATGGAGGAGGGAGAGAGAGAGAGATGGGGTACTCGGCTGAAGCAAGGAGAGGAGAGGTCTTCCACCACTTTACTTGGTCAATGAGGTTGAATGGTTGGTAAAAAGTGACTTAATAAATGCTAAACCTCCGAAAATTGACACTTGTCCTCTACTCAATAGTATCAAGGCTTCCAATGGCTAATTTACCCTCTCATTTTCGGTAGCCTAGGGGATTTATAATTGACTAAAATGCCCTTCTTCTAATCATTTGGCAAGAGTAATTCTCGGGAGGCAAAATGACAATTTTGCACTTTCGTTCAAAATTTCGCTTTTTCAATTCAAATTAACTTCGATGCGGCGACGTCTAATTCATTTCAACTGTTGAAATTCCTCATTATCCATTTCTCATTTCGAGATCCCATTTCATGGTCGATTCTCTATCATACGTAACTTTAGTTTATCTCGAGCTAACGGGCGGCTTTTGCAGACGTTACGCGTATCAACTCGGTGATTCTCATTACACTTAGGACTATTCAAGTTACGATGACTTTGGTTTTCATGTAATTACGATGGTCTACTACCAGCTCCGACGGTCTGTATCGTCATAGTTCGACTTATAAAAAGTTTGCAAATCACATGTTAGTTAAGCAACATTACCCGCGCTTCAATTGTATAACACTAGCAATGAATTCTTTAATCGTTTTTAGATTGGCCTTTATTGGCTCTAAATATTCCCTCGACAATCTTTGTGGTCGAAGCGTCATTTCTTATTTGAGTTTCCTAGATTTATGTATCTTGTCTTGCGTTAGCCTTTCCCTTTTGGTTAGTTAACTCGAGATTGATCAAATCTGAGGGAGATAAAACTGAAATACATCGATAGATATATTCTCATTTATAAGTCTCGAAATGGTAGAGAAAATCAAAATGTCACATGTCGTTTAAGCAGACATAACATAAACAGACTCTAGTCGATACCCCTCCATGATTGGTCTACTAATGAATTTTACACTTGGGTACACCTTAACATTAGCAAAAGTACACTTTTAGTACCAAAAGTTGTGTACGAAGATCACTTTAGTGCCAAAAGTTTCAAACGGACAACTTTAGTGCCAACTTAAAAAAAAACGATCACTTTTAATGCCTACTTCTTTTAAAAACAATCATTTTTTGTACTAGAGCTGACGTGACTCACCGAAAATTCGACACGTGTTATTTTTATTAATTTTTAAGCTAACGTGGCATATCAGAGTTGGTTACTAAAAGTGATCATTTTTAAAAGAAGTTGGCACTAAAGTTGTCTGTTTAAAACTTTTGGTTCTAAAGTAATCTTCGTACACAACTTTTGACACCAAAATGGTCCGTTTGAAACATTTAGCCCTAAAGTGATCTTCGTACATAACTTTTGGCACTAAAAGAGTACTTATACCCCTTAACATCTCTTGAGCCAAACACAACATAATTACCTAAGTTTGTGAGCTGTGACGCAGATAATAAATTCTTCTTCATTCCTGACACGAGATACACAACTTTCAATTCAACCTATTGTGAATTGAATTCGAGAGTTATCACCATTTTGCCCGTATGAGTAATCGACAACCTTGAGTTGTCTATATTAATAATTACACATCCCCCTGGCATAATCAAGCATATTCGACAACTTGTTTTAATCTCCGATCATATGATTTGAACACCCTGAATCAATAATCCAATCAATATCATAATTAATTGACTTATCACTTACAATGATTAAAATCGTCGAATTGTTTAGCTCGGCAGTGGAAGAGGCAACAAGCTCCTCCATTGCAACTGAAATGGAAATCCCATTCCACATCGCTATCATTCTTCTTCGATGTGCAACATTTCCTTCAACTCTCTTTGCTCGACAATCTTTAGCAAAATGACCTTCGTTGCCGCAAATGTAACATCGTCTACTACGTCTTTTGTCATTGTCATCTTTGTTGTGATTACGCCAAGCTCCCCTTGGTCGCGAGCTCGTTTCTCCTGGTCACTTTTTCCATTCTCCACGAGCCAGTTGTTTTTTCCATTCTCCATGATTTTTTCCCAGTTTCCATCTCTGTTGTCAGCATCGATTCTCCTCGAGCTCTTGAACCCTTTTTTATCACTGAAGAGAGCACTTTTGTCACGCCCCAAACTTGGTGAGCGCGCGAACATCCCTGTCCCTGCCGTTCATTCATAATTGCTCTAGGATCCAACAGCATACGTTCTATGCACTCAAAATAGCACACCTGTGGAAGCGATGCCTCCTTCTTCAATCATATAAATACATCACATCCGATGACTTAGGACAGTTACCTCAAATCAATAAACAACAACATACAGAGGTTCAACTCCTAACCTGCCAATTAGGTGTACAACTCTATTATCACAAAAGACAAATCTCAATCTATGTGTCATTGGTCACTAACTCTTCAAGGTCAATCCTTGGCAAGCCCGTGCTTCCTCCGCCTGTAACCTGTAAAAATTAAAGCCCCCACTAGGGTGAGATATACATCTCAATAAGGTGGGTCCTAACTCTAGGTTAGGCCGACCGTCCACTTAGGCAGTCATATATCCAATAAAATTAGGCTCTGGCTCACACAGGCATATAGGGCACCAGTCAATCAACTTAACATATGGATGATAGGCAAACATTGATGACCTCATGTCACACCCAAGTAATAATACCCATGCACTCTCAGCCTACCACATCTCATATTCACGGACCTCAACCTGTCTAAATCTCTAGCCCGCGATCTTGTCGCCTTAGGCTCAACAAACCGCGTAAACGCATCAGGTTTCGATAAATCTCATGGCCAATAACATTATCCTAACCTCTGCCTACCTCATTCTCTAGCCCGCGATCTAGTCGCCTCAGGCTTGACCCGCGTAAATGCATCAGACCGTCATCGGTGACCCATGTAAATGCATCAGGTCCCGGTTCATCTCCAGGCAAGGTTTATGAGCTCATACTCAAACCCGCAAACTCGTCGCATCAGGGTATATATATGTCCTGCTCCGCGTATCATACGCTTCAGGGCATTTTCGTCCCGCAATTAGATCGCATCAGGACCTTGGCCATCTCAACCCCGCGAACTCGTCGCATCAGGGCGCTATGCAATATCTATTTCCACCCAGCGACCATGTCGCATCAGGGTATTCTTTTCCCACCCGCGTCTTGTACGCCTCAGGGCCTTTCCATACTATACTCATACCATGTTTATCAATACATTTACTATACATGACAACATGTGCAATTCAGGCACAACTTAAGGACTTATGGCATGCAAGGCGATACAATAACCATACAAATTAGGTCAATGCTCAAGAGCATGCATGTGCAATTACTCAAATCATTTAAACTCTCTTGGCATTCTCAAGGCCAAACAAACCAAACTCTTCATGAAAATCATCTTAATTCAACTAATTCAATCCATGACTTACCCAATGGAGTCCAATCTTCCTATCATAGGGTTAGAAATTCCCTTACCTTTGATTTGACAACACAAATTACTCCTCTTGGACCCTCCAAGGTTTCGGCCAAATCAATTCAAAGCCAATTAATCACGCAACCTAATAAAATTCAACCAATTTGTCAATTCTCAAGTCCAATTCCTCAATTCATTAACCCCTATCATCCATGACATATCCCTCAATATCTCATCACATCATAATCATCAATTCACAGCTCAAAATTATCAATCTCAACCTCTCACAGATTCAGTTTGTACAAAACCGAACCGATCCTTCTTGGTTCGATATAAATCGAGCACTACTAGCCCTTAATCCAATCCTTAATCCACCATTTAATCATTAATCTACCTCTTAACATGTCCATTTAGAGGTTTGAGATGCTCACCGTGAGTTTGAGCTTGATTGGTTGTCGGAAACCCTTTTTACATCGCCGGATTCTCCCTTGGTTAGTACCAGCAGTTTTCTGGGCAGAATGTACAAGGCCATTTCGAGGTAAAAAATTCATCAAATAAATCATTAATTTTTACCACAGAACTATCTATATGTCTACTTGATCTCCACCAAATTTGAGCCAAAGATTTTAAGTTTTCGACTGTCAAAAGGGTTCAGAACCGAACCTACCTCAAACTAGAGCAGAATCTGTTGACCTGTGGGAGAATGCTTGCCCCGAATTCCACAGAACTCAAAATGACCTGATTTAAGTTAGAAGACGTCGGAAAGACATGGATCTACGTCTGGGTGGTCGGCCGATAGCAAGGGATGGCCGGAGGAGCAGGTCGTACGGACCGAACGGCGACCTCCGGGGTGGTCGGCGAGCAGCAGAAACTGAGGAAGAAGAAGAGCAAGCTTGGTCGGTTCTTTGGGGGAGTAAAAATGGCCGCATGAAGAGTGAGGGGGAGAGGAAAGAGTGAGCTTATTATCCCAAAAATTTCATTAATTGAAGTGATTGGTAGGTGGGCATTAATTGATGACTTGATCTTCCACCCTTGGATGCTTGACACTTGTCATTTGTTCTGCTCAAGGGCATCCAATGGTCATCACTTGCCCATGAATTTTCGGTAGCTTGGGGGGAAAGAAATGTCCATTTTTCCCTTCTTTCAATTATAAAGACAAAGTTCTAAGTTGAGGGGCATTATGGTCATTTTACCTCCGACGTTCGGAACGTCGTTTTTCTCGTTTCTGACTTCTTCGATAGGGCGACGGCTAATCCAATTAAGGTTGGAATTCTTGATTTTCCATTTTAAACTTTTTCAGGACTCAATTCTGATAGTTTCTTCTATCAGGCGTAATTCCAGCCTATCCCGAACTGACGGACAGCTTTTGCAGACTATACGCATATCGACCACGTGATTCTCATCATGTTTAGGGCTCGTCAATTCATGGCGGCTTTGGTTGTCATGTAATTGTGAGGGTCTATTACTAGCTCCTAAGGTCTCGATCTTCACCGTCCAATTTAGGAAAATTTTGCAAATCATACGTTGGTTAAGTGGCATCACCCGAGCTCCAATCGTATGACACTCGCAAGGCATCCCTTGATCATTCTTGGATTGGCCTTTTTGTGGCTCTAAATATCCCCTCGACAATCCTTATGGTCAAAACGTCATTTCCTATTCGAGTTTCCCCATGTCCACGTACCTCATCTCGCGTTAACCTTTCCCCTTTGGTCAGTCTACTCGAATTGATCAGGTTTGAGTGGGATACGACTGAAATACATCTCCAGATACACACTTCTAATTACTGAGCCTGAAATCGACTGGAAATTAGAATGTCACAACTCTTTCCCCTTAAAGAAATTTAGTCCTTGAAATTCACAACCTTCTACTCCATCCAATCCCTTGGGGGTATAGGGGTCTCGTTGCATCCTCACTTTTCTAGATAATCCTTTCCATGGCTTTACGATCTTGTTCATCCTTTCCAACTTAAGGCCATCCTTCTCTAGGATTTGTCCTCTTTTACCTTCAATTTGATTTGCTTTCCTCCATTCTTTTTCGGCATTCTCATCATTGGCTAACAGCTCGTCCTCGAGTGTTCACCTTATCTCTTTCATTTATCCATAACCATTAACACCAAGCCCTCGCCAGAATGCGCTCTTGTTGTCCATACCATTTGGCGTATTACTCCTTTCGAGCTTCCTTTCACGCCAACAAAGATTTTAGGGCTTTATTACTTTGCCCTCCACTAATCAAATCGAATTATGGTCCTCTCGACTCCTCAAACATTTACATGGCTACTTCCATAGCAATCCATTCTCGACTTCATTCAACAATTCCCTTGGATCAAAGTGATCCGTCAACTTTCATCGACACGTCTAGTGCTCGACTGCAAGATAGACAGACTTCAACTTTAAATATCATGCCTACTTCTTGTCAGCATACCTAATGCTTGACCTCATGTTAGATCAATCCCACTTTTAGTCCATTCATCGATAGCATTGATGCGAGTCTGGCACACCTTTGTGCTATCCCAAAGCTTTGCAATTCTTAATGCTCAACTCTTAACTGCAATCGTCCGTTAAACAATTCACCATTCCTTAGCGATATAAACATCACTTTAATAACACTTGGTTGATCTTTTCGTTCCACATACCTTTTCACCAATTCCGTTCAGATAGTCCATGCTCTCAATCCCTCATGGTTCACATAACTTCAAGATCCTTCCTTGCACAAGCAATGCTCCTATATCTGTAAGTAATTTCATCCTTCGATGTTGCCTCTCATTCAAATCCCCTTGGGAAACTGTTACCTTATACTTTTGTGGTAGGTGTTGCCTTGCAACGTTCTTTTACTCAAATAACATTTCCCAACTCTATCACGAGGACATTCACAATCAATTCTAATCATGCTCTGAGCATGCCAATTCATGTAGCTTTACTATCATGGCATACATGCAATACCCATTTCAATTCGTCTTGTTACTCCTTAAGTTCCGTTCTGCGTCGCATCATTACGACTTTCATAAGCTTCTCGATTTCCAGCCGAAATCGTCATACATTGCACAGTCATCAGCTTAACTTGAGCCCTCGAAAACTCTTTTCATGTTCATTCACCCATTCGTGTCACAGCTTGTCCCTAGTCCATTTCACCAATGGAATAGCTCTTGTAGGGAATCTTTCAATGGTCCGTCCGTAACAACTCACCAATCTCAGAAATTCTCAACTTCTCATAATTCACATCGATCTTAGTCGATCCATTATTCATCCTCATCCTCACAGGCTCCACATGAATTTCATTTCCCATAAATCTCCCAACAAAGGAATCTTACCTCATCAGGTCCACAACTTGCACCCTTCACACTTAGCATGCAATAGACATTTCCTCAAAGCCCATATGACATCCTCATAACTGTTCATATTTCTCATGGCTCCTTACTTGAGTTCAACCATCACCTCTCGAGAGGGCAATGACCAACTCAATCATTCCTTGGACACTTAGTTTGACTATTATTAACTTCTTTCTACTAAGCGTTGAATCTTTCCAACTATTCCTCACACTTTTCACTTGAGGGCTTAGACCTTGGCTCTCTGTCGTCATGGGTTTCCACTTGGACTACACGACATTTCGTTTATCCTTGTCACTCTTCTCCTCGAGAAGCATCAGTGTCAGTCTCTGAGTTTCATACTAGCTAATGCGACCTTATTCAATTCTGTTTGTTCCACCGAACGTCAACATCCTCCTGGAATTCAACATTGTCTTCAAAACGGCCTCTCTGATTTCACTTCCAAGAGTCATTCAAGTTCCGCGTCTTCTTTCCTGGTACAAACGCTCAATCATCATACCAAGATAATTCAGAGCTTTTCTTCCTTTTACAATAGGGTCTCTTACCCTAAGAAAGAAACTACCTAACTCCGTGGCATTTTCCCACTTCAAATTCACCTTGTCCTTCTTATTCCATAGGACTGCAACCTTGGAGTCTGCGCCCACGGCGATACCTTTACTCCAGAACTCAAATGTCACCGTGTTTTCACACTCTCTTTCCCATTACTCAGTCTCCTCTAGTGACGATATCTATTCGTCCTTTGGGTCTTCACCCGTTCACTTGTCTAATGGTCAATTTGATTGCCTCAAACCACTTTGTAAGTGTTCTTCAAGCGCACTTTTCATTTACTGCACCACTTACTAGAATCACAACCATTCAGGACTACCAAGTCCTTTCACTTTTCCCTTTGTCAGTGACCATTTCATGGTCTAATCGCCCTTTAAGATCAATGCCCCATTCTTTAGAGAATAGTAACTCATGATTTCATTTCTCATGATTCCAATCATCCTTTAAGAGCAATGCCCTCTTTAGGGAACAACAACTCATGAATGCATTTTTCATGATTTCAATTCAATCAACCGATCCCAGGAAATCATTAACTTCAGGCAATCTAGCATGACGATTCTTCTTCGACCTTATTCACAACAGAAAAGACTTACTACTCACTTGCCTTCCAATCATTCACTTTTCTTAGAGTCTGCGCCCACGGCTCTCATGGTCCTACCCACACATTCAATTTCGAAAAGACTCACTAAGAGTCACTTTCTTCGTGACTTCCATCATTTAACTCGTCAACACAAGCATTCATCACCACAACGATTTAGAGAATCATGGCAGCTCCTCTCCGAGCTTGCTTAATCCATAATTTTCTCATTTCCCTTTAAAGTTCTCACGACCCATTTAGCTCTTGGGTCTTGTACGGTCAACCGATCGAGTCATATTCTCTTTTAGTACAACAGCTCCAGTTGCCAATCTTTACTAAATTCTCATGACCCACATCAATTTTCGGATCTTCCATACCACGTATCCTCGAGCCCAATGCTCTCCTGCGACCACACCTTGGTCGTTCAACTTCATTGAGTTCTCATAATCCACCTTAGTCCTTGGATCTTTTCGTATCTCACATACGCAAGTCAGGTGCTACACTAGCGACCATAACTTGGTCCCTCAGCCTTATCAGGTTCTAATGTTACCTGACCTCTATGATTCCCTTCAGGAATCCAAGACTCAAGTCATCTACTCAAGTTTATCAACCTCAGGCCGCTCATCTCAATATTTTTCACCATCCATCAGTTGTTTCCAAACAACTCTCTAATGGCACATGAGAAACTCTCAACTAATTGCCAAATATCCAAGGATCTCAAATCATCTTTGACTTGTAGTCATTCTTCAAGCCAGCTTCAACGAGGCAATTTCTCAACTAACAGCCATCACTAGGCTAGCCTCAATTAAGCCACTGTCAGTCAAGCACTCAAGACAGTGATTCACTGAGTCAAAAACTCATACTCTAGGCCTAAAGGCATCTGCCTCTCTAGCACAGTCACAACGGACTATCTCATCTCAACGTGCCTCGTTTCCAAGGGTATAAACCCATACGTCGTCTAACTTCTCGGTTATATCTTGGCCAAGCCAATCACACGAGGCTAATCATCAAACATGCCTAATAGACTCATCACAACCGTAACTTTTCTTTTTCCATGGCATCCAGCGCCAAGCACTAAGCTTTTAAACATGCCTCTCATAGGCACCATTACACAGGTCATGCCACTTTCAATCATCCTTGATGAGAATACATCCTGTGCCATACATTCCTTATCCACAATTGGACTCAACTTGATACCTAGGCTTTCCCTTTCAAGTTATGACTTGGGTCATTCCTGCCTCTGCCATCTTAGAAGCCTGTCAGGAGCCGCTCCTTATCTGGATCTCTCTGTCCCAGCGATCACTCTCCGCCCTCATCAGACCTGGCCGTTGTCGGTTGTCCCAAGCCATACATCTATGGAGAAAGCCCCGTTCCACATATCCCATACCATGTTTCATTACAGTTTATAGGTATCCCATCAACTCGTCTCATACCAAGCGACGATTTATTAAGTCCAATAGCGATAAGTCACTGCATGCACTCTCATCGACTTTCGTTTCAAAGTCATAAACATAAGCACAGCATGACCGTCACATCTCACAGATCAATTGCCCATATTCCATTACACATCTCAAGTCTAGTCAACATTCAAATTAACTCCTTATACAGCCGATCACAACTGATGTTCGATTTAGGTACTCCTCGTATTCATTTCAACTCATATCACCCAAAGCTGTCAATAGTAATTAATAGCTAACCCACCAAAGTATCATACAATTCAAGCCTGAATGCACTAATGTCAGTCGTCTCTTTATAGTTCGTATCCCTTAAGTTGGGTCATTGACAATTCAGGATCGCAATCATACACCTCAGTCGACCCTTCATTCATAAGCAATTCCCTATTATCCTCAAGCACCGTTACTACTTCAAAGTTCATGCTCATGACTCTCCAATCCCAGCTTGCTTCCACTTAAGCCTTAATCATCACATAACTCAAAGTCAGCCATTAAAGTCAACTCTAGGACCATTAGACTATTTCATAAGTTCAAGCCTACCATCCTCAAGACTCGACAATTCATGCCTAGTCCTATAGACCTCAATATCCAATTGTCCCTAAGTCATTGCTCCTTATCTCTCAAAGTCTCAATCTTATTGGATCGAGCTGACCTTACTCTGATACTAAATCGAACGGGGATGTCACGTCCCGAACTTGGCGATCACGCGAATATCCCTGTCCCTGCCGTTCATTCATAATTGCTCCAGGATCCAACGGCCAACGTTCTATGCACTCACAATAGCACACTTGCGGAAGCGATGCCTTCTTCTTCAATCATATAAATATATCACATCCGATGACTTAGGACAATTACCTCAAATCAATAAACAACAACGTACAGAGGTTCAACTCCTAACCTGCTAATCAGGTGTACAACTCTATTATCACGAAAGACAAATTTCAATCTATGTGTCATTGGTCACTAACTCTTCAAGGCCAATCCTTGGCAAGCCCGTGCTTCCTCCGCCTGTAACTTGTAAAAATTAAAGCCCCCATTGGGGTGAGATATACATCTTAGTAAGGTGGGTTCTAACCTTAGGTTAGGCCGAACGTCCACTTAGGCAGTCATATATCCAATTAAATTAAGCTTTGGCTCACACAGGCATATAGGACACCAGCCAATCAACTCAATATATGGATGACAGACAAACATCAATGACCTTATGTCACACCCAAGTAATAATACCCATGCACTCTCAGCCTACCACATATCATATTCACTGACCTCAACTTGTCTAAATCTCTAGCCAGCGATCTTGTCGCCTTAGGCTCAGCAACCCGCGTAAACGCATCAGGTTTCGATAAATCTCATGGCCAATAACATTATCCTAACCTCTGCCTGCCTCATTCTCTAGCCCGCGATCTAGTCGCCTCAGGCTAGACCCGCGTAAATGCATCAGACCGTCATCGGTGACCCATGTAAATGCATCAGGTCCCGGTTCATCTCCAGGCAAGGTTTATGAGCTCATACTCAACCCCGTAAACTCGTCGCATCAGGGTATATATATGTCCTGCTCCGCGTATCATACGCTTCAGGGCATTTTCGTCCCTCGATTAGATCGCATCAGGACCTTGGCCATCTCAACCCCGCGAACTCATCGCATCAGGGCGCTATGCAATATCTATTTCCACCTCGCGACCACGTTGCATCAGGGTATTCTTTTCTCGCCCCGCGTCTTGTATGCCTCAAGGCCTTTCCATACTATACTCATACCATGTTTATCAATACATTTACCATACATGACGACATGTGCAATTCAGGCATAACTTAAGGACTTATGGCATGCAAGGAGATACAATACCCATACAAATGAGGTCAATGCTCAAGAGTCATGCATGCATAATTATTCAAATCATTTAAACTCTCTTGGCATTCTCAAGGCTAATCAAACCAAACTCCTCAAGAAAATCATCTTAATTCAACTAATTCAATCTATGACTTACCCAATGGAGTCCAATCTTCCTAGCATAGGGTTAGAAATTCCCTTACCTTTGATTTGACAACACAAATTACTCCTCTTGGACCCTCCAAGGTTTCGGCCAAATCAATCCAAAGTCAATTCATCGCGTAACCAAATAAAATTCAACCAATTTGTCAATTCTCAAGTCCAATTCCTCAATTCATTAACCCCTATGATCCATAACATATCCCTCAACATCTCATCACAACATAATCATCAATTTGCAGCTCAAAATTACCAATCTCAGCCTCCCACAGATTCGGTTTGTACAAAACCAAATCGATCCTTCTTGGTTCGGTATAAACCGAGCACTACCAACCCTTAATCCAACCCTTAATCCACCATTTAATCATTAATCTACCTCTTAACATGTCCATTTAGAGGTTTGAGATGCTCACTGTGAGTTTGAGCTTGATTGGTTGCCGGAAACCCTTTTACATCGCCGGAAAGGCCTTGAGGTATTTCGAGATCAAAACTTCATCAAATAAATCCCCAATTTTTATCATAGAATCATCTATATATCTACTTGATCTCCACCAAATTTGGGCCAAAGATTCCAAGTTTTCGGCTATCAAAAGGGTTCAGAATCGAACCTACCTCAAACTGGAGCAGAATCTGTCGACCTGTGGGAGAATGCTTGCTCCGAATTTCAAAGAGCTCCAAATAACCTGATTAAAGTTGGAGGACGTTGGCAAGATGTGGATCTACGTCTGGGTAGTCGGCCGACAGCAGGAGAAAGCCGGAGGAGCCGGTCGTACGGACCGAACGGCGAGCTCTAGGGTGGTCGGCAAGCAGCAGAAACTAAGGAAGAAGAAGAGCAAGTTTGGTTGGTTCTTTGGGGGAGTGAAAATGGCTGAATGAAGAGTGAGGGGGAGAGGAAAGAGAGATCTTATTATCCCAAAAATTTGATTAATTGAAGTGATTGGTAGGTGGGCATTAATTGATGACTTGATCTTCCACCCTTAGATGCTTGACACTTGTCCATTGTTCTTCTCAAGGGCATCCAATGGTCATCACTTGCCCTTGAATTTTCGGCAGCTTGGGGGGAAAGAAATGTCCATTTTACCCTTCCTTCAATTATAAAGACAAAGTTCTAAGCTTGGGGGGCATTATGGTCATTTTACCTCCGATGTTCGGCACATCATTTTTCTCATTTTTGACTTCTTCGATAAGGCGACAACCAATCCAATTAACGTTGGAATTCTTGATTTTCCATTTCAAACTTTTTCAGGACTCAATTCTGATCGTTTCTTCTATCAGACGTGATTCCAGCCTATCCCGAACTGACGGACAGCTTTTGCAGACTATACGCGTATCGACCCCATGATTCTCATCATGTTTAGGGCTCGCCAATTCGTGGCGGCTTTGGTTATCATGTAATTGTGAGGGTCTATTACTAGCTCCTATGGTCTCGATCTTCATCGTTTGATTTAGAAAAATTTTGCAAATCATACGTTGGTTAAGCGGCATCACCTGCGCTCCAATCGTATGGCACTCGTAAGGCATTCTTTAATCGTTCTTGGAACGGCCTTTTTGTGGCTCTAAATATCCCCTCGACAATCCTTATGGTCAAAGCGTCATTTCCTATCCGAGTTTCCCCAGGTCTACGTACCTCGTCTCGTGTTAACCTTTCCCCTTTGGTCAGTCTACTCGAATTGATCAAGTTCAAGCAGGATATGACTGAAATACATCTCCAGATACACACTTCTCATTATTGAGCCTGAAATCGACTGGAAATCAGAATGTCACAACTTTAATCTCTTTTAATCAAGACATTAGGCATTTGATTATCCAAAGTCTCTTTGTTAGCCAAGATATTCTCCAACTCAATGAGAGTCGGTTGAGTTGCTCATCCACCAATAGCTATAACAATACCATTATACTTCAGCTTTAACTCGTGAATAATAATTCTTCTCATTCTTATTTCTGAGATGGCATTATTTGGATCCAGTTTTGAAATTTCTTCACAAAAAGACTTAACTTTGGAGAAATACTAAATCGCCGTCATATGACGTTGTGATATCGACAAAAGCTCGTTCTCCAACCTTTGTAACTTAACGTCATTCAACCTCGTGAACAACACTGCCAAGTTATCCCATGCCTCCTTGAGAGTCTACGCACTCTTTATGTGCTGCATTAAGTCATCTTCAACAGTTACAGCAAAAATGTAAAGAGTCTTACTTGCTTTGACGCTTCATCTCCTTAGTTAACCATCATTTATAGATGTCGTGGTATTGCTGCTGCCAACAATATCCCATAAATCTTGACCCAGTAAATAAAACTGCATGCGAGTACTCCAATTATTATAATTGAAATTGTTGAGATTCTCAGTACCATTCATCGAGTTTGATATTTCTGTCGTCTAACCGGATATAATGCTCGACACTACTCCAAGTAGGCTTGGTCCTCGACCAATCGATCTCAGGCCATGGCTGTGCATCGGCAGACTTTCGACTTACTTCGGTCTTCGACTGCTTGCTCATGAACAATGGTCCTGGACCACCATCTTCACGAGCCATACTCTAGATGACTGGATTCATGGTCCTTGACAATCACGCTCTAATACCAAATGTTGAGAAATAGAGTCGCATCATTTGCTATTTAGTCTCGATCAACAAGATGATCGACGACTATCGAAGGTAAAAATGTCACTCGATAACACTCACATAAGAGAAGCTCTCAAGTGATGAGATGGATGGACTATCTAATGAGATGTATTCACCTTACCAAAATAATTACAAGACTTGGCTATATATAGGCATCTTACATGACTCTTCAACTACGTGACATTTTGACTGACTCATTAATAGACTCGTAGAAATATGAACATTTAACATTGAAAATATAAAAAGGCTCTTGAAAAGAACAATACAATAATGACACTAAACACACTCATTGAATAGACGTCTATTGAAAATTGAAAAGTCTATTGACAACTCTCAAAATACGAAGAGTAAAGACTAAGAAGAATCTAGAGATAAGCGGTGATTTCTTCAATACTTATAACAGGAAAAACGACTTCTTGTTCTTGCATGAAGGAAATCACATTGCCTAAACTGCCAAATAAATGAAGACTAACAATTTTTCCTTAGAAGAATTTTCATGAAAAATATTTTCTTTTATCAAAAGGTTTCAGTGAAACAAACGCACCCAAAATTTTAGATAATTTTTTTTTTTCGTCTAAACGGATTTTTATTAGCAATATAAGGTATATTTGAATAAGTTAAAAAATGAATGAAGTTTAACAAATATTTTTTCTTAAAGTTTTGTCGAATTAATAAACTTTTCCATTTTTTTATTCGTATTTGATTGTATTTGGCTGAATTAAATAAACTCTATAATATAATTGTACCTTTTCACGTCGTTTTCTATGACAACTTGGCCTAAAAATATCATTTATAGATAAATTTAAGATATTTTCTCTTTATCCATTTTTTTTGTTAAAAGGTAAACTTATTTAGAGAAGGACGTTTGTGGATTACAGACCAATATATACCAATGGAATAGTTTGAATGTGGCCACTGGGCAAAACTACATCATGTGTCTTGTCACATGACAAGAACATAGACAAAAGTGAAGTGTTGAGGATAAAAGCGAAGTTCTCTCAAGACCAGTCTTAACTATGTATACTAAATTAGAATCATTCCATGACAGATAATAAATTTCTTATCGGCTCTTATTGACAAGTAGACTTCTTCTGATTGTGTATCTGTACATGTATATATATCCACACACATAGATATACACACATAGGAGTTGGAACAATACGGGATATCATATTTCTTATACCTCATTCTATTGTTTGGTAAATTTGATAGCGAATGTACATGGAGTGGAAAAAACGCTTTTATCCTAAAAAATTTTCAATATAAGCTCATATTTTCAAGCAAGACAAATAAAGTCAACCGAAACTTAAAATTAGACGAAGTATATGTACATAATGTAGACTCTAAAACTTATTTTTGTTACCTTTATGAATTGTGAAGAAATTACTGTAATCAATTTCAAAAAGGGTTTTTTGTCAAAGAATGATAATGGAATACTGGTAAACTACAATCAATTAGAAATTGTATCAATTTTCAAGATATTAATTACACACTTCACAAGAACAATCAGAGATGGTCATGGGACTAGGATCAATTCACACTCCAGACGCCCTGTTCCTTTCATGTCCCACTTCTCTCATGGGATTATTTTCTTACCCTATTACCGCCCCCACATAGCAATGTGGGTCCAGTCTCCCCCAAGAAAACAAATAGTTCTTCAAAAAAAGGAAAAAAAATTGATAAATAATCTGGTATTATCACATCAGCATAATATCCTAAAAAAACCTTCAGTTTTAACTTTTGTCTCAATTCTACTTTTCGTCTCATAAAAAATGTCTAAGTTTAGGAGCAATCCTAATTCTACCGTAATTTTCTTTTCTGTCCATAAGAATGTCCGAATTTAGTTCCAGTCTAAATTCTATCATAATTTTTTTTCTCATAAAAAAATCCTTAACTTTAGGTCTAATACCAATTTTGCCATAAACTTTTTGTCTCTAAATCTCAACTTTAGGTCGTGGTTCAATTTTACTTTAATTTATTTTGTCTCATATCATCAATTTTTAGTGAGTCGTAAATTTGTCTCCATTAACTCTCCGTCAAATTTTCCCTTAGCGATTTTGCATTCAGATTTTGATCTCTCGTGCTTGAGAATGGTGCCTCTCTCATGGTCAGAGAGCTCGCACTCGGGACATTCGAATAGTTCGTACTTGAGAACTTTCCATTTCTTGGTTGTCAACTAGAAATTTTGGACTATGTGTAGAAATTTTAGGTTAAAATTGGGATTGGATGGTAAAATTACAAAAAGATCTAAAGTTGGTTGAATTTCATATGACGAAAAAAAGCTTAGGGTATACTTAGGGCATGACCTAAAGTTTAAGATTTTTAATATGACAAAAAAAGTTTAGGTTAAAATTGGGACTGGACCTAAAGTTAGAGGTCTTGTTTACGAAAAAAAAGATAGAATTAGACAAGAGATAGAGTTTGAGGTTTTTCTAGGGTTTTAGGCCTCATTACATCATTCTTACTTTTAGAATAACCAATCAAACCACAATAATCTCAAACACAATTTTAACAAACGGGTTTTATTAGAGAGTTTCCCTTTTAAATAACAATTTTTACAAAAATTTTGCAGCTGCAATGCATTTTTTCGTCTTATGCTATGTATAATCGGCACTTTGAAGATTGAAATATGTTACATTATGTTTGCCTAAAAAGTATCACGGAAGGAATGTCACTTATTAAGAAAACTATTTTAAGACGAAACTGTTAAAAATTACCCCAAAAGCATTTATTAAATTCTGTTGAACATGCTTCAGAATGGAAATGCATTCATTTGAAGTAAATAACTTCATTAAAATATGCGCTCCTTCAATTTTTTGAACCCCTTCGGATGAGTTATTTCTTTTAAAATCACTTGTTAACAAAACCCTTAATAGAAATGGTATAATAAATTGACATGTTAAATGATGCATTTCATAGAGTAAATGAGTATATAATATCTTAACATTTAATTGGAATCTAATTTCCCCGCTTAATATATATATATATATATATATATATATATATGTTTAGTAGTGATTTCTTCGGGTGTAAATAAAACCCATTTTCCAATAAAAATAAATAAATAGGAAAAGAGAAGGGAACGAGAAAAGAGGCGTTTGAGTTCGAGGCCGGGCTGAGTTGTCCTGAACGGTGGCCGTTCGCTTGCCCCTTCTTTTCTGGTAAGGACAGTTAAAATTACCAATAAACAATTTTATTTGCATTTTTTCTTTAAAGCAAAAATTAGAAGCTGGAAAGTGAATATGACAACAACTCCGTGCACGTAAGCTCATGTACAATGCAGTACTTTGGTACTTTTTTTTTTGGGTCTGAAGTATTTTAAAATTTGTTTTAATAAGTGCATTGAGAGTCCTAAAACTTATTACAAAAATGCAATTAAATCTTAAAAGTTTCAAAAAGTGCAATCAAATCTTAAAATTTGTCATGAAAGTAATGAAGTCCTAAAACTTTCAAAAGATATAATCAAGTCTTAAAATTTATCATGAAAGTACAATCAAATCCTGAAATCTTCAAAAATGCAATCAACGGAATGACTTGATTTTGTCAATTCGACGAATTTTAGAATTTGATTGCGCTTTTTGAAAATTTTAGAATTCAATTACATGTTTGGTTTTTAGAACTTAATTGTATTTAAAAAAAAAATTTAGGACTCGATCGCACTTTCATGACAAGTTGTAGGACTTATAACGCACTTATCTTTTTTCTTTTTTTTGCAAGCCAATTTTTTTTATGCCAAGAGGATAATTTCTTATGATATTTTATTTCTTTTTGGTTTGATTGTACAATTTCGTGACCGTAAAAATGAAAATATATCCATGGGCTCCATCTTTTCTTTTCCAGGACCAATTTTATGAGAAATATTCTCCAATTATTTTTGCATTTCTTAATTACTTTTCATTTATGAACAATTAGACAAATAATTTATGAATTTTGACCCAATATGCAAGATGGTCCCTAAACTTATAATTTGATTAATGTAATCACTGAACTGTATCCAATGTGAATATGGTCCATGACCTTTTGATACATGTTCATATGTGTCATCCATTTAGTGAAGTTATCCACATATTTACTGACCCAATACACATAATAGCTACACAAAAATAACCCTAAGCCCTAAAGGGCCCCATTAATTTCTCCCACTAGTTATCATCATTGTGGATTGAACACCTCCTTGATGGAAGGCAACTCCCGGTAGCGCTCGTCTCTCCCTCTTTGTTCCTTGCATCTTGTATCTCTGTTTTATGTTGTTGATGGTCCCCGGTCTTATAGACCCTGAGATCCACCACGACGTCAAGCTTTAGCCATCGATGTGGGTGAGCTCTGTCTCAGCTTCGAGGTTGATGCTATAGTTGTGAAGTTTAACCATGGCAGAGAGATATGGAGAGAAGAAAGAGAGACAATGGCGGGTAAACAAGAGGGGGAGAGGGCCTACTTATGAAGGGTATTGTACGAAATGACTACAACGTTGGTCTGTTTAAGTCGGTGAAAGGTGAAGGAGGCATTGCGGGCAGACGGGGTGCATGTTGGAGTCCTGACAACCCGATGAAAATTGGATAGAAAGATTACATTGAAGTTTCATACAAAAAGTTAGGACTAAATTGACATAATTAAAAGTAAGCTAAATTGACATTTGTACATTAGATACTAAATCGACTGAGTAATTTTCCTGTGATTACTAAGACATTCAGAAGAATTACGTGAAACTCAAGAAACACTTTTGATTATGTTTTGTAAGACATGGGAGCTTGTTCTGTGGAGGTTACTATCTAGAGTGACCGCAATGTTGGCCTATTTGAGGAGGTGAAAGGCGGAGGGGGCGTCACGGGTTGATTGGTGCATGGTAGAGCCCCAACAGCAGGCATTTGATGAAAATTGGCTGGAAGGATTACATTGAAATTTCATACAAAAGTTTGAATAGGAGTGTGCAAATTGGGCAGGATCGATCCGGACCCGATTAGGACCAGACCGGACCTACCGGGTTGACTCGGTCATTGAGGTGGACGGTCCAATCCTCGGTCCCAATAAATGGGACTGGTGGCTGAGCGGTCCAGTTCTCGATTTCATGTGTTAGGATTGGACCGGCCTGGCCCTGCTTGGACCGGATCGGCCTGGCCTGGTTCGAACCGTCTATAATATGTAGTTGTTTTTTTTTTTTTGGTAAGGTAAGCTTTTATATATTTTTCAGATCACTAAGTACATATAATATATAGTTGTTTATATACATAAATCTATAAAATTGGGAAAAAGAAATAGAAATATTTGAAAACAAAACAGAACAATCAATATCAACATCAACAACATTTTTATCCCCAGCTAATTGAGGTCAACGATCGATGAACCTATAAAGATACAGAAAATAAAAGTAAGACCGATCGAATAAAAAGAAATAAACATGTAAAAATAATATATATATATATATATAATAAATGACTAAAAATGACAGTCAGAAATATGAAAATTCTGTCATTCCATAATACTAATAGCATTCCTCCACTCTTTCCTAAGATAAACCCTACATCAATCTATTTCTCATTATATTAGATATTATTTTACAACTTTCCTCAAGTAAGTTTCGGCCGGCCTCTTCCTTTCTTCATGTTATGCTCTCAGTAGCAAATTTCTATTCTTATCGGAGCATCTCTATCTCAATCTATATTCTCTTATCTTTTTTGCCATCGGTTCTACTCCAACTTTTCGTCGAATATCTTTATTCCTTAATTTTATCCATCTTTGTATGACCACACATCTATCTTAACATCCTCATTTTTGCTACTCTTATTTTATGCTCATGTTGTCTATATACTGACTAACATTCAGCTTCGTATAGCACGACAAGTCTTATTGCTATTCTACAAAATTTTCCTTTTATTACAAAAGAAATTTTGCGATTACACAAAAATCCTAATGCATTGCACTATTTCATCGAACCTGCTCTAATTATATGGCTTACATCCTCATCAATCTCTCTCCCTTTTGCAATATTGATCCAAGATATCTAAAAGTATCTTTCTTAGGTATCTCCTATACGAGCATATTGACAGTTTCTTGATCTCTTCTTCCTACCATGTCGATCACACATTTCAAGTATTCGGCCTTATTTTTACTTAACGTAAATTCTTTAAACTTCAACGTGCTTTTCCATAATTCTAATTTAGCGCTAATCACAGCCTTGATCTCATCAATAAGTACAATATCGTCTGTAAATAGTATGCACAACGGTACCTCATCTTGGATATCTTTTGTTAGTTCATCTATAACCAAGGCAGAAAGATAAAGACTCAAAGTAGAACCTTAGTGTAAGCATACTGTAATTGAAAAATAACTTGATGTACCATTACAAGCCTTCACACATGTAATGACAATCAAGGATATGTAACACCGTTATACGTATCCTTGATTGCCAATACATACTTTGAATGTATTCTCAAGAATCCACCACAAAATCTTTTTCAGAACCATATCATACGCCATCTTGAGATCAATAAACACTATATAGAGGTCATTCTTCCTTTCTCGATATCTCTCCATCAATTATCGTATCAAGAACATAGCTTCCATGATAGATCTTTCTAGCATAAATACAAATTGATTGACAGAATTCTTGGTCTCTATTCTCTAACGATGCTCAATAACTCTCTCTAACAACTTCATCGTATGGCTCATAAGCTTAATATTTCTATAATTGGAACAATTCTGGATATGCCCTTTGTTCTTGTAGATAGGCACAAATATACTCTCCCTCCATTCATCAATCATCTTATTAGTTTAAAGGATCTTGTTAAAAAGTCTAATCAATCAATTTATTGCTACATCCCTTAAGCATCTCCATGCTTCAATAAGGACATCATCGAGTCCCAAGACTTCACTAGTCTTCATCTTTTTTAATGTCTCCTTAACTTTCTGTGCCTTAATCCTACGTATAAACCTTCTTTTTAGATTATCAGATGTATCTTTCAAATCCACCTCATTTCTATATCTATCTCCGTTAAAAAAATTATTAAAATAGCTCATTCACCTTCCCTTAACTTCTTCATCTCTTACCAAAAGTGTGTGATTTTTATCCTTGATGCATTTAACCTTTGTCAAGTCTTTAATTTTCCTATCCCTTAACTTTGTAAGTCTATAGATATCTTTTTCTCCTTCTTTGCTCACAAGTTTTTTTGTACATATCGATGAAAACCTTGCCTCTGGCCTCTCGCAAAGAAGACGGAGACAAGCCTGAACTCGAAGAGCACGTATGTTATTCCCAACACATGGCGCTCTTGGCCTAACAGGGGACTGCCTATTTACTCGCTTGAGGTCATTCTTGAAGTTCAACCCTTGAGGTGCCAGAAATTTTTTATTCACATATTATATAGAGTGGCAAGTGAAGAGCATACCAAACTAATCATATTATTGAATCAACAAGAGGATTCTGAATTTTGAAGAACCATGCTTAAGAGAGAAAAAGAGAAATTTTAGATACTCATGGGTTTAGATAACTTCACACGATATTTTAGAGAATGCCAAGTTTGCCCCTTACATAACACAAAGGAGCCTTACATAAGCGATTTGATACACAATTAGCACAATTAAACTTATTTGTCTTAGTGAATCCAATGAATCTGCTGGCATAACTTTTTTGACCATGCAGGGCCAATTATTGAAAGGAGAAAACATTTAACATACATGTGACCGACAAGTGGTCGACACTACACAAAGTATACATAAAGACAAAAGACAAAAGACACGAACTCAAAGCCTTCGACGGTTTGGGTCAAGGTGATAATTTGCATCAGTGAAAGTTGTCTGGGCCATCTTTTTCTCTTTTATATGCGCGCCATAGCCACTGTTCTTCAAGCTGGGACAATATTGTCTCTAGATCATTAAATAGTGGGGGACTATCTCTTTGTTATGCCTTGTGTCTTTCTGCTGACAAGATATCTTTCATAATGATTGGATCCGGGTCTTGTCAAGTAGAGCTGGATGGAATTGGAGGCTGGGGCCACGTTTGAAGCTGAGGCCAAGTGAAGCTGCATGGCTCGTCTTAGGCGCTAGATGGAATATCCTTTAGGTAAGGATCTTGGGATAACATGGCTAGTTTTTTCTAAACTCTTCTAGTGCTTGGATTCTTCAAGGATGAATCTTAGTCTTATCCCACGAAAGATTCGTATGTTGGTATGGCCAAATATCAAGAGAAACTTCTTGATTTTCTTCACATAAAACTCTCTAGAGTTCTTTGTACTCATGTTGGACCAGTGTGATGGATCTAGGAAGTGTTTTGTGAAATCGAAAAATTTGCCAATGTAGGTTGTACTTGTAGGTAGTAATACTTAGAGGTGATGCATCTTGTTGTAAATCTCTGGTTGGACTAAAGAAAGTCCAAGGTCTATGGAAAATAACAGTGATGTGTCTTTCTGGTTCATCTCTTCCAATGCGTCTTGGCAAAATGAAATGATTCTTTCATGCTGCTAAAGGCTGGAACCAAGTGAGTATCTCTATCAAGCCTTTTTGGTTTGAGAAATCTCCCATGAGTGCTCTAGACAGAGCTCGAATAATTTTGTCTATGGAAAATTCTATGGCAACATCATATACATTGAGAAAATACCAAAAGAACCATTTGAGATCTTCAAGAAAGTCATGATCAGGTGACTAGAGCAAAACATGAATAAATAGATCATTTGAATTAAGATCATTTGACTCTAACATTAATCTACTATAAGTGCTGAATATGTGGTAATGGTATGTGTGCATATAATACTTCAAATTCTCACCGAGCTTATTTTTCTCAATCTCTTGTGGAACTTCTAGATGGTAACTACGAGAATTCCATTGTGTTTCTAGCATCGGAGCTGATCACCGAGATTGTTTTGATCATGTATGTTCCTGATCAAACATACATGTTGATAGATTCAACCTGCTGCTTTGGTATGGACAGGAAATTTGCAAGGACATTCTTTTTGCCTGCGATATGTTTAGCGTCAAAAGAGTATTTTGAAAACCATTCAGTCCACCTTAACAGTTGAGGATGAGGGTATGTTTCTGCTTGAATTTGGGCATCTAGAGAAATGAAGATATATCCATTTCTAACAAAAAAGTGATACCTAATAAGGTGGTATTAAAACTTCTTGATGCCATATTCGACTACAATAATCTTCTTAAAAGTCTAGTGGTAATGCATTTGTGTGGAGTGAATCTTCCACTCTTGTAAGCACAAATGGATAGCTTACCATTGATTTCTTCAAGGAGAATGACTTTCTAATATTTATCACTAGCATCTGTTTGCAAGATTCTCTGACCTGTAGAAGGAATTTGTAAAGGAGGGAGATGACGCGAGATTTCTTTGAGATGGGCTACAACTTGCATTTGTTTTAGTCCCCATGGGGAGCATTGTTTTTCAACATCGTCTGGGGAGGATAGAGTACTTTGAAAATCTTTGGTACAAAATCTCAAAGATAATTGATGTCACGTCCCGTGTCTTGAGGCGAGCACGCTACATGCATAAATAACCGGTAATAACCTAGGATACGACATGCGGTACACGTGATATGAAATACACATGCGAAAACGAAATAAACTGACACCTCCATGCATAAGTATAAAGGAAACCTAAAATAACGAGAATATACACACACACACATAACATAAACACGAGTTCAGACAAAAGATCCAAATTCAAACTAAAACCTCCAGGTGCGTTAGGGGAAATCAAGGACTAACCAAAAGACAACGACTAACCTAGTCCCTAAAAGGTAACATGCCCTCAAAAGACAACTCCAAAAGATAACTCCTATGAAGAACAAAAACCACTAAGACGAACTACTTGCTTCATCTTCATCCTCGTCCTCAGCTAGATCATAGTAGGAAAAAGTCTCAGTGCGTACATCCATGGAATCATCCTCCATATCATCCTCTAACTCGTCCTCCGAAGCTGAGACCTCTATCACCTCAACATCCTCCTCGACAGTAGGGGGTTTTCTCTAGCACATTCCTTGATCTTACCATGGATATCACCACCTCTACCTCATCACGTATGGGATGACATCAGCTAGGCACCACTCCTCGGGGTACCTCTGTGGGCTTCAAAGGACCCGTGATATCCTCACCAACCCTACGAAACCATGCCTCGAAACGATGTGGCTCCCATTCTTTTCCTCTCTTGTCAACTGACAATGTAGTACGTTTCCTAATATAGACTGTTCCTCGACCATCCGTAAATTCATCAATATAGGTGGTCATCTCCTTGGGATTGCCTAGGCGGACTGGAATCATGTTTCAGGGCTTAGGGTTTGAAAAAGGTAAGTCCCATGACGGGGTGAGATTTACATCTCATAAGCTAATTCCTAAACCTAGGCTAGATCGTCAGTACACTCTGACACAACTTCAAACAATAAGTAGAAGCACATCAATAAACAACATAAAGTAAGCAATCATCATAATACACCATAGAAAAGCATATGGTAGACAATCATCCTGATACATAATCAGGTTGGCATATAGTTCACAACTCAAGGCATGTATGAAGACATAAGATTTAGCTTAACGTACTAGCACAATTATTCATTTCATCGTCTTTGTCCGCATCAATACGCCTTAGACCATAACAATTAGCAAACCTGCGTTAAAATGCATAAGGTTTCAAGTGTCATAACAAGGCTCGTGTCGACACATGTAAAAGTTTATCCCGCGTTCTGACACATCAGGATATCACCCACCGCAACCCCGCGTTTCGACGCATCAGGGTGCCAAAAGTCCTTAAGCTCACAAGTCTATCTTCCCTATTAAGATTTCATGATCAAGTACAGTTTATCGTCAAGTAATGAGTTTTTATCATGTGAGACATCGAGACTAACCACCCACAAGTTAACATTAAACACATATCATATATATCAACCAAGTATACACACAACAACTTAACCATGAGAATAACAATTCCTCATCATAAGGGACAAGCATGACTTGCATCTCGATTATTTCGATTGACTATGAACAATCAATGCAATAACTCTACAAAACTCATCAAATCTAACTCCAACTAGTCCAGTAGCGTCCTACCGTCCTAACAAAGGCTTAGAAATCACTTACCTTTCAGTTTAATCAGCAAAATCCCTCCAAAAATCCCTCTAAATATTCAGTTCTCCTTGGTCCAAAATAGGGCAGCAGCACAACCTAACAAAAGTTGGCCAATTGATCAATTTTTCTCTTCCATTCACCATTTCATGAAGCACACGCCTTGCTAACAGCTCAATTGACATTCTAGTATGTCTTAACAATGAATTTAAAATATGGCGACACCTCTCACAGCCCTTAAAGGGTTCGATTTTCTCAAACCGAATCAGGGCAGAATAGGTTTTGCCTTCCACCTCTTTAATCGGTCAACAGCTCCTCTCTAAACTTTGATTTATCACGAAATCAACTTTCTAATGTCATACTATGCATATAAGAGTCTTATCAAGAGTTTTGGAGCAAGTCGTTACCTCGAAAGGCTACAACATTCTCGATTCCACTAAGTCCACCGACGGTCAGAACTACCTCAAAAATATCATCACAAATCAGCCATGGCTACCCCTCTAAACTCAATCAAATTTACTATTTAAACTTAATCAACACAAGTACTATGGGTTAAGAAGTCCTCACTGAAACTTTGAAGCAAATCGAAGCCTCGAAGTAGCCGAACGGTCAATGGGAGCTTGTAGGGGAAAGGTCAAGGGTGGTGCTGGTGCCCGGCACGAGGCGAGAAGGTCACCAGAGGTGGCTTCGAGATGGGCAAAGAGGCGGCAGTGGGCTAGTCGGCTGGGAGCCGAGAGCTGAATGAAGAACCAAGAAGAAGAAAGGAAAAAGTGAAGAGAGAGAGAGGGAGTTTCAGCTGAGACAAATGTAAGGAAAGGTCTTCCACAAATTAGTGGGGTCAAACTTGAAGAATGATAGGTTAAAAGGTAATCAATTAATATTATATTCCCAAAGCTTGTGTGACATTTTGAATTTCCTGCCATTTTGAGGCTATTGAATGGAAATGTATCTTTCGATATGTTTTAGTTTTGTTTCGCTCAAATCTGATCAATCTTGAGTAAATTGACAAAAAAGGAAAGGCCAACGCATGATAAGATATATGGACCTAGGAAACTCGAAAAAGAAATGACGTTTTGATCATAAGGATTGTCGAGGAAACATTTAGAACTAAGAAAAGGCGATCATATAATGATGAAGGAATCTATTGCTAGCGTTATACAATTGGAGCGCGGGTGATGCCGCTTAACCAATATATAATTTGTAAATTTTTCTAAATTGAGTTATGACGATCGAGGCCCCCGGAACTAGCAATGAACCCTCGCAATTACATAACAATCAAAATTGTCGTAACTTAAACCTTTCTAAGTGTGATGAGAATCATAGAGTCGATACGCGTAAAGTCTGTAAAAGCCACCTGTTAGTTCGAGACAAACTGAAGCTACGATTGACGGACGAATGATTACAAAAGGAAGCTCAAAATTGGTAATTGGAAATAAAGAATTCCACTATTAGAAAAGGATTTGACGTCGTCTCGCTAATGGTAATTTCAAATTGAAAAAGAGAAGTTCCGGACTGAAAGTGTAAAATTACTATTTTGCCCCTCGACCATTTGCCTTGCCTTAGGATTTCAAGAATGACAAAATGATCAATTCCAAACTCCTTATATGGCTGCCGAAATTGATATGCATGGGGTCAAAGAAGAGTTAAAGTCTTGAATGACATTATTGGTATATGCCAAGTGTCATCAATTGAAGGCCTTAGGCATTGATTACCCCACCTAAATTAATCATGTCAAATTCGCCTCAATAATTTGTGTGAAACACCTCATTAGAGACCCTCTTCAGCCGTGTATACCATCCCTCCATTCTCCTTTCATTTTTCTCTCTTTTCCTTCTTGCTGAAAACTCTCCAATTTGACCGACTACTGCCCTTCTGTTCAGTGTGCTTGAGCGCTACCTCTGGCAGCGGTGTCACCGTGTGCCGACCACCAGGAGCAAGATCAACCTATCCTTAACAATTTTCAAGTAGTAGCTCGATGTTTCGTTGAGTGATTTTTCCCAACCAGCCCTTAGACCAAAACCGGACAGAATCTGCGCGAGCTGAGGTAAGGGTTTCGTTTGCCCTCTTATAGACTTCGATTGACCTCAAAAATTTTGTGAGATCTTCACATCTTCTAGTACTCAAGTTGGATGGTCTATGGTCGCAACTTTGGTGGTGTTAAAAGAGGTTTTCATGGCTGATTCTGGTGATTATAATTGGACATATTTTGACCGTGTGAGGACCGTGAAAGAACCGGGCTGTTCGAAGGTATTGTGGACTTATCTCGCAACGAAACTCTTGGCGAGCTTTCTAAATACATAGATTGAGGTTCTAACAAGTTTATTTCGTGATAAATTGAGGCCTAAGATTGAGATATGGCTTGATTGTGCGAATTGAACCAAAAACCGATTCTGTTTTGAGAGTTCCCTGTTCTGGATGAACTTGATGGAGACCATTTAAGAGATATTTTGACTTTAAAATGACTCATGAAACTTCATAAGATGTTATGTGAGGTGTTAATGGGGAGTACGTGAAGTGGATTGAGAGTTAGAAGTGATTTAAGGGCTAATTGGTGCACGAAACTCCGAGTTACATTATGTCCTACGTGCTGGTACATAAACTGAACTTATCGAGGGTTCGTTGAAGTATTGTCATGTGTTCGATTGATCGATAAGGCATCTTGAGTTGCCAATTGAATGGTTACGGAGAGATTGGTTTAGTGGAAGTAGAATGTAATGGCTTTTTTATACGAAATTGATGAACTTTTCTAGGTTGACGAGTGATCCTTGGTTAGTCGCATACTTGTGAACTTGAGGAGAATCAATTGGTGTGGAGTTTGCTAATCAGTCAATGTAAGTGTTTCTTAAACCTTTATCTGAATGCTAGGACATGGTTGGGCGGTTTAGTGAAAGAATTAAATGACTGATGAGGTATATGACCTGAAATTGATTGATGCCATGATGTGAGAATTTTATTGTGAAAGAAAGTGATGATACCGATTGGCCTGAGGCCCCGGTGGTATCAATTGGTCGGTGGCCCCTAAAATGACAAATGGCTATGAGTCCAAAGGTACCGATTGACCCGTGGCCCTGATGGTACCGATTGATTAAACAAATGGTTGTATACCTAGAGGTACCGATTGGCTTGTGGCCTCGGTGGTACCAGCTGACTAAAAGACATGATGATATTGATTGGTTTGTGGCACCGGTGATATTAATTGGCCAGAGAGCTAGAGAAGTACATCGTGGCTAAGCGCCCAGGCGATGAGTGGATGTGAAAGCTATGATAATTATGTATCGAATTGCATGTTACATGTGTAGTGAGCTTGAAATCCTAAAGTTGACCGTGATTGATTGTGTTTCTTGTCCATGCTTGGTTATTGATATCCCTATTTTTTTCGTTGCCATGCGCCAATGCATTGATGCATGCTTGCATTTTAGTGGCATTTATGTGTGGTCTGGGAGGACTGGTGTTGAGGTTTAGGTTTAGGCTTCACTTTCTGAGATGTAAATCTCACCTGTAGTGGGAAACTTTTTCAGACCCCAAGCCTTAAACATACTGCCGATTCTATAGGCGATCCGAATGAGATGACTGCCCTTTTTGATGAGTTCCCTACTAGGAAATGTATTGTGTATGTCAGGAAGTACACGACCGTCTGGGTAGATGAGGAAAATGTGGAGTTACAACCCCACCATTTTGAAGCATGGTTTCGTTGACTGAGAAACAAGAATTTGATGGTACCTCTACTCGTTGAAGATGTTCCATCAGAGGTGGTTCGTAACTGGTGTCATCCGTCCTAACCAGAGATCGAAGTGGAGAACCCAGCGTCAGTTGGAGGATCGAGGAATGTACCTGAAGAGTCGAAGTCTCCTCCTATTGAGGAATACATGAACTATATTGAGATCTCCACCAATGCAATCGAGGCTACCGACGAAGACAACGAGGAGGAAACTGAGGAGGATTTCGAGGAAGTGTCTGAGGAGGTGCCATTTGAAACGTTTTCCGACTACAACCCAGAGGTTGAAGAAGACGATGGAAGCGACGGATCAAGTGGTTTTTCAGAGTGGTGAGAACAAAGGGGGTTGAAGCTATAGGGGATTAGGAACAATTTGGTGTTTGACCTTGGGGAAGGCTAAGTGTTAACCTTTTGAACTTAGACCTTAGTTCCTTTTCTTACCTAGGTGTGCGGCTTTACCTTTTTGTCCTTTCCTTTATGTCACTGTATCTGGATGACGTGTTATGTATAATCGGATGTGCTTTTCTTCATTCCAAATTTTCTTTTAGTTTCTTTCATTTATGTGGGGATGTTGTCTCTCCTTCTGTGTGCGCATTCCATTTCATTTCATATTAGGCCTGGTGTGGTTCCTGGGTAGTTACTGGCCTGAGGTGGACGTAACGAGCTTCAAGGGACATGAGGCGTTACATCCTTGTTTGAGTGGTATCAAAGCTAGGTTTGCTTGGTTACAACAAATTGAGGATTGAAGTAATAAGAAGTAGAGGAATTTGGATGAATGGGGTAGTGAAACCCTAGGAGGGGTCGTTAGAGTCAAGCATGAATGCATGGCATATGATTGGCGTATGTGATTGGCATCTTGAAATGGCATGGCTGTGGTGAACTTATGAGTGGTCAAGCTCTGCATTTAGCACATTGAATTGTTATGGAAGTTGATTTAATGAGTGAGTTATTACCTATTACTATACTAAGTTGCAGATGAGTCTGAACTTGAGGTATGGATTCGTATCCCTGATTGATGTGCTCATGAGAATGCCTGAGTGGTTAGCTGTTGTTTTATATCATAGAATCATTGGATTTAAGTAAGTGACTTAGGTCTCTAATTCCATAGTGGAATTATGGCGACTCAGGTAAGCTAAGTTAAGCAAGTATGAGCAACAGACTTGGAAGGCCGAGAAGTGGAGCTTTTAGCTCGAGAGCACCAGCGGCTGAGGATCCAAGAGTGAATGGAGTCTTGAGAACTTTGGAACAAATTGGGAAGCTGATGGAGAAGGAACCTCAAGATATAGCAGCTGTAGCTCTTAGACAAGCTGAAGATAGAGTTGAGATTATAGCTCAGGCTGTTGAAGCCGTAGTGGCAGTTGTGAACATCGTAAACAGAAATAATACCCAGGGTGCTGAAGCTAGGAATGCTCAAGGTGATGTTAAAGCTAATAGATCGATGGGTCAGCTGGTTGAGCGGTTTATAAAACTGAAATCGATTCAATTTGATGGCACGGAAGATCCTGATCTAGCATTGAGATGGATTAAGAAACTCGAAAAGGCTTTTGGAGTGTTGAGATGCACCGATGAAGAGAAAGTATTGTTAGCTGTGTATCAACTAGAAGGAACTACAAATGATTGGTGGAGTGCCTTGAAGGAATGAGTGTTTCCTAAATGTATGACTTTAACTTAGGCTGCCTTCACTGTCACTTTCAATGATAAGTACTTTTCTAAGACGACATGTGATATGAAACGAGTGAAATTCCAACAGTTGTGACAGAATCAGCTGACGGTAGACCAGTATGAAGCTGAATTCGCAAGATTGTCGAGGTATGCAACAAGATCAGTTGAGAATCCGCTTGAGAAAGTGCAAAGATTCCGAGATGGTTTGAGACCAGAGATTCGAAGCCGGATAATAACGGTGAACTTAAGAAAGTATCGAGATATTTATGAGAGGAGCCAAATGATCAAGAGGGACATCAAAGAAAGAGGCGTCACTTCTGGATCGTGGTTTAGTCCTTTAAGAGATAATCGGTAGTTGGGGAAGTGGCCAATGGTGAACAATCGATGATCTGTCCCTCCAGTACGAAGAAATATCGAAAAATCGCCAAATCAATCAAACAGGTATTGTCATATTTGTGGTGGGAGGCATGGAAGTAGTCCTTGCCCTGCTAGGACATGAGTATGTTATCGATGTGTTCGGCTAGGCCACCAAATGAAGAATTTTTTGAATCAAGCTCCAAGGAACCGAGCTCAAGGACAAAGACTTCAGGCTGGACAACTAGCTGTAGCCCCACAGAACGAACAAAATCGACCCCCAGCCCAAGAAAGAGTGCATGCTGTGGCACGTAGAGAAGTGAAGGAAGCGCTTGGCGTGGTAATATGTACGATTTATTTATGTGACCAAGCTGCCTATGCTTTCTTTGATCCAGGGGCTTCACATTCCTTTATCTCTTCTCAGTTTGCTGATCTGGTGAGTGTAGAGTTGAAACCACTAAATGTGTTGTTGTATGTTGCTACACCCTTAAAGGATAATGTGCTAGTCTCGCTAGGCTGTGCAGACTGTAAGATAGTGATTAGTGGTAGCAAAGAAAGGATGGATTTGATTATGTTATCTATGTATGATTTTGATGTGATTATTGACATGCATTGGTTGGGAAAATAAAGGGCTGTAGTTGATTGTGGTAACAGGATAATTCGTTTTTACCCGAAAGGTCGCCCTAGTTTTGAATTTGTAAGAAGTCGGGGAGGAACCTCAATTCCTTTAGTTTCGTCGCTTGAGGCGAGTAAGTTGTTGAGCGAATGGTGTCAAGCTTACATAGCTATTGTAGTTGACACAACGGTTGAGGAACTGAAGTTGGAAAGTATAGCGGTGTTACATGTGTTTCCTGATGTCTAAAGAATTGCCAGGATTACCACCTGAGAAAAAAATTGAGTTCGTGATTGAGTTAACTCCTGGAATAAAACCAATCTCGAAGGCACCGTATAGAATATCCTTGTCTGAGTTGAAAGAGCTAAAGGTACAGATGCGAGTTACTAGATAAAGGGTTCATTAGACCAGCGTCGCCGTGGGGAGCGCCGGTGCTATTTGTAAGAAAGAAGGTTGTGTATAGATTACAGACAGTTGAATCAAGTAACTATCAAGAACAAATATCTGTTGCCGAGGATAGATGATTTGTTTGATAAGATGGAAGGAGCATATGTGTTTTCTAAAATAGATTTGGGGATTGGTTATCACCAATTGACGATTAAGAAAGGGTACATCCCAAAGACTGCATTTAGAACAAGGTATAGGCACTATGAGTTTACGGTTATGCCTTTTGGTTTGACTATTGCCCCTGCTGCATTCATGAATTTGATGCATCGAGCATTTAACGAGTATTTGGATTGGTTCGTCATCGTTTTTATAGACGACATCTTGATTTACTCGAAGAGTAACGAGGAACATGAAGAACATTTAAGAGTAGTTTTGCAGACTTTGAGGGAGCATTCACTTTACGCCAAGTTTAGTAAATACGAATTTTTGTTGAATAATGTAGCTTTCCTTAGTCATGTGATTTCTGAAGAAGGAATTTTAGTAGATCCTTCAAAGATTGAGGCAGTGATGAAATGGCTTAGACCCACGACGGTTATTGAGGTTAGAAGTTTTTTGGAATTGGCAGGCTACTATAGACGATTCGTGGAGAAGTTCTCATCTATAGCCATTCCGTTGATTAGGCTAACAAAGAAAGAGGTGAAGTTTGAATGGATTGAAAAATGTGAGAGAAGTTTCCGAGAACTTAAACACCGATTGACGACCGCACCGGTATTAACTATTCCTTCTGGACCTAGAGGTTATGAGATATATAGCGATGCTTTGCTAAAAGGATTAAGGTGCATGTTGATGCAACATGGGAAAGTGGTCACTTATGCTTCGCGACAGTTGAGACCTTATGAGATGAATTACCTGACGCATGATTTGGAATTAGTTGCTATCATCTTCGCTCTAAAGATCTGGAGACACTACTTGTGTGATGAAAGATTTCAAATTTATACAGATCATCAGAATTTGAAATACCTGTTTTCGCAAAAAGAATTGAACACGAGACAACGATGATGGATGGAGTTACTCAAGAATTATAACTGCGAGATTTTATATCATCCTAGAAAGGCGAATAGAGTTGTGGATGCGCTTAGCCGAAATCAAGTATTGCACTCTTGTTGGTTAAGGGATGGTCCTTACTAGAAGAATTAAAGGATTTCGAGTTTAAATTGGAAGTTTGTCAATTGTCTAGTTTAGTGGCAACCTTAAATATTGAACTTGAAATTCAAGAAAGAGTAAAGGCCTTGCAGTCTACGGATTTGGAGATATAAAAGATTCTTGAGATGCACGCGGAGAAACAGAAATTTGAGTTTAAAGTGTCAGAAGATGGGATTCTGAAATTTTGTGGACGTCTATGTGTGCTCGGGGATGAGAAATTTAAGGAAAATATCTTGTCGGAAGCTGACATGAACAACTATAGTATTCATCCAGGTAGCACTAAGATGCATCAGAATCAATATTATCACTATTGGTGGAACGGAATGAAGGTGGACGTAACTAAGCATATGGCGAAGTGTTTGGCTTGTCAGCAGGTGAAACCTCAACATTGCAAGCCTGGGGGATTGCTGTAACCTTTAAAAATTCCTGAATGAAAATGGGAGCACGTGACGATGGATTTTGTGATGGGACTCCTAAGGAGTCAGAAAAGTCATGACTCAATTTGGGTAATCGTGGATAGATTAACCAAGTCGGCACGTTTCATACTCGTGTGAAAGGATTTTTTCATGGATAAGTACGCAGAGTTGCATATGCGTCAGATTGTGCGATTGCATGGAGTTCCAGTCACGATTACATCGGACCGAGATCCCAAATTTACAATAAATTTTTGGAAGAGTCTACAAGAGGCTATAGGAAATAGATTACAGTTTAGTATGACATATCATCCATAGACTGATGGACAGTCAGAAAGGATGATTCAGACGCTCGATGATATGTTACGAGCATGCGTCATAAATTTTAAAGGTGGATGGGAGGACCAACTACGTCTAGTAGAGTTTGCATATAATAATAGCTACTAGCAAAGTATTGGTATGATACCATTTGAAGCATTTTTTGGTAGAGCTTGTAGAACGCCTATATGTTGGGATGAAGTTGGAGAAAGGAGTATGACAGACCGTGAATTAGTGGAACAATCTGTTGAGGCAATTAAAGTCATTATGGAAAGGTTGAGAACGACACAAAGTCAACAGAAGAGCTATACTGATGAAGACTTAAACTATTGGAATTTCATATTAGAGACCATGTGTTCCTGAAAGTATCACCAATGCGCGGATTGTCCCGATTTGGAAAAAAGAAAAACTGAGTCCGAGGTACGTAGGTCCTTTTGAAATTTTAGAGCGAATTGGAACTTTAGCCTACAGACTCGCCCTATCGCCGAACTTGTCGCAAGTGCACAATGTGTTTCATGTGTCAAAGCTAAGGAATATGAGCTAGATCCGATTCATGTTTTAGATTTTGAGACCATTGAAATAGACGACAATGTATCGTATGTGGAAAATCCATCAGAATTGAGGATCGAAAGGAGCAAGTCTTGAGGAATAAGACGATTTCGTTAGTCAAAGTGATTTGGGAGCATGACGGGACTGAAGGAACTACGTGGAAAAGTGAAGAGGCTATGAGATGTCAGTACCCCTATTTGTTTGAATAGTTGGGTTTATTGTAAATTTCGATGATGAAATTTTTGTAAGGGGGAAGAATTGTGACATTCTGAATTTCCTGCCATTTTGAGGCTATTGAATGAGAATATATCTTCCGATGTGTTTCCGCTTTGTCTCGCTCAAATCTGATCAATCTTAGGTAAACTGGTCAAAAGGGAAAGATTAACGCATAACAAGATACGTGACCTAGGAAACTCGAAAAAAGAAAGAACGCTTTGACCATAAGGATTGTCGAGGGAACATTTAGAATCAGTAAAGGCCGATTAGATAATGATGAAGGAATTCATTGCTAGCGTTATATAATTGGAGCGCAGGTGATGCCGCTTAACCAATGTATAATTTGTAAAATTTTCTAAATCGAGTTATGATGATCGAGGCCGTCGGAACTAGCGATGAACTTTCGCAATTACATGACAACTAGAGTTGACATAACTTGAGCCTTCCTAAATGTGATGAGAATCACAGAGTCGATACGCGTAACGTCTGCAAAAGCTGCCCGTTAGTTCGAGACAAACTGAAGCTATGATTGACGAATAAATGATCATGAACTGGAAGCTCAAAATTGGTAATTGAAAATAGAGAATTCCAATATTAGAAAAGGATTTGACGTCGCCTCACCAATGGTAATTTCAAATTGGAAAAGAGAAGTTTCAGACTAAAAGTGCAAAATTACTATTTTGCCCCTCGACCATTTACCTTGCCTTAGGATTTCAAGAAGGACAAAATGATCAATTCCAAACTCCTCACATGGCTGCCGAAATTGATATGCATGGGGTCAAAGAAGAGTTTCTTAAACATTTATCTAAATGCTAGGACATGAGGTTTGTGATCTGAAATTGATTAATGCCATGATGTGTGGATTTTACAGTGAAAGAAAGTGATGATACCGATTAGCTTGAAGCCCCAGTGGTATCAATTGGCTTGTGGCCCCTAAAATGGCAATTGGCCATGAGACCAGAGGTACCGATTGGCCTGCGACCCGGTGGTACCGATTGACTGAACAAATGGCTGTAAGCCTAGAGGTACCGATTGGCCTGTGGCCCCGGTTGTGTTAGTTGGCTAAAAGACATGATGATATCGATTGGCCTGTGGCCTCGGTAATATCAATTGGCTAGAGAGCCAGAGACGTACATCGCGGCTGAGAGCCCAGGTGATGAGTGGATGTGAAAGCTATGATAATTGTGTATCGAATTACATGTTGCATGTGTAGTGAGCTTGAAACCCTGAAGTTGAGTGTGATTGATTGTGTTTCTTGTCCATGCTTGGTTATTGATATCCATGTTTCGTTGATGCCATGCGCCATTGCATTTGATGCATGCTTGCATTTTGGTGACATTTGTGCGTGATCTGGGAGGACTGGTGTTGAGGTTTAGGTTTAGGCGTCACTTTTTGAGATGTAAATCTCACCCTGTAGTGGGACACATTTTTAGACCCCAAGCCTTAATCATACTATCGATCCTACTGGGCAATTCAAATGAGATGACTGCTCTTTTTGACGAGTTCCCTACTAGGAAATGTATTGTGTGTGTCAAGAAGGACATGACCGTCTGGTTAGATGAGGGAAAGGTGGAGTTACAACCCCACCATTTTGAAGCATGGTTCCATTGACTAAGAAATAGGAATTTGATGGGACCTCTACTCCTTGAAGATGTTCCATAAGAGGTGGTTCCGAACTGGTGTCATCTATCTCGACCAGAGATCGAAGTGGAGTACCCAGCGTCAGTGCGAGGCTCAAGGAATGTACCTGAATAGTCGAAGTCTCCTTCTACTGGTGAGTACATGAACTATATTGAGATCTCCGCCGACGTGATCGAGGCTACCGACGAAGATAACGAGGAGGAAACTGAAGAGGATTCTGAGGAAGTGTCTGAGGAGTTGCCATCTGAAACGTTTTCTGACTACAACCCAGAGGACAAAGAAGACGATGGAAGTGATGGATCAAGCAGTTCTTTCGAGTAGTAAGACCGAAGGGGGTTGAAGCTATAAGGGATTAGGAACAATTTTGGTCCTTTCCTTTACGTCACTATATCTGGATGATGTGTTATGTATAAATGGGTGTGCTTTTCTTGATTTTAAATTTCCTTTTGGTTTCTTTCGTTTGTATGGGGATGTTGTCTCACCTTCTGTATGCGCATTCCATTTCATTTCATATTAGGCCTGGTGTGGTTCCTATGTAGTTACTAGCCTGAGCTGGATGTAACGAGCTTCAAGAGACGTGGAGCGTTACAGCTTGACACTTGTTTTCATATCCATAATATCAAGGCCTTTAATGACTTCTTTGCCCCTTCATTTTTGGCTGCTAGGGAGATTGAGATTTTGCTAAATTGCCCTTCTTCAATTGCTAAGACAAAGCCAATCCTTGAGGGGCAAAATGATAATTTTGCATTTGTCGTCCGAAATATCACTTTTCCAATTCAAATTACCTTCGATAAGGTGACTTCTAATTCAATTAGAATGTTGAAATTCTTTATTTTCTATTTTCCAATTTCGATATCTATCTCTTGGTCAATTCTCTGTCAAATGTAAATTTCATTTATCCCGAACTAACGGGCGGCTTTTGCAGACTTACGCATATCGACTCTGTGATTCTCATCACACTTAGGGCTTGTCAGTTCATGACGACTTTGGTTGTCATGTACTTGTAAGGGTCTACTATTAGCTCCGATAGTCTTGATCATCATTGTTCGATTTGAGAAAATTTTACAAATTATACATTAGTTAAGTGATATCACCCGCGCTCCAATCGTATAACGCTATCAATGAATTTCTTAATTGTTCTTAGATCGGCCTGTAATGGTTCTAAATACTCCCTCGACAACCCTTATGGTCAAAGTGTCATTTCTTATTCGAGTTTCCTAGGTCCACGTACCTTGTCTTGTATTAGCTTTTCCTTTTTTGGTCAGTTAATTCGAGATTGATCAGATCTAAGCGAGATAAGACTGAAATGCATCGATAGATATATTTTCATTGATAAATCTCGAAATGATAGGATAACCAGAATGTCACAATTGACAATTTCAAAGAAAGCCTGAACTTGATTAACTGTCAAGTTCTCATAGGGAAATTTTTGAAGTTCTTTGGCAAGGTGAGGTCCTGGGCAATAGGTATATTCTTTCAAATTCATACCTAAGAACTCAATCTCCTTTTCAGCAAGGGTCATCTTCTTTTGTGAAAGCATGATTCCATGCTTCTGGACAATATCATCAAACTGAGAAAGTAACTTACATTGAGATTCATCATCAGGATTGTAGATAAGGATGTCATCAATATAAATTTAAGCATTTGATAGAATAGGCTGAAAAATTATACACATGGCTTTCTGAAAAATAGATGGGGCTATTATTAAGGCCAAAAGGAATAATAGTCCATTGAAAATGCCGGTTTGAAATGCAGAAATCAGTCTTTGGACGGTCATCTGGATGGATGTCAATTTGCCAAAAAACCTGCTTTCTAGTCAAACTTTGAATAGTTTTTAGTCTGGGCTAAGCTACCAAACAAAGAGTTTTTGTGAGGCAAGGGGAGTTTATCATCTTGAAGGAATTGATTCAAGGGTTGGTAGTTGATCACCAATCTGAGCTTACTACGATTTTGTTCTGCTCTCTTATTCACATAGAAGGCTTCACAAGCTCATTGTGAATTAGAGGGTTCTATGAAACCTTAATGGAGGAGTCAACACATTCCTTCTAGGCTAAAGCAAAATGTTCAGGATTCATACCAGAATGACTTGCTTTTGTAGGATTAACATCTTCACTTTTTTTGAAAGGAAGTTTCACAAAAAATTAGGATTTTTCCAAAGAGGGTTTGGACAAGTTCCGACAAACTGAGAATGAGACTTAGAATAAAGGATAAGAGACTCTGGGTGATTGGTTAAGGATTTCCGGGTGAATAATGAAAAGTATATGGATATCCACATATTCATGGAACTGGTCGCTGAACTATAAACTAGTTGGTTTGATCCTTAGTTGAGAAAGTTCGGCAAGGATATCCCAACCAATGATAATGTCTTTATCTAGATAATTGCAATCAAGATTTTAGTGAATATATAACATCTAGGGAAACTCTGGAGTTTAATTGTTTTGCTGCAGAATTTTATAATAAAAGTATTACAAGAAGCAGAATGGAAATACCTTGTATAAGGCATCCATAATTTTTATGGGAATACCTTTACATCCATGAGGGATGCAATTGCACCAGTGTCTATGAGAGCAATGACTTTGATATGTTTATCACCTTCTAAAGTGTGGATTTGAATGAGAATATTTGGTGAATGAAAGACAAATTGAACATGAAAAGAATCTGAGATAGTATCAGGGAAAAATGCAAAGATATCACTAGGGATTCATCAGAGTCTAAGGAATATGTCTGAAGAACAAAAAGGGTATCGGATGAAGGTTCATCTTTAACAAACAATACAGACTCAATGTCTTCATCATCCAATGTGATATTTGTACTTGCCAAAATTTTTTGGATCATATAAATTCCTTAACGTTTTACTTGAGAACAGTCTTTTGCAAAATGTCCTTTCTTGCTACAGATATAGCACTTGTCAGATTTCTTATTCTTCTTGGAACTAGAAGAAAGATGACTTTTCTTCCTTTGAAGGAACTTCCATTTGCTTCTCTTGTGTTTCTTTTTGCCAATGGAAAAATTATCAAAGGAGAACTTCTTGAAATACTTCGTTTCTTGTGGCATGCACAGGAAGGATCACTACAGTTTCTTAAGCAATTAATCTTCAAATGAGGGTTGCCACAATGCTTTTCTAGTGAATGATTCTCCCGAAGATAGCTTTTGAAAAGCGCTCTTCTATGGCACATTTCTTCATTGGTAATATGGACTGATTATTGGATCTCTCCAAAAGTGGCATCTGCAATGGACTTTTTCTTGAACTACAAAGTTTCTCAACTGCGTAGCTAATCTCTTTGGGAATAAAAGCTAGGAAAATTGGCTTGAGATTAGGTCAAAGCCAAGTTGATAGAAAAGCTTGATCATCTCTCTAAAGTGTCGATCTAGATATTTTTAGCCAAGGAACAACATTTTCTTTTGAAGTATTCTTTTCTTTTGAGTTATTTGAATTTTGTGATTGGCCAATAAAGAAGAGATGAATAAGCTGAATGGCTTCATCAATGGACATGGTCAAGAATTGGCGTTGATCTCGTTCTGGGTCTAACTTCCACCAATCTTTCAAGGAACTAGTGAATCTAGTAAAAATTAAAGGGTCACGTCATAAGTACTTTGTTCCTTAATGTTCATAGTAATAAATCAGGCATGGAATTTTTGGAGTCTCTCAGGCCATTCATAGTAAGTAATGTCATCCAAAGTGAAAAAATTGGTCGAATAGGTTTTTTGGGCCGAGGATAAAGGATCATGGTGAGTTTATGAAGTTGGGGGTAGACGTTGTACTTCAGGATGACTTTCCATTTATTCTTCAATAATCGGCTCTGCAAGATCTGCCATCGTAATGTTTGCTATAGCAGACTGAGAACTGGAATCACAACACTCGATATCTAAAATGGAAGAAAATTCACTCATAGAAACTTTCGGAGTGCCTACTGATGAGGGATTTACGGACTTCACAGTTGAAATGGTAGGAACTTGATTTCTAAGGAAGCTCTCTAGAGGATTAGAAAACATATACGAATGGGAAGGTTTGTAAGGTGGAGATGAAAAAGGATATTTTTTGGTGGAGCTGAAGAAGGTGAGAGAGAGGATTGCTTCTTGCTTCTTCTTCTTTTTTTTTCCTTTGACTAACTTCTTTAAATGATCCCGAAGGGAGATGATATTCGTCTTTGGAGGATGTGTTGCTGTGCTAAGTACAACCCCAAAAGAGCTAGAATCTAAAGAACTCGGTGAGGAGAAAAATGTCGGTTCTGGTGTCACTATTGAGAACAAGAATGGATCCATGGCGTACAAATTCCTTTGCTCTGAGAGAGGCTTTTGTTCTTGCAATATCTAGATTTTTCAACTGAGTTTCTCAATCTCAAGAGTCTTGTCTTCCAGATAATGGCTTGTAGTGATCTCTTTTGTTTCCAATAGGTAAAGCCTCTTTTGGAAATCTTTCAACATCCTTTTGGAGATAAATGTAGCACAATCTACCCAATCCAAGCGAGTAGCAACTAATCTTATAGCCATGTTTTGGTCTAAAGCATTCTCTGTTTACCAATTTAAAACAACTTCCACTAGAGTGGAACCTTTCCGTTTTCATTGAAGATCAACATCATTAGAAGTTATCCTTACCAAAAAAAAAAAAAACATCATTAGGAGCTATCCACCCATAGGTAACTCAGTTGGTTAGGGCACACTTGTGATTGTGTGGTTAGGCGCATTGGTCTTAAGTTCAATTCCCCATATGAGCACCTGTGATTTAAGTGGGGGTCATGGCGGTGGGTTATTGTGCTAGTCTCCCCCGAGGAATAGTCGAGGTGCGCACAAGCTAGCCCGGATACCTTGGTTTAAAAAAAACATCATTAGGAGCTGGAATCTTTGGGGAATGGAAGTATTTCTACTGTTGCTCAGAGAAACTTTCTACAAGCGAAAATTTGAAGCTAAATCAAAGAGTTTGACTTAGGGGGTGGTTCTGGTTTAGGGTTGCAAGTGCATGACTCAGGGAGTTTGATGGGACAAGCATGTTTCTTTACCCATTTAACAATGAGTTTGTAAAAGGATGAGGTGATGGGTTTCCTTGGTGGTGGAGGTGGTAGTTTTGGTTCATCTAGACGGCAAGCATGTAGAGGTGTAGTAATCTGAGGAGGCTCAAGAAATTTATACTCAACCATATATTGCCAATGCCCCATCGTCTTTACCCAGACGTCCTACGGTTGGATCACCGTCAAAATATATTTGATAAAAGGAATCTTTCTTAGTTTCTTCCTAGAGCAAGGCCTATCATCTTCATCATCTGGTTTTGAACATGAGAGACAGGAACAATCAACGTCCCAAAAACAATGTCCGAATGGATCCTTGAAATAATGGATAGGTCGTCCATACTCATCAAATGATTGGACATTAGTTTTTAGATCAGGATCTTCAATGTTGACTAACTCAGTTGGATATGTTGTGAAACACAAGATGGTGGGAAATGAGAGAAATACAGAGGATGATGCGTCTTCCTTTCTTTGGTAAATTTGATGGTGATAGTACAATCTCTCTTCTTGGTGTACTGTGGTTTAGAAGATTGGACAGGTCTAGAATTTTGGTGAAGATTTTCGTAGTTGGTTACCCAACTATCGGGAAGGAGTTTAACAAGCTGATCTCTTAGAAGTTGACGGGAAACATGGATACATGAAGTGTGGTCATTGTCAACAGAGATAAGTAAATCATCTTTTGCACTTGGAAGGTTAAGGTCAATGGCATGGTTTTGCGCTACATATACCGTCTAGTAGTGAAGAGGAGCAATTATAACAGATGTGGTTTGAGAAGCATCAATGATCTGTAGATGAACTTTCAAAGAAAAAAGAAGATTGGGATCTGCTAAAGCCATGTTGAAATTTGGAAAGAGGGTAACAAATGTTGTGCCTGCGTTCAGAGCAGTCCGAACAATACCAATGCAAGCATGCTGGTATTCCAAGAAATAGGTATCAAGAAGAGCAACTCATGCAACGACTGGTAAGCTTTTTCGTCCATGCAGGGACAGAGCTAAACGGATGGCTTTGAAATGAATGTGGGTATAAATCCGTTGAGCCCACTGAGTAGGAAACTTAGGTGGAATCTGAAGAGTTACAAACTACTCTTATTGTGTAGACAGGATAGGGTGCTGATCAAACTTGGTGGACTGAGTATATTCTTTTACAGAATGAGGAGTGTGTTGGATGGATTAGATATGAGAAAAAGATGACAGTTTACAAAAAGAAGAATAAGGGTTCATGAGAGGAAGTTGAGTTTCAGAGATCTTCCAGTCATCATTTACATAGGATACCTCATAAAGATAATCCAATCTAGATGAGTGGTTTTCTTTAGTTCGGGTGGTGGAGGGTAGGGGTGAGCAAATCAAACTGCCTCCGGGACCTGGACCGGGACCTGTGATCCGATTCCTGATTCTAGAGGGAGCGGTTCGATTTTCGGTCCTAGAACTGGGTCGTTTGGACCTGACTGATCGCAATTTTTTTTTAAAAAAGGTCACTCCACCATTAACTAAAGGATAACAAGAGAATCTCTCTTTTTGTCGGGTCCAACATTCCAAAGATTGAACACAGAACAATACCTTTACATATTGATGGAAATTAGTGGGTACAAATCGAAATGTGGTACTTACGATGACAAAAACGTCTGAATCTTCAAGGAATATAATGACTGGCCGAAACATCTCTGATGAAAACAAGGCATTTTGATAATTTCTGCACAGAGCTTCTGAGAATTTTTCATCCTCCATCCTATTACAAATCCTCTCTTTCCAACTTCCTCCAGTCACACGAAGAATAAATGTACATATAAATTATTTTACACTGTCGTATAGAAGCGAAGATATTGGGGAAGGAAGTAAAGTAACTTCACCACTGTCAACGTGGGGCATTGCTGGTCTTCACTTTTGTGAAGAGCCATGCACGACCTTAAATGAATTTGCATGTCCTTAAGAATATCAATGTAATTATGAAGCCTATATCGATCTGAGTCAGTGAGGGAGAAAGGTGGATTGAGGATAAGCGACGGTGCCTTCACTAGAAGAAAGAGTAACAACTGCATTGCCTTTGAATAAAATGATTCTGCATTTTCTGTGTCACCCATAAGCTCGTCAACCTGTAATTTGAAACAACATTCTACATCAGTCCACAAATACCCTTTGAACTGGTGTTGGATTTTATTGATAATATCGAAACAATTTGATGGGTTTCTAGATACTAAATATCTCAGCTAGAGCTAACATTTCAATTTACAACTCTTACATAATGCAATTGCAATAGTATAGTATGTTTCATGATTCATACCCTGGGAGCAAACTGTGGACTATGCCATGCAACTTAGGCTATCCTGCAGTAGAATCGCATCGCATACAACCATAGGTAAAGCTTCAACAGATGAAATAGGTGCGGGAGTGGGTGAGCAAATAGAATCACCCTGGAATTGGATCGGACTCGTGGTCTGGTTCCCACTTTCGAAAAATTGAGAATCGGGACCACCAGTCCGTTTCTCAATTCTTGAAGGGAACCGGACCGGATCGGGAACCGATCATCCCTAGTGGAGGGAATGAGAATGGGTTTCTAACTGAACAAAGCTTGCAATATCTGTAGAGAGTTCCATCAGAGTATCAATTTCTTCTCTCCTATTAGCAGGTCTTGAATTCAGAATTCTAATCTTGCCTCATTTTTTACGATATATGGCTCTGATACCAACAAATGAAGCGGAGACAAGCCTAAGCTCAAAGAACGCGTATGTTATCCCCAAGACACGACGCTCATGGCTTAACAAGGGACTAAACTTTTCATTTGTGTAAACATCTTAAGCACTACCTTTTCTGTTTAATTGATTCCTACACCTCTTCATTCCACTACTAGGTTTCCTTTGTTTGATGCTTATTCCCTCTGTTGTCCCCTTATACCCCTCTTACCACTCTCTAAATGCAGTTAGACATATCTTTCCACATCATATTTACTTCGTCCTCCAATTGCCATGGTACTTCATGTAGCATTTTTTGCTTGAATTCTACTTCTTTCTCCTCATGTAACTTCCATTATCTTACTCTAGGGTGCTGAACACTTCTCTGTATTTTCTGTACTTTGATTTACCGAACCTCTAAGACCATCAACTTATATTGCGTAGCTACACATAAATTGTAAATTAACATGCAATCGAAGCATATTTTATTTTTAGGGTTAGATTTTTATAAGCAATTGGTTGATATTGGCAATCCTACTGGGCCGTGACCGAGGCCGGATCAGAACTCCGATCCTGGTCCGATACTTAGTCCCGAAAATATGGGAACCGAGATTACTGATCCGATCCTCAGTTCCATGCCGGGATCAAACCGGCCGAGACCATTCGTACCCTAGATTTGAAACTAAATTGACACAATTAAAAAATTTAAAGCCAAATTGACTTTCGTACATTAGATATTGAATTGCCAAATAATTTTCCCATGATTCCTAAGACATTCGAAAGAATTATGTAAAACTCAAAAAGCACTTTTGATTATGCTTTGTTAGACGGGGGAGCATGTCTTATGAAGGGTAATGTCCGGAGTGATTGCAATGTTGTTCCATGTGAAGGAGGTGTCATGAGCTGATTGGTGCATGGTAGAGTCTCGATAGCTGACTTTTGACGCAAATGGCCTGAAAAGATTACATTTGAATTTCATATAGAGGTTTGAAGCTAAATTGACATAATTAAAAAGTTCAAAGCTAAATTGATATTCGTACATTAGATGTTGAATTGATCGAGTAATTTTTCCATAATTCCCAAGACATTCGACAAAATTACATGAAACTCAAAAAGCATTTTTGATTATGCATTATAAGACATGGGAGTATTCTTGTGAAGGGTATTTGTCTGGAGTGACTATGACAACCTGAATTCCGTCAACTTATTTAATGGACAAAATGGAATTCTTTTAGCAATGGTTGTCTAGTAATTATGATTTAAAGGAATTTAGTCAATGGCATGGAAGGTTATCAATAGGAGGACAACGACATATTATTATTATTGGTTTTGGTCCCGTAAAGTTAGGTTACGTGAAAAATGGTAGCAACTAGTGAAATTTTTACCTAGTGGACGAAGACACGTGGATGGTTGCATGAGGGACAAGTGGCGCTCACCCCTTGTCACGTGGCAACCATGCAAATCAGCCCCTTCTTCAGAAAAGACCCTATCTTCTCTCTCTTGCTTATTTTTGGAGGATTCAAGAAGCCCTCCTTCTCTCTTCTCTTGTAATTTCCTCTCGGTGACTCCCTCTCTTGCGAGCTCTCTTCTCTCTTGCCCCTCTATCCGCTCGTGTCCTCTCTTCCCTCAGCTCTCACTCATGTTCGTGTGGAAGGGGGGAGGAGCTCGAAACTTCATGATGATGGTTTCGTGGTTGTTTCGTATGAGAAATCGATGAGAGTTGAATTTTTAACTCGTCGACTTTTGGTTCATTTGGTTATCCTTGCATGCCGCGTATTTGAGCTAGATAGTTATCTTTCCAAGTTTGATTTGCTGAATTGGGCGGTGGATTGTGTTTGGCTGTGAGTGAGGAGTTCAGTATTAGCAGCATTAGAGCGCAATGGACATTGTACTAGCTCGCATGTTGGTTTCGATGGAAGGAGGCGTCATGGGCTGACCAGCGCATGGTGGAGCCGGACAACTGACTTTCAATGAAAATTGGCTAGAAGGATTATATTAGAATTTCATACAAAAATTTAAAACTAAATTGACATTCGTACATTAGATAATGAATTGTCCGAGTAATTTTGACATGATTCCTAAGACATTCGGAAGAATTACTTAATACTCAAAAAGCAATTTTGATTATGCTTTGTAAGACTTTCTTCGGGGATTTTTATGGATATGGCATATTAATTGGTTTTAAAGGTGGATGGAGGACGTGTGATCTCCAAACTTTATGTAGGTTTTTTTCTCTCTCTCTTGTTTCCTCTAGCTGTATTTTGTACTAACCTATCTAAAAGATTTTTTGTGTACTTAATAGGGTTGCATTGTGGTCGACCAATCGTGCAATTAACATTATTAATCTCTGTCCCTAGCAAAACAAGACATTATTCACTTTCAGTCTGTTGCCACTTAGTTGGCATATGTAAAGCCAAAGGCACGCGGTACTTGATTAACTATAATTCATCGACACGCTCGTATTATATTAAGAGCAATAGAACTCAACTGCCTGAGAGCTCATTTTCCCTTTTAGCAGCACAAAACTTTACTAATCATCCACGTCTACATGAGACTTTAGCTTCGTCAAAGACCCCCCCCCCCCCCTCTGCAAAAATTAAATTTGTCTAATCTTTTTGTCCAGATTGATTAATCATTGGATGGCTAAGCTCTTAACCATATGCTAAATCTGTATATATAATTGCAATTTGTCGCCATTTAACTTTCCTTTATTTTCGTTTTTTAATATACAACATGGTAATGTGTTTTTTGGTCAGAAAACATGGATTTTGCGTTACATGCTCAGAAGAATATAATGAATTACTTAAAGTACGGGATTTCTTGTAAGCATTGTTTGTTTGAAAAACAAAAAAACAAAATAGTGTCTTTTTTGTATCCCACATAGGATAGAAGAGAGAAATAAATTCTTTCTATTAGTTAGAAGGCCACTATAGTCTTTCAAATAAAGATAAGTGAGTAACTGGGCAAGACCCTACCATACCTATCAATTTATTCCTAGCGAAACATTACGACTATATACGTAGGAGTTGAAATTATTTTATTAAATTTATTTTTGAATTTTAATTATCTATTTCTGTTCAAGAGTTGCAATCTTTCAGACATGACAGTTTTCAAACAATGAAAAGTTGTGTCTAAATAAATAGTTTTTGGACAAGGAAGAGTTGTGTCTGAATTAACTATTTTTCAGACGTGAAGTGGTGTGTCTGAAACTGACTGCTTTTTAGATACGAATAGTTGTCATTGAATGATATCTTATGTGGCAAGAAAAGTTGTCTTCTTTGAAGTTTTATTTATTAAGTGACTTTGTTCGTTTTCATATACAATTTATGAACTTCAATTTTCGTTTTTCTCGAAAAGACACAAAGTCATTGTTTCTAATTGTTTTCATTGAGAGATCCTAGAGAAATATCAGAATTGTTATCTGTTATTCTCATTGAGACTTTGTTGTATCTTGGATGATATTTTTCGTAACCATTAGCAATGTTAGCAGGTAAATAAATACTTAAAGAGAGTGTTTTTCACGACTCAAAGTCTGATTATGTTGTTTATCCCACTATACCATATATTTTCAACACTATGTATACGTTGCCTTTCATCTAATTGGGGGTGAGCTGAAATCGGTTCACATTGTTAAACCGAACTGAACAGCAACATTTTTGCGGTGTAGTTTAGTTCGAAAACTACTTATTTGGGAAAAAAAGAAAACGGTTCACAACCGAACCAAACCATTTGTGCAACTTTGTTTTGTTTCCATGTATATTGGCTTTTTCTAATGTACTTTTATCATTTATCAATGAAATAGCCCGTTTTTGAAATTTTGAAGTAGGTTTGATATTAATTTTGTGTGACCTTATGAATTGTTGCGAGTGTGGAATTTGATCTTTTATCATTTAGTGAGTTTAACTTCATGTAATTACAAAAAACGAAGAGGGAAAAAAAAAAGCAGAAGAAGAAAAAAGGTTTGGTTTAATTTGGTTCCTAACTAAAGTACGGTTTGATGGTGTGGCGTATAAACCACACCAAATCGCACAGTGCTAACTCCACATTAACAATTCAAGTTATTGAAGTGAATTTTCTCATATAATGTCGAAACCCCTCTTCTGTTAGAAAATTAATTCGGAAGAGTGGAATCAGATAATAATATATGAACACTGGCTTAAAAAAATTATTTACTCCAAAAGGTTGTTAATAGTTACTGAGAAAAATTCTCTCAGACATAACAAAGTCTCAAAATGAGAATATTAAACAACAATTCCGGTACTTCTCCAAGAACTCAAAAAAAAAAATAACTGGAAAATAAATGTTGTGTATTAAGAATGAAAAGAAAAATGAGAGAGTGAAAATTATTGAACCAAAAACATTAAATTTATTATAATGGAAAAGTAATGTTTGAACGGATACGACCTTTCTCCGATGGGTTGCATCCTTTTGAAAGTCTAGTGTGTATAAACATGCCGTTTCAAAAGATACAACTTTTCATGTTCTAAAAACTACAAATTCTAATAAGAAATTAACCGTTGGTTAGTGACAATTCTGATCCATAACTTTTCTTGTTCCATGTGGAAAACAATTGTTTAATCTATAGAATCTTCTTTGGACAATTTTAATAGGAGCTATAAACTTATCACGAAGATGCTCTTAAACCTCGAAAATTTTATCATGTACAATTAACTGCTAAAAGTTGTCACAGTCGTCTACTTTAGTTTTTACATTAGCTCCATTAGGTTTTAGTAGATGGAAAATGCTACATAACTTAAAACCCATAGAGTGAATGAAAGGACTCAAGTGCACAGAAATAAAAGTTTCAATAAAATTACCAAAAAAATCCTAAGTCTATTACACTTGTGTCAATTCAATCCTAAACTTTTCAATGCTTACGTGGATAAATATTTTAATAAATTTTTTTTATAACTTTACATGATTTTTTTTTATTTTTCCTTTTCTTTTTGTTTCTTTTTTTTTTCTTGGACTCAGGACCTATGAGAGTCGTGATGCCCTTGCCAAATTTGGATGAGGGGCCACATGCCCTCATCCTAGCCGACAAGAGTGTCTTGACCTTAAATCTAGGAGGAAAAAGGAAAAAAGTTATTAAAAAAATTCAAAAAATTATTATTAGCAACAATGTCTTTGTTTGAGTCGATTGTTCCATGTAGGACGACCGCCATCCACATCAGCGATTTTCCGTTAAAATTGGATGGATGGACTCAATTGACAAAATATAAAAAAGTTTAGGATTCAATTGACACAATTAAAAGGTTTAGGACTGAATTAGTATAAGTATAGTTGGTTTAGGGCTTTTTTGTAATTATCCTGAAAATCTTAGGACATAAATGCATTATCAGGACAAATTCTAGGACTTGTTATATAACTGGCCCTATTTTTCTTTGTACTTCCTGTTCAAACTTTTAGTTTATCTAATTTATGGCGCAAACGTGGTGGGAAGGTTACAAACCCCAATTTTAATGTGCTTCTTAACTTTCGATTCTGGCCTTCACTTGGGGTTCTCACCTGCCAAGATTCGCTATATTCCTTTTGGAAAAGGTTTTAGGACATTAAATGACTTTTCTCTTATATCTCGGGGCATTTCATTTATTTGGCTTCATTGTTTTAGTCCAGTTGGATTCAGTTTGGTGTCAATTGTTGGTTGATTTTATATTTGTTACTGCGTCAGGCGAAGTTCAGTAGTCTTGTAGAATACTAATTTCAATTCTGATTCAAATCCATGTGACTTCGGTATCTAATTATTGTTATGGGCCTCAAGGAGCGACCGGCACTTGCAATATTAAGAACTTTAAGCTAAACTCATATTTTATGAGGGAAACCGAAATTTTGCTAAATAAAATCAGCGAGTTAGTTAAATAAAAAGGAAAATAAGGTGGGGATTTGGACGTGTCACCGCTGAAGCAACTTCTAAACGAAATTTCTTGACATAATAGGTTTGACAGATATACAAGTAGATTTTGAATTAGAGCCTAAATATGATTTAATCATTACCAGTGATTGGCCGTATCATCAATTTATATAAGCGGTTGCTTCTCCTCAAAAATTAAGTCCATAGCCAGTTTCTCATAAATATTTGACTCTTGATTGACGGCTTAATCTGGCATTAAATAGAGAATCAAGTAGATGTCCAAAGGGGTGTACCTAATCAAGTGTGAACACCGGTATAGCTGTTGCTTGTTGGATAAATATAATTTTCTTTGAAAGAACTAGTTCATAGTTCCATACCGTATGATCTGCTTAAACCACCGGCTTCCTTGGATCTTTGGTGTGGTTTAAGGGTCTACCTCACCAAAGAAGGGAGTTTTTGCTCCTACAGAAGTCTCCAGCTCTTGTTCAGTTGACCTGGCGGGCTGCCTAAATGCGTTTCTTATTTTAATGTGTCAGTACCCGCACATTCTCCACTTTCAATTACCGGTCATATCTTTTTCTTCCTTAACGATAAGGGATATCCTCTAGCTAATTTACGTCTTAGGAATCCCGAAATCCGGTCGGACTTTAGCCGAAGTAGATTAATGACTTACTTAGGTCGGTCATTACCAAGAAGTCCGTGAATTAAAAACAAAGGGTGGTGAAAAAAAGAAGAAGAAGATGGAATTAGGTGGACTAATTTTCTAAGGAAGAAATCTGAAAAGGACAAACTAGTGAATTTTTTGTCTATCGTTCGAGGGTCATTAAATGAGGAACATTGTGCCAGAAAAGGACAAACAATGAGGAGCCAATCTCTTCTTCATTTTAGCAGTTAATAGAAGCTATGAAATCAATCTTTACCAAAGTAGAAAATTAACCATCATATTTCGTTTCGGTTGGTGTCGAAAATCACTTCAAACAAACAAAAAGACTCCAAGGTCTTTTCAGCAAATTAGGCACTGATAAACATGATCTAACAAGCAAATTAGCCGGCGCCGTCAGCGCTAATGTTGGACGCGGCCAACGTGCAAATTTTAATTATATATTAATATTTTTTAATATTTTATTTTATCTTTGTTTTCGGTTTTCTTTTCTTTTTTTTTCCTTTCTTTTTTCTTCTCCCTCTCACTGATTGCCTATAAAAATGATGGTCGAGGAAGTCAACTTCTGTAAACACTAACGAGGCTCGACCTTGCCAACCCACACTTCTAGCCAATCACCGATATGGCTACCGCTTGGAGGAAAAAGGAAAAGAAAAAATAAAGAAAATAAAAATAGAAAAACAAACAAACAAATAGAAAAAAAAATATCCACGCCAGTGTCGACCAGCCAAAATTGGCTGGATGGATTAAATTGGCATAAATGAAAAAATATTTACGACTCAATTACAAAAAAAAAAAAGATTTAAGACTGAACTTTCATAATTACAATAAATTTATGACTTTTTTTATAATTTTCCTAAATAATTATGGGCGATTTTTCTGGAATCGTCATATCTTTCAAAAGCCAACCAAGCCATACGTGGTCAGCAGTCAGCACTAGTCTCAACCGAAGCGCGATACACGGATTCAACACAAGACCGCAAGTTAATGGTTTGTTTTGTTTCTTACTAAGCCAAGAAATCAAAAAACGGTCAAGAAAGATGCAAAAGCTTAGTTAAGAATACAATTATTGACATGCCCACCACTTATGTAACACTGACATGACACGTGATGGGATACGGCGCAACACGGCATGCTGACACGTGATTTCTAAATAAAAAATAAAAAATTTCGGCACATTAAGGCACGTTTATATATTTTTATATATACATGATAAATTATCTCGTATATATAAAAGTATCGGCCGTGAGTTTCTTTTTCTCTTCTTGTTTGTTAGGAATTCACGATTAAGATATTTTTGGATTAGCTGGATATATTAATTTTGGGGTGGCTGGGTATACGATTTAAGTATATATATTTTTGATAAATTATATTTTGACCCCTAATTATTAAAAAATACTTAAAATTGACTACGTGAGTACCCAAATAGCATGCCGGAATACTGAATTCTCGTGTCTAGCATGTCTGGAGCATTGATCACGCATATCGGTCGCATGTCAAAAAGTACAGGAATATCGAACACAATAAGGAGGCCTCAAGAGAGTGTCAGTGCTATATAGCTCACCAAGGTGCACATCCGAGTAGGTAGGTAACTTCAGTCTGGAGTTGGAGTGAAGACCAATTATAAGGTCCCCCAAGGATAACACAGAATATGGAGGACAACAACATAGTGATGGAATGCGTAGCAGACATAAATCGACTCATTACATGAACCGTAGATGTGTAACTGTGAATGTGAAGTTATCAATATTATCATGTATTCAGTGAGCTCTAATCCTCGGGTGCTCTATTATTATTATTTTTCTATCTTTACCTTATCGTCTCGTTCGACGTCTTTTTCAGTCCATATTGCTTTCTGCTCAATGCTATCTTTTGGCAAAGATACATAGAATTTCTGTCGACTTAACAAATTATATTGTCGATGCAAAAAAAAAAAAAAAGAGAGAGAGATGGGAAAATGAAGCGTAGATGCTTAATGAACATTCCAAAAGAAGCCCTTGAATTTCCGGGTTTTAAAATTCTATTGATGGAAATCAGACAGCTGTGATTTATCGTACGTTCCTTTTCGCATTGGGATCAACTGACGTCATCTTTCTGCAACAAGAGTCAGCTAAAATATACAAATATTCTGAAAACAATTTAATATAATCCACTGACTTTGCCCTATATTTTATTTTGTCCCACAAAAGTCCAAATCCATGCGGCTAAAAGGCGGAGACAGTAGAGATGTAGGTGCCCTCACGTACTATTTTCCGTAATCATCTCTTACGTGATGGGTGGAGATTCCTAGTTAATCACACTATGATATATTTTCCCTTTCATTATTTCGTAGTTCAAAAAATAATTTTTGAAGAAAAGAGCGATTGGGTTGTAATGATTTGAGTCAATTTCCGGAGAATTGGATACGTGATTGGACTACGACCATGAGAGACTAAGTCGTGAATTTCACTATGACATGAATCGTTCCTTATGCTTCTCTCGCAACTGTTGCACCATCTATGGGGAAAAAAAACCGTGCTTAGGCCGACACTCAATTGTTCACCTCACACGTTTTCAAGTTAAAAAAAAATGAAGCTTCAAAAGGAAATCATCATGGACACGAATGCACCACCTACATCTGATATCTTTTCCTCTCGTGGTTTGTTAAGTTATCTGAATACTAAATCATGTGTTCATTAACAGTTTAAATCATTCAAACGGTTTATTTCCAGGTTCTGGGATGCCGATCTCTGAACTCACACAACAATTAAATCAACGCGCGAGTGATTTCGTGAAAGGTAAATCACTATATATATATATATATATATATATATATATATATATATTCGAGATCACGCCAGATTTTATCCCCAACGAATATGGATTTCACGAGAGGTTTCATTCAATAAGTATTGTGAAAACATCTCATAGGTATCTAGGACGACCAACAAAAAGGAACTGCTAAGATCATTTGAATAATTGCGGACTGATCGACCCATTAACGTGATTATGGGGAATCATCATGCATATCATCGGGCGATCCAAGAGTCGCAATCAAGACCCCCTCACGCTTAGTAAGGAGGAATTTCAGTTGGTGGGGATGTCAAATGCTAATGATTACTAGACTTGAAAATCTACAACAAACTAAAACGAACAGAAAATTGTGGAATTTCCATTGGCATTCACACCTTGAATGATTGAAAATAATATGCATGGCAGGCCTCCTGCGCCCTCATTAATCAGTTGTTGCACACCAGATGCAGACTTCCACCATTCAGATGGTTAACAAATGGCCCATCTTTTCATCAGTTTAAAATGTTCAAGTGAAGAAAAGTGATCGTATTGTCTCCATTGTTACCACTTGTTTATCAGTAATAAAGTATAAAAAAAACTTATTGCATTCACACCAATTTAGTCCTAAACTTTTTTGTGCAAATTTAATCCTAAACATTTTACATTTGTGCTAATTGAGTCCATCATGCCAATTTTAGCTAGAAATCATTGATGAGGATGCGAACATCGATCGTCCTGCATGATATATATATATATATATATATATATATATATATATATTGAGGGCCGCCTCACATTACTTTTGTTCTTCTAGCAAGTAAAACCGTTCCGCAATCTTTACATGTGCAAGAAAGATGCTTGCCCCATTAAATTAACATGCGCAGAGAGAGAGAGAGAGATGTGAGTCAGACAGCGAAAGGTAGACCGAACAACGATTCTGGATTAGCTAAGTCGCGCACATGCACAAGGTGTAAATAATGTACGCCGGTGATAGAAAGATTTTCAAAAGGATGAAAATGAAAGAGGGCATGGAACATGTTCGAGGGCAGGAATCAGGGCTCCAAGGGCAAGCTTTTGTTGGCTACTGCTCTGTTTTTGTCTGATAAAACAAAAAGCATCAAACAAAAGGACGCACATGGGGCGTTGGATGGGAGTGAGAATCATTCACCAACCTGAAAGCTCCACCTTCTCCCATCATCCCCACACAGGTCTTCCTTCAACCACATGCCTCATTTATATAAACACCACCATGTTTGGTGGCGATCGATCAAACAAGGGTCTCGAGCGATATTGTATTCTATTTACCATAAATAGCAAAAAAATTGGGGGGCCCAGAATTAATAAAGGACACCTATAGAAAGAAACCCCATACCTGATGGTAATTGCAGTGGCGATCAGTGATCTTCATCTCCTATTTTTGGGTAAAGCAGCCCTCCCATTCGGCTGCAGGGGCAATCCACTTCCCGAATAGGAAGAATTCGATCCCAAAATCTCCGTAGAAACTGACTAATCAACCGAATGGGAACGCTTCTCTTCCCTGTCTATGGCATTTTGTACACCTTTTCAATGTGGAAGTAAATGGATCGAGGAAATCTCTATAGATCGAGATGTCTCAATTTTCACCAACCTTTCGGTCCAGCTAGATGCAGACAATCGATCACCACAGACAAATTTTCATCAATAATTAACATACGCTCACCAAGCCACGAGCTTCTATTGCTCATTGAAGTGATCCTTCGTGTTCAGGTAGACATTACACTGAGAGTACTCCTAGCACCAGACTAGGAATTTGCAAATTGAATCCAGCAGGACCAGAACCAGGTCATTGGGATATAAACTTGGAACGAATATGAAGTGGCACAGAAAAGGTGGAGAATAACAATTCATATATGGGCTCAGTAAACAATTAGCAACTTGAATGGGCAAAATGTCAACCAAATCCCAAGAGCAATTCACTGGACAAAGAGAAGGTACTCAAAGCCTAACTGTATTGATTGAGATCTAAGATGATACCAAGAGCTTTATGCATAAGGATATACTGGTTTAGATGTGTGAAAAAACTGTACCCTGGATTGCACGATCGGAGCTAACATGACATATCACCAGATGATTTCAACCAGTTGCAGTCTCCCTTGATCTTAAATTATTTGAAGTTCCCGCCCGGTCATGGGCAGAGAATCCAGAAATTATGTGTGGGGAATAAATAAGTAAAATACCTGCAGGAAAAAACCATAAAAACTCAGAAATAAAGACTAAAATTCCAGCATATGTGATCTGATAAAGAATGACGAGCCATGCCATAGGCACATAAAATACCAAATGACAGTAGGATGAAATTTAAAATATGGCACCAAAGGTAAACCCATATGAAGAGCCACCCCTTAGATTCGTTGTTCAATTGGGGAGAACTCAAACCACCTAATCATCCTCAACATCTTCCCAGTCTGCAGTGTGCCATTAAGAGTTACCAATCTTGTAAAGTACAGTCGATGGGCATGTGCTGGGATCAAATCCCAGAGGAAGCAAAAGATTTCTTTTAACCAAAAGTGAGCTAGGTGGGGTTGCAGGGATTCTAACAGGGCAAAAAAGAGTCCAGCAAAAGCTAGGAAGAGAAGAATTCACCTCCAAAAGTCACACAGCCACTATTAGATTTAAGCACTTCCTGATACACAATCTTCGACCTCATGTGCTAGTCTATAGACATCATTTGTGACATCAACAAAAGAACTCTATGAGATGGAAGAATGAACTCTTTGAGAGGACAGCAACATCGCCGAACCAAAACGTTGTCCTCTTTAGTCCAAAGGGCTAGTGGTTACAAACTAGAATGTTAGCAGAAAGTCATCAAGAAAAATACAGAATGTGACATGCATTGATGCCTGCATCTAAAATTACATCATACAACCCAGTATGCTCATGAACTAGTTACTAATAAAGGAGAATGTTCGAACACCAATGACCATAAATCCAAGAGAGTGCGTGTTCTCCAAACTACAGTGCCCTAAATCAGCCCCTTGCCATCATTAGGAACAACTCAAGGAATAAATGGCCAGACAATGGCTTCATTTTCCCATCAATATATCATATTAATAAGCTTCACTTTTGTAGTCCTATCCTTCCTCTTTTAAATGCAAGGAGACCTCTAACTTTCTAACAAAATACATGCTGCCAAAGTAAAAAAAGCTTTTAAAGCATTAAACAGCCAGAGCTTTCAAAATGTACCGTGCTTTTCACATCTTATCGAGAGTTTTCAAAATGTAGCGCACTTTTCACATCTTATGTAAGCTAGCATGATTTCTTCATTTGTCGATTTCTAAATTCTTCAACTTTTAGAACACAGGACCCTCTCGTGCACCAATAAACACATGCTGAAATAACCCAGGGGTAATAAGTGTTTCAAAGAAATGTCTCAGTTGTCACAGGAAATATTAAAGATCCATTGCCAATATTGCATTTGAAGCTTATAAAACCCAACAAGCATTAAGTTTGTTCCACACAACCCTCTTTCCACTTACCAAGAGAAAAACATTAGTTATTAGTTCATAGTTTAAACAACACATAGTTTATTAACTATCATTGAAGCCCAAATAATTTAGACAAGAAAGCAACAGAATTACTTCGCCAGGAATGGAATCACTTCTTGAAATTTGAGATCTCCAGAAAATCACTATCTTATCTTCTTTCTTGCATAAGATAATGAGTCCTGGTGGAATGAGTCTGATTTTTTTATTAACAGGTTCTCAAAACAAGAAAATTCCTTTTAGAATTACTCCTAATAAATAAACACCACACCTAAGAGAATAACTGCAATGCACAATTCAAAAGAAAAAACTTCTTACATTTCATCAAATAATCTTCATTAATTCTATTATGAAAGCGAGACTTACAATCGTACTTACAGTCTCTTCTAACAAACCCTACTCCTACTTGCAACAAGAAGTCTCTAAAAAACAATATAGTCAGAAAAGGAAACCACTAACAAATGAAATACCTTACCCTACTTAAAATGGGAAAGGGAAATTTGATAAAATCCTAACAGTACTTGAACCTAATTCATAGAACTACTAATTCGACTAGAGAAGAATCCTCGTGCATTTAGAACTTTTGAGTTATGTTATAGATGCAAAGGTCCATCTTCACCAAAGGTTGCTATAAACATATCCTTAAACACATATTATGTAATTTGATCTTGCCTACATCATTTTCCACCGGTTGCAAAGAACTCATTCTTGAGTTTTGAAGTGCCCAATATTTGGAAATATTACATTCATCATGATATCTCCATAACTCAAACCAAGTATCCAATACTTTGGGACTAGTTGATCAACATTGTTGTTTGAATGCTTCCAATTAAATGGTATGATGAAGTTAGTACCCTCAAATATCCATGTGTGATCCTAATAACCCACCTCGATTTGAATTTTATTTTTTCCTATACGCACTTTTGGTTGAAACATTGATAAGTAACTTGACCCTAATTCCAGTAGCATATTTCATCGAATGTGTCATCATGCCTTGATTCTTCAACAGTCTTGATCTTCTCCATGCGATCGAGATTATGTTGAGATCTAGTTCTTTATCCTCAAACATTGCTTCTAATAACATTTGAATTCTTAAAACAACGTATTGTCTTTGTGGAACGGACTGATTAGCTTCTTCCATAGGCTGATTCTCTTGAGCAGCAAATCATCTCTTTAAGTGAATACAGATTTCATCAGGTTCCTTTACAAGTGTATCTACAATCTACTTTCATGATTCTTGCGCTTGCGGAGTCCAAATAAATAGGAAATAAAAAAGATTTTATGAATCCAAAAAAATCATGCCAGGTAATATTGGTTCAAATGTTGATGTTTTTATCAAGTTTTGGTGAATATGGACTCCGCAACTCAAATAAGAGTCCTAGAAGGATCAAGATTTTTTTTAAATCAATTAGTAAAGTTATCACTAGGACTTAACAAGTACATTTTTTCTAGATGGAATTGGATCTAGTTTTTCATTTTCCTAGTTGTTGGTGCATATTTTTGTTTCCTAGTTTCATTAGGATATAGCGCTTCCAAATTTGACTTGGAGTAGAATTTTAGAGTCTACTTATGGTTGTAATTCTACTTTTCCATGAACTTTACGACTATTTGAATTTGGCTGATCTTTGCTATTGGATTCTGGGATGCGACTCTTCTCTTAAGTGTGATGCTTAGAAACCCTAGGTGCAACTCTTGTTGGTATTGTTATCAAAGCCGAAGTTTGTATTATAATGGTGAAGGACGTGGAGTTTAATTCCAAGGTTGGAAAGTTGAACTTGAATTGAACGTATTTGCATAAACACCATAGGAGGCAATGAACAGAATTGATGAACGTTTTGAGCAACAAAACAGCAAGATTCATGAGCTTTCCGAGCAATTAAAGAAGCCCTTTGTTGTCCTAGACCCATGGAAGTAGTGATTTGTTAGACCCTTCCTCGAAGGCAAAAGATGAACGCGACAGAAAATATTCAAGGAGCAGTAACACTGTCCCAATTTGAGCAAGCAGGATCGAAGTCGTATGATACTGCTGGAGATATCACTAAGAGAGTCAAAATTGAAGTTCCGGATTTTGAAGAGTGCATCCAACAGTCTTTTCCACTCGGTTGGTAACTACTGGAGAATATTTTAATTAGTAGGCCATGAATGATGATCAAAGTGTGAGATTTTATTGGCCTAGCAAAAGCCTGGTGGGATGGTATTGAGGGTGACATAAGCCAACTTAGGCAACAACCTATAAGCACATGGCAATAGATAAAAGTGAAGAGAGAGATATATGCCAGCAAAATATCATGACAAATTGTGTGAGAGACTCGTGAATTTAAAGCAAGGAAGCATGTTTGTTGCTGAGCATGTGAAAAAATTGATGAGCTTAATGCTAGAAGTCAAATTCTGGAGGATCCCTATCATGCGTTTCGTTTTACGGCTGGATGGAGGGCTGATCTCAAGTAAGAGATGCATAGACGCCCATATACAAAATAGAGCATGCATTTTAAGTGGCCCAGAAAATTAATGAGTACTAATGAGTATTTAAACTGTCCTTCGGCATGAAGATTTGGCTTTCAAGCCGAGAAGTCACCAAGAAGAAGCTCAATAATGACTCCTAGGTATCACGTCAGAAAAAGTTCGGTCCAATGTATCCGAATCATCAATAAACATGGCCGAAACCAAAGAAAAGTTCATGAGCAAGAATGCTGTTTTCTTTAAGTGTGGAGAGCCGGCTCCCATGGCTTGTCAACGCCCAAAGAGTGATACTTGATGATGAGGGGGGCAACCAACAAACAGAAGACAGCGAAGAAGATTAAAACTTTGGCGCTTCCTATGAGGATGAAGCTGTCCAATTGGTGGACACTTCAAAATTCGAGGACAAGTTTTCTCTAACCAGGGGAGAATGATGCAGCCAACGCAATCACGCAACATGATATTTGTTCAAATATTGATTTTTTTATTTTGGGGTCAAGTTTTGGTGAAGATGAACCCTGCAACATAAATAGTATTCCTAGAAGAACCATCATTCTTGTTTTAAGTTTAATTAGTAGATTTATCATCTAGGATTTGAGTATTACTAGGACTTAAGTTTTCTTTTCCTAGTTCTTGGTGGATATCTGTGTTTCCTAGTTTTGTTATGATACTAGTTTCCTTATTTGACTTGAAACGAACTTTGGAGAGTCTATATATGTGTTGTCGTTCTTTCCTTTTAATAGACTTGGCGATTACTTTAATTTGGCAATTCTTTGCTTTGGGATTGTGTGATGTAATTCTTCTCCTGTATGATGCTTGAGAAAATTATAGGTATGCACTTAGGAATCTCTAGGCGTGAAGCCTACAGATTAATTCTTTCTTGTGCAACTAGTCATCCTACAGTATCATTCTTGGTGCAAAGCTTCAAACTAGGAGTTTAATCCACCAAGCATACGGTTAAACTCACTATTGCTCCCCATTATTGAAGAAAATTATTAATCAACACCCTGAAGGTACCAAAACTAATATAGTACTACGAGTCCCAATTTAGTGAGCCAGAATTTATTACGAACCAGAAACAAGAAAGTTCATTAGGCTAACTTTGAGACTCTAAGCAATTACCGGAGTGTCTTAACCATTACACTAAACGAGTCATTTGTATAACAAATTCTAGTAACCAATCACTTGACATAGGAAACCTCCAAATAAACACAACTAAAATACTGGACGACATCATCCCACTTAAAATAGGAAAAGGAAATTAAACAAGATCTTGATAGTACGCAATCCTAGTTGATAATATTATTGATTCGACTAGAAGAAGAATATAATCAATTTAAAACTCTCCTACGAGAATTTCGCAGAGTTCACAACTCTTGGCATCGAGCCAGATCACCCAGATCAAGTGTCCTTTTAGAATTTATTATGCATCTTAAAGTTCCATAAAAATAACCTTAAGAAATCATGCAAAAATTCAATAAAATTGAGCTAAACAACCAACAAAGAAGTACTAGCTTTTGGGTTGGTGACAGAAAGATCACTAACAAAATCACAAAGCATCACAAACTTCAGGTACGATAATATTACCTGTGAGCAAATGAAACAACCCGCACTTGAAAACAACCCACGTTTAAGACTCTTCTCTCAATCTTCGTTTCTTCGACTTTTTAATTTGGTTATTACCTATGGAAAATTTTTCCCCTCCTACCACAGCGTGCTCCTGCCTCTTCATTTCATTCTCGCTCTCTCTTTTTGTACCACTCCTGGTGTATCATCAAATAATTACTGCTTAGATTCTTTAATAACAACAATTGATTATAGGAAGATCCAGCTGTGATAGTTACCTATCTGTGAGGGATATTTCTTCGAAATTATTATCCAACCAATGAATGCTTCCCGTGTTGGTTGGTTTTAGGGAACCACAAATGTGCAGTGTTTCCTTGTCCAAACTGTAAAACAATGATCCTCAGGCTCTCAAAATACACATCCCATCATCAATTAAGCAATGACCCTAATGCTCTCAAAACTGATCTTTTACAGGGGAAAAAATGTTTATAAAGCACAACAGCAAACAAAGACACCAAACATTGCGCCAGTTCTCCAATAAGAATCTTAACCACCTAAAGAGCTGATCGCAGTAAAAGCATTGAAAAAATAAAATACATAGTCTACATCTCTTCCTTTAAGCTTGTAATAGCTTCGTATATGAGTTGAAACCCCATTGATGCTCGTCAACGAAATTCGTTTATGTATTGAAAGGCAAGAAGTAAAGATTTACCAATAGGCTAATAACCTGTACAAAAAGCAGAGAAAAGCTAAATAGGAAATTAAATCACGCAAATAGTGGAAAAAGTTATGGGAAGTGCCATTCACCTATCGACTTACCATGTTGCCAAGAAATGTGACAAGTCAACCTAAGTAAAAAATAAGGTCGAAATCGAGGGCAGTTTTACCATCATGAAAAAAACATGCTGGCAAGTTAAAAAGTATCAAATATGAAGGATAAAGAGAGTAATTCCAATGGAAATTTCACAGGTACTAAGTACAGGGGCAGGTAAAGATAAGAACCTCAAAGTTTTTTACTGCTCTCAAACTTTAGAATTGTGCTTTTTTGGAAAATATATATATATATATATATATATATATATATATATATATATATCGGCAAGTCACCATCTTGATCTAGCCAATGAGAACTATTTTGTAACCAAAGGGAAAAAGAACTAGAACCTCCTTTCAACATCTTTATTCAATTTATGTCAGCTATCTAAGTCGGTTTCCATATGCTATCCCTCTAAAATAAACCTCATCTATTGTGCTTCACTCACAGGAAACTATTGACAAGCTGCTGATTATCAGTCATGGACCAATTTTACCATTTTCATATACTACTGATGACCACCACATTCAAGGCTATAGTCAAGCACAATATCATGAATCCTAGAACAGTTTTATGTTACCATATCAGAAGTAATCAGCAGGAGAATTTATAAAGTATTGTCAAATGCAAATTTCCAGAACCACTGTCCCCGGTTAGACTGAATCAGAGTCTTCCCAAGAAACAAGTATGGCGAAATGCATATTTCTTTCAAAGGACGAGCATAATAGGAATTCTTTCCAAATACAAGACTTCTACAGTTTTGATGCCATACTACAACGAGATAGTAGCACCTTTAGGTTCATGATTATTAATTTGACAGGATCTCTTCATGTTGACATGCATATTACACAACATTGAGAGCATGTTGGTGTAAAAGAGGGATTGATGTCGAATGTCTCCTAAGTTCCTCCATCCCTTTTCACCAATGAGTTCCTTCCAAATTTTCTCATTTATATTCATTTTTTTAATCTAGCCAAAACATTGTGTTTGGCACTGGTTAAAATATTGTTGATCTTTATTAAGGAAAAAGAAAGACCGTGATAGGCCTTCAGCCAGTTTGAACAAGACCACAGAAAATTTCTAATACTACATACATTGTAACAAACTGCCCCTTGAGCAGCACTTCTAGTTTCAAGAAATATAAAAGGACACATTTAAAGTTTGGTAGTTTAACGAAGTAAATGCTTCATGCAAAAGACATAAGGAACTACCATACATTATCAACAATAAGTGATGTGCGACAGCCAGTCGGAAAGAAATATCACCTTTTAACCAAAAAGCGTATGACGGTTTCAACCTTTATAACGTGTCGACTGTGAGCTTTGCTGCGAAATACTTCCTTACCGTGCTTCTGCAAGATATGAGTTGATACAGCCATTATGCCCATCAAAACTAAATGCAAATACTTGCAAACGAAAATTTACAAATTTTCACCAAGAAAGAACAAAATGAAAAGAAATGAGCAATTTTCTTTAGTTTAGCCATGTGCTCATTGAAAATATCTTGCATGCCATGTAAAGGTGACAATTATGACCGTGCGGCCCAGTGCAGTTCAACTTAACTATAGCTAGCCAGTACAGCTTGTTCCTTTCTTGTCGCCTAATATGTCTCGATGATTGGAAAGGAAAGATAATTTAAAACGAAGAAAAAAAATACATTTTAATCATCTTCCAGAAGAAGATAGTGTCACTCATGTACAATGTTCTGCGACTAAGTTGACCTGGATAAATTACAACCAACCAGAGCTTTGTAAGCTCTGCAAGGTAAACCAAATCATACCAAAAAGAACATGTACCTGATTGCATTGCCATCTTCAGGCCATCCAATACCACAAAAGATCCAACTACAATGTTACAATCTACACATGATCAGGAGGACTTGGCAACTAAGGTGAAAGTTCGCTTAGACTGACGTTTTATAGCCACTAGAGGTTAACAGCCACTCAAAGTATTCAGTCTGGTTGTAGCTAAATGTTCTTGTAACAATCACCATTGCATGATTTAGTCTATTACAAAGGAAGTTGCCACAAAAAAAAAAAAAAGCCATTTGAGTGGAGCCAGTCATCGATGCTAGTTAGCCATCAAATCATGCATAGCAGAGGTTGGATTATGTTCATTTGATGCAGCACAAAACGAAAATTAATGAAGGGCAGGGGCATTACAGAAAAGGGTCACTCAACCAAATGAGAAAAATAACTAGAAGACATGCTAAGGACAAACCATGGGAACCTGTTCACTGTACGAGAAAGATCACATAGCTGAATAACAAGAAAAGGAAACAGGAGTTCCTTACAGTTGTAAATTTGAATTCTTCACGAATGTCTTCATCGGTTATTACAGCTGATGCAAAACCAAGAACAATGACATGAATAGATTCTGGTGCAAGTTTTACAATCCTTCCCTCTGAAAAATAAAAACATAGGGAAAATCAATGGCAATGCCAAAGAGAGAAACCAATGCACAACAGATAATCATTCATGTTAAATATGAAAACCAAATGCTACAGTAATGCCCTTGACACTTAGCGTCCCAGATGTAGTGAAGGCATATGGCAGGCAGTGCAATTAAACTAGATTAGCATTGTCATCATTGATGAAGGAAATTGAATATATAGAAAACAGACTAATGCGAACAGCGAATTTTACCTAGAGACATATTTGGCTTGGGAGAAAAAAGTAGCAGTTTTGCTTTGAGTCTCACGCCAAAGAATGGCTGAATCTCCTGAAGAATCTTGGCCTTTTGATTGACAATATCAACGTCGTAAGCCAATAATACTCCATCAAAAATTTCACTAAACCTGTCGGAAAGACAGTACTCAGAAAGCTAGTGATAGAAGACTAGATCATTGAGAGCCAGAAACCAAATAAAAAATAAAATAAATAAAAATAAGGCAAGGCATTATTGATTCCACAACCGGAGTATTCACAGCCTGAAGAAAACCTCACAACGTCCACATCATGTTTGCTTCATTCTCAGCAACTAGAGCGATCATAGACTAATCTGGATTGCACAACCTCAATAAACTAAAGGGTGACTGATTTCGAATCACCAGTTCGAACATAAACACGTCATCGGAAACCCTGAACGATCGCGTAAAACACTTAATCAAAGAGACTACGGCGCTTACTGGAAGAGGTGAGAACTGAGCACGCGGAGAATCGCCTGAGCCGCTCGCTTGCTCTTCGAGGGCTGGACGCGCACCACCAAGGTTGCATTCGAAACCTTCAATCCCTCCATTACGAGGCAAGATCGAACGGTTATGCCAGGCTCAAGCTTCGTACTGATGGCGGCAACTGGCAACGTCTCTCTGCACCTCAAAAACCCTTGTCCGGCGTTGCGGTCAAAACCCGGTGAGTTGATTCAACCAGCGAGAGCTGGAGCGGGTTGAAGAGTCGATAGTACTGAGCCCCGTTGCTTGGGGGCCCAAGGGCTTTGGGCTCGTTGTGTAGAATTAAGAAGAAGATAGAAGGAGCTGGCCATTGGCCCCATTCGAAGCGAGAGTCAAACTTCGGTAGATTTTATGGATTTGGACTCCTCCGACTTTGGGCTAATTCTTTAAAATTAAATTAAATTAAATTATTTAGGTTGATTCTCAATTCTGTCCTGCTCTTTTGCTATATCTGAAAAAAAATTTACCGACTTTCGTTTTAGTCCCAATCTACGCTCATAAATCGCCACTAGCTTATTCAAAACTATTAACATTGGGAGGCTACTGCAATTCCATATGAAGGTAGAAGTGCTGATGAAGACCCGAATTCTCATTTTGAATTTCTAAGTGATCCTGATGTCAATAATTTTGAAACAAAAAAAAAAAAAACTAGTGGCAATTTTCGGACACAAGGTAAATTTGGAACTTGAGTGAAAATTGATGACTTTTTTAGATAGAGAAAAGTGCGAGATAGAATTTGGATTGGAATTAAAGTTGAGAACTTTTAAGAAACTAGGCTATCAAACGTTAAGTTCCGTTTTAGGTCAAGTTTGGACATCTCATCTCCTAAGTCTCTAGCCAGCAAAATTTGGTGACAAATAAGATGAGATGATAGTCTCATGAATCTTGGAACACTGGTAGTACAAATCACCGACTCTATCTCGACTTACTGTTGCTAGCTAGTTGAATTGGAGAAAATATGAATCATTTTGCTTTAGCATCACATCTCTTTTTGAGAATATCATTGTGATATGTAATTTTTTCCATAACATTGTAACTATCTCAATTATTAATAAGTTCAACAAATGTTAAATATGAAGATGTGGATAGTGGTAGAGGATATTGTCATTCATCTACCATGTCATTTATGGATTTTTAGTCAGGGGTGGTCATGATGAAAGAGTCCTATCTAAAATGAAGGGTTTCCAAATCCATTCCATCAATAATTCTTTGGGTTTCTTAACGATTTGTGGACGTTTTATAACAACATGCGATTCATATTAATGGGATAAATTTACTTAGTAATTACAATGAAGTCGTGACTGCAATTAAGTGTCAATTATAGTCATCACATATAATATCTAGTTTACTCAAATAATATGGTCATTATTAATAATAAAAGTAATATTATTAAGTATTTATGTCATTTTGAATTAATATTACCTAGAGGTGGCAAATGGGTGAGCCGAGTCTAGTCGGGTTTGGGTCGGGTCGAATATGGTCCGACCCATATTGACCCATATTTAATGACTCAAACCCGACCCTATCCGTGACTGACTCATACCCGACCTGATCCGTTTTGACCCATATTATCAAAACATAATAATATTTTAAGAAAATAATATTACTAACATACTTTCTAGCCCCGACCCCAAGCCCAGGTCACCGGTCTCGATCCCTGCCTCGATCGTCGACCCCGGCCCCGTTCTCCGAGACCAGTTGTAATTTATGGAACGATGTTGTCCTTATGGGGCAAAAGTGAGTCCAATATAGGTCGAAAATTGATTTAAGTGTAACCCATTATTAACTCATTTTTAGTGAACCATTTAAAAGCTAATGACCCATATTCAACCCATTTTATATAAATATGAGTTTGTGACCCATATTTCCGCCTCTATATTATTACATAACAGAGGAGAGGTAGGGGCAATTTAGGAACTATGCAATCGCTTTTGAAATCATCGGAGCCCATGAAAAATAAAACCAGGTCCATAATAGGGAATAATAAGCCTCAGCCCATCTGTCTCTTGGTCGTTGGGGATTCAGAGAAGGCGACGTGTGCGCGTGCAAGAGGCGTGGTTGACCAAAAATGAATCCCCACTCACGCAAGACACATGGAAGGGACACATCGAGTGTGCGCGCTCGCCGCACTCTCTCTCTCTCTCTCTCTCTCCAGCAGCTGACCATTCATGGAGAAGAAAATTGATTATGTAATAGTGGTTAGGTAACTGTTTGACATGGGCTGCGTAATTGAAATTAGAGGTGTCAAACGGGTGGATCGGATCTAGTTCGGTCGGGTCGAGTCTGGGTTGAATCAAATATGGCCCGATACATTTAACCCGTTTTGATCCATTTTCATACAGTACAAGTCTAATTACACATACTTGACTTGACACTATCTAACCCAATTCATACCCAATTCACACCCAACCGGTATTACTTAGACACTTCAATATTAAATCTGTCAACCGGCTACATCAATCAAAATAAATGGTAGACAAAACTATTAGCATTGTTAATTCATCTTCCGCATATCTTGCTCATTCGACATGGTATGAATCACTAAATCTGTACTCAGGAATAGTGATGCTTTGAAAAAGGCGTGATTCATTAATTGAAAGACGCTAATCGATACAATTGGCTGAAAAACCATCTTTAAGAATTGTCTAATAGGGGAACGTCTCTATTGTTCCTTTGATGATTTGATTTTCGCATGAAAGGGTTTGGAGGTTTAGCCTTTAGTGTGAACGACAACTGCCCGTCACTACTATTGACTCGACGCTGACCGCTCAATAGTCCGTCCTTCCTCCTACCGTCGCCCATTGACCAGCCGCCAATATTGAACACAATCCAACCTGTTCTCCATTGATGTCTTAAAGGTTTAGAAGAAAAACTTGTGTTCTTACAATAGTAACATGAACCGACACGAATTACAAGCACACCGTCTCCAAATTATGGTCAATTTGCTTTAGTTTAATGTGTATATATATAGTTGCTACATCATCAGAATGCACGTGTCGGGATAAAAAAATACGTGAGACCGTAATCCATGAATGTTGTGTATGTTAGAGATATGCCCTAAAGCAACCATGTAATAGTTATATGTTAGGGATTTTAGTTGTATTTTTGATTTTTTATTTAATTAATGCAAAACGTTCTAGATGTGTGGTTGGGTTTTTATAGAGGAAAACAAAAAGAACATTTAGAGCACGCTTGAGCAGTTTAAGCAGAAAAGAAAGTGCATTTTGTTCTCTCTCTTCATTTTCTAGTAACCAAAATTTAAGGAGGCGAACACGGGATTGCTAGCATAATTAAGGTGGTGATTTTCGCGAGTTCATCTTTCCGTTTGACATTATGATTGGTGCTAGATGTCTGACATTTGTAGGGCTCGAACAAAGAATATATGAACCAACTTATTACAAGCACGCTTCAAGAGGTAACTCATTAACTCTTTTTTTGTTTAATATGATTTTCGATTAAAACACACAAACTGCGCTTCTGGAGATACATGTATGGATTTATTTATTTCCATTGCGTTTTATAATTTTTAATTTTTTCTATGCATGTTACACGAATCTCAATCGTGTATACATTTATATGCACGAGGGGGGACCATTCGATATGGAAGCCAGATCTCTACTCCAAGTTGTTCATTCTTTTCGAAATTACATATATACGTAAACACAAAGTAACCTTTGTTAGTGCATGCGTAGGAGCCTCCTAGTATGATGATGTTACCAATCCATCCAGGCGGGCTGGCGATGACAGCGACGATGGGAGGTGGGCAACAAACAAAAGAATTGGAGGTGGCAAAATGGGTCAAGAACCTTCTCACTTGAGATAGTAAGTTAACTCATTTATGACCCATTTAAAATCCATATGAAATCCATTAAATTATTAAGTGACTTGTTTACAATCCAGTTAAGTTTGTCAAGCAACCATTTATAACCCATACTCTCAAGTGTGAGTTAATATATGGATTCTTGATCCATTTTACCACATCTAGTCGAAACAACTACCTCCTGTATGATTTTTTCCCTAAGTTTGAACGATGAGCTTTTCATGTTGGATTTTGATTGGGAGAATTTCTTCATCCAATTGTTTGTTATCTCCTTTACATAATCTTTACTTGAGTTATGATTCCTTCATCAAGGATGAGTGAATCTAGTAGTTACACACTTAAATTTCATAGGAAAAATTGTCAAAAAAGTTTTAAACCTATTGCACTTTGTTGATACCTAAATTTCAACTACTTTCTTTAGTCATTAAAATTGCATAAAAAATCAAAGACTAACTCCAGTCTCTAACAAGCCCATTAAATACACATATGGCCGAAATTGGCTTCACGAGACCCAAATTGAAATGATTGATTTATTATTTTACTTGGGTAAATAATTCAGAAAATTTTCTTAGGAAATAAAAACCCTAGACCTAATCTATGAATGAAAGACTTGCGCTTGAAAGAGAGGGGGGACATTCACGTTCATAGAGGCCAAACCGTATTAGTCAGCAGAAGATCCAACGAGTCTCCGACGTTCCAAGCAGCCACGTTTAGCTCTTCTTCCTTGCAGGTGACTCAGTGGGAATCTCAATCAAGAATTCAAGCGTGGACAGTCAAAGCAAGAGAATCACAAAAAGAAGGAGACACAAGTGAGGGACAGAGATGGGGAGAGAAAAAGGAAGGGGATGCTCGTTCTTCCTTGAAGGATTGTCCCTTGCCCAAGTGTTCAAATTGTCGTGCCTACCCTCTTCATATTGTTACTTGAAGCTCCTGCCATGTGTGGTTTTCTCCTTGCTTGGTGACACATCAACGACAAAAGCTGCTGGGTTAGGGTTATCCCTCGAAAGACCAGCCTCTCGTCAAACTTGCTTCTTTTATTTTTTTCTTTTCCTTTGCAGGTTTTACTGGTGAATAGTTATTGCCGAGTGTGAAGCGATCCGGGCTGTTATCCAGCCATATCATCCCTGCAGTGTGCCCAAAGAACAACGCCGGTTGTTGTTTACTCTCCATGCCGTGATTGATCATTTTGGACAATCACCCAACCAGGTGTCTGCGAGACGAAGAATCCATGCTCGAGCCCATGATTTATTCTCTTCATGATTCTTTGTGATTGCCAAATGTGCAGGTCATTGCTCTCATTTTTTTTTTTTAAAGATTTGGTTATTAGATTTCCAGACGAGAGAGTGCACTTGTGAAGGGAAGTCAAGCGAAGGTAGATCAATACCCAGGTGGGACGTGTACAGATTTATGGAGAATTTCACTCAAGATGCCAACACCAGACAAAAGACAAAATTGTTAGCAAAGTCAACATGTACATGGGTCTTCATGTTGCGCCAGATTATCGCTTTGACCGATGTCCAGTAAGTTTGGTTTTGGAGATACAAACTTGGCAAATGTCCTAGCATCGTTTCGCATGCCGTTGTCAGCACCGCTGTCAAGCCAAGCACCGTCCACCGCCGTTCATCCGTGACTCCAAGCCGATTGTTCGAGATCCCGAGCCGATTCAAAGGTTCAAATTTGAAAATTCAATCATGAAGATTTGGGTATAATTTCTTACCTGAAATTAGATATTCAATTGCCTAATTCGTCATATTTTGCATATCATATCTTGCATGTCTTGAGCATATGATTTTTTAAAATACAGATTAATTAATAAAATTTTCTAATCCGCAACTTACCCTACAATTGAAAAAGTCCATCTTTAAGATTATCAATGAAATGTTCAATTAAGGATTTGAATTCGAACCTTAACCATAAGATTAAGGATTAAAAATTGGGTTCAAATATCATGAAATATTCCAAAAAATTTATTGGCATATATCCACTTTCTTGTTTTGATTTGAATTGATTGATTGCATATGGATCATACCTCGACACTTCCTTAGTCACCATTTCTCTTTCCAAGAGTATTGAGAGTACTTTTGAGCGTGGCATGGAAAGGGGTGTAAACTGCATAGGTGGTTTATGTCACGCCTCGAACCCGATGAGCTCGCGGACATCCCACTAGCCGTAATCAAACTGTGCTATCCGGGATACTTCGGTCCTCATGTTTCAAATTGTATACATACGGAGGCAAGAAACTACTCCATACACAAATAAAATCAAGATGACTTAGGACGGAAAAATAGTACAATACAATGCACCTCAATTCATTTCAATGGTCAAATACTAATGGTTTAATTTCTTCGTCCACCAAACAATATACAATCTCCAAGGTCACCCAATGTCTTAAATACATTTGATCAACTACTTCTTCGAATGCTAATCCTTGGCAAGTTCGGGCTTCCTTCGCTTGGGATATCAAAAAGTTAATCTTCAATGTAGTGAGATATATATATCTCAGTAAATGAAACCTAAATCTAGACCCGAACACCAGTCTCCCCAGACCACACACAAATGCTACCAAATGCAAGTATTCAGTAACTCAATTTCACAAGGCATCAATCAGTCTGACATATCAACAAGCCAGACATGAATAAGAATCACAGTCAACCGTGTTCAACCTCAGGGGTTCAAGCTTAAAGCACGTGACATGTAAACACCTACACATAACTTCTAGAGTTATCACAATCATTCATCACATGGGCTCTCAGCCACGATGTACTTCTCTAGGCACTCTGGCCAATTGATATTGCTGAGACCACAAGCCAATCGATATCATCAAGGCTCACAATCAATTGGTACCATCGGGGCCATAGGCCAATCGGTATCTATGAAGCTCACAACCAATTATATTAATGGGGTTAACAGCCAATCGATACCACCAAGTTCACATGCCAATAGGTATTACTGGGGCACTAAGTCAATTGATATTACCGGGCCATAGGCTAATCGATATCACCAGGGCTCCAAGCTAATGCGATCTCCGGGGCTACAAGCCAATGGTCGCCGAGGCACTATAGACCATTCATATAACATCGGCACTATAACCGTTTATATAGCATAGGTATTATAGTCATTTATATAGCATAAACATCATAACCAATTCAATAACAGGGCATTACAGCCAATTCATATGAACCAAGGGCTCAAAAGCCGAACTATATCCCAAGGGCCCAATAGCCACTTATATCACAAGATACTCTAGCCGCGATGAATATCTCAAGGGCTCAATAGCCTTTTCTTTTCATAGGGCACCATAGTCATTTCTTTCATATAGGGTACCTTAGCTATTTCCTTATCACTAGGGCTCTTCGGCTATTTTAAATCTCAATTACCAATCATAATATGATCGTTACATGATTGCATCAAGCAATTTAAGCCACAGGTTTCACCAATTAATCAATTTATCCAACCAATCTATCCAGTAGTGTCCTAGCATTCGGGTAAGGGTTTAGGAAACACATATCTTTCGATCGAGCTAGCAAATTCATTCCAAATGACTCTCCTAGGTTAGCAAGCTCACGGCCAAACGATGTTCCTAGAGAAATTCCATCAATTTCATGTCATAATTCAGTCATCCTTCAATTCCACAACACCAATACCTCAATAGCCAATCAATTAACCTTCTATCATGCCCTAATGATGAATTAATATCGCGGCGACACTTCCAACAGCCCTCAAGGTGTTCGGTTTACTCAAACCGAAACACGGCAGAGTCAATTCTACCCTCTACCCTCTTATTTGGTCCATAACTTATCTATCATATCTAAACTTCAATTTATCACGAAATCAACTTGCTAACATGTCATACCACGTCTATAAGAGGCTTACCAAGAGTTTTGGAGCAAGTCGATGCCTCGAAGGGCCGTAAACAACCTTGGTTTCACTCTGTCCACCAACGGTCAGAAACTGTCCATGCAAGATCAAGTAGTTTCATCCATTAAAACCCATCACAACTCCCACAAATTCTCAATCTTAGCTTCTCAAACTCTTATAATATGAGTTGAAAGCGACTCACTGAAAATTTGAAGTCATTTGAAGTCCGGAAGCCCCAAAAAAAGGATTCTCTCTAAAATCGAGTCAGATTTTGACCTTTGCCCACTCAAAATGACCTACGGGACAAACGGCTATGCCAAATTAAGCTTATAATACCTTATTGGAACGGAAAGACAATAAGATTTTAGATGGCGGTGGTTTTACCTCAATTAAAGGTTGGACGAAAAAGTTATGGTCGGAAAAGTGAAGTAGTTTTTGTCTATCCGCGAGAAAATTGCTCGACCGAGAGAGAAAAAGAAGAAAATGAAGTGGAAAAGAGAGAGGGAGAGGGTGCACGGTTGAAGATGGGTGATATGAAGCTCCCCTAAAATAATTAAGGGTTTAATTTTGGACAAGATTAATTTAATGGGTAATTAATTCTTGGCTTCTCCTTGGTTGACACTTCGCAAGTTTCTATAAGGTCTTGGGTCCACCATTGACTTCCTTTGACCAATCCTTCATCGATTTTCGGCAGCATATAGAGGGGGTTAAATGACCAAAATGACTTCCAATGGTTCTTAAGGTAAGGCCAAAGGTCGAGGGGCAAAATGGTCATTTTGCACTTTCTGTCTGAAACTTCACTTTTTCAATATAAATTATCCTCAATGAGGCGATGTCAAATTCAATTCAAATGTTGGAATTTCTCAACGTCCAATATCCAAATCTCGAGGTCCAATTTTATGTCGAACTCTCGTCGACTGTAATTCTAGTTTATCTCAAACTAACGAGCGACTCTTGCAAGCGCTACGCGTATCGACCTTGGGATTTTCTCAAATCTTTGTGACTTTGATTGTCATATAATTGTGAGGGTTTATCGCTAGTTCTTGCGATCCTGATAATCGAAATCTGATTTAGGAAATTCTCGCAAAATGCACAGTGGTTAAGTGGAATCACCCGCCTCCCAATGTATAACGCTAGAAATACATTCCATGATCGTTCCTAGATCGTTTTCTGCTAGCCCAAAATATTTTCTCAATAATCCTTATGGTCAAAGTACCATTTCTCATTCAAATTCCCCAAGTTCACGTATCTGACTCAGCGTTAGTCTTTCCCTTTTAGTTAGATAACTCAAGAGTGGCCAACTCCGAGCGAGCTATAATTGAAATATACCGATCAATATCCTTCCATTTAATAGTCTCGAGATGGTCAGAATTCGGAATGTCACAACTCTTCCCCCTTAAAGAAATTTCGTCCTCGAAATTTGTCACTTTTCAATTATTCAATCTCATGGGGTACTGACGCCTCATTGCATCCTCATTCTCTAAAGTAGTTCATCTCATTACTTGACACTCCCATTTGTCCTTTCTAACAAAAGTCTTCCTACTCCAAGACTTATATTTCTTAGTCCTCAACCTGTGCTTGATTTTCTCTATTCTCTTACGACATTCATAATATTTGTCGGTGATACACCTTCCAGCATTTGAATCTTCCTTTCAATTTGCCTATTAGTCTGAGGACAATACGCGCATCACACTGCAACCATGCTTTTGAAATTCACAGTCGGAAGGCTTTTCCAAAACGTCGCCTTAAATTCATGTTCTTTTCCTGCCACGATCATCACCAAATCATCGCGAGAATGTACTCTTTGGTACCTCTACCATTTGGCATAATAATCCACTTTTAACGTCCTTTCATATCGTCGAAGACGCACAAATTCCATTAACTTACCCTCGGTTATCCAAGTCGAACTACAGCCTTCTCGACTTCTTAAGCAAACTCATGATTGAGTCCTTAATAGCTTTTCCTCATTATATTTGAGATTCTTCATTAACCAATTAATCCACGAGCTTGCAACGGTTATGCTTTCCGTTCAATCCCTTTGGAGCAATCAACATTCCCAACTCTCGCAGTTCACATAGTTGCAAGGTCTTTCCTTACACGAGCAACGCTCCCGTATCCGTAAGTAATTTCTTACATCATCGTTGCCTCTTGTTCGATTCCTCTCGGGAAGCTACTACCTTATTCTCTCGTGGTAGATATTGACTTGAAGTCTTCTTCTACCCACAATGTTTCCCAAACTTTGTCGCAAGCACAAATGTCAACCACTCTAATCATACATTAGGCGTTCCAACTTGGGTGGTCTTACTGTCACGACGCATTCGCACAGCTTGCTTCAGTTGGCCTTGCTACGTCTCAAATTTCTTTCCCACATCACATCATTATGATTCCATCAACCTTTTGATTCCAAACAGGAACATTATCAGGATAGTCATTAGCTTGACTCAAGTTATCGAAAACTCTTTTTGTGACATTCTAATTTCCAATCAATTTTAGACTCATTAATGAGAAGTAAATCTAGAGATGTATTTGAGTTGCATCTCGCTCAAATCTGATCAATTCAAGTAGGTTGACCAAAAGGGAAAGGCTAATGCGAGACGAGGTACGTGGACCTCGGAAACTCGAATAAGAAATGACGCTTTGACCATAAGGATTGTCGAGGGGATATTTAGAACCACAAAGAGACCGATCTAAGAACGATTAAGGAATGCCTTGCGAGTGTCATACGATTGGAGCGCGGGTGATATCGCTTAACCAACGTATGATTTGCAAAATTTTCCTAAATCGGACAGTGATAATCGAGACCATAGGAACTAGTGATAGACCCTCACAATTACATGACAACCAAAGCTGCCACGAATTGACGAGCCCTAAACGTGATATGAATCACGAGGTCGATACGCGTAATATTTGCAAAAGCCACTCGTCAGTTCGGAATAGGCTAGAATTGCGTCCGATAGAGAAAACCATCGGAAACGAGTCTTGAAAATTGAAAATGGAGAATCAAGAATTCTAACGTTATATTTGGATTGGCCGTTGCCCTATCAAAGATTATTGGAACGAGAAAAATGACGTTCTGGACGATGGGGGTAAAATTATCATTTTGCCCCTCATGCTTAAGCCTTGCCCATGTAAATAAAGAAGGGTATTTTGGTCTTTATCCTTCCCCAAGGCTGTCGAAAAAGGTGAATGAATTGTAGTCATTGGATCAAGTTTGATTGACACTAGGACATGTGTCAATGGATGGGCAAAAGAGTGGTCAAATCCACTATTCCATACCTACGATTCAACCATTAACTATGACCCTTGGATATAATCTTTTTCTCTCTCTCCTCACCTCACTTTGGCCGGCCATATACCTCCTCAATCACCAAAACCATCTTCTTCTTTTTCCTCCTGTTCTGCTCGTTGGCGACAGCTTCTGGAGCTCTCGTTCGCCGCCGTCGACGCCACCTTTCAGCCACCGCTTGGACACCGACCGATCACCTGAGCTTAGCCCCACGTCTTGCCGACCTCCTCAAACTAGAAGCACGGTGATTGGACCATCGAGGAGCTCCGGCCAAGCTTTTTCCCGAAAGTCAATGGAATCTGGCCCAATCTAAGGTAGGTAAAGTTTCTGACCCCTTAGGAAGCCGAAATGTTGGAATTTTGAGGTCAAATTTTGTGAAGGTCTAGGAAACATGTATATCAATTTGTGGTAAAAAGTTGGGAATGATTTGATAAAGTTTTGACCTCGCATCAATCTTGTAAACCTTGGACAAAAAACTGCCAGTTACTGACCTTGGAAGATCTAGCAACTTTTGACGGGATTTCGGCGACGACTCGACTTCAAACTCTCGGTGAGACCCTTAGACCCTTAGATAGACATGTTAAGAGATAGGATAGTGTTTAAATGATGGATTTGGAGGAGATTTAGGACCGATTGTGCTCGATTTGCATAGAATCGAGAAGGACCGGTTCTGTTCTATGCGAACCGAATCTGTGGGGGCTGATGATGGTTGGTTTAGAGCCTCAAATTGATAATTAAGGCATGTTAAGATGATAAGGATTGTGTTATGGAGGTTTGTGGTTTGTGGATTGGTGAATTGGACATGAAAATTGACGAATTGGTTGTATTTTATTAGGTTGTGCTGTGAGTTCGACCTTGGACCCTTGAACCCGAAAATTGTGGGGGCTCAAGAGGAGAAATTTGTGGTATCAAATTCAAGGTAAGGAAATCCTAAACTTAGGATAGGAAGATTGGACTCGATTGGGTGAGTCAAGCGATAAATTGGTTGATCGGTGAGAGATTCCATGGTGGATGTTCTTGGTGCACCCTAAGTTGTTATAAGGGATTAAGATGTGTAAATGCTTGTGCTTGAATTATCTGCCATGTGTGTGTGTCACTTGATTGCCTTGCATGCCACGAGTCTTTGAATTGTGCCTGAATTGCACATGTCGTCATGTATGGGAAACGAATTGAAAATCATGGTATGAGAGTGGCATGGTGAGGTCCTGATGTGTATGAGATGCGGGGTGAGGTGGCTGATGCCCTAAGGCGTTGAGGCGCGGGGTTGGTATGGTGTGGCGCCCTGATGCGATCTAATCGCGGGGTTGTAAAAAGGCCACGGTCATGATGTGTTTACGCGGGACGGAGATATGAGGTGTTGACATTGGCCTGGAATATCATTGAAATCTGATGCATTTACGCGGGTTGTCAATGACGGTTTGATGCGTTTATGCGGACCAAGCCTGATGCGATCTAATCGCGGGCATGAGAATGAGGCCGGCGAGAAGTGGTGGATATGGTGATGTGGCAGAGCGAGTGTACGTATCATCTGAGTGCGTTATGATGCCATAATTGCATGTTTGCCACCTATGTGTTGTTGTCTGTATTTGCATTCGCCTGATATGTCTATGAGTTTGAATGATTGGGGTTGCAACTGCCTGAGTGGACGGTCGGCCTGACCTAGGGTTAGGACTCTTTTACTGAGATGTGTATCTCACCTCTTTTGGGGACCATTCTTTTACAGATTCTAGGCCTTGACTATGTGGCCTATTCGCTTTGGAGACCCTAAGCAGATGACCGCGTATTTTGATGAGTTTCCTGACGGTTAGGGGACTATATACATGAGAAAGTGTACAATGGTGTGGGTTGACGAGGGTAGTACGGACTCAAAGCCTCAAAGGTATGAGGCGTGGTTTAGGAAAGTTGGGGACAAGTCTACTAGGCCGCTGAAGCCCCATGAGGTGCCCCAGGGAGTGATCCCTAATTGGTGTTACCCCAGTAGAGACCAGGATCAGGCAGAGGGATCGGTAGTCGGTTCTATGAACGGGCCAGACAGGACCTCGATGTTGGAGGAGGTCATTGTCTTGGAGGCGACCAAGGAGGATCTCGCTGAGTCGTCGGATGAGGAGACCATGGAGGATACTATTGAGGTTCGCTCCGAGACGTTCTCAGAGTACGAGTTGACGGAGAACGCTGAGGACACCAATGACTCCAGCAGCTCTTCCTAGGAGATTCTAGTTGTGGCTTGATCTTAGGTGACGACCCCGACCCAGTTCCTGTCGGATTTTGGTGATGGTCCATTTTGTATGTTCACCTCGTCACCCCCTTGCTTATCGGATTTTAGTAGTCTTGTACTTGTATGAACCGTCGGTTATTATGTACGACAGTTCCTATGCTATCTAGGTTCCACTTAATTTATATTTGTATGGAGGAGTTACTTTATTACCGCTTCCGCATGCTTGATATATTTGTTATATCTCTTGGCTTAGATTGTGGATCTTGGGACCGCGAGAGATTATGTGGTTTGCTTGCAGGGAGTCGCGTACTCGTGCCTGGGGTGCGGGGCGGGACATCAACGTTCTGATTTGGTATCAGTGTAAGGTCAGCTCTATCCAAAGTTGATTGAGGACTGGAGTAAGGAGGATTTAGTTGGGACTTGGATGAATAGCGAGACCTTATGAGACTGGTTAGGATAAGACATGGGGTGCATAGTGTGTGACCTAGTACTTATGGATGGTGTTTGATCTTGGCAAGGTTGTGGTGAGGCATGAGAGAGTTGAGTTCCTTGCTTAGGATTGAAGATCATTTATGGATCTTGGTCTATTTGATGAATGAAAGTGATTGGTTTTAGTGAAATACTGGAGTAAATAGAACTGAGAAATGGCCATGGGTTATTTGTTGAAATGTTTCTGGAGTTTGTGGTGTGGAGTACTGTTGGATTGTAACTGCTTTTGTTAAGGGTTAGTTAGTAGCTCTGGATTTGGATGAATGAGTGAGTTACTAACTCCTTGCTGAACTTGTGGTGGACCAGGTTTAGTAGAAAGAAGCAAGAATGAGCAACCCATCTAGAAGGTCTGGAAGGTTAAGAGGCGAAGCCTCTAGCTCAAGGCCGCTCGTAGCAAAAGATCCAAGGATGGATGGTGTGCTGAGGGCACTGGAAAGAATTGGTGACTTGATCGATAGGTAGACCCAAGACCGGGATGCTGCAATCGCCCAAGCAGTAGGAGCTACTATAACTGCCGTCAATGCCAACAAAGGTAACAATGGTGGCAATGGAGGCCAGAATGAACATGGCCAGGGCAATGAAGCTGTGAATGCCCAAGAGAAAATCATCGTGGCCAGACAGATGGGCCAGCTAGTGGAGCAGTTTATAAAGTTGAAGCTGACTCAATTCGATTGAATTGGAGATCCTAAGCTAGCACCCGGGTGGATTGAGAAGCTAGAGAAAGCTTTTGGGGTGCTGAGGTGCACTGACGAGGAGAAGGTGTTGCTAGCAGTGTACCAGCTAGAAGGTACAACGAATGATTGGTGGGCCGCCACCAAGGACGGAGTCTTCCCTAAAGGAATAGTCTTAAACTGGGATACCTTTAAGACGGCATTCAATGACGAATACTTCTTTGAGACGGCCAGGGAAAGGAAGCAAGTGGAATTCATGCAGTTGCACCAGAACTAGTTAACGATAGATCAGTAAGAGGCCGAGTTCTCGAGGCTATCAAGGTATGCACCTCGATCTGTAGAAGACCTTCAAGAGAAGCAAGAAGATTTAAGGATGGTCTGAGGCCTGAGCTCCGTAGTCAAGAGACCAGATGATATAAGTCTTTAGATTTAAGGATGATCGCTCTAAATCTAAAGACTTATAAGGAGATATACAAACGGGGCCAAATGATAGAAAGGGACTTGAAGGAGAGGAACACCGCTACTGGATCGTGGTTTACACCATTCAGAGATAACCGCCATATAGGCAAGAGACCGATGGCGGGCAATAGGCATTTCGTGCCTCCCGTGAGGAAAAGTATCGTGAAGCCGCCAAATCCCACTAACTAGAGCTGCCGCCTTTGTGGCAGAAGGCATGGAAATGGGCCATGCCCAGTAAGGATAGGAGCTTGCTTTAAGTGTGGTCAGTTGGGCCACCAGTGAGGACGTGCCCGAGTCAAGCTTCGACAAATCGACCTCAAGGGTAGAGACCGCAAGCTGGGCCGTCGACTGCTACTCCCCAGATCGAGCAGAATCGACCACCGGCACAGGGTAGAGTGTATGCAGTAGCCCGCAGAGAGGCGGAGGCAGCACTAGGCATAGTCACAGGTACGGTTTACTTGTGCAATCAAGCTGCATATGCACTGTTTGCTCTGGTGCCACACATTCATTTGTGTCTGCGTAGTTTGCTAATTTGGTGGGTATGAAATTGAAACCGTTGAATATGAATCTGCATGTTGCCACTCCATTAAAGGATAATATATTGGTTTCATTGGGTTGTACTGGTTGTGAGATTGTGGTTGGAGGGAGTAAAGAGAGTATTGACCTAGCTGTATTACCCATGTACGATTTTGATGTAATCATATGAATGTATTAGTTGGGTAAGCAGGAGGCAGTAGTAGACTGTGGTAGTAAGATAATTCGATTTTACCCGAGAGGCCGCCCTAGCTTTGAATTGGTGGGAAGTCGAGGAGGAATCTTGATTCCCTTAGTCTCATCTCTGGAAATGACCAAGTTGATATCTGAAGAGTGTCAAGCATACTCAGTGGCAGTAATGGACACGACTACCGAAAAGTCAAAGTTAGAGAATATCCTGGTAGTGCGTGAGTTTCCTGACGTCTTTCCCTAGGAGTTGCCAAGATTGCCACCGAAATGGAAAATAGAATTTGTGATCGAGTTAGCCCCTAGGATGGAGTTGATTTCGAAGGCACCTTACAGGATGTCCCTATTAGAACTGAAAGAGTTGAAGGTGCAGATGCAAGAGTTGCTAGACAAGGGATTTATCCGACCAAGTGCTTCGGCGTGGGGAGCACCAGTGTTATTCTTAACGAAGAATGATGGGTCTTTGCGTCTATGCATTAACTATCGGCAACTGAATCAGGTAACGGTGAAGAACAAATATCTGCTGCCGAGGATTGACGATCTGTTTAATCAGTTACAAGGAGCGACATTGACTTGAGGACTAGGTATCACCAGCTGAGGATCAAGAAGGAAGACATACCCAAGACTGCCTTTAGGACGAGGTATGGTCATTATGAGTTTACGGTGATGCCGTTTGGATTGACTAACACTCCAGCTGCTTTTATGGACCTGATGCATAGAGTATTTAAGGAATTTCTGGACAGATTCATCATAGTCTTTATTGACGATATCTTGATTTACTCGAGGAGTGGTGCAGAACATGAGGAGCACCTAAGGATTGTACTGCAGACTCTGAGGGAGCATTATCTCTATGCGAAGTTGAGTAATGTGAGTTTTGGCTGAGTAGGGTAGCATTTCTTGGTCATATAGTATTTGGCGAAAGAATCGCAGTGGATCCTGCGAAGATCGAGGCTGTAACCAATTAGCCTAGGCCTACTACAGTCATTGAAGTCGGAAGTTTCTTGGGATTTGCAGGATACTTGTCACGCTGCGCACCCCTGGCGCGAGGACGCGGACTTCCCTGCAAGCAAACCATACAACAATCTCTCGCGGTCCCAAGATCCATCAGAGATTCTCGAGAGACATAATAAATACATCATGCATGCGAAAGCGTTACTAATATAAATCCCCGTACAATATATAAAGATTAAGTGGAACCTGGATAGCTCGATAACATTCGTACATCATATCATATTGGTCATATAGATACCAACTACTAGGATCCACTAGACAACAGGGCGACAGGGTAAGCATGTTAAAAGAAACATCCACTGAATCTATCAAGAGAGGGGTCAGGTCGCCAGTCAAAAGATCAGGTCACCAACTGGAGTTGCCTAGGAAGAATTACTAAAATCTCCTGTGTCTTCAGTCTCCTCTGTCGACTCGTACTCGAAGAAAGTCTTGGACGGGACCTCAATGGAGTCTTCTATGGTCGCCTCCTGCAACGGCTCAGCAAGGTCCCCTTCGGACGCCTCCAAGACTATGACCTCTTCCTCCTCCTGCTCTATGGACTCCAAGGTTGGGGTCTGCTTTGGCCCACTCCTAGACCCTACTACTAACCCCTTCGGCAACTCCTGCTCTGCTGTAGTCTGGCACCAATCAGGTATGACTCCCTGAGATACCTCGTGGGGATTCAGCAGCCTTATCTGTGCATCCCTTTTCTTCTTGAACCATGCCTCAAATCTATGAGGCTTCCACTCTGACTTGCCCTCGTCAACCCATACAACAGTACATTTCCTCACATATACGTTCCCTGTCTATCCGGGAACTCATTAAAATAAGTCGTCATCTCTTTTGGGTCCCCAAAACGTATCGGCCATATACTTAGGGCCTAAGATCTATAAAAGAAGGGTTCCCCAAAAGGGGTGAGACACACATCTCAATAAGAAAAACCTAACCCCAGGTCAGGTTGACAGTCTACTCAAGTAGCCGTACTCCTAAATAATTTCAAACTCAGAAATAGACAGGCATATAAGGCACGAATCAATAAACAATAACATACAGAAGACAGACATGCTAATATGTCGACATTCCACATTCAGATGCACATGCACTCTCAGCCTGTCACTTCGCCACATCCATCAATCTCCACCTGCCTCAATCTCTAGCCTGCGAACTAGTCATCTCAAGCTCTGTCTGCGTAAACGCATTAGACTGTCATCGATGACCTGCGTAAACGCATCAAGTCCCGATGAATCTCCAGACAAAGCTTATTAACTCATACTCCGTCCCACGAATAGTTCGCCTCAGGACAATAACTAACTCAACCCCACGATCTCGTCGCATCAGGGCGTCACACAACCATAACTTCACCCTGCGATCTTGTCGCATCAGGGTATCAACTCTCGCCTCGTATCTCATACGCCTCAAGGCCTTGCCACGCCATGTTTTTGCCATATCATCTCAAGTCGATTCACATGCACACAACGGAGGCCATTCATGCACGATTCGAACATTCATGGCATACCAACAATTCATATAATGCCTAGACGTGGCCAACGACTCAAGCATAGACAATATCACATACATACGTCCTATAACATTTTAGGACACAAAATAAGCTATCCTCTTTGAAATTTCCACATGAATCAATTCAATTAAACCTCGACTCACTCAATTGAGTCCAATCCCCCTAACCTAGGTTTAGGAATTCCCTTACCTTAGCTTGACAACACAAATTTCTTCTTCTTGGACCACCTAGGTTTCGGCCAACCAATGTCCACACCCGGACTTGTCGCGCAACCTAGAATTTCAATCAATTCGTCAAATTTTCATACCCAAATCCTCAATCCATCAATCCCAATCATCCCTAACTTAACCCTCAACACCTCATCACATCTTAAACATCAAATTGTAGCTCAAAATCATCATCCACAGCCCTTAACATAAACGGTTTGGCCCGGCACCGAACCGATCCCACTTGATTTTGTGCTAGCAGAGTCCAACCAGTCCTAATCTACTCCAATTCTAACATTTATATCTTACCTTTTAGAATGTCTACCTAAGGGTTTGGGAGGCTCACCGTGAGGTTCGAATCAAATGGCCGCCGGATTCCTGTTGAAACTCGCCGGAACGCCCAAGGTCAGATTACCGGCAAATTCTGGGCAAAATGTACAAGGTCGGTTCATGGTCAAAATCTTATCAAATCAAGCTCAAATTTTTACCAAAGAATCCTACACATCTCTACTAGATCTCCACAAAAATTGAGCCCTAAATTCCAAGATCTCGACCATCATAAGGGCTGAGAACCGGACCTCTCTCAGATTGAGTCCTAATCTATCGGCTCTCGGGAGAATCTCTGGTCGGGACTCCTCGGTGCTCCAATCGACCTGATTCTTACTCAATGACGTCGGCAAGATGTAGAGCTTCGTCGATGTGGTCAGCCGATGGTCGATTGGTAGCCGGAATGGTCGGTCGTGGGCGGCGAACGGCGGGTCTAGCGACAGTCGGGCGGAGAGCAGAAGAAGAAGAAAGAAGAAGAGGATGGTTGCTCGGTTCTCATGGGGCTTTGGCCAAATGAGGAGTGAGGAGAGAGAGAGAGATTGTTATACTCCAAACTTTGTCAAATGGATTGAAAGTTAGGTGAGGAAAAGGTTGACATGACCATACCTCATGATCTTGTGAAACTTGGCATGTTGTCTTCCCAAGAGGATCCAATTGCTCTCCTCAAATCTTCTTATTTTTTGGCAGCCATGGATGAGTTATAAGACCAATTTTCCCTTCTTTAATTGTAAAGGCAAAGTTCTAAGCTTGAGGGACAAAATGGTCATTTTACTCTCGACGTTTAGAACGTCGTTTTTCTCGCTCCAGGATTGTTCGATAGGGAGACGACCAATCCGAATAACGTTGGAATTCTTAATTTTCTATTTCAAACTTTTCAGGACCTGTTTCTGATAGTTTTCTCTATTAGACGTGATTCCAGCCTATCTCGAATTGACGAACGGCTTTTGCAAACATTACGCATGTCGACCCCGTGATTCTCATCACGTTTAGGGCTCGTCAATTCATGGCGCGACTTTGGTTGTCATGTAATTGTGAGGGTTTATCACTAGTTCCTATAGTCTCGATCGTTACAGTTCGATTTAGGATAATTTTGCAAATCATACTCTGGTTAAGCGGCATCACCCGCGCTTTAATCGTACGACACTCGCATGGTAATCCTTAATCGTCCTTAGATCGGCCTATTGGCGATTCTAAATATCCCCTCGACAATCCTTATGGTTAAAGCGTATTTTCTTATCCGAGTAGCTTAGATCCACGTACCTCGTCTCGCGTTAGCCTTTCCCCTTGGGTCAGCCTACTCAAATTGATCAGATTTGAGCGAAATACAACTGAAACACATCGCTTGATATATATAAAATTCTCATTACAAAGTCTGAAGTTGATTGAAAATTAGAATGTCACAACTCTTTCCTTTTTACAAAAATTTCGTCCTCCAAATTTACATTACACTTAACTATTCAAATAAATGGGGGTGCTGTCGCCTCATCGTTTCTTCGTTCTCCCATGTGGCACCTTCAATTCCATGGTGCTCCCATACTACTTTGACCAGCGGAATCTTCTTATTCCTGAGGATCTGCTCTTTCCAGTCCTCGATCCTTATTGGCCTTTCCTCGTAAGACACTCTATTGTCCACTTCTATGGCCTCGTAATCCAGCACATGTGTCGGGTTAGGTTCATACTTTCTTAGCATCGACACATGAAATACATTATGCACCTAGGATAGATTTAGCGGCAGGGCAAGCCTGTAGACTAAGGTTCCAATCCTCTCCAGTATGTTGAATGGGTCTACATATCTTAGGCTCAGCTTTCACTTCTTTCCGAATCGCGATAGTCCTCTCATCAACGACACCTTGAGGAAGGTGTGATCGCCCACTTGAAACTCTAGGGGCTTGCACCACTTGTCTGCATAGCTCTTCTAGCGACTCTGCACCGTCCTCAGTTTATCCCAAATTACTTTCACTGTTTCCATCGATTGCTCTACCAATTCGGGGCTCGTGATACTTCTTTCTCTGACCTCATCCCAACAAATCGGGGTTCTATAGGCTCTGCCATAGAGGGCTTCGAATGGTGCCATCCGTATACTTTGCTGGTAGCTATTATTGTAAGCAAATTCTACCAGGTGTAGCTGTTCCTCCCATCCTCCTTTAAAATCAATGACACATGCTCTCAACATGTCCTCGAGCATTTGGATCGTCCTTTCCGACTGTCCATCCGTCCCCATAGCTTCTTGCAGGCTCTTCCAAAAATTCGCTGTGAACTTCGGATCCCTATCCGAAGTGATCGTCACCGGCACCCCGTGTAATCTTACTATCTGCCTCATGTATAGCTCTGCGTACTTATCCATAGCGAAGTCCGTTCGCACATGAATGAAGTGGGCGGACTTGGTCAATCGATCTGCGACTATCCATATCGAGTCGTGACCTCTTTGACTCCTCGGAAATCCCATTACAAAATCCATGGTTATGTGCTCCCACTTCCATTCCGGGATCTCCAGTGGGTGCAAAAGTCCTCCAGGCTTACAGTGCTGTGCTTTCACTTGCTGGCATGTCAAACCTTTAGCCACGTACCTTGCCACGTCTACCTTCATTCTGTTCCACCAATAATGCTGTTGCAAATTTTGGTACATCTTTGTACTTCTAGGGTGGATGCTATAGTTGCTCCTATGAGCCTCTGACAAAATTCTTTCCCTGAGTTCGTCATCCTTTAGTATACACAGTCGTCCTCGGTACTTTAAAATCCCGTCCTCAGACACCTGAAATTCCGGCTTTCTCTTTGTCGCCTCCATCTCTACAATTTTCTAAATCCCTGGGTTTGTAGACTGTAATGGATTTATTCCTTCTTGGCCCTCAGGTTCCACCCTCAGCGTAGCCATCAGACTGGATAACTGATCAACTTCTAATCTGAATTCAGAATCTCTCAAGTCCTCTATCGTCGACCAACTTCTCACTAGCAGGCATGCAATACTTGACTTTCGACTTAATGCATCTGCTACTCTGTTTGCTTTCCTAGGATGATACAATATCTCACAATCATAATCCTTGAGCAGCTTCATCCACCTACGCTGTCTCATGTTCAACTCTTTCTGGGAAAATAAGTATTTCAAGCTCTGGTGGTCGGTATATATTTGAAACTTCTCGCCATAGAGGTAGTGTCTCCAAATCTTCAAGGCAAATACAATCACCGCTAACTAGGTCATGAGTCGGATAATTCATCTCGTGTGGCTTCAACTGCCTGGATGCATAGGCTACTACCCTACCGTGCTGCATCAATACACAACCCAATCCTTTCAGCGAAGCATCGCTGTAAATCTCGTAACCCCCCGGCCTTGACGGAATGGTCAGCACTGGTGCGGTCGTCAATCTGTGCTTAAGCTCTTGGAAACTTTGCTCACATCTATCAGTCCATTCAAACTTCGTTTCCTTCTTTGTCAACCGCGTCAGTGGAATGGCTACGAATGAGAATTTCTCTACAAAAGGCCTATAGTATCCCGCCAATCCCAAGAAACTTCTGACCTCCGTGATCGTAGTAGGCCTTGGCCAATTAGTTACAGCCTCTATCTTTGCAGGGTCCACTGCAATCCCTTCACCAGACACCACATGACCCAGAAATGCTATCCTGTTTAGCCAAAATTCACATTTGCTTAACTTTGCATACAATGAAGGTTCCCTTAAGGTCCTTAGTACAATTCTTAAATGCTCTTCATGTTTTGTATCGCTCCTCGAGTAAATCAAGATATCGTCAATGAAGACAATGACAAATTTGTCCAGAAACTCCTTGAATACTCGGTGCATCAGGTCCATGAAGGCAGTAGGAGCGTTGTCCAAACGGCATCACTGTGAACTCATAATGACCATACCTCGTCCTGAAGGTGGTCTTCGGTATGTCTTCCTTCTTAATCCTCAGCTGGTGATACCCAGTCCTTAAGTCAATCTTCAAAAATACTGCCGCTCTTTGCAATTGGTAAAAAAGATCATCGATCCTCGGCTCAGCTGCTGGTAGTAGATACACAATCGCAACGACCCATCCTTCCTCACAAACAGCACTGGTGCTCCCCACAACGAAGCACTTGGTTGGATGAATCCTTGATCTAGCAACTCTTGCATTTGCACCTTTAACTCCTTTAATTCTAAGAAGGACATCCTGTATGGTGCTTTTGATATCGACTCCGTCCCAGGGGCTAATTCAATTACAAACTCTATTTCCCGTTCTGGTGGTAATCCTGACAACTTTTGGGGAAACACATTAGGGAATTCACGCACTACCGGGATATTTTCTAACTTTGGTTCCTCGGCAGTCGTATCCATTACTGCCACTAAGTATGCCCGACATCCTTTAGACATCATCTTAGTTATTTCCAAAGATGAGACTAAGGGAATCGAGATTCTTCCTCGACTTCCCACCAATTCAAAGCTAGGGCGGTCTTTCGGATAAAACCGAATTGTTCTACTACCACAATCTACTACTGCCCCTTGCTTGCCCAACCAATCCATTCCTATTATTACGTCATAATCAAACATGGGCAATACGACTAGGTCAATGCTTTCTTTATTTCCCCCAATCACTATCTCACAACCAGTACAACCCAACAAAACTATTGTGTTATCCTTTAAGGGTGTGGTAACATGTAAGATCATGCTCAATGGTTCCAATTTCATGTCTACTAATTCAGCGAACTGTACAGACACAAATGAGTGCGTGGCACCAGGATCAAACAATGCATAAGTAGTCTGGTTGCACAAGTGAACCATAACTGTGACCACTCCCGGTGCTTCCTCCGCCTCTCTACGGGCTACAGCATATACTCTGCCTTGTGCCGGCAGTCTGTTCTGCTCAGTTTGAGGCGTTACAGTCGACGGCCCAACTTGTGGCCTCTATCCTTGCGGTTGACTTGCTGGTGCTTGATTTGGACACATCCTCATCTGGTGGCCCAGTTGACCACACTTGAAACATGCTCCTGTCCTTACTAGGCATGGCCCATTTCCATGCCTTCTGTCACACAGTCTATAGCTTCAGTTCGCCGGGTTTGACAATTTCACTATATTCTTCCTTGTCGGTGGCACGAAATATATGTTATTCACCATCGGCCTCTTGCCCATCTGGCGATTATCCTTGAACGACGTAAACTGCGATCCAGTTGCGGTGTTTCTTTCCCCCAAATCTCATTCAATCATTTGGCCTCACTCATACATCTCCTGGTAGGTCCTCAAGTTCAAAGCGATTCATCTGGCTGCGGAGCTTGGGCCTCAGACCATCCCTGAATCTCCTTGCCTTCTCCAAAGAGTCCTCCACCAATCGAGGTGCGTACCTCGAGAGCCTCGCGAACTCAGCCTCGTACTGGTCTATTGTCAATTGGTTTTGGCGTAGTTGCAGGAACTCCACTTACTTCTTTTCCCTGGCGATTTCTGAGAAATATTTGTCATTAAAGGTCATCTTAAAAGCATTCCAATTCAAGGCCACTCCTTCAGGGAAGACTCCACCTTTGGTGTAGCCCACCAATCATTGGCTGTACCCTCCAATTGGTACACAGCCAGCAATACCTTCTCCTTGTCTGTGCATCTCAACACCCCAAAAGCCTTCTCCAGCTTCTCTATCCATCTGGGCGCTAGCTCGGGATCTTCAATCTCGTCAAACTGTGTCGGTTATAGTCTCATGAACTGCTCCACCAGTTGGCCCATCTGTCTGGCCACAATGATTTCCTCTTAAGGGTTTACCATTTCATCACTCTAGTTCGGTTCGCCCTGACTTCCATTCCCACCAGTGTTGCCAATGTTGGTATTGACGGCAACTGGGGTAGCTCCCATTGCCTGGGCTATGGCAGCGCCCCGGTCCTAGGCTTGCCTATCTATCATGTCTCTGAGCCCCTCCACTGCCCTCAGCAAACTGTCCACTCTTGGGTCCTCCGCTACGGGTAGCCTCGAGCTAGAGGCTCCGCCCCTCGGTCTTCCAGATCTTCTAGATGGGTTACTCATCTTCGTCTCTTTCTACTGAACCTGATCCACCACAAATTCAGCAATGAGTTAGTAACTTACTCATTCATCCAATCTAGGGTTACTAACTATTCCTTAACGGAAGCAGTTGTACAATAACAGTACTCCATACATCAATTTTAGAAACATTTCAACCAATGGCCCATGGCCATTCCTCATTTTTATCCACTCTAGTGATTCACTAAAATCAATCACTTTCATTCATCAAGCAAGCCAAGGTCCAGAAATGACTTTCAATCCTAAGCAGAGAACTTAATTTCTTATATCTTGCCACAATCTTACCAAGGTCAAACACCATCCCTAGGTGTCAAGTTACATGCTAGGCATCCCATGCCTTACCCTGACCAGTTTTCTATGGTCTCGCTATCCGTCCTTGTCCCCACTTAATCCTCCTTATTATTCCAATCTTTATCCAACTTTGTATAGAGCTAACCTTGCTCTGATACTAAAACATGAGGGGATGTCATGCCCCACGCCCCAAGCGTGAGGACCCGAACTTCCCTGTAAGCAAACCATACAACAATCTCTCGCGGTTCCAAGATTCATAAGAGATTCTCGAGAGACATAATAAATACATCATGCATGCAGAAACGTTACTAACACAAATCTCCGTACAATATATAAAGATTAAGTGGAACCTGGATAGCTCGATAACATTCATACATCATATCATACTGGTCATACAGATACCAACTACTAGGATTCGCTGGACAACATGGCGACAGGGTAAGCATGTCAAAAGAAACATCCACTAAATCCATCAGGAGCGGGGTCAGTTCACCAGTCAAAAGATCAGGTCACCAACTAGAGTCGCCTAGGAAGAACTGCTAGAATCTCCTGTGTCCTCGGTCTCTTTCGTTGGCTTGTACTCGGAGAAAGTCTCGGACGGGACCTCAATGGAGTCCTCCAGATTGCCTCCTGCGACGGCTCAGCAAGGTCCCCCTCGGATGCCTCTAGGACTATGACCTCCTCCTCTTCTTGCTTTGTAGACTCCAAGGTCGGGGTCTGCTATGGCCCATTCCTAAACCCTACTACTGACCCCTCCGGCAACTCCTGCTCTGCTGCAGTTTGGCACCAATCGGGTATGACTCCCCGAGGTACCTCGTGGGACTTCAGCGGCCCTATCTGTACATCCCTTTCCTTCTTGAACCACGCCTCGAATATATGAGATTTCCACTTTGGCTTGCCCTCGTCAACCCATACAATAGTAAATTTCCTCACATACACGTTCCTCTGTCTATTTAGGAACTCATCAAAATAAGTCGTCATCTCTTTTGGGTCCCCAAAATGTATCGGCCACATACATAGGGCCTAGGATCTGTAAAAGAATGGTTTTCCAGAAGGGGTGAGACACACATCTCAGTAAGAAAAACCTAACCCCAAGTCAGGTTGACAGTCCACTCAAGTAGCCGTACCCCTAAATAATTTCAAACTTAGAAACAAACAGGCATATAAGGCACGAATCAATAAAAAACAACATACAGAAGATGGACATGCTAATATGACGACATACCACACTCAGATGCACATGCACTCTCCGCCTGTCCCTTCGCCACATCCATCAATCTCCACCTGCCTCAATCTCTAGCCTATGAACTAGTTGCCTCAAGCTCGGTCCGCGTAAATGCATCAGACCGTCATCGGTGACCCGCGTAAATGCATCAGGTCCCGATGAATCTCCAGGCAAAGCTCATTAACTCATACTCTGTCCCGTGAATAGTTCGCCTCAAGACAATGGCTAACTCAACCCTGTGATCTCGTCGCATTAGGGCGCCACACAACCATAACTTCACCCCGCGACCTTGTCGCATCAGGGTATCAACTCCCGCCCCGTGTCTCATATGCCTTAGGGCCTTGCCATACCATGTTTATGTCATATCATCTCAATTCGATTCACATGCACACAACGGGGGCAACGCATGCATGATTCGAACATTCATGGCATACTAGCAATTCATAAAATGCCCAGATGTGGCCAACGACTCAAGCATATACAATATCACATACATACGTCCTATAACATTTTAGGACATAACATAAGCTATCCCCATTGAAATTTCCACATGAATCAATTCAATTAAACTTCGACTCACCCAATTGAGTCCAATCCCCCTAGCTTAGGTTTAGGAATTCCCTTACCTTAGCTTGACAACACAAATTTCTTCTTCTTAGACCACCTAGGTTTCGACCAACCAATGTCTACACCCGAGCTTGTCGCGCAACCTAGAATTTCAATCAATTCATCAAATTTCCATACCCAAATTCTCAATCCATCAATCCCAATCATCCATAACTTAACTCTTGACACTTCATCATATCTTAAACATCAAATTGTAGCTCAAAATCATCATCCACAGCCCTTAACAAAATCGGTTTGGCCCGGCACCGAACTCATCCAACTAGATTTTGTGCTAGCCGGTCCAACCGGTCCTAATGTACTCCAATTCCAACATTTATACATTATCCTACCTCTTAGAATGTCTACCTAAGGGTTTGAGAGGCTCACCGTGAGTTTCGAATCAAATGACCGCCGGATTCCCATTGAAACTGGTCGGAACGCCCAAGGTCAAATTATCGGCAGATTTTGGGCAAAATGTACACGGCCGGTTCATGGTCAAAATCTTTTCAAATCAAGCTCAAATTTTTACCACAGAATCCTACGCATCTCTACTAGATCTCCACAAAAATTGAACCCTAAATTTCAAGATCTCGACAATCAAAAGGGCTGAGAACCGGACTTACCTTAGATTGAGTCCTAATCTGTCGAATCTCGGGAAAATCTCTGCTCGGGACTCCTCGGTGCTCCAATCGACCTGATTCTTGTTCGAGGACGTCGGCAAGACGTAGAGCTTTGTCGATGTGATCGACCGGTGGTCGGTTGGTGGCCGAAAAGGTAGATCGTGGGTGGCAAACTGCGGGTCCAGCGGCAGTCGGACGGCGAGCAGAAGAAGAAGAAAGAAGAAGAGGATAGTTGCTCGATTCTCTTGGGGCTTTGGCCGAATGAGGAGAGAGGAGAGAGAGATAGATTGTTATACTCCAAACTTGGTCAAATGGATTGAAAGTAGGCGAGGAAAAGGTTGACATGACCATACCTCATGATCTTGTGACACTTGGCATGTTGTCTTCCCAAGAGGATCCAATGGCTCTCCTCAAATCTTCTTTTTTTCGGCAGCCATAGATGAGTTATAAGACCAATTTTCCCTTCTTCAATTGCAAAGGCAAAGTTTTAAGTTTGAAGGCAAAATGGTCATTTTACCCCCGACGTTCAGAACGTCATTTTTCTCGCTCCAGGATTTTTTGATAGGGCTACGGCCAATCCGAATAACGTTAAAATTCTTGATTTTCTATTTCAAACTTTTCAGGACTTATTTTTGATAGTTTTCTCTATCAGACGTTATTCCAGCCTATCTCGAATTGACGGGCGATTTTTGCAGACATTACGCGTATCGACCCCGTGATTCTCACCATGTTTAGGGCTTGTCAATTCATTGCGGCTTTGGTTGTCATATAATTGTGAGGGTTTATCACTAGTCCCTATGGTCTTGATTGTCGTAGTTCGATTTAGGATAATTTTGCAAATCATATGCTGGTTAAGCGGCATCACTCGCGCTCCAATCGTACGATACTCTCATGGTAATCCTTAATCGTCCTTAGATCGGCCTATTGGTAGTTCTAAATATCCTCTTGACAATCCTTACGATCATAAAGCCATTTCTTATCCGAGTCGCCTAGGTCCACGTATCTCGTCTCGCGTTAGCCTTTTTCCTTGGGTCAGCCTACTCAAATTGATCAGATTTGAGCGGAATACAACTGAAACACATCACTTGATATAGATAAACTTCTCATTACAGAGTCTGAAGTTGATTGGAAATCAGAATGTCACAAAACTACAAGCGTTTTGTGGAGAAATTCTCATCCATAGCCATCCCATTGACGCAGTTGATGAAGAAGGAAACAAGATTTGAATGGACAAATAAATGCGAGAGGAGTTTCCAAGAGCTTAAGCGTAGATTGACGACCGCGCCAATACTGACAATTCTATCCGGACTAGGAGGTTATGAGATATACAGTGACGCTTCGCTGAAATGATTAGGCTGTGTGTTGATGCAGCATGGCAAAGTAGTAGCTTACGCATCCAAATAGTTGAGGCCACATAAAATGAACTACCCAACTCATGACCTGGAGTTAGCGGCGATTATATTTGCTCTTAAGATTTGGAGACATAACTTATGTGGCGAAAAGTTTCAAATTTATACCGACCACCAGAGCTTAAAGTACCTATTTTCCTAGAAAGAGCTGAATATGAGGCATCGTAGGTGGATGAAGCTGCTCAAGGACTATGATTGTGATATACTATATCACCTTGGAAAAGCAAATAGAGTAGCAGATGCGTTGAGTCAGATGTCAAGCATCGCATGTCTGCTGGTGAAAGGTTGGTCGATGATTGAGGATTTGAGAGACTCCAAGTTCAGGCTAGAAGTCGATCAATTGTCCAGTTTGATGGCTACGTTAAGGGTGGAACCTGAGGTCCAGGAAGGAATAAAGGCCCTACAGTCTATGGACCTAGAGATCCAGAAGATTCTTGAGATGGATGCAACAAAGGGAAAACCCAAGTTTTAAGTGTTTGAGGATGGAATTTTGAAGTTCCAAGGGCGACTTTGTGTGCCAAAGGATGAAGGACTCAGAGAAAGGATTTTATTAGAGACTCACAAGAGCAATTATAGCATACATCTTGGAAGTACGAAAATGTATCAGAACTTGCGACAACACTATTAGTGGAACGAGATGAAGGTGGATGTAACAAGGTATGTGGCTAAGTGTTTGACATGCCAGCAAGCGAAAGCGTAGCACTGTAAGTCTAGAGGACTATTACAGCCACTAGAGATTCCGGAATGGAAGTGGAAGCATATAACTATGGATTTTGTGATGGGACTCCCAAGGAGCCAAAGAGGTCACGACTCTATATAGGTAGTCATGGACAGATTGACCAAGTCCGCACATTTCATCCTGGTGTGAAAGGACTTCGCTATGGATAAGTATGCAGAGTTGTACATGAGGCAGATAGTGAGGCTGCACGGAGTGCCTATGACGATTACCTCGGATAGAGATCCCAAATTCATGGTAAACTTTTGGAAAAGCTTACAGGATGCCATGGGAACACGACTGCAGTTTAGCACAGGCTACCATCCACAAATGGACAGACAGTCGGAAAAGACGATATTGACGCTTGAGGATATGCTGCGAGCATACGTCATTGATTTTAAAGGTGGATGAGAAGACCAGCTGCATTTGGTAGAGTTTGCTTATAATAATAGTTACTAGCAGAGTATCCAGATGGCACCATTCGAAGCACTCTATGAAAGAGCCTGCAAGACCCCGATTTGCTGGGATGAGGTTGGAGAAAGAAGTATCATAGGCCCATAATTGATAGAGCAATTGGTGGAAGCAGTGAAAATAATTCAGGATAGACTGAGGACGGCACAGAATCGTCAGAAGAGCTACGCAGATAAGCGACGCAAGCCCTTGGAGTTTCAAGTGGGCGATCATGTCTTCCTCAAAGTGTCACCGATGAGAGGGTTGTCGCATTTTGGAAAGAAGGGGAAGCTGAGCCCAAGGTATGTAGGCCCATTCGAGATACTGGAGCGGATTGAAACCTTGGCCTACAGGCTTGCCTTGCCGCCTAATCTATCTTAGGTGCATAACGTTTTCCACGTGTCGATGCTACGAAAGTATGAACCAGATCCGACACATGTGCTGGATTATGAGACCATATAAGTGGACGACCGAGTGTTTTACGTGGAGAGGCCGATAAGGATTGAGAATTGAAAGGAACAGATCCTCAGGAATAAGAAGATTCCACTAGTCAAGGTAGTATGGGAGCAACATGAAACTGAAGGTGCCACGTAGGAGAATGAAGAGACGATAAGGCGACAACACCCCTATTTATTTGAGTAATTAAGTGTAATGTAAATTTCGGGGATGAAATTTTTGTAAGGGGGAAGAGTTGTGACATTTTGATTTCTAGTCAATTTCAGACTCATTAATGAGAAGTAAATCTAGAGATGTATTTCAGTCGTATCCTGCTCGAATATAATCAATTCGAGTAGACTGACCAAAAGGGAAAGACTAACGCGAGACGAGGTACGTGGACCTAGGAAACTCGGATAAGAAATGACGCTTTGACCATAAGGATTGTCGAGGGGATATTTAGAACAACAAAGAGGTCGATCTAAGAATGATTAGGGAATGCCTTGCGAGTGTCATACGATTGGAGCGCGGGTGATGCCGCTTAACCAACGTATGATTTGCAAAATTTTTCTAAATCAGATAGTGATGATCGAGACCATAGAGACTAGTGATAGACCCTCACAATTACATGACAACCAAAGCCACCACGAATTGACGAGCCCTAAACGTGATATGAATCACGTGGTCGATACGCGTAATGTCTGCAAAAGCCGCCCGTCGGTTCGGGATAAGCTGGAAACGCGTCCGATAGATAAAACCATTAGAAATGAGTCTTGAAAATTGAAAATGGATAATCAAGAATTCCAACGTCATATTCGAATTGGCCGTCGCCCTATCGAAGTTTATTGGAATGAGAAAAGCGACGTTTTGGACGTCGGGGGTAAAATTACCATTTTGCCTCTCAAGCTTAAGCCTTGCCCATGCAAATAAGGAAGGGCAATTTGGTCTTTATCCCTCCCCCAAGGCTACCAAAAAAGGTGAATGAATTGTAGCCATTGGATCAAATTTGATTGACACTAGGACATGTGTCAATGGATGGACAAAAGAGTGGTCAAATTCACTATTCCATATCGACCATTCAACCATTGACTATGAGCCTTGGATATAAGCTTTTTCTCTCTCTCTTCACCTCACTTTGGCTGGCCATACACCCCCTCAATCACCAAAACCATCTTCTTCTTCTTCCTCCTGTTCTGTTCGCCGGTGACAGCTTTTGGAGCTCCCGTTCGCCGCCGTCGATGCCGCCCTCCAGCCACCGCTTAGACATTGACCAACCACCTGAGCTTAGCCCCACATCTTGCCGACCTCCTCGAACTAGAAGCACGGTGATTGGACCACCAAGGAGCTCCGGCCAAGCTTTTTCCCGGAAGCCGACGGAATCTGATCCAATCTGAGGTAGGTGAAGTTTCTGACCCCTTAGGAGGCCGAAATGTTGGAATTTTGAGGCCAAATTTTGTGGAGGTCTAGGAGACATGTATATCAATCTGTAGTAAAAATTTGGGAATGATTTGATGAAGTTTTGACATTGAATCGGTCTTATAAACTTTGGACAGAAAACTGCCGGTTATTGACCTTGGAGGATCTGGCGACTTTTGACGGGATTCCGATGACGACTCGACTTAAAAATATTGGTGAGACCCTTGGACCCTTAGATAGACATATTAAGAGGCAGGATAGTGCTTAAATGATGGATTTGGAGGAGATTTAGGACCGGTTGTGCCCGGTTTGCACAGAATCGAGAAGGATCGATTCGGTTCTGTGCAAATCGAATCTGTGGGGGCTGATGATGGTTGGTTTAGAGCCTCAAATTGGTAATTAAGGCATGCTAAGATGATGAGGATTGTGTTATGGAGGTTTGTGGTTTGTGGATTGGTGAATTGGACATGAAAATTGACGGATTGTTTGGATTTTATTAGGTAGCGTGGTGAGTTCGACCTTGGACCCTTGAAGCTGAAAATTGTGGTGGCTCAAGAGGAGAAATTTATGATATCAAATTCAAGGTAAGGGAATCCTAAACTTAGGATAGGAAGATTGGACTCGATTGGGTGAGTGGAGTGATAAATTGGTTGATCGGTGAGAGATTCCATGTTGGATGTTCTTGGTGCACCCTAATTTGTTACAGGGAATTAAGGTGTGTAAATGCTTGTGCTTGAATTATCTGCCATGTGTGTGTGTCACTTGATTGCCTTGCATGCCATGAGTCTTTGAATTGTGCCTGAATTGCATATGTCGTCATGTATGGGAAACGAATTGAAAATAATGGCATGAGTGTGACATGGCGAGGCCCTGATGCATATGAGACGCGGGGTGAGGTGGTTGATACCCTGAGGCGGTTGATACCCTAAGGCGCTGAGGCGCTGGGTTGGTATGCTGTGGCGCCCTGATGCGATCTAATCGCGGGGTTTTGAAAAGGCCACGGTCCTAATGTGTTTACGCGGGACGGAGATATAAGGTGGTGACATTGGCCTGGAATATCATTGAAACCTAATGCGTTTACGCGGGTTGTCAATGACGGTCTGATGCGTTTACGCGGACCGAGCCTGATGCGATCTAATCGCCGACATGAGAATGAGGTTGGCGGGGAGTGGTGGATGTGGTGATGTGGCAGAGCGAGTGTGCATATCATCTGAGTACGTTATGATGCTATAATTACGTGTTTGCCGCCAATGTGTTGTTGTTTGTATTTGCATTCGCTTGATATGTCTGTGATTTTGAATGATTGGGGTTGCGACTGCCTGAGTGGACGGTCGGCCTGACCTAGGGTTAGGACTCTTTTACTGAGATGTGTATCTCACCCCTTTTGGGGACCCTTCTTTTACAGATTCTAGGCCTTGACTATGTAGCCTATTCGCTTTAGAGACTCTAAGGAAATGACTGCGTATTTTGATGAGTTTCCTGATGGTCGGGGGACTATATACGTGAGAAAATGTATAGTGGTGTGGGTTGACGAGGGTAGTACGGACTGGAAGCCTCATAGGTATGAGGCGTGGTTTAGGAAAGTTGGGGACAAGTCTACTGGGCCGCTGAAGCCCCATGAGGTGCCTCAGGGAGTGATCCCTGATTAGTGCCACCCCGATAGGGAACAGGATCAGGTAGAGGGATCGGTAGTCGGTTCTAGGAATGGGCCGGAGAGGACCCTGAAGTTGGATTTTACTGTGGAGGAGGAGGTCATTGTCTTGGAGGCGACCGAGGAGGATCTCGCTAAGCTGTCGCATGAGGAGACCATGAAGGATACTATTGAGGTTCGCTCCGAAACGTTCTCAGAGTACGAGCCGACGGAGGACGCTGAGGACATCGATGACTCCAGCAGCTCTTCTTAGGAGATTCTAGTTGTGGCTTGATCTTGGGTGATGACCCCGACTAAGTTCCTGTCGGATTTTGGTGATGGTTCATTTTGTATGTTCACCCCGTCACCCCTTTGCTTATCGAATTTTAATAGTCCTGTCTTGCATGAATAGTTGGTTATTATGTACGACAGTTCCTATGCTATCCAGGTTCCACTTAATTTATATTTGTACGGAGGAGTTACTTTATTACCGCTTCCGCATGCTTGATATATTTATTATATCTCTCAGCTTCGATTGTGGATCTTAGGACCGCGAGAGATTATGTGGTTTGCTTATAGGGAGTCGCGTGCTCGTGCCCGGGGCGTGACACTTTTCACGTTCATTCATCCATTCGTATTACATTTCGTCCTTAGTCCATTTTACCAATGAAACAGCTTTTGTGGGGAATCTTCCCAAGGTCCGTCTATCGCAATTCACCAATCCCAGGAAATTTCAACATCCAGCAACCCACATCGACTCTGGTCGATTCATCATTGATTTCATTTCTTAAGTGCTCCACAGGAATTTCACTTCCTAGAAACTTCACAACTAAAGAATCTTACCTTATCAAGTCCGCAGCTCGTGCGCTTCACTTTTAGCATACAGTGAACATCTCCTTAGAGTCTATAGGATACTCTCAAAACTGTTCATATTTTTCATAACTCCTTAAATGAGTTCAATCATCATCTCTCAAGATGGTAACAATCAACTCAATCATTCCTTGGGCATTTAATTAGACTATTATCAACTTCTTTCAACCAGATGTCGAATCTTTCAAATTGTTTCTCACACTTGTCACTTGAGAGCTTAAACCTTGGTCCTCTATTGCCACGGGTCTCTACTAGGACCACCCAATATTTTGTTCATTTTTGTCACACTTCCTTGAGGAAACACTCTTACTTAACCACTGATTTCCATAACCAGTCAATGCGATTTTATCTCAATTCCGTCCGTTCCACTGAACGTCGACATTATCCTGGAATTCAACATTGTCCACGGGACAGTTTCTCGGACTTCACTTTCATGAATCATTCAAGTCCTACGTCTTCTTTCTCAGTCCGGATGCTCCATCTTAATATCAAGACATTTAAGATTTTCTCTTTCTTCCACACTAGAGTCTCTTACGCTATGAAGGAAACTATACACTTCAGTGGCATTCTCTCACTTCGAATCCACCTTGTCCTTCCCACTCCATAGAATGTCAATCTTGGAGTCTGCTCCAATGGAGTCTGCTCCAATGGCGATACCTTCACTCCAGGATTCAAATGTCCCCACGCCTGACATTCTTCTTTCAGTGACTTAGTCACTTGAAGTGACAAGATTCGTTCTTCCTTGATCTCCACAAATTCACGTATCGAATACTCAATTCGACCACCTTAAGTCACTTTGCAATTACACTCTAAGCGCTCCTTTCTCTTAGTCAATCATTCACTATAATTATGAACAGCCAGGACTATCAAGTTCGTTCACTTTTCTTTTCATCAACGACCATCTCATGGTCCGGTCGCCCTTTAAGAATGACACCCTACTCTTTAGGGGTGATAGCTCATAATGCCACTTCTAGTGGTTCCGTTTCAATCTCAATCATTCTCATTTTTAATCCACATTGTCAAACAACTGACAACTCGAGCCTTATGCCAAGGAAATAGCCATTTCTCGCGGATGCATTTCATGTTCCATAATGAACATCTCTTTGCTCGTAATCCAGAAATAGGAGTTTTTTTTTTAAGTATTCCGATCATTCACTCCTCTTATTAAAATCTATTACAGTTCGTCAAAACCATGAATAACAATTAGCCATAAGGCTTTCAAATTCCAATCCACTCATGGACTTCACGTCTCATTCAAAGGGTCCTTCACCACTTTTAACATTTGCTTAAACGACCTTGAGAACTCAGTCTCACATTGGTCGATCGTCCTCTAATCCTTGTATAATTATCGGGATTCAAACAAATTTTGCTCTCAAGCAATCCTAGGAGGACACTTTCCGTCGAACAACTCAACCGAGATAGTCTAGGCAGATATCATGCCTTAGAGGAAAACTCTTTCCTTGGTGACCTTTCACCAATTATCAACAGCCTCTTAAGGTCACAAATTGCCAAGGTCACTTTCTCTCCTAAGTGTACCTGAAACCTCTAAGGTTTCCTTACCAAGATCCCGAATCCACAGGGAGACAATTTCAAATCTCATCCCTCCATTAAACTCAATGAATCTCAACCTTATTCATAGCTTCACAGGCTTTTCAAAACTCTTGTGGTTTTTCCCACACATTCATTTAGAAAGGATTAACTCAGTGTCACCTTTCTCGTGACTTCCATCATTTAACTCATCAGCACTGGCATCAGTCGTCCTAGTGACTTGGGTATAATGGCAGCTCCTTCTCGAGTCTATCTACCCATCCACTTTTCTCATTTCCATTTAAAGTTCTCACGACCCCTTATTACACTTGGTTCTCGCACGATTAACAAATCGAGCCATATTCTCTTCTAGGACTTATACTCTAGTCGCTCATCTTTACTCAATTCTCATGATCCTTCTCAGTTCTTGGATCTTCCATACCATGTATACTCGAGTCCAATGCTCTTCTACGACCATACTTTAGTCGTTCAACTTCATCAGGTTCTCATATCACTTGAACCACTATAATTCCCTCCAGAAATCAAAGACTTAAGTCATCTACTCAAGCCTAGTAGTCTCAAGCTGCTCATCTCATTATGTTTCACCATCAACCATCTACAGGTTCCCGAACAACTCTCAACTAGTTGCTCATAATGTAAGGACTCCAAATCATCCTTAAGCAGCAATCACACAACAAGCCTGCCGCAACGAGGCAATTTCTCAATTAACAGCCATTATTAGGCAAGCCTCAACTAGGCCAAAACTCAACTAGGTCAACATCAAGCAAATGCTCAAGGCGTTACTTCTATATGTCAATCGCTAATATTTTAAGCATGAAGCATCTGCCACTCAGTCACAAACACGACAGGCTTTCTCATTCTCAACATGCATCAATTCAACGGGATATAAACTCCATACACACCATCTAATCTCTCAGTTAGACATTGGCCACATGATGCCAATCATAAAACGGGCCTAACAAGCCAACCACAACATCACTTTTCTTTTTCAAACGACATCCACTACCAAGCACAAAGCTCTTAATCATGCCAATCACAGGTGTCATTGTAAATGCCTTGCCACTCTTGAACATTGTAATGGCTCATGTTTCCTTGGAGTCCATTACATCCGCCTTCAGGCCAATCTTATACCCAGGAACCTTACACGGCCCAGTTGATATGAAATGCACAAACGAAAACGAGCATCTCCGTACAAAGAAAATAAAAAGAAAAGGAGAGTTTTGAAAACATTCAAAAGTACACTATTTATATATAGCAGAAACATTCATTACAAACATCGGAAGGGAAAAGACAAAAATGTAAAGCCGTATACCTTGGGTAGAAAAGGAACTAAAGCTTAGGGTTTAAAGGCTACTACTAAATATTTCCTAAAGCCCAACACCAAAATTGTTCCCTGATCGCCTAACCCCCTTCATTCAGACTTGTCATCAGAATAGCTTGAATTATCTCTTCCATCATCGCCCTCAGTATCTGGGTTGTAATCCGAAAAAGTCTTGGATGGCACATTCTCTAAAGGCTCTTCGGTGTCTTCCTTGGCTTCTTCTTCTTCTTCTTCTTCCTCTTCTTCGTCAGTGGCCTCGGTAGTGTCAGTAGAAATCTCTACATAGTTCATGTACTCAACAGAGGACAAATGAGACTTTGACACTTGAGGTATATTTCTAGAACCTCTCACATATGTTGGGTTGTTCATTTATATGCCTAGTCAGGACGGATGGACCAAGTTGGAATCACCTCCCGTGGAACATCCTCTAGCAGCAGGGGTCCCATCAAACTGCTGTCTCCCACCTGACGAAATTAGGTTTCAAAGCGATGGGGTTGCAGTTTTGGCTTCCCTTCGTCTACCCAGACTGTCGTACGCTTTCTGATGTACGTAATATCCTTCCAGTATGGAAACTCATCAAAATCGGCGATAATCTTCTTCGGATCGCCCAGACAAATTGGCAGCATGGTTAGGGTTTGGGGTCTGAAAAGATTGTCCCACTAAGGGATGAGATTGACTTCTCAGAAAGTGAAACCTAGCCCTATACCTCAATGCCAGCCCTACCATATCACACACAAATGCCACTTATAATGCAAGACGTCAAGCAATGCAAAGGCAAAAAGGCGTCACATGGCAACAAATCCTTAACCATACATGGATAATCAATACACAAACACATATACACCACATTTACCACAGCCATCACTATCTCAACCACCCACATACTCCATTGGCAACTCCTGCCACCTGACATCGTCGAGGTCATTAGACCAAATGATGTCCACATACACAGGGGTTATCAGACCAATCGCACACTCCATGCTTATAGCAACTCCATGCCTATAGCCACTCCATGCCTCCGAGGTTATCAGACCAAATGACATTCACATTTTTATTTTTTTTTCATCTCTCTCCGCTGACCAAATGGTATCCTCATCACCTTTCTCAATATCACCATGCCATCAAGACACACGTACAATTCATTTCATAGAAATTCATCAGTCAATCACGTCATTCAATTACTCATCCAGTGTGTCTTGGCATTCAGAAAATGGATTAGGTAACACTTACCTTCTTAAATATCACATTACAACACCAGACGATTCTCTTTAAAGCCACAAGTATAGAATTCCCACAAGTGCGTCGTCAACCTAACAAGATTAACAAGTTTTGAGTTATAAACCACGGAATATTTACTTTCATTAACTTAAGATTTCTCTAGCCACGCCATTGGCAATTCAAGCCACCTTTTATAACAATTGGACACATGGCAACGCTCACTCCGAACCCTTAATATGTTCGGTTTATTCATCCATATACATGGCAATACTCAATTTAGCGTTTCGTGAATCAATTTTGCCATAAATCGCCTTTAAACTTCAATCTACTTCTCACACTTCCCATCGACACTTCACAATACATCAAATAGGGTATTATTAGTCCATTTGAAGTTCAAATACCCCTCATTTAGTCCCCAAACAGAACCGGCCACCATTACTATATCCTCAAAACAGAACCAGTTTTGGGTTCTAACCACTCAATTGAGCCATAATTCAATTCCAAGCCTAACGTTTTGCACAAACAACATTCCAAGACCTTCATTTACATGTTTAGGAGGCTCATTAAGAGATTTGGAGTCAGTTGACACCCCAAAGATGTCAAAATAGCCCAGTCTCTACGAGGTCATAATCTGTCCAAATTTTACTGTTAATGTTCAGCCATGAAAACCGAAGTTAACACCATCTATTTGTAGCCATAATCCATGTGAACATAATACTAGGTGTAATTTGAGGTCATTCGGAATTTCTAAGAGGGTATACAGTGACCTTCCCCCAGCTTGCGCAGATTTCGTCCAATTTCAGTCTCGGACTCATACCGATAAAATTACTTATCCAAATGAAGAAATTCCAATTAGAGCTTGTCAAGGACACATAGATCTTACCTTTGGAAGTCGAATGGACACTAGGATGGGCCGGTCGACTGCACAGAATAGAGAGCTCCAAAACTATTTTTCTTGGTAGTTTTTGGTGAGGTGAGTTTAGAAAGGAAATTGAAGTGAACGTGAGGTAAATGATTTTCACAGCAGATGAGACTTCATTATACTTGTCTCACACAAATAATGGAGCTTAATTTGATAAGACATGGTTAGGTGAGGGCATTTAAGGCTTGGGGCTCCCAATGGTTGACAAGTGGTAACTCCAATAATGAATCTTAAAGCCTCGACTCATCTTTGACCCTCCTTGTACATACATTTTCGGCAGCCATAGATGGGAAGAGGAATTGACCATTTTGTCCTTCATAATTTCTTAAGGCAAGGGTAAATGGTCGAGGGGTAAAATGGTAATTTTGCACTTTTAGTCCAAACTTCATTTTTCCAACTCGAAATTACCATTTGGCGAGACATTGTTAAATTCCTATCCAGAATTGGAATTTTCTATTTCCAATTACCAATTTTGAGCTTCTATCTCATGATCATTCTTCTGTCGATCGTAATTCCAATTTGTTTCGAACTAACGGGCGGTTTTACAAACGTTACGTGTATCGACTCTGTGATTCTCATCACACTGAGGATAACTCAAGTTATGAAAGCTTTGGTTGTCATGTAATTGCGAGGGTTCATCGCCAATTTCGACGATTTCGATCGTCATAGTTCGATTTAGGAAAATTTACAAATTATACATTGGTTAAACGGCTTCACTCGCAATCCAATCGTATAACGCTAGCATTGTATTCCTTAATCATTATCTGATCGACCTCATTGGCTCTAAATGTTCCCTCGACAATCCTTATGGTTAAAACGTCATTTTTTCGAGTTTCCTAGGTCCACGCACCTCGTTATGCGTTAGCCTTTCCCTTTTGGTCATTTTACTCAAGATGGATTAGATCTGAGCGAGACAAAACTGAAATACATCGAAAGGTACATTCACATTCAACAACCTCAAAATGGCAGGAAATTCAGAATGTCACAAACATGCACTTCAAGAATCAATCTCATGCCATACATCTCTTAACCACAATTGGACTCAACCTGATACCTAAACTTTTCCTTTCAAGTTTTGACTTGAGTCATTCCTGCTTCTTGTCATCTTAGAAGCCTATCAGGAGCCGCTCATTATCCGTACCTCTTTGTCCCAACGATTACTCTCCGCCCTCATTAGACTTGACCGTTGCAAGTTGTTTCAAGTCATACATCTACAGAGGAAGCCCCGTTCCACACGTCCATAACATGCTTCATGACGGTTTATAAGTATCTCATCAACTTGTCCCATACCAAGTGATAGTTTATTAAGTCCAATAGTGATAAACCAATGCATGTACCTTCATCAAATTTCATTTCATAGCCACAAACACATGCACAATATGTTCGTTCTCACCACTTGTCATACCACAATCATTTCCATATCAAGCGTCAATTATAAAAAAAACCTCTAGTTTCATCAATAGGCGTCACATCTCAAAGATTAATTGCCTATGTTCAACCATATACCTCAAGTTTAGTCGCTAGTTAAATCAAATCCATATGCATTCGATCACAACTAGCCTTTAATCCAAATATTCCTCATCCTCTAGTTTGTATGCATCTCATCTCATATTATCCAAGGCTGTCAATTGCAATCGATAACTAAACCATCAAGATACAACGAAATTCAAGTCTGAATCCACTAATGCCAGTCGTCCCTTTATATTTCATACTCCTCAAGCTGGGTCATTGACAAACTACAATCACAGTCATATAACCCAATCGACCTTTCATTCATAAACTATTCTCTAGCAACCTCAAATCCAAGCTTATGACTCCTCAATCTCTACTCACATCCTTGTGAGCCTTATTCATAAAATCAATCAAGATCATCCATTAAATCGACACTAGGACCATTAAAATACCTCACAAGTTCAAGCTTATAATCCTCAAAATTCAGACATCACCGCCTAACCCTAATGGTGCCACTACCTAATTATTCCCAAGTCATCATTCTTTATCACTCCAAACCTCAATCACACTGGATCGAGCTGACCTTACTTTGATACCACTTAAATGGGGATGTCACGCCCTGAACCTGACAAGTTTGCGGATATCCCAGTAGTCATAATCAATCTATGCTATCTAGGATCCTTCAACCCTCATGTTCCAAATTGTATACATACAAAGGCAAGAATGTCACATCCCGAACCCGTCGAGCACATATACATCCCACCAGGCCTTTGATCTTCAATTATCTCTCAGGATCTCTCGACAAATCATATAACAACTTAACAAAGAAACATGATCGTGGAAGCCATAAAACGGCTCCATTCAATTCCATAATGAGATGACTCAGGGCATATGGTTATACACTTCTCATAAATAATAAGGTCGGTTACAAATCTAACTCCAACGACTTCTTTAAATGCCATCCCATGGCAAGTCTAGGTTTCCTTCGCCTAGGACCTGAAAAAATTAATCTCATACTGGGGTGAGATATAAATCTCAGCAAGTAAAATCTAAACCTAGACCTGAATATCAGTCCCCCCAGACCACACTTTTAAATGCTACTAGAAGCAAGCATTCAGCAACTCAATGTCACAAGGCATCAAACCGTCTAACCTATCAACAAGCCAGGCATGAATAAGGATCATAACTAACCATGTTCAACCTTAGGGTTCAAGCTTATCGCACATAACACATGTAATCAACACATAATCATCACAATTTTCATAACCACTCATCGCCTGGTCATTTTGCCGTGATGTATTTCTCTGGTACTCTTGCCAACTGATATCACTAGGGTCACAGGCCAATCGATATCATATGGTACCATCGAGGCCACAGGCTAATCGGTATCTCCGAGCTCACCGCCAATCTATACCACTGGGGCCACAGGCTAATCGGTATATCTGGAATTCATAGCCAATTATCATTTCAGGGGCTCATAGCCGCTCGATACCATTGGGGCCACAGGCCAATCAGTATCATTGGGATTCATAGTCAATTGATATCACTAGGGCCACAAGCTAATCGATATCATCAGGGCTCCAAGCCAATGCGATCTCCGTGGCTACAACCCAACGATCACTGGGGCATTATAGCCCATTAATTTAGCATTGACACTATAGCCGTTTATATAGTATTGGCATCATAGCCATCTATATAGCATAAACATCACAACAAATTTAATAACAAGGCATCCTAACCAATTCAATAACAGGGTATCATAGCCAACTCAATAAATAGGGTATCATAGCCAAACTATAACACCAAGCTCACCAGCCACTTACATCACAAGGTTCTCTGACCGTAATGTATACCTCAAGGGCTCAATAGCCTTTTCTTACTATTGGGGCTCTCTAGTCATTCTAAATCCAAATTATCAACCACAATATGATCACAACACAATTGCATCAAGTAATTTAAGCCACAGGCTTCACCAATCGATCAATTCATCCCATCAATCTATCTAGTAGTGCCATAATATTCAAGTAAGGATTTAGGAAACACTTACCTTGATCGATTAGCAAAACGTCACACCAAGCGATTCTTTTCAATCCACAAGTATGCAACCAACCAAGGATCTCTCGTCAACTTAAAAAGTTCATCAATTTCGGATCAAAAGTCATTGATCTTACTTCCCTTAAGTTATTCCCTCAATAACCATTCAATTGACAACTTAAGACGCCTCATTGATCAATGGAATACATGACGATATCTCCACGAACCCTCAATACACTCGCTTCACGTAGTCACATGCAATGTCAAATATAACTCGAAGTTTTATGCACTAATTAGCCCTTAAATCACTTCTAGTTCTCAATCCACTTCACAAACTCCCTATTACCACCTCACAGAACATCCTATGAAGTCTTATGAGTCAATTTGAAAGTCAAAATACCACTTAAATGGCCATCACCAGGTTCAGCCAAAACATGGTACTTCCACAAAAAAGAATCGATTTTGGTTCAATCTACACAATCAAGTCGTATTTCAATCTTAAGCCTCAATTTCTCAGGAAATAAACTTGCTAGAACCTTAATTTATGTGTCTAGGAGGCTCACCGAGAGTTTTGAAGCGAAAAAATAATACAAAACCTTCGAACCAACCGATTTTCTCCACGGTCCTCAAACGGACAGATTATGCTCGGTAAAAATCTTTACAAATCAGCCATGTACACCCATCAAAACTCAACTAAAATTATAGTCCAAGCTCAGTCAACTTTAATACTATGAGTTTAGAAGACCTCACTGAAACTTTGGAGCCATTTGGAACCCGGAAGCCCCAAAAAATTGTTCCTTTCCAAAATCGGGTCAAATTTGACCTTTGTCCATTCAAACAGACCTACAGAACAAATGGTTGAGCCAAATTAATTTTATAATACCGTCATAGAATGAAAAGACAATAAGCTTTAAGATGGAGGTGGTTTTACCTCAATTCGATGTCGGACGACAGAGTTATAGCCGAAATAGTGAACTAATTTCTATCTGTCCGCGAGAAAGCCTTCTCGGCCGAGAGCAAATGAAAGAAGAAAATGGCAGGAGAAGGTGGCTGGCCAAAAATGAAGAGAGAAAGAGAGAGAGAGCTTTCTACCCCAATAATACATTTTGGTCAATTAAATATGATGGGTAATTAATGGGCATGTAATGCTTGGCCTCTTCTTTGATTGACACTTGGCAAACTTCTATTGGTTACTCCATTGACTTTGACTTCCTTTGACCACATATACATCAAATTTTTAGTAGTTATGAGGGTTATAAAATGACGAAAATAACCTTCTAAATTTCTTAAGGCAAGGCCAAAGGTTGAGGGGTAAAATGGTCATTTGGCACTGTTTGTTCGAAATTTCATTTCTCCAATATAAACCAACCTCGATGAGGCGATGTTCATTTCAATTCAAATGTTGGAATTCCTCAATGTCCAATACCCAATTATCGAGGTCCAATTTCTTGTGAAACTCTCGTCGACTGTAATTCCAATTTATCTCAAACTAACAGGCAACTCTTACAGGCGCTACGCGTATCGACCTCGAGGTTTCTTAAGCCGTGGCAACTTTAGTTGTCATGTAATTGTGAGGATTTATTGTCACGCCCCACACCCCAGGCATGGCCACGCGACTCGCTACAAGCGTACTCTCGAGTCCTAGGAATTGCATAACGAGAGATGCAAATGATTGATAACATGCGGAAGCAATGACATACAAAACTCCACCATACAATAACAAAGAGAACTTGGGTAACGAGAACTTCACATAAAAATGTACATATAAGCATCCCATGGGTTCGTACAAAAGTGCAGGTGATCCAGTCCTGCAAATGGCCTGGGCAATGGGACTAAATTAAAAGATAGTAAAAACAAGTCCCCAAAAGAAACAGACCGACAAGGTCGTCAAAAACAGCCAAGTAAAAGCAAGAAACCCCTAGGTCGAACCACTGGAATCGTCAGTCTCTTCGGCATCCTCGGTAGGCTCGTAGTCTGAAAAGGTTTCGAAACGTACATCCATGGTATCCTCTATCATATTGTCCTCTCATTCGCCTTCTGAGGCATCGATCTCAATCACTTCAACTGTGTCTTCCAGAGTTGGGGTTCTCATGGGAATATTTCTTGAACCAGCTACAGATCCCTCGACCTCTACAGAATCCTGAGTGGGATGACACCAACTGGAAATAACCCTACAGGGTGCCTTAGTGGACTTCAATGGTCTAGTAGTAACATCGCCTACCCTACGAAATTAGGCCTCAAACTTATGAGACTTCCAGTCCTTTTCACCCTCATCGACCCAAACTACTGTACACTTTCTAACGTACACCGTTCCTCGTCCGTTCAGGAACTCGTCAAAATACGCAGTCATCTCTTTCGGGTCGCCTAGTCTGGTTGGCAGCATCTTTACGGTTTAGGATTTGGAAATGGGGTCCCGCAACAAGGTGAGATTCACATCTCAGTAAGATAAGTCTCAACCCTAAGTCAGGTTGACCATACACCTAGATGAATGCAAACAATGAATAAGAATATGCACTCAGCAATATGATGCACTCAGCAATATGATGCACTCATCAGTCAATATGCCACAGAGATGCAAGCGTTCGTCAATCAAACAATATTTACATCATATCATGTCAATCAAGTCAGGCATGACGATATTAAATCAAGCCACAGATTCCGCCCTTCCAACTTACTTGTGGTTCTTGTTCGCTTTTAAAACGCCTCAGGCTCGGTTCGTGTAGATACGCCTCAGACCATCAGATTGTTAAACCCGCGTAAACGCATCAGGTTTCCAAATACCATTCTAGGCCTGTGTCGACACATATCAAATTTCGCCCTGCGTCTCAATGCATTAGGACATTGGTCATTTCCACCCTGCGTCTCAACGCATCAGGTACAATTCAACACAATCTCACGTCTCAACACCTCAAGGTATAATTCAGCACAATCCCGCGTTTCAACGCCTCAGGGTATCATAAATCCTCATGCATGCCAGATATCATTTCAAATCAAACATCATGATCAAGCACAAGCTCACGCATTGAACTAGATATGTATGGCATGCAAGTCAATCAATTCTATCACCCACACAAGGCAATCAATTCATGGCATGTATTAAGCAAGTGTTCGAGCAATCATCTATCCACCATGACAAACTATGCCATAACTCACGAAATCTAACTTAATCCGCACCCAAATCACCCAGTTGAGTCCAATCCCCCAGCCAAGGTTTATGAACTTCTTACCTTAGGCTTAAATCAACAAGATTCCTCTTTATATCACATCAACAATTCGGCTCCAAGAGATTCAAAATAGGGCAGCTTTGTACCTAAGGGGATTCCATCCGTTTCGTCAATATTTCTTCGTCTTATCATCGAACCATCATGTATAAATCTTAATAACACATCCATCGACATTCTAGTACATCCCAACAATGAAATTTGAGCTCAATTGAATCCCAAACATCCCCCATGATCTTGGCAAGAACAGAATCGAATAGGGCATTTTTCGGTTCTGTTTAGTTCCCAACTAATCAGCCCATAAACCATCCTAAATCCTCAATTTATCCACAAAACTGCTTACTAACATGTAATTCTAGGAGTTAGGAAGCCTCACCAAAAATTTTGTGGCAAGACGACATCGAAAAGTCCAAGATCAACGCCGGTTCCTCCAAGCCTACCGTCGGTCAGATTCTGTCCATCAAAAGAATCTGACCATCAAAAGCGACACCATTTCATCATCAAATCTCCATCAAATTCAGCCCAAATTTTTACCACAACTCGGTATATATGTACCTTAGATGTCCACAAAATTTGGCCGAAAATTTGAGATGATTCGAGGTCCTACGGAGTTCAAATAGCAGTTTACCTCCAGTTGCGACGGTTTCTATCGACTCTCGGGAGAATGGCTAGCCGGAGCTCCTCAGTGGGTCAAATACCGAGCTACCACTTGGAGGTGGTCGGCAAGAGGCTGAAGAAGATGCTGGTAGTTGGCTTGATGGCTGGAAGTCGTCGAAAGTGGCGGTTGGAAGTGGCGAAGCCGGCGGTAGTGGCTGGTCGTGCAGGGAGGCTTCGGTTGAATATGGAGAACAAAGAAGAAGATGAAGAAGAAGGCTAGTGATGGGGTGTTCGGCATAATGAGGGAGTGAGAGAGAGCTATACACCAAATTGAGAGTCAACCCAAGTGGAATGGTAGGTTAAAAGTATTTAATAAATGCTCATCCACCATCCATTGACACTTGTTCATATGTCAATCAATATTTCATCCAATGGCCCTCATTTTCTCTAATTTTTGCCAGCCTAGAGGTTGTTCAATGACCAAAATGCCCTTATCCATTTATTAAGGCAATGTCAAGACTTGAGGAGCAAAATGGTAATTTTACCCTCGGCGTTCGGAATGTCGTTTTTTTTTCTAATTCAAATTTCCTTCGATGAGGCGACGTCCAATCCAATTATAATATTGGAATCCTTAATTCTCTATTTTCTAATTTCGAGACTCTTCTCTGAATCATTTCTCTATCAGATGTGAATTCAGTCTATCCTGAACTGTTCGGCAGCTTTTGCAGACGTTACGCGTATCAACTCTATGATTCATATCACACTTAGGGCTTGCTAGTTCATGGCGACTTTGGTTGTCACGTAATTGCGAGGGTCTATTACTAGCTCCAACGGTCTCGATCGTCATCGTTCAATTTAGAAAAATTTTGCAAATTATACATTGGTTAAGCGGCATCACCCGCGCTCCAATCATACAACGCTAGCAATGCTTTCCTTAATCATTCTTAGATCGGCCTCTTATGACTCTAAATGTCCCCTCGACAATCTTTATGGTCAAAGTGTCATTTCCTATTTGAGTTCCCTAGGTCCACGTACCTTGTCTCACGTTAGCCTTTCCCTTTTGGTCAATTAACTCGAGATTGATCAGATTCGAGTGAGATACGACTGAAAGACATTGTTTGATATATTCTCATTAATAAGTCTTGAAATGATAGGAAAAATCAGAATGTCACATTTATCGCTAGCTCCTGCGATCCTGATCATCGGAATCCGATTTAGTAAATTCTCACAAATTACACATTGGCTAAATGGAATCACCCGCGTCCCAACGTATAATGTTAGCAAGACATTCCATGATCGTTCTTAGATCGATCTCTACTGGCCTAAAATATTCTATTGACATCCTTATGGTCAAAGTGCCATTTCTCATTCAATTTCCCTTGGTCCACGTACCCAACTCGGTGTCAGTTTTCCTTTTTTGGTTAGTTAACTCAAGAGTGGCCAACTCTGAGCGAGTTACAACTGAAACACATCGATCGATATCCTTCCATTCAATAGTCTCGAGAGGGTCGGAATTCGAAATGTCACAAAGAAACTACTCCATATACAAATAAAATCAAGATGACTTTAGAAGGAAAAATAATACACTTCTCGTATCTATAAAATGGACCTCAACTCGTTTCAATGGTCAAATACTAATGGTTTAATTTCTTCATCCACCAAATAATATAAAATCTCCGAGGTCACCCAATGTCTTAAATACAATTAATCAACTACTTCCTCGAATGCCAATCCTTGACAAGTTCGGGCTTCCTTCGCCTAGGACCTGAAAAAGTAAATCCCCAACAGGGTAAGATATATATATATATATATATCTCAGCAAGTGAAACCTAAACCTAGACCCGAACACAAGTCCCCTTCGACCACACACAAATGCTACCATATGCAAGCATTCAACAATTCAATTTCACAAGGCATTAATCGGTCTGACATATCAACAAGTCAGGCAAGAATAAGAATCACAGCCAACCATGTTCAACCTCAGGGGTTTAAGCTCAAAGCACGTCGCATGTAAACACCTACACTTGACTTCTAGAGTTATCATAATCATTCATCGCCTAGGCTTTTAGCCGCGATGTACTTCTCTAGGTACTCTGGCCAATTGATATTACTGAGGCCACAGGCCAATCAATATTATTAGGTCTTACAACCAATTGGTACCACCGGGGCCACAGGCTAATCGATACCTCTAGGGCTCACAATAAATTAATATTACTGGGGCTCACAGCCAATCGATACCACTAGGGCCACAGGTCAATTGATATCTCTAGGGCACTAAGCCAATTGATATCGCTGGGGCCACAGACTAATCAATATCATCAAGGCTCCAAGCCAATGCGATCTCTAGGGCTACAAGTCAACGATCGCTAGGGCACTATAGCCCATTCATATAACATCAACACTATAGCCATTTATATGTCATAGGCATTATAGCCATCTATATAGCATAAACATTATAACAAATTCAATAACAGGGCATCATAGCCAATCCATATGAACCTGGGGTTCAAAAGCTGAATTATATCCCAAGGGCTCAATAGCCACTTACATCACAAGATTCTCTAGCTACGATGTATACCTCAAGGGCTCGAAAGCCTTTTCTTTTCACAGGACACTATAGCCGCTGCTTTCATATATGGCACCTTAGCTATTTCCTTATCATTGGGGCTCTCTAGCTATTTTAAATCTCAATTACCAATCATAATATGATTGTCATACAATTGCATCAAGCAATTTAAGCCACAAGCTTCACCAATCAATCAATTCATCCAATCAATTCATCCAATCAATCTATCTAGTAATATCCTAACATTCGGGTAAGGATTTAGGAAACACTTACCTTTCGATCAGGCTAGGAAATTCAATCCAAACGACCCTCCTAGGTCAGCAAGCTTACAGCCAAATGACGTTTCTATAGAAATTTCCTCGTATTCATGTCATAATTCAGTCATCATTCAATTTCACCGCACCGATACCTCAATATCCAATCAATTAACCTTCTATCATGCCCTAATGATGAATTAATAACGTGGTGACACCTCCCATAGCTCGCAGGGTGTTCGGTTTACTCAAACCAAAACAAGGCAGAGTCGGTTCTGCCCTCTATCCTCTTACTCGGTCCAATACTCCTCTCTAAACTTTGATTTATCACGAAATAAACTTGTTAACATGTCATACCACGTCTATAAGAGGTTTACCAAGAGTTTTGGAGCAAGTTGATGCCTCGAAGGGTTGCGAACAGCCTCGGTTTCACTCGGTCCACTAACGGTTAGAAACTGTCCATGCAAGATCAAGTAGTTTCATCCATTAAAACCCATCTCACCTCCCACAAATCCTCAATCTCAGCTTTCCAAACTCTTATACTATGAATTGAGAGTGGCTCACCAACAATTTGGAGTCATTTGAAGTCCAAAAGCCCCCAAAAAAGGATTCTCTCCAAAATCGGGTCAGATTTTGACCTTTGCCCACTCAAATAGACCTACGGGACAAATGACTTGGTCAAATTAAGCACATAATACCTTGTTGGAACGGCAAGATGATAATATTTTAGATCGCGATGGTTTTACCTCAATTCGAGGTCGATGAAAAAGTTATGGTCGGAAAAGTGAAGCAATTTTTGTCTATTTGCGAGAAAACTGCTCGACCGAGAGAGAAAAAGAAGAAAATGTAGAGGAAAAGAGAGAGGGAGAGGGTTGCACGGCTGAAGATGGGTGATATGAAGCTCCCCTCAAATAATTGAGGGTTTAATTTTGGACAAAATTGATTTAATGGGTAACTAATGCTTCACCTCTCCTTGGTTTAAACTTGGCAAGCTTCTAGAAGGTCTTTGGTCCACCATTGGCTTCCTTTGACCAATCCTTCCTCCATTTTCGACAGCATATAGATGGGGTTAAATGACCAAATTGACCTCCAGTGGTTCTTTAGGCAAAGCCATAGATCGAAGGGCAAAATGGTCATTTTGCACTTTCTATCTGAAACTTCACTTTTCTAATATAAATCACCCTCGATGAGGTGACGTCACATTCAATTCAAATATTGGAATTCCTCAATGTCCAATACACAAATCTCGAGGTCCAATTTCATGTCGAACTCTTGTCGATTGTAATTTCAATTTATCTCAAATTGACAGGCGACTCTTGCAAGCATTACGCGTATCGACCTTGAGATTTTCTCAAGCCGTGGAGACTTTGATTGTCATGTAATTGCGAGAGTTTATCGCTAGCTCCTACGATCTTGATCATCGAAATTCGATTTAGGAAATTCTCACAGTGGTTAAGTAGAATCACCCGCGTCCCAACGTATATCGCTAGCAAGACATTCCATGATCGTTCCTAGATTTTTCTCTACTGGCCTAAAATATTACCTCGAAAATTCTTATGGTCAAAGTGCCATTTCTCATTCAAATTCCCTAGGTCCACGTATCCGACTCCACATTAGTCTTTCCTTTTTGATCAAATAACTCAAGAATGACCAACTCCGAGTGAGTTATAACTGAAATACATCGATCGATATCCTTCCATTCAATAGCCTCGAGAGGATCGAAATTTGAATGTTACAATTTCTACTTGGACTCGAAAACTCTCGGCGTTCCCCAAGAGGTGTCACACCGAATAAGAGTCAAGTTTGACATTTTCTCTTGTTTGCATGATTGCCTCATTAACTAAAGGTTCACCACCCTCGTTTATCAAATATTGTTGTCTAAATTACATCTCGGGTGCCTTTCTCTCTCTTATGGCCCACTCATGCCTTTCAGACACCTTAATTAAATGCGTGAAGGTCTGGCACCTAGAAGTGCTCAACTCATCAAAATAGTCATATGACAATGCTTTCAGATGTAGAGAAAAACCCTTGATGATTTTGAAGTTGATAAAACAATCCATCTAGTCTTAAGTTTTGGGATAATGCTGTGAAATACTTGTTTTGCATATTGTCCTTTAGTGCAGGGATGCACAAAATTGAATCTGTCAAAAAGGATAGCTTAGATGCGACTTTTGAGAAACTCAAATACTGTGTGGAGCTCAAACGTTGAGCGACGATAGCTCAAACGTTGAAATGATGTTCAAACTCTGAGAGAAGTATTTACGTGCAGTAGCAAGAACTTCAAGAGAAATTCAAAATGATCTTAATTGATACATTACAACGGACACATTCGAGATGGATTGTTAACGGACACATTTGAGATGGATTGTTCTTGAAGATTCTCAAGGATAGAGATCAATCAACAATGCGTCACTTGACCTAGGATGATCAGTCCTTAATCAATGCATTGTTGGCACGGGGTTCTAGTACAAATCATCTTTCATTAGACTCATGATTGGCTCTATTGTCGACTAATGGTAGCTTACAAATCACGCCACAGATTAATCCTTGGTTAACCTTAGGGTGATCCCATGGTCGATTTATAGCTGAACAAGATCAACCCAAATCGATTCATGTTTGAGTCGAGGTCGTCACCCCGATCCATAGCACAATTGACCGGTAAGCCAAGCCATGATTCAAATCGAAGGCGATGTTCAATATTTCGGTGGCCTTCCTCGACACTTCACCATCATTCATGAATAGTCCAGGTCTTAAACTCGGATTGATTCTAGGTTTGAAACATCCAACTCCCACCAAATTAAATCTTTTCTTTTTATCAAATCTTAATATCGTTACCTCGAACTCTTGTGGTCATTACTAGATCTGATTCTGTGGCCTTGCCAATTCTTTCGCAGCGCACTTTGATCACTTGTCTTTTTTTTTTTTTGCCAATTGCAGACCTCATGATCTTAATCTTATATAGGGTCAGCACCATTCCAAACAAATTACAAGACAACCTGACGAACCGTAATGTATCATCCATCCACAACTTGTCGTTGCCTCCTTTCCTCGTATGTCCTTACAGACAATGGTTCTATAATTTCGACCTTCGCAGACGCCAACCAGTTATAAGGCAAGTAGAGACAACTTCCATTGAAATTAGCGCCTAGAAGTCCACAGTTCAAGGTATTTATCTCCATAGTGTAATCGTCTTATAAACAACCTGACAATGCTTATGTATGGTCAGCGATCTACTATTAAACACTTCACCCCTAGTCTCTAATATTATAACGAATGACTTAATTGGACCTCACGGAGTTATGTCCTTTGGAACCTTCTCTAAATAACTATCTGGCCAAGCCATCTTTGTATGCCAAACATAACTTTTTATCAATCAACTTTGCAAATACCTCATGTTATAAACACTACCCTTATCCTTAGAGATTATCCTTCGTACAATCCCGATAAAAATGCTTAACTCATTGGCCTTCTTAAAGGCGTCGCCCTTAATCATGCCACGAGAGAAAATCCGTAGCCCTTTCTTGGCAATCAACATCTTCCATTTCTCAAGCCATGCTTAGGTAATGATAATTGATGGCTCTTTACCAATCTCATGGCATGTATCGAAATCTCGAGATGTCTTCACCATACTTGCTTCCTCAATCAAAATTTTTCGACAAATCGCTAACTTAAAACTCGCTAACATGCGGCACATATTCAAACTTAGGACTCAAGATTAGCAATCGTCATTATATCCCAATTCGCAATTGATAAGCACCAATCTCTGATAATCCAAGGCTGATCTTTGCCTTCCAAATTATTTCGTCTAATCCATCCATTGGTGACTAAGTCACATTCTAAAACTCGATTGATAACCATCTAGATCACAATCATGACTTCCAGCTGATACTCCGTCCATAAGAAGATCATTCAAATCAAGCACCAACGGAAGTTGATAACCAAACTACCAAGGCACCACATAAGTTCAAACTTACCTAGTCCATAAAAGTGCTAGCCTGAAACAAGCTCCCACATAAGGATAAGGAGTCATCCTATATTTTCCCAAAAAGTTGATGTTTCTCCTTGAGATTGCTCGTCAACTTTCTAACAATATCCCTTAAGCAGAATAGAATATTCTCTTCCTATCAAAATTTAAAACGACTCACAAAATAACAAAGATAGACATTGCCTTGCCAAAAAAAGTTTTTATTATAATTTCACAATATTTACAAGATATTCATAATGAACTCCTACGGAGATTGACCCCGCAACTTCCAATTCGGAACACTTCACTTCATTAACTCGGATACAATTCGGATAATACGCTGGCAGTGGTCACAGGTTGTCCTAATTTATTTTTAATGGTTCTTTTATACTACCATTGAATAGAACCAAGTGTCTTTAACTTCCTCAATACTATGGTGTTGCCATAGACCCTTAACCTACAAAATCACCTTATTCCTTAAAACTTCAGTGATTCAAGCTTAAATATCACTTTACCAATTTAAGCATCAGTGGTCTACTATTCCCACATTTATCTAACAAATCTCTATGGAAAATTTACAACATCCTCAAGGTCCCCTCTACTCTAGGATCCTCCTAAACTAACCTCTCTTGAAAAACTATCTCGTTATGGTTACTTATTATAGCAGGCATTTTACGGAGTCCTGCTTACTCCATAGCGACATGTAATAAAAGTTTCAGGCGTATAGCCTTAAATTTCAAGCAACAACCACATGCACAAATTTAGATCCTACTAATTATCCCAAATTCCATCGCTCCTTATCATTCCAGGCCATGACCAAGTGAATCAGGTTGACCTTGCTTTGATATAAAATCGAATGTCACGCTCTAAACCTCGGGTATGTAGCATCTAGGTTAAACCGTCCATCGGGTCATAAAGGATAGCATCCCATGCTTCTTATCGACCCACGATAATTTAATTTAATATGCAAGCGGAAACGTTTAATACTCCCAGACAACAATGTAATATAGGGATAGAAAAGTAGGACACATATCAAATCGAGAATCATCATTTCATTTACAGTCATGTCTAATCTCTATAGAGGTATTATACCATTCGGTCTCATACTTCGAAGCAGGATAGGGTTTTCATCACATCTACTCCAAACATTCCCTACTTCAACTCTCAGATAACCAAGAGCTCCAGACCTAAAAAATGTTCCTACAAAGGGGTGAGATATAATCTCAATGAGTCAACGCCTAAACCTTGGCTCGGGCGTTGATTCGTCTAGAATAGTCTACCATGCAATCACTAGGCATCAAGCAAATATAGTAATCACAAGCAACTTACCCGTTTCCTCTACTACACGTAGTGCAAGGTGAGTACAATACAAAGTCGTGTCATTCCAGACAACCATCAAAGTATGCCAGTAGCCATAACGCATCCAAGCATTATATCTCAATCACAGGCAACTTACTAGCTAGAATGTCACACAAAATGCAACATGAACATAGCATACCAATCATATCAATCCGACTTGACCAGCAAGTCATTCAATCTTTCACGATGCATCACATCATCGTTCAGACCCACTAAACATATTCATCAAAGTACCACGCATACAATGCCATGAGAACTCGATCACCGTTGAATATGAGCTTCCATCTTCCTACTCAATTCGTCCCATACCAAACTTTGTAGTCGAGATGCGCTCATACCAACCCTTGAACGAGTCATATTGCATCCAATCCATTTTTTTAATCGATGATCCATGACAGTTGTCAAATACCCCATGTCAATGGCACCCAGGTAATGTAATGCAATGTATCCCAAGCTTAATGGCACCTAGGTAACATCCCTGTAAAATAGGCTCCATCCCATATCCTATTAGCGACGGCATCTACAAGTTGAATACCATGCATGTGGCGCCCAAATAACAATAAGTAGGTTTCCCAAGAGCGGTCTGATCCATCACAAGCTACAATCGACTTCCGATAGTCTAGCCATGCCCATACTAGCTTCGTACCGTACCATTGAAAGTCGGGGGTCTAACAAGTCGTGTGGTTATTCCCTAGTACTGTTGGTACCCCAGGTACAACGAACATGTTAGGTGTCACATCATCGATCCATCATATGACCATGCAACTCATTCAGCAATCATTCGTTCTTATCTTTGTTTATAGCCAAACAGTTATGCTTAAGACTTGGCCTACAACCAATGTCGTGCCAAATGTGTCATATGAAGCATGCGACGTGATAAACATATATCATACTAGCTACTATTTATGTCAAGCAGCCACAACACCAATAATCTATGAATCGGCACTCTATTGATTATCAATCAATCTAGTCTCGTTGTCACATAAACGTAGCAGCGGGCAGGTATCATAGTTAAGCATTTCAATATCTTACCATAACACATCAGAAGTAGTCACTACATTCACAACTACTTTGGGATCAACCATCAGGTATCAATTCATCGAAATCGACTAACCTTTCCAATTGAGGCCATTTAACCTATTTCAAAAGCTAACCTTAACAGACCCTAATCAGTCTACCTAAACACCTAAGAATGCTAAGTAAAACCATTCTAAACGCAATCAGCGACCTACCCAAAGATTAGTTGTGTCACGCCCCGTGCCTCGAGCACAAGTACGCGACTCCCTGCAAGCAAACCACATAATCTCTCGCGGTCCCAAAATCCACAATCTAAGCTAAGAGATATAACAAATATATCAAGCATGCGGAAGCGGTAATAAAGCAACTCCTCCGTACAAATATAAATTAAGTGGGACCTGGATAGCATAGAAGTTGTCGTACATAATAACCGACTGTTCATACAAGTACCAAAAAAATTCGATAAGCAAGGAGGGTGACGGGGTGAGCATACAAAATGGACCATCATCAAAATCCGACAGGAACAGGGTTCGGGTCGTCACCAAAGATCAAGCTACAACTAGAGTCTCCTAGGATGAGCTGCTGGAGTCCTTAGTGTCCTCAGCGTCCTCCGTCGGCTCTTATTCTAAGAACATCTCGAAGCGAACCTTAATAGTATCCTCCATGGTCTCCTCATGCGACGGCTTTGCGAGATCCTCCTCGGTCGACTCCAAGACAATGACCTCCTCCTCCTCAGTAAACTCCAGCGTTGGGGTCCTCTCCGGCCCGTTCCTAGAACCGACTACCGATCCCTTGGCCTGGTCCTAGTCTTTACCGGGGTGGCACCAATCATGGATCACTTCGTGGGGCACCTCATGGGGCTTTGGCGGTCTAGTCGACACGTCCCCAACTTTCCTAAACCATGCCTCATACCTATGAGGCTTCCAGTCTGTACTACCCTCGTCAACCCACACCACTATACACTTTCTCACGTATATAGTCCCCTAACCGTCAGGGAACTTATCAAAATACGCAGTCATCTCCTTAGGGTCTCCAAAACGAATAGGCCACATAGTCAAGGCCTAGGATCTATAAAATAAAAGTCCACAAAGGTGTGAGATACACATCTCAGTAAAAGAGTCCTAACCTTAGGTCAGGCCGACCGTCCACTCAGGTAGTCATCTACCCTAAAATTTCAAATTATAAACACACAGTCACATACAAATAAAGAAGACGACATACAGATGACATGTATGCAGCTATGACATCATCTAACATTCAGATGATCATGCACGTCTCGTCCTACCACTTCACCACAACCATCTCTTCCTGCCTACCTCGTTCTCATGCTCGCGATTAGATCGCATCAGGCCTTCCTCATGCCCGCGATTAGATCGCAAGGCTTTTCTTTTCTCATGCCCGCGATTAAATCGCATCAGGCTTTTCTCCACCCCGCGTCTCATACGCCTTAGGGTCTTACCTTGTCTCCACCATGCCACAACCATAATTCATGCACACAAGGTCAAGCGCATCTCGTGCATAAACATCTCATGCATAAACAAGTCATCCATGGCATGCGAAACAAGTCAATATACATACAAATGTGACCAATTACTCAAGAGATATGCATATGCAATTATTCGAATCATTTATACTCTCTTGACATTCACAAAGACTAATCACACTAAGCTCCTCAAGAAATCATCTCAATCTCGTCCGACTCACCCAATCGAGTCCAATCTTCCTATCCTAAGTTTAGGATTCCCTTACCTTGAATTTGATATCACAAATTTTCTCTTCTTGAACCCCACAATTTTCGGCTTCAAGGGTCCAAGGTCAAACTTGCCGCGCAACTTAGGAATTTCAACCAATTCGTCAATTTCCTTTGTCCAATTCCTCAATCCATGAACCACAAACCTCCATAACATAATCCTCATCATCTTAGCATGCCTCAATCACCAATTTGAGGCTCAAAACCAACCATTATCAACCCCCACAGATTCGATTTGCACAGAACCGAACCGGGCTATGTTCGATTCTATGTAAATCGAGTATATCCAGCCCCTAAGTCTCCACCAAATCCATCATTTAAGCACTATCCTACCTCTTAACATGTCTATCCTAAGGGTCTCACCGTGAGTTTGAAGTTGTGTCGTCGCCGGAATCCCGTCGAAATCGCCGGTTCCTCAAGGTCAGTAAATCAACAGATTCTGTCCTGCATTCACAAGACCCATTTGGGGTAAAAAATTCAACAAATCATTCTCAACTTTTTACCATAGATAGATATACATGTCCCCTAGACCTCCACAAAATGTGACCTCAAGATTCCAACATTTCGGCCTCCTAAGGGGTCAGAAACATCACCTACCTCAGATTAGATCAGTTTTCGTCGACTCCCGAGAAAAAGCTTGGCCGGAGCTCCTCGGTGGTCCAAATGGCTTGCTTCCAATTCAAGGAGGTCGGTAGAAGGTGGGGCTAAGTCAGGTGATCAGCCGGTATCCAGGCGGTGGCCGGAGGGCGGCGTCGATGGCGACGAACGAGAGCAGTAGGGCTGGTCGTCGGCAAGCAGAATAGGGGGAAGAAGAAGGAGTGTTCGGGAGCTATGGGGGGTGTTATGGCTGGCCAATGAGCGAGGAGAGAGAGTAAAAATTGCTGCCCAAGTCAATGGTTGAATGGTAGGTAGTGAATAGTAGACTTGACCACTCTTTAGTCCATCTTTTGACACTTGTCCAAGTGTCATTCCAACTTGATCCAATGGCCACCATTCATTCACCTTTTTCGAAAGCCTTGGGGGAGGGGTAAAGACCAAAATGCCATTCTTTATTTGCATGGGTAAGGTTTAAGCTTGAGGGGCAAAATGGTAATTTTACCCCCAATATCCAAAACGTCGTTTTTCTCGTTCCAATTATCTTCGATAGGGCAACAACTAATCCTAATATAACGTTGGAATTCTTAATTCTCCATTTTCAATTTTCAAGACTCGTTTCTGATGGTTTTCTCTATCAGACGTAATTTGTCACGCCTCGAACCCGTCGAGCATGGGAGCATCCCTACAAGCAAGCAACACATCTCTCGTGGTCCCAAGATCTACAAACAAGTCGAGAGATAATATATATATACATTAAGCATGCGGAAGCGGTACTCAAATAAATCCCCGTACAAAATATAAGTTAAGTGGGACCTGGAGAGCATCAGTACTGTCATACATGATAACCATCTATTCATACAGCTAAGGAATTACTAAAATCCACCAACAAATTGAGCAACGGGGTAGTACACAAAAGAGACCCTCACAACATCCAAAAGAAACAGAGTCGAGTCGCCTCCAAAAGCTTAAGCCAACGAACTGGAATCCTAAGATGAGCTATTGGAATCCTCGGCATACTCCGTCGGCTCATACTTAGAGAAGGTCTCTGATGGAACCTCAATGGTATCCTCCACGGTCTCCTCATGGGACGGCTCTGCGAGATCCTTCTCAGTGGCCCCCAGGACAATGACCTCATCGTCCCCCACAGTGAAGTCCAGCGTCGGGGTCTTCTCCGGTCCGTTCCTAGAACCAATTACAGACCCCTTTGGCAGCTCCTGTTCCCCAGTGGTTTGGCACCAATCATGGATAACTCCCTAGGGTATCTCGTGGGGCTTTAGCGGCCCAATCGACTCATCTCCGATCTTCTTAAATCATGCCTCGAACCTATGAGGCTTCCAGTCCGGACTACCCTCGTCAACCCATACAACCGTACACTTCCTCACATAATTCCCTGACTATCCAGAAACTCATCAAAATATGCAGTCATCTCCTTGGGATCCCCAAAATGAATAGGACACATACCTAAGGCCTAAGATCTGTAAAAATAAGAGTCCCCGAGATACACATCTCAGTAAAAGAGTCCTAACCCTTAGTCAGGCTGATCGTCCACTCAAGTAGTCATCTATCCCGAAATTCCAAACCATAATCATACATGCACATACAAGTAAAGATAGTGACACACAGATGATGGGCATGCAACTGTGGCACCATGTCACACTCAGATGATCATGCACACCTCATCCTGCCTTTTCACCACAACCACCTCTTCCTCCTGCTTGCCTCATTCTCCAGCCCGCGATTAGTTCGCATCAGGCTCAATCTGCGTAAACGCATCAGACCGTCATTGGCAACCTGCGTAAACACATCAGGTTCCAATGAATCCCTAGGCCAATATCAACACTTCATATCTTCGTCCTGCGATTAGATCGCATCAGGACCGTGGCCATCTCAACCCCGCGATTAGATTACATCAGGGCGCCATACAACATCAACTCCACCCCGCGATTACATCGCATCAGGGTATCCATCTCCCGCCCCACATCTCATATGCCTCAAGGCCTCGCCATGTCATGTTCATGCCATGCTTCTCAATTCAATTCACAGATAAAACAACAGGCGCAACTCATGCACAATTAGAATACTCATGGCATGCAGGACAATCAATGACATTCGACATAGCATATGATTTAAACACAAGCAATTTCACACATAGACCTCCTATAACCACTTAGGATATATTAAGAGCTATCCCTTTGGAAGATTCTCATAAATCGATCAAATTAATCCTCGACTCACCCAATTGAGTTCAATCTTCCTATCCTAAGTTTAGGATTCCCTTATCTTGCATTTGATAACACAAATTTCTTCTTGCAAGTGCCTCAAAATCTCGGCCAAACAATCCAAAGGTTTGATTCACCGCGCAACCTGGAATATTCAACCAATTCATCAATTTCCTTGTCCAATTCTTCAATCCATGAATCACAAACCTCCACAACCTAACCCTAATCAACTTAGCATGTCTTAATCATCAATTTGAGTTTCATAATCCAACCATCATCATCCCAACAGCCTCGGCCTTGCACAGAACCGAACTGGTTCTTCTCTATTCTGTGCAAACCGAGCACAACTAGCCCTAAATCAACTCCAAATCCATCATTTAATCATCATCCTACCTCTTAACATGTCTATCTAAGGGTTTATGAGGCTCACCGTGAGTTTGAGGTTGAATGGTCATCAGAATCCCGTTGAAAGTCGCCAGATCTCCAAGGTCAGTTTTCAGGCAGTTTTTTGTCCAAGTTCACAAGATCGATTCGAGGTCAAAACTTATTCAAATCACTCCCAAATTTTTATCACAGATTCATACAGATGTCCTCTAGACCTCCATAAAATTTGACCTCAAAACCCAACATTTTGGCCTCCAAAAGGGTTTGAAACAGAACCTACCTCAGATTGAGCTCGATTCTGTCGGCTTCTGGGAAAACTCTTGGCCGAAGCTCCTCGGTGGTCCAAATGTTGTGCTTCCACTTCGAGGAGGTCAGAAAAACGTAGAGCTAGGTTGGTATGATCGGCCTGCGGCCAGGCAGTGGCCGAAATATGGCGTCGTGGGTAGCGAACATGAAGCTCAGGGGTGGTCGTCGGCGAGCAGAAGAGAGAAGATGGAGAGGAGAGGTTTCGGTGAGATTGAGGAGTGAAATGGATAGTCAAGTGAGGTTGAGGAGAGAGAGAAAAATGCTATATACCAAGCATGAGTCAATGGGTTGAATGGTAGGTATATAAAGTTGGACAAGACTAATCTTCATGCCATCTCTTGACACTTATCCCACTTGTCATTCAACTTGATCCAATGGCCGATATTTGTCCACTTTTTCGACTGCCTAGGGGGAGAGTTTAATGACCAATTTTCCCTTCTTCAAATGCATGGACAAGGCTTTAAGCTCGAGGTAAAACGGTAATTTCACCCCCGACGTCTAGGACGTCGTTTTTCTCGCTCCAATAATCTTCTATAGGGCGACGTCTAATCCGAATACAACTTTGGAATTCTTGATTCTCCATTTTTAATTTTCAAGACTCGTTTCTGATGATTTTCTCTATCAAATGTGGTTCTAGCTTATCTCGAACCGACGGGTGGCTTTTGCGGACTATACGCGTATCGACCTTGTGGTTCTCATCACATTTAGGGCTCGTCAATTCGTGGCAGTTTTGGTTATCATGTAATTGTGAGGGTCTATCACTAGTCCCTATAGTCTCGATTATCACTGTCCGATTTAGGAAAAATTTTGCAAATCATACATTGGTTAAACGACATCACCCGTGCTCCAATCGTATGTCACTCACAAGGCATTCCCTAATAGTTCTTGGATCAGCATTTTGTGGCTCTAAATTTTCTCGACAATCCTTATGGTCAGAGCATCATTTCTTATCCGAATTCCCTAGGTCCACGTACCATGTCTCACGTTAGCCTTTCCCTCTTGGTCAGTCTACTTGAATTGATCAGTTTCAAGCGAGATATGACTGAAATACATCTCTAAATTTATTTCTCATTAATGAGTCTGAAATTGACTGGAAATCAGAATGTCACAACTCTTCCCCCTTATAAAAATTTTATCCCCGAAATTTACATTACACTTAATTACTCAAATAAATTGGGGTGTCGTCGCCTCATCGTCTCTTCATTCTCCTAGGTGGCACCTTCAGTTCCATGGTGCTCCCATACTACCTCGACCAGTGGGATCTTATTCCTGAGGATTTATTCCTTCCGGTCCTCGATCCTTATCGGCCTCTCCATGTAAGACACTCGGTCATCCACTTCTATGGTCTCGTAGTCCAGCACATGTATCGAATCTGGTTCATACTTTCGCATCATCGACACATGGAAAATGTTATGCACCTGGAATAGATTAGGCGGCAGGGCAAGCCTTTAGGCTAACGTCCAATCCGCTCCAGTATCTCGAATGGGCCTACATACCTTAGGCTCAACTTCCCCTTCTTTCCGAATCGCGATAGTTCTCTCATCGGCGACACCTTGAGGAAGATGTGATTGCTCACTTGAAATTCCAAGGGCTTGCGCCGCTTATCTGCGTAGATCTTCTGACAACTCTGTGCCATCTTCAGTCTATCCCGGATTATTTTCACTACTTCCACCGATTGCCCTACCAATTTCGAGTCTATGATACTCCTTTCTCCAACTTCATCCCAACAAATCGAGGTTTTGTAGGCTCTTCCATAGAGTGCTTCAAATGGCGCCATCTAGATACTCTGCTGATAGCTATTATTATAAGCAAACTCTACCAAATGCAGTTAGTCTTCCCATCCACCTTTAAAATCAATGACGCACGCTCGTAGCATATCCTCAAGCGTCTGTATTGTCCTTTCCGACTATCCGTTCGTTTGTGGATGGTAGGCTGTACTAAACTGCAATCGAGTTCCCATGGCTTCTTGTAGACTTTTCTAAAAGGTTGCCGTGAACTTAGAACTCTATCCGAGGTGATCGTCACAGGCACTTCGTGCAGCCTCACTATCTGTCTCATGTACAGCTCTGCATACCTATCCATAGCGAAGTCCTTTTACACTGGGATGAAATGTGCAGACTTGGTCAATCTGTTCACGGCTATCCATATAGAGTCATGGCCTCGTTGGCTCCTTAGGAGTCCCCTCACAAAATCCATGGTTATATGCTCTCATTTCCACTCCAGAATCTCCAATGGCTGTAATAATCCTCCAGGCTTACAGTGTTGTGCTTTCACTTGCTGGCATGTCAAACACTTAGCCACATACCTTGCTACGTCCACTTTCATCCCGTTCCACCAATAGTGACGTCGCAAGTTCTGATATATTTTTGTACTTCTAGGGTGGATGCTATAATTGCTCATGTGAGCCTCTGATAAAACCCTTACCCTGACCTTTTCATCCTTTGGCACACACAATCGTCCTCGAAACTTCAGAATTCAGTACTCAAACATTTGAAATTCGGGTTTTCTCTTTGTTACGTCCATCTCCAAAATTTTTTTAATCTCTATGTCCATAGACTGTAGGGCCTTTATTTCTTCCTGGACCTCAGGTTCCACCCTTAACGTAGCTATCAAACTAGACAACTGATCGACTTCTAATCTGAACTCGGAGTCTCTCAAATCCTCTATCATCGACCAACTTCTCACCAACAGACATGCGATGCTTGATTTTCGACTCAGCACATCTGCTACTCTGTTTGCTTCCCTAGGGTGATATAGTATATCACAATCATAAGCCTTGAGCATCTCCATCCACCTACGTTGCCTCATGTTCAGCTCCTTCTGGGAAAACATATACTTTAAACTTTAGTGGTCGGTATAGATTTGAAACTTCTCGCCACATATGTAATGTCTCCAAATCTTCTGAGCAAATACAATCGCTGCTAACTCCAGGTCATGAGTTGGATAGTTCATCTCATGAGGCCTCAACAGTCTGGATGCATAGGCTACTACTCTGCTGTGTTGCATCAATACACAGCTTAATCCTTTCAGCGAAGCATCGCTGTATATCTCATAACCTCCTGATCCTGATGGAATTGTCAGTACTGGCGCGGTAGTCAGTATATGTTTGAGCTCTTGGAAACTCCTCTCACTTTTGTCAGTCCATTCAAACTTTGTTTCCTTCTTCGTCAACCGTAGCAATAGGGTGGCTATGGATGAGAATTTCTCCACAAAACGCATATAGTATTCTGCCAGTCCTAAGAAACTTCTGACTTTAGTGACCGTAGTAGGCCTAGGCCAATTGGTTACAGCTTCGACCTTCGCAGGATCCACTGCGATTCCTTCACTAGACACCACATGACCAAGAAATGCTACCCTGTTCAGCTAAAACTCACATTTACTCAACTTCGCGTATAGCGTATGCTCCCTCAGAGTCTGTAGTATAATCCTTAGGTGCTCCTCATGTTCTGCACCGTTCCTCGAGTAAATCAAGATATTGTCAATAAAGGCTATGACGAATCTGTCTAGAAACTCCTTAGATACTCGATGCATCAGGTCCATAATAGCAATCTTTGAAAATACTGCCGCTCCTTGCAACTGATCAAAGAGATCGTCAATCCTCGATAGTGGGTATTTGTTCTTCACCGTTACCTGGTTTAACTGCCGATAGTCAATGCATAAACACATAGACCCATCCTTCTTCCTTACAAACAACACCGGTGCTCCCCACGATGAAGCACTCGATCGGATAAATCCCTTATCCAGCAGCTCTTGCATCTGCACCTTCAACTCCTTTAGTTCTAATAAGGACATCCTGTAAGGTGCTTTCGAAATCGGCTCCGTTCCAAGGGCTAATTCAATCACAAATTCTATTTCCCGTTTCGGTCGTAACCCTGGCAACTCTTGGGGAAACACATCCGGAAATTCACGCACTGCCGGGATACTCTCTAACATTGGCTCTTCGGTAGTCGTGGCCATTACTGCCACTAAGTATGCCTGGCACCCTTCGGACATCAACTTGGTCACTTCCAGAGATAAGACTAAGGGAATCGAGATTCCTTCTCGACTTCCCACCAATTCAAAGCTAGGGCGGCCTCTCGGATAAAATCGGATTATCTTACTACCAAAGTCCACTACTGCCCCCTGCTTACCCAACCAATCCATTCCTATGATTACGTCAAAATCGTGCTAATACAGCTAAGTCAATACTCTCTTTACTCCCCCCAATCACAATCTCACAACCAGCACAGCCCATTGAAACCAATATATTATCCTTTAACGATGTGGCAACATGCAGAATTATGTTCAACGGGTTCAATTTCATTCCCACTAATTCAGCAAACTATGCAGACACGAATGAATGCGTGGCACTAGGGTCAAACAATGCATATGCAGCTTGGTTGCACAAGTAAATTGTACTTGTGACCATGCCTGGTGCTTCCTCCGCCTCTTTGCGGGCTACTGCATACACCCTTCCCTATGCCGGTGGTCGGTTCTATTCGATCTGGGGGTAGCAGTCGACGGCCCAACCTGCGATCTCTACCCTTGAGGTCGATTTGTCGAAGCTTGACTCGAGAACGTCTTCATCTGGTGGCCCAGCTGACCACATTTAAAATAAGCTTTTGTCCTCAGCGGGCATGGCCCATTTCATGCCTTCTGCCATAGAAGCGACACATCTAATTAGTGGGGTTTGGCGGCTTCACAATACTTTTCCGCATTGGTGGCACAAAATGTCTGTTGCCCGCCATCGGCCTCTCGCCCATCTGGCTGTTATCTTGGAATGACGTGAGCCGCGATCCAGTTGCGGCATTTCTCTCTTTCAAGTCTCGTTCAATCATCTAGCTCCGTTCGTATATCTGCTTATAGGTCCTCAGATTCAGAGCAATCATTTGACTACGGAGCTCAGGCCTCAAACCGTCCCTAAATCTTCTTGCTTTCTCCTGGGGATCCTCTACAGATCGAGGTGCATACCTAGACAGCCTCAAAAGTTCAGCCTTATGCTGGTCTATTGTCAGTTGGTTTTGGTGCAACTGTAGGAATTCCACCTGCTTCCTTTCCCTGGCCACCTCTGAGAAATATTTCTCATTGAAGGCCTTCTTAAAGGCTTTCCAATTCATGACCGTTCCTTTATGGAAGACGTCATTATTGGTGGCAGCCTACCAGTCATTCGCTATACCCTCCAACTGGTACATTGCTAGCAACACCTTCTCCTCGTCCGTGCACCTCAATACTCCAAAAGCTTTCTCCAGCTTTTAAATCCACCTAGGTGCTTACTCGGGATCTCTAGTCCCATCGAATTGAGTCGGCTTCAACTTTATAAACTTCTCCACCAGTTGGCCCATCTGTTTGGCCACGACGATTTCCTCTTGGGTGTTTACAGCTTTATTACTCTGGTTCGGTTCATCCTGACTTCCATTTCCACCATTTTTGCCATTATTGGCATTGACGGCTGCTATGGCAGCTCCTACTGCCTAGGTGATGGCAGTGTCCCGATCCTAAGCTTGCTTATCAATCATGTTGCCAATTCTTTCCAGCGCCCTCAACACGCCATCCATTCTTGGATCTTCAACGACAGGCGGCATCGAGCTAGAAGCTCCGCCTCTGGTTCTTCCAGACCTTCTGGATGGGTTGCTCATCTTTATCACTTTCTATTGAACCTAGTCCACCATAAGTTCAGCGAGGAGTTAGTAACTTATTCAATCATTCAAATCCAGAGCTACTAACTACCCTTTAACAGAAATAGTTACATTGCAACAGTACTTTCATATAATAACTTCCACAGACACTCCAACAAATAACTCATGGCCATTCCTCAGTTCTATTCACTTCAGTGATTCACTGAAACCAATCACTTTCATTCCTCAAACAAGCCAAGGTCCAGAAATGACCTTCAATCCTAAGTAGGGAACTTAATCCTTATGCATTTCTTCAACCCTGCCAAGATCAAACACCAACCCCTAAGTACTGGGTCAGACACTATACACCCCAAGCCCTATCTTACCAGTCTCCTAAGGTCTCGCTATTCGTCCTTGTCCCAACTTAATCCTCCTTATTACTCCAGTCCTCAACTAACTTTGGATCCAGCTGACCTTGCTCTGATACCAAGAAATACGGGGATGTCACGCTCCGAACCCGTCGAGTACGCGAACATCCCTGCAAACAAACAACACATCTCTCGTGGTCCCAAGATCCACAAACAAGTCAAGAGATAATATATATATATATATTAAGCATGCAGAAGCAGTACTCAAATAAATTCCCGTACAACATATAAGTTAAGTAGGACTTGGATAGCGTCGGTACTGTCATACATAATAACCATCTATTCATACAGATAAGGAATTACTAAAATTCACTAACAAACCGGACAATGGGGTAGTATACAAGAGAGTCCATCACAACATCCAAAAGAAATAGAGTCGGATCGTCTCCAAAAGCTTAAGCCAACGAACTGGAATCCTAAGATAAGCTACTGGAATCCTCGGTATCCTCGGCATCCTCCGTCGGCTCATACTCGGAGAAGGTCTCTGATGGAACCTCAATGGTATCCTCCATGGTCTCCTCATGGGACGGCTCCGTGAGATCCTCCTCGGTGGCCTTTAGGACAATGACCTCATCCTCCCCCACAGTGAAGTCCAGCGTCGGGGTCTTCTCCGGCCCCTTCCTAGAACCAACTATAGACCCCTCTAGTAGCTCCTGTTCCCCAACGGTCTGGCACTAATCAGGGATAACTCCCTTGGGTACCTTGTGGGCTTCAGCGGCCTAATCAACTCATCTCCGATCTTATTAAACCATGCCTCGAACCTATGAGGCTTCCAGTCTGGACTACTTTCGTCAACCCATACAACCGAACACTTCCTCACATAAATGTTCTCCTAACTATCCAAAAACTCATCAAAATATACAGTCATCTTCTTGGGATCCCCAAAACGAATAGGCCACATACCTAAGGGCTATGATCTGTAAAAATAAAGGTCACCAAAGGGGTGAGATACACATCTCAGTAAAAGAGTCCTAACCCTAAGCCAGGCTGATCGTCCACTCAGGTAGTCATCTTTCCCGAAATTCCAAACTCATAATCATACAGGCACATACAAGTAAAGATAGTGACACACAGATGATGGCATGTAACTATGACACCATGTCACACTCAGATGATCATGCACACCTCATCCTGCCATTTCACCACAGCTACCTCTTCCTGCCTACCTCATTCTCCAGCCAGCGATTAGATCGCATCAGGCTCGATCCGTGTAAATGCATCAGGCCGTCATTGGCAACCTGCGTAAACACATAAGGTTTCAATGAATCTCCAGGCCAATATCAACACTTCATATCTTCGTCCCGCGATTAGATCGCATCAGGACCTTGGCCATCTCAACCCTACGATTAGATCGCATCAAGGTGCCACACAACATCAACTCCACCCGCGATTACATCGCATCAGGGTATCCATCTCCTGCCCCGCGTTTCATACGCCTCAAGGCTTTGCCATGTCTTGTTCATGCCATGCTTCTCAATTCAATTCACAGATAAAACAACAGATGCAACTCATGTACAATTTGAATACTCATGGCATGCAGGACAATCAATGACATTCGACATAGCATATGAATTAAAAACCTCTATAACCGGTTCGATTCACCGTGCAACCAAGAATATTCAACCAATTCATCAACTTCCTTGTCCAATTCCTCAATCAATGAATCACAAACCTTCGTAACCTAACCCTCATTAACTTAGCATGTCTTAATCATCAATTTGAGTCTCATAATCCAACCATCATCAGTCCAACAGCCTCGGCCTTGCGCAGAACCGAACCGGTTCTTCTCGGTTCTGTGCAAACTAAGCATAACCAGCCCTAAATCAACTCCAAATCCATCATTTAATCATCATCCTATCTCTTAACATGTCTATCTAAGGGTTTGTTAGGCTCACCATGAGTTTGAGGTCGAATGGTCCCCGAAATCCCGTTGAAAGTCGCCGGATCTCCAATGTCAGTTTTTCGACAGTTTTTTGTCGAAGTTCACAAGACCAATTCTAGATCAAAACTTCTTGAAATCACTCCTAACTTTTTATCACAGATTCATACAGATGTCCTCTAGACCTCCATAAAATTTGACCTCAATACCCAACATTTTGGCCTCCAACAGGGTTAGAAATCGAACCTACCTCAGATTGAGCTTGATTTTGTCGGCTTTCAGGAAAACTCTTGGCCGAAGCTTCGCAATGGTCCAAATGCCGTGCTTCCATTTCGAAGAGGTCGGCAAGACGTAGAGCTAGGTTGGTATGGTCGGCCTGCGGGCAGGCGGTGGCTGAAGGATGGCGTCGTGGGCGACGAACATGAAGCTTAGGGGCGGTCGTCGGTGAGCAGAAGAGAGAAGATGGAGAGGAGAGGTTTCGGTGAGCTTGAGAAGTGAAATGGCCGGTCAAGTGAGGTTGAGGAGAGAGAGAAAAATGCTATATACCAAGCTTGAGTCAATGGGTTGAATGGTAGGTATATAAAGTTGGACAAGACTACTCTTTAAGCCATCTCTTGACACTTGTCCCACTTGTCATTCAACTTGATCTAATGGCCATTATTTGTCCACTTTTTCGACAGCCTAGGGGGAGGGTTTAATGACCAATTTGCCCTTCTTCAAATGCATGGACAAGGCTTTAAGCTCGTGGGGCAAAACGGTAATTTCAACCCCAATGTCCAGAACGTCATTTTTCTCTCTCTAATAATCTTCTATAGGGCGAAGGCCAATCCGAATACAACGTTGGAATTCTTGATTCTCCATTTTTAATTTTCAAGACTCATTTATGATGGTTTTCTCTATCAGACGTGGTTCCAGGCTATCTCAAACCGACGGGTGGCTTTTGCGGACTTTATGCGTATCGACCTTGTGATTCTCATAACATTTTGGGCTCGTCAATTCGTGGCGGCTTTGGTATTCATGTAATTGTGAGGGTCTATCACTAGTCTCTATGGTCTTGATCGTCACTATCCGATTTAGGAAAATTTTTGCAAATCATACGTTGGTTAAACGACATCACTCACGCTCCAATCGTATGACACTCGCAAGGCATTCCCTAATCGTTCTCGGATCGACCTTTTGTGGCTCTAAATTTTCCCTCGACAATCCTTATGGTCAGAGCGCTATTTCTTATCCGAATTTCCCAGGTCCACGTACCATGCCTCGCGTTAGCCTTTCCCTTTTAGTCAGTTTACTCGAATTGATCACTTTCGAGCAAGATATGATGAAATGCATCTCTAGATTCATTTCTCATTAATGAGTATGAAATTGATTGAAATCAAAATGTCACATGGTTCCAGCCTATCCCGAATCGACGATCGGCTTTTGCGGACATTATGCGTATTGACCCTGTGATTCATATCGCGTTTAGGGCTCGTCAATTCGTTGCGACTTTGGTTGTCATGTAATTGTGAGGGTCTATCACTAGTCCATATGGTCTCGATCGTCACTATCCGATTTAGGAAAATTCTGCAAATCATATGTTGGTTAAGCGGCATCACCCGCGCTCCAGTCGTATGACACTCGCAAGGCATTCTTTAATCGTTCTAAGATCGGCCTTTTTGTGATTCGAAATATCCCCTCGACAATCCTTATGGTCAAAGCGTCATTTCTTATTCGAGTTCCCTAGGTCCACGTACATTGTCTCGCGTTAGCCTTTCCCTTTTGGTCAGCCTATTTGAATTGATCAGATTCGAGCGGGATACGACTGAAATACATCTCCAGATTTACTTCTCATTAATGAGTCTGAAATTGACTGAAAATCAGAATGTCACAACTCTTCCCCCCTTACAAAAATTTTGTCCTCGAAATTTACATTACACTTAATTACTCAAATAAATGGGGGTGTTGTCGCCTCATCATCTCTTCGTTCTCCCACGTGGCATCTTCAGTTCCATGGTGCTCCCATACTACCTTGACTAGTGGGATCTTCTTATTCTTGAGGATTTGCTCCTTTCGGTCCTCGATCCTTATCGGCCTCTCTACGTAAGACACTCGGTCGTCCACTTCTATGGTCTCATAATCCAACACATGTGTCGGATCTGATTCATACTTTCGCAGCATCGACAGGTGGAATACATTATGCACCTGGGATAGATTAGGCGGCAGGGAAAGCCTATAGGCTAAGGTTCCAATCCGCTCTAGTATCTCAAATGGCCCTACAAACCATGGGCTCAGCTTCCCCTTTCTTCCAAAACTTGATAACCCTCTCATCCGTGACACCTTGAGGAAGACATGATCACCCACTTGAAATTCCAAAGGCTTGCGCTGTTTATCTGCGAAATTCTTCTGACGACTCTGTACCATTCTCAGTCTATCCCGGATTATTTTTACTGCTTCCACCGATTGCTCTACCAATTCTAGGCCTGTGATACTCCTTTCTCCGACCTCATCCCAGCAAATCGGGGTTCTGCAGGATCTTCCATAGAGTGCTTCGAATTGTGCCATCTGGGTACTCTGCTGGTAGCTATTATTATAAGTAAACTCTACCAAATGCAGCTGGTCTTCCCATCCACCTTTAAAATCAATGGCGCATGCACGCAACATGTCCTCAAGCGTCTATATCGTCCTTTTAGACTGCCCGTCCGTCTATGGATGGTAGACTGTGCTAAACTGCAGTCAGGTTGCCATAGCTTCTTGCAGACTCTTCCAAAAATTTGTCGTGAATTTGGGATCTCTATCAGAGGTGATCGTCACAGGCACTCCATGTAACCTCACGACTTGTCTCATGCACAACTCTGCATACATATCGATAACGAAGTCCTTTCGCACCAGGATGAAATGTGCGGACTTGGTCAATCTGTCCACGACTACCCATATAGAGTCGTGACCTCGCTAGCTCTTGGGGAGTCCCATCACAAAATCCATAGTCACATGCTCTCACTTCCATTCGGGTATCTCCAGTGGCTCTAATAGTCCTCCAAGCTTACAGTGTTGCGCTTTCACTTGCTGGCACGTCAAACACTTAGCCATATACCTTGCTACGTTTGCCTTCATCCCATTCCGCCAATAGTACTGTCGCAAGTTCTGATACATTTTCGTACTTCAAAGGTGGATGCTATAATTGCTCATGTGAGCCTCTGATAAAACCCTTTCCCTGAGTCCTTCATCATTTGGTACGCACAGTCATCCTCAAAACTTCAAGATTACATCCTTTGACAATTGAAATTCTGGTTTCCTCTTCGTCGCATCCATCTCGAGGATCTTCTGGATCGCTGGGTCCGTAGACTGTAAGATCTTTATTCTTTCCTGGACCTCAAGCTCCACCTTCAATGTAGCCATTAAGCTGGACAATTCGCAGACTTCTAGTCTGAACTCAAAATCTCTTAAGTCCTCGATCATCAACCATCCCTTTATTAGTAGACATGCGATGCTTGACTTTCGATTCAGCGCATCTGCTACTCTGTTGGCTTTCCCAAGGTGATATAGTATATCACAATCATAGTCCTTGAGCAGCTCCATCCACCTACGCTACCTCATATTCAGCTCTTTTTGGGAAAATAAGTACTTTAAGCTCTAGTGGTCGGTATAAATTTGAAACTTCTCACCACATAGGTAATGTCTCCAAATCTTCAGAGAAAATATAATCGTCGCTAACTCCAGATCATGAGTTGGGTAGTTCATTTCATATGGACTCAACTGTCTGGACGCATAGGCTACTACTCTGTCATGTTGCATCAACACACAGCCTAATCCTTTCAGCGAAGCGTCGCTGTATATCTCGCAACCTCTTGGTTGTGATGGAATTGCCAGTACTAGCACGGTTGTCAATCTATGCTTGAGCTCTTGGAATCTCCTCTCGCATTTGTCTGTCCATTCAAACCTTTTTTCCTTCTTCGTCAACCACATCAATAGGATATCTATGGATGAGAATTTCTCCACAAAACGCCTATAGTATCCTGCTAGTCCCAAGAAACTTCTGACTTCAGTGGTTGTAATAGGGCTAGGCCATTTGGTTGCAGCCTCGATCTTCGCAGGATACACGACGATTCCTTCACTCGATACCACATGGCCAAGAAATGCTACCCTACTCAGCCAAAACTCACATTTACTCAACTTCGCATAGAGCGAATGCTCCCTCAGAGTCTGCAGTATAATCCTTAGGTGCTCCTCATGTTCTGCATCACTCCTCGAGTAAATCAAGATATCGTCAATAAAGACTATGATGAATCTGTCTAGAAACTCCTTAAATACTCGATGCATCAGGTCCATAAAAGCAGCTGAAGCATTGGTCAATCCAAACGCATCACCGTAAACTCATAAGGACCGTACCTCGCCCTAAAGGCAGTCTTGGGTATGTCTTCCTTCTTGATCCTCAATTGGTGATACCCAGTCCTCAAGTCAATCTTCGAAAATACCGTCGCTCCTTGTAACTGATCAAAAAGGTCGTCAATCCTCGACAGTGGATATTTGGTCTTCACCATCACCTAGTTCAGCTGCCGATAGTCAATGCATAGGCGTAAAGACCTATCATTCTTCCTCACGAATAACACCGGTGAGCCCCACAGCGAAGCACTCAGTCGGATAAATCCCTTATCTAGCAGCTCTTGCATTTGCACTTTTAACTCCTTTAGTTCTGACAAGGACATCCTATAAGGCGCCTTCAAAATCGACATCGTCCTAGGGGCTATGTGACATTCTGATTTCCAGTCAATTTCAGACTCACTAATGAAAAGTAAATCTAGAGATGTATTTCAGTTGTATCCCGCTCAAATCTAATCAATTTGAGTAGGCTGACAAAAAGGGAAAGGCTAACGCAAGACAAGGTACGTGGACCTAAGGAACTCGAATAAGAAATGGCGTTTTGACAATAAGGATTGTCGAGGGGATATTTAGAACCACAAAAAGGCTGATCTAAGAACGATTAAGGAATGCCTTGCGAGTGTCATACGACTGGAGCGCAAGTGATACCGCTTAACCAACGTATGATTTGCAAAATTTTCCTAAATCGGACAGTGACTATCAAGACCATAGGGACTAGTGATAGACCCTCATAATTACATGACAACCAAAGTCACCATGAATTGACGAGCCCTAAACGTGATATGAATTACAAGGTTGATACGCGTAATGTCCGCAAAAGTCGTCCATTGGTTCGGGATAGGCTGGAACCACGTCCAATAGAAAAAATCATTAGAAACGAGTCTTGAAATTGAAAATGGAGAATCAAGAATTCCAACTTTATATTAGGATTAGCCGTCACCCCATCGAAGATTATTGGAACGAGAAAAATGATGTTTTGGACGTCGGGGGTAAAATTATCATTTTGCCCCTCAAGTTTAAGCCTTGCCCATGCAAATAAGGAAGGGAATTTTGGTCTTTATCCCTCCCCCAATGCTGTCGAAAAAGGTGAATGAATGGTGGCTATTGGATCAAGTTAGAATGACACTTGGACAAGTGTCAAGAGATGGACTAAAGAGTGGTCAAGTCTACTATTCACTGCCTACAATTCAACCATTGACTTGAGCGTTGTATATAGCAATTTCTACTCTCCCTCCTCACTCATTGAATGGCCATAACACCCCCCATAGCTCCCGAACACTCCTTCTTCTTCTTCTTTCTGCTGTTCTGCTCGCCGACGACCAGCCGTGCCACTCCCGTTCACCACTGTCAATGCCATCCTCCGGCCACTGCCTGGACACCGACCAACCATCTGAGCTTAGCCCCACCTCCCGTCGACCTCCTTGAACTAGAAGCAAGCCATTTGGACCACCGAGGAGCTCTGGCCAAGCTTTTTCCCTGGAGTCGACGAAAACTAATCCAATCTAAGGTAGGTGATGTTTCTTACCCTTAGGAGGCCGAAATGTTAGAATCTTGAGGTCAAATTTTATGGAGGTCTAGGGGACATGTACATCTATCTGTGGTAAAAATTTGAGAATGATTTGATGAAGTTTTGACCCCAAATGGGTCTTGTGAATGTTGGAAAAAATATGCCGATTAACTGACCTTGAGGAACCGACGACTTTCGACGGGATTCCGACGACGACACAACTTCAAACTCACAGTGAGACCTTTAGACCCTTAGATAGACATTTTAAGAGCTAGGATAGTGCTTAAATGATGGGTTTAGTGGAGACTTAGGGCTGGATATACTCAGTTTACACAGAACCGAACATAGCCCAGTTCGGTTCCGCGCAAATCGAATCTGTCGAGGCTAATGATGGTTGGTTTTGAGCCTCAAATTGGTGATTGAGACATGCTAAGATGATGAGAATTATGTTATGGAGGTTTGTGGTTCATAGATTGATGAATTGAACAAAGAAAATTGACGAATTGATTGAAATTCCTAGGTTGCGCGGCGAGTTCGGCCTTGGACCCTTGAAGCCTAAAATTGTGGGGCTCAAGAAGAGAAAATTTGTGATATCAATTTCAAGGTAAGGGAATCCTAAACTTAGGATAGGAAGATTGAACTCGATTGGGTGAGTCGGACGAGATTGAGATGATTTCTTGAGGAGCTTAGTGTGATTGGTCTTTGTGAATGCCAAGAGAGTATAAATTATTCGAATAATTGCATATGCATGTCTCTTGAGTAATTGGTCACATTTGTATGTGTATTGACTCGTTTCGCATGCCATGGATGACTTGTTTATGCATGAGATGTTTACGCACGAGATGCTTACGCACGAGATGCGCTTAACCTTGTGTGCATGAATTGTGGTTGTGGCATGGCAGAGAAGAGGTAAAACCTTGAGGCGTATGAGAAGCGGGGTGGAGAAAACTCTGATGCGATCTAATCCCGAGCATAAGATTAGCCTGAAGTGATCCAATCGCGGGCATGAGAACGAGGCAGGCAGGAAGAGATGGTTGTGGTGAAGTGGTAGGACGAGGCGTACATGATCATCTGAGTGTTATATGATGTCATAGCTGCATGCCTGTCGTCTGTGTGTCGTCATCTTTATTTGTATGTGCATATATGTTTATGAGTTTGAAATTTGGGGGTAGATGACTGCCTGAGTGGACCGTCGGCCTGACCTAGGGTTAAAACTCTTTTACTAAGATGTGTATCTCACCCCTTTGGGGACCTTTATTGTACAGATCCTAGGCCTTGACTATGTGGTCTAATCGCTTTGGAGACGCTAAGGAGATGACCGTGTATTTTGATGAGTTCCCTAACGGTTAGGGGACTATATACGTGAAAAAGTGTATAGTGGCGTGGTTTGACGAGGGTAATACAGACTGGAAGCTTCATAGGTATGAGGCGTGATTTAGGAACCTTGGGGACGAATCGACTGGGCCGCTGAAGTCCCATTAGGTGCCCTAGGGAGTGATCCCTGATTGATGCCACCCTAGTAGGGACCAGGACCTGGCTGAGGGATCGTAGTCAGTTCTAGGAACGGGTTGGAGAGGACCCCGACGTTGGAGTTTACTGAGGAGGAGGAGTTCATTGTCCTGGAGATGACCGAGGAGGATCTCGCAGAGCCGTCGCATACGGAGACCATGGAGGATACTATTAAGGTTCGCTCCGAGACGTTCTCAGAGTACGAGCCGACAGAGGACGTTGAGGACACTGAGAACTCCAGCAGCCCTTCCTAGGAGACTCTAGCTCTAGCTTGATCTTTGGTGACGACTCGAACCCTGTTCCTATCGAATTTTGATGACGGTCAATTTTGTATGCTCACCCCGTCACCCCCCCTTGCTTATCGAATTTTTATTAGTTCGATACTTGTATGAACAGTCGGTTATTATGTATGACAACTTATATGCTATCCAGGTCCCACTTAATTTATATTTGTACATAGGAGTTGCTTTATTACCGCTTCCGTATGCTTGATATATTTGTTATATCTCTCGGCTTAGATTATGAATCTTGGGACCACGAGAGATTATGTGATTTGCTTGAAGGGAGTCGTGTGCTCGTGCCAGGGGTGCGGGACATGACATCCCCATCCAATTTGGAATCAGAGCAAGGTCAACTCGATCCAAAGTTGGATGAGGACTGGAGTAACAAGAAGGATTAGGTTGGGACTTGGACGGATAGCGAGGCCTTGGGAGACTGGTTAAGACAAGGCCTAGGGTGCATAGTGTGTGACCTGGTACTTATGGTTTGTGTTTGATCTCGGCAAGGTTGTAGCGATGTATGAGGATTAAGTTCCCTGCTTAGAGTTGAAGGTCATTTTGGACCATCGCTTGCTTAATGATGAGGGTGCTTGGTTTTAGTAAACCATTGGAGTGTACGAAACTGAGAAATCACCATGGGCTATTTGTTGAAATGTTTTTGGAGTTTGTGGTATGGAGTATTGTTGGATTGTAACGGCTTCTGTAAAGGTTAGTTAGTAGCTTTGGATTTGGGTGAATGAGTGAGTTACTAACTCCTTGCTGAGCTTGTGGTGGACCAGGTTCAGTAGAAAGAAGCAAGGATGAGCAAACCGTCTAGAAGGTCTGGAAGGTCAAGAGGCAGAGCCTCTAGCTCGAGGCCGCCCGTAGTAGAAGATCCAAGGATGGATGGTGTGCTGAGGGCACTGGAAAGAATTGGTGACTTGATCGATAGGCAGACACAGGACCGGGATGCTGCTATCGCCCAAGCAGTAGGAGCTGGCATAGCTGCCGTCAACGCCAACAACCGTAACAATGGTGGCAATGGAAGCTAGAATGAACATGACCAGTGCAATAAAGTTGTGAATGCCCAAGGGGAAATCATCGTGGCCAGACAAATGGGCCAGCTAGTGGAGTAGTTTAAAAAGTTGAAGCCGACTTAATTCGATGGAACTGGAGATCTCGAGCTAGCACCTAGGTGGATTGAGAAGTTAGAGAAAGCTTTTGGCATGCTGAGGTACACGAACGAAGAGAAGGTGTTGCTAGCAAAGTAACAACTATAGGGTACAGCGAATGATTGGTGGGCTGCCACCAAGAGTGGAGTCTTCTCTGAAGGAACGACCATGAATTGGGATGCCTTTAAGACGGCGTTCAACGATAAGTATTTTTCTAAGACGGCCAGGGAAAGGATGTAAGTAGAATTCCTACAACTACGTTAGAACCAGCTGACGATAGATCTGTACGAGGCCAAGTTCTGAGGCTGTTGAGGTATGCACCTCGATCTGTAGAAAACCCTCAAGAGAAAGCAAGAAGATTTAGGGATGGTCTGAGGCCCGAGCTCCGTAGTCAAATGATCGCTTTAAATCTGAGGACCTACAAGGAGATCTATGAACAGGGCCAGATGATAGAACGAGACTTGAAAGAGAGGAACACCGATACTGGATCGCGGTTCACACCATTCAAAGATAACCGCCAGATGGGCAGGAGACCGATGGTCGGCAATAGACGTTTTATGCCGCCCGTAAGGAAGAATATCGTGAAGCCGTCGAATCCCACAAACTGGAGCTGCCGCCTTTGTGGCAGAAGGCATGGAAATGGGCCATGCCCAAGGAGGACTGGAGCTTGTTTTAAATGTGGTCAGCTGGGCTACCAGATGAGGACGTGCCCAAGTCAAGCTCCGACAAATCGACCTTAAAGGCAGAGACTACACGCTGGGCCGTCGACTGCAACTCCCCAGATAGAGTAGAATCGACCACCGGCATAGGGAAGGGTATATGTAGTAGCCCGTCGGGAGGCAGAGGAAGCACCAGGTGTGGTCACAAGTATGGTTTACTTGTGCAACCAAGCTGCATACGCATTGTTTGATCCTGGTGCCACGCATTCATTTGTGTCTGCACAATTTGCTGACTTGGTGGGTATGAAATTGAAACCGTTGGATATAATTCTGCATGTTGCCACTCCGTTAAAGGATAATATATTGGTTTCATTGGGTTATACGGGTTGTGAAATCGGGATTGGAGGGAGTAAGGAAAGTATTGACCTAGCTGTATTGACCATGCATGATTTTGACGTAATCATAGGGATGGATTGGTTGGGTAAACATGGGACAGTAGTGGATTGTGGTAGTAGGATAATTCGATTTTATCCAAGAGGCCGCCCTAGCTTTGCATTGGTGGGAAGTTGAGGAGGAATCTCGATTCCCTTAGTCTCATCCCTCGAAGTGACAAAGTTGATGTCTGAAGGGTGTCAGGCATACTTAGTGGTAGTAACGGGCATGACTATCGAAGAGCCAAAGTTAGAGTATATCCCGATAGTACGTGAATTTCCTGACATCTTTCCTTAGAAGTTGCCAGGATTGCCACCGGAACAGGAAATAGAATTTGTGATCGAGTTAGCCCCTAGGACGGAGTCGATTTTGAAGGCACCTTACAGGATGTCCTTGTCAGAACTGAATGAGTTTAAAGTGCAGATGCAAGAGCTGCCAGATAAGGAATTTATCTGACCGAGCGCTTCGTCGTGGGGAGCACCGGTGTTATTCGTATGAAAGAAGGATGGGTCTATGCGTCTATGCATTGTCTATCGGCAGCTGAACCAGGTGACAGTGAAGAACAAATATCCACTGTCGAGGATTGATAACCGGTTTGATCAATTACAAGGAGCGGCGGTATTTTCGAAGATTTACTTAAGGACTGGGCATCACCAATTGAGGATCAAGAAGGAAGATATAGCCAAGACTACCTTTAGGACGAGGTATGGTCATTATGAGTTTACGGTGATGCCGTTTGGATTGACCAATGCTCCAAATACTTTTATAAACCTGATGCATCGAGTATTTAAGGAGTTTCTGAACAGATTCATCATAGTCTTCATTGACGATATCTTGATTTACTCGAGGACTGGTGCAGAACATGATGAGCACCTAAGGATTGTATTGCAGACTCTGAGGGAGCATTCGCTCTATGTAAAGTTGAGTAAATGTGAGTTTTGGCTGAACAGGGTATCATTTCTTTGTCATGTGGTATCGAGTGAAGGAATCCCAGTAGATCCTGCGAAGATCGAGGCTGTAACCAAATGGTCTAGGCCTACTACTATCAGTGAAGTCAGAAGTTTCTTGGGACTAGCAGGATACTACAGGCATTTTGTAGAGAAATTCTCATCCATAGCCATCCCATTGACATGGTTGATGAAGAAGGAAACAAGGTTTGAATAGACAGACAAATGCGAGAGGAGTTTCCAAGAGCTCAAGCATAGATTGACAATGCGCCAGTACGGACGATTCCACCAAGACCAGGAGGTTACGAGATATACAGCGACGCTTCGCTAAAAAGATTAGATTGTGTGTTGATGCAGCACAGCAGAGTAGTGGCCTACGCATCCAGACAGTTGAGGCCACGTGAAATGAACTACCCAACTCATGATTTGGAATTAGCGGCGATTATATTTGCTCTGAAGATTTGGAGACATTACCTATGTGGTGAGAAGTTTCAAATTTATACCGACCAGCAAAGCTTAAAGTACCTATTTTCCCAGAAAAAGCTGAATATGAGGCAGCGTAGGTGGATGCAGCTGCTCAAGGACTATGATTGTGATATACTATATCACCCTGGGAAAGTAAACAGAGTAGCAGATGCATTGAGTCGAAAGTCAAGCGTCGCATGTCTACTAGTGAGAAGTTGGTCGATGATAGAAGACTTGAGAGATTCTGAGTTCAAACTAGAAGTCTGTCAGTTGTCTAGCTTGATAGCTACATTGAGGGTGGAACCTGAGGTTCGAGAAGGAATAAATGCCTTACAGTCTACGGACCCAGAGATTTAGAAGATCCTCGAGATGGATGCGACGAAGAGGAAACCAGAATTTCAAGTGTCAGAGGATGGAATCCTGAAGTTCCGAGGACGATTGTGCGTACCAAAGGATGAAGGACTTAGGGAAAGGATTTTATCAAGGGTTCACAGGAGCAATTATAGCATCCACCTTGGAAGTACGAAAATGTATCAGAACTTGCGACAGCATTATTGGTGTAACGGGATGAAGGTAGACGTAGCAAGGTATGTGGCTAAGTGTTTGACGTGCCAGCAAGTGAAAGCGTAGCACTATAAGCGTGGAGGACTATTACAACCACTGCAGATACCCGAATGGAAGTGGAGGCATGTGATTATGGATTTTGTGATGGGACTCCCCAGGAGCTAGCGAGGTCACGACTCTATATGGGTAGTCTTGGACAGATTGATCAAGTCCGCACATTTCATCTCGATGCGAAAGGACTTCGCTATAGATAGGTATGCAGAGTTGTACACGAGACAAGTCGTGAGGTTACATGGAGTGCCTATGACGATCACCTCGGATAGAGATCCCAAATTCTCGGTAAATTTTTAGAAGAGTCTGCAAGAAGCTATGGGAATCCGACTGCAATTTAGCACAGCCTACCATCCATAAGCAGACGAGCAGTCGGAACGGACGATACAGACGTTTGAGGACATGCTATGTGCATACGCCATTGATTTTAAAGGTGGATAGAAAGACCAGTTTAATTTGGTAGAGTTTTCTTATAATAATAGCTACCAGCAGAGTATCCAGATAGCACCATTCAAAGCACTGTATGGAAGAGCCTGCAGAACCCTAATTTGCTGGGATGAGGTCGAAGAAAGGAGTATCACAGGCTCAGAATTGGTAGAGCAATCGATGGAAGCAGTAAAAATAATCCGAGATAGACTAAGGATGGCGCAGAGTCGTCAGAAGAGCTACGCAGATAAAAGGTGCAAGCCTTTGGAATTTCACGTGGGCGATCACGTCTTCTTCAAGATATCGCCGATGAGAGGGTTATCGCGTTTTGGAAGAAAGTTGAAGCTGAGCCCAAGGCATGTAGGCCCATTTGAGATACAGAAGGGGATTGAAACCTTAGCCTACAGGCTTGCCCTGCCGCCTAATCTATCCCAGGTGCATAATATATTCCACGTGTCAATGCTGCGAAAGTATGAACCAGATCCAACACATGTGTTGAAATATGAGACCATAGAAGTAGACCACCGAGTGTCTTACGTGGAGATGCTGATAAGGATCGAGGACCGAAAGGAGCAAATCCTCAGGAATAAGAATATCCCACTAGTCAAGGTAGTGTGGGAGCACCATGGAACTAAAGGTGCCACGTGGGAGAATGAAGAGACGATGAGGCGACAACACCCCCATTTATTTGAGTAATTAAGTGTAATGTAAATTTCGGGAATGAAATTTTTGTAAGGGTGGAAGAGTTGTAACATTTTAATTTTTAGTTAATTTCAGACTCATTAATGAGAAGTAAGTTTAGGGATGTATTTCAGTCGTATCCAGCTCGAATCTGATCAATTCGAGTAGGTTGACCAAAAGTGAAAGGCTAACGCCAGACAAGTTACTTGGATCTAGAGAACTCAAATAAGAAATGGCGCTTTGACCATAAGGATTGTCGAGGGGATATTTAGAACCACAAAAAGGCCGATTTAAGAACGATTAAGGCATGCCTTGCGAGTGTCATACGATTGGAGCATGGGTGATGCCGCTTAACCAACGTATGATTTGCAAAATTTTCCTAAATCGGACAGTGACCATCAAGACCATAGGGACTAGTGATAGACCCTCACAATTACATGATAATCAAAGTTGCCACGAATTGACGAGCCCTAAATGTGATATTCATCATAGAGTCAATACACGTAATGTCCGCAAAAGCTGTTCGTCGGTTCGAGATAGGCTGGAATTACGTCCGATAGAGAAAACCACCAGAAATGAGTTTTGAAAATTGAAAATGGAGAATTAAGAATTCTAACGTTATATTAGGATTGGTCGTTGCCCTATCGAAGATTATTGGAATGAGAAAAACGACGTTCTGGACGTCGCGGGTAAAATTACCATTTTGCCCCCCAAGCTTAAGTCTTACCCATGCAAATAAGGAAGGGCATTTTGGTCTTTATCCTTCTCCCAAGGCTGTCAAAAAAGGTGAATGAATGATGGCCATTGGATCAAGTTGGAATGACACTTGGACAAGTGTCAAGAGATGGACTAAAGAGTGGTCAAGTCCACTAGTCAATACCTACCATTCAACCATTGACTTGAGCTTTGTATATAGCAATTTTCACTCTCTCTTCTCACTCATTGACTAGCCATAACACCCCTCATAGCTCCCGAACACTCATTCTTCTTCTTCATCTTGTTCTGCTCGCCAACGACCAGCCGTGCCGCTCCTGTTCGTTACCGTCGACGCCGCCCTCCGGCCACCTCCTAGACACCGGCTAACCACTTGAGCTTAACCCCACCTCCTGCCGACCTCCTCGAACTAGAAGCAAGCCATTTGGACCACCGAGGAGCTCCGGCCAAGCTTTTTCTCGGGAGTCGACGAAAACTGATCCAATCTGAGTTAGGTGATGTTTCTGACCCCTTAGGAGGCCGAAACGTTGGAATCTTGAGGTCAAATTTTATGGAGGTCTAGGAAAAATGTATATCTATCTGATGAAATTTTAACTTCAAATGGGTCTTGTGAATGTAGGACAGAATCTGTTGGTTTACTGACCTTGAGGAACCGACGACTTTCGACGGGATTCCGGCGATGACATAACTTCAAACTCACAGTGAGAGCATTAGACCCTTAGATAGACATGTTAAGAGGTAGGATAGTGCTTAAAGGATGGATTTGGTGGAGACTTAGGGATGGATATACTCGGTTTCCACAAAACCAAACATAGCCGGGTTCGATTCTGTGCAAACCGAATCTGTGGGGGCTGATGTTGGTTGATTTTGAGCCTCAAATTGGTGATTGAGGCATGCTAAAATGATGAAAATTATGTTATCAAGGTTTGTGGTACATGAATTGAGGAATTGAGCAAAGAAAATTGGCGAATTGATTGAAATTCCTAGGTTGTGCGGCGAGTTCGACCTTGGACACTTGAAGCCAAAACTTGTAGGGCTCAAGAAGAGAAAATTTATGATATCAAATTCAAGGTAAGGGAATCCTAAACTTAGGATAGGAAGATTGGACTCGATTGGGTGAGTCAGACGAGATTGAGATGATTTCTTGAGGAGCTTAGTGTGATTGGTCTTTGTGAATGCCAAGAGAGTATAAATGATTCGAATAATTGCATATGCATGTGTCTTGAGTAATTGGTCACATTTGTATGTGTATTGACTCGTTTCGCATGCCATGGATGAAGTGTTTATGCGTGAGATGTTTATGCACGAGATGCGCTTGACCTTGTGTGCATGAATTGTGGTTGTGGTATGGCGGAGACGAGGTAAGACCCTGAGGCGTATGAGATGAGGGGTGGAGAAAAGCCTGATGCGATCTAATCACGGGCATGAGATTAGCTTGATGAGATCTAATCGCGAGCATAAGAACGAGGCAGGCAGGAAGAGATGGTTGTGGTAAAGTGGTAAGAGGAGGCATGTGCGATCATTTGAGTGTTGTATGATGTCACAGCTACATGCCTGTCATATGTGTGTCATCATCTTTATTGGTATGTGCCTGTGTGTTTATGAGTTTGAAATTTTGGGGTAGATGACTGCTTGAGTGGATGGTCGACCTGACCTAGGGTTATGACTCTTTTACTGAGATGTGTATTTCACCCCTTTGGGGACCTTTATTTTACAGATCCTAGGTCTTGACTCTGTGGCATATTCACCTTGGAGACCCTAAGGAGATGACCACGTATTTTGATGAGTTCCTTGACGGTTAGGGGACTATACACGTAAGGATGTGTGTTGTGGTGTGGGTTGACGAGGGTAATACAGACTGGAAGCCTCATAGGTATAAAGCGTGGTTTAGGAAAGTTAGGGACAAGTCGACCGGGTTGCTGAAGCTCCATGAGGTGCCCTAAGGAGTGATCCTTGATTGATGCCATCCCGATAGGGACCAGGACCAGGCCGAAGGTTCAGTAGTCGGCTTTAGAAATGGGCCGGAGAGGACCCCGATGCTAGAGTTTACTGAGGAGGAGGAGGTCATTGCCTAGAGGTGACCAAAAAGGATCTCGTAGAGCCGTCACATGAGGAGACCATGGAGGATGCTATTGAGGTTCGCTCCGAGACGTTCTCAGAGTATGAGCCGACGGAGGACGCTGAGGACACTGAGGACTCCAACAGCTCATATTGGGAGACTCTAGTTGTAGCTTGATCTTTGGTGACGACCCAAACCCTGTTCTTGTCGAATTTTGATGACGGTCCATTTTGTATGCTCACTCCGTCACCCCCTTGCTTGTCGGTTTTTTAGTAGTTCGGTACTTGTATGAACAGTCGGTTATTATGTACGACAACTTCTATGCTATCCAGGTCCCACTTAATTTATATTTGTACGGAGGAGTTGCTTTATAACCACTTTCGCATGCTTGATATATTTGTTATATCTCTCGGCTTAGATTGTGGATCTTAGGACCACGAGAGATTATGTGGTTTGCTTGCAGGGAGTTGCATGCTCGTGCCCGGGGTGTGGGGCGTGACATTTCCGTCCGATTTGGTATCAGAGCAAGGTTAGCTGGACCCAATGTTGGTTGAGGACTAGAGTAATAAGGAGGATTATATTGGGACTTGGACGGATAGCGATGCCTTAGGAGACTAGTTAAAACAAGGCCTAGGGTGCATAGTGTGTAACCTGATACTTATGGTTGGTGTTTGATCTTGGCAAGGTTGTGGTGATGCATGAGGATTAAGTTCCCTACTTAGAGTTGAACGTCATTTTGGACCTTCGCCTACTTAATGATGAGGGTGCTTGGTTTTAGTAAACCGTTAGAGTGTACGGAACTGAGAAATGGCCAAAGATTATTTGTTGAAATGTTTCTGGAGTTTGTGGTATGGAGTACTTTTGGATTGTAACGGCTTCTGTAAGGGTTAGTTAGTAGCTCTGGATTTGGGTGAATGAGTGAGTTACTAACTCCTTGCTGAACTTGTGGTGGACCAGGTTCAGTAGAAAGAAGCAAGGATGAGCAACCCATTTAGAAGGTCTGGAAGGTCAAGAGATGGAGCCTCTAGCCCGAGGTCACCCGTTGCAGAAGATCCAAGGATGGACGGTGTGCTGAGGGCACTGAAAAGAATTGGTGACTTGATCGATAGGCAGACCCAAGACCGAGATATTGCAATTGCCTAGGCAATAGGAACTACCATAGCTGCCTTCAATGCCAACAATGGTAACAAAGATGGCAATGGAAGCTAGAATGAACATGACCAGGGCAATGAAGCTGTGAATGCCCAATGGAAAATCATCGTGGCCAGACAGATGGGCCAGCTAGTGAAGCTGTTTAAAAAGTTGAAGCCGACTCAATTTGATAGAACTGGAGATCCCGAGCTAGCACCTAGGTGGATTGAGAAGTTAGAGAAAGCTTTTGGCGTGCAGAGGAGCACGGACGAAGAGAAGGTGTTGCTAGCAGTGTACCAACTAGATGGTACAACGAATTATTGGTGGGATGCCACCAAGAATGGAGTCTTCCTTGAAGGAACGACCATTAACTAGGATGCCTTTAAGATGGCATTCAACGATAAGTATTTTTCTGAGACGGCCAGGGAATGGAAGTAGGTGGAATTCCAGTAGCTACGTCAGAACTAGCTGACGATAGATCAGTACGAGGTCGAGTTCTCGAGGCAGTTGAGGTATGCACCTCGATCTGTAGAAGACCCTCAAGAGAAAGCAATAAGATTTAAGGATGGTCTGAGGCCCGAGCTCCATAGTCAGATGATCACTTTAAATCTGAAGACATATAAGGAGATCTACGAACGGGGCTAGATGGTAGAACGAGACTTGAAAGAGAGGAACACCGCTATTAGATCGCGGTTCACACTATTCAGAGATAACCACTAGATGGGCAGGAGACCGATGGCGGGCAACAGACATTTTGCACCGCCCGTAAGGAAGAATATCGTGAAGTCGCCAAGTCCTACAAATTGGAGCTGCCGCCTTTGTGGCAAAAGGTATGGAAATGGGCCATGGCTAATGAGGACTGGAGCTTGTTTTAAATGTGGTCAGCTAGGCCACCAGATGAGGACGTGCTCGAGTCAAGCTCCGACAAATTGACCTCAAGGGCAGAGATTGCAGGCTGGGCCATCGACTACAACTCCCCAGATCAAGCAGAATCGACCACCGGCACAGTGAAGGGTATATGCAATAGCCCATAGGGAGGCAGAGGAAGCACCAGGTGTGGTCATAGGTATGGTTTACTTGTGCAATCAAGCTGCATACGCATTGTTTGATCCTAGTGCCACGCCTTCATTTGTGTCTGCACAATTTGTTGACTTGGTGGGTATGAAATTGAAACCGTTGGATATAATTCTGCATGTTGCCACTCCGTTAAAGGATAATATATTGGTTTCATTGGGTTGTACGGGTTGTGAAATCGGGATTGGAGGGAGTAAGGAGAGTATTGACCTAGCTTTATTGACCATGTATGATTTCAACGTAATTATAGGGATGGATTGGTTGGGTAAATAGGGGGCAGTAGTGGATTATGGTAGTAGGATAATCCTATTTTATCCTAGAGGTCGCCCTAGCTTTGCATTGGTGGGAAGTCGAGGAGGAATCTCGATTCCCTTAGTCTCTTCCCTCAAAGTGACAAAGTTGATGTCTGAAGGGTGTCAGGCATACTTAGTGTTAGTAACGGACACGACTACCGAATAGCCAAAGTTAGAGTATACCCCAGTAGTATGTGAATTTCCTGACGTCTTTCCTAGGAGTTGCCAGGATTGCCACTAGAACGGGAAATAAAATTTGTGATCGAGTTAGCCCCTGGGACGAAGCCGATTTTGAAGGCACCTTACAGGATGTCCGTGTCAGAACTGAAAGAGTTAAATGTGTAGATGCAAGAGCTGCTAGATAAGGGATTTATCCGATCGAGTGCTTCGCTGTGGGGAGCACCGGTGTTATTCGTAAGGAAGAAGGATGGGTCTTTACGTTTATGCATTGTTTATCGGCAGCTAAACTAGGTGACAGTGAAGAACAAATATCCACTGCCGAGGATTGACGATCTGTTTGATCAGTTACAAGGAGCGGCGGTATTTTCGAAGATTGACTTGAGGACTGGGTATCACCAACTGAGGATCAAGAAGGAAGATATACCCAAGCTGCCTTTTGGACGAGGTATGGTCATTTTGAGTTTACGGTGATGCCTTTTGGATTGACCAATGCTCCAGCTGCTTTTATAGACTCGATGCATCAAGTATTTAAGGAGTTTCTGGACAGCTTCGTCATAGTCTTTATTGACGATATCTTGATTTACTCGAGAAGTGGTGCAGAACATGAGGAGCTCCTAAAGATTGTACTGCAGACTCTGAGGGAGCATTCGCTCTATGCGAAGTTGAGTAAATGTGAGTTTTGGCTGAGTAGGGTAGCATTTCTTGGTCATGTGGTATCGAGTGAAGGAATCGCAGTGGATCCTACGAAGATCGAGGCTGTAACCAAATGGCCTAGGCCTACTACGGTCACTGAAGTCAGAAGTTTCTTGGGACTGGTAGGATACTACAGGCGTTTTGTGGAGAAATTCTCATCCATTGTCATTCCATTGACGCGGTTGATGAAGAAGGAAACAAGGTTTGAATTTACAGACAAATGCGAGAGGAGTTTCCAAGAGCTCAAGCATAGATTGACAACCACGCCAGTACTAACAATTCCATCAGGACCAGGAGGTTACGAGACATACAACGACGCTTCGCTGAAAAGATTAGGCTGTGTGTTGATGCAGCACATCAGAGTAATAATCTACGCGTCCAGACAGTTGAGGCCACATGAAATGAACTACCGAACTTATGATCTGGAGTTAGCGGCGATTATATTTGCTCTGAAGATTTGAAGACTTTACCTATGTGGCGAGAAGTTTTAAATTTATACCGACCACCAGAGCTTAAAGTACCTGTTTTCCCCAAAAGAGCTGAATATGAGGTAACGTAGGTGGATGGAGCTACTCAAGGACTATGATTGTGATATGCTATATCACCCTGGGAAAGCAAACAGAGGAGCAGATGCATTGAGTCGGAAGTCAAGCATCGCATGCCCATTAGTGAGAAGTTGGTCGATGATAGAAGACTTGAGAGATTCTAAGTTCAGACTAGAAGTCTATCAGTTGCCTAGCTTGATAGCTATATTGAGGGTGGAACTTGAGGTTCGAGAAGGAATAAAGGCCTTACAGTCTACGGACCCAAAGATTCAAAAGATCCTCGAGATGGATGCGACGAAGAGGAAACCAGAATTTCAGGTGTCAGAGGACGGAATCCTGAAGTTCTGAGGACGACTGTGCGTACCAAAGGATGAAGGACTCAGGGAAAGGTTTTTATCAAGGGCTCACATGAGCAATTATAGCATCCACCTTGGAAGTACGAAAATATATCAGAACTTACGACAGCACTATTGGTGGAACGGGATGAAGGTAGACGTAGCAAGGTATGTGGCCAAATGTTTGACGTGCCAGCAAGTGAAAGCGTAGCACTATAAGCGTGGAGCACTATTACAGCCACTAGAGAGACTCGAATGGAAGTGGAAGCATGTGATTATGGATTTTGTGATGAGACTCTATATGGATAGTCATGGATAGATTGACCAAGTCCGCGCATTTCATCTCGGTGTGAAAGGACTTCACTATGGATAGATATGCAGAGTTGTACATGAGACAAGTCGTGAGGTTACATGGAGTGCCTATGATGATCACCTCGGATAGAGATCCCAAATTCACGGCAAATTTTTGGAAGAGTTTGCAAGAAGCTATGGGAACCTGACTGCAGTTTAGCACAACCAACCATCCACAGACGGACGGGCAGTCGGAAAGGACAATACAGACGTTTGAGGCCATGCTGCGTGCATGCGCCATTGATTTTAAAGGTGGATGTAAAGACCAGCTGCATTTGGTAGAGTTTGCTTATAATAATAGCTACTAGCAGAGTATCCAGATGGCACCATTCGAAGCACTCTATGGAAGAGCCTGTAGAACCCTGATTTGCTGGGATGAGGTCGGAGAAAGGAGTGTCACTGGCCCAGAATTGGTAGAGCAATCGGTGGAAGCAGTAAAAATAATCCAGGATAGACTGAGGACGGGGCAGAGTCGTTAGAAGAGCTACGCAGATAAACGGCGCAAGCCTTTGAAATTTCAAGTGGGCGATTACGTCTTCCTCAATGCATCACCGATGAGAGGGTTATCACGTTTTGGAAGAAAGGGGAAGCTGAGCCCAAGGTTTGTAGGCCCATTTGAGATACTGGAGAGGATTGGAAACTTAGCCTATAGGCTTGCCCTGCCGCCTAATCTATCCCAGGTACATAATATATTCTACATATTGATGCTGCGAAAGTATGAACCAGATCCGACACATGTGTTGAATTATGAGACCATAGAAGTAGACCACCGAGTGTCTTACGTGGAGAGGCTGATAAGGATCAAGGACCGGAAGGAGCAAATCCTCAGGAATAAGAAGATCCCACTGGTCAAGGTAGTATGGGAGCACCATGGAACTAAAGGTGCCACGTGAGAGAATGAAGAGACGATCAGACGACAACATCCCCATTTATTTGAGTAATTAAGTGTAATGTAAATTTCGGGGACGAAATTTTTATAGGAGGGAAGAGTTGTGACATTCTGATTTCCAGTCAATTTCAGACTCATTAATGAGGAGTAAATCTAGAGATGTATTTCAGTCGTATCCCGCTTGAATCTGATCAATTTGAGTAGGCTGACCAAAAGGGAAAGGCTAACGTGAGACAAGGTACGTGGACCTAGGGAACTCGAATAAGAAATGGCGCTTTAACCATAAGGATTGTTGAGGGGATATTTAGAACCACAAAAAGGCCGATCTAAGAACGATTAAGGAATGCTTTGTGAGTGTCATACGACCGGAGCGCGGGTGGTGCCGCTTAACCAACCTATGATTTGTAAAATTTTGCTAAATCGGACAGTGACGATCGAGACCATAGGGACTAGTAATAGACCCTCACAATTACATGACAACCAAAGTCGCCACGAATTGATGAGCCCTAAACGTGATTTGAATGACAGAGTCGATACACGTAATGTCCGCAAAAGCCGTCCGTCGATTCGGGATAGGCTGGAACCACGTCCAGTAGAGGAAATCATCATAAATGAGTCTTGAAAATTGAAAATGGAGAATCAAGAATTCCAACGTTATATTAGGATTAGCCGCTGCCCTATCGAAGATTATTGAAATGAGAAAAACGACGTTCTGGACGTCGGGGGTAAATTTATCATTTTGCTCCTCAAGCTTAAGCCTTGCCCATGCAAATAAGGAAGCGCATTTTGGTCTTCATCCCTCCCCCAAGGCTGCCGACAAAGGTGAATGAATGGTGGCTATTGGATCAAGTTGGAATGACACTTGGACAAGTGTCAAGAGATGGACTAAAGAGTGGTCAAGTTCACTATTCACTACCTACCATTCAACCATTGACTTGAGCCTTGTATATAGCAATTTTCATTCTCTCTCCTCACTCATTGACCTGCCATAACACCCCCCATAGCTCCCAAACACTCATTCTTCTTCTTACTCTTGTTCTGCTCGCCGACGACCAGCCCTGCCGCTCCCGTTCTCCACCGTCGACGTCGCCCCCCGGCCACCGCCTGGCCACCGGCTGACCACTTGAGCTTAGCCCCACCTCCTTCCGACCTCCTCGAACTGGAAGCAAGCCATTTCGATCACCGAGGAGCTCCGGCCAAACTTTTTCCCGGGAGTCGACGAAAACTGATCCAATTTGAGGTAGGTGATGTTTCTGACCCCAAACGAGGCCGAAATGTTGGAATCTTGAGGTCAAATTTTGTGGAGGTCTAGGGGACATGTATATCTATCTGTGATAAAAAGTTGAGAATGATTTGATGAATTTTTGACCCCAAATGGATCTTGTGAATGTAGGACAATCTATCGATTTACTGACCTTGAGGAACCGGCGACTTTCGACAGGATTCCGGTGGCGACACAACTTCAAACTCACGGTGAGACCCTTAGACCCTTAGATAGACATGTTAAGAGGTAGGATAGTGCTTAAATGATGGATTTGGTGGAGACTTAGGGCTGGATATACTCGGTTTGCACAGAACCGAACATAGCTTAGTTCGGTTCTGTGCAAATCGAATCTGTGGAGGTTGATGATGGTTGGTTTTGAGCCTCAAATTGGTGATTGAGGCATGCTAAGATGATGAGGATTATGTTATGGAGGTTTGTGGTTCACGGATTGAGGAATTTGACAAAGGAAATTGACGAATTGGTTGAAATTCCTAGGTTGCGCGGTGAGTTCGACCTTGGATTCTTGAAGCCAAAATTTGTGGGGCTCAAGAAGAGAAAATTTATGATATCAAATTCAAGGTAAGGGAATCCTAAACTTAGGATAGGAAGATTGGACTCGATTGGGTGATTCGGACGAGATTGAGATGATTTCTTGAGGAGCTTAGTGTGATTGGTCTTTGTGAATGCCAAGAGAGTATAAATGATTCGAATAATTGCATATGCATGTCTTTTGAGTAATTGGTCACATTTGTATGTGTATTGACTCGTTTCGCATGCCATGGATGACTTGTTTATGCATGAGATGCGTTTGACCTTGTGTGCATGAATTGTGGTTGTGGCATGGCGGAGACGAGATAAGACCCTATGGCGTGTGAGACGCGGGGTGGAGAAAAGCCTGATGCGATCTAGTCACGGGCATGAAAAGAGAAAAGCCTGATACAATCTAATCGTGAGCATGAGAACGAGGCAGACAGGAAGAGATGGTTGTGGTGAAGTGGTAGGACAAGGCGTGCACAATCATCTCAGTGTTATATGATGTCATAGCTGCACGCCTGTCATCTGTGTGTCGTCATCTTTATTTGTATGTACCTGTGTATTTATGAGTTTGAAATTTTGGGGTAGATGCCTGCCTGAGTGGACGGTCGGCCTGACCTAGGGTTAGGACTTTTTCATTGAGATATGTATCTCATCCCTTTGGGGACCTTTATTTTACAGATCCTAGGCCTTGACTATGTGGCCTATTCGCTTTGGAGACCCTAAGGAGATGACCGCGTATTTCGATGAGTTCCCTGTCAGTCAGGGGACTATATACGTGAGAAAGTGTGCAGTAGTGTGGGTCGACGAGGGTAGTATAAACTGGAAGCCTCATAGATATGAGGCGTGGTTTAGGAAAGTTTGGGACGAGTCAACTGGGCCCCTGAAGCCCCATGAGGTGCCCTAAGAAATGATTCCTGATTGGTGCTACTCCGGTAGGGACTAGGACCAAGCCGAGGGATCGGTAGTAGGCCCTAGGAACGGGCCGGAGAGGACCCTAATGCTCGAGTTTACTGAGGAGGAGGAGGTCATTGTCCTGGAGGCGACCGAGGAGGATCTCGCAGAGCCGTCGCATGAAGAGCCCATGGAGGATACTATTGAGGTTTACTCCGAGACGTTCTCAGAGTACGAGCCGACGGAGGACGCTAAGGACACTGAGGACTTCAGTAGGCCATCCTGGGAGACTCTAGTTGTAGCTTGATCTTTGGTAACGACTCGAAACCTGTTCCTGCCAGATTTTTATGACGGTCCATTTTGTATGGTCACCCCATCACCCCCTTGCTTATCGGATTTTTAGTAATTCGGTACTTGTATGAACAGTCGATTATTTTGTACGACAACTTCTATGCTATCCAGGTCCCACTTAATTTATATTTGTACGAAGGAGTTGCTTTATTACCACTTCCGCATGCTTGATATATTTGTTAAATCTCTCGGCTTAGATTGTGGATCTTGGGACGGCGAGAGATTATACGGTTTGCTTGCAGGGAGTCGCGTGCTCGTGCTCGGGGCGCAATGCGTGACATCCCCGTCCGATTTGATATCTGAGTAAGGTCAACTCGACTCAAAGTTGGTTGAGGACTGGAGTAATAAGGAGGATTAAGTTGGGAATTGGATGGATAGCGAGGCCTTAGGAGACTGGTTAAGACAAGGCCTGGGGTGCATAGTGTGTGACCTAGTACTTATGGTTGATGTTTGATCTTGGCAAGGTTGTGGTGATGTTTGAGGATTAAGTTCCCTACTTAGAGTTGAAGGTCATTTTGGACCTTGGCCTGCTTAATGATGAGTATGCTTGGTTTTAGTAAACCGTTGGAGTGTACGGAACTAAGAAATGGCCATGGGTTATTTGTTGAAATGTTTCTGGAGTTTGTGGTATGGAGTACTGTTGGATTTTAACAGCTTCTGTAAGGGTTAGTTAGTAGCTCTGGATTTGGGTGAATGAGTGAGTTACTAACTCCTTGCTGAACTTTTGGTGGACTAGGTTCAATAGAAAGAAGCAAAGATGAGCAACCCATCTAGAAGATCTGGAAGGTCAAGAGGCGGAGCCTCTAGCTTGAGACTGCTCGTAGCAGAAAATCCAAGGATGGATGGTGTGCTGAGGGCACTGGAAAGAATTGGTGACTTGATTGCTAGGCAGACCCAAGATCGGGATGCTGCAATCGCCCAGGCAGTAGGAGCTGCCATAGTTGCCGTCAACGCCAACAACGATAATAATGGTGGCAATGGAAGCTAGAATGAACATGACCAGGGCAATAAAGCTATGAATGCCCAAGGGGAAATCATCGTGGCCAGACAGATGGGCCAGCTAGTGGAGCAGTTTATAAAGTTGAAGCCGACTCATTTCGATGGAACTAGAGATCCCGAGCTAGCACCTAGGTGGATTGAGAAGTTAGAGAAAGCTTTTGGCATGTTGAGGTGCACGGACGAAGAGAAGGTGTTGCTAGTAGTGTACTAGCCGGAGGGTACATCGAATGATTGGTGGGCTGCCACTAAGGACGGAGTCTTCCCTGAAGGGACAGCCTTGAATTGGGATACCTTTGAGATGGTGTTCATTGATAAGTACTTCTCTGAGACAGCCAGGGAAAGGAAGCAGGTGGAATTCCTGCAGTTGTACCAGAACCAGTTGACAATAAATCAGTACGAGGCCGAGTTCTCGAGGCTGTCAAGGTATGCATCTCGATTTGTAGAAGACCCTCAAGAGAAAGCAAGAAGATTTAGGGATGGCCTGAGGCCCGAGCTTCGTAGTCAAATGATCGCTCTAAATCTGAGGACCTATAAGGAGATCTATGAGCGGGGCCGAATGATCAGAAGGGACTTGAAAGAGAGGAACGCCGCAACTGGATCGCGGTATACGCCATTTAGAGATAATCGCCAGATGAGCAAGAGACCGATGGAGGGCAATAGACATTTTGTGCCGCCCATAAGGAAGAATATCGTGAAGCTGCCGAATCCCACAAACTGGAGCTGCTGCCTTTGTGGTAGAAGGCATGGAAATGGGCCATGCCCAATGAGGACTAGAACTTGTTTTAAATGTGGTCAGTTGGGCTACCAGATAAGGACATGCCGAAGTCAAGCTCCGACAAATCAACCTCAAGGACAGAGACCGCAGGCTGGGCAGAGACCGCAACTCCCCAAATCGAGCAGAATCGACTACCGGTATAGGGAAAGGTATATGCAGTAGCCCATAAGGAGGCAGAGGAAGCACCAGGTGTGGTCACAGGTATAGTTTACTTGTGCAACCAAGCTGCATACGCATTGTTTGACCCTAGTGTCATGCATTCATTTGTGTCTGCACAGTTTGCTGAATTGGTGGGTATGAAATTGAAATTGTTGAATACGAATCTACATGTTGCCACTCCATTAAAGTATAATATATTGGTTTCATTAGGTTGTGCAGGTTGTGATATTGTGATTGGAGGGAGTAAAGAGAGTATTAACCTAGCTGTACTACCCGTGTACGATTTTGACGTAATCATAGGAATGGATTGATTGGATAAGTAGGGGGCAGTAGTAGACTGTGGTAGTAAGATAATTCGATTTTATCCGAGAGGCCACCCTAGCTTTGAATTGGTGGAAAGTCGAGGAGGAGTCTCAATTCCCTTAGTCTCATCTTTGGAAGTAACCAAGTTGATGTCTGAAGGGTGTAAAGCATACTTAGTGCCAGTAATGGACACGACTAGCGAAGAACCTAAGTTAGAAAGTATCTCGGTAATACGTGAATTTCCTGATATCTTTCCCCAAGAGTTGATAGGATTGCCATCGGAACGGGAAATAGAATTTGTGATCGAGTTAGCCTGTTGCACCCCGTACCCCGGGCACGAGCACGCGACTCTCGGCAAGCAAACTACATAATCTCTCGCGGTCCCAAAATCCACAATCTAAGCCGAGATATATAACAAATATATCAAGCATGCGAAAGCTGTAATAAAGCAACTCCTACGTACAAATATAAATTAAGTGGGACTTGGATAGCATAGAAGTTGTTGTACATAATAACCGACTGTTCATACAAGTACCGAACTACTAAAAATCCGATAAGCAAAGGGGGTGACGGGGTGAGCATACAAAACGGACCATCATCAAAATTCGACAGGAACAGGGTTCGGGTCGTCACCAAAGATCAAGCAACAACTAGAGTCTCCTAGGATGAGCTACTAGAGTCCTCAGTATCCTCAGCGTCCTCCATCGGCTCGTACTCTGAGAACGTCTCGGAGCGAACCTCAATAGTACCTCCATGGTCTCCTCACACGATGGCTCTGTGAGATCCTCCTCGGTCACCTTCAGGACAATGACCTCCTCCTCCTCAGCAAACTCCAGTGTTGGGGTCCTTTCCGGCCCGTTCCTAGAGCCGACTACCAATCCCTCGGCCTGGTCCTAGTCCCTACCGAGGTGGCACCAATCAGGGATCACTCCTTGGGGCACCTCATGGGGCTTCAGCGGCCCAGTTGACTCGTCCCCAACTTTCCTAAACCACGCCTCATACCAATGAGGCTTCCAGTCTGTACTACCCTCGTCAATCCACACCACTGTACACTTTCTCAAGTATATAGTCCCCTAACCGTCAGGGAAGTCATCAAAATACATGGTCATCTCCTTAGGGTCTCTAAATCAAATAGGCCACATAGTCAAGGTCTAGGATCTGTAAAATAAAGGTTCCCAAAGGGGTGAGATATACATCTCAGTAAAAGAGTCCTAACCCTAGGTCAGGCCGACCGTCCACTCAACTAGTCATCTACCTAAAATTTCAAACTCATAAACACACAAGCACATACAAATAACGATGACAACACACAAATGACAGGCATGCAGCTATGACACCATATAACACTCAGATGATCATGCACGCCTCGTCCTACCACTTCACCACAACCATCTCTTCCTGCCTGCCTCGTTCTCATGCCCACGATTAGATCGCATCAAGCTAATCTCATGCCCGCGATTATATAGCATCAGGCCTTCCTCATGCCCGCAATTAGATCACATCAGGCTTTTCTCATGCCCACGATTAGATCGCATCCTGCGATCAGATCGCATCAGGCTTTTCTTTTCTCATGCCTGCAATTAGATCGCGTCGGACCCGCAATTAGATCGGCTTAGATCACATCGAACTCGCGATTAGATCGCATCAGGCTTTTCTTTTTTCATGCTCGCGATTTGATCGCATCAGACTTTTCTCCACCCCGCGTCTCATACGCCTCAGGGTCTTACCTCGTCTCCGCCATGCCACAACCACAATTCATGCACACAAGGTCAAGCGCATCTCGTGCATAAACATCTTATGCATAAACAAGTCATCCATGGCAAGCGAAACGAGTCAATACACATACAAATGTAATCAATTACTCAAGAGACATGCATATCCAATTATTCGAATCATTTATACTCTCTTGGCATTTACAAAGACCAATCACACTAAACTCCTCAAGAAATCATTCAATCTCGTCCGACTCATCCAATCGAGTCCAATCTTCCTATCATAAGTTTAGGATTCCCTTACCTTAAATTTGATATCACAAATTTTCTCTTCTTGAGCCCCACAATTTTTGGCTTCAAGAATCCAAGGTCGAACTCGCCGCGCAACCTAGGAATTTCAACCAATTCGTCAATTTTCTTTATCCAATTCATCAATCCATGAACCATAAACCTCCATAACATAATCCTCATCATCTTAGCATGCCTCAATCACCAATTTGAGGCTCAAAACCAACCATCATCAGCCCCCACAGATTCGATTTGCACAGAACCGAACCAGGCTATGTTTGGTTTTGTGTAAACCGAGTATATCCAGCCCTAAGTCTCTACCAAATCCATTATTTAAGCACTATCCTACCTCTTAACATGTCTATCTAAGGGTATAAGGGTCTCACCGTGAGTTTGAAGTTGTGTCGTCGCCGGAATCCCGTCGAAAGTTGCTGGTTCCTCAATGTCGATAAATTGGCAAATTATGTCCTACATTCACAAGACCCATTTGGGGTCAAAACTTTATCAAATCATTCTCAACTTTTTACCACAGATAGATATACATGTCCCCTAAACCTCCACAAAATTTGACCTCAAGATTCCAATATTTCGGCCTCCTAAGGGGTCAGAAACATTACCTACCTCAGATTGGATCAGTTTTCGTCGACTCCTGGGAAAAAGCTTGGCCGGAGCTCCTCGGTGGTCCAAATGGCTTGCTTCCAGTTAGGAGAGGTCAGCAGGAGGTGGGGCTAAGCTCAGGTGGTCGGCCGGTGTCCAGACGGTGGTCGAAAGGCGGCATCAACGGCGGCGAACAGGAGCGGCAGGGCTAGTCATCGGCGAGCTGAACAGGAGGAAGAAGAAGGAGTGTTCGGGAGCTATGGAGGGTGTTATGGCCAGTCAATGAGTGAGGAGAGAGAGTGAAAGTTGCTATATACAAGGCTCAAGTCAATGGTTGAATGGTAGGTAGTGAATAGTGGACTTGACCACTCTTTAGTCCATCGCTTGACCCTTGTTCAAGTGTCATTATTACTTGATCCAATGGCCACCATTCACTCATCTTTTTCGGCAGCCTTGGGGGGATAAAGACCAAAATGATCTTCCTTATTTGCATGGGCAAGGCTTAAGCTTGAGGAACAAAATGAAAATTTTACCCCCGACGTCCAGAACGTCGTTTTTCTCGCTTCAATAATCTTCGATAGGGCGACGGCTAATCCTAATATAATGTTGGAATTCTTGATTCTCTATTTTTAATTTTCAAGACTCGTTTCTGATGGTTTTCTCTATCGGACGTAGTTCCAGCCTATCCCGAACCAATGGGCGGCTTTTGCGGACATTACGCATATCGACCCTGTGATTCATATCACGTTTAGGGCTCCTCAATTTGTGGCGACTTTGGTTGTCATGTAATTGTGAGGGTCTATCACTAGTCCCTATGGTCTCGATCGTCACTGTCCGATTTAGGAAAATTTTGTAAATTATACGTAGGTTAAGCGACATCACCTGCGCTCCAGTCGTATGACACTCGCAAGACATTCCTTAATCATTCTTAGATCTGCCTTTTTGTGGTTCTAAATATCCCCTCGACAATCCTTATAGTCAAAGCGTCATTTCTTATTCGAGTTCCCTAGGTCCATGTATCTTGTCTCGCGTTAGCCTTTCCCTTTTGGTCAGCCTACTCGAATTGATCAGATTCGAGCGGGATACGACTGAAATACATCTTTAGATTTACTTCTCATTAATGAGTCTGAAATCGACAGGAAATCAGAATGTCACAAGTTGTCAACTCACAGTTTAATCATCGAGTCAAGATAGTCGACGATCCTTAAAGACCTTCGACACGAACTTTGGGCACGACCTCGGAAACTTGGCCTGCGGACTTGGGCACTTGACCCAAAATCTCGGTCACGGGCACATCGACCCGGACATGGCCAAGGCCTTTGCCCACAATGGCCGGCCACGGCCCAAGCTCTCAGCTAGATCCCTCGGCCAACTTGGCCGGACATGGTCCAGGATATCGGTTAGCTTGGCCGGCCATGGCCCTGACACATGGGCTAGAATTCTCAGCCATGGCTGAGTGTGACCAATCAGGGCCCGTCGCAGACCAGTGCATGACCGAGGTTCACGGCCAAGTGAGTGAGGGAGAGATGAGGGAGAGACATATATATAGGGAGAGATGAAGGATAAGGTCCCTCATCTATTCTATGAGGGACATTAAGTGATGACATCATTGATGATGTCATCATTGATGCACGGTGATGTAATTGATGATGTCATGGTCAAAGGATGATGTCATGGTGACATCATAATGATGTCATCTTCTAGAAAACTTTAGGGGCATTTTGGTAATTTCTCTAAATGTCAAGGGCATTTTTTGTCAAATACTTCTTAGTGGTACTTTGGCCCCTCGGCATTTTTTTGAGGAAAATCTCATCCAATTTCAAGCCAATGGGGTTAGAATAAAATCTAGGTTTAGGAATCTTGACCATAAAATGATACGATCAATCGATCGAACCCTAAACTAAGTCGATCATCGATTCAGAATTTTCAATTTTCTTTGCCTAATTTGTCAGGATTCAATCCAAGACAACAAAATGCAATCCACAGACAATACATAACCTAATTTCTATCATTAGAAAAGAGTTCGAATTTTCAATATGTCACAGTCAACCGCCTCAAGCTCGTGGGGCCGTGTAGGAGAAGCTTGAGAAATCTCTCACAATTCCTCACCTCCTCCTGGTCTGACCCGTAGCTTTTGAGAGACCATTATAAGATCATTTAGCTTGGTTTCCTTTGGTAAGTCACCCTAGGACTTGGCTTAAGATTCTGTGAGACCCAAAGATGGTTTTAGATGTCGATTTACTAGGTTAATCGAGGACTAACACTTGATTGTTTGTTGGAAAAATTGAACCAGCTTTGCCTAGGTGGAACCGTGACCTTGCTACCTTCTTTAATGGACTTTGCTAGCTCAAATCACTTGGTAAGTTGTCCTAAACCTCTATTAGGACTCTAGGTTACTAATAGAATGAATTAGAGAAGGATTTGATGACTTTTATGTGCCGAATCAGTATGAAACCCTTGAAAACAAAATCTTCCCATTTTGGGGTTTATGTTCATCGGCTTATTCTTGATTGGTTTGTGAGACTAGTGTTCGATCCAGTGTGATTCTTGAGGGCCGAATGGTTGATTTTGGTCCATAAACATGTCTAGAGACTAATTGATTCGATTATCGCTTAGTATGGTGTTCGTTACTTGAGTTGCTTGTTTGAATCATCAAAGATGTTGATCGAACCCCGTAAGTGTTCGATCTTGCATTGAAATTGAGGATTGAATATGTGAATTGTGTCGAGAACTATGTAGGTTCGGCCATGACTAGTCAATGTGACATGTTTTACTAAAATGTCGATTGAACGCTAATGCTAATCGGGCGTGACTAGTGAATTGTGAAATGAACGATTGGATTGATTGTTATGCCATGGATGTTCAGCCATGAGGGGAACTGATGAGTTTGGAATGACTAGATGGCTTGCTTGTTTTGATATACTTGATCATGAAGTCTTGAAAGTGGAGTCAGGCGATAATTGAGTATAGTGGCCGAACCACTCTTCCTTGGCCGTGAGGCATGTTTTGATTTCAAAACTTGCACTAGAACAATCATGATTTGTCTTGGTTTCATTGAAAGAGCTAATGATATCGAGAGTCGGCATAATCGACTAAATTATCTCGAACGTATGATTGAATAACGAGAGTCGTTATAATTGATTGAATAATCTCGAGTGAGCAAATGGCATTAAGAGACGTTATAATCGACTGAATTATCTCGTGAGGACAATTAGTTGATTAAATACTTATAGTACGAAGCTTAGTCTTGATTGAGTAATTGAAGGTTTGAATTGTGACATTATATAGTGCCAATATGCCATGCTTCTTTTAAGGTATCGAATGCCATGATATTTCTTTTGATAAAACATTGTATACTGTAAATGTGTTTGGAGATACTATTGGTCTAGTTTAGGTTCAAGGTTAACTTACTGAGATATAATCTCACCTTGTTGTGGAACCAACTTTTCAGACCCTAAGCCTTGACTCTGATCACCATGCCACCACTTTTTTAAATGCCGATGGACCTTGAGACAGTAATCACCGAGTATTCAGTAGGTAGAGACCAGGCGTACTATAGGAAGGCTAGTACAATTTGGGTAGATGAGGGAGGCGATTCTTACAGGCCCCTTACCTTTATGGTGTGGGCCTACCGAGATGGGGACACATATTTCAGTCCGCTTATGGAGTGCGCCATACCTAACGAGGTGCTGGAAGCCGCGAGCCTTACCAAAGATATTCGTCCCGGTGCCGCAATAGCTAATTCCTACGTGGGACTTGCTGAGAAGTAGTCGGAGCTAGAGTTACCGAGACCTGAGGGGGTTGTAGTCTTGGCATTGTCGTTTGATACCAATCCGCATATAGACTCAAAGGTTGATCCTAAGCTAGAGAGTCAAAGGAGCACCCATATGGACACCGATCATGATTCAGTAGAGCCAAGGGTGTCCACTGTCGAGAGTGAGGTCGATGTTTAGGTGTAGTTGTGACACCTATCTTTCGGATACCCTCTTAAGTTAGAGGAGTTAGCCTTGGTTAGTCTACCATCTTTTGATGTCACGTACCGCATATCCCCCGAACCCAGTTAAGATGTATTTCTATTTCAGTCGCATGGTGTAAACTGACTTGATTATGTTATGTATTGTATTTGTCCTAAGTCATCTTGTTATACTTGTTGTACAGAGTTATTATCACTTTCGCATGTGCATTTCACTCCGCTTGTATATTGTTTGCCGTTCGATCTTGGAAGATTTAATGTAAATGGCCGTGGCGGGATGTTGTCGGTCCCGTAAGGATGCGGGGCGTGATGTGGAGTCCTGCGTCTCAAAGGATATCACTAAGTTATAATCTCTGAGTAGTTTACAAGTGAAATCCAACCGATTAATTGACAGTCAAAGAATTAGACAAAGACTTAATCAAAACCGAATCACTATAAAACCTCTATGCAGTCTTCTCTATCTCTTACTCTGATCTTATTATATATTTTGTGATAGTTGAACTCCACACTCAGCGTGTATAGTGATAAAGCTTATATTGATCATTTGATTGAGCTTAAAGCTTGTGCAATCTAAATTTCGCGTTAAATCTTGAAAATTGTACTATATTCACCTATTTACCCTCTCTAGGTGATAACGCTAACCACAACAATTGGTATTAGAGCCCGGTGCTCATATTTTGTGAGGTGTTTTTACTTTAGAGTTAACGATTTTTATGGCTAGCAATTTCTTTTCCACATGGATCGAAGGTGGAAGCAACAACATGCCTTCATACTTTAAAGGGAAGGAGTATGACGATTGGAAAAACAAATTCAAGGGATACATCAGATGCTAAGATCCCCAGATTTGGGACGTTCTGCAAAAGGAGTAAATCCAGCAGTAGACACCACAAGTAGAATAAATGCAGGGGATGATGACAACAATATGCCAATCGCCACTCTATTGGCTGCTGAAATAGCAAATAGAAATGCTCTCCATGCAAATGCAATTTACTTATTTTATAGTGATCAACTAAATATAAACGTATTGCAAACTGTTCCTCATTGAAAGAGAGTTGGGACAAACTCTATGTCACATATGAAGGAATAGACATAGTCAAGGAAACCAAAGTCAACTTCCTTTTCGATCAGTATGAAGCAGTTTAAATAAACATCGGAGAAATAGTCAAAAAAATGTATTACAGGTTCACTAAAAGCGAATGGTCTCATATATCATGGATAACTAATTTATGGACCGACGAGAGTAAACAAGCTGCTAAGAGTTCTTAAAAAGGAATAGGACAATGTGAAAACATACATTCGAGAGACTCAAAGGATATCCCCTCTGTCAATGGACGAGCTCATTGAAACTCTTCAATCATATGAAGAGGAAAGAAATAATGAGGAAGTCACGGCAAAATGTAAGAAATCCATTGATTTGAAATCTAATGTTGATTCTGATGTTTCAGATTCTGAAGATGAAGACGATGAGGAATTAGCACTCATGATTAGAAGACTCAGAAGAATGGCAAAGAAAGAAAGAAATTTTAAAGACAAAAAAGATTTCAAACGAAATGATCAGAAAAGATCATCTGAATGTAGAAATGAAAATCAAAAGAGGGTCATATCAAATCAAACTATCCTTTGTTAAAGAAGAAAGACAATGATGAAAAATCCAAGAAGGCCTTGAAAGCAAAGGCTTGGAGTGATACTCAATGTGAAAGTGATGAAAAATACGCCAATATATGTCTTATGGCAGACACAGATGATGATCTCAGGTGGTAAATTTAAAAATTCTTTTCAAGGTATCTGCGTATATAGATGAGCTATGTTTAGAATATAAGGCTACTCTTAAGATACTTTCGGAGTTGAAAAAAGATGTAGTTATTTTCAAACAAAGAGATGTTTCTCAAAAGGATAAAATCAGTTTTCTTGAAAAGAAATTTTCTTAAATGGATGAGAAGTTTGTTTTGATTTCCAAAGAAAATGCTCAATGGAAATCTAGGATTGAAATTATAGAGAAAGAAAATATTTTCTTGAAAAAGGAAAGAGATCTTTTTAAAGACGAAAGCAATTCTTTGAAAAGGGAAAAGATCTTTTGAAAAAAGAAAATGTCGTTTTGAGAAAGGAAACTTTGGATATCCATAAAAAGTTCTCGTCCGAGTCTAAAATATTGCAACATATACTTTCCATATAAGTTCCCTATTATAACAAATCGGGACAAGGTTTTTAAAAGGAAAGCAACGTGAAGAATCATTTTCCTGAAGTAAAGGAAATACTTGGGAAAAAGCCTCATAAGCATTTTTATAGAGGTCATTTTAGGAAACAGTTTGTACACTCTAAAGGTCAAAATTTTTTTCTACATGCTCAAACTGTGGTGACCTAAAACATTCTATAAGTTATTGCTCTAAAATCAAAAGGGCAACTCGAGATATTTTTAGATATGGAAATATTGCTAGCCACAAAAGATCCAAACAGATTTGGGTACCAAAGAAAACTTGAGTTTCGTTTATGGTTGCAGGTACCAATGAAAAGGAGAAATAAGTGGTAACTCGATAGTAGATGTTCTAGACATGACTGGAGAATCATCAATATTCATCAATCTTGAAATGTCTGATGGATGAATTATTTCCTTTGTTGCAACAACAAAGGAACAATCATTGTCAAAGGAACTGTGAAGATTGGCAACTTAGGGCCTGCATGAAATCACTTCTTTTTTTCCACTTCCCCACTATAAGTCAATTTGGCAAGGAAATACGTTTGTAAAACCCAATTTGAAGTAGAAAGCCGTTTGATAAAAAAAAAATTGACTTATGGTAGGATTTTCTACTTATGGCAAGATTTTTTGTCAACTTGAAGAAGTAAAAAAATTTTACTTCTTCGCCTTGAGAAGTCATTCTCATCACCTGACTACTGTCCCCCGTCGGCCGCTGCCGTCACCGGTTGCCGCCGCCACCAACATTTTTATAATAATATTTTAAACATTATCTTTTTAAATTGTTATCAAATGGATTTCTCTATTGAAATTAACTTCTGAAGCAGAAGCTGAAAATTCAACTTCTACTCCTAAGAAAAAGCTGAAAAATCAACTTCCCTGCCAGATCTACTTCTTGGGCGAGAAGTGTTTTCATGACCCTTACTTGTCCATGATGTTTCATTGGTCAAGGGTTTGCATTTAAATCTCATTAGTATTAGCCAACTGTGCAATATTGAATAATAAGTTTCGTTTGTAGAAAATAAGTGCTTAGGTACAAATCAGGACGATGAATTTACATTCACCGGACGAAGACATGGTAACATGTACCTTATGGATATATCATCTAAGAAAGAGAAATGTCTTCTATCTATAAAAAACGATCCAGAACTTTGTCACAAGAAGCGGGGACACATAAACCTCAATCAAATCACAAAGGTCTCCAAAAAGAAGCTAGTGAGAGGACTTCCATATGCTAAATTTGGATGAACTAAGCACCGTGAAGCATGCACACTTGGCAAACAAGTAAGAAACTCTTGCAAGTCCATAAATGAAGTTTCTACTAACCATGCTATGCTGTTATTACATGTGGATGTCTTTGGACCCACTCGAACTCAGAGTATTGGAGGTAAAAAATATTGCTTAGATATCGTGGATAATTACACCAGATACACTTGGGTATTCTTTCTTGCACATAAGAGTGGTATATTCCCATACTTTGAAACCTTTTCTAAAAAAGTTTAAAATGAAAAAGGTTATTTAATTTCAAGCATCAAAACAGATCATGGAGGAAAATTTGAAAACCAATACTTTGTAGAATTTTGTGATCAAAATGATTTTCAACATAATTTTTCATCTCCATACTCTCCACGGTGAAATGGAGTTGTCGAAAGAAAGAATCATTTTTTACAATAAATGGCGTGAACTCTTTTGATTGAAAGCCTATTTTTGGGGTAAAGCAATTTTTACTCTTGCTATATTATAAACCAAGTTTTTTTTAGACAATTACTTAAGAAAACCCCCTATGAACTTTACAAAAGAAAGAAACCAAATATTTCATGCTTTCACGTATTTGGGTGTAAATGCTACATTCTTAAAAATTCAAGTGATTGGCCGAGTAAGTTTGATGAAAGATCAGACAAAGAAGTATTCTTGGGATATCCACATCAAGCAAAGCTTACAGAGTCTTCAATAAGAATTCTCGGATAGTTGAAGAATCCATGAATGTGAAATTTGAAGATAAGTACATTGCTCAGATGATAGACACTAGAGGCGCAGTACCAAGTGAGCAGAACCCATCATCTAAGAATGAAGAACTAAATGAATCACCTCGGAACATGAAAAGTAATCATCAAATCTCAACCTTTGAAGATTCAAATGTTGAGGGATCCATTGAGGATGAGCATGAAAGTCCAAAAAGAATTAAAAATACAAATCCAGTCATCCTACAGATCAAGTCATTGAAAACATTAATGAATGGATTATAACTATGCATTTACTTTGATTTCTGAAATAGAACCTAAAAAAATTGAGGAAGTTCTTGAAGATGAAAGCTGGATTGAAGCTATACAACAAGAGCTAAATCTGTTCAAACTTAGTGAAGTTTGGGAATGGGTATCCAAACCAAAGGATCATCCTATTATTGGAACCAAATGAGTTTTGAGAAACAAAATGGATAACAATGGTAAAGTAACAAAGAACGAGGCAAGACTCGTTGCCAAGGACTACTCACAAGAAGATATGATCGATTATGATGAAATATATTCCCCAGTAGTAAGATTGAAATCCATCAAGCTGCTAGCTTATGCTTGCTATCATGACTTCAAACTATATCAAATGGATGTCAAGAGTTCATTCCTGAATGAATATATCAAGAAGGAAGTCTACGTTGAACAACCTCCAAGCTTTAAAGACCATTAGAGCTCTGATCATGTGTACAAACTGAAGAAAGCTCTCAATGGACTCAAGTAAGCACTACGAGCCTGGTATGAAAGGTTAAGTAATTTCCTTACTGAAAAAGGCTTCGAGAAAAGTAAAGTTGACACAACTTCATTTATGAAAAGGGAAGGTAGCGAAATCTTATTTATCCAGATATACGTAGATGACATTATATTTTGATCCTCTAACAAAAATCTTTACAATAGTTTTTCTCAGATCATACATAATGAATTTGAGATAGTATGATGGGAGAACTTACATTCTTTTTGGGACTACAAATCAATCAAACTAAGCAAGGCATATTCATACATCAAGAGAAATATGCTTTTGATTTAATAAAGAAATTTGGTTAAGAAAACTGAATCACCTATGTCTTCTTCAACCAAGATAGACAAAGATGAGCAAAGCAAATAGATTGATCGGAAACTATATAGGAGCATTGTTTGATCATGACTATATCTTACTGCATCTAGACCTAACATCATTTTTACTATGTGTATGTGTGCTATTTCAATCTGATCATAAGGAATCACATCTTATTGTAAAAAATCATTAAATACATAGGAACTAATCCTAATCTAGGATTATGGTATCCTAAGACGTCAGATCTTATATTATATAGCTATTCAGATGCTGACCTTGACGGTTGTAAGATAGATAGAAAAAGTATTTCAAGGACATGCCAACTTCTGGTATCAATGTTGGTATCTTGGTTCTCCAAGAAACAAAACACCATGGCTCTATCAACTGTAGAAACTAAGTATGTTGCATTAGGAAGTTGTTGTGCTTAAATTGTCACGCCCCAGACCCAGCGGACACACGAACGTCCCACCAAGCCGTTTATCTTCCTTTGGTATCTATTAGGATTCATTGACCCACAACTTAAAAATCCATACAATGATATGAGCAAACGGAAGCGAGAAAACAACTCTCTCTCATTAACACCAAAAGATGAATTGAGGACTACACCACGAAAATATTTAATCAAGATACTACACAAGGCTGTGGTTTACAAAAGAAAATAACACTAGGTCAGGTTTAACACTACTTCTTTAATGGAGTAGCTTCAATTGCCAGTTAAAGATAAACTCGGGAATTCCATCGCCAAGACCTGAAAAAAGTTAGTCCTACGACAAGGTGAGATATAAATCTCAGTAAGTTAAACATAATCCTAAACTAGGCTATCAGTACTACCAGACACGTTTGAAAACATGTATTTCAGAAACAAAGTCTTATACATGAATAAAGCATAATTCCATCAATTCATGGTATCTTAATGACTTGAAACCAACTCAATTCAGTCATAAAGTTCACCGATAAGGTTGAGTTTCGTACTTTGGCAGGGTTTTCGATCAAAACAACACTATCGAGGCCCTGTTTAATTCATGAGGAATTTCTTGTCATATATCTCCATTTCCAATGGCAAAGCCCGCGTAATAGCGCTTCGGGCCACTTAACCCATCATTTGCTCTTATGAGGTATTTTCATCCAATACATCGACATCTGAGCCCGCGTTATAACGCATCAAGCTATCATAAAGTATTAAGCAAGACCCGCATCACAATGCTTCAAGTCGTGCTTCTCAATCGCCGGCGTAATATACATCAGGCTACTATAACATGTTTGGCAAGACTTGCATCATAACGCCTCAGGTTAACATATACATGTTGACACCTGATTTGTGATTAGTTTTTTTTAGTTTATTTTTGAAAAAATTCATAAAAAGTTGAAAAATTGTAAAATCAACTTTGGTAGCCTTGCCCAATCCTAAGGAACCATTTTTGAACAAATAATAATTTTCCTTTTTTTTTAGTATTTTCGAAACAAATAAAAATAGATGAAAATTCAAGAAAAATAGCATTTGAGCTAAAAAAATAGAAACGTAGTTAATATTTTTCTTTTAATTCTCTTGTATTTTTTACCTCATAAAAAGTCCAAATTCAAGTTCAATTTTATGTACTCCTTTGTTACACGTATGATTGAATTTGGTAAAAAAATGTCAATTGAGTCTTTTAATTTATAATTTTGGCATTTTTAGGGTCTTGACATTCAATCTAATTGTCCTTCATTGCAGTTTAACCCAATTATTAGCACAAATTGCTTAATTGCATGTATTGAGAAAAGTTGCATACTTTATTGCAATTTAGTCTTGAATGTGGGTATAATTGAAATTACTTTCAATTCAAAGGCTAACTTTACAAATTGAAGCCGTTGCCCAACGTTTTTCACCATTTTGAATTGATTGACATAGGTGGTTTGGTCTAATTTGATCATGTGAGCCTTCAATTTCATAATTTTTCAAATTACAATTAAGGACAAATTCGGGACTTTTGTAGAAATTGACATGAACTTTTGGGCAAAATCACATTTTTAGATAATATTCATGCTCAAAGTTCGATTCTGAGGTTCGATTTGCAAAAAATCCACTCGAATTAGGGTTAATTTTGGAAAATCAAGTCGAAAACGATTTTGACCGGTCGAACCGGTTAGCTACAGTGTCGTCTTCTACCCTAGGCACCTGCGCGAATGAACAGTCCCCAGACTAATTTTGATCATCAAATTGAAGGCTAATTCACAGTTAATTGGACAAGAAATGGTGGGCGTATTGTTGCCCTCACTCTTTCTTGACAATTGACACCGATGACACTATTTGACGTCGTCGAAGTAGAGAGATATCGGCCGGTCAACCTCGCGGGACCTACAGAAGTCAATGAAATCAAACTCAGCTCAAATCCTTGCCAAATTTGCGCGAAATGGAACTTTCCGAAGAAACAAACAGAGTTGGACGGAATACCCAACATTCTCGATGCCATTTAGACCCAAAAGCACGTGATCTCACGTGCAATTAAAGTCAGCAAAGCTTCCATCCGATTGAGCGAGAAACCAAAAAATGGTATATAGCCTGAACAGGCTTGCGAGATGGGGGGAGGTTCATTCTGTTTCTTGAAGAGAACAAAATAGAGAGAGAGAAGAGAGAGAAAGAGAGTTCGCCTTCCATCGCCATTGTTGAAGGCTTGAGCTCGAATTTACAGAGTGTCGGTTGGGCTCTTTCAAGCCAAACCAAAGCTTCTAAAGGTCGTTAGAAGGTCGTTTGGATTGAGAGGAAGCAATCGCCATCGACCGCGCAGGTTGAAACCACGAAAATAGGTGAGCTCAGTCTTCAAACTTCCTTACTGAGCATCAATGGCGGATTTGGCATTCGACCATTATTCTTCAATTTTATGTGGGCGTTTTATTTCCCAAGCATCACTGACCATCATCGCATCTTCATTTTGCATCGATTTTGCTTTAAAATTTCGAATTGAGTCTCCAAACCCTCCGCTATAAACCAAGAACTATTCAGTCTTGCCTAGCCCAATCTAGGTTGTGCGAACTCGATCGAAGCTCGAGGTAAGTATCCTAAACCTCTTATGATGCTTCTGTATTGATGAATTGACTCGAAATGCCATGAATCTCATGATTGGAGTGGCTATACTTGTACTGATTTAGGCTTGTTTACGCTTGATTCTGTAGATGAAATGCTTTAATTTTGACATATATGAAACTAGAAGTTTAGGCGAGTCGAACGGCGTTGGTATTGTGTTAATCGATTTAGGTTTACTCGTCCATCGGCGCCGGAGAAACCTCCATCATCCGTTTAGTCATAGTCGGAAGGTTGAAGACGAAGTTGATGTGGCGGAGTTAACGAGTCAAAGGTCTAGGTGGCAGTACGTGATTGGTCCACATGGAAAGCTCGACCGTTAGTCTGTTATGCTGAGTCAGTTTTGATCGGACGACTTAGATTAATCGAGTCTTATTTTTAAGGGCCATCCAATTAGTAATTAGGAATATTCAAAAATAGTTTTAAAATCAGAAAATAAGAAAAGGTCGAAACGGTGCCGTTTAGGTTAGTTGTTGAGTGACATCGTTTAGATTAGTGAGGACGGACGGTCCAGATCAAGTCTCGGCTTTTCATCATGGCCGTAGGTTTGAGTAATCAGTATGATGACTGAGGGATAGTCGACTTTTGATCTAAGTCGTAGGTTTCAGTCAGCCGATCTAGTGGCCGTGGATTAGCCTCGTGGTTCAATAGAGACCGTTGGATTAAATTTGAATAATCAAAAAATAAAAAAGCGGAACGACGTCATTTTAGGCGTGGGTCTTGCGGGTCCTGGTCTGAGCCGGGTATTCGACTCGGTCTGAATCATTTCTTTTATATATAAAAATTCAGAAAAATCATTTTTAAATAAAAAAATCAAAAAATGCTAGAAAATCCTAAAAAATGTTTGAAAATTCTAGAAAATCTCAAAAAATATAGGAAAATTATGAAAAATTCCTAATTACTTCAAAAATTTCTAAAAATTGAGGAATGACCACAGACAACTGGTCAATTCTATTTTTGGGATTTCTTATCCGTTCTCTTGAAAATGAACGATATTACTCTTTAGGGGTAAATCGCCTCTGCCTTGTATACGAGATAGTTCGATAGCGCCAAGATAAGAATTAGGGTCATTTAGGCGACCAATTCTTATACTTGGGTTTTAGAATTTCATCCTTTTTAAAAATAACAACTTTACCCCTCAAAAGGGTAAATCATCTTTCTTATTCCGATCGAGCCGTGAAAATTACTCAAAATTAGGATTTGGGTCTGCAGATCGACCAATCCTTTCGTTTAAGATTTTTACTTCTCATCACTTTATGAAATAACGGTTTTACCCCTCAAAGGGTATATCGCTCTAAAAATTCTAGAAAAATTTTGAAAATTCCCAAAAAATAGGAAATGGATTGGTTTGATAACCAATCCTATTTCCACCATCTTTTAACTCAATGTTTCTTCTGAAATGATAAATTTTCTCTTCTTGGGCAAATTCTCCCAAAATTCTTCAAAATTACGATTTTACCCCTCAAGAGAAAATCGTGTCGAAAATACTCATGAGCCTTGATTGATATTTCTCTAGGCTAATAGGGCCTTACTAGGAATGCCACGTTGTGATCATGTGATTTATTTGCACGTTTTGGATCCTTTATTTGCGCATCTATTTTTACTGATTGTGAGTGCTTGGGTAGTTACTCCTATTGCATGAACTCTTAGTTTCAAGGTTCGCACCTCACTCATCTACATGAAATTCAAGGGTTATATAAATCATTCAACTTAGGTGCCGAAATGGCGTCAACTCTGACAGTTAGCGTAATAAAGTCCCCGATCCCATTTCTCTGGTTTCCGCAGAATTGAATAGAATGCTCCCAACTATTCGATAGGGTTTCCAATCATACCTTCCACGAAACGATTAGTGGTGACTCCTTGGCATGTACACGTATCATATGTCACCAGACCACACCGAAGGTCGACCGCATATACTGCCGTTGCGACTTGGGTAACGGGCTGTTACACCTCGTGCCCCGGGCACGAGCGCGTGACTCTCTACAAGCACAAACTATCTCTCGAGGTCCTAGGATTCACATATAGGTCGAGAGATATATCATATAGAAAGCACACGGAAGCAATGATATATAAACCCTCCGTACAAATATAAAATGGAACCTGAGTAACGAGGGCACCAATGATACATAAACTTCCGATTATCCATACAAGGCACGATAATCTAAACATACTGGTTGGTAGGGTGGCAAGGCTAACACAAAAGACAGGCATCAATCTTTCAAAAGAAGCAGGTATCGAGAACACCATCAAAATATCAGATTAGAAAAATAGAGACTCCTAGATCGAGCTACTAGAGTCGTCGGTCTCCTCCTCGGCCTCCTCAGTGGGCTCGTACTCTGAGAAGGTCTCCGAGCAAACCTCCACGGTGTCCTCTATCGTCTCGTCAGCAGATGGCTCCACTAGATCGTCCTCGGTAGCCTCAATCACTATGACCTCGTCGGTGTCCTCTAGAGTCGGGGTCTTCACAGGGCCATTCCTCGAGCTAGCGACTGATCCCTCGGCCTCCACTGAATCCTGAGCGGGATGGCACCAATTGGGTATCACCCCAAGGGGTACCTCAGTAGGCTTTAGCGGCCCTATAGAAACGTCCCCTCTCTTCCTGAACCATGCCACGTGTCTGTGAGGCTTCCAGCTACTACTACCGTTATCTACCTAGACGATTGTACACTTCCTAACATAGACGGTCCCATGTCCGTCAGGGAACTCCTCAAAATATACAGACATCTCCTTTGAGTCACCAAACCTAATTGGCCACATCATCAAGGCCTAGGATCTGAAAAATGGGGTCCCACAACGGGGTGAGACATACATCTTAGTAAGGTAGGTCCTAATCCTAGGTTAGGTTGACTGTCCACTCAGACATATATAATCACAAATAATTTATACAAAATCACATGAGGCATTAAACTATCATGAAGTACCACACAGATGTCAAGCATGCAATCAAGGCATCTTATCACATCATTAAGCTCAAGTACACATTATCAAGCTAGATTACACCTTCCACCCCTTTCCTGCCTCCTCACTTTTAGGCCCGTGTTTAGAACGCCTCAGGCTCGGCCTGCGTAACGCATCAGACCGTCTCGTTGACAAACCCGCATAAACGCATCAGGTTTTCAATCTCATCCAGGCTTGTGTCGACATATCTCAACTTCGTCCCGCGTTTCAACACATCAGGACTATGGCCTTCTCAACCTCACGTCTCGTACGCCTCAATGTGCCATTCAATTCAAACCCCGCGCCTCAGCGCCTCAAGGTATCCATTCACACAACCCCGCGTCTCAACGCATCAGGGTGTCACAACTTCTCAGATATGCCACAAGTTCATTTCATTTCATATCACACGTTCGAATGCAAACTCATGCGACAAACGACACATCCATGGCATGCGAGACAATTAATTTTGACATACAAATATGTCAATCAATTTATAGCACAAGCATTGTCAAACCTTCAAGTCCTTTATATGTTTCTAGGACGTACATTGGACAACCACATTATGACCTCTAAGAATCGATCAATTCGCACACAAATCACCCAATCAAGTCCAATCCTCCTATGAAAGATTTAGAATCCCCTTACCTCAAGCTTAATGCAATACAATTCTTCTTCTAAGCACCTTAAGGGTTCGGTTCTAATGATCCAAGATCAAGTCCGCCGCGTAACGTAAGGAAGTTTATCTCTTGCTCAAAACTTCACCCCACTAACCACACACCTCATGGACCTATCAATTAACATCCTCACACTTATCAACGAAGAATTTAGAGCTCAATCTCAACACCAACGGCCTCCCACAGAATTGGTATGCACAGAATCGACAAGGTTTACCCGGTTCTGTGCATATCCCAACTCAACAACCCTTAAACTAACTTAAACCCTCAATTTATTCGCTAATCTATTTGCTAACATGTAGTTCTAAGGATTGGGGAGTCTCACCAAAAATTTAGAGCCAAGGCGACGTTGGAAAGTCCTTGAACGGAGCCGGTTCCTCCTGATCTGCTACGGCCAGTTCTGGCACTTCAAACACAAGATCCATTTGGGATCAAAACTTCATCAAATTCCTCCAAACCTTTTACCACAGCTCAGTCTATGTGTCCCCTAGATATCCATAAAATTTGGTCGAAAAACTCAAAAATTTCGGGGTCCTATGAGGCCTAAACAGTGGCTTACCTCCAGTTACGACGATTTTCATCGACTTTCGGGAGATTGGTCGGCCGGAGCTCCTCGTTGAGTCAAACGACTTGCTTCCACTTGGAGAACATTGGCAAGAGGATGAGGAAGCAGCTCCAGTTCTTACTGGACAGTCAGGATCGAAGATCAAAAGGAGCAGATTCTGAGGAATAAGACGATTCCAATGGTCAAAGTTGTTTGGGAGCACTATGGAACCAAAGGAGCTACGTAGAAAAACGAGTAAACGATGAGGTGCCAGTACCCCCTTTGTTTGAGTAACGGGTTTATTATAAATTTCGAGGATGAAATTTTTGTAAGGGGGAAGAGTTGTGACATTCTGATTTTCTTGTCATTTCGAGACTTATTAATGATAATGTATCTAATGATATCTTTCAGTTGTATCTCGCTCGGATTTAATCAATCTCGAGTTAACTGACCAAAAGAGAAAAGCTAACGCGAGACAAGGTACGTGGACCTAGGGAACTCAAATAGGAAATGACACTTTGACTATAAGGATAGTCCAAGAGACATTTAGAGCCACGAAAGGCCGATCTAAAAATAATTAAGGAATGGATTGCTAGCGTTATACAATTGGAGCGCGGGTGATGCCGCTTGATCAATGTATAATTTGCAAAATTTTCTTAAATCGAACGATGACGATCGAGACCGTCGAAACTAGTAATAGACCCTCGCAATTACATGACAGCCAGAGTCGCCATGAATTGACGAGCCCAAAGTGTGATATGAATCACAGAGTTGATACGCATAATGTCTTCAAAAGCTGTTCGTCAGTTCGGGATAGGCTGGAATCACATTTGATAGAGAAATGATTTAGAGATAAGTCTCGAAATTAGAAAATGGAGAATCAAGAATTTCAACATTATAATTGGATTGACAGTCGCCTCATCGAAGAGAATTGGAATCAGAAAATGACATTTCGGACGTTGAGGGTAAAATTATCATTTTGCCTTTCAAGCCTTAGCCTTGCCTTAATTAATGGAATGAGGGCATTTTGGTCCTTCACAACACCCCAAGGCTGCCGAAAATGAGAAAAAATAACAGCCATTGGATGAGCCTTGATTGACATATGGACAAGTGTTAAAGCATGAAGAGTTGGCATTTAATGAACAACTTTTAACTTACCATTCTACCAAGTTGACTAAGCCATTTGTGTATATCTCTATCTCTTCCACTCCCCTTCAGCCGAACACTCCACAGCCATCACCATCTTCATTTTCTTCTTCTTCTTCTTCTTCTTCTTCTTCTCCAGCTGAGAGCTCCCCAGCTGATCGATTCTGCCTGCCGGTTTCGCCGTCGTCGACTGCCACTTCTGGCCACCACCTAATCTCAACCCGACCACCAGCTCCTTCCTCATCCTCTTGCCAAAAACCTCCAAGTGGAATCAATTCATTTGACCCACTGAGGAACTCCGGCCGGCCATTCTCCCAAAAGTTGACAGAAACCATCACAAGTGGAGGTAAGCCACTGTTTAGACTCCGTAGGACCCCGAAAACTTTGAATATTTTGGTCAAATTTTGGGAACATCTAGAGGACATGTAGACTGAGCTGTGATAAAAATTTTGGATGAATTTGATGGAGTTTTGACACCAAATGAGTTTTGTGTTTGAAGGACAAAAATTGACCGGTTGAGGACTTGGAGGAACCAGCGCCATTTGAGGACTTTCCGGTGTCGCTTTGACTCCAAATTTTAGGTGAGGCTTCCTAACTCCTAGAACTACATTTTAGCAAATAGATTAGTGGATAAATTGAGGATTTAAGTTAGTTTAAGGGCTGATTAGTTGAGATATGCACAGAATGAAAAATGCCCTGTTTCGGTTCTATGCATATCGAATCTGTGGGGGACTGTTGGTGATGGAATTGAGTCCTAAATTCATCGTTGAGACGTACTAGGATGTCGACGGGCATGTTATTTAGGTTTATGCTTGGTGGATTGATAATTGGACGACGAAGAATTGACGAAATGGATGGAATTCCATTAGGTATACGGTTGCCCTGTTTTGGAACCCTTAAAGCCGAACCCTTGAAGTGCTTGGAAGGAGATTTGTGTTGATTTTAGCACAAGGTAAGAAGTTTCTAAACCTTGGCTAGGAGAATTGGACTCAATTAGGTGAATTGAGTGTGAATTAGATTGGTTCTTAGGAGTTTGTGTGATTAGCCTTTGTGCGTCCTTGAGAGGTATAGGTGGCTTGAATGCTTATTGAATACTTGTGCCATGAATTGACTGCCTCTTGTGACTGATGAGATTGATTGCCTTGCATGCCGTAGATGCGTTTCTCATTACATGAGCTTGTATTTGATCATGAAGTTGAAAATGAAATAATGTTTGGCATGCTTGAAGCCTATGATACCTTGAGGCGTTGAGATGCAGGGTTGTGTGGACGGATACCCTGAGACGTTGAGGCGCGGAGTTTGAGTTGAATGGTACCTTGAGGCGTACGAGACGCAGGGTTGAAATTGTCAATGTCTTGATGCGTTGAGACGTGGGACGAAATTTGAGATGTGTCGACACAGGCCTGGAATAAAATTGAAAACCTGATGCGTTTATGTGGGTTTGTCAATGTGATGGTCTGAGGCGTATTTACGCGGACCGAGCTTGAGGCGTTCTAAACGCGGGTGTGAAAATAAGGAGGACTGGAAGGGTGAAAAGTGTGATCTGGCTTGGTAATATGTGCTTGATTCCAATGATGTGATATGGTATCATATTGCATGCTTGACACTTGTTTGATCTCGTATGTTATTTAATGACTGTTGAATGCCTCATGTGATTGCATGTGCATTTTGTCTTTGATTGCATTCGTTCGAGTGTACAGTCAGCCTAACTTAGGGTTAGGACCTGCCTTACTGATTTACTCACAAATTTCGCAATGAGACCAACGTGAGATAGAGTTCACGTGATTTACTCACAAATTCCTCTATGTGATGCCTTACCATTATTTTATTTTATTTTTATTGGGAATTCACCATGCACAAGATCTCTCGATGGGGTTTAATTCTAGTCCTATTTAGGTCAAGTTCCTTCACCATCGGTCCACTAAGATTTTAAAATTGTTGTGAGGAGATTCCAAGATTTATTCTCATTATTGAAACTACATCACACAAATCATTAGCTTGATAATTCGTTAGGCACCCTCCTCATATATTCAAGTTGCGACATTTCTTATTCGCTTATCTAATTGCCCTCTAAATCTCTATTGTAAGTTAACCATTTCCTCCCTAGATCCATGTCTTGATGTGAGTTCATTCAGTCTCAGTCACCTTTCAAATCCATTTCGATGTTCCTTGACCATTTAGACTCTATTAAATGTGGGATGTCATAGTTTTCTCCCTCCTTACCAAATTTCATCCTCGAAATTTGGATAGGAAATCTTGAAGCATATTATCCTCTAGTACCCCTGATAAAAAAAAATGACTTCCTTTATCAAAACGTATCCACTACCTAAAGCGAAAATATTTTTTATTCATAATTCTATTTGTTTACAAGATATTCATAACTGCCTCCTCCGGAGATCGATTTGGTGACCTCCATGGACCGCTTCATTCCTGCATACCACTCGGCTAATTGGACGATAGCGGTCACTCGGTCCCTTTGGTTTCCTTTAAATAGTCCTTCCTTGTTAATTCCAAAATAAGGTCGAGTATCACAATCTCTTCTCATGAATTAATATTGCCGAGTCAACTATAGATATGAAGCAGTAAGTCACCATGATATTTGGTATTTGGGTTCACACGACAAAGAAGAATGCATTGCAATGAAATGCAGCATGTCTACTCAAGAGTCAGAGGACTGACTTGTGATTCCAAGCAAGTGGGGATATCGCTGTCGCATCGATCCTTCGAGTTCCCATGTGGCTTCTTCGATAGCATGATGTTGCCATAATACTTTCACCAATGGAATGACCCTGTTCCTTAGGACTTGTTCCTTACGATCAAAGATTCAAATAGGCTCTTTCACGTACTTGACGTTTTCATCCACCTCGGCAGTTTCATAATCCAATACATGGTTCAGATCAGTTGATACTTCTTTAGCATAAAGACTTGGAATACGTCATGTATGTTGGATAGCTTCGGGGGTAATGCTATCCGATATGTCATGTCTCCGACCTTTTCCTGGACTTCGAAAGGTCCAACGTATCTAGGATTCAATTTCCCTTTCTTTTTGAATCTCGAAATACCTTTGGTTGTTGAAACTTTCAAGAACACATAGTCATCAACTGCAAATTCAAGAGGCCTTTGCCGTTTGTCGGTATAACTTTTCTAGCGACTCTATGCGATTTTAAGCTTATTTCTTGCCACTTTTATGACTTCCGTGGTTACTTGCACTAGTTATGGCCCCGTCATTCTCGTTCTCCTACTTTGTCCCAACATAACAGCGTTTTGCACTTCCATCCATACAATGCTTCAAATGGCGCCATATTAACACTCTGATAGATGTTGTTATAAGCAAATTCTTCTAGATGTAACTTCTCATCCCAATTGCCTTTGAAATCTACTATATAGGCCCATAGCATGTCCTCTAGAATTTGTATAATTCTCTTTGTCTACCCGTCGTTTTGAGGATGGAAAGCCAGACTAAACTGGAGCTTAGTTCCTAGAGCATCTTGAAGCTGTTCTGGAACCTTGTGGTGAATCTTGGATCTCTATCTGAGCTGCTACTAACAGGAATTTCATGTAGTCTCACGATCTATTGAATATAGAGATATGCCAGTTTCTGTAAGGATTAATTTGCCCTCACAGCTAGGAAATGGGCTGATTTAGTCAAACGATTGACTACAACCCAAATAGAGTCGTGTCCTTTCAAAGTCTTTGGCAATCCTTGTATGAAGTTCATAGTGATACGTTCTCATTTCCATTCAGGAATCTCTAGGGGTTTCAACATATGTCTTAAATTTCGATACATTTTCGTGTTTTCAAGGTGGATGCTATAGGTACTCCGATGAGTTTCCATCATAATTTCCTTTCTTAAATTTTCGTCTTCAGGTATACAAAGGCATCCACAGAATTTAATAATTCCATCTTTAGATATGGAGAAATCTGGGCTGTTGCCTTCCAAAATCTCATCTCAAACTTTAAAAATCTCAAGGTCCATCAACTGTAATTCTTTGGCCCTTTGTATCAATTCAGATTCAATTTCTTAGTGTAGCAAGAAGACCCTTGAGTTCTTCCACTTCGATTTTAAACTATGAGTTTGAGATTTCATTTAACAGATCTCATTCCTTACTCATCAAGCTTGCAAGTAGAGTAGATTTTCTGCTAAGAGCGTCCACCATTCTATTTGCCTCGCCAGGGTGTGATATAGTATCTCACAATCATAATCCCTAAGTAGCTCCATTCATCATCGTTGTCGCATGTTCAATTCCTTTTGTGAGAATAAGTACTTCAGACTATTGTGATATGTATAAATTTGAAACTTTTCCTTGTAAAGATAATGCCTCCACATCTTTAATGCAAAAATGACAGCCACCAACTCCAAGTCATGCATTAGATAATTCAACCCATAGGGTCTTATTTCCCTTGAGGCATAGGCAACCACTTTTCCATATTACATTAGAACACAGCCTAGACCTTTATGTGATGCATCGCTCCATACCACAAACCCTCTAGATCCAAATGGTATTGTTAATACTGGGGCGGAAGTCAATCTTTTCTTGGGTTCTTGGAAAATTTGTTCACATTTCTCAGACAATTCAAACTTAACTCTCTTTCGTGGCAACTGAGTCATTGGACCTGCAATAAGAGAAAATCCCTCCACGAATCTTCGATAATAACCTACTCGGTCTAGGAAACTTCGAATCTCCATGACAGTAGTGGGTCGTGGCCAATTTACTTCGGCCTCAATTTTGGTTGGATCGACAGAGATTCATTTACCTGTAACCATATACCCAAGAAATATAACCCAATCAAGTCAAAACTCACACTTACTGAATTTGGCTACAACTTGTGTTTTCTCAATGTCTGCAGCGGCGCCATCCTAAGATGTTCTTCATGTGCCGTAAGCCCCTTAGAATACACTAGGATATCATCGATGAACACTACTATTAACTGATCTAGGTAAGGCTTGAATACCATGTACATTAAATGCATCAATGCTGCTAGAGCATTCGTCAAGCCAAATGGCATGACTACGAATTCATAATGTTCGGACCTGGTCTAATGAGGATTGACTATGAAAGGTCGTCTTGGGAATGTCCTCTTCTCTGACTCCCAGTTGATGGTATCCTGATCTTAAACCAATCTTTGAGAAGATTGAAGCTCCTTGCAATTGATCAAACAAGTCATCGATCCTGGGTAGAGGATATTTGTTCTTTATAGTTACCCGGTTCAATTGTCTGTAGTCGATGCATAAGCGAAGGGATCTATCATTCTTTTTGACGAATAACATGGGCGCACCCCAGTTGGTCTAATGAAGCCTTTATCTAGGAGCTCTTGCAATTGCACTTTCAATTCCTTGAGCTCCGTAATTTATGGAGCTTTCAAGATAGGTTCTGCTCTTGGAGCCAACTCAATAGTAAACTCAACTTCTCGTTAAGGTGGTAAACATGGCAATTCTTCAGGAAAGACGTCCAAAAATCCCTAGACTACTGGGATTTCCTATATCTCGGTTTCCTTTTTTTGTCAAATCTTTAACATATGCTAAATAACCTCGGCATCCATTGCCAAGAAGTTCATAAGCTTTACGACCAAAAGGAGGGGTAGAGATACACTCACCCTAGTCCCAAAGAATTCAAAGCTAATCTCATCCAAAGGATTAAATTAAATTACCTATCTGAAGCAATCTACATTAGCTCGCAACTCGCACAACCAATTCATTTCGACAATTATGTTGAAGTCAGATAATTCCATGACTATCAAGTCAATATCCCAGTTTTGTCTGTCTATACTAATTTTGCAATTCTTGCATACCATAGTAGTCGTTACCCTATCTTTTAAAGGGGCAGATACTCTAAGAAGTACCTCAAGTGATTCAAGTTTTAATCCACATAATTCAGCAAACTTTGTAGATATAAAAGAATGAGTTGCTCCAGTGTCAAACAACGCATACGCATTCTTACCACATAGAAGAACCGTACCTGCGATAGTGGTCTTGGAGGTATCCGAGTCTTCTCGTGTCATTACCTGTATCCTGCCTTAAGCTAGGGGTCTCCGTTGATTCCCAACAGGTTTTGCTCCACTGCTTTGGGGTTTCTGAGCTGATGCAGTATGTTGTAATTGTTGTCTCTCTTGTGGGCTATCCTTAATCAGATGTCCCACCTGTCCGCTGCTAAAATAAGCATTGTATGGAACGTTGCCATGAGTTCCGCCACATCGATTACGTGTCCTATTCAAACCTTGAGTTCGTATTGCCAACTTACTACTCCTAACTCTTCGATAATTTCCAAAACCACATCTCTTATTAAAGGTGCCTTATGGCTTACCAAACTGTCTTGGCCATTTGCCATCTCTCTTAGTGTTGTCAAGACGTGATAGGCGACTAGCTTCCGCCTTCTGTTTCGCCTCATCCTTTTCCTTTCCTAGTACTTGTTCCACAAGTTGAGCTCGTTTATATAATTCCGTATAGTCCCTGATTCGTAAGAGTGCCAGTTGTTTCTGAATTTCAATCCTGAGTCCGTTTAAGAACCTTTGTACACCTATGCTTTGGAATATCAATCAATTATGGAGCAAACCTGGATAACTCTTGACAACTTTGCTCCATAGTGAACGATAATTTTGTCACCTTGAGTCAAATTCAAAAACTCAGCCATTTTTCAATCCTTGATACAATCAGAGAAGAATTAACCATAAAAGGCATCAACAAAGGCCTCCCAAGTTGCCTCAGCACCCTGAGGAAACACCGGATCCCTACTCGCATGCCACCAATGCTAAGAATTATCCTCAAGCTAGTACTCAGACAGGGTCACCCTATCAACAACGTTGCAGTTTAATAACTTGAAAATCTTCTCCATGCCCTTGATCCATCTCTTAGCCTTTCAAGTTCTCTTAACCCTGTGAATTGAGACGGTTTCAACTTCAGGAACTTTTGCAAGCAACATTCAGCCGCTGCATCTTCGGCACCAGCCTGGGGTTGCTGAGGCCATGCTCCTAATGCCGCGCCAATGTTGGCCAGCGTTTCCAGGACTTCATCCGTCAGGTCAACTAGTACGACATTTCTGTCTGTCCCAGACGATGATGCTCCAGTTCTCCTCATCGCAATCTAAAGCTTCTGCAAGTCAAACTATATCCACTCAAGATCAAAATAGCCTAACATATAACTATTACCCCCAGAACTTATAAGTAACCAGGTGGTTACTGGATCTACAAATAGTAAAACTACAATCGCATGCATTTAAAGTCTTAATCACGCGTCCTACCACATCAATCTTTTAGCGCACCTTATCATTCCAGGTAACCTACGTCTGATACTAATCAAACAGAGCTGTGGAATTCCAGGTATCAATTATAGAGACCAACTAAGTATGCCTAGCTTGCTTGGATGATTAAATCGTGCATTCATCTCAACTATTATAACTAGTCAATCTGGAGAGGAAATTTATGTTCTACTCTGCAGGAAAATGAGCGCGGACCAGCTACAAGTTAAACCAGTAATTGTCTCTTTAGCCAATGAACCAAAACATAAACTGTTTGATAAGCGTTCCTAACTTAAAAATCGCCACCAAGCAAAACAGTGAGAAATTTAACTTTCCACTTCATTCCATTCAAAGTTACGAACCCACATAAGTCCCAAAAGATTTAGACTCCAGAAAATAAATATATGAACACACATATGTTAGGTTTATTTGATTGACATAGGTCAACAATTGGAGGTTCAAAATGGTGCCTACTCCCCATCTTCAACATAAGTCGCCCACAAAGATCAAAAGATAGGGCATCCAAGATCAGTACTCATGCCAAATTTCAAGTAGTTAATCTACGGATGGCTCCGATTGCTCAGTTGGCTCTTCATCTTTGGTTGGCTCTTCTTCAATTGGCGCGGGAGGCGGGATGGGCTGAATCAGCTCGGATGCAGTAGGCTCCGGAGGTGTATCGAACACATGCATAAGGAAGGGCCCAACTAGTTGCTCACCAATGCGAATATATATAGCATACCGGTGGCAGGAAACTATTCCTAGTGGAGCTCCCTCATCTACCCACAATGTAGATACATACACAACCAACCCTAAGTGTGCAGCATCCAAATGAACAAACTCACGGTAGTCAGCCATAAAATCTATAGGAACGCCGTATCGTCTATTAGCCACTGCCACCATTGATGTTAATCTGAAAGCATTAAACCACAATGGAGTAAGCATAAAGCTTAGCAAGAAAGCACCCATTCGAATCGTTCCCACCCCTCTCACCCTTAATGCATGTATTATTTTACATAACATACAAAATCAAGTAAGACAAACTAATAGGCTAATGTGACTTTAGACTACAAGATCATTGAGTACAACATTCGGTTCACATCTCTTAGAGCAACTTAAAAACGTAACAACCTATGGAAGTACAAGCATAGAGCAATATGTAAACGATGCTTGAAAAAGACAAGTTGGCCGAATGCAACGTACTCCATCAACCCAAGGTTGATCAATCATTTATGATACTCCAAATACCATCCTCTACTCCAAGGCTCCACTTGCTACCCTCTACTCTGAGGCTTTTTGGATATCCGTCGTAGCATTTTTTCCTAAACACCTATCAAGTTGTTTTGAATTTTGGAATTTCCACACAACAATTTCCACAGCATGCCAATGGTATCATGATAGCACAGTACATCCATAATTCAATACCGCGTGCAAATTGCTATATAACTCGATCAAACACCTCATGTCTTCTCATTATATATGTGCCATGAGACTAATGCGAAAACTCATGAAACCAAACTTGGTCTTCTAATATTCAATCTATTCAATTTACGACCCTTGAGTTCATCCTATTTAGTGATACACATTTAAAATCAAATCGCATTACAATAACACTAGTATACAAAATATAGAGGCTGAGACAAATTCCAACTTCAGAATTGGTACAACTAATCTGCCCTACACGTACTCTTACTTGGTGCTAAGTCATTCCCACTCTACTTCAGTTACAATCCCCACTTATAAACCCTACTCGTCTCTTAGTACAATACATGAATCTTTGGAGGGTTCAATCCGCAAAATCAGAATACATGCGTGATACGGCTGAGATTTGATGAGCGGTATTCAAAACTCCAATCAATTTTCACGTGGTAGGCTTCCTCTCCTAAAGCTTTTCATCTACCACCTAACCGTAAGTCATTCTAACCTTAATGAGATCCATGATCGATTCATCCATGTATCGCATTGCATTACCTTTACTCATATATCATTACACGAGCTCCTTATAGTTCTTCATTCTCAGGTTTAATCTACCCGAAGTTAAGGTTATCCAAATCCTAGTTCTGATCACAACATGCAAGCCCGAACCCTAACCAATCCCTTCTACTCTAAGAAGCCTTGAACCACGCGAGACGACGGAGAGTGTTTCTTGCCGTTAAAGGTTCATGGAATGTTGCTGACGCCGTGCGTTTCCTTCTCCTTCGTGACGCCATGGAATTGCTACTGCTCCTCTTCAACTTCAGTTTGCCGAACACGAGGGAGAGGGGAAGAAGTTGGAGAGCTAAAAAAAACCGACTCTTTGCACAGCCCTGATGCAAGCTAATATAAGAATAGGGAAGAGGGGAATTATTTGACTCCATTTATTACAAGTGGCAAGCCTCACATTCTCATATGTACCTCTAGCATGCCACATGTCCCTTCTTCTTGATTAAAGATCCCACTAATCTTAATCCTTGGGCCGATAAACTCCAAACTTGCCATTTATTAATAAACCCACTAGATTGGATTTCCCATTCTCCATGTACACCTTCCCAAGAGAACTAACGATTAGTTCTCCACTACCATTTGTCTTCCAAAGACCTTTCATTACCCCATGCACGGCAATGAGACCAACATGATACATAATTCACGTGATTTACTCACAAATTCCTCTATGCAATGCCTTACCATTATTTTATTTAATTTTTATTGCGAATTTACCATGCACAAGGTCTCTCACTGGGGTTTAATTCTAGTCCTATTTAGGTCAGGTCCCTTCACCATCGGTCCACTGGGATCTTAAAATTATTGTGAGGAAATTCCAAGATTTATTCTCACAATTGAAACTACGTCACACAAATCATTAACTTGATAATTCGTTGGGTGCCCTCCACATAAATTCAAGTTGCGACATTTCTTATTTGCTACACTAATTGCCCTCTAAATCCCTATTGTAAGTTGACCATTTCTTTCCTTGATCCATGTTTTGACGCTAGTTCATTCAATCCGAGTCAGCTTTCAAATCTACTTCAAGACTATTTAGAACCTACAAAATGCGGGATGTCGCAACAATAACATGTCTATAAGCTACTCAGAGCTTGAGTCCTGTGAAATCTACAAAAGCATCATTGGCAGAACCCTCCTCAAAATCCCTTCGCAAGAGGAGGACAAAAATGTTGGCTCACATGTCTACAAAACCTGGACTAAAGAAAAGAAGACTCGGCAAGATATTGCTTGAAAGGATCAGCAAAGAACACACCTCTGATAACTCTATGGCAAGTGAAGCTGAAATGGAAGAGCTTATTCAGACAATTGTGAGAACAGCTTATGAGGACGAGACTGCAATCCAAATGAAGCAACAAGAGAAAGAAAAGACAGACAAGGAAAGGGAAGAAAAAGAAAAGGATGAAAGAGCAGCAAAAGAACAAGTTTTACCTGTCGAAAAGGTCTAGGCAAATGACATTGAAAACGGAAAAGAGATGGCAAAAAATGTGTTGACTCATGAAGAGCTGATAGAAAAAGTCAACATCTCTGACTTCATTATGAGTGAAGGGGGCACTTCAAGAGAAGCTATATCTAAGGGTGAGAACACAACAATGGAGGTTGATGCTGCTGATATAGCAGTTTCCCCAAGCAAGTCAATTTTATCATTTGAAAAATATACAAAGACTCGGAGAGAGTCTTCAAACGTTGATACTCATCAAGCTGATGCCACTGGCTCAAAACTTCTCAGAGAACTGGTACAAAAGCCGAGAGAGATGGATCAGAAATTGATAGATATTTGGGCTTCTTTATACTCAGACGTTGCAAGTTTGACAATAAGGGTAGATTCTGAGGCTGAATAAAGAAAGAAAGACATCACAAACCTCATAGAATCACAGTTAGGGCTTATGGACAAAGCAATTCTCAATCTCAAGGAGGATATTGATCATAAACTTAACAATTTGTCTAAATTTGTCCTAGTTCAACTCCTTACTAACCAAGCCCAAACAACATATGCTCCAGCCTCATCGACATCACATCTAGCCCCAACACCCAAAGATAAAAAAAAATTCATGTTATTCAAACGTTTTTAATCTCTTTGGTGTTTGGTATCTATATTTGACTATTTCTTGTTTTGATTGTTAAATTTCCTGAATATTTGTTATTGGACATGTGTTTTGCTATGTTCAATGATATTATGTGCTTTCAAATACTAATTTGTTCATGAAGAAGTATAAAGTACTATGTGAATGTCATTTACTTCATCCTTTTATGTTGATGACAAAAAAAGGGAGAGAAGTATAAAGAAAAGTACGATGTGCTGTGAATGTTGAGCATCTGCACTGTGAATTGTGCTGTGAATATTAAGGTCTTGTATTGTTAAGTACAAACAGGTAAAGTTATTTTACACAAGGAGGTTATTATGCTATAAACAGTTTCACAGGTTGAAAAGTTAAGAATACAACTTCTCATGTTCACCAAATCGCATGATCTAAATATCAATATGTCTTCTTAAGCCAAATAAGTGAATAAGTTCTTTACTCTGAGATTTTCACTTCATTAATCTGAACACATGGAAACATCTTATTCTAAACAGGTTAAAATAAATGTGCTACAATTACTATAATCTGAGCAGGTTGATCAAAGAAAAACAAGCTACATACAAAAGTTCTTTGAAAAAAGTTAGAACAAAGAAGTTCTGAGCATTTGAACATAAATTCTACATTATAAGTATTATGCTCTCAATTATTGCACTGCTCGAGATTATCAACCTCATTTAAGTTCATGTCATTAAGAAATGTGATATCAATTGGAATCACATTCCTTTACAATTTAAATGCTCTATACTTGTATGAATTCCTACAATTCAAAATCATTTTCTATGAGTCTTATAAGTTCGGAGATCAATCATGATACCATTCTAAACTTCAGAACTTCTTCTTGCTAATTGTATCAAGGGACGAAATGTTGAATTATTCTTTAGCAAGATATTACTTGAGTAACTAAACTATATGTCACTCACCTCTCTTTATTTGAATACTGGATACTTTTTGCAGATGGTTTTGTCATCATCAAAAAGGGAAAGATTGTTGAGAAAAACCTAGATGATTTTGAAATTAAAACAATCCATCTACTCTTAAGTTTTTGAATAATGTCGTGAAACGTTTGTTTTGCAAATTGTCCTTTGGTGCAGGGATGCCCAAGATTGAATCTGTCAAAAAGGATGACTCATATATGATTTTTGAATGACTTAGATGTTGTGTAGAGCTCAGACGTTGAGCGGGCATACCTCAAACGTTGAAATGATGATCAAACTTTGAGAGAAGTTTTTACATGCAGTAACCAGAACTTCAAGAGAAATTCAAAATCATCTTAATTGATGCATTATAACGAATACAATCGAGTTGGATCATTTTTTAAGATTCTCGGGGATAATATCAATCAAGAACGCGGATCAAAGGAGACGAACACAACCTTCCTAATGGGGAAATCCATCTATGGAAACTCAAGATCATATTTGTTGTGACATTCTGATTTTTTCTATCATTTCGGGACTTATTAATAAGAATATATCTAATGATGTCTTTCAATCGTATCTCGCTCGGATCTGATCAATCTCTAGTTGATTGACCAAAAGGGAAAGGTTAACGCGAGACAAGGTACATGGACCTAGGAAACTCAAATAGGAAATGACACTTTGACCATAAGGATTGTAGAGAGGACATTTAGAGCCATGAAAGGCCGATCTAAAAACGATTAAGGAATGCATTGCTAGCGATATATGATTGGAGTGCGGGTGATGCCGCTTAATCAATGTATAATTTGTAAAATTTTCCTAAATCGAATAGTGACGATCGAGACCGTCGAAACTAGTAATAGACCATCGCAAATACATGACAATCAAAGTCGCCATGAATTGAGGAGCCATAAGTGTGATATGAATCACATAGTCGATACGCGTAACGTTTGTAAAAGCCGTCCGTCAGTTTGGGATAGGTTGGAATCACATCTGATAGAGAAATGATTCAGAGACAAGTCTCAAAATTAGAATATGGAGAATCAAGAATTTCAACATTATAATTGGATTGACCGTCGCCTTATCGAAGAAAATTGGAATCAGAAAAACGACGTTCCGGACGTCGAGGGTAAAATTCTCATTTTGCCGCTTAAGCCTTAACCTTGCCTTAATAATTGGATGAGGGCATTTTGGTCAATCACAATACCCTATAAGTTGCCGAAAATCAAGAAAAATGAGGGCCATTGGATGAGTTATTGATTGACATATGGACAAGTGTCAATGGATGAAGAGTTGGCATTAAATGTCTAACTTTTAACCTACCATTCTTCATGGTTGACTCTCTAAATTGGTGTATATCTCTCTCTCTCACTCCCTCAGCCGAATACCATCTTCAATCTGCCATCTTCTTCTTCATTCTTCATCTTCATCTTCAAACCGAGAAGCTCCCCAGCCGACATAATCTACCTGCCTCCATAACCGCCGTCGACCGCCACTTTTGGCTGCCACCTGAGCTCGAGCTGACCACCAGCACCTTCCTCATCCTCTTGCCGACAACCTCTAACTTGAATCATGGTATTTGACCCACTGAGGAGCTCTGGCCGGCCATTCCCCCAAAAGTCGATGAAAACCATTGCAACTGGAGGTAAGCTGCTATTTAGACTCCGTAGGACCTTGAAACGTTCAAATCTTTCGGTCAAATTTCGTGGACATCTAGGGAACATGTAGACTGAGTTGTGGTAAAATGTTTGGAGGAATTTGATAGAGTTTTGACCCCAAGTGGGTCTTGTGTTTCAAGGGAAAAAACTGATCGGTTGAGGACTTGGAGGAACCTGCGCCGTTCGCTGACCAATTAACGTCGCCTTGAGCTCAAATTTTTGGTGAGGCTTTCTAACTCCTAGAACTACATGTTAGCAAGTATATTAGTAGATAAATTGAGGATTTAAGATAGTTTAAGGGCTGATCAAGGGAGGTATGCATAGAACCGAAAATGCCCTATTTTGGTTCTGTGCAAACCGAATTGTTGGGAGCTGTTGGGAGTTGAAATTGAGCTTGAATTTCATCATTGAGAAGTATGAGGATGTCAATCGATATGTCAATGAGGTGTATGCTTAGTGAATTGATGAATTGGACGAGAAAATTGACGAATTGGATGAATTTTCTTAGGTTGCGCGGCTGACTTGTTCTTGGACTATTAGAACCGAACCATTGATGTCCTTGGAAGGAGATTTTTGCTAAATTAAGCTTGAGGTAAGGGGTTTTTAAACCTTGACTAGGAGGATTGGACTCGATTGGGTGAATTGGGTGTGAATTAGGTTGATTCTTGGGAATTAGGGTGTGATTATCCATCGTGCGTCCTCGAGAGGTGTAGATGGCTTGAATGCTTGTTGAATGCTTGTGCCATGAATTTATTACCACACTTGAGTGTTGAATTTAATTATCTCGCATGCCATAGATGTGTTGCTCATTGCATGAGTTTGCACTTGACCATGAGGTTCTGAATTGAAATGAGTATTTGGCATGTCCGAGGAACTTGTGACACCCTGTGGCATTGAGACGCGGGTTGTGTGAAATTGTACCCTAATGCGTTGAGACGTGAGGTTGAAATGGCCAAAGTCCTGATGCGTCGAGACGCGGAACAGAATTTGATATGTGTCGACACGGGCCTGGAATGAAATTGAAAACCTGGTGCGTTTATGTTGTTTTGTCAATATATGGTCTGAGGGGTAATTATGTGGACCGAGCCAAAGGCGTTCTAAACACGGGTGTGAAACAATGGAGGTCTGGAAGGGTGGAAGGTGTTACCTGTTTTGGCTATGCGTGCTTAATCTGAACTATGAGAACTGATGTCATGAATGTGTGCTTGACGCTAGTTTGTATCTATTTGTTATTTCATGACTGCTGAATGCTTCATGTCGTTGCTTGTGCATTTTGTGCTTGATTGCATTTTACTTAAGTGTACAGTCAGCCTAACCTAGGGCTATGACTTATCATACTGAGATGTAAATCTCACCCCGTTGCGGGACCCCATTTTCAGATCCTAAGCTGTGAGAATGTTGCCGATCATACTAGGTGACCCGAAGGAGATGTTCGCGTATTTTGAGGAGTTCCCAGACGGAAAGAGAACCATTTACGTTAGGAAGTGAATTGTAGTCTAGGTTGTGAGGGAGGAAAGAGCTGGAAGCCTCATAGGTTTGAGACTTGGCTTCGAAAGGTAGGGAAAGTTACTACTGGACCACTAAAGCCCACCGAGGTACCCCATGGGGTAATCCTTTGTTGGTGTCATCCCGCTTGGGATTCTGTGGAAGTCGAAGGGTCAGTAGCTGGTTCGAGGAACATTCTTGAGAGGACCCCGACCTTGGAGGACGCCGACGTGGTCATTGAGATCAAAGCTACCAAGGACGACCTAGTGGAGCATTCAGCAGACGAGACGATGGAGGATACAGTGGATGTATGCTCGGAGACTTTCTCGGAGTATGAGCCTACCGAGGATGCCGATGAGACTGACAACTCTAGTAGCTTGACCTAGGGGTCCCCATTTTCTGGACTGTTATTTTGCTGATGACCTCGATGGTGTGTTTTCTTTTGGAGATGCTAGTGGTTGTCTTTTGAGTCGGTCCTGCCACCCCTACCGACTAGCAGGTTTAGTCTACCAGTGCTTTTATAAGAACTCGTGGGAGGTTATGTATAAATGTAATTATGGTGTTCTTGCTATCCAAGTCCCCAGTAATGCTTGTACGGAGGAGTTTATGTTATCGCTTCCGCATGCGAACGATCTATTTTTATACATCTCTCGAAATATGTGAATCCTAGGACGCTCGAGAGTTTACGCTTGCAGGGAGCCGCACGCTCGTGTCCGGGGCGCGGGGCGTGACATCCCGCCTTGCTTGGTATTAGAGCAAGGTCAGCTCAATCCAAGTTAATTGAGGATTAGAATGATAAGGAGGATTGAGTTGGGACAGGACGAGTAGCGAGACATTAGGAAACTTGTTAGAATAAGGCACGTGATGCATGGCATATGACTTGGCGCATGTGATTGACCTTGGTCCTGACAAGTTGCGGCAATTTATGAGGATTAAGTTCCATGTCTACCGTTGAAAGTCATTTTTGAATTTTGGTCTGTTGAGTAGATGAGCATGGCTAGTTTTGGTGAGCCGTTGAAGTGGACGAAATGGAGTTGTCATGCCCCTCGCCCCAGGCACGAGTACGCGACTCCCTGCGAGCAAACTAAATATCTCTCGCAGTCCCAAGATCTACAATTAAGTCAAGAGACATAATATATACCAAGCATGCGGAAGCGGTAATGAAACAACTCCTCCGTACAAATATGAAGGGGGACCTAGGTAGCGCAAATACTGTCATACATGAAATTCAACAGTTCATACAGATGCCGAGTTACTAAATCCGCTAACATGGGGGACGGGGTAAGTACACAAAAAGAGGTCTATCCTTAAGCATCCAAGGAAAACAGGGTCAAGGTCGCCATCAAAAGATCTAACTAACAAACTGGGAGCTCCTAAGACGATCTACTGGAGTTCTCGGTCTCCTCTGCGTCTTCCGTGAGCTCGTACTCTGAGAATGTCTCTGAGTGAACCTCGATGATGTCCTCCATGGTCTCATCGGCAGACGACTCCACGAGATCCTCCTCAGTCGCCTCGACCACATTGACCTCCTCCTCCATGTCCTCCAAGGTCGGAGTCCTATCCGGTCTAATCCTTGAACCGGCAACAAACCCTTCAGCCTGGTGTAAGTCTCGGGTAGGGTGGCACCAAATAGGAATCACTCCTTAAGGCACCTCATTGGGCTTCAGCGACCCGGTAAACACATCCCCGACTTTCCTAAACCAGGCCTCATACCTGTGAGGCTTTCAACTAGTACTACCTTCGTCTACCCAAACAACAGTACACTTCCTGACATAAATAGTTCCCTGCCCATCAGGGAACTCCTCAAAATAGGTGTTCATCTTCTTGGGGTCTCCAAAGCGGATAGGCCACATCTTCAAGGCCTAGGATCTGTAAAAAGGGGATACTCAACGGGGTGAGATTCACTTCTCAATAAGGTAGGTCCTAACCCTAGGTTAGGCCGATCGTCCACTAAGGCAGTCATAAAAACCAGCATTTCATACAAATAACATACGTGGCAATCGATTATCTAGATAGCACACAGATGCCAGGCATGTAATCGTGGCATCATAACACATTCAGATAATCATGCACACCTCGCCATGCCACCTCACCACTTCCACCCTTAACTTTTGCATCATTCTCATGCCTGCGTTTAGAACGTATTAGGATCGGTCCACGTAAATGCATCAGACCGTCATTGACAACCCACGTAAATGCATCAGGTTTCAATGATACTCCAGGCCAGTGTCGACACGCCACATCTTCGTCTCACGTAAATGCAACAGGACCGTGGCCATCTCAACCCCGCGTCTCATACGCATCAGGGCACCACACAACTCTAATCCCGCGCCTCAGCACCTCAGGGTAACCATCAGAGCACCTCGCGTCTCATACGCATCAGGGTCTCGCCTCGTCTCCGTTATGCCACAATCACAAATTATGCACACAAGGCCAAGTGCAACTCATGCATAAACAATACATCCATGGCATGCAAGACGAATCAAATGCACATTCAAATGTGACAAAATTACTCTAGGCACAAGCATGATCAAACATTCAAGTCATCTATACTCTCTTAGAGCATACAAAGATCAATCACATTAAGTCTCTCAAGAATCCATTTCAATTTCACCTGACTCGCCGAATCGAGTCCAATCTTCCTAACTTAGGTTTAGGGTTCTCTTACCTCAAGCTTGATGCCACAAAATCCTCTCCTCAAGCCCTCAACAATTCGGTCTGAATGGTCTAAGAACAAACCCACCGTGCAACCTAGGAAAATCCAATCAATTATCAATTTCTCTTGTCCAATTCACCCATCTATGAACCACCAACCTTAATAACACAGTCCTCAACATTCTAACATGTCTCATTGATGAATTTGAGACTTAAAATCAATAGCCAGCAGCCTCCACAGAATCAATTTACACTGAACCGAACCGGGCTATGTTCAATTCTGTGTAAACCGAGCATATCCAACTCTTAACCTACTCTAATTCCACCATTTAATCACTAACCTACTTGCTAACATATCTATCTAAGGGTTTATGAGGCTCACCGAAGATTTGAGGACGAGTCATCGTCGGAATTCCTTCGAAAGTCGCCGGTTCCTTCAAAACTGCAAACCGACAGTTTCTATCCAACATTCACAAGACCCATTTGGGGTCAAAACTCCATCAAATTAAGCTCAACTTTTTACCACAGATCACTAAACGAGTCCCCTAGATCTCCACAAAATTTAGTTGCAAGAATCCAACATTTCGAGGTCCTTAAGGGTCAGAAACTTTACCTACCTCAGATTGTATCTATTTCCATCGGCTTCCGGGAGAATGGTTGACCGGAGCTCCTCGGTGGTTCAATCGATGTGCTTACACTTCGAGGAGGTCGGCAAGAGGCTAAGCTAGGTGTGGGTGGTCGGTTCACCAGTCAAAGGTCACTGGAGAGGCTCGTCGGTGGCATCGAACAGAGAACACAGAAGCAGTCGTCGGTGGCTGCAGAGAAGAGGAAGAAGAAGAAGGAAGCTCTCGGTGATGGTGGGGGAGTGTATGGCCAGTCAAATGAGAGGAGAGAGAGAAAAAGAGTTATATTCAAGGTTCAAGGTCGAAGGTTGAATGGTAGTTGGGTAATAGTGGACAAGACCATCTTTAGCTAATCTATTGACGCATGTCCTAAGTGTCAATCAAGCTTAATCCAATGGCCATGCTCTCTTCCAAGTTTCGGTAGCCTTGGGGCAAAATAAAAGACCAAAATGTCCTTCTTCAATTGCATAAGCAAGGCTAAAGCTTGAGGGGCAAAATGGTAATTTTACCCTCGACGTCCGAAACACCGTTTTTCTCAATCCAATAATCTTCGACATGGCGACGATGAATCCAAACATGGCATTGGAATTCTTGATTCTTCATTTTCAATTTTCAAGACCCGTTTCTAATTATTTTCTCTATCAGACGTGGTTCCAGCCTATCCCGAACCGACGGGCGGGTTTGGCAGACTTTACGCATATTGATCCTGTGATTCATATCACATTTAGGGCTCGTCAATTCGTGGCGACTTTGGTTGTCATGTAATTATGAGGGTCTATCACTAGTTTCAATGGCCTCGATCGTCACTATTCATTTTAGGAAACTTTTGCAAGTTATACATTGGTTAAGCGGCATCACCCACGCTCCAATCGTATAACGCTAGCAATGCATTCCTTAATCATTCTTAGATCGACCTTTTATGGCTCTAAATGTCCCCACAACAATCCTTTTGGTCAAAGCGTCATTTTCTATTCGAGTTCCCTTGATCCACTTACCTTATCTCGCGTTAGTCTTTCCCTTTTGGTCAGCCTACTCAAATTAATTAGATTCGAGTGAGATACGACTGAAATACATCACTAGATATACTTCTCATTAATGAGTCTAAAATTGACTGGAAATCAAAATGTCACAGGAGTAACGACCACAGACTGTTTAGGGAAGTGCCTCTGGAATTAGTTGTGTGGAAGATCGTTATGTTATGACTGTCTACATTAAGTCATAATTTGGTAACTCTGGACTTGCACTGGATGAATGAGTTACTAACTCCTTGGTAAAATTTGTGGCGATCTAGGCTTAGTGAAAGCATACGAGGATGAGTAATCCGCCTAGAAAAACCTTGAAGACCCAGGAGTGGAGCCTCTAGTTCGAGGCCACCTGCGGCGGAAAACTCGAGAATAGACGGAGTGCTGAGAACACTAGAAAGGATTGGCGACCTCATCGACAGATAGACCCAAGATAGGGATGCTGCCATAGCGCAAGTGATAGGAGTCGCAATAGCCGCTGTTAACACTAATAACGACAATAATGGAGGTAATGGAAACAACGGCGATCATGGCCAGGGCAATGAGGCAGTGAATGCCCAAGAAGAAGTTGTTGTGGCTGGGCAGATGAGCCAACTGGTTGAGCAATTTATCAAGCTGAAGCCAACCTAGTTTGATGGGGCTGGAGACCCCGAACTAGCATCGAGATGGATCGAGAAATTGGAAAAGATCTTTGGAGTACTGAGATGCACAGATGATGAAAAGGTATTGTTAGCAGTATACCAATTGGAAGGTACCGCTAATGACTAGTGGGTTGCCACTAAGAATAGAATCTTTTCGGAAGGGACATCATTCAATGACAAGTACTTCTCGGAGACAGCCCGAGAAAGGGAGCAAGTGGAGTTCTTACAACTGCGTCAAAATCACCTCACAGCGGACCAGAATGAAGTCGAGTTCTCCACGCTGTCAAGGTATGCACCCCGATCGGTAGAGGGTCCCCTGGAGAAGGCGTAGAGATTTCAGGATGGACTGAGACCCGAGCTTTGCAGCCAGATGATAGCTCTGAACCTGAGGACTTACAAGGATATCTATGAGCAGGGACAGACGATCGAGATATACCTGAAGGAGAGAAATGCCGCATTTGGGTCGCAATTCAGTTCTTTTAGAGACAATCGCCAGATAGGTAAAAGACCTATGGCTGACAAAAGACGTTTCATCCCTCCAATAAAAAAGAATATAGTGAAGTTGTCGAACCCAATGAACTGGAGCTACTGCCTTTGTGGCAAAAGGCATGGTAACAAACCTTGCCCGACAAGGATTGGAGCGTACTTCAAGTGTGGTCAAATGGGCCATCAGATGAGGACGTACTTGAATCAAGCCCTAATGACTAAACGTCAAGGGTAACGACCACAGGTAGGACCGCAACCTGCCACTCCACAGAATGACAAGAACCGACCCCCAACTTAGGGAAGGGTCTATGCTGTAGCACGCAAGGAAGCAGAAGAAGCGCCAGGCGTGGTCATAGGTACGATTTATTTATGTGACCAAGTTGTCTATGCTTTGTTTGATCCTGGTGCATCGCACTCGTTTGTGTCTGCTCAGTTTGCTGATTTGGTTGATATGGAATTGAAATCGCTGAGTGTGATTCTGCATGTTGGTACCCCATTGAAGGATAATGTGCTGGTTTCGATGAGCTGTACTGATTGTAAAATCGTAAATGGCGGTAGTAAAGAGAGTATCGACTTAACTGTATTGCCATGCATGCATTTGATGTGATCATAGGAATGGATTGGTTGGGTAAGCAAAGAGCGGTAGTTGATTGTGGTAGTAGGATAATCTGTTTCTATTCGAGAGGCCGTCCTAGTTTTGAATTTGTGGGAAGTCGAGGAGGAACCTCGATTCCTTTAGTCTCATCTCCTGAAGCGACAAGGTTGATGACTAAAGGATGTCAGGCGTACTTAGTCACAGTTATGGACACGACTATCGAGGAGCCTAAACTAGAAAGCATTCTGGTAGTGCGTGAGTTTCCAGACATTTTTCCTCAAGAGTTGCCAGGGTTGCCACCGGAGCAAGAAATAGAATTCATGATTGAGTTAGCTCCCGGAACGGAGCCTATCTCGAAGGCACCCTATAGGATGTCCCTATCAGAATTGAAAGAGCTAAAGGTGCAAATGCAAAAATTACTAGATAAGGGATTTATTCGACAGAGTGCTTCACCGTGGGGAGCGCCAGTGCTGTTTGTAAAGAAAATAGATGGGTCATTGCGTTTATGTATCGACTATAGGCAGTTGAATCAAGTAACTGTAAAGAATAAGTACCCACTACCGAGGATTGATGACTAATTTGATCAATTGCAAGGAGCTGCAGTATTCTCTAAGATTGGCCTAAGGACCGGGTATCATTAGTTAAGAATTAAGAAGGAGGACATATCTAAGATTGCTTTTAGGGCAAGGTATGGTCACTACGAATTCACTGTGATGCCTTTTGGACTGACTAATGCTCTAGCTACATTTATGGACTTGATGCATCGTGTGTTCAAGGAATTCTTAGATAGATTTGTCATAGTCTTTATCGATGATATTCTGATTTAATCAAGGAGTAACAAAGAACACGAAGAACATCTGAGGATTGTTTTGTAAATCCTGAGGGAACACTCGATTTACACTAAGTTTAGCAAATGCGAGTTCTGGCTGAATAAAGTGGCATTTCTTGGCCATCTTGTGTCTGAAGAAGGAATTGCGGTGGATCCTAGGAAGATCGAAGCTGTAATGAACTGGCCTAGGCCTATTACTGTCATGGAAGTCCGAAGTTTCTTAGGATTGGAAGGATATTATAGACTTTTCGTGGCGAAGTTTTCATCTATAGCTATTCCACTAATGAGATTGACTAAGAAAGAAATGAAATTCGAATGGACAGACAAGTGTGAAAGGAGTTTTCAGGAGCTGAAGCATTGGTTGATGACAGCACTTGTGTTAATGATTCCATCAGGACCTCGAGGCTACGAAATATATAGCGATTCTTCGCTAAAGGCACTAGGTTGTGTGCTGATGCAACATGAAAGGGTGGTTGCCTTATCAATTTCTCTTGTCCAATTCACCCATCTATGAACCACCAACCTTAATAACACGTTCCTCAACATTCTAACATGTCTCATTGATAAATTTGAGACTCAAAATCAACAGCCAGCAGCCTCCACAGAATCGATTTACACTGAACAGAACCGGGCTATGTTCGATTATATGTAAACCGAGCATATCCAGCTCTTAACCTACTTTAATTCCACCATTTAATCACTAACCTACTTGCTAACATATCTATCTAAGGATTTATGTGGCTCACCGAAGATTTGAGGTTGAGTCGTCATCGGAATTCCTTTGAAAGTCGCCGGTTCCTTCAAAACTGCAAACCGGCAGTTTCTATCTAACATTCACAAGACCCATTTGGGGTCAAAACTTCATCAAATTAAGCTCAACTTTTTACCACAGATCACTAAATGAGTCCCATAGATCTCCACAAAATTTAGTTGCAAGACTCCAACATTTCGAGGTCCTTAAGTGTCAGAAACTCTACCTACCTCAGATTGTATCTGTTTCCATCGGCTTCCGGGAGAATGGTTGGCCGGACCTCCTCGGTGGCTCAATCGACGCGCTTCCACTTCGAGGAGGTCGGCAAGAGGCTAAGCTAGGCGTGGGTGGTCGGCTCATCGATCAAAGGTCACCGGAGAGGCTCGCGGGTGGCATCGAACAGAGAGCACGAAAGACTCGAGAATGGATGGAGTGCTGAGAACACTGGAGAGGATTGGCGACCTCATTGACAGACAAACCCAAGATAGGGATGCTGCCATAGCACAAGCGATAGGAGCCAAAATAGCCGCTGTTAACATCAATAATGACAATAATGGAGGCAATGGAAACAACGGCGATCATAGCCAGGGAAATGAGGCAGTGAACGCCCAAGAAGAAGTTGTTGTGGCTGGGCAGATGGGCTAACTGGTTGAGCAATTTATCAAGCTGAAGCCAACCTAGTTTGATGGGGCTGTAGACCCTGAACTAGCATCGAGATGGATCGAGAAACTGGAAAAGATCTTTGGAGTACTGAGATGCACAGATGATGAAAAGGTACTGCTAGCAGTATACCAACTGGAAGGTACCGCTAATGACTAGTAGGCTGCCACTAAGAATGGAATCTTTTCGGAAGGAAATCATTCAATGACAAGTACTTCTCGGAGACAGCCCGAGAAAGGAAGCAAGGGGAGTTCTTACAACTGCGTCAAAATCACCTGACAGTGGACCAGTATGAAGTCGAGTTCTCTACGCTGTCAAGGTATGCACCCCGATCGGTAGAGGATCCCCTAGAGAGGGCGCAGAGATTTCCAAATGAACTGAGACCCGAGCTTCGCAGCCAGATGATAGCTCTGAACCTGAGGACTTACAAGGATATCTATGAGCGGAGACAGATGATCGAGAGAGACCTGAAGGAGAGAAATGTCGCATTTGGGTCGCAATTTAGTTCTTTTAGAGACAATCGCCAGATAGGTAAAAGACCTATGGCTGGCAAAAGAGGTTTCATCCCTCTAATAAAAAAGAATATAGTAAAGTTGTCGAACCCAATGAACTGGAGCTGCTAGTTCTGTGGCAAAAGGCATGGTAACAAACCTTGCCCGACAAGGACTAGAGCGTGCTTCAAGTGTGGTCAAATGGGCCATCAGATGAGGACTAACTCGAATCAAACTCTAATGACTAGACGTCAAGGGTAACAACCACAAGCAGGACCGCAACCTGCCACTCCACAGAATGACCAAAACCGACCCCCAGCTTAGGGAAGGGTCTATGCTGTAGCACGCAAGGAAGCAGAAGAAGCGCCAGGCGTGATCATAGGTATGATTTTTTTATGTGACCAAGTTGTCTATGCTTTGTTTGATCCTGGTGCATCGCACTCGTTTGTGTCTGCTCAGTTTGCTGATTTGGTTGATATGGAATTGAAACCGTTGAGTGTGATTCTGCATGTTGCCACCCCGTTAAAGGATAATGTGCTGGTTTCGTTGGGCTGTGTAGATTGTAAAATCGTAATTGGTGGTAGTAAAGAGAGTATCGACTTAGCTGTGTTGCCATGTATGACTTTGATGTGATCATAGGAATGGATTGGTTGGGTGAGCAAAGGGCGGTAGTTGATTGTGGTAGTAGGATAATCTGTTTCTATTCGCAAGGCCGTCCTAGTTTTGAATTTGTGGGAAGTCGAGGAGGAACCTCGATTCCTTTAGTCTCATCTCCTGAAGCGACAAGGTTGATAACTAAAGGATGTTAGGCATACTTAGTCACAGTTGTGGACACAACTGCCGATGAGCCTAAACTAGAAAGCATTCTGGTAGTGCGTGAGTTTCTTGACATTTTTCCTCAAGAGTTGCTAGGGTTGCCACCGGAGCAAGAAATAGAATTCATGATTGAGTTAGCTCCCGGAACGGAGCCTATCTCGAAGGCACCCTATAGGATGTCCCTATCGGAATTGAAAGAGCTAAATGTGCAAATGCAAGAATTACTAGATAAGGGATTTATTCGACAGAGTGCTTCACTGTGGGGAGTGCTAGTGCTGTTTGTAAAGAAAATAGATGGGTCATTGCGTTTATGCATCGACTATAGGCAGTTGATTCAAGTAACTGTAAAGAATAAGTACCCACTACCGAGGATTGATGACTTATTTGATCAATTGCAAGGAGCTACAGTATTCTCTAAGATTGACCTAAGGACCGGGTATCATCAGTTAAGAATTAAGAAGGAAGACATACCTAAGATTGCTTTTAGGGCAAGGTATGGTCACTACGAATTCACTGTGATGCCTTTTGGACTGACCAATGCTCTAGCTACATTTATGGACTTGATGCATCGTGTGTTCAAGGAATTCTTGGATAGATTTTGTCATAGTCTTTATTGATGATATTCTGATTTAATCAAGGAGTAACAAAGAACACGAAGAACATCTGAGGATTGTTTTGTAAATCTTGAGGGAACACTCGATTTACGCTAAGTTTAGCAAATGCGAGTTCTGGCTGAATAAAGTGGCATTTCTTGGCCATCTTGTGTCTGGAGAAGGAATTGCGGTGGATCCTAGGAAGATCGAAGCTGTAATGAATTGGCCTAGGCCTATTACTGTCATGGAAGTCCGAAGTTTCTTAGGATTGGAAGGATATTATAGACTTTTTCATCTATAGCTATTCCACTAATGAGATTGAGTAAGAAAGAAATGAAATTCGAATGGACAGACAAGTGTGAAAGGAGTTTTCAGGAGTTGAAGCATTGGTTGATGACAGCACTTGTGTTAATGATTCCATCAGGACCTCGAGGCTACGAAATATATAGCGATTCTTCGCTAAAGGCACTAGGTTGTGCGCTGATGCAACATGAAAGAGTGGTTGCCTTATCAATTTCTCTTGTCCAATTCACCCATCTATGAACCACCAACCTTAATAACACATTCCTCAACATTCTAACATGTCTCATTGATAAATTTGAGACTCACAACAGCCAGCAGCCTCCACAGAATTGATTTACACTGAACAGAATCGGGCTATGTTTGATTATGTGTAAACCGAGCATATCCAGCTCTTAACTTACTTTAATTCCACCATTTAATCACTAACCTACTTGCTAACATATCTATCTAAGGATTTATGTGGCTCACCGAAGATTTGAGGTCGAGTCGTCATCGGAATTCCTTTGAAAGTGGCCGGTTCCTTCAAAACTGCAAACCGGCAGTTTCTATCTAACATTCACAAGACCCATTTGGGGTCAAAAATTCATCAAATTAAGCTCAACTTTTTACCACAGATCACTAAATGAGTCCCATAGATCTCCACAAAATTTAGTTGCAAGACTCCAACATTTCGAGGTCCTTAAGGGTCAGAAACTCTACCTACCTCAGATTGTATCTATTTCCATCGGCTTCCGGGAGAATGGTTGGCCGGACCTCCTCGGTGGCTCAATCGATGCGCTTCCACTTCGAGGAGGTCGGCAAGAGGCTAAGCTAGGCGTGGGTGGTCGGCTCATCGATCAAAGGTCACCGGAGAGGCTTGCGGTGGCATCAAACAGAGAGCACGGAAGACTCGAGAATGGACGGAGTGCTGAGAACACTGGAGAGGATTGGCGACCTCATCGACAGACAAACCCAAGATAGGGATGCTGCCATAGCACAAGCGATAGGAGCCAAAATAGCCGCTGTTAACATCAATAATGACAATAATGGAGGCAATGGAAACAACGGCGATCATAGCCAGGGAAATGAGGCAGTGAACGCCCAAGAAGAAGTTGTTGTGGCTGGGCAGATGGGCTAACTGGTTGAGCAATTTATCAAGCTGAAGCTAACCTAGTTTGATGGGGCTGTAGACCCTGAACTAGCATCGAGATGGATTGAGAAACTGGAAAAGATCTTTGGAGTACTGAGATGCACAGATGATGAAAAGGTACTGCTAGCAGTATACCAACTGGAAGGTACCGCTAATGACTAGTAGGCTGCCACTAAGAATGGAATCTTTTTGGAAGGAAATCATTCAATGACAAGTACTTCTCGGAGACAGCCCGAGAAAGGAAGCAAGTGGAGTTCTTACAACTGCGTCAAAATCACCTGACAGTGGACCAGTATGAAGTCGAGTTCTCTACGCTGTCAAGGTATGCACCCCAATCGGTAGAGGATCCCCTAGAGAGGGCGCAGAGATTTCCGAATGAACTGAGACCCGAGCTTCGCAGCCAGATGATAGCTCTGAACCTGAGGACTTACAAGGATATCTATGAGCGGAGACAGATGATCGAGAGAGACCTGAAGGAGAGAAATGTCGCATTTGGGTCGCAATTTAGTTCTTTTAGAGACAATCGCCAGATAGGTAAAAGACCTATGGCTGGCAAAAGAGGTTTCATCCCTCTAATAAAAAAGAATATAGTAAAGTTGTCGAACCCAATGAACTGGAGCTGCTAGTTCTGTGGCAAAAGGCATGGTAACAAACCTTGCCCGACGAGGACTAGAGCGTGCTTCAAGTGTGGTCAAATGGGCCATCAGATGAGGACTAACTCGAATCAAACTCTAATGACTAGACGTCAAGGGTAACAACCACAAGCAGGACCGCAACCTGCCACTCCACAGAATGACCAAAACCGACCCCCAGCTTAGGGAAGGGTCTATGCTGTAGCACGCAAGGAAGCAGAAGAAGCGCCAGGCGTGATCATAGGTATGATTTTTTTATGTGACCAAGTTGTCTATGCTTTGTTTGATCCTGGTGCATCGCACTCGTTTGTGTCTGCTCAGTTTGCTGATTTGGTTGATATGGAATTGAAACCGTTGAGTGTGATTCTGCATATTGCCACCCCGTTAAAGGATAATGTGCTGGTTTCGTTGGGCTGTGTAGATTGTAAAATCGTAATTGGTGGTAGTAAAGAGAGTATCGACCTAGCTGTGTTGCCATGTATGACTTTGATGTGATCATAGGAATGGATTGGTTGGGTGAGCAAAGGGCGGTAGTTGATAGTGGTAGTAGGATAATCTGTTTCTATTCGCAAGGCCGTCCTAGTTTTGAATTTGTGGGAAGTCGAGGAGGAACCTCGATTCCTTTAGTCTCATCTCCTGAAGCGACAAGGTTGATAACTAAAGGATGTTAGGCATACTTAGTCACAGTTGTGGACACAACTGCCGAGGAGCCTAAACTAGAAAGCATTCTGGTAGTGCGTGAGTTTCTTGACATTTTTCCTCAAGAGTTGCTAGGGTTGCCACCGGAGCAAGAAATAGAATTCATGATTGAGTTAGCTCCCGAAACGGAGCCTATCTCGAAGGCACCCTATAGGATGTCCCTATCGGAATTGAAAGAGCTAAATGTGCAAATGCAAGAATTACTAGATAAGGGATTTATTCGACAGAGTGCTTCACCGTGGGGAGTGCTAGTGCTGTTTGTAAAGAAAATAGATGGGTCATTGCGTTTATGCATCGACTATAGGCAGTTGATTCAAGTAACTGTAAAGAATAAGTACCCACTAACGAGGATTGATGACTTATTTGATCAATTGCAAGGAGCTGCAGTATTCTCTAAGATTGACCTAAGGACCGGGTATCATCAGTTAAGAATTAAGAAGGAAGACATACCTAAGATTGCTTTTAGGGCAAGGTATGGTCACTACGAATTCACTGTGATGCCTTTTGGACTGACCAATGCTCTAGCTACATTTATGGACTTGATGCATCGTGTGTTCAAGGAATTCTTGGATAGATTTTGTCATAGTCTTTATTGATGATATTATGATTTACTCAAGGAGTATTAAAGAACACGAAGAACATCTGAGGATTGTTTTGTAAATCTTGAGGGAACACTCGATTTACGCTAAGTTTAGCAAATGCGAGTTATTGCTGAATAAAGTGGCATTTCTTGGTCATCTTGTGTCTGGAGAAGGAATTGCGGTGAATCCTAGGAAGATCGAAGCTGTAATGAACTGGCCTAGGCCTACTACTGTCATGGAAGTCCGAAGTTTCTTAGGATTGGTAGGATATTACAGACATTTCATGGAGAAGTTTTCATCTATAGCTATTCCACTAATGAGATTGACTAAGAAAGAAATGAAATTCGAAAGGACAGACAAGTGTGAAAGGAGTTTTCAGGATCTGAAGCATTGGTTGATGACAGCACTTGTGTTAATGATTCCATCAGGACCTCGAGGCTACGAAAAATATAGCGATTCTTCGTTAAAGGGACTAGGTTATGTGCTGATGCGATATGAAAGAGTGGTTGCCTACGCGTCCCGACAACTGAAACCGCACGAGATGAATTATCCAACTTATGATTAGGAAATGGCAGCAATCATCTTTACTCTGAAGATTTGGAGGCATTATTTGTGTGGTGAGAAGTTTCAGATTTATACGAACCACCAGAGCCTGAAGTATTTATTTTCTTAGAAGGAACAGAACATGAGACAACATTGATGGATGGAGCTGCTTAAGGATTACGATTGCGACATCTTACATCATCCTGGGAAAGCAATCAACTTACGGAAGCGCTCAGTCGAAAGTTTAGTGTTACCTGTCTACTGGTGAAAGGATGGTCGTTGTCACGTCCTATGACATTCTAATTTCCAGTCAATTTCAAACTCATTAATGAGAAGTAAATCCAAAGATGTATTTCAGTCGTATCTCGCTCGAATCTGATCAATTTGAGTAGGCCGACCAAAAAGGGAAAGGCTAACATGAGACAAGGTACGTGGACCTAGGAAATTCGAATAGGAAATGACGCTTAAACCATAAAGATTGTCGAGGGGGCATTTAGAACCATAAAAAGACCGATCTAAGAATGATTAAGGAATGTATTTGCTAGCGTTATACGATTGGAGAGCGAGTGATGCCACTTAACCAATGTATATTTTGCAAATTTTTCCTAAATCGGACAGTGACGATCGAGACCAAAAGGATTAGTGATGGACCCTCACAATTACATGATAATCAAAGCCGCCATGAATTGAAGAGCCCTAAATGTGATATGAATCAGAGGGTCGATACGCGTAAAGTCTACAAAAGCCGCCCGTCGGTTCGGGATAAGCTGGAACCATGTCTGACAGAGAAAAAAAAATAAAAAAAAAGTATTGAAAATTGAAAATGGAGAATCGATAATTCCAACGTTATATTCAGATTGGCCGTCACCTTATTGAAGAATATTGGAACGAGAAAACGATATTTCGGACGTCGGGGGTAAAATTGTCATTTTGCCACTCAAGCTTAAGCCTTGCCCATACAAATAAGGAAGGGCATTTTGGTCTTCATACACTCCCCAAGGCTGTCGAAAAAGTGAAGAAATGGTAGCCATTGGATCAAGTTTGAATGACATTTGGACATGTGTCAAAAGATGGACTAAAGAGTGGTCATGTCCACTATTGGCCACCTACCATTCAACCATTGACCTTGAGCCTTGTATATAGACTATTTTCTCTCTCTCTCTCCTCTCTTGACAGGCCATACACCCCCCACAAACCCACGACCACAGCTTCTTCATCTTTCTTCTTCTCTGCCGCCGGCGACAGCTTCTGACCGTCCTGTTCGCCACCGTCGACGCCGCCATCTGGCCACCGCTAGGACTCCGACCGACCACCTGAGCCTAGCCCCACCTCTTGCCGACCTCCTCGAAGTAGACGCACGTCGATTGGACCACCGAGGAGATCCGGCCAAGCATTTCCCCAGAATTCGACAGAATCGGACTCAGTTTGAGGTAGGTGAAGTTTCTAACCCATTAGGAGACCAAAATGTTGGAATCTTGAGTCCAAATTTTATGTAGATCTAGGGGACTTGCATATTTATATGTGATAACAAGTTGATCTCGATTTGATGAAGTTTTGACCCCAAATAGGTCTTGTAAACTTTGGACAGAATCTGCCGGTCTGCGACCTTGGAGGATCTAGTGACTCTTGACTGGATTCCGGCAATGACTCGATCTCAAACTCTCGATGAGACTCTTAGACCCTTAGATAGACATGTTAAGAGGTAGGGTAGTGATTAAATGATGAATTTGGTGAAGATTTAGGGCTAGTTATGCTCGGTTTGCACAGAATCGAAAATAGCCGGTTCGATTTTGTGCAAGACCGAATCTGTGGAGGCTGATGGATATGGGTTTTGAGTCTCAAATTGGTGATTAATATATGCTAAGATGATGAGGATTGTGTTATGGAGGTTTGTGGTTCGTGGATTAGTAAATTGGACAAAGAAAATTGACGATTTGATTGGAAATTCTAAGTTGCGAGGTGAGATTGGTCTTGGACCATTGGAGGTCGAATCATTGAGGACCCAAGAAGAGAATTTTTGTGGTATCAAACTCAAGATGAGGGAATCCTAAACTTAGAATAGGAAGATTGGACTCAATTGGGTGAGTCGGGCGATAATTTGATTGATTTGTGAGAAATTACAAGGAGAATGTTCTTGGTACGTCCTAAAATGGACAGGGGATTAATGTGTGCTATCGCTTGTGCTTGAATTACTTGCCATGTTTGAGTGTCACTTTAAACGTCTTACATGCCATGGATGCATCGTTTATGCATGAGTTGCACTTGGCCTTGTGTGCATGAATTGTGATAGTGGCATGACGGAGACGAGGCAAGACCCTGAGGCGTATGAGACGCGGGGTGATGTGGTGGATACCTTGAGGCGTTGAGGCGCGGGGTAGAGGTTGGGTGACGCCCCGATGCGATCTAATCGGAAGGTTGAGATGACCACGGTCCTGATGCATTTACGCGGGATGGAGATTATGTGGTGCTGACACTGGCATGAAGTATCATTGAAACCTAATGCGTTTATGCGGGTTGTCAATGACCATCTGATGCGTTTACGCGGATCGAGCCTGATTCGATCTAATTGCGAGCATGAGAATGAGGCAGACGGGAAATGATTGATGTGGTGATGTGGCAAGACGAGTGTGCATATCATCTGAGTGAGTCATGATGTTATAACTGTGTGCCTGCCATCCGTGTGTTGTTAACTATGCTCGCATTTGCCTTGTATATCTTCGTGTTTGACTTATTGGGTGTATGACTGCCTGAGCGGACAATCGGCCTGACCTAGGGTTAGGACCCGCCTTACTGAGATGTGTATCTCACGTCTTTAGGGACCCCTATTTTTACAGATCCTAGGCCTTGACGATGTAGCCATTTGTTTTGGAGACCCGAAGGAGATGTCCACTTATTTTGATGAGTTCTCTGACGGGTAGGGAACTATTTATGTAAGGAAATATACTATTGTCTAGGTAGATGAGGGTAGTATGAGCTAGAAGCCTCATCGGTATGAGGCCTAGTTTAGGAAAGTCGGGTATGTGTCGAATCAGCCGCTGAAGCCCCATGAGGTGCCCCAGAGAGTCGTCCCTAGTTGGTGTCACCCCACTCGGGACTTAGATCAGTCTGAGGGGTCAGTTGCCGATTCTAGGATTGGACCGGAGAGGACCCCAACCATAGAGAACACGGAGGAGGAGGTGATTGTGGTCGAGGCGACCGAGGAGGATCTCATGGAGCCTTCTGCTGAGGAGACCACTGATGATACTATAGATGTTCGCTCTGAGACCCTTTCAGAGTACGAGCCCACCGAGAACTCCAAGGACACCGAGGACTCCAGCAGCTCGTCTTAGGAGCTCCTAGTTTGTCAGTTGATCTTTTAATGGCGACCCTTACCCTGTTTCTTAGATGCTGCTGATGGATCATTTTGTGTACTTACCCCGTCGCCCTCTTGTTGGCAGATTTTGTAGTTATATTTCTGTATGAATAGTGGGATGTTTGTATGACAGTGTATTCACTATCCAGGTCCCATTTGATTATTTGTACGGAGGAGTTATTTCATTATTGCTTCCGCATGTTTGGTATATGTATATCACGTCTCTCGACTTATTTGTGGATTTTGGGACCGCGAGAGATATTTTATTTTGCTTGTAGGGAGTCGCGCGCTCGTGCCTAGGGCACGGGGCGTGACTACCAAGTCCGATTTGGTATCAAAGCAAGGTCAGCTCGATCCAAAGTTGGTTAAGGATTGGAGTAATAAGTAGGATTAAGTTGGGACTTGGATGGATAACGAGACCTTAGGAGATTGGTTAAGATAAGACATGGGGTACATAGCATGTGACTTGACACTTATGGTTGGCATTTGGCCTTGGTAGGGTTGTGGTAAGGCATGAGGATTAAGTTCCTTACTTGGTGTTAAAAATCATTTCTAGACTTTGGCCTGTTGAATGAATGAGTATGATTGGTTTTAGCGAATCGTTGGAGTAAACGGAATTGAGAAATGGCCATGGATTATTTGTTGACATGTTTCTGGAGTTTGTTTTATGGGGTACTACTGTGTTGCGACTATTTTTTTTTAGGATTAGTTAGTAGCTCCGGATGTAGATGAATGAGTGAGTTACTAACTCCTTGCTGAACTTGTGGTGGAGTAGGTTCAGTAGAAAGGGATAAGGATGAGCAACCCGTCTAGAAGATTTGAAGGACCTTAAGGCGGAGCCTCTAGCTCAAGGTCGCCTGCAGCAGAGGATCTAACAATGGATGGCGTATTGAGAGCGCTAGAGAGAATTGGTGACTTGATTGATAAGTAGACTCAAGATCAGGATGCTGTAATCGCCTAGGCAATAGGAGCCGCCACAGCTGCCGTCAACACCAACAAACGGTAACAACGGTGGCAATGGAAACCAGAATGAACATGACCAGGGCAATAAAGCTGTGAATGCCCAAGAGGAAATCGTTGTGACCAGACAGATGGGCCAACTAGTGGAACAGTTCATAAAGTTGAAGCCATCTCAATTCGATGGGATTGGAGATCCTGAGCTAGCACCCAAATGGATTGAGAAGTTAGAGAAAGCTTTTGGTGTGCTGAGGTACACGGACGAAGAGAAGGTGCTGCTAGTAGTGTACCAGCTGGACGGTACAACGAATGATTGGTAGGTTGCCACCAAGAATGGAGTTTTCCCTGAAGGAACGACCATGAATTGGGATGCCTTTAAAACGGCGTTCAATGATAAATATTTCTCGGAGACGACTAGGGAAAGGAAACAGGTGGAGTTTTTACAGCTACGTCAGAATCAGCTGACGATAGATCAGTATGAAGTCGAGTTTTCCAAACTGTCGAGGTACGCACCTCGATTTGTAGAAGATCCTCAGGAGAAAGCAAGAATGTTTAGGGACGGTTTGAGGCCCGAGCTCCGTAGTCAGATGATTGCCTTGAATCTGGGGACTTATAAGGAGATCTATGAGCGGGGCCAAATGATAGAAGGGACTTGAAAGAGAGGAATACCACAACTGGATCACGGTCTACGCCATTCAGAGATAATCGCCAGATGGGCAGGAGACCGATGGCAGGCAATAGACGTTTTGTGCCGCCCGTAAGGACAATATTGTGAAGCCGCCGAATCCCACTAACTGGAGCTACCGCCTTTGTGGCAGGAGGCATGGGAACGGGCCATGCCCAGTAAAGACCAAGGCTTGCTTTAAGTGTGGTCAGCTGGGCCACCAGATGAGGACGTGCCTAAATCAAGCTCTGACAAATCAACCTCAAAGGCAAAGACCGCAGGCTGGACCATCAACGACTACTCCACAAATCGAGCAGAATTGACCACTGACACAGGGAAGGATGTATGCAGTAGCCTGTAGAGAGGCGGAGGAAGCACTAGGTGTGGTCACAGGTACGGTTTACTTGTGCAACCAAGCTACATACGCATTATTTGATCCCGGTACCACGCATTCATTTGTGTCTGCACAATTTGCTGACTTGGTGGGTATGAAATTGAAACCGTTCGATATAATTCTACATGTTGCCACTCCGTTAAAGGATAATAGAATGTTTTCATTGGGATGTACGGGTTGTGAAATCGTGATTGGAGGGAGTAAGGAGAGTATTGACCTAGCTGTATTGCCTATGTACGATTTGACGTAATAATAGGAATGGATTGGCTGGGTAAACAAGGGGTAGTAGTGGATTGTAGCAGTAGGATAATCTGGTTTTATCCGAGAGGCTGCCCTAGCTTTGAATTAGTAGGAAGTCGAGGAGGAGTCTCGATTCCCTTGGTCTCATCCCTTGAAGTGACAAAGTTGATGTCTGAAGGGTGTCAAGCATACTTAGTGGCAGTAATGGACACGACTACCGAAGAGCCAAAGTTAGAGAATATCCCGGTAGTACGTGAATTTCCTAACATCTTTCCCCAGGAGTTGCCAGGATTGCCACCGGAACGAGAAATAGAATTTGTGATCGAGTTAGCCCCTAGGACGGAGCCTATTTCGAAGGCACCTTACAGGATGTCCCTGTCAGAACTAAAAGAGTTAAAGGTGCAGATGCAGGAACTATTGGACGAGGGATTTATCTGACCAAGTGCTTAACCGTGGGGAGCACCGGTGCTATTCGTAAGGAAGAAGGATGTGTCTTTGCGTCTATGCATCGACTATCGGCAGCTGAACCAGGTGACAGTGAAGAACAAGTACCCACTGTCGAGCATTGACGATCTGTTTGATCAGTTGCAAGGAGCGGCGGTATTTTCGAAGATTGACCTAAGAACAGGGTATCACCAGTTAAGGATCAAGAAAGAAGACATACCTAAGACTTCCTTAAGGATGAGGTATGGTCATTATGAGTTTATAGTGATGTCGTTAGGTTTGACCAACGCTCCAACTGCTTTTATAGACCTGATGCACCGAGTATTTAAGGAATTCCTAGATAGATTCGTTATAGTCTTTATTGACGACATCTTGATTTACTCGAGGAGTGATGCAGAACACGAGGAACACTTGAGGATTGTTCTGTAGACCCTGAGGGAACACTCGCTTTACGCGAAGTTGAGTAAATGTGAGTTCTGGCTGAGCAAGATAGCATTTCTTGGTCATGTGGTATCTGGTGAAGGAATCGCAGTGGATCCTACGAAGATCGAGGTTGTAACGAATTGGCCTAGACCTACTACGATCACTGAAGTCAGAAGTTTCCTGGGACTAGCGGGATACTACAGGCTTTTTGTGGAGAAATTGTCATCCACAGCCATCCCATTGACGCAGTTAACGAAGAAGGAAACAAGGTTTGAATGGACAGACAAGTGTGAGAAGACTTTCCAGGATCTCAAACATAGATTGACAACCGTACCAGTGTTGACAATTCCATCAGGATCAGGAGGTTAAGGGATATAAAGTGATGCCTCGCTGAAAGGATTGGGCTGTGTACTGATGCAGCATGGAAGAGTAGTGGCTTATGCATCCAAACAGTTGAGGCCACATGAAATGAACTAACCAAGTCATGGCCTGGAGTTTGCGGCGATTATATTTGCTCTGAAAATTTGGAGACATCACCTATTTTCCCAGAAAGAGCTGAATATGAGGCAGCGTAGGTGGACGGAGCTGCTTAAGGATGATTGTGATATACTATATCACCCTGGGAAAGCAAACAAAGTTGCAGACACACTTAGCTGGAAGTCGAGCATCGCATGTCTGCTAGTGAAAGGTTGGTTGATGATTGAAGATTTAAGAGACTCTGAGTTCAGACTAGAAGTCTGCTAATTGTCCAGCTTAATGGCTACATTGAGGGTGGAACCTGAGGTTCAGGAGGGAATAAAGACCTTACAGTCTACGGACCCAGAAATTTAGAAGATTTTGGAGATGGACGTGACGAAGAGAAAGCCCGAGTTTCAGGTGTCAGAGGACGGAATTTTGAAGTTCCGAGGACGACTGTGTGTACCAAAGAATGAACGACTCAGGGAAAGGATATTGTCATAGGCTCAAAGGAGCAATTATAGCATCCACCCTGGGAGTACGAAAATGTGTCAGAACTTGCAACAGCATTATTGGTGAAACGGGATGAAGGTGGACGTTGCAAATTATGTGGCTAAGTGTTTGACATGCTAGTAGGTGAAAGCACAGCACTGTAAGCCAAGAGGACTATTACAGCCACTGGAGATTCTGGAATAGAAGTGGGAGCATGTGACTATGAATTTTGTGATGGGACTCCCAAGGAACCAGCGAGGTCATGACTCTATATGGGTAGTCGTGGACAGATTGACCAAGTCCGCATATTTCATCCCGGTGCGAAAGGACTTTGCTATGGATTGATATGCAGAGTTGTACATGAAACAAGTCGTGAGGTTACATGGAGTGCCTGTGACGATTACATCCGATCGAGATCCCAAATTCACGGCAAACTTTTGGAAAAGTCATCAAGAGGCCATGGGAACTAGATTGCAATTTAGTACCGTATATCACCCACAGACGGACGGACAGTCGGAAAGGACGATACAGACGCTTGAGGACATGTTGCATGCATGCGTCATTGATTTTAAAGGTGGATGGGAAGATTAGCTACACTTGGTAGAGTTTGCTTATAATAATAGCTACTAGCAGAGCATCTAGATGGCACCATTCGAAGCACTCTATGATAGGGCCTGCAGAACCCCGATTTGCTGGGATGAGCTTGGAGAAAGGAGTATCACAGGCCCAGAACTGGTAGTGCAATCGGTGGAAGCAGCGAAAATAATCCGGGATAGACTAAGGACGGCACAGAGTCGTCAGAAGAGCTACGCAGATACGCGGCGCAAGCCTTTGGAGTTTCAAGTGGGCAATCACGTCTTCCTCAAGGTGTCACCGATGAGAGGACTATCGCGATTTAGAAAAAATGGGAAGCTGAGCCCAAGGTACGTAGGCCCATTCGAGATACTGGAGCGGATTGAAATCTTGGCCTACAGGCTTACCTTGCCACCTAATCTATCCCACGTGCATAATGTTTTTCACGTGTCGATGCTGCGAAAGTATGAATCAGATCTGACACATGTGCTAGACTACGAGACTATAGAAGTGGACGACCAAGTGTCTTACGTGGAGAAGCCGATAAGGATCAAGGACCGGAAGGAGCAAATCCTTAGGAAAAAGAAGATTTCACTATCAAAGTAATGTGGAGCACCATGGAACTGAAGGCGCCACGTGGGAAAACGAAGAGGCGATGAGGCGACAACACCCCCATTTATTTGAGTAATTAAGTTTGATGTAAATTTCAGGGATGAAATTTTTGTAAGGGGGAAGAGTTTTGACATTCTGATTTCCAGTCAATTTCAGACTCATTAATGAGAAGTAAATCTAGAGATGTATTTCAATCGTATCTCGCTCAAATCTGATCAATTCGAGTAGGCCGACCAAAAAGGGAAAGGCTAACGCGTGACAAGGTACGTGGACCTAGAGAATTCGAATAGGAAATGGCGCTTTGACCATAAAGATTATCGAGGAGACATTTAGAACCATAAAAAGGCCGATCTAAGAATGATTAAGGAATGTATTTACTAGCGTTATACGATTGAAGCGCGGGTGATACCGCTTAACCAATGTATAATATGCGAAATTTTCCTAAATCGGACAATGACGATCGAGATCAAAGGGAATAGTGATAGAACCTTATAATTACATGACAACCAAAGCTGCCACAAATTTACGAGCCCTAAATGTGATATGAATCACAGGGTCGATATGCGTAAAGTTTGCAAAAGCCACCCGTCGGTTCGGGATAGGCTGGAACCATGTCTGACAGAGAAAACAATCAGAAACGAATCTTGAAAATTAAAAATAGAGAATTAAAAATTCAAACGTTTTATACAGATTAACTGTCGCCTTATCGAAGAATATTGGAATGAGAAAAACTACGTTCCGGACGTCGGAGGTAAAATTATCATTTTGCCCCTCAAGCTTAAGCCTTGCCCCATGCAAATAAGGAAGGGAATTTTGGTCTTCATACACTCCCCAAGGCTGCAAAAAAAGTGAAGGATTGGTGGCCATTGGATCAAGCTTGAATGACACTTGGACAAGTGTCAAAGGATGGACTAAAGAGTGGTCATGTCCACTATTGGCCACCTACCATTCAACCATTGATCTTGAGCCTTGTATGTAGACTCTTTTCTCTCTCTCTCTCCTCTCTTGACCGGCCATACACCTCCCACAAACCCATGACCACAGGTTCTTCATCTTTCTTCTTCTCTGCTGCCGGCGACAGCTTCTGACCCTTATGTTCGCCGCCGTCGACGTCACCCTCCGGCCACCACCTGGTCTCTGGCCGACCACCTAAGCCTAGCCCCACCTCTTGTCAACCTCCTCGAAGTAGAAGCACGTCGATTGGACCACCGAGGAGCTCCGGCCAAGCATTTCCCCGAAAGTCGATAGAATCGAACTCAGTCCGAGGTAGTTGAACTTTTTGACCGCTTAGGAGACCGAAATGTTGGAATCTTGTGACCAAATTTTATGGAGATCTAGGGGACTTGTATATCTGTCTGTGGTAAAAATTTGAGCTTGATTTGATGAAATTTTGACCCTAAATGGATCCTCTAAACTTTGGACAGAATCTATCGGTCTGCGACCTTAGAGGATCCGGCGACTCTTGACGGGATTCCGGTGACGACTCGATCTCAAACTCTTGGTGAGACTCTTAGACCCTTAGATAGACATGTTAAAAGGTAGGGTAGTGATTAAATGATAGATTTGGTGGAGATTTAGGGCTGGTCATGCTCGGTTTGCACAGAATCAAAAATAACCGGTTCGGTTCTGTGCAAGACCGAATCCGTGGAGGCTGATGGCTATGGGTTTTGAGTCTCAAATTGGTGATTAAGATATGCTAAGATGATGAGGATTGTGTTATGGAGGTTTGTGGTTCGTGGATTATTAAATTGGACAAAGGAAATTGACGAATTGATTGGAAATTCTAGGTTGCACGGTGAGATTGGTCTTGGACCATTGGAGGCCGAATCATTGAGGACCCAAGAAGAGAATTTTTGTGGTATCAAACTCAAGTTAAGGGTATCCTAAACTTAGGGTAGGAAGATTTGACTCAATTGGGCAAGTCGGGCGATAATTTGATTGATTTGTGAGAAATTCCAAGGAGAATGTTCTTGGTACGTCCTAAAATGGATAGGGGATTAATGTGTGCTATCGCTTGTGCTTGAATTACATGTCATGTTTGAGTGTCACTTTAATCGTCTTGCATGTCATGGATGCATCGTTTATGCATGAGTTGCACTTGGCCTTGTGCACATGAATTGTGATTGTGGCATGGCGGAGACGAGGCGAGACCTTGAGGCGTATGAGACGCGGGGTGATGTGGTGGATACCCTAAGGCGCTGAGGAGCAGCGTAGAGGTTGAGTGGCGCCCTAATACAATCTAATCGCGGGGTTGAGATGGCCACGATCCTAATGCGTTTACGCGGGACAGAGATTATGAGGTGTTGACACTGGCCTGAAGTATCATTGAAACCTGATACGTTTACGCGGATTGTTAATGACGGTCTGATGCGTTTACGCGGACCAGTCCTGATGCGATCTAATCGCCAGCATGAGAATGAGGCAGGTGGGAAATGGTGGATGTGGTGATGTGGCAGGACGAGTGTGCATATCATCTGAGTGAGTCATGATATTATAACTGTGTGCCTGCCATCCGTGTGTTGATATCTATGCTCGCATTTGCCTTGTATATCTCTGTGTTTGACTTATTGGGTATGTGACTGCCTGAGTGGACGGTCGGCCTAACCTAGGGTTAGGACCGGCCTTGCTGAGATGTGTGTCTCACCCCTTTATGACCCTTATTTTTACAAATCCTAGGCCTTAACGATGCGGCCCGTTCGTTTTGGAGACTCGAAGGAGATGTCCACTTTGATGAGCTCCCTGACAGGCAAGGAACTCTTTATGTAAGGAAATGTACTGTTGTCTGGGTAGACGAGGTAGTACGAGCTGAAAGTCTCATCGGTATGAGGCTTGGTTTAGGAAAATCGGGGATGTGTCGACTAGGCCACTGAAGCCCTATGAGGTGCCCCAAGGAGTCGTCCCTAGTTGGTGTCATCCCACTCGAGACTTAGATCAACTTGAGGGGTTGGTTGCGAGTTCTAGGATTGGACCGGAGAGGACCCCGACCATAGAGAACACGGAGGAGGAGGTGATTGTGGTCGAGGTGACCGAGGACGATCTCATGAAGCCTTCTGCTGAGGAGACCGCTGATGATACTATAGAGGTTTGCTCTGAGACCTTTTCGGAGTATGAGCCCACAGAGGACGCAGAGTACACCAAGGACTCCAGCATCTCATTTTTGTAGATCCCAATTTGTCAGTTAATCTTTTGATGGCGACCCTGACCCTGTTTCTCTTGGATGTTGTTGATGAATCATTTTGTGTACTTACCCCATTACCCTCTTGTTAACGGATTTAGTAGTTATATTTCTGTATGAACAGTGGGATGTTTGTATGACAATGTATTCACTATCCAGGTCTCATTTCATTATTAGTACGGAGGAGTTATTTCATTATCACTTCCGCATGTTTGTTATATGTACATCATGTCTCTCGATTTATTTGTGGATCTTGGGACCGCGAGAGATATTTTGTTTTGCTTGTAGGGAGTCGCGTGCTCGTGCCCGGGGCATGGGGGGTGACATGTCCCGAGCCTGTCAGACACGCAAAATCCCACCACGGTCGTCTTGTCTTTCAGTGGTACCCAGGATCCGTCGGCCAACAATTAATAACTTCTAAATGATACAAACATACGGAAGCGATGAAACTTCTCCATTCAATTCAACCTTAAAATGACTCAGGACATAAGGTACGTCTTCTTATAAACACCGACTACAGGTTCAGAGGATACAACTTTAACTTCAAGGTAACATGAAATCTCTAAATTCACCAAAGTATAAATCCATTTCATATAATTACTTATTCAAACACCGATCATTGGCAAGCTCAAATTTCCATCGCCTAAGGTGGGTCCTAGCCCTAGGTTAGGCTGACCGTCCACTCAGGCAATTACAATCACAAAAATTCATATAAAATCCCAAGAGTCATTCAATTATCACGAAATAACACATGAACAACAAGCATGCACTCCAAGCATCTTATCACGTCATTTAGTCCAAGCATGCATAAACAAGCAATGTTACGCCTTCCACCTTTCCTGCTTCTTCACTTTCATGCTTGCGTTTAGAATACCTTAGGCTCAGTCCGCATAAACACATCAAACCGTCTCATTGACAAACCCGTGTAAACGCATCAGGTTTTCAATGTCACTTCAGGCCTGTGTCGACACATCACAACTCTGTTCCGCATCTTAACGCTTCAGGACTATGGCCTTCTCAACCCCGCGTCTCATACGCCTCAGGGTGCCATTCAATTCAAACCCCGCGCCTCAGAGCCTCAGGGTATTTAGCCTACACAACCCCGCGTCTCATATGCCTCAGGATATCACAACATCTCAAACATGCCATAAATTTCAGTTCATTTTATAACACACATTCGATTGCAAGCTCATGCGATGAACGACACATCCATGGCATACGAGACAATTACATTTGACATACAAATGTAACAACCAATTCATGATACAAACATCATCAATCAATCAAGCCCTCAATAGCTTTCTAGGACATACATTGAGCAACCACATAACAACTTCCAAAAACCGATCGATTCGTATCCAAAAATCACCCAATCGAGTCCAATATTCCTATCAAATGTTTAGAATCCCCTTACCTTGTGCTTTAACCATCAAAATTTCCTTCCCAAGCACTCCAATGGCTCGGCCCTAAGGGTCCAAGGATGATTCAACTGCGCAACCTAAGGAAATTTCACCCAATCGTTAATTTCCTTGCTCAAATCATCACCCCATTAAACATACACTTCATGGACCTATCAATTAACATCCTCACACTTCTCAATGATGAATTTGGAGATCAACTTCAACACCAACGACCACCCACAGAACCGGTATGCTCAGAACCAAAATAAGGCATACCCGGTTCTGTGCATACCCCAACTCAACAACACTTAAACTAGCTTAAATCCTCAATTTATCCACTAATCTACTTGCTAATATGTAGTTCTAAGGGTTGGGGAGCTTCACCAAAAATTTGGAGCCAAGGCGACGTCAGGAAGTCCTTGATTGGCGCTGGTTCCTTCGGGTCCTCTAACGGTCAGTTTTTGCCCTTCAAACACAAAACCCATTTGAGGTGTCAAAAATCCATCAAATTCTGCCAAAATTTTTACCACAACTCAGTCAACTTTAATACTATAAGCGTAGAAGACCTCACCGAATATTTGAAGCAATTTGAAGTCCGGAAGACCCCGGAACAGGTCTTTCCCCAAAACTGATCAAAAATCAGACCTCACCTGACCTTTGTCCACTCAAATCGAGCTACAGAATGATCTACAGCGTCAAATTAAGTTTATAATATGTCTATGGAAAGATAAGACAATAAGCTTTCATTTTTAGGTGGTTTTATCTCGATCCAATATCGAACGAAGAATATATGGCCGGAATAGTGGGACGGTTGGGACTGGTCGGCTGGATTCAAAACTGACCAGCCTGACCTTTGCTCCTTCAAACAGCTTTATGGGACAAAGGGTTGGGTGGATTTTGACCCATAATACCTTGTTGAAACGGCAATACGATAATCTTTCCAAGGTAGGTGGTACGTCTTAATTCGATGACGGGCGAAGAATATATGGCCGAAACTATGAAGCAGTCGGGATAGGGTGATGGGCTGATCAGCAAGAGAGAGAAGAGGAAGAAGAAGAAAATGGAGAAAGTGAAGAGAGAGAGAGGGATGGCTGGCCAAATGAGAAGGAGATAGAGTCTTCCACCACTAATTCACTTGGTCAAAGGCTTGAATGGTAGGTTAAAAGTGTTTACATTAACTCATAGCATAATCCTTTGACACTTGTCCATGGTGTCAATCAAAGCTAATCCAATAACCATTGGTTCTTCAAATTTTCGGTAGCTATTGGGTATGATTTATGATCAAAATGCCCTTATCCAATCATCAAAGCAAGGTTAAGGCTTGAGGGGCAAAATGGTAATTTTATCCCTAATGTTCGGAACGTTGTTTTTCTGATTCCAAATTTCTTCAATAAGGTGACGGCCAATCCAATTGTAATGTTATAATTCTTGATTCGCCATTTTTCAATTTTGAGATTTCATTTCATATCTCAAGCCTCGAGGGGGCGAAAATTCGGAATGTCACAACTCTTCCCCCCTTAAAGAAATTCGTCTTCAAAATTTGCAACATTCTAACCATCTATCCCTTCGGAGTATCGGCGTCTCATTGCATCCTCATTCTTTCGAATAATTACTTTCATGACTTGATGATCTTACTTGTCTTTTCCGACCAAAGCCATCTTTCCCTAGGACTTATCTCCTTCAGTCCTTAATCTGATTTGCTTCTCTCCATTCTCTTTCGATACTCCTACATCTATAAGCAGTTCATCCTCGAGCGTTCACATTATCTCTCCCATTTGTCCATCACCATTTTTATTAAACCCTCGCCAAAATGCACTCTTTAATGTCCATACCATTCGACGTATCAATCCTTTCAAGGGCATGTCTTTTTCTTGCCAGCACGTTCAATACTTGACCTCATGTTCGACTAACCAAATTTTCAATCCATTCCATCAATAATATCGATGCAAGTCTGGCACACCTTTGTGTCATCCCAAGGGACACCATAATTCTCCTTTTGAATTTCTGATGAGGTCATTTGTTTAAGTTCTTTTTCAATATTGGATTCGTACTCTCGTCCATGGGACTTTAAGGTTTTTACACTCAACTTTGAGATTTCTTTCCCAGGTATTCGAAAATCTAGATTTTCTCCATGTTCTATCCATTTCCATAACCCCTTAAATGTCAGGGTCTATTCATCGCAGAATCTCAATTCCTTTCTGACTTCACGGTTGATGCTTCGGGTAGTTATCAAACTAGTCAATTGACAACTTTCCAATTTAGGAGTTGAATTTCTTATTCATTGAGCAAAGCCTATCCTTTATCCGCCAAATGCACGATGCTCAGTTTTCACTTATATGCATCTGCTTCTTAAATCACCCTTTTCTAGGCGATGTACGATATTTCATCCTTAGTCCTTAAGCAATCTCCTTCACACACGTTGTTTCTCATTCAATTTTTCTAGGCAACGACATCCCTCAAATTCTTATGATTCGTGTAAACTTGAAATCTCTCCATGCGAGTCGTGTTTTCCAACTTCATCGCAAGAACATTTGCAAGCCAACTTCAACCATGCATTAGACGTTCCAACTCATATAGCTTTACTATCACGACGTATTCGTATAGCTCACTTCAGTTTACTTTACTACGGCTCAAATTTCCTTTCTGCGTCACGTCATTATGATCACTTGACCCCTTTTTAATTCCAAATAGGAACACTATTGTCGGCGTAGTCATCAACTTGACTTAATTTCTCGAAAACTCTTTTCGTATTCATTCATCCATTGAATTGCTTTTGTGGGAAATCTTCCCCCGATCCATCCATAACAATTCACCAATTTCAGGAACTTCCAATTTTCGCCACTCACATCGATTTTAGTTGATTCATCACTTATTCCATTCCTCAAGGGCTCCACAGGGATTTCATTTCCCCGAAAATTCACTACTAAGAAATCTTATCTCATCGAGCCCACAACTCATGCTCTTTACAATCAGCAGCACACAACGAGCATCTCCTTAGAGTATGTAGTATATTCTCGAAAGTTATTCATGTTTCTCCTGACTCCTTAAATGAGTCTATTCATTGTCTCTAAAGACGGTAGCAATCAATCTAATTATTCATTGGATAGTCAATATAACTTTTGTCAATTTCTTTCTATCAGGTGTCGAATCTTCAAACTGTTCTTCATACTTTTCACTTAAGAGCTCAAACCTTAGCCCTCTACACTCATGAGTCCCCAATTGAACTACAAAATATTCTGTTCATTTTTGTTACTCCTTTCTCAGGAAGCATTAGTGCCTTGACCTCTTGGTTTCACAACCAGCTAATGCGACCTTAGGTCAATTTCGTCGTTTTAACTCAACATCCACATCATCCTGGAATTCAACGTTGTTCACAGGATAGCTTCTCGGACTTGATTTTCAAAAAAAATCATTCAAGCTTGTGTCCTCCTCGTTAGTCCAGACGTTTCATTTTAGCACCAAGACAATTGACATTTTTTTCCCCTTCCACACTAGGATCTCTTACTCTATGAAGGAAACCATACACTTCAGTGGCATTCTTTTACTTTGAATCCACCTTGTCTTTTTTATCCTATAGGACATCCGTCTTGGAGTCTCGCCCACAACAGTTCCTTTACTTCCGGATTCTAATGCGACCACACTTTAACATTCTCCTTCCAATATTTCAGCCACCTCAAGTGACAAATTTCATTCTTCCTTGGTCTCCACAACTTCATATTTTAGATATTCAATTCAACTTCCTCAAGTCGCCTTGCGATTACAATCTAAGCATCCTTTTTGCTTATTCACCTATTCATTAAAATCGCAAGTAACTCGGACCATCAAGTCCATTCACCTTTCTTTCCATCAATGATCATGTCATGATCCAATCGTCCTTAAGGACAACGCCCTATTCTCTAGGGGTGATAACTCGCGATGCCACTTTTATTGGTTTTGATTCAACCTCAATCAATCTCATAAATCCACAAGGTCTGACAGACTGACACATCAGTCTCCTTATTATTCCTCACGACAACAAAAGGTTAATCACCATAAGCCTTATGTCATAGTACCGACATTTCCTTACAGGCACATTCTATGTTCCATAAGTGAAGTTCTCTTTTCTCACAATCCATGAACAGAAATTCTCTTACTTATTCTCACTCGATCATCCACTTCTTTCCTTGATGCCCATTACAGTTCATTAGATTCAGGAATATCAATTAGCATAAGGCCTTCAAATCCCAATCCACTCAGAGACTTCGCGTCTCATTTAAAGGGTCTTTGACTACTTTTACCATATGCTTAAACAATCTTGAGAACTTTGTCTCACACAGGTCGATCGTCCTTGGATCCTTTTAAGATTATTCAGATCCAAACAACCGTTGCTCTCGAGCAATCCCAAGAGGATATTTTTCATCGAACAACTCAATAGGGGTAGTCCAAGCAGACATCATGCCCTTGAGGAAACCCTTCCTCTAGTAACCTTTCACCAATTACTAACAGCCTCTTAAGGCTAAAACTACCAGGGTCACTTTCTTTCCATAGTGTACCCAAACCTCAAAGGTTTCCTTATCAAGATCCCCAATCCAGAGAGAGACAATTTCAAATCTTATCCCTCTACTTAACTCAGTCAATCTCAACCTTATACATAGTTTTACAAGTTTTTCCAAACTCTCATGGTCTTTCCCACATATTCAATTTAGAAAAGATTAACTCAGAGTCACCTTTCTCGTGACTTCCATCACTTTAACTCATCAGTACTAGCATCTGTCACCACAGTAACTTAGACAATCATGGCTTCTCCTCCTTGAGCTTGCTTAACCAACAAATTTCCTCATTTCCATTTAAAGTTCCCACGACCCATTCAACTCTTGGGTTTCGTACGATTAACAGATCGACCCATATTCTCTTTTGGTACTCATACTCCAATTGCCCATCTTTACTCAATTCTCATGATCCATATCAGTTCTCGGATCTTCCATACCATGTATACTCGAGCCCAATGCTTTTCTACGACCATACCTTGGTCGTTCAACCTTATTAGGTTCTCATGTCACTTGAACCACTATGATTCCCTCCAGGAATCAAAAACTTAAGTCATCTACTCAAGTCTATCAGTCTCAGGCTGCTCATCTCATCATTCATCATTATCAACCTTACAGTGGTTCCCAAACAACTCTCAACTAGTTGTCTATTACCCAAAGATTCCAGATTCTCATCAATCAATTACTATTCAACAAGCCAGCCTCAACAAGGCAACTTTTCAATCTTCAGCCAATTACTAGACAAGCCTCAACTAGGCCAAAACTCAACTAGGTTAACACCGAGCAAGTACTCAAGGCAGCAATTCAATGAGTTAATCGATCATGCTGTAAGTCTAAGGCATTTGCCACTATGTCACAAACACGAAATGCTTTCTCATTCTCAACAAGCATCAACTCAATGGGTATAAACCCCACATGTCATCTACTCTCCCAGTTAGACCTTAGCCAAGCCAATCACAAAATACCAATTACAAAACATACCCAATAGGCCAATAATGGACATCACTTTTCCTTTCAAACGGTATCCACCGCCAAGTACAAACCTTTAGTTATGCCAATCACATGTATCATTTCACATGTCCTGCCACTTTTGAACATCTTCTTCGATGACCAATCCCGTGCCAAACATCTCTTAACCACAATTGGACTTAACTTGATACCTAGACTTCCCCTTTCAAGTTATGACTTAGGTCATTCCAGCCTCTTGCCATCTTAGAAGCCTACCAGGAGCCGCTCCTTGTCCGGACCTCTCTGTCCCGGCGATCACTCCCTGTCCTCATCAGACCTGGCCGTTGCAGGTTATCTCAAGTCATACATCTATGAAGAAAGCCCCGTTTCATACATCTCATACTATGCTTCATTACAGTTTATAGGTATCTCATTAACTTGTCCCATACCAAACGACAGTTTATTAAGTCCAACAGCGATAAGTTCATGCATGCACCCTCATCAACTTTCGTTTCAAAGCCACAAACACATGCACAGCATGACTGTCCTCACCACTTATCATATCAAAATCGCCTTCAGATCAATTCTTATCCATTGAAGAGTTCTAATTCCACCGATGACCATCACATCTCATAGATTAATTGCCTATGTTCAACCATAAACCCCAAGTTTAGTCGCTATTCAAGCCAAATCCATATGCATTCAATCACAACTAGCCTTTAATCCAATATTCCTTGTCTACACCTTACCTCATTTCATCACAGGTTGACAATAGCAATTGATAGCTAAACCATCAAGATATCACGCAATTCAAGCCTGAATCTACTAATACCAGTCGTCTCTTTATAACTCATACTCCTCAAGTTGGGTTATTGACAAACCACGATCATGATCATACACTTCAATTGATCCTTCATTCATAATTTATTCTCTAGTAACCTCAAATCCAGGCTTATGACTCCTCAAATTCTATTCACTTCCTTGTGAGCCTTATTCATAAAATCACTCGAGATCATCCCTTAAATCGACACTAGGACCATTAGAATACTACACAAATTCAAACCTATAGTCCTCAAGATTCAGCAATCTATGCTTATCCCTCAAGGTCTCACTACCTAATTGTCCTCAAGTCATCACTCCTTATCACTCTAAGTCTCAATCACATTGGATCGAGCTGACCTTGCTCTAATACCAAACAAATAGGGATGTCACGCCCCGAACCTGTCAGGCACGTAAAATCCCACAAGGCCATTTTGTCTTTCGGTGGTACCTAGGATCCATCGGCCAACAATTAAATACTTCTAAATGATACAAACATGCGGAAGCAATGAAATTTCTCCATTCAATTCAACCTTAAGATGACTCAGGACATAGGGTACGTCTTCTTAAAAACACCGACTACAAGTTCAGAGGATACAACTCTAACTTCAAGGTAACATGAAATCTCTAAATTCACCAAAGTATAAATCCATTTCATATAATTACTTCTTCAAACACCGATCATTGGCAAGCTCAAATTTCCATCTCCTAGGACCTGAAAAAGTTAATCCCATGACAAGGTGAGATATACATCTCAATAAGGTGGGTCTTAACCCTAGGTTAGGCTGACCGTCCACTCAGGCAATTACAATCACAAACAATTCATACAAAATCCCAAGAGACATTCAAATATCACGAAATAACACATGAACAACAAGCATGCACTCCAAGCATCTTATCACGTCATTTTGTCCAAGCATGCATAAACAAGCCATGTTACGCCTTCCACCCTTTTCTGCCTCTTTACTTTCATACCCGCGTTTAAGACGCCTCAAGCTCGGTCCCTGTAAATGTATCAGACCGTCTCAATGACAAACCCACGTAAACGCATCAGGTTTTCAATGTCACTCTAGGCCTGTGTCGACACATCACAACTCCATCCCGCGTTTCAACACATCAGGACTATGGCCTTCTCAATCCTGCGTCTCATACGCCTCAGGATGCCATTCAATTCAAACCTCGCGCCTCAGCGCCTCAGGGTATTTAGCCACACAACCTCGCGTCTCATACGCCTCAAGGTGTCACAACATCTCAGACATGCCATAAATTTCAGTTCATTTCATAACACACGTTCGATTGTAAGCTCATGCAACAAACGACACATCAATGACATGCGATACAATTACATTTGACATACAAATGCAACAACTAATTCATGACACAGACATCATCAATCAATCAAGCCCTCAATAGCTTTCTAAGACATACATTGGGCAACCACATAACAACTTCCAAAAACCGATCGATTCGTATCCAAAAATCACTCAATCGAGTCCAATCTTCCTATCAAAGGTTTAGAATCCCCTTACCTTGTGCTTTAGCCAACAACATTTCCTTCAAGCACTCCAATGGTTCGGCCCTAAGGGTCCAAGGAGGATTCAACCGCGCAACCTAAGAAAATTTCACCTAATTGTTAATTTCTTTGCTCAAATCATCACCCCATTAAACATACATCTCATAGACCTATCAATTAACATCCTTACACTTCTCAACGATGAATTTGGAGCTCAATTTCAACACCAACAACCACCCACAGAACCGGTATGCTCAGAATCGAAACAGAGCATACCCGATTATGTGCATACCCCAACTCAATAGCCTTAAACTAGCTTAAATCCTCAATTTATCCACTAATCTACTTGTAACATGTAGTTCTAAGGATTGGAAAGCCTCACTGAAAATTTGGAGCTAAGGAGGCGCCGAAAAATCCTTGAGTGGCGCTGGTTCCTTCGGGTCCTCCAACGGTCAATTTTTATCCTTCAAACACAAGACTCATTTGGGGTCAAAATTCTATCAAATTCCTCCAAACTTTTTACCACAGCTCATCTAGCTTTAATACTATAAGTGTAGAAGATCTCACCAAAGATTTGAAGCAATTTGAAGTCTGAAAGACCCCGGAATAGGTCTTTCCCTAAAACCGATCAAAATTTGACCTCGCTTGACCTTTGTCTACTCAAATCGAGCTACGGAAAGATCTACATGTCAAATTGAGCTTATAATATGTCAATGGAAAGATAATACAATAAGCTTTCATTTGGCAATGGTTTTGCCTCAATCCGATATCGGACGAAGAAGATATGGCTGGAATAGTGGGACGGTCGGGACTGGTAGGCTGGGAGCTCTCGGATTCAAAACTGACCAACCTGACCTTTGCTACTTCAAACGGCTCTACGGATCGAACGGCTGGGTGGATTTGGACCTATAATACCTTGTTGAAATGGCAAGACGATAAGCTTTCCAATGGTAGGTGGTACGCCTTAATTCAATGACAGACGAAGAATATATGGCCGGAACAGTGAAGCAGTCGGGACAGGGTGACGGGCTAGTCGACAAGAGAGAAAAGAGGAAGTAGAAGAAAATGGAGAATGTGAAGAGAGGGAGGGATGGCTGGCCAAATGAGAAGGAGAGAGAGTCTTCCACCAATAATTCACTTGGTCAAAGACTGGTAGGTTAAAAGTGTTTACATCAACTCATAGTCTAATCCTTTGACACTTGTCCATGGTGTCAATCAAAGTTCATCCAATGGCCATGGTTTCTTCAAATTTTTGGTAGCTATTGGGAGTGGTTTATGATCAAAATGCCCTTGTCCAATCATCAAAGCAAGGTTAAGGCTTGAGGAGCAAAATGGTAATTTTACCCCCGACGTCCGGAACGTCGTTTTTCTGATTCTAAATTTCTTCGATATGGCGATGGCCAATCCAATTGTAATGTTGGAATTATTGATTCTTCATTTTTCAATTTTGAGATTTCATTTCATATCTCAAGCCTTGAGGGGGCAGAAATTCGGAATGTCACAGTCGTTATTTGAAAATTTGAGGAATTCTGAATTCAGATTGGAAGTTTGTCAATTATCCAGTTTGGTAGCCACACTAAGAATAGAACCTGAGATTCAAGAAAGGATAAAAGCCTTGCAGCATACGGATCTAGAAATTCAGAAGATCCTCGAAATGGACGCAACAAAAAGGAAACCAGAGTTCCAAATGTTAGAGGATGGAATTTTGAAATTTCGAGGGCGTCTATGTGTACCAAAGGACGAAGAGCTTAGGAAAAGAATTTTATCAGAGGCTCATAGAAGCAATTATAGTATTCACCTAGATAGCAAGAAAATGTACCAGAACTTACGTCAGCACTGCTAGTGGAACGGGATGAAAGTGGATGTAGCCAAATATGTGGCAAAGTGCTTGACATGCCAGTAGGTAAAGGCATAACACTGTAAGCCTGGTAGATTGCTACAACCGTTGGAGATTCTTAAACGGAAATGGGAGCACGTGACTATAGATTTTGTAATGGAACTACTAAGGAGCTAGAGAGACCACGATTTTATTTAGGTAGTCGTGGATAGGTTGACCAAGTCTGCATATTTCATTCCTATGCGAAAGAATTTCGCGATGGATAGATATATCAAATTATATATGCTGCAGATAGTGAGACTACATGGAGTACCCGTGACGATCACATCGGACATAGATCCCAAGTTCACGGTGAACTTCTAGAAGAGTCTTCAAGATGTCGTGGGAACTCGATAACAATTTAGTATGGCATACCACCCACAGACGGACGGACAATCGAAGAGGACAATTCAAACACTCGAGGATATGTTACTAGTGTGTGTTATAGATTTCAAAGGTGAATGGGAGGATCAGTTGCATTTGGTAGAATTCGCATATAACAATAGCTATTAGCAGAGTATTCAAATGGCACCTTTTGAATTGCTTTACGGAAGAGCTTGTAGAACCCTAATTTGCTGGGATGAGATTGGAGAAAGAAGTATTACAGGCTCAAAGTTGGTAGAGCAATCAGTAGAGACGGTGAAAATAATTCGGAATAGACTGAAGACGGCACAGAGTCGTCAGAAAAGTTATGCCGATAAATGGTGTAAGCCTTTGGAGTTTCAAGTAAGCGATCATGTTTTCCTTAAGGTGTCTCCAATGAGGGGATTATCTCGATTTGAAAAGAAAGGAAAACCGAGCCCAAGATACGTAGGACCTTTTGAAATTTTGGAACGGATTGGGACCTTGGCCTACAGGCTTGCCTTACAGCCTATATTTGTCCCAAGTACACAACGTCTTCCATGTGTCAATGCTACGAAAGTACAAGCCGGACTCGACGCATGTATTGAATTATGAAATCATCGAAGTGGATGACAGAGTATCCTCGTAGAAAAGCTAGTCAAGATCAAAGATCGAAAGGAATAGATTCTAAGGAATAAGACAATTCCATTGGTAAAGTCATTTGGGAGCACCATAAAATCGAAGGCGCTACGTGGGAAAGTGAGGAAATGACGAGGCGTCAATACCCCTATTTGTTTGAGTAACCAGGTTTACTGTAAATTTCGAGGATGAAATTTTTTGTAAGGGGGGAAGAGTTGTGACATTCTGATTTTTCTTGTCATTTCGAGACTTATTAATGAGAATATATCTAATGATATCTTTCAGTCATATCTCGCTCGGATCTGATCAATCTCGAGTTGACTGACCAAAAGGGAAAGGCTAACGCGAGATAAGGTACGTGGACCAAGAGAACTCAAATAGGAAATGACACTTTGACCATAAGGATTGTAGAGAGGACATTTAGAGCTATGAAAGGCCGATCTAAGAATGATTAAGGAATGCATTGCTAGCGTTATATGATTGGAGTGCGAGTGATGCCGCTTAACCAATATATAATTTGTAAAATTTTCCTAAATCGAACAGTGATGATTGAGACCATCGGAACTAGTAATAGACCCTCGTAATTACATGACAACCAAAATAGCCATGAATTGACGAGCCCTAAGTGTGATATGAATCAAAGAATCGATACACGTAACGTCTACGAAAGCCGCCCGTCAGTTTAGGATATGCTGGAATCACATCTGACAGAGAAATGATTCAGAGACAAGTCTCAAAATTAGAAAATGGAGAATCAAGAATTTCAACATTATAATTGGATTTACCATCGCCTTATCGAAAAAAATTGGAATCAGAAAAACGACGTTCCGGACGTCGAGGGTAAAATTATCATTTTGCCCCTCGAGTCTTAACCTTGCCTTAATAATTGGATAAGGGCATTTTGGTCAATCACAATACCCTAGAGGCTGCCGAAAATAAAGAAAAATGAGGGTCATTGGGTGAGCTATTGATTGACATATGGACAAGTGTCAATGGATGAAGAGTTGGCATTAAATGTCCATCTTTTAACCTACCATTCTTCATGGTTGACTCTCAAAATTGGTGTATATCTCTCTCTCACTCCCTCAGCTGAACACCTTCTGCAATCTACCATCTTCTTCTTCATTCTTCATCTTCATCTTCAAACCGAGAAGTTCTCCAACCGACCGATTCTGCCCGCCTCTATCGCCACCCTCGACTGCCACTTCCGACCACTACTTGGGCTCGAGCTGATGACCAGCACCTTCTTCATCCTCTTGCCGAAAACCTCCAACTTGAATCATGACATTTGACCCACTGAGGAGCTCCGGCCGGCCACTCTCCCAAAAGTTGACGGAAACCATCGTCGCTAGAGGTAAGTTGTTATTTAGACTCCATAGGACCCCGAAACGTTCAAATATTTCAGCCAAATTTTGTGGACATTTAGGGGACATGTAGAATGAGTTGTGGTAAAAAATTTTGAATGAATTTAATGGATTTTTGACCCCAAATGGGTCTTGTGTTTGAAAGGCAAAAACTGATCGGTTGAGGACTTGGAGGAACCGGCCCATTCGCAGACCAATTGACGTCGCCTTGAGTTCAAATTTTCAGTGAGAATTCCTAACTCCTAGAAATACATGTTAGCAAGTAGATTAGTGGATAAATTGAGGATTTAAGATAGTTTAAGAGCTGATCAAGGGAGGTAAGCACAGAATCGAAAATGCCCTATTTCGGTTCTATGCAAACCGAATTGTTAGGGGCTGTTGGGAGTTGAAATTGAGCTCGAATTTCATCGTTGAGAAGTATGAGGATGTCAATCAATATGTCAATGAGGTGTATGTTTAGTGAATTGACGAATTAGATGAGAAAATTGATGAATTAGATGAATTGCGCAGCTGACTTGTTCTTGGACTATTAGATTCAAACCATTGTTGTGCTTGGAAGGAGATTTTTGCTGAATTAAGCTTGAGGTAAGGGGTTTCTAAACCTTCGCTAAGAGGATTGGACTCGATTGGGTGAATTGGATGTGAATTAGGTTGATTCTTGGGAATTAGGCGGTGATTGTCCATCGTGCGTCGTCGGGAGGTGTGGATGGCTTGAATGCTTGTTGAATGCTTGTGCCATGAATTGATTACCACACTTGAGTGTTGAATTTAATTATCTCGCATGCCATAAATGTGTTGCTCGTTACATGATTTTGCACTTCACCATGAGGTTCTGAATTGAAATGTGTATTTGGCATGTCTGAGAAACTTGTGACACCTTGAGGCGTTGAGACACGAGGTTGTGTGGAATTGTACCCTGATACGTTGAGACGCGAGGTTGAAATGGCCAAAGTCCTGATGCGTTGAGGCGCGGGACAGAATTTGATATGTGTCGACACAGGCCTAGAATGAAATTGAAAACCTGATGCGTTTAAGCTGGTTTATCAATGGATGGTCTGAGGCGCAATTACGCAGACCGAGCCTGAGGCGCTTTAAACACGGTCGTGAAACAATGGAGGTCTGGAAGGGTGGAAGGTGTTACCTGTTTTGGCTATGCGTGCTTGGTTCGAGCGATGATATATGATGCCATGATTATGTGCTTAATGCTCATCTGTGTCCATATGTATTTAATAACTGCTGAATGCTTCATGTGGTTGCCTGTGCATTTTGTTCTTGTTTGCATTCACCTAAGTGTAAACACAGGACACAGCAGACGGGACATGCGCCAACAGGGCACAGTGCGTGTGGGCGTCACGTACCTACATGAGTTTCGCGTGTTTAAGAACCGTCCAACCTTCGCTAACGTCATCAATTGACGTCATCCTACGGTTATCCAGAACCGAATTCGGGCCGCGACCCGACCCTTGAACCGAATTCGATTAGACCCAAAACTAAAACTTGATCTAATCTCGTGAATCAAGATTTGGCCCGGCCCATGATCTGAATTTTGGTCTGACCCAGATTTGACTTTGACCCATTGTTGATCCTGTTTGACTATTGACCGGTCTCCGTTGACTGTTGACTAATTTTCAAAAATTGTATTTTGGTCCCTGTGTTTTCCAAAATTAGAATTTGGTCCGCATTATTTTCAAAAAAATTTTATGTTGCCCTAATATTTTTGTGAAATTTCAATATAGTCCCTATATTTTATAAAAATTACAATTCAGTGCTCAAACTTTTGAAAAATTGCAAATTGGCCCGTTAACCGAGCTTGACTATTCAAAGTAGAAACTTTGACTAGCTCATGTGGATGCATTGAGCACCGTTGGGACATGTGAGGTATCGTTGCGTTTGTCTCGAAATTTTCTTCTATTTGATATATTATTTGGACATGTTTGATGAATTTAAATTATAAAAATGCGTATGAAAGTTCATGATACAAATATTATGGGGCATTTTCAAGAATTTATTGATGGCATGTATCCTGCAATGTCGATATGATTTGATGTGTAAAGTATATATGTATAGTTCAAATCATGTTATGCCATGTTATGATTACAAAATATAGGGATCATTATCTAATTTATGATCTTTATTCGAGTGAGGAATTCTATAAAGTTTTAATAACTTAAGTGAACTCAATTTTACATAAATAATTATGTTAATGATAATTTCAAGCAAGGATTCTCAAATGATGATTGGGAACATAGTGAACTTTCGAATTTGAGACCTTATGTGAAATTATTATTAATAGTGTAAAATAGATGCGTAAATGTTAGTCATCAATGGTTCGTGATTACATGTCTTTAGAACTTTGTGTTCAGAAACAATGGCTTTAGCTTTTTAGAATATTGTAGCTAAGCTTGACTAAGGATAGGAATTGGACGACAAATGTGACATTCCGAATTTTTGACCCCTTAAGGCTTGAGATATGAAATGGAATCTTAAAATTAAAAAATAAAAAATAAAGATTCCAACGTTCTAATCGAATTAGACGCCGCCTCATCGAAGGTAAATTGAATTGGAAAAACGACGTTTCGGACTGCGAGAGAAAAATTACCATTTTGCCCCTCAAGAATTGGCATTGTCTTAACAATTGAAGAAGGGCGATTGAGTCAATTCTAAGATCCTAGTGGCTGCCGAAAATATGAAGACATGATTTAGATGAAGACAAATGGCCTAATGGAGATGGAGACAAGTGGTACTATTTGATTGGTTAGCAGTTAATGCAAGCTTTTAACCTACCATTCAAAGGATGTTAACCAAGTAGATTAAGTTATATCACTTTCTCTCTCTCCCCTTCACTCAATTCGGTGCACACTCTCTCTCTCCACTCTTCTTCTTCAATTTCTTCATCTTGGCCGAGAGCTCCCAGTCAACCAGTCTTGACCCGTCCCATTATTTCGGCCATATCTCCTTCGTCCAATACTGGATCGAGGTAAAACCAATACCAAATGAAAGCTTATTGTCTTATGTTTCCATAGACATATTATAAGCTCAATTTGACCCAGTAGATCTTCCCGTAGTTCGATTTGAGTGGACAAAGGTCCAGACGAGGCAGATTTTGACCGAGTTAGGGGAAGGTCTTCGTTTGGCCACTTCAAGACTTCAAATTGCTTCAAATTTTTGGTGAGGACTTCTTAACTCATAGTACTTGTGTTGGATGAGCTGAAATTGTGAGTTTGATAAGGTTTATATGGGTTTCCATGGTTCATTTGTGACGATTTCTGTGTAGCAGAATCTGCCGCCGATGGACCGAGTAGAACCAAGGCCGTTTGCGGCACTTCGAGGCTTTGACTTGCTCCAAAACTTTTGGTAAGACTCATATAGATGTAGTAGGATATGTTAGCAAGTTGATTTTGTGGTAAATCAAGGGTTAGAGTTGAATTATAGACTGATTAAGGAGGTAGAGGGCAGAACCGAATTCTGCCCTGTTTCGATTTGGATGAACCGAGCCCTTTGAGGGTTGTGGGAGGTGTCTTCATGCTTTAAATTCATCGTTAATACATAATAGAATGTTAATTGAGATGTTAATGAGGTGTATACTCCGTGAATTGGTGATTGGAGTAGAAAAATTGATCGTCTGACAAACTTTGAATTAGGTTGCACGGCTATCCGTTTTGGGATCAAGGAAACCAAATCTTTGAAGGAGTCTTGGAGGAAATTTTACGGATTAAATTGAAAGGTAAGTGACTCATAAACCTTGACTAGGAAGTTAGGACACTACTAGATACGTTTGGATGATATATTGATGAATTTAGGAGTCTAGTGCATTGATTGTTCATGATCGACTGAGATAATGGAGGTGTGAGTCGTGTGTACTCCTGATGATGAGAAATTATAACTCTCATGACTAAATTGTTGTTGTGTGCATTCGACTGACATGGGTGCTGGTATGGCTATGTGATATTTGGCCTTGAATGGCGACTATTGAGAAATATGAATGAGTTGGCAAAAGAACAAATCGTTAGATTGACTGTCTTGCTGTGTACTTGATATCACCTTGTGGGCGTTTAGCCTTGATGTCTCACATGTTAATGATTCATTACTTGGCTGATAAAAATTATACTCAATTATGAAGTTTCTTAAGAGGGGAGTTTGATTTGTAAGCCTAAGAGATTGTGGCACCCTGATACGTTGAGACGTAGGGTTGTGATGGCTAGTACCCTGATGTGTTGAGATGCGGTATGATATTCTAATTTTCAGTCAATTTTAGCCTCATTAATGAGAAATGAATCTAGAGATGTATTTCGGTAATATCTCGCTCGAATCTGATCAATTTGAGTAAACTGACCAAAAGGGAAAGGCTCATGCGAGACATGGTACGTGGATCTAGGGAATTCGAATAAGAAATAGCATTTTGACCATAAAGATTGTTGAGGGGATATTTAGAACCACAAAAAGGCCGATCCAAGAACAATTGGGGAACGCCTTGCGAGTGTCCTACGATTGGAGCGCGGGTGATGTCGCTTAACCAACGTATGATTTGTAAATTTTCTTAAATCGGACATTGATGATCGAGACTAAAGGGACTAGTGATAAACCCTCACAATTACATGACAACCAAAGCCGCCACGAATTGACGAACCTTAAATGTGATGAGATTCACGGGGTCGATACGCGTAAAGTCCGCAAAAGTCGCCCGTTGTTCAAGATAGACTGGAACCACGTTTGATAGAGGAAATCATTAGAAATGAGTCTTGAAAAGTTTGAAATGGAGAATCAAGAATTTCAAAGTTATTCGGATTGGCCGTCGCCCTATGGAAGAATTATGAAGTGAGAAAAACGACGTTCTGAACGTCGGAGGTAAAATTACCATTTTGCCCCTCAAGCTTAGAACCTTGCCCATGCATTTGAAGAAGGGCATTATGGTCATGAAACCCACCTTATTGGTGCCGAAAAGGAAGATGAAGGATGGCTATTGGATCACCTTAAATGACTTGACAGACAAGTGTCAATGGATGCCTTAAACAGAAGTCATGTCCAACTTTTTCAAACATACCATTCAACCATTGACCAAGGCTTTGAATATAGTCTTCTCACTCTCTCTCCTCACTCATTTGGCCGGCCACACCCAAGAAACCACCGAAAAATCCTCTTCTTCCTCCTCCTTCCATATGCTCACCGACGACCGCCACAGAACCTCCTATTCGGCCATTCCGACGACCTTTTTTGGCCACCATCTGACTGCCGACCAATCACACCAACGAAGCCCTACGTCTTGCCAGCCTCCTCGAACAAGAATCAAGCCATTTAGAGCACCGAGGAATCCCGACCAAGGATTTTCCTGAGAGCCGACGGAATCAAGCTCAACCTGAGGTAGGTTCGGTTCCTACCCCTTTTGAAGGCCGAAATGTTGGAATGTGGAGGCCAAATTTTGTGAATAGGTAGTAGACATGTCTATGAATCTATGATAAAAATTGAGGTTCAATTTGATGAAGTTTTGATCTCGAATCGGTCTTGTAAACCTTGCACAGAAACTGCAAGATTCTGACTTTGGAGGAACCGGCGACGTCCGACGAGTTTCCAGCGACCATTTGACTTCAAACCCTCAATAAGCCTCACAAACCCTTAGATAAACATGTTAAGAGGTAGGATAGTGAGTAGATGAAGGATTTGATGAAGATTTAGGGAGGAAGTGCACGGTTTGCACAGAATCGAAAGGAACCGATTCGATTCTGTGCAAAACCAGTTCTGGTGGGAGCAAAAATAGATAGTTATGGGACTCAAATTGATGTTTAAAGCATGTTAAGATGATTGGGATTGTGCTATGGAGGATTGTGATTCATGAATGGATGAATTGGACTTAGAAAATTGACGAATCGGTTGAAATTCCTAGGTTGCGCGGTGAATTGAGCCTTGTGGAGCTGAAAGTTATGGGGGGATTCAAGAAGAAGTTTGTGTAATCAAATACAAGATAATGGAATTCTAAACTTAGGATAGGGAGATTGGACTCAATTAGGTGAGTCGAGGTTTAGTTTGATCGATTTGTGAGGATTTTCTAAAAGTTAGCTCTTGATAAATCCTAAGTGGTTATAGGAGGGTTATGTATGCTATTGTTTGTGTTTAAATCATTCGTCATGTATGTGTGTCACTCGATTGCCTTGCATGCCACGAGTTCTTTGAATTGTGCCTGGATTGTACATTTTGTATGGAAATGAATTTGATAATCATGACATGAGCATGACATGGCGAGGCCTTGAGGCATATAAGACGCAGGGCGGGAGGTGGATACCCTGATACGACGAGATCGCGGGGTGGAGTTGATGTTGTGTGGCGTCCTAATGCGATGAAATCGCGGGGTTGAGATGGCCACGGTCCTGATGAGAACTATTTGCGGGACGGAGTTATGAGATGATGACATTGGCCTAGAGATTCATTGGAACCTGATGCGTTTACGCGGGTTGCCGATGAAGACCTGATGCGTTTACGGGAACCGAGCCTGATGCGATCTAATCGCGAGCTAGATATTGAGGCAGGCGAAAATTGGTGGATGCGGTGAAGTGGCAGGATGGGTGTGCATGATCATCTGAGTGTGACATGAGGTTGTCATTGCATGCATGTCATCTGTATGTTGTTGTTTTATTGATTTGTGCCTGATATGCTCATGAGTTTGGAATTATTGAGGGGTATGACTACCTGAATGGATTATCGACCTGACCTAGGGTTAGGGTTCTTTTACTGAGATGTGTATATCACCCCTTTGGGGATAATTATTTTTATAGATTCTAGGCCTTAGATATGTGGCCCATACGTTTTGAGGATCCCAAGGAAATGACGGCATATTTTGACGAGTTTCTAGATAGGTGGGGGAATATTTATTTGAGAAAGTGTACGGTCGTATAGGTCGACGAGGGTAGCCCTAATTGGAAGCCTTATAGGTTCGAGACTTGATTTAGAAAGGTCGGGGATGCACAGATTGGGCCGCCAAAGCCCCATGAGGTACCCCAGGGAGTGATACCCGACTGGTGCCAGACCGCGGGAGAGCAGGAGCAGCTAGAGGGATCCGTGGTTGGATCTAAGAATGGACCGAAGAAGACCCCGACTCTAGACTTCATCGAGGATGAGGTGATTGTCGTGGAGGCGATCGAGGAGGATCTTGCCAAGCCGTCACGTGATGAAACCATGGAGCATTCCATCGTGGTTCCTTTCGAGACGTTCTTCGAGTATCAGTCGACCGAGGACGCAGAGGATACCGGGGACTCCAGCAGCTCATCCTAGGAGATATAGTTTGTTGGCTCGATCTTATGATGGCGACCCCCGACCATTGCTATTTTGGATGTCGATAATGGTCATATTTTGATGTGCTTACTATCGCCCTTACCTAGCGGATGTAGTAGTCAGAATTTGTATGAACAACATATCATGATGTATGACAATTATTATGCTATCCAGGTCCTACTTAACTTATATTTTGTACGGGGATTATTTAAGTATCGCTTCCGCGTGCTTATGTTTATATATTATCTCTCCACTTGTTCGTGGATCTTGGGACCACGAGAGGTATGTTGTTTGCTTGCAAGGATGTTTACGAGCCCGACTGATTTGGGGCGTGACACGCGGGGCTATGGTGGCTAATGTCCTGATGCGTTGAGACGCGGGACGAAATTGATTGTGTCGACACAGGCCCGGAATGGCATTGAAAACCTGATGCGTTTAACGCGGGTTTGTCAATTTGGTGGTCTGAGGCATAATGACGCAGATCAAGCCTGAGGCGTATTGACGCGAGCATATCTATTGAAAAGAGAATTGATATCCTAATGCGTCAGAACGCGGGATAGTCTTGATACGTGTCGACACAAGTATCGAAATGGCCTTTGGAACCTGATACGTCAGAACGCGGGTTGCCAATTGAGACCTTGATTAGCCTAAGGCGTATTGACGCGGGCTTGGCCATTGGGATTAAATTTGTGATCAGCATGATGCATATTGACGCAGGCTTGGTCATTGAATTGAAAGTTGTGATGAAATTGAGTACACACCCTTGCTTATGAATTTAATGTTGTGCTAGTATGAAGCTTGGTTGTGATGATATAATTGTCCTTGAATCGTGATTGCATATGCCAGACGTATCAAGTGCCTTGATGTTTTATCGTCATGTGTTGTTTTATCAATGAATCCTTTTCTATTGTTTTATTGCATAATTTGGGAGGACTAATGACCTGATCTAGGTTTATGGTGAACTTGCTGAGATTTATATCTCACCCCGTCATGGGATTAACTTTTTCAGGTCCCAGGCGATGGAAATCTGAGCTTGCCAATGATCGGTATTTGAAGAAGTAATTATAGGAAATGGATTTACACTTTTGTGACTTTGGAGATTTCATGTTACCTCGAAGTTAGAGTTGTATCCTCTGAACCTGTAGTCGGTATTTATAAGAAGACGTACCTTATGTCTTGAGTCATCTTAAGTTTGAATTGTTTGGAGAAGTTCTATCGCTTCTATATGTTTGTATCATTTAGAAGTTTAAAATTATTGGCCGACAGATCCTAGATCACCGAGACAAAACAGCCCTGGTGGGATTTTGCATGCCTGACGGGTTTGGGATGTGACATCCCAATTTAAGTGGTATCAAAGTAAGGTCAGCTCGATCCAATGTGATTGAGACTTGGAGTGATAAGGAGCGATGACTTGAGGATAATTAGGTAGTGAGACCTTTAGGGTTAAGCATGAATTGTTGAATCATGAGGATTATAGGCTTGAACTTGTGAGATATTCTAGTGGTCCTAGTGTCGAATTAATGGATGAACTTGAGTGATTTTATGGATAAGGATCACAATGAAGTGAGTAGAGATTGAAGAGTCATAAGCTTGGATTTGAGGTTGCTAGAGAATAACTTATGAATGAAGGGTCAATTGGAGTTTATGATTGTGACCGTGGTTTGTCAATGGCCCAACTTGAGGAGTATGAGTTATAAAGAGATGATTGGCATTAGTAGATTCAGGCTTGAATTGCGTTGTATCCTGATGGTTTAGTTATCGATTGCTATTGATGACCTTGGATGGTATGATATGAGGTGTATACAGGAAAGCGAGGAAGGAATATTTGGATTAAAGATCAGTTGTGATCGAATACATATGGATTTGACTTGAATAGCAACTAGATTTGAGATATATGGTTGAATATAGGCAATTGATCTGTGAGAGGCGATGGTCTTTGTGGAACTAGAGGTTTTCTATGGATAAGGCTTGATGTGGAGACGACTATGGTATGACAAGTGGTGAGAACGAACATGCTGTGCATGTGTTTATGGCTTTGAAATGAAAGTTGATGAGGGTGCAAGCATGAACTTATCGCTGTTGGACTTAATAAACTATCGGTTAGTATGGAACAAGTTGATGGGATACCTATAAACTGTAATGAAACATGGTATGGGACATGTGGAATGGGGCTTTCTCCGTAGATGTATGACTTGAGACAACCTATAACGGCCAAGATTGATGAGGGCGGAGAGTGATCATCGGAACAGAGAGATCTGGACAAGGAGCGGCTCTTGACAGGCTTCTAGGATGGCAAGAAGTAGGAATGACCTAAGTTATAACTTGAAAGGGAAAGTCTAAGTATCAGGTTGAGTCCAATTGTGGTTAAAAGATGTATGGCACGGGATTGATTCTCGAAAAGAATGATTGAAAGTGGCATGGCATGTGTAATGGCGCATATGAATGGCATGGTTAAAAGCTTCGTGCTTGGCAATGGATGTCCTTTGAAAAAGAAAAGTGATGTTTGTAATGGGCCTGTTAGGCATGTTTTATGATTGGCATCATGTGATTGGCTTGACCAAGGTACAACAGAGAGGTTAGACGACCTGTGGGATTTATTTCCATTGAACTGATATCTGTTGAAAATGAGATAATCTATCGTGTTTATGACAAAGTGGCAAATTCTATATTCCTATGGTATGAGCGATTGATTTATAGAAGTGATGCCTTGAGTCTTTGCTGGGCGTTGACCTAGTTGAGTTTTAGCCTAGTTGAGGCTTGCCTGACATTTAGCTGTTAAGTGAGAAGTTGCCTCGTTGAGACTGGCTTGATGAATGGTTGCTGCTTAAGGACAATTTAGAATCCTTATATAATGGGCAACTAGTTGAGAATTGTTTAGAAACAACTGATGGTTGATGGTGAAAGATAATGAGATGACCATTTTGAGACTACTAGACTTAGCTAACTTAAGTTTTTGATTCCTAGAGGGAATCATAGTGGTTCAAAGTAACATGATGACTTAATGACGTTGAACGACCACAGTATGGTCATAGAAGAGCATTAGGCTCGAGTATGTAAGATATGAGAAGATCCAAGAATTGAGATGGATCATAGAATTAAGTAAAGATGAGCGACTGGAGTATGAGTACTATAAGAGAATATGGCTCGATTTGTTAATCGTACGAGACCCAAGTGTGATAAGGGGCGGTGAGAACTTTAAATGGAAATGAGAAAAGTGGATGTGTAGACAGACTTGAGAAGGAGCTGTCATTATACCCAAGTCGCTGAGACGATTGAAGCTAGTGCTGATCAGTTAAATGATAGAAGTCACGAGAAATGTGACTCCGAGTTAATCCTTTCTAAATTGAATGCATGGGAAGAACCACGACAGTTTTGAAAAGCTTGTGAAGCCATGTATAAGGTTGAGATTGACTAAGTTTGAAGGAGGGATGATATTTGAAGTTGTCTCCCTCTGATTTAGGGATCTTGATAAGGAAACCTTAGAGGTTTTAGATACACTAAGGAAAGAAAGTGACCCTGGCAGATTGTAGCCTTAAGAGGTCGTTGATAATTGGTGAAATGTCACCAGAGGAAGGGTTTCCTCGAAGGCATGATATTTGTCTAGACTGTCTTTATTGAATTGTTTAATGAAAGTGTTTTCTCTTGATTGCTTGAGAACAAAGGTTGTTTGGATCCTGATAATTTTACAAGTATCAAAGGATGATCTACCAGTGTGAGACAGAGTTCTCAAGGTCGTTTAAGCATATAGTAAAGGTGGTCAAGGACCCTTGAATAAGATAAGTAAATCCCTGAGTGGATTGGAGTTTGAAAACCTTATGGCTAATTGTTCTTCCTGATTTTGAGGAATGGTAATGGGACTCGATAAAAGAAGAGAACTCCTGCTCATGGATTACGAGCGAAGAGATGTTCATTTTGGAACATGAAACGTACTTGCGAGAGATGGTTGTTACCTTGTCGCAAGTCTTGTAATGAGAGACTGACATGTCGTTCCTTCTGTCGTTGGAAAAGTTAAGGAAAGAGATCTGTCAGTTGTTTGACATTGATGATTTTATGAGATTGATTGAGCATAAATCTAGACCACTAGGAGTCGTATTGTGTGTTATCGCCCCTAAAGGGTAGAGCGTCACTCTTAAAGGACAATTGGACGATGAGATGGTCGTTGATGAAAAGAAAAGTGAATAGACTGGATAGTCCTGGCTGCTCATAATTCTAGTGAATGATTGAGGAAGCGAAAAGACCGCTTAGAGAGTAATTCAGAGTAAAGTGAGGTAATCTAATCGAGTATTCGATACGTGAATTGGTGGAAACCAAGGATGAACAGATATTGTCATTTCAGGTGACTGAATTATGGGATGAAAAATGCCGAGAATGGTGGCATCTACGTTCTGAAGTAAAACACCATCGTTGACGCAAACTCCAAGAATGACGTCCTATGGAATAGGAAGTACATGGTGGATTTGAAATAAGAGAATGCCACTGAAGTGTATAGCTTTCTTCACATGGTAAGACCCTAGTGTGGAAGGAAGAAAAAATTCTAACTGTCTTGATATTAAGATGGAGCGTTTAGACTGAGAAAGACGACGCAGAACTTGAATGATTGTTGTAAGGGAAGTTAAGTTCGAGAGACTGTCTTGGAGACGATGTTGAATTCCAAGATAATGTCGACGTTCAGTGGAACGGATAGAATTGGGATAAAGTCGCATTGACTGGTCATGGAAACCAGCGGTTAAGATAAGAGTGTTTCCTCAAGGAAGTGTGACAAAAATGAACAAAATGATGTATGGTCCTCGTGGAGACCCGTGGCAATAGAGGGCCAAGGTTTGAGCTCTCATGTGAAAAGTGTGAGGAACAGTTTGGAAGATTTGACACCTGATAGAAAGAAACTGATAAAAGACAGATTGAATATCCAATGAATAATTGGATTGATTGTTACTGTCTTTAAAGATGATGAATAGACTCATTTAAGGAGTCATGAGAAACATGAATAACTTTCGAGAGTATCCTATGGACTCTAAGGAAATACTCGCTATGTGCAAATAATTGTGAAGAGCACGAGTTGTGGGCCTGATAAGGTAAGATTCGTCGGTAGTGAAATTTCAAGAAAATGAAATCCCTATGGAGCCCTTGTGGAATGGAATAAGTGATGAATCGACTAAGATCGATGTGAGTTGCGGAAGTTGGAAGTTCCTAGAATTGGTGAACTATTATGGATGTATCGGGGGAAGATTTCCCACAAAAGCAATTCCATGTATGAATGAATACAAAAAGAGTTTTCAAGAACTTAAGTCAAGTTGATGACTACGCCGACAATAGTGTTCCTATTTGGAATTAAAAAGGGGTCAAGTGAATCATAATGACGTAACGTAGAAAGAAAATTTGAGACGTAGTAAGGCAAATTGAAGTGGGCTATGCGAATACGTCGTGATAGTAAAGCTATATGAGTTGGAACGTCTAATGCATAGTTAGAGTTGGCTTGCAAATGTTCTTGCGATGAAGTTGGAAAACACGACACACATAGAGAGGTCTCAAGTTTACACAAACCATAAGAATTTGAGGTATGTGGTTGCCCAGAAAAATTGAATGAGGAACAATGTGTGTGAAGGAGATTGCTTAAGGACTAAGGATGAAATATTCTAAATCGCCTAGAAAAGGGTGATTTAAGTAGCGGATGCATATAAGTGAAAATTGTGCATCGTGCATTTGGCAGATAAACGATAGGCTTTGCCCAAGGAAATAAGAGATTCAACTCCTAAATTGGAAGGTTGCCAATTGACTAGTTTGATAACTACTAGAAGAATCAAGCTTGAAGTCAGAAAGGAATTGAGATACTACGATGAATAGACCATGACATTTAAGAGGTTATGGAAATGGATAGAACAGGGAGGAAATCCAGATTTTCGAATACTTGGAAAAGAAAAGTCAAAGTTGAGGGTGGAAACTTTAAAGTCCCATGGACGAGAGAATGAGTCCAATATTAAAGAGGAACTTAAAGAAATGACATCATCAGCAATTCAAAAGAGGAATGATGGTGTCCCTTGGGATGGCACAAAGGTGTGCTAGACTTGCATCGATATTATTGATGGAATGGACTAAAAATTTGGTTAGTCGAATATGAGGTCAAGTATTAAACGTGCCGACAAGAAAAAGACATGCCCTTGAAAGGATTGATACGCCGAATGGTATGGACATTAAAGAGTGCATTTTGGCAAGAATTAGTAATAACGGTGATGGACAAATGGAAGAGATGAGGTAAACGCTCGAGGATGAACTATTGACAAATGTTATGAATATCGAAGGATAATTGAGAGAAGCAAATACAGATTGAGGACTGAAGGAGACAAGTCCTAGGGAAAGATGGCTTTGGTCGGAAAGAACAAGTAAAATCATCAAGTCATGAAAGGAATTATTCGGAAGAATGAAGATGCGATGATATGCCAATACCCTAAAGAACTGGATGGTTAGAAGGTTGCAAATTTCAAGGACGAAATTTCTTTAAGGGGGGAAGAGTTGTGACATTTCGAATTTTCAACCCCTCGAGGCTTGAGATATGAAATGGAATCTCAAAATTAAAAAATAAAAAATAAAGATTCCAACGTTCTAATCGAATTAGACGTCGCCTCATAGAAGGTAAATTGAATTGAAAAAACGAGTTCGAACAGCGAGAGCAAAATTACCATTTTGCCCCTCAAGAATTGACCTTGTCTTACCAATTGAAGAAGGGTGATTTTATCAATTCTAAGATCCTAGTGGCTACCGAAAATATGAAGACATGGTTTAGATGAAGACAAGTGGCCTAATGGAGATGGAGACAAGTGGTAATATGTGATTGGTTAGCATTTAATACAAGCTTTCTTTTAACCTACCATTCAAAGGATGTTGACCAAGTGGATCAAGTTATATCACTTTCTCTCTCTCCCCTTCACTCAATTCGGCAAACTCTCTCTCTCTCCACTCTTCTTCTTCAATTTTTTCATCTTGGCCGAGAGCTCCCAACCGACCAGTCCCGACCTGTCCCATCCCATCCCGCTATTTCAACCATATCTCCTTTGTCCAATACTGGATCGAGGTAAAACCAACGTCAAATGAAATCTTATTATCTTATCTTTCCATAGACATATTATAAGCTCAATTTGACCCAGTAGATCTTTCCGTAGCTCGATTTGAGTGAACAAAGGTCGAGATGAGGCAGATTCTGACTGAGTTAGGGGAAGGTCTTCGTTTGACCACTTCAAGACTTCTTAACTCATAGTACTTATGTTGAATGAGCTGAAATTATGAGTTTGATTGGGTTTAGATGGGTTTCCATGGTTGATTTGTGAGGGTTTCTATGGAGCAGAATCTACCGCCGATGGACCGAGTAGAACCAAGGCCATTTGCGGCACTTTGAGGCTTCGACTTGCTCTAAAACTTTTGGTAAGACTCCTATAGATGTAGTAGGACATGTTAGCAAGTTGATTTTGTGGTAAATCAAGGGTTAGAGTTGAATTATGCACTAATTAAGGAGGTAGAGGGCAGAACCGAATTCTGTCCTGTTTTGGTTTGGATGAACCGAGCCCTTTGAGGGCTATAGGAGGTGTCGCCATGCTTTAAATTCGTCGTTAAGAGATACTAGAATATTAATTGAGATGTTAATGAGGTGTATACTCCGCGAATTGGTGATTGGAGTAGAAAAATTGATTGTTTGACGAACTTTGGATTAGGCCGCACGGCTATCCGTTTTGGGATCAAGGGAACCGTATCTTTGAAGGAGTCTTGGAGGAAATTTTACGGATTAAATTGAAAGGCAAGTGACTCATAAACCTTTGCTAGGAAGTTAGGACACTACTGGATGCGTTTGGATGATATATTGATGAATTTGGGAGTCTAATGCATTGATTGTTCCTGATTGACTAAGATAATGAAGGTGTGAGTCGTGTGTACTCCTGATGATGAGAAATTATAACTCTCATGGCTAAATTGGTGTTGTGTACATTCGATTGACATGGATGCTGGTATGGCTAAGTGATATTTGGTCTTGAATGTCAACTTTTGAGAAATATGAATGAGTTGGCAAGAGACCAAATCGTTAGATTGACTGTCTTGCTGTGTACTTGATATCACCTTGTGGGCATTTGGCCTTGACGTCTGGCATGTTAATGATTGATTACTTGGCTAATAAAAATTATACTTGATTATGAAGTTCCTTAAGAGGAGAATTTGATTTGTGAGCATAAGAGCTTGTGGCACCCTGATGCGTTGAGACGCGGGGTTGCGATGGCTAGTACCTTGATGCATTGAGATGCGGGGTTGTGGTGGCTAATGTCCTGATGAGTTGAGATGCGGGACGAGATTGATTATGTGTCGACACAGGCTGGGAATGATATTGAAAATCTGATGCGTTTAACGCGGGTTTTTCAATTTGATGGTCTAAGGCATAATGACGCAGACCGAGCCTGAGGCGTATTGACGCGGGCATAGCTATTGAAAAGAGAATTGATATCCCGATGCGTCAGAACACAGGATAGTCTTGATACGTGTCGACACAAGTATCGAAATGACCTTTGGAACCTGATGCGTCAAAACGTGGGTTGCCAATTGAGACTTTGATTAGCCTAAGGCGTATTGACGCAAGCTTGACCATTGGGAGTAAATTTGTGATTAGCTTGATGCGTATTGACGCAGACTTGGTCGTTAAATTGAAAGTTGTGATGAAATTGAGGACACACCATTGCTTATGAATTTAATGTTGTGCTAGTATGAAGCTTGGTTGTGATGATGTGATTGTCCTTGAATCGTGATTGTGTTATGCCAGACGTATCAAAGAGTCTTGATGTTTTATTGTCATGTGTTGTTTTATCAATGAATCCTTGTCTATTGTTTTATTGCATAATCTGGGAGGACTAATGGTCTGGTCTAGGTTTTGGGTGAACTTGTTGAGATTTATATCTCACCCCATCGTGGGATTAAATTTTTCAGGTCCCAAGCAATGGAAATCTGAGCTTGCCAATGATCGGTATTTGAAGAAGTAATTATAGGAAATGGATTTACACTTTTATGACTTTAGAGATTTCATGTTACCTCGAAGTTAGAGTTGTATCCTCTGAACCTGTAGTCGGTATTTATAAGAAGACGTACCTTATGTCTTGAGTCAACTTAAGTTTGAATTGTTTGGAGAAGTTCCATAGCTTCCGTATATTTGTATCATTTAGAAGTTTTAAATTGTTAGCCGACAGATCCTAGGTACCATCAAGACAAAACGGCCCTGCTAAGATTTTGCGTGCCTGACGGTTTCGAGACGTGATAGCAAAAATTGTGAAAATTGGAATAGGATCCAGTATGCGCTAAAAGAGTTAGAAGCACTATGAGCTCTTAATCTAGTTTTGGAAGAACCTGAAGATGGAATACTACACAATATAGAAAGGAAAAAGAAGCATTTACTACATAGAACAAGACGAACTCTATTATTGCTCGCATTATGTTGCTCAGGCATGGAATATGATTTTATGTGTGAGTTCAAGCGTTTATGAAAATGTCAAAGTCGAGTGGGAAGCATTGAAGTCAATTTTTTGGTTGGACACCAGTCACCAATTGAGACAAATCACTCTAAAGTTTGACACTTTTACGTTGCCTTATGGACAGAATATGAAATTGCATTTTCAGGCGTTTGTCAAACATGGGAAGTGAACTGTAAGATGCATGCCACATTTTGCTTGACGAGGGGTCAGTGCAAGCAGTAATTCATTCTTTGCTTCAAAGCTGCGTGTATATGAAAATTCACTTAATCCACAATAAAGAGTAAATACTTTTGAAGATGCTATGCTTCATTTTGAACTAGACTGGTTCTAGGTTAAATGGGGCTTTGTGCTCTAGGCAAAAGCATCTATATGGATTCGAGAAGTGAAACGACAAAGAAATAGATTCTTCAGGAAAGAAATCGAAATTTAACTGATATGAGAAAGAAAACTCCTTTCAAGAAAAACATATCAAATGTGAAATATATTTTTTTATTGTGGCAATTATGGTCACTTTGCTCATGATTGTAGTGAGCCGAAGAAAGTTCGTTTATACACTTGAGAGTGTTATTTATGTCTACAGTTCAGTCTTTATAACTGAATCTCATCCTTTTTGGATTGTAGACTTAAGGGCCACAAACCATGTAGCGAATCATAGAAATGTCTTAGTGAAACTTTAATGATTTTCACATGGAGCAAAGTGGATAAATGTGGGAGACAATTCCTAAGTGAAAATTAAAGGAATTGTCACTTGCCAAATTGATTATGTGCAGTGGTCACATCCTATTCCTACATGGCGTGCTACATGCTCCAAAAAATCGATGGAATTTAGTTTTTGTGTTAGTTTTTATTAAACTTGATTTCAGTCTGAATTTTCATAACGATGTAATGACTTGTCATTGTGAACAAGTTGTTATTGTTCTAGATGGTTTCAATGCACAGACTATTGAGTACAATAATGTAAATATCAACTATTCTCAGTTTTCATCTTTTGTGATGATATGAATATGTGGTATGATAAGCTGGGACATATTGGCCAATTTACAAAAATTAAGATAAGTTAAAGATGGCTTATTGGGTAATATTGAAAATGTCGATTTGCTTATTTGTAAGCATTGCCTGGTGGGAGTAACAATGAGGAAACCATTGAAAAAGGAATAAGAGCTGAGTTTCCTTTGCAGTTGATCCGTTTGGACATATGTGGTTCAATAAATGTGATAATAAGGTATGAGACTATTTATTTCATCACATTTATAGATTATTACACTCGATTCGAATATATTATTTTATGATTTTTCATAGATATGATGCATAAGTTGCTTTGAGAAAATTTTTTAATTGTTAGAAAATCATTTTAAAATAATTAAAAAAAAAGACCTATTGAGGTCAAGAAAATATATCTGATTTGTTCAAATATTTAAGTGATGAAAAAGGAATAGAAAAATAGTTATCTATTCTAGCGATTTTTCAATAGAATGGGGTTGCAGAGAAAAAAAATAGGTCATAATGAAAACAACTAGGTTTATGGTGGCATAGGCTAATTTGCCTATCACCTTTTTGGAGTGAAGTTTTGTTGCTTACTGTCTAGATACTTAATCTTATGCCTTCCAAATTGGTTACTTCTATTCAATATGAGTTGTGGACTGGTCGAAAATGAGATTTGAGCTTTTTCAGATCTTGATATGCTTTATATATACACATGTTCTTCTACATGTATGGGAAGTTGAGCTCTAGAGGCATATAGAATATCTTTATGTGATACAAAAAGCACTCGAAGGGTATGTATTATAGGTGAGCAAGAATGTGAAAGTGCAACTGAATATGAATCACAAGATATCACATTCTTAGTGAATGAATTTCTGAATAAGGGGGAGATAGGTGAAGACTCTTCTCTGTTTGAAATTAGTGATAATGATTTTACTAGAGCATCTCATCCAAGTGGGAGCAATATGAGAAGTGAGATATTTGTTTCGAATAAGTCTCAATTGCAACCACTTGATATGAAAATGTCTTCGTCATCTAATCCGAGTGGGAGCGTGATGGAGACTGATGTGCTAAATGTGCAAATCTAATATGATGTACTAAGTGAACAATCTTCAATTTAGCGAACAAGTCGCAAAAGATCTTCTTCGTCGACTCGTCAATGTTTAGACATTGTGGCAAAGTTTTCTAGTTCGTTCCACAAGAAGAGAATGAGCCAATGACTGTAAATAAGTCTCCGACTTGCCCTAATGAAAAAAAGGGGATGCAAGCAATGGAAGTGGAGATGAAGCCAATGGATCAAACCAAGTTTGGAAACTAGGTGATCTTTCGAATGGACACAAAGCCACTGGGAGCAAATGTGTTATTAAAAGAAAGCATAAAACTGATGGCTCAACTGAGAGATATTGGGCTCACCTTATGGTGAAATAATATAACCAATGCACCATATTATGACAGTGATTAGTATGAATCTTGAATTACATCAAATGGATGTAAAGGGTGCGATTCTCAATGGAGAATCAAAAGAAGAGTTTTATATAAAAGAACCTGTTGGGTTTGCTATAGAAGGCCAAGAACAAAAAGTATGTTGACTTTTGATATCGATATATGGCCTCAAGCAGTCTTTGAGATAATGATATGTATACTTTTTAGTAATACCATAATGGCATATGATTTTTAATGATTGATGAAGATCATTGTGCATGTATCAAAGATCCAAAGATCAATTTGTGATTGTATCATTATACGTTCATGATATGCTAATTGTTAAGGGCAATATGGAGTTAGTCCATACAGTCAAGAATTGGTTGTGTTCCAATTTTGAGATAAAAGATATGGGTAAATCTGCATACATTCTTGAAGTTAAGATTTCAAGATATTGTTCAAAGAGATTGTGATCTATTTCACAAGAGACTTATATAGGTAAAGTCCTTGAATGATTTCGTATGCAAGATTGTAAACCTTTAGGTACTCCTACTGCAAGAGGTGAATGCCTGAGTCACAGAATGTGTCTTGAGACTCCACAAGCAAATGAAGAAATGAAAAATGTTCCATGTACTAGTGTTGTCGGAAGCTTAATATACGCTATGAGTGTACAAGAGCTAATATTTATTGTGTAATTGGAATGGTAAATATGTCAACCCAATTCATGTCAAGCTCATTAGATTGTCGTCAAGAGAATTCTCTGAGGTATTTGAAAAAGTACAAAGTTATTAGGGTAATGATTTGCACCTTGAAAGCTATACTGATGTTGACTGAGAAAGAGATTTATATGAGAGAAATTCAACCTCTAGATTTGAGTTCTTACTTAGCAATGGCACCATATGATGAAGTAGTAAGAAGCAAAAGTGTATAGCATTATCCACAAAAGAGATTGATCTCACAGTATTATCAGCAGCAGTACAAGGGAATGTTTGACTTAAGAGATGTTTGAACCAGTGAGGTATTGCTAAAAATGCTACAGGTTCAATTATTGATTAATTGTGATAGCTGAGTAGTAAAAACTTACACTATGGATCCATTGTAAGACCAAACAAATAGACATGAAGTATGTTTTTTTGAAAACATGTTAGTACAAAAAAAAAGATGTGAACATACAGTACATAATATACGCATAGAATGATAGTAGATTCTACGACAAAGTCAACTCCTAGAGATATTGTAATTAGCAATGTGTGGACAAAAGAATCATTACCCCATATTGAAATCTCTAGATGCGTGTAGAAGTGTGAGTACTGGATATCTATATTTTACAAAGTTCACAGTCAATGGTATTTGTTATCATTATTTGTCACGTCCCGCGCTCCGGGCACGAGCACGCGAACATCCCTACAAGCAAACCAATAGCAATCTCTCAGCAGTCCCAAAATTCACCAATAGAAGTCGAGAGATATAATAAATACATCACGCATGCGGAAGCGATACTCGCATAAACCCCTTACTATATATAAGACAAGTGGAACCTGGATAGCATATAACATTCAGACATCATGACATACTGTTCATACAGACATCGACCACTACAATCGGCTAAAAACAGGGACGACAGGGTAAGCATACAAAAAGACTATCTAGTAAGCCAACAGGAACTGGATCGGGTCAACATCAAAAGATCAAGCCACCAACTAGAGACTCCTAGGAGGAGCTGCTGGAGTCCCCTGAATTCTCTGCGTCCTTGGTCGGCCCATACTCAGAAAACATCTCGGACGGGACCTTGACGGAATCCTCCATGGTCACCTCCAGCGACGGCTCAGCAAGGTCCCCCTCGAACGCCTCCAAAAGTGTGACCTCCTCCTCCTCCTCCTGCTCGATGAACTCCAAGGTCGGTGTCCTCTCTGGTCCGTTCCTAGACCCTACTATTGACCCCTCTGGTAACTCCTGCTCTGCTGTAGTCTGGCACCAATCGGGTATGACACCTTGAGGTACCTCGTGGGGCTTCAGTGGCCTAGTCTGTGTATCCCCTTCCTTCTTAAACCACGCCTCGAACCTATGAGGCTTTCACTCTGGCTTACCCTCGTCAACCTATAAAACATTATATTTCCTCACATAAATGTTCCCCTGCCTATTCGAAAACTCGTCAAAATATGTCGTCATCTCTTTTGGGCCCCCGAAACGTATAGGCCACATATCTAAGGCCTAGGATCTGAAAAAAGAAGGGTTCCCCAAAAGGGGTGAGATACACATCTTAGTAAAAGAAACCTAATCCTAGGTCAGGTCGATAGTCCACTCAAGTAGTCGTATCTCTCAACAAATTCACACTCATAAATAGATAGGCATATCAAACACAATTCAATGAAACAACAGCATACAAACGACAGACATACAATGAAGACCTCATACCACACTCAAATGCACATGCACTCTCAGCCTGCTACTTCTCACATCCACCAATCACCGCCTGTCTCAATCTCTAGCCCGCGATCATGTCGCCTCAGGCTCGGTCCTCGTAAACGCATCAGACCGTCATCGGTGACCCGCATAAACGCATCAGGTCCTGATGAATCTCTAGGAAAATTTCATTATCTCATGCTCTGTCCCGCGAATAGTTCGCATCAGGACCGTAGCTATCTCAACCCCGCGACTTCGTCGCATTAGTGCGCCACACAACAATAACTTCACCCCGCAATCTTATCGCATCAGGGTATCAACTCCCACCCCACTTCTCATACGCCTCAGGGCCTCGCCATGTCATGCTCATGTCATGTTATTTCAATTCAATTCACATTCAACGATAGATGCCACTCATACACAATGTGAACTCTCATGGCATGCAAAGCAAGTCACATAATACTCAAACATGGCAAACGACTCATGCATAGATCAAGTCTCACACAAACATTCCTTAAAACTTAGGATATAATAAATGTTATCCCCTTAGAAAGTTTCTCATGAATCTATTCAATCAAACCTCGACTCGCCCAATTGAGTCCAATCCCCCTAGCCTAAGTGTAGGAATCCCTTACCTTTGAGCTTGGCAACACAAATTACTCCTTGTGATTGCCTCAAGGTCATGGCTAAATCAATCCAAGGCCAATTCACCGCGCAACTTAGAATTTCAACCAATTTCGTCAATTTTCGTGCCCAATTCCTCAATCCATCAATCCCAATCACCCATAACTCAACCCTCATCATCTCATCACATCTCAAACATCAATTTGCAGCCCAAAATAACCATCCACAGCCCTAGCAAATTCAGTTTGGCCCGGCGCCGAACCGGTCCTATTTGGTTCTGTGCAAGCTGGGGCCAATCTCTCCTAAATCTACTCCAATTCCAACATTTAAATGTTATCTTACTCCTTAACATGTCTACCTAAGGATTTGGGAGGCTCACCGTGGGTTTCGAGTCGGTTGGTCACCGGAAACTCGTCTGAAGTCGCCGGATCGCCCAAGGTCAGTTCGTTGGCAGATTCTGGGCAAATTTCACAAGGCCGGTTCATGGTCAAAACCTTATCAAATTAAGCCTCAATTTTTACCACAAAATTCTACATATCTCTGCTAGATCTCTACAAAATTTGAACCCAAGATTCCAAGATTTCGACTAGCAAAAGGGCTAAGAATCAAACCTACCTCAGGTTGAGTCCAAATCTATCGACTCTAGGGAGAATCTCTGCTCGGGACTCCTCGGTGTGCCAAATGCCGTGATTCTTGTTCAAGGATGTCGGCAAGACGTAAATCTACGCCACTAGGGTGGTCTGCCAGTGGTCGGATGGTGGCCGGAAGGGGCGTTCGTGACCGGCGAACAGGAAGTTCCGGTCGAATCTGACGGCGAGCAGAAACAGGGAAGAAGAAGAAGATGGCTTGTTCGGTTGTCGGGGGGGGGTTCGACCGAATGGGGGTGAGGAGAGAGAGAGGAGAGAGAGAATTTTGTTATATCCAAATTTTGTTTAATGTTTTGAATGTCAGGTGAGCCAAAAAGTTGATATGACTACAACCCTTGATCTTATTACACTTGGCATTGCCTTTTCCAAAGAAGATCCAATGGCCCTCATTTAATCCTCTCTTTTTTCGGAAGCCATGGGAGATATATGGATCAATTTTCCCTTCTTCCATTGTAAGGGTAAAGTTCTAATCTTGGGGGGGGGGGGGGGAAATGGTCATTTTACCTCCAACGTTCAGAACGTCGTTTTTCTCGTTCCAGAATTCTTCGATAGGGCGACGATCAATCCAAATAATGTTGGAATTCTTGATTTTTCATTTCAAACTTTTTAGGACTCATTTCTGATAGTTTTCTCTATCAGACGTGATTCTAGCCTATCCCGAACTGACGGGTGGCTTTTGCAGACATTACGCGTATCGACCTCGTGATTCATATCACGTTTAGGGCTCGTCAATTCATGGCGGCTTTGGCTGTCATGTAATTGTGAGGGTTTATCACTAGTCCCTATGGTCTCGATCGTCATTGTCCGATTTAGGATAATTTTGCAAATCATACGCTGGTTAAGCGGCATCACCCACGCTCCAATCGTACAACATTCGCAAGGAAATCCTTAATCGTTCTTAGATCGGCTTCTTGATGGTTCTAAATATCCCCTCGACAATCCTTATGGTCAAAGCACTATTTCCTATTCGAGCCGCCTAGGTCCACGTACCTCGTCTCATGTCAGCCTTTCCCCTTTAGTCAATCTGCTCAAATTGATCAGATTTGAGCAGAATACAACTGAAACACATCGCTTGATACATATAAACTTCTCATTACAGAGTCTGAAATTGACTGGAAATCAAATTATCACAACTCTTCCCCCCTTACAAAAATTTCGTCCTCGAAATTTATATTACACTTAATTACTCAAATAAATGGGAGTGCTGTCGCCTCATTATCTCTTCATTCTCCTATGTGGCTCCTTCCGTTCCGTGGTGCTCCCATACTACTTTGACCAGCGGAATCTTCTTATTCCTGAGGTTCTGCTCTTTCCTGTCCTCGATCCTTATTGGCCTTTCCACGTAAGACACTTTGTCGTCCACTTCTATGGCCTCACAATCCAGCACATGTGTCGGGTCAGGTTCATACTTTCTCAGCATCGACACATGGAATGCATTATGCTCCTAGGATAGATTTGGTGGCAGGGCAAGCCGGTAGGCTAAAGTTCCAATCCTCTCTAGTATCTCGAATGGGCCTACATATCTTGGGCTCAGCTTCCTCTTCTTTCCGAATCGCGATAGTACTCTCATCGGCGACACCTTGAGGAAGATGTGATCGCCCACCTAAAACTCCAGGGGCTTGCGTCGCTTGTTTACATAGCTCTTCTGGCGACTTTGCGCCGTCCTCAGTCTATCACGGATTACTTTCACTGCTTCCACCGATCGCTCTACCAATTTAGGGCCCGTGATACTTCTTTCTCTGACCTCATCCTAGCATATCGGTGTTCTGCAGGCTCTACCTTAGAGTGGCTCAAATTTTGTGGAGATCTAGTAGAGATGTGTAGGATTTTGTGGTAAAAATTGAGGCTTAATTTGATAAGGTTTTGACCACGAACTGGCCTTGTGAATTTTTTCCAGAATCTGCCAACGAACTGACCTTGAGCGATCCGGCGACTTTGGACGAGTATCCGGGGACCAACTGACTTGAAACCCATGGTGAGCCTCCCAAATCCTTAGGTAGACATGTTAAGGAGTAGGATAGCATTTAAATGTTGGAATTGAAGTAGATTTAGGACCGGTTGGCCTCGGTTGCCCCTGTGATTCATATCACATTTAGGGCTCGTCAATTCATGGCGGCTTTGGTTGTCATGTATTTATGAGGATTTATCACTAGTCCCTATGGCCTCGATCGTCACTGTCAGATTTAGGATAATTTTGCAAATCATACGCTGGTTAAGCGGCATCACCCGCACTCCAATCGTACGACACTCGCAAGGAAATCCTTAATGATTATTAGATCAGCCCCTTGATGGTTCTAAATATCACCTCGACAATCCTTATGGTCAAAGCGTCATTTCACATCCGAGTCGCCTTGGTCTACTTATCTCATCTCGCATCAGCCTTTCCCCTTTGGTCAGTCTACTCAAATTGATCAGATTTGAGCGGAATACAACTGAAACACATCGCTTGATATGTATAAACTTCTCATTACAGAGTCTGAAAATGATTGGAAATCAGAATGTCACATTATTGATGCCTAAGAATTTGTATGACATTTATGCATATTAATCCTTAGTGTGTGTTGAGAAGATATGTCGGACATATGGAGATTAGCTCACACATGGATAATAGTCTTTATTTACTGCGTGATAAGTAGAGATGAGATAATTTTAAGTTCATTTATCTAGGTGACAATTGAGAGCTCAAGCTTAAAGTATGAATGTCGCCTTAACAAAGTGTTAAGATGAGGTAATAATATTTATTATATCCGAAAGTGAAATAACCCCACATATTTCACATTATCTGACTTTAATGTCAGATGTGAGTTCTGATGGATTCTTTTAAAGAGAGTAGATTTGTGAACTCAAGCTAGACGTTGAGTATTTCAGAGCAATCATCTTTACGGTATTAAAAGGAAAGACATACGCTCCATGGGAAAGGAGAAAATACCGTAATACATACTTCATATTATGTACGCATGATACAACTAAGAAGAGTTGAGAAGTTGGCAAGAGTTTTGATCACAACTCTGTAGCCATGTGAGACTCTTGAGGATATGAGTTTCTCAATTTAATCCCCTCAGGACTTTTACTTATTCTCAAAATTTCCTTTCAGTGTTCACTATCTTAGGATGTTACCAATGGTTGTGAGATCGATTCGATCTAATCTAATAGGACATTTCTAGAAAAGTGAGCTAAACTGAGATTGAGAGGATTAAGGGAAGAGGAAGATCAATTTGTTTTGGGTGTCACATTTAATCTTTGTATTCATAGGTCATCCAATTATGATTATATAAGTTTAATCATGATTGTGAATACATTACAATGTATTGTATTTAAGTACTCAAAGAGATTAAGAGAGAAATGATGTAAATGTGATTGATTGATCTAGGGTACTGCATACTGAAACTACTTTGTGTTAACATGTCATTATGAGCTAATATTGTCACGCCCCACACCTTATCACAGCTCATAACATCCAAACAAATACCGCTCAAGTCCTAGGATACGGCCCACGCGGTACGCATAAAGTGAAATGCGCATGCGGAAGCGAAAAGAACGAACACCTCCTATAAAGTATGTGAAAGGAAACCTAGAATAACGAGAACATATTTATGCATACAAAACACCATCAAGGGTTTATACAAAAGATACAGATAAACTACTCCTGCAGATGGGTCAGGGCAATAGGAGATCAACCAAAAGACAACAAAACCCTAAGTCCCCAAAAGCTTACAAGCCAACAAGGGTCACTACCAAAAGACTACCTAGTAGGGTCAGGAAACCCCTAAGTCGAACCACTAGCTCTGTCCACGTCCTCATCTTCGTCTGGATCATAATCTAAGAAGGTCTCAGAACGCATATCCACAGTGTCGTCCACCATGACATCCTCCAGCTCATCCTCAAAAGCAAAGATCTCTATCAACTTGTCAATGTCCTCCAAGGTAGGGGTCTTCTCCGGCATTTTCCTTGATCCTACTACGGATACCTCTACTTCTACCTTATCTCGGATAGGATGACATCAGCTGGGTACGACTCTACGAGGCACTTCTGTAGACTTCAATGGACCTGTCGTGACCTCATCGACTCTACAGAACTAGGTCTCAAACCTATATGGTTTCCAATCCTTACCTCCCTCATTGACCCAAACAATGGTACATTTCCTAACATAAATGGTACCCTGACCGTCAAGAATCTCGTCAAAATAGGCGGTCATCTCTTCAGGATCGCCTAGGCGAGTCAGAAGCATCCTTCAAGGCTTGGGGTCTGAAAAAGTAAGGTCCCACGATGGATTGAGATTTACATCTCAGTAAGCTGAGTCCTAACTCTAGGTTAGGCTGACAGTACACCCAAACATAAATGCTGACAAAGAGCAAAGGCACGCCAAACAATATAAGGCAAACAATCATCATAATGAACTATAAAGAGACAAGTGGTTGCCAATCATCCAAGTATATCATCATAATTTACCACTCAAGTCAGGCATGGAAATACAAGATCAAGTTATACGTTTCATCACCATGATTAATCTCATTATCCATGTCCGCGTCAAAACGCCTCAGGCTTGGTCCGCGTCATAACGCCTCAGATCATTATAAACATAAACCCGCGTTAAACACCTCAGATTTTCAATGACATTCAAGGCTTGTGTCGACACATGTATGCTTATCACGCGTCTCAATGCCTCAAGATATTAGCCAATACAACCCCGCGTCTCAACGCGTCAAGGTACCAAGAGCTCTTAAGCATGCTAGATTCCCATTCACTTCAAGACTTTATGATCAAGTACAAGCTTATTCATCGAGTTAAGGATCTATAGCATAAGATTCAATAAGATTCATCACCCACAAGATGGCATTTGACACAAAGTATATGCATTAAGTAAGCATACACGTATTATACCAAACTACAATGATTGACATTGAACAACCACGCAATAATCTCACGAGAATTCATCCAGTTCAAACCCAATTCATCCAGTAGAGGTCATCCTCCTAACTAAGGTTTAGGCACTCCTTACCTTAAGCTTTAATCAGCAAAATTCTTCCCAAAAGCACACCAAGGATTCGGTTTTAGGGGTCCAAAAACAGGGTAGCCGTGCAACCTAGAGGAATTCATCCAATTCATCAATTTTCTCTTCCAATTCGCTAAACCACGGGGGATGCACCGCAATAACATCTCAATTAACATCCTAACATGTCTCAACGATGAAATTAAGACAAAGCGATACCCCAATTTGCCCTTAAGAATACGGTTTGCACAAACCAAAAAAGGCGGTTTCGAATCTGCCCTTTACTCTACTAATCAGCCCATAACTCAACTTCAAACCTTTATTCATCACATAAATCACTTGCTAACATGTAGTCCTATGTGTACAAGAGCCTCACCGAAGGTTTTAGAGCAAGTCGACGTCCGAAAGTCCAAAAACACCCCAGTTCCTCCAAGTCCTTCGGCGGTCAGATACTATCCAACAAAAGTCACTCCATTTCAACCACAAAAATCCATCGAAACGTAACCAACTCTCTACCTCGGCTCAGTATATCTAAGTACTACAAGTCTACAAGGTCTCGCCGAAAATTTGGGGGAAAACGAAGTCTTAAAAAGGCCGAACAAAGACTTACTCCCAACTGCGTTTGAATATGTCCAGTTTTGAAAAAGAGGCTGGTCTGGGCTCCTCCGGCGTCCAACGGCCAAGCTACCACCTGGATGTTTTCGAGAAGAGGCTGAGGTTACCGTGGATGGCCGGCGCGAGGCGAGGTGATCTTCAGAGCCGACGGTCATGGACGGCGAAAAGGCGGCAGCAGGCTAGTCGTGCAGGGTGGTTTCGACGAAGAAGAGAAGAAGAAGAATGAAGAGGGAGGGTGAGGTTTCGGCAAGGAAGAACGAGGCTTTACACCAATTTTGGATGGTCAACAACAACGAATGGTAGGTTAAAAGGTAAGTATTAATTGCTAAACCTCCAAAAATTGACACTTGTCCTCGTATAAATAATATCAAAGCCTCAATAACCAATATACCCTTAAATTTTTGGCATTTATGGGGATTTATAAAAGACGAAAATGCCCTTCTTCAATTAATAAAATCAAGCCAAAACTTGAGGAGCAAAATGGAAATTTTTCTCTCGTCGTCCGGAACATCGTTTTTTCAATTCAAATTTCCTTCGATGAGGCGACGTTCAATTCGATTAGATTGTTGGAATTCTTTGTTTTTCATTTTCCAATTTCGAGACTCGTCCTTTGGTCATTTCTCTGTCAAATGTAATTTCAGACTCTCTCTAACTAACGGGCGGCTTTTGCAGACGTTACGCGTATCGACTCTGTGATTCTCGTCACATTTAGGGTTCGTCAGTTCATGAAGACTTTGGTTATTACGTAATTGCGAGGGTCTATTACTAGCTCCGACGGTCACGATCGTCATCGTTCGATTTACAAAAATTTTACAAATTATACATTGGTTAAGCGGCATCACCCGCGCTCCAATCGTATAACGCTAGCAAAGCATTTCTTAATCGTTCTTAGATCGGCCTTTAATGGTTCTAAATACTCCATCGGCAATCCTTATGGTCAAAGTGTCATTTCCTATATGAATTCCCTAAGTCCACGTACCTTGTCTTGTGTTAGCCTTTCCCTTTTGGTCAGTTAACTCAAGATTGATCAGATGCGAGCAAGATAAGACTGAAATACATTGATAGATATATCTTCATTGAAAAGTCTCGAAATGACAGAAAAACCAAAATGTCACAGCTATACGCTCCCAATGAATATATGGCAACGAGCTCTCGCAGTACGCTGGTCACACTGATTATTTGTCTATATGAACTTTGCAAAAAAGAGAGAGAATTATGTTTAACCCTTCTAGGTGAGTGGGAGTTGTTGATCCTTTGTAGGGAAGTGAGATTTATGGATAGCCCTTCATGGACGAATAGGAGATGTTGGATTTTTTTAGGGTGCATGGTAAGCGTCGTGGTCCGCCCATGTAAGGTATCCCACCCCTTGGCGGTTATCAATTTTGAACGTGATGAAAGATCACATCCTTTCGTTCTTTTTTTAGTCAGACGTCGTTTTTAAGACATTCTTCAAACGAAGAATAGAGAGGATACAGAGAACGAGACAACGATGACGAAGACGAATTCTCCCGAACGTTAAACGGACAAACGCCTCTCTCAAGACTGCATTAGCGGCTCTTAATCTGTGGAAATTACAATATGTTCCTCGTGTGATTTACTCATTTACAATCAATGATTCAAGATGATCCTAGGGTTGTTAATTCAAAGTAATTCCATAGCGCTTTTATTGGGATCGGTTCCCATCACATATATTTTAAAACTCTATCTAATGCAATGAATAGTTAGTCTCGTGTAGTAGAAAATCAATAAACTAGAATTTACAAGCGATTCAGGCGAGATCCAATATAGATCCAACTTTCTCTTCACTCGTGGGATCGCAGTGGGACCCCAATGCTCTTTTTTTCTCGAGAATCCATACATCCCTTATCAGTGTATGGACAATTATCTCTCAAGCACAGGTTTATGTTCGGCCTAAGATGACGTTTATAAAATCATATATCCTTTCATTAACTGCTAGTTTGATTCAAATTTTTTTAAAAAAAAATGTGTACTTCTTGTTTTCTTTTTTTCTTTTGAGCTTGACCAACTAATTCTTTGATTGCATGCGACTTATTTTACAATTGTAACTGTGTATGATAGAAAACTTTAATATGAAAAAAAAAAATTGTGAAGTTTTACAAATCATTTCAGTGATTTTAGGAGAGAGGTAAAATTGACAAGGACAAGAACGATGATGAGGCAATTTCAAGGATGATTTGGCGGTGAGAAGTCTAGTTTGAAAATACTTTTGAGAGATCAATTTTGAAAAATTTTATATGGAGGAGTCAATTTTGGAAAAAAGTTCGACTCATTGAAATAAATACCCACAAGTCCTTTTTAAAAAAATTGACGTTTTATCTTAATATTAGAATTATCCTTTTAATAAATAAGTGAGGATGAACGCCAACATGGGTAGCTAGTATTAAATATGGTATTATAGAGTTGCTTATGAACGAAGCTATGGGGATTACCTAGCATTTCCTTTTATGAATCAGGTGATTCTAACTCTGTTGAGGGCATGATTAGGGATAATCTAGGAGCTAGAAAACGTGAATTTTCATTTAACAAGAAGGACCTTAAACATTTTTAAGTAAATAATATAATTTTTGTCAGGCCCCAAACCCGATGGGCACGCGCACATCCCACCATAGCCTTTTTAATTTGTTATGCTTCCTAGGATCCATCGGCCTTCAAGCTATCAAACTCGTAATCATACAAAAGCGAGAAACAACTCTGTATATAAAAATAACAAGATGACTTAGGACAAGAATGGGTACACTTCTCATCAAAGTCAAACATCTCAGGGGTTACAATTCTAAATCCCTAAATTCAATAAACAATCCCTAAGGTTACAAAAGGTCAATATCTATTTTCTCCCAAAGATGAATTCTTCGAATGTCCATAGCAAACCCAGTTTACCTTCGTCGAGGACTTGAAAATGTTCATCCCACGACGGGGTGAGATATAAATCTTAGCAAGCTCACCCTAAACCTAAATCATGCCATTAGTACCATCATACATCTTTAAAAAGAAAAAAAACCTACAATAGTTCATCAAGAGAAATATCTTAAGGCATTCAATGCAACACAAGAAGGCATCATGATCGACATAAACAAACATAATTTCCAATCATCCATGATATCAAGACCATATCAATTTCATATACAAAGTTTTACTCACAATTTCATCACAGTTCACTTTTCTATGGCTCAGCCAGTGTAAACACGTATCAAGCTCATCACAATCTCAATTCTAATGGCCTAGCCCTCATCAATGCGCATCAGGCTAATCATAGACTCAATTCCAATGGCCAAGCTTGCGTCAATACGCCTCAGGCAAAAACTAATTGGCAACCCGCGTTCTGACGCATCAGGTTCCAAAGCCATTCGATATTTGTGTCGACACGTATCAAGATTATATCGCGTGCTGACGCATCTGGATATCAATTGTCTTTTCAATGGCTATGCCCATGTCAAAACGCATCAAGCTCATCATACTTTCAATTTCAATGTCCATGCCCGAGTAAAGACGCTTCAAGCGAAAAATAATTGGCAACCAGCGTTCTGACGCATCAGGTTCCAAAGCCATTTCATTACTTGTGTCGACACGTAACAAGGCTATCTCGCGTTCTGACGCATCAGGATACCAATCGACCTTGCGTTCTGACGCATCAAGGTTCGATTTGCCATTATAAGCCATATACCTCAATTTGCCATGCTTTTCAATTCAATCGATTAAAACTCGTTTTCACAAGACATGCTTCTCATCAAACTAGGGCTCACAAGCCAATCGAGCAACTATATTTCTTTAACATGAGAATCAACCATAGCCAAATCACATAATGTATGGCATAATTCACAAGACAAGGCACACATACACACAAGTCATTCTCTTGCCACTTCAAGCCTAATTTCACACAATTGCCTTCAAGGGCTAAAAGCCACACGGCCATGCGGAGACTCATATCAATCAAATGTCCACATAATCATTTCAGCCACGGATATCACAAGTCCATCTCAGAGCAAGCAATGTATCAATCGGCTCATACAATCACAACTGGCTTCACTCAATTCAAGCATATTTCAATGCACCAATATCATCAATTGAGCCACAAACTCATCCATTAGTACCCTAACGTCCTCATAAAGGTTTAGAGGTCTCTTACCCCTTCAATTAAGCCAAGGATTTCAATCCAAAAGACCCACCAAGGTCAGTCCACTCACGGCCAGAGCAGGGTAGTGAGCAGCTCTAAAAGAATTCCATAAATCATCCATTAAAATTCTTCCAAACTTCATTACACACACAACACCTTATTATCAAGAAGCCACAGCTTCAATTCAACACTTTTTAAGCATGTCAAGTATCGTTCAATCAAGGCAAGTCATCATAAATTTCATTTCACCAAATCTACCATTTCCTAGGTTCTACAATCAGGTTCAGTCACGAGCAAATTGACATTAATCTACTAACTTTTTGAGAAATCCAATTCTATATTCTTGTCCCTCAATGTCTTACGGACGTGTGAATGAAAATGGAGCTCAATTTGGACATTGGATGACTTAGAACGACCCGTTTTAAAATTGGTTCGCACTAAAATCAATATACTCGGCATCTTGGGTCACCAACGTTTTTCACCTCAAAACAACTTTTCAAACACTTTCAATTCAACAACAATCCACCCATTAGTAATCCAACATCCTAACAAAGAGTTATAAATCTTCTTACCAAACTAATTAAGCAAACAAACTCCTCCAAGAACCGCAACAAGCTTCGGATCCTAATTTGACTAGTGCGGGGCAAGTTTGGTTCCTTGAGGGAAACACACCAAATCAGCCATCAAAATCCCAATTCCACCCGTAAACCTCAAGCCAATACATGTTTCAATGTCTTATAGGGTCTTACCAAGTATTCCACCACAAGACGACGTCCTCAAGAGCCTCCAAAAGGCTCGGGTCTTAGTCGGAGCACATAGGGCAAATTCTGTCCTAATAAAACCATTAATAATCATCCATCAAAACCCTCCTAATCTCCAATAAATCTTCAAAATTAGTTTATCAAACTCTTAACCTAGGTGTTAAGAAGGCCTTACCAAAAATTTGGAGTCAATTGAAGCCTCAAAGCCGGCGAAAATGAGCTTTTCCCCAAATCGGATCGGATTATGACCAGCTTGACCTTTGTCCATTCAAACGGACTTATAGGACAAACGACTGGGCCAATTTGAGCTTATAATATGTCTTTAGAATCACAAGATAATAATATTTCAAAAAGCAATGATTTTACCTGAATCCGATATTGAAGAACAAAGTTATGGCCAGAATAGTAGACTAGTTGGAGCAGGGCAGCGAGCTGGCGAGAGAGGTTCTCTCGGCAAGAGCAAGAAGAGGAAGGAGAGAGTAAGGGGGGAGGGCATCCGACCAAAAAATGAGAGAAGAGAGAGAGAGAGAGAGAGAGAGAGAGAGAGAGAGGTCTTCTTCATCTCTCACTTGGTCAACTTGTTGAATGGTAGTTGGAGATGACTAGCAATTAATGCTAATGAATCTTGTAATGACACTTGTCTTATGTCCAATAATATCTTGAGTTCAAAGACTAAATTGCCCTCCAAATTTTGGTCACCATAGGGAATTGACAAAAGATCGAGATGCCCTTGTTCGATTCTTAAAGCAAGGGTATCTTTTTAGGGGCAAAATGGTAATTTCACACTTCCCGTCCGAATTTTCACTTTTCCAATATAAATCACCCTCGATGAGGCGGCGTTCAATTCTTCCTAACATTGGAATTCTCCATTGTCTAATATCCAATTTCGAAACCCCATTCCATGTCAATAACCTCAAAGAGGGTCGGAATCTAAAATCTCATAGCTCTTCCCTCTTAAAGAAATTTCGTTCTCGAAATTTGCAACCTTCCAATCATCCAATCTTTTGGGTACCAATGCCTCATCCCAATCTCACTCCCCCTAAGTGGCCCTTCCGTCACTTGTCATTTCCATGCGTCCTCGTCAGTAACAGTTCTTATCCTTCAGAACTCATTCCCTTTTGTCCTCAATCTATGCTGACCTTTCTCTATTTCCTTTCGACCTTCATAGTATCTGTCGGTAGTATGCCCTCGAGCTTTCAACCTGCCTTTTCAATTGCCCATTGGTTTGAGGACAATACGCATGTCATACTACAATCAGCTTTTCCAATTCCTTGACAGAAGGCTTTTCCAAAACATCATTTTAAACTTAAGATCCTTACCTACCACCATCATTACTAAACCATCATAAAAATGTACTCTTTGGTATCCATACCATTTAGCATATCATTCCCTTCAAACGTCCTTTCATGCGACCGAGGGTTCACGGGCTTTATCAACTTGCCCTTTATTAGCCAAATCGAGTCGTAGCCTTCTCGACTCCTTAAACAAATTTATGATTACTTCCGTAGCAATTCGTTCTTGATTTCATTCAAAAAAATTTACCAATCAAGGAATTCCATCAACCTTTAATGTCATGCCTCTTTCTTGTCGGCAAGTTTAATACTTGACCACAAGTTAGACTAACCCAACCTTCAGTCTAATCCATCGATAGTATTGATGCAAATCTCGGCACACCTTTGTGCCATCACAGTGGATACCAGTGTTCTCCGTTCGAATTCCAATGAGATCATTTCTTTAAATTCCTCTTCAATATTATACTCGTACACTCGTCCATGGGACTTTAAGATTTATGTCCTCAACTTCGAGGTTTCTATCCCAAGTACTCGGAAGTTTGGGTTTCCTCCCCGTTACGTTCGTATCCATAATTCTTTAGACATCAGGGTCTGCTCATCGCAACATCTTAATCCCTTCTTAACTTTCAGGTTCAATGTTCTAGATAGCCATCAAACTAGCCAATTGACAAACTTTCAATTATACATTAGGCATTCCAACCCTATGGCCTTACCATCACGACATATATGTAATGCCCCTTTCAGATTGCTTTGTTATGCCTCAAATTTCCTTTTTACATCGCGTCATTATGACCTTCATGAGCTTTTCAATTTCCAAATGGAAACGCCATTGTCGGTGTAGTCACAACTTGAATAATGTCCTCGAAAACTCTTTTCGTATTCATTCATCCATGGAATGGCTCTTGGGGAAATCTTCCCATGATCCGTCTAAAACAATTCATCAATTCCTGGAAACTTTCAATTTACACAACTCACATCGACCTCAGTCGATTCATCACTTATTCCAATCCCCGAGGGCTCCACAGCAATTTCATTTCTCGGAAACTTCACGACTAAAGAATCTTGTCTTATCAAGCCCACGGCTTGCGCTCTTCACATTTAATGCATAGCGAGCGTCCTCTTAGGGTCCATAGGATACTATCCAAGGGTTGTTCATATTCCTTACGACTCCTTAAATGAATCTAATCATTGTCTCTAAAGACGGTAACAATTAATCCAATTATTCCTTGGATGTTCAATCCGACTATTATCAGTTTCTTTCTACCATGTGGCGAATTTTTCAAAATGTTCTTCATACTTTTCACTTGAGAGCTCAAATCTTGGTCCTCTACTCTCATGGGTCTCCACTTGGACCACAAAATATTTTATCACTGTTTCCTCGGAAGTGTTAGTGTCTTAGGCCCTGAGTTCCACAACTAGTTAATGCAACCATACTTCAATTCATTCATTCAGCTGGACATCGACATTATCCTGAAATTCAACTTTGTCTATAGGACAGTTTCCCGGACTTCACTTCTAGGAATCATTCAAGTTATGCGTTTCTTTCTCAGTCTAGATGCTCAATCTCAATACCGAGACAATTAGCTTCCTCTTCTTTTCACACTAGGGTCTCTTACTCTATGAAAGAAGCTATACACTTCAGTGGCATTCTCTTACTTCGAATCCACCTTGTCCTTCCTATTCCATAGGACATCAATCTTGAAATGTATGTCAACGGTGATACCTTCACTCTAGGATTCAAATGTCCCCATGCCTGACATTCTTCTTCTAGTGACTCAATCACCTCAAGTGAGGTGACAAAATTCATTCTTCTTTGGTATCTACCAATTCACATATCGAATACTCAATTCGACAACCTCAAGTCACTCTGCAATTACACTCTAAGTGCTCCTTTCGCATACTCAACCATTCATTAGGATTACGAACAACCATGACTATCAAGTCCATTCACTTTCCTTTCCCTTAACGACCATCCCATGGTTCTATCGCCCTTTAAGAACGACACCCTACTCATTAGGGGTGATAACTCGTAATGTCATTTCTTGGGATTCTGATTCAACTTCAATCAATCTCATAAAATCAACAAGGCTCGACAGACTAACACGTCAGTCTCATTTGTATTCCTCATAACAGCAAGAAATTTATCACCATAAACCTTATGCCAAGGTAACGATCATTCCTTACAGGCACATTCTATGTTCCCCTTCCGATAAACCACTTCTACCCTTAGGATCCATTGCAGTTCCTCATAAAAGGATTTCAAATTTTCAATCCACTTAGGGACCTCACGTCTCATTCAAAGGGTCATCAACCACCCTTAATACATTTAGACGACCTTGAGAATTATGTCTCATAGTGGTTGACCTTCCTCAGTTTCCTACAAGGTTATTAGAGTTCAGGCAACCTTTGTTCTCGAGTAGCACTAGAAAGGTACTTCTCGTCAAACAATTCAACAAGGTAATCCAATTAGGTATTATGCCTTCAAGTAAATCCTTTGGTGACCTTTCATCAATCAACGACAGCCTCTTAAGGCTAATAATTACCATAGCCACTTCTCTGCTTCAGTGGACTCAAAATTTCTAAGGTTTCCTAAAAAAATTTCTCAATTCAGAGAAAGACAGTTTCGAGATCATCTTCCCCATTGAACCTTAGTTTATCTCAACCTTTCGATCCATTTCTCAAACTATTCAAGACTCTCGCGGTTCTTTCCCACGTTTTTCAATTTAGAAATGAGTATCTCATGACTTTCATTGTCACACACCGCGCCCCGGCCACGAGCACGCAACCTCCTGCAAGCGTAAACTCTCGAGCGTCTAGGGATTCACACATATTGAGAAATGCAAAAGATCGATAGCATACGAAAGCGATAACATACAAACTTCTCCGTACAATAATAAAGAGGACCAGGGTAACGAGTTCCACGTATACATCACCAAGAGTTCATACAAAAGAGCAGGTAAACCAACCCTGCTAACAGGTCACGGGAAATCGGGACTCCACCAAAAGACGATAATGATCTAAATTCCTCAGAAGATAACAGACCAACAAGGACCATCACTAAAAGACTACTAAGCAAAACCAGGAAACCCCTAGGTCGAGCTGTTGGAGTCGTCAGTCTCCTCGGCATCCTCGGTAAGCTCGTATTCTGAGAAGATCTCCAAGCGTACCTCTATTGTATCCTCCATCGACTCGTCTGCTAATTGCTCCACTAGGTCGTCCTCGGAGGCTTCGATCTCAATAGCCTCGTCGATGTCTTCCAAGGTCAGGGTCCTCTTAGGAATGTTCCTTGAATCGGATGATGACCCCATGACCTCCACAGAATCCCGAGCGGGATAACACATACTAGGGATTACCCCACGGGGTACATCGGTGGGCTTCAGTGGCCCAGTAGTAACTTCCCCTACCTTCCGAAACCAAGCCTCAAACCTATGAGGCTTCCAGCTCTTTCCACCCTCATCGACCCAAACTACCGTACACTTCCTGACGTGCACAGTCCCCCGTCCGTCCGGGAACTCCTCAAAATACGCAGACATCTCCTTTGGGTCACCAAGTCTAATTGGCGGTATGCTCACGGTCTAGGATCTGAAAATGTGATCCCGCGACGGGGTGAGATTTACATCTCCGTAAGACAAATCCTAACCCTAGGTTAGGCTGACCATACACTCAGGTGAATACAATCACGAACAAAAATGCACAAGCAATCACATGAGGCATTCAACAGTCATTAAAATACATAAGGCACAGACGAGCGTCAAGCACACAACCATGGCATCATATCTCATCATTCTTATTATGCACACACAAACAAATCAAGTCACACCTTCCACTCTTCATGCCTCCATTTGATTCATGCCCATGTTTAGAAAGCCTTAGGCTTGGTCCGCGTAAATACGCCTCAGACCATCTCATTGACAAATCCACATAAACGCATCAGGTTTTCAATTTCATTTTAGGCCTGTGTCGACAAATCTTAAATTTCGTCCCGCGTTTCAACACATCAAGACCTTGGCCATTTCAACCCCGCATAAACGACTCAGGGTATCAATCCATATAACCCCGCGTCTCAACTCCTCAGGGTATCACAAGTTTCTCAGACATGCCAAAAACTCAATTCAATGCAAGACCTCATGGTCAAGTGCAAACTCATGTGACGAGCAGTACATCTATAGCATGCGAGACAATTAGATTCAACACTCAAATGTGGCAATCAAATCATGGCACAAGCATTCAACGAGCATTTACGCCATCCATACATCTCAAGGATGCACAATGAACAATCACACCATAACTCCCAAGAACCAACCTAATTCACACCTAATTCACCCAATCGAGTCCAATCCTCCAAGCCAAGATTTAGAAACCCCTTACCTTGTGCTAAATTCAACAAAAATCTCCTTCCAAGGTCCTCCAAAGGTTCGGCCTTAGCACTTCAAGATAGGGCAGCGTATACCTAATGGAATTCCATCCATTTCGTCAATTCTTCATCGTCTAATTATCAAACCACCAGCCATAAACCTAAATAACATATCCATCGACATCCTAGTACGTCTCAACGATGAAATTTGAGCTCAATTGAATCCTAAACAACCCCCATGATCTCGGCAAGACCAGAACCGAACAGGGCATTTTTGGTTCTGTTTAGTTTCCAATTAATCAGCCCATAAACCATCCTAAATCCTTAGTTTAACCACTAATATACTTGCTAATATGTAGTTCTAGGAGTTATAAAGCCTCACCAAAAATTTGAGCTCAAGGCAACGTCGGAAAGTCCACGAACAATACCGGTTCTTTCAAGCCCTCAACCGATCAGTTTTTATCCTTCAAACACAAGACCCATTTGGGGTCAAAACTTCATCAAATTCGTCCAAAATTTTTACCACAACTCAATAAGCATGTCCCCTTGATGTCCACAAAATTTGATCGAAAGATTCAAATGATTCGAGGTCTTACGGAGTCTAAACAGCAGCTTACCTCCAGCCGCAACGGTTTCCATCGACTCTTGGGAAAATGGCCGACCGGAGCTCCTCAATGGGTCAAATGCCATGATTCAAGTTGGAGGTTGTCGATAAGAGGATGAGCGAGGTGCTGGTGGTCGACTCGGTGACTGGAGGTCGTCGGAAGTAGCGGTCGGAAGTGGCGAAGGTGGCGGCAAAACCTGGTCAAGCGAGAGCTGCTCTCGGCGTGGAGAAGAAGAAGAAAATGGCTATGGAGAGAGAGGGTTTCGGCAAAATGGAGGGAAAAGAGGGTATATACAACAAGTTTAAGAGTCAACCTTGAAGAATGATAGGTTAAAAGTTGGACATTTAATGCCAACCCTTCATCCATTGACACTTGTCCATATGTCAATCAATATTTCATCATATGGCTGTTATTTTTTCTCATTTTTGGCAGCCTTGAGGTATTGTGATTGACCAAAATGCACTCATTCCATTTATTAAGGCAAGGTTAAGGCTTGAGGGGTAAAATGGCAATCTTACCCTCGACGTCCGGAACGTCATTTTTCTGATTCCAATTTTCTTCGACAAGGCGACGGTCAATCCAATTATAATGTTGGAATTCTTGATTCTCCATTTTCTAATTTCGAGACTCCTCTCTGAATCATTCCTCCATCAGATGTGATTCCAACCTATCCCGAACTAATGGGCGACTTTTGCAGATATTACGCGTATCGACTCTGTGATTCATATTACACTTAGGGCTCGCCAATTCATGATGACTTTTGTTGTCATATAATTGCGAGAGTCTATTGCTAGTTCCAACGGTCTCGATTGTCATTGTTCGATTTAGGAAAATTTTGCAAATTATACATTGGTTAAGCAGCATCACCCGCGCTCCAATTGTATAAAACTAGCAATGTATTCCTTAATCGTTCTTAAATCGGCCTTTTATGGCTCTAAATGTCTCCTCGACAATCCTTATGGTCAAAGTGCCATTTCCTATTTGAGTTCCCTAGGTCCACGTACCTTGTCTTACGTTAGCCTTTCCCTTTTGGTTAGTTATCTCGAGATTGATTAGATCCGAACGAGATACGGCTGAAAGACATCATTAGACATGTTCTCATTAATAAGTCTCAAAATGACAGGAAAAATCGAAATGTCGTAACTCTTCCCCCTTGCAAAAATCTCATCTCGAAATTTACAATAAACCAGTTACTCAAACAAATGGGGGTATTGACACATCATTATTTCCTCGCTTTCCCACGTAGCGCCCTCGGTTCCATGGTGCTCCCAAACAATTTTGACCAATGGAATCGTCTTATTCCTTAGAATCTGCTCCTTTCGATCTTCGATCTTGACTGGCTTTTCTACGTAGGATACTCTATCATCCGCTTCGATAACCTCGTAGTCTAGTACATGCATCGAGTCCGGCTCGTATTTCCGTAGCATTGACACATGGAAGACGTTGTGCACCTGGAATAAGTTAGGCGGTAAGGCCAGCCTATAGGCTAAGGTCCCAATCCGTTCTGAAATTTCAAATGAACCTACGTAACTTAGACTCAGTTTTCCTTTCTTTCCAAATCGATATAATCTCCTCATTGGCGACACCTTAAGGAAAACATGATCGCCTACTTGAAATTCCAAAGGCTTACATCGCTTATCCGTATAACTCTTCTGACGACTCTATGTCGTCTTCAGCCTATCCCAAATTATTTTCACCACCTCTCCTAATTGCTCTACCAACTCTGGGCCTGTAATGCTTCTTTCTCCAACTTCGTCCCAGCAAATCGGCGTTCTTCAAGCCTTTCCATAGAGTGCCTCAAAAGGTGCCATTCGAATACTCCGCTGATAGCTGTTATTATATGCGAATTCTACCAAATGCAACTGATCCTCCCATCCACCTTTGAAGTCTATCACACACGCTCGTAACATATCCTCAAGTGTCTAAATCGTCCTTTTCGATTGTTCGTCCGTCTGTGAATGGTATGCCTTACTAAATTGTAGTTGAGTTCTCATGGCATCTTGAAGACTCTTCTAGAAGTTCGCTGTGAATTTGGGATCTCTGTCCGATGTAATCATCACGGGTACTCCATGTAGCCTCACTATCTGCCGCATATATAGTTCAGCATATCTGCCCATCGCGAAATCCTTTCGCATAGGAATGAAGTATGCAGACTTGGTCAATCAGTCCACGACTACCCAAATCGAATCATGGCCTCTCTGGCTCCTCAGTAGTCTCATGACAAAGTCCATAGTCACGTGTTCCCATTTCTATTCAGGAATCTCTAACGGCTATAACAATCCACCAGGCTTACAGTGTTGTGTCTTTACCTGCTAGCACGTCAAGCACTTTGCCACATACTCCACCACATCCACTTTCATCTCATTCCACCAGAAAATGTTGACGCAAGTTCTGATACATTTTCGTGTTACCTAGGTGGATGCTATAATTGCTTTTGTGAGCCTCTGATAAAATCATTTCCCTAAGCTCTTCATCTTTTGGTATCCATAGACGCCCTCAAAATTTCAAGATTCCATCCTCTAATACTTGAAACTCTGGTCTCCTCTTCGTAGCACTCATCTCTAGGATTTTCTGAATTTTCGGGTCCGTAGACTGTAAAGCTTTTATCCTTTCTTGGATCTCGGGTTCTATCCTCAGTGTGGTTACCAAACTGGATAGTTGACAGACTTCCAATTTGAACTCAGAATCCCTCAAGTTCTCAAATAACGACCACCCTTTTACCGGTAGACAGGTAATACTCGATTTTCGACTGAGAGCATTCGCGACTCTATTTGCCTTCCTAGGGTGATATAATATGTCGCAATCATAATCCTTAAGTAGTTCCATCCATCGACGTTGCCTCATATTTAGTTCCTTCTGGAAAAATAGATACTTCAAGCTCTGATGGTCCGTATAAATCTGAAATTTCTCGCCACACAAATAATGCCTCTAGATTTTCAGAGCAAAGATGATCGCTGCCAATTACAAATCATGGGTCGAGTAGTTCATCTCATGCGGTCTCAGCTGTCGGGACGCGTATGCAACTACTCTTTCATGTTGCATCAGCACACAGCCCAGTCCCTTTAGCGAAGTATCGCTATATATCTCGTAACCTCCAGGTCCTAATGAAATCATCAATACCGGTGCGGATGTTAACCGATGCTTGAGCTCTTGAAAACTCCTTTCACACTTATCTGTCCATTCGAACTTCGTTTCTTTCTTAGTCAATCTCGTCAGTGGAATGGCCATGTATGAAAACTTCTCCACAAAATGTTTGCAATATCCTATCAATCCTAAGAAGCTTCGGACTTCCGTGACCGTAGTAGGCCTAGGCCAGTTCATTACAGCTTCGATCTTCATAGGATCTGCAGCAATTCCTTCTCCAGATACCACATAGCCAAGAAATGTCACTTTATTCTGCCAGGACTCGCATTTGCTAAACTTAGCGTAATGCGAGTGTTCTCCCAGGGTCTGCAAAACAATCCTCAGATGTTCTTCGTTACTCCTTGAGTAAATCAGGACATCATCAATAAAGACTATGACAAATCTATCCAAGAATTCCTTGAACACCCGATGCATCAGTCCAAAAGGCATCACAGTGAATTCGTAATGACCATACCTTGTCCTAAAAGCGGTCTTAGATATGTCTACCTTCTTAATTCTCAATTGATGATACCCGATCCTCAAGTCAATTTTTGAGAATATCGCAACTCCTTGCAATTGGTCAAATAAGTCATCAATCCTCGACAGTGGATATTTATTATTTACAGTTACTTGATTCAACTGCCTGTAGTCGATGCATAAACACAAGGACCCATCCTTTTTCCTCATAAATAATACCGACGCTCCCCACGGTGAAGCACTCGGTCGAATAAATCCTTTATCCAGTAATTCCTGCATTAGTACCTTTAACTCCTGCAGTTCTGATAAGGACATTCTATAGGGTGACTTCAAGATTGGCTCCGTCCCAGGAGCTAATTCAATCACGAATTCAATTTCGCGCTTTGGCGGCAACCCTGGTAACTCTTGGGGAAAAATGTCGAGAAACTCACGCACTACCGAAATATTTTCTAATTTAGGCTCCTTGGTAGTCGTGTCCATAACTACGACTAAGTACGTCTGACATCCTTCAACTATCAGCTTTGTCGATTCAAGAGACGAGACTAAAGGAATCGAGATTCCTCCTCGACTTCCTACAAATTCAAAACTAGGGCGACCTTCCGGATAGAAACAGATTATCATACTACCACAATCAACCACCGCCCTTTGCTTACCCAACCAATCCATTTCTATGATCACATCGAAGTCATACATGGGCAACACGGTCAAGTCGATACGATTGGAGCGCGAGTGAAGCCGCTTAACCAACGCATGATTTGCAAATTTTTCCTAAATCGGACAGTGAAAATCGAGACCATAGGGACTAGCGATAAACCCTCACAATTACATGACAACCAAAGCTACCATGAATTGACAAGCCCTAAACGTGATATGAATCACGGGGTCGATACATGTAATGTCTGCAAAAATCACCCGTCGGTTCGAGATAGGCTGGAACCACGTCTGATAGGGGAAACCATCAGAAACGAGTCTTGAAAGATTTGAAATGGAAAATCAAGAATTCCAACGTTATTTGGATTGGTCGTCGCCCTATCAAAGAATTCTGGAACGAGAAAAACGACGTTCTAAACGTCGTGGGTAAAATTACCCTTTTGCCCCCAAGCTTAGAACCTTGCCCAAGCAATTGAAGAAGGGCATTTTAGACACTAAACCCCCTCAAGGCTGCCAAAATTCAAGAGTGAATGAGGGCTATTGGATCAAAGCATGATTGACAATGGGACAAGTGTCAATGGATGCCTCAAAGAGTAGTCAAGTCAACTATGCCAAACCTACCATTCAACCATTGACCAAGGCCTTGAATATATAGCCTTTTTCTCACTCTCTCCACTCCATTTGACCAGCCACATTTGAGGAAGCCATCGAAAATCTACTTCTTCTTCTTCCTCCAATCTGCCGATCGCCGACCGCCACTAAGCCCTCTATTCGGTGCCATCGCCGACCACTTTCGGCCACCATCCGACTGTCGGCCAATCACACCAACGTAGATCCGCGTCTTGCCGACATCCTCAAACAAGAATTACGGCATTTGGAGTATCGAGGAGACCCGAGCAAGCATTTTCCCGAGAGCCGGCATAATAGAAACCTGAGGTAGGTCCGATTCCTAGTCCTTTTGAAAGCCGAAATCTTAGATTTTGGAGTCCAATTTTGTGAAGATCTAGTAGAGACGTGTAGGAATCTGTGATAAAAATTAGGGCTTAATTTGATGAAGTTTTGACCATGAACCGACCTTGTAAACTTTGCACAGAAACTACCGGGAAAACTGACTTGAGGAATCCGGCGACGTTCGACGAGTTTTCGGCAACCAATCGACCTCAAACCTTTGGTGAGCCTCCCAAACCCTTAGTTAGACATGTTAAGAAGTAGGATAGTATTTAAATGTTGGATTTGGAGTAGAAATAGGGCTGAAAGTGTACGATTTGCACAAAATCGAAATGAACCGGTTCGGTTCTGTCCAAAACCAGTTCTGGTGGGTGCAAGAACAGATGGTGATGAGTCTCAAATTGATGTTTAAGACATGTTAAGATGATGAGGATTAGGTTATGGATGATTATGGTTCATGAATTGAGGAATTGGGTATGGAAATTTGATGAAATTGGTTGAAATTCTAGGTTGCACGATGGATTGACCCTTGGATTGATTTGGCCGAACCTTGACAACCTAAGAAGAAGTATTATTGTGATTAAAAACCCAAGGTAAGGGAATTCCTAAACTTATGATAGGGAGATTGGACTCAATTGGGTGAGTCGTGGGTTGAATTGATTGATTTATGAGGATTTGTCCAAGGGGATAGCTTTCCTTATATTCTAAGACGTTATAGGATATTTGCGTGTGACATTGTTTATGCCTGAGTCATTTGCCATGCCTGGATACCATTTGATTTGCTTTGCATGCCACGGGATTTATGATTTGCATTTGAAATTGGCACTTAGCATTGTATGTGTGCAAATGAATTGAAAATCATGGCATGAGTTATGATTGTGGCATGAGCATGGCATGGCGAGGCCCTGAGACATATGATACGCGGGGTGAGAGGTGGATACCCTGATGCGACGAAATCACGGAGTGGAGTTGAGGTTGTGGCGCCTTGATGCAACAAGATCGCGGGGTTGAGATGGTCACGGTCCTGATACGAATTATTCGCAGGACGGAGGTGTGAGATGATGAGATTGGCCTGGAGATTCATCGGAACCTGATGCGTTTACGCAGGTTGCCGATGACGGTCTGATGCGTTTATGCGTACCGAGTCTGATGCGACGAGATCGCGGGCTAAAGGTTGAGGCAGGCGGAGATTGGTGGATGTGGTGAAGTGACAGGCCGGGTGTGCTTGATCATGAGTGTGACATGAGGTCATCATTGCATGCCTGTCATATGTATGCTGTTGTTTCATTAATTTACGCATGTTATGCCTGTGTGTCTATGAGTTTGGAATGATTGGGGTGTACGACTACCTGAGTAGACGGTCGACCTGACCTAGGGTTAGGATTCTTTTACTGAGATGAATATCTTACCCCTTTGGGGAAATCATATTTTTACAGATCTTAGGCCCTAGATATGTGGCCTATACTTGGGGACCCTAAGGAAATGACGGCGTATTTTGACGAGTTCCCAGATAGTCAAGGGAACATTTATGTGAGAAAGTGTACAGTCGTATGGGTCAACGAGGGTAGCTCTTACTGGAAGCCTCATAGGTTCGAGGCTTGATTTAAGAAGGTTGGGGATGCACGGATTGGGCCGCTGAAGCCCCTTGAGGTACCCCAGGGAGTGATTCTCGATTGGTGTCAGACGGCTGAGGAGCAGGAGTTACCAGAGGCGTCCGTAGTTGGTTCTAGGAACGGGCTAGAGAAGACCCCGACACTGGATTTCACCATGGAGGAGGATGAGGTCATCATTTTGGAGGCGATCGAGGAGGACCTTGTGAACCCGTCTCACGAGGCGACCTGGAGGATTCTATCGAGGTTCCATCCGAGACCTTCTCCAAGTACAAGCCGACGGAGGATACCGAGGATACCGATAATTCCAGCTGTTCATCTTAGGACCCCAATTCGTTGACCTTAGCTTTTAGAGGCGACCCGACTCTGTCCTTTTGAATGTCAAGAGGCTCTTTTGTGTACTACCTCGTCGCCCAGTTTGTTAGCGGATTGTAGTAGCCGACATTTGTATGAACCATATGTTATGATATATGACAGTTGTTATGCTATTCAGGTCCCACTTCACTTATATTTTGTACGGGGATTATTTAAGTATCGCTTCTGCATGCTTATGTCTATGTATTATCTCTCGACATGATTGTGGATCTTGGGACCACGAGAGATTGTATGGTTTGTTTGCAGGGATGTTCGCGTGCTCGACAGATTCGGGGCGTGACACAAATCCTCAATCAACTTGGATCGAGCTGACCTTGCAATGATACCAAGCAAGGCAGGATGTCATGCCCCGCACCTCGGGCACGAGCACACGACCCCCTGCAAGCGTAAACTCTCAAGCGTCCCAAGATTCACATATATCGAGAGATGCGAAAAATCAATAGCATGCGAAAGCGATAACATACAAACTTCTCCGTACAATAATAAAGGGGACCTGAGTAACGAGAGCATCCATATATACATAACCAAGAGTTCATACAAAAGAGCAGGTAAACCAACCCTGCTAACAGGTCGAGGGAAATTAGGACTCCACCAAAAGACGACAAAGATCTAAATTCCTCAGAAGATAACAGACCAACGAGGATCATCACCAAAAGACTACTAATTAAAACCAAGAAACCCCTAGATCGAGCTGCTGGAGTCGCCAGTCTCCTCAGTATCCTTGGTAGGCTCGTACTCCGAGAAGGTCTCCAAGCATACCTCTACTGTATCCTCCATCGTTTCTTCTGCTGACTGCTCCACTAGGTCGTCCTCGAAGGCTTCGATCTCAATAACCTCATCGGTGTCCTTCAGGGTCAGGGTCCTCCCAAGAATGTTTCTCGAATCGGCTACTGACCCCTCGACCACCACAGAATCCCGAGCAGGATGACACCAACTAGGGATTACCTCATGGGGTACCCCGGCGAGCTTTAGTGGCCCAGCAGTAACTTCCCCTACCTTCCTAAACCAAGCCTCGAACCAATGAGGCTTCCAGCTCTTTCCACCCTCATCGACCCAAACTATCGTACACTTCCTGACGTACATAGTCCCCCATCCGTTCGGGAACTCCTCAAAATATGTAGGAATCTCCTTTGGGTAACCTAGTCTGATTGGCAGCATGCTCACGGTCTAGGATTTGAAAATGTGATCCCGCGACGGGGTGAGATTTACATCTTAGTAAGATAGGTCCTAACCCTAGGTTAGGCTGACAGTACACTCAGGTGAATACAATCACGAACAAAAATGCACAAGCAATCACATGAGGCATTCAACAGTCATTAAAATACATAAGGCACAGACGAGCGTCAAGCACACAACCATGGCATCATATCTCATCATTCCAATTATGCACACACAACCAAATCAAGTCACAGCTTCCACCCTTCATGCCTCCATTTCATTCACGCCCGCGTTCAGAACGCCTCAGGATCGATACGCGTAAATACGCCTCAGACCATCTCAATGACAAACCCGCGTAAACGCATCAGGTTTTCAATTTCAATTTAGGCCTATGTCGACATATCTCAAATTTCGTCCCGCGTTTCAACACATCAGGACCTTGGCTATTTCAATCCCGCGTCTCAACGCATCAGGGTACAACTCAACACAACCCCGCGTAAACGCCTCAGGGTATCAATCCATAACAAAAGCATCTCAACGCCTCAAGATATCACAAGTTTCTCAAACATGCTAAAAACTCAATTCAATTCAGGATCTCATGGTCAAGTGCAAACTCGTGCGACGAGCAATACATCTATGGCATGTGAGAAAATTAGATTCAACACTCAAATGAGGCAATCAAATCATGGCACAAGCATTCAACGAGCATTTACGCCATCTATACATCTCAAGGATGCACAATAAACAATCACACTATAACTCCCAAGAACCAACCTAATTCACACCTAATTCACCTAATCGAGTTCAATCCTCTTTACCAAGATTTAGAAACCCCTTACCTTGTACAAAATTCAACAAAAATTTCCTTCCAAGGTCCTCCAAGGGTTCGGCCTTAGCACTTCAAGACAGGGCAGCATATACCTAATGGAATTCCATCCATTTCGTCAATTCTTCGCCGTCCAATTATCAAACCACCAAGCATAAACCTAAATAACATATCCATCGACATCCTAGTATGTCTCAACGATAAAATTTGAGCTCAATTGAATCCTAAACAACCCTCATGATCTCGGCAAGAACAGAAGCGAACGAGATATTTTTCGGTTCTATTTAGTTTTCAACTAATCAGCCTATAAACCATTCTAAATCCTCAATTTAACCACTAATCCACTTGCTAATGTATAGTTCTAGGAGTTAGAAAGTCTCACCAAAAATTTGAGCTCAAGGCGATGTCGGAAAGTCCATGAACAACACCGGTTCTTCCAAGTCCTCAACCGGTTAGTTTTTATCATTCAAACACAAGACCCCAAATCCCCATCATATTCATCAAGTTTTTTACCACAACTCAGCCTACATGTCCCCTTGATGTCCACAAAATTTAACCGAAAGATTCAAATGATTCAAGGTCCTACGAAGTCTAAACAGCAGCTTACCTCCAACTACGATGGTTTCCATCGACTCTTGGGAAAATGGCCAGCTGGAGCTCCTCAGTGGGTCAAATGCAGTGATTCAAGTTGAAGGTTGTCGGCAAGAGGATGAGAGAGGTGCTGGTGGTCGGCTCGGTGGCTGGAGGTCACCGGAAGTGGCGGTCGAAAGTGGCAAAGGCGGCGGCAGAACCAAGTCGGGTAGGAGATGCTCTCAGCGTAGAGAAGAAGGAAGAAGAAGAAGAAAATGGCTATGGAGAGAGAGGGTTTCGGCAGAATGGAGGGAGAAGAGGGTGTATACAACAAGTTTGAGAGCCAACCTTGAAGAATGGTAGGTTAAAAGTTGGACATTTAATGCCAACTCTTCATCCATTGACACTTGTTCATATGTCAATCAATATTTCATCCAATGGCTGTTATTTTTTCTCATTTTCGGTAGCCTTGGGGTATTGTGATTGACCAAAATACCCTCATTCCATTTATTAAGGCAAGGTTAAGGCTTGAGGGGTAAAATGGTAATATTACTCTCGATGTCCGGAACGTCGTTTTTCTAATTCCAATTTACTTCGACAAGGCGACTGTCAATCCAATTATAATGTTGGAATTCTTTATTCTCTATTTTTTAATTTCGAGACTCGTCTCTGAATCATTCATCTATCAGATGTGATTCCAACCTATCCCGAACTGATAGGCGGTTTTTGCAGACGTTACGCGTATCGACTCTGTGATGCATGTCACACTTAGGGCTCGTCAATTCATGGCGACTTTGGCTATCATATAATTGCGAGGGTCTATTGCTAGTTTTGACGGTTTCGATCGTCATCGTTTGATTTAGGAAAATTTTGCAAATTATATATTGGTTAAGTGGCATCACCCGCGTTCCAATCGTATAACGCTAGCAATGCATTCCTTAATCGTTTTTAGATCGCCCTTTTATGGCTCTAAATGTCCCCTCGACAATCCTTATGGTTAAAGTATCATTTCTTACTTGAGTTCCCTAGGTCCACGTACCTTGTCTCGCGTTAACCTTTCCCTTTTGATCAGTTATCTCGAGATTGATCAGATTCGAGCGAGATACGGCCGAAAGACATCGTTAGATATGTTCTCATTAATAAGTCTCGAAATGACAGGAAAAATCAAAATGTCACATCCATCACTCAACTCATCAGTATTAGCACCAGTCACCTCAGTGACTTAGGCAATCTTGGCAACTCCTTCTCGAGTCTGCCTACCCGTCAACTTTCTCATTTTCATTCACAGTTCTCATGACCCTTTTTAACTCTTAGATCTCGCACAACTCACAAACTTGAGCCACACGCTCTTTCAGCACTCATACTCCAGTTGTTCTTCTTTGCTCAAATCTCATGATTCCTTTCGGTTCTTGAATCTCATCTTATCTTGCGTACTCGAGCCAAATGCTCCTCTATTGGCCATACATCGATCGTTCAACCTTATTAGGTTCTCATGCCACTTGACCACTATAATTTCCTCTAGGAATTTAAGATGCGAGTCATCTACTCGAGTCTAACAGTTTCAGGCTGCTTACCTCATCATCTATTACCAGCAAACAACCATCTAGTGGTTCTCAGGAAATTTTCAACTATTTGCCCATCATCTAAGGATTTCAAATCACTTTTAATTAGCATCCACTCAACAAGCCAGTCTCAACTAGACAATTTCTCAACCAATCGCCAATTACTAGGCAAGTCTCAACTAGACAAAATTCATTTAGGCCAACCTCAGGTAGCCACTCAAAGCACCATTTCAATGGATCAATCGTTCATGCCTTAAGTCTAGAGGCATCTGCCACTCTAGTATACACACGACATGTTATCTCAATTTCAAAAGCATCAGCCGAGCAACATTCAATAAAAAACTTGCCCAAACAGGCCTATCACAAACATAAATTTTTTCAAAAGGCATCCACTGCCTAGCACAAAGCTCTTAATCATGCCAATCATAGGCGTTATTACAAATTCCATGTCTCTCTCGAACATTCACTTCGAGAATCAATCTCGTGTCATTCATCTCTTAATCACAATTAGACTCAACCCGATACCTAGACTTTCCCTTTCAATTTATGGCTTGAGTCATTCTTACCTCATTGCTATCTTAAAAGCCTACCAAGAGTCACTCCTTTTTCGGACCTCTCTGTCCCAGCGATAACTCCCCGCCCTCATCAGACCTGATCGTTGCAGGATGTCCCAAGTCATGCATCTACGGAGAAAGCCCCATTTCACATGTCTCATATCATGCTTCACTACGTAGGTATCCCATCAGCTTATCCCATACCAAACGATGGTTTATTAAGTCCAATAGTGATAAGCTTGTGCATGCACATTCTTGGACTTCCATTTTGATGCCATAAACACATACACTACATGATTGTCCTCACTACTCATCACACCACATTCGTCTCTAGCTCAATTATTATCATTAGAAGATCTCTAATTTCCACAAGTGATCATCACCTCTCACAGATCAATTGCTTTTATTCAATCATATACCTCAAGTTGGGTCATTGACGAGCTATTGTCACAATCAATTAACCCAACTGACCCTCTATTCATACGCAATTCTCTATCAACCCCAAGCACATTTACACCCTCAGATCCATACTTATGACTTCTCAATTTCTGCTTGTTTCCTTATAGACCTCAATCATAACACCACCCACCATTAACATCGATACTAGGACCATTGGAATACAACACAAATTCAAACCTATACTTCTCAAGATTCAGCAATCAACACCTATCTTGAGGGTCTCACTATCTAATCATCCTTAAGTCATCACCTCTTATCACTCCAAATCTCAATCACATTGGATCGAGTTGACTTTGCTCTGATACCAAACAAACGGGGATATCATGTCCCAAACCCCGCAAGCACGCGCACATTCAACCATGGCCTTTTTAATTTTTGATGCTTCCCAGGATCCATCGGCCTTCAAGCTATCAAACTCGTAATCATACGGAAGTGAGAAACAATTCTATATATAAAAATAACAAGATGACTTAGGATAGGAACGTGTACACTTCTCATCCATGTCAAACACCTCAGGGGTTACAAAAAATCTCCAAATTTTATAAACAATCCCTAAAGTTACAAACTTTCAATATCTATTTTCTTCCAAAGATGTCTTCTTCGAATGTCAATCCATAGCAAACCCGATTTACCTTCATCGAGGACTTGAAAATGTTAATCCCACGATGGGATGAGATATAAATCTCAGCAAGCTCACCTTAAATCTAAATCAGGCCATTAGTACCTCCGGATATCTTTAAAAAAAAACAACCTACAATAGTTCATCAAGAGAAATATCTTAAGGCACTCAATGCAACACAAGAAAGCATTATGATCAGCATAAACAAACATAATTTCCAATTATCCATGACATCAAGACCATATCAATTTCATATACAAAGTTTTACTCACAATTTCATCACAATTCACTTTTCTATGGCACAGCCCGCGTAAACACGCATCAAGCTCATCACAATCTCAATTCAAATGGCCAAGCCCGCGTTGATGCCCATCAGGCTAATCATAAATTCAAATCCAATGGCCAAGTCCACGTCAATACGCCTCAGGCGAAAAATAATTGGCAACCTGCGTTCTGACGCATCATGTTCCAAAGCCATTCAATATTTGTGTTGACACCTGTCAAGATTATCTCACGTTCGACGCATCAGGATATCAATTCTCTTTTCAATAGCTATGCCCGCGTCAAAACGCATCAGGTTCATCATACTTTCAATTTCAATGTCTATGCCTATGTAAAGACGCATCAGGCTAAAAATAATTGGCAACCCGCGTTCTGACACATTAGGTTCCAAAGCCATTTCATTACTTGTGTAGACACGAAACAAGGCTATCCCACATTCTCACGCATCAGGATACCAATCGACCTCACGCTCTGACGCATCAAGGTACGATTTGCCATTATAAGCCACCTTCCTCAATTTGCCATGATTTTCAATTCAATCGGTTAAAACTCGTTTCACAAGACATGCTTCTCATCAAACTAGGGCTCATAAGCCAATCAAGCAATTAGATTTCTTTAACATGAGAAGCAACCATAGCCAAATCACATAAGGCATGGAATAATTCACATGACAAGGCACACATACACACAAGTCATTCTCTTGCCACTTCAAGCCTAATTTTACACAATTGCCCCTCAAGGGCCAAATGTCACACGGCCATGCGAGGACTCATATCAATCAAATGTCCACATAACCATTTCAGCCACGGATATCACAAGTTCATCTCAAATCAAGCAATGTATCAATCGGCTCATATAATCACAATTGGCTTCACTTAATTCAAACATATTTCAATGCACCAATCTCATCAATTGAGCCTCAAACTCGTCCATTAGTACCCTAACGTCCTAATAAAGCTTTAGAGGTCGCTTACCTCTTCAATTAAGCCAAGGATTTCAATCCAAAAGACCCACCAAGGTCAGTCCACTCACGGCCACAACAGGGCAGCGAGTAGCCCTAAAAGAATTCTACAAATCATCCATTAAAATTGTCACGGCCCGAACCCGGCGAGCGTGCGAACATCCCACCAAGCCGTACTTTTCTGAAAACTCAAAGATCCAATGGCAAAATTCTAAGCACTGAAAGAAACACGCATGCGAAAGCGATGCCAACTCCATTCATACCAATAAATCAACACCCGATGACTTAGGACAGATACATCAAAATTTCATTAATTCACTCCCAAAGGTTCAATTCAATAATTTACTAATCAGAAGTACAATCTCTAATATCACAAAATGTAAATCCATAATTTGCAACCCTCTTTAGTACAGTTGATCAACTATGCCTTCAAATGCCAATCCTTGGCAAGTTCGCGCTTCCTTCGCTCGGAACCTGAAAAATTTAAACCTCCACTAGGGTGAGATATAATTCTCAGTAAGGTTGGTCCTAACCCTAGGTTAGGCCGACCGTCCACTCAGGCAGTCATTTATCTCGATATTTCAAACTCATAATCGTAAGCCCAAATCAATAAAACAACATGCAGATGACAGGCATGCAATGATGATCTCATGTCACACTCAAATGATCATGCACATTCGGCCTGCCACTTCACCATATCCACCAATTCCCGCCTGTCTCAATCTCTAGCCCGCGATTAAATCGCATCAAGCTCGGTCCACGTAAATGCATCAGACCATCATCGGCAACCGGCGTAAACGCATCAAGTTACGATGAATCTCAAGGCCAATATCACAATCTCATAACTCCGTCCCGCGAATAGTTCGCATCATGACCGTGGCTATCTCAACCCTACGATCTCGTCGCATCAGGGCGCCACACATCATCAACTCCACCCCCCGATCTCGTCGCATCAGGGTATGCATCTCCTACCCCACGTCTCATATGCCTCAGGGCATCTCCGTCCCGCGAATAATTCGCATCAGGATCATGGCCATCTCAACATTGCGATTTCATCGCATCAGGGCGCCATACAATATCAACTCCACCACGCAATCTCATCGCATCAAGATATACATCTCCTGCCCCGCGTCTCATACGCCTCAAGGCCTCTCCGTCCCACGAGTACTTCGTATCAGGACCGTGGCTATCTCAACCCCGCGATTTCATCGCATCAAAGCGCCACACAATATTAACTCCACCCCGCGATCTCGTCGCATCAGGGTATTCACCTCCCACCCCACGTCTCATAAGCCTCAGGGCCTCGCCATGTTATGCTCATGTCATGAATTTTAATTCAATTTCACGAATCAAACATCAAGTGCAACTCATGCACAATCCGAATACTCATGGCATGCAAGACAATCAAGTGACACACATACACATGGCGGATAATCCAAGCATAAACAATAACATACGTAACCCTTTTATCATAACTTAGGACATACCAATAGTTATCCTTCGGAAAATCCTCATAAATCGATCCAATCAATCCACGACTCACCCAATTGAGTCTAATCTTCTTAGCAAAAGATTAGGAGTTCCCTTACCTTGATTTCGATATCACAATTTCCTCTTCTTGGGTCCCCAAAGTTTCGGCCAAATCAATCCAAGGGCTAATTCACCGCGCAACCTAATAAAATCCAACCAATTTCATCAATTCTCTTGTCCAAATTCTCAATCCATAAACCATAAACTACCATAGGATAACCCTCATCCTCTTAACATGCCTTAATCATCAATTTGGGACTCACAATCCAATGCCAACAACCCTCCAAGGTTCGGCCATGCACAGAACCAAACCAGTTCTTCACTGTTATGTGCATGTCATGAGCTACCAGCCCTAATTCAACTCCAAGTCCAACATCTAACCCGTATCCTACCTCTTAACATGTCTATCTAAGGATTTGGGAGGCTCACCGAAGATTTGAAGTCAATTGATCGCTGGAAACTTGTCGAACGTCGCCGGTTCCTCCAAAGTCAGAATCCAGCAGATTTTGTCCATGATTTACCAGATCAGTTCATGGTCAAAAATTTATCAAATCAAGCCCAACTTTTTATCATAGATTCACATACATGTCTACTAGGCCTCCACAAAATTTTACCTTAAAAATCAAATATTTCGGCCTTCAAAAGGGCTAGAAACCGGACCTACCTCAGGTTGAATCAGTTTCCGTCGATTTCCGGGAAAACTCTTGGTCGGAGCTCCTCGGTGGTCCAAATGCCTTGCTTCCACTTCGAAGACGTCAGCAAGACATAGATCTAGGTTGGTGTGGTCGGCCGGCGATCGAATGGTGGCCGAAGGAGGTCGTCGGACCTGGCGAACAGGAGCGACGAAGCTGTCTCCGGCGGCAGAACAGGAGGAAGAAGATGGAGCTATGGTCGTGAGCTATGGGGGAGTGTATGGTCGATCAATGAGTGAGGAGAGAGAGTGAAAAAGCTTATATTCAACTCTCAAGAGTCAATGGTTGAATGATAGCTAGATAAAATTGGACATGACCCCTCCTTGCTTGATCTTGTGACACTTGTCCTAAGTGTCAATCAACTTGATCTAATGGCCCTCATCTCTTCTTATTTTTGGCGGCCTTGAGGGGTATGTAAAGTCCAAAATTCCCTTCTTCAAATGCATGGCAAAGTCCTACGCTTGAGGGACAAAAAGGTAATTTTACCCCCAACGTTCAGAACGTCGTTTTTCTCATTTTAGAATTCTTCCATAGGGCGACGGCCAATCCAAATGACGTTGGAATTCTTGATTTTCCATTTTCAATCTTTCAAGACTCGTTTCTGATAGTTTTCTCTATCAGACGTGGTCCTAGCCTATCCGAAACCGATGGGCGGCTTTTGTAAACATTAAGCGTATCGACCCCATGATTCATTTCATGTTTAGGGCTTGTCAATTCGAGGCGACTTTGATTATCATGTAATTGTGAGGATCTATTGCTAATTCTCTCGATAATCCTTATGGCCAAAGCGCCATTTACTATCCGAGTTTCCTAGATCCACGTACCTCGTCTAGCATTAACCTTTTCCTTTTTGTCAGTTTACTCGAATTGATCAGATTTTAGCGGAATACGACTGAAACACATCGCTTGATACATATAAACTTCTCATTACTGAGTCTAAAATTAACTGAAAATCAGAATGTCACAAAAATTCTTCCAAACTTCATTACACACACAACACCTTATTATCAAAAAGTCATAGCTTCAATTCAACACTTTTTAAGCATGTCAAGTGTCATTCAATCAAGGCAAGTCATCATAAATTTCATTTCACCAAATCTGCCCTCTCCTAGGTTCCCCAACCAGGTTTAGTCATGAGTAATCTTACATTATTCTACTGACTTTTTGAAAAATTCAATTTCATATTCTTGTTCATCAATGTCTTACGGACGCATGAGCGAAAACGGAGCTCAATTTGGATATCGGATAACTTAGAACGACTCATTTTAAAATTAGTTCGCGCTGAAATCAATTTACTCGGCATCTCGGGTCACCAATGTTTTTCACCTCAAAACAACTTTTTAAACACTTTCAATTCAACTAAAATCCACCCATTGGTAACCCAACATCCTAACAAAGATTTATAAATCTTCTTACCAAACTAATTAAGCAAACAAACTCTTTCAAGAATCGCAACAATCTTCGGATCCTAATTTGACCGGTGCGAGGCAGGTTTGGTTCCTTGAGGGAAACACACCAAATCAGTCATCAAAATCCCAATTCTACCCGCAAACCTCAAGCCAATATATGTTTCTAAGTCTTATAGGGTCTTACCAAGTATTCCACCATATGGCGACGTCCCCAAGAGCCGACAAATGGCTCGGTTCTTAGCCGGCGCATACAGGGCAGATTATGTCCTGACAAAACCATTCATAATCATCCATCCAAACTCTCCTAATCTATAATAAATCTTTCAAATTAGTTCATCAAACTCTTGAGCTAGGTGTTAAGAAGGTCTCACCGAAAATTTGGAATCAATTGAAGTTTCGAAGCTGGCGAAAACAAGCTCTTCCCCAAATCGGATCGGATTCTAACCAGCCAAACCTTTGTCCATTCAAACGGACCTACGGGACAAATGGCTAGGCCAATTTGAGCTTATAATGTTCCTAAAACCAGAAGACAATAAGCTTTCAAATGGTGGTGGTTTACCTCAATCCGATGTCGAACGACAAAGTTATGACCGGAACAGTAGACAGATCGAAGCAGAGCAGAGAGCTGGCGAGAGGGTTTCTCTCGGCAAGAGCAAGAAAAGGAAGGAGAGAGTGAGGGGGGAGGGCATCTGGCCGAAAAATGAGAGAGGAGAGAGAGAGATGTCTTCTTCATCTCTCACTTGGTCAACTTGTTGAATGGTAGTTAGAGATGACTAGCAATTAATGCTAATGACTCTTGTAATGACACTTGTCTTATGTCCAATAATATCTTCAGTCCAAAGACCAAATTGCCCCCCTAATTTCGATCACCATAGGGAATTGACAAAAGACCGAGATGCCATTGTTCCATTCATAAGGCAAGGGTATCCTTACAGGGGCAAAATGGTAATTTCACACTTTTCGTCCGAATTTTCATTTTTTCAATATAAATCACCCTCGATGAGGTGGCGTTCAATTCTTCCTAACGTTGAAATTCTCCATTATCTAATATATAATTTCGAAACCCCATTCCATGTCAATAGCCTCAAAGACGGTCAGAATCCAAAATGTCACAATTTTTCTCATTTTCTTTTTGGAGTTGAATTATAGCAAAAGTTTTTTTTCCACAAAAATAAAGAAAAATTTCACCAAAAATTAAAAAAAAAACATTTTCTATAAAGTGCAATTGAGTCTTCAACATTTCAAAACAATGTAATTAAGTCATGAACATTTTAAAGTCCATACTATGCATTCCTAATCTCACCGACGCCTGCTCTAGTAGCTAGAATTTCGTATAAATTTCTCAAAAACTTAGGCACTATTTCAACTATAAACATGTCATATGTCTGCATCATGGAGAATATATCTTCTTATGACTATCAATTGGAATTAAAATAGAAAAAACTTCAAATAATTGCCTAAAGTGTCCTCATTTTTTTAAATAATGGCATGAAATGATCCTTATTTCAAATAAAGGTCTAAAGTGGGATACCCCTATGGAAGAGCTAGAATTCTAACCTACCTTAGAATGGTCATAGTTACGGTCACTGATCACCGAGGCTTCGATGGCCGGCTCCCCTATTATCAAGTCACCTATTTTGTATTCATTAAATCTATTGACTTTTTTCTGATTTCTCTTAGAGAAGTAGAGGTGGCAAGGGTCGGAACCTTGCTTGTGTTTCTTTTTTTTAACTTTTATTTTTTCTTTTAATTTAAAAAAAGAAAAAGGAAACAATAAAAAATTAAATGACAAAAATGCCCCTAATCGACCGATGAGTCAAGCCCCCTTTTTAGGCTGATATGGCCATTTCATGTCCTTTTTGGAAAAATTTCATTTTAGGCCCTTATTTCCTCAAATAAGATCATTTTAGACCCTCATTTGAAATAAGGTTCACTTTAGATCATTATTTAAGAAAATGAGGACCCTTAGTTGAGATTTTCCCATTATAACATAAACTTTATTCCAAGTCGACAACAGCTCCAATTTAAATACAAAAATGTGAATTCGGATCTTCAATCTCAATTAGAACACTAAAAAGTAACCAAAACTTAATTATTTATTTACAACATACCAAGAAAGAATCATTGCAATAATGAGATGCACTAGTCTAATTACCAAAAAAAAAATCAAAACAAACAAATTTGAAGTAGTAAAATGGGGTTGCTAAAATATAGAGATATAGTATAACTAAATAAAATTATGTTTTTTTATCGGATAAGGAAAAAAAATTATGATTGAGAAGTGAACATTCGATGGTGACGTTTGCATGATCTTAGGCGCCTGCAAATTTATAAATCTAAATTTTGCTTTAGTGTAATGAATCAATTATTTAGCATCAGAGTCAGCGTTTTACCATGAACCTGGTTTTTTCTCCATTTTATATCAAATTTGAGTTTTATTTTTCATCAAATATCATGAATAAGTGATACAACTTTAAAAGGCCTAAAAGATATTAATTTGATTATGGTGGACAACACGATTAATTTCAAATGAGCCGAAAATTACAGCTGCTTGATTGCATATTTTTCAAAATATTTAGAAAGTAATTTCACTTATTGAAAAGTGGAGGACTTGAATGCATTATACATAATATGTTTTACAGTTTTCGTGTACTTTTTTTAAAAAGTTAATCTGCCCTAAACGGGCAAAGCTTCTGTGACTAGACTTTTAATTTTGGGTCTCACGATTTAATTTTTATTCAATGCGAACTGCTTGAGACCGTTTAGAATAATCAACTATCTAATTGTAATAAGAATTACCACAATGACTCCTCTGATCTCAAGAGGAATCCCTAGCTCTATTGTATGTAGGTAGTGATTCAATTAAGATTGAAGAACCACAAAATAGTCAGTTTCGCTTATTCTGATTGATTTCGTCTTAGTTGTGGATCAGTCTACCACACGACCATGTTAGCCGCAATTAGCAAAGACCATCCAGTTTCCATCTCCGCAAGTGATTAAATGCATAAACAAATCTGATATTCTTTATAAGCAGCAACATAATATGAATCGATCAAGCTATACTTACGTGATAACATCTCACCAATCACATATCCTTAAGAATGCTAATTTCTACAGCAAATGTAGCTAAAATGGATGGTGCAGGACCCATGTTCCCGGGTCCTATCCAATGATGACATTCTTTCTGAAGCATGCTCTAAAAGAAAAGGCAACAGATCTATCAAAACTAACCCAAAAAAAAAAGGCACAAAAAGCCTTTGCCTTGTTGCAATCTTGTGGTCTAGTGTGGAATCTCAATCACTAGAGCGAGAAGAAAGGAAAACCAGAAAAGATCTCAAGCAAGTAAAACCAAAAAGGGCCCCTCTTTTTAGGTCTCTTTTTGCTCCATCAGAAAAGAGCCCTTTTCAAAGCAGCCTTGCATTTTAAACATTATTTCTTATTTATAAGACTAAATATCCTGAAAATGCAAAGAAATATTAACTTACTGCTCCTTAACGACGTAGTACAGCATCATATAAGAAGCCTATATATTACTATGTAATTGTATTCTATGTATAGTCCATTATATACAAATATTCCAGAAAAAAGCGAGTCTCGGACGGAGAGGAGGAGGATGCACGGAAGACAAAACGGACCTCTCGCTTCGATCAGAGGAAATCAGAGAAGCACACTGTCCCCTTAGAACCCAACACCCGACACTGTTTCCATGTTCCCCGTCATCCCACGCCTGTCTTTTTAGGTTCTCTCACTTTCAATTGTCACGTGTGGGCCCTACAAAAAAAAAACTTCCCCTTTTTAATTTTTTGGGTTTTATCGTGTTTGGGGGAACAGCACGTCTAAGGTTATGTTGTCATTTTCGATCAATGTTTTTGTCCTCGTATCAATTAATTGATTTAGGAAAAAAAAACCCCATAATAATCTTAATCATTTGTTTGGTCTGTAAAGCACAGCTTGTACACCTGCCTGACTCGCCCCCCATCTTCTCGTATGGTCAATCCAAACCCATGAAAGAATGTGTTGGATTGAACCGCTTTTTTGACTCTTCTTTTGGGGGTTTCCTAGATTCCCTTATCGACCTCTTGGTCATTCGTAATTGCATTTTCTTGTTCTTTTTTTCCTTTGCGGATTGTACGTTCGAGAAGACAAAGGAAAAGACAACTCTTTGCATTGCCTTGTCTTTGTGAAGCTGTTCATGATTTTCGGGGAGCATCGTGGAGGATCGAGCTTTCGATGAACGAACATGGACTCTAGCGTAAACTTTGGAAGCAATCCTCCATCCTAAAGTATTATTGAGATAGTTCTGTACATATCTTTGTGTTGCCTTTTTGTTTTTCCTTTAAGAAAATTACACGTTTTGCATAGAGCCTCCATGGCCGGGTTGAACTTTCAACCCAATAAGTCTATTGGTTCTACTCTTATGAAGTTTGTAGTATGCATATCATCCCAACTCGAAGTTGGGTGATTTTGATCAACAAGAAAGCGAGAAAACTGTTTGGTTTCATTTGTACCTTCTCCTCCAAAAGTTGGCCGATCAGTAACTTTCAATCCAGCTAACAAAGCATCATCTCATCTTGCTTCCTTTTTTTTTTTTTAAATAGAACTCGAGCCAACATTTTCAATTTTTCTCATTTTCATACTCTAAACACACATAACGTAGGAACATAATATAACCTTGACGCGATGAAAGTCGCGGCAAAAAGAGTCAATTGCCAACTATCGGCATTATTGTTTCGAATCATATGGCTTTCAAGTTGGAGCGATTTTGGCGATCTTTCGAGTTCGATTTCCATCTCATGAAACAGTGATGATGCTGGCCAAGGAGTGCTTTATGGGAAATTTTTTGGAGCCATCCCATCGAGGTGAAATGATGGAAGATTCTGAGCATGGCATTGGCTGTCTAAAGCTGGCCCAAAAAAATATTCCTTTTTTTTTCCTTTCTTTTTATCTTTTTTTTTTCTCCTCAAAAAAGAGCAATAATTGCCCATGGTTGGAGCTCATAATGAGCATCCGAACGAAGAAATAAGCACTGGAAGTCGATGGGCTGAGAAATGATGAGCTCGCCAGACAACCCCGTCCCTTTCGCGTTTCGCCTAATTGAAGGTGTCGAATCGTCGTCGATGGGTTTGTTTTGACGAGGGGCGAGTGGGGCCCACCCTAGATTTCGTGTGGCCCACCAATCGCATTTTGTGCTAATTGGGTGTGTGCTTATCTTGAAAATCATTGGCGGGGGCTTTGCGTGTTTCACTGGCTTAAAGCCGTTCCTCGTTAAATATCTATAATGGCTGCTTGACTTTGGCGAGCTTAGCCGATAAAAACGACATGAGAGATAAGGATAGAGAATAGATGCATGATCTTCGAAACAACGTCTCGGGGTCATCAGTGAGTCATGTGAGTGGGCAAATTACAAACAAAAATAAAAATAAATAATAATAATTATTATTATGATTGTAAGTCTATTGTAATTATACGAATTCAATCCTAAACTTTTTTATAATTATGCGAACTGACTCCATCAAGCGAATTTTGACAGGCCGACGAACTATTTTTTTAATATTTTTTTTGAATTTTTTGATTTTTTAATATGCTTTTAAAATACCTTTCCTTTTTCTTTTCCTTTTTCTTTTATTTTTCTTTTTCTCCTCTCCTCTTCTTCCCCCCTCCCATCTTCTTCCTCCGCTTCGATCATCTTCTTCCTACGCTCGAACGACCCATCAAAGGATAGTGCGAACCCAGATTCGAGACCGTGAGCATGCTTTAGAGAGTTGGGAAGCTAGAGAATTTTCTGGTGCAGATAGTGGTTGAAGACACTACAAGTGTGAAGATGGCAGCAACCTAGAGAATTTCCTTTGGTAAGAACACGAACGTCGTGAGGACCCTGTGCAATTTGATTGTTTCCTTGTCTTGATGAAACATGAGTGGAACCCTGGCCGATATTTTTCGCTGGGACAATAGATTCCCACTCAAAGTTCATCTGTAAATCGTATCTCTCACCTGTGATCCCGAGCCTCGCCGTGGTCGGGCAAGGCTTGGTCTCACTCAGATCTGGGCTGGCGAGGCAAGCCTTGCCCGGCTTGTTGAGATTCACGTAACATGTACGGGCAAAAATAAAATAAATAAAAGTAGCGAAAAAAAATGCCCATACATGTATTTTCAAAGGCATAGCTCGTGCTTTTTAATCGAAAATCATAATAAACGAAGAGAGCTAACGGGTTACCTCTTGAAACGTGCTTGAATAATGAAAAATGGTTCAGATTTTTTTTCAATCCAAGCCCCTCAAGTGTTGAGCCTCTAGTTCAGAAACACCATCAATCACAACGATGAATGGAAGAACGAACACGCGGAAGTCGCCACTCAATTGTGCTAGCATTTCGTGGCGATGTTTTCTTTCCACGCTCTCTATGTTTTTTATTTTTTTGGTCGCCACAAGAGCAAAAAAAATTTGAGAGAGAGATCAAAATTTTCTGCTCACAAATGCACATCTTTAGTCCAAGGATATGATCCTTTGATTATGCATTGAACACACATATACACACATAATTCTACGATCCGATCCTAGAATTATGTTGCCATATAATTAGCAATTTCGCCCACAAAAATAAATACAATTAATATGATAATTATGACAATTAATCAATTTAACCCTCAATGGGCGTAAATTTCCAACATCTTCTACTTGCCCACAAATGGCTAAATTGACACACAATATTTTTTTATTATATATATACATATATATATATATATATCAAAACAATATGTGTGCAAATCGGCACAACAATTTTGTGTCGATTTAATCCGTACATGTGCATTATATGCACTTGCGCCTATGACCGAAAAAATAAAAATAAATTAAATCTCATTTAATCTAATTTCGATCCGAATAATTCGATAGTCGTTATTGCAAACATATTTGCAATATCGTCTTTCCGAAATCATATTTTCGTTTGCCGTCGACATATATTGATTAAGGTGTGTGACATTCCTAGGTTCATCACTAAGTTGGCAGTAAGACATGTACTAACACGTTAGTACTTCCAAGAGAATTAATTATCTCGATTAACCTCTAGGTCTCACAAACCATGAGTGATGTCACGCCCCGCGCCCCGAGTACGAGAACGCGACTCCCTGCAAGCAAACCAAATATCTCTCGTGGTCCCAAAATCCACACATAAGTCGAGAGACATATAATATACAAAGCACGCCGAAGCAATAATGAAATAACTCCTCCGTATAAAATATGAAGTGGGACCTGGATAGCGCAAATACTGTCATACATGATATCCAACTATTCAAATAGATACAGGGCTATTAAATCCGCTAACATGGGGGACGAGGTAAGTACACAAAAGAGATCCGTCATCAACGACCAACTCTTAAACAGGGTCAAGGACGTCATCAAAAGACCGACTGACAAGCTGGGAACTCCTAAGACGAGCTGCTGGAGTCCTCAATCTCCTCTGCGTCCTCCGTGGGCTCGTACTCCGAAAATGTCTCAAAGTGAACCTCTATAGTATACTCCATAGTCTCCTCAGCAGATGGCTCCACGAGATCCTCCTCAGTCGCCTCAACCATGATAACCTCCTCCTTCGTGTCCTCTATGGTTGGGGTCCTCTTCGGTCCATTCCTCGAACCAGCAACTGACCCCTCGGCTTGGTCTAAGTTCCGAGCGGGGTGGCACCAACAAGGGACAACTCCCTAGGGCACCTCATTAGGCTTCAGCGGCCTGGTAGACACATCCCCGACGCTCCTGAATCAGGCATCATACCTGGAGGCTTTCAAATAGTACTACCCTCGTCTACCCAAACTACAGTACACTTCCTGACATAAATGATTCCATGCCCATCAGGGAACTCATCAAAATAGGCGGACATCTCCTTGGGGTCACCAAAATGGATAAGCCACATCTTCAAGGCCTATGATCTGTAAAAGAAAGGGGTCCCAAACGAGGTGAGATTCACATCTCAGTAAGGTGGGTCCTAACCTTAAGTTAGGCCGACCGTCCACTCAAATAGTCATTAATATCAACATATCATGCAAATAGACATATAAGGCAATTCCAGTATCAATATAACGCACAATGTCAGGCATGCAGTCATAACATCACAACACATCCAGATGATCATGCGTAAATCACCATGCCACATCATCACTTCCACCCTTCAAACCTGCCTCAATCTCATGCCCACATTTAGAACGCATTAGGCTCGGTCAGCATAAATGCATCAGACTGTCATTGACAACTCGCGTAAACGCATCAAGTTTCAATGATACTCTAGGCCAATGTCCACACGTCACATCTCCGTCCCACGTAAATGCATCAGGACCGTGGCCATCTCAACCCCGCGTCTCGTACGCATCAGGGTGCCACACAACTCCAACCCCGCACCTTAGCGCCTCAGGGTAACCATCACACCACCCCGCGTCTCATACACATCAAGGTCTCGCCTCGCCTCCGTCATGCCACAATCACAAATCATGCACACAAGGCCAAGTGCAACTCATGCATAAACAATGCATCCATGGCATGCAAGACGATTCAATCAACGTGCAAACAAGATAGCCAATTCAAAGCATGAATATTAGCACACATGACATCCTCTATACCGTCCTAAGACGCACAAGGAACAATCACATAAAAACCTTTTAAGAATCACCCAAAATTTACTCGACTCGCCCAATCGAGTCCAATCTCCCTATCTTAGGTTAGGGTTTCCTTACCTTAAGCTTAATACCACAAATTCTCCTCTCAAGAGTTTCAATAATTCGGTCCAAGCAGCCCAAAATCAAATCCACCGTGCAACCTATGGAAATCCATCAAATCGTCAATTTTCGCTTGCTCAATCACCAATCCATGGATCACAAACCTTATTAACACATTCCTCAACATCCTAGCATGTCTCATTGAAGAATTTAGGACTCTAAACCAACAGCCAACAGCCTCCACAGAACTGGTTTACACTGAATCGAACCGGATTATGCTCGGTTCTGTGTAAATCGATCATATCCAGCCATTAACCTACTCCAATTCCACTATTTAATCACTAACCTACTTGCTAACATGTCTATTTAAGGGTTTATGAGGCTCACCGAATATTTGAGGTCGAGTCGTAGCCGAAATTCCTTCAAAAGTCATCAGTTCCTTCAAGACTGTAAACCGGCAGTTTCTGTTCAACAATCACAAGACCCATTTGGGGTTAAAAATTCATCAAATTGACCTCAACTTTTTACCACAAATCACTTTACAAGTCCCCTAGACCTCCACAAAATTTGGTCGCAAGACTCCAACGTTTAAAGGTTCTATGAGGTCAGAATCGCTACCTACCTCAGATTGTGTCGGTTTCCGTTGGCTTTCGAGAGACTGGCTGGCCGGAGCTCCTCGGTGGGTCAATCGACGTGCTTCCGCTTCGAGGACGTCGGCAAGTGGCTGAGCTAGGAGGGTGTGGTCGGCCGGGGTCCAAGCGATGGCCGGAGGGGGTCGTCGGGGCTGGCGAATGGAGGGAGCAGAAGCTATCGGGCGGCAGGGGTTCACGGCAGTTTGAAGGAGGAGAAGAGGAAGAAGTCTCGGTGAAGATGAGGTGTATGGATGGCCAAGAGAGAGAGTGAGGGGCTATATTCAACCTATAAAGTCAAAGGTTGAATGATAGTAGTGTAAAGGTGGACATGACCACCCTTTAGCTAATCCATTAACACATGTTCTAAGTGTCAATCAAGGTGATCTAATCGCCACAATCTCTCTCAATTTTCGGTGGCTCTTGAGGTGGTTGAAAGACCAAAATGCCCTCCTTTAATTGCATAAGCAAGGTTAAAGCTTTGAGGGGCAAAATAGTAATTTTATCCTCGACGTCCGGAACACCGTTTTTCCCAATTTCATAATCTTCGACATGGCGATGACCAATCCAAACATGTTGGAATTCTTGATTCTCCATTTTCAGTTTTCAAGACTCATTTATGATTGTTTTATCTATCGGACATGGTTCTAGCCTATCCCGAGCTGACGGATGAATTTTGCAGACGTTACGCCTATCGACCCTATGACTCACATCACATTTAGGGTTCGTCAATTTATGGCGACTTTGGTTGTCATGTAATTGTGAGGGTCTATCACTAGTTCCAATGGTCTCGATCGTCATTGTCCGATATAGGAAAATTTTGCAAATTATACATTGGTTAAGCGGCATCACCCGCGCTCCAATCATATAACACTAGCAAGGCATTCCTTAATCATTCTTAGATCGGCCTTTTGTGGCTCTAAATGTCCCCTCGACAATCCTTATGGTCAAAGCGTCATTTCCTATTCGAATCCGCTAGGTCCACGTACCTCGTCTCACGTTAGCCTTTCCCTTTTGGTCAGTCTACTTGAATTGATCAAATTCAAGTAAGATATGACTAAAACACGTCGCTAGATATACTTCTCATTAACGAGTCTGAAAATGACTGGGAAATCAGAATGTCACAACTCTTCCCCCCTTACAAAAATTTTGTCCCCAAAATTTACATCAAACTCAATTACTCAAATAAATGGGGGTGTTGTCGCCTCATCGTCTCTTCGTTTTTTCATGTGCGCCTTCAGTTCCATGGTGCTTCTACACTATCTTGACTAATGAAATCGTCTTATTCTTGAGAGTTTGCTCCTTCCAGTCTTCTATCCTGATCGGCTTCTCCACGTAGTATACCCTATCGTCTACCTCGATGGTTTCGTAATCCAGCACATGTGTCGGATCTGGTTCATATTTCCATAGCATTGACACATGAAAAACATTATGCACCTGGGATAGGTTAGGCGGCAAGGCAAGCCTATAGGCCAAGGTTCCAATTCGCTTCAGTATCTCAAATGGACCTACGTATCTTAGGCTCAGTTTTCTCTTCTTCCTAAATCGCGATAATCCTTTCATCGGTGACACTTTGAGGAAGACATGATCGCCCACTTGAAACTCCAAAGGCTTACGCCTCTTATCCGCATAGCTCTTCTGACGACTCTATGCCGTCCTTAGCCTATCCCGAATTATTTTCACTGCTTCCACCGATTGCTCTACCAATTCTGGGCCTGTGATACTTCTTTCTCCAACCTCATCCCAGCAAATCGGGGTTCTGCAAGCCCTTCCATAGAGCCTTCAAATGGTGCCATCTAGATACTCTGCCGGTCGCTATTATTGTACGCGAATTCCACCAAATGCAGTTGATCCTCCCATCTAACTTTAAAATTTATGACGCATGCTTGCAGCATATCCTCAAGCATCTGAATCGTACTCTCTGACTGTCTGTCTGTCTGTGGGTGGTACGCAGTGCTAAACTGCAGTCGGGTTCCCATAGCATCTTGCAGGCTTTTCCAAAAGTTTGCATAAATTTGGGATCTCTTTCAGACATAATTGTTACAAGCACTCCATGTAACCTCACTATCTGCCTCATGTATAACTCGACATATCTATCCATTGCGAAATACTTTCGCACAGGAATGAAGTGGGTGAACTTGGTCAATCTGTCCACGACTACCCATATAGAGTCGTGATCTCTTTGGCTCCTCGGGAGTCCCATCACAAAATCCATAGTTATATGCTCTCACTCCCATTCTGGAATCTCCAACGGCTATAATAGTCCTCCAGGCTTATAGTATTGCGCTTTCACTTGCTGGCATGTCAAACACTTAGCCACATATTTCGCCACATCCACCGTCATTCCGTTCTACCAATAATGTTGTCGCAAGTTCTGATACATTTTCGTACTTCCAAGGTGGATACTATAATTGCTCCTATGAGCCTCTGACAAAATCCTTTCCCTGAGTCCTTCATCATTTGGCAGGCACAGTCGTCCTCAGAACTTCAAAATTCCTTCCTCTGACACTTGAAATTCTGGTTTTCTCTTCGCCGCGTCCATCTCCAGGATTTTCTGAATCTCTGGGTCCATAGACTGTAAGGTCTTTATTCCTTCTTGGACCTCATTGTAGATATCAAACTGGACAACTGGCAGACTTCCAATCTGAACTCAGAATCTCTTAGGTCCTCGATCATCAACCAACCTTTTACTAGCAGACCCGCGATGCTTAACTTCCGACTAAGCGCTCTGCTACTCTGTTTGCCTTCCCAAGGCGATACAGTATATCACAATCATAATCCTTGAGCAGCTCCATCCACCGACGCTGTCTCATATTCGTGTTTTTCTGGGAAAACAGATACTTTAAGCTATGGTGGTCGATATAAATTTGAAACTTCTCGCCACAAAGATAATGTCTCCAGATCTTCAGGGCAAATATGATCTCTGCTAACTCCAGAACATGAGTTGGGTAGTTCATCTCATGTGGTCTCAACTGTCGGGATGCGTATGCCACTACTCTTTCATGCTGCATTAACACACAGCCCGGTTCTTTTAGCAAGGCATCGCTGTAAATCTCATAGCCTCCCGATCCTGATGAAATTGTCAACACCGGTGCGATCGTCAACCGATGCTTGAGTTCTTGAAAACTCTTTTCACACTTGTCTGTCCATTCAAACCTTGTTTCCTTCTTTGTCAGCCTCGTCAATGGGATGGCTATGAATGAAAACTTTTTCACAAATCGTCTATAATACCCTGCTAATCCCAAGAAACTTCTGACTTCAGTGACCGTAGTGGACCTAGGCCAATTAGTTACTGCTTCGATCTTTGCAGGATCCACTGCAATCCCTTCTCCAGATACCATATAACCAAGAAACGCTACCTTGTTTAGCCAGAACTCACATTTGCTCAACTTCGCGTATAGCGAGTGCTCCCTCAAGGTCTGCAGGAAAATCCTTAGGTGCTCTTCATGTTCTGTGTCACTCCTCGAGTAAATCAAGATATCGTCAATAAAGACTATGACGAATCTGTCCTGGAATTACTTAAATACTCGATGCATTAAATCCATGAAAGCGGCTGGAGCATTGGTTAATCCAAAAGGCATCATTGTGAACTCATAATAATCATACCTAGTCCTAAAAGCAGTCTTAGGTATGTCTTCCTTCTTGATCCTCAATTGGTGATACCCGGTCCTCAAGTCAATCTTTGAAAATACCGCTGCTCCTTGCAACTGATCAAACAGATCATCGATTCTTGGTAGTGGGTACTTGTTCTTCACTATTACCTGGTTCAACTGTCTATAGTCAATGCATAGGCGCAAAGACCCATCCTTCTTCCTTACGAACAGCACCGGCGCTCCCCACGGCGAAGCACTCGGTCGGATAAATCCCTTATGCAGTAGTTCCTACATCTGCACCTTTATCTCCTTTAATTCTGACAGGGACATTATATAAGGTGCCTTCGAGATCGGCTCCGTTCCAAGAGCTAACTCGATCACGAATTCTATTTCTCACTTCGGTGGCAATCCTGGCAACTCTTGGGGAAACACGTTAGGAAATTCACGCACTACCGGGATACTCTCTAGTTTTGGCTCTTCGGTAGTCGTGTCCATTACTGCCACTAAGTATGTCTAACACCCTTCAGACATCAACTTTGTCACTTCAAGAGATGAGATTAAGGGAATCGAGATTCCTCCTCGACTTCCTACCAATTCAAAGCTAGGGTGGCCTTCCGAGTAAAAGCGAATTGTCTTACTACCACAATCTACCACTGTCCCCTGCTTGCCCAACCAATCCATCCCTATGATCACATCAAAATCGTACATAGGCAGTATAGTTAGATCAATACTCTCTTTACTCCCCCCAATCACGATTTCACAATCAGCACAGCCCAAGGAAACTAATATATTATCCTTTAACGGAGTAGCAAAACACAGAATTATACTCAACGATTTTAACTTTATAACCACCAATTCAGCAAACTGAGCAGACACAAATGAATACGTGGCATCAGGATCAAATAATACATATGCAGCTTGGTCGCACAAGTAAACTGTACCTGTGACCATGCCTGGTACTTCCTCCGCCTCTCTACGAGCTACTACATATACCCTTCCCTAGGCCGATGGTCGATTCTGCTTGATCTGGGGAGTGGCAGTCGACGGTCCAGCTTACTGTCTCTGTCCTTGAGCTCGACTCGCCGGAGCTTGGTTCGGGCACGTCCTTATCTAGTGGCCCATCTGACCACACTTAAAACAAGCTCCATTCCTTACTGGGCATGGCCCATTTCCATGCCTTCTGCTACCTAGGCAGCAGCTCCAATTTATGGGATTTGGTTGCTTCACGATATTTTTCCTTACTGGAGGCACAAAACGCCTATTGCCCGCCATCGATCTCTTGCCCATCTGGCGATTGTCTCTAAACGGGGTAAACTGCGATCCAATTGCGATATTCCTCTCTTTCAACTCCCTTTCAATCATCTGACCCAGCTTATAGATCTCCTTATAAGTCTTCAGATTTAGGACAATCATCTGATTGCGAAGCTCAGGTCTCAGTCCGTCCCGAAATCTTCGTGTTTTCTCTTAGGGGTCCTCTATAGATCGAGGTGCGTACCTTGACAGTCTGGAGAACTCAGCCTCGTACAGGTCTACTGTCAGCTAGTTCTGACGTAGCTGTAGAAATTCTACTTGCTTCCTTTCCCTGGCCGTCTCCGAGAAGTACTTATCGTTGAACGCCGTCTTAAAAGCTTCCAAGGTCATGGCTTCTCCTTCAGGAAAAACATCATTCTTGATGGCAGCCCACCAGTCGTTTGCAGTACCCTTCAGTTGGTATTCTGCCAACAGTACTTTCTCCTCTTCTGTGCACCTCAGCACTCTAAAAGCTTTCTTTAGCTTCTCAATCCACCTGGGTGCTAGCTCGGGATCTCCAGTCCCGTCGAACTGAGTCGGCTTCAGCTTTATGAATTGTTCCACCAGCTGACCCATCTGTCTAGCCACGATAATTTCCTCCTGGGTGTTCACTACCTCATTGCCCTAGTTAAGTTCACCCTGGCTTCCATTGCCACCGTTGTTGTCGTTGTTGGCGTTGACGGCAGCTATGGCGGTTCCTATCGCTTGGGCTATGGCAGCGTCCCGATCTTAGGTCTGCTTGTCAATAAGATCACCAATTCTCTCCAGTGCCCTCAGCACGCCATCCATCCTTGAATCCTCCGCTACAAGCGATCTCGAGCTAGAGGCTTCGCCTCTGGACCTTTCAGATCTCTTGGATGGTTTGCTCATACTTATATTCCTTTACTGAGCTTGATCCACCACAATTTAGCAAGAAGTTAGTGACTCACTCCATCATTCAAGTCCAGAGCTACTAACTATACCTTAATAGAAACAGTCATAATACAACGTCTCCACACGATAATTTTCAGAGACATTTCAATAAGCAGCACATAGTCATTCCTCAGTTCCGTTCACTCCAATGGTTCACTAAAATCAACCATACTCATTCATTCAACCGGCCAAAGTCCAGAAATGACTTTCAACACCAAGCAGGAAATTCAATCCTCATGCCTTATCGCAACCTTGTTAAGGCCAAATGCCATCCATAAGTGTCAAGTCACATGCTATGCACCCCATGTCTTATCCTAACCAGTCTCCTAAGATCTCGCTAACCATCCAAGTCCCAACTTAATCCTCCTTATTACTCTAATCCTCAACCAACTTTGGATCGAGCTGACCTTGCTCTGATACCAAATCAAGCGGGGATGTCACGCCCCCGCCCCTAGCACGAGAACGCGACTCCCAGCAAGCAAACCAAATATCTCTCGTGGTCCCAAGTTCCACACATAAGTCAAGAGACGTATAATATACAAAGCACGCGGAAGCAATAATGAAATAACTCCTCCGTACAAAATATGAAGTGGGACCATGATAGCGCAAATATTGTCGTACATGATATCCAACTATTCATAAAGATACAGAGCTACTAAATCCACTAACATGGGGGACGGGTAAGTACACAAAAGGGATCCATCATCAACGACCAACTCTTAAACAGGGTCAGGGACGCCATTAAAAAATCGACTGACAAGCTGGGAACTCCTAAGACGAGCTGCTGGAATCCTCGGTCTCATCTGCGTTCTTCGTGGACTCGTACTCCGAAAAGGTCTCAGAGCGAACCTCTATACTATACTCCATAGTCTCCTCAGCAGATGGCTTCACGAGATCCTCCTCAATTGCCTCAATCACGATAACCTCCTCCTCCGTGTCCTCTATGGTTGGGGTCCTCTCCGGTCCATTTCTCGAACCGACAACTGACCCCTCAACTTGGTCTAAGTCCCGGGCAAGGTGGCACCAACTAGGGACAACTCCCTGGGGCACCTCATTGGGCTTCAGCGGACCGGTAGACACATCCCCGACCTTCTTGAACCAGGCCTCATACCTGTGAGGCTTCTAACTAGTACTACCCTCATCTACTCAAACTACGGTACACTTTCTAACATAAATGATTCTCTGCCCATCAGGGAACTCATCAAAATAGGTGGACATCTCCTTAGGGTCACCAAAACGGATATGCCACATCTTGAAGGCCTAGGATCTGTAAAAGAAAGGGGTCCCCAACGGGGTGAGATTCATATCTCAGTAATGTGGGTCCTAACCCTAGGTTAGGCCGACTGTCCACTCAAGCAGTCATCAATATCAACATATCATGTAGATAGACATATAAGGCAATTCCAATATCAATACAATGCACAATGTCAGGCATGCAGTCATAACATCACAACACATCTAGATGATCATGCGCGAATCACCATGCCACATCATCACTTCCACCCTTCACACCTGCCTTAATCTCATGCCTACGTTTAGAACACATCAGGCTCGGCCCGCGTAAACGCATTAGACCGTCATTGACAACCCGCGTAAACGCATTAGACCGTCATTGACAACCCGCGTAAACGCATCAGGTTTCAGTAATATTCCAGGCCAGTGTCGACACGTCACATCTCCGTCCCGCGTAAACGCATCAGGACCGTGGCCATCTCAATCCCACGTCTTGTACGCATCAAGGCACCACACAACTCCAACCCCGGGCCTTAGCGCCTTAGGATAACCATCACATCACCCCTCGTCTCATACGCATTAGGGTCTCGTCTCGCATCCGTCATGCCACAATCACAAATCATACACACAAGGCCTAGTGCAACTCATGCATAAACAGTGCATCCATGGCATGCAAGATGATTCAATCAACGTGCAAACAAGATAGCCAATACAAAGCACGAATATTAGCACACATGCCATCCTCTATACCGTCCTAAGACGCACAAGGAACAATCACATAAAAACCTTTCAAGAATCACCCAAAATTTACTCGACTCGCCCAATCGAGTCCAATCTTCTTATCTTAGGTTTAGGGTTCCCTTACCTTAGCTTAATACCACAAATTCTCCTCCAAAGAGTCTCAATAATTCGGTCCAAGTAGCCCAAAATCAAATCCACCGTGCAACCTATGGAAATCCATCAAATCGTCAATTTTTCTCTTGCTCAATCACCAATATATGGATTAGAAACCTCATCAACACATTCCTCAACATCCTAGCATATCTCATTGATGAATTTGAGACTCAAAACCAATAGCCAACAGCCTCCACAGAATCGGTTTACACTAAACCGAACCGGATTATGCTCGGTTTTGTGTAAACCGAGCATATCCAGCCCTTAACCTACTTCAATTCCATCATTTAATCACTAACCTACTTGCTAACATGTCTATCTAAGGGTTTATGAGGCTCACCGAAGATTTGAGGTCAAGTCGTCATCGGAATTCCTTCAAAAGTCGTCAGTTCCTTCAAGATTGTAAACCGGCAGTTTCTGTTCAACAATCACAAGACCTTGGGGTCAAAATTTCATCAAATTGACCTCAACTTTTTACCACAGATCACTTTACAAGTCTCCTAGACCTTCACAAAATTTGGTCGCAAGACTCTAACGTATCAAGGTTCTATGAGGTCAGAATCGCTGCCTACCTCAGATTGTGTCGGTTTCCGTCGGCTTTCGGAAGAATGGTTGGCTGGAGCTCCTCGGTGGGTCAATCAATGTGCTTCCACTTCGAAGACGTCGGCAAGAGGCTGAGCTAGGAGAGTGTGGTCGACCGGAGTCCAGACAGTGGCCGGAGGGTCGTCGAAGCTGGCAAATGGCAGGAGCAGAAGTTGTCGGGCGATAGTGGTTCACGGTAGTTTGAAGGAGGAGAAGAGGAAGAAGTCTCGGTGAAGATGGGGTGTATGGTCGGCCAAGAGAGGGATTGAGGGGCTATATTCAACCTTCAAAGTCAAAGGTTGAATGGTAGTTGTGTAAAGGTGGACATGACCACCCTTTAGCTAATCCATTGACACATGTCCTAAGTGCCAATCAAGGTGATCCAATGGCCACAATCTCTCTCAATTTTTGGTGGCTCTTGGGGTGGCTGAAAGACCAAAATTCCCTCCTTCAATTGCATAAGCAAGGTTAAAGCTTTGAGGGGCAAAATAGTAATTTTACCCCCGATATTCGGAACGCCGTTTTTCCCAATTCCACAATCTTCGACATGGCGATGGCCAATCCAAACATGATGTTGGAATTCTTGATTCTTCATTTTCAATTTTCAAGATCGTTTCTGATTGTTTTCTCTATCAGACATAGTTCCAGCCTATCCCAAACTGACGGACGGCTTTTGCAGATGTTACGCATATTGACCCTGTGACTCACATCACATTTAGGGTCGTCAATTCATGGCGACTTTGATTGTCATGTAATTGTGAGGGTCTATCACTAGTTTCGATGGTCTCAATCGTCATTGCCCAATTTAGGAAAATTTTACAAATTATACATTCGTTAAGCGGCATCACCCGCGCTCCAATCGTATAACGCTAGCAAGGCATTCCTTAATCGTTCTTAGATCGGCATTTTGTGGCTTTAAATGTCCCCTCGACAATTCTTATGGTCAAAGCGCCATTTCCTATTCTAATCCCCTAGGTCCACGTACCTCGTCTCGCGTTAGCCTTTTTCTTTTGGTCAGTCTACTTGAATTGATCAGATTCGAGCGAGATATGACTAAAACATGTCACTAGATATACTTCTCATTAATGAGTCTGGAAATGACTTAGAAATCAGAATGTCACAAGTGACATCTAGTAATATGTCATGGCTACCCAGACAGTGTGAATTCTTTAAGAACGTAATGAACCTGTCAGGTTTGGCTGTAGTGTAATTCAATCCCTCCATCTTAATATATCTCAATCAAACAAAGACCATGGAATATCTATCAAGTCACCAATTTGATCATATGCACAAATTCAATCGACATGCATTTATACAAGACATAAACATTTTATTCTCAGTTACAACCTCGACTGAGGATTTCAATGCATTGTCATAATTAAATCACATTGGATATCATACCTTGCATATGACAAGGAATAGATTCCATTTTGTGCACAAGTGTGACTTCGTATGTACATGAACTATGACCATCAAATATAGAGATAGATCGACGAAGGGTCAATATGCGTTCTCGTGAATCATAGCAATCCAACACACAAGTCAACAATGTACCTCGGGTCTAAGGATTATTTACACAAGACCAAATCATGAATGATTAGACATTGACCACGCTAAAAACTTTCATGTCGCTAATCATTCAATGCGTGTCACGTTCAATGAACTTGTTTAATACAAGCACCTGTGTTCTAACTCGGGCATCGCAATACCCAATAATTTATGACTCGTCATTCCCTTAAGTATCCAATACTTAATTTTGAAGTTAAGAACACACCAATCTCAATAACATTATTGATATACATTCAATGATCCATCTATCGAGAACAGTTTAAAGATTTAGTCTAATTATGAACCCATCACACATATTCTCAACGTATCAAGAATAGGTTGATCATAATTGATCTTGTGGAATTTATTCATATATATAGGCAATTGGGCAAATGAATAAATATGTCTTTGCCATTGATTAAATAAGAAATCAGAAATACAACTGAAATCCCTAATATGTAACTATTACTTGATTGTTTTAGGCTATATCTCTAACAATCTCCCACTTGCACTAAAGATAATCGGTCGAGTATCTTAAACTCATTTTGTCAAGGTGTTTTTCAAATGAAAACTGAGGTAAGGCTTTAGTAAAGGGTTCTGCCACTTTTTCGCTAAGACAATTTTATGCAAGGCAATATCACCTCTCCTAACTATTTCTCTTATGAGATGGAAGCGACTCTCGATGTGCTTGAATTTCTTGTGAGACCTTGGTTCCTTAGCTTGAGTTATTGCCCCATTGTTGTCACAAAACAATGTAATCGACTGCTCAATGAAAGGAACTACTCCAAGTTCAGAAATGAACTTCTTCATCCAAGCTGCTTCTTTTGTCGCTTCAGAATCGGCTATTACTCTGCCTCAGTGGTGGAATCAGTAGTTGTGCTTTGCTTGGAACTCTTCCAACTAACTGCACCACCATTGAGTGTAAAGACAAACCCATATGTGGACTTATATTCATTCGAATCCATCTGAAAATCAAAATCAATAGAAGCTTCAAATTTAAACTCTCATTCTCCGTATATCAAGAATAAATCCTTAGTCCGTTGCAAGTACGTAAGGATATTCTTGATTGTTATCCAGTGTTCTTCACCTGGATTAGATTGATATCTGCTAGTAAGGCTCACAGCATGCGCAATATCAGGTCACATACATAGCATAGCATGCATTATGCTTCCAATAGCGGATGCGTAAGGTATCTCTGCCATCCGCTCTCTTTTTTCATGAATGTTGGGACACATCTCCTTAGAAAGATGGATTTCATGCCTAAAAGGCAATAATCTTATTTTGAAACATTGCATGTTAAATCATGTTAACACTTTATCTATGTATGTAGACTGTGAGAGACCAATAATGCATCTCGATCTATCTCTATAGATCTTGATACCTAACATATAGGTTGCCTCTCCTAAATCTTTCATGGAGAATTTCTGTGACAAGAATAGTTTGATCAATAATATCATCAGTATATCATTTTCAATCAAAAGTATATCATCGACATGGAGAACTAGAAACGCAATTGCACTCCCACCGAATTTATGTATACACAAAGTTCATCTGGATTTTTTATGAAGCCAAACGATTTGATTACCTCATTGAAACAGATGTTCCAACTTTTGGAGCCTTGCTTGAGCCCATAAATAGATCTCTTAAGCCTACACATCTTCTGACTTTCACCACTAGATTCACAACCCCATGATCGTTCCATATAAATGTCTTCCTCGAGGAAACCATTTATAAAAGTCATTTTGACATCCATTTGAAATATCTCACAATCAAGGTACACAACTATAGCCAACATAATTCGAACAGATTTTAGCGTGGTTACAGTTGAGAAAGTTTCATCATAATTGATCCCTTCTTTTTTATGATATCCTTTCGCAACCAACCATGTTTTGTAAGTTCCAACCCGACCATCAGCGTTCATTTTCCTCTTGAAGATCCATTTTCACCCAAGTGGTACAATACGATCAGGCAGATCAACTAGAGTCTAAACATCATTAGGACACATTGAATTTATTTCGGATCTCATGGCTTCTAGCTATTTACCAGAATTGATGTCCGACAATGCCTCCTCATAGGTGCTAGGATCACTCAGTTCATCATTATCATTCATAATGAATAGTTGCTCAATATCTTCAATCGAGTCTCTATAGCAAATAGGCAAACGAGACGTTCTCGCACTCCTCCTAAGAGTTTATGTATCAGAAGCTCCCACTGAGTCATATATTGGTGTTTGAATTTGGTTATTTGGTACTTCATTATTTTCTTCTTGGTACTTCATTATTATTTTGCATAATTCATATGTAATATACAACTCACTCAAATTTTAGATTCAAAATTGATTTAGTCCCAATTTTGCTATGTCGATTAATTTATCATATAAAATAATCAACTTTTTCGGCCACCTAAAAATCGAACAATTCACTAAATCAAATTGGCCATAGTATCGCAAAAATCATTACGAACTAAAATCAATTAAACGCACGAAAATGCTAAAGGATTGGCTCTGATACCACTGGTGAGATTCACACAATAAGTATGGGCAAAAATAAAATAAATAAACACGGCGGAAATAAATAAATGCCCATACATATATCTCCAGAGGCATAGTTCGTGCATTTCAATGGAAATTCATAATAAACAAAGAGAGTTAACGAGTTACCTCTTGAAGCGTGCTTGAATAATGAAAAAATGTTTAACTGTTCTTCAATCCAAGCCCCACAAGTATCAAGCCTCTAGTTTAGACACACCACCAATCACAACGACAAATGGAAGAATGAACACGCAGAAGTCACCACTCAATTGTGCTAGCAATTCGTGATGATGTTTTCTCTCTGCGCTCTGTATATATATATATTTTTGTCACCGCAAGAGCAAAAAAATTTTGAGAGAGAGATCAAAATTTTTCGTTCACAAATGTACACTCTTAATCCAAGGATATGATCCTTTGATTATGCATTGCACACTCATATACACGCATAATTCTAGGATCGTAATTAATTCAGCAATTTAGCCCACAAAATAACAGTAATTAATTATCGTAATTATGAAAATTAATCAATTTAGCCCTTAATGGGCGTAAATTTCCAACACGGCTATCCTTGGTCTGTCTCTAGAGCAAAGGAAGAAGATGACAGAAGCGGGGAAAGAAGATGGGAGGAAGAAAAAAGAAGAAAAATGTTTTATTAAAATATTATGTTGCCGGCCGACCGGCATCCATGTCAGCGTTGACCAACCTAAATTCGCCGAATGGACTGAGTTGGCACAATTACAAAAGGTTTAGGACTGATCGACCAAAAAAATGAATTTAAGACTGAGTTAGTACAATTGCAATAGGTTTAACACTTTTTTTTTTTGTAATCTTCGTCTTATCCTTAGCATGCTTGACTAGGTGAGGAGCAAACCTAGACAGTTCCGAGAACTTAGCTTCATATTCCTACAATGCTTTAATTCCACAAACTCTGTCACCTTTTTGTCTCTAGCACAGCTCGAGAAATATTTCTCATAGAAAACAGTGACGAAGGTTTCCCAAACAATCTCTGCTCCTTCAGGGAACACCATATTCTTCGTCACCTGTCACCAGTGCATAACACTCATGTCCATCTGATATTCCGCCAGAATCATCTTATATGCATTGGTATAATTCAACAGCCTAAATATCTTTTCCATTTCCTTGATCTATCACTCCACCTCCTCAGGCCTTCCAGTTCCAGTGAACTTGGAGGGTTTTAACTTCAGAAATTGTTCCACTAGCCCTTAGGTACAACGTTCACCCCCACCAACATTGACTGCAGCTTGTTGTTGCGCCTGCTAAGCTATCAATTCTTCCATTTGAGTCAATGCCTCCAAAATTTCGTCTACCCTCGGGTCATTAGAAACAGCTCCTGCATGTGGCGCTTCTGCTCCACTCATCCTTGCATTCTACACACTAAACATGGCCACAGTTTCGGAACCACTGGTTCCTGTTCATGGTTAACACTGAATCGGTGGTTCTGGTTCGTGACTAATACTGAATCGGATCCGGCCCTTAAAGGGGGAGTCCCGATTCCGATTCTAGATCGGTTCAAGGGTCGGTTCCAGTTTGATTTTTAAATTTAAATAATAAATTTAAAATAATAAATTATTAATTACAAATTATAATTAAATTGTAATTTAGGGGGAACCAGCCCCGGTTTGGACACGCTTGTACCCAAAAAAAAAACTTTATTTACCAAAATAAACTTCATCCGAGCCATTGAGCCAAGAGAAGTGACTAATTTTAACTCAGTCGCTGAGCATCTTAAAAAAGCATCTCACTCATAATTCCTACTAAACAATTGATGTGGAATTCCTTGCTTAAGCCTTTGGCCCTCATCCTCACTCCTTAAAAGATATTCTTGCATATCTCTCTTCTTACAAAAAATATAGGACTCATCTCTCATCTTCTTGTGGTTCATGACCAGCATAAAAATCCCACATTGGCCAATAAGTAGAGGAAAAGAGGGGCAGTATCCTATAATATGGTGGCTCAGTCATAATTTTAATGAAGTAAAAAAAATCAGTATTTTTTTGAAGGCCAATTGGCCGATTCCGACATTGGTTGAACCTTAACCGGCCTATGAGGGCCAAGTTGGTTTCGGTTCGAAACCGGAGGGCCTAGTTAACGGGCCGGTTCCAGGTCCAAACCGGCCAGTGGCCATTTCTACTGCACACAACTATTCCTCAATAAGTAACAAGTTCAACTTGTCACTAATACCAAATAAGTAAAGCAGTCGTTACTAAAACCTTGTTTAGTAGCTATAGCAATCACGTACATGGTTACCTTAGACTCCAAAATTTTATCGTACCTTATTACTCTAGCAAAACCTATGCTCTGATACCAACTACAATTATTAGAGCTTGTGGCATCCCTATCTCGCTAAGCTTATTAGTGAGTAACATTTAATAATCATTTAAGAATAACCACACAATTGAATAATCAGAACGCCGATAAAGGTCCAGTCGAGTTTAGCTGTATGTCAGGGAGATACAACGTGTGTGCCTCAAAAAGTGCATGTTGCCACCCACCAGCGCATAAAAAAATAACAGTCAGACACAACTACCTCTAAAAACTCCCCATCTATACGTCAGTCGATCTACAAGTCAACATGTCAGCTTGGCTGTATACATCACCAATCCACTAGGGTCCCCATGGTGCAACGTTGTTGAATGGCAGTGGCCCCATGAACCCGAGACCGTCCTCCAGTTGGCCATAAATTGCGATAAAACCTTGGAGAAATTCTCTCAAATCAAGCCCGCTATGGATCCAAAGGGTGACGATAACCCAAACAAACTCTAATTCGGGTAGCCCCCAGATAGTAAAGGGCGCCAAGCTCTAATGCATGCGAAGCGGCACTCCATACGATATAGTAGGTAGACTTGCCATCACTTACCTAAAAATAATAATAACAGCGGAAGTGAGAAACTCAGCAAGTCGATTATAAATCACCGACTAATCCATCCAATAGATCGCAAGCATCATTAACCCAAGAAAGCATGAGGATATGAAGCTATTCAAATATACGATCTACCTAGAACACGTACAAGACAACCCTATGGCTTCGAAATGAAATGATGAAATAACTAGGTTGTTGGCCTAGTTGTAAAGAGAAAAGTGAAAAGACAAGAGCATGAAGAACTTTCTCAATTTATCAACCATGTGAAAGATGAGATAACATAAAGTTTAAAAATATACATATGCAAAAACATTCATTCATTTCATCCAACGAAGAACATTACAAATAGATCATTGGGGTGGAAATATAAAACTGAACTGAGCCCTAATGAGCATCACAAACGAGTTCAACTAACTCTCCATACTATTAATGTTCTGTCTATACCCAGCACTCCAAGAATCGAGATTCACAAGCTTAAAAAGGAGAAGATTACATTTCTCCTTAAGCTCGACTACCCTGGTCTCGTGATATTCGGCGACGAGTTCCAAGTCTTGGACCTGTCCTCTCCCACGGGCTATGTCTATGGTCAGATTATCAAGCCTTTCTTCCATCCATGTACATTGGAATCTCAGCATGATGTTACCCTGATCGTGCTCAAAGACAGTCCGAGATAGGGCTAAACATCCCACCAAATTCCCCCCCCCCCTCACGAACCAGTAACGAGACCTGCTTGTTGGCATAATCAATGGCCTTCTTGTGATTGTTGGCCATGAAGTAGGCCAACACTAAACAGTCAAACCGATCCTGATAGCGAGCTCGTACGATGCAAGCCAAGGTGACTTCCCGATGAGCGATATGGTAAACCTCTAGGAAGTTTCTGAAAAGGGTTGGGAAAATCTTGTACTCTTTCTCTAACTTAGTGCCCTCGATAGAGGTGATGTCCATGTCCGCAAGTAGAACATGGATTTCAACTTCAGTTTGATCGGCTATGTAAGCATAGCCTTGACCCAGGAGATTATAAAGTTTCTCTCATTTGGCTAAAATTTTGGCCGAGAAGATGTACACAGGAAGGATGTCATTTTCGTTGGAACAGCGGAGAAGAAAAATGGATGTAGAAGAGTGATTAGGAGATTGAAGCCAATAGTGCAAAAGCATTAGTCTTCTCTGCATTAAGTCCTGATTTTATAGCAGCTCAAAGATGAGGAAAAGTCATAGTGATAATTCATGTAGAGCCAAGTTAATTGGGTAAAACTACGGCGTTTTAGATCCACCTCTAATCCGTGATCTTAGGCTTGATAAATTCGAAAAGTTTCGAAAGGATTTGTTGGCCCCACCATGTTGAAAAACTGAGTGGGAGCCAAGCATATTTATCAAAAAAGTTGCAAAAGGATTTGGTGGTCCCACCACGTTGAAAAATGAGTGAGAAACAAGGAAGGTTCCACAACATTGAAAAAATAGAAAGGAAAAGACAGAGTAAGAAATACAAAATCTTGAAAGAGGCGTCCGCTTGTTATTTTTCATCCATGTTCAAAGGAAGATTTCTAAGCGCATTCGACCACCGGAAAAAGAAAATCAGAGAGCGAGCACAAAGGGTTGGGTAGAGAACCCTGAGTGAACGAAAATCAGTCAGAGATACTTTGATCTAACATATTTAAAGGCTACTATCACTTACTCAAAGTGTGACATTCCAAATTTCCGACTCCTCAAGACTTGAGATATGAAATGGAATCTCAAAATTGAAAAATGAAAAATAAAGATTTCAACGTTTTAATCGAGTTAGACGTCGTCTCATCGAAGGTACATTGAATTGAAAAAACAACGTTTCGGACTGCGAGAGCAAAATTATCATTTTGCCCCTCAAGGATTGACCTTATATTAGCAAATAAAGAAGGGCAATTTGGTCATTTTCAAGACACCATGGCTACCGAAAATGTGAGGGAATATTGGTCAATGAAAGTCAATGTGAGCCAAGACATTATTTAGATGAAGACAAGTGGCATAGTGGAGATGGAGACAAGTGGTATTACGTGATTGGTTAGCATTTAATGCAAGCTTTTAACCTACTATTCAAAGGATGTTGACCAAGTGGATTAAGTTATATCACTTTCTCTCTCCCTCCTTCACTCAATTCAGCACACACACTCTCTCTCTCTCCACCCTTATTTTTCAATTTCTTCATCTTGGCTGAGAGCTCCCAGCCGACCAATCTCAACCCATCCCACTGTTCCGGTCATATCTCCTTCGTCTGGTACTGAATTGAGATAAAACCATCGCCAAATGAAAGCTTATTGCCTTATATTTCCATAGACATATTATAAGCTCAATTTGGCCTAGTAAATCTTCCCATAGCTTGATTGGAGTGGACAAAAGTCCAAACGGGGCAAATTCTGACCAAGCTGGAAGAAGGTTTTCGTTTGGCCACTTCAAGACTTCAAATTGCTTCCCATTTTTGGTGAGGACTTCTTAACTCATAGTACTTGTGTTGTCTGAGCTAAAATTGTGAGTTTGATTGGGTTTAGATGGGTTTCCATGATTGATTTTTTAGGGTTTCTATGGAGCAGAATTTGCCACTAATGGACCGAGTAGAACCAAGGCCGTTTGCAGCACTTCGAGGCTTCGACTTACTCCAAAACTTTTGGTAAGACTCCTATAGATGTAGTAGGACATGTTAGCAAGTTGATTTCGTGGTAAATCAATGTTTGGAGTTGAATTATGAACTGATTAAGGAGGTAGAGGACAGAACCGAATTCTGCCCTGTTTCGATTTGGATGAACCGAGCCCTTTGAGGGTTGTAGGAGGTGTTGCCTTGCTTTAAATTCATCGTTAAAATATACTAGATTGTTAATTGAGATGTTAATGAGGTGTATACTCCGTGAATTGGTATTGGAGTAGAAAAATTGATCGTCTAATGAACTTTTGATTAGGTTGCACGGCTATCCGTTTTGGGATCAAAGGAACCGAATCTTTGGAGGAGTCTTGGATGAAATTTTATGGATTAAATTGAAAGGTAAGTTACTCCTAAACCTTTGCTAGGAAGTTAGGACACTACTGGATGCGTTTGAATGATATATTGATGAATTTTGGGAGTCTGGTGCATTGATTGTTCATGATCGACTAAGATAATGGAGGTGTGAGTCGTATGTACTCCTGATGATGAGAAATTATAATTCTCATGGCTAAATTGTTGTTGTATGCATTCGATTGACATAGATGTTGGTATGGCTATGTGATATTTGGCCTTGAATAGCGACTATTGAGAAATATGAATGAGTTGACAAGAGAACAAACCGTTAGATTGATTGTCTTGCTGTGTACTTGATATCACCTTGTGGGCGTTTGGCCTTGGCGTCTCGCATGTTAATGATTCATTACTTGGCTGATAAAAATTATACTCGATTATGAAGTTCCTTAAGAGGAGAGTTTGATTTGTGAGCCTAAGAGCTTGTGGCACCTTAATGCGTTGAGACGCGAAGTTATGATGGCTAGTATCCTGATGTGTTGAGACGCGGGGTTGTGGTGGCTAATGTCCTAATGCGTTGAGACGCGAGACGAAATTGATTATGTGTCGACACAAGCCGGGAATGGCATTGAAAACATGATGCGTTTAACACAGGTTTGTCAATTTGATGGTCTGAGGCGTATTGACGCGGACCGAGCCTGAGGCGTATTAACGCGGGCATAGCTATTGAAAAGAGAATTGATATTCTGATGCGTCAGAATGTGGGATAGTCTTGATACGTGTCCACACAAGTATCGAAATGACCTTTGGAACCTGATGCATCAGAACGCGGGTTGCCAATCGAGATCTTGATTAGCCTGATGCGTATTAACACGGGCTTGACCATTAGAATTAAATTGGTGATTAGCCTGATACGTATTAACGCGGGCTTAACCATTGGAATTAAATTTGTGATTAGCCTGATACGTATTGACGTGGGTTTGGCCATTAGAATTGAAAGTTGTGATGAAATTGAGGACACACCTTTGCTTATGAACTTAAGGTTGCGCTAGTATGAAGCTTAGTTATGATGATATGATTGTCCTTGAATCGTGATTGCATTATGCCAGACGTATCGAGGTGCTTTGATGTTTTATCGTCATGTGTTGTTTTATCAATGAATCCTTATCTATTGTTTTATTGCATAATCTAGGAGGACTAATGGCCTGGTCTAGGTTTAGGTTGAACTTACTGAGATTTATATCTCATCCCATCGTGGGATTAACTTTTTCAGGTCATAGGCGATGGAAATCTGAGCTTGCCAATGATCGATATTTGAATAAGTAATTATAGGAAATGGATTTACACTTTTGTGACTTTAGAGATTTCATGTTACCTCGAAATAAGAGTTGTATCCTCTGAACCTGTAGTTGATATTTATAAGAAGACGTACCTAATGTCCTGAATCATCTTAAGATTGAATTGAATAGAGAAGTTTCATCACTTATGTATGTTTGTATCATTTAGAAGTTATAAATTGTTGACCGACGGATCCTGGGTACCACCGAGACAAGACGGCCTTGGTGGGATTTTGCGTGCCTGACAAGTTCGGGGTGTGACACAAAGCAACCAACCTAAACATCTCCAAGAACAAAATGTTGAGAGACATTAAAGATTTTGGGACCAAATCCAGTGCTAAAACCATGAAATCCGGCCCTTACAACGATGAAGGTTAAGATCTCAACGTCTCTGAGAACGAAATGCTGAGAGACATTGAAGATTTCAGGACCAAATCCGATGTCGAAACCATGAAACTTGGCCCTTCCAGCGTTGAAGTTCAAGATCTCAACAACAATAGCAGCAACAGTATCAGCGATGGTCAACGCCAGAAAAGAAAACATCGCCACAAGTAGAGTCAAATCCAAGAGCTCGAAGATTTCTTCAATGAGTGCCAAGTCCCGAACATGAAACAAAGAAATGAACTGGGCCAGAAGCTAGGATTGGAATCTTTAAAAGTCAAGTTTTGATTTCAAAACAAGTCAGCCCAATTGAGAGCTCAACATAAACACCATGAACTTGCGATTCTAAAGTAGGAAAATGAAAAGCTCTGAGCAGATAACACGAGTTATAAGACGGCTCTTAGCACTGTCGCTTGCCTTAATTGTGGTAGCCCTATCGCCCTCGGTGAATTGTCCCCTAATGAGTCGAGTCTAAGGATTGAAAATGCTCATTTTCCGCGTCACTCTCCAGAGCAACTTCTGGCACGATCGGATCCTGTTGGAGAAGTGCCCGAGAAAGTTTATTTTGCTAGGTCGGTATCGATGCCTTCCCAGGAATGGGACACGATTGAATGGAGTTTTCTTGATGATGAGTTCGATGCTGATGGGACTCCGAAGCTATAATCCACAGGTAGTGATTATAGGGCCCACCAAATCAAGATAAAAAGAAGAAGAAGAAAAACTGAGCGGGAGACAAGGATCATTGCGAAAAGATCCAGAATACGTGAAATCCGAGGAGAGGAGGAGCCTGTCCTCGTTCTTAGATAAAGCGGGAACCTATTTGCAGGATTGACCGATCAGAAAGAAGAAAAAAGGGGGTTCTGCCATTAAACTCCTCACCGATACACTTAGCAATCTCTAGAACCCCTTACGAGAAGGCATCACCGATCCTACGATCTTAGCTAGCAAATCCAAGAACTTCCCCCGGTGAGTACACCACTGTGTCTATTGCCTTAACCATTGCTAATCGCTCAAGCCAAGTCCCATCCTTTGATAATACCGCACACCATTATTGATATAGAATAACTGGTATGTGATTATCTCATCAAATTAGATCGACGATAATTTTAAATCTTGAGTCAAACGATCTCGGATCGCGCTCAAACTAATCGGTTGAAGCGAAATGATCGTCTAATTCAAAGCCATCGCTTTACTGTGAGATACGGTGAATTTTGGCATTCCGAAGTCATTTAGAACACTTTTCAGACTATTTTCTAATTTATGAAATTTTAAATATTCTCCTTATCTGTAATATTTGATTTGAATTTTATTAGGATAAGTTAGATACGATTTATATTATGTTATCTTTAGTTATTTTGATGTCTAAAGGAGTCTTATCTCTATATATATGACGTCCAACTTTGTAGTCGATATTATCATCTAATCAAATTCGAGTATTCTTTGAAATTGTTTTTCAAGTTCGCTTCTCTCTGCGTCAATTATCCAACTTCTGTTCGATATAGCCGCTCTTGGCCTATAGATGTGTTGAGGATTGGTAAAAAATATATGTGTTCGGCCCAGGCGAAAACTGATGAGTCTTCTATCCTGATGGTCTGCGAGCCATGGCCATCGACGACAACCCGGTTTCCCTATTGATCCTTGTTGTGACGCTGAGAAGATGCTTGTATGAGGTTACAGCTCAAACAAAAGCAACGAAAGTCTTAGAAGTGCTAAGACAAAAAAAAAATTCGTTTTTTTAGGTCACGACAATCAATCATGACCGAATTTTAAAACTAACGGCAAAATTGAATTCATTAATATGTGTAACAATCGATGCACCTTTGCCCATTTTAAGTGAATTAAAGTAGTTATAGAGGGCTTCTCTTACATGTTCAATAGGGGTTTGTTAAAAACTACAATGATTATTTCTTTGACAATGTTAGACGCGATATGACGAATGAACCAACATCAGTTGAATAACTTCCTGCACTTGTCCATCCAACAAAGCTCAATCAGATTACTCTGACTTATTCCCAAAAAGGGATAAGTGTATATTGTTTTCACAAATAATCATTAACATACATACTCCAAAAATCGAAAATCCTCCCCATTAAATTTTTCGATATTCACTTCTCCTTCTTTTGTTGCCATTAATTTGCTTCAAATTAATGAGCTTCCTGCGATTGCAATTGTTGCGGAAAACAAAATGATGAACATAAAAACGAACTAAACAAGATAATAAATCCAACACCTAAAATTTACGTTCCATTGGAAAACGGCACATGATTCCACTGTAAATCAAGTGATACAATACAGATTACAAAAATATTTTAGCTATTCAAATGGTTACACCTAATAACTCATACATTATTCATTCATCACAATTTCTTGTGAAACAGTTCTCAATTTTACCAAGAAATTCACAAATCTTCCACAAGACTATTAACTTGAACACCTAAAACAGATTTCTATTTTGGGCATACCGCTTACGCATATGTATGCAGATATGATGGATTGACAAAAAGTTGTGATTTGAAGATGGTCTATTTGCTTGTGTCCTTTAAAAAGCAAAATTTGACTTTCTATTTGCCCTTCAAAATTTAAAATGTAGTTCAAATTTGATAAATTATGAAAAGCGATTATATGGTATTTTATGTATCAACATTTATATGCCAATCATCATACTTTTAGTTATTTTGAGTTTAAAAAAAAATTATTGTGCATCCGTCGTAACGAAAATTAAAAAATAAAAGTCAATTCAAACATGTTTTGCTCACCGTCAGTCTCTCATTTAGCTTTTAGTTTCCCGACTTACAGCCAAAATTCCAGTAATGAAAAAGTGATGAGCATATTTGTCAATGTAGATAATAAATTAAGGACAAAATCACCTTGGGACGAGGACACTAAAACGTCATAACTTTTGTATACTATTCAATTGAGTGGTGTAACTTTTTTCTTTTTCATCGCTTGAGTGCATTAATTTGTAAATAAATAAATAAACTTTCAATTGATCATTTGAATACCTCAATTTTTTAAAACGTTCACCTAAGTGCCAAAATTCGACGTGGCATGACACTTTTAGCGAACTTTTTTAGAATGTTGTAATACTCAATTGATCGATTGAAAAGTTATACAACTCTCAATTGATACGAAAAAAATTATGACACTCAAGTAAGCGTTGTGCATAAATTATGACGATCAAGTGATCGATTAACAAATCATAACTTAAGTGAACGATGTGAGAAAGTTATGACACGTATGTTGTCCCTTTTTCTGAAAATCTCTTTGAATACGGTCATTCTGATATGATCCTTTTATCATGCCGTTATCATACAGTGTAAACGTAGGCATAAATTTTACCCAAAAAAAATGACGCCTAATATTTAGTTGTTCGGAATTATTCATGGTAATTTAAATTCGAATAAGCTCAGGTTTGTAGTTTTAACTACTTTATAAGACCAAAGTTCAAAAATAACAAAGTCAAATAATACTCTGTAAAGTCGTTGATGTACGCATGAAACTCAAAAACCAAGTGGCCTCGACTGGTTACCCTTGGCGAAAGACTTGATACAATGACTCGGCCTCAAGCCTCTAGAGGAGTAACTTAAGATGTGATTTTAGCTTAATCCCGCATCTCATCGTCCTGAAAGCTAGCTAGAGTTGCACACTATCTAAGCCCTTTTACTCCCAACCATCATTCTATTCTATACCCTCGTCAAGTTAGCTAGGGGTCTAATTCGTCTCTAAATTGCATATCTAACGAAGCGAGCCCTGCTCTAATATCATTTCTAAACAATCAGATTCGTCCACATAACCAAACCTCAAAAATAAAAAGGTACTCAAAGAGATGACGTTTACCGAATACTCATGAATCAAATTGAAAGATGTCTCTCGTTTGATGTGATACATGGAGCGTTACTGATAGCATCAATGTAGCGTCACTCGCCAGAAGCGCCCGGTTCCTCCTATCCGCTCCATGCATTTCTAGACCAAGTCGACTCGGATGCTGATAAGAATATCAATGTTTTTATGTGGGGAATGCACCAAACTCAAAAATCATATGGGAGAGACCTGCGAAGGGAAGATACTTATTTGGATACGGTTTCATGGGAACAAATCCATCACAACCATCGATTTTGTAGATGCTCTCGCAGGTCTCCTGGATTCTCTATCCAGAGTAAATTTTCCTTATGAAGTGATTCATAAATAAGAAATGATTATATAATAGTCCTTAATCTTTCAAAAGAATAATCGCCTGTTTTTGGTCACATAAAATAAGTAATAAATTAATAAAAAATCAATGCGATGTTCATTTATTTAAAAATTTATGGCTCACGATATATTGTTATTCTCAAAATCCATTTTATAAATAAGCCTCGACTTGAATTGTGTCGTTTCGTTTCGTTTTATCGTCATTAATTTTGTAGCTGACGATTCTAATTCCATCTTTGTATAAAGCCAGTTATTTAAAAAAAAAAAACTTGAATCCACGAATTATTTTTGCATGGCTGCCAGATGTGGCGAGGGCATGTAAACTCTCTGGAAACGTCAATGGGAAGAGCTGCAAGTGCAAACTGAAAAGTCAAAGTGTGGAGTGCATTTTAAGCGGAGAGAATGCGGCGAGTTTAAGTTCCGAAGCCATCGAACGGAGTGGGGCATCGCCGCTTGATTTCAGCGGTTCAATTAACACCGTCCGATCGAATTTCCTCTCCCAATCCCATGATCAAAGAAACGCATGCCGATGCCGGGAAACGTTCTCAATTGGAGCTGTCACGTGCCATCTCGGGATCATCAGATTTTTCGCCCTTTTTTTTTTATCAAGGGAAAATATTTTACGTTTATTTTATGTTGATACCAGCGTCGGCGCAGGACAGAGGTTTTGTCAAAAAAAAAGAAAAAGAAAAAAAAAGAGTACCCACAAATATCTTAACATCTTCCATCCGAAATATTTCGATTTTCAAAGTATTGCTTACACATGATTGTAGAAAAATTGGTGCATCAGAAAATATCAAAATTTCCTTTTTTATCATTTAAAAGATAAGGCGATTGCTTCTTTTATTTCTCAAAACATTGATGATTTGAAGAATCTCTTTTAAAAAATGATCGCATATATCGTTTATCAAAATGAACGAACAAAAGATATTTTCACTTTCCACGAAACCACGTAGATATATAGATTGTTGTTGATAGTGAAAACATTTCTCGTTAACCAATTATATCAAGCGGTCATTTTTGGGATAATAGTTTTCAAATCATTTATTTTTCTTTTCAAATCAAACGGAACCATAATAAAAGAATTTTTGGTGATACATATAATTAATATTCTGTAATTCATATCTCCTCCAAACAAGTAGTCTCGGAGGCAATCCGAGGGTTTTTGTTGGTTTGGATTATGGAAAGCGATCTTCCATACATCCAGTGTATGACTGACATGTCGTCACTACTAATTAATTGGGTTGACCATATGATCTAAATATATACTTGATCTAATTAACTTAATTTAATTTTTTCAGTGCAGCCAATAGAGGAGGCGAACGTCGTTGTCGTTGCCACTGACGAGGTCAACAATGATGATAGTCACCCTTGTTGTACTCCTGCGAGATAGCGACAGAGATGCTTCGAAAATTAGAATGCCGACTAGAGTAATGCAAATATTGGTGAGAAAATTCAACAAAAAAAAGGGACTGCATCTCCTTTTTAACAGGCTCGCTAGTAGGATAACTTCTTCCATTATAAGAAATATTTATATTCATTTCAGGAGTTGAAGATCCTATCTTCCCGTACTAAGAAGAAGGATAAAATGGGTTTTACTTTGCATTGGTTCTAATTTACTTTTTGAAAATAAAGAGCTGCTTCTCATTTGGTTGATTAGCAAAAACATTTAAATTTATTACATGTAGTAAAGTTGGTGTTGAGAGATCTTTTTCTTTTGCGCACGCCGTGCGGCACTTCACTTTACCTATGTGATTTCCATGCAAAAGTTTAGTGCCATTGTCATAGATTTGTTGAATGGTTCATATTTGACCAATAAATACAGGTCTATTGATTTTTTATCCTTGAAATTTTATCTTTTATTAAATTCAAATTTAGAAGAACATAACCAATAAAGAAAAAAGTATCTCGAATGTACTCTTTAATATCTCTTTCGACTTTTTTCTCCCACAGATTTAAATTTGAAACAAACACAATACGCTGGAATATATGATAATTATCCTCTCAAAACATTTTTCGACTTTTATCTTTCAGTAATTCCAAAATTGAACAACAAGAGTGATCAAATATAAACATGTTAACATGTATAATTTATCCAGTTAATTAAGAGTTAAGTTATGAAGAGACGCATATCTCATAAAATGTACCATATATCTTATTGCACAATATGAATAAGAACATAATTTATCTATTTATTATATTTTAAAAATAACTTCCTTTAGGATTTTTTACTTGTATTCACTAAGTATAAATGTTTCAGTGACGTTATTTTATTTGATATGAAAAAGAAAATTTTAACTCATTTGAAACATGCATATTGATATTTGATTCAATTTTATGTCCTTCTGAAATCCACTTACTTTAAGTAAATCCTACATTTAAACAAATGGATTTAGTGAATCAAAATGAACATGATTTGTCTAAAATCCACATAGTTTGAAATTGATTAAAAATTTTAAGAGAGAAGTTAATGTTTTAATATTTTATTTCATTTTTCAGCAAATAATAGTACATTTCCTATAAATTAGATAAAAAAAATAGTACATTTCCTATAATGTTTTAATAAAAGATAAAGATAGATGATGTCGAGTTTTAACTCAGCCACTGAAAAAATTGAATGAAAATGAAAAAAGCATAATTGAATTTTTGAAGAAGCTAACTTTTGATCATACATACAGGAGTTAAGAGACTCATAGAGTCATAATAACAATATGGGAAGCTAGGACAAACTTGTTCGCTGTCGTTTGAGCTTCGAAAGTCCATCGTCTTCATGGATTTCAAGCCACTTTTTCGACATTACTTCAGTCCTCTGATTTGTTTTCCAAATTCCTTTGCTGCTCATGGTCATTTTTTGGATTATTTCGCAACACCTAGAGCTGTCGAAGCACTGATTTGCTCTTTTCGAGGTTTCGAACAGCTTTCATCATTATTTTCAATAGTACAGCAAGGGAATTTTTCCTCCGAAACGGCAACTGCGAACCGTGTTGGCGAGTTTTACTTGTGCCCAAGCTTCGTTTTTCCACCGCGTCATCAGCTCGCATCTTCCTCGCTGCTAAGACGAGAGACAAACGGATCCGGATGGTCGTAAACCAGCTGCGATTCTCAGAAACCAAACACTCGAAGGGCGACAGAACGAGATCGGCCAGAAAAGGTGGGGAGGGCCGACGGGCGTTGTTAAAACTTGTTACCTTTCCCTAAAAGATGGGTCATGCCAGGGGCATGATAAGGGACGATGATGAGCCTTGCCCACCATTTGCTGCTGCATGGGGGCTGAAGGTCGAGTACGCATGAGCAAAAGCGTCACGCGATCCCACTTTAGTATTTCGATTGAGGGAGATCAACTCCCACTCCCGGTGGAGACCCTACCCACCATTGCCTTCTCGTACCATTAGCTGATATGTGAGCGGGTCGGCTACCCGAATCTTAACTCTCGTGTCGCTCGATTGGAGAAGTTGGTGAAGTATTTTTTTGGTACAAGATCTGTCCATCTATCTAAAGGTGGTTTTCTCTTCATAAAAAGCATATTGAAGCTCCGGTTGGACATTTTAGGGCCCAGCTACCCTAAAAACCTCAAATTCAATCTCAATTATATCCTAAACTTTTTTTATCCCATAAAATCCCTCAACTTTAGGTCATGTCCCAAATCTACCCTTTTTTTTTATTCTATGAAATAGTCACAACTTTAGGTCTTGTCCCAATTTTACCGTTTAGTCCCAATTTTACCATGACATTTTCACAGTGTCATAAGAAAGCACAAATTTTTTCTTGAGTCACAAATCTTTCCCCATTAGCACTCTGTCCAAAATGTCTTGTTAACAACCAATAAGTGGAAAACCCACAAACACGAGCTATTCAAGCGGCACGAGCACGAGTTCTCTAACAACGTGAGGTGGAACATTCCTAATCACGACAGATCGAAAACTGAGCACAAAATTACTAAGAGTGATTATGATGGTTAACAGAGGCAGATTTGAGACTCAAGTAAAAGTTGGTAATATTTTATGAGACAAAAAAAATTAGAGTGAAGTTGAAAATGGACCTAAGTTGAGTTTTTATTTATTTATTTATGAAAAAGAAAAAGTTTAAGGTAGAATTGGCGTTAGACCTAAAATTAAGGGTTTTTCATGAGATAAAAAAAAGTTTAGAATAGAATTGAAACTGCACCAAATGTTGGAGGTTTTTTATGAGACTAAACGTAGAGCTGGGACAAGAGTTAAAGTTGGAACTTTACGAGAGTATTAGGCCAATTTACGTATAGGGCAAGCTTCTTTCTTGTAATCATTAGAATGAGTGAATGGAATTTGTGATCAGCCAAGCATTTGCGTTCGAAAACACTACGCTCGAAACGTGTTCATTTTCGAGCTTTTAAGTCTATTTTGTTTAGGCAAATATTTATCGAAACAATTTCATAACATCTCATTTATTTCACTCAAAGAATTATCTCTAGGGTTGTTAGAGTGATTTTCTTTAGCACAGGAGTGTGTTGCTCCAACAATTTTGACAAAGTTTTTTCTTTGGGTAAGTACAATTTTGACAAAGTTGAGGCATGTAGAAATTAAGAAAAATTTCCAAAAAGTGAACATATTGTGTTTGTACCAATTCAGTCCTAAAACTTTCAATTCAATCAAACCTTTTGACAATTTGTAAATTTAATCCTAAGCTTTTAATGATTTATCGATTTTATTTTTTGGCTAATTTTAATTAAAAAATCATTGACTTGGCAAGTTAGTCAGCGCCGATCATTCCGCATGGCATGATCGACGCTAATATTTTAATTTTTGAAATTTTCTATAGTTATTTTTTCTTCTTTTATTTTTCTTTCCTTTCTTTTTCTAACTCTGGGTTTGTGAGATCATCGGGCTACTTGCTTGGTATGGGCGAGGGCATCGTGGCCCTCACCGACAACCTCGTCAGCCTATGGTTAGACAAAAAAAATAATTTAAAATTCAGATTATTTTTAGATATAAAAAATTTCATGTCACCCTTGTCATATTACGTAAGATAGCTGAAGCTAACTAGAACTCTAGTCAGAGATTTCCGACTGGAAGGACTAAATTGAAAAAATATTAAAAAATTTAGGACCAAACTATCAAATCATAAAACGTTTTAGAACTGAATTTACATGGTAATTTATGTTGGACCTTGTCTGCCAAAAAGGGGTAAGTTTAAATCCAGTCCTCTAACTGGAGCAGTTTTTACAAGGGGATCCTCAGACGTTTCTGGGGGCAAATTAGGTCCAACAATTTGATTATAATCTATGTCATTTTCTCAAGTGTCAAATTAATTATGGTAATGATGTTGTTTGATGTGCTTATTTTAAAATTATAACACGAAAGGGAAGGAAAATATGCCTTTTTTTCTTCTTCTTCTTTTCTCAATTGTGGACTAAGTTTAATCATTTTTAAATAACTTTCCCCCTTTATTTTGTAATATTAGATTTGGCACATAAAAATATAATTAGTGGGGCTATTTTTTTATTTAAAAAAAGGATTTGCTTGAAAAGATCAAGTTTTTTTCTTGGTCGGATGAAAAGATGAAATTATAAGACTTGCGTAGCTGGTGGTTGTCGTTCTAGTCCCCTCTAGGAATAGTCGAGATGCGCACAAGCTGACCCGAACACCTCGGTTATAAAAGAAAAATTATAAGACTTGATTTGAGCCAAAAGAAATTTGAGAACCCACTCACAAAGCTATACCGGTTAAAAGACAAAATATGGATTTATCCCTTTAATAGAGTATATATATGCAGGTTTTTTTTTTAATGTTGATTAAGGTTTCATTTGTATCGTGAAACAAATAATTTCGAAGCTATTTTTCTAAAAATCATCATTTGTATTGTTTAAATAATTAGTCAATAAATTTTTTTATCACTATCGACAACTATCTATGTTTAAAGATTTTCATGAATGATACAAATATTTCTAAATCGTTTTTATAGATAATATTTTTCAAATCATTATTTTTTCGCAAAATAAACCGAGCTTAAGAAAAAATATGAACGCAAATGTAGGTTGTCGCGACTGTGCAATCTAAGTCCTAGCAAAGATTGCTCGGTTGCAACTCTAAGATTACTTAGAGCCTGTTTGGTTCAGCTTTGTGGAAATGTCTTTGGAAAAATACAAAAACCTTTGAGCTAAAATGGTTTTCCCTAATACAAGGATTGTTTGGTAAAGTGTGTGTATATATTTTTAAAAACATTGAGATATAACTTTGGTTAAAACAGTGCTTGGAAAACTCACACTTGCATCTATTTTGCTTTTATTTAAAAAAAAAACTCAAAAACAGACTAGGGATCAGTAGCCAAAGAGATTCTGCGAGGCCTTTGGGCGGCCGATGAGACTACAATATATGTGGATCTAATAATTCGTGAAATGATGGATGAAGTAGCTCTCTTTTTTATTTAGAAATGCAATTGCATTTTCTCATTGTTGTCCAAAAAAAATTGCCAAACACCATTTGTATTTGGCCAAAAGATTTTGAGGCCCAAAATCTCTTGCAAAATACTTAATTAAATACGGCCTAAGTAACCACAGTGAAAAATAACTCAAAATGTGTGTGTATGCATCTTCCTCAAGAATAAAATATAATTATAAAGTATTTCTTCCAGCTTTAATAAAAAAATTTATTCTGAAGAACCATAATGAGAAAATCATATCAGTAGTTTGTTTATCGTTTATTTTAAAGAGGGAAAAACTAAAGCATAAGTAAACGGAGGAAGTTACTATCAAAATACTATATCAAAAGCTTGTAACCATCTAAACATGCTTTTAATTTTGGACACTCCCAAGTCCCACCGAAGAGGTGAAATATAGTTGGAGTTCATTACACTGCTGGAAGAAATATTAGCAGACCCATTTTTATTACACGAAGAACAATATTCAACACTTGATAATATTAGCAACAACCACAATTAGTTTTGACATAGAAGGTTCTACTAAGTCAAAAATATTTTGATTAGATAAGTAATGATGAGGTCACTTGATACATTCAATAGGAAATACATCCAAATAGGAAATGGGATCTTGTCTATTACATCGCTTAAAGCCTAAAACCTGCCAATAATAATGTTCACAATTTCATATTTGGCAACGAAAAGTGCAATCCGATACTTAATATTAAGCTATTATCAAACAACATTCATTTTCGTTTTCAGCCCTCATAATTGTCAATGTTTAAAATTCAGTACTTAGTTTTCAATTTTACCAAACAGGCCGTGTCTGATAACCTCATTAAGTGCTAAAATTCAAAATTGCCAATACATGCTAAAGCTAAGCATGTTTGATAATGTTATCTCGTCTTGATTCAAGGAATTTCATTAGAACAAATTGCTTAATGGAATGAATAAAGATGGCTTACTTAATTTATTCAATAGAATAATAATATCATCATCTATGTTAACAAAACCTCCAATATATCCCTATTTATATGTTTGGTAAGAAACTAATAATAATTCTTGTTATTTCAAGCGATATAAATGATTATTTTCAGAAAAATATTTTTCAAATTGATCATTTTTCTTCAAATATATGGAACTAAGTACTTTAACGGATTGCCGGTGGACATTTTGAATAGCACATTCAACATTCAGTAAGTTTTTGCCACATTATTCAAAAGTTGGTATCATAATTTTGGTGAAATTTATGTTACTTCTTTTTTTATGTGTTGGCAGCTATCAACGATGTAGAATTATAGAAAGATGGTCCGAGAAGCGCCCAATAACTCGTAACTCCTAATGAGACTTCGCTGGCTGCAGCTTTAACTTAAATAAGTGACGAAAAGAATAATGCTGGGGAAAAAAATGACAATGTAAATAGTAGTACTTGTACTCTTAGTTAATATCGATTTTTTATTTTTAAATCTTAATCTTGTTCAATTTGGTCCTCCTATTCTATAACGGACTTCGTCTTTCTAGTATATTCAGTTCTGCTAACATTTTTGACGAGAATTCTATTTAGCTGTGGAGTCCACTTTTGCTAACGGGATTGTACGCTCGAAACTTAGTCAAAATTCCAACTATTCAATCACCACATACAATGATGCGCACATCGTTATTGAATATTTCAAATAGTTATAATATCGCCCTTCCAATTGGATGACAAATTGAGTTTTGAAGCTTTAGGTTTTTGTGATTAGATTGCGCATTTTGATTGTTTTCCAATTTCAGTATCTAGGAATGAACCATTAAGCTTTTGTTTATCGTTTCGTAGTTCGGCATGACATTCACGGTTCGGCTCTAGGTTTTTCATTTAAATAAGATTTTCACTTGATTTTGCGAGAAAAAAATCTCAAATTTTAATTTCAATTAATGCGAATAATTAAGTTGCATACTCTACAATGGACGAAACATATATATAGAATATATCATACAATAGTGGTTAAAACAATACTTTGATTCCATAATTGATCGAAATGATCCAAAATATCGGAGACTAGGTGTTGTTGTTAGAAATGGTAGGATTCGATCGCGCGAATTTGAACAAAGGAAGGCATAACGCAACAACCAAATCATGCACAAATTATTATTTGGTTCCGTTTATTTCCCAAATAGTGATTAATTTGAAACATATTTTCCTAAAATCATTGGCATCGCTCTAAAAAATGAAACCAACTATTCACAAAAATATTTAGATATAAATTATTTTCGGTTATGATAATATAAAATATAAAATATTATTATTATTTTTTGGTCAAATCATTCATGTACTATTTTAAGTAACGTAAATAAATATTTAGAATTAATACAACGAAAAACCTCAAACTGGTATATTTGTGATAAATTTATCCAAAATTATTTTTTTGATCATGAAAAACCCCAAACGAGTACATTTGTGATAAATTTATCCATCGTTAGTTTTTGTAAAATTTAACTATCAAATTATTGAGTTAAATAACACGTAGCAGTTCGTGGGTGTACAGTTTAAGGTTTTTAATCTCTATTTGTTACAGATGCATCAATTTGAGATTTTTTGTGGTATTAATCAAATTTAACGAAGAACAAATTTATCACTTGTGCACAAGTTTATAGTTTTTCACGATTAAAAAATATTAATTTATAGTAAATTTATCAGAAATATATTAATTTATGATTTTTTATGGTTAAAAAAATAATTTAAGATAAATTTATCATAAACATTTCAATTTAAGATTTTTTATGATAAAAAAATAATTTGAGAACGGTACCAATTTAAGTTTTTTCGTGTTATTAATCTAAATATTCATCTAAAAAAATAAATTGTTTTTCGTGGAGCAAATTAAAATTGATCCGGGGCTCTATCATTAATGCCGAAGAATGAGGTTTTTGGTGCGGACCGTGGAGTTCAAATTAATGCTCGCGAATGGAACTGACAGGAAAATGCAGCGAAAGGGAGGCAGGTGGGACCCATAGAACAGGAAACACGAACACACCACTGTGGACTATACGTGTGTTATGCGGGACTACTGGAGTGAACGAACACTCTTTTTTTTTTTTTTTCTTTTCTCTTTCTTTGTGGACTGCTCCACTCAATGTAAAAAAGACGAAACGGCGCCGAGACTCACCAGAACTGCAAGACGACACGTCGTCTTCGTCGTTAACGTGCGCCTCCCTCTGATTTCGTATTTGTCGTGTACCTCACGCGTGACGATCCGGTCAAATTTATCGGAAGCCGAAAGCAGGGGGCTAAGGAATTCTTCTTTTTTTCACTATTTTATTTTATTTTTTTCTAATGTTTTTCTCCTTCCCCTTTCTCTCTTTCACATCATTTAAATAACATAATTCATACGCCAAAAATAATTTAATTCGACGAAGGCTTGTCGAATGATATGTTAATTCAAATTTTGGACTTAAGTTCATCTTAATTTTGGATTGCGAGCACACTAGAACTCACTCGTTCCCTTATTGAAAAAAAAAAAAAAACAGGTGGAAAGCGGAGCAAATGGGAAGAAAAAGATAGGAGAGGTGAAGAAGAAGGCGCAAAGCTAAAAGAGAAAGGAGGAGGAAGGGGGGGACTTGCGATGCGAATCCTCGTAATCCACGTGCTAAATTGCGCCATTTGCTCTTTCCATTAATGCAGCCCCTGCTCTCCCACTTTTTGAAAAAAATCTCGTCTTTCCAACTCTTTGATGAACAAAGTCGCCTCTCTCGCACCCGTATCTTTCTCTGTACTGTTTTAAAGCGCTTTCGTGTTCTCTTGGTCTTTCTTTCTCTTACCCATTTTCACATCTGCTTTCTGTTCAGCTCTTCCCCCTTTGCATTCTTTTTGTTTATCTTTTCAAGTTTCATCGTCTCTCTCACAATTGAAAGCTGCGACGAAATCGCCACTTATAGCAGCGGGGGCAGTGCGCGCAGGATAAGAGCATGCACACTCTTCCCAATTCTCTCTCACCGATAAAGAGAGAGAGAGCATGGCGTCTTCATTTTCATTTAAGTGTTTGATATTCAAGTGAGATACTGCAAGTGGGGTGGGTTCAGCTCAGCACTTAAAAGACGAGTATTTTGGTGTGAAATAAAAGCCAAAAGTATAAGTAGAAGGCCAGAGAGAGAGAGAGAGAGAGAGAGAGAGAGAGAGAGAGAGCCGTGCTTTGGGAGGCGTGGTTTGATGGAAACTGATGGGGGCTTTTTCTTTTCTGGGTTTTTCGGCAAGCAAAAGGAAATAAAAGCCTCCTCCCTCCCACATTAGGATTGGCCTTCCCCACAGTGACTTTTTTGCAGGCTTTGATCTTTTGGATTCTTTCTTGCGTCCCCAGCTCCGATTGTCTTTTCTTCGGTTTTGGAATGTGAGAGTCACATACGAACACAACCCAACTACACATACCCACCCACACAGAGACAGTGGGTAATTCCTGGTCTCTGTCATCCTCCTCCTTATTTTCACCCAAGGGACATGCCACTATGTCTGTTCCTCCGTTCGGTTTGGTGCGTGATGAAAAGATAAAAAGACGTTCTTGGGTTTTTCTGCCGGTGGAGGACTAAGAATAGGGCCATTTGATTTCTGGGTCTTGGTCTGAGAATTCGAAACGATGGGTTGTTCCTTTAAGTTGAGGTGGTAGTAGCAGAGAGAGTCAGGGATAGAGAGTTAGAGAAGCAAAAAGATGAGTTCTTCTGTTGAGGGAAGCATCAAGACTGCAGGGCCTGTGACTGTGACTCTACCACAGCCTACTCTTCTTGAAGAAATGAAGCTGTTGAAAGAAATTCAAGATCAGTCTGGTTAGTTTTTTCCCCTTCCCTCTCTCCCTTTCTCTAAAATAAAATAAAAAACAAAAACATAGAGAAGACTCGCATTTTCTTTAAACTTCTTGAAAACTTTAGGTTCTTGATCATGTCTAAGCTGGCACCTGGGTTTTGATTTCATTTTCAGGAGCTCGGAAGACAATAAATTCAGAGTTATGGCACGCTTGTGCGGGTCCGCTTGTCACCTTGCCTCAGGTTGGAAGTCTGGTGTATTATTTCCCTCAAGGACACAGTGAACAGGTTTGCATTTATGTATTTTATTTCCATTCTTGACATTCATACATGCATTGAGAGCTGTCTACTCTGTCACTTCCCTATCTTTCTTTCGTCGCCTCGTGGAGCCTCTGCTTTTGTTTCTCATGCGAACTTCTATGAGAGAGCGAAACTTGCATGTGTGTGCTGCTTGAATTCCTGCATATGCTCATGCTATTGAGTTATCTTTCATCCCTGGATTTTCCAGCTCGACTTTTCTTGTTGTGGCTCAATACGAATGTTCTCTAAATGTTGGTCTCTGGGCAAGGGTGGTTCCTGATCCGGCTTGTTGTAGAAAGTTTGACAATTACGGAACACTTGCTGATTCTCAAGATGAGAACTTCTAGCGAGCCTTACTTCTCCGTACTTAAAGTTTTCATGTGGGTACAACAGCAATCTACTCAAATTCAAAGTCTCTTTACTAAAGTAAATGTGGGACGTTACTGCATTTTCTACTGCTTGGGTGTTTTAATTTTCGAAAGATAGTCCATCAAGAAAAATGGGATTCATAAGCCGACTTTACATGCTGTTTGGTAATTCATTGCTGGTGAGGCCTCTTTGAGTGCCTTTATAATGGTTTTTCTCAGATCCAGTTGAATCGCTTTTGCTGATTTAGTCCATACGGGTCACTAGTTGCAGAGTTATATTCTTGTGCTGGGAATCACGTATTTATGTCTTCTCTTTTCTAATGAGATGCTTATATGTTACTGACAGGTGGCAGTCTCTACTAAGAGAACTGCTACTTCGCAAATTCCAAATTATCCAAATCTCTCATCACAGCTTATGTGCCAAGTTCACAACGTGACTCTCCATGTAGGTGATTTTTTTTTTCCTGTTAGACACCCAACCGTTGGCATTTTGGGATTGGTTTCTTGGCACTTTCATACAAAGTGATACTTATTAATCTCGTCTTGAAATATATAATAGGCTGACAGAGAGACAGATGAAATATATGCTCAGATGTGCCTTCAACCCATCCATTCTGTAAGCCTCGATGCAATTTGATACGAACTTCTCATTTTACAAAACAAGAGATAGTTCCGTGGTGACAGATCTGTTGTTGGATTAGGAAAAAGATGTATTTCCGGTACCTGACTTTGGACTAAGGCAGAGCAAACATCCAAGTGAGTTCTTTTGCAAGACCTTGACAGCTAGTGATACAAGTACACATGGCGGCTTCTCAGTACCACGTAGAGCTGCGGAAAAGCTCTTCCCTCCACTGGTGATGCTTTTTAGATCCTTAACATTGAAGCTTCTTGGCATTATGGTAAAGCCACAAGTATTGGGGTGACGATTAATTTGCATATTAACTTCTTATTTCAGGATTATGCAATGCAACCACCAACTCAAGAGCTTGTTGTTCGAGATTTACATGATAACACATGGACATTTCGCCATATATACAGGGGTGAGAGTCGTTAGTTGGGCAAATCCATTGTTAAACATGTTATGCTCATTCTAAATTACTTTTGCACGTCCATGTCCTTATTGTCATTGTATTTGCAGACCGATTTTTTAATGTCCTGCATTTGTATGGTTTTATGCTATGTTATTTTGATTCCTTTTGTCCTTTCCATTAATCTTAATTCTTGCTTTTCGCTTTGCTGAGAGATTCTGTTTGTACCTTTTCAATAGGACAGCCAAAGCGACACCTTCTTACCACTGGGTGGAGCTTGTTTGTTGGTGCAAAAAGGCTACGAGCAGGTGATTCTGTCCTATTCATAAGGTAATTTTCAATCATTTTATCCACTCAGTTTAGTTCAGTGAGTTCCAGAAGTGTGAGTTCTCTCGAATGTCTAGTTTTCTTGTGGCTTTCTGTGTGGTGAAACTGCTTTCTATCGAGATAATTTCTTGACCAGTTTTTGCGATTCCATAGCGAACACAGATGATGTTGTCATCAAGCAAGTTAGGTTTGTCCTACTTTAGACAAAAGCTTCAAATGAAGTTGTTTATCTGAATCATTACACGGGGCTGCCTAGGGAATACCATGCTTTGTCTAAAGTTGTATTACTTGCTGGACAGTGCTTCCACATCCCAACTTTCCATCAAGAGACTTGGATGTGGGGCTTCTAATCATTTCTTGCAGATACCGTGCTTCTGCAATTTGTTTGTTATAGTTTAATTTGATTATTGCTTGGTCAGACAAATTTTACATTTCAAATTGCAGAGGATGCTTCACTGTTAGGTTAGTCAAGTCGTGTGATTCTCCATTGTATATTCTTCCCAAAAACTGAAGAGTATCTTTTTTTTTTTTTTTTGTGTGGGTTGTGTTTGTTTTGGTTGTGGGGGGGGGGGGGGGGGAGGAGGGGGGAAGCTTGTAAGCCTTCACATTAGATGTGTCAACACAAGCTGTCTTTTTCCTTTGAAGCTTTAAAGTATGAAGGACAGTTACTTTTCTCTGTTAGGGATGAGAAGTCACAGCTGATGGTGGGTGTAAGGCGTGCGAATCGGCAACAAACAACATTACCATCCTCGGTTTTATCAACAGATAGCATGCATATTGGCATCCTTGCAGCTGCGGCTCATGCTGCCACAAGCCGCAGCTCATTCACAATATTCTACAATCCGAGGTTTTGCCCTATCTACCCTCAATCACATCTTGGCCTTTGCCTTTTGGTTTCTTCAACCCAGTTATTGACTTTGTTGGTCTCTCTTATCACTCCAGGGCATGCCCTTCGAATTTTGTCATTCCTTTGGTTAAATACAGAAAAGCTGTATATGGGACTAGGATTTCTGTTGGCATGAGGTTCGGCATGATGTTTGAAACTGAAGAGTCAGGAAAACGCAGGTAACTTTGCTGATGATTTTTCCTAACATGCTTCCTCTTTTAAAGGCTTTTGTCCAAGTATTTTAGCTGTGGTTTCAAGGAATATTCATAGGATTATCGTTTGGCGCAATGTTGCTCTTTCAGATATATGGGTACAATAATTGGTATTAGTGACTTGGATCCATTAAGATGGCCCGGATCAAAATGGCGAAATTTGCAGGTAGCTCGGTTTTCTACTGAACTGAACCATGGACTATATTTGGCTAGTTTACTAATACAGTTTGTCATACTTGTGCAAACAGGTGGAGTGGGATGAGCCGGGGTGTGGTGATAAGCAGAACAGGGTCAGTCCATGGGATATTGAGACCCCAGAAAGTCTCTTTATTTTTCCTTCTCTGACCTCAGCTCTCAAAAGGCCGCTACATACTGGTTATATGGGTATTCCTCTTGCATTCACAAGCTCGTTTTATGGTCCAAATGTTCAGTCATCCCTTGTTATCTCACTGATTGTTGCATGAATCAAACCAAAAGACCTTGCAGTCTCACGCAACTGTTTTTCCTGCTTTCAGGAGGAGAAACTGAATGGGGAAATTTAGTCAAGAGATCTCTTATCCAGGTTCCTGATGGCGGAGGCATGAACCTTCTTCCTTACGCTTCTGTTCCAAATCTGTGCTCGGAGCAGCTAATTAAGATGATAATGAAACCTCAACTTGTGAACCATCCTTCTCTTCCTCAAGATAACAATCCTAAGGGAGTTCCTGGACACGAAGTGAACACTATGCAGGGAACAATGAATCAGAAGTCACAGGCTTTCAACACAGAAACTGTCGTTCTGCCAAAGCATGTATATCCTCAGCTCTGTCCAGATCAGTCTAGTGCCCTGGGTCCATCATCTGAAGTTCATGTAACAGGCAAAGTGCAGCCTCCATTCAAGACTGAAAATCAAGCACCTGGAGAGACAAAGGATGAAAAGTTGAATGGAGATTCCCACCTCAAAACAGATGTGCTACACCAAGTACCTTCGACGTCCATTGTAGAGCTTCCAGAGGAAAATATTACCTCAGGTCCTTCCAGTCAACAAAACAACGTAAATCATGTGACAATCCTCAACCAGAACCAGGGTCAAATGCTATCACAGGCCTGTTCATGGCCTCCACAAGCCCTGCAGATGCCCATGTCTGATTCTAATGTGCCGCATGGGTCATCCCCTTTTGTAAATCCTGATGAGTTTATTTTCTGTTCTACAAATAAATCTGTAGCTGCATTAATTAGATCGCCAGGCCCATTTTCCGTTTTTGGGTCACAAGACCCATCTGCCACTTTTGGAGATCCAGGAAGCCAATTACCTTTGATCAGTCAGGATTTGTGGGATCATCAGGTTATTAATCTGCGCTTTCCATCCCAAGGAGACCAACTTACTCCACTTCCTGAGCAGGACCCTTCAAGCCTCTGTGGCATATCCAATTCAGTTTGTTTGAAGGATTTATCTGCTGAGAGCAACAACCAGAGTGGAACTTATAGTTGTCTTAACTTAGATGCCAGCAATGGTGGAAGTTCTGTAATTGATCCGTCCATCTCAAGTGCCATTTTGGATGATTTTTGCACAATTAAGGATGGACCCTTCCCAAATCTTTCAGATTGTTTGGTGGGCAACTTCAGTTCAAGCCAAGATGTTCAGTCTCAGATTACTTCTGCAAGTCTTGCTGACTCTCAGGCTTTCTCAAGACAGGATTTCCCTGATAATTCTGGTGGTACATCTTCGAGCAATGTTGATTTTGATGAAAGTAGTATTCTGAAAAACAGCACCTGGCAACAGCAAGTGGCCCCGCCTATGCGCACCTACACTAAGGTATGAAATTGCAGTTTCAGTCTGATTGGCGGAGCAACACTACTTGATTTTTTCTTCATATATCAACATTTAGAATGCTTAAAGTTGTCAAAAGGTTGTATAGAGTGTCCTTTAATGGTTGGGAGTCAGATAGGCTAGATATCTGCTTAAGTAGACGTTCTATTTTTCTCATCTCTTCGCTTGATCAAAGCTAATTGATGAAATCTCTGTAACAGGTTCAAAAGGCGGGATCGGTCGGAAGGTCGATTGATGTGACAAATTTTAAAAACTACGAGGAGCTGTTATCTGCTATAGAATACATGTTTGGACTTGAGGGGCTGCTGAATGATCCGAGGGGTTCTGGGTGGAAACTGGTCTATGTCGATTATGAGAATGACGTCTTGCTTGTTGGTGATGATCCTTGGGAGTAAGATTTCTGATTGCCCATTTGTATACCCAATGATTGCAGCCGTTTCTTTTGCTCAAAATCTTTATTACGATAAAACGTTTTTTTTACAATCAACTTGGTTTTATGCCATTTATACCACGGTGGTAAAAATGTTGTTCCCGGCAGTCATTTATATCGTATAATCTAGTGTTCTTAGATAAACCAGTGTCCATCGAATATCTGATGCTGAAGTTGGTGTTTTCTGTTTTACATCATTTACTATAGTTTGACACTCAGTTCTGTTTCCTGATGCTCATTTTTCTCGGTAGCACATTTCCACCTCCCAATTAATCTCTGACCAAAGATAGTTTTAATGATTAATGAACTCTACAATTTGCATTTTGTGCAGGGAATTTGTTGGCTGCGTCCGTTGCATCAGAATTCTGTCACCCGTGGAAGTTCAGCAGATGAGTGAAGAGGGAATGAAGCTCCTTAATGCCTCTGCGGGACAAGGAGTGAATGCTACTACGTCTTAACAAGCAACACAGAGCAAGAAGAGTTTATGGCTCTGCCAACGCTCTCCGTGTAGAGTGAAGAAGGAACATCTCGGCGGATCATATTGGATTAATAGGGACAGGATGTTCTGTGGAAGGATACTCATCAATGGAAGAGCCATGTTCAGTTGGTTGCAAAACATAGAAAAGCAGCTCCACCTCCACCCATTTTATTCTCTGCATCTAAGGCTAAGTCCGAGCATCTATTGAATTCTAAGGTACTTCTGGATTGTGGCATGTAATAAAAAGAACCAGGTGTGGTACTCAGAACTGTAGTGGAGTCTAGTTTCTGGTGTCTTTATGGCTGAAGTAGTGATATGGTGTTGCTGTTGTATACGTATTCACAAGTTATTATGAGGAGATTTATGGGGGATTTGAAACCTCAACTGCTCGCACAATTGAGTTTACTTTTGGGTTGGGACTTGCCCCATTGCGCGGTTAGATCCAGATGAGTGCTTAACATAAAAGTCCCTGTTTAATCATATTAAGCATTGTCAATCTACTGCGGTTCGACCAAAAACCTACTGGCAATGCTCCTTCTCTCTTTCACTCATCTTTCTATCGACACTTCTCAGAGAAAATATTCACGGGAGAAGTGTCAAAAAAAAGTTTTAAATCTATTGCATTAGTGTCAATTTAATTTTAAATCTTTTATATTTGTGCCAATTAAGTCCTAAACTTTTTATTGTTGCTAATTCAATCTTAAATCTTTTATATTCGTGCTAATTCAGCCATAAATTTTTTGTATTTATGTCAATTGATTTAATTTGATCAATTTTGACTGAAAATCGCTAGTATGTACATTAATTGTCTTGCATGGCACGGCTTGCGTTAATTTGGATATTTTTTTTTAATATTATTCTAATATTTTAAATAATATTTTAAGTATTTTTTTAAAAAAATTAAAAAAATATTTTAAAATATTAAAAAATATCCACATTAGCGTTAGCCGTATCACGTAGGATAATTGACGTCCGCACTAGCAATTTCTAGCTAAAATTGGCTGAATTGACTTAGTGACATAAATATTAAATATTTAAGACTAAATTGTCGCTAATGCAAAAGGTTTATGACTAAATTGGCAATAATAAAATTTTAGTATTTAATTGGTGCGAATGCAAAAGGTTTAGAACTGAATTGATACCAAAAAAAATATTTAGGATTAAATTAGCACTAATGCAATACGATTACGACTTTTTTTTTTTTTTTACACTTTTCCTAAATATTCACATCACAACTCTACTAATCAAAAGAAGGTCAATTCTGTAAATGCGGATATGCCAGAAATTCTCCTGGCAAGCTACTATAAGCTTATCAGCTCCCAGGAAAATGGAGTTCCTACGTCTTAAAGAAGACTATGATACTTCCATCTATCGAAGACTAACACCCTGGGCCAGTTACTCCGCATGTCAATTTCAACTGCAAATCTGCATTTGCCTAGAAACAAATCCGAGTCCAATGAGTCCCGATTGACGCCAGGGAACGAGCACAAGATCAAGTCACGCTGCCCTAGAGTCGGAATCACTGAGAAACACCACAATATAGCTGAAAGAGATCCTATAAGCAGCACAAGCCACATGCGGGTAGTATAACTGTATAACTCGAGCCCAGGCTTCCCAAGCTCGGACAAACGAGGAAAGAAACCGACCCAGATGGAGAAAATGAGAGACAATCTGGACTCCACCGTCGCTGGGATCGCAGGGGATGAGGACGGGGCCGACGCTCGGCCGTTCGACGGCGACTTTGATTAGGACACTAAAGCCCCTGCGAGGAAGGCGGGTCTCCCAATATCTTCTACTTCTGCTGGCCGAATTCGGAGGATCGTCTCTCTCTTCCTCTCCTCTTTGCTCTTCTCCATCTCCCCGATGCTGCCGTTGATCCTCGTTGTCCTTGTTGACTTCGTCCTGGCCAAAACCTAGAATCCCCGCTATCCGCCTGAACAGGCCCATTGCTCTGAAATCTTCGATGGAGGTTCAGGTTGGTCGCTTGGATGTGATGGGAATAATACGAAAAGGAAGCTCGATTTATGCAACTCTAGAGGACAGAATTTTTTGTGATTTCATACTCTCGTATTCTCATGATCAAAACAATTACAAGTCTTGCCTTTATATAGGCAGAATACAATGACTCTTCAATTATATGACCCCTCAACCAACTCATAAATTATCTAATATCCCAAAGCAATAGATTTCTAAAAACTTGCGAAACATTGTCCTAGAAACATGAAAATAATTCATCAAAAAATAACATTATAATAAAGACTCATTGACTGACTTTTCATACACTCATCGAATATCCACATCTTGGTGAGTGCAAAGTCCATCGATAACTAATCTAATGAATTGTTAACAAAACTCAAGAATTTGGGTTAATTTCCAACAAAAATCCCCCTTAAACCAAATTCTCTTCCATCAATCATTCCAATAAGACTCTTGAATTTTTGAAATGCATCGATTTTGAGTGGTCTATTAAAAATGTCTCCGGTCTTCATATGTGACACTTCAATTTCTTTCTTTATCACCTGCTCTCGAATGAAATGATATGGAACATCGATATGTTTGCTTCATTCATGCTAAACTAAATTTTTCGCCACACAAATCTATGTTGCGTTCTTCTGCTCCATATGGATTTCGTTGAGTAGTTTTCTCAACCATATTGCATGACATGCGCATGAAGCTGCTGCTACATATTTGGCTTCACATGTCGAAAGAGTAACATTGGATTGGTTCTTCGATGATCATGTGAAAGCAGTATCACATTAAAAAAAAAATACAAAGCCTGAAGTGCTTTATTGATCATCGACATCTCCACCATAATTACTGTCTGAAAAGCCTCCGAGATGAAAATTTTGAAATGTATAATAATGTAAACCGTGAGAAACAGTACCTTTGACATAACGAAGTATCCTCTTTGCAACTTTAAGATGAGAAGATTTTGATTTCTTCATATACCAACTCACAATTCTGACATTGTACAAGATGTCTAGCCTTGTACATTTCAAATATCTCACGCTCTCGATCAGGCTTCTATAATATTCCGAATCAACATCGGTACCTTCATCGAATTTCGAAAGTTTGACACTAGACTCCATTGGTGTATTGACCGACATGCATTTATTCATGTTGAACTTTTCAAGTACGCTTTCCGCATAGCCTTTTTGGGAAATAAAAATCCCATTTGCATTTTACTTCACTTATATGCCGAGAAAATAATTCATGAGACTATTATCGGTCATTTCAAATTCTTTCACCATGGATGTCTTAAAAGCATCGATCATTGCTGCATTATTTCCTTGTGATTTCTCCTTTCTCGTTCTTTTTCGCCTTGTAGGCCCATTTAACACCGATTGCTTTCTTGTTCTTCGGAAGGTCTACAGGTCGTCATGTTTGATTTTTCTCAATAGCTTCAATTTCTTCATTCATGGCTTTTCTCCATTTTTCTTCTTTTACAGCATCATCATATACAATTGGCTCACAATCCAATAAAAATGAGCGTTTTGCTTCTATATTCCAACTTCGATCTTTTTTTATCCTAACATGAGCATAGGCATTGCTCCCAAAAATTCTCAAATGTAAAACACCAGTAATTCTCCCAGCCCATGCTTCTAGTGGGGTTATGCCTTCAAGTCCATTTGTGGGATATTTATTTTGAAGATATACTGCACACATAATAGCCTCTCCCCAAAGTACTTTGGGCGGATTTTTGCATTTCAAAATGCTTCAAACCATGTCGAGAATGGTTCTATTTTTCTGTTCCGCTAGCCATTTTGTTGAAGAGAATAAGGAGCCGTCAGGAAATGTCGAATATCATAATCTTCACAAAATTTGTTGAATGTGGCAGAAATAAATTCTCATCCGCGATCAATTCTCATGGTTTTAATGAAATAGCCACTCTCCTTTTCGATTAATTTCTTGAATTGTTTGAAAGTTTCAAACGCTTCTGATTTTTCCTTCAAAAAATGTACCCAAGTTTTTCGAGTAAAATAATCAATAAATGTAATGAAATATTGATGATTACCATGCGATTGAGCGTGATTGGACCGCACACATCAAAATGGATAAACTCCAATGGCTTCTTTGCTCAATAAGTTGTTTCTTTTGGAAAGCTAGTTTCTGGAATGCTTGCCGATGACACATCCTTTGTATAATTGATCAGGCTAATCAAAATATGGTAAGCCATAAACCATCTTCTTGCGAGAAAGCATATTGACCTTGCCAAAATTGAGATATTCGAATCTCAAATGCCACAAACATGAAGGATTATCCATGCATGATTTTAAGCAACGAGTCACTTCATGGTTTATATTGAGAGTGAACATATGTTATTTGACATCTTCATGGATGCAATCAACTTATTATTTTGATCTCTTAGCACAAATTTAAGATTTTTCATGTGCACAATATACTCTTTCTCTAGAAGCTGTCCCAAACTTAAGATATTGCTTGACATTTTTGGAACAAAAAAAATATTAGAAATAAACTGAAGTGCACCATTCTTCAAATGAATTCAGATTGTACCTGTGCCTTCGACAAGAATTTTGGAATTATCACTGAACAAGACTTTTCCTTTGAATGTCTCATCTAACTTGGCAAGCATCTCCTTTCTCTTGCACACATGGTTGCTTGCTCCAATGTCTAAGTACCACATTTCACTCTTTTCTCTTTCATCTTCTTTGAATGCCAATAAAAGAACGTTATCGACATCATTCACCAAATTTGTCTTCTCTTTTGTTCTGCTACTTTCTTTATGCCAATAGTCAAAAGCATAATGACCCAGTTTATTGCAATGATGACATCGAATGTTAGATTTATCATACCATTAACCTTTCAAGTTTCTCCCTCGTCCGTGAACAAACCTTTGATTTTGATAGTCATTGTCTTTGCAAGCAAGTTCTCCTCTGCTTCGTCCATGACCTCTTCCTTGAAAGTGACCTCGGCCTCTACCTCGACCACGATCTTGGTTAGTGCTTTGAGTTTGCACAAGTTTTCTTCTTGCTCTTGCTTATCTCGAATGGACAACTGAGTTTGGAGTACTTCCTCCATTGGTTTATGTTTATTTATTCTAAGTCTTTCTTCATGGGCTTGTAATGAACCCAGAAGCTCATCGATCGTCATGGAATCAAGGTCTTTAAACTCTTCAATTGCAACTGCAATGCGATCGTACTTTTTGTCTATCGATTCTCAACAACTCGAGCATCAGGAACGTCTTCGTACTTCCTTTTCATCTGATTTACAATCGCTAAAACTCTTGTGAAATAATCAGAAATCGACTTAGATATCTTTCATACGAATTACCTTGATCTCGCTATCAAAGTTTGAAGGTGAATCTTCTTTACTTTCTCTACACCTTGGTGCGTGGTTTGAAGGATCTCCCATGCGTCCTTCTACGTAGAAGTGTTCGACACTTTCTCGAATATCGAATCATCTAAACCTTGATAGATGATTAACAAGGCATACTAATCTTTTGATCGAATCTTCTCCAAGGCATTACTCTAATTTTGACTCATGGTGACTTCATCTTTTGGCTCATCATAACCATTGTTGACAACATCCCAAACACTATAGGCGTCATGTAGGGCTTTCATTCTCGAAGCTCGGTTGCCAGTTTTCTTTGATAAGGCGAGAATACTAAAGAGGAAGCTGAGTATTTGCTGAGGCCATTATCACAATCCATGAGCTCTGATACCAATTTGATGAGAATAATACGAAGAGGAAGCTCGATTTATGCAACTTGAGAGGACATAATTTTTTTGTGATTTCATACTCTCATATTCCCATATCAAAACAATTACAAGTCTTGCTTTTATATACGCAGAATACAATAATTCTTCAATTATGCAACTTCTTAACCAACTCATAAATTATCTAACATTCCAAGCAATAGACTTTTAGGAACTTGTAAGACATTAACCAGTCCTAAAAATAGGAAAAGACTTCATCGAAAAATAACATTATAATAAAAACTCTTTGAATGACTCTTCGTGTACTCATTGAATATCCACATCTTGGTGAATGCGAAGTTCATCGATAACTAATCCAATGAATTGGTAACAAGCCTCAAGAATTTGGTTTAATTTCTAACAAGCTGGAATATACGGAGAATTTCGTAAAATTCTGTTCGCTTTGGAAAGAAGAAGGAGAAGATGCAGATGGATTCTTGTTAGCTTCTCTTAATTTTTTTTTTTCATTTTCTCTCACTGAAGAAGTTTTGTGGTGTCCACGGTTCGGTATGGCTTCGATTCTTGGATGTGTGCGTGTTTTGACCTGAACTGAAAACACATTCGGTTCGGTTTGGTTCCGGGTTATTTTATTTTTTCGAAATCATCGTCCTCAACTTCCCTCTCTCTCTCTCTTTCATTCTCACATACACACATCCTGTGAAAGCGACAGCGAATTGAGAATTCCCAGCGTGGGAAGGACGAAGAGGGGAGATCGAGGAGCAGCTGAGCAATGAGGAGTGCAATACATGGAAGAAGAACACGCCCTTCCTCTACAACTTACCTCATCACCACCCACGCCTTCGAATGGCTGCCTGACTGGGAGGAGCCCCTGGAAAGGACTACTCTGTGCAGAAGCTCATCATCTGGCCCCGCACCTTTCTGACGCCCCAGGTTTAGCTGCCGCTGGAGGATGCCGAGAGCGGCATGTGGCGCTAAGACGACAATCAGGCGGACATTGGCGAGTTTGATTGCGTGAATGGCAAGGTCACTGGTTTGCTGCTGTTCGTTGGATTTGGTGAATTGGAGCTCCTGGTTGTTGGTTCGATTTGAGTTGAGGAGAAATTGAGGGAGCTTGTCATGTAAAGTTTGCAAATTTTGCGGAGGAGACTGCAGTGCATAGTGCTTTTAGTTTAACGCACTCTTTTTCAGTGTCTAGACATCGATTCTTCATTTCATGCAGTGCTGCTGTATGTGAAATTGATTTGGGACCGTCCGCAAGGGCCGGAACTTGATTGGGAGATTCTCTGGCTGTGCCTCGTCGCCGCTTCGGGGTGATTCTGCCGGTGAGATCCGTTCCTCCATTTTGACTCGGCAAACATGGAAGAGCGAGCTCCTACTGACATTTTTTCTGGCTTATTATGGGGAAGCAAAGGAGTAGAAGCGAACAACAAAAATCTGTCTGAACAGTCAAATTACCCAAAGTCCTTTCCTTATTATCTGAATAGAAAAGTCCGAAATTTTCGATTTGGATCGGATCGGATCGGATCGGATCTGGTATCTTTGATACATTTAGCAATTGAAACAATGAAAATGACGTATTAGGAAAAAAAACAAAAAAGACCACGACAAATTGTTATGGATGTCGAATATGACCCGGTTATTAACAATAACTCATGGTTTAGTACATCACGAAATATAGTAATTTTATAGGATTTTGAGTGTTTTTTTTTTCCTGATTCGTGAGTCACAATTAGAGGCACCACTCACACATTATATCTATGTAAGATTAAGAATATATTTTGACCAATAAAAAATATTAAAATATTAGTTTTTTATTTCAAATTTGGCGGAGAAAAAAATAGTCCATTTCAGATAAGACACCATCGAGCTGGTATTACTCCGAGAAAAATCCGTTCTCTCATTAATTTATTTCCATTCGGTGGATGACTTCACAGAACCAGACGCAGCATTATATAAGCAAAGCAATCTCCCAAAGCACAAAGATAAAAGCTTACATGAACAGGTGTCCCATGTACTCCCTTCACATGTGTCTCCTCGTATCTCTTTCTCTCTTCATCATCTTCCTCTTCCTCCTGAAAAGTAAAAAGAACCATGCAGCCACCGCCACAACCACCCTCCCGGCACCGCCCGGCCCACGGCAGCTGCCGCTCATCGGAAACCTGCACCTGCTCGACCTCTCCGCCCCTCACTGCCGCCTGCGGCAACTCTCTCAGCTCCACGGCCCGCTTATGTCCCTAAAGCTCGGCCTCACGCCCATGCTCGTCGTCCCCTCAGCGACGATGGTGAGAGAGGCCATCAGAGCACACGACCTCGAGTTCTCGAGCCGGCCTTCCTTGGTAGGCCTGCGGAAGCTGTCGTACGGCGGCTTGGACATGGCCTTTGCGCCGTACGGCGAGCACTGGAGGCGAATCCGAAGGATCTGCGTGGCGAATCTCTTGAACACCAAGAGGGTCCAATCGTCCCGCCCGATACGCGTGGACGAGGTATCGAAGATGGTGGAGGGGATCTCCGATGCAGCCTCCGCTTCTCCTTCGCGGACAGTCGACCTGAGCGAGATGCTCCTGGGGCTCACCGCTTCGATAATCTGCAGAATCGCCTTTGGGAGGAATTACCTCGTCGAACCCGAGCGGAGGATCGACGTTCTTAGGACGTTGAGGGAAGCTCAGGCTGTGCTTGGGAGTTTCTGTTTCGAGGACCATTTTGGCTGGGTGGGTTCGATCGTTGATAAGGTCACCGGGTTGTCGTCCAAGTTGCAGAGAGTTTTCGTGGAGTTGGATTCGTTCTATGAGGTGATGATTCGAGACCACCTCGACAAGGAGGAGGATCAAGAAGACTTCATTGACGTCTTGCTTCGGATGAGCGAGGATCGGTCGGGTTTGGTACATGTCATTAGAGAATCTAGAGATCACGTCAAAGCGGTGCTTATGGTAATCTTCTATGCCTTTTATGGGACCTATACGGATATATGGAGCAATAAAATGATTTCTCTGAAAAAAAAAAACATCATGCTATAATTTTTTTTAATTTAATTTAATTTATAAGTAGATTTAAAATTAATGTACCGTTTGTTTCGAGAGAAAAGAGCGATTTAAAAATATTTTTCAAAATATGATCACTTGTATTGTTTACAACTATTAATCAATGAAAAATAGTTTATTCATTTTTTGTAACTGCTATAATCAATTTTTTTATAAATATTTTTCGAATTATAAAACAAATGGAGACTAAACTACATGTCTATTTCATGATGCTCGAGAGTCACTTTTAGATATGTGTCTTGATCTCAAGCCCGTGTAAAAAAAAAAAAAGGTTTACACTGCAAGTGTAATTAAGTAGATGGAGATCTAATATTTTTTATATTGATTATAAGTATAATTAATACATGATCTGGAAGGGAAATTATCAAAGAAGTATCGTGCCAATTCAGTTTTAATCATTTTTTCCCTAGCCAATTGAGTCCTAAATCTTTTGTGTAATGTCAATATAGTCCATCCAACCAAATTTGATTGGTTGATGATGATGTAGATTTTTTTTAATAATATTTTAACATTTTTCTATTTGCTTGTTTATTTCTTTTCTTTTCTTTTCTCCTTCTTCCTTCAGCTAATTGCCCAATTGGCAACCGGCGAAAGGCAAGGGCTGACGAGCTCCATCTCGCCCGCCCTCATCTTGACGACCAATTGGAGAAAGAAGGAGAATAAATAAAAGAAAAAAAAGGAAACAAATAAAAAGTTTAAAAATAAAACATAAATAAAATTTTAAAAAATATTAATATAATTTTAAAAATTGCCACGTCAGCGTCGGTCATGCAAAGTTGACTGATGGATTGATTGGAAAAAAAAATTGATTTAGGATTGAATTGGTACAATTGCAATAACTTTAGTATTCTTTGTGATCGGATGAGTTGGTCATCTAATTTCTAAGAAATGGATTTGTGGTCCATAAATTCCGTTACTCTCCTTAAATTAAATTTTAGTGATGCACGGAGAGTTTTTTATTTGTTAAAAGAACTAAAATCGGAGGTAATTTATGTGGATTTTAACTCATGTTTTAAAGCAAGTCTTACAAAATTGGCAAATAGAATGTATATACATGGGAAGATCAAACACGTGAAAGTGAGATTATTTTGGTTTTGAGATGAACCATTTTGATGGCCCATGGTTCGGGTATGCTCATTTGAGAATGTTTTCCTTTTATTCGGTTTCCTGTTAATATTACTGGATAATTCTTTGACAACTTTTTCAGTACCTTTGAAGAATGTAGGCACTCTTTTGTTTAAAAATCTCCGGTTGATCCAACAGAGGTATCTGCTCGATCATTACTTTTCTTTGATCACTTACCTCCGAACATATTCATTGGAGCGACCGACACAAACGCCGCCACGCCGGTGTGGGCAATGACGGCGCTGAAGAAGAACCCAGGAGTTATGAACAAGGCTCAGCGCGAAGTAAGATCGTCGATCAGAAACAAAGGTTTCGTGGACGAAGACGACCTCCTCGGCCTGCCGTATCTCAAAGCCGTGGTCAAGGAGACGCTGAGACTCTACCCACCAGCTCCATTGCTGGTCCCCAGAGAGACGACCCGAAGGTGCATCCCAAGCGGGTACGAGATAAGACCCAAAACCCTAGTTTACATCAACGCGTGGGCCATCGGGAGAGACGGCGAGTGCTGGGAAAGCGCAGAGGAGTTTTGGCCCGAGAGGTTCTTGTGGAGCGATGTGGATTTCAGAGGGCAAAGCTTTGAGCTCATGCCTTTCGGTGGTGGAAGGCGAGCGTGCCCGGGGGTGGGTTTAGCAGCTGTGACTCTGGAGCTGGCGCTCGCCAATTTGTTGTACTCATTTGATTGGGAACTTCCGGAGGGAATGGAGGAGGATGATGTGGACATTGAGGCTATGCCTGGACTTACCATGCACAAGAAAATCCCACTTTGCCTGAGACCCAAAATCAAGAATTACGCTTAGAGAGAGAGTGTGTACTGTACGTAACCTTTTGTTTTGGTTTGTCTTATCCGGGTGTGGATTCTTATGTCTCCCTTTGGTGCATTTAGCATAGTCATACCAATGAACTATAGGGTGGGTCTGCTTATTTGCAGGAAATTAAATTCATTCATCATGGAGGAACTGAAAAATCCACATTGAAAATTGAGGAAAATAGCTTTCTATCTTTTCTATTTCGCTGACCTCACGCACCCTGGCGAGTGTCCTGTTCTCTTTCCAACCAAATACGACAATGATTTTCTCCCTAGCTTCCATCTTCTTCCTCTCGATCTCCTACTCCTTGGCCATGGATGAGGACATAGCTTTATCTCGACATCTCCTTGTCTTCGTGGGAAATGGACAGGTTGCTCCTGAAGCTCAAACTCCCCAACGGAGCTCATTTCCGATAGTGAACCTTGAAGCGAAGTCGAGCTGTGCCTCAGCCAGCGATGCTGTGCCTCAGCCTTGGCCGAAGTCGAGCTGTGCTGCCTCTCTTTTTTCAGTTTGACCTAGGTGCTGATCTATGCCTTCTCCATAGACACCAAGCCTCACTTTTAGATCTGGCGGCGGCAACTTGACCACGGTTGCAGGATCCGACGGTGAGGCTGAACGAGGGCACGGAAATTGCATATGAAAAAAAATATGGGACGGTAACAGAGGAGGGGGCAGGATAAGCAAGAAGGTAGAGTAGTGACAGCGGTTGACGGCTGCGTGTCCTAAGATGCAACAGTGGCCAATATTGAGGGTACCATCAGCAGCTTCGACAGTGGTGATGACGAGCCGAGGTTAGCATTTGGGCATGGAGGTGGCTGATGGAAAGAAGAGTGAGAGAGGAGAGGGAGGAAAATATGGAACAAGCAGGAAGTAAATTGATTGTTTGGCACTTGCTGTTGTGGGAATTCTATGCGAAACACTAGTGTCCTCGGTGAATACGGGGGACCTTCTTGGTCTCCATAATTAGGTTTAAGAATCCAAGATCAACTTTTTCTACTTCCCTAATTTAGGAGTTTATCTAGTTATTTGGTCCATTGGTTGAGGGTAGTTTCGGTCAATATTATGTGAAGAATATATTACGTATTAGGGCGCTTCCATTGTACGGTAAAAAAATGAAAAATCATTAGAGAAAATAATAAACTTTTTCAGTGTACAAAGCACTTATTCTGTAAAATTTAATCCGATCAAACTTCATCTTAAAATGTTATAAAATAACATGAATATCACACAAATAATACAAGTCTCTATGAAAATAAAAGCAAGTTTCCTTTTATATTTCAATCAAATAATGAAAAAGACCGCTATTTTCCTTTCAGCTATCACCCCCCAAATCAAATACCAAAGATAAACGCCGAAACTTTTCGAAAGACACAGTGCCCACACCGTAATTTCAACCAAGGTGAAGGGTTTTTGTGTCACCGTCTGAATTCTCTTGGTCTCCCATGTCAGACTGGAACGTGGAATAGAGCGCATCACAAAACATAATGGAGATCAATGACAGCTGCGAAAGAGTAAAATTCTCCATAAAGAAAGTGTGGTACGACAATTTGCTCCAAATCAGCACAGGTCTTTCACATTGTCAACACTTGCAAGGAATAATCGATAATCTGGGATTCGATTCTCTCTAGTGAGCAAATAGCGGATTGCAGCAAGAATGCAAGTACATGGCGAAAGCTAGAAAAGAATAGCACACCTCTCGCGAATGAGAGACAAAAACAGCCACTTAGACAAAATGGAGTGCGCGGCTTACAATTTCCTAGCCCTGCCCCGCTTTCCTGGTTTCACTTGACTCCTCCCAGCACTTTTTCCCCCAGCTTTAGTACCCCCACGACCTCTACTAGGAGCCTTCCCACCGCGTCGACGTTTTGAATCACTTCGCCCATTCTCCTGATCACTATTGTCAGAATACGCATCAACCTCAGCTTCATCTTCAGAGGCTGAGTCGTCTTTCGACTTATTCCTCTTACCAGTAGCTTTAGCAGCTCTTTTATTGCTGGTCTGCTTGGCTACTAGTGTAGTTTTATTTTCGGATTCCTCGCTTCCTATGAAACAAACTAATAAATTAGCAGGCTTGAATGCAGCAGATTCCCAGGATGCTGACAATAGTTAAATCAAAGACAGAAAAATATTTCATGAGCTCAGTTTTGCATGAAAATTGAACCAGTGTACGTCAAGCAGATGTGGCTCTACTTTTTGAGTCCCTTTTGATCACATCTGTAAACTGAAATCTCATTGCAGTTCACTATAATGACCATATTTAACAGAGGGAACCCTGTTGTTTGCAAATCAACGTATACCTTCAGCAGTAGCTTTGCCATCATATACGTCCAGCTGCAAAAGTGGAGAAAATAGATGGCTTTAAAAGTTATGAAGTTATCACCAATACTAAACTAAGCAACAGCAGCAGAACAAGATAAAATCATTAAAATGTCATCATCCTGATGTCTTGTTTGAATCAGAGCCTCTTTGAGGTGATTTGACCATGGTTTACAAACTTTCCATACTGAGACTTCTAAAAAACTAGTCTTGAGGAGGCAGCTAAAAGTACCTCTTCTTTGCCACCTCTTATACTTTAGTTTTCTCTGCTGTCTTAGCTTCTGGGAGAACCATTAAAAAATTGACAATGAAAGCCATAGTAAAATGTGTGAGGCTTTCCTAGCTTCCAGCCTCCACAAGGAACTGCAGATATCTTAAATCATGAAGGGAGGGGGGACAGTAGCATTTCTACAAGCCATACTGGAACAAACCACATATTAATGGTCAAAAGCCAGCAAATGAAGTTTTCAAGCATTCACCATTTGTACATGATCAATTGAAGAATCTTTGAGCCAAAAAAAAAAAAAAAATCAATAGTCCAACCGCCAAAAGATGAGGCATGAAAATAACTCTTTCCAGGTTCCGAGAATACAGATACCTCATCTAGACGATCGCTGATGTTTGCTCGATCAACTATAACCATTGAATGGCCCAAACCACATGCAACACTACAACAGAAATATGAATCTATCATCAGATCATAGGTAAATCATTCTACAATATTAAGTCCATCATCTAAATGAAGGATAATGTGGATCCTTCCTTATTTGCCTTAGCGAATTGAGTAAACAGAAAGGCAGAAAGGCTTTCCCAATTTTTTTAGGGTTTTTTCCCCCTCTATTTTTTCCGGTCGGAACCATTTTTTGAGGCTATATCACCCTAAAAAGTGGCGGTTCCATAAGATGTTCGTCAAATAATATCCATTGCAAAAATTACAATACAAGATCAACAGAGTTTCGAAACAATAATTGCGCACAGGCAATATAGAAGGTATCTCTACTCACCCAATGACATGCATTCCCTCCAGTATATCCACCTTCTTGGGAACAGCAGAAGATCTAAAGAATATTCATAATTGCTGATCAGCAATTGAGAGGAAAAACTAAAATTTTGAGAAGAGACAGAACATATTTCTGTCCGTTGATCAGCAATTGAGAGGAAAATCTAAAATTTTGAGAAGAGACAGAACGTACTTCTGTCCGTTGGGGCCGTATCCAAGCTCTCCATTTTGAGCATGGCCCCAACTTATGCAGGATGTATCAGCACCAACAAAGTAATGCATATTACCGGAATCCATGCAGCGTATATTCCAACCACTGAAAGAAACAAGGATTAGAATTGATAACATGGAAGCCATAAATACATGAAAATTCTTCCACGTCAAGGTGCTTCTAATTCTTCCACGAATCATTTTTATTATAATTATAATTATAATTTTTATGATTCTTTGGGGTTTATCGGCCGCTGACCCCAACTAGTTTGAAATAAAAGTGTCGTTGATGTTGATGCAAGGTGCTTCTAATTACTCATTACAATGTCATAATCCGTAATTATCATCACGATGTTATACTCCTTGAGCACTGGGGAGCTTTAGAAAAGCAATCATCAAGGTTAAAAATTCCATACTATAAGTTGCTGAGAAACGACATAAGCTAGAACTCCATAGATACTATAAGTTGCCGAGAAACGGCATAAGCTAGAACTCCATAAATCAAGCATAATTTCCTCGATTGCATACCCATTTACATCCCTTTCCAGTAACAGAAAAGAAGAATCATGAGGAAAGATAATTATTTGTCTAAGGAACAGAAGCAATGATGCAGAAGGTTGCGGATGACCAAATCAGACAGCTAACACACTAACATCACAAGAAATTATTTCCTTCCAACATCTACATAATTAGGCAAGTAGACAATGAACAGAACATCAAGCTCCTAAAGTAAGTAAAAAAGAAAAAAAGTAAGAAGATGAAGTGAAATGACAAAGAAAAGAACCTCAAATCCATAAGTGGTTTGGGATACATCCAATCATCACCAGTATTCTTTATTTTCCCCCACATATATAGCTGTCCTCCACCTGAAAAAAAGAAAAAGGAGTCATAAAAATTTGGAGAAGTTGCAGATTCACAAACATAAATATCGATGCATCTTACACGTTCTCTAATTCATTTAACAAAATGGGCATCTAATAGAAGTGTATTCATTCTATATAAAAAAGTAATTTTAGTTTAAGCAGCCTCATATTTAGATAGAAGTAGACATTATACTCATATTAAGTTACGAACACTGTCCCTGACAGGAGCCTACAAAACATGAAAATAACACTTTGCACCTAAAAGGTAGTAACTATTTAGAGCAGTGTCGTGAGATGTGCCCTTCTCCTGGGCATCTAATAGAAGCGTATTCATTCTATGAAAAATTTAATTTTGGTTTAAACAGCCTCATATTTAGATAGGAGTAGACATGATACTCACGGTAAGTTACAAACTCTGTCCCCTGACAGCAGCCTATAAAACATGAAAATAACACTTTGCATCTAAAAGGTTAACTATTTAGAGCACTGTCATGAGATGTGCCCTTCTCCTGAGCTACGAGGTAATTGTTTGAGAAAATTGATCACAATAAAACGAAAAGACTGATGGAAAGGGAGGTTTCACTAGAAATGGATCAGCAACTAATTAATGATTTGTACTTTTACTGGAAGCGACTTTTCAATGAAATCTTGCTTCTCTGGTCGGTAGCTTATGGCCTACTTGTGCTTGGAAAAAGAAGCATAAAAAGTTGTATTAGAAGTAAACTTCAAAACTATTCTTCAAATTACAAATGGGGAGATGATCAAGGAAGCTGACAGCAACTGCAGTATAATGTATCCATCAGTGAGCTTCTACAATGAAATTGGTATATGCAATTGCTTCACACTTAAAAAAGGAAGTCTGTGTGCCTCCAGGTAGAAGAACTACAACATTTTAAATACAATTGAATCTTCTAATTTATCTAAACACCCTGGATGACTTAGAAGCCTGCTGCTAGGACATGGAGCTTGTACCCACATACATACACAGAATTCATATTACTTTGCTTTATCAATAACTTATGTTTCAGCCCCAGGACTTAGCCCAACAGAAAAGATTGACCGCAACAAACTGGCCAATTAGTATGGCCAAGAAAAAAAGAATCAGTAAATCATCTTACAACTCCAAACTAATAACCTGAGATTAAAATATGCACCCATCAATCAATCACTAGATCTTCCAAAAGTATATTGAAGTATTAACGAGCAGAAAGTTTGGAGTACAGACATTCCCCTAGTCAATTCAGTACATTGTCCCAAATTACATATCCTCTTTATTAAAGTCCAAAATACAGACAACCAAGTAAAAGGCTAAATCCAGCTCTAAGTTCTGATAGAATCCACAAAGCCAATACGTTGTATGACCAATAAAATACTAGCTTAAGCATCCAATTTCAAGGGAAAAAAATGCAGATAAGTACCTGCAGTACAAGCTGAATTAACAGAACCCGCAGAAATTACTGCATCAGGTGGCAAGACATTATGCTTCTGGAAGACATCAACACGACGAGGGAGCCACTCGTCCTTCTGCTCTCTGTGCCCGAGCCTACAAGACAGCAGATAGACAAGCGGTGACCGACAAAAGACAATCTTCCAACAGAAAAGGTTAAGCTCACAAAATAATTTAAGCAACCAACCTGCCATAACCACCAAAGCCCCACCTATACAATTTCAACCACAAGTTACTCTCCATATCATAGATGTTAAACATAATGGTAAAAGATAGAGATACAAGTGATGCATACGTGTAAACATAGCCATTTGAGTCTACAGCCACTGGTACCGCAAAAACGGACATGGGAAAAGAAAACTTGGTTAGAGAATTAAGATCTATTATTAAAAAAATGTGCATCGCATCAACATGTTTGTTAAAATCAAAATTTACATCACATAACAAGCTTGCATAAGAATGTGTCATCCGTGTGCATGCAAGGGGGAAGAAAAGAGTTAACACTACCTGTGTGGTTTGTTCCACAAGCGATTTTGACAATCTTTTCCCCAGCCAGAGCTACTATTGCCTTTGGGCGTGGTTGGGCTTCATAAGCCAATCTCACAGAGCTATCTTTAGTATTATACTGCACATGCAAGCATAGGCAGCATCAATAAATAAGTCATTGTGTAAAGGGTAAAGAACGAAGTCACTATCCAAGCATCAACTTAGATTTATAGTCCCTGCTAATGAACGATACAAATTGTTGGCTATAATTGGAATTCCCACCACCATTAGACACTTTAAATAGTATTGACAGTAAAACTACACAGTGTTCTCTTCTAACCATTTTTCGCTTCAGAAGGAGGAGATTCTTCAAAGACAATATCACAAAACAGAAAAATCAGATCTTTTTATTTACCTCGTTGTCGGTTCCATGTCCAAGTTGACCATATTGGGGAAGGCCTGCAGTTCTACAATCCGAAAAGATCAACACATACTTCTTAATATTGGGAATCACAACGGTAAGGATATCCATTCAAAATATTCAACAAACCCTACAATATAGAAGCTCCTTCTACAGAAGATAACCAAACAGTGAAATCCGCCCCACAAGCAGTAGTTTTAACCTCAGTCACAATACAACGAACAGGGGATGCTTCAATTTCTACAAAGAGAGAGCAGCAAAGAGCAGAATCCTGTCAATTTAACAACAAATATTCGTGGAAAATTTTCAAACAAACTTCCAAGTACAAAATAATAAAGAAAAAGCAACAACAATGATGCTTTAAGGCTTTCTCATCTTCCACCTCAACAAGAATATATTCACCCAATTTTGGGATATTATATTCTTCTTTTCCAGCATATCCTCTACAAGGCTACTCACAGCACGAACATTAATTGAGAAATAATAAGAATAAATGTAAGACATATCTATATACAATATTGTCGTTAATGTATCTTACAAACTGCATAAAAGAACTAACTTCCAATGAATCCAACCAATTATAACTGTAAAAGGTATTCTTGAAAAGGAAAAGACAATATATCAAGCAAAACTAAGAGCTTGCTTCATGTAGTTAAGCCACATAATGCAGATAGAGACTAAACTCATGCCTTGCCTTTCCAAATTTTAACTCTAGATCTTAAAACCTAAGAACAAAATGGCATTATACTCGCAAAAATTAAAATAGGCAATGAAAGATTCACCCCAAAGGCATGAAGTTTCAATTAATTGGGATTTCGCCATAGCATCTGGTCTCAGGTGATGGACACACATTTTGAGTAGGCTCAGAAACAGGTAACTACAGATAAAGATCAACATTCCAGGATCCAGGACTTCTTTAAAAAAAACAAATCAGCACATACAAGAAACAAATTAACCAATATTCGCATGCCACAGAAAAGAGAACGGAATGCAGACCAACTCTAACTATGTTAGTACACTGAAATCCTGGCACCACACTTCCTAAGGGGGAAGACACAACATGCAAACTTCAGAGAAGTCCACATGAAGTGAAGTATACCGAGGGAAGAATTATCATAATCATACCATTTGTCATAATACAGGTCACAACCATAATCAACATCTAGGAGAAGTCTTAATAACATAGAGATTGTCTCCTTACATAAACAGAATTGATAGGGGATTCTTTTTTTTTTTTTTTTTTGGTAAGGATTGATAGGGGATTCTTTATCTTCCCTTTTCTGATTATTCCAATTCATACGTATAGATGAAGTATCCCCTCCTAAAAAACCCATATCCCCTAATAAGATATATCAATGCTGAGACTCAAAATGAAAACAACACGGAGAATGTAGGTTTCGCAGCATTAACTATGTTTATCACTAAAACTGAAAGACCTTCCCTTTTTGAGTGGCAAAGATTTTACTAGTTTACAAACTCTATGAATATTCAATGAAGATAATTGTCCAAATATTATTTCAAAGTGGGGATACAACAGCCTACCATTTCGCACAGAACCAGATCCCAGCTGTCCATGCTTATTCCAGCCGAAAGCAAGTGAAGTTCCATCATTCGTAACCACAACAGTATGGCTCCTTCCCGAACCGGCTTTAACAATATTGTACCTAAAACACAAGGACCTTCACAATTTAGACAGACAGAAAGTGACTGATAAAGTGTCCAGTATTGCTCCATGTAGTAGGGAACATAACAGAAAGGAATCCACTTGGCACTTCCTCACCACTCACAAAGAAACACTGCAAACTCATTTCAAGGCGCTCATAGGTCTTTATTGACATCTGTTTACCATAAGTTACCTAGTTCTCTAAATTTCCTAGTTTAACGTCCAGTTCATATCACATAAGCACAAAGATCCTAGAGATTCGATAAACCAGGGAAAAACCAGAAGAATCCATTCAACTTCCCTTGACATTTGAAAATAACTGGTGCCGAAATTTCAGACAACTAGTCAGGAAGCCATAAATTATGAAGCTATGAGCTTAAATAATTTTTTTTTTCCAATTTATAAACGGTTAAGACAAGAATTATTTGGTAATTGAATATTTGTTTTAGCAATCTCTACTTATGAAAAGCAATATTACATGCATTCAATAGAGTAAAATCACCCACTCCTTTGACTGATTAAACATCCTTACACCAAATTCCTCTTCCTCTAGATTTATGAGCAGAAGAAATTTACAAAAAGCAGTTCCAGGAGGGCATGCGTCCCAATTCATGGTGAAAGGGTTTAGCTGTTGCTAAGGTATGTCAAATATTACCAACCTAAAAAAGGCAGCCTTTGTAGGTTCAACTAATATTTATGATCCAAGTAGCCCAAAGATTTATGCCATTCGTATTATCCAAGACAGCAAACTTTCATGGGTCCAACAACTAATTTACCTCAAATATTTCCAAATGAAACAAGAAAAGGGACTCTGCAAAACCAAACCACAAACTGGTAAAAGAAGAAGGCACACTTTTTAAGTTCAGACACGACTGTGGGACGATCACGCTGAATGGTATCTCCATGACCTAGCTGTCCTTTCTGCAAAAAACCGAGCTCCCGATTCATGAACGACAAACAGCCAAACCTACCACGAACCAGAAACGTCTAACAAAGTATAGGACTAACGTGCCTCATTTCGACCCCATGTGTAGCACCTTCCCTCGACATCTAAGGCCACGCAGTGACAAGATGCTGCACAAACATCAGACAACAAGGCATCAGAACCTGCTCGGAGAAATATCCAGGAAAGCAAAAATGCCAAAATGTTTTTCAAGCAACAATAAAACTCAAAGACAAACGAAAAGCAAATTCAGTAACTACCAAAGGTGACTGACAACTGACAACATCCAAGTCAAATACCAGACATAAACAAGATTGAACCTCACAGACCGCATCACGGAGCCTCAAAGGTCAAAACTTAACTGCTACCAGAGGCAACAAAGCGGATATCAATGCCGACAAGAGGACGAAGCCGAGTGGGAGATATCAAGTTGCCATCTACAGAGCCCTTCTTCCGACCAAGGATGTCCCAGCACGTGCCCCCGCAGAAAAGCAGTTCTCCTCCTTTCCCCTCCACTACCGCCCCCGCCTTCTTCTCCTCCTCCGCAGCCGACATTCCTCCCCCGCCGATTCCCCGCTCAAAGAGCTCCGAAAAACCACGATGATGGAGCCCCCGGAGCGGGGGGATCCAACGGCTAGTATTTGAAATCTGGCCGATCGACGGCCGGGGTTGAGCCAAATTTGGCGGGAAAGAGTAGGTAACGGCTAGCAATGGCGGATCGGTGGCGATTTAGAGTTGTTCCGCGACTGAGAGAAGGAGATGAAGGGGGGGCAAGAAGAGAGAATGGGAACCCTAATTCAGAAAATAAGAATAAAGAACAGCGAGAGGCAACAGAAAATGGGGATAAAAAAGCGATCGTCTGGGGTTTCCGACTTACGAGAATAGGGGCTCGCTCCTCGCATTAGTTAAAGGCCAAGTGAATAAATAAATAAACAAATTAATACCAAGTTGCCTTTATTGTACTTCTAATTCTGTCCTGTGTAAGAAAACTTTTATTTTGTCCCTTTTGCACTTGTCCGGGGTTTTTAGAATGCTGCCCTGCCCAAATTCAAGTTCCCCCGGACAATCATACTTAATAACTTGCAATTAGGCTCTAGCTCGAGTCGACTCGGTTATGATTAACTTATCAATAATGTCGGAAGTCGAACTTTCTAAGCTTATATAGTTTGTGCTATTTTTTGTGGTTATAATCATTATACAAGACATAATGAAAGCACGATTTGACTTGCAGATGTATTAACTGAACGATTGATGGAGCTCAACTTGAAATTAAGCGCATCAATCTCGAGTTCGAGTTGAACCTCAACTACTCGTGACTAGTAGGGGGAGCACAAAAATCGAGATCCAATCAAATCGAATTGGACCGTACCCAATTGACTGGTTTTGGATGGTAGCCGACAGGTACCAGTCTAGTTCTCAATTTCAATTTTCTGAAGTCGGCGAGTGCCGGTTCTGTTCCCGATTTCAGGTGGGAACTATTCAATCGAATTAACAGGATCGGCCCTATTTATATATATTAATTGAAACTATATCCTTCAAATTTTCATGGCTCCCATGCTCAAGCCCAGCTAACTAGGAACCATGTACATGATATTAATATGGAATTAACGGTACCCTATTTATTTAGATATGGAACCAATGCTAATGGAACTAACAAATGAACATCTTACATGAGACAAATATGGAAGTATTATTCACTAAACATAGTACATGATATTATAGACAAGTCTTTTTAATTGATGTTGGTGCTTAGTAGGATTGATTCCATGGATCCAATCAAAAACCGATGATTCGGTTCTCGAGTGGATCCATGAAACGAATAGGTGATTCACAGTTAGCATTTTATGAAATCAATCCTAGCATGCGGTTCTCGGTTCTAAAGTCGGAACTACCTATTCTAGAATCGATCAGCCTAGTGGAGAGCATGTTCCATTTCTGTGACTACCCCAAAAATTTTGGCTCGTTATTCTTTTCTTTTCTTATCTAATTCGTTTATTTATTTTTGTTATTTTTGTAATCACTTTCCTCGTCTATAAATTTTCTAAGGACACTCGACTATTAATGTAAGAGTTTACTTAATGGTAAGACAAATTTATTTCTTTTCATGTCATGTTCTTATTTTCTGCCTACCTTTATTCTTAATCTCAGAGGACTATCTAGCCCATCTACTTAATATACATAGCAACTTCCAAGACAACTACAAACATATTTAATTTTATATGTAGGTAGGCATCTCAAACCTTTAGTGCAATACCCCAACTTTTCTATTCCTTTGTAAACCTAAAATTCAGGAAAGCATACGTGCCATATCATCTCACAAGTTCACAACTAACCTCCCAACCATCTCACAAACAAAAACTGTTGGAGGCTATCCGATCATCCCATGCAACGGCAATCCCATTAGATCAATCTACTAATATGGGACAGGACTTCCCTATCTCCTTGGAGGGATCATCCTAATGCATTGCTCTGACTTGGAATCCAGGTGGACCGTTGAAACTACGCAGTGAGCCTCGCGTCATGCCTCTATCCATCTGCTTGTGCCATGAGATGAACTGAATGGGGATCTGCTCGACCAACTCAACATCTATCCAAATGGTCGAAGTAATTCGTATGCACACAGTGCTAGATTCGACATCAACTACTGCCTACTCGAGGTGAACCAAACGAATAGGGAAACTGAATAGTGGCTCATGCGAAAATTCCATTTTCTCACATTAAAAAATAAAGAGACGAGCAACCAAACCAGTAAATGAAATTTCTAACCTAAGGCAGGAATATCATAATCAAACTCAACTTATGATGTAAATGCACTTGACACTATGCTATCTTGTGATCCATTTTAAACGGATGCCATGCATTAACAATCATGTCAGTTTCATAAAGGGACATATATGCAACCCGATGAATGTTCTTTTCACTTTTGGGCTTTCTTTTTCCTAAGCCTCACTACGAGACTTTCGATACAGGCAACGTCGTCACTGCACTTTTACGATGGCACCCTCATATCACGTCATCATTAGGTAAACAACGTTTACGCCATTGCCTTAAGTAATATTTTTAGCGGATAGCGGTAGATACATTTATTGTCGCGAGCAACGGTCAGAAAAAGACGTTGTTACCTCAAGCTCCAATACCGTTGCTTTTTTGCTAACGGTGGCATATCGCAATAGCTAAAAATTAACCTAATAGATTACCAAATTAATTAAATTAACTAATTTAATTTGGACTCTTCCAGATGCTACCGAATCTCAACTTAGGTCAATTTCATGCAAATTTATTCAATTGAGGTCGCTACTAATCATTTACAGTAGGTTGATAGAAATCTAAATACAATAGCGAAAAAACTATTTTATTATTGTGAATCAGAGAAAATGAGTTCGGAGACTTGTTTATATAAATTTTTTTAAAAAAATTCATGCCCTTTTGGTACCAAATTTCATGAAATATTCCTTTTGATTGATGATTTGAATTAATTTTCTTATGAAAATGTGATGCGAATAACCATGTGATATGCGAAAATGACCATGATTCTTTATTTTTATTTTTTTCGAACTAAATTAAAACAAATAAAAGAATGAACAAAGATAAACAAAAGGCCCATAATACACCTTAATTCCGATTTTTTCGATTAATTCACATCATATCCCAAGATTAGGGTCGAAGGGAAATTTTATCCCCAACACACTCTTAGATTTGATTTGGTAAGCAGATTAAGTATAGAAAACATAATCCCATTCTACGAAGGACAGATTACAGAATTCTATAATAAATTATCATGCCACTCCATAGGATCATGATTAGGGCATGTAATTTATTTTGTCGAATGGACAAGGCACATATAAAGCATATATTATGAGCATGTTTGTTTATAATTGTGCAAACTTTATAGTAAAACAATTAAACAAGCGACGAAACGAGAAGCAAAGTCAATCTTTCTTATTTAGAATTTTTGAAAATCATGTGGGGTCCACTTTTCCTAACCAAAGAACAATCTTAATTTTAAGAAAATTATCTTTTAAGATTTGTAAAATATTTAAGACAATTCTCAACAAATTCAGATATTATTTGTCACACCCCGCGCTTCGGTCACAAGCGCTTCGGTCACAAGCGCTCGACACCCTGCAAGCACAAACTCTCTCGAAACGTCCCATGATTCACCTATATCGAGAGATGCATAATATCGATAGCATACGGAAGCGATAATATACAAACTCCTCCGTATAATAATATAGGGGACCAGGATAACGAGAACGCCAATAAATAAACATAATCTTCAAACTGTTCATAAAGGCACTAGCAGACTAAAGCTGCTGATCGGTAGGAGTAACAGGGTCAGTACAAAAGGGGGTGGTCATCATCTCCAAAAGAAACGGGGCTTTGAGGCTATCATCAAAATACATCAGCCTAGAAAAACGGAAATCCCTAAGTCAAGCTGCTAGAGTCGTTAGTCTTCTCAGCATTCTCGGTAGGCTCGTACTCCGAGAAGGTCTTCGAGTGTATCTCTACTATGTCCTCCATCGTCGTGTCTGTTGACTGCTCCACTAGGTTGTCCTCGGAGGCTTCAACCTCTATAACCTCGTCGGTGTCCTTCAGGGTCGGGGTCCTCTCAAGGATGTTTCTTGAGCTGGCGGCTGACCCCTCAACTTCCATAGAATTCCAGGCGAGATGACACCAGTTAGGGATTACCCCACAGATACCTTAGTGGGCTTCAGCGGTCCCATAGTCACTTCCCCTATTTTCCTAAATCAAGCCTCGAACCTATGAGGCTTCCAGCTCTTTGCACCCTCGTCAACTCAGACTACCGTGCACTTCCTAACGTATACGGTTCTCTGTCCGTTAGGAAACTCTTGAAAATAAGTAGACATTTCCTTTGGGTCACCAAATCTAATAAGCCACATTTTCACGGCCTAGGATCTGAAAATGGGGCCCTATAACGGGGTGAGATTTACATATTAGTAAGACATGTCCTAACCCTAAGTTAGGCTGACCGTACACTCAGGTCAGTACAATCACAAACAACAATGCGCAAGCAATCACATGAGGCATTTCACAGTCATTAAATAACATACGGATATAAATGAGTGTCAAGCATGCAATTATGGCATCGTGTCACATCAGTGAAATCAAGCACATATTATCAAGCTAGATTACACCTTCCACCATTCCATGCCTCCATTTGATTCACGCCCGCGTTTACAACACCTCAGACTCGGTCCACGTAAATATGCCTTAGACCATCACATTGACAAACCCACGTAAATACATCATATTTTCAATTTCATTCCAGACCTGTGTCGGCACATCTCAAATTCCATTCCGCATCTCAACGCATTAGGACATTGGCCATTTCAACCCCACGTCTCGTACGCCTTAAGGTACCATTTAACTCAAACCCCACGCCTCAACGCCTCAAGGTATTTATCCACACAACCCCACATCTCAATGCCTCCGGGTGTCACAAGTTCCTCAGACATGCCAAATGCTCATTTCAATTTAGACTCATGATCAAGTGCAAACCCATGCAATGAGCAACACATCTATGGCATGCGAGACAATTAAATTCAACACTCAAATGTGGCAAACAATTCATGGCACAAGCATTGTCAAGCATTCAAGCCATTTATATCTCTCAAGGACGCACAATGGACAATCACACCATAAACTTCCAAAAATCAATCTAATTCATACTCAATTCACCCAATCGAGTCCAATCCTCCTAGCCAAGGTTTAGAAACTTCTTACATTGTGCTAAAATCAACACAAATCTCTTTCCAAGCACTTCAATGATTCGGTCCTAATGGTCCAAGAACAATCCAATCCAATTGTCAAATTTTCTTGCTCAATTCGCCAATTCACTAGACATACACCTCATGACATATCGATTAATATCCTCATACTTCTCAATGATGAATTTAGAGCTCAATTAAACTCCTAACAGCCTCCCACAGATTTGGTATGCATAGAACAGAAACAAGGCATTTTCGATTCTATGCATATCTCAACTAATCAGCCCTTAAACTAACTTAAATCCTCAATTTATCCACTAATCTACTTGCTAACATGTAGTTCTAGGAGTTGGGAAGCCTCACCAAAAATTGAAAGTCAAGGCGACGTGGGAAAGTCCTCGAATGGCACCGGTTCCTCCAAGTCCTTAACCGGTCAGTTTTTATCTTTCAAACACAAGACCCATTCGGAGTCAAAATTCCATCAAATTCATCCAAATTTTTTACCACAGCTCAGTCTACAAGTCCTCTAGATGTCCATAAAATTTTGCCCGAAAGATTCAAAGATTTCGGGGTCCTACGGAGTCTAAATATCAGCTTACCTCCAGCTGCGACGGTTTCCATTAACTTCCAGGAGAATGGCTAGCCGAAGCTCCTCGGTGAGTCAAATGACTTGATTCCACTTAGAGATTGTCGGTAAGAGGATAAGGAAGGAGCTAGTGGTCGGCTCGACGGTTAGAAGTCACCAGGAGTGGCGGTCGACGGCGGCGAAACCGGCGGGCAGTGCTGGTTGGGCAAGAGCTCTCTCAACTGAATGAAGAAGAAGGAAGAAGAAGAAGAAAATGACAGAATGAAGGGGGGTTTCGGCTGAGGGAGTAAGGTATATAAAAATTTAAGAGTCAACAAGGTTGAATGGTAGGTTAAAAGTGTCCCCATCAATGTCAATGCCCAATCCTTTGACACTTGTCCTCATGTCATTCAATGTTTCATCCAATGGCTGCCAGTTCCTCCAATTTTTGGTAGCTATAGTGGGGTATCAATGACCAAAATGCTCTTATTTCATTATAAATGTAAGGCCAAGGCTTGAGGGGCAAAATGGTAATTTTACCCTCGACGTTCGGAATGTCGCTTTTCTGATTCCAATTTTCTTTGATAGGGCGACGACCATTCCTATTATAATGTTGAAATTGTTGATTCTTCATTTTCTAATTTCGAGACTCGTTTCTAAATCCTTTCTCTATCCAATGTGATTCCAGCCTGTCTTGAACTGACGGACGACTTTTGTAGACGTTACGCGTATCGAATCTGTGATTTATATCGCACTTAGGGCTCGTCAATTCATGGTGACTTTGGTTGTCATGTAATTATGAGGGTCTATTACTAGTTCCGACGGTCTCGATCGTCACTATTCGATTTAGGAAAATTTTGCAAATTATACATTGGTTAAGCGGCATCACCCGCACTCCAATCGTATAATGCTAGCAATGCATTCCTTAATCGTTCTTAGATCGGCCTTTCATGGCTCTAAATGTCCCATCGACAATCCTTATGGTCAAAGTGCCATTTCCTATTTGACTTCCCTAGGTCCATGTACCTTGTCTCGCATTAGCCTTTCCTTTTTGGTCAATTAACTCGAGATTGATCAGATCTGAGCGAGATACGACTGAAAGACATCGTTAGATACATTCTCATTAATAAGTCTCGAAATAACAGGAAAATCAGAATGTCACAGTTCTTCCCCCTTACAAAAATTTCGTCCTCGAAATTTACAACAAACCCAATTACTCAAACAGATGGGGGTAATGACGGCTCATTGTTTTCTCGGTTTCTCACGTAACGCCTTTGGTTCCATGTTGTTCCCAAACGACTTTGACCAATGGAATTGTCTTATCCCTTAGAATCTGCTCCTTTCGATCTTCGATCTTGACTGGCTTTTCTACGTGGCATACTCTGTCATCACTTCTATGACCTCGTAATCCAATACATGCATTGGGTCCGGTTCGCACTTCCGTAGCATTGACACATGGAAGACGTTATGTATTTATGACAAGTTAGGCGGCAAGGCAAGCCTATAGACTAAGGTCCCAATCCGTTCCAAAATTTCAAATGGACCTACGTATCTTGAATTCAGTTTTCCTTTCTTTCCAAATCGAGATAATCCCTTCATTGGTGGCACCTTAAGGAAAACATGATCGCCTACTTGAAACTCCAAAGGCTTACGTTGTTTGTCTGCATAACTCTTCGGACGACTTTGTGCCGTCTTTAGTCTTTCTCGAATTATTTTCATTGCCTCTACTGATTGCTCTACCAATTCCGGGTCTGTAATGCTTCTTTCTGCAACTTCGTCCCAGCAAATCGGCGTCCTACAAGCCCTTCCATAGAGTGCCTCAAAAGGTGCCATTCGAATGCTTTGTTGATAATTGTTATTGTACGTGAACTCTTCCAAATGCAGCTGATTCTCCCATCCATCTTTGAAGTCCATCACGCACGCTCGTAACATGTCTTCGAGCGTCTGAATTGTCCTCTCCGATTGTCCGTCCGTCTGTAGATGGTATGCCGTACTAAATTGTAGTCGAGTTCTTTTGGCATCTTGAAGACTCTTCTAGAAGTTCGCTGTGCACTTGGGATCTCTGTCCGATGTGATCGTCACGGGTACTCCATGTAGCCTCACTATCTACCGTATGTACAGTTCGGCATATCTGTCCATCGCGAAATCCTTTCGCACCGGAATGAAGTATGCAGACTTGATCAATCTGTCCACGACTACCCAAATAGAATCATGGCCTCTCTAGCTCTTTGGTAGTCCCATTACAAAATCCATCGTTACGTGTTCTCATTTCCATTCAGGAATCTCTAACGGTTGTAACAATCCACCAGGCTTACAGTGTTGTGTCTTCACTTGCTGGTACGTCAAGCACTTCGCCATGTATTTCGCTACATCCACCTTCATCCTGTTCCACTAATAATTTTGGCGTAAGTTCTGATACATCTTCGTGCTACCTGGGTGGATACTATAATTGCTCCTGTGAGCCTTTGATAAAATCCTTTCCCTAAGCTCTTCGTCCTTCGGTATGCATAAACGCCCTCGAAATTTCAAAATTCCATCCTCTAACACTTGGAACTCTGGTTTCCTCTTCGTAGCATCCATTTCTAGGATTTTTTGAATTTTCGGGTCCGTAGACTGTAAGGCTTTTATCCTTTCCTAGATCTCAAGTTCTATTCTCAGTGTGGCTACCAAACTAGATAGTAGACAGATTTCCAATTTGAACTCCGAATCCTTCAAGTTCTCAAATAACGACCACCCTTTTACCAGTAGACATGCAATACTCAATTTTCGACTGAGCGCATCCGCGACTCTATTTGCCTTCCCAAGATGATATAATATGTCACAATCATAATCCTTAAGCAGTACCATCCATTGATGCTGCCTCATATTCAGTTCCTTATGGGAAAATAGATACTTCAGACTTTGATGGTCAGTATAAATATGAAATTTCTCGCCACACAAATAATGTCTCCAGATCTTCAGAGCAAAGATGATTGCTGTCAATTCCAAATCGTGAGTCGGATAGTTCATCTCATGCGGTCTTAATTGTCGGGACACGTGGCAACTACTCTTTCATGTTGCATTAGCACATAGCCAAGTCCCTTTAGTGAAGCATCGCTATATATTTTATAGCCTCTAGGTCCTGATGGAATCGTCAATACCGGTGCGGTCGTTAACCGGTGCTTGAGCTCTTGGAAACTCCTTTCACACTTATCCGTCTATTCGAACTTCGTCTCTTAATCAATCTCGTCAGTGGAATGGCTATAGATGAAAACTTTTCCATGAAACGTCTGTAATATCCTGGTAATCCTAAGAAACTTCGGACTTCCGTGACCGTAGTAGGTCTAGGCCAATTCATAACGGTTTCAATCTTAGTCGGATCCACCGCAATCCCTTCTCCAGTTACCACATGGCCAAGAAATGCCACTTTGTTCAACCAGAACTCGCATTTGCTTAGTTTAGCGTAAAGCGAGTGCTCCCTTCATTGGTCAATGGTTTGAATTTCAATTTCATTAGTATTAGCAAACTATGCGATATTGGATATAAATTTTCTCTTTCGAGTTTTTAAGCCCTGTTATAGGATTAGTTCACAGGATATTACTCAAAAACGACCAACTACTGAAAAATTTCCTCATAAATCGAAAATCGCGCGTAACTTTTGATCCGAATGGGCTCACGGGGCCCCTAAATATTTTCGAAAAGCTCGTTCCGAGCCGGTGGCCGTGGGCCCAATTATGCTTTGCCAATTCATTTCATGAGTAACAAAAAATTTAAAAAATAAAAAAAAAATTGAGGGGTGCAACACGAGGACTTCCTAGGAGGTCACCCATCCTAGTACCACTCTCGGCCAAGCACACTTACCTTTAGAGTTCTGATGAGATCCAGTGCATTAGTGCTGGTACGACCACACCCGTTATTTTATGCATTGCAAATATATTTGTATTCAAAACCTTTCCTCTTCTTGAGAAATTTTCAAAACCTTCTATTTTTTTCGAATTTTTAAGCCCGATTGCAAGATTGGTTCACAAGATATTGCTCAGAAAAAAAAAACTAAGGAAAACAATTCCTCATAAATCGAAATTTGCACATAACTTTTGATCCGGATGGAGCCCGTATGCACTTTTCGAATAGCTCGTTCTGAGTTGATCGCAGTAGGCCCAGTTATGCTATGCCAATTCATTTCGTGAGTGGCAAAAAAAATAAAAAATAAAAAAATGAAAATGAGTGGTGCAACACGAGGACTTCTCAGGAGGTCAACTATCCTAGTACTACTCTCTCCCAAGCATGCTTAACTTCGGAGTTATGATGGAATCCGGTGCATTAGTGTTGGTATGATCGCACTAGTTATCTTTTACATTGCAAATATATTTGTAGAGCTTTTCCTCTTCTTGAGAATTTTTCAAACTTTTTTTTTTGAGTTCTTAAGCCCCGATGCATGATTAGTTCATGGGATATTGTTTAAAAATGACAAACTAAGGAAAAAAAATTCTTCATAAATCGAAATTCGTGCATAACTTTTAATCCAAATGGACTCGCGGGGCCCGTAAGTACTTTTCAGAAAGCTCGTTACGAGCTGGTCGCCGTGGGCCTAGTTATGCTTTGCTAATTTATTTCATGAATCACAAAATAGATTTAAAAAAAATAAAAATGAGGGTGCAACACGAGGACTTCCGAGGAGGTCATCAATCCTAGTACTACTCTTACCCAAGCACGCTTAACTTCAGAGTTCTGGTGGGATCCGATGTATTAGTGCTGGTATGATCACACCCGTTATGTTATACATTGCAAATATATTTGTATTGGCCCTTCTACTTCTTGAGAATTATTTAAACCTTTTTTTTCGAGTTTTTAAGCCTCATTACGCGATTGGTTCACGAGATATTGCTCAGAAACGACAAACTAAGGAAAAGATTCCTCACAAATCGAAATTCGTGTGTGACTTTTGATTCAGATGGACTCACGAGGCTCTTAAATCCTTTTCGAAAATCTCATTCCATGCCGATTGTCGTGGGCATAGTTATGCTTTGCCTATTCATTTAGTGAGTCGCAAAAAAAAAATGAAAAAAATAAAATAAAATAAGGGGTACAACATGAGGACTTCCGATGAGGTCACCCATCATAGTACTACTCTCGCCCAAGCACGCTTAACTTCGGAGTTTTGATGGATCTAGTGTCACGCCCCGAACTCGGCGAGTGCGCGAACATCCCTGTCCCTGCCGTTCATTTAAGAATGCTCCAGGATCCAACGGCCAATAGCTTACAACCCCCTTACAGGAAAGCATGCAGAAGCGATGCCACCTCCCATTTATATAAATACAACAACATACAGATGACTTAGGATAGATACAACCAAATCACCTTAATCGATTACTAAAAGATCAATTCTTCATTCACCAATTTCAAGTACAAACCCTGATAACACAACAAGCCATCCCATCCTAAGTACATTTGGTCGACTAACTCTTCACGGCCAATCTGTGGCAATCTCGTGTCTCCTTCGCCTGGAACTTGTAAAATGTAAGCCCCCACTGGGGTGAGATATAAATCTCGGTAAGGTGGGTCCTAACCCTAGGTTAGGCCGAGCGTCCACTCAGGCAGTCGCGTCACTCAACAGATCCCAACTTATGAACACACGCAGGCGTAACAATCATAATTCAATAAACAACAATACATAGAGGATAGACATGCATTTATGATCTCGTGCCACACTCATGTGCAAATGTATACTCGGCTTGTCTTTTCGCCACATCCATCAACTCTTGCCTGCCTCATTCTCTAACTTGCGATTAGATCGCATCAGGCTCGGCCCGCATAAACGCATCAGACCGCCATCAGTGACCGGCGTAAACACATTAGGTCCCGGTTCATCTCCAGGCAAGGTTTATGAGCTCATACTCGGTCCCGCGATTAGATCGCATCAGGACTGTAGCTATTTCAACTCCGCGACTTCATCGCATCAGGGCACCATCTAATCATACTTCACCCCGTGATCTCGTCGCATCAGGGTCTCAACCTTCCATCCCGTGTCTCACACGCCTCAGGGCCTTGCCATGCTATGCTCATGCCACAATCAGGACCTACACTTGACTTCCAATTCAATGGCACACTCAGTGGCAAGTGCCAATTCAAACACATTGCATAGACTCTGTGGCATGCAGGTAAATCAAATGGCATACAAACATGGCAATCACTCAAGCATAGACAACGTCGCATACATTTATCCTACAACACCTTAGGACATAATATAGGCCATCCCTATTGAAAATCTCTCAAGAATCAAACCAATCAAGCCTCGACTCATCCAATCGAGTCCAATCTTCCTATCCTAAGGTTAGGAATTTTCTTACCTTTGATTTGGCAACCCAAGTTGCTCCTCATGAGCCTCCAAAGTATAGGCCAACTCAAGTCCAAGGCCAATTCGTCGCACAACCTAGGATAATCAACCGATTTGTCAAATTCCTAAGTCTAATTCCTCAATTCATCAATCTAAATCATTCCTAACATAACCCCCAGCATCTTAACACATCATAAACATCATTTTAAGTCCCGTATGATCCTATTCTTGTAGCCCACAGAATCGATTTTGTACAGAATTAAACCGGTTCACTTCGGTTCTATGCACGAGTGTTTCCAGCCTTCAATCCCCCTTAATTCCTTCATTCAAGCCTTATTCTACCTCTTAACACGTCTATCTAAGGGTTTGGGAGGCTCACCGTGACTTTTAGGCTAGTTGGTCGCCGGAAAACCATCCAAAGTCGTCGGTTCCTCCAAGCACAGAATTTGGCAGTTTTTTGGGCAAGATTAATGAGGCCAGTTCGTGGTCAAAACTTAATCAAATTCATCTCAACTTTTTACCACAGAACCATCTACATGTCTACTAGGTCTCCACGAAATTCAAGCTCAAAAATCAAAGATTTCGTCTACCAACAGGGCTGAAAATCGTATCTACCTCAGATTGAAGCAGATTTCGTCGACTCATGGGAGAATCCTCGCTCCGGACTCCTCGGTGCTCCAAATGCTCCGATTCTTGTTGAAGAATGTATTCAAGATATAGATATTTATTTGGGTGGCTGGCCGGCGTCCAGGAGTGGCCAGAAGTGGCCATGGTGGCCGGCGAAGTGGAGCTCCAGAATCTATCGTCGGTGGCAGAAACTGAAGAAGAAGAGAGTGGTTCTCGGTGGTTTTAGGGGAGGTCTGGGCGAAAATGAGTGAGGAGAGAGAGAGAAGAGAGAGAATTGATATATCTCAAGCTTGGTCAAAGCCCTTTGAATGGTAGGTTGGTGAATAGTGTGATATGACCACAACCCTTGGATGGATGACACTTGGCACTTACTCTAACCAAGGAGATCCAATGGCCATCTCTTTCTCCTTATGTTCGGCAGCCTAGGGGGTGTGTTTGGACCATTTTTCCCTTCGTCAATTGCAAGGGTAAAGTTCTAGGCTTGAGGGGCAAAACGATCATTTTACCTCCGATGTTCAGAACGTCATTTTTCTCATTCCGGAAACCTTCGATAGGGTGACGGCAAAATCCAAATGACGTTGGAATTCTTGATTTTCCATTTCAAATCTTTCAAGGCTCATTTCTGATAGTTTTCTCTATCAAACGTGGTTCCAGCCTATCCCGAACCGACGGGTGGCTTTCGCAGACATTACACGTATCGACCCCGTGATTCATATCACGTTTAGGGTTCATCAATTTGAGGTGGCTTTGGTTGTCATGTAATTGTGAGGGTCTATCACTAGCTCCTAAGGTCTCGGTCTTCATCGTTCAATTTAGGAAAATTTTGCAAATCATACATTGGTTAAGCGGCATCACCCGCGCTCCAATCGTATGACACTCTCAAGGCATCCCTTAATCATTCTTGGATCGGTCTTTTTGTAGCTCTAAATATCCCATCGACAATCCTTATGATCAAAGCGCCATTTTCTATTCGAGTTCCTTAGGTCCACGTACCTCGTCTCGCGTTAGCCTTTTCCCTTTGGTCAGTCTACTCGAATTGATCAGGTTCGAGTGGAATACGATAAAAATACATCTCCAGATACACACTTCTCATTACTAAGTCTGAAATCGACTGGAAATCGAAATGTCACATCCGTTGCATTAACGCTAGTATGATCGCACCTATTATATTATGCATTGCAAATATATTTATTTTCAAAGTACTTCCTCTTCTTGAGAATTTTTTAAATCTTTTTTTTTTCGAGTTTTTAAGCCTCATTGCACGATTAGTTCATGGGATATTGCTTAGAAATGAAAAAATAAGGAAAAAATACCTCATAAATCGAAATTCGCGAGTAACTTTTGATCCGGATGGACTCACGGGGCCTAGACGTGGCCTTTTTGGAACCGTGGGCCAGGAACTAGCCTGTTGACTGGCCCATTCACCGGGCCCATAGTTCTGAATTGGAAAGGCCGATTTCGGTTCCATAATTTTGGAAACTAGCTCGGAACCGGCTGTTTCGGGCTGATTACGAATTGTAATATACATATGTGTCTGTGTGTGTGTTTATATGGGGGAAAGAGTCGCTCTTTCCCCCGTGGAGCTCTTTGGGCTATTGCATGCAACAGTTGGTACCCCCAATTTTTTTTACAAATTATATTATACCGTACCTCTCTTCTCCACCCCTTCTATAAATATCCTTCCCCCCTTTCATATTTCTCACAATTTCTCTCATCTAAATTCTCTCAGATTTTCTCAATTCTCCCATATTCTCTCGATCCGCTCAATTCTCTCAATCCTATCTCAATTCTTTGAATTGATTTTTCTATCAATTCTCTAAAAAATGGCAAGTGAAAGCAGAAATACTAGAAAGAACTCAATGAGATAATCCAATTTTTTTCATCCTGAGTTTGATCCTCATGACTATGTATGTTGGGTAGACGACGATGATAATATCAACTATATTGCCAATCCCAACGTCGAGCACGTTCCAGCGCAAGAAAGTCTTTATCCTCTTCTCGTGTCGAATAAATGTCAACAACAAATGAGCCAGAATGAAAGCCCCGAAAGGGTACATCCAACTTATGGCAACACTTAAGCAAGGTACTTGGAAATGAAGGTAAGTTTAAGATAAACTCTAAATATTGTCCGAAATCATACAAATTTTCTAAAGGAGACGGTTACGGAACATTCCGTTAGCATCTGACGAAACAACATCCAACGTAGGCGGGGATCGACACTAGGCAATAACAAAAATGACACTTAACTAATTGAACAATAATCTTAATTTGACTTTTTTGTAAAAATGTGCAAATTCATGTGAAATCTGAATTAATTTCATTTTTTTATCACTAAAATTTCAAACATGTAGTCTGAGTTTTTCTCCTTTAGGAACTAAAGCAATTGGTGAGAATGCCACAAGTTCCTCTATCTACAAGTAGCTTATACTCAAACAAATAAAAATTGGGAAAGTTTCAATGAAAACGAGTCGTTTTTTAGTTTATCCCAATTGCAATCCTCTTAACTTGATGGGATAGATTGCTACATTTCTCCTTGACTTAGCATTTTGCAAGAACTCTGAATCATTCTCTTGAAGCTCCTCCTTTTCATCATAAATCCAGCACCGCTCCTTTGGAATTAGATGCGGAGATCGATTACTCTCAGTAATCAGCTTTTACTTTCTTTGAAGCGAGTAAACAGAATTCCATACTCGATCTCATGGATACATATCGAATTTTGTGGAAAGTTTTTTTTTTATATCTCTGTCTATTTTCGTCGTGGACTCTTCTGGCTTTGCTAGAGGAGGGATTGGCCATCGCTAGGCAATAGAGCTACAGGCTGTTCACTCAAAGAATGAAATTCGGGTTTTCATCCCCTTCTGCGTCATTCCTTTCTTTGGATTTCTATATATCCACTCATGGAGTACTTCATTATACGAATATTTAAGATCCATTTTTATATATATATCATCATTTACATCCAGCATAAAGATTCCACTAATAAAAAGTGGTCCTAACCTTTTGGGATGAGGTAAAACATCCAAAAAAAATATTCCATCAAACGTATTCCCCCTAGATCTAGGAATAGCGACATGCACTAAATGCCCCATCCAAGCCACCCTCTTGTTTAGGTTGTTCTTATTACTTCGGTGTGACATTCTGATTTTTCTTGTCATTTCGAGACTTATTAATGAGCATATATATCTAACGATGTATTTTAGCCATATCTCGCTCGGATTTGATCAATCTCGAGTTAACTAACCAAAAGGCGAAGGCTAACGTGAGATAAGGTACGTAGACCTAGGGAACTCGAATAGAAAATGGCACTTCGACCATAAGGATTGTCGAAAGGACATTTAGAGCCATGAAAGGCCGATCTAAGAATGATTAAGGAATACATTACTAGCGTTATACGATTAGAGTGCGGGTGATACCGCTTAACCAATGTATAATTTACAAAATTTTCCTAAATCGAACAATGACAATCGAGACCATCGGAACTAGTAATAGACCATCGCAATTACATGACAACCAAGGTCACCATGAATTGACGAGCCCTAAGTGTGATATGAATCACAGAGTCGATATGCGTAACGTCTGTAAAAGCCGCCGGTTAGTTCGGGATAGGCTGGAATCACATCTGACAGAGAAATGATTCAGAGACGAGTCTCGAAATTAGAAATTAGAGAATCAAGAATTTCAACATTATAATTGGATTGGTCGTTGTCTTATCGAATAAAATTGAAATTAGAAAACGATGTTCCAAACGTCGAGGGTAAAATTACCATTTCGCCTCTCAAGTCTTAGCCTTACCTTAATAAATGGATAAGGGCATTTTAGTCTTTGACCACACCTTATAGGCTGCCCAAAATCAAGAAAAATCACAGCCCTTGGATGTGCCATTGATTGACATAGAGACAAGCGTCAATGGATGAAGAGTTGGCATTAAATGTTCAACTTTTAACCTATCATTCTACCAAGTTGACCAAGCCATTTGTGTATACACCCTCTCTCCCTCTTCCGTTCAGCCGAACACTCTACAACCATCATATTCTTCATCTTCGTTACCGAGAGCTTCTCCCATTCGGCCAATTCTGCCTGCCTCCATCGCCGCCGTCGACCGTCACTTCCGACCACCACCTGAGCTCGAACCGACCACCAGTGTCTTTATCATCCTCTTGCTGACCAGGTCCAACTTGAATCAAGTCATTTGATCCACTAAGGAGCTTCGGCCAGCCATTCTCCCAAAAGTCGACGAAAATCGTTGCCTTTGGAGGTAAGCTGCTGTTTAAACTCCGTAGGACCTCTAATCGTTCGCATCTTTCGACCAAATTTTATGGACATCAAAGGCACGTGTAGACTGAGCTGTGATAAAAATTTGGGCTGAGTTTGATGGAAATTTGATGATGAAATGATGTCGCCTTTGATGGACAGAAACTAACCAGCAGTAAGCTTGGAGGAACCGGCGCCGTTCGTGGACCATTTGACGTCGCCTTGAGCTCAAATTTTCGGTGATGCTTCCCAACTCCTAGAAATACATGTTAGCAAGTAAATTAGTGGATAAATTAAGGATTTAGGATGGTTTATGGGCTGATTAGTTGAGATATGAATAGAATCGAAAATGCCCTTTTTCAATTTTGTGCATTCCAAATCTTGCGGAGACTGTTGGTGATGGAGTTGAGTTCCAATTTCATTGTTGAGGCTTATGAGGATGTCAATCGATATGTCAATGAGGAATATGCTTGGTGAATTGACGAATTGAGTGAATTTCCTTAGGAGTACGGCTGACTTACTCTTGGACCATTAGAACCGAAGCATTGGTGTGCTTAAAGGAGGGTTTTTGCTAATTTAATCTTGAGGTAAGGGGTTTCTAAATCTTAGCTAGGAGGATTGGACTCGATTGGGCGAATTGGTCGCGAAATAGGCTGGTTCTTGAGAATTAAGGTGTAATTGTCCAATGTGCGACCTCGTTAGGACTCGATGGCTTGAACGCTTCTTGAATGTTTGTGCGATGAATTGATTGCCTCTTGTGACTGATAAGATTGGTAGCTTGGCATGCCATAGATATCTAGTTCGATGCATGAATTTGTACTCGATCATGAAGTTTAAATTGAAATAACGTCTAACATGTTTGGAATCAATGATAGCCTGAGGCGTTGAGACGCGGGGTCGTATGGATTGATACCCTGAGGCGTTGAGACGTGAGGTTGTGTTGAATTGTACCCTGATGCATTGAGACGCGGGGTTGAAATGGCCAATGTCCTGATGTGTTGAGACGCGAGACGGAATTTGATATGTGTCAACATAGGCCTGGAATGAAATCGAAAACCTGATGCGTTTACGCGGGTTTGTCAATGGGATGGTTTGAGGCGTAATTATGGGGACCGAGCTGAGGCGTTCTAAACGCGGGTGTGAATCAAATGGAGGCCCGGAAGGGTGAAAGGTGTGACTTGATTTGGTTATGTGTGCTTAATTTGAACAATGGGATGTGATACCATGATTGTGTGCTTGACGCTCGTCTGTGCCATATGTACTTTAATAATTACTGAATGCCTCACGTGGTTGTTTGTTTATTTTGTTCTTGATTGCATTCACCTAAGTGCACGGCTAGCCTAACCTAAGGTTAGGACCTGTCTTACTGAGATGTGAATCTCACCCCGTTGCGGGACCACATTTTCAGATCTTTGGTCGTGAGAATGTTGCCGATCAGACTAGGTAACCCGAAGGAGATGTTCGCGTATTTTGAGGAGTTCTCGGACGGATAGGGAATCGTGTACGTTAGGAAGTGTACTGTAGTTTGGGTCGATGAGGGTGAAAAGAGCTGGAGGCTTGGTTTCAGAGGGTAGGGGAAGTTACTAATGGACCACTAAAGTCCACCGGATACCCCGTGGGTTAATCCCTAGTTGGTGTCATCTCGCTCGGGATTCTGTGGAGGTTGAGGGGTCAGCAGCTGGTTCGAGGAATATTCCCGAGAGGACCCCAACCTTGGAAGATACTGACGAGGTCATTGAGATCGAAGTTACCGAGGACGATCTGGTAGAGCAGTCAGCAGACGAGACGATGGAGGATATAGTGGAGGTATGCTCGAGACTTTCTTGGAGTATGAGCCCACCGAGGATGTCGAGGAGACTGACGACTCCAGTAGCTCGATCTAGGGGTCCTCATTTTCTGGACTGTTATTTTGCTGATGACCTCGATGATACGTTTTCTTTTGGAGATGTTAGTGGTTGTTCTTTGAGCCGGTCTTGTCACCCCCATCGACTAGCGAGATTAGTCTACTAGCGCTTTTGTAAGAACTCGTGGGAAGTTATCTATAAATGCATTTATGGTGTTCTTGCTATCCAATTCTCCGCTAGTGCTTGTACGGAGGAATTTATGTTATCACTTCCGCATGCGATTGATTTTTATGCATCTCTCGAAATAAGTGAATCCTGGGACTCGAGAGTTTGCTTGCAGGGTGTCGCGCGCTCGTGCCCAGGGTACGGGGCGTGACATCCCGACTTGCTTGGCATCAGAGCTAGGTCAGCTCGATCCAAAGTTGATTGAGGATTGGAGTAATAAGGAGGATTAAGTTGGGACAGGACGGGTAGCGAGACCTTAGGAAACTTGTTAGAATAATGCACGAGATGCATGTCATATGACTTGGCGCATGTGATTGACATTTGCTCTTGATAGGATTGCGGTGATTTATGAGGATTAAATTTCATGTTAAGCGCTGAAAGTCATTTTTGGGTTTTGGTCTGTTGAGTAATTGAGCATGGCTAGTTGGGTGAGCCATTGAAGCAGACGGCATTGGGTAATAGCCATGGACTGGTGCCTTTGGAATTAGTTGTATGGAAGGTCGTTATGTTATGACTGTTTTCGTTAAGTCATAATTTGGTAGCTCTGGACTTAGTTGGATGAATGAGTTACTAACTCCTTGGTGGATTTACGGTGGTCCAGGTTTGGTGGAAGCAGACAAGAATGAGTAATCCGCCTAGAAGACTTGGAAGACCTAGGAGCGGAGCCTCTAGTTCGAGGCCACCTGTGTTGGAAGACCTGAGAATGGACGGAGTGCTGAGAGCACTAGAAAGGATTGGCGATCTTATCGACAGGCAGACCCAGGATAGGGATGCTGCCATAGCCCAAGCGGTAGGAGCCGCAATGACTGCCGTTAATGCCAATAACGACAATAATGGAGGCAATAGAAACAATGGCGATCATGACCAGGGCAATGAGGCAGTGAATGCCCAGGAAGAAGTTGTTGTGGCGAGGTAGATGGGCCAACTGGTCGAACAATTTATTAAATTGAAGCCAACACAATTCGATGAGACTGGAGACCCTGAATTGGCATCAAGGTGGATTGAGAAACTTGAGAAGGCCTTTAGAGTCTTGAGATGCATGGATGAAGAAAAAGTACTATTAATGGTGTACTAGTTAGAAGGTACCGCAAATGACTGGTGGGCTACCACCAAGAATGGAGTCTTTCCGAAAGGGACAGTCTTGACTTGGAATGCCTTTACCACAAAATTCAATGACAAGTACTTCTCCGAGACGGCTCGAGAAAGGAAGCAAGTAGAGTTCTTGCAACTACGTCAGAATCATTTGACCGTAGACCAGTATGAAGCTGAATTCTCCAAATTATCAAGGTATGCACCTCGATCGGTAGAGGATCCCTTGGAGAAGGCACGGAGATTTCGGAATGGACTGAGGCTTGAGTTTCGCAGCCAGATGATAGTTCTGAACCTGAGGACTTACAAGGAAATATATGAACGGGGACAAATGATTGAGAGAGATCTGAAAGAGAGAAATGTCGCATCTGGGTCGCGGTTTTGTTCATTTAGAAACAATCGTTAGATTGGTAAAAGATCGGTGACTGGCAATAGACGCTTTGTCCCTCTGATAAGACAGAACATTGTGTTGCCACCAAACCCAATGAAATGGAGTTGCCGCCTATGTGGCAAAAGGCATGGTAACGGACCTTGCCCGGCAAGGATTGGAGCGTGCTTCAAGTGTGGTCAGATGGGCCATCAAATAAGGATTTACTCGAACTAAACCCCAGCGAATAGACCTCAAGGGCAACAACCACAGGCAGGACCGTCAACTGCCACTCCCCAAAATGATCAGAATCGACCCCTAGCTCAGGGAAGAGTATATGCAGTGGCACGCAGGAAGCGAAAGAAGCGCCAGGCATGGTCACAGGTACGATTTATTTGTGTGACCAAGCTACTTATGCTTTGTTTGATCCTGGCGCATCACACTCGTTTGTGTCTGTTCGGTTTGCTGATTTGGTTAATATGGAATTGAACCCGTTGAGTGTGATTCTGCATGTTGCCACCTCGTTGAAAGATAATGTGCTGGTTTCGTTGGGCTGTGTTGATTGTAAAATCATAATTGGCGGTAGTAAAGAGAGTATCGACTTAGCTGTGTTGCCTATGTATGACTTCGATGTGATCATAGAAATGGATTGGTTGGGTAAGCAAAGGCGGTAGTTGATTGTGGTAGTAAGATAATCCTTTTCTATTCGGAAGGCTGTCCTAGTTTTGAATTTGTGGGAAGTCGAAGAGGAATCTCGATTTCTTTAGTCTCGTCTCTTGAAGCGACAAAGCTGATGATTGAAGGATGTCAGGCGTACTTAGTCCCAGTTATGGATACAACTGTTGAGGAGCCTAAACTAGAAAGTATTCTAGTAGTGCGTGAGTTTCCTGACATTTTTCCCCAATAGTTGCCAGGGTTGCCACCAAAACGAGAAATAGAATTCGTGATTGAGTTAGCTCCTGGAACGGAGTCGATCTTGAAGGCACCCTATAGGATGTCCGTATCAAAGCTGAATGAGTTAAAGGTGTAAATGCAAGAATTACTGGACAAAGGAGTTATTCGACCGAGTGCGTCGCCGTGGGAAGCGCCAGTGCTGTTTGTGAAGAAAAAGGATGGGTCCTTGCGTTTATGCATTGACTATAGACAGTTGAACCAAATAACTGTAAAGAATAAATACCTACTGCCGAGGATTAATGACTTATTTGACCAATTGCAAGGAGCTGCGGTATTCTCAAAGATTAACCTAAGGACCGGGTATCATCAGTTGAGAATTAAGAAGGAAGACATACCTAAGACCGCTTTTAGGACAAGGTATGGTCATTACAAATTCACCGTGATGCCTTTTGGACTGACCAATGTTCCAGCCGCATTTATGGACTTGATGCATCAGGTGTTCAAGGAATTCTTGGATAGATTTGTTATAGACTTTATTGACGATATCCTGATTTACTCAAAGAGTAACGAAGAACATTTGAGGATTGTTTTGCAGACCCTGAGGGAGCACTCGCTTTACGCTAAGTTTAGCAAATGCGAGTTTTGCCTGAACAAAGTAGCATTCCTTGGCCATGTGGTATCTGGAGAAGGAATTGCTGTGGATCCTACGAAGATTGAAGCCGTTATGAATTGGGCTAGGCCTACTATGGTCACAGAAGTCCGAAGTTTCTTAGGATTAATAGGGTATTACAGACGCTTTGTAGAGAAGTTTTCATCCATAGCTATTCCACTAACGAGATTGACTAAGAAAGAAACTAAGTTCGAATGGATAGACAGGTGTGAAAGGAGTTTTCAGGAGCTCAAGCATCGGTTAACGACCATACCGCTATTGACAATCCCATCAGGACTTGGAGGTTACGAAATATATAGCAATGCTTTGCTAAAGGAACTAGGCTGTGTGCTAATGCAACATGGAAGAGTGGTTGCCTACGCGTCCCGACAACTGAGACTGCACGAAATGAATTATCCGACTCATGATTTAGAATTGGCAGCAATCATATTTGCTCTGAAGAATTGGAGGCATTATTTGTGTGGTGAGAAGTTTAAGATTTATACGGACACCAGAGCTTGAAGTATCTATTTTTTCAGAAGGAGTGACATTCTGATTTCCAGTCAATTTCAAACTCATTAATGAGAAGTAAATCTAGAGATGAATTTCAGTCGTATCTCGCTCGAATTTGATCAATTCGAGTAGACTGACCAAAAGGGAAAGGCTAATGCTAGACAAGGTACACGGACCTAGGAAACTCGGATAGGAAATGGAGCTTTGGCCATAAGAATTGGCGAGGGGACATTTAGAACCATAAAAGGCCGATCCAAGAATGATTGAGGGATGCATTGCTAATGTTATATGATTGGAGTGCGGGTGAAGCCGCTTAATCAATATATAATTTACAAAATTTCCTGAATCGAACAGTGACGATCGAGGCCATTGAGACTAGTGATAGACCCTCACAATTACATGACAACCAAAGTTGCCATGAATTAATGAGCCCTAAATGTGATATGAATCACAGAGTCGATACGCGTAACGTCTGCAAAAGCCGCCCGTTGGTTTGGGATAGGCTGGAACCATATCCGATAGAGAAAATAATCAGAAACGAGTCTTGAAAAATGAAAATGGAGAATCAATAATTTCAACATTATATTCGGAATGGTTGTTGCCATATCGAATATTGGAACGAGAAAAATGACTTTCCGGACGTCGGGATAAAATTACCATTTTGCCCCTCAAGCTTAAGCCTTGCCCATGCAATGAAGGAAAGGCATTTTGGTCTTCATACACTCCCCAAGGCTGCCGAAAACTAGGAGGAATTGTGGCCATTGGATTAAGTTGGAATGACACTTAGGACAAGTGTCAAAAGATGGACTAAAGAGTGGTCAAGTCCTCTATTCACCACCTACCATTCAACCCATTGACTTGAGCCTTGTATATAGCATTTTTCTCTCTCTTTTCTCTCACCTTGACCGGCCATAACACTCCCCACAACTCACGATCACTTCATCTTCTTCCTCCTTCTTCTCTACCGCCGGAGACAGTTTCTGGACCTCTTGTTCGCCGCCGTCGACGCCCTCCTCCGGCCATCACCAGCTGGCGAGCCAACCATACAAGCATAACCCCACATCTTGCCGACCTCCTTGAAGTGGAAGCACGGCGATTGAACCACCGAGGAGCTCTGGTCAAGCTTTTTCTCGGAAGCCGACGGAATCTGACCCAATCTAAGGTAGGTTGAGTTTCTGACACCTTAGGAGACCGAAATGTTGGAGTCTTGAGGCTAAATTTTGTGGAAATCTAGGGGATTTGTATATCAATTTGTGGTAAAAAGTTAGGCTTGATTTGATGAAGTTTTGACCCTAAATGGGTCTTGTGAATGTAGGACAGAACTACCGATTTAATTGGCCTTGAGGAACCAGCGACTTTTAACGAGATTCCGGCGACGACTTGACCTCAAACTCTCGGTGAGACACTTAGACCCTTAGATAGACTTGTTAAGAGGTACGATAATGATTAAATGATGGATTTGGTAGAGATTTAGGGCTGGTTGTGCTCGGTTTGCGCAGAATCGAAAATATCCGGTTCGGTTCTGTGCAAGACCGAAGCTGTTGGAGCTGATGGCTATAGGTTTTGAGTCTCAAATTGGTGATTAAGACACACTATAATGATGAAGATTATATTATGGAGGTTTGTGGTTCATGGAATAGTGAATTGGACAGAGAAATTGACGGATTCGTTGGGATTTCCTAGGTTGCGCGGTGGATTGAATCCTTGGGATATTAGACCGAACCCTTGGGGCAATTGTAAGGAGAAATTTGTGTTATCAAATTCAAGATAAGGGAATCCTAAACTTAGGATAGGAAGATTGAACTCGATTGGGCGAGTCGAGCGATAAATTGGTTGATTGGTGAGAAATTCCAATGTGAATGTTCCTGGTGCATCCTAAGTTGTTATAGGAGATTTATGTGTGCTAATGCTTGTGCTTACATTGTTTGCCATGTTAAGTGTCACTTGATTGTCCGGCATGCCATGAGTATTCGGATTGTGCTTGAGTTGCTTCTGTGTTTTGAATGTGAAATGAAATGAGAATCATGGCATGAGCATGACATGGTGAGACCCTAAGGCGTATGAGACGCGGGGTGGAGAATAGCCTGATACGATCTAATCGTTGGCATAAGAATAGTCTGATGCGATCTAATCGTGGGCATGGGATTGAGGCAGGTTGAAAATGACGCATGTGGTGAAGTGGCAGGACGAATGTGCATGATCATCTGAGTGTGTATGATGTCATAGCTGCATGCCTGCCATCTGTGTACTATCATCTCTATTTGTATTTGCCTGATATGTTTGTGAGTTTGATTGTTTGGGGTTTGCGATTGCCTGAGTGGACGGTCGGCCTAACCTAGGGTTAGGCCCACCTTACTGACATGTGAATCTCACCCCTTTGGGGACCCTTTGTTTTACAAATCCTAGGCCTTGACGATGTGGCCTATTCGATTTGGAGATCCTAAGGAGATGACCGTATGAGTTCCTGGATGAGTAGGGAACTATATACGTAAGGATGTGTACAGTAGTGTGGTTGGTGAGGGCAGTCCGAACTGGAAGCCTCACAGGTACGAGGCTTGATTTAGGAAGGTCGACGATGAGTCGACTAGGCCGCTAAAGCCCCATGAGGTACCCCAAGGAGTGATCCCTGATTGGTGCCACCCCGTCAGGGACCAGGACCGGGCAGAGGGGTCTGTTGCCAATTCTAGGAACGGAACGAAGAGGACCCTGACTTTGGATTTCACTGAGGATGAGGTCGTCGTGCTTGAGGCTACTGAGGAGGACCTCCCGGAGCCATCGGCTAGACGACCATGGAGGATACTATTGAGGTTCGCTCAGAGACATTTTCAGAGTATGAGCCGACGGAGGATGTCGAGGATACCGAGGACTCCAGCAGCTTATCTTAGGAGTTCCAGTTTATTGGCTTGATCTTTTAGTGGCGATCCCGACCGTGTTTCTTTTTGAATGCCGTGGATGGACTTTTGTGTACTCGCCTCGTCACCCCCTTGTTTATCGGACCTAGTGTTTATGTATTTGTATGAACAATCGATTATTATGTACGACAGTATTTATGCTATCCAGGTCCCACTGTATATTTTGTACGGAGGAGTTGTTTCACTACCGCTTCCACATGCTGGATACATATATTATATCTCTCGACTTAATCTTGGATCTTGGGACCACGAGAGATGTTTTAGTTGCTTGTAGGGAGTCGCGTGCTCGTGCTCAGGACGCGAGGCGTGACATTCTCGTTTGCTTTGTATCAAAGCAAGGCCAGCCCAATCCAAAGTTGATTGATGACTGGAGTGATAAGGAGGATTAAGTTGGGACTTGGATGGATAGTGAGACCTTAGGAGACTGGTTAAGATAAGATATGGGGTGCACGGTATGTGACCTAGTACTTAGGGTTGGTGTTTGATCTTGGTAGGGTTGTGGTAAGGCATAAGGATTGAGTTCCCTGCTTGGTGTTGGAAGTCATTTATGGACTTTGGTCTGTTGAATAAATGAGTGTGGTTGGTTTTAGTGAACTGTTGGAGTGAACGTAATTGAGAAATAGCCATAAGCTATTTGTTGAAATGTTTGTAGAAGTTATTGTGTGAAAGGACTGTTGTATTGTAGCTGTTTCTGTTAAGGCATAACTGGTAGCTCTAGATTTGGATAAATGGGTAAGTTACTAACTTCTTGCTAAACTTGTGGTGGACCAGGTTCAATAGAAAGAGATAAGGATGAGCAACTCGTCTAGAAGATCTGGAAGATCAAGAGGCGGAGCCTCCAGCTCGAGGCCTCCTGTAGCTGAGGATCCAAGAATGGATGGCATATTGAGGGCGCTAGAGAGAATTGGTGACTTGATTGATAGGCAGACCCAGGATCGAGACGCTGCCATCGCCCAAGCAGTAGGAGCTGCCATAGCTGCGGTCAACGCCAACAACGGCAACAACGGTGGCAATGGAAACCAGAATGAACATAACCAGGGCAATGAAGTTGTGAATGCCCCAGAGGAAATCGTTGTGGTCAGACAGATGGGCCAACTAGTCGAGCCGTTCATAAAGCTGAAGCCAACTCAATTTGATGAGACTGGAGATCCTAAGCTAGCACCCAGGTGGATCGAGAAGTTAGAGAAAGCTTTTGGAGTGCTGAGGTGCACGGATGAAGAGAAGGTGCTGCTAGCAGTGTACTAGTTGGAGGGTACGACAAATGATTGGTGGGCTGCCACCAAGAATGGAGTTTTCCCAGAGGGGACGGCTATGAATTGGGATGCATTTAAGACAACGTTCAATGATAAGTACTTCTCGGAGATGGCCAAGGAAAGGAAGCAGGTAGAATTTCCACAGCTACGTTAGAACCAGCTGACGATAGATCAGTATGAGGTCGAATTCTCGAGGCTGTCGAGGTACGCACCTCGATCTGTAGAGGGCCCTTAAGAGAAAGAAAGGTGGTTTAGGGACGGTTTGAGGACTTGAGCTCTGTAGTCAGATGATTACCCTAAATCTGAGGACTTATAAGGAGATATACGAACGGGGCTAGATGATTGAAAGGGACTTGAAAGAGAGGAATACCGCAACTGGATTGCGATTTACACCATTCATAGATAACCGCCAGATGGGCAAGAGACTGATGGCGGGCAATAGGCGTTTTGTGCCCCCCGTTACGAAAAATATCGTGAAGCCGCCGAATCCCACAAACTGGAGCTGTCGCCTTTGTGGCAGAAGGCATGGAAATGGACCATGCTCAATGAGGACTGGAGCTTATTTTAAATGTGGTCAGTTGGGCCACTAGATAAGGACGTGCCCAACCCAAGCTCCAACAAATCGACCTCAAGGATAGAGACCGCAGGCTGGACCATCGACTGCTACTCCCTAGATCGAGTAGAATCGACTACCAACATAGGGAAGAGTATATGCCGTAGCCCGCAGAGAGGTGGAGGAAACGCCAGGTGTGGTCACAGGTACGGTTTACTTGTGTGACCAAGCTGCATATGCATTATTTGACCCTGGTGCCACGCATTCGTTTGTGTCTGCACAATTTGCTAATTTGGTGGGTATGAAATTGAAACCGTTGAATATAATTCTACATGTTGCCACTCCGTTAAAGGATAATATACTGGTTTCATTGGGTTGTACGGGTTGTGAAATCGTGATTGGAGGGAGTAAGGAGAGTATTGACCTAGTTGTATTGCCCATGTACGATTTTGATGTAATCATAGGGATGGATTGGCTGGGTAAGCAGGGGGCAGTAATGGATTGTGGTAGTAGGATAATTCGATTTTATCCGAGAGGCCGCCCTAGCTTTGAACTGGTGGGAAGTCGAGGAAGAGTCTCGATTCCCTTAGTCTCATCCCTCGAAGTGACAAAGTTGATGTCTGAAGGGTGTCAGCCATACTTAGTGGCAGTAATGGACACGACTATCGAAGAGCCAAAGTTAGAGAATATTTCGGTAGTACGTGAATTTCCTGATATATTTCCCCAAGAGTTGCCAGGATTGCCACCGGAGCGAGAGATAGAATTTGTAATCGAGTTAGTCCCTAGGACGGAGTCGATTCTGAAGGCACCTTATAAGATGTCCCTATCAGGACTGAAAGAGTTAAAGGTGCAGATGCAAGAGCTGCTAGATAAGAGATTTATCCGACCGAGTACTTCACCGTGGGGAGCACCGATGCTATTCGTAAGGAAGAAGGATGGGTCTTTGCGCCTATGCATCGACTATCGGCAGCTGAATCAAGTGACAGTGAAGAACAAATACCCACTACCAAGAATTGACGATCTGTTTGACAGTTGCAAGGAGCGGCGGTATTTTCGAAGATTGACTTAAGAAAAGGGTATCACCAGTTGAGGATTAAGAAGGAAGACATACCTAAGATTACCTTTAGGACAAGATATGGTCATTATGAGTTTACGGTAATGCCGTTTGATTTTACCAATGCTCCAGCTGCTTTTATGGACCTGATGGATCGAGTATTTAAGGAATTCCTAGACAGATTCGTCATAGTCTTTATTGACAACATCTTGATTTACTCGTGGAGTGATGCAGAAAACGAGGAGCACCTGAGGATTGTTCTACAGATTTTGAGAGAACACTCGCTCTACGTGAAGTTGAGCAAATGTGAGTTCTGGCTGAGCAGGGTAGCATTTCTTGGTCACGTGGTATCTGGTGAAGGAATTGCAATGGATCCTACGAAGATCGAGGCTATAACGAATTGGCCTAGACCTACTATGGTCACTGAAGTCAGAAGTTTCTTGGGGCTGGCGGGATATTACAGGTGCTTTGTGGAGAAATTCTCATCCATAGCCATCCCATTGACGCGGTTGATGAAGAAGGAAACGAAGTTTGAATGGACTGACAAATGTGAGAGGAGTTTCCAAGAGCTCAAGCATAGATTGACAACCGCGCTTGTGCTGACAATTCCATATGGACCAGGTGGTTTCGAAATATACAGCGATGCCTCGCTGAAAGGATTGGGCTGTGTATTGATGCAGCACGGAAGAGTAGTGGCCTACGCATCCAAACAGTTGAGGCCACATGAAATGAACTACCCAACTCATGACCTGGAGTTAGTAGCGATTATATTTGCTCTGAAGATTTGGAGATATTACCTATGTGGCGAAAGGTTTCAGATTTACACTGACCACCAGAGCTTAAGGTACCTATTTTCCCAAAAAGAGCTGGATATGAGGCAGTGCAGATGGATGGAGCTGCTTAAAGATTATGATTGTGACATACTATATCACCTTAAGAAAGCAAACAGAGTTGCAGATGCACTTAACCGGAAGTCGAGCATCGCATGTCTGCTAGTGAAAGGTTGGTCAATGATTAAAGATTTAAGAGATTCTGAGTTCAGACTAGAAGTCTGCCAGTTGCATGGCTTAATGGCTACATTGAGGGTGGAACCAGAGGTCCAGGAGAGAATAAAGACCTTGCAGTCTACGGATCTAGAGATTCAGAAGATACTCGAGATGGATGCGACAAAGAGAAAACCGGAGTTTCAAGTGTCGGAGGACGAAATTTTAAAGTTCCGAGGGCTACTGTGTGTACCAAGGGATGAAGAACTTAGGGAAAGAATCTTGTCAGAGGCCCATAGGAGCAATTATAACATCCACCCTAGGAGTACGAAAATGTATCAGAATTTGCAACATCACTATTGGTGGAACGGGATGAAGGTGGACGTAGCAAAGTATGTGGCTAAGTGTTTGACGTGCCAGCAATTGAAAGCGCAGCACTGTAAGCCTGGAGGACAATTACGGCCACTGAAAATTTTAGAATGGAAGTGAGAGCATATAACTATGGATTTTGTGATGGGACTCCTAAGGAGCCAGTGAGGTCACAACTCTATATGGGTAGTCATGGACAGATTGATCAAGTCCGCACATTTTATCCTGGTGCAAAAGGACTTCGCTATGGATAAGTATGCAGAGTTATACATGAGACAGATAGTGAGGTTGCACGGAGTGCCCGTGACGATTACGTCTGATAGAGATCCCAAATTCATGGCAAACTTTTGGAAAAGCCTGCAAGAAGCCATGGGAACCCGACTGCAGTTTAGCACAGCGTACCATCCACAGACAGACGGACAATCGGAAAGGACGATTCAGATGCTTGAGGACATGTTGAGAGCGTGCGTCATTGATTTTAAAGGTGGATGTGAAGATCAGCTACATCTGGTAGAGTTTGCTTATAATAATAGCTACCAATAAAGCATCCAGATGGCACCATTCGAAGCACTCTATGGAAGAGCCTGCAGAACCCCGATTTGCTGGGATGAGGTTGGAGAAAGGAGTATCATAGGCCTAGAATTAGTGGAGCAATCGGTGGAAGCAGTGAAATTAATTCGGGATAGATTGAGGACGACACGGAGTCGTCAGAAGAGCTATGCAGATAAGTGGCGCAAGCCCTTGGAGTTTCAAGTGAGCGATCATGTTTTCCTCAAGGTGTCACCAATGAGAGGATTATCGCGATTTGGAAAGAAAGGAAAGCTGAGCCCAAGGTATGTAGGCCCATTTGAGATACTGGAGCGGATTGAAACCTTGGCCTACAGGCTTGCCTTGCCGCCTAATCTATCCCAGGTGCATAACGTGTTCCATTTGTCGATGCTACGAAGGTATGAACCAGATCCGACACATGTGCTAGACTACGAGGCTATAGAAGTGGACGATCGAGTGTCTTATGTAGAGAAGCCGATAAGGATCGAGGACCGGAAGGAGCAAACCCTTAGGAATAAGAAGATCCCACATGTCAAAGTAGGGTGGGAGCACCATGGAACAGAAGGTGCCCGTGGGAAAATGAAGAAACGATAAGGCGACAACACCCCTATTTATTTGAGTAATTAAGTTTGATGTAAATTTCGCGGACGAAATTTTTGTAAGGGGGAAGAGTTGTGACATTCTGATTTCTAATCAATTTCAAACTCATTAATGAGAAGTAAATCTAGAGATGTATTTCAGTCGTATCTCGCTCGAATCTGATCAATTCGAGTAGACTGACCAAAAGGGAACGGCTAACGCGAGACAAGGTACGTGGACCTAGGAAACTCGGATAGGAAATGACGCTTTGGCCATAAGGATTGTTGAGGGGACATTTAGAACCATAAAAGACTGATTCAAGAACGATTAATGGATGCATTGCTAGTGTTATATGATTGGAGCGCGGGTGAAGCCGCTTAACCAATATATAATTTGAAAATATTTCCTGAATCGAACAGTGACGATCGAGGCCATTGGGACTAGTGATAGACCCTCACAATTACATGATAACCAAAGTTGCCACGAATTAACGAGCCCTAAATGTGATATGAACATGATCGATATGCGTAACGTTTGCAAAAGTCGCCCGTCGGTTCGGGATAGGTTGGAACCACGTTCGATAGAGAAAACAATCAGAAATGAGTCTTGAAAACTAAAAATGGAGAATAAAAAATTCCAACGTTATATTCGGATTGGCCATTGCCCTATCAAAGAATATTGGAATGAGAAAAACGACGTTCCGAACATCGGGGTAAATTACCATTTTGCCCCTCAAGCTCAAGCCTTGCCCATGTAATGAAGGAAAGGCATTTTGGTCTTCATACACTCCTCAAGGTTGCCGAAAGCTAGGAGGAATTGTGGCCATTGGATCAAGTTGGAATGACTCTTAGGACAAGTGTCAAAAGATGGACTAAAGAGTGGTCAAGTCCACTATTCACCACCTACCATTTAACCCATTAACTTGACCCTTGTATATAGCATTTTTCTCTCTCTCTCCTCTCACCTTGACTGGCCATAACACTCACCACAACTCACGATCACTTAATCTTCTTCCTCCTTCTTCTCTATCGCCGGCGACAGTTTCTGGACCTCCTGTTCGCCGCCTTCGAAGCCCTCCTCCATCCACCACCAGCCGACGATTCGACCATACAAGCATAGCCCCACATCTTGCGGACCTCCTCAAAGTGGAAGCATGGAGATTGAACCATCGAGGAGCTCCGGCCAAGCTTTTTCCCGGAAGCCGACGGAATTTGACCCAATCCGAGGTAGGTCGTGTTTCTGACCCCTTAGGATATTGAAATGTTGGAGTCTTGAGGCTAAATTTTGTGAAGATCTAGGGGACTTGTATATAAAACTGTGGTAAAAATTTGGGCTTGATTTGATGAAGTTTTGACCCCAAATGGGTCTTGTGAATGTAGGACAAAATCTGCCGATTTACTGGCCTTGAGGAACCGCGACTTTTAACGGGATTCCGGCGACGACTTGACCTCAAACTCTTGGTGAGATACTTAGACCCTTAGATAGACATGTTAAGAGGTAGGATAGTGATTAAATGATGGATTTGGTGGATATTTAGGGCTGGTTGTGCTCGGTTTGCACAGAACCGAAAATAGCCGGTTCGGTTCTATGCAAGACCGAAGTTGTTGGAGCTGATGGCTATGGGTTTTGAGTCTCAAATTGGTGATTAAGACATGCTATAATGATGAGGATTATGTTATGGAGGTTTGTGGTTGATGGATTAGTGAATTGGACAAAGAAATTGACGGATTGGTTGAGATTTCCTAGGTTGCACGGTGGATTGAATCCTTGGGATATTGGACCGAACCCTTGGGGCAATTGCAAGGAGAAATTTGTGATATCAAATTCAAGGTAAGGGAATGCTAAACTTAGGATAGGAAGATTGGACTCGATTGGGTGAGTCGAGCGATAAATTGGTGAGAAATTCCAAGGTGAATGTTCTTGGTGCATCCTAAGTTGTTATAGGGGATTTATGTGTGCTAATGCTTGTGCTTACATTGCTTGCCATGTTAAGTGTCACTTGATTGTCCGGCATGACATGAGTATTCGGATTGTACGTGAGTTGCACCTGTGTTTTGTATGTGAAATGAATTGAGAATCTTGGCATGAGCATGACATGGCGAGATCCTGAGGCATATGCGACGTAGGGTGGAGACTAGCTTGATGCGATCTAATCGCGGGCATGAGATTGAGGTAGGTTGAAATGGTGGATGTGGTGAAGTGGCAAGACGTGCGTGCATGATCATCTGAGTGTGTATAGTGTCATAAGTCATCTCTATTTATATTTGCCTAATATGTTCAATGAGTTTGATTGTTTGGGGTTTGCCGCTGCCTGAGTGGACGGTTGGCCTAACCTAGGGTTAGGACCCACCTTATTGAGATGTGAATCTCACCCCTTTGGGAACCCTTCTTTTTACAGATCCTAGGCCTTAACGATGTGGCCTATTCGATTAAGAGACCCTTAGGAGATGATCGTATATTTTGATGAGTTCCCGGATGGGTAGGGAACTATATACGTAAGGAAGTGTACAGTAGTGTGGGTTGACGAGGGCAGTCCGGACTGGAAGTCTCATAGGTACGAGGCTTGATTTAGGAAGGTCGGGGATAAGTCGACTAGGCTGTTGAAGCCCCATGAGGTGCCCTAGGGAGTGATCCCTGATTGGTGCCACCCCGTTAGGGACCAGGACCAGGCAGAAGGGTCTGTTGTCGGTTCTAGGAACGGACCGGAGAAGACCCCGACTTTGGAGTTCACTAAGGATGAGGTCATCGTGCTTGAGACTACTAAGGAGGACCTCGCGGAGCCATCAACTGAGACGACCATGGAGGATACTATGAGGTTCGCTCAGAGAAATTTTCAGAGTATGAGCCGACGAAGGATGCCGAGGATACCGAGGACTCCAGCAGCTCATCTTAGGATTTTCAGTTTGTTGGCTTGATCTTTTGGTGGCGATCCCGATCGTGTTTCTTTTTGAATGCCGTGGATGGACTTTTGTGTACTCGCCCCATCACCCCCTTGCTTATCGGACCTAGTGTTTATGTGCTTGTATGAACAGTCGATTATTATGTACGATGCTATCCAGGTCCCACTCTATATTTTGTACGGAGGAGTTGTTTCACTACCACTTCCGCATGCTGGATACATATATTATATCTCTCGACTTAGTCATGGATCTTAGGACCACGAGAGATATTTTAGCTGCTTGCAGGGAGTTGCGTGCTCGTGCCCAGGGCGTGGGGCGTGACAGAAGGAGTTGAACATGAGGCAACGTCGATGGATGGAGCTGCTTAAGGATTATGATTAAGACATATTATGTCATCTTGGGAAAGCGAATCGAGTTGCGGATGTACTCAGTCGGAAGTCTAGTATTACTTGTCTATTGGTGAAAGGATGGTCGTTATTTGAAAATTTGAGGGATTCTGAAATCAGATTGGATGTCTGTCAGTTATCCAGTTTGGTAGCCACACTGAGAATATAACCTGAGATCTAGGAAAGGATAAAAGCCTTATAGTCTACGGACCCAGAAATTCAGAAAATCCTAGAGATGGATGCTACGAAGAGGAAACCAGAGTTCCAAGTGTTAGAAGACGGAATTTTGAAGTTTCGGGGGCGTTTATGCGTACTAAAGGATGAAGAGCTTAGAGAAAGAATCTTGTCGGAGGCTCATAGAAGAAATTATAGTATCCACCCAGAGAGCATGAAAATGTATCAGAACTTGCGTCAGCATTATTGATGGAACGAGATGAAGGTGGATGTATCGAAGTATGTGGCGAAGTGCTTGACATGCCAGCAGGTGAAGGCACAACACTGTAAGCCTGGTAGATTGTTACAGTCATTAGAGATTTCTAAATGGAAATGGAAGTATGTGACTATAGACTTTGTCATGGGACTACCAAGGAGCTAGAGAGGCCATGATTCTATTTGGGTACTCGTGGGCCGATTAACCAAGCCTGCACATTTCATTCATGTGCGAAAAGACTTCATGATGGATAGATATGCCGAATTGTACATGTGGCAGATAGTAAGACTACATGGAGTACCCGTGACAATTACATCGGACAGAGATCCCAAGTTCACGGGGAACTTCTGGAAGAGTCTTCAAGATGCCATGGGAACTCGATTACAATTTAGCATGGCATACCATCCACAGACGGACGGACAATCGAAGAGGACAATTCAGACGCTCGAGGATATGTTACGAGCGTGCGTGATAGACTTCAAAGGTGGATGGGAGGATCAACTGCATTTGGTGGAGTTCGCATATAATAACAGTTATCAACAGAGTATTCAAATGGCACCTTTTGAAGCGCTTTATGGAAGAGCTTGCAACACCCCTATTTGCTGGGATGAGGTTGGAGAAAGAAGTATTACAGGCCCAGAGTTGGCAGAGCAATAGGTGGAAGCGGTAAAGATAATCCGGAATAGACTAAAAACAACACAGAGTCGTCAGAAAAGTTATGCGGATAAACGGCGTAAGCCTTTGGAGTTTCAAGTAGGCAATCATGTTTTCCTTAAAGTGTCGTCAATGAGAGGATTATCTCTATTTAGAAAGAAAGGGAAACTGAGTCCAAGGTACGTAGGACCTCTTGAGATTTTGGAATGAATTAGGACCTTGGCCTACAGACTCGCCTTACCATCTAATCTATCCCAAGTACACAAGGTCTTCCATGTGTCAATGCTACAGAAGTACGAGCAGGACCCGACGCATGTAATGGATTTCGAGGTTATCGAAGTGGATGACAGAGAATCCTATGTAGAAAAGCTAGTCAGGATTGAAGATCGAAAGGAGCAGATTCTAAGGAATAAAACGATTCCATTGGTCAAAGTTGTTTGGGAGCACCATGGAACCGAAGGCGCTACATGGGAAAGCGAGGAAACGATGAGGCGTCAATACCCCCATTTGTTTGAGTAACTGGGTTTATTGTAAATTTCGAGGACAAAATTTTTGTAAGGGGGAAAGAGTTGTGACATTCCGATTTTTCCTGTTATTTCAAGACTTATTAATGAGAATATATATCTAGCGATGTATTTTAGTCGTATCTCGCTCGAATCTGATCAATCTCGAGTTAATTGACCAAAAGGGGAAGGTTAACGCGAGACAAGATACGTGGACATAGGGAACTAGAATAGGAAATGGCACTTGGACTATAAGGATTGTCGAGGGGACATTTAGAGCAATGAAAGGTCGATCTAAGAACGATTAAGGAATGCATTGCTAGCGTTATACGATTGGAGCACGGGTGATACCGCTTAACCAATGTATAATTTGTAAAATTTTCCTAAATCGAACAATGACAATCGAGACTGTCGAAACTAGTAATATACCCTTGCAATTACATGACAACCAAGGTCGCCATGAATTGACGAGCCCTAAGTGTGATAATTCATTCCTAAATCGATACGCGTAACGTCTATAAAAGCAGCCCGTCAGTTCGGGGTAGGCTGAAATCACATCTGATAGAAAAATGATTTAGAGATGAGTCTCGAAATTAGAAATTGGAGAACTAAGAATTCCAACATTATAATTGGCTTGGTCGTCGTCTCATCGAAGAAAATTGAAATAAGAAAAATGACGTTCCGGACGTCGAGGGTAAAATTACCATTTTGCCCCTCAAGTCTTGGCCTTGCATTAATAACTAGATAAGGGCATTTTGGTCTTTGATCACACCCTATAGGTTGCCGAAAATCAAGAAAAATCACGGCCCTTGGATGAGCCATTGATTGACATAGAGACAAGTGTCAATGGATAAAGAGTTGGCATTAAATATCCAATTTTTAACCTACCATTCTACCAAGTTGACCAAGCCATTAGTGTATACACCCTCTCTCCCTCTTCCTTTCAGCCGAACACTCCACAGCCATCTTCTTCTTTATCTTCTTCTTCATCTTCTTCACCGAGAGCTGCTCCCGCTCGACTGATTCTGCCTGCCTCCATCGCTGCCTTCGACCACCACTTTCGGCCACCACCTGAGCTAGACCCGACTACCAGTGTCTTCTTCATCCTCTTGCCGATCAGCTCCAACTTGAATCAAGTCATTTGACCCACTGAGGAGCTTCGGCCAGCCATTCTCCCAAAAGTCGACGGAAATCGTCGCAGCTAGAGGTAAGTTGCTGTTTAGACTCCGTAGTACCTCTAATCGTTCGAATCTTTTAGCCAAATTTTGTGGACATCAAGCGCGCATGTAGAATGAGTTGTGGTAAAAATTTGGGCTGAGTTTGATGGAGATTTGATGATGAAATGGTGTCGCCTTTGATGGACAGAAATTGACCGGCGGTAAACTTGGAGGAACCGGCGCCGTTCGTGGACCATTTGACGTTGCCTTGAGCTCAAATTTCGGTGAGGCTTCCTAACTCCTAGACCTACATGTTAACAAGTAAATTAGTGGATAAATTGTGGATTTAGGATGGTTTATGGGCTGATTAGTTGAAATATGCGCAGAACCGAAAATACCCTGTTTCGATTCTGTGCATACCGAATCTTGTGGGGGCTGTTGGTGATGGAGTTGAGTTCCAATTTCATTGTTGAGGCTTAGGAGTATGTCAATCGATATGTGAATAAGGAATATGCTTGGTGAATTGACGAATTGAGTGAATTTCTTTAGGTGCATGGCTGACTTGTTCTTAGACCATTAGAACCGAAGCATTGGTGTGCTTAAAGGGGGGTTTTTGCTGATTTAATCTTGAGGTAAGGGGTAGGAGGATTAAACTCGATTGGATGAATTGGTTGTGAATTAGGCTGGTTCTTGGGAATTAGGGTGTAATTGTCCAATGTGCGTTCTCGTGAGGAGTCGATGGCTTGAACGCTTCTTGAATGTTTGTGCCATGAATTGATTGCCTCTTGTGAGTGATGAGATTGGTTGCCTCGCATGCCATAGATATCTAGCTCGATGCATGAATTTGTACTCGATCATGAAGTTTAAATTGAAATAACGTCTGGCATGTTTGGAAACGATGATATCCTGAGGCATTGAGACATGGGGTCGTATGGATTGATACCTGAGGCATTGAGATGCGGGGTTGAAATGGCCAATGTCCTGATACGTTGAGATGTGGGACGAAATTTGATATGTATCGACATAGGCCTGGAATGAAATTGAAAACCTGATGCGTTTATGTGGGTTTGTCAATGGGATGGTCTGAGGCGTAATTACGCGGATCGAGCCTAAGGCGTTCTAAACTCGGGCGTGAATCAAATGAAGGCCCGGAAGGGTGAAAGGTGAGACTTGATTTGGTTTTGTGTGCTTAATTTGAACGATGAGATATGATACCATGATTATGTGCTTGACGCTCGTCTATGCCTATGTATTTTAATAACTACTGAATGCCTCATGTGGTTGTTTGTGTATTTTGTACTTGATTGCATTCACCTGAGTGTACAGTCAGCCTAACCTAGGGTTAGGACATATCTTACTGAGATGTGAATCTCACTCCGTTGCGGGACCAGATTTTCAGATTCTAGGTCGTGAGAATGTTGCCGATCAGACAAGGTGATCAGAACGAGATGTCTTCGTATTTTGAAGAGTGTAGTCTGGGTCAGGGTGCCGTGTACGTTAGGAAGTGTACTATAGTCTGGGTCGATGTGGGTGGAAAGAGCTGGAAGCCTCATAGGTTTGACGCTTGGTTTCGGATGGTAAAGGAAGTTACTACAGGACCACTGAAGCCCACCGAGGTACCCCGTGGGGTAATCCCTAGTTGATGTCATCCCGCTTAAGATTCTATGGAGGTCGAGAGGTTAGTAGTTGGTTCAAGGAACATTCCCGAGAGAACCCCAACCCTGGAATACACCGACGAGGTCATTGAGATCGAATACCGAGGACGACCTAGTGGAGCAGTTAGTAGACGATACAATGGAGGATACAGTGGAGGTATGCTCAAAGACTTTCTCGGAGTACGAGCCTACTGAGGATGCCAAGAAGACTAATGACTCCAGTAGCTCGATCTAGGGGTCCCCATTTTCTGGATTGTTATTTTGCTGATGATCTCGATGGTGCGTTTTCTTTTGGAGATGTTAGTGGTTGTCTTTTGAGCCGGTCCTGTCACCCCTACCGACTAGCGAGATTAGTCTACTAGTGCTTTTGTAAGAACTCGTGGAAAGTTATGTATAAATGCATTTATGGTGTTCTTGCTATCCAAGTCCCCGCTAATGCTTGTACGGAGGAATTTATGTTATCGCTTCCGCATGCGATTGATTTTTATGCATCTCTCGAAATAAGTGAATCCTGGGACTCGAGAGGTCTCTTGCAGGGTGTCGCGCGCTCGTGCCCGGGTTACGGGGCGTGACATTTGGTATGTCTTACCGCAATAGGAGTCACCGTCTGATGCCCCGAGCCAATGTTCAAGTTTCAGGCGCTACGACGCTTGGGAATCCCACTTATCTTATAAGGAAAAAGTCTTTCTTCCGAGTTCGCCAATCCTAAAACTCATCCTTTATTTCGTTACATTGATGCACTTTATAAACAAACATTCGCTGAATATGTTTCCCTTGAACATGCTCCGTTTACCATTGGTGAAAGTTTTAATTTGAAATTTTTGGTAAACACCATATTGGTTCCGTAAGTACCATCTGTTCCGAAAACTACTCTTAGATGCGAACTTTTTAAGGTTTATAAAAAGCAAAAAAAAAGGGTCGACAAATTTTTTTACGGATTTCAATGGACGTGTGAATATAGGTAGTGATATTTAGACTAATCCTTGGCAAATTCATTCTTATGTGGGTCTCACATGCCATTGAATAAGTGATGATTGGACCACTCAAAAAAGTCTTCTTGCATTTCAAGTTTTTGATGAAAGGTAATACGTTCACTAATATTTTAAAATAATTACGAAAGTTTTAGAAGAATATAATTTGATTAAATAAATTTTTTCAATTGATTTTGATTATGCTGTGGCAAATACCACTTCCATTCTCGAATTAAAAAATATTTGTAAACCCACTTTTGACTAATAATTTTTTCACATTAGATATGCTTGTCATGTTTTAAATTTTTGTGTACAAGATGGTTTACAAACTCTTGAAAATTCTCTAGCCCCAATAAAGAAAGCAATTAAATTTTTATGGAGCCGTGCCCATTTTATGAAAGCATGGGGCAAATTTTATAAAGTAAATGGGAGAACGATAAAAATATTTCCAAAAGATATTTCGTGTCACGCCTTGAACCTCGCGAGTGCGCGAACATCCTACCAGGCTGTTCATCTTCAATAGTCTCCTAGGATCCTTTGGTCAATAACTCAATAAATTTATCTCTTATGCGGAAGCGAGAAACAACTCCATACAATTAAAATAAGATGACTTCAGGGTGAAAGATGGTACTTTTCTCTATTACTCGCCAACTGGTGGCAAAGTCAAAGCAGACAGTACAAAACTATCAATTTCTTAAGGCTACAAAGGTTACATTCGAATAAAACTTAATATCTAAGTCCCCCCAGAGACGTCTTCAGTGTCATTTCATGGCACTCACATGATTCCATCACTTGGGACCTGAAAATGGTAATCCCACGATGGAGTGAGATATAAATCTTAGCGAACTCACCCTAAACCTAAACTAGGCCATCAGTCCTCCCAGACAACACTTAAACCAACCCGCAATAGCTCATCAAGCAGAAAGGCACAAGGCACATAATGCATCACCACAAGTCATAATAATTGACATTACAAGTCTCAATATAACTGGCATGAGTCACAGTCATAGTCAAGCATATCATACACAATGAGAGCAAGCTTCACGCACCAATACATAAATAAACGCATAACTCCAAAAGTCATCAAAATGACACCTCATTTACTAATCGCCTGAGCTCCCGGGCCGTGATGTATTTCTCTAGGGCACTCTGGCGAATTGATATCACTGGGGCACTCTAGCCATTTACAAAGCATCAGAGCACACTAGCCAATTACGATGCATGAGGGCTCACTAGCCGATTCATCTTTCAAGGCCCACTAGTCAATACGTTTCTCAAGGGTTCAATAGCCAATCATATCTCAAGGGCTCTCAATAGCCAATCTCACCAAACAAATAGTAAATTTTTAACACGAGAAACGTAATGGCCGAAAAACCACAAGGCGATACCAAATACACCACAAGACAATCAATCTCACAATTAGTTTTCTTGCCATTTAATTGAATTTTTCACACAATCGCCACTCAAGGTCAAATACCACATGGCCATACGAGCATTCGTGTCAATCGAGTATGCAAGTCATCAATTCAATCATGAAAAATCACAATTTTAGTCCAGGCAAGCATGTATGGTTCGATCCACACGCGTTTCATGCGACCATTAACAATTCAAACACCATAGGTGCACAATTTCATCAATTCGCCACTCAAGTTTCATCTAGTAGTGTCCTAACATCCTAATAAAGGTTTAGAGGTTGCTTACCTTCAAGCGAGCTAGCAATTTCAACTTAAATGACCCTCTTAGGTCAGCAAGCCCACGGTCGAATAGGGCACCCACGTCGCGCCTAGGAAAAATCACATTGAAACTTATTCATTTCTCAATTCCATCGCGCCAATACTTTGATAACTTATCAATTAACAACTTAAGGTGTCTTAATGACCATTTAATAGCAAGACGACACCTTCCCAAAGCCTCAAAGGGCTCGGTTCATTCTGTCACTACACAAGGAAAAATTGGTTCTGATCCCAGTCACCCTAATCAATTCATAAATCAATTCCAACTTCAAAACATCACAAAACCAACTTGCTATAACCTTAATCTACATATTTAGAGAGCTCACCGAAAATTTGAAAGCAAAACGATACCACAAAGGCTTCCAATCGGTTCTATTCTCTTCGACGCGCAAGCGATCACATTTTGCCTCAAGGAAACCGCCCTCAATCAGCCATGAAAACTCATCAAAACCCAAATACAATTGTAACCACAGCTCAGTCAACTTTAATATTATGATTGTAGATGACCTCACCGACACTTTGGAGTCATTTGAAGCCTTAAAGCTCACGAAACAGGTCTTTCCCTCAAACAAGTCAGAATCTGACCTTATCCTGATCTTTTCCCACTCAAATAAACCTACGAGACAAAATGCTGGGCCAAATTAAACTTATAATATGTCCATAGAGCCACAATACAATAAGCTTTTAAATGACGGTGGTTTTGCCTCAATCCAATTTCGGATGACAAAGTTATGACCGGAACAGTGGACTGGTCGGAGCAGGGCAGCCACTCCGACGGGTTTCTCTCGACCAAGAAGAAGAATAGGGAAGAAGATGGATGAGAGAGAGTTTTGACCGACCAAATGAAGAGAGAGGGGAGATATTAGCCTTAGTCCATCTTGGTCAATGCTCTTTGAATGGTAGTTGGGATTTGATTGGTAATTAGTGCTAAACCACCAATTAGATGACACGTGTCTTCACCCAAAGAGTGACACTTGTCCTTAGCCAATGAATATCTTGAAGCCAATTGACCCTTGTGCCCTTAGATTTTCGGCAAACATGAGCGGATTAAGAAAAGACCAAAATTCCCTTAGTTCATTCTTAAGGCAAGGGTACTCCTCGAGGGGCAAAATGATAATTTTACACTTATCGTTTGGAATTCCACTTTTTCGATTTAAATTACCTTCGATGAAGCGGTATCTAATTCATTTCCAATTTTGGAATTTCTCATTGTCTAATACCCAATTTCGAGGTCCAATTTCATATCAAGCTCTCGTTGACTACAATTTCAGTTTAATTCAAACTGACAGGCGACACTTGCAGGCGTTACGCGTATCGACCTTAGGGTTTCTTAAGCTGTGACGACTTTGATTATCATGTAATTATAAGGATTTATTGCTAACTCCTACGGTCTTGATCATCATAATAGGATTTAGAAAATTCTCGCAAATTATACATTGGTTAAGGGGAATCACCCGCGTCCCAACGCATAACACTAGTAAGGCATTCTATTATCATTCCTAGACCGATCTCTACCGGCCCAAAATATTCCCTCGATAATCTTTATGATCAAAGTGCCATTTCTCAATCAAATTCCCCAAGTCCACGTACCCGACTCCGCCTTAATCTTTCCCTTTTGGTTAGTTAACTCGAGAGTGGCCAACTCCGAGCAAGTTATAACTGAAATACACCGATTAATATCCTTCCATTCCATAGGCTTGAGAGGTGTTGAAATTCGGAATGTCACATTTCGATTCGTTGGAACTCTGTCTACGAGTTGCTTCGTCAATCTTTTGAGTACACATATTTATCATGTACATTTATTTCGATTAAGTGCATGATATTACTTAACTCCCACAACATTGGGACGATTGTAATTTTTTTTTAAAATTTCTTGAAAGTTTTTAGTGATGCTACTAATACTTTATCTGGTGTTTATTATCCTACTACACATTTATTTTTAATAGAGTGTGTTAATATTGCTAGTGTTTTTAGTGATTATGAAAAAAATACTCAATTAGCTCTGACTATTTTAGTAATGCGAGAAAAAAGGTTGCATTATTTCAACATTCTCTTGTTATTTGATCGGTATTATTTTTTATTCACATACTAAATTTGATGGTTTATTAGATTATCTGAATGATTATTATTATGCTTGTTTATATTTGGATGAAGCAATAGATATATCAAGTGCACAAAGAGAGGTTAAAGACTCTATAGTAGCATTATATAATGAATTTTGTAGTAGATATGGTTTAAGTGATAGTGGATCTTTCCAACCTAGTGCCTCACAAAGTGATGCAAATGGTTCAATTAGTAGATGGTACAAAATACTCAAAAATAGGCAAAAAAATAAATAAAAGGGCACAACATAAAGTACTATTCACAAATTAGAAAACTATTTATCCATTGCTTTTGAGTTTAGTGATTCACAACACAACAAAGATTTCAAAATTCTGCGATGGTAGAAGAATCATTTAACTCAATTCCAATTTTTCAACAGTTGCAATTGAACAAGCATTTAACATTGAAGGATTAATTTTGGATGATCGCCGTTCAAGATTAAGTCCAGAAGCTGTGGAGGTTCAAGCTTGTGTCGATGATTGGACTAATCCTAGATTTTGACACCAAGAGCTAGATAAAGAATAGGAATTTTTCAGTGAGGATTGTAGATATACCACTGCCATAGGTACCACAACGGGTAACGACGACTGATAATGAGGTAAGTTGGAGCTATAAAAGGTAAAAAAACTATATGGGCTTTGATTCTTCAATCCCAAAAAAATAAGTATTTGTTTTGGTGAGGTACGTGTGTATAAACGTTTCAAAGATTAGGTACAGAGATGTAGCGAGGCACAAAAACCATGAACCAACAATGGCACCAAGTGTGTCACAATGGGTTCAACGGTGAATCGGCTGCAAAATACACCAACGCGACAAGGCGCATCTAACCTAGTGGCTTAAGGTTGGCCAGTACAAGAGTGAACCAACAACTAAACAGCCGACATATACATCAACAAGGCCGGAGAAGATGAGCAATAAAAAAACAAGGCCAAAACAAGCGGTCGAAAGCCAAATAAAAACATGTGACAGACAACATCAAGGTTAGGAGCAGGGCGATCAACCAAACCACCAAGAGCTGGGCAGAAGGCAGTGGGAGAATGCCCAGCGACGTTAGGGGAGACACTTAATGAACCAAGCAGCCTTGTTATAAGTTCAAGCCCATTCCTCCTCCTTTTTTCCCCAAAATTTTATTACAATGTACAATTTGATTATAATTTATAATTGGTAATTAATTATTATTTTATTATTTATTATTTTAAAAATTAAATTGGTGGTTCCGAGATAAGTAGGTCCTCTTGAAATTCTGGAGCGAATTGGGATTTTGGCTTATAGACTCACATTGCTGTCGAATTTATCACAAGTGCACAATGTGTTCCATGTGTCAATGTTAAGGAAAAACGAGCCAGATCCGACTCATGTCCTGGATTTTGAGACTGTTGAAATAGACGACAAGGTATCGTATGTGGAAAAGCCTATCAGAATTGAGGATCGAAAGGAGCAAGTCTTGAGAAATAAGACGATTCCGTTAGTGATAGTGATTTGGGAACATCATGGGACTAAAGGAGCAACATGGGAAAGCGAAGAAGTTATGAGACGGTAATATCCCCATTTGGTTGGATAGATAGGTTATTGTAAATTTCGAGGATGAAATTTCTGTAAGGAGGGAAGAATTGTGACATGCTAAATTTCCTGCCATTTGGATGTTATTGAATGAGAATGAATCTTCGATGTATTTCAGCTTTGTCTCGCTCAGATTTGATCAATCTCGAGTAAACTGACCAAAAGGGAAAGACTAACGCATGACAAGGTACGTTGACCTAGGAAACTCAAAAAAGGAAATGACGCTTTGACTATATGGATTGTCGAGGGAACATTTAGAGCCAATAAGGCCAATCAAATAACAACTAAGGAATACAATGCTAGCATTATACGATTGGGTCGTGGGTGATGCTGCTTAACCAATGTATATTTGTAAATTTTCCTAAATCGACCTATGACAATCGAAACTGTCAGAACTAGCGATGAACCCTCGCAATTACATGACAACCAAAGCTGTCATAACTTGAGTTTTCCTACGTGTGATGAATCACAGAGTCGATACACGTAACGCTTGCGAAAATCACCCGTTAGTTCGAGACAAACTGGAGTTACGATCGACGAACGAATGATCATGAAATAGAAGCTCAAAATTGGAAATTGGAAATAGAGAATTTCAATTCTAGACAAGAATTTGACGTCGTCTCACCAAATGGTAATTTCGAATTGGAAAAGTGAAGTTTGGACTGAAAGTGCAAAATTACCATTTTGCCCCTCGACCATTTGTCTTGCCTTAAGAATGCAAGAAGGACAAAATGGTCATTCTCCCTTTCCTATATGGCTGCCAAAATTCATATACAAGGAGTCAAAGAAGGGTCAAAGTTAAGAGATGTATTATTAGTGAGGGCCACATGTCACTCAAGGGAGCCCCCAAACATTTATTACCCTCACCTAATTCTATCTTGTCGAATTAATCCAAATTATTTATGTGAGAAATTCATTTGGAAGCCTCATCAGTCGTGTATAGCCATTCCACCAATTCCATTGCATTTTCCTCTTCATTTTGCCCCCACTGAAAATTACCTAGAAAGATAGGTTTCTGCCTCTTTGTTCGGTGTGCTCGCCGGCCCTCTTTCGATGCTACCTGGCCATGCTCTAACCACCAGAAGTAAGATTAACATGTCTCTGACACGTTCCAAGTGGTATCTCGAGGTTTCGTTGAGTGATTTTTCCTAACAAGCCCTTAGACCAAAACCGGACATAAATCGCGCGAGCTGAGGTAAGGTCTTCGTTCTACCTCTTAGAGACTCCGATTGGCCTCAAAAGTTTTAGGGGATCTTCATAACATCCGGGCGGTCCAGGGGGGACCCCCACGGCTCCTCTCTTCTCGAGAATCCATACATCCCTTATCAGTGTAGGCCGGCAGACGACAGAAGACCCGTTGGAATCTCTTTCCTAGCGGAGAGAGGTGTGGCAGGGAGGTAATAGCTATTGAGGCTGCTAGCCGTCCTATGGATTCAGGCCTGTTCGGACATACGGTTCCCGCGGAAGATCAAGTTGGTGAGCCGTGTGATGGGAAACCTTCCCGCACGGTTCGGAGAGCACTGAATTCGAATGAGAGGTTCACCACCACATCATTGCATGCAAGGGGACATCTTACTGAGTTTCCCCCTCATTTTTTTGCAAAAAGCCGCTCCACGGTGGTAAAGTCTCATCTTGTGTGTTGGCTGAAGTGACAATAGTCACATTGAACCTTCCAATATGTTCGAAGATCTCGATGGCTTTTTTCTGCTTTAACATGATGCAATATCTGGGCCTCCTAGACCTGCTCTCTCGCCCTTTAGGACCGACTACAACAAGCTCGCGACTCTAATAGAAACAAAGGGTAAGCTCTCTGCTCTATTTGCTTGCAATGCTATACCTATCAAAGTTGGCGAACGCTTCTGTAACCTTAGACTCCTTACGCTGTTCGACTGAACTCGTTGACTCCGCGTCCACCGAAAGTCTTCTTACGGCTAGATCCAATCTCCTGGTCCCTGCGGAAAGGAAAAAGAATTTCACGTTCTTCCTTTCGAGAAGGGAGGATTAGGAAAATCCTATTGATTGCAGCTTTCTCCAGACCTCCAGGAAAAGCATGAAAAAAAAAGGCTCGAATGGTACGATCCCTCCGTTCCCTTTCTAAGTCATCAAATTTGGTGCTTTTTGATCCCCAGTTGCTATGGGGAACAAAGGACGAAATACAATCGATTCTTCTATTTAAGTGGTTCTCGCTTTTCCTTGTTCCTCTGTAGTATCCAAAGAGCTTTTCTTTTGATTAGAGAAGATGTAAACAAAACAATCCTGAAGTCAATGGAATAAGGTGGCTCTTCTCTTGTTCTAGTTCTTCCTTCATCATCCGAGGGAACAAGAAGATGATTTCAAATTGTTCCAGTGGGCTGGGGACCATCTTCATTACTGCTGCCAGCGCATCTTTATAGGAATCACTTTCGACTCCCTTTGTGTTCAAATCATTCAAAATGAACTCCATAAAAGGGAATATCGACTATACAGCCATTAACTAAAATATGTCTATGGTTAACTAATTGACGGGCTTCCCTTTGAATGAGTAGATCTTCCAGCCCCCGTGCCTCCCTTTACTCAATGCTCCTGAAGTCCGAAAAGGAGAACTAACGGAGATTGAGGTATACTCCGTGCTGCGAAAGGGATTCGGCCAGTAGAATACTGACTAGACATCTAGGGGTAAAGCACTGTTTCGGTGCGGGCCGCGAGAGCGGTACCAAATCGAGGCAAACCAACCAAAGTTAGCTTCAGTCATTACGTAGAGTACATTGAATGTACAGAAATAGGGATGTCCGGGGAGGCGGACTCTGGATTAGATCCCGAATCTCCTGCCTTACAATAGACACATTGAATCGACGGGAGAGCTCTTTGTAGGGCAAGTCGAGAGCTGTGGTATTTTTATTTTGTTTTACGCCCCATAGCAGATTAGTAGCACCAACTGATTATCAAATTGCATTGATAGCCTCGACTCGTGTCCTAGCTCGTCTGAGAGCTAGATTTGCCTCTCTTAAAGCTATTATTGTAGGCAAACTCTGCAAGTGGTAGGTAAGCATCCCAACTACCTGGAAAACCATTAAACGAGATCTTGTAGCACTTACCAGTGAGGCAGTGCGCCTGGTGCAAATGGCTTTCTTTTTTCATGATATACCAATCAGAATGGGGGCCCTACCTACGTACATGATTGATATAATCACTACGTAGGGGGGGGCTATTTACAACTAGCCAATTAAGAATTTTTTTTGAACATGAAAAGATAAAGAAGCCATTGCAATTGCCGGAAATACTAGGCCCACTAAAGGCACAAAGAGAGAAGGTAAGTTGTTAAGAGTTGTATCCATGGCCACTAGGGATGAGGAATATGGGTACATAAGAAATGTATGGAATCGATTCTTTTTAATGAATAGATCCGATCGCAACTTCGAATATGGAATTCCAGGTATACTCTCTAGCTCTCCGCCGTCAGAACCTTTGAGCTAACAGCAGGATATATTAACAAGTTCAATAGCCAGCCTATCTCTTAATCGTACGCTTACGGAAGACTCACCTAATCTTCATGAAGAAAAGGGGATAAGAAAGGACACCTGTGAACTCAGGGATAGCCGAAACAGAATTTGTAACTTGCTATCCTCTTGCCTAATCAAGCGAGTAATATGATAAATACGTCGAATATTTAGCCCCAAAGTGTGGAACCCCAGAAAGAGGCTGGCCCAACTTAAATGGGATATGATAGCTTCTTTATGGTCTAACATTCTTCTTCGTAAGTGAGGGGAGGTTCTTCTTTTGATTTGAATAGGGGGTAGCCCCCACATACTCCTGCGTAGCTAACCTTCGGATGGTACGTCGGGCATTAGCTGTTGCGTACTCAGGGAATGTGCGATCCTCGAAGTACTTAATGATGTCGGTGTACCAGGGGAGCCCATAAAGTAGTCTGGTGGAAGGTGCTCGCCTCACCTCTCCCCTTCCCCTTCTCATGGAAGCAAGGAGATCAACCTCTTTCTTTCAAATATAAATATACAACATGGATTCTGGCAATGAGTTGGACTCTCTTGTTGATACGAATGAATCATCCTTTCCGCGGAGGTAAATCTTTGCCTAAATGAAAGCTAAACTAAACGACAATAACATAACTCCTAGGAGCTTCTTTCATTCCTTTTATCGAGCATAATGATGCGAATCGAGCTTTAATGAGTTCGAATATGCAACGCCAAGCAGTTCCACTTTCTCGGTCCGAGAAGTGCATTGTGAGCCCTCTTGGCCACCCGCGACCTTGGCTTTTTAGAGAATCCCGCTCCTGTGTCGTGGGACTTATAGCTCGGCAGTCCACCGGGTGGGTTTGCCAACAGGCGTCTAGTATTGAATTCACCCGATGCGATAGTACCCATTTTGGGAACGTCCAGTGCCAAAGGCCCCTCCCTTACTCAAGGGCCCCTCGTGAAGTATACTTCATTAAGTAAAGTACACTCCTTGGGTCTCGGTTTTAAACTACTTTCTTTTAGTCCAAACTGGGAAGAAGGCTTGTAAAATGGCTCCATTGAGTCCCGTATCAGTTATCGAGCCAATTCCAATAATTATGAAACCCATATGAGATACAGAGGAATAGGCTATTCTTTTTTTTCTTTCTAGATAGTAGGCCTTTGGACCGGCTCTGCAGGCAGGTGATCGTGGCCAACTGAGAAGTGACAAATAGCAAAGCGGGGTTTCAATTCTTCCGTGTTTCAGCAGTAGCATATTGTTCCGGGGAGCTAAGGTCCAAAATAGGGAAGAAAGAGGTGTTTCCACGACTCTACCACTCAGTCTTTACTTGCATGTCTATCTGCAAGACCGAAACCTCTTGTTCGCCAGCCTTCAAACTGACCGGCATCTATTCGGGTACGAGGTTCTAATTGATTGACCTAATATGGGTCTGCCAGGTCTCCAGCACCTAACCGATGAAGAAGGGAGAAGAAGAAAGGATGCGTTCCGTTGCGTCGAAGAGGCATGTCTTTTCCTTCCTTCCCTGAAAACAGTCCTCAGGTGCCCCGTGAGCATTGGATCGTGGACGGGTTTGGACATCTTGTATGCATAAGACTATCATATAGAATATGATATAATAAAAAAAGATTATGTATGCCTGATTTTAATCAATTTCAAAGAATCCCTCGTTACTGCTCAGACGAGAAGTAATAGGCAGGGATGACAGGTACCGGAACTGATAACATTCGAGATTATGCAGGATTATACACGAAAGATCCTTTTTTGGCTCCTTCCTCGCGTATGTATAAGACCGAATCCATTCGATTTCTCTTTGATTGATCAATGTGTGATATTCCGAATCCTCCTAATAATTGCTGTACCTCACAAGTCACATTAATTTCTTGACCGATAGCAACAGCTGGAAACGGCTGCTAATACCCCGTAGGCTGAGGAGCAAAAGGAGGAATCCGCCCGAGGAGGGGCTCACGTCTGCTACGAGCTTCCGGAATCCAATGGGATCTTCGTAAAGTTGATCATTATGAATGTTACGACGAATTGGATTGGGAAATCCATTGGCGCTTGGCAGAAATATAAGGTGCCATCCTAGGATTCTATAAAAGATGATATCAGTAAATGGCAATTCACAGCTTTAAGGCCAGTATTGGTATGGCTCCCTTTGGTCTCGCATGAATTACATCCATTAGGCTCTCGATTCGACTTTGATCGTTATGGACTGGTACCAAGATCGAGTCCTAGACAGGCAGACCTCATTTTAACAGCCGGCACAGTAACAATGAAAATGGGCATGACCATCAGTAGCAGTGTTTAGAGATCCATCAACCAACTAACTACCCGAAAGAGTATCTATGGCTCGGGTAATAACACCTATTGCTTTATTAAGCAAATCCGAAAGCGAAACTTCATTAGGGAGTACTAAGGTTGGATGGTCTGTGGCTATAAGTTTTATGGTGTTAAAATAGATGTTTATGGCTGATCATGAGTGATAAAAAATGGGCAGAAAACTAACCGCCGACCATCAAATAAGTATCGAACTATTCAGGGGTCTTTGTTGTGACATTCTAATTTCCAGTCAATTTCAGACTCATTAATGAGAAGTGTATATCTAGAGATGTATTTCAGTCGTATTCCGCTTGAATCTAATCAATTCGAGTAGACTAACCAAAAGGGAAAAGCTAACGCGAGACGAGGTACGTGGACCTAGGGAACTTGGATAGGAAACGACGCTTTGGCCATAAGAATTGTCAAAGAAACTAGCAATAGACCCTCACAATTACATGACAACCAAAGCCGCCACGAATTGACGAGCCTTAAACGTGATATGAATCATGGGGTCGATACGCATAATGTCTGCAAAAGCCGCCCGTCGGTTTGGGATAGGTTGGAACCACGTTTGGCAGAGAAAACCATCAGAAATGAGTCTTGAAAATTGAAAATGGAGAATCAAGAATTTCAACATCACAATTGGATTGACTGTCGCCCTATCGAAGAATTCTGGAACGAGAAAAATGAAGTTCTGAACATCGGGGGTAAAGTGACCGTTTTGCCCCTCAAACTTAGAACTTTGCCCTTGCATTTGGAGAAGGGCATTTTGGTCTTTTAATCCCCCCTATGGCTGCCGAAAAAGTGGATTAATTGAGGCCATTGGATCATCTTGGAAAAGCAAGAAGACAAGTGTCACAAGATCAAGAGTTGTGGTCATGTCCAACTTTTTCAAACCTACCATTCAACCATTTGACCAAGGCCTTGTATATAATAAGCTTTTCTTCTCTCTCTTCACTCCATTTGGCCGGCCACACCCCCATAAAACCACCGAGAACCTCTCTTCTTCCTCTCTTCCTCACTCTACGCTAGCGACCAGAACTGGAGCCGCTGTTTGGCCATTTCGACGGCCATGTGTGGCCGCCATTCGACTGCCAGTCAGCCATACCAATGAAGTCCTACGTCTTGCCAACATCCTTGAACAAGAATCAAGTCGTTTGGAGCACTGATGAGCCTCGGGAAAGAGATTTCCTGAGAGCCGATAGAATCGGAGCAAACCTGAGGTAGGTCCAATTCCTAGTCCTTTTGATGGTCGAAATCTTAGAATTTTGGAGCCAAATTTTTTGGAGATCTAGTGGAGACATGTAGGAATCTGTGGTAAAAATTGAGGCTCAATTTGATAAAGTTTTGACCAGGAACCGGTCTTGTGAATTTTTCCTAGAATTTGCCAACGAACTGACCTTGGACAATCCGACGACTTCAGACGAGTTTCCGGCGACCAATCGACTCGAAACTCATGGTGAGCCTACCAAATCCTTAGGTAGATATGTTAAGAGGTAGGATAGTGTATAAATGTTAGAATTGGAGTGGATTTAGGACTGGTTGGCCTCGATTTGCACAGAACCGAATGGGATCGGTTCAGTATCGGGCCAAACCGATTCTATTGAGGGATGAAGATGGCGATTTTGAGCTGCAATTTGATGTTTGTGATGTGATGAGATGATGAGGAATATGTTGTGGATGATTGGGATTGATGGATTAAGAAATCGGATGTGGAAATTGACGGAATTGGTTGGATTTTGTTAGGTTGCGCAACAAGTCCAATTATGAACATTGAGGGCCGAAACTTTGGGGCTCAAAAGGAGTAAATTATGTTGTCAAGCTCAAAGGTAAGGAAATTCCTAACCTTATGCTAGGAAAATTGGACTCGATTGGGCGAGCCGAGAGATAAATTGAGTAATCCTTGAGAATATTCCAAGAAGGATAACTATTATTATGTTCCAAGTGGCTATAGGAAATTTATGTGTGATATTGTTGTGTTTAAATTGTGCCATGTCGAATGTCATTGATTGTCTTACATGCCATGGATTTTCAAATTGTGCATGAGATGTACTTATTGTTGTATTTGTGCATTGAATAGTGAATCATGGCATCAGCATGACATGGAGAGGCCCTGAGGCGTATGAGACGCGGGGTGGGAGGTGGATACCATGATGCGACGAGATCGTAAGGTGGAGTTGATATTATGTGGCGCCCTAATGCGATGAGATCGTGGGGTTGAGATGGCCATAGTCCTGATGCGAATTATTCGAGGGACGGAGAGGCCCTGTGGCGTATGAGACACGGGGCATGAGATGTATACCCTAATGTGATGAGATCACAGGTTGGAGTTGATGAGGTGTGGCGCCCTATTGTGACGAGATCGCTAGGTTGAGATAGCCACGGTCCTGATGCGAACTATTCGTGGGACAGAGTTGTGGAATGATGATATTGGCCTAGAGATTCATCGAAACCTGATGCGTTTACGTGGGTTGCCGTTGACGGTTTGATGCGTTTACGTGGACCGAGCCTGATGTGATTTAATCGCGAGCTAGAGATTGAGGCAGACGAAGATTAGTGGATATGGTGAAGTGGCGGGCCGAGTGTGCATGAACATTTGGGTGTGACATAAGGTCATCTTGCATGCCTATCATCTGCATGTTGTTGTTTTGTTGATTTGTGCTTGATACGCCTGTGAGTTTATGAGTTTGGAAGTATTGAGGGGTAGATGACTGCCTGAGTGGACGGTCGGCCTAACCTAGGGTTAGGACCCACCTTCTTGAGATTTATATCTCACCCTAGTAGGGGCTTAATTTTTCAGGTTCCAGGCAGAGAAAGCACGAGCTGCCAAGGATTGGCATTCGAGGAATCAATTGACCAGTTGTATTTGGAATGGATTTGCTTTTGTGATATTAGGGATAGTCCTTTTGATTGGTAAATTATTGAATTGAACCTTAGGGAATGAATTAATGAAATTTTGATGTATCTGTCCTAAGTCATCGGTTGTTGATTTATTTGTGATTACAGATGGCATCGCTTTCGCGTGTGTATTTTGTAAAGAGTTGTAAGTTATTGGCCATTGGATCCTGGAGCTTGAATAAGGAACGACTTGATGGGATGTACGCGCGCTCGCCGAGTTCGGGACGTGACATTTGGAGAGTGATTTCGCTTCAAATATCTTGGTGAGCCTTATAAACATATAAATTAAGGTCTTAGTATGTTTATTTTGTGAAAACTAAGGTTGGGATTGAAGTATGGCTTGATTGAGCGGTTGGAACCCGAAATCGATTTTGTTTTGTAGATGAACCCTTGCTAGCCGATCCTATTGGAGGGCTGATTGAGGAGTATTTGAACTTTAAATTGACTTATAATGGTCTATGAGATGTGATGTGAGGTTTTAATGGGAAGTGTGTGAAGTGGATTCTGGGCAAAAATTGATGCATGAACCCCTAGGTTGAGTTTTTCCTTGTATGTGGCCGTGTGAACCGAATCCATTGAGGATTTGTGGAAGTGTGATTATGCGTTCAATTGATTAATAAGGTGTCATGAATTGCCAATGATATGGCTAAGGAAAGATTGGTTAATGAAAGTGAGTATTCCATGGTTTTTGATTCAAGATTGGTAAATCTTTATAGGTTGACGAATGATTCTCGAAGTGCTCATACTTGTGGCATTGAGGAGAGTCACTTTGTGTGACATTTTGCTAATTGATCAAGGTAAGTATTTCCTAAACCTTTATTTGAATGCTAGGATACTGCTGGATGTTTTCTTGAATGAATTGAATGACTGGTGAATTTTATGAATTGAATTGTGCGTGTTATGATGGCATTGTGAACTCAATGAGAAAAGTGTTGATGATATCGATTGGCCCGTGACCCCAATGGTATCGGAGGGTGGTGAACTCGAATGAGAACGAGAATGCTGCCGATTGGCATGTGGCTCTGGTGGCATTAAATGGCTGTGAGCCTTGAAAGTACCGATTGATTTGTGGCCCCAGCGGTATGAGGACATCGATTGGCCTGTGGCCCGGTGATGTCAAATGGCAAGAGTGCCAAATGAGTATGTGGATGGATGAGAAAGTGGTGGCAGTGGTGTATCGAGGTGCATGTGCTTGTACATTGAGCATGAGACCCTGAAGTTGAGTGTGGTTGTTTGTACTGTTTATCCATTCTTGATTATTAATATTACTGTCGTTTGATGCCATATTTGAATCGTTGATGCCTTATGCCATTGCATTGTTATTTATTTTTCATTTTGAGTGGCATTTGTGTGTGGTCTGGGGGGACTGGTATTGAGGTATAGGGTTAGGTTTCACTTTCTAAAATGTTAATCTCACCCCGTAGTGAGACACCATTTTCAAACCCCAAGCCTTAGCTATGCTGCCAATCCGTTTGGACGATCCCAATGAGACGACTGCCCTTTTTGATGAATTTCCGCTAGGAAGGGTATTGTTTATGTCAGGAAGTGCACCATTGTCTAGGTAGACGAGGGTAAACTGGAGTTACAGCCCCACCGCGTCGAAGCATGGTTCCGTCGATTGTGAAACATCAGCTTGATAGGACCTTTACTGCTTGAAGACGTTCCATCGGAGGTGGTTCTGAATTGGTGTCATCCGTCTTGACCGGAGATCGAGGTAGAGAATCCATCATCAGTGGAAGGCTCGAGGAACATACATGAAGTGTCAAAGTTACCACTGCCTTTAGAGGAATACATGAACTATATTGAAATCTCTATCGATAGGCCACCGACGAGGACGAAGAAGTAGAAGTTGAAGAGGAGACTAAGGAAGACATTGAAGAGCATCAGAGGAGGTGCCATCTGAGACATTTTCTGACTACAACCCAGCTGATGAGGAGGACGATGGAAATGATGATTCGAGCAGTTCTTCCGAGTGACTGTATGAAGGGGTTTAGGTGATATAGGAATTTACGAACCATTTTGGTGTTAGACTTTAGAGTAAGGCTAAGTAATAACCTTGAATTTAGGCCTTGGTTCCTTTTTTCTACCCAGGTGTGCGGCTTTATCTTTTTGTATTTTCCCTTCTGTTGTTTGTATTGAATACTTACGGGATGTGTATATGGTGTGCTTTTAACTCATCCCATTTCCTTTTTATTTCTTATTGTACGGAGATGTTATTTCGTTTGCCGCTTGCGCATTTCATTTCATTTCATACTAGGCCGTGTGAGATTCCTAGGTAATTAATAGCCTAAAAGTGGATGTGACGAGCTCCAAGTGACGCGGAGCGTTGCAACAACTTAGCCATGAGAGTTATAATTTCTCATCATAAGGAGCACACACGACTCGCACCTTAGTTATCTCAGTCGACCATGAACAATCAATACAATAGACTCCCAAATTCATCAATATATCTTCCAAACCCATCCAGTAGTGTCTTAACTTCCTAGCTAAGATTTAAGAGTCACTTACACTTTGATCCAATCAGCAAATTCAATCAAAATGAATCCCCAAGGTCAGCAAGCTCACGGTTAAGTAGTGGTCACGCACGATCCTAGGAAAAATAACATTTTTCACGTCAAAACTTAATTGTTCCTCAATTTCTTTGCGCCAAGACCTCAATAACACTTCAATTAACATTCTAATATGTCTTAACAATGAATTAATAGCATGGAGACAACTTCTAGAGCCCTCAAAGTGTTCGGTTACTCAAACCGAAACAGGGCAGGTTCAGTTTTGTCATCTATCTCAATAATCGGTCCTTAAATCATTCCAAGCTTCAATTCTCTATGAAATTAACTTGCATCAACCTTATTCTACATGTCTAGGATCCTTACCTAGAATTTTGAAGCAAGAACACCCTTCTAGGTCTTCTAATCGGCCCGGTTTCCTTCGGTCTATCGGCGGTCAGAATCTGTCTCGGAAAAACCCTCTCAAATCAGCTATGGAAATCCATCTAAACTCAATCAAACTTACTATCCTAGCTCAATCAACTCAAGTACTACGAATTAAGAAGATCTCACCGAAAATTTGAAGCCAAACGAAGCCTCAAAGTGGCTGAACGAAGACCTTCTCCCAATTGAGTTAGATTCTATTCGATTTTGTGTTTGGGACTGGTCGAGTAAAAATACTCCACCAAATGACGATCTACCATTTGAAACTTGTAGATGAGAGGTTGAGGAAGGTTCTGGTGGTTGGCGCTCGGTCAAGGAGTCGCCGGAGGGGGCGATTGAACCGAGCGAAGCGGCGGTGGCGGTCTGGTTGGGCGGCAGCCGTTTGGATGGAGGAAAAGAAGAGGAAAAATGAGAGGAAGAGAGAGGGAAGGGGATGTTCGGCTAAAGCAAGGGGAAGAAGTAGTCTTCCACAAAATCTAGGTTGGTCAACATGAAGAATGATAGGTGAAAAGTAAGCATTAAATGCTAATCACCCAAATAATGCCACTTGTCCACAAGTCAATAATATCTTGCCTTCCAATTATTATCTTGTCCCTCTAAATTCGATAGCCCTAGAGGATTTGTAATTGACTAAAATGCCCTTTTTCAATTATTAAAACAAGGCCAATCCTTAATGGGTAAAATGGTGATTTTGCACTCCGAAACTTTATTTTTTCAATTTTAAATTACCATTGATGGGACAACGTCAAATCCTTTTCAAATGTTGGAATTCTTTATTTCCATTTACCAATTTTGAGCATTCGTTTCGTGATCAATCTTCCGTCAATCGTACCTTCAGTTTATCTCGAACTAACGGAGGACTTTTGAAGATGTTACGCGTATCGACTCGGTGATTCTCATCATACTTATGATGACTCAAGTTACGACAGCTTTGGTTGTCATATAATTGCAAGGGTTCATTGCTAGTTCCAGCGGTCTCAATTATCATAGTTCGATTTAGGGAAATTTTGTAAATTATACATTGGTTAAACGACATCACCACGCTCCAATCGTATAACGCTAGCAATGGATTCTTTAATCGTTATTTGATCGGCCTTTATTGGTTTTAAATGTTCCCTCAATAATCCTTATAGTCAAAGCGTCATTTCTTTTTTCGAGTTTCCTAGATTCACGTACCTTGTCATACGTTAGCCTTTCACTTTTTGGTCAGTTTACTCTGGATTGATCAGATTCGAGCGAAATAAAACTGAAATACATCTATAGACACTTCTCATTCAATAGCCTCAAAATTACAGGAAATTTAGAATGTCACACTCTTCGAGGATATTGTAATGAAATGGGATCTCAAAATTAGAGAATGGACATTAAAGAATTCTAACATTAGAAAGGAGTTAGACGTTGCCTTATCGAGAGAATTTAAATTGGAAAAGTGAAATTTTGGATGGAGAGTACAAAATTACCATTTTGTCTCTCGAGCCTTACCTTTCCTTAAAGATTATTGAAGGGCATTTTGATCTTTTGGACCCCCAAGGCTGCCGAAAATCAAGGGTTAATGAGGTCATTTGATGCCAAGATTTTTGTGAGAACAAAGACAAGTGTCATCCTTTTGGTGGTTTGATATTAATTGACTACTATTCCACCTACTAATCAAACTTTGACCAAGTGATCATATGGAAGACTATTCTCTCTCTTCTCTCTCATTTTTTGTCGGCCAATACCCTCCTCTTCTATCATCTTCATCTTCTTTTCCTTCTTGGCAGAGAGAGCTTCGCCCAGCTCGTTGCCTTACTCCAACCAATCCATTGTTCCAGCTATAAATTTTTTGTTTGACATTGTATTAAGATAAAACTACTGCCATTTGAAAACTTATTGAGTTTGGTTTTAGGGACATATTATAAGCTCAATTTGACCTAGCCGTTTGTCCCGTAAGTCTTTTTGAGTGGGCAAAGGTCCGGATGACGGAAAATCTGACCGGTTTGGGGAAGAACTCATTTTCAGCCACTTCAAGAGCTCAATTGGCCTCCAAATAATATGGCCAGAGTGCCCCTGAAAATATATCGCGGCTTATATGCCCTTGGCGGTGAGTTATTATGATATTACCGCGATGAGTTTGAAATTGTGAGTTTATTCTGTGCTAGTGCGTGAAGCTTGGTCCTCATAATATGTCAATCACATTGAGATATTTGATATTTGAATGTTGTGTGTTATTGCCTTGAGGGGTTTTTGCATTTTGCTTCATTGTAGGCTCTAGGAGCAGTGATGGCCTAGTTTAGGTTTAGGGTGAGCTTGCTGATATTTATATCTCACCTTGTCGTGGGATTACCATTTTTAGGTCCTAAGTGGTGGAATCATGTGAATGCCATGAAGTGACACTGGAAGACGTCTTTTGGAGGACTTAAATATTAAGTTTTATTCGGATGTAACCTTTGTAGTCTTAAGAAATTGATAGTTTTGTATAGTCTGTTTTGATTTTGTCTCGAAGGATCTTGGGAGACTATTGAAGATGAACGGCCTGGTGGGATGTTGTCATGCCCCGAACCCGGCGAGCACGCAAACATCCCACCAGGCCGTTGATCTTCAATTTTCTCCCAAGGTCCCTTGGCCAAAACTCAACTAATTTCTTATTAACTGGAAGAGAGAAACAACTCTATATAATTAAAATAAGAGATGACTCAAGTCACAAAGGATTCACACTTCTCTAAACTATCACAGTCGGTTATAAATCTAACTACAAACAATATACAATTCCTAAGGTTTCAATCATGTTCATTATAATTCCTTCACCGACTTTCTCAAACACCAACCCATGGCAAGTTCAGGCTTCCTTCGCCTAGGACTTGAAAAAAGTTAATCCCAAACGGGGTGAAAGAGATATATATATATATATCTCAGCAAGTGAACCCTAAAGCTAGACTTGACCGCCAGTCCCCCATACTACACAACAAGCGATAAGCAGCAGTTCAGCCAGACAATATCACATGGCATATAAACAAACGCATATAGACTTCAGAGTCATCACAATCATTCATCGCCTGGGCTCTCAGGCCACAATGTACTTCTCTGAGCACTCTGGCCAATTGATATCACCGGGGCCACAGGTCAATGATATCATCATGGCTTATAGCCAATTGATACTTCTCTATGCACTCTGGCCAATTGATATCACTAGGGCCACAGTCCAATTGATATCATCAGGGCTCATAGCCAATTGGTACTTCCCTAGGCACTCTGGCCAATCGATATCACTAGGGCCACAAGCCAATCGATATCATCAGGGCTCATAGCCAATTGGTACCACCGGGACTACAAGCCAATTGGCACATCTCGGGCTAACAGCCAATTAATATTACTTAGGCTTACTGTCAATCGATACCACTAGAGCCATAGGCCAATCGGTATCACTAGGGCACCAAGCCAATGCGATCTCTAGGGCTATAAGCCAATTGATCGCTGGGGCACTACAGTCCATTCATATAACATTGGCATTATAGCAATCTATGTAGCATAGACCTTATAACCATTTCAATAACAGGGCTTCGTAGCTAATTCATATGAATCCAAGGCTCAATAGCCGCACTATATCGCAAGGCAACCAATCTCACAATTATTTTTCTTGCCATATCAATCGAATTTTTCACACAATTACCACTCAAGATAAAATACCACACGGCCAAGCAAGTCATCAATTCAATCATGGAAAATCATAATTTCACCCCAGGCAAGCATGTATGGTTCGGTCCACTCACATTTTATGTGATCATTAACAATTCAAACACCTTAGGTGCATAATTTCATCGATTCACCGCCTAAACTCATCTAGTAGTGTCCTAACGTTCAAGTAAAGGTTTAAGAGACACTTACCTTTGGTCAATAGCAAGAAATCCAAACCGATCGATCCTTCTTGTGACATTTTGAATTTCTTGCCATTTTGAGGCTATTGAATGAGAATGTATCTTTCGATATATTTCAGTTTTGTCTCGTTCAGATATGATCAATCTTGAGTAAACTGACCAAAAGGAAAAGGCTAACGCATGGCAAGCTACGTAGACCTAGGAAACTTGAAAAAGGAAATGACGCTTTGATCATAAGGATTGTCGAGGGAACATTTAGAACCAATGAGGCCAATCAGATAACGATTAAGGAATACAATGCTAGAGTTATACGATTGGAGCGCGGGTGATGCTGCTTAACCAATGTATAATTTGCAAATTTTCCTAAATCAAACTATGACGATCAAAGCCGTCGGAACTAGCAATGAACCCTCACAATTACATGACAACCAAAACTTTCGTAACTTGAGTTTTCCTAAGTGTGATGAGAATCACAGAGTCGATACGCGTAATGTCCGCATAAACCGTCCGTTAGTTCGAGTCAAACTAAAGCTACGATCGACGGAAGAATAATCACGAAATGGAAGCTCAAAAATTGACAATTGGAAATAGATAGTTCCAATTCTAGATAAGGATTTGACGGAGTCTCGTTAATGGTAATTTCAAATTGAAAAAGCGAAGTTTTGGAATGAAAGTGCAAAATTACCATTTTGCCCTTCGACCATTTGCTTTACCTTAAGAATTCAAGAGGGTCAACATGGTCATTCCATCTTCCCCATGTGGCTGCCAAAATTCATATGGATGGAGTCAAAGATGAGTCAAAGCTAAGAATTACATTATTGGAAGGTGCCATATGTCATCCAATGAAGACCCTAAGCATTTATTACCCCCACCTTATTCCATTTTGTCAAATTAACCCTAATTATTTATGTGAGGCATTCATTTGATACCCTTCAGCTGTGTATAGCCCTTTCCCTCCATTTCCCTTGCATTTTCCTCTCCAATTTCACTCTACCGAAAACTGCTTAGAAGATCGATTTCTATCTTTCTATTCGATCTGCTCGAGCCCCACTTTTCGGTGCTACCTCGCCGTACTACGACCACCAGGAGCAAGATCAACATGTCCTTGATACGTTCCAAGTGGTAACTCGATGTTTCGTTGAGTGGTTTTTCCTGACCAGCCCTTAGACCAAAACCGAACAGAATCTTCGCGAGCTGAGGTAAGGCCTCTGTTCTCCCTCTTAGAGACTCCGATTGGCCATAAATGTTTTAGGAGATCTTCATAACATCTAGTACTCAAGTTGGATGGTCTATGGTTGCAAGTTTGGTAGTGTTAAAATAGGTTTTCATGGCTGATTATAGATAATCAAAATTAGACAGAAAACTGATCACTAAACACCAAGGAGAGACCTAGTTGTTCAAAGGACTTTGGAGTGTTGTTTCGCTTCAAATATCTTAGTGAGCTTTCTTAACACATAAATTAAGGTCCTAGCAATTAGTTTGTAAAGAATTGAGGCTTAAAGTTGAGTAATGGCTTGATTGTGCTAGTTGAACTGAAGATCGGTTCTGTTTTATAGGTGAACCCTATTCTGGCTGGTTCTGTTGGGGGCTAATTAAAGGGTATTGTGACTTCAAATTGACTCATAAGATCCCATAAGATGTGATGTGAGGTGTTAATGGAGAGTATGTGAAGTGGATTGCAAGTTAGAAGTGAATTATGGGTAAAATTGGTGCATGAAACTCTAGGTTGTATCTTCCCTTGTGTGTGGCCGTATGAACTGAACATATTAAGGGTTCGTGGAAGTGCTGTTATGTGTTCAATTGATCGATAAATCATCTTGAGGTGCTAAGTGAATAGCTATTGATGGATTGAGTTAATGGAAGTGAGAATTCAATGGCTTTTGGCCCAAAATTGGTGAACCTTTCTAGGTTGAAGAGGGATTCTGAGGATTGCGCACTTGTGGCATTGAAGAGAGCCACTTGGTGTGAAATTTTACTAATTGATCAAGGTAAGTGTTTCCTAAACCTTTATCTGAATGCTAGGACACTGTTGGACGATGTATTGAATGATTTGAATGACTGGTGAAATCTACGACTTGAATTGTGTCACGCCCCAAACCCGGCGAGCACGCGAACATCCCACCAAGCCGTTCCTTTATGAAAGTCTTCCAGGATCTTTCGGCCCATAATACTTGAAATCCAATTACAAGCAGAAGCTTCAGTCATCTACTTTCCACTCAATAAAATAAATGACTAGGGACAAATAGTAGTGGTTCCATTTTACACTTACAAAATAGAATACAATCCCTAAGTTCACAGAATATCTTGTGCCTATTCACTTATTACTCCCACGAATGCCAATCGTTGAACTTACTGATACTCCATCGCTTGAAACCTGAAGAAAATGTTAATCCCCAATGGATGAGATATACATCTTAGTAAGGTGGATCCTAACTCTAGGTTAGGCCGACAGTCCACTCAAGCAGCCGTAAATACTAGCATTTCACACAAATAAACATGCGAAGCATTCAATTATCGATACAACACACAGATGTCAGGCATGCGGTCATGGCATTATAACACATCTAGATGATCATGCACAAATCGCCATGCCACATCCCACTTCCACCCTTCAAATTGCCTCATTCTCATGCCCGCGTTTAGAATACCTCAGACTCGGTCCGTGTAAACGCATCAGACCGTCATTGACAACCCGCGTAAACACATCAGGTTTCAATGTTACTCCAAGCCAATGTCGACATATCACAACTCCGTCCCGCGTTTCAACGCATCAGGACTATGGCCTTCTCAACCCCACGTATCATACGCATCAAGGTGCCATACAACTCCAACTCGCGCCTCAGCACCTCAAGGTATCCCTCACACCACCCCGCGTCTCATACGCCTCAGGGTACTACCATGTCTCAGCCATGCCAAATTTTCAATTCAATTCACACACATATTGCAATGTGCAACTCAAGCACAAATCATATACTTATGGCATTCAAGACGATCAATTGACATTCACATATGGTAGTCATTTCAAAACACAAACATTGACACACATTCAAATCCTCTATACCATCCTAAGATGCACAAAGAGCAATCACATTAAAAACTCTTCATGGATCACCCAAAAATTCACCCGACTCGCCCAATTGAGTCCAATCTTCCTATCATAGATTTAGGGTTCCCTTACCTCAAGCTTAATACCACAAATTCTCCTCCCAAGAGTCTCAATAATTCGGTCCAAACAGCCCAAAATCAAATCCACCGTGCAACCTATGGAAATCCATCAAATTGTCAATTTTCTCTTGCCTAATCACCAATCCATGGATCACAAACCCCATTAACATATTCCTCAATATCCTAGTATGTCTTATTGATGAATTTGAGACTCAAAACCAACTAATAACAACCCCCACAGAATCGGTTTGCACAAAACCGAACCTGGTGATTTTCGGTTATGTGTAAACCTCAAATAACCAGCCCTTAAACTACCTCAAATCGTCCATTTAGTCACTAACCTACTTGCTAACATGCAGTTCTAAGGATTGGAAAATCTCACCGAAAATTTCAGCTCAAGGCGACGTCAAATGGTCCAAGAACGGCGCTGGTTCCTCCAAGCTTAACACTGGTCAGTTCTGGCCCTTCAAACACAAGCACTATTTGGGGTCAAAACTCCATCAAATTCATCCCAACTTTTTACCACAGCTCATCTAAATTTAATACTATAAGGTAGAATACCTCACCAAAAATTTGGAGCAATTTGAAGTCCGGAAGACGCCGGAACAAGTCTGTCCCCAAAATCGGTTAGAATTTGATCTAGCCTGACCTTCTCCACTCAAATCGAGTTATGGGAAGATCAACAGGGTCAAATCGAGTTTATAATATGTCTATGGAAAGATAAGATAATAAGCTTTCATTTGGCTGTGATTTTACCTCGATCCGGTATCGGATGAGGAAGATATGGTTAGAATAGTGGGAGGGTCAGACTGGTCGACTAGGAGCTCTCGGATTCAAACTGACCAACCTGACCTTTGCTCCTTCAAACGGCTCTATGGAACAAACGGCTGAATGGATTTTGATCCATAATACCTTGTTAGAACGGCAAGGCGACAAGATTTCTATTGTCGGTGGTTTTACCTCAATCGACCATCGAATGAAAAAGTTATGGCTGGAACAGTGAGTCGGTCGGAACAGGGTAGTGAGCTTGCGAGCAAGAGAAGAAGAAGAAATTGCAGAGAGGATTGAGGGTTTCGGTCAAGTGAGGGATGAGAGAGAGAGAAGTGTATATTCAAGTCTTCACAAGTCAAAGGATTGAATGGTAGTTGGAAAAAGTGAATATGTCCACTCAAGGTTTGATCTATTGACACATGTCTAATGTGTCAATCAAGCTCATCCAATGACCAAGATTCTCTCTCATTTTTTATGGTCTTGGGGTGGTTTAATGACCAAAATGCCCTCATCCAATTATACAAGTAAGGTTAGGTCTTGAGGGACAAAATGGTAATTTTACCCCCGACGCCCGGAAAGTCATTTTTCTCATTTCAATATTCTTCGATAAGGCGACGACCAATCCAAACATGACATTGGAATTCTTGATTTTCCATTTTCAATTTTCAAGACTCGTTTCTAATCGTTTTCTCTATCAGACGTGGTTCCAGTCTATCCCCAATCGACAGGTGGCTTTCTACGGACGTTACGCATATTGACCCTGTGATTCATAGCATAATTAGGGCTCATCAATTCATGGCAACTTTGGTTGTCATGTAATTGTGAGGGTCTATCTCTAGTTCCGATGGTCTCAATCGTCACTATTCGATTTAGGAAAATTTTACAAATTATACATTGGTTAAGCGGCATCACCCGCGCTCCAATCGTATAGCGCTAGCAATGCATTCCTTAATCGTTCTTAGATTGGTCTTTTATGTCTCTAATTGTCCCCTCGACAATCCTTATGGGTAAGACGTCATTTTCTATTCGAGTTCCCTAGGTCCACGTATCTTGTCTCGCGTTAGCCTTTCCCTTTTGGTCAATCAACTCGAGATTAATCAGATCCGAGCGAGATACGACTGAAATACATCGCTAGATACAATTCTCATTAATGAGTCCGAAAATTACAGGAGAATCAAAATGTCACAACTCTTCTCCCCTTAAAAAATTTCGTCCTCGAAATTTGCAACCTTCTAACCATCCAATCTTTTGGGGTATCAGCGTCTCATCCCATCCTCATTCTTACGAATAATTCCTTTAATGACTCGACGATCTTACTTGTCCTTTCCAGCCCAAAACCATTTTTCCCTAGGACTTGTCTCCTTCAGTCCTCAATTTGATTTACTTCTTTCCATCCTCTTTCGGTATTCAAAACATTTGTCAGCATTTCATCCTCGAGTGTTCACATTATCTCTTTCATTTGTCCATAATCATTATTACTAAGCCCTCGCTAGAATGCCCTCTTTAATGTTCATACCATTGGCGTATCACTCCCTTCAAACTTCCTTTCATACCAACAGAGATTCAAGGGTTTTATCGACTTGCCCTCCATCAACCAAATCGAGTTATGACCCTCTCGATTCCTTAAACAATTACATGATTACTTCTGTAGTAATCCGTTCTCGATTCCATCCGAAAGTCCCCTTGGATGAGAGTGATCCTTCAACTTTCGTGGTCATGTCCTTTTCTTTTGTCGACATGTCTAGTGCTCGATCATATGATAGATTAATTTCAACCTCCAATCCTTATCATTGATAGTATATTTATATATCTTGGCACATCTTTGTGCCATCCCAAGGGACACCATATTTCTCCCTTCGAAATTTCGATGAGGTCATCTCCTTAAGTTCCCTTCAATGATGGACTCATACTCTCGTCCATGGAACTTTAAGGTTTCTACTCTCAACCTTGAGGTTTCTTCCCCAGGTATTCGAAAATCTGGATTTCCTCCATGTTCTATCCTTTTCCAAAACCCCTTTAAATGTCAGGGTTTGTTTATTGCAGCATCTCAATTCCTTTCTGACTTCAAGCTTGATGCTTTAGGTAGTTATCGAACTAGTCAATTGATAACCTTCCAATTTAGGAGATGGATTTCTTATTTCCTTGAGCAAAGCCTATCCTTTATCCGCAAAAAGCACGATGCTTAATTTTCACTTATATGCATATGTTTCATAAATCACCCTTTTCTAGGCAATATAGGATATTTCCTCCTTAGTCCTTAAGCAATCTCCTTCATACACGTTGTTCCTCATTCAATTATTCTAGGCAACCATATACCTCAAATTCTTATGGTTCGTGTAAACTTGAAACTTCTCTAGGCGAGTAATGTTTTCCAACTTCATCGCAAGAGCATTTGCAAGCCAACTCCAACCATGCATTAGGTGTTCCAACTCATAAGACCTTACTATCGTGATGTACATGCACTGCCATATCAAATTGACTTGTTACGTCTCAAATTTTCTTTCTGCGGCACTTCGTCATGATTCTTATGATCTTTTCACTTTCCAACAGAAACACCGGTATCAGCGCAGTCATTGACTGGGCTTTAGTTCTTGGGACTCCTTTTCATATTCGTTCGTTCGTTCACGCTACACCTCATCCTTAGTTCATTCCCTTAGCAAAATAGCTCCTCTGGGAAATCTTCCCACAACATCTATACCGAACTATTATGATCCATCAGACTTAGGAAGTCTCAAGCCTTAATAGCTTACGTCGGCCTTAGTCAGCCTATCGCCAGCTCCTACTTTCAGGGATCCATAGTGATTCCACTCCTCAGAACTACCTGGCTAAGGAATTTTACCTTATTAGGTCCACAGCTCGTGCTATTCATACTTAGCATACAACGAGCACTCTCTTAGGGTTCATAGGATGCTCTCGGAGGTTTTTATCATATCCCTTACAACTCCTTAAACAAATCCGATCATCGTCTCTCGAGACGGTAACAACCCATCCAATTATCCCTTGGATGCTTAGTCTGGCTATTGCCAACTCCTTTCTATCATGTGTCAAATCTTTCAAATTGTTCCTCACACTTTTCATTTGAGAGCTCAGACCTTGGCTCTCTTTGTCACGGGTCTCCACTAGGATCACACAACATTTTGTCCATTTTTGTCACTCTTTCCTCAAGAAGCATTAGTGTCTTGACCTCTTGGTTTCACAACCAGCTAATGCGACCTTATCTCAATTCTGTCTGTCCCACGGAACGTCAACATTATCCTGGAATTCAACATCGTCTACAAGACAGTCTCTCGAACTTAACTTCCCTTACAACAATCATTCCAGTTTTGCGACGTCTTTCTCAGTCTAGACGCTCAATCTTAATATCAAGATGATTAGGATTTCATTTTCCTTCCACACTAGGGTCTCTTACCAAATGAAGAAAACTATACACTTCAGTGACATTCTCTTCTTTAAAATCCACCACGTCCTTCCTATTTCATAGGACGCCGATCTTGGAGTCTGCGCCAATGGCGGTGTTTTACTCCAGAACGCAGATGCCACCATACTTGGCATTCTTCTCCCCATAATTCAATCACTTCAAGTGACAATATCTGTTCATCCTTGGTTTCCACAAATTCATATTTTAGATATTCAATTCGACTTCCTCAAGTCGCCTTGCGATTACAATCTAAGTATCCATTTCGCTTATTCATCCATTCATTAAAATCGCAAGTAACTAGGACCATCAAGTCCATTCACCTTTCTTTCCATCAATGATCATGTCATGGTCCAACCGTCTTTTAAGAGTGACACCCAACCCTTTAGGGGCGATAACACACAATACCACTTCTAGTCGTCTAAATTTATGCTCAATCAATCTCATAAAATCCACAAGGTTTGACAGACTGACACGTCAATCTCCTTATTATTTCCCACGACATCAAAAGGTTAATCACCACAAGCCTTATGTCATAGTGACGATATTTCCTTACAAGCACATTCTATGTTCCATAAGTGAAGTTCTTTTTTCTCACAATCCATGAACATAAATTCTCTCTTACTTATTCATCTCTCGATCATCCACTTCTTTCCTTGATGTCCATTACGGTTCATCAGATTCAGGAATAACAATTAGCATAAGGCCTTCAAATCCCAATCCACTCAAAGACTTTACGTCTCATTCAAAGGGTCATTGACCACCTTTACCATATGCTTAAATGACCTTGAGAACTCTGTCTCGTACTGGTCGATCGTCCTTGGATCCTTGCAAAACTATCAAGATCTCAAGAACCTTTGCTTTCGAGCAATCTCAGAAGGATACTTTCTGTTGAACAACTCAACAGGGGTAGTCTAGGTAGATATCGTGCCCTTGAGGAAACCCTTCCTCTGGTGACCTTTCACCGATTATTAATAGCCTCTTAAGGCTAAAACTGCCAGGGTCACTTTCCTTCCTTAGTGTACCCAAACCTCTAAGATTTCCTTACCAAGATCCCCAATCTAGAGAGAGATAACTTCAAATCTCATCCCTCCTTCAAACTTGGTCAATCTCAACCTTATACATAGTTTTACAAGCTTTTCCAAATTCTCGTGGTTCTTCCCACGCATTCAATTTAGAAAGGATTAACTCGGAGTCACCTCTCTCGTGATTTCTATCATTTAACTCATCAGCACTAGCTTCGATCGTCTCAGCGACTTGGGTATAATGACAGCTCCTTCTCGAGTCTGTTTACCGATCCACTTTCTCATTTCCATTCAAAGTTCCCATGACCCATTCAGCTCTTTGGTCTCGTACGATTAACAGATCGAGCCATATTCTCTTTTGGCACTCATACTCCAATCACCCATCTTTACTCAATTCTCATGATCCATATTAGCTCTCGGATCTTCCATACCATGTATTCTCGAGCCCAATGCTCTCTACAACCATACATTGGTCGTTCAACCTTATTAGGTTCTCATGTCACTTGAACCACTATGATTCCCTCTAGGAATCAAAAACTTAAGTCATCTACTCAAGTCTATCAGTCTCAGGCTGCTCATCTCATCATTCATCATTATCAACCTTACAGTGGTTCCCAAACAACTCTAAACGAGTTGTCCATTACCCAAAGATTCTAGATTCTCATCAGTCAATGACTATTCAATAGGCCAGCCTCAACAAGGCAACTTCTTAATCTTTAGCCAATTACCAAGCCTCAACTAGGCCAAAACTCAACTAGGTTAACACCGAGGAAGTACCCAAAGCAGCAATTCAATGAACTAATCGATCATGCTATAAGTCTAAGGCATCTGCCACTCTGTCACAAATACGACATGCTTTCTCATTCTCAACAGGCATCAGTTCAATGGGTATTAACCCCACATGTCATCTACTCTCCCAGTTAGACCTTGGCTAAGCCAATCACAAGCATCATTTCACATGTCATGCCACTTTTGAACATCTTCTTCGAGGATCAATCTTGTGTCATACGTCTCTCAACCACAATTGGACTCAACTTGATACCTAGACTTCCCCTTTCAAGTTATGAGTTGGGTCATTCCTGCCTCTTGCCATCTTAGAAGCCTGTCAGGAGCCGCTCCTTGTCCGGACCTCTCTATCTCGGCGATCACTCCCCGCCTTCATCAGACCTGGTCGTTGCAGGTTGTCCCAAGTCATATATTTATGGAGAAAGCCCCATTCTACACGTCCCATACCATGCTTCATGACGGCTTATAGGTATCCCATTAACTTATTTCATACCAAGCAATAGTTTATTAAGTCTAATAATGATAAGCTCGTGCACACACCCTTATCAACTTTCGTTTCAAAGCCACAAACACATGCACAACATGACTGTCCTCACCACTTATCAAGTCAAAATCGCCTTCAGATCAATTCCCATCCATTGAAAAGTTCTAATTGCACCGATCAATTGCCTATATTCAACCATATACCTCAAGTAGAGTCGCTAACTAAATCAAATCCCTAAGCATTCGATCACAATTGGCCTTTAATTCAATATATCTTGTATACACCTCACCTCATTTCATCCAAGGCTGACAATAGCAATTGATAGCTAAATCATCAAGATATCATGCAATTCAAGTCTGAATCCACTAACATCAGTCGCCTCTTTATAACTCGTACTCCTCAAGTTGGGTCATTGACAAATCAAGATCACAATCATACACTTCAATTGACCCTTTATTCATAATTTATTCTTTAGCAACCTCAAATCCAGGCTTATGACTCCTCAATTTCTATTCACTTTTTAGTGAGCCTTATTCATAAATCACTCAAGATAATCCCTTAAATCGGCACTAGGACCATTAGAATACTACACAAATTCAAACCTATAGTCCTCAAGATTCAGCAATCCATGCTTATCCCTCAAGGTCTCACTATCTAATTATCCTCAAGTCATCACTCCTTATCACTCCAAGTCACAATCACATTGGATCGAGCAGGCCTTGCTCTGATACCAAACAAACGGGGATGTCACGCCCCAAACCCGGCGAGCATGCGAACATCCCACCAAACCGTTCCTTTGTGAAAGTCTTCCAAGATCTTTCGGCCCACAATACTCATAATCCAATTACAAGCGGAAGCTTCAGTCATCTACTCTCCACTCAATAAAACAAATGACTAGGGACAAATAGTAGTGGTTCCATTTTACACTTACAAAATAGAATATAATCCCTAAGTTCATAGAATATCTTGTACTCATTCACTTATTACTCCCACGAATGCCAATCGTGAACTTATTGATGCTCCATCGCCTATAACCTGAAGAAAATGTTAATCCCAATGGGGTGAGATATACATCTCAGCAAGGTAGATCCTAACCTTAGGTTAGGCCGATAGTCTACTCAGGCGGCCATAAATACTAGCATTTCACACAAATAAACATGCGAGACATTCAATTATCGATACAACACACAGATGTCAGGCATGCAGTCATGGTGTCATAACACATCCAGATGATCATGCACAAATCGCCATGCCACATCCCACTTCTACCCTTCAGACTGCCTCATTCTCATGCCTGCATTTAGAATGCCTTAGGCTCGGTTCGCGTAAACGCATCAGACCGTCATTGACAACCCGCGTAAACGCATCAAGTTTTAATGTTACTCCAGGCCAGTGTCAACACATCACAACTCCATCCTGTGTTTTAATGCATCAAGACTATGGTCTTCTCAACCTCGTGTCTCACACACATCAGGATGCCATACAACTCCAACCCCGCGCCTCAGGGTATCCCTCACACCATCTCGCGTCTCATACGTCTCAGGGTACTACCATGTCTCAGCCATGCCAAAGTTTTAATTCAATTCACACACATATTGCAATGTGTAACTCAAGTGCAAATCATACACTTATGGCATGCAAGACGGTCAATTGACATTCACACATGGTAGTCATTTCAAAACACAAATATTGACACACATTCAAATCCTCTATACCGTCCTAAGACGCACAAAGAACAATCACATTAAAAACCCTTCAAGGATCACCCAAAAATTCACTCGACTCGCCCAATTAAGTCCAATTTTCCTTTCATAGGTTTAGGGTTCCCTTACCTCAAGCTTAATACCACAAATTCTCCTCCCAAGGGTCTCAATAATTAGGTCTAAACGGCCCAAAATCAAATCCACCGTGCAACCTATGGAAATCCATCAAATTGTCAATTTTCTCTTGCCCAATCACCAATCCATGGATCACAAACCTCATTAACACATTCCTCAACATCCTAGCATGTCTTATTGATGAATTTGAGACTCAAAAACAACCAATAACAACCCCCATAGAATCGGTTTGCACAGAACCGAACCGGGTGATTTTCGATTATGCGTAAACCTCAAATAAACAGCCCTTAAACTACCTCAAATCCTCTATTTATTCACTAACCTACTTTCTAACATGTAGTTCTAGGGGTTGGGAAGCCTCACCAAAAATTTGAGCTTAAGGCGATGTCAAATGGTCCAAGAACGGCACCGGTTCCTCCAAGCTTAGCGCCGGTTAGTTCTGGCCCTTCAAATACAAGACTCATTTGGGATCAAAACTCCATCAAATTCATCCCAAATTTTTACCACAACTTATCCAACTTTAACACCATAAGTGTACAAGACCTCATAAAAAATTTAGAGCAATTTGAAGTCCGGAAGACCCCCGAACAAGTCTTTCCCCAAAACCGGTCAGAATCTAACCTTACCTGACCTTTGTCCACTCAAATCAAGCTACGAGAAGATCTACATAGTCAAATCGAGCTTATAATATGTCTATGTAAAGATAAGACAATAACCTTTCATTTGGCGGTAGTTTTACCTCGATCTAGTATCGAACGAGGAAGATATGACCAGAATAGTGGGATGGTCAGACTAGTCGACTGGGAGCTCTCGGATTCAAAACTGACCAGCCTGACCTTTGCTCCTTCAAACGGCTTTACGAGACAAACGACTGGGTAGATTTGGACCCATAGTATCTTGTTATAATGGCAAGACGATAAGCTTTCCATTACCGGTGGTTTTACGTCAATCGACCATCGGATGAAAAAGTTATGGCCGGAACAGTGAGTTAGTCGGAACAGGGCAATGAGCCGGCGAGCAAGAGAAGAAGAAGGAGGAGAAGATGGAGAAGAAGAAATTGCAGAGAGGATTGTGGGTTTCGACCAAGTGAGGGATGAGAGAGAGAGAGAGAGAAGTGTATATGCAAGCCTTCACAAGTCAAAGGATTGAATGGTAGTTAGAAAAAGTGGATATGTCCACTCAAGGCTTGATCTATTGACACATGTCCAATGTGTCAATCAAGCTCATCCAATGGCCAAGATTCTCTCTCATTTTCGGTGGCCTTGGGGGTGGTTTAATGACCAAAATGCCCTCATCCAATTATATAAGTAAGGTTAGGTCTTGAGTGATAAAATGGTAATTTTACCTCCGACGCCCGGAAAGTCATTTTTCTCATTTCCATATTCTTCGATAAGGCGACGGCCAAATCCAAACATGACGTTGGAATTCTTGATTGGCCTTTTATGGCTCTAAATGTCCCCTCGACAATCTTTATGGGCAAGGCATCATTTTCTACTCGAGTTCCCTAGGTCTGCGTACCTTGTCTCGCGTTAGCCTTTTCCTTTTGGTCAGTCAACTTGACATTGATTTGATCCGAGCGAGATATGACTGAAATACATCGCTAGATACAATTCTCATTAATGAGTCCGAAAATGACAGAAGAATCAGAATGTCACAAATTGTGTGTTATGATGACATTGTGAACTCAATGAGAAAGATAATGAGGATACCGATTGGCCTGTGGCCCTAGTGGTATCGAATGGTTGTGATCTTGAATAGTAATGATATACCGATTAACCTGTGGCCCTAGTAGTATCGGATGGCTGCGAGCCTCGAAAGTACCGATTGGCTTGTGGCCCTAGTGGTACTAAATGACTAAAGGTCATTACGACATCGATTGGCCTATGGCCTTAGTAATGTCAGTTGGCAAGAGTGCCATAGAACTACCTAAGTGGATGTGAAAGTTGTGAGAATTGGGTATCGATTTACATGTTGCTTGTGCAGTGAGCTTGAGACCTTGAAGTTGAGTGTGGTTGATTGTATTCCTTATCCATGCTTAGCTATTGATATTCCTGTTTTGTTGATGCCATGCGCTATTGCATTGATGCATACTCGCATTTTGGTGGCATTTGTGTGTGGTCTGGGGAGACTAGTGTTGAGGTATAGGGTTAGTTATACTTTCTGGGATGTAAATCTAATCCCGTAGTGGGACACATTTTTTAGACCCCAAACCTTAAGTATGTTGTCGATTCGACTGGACGATCCAAAGGAGATGACCACTCTTTTTGATGAGTTCCCTGCGAGGAAAGGTGTTGTGTATGTCAGGAAGTGTATGACCATTTGGGTAGACGAAGATAAACTGGAGTTACAGCCCCACCGCTTCGAAGCATGGTACCATCGACTTGGAAATAGCAGCTTGATGGAACCTCTACTGCCTGAGGATATTCCGTTTGAGGTGGTTCCTAATTAGTGTCATCTGTCCTGACTGGAGATTGAAATGGAGAACCTGACATCAGTGGAGGTTCGAGAAACATACTTGAAGAGTCGAAGTCTTCACCACCTTTAGAGGAATACATGAACTACATTGAGATCTCTGCCGATGCGGTCGAGGCCACCGACGAGGATAACGAGGCGTACAACGAGGAAGAAACCGAGGAAGACAGTGAAGAATCATCTGAAGAGGTGCCATCGGAGTCATTTTCTGACTATAAACCTGAAGACGAGGAGGACAATGAAAGCAACGAGTCAAGAAGTTCTTTTGAGTAGTTGGAAGTGAAGATGGGGTGTACCAAAAAGGGATTAAGAAGATTTTGGTGTTAGACTATGGGGAAGGCTGAGTGTTAACCTTTTGAACTTATGCCTTCGTTTTTTATCGTACCCGGGTGTGCGGCTTTATCTTTCTGTCCTTTCCTTTATGACTACTGCTTTTGGATGTTGTTTTATGTATAAATGGGTGTGCTTTTGAAACAATCTAAATTTCCTTTTATTTCTCTTTGTATGGGGATGTTATCTCGTCTTCCGCGTGCTCATTTCATATCATACTAGACCGTGTGAGGTTCCTAGATAATTACTGGCATGAGGTGGATGTAATAAGTTCCAAGGGACGCAGGGCATTACACTTCCCAACTCAGCAAGTCCACGGCCAACAAGGATCACACGCCATCCTATGAAATTTTATCAATTCCAGATCTAAACTCAATCAAATCTTACTTCCATCAAACCAATTCCTCAATAAAGGGCTCGAAAATACCTCAACAAGCCCTCAAATCATTGGGTTTAAATAGCAATACATAGGACATAACCGATTTTGATTTAATCCGCACAAACTAACCCATAAATCAATCCTAAGTTTCAATTCCCCATGACATTAGCTTGCTAAAACCTTAATACACATGTTAAGGGATCTCGCCGAGAGTTTTGAAGGGATACAATAACACAAAGCCTTTGAATAGCCCGGTTTCCCCTACGGTCCTCTAACGGGCAGAATCTGTCCATGAACGATCAAGGGGTTTCATCCATTAAAACCCATCTCAACTCCCACAAAACCTCAATCTTAACTTGCTAAACTCTTATACCATGAGTTTAGAGTGACTCACCGAAAATTTGGAGTCATTTGAAGTTCTGAAGCCCCAAAAAATGGACCCTCTCTAAAACTGGTTCAAAATTTGACTTTTGCTCACTCAAATAGACCTACAAGACAAACAGCTGGGCCAAAATGAGCTCACAATATCTTTTTGGAACGGCAAAATGATAAAAATTCATATGGCGATGGTTTTATCTTAATCATATGTTGGACAACAAAATTTTGGCCAGAATCGTGAAGCCATTTTTGTCTATCCGCGAGAGGGCTTCTCGACCTAGAGAGAAAAGGAAGAAAATGAAGAGGAAAAGAGAGAGAAAAGGGATGCATGGCTAAAGAGGGGCTGATATGAAGCTCCTCTCAAATAATTGAGTGTTTAATTTTGGACAAGATTGATTTTATTGGTAATTAATGCTTGGCCTCTCTTAAGTTGACACTTGGCAAGCTTCTAGAAGGTCTTTAGTCCACCATTGACTTTCTTTGACCTCATCCACATAGTTTTTCGACAGCATATAGAGGGTCTAAAATGACCAAAATGACCTCCATTATTTCTTAAGGCAAGGCCACAGGTCGAGGGGCAAAATGATCATTTTACACTTTCCGTCCAAAATTTCATTTTTCCAAGAAAAATCACCCTCGATGAGGTGACGTCTATTTCAATTCAAATGTTGGAATTCCAAAATGTCCAATACCCAAATCTCGAGGTCCAATTTCATGTCGAGCCCCTCGTCGACTGTAAATTTCAATTTATCTCAAACTGACGAGCGACATTTGCAGGCGCTACGCGTACCGACCTTGAGATTTTTTAAGCCGTGGCGACTTTGGTTATTATGTAATTATGAGAATTTATCGCTAGCTCCTGCGGTTCTAATCATCGGATTCTAATTTAGGAAATTCTCGCAAATTACATATTGGTTAAGCGGAATCACACGCGTCCCAATGTAAAACGCTAGCAAGGCATTCCATGATCGTTTCTCGATCGATCTCTGCTGGCCCAAAATATTTTTTCTTCAATCCTTATGGTCAAAGTGTCATTTCTAATTCAAATTCCCTAGGTCCATGTACCTGACTCCGTGTCAGTCTTTTCTCTTTGGTCAGTTAACTCGAAAGTGGCCAACTTCGAGTGAGTTACAACTGAAACACATCGATCGATACCTTCCATTCCATAACCTTAAGAGTCAAAATCCGAAATGTCACATCAGGTTTCCATTAACTAAGACCTGAAAATATTGGTCTCATGACGGGGTGGGATTTAAATCTCAGCAAGTAAAACCTAAACCTAAACTTGAACACTAGTCATCTCAAACCACACAAATGCTACCAGATGCAGAAAATTAACAATGCATTAGTACAAGGCATTTACAAATCAAGCATCTCAATAAGATAGGCATAAACCAAGGTCGCAGTCAAAGATACCCAACCTCGTGTGTTCAAGCTTCAAGCACATGGCATTTAAATAAATACACATAACTTCAGAATCATTCGACTGGGCACTCAGGTCGCAATGTATTTCTCTGGGCACTTTGTCCAATTGATATCATCGGGGCTCACAGCCAATCGATACTACTGGGGCTCACAGCCAATCGGTACCACTAGGGCTTACAGCCAATCGGTACTACTAGGGCTCATAACTAATTGGTACAACTAGGCTCACAGCCAATCGATACTACTGGGCCTCACAGCCAATCGGTAATACTGGGGCTCATAGTCAATTGATACTACTAGGCCTCATAGCCAATTGATTTCACAATATAAGCATCATTCAATCGCACCAAGCAATTCAAGCCATAAGCTTCATCAAACAACCAACTCATCCAACTAACTTATCCATTAGTATCTTAATGTTCAAGTAAGGGTATAAGGAACACTTACTCGGCAATCAAGCCGGTAAATTTCCATTCAAATGATCCTTCTAGCTCAGCAGATTCACGACCAAGTGATGATCCTCAAGAAATTTCATCAAATTCATGTCATAACCTACTCATTCTTCAATTCCACCACACTAATACCTCAATAACTAATCAAGTAAGAACCTAGGATGTCCTATTGGCCATTTAAAGACATGGCGACACTCCAATGGACCTTCAAAATATTCTGTCCAACCAATCCTTCAACAAAAAAGAATCGATTTCGTTTTAGTCCATTCAAATCGGTCCATAAATCGATCTTAGGTTCCAATTCCTCTTGAAACTTGCCAAGACCTTATTCTACATGTGTAGAAATCTCACTGAGAGTTTTGAAGTGAAGTAATACCACAAAGCCTTTGAACCACTCGATTTCCCCACGGTCCTTTATCGGGCAGAATCTGTCCATGAAAGATCAAGAAGTTTCATCCATTAAAACCCATCTCAACTGTCACGCCCCGAGCTCGGCGAGTCGCGAGCATCCCACCTTCGCCGTTACCTTGTTATGATCTCCCAAGATCCATCGGCCTTAACTATTCAGAACTTCCAAATGATACATGCATGCGGAAGTGTGAAATAACCCCATACAAATAAACCAACAAGATGACTTAAGATAAAAGGGTACACCTTTCATAAAGGTCGATCATATTGTAGAGGTTACAATTCAAAATCTCCAAATTTCATCATTACAACCCTAAGGTCACAAAAGGATTCATAACCGTTTCTTCCAGTGACTTCATCGGATGCCAATCCATGGCAATCACAGGTTTTCTTCATTTAGGACCTGAAAAATGTTATCCCATGACGGAGTGAGATATATAATCTCAATAAGTCAAACCTAACCCTAAACTAGGCTACCAGTACCTCCAGACACTTTTGAAAAATGAGTATTTTGGGATAAAATCTTTGGCATGGTAAAACAGGGTACTTGTCAAAACTTGGCATTTCAGTACCTTCAAATCATCCTAACTCATTTATAAATCATAACAAATCTAAGCTTCGTACAATGACAGAATCAAAAGCAAGTACTCGACGCCATTTCGAGACATGAGGATATTTCCAATTCCATTTCTTGAATTTCAAAAAATATATTCTTTTCTATCACGCCCTTCGAGGGCCATTTTCAACTCATGAGGCAAACTTAAAACTCGTGAGACAAACTTCCATTCTTGAGGTAAATCATCAAAACATGATGCATATTCAATTTCTCAAAAATCATTCTTGATTTTTCCAAAAAATAGATCTTTCCATATCCGTCCATCTTGGGTTGCCCATTTTGGGGCTGCGAGATGATTCGGTCTCCATATGACCCATCGGTTCATATGAGACTCTCGCGTCCGGACCTAGAGATGATTCGATCACCATACGACTCTCAATACCCATTTTCAATCGAGATGAATCTCTAGCTGTACGACCTCATCAGGTCAAATGGGAGTAACTCTCTCCCAATACGTTGGCCAAAATATAATTTCTCGGCAATCCCATATGCCATTGTTGATCCCACATGCCAGTGCACTTATAATTTTTTCCGGCGATCCCACGCGCCATTAGCGATCCCACATGCCAATGCACTTATATTCCTTAGCTATCTCACACGCCATTTACTCATAAAACCAGTTATAAAAGCATCAGTTTCATTTGAAAACAATTTCATGCCTCAATTTTCAATCAAAAATAAACTTATGAAATTCGAGTTTTTCATCACCTATTCGAGGCATTCAATCCAAATGTTCATCAACTGGACCAAACACATTTCACGTTACAAAATTCTCAGTCAAGCACATGCATCATTCGAATCACTTCAAACAAGGCCTCAGAAAAATTAATGAACTCGGCCATTTCACAAGACTCAAGGCTTGACATTAGTCAAGGCCATTTGACCATCTCAAAGCTTTAATATTTCTTTCGATAAAATATTTTCCGAGCTTTCCCAACTCAAGGCAATCAATTGGCCAATAAAGCATCCACTCACGGTTAAGCAAGACTCTTCAAACGTTTGATTTTCAATCAAGAACAGGCCAATGAATGTTAACTCTCGAAACTTGGCAAATTTTGATTCCCTCACACCTCTCACAAAATCAAGCCATAAAACATTTCATTCCAACTCGAAACTTCGTCCTTTAGTAACATAACATCCTAATAAAGGTTTAGGCATAACTTACCTTGAGCTTAGGCCAAGCAATTTCATAAAACAATCGACGCATTGTCGCGGCACCAAGCTATCCACTCTTGGCCTTCCACGACCAGTTTTATTCCCAAATTAACTAGGATTGATCTATTGACCTTTTGAGAAATTGACTTTCATAAACTTATCCTTCAAGGTCTTACAGACGTGTGAACGAAAAAGGAGCTCAATTCGGATATCGGACGACCTAGAATGAGCCATTTTAAAATTAGTGCGCGCTAGGAACAGATTTACACGATTCTCGATTTTCACTTCAAATCGGCCCTTCAAACACTTCTAAACTCAAATTCTTTGCAAAATATCATTGCCAACACATCATACAACATCTCTAAGGGTCTTACTGAGTAATTCACAACAAGGCAACGGTCTAACGCTCTTCGAACAGCTTCGGTTTGTCACGGTGACCAAGCGAACAGAAACTGACCTTGGAATTTCACACAAAACCAAGTTCACAATCCATTCTATCTCCAACCAATTCCCAAAAATAATTATCACAGCTCCTAAACTAAGAGTCTAGAAGATCTCATCGAAATTTTGAAAACAATCGAGCCCTTGAAGTGGGCGAACGAAGACCCTTTTCCAAATCAAGTCAGATCTCGACTAGCTTGACCTTTTCCTACTCAAACAGACCTATGGGACAAATGGCTGGGTCAAATTGAGCTTATTATATCTTGTTAGAACGATACGACGATAAACTTTTCGATGGCGGTAGTTTTACCTCAATCCGATATTGGACACAAAGTTATGGCCGAAATAGTGGACTGGTCGGAGCAGGGCAGTGCGTTGGCGACGGCGAGAGAGAGAAGAGGAAGAAGAAGAAGAAAAGAAAGAGAAAGTGGAGAGAGAGAGGGCTAAAGAAAATGAAGAGAGAGAGAGAGAGAGATCTTCTTGCTTTTCTTAGTCCCCAAGTCAAGGAGAGAGAGAGGAATGGGAGGTGGGGAAATGACTTGAAATTAATGCTAACCTAGGTCCCTAAGTCCAAATTAGTGGGCTTGTCTTTTCTCCATCAAAATATCAAGAAACTAAATTGACCAAAGTGCCCTCCAAATTTCGGTCACATAGGGAAAGTAAATGACTAAAATGCCCTAACTTGCTCTTAAAAGAAGAATATCCTTGAGGGGCAAAATGATCATTTCGCACTTTCCGTCCAAAATCTCACTTTTTCAATTTAAATTGCCCTTGATGAGGTGATGTCCAATTCTCTTCTAATGTTAGAATTCCTCAATGTCCGATACCCAATTCTGAGGCCAAATTCATGTTGAGTTCTCGTCGACTGTAATCTTAATTTATCTCAAACTAACGAGCGACTCTTGCAGGTGCTGCGCGTATCGACCTTAGGATTTCTCATGTCGTGGCGACTTTGATTGTCATGTGATTGCGAAGGTTTATCGCTAGTTCCTGCGGTCCTGATCATCGGAATCCGATTTATGAAATCCTCACAAATTACACACTGGTTAAGCGGAATTACCTGTGTCCCAACATATAACGCTAGCAAGACATTCCACGATCATTCCTAGATCGATCTCTACTGACCCAAAATATTCTCTCGACAATCCTTATGGTCAAAGTGCTATTTCTCATTCAAATTCTTCAAGTCTACGTACCTGACTCCACGTCTGTCTTTCCCTTTTGGTCAGTTAACTCGGGAGTGGCCAACTCCGAGCGAGTTACAACTGAAACACATCGATCGATATCCTTCCATTCAACGGCCTCAAGAGGGTCGGGATTCAGAATGTCACATCAACTCTCACAAATTCTCAATATCAGCTTTCCAAACTCTTATAATATGAGTCGAGAGTGACTCACCGAAAATTTGGAGCCATTTGAAGCCCCGATACCCACGAAACAGGTCTTTCCCTCAAACCGGTCAGAATCTAACCTCGCCTGACCTTTGCCCACTCAAACGGCTGGGCCAAATTAAGGTTATAATACCTTGTTGGAACGACAAGACAATAGGCTTTCAGATGATGTTGGTTTTACCTCAATTCAAGGTCGAAGGAAAAAGTTATGGCCGAAACAGTGAAGTAGTCGGCCAGAGTGACGGGTTGGTCGGCGAGATTGGTAGGTGAGAGTAATTAATGCTTAATCTCTCAAATGGTGACACTTGTCTTCCCTCAAAGAGCAACACTTGTTATTTAGCAAAATATCCAAGCTTGCATTGACTTCCTTTGACCACCTTGGCAGCCATGAGGGGTCTAAATGATCAAATTGTCCTTCTAAACTTCTTAAGGCAAGGGGTAAGGGTCAAGGGGCAAAATAATCATTTGGCACTTTTCGTCCGAAATTTCACTTTTCAACTTTTAAATTGCTCCTGATGAGGTGACATCCATTTCAATTCGAATGTTGGAATTCCTAAATGTCCAAACCCAAATCTTGAGGTCCAATATCACGTTGAGCCTTCGTCGATGTAAATTCCAGTTTATTTCAAACTGACGGGCGACTCTTGCAGGCGCTACGCGTATCAATCTTAGGGTTTCTTAAGCTATGATGACTTTGGTTGTCATGTAATTGCGAGAGTTTAGCGCTAGCTTATGTGATCCTGATTGCCAGAATCCGATTCAAGCGAAAGCACCCGTGTCCCAACGTATAACACTAGCAAGGCATTCCATGATCATTCCTAGATCGATATTTGCTGGCCCAAAATATTCCCTCGACAATCCTTATGGTCAAAGTGCCATTTTTCATTCAAATTCTCCAAGTCCATGTACCCAACTCCATATCAATCTTTCCCTTTTAGTTAGTTAAATTGGGAATGGCCAACTCCGAGCGAGTTACAACTGAAACACATCGATCGATACCTTCCATAGCCTCAAGAGGGTCGGAATTCGGAATGTCACAACTCTTCCCCCTTAAAGAAATTTCGTCATTGAAAATTGAAATCCTCTCAATTATCTAGTCTCATAGGGTACAGACGCCTCATCACATTCTCATTCTCCAAAATAACTCCGTTCCTTACTAAACCATCACAATAATACGCTTTTGGCACTCATGCCATTTGATGTATCACTCCCTTCAAATGTTCTCTCGTACCATCAGAGATTCAAAGCTTTATCAACTTGCCTTTTATTATCCCAATCGAGTTATAGCCTTCTCGATTCCACTTGAAGATCTCTAATGATCATAGTGATTCATCAACTTTCGTGGCAACGTCTCTCTCTTGTCAGCATATCCAATACTTGACCTCAAGTTAGACTAATCCAAACCCCACTCCATTCCATCGATAATATTAAGGGAATCTTGGCACACCTTTGTGCCATCCCAAGGGACACCATAATTCTCTATTCAAATTTTCGACAAACTCATTTCTTTAAGTTCCTCTTCAATAATGAACTTGTACACTCGTCGTGGGACTTCAAGGTTTCTACCCTCAACTTCGAGGTCTCTTTCCCAAGCTCCCAAAGTCTGGGTTTCCTCCATGTTTTACTCATTTCCACAACCCCTTAGATATCAGGGTCCAATCATTGCAATATCTCAATTTCTTTCTAACCTTCAGATTTGACGCCTCAGGTAGCCATCAGACTAGTCCATTGGCAAACTTTCAATTTAAAAGTTGAATCTCTTATTTCTCAAGGGAAGATCTGTCCCTCCATCACCAATTACACAATGCATAATTCTCAATTATAAGCATCCGCTAAATAATTCACCATTCCCCAGCAATATGGATATCGTAGTAATAACATTTGCGTAATCTCTTCGTTCCACGTAATTTTCCATCAATTCCCTTTAGGCAGAATGTTCTCAACTTCTTATAGTTCACATAACTTTGAGGTCTTTCTTTATACAAGCAACGCTCTCACATCCACAAGTAATTTCACGCATCAGTGTTGCCTCTTGGTTAGTTCCTTTCGGGAAATTGCTGCATTATGTTCTTGTGGTAGGCATAGCCTTGAAACATTCTTTCACTCAAACAATATTTCCCAACTTTGTCGTGAGGACATTCGTAAGCCAACTCTGATTGTGCACTCAACATTCCATCTCGTATGGTCTTATCATCACAGCGCATTCGCACGGCCCACTTTAATCTATTTTGCTTAGCCCCAAATTTCCTTTCTACGTCATGTTATTATGATTTTATCGACCGTTTTGACTTCAAACAGCATCGCCGTTATCAGCGTAGTCATCAACTAAACTCAAGTCTTCGAAAACTATTTTCACGTTCAGTTATTCATTCACATTACATCTCACCCTTAGTTCATCAATGGAACAGTTTTCGTGGGGAATCTTTCCACGATCCATCTATAACAATCCATCAATTCCAAGAAACTTCAAACTTCAGTAGCTCGTATCGATCTTAGTCGATTCATTACTTATTCCAATTCTCAAAGGCTCCACAAGAATTCATTCCCTATAAATTGCCCGGCTAAGGAATCTTACCTCATTAGGTCCACAGCTCGTGCGCTTCACATTTAGCATACAACGAACACATCCTTAGAGTCCATAGAATACTCTCAAAAGTTGTTCATGTTTCTCATGACTCCTTAAATGGGTCCAATCATCATCTCTCAGAATGATAATAACTAATCCAATTATTCTTTGGATACTCAATTCGACTATTATCAACTTCTTTCTACTAGGTGTCGAATCTTTCAAACTATTCCTCATACTTTTCACTTGAGAGCTCAGACCTTGGCTCTCTGTTGTCACGAGTCTCCTCTAGGACCACACAACATTTTGTTCAATTTTGTCACTCTTTCCTTAGGAAGCATTAGTGCTTTAGCTTCTGGGTTCCACAACTCGCTAATGCGACCCTATCCCAATTTCATTCATTCAACTGAACATTGCCATCATCCTAGAATTCAACATTGTCTATAAAACAATCTTTCGAACTTAACTTCCAAAAACCATCCTTGTTAGTCCAGACATTCAGTTATAACACCAAGACAATTAGGAGTTCCTCTTCCATACTTGCTAGGGTGTTAGGCCTCGAACTCGGCGAGCACGTGAACATCCCACTAGGCCATAATCAAGTTGTGCCATCCAGAATCCTTTAGCCCTCGTGTTCACAAATCATATACATGCGGAAGCAAAAAACTACTTCGTACACAATAAAATCAAGATGACTTAGGACGGAAAAATAGTACACTTATCGTATCTATAAAATACACCTTCAATTCTTCTCAATGGTCAAAACTAAGGGTTTAATTTCTACATCTACCAAACTATATACAATCTTTAAGGCCACAAAATACATAAAACCATTCATGCCATTGCTTCATTGAGAGCTCATCCTCTTCTTGACTGTACTTCCGTCTTCAAGGAACTGAAAAATTAATCCCCCACTGGGATGAGATATATATATATCTCAGCAAGTGAAACCTAAACCTAGACTTGAACACTAGTCCCCCCAGACCACACATAATATCACCAAGATGAAAGCATGCATCAATGCAATGGCGCATGACATCATCAAACAGGGTTATCAATAACCAAGCATGGATAAGAAACACAATCAACCACACTCAATTTCATGGTTTCAGGCACACTGCACATGCAGCATGTGATTCAATACACAAATTCACTCATCGTTTGGGCTCTCAGCCGCGATGTATTTTCCTGGCACTCTTGCCATCTGATATCACTGGCGCAACAGGCCAAACGATATCTTTGTACCACTAGGGCCATAGGCCAATCGGTACTTTTGAGGCTTGTAGCCATTTAATACCACTAGGGCCACAGGCCAATCGGTATTTTCATCTAAAAGACTTTTAGTCAACTGGTACTACTGGGGTCATAAGCCAATCGGTACTTTAGAGACTCACAGCCATTTATCATTTCAAGGGCACACAGCCACTCGATACCACTGGGGCTACAGACCAATTAGTATCATCAGGACTTTTAGTTAATTGGTACCACTGGGGCCACAGGCTAATCAGTATTTTTTGGGTTCACAGCCAATGCGATCATCGGGGCTACAAGCCAATGATTGTTGGGGCAATATAGCCCATTTTTATAGCATAGGCATTATAGCCATCTATGTAACATAGCCAATTCAATAATATAGGCACCATATCCAACTCAATAACAGGACTTCATAGCGAATTCATACGAATCCAAGGCTTAATAGCTAGACTATATCATCAAGGCTCAATAGCCACTTACCTCACAAGATTCTCTAGCCATTTTAAATCTCAATTATCTATCACAATATAATCCTCACACGATTGCATCAAGCAAACTAAGCTATAGCCTTCACCAATCAGTCAATTTATCTGACAAATCTATCCAGTAGTGTCCTAATATTCAAGTAAGGGTTTATGAAATTCTTACCTTGATCGATTAGCAAAATTCCACACCAAGTGACTCTCCTCAATGCCACAAGTATGCAATCCACTAAGAACCCTCGTCAACCTAGAAAAGCTAACCAATTTTGGATCAAAAAGCCATTGAATTATCACTTCCATTAACCCAATCCCTCAATAGCCATTCAATTGGCAACTCAGGACGCCTTATCGATCAATTGAACACATAACAGCTCTCTCACGAACCCTCAAAATATTCGGTTCTCATAGCCATATGCAAGGTGGGATATAACTTGGAGTTTCATGTCTCAAATAGCCCTTAAATCACTTCTAAATCCCAATCCACTTCACATACTTCCCATTAATACCTCACACAATGTCCTATATATTCTTATAAATCAATTTGAAGTCAAAATACTACTTAAATGGCCATCATCAGGTTCGGCCAGAATGGATACTCCCCCAAAACAAAATCGATTTTGGTTCAATTAGCACAATCAAGTTGTATCTCAACCTTAAGCCTCAATTCTTCACAAATTAAACATGCTAAGGCCTTAATCCACATGTTAAGGGAGCTCACCAAGAGTTTTGGAGTGAAACAATAACATAAAGCCTTCAAACCAACCAGTTTTCTCCACGGTCCTCAAATGGTCAGATTATGCTCGGTAAAAACCTTCATCAATCAGATATGTACACCCATCAAAACTCAACCAAAATTACAACCCAAGCTCAGTGAACTTTAATACTATGATTTTAGAAGAGCTCACTGAATATTTGAAGCCATTTGGAGTCCGGAAGCCCCCAAAAATTGTCCCTCTCCTAAATTGGATCAGATTTTGACATTTGCCCACTCAAATAGACCTATGAGACAAACGGCTAGGCCAAATTAAGCTCATAATACCTTATTAGAACGAAAAGATGATAAGCTTTCATATGGCCATGGTTTTACCTCAATCCGATGTCGGACGACAAAGTTATAGCCGGAACAGTAAACCGTTTTTTGTGTCCATGGGAAGCTTCTCGGCCGAACTTGAAAAGGAAGAAGATGATGGTGGGAGTGAAGGTGGCCGGCCCAATGAAGAGAGAAAGAGAGATGATATTACACACCAATAATCCATTTTTGTCAAATGACAAGATTGATAGGTGTGGTTTAATTAATGCTTAACCTCTCTAATGGTGACTCTTAGCAAGCTTCCATTGGTTGCTTCATTGACTTTGACTTTCTTTGACCTCATGTATATCAATTTTTGGCAGCATATAGGGGTGTAGATTAACCAAAATAACCTTCTAAACTTCTTAAGACAAGGACAAAGGTTGAGGGGCAAAATGATCTTTTGGCACTCTTCGTCCGAAATTTCATTTTTCCAATATAAACCACCCTCAATGAGGCGACGTCCAATTCAATTCAAACATTGAAATTCCTCAATGTCCAATACCTAAATCTCGAGGTCCAATTTCATGTCGAACTCTCGTCAACTGTAATTCCAGTTTATCTCAAACGGATGGCCGACTCTTGCAGGCGCTACGCGTATCGACCTTGGGATTTTCTTTTAAGCCGTGGCGACTTTGATTGTCATGTAATTGCGATGGTTTATTGTTCGTTCCTTCGATCATGATCATCGGAATTCGATTTAGAAAATTCTCGCAAATTACACATTAGTTAAGCGGAATCACCCGCGTCCCAATGTATAACACTAGTAAGACATCCCATGATCCTTCCTTGATCGATCTCTGCTGGCCCAAGATATTCCCTCGACAATCCTTATGGTTAATGTGTCATTTCTCATTCAAATTTCCGAGGTCTACGTACCCGACTCTATGTCAGTCTTTTTCTTTTGGTTAGTTAACTCAAGAATGGCCAACTCCGAGTTACAACTGAAACACATAGATCGATATCCTTCCATTCAGTAGCCTCGAGAAGGTCGGAATTTAGAATGTCACAATTCTTTTCCCTTAAAGAAATTTCGTCCTCGAAATTTGCCATTTTCCCCATTATCCAGTCTCATGGGATACTGATGCCTCATCGCATCCTTATTCTCCTAAGTAGTTCCTCCCATTACTTGACATTTCCACTTGTCTTCTTTGATAAAAGTTTTCCTACTTCCCGGATTTATTTCCCTCAGTCCTCATCTTGTACTTGCTTTTCTCTATTCTCTTCCATCATTCATGATATCTGTCGGTGATATACCCTCGAGCATTCAAATCTTCCTTTCAATTTACCTATTGGTCCAAGAATACTACGTGCATCACACTGCAACCTTGCTTTTGAATTTCCCAGTCGGAAGACTTTTCCAAAACGTCGCCTTAAATTCATGTTCTTTCCTATCACAATCATCACCAAATCATCACGAGTACGTACTCTTTGGTACCTCTACCATTGGGCATAATTATCCACTTCAAATGTCCTTTTGTATTGTTGAGGACTCACAAATTCCATTAACTTACTCTTGATTATCCAAATCGAACCATAGCCTTCTCGACTTCTCAAGCAAACTCATGATTGAGTCTTTAATATCTTTTCCTTCAATTACATCCGAGATCCCCAACGACCAATTTAATTCACCAACTTGCAACGGTTGTGCTTTCCCACCAATCCCTTTAAAGCAGTCAACATTTTCAACTCTTGCAGTTCATACAGTTGCGAGATCTTTCCTTACACGAGCAACGCCCCCGTATCCATAAGTAATTTCATCCATCGGCGTTGCTTATCATCAATTCCTCTCGAGAAACTACTACTCAATATTTTTGGAGTAGATATATACTTGAAATCTTCTTCCATCCAAACAATGTTTCCCAACTTTGTCGTAAGGACAAATGCAAGGCACCCCAATTATACATTAAGCGTTCTAACTCGGGTGGTCTTACTATCACAGCACATTCGCACAGCCAGCTTCATTTGGCCTTACTACGTCTCAAACTTCTTTCTTGCATCACGTCATTATGATTCCATCAACCTTTTGATTTCAAACGGGAACACCATTATCAGTATAGTCATTAGCTTGACTCAAGTCCTCAAAAACTCTTTTCACATTCATTCGTCCATTTGTGTGACGTCTCGTCCTTAGTCCATTTCACCCATGGAATAGTTCTTTTGGGGAATCTTTCCATGATCTGTCTATAGCAATTCATCAATCCCAGGAAGTTTCAACTTCCAACAACTCACATCGACTCTAGTCAACTCATCACTTATTCCAATCCTCAAAAGCTCCACAAGAATTTCATTTCTCAGAGATTTCACGACTGAGGAATCTTACCTCTTCAGTTCCGCAGCTCGTGCGCTTCACATTTAGTATACAACGAGCATCTCCTTAGAGTTCATATCCCTCACGACTCCTTAAACAAATCCGTTCATCGTCTCTCAAGACGGTAACAACCCATCCAATTATTCTTTGGATGTTCAATCCGACTATTATCAACTTCTTTCTAGCAGGTGTCGAATCTTCCAAACTATTCCTCACACTTTTCACTTGAGAGCTCAGACCTTGGTTCTCTGTTGTCACGGGTTTCCTCTAAGACCACACAACATTTTATTTATTCTTGTTACTCTTTCCTCAAGAAGCATTAGTGTTTTAGCCTTTGAGTTTTACAACTCGCTAATGCGACCTTATCCCAATTCCCTCCATTCAACTGAACATCAACATCATCCTGGAATTCAACATTGTCTATAGGACAGTCTCTCAGATTTCACTTCCAAGAATCATTCAAGTTCTGCGTCTTTTTTTTCAGTCCAGATGTTCAACCACAATACCAAGACAATTCATACTTTTTATTCCTTTTACAGTAGGGTTGTCACGCCCCGAACCCGACGAGCACGCGAACATCCCACTTAGCCGTTGATCTTCAATAATCTCCCAAGATCCCTCGGCCAATTAATCACAGCTCCAAAATAATACAAGGTCACATAAGCAATTAACAACTCCATACAATTCCACAATCAGATGACTCAAGGCAATAGGATATACACTTATCCTCAATATTACAGTCGGTTACAAAACTAACTCCAAACAATACACAGTTCCTACGGTCTCATTCAGATTCTTTATGACTTCCGCCATCAACTTCCTGAAATGACAACCCATAGCAAGTTTGGGTGTCCTTCGTCTGGGACCTAAAAAAGTTAAGCCCCCACTATGGGGAGATATAAATATCAATAAGTGAAACCTAAATCTATGCCTAAACACCTGTCCCCTCAGATCACACACATATGCCGCCAAAATGCAGATAATCAATAATGCAATAGCATAAGGCATCAATAAATCAAGTATGGCATATCAAATCATTAACGAACACACCACATGCTATAGAACCCATGCTTCACATATTAGCTCAAAGCAAATATATTGTCTTCAATGAAACAAACCATTTAATCATCGCCATGGCCCACGGCTGCAATGTATCGCTAGGGCTCAAAGCCGCAATATAATTTCATAGGGCTCCAAGCCAAATTATCGCCAAGGCCCATGGCCGCGATGTCATCACCAAGGCTCCAAGTGTGATATAATTTCATAGGGCTCCAAGCTAAATCATCGCGGGGCCCACGGTCACGATGTCATCACCAGGGCCTACGGCCAATTCATTACCAAGGCATCTCAGCCAATTCCTTAACAGTAACAGGGCTCACAGCCAATTCAATAACATCTGGACTGAAAAAAACCATTCATTAGAATTACGAACAACCAGGACTATCAAGTCCATTCACTTTCCTTTCCCTCAACGACTATCTCATGGTCCAATCGTTCTTTAAGAACAATACCCTACTCTTTAGGGCTGACAACACACAATACCACTTCTAGTGGTCCTGATTCAACCTTAATCGATCTCATAGAATCATCAATGTCAGACAACTGACATAACTCTTTTCTCAACTTTCCCCATGACGAAAGGGACGACATGCCAATCTCTCATTACGAGATTCACGCCAAGGTAAAAGTTATTTCTTGCAGGCACATTCCATGTTACATAATGAACATTTCTTTACTTGTAATCCATGAGCAAGAGTTCTCTTATTCACATGTCTTCCGATCATTCACTTCTCTTATTAAGTCCCATTATCATTCCTCAAAGTTAGGAATAATCACTAGCCATAAGGTTTTCAAATTTCATTCTACTTGGAGACATCAGGTCTCACTCAAAAGGGTCCTTGACCACCTTGGACTCCCTTAGACAACCTTGAGAACTTTGTTTCACACTGGTCGATTGTTCTTAGATCCTTGCAAGATTATTAGGATCCACACAACTATTGCTCTCAAGCTATCCCGAGAAGGTACTTCCATTGAACAATTCAATGAAGGCGATTCAGACAAATACCATGCCTTCTAGAAAAACTCATCCCTTGGTGATACTTCACCAATCATCAACAGCCTCTTAAGGTTAATAATTGCCAAAGTCAATTTCTTTCTTTAGTGCACCTAAAACCTCTAAGGTTTTCTCACGAAACCCTCAATTCGGAGGGAGGCATGTTTCAAATCCACTTTTACTAAACTCAATCAGTCTCAACCTTACACATAGCTTCACAAGCTTTTCAAAATTCTCGTGGTTCTTCCCACAAATTCACTTTAGAATGAAGTAACTCAAAGTTACCTTTTTCGTGATTTCCATCTTTTAACTCATTAGCACTAGTCGTCTCAGCAACTTGGGTAACAATGGCAGCTCCTTCTCAAGTCCGCTTACCCTTCTATTTTCTCATTTCCACTTAAGTTCTCGTGACCCCTTCAGCTCTTGGGTCTCGAACAATTAACAAATCGAGACATATTCTCTTTTGGTACTCATTCGCCAGTTGCTTATCTTTACTCAATTCTCATGATCCATCTCAGTTCTTGGATCTTCCATACCATGCATACTCGAGCCCAATGCTCTTCTACGACCATACTATGGTCATTCAACGTTATTAGGTTCTCATGTCTCTTGAACCATTATGATTCCCTCCATGAATCAAAGACTTAAGCTATCTAAGTCTAGCAGTCTCAAGCTACTCGTCTCATTATTCATCATTATCAATCATCCAATGGTTCCCAAACAACTCTCAACTAGTTGTCTATTACCCAAGGATTTCAGATCCTCATAAGTCAATGACTATTAAACAAGCCAGCCTCAACAAGGCAATTTCTCAATTAACAGCCATTACTAGGTAAGCCTCAACTAGGCAACTATCAAACAAGCACTCAAAGTGTCATTTCAATCGTTCATGCCATAGATCTAGAGGCATCTGCCATTCTAGCACAATCACAATAGACTATCTCAATATCAACTAACATCAGTTCATGGGTATAAACCACACATGCCTTCTAATATCTCAGTTAGACCTTGTCCATAACAATCACATGATGCCAATCATAGAACACGCCTCACAGGCCAATCACAAAATCACTTTTCTTTTTCAAACGGCATCCACTGCCAAGCATAAAGCTTTTAACCATGTCACTCATAGGCGTCATTTCACATTGTATGCCACTTTCAATCATTCTCTTCGAGAATCAATCTCGCGCCATACATCTCTTAACCACAATCAGACTCAACTCTGATATCTAGGCTTTTCCCTTTTAATTTATGACTTGGGTCATCCCTGCCTCATCGTTTTCTTAGAAGCTTGTCAAGAGCCGCTCTTTGTCCGGACCTCTCTTTCCCGGCGATCACTCCCTGCCCTCATCAAACCTAGTTATTACAGGTTGTCCCAAGTCATACATCTACGGAGGCCCCATTCCACACGCCCCATAACATGCTTTATTACGGTTTATAAGTATCCTATCAACTCGTCCCATACCAAGCGACAGTTTATTAAGTCTGACAACGATAAGCTCATGCATGCACCCTCATCAACTTTCATTTCGTAACTACAAACACATGCACAACATGTTCATTCTTACTACTTGTCATACCACAAACGTTTTCACATCAAGCCTTATCCATAGAAAACCTCTAGCTCCACAAGGACCATCACATTTCACAAATTAATTGCCTATATTCAACAATATACCTCAAGTATAGTTGTTATTTAAGTCAAATCCACATGCAATCGATCACAACTGGCCTTTAAGCCAAATATTCCTTATCCGCTTCCTTGTATACACCTTGTCTCACATCACCCAAGGTTGTAAATAGCAATTGATAACTAAACCATCAAGATACAATGCAATTCAAGCCTGAATCCGTTAATGTCAGTCGTCTCTTTATAACTCATATTCTCCAAGTTGGGTCATCGACAAGCCACGATCACAATCATGTACTCCAATCGACCCCTTATTCGTAAATAATTCTCTACAAACCCCAAGCACAATTACTATCTCAAAATCCATGCTTATGTCTCTTCAATTTCTACTCACTTCCTTGTGAGACTTATTCGTAAAATCACTCGAGATCATCAATCAAAATCAACTCTAGAACCATTAGGGTGCACACAAGTTCCAGCCATGCTTAACCATCCACGCTCAAGATTCAACAATCCATGCTTAACCTTAAAGGTCTCACTATCTAATTATCCTCAAGTCATCACTCCTTATCACTCCAAACCTCAATCACAATGGATCGAGCTGACCTTGCTATGATATCACTTAAATAGGGATTCACTCCCCGAACTCGACGAGCACACGAACATCCCACCTGATCGTTGATCTTCAATAATCTCTCAAGATCCCTTGGCCAATTAATCACAACTCCAAAATAATACAAGGTCATGGAAGTAATTAAACAACTCCATACAATTCCACAATCAGATGACTCAAGGCAATAGGGTATACACTTCTCCTCAAATCACAGTCGGTTACAAAACTAACTCCAAACAATACACAGTTCCTGCGGTCTCATTCAGATTCTTTATGACTTCTGCGATCAACTTCCTGAAATGACAACACATAACAAGTTTGGGTGTCCTTCGTCTGGGACCTGAAAAAGTTAAGCCCCTACTGGGGTGAGATATAAATCTCAATAAGTGAAACCTAAACCTAGGCCTGAACACCAGTCCCCCCAGATCACACACATATGCCACCAAAATGCAGATAAACAATAATGCAATGGCATAAGGCATCAATAAATCAAGCATGTCATATCAAATCATTAATGAACACAGCACATGCTATAAAACCCATGCTTCACATATTAGCCCAAAGCAAACATATTGTCTCCAATGAGACAAACCATTTAATCATCGCTAGGGCTCCAAGCCACGATATAATTTCATAGGGCTCCAAGCCAAATCATCGCCAAGGCCCCAAACCAAATCATCGCCAGGGCCCACGGCCGTGATGTCATCACCAAGGCTCCAAGCCGCGATATAATTTCATAGGGCTTCAAGCCAAATCATCGTCGGGGCCTACGACCGCGATATCATCACCAAGGCCCATGACCAATTCACTACCAAGGCATCTCAGTCAATTCCTTAACAATAACAGGGCTCACAGCCAATTCAATAACAAGAACAGGGCTCATAGCCAATTCAATAACAAGAACATGGCTCACAGCCAATTCAATAATACACTATCAATCATCATGCTTTTATCGCACAATCACGCTACATAAGACAACTATCCAGTAGCGTCCTAGGATTCAAGTAAGGGTTTAGGAACGACTTACCTTGATCAATTAGCATAACGTCACACAAAGTGATTCTCCTCAATGCCACAAGTATATAATCCCCAAGAATTTCTCGTCAACCTAGAAAAGTTCATCAATCTTGAATCAAGAGTCATTGAATTCTCACTTCTTTTAATCCAATTTCTCATTAGCCATACAATAGGCAATTCAAGACACCTTATTGATCAATTGAACACATAACAACACTCCCACGAACCCTCAATGTGTTTGGTTCATATGGCCACACACTAGGTAAAGTACAACTTAGGAGTTCATGCATCAATTTTGCCCATAATTCACTTCTAACGCCCAATCCACTTCATATACTCTTCATTAACGCCCCACATCACATCCTATAGGACATTATGAGCCAATTTGAAGTCACCGCGCTCTTTAATTAGCCCCCAACAAAATCGGCCAACAAAGGGTTCACCCACAAAAAAGAACCGATTTTTGTTCAATTAGCCTGAGCAAGCCATATCTCAACCTTAAGCTTCAATTCTTCACAAAATAAACTTGCTAGAACCTTAATATATTAAGGGATCTCACCGAGAGTTTGGAAGCAAAATAACACCTCAAAGACCTTTTAACAACCCTGTCTCTCCTTGGTGTTTGGTGATCAATTTTCTGTCTAGTTTTAATCACCCATAATCAGCCATGAAAACATATTTTTACACCTCTAAGCTTACAACCACAGACCTTCCAACTTAATTACTAGATGTCATGAAGATCTCACCAAAAATTTGAGGCCATTTAGAGTTCGGAAGCTCCCAAAAACGTAGCCTCTCCGAAAAAGGGTCAGAATCTAACCTTTGTCCACTCAAACAGACCTACGGGACAAACGGCTGGGCCAAATTAAGCTCATAATACCTTCCTAGAATGAAAAGATGATAAGCTTTAATATGGCAATGATTTTACCTCAATCCAAAATCGAATGACGAAGTTATGGCCAAAATAGTGAATCGATTTTTCCCTGTCCAAGGGAAACCTGTTCGAACGAGAGGAGAAATGAAGAAGAAGATGGTGGGATGGCTATACACGGCTGTGGGGTCTTCCAATGGTTGTCTCTCACACATAATTGAGATTAATTTGATTAGACTTGGGTTAGTGAGGGCAACTAATGCTTGAGGGCTACATTGCTTGACATGTGACATTTGTCAAATAATTCAATTCCAACTTTGACTCATCTTTGATCCCATATTCATCAATTTTCGGCAGCCAATAATAGAGAGGGAATGATCAGTTTATCCTTTTTGATTTCTTAAGGCAAAGCAAATAGTCGAGGGGCAAATGATAATTTTGCACTTTCAGTCTAAACTTCACTTTTTCAATTCAAAATTACCATTTGGCAAGACGATGTCAAATCCCTATCTAGAATTGGAATTCTCTATTTCCAATTGCCAATTAGTACTTCCATTTCATATCTTAAGCCTTGAGGAGCGAAAATTCAGAATGTCACAAGGGTCTCTTACCCTAAGAAAGAAACTATACACTTTCGTGGCATTATTTTATTTCGAATCTACTTTGTCCTTTCCATTCTATAGGACGTTAATCTTGGAGTCTGCGCCAACGACGATACCTTTACTCCAAGACTCAAATGCCACCATGCTTTAACATTCTCCTTCCCATAACTCAATCACATCAAGTGACAAGGTTCGTTCTTCCTTGGTCTCTACCAATTCACATATCGAATACTTAATTTGACTACCTCGAGTCACTTTGTAATTACACTCTAAGCACTCTTTTCGCTTACTCAAACATTCATTAGAATTAAGAACAACCAGGACTATCAAGTCCATTCACTTTCTCTTCCTTCAACGACCATCTCATGGTCCAATCGCCCTTTAAGAACGATGCCCTAATCTTTAGGGGTGATAACACACAATACCACTTCTAGTGGTTTAGATTCATTTTCAATCAATCTCATAGAATCGTCAATATCAAACAGCTGACTAAACTCTTCCCTTAACTTTTCCCATGACGGAAGGAACGATATGTTAGTCTCTCATTACGAGACTTGTGCCAAGATAACAACCATCTCTCGCAAGTACGTTTCATGTTCCAAAATGAACATCTCTTTGCTCTTAATCCATGAGCAAGAGTTCTCTTATTCATAAGTCTTCCGATCATTTTTCTTCTTTTATTGAGTCTCATTACTATTCATCAACATCAGGAATAACAACCAGCCATAAGGCTTTCAAATTCCAAGCCACTCAGGGATTTACTTATCTTATTCAAGGGTCTTTGACTGCCTTTACCATATGCTTAAACGACCTTGAGAACTTTGTCCCACACTAGTCGATCGTCCTCAAATCCTTTCAAGATTATTAGGATCCAAACAACCTTTGCTCTCGAACAATCCCAAGAGGATATTTTTCATCGAACAACTCAACAGGGGTAGTCCAGGCAGATATCATGCCTTCGAGAAAACCCTTACTCTGGTGACCTTTCACCAATTATCAACAGCCACTTAAGGCTAAAACTGCCAGGGTCACTTTCATTCCTCAGTGTACCCAAAACCTCTAAGGTTTCCTTACCAAGATCCCTAATCCAGAGGGAGTCAATTTCAAATCTCATCCCTCCTTCAGACTTAGTCAATCTTGACCTTATACATAGCTTCACGAGCTTTTCAAAAATCTCGTGGTTCTTCTCACGCGTTCAATTTAGAAAGAATTAACTCAAAGTCACCTTTCTCGTGACTTCTATCATTTAACTCATTAGTACTAGCATCTGTCACCATAGTAACTCAGGCAACAATGGTAGCTCCTCCTCGAGCTTGCCTACCTATCAGTTTTTCTCATTTCCATTTAAAGTTCTCATGACCCCTTATTACACTTGGATCTCGCACGATTAACAAATCAAGCTATATTCTCTTATAGTACTCATACTCCAGTCGCTCATCTTTACTCAATTCTCCTGATCCATCTCAAATCTTGGATCTTCCCATATCTTACATACTCGAGCCCAATGCTCTTCTATGATCATACCGTGGTCATTCAATGTCATTAGGTTCTCATGTCACTTGAACTACTATGATTTCCTCCAAGAATCAAAAACTTAAGTCATCTACTCAAGCCTAGCAGTCTTAGGCTGCTCATCTCATTATCTTTCAATATCAACCATCCAGTAGTTCTCGAACAACTTTCAACTAGTTGCTCATTATCCAGGGATTCCAAATCCTTCTTAAATAGCAGCCATTGGCCAAACTAGCCTCCGTGAGGCAACTTCTCAATCATCAGCCAATTACTAGGTAAGTCTCAACTAGGCCAATCATCAAGCAATCGCTCAAGGCATCACTTCAGGGAATTACTCATGCTTTAGACATAAAGCATCTGTCACTCTAGCATAATCACAACAGGCTATCTCATTCTCAACAAGCATCAGTTCAACGGATATAAACCCCACATGCCGTCTAATCTCTCAGTTAGACTTGGCCATAACATTCACATGATGCCAATCATAAAACACGCCTAACAGGCCCATCACAAGCATCAATTTTCTGTTTCAAACGGCATCCTCTGCCAAGCACGAAGCTTTTAACCATGCCAATCACAGGCGTCATTGTAAATGCCATGCCACACCCGATCATTCTTTTCGAGAATCAATCTCGTACCATACATCTCTTAACCATAATTGGACTCAACCTGATACCTAGACTTTCCCTTTCAAGTTATGACTTGGGCCATTCCAGCCTCTTGCCATCGTAGAAGCCTGCTAGGAGCCGCTCCTTGTCCGAACCTTTCTGTCCTGGCAATCACTCCCTGTCCTCATCAGATCTGATTATTGCAGGTTGTCCCAAGTCATACATCTACGAAGAAAGGCCCGTTCCACACTTCTCACACCATACTTCATGACAGTTTATAGGTATCCCATCAACTTGTCCTATATCAAGCAACATTTTATTAAGTCCAACAGTGATAAGTTCATGCATGCACGCTTATCAACTTTCATTTCATAACCACAAACACATGCACAACATGTTCGTTCTCACAATTTTCATACCACAATCATTTCCACATCAAGCGTTATCCATAGAAAACCTTTGGTTCCACCAATGACCATCGCATCTCATAGATCAATTGCTTATATTTAACTATATACCTCAAGTCTAGTCGCTATTCAAGTCAAATTCACATACACTCAATCATAATTGGCCTTTAATCCAAATATTCCTTATTCGCTTCCCTGTATATACCTCATCTCATATCAATAATTAATAACTAAACCATCAAGATACAATGCAATTCAAGCCTGAATACACTAATACCAATCGTCTCTTTATAACTCATATTCCCCAAGTTGGGTCATCGACAAGCCACGATCACAATCATATAATCCAATCGACCCCTTATTCATAAACAATTCTCCACTAACCTCAAGCACAATTTCTACCTTAAAATCCATGTTTATGTCTCTTCAATTTCTACTTGCTTCTTTGTGAACCTCAATCACAAAACTACCCAAGATCATCGATTAAAATCAACACTAGAACCATTAGTGTACTGCACAAGTTCAAGCCTATAATCCTCAAGATTCAGTGATCAATGCTTGATCCTAAAGGTCTCACTATCTAATTGTCCTCAAGTCATCGCTCCTTATCACTCCAAACCTCAATCATAATAGATCGAGCTAATCTTGCTATGATATCACTTAAACGGGGATGTTTCGCCCCGAACCCGGCGAGCACGCGAATATCCCATCAGGCCATAATCAAGCTGTGCCATCTAGGAACCTTCGGCCCTCATGTTCACAAATCGTATACATGCGAAAACAAGAAACTACTTCGTACACAATAAAATCAAGATGATTTAGGATGAAAAAATAGTACATTTCTCGTATCTATAAAATACACCTTCAATTCTTCTCAATGGTCAAAACTAAGGGTTTAATTTCTACATCCACCAAGTAGTATACAATCTCTAAGGCCATAAAATACATAAAATCATTCATGTCATTGCTTCATCGAGAGCTCATCCTCTTCTCGCCTGTATTTCTATCTTCAAGGACCTGAAAAATTAATCCCCCACTGGGGTGAGATATATATATCTCAGCAAGTGAAACCTAAACTTAAACCTGAACACCAGCCCCCCCAAACCACACACAATACCACCAAGATGCAAGCATGCATCAATGCAACGGCACATGGCAACATCAAACAGGGTTATCAATAACCAAGCATGGATAAGAAACACAATCAACCACACTCAACTTCATGGTTCCAAGTTCACTACACATGCAATACGTGATTCAATACACAAATTTACTCATCGTTTGGGCTCTCAGCCGCGATGTATTTTCCTGACTGTCACGCCCCGAACCCGACGAGCACGCGAGCATCCCTCCAAGCCGTGCCTTAACGAACGCTCTAAGATCCAACGGCCAATATTCTGAGCACTGGAAGGAACACGCATGTGGAAGCGATGCCATCTCCACTCTCATAAATACAACAACACCCTATGACTAAGGACACAAGGGCACATCAAGTTACATTATCCAATTACTAAAAGATCAATTCCTAATTCATTCAAATCGAAGTACAAGCCATGATTTAAAAAGGCAAATCCAATCTAAATACGACTAGCCCACTATCTCTTCAATGCCGATCCTTGGCAAACTCGCGCTACCTCCGCCTAGAACCTGAAAAATAAAGTCCCCACTGGGGTGAGATATAAATTTCAGTAAGGTGGGTCCTAACCCTAGGTTAGGCCGACCGTCCACTTAGGCAGTCATATATCCAATAATTCCAACTCATTAACATTAGACATATCCAGTACAAATCAATAAAACAACAACATGTCATCTCACCACAACCATCTCCTCCTGCCTGTCTCAGTTTTCAGCCTGCGATAAATCGCATCAGGCTCGATCCGTGTAAAGGCATCGGATCGTCATCGGCAACCCGCGTAAACGCATCAAGTTCCGATGAATCTCCAAGCAACATCATCATCCCATAAATTCTGTCCCGCGAATAGTTTGCATCAGGACCGTCGCTATCTCAACCCCGCGATCTCGACGCATCAAGGCGCCACGCAACATCAACTCCACCCCACAATCTTGTCGCGTTAGGGTATTCTCACACCTCCGTCCTACGAATAATTCGCATCAGGACTGTGGCTATCTCAACCCTGCGATCTCGACACCACACATCATCAACTCCACCCTGCAATCTTATCGCATCAGGGAGTTCTCACACCTCCGTCCCGCAAATAGTTTGCATCAGGACTGTGGCTATCTCAACCCCGCAATCTCGTCTTATCAGGGCGCCACACATCCTCAACTCCACCTCGCGATTTCGTCGTATCAGGGTATACATCTCCTGCCCCGCGTCTCATACGTCTTAGGGCATCTCCGTCCTGCGAATAATTAGCATCAGGACCGTAGCCAACTCAACCCCGCGATTTCATTGCATCAGGGCGCCACTCAATGTCAACTCTACTCAGCGACCTCGTCGCATTAGGGTATCAATCTCCCGCTCCGCGTCTCACATGCCTCAAGGCCTCGCCATGTTATGCTCATGCCATATTACCTCACTTCATTTCACATACAAACACGGGTGCAACTCATGCACAATTAACACTCATGGCATGCAAAGCAAATCAAATGATATCTAGAGATGACAAACGACTTAGGCATAGATAATGATATACACAACCATCCTATAACATCTTAAGATACAACCAACCTACCCACTTGAACAAATTCTCATAATTCATTCGATTTAACTTTCGACTCACCTAATTGAGTCTAATCTTCCTAGCATAAGGTTAGGAATTCCCTTACCTTGCGCTTGATAGCACCAAATTCACTTCTTTTGAGCCCCAAAGTTTCCGCCCTCAATGTCCACAATCAGACTTGTCGCGCAACCTAATAAAATCCAATCAATTCTGTCAATTTCCACATCCAAATCCTCAATCCATCAATCCCAATCATCCATAACATACTCCTCATTATCCCATCACATCTTAAACATAAATTTGGAATCCAAAATCATCAATCCCAGCCTCCAACAGATTCGATTTGCCCGGAATCGAACCGATTTTCCTCAATTCCGTGCAAATCGAACACTACCGGTCTTCAATCTACTCCTAAATCCATCATTCAATCATAACCCCACCTCTTAGCATATCTATCTAAGGGTTTGGGAGGCTTACCAAATATTTGAAGTTGATTGGTTGCCAGATTCCCGTTGAAACTCGTTGGACCGTCCAAGTTAGTTTACCGATAGATTTTATGCAAAGTTTACAAGCCCGGTTCATTGTCAAAACTTCACCAAATTGAGCCTCAATTTTTATCACAGATTCTACACGTCTCTACTAGATCTCCACAAAATTTGAGCCCAATATTCCAATATTTCAACCATCAAAAGGGCTAAGAACCAGACCTACCTCAAGTTTGTTCCGATTTTGTCGGCTCTCGGGAAATTTCTTGCCCAGAACTCCTCGGAGCTCCAAACGACTTGATTCTTATTCGAGGATGTCGGCAAGATGTTGGGCTACGTTGGTATGATCGCCCATCATCCAGGTGGTGGCCGGAGGAGGTCTCCGAAACGGCCGAACAGAACCTTCAGAACTGGTCGGCGATTGGCAGGTTGAAGGGAAGAAGCAGAGAGGATTTTCGGTGGTCTAAGGGGTATGGCTGGCCAAAAATAATTGAGGAGAGAGAGAGAGAGAGAGAGCTTATATTCAATCCTTGGGTCGAAGGAGAAGAATGGTAGGTATGAAATAGTGGATGTGACCACTCTTTTGTCCATCCATTGACACATGTCCCCTTGTCCTTCAAGCTTTGATCCAATGGCCAATATTTACCCCAATTTTCAGCAGCCATAGGGGAGGATTAAAAGACCAAAATGCCCTTGTTCAAATGCATGGGCAAAGATCTAAACTTGATGGGCAAAAAGGTAATTTTACTCCCGACGTTCGGAACGATTTTTTTCTTGATCCAATAATCTCCAATAGGGCGACGACCAATCCAATTGCAATGTTGGAATTCTTGATTCTCCATTTTCAATTTTCAGGACTCATTTCTGATGGCTTTCTCTGCCAGACGTGGTTTCAGCCTATCCTGAACTGACGAGCGGCTTTTGCAAACGTTACGCTTATCGACCCCGTAAGTCGTATCACGTTTGGGGCTCGTCAATTTGTGGCAGCTTTGGTTGTCATTTAATTGTGAGGGTCTATCACTAGTCCTCTCAACAATCCTTATGGTCAAAGCGTCGTTTCCTATCCGAGTTCCCTAGGTCTACGTACCTCGTCTCGCGTTAGCCTTTCCCTTTTGGTCAGTCTACTCGAATTGATCAGATTCGAGGGGGATATGACTGAAATATATCTCTAGATATACACTTCTCATTAATGAGTTCGAAATTGACTAGAAATCAAAATGTCACAACTCTTCCCCCTTAAGAAATTTCGTCCTCGAGATTCGCAACTTTCCAACCATCCAATCCTTTGGGGTATTGGCGCTTCGTCGCATCCTCATTCTTCCGAATAATCCTTTCCATGGCTTGACGATCTTGCTCGTCCTTTCCAACCCAAAACCATCCTTCCCTAGGACTTATCTCCTTTAGCCTTTAATATGATTTGCTTCTCTTCGCTCTCTTTCGGTATTCATATCATTTGCTAGCAGCTCTTCCTCGAGCGTTCACTTTATCTCTTTCATTTGTCCATAACCATTATTACCACACCCTTGCCATAATGCATTCTTAATATTCACACCCTTCGGCGTATTACTCCTTTCGAGCTTCCTTTCATGCCAACAAAGATTCCAGGGCTTTATCAACTTGTCTTTCATTAACCAAATCGAGTTATGGCCCTCCCGACTCCTTTAAAAATTACATGATTACTTCTGTAGTAATCCATTCTCGATTCCATTCAAAAATTCTCCTGGATCAAAGTGGTCCTTTAACTTTCATCGTCATGTCCTTCCCTTCCATCGGCACCCCTAGTGCTCGACTACAAGATAGACAAATTTCAACTCTCAACCTTATCACCGATATATATATATATATATATATATATATATATATATATACACACACATCTTGGCACATCATTGTGCCATCCCTAGGAAACACCATGATTCTCCCTTTGAATTTCAATGAGGTCATCTCCTTAAGTTTCTCTTCAGTGCTGGACTCGTACTTTCGTCCATGGGCCTCAAGGGTTCCATCCATTCCGATAATCCGTCCAATATCAATGTTTAATCATGGTAACACCTCATTTTCTTCTAACCATCAGGCTAGGTGTTCCTAGTAGCCATCACGCTAGTCCATTAGCGAACTTTCAATTTAGGAGTTGAATCTCTTACTTCTTGAGGGAAGATTTGTCCGTTCATTGCCAATTAAACCATGTTTAATTCTCAACGGTAAGCATCCATCAAACAATCCACCCTTCCTTAGCCATACGAACACCGCTATAACAACACTTGGGTGATCTCTTCGTTCCACACGCCTCGCCTTCAATTCCTTTAAGTAATCCAAACCGTCAATCTCTTTTAGTTCACATAACTTCAAGATCCTTCCTTGCACAAGTAACGCTCCTATATCCACAGGCAATTCTACACATCTGCGTTGCCTCTTATTTAACTCCCCTCAGAAACTTGCTACCTTATACTCTTGTGGTAGGTGTAGTCGTGCAACATTCTTTCACTCAAACAACATTTCCCAACTTTATTTCGAGGACATTCGCAAACCAATTCCATCCATGCTCTGGGCATTCGAACTCCTATAACCTTATCATTACGATGTATATGCAATACCCACTTCCGATTATCTTGTTATGCCTCAAGTTTCATTCTGTCTCGCGTTATTGCGACCCTCATATGCGTTTTAATTTCCAATCAAGATCGTCACAAATAGCGTAGTCATCAGCTTAACTCGAGTCCTCGAAAACTCTTTTCACGCTCATTCACCCATTCGTGTCACGACTATACCTTAGTCCATTTCACCATTGGAACCGCTCTTGTAGGGAATCTTCCCACGATTCGTCCGTAACAACTCACCAATCTCAGAAATTCTCAACTTCCCGCAATTCACATCGACCCTAATCGATTCATCATTCGTCCTCATCCTTACAGGCTCCATAACTTGCGCTCTTCACATTTAGCATGCAATAGACATTTCTTGAGAGCCCATATGACACTCTCAAACACTGTTCATGTTTCTTATGACTCCTTAAATGAGTCCAATCCTTGTCTCTTGAGGTGTTAACAACTATCTCAATGATTCCTTGGGCACTTGATTCGACTATTATCAACTTCTTTCTATCAAGTGTCGGATCTTCCAACTATTCCTCCCACTTTTCACTTGAGAGTTCAGACCTTGGCTCTCTGTTGTCACGGGTCTCCTTTAGGACCGCACAACATTTTATTTATTCTTGTCACTCCTCTTTTGAGAAGCATTAGCGTTTTAGTCTCTAAGTCCCATAACTCGCTAATGCGACCTTTTCTAAATTCCGTTCGTTCCACTGAACGTCAACATCATCCTGAAATTCAACATTGTCTACAAGACTGTCTCTCGGATTTCATTTCCAGGAGTCATTCAAGTTCTGCGTCCTCTTTCTAGGTACAAATGCTCAATCATGATACTAAGACAATTTAGAGTTTTCCTTCCTTTTTACAATAGGGTCTCTTACCCTAAGGAAGAAACTATACAACTCCATGGCATTTTCTCACTTTAAACTCACCTTGTCCTTTCTATTTCATAGGACGTCAACCTTGGAGTCTGCGCCGACGGCGATACCTTTACTCCAAGATTGAAATGCCACCATGCTTTCATATTCTCTTTCCCATAACTCAGTTACCTTCAGTGACAATATCTGTTCGTCCTTGGGTCTTCACCAGTTCACTTGTCGAATGGCCAGTTCGATTACCTCAAATCACTTTGCAAGTACTCTCTAAGCACTCTTTTCGCTTACTAGGTCATTCACTAGAATCACAATCAACCAGGATTATCAAGTCCGTTCACTTTTCCTTTCGTCACTGACCAATTCATGGTCCAATAACCCCTTAAGATCAATGCCCTATTTTTTAGGGAACATCATCTTAAGATTTCCTTTCTCATGGTTCCAATTTAATCAACTGATCCAAGGAAATCATTAATTTCAAGCAAACTGGCATGTCGATTCTTCCTCAACTCTTACTATAACGAAAAAGACGGGCTGTCCATTTTCCACCATGTGTATTACGCCCAAGTAATAAGCCATTTCCCGTAGGCACGTTCCATATTCACATTGAACATCTCTTTGCTCGTAATCCATGAGCAGGAGTTCTCTTATTCATAAATCTTTTGATCGTCCTCCTCTTTTGCTGAGTCCTGTCACCATTCTTCAAAATTAGGAATAATAACCAGTCACAAAGCTTGTCAAGCTCCAATCCACTCAGGGACTTACTCATCTTATTCAAGGGTCTTTGACCACTTTTACCATATACTTACGCGATCTTGGGAACTCTGTCTCGCATTGGTCAATCATCCTATGATCCTTGCAAAAGTATCAGGATCCGAACAACCCTTGCTCTCAAACAACCTCAAGATGATACTTTCCATCGAACAACTCAGCAGATGTAGTCTAGGTAGATCTCATGCCTAATCTTTCACCAATCCTCAACAGCCTCTTAGGGCTAATTCTGCCAGGTTTACTTTCTTTCTTCAGTACACCCAAAACCTCCAAGTTTTCTTACCAAGATCCTCAATGTAGAGTGAGACAATTTCGAATCTCATCCCTCTACCTGACTCAATCAATTTTAGCCTTATACATAATCTTACAAGCTTTTCCAAGCTATCGTGGTCCTACCCACACATTCCATTTCGAAAAGACTTATTCAAAGTCACCTTCTCGTGACTTTCATCACTTTACTCCTCAGTACTAGTTGTCTCAGCGACTTGGGTAACAATGGCAACCCCTTTTGAGCTCGCCTACCCATAAAAATTTCTCATTTCTGTTCAAGGTTCTCGCGACCGACTCAACTCTTGGGTCCCACGTGGTTCACAAACTCGAGTCAATTGCTCTGCTGGTTTTCGCATTTTGGTTACTCATCTTTACTCAGTTCTCATGATTCATCTTAGTCCTTGGCTCTTTTCGTATCTCACATACACAAGCCAAGTGCTACTCTGGCAACCATACTTTGGTCTTTCAATCTTATTAGATTCTCATGTCGCTTGAACCACTATGACTCCCTTCAGGAATCCAAGACTCAAGTCATCTACTCAAGTCCATCAATCTCAGGCTGCTCATCTCAATATCTTTCACCATCAACCAACCTTCTAATGGTTCTTAAGCAATTCACGATTAATTGCCAATTATTCAAGGATACCAAATCATCCTTAATCAGCAATCCTCCCTCAAGCCAGCCTCAACGAGGCAACTTTTCAACTAACAGCCATTACTAGGCTAGCCTCAACTAGGCAACTGTTAAACAAGCACTTAAGGCAGCAACTCGTTGAGTCAATAGCTCACACTCTAGGTTTAAAGGCATCCGCCACTCTAACATAGTCACAACAGACTATCTCATCTCAACATGCCTCAGTTCAACGGGTATAAACCCCTTACGTCATCTAACCTCCCAGTCATACCTCGGCCAAGCCAATCACATGAGGCTAAACATCAAACATGCCTAACAGACCCATCACAACCATTGCTTTTCTTTTTTATTCCAAGGGCATCCACTTTCAAGCACGATGCCTTTGACCATGCCATTCATAGATGCCATTACACAGGTCATGCCACTTTCAATCATCCTTGATGAGAATCAATCCGTGCCACACCTCCCTTATCCACGATTGGACTCAACCTGATACCTAGACTTTCCCTTTCAAGTTATGACTTGGGTCATTCCCGCCTTTTGCCATCTTAGAAGCCTGCCAGGAGCTGCTCCTTGTCCGGACCTCTCTGTCCCGACGATCACTCCCCACCCTCATTAGACCTGGCCGTTACAGGTTGTCCTAAGTCATATATCTACGGAGAAAGCCCCGCTCCACATGTCTCATACCATGTTTCATTACAGTTTATAGGTATCCCATCTACTTGTTCCATACCAAGCGATGGTTTATTGAGTCTAACAGCGATAAGTCACTGATGCACCCTCATATACTTTTGTTTCAAGCCATAAACATAAGCACAGCATGACCGTCCTCATCGCTTGTCCTGTCAAAACCGCCTTCAGATCAATTCCTATCCATTCAAGAGTTCTAATTCCACCAATGACCGTCATATCTCACATATCAATTGCCTATATTCCATTTATATCTCAAGTCCAATCAACATTCAAATCAAATCCCTATGCATCCGATCACAACTGATCTTCAATTCAGATACTCCTTGTATTTGTTTCAACTCATATCATCTAATGTCATCAATAACAATCGATAACTACAACCATTAAGATATCACATAGTTCAAGCCTGAATCCACCAATACTAGCTGTCTCTTTATAACTCGTACTCCTCGAGTGGGGTCATTGATAAACCAAGATTACAATCATACACTTCAATTGACCCTTCATTCACAAGCAATTCTCTACTATCCTCAAGCACCTTTACTACCTCAAAATCCAGGCTTATGACTCTCCAATCCTAGCTTGCTTCCACTTAAACTTTAATCACCACATAACTCAAAGCCAACCATTAAAGTCAACCCTAGGACCATTAAAGCGTACTCAAGTTCAAGCCTACCATCATCGAGACTCAACAATCCATGTCGAGTCCTATAGGCCTAAATATCTAAATGTCCTCAAGTCATCGTTCCTTATCACTCCAAGTCTCATTCACATTGGATCGAGCTGACCTTGCTCTGATACCAAACAAGCGGGGATGTCACGCCCCGAACCCGATGAGCACAAGAGCATCCCGCCAAGCCGCGCCTTAATGAACGCTCCACTCTCATAAATACAACAACACCCTATGACTTAGGACACAAGGGCACATCAAGTTACATTATCCAATTACTAAAAGATCAATTCCTAATTCATTCAAATCGAAGTACAAGCCCTGATTTAAAAAGGCAAATCCAATCTAAATAAGATTGGCCCACTATCTCTTCAATGCCGATCCTTGGCAAACTCGCGCTACCTCCGCCTGGAACCTGAAAAATAAAGCCCCCACTAGGGCGAGCTATAAATCTCATTAAGGTGGGTCCTAACCTTAGGTTAGGCCGACCGTCCACTCAGGCAGTCATATATCCAATAATTCTAACTCATAAACTTTAGACATATCTAGTACATCAATAAAACAATAACATGCCATCTCACCACAACCATCTCCTCCTACCTGTCTCAATTTTCAGCCCGCGATAAATCGCATCAGGCTCGATCCGCGTAAACGCATCGGGCCGTCATCGGCAACTCGCACAAACACATCTGGTTCTGATGAATCTCCAAGCAACATCATCATCTCATAAATTATGTCCTGCGAATAGTTCGCATCAGGATCGTGGCTATCTAAACCTCGCGATCTCGTCGCATCAGGGCGCCACGTAACATCAACTCCACCCTGCGATCTTATCGCATCAGGATATTCTCACACCTCCGTCCCGCGAATAGTTCGCATCAGGACTGTGGCTATCTCAACCCCGCGATCTCATCGCATCAGGGCGCCACACATCATCAACTCCACCCCGCAATCTTACCGCATCAAGGTGTTCTCACACCTCCGTCCTGCGAATAGTTTGCATCAAGACTGTGGCTATCTCAACCCCGCGATCTCGTCGCATCAGGGCGCCACACATCCTCAACTCCACCCCGTAATTTCGTCGCATCAAGGTATACATCTCCTACCCCGCATCTCAAACGCCTCAGGACCTCTCCGTCCCTCGAATAATTTGCATCAGGACCGTGGCCAACTCAACCCCGTGATTTCATCGCATCAAGGTGCCACTCAATGTCAATTCCACCCCGCGACCTCGTCGCATCAGGGTATCAATCTCCCGCCTCGCATCTCACACACCTCAGGGCCTTGCCATGTTATGCTCATGCCATATTACCTCACTTCATTTCACATACAAACACGGGTGCAACTCAAGCACAATTAACCTTCATGGCATGCAAAGTAAATCAAATAATATCCAGACATGGCAAACAACTCAGGCATAGATAATGATATACACAACCATCCTATAACATCTTAGGATACAACCAAGCAGCCCACTTGAACAAATTCTCATAATTCATTCGATTTAACCTTCGACTCACCCAATGGAGTCCAATGTTCCTAGCGTAAGGTTAGGAATTCCCTTACCTTGTGCTTGATAGCACCAAATTCACTTCTTTTGAGCCCTAAAGTTTCGGCCCTCAATGTCCACAACCGGACTTGTCGCGCAACCTAACAAAATCCAATCAATTTCGTCAATTTCCACATCTAATTCCTCAATCTATCAATCCCAATCGTCCATAACAAACTCCTCATCATCCCATAACATCTTAAACACCAATTTGGAACCCAAAATCATCAATCCCAGCCTCCAACAGATTCGATTAGCCCGGAACCGAACTGGTCCTTCTCGGTTCTGTGCAAACAGAACACTACAGGTATTCAATCTACTCCTAAATCCATCATTCAATCATAACCCTACCTCTTAACATGTCTATCTAAGGGTTTGGGAGGCTTACAGAAGATTTGAAGTCGATTGGTTGCCGAATTCCCGTTGAAACTCGCCGGACCGTCCAAGTCAGTTTACCGGTAGATTTTGTGCAAAGTTTACAAGGCCTGTTCATGGTCAAAACTTCACCAAATTGAGCCCCAATTTTTATCACAGATTCCTACACGTCTCTACTAGATCTACACAAAATTTGAGCCCAAGATTCTAAGATTTCGACCATCAAAAGGGCAAAGAACCGGACCTACCTCAGGTTTGTTCCGATTCTGTCGGCTCTCGGGAAATTTCTTGCCCAGAACTCCTTGGTAGTCCAAACGACTTGATTCTTATTCGAGGATGTCGGCAAGATGTAGGGTTATGTTGGAATGATCGGTTGGTATCCAGGTGGTGGCCGGAGGAGGTTGTCAGAACGGCCGAACAGAACCCTCAGAACTGGTCGGTGATCGGCAGGTTGAAGGGAAGAAGAAGAGAGAATTTTCGGTGGTCTAAGGGGTATGGCCTTTCAAAAATGATTGAGGAGAGAGAGAGAGAGAGCTTATATTCAATATTTGGGTCAAAGGGGAAGAGTGGTAGGTATGAAATAGTGGATGTGACCACTCTTTTATCCATCAATTGACAAATGTCCCCTTGTCCTTTAAGTTTTGATCCAATGGCCAATATTTACCTCAATTTTTGGCAGCCATAGGGGAGGATTAAAAGACCAAAATGGCCTTGTTCAAATGCATGGGCAAAGTTCTAAACTTGAGGGGCAAAAAGGTAATTTTACCCCCGACGTCCGGAAGGATTTTTTTCTCGATCCAATAATCTCTGATAGGGCGAAGGCCAATCCAATTGCAATGTTGGAATTCTTGATTCTCTATTTTTAATTTTCAAGACTCATTTTTGATGGCTTTTTTTGCCAGACGTGGTTCCAGCCTATCCCGAACTGATGGGCGGCTTTTGCAGACATTACGCGTATTGACCCCGTGATTCGTATCACGTTTAGGGCTCGTCAATTTGTGGTGGCTTTGGTTGTCATGTAATTGTGAGGGTCTATCACTAGTCCCCTCGACAATCCTTATGGTCAAAGCGTCATTTCCTATTCGAGTTCCCTAGGTCCATGTACCTCGTCTCGCGTTAGTCTTTCCCTTTTGGTCTGTCTACTAGAATTGATCAGATTTGAGCGGGATACGTCTAAAATACATCTCTAGATATACACTTCTCATTAATGAGTCTGAAATTGACTGAAATCAGAATGTCACACCAGCACTCTTGCCATCTGATATCATTAGTGCAATAGGCCAAACGATATCTTTGTACCACTAGGCCACAGGTCAATTGGTACTTTTAAGGCTTGTAGCCATTTAATACCACTGGGGCCACATGCCAATTGGTATTTTCATCGTCAAGATTTTTTGTCAATTGGTACTATTGGGGCTACAATCTAATCGGTATTTTAGAGGCTCACAACCATTTATTATTTCAAGAGCGCACAACCACTCGATATCACTAGGGCCACAGACTAATCAGTGTTATCAGGACTTTTAGTCAATTTGTACCACTAGGGCCACAGGCCAATCAGTACGTCTGGGGTTCACGGCCAATGCGATCTCTGAGGCTACAAGCCAATGATCGCTTGGGCAATATAGCCCATTCGTATAGCATAGGCTTATAGCCATCTATATAACATAACCAATTCAATAATATAGGCACTATAATGAACTTAATAACAGGGCTTCACAGCCAATTCATACGAATCTAAAGCTCAATAGCCGGACTATATCATCAAGGCTCAATAGCCACTTACCTCACAAGGTTCTCTGGCCATTTTAAATCTTAATTATCTATCGTAATATAATCCTCACACTATTGTATCAAGCAAACTAAGCCACAAGTTTTACCAATCAATCAATTTATCCAACCAATCTATTCAGTAGTGTCCTAATATTCAAGTAAGGGTTTAGGAAACACCTACCTTGATCGATTAGCAAAATTTCACACCAAGTGACTCTCCTCAATGCCACATGTATACAATCCATCAAGAATCCCTTGTCAACCTAGAAAGGTTCACTAATTTTGGATTAAAAAATTTATTGAATTCTCACTTCCATTAACTCAATCCCTCAATAGCCATTCAATTGGTAACTCAGGACGTCTTACCGATCAATTGAACACATAACAACACTCCCATGAACCCTTAAAATATTCGGTTCTCATAACCATATGCAAGGTGGAATATAACTTGGAGTTTCATGTCCCAAATAGCCCTTAAATCACTTCTAAATCCCAATCCACTTCACATACTTCCCATTAACACCTCACACAATGTCCTATATATTCTTATAAATCAATTTGAAGTCAAAATACTACTTAAATGGCCATCATCAGGTTCGGCCAGAACAGATACTCCCCCAAAACAGAATCGGTTTTGGTTCAATTAGTATAATCAAGTCGTATCTTAACGTTAAGCCTCAATTCTTCACAAATTAAACATGCTAGGACTGCAATCCACATGTTAAGAGTGCTCACCGAGAGTTTTAGAGCGAAACAATAACATAAAGTCTTCGAAACAACCGTTTTTCTCCATGGTCCTCAAACAGGCAGATTATGTTCGGTAAAAACCTCCACAAATCAGCCATGTACACTAATCAAAACTCAACTAAAATTACAATCCAAGCTCAGCCAACTTTAATACTATGTTGAGAAGAGCTCACCGAAAATTTGAAGCCATTTAGAGTCCGGAAGCCCCCAAAAACCGTCCCTCTCCTAAACCATATCATATTTTGACCTTTGCCCACTCAAATAGACCTACGGGAAAACGACTGGGCTAAATTAAGCTCATAATACATTTTTAGAATGGTAAGACAATATGCTTTAAGATGGCGGTGGTTTTACCTCAATCTGATGTAGGACGACAAAGTTATGATCGGAACAGTAAATCGATTTTTGTCTATCCGCGGGAAGCTACTCGGCCGAACTTGAAAATGAAGAAGAAGATGATGGTGGGAGTGAAGGTGGCCGGCCAAGTGAAGAGAGAGGATATTATACACCAATAATTCATTTTGGTCAAATAACAAGATTGGTAGGTGAGGTTTATTTGATACTTAACCTCTCTAGTGGTGACACTTGGCAAGCTTCCATTGGTTGTTTCATTGACTTTGACTTCCTTTGACCTCATGTATATCAATTTTTGACAGCATATAGGGGTGTAGATTGACCAAAATAACCTTCTAAACTTCTTAAGGCAAGGCCAAAGGTTGAGGGGCAAAATGGTCATTTGGTACTCTTCGTCCGAAATTTCATTTTTCTAGTATAAACTACCCTCGATGAGGCGATGTCCAATTCAATTCAAACATTGAAATTCCTCAATGTCCAATACCCAAATCTCGAGGTTCAATTTCATGTCGAACTCTCGTCGATTGTAATTTTAGTTTATCTCAAACTAACAGGCGACTTTTGTAGGCACTACGCATATCGACCTTGGGATTTTCTCTTAAGCCGTGACGACTTTGATTGTCATGTAATTATGAGGGTTTATTATCGTTCCTTCGATCCTGATCATCGGAATCTGATTTAGGAAATTCTTGCAAATTACACATTGGTTAAGCGGAACCACCCGCGTCCCAACGTATAACGCTAGCAAGACATCCCATGATCGTTCATAGATCAATTTTTGCTGGCCCAAGATATTCCCTCGACAATCCTTATGGTCAAAGTGCCATTTCTCATTCAAATTTCCCAAGTCCACGTACCCGACTCTACGTCAGTCTTTTCCTTTTGGTCTGTTAACTCAAGAGTGGCCAACTCCGAGAGAGTTACAACTAAAACATATCGATCGATATCCTTCCATTCAATAGCCTCGAGAGGGTCAGAATTTGAAATGTCACATAGAGTCTCTTACCCTATGAAGGAAGTGATACACTTTAGTGGCATTCTTTCACTTTGAATCCACCCTGTCCTTCCTATTCCATAAGACATCAATATTGAAGTCTATGTTAATAGCGATACCTCCTGTGACATTCTGATTTTTCTTGTCACTTCGAGACTCATTAATGAGAATGTATCTAACGATGTATTTCAGTCGTATCTTGCTCGGATCTGATCAATCTCGAGTTGACTGACCAAAAAGGAAAGGCTAACGCGAGGCAAGGTACGTGGACCTAGGGAACTCGAATAGGAAATGGCACTTTGACCATAAGGATTGTTGAGGGGACGTTTAAAGCCATAAAAATGCTGATCTAAGAACGATTAAGGAATGCATTTCTATCATTATACGATTGGAGCATAGGTGATGCCGCTTAATCAATGTATAATTTGCAAAATTTTCCTAAATCGAACAGTGACGATCGAGACCATCGGAACTAGTGATAAACCCTCACAATTACATGACAACCAAAGTCGTCATGAATTGACGAGCCCTAATTGTGACATGAATCATAGGGTCGATACGCGTAACGTCTGCAAAAGCCGCCCTTCAGTTCGAGATAGGTTGGAACCACATCTGATAGAGAAATGATTCATAAACGAGCCTCGAAATTAGAAAATGGACAATCAAGGATTCCAACATTATAATTGGATTGGCCATCACCTTATCGAAGGAAATTGGAATTATAAAAATGACGTTCCGGACGTCGAGGGTAAAATTACCATTTTGCCCCTCAAGCCTTGGCCTTGCCTTAATAATTGAACAAGGGTATTTTGGTCATTGATACACCCCATAGCTGTCAAAAATTGGAGAGATTGAGAGCCATTGGATGAAGCATTGATTGACCCTTGGACAAGTGTCAAAAGATTAAGCATTGATGTAGATGGGGACACTTTTAACCTACCATTCAACCAAGTTGACCAAGCCATTTGAGTATATACCTCACCCTCTCTCTCTTTGGCCGAACACCCCCTCCAATCTGCTGATCATCTTCCTCTTCTTCTTCTTCTCTTCCTCGTCGAGAGCTCCAGCCGACCAGCTGCAGCCCGCCGGTTCGTCGCTGTTGACCGCCACCTCCGGTCACCGTCTAGACCCAAGCCGACCACCAGCCCCTTCCTCATCCTCTTGCCGACATCCTCCAAGTAGAATCAGGTCATTTGACCCACTGAGGAGTCCCGGCTAGCCATTCTCTCGTAAGTCGATGAAAATCGTCGCAACTGGAGGTAAGCCACTGTTTAGACTCCGTAGGACCCTGAAACCTTTGATTCTTTTGGCCAAATTTGGTGGACATCTAGAAGACATGTAGGCTGAACTGTGATAAAATGTTTGGATGAATTTGATGGAGTTTTGACTCCAAATGAGTCTTGTGTTTGAAGGACAAAAACTGACCGGTTGAAGACCCGGATGAACCGGCATCGTTCAATGACTTCCTAGCATCGCCTTGGCTTCAAATTTTCGGTGAGGCTTCTCAACCTTAGAACTACATATTAGCAAGTATATTAGTGGATAAATTGAGGATTTAAGTTAGTTTATGAGCTGATTAGTTGGGAACTAAACAGAACCGAAAAATGCCCTATTCGATTCTGTTCATGCCGAGATCATGGGAGTTGTTTGGGATTCAAATGAGCTCAAATTTCATCATTGAGATGTATGAGGATGCCAATTAATATGTCAATGAGGTTCATACTTCATGGATTGATGAATTGAGCAAGGAAAATTGACGAATTGGATGAATTTCCTTAGATTGCGTAATTGACTTGTTTTGGGCTAATTGGACCGAACCATTGAAGTGCTGGGAAGGAGAATTTTATTGGTTTTAGCACAAGGAAATGAGTTTCTAAACCTTGGTTAGGAGGATTGGACTCAATTAAGTGAATTGAGTGTGAATTGGATTGATTCCTAGAAGTTTATGGAAAGATTGTCTTTATGCGTCCTTGAGAGATATAGACGGCTTGCATGCTTGACAATGTCTGTGTCATGAATTGATTGTTACATTTGACTGTTGAATTTGATTGTCTCGCATGCCATAAGTGTGTTGTTCGTGCATGTGTTTGCACTTGATTATGTGTTATGAATTAAAACGAATATATGGCATGTCTGAGAAATTGTGACACTCTAAGGCGTTGAGACGCGGGGTTGTGTGGATGGATACCCTAAGGCGCTGAGGCACGGGATTTGAATTAAACGATACCCTGAGGCGTACGAGACATGCGGTTGAGATGGCCACAGTCCTGATACGTTGAAACGCGGGACGGAGTTTGAGATGTGTCGACACAGCGAGTGAAATTGAAAACTTGATGCGTTTACGCGGGTTGGTCAATGTGATGGTCTGAGGCGTATTTACGCGGACCGAGCCTGAGGCGTTTTAAACACGGGCATGAAAATGAGGAGGACTGGAAGGGTGGAAAGTGTGATTTGGCATGGCAATGTGTGTTTGATTCCAGTGTTGTGATATGGCGCCATGATTGCATGCCTGACACTCGTTTTATTCGCATGTTATATAATGACAGTTGAATGTTTCATGTGATTGCATGTGCATTTGTTCTTGATTGCATTTGCCTGAGTGTACGATCAGTCTAACCTAAGGTTAGGACCCACCTTACTGAGATGTAAATCTCACCCCGTTGTGGGACCCCATTTTTCAGATCGTAGGCCGTGAGAATGTGGCCAATCAGATTTGGCGACCCCAAAGAGATGTCGGTGTATTTTGATGAGTTCTCGGATGGACAGAAGATGGTGTATGTTAGGAAATGTACCATAGTTTGGGTCGACGAGGGTGGCAACAGTTGGAAGCCTCATAGGTACAAGATCTGGTTTAGAAAGGTAGAGGATGTTTCTACGGGGCCATTTAAACCACTGAGGTACCCCGCGGGGTAATCCCTAACTAGTATCATCTCACTCAGTATTCGGTGGAGGCTGAGGGGTCAGTAGTTGGCTCGAGGAATGTTCTTGAGAGGACCCCGACCTTGGAGGACACTGACGAGGTCATCGAGATCGAGGCTACCGAGGACGACTAGGCGGAGCCGTCAGTTGACGAGACACTCAAGGACACCGTAGAGGTTTGCTCTGAGACTCTCTTGGAGTACGAGCCATCTAAGGATGCTGAGGAGACTGATGATTCCAGTAGCTCGGCTTAGGAGTCTCTGTCCTTCTGGTCTGATATTTTGATGATGACCTTGATGCCTGTTTCTTTTGGGAGATGTCATGATCCTCTTTTGTATTGACCTTGTCACCCTTGCTGATCAGCTGGTTTAGCTTGCCATCGCTTTTGTATGAATAGGATAGGAGGTTATGTATATTACTAGCGTTCTCATTACCCTGGTCTCCTTTATTATTGTACGGAGGAGTTTGTAAATTATCGCTTCTGCATGCTATTAATCTTATGCATCTCTCGTTGTATGTGAATCTTGAGACACTCGAGAGAGTTGTTGCTTGTAGGGAGTTGCGCACTCGTGCCCGGAGCGTTGGGCATGACACCTTCCCCCAGGATTCAAATGCCTCCATGCTTGATATTCTTCTTCTAGTGACTCAGTCACCTCAAGTGACAAGATTCGTTCTTCCTTGGTCTCCACCAATTCACATATCGAATACTCAATTCGATTATCTCAAATTACTCTGCAATTACACTCTAAGCGCTCTTTTCGCTTACTCAACCATTCGTTAGGATTATGAATAGCCAGGACTATCAAATCCATTCACTTTCCTTTCCCTCAACGACCATCTCATGGTACAATCGCTCTTTAAGAACAACGCCCTATTCTTTAAGGAATAACAACTCATGATTTCATTTCTAATGGTTCCAGTTCAATTACACTCCAATCAACCAATCCCAGGGAATCATTAAATCCAAGCAAACTAGCATGTCGATTTTCCACGACTCTTTTCATAACAGAAGAGACGAACTGCCCATTTTCTCCCATGGGTGTTACGCTCAGGTAATCAACCAATCCTTGAAGACACTTTCCATGTTTCACAAATGATGTTCTCTTTACTCGTATTTCTTCCAATCATTCACTCCTCTTATTAAAATTCATTCTACTTCCTCAAAATCAGGAATAGCAATTAACCATAAGGCTTTCAGATTCCAATCCGCTCAGGGACTTGACGTCCCATTCAAAGGGTCATCGACTATCCTTAGTACACTTAGATGGCCTTGAGGACTCCGCCTCATACTAGTTGATCATCTTTAGATCCTTGTGTCGCGGCCTAAAATTAAAAAATTCTTGGTTAATGGATTATCAGGTTAATTTTAATGATTAACCTAATACGGACTCTCCCCAGCCCTGCCAAGTTGCAACTTTGAGTTAATTAGAATGAATTAAAATTCAGAGTCGCTACTAACCATTTACGGTGAGGTTGGTTAGAAACCTAAGCAAAAATAGCGGGAGGACTATTCTTATTCCTACGAGCCAAAGTTTAATGATTCAGGGACTTGGTTGCATTAACTAATTAAAGTTAATGCCCTTTCGGTACCGTAATTTTATGAAATATCCTACTTCGACGAATTGAGCTTGGTTGAATTCACTTGATGTTCGAATGAGGTGTCTTTCATGTTTTCGCTTTTTATGGCTATGCATGAGTGATTGCGATGCATGAATGTCCAAAAATCAAAGCAATGATGTGAATAGAGGATGCAATGCAAGACATGCGAAGCTAAGGTCATGTACCCCTAAATGCAAAGTTGATGTCACGCCCCGAACCTGTCAAGCACACAATATCCCACCAGTGTCGTCTTGTCTCGGTGGTACCCAGGATCCATCGGCCAACAATTTACAACTTTTAAAAGAGACAAACATATGAAAGCAATGAAACTTCTCCATACAATTCAGACTTAAGATGACTCGGGACATAGGGTACGTGTTGTTATAAATACCGACTACAGGTTCAGAGGGTACAACTCTAACTTCAAGGTAACATGAAATCCTTGAAGTCACAAAAGTGTAAATCCATTTTCTATAATTACTTCTTCAAATACCTATCATTGGCAAGCTCAGATTTCCATTGCCTTGGGACCTGAAAAAGTTAATCTGTCACGCCCCGAACCCAGCAAGCGCGAACATCCCACCAAGTCGTTCCTTTATGAAAGCTCTAGGATCCAACAGCCAATGTCCTCTACGCTGAAAGAAACATACATGTGGAAGCGATGCCAACTCCTATTTACAAATACAGTAACACCCGATGACTTAGGACATAAGGGTACACCTTTAATAAAGGTCAAATATACTTTTCTTTATTACAAATTTAAATCCTTGAAATTAGTACTATTCAATTCTAAGGTCACAAAAGAGAAGTCTTCATTTTTCCTCTAGTGACCTCGTCTCTGTGCCAATCCATGGCAAGTCTGCACTTCCGTTGTCAAGAACCTGAAAAGTGAAGCCCCCACTAGGGTGAGATATAATCTCAATAAGGTGGGTCCTGATCCTAGGTTAGGCCGACCATCCACTCAAGCAATCAAATACCCTAATAGTTCAACTCATAGACATATCAGTCAATTCAAATATAGATAACCATACACAGGTGACAGGCATGCAAATATGGTATCATAACACACTCAAAGGTTCATACTCGACTCATCATGCCACCTCACCACAACCATCCTTTCCTTTCTACCTCACCCTCATGCCTGCGATTAGATCGCATCAGGCTCATCTCATACCCGCGATTAGTTTGCATCAGGCTCATCTCATACCCGCGATTAGTTTGCATCAGGCTCATCTCATGCCCGCGATTAGTTCGCATCAGGACCGCGACCATCATAACCCCGCGATTAAATCGCATCAAGGCACCACTAGCGACCCGCATAAACGCATCAAGTTCCAATGATTCTCCAGGCCAATATCATCACCTCATTCCTCCGTCCCGCCAATAGTTCGCATCAGGACCATGACCATCATAACTCCACGATTAGATCACATCAGGGCACCACTGGCAACTCGTGTAAACACATCAGGTTCCAATAATTCTCCAAGCCAATATCATCATCTCATTCCTCTGTCTCGCGAATAGTTCGCATCAAGACCGTGGCCAATTCAACCCCGCGATTTCATCGTATCAGGATATCCACCTCCCGCCCCGCATCTCATACGCCTCAGGGCTTTGCCATGTTGTCACTCCCCGAACCCGGCGAGCGTGCGAACATCTCACCAAGTCGTACTTTTCTGAAAACTCCAAGATCCAACGGCCAATGTTCTAAGCACAAAAAGGAACACGCATGCGGAAGCAATGGCAACTCCATTCATACCAATAAATCAACACCCGATGACTTAGGACAGATACATCAAAATTTTATTAATTCATTCCCAAAGGTTCAATTCAATAATCTACCAATTAGAAGGACAATCCCTAATATCATCAAATGTAAATCCATAACTTGCAACCTTCTTTAGTATAGTTGATCAACTATGCCTTCAAATGCCAATTCTTGGCAAGTTTGCGCTTCCTTCGCTTGTGACCTGAAAAAATTAAGCCCCCACTAGGGTGAGATATAAATTTTAGTAAGGTGGATCCTAACCCTAGGTTAGGCCGACTGTCCACTCAGGCAGTCATCTATCACGATATTTCAAACTCATAATCATACAGGCATATCAAACGCAAATCGATAAAACAACAACATGCAGATGACAGGCATGCTCTAATGACCTCATGTCACACTCAGATGATCATGCACATTCGGCCTGCCACTTCATCACATCCACCAATCTCCGCCTGCCTCAATCTTTAGCCCGCGATTAGATCGCATCAGGCTCGGTCCGCATAAACGCATCAAACCGTCATCGGCAACCCACGTAACCGCATTATGTTTCGATGAATCTCCAGGCTAATATCACCATCTCATAACTCCGTCCCGCGAATAGTTCGCATCAGGACCGTAGCTATCTCAACCCCACGATCTCGTCTCATCCGGGCGCCACACATCATCAACTCCACCCCTCGATCTCGTCGCATCAGGGTATATATCCCTTGCCCCGCATCTTATATGCCTCAGGGCTTTCCCATGTCTTACTCATGCCATGATTCACTATTCATTGCACAAATAAAACAACAAGTGCATCTCATGCACAATTTGAAAATCCATGGCATGTAAGATAATCAATGACATTCGACATAGCACACAATTTAAACACAATGATATCACACATGACTTTCTATGACCACTTAGGGCATTTTAAAAGCTACCCCTTTGGAATATCCTCCTAATCGATCAAATTAAACCTTAACTCACCCAATCGAATCCAATTTTCCTAGCAGAAGGTTAGGAATTCCCTTACCTTGGGTTTGATTACACAATTTACTCCTCTTGAGCCTCCAAAGTTTCGGCCCCCAATGTCCACAACCGAACTTGTCGCGCAACCTAATAAAATCCAACCAATTGCATAAATTTTCAAGTCTAATTCAACCATCCATGAATCCTAATCCTCCATAGCATAATCCTCAATATTTTAACATGTTCTAATCACTAATTTGAGACTGAAAATCCAATGCCAACAGCCCTCCATGGTTCGGCCATGTACAGAATC